>HG996556.1:38741871-48741871 GCA_905340355.1 Rhagonycha fulva
GTTTTTTTGCCTAAAATAATTTGAAAAGCAGGAAATTGAGAAAATGTAAAAAAAGTGCTGATAATTAATTTTTTCCTCAAGAAAAGTGTTGAAATGTTTGTTGTTTAAAAATAAGAAATTCAACAGAGAAATGAATGAACTAATTGGCTTTTTATTACAATGTAAAATAATAGTTGTTTGATAAATGAGAAACCATGTTTTTGTTTGAAAATAATACTAATCTTGCTCCAGAAAAATAAAGACGAAATAAATACCATTTATTAAATAATTTTTGAACAAATTACAAACAATTATACGTACAGGTTGATCAAAAAGTTCCCTCCCTGCTTTAAAAATTCTTTGCTTGCTTTGTAGTATAAGAAAATTGCAAACAATTTCATCACAAAATAAAGTACAGAAAACTTTTTAATTATTTAAATGGTTCAGATTTTCTGCTTCTGCTATTAATTCTCAAACAAGGCCCCCGAACTTCATTGTTTTTACCATAAAATTGTACCCCTATTCACCGGATAACCACATGTGAATGTAAACTTCATAAAATATGAATATGGTGAGTTAAAATTGTATCAATTTAAGGGGTTACATACACCTGAGCTTTGTGGGTAATTAAAAAAAATCAATTATAGTCAAATTCACCTAAAGTCGAGTATGACTCACCGAAAAAATTATATGAATCAAAATTTACAAAACGTACGTCTTAGAGTTCATTAAATTAAGAGATATAACCTCACAAATGTGTGATATTTGTTTATAAAATGTAGCTGTCAAGTTTCTTTGTCAAGTGACAGAATGTAATATTATAATACAACGTACGTTTATTTCATTTGCATAACAAAGTTACCCCGACGTGCTTCTTTTTTTCTGTCCCTTTTCTAATAGGTACTTTTTGAAAATATGACAAAGATAACCAAATGCTATGCGTTAAATCTCAATGCATTCCCATATTTGTCATACTCGAGTTAATTTGAATTTGACTATACACACTTAATTGATCTTTAAATTATAATAAAAAAAATTATTTTTACAAAATTTACATTATTTTCTATTGGATCAAAGCGGTCACTGATGACAACAATGACGATTCTTTGGCAAGAAGATAACTTTGTTAAAAATGATCCAATCTGCATAAATGAAAAATAATCTTGTTAAAAAAAAAACGTAGTAGTAAACGTATGACGGAGACTTTTTTTAATTCAAAATTTGTGTGCAATTAAAAAAAATATGTTTAATTTTTTATAAATAATTGTCTGATCAAAAAATTTAAAAAATCTCTCGTCAGTTGTCATACGATAACTACTACATTATTATTCATATTTGCAATTTGAATCATTGCTGGCAGAGTTATCTTTACTTTATAATATTTCATCGTTTTCATCAGTAGCTCATTTGACCCCATAAAAAATAATGTTAACTTTAGAAAAATAATTTTTTAATATCAATAATTTATTGGCTACACAAAATTTTACATATTTTACTTGAACAATAATAATCAAAAAATACTTAATAACAGTAGTTAAGTGAACTAATTCATCGCAACGGCATGCGCCGGCAATTCCAAATATTAAAACAACCTAAAAACGTATGTAAAATTTAGGTACTATTTCAATTTTTAATATTTTAAGTTTACCTCAATCATTACAAATTTATCATCATTTTTTTTTTAAATGCACGTAACTTTGAAAATTTTCCAATATCCACGTTAATGTTGTTCATTACTTTCTGTTCACCAAAGCAACATTGAACCATTACTGGTTCGGCTCCGCTAGCGCTCCGCCTCGCAAATGCAAAAATTTGCTTGTCAAACAAAGCTTCACTTTTAATCCGAATAAGACAATCTACTATTTTATTGTAATTTAAAGTTCAATAAAGACTTATAATCGATATTTTTTCATATTTTTTATTTCATTTAATTACCGTTTAAATAATTTTATTTAATACCATTATAAATCCATAGTTCATAGGTTATTTTGAAATTTGCCAATCATTAAAAAAAAAACTATGACGTTTCCTCGTAAAAAATTTATTATATTTGCACTTGAAAATTAATTAAATTTTGTCAAATCATTCTTATAGTACCATTTTGTTAATTAACCTTGCAAATAAAGAATATCAGATTTGATTGCGATTGTTAATGATGCCAGATTACAGTTTTGTTCAAGTCTTTGTTCATTTAGCATGCGTTTGCATGAAACGTCCAGAATCTACCCACATTTATGACTATTGTCTTGATGAAATCGTAGTAACAAACTTTTGTCTCTCTACTTTTTTTTGTCACAAGATTAATTAATCAGTTGGTTTAATAATTATTAATAATCAGTTGGTCTCGAGCATTCAACAAGTAAAGATCAGGTAGTAACAAATAAAGATAATTTAAGAAGATGTGTTGTTAACGCTTCTTGCGTTTTCTATGTGGCAACCTATCTTTTTTAATTCCAAGTTCCAAGTAATATTTAATGAATTACCGATACCTTTATTGTTAGTGGATTTTTAGATCTACCTATTTTTATTAAAATTATAAGTGCTTGTACACTTTGAAGCTTCTTGTACATTTAGTTTAGATTTTGTTGTTGAAATAGTTTTTGATAGTACTTCGTATAATAAATTTCTTAAGTTAAAATATATCATTTTAATTTAGTGTGACAATGTATTAAGGTCAAACCAAAAATTTAGATGCACGTGTCTAAGAAAGACCTATAGAAAAATATTTTTTGAGGCCTAAAAGACTGCGTAAAATCCTGGCTTTCTTCAAAGCTTTAGAATTGTCTTACATTCATTGTGTCGGAGTTTTTTGGTTATCGAAATAGTCTACGAGTTTACAAGTTATCTGTTATCGTAATTTTGTTTTAAAATTCAATTATGGCAAAATAAAATCATTATTATGAAAATTTTATTATTATGAAATTGTAAATTTGGTGAAAAGTTTTAAACTACGCATATACGTTTATTTTGGAGTCAAAAACAGTTCGAAGTACAGCTCCACCAAGCCTAAAAAGGACGTGGCAAATATGCCAACTAATTTGATAAAAATTTGAATGAACCAATAAACGTGCAGTTATTTTTCAAGTACATTCTGTTGTAAAAGTTACAAATCATTGCGTGTGTTTACATTTGTCGTGGTTTTTTGTGTTATTCGGTTTCGTGTTATTTCTAAAAGTGCTTTATTTAATATTTGCGCTATCATTTTTTACGTATTTCGTGATTACGAATTGACAAAATAATTTATAGATTCTAAATATTTGCGCCCAGAAATTTCTTCAACTGAGTGTACATTTTAAATTTTAGCAGCGCCTGACACACCTTTAAAGTTGGTTCTTACGCTGGTGGAGCTGTATCAATTTTAAAATTATTTATGCTGATGCCGATGTAAGTATATTCTAGTAGATAAAACTAGCCCACTAAATTTCAATGGCAACAAAAAAAACTTCAAGCAAAGTCTTCCAAAAATATTTCAAAATTTGCTGAACTTCTCTACCCATATTCCACCAGCTCGCTCAGTCCTCAGACCTTCTAATAAAAAATGTTTGCTTTTTAAAAATTATTATCTTCTTTCTAAAATAAATAAAAAAAAAAACATGAAAACTTTCCGCTGCACTAAAATTTTATTTTTTTTGCAAAAATTTACATCAAATGCATTATACGAAATTGTGGTTTATATTGAGTTGTTTTTGTTAGGGCGATCTTCGGCCGCACGGTTTTATATTCTGTTTCAGAGATTACTCCTCCAGTTAAGAACATCGAACTGTAAGATCCAAAATGACGTATTGCATTCGTTTTAGCGTATGAGGTAAGCTTAAGTAAGTAATTCTCTCTGATGTGCTACGTTCGCTCTTTGTCTTTTTAACAATCTACCTGATCTTACGTATGGTGATATATCAGAGTGGCGCTTTCTTTAGTCTTGTTAGTGAACTATAAACAGAGCCGTGCAATATCTACGTTCCATTGTATGATTAAAGCGTATCCACGGCTTTTGTCTCGATGAAGTTAGTCGGCAAACTTTTATTCCTCCTCCAGTCTATCCGTCTTAACAGACGCGTAGTGATTATTTTCATGTGTCTAATCGTGTAATCGAGCCGTCGATTACTATTACTAGACAACATGATCATAATGCTCTTGGCAGATTACTCTCGGTGGTTTGCCATTGCCTTCCGAGGGGAGAGGGTCATAATAAAGTTGGATAAATTTTGTAGCCGGGTTGGGGATCGAACCCAGGGCTTCTAGCCTAGAGTCCAGCCCGTTCACTTAGCTCACCTTTCTAATAAACTTTTATTACGGGTCAAGAAAACGATCGGCGTAATACCGCACTTCCGTGCGAGATTTATATACGGGGGCTCATCAATTATCTCTCAATCCAAACATTTCATATGGCACTCACTTTGAGGCTTTAATTTGCTACCACGAGTCAATTATTTATCATTCTAGTTCGTTCACTTACAATTTCATTTGTTCTACTTATGAAGATAATTCAAAAATGTGCAGTTTCTAATCTCCGCAGAAGATGTTTGAAAATTTAAAAGAAAGTCAACACAATTGTATTTAAACAACTCATCTCTTGCCTACTGTGTGCATGTAGATCGCGAAAATCAATCAGTGATTAACAGATTTAGTGTGTTCAAAATTTAAGTTGCGAAATTAGTATTTTAAATTAAAAGTTAATTCCGTGTCAGTTTACATTAAGTAATTTTAAAGTAATTCAATTTCAAACTTGCATTGACCAATTTTCTGTTAGGATTTTTTTTGTAAAGATGTTTAGTAATTTAATTTGTAAGAAGAGAAAATATCAAGTTGATGATATTTTTCGAGCTATTTTCGATAGCTCGACACTTTTTGTATTTCAATTACCATATTTTCACATTATATTTTGTTTGTTCACATTTTTATCTTTTTGTGCGGTCTTTTGGCCGTAGAGTATTGTCTTTTTCAGAGCCTTCTCACATTTGTAAAGACCGGAGAGCTGATGCTTAATTGAAATTATAGTAACTTTTACGTTAGCGTAGAAGGTAAGATGTAGTGGTATTCTGTAGTAAAGTCACTTCGTAAACCCTTCTTCCTTTAGCCACCAGAGTGGCGCCCATCATACCAACATTTACTTACTGATTATGAGTCGTTTTAAGATCATTTTTATCCTCTTCTCTGGGTGGCGTCGCTATTATGGTCCATAAAAGACATGTCGACAGGGTGGTAGAGATGAACCAAGATGAAGCCTATTTCGGAAAGAGTATAATTTTCGTGGTAAAAAATGTACCCGATCTGTATTATTCACATGTATTTACGGTGGAGCAATTGCACACAAATGAGTATTTTTATTAAAAAAATGAATGAACAGTTTTGTTTTGTAATTTTTTTAAATTAAGGTGGCCGAGAAATTCGTTTTTTCTATTCGACGCAAATCTTAAAAACGAATAAATTTGAAGAAATTCTAAAAACAGTATCAAAAAGCCTGACTTTCAAACTACAAGATGAGTGTTTTTCAATAAAAAATTTTGAAAAAAATTTTTTTTAATGAGCATTTTTTATCAATATTTTTTTTATTATAAATTTTGAAAGCCTAAATTTGGATTTTAGTTGTAGCGTCAACCTTGGAGAACATTATTTGACATAGTCCATATATTAAAATTTTCTATTTTTTTAGATTTGCGTCGAACAGAAAATGTCTTGAAATTCTTCTAGTCGTACATGTATGTAGGCAACCAAACACCCCGGCCCGGCTAAAAATTCGTTTTAAAATTATGTACCTGTAGTTTTATGATCTTTTATACCTGTAGTTTTATGACAAAAGAAATTTATTCCTTTTTTCTGAACTTTTGATTTTTGTATATTTATGATTCATGAAATATGAAAATGAAAGAAGAAGTTTACATTTCCAAATTTATTGAAAAAATGTCTTTATTTCAACCGTAGTTAAGGTGCATGTTGCTGCCCCTCCCCCCCAAATTGAATTTAAAAATTTACAAATTTGTGTAAAAAGTTTGAGCATCAATAAGCTTCTAATATTTTCGTTTCAGCCTTAACCGTATCGGAGTTATTTGCGAAATTTGGGAGGGTGCCTCGAAGTGGAATTTTTTGGGGGGGGGGTAGACATGTTTTTCTATTTTGGTTCTTATTTCGAATTTTTTTGTGAAATTGATGTCTATCGAGAAGGTTGAAACGATTTTTTTGTAAATTTTGCACGTTTCCAAACATCAATTACCCCATCTATTGCGATACATCAACAGGAAAAATAAGACCATTCATCACCAAACCAAAAAAGAAGGTCATATTTCAAAAACAACCTTCTCAACGCCAACCACCAGCAATTCTATCAAGATCCGGATGCCCTATCAAACCTCCCAAGAAGTTCACACATCTATCGTGACCTTGTCACGGGGGGGGAGTAGTGTGGCGGCTCTGTAACCTAAATTTTAAATCTTGGCAGTTGGTAACACTTCACACATTATTATTACCATAACCCATAGTGAAGGGACGAGGAGGATAATAAGTTAAGTACTAATTACGCGTTTTGGATATTGTTGTTGTTGTTCGTTTTGTTGTATTTTCCATTCAAGTTTTACAGCTTTGAAAGCTTTGCGATAAATTGTTATTAATTTGTTAAAATGGCAAAACGCAAAGTCAAGTATAGTAGATCATCATCTAATAAACGGAGTAAAAAATCAACAGTGCAAAAACTTCCAACTACTACGAAGTAAGTTTTGATATGCTACAATATTTTTTAATTATTTTTTAAACAGTTTTACCAATGATGTAAGAGCTGTAAAGATGGATGTTTTTCCCTAGTAAATAGATTTCGTTACTAATTTTCTATTTATTTAAACTAAATTTTTTTAAACTATTTTAAACTATTTTTTTAAACTAATAAATAAACTCATGATATTTTAACGTAAAAATTGGTATAGCGTTATTCATCCTTACAGCTTTTATATCATTGGTTTAATAATAATTTAAAAATTATTACCCCATATTTACTAATGGATTTTGATAGTAATAATTAACTGATGCTTTAATTTTTTGAAAAGCTCTGGAAATTTATCAAATGCTTCTACTTCATATGATACCTTTGTCGACAATGATGGTAACGAATTTGTTGGATTGCAAGAAAACGATTGTGAAGAGATTATTTCGCAAGAACTCGAAATAGAAACCGAAGACGCTTTTAATGTTATAAAGGGTAACAGGATTGTAAACCTTAGTCATGTGTTACGTTGGGTAACTACTCTTCAATCAAATCATTCAAATCTTTGCAAAGGGACTTTATATTGCACTAAAGAAACAAACCGAGGTTTAGGATTAGTGAGCATTTTAGAATTTAAGTGTAGTGGTTGTGACATCAAAATAGAAAAAAGTACTGAAGCTCTGGATAAATCGTCAATAATAAATAATGGATTCGTGTATGGAACACTTTCAACAGGCAGTACATTTTTACATTCCGAAGAACTTTTAGCTTTAATGGAAATTCCACCTATGAATCAAAAAGTGTTTAATAACATTGAAAATAATCTTGGTGAGATCTGGAAAGATGAATTGACTTCTGATATGGCAAAGGCAGCAGCTGAAGAAAAGGAACTTGCAGAAGGTAAAGGTCATATAGACAATGAAGGATTTCCATATATAACCGTTTACTTAGATGGAGCCTGGTCTAAACGGTCATATGGGCATAATTATAATGCAAACTCTGGAGTAGCAGTAATAATTGGGAAGGAAACAGGGAAAGTTTTATATATCGGAATTCGAAATAAGTATTGCATAATCTGTGATATATCAATTAACAAAGAGGAATCACCAAAGGCTCATAAATGTTTCCGTAATTGGGAAGGGTCCTCTTGTAGTATGGAAGGTGATATTATTGTTGAAGGGTTTTGCTTTGCGGAGAAGCACTATAAAATAAGATTCAAAGAATTTATTGCCGATGGAGATTCTTCAGTTTACAGAAAAATAATGGAAGAAGTTCCTTATGGTTGCGATGTAATAAAAAAGTCTTGTTTCAACCATATTTTAAAAAATTACGGAAAGGCACTTCATAATCTTCGCAAGGATTCAAGTGTCAATAAGAAAACTAGATCAAAACTCTCTATTGCAATAATAAAGACTCTTCAGTCGATTACTACGAAATGTGTGTATGAACGGAGTAAAACAAAAAATAAAGAATTGCTGCGTGAGGATCTTCTGAATTCCGTAAACCACAGCTTTGGAGACCATTCACACTGTAAGGAGTACTTTTGTAAGTCTTGTGGAGAAAAATCTGCCAATATTGACGAAATTATAGCATCAGGTTTACTAAATCATGTGTTGGCTATTTTGGAGAAGTTTATTTCAGTTAAAATAGATCAGATTCTCGATAAAGAAACCAACAATAAAGCCGAAAATTTTATGAATGTTGTGGCCAGGTTTACTTCTGGAAAAAGGCTAAATCTGACGAACAGGGGATCGTTTGAAATTAGATGCGTTATGAGTGCTTTACGCTATAATAACGGATTTGAATGGCATTACAATCCGTTGTCAAAAATAAACGAAGGACAACCTGCTCCGATTATTAAAAATTATATTGAAAAACATAAAAAGGAGAGCATTTGTCGAGAAGAGAGGAGAGCTACTAACCCAGTATGTAGAAAAAAGACATCTATGCCAAGTAACATCGATTATGGACCAAAAGCGATATCAGAGCCTGAACCTAGTGATTTAGAAATCCAAGAAAGAAGTCAAGAAATTCGTAAGAATTTAAAAATTTCTAAAGAAATGGCACAGTTCATTGAAGCTAACACCAAAAATCAATTTGACTCTGAGCTGTTCATCACAGAGAGAAAAAATCGTCTGACAGCTAGTAATTTTGGTGTAGTCATAAATAAAAGGAAAACAACTCACTGTCACAATTTGGTCAAATATATTTTATATAATACTTTCCAAGGAAACGAAGCTACTGAGTGGGGAAAACGAAATGAGCTAATAGCTATAAAACAATTTGAAAAACTAAAAGAAGTTGAGGTTGAAAGAAGTGGATTTTTTATAGACCTTGAAACGGGATATTTAGGAGCCTCTCCTGACGGTTTAGTGAAAAATAGCGATGCCATAGTTGAAGTGAAATGTTTACATTCAATTTTCAAGAGAAATATTACTTTGGTAGAAGCAGTGCAGTCAAAAAACTTATCTGTTTGTTTGGAAATAAGTGACGGAAAACTTCAGTTAAAAAGGCATCACAATTATTATTACCAAATTCAGGGTCAACTAAATATTTCAAATCGTAAAACGTGTTATTTTATAGTTTATACAGGTGGAGAGCTTTTTGTGGAAGAAATCACCAAAGATTCAGAACTTTGGCAAAACAAAATGCTACCAAAATTATCAAAATTTTATGTGAACAGTCTCTTACAAGAAATTGTAAGAAAACGCATTCCTAGGAAATTACGGTGTTTTGATTCTGAAAATGATGAAAATAAGCAAGAGTAGTATATCCGCAAGAAATCTGTATCCGCTGAATAACTCTAAATGATAAATAATAAAATATTAAATTAAATTTAAATTTGAATTG
Source organism: Rhagonycha fulva (assembly GCA_905340355.1). Classification (NCBI taxonomy): domain Eukaryota; kingdom Metazoa; phylum Arthropoda; class Insecta; order Coleoptera; family Cantharidae; genus Rhagonycha; species Rhagonycha fulva. The sequence goes on from HG996556.1 coordinate 38,751,389, forward strand.
AATATTAAACAGGGTTAGGGTGACTTATCTGCTAAAATTCAAAAATAGAAAATGTATAAATTAACGTAAAAATCACTGAAACTCCTACAGTGTAAAAATACGGGCTAAATACACCTCTGTTAAATTAAAACCCAAATTTTTTTCAGTAGTACTAATCCTTTTGTCAAACAAGCAATGGATTAAAATATAACAACCTTTTTTTGACTCAAACCCTTGACCGCTAAGTGTGAGTTTAGAAATATAATAAAAATGAATTCGTCGCTACAGTAGCGACGCCATACGGATTTAGTTTGCTAAGAGAAGTTCTCGGCCACCTTAAATATAAAAGTTTTTAAATAAAATATAAAATAAAAAAGAGACGGTTATTTGCCTTGTAGGTAACGCGATCAACTGCGAAAGCGAGGTACCGGGTTCAAATCCGGAGAAGGGCAACTTTCTTATGACTAGTCTCCGTGCTTCGGAAGGCGCGTTAAGCCGGTGGTCCTCCTGGGTTAATAAATTGCCATCATTAATATAAAAATCGGGATTACAGGCTCGTCTGGAAGCCAGTCTAGCAAACTACTTATCGGACGTTAAACAATTTATATGCTCACAGATCTAGCGCACTGCGAAGGAAACAACGCAGATGTTGGAAATAAACAGATCAACAGATCTAAAGTAAAGTTAAAGAAGAAGAAATATAAAAGTTAAGTAAAGCGGTTATTTTATTTTGCAGTTAATAAGTCACCGTCCGAGAAGCTTCTAAAGATATGTATTTACATGTACTCCACTCTCCCCTACTTAGTGTTATAATTGTATAAGAATCTGCTGCTAAGATTGGAAATGACATCGTACTAAGAGACGGAAATTAAACCAAATTGTTCAATTGCATTAAATAGAAGGAATTCCAAAATTTACAGATCTTTGATCTAAGAGGAAGTCAAAAATGTCAAAAAATTTTGTAATTAAATGTACATAATTCCCTAATTCGAAATTAGTTCTATTTTCGGAGAGCAAAGCAGGATCAAATATTTTAATTAATAAATTAAAAATTGGTCTGCTCAAAATCCGTGAATGTAACAAAAATGGTTTACTTCTGATTGGAAAACCTAAAATATATGTTGCATTGTAACAAATACAAATTACTCTAGTAGTGATTTATGAATTAATAAACGTAAATGAATTTCTTCATTTACTACTATTACTACCTACTCAAGAAAATTATTCCATATTTTATCCACTTAAAAAGTATTTACTGTGGGAAAATTATTCAGCATGATAAGTTAAAAATAATAGGTGCCGCAAGCCATTTTTCAAGGGAAAATGTGTTCACAGGATTACTGAGTAATTCCCCGATAAATGGATTCTTAATTTGAAAAAAGCGGTGGATCTTTTTACAAAATCGATTCTTTACTATTTTTTTATGAATACTACTTACCTATTGTATTTTTATTTCTGAATAAAATACAAACCCCAAAAATAATGATAACAGTTTTAACAGTTCATAATGGTGATGATTTCATTAGTTTTATTTAAAGGATAAGCCTCTTAATCTAAACGATGTATTTTGAAGTTAAAGAAAATGAATGTTATAAGGTAGTTGATTAATAACTTAAAAAATAAATGAAACGCTTAATTTCTTTCATATTAATTACATCTTTTAGTAACCAATACCATTAAAAATAATATGATATAGTCTGTCCCACGAAAGCTCGAGTGTGACTCAATCAAGTTTTTTTGCAATAACTCTAAAATGGTGAAAGATATCGTAATTGTCGAAGAAGCCAAAAGTGTTCTGCAGAAAAATGCAAAAATTTTTTTGGTTGAAATATTTTTGATGTCATTTACCATTTTTGAGTTATTAGAGATAGACTCAGTTTAGTCATACTCAAGCTCTCGTGGGACCGACTCTTTTCGAAGGTACGCTGAAAACAATTCATTACAAAATTTGCCAAAAAATGTCGTAAATGCTTTGTAGTGCTTATTTAACAATTTGTTTAATTAACTGTAGCAATCTTTAACACAAATTTGTAGTAATGTTTACTACAAAAACTGCTTACAACATTTTATTAAAAATCACTACAAATTGCAGTGCTTAGGTACTCTGTACCTAAGTACAAGTATACATACCTGTGCCACAATTTTAGTACAAATTGCTATAAATTCTTTTCAGTGTATGTGCTCCTTTTTTCCATCACATCAAAATAATTTATTATAGTATTATTTTTACGATATAATAAAAATTAATTTGGCTTTGTCTTTCAGATCTGGAATCGTCGACGACGGGCGCTTCGAATAAGCTTTCCTCTTAATGTGGTATAAAGGAAAAAGTCTTGCCTTGATAAATAAAAGCTGGTGAAACCAGCAGTTGAAATTGAAATATTTATATGGTTAAAAAATACTTCATTCTATTTTTGTATTAATGTGTAAATCTGATTGGTTCTTACCAACATATCTACCTAAGCAAGGCAAGACAAGAACTTCGATGTGAACGCTGCTTTACTCTTCTAAAGCGGGTCAAATTCATCCAAGTCTAATTGTAAATCACATATGTGCTCAAAAAAGTTGTTGAGTATTTCACTCTGATTGTAATAACGATACTTTTAGGTTAGTATTCAAAAAATCACAGTTCAATAATTCTTCTAACTCACTATAAACAGTGATTCTGCGTGGCTGCATTGGTTGCTTTTAGATGGCATGTGGTTTTTTTGCAGATAAAGCAATTTTATTTAATTCACGTATCCATTCAGTGAAAATGTTACATGAAAATTAGATGCAAGGGTTATGGATTATAGTGGCGAACACCAACGATTATCTTTCTCATAAGTTATCCCTAATGAGATCCAGTGAAAATGTATAACTTGTCGAAAAGTACTCTCATGTCAGTTGACTTATAAAATAAGAAATCCAGCAATGTAAAGTAATAAGTTTTAACTCTAAAACGAGAATTTATTACGTATAGTATTTTAAAAGCTACTACGGAATGGAACTTTGAGCTGATTGATTAATAAAAATTTATTCTTATTATTATTGATGCGATTGCAAAATTCTCAAGAAAAAAAGAACTTGAAGTGAAGGTATTCCTAATACCATTTCAACATCACTTTCCCACCGATTCTAATTTCGATTTTGTTTTTAAAGCTATAATATTCAAATAATATGATATAGATAGCTTCATTACTAAGCCCGAAGGTGAAACCACCGGTTGCAACTTGAGACAAATGTGGTTAGTTGCTTATACGGTGTTGAGCTGCTTGAACAAAAAGTAGTGTTTAAAGGTGATTTTCACTAGGCCTACGTCGTCTCTTACCTATTTTGTACTTTATACTGAAAAAACAAACAAACATGAACAATTTCTTCCTTTAACCCGTTGCCTACTAATATCATAATAATATAGAACACCAAAAACAACAATTTCTTTGATGGTGAAACATTAGGTTTCTTTCTCTTGTATAGACACTGATAGGACCTATCAGAAGGGGGAAACAGGAGAAGTATAGTAGCCCCAGACCTTAATTTTCAACTTCTTATCGCTTATCAAAATAAAAAAATTATAACCAAAAACAGGAGGGCATTATTGTGGAGGGCAATATAAACTTGTACTAAATTTCACCACAGTGGATGTTCACTGGAGTACATGCAGAGTAAATGGTACATGGTTGCAGTGGCGGTGCAAGAGTAGCTAGGGCCCGTAAGCAAATATACAAAACGGGCCCCTAAAAAACAAAAATTAATTAAATAAAAAAACAAAGTATTAATTTTAAATTACGTACATATATTTAAAATTCTCTTTTTCGGGATTTACTAGTAGCAAATTGTTTAATAAGTTTTTGAATATCCATAGCAGACGCCGTCTTTTGCTCAATTGCCAAAACAGAGATCATGTAGCCTATTTTGACTTGTACTATTTCTCAAATAATTTTTGATTACTTTTAATTTGCTAAACGACCTCTCTGCTATGGCAACTGCTACAGGTAGAGTTAAAAACAAAAGTAATGCGGTAATAACCTCACCAAAATCGCTTTCGAGAACGCTATACTTTTGTAGCAACAAAGTTAAAACATCCTTAACACTCATATCTGCTTTTAAATCGGTTTTTAATAATGAAACAACATTAACGAACTGAATGGCGAGATTATTATTGAGTATATCACAATATTTTTTCTGAAGCAAATCACAACATCGAACTGCTTCAGCTTCGTTCATCTTTAAAATTATTCTAGGTTCTAAGAATTCATAATTGTCTTTTAATTTTCGAAAACTCTCAAATCGATTCTCAAGCTTTTGTATTACAATGTCTAATCTATATATGGGGCATTCCACACCAAATCGACCACTTTTGAACCCGACCCCTTTTGATTTTCCTGAAATTTTTACATTATACTATCTCACCAAAAACAGTTCTGCGAATTTTTTCAAAATTTTTTATTCAACCCAAAAAGAGTTACGAATTTTTAGAAAAACTGATGTTGTTTTTCTTCAAACGATCGTAACTATGTCAAAAATTGACTAATCGGAAAGTTTTTTTTTGTTTTTGTTTGTCTTTAAACGTACTTTTCAGAAAAAAATACAAAAAAATATTCAAACTTGGATTCTACAAAATTTTTCATTTTTTCGGAGAAAATCATTGATTTTTCAAATTTCGACACTTTTGATTTTTGATTTTTTTATTTAAAAAAAAAATCTGATTTATTCCGCGTATAACAACGCAAACCTCATAATGGGCCGACATTTCTTTCTATTTCTTTTGTTTAATTAAAAAATATTATTTGCGTAAAAATAAAACAAAATATTTTTTAATTAGAGGGGCTGTTAATAAAGGCTGCCCACAGGGAGGTGTACTCTCGCCACTATTGTGGAACTTTGTGGTGCACAGCCTTTTACAGCGACTCAATGACAGTGGTTTCTACACTGTCGGATACGCAGATGATATTACCATACTGCTTAGAGGGATTTTTGAGGATGTCCTGTGCGAATTGATGCAGGGCGCCCTGAGAATACTAGAGAATTGGTGTTCGGAGCAGTCTCTTTCGGTCAACCCGACCAAGACTGAGCTTGTTCTGTTCACCAAAAAGAGAAAGCTAAGGAGCATGAAAATGCCTTGCTTAAAAGGAACCCCTCTTAAACTAACTTCAGAGGTCAAGTATCTGGGTATAATACTTGACTCGAAGCTTAACTGGGGCAAACACATTAGAACTAAGGTGACAAAGGCAAGTATGACCTACTGGCAGTGTCGCAGAGCATTGGGAAGGTCATGGGGTTTCTCCCCAAAGATTGCCCTCTGGCTGTACACTGCCATAATCAGGCCTATGCTTTGCTATGGCGCACTCGTCTGGTGGCCCAGAACCAGATTGATTACAGTAGTGTCCTCTCTGGAGCGGCTGCAGAGATCGGTCTTCTTGGCGGTGACGGGAGTGATGCGAACAACACCTACTGCGGCCATGGAGGCTCTCTTATGCCTTCCTCCACTGGATCTCTATGTGAAGGAACAGGCACTGAGGGCCTCCCTGAGAATGCGGGCTTGGGGTCTCTGGACCTATAGGTGAGGATCGGTTGGGCATACACGGATTCTAGAGGACTGCTCGAAAAAGCTGCCTCTTTTGGGTCTTGATGCTGACAGGATCCCCCCCAAATACGTGTTTGAGAGGAATTTTAAAATTCTGTTAGACACAAAAGGATCTGACCGGGCTGACATATGTCTGTACACGGATGGATCCAAAAATAATACTGGCTCGGGTGCTGGCCCCGGAACTGCAGCTAGATATAAAAATATCGTTGGGGAGGTACTCCTCTGTTTTCCAGACGGAACTCATTGGGGTGCTTCGCTGCGCAGAGGAAGTCCAGGACAGAAATGTCCGGGGCAAAACTATTCAAATAATCACGGACAGTAGGGCGGTCTTTGTGGCGCTAAACCGCTGCAAGATCATCTCAGGTCTTGTGCTACAATGCATTGAGACACTGAACGTGATATCCACTCATAATGTTCTAACTCTTAGTTGGGTTAAAGGGCATGAAGGAAATGATGGCAATGAGAGGGCTGATGAGCTGGCGAGGCAAGGTTCTGGTAATGTGCCGTGCGGTCCGGAGCCTTTTCTCTCGCTGGCTGTTAAAGCCCTTGATGCCATCATAAAAGGGGAGAGCCGCAGACTGCATGTTGAAAGATGGGAGAATGTGGCTGGATGCCGTCAGGCTAAGGCTGCAATTAACATACCATCTGACAAACATGCAAAATATTATCTGAATTTGTCTCGGGACAGATTACGAGTTATCGTGGGATGTCTTACAGGACACTGTAAGCTAAACAAACATCTGCACACTATGGGACTGATTGAAAGCCCATTATGTCGCGGATGTGAAGAAGAAGATGAAACAGTGGAGCATGTGCTTTGCAACTGCCCAGTGTTAGCATCGAAAAGAGGATCCATGTTGGGGAGCTTCTGGCCTAGCATGGCCAGTATTAGTGGCACACCGCCCTCTAAAGTACTTGAGTTCGCCCTGAGTTTTGGGTGGCTTGAGGAATAGGAGGCTGGTGGGCTGCTAACATCGGAGGTAGCATAATGGGCCCGATTATGTGGCCTGAGTGCGTGTGAACCATGGTTTGCCCTCCACATCCAATCCAGAATCCAGTAGGTCGTATATGTCATTCTCAATTTGATTTTAAATATTAGATTGCTTCTATTTTACCCAGATAAAATTATTTACCATATTTAGAGCAGCAGGTAGAGTTAGTCAATTAGCTCCGGGACCGGGGTTAGTTGACTTATCAATTCCGTTTTGATATTTAAGTGCTTAAGAGATGAAATAATATTAATATAATAGAAAAAAGAAATTTCTTTAATAAAATTAAACATAATAATAATAATTAAACAGATAACTAAAAATACAGCAAAAGTAAATCTCTGCTCGTTGAATAGTATCAGCTGGTGTTTTTCCTTTTTCAGTTTTTTCTTTATAAGTTTTCATTTTTATGCATGTAAAACTATATTTGGTTAACGTTTCAATAATACTTAAATGAGAGGTATCGTATATAAAACTAATTATAATAATAATATTGACTACTTAGTCAATAAACCCCATTCGCTATTTTAAAACTTTAAGTACCGCATGTCAAAAAGTTACATGCATCGCACCGGTACTAATAATATGTCTTAAATCATGGTCAATATTGTATATTTCCACAAAATATAAGGAAAAATACAACAAAGACTACAAATACGAAAATAATTAATAAATATTGAGAACAAAAATATTTACTTACCGTCGATGTTTTTAGATTTCTGAATCTTAAGAACGAAACTTGCACTATTTTATCACCATAATACATAATAATGGTAGGTATGACATGCAGATAAATGATTATCGTACATTGAGCCCCATCTAATATTTCATTTAGAAATTTTAGGCAATTAGTCAACTAACCCCTATAGTCAACTAGCCCCGGTCTCCCCTATCGATCTTATTGTTTGGAGTACATCCAAAGTTAGATGGCTGGGTAGAGCCAAGGTGCAGAAACTAAAATCTGTCCGGTCCGACACGACGGCACTGGCACGTTCTCCTTCGAAATCTATTGCACAAGAAATTGGCTTCGCCAAAAAATCTCAAACAAGACGACTTTTCACAATTGATACACTCACGCAAATTTAATTACTAAAAAAGTAATTTTTGAGAAAAAACATCTTTTTGCTTACTTACAGCTGGGGAAAAGAAGACTTTCTTAAGAAACATAAATTAGATAACACTTAAGATTTATCATTTTTAAATATTTTTCTGTTTTCCAGTCTAGGGTAGCTAATCCCACTAGACCCCCTAAATAAAGAAACAACCAAGAATCGGTTTGTTTACTTTTAGAAATACCCTCCAAGTCAGGGAAAGACTTTTTCATGAACGTAAACTACACAATACTTAATTTTATCTCATTTTTTTAGTATTTTTTCTATTTTCTAGGACAGATAATAATCCCCCTAGCTGATCTTGCGCTTCAAATCTGTGAGCTACCTTTGTAGTTGTAACCATCAGTTCCCAAACGATGAACAAGTTCATCCGGCTCCTTAGGAACTTTCACAAAATATAAATAAAAAACATCAATGGTGGTTTGCACCATTATTATTATACGTGTCGATTATAATTAAGACTTCGTCAGGTTAAAATTTTAAAACTAATCATCATTCTATCTACACCTTTGATTATAAGACCAGTCAGCGGTCCGTTACGTCACTCAAAATGACCTCGCCACCTCCTCATGGAACAGCCTACAGATCTTCTCCCTCTGGGCTTATATTGGAAGTTTCTATGGTTTTTTAAAACTAATTATTCAGTCACTTTGAAGAAAAACGATTTAGAAAAATAAATGCATATCCTACATGTGACTTACAGTAAACTAGAAGCAGTCTTAGGCATATCAAAGACTGCAATACATAAATGCATTCGATTTTGCACACACATTTAACTGTAAAAAAGATTTGTTTCCGATGGATTCCGCATAATTTGACAGAAGTTGTAAAAAGGCTCTTGTTAGTGTAAGAAAATGTTAAAAAAATTCGACCAACTGAAAAATCTATATACGGCATCGTCACAGGTGACAAAACTTGACGAAATTAGTATTAACTAGAAACTAAGCAACAATCCACTGTTTGGGTGTTTCAAGATGAATCGAATTCAACAAAAGTGGAGTCAATTCAAATTTTGGGTCCGGGAGCAAGAGCTTGATTGAGACCGCCAATTGAGTTGTGCGATTTTAAATTAAAAAAAATTGTTGTAATATAACTTTAGGTGGCATACTCCACTGGGTTTTACTAGACAAGTAGCATCCATTTGTATAGCTTTTGAGAATCAAACAGTTAACTTTGAATGGTATACAATAATTTGTTTGTCAGAAGTTACACAAAATCAAGAAAACCGGAAACGTCACGTTATTTGCAGGACCAGACTGACTAGTGGTTGGCCCCATAGGCTACAAAATTCTGTTGACCTCAAATGTTCAATAATTGAGTACACTCCAAGTATTTTTTTTTACTTATTTCCATTTGGCTTCACTTTGAAGGCAAAGACAGTCCGGCCCTGAATTATTCATCATGATTCATGACAATCCCAGCTTTCATAAAGCACGTTAAACAAATGTTCTTATTTGAAGTAGAAAAACAGTGAATTGTGTCTCATTGCCCGTATTTACTTGATTTATCGCCTAACGACTTTTTGTCGTTAAAGTATGCAGGTGTTTAAATCTTAATAGCAAAAAACTTAGTACATTCTGGTCGGAATATTAATATAGCGTTTAAAAAGTTATGCAATGTACATGGTAGATATGTGTTCATTTTTCAAAATCGGTTTTCTCCAAATTTGACTGAATAATTAGTTCTTAAATTTTCACCTGATACCGTCCTAATTATGATCCACATGTATAATGATAACGTTACAGATCGACGAGGACCGCACCTGGCCCTTCCCTTGTTAGTGCGACCAGTGTAGTTTCCAAAACTCAAACGCTAACACTACACCTTAGGTTGAACTTTAAGTTGCGGTAGATCCAAAGTCAGTTTAAAAGAGCTAAGTGCATAATAAGCAGTGCAGTGGCAGATCTGTATAGTGTGGTATAAATCAGCGATCGGCAACCAGCAAGACTCTGCCTCTAACGGATTTTTGTTGAAACCAATTGGTGCGTTTCCAAGATGTATTAAGATTTGCACGTTAAATGTGATCAAAGGCCTGAACTAATGCGCTTGCATTCAACAATGTAACTTGCTTATTTGAATTTAAAGTTATGCGAGGTTATCTATCAATCTACGTAGGTTCAACAAAATTCCGTTACGAGGGCGGTAGTTATATGTAAATTAGAATAAGATTTATATTGCACATTGATTTGTTGCAATAATAACAATAATTAAGAGTGACCCTGTATGAATCTAGGATAAGGAGTTTTAAAAAAATGGTCATTCGTTGTGCTTACCTTGAACCAAGTAGGTGTTAAAAAACCGGTCGATAAATTTGAAACCAAAATTATAAGGTAAATAAATAATTCGTACCTTTAAAAATTATGTTAGTGAAATTTTAATTGCAAATTTGGTAGTTCACAATATCTGCAAGGTTGCCGACCACTGTAATATTCCAATTCACGCTTTTAAAAGTGCATTATTGTTGTTTAGAATAACTAATAATATAATTTCAATTAAATATCTGCAAACACTGCAAATTATTCTTTCCCAATTTGAAGGTAGTATAAGTGTTTTGGTTGTTCAAATTACAATAATTTTTTTAAGGAACAGATGTTATTGCATAATATGACTAAGTACTTCTATGAGACAGTTGGTTAAATCTTAAAATTAGCAGAACATCCCATATTAAAAATGTCAAGTTCACTTGTAGATAATATTTCAACTTCTACAAAAATTCATGAAAAGTGTACAGAGGAATTTTTCAGATAAATGCAATTAATAATATTTTTAGTTTCAATATTTAAACTGTTAGTAAATAACCAGTGGCCATTAATAAAATTTATAAATGCATTTTTCTTCACTACAATGAAACCTGACTGGTGAATTTTTTGTGGTGAGAAATTATTTTACACATAAACAGTACATAAAGTAACTGATTAAGCAAGCATTATATAATTCAAAGTTGTCTGTACTAATTAATATTGATCTATATAATCTCAATATTACAGTGCTGCAAATAATATCAATAACTACATCATTAAGTTGAACAATAGTCATTCTCACAGCAGTTGTAAAATAATTAAAATTACAAATCTTCATAACATTTTAAATAACTTGATAAGCCAATAGGGATTCAATTTAAAAAAAATTTAGATTTACCTATTTGTAGTGTTTATAAATTTTTAAATTACATTCAGTTCATGTAGTTCCACGTAGGGCGTTATTTTTAACATTAATCATTCATATAATTATAAATAAAATAATCAGTTGAACAGAATATCTAAAACATATTGTACTAGTTGTATAAAACAGTTTGCGGGGATTAAATTACAATCAAATTGTTGACTTGGTACTGAATTTAATTTTTTAAAATTATGAAGGTGGTCATTTAATGGCCCAATATCGCATGTCGATATTTGAAATTAGTAATAATCTAATAATGGGTCACTAAAATAGCATATTTTTATATTTATTGATCAAAGTACAAATAAAAATTCTGACTTAGATAAAGGACATTGCCTTTATAATGAAATAATGAATGTGTCAATATTGATTTGGTCAATGTTTCCTAAAATTATCAGAATGTAAAATCACTGTATTATGCTAACACATTTTGAATACATAAATTTTTGCCGTGAAATACTATTAATAAAAAGTTGATTATGCTATCGGATTAAAGTTAATATTTATTCAAGTTAAAAAGTTGTGTGGTGGAGTAACAAGTTGCTACAACTGAATAGAGAATGCAACAGGTTGATTAGAAAACAAGGCAAACAAATATATAGTAAATAATACATTAAAAAGATAATGAAATAATTTACCAGTAAATATTATTTCCAGTCACATTTATTTTTTAAAATTTAAACATCTAATTTTCACATATGTAACTGATATTTTACTTAAGATTAAAAATAAATTAAGATTTGATAAAAATAAGGTCCTGTTCAAAATTAACTGTTATTACTCGTAAACCTATCACTACAATATGAAAAAAAGGTTTTACATAAATAGTAGAGAATAACTGGCCACACGCCTGCATAAAGACAGAGATAAGAGAAAAAACTAATAAATACCAAATTTTTGGGGATACATGTGTAAGTGCACAGATGTATAATCACAAAGTATGAAACAATAACTTGGAGTGTGGCTACAGTCTGTATGTATCCCCTTCTAGCTAAACACCAATAGTACGACAATAACAATAAGTACGAAAGCAACGTTCCATACTTTGTGAAGGACTCCCTAGGCTGACTCAACTATACATGTAGCACAATATGCAGAACTCAGTACAGTAGAGATATTTGGTGTTGCACCACTTATGCTACACTAACGATGAATCAAAAAAAAGTATATTACAAAAATTTACACATTATTATTAATTTATAATTACTTTATTAATTAAACTTGTCTTGTAAATTAACCAAGTAACCATTAAGTTAATCACTTTAAAGGCCCAGCAGCCAAGCAAAGTTCAAGATGTTGAAAATGTAGACAGTGGGCCAGGCTGAAACAATGGAAAGCTGAAATGCTAGAGCGCATTCACTTCACTTTGAAGTCATCATGGTAACGAACTCTGCAACAAAATTTTTCATTTTATTACAAACTACTTCCACATTTTTTTTTACATCTTCACATCACTCAGAAACAATTCTTTTTCTTAATAAATTTAAAAGCTCTTCCGTTTTATTTGCTTTTAAAAAAATTGTTTGTAAGTTCATTAATAAACAACGCACATTTTTAGATGGTATCTGCAAGTTAATTGGTTTTGCACCTTTTCAAAGAGTCGGCAAACGTTTTTTACATCTAAAGAGTGAGCGATCAAAATATATTAGAAAAACTTCTTAATGGTGGCTTGAAAACTCGCAAATACCATATGATTAAGTGATATAAGAAGCAAAATGTTTGCACCGTCGTTTCTTATATCAATAAGTTATTTGAAACATGGGAACCATCATTGCTGCCTTATTACAAATTACACGTAATTGTTAGGATATTTACACAAACAAACATGCATTTTTTTTTCTATCAACACACAAGTAAATATCGAATTGGTTCTAGTTATGTGTGTGTAGAACGTGCGTTAATAAACCAATAATAACAACACCACTACAACAAAACAACTGTTCTTGCTAATATTGCATTTCATATATATGCCTATTATTTGGTGTTAATTGTGAATCAAAAAAAAAGCTATGAAGCTCAACGAAAGCTAGACAAAAACTGACCAGCCTGGAAGCTTGTGTAGCTGAGTACCGATTGAAAACTATTCGAGCAAGCTCGCGGAAATCTGCAAGAGAATTTACACTAGCAGTTATATTAAGTGTTTCAATTCTACAAACACTTACAACACATACAAATTAATTATATACAAAGTGTTTCGCAAGTCATAAAAATTGTGAGTCAAAAATGAATCATCGACAGGGCTAATTTATTTTTATTATTATTTATTACCATCACTAATAATAATTTTTATAACTATACCTACTAGTACTACTTTTACTAATATACAAGCAGAACCTGAATATTTAATTGTTTTCAGTTAAGTTTACTCAAGAATTATGGTGTGCCGCTACCGTCGTTAAAAAACGATTTTCAGAGGTAAACGTGAAAATATCAATCAGTAGAGAAGAATCTACGTCAATTCGTCGCGGCCAATACGTCGCGCGACAATTCGTCGTTTACGACAGTTCGTCGCCTAAAATAATTTGGCACGAGTGACAATTTATAGAGTGCAATGGTAAAGCATTTTAAAATATTTTTTTAAAATTTTTTTAGTACAATGGACGGGTTTCACTATATTTTTTTATTATTTGAAAGTAAATGTCAAACTGAGTCTTCAAAATTTTAAAAAAAATTTTTAGTACTCCTAACATCAGGGACGGATCCAGCAACTTTTTTATGAGAGGGGCGATTTCATAGATTGTTAAGAAAAATACCAAAATTGATAGCTCTTTCTATACTTTTTTCCGGTAATTTTAGTTTTTACGTTATATTCTGTCATCTTCTGGAAATTTCAACAATGTATCTCGTATACCATATGACTATTTACTACCTTTTCATTTGTTGAGAGCGTTAAGTATATATAGTTTTATATTTTGAAAGGTTCGATACCAAACTACCTACCTTGCAAATTGGCGTTTAGTTTGTTAGCATTTTACATTTTTTACCTATGACAAAGAGTCAGCCCGTCGATAGAACCTCCAACCATGGTTTACTATTGCACGCTATAAATTGTCGCTTGTGCCAAATTATTTTAGGCGACGAACTGTCGTAGGCGACGAATTGCCCGCGACGAATTAACGGTACACCCAGTAGAGAAATCGAATTTTAGTACAAAATTTCTGTGAGTGAACTAACTGAAAGCAACTTGAACGATTTCACTCTTCGTTCGTTTGAAATTAGTGTTTCTTAACCCAAACAAAATTTTTGTTCCATCTGATAATTCACTTTCTTTACTCAAACCTTAAAACAGAAAATAACAAGAGTACTTAATAAGCTTAAATTGTGCTGAACAAATATATAATTTAATTATTAAGAGCACCCAATAAGCATGTAAAGGTAAACTAAATTCAGGTACCCATCTTTGCCTACTACACAAGTTTATTGGAACAAAGATACCGTTATCGCAAAAAATAATTTTGGTAAACAATTGTTTGACCAATATTGTTAAAATATAAATTAAGTTAACAATAATTAAGTTAGATAAATTGGTATACCACGCTCATGTATGTTTTAAAGAACAGTGTGAGCACCAATAATTTTTTGATTGCATAGTTCCCAAAGATTAGTGAAATCCTTGATGAAAGAAAAATAAACATACACATAAAAAAAATATAATAAGAAAACACTTAAAACTGTAATTTTACAAGGACACGTAAACTTCTGTGTTAATTTTAAAAAACGTGCATTATTGCGGAACGTAACAATAATATTGCTAATATTGTAATTCAACACTCTGCATGTGCGTCATTACTTATCGTCATTTTCATTATTTCGATTTGCAGTTCACATATCCAGAGTAGGTGCAAATGTTTGAAATTAAGACATTGATTCAATCAGAAAATGTTTCGAATATATAGCGCACTTGTTAGTTAATCGATACTTGTTGCTATATTATATACTAAGAATGAAGGGATGACGCTCGAACATAAATAATTGGATAGGTAATTTTTAGTAGTTTGTAAAAAACAAGTGGGATTTTGTTTCACAACCCATCTGAGCTGTTGAACGTAGGAAAAGCTCAAATAATAATAGCCAATATAACGTAAAACAGTGATGAAAGTAGCAAAGGAAATGCTATTTACTTCCAAAGGTAAGCATAAAAGCGGTCACCAGCAGAAATCATTTAACTAATCATACTGGAAAGACCGCAGTTTGCACGAGCATTCAGTGAAAACTAACGAAGAAAAACTACTAAATGAAAGTATATCAAATAAGAATTTGACCAAGTTGAGCGAAAATGGAGAAATACATTTCTCCGCCTTTCATCTAATGCGCTCTAATTTCACACACACAAAATATCATTACGTTTTTAACTGAACATTTATATACGCAAGGAGTGATGCGCATGAATGAATTAACCAAATTTTAAAAAAAGCTGAATGTAAAAATTTTAGCAAACGCAGACATGATTTTCTACTCTTTTTACAGTAAATTTTTGTTTTTGATTGATAATTTTAAAATTCCAGTAATAAATAATATTTATGTAATAAAATATAAAAACATCCGTTTCCCTTTGTTAATTAACAAATTACTTTGTGGTTAACGTTATTTGATAAGGTTAAAAATAACAGTTATGCATTTCTAAATAATTCGATAAAAAATCAATGGCACGGATCACTATAAAATATGCGTCATGCAAAAATTTATTTATTATCTATACAATTTTACTAAAATGTTAATTATGTAATCATCTTAATTAGTATTCGTAGAAACGAATGTTATATTTTGGGTTGCACGCACATTTGAAAACCCATTTCAGAATTAAAATAAATTAATAAAAAAAAATAAAAAATTTATGTATGTACCTATGATTGATCTATGACGCAGCGATTCAACAATCCACCATTTTTTATATTGTTAATAAATTAATGTACGAGGTAATCACGTACCGAAAGAAGGAATTTAAAAAATTTGAGAAGCCGTAGGTGATTTTTTAAACCAAAAGACCTGTGCTAAATATAGCACAAAGACTATAAAAATAAATCAATATTTTCAAAAGCCAAAGTGAAAAGTTTCGAATTTAATTAGGTACCGGAAGGTGGCGGTAAGAAGATAGCTCACCTTTTGTTCTGTCACTCCACCCTAGGACCACCCCCAACTTCAATAAACCGTGGTGTAGCGACTAAGAGGCCCGCATTAATCTTACATTAGTTAGTTTAAATTTTGTTTAGCACACCTCCAATTAACAAGTCAATATTTATTACAAAGTGGAATTAATAAAACTAATTACACTAGATTACATTTCAAAAAACATTTTTGCTCTTCAGCTTTTCCACTTTCGACCCCCCAAGTGCCCCGTGTGCTGAGCATCCTTCACATTCCCAACAAAGATCACCCGTAAATACAACTACGAAATTATATTTGCTGAAAATTATTATCATTGTTTGAAGTTTGATGATGTTGATAACATAATAAATTGTTATGTTTGCCCTACCGTTTTACCCGAAAATGTTTAATTTACCAAAACAGAAGGAACGGGTAGTATAATATAATCATTTTAATCCGTTCTTGATTGAGCTCGTTATAAATATGAGGTTGTGGTTCACGTTTGGGCAATTTAAAAAAGTTGTGTAAATCTTTCAAACCAGGTATAGCTTATAAAGCGATAGTTTATAACTGTCGTTAATAAATCTATGCTGATGGAAACTTTTACTCGTAAATTAAGCCGTATTGACATTCACAATTTTTTTTGGCAATAACTCAAAAATATTTTGGTACATTAGTTTTTTTTTCTAAACAATATTACTTTTAAAATATTGCAAATCCAACTAAGCATTAGGAACAATAGGTCAACTGGCTGAATCAAATAGCTTACTCATTGTCATCATTCAAATGAGTAATGTTTCCAATTTAAAAAAAACAGTGTAGGTTTTTTGCAAATATTAAACCGCAATATTATAGTAACCGTAAAAAAAACAAATAATTCAAATTTATCAATTAATAAGAGCGTGACAACTTTTAAATTTTCGTGAAACTGGTGTACTTGAAAAGCTATTTATATGATCACAATTATTAGTTTTATGATAGTTAAAGCAATATAATATTAATGGCTTCATAACAATCCCTATGTATTGAACTAATATTTGAAAGCACCAACTTTAATAAGTTACCGTTCAATTACCACTTCCTCTCCTCTCTTGCTTTATGCACGAAACATTAAAAATTTAATACAAGAAATGGAACTTATAGTAGTAGGTACTTCGATTACATAAAGTTTTATAAATTCATAAAACATAAATCAATAGAAATATCTAATTTATTAAAACATAAAAGTAATTTTTCATCGGCATTTTCAAAACGAAACGAGAATAAAAACGCAATGAAATCAATATTTTGGCAATTAATACAAATTAATTGGTCGACAGGGGCGCTTATACAAAATAGTACGACGAAAAAGCCTAAAAACGCGCCAGGGAAGTTTTTAACTAATGAAATTGCTTAAAATAATTATTATTTTGATAAATGAAACCAGTAATTGAAGTAAACAAAACTAAAATAGAAGAAAAATTATCAATTTTCATGATTAACATAAAAAGCTTAACTGAGGCCGAAGGCCGCATACTTTTAGTAGTCTACATTGTTTTATATTATTCACCATTTTCAAGTTATTGGAGAAAAATTCGATCGAGTCATACCTACTAAAGCTGTTTTCGTTTTATGACTATCATTCGTTATGATTATGATATGACTAATAAATTGTTACAAAAATCATCTAAAATTTTAATGCATTTTACGTGTAGTTTGATGTAAAGGGAAGGGGAGTTCAACTGCGGACATTTAATAATCTTCAATTCAAAATTTCCTATTTGTACCGTAGTTCCGATTCGATGTTCAAAATATTCATTGATTTTTAGAATGCCTGATTTATTAAACTACGGGTTTGAATTTGTGTTTTGCAAATAATATGGGCAGTTCTAAAACCATCAAAATCGGTGTTCGAATGGTAAGTTGTTTGAAGGCCAGGAGCCAAATCGATAAGAAAAAAATCAAATTTTATTCAGAAATTCAGGACATCAATAGATAACGTCCGCGTAGTAAAGGATTTGGCAGAGTAATGTTTTGACTGCAAGAGATAACAGAGAATGTCGAGATATTAGTGGATTGTCCCATAGCAATTTGACCAAAGTTTTGCACACAACGTTTCGTACCAAAAGTGCTGAATATGCAGGAAAATGAGAGTCGCTCAGCCGTTAGAATCAAATTAAATTTTAAAATTGTCACTGATGAAACGGTCATTAAATATGAGGCATGGGTATTTATAGATAAGACATCAATACAGATCAAAAAAAAAATATCGATTTTTTCAAACCCTTTCTTTGATTCACGCGATGTGTGGTACACAAAGAAATTCTGTTATATTATGTATACAGCACCCCAACTTGCGAGGTGAGAAATGTAGGTTTCATATTCGTTTTGCACTCAAAAATTTTGGACTCCGACCCCACTTATATGTAACGTGATTTTATTTTTGTGAAAAAAGCAATTCGTGGATTTTATACGCACTATAAGCACGTTATTGGTCAAAAGCTTGACTGAAACCGCTCAAAAATGGCCCTACTACAAAACACCGTTTTGGGTCAATTATGAGATAAAAACATTCATTGCATGCGCAATCTTCCCAAAAATGGAGTTCCAGTAATATTATAAAAATCAGAAAAATAAAGTTAAGGTAAGAGGCAAAAGTCCTTGCACTTTTTGAACAGAGAGGCTGTTTGTATTTTCGATAATATTGAAATTTTAATAAATTAGGAAAAAAATTGGCAAAATAAATATTCGGCAAGAAAATGTGATGATATAGTCTGTTCCCACGATAGCTCAAGTATAACTAAACGTAGTTTATCTCCAGTAACTCAAAAACGGTAACAAAAACCGTACAATGTACAGTCACACATCTGCGCAATGGGAACATTTTGATCTATTGCGCATGAGCGTGACTGTACATTGTACGGTTTCTTGGCTGGTTGGAACAAACCTAATATTTGATATATTTCGCCATTTTAGTGTTATTGCAGAAAAACTCGAGCTGACGTGAAACAAGAGTATATTATGACAACGGATCAACGATCGAATATAAAATTTACTTGATAAAATATTTTTCCGGTTTTGCTTCTTACGACTAGTCAGAACCAAGTTTAGTATTTTTGTTAGTATCCAAATGACAATCGTATCCTAGTTCACGTTTGCATATTCTTTAAAATCCAAGTAGCTAAATTAGGATCTCAGTACTAGTAAATGTAATAATGTCGTAAACTTCGTTTCAAGCAGTGTTTTTTTTTTCGGTTTTTAGGTGTTTTCGATACCTGCATTCTGAGTTATTGAAAATCAAACATATCCCATAGTAATCTAACGTAAGCCGCAAATTCAGTCAAAACCAATAATTGCCACATCATCAAGATTATGACATGCATATCAACATATTTTTTTGCATTTTCTCTTTTTTCATTTTTTTGCCAAACATTAATTTTTTATTTCTTCAAACCCTTTTTTCAAAATTTTCTTTCTACTAAGCGAAAACCAGTCTTAAGTTAAATCAAATCAATAGTTATCTTAAAAAAAAAAAAAAAGAAGATGTCATCAGCGTTAACACAAAACTGCAGAGTTCCCACACTTTATGTTGGATCAGCGATGACAATGCGCAGATACAAAAATTCGTCCGGTCCCTTTACACGACAGCACCGGCACGTTCACCCTTCACATCTACTGCGCATTAATCTGTCCTTGATGGTCCACTTAGAATGCGGTAACCCTACAAACCGTACAGGTTTCCGCGGTGGTTTTCAAAACTACAGCTTCCCCGGGATTACGCTATGTATTTTTGCGGATGTAGCCGTATATACATGATCAATTATGTAAAACAAATCCGGTTAAAAAGTGTTAGTCTGTTCCGGGTTTAGCGGTTAGTGCAAATGCCGAGGTACCCGGTCCGAGCCCAGATGAAGCAAGAACTTGATTCTAACCATTTTTTCTTGAAATATTACAACAAATTTCTAGAAATGAAATTTATTTCGCTATCCGAGGTTCAAAGCTTACATTAAAAAATCGTTTCCCCAAGAATTTGAAAATACTTCAAACGCCCGTCACCGACATGGGAGTGACGTTCTTTAAGCGAACAATAAAGCTAAGAAGTAAGACAACACAGTATGACGATTAGGTGCAATGCTGTAAGGGTACAAGAGTTCAATTATAGACGAATCGCAGCTATTTCAAATTATTTGTAACTGTAGGTCTCCTCCCTCGTGCTCTGGGGACACCTTAAACCGGCTATCCCCCCAAATTGATGAAAAAAGAGAAGACTACTACTGGATGTAAAACTAGGTAGGTCCAAAAATCGATCTGCGACTACACTCACCAACTCGTCTGGCCGGCTAGCGTGGTGAGTTATGGCCAACAAACTCAACAACAACTCATTATTGAGAAGACCTATGCCCAACTCTGGATAAAGAAAGGCTTATAACGAAGGATAGTAGGGCTCATATAATGTTCATGCACAAATAACACGTAACCGCGGACTTATACCTCATTAATGTGGGTGTATCCCGAAACAACACGCAAAATACTGATGATTTTACGAAGTGTTCCAAAATAACCGTGTAAACAAATTTTAGTAAATAATTTCTACAAAATAATTTTTAAACCTATTTTCCATGAGGGCATGAGCATAACCCGCCCCAGTTTTTCTCTAATAACTTGAAAACGGTTCTTCCACTGTTTTCGAGTTATTCGAGAAAAACTGAGTTATTCATACTCGAACTTTTGTGATTATGACTAGAACTCGACTAGAAAATTCCATCTAACCATGATTCTATAGCTGTTGGTAATTGATAGTGGTTCTCAATCGACAATTGCATACATTGACCACTAGCTGAAATATTTCAAATTCCAAAGTTGTTTATTATAAAATTTGTAACTGTTCAAACAAAAATAGTTGGTTGATTGACTGGCGTACATTTCCCTTTGAAATACAGTTTGTGATGGTGTTGAAACTCAAGGAATTTATATAATTAAATCTCTGGGGAACAAACTATAAAATTTGATCTGCATCATAAGAAAGAGACGCGATTGGTTCATTAATGAAATTAGCTATTCATTCATTAGCATGCAAATGTAGAGCAATTCTATTGTTTACATTTTAATGATTCTTCCCAGTTTACAACTCAATGACAAAACACAAATATATGTACACATAGGTATTATGTTTCAAAAAAATGTGATATCATCAGATATGATTGGATTTCTGCCTTATCTAATCAATTTGATTAATAGGAAATTAGCTAATTTTAAAAATTAGAATTTTATTGTGTAGTCTTCCTTGCTCTTTCTGGGTTAGATTTGTACCATTGTTGTTCCTGTGTGCTTCCAGAACATAGTTAAAAACTAAGGGAGAAATATAACCCCGCCCCCTTTTAAACAAATACGCCTATATCTACTTCTGCACCAAAACTTTAAATCAATTAGCAAATGTGCCAATTTTAGTAATTCAAACCAAATAAAATAAGCTAAATATATAAGAACTTAAATGCAACACAAACCTTCATAATTAACTTGACCGTCTCCATCGATATCGGCTTCCCGGATCATTTCGTCGACTTCTTCGTCCGTAAGCTTCTCACCCAAATTGGTCATGACATGACGCAATTCGGCTGCCGAAATAAAACCGTTACCGTCTTTATCAAACACTCGGAATGCCTCGCGAATTTCTTCCTCACTATCCGTGTCCTTCATTTTACGGGCCATCATGGTGAGAAATTCAGGAAAATCGATTGTGCCATTGCCTGTAATCGGAGAGGTAAATTAGTAAAAGTTAAGGCTTTCAAACTTATGCAATGTTGATCAGGTATCAGCATACCTTGAACATCAATTGCACTATCTTATCAGATATGGATTTATCGAGACCTTCCAGATATGCGATAGATACATACGTAGATAAAGTTATTATGTAAAAAAAATTACAAATTGATTACATTTCCATTAGGTCATTTATTGTTGGCGGGTGGTAGTGATGGTGATTAATTAAAATTTTGTAAAACTTAATTAAAGCTTAAAATGTCATAAATGAGGAAATGGGAGAATTAAGGCGACTTGATGATGCAGGTTTAATGAGTAATTAATTACCATCGGCATCTACTTCATTTATCATGTCTTGTAATTCTGCTTCTGTTGGATTTTGGCCTAAAGATCTCATAACGGTTCCTAATTCTTTGGTTGTAATTGTACCATCACCATCTTTGTCAAATAGCGAAAATGCTTCTTTGAATTCGGCAATTTGTTCCTCAGTTAATTGGTCAGCCTGTTCAAACAAACCATGTTAATTATTAATTCGTCACTAGTATGTAAAAACATAAAATCAGGGTAACAAGAGTGCCGCATTTTTGGTGCGGAGGATGAATAATTAGTAATCGATGATTATTGAGAAATTTGATAAAATTAGTAACGACCAAACAGCAACAGAGTGGCAGACCCGAACGAATCAATAATAACAAACTACGCATTTTATTTACGTAAAATTCCAAAACTACTGCAAAGTTTAGTTTTTGTAAAAAGCGCTTTTATTGCAATCCTAAAATACACTACATTTTGAAGTGTCAAGTTCCGCATTGCGGCAAAATTCTAAACCGGTTTACGATACGGCTAACAATATGACGAACGATAAGATTTTGGAAAGGATGGCGTTAATTTGAACAAAAAATATTCGCGTAAATATGAGGACCGATTGTAAATAAAATGAAAATATTCGAGGATGAACTGAAATGTCGACTTACCATTGTGATATTTTAAGATTTATAAAACTAGGCGTACACTCTATTGACCACCGACGAACAACAACAGAGAAATGACAGCACACAACCGAATGCAGCAGCCAACTGTCGTCGTTTTTGTTGTGGACCCAAGTTCTCGGGGAGCGGGGGAGGTTTTGCTGCTGTTGCCGCTGCTGCCAAGCGCAATAATGCGACTATGACATAAACCAGTAAATATTCCAACGCTAACCAAGTACTGCCGTTGATTCTAACTATTTTTGATAAAATGAAGGTAAATTTTTAGTTTGAGCCTACGAACGCACTAAAATGAATATTTCTAACACTTTATAATTACCCAAAAAATGTGCGGAAGATTCTAAACGAGCGGTTTTGCTGGGACTATTTCGTGAAGCGTAGGAAACACGTATAAAGTGGGTCGGGTGCGGCTTGTTTACAACGTATACTCGTAAAGGCGCGCTACACTATTGGCTGGAAGGTACCTGCAATGCGCCAAGCTACAATTGCCCGCCTTTAGCACGCGGATTCGAATTAAAACGTTGCGCTGGTTGCGTCGGTATCTTAACGTCCGCGTCGGTTTATGCGTTTTGCGGGTGCGGTCGCTTCCTTGCGCAAGGAAAAACTTACATTGCGTAAAATTCCATCATCCTTCTTAAATCATTAATCCTAATTTTATTATTTTACATAACAATTATTATTATTAAATGCGTACTTTTTAAAGCTCGCCGTCTAAATCGATATTATATTTTTAGCATACTTTATAATTATATCAAAGCACAGACGGTGGTGAGCTTTAATTTTTCACAATTTACTGCTTCTTTCTTATTTTTTTTTTATTGTGGTCCACATAATATCCTTGGTGTAATTACATTTTTTCCGTTTCCTTATTTGGATTAATTAAAAAAAATAAGATCCATTGATGCCCGCTCGTCGTTTATTCCCAATCATTCACCAAAGGAAAATCCATTTCGATTAATTTTATTATTTAGAGAAATTTATATTTCCAGTTTAAGTGGTTTTCTATAAACCAAAGTTGATGTAATAAAACAGAATAATTATACAGGGTTACTCGAAATATACTATTAAAATTCTTAATATAATTTTGAACTGATGAGCTTGCATGTGTTGTATTAATTCTAATTCGACAAGGATTTAGAACCATTTCGTACTGCCATTCCTGCTCAGTGCAGTATTAATGAATATCAATAATTTTAATATACGTGTGGGTAGACAGTAGCGTAGCTAGCCTTGATTGAAAAAATATACCCATAATAAAATTAAGAAATACACTAAAATAATGTCGATAAGTGAGTAGTAATCAAATTGATAAAACAACTTTTGATTTTAAATTAAATTAATAGTTCCAATTAATTAATGGCCAATTTAATATTTCAAAGAAGTTGTTATTAAATTTTTTTCCTACTTTATAGCGGCACAATAGTAAATTATACACCTAGGCAGGAAAGTATCACTTTTAATCCTGTATCCTGAAGGCAAAGATTTTATATTATATTGGTATACTGCAGTTAAATTTTGAAAATTCGAACTTAAAAAATTCGATGGCAATAGCTTATTGCCATATTATACATAAATAATATTAGTATTATTTCTTTAACTTGAACTTTTTTCGTGACATAGTAGCACGACGAGTTAACAAATTTTCACAAATTCCTGCTTCCTGTTGTAATGAATAAGATTAAAAATGGTATCAATTGAAAGAGATTTTTTTCGGTCTCTGAAAATATTACATAATATATTGTGTACAACATTGATATTTGATGCTTCACTATTTATTGTTAAAAGTAAAATACGTGGGCGTATTTTAAATAATTCGAAGCTTTTTTGGAAAACAATCGTAAACTTATATTGAAATAAGATCTCCAGAAAACAAGGTTGTTATTAGTATTATCTTTCAAAATAATTTGTATTTTGTTATTGTTCCAGAAAAGTTTAATTTTTTTAAATGTTTTTCAAAAATTTCTTTTTTTTAAATGGCGTATTTTATTTTTTTGCTTATTGTATCTTTAGACGCGGAAAACTTTTGATTAATAAGTACTACTATTTTTATTCTTATGTAGTATTACAATAAACAGTAGGAATCTTTATAAAACTAATATATCATGTTAATCTTCTAAGATCTTCTAATCTTCTATTGGGCCACCTAGTAGCGAATATACACAGGTCCGTATAAAATATTGAGAGAGACAATAGTGAAATGTTAAAGAAATAATTTTCAACTTGTGATTATAATATAGTAAATCTATGTCTTGTCTTGTAAAAACACGAACAAAGTTCTTGATTTCTTATATAGTCCGAAGCAAGGGTAGCCATTTTGTTGGTAAACTTGCGCACTGAAAAACGACCATTCTTTTATCTAGTTTCCTGAAGCCGCTCGCTCTCATCACATAATATAGCTCGGTCTCTAGCCTCGCACTTTTGCTTTGGCCTTCGCACTTCTTATATCGCATAACATTGCTCGGCCTTTAACCTCGCACTTCACAAGATACCAGATTCAAGAAGAATTTAATTGTAGATATAAAACAGACAATTATTTGAAGCCGGACAAATTTTTGTGCTCCGGCTTTAGATGCGGGCAAAAACTATTATGATTGATTGCAAAAAATTAAAAATTAAAATTACAAGAAATGCCAGGGAAAAAAAGTGCAAAGGGCGTAGGTCGAGCTATGTTACTCGACGACCGACGAGAGATTCAGAATTCGGAAAAAATTGTGCATGTTCTTTATAAATAACCTCTTAAATTCCAGAGTTGGTTCAAAATTAATTTTGCATATTTGACGCCATTTTCCTTTGTTTTTGCTATACTGTGATTAATTTTGCACTGAAATCAAAAAGCATTTAAGATTACTAATGAATTTTGCCTGCAAAACCTAAAGATTTTTAGGGACCGATGACCTCTCTGCTCTGAATGTACTAATACTATCTGAAGGTATCCAGAGTCAATCTGCGGACAATTGTAGGGATCTTAACTAGACACTGCAGATTAAATAAGCACATTCACACAATGAGGTTTGCAGATGCCCCTATACGTCGTGGATGCAACAAGAACAAGGAAACAGCTGAACATGTACTTTGTTTCTGTCTGGCGTTAATTTTAATAAGAGGATTTGTGTTGGGAGAACTCCTGGCCGGACATAACCAGAATCAGTAACACTTCTTCTGCCAAAGTCCTCGAGCTCATTCTACAGCTGGAATGGCTTGAGTATTGACAGGACTGGGGTGAAGCTGAAAAGCGGAGGTAGTACAATGGGCTCGATTTAAAGGCCTAAATGCACAATAAATCCAGAATCTTTCCCTACCCCTACGCACCTGAATTTACATAGAATAATATCAATGACGCGAGGATTTAAATCGAGTTTAGGCAAAGTGTTATGCGCATACATTGCCTTAAATTTGGCAAGATTTTGTTGCTTATTTCAATTGCACGTCTGCCAACTGTTTATTTTAATTTGCAGATTACGGAAAAAATTACTAATAATTACTATATAGGTATTATAGTAACTCTTTGCTTTTAAAAGTAGTTAATATCGATAGTGTTTTTTGGACTTATTGTAAGTTAATTTTATAAATTATAATTTTAAATTAATAATCGGTATTTTATTTTCATAAAAGTGAAAAATAAAATACTGGGCCGGTCCGATAAGTGATAAGTACCCATGTTTAGCGGCTGATAGCGTCATTGTTGCAAAATTTGCATATTGGAAACCTTTTCTTGTACTTAGGCCAAAAATCTTAATTGGGGATTAGTGCACTTCTTCACAAAAGCAGTTTTTACCAAAAAATTTTTTGAATGATCTTTTTTTAACCCTATTTCATGATTGCTAAAGCAAAATTTGCCCTACTTTAACTATTTTTGCTTCAAGCAACATGCGTAGCGTCAAGAATTTTTTGGGTTGCCGTCTGCTGGTTTAGCACCATCTATCGAACGATGCCTGTTAAAATTTCCTGTTAAAATTCAATTATGGAGAAACAGCAACATTGCTCAGTAATTCGATTTCTATTTTTGGTTAGGAAAACACATGAGCAAATTAAAGTTTCATGCTGTTTAAAGATTATGCAAACGAATTTAAACTTGGCCGTACATCCCTTTTTGATGAAGAACATTGAGACAGAATCGCCTGACAACTTTGGAGCACCAATTGGACATATTTAAGCGTAACCCGAAATAGTTCCTGCGGCGTTTCGTGACTGCTGATGAAACATGGATTTATTATTATTATTATTATTAAACAGCATTACATTCTTTACAGAATTGAGCTGATTAGTCCTCGTCGATATAATAGTACAACTATTTCGAAGTTTGATTTCACCACTGCGGTTGGATGCCCACTGAAAGAACGATCTAAGAAATTCTGTATAGTCCTCGATTTGAACTCAGAATTTCCGCTCTGTACTCAACCAGCGGTCACATCATTCTACGCCCGTGGCTGGATCCATCATTATACGCCAGAAAAAAAGGATAGTCAAAACAGTGGACTTCAACCCGGAAATATGCTTCAAAAAAGGCGAAAACGGTTTCATCGATCGGAAAAGAGAGGGGCTCTTTTTTTTGTACTTTACGAGGCACATCATCTTTATCGATAACTACGGGGCAGTTAGTAGGTACTATGCTAATTTATTGAGCGGATCAGACGCTGAATTGATAAAAACTCAACTTGGTTTGGCGAAGAAAAAAAATCTCTTTCACAATCGTCACATCAAAACTGATTGAATTATGTTACGAATTCTTGCTGAGCTTAATTTGCAAATTTATCCGATTTTTTTGTTTCCAAACATAGAAAAATTTGCTTGGTGGAAAACGATTCACGTCAAAGTAAGACGTTATCGCCAAACCAAAAAGAAACTATACCGAGAAAAACTAATTAAAAAATGGAAAAAATGCGTTTCTTTCCCTAATACGGGTACTTATCAGATCACTATTGTAGTATACTTAAAAATAAAATGTTATTTAAAAATTACCTTAATCAACGATTAGCTGACGCTTTGTTAACTTTTATAAAGCATTCTTCTGCTAAGAGGGATCCTTCTAAACTCGAAAACATACTTTTATATGTAATGTAAAAAAATTATTAAAAATAAGAAATAAATTTTTTATTTAAAAAATTTAAAATTATGAAAGGATACATCAAAGTTTCTTCTTTTGAAAAATATTGCCGTGTTCTGACGAACAACTCTTTAAGGTCCGTGCTCAATTTATCGGAGTTTGCAATATGAGACTCTCCCAGGGAGCGAGTTCAATAGAGATCTTAAAATTTCCACAAGTAAATAAAACAAAATTATGCAGGACATCAACAAAAATTTACTTAGACGAATGTTGGTACTAATTAATGTCTTGATTACAAATAAAAACGAAATTTTTGTAATTAAATCAAATTCAACAATAGAATAAGCCAGATATTGACGTGATCGATTCACAAGTTTACACATTTACTATGTCAAATTTATTACTATAACTTGTAAATAAATCGTACGTTGTAATTATTATAAAAACTGAAAATAAAATAATTGTGCACATAATAAATTAAAATTGTTTGATTTAAATGTTCGCGCCGACCTGTGATTGAAAGCGTAATTCACAGCTGAACGCAGCCATCGGTAGCAACAGTAGTTTGTAGTATCAAACGTGCACTACACGAGCTAATTAAATTTATCATAATAAAGTTATTTACAACCACGAACGAATTAATCCAATAATTAAATAGTTGTAACAGTGCTTTAAAATTGGTGCAAATGTGAAATTAATTTGTTATAAACGAAGATTCCAGGTTTGAAAAAGTGTGTCTCGTGTATAACCTCGAATTCTTCAAACTCATAATTTTTAAATTCCAGATAAATAATTTTGAAATAACGCAAAATAAAAGAATTCAAATTTTAATTACCCTATGAGGACTTCAAAAATTTTTATTATGAGAGAATAAATCGTGATGAGATTTCACAAAATGTACGGCCATCATTCCAGTTTATCAGGTAAATTTTCCAAATTTTATATTCCATAATTCAATCTTCCACAAATTATAATTTTCATTATGCTGACACTTCACTAATATTACTTGTAATCATAATTCACAACTTATTTTCTAAAAAATTTATCGAGAAATTTTTCCATTCTCCTCGATTTCACCACTTTATTCTTCCGCTTCTCAGTCAGCAATCTCTTCTCGCATAAAAATCTTTCACTTCCTGTCCTTTCCAGGTTTTTGGAAATCGTGTCTCATGCCGATTGGTCACTACAGCCAGCCAAATTTGAAAAATTTCCAAAAAAAATTAAATGTTACTAATTTAATTCAAATTTGAATTGCTTCCAGCACCATCTAGTTCTATTAGCACAAAACACGAAATTACAGGTCTCTTCGTACGCACTCACTTTCGTTTTAAAAAGGTAAATAAAGTAACAATTCAAAAAAATTTAATTAAAGAAAACGTAGTCACATCTGGTTAATTTAAATTCTTTCAGGTTCCGGAACAATACTCCACCCGTAAAAATTTCGTTTTCAGCATACCAAACAATAGGTACAACAACTGAATACAATATAACCGCAATTCGTCCAAGTAAATATCAAAATTACTCAAATTTAAGAAAAGATCAAATTAAACTTTTAATTGTGGAAATTCTCAAATGGGTAATTACCACGGGTCACTACAATATATTACCTATTGATACTTTTGTATCGTTATTTTTAGTAATAATTAAAACAACATCGAATTACAAAAATGTGTTTTCCAGCTTGGAAAAATTCCTGTTAGCATACAGTTATATTTGACTTTGAACGAACTTCATTTTTTTACTTGCATTAAAATTAAATTAATAATAAAAGAAATTATTGCAAATTAAAATATATTTTTTTTTGTTCAAAACAATTCAAAAATGTCAATATTTTAAACTTAAGGTTAGAAATATTGTATTTTGTTAATCGTCCTTTAAAAAAGCTTGATCGTAGAAATTTGATGTGTTAAAATATTTAACGACCGATTAGCGTTAAACGCTTCGTCATTGGCTTAGCGGGATATTAAAAGTTTTATGAAACTAAACAGTAGAAAGTACATC
This sequence comes from Rhagonycha fulva, assembly GCA_905340355.1. Lineage (NCBI taxonomy): Eukaryota > Metazoa > Arthropoda > Insecta > Coleoptera > Cantharidae > Rhagonycha > Rhagonycha fulva. Next base: position 38,781,055 of record HG996556.1, read on the forward strand.
GGATCTAAAAGTCACGTAAACCTATACCCAAATTTTAGTAAAAAAGACTTTTAAGATAATGTAATGAATAAAAATGTTTAGTGCATTTTTGGTGATACTAAAATACTGAAATGTTTACTATCCAGTTACACAACAATTAACCTCAAATCAATCGGTGGTTTGATTAAAATTGCTTTAATTTTTCTGTTTTCATACTTCAATTTCAATTTTAATAGATAGATATTTGCCATATTACATTTAAAATCGTGTTTTAAAATTTTATTTTGTGAAATATAAAAAATTAAATAAACCTGAAAAGTTCTTATTTTTGCAATAAGTAACAATGGGTAAAAAAAATGGCCGGAAATACACCAAACGAAAAAGGCCACTAAAAATTGAATAACCAAGTTGGAATTATGTACCTAATACATAAAAAATTACTTTTTTGGCTGTTAGCGGTCTCACTAGCACTTAAAGGACGAAAGACCTAGCCAGTAAAAAAGTTATGTCGTGAGTAAAACAAAAGACAAGCTCAGTCGATGTTCTTTTATTTTAACAATATCCTTTTATACAATATTTACAATTTGCTGGGTTGATTGTTGAGTATAGTCTACCAGCACCAGACCAAGTCGTTTTTTTTTGCAAAATCAAAAATATTCCACAATAACTTTTGAATGTTAGCAATGGAAGCTCTTTTATCATCAGAAAAAAATTCTAGAGCACATCACTTTTCCAAAATTAACGGAGTTTCTTCATCGTCGTTCTCTCTAATTGTTGTTCACAGACCAGAAGCTAGAGTTAAAATTTTGTTTAACGAAACCAATTTACGGCTTTGCCGCACGCTATTTTCTATAGCTTCTACTTATACAATTCAATGAGGAAAAATAATGGGAATGACAATCTTGTTATAGTACCTAATAGAAATTCCTCTATCTATCTAATCTCTCTAATGTAAATAACACTACAATGAAATGAACACAACGAGAAAAGGTTTAATTAGATTCTGATGATAGGTGAAAAAGCGTAAGTTCTTGATGATAGTATTATTTGCAGGTAAAAATATTAAATGGCAGTTGCGTAAATTTTACGCATGATATAAAATCATAAGCTTTATTTTATCTGAAACGACGCAATATTAGATGCGACGCACAACTAGACCCTGGTGTACTATTTTTTGTAAATAAAACAAAATTAAAATGTAGCCACGGCAGTGGAGTGATGTGATCGCTGGTTTCGCTACGAGCGGAAATTCTGAGTTCAAATCTCGAACGCATCAGAATTTCTTAGCTCGGCTGTCCAGTGGACATTCTCACTCCGTGGTGAACCAAAAAACCAACCAACCAAATTACCCAATCCATAAAACATAAACAAACAAAAATACTGAACAATTTAAAAATTAACATTTAGAAGTGCTAATGACCCAGTAGTTGATGCACGTTAAAATGTAAATAAAAAAAAAAATTAAAATGTGGGTGTAATTAGAAAATTAAATAATTAGAAAAGTATACGATTAGGTACATGTAAAATTTTCTTTATTTTTATTTTCCTCAAAACATTATCAAATAAAATTATTTAAGTTACAGTCATCTTCAAATAATTTGCTTAATTAGGAAAGTAATGAGCGGGGTAGAGTGGAGAAGGTTTGAAAACATGTATAGAATGCGTTACTAGTAGGTTGCCCGTGAGACTAATGATTAGTGATCTAGGGTTAAAGATAAAGTTTAATTTATGACCATTCTTTCAATGACCGGTTAACCCCGATTAGTTTAACCAACATATAACTATGCAATTCAACTAATGAGCAGTAGAGTAAAATTAGCTCGAGAAAGATGGAAGTAACAAATTTCTGCGCAGTAGATGTGGAGGGAGAATGCGTGACACTCAATTCCACCAACTGACACCAACATGAACCCGAACAAATTTTCGTAACTACATATTAGCTCCGTCTATCTTTCTCTTAGAGTAAAATTTTACTCTACTCACTATAGATTTTTAATTTAAAGGAGACTTTTAAAAGCAGCTCCAAAAGTATTATTAAATTCATTACTTTAGATTTAGATCATGGACAGATGCAATAAGGAGGGTTAGAGCATAGGCGAATTAAGCATATCCAGCTCTCTAAGCCAAAAAAATTTAAAAAAAACAGGAAAATTTACGCTTAAAGAAAGTTATATTCGTACTATTAAGGCCGATGTTTCCAGGACAAAGAAAGCTACCTTAAATTTACAATCGGCTCTTTTTTGACAAATGTAAGATTTTTTCCATTAATCCATTGTCAGAATTTGTTTAAATAAAGCTTGAGAGAAATTGGTTCACGGAAACTTAAGGAAGTGCGCATAAAGGGATTAACAAGATTCCTATGTTATTTTTTTAAATATATGACTATAAAATGAAGCTACCTTTTTTTGTCCTGGAAACAGCGGCGTTTAGAAACTTTTTTTATTTTGTGATTTCTAATGACTTCTCAGCCTCTCAAGAATCTACAATATATTTCTTTTGTTTCTACTTCTAAAAATTTAGATCTAATACTGTTCATAGACGTATAACTCGTAAAATAATAGGTATATTTTATAAATTTGAATTTTTAAAAAATTTCGTTTTGTTGTATTCGTAACCGAATTTGTTGAAACTAAGGCCTATTGTTACAATTTTGGGTATTGATTTTATTTCTAGGAATACATTTCGTTTCTCCTTTATCATAGCATGGGGAAATATTATAATTGAAAAAAAATGTTTTCTTAGATTTTGACGGATTCTGGACTTTGAGGTAAGAGTTAAAAGAGATCAAACATCAAGAAAGTCTGAGTGTTACTCAATTTTGCTTGCGCTCTATCTTCAAATCTAAAGGAATTTTATAGGCAAATTTTATATTTAGTATTTTGATATTGAAACTACTTATAGCTCATTAAATTTTGATTAAAATCGGTTCACGAAAACTTAAAAGTGATGCGCATGAATGGATTAACGAGATTCCCATGCTGTTTTTTAAAAATTATTTTACATTTTGTAATTTAATATTATTGATATTTTATATTTAAAATAATATTTTAATTTTTTCAGCAATTTACTTTACCCCTTAGCAGGGAATGATATTAGTGAGGTAGGGGTTACAAAAATCTTTATTAATATTATAATAAATGAAACCAGTGCATTTGATTTTAGTAAAAATAAAGGGTGATCCAAAACGAGGTCCAGTACTTATTTAATTAAAAAAACAAGAAATTTTTCATAAAATTGCATTTCTTGCAGATAACGTAAGCAGTGGCGAATGCGAGGTACTGGATTCAAATCCGGGGAAGAATTAAACTTTTTTATGATTAGTCTCCGTGCTTTGAAAAGTACGTTAAGCCGATCATCATTAACATAAAAACCAGAGTAGTACAGGCATATCTGAAGACCAGCCCAGCAAGCTATTTAATGGATGTAAAATATTTATATAATATTAAAACTTTATTATATAAGATTTCATAAGATTTCAAAATAATGATTTTTAATTTTTAATAACTCCGATATAATAAAGTTTTATTATTATTTAATATCAACGAGTTAATAATTTAACATTTTAAAATATTTATATGCTTATAGTACCAACACTGCCAAGGAAACCATGTACATATTGTCGTATATTTTTGGGATGAAGAAATTTACTAGTTGATGACAATTTTTGTAAGTTTAATTTTTGAAAATTTAATTTTGTGACGCTCTGGTGTTATAGCCAAGGTGGGGGAAGTTTTTGATTTTGATAAAGACTCGCGAGCGATCCACGGAGCTGTGAGGTCGCGATTTTGGTTTGAGAGTTTCGATGTAAAAATTTTGAATTAGTTATAATAAAATTTGAGTGACGCGAAAGTTTTTGTGCTTTCCTTTTCATTCTTAGAAAAGAAGAATTAATTTTTAAAAAGAAAATTTTAGTTATATTTATTTGCAAGGTCGCACACTGCAGGTGTGCGATTGGTATTCTCAAGAGATTATAATTTTCGATGTCATCTGTCGCATATCAACGTGGGGCCAAGTGAATAAAATAAAGAATTTTATCCTAGAACTTACCTTTACCCTGGGATTGAGTCTATAAAAAAAATGAGTGAGCAAATGGTTGAAAATTTTATGCCGAGGTTGGAACAGATGTTCCAATTGATTAATCAGAATATAAACCAAACTTTTGAGCAAATCAGGAAAAACTTTCCAGTAGAAAAATTAAGTAAACCGATGTTGAAAAATGAAGAATTAGAAAATAATTTGTTCCAAACTGAGGAGATTAAGGTGAAAGAAAACATTAAGAAAGTTGTTCAAGAAGAAATTAGTGTAATCGAAATTTTTATCGAAAAAGAAAAGTGGCACAATGGCAACACTAAGAAGGAAGGCCTCGTATTTTCAAGAAAACAAATAAGAAGAATAAGATGGAGAAAACTGCGAAGTAAAAAAATAGATATTCAAAGAAACCTTGAAAATTATAAAATTAAAGTTACTAGTTTGGGTGGATATTCCGACAGGAAGGATGTAACCAGGTCAAGTAGATGGGAAAACAAAAAGCAAGAAGAGATGGCGTCAGGAAAATTAGTATGGTTAATTAAAGTTAAAAACGACAATTTTCAAGAGAACAAAGTCGAAAATCAAAAGTTGTATAAACATAGTTGGATGAAGAAGATGGAAGTGGTACAGGCATGCCAATCCGTTTTATTAAAATGGGCGTATCGAATTAGGGTACGGTGGAAGGAAGTTGGAGCCAAAAACAACTCCAAATAAAAAATAAAAAAGAGTGTGAATTATTAAAATGAAAACGCGATTGAACGGATAACGGATTAAAATAATTGAAAATTTAATAATAACTATGAACAATTGTAAATTTGATTGGTTTAGTTTAGTCAATTAATGAAATAGTAATTTGTAAGTTTTGATTTGTAAATTTGAAAGTTGGTTCTTCATCCCAACGATACGACGTTTGGTATCCTTCTCTAGTTCCTACAGAACTTTTCTAAGGATAGGAAGGAGATGTCGTATATTTTTGGGATGAAGAAATTTACTAGTTGATGACAATTTTTGTAAGTTTAATTTTTGAAAATTTAATTTTGTGACGCTCTGGTGTTATAGCCAAGGTGGGGGAAGTTTTTGATTTTGATAAAGACTCGCGAGCGATCCACGGAGCTGTGAGGTCGCGATTTTGGTTTGAGAGTTTCGATGTAAAAATTTTGAATTAGTTATAATAAAATTTGAGTGCAGCGATAAGTTGTCGTGTATATTTACTTCTATTTTAGAAAAGAAAAATTAATTATAGAAATTTCAAGTTTTGTAAATTTGCAAGGACGCACACTGCAGGTGAGCGATTAAAAATTTGGAGGGATAATTTTCGATGTCAATATAGATGTTGGAAATGACAAACCCGAAGACTTAAATTAAGTAGAAGAAGAATTTTAAGTAGATACGTGGAAATTACGTATAAATTATGATATCACCCAAATGACCTCTACGTGAGCTACTATAAATATCGATCTTTTGAACAAAATTTCGATAACACCCTTGCATAATGCAAACTATTTTTAAATAGCGTTCGTTATCAAGTCTTCAATTGATTGTGGATTTTTAGCATAGACTTTGATTTAACATGGCCCCAAAGACAAAAATCTAATATAGTGTTAAATCGCAAGATCTTGGTGGCCAGGTGATATAACCACGATGAGAAATTAAACTATCTTTAGATTTGCCATTCATTAGATATGTGGCACGTGGCTCTATCTTGTTGAAACCACATGTCATTCAATCCTAAATCATTTACAATTTTTAAAATAATATGGTCTGCAAAATTTTAAATGCTTATACTCGTAACTCGAGATTAAAAACGTATATTGCCAGAACCAAGTACCTACATCACTATTTTCGTCTTGCACCAATTTACTAAAAAGAATATTAAAACAAAGCTTTTTTCCTTCTTCATTAACTTCTTTGTGTTATATTATTTAACTGATCAATAAGTGGAACAATTTTAATTTTTATTAGATTATGACACATCTGTCTGGTCATCACGTTTCCTTTAATAAAAATTGGCCCGATAATGTCATTTCCAAATATAGCAGCTCACAGGTTGTTTTTTTTACAAAACTTGGGAGATTGTGAATTTTCTGGAACATTAGTTCGCAAAACTTGATTCTTCTTTTAAAATCGTCTTCATCAAGTTGTTGATGAATTTGAATTTGATAAGGAATAAACTTGTGGACTTTTAGCACTTTATGTATGGAACCATTTGAAATATTTGTCGAATTAACAATTTTTTGAATGAAGGTGTTAGAATTTGAAATAAAATGGCTTAATACTTCCATCTGCAAAATTTTTGTTTTTAATTTTTTGTGCATTAAATTTATCTGAGGAGGTTCAACAAAAGCAAAATAAGTGTTTTGGATTATATTATGCCAAATAATAAAAAATGATTTAACTAAATATTACATACAATTTTTAAAATATTGTCGAGTTAATTTGAACAAAATAAAATTTTTATATAATATTAATTTTCATACCTACATACGGTAGTTTATCCCCGGTTTATTTTAATCTTATTAAAGTCAACTGTTGATTTTAAAATTTAGAAAATTATTTTTGAATTTGAGAAACAATTTTAATTTGTAAAGTCTAAATTTTCACACTTTGCAGTTTTTATAATATTTTTATCTATTTAATGTAATGCAAAGTTTTTTCGGCTTATCTGAAGGGTAAACCCCCATTGTATGTTTGATGTTTCTAAAGGAGTCTTACAAAAACTATTAAAAAAATTTTTTTAAACTTCTGGTTTTTAATTATCTCATCTAACAAACTACAAACTACTCTATTGTGACTAGCCATTATTCAAAATAGTAACGGACCAAATGCGGCTGGCGAGCTGAATACCTACCGTAGCGGAGGGTGCATATTATTATAATTTTTTGTTATCGACTACGACTTTTTGATATATTTGAAGTTGCGAAAAAACTTGATTACTTTACAATATTTGTTAATTTGCAATAAATCAAAGGTTTTGTGAACCATCTCCTACATATTACGAACGAACTCGTAAATGGCTTAGATGAAGGTTGTGCAAGCCATTATTTTTTCATCATTTATTGGGAAAACGTTGTTTTTCTAAATTGTCGAGTTGGAAAAGTAATTTGTTCTTGGTATATCCTCATAAAACAACATAATTTTCAAAACTTTAGCAGATATGGTTTCTTTTCGTAGGTCGTGAAAAACAAATATCGTATAATAGGGGTAGTAAAATTTATAATTTATTAGGATCGAATTTTAGGTATAAAATACCGACACAATTTTGTTTTTTGTTTCTTATTGAATTTGTATAAAATTTATATCCGAAGGCTGTTATCTAAGCTATTGGTAACAAAAGATTTGGAACTTGTTGCTTATTGATGTTGGAGCAGTTTTGCGTATTTTAGTTCTCCAAAGTCATTGTATTGAAAAAGTCTTTCTTTTTGAGATCGCTTATGCGTGAGTAATGTAAATTTAAAGAACAGATGAATAGATATCTGAAGATTTATAGAAATGTGTAGATATAATATGTTTTTGTTATCTTTTGCTTCTGGCGATGACGTGAACAGAAACGGCTGTGATAATTATTGCAATATCTTAATACAAATGTGGATCTAACCAATACCTACCTTTAATTTTCCTATTCTGTCACGATTAATTCCAAAAATCAATTTGTTACGGTAATATTATCATATTTTACCACCTACATAACTTTATAAGGGATGCATCGATTGCACTGCAATTATTTGTACCTAATCGAAAGAAAAATATTTTAAATTCAATTTTTCATTTTCTGGATTTTACATTGTAATAAAATTTACAGTAGAAATTAATTTATTTTAACTTTTCCAGTTAAGTTATTTTTGTAAATTTCTACAAATTCATCAGTTATAGCTCAATCAGATGCTGCATCAAGTCATTTATATTTTCTCTTATTAGCCGAATAAAATTAAATTTACTGTTTATATAATTGGAACATGATCCTAGGAAAAGATGATTAAAATACTTTAATTAATTTTTTTCATCTATTCCTGTATTTTAACAAAGTTTTGTAATTTTATTATTTACACAATCCACCAAGGTTTAAAATCGACTTTTTAACTGAACTTTAATTGATAAAATAATTATTATCTATCTTAAAGTACCTACCTATACAATTTCTAGAATCACTTCAAAGTTACTAGATTTAAAATAGATTTTTTTATTTGCTGACTTTTTAAATTATTAACCTTTTTAGATTAAAACATTTTGCAATTTTGGCTATGCGTTTTTTTGTCTACGTAAATAAAGCTGCAAATTATTTCAACCACTAAGTATTCCTGTTCTCCGGATACGAAGGTTGAATTGAGGCCTGAACTCTGAAGTCCAATATTCGAACTCTATAACATCGTACGGTCTATACGTGTATGTGTTTTATATATATTTATAAAAGAAGTCGGGAAAGGCTTTTCTTTCCGCAATTACGGTAAATTATACGCCGACTTGTCAAAAAAGTTTTCCCAATTGCAGTATTTTTAGATAAAATAAATATGTCTTGTATAAATCTGTAGTTGATCGCTTTTGTCTGACTGAAAAATAAGAACAAAAAATAAAGAGACGTAATAATAGAATTTGCCCAAAAAGAAAATCTAATCAGCGCTAAAGCTTGTGGAGATTACAAAAACAACGTAGATTTCTACGCATAGTAAGTTTTATGGCAAATAATTTCTGTTATTGTTTCGACCCTATAAATTGACCCACACGACCTACCGTGAAAAGTTTATGTTATTCCAGCATTCCAACAAATCAGTTGAAAATTGTTTTCAAGAGGTTTTAGAAGAAAATTGCAGTTCATCTCTTGTCTGTGACCTGCAGGACAAAACTTACGAAGTTAAAGCATTTTTAATGATGATCCACTACACGACCCATTGATTAGATTTTTAAATTAAGTAAAGTTGTAAGTGGGGGTTTCACCGAAATCTTCTAGGTTTAAAGTCTAATAAAATTGGTTTTAATTTATGTAACTGGAATTTCGCTTGTACATGTTGATTTGAGAGATAAATATGTTCAATATTAAATAGTTTAATCTAAGATATGTAATATTGCATTTTGAATTCAAATTTCCCGAATAATTTAATTAAAATAACTATTGCTCTTAGAGATTCTTGAGTAAATTAAAATTCTACAGATTACTGTGCTGTTCCCTTTGATCAAAAGAATCTTCCTTGAGTTGGATTCTTGCGATGGTTTAATAATATGTAGTATTTTATTTGATGATCACAAGCTTACGATAAAGTTAATGACGGTATTTGAATTTCTTGCTTCTTGAGTTTTGTAAATTAAGAGATTTAAAATTTCAAGTTCAGCTAGCAAGCAGATAAATCCATAGATTAAGCAGAAAGAAAATTTCAGTGCTTATAAAGATATTTAAGTTTGTAAAACTTTCAAAAAGTTATTTGCATTGGTAAGAATACCCTCAAATTATTTCGACTTTCTTTACGAAAAATTTCAACAAAATAAAATTATTGACTTAACTTATCAGCCTTAGTCATCTTATTTTTCCCCATCCCAATTTAATGACATTTTTAGCACTTAACGTTTACACCAAGATCCCTGTCGTCTTTCTCGTAGTAAGCATTAAATTTTTAATATCTGTATAGCTAACTGCATCATCCCTTAAATAATTTTCTTAATTCTGAGTACACCTATATAACCATGCATAATTAAAAACAATAAACTATGCAACCAAAAAACTTTGCGTTAGATCGATTAGATAGAACTAAAAAAAATTGGCGCCGTTGATTTGTAATTTTTTTTATTCTTGAACTTCGAATCATATGACCAAATGGTCCAAATGTTCGAAAAAGAGATTTTTTATTTTTGACTTGGTGTTACGTAATATTAAAATTTGCTCGACTACCGCATGGTCTATTCATACTAAAGTAATTGATAACAAAATTTAATTACGTAAAAAAACTAAATAGGTCTCATATAATTAATCACTATCGATTACATCAAATACTACTTCAGACAAGTTTTATAACTTAGAAATTAGATTAATTTTAAAAGGCTTCCATTTTACATTCTTGGTTATTGCAAGAGGAAACATAACTTTAATTTATTTTGCAATAACCAACTATGTGAACTTAATTTGAAAATTTTGGATTATTATCCAAAAACGATTTTCTGCATTAGTTGAGGGTTTTAGTGAGAGGATGTGCTGAAAAATTGTTCCTCAATCTCGATTCGAACGTGCGCTAACCAACTGGGCTACTGAAGATCTAATAATAAAGTGAAATTTGATGCAGTGTATCAGTCGAAAGAACTAAGACGCAATTTCAGTTTAAAATAATATTTATGTTTTGTTTACAGAAAATTCAATTTCAATTAGCTATAGAAGAACCAAAAAAAAAATTATTATATTTTTACCCTTACTGAAAATTCTTTAAATTTTGGAAGAACTTAATTGAAAAATAAGAAGAGAAAAGTTATCAAATTCAAATAAATTATTTATGTTACGTCATAGAGTTTACTGTGGTGTTAGTCTATGCTCTATGGTAATATTTTATATGAAGACATTCCTTTATGCTATTAGGGTTGTACGATGGGAAGCATATAAATGAGCTTATTAAGTAAAATTCTAGAAGTTCTCTAAAACAATTCAGTAACATCTTGGACTTACAAAATTAAAAATTACTCACGGCGTAGTAACGAAAAAATTTAAATCGCTGTAGGTTAATTTTTACTTAGAAATTATTTTACTTAAAAAATCTTAAAAAAATTCGCGTTTATAAAATCAATAATAGTCCAGTCATGCTAGACAGAAATACATATTATGTTATTATGTAGCATAGGCCCACTTCGGAAACATTCCAATCCATAGCTGAATTTTTGCATTCAACCTTATTGCGCGGTTTGGTAAATACTTCTGTAAATTACTTATTAATAACAATTCAGAATATTACCTTTTTAATTTTTTTTTATGGAAGTATTCACAAATATTTAGTTACCAATTGGTATCTAATAAATGAAAATTATTAATATACTTAATTATCAAAAATAACTTATGTAAAAGTTCTCAAAAATCATTATAAGCAACTTTTCCTACGTATTTCACACAATAGTTTTTGAATTATTTTTGTTTCTTGTATGAACAAGGACCTATTTATGAAAATAGTAATATAATGTAAAGCTCTTCTTATTTTTTTATATTCAACTTTTTGAAGTGGTCAGAAAAGCTCTTTGTCACCGAGAGCAAGATGCCCTTGTTCATATTTTCTGAAAACTTATTTTCGCTTTGAAAAAAGCAGGTTTAAAGTTTTGAAAAAATTTCTTGTAATAGGTAGGGAATTGTGCCTAAAATAACATTTTTTTTTTTTAATAGATTATTTGGTATTATTTACGCCATGATTAGTACTCTTTAACAAAACTTTTGTACCAGTTGGAAAAAATCAAAAAGCATGACGGCATTGTCGGTAGGAATATCTGATAAGCAGCTTAATTAACGATTTTGCTCGGTCAAAATACAAATTGGTGCTTATTTTCATATTCAGTTTTTTCAATCAATTCTAATTTAGTTTCTTTTAATAAAATTGTTTTGAAAAAGCTGAATATCTATCTGATATGGTGAAATTGCAATTTAGAAAAAATAAATACTGGACTAATTTAGACAGGAATGGCATAGAAGTAAAGGTTTTAAAGGTAAACCTTATAAAAAAAGATATTAAAGAAGCGATTTTCCAAGAAATTGTCAAGGGAATAAAAGTTTCTAAAAAGGAAGTTGTTAAGAAACTTTGCTCTTTGATACCAGAAAGTCACCAACATTTTTGGATAAATCTGCCTATATATTATTTAAATTAGGGTGATCCGTTGACAGATTTTAAATAGTTTTATGTTATATATTTTTTATATGTTTAGTTTCATTTATGCAAAATTGATATTTTATATAATAATAAATGTTAATATATTCAAAACGTTTGTTTCAATATCTTCAAAATAATTTAAAAACAAAATCAAGAGACATCAGTAACTTCATATTGTGGTACTTGCCACCTTTTTCTGTTGTAATCATGTGAAAATTTTACAGCCTGCAAACAAAGTAACTACAGTTTTGCTTGTTCATATTAGAAAAATATAAATTTTTAATCAAAAGTTGCTCATGAGCAATAGATAAAATGGAACACTTTTTATCTATTGCGCATGAGCGTGACCATATATTGTACAATTTCTTGGCTGATTGGAACAAACCTAACATATTGTTATCAATTTAGAGAGGCAATGTGCAATTAGTTTTTTGCGTTTTACTCAAAGCTACAAAAATTTACTTATTGCCCTCTTCCTTAGCAGGGCAGAATACCTATAAATTATCTTCATTATTGACGATATCGTCAAAAACGCAAACAAAACGATAACCTAAAACGTAATGCACTTGACTCGTGTATATTACACTGTGCAACACTAAAAAATTCACCAATATCTCGAATAGTGGTTCGTATTAGGTATACCTAGTATATGTAAAAAAACAAAATTTTATTTTAATATCACGTCTCAAAACATAAATATGCAGTGTTTTGTTTTATGTATTCTGCACAATACCTGCTTGAGATTAGTCATCCAAATATCATATTTCTGAGTACAAATGTCATCAAAACAGTTAAACTACTCATAAATAAATTTTTTAGATTCTTATTTAAAGTTTTTTCCGGAAAATAAGACTTAGTTAGCGATAAAAATGGCGAGCGCTTTTGCTAGGAAATCGACTCCATTAGAGTGACGTCAAAACGCTTTGATATAGGCCCCCCATACTAAACAAAATTGAATTAGTGTTAATGCTCATATGCTTATACACACTGATTTCATTTGGTGTAATTTGGTTGGTTTATATCTCTGCGTTTTGACGTCATCACTAATGGAGTTAATAACAGACTTTAAGAAGCGTTATGATCAGGGTAGATGAAAACCAGCAATGTCTGCAGACTTTTTTTGGTGATTCACAGAGATACAGTGAAGACTGACTACAAGAAAAAAAGCCAATCGTTCTAAAAGATATAAGTATTTCACTGAAAAATAAAGTTTTTTGTCGTTAGTTTAGTATAATTGTTAAAAATCAATAAATGCTTTTCACTATGAAACCTGACGTGATGGGACTATTTTATTTACAAACTTTTATTGAGTTTGGAATGGGCTATCATTATTACGTACTGTAAACCCAGTGAAAAAAATTTTCTATAAATTTGTTGCACAGTGTTATTAGGAACAACGTTTGAACTGCAAAGTAAATAACAAAAGAATACTGACTGAGTGAGTAACATAAAGAAAAATACAGTAGAACTGGATGAATCATAAGTAGAGATGAGATTTTTAGGTTTTTACTTTTTTTTATTTTAGCTTCTATTTTTATTTTATTAGTTTCATGAAAAACTACGTCAGTAAGCCCTATTTATTTTTACGACCTATTTTAGCATTTTTGAAACTTTTTTTTAAATTTTCCGATCAAATAAATAGAAAAAAATCTCCCCCTTTCGTTAATTGTTGTTGTAATTAAATTGTTATTAATTTAAATAATATTGAGAAAATTCAGAGTTGCCACAGACACACTTTTTTAAAAATCATACAATTTTCTTCACTTTTTATAAATTTTTATAAAAGGACCTTCAAAAAAATTGTGAGAAAAAAAGACCGAGAGATTCAAAATGTTTTATGTTTGGCGCTTTAGCTAGGAGATTAAAAAATATAAAAAGGTTATGAACAAAAAATTAATATGTTAATACCGTGGATTTCGTAACGTAAAACTATAATACCATAATACCAATCTAAAAAACCTTTTTTTAAGATCGTTTTTTTTTGTATTTATAGGACCTAAAAATCTCACCTCTAATCATAAGGCACGAGGGCAAGGTTATAAGAAGTGAACAATTGAATCGGTGAGATTACGAACAGTATAAGTCCCAAGTTGAAATGTTGCAAAAATGAAAATAAATGTTTATTCATTGCTTTGAATTTCTGGTACGTTTTTCACCACCCTTTGTCACATTTACACTGTCTGTGTTATCTGATGACGACGACATTGCTTTATTTTGTTTTAACACTATATTTTAATAATACTTTAAATAAAAATGTCATATTTTGGACTTGTACTGTTCTTAATCTCACCGATTCAATTAGAATAGTGAATTGAAAACCAATTCAAATAAATGAAAATTAAGATATACACAAAAATAAGCTAAATAATAATTGCTCTATATAAAATTTAGTATAATTTATCCGTGATGAAATGTTCCCCTCATGGAATTTAGATTGAAATCAGAACAAGTGACGTTACAATCTCAGTTCAATATATAAAACGTTGTCATGCAACGAACTAATAATGTATCTATTCCATATATGTATCGTTACTTCAGATTTATTTGATATATAGATAATCATCCAGTATAAGATTACATTATCAGTAAGTCACTTCTTTCTAAGGTGCACTGATAAGAAAAAATTCTTGCAATTAAGAAATAAACGTAAAACAAATTTCAAAAAGATATATTTTATTATTTCAATAAAATGGTAACATTGATATTTTACATTTTAAACAGTTTCTTGAACAAACAGTAAATTAACAATAAATTACAGAAAATGTATGTATTTTGGGATGTGTAAACCCAATTGCATATAGTAATAAGTAAGCAAAAGTTTGATTTTTTTCTCCCATTGCAATATTATATGGAATTAGATTTTTTTATCACAAAATATGGTTTTACATGTAGAGAGCATTTCAAGAATTCACATTCAAAATTTATTGTAACAATCTTAAATATTTAAAAATGTTTAAACGTTATGAAATTATTTTTTTTTTATAAAAAAAAAAATCATTTCGCCTTCATTGTTTCATTTCATAGCAAAGGTGTGAAAACAAATAAATTGTAAAAATCAATCTTTTTTTATGTAAATAGTAATGAAAGCTAAATTGTACTGCTTACAGTGTGACTAAACTTGTAACAATTTTATTTCAAAACATTTAAATCGTTTTAAAAATGTAATAATAAACTTAACAATAGTTATTTTACAATTTTCTTTTATAAATACCGTGATTTAAAAACCATTTTTGACTAGAAAATTGGACAGTTTATGGTAGCCTTCAGTTAAGCTCACTCAAGAAAATTTTTGATAAATTTTTATAACAAGATGGTATTTAGCAGTGTCAATTTACACATGGTTGCAGTACACCATAATTCTTGAGTAAACTTAACTGAAATTCGCTACAATTATTTTATTTATGGGATGCCATTTATAAGAGTACTATCAAACTTGAACCTCCTGTACATACATCATACTAATAGGTGGTCGGCCTATTAGAAGTTGGACAGCACAGATCTAGGAAATAATTGAAAATTTATGTATGTAAATAAAAATACGTTATTTAGATTACGTAGCAGAATTCAATCAGGGGCGAATTAGCACCAAATTTTCGGGAGAACCATATTAAATGGACTTGAATTGAAAATAAATAAAATAGCACACAAGTTTTTAATACTCATTTATGCTGATCAACCCACAAGGAGCATTTATAACCGACCACCCTCCAATTTCGATGATTTTTTTTAAAACAAAAGTAAAGCAATAATAAAAAAACACGTGACTCAGCGTTTGATCTAATGTGCTCTATTTTTGAAAAAGAAACATCGCATTTAAATTGCGTTAATTGATTGTAACAAGATTTTTGTAGATTTTTATAAATATCACTAAAAGAAAATTAACATGCAATGCGATTTTTCCGAAAATGGAATACAGTAGATCAAAAATGTTGAGACACGTATTTTTCCTCTACTTTTATTTAAAAAAATCATCAAAATTGGACAGTGGTCAGCTATGAATTCCCCTTGTCTGTTAAAGTAATTTATTTGACAACAAAGTTGAGTCAGTTTATCCAAATTCTCCACGTCACCAATCCGCCCCTGAACACTCCCCTGCTCAAACTTTTATTTTCTTTTGTTTCACACAAAGAAATAATTTTAGGTAAGCAGCGTTTGAATTTAAACAAATTCGATTAGGTAAATCTTGATAATAATTAATTAAATCAAAAATGTTAAAAATTAATAATTAGTTAATGAAAATATCAGTCCTAGTGTTAACTAGTTAACAATATCAGTTCCATATCACCATATAACCACTCTTTTTTATAATTCACCGAATATATTTTATTAGTGTTCAACCTAATTATATTACAATTCACCTGATCTATCCTAAATGAACAATCTGGAATGTTTAGCGTACTCCAAACATTTTGTGAAGTTATCTATTAGTACTTATTGGAAGAATTCAACTATTAGTTTGCTTTAAAGCTAAATTTTATTAATACAAATGTACACCTTACCTATACCTCTACAAAAATATGTAAATTTCCTGTAACCAAGTGAAGAATATTTGCTTATTCAAAACAAAGTGGAACAGATGTAAAAGGAAGAATAGGACTACGATTTTCTACGTTTAGTGCGGTTGACATACAATTACTAGCATTTTCATATTCACCCACAGCTTCTAATACTTTTCCCAGGTTGTACCTGAAAAAATAAAATAATAGTTAAATGTAACAAACAATGCTGAGCTGGAAAAAAATGTAAGACTTCTGATCCTTCTTTGATTTATTCACAATTTTTATTGGACTACGCAATTCGTATGCAGCTTATTCTGTTATCTGCCTGTCTCATCTACTAAATGAGCCTTTACAGAGGTTTAGTAGGTCCCAAAAGAGTTATCTCCCTTTATCAAATCACTTACCAAGTTATATAATTATTTGGTTCTATTTTCGCAGCTTCTCTAAGTGTCCATTCAGCCAAACCTTGAGAACCTACATAATGATAAACTAATCCCAATTGCTGTAACGATTTGACGTGTTGTGGATTTATAGCAACTGCGTTTTGGAAGCACATCCTCGAATCTGTCCATTCTTCTTTGTGCATATGCAAAAGTCCCCTCTAAAATAAATTAAAAGTATTAACAAACTTACTCCATTTTCTATTTTAAACAATACCATGTGCATGATATGATGTGATATGGGAAAGATTTGAGTTGCTTCAAGTATGCACTGTTGAACATCAGCCGGTTGATTTAGTGCAAGATAAATTTCGGCTAATAAAAGCCACACTTCTAATTGTAACAACCAAGCTCTTTGCGGACCAGGGCGAGGGCTAAAGCTACTCATAGAACTGGCAACCTCACTCAGCGCATGTTCAACTTTAGAAGCCGCCACGCTGTGAGCCTGAAGAGAACCTGCAAAAATTACTTGCAATAAAATCTACAAAGTTAAACTTCCAAACTCACTGGAATCTTTATCAGACATTTCGGAAGTGTATAATTGGAAGACTGAACGAGTGTCACTCTTACGGTCACACTCGGGCACATCTGAGATTGTTTGACCTTCGTATAAATTTTTCCATAGCTCCAACATTTGTTTAGCTGTTACTAAAGCTTTCTGAAATTATAATTTGTAAGAAATCTTAAAATTGTTAGTTTATTTCTTACTTCGCCATCGTCTTCATGTAATTCAAGTTGCGCTTTTACGTACATCAAATTTAAACAATCAGGGTATTCTTCGAGTGCAGCTTCCACCACTTCTAAAGCTTCAGCATGCTGTCTATTAGCTGACAGCAATAAAGCTAATAAATGCAAAGTTGAAGAGCTTTCAGATCTCAAAGCCAATGCGTTTCTCACGTGATCCAAGGCCTCATTTATTTGCCCCATAAGTGCCAAGTGTAAGCCAAGATAATATGCGCACAAGTGATCGTTCGGTTCTAAATTGACGGCGCTAAAAATTAAAAGTTTGAAATAACCGTCAAATGCAATAAAAGCAACAAACCTATGAAAATTTTCTAACGCACAAGCGTTTAAAACATGTTTATCTTTTATCAAAACCGACATGCGCGATTGCAGTTGATATCCTATACCAACGTACAAATGGCACCTACCAAGAAGACCTGACGGATGGGCAAGTTCTTTAGCTTTAGCTTCCAAAGCAAAGTTTGTACCTTCAACAGGTAAATCTAAATTTTCGTAACATAATCTAGCAGCCAGAAGACAATTTATTGACTGGTCGGAATCCAAACGAATGACTTCTTTAAAAACTCCCAAAGCATCTTTATAGCGACCCGCAGCTACTAAACTCAATGCGTGTTGCCTCCAAACATGAAGCTCTTCAAACGAAAATTTCATTGCACGTTCCAAGGACTAAAACGTTTCATTGAAGAAACACAAAATTGAAATATTTAAAAACGCACCTCTTGCAGTAACGTAACTTGCCCCCAACGAACTGTAGCTAGGGTCAATAGGTCATAAACAAATGTTGCGTCTTGGTACGCACTTAATCTTGCTTCTTTAAATTCGACGGATTGTGATAGTACAGTATGCCGTACAGCCATTGCTTCAGCTATTAATAATACTAAAATACTTTCCTCGCATTCATTACGAGGTATAAACTAAAATTTAAAATGGAAGCTTTAGTTTAAAACTCTTTTAAAAATTCCGTGCTAAAAATTTCACAAGAAGAAGGTATAGATGAACAGTCAAAATAAGAGTAGCACTATAATAATGCATCAAAACGGACATGGAGCACCATTTTCTTTTTATTGTACTTTTATTCAATTTTATTGTGAGGTAGTCGTTTTGTCTAAGGTAAATTATTGTTTAAATTTTATGACCTTAATTGAGCGGTCATATTATAAATAGTCCTTGTGACGAGGCAATGCAATTAATTAAGTTAAGGTGATTAGCCACAGTAGCAAGGAAATACTTATTTCTATTTTAAATATTATGAAATCTATGATCCTGACACTGGAAACATTTTTATAAAAAAAATGTTCTCCAAAATTAGTTAAGTATAAGTTTTTCAAATTCTTTACAGTTTTGCAACGTTTCAAGTGAAAGATCACTTGACAGTGCAGTATTTTTACTTTACTACGTAGTATTGTATTTATTTTCACTAGACTAAAATTTCAAGTAAATCTTTTTTTACAATTCTGGTTTATTAGATTTGAAAATCCAATAAACAAATGAAAATTTGTCTAGATAATATAAAACTTCAAAATATCGAGTTATTATTAAATTAAAAATTGTTAAAAGATTTATTTAGCTTTCAAACGAGATATCGTTCGTCATCAGAATAATATACAAATGTAATTTGTATATTATTTAGGTTTTTCCTAACTCACGGTCCTAGATTTTATCTAGTTACCGTTCAAATGACAATACTTGTTCTTGTTTCCATGAAGTTGTGTTCTTTGCCGGAACACAATTTAGGTTTTTCCTAACTCACGGTCCTAGATTTTATCTAGTTACCGTTCAAATGACAATACTTGTTCTTGTTTCCATGACTTGTTTACATTACATTTGTATATTATTCTGATGACGAACGATATCTCGTTTGAAAGCTAAATAAATCTTTTAACAATTTTTAATTTAATAATAACTCGATATTTTGAAGTTTTATATTATCTAATATCAACGAGTTAATAATTTATATATGAAAATTTGTCTAGACTATAAATAATTTTTTCAAGTACATATTTAACTCAAAAAATTTAGGTCATCATAATTTTGTAATTAAATACTTCTTGAGTTTCGTGTTTAATTTTTCTATACCTACAATTTGCTATTTATATAATAATTACAAGGTATTTAGCAAAATCATTGCATGTATGGTTTCTTTGTTTTATGAGAATTTTATGTTTTATGAAATTCATCTATAAATTAGTTTTATTATTCAATTATTAGTTTTGTGTAAATAAAATAACAGTAATTTGCATTTTACGAGCCTATAAATTTAGATTTCAGATGGTAATTTAGTAGATACAAGTTCAATTAGAGAAAATAAATATTTGAAATGCTAATTAGTTTTTAAACTCACCTGATTAAGGGATGCATATTGTCTGGGTTTCCACGGCGAATCACGTATAGGTGAATTAATTGGTGGTTTATAATCGTCACCAGCATTGCCACGGAGCAATAATTCGGCAAGTTGACACATGAGCTTAAGACGAACCGAATGAATACCATGGGGTTCTACAGCAGTCAAACTCGATCTCAATCTTTCAAGTGCAGCTGATGGCTTTCCCTGACGAAGTAGCAATGCTGGAGCTTCTTGTAATGCCTGCTCTAAAATTGGACTTAAGGTTTTACTGACTATTGGAGGTTGTGGTGAATGAGTTCCTGTACGATTAAAAATTAATTAAGAAAAAATCAAAATTCAACAGTTAACATTATTTTACCGGTTGTTGAATTACCGCTGCTTTGTGGTTTGTCTAATTCTTGCATATACAGTAAACTTAAATCGGATGCAATTTCAAAACAATGTAACATTTCTTCTCCTCGCTCTGCTTTTTTAAATTTACTACTTGCTGTATTATCTTTTGCCAAGCACAGAGCTTTTATAGCAAAGGATTCGGCAACTATTCTCAAACTACGTCTAAAAATTAAAAAAATTGATGATTTTGAATAAAAACTTCTGTCATGTTACAAACAGAAAATTTTCCCCCATTCTCAAAATAATATTTTTTTGAAAATTATTTAATTTTAATGTTAATGGTGCGACCTAAACAAACATTTCCCGGAGATAGCACGTTATTCGAGCCCACAAATTTAATAATTTTTAAAATAAACGGTCCAAAATGCAATTATAAAACAAAAATTTTAAGGATAATTGAAAACAAGGCCTAAATTTTGCAAAACACTGAAAAATACATAAAGTGCCATTTAACGACATTGAATTGGCTGTAGTTACGAGTTGGTATAAGGTTAGACCCGCCCACCTCAATCGAGAGAGAGCTCAAATGTTCCTTGAACAGGAATGAACACTGGCAAGCTCTACTTAACAAGTCCCTGCTTAATCAAATATAGAAAATTAATCGTTCAGGCACTTCTTAGTTTTCTTGCAACCTTTTTAACTGACAAGTCGTTAACTTGGAACTCTGTGACAGTCCACTCATTAAAAATATTTCCTGAGCGCATTCAACCACTTAAACCGGAATCCTAGAAAATCTGGATGTTTGCAAAAGTTCGACTCATTAAAAATATACCCAGGGACCAACAAATAACCTAAATATAGAAATTTTAGCCAAAAATTTTAGGACGTAAATTTTAGACGTTGACTCGAACACAACGTACAATCAACTGCAGCAGCCATCTCATTTACCACGCTCCTTAATAGAGAGCAGATAAAACCACACGGACTGCAATCAAAATGCTTCAATAAGGTCGAAATTTGGGCAAAAATCGATGACTTAAAAATCGATTTTAAAAAATACAATTGTTGTATTTTATACAAAATTAAACATTTCAATACTGTGTTCGCGATCAATTTGACGACTTCCAAGTGCAACACCCAACAGAATTTGATGAGTGTTGGCAGCCAACAAGTTCATCAACTTATGGGAATCATTTTCTAGAGCTTATCCTCTTCGTTATCGCCTCACCAATATCCTCTATGTTAAGTTCTCGGATATTGAGGTAGCTGTTAATATAGAATTGCTTCCAAGTACCAAACATCTTTAAACAATTTTGGTTACGCCATGGTATATGAAGTAAAAGTTCATGTACTCAGCCGTGGAAAATATTATCAGAACTATGTGTTTTGAGTACGCTGGTTGAGTACAGAGCGGAAATTCTGGGTTCAAATCGTAAACTATACAGAATTTCTTAGCTCGGCTTTTCAGTGGGCATCCACACGCTGTGGTAAAATCGATATTGATTTATCAGAAATATGTAATATGCTGGGGACTAAAATCCACCCCGCTAATCGGATTTGTAATTCTCAGAAAGAGAAAGCAATATTCTATTTAGAATGTAAAAGCTTAATGAATGTGCGTTTTTAGATTTCAATTGACTGTAATATGTAACAAATGCTGTTATTTTCACTTGACATTTTTCCTTAATAAATTTTTACATCTAAGTTATTATTTCAAAAACGTATTAAGATTTATTCTTTCGTTTAGCGTTTATAAAAAATTGAGAATCATTTTTGTTTTATGTAATATTTTAGTTCCATTTCCGTGGAAGTATTAAAAGGAAAACCATGGCGCCACCAATCAGAAAGATGATGGGCACTTAACTACACTCTTTTATATATACCCACTCTACAATATACCATACACAACAGTTTTCAAAATGGATTTTCTCGAAAATGGCTCAATATCAGGTCTTACAATTTGTTATAATAGTCTAGAATTCTTGAAGTCCTAATGATGCCCTCCATGTTTACCGATAATGGATTAAATTATTGTAAATATACAACGACCATAGACATAATAAAAAAAAAGAATATATTTCGCCAAGCATATTGGCCATTAAATTTCCAAATTCATTAGTATAAAAGAAATCATCAAAATCAGTGTTTTGAAAATTGGTGTACAGCTTCTACTTTAATTTTACATTTTAATATTTTAATTTTGTCAAATTTATAAGAAATTTTATCAAAAAAAGAGCACCTACCGTTTTGCTGGTTCGGTATTAGTACAGGGTATTTTGGAATCAGCACAATTCGAGCAATCTTGGCATTGTTTTGTACACCAACTAAATTATGGGATTGAGCATTAAATTTTCAAACTACGAAAGAGGGTGACACTTGAGCCTTGGTGTACAATTTGAAATGGTACTAAATAGTTTGCATTTCTGATACTTACGCAGATAACTAACAGCGAATTTCACTTAAAGCCCACGATGACCAAGATTAATCGCGTGATTCTTTGTTGGACTCAAGACCGACTGTAGTCGTCATGAGATTTAAGTAAAATTCGCTATCAAGAGCTAACATAAAAATAAGCAATTAAAAAACCTATTTAAATTTCTAAAGAGTTAAATAATAACCACTAAAGAATCTCTGTAATTTAGTATTATTATTTAAATCTTATAAATTATTTAAATGATTTTTATTAGCAGTATTTAAATAATAAAGAATACTGCTGGAGAATATTTACATAAAAAATTCTAAGTTCTACCTAATATAATAAGTACTTACACAGGTAACTTCTTCTCTGATAGAGCATTCAGATCAGCCAGTTTATAATTATTCAAACTTTCAGCAAACTGTCCACATGCATAATGCAACTTTCCTAACAGTAAATGAGCATCCAGTGCTACTCCGGCCTATAACAAAATGTTTAAAAACACTCCCTAAAACTTTTCTCTAAAACACACCTTTTTCCCCATTTCATTAGCAGCTTCTTGTAGAAATCGCTTTGCTTCGATTGTTCCAATTTTAGCTCGATGTATATTATTCTCAATCGGTGGCCACTCTTCCAAATACTTTTCAAGTCGACCTTCCCCAATCAAAAATTGGGCTAGGTATTCTAAAATAGTAAATAAAATAAAAATTGAAGGGCGAACAAATGATGGATAACGTTACCAAAATTGGGAGACTTTTCTTTTAACTGTTCCGCCAATTCGATGACTTTGCCCCAATTTTGTTCTTCTCTGCATTTTTCGATATCTGTTTCTATTCGAACCGTGGTATATCTTGCTCTAGCAGTCATTTTTTACGAACTAACTTTCTGTACGATTGAAGTAAATTACAAATTCATAGTCAAATCAACACAACCTCAAACTTAAACGTCAAAACGCCATCGAAGTTGCAGTAGTTCAAATGTTTACTAGTGTATAGGGAGGCATGAAAGAAATAATGCAAAAAATAATGAAAAAAATGGAAAGGTATGTTTAAAAATGTTTCAAACTTTGAATTTGGTAATCTAGTGGCGTAAATTGCATCTCTGCAAAACCGTAGCGCAAAAGAGCCTAAGTACCTACTTGAGCTGTAAAATTTATAATTTATTATTATTATTAATTTATAATTATATAATAAAATTTTCACGCTGGTGCCGTCCGCTAAGACTGACGTATTTGATCTTCAAATCCGGTCATAATAAAAAGTACAAATTCAATAAGAGCTGCTCAAATTGCGTTTTTTGTTAATTCTGACTCCCCCTCAACTAGGGTGGGGAGCTATGCCCCCAAAATCATTATAAGCCTCTACGCAAAATCTCTAAAATTATTATAATGGCTAATATTACAAAATTTAAAACTTTAAAAAAATTTTTTTTAGCTCCTCCAAACTTTTAACCTTAGTTGCGCCTATGCTGCCAACCATGTTATTATAAATCGGTCTTACAATAATTAATCATCTCTTCGCCAGCTCAGGGCTGATGAGTTAGTCGGAATTTAGTTGCGGACGCATATCTTTGTTTTCAATACGCTCAATTTTTAACTATCATATCATCTTATTAGACCAATCTTACTCGACAAAGTGTGCTACTAGGAAGGTGCTAAATTCTAAATAATTTACATAAATCTTAAAAGATTTTAGAGTAGATCTTACTAATGCCTAATTTATGGCACCACAAACAGGTAAATCGAGTAGAATAAAGCCTAACGAAATTACTATTGCCCAATTTAGGACCACTCTTTTAGATATAGCTTTTACCATCTCTTGGCGCTTGCGCTGCTTTATAAATTTTTATGATTTTAAAACGTTAATTACTCCTTTATCCGACCAGAATAAAGTCTGCAATTTTTGGTTTTGTATTTAGGGGGCGGTATTATAATTAATAATTAACCATTTCTTTTAGAAGAATGTTTGTAACTCATATTTCATGAAGTGGATTATTTATCCTCTTTCTCTACAACCACTATTTTTCTGTACTTCTAAAATCTGAGCAGTGCACGAAAAATCAGCTCTACTAGGCATAGAACCAAGGTTTTTGTTCTATAGCTTGTCGGCTTTTGCTGTAATTTGCAGTGTAGAGTTGACCGGGGTTGGAAAATGTAGAACCACATTAATCAGAAATTGGAAAGTCATGGCAGCCGTACGGCTGCCTGAACTTGTAATATTATTTAAATTAGCTATGATGTTGTTACGATTCAAATTTAACATGGCAAAATTTTTTGAATTTTGGTTCACAATAAATTATAGATTTCTTTAAATGGATTTAGTTATTTTCCGCTAAATGACATTACAAGTATGGTATTGCATATTTTTGAAAATCACCTGGCTGGTATTTGATAAGGTTTATCAATTGGAAAAGTTAAAATTTAGTGAACGATCATATTTGAATTGGTAGGAAAATAGTAGGAAAATTATCCGTAGTTGAAGCGGTGGCACCTGGACATGGAGTTCTTCGGGTGAGGACTTAAACAAACGAGTGTTCAAGACTCACACAATAATATATTTATAATCGTCTCTTTTATACAAAAATATGTACATAAGAATAATAAGTTAAACAAAGAACAAAGTATGATCATAAAAATATTGTAAACTCAGCATTTTGTTTATAGTTATTGCTGTGCTTCCAGGATGATTCATTTGTTACAATGTAACTAGTCTAAAAAAAACCTAGTCGCCATTTGTATAAATTTATAAAATTATCAATTATTATTGATTATGGATTACATTTCTATTTTAAGTTAAAAATATAAGTTGTAATTATATTGCAAGTTCATTGTCTGCCCTACTGAATATAAATACATTTCATTATTCTGCATTTTTGTTATCACTTATCAATCCTACCTTGCAAATAAATTATAAAGAAGTAAACGTAGTTTTGTATAAGAAATGAAATTTCCATGTTTAATATTGAAAATGACAATTTTTAATAATTAAACAATATTTTTACGTTACGTTCTTTCTGGACGTTCGAGTGACCTGTTTTTTTATTGGACTAGTGATTTTTTCCAATCCAATTATTTGGGATTTAATTCAGCCTCTATGATTTTGGAATTAATCTTGGTTGGTTGGAAATACTTTTGAAGTATTTGCGAAGAGGATCTTATCTCTATTTGAGGATATTATAGTTCAGACGATTCCATTTCGAATTTGAATATTCTTTGCTTTCGTTGGGAGGATAAACTTTTTTGTGGTACTACTTATTGCCTTGTAATCTTTGCCTGACCATCTATTTGTCACTCTACCTATGAGCTAGCCAAAAAGGCATTTTCCATCTTTTGCGGTTACACAGCCCTGAGATTCGTATAACAAATTAGCCCCCATCTCACCATTCAAGCGCTACTATCTCCTACTATCTATTTTTCGCTAACAACTGGATGGCTTTTTTTGTTTTCCCTTAATTCTTTTATTAAGAATTCATTATTTTATTTTTATTTCTTGTGTGATCACAAACAAGGAAATTTAAGTAAACAAAACGCATATTATACTAAATGTATTAACGCCAATAATAATTAATTTTATTGTTGTTAGTAGCTTATTAGACCACGGAGTTCATATACGTGTAGAGGAAATATGCTTGTGATGGCACGACTAACAATTTATTTTAATAAATCGGTAATTTATCAGGTAATGCAAGGAAAGACAATAGAAAGAAGAAATGATGTTCGCCCATCATAGATCGATAAAAAGCCAAATATCTCTAGCAAAAAAACTGTAACAGAGATACATTGAAAAATTAAAACATAAATGGAACTGAATAGAGAAGACTTTGTAATAAACAAAGAAGACAGTAATTATTTATATTATGTCAAAATGTATCATTAGCAAACAATATTGCGGTCAAAAATATTCAAATTATTACTTTACAGCTGATTACTTTTGCCTAACGATACATTTTAACAATTATTGCTGAATGGTTTCCAAAATCTCGCAGAAACCCTAATTGCAAGCTGAGACAGCAAGTTGAGATACAGCTTCCTGCTGACGATGCATCATTTACAGCAGAAAAGTAATCAATTTCAGTAACATCCTGGGAAATTTTTAAATTATTATCTGTGAATCACGGAGGAAACTTCTTTTCCGCTGATTGATGTAAATGCATTAGCAAAATTGATATTTTGTTATTTTAGTTGCCTAACCATTAAGGAAAAAAAATGTATAAATACCGAAATATACTATTAACTTAATCGGCTTTTGGTACCTACTTGGGATACTTGAAGCATTTGCCAAAAGGGTAAAAATAAGGAAAAAGTTAACTTGGATTTACCCATTGCAAGATTACCATTGAGTAACTTTGATAATTTGTAAGAATTCGAAGAATAAAAAAAAACTAATTATTAATCGCTGGAAACGAGTTTATCAAGGTTCTTTTTAGTATTAACTGGGAGAACTAAATCATAAGCAATGTTTGATTGCAGGTTTGTACTGGGTTAGTTTTTAGTGAAAGTTTCACTTTTATACGGAATATTATGAACAAATATTATTATAACATTAAAATCGTATTTGTTTTATAGCATTCATTAATGTTTAAACCTAAAACGGGCCAACTTCACAGTGATATGTAGCTCAACGTATATTTGTTTATTCATCGCAGATAACAAAAATTATTTAATATTCCGGACCATCACTGGATGACGCATAAAAATGACAGTAAACCAATCGCGGAATTTTGAGAGTGTAGAAGTTGATAGATAACAATTATATGCATAAACAGTGTTAGTAATAATATCAAGTTTAGAAACAAATTGTTTTAATTAAATATTTAAGTTATTTTGTAGTAAAAGTGATATTTTTGCAAACATTATAGTGTAAATAAAGATTATACCTATGTAGTGGATACATAATGTGAAAGTTAACTTTTTAGTGTAAATAAATGATTCATGTGTGTGATGTAAATTAAATCCTGGATAATATTTAGATTTTTCGTACGTAATTGGTATGTAAAAGTTATTTTACTTTAATTTTTAGATTTGCACTTTTTTTTTCGTTCCAAATAAAATTGGAAAAAAAATTTAAAAAAAGATTATAGTTATGGTCCTGTTTACCTTTGTTTTGGATTCGGGGATGCAGGGATAGGACATATATGTTTGATGTTAGTGCCTTAATTAATTATAATAAGGACCGTTTTTTTAAAACTAGTAGTACCTACTTATTTTGCAATTTTGAAAAACAAAAAATTTGAAAGCGACTTCATAATAATAATAATCCCACTTTTAAAGATTTTTGTTATTTCAAAACTCAAAAAAATACTTCAGTTTTCTCAAAACTTAACGTTCTTTTGAAAAAATTATATTTTGTAGTTTTTGAAAAAGTAGCGCTCCTCAAATATTTATTAACATCACCATTATCAAAATTCCATAATGGAAATCCGAACCCCTTATAATTTGAACATAGCAATTGGATAAAATGATATCCGTAATCCGAACAGGAGATCTTGGAACTTTTGTTCATATTTTCCATACCTATCTATTAATTAAAAAAAATTTATTTTTGTTTTTCCTTTGGTCAAATTATTACATTATAGGAAAGTTTTGGTACCAACAGAATTTTCTTCTTTTGTTTGGTAAATGCCTTTTTGGTGAAGAAGTTATCTAAATTTTTAAAGTTACTGACCAATTTCGTTTTATGCACTGGTGTAACTCCTTGGATATACCGACTATATTATGTGCATCAGGGGAAATCCATTGGAAGTAATTATTATTCTCATAATTTGGTCGTTATCTCTTAATTTTCCGCTTGAATAATATTATGATTAGTTGCATTACGATAATTAAAAATACTAAAAACTTACAGTGGCATTGATAATGGGACCGTTTTCCCGTTTCCTGTAAAAAATTGCTTTTTCTGTGCGTAGTATTTAAAGAATTCATTTACAAACGCCAGATAGCGTAGTAAAAAGCTTAAGTTTCACTATTCGTTCATGGATGTCGCTGGCGTAGCAATCCAAGTATTAGAAATATTTCCGATAAGGGTAGCCTTGTTTGACAATTTATTATAAAATATTATCATTATTTTTACTAAAATAATACCAAAATTTTTGTTAATTGTATAATTTAGATGATTTTAAAATTCAGTTTATGTTAAAAAGTATGCAATTCAAATGGATTGTATAAATAAATATTGAGTGCACTAATTGGTTGCTGCTCTAAAGGATATTGCCAATATTTCCTCTAAACTTTTGACATTAAAATAATAGAAATAAAATGTACCTTTTTATACTTGAAATAAATTCTAACATGAAAATTGTGCATCGCCCACAGTGCGGTGCTAAGCGGTAAGCCAGGTAAGCGATGCAAGAGGTTTGAACTTTTTCATTGCAACTTTGTGATTTGGGGCGACATATTTAAAATTTTCAGGGGTGTAAGAGCAGGTGGCTCTAACCTTATAGTTCACACGTGGCAGCAATTTATTGAATTAAAAGGTAAAATTACCGTTCCAATAACAGTACAAATTTTTGATTTGGAGGGCACTAATGCAGAGCCGTATATAAGGGTGGGATGTTTACCCCCCTCTTCATGGCATGGCAAAGGAGTAAAAAAAAGGGTCTTAAAATTTTTTTTGGTAAAACCCCTACTATAGTATAGATAAAACATTTTTATTTAGGTAAAATCTCCTCCCCCCCCCCCAATAACCTATATCTAGCTACGGCTCTGACTAATGGACGGTGGCATATTTTTTGTGATGAATATTGTGTTGGAAATGGGTCTGCCCAGGGGCGGACGGGCTATCAAAAATCTACCGGGAAATTAGCGGCCGGAGGCCCAAAAATGTAACTATCATGGCCCAAAATAGCGCCGCAGGCGAAATTATTATTTTATTAACGGCCCACGGTCCCATTGACCGACGGCCCATCGGGAAATTTCTTGGTAGCCCGGTGGACCCACCCAATCGGTCTGCCCACAAACTGAATAACACAACTGAATGCTTAATTTTACGGTAGGTTTCCATGGTAAATATGCGTTGTTAGACTTAAATTAAGAATATAATTTTAATTGAAAATTTGAAATACCTCTTATTGCAGCAAAGCTTAAAGTTACTTATTTATGAGTATATTATATTACTAGATAAATATTTAATAATTACTCACGCTAAACGAATAGCTCCATTCAGATTTTATCAACTAAATTTAATTATTGTATAAAATGAAGTTAATTAACCGTGATTCCAATAACAAAATATTGTACAGGGTGGCTCAATTTCGATCCTTCTTATGGGGAAATCGGTAACTATGGGAGATATCAAAAAATGGATGGCGCATCCTCGATCTCTTTTTTTGAGAAAGTTTCAATGGCGAAAACCAGAATTTGCTATCTTTTTTTGTTTTCGAGTTATAGCCAAAAGTTCGATAATTGGACTTTTCTATAAATGTCGATATCTTGGTTGTTTTTGAAGTTACCAAAAAAGTGTTAACACTTTCTTCAGACACTTTTTTAAGGGCAACAAAATGGGATAAAGAGATTTTAAATATTTAGATTAGTTTCCGAGTTATAACATAAAGTTGTGTTTTTTTAAATAGAAACCATAGTTGGCTATGACATTTTTAAAAGGCGTTTTTTATCCTCTTTTCAATGATGTGTAACATGTGGGGTCTAATATTTTAGTTTCATCCCATTTTATTAAAAAATTTAATAAAAATAAAGAAGAATGAAAAATTTAATATAATAGTAAATGTTTTTAGTAGATAACAATAAAAAATATTCAATACTTAACAAAAATTACAGTAAGTATTCAAACTGAACTCAGTTGTTTACAATAAATATAACTTTGTCAAAACAAACACTACGAAATTGGCATCTAAAAAATTCTTTTGCCCATTAGTTTTTAGTAGGAAAATATTTGTTTAGTTAGATAATAATTACTAAAATATTATGTTGCACATGCAAGAACAGCATTATAACTGGCTTGAATAAAGAACTCCAGCATATCGTATTTTTCATAGTGTTCATAAGCCATTTAACATTTACGTGAAATAACAGGTAAATATAATAACATATTATTAGAATTGCTAATAAATATTTAATATTTTAATTACAGTAACTAAACCAATATTTTCCTACTAAAAACTAATTGATAAAGGAATTTTTTAGATGCCAATTTAGTAGTGTTTGTTTTGACAAAATTATATCTATTGAAAATAATAGACTTCAGTTTGAATACAATTACTTTAATTTTTGTTAAGTATTAAATATTTTTTATTGTTATCCACTAAAAACAGTTACTATTATATTAAATTTTTCATTCTTCTTTATTTTTATTACAATTTTTAATAAAATGGGATAAAACTAAAATATTAGACCCCACATGTTATACATCATTAAAAAGAGGATAAAAAACGCCATTTAAAAATGTCATAGCCAACTATGGTTTCTATTTAAAAAAACACAACTTTATGTTATAACTCGGAAACTAATCTAGATATTTAAAATCCCTTTATTCCATTTTGTTGCCCTTGAAAAAGTGTCTGAAGAAAGTGTTAACACTTTTTTAGTAACTTCAAAAACAACCAAAATATCGACATTTATAGAAAAGTCTAATTATCGAACTTTTGGCTATAACTCGAAAACAAAAAAAGATAGCAAATTCTGGTTTTCGCCATTGAGATTTTCTCAAAAAAAGAGATCGAGGATGCGCCATCCATTTTTTGATATCTCCCATAGTTACCGATTTCCCCATAAGAAGGATCGAAATTGAGCCACCCTGTACTACTAGTACCTTTTATTAAAAATTTAAAATTTTATTCATAGTCAATAGAATTCATGCATAGTAAAAAATAGTGTTATCTATTATATTTATTATTGTTTCTTTTCCTCAATGCTACTGTTTTTAATTTTGCTTAATTATTAACTATTCGAGGTCGTTGGAATAATCCCAATTCTACAATTCTTTTTCGTCAGAGAAAGGAAGATGATGAGATATTAATATCAATTATTATTATATTATGATTAAGATAAATTTAATATAGTATTAGTATAATTATTATGTAATATAAATTTTGTGATACAAAGCAATTCAATTAATTATATTATTATCACAGAATATCAAATATAACCAACATTCATAAGTATACACCATAGATCTTTCAATGTATAAGAGGCTACATTTAGCTCTGGAATAACAGGAGATGTAGCCCTAACTCGTGCCTAAGCAACCCTTACCTCTATGGACCCATTTCAGAAACCGGGATTTTCAAAGTTATCCGAAATTTTCACTATATTTAAATTAACAATACTTTTTCAGTAAAATATTCTGTTGAACAAAAGACCAACTAAAGGCACTTGTCCATACGTGTCAAAGACTACAGATAATAATAATAATCCCTCTAAACAAAAAAACTATTCAGTTGTCTCGCATGGATGCTATTCCAAAATTAAAATGCGTAGTTTATTATTAAGTAATCTAATTAATAATTAATGATTTAGTCGGAACAAACAGTTTAAAAATTTTAATTTTATATGAGTAAATGAATCTATTCAACAATTTGCATCTGAAATATAAAATAAATATTGAATTGAAATAGGTAGTATTTTAGAATTTTTTTTTTTAATTTACATTTTAACGTGCATCAACTACTGGGTTATTAGCACTTCTAAATGTTAATTTTAATTTGTTCAGTATATTTTTGTTTGTTTATGTTTTTTTTGGATTGGGTATTTTGGTTGGTTGGTTTTTGGTTCACCACGGAGTGAGAATGTCCACTGGAAAGCCGAGCTAAGAAATTCTGATGCGTCCGAGATTTGAACTCAGAATTCCCGCTCGTAACGCAACCAGCGATCACATCACTCCACTGCCGTGGCTAGAATTTTTTATTATTATAAAATAAATATTATACTTGTACAAACCTATAGAACGGCGTAACGTCGAAAGACCGAAAAAAAGATGGAAGGACCAGTGATTGATGGTGGCGTAACGGGTATCTAATAAATACGTGCAGAAGAAGATGAAATAAATTTACTCTTCCCCCTTCCACTATTTTGCTATGAATTGTTTTTCAATCAATATGTAAAAAAATTTTTCGTGATTTTGGGTGTAAAGTGACTACTTTACACCCGGTTTTTCGGGAGTAAAGAAGCTCTTTTCGTCACACTTTGTTTTTCTCCCGGGAGTAAAAAAAATACCGGGAGTAAAAAAGTTTCAAAAAAACAAAAATTTTCAAAAATCATTTATTTACATATTTTATCTTAACCACACAATTGTGAAAAACTTGCCTGTCTTGCATATCGACAACGTTTTGCGGTTGTCTTCGGCGAACGTGCTTTTCGTCGTTTTCATTTTTGATCTTCAAAATATGCGCCTGTCGGCGCATAAAAAATCCCTAGAACACGTATATCGATTATCGTGGCTATGTAGCCTGAAATAGTAAATAATGTATAAATTCGCCCCATAAATACCGCTTTTTGCTGAACGCGATAGTACCTACCACGTGATCCATCAATATCGAATTTGCGATTTTTTTGCAACGTGTCCATGAACATCGATAGATGCGACCACAATGTCGTATTTATTGATTATTTAACGATTATTATTTGGTTTTTAAGCATTTTTAATTGAAAACACACGACACAATACACAAACGTTAAACCTTTTCGAGATCAAAAATCAAAATGAACATGGCCGCCCTCCAGGGTACCAACTGGTGCCAAGAAAAACACCATGGTTACAAGTAGAAGTTGGTTTTACACTACCACGATGTCAATTAAAACGTGTTATAAATTTATGAAATTGATGCAATTATTGCAAAAAAATCGTGAATTTTGTCGGATATTATTCCCAAATTCACGAAAAGCTGTTCATAATACTCGGGCTGCAGGGTTTTTTCATCTCTCGACTATTATTCCCCTCGCCGCCTTGCGGCTCGTGTCATAAACTACGTCTCGAGACGAAAAACAACCCCTTACGCCCTCGTGATATAAACTACTATTAATCTTCTAGGGAAAATTTCTTTATGCACGTTTTAGCATTCCATAAATTTTATGGTAAATCATTAAAATTTTTATTATCTTAAAAATTACATTAAAGGAGCTTAATTTTTTGTGCCAAAATAATAATTATTATGTGATATTTCGAGGCAATTTATAGTGAGGAGATAAACTTAATTGAGACATAATGTCAAGTCAATAATAAATTAGTACTTTAATTTTAACTCATTAAAATTTTCTTTGCACATAGAAATTATTTTAAAAACCGCAATTTTTTTCACGTGCCAAACATTTTGCTGTGTTCAAAGTCAAGAAGACCTATTAGGGAAATGTTAACGAGATAATTTTCCATTGCTTTTTGCATAACCTAGAAATTATTTTGGTTTTGGGATCACAGTAGTATTCCGGTGCAACAAAAATTAGAACCAAAGTTTTTCGTTTTTCCCTCATTTACATGGGAATGACGCACCTTAATGGATTAACGAGATTATCCCTATCCCTACCCATGTTATATAAAATTTACATTAAAAGCAAACTTTTTACGAATCCTTAAGTAGTGTACGTTTTTATTTTAAGATTTTGTTATGATGCCTACCGCCTTTGATAATTAGCAAAGTTTAAAGAAAATCGATGAATCGAACGTTTAAACCCACCCTTATTAGTTATAAATAGTATGTAAGTGTAAAATAAAATTAAACTTTTTTTTTATTAAGCTTCTTAAGTTTTTCTGTGAGCGATACACAATTAATAGTTGTTGTCATCACGCTTTTTTTTGTCTTCCAAGTAATCGTACAATAACAACTATAATTACTAATAAATCAACGTCAATAGTAATTTAACTTAGAAATTACCAGCAGTGAAAGATTATAAAATTAAAATGATAAAAAGTTGTAATGAGTATGAATAAAGTTTATTACAATGTATTATTATTACTTTAATAATATTAATATAGCGGAAAATAAATAATTTGATCGCCAAATTGTGACTCACGAAGAATATTTTCTTATAATATAACAACACTATCTGAATTTAATCTCGCATTATAAAGTTTTGTTTGAAATACGAATTAATAATTTATACTATACTTTACACTTTGATGTTGTAATATTTGTATTTTAACCGTATTTTGCAATGATTTTGCAAATTTTTAAAATATTTATTCATATTATAATATGTGCCACTCAATTATTTAAAAAATAACAACTTTTTAAGTTTGTAAAATAATGTAAGATAAAATTTGTTATAAAATTACGTAATAACCAAAATAATTCGTAGATAAAATATTTCACGCAAATGTTAGGGACCGGAAGCTTAAATAAATTTCATATTATCTTCTTCGGTTGGTTTTTCCATGATACAAATAGTTATACTCCAAATTATTTACTAAATGGTCATTTGATTTTTATAGAATCTTAAATTAAATTAATCGAAAAAAAAGTAGTAATAAATGCAAATTTACAATTTTTTTTGTATTAGTAGGAAACGTGAAGTAAAGTACGACGCACATAGCAGTTTCTTGATACCAAAAAGTTTCCAGTTTATTAATAGATACTCATTCTTTAATTTCCTTTTTAATTATCCAAAGAAACTTTTTTTAGTCGAAAAACTTTTTCCGGCTTCATTGACATCCATTTTAATGGAAAATAATATGATATGTAGTAGGTACTAAATTGTAAAATATCCTCGGTCATTGATTATGCTATTGGCGTTTTACATTACCTACAGGTGGTGCTGTAATTCAACAACTCAATTTGGGCATAAATTATATAGATAATCTTTGATTTGTTTATATTTAACGATAAGTACACGCTGAATACTACCTAATTTAGTTACCATTAAGGGCACTACGTGGCGTTTCAAAAATGTAAAATGCCAAAACATTGATGATTGACGATTTTGTGTTATTTATACTGTCACTTTAAGTTTATTCTATGAGTAATGCATTAATTAAGTATTGGTTCATTTAAATTTTTAATTTTATGAAGTAAATGAATCATTGCATTTGCTGAATTGGCCAAGATTCAATAACTTGGCATAATTTTGAACATGCATGCGAATTAAAACTTGAACGCAACTAAATGTTTTTATTGAGAGACACTTCTTAAAATCAAAAGATGACGTACATTTTTAAACCTAACAGTATGTGGATTAGTTCTTATGATCAATTGAGCAATGATATATTGGAAAAAAAACATCAATAAGTGTATCGGTAAATTTATTTTTTCTAAAACCGATAGCTCACTGGGAACCGACTTTGTATCTGTAGTACTATATATGCGTAACCGAAAATGTGTTGTGAATTTTTTTGTTAATGAATATGTTTGAAATAAATACTTTTTAAATTTAATTTAAGCCACGGCAGTGGAGTGATGTGATCGCTGGTTGCATTACGAGCGGGAATTCTGAGTTCAAATCTCGGACGCATCAGAATTTCTTAGCTCGGCTTTCCAGTGGACATTCTCACTCCGTGGTGAACCAAAAAACCAACCAACCAAAATACCCAATCTAAAAAAAACATAAAACAAACAAAAAATACTGAACAAATTAAAAATTAACATTTAGAAGTGCTAATAACCCAGTAGTTGATGCACGTTAAAATGTAAATTAAAAAAAAAAAAATTTAATTTCTTGCCGATGCTTTGACGCTTTCCGGTTTGGCAACCCTTCCTTTCGACAAAAACGCTTTTTAATAGTAGGTATTGTAATGGAATGCCATATTTTATAAATTTAAGTTTCCACAATTAAAGTTTCATGTTTGTTTTCATTTTTGAATTTTTTTTGAGTTTAATTGGACGAACGAATTGTAACCTGTTTGTTTTTCAATTTTGTACAGATGTAGGTACATGCAGAGACGGAATCTTTATGGTTGGGGAATTTTCTTAAAACCTGAAAGTTAAATAAATCAAAAATAGAAAAACGTTGCAATTTAGTTTAATTTATTTTTCTAAAGAATTGTTTGTTTACTTACCTTTAATAAAATAAAGTGGTGCGAAGGTAGCATGCGGCAGTCGTTTGTACGTTTTTAAAATGTGAGATGGTGTTCGTAATAATTTAAAAATTGGTGATTTCAAAGTGTTAATTTGGTATAAAGAATTTCAAATTTGGCTGGCGAATTGAACCAATCAGAGTAAGACACGATTTCCGAAATCCAAAAATTGACAGGAAGTGAGATTGGTGAGGGAAGTAGTTAGTTGCTGGATAGATGAGCGAGCGGGGAGTCGTCAACTCAACGACCTCGCATTGAATTTTCTAATATCTGGAAAATTTATGAATTTTGCAATTAGTTTGCAGTCATTTTAAGCAACTAGAAATTTAGTTATTGTGAGTGCCATGAAGATTTTGAGTGATGGAATCAATCATGAATTATGGAGAGTTTAAGCAAAATTTACCTATTCGTTGTAACATGAGGTCGTCCATTTTGTCAATTCGTGGATGCGGGATATTCGACAAAGTCAATCCTCTATTTTTGAAGCCATCGTTTTGGTAATTACCATTTGAATTATTTATTCACACTATTTCAACGATTACAATTGATATTTCGACGAAATGCAAGCGACCATCTTTAAGGTTAATTACGTTTATTTTACAAAAGTTGAATCTCAGCATGCGTGTAATGAACAGATTGTCGCACTTTATTAATTAAAATCACTGATGGAGTTTTTATGATCACTACTTTGATTTATTTGATTAAGAGGGGCATTTTTTTCAGAGCCCTTTTAATTAAATCAACAGATGGCGCCTACTTAAATATTTTTATAAAATAAGAGGAATTTGCTATATTTAAAATATAGCAAATTCGTTGAGATAATACTATTCTATAAACAATATTCTTGATCTTAAGCTATTTTGAGTTCGTAATATTTATTTATAAAAACACAATTCATAATTAAAGTCTAATTATCTTTTTTGTAAGTGAGTGTATTTTAACATACTCAATACGAACTCAAAATAGCTTAAGATCAAGAATATTGTTTATAGAATAGTATTATCTCAACGAATTTGCTATATTTTAAATATAGCAAGTTCCTCTTATTTTATAAAAATATTTAAGTAGGCGCCATCTGTTGATTAAATTAAAAGAGCCCTGAAAAAAATGCCCTTCTTAAGAAGATTAATTTAATTCACGTGTTTGAAATCGTAATGTATTGGATGCGCGCGATACATTTACTACTGACTGTTTTATAACCGGGTTTTTAAAGCTACCAACAATTTGAACTACCAGATGCGGCGCCAGATTTAAAAATTAAAACAATTTTTTATTTATAGATAGATATTTGTATAAATTTATTGAAACGTTTAATTATATTACAAATTGTAGATAGTATTTTACAATTAAATGTGTAAATTATTAGGGTAGTTATCCATCATTTTTGATTATCAACTGTGTTGATGAATTTTAACACAAAGATTTCGTTTCATTTGGTGTTTCAAGTTAATTTTGATTACAATGTTTGTCAAATTAAATTATTGTTCATTCCCTGCATTTTTGTTTTATTTTTAATTGTGGAAAATTTAAAAATCTCTCTTGAACTCACTCCTTGGGAGAGGCTCGAATTGCAAACTCCGATCAAGACAGCACGGACCTTAAAGAGCTGTTCGTCAGAACACGACAGTATATTATACACCGAGGGAGTAAAGTGCCACTTTTCGTCATGAGGGTAAAGGTTTTTACCCGAGGCAGAGCCAAGGGGAAAATTTACCCGAAGGACGAAAAGTCACTTTACTCCCGAGCGCGAATATACTATTTGTTGTCTTTCTGAAAGCCAATTACAAAATTAAAAGCAAGTACAGTCAAACTTTCCTAACTCGAACTTTCTAGAACAATTTTTAAATA
This sequence comes from Rhagonycha fulva, assembly GCA_905340355.1. Taxonomy (NCBI): domain Eukaryota; kingdom Metazoa; phylum Arthropoda; class Insecta; order Coleoptera; family Cantharidae; genus Rhagonycha; species Rhagonycha fulva. Next base: position 38,819,456 of record HG996556.1, read on the forward strand.
GAATTTATGTTTTTAAAAATGCAAAGCTGTTTACAAAGAATAAGGTCTAATACCTTCCTTGAAAATAACCATAAATCTTGGCTATTATGCCTTTTAAACATTTTATTGCTTAACCCAGATGGTGGTAGTTTGTGTAACATGATATCATTGTCAAAGTACCGTATGCATTTTTGGAATCTTAGACGTAGTAATAAATTTGAATCGTTGCTGCGCAACGTCAATAATTTTTGTTCTTTTATACTTTTTGTCCCGCTGTTTTACTTTTCGTCCCGCTCCTAAGAAAAGTGGCACTTTGCTCTCACAAAAGTGAGAGTAAAGTGACCGCTTTACTCCCGGAAAGACAAAAAATGTATTATTCGTAATGCAAATAGTAAAACCTGACTGCGCATGACTGTGATTAAAAATTCAGTATAGCTGTTTTCTTAATTTATACTTGCTTAGTAGAACTGGCCCTTTGTGTCAGCATATCTTTAAACTTTAAAGTATTAGTATCATAGAACGTACATAATAATGTATTTTGCAAATCAGCATATTATTATCCAGGTTATTGCTACTGAGCGGATGTGTAGTCAATAAACTTGTCAGTATTTAGGTACTTGTATATGACTTTTCTGTAACGTTTACATTTTGTACGTGTGTTTAAAGTGTTCCACACACGACACAATTATGCTTGCACTGATTGCGTTGTTACTGTAATACTACAAAGAGTTTCAGCTATGCGAATATTATAAGTACAAGTAGCTACTATACTTAACTCATTTCTTTATATAAAAAGTGCATTTGGACCCTTTTACTTCTGACATGCCAAGTAACCAAAACTTACGATTATTAATAAACAGTAGTATAAAAGTGGTAGGGGAGGGTGGGCCACAGTGAGACATGGGCCACAGTGAAACATGGGCCACAGTGAAACAAATAATTTTCCTTTTTGAAATAAAATCGTACCTTTACGGATATTTACTCATCTAAAGAATAATTAAAACCTTACAGTTTTATATAAATAAAATTAACTTATCATTCATTAAAGTCAATTTAGCATGCGTTTGTTGTTCAAAGAGCTTCGCAGTAAAATATTGTATTTATTTCTAAAGTGAATTTATTATTTAAAACTTCTGAAATTGATAAGTAAGTTTTAATTATAAATATTAAGGTTCACAATTCCATACGTGATGTTGTTTTTGTGGCCTTAGGTTTTGCTTATCGTACAAAAAACTTTTCACATGTTCACTGGGTCAACTTGGGACAAAATTTATGAGCCACTATGAAACATGTTTTATTGTATTTTTTATTTTGGAATAGTAGAAAAAGTGGTGGATTGTGAAAAGGATGTAGAAATAAACTTCATAAGAAGAAGTTTGGAAGATGAACGCACACTTTGTTTTTTATTGGGTTTCGGACTTAGCATTTGTCTCAAACAAAGACACAAAAATGATTCTACCAGCACCCAACTGCTTTGGAAACATAAAAAGATTGAAGTCATCTTTTAAATTTGACTTTGATTTTGGATTATTGAACATGCGAAGAAGAAATATGTTGTTATATAGTAGCACATTACGTGTTTTATTGTGGTCTACGAATGGGCCACATTGAAACAACAATAATGTTTTTTATATCTTAAATTTTAGAATGAAATTTTTTTTTTTTTATTTTATAAATACCAATACATTGAAGTTCTTTTATCATAAATCAGTTTTTTAGTTGGTAACATTAACTATCAAATAAAACCAAAAAACTATTTTTTGTTTCACTGTGGCCCACCCTCCTACTGTTTTGGGAATTTTGCATTATCGTTAATCTTGAATTATTATTTTTTTAATTAAATTTTGTAACGATAACGATTTATTATTATTTGACCTATGCGATCTGTTTAATTTCACAATTGTTTTTGTAAGTATTTAGCAAACAAAGAAATGGATAGTCACACATCCTGACGTTTTTGGCAAATAGTAATGTAAATAAGAAATAACTATTAATTTTTGAATAATTTTATTGACATCAATTTGATGAAATGCCTTATTGATTAATTTAAAATTTGATAAAAATGTCTATGTTAGACAAATAAGGAAAAATTAAATATTACATAGTGTGATATTTCCTGTATACATTTTTTACATAAAAACAAAATATCATGACGGACATAAGGTTTCTTTATGGTAGATCATTCTGATAATAATTTATTAAGAATACATAATACGTACTGCCAAATTAAATTAAAAAAAAAGGAAAGATATTTTTCAAGTTTCATGTGAATATATTTTATAGTAGCTAGAAAGCCCGTCCACGGACATTTAGCTACCCGGTGGATCTCTCTTTTAATGCATTAAAAAAAATAGTTTCTTAATGCTGACAATTTTAATTGTTCGTGTTCAAACGCCCGCACGTTCAAAAATGATAGTGATAATTTAATACATTTATTGAAAATGTAAAAGTCAAATATTAAATTTTTTTGGGTGATTGATCATCGGATTAACGGATATAAAATTGTACCAATATGGTTCTCGGATAGATTAATACAAATGAATTAAGGTCCCGATTTTTATAAAGGTTAGACCAATAATTGGGTTGTCGGACAGATTTTCAACAACGACTAATCAGAGTGCGTCTCATGTGGACATCTAAAATTATCCCCTTTTAGTGTTGGATGTATTCTCAGGGATGAGAGGTATGGTAAATGGGACCTATTTTTTTTTAGCTTTAATTATTTTTAAATATATTTAATTTAATTTATTTTTAAAGCTATTTAAGAGAGTTCTGTTTGTACCAACTTAGTTTTTTACTGTGGCTGGAGCGACTCCAATTTGGTTACGATAGATTGCTTAACCTGAAAAATGTATTCTTTAATTATCTCTTCCTCTAAAACGTTACCGTGGAGATCCAAAAATGATGTGATACAATTTTCATTGTGTAACCGTTGTGTTATTTCATTTTGAAGGTCATCCAGGACCGTTAAATTTCTCGTGTAGTACGCCCACTTGGTTCCTTTGGGGATACCTCGCCACGCAGACTTTCTAAATTGCTTAACAAACTCTAAAAATGAGAAAACTTTCAAGGCAACAACTTTTTTAAATGAGTCCGCTTGCCTGCCTAAGCAAATTTTTTTAATTATTTTGCGGTCTAATGGACACGTCCTTTTTGACTTGGCCCACTTTACAATGCACGTGGTACAAAATATGTGTATGCAACAATCGAGTGCAGCAATTTCTTCTGCCAAGTTTTCCAGGCATATACAGCAGATTGTGTCTTTCGTGATAGAATTTGAGGTTTTAAGTAAATCAAAATTTTGTTCAGCCATATCGATTGGAGGAATATTTCAATTTAAAAAGTATTTTACTGTAAAGGACTAGAAAACTAGTAGTTAGTTTTTTTAAATATCCAATAATTGTTAGTCCCTTTATAGAGAGTACTCAACGGATGAAAGGATTAATTAACAGATTAACTTTGGCCGATTACAGAGTCATTCTGTTTGACTTGGATTTTTATTGTGTGGAGGAAAAGATAAACTCGTAAGCACTTGGGCCACTTAATCGGGTTCTGAATAAAATTATGCCGAAAAAGAAGAATTTTAAAAATATATAAAGAAAACCAAACTTTTAATTGTTTTTAAATATATTTAATTTTATTTATTTTAAAAGCTATTTAAGGGAGTTCTGTTTGTACCAACTTAGTTTTTTACTGTGGCTGGAGCGACTCCAATTTGGTTATGATAGATTGCTTAACATGCAAAATGAATTCTTTAATTATATCTTCTTCTAAAACATCACCTTGGGGAGACAGAAATGATGTGATACAATTTTCATTGCGTAACCGCTGTGTTATTTCATTTTGAAAGTCATCCATAACCGTTAAGTGTCTCGTGTAGTTTGACCTCTTGGATCCTTTGGGGATACCTCGCCACGCAGAGATTCTAAATTGCTCGGCAAATTCTAGAAATGCGAAAACTTCCAAGGTAACAACTTTTTTAAAAGAGTCCCCTTGCCTGCCTAAGCAAATCTCTTGAATTATTTTGCGGTCAAATGGACACGTCTGTTTTGATTTAGCCCATGTTACAATGCACGTTTTACAAAATATGTGGATGCAACAATCTAGTGCAGCAATTTCTTCCGCCAAGTTTTCTTGGCATATACAGCAGGTTGTGTCTTTTGTGATCGAGTTTGAGGTTTTAAGTATGTCGAAATTTTGTTCAGCCATATCAATTCAATTTAAAAAGTATTTTACTGTGAAGGACTAGAAATCTAGTAGTTAGTTTTTTTAAACATCTAATATTGTTTAGTCCCTCTATAGAGAATACTCAACGGATTAGCGGATGAAAAGATTAATTAACGGATTAACTTTGGCCGATTACGGAGTCATCTGTCTGACTTGGATTTTTATTGTGTGTGGAAGACAAAATAAACTCGTACGCACTTTGTCTACTTAATCGAGTCTTTTGTACTACTTACGATTTCACCACAGCGTGTGGACGTGCACTCAAAGATCGACCTAAAATATTCTGTAAAGTTTGCAAACCCAGAATTTACGCTTGTAACTCCAACAACGATCACATTACTCCACTACTGTGGTTAGGTGTACAATTCGAGCCCAAGGGAGGTGATTTTAAGTTGGTACAACCAACGACAACGACTTATCAGGTGCTTTGTATGTCCTAAAAAATATTATGCTGCAGCAGCAGCCTGTTGGCTTTTTATAATTAATGATGCTGAATCTATCTACTCTATACTTTAAAAAGATAAGGCCACTATGTAACGATTTTATGTCACATTTTTATGAAACCAAAATGTTTATAATAGTGCTGGGCGATGTTCATCGATGTTTTCTAAACATCGATGTTAGCCCGACCGATGTTCGATATTTTGACATCGCGTCAGACGTTTTGAAACATCGAAACCATCGATGTTTGCTTTTCGATGTTAGCCTTTCGATGTTACAGGTAGATATGCAGGGACGTGCCCAACCAACTTTTCTCGGGGGAGGAGAAATTTCAAATTTGCCAACTGAATTAATTCAAAATTGTCAACTTTTTGTAACTTTTGCAGCATTTAGTAAATTTAGACATAAAAAAATGGCAAATTAACCAACTTTTGGGTGTTTTTGTCAACTTTTTGCCAACTTTCTGCATCCCCCCATTAGCACGTTCCTGTAGATATGTAGCGTAGCCACTAAATAATTGCTTATTTTATTTGCTAATTTTGTAATTTATTGCGTTTATTAATATTCATAAATACATTTTTTGTTTTTCCTGATTTATTTAAACTAATATGCAATAACATCGATGTCACGAAAACATCGATGTTTTGCAACCGATGTTATGCTCACATCGATGTCCAGGTTCGATGTCGACATCGATGTTCAACATCGATGTTTTGTATCGATGTCCCAGCACTAGCTTATAATATAATATATAAGATATAAAACTATTTTTACTGTGCTGACCTCTGTGACCAACCGATCAACGTCTCAGCCGATTTGATCTGTTTATTACTTAAAACCTTGATTGGCTGGTACAACTTACGAGCTTTTATCCTCGCAAACATCAGCGGAACGTGTCAAGGAACTCTGGGAAAGACAACGGCAGCAACAAGAACAACAGGAACTATCAAAATCAAATCCGCCAGCAAAAGCATCAGAGGAATCTTCCAAGAAATGCAGGAAAATCTAAAAGCAGTCAGTAAATCAAATTACCAATAATTTCTAATTGGTAATAGTACTTCATGATGCCAGAGATATGACGGAAAAATGCTGATACTGGAGTGCAATATTTTGGAAACATAAATTTTTTAAAAAGATAAGACAAAATATGCAACGTTTTTATGCAATGATTTGGAAGTTTGTGAATAGTTTCTTTTTTTTTAACCAATAGTGAAATTGCAGAACGTTTTCAAGAAATAAAAAAATACTAGTTTTTTTCGACAACATTATTTGTTTTAAATTTTCAACTTTTATAGACGTTATAATCAGTTTAACCGTTAATCCGTTCATTCGTTAAGATTATATTAATCATCGGAAAAAAATGTTGTATGAAAAGAAGTTTTATAACTTGAAGTTATTTTGTTTATATGTTATTAGGACCGCGTTAGCGACCAGGCCAAGCAACCAATAAATAAAAAGTATTTACTTTGGCTACTAAAAACTGTACACGAGGTGCATTTTCCAAAAAAATTGCTGCGTGGTCCAAGGTTAGGACGCCCCACTTTTTGGTCACATTTTTCCTCTTCATAAATGTAGTCAAGTTATGAAAATCGCCGATGTCGACGTTATTTTCTAACTTGGCGACCGCCTTTATCACGGAGTAATAGAACCAAATTACAATTTTGTAATTTAATAATTTGCATTTGCGACAATTTTGTAATCGTCGCTCATGACGTCTTGTTCACTCAAAGGCACACAAATAAATTAACTTTGGTAGAATCAGGGTATTACCAGCTGCAATTTGCTGGTAGTTTTTAGTACTACACTAGTAATATTACTGATGATTTTCTTGATTGTTGCGTAAGAAATTGAACTATTTTTTGATAACAAAACACAATGGTTGTGAATGTTTTATTGAGTTCCTACTTTACCTCCCGGAATTGCAAAAAACATTACATGCATGACGGGAGTAACCGAGTAAAGTGTCTTTTGCCTCTCGGGTAATTGTTGCAATCGGCTGACGCCTCGTGCAAACAATCCTTTATCCTCGAGGGAAAAAAAGTCACTTTACACCTTTGGTGCATTATGTACAATTATTATTATCTGTATGAAAGAAATAAAAAAGGAAATTGCTTTGTATACCAAACAACTGAAAAAATATATTAGGGGTATTCACAGTGGCTCGTGTATTGGTGTTGTATTTATACACCGTTGTAATATCTTAGCAACGTCTAGTAATACACAACTTTTCTTGGCGTTGCCAAGATAAATACAACGGTGTAGAAATACAAGGGTATATACACGTCAGTGTGAATACCCCTATTATAAAAATATATAATAAAAACTATTCTTTGCTAATTTTATCCTTTTTGGGGTGAAATTAATCAGAAATTTAATTTTTTTTTAAAATTTAATTACAATGTCAATAACATAATGCTTTAAGCCATTTATTAGCAAGAGAATTATTTTTTAAAAATTTAATTTGATATTTACTATTTCAGTTAATTACATTTACATATTTTAAAAAAAATACTATAATAAAACTTTTGTAAGGCCAATTGGCATTTTTTTTCCATATATTTATTTTTTTTATTTTTGTTAGTTTGACATCACATCTACGTTACTTACTTACCTGTAGGTTACTCGTAATTATTTAATAATGGTACTGTTTTCTTTGGTTTTATAATTTTAAATAAGTAAAAAAAATTGCTACGAATAAGAATCTTCTATTTTACAAGCTTTTATTAAGCTTGCGCAATGTTTGTTTGTTAGGGTAAAATCTTGCAACTGAAGTTTAAAGCAGTTATCCTCAACCGATGTAGCTGAAAGTTTGCATATACGTTTAGTTTGGATGACAATGTTTGGTTAGCTAAGTGATATCATTTTAAATTCAATATGGCGGACCGCCCAAGATGGCGGGCTAGTTATTTTTTATGTACTCCCATGATATGGGTATCAAATAAAAGGGTTTGCTGAGAAGAATAAAAAAAATAAAATGACGTCACTTTAAATCCACTATGGTGGATCGCCCAAGATAATGGAGTAGTTATTTTTTATGCACTCCTATGATATGGGTATCTAATAAAATGATGTTAAATGAAATGAACAGACTTAAAAACATATCTAGGGATAACTAAAAAATAAATTAATAGTAAAAAAATATTTTTAAGGCCTTTTAGGGCCAGTATAGCTTATTCTTAATTTATACTTGCTTGGTAGAACTGGCCCTTAAAAGCAAGCTCTAAGCTAAATGCTCTAAAAAATAGAAAATAAACTTTAAATTAAATCAAACTCTTCAATTTATTACTTTACACAATTTATATGATTATAAAAGCTTGTCGCGAGATTGACCTATGTAGATAAACAAGAATACAATTATTATGTAATTTTATTTAACATAAGTAATTCTAAGAAAAAAATAATGTTTTTTATAAAATACGTAAATCTCGCGACAAGCGTTTATACATAATTAATCGTGTAAAGTCAGAAATTGAAGAGTTTGATTTAATTTAAAGTTTATTTTTTTAGTGCATTTATTTAAAAATAAATTCACTGTATCCGCTTCACAAGTTAAGATTATAATTTACACCACGAATATGTTGGGCGTAGGTATAATTAATTAGGAATTAAAATTTCTTTTCCTGTTCAACAATATTCGGATTATCAGTATTTAAACCACCAAAAGTATATCGTAAAACCTGATAACCTATTTTTGAAATTATTTTGATGAATATTATCAAATTTGTTAAGAAACAAATTGGTAAAGAAAATACTGGAATAATCGTAGCTTAAGTAAAAAAAAATTAAAATAAATCTTGAAAATGAATTCTGAAGAATAGGTGCGATATTAGTATTAGGCAATCATTGTAAATCTGACAAAAACTTAACTAAGCGCTAAAATATTAGAATTTTAACTGTGTGAAAAATACCACTAATATGTAGAAATTTTATTCAAAAATCACTTTCAAGTGCTGCTATATTGGACCCATTGTATGGGCTTTTCAGTTTGACAAAGATACTTTGTAGTTGTAATGATTTTAAGCACATGTACATAAATTTGCTTAATGGGTCAAATGTCAAGGTCAAGAAATAAAAACATAACGAAAAGGAAACAGTAAAGTGTATTAGAATTTTCTAAGGTTTGGATATTATGGTGTGGGATAGTTTCTGATACTGAAAGTTTTATTTATTCCTTTTTACTAATAATAATAATAATAATAATAACTTTTAATTAAAGAAATTTAACATAACACATTATAATTGCGTATTTATTTTAGAATTCTTATCACAGTTATGGTATTCAAATATGAATCTTATTTTGCTTTAATAAAAGCAACTAATATTCTTTTTTATGCGCGAGCATCAGAAATTTGCTTCCATTCTATTGGATATCACAAGTATAGCCATGATAATATAGTAATTAAGATATTGTTAGGACATAGGGCAACTTAATTTTTCTTATAACATATTGAACGACGCTGGTAGAAACTGGTGTAGTGAACGTGGCGGTTTTTTAACGAAAAAACTTTTGTTTTATATTTTAATAACATGTGTTATTGTTAAAGTGTATTTATTAGTGTAACGACTACTTCAATACATTTGAATATTGAATGGGAAAAATAACTAAAAGTATTTCCTCTTTTTAAATAAAGTTTTGTGCGGATGAAAAAATCTTTTGATGAAGATGTTTTCACAATGTCGCTTTTTGGTATTACTATTTGGATTCTGCACAGCGGCCCAAATTCCGTGTCAAACATCTTTAACTAAATGTTGTTTGAAGGAAATTGGTGACCCCAACCAAGTGGTGACCGAATATAGCTGCCACGGAGCTCTTGTAATACTACTATTGCCAGAAAAAAACGTCCGGATAGACTGCAAAGAATCAGTAAAACAAACATATTGGGACACAGCAAACTTACTATCATTGGATGTGGGAAACAAAACATCTTTAGAATTCACAGGTTGCCCCTTTCCAACTGATATTTCGAAGATTTTGGACAATTTAAGAATTAAAACTGTAGAAAATCTTACTATTAATTATGCTGACAAATTTGGAAGTATTAATTTAACATCAGATTATTTTCAAGGATTGGATGGTTTGAAAAGACTTTGCCTTAAGAAGAACAATTTTCAAGTTATTGAGAAAAATACTTTCAGCGGATTACAAGATTTGTTATCTATAGACCTGGAACAGAATAATTTAAAATTATTAACCGATGATGTATTCCAACACACATCAGACAACTTACAAAAAGTAGATTTATCTAGAAATCTAATTTACAATTTATCAGAAAATGTTTTTCAAGATGCAAAAAATTTATTGTACTTGATTTTGAAAAAAAATAAGTTACTTGACATAAATGACCAAATATTTAGGAATTTAAAAAGCCTGGTCACATTGGACTTGGGTTACAATTCCATAATGAAATTGACAGCAAACAGTTTCAGTGATTTAAAAAATTTAACGGATCTGATTTTAGAAAAAAACAATTTCGAAAGTTTTCCAAAAAATATTTTCAAGGAAAATTTGAATTTAAAATTCATAAACTTGAATAGAAATTCACGATTATCTACTTTACCCGATCCCTTATTTGCGAATTTAAAAAATTTGAACCAAGTATTGTTAGAAAAATGCAGCTTGACGGTTTTACCGGAAAATTTGTTTGATGGATGCGAAAATTTGCAAAATATAGTTTTGAAAAATAATCATCTCCAAAGTTTGCCTGAAAAAATTTTCTACGATTTGGTAAACCTTCAAAGGCTGGATTTGAGTTTTAATAATTTAACAACACTTTCTAGCACATTGTTTAAATTTTTAACAAACTTGAAGGTTTTGGATTTAAGTAATAATAATTTGGTGAAGTTGGATAAAACTATTTTCGACGAACTGTCTTCTTTAGAAGAAATTAATCTTCAAAATAATAAATTAAAGAAATTTGATTTCACATTATTTCCAAAATCAAAGATTTTGAAGAAGATTATTTTATCAAACAATAATATATTAATTTCTAAACCATTGTTTTATTCTAATACTTTTGCATTCGACGCACTACGGGGATTAGAAAAGCTTGATCTTAGTAATAATAATGTAAAATGGTTTAGTAAGAACTGGATTATTGGAAGAACTAAGCTACAAGAGTTAAATTTTAGTCATAATCATATAGATCGAATAGATGTAAGTACTTAATATTCACATATTTTTATAAAGCAAAGAATAGTAATGTGTGTAGTATTTATGTAAGTGTCCTTGTCGCTTTTACATGGTTGTACAACCATCAACGTCCATGCACTGTTATCAGATTTTAGAAACCTGTGGCGCTAACTCTTAAATGAAAAAACGCCCAAAAACGCAAACAATTTCTCACGGAGCGCCAAAATTTACTTATGCCATAGGGGGTATGAATCGGTTCAAATCAATGTGTACGTTCAGCGAGCTCAGCTGCTTAGTGTCATCAGTCAACTATGATGAGTATGATGACATTCAGCAGTTATATTTTGCTAAACCATGTGCTTACAGTCAGCAACCTTAAACTAATCATAAGTTGAACAAACGCAGTTTTTTAGTCAACAGTTGTAAGTCAGTGCATGCTCAGCGCTCCGTTCAGCGAAACCCGATAGTGAACTTCTCAGCCGCTGAACTTCGCTAAACGCACCCAATGTTTCCACAATTTATTAATGACGTCATCACTTGGCACTATGTTTTGATATATTATTTCCACCAAAAACTTGCTTTTATTGAATGTTTAATAATTGTCTAGATTGAGTTCCTATGTCACTCAATTTTTCTTTCCAATGGCAATTCACTAAAATTAAATCTCAATGTCGATTATTTATTGTAATAAACCGCAACTACATTTTTTAAAAATCGCCCAAATTGCGGTTTTAACTGCAAAAGTCACCCAATTTGCAATAAATCGCTCAATCTGACAACACTGCGTCCATGTACGAGCGGCAATAACTTTCATATCTGCTCGTGGAACACACACTATTTTTTTACAACTATCGATGACTTTAAAAATTATCATAAATGTTACTTGTGAAAGCCGTAATAGATTACGTTCCGTTGTAGATACACAAATAACTATTCTTTGCAACATATGATCCAGGACGAGAGGCAAAAGGGGGGGCATTTAGACCTTCCGCTTAAATTGATGTGTTTAATGAAATATTACAATACTCATCAGATGAAAAATGAGGACTGTCAATTTCTAGACAAATTTTTGCGGGAGCGTATTATACTTCGTATTACTAATTAATTGTAGCATATCTGACACAAAATATTATTTGCAGTTTGAAGATTTCAAAAAATCTTTTAACCTGACAGTAGATTTTACCCATAATAACATTTCTGTAGTGGATTTTTCTACGGCAGAGAGTGTAGCCAAAACCATAGACAATTCTAGTCAAACAGTGATAATCTTAGATAACAATCCAATAGATTGCAATTGCCATTTATACGATTTAATAAGATATTTTGATGGGAGTATGAACAGTTTGGTGAAAGCCAAGGTTAAAATTCAAGCTGACAATTTATCTTGCACATCACCTACCAATTTGATTGGAGTTTCCATAAAAAATTTGAAGCCTGCGATGGTCAAGTGTACTTTCGATCAATTAAAAATGGGGCCATGCCCTAATCTCTGCGATTGTTATTTTCGACCATGGGATAAAGCTTTATTAATTAAATGTGAAAATAAAAGTCTTACTCAAGTGCCGAAACTTACTTTACCAACAACGAATATCTACAATCAAACTCACGTTAAATTGACAAACAACTTGCTAACATCTGGTCCAGTTGAAGGAATGGGATATGAAAATGTAACAAAAATGATATTATCTTCCAATAATATAAACGAATTTACGTGGATGCCACCAAAATTGAAGGTTAGAATTAAATCATAAACTTTTAAAATAATAAAATTCATATGCTCAAAATTTTTCAGATTTTGTCATTATATAACAACAGCATTAATCGGATAGATCACAATATGGTAAAAATGTTAAATTCGCCACGACTTACTAACATCACATTGGGAAGAAATTCTTATATTTGTGATTGTTCAAACGAAAATTTGTACAAATTTTTGGTCTCAGTTTCGCGGAATAAAAATGTAAGTTTATTGAATAGCTGACTATTACATAAGTCAAAGCATCAGAATGCTGGCGTTTAGCATGAATATGTTTAAACAATGCATTTATTCTCACTGGTTTAAAATTGCTTACGCTGGCGCTGAACACCAGCATTCCGCTTGAGTTACAATGACCCTAAGAAAACAAAGAAATAGGCAGGTTATGATTTAATTATAATTTTTTTTATAGATTGACGTCAATGATATAAAATGCAAAAATGGCGGAAATAGTTTAGTCGAGTTGACCACAAACGAATTATGTCCACCATCTCGTATGACCATGTACATCGGTTACGGCATAGCGGCAATTTTGATTATAATAATTTTCATCTTTTCAGTTTATTTTTATTTCCATAAGAATAAAATTTTAAAGTGGATCGATGAAAATACGCCATCATGGTTTCCACAATTACAATATGACGCATTCCTTTGTTACTCTCATAAGGATGAAGATTTTGTTGTAAAAGAAATAATACCGGGACTGGAAAAGGGTCCAAATCCTTATAAATTATGTATACACATACGCGACTGGACACCTGGAAAATTCATAATTGAACAAATAATTGATTCTGTTGAAACTTCAAGGAGGACAATAATAGTTTTATCGCCTAATTTTTTGGAAAGCGTTTGGGGTCTTGTAGAATTTAAAACAGCCCATTCTCGGGCTATGATGCAGAAAAATGCAAAAGTAATTGTGATATTATATGGTGATTTAGATGAAAATGCCCATTTGGATAATGTACTAAAAACTTACATTAGAACAAATACTTATCTTAAGTGGGGTGATACAGATTTTTGGAGTAAATTACGACGCGCTTTGGATAACTCAAGGTCATATAAAGGAATGGAGCTATCGCAAAAAAGTCAAAATATAGCGTTGACTGCAGAAGATAATTTAGTACTTGGCGATGCAGCAGTGAAAAAGTTAAATACTGAAATTACTTCAACTCCAATCACGGTTTAGATACGCTCCGAGTAAATAAAGTGGAATAGAATTCTTTTTCCTCAGGAACTTGTTAAAATCCACAGTTATTTATTAAAAATTAATAACAAATCGAAAAACGTACCGATCTCGAGGGAAAGTTTAACTTAATTGCTGTGGTTACTGTGGTTGTACAGAAGTCAGTGGATCAATGCCAGAAATAGCAGTATATAGCTGCCCAAAGATTTTGTTTTAATTTGGAGAACGTGTAACTTTCTTGAATTTGGTTACTTTCTGTTTTTGATTTTTGTTAATTATTTAGATGTAATTCCAATTTAATTCCAAAGGAGTACATTGGCAATAAAATACAAAAGTCTAAATAAGCGACAATGGGCTAGTTTACACCCATCATTAGGGTCGTTCAGACGTTCACACATGTACTTCTGAAAAATTTTAGTAATTAGATTGTATTAGGTACTTACTACTACAATTTGAAGAAATATTTACTGCAAAAATAGTAAATATTGAAAATAACTATAATTTGTTGTAAGCTTTACAACAAAAATTGCATTCAAAATTTTATCAAAAATTATTACTGTGCACCAACTATAAATACTATTGCACTACTATGTGCTACAATTATTGTAAATAGTAGGTACAAATTGTTATAAATTTTTTCAGTGTACTAATCTATCAGTTCGGATTACGATTTAAGCTCAATTTTCATGTACTATTCGTTAAAGATCAATTTTTATGTATCCGTTTTTTCTTTTGTCTGTCATCCAAAAGCGCTCTCATTGGTCCAATGACTTTGACAATGACAGTGACAAAGAACCTAGATCAATCAGAGCGCTTTCGGATGACGGGCGAAAGAAAAAACGGATACATAAAAATTGAACTTTATAAGTTTGTTTGATCATCCGAAAGCGATCTCATTGGTCAGGTCCTTTGTCACTGTCATTGTCAAAATCACTGGATCAATGAGAAGGCTCCCGGAAGATTGGACGAAAGATAAAACGGATACATGAAAATTGAACTTTAATTTTTAATTGCAAATAATTGTAAAATTGTTACAGATACAAATTATTTTAAAAATTAGCGTTGGTGATGTATGATAGTTTGTTAAGATTTCTTTGTACTTAAATATAAAAACTGCCATTATGTTAAATATTGCAAATAAATGAATTTATAATTATTCTTCTTTCAAGTTTTTGTATTATGATTTAATGAATATTTTATGACCGTTGAAACATAATTCTTTTATTGCATAAATATTATGACAGTGATGAGCAAAAACGTGCACATTTTCACAATTGTTGTTCGTCATCACTGCCATAATCTGGGTTTGGCCTAGTATGTTTTATTTTCATTGGAAAACTTAAAATAGCAATTTATCTATCTTGTGGATGGATATTCCTTACGTACAACACACCAAAAAATTTAATAAAAGATAAGAGCTGAAAATTAACGCGCAAAAATTAAATTAATAAATTATAAATCATTAGCCAATTGCATCCCTCTCAGGTTAGCTTAACTCCGAGTAGAATGCAATATATAACACCAATAAAAGCGTGGGGCAAATGATAGCATTCACAAACAGACTTAACATATGTTTTTAAGAGCAATATCCAGTGCTGAAGTACAATTTTTGTGTTTTATGCCATTTATTTCCAGGACGTTACAAAAATTTAAATAATTGCTAGCATGCCAAAATCTTTTAACACTTCTTCATATAAAGCCGCTAAAGGCAATTGATTTATTTATTGGAATACCACGTTATTTGAAAACTAGAATGTGGGATTCTTCCCCTCTCACCAATTTTAGTTTTTAAATTAACGTTCAAATAACGTAATATTCCAATAAATAAATCAATTGCTTTTAGCACCTTTTAGCGGAATTTAGCTATCTTAGAAAATAGGAAAAGCACTTTAAAAATGAGTTAAGGGGTTAGTACCGGTCTAGAAGTCGAAAAGGAGCAATTTTTTTTTACCAATTTTGTTATCAGCAAGTATGCAATTGATTGATTAATGTATTTAAAACTTTGGGCATATAAAAGACTAATATTTGATAAACATTTTTAATAAAAAATATTTTAAATTAAGTTAGTGGAAGCTAATTCCATCATCTGACCGCGATTCCCGCACTTTTCAAAATCGCTCTTTAGTCTGTCCCACCCTGAAAAATTTGAGTTATCTCACGCACGGACTTAATAAAAAACTTGATGAAAGTTTGGCGTTAAGGCCGTGCGACACTTGTATTAATTGGTAACAAATTTGGTATCAATCTATTGATTGGTTAAACAACCAACATTGGTACAAACAACACAAATTTGATACCAAATTTGTTTGCTTTGCAAATTAGTACAAGTGTCACACGGCCTTCAATGAAAGTCTAATTACCGATAA
Source organism: Rhagonycha fulva (assembly GCA_905340355.1). Taxonomy (NCBI): domain Eukaryota; kingdom Metazoa; phylum Arthropoda; class Insecta; order Coleoptera; family Cantharidae; genus Rhagonycha; species Rhagonycha fulva. The sequence goes on from HG996556.1 coordinate 38,835,538, forward strand.
AAATAAAAAATTTGCACTAAACTTTACGATGTAATGGTCCTAACCACCGATTTCATAAAAATTTTAACAAGTGATTAAAATTATGATTTTTGTTGGCCCTTTAGTGCTAACCGTTAATCGTTAATTGGTTAGTTAAATTTTTATAAAATTGAAATAATATTTTCTTAGAAGTATGCCAGGAGAACGGCGGAAGAAAATGTTTCTAACTTGGTGAGTTTTTTCCGATTCAGTTAAAACTTTCAGAAAATATTCTTGAATGTTGTATTTTTTTATAAACATTTTTCAAAAAATTATTTTTGTTGACCTTATGACTGGTAGGACTGGAAGTATTATGTAATTAATGTTCTGGAAAAAAATCTTCTCTTGACTAGTCCAGTGCAATATTAGGTTTATACCTCGGAACCCAGCTATAGTGAATGGATTTGGATGTTTCCAGTTTTTTTGAATTTCTTATACTAAAAAATAAAAAGTTTATCTTTTGAAACCTTCCGCTAATGCTTCCTTTTTGAATTTTAACAGATTGTTTAAGAGTACTCTAGGATATCTATCCTAAGTTTTTGACTTCGAGGACTCTGTGCTAACTTTGGTGGGGCTAAAAACCTTAAAACTTTTGGAATTTTTTTGTTTTTTGCTTATATCTTGTAAACTAAATTATAGGTACTATACTAGGGGTGGCCAAGCTCCTTAATAGTCGACCCATTGTTCAAAATTTGAAATTTTTTGCGAGCCGCAATTAAATACGTGTTTAAAAGGTATTAAAAAAAGGTATTTGTTGTCAGTAATTCAAAAGACATTTTGAAATACATACGAAACGATAATAATTTTTTAAAATACAATAGCACAAAAATGAAAAGGGAACCCGAGTACATTTATCGAGAGCCACAAATAATCCTTCAAAGAGCTGCAGGTTGGTCCTCCCCTCCTACTATACTTAGATTTAGGTACTATAGTTTATTACAAAGTTATAGAGCAGTAAATTTGATAAAATTTAGTTGGTAAAGCGAATTTTTAGACTTAATATTAACCAAGATATAGTCAATCAAAGTTAAACAAAGTTTCTCAAAATGAAGAAAAAAGGCAAATAAAACTTATATTAAAAATTTAAAAAAAACCCGACAAAGAAAATCTTTAAAAAGTAAAAAATAAAATCCAAGCGTTGTCGCGTTGTATCTGACGTGTATTTAAATTTCATACCGTATCATTTTTAGTTGTATTCTGTTTTTATTTTATTTACTTAGCGGTCCCTCGGCACAACGACGCTTGGATTTTATTTTTTACTTTTAAAAGATTTTCTTTGTCGAGGGTTTTTTAAATTTTTAATTTAAGTTTTATTTGATGCTTTTTAAACTTTAAATATTACTAGTACGGCCTTGCTTTCATCAATTAAACTAGAAAACAGCAAATGATCTTCGAAAAACAAAAAAAAAACAGATTTTTTTGAATCATAGCTAAGAACACTCTTGATCAAGTCATCATTCAAACAAAAAAAAAAACTAAATCAAAATTGGTTCATTCGTTTGGGAGCTACGACCCCATAGGCAGACACACAGACACACAGATAGACACGTTAAACGCATAACACCCTTCTTTTTGGGTTGGGGGTTAAAAACGAAGGTTTTGCCTCTATAACTATTTATGACAATCATTTCCGTGTTAATTATGTTAATCACTCATCAATATCAACATCTTGGAACATCTATGACTATCTACTTACTTTTTCACGCCTATATTAATTTATTATTATATTATATAATATTAATTAGCATTTCTTATAATTAAAAAGGCATTATCACGTTTGGAAAAATGGGAGGGGGAGGGTGGGGTACGGGTGGCCATAGATGTTTCAAGATGTTTATATTGATAAGTGATTAACATAAGTAACATGGAAATGATGATAATCAGGGCTCGGAACTTTAGGCAAATGCATATTCGTTGGGAAAGCGCATATTGTAATTCTGGTTTGACAAAAATTCGTTTCGTATTACGTACATTTGTAATATAAAAGTTTTTATTGCATAATTTTGCATATTTTGTTAATTTTTGGACAAACTCGCATATTTTAAGTTTAAGAACATATAATTGCATATTTTGGCGATTTCAAGAGAAACAAAATTCGTAACTAAATTAATTGTATTGTACTCGAACACATAATTAAAAACGACCTAAAAAATGTTAGTTCAAGGTGTAAAAATTTGTTTATGTATTGTAGGTATTCCGCATACGGAAGCAAATCGACGCCGACGCCACGGTCTGGGGTTTCTAGACTAGACCATGATACAATAAATATAATCGACGAAAATAGAATTGCATAGTATCATAATATGAAACTTATTGTATCATGGGTGCAGACTTTAGTTACTAGTCAAGTCTTATCACTTGTAGTTCGCTCGTGTTAGTAGTTCACACACCAGGGCGCGGGCGGTGGCGAACACGTGGGCGATCACGGTATTTGTATAGGTTTCATTTGATCGCCACCGTAATCGCTCACGTATTCGCCACCGCCACCGCTCTGGTGTGTGGAACCACTGTAAAAATTTATATAAACCTAAACGAAAATGCCTAAAGTTAAGCAGTCATTGTCTTAAATCTGTAATTTCGAAATTTGGTGAAAATGTGTTTTTGGTCAATGACAAAATTTTATTTTGCAAACTTTGTGAGGTGAAAGTTGATCTTGAAAGAAAATCTAGTGTTACGCAACATATTAGAACAGAAAAACATCGTCGTGCTATTGAACAACAAAAAAATAAAAAAAAGTTACAACTTTCTTCATTTGTTATTTTAAGATCAAACAAAAAATTGCATATTTTTTGTATTATCCTAATTTTTACTGCATATTTCTCTGTTTTTTAACGCATACGTATGCACATATTTCATTGTTTTTTAGCGCATAAAGTTCCGATCCCTGATGATAATAAATAGTTATAGGGGCAAAACCTTTGTTTTTCGGCTATTTTTTTAATTTACATTTTAAGAAATTTTGTTTAAAATTTCATTTTACTAAGCAAATTTAGTGCTCTACAACTTTTTAATGAATTATGGTACCCAAAATATGCTTAGTTTACGAGATATAAGCAAAAAACTAAAAAAATCTAAACATTTTAAGGTTTCTGTCTCCCCGTTAAGTTAGCACAAAGTCCTCAAGATCAAAAACTTAGGATAGACATCCTAGAGTACTCCCAAACAACCTGTCAAAATTCTATTTTCGTAATATTTACATGATCATCGTTTTTATAAAAATTTATAAAATTATTTATTAAAATTTTTATTTATTATTATTAATTCTTGCAATATAATTTAATTATAATTTGTAATTTATTTATGTAGCCACAGCAGTGGAGTGATGTGATCGCTGGTTGAGTATAGAGCGGAAATTCTGGGTTCAAATCGCGGATTGCACAGAATTTCTTGGCTCGCCTTCCGGTGAACATCCACACTCTGTGGTGATCCCTGATATTTGTGTCGACGTCATTACCGTAAATTCGGCTGCGTCACACACGCAAAGTTAGCAAGATAGGTTAGGTAAGCAGGGAAAAGCCATGGGCCTTCTAGGCTTGTAGAGCTGTGCCATATATATTTTTATTTAAATTTGCGGATTTTCAAAACAGGTAAGCTTCAATGAGTAAACTTTTTAGTTTATGGTATTAGAAATCCAAAAAAAAATCATTTAAATCCATTCACTATAACTGGGGTTCCGTCGTTTTTCATTTATAATGGCTAATTGCACTTGACTAGATTTGGTGCTCTTTAAATCTTTAAAAAGTAGCAATTAGAAAACCGGAGGGGTATGGAACAACCCCTAGTTATAAGTAAGAAAAATTGTTTTCTAAAAATGAAATTTGTACTTTTATGAATTTTAAAAAGTCATTTCGTTACTTTCTTATGCTGGGGGTATGGAATATCCCCAGACACCCTCCTCGGTATTACGCCTGCTTTATCATAAAGTTGAAAAAAAAAACACTTACAAATGCGATAAAATTAAATGTATTATGCATTATGTAGTTGTTGTTTAAAAAAAAATTTCCCTGACCAGAAGGGTACCTACTTTTAAAAGTAAACAATCGGAAAACTGGAGGTATGAAAATACATGCATGAAAGGCTACGCAATAACTTAACAGCGGGAAGTCCGACTTGATGAAAATCAGTAAAGAAATGTCCATCAAAGCAAATATTTTACTAAATTTTGCTAAAAAAATTAGATAAAACGCTTACTTCTCTGAATATAGCCTCGCCTTCAATTTTTTTTTTAATTTATGATTTTCGAGAATGATTATTGCAAAACATTAACAGTTTTTTGCGTAGATAATAAAGAAAATTACCTCAATATTAATTAAAAATTGTTACAAAGTAACAGTTTAAGTTTTCAAGTAAAAATGTTTTTGCAATGTATAATCCTGAAAAAAATAATTGCAAGAAGGTTGCGCAACATTGATTACTGCACAAGGTAAACCTGTAGTAAAAATTGCGCAAAGGAGGAACAATTTAAAAACTTCCGAGAGATGGAAGCGGGTTAGTTAGTAGTTAATTGACTATAAAATACCTCGCTTAGTTACGGTTATCAAAATTAGTTTGTTTTTACGTTGGCTTTTTAACCCAATTAAATAAAACCGATTGGTATGTTAAAATAATTTAATAATAAATATATTGATACCTTTATTAAAAAATTATAGGCTCAAGCTTACGATGATATAACAATACCATAACGGTAACGTAAACAACGCACGAAACTTTAAGGAGTCGTGAAAATATTATGGCTTATAGATAAACACTTCCGTTTTAATATCGAGAGAATTTGTAAAGCAGCGCAGGGCGCCAAGAGACAAGGGATAGACGGTAAAAAGGTTTTGTTTCCCTCCTTATCCGACTAGAAATTTTCGGTTTTACATTTAGGGGATGTCTATCTATAAGTCATAAAATTTTCACGACTCCTGAAATGCGGGATATAAATTGTCCCTAGCTCTTGGGCTAGAAGTAATCGGTCTTTCTGTTCTTTTTAGTTCATATGAGCGTGACAGATTTTGTTCTTCTTCTACGTATTTGTTTTGATTTTTTTCTCCTAGCGAAGGTTTCGTTTTTCTGGTCATTTACTTATTCGTAAATTATCACTTATTTACTTATCAATTTATTATTCTACGATTTTACAGTAAAATATTCCAAGCTATCAATATGAAACATTAATGTTTAAACTTTATCAGCTATTTTTCACAACATCTAAAAAGAATCATTTCAAGTGCCACATTTGACTTTATTTTTGTAGAAATTTTTTTGCTATATTTGGTTTTTGTTGCAGATGAACAAATATTCTGAAGATGCTATTGAGGTGCAGTTTTCTTCTGTTCTTGCTTGGACTCGGTACAATTGCTGAAGAGCTATGCAAATCATCATCTCTAGATTGCGAATGTTATGGAACACAATTAGAAGCCGAATATAACTGTAAGGGAGAATATGTAATAAAAGCGATATCAAAATATGATCAAGTGGAAATTGATTGTAATAATTATCAAGAAGAACCATCAACAAACAAAATAAACTGGGACACTGCCAACTTACCCACGTTAAATCTAGGAAACATTACTTATTTACGATTCAGAAGATGCCCTCTTCCAAAAAGTTTTAGACAGATTTTAAATGGTTTAAAAATAGAAAGCATAAAAACCTTGCATATTGATTATTCTGACGATTTCGAAAATATTACTTTGACTTCGGATTATTTTCAAGGACTACCTGGCTTAGAAAAATTGGAACTTCCGCTTAATAATATTAAATTTATTGACAAATATGTTTTCAATGAATTGAGTGACCTTACATACATAGATCTACATAGTAATAATATACAGCTAACGGATTATATGTTCCAAAACACCAATAAACTAAGATATTTGGATTTATCTGAGAATAATCTTGATCACTTATCAGATCACGTTTTTGACAATTTATCAAACTTAAAGTTTTTATATTTACAAACTAATAATTTGACTTCCATAAATACTGAAACTTTCAAAAGTTTAAATAACTTGGAATTACTGGAATTGAGTGGGAATCGTATCAGCAACCTCTCTGAATTCAGTTTCAACGGTTTGAAAACTTTGAAGAGAATAAACTTAAGTCGAAATAAATTCCTAAATCTGCCAAGTGATCTTTTCAAAAACAATTTAAATTTGGAATTCATAAATATAAATAGAAATCCACTATTAACGTCCTTACCTGAATATTTATTCGCTAATTTAACAAATTTGAAGGAAATCTACATGCAAGAATGCACTTTAACGGTTTTACCGGAAAATTTATTTGTTGAAGATGCTAATTTGCGAAATGTATCTTTTGCCAGAAATAATCTTCAAAGTTTTCCTGATAAATTTTTCGAAAATTTAGAAAAACTTGAAACGTTAGATTTGAGTTTCAACAATCTGACAGAATTTTCTGTCGATTTGTTCAAACCTTTAACAAATCTGAAGGTTTTGAATTTAAATAATAATAACATAGAGAAGTTGAATAAAAATATTTTCAAAAAACTGTTTTCATTGGAAGTGATCAATCTCAAAAATAATCGTTTAGAGATGATTGATAGTGAATTGTTGAGAAATTCCGAAGCTCTGAAAGAAATTATTTTGTCAAACAATCGTTTATCAATTTCCTTCGATGCTAGACGAAGTAAAGGTATTATTTCGCCATTCCATCAAAACCTTAACATTGAAAAACTGGACCTCAGTAACAACAGAATAACGGAAATAAGTAGTGACTGGATTACTGCAGGAATTCATTTAAAAGAATTGGATTTGAGCCATAATCAAATAAACCACATCGGTGTAAGTATCTCTTTTTTGTTTGTGACGTTTTTGAGTGACTCTAGGCATATAATATTTTTTTTTTGTAGTTTGATGATATATTTGCGATATCTTCTGATATAACAATCGATCTCACATATAATAATATATCTGTAGTGGATTTTGCTATGGCGGAAAGAAGCGTATCATATCAAGATAATGTAGACAATTACAATTACAGATTAACTAAAGGCATAGTGGTTTACTTGGATAATAATCCTATAAACTGCAATTGCTTCCTGTACGATTTTATTAGATATTTTGAAAGAACTATAGATCCCTTGGTACCAACGTACGTGACCATCGAAGCAAATAATTTAACTTGCGCATCCCCGACAAACTTCATAGGTTTTGATGTTAAGAAACTTCAATCTCACATGGTTAAGTGTACTTTTGATCAATTGGAAGTTGGTCCATGTTCAGATATTTGCGATTGTGGTTTTCGACCTTGGGACAGAGCGATATTAATTAATTGTGCCAATAAAAATCTTACCGAAATTCCAAAACTTTCATTACCCACAGAAAATTTCTACAATAAGGTAAATGTTGACTTGAAAAATAACTTGTTAACGTCTGCACCAGTTCATGGCATGGGATTCGAAAATGTAACAAAAATGGATTTATCGTTTAATCATATTTCGCAATTTACATGGTTGCCATCAAAAATAGAGGTTTTAAACTAAAATAATCTAACTTTTCTAATTAATTTACTTAAAATTTTTCAGCATTTGTTGTTGGATAATAACAACATTAGTCATGTTGATTACGATATGTTGACCATGCTAAATTCGTCACGACTTACCGATATCGATTTAGGAGGAAATCCATATATTTGCGATTGTTCTACCACAAATTTATCGAAATTTTTGGTTTCTCATATTTCGACTAAAGAAGTAAGTTTTTTATTGACAATTTATTTCTAAAGGTACGTTTAGATCTCGAATTTATCGCACGATTATTATATAATATACTTGATTGATAATATACAATATATAAACAATATATAAAAATAATAACATATTCAACTTCACAAATTTGTCATTATTTTTATATACATAAATAGGATTGTTTTTAAATAAAAATCATTGTTATAAATACTTTAGTTGTGTTCAATTCTCTTTAAAATCAGCAGCAAAGTTCGTAAAGGCAGTTTAGGAATTTTTATTATTTTTCGTAATTTTTTATTCTTCGTGTTTAGTTTTTAACGTATAAACAATGAGTGACAAAATAGAGTGGGTGAAGAGTGAGATTGGGGAACTAAATAATTTATTTCACAAAAGTGAAATTTACAAAGATAGGGTTAAGAAGCGAGATGCAATGACAGAAATTGCGACTAAATTTAACACAACGGTGGAAGCAGTTACCAAACAAATTCTCAATCTGAGAAATCAATTCAATAGTAAACTTAAAAAAAGCACAAAGAGAAGGTCGGAACAAGGCACCGAAGAAGTGCCTCTTTTTGTACTTGGAATTGCTCTTGGTTTCTTTTACAAAATTTGAAAATTGTATTTGGGATCCTCAACACGGAGTTCCAACATTAATTTCCTATAAGCACCTTGTTCTGGACGTCTTAAATCCACTCTTTAATCCATGTAAAACGAGTTTTCCTCTTTTTCTTTAAATTATTTAAAATAATCACAACAGCCGTAAATTTTTTTTTTCAATACTTTCAACTTGAAACACAAATTAGAAATAAGTAATCTATACAAAAAGTGTGGACAAGATTACGAGATGTATAATACTATACATAAGTATATCTGAGTCATTATGTAAACCGTTCAGATATTTATCGTAAATTTTAAAATGCGAGAAATATACCTACTCATATTTCTTAAGGGTAGTTCACACTATATGATTTATCATATGACTTAGTCATAAGAAAAGTCATGGCTAAAATCATATCTTCGCAACAGCCAATCATAAAAGCCATAACTTCTATAATATCAAAAATCATATAATTATTTTTTATAAGTAATAAAAATCAATTGCACGTTGTTTACAGTTTTGCACTTTATTAAATTTTAATTTCATAAAATGGAATATTACCTTGGAAACAAACATGGCCAGTCTGATAAATCAAAATTTTAACAATTTCAAAAGAATTTTTTGACCTTTTAGGTAAACCCTAGATAAAATCTAATGCTCTTATCACTCGTAGTTTATATTTCTACGTTATATTTGTGTTTTTCAATTTTTCTCTAAAATAATTAGGAAAGCAGGAATTTGCAAAAATAAGTTTTTACATGTTAATATCCTATGTTCGCTTAACTCATTCAGCACCCGGTATATAAATGTAAACAGTCAACGAATTTCTATAATCTGTACGTTATATTTATATCTGGATATAACTTCCAGATCTAAACGTACCTTAATCGTATTGTATTTCAAGTGCTAAATTTAATCAAACATGTACTCACACCCTTTATTTATTTTACAGATTGACGTTAGCAATATAAAGTGTAGAAATGGAGGAAATACTTTGGTACGATTAACGATCAACGATTTATGTCCAATATCTCAAGCTGGGTTGTACGTTGGTTGCAGTATTTTGGTAATTGCAATAGTGGTGGTTTGCATCGCCCTAATTCTTTTTTACCGCAATGAACATGAAATTAAGGTGTGGCTATATGCACATGATATGTGTCTATGGTTTGTAACAGAACAAGAAATTGATAAGGACAAAAAATACGATGCTTTTATAAGTTACTCTCATAAGGACGAAGATTTTGTATTAAACAAAATATTATCAGTATTGGAAGAAGGTCCAATTCCTTACAAATTATGTTTACACATACGCGACTGGATACCTGGCGAATCTATTTCTAAACAAATAGTTAAATCAGTTGAAGATTCCAGAAGGACGCTAGTAATATTATCGCCTCACTTTTTGGAAAGCGTTTGGGGCACAATGGAATTTAGAACCGCTCATACCCAAGCAATGAGTGAAGGTAGAGCAAGGGTAGTTATTATATTATATGGTGATATAGACGTGGATGCTCACTTGGACGATGAATTGAAAGCTTACATTAACACTAACACTTACGTAAAATGGGGTGATCCCTGGTTTTGGGATAAATTACGATACGCTTTGCCCCATTCGAGATCAAAAATTGAAAAAAAACGATCTCAAAGAAACCAAAATATAGCCATAACCTTAAACGATAAATTGGAACTTGTTGATTCGGCAGTGAAAACACCAAACCCTGGATCAACTCCGCCCGCAATTACTTTGGATCCTTTATTACTGAAGAAGCATCCATTAAGTTTTTCCACAGTTGAAACACTTACTCCTCCTGCTGAGTCTGGGTTAAACCCATTGTTGCTTAGTAAAACAAATCAGTAATTGTCTGTTTTATAACCTGAAAATGGTTAATAGATGATTACATTATGAAATAAGAAGATGTTAAAATCGAATTTGTTCAAATGAATTGATGATTATTTTGGAAGTTAGGCGTATCATCGTTACTGAATACTTCATTATCTACATAATCATCTCAACTATCTACATAAATGCAATAAAATGATAACTTGATTATATTTTAAGTGAACTATGAATTATGTGTTTAAGAAATGTGAAAGTCGATGTCTGTGTTAATAACATAGGTACTGTGAAAATCTAGAACAATAATGATTTAGTGGTTAATTTTCACAATAATAACTAAGTGCTATCTAACGTATTATAAAAGACTGATCCTAGAATTGAATTAAACTAGTCAAGAACTTAAATTAAAATGAAGATTAGTTTAATTTTGGTTTAGGCTTTCTTTTTTGTTTTCAAAATGAACTGAAGATCTCAGAAAATTTTAAAGCTTTGTCGAAAGTATTCAATAATTTTGAATAAGCAAAAATACTGGCAGTATTTAAATTAAAACACTCCTGATCTGTTTTTTTTTCTACGTAAATAATGTAATTCTGCATGCCTAAAAGGTCCTTTGTAAGAACATTAAATACCTCAAAAATATTTCAAACACCTTCTAAGGAAAACTTGGTCCTTAAAATTCCGATATGCTTGGTTGGGGTTTGATCCCACGACTTCCTTATGGGAATTCAAAATTCTAATCAACCGCCCACGATCGTGCTCCAGGTTATATAATTCTATGAATTATAATAATAGCAAGAGTTTCTAATGAAATTATGCTAGTTGTAGAAATTGTTGACTTTAACACTTAAGCTACCGGTCTGAAGAAGATTTGATACTATTGTATTCTGATACTTCAAGTCACTGCAGGCGGCGATTTTTTTGAGGTAACTGTACTGCAATAGTGCAGTGTTTTTATAGTATTCGTAATATTTGTAATTTTTAACTAATTAATGTACTTATTAAATTTTTGTTTTTATATTTGTGCCAAACTACTGTAGTTAAGATGACCATCAGACATTAGAGTTACAACCACGAGAAATAGAATATAACTAGATTAAAAGAATGTGTATAGTGTTCATAATGATCTACTCTACTACTGAAATAGGGACATAATGTGGTCACCATAACTGTAGTAGATTGCAATATAATTTTACTACTATGTTAAAATTTGAATTAATTTTTTAAATAAATTTTATTGTTTGCTTAGTTTGTAAAAATTTTATTTCATTCCTCTACCTCCCATAATAACCAAACAATTTTCATTATATTTTAATCATCTCTGAAATTATCTGATTTCTGCAACGTAGGTAATCTATTGCGATGGAATCTATGCTAGCTAGGCCGAAAGTTTAGATATAATATGTAATTTTAAAACATGCTGATGGATAGGAAATGGCGTAACTATCATAGCGCCAAGGGTTGCAATGTTATGGGGCCCCAAGTCCCCAGACCTTTCTTTCCACAGTAAAGAGTAAAAGTGGAAAATCAATAGCTGACAATTTATTCCTTTAGTAGTTATTGAATTCAAGGTTACGTCGAGATAATTGGAAGAAGATTTCTATCAAATTACATGATATATATCATATATATACATATTACACGATCATCAGTAAATTTTCTATCGAGTTTCCCAAACATCAAAATTACAATCAAACACAAAATAACTTGTTTTCAATCTGCAAGTGGTTTTTTCAAGCCAATTTGTAACAAAGTTTGGAAGAAGAATTTATAGAAATTGGAAAGAAAAACAGACATTACACGTAAAGAATCCAAGCTCAAGTGGTCATTTTTGAATTCCTTGTAGGGAATCAGGAACAGCTTTTGTGATCTTAATTATCCCATGTTTGACTAATTTTTGGAGAATTTATAGAAGTTAGGAAGAAAAACAGACATTACATGTAACGAATCCAAGCTCAAGTGGTTATTTTTAGATTCCTCTTAGAGAATCAGGAACAGCTTTTGTAATCTTAGTTATCCCATGTTTGACTCATTTTTGGAGTTACGTCATTAGTAGAAGTGTATCACACCTAGCTTTTAACTTCTTGTAGATTGGCGTGATCATTTTTGGCGACTTTCAAAAACTCTCTGTATATGACTCCGCCTTTTCCGTTATGCCTAAAGATTGTAGATGAACGGTCGCAAAATTGCTTATTTGACCTGGGACTTGAGGCTGTTTTTCTGAAGAATTTAACAGCCAAGTTTTTTTTTGCAGCTGATTTTTAATCAAATCTCTTTTTCTTGTACTTCTTAATATTGACCCCTTTGAGCATTAAACTGCTGACATTGTGATCTCTTTTTCTGGAGTCTTATGGTGATCTGTCAGGTGGATTTATTATCGAATCAGAATAATTTCAGCTTATATAAGTATACCTATTCGTGATGGCGCTTTGACTTCCGTCTTCATATTTTTCTTAAAGGTGGTTATAATATTGCTTATTAGTTATCAGATCACCAATCCCATTGCCGTGATATAGGTTCATTTATGTAAAGTGCAAGGGAGGATTTTGATGGTTTTGGAATGTTTTTCACGTAAAGAGACTGGGTGCACTTCTACTGGCACTGGGTGCACTTCTAATTAAAGCAATTTCCACAGGGGGGGCGTCCTGCTCGACACCTTGGAAGAAAATATCAAGAAAGCGACAGAGAATCTTTACGACAGATGTGCTGATGCTGACTCTACCACAATGTTTTTCACGTAAAGAGACTGGGTGCACTTCTACTGGCTGCACGGATAACTTCGATTTTAATTTGAAACTTTCTCCTTTTTACTATTGCCGAAATAAAAAGCTATAAGATGTATTAAATAATTAACCGTTACCATATTTCAACCTCATCGACGGTTTTCTCAGAATATCACCCATCGCGTCAGGATTACAGTTTTCATTTTTAATCCTGTTTGTGAATGGAATCAATGTGATCCAATTTGATCTTTTAAACTGAAGTTGTTTAGAATTTCCATCAAAACCTTGTCAAAACATCAATGGGACGAAAAGATTTAGCCATTTTCAAACCGACTTCAAAACAAGGAGGAGTTTCTCAATTCGTCTGTATATATATATTTTTTTTATATATATGTTCGGGCATAACTTTTTACAGAGTGGTCCGATTTGAATGCATTTTTTTTATTTGATAGAGTATACCTCCATGGTGGTCCCATTTAAATTTCATAAAAAATTTCACCCGTAAGGGTAGAAAATGGGGTGAAAACTTTAAACCAAGCAAATTAATTAATTACGGTAGTAATTAGTAGATTTTAACCACTAAAAATTAAAAAATAAAAAACTTTTTAACAAAAAATTAAACCGACCTCAAAAAGGAAACTAAAAAGCATAAAATAAATATATTACATTTTGAGTCTTAATAAAGTAATGTAAGTAACTAATTTTGAGTCGGTGCAAAAACAAAAAATCAACGATTATTAAATTACTTTAAAAAAATTATCAAAACAAAAGTCACCCACTCTGCACCGACTCAAACTTAGTTACTTACATTACTTATTAAGACTCAAAATGTAATATATTTATTTTTAAACCGACTTCAAAAAAAGGAGGAATTTCTCAATTCGTCTGTTTGTATGTTTTTTTTTTCTTATGTATGTTCGGGCATAACTTTTTACAGAGTGATCCGATTTTGATGAATTTTTTTTTATTCGATAGAGTATACCTCCATGGTGGTCCCATTTAAATTTCACAAAAAAATTCCATTTGTAAAGGTAAAAAATAAGGGAAAATTGCACCCGTAAGGGTAGGAAATGAGGATGATTGATTTTTCACTTGTGAACCTATTCTGTTGAAACTTGGCATGGATGAGAACTTTAAACCGAGCAAATTAATTAATTAAGGTAGTAATTAGTAGATTTTAACCACTAAAAATTAAAAAATAAAAAATTTTTTAACAAAAAATTAAACCGACCTCAAAAAGGAAACTAAAAAGCATAAAATAAATATATTACATTTTGAGTCTTAATAAGTAATTTTAGTAACTAATTTTGAGTCGGTGCAAAACAAAAAATCAACGATCATTAAATTACTTTAAAAAAATTATCAAAACAAAAGTCGCACACGCTGCACCGACTCAAAATTAGTTACTAACATTACTTATTAAGACTCAAAATGTAATATATTTATTTTATGCTTTTTAGTTTCCTTTTTGAGGTCGGTTTAATTTTTTGTTAAAAAGTTTTTTTACTTGTCAACCTATTCTGTTGAAAGTTGGGGTGGAGAAAAACTTTATATCGAGCAAATTAATTAATTAATTAATTAAGGTAGTAATTAGTAGATTTTAATCACTAAAAATTAAAAAATAAAAAACTTTTTAACAAAAAATTAAACCGACCTCAAAAAGGAAACTAAAAAGCATAAAATAAATATATTACATTTTGAGTCTTAATAAGTAATGTAAGTAACTAATTTTGAGTCGGTGCAAAAAATCAACGATTACTAAATTACTTTAAAAAAATTATTAAAACAAAAGTCACCCATTCTGCACCGACTCAAACTTAGTTACTTACATTACTTATTAAGACTCAAAATGTAATATATTTATTTTATGCTTTTTAGTTTCCTTTTTGAGGTCGGTTTAATTTTTTGTTAAAAAGTTTTTTTATGCTTTTTACTTCCCTTTTTGAGGTCGGTTTAATTTTTTGTTAAAAAGTTTTTTATTCTATGTTCCTTTTTATTTTTATCTAAAATGTTTTATAACCAAAACCTTGTTTATCTTCATCCAAAAATTAATTTTTTAGATTAACTAAAACTGGGCAGTTGTAAGAAAGCCCAACGGTGGGACAGGCAATTATAAATGGTGCGTGTTGAAGAGGAACATTTTCAAGAAGATTAAGTATGTATTAGAACCGTTGATTGAGAAATATATTGACATGAATTGTGATGGGTTCAAAATTCCGAAATTATCCACAATTTAAAATTTTAATTTGGTCAAAGTTTTGTTTAGAAATTTTCTAGAATTTAATTGGACGAATAGTAGTCACTTGTTATTTTTCAATTACGTGTCAAAGAGATACGTGCAGAGACGAGATTTTAGGTTTGGAGATTAGTCCATATAGCCTAAAAATTAAATATTTCAAACATGAAAACGTTAAAATAATTGACTAATTTATTTTTTATTTGTTTTAAAATTGTTAACTTACGTTTAAAAATTGAGTTGGTACAATGGTAGCTACGAGCATCGAGGCAGTGTTTTAAACAAAAAGTGTAGTTCGCAATAAAATTTAGTGACATCAAAATGTTGAATTTGGCATCTAAAAATTTGAATTTCGCTGGAAAACCAACCAACCAGAGTGCGACACGATTTTCCTGAGAAAACTTTGTACAGGAAACGAGATTAAGTGGTGAGTTGCTCGAGAGTAGTGAAGTCTAGAACTTAACGGCTTCATTGTGTTATCTTGGAATGTTTGAAAATTACCCATTGGTAATTAATTTTATGAGGATGATGAGCAACTAGAGTTTTGTTTGATTGTGTGTGCTACAAAAGAAGAGTATTATGAAATTTATTGTGATTTCTGAAGACTTGGAAAATTCACTTACTAGCACGAGGTCGCCATTTTGTCAATCGTGGATGCAAGAAATTTGAGGAACGATCTTCAATTATTCAAGCCATCGTCATGGTAATTAACTTTTAAATTGTTTATTTGCGCTATTTCCACGATGATCTTCGATATTTGTTACGATGCTTAGTAAAATTTTGAGGTTATCTACACCTGAAGTTAAAACTTTGTATTTCGAGTCATATTTATCATCGGATTTTCACATTTAATTAATTAAACACATCAGTGGAACAATTTTAATAATTAAGTCGTGTTATTTAACTGCAACAATTAAATTTATGTGATAAACTTTTTCGTACGGATATTTTTCGTATTTGGTAGTGGCTACCATATCAACAACGGTACCAATTTTCGAACAGTTACAAAGGCGCTAATATTTTTAAAAATTAAACAATTTTTTCTCATTTTTTGTAAAATTTTTATTACAGATGTTTTGTTTGAATGACAATAGAACGTTGATTATCTTACAAATTGGAGATACGGTTTTTGAGATTTAAATGTGTAAATTTGTAAGATAATTCTTCATGTTTTTGGAATTATCGATTGAGTTGATAAAGTTTAATTATAAGGTTTCGTCTCAATTTTTTTTATTAATTTGATTATGACTACTACTTTCATCGAATTAAATTATAATTTTATCCCAGAGTTTTTTGTTTCATTTATTGTGGATAGTTTGAGAATAAAATTTTTGGAACCCACTCCTGAGATCGTCTAAAAAGTGCAAACTACCGACCATAACGGCTACGGCTTTTAAAGAGTTGTTCGTCAGAACACGACAATATAAAGATATGCAACCTTATGAACAAAAACGTGCCAAAGAAATGTGTCGACATGTAGATGGCGTTAGTGTATATCTTGGGTCGAGATTATTTCGAGATTGTGCCGTTGCTTTTATTCAATAGTAATCTGCTTTACCCACTAACATTTTACTTCAAATATTTACTGCGTTGCCAATACTCAAAAACGTTTTAGTGCGTTTTTTGAAATTATTTTTACATGCGCAAAATATATAAAGTCGAAATATTTACGGTGTATATTTAAGCTTTAGTATAGGTATAATGCGATAGTATAATGTAAGGTACGCGTGTCACCAAGGGATGTTTCATTTATTAATTCAGACAATTTTTTAATAAAATATGCGGGCGGTATGCGACAAGCCGTAATTTAGTTGTAAAATTAAGAGAGGGGTAGATAGCAGCGACCACAAATTTTAACACAGGCATTACTTATCTTTATATTTCTCAATCAACGTTAGAACGTGGTCTTTGACGGGGTCACTGTATCTTTCGTGGTTTTGATTGTGAATTCAAGGGTGTTGGAAAAATGACCTAAGGTACGACCAGAAAAATTTTCTTTTTTGTAATACTAAGAACGGTGTTTGGGGTTGAGGTCATTAGCAAATATTTTTGGGCCATTTTCTTGGCAGATGATTTTTAAGTCCTCTTTTTTGAAGTAATCCACAGTATAAAGAAATTGAAGTTTTATGAAAAAAAAGAAGAAGAAGTTTTAAATCAGGATAAGTACCATCGTAACCTTTATGATGTCTTTATTTAGGAATACAACTATAAGTTATTGCTTTCCTCTTTTCCCCTGCCATTAAGTGGATTGTTTCAAAAATGGATTACGTTGATCAGGCGCTAAAGAAAATTTTGATAGCAATCAAACAATGTCTGTATAAGAACAATGAGGTGAGTGTAAGGATAAATGACAAGAAATCGAATCAAAAGAAATCGAAAAGCCATGTTTAAGGCTAAAAAATAAGTGCGACGGGGTTGCATTCCTTCACCTAGGACCTAGACTACTCAACGCGTATAGTAAATCCATCATGAAAAGAGCTTTGGATGAATATGAGAGGGTATGTTGATAAGTGTAAGAAGAATAACAAATGTAAGATATACTACACGGATGATACTACGTTAATAATGAAGACAAACTCGCCGAAA
Organism: Rhagonycha fulva; assembly: GCA_905340355.1. Lineage (NCBI taxonomy): Eukaryota > Metazoa > Arthropoda > Insecta > Coleoptera > Cantharidae > Rhagonycha > Rhagonycha fulva. The sequence continues at coordinate 38,853,223 of HG996556.1, forward strand.
TGTTTCAATTAGTTATTAAGGATAGTGAAGTCTTTAGGCCTAACAATAAACTTAGAAAAAACCAAAGTAATGGTTATCGATAGAGGTAGCACCCTAACAACGAAAAGTAGACTAAGACAGGTGGAAAAAGTGAAAAAAAAAAGAAATTATGAGACGCGCTGCAATGTCATGTAAAGCCATGAACAAATTACCATGGACACCAAGATTAAGATGGCAGACGGACAACGCATTAATACCTTTGAGATGTGATGCTGGCGACGTATGCTGAGAATCTTATCGACAGCAAAAAGAACAAACGTGTCGAGGAGTTTAAAATAAAGGACAGTATGTCCACCATATGCCGACGACGCATCCTGCAATATTTTGAAGATGGGTCAAGCCTGGAAAACTTGGTAGTTCAGGGAAAGGAGAAGGGTAAGAGGTAACTCAATAGATGCAGCGATCAAATAAAAAATTCAGCCAATCGATCTCTACGAGTAACAGTGAAAGATGCAAAAGACCGTCAAGAATGGAAGAACATGGTGGGCGGCTGCAAATGATCCATTTAGATTACAATTCCTCAGTCATGAAGATGTGTTCACATTAAGCGTCTAAATATAACAACGGAATTTCTCTAAATGTTGAACTTTAGCTTTGTATTTACTGTGACAGAAAGTCAGATGAAGCTGAATAAAATCGTCTGAAAAAAAACTGTTTTTGTACCTTTTGAATTTCCCAGTTATTAAATTACATTTTACTGCTCTTAGCCTTTCAGGTACATTACTTTCCAAAACTTTCCAGGTAACAGTTATTTTAGGCATGGAAAGTCCGGTGATGGTTGGACTCTTTCTCTTTTTTTGAGTTTTATTTGTGCTTAAATGACCAAACCTTTATACATATGGAACAAATTGTATTCAATAATTTTCTATTTATAAAGAATAAAAAAAAATATCATGAACTCATTGGTTCTAATCTGAAATTTCCAATCCATAACTAGAGCAGCTGTCATACCAAGTCACCACCGTTTGTCGTAATTTGGAGTTTGAATTTTCTAGTAAAACTGTAAAACTTTTTGGTTAGAATTAGATTAGAATAAACCAATAATGGATGGAATCTGTGAACTAATATGACAATTAAAATATATCGGAAGTTCACCGCATTGAATATATTGGAAAACCCATCATTATCATTAAAATAGGATGTACAAATAATATTAATTATAAATTGATAATGTTAACTTTATTGGCATTTTGAAAAACCACAAATAATTATAAAAAGTTGGTATTTTATCAATACCTACCTATTATTACCTATACATTATAAAAACATAAACATAATTGATTAGCAAAACCCATCATTAACCTTGGAAGCGGTTAAAATTGTACTAAAAACTAGTAGTACACAAATCAAAACAAAATTTTACGTCTCCCGATGGAGCTGGGTTATTCCAACAATTTTTTAAAAAAATGCTGCTTCTGCTCATCGGGATATAAAATTATTTTTATTTTTATTGTAATTTTTTCAAAATAATTTTTTTTGCTTTAGTTGATATTACTGGTGGGAGGCAACAAAATAAAAATTTGTACTTTGGCTTTTCGTTCAAACTTGTTAACCATTGAAAACTTCAAAATCAAGTTTTAGACTTTTTTGTATAAATAAAAAGTATGCAAATATTATTACCAACAGAGTGACGTTAGTCTCAGAGATAGAGGAATCAGTCGCTAAAATTAATTATCGCAGTTATTAGTGTTAATTTGTTCTGCGTAGTTTTAATAAATTTCTAATATTAGGAATGGTTAGGATTATCTAAACTGTATTAGTTTAATTTAATATAAACAATTGTGATAAATTTAAAGTGTATTAGAAATTTTATAAATTTCTGATTAAATGGTTAATTAATATTCCAACTCAGTTTGTTTAAAAGGTAAGACAAGTTGGAAATTTAAATATTTTATTGTACAATCCAAGTTGATATAATAATATTATACGGACATAACAAAAGTTCTTTAGAAATTATGAACTCAAATACTTGGAAAATTTTAATATCTTGAATAACGATTTTAATTAATGATCATAATTTAAAATAATTTAAGGTTGAATTAATCATTTAAGTTATTTTAGAATAGTCGTTACCATAAACTTTTAACTTCTTATAATAATAATTATGCGTTCCTGGTGTTACATTTGTTTTTTGATCGAGTATCTAAATTTGGCTTTATTTCCCATAAAATTTCGTAAGTTTAAATAACACAGTCGATAATATTTGCCAAGGTCTTAATTTTTTTTAACTTTATGTAAGCATTCAACCATGTAGTGATATTCTTAAGGTTTTGAACTATCACACATGATTATTTCTAATTATTATATTATTAATTTATAATTGGAATTATTATTTACTGATCGAGTAACTGCTAGTCAAAAATTTTTGGGGTGGATAAAAATTTTGAGTTGTCTTATTCTTTCGCACATAATTCAATTTTGAAAAATATATTTTTTACATTTCAAAAAACGGTAGTGGGTTTTCAATAAGATGAACTTCGGAACTCAGACAAATTCGCGAAATAAGGAAGGAAGGAACTACTAGTTTACTATTCATTGATTGCTACTTTGAATGAAAATTTCCCAGTAGGTTAACTTAAAACAGGTCAAATTACAAAGAGGTTAACATGCAATAGATATCCACGAGTAGTAGGAACTGAAAAAAACCCAAGAAAATTCCAAACTGCGCGTACTTTTCGGCGAATTTGTACCGTTCGTTTAGTTTGCGGTTTTCGATGCAAGTGTCGCATGCGTGTTAAAATGTGTGACAGTTACGAGAGACTTACGGCTTAACATGGGTACCGAATCATTGGCATGGATAATATTTACTTCGTCAATTCCATGCCAGGAAAGCGTTTGGCTTATGTATAATTTTGTTTGATGATAGCAGTTAGACAATTGGTGAGTGAAAAATCATACTCTGAAACTTACAAATTTTAATATAAGAAGCCTATTCAGTCATTAGTGATCAAGGTAGAAAACACTTTTCTAAAAACACTTTTGTTTAAATTCAAACGCTTAGAGGAATTGAGTGCTTTCGTATGTCACAGTAGTCTATAGTTGAGTATTAGCTGGCAGCTAGATAATTATAGTTATTATTGTTTTGACTACCAAATTCGTTAAATAGCCGTTTAATAGCTTTTTGTCAGTTCCTAATAATAAATAGCTGGAGCAAGCAATAGTTCTCAAGTAAAAGAGCAAGAGAGGTGAACTAAGTGAACGGGCTAAGGACCGGACTCTAGGTTATTAGAAGCTCTAGGTGCGATCCCCAACCCGGTTAAAAAAATGTATCCGACCTTATTATGACCCTCTCCTCTCGGAAGGCAATGGCAAACTACAGAGAGTAATCTGTCAAAAAAGCCATTTAATAATAAAATATTAAATTGGTCGCCAACCTTCGATAGGAAACGGCACCTTAAGAAGAAGAAAGAGCAAGCTGTAAAAATCATCTAAAACTGGCTGATAGCTCACAATAATAGTTAGCTAGAAGTAAGCTAATACTAATAGCTATAATAACGAACTGGCAGCTTTCCAATAATAGTTAGCTCGATAACCAGTAAATTGCCCTTAAATTGTAGCAATATTATTAAAATGCTAGCTGCAGTTGCTGGAATTTGGTAATATTTATTAGCTTCAAAATGCTACTTTTCAAGAGTTGAAATTGAAGAAATATAAATAGATAAACAGTAATATAAATAGATGATTAGGCTAGAATAGTAATCTGTTAAATTTTCTATCCAGAGAAGAGCATAAATTTTTAGCAAAACATTTCACTTAAAGAGGGGCACTTTTTTCAGGGCCCTTTTAATTTAATCAACAGATGGCGCCTACTTAAATATTTTTATAAAATAAGAGGAATTTGCTATTATTAAAATATAGCAAATTCGTTGAGATAATACTATTCTATAAACAATATTCTTGATCTTAAGCTATTTTGAGTTCGTATTGAGTATGTCAAAACACACTCATTTACAAAAAAAGATAATTAAACTTTAAATATGAATTGTGTTTTTATAAATAAATATTACGAACTCAAAATAGCTTAAGATCAAGAATATTGTTTATAGAATAGTATTATCTCAACGAATTTGCTATATTTTAATAATAGCAAATTCCTCTTATTTTATAAAAATATTTAAGTAGGCGCCATCTGTTGATTAAATTAAAAGGGCCCTGAAAAAAATGCCCCTCTTAAAAGTTACAGGATTTTGAAAAGTACAAAGTTTTGGAAGTTTTCAGCATAATTGTTATTTAATTTAATCCATAAGATTATTTCACGTCCTTTAAAAAGTATTTCGCTATTTATCTTAAAAAGCAATAGTTTGGGTGTTGATAGCCATTTAAAGATAGAAATTAAAGAAAGACCTGTTTTTAGACAAAAAAAATTAAATTAATAAAAGCTGGAAAAGTAACTTTGTGTCGGTCGTGGAGATCCCCCCTTGTATTTAAGTTTTGAAATAAATATTAGCATCTTCACTTATGAAATTGAAAGTCCAGTTTGAATGGGAACCCCAGTTAATTGGTGAAGAAGCCCACAAAAACAAGTTGACAGTAGTAAATAACAAAAATTAACTTTCAATTTATTTAAAAATGTAGGATAAACATGAACAATTACCATAAAATAGTAATAAAAAGTAAAAGAGCTAACCGCACAAAACCATCATGAAATATTATTACAATTTTATGTTGAACAGTTCGCTATAGAATTTAATAATTTGCCAAAAAAATCTCTGTTTGATCTACAAAGTCATAAATTTCTAATTATTAAATCTAATTAAAATTATAATAATTTGTAACCAAAATATTCAAAATATAATACAACGATAAAAGAATTAAAGCACAATCTATTTTAGTTCAATATATAATATGCATTTTTTTAAATTTATTTTAATGCTGTGTCAGATGTTAGGGTAAGATAGGTTTTAAAATTGAGACAAACAAACATTTTAGTGCATTTTTGATCTATTTTTGATATGGTTAAATTAACTAGACTATAAATGCATTATACATAATACCTTATTCAAAGACGGATCCTGCAACTTTTTTTATGGGAAGGGGGGGGGGCAATTTTGATTGCAAAGAAAAATACCAAAACCGATAACCCCATCTATACTTTCTTTCCAGTAAATTTAGTTTTTTCGTTTTTTATTTATAATGCTTAATTTTTCCAAAGAGGGGGCGATCGTGAAAAATGCACCAAATTCTTGTTTGTTTGGATAAGAAAACTTGATCTCACATAACATCTGATGTGGCACTAATAATATACATATTATTATTCTATAGTTCTCAGAATTCTAGGATTTTGTTATACATAATCACTAACTTTAAAAATAATTAACATTACAAATATGTAAATAATTTTCTGCATATTATGTATATCAGATCACGGTGAGTTCAAAATGTTACTACATTTCTTGATAATAGCCACGTGCCGTTTTTCCATAATTGTTTAACTAACAAACGAAACGTCCAAACGTGGCCACACAGATTTGATGTATTATCATGATGAATAGAACTTCATCACGGGTCCGTTGACTTAGCCCCCCCAAGTTAAAACTTTTTCTCAAAAAGCTAGCTCCCGAATCCTTATAGCTAGCACCAGCTAGCACCCAAGTATGAAAGCTAGCACCGTTATAGTTTTTTCACAAATCGCAACTGAATCCGGGGGGGGCCAAGTCAACGCTAGCCCCCCCAAGTTAATATTTTTTCTCAAAAAGCTAGCTCTCGAATCCTTATAGCTAGCACCAGCTAGCACCCAAATATAAAAGCTAGCACCGTTATAGTTTTTCCGCAAACCGTAACTGAATCCGGAGGGGGCCAAGTCAACGCTAGCCCCCCAAGTTAATATTTTTTCTCAAAAAGCTAGCTCCTGAATCCTTATAGCTAGCACCAGCTAGCACCCAAGTATGAAAGCTAGCACCGTTATAGTTTTTCCACAAATCGATATTGAAACCATTGCACAGTAGGGTATGTGGCTTCAAAAAGTGGCAATAAATGAAATTCTATTTTATCGGATTTATAAGTTAGATATATATTTTGGGGCTTTTAGTAGTATCTAAAAAATACTTTGCATAATTGTTTGCACATTTATTTACTTAAAAAATGAGTTTATTTAAAAAAAAATTAATTTATCGGCAAAAAAAATAGGAAGAGCTTTAAAGCTTTCAAATTTGGAAAGTATGTACCTATTAAAACATCTAAAAAAGTAATAGCAAAGCTCAGGAAGAAAATAAAATATTTAAATCCCAATTATTATTATTATCCGCAAAAAAAAAACTAAAGTTAGTAATCATATTCAAATCTTCCGTTTTTCAGGTGCATGTCAGTGCTCCTCCCTCCCTCACTTTCGAATTTTTGGATGAATTTGGTGTCAAATGTTAGAGCATTGTTTGAGCTTGAATGAGCTTTTATTATTTTTGTTTAATCTTTTTTTTTAGTTATTTTTATTTTATTGGCGTTATTGTTTGAAGTTATTGAAGTTATTGGCGTAAAACTACTGGGGGGAGGGGGGGAATTGTAGACATGTTTTTCCGTTTTTCTTCTCATTTTGAATTTATATGTGCAATTGATGTTAATCGATAAAGCTTCGTTTTTTTCGACTAAACTCCGAGCAACATGCGTTAATTCGTAATGTTTTAAAAATTTATTATTTCGGCAAAACGGTAGTATTACCCAATTGCTTCACTATTTCCAACTAACAGATATTTGATGAGCCCTAAAACATTTTAGCCATTGGATCATAAATTTTTTTTATTAGCAACAATAACAACGTTAAGCTGCTTCAAATCAATATTAGATTTTCACAGCATGATTTCTATTTCGGTAAATTTTAAGGTTGCGAAGTTATTGGCAAAAAACTACTGGGGGGGGGGGAGTTGTAGACATGTTTTTACTTGAAACGTATTTACACATACTTTCCAAATTTGAAAGCTTTAAAGCTCTTCCTATTTTTTTTGCCGATAAATTAATTTTTTTTAAATAAACTCATTTTTTAAGTAAATAAATGTGCAAACAATTATGCAAAGTATTTTTTAGATACTACTAAAAGCCCCAAAATATATATCTAACTTATAAATCCGATAAAATAGAATTTCATTTATTGCCACTTTTTGAAGCCACATACCCTACTGTGCAATGGTTTCAATATCGATTTGTGGAAAAACTATAACGGTGCTAGCTTTCATACTTGGGTGCTAGCTGGTGCTAGCTATAAGGATTCGGGAGCTAGCTTTTTGAGAAAAAATATTAACTTGGGGGGGCTAACGTTGACTTGGCCCCCCCCCCGGATTCAGTTGCGATTTGTGAAAAAACTATAACGGTGCTAGCTTTCATACTTGGGTGCTAGCTGGTGCTAGCTATAAGGATTCGGGAGCTAGCTTTTTGAGAAAAAATTTTAACTTGGGGGGGCTAAGTCAACGGACCCCTTCATCACGTGTAAATTATGAAATCAGCCAATTTCTAGAAAATTGATTTTGAAAAATAGTATAATATAATACTGATGATAATAATTATGTTATTTCTTATAGTGTAGAACGTGATGATTCCCAATAGTTCTTCAATTTTTAGTAAAACATTTTGAGAATTGAGAAATTCGTTTACGATACACTTATAATAAGAAAAAAAATATAGTTTTTAAATTTTTTAAGAAAAAATAAAACATTCATTTATCTAATAAATAATAATAACAAAAAATTACAACAGTAAATTGGTCAAAAACACAATAGAAAACAATAAAAGAAAAATAAAAAAAAATTTTTATTAAAAACTACCAAGGTACACTAAATAGAAAAAAATAATTTTAATAAAAGCAAACGAAGCTTCTTGAAAACATCAATATAAACTACAATAGATAAAATTTAATTGGCATTTAAAAAATAAAAAATGGAAAAAATGTTACAATAAAGGGGAGTCACACCAATGCCCCCTACTAATGTACTAATGCTTTACACTAATGAAAGCCATAAAATTTTTCTTTATTCGATGCCCAGAGCCAGGAAAAATACCAAAAAATTGGAAAGACGCAGGAGTAATTTTATTACACAAAAAAGGCGATAATGCAAACATCAAAAACTACCGATCAATGAGCATTCATAACAACCACTGGTCCAAGGTAGCTAACAAGGTCCCGAAAATACAAATTTTACGATTGAAATCTCGATGAATTCTGAATAGGCAAATATTAAATAAGAGAATTAACTATGACAGAATGCCTTAAATGCACCTGTTTTTTCAAAAATCGATTTTAAAAACTTCGATTTTCACAGTAAATTTTAAGCAAAGTCGCTCGGGATTGGTGAATCAATTCATTCTATTGACAGTCCGTGTAGTTTCTACTGGTCTTAGCTTTGCGCAGAGCGGGGATAACCGAAGCGACACTTGCATTGGGATGCTTTAACAGTGCACGTCGAGTGAAAATTATGGTTTCCAATACTAAATGTGCAGGAAAAATGGCTTAAAGCGCCCGAGCGCAGCGAGGAGTGCTTTAAGTCGATTTTTCTTTGCACAACCACCCTGCGTTTAGAATCCACTTTCACGAGTTTCACCCCTCAAAGATCCACCATTTTCCTTAATCCACGGGCCTAAGGGTATTTATAAATTGAGTGTCGTTTTCGCACCCTTCGGGCGCTCCGGGCCATTTTGATGAAAACCACCATGGAACGAGTAGGATCCACGCGAAAAAGTAACTACCGTTTGTTAAATTTAAGTAGCCCTTTCCTGAAGTAATTTTTGTCCTAAAAAAGGAGAACGCATTCCTACCATAGCGTAAGAGTTACTGACAAATTTGTAGCATAGCATAGCATCACATTGTGAACAGAGTTTGTTTGGAGGCGAAGCCTCCATTACCTCTTTCAACATCTGAGAACATCGCGTGGATGGTTAGAGTATGAAATACTAGAGCGAGCATTGAGCCTTGTATCGTTTTAAAGTGGTGTGTTGACCCGCGCGAGGCGATAATCAACCTTTGATGAATGATTTACGAGTTAGACGGCCGAAGCAACAGTAACCTCAGAGAACGTAGCGTCGTGGAGCCCAAAAGGGTCCGTCAAAAGGAAAAAAGGCGACTCGGTCGCAAAAAGAAGTGGGATTGTACGGTTGAATAAAGTTTTCTACCATACATGCCCGCAGCAACTTCACTTAAGAACTGATCTAGGTCGGTGCCGGGACATTGAGTAAACGCCCCGGCTGTGACCCTGGACAAATTTGTCAACAGCTACACTCTTATGTATAGGAACACACATACCGTCAACACAGTGCCTTGATTAACCAATCACGAGCGATTTACCTTCAAAAATCAAGCTTTTTTGAATTCGATTTTTGAAAAAATAGGTGCATTTAAGGCATTCCTTCATAGTTAATTCTCTTATTTAAAATATACTCTTTCAGAAAACATCAAGGTTTCAATCGTAAAATTTGTATTTTCGGGACCCTGTTAGCTACCTCTCCCCGTCAGAACTCTTATTGAAAACTGTGAGGAAGATAATGTGCCACTCTGTCTCGAATTTATTGACTTTAAGAAAGCTTTTGATACAGTGGAGCTATGAGCAGTCTTCCAAGTAATGGACAACACACGAATAGATTCAAGGTACTCTACTCTGATAAGAGACATTTACGCGAAAGCCACAATACAAGACAAAATAAATGAAGAAATAATAACAAGATTCGATTCCTGTAAAACAAGGAGATAATATTTCACCAAATTTATTCACACTGGTTCTAAATAACGCTTTTAAAAGGCTGGACTGGAACGAGAAAAGGATGAATATCGACGGAAAGTTCTTGAACTACCTCTTAAATACACAGAAAAATTTTTTTGGGGTTTTGAAGTAATTTTTATTTCAAATTGAAGCCCAAATCGATCTAATACCAATTTGAAGAAAAATTTAGAGCAAATGTTGGAATTAAATTTGTTAAGTAAAATTTACAACAAATTTTGAAGTAATCTGTTAATCCAAATTTTACAACAAATTTTGAAGTACAATTTACAATAAATATTGAAGTAAATTGTTGAAACAAATTTTACAACAAATTTTGAAGCAAAATTTAAAATAAACTTTGATATAAAATTTAAAATAAATTTTAAAGTAAAACTTAAAACAAATTTTGATAAAAAATTTAAAACAAATTTTAAAGTAAAATTTAAAAATAAAATTTAAAATAAATTTTGAAGTAAAATTTAAAACAAATTTTCAAGTAAGATTTGAAACAAATTTTGAAGTAAAATTTAAAATAAATTTTCAAATACAATTTAAAACAAATTTTGAAGTATAATTTAAAACAAATTTATAAATATCATAGTAAAATTTACTTCAAAATCTTGAAGTACCAATTATAAAAATTTTGAGGTATTTCACACGAAGGCAAATAATAAATTTTAGCACAAAAATTATAGCAAATTTTACTATAAAAAATTACAATTAAATTGTGAATTAGTGCCTCAATATTATAGTAAAATTTATTTCAAAATTTTGAAGTACAAAAATTATAAAAATTTTGAAGTATTGTAAAAAGTAGGTACTTTAAATTATATTTACTATAATGTTGAAGGAAATTTGACTAAACTATTTTTCTCTGTGTATCAACAAGTAACAAAAAACTAGAAAAATTGCTAAAGGAGCTAAATACGGTAACCAAATAATGGGTCTTTAAATAATTTTCAATAAAACCAAAGTTATTTATCCAATATTAATAAAAAATTCAAACTGTAAACTGTAGACGAATATGTTTTTATGGAATATTTAATAAAGCTGGGAAAACAATATCAAACCGCCAAAATTACAAGAAGAAGCAGACTGCGATGGGCGGCATTCAAAAAATTTGGAGGGATTAGAAAATTACAAAAAATTGGGAGCCACCGAAACAGAATGAGAAATGAAGAACCGTGGAAACAAACAGAAATAACAAACGTACTCAGAAGAGCTGCGGAGTTAAAATTTTAAAAAAGGTTTTAAGAATATAATAGTGCAGAGGTGACCGAGAACAACAAAGACAAGCATTGGAAGTTTCCAATAAAAATGGTTAGATGACATTTAACAAACGGCGGGTAAACCCTGGCTACAAGTGGTATGGAACAGAAAAAAATGGAAAGTATGGGAGAGGCTTATGTTCAGCAGTGGGGGAAAAAGACTGAGAAGAAAAAGAAGAAAAGATAATAATAATAATAAAAACTTTTTAAACTTTAAAAATAATTTTGTGATAGTTGTATGATTATACTAACTAGTTTGATAAACCAATTTATTCGATTGTTGAGTTTGTAATACTTTACCCATATTTCCGGGAAACAATCAGCAGATAAGCAAATCAAATTGAAATTTACAAACAATTACGAGTATTGAGCTATCTAAAGTTTACTAATTACGTTTATGACTTCCGCGAATAATTTTACTACCCCCTAAGAGTGCGTGAAAAACAAATACCTAAACGTAGAACTTTTAAGGTTTATCATACCTTATAATATGATTTTCTTTATTTTCTATTGACAATAAGAGAAAATTAAATATCATAGGAAATGACACACTTTTACCGCACATGATTGAGATTATTATGTTCTACTTCAATCGGAAAAGACACAGTTGATTTTAGTCTTATAGTAAATAACATGTGAGTGGCCGATCGATGATCTAGGTGAGTTGAGAATATTTCATTGATGAGTTCTGTATAAATTAAGATGGAAAGTTTTTCGAAAATTAATTCTTTGCAAAAATGTATTTTTCCTAGCTAGTTAAGTTTAAATTTCTTTCCGAGACCAATAAATTATTATTAAATGTATGGAGTAACATATTTGTGAATAGTATTTAGAAAAACTTGTATTTCTAGTTTTCTCTAATACAAAAAAATTTGCACCTCTTCATCTTGTACAGAAGTAGTCGCTGTTGATTAAATTCTATTAAATAAAGCCTTTTTGGTTTTTGGTTACGTGACTTTAAACGCGCTTGTCATTTATCTAACGTCACAAGCTTGTGGTCCATCATAAAATAAGTCATAAAATTTTTACTTAACCGGATATTATATCAGAATTTACAAGTTTCCATTGTTTCTTCGTTTTTGTCTCCATGCTCTTTAGAAAAGTTGAGTTGTGTCACGGTTTAACTCATAACTCATTAGTGTAGATTCAAATTCGTGTGTTATACTTTTTAATTGTGAGATTGTGAATGCAGCTTAAAAGAGTAATAACATAATATTCAACATATGAAAAAATGAAAAGCACCCAAAAAAAGTAGATTCTATTTCCTTTTTGAAATATGCCATCCGGTTTACTATGCTTTGAAATTCTACTAAATATTAGTGCTTTCCTTTTCTAAGTATGAATTACAAATTTTTTTATTTGTTGCAGATACCACCACAAAAATGACGACCAAATATAGTATTCTGATGCTACTAGTCGGAATAATTATAGTGCAAGCAGAATACAAATGTAACACAACAGAAGAATGCACATACTGTTATCCGACGTTTGCGGCGTATGATTATGAGTGTACAATAGAAAATTACGTTGTAAAAGTCATACATGACGAAAAAGTAAAAGTGGACTGGATAGACACAGACTACTCATTGGAATCAAATAGTACCGACCTATTTTCATTAAACATTGGTAAAATCAAAAATTTACACCTGAGGCAATGTCCACTGCCAGATAATTTCGTCGAATTTATGAAAAAATTGGGAATTGAAAGTATAAAAGAATTACAGTATGATTATTCATATGAATTAGAGAATATTAAATTAACATCAGATTATTTCAAAGGCCTAAATAATTTGGAAGAGTTAAGTCTTGCACATGATAAAATAACATCAATCGACGAAAACATTTTTCAAGATTTAAAAAATCTCAAATCAGTCACACTTGAGTCAAACAAATTACAAGAAATACCAAACATATTTAAGTTTACCGAAAAGTTAAAAACTTTGGATTTATCTGACAACAAATTAGAGAGTTTCCCTCCAAATTTTTTTTACAACTTGACGAAAGTGAAAACTTTTTATTTACAAAAAAATAATTTAAGGAATATAGGCAATGGAATTTTTAAAGGTTTAAAAAGTTTGGAAATGTTGGAATTGAGTTACAATAAAATTTCTTTTATATCAGAGAATGATTTGGAAGACTTACCGAATTTGAAAAGAATTTCGGTTGCGAAAAATAACCTTACAAACTTTCACAACAACATTTTTAATAAAAATATTCACTTGGAATACGTAAACATCAACAGAAATGCATTAACTGCGTTACCTAATCGTTTCTTCGCTAACTTAACTAAGTTAACTGAAGTTCGTATGCAGGAATGCAACTTACTGACTATACCTGAAAATTTATTTGAAAATAGCCATGGTTTACAAAAGATTCTCCTTCCTAATAATAAAATTGAAGTTTTACCGAAAAATGTTTTTTACCATTTGAAAGATCTTCAACTTTTAGACATGAGTTTTAACAAATTGAACGAACTTCCTTTTGGAATATTTCAGTCGCAGACCAAGATGAAAAATTTAAACTTAGCAAATAATGACTTGGTGGTTTTGAATAAGGACCTTTTGTATCAAATGACCTCGCTGGAAGTGATAAATTTTCAAAATAATCGTATCAAATTTATACCCAATGAATTATTCCAAAACTCAATTGCACTGAAAACAATTATTTTTTCCAACAATTTCTTAAAATTTCCGGAAAATTCGTTTGAATTTCGTAATTATGGGTGTTTCAATTATAATTTTCAATTGGAAAATCTTGATCTCAGTAATAATAATTTAACGTTTGTTGAATTTGACTGGATTTTGAACAAGACACATCTGAAAGAATTGGATTTGCGTCACAATTCGATAACTTTTGTATCTGTAAGTAAAATTTAGTTTTAATCAATTCAGTATAATTATACCTTAATTTTAGTTTAACGATTTTGATGCCGTTCTTAAGGAAGCAAAAATAAATCTAAAATATAATAATATTTCAAGAATAAATTCGAAGAACCAGAAGGTTGTAGTAAATATGAGAAGAGAAAATATGAGAATTTATTTAGAAAGTAATCCTATAAATTGCAATTGTCACCTTTATGATTTCTTCAAATACTATACAGAAAGGATTAACTCTACAGTACCGGAAATAATACAAATGGATGTTGAAGACTGGAAGTGCGCATCGCCCAAAAATTTAGCTGACTTGCCAGTTACTGAATTAACACCCCATATGTTAGAATGCTCGTTCGATCAACTGAAATTAGCAAAATGTGCCGAAGAGTGTGATTGCAATTATCGTCCCTCAGATAAGACTGTTCTAATTAATTGCACAAATAGAAGACTTACAGAAGTTCCAGAATTAATTTTGCCAAACGAAGAGCTTTATTCTCACGTGGAAGTTGATTTATCCAATAACTTACTACGTTTCGGCCCAACCAAAAATATGGGATACGAAAATGTAACTAGGTTGATTTTATCATCCAATCACATCAACGGACTGACATGGATGCCTCCTAAATTAAAGGTTTGTTTTAAATTAGAAACATTGTAATATTTCTAACGGTTGTTGTGTTGCAGGTTTTAGGTTTGGATGGTAACAACGTGAGTTACCTAAATTCTGACATGGTTACAATACTTAATTCTTCAAAACTTGCCAATATAACTTTAGGAAACAATCCTTGGAACTGCGACTGTCTTGCAGTCGACTTGTTTAATTATTTAGTTTCGCATATGGAAATTACTGAGGTGAGTTAGTACGGTTTGTTTTGAAAACTTTGAATTCTTATCGAAATTTTTGTTTTAGATTGATTTAAACAACATCACATGTAGAAATGGAGGGAAAGCGTTAATGATGCGGACTCCTCACCAATTGTGTCCAATATCTCGAAGCGAAATTTACATTATTTGCGCTATATCTATTTTACTTTTATTAATCTGCATCACCGTGATTATCGTATATAATCACAATAAACAAGAAATTAAAGTATGGTTGTTTGCACACAATCTGTGCTTGAGATGGCTTTCAGAGGAGGAGCTTGATGAAGATAAAATATATGACGTTTTTATGAGTTATTCTCATAAGGATGAATATTTCGTATTAAAAGAACTGCAAACAGTTTTGGAATCAGGACCAAATCCTTATAAAGTTTGTTTACATATACGAGATTGGATACCTGGAGAGAGCATTGCTCAACAAATAGTTACCTCGGTAAAACAATCAAGACGAACCTTAATAGTTCTCTCGCCTAACTTTTTGGACAGTGTTTGGGGCAACATGGAATTCCAAATTGCACATAATCAAGCAATGGGAGAAGGAAGAGCACGCGTTATAATTGTTTTGTATGGAGACATTAACGTAAACACCGATTTAAACGAAGAATTACAAGCTTATATTAAAAGCAATACTTACGTGAAATGGGGTGATCCGTGGTTTTGGGATAAATTAAGATACTCTTTACCACATTCAAAATTGTCAAAACCAAAATCTTATAAAAATAACAACATTCTGCTTTCCATAAATGACAAATCGGGACTTATCAACGACTCGCCAACAACACCAAATGCTTGTTCTACTCCACCTGTATTAACTTTGGATCCAGAATTGTTGAAAAACAATCCTTTAATGTTTCATTCATCAAGTAAATGTTAAGTAATTGTTTTTATGTATGTATATAGTAGTGTGTAATACGTAATTACATATCATTTATCTATGCTGGAAAAAAATTATGATTCAAAATAAGACACACTTGCCTTATTTTGCAGTACCTACCTATTCGTAACTTTACAGCATTTTTTAAATTTTATTTAGTGGAAACCTTAGATAGGCGTTATTATGATATAGGATCTAGTGTTTAAAGTCTGCAAAAATAAATAACTTCTAAAAGCAATGCTGCGAAATTTGAAACATTGCGAAATAGGGCAGGTCTGTCCTATTTTACAATTACCCGTCGCCATAATTACAGTACAAATTATTTTAGTATAGATATTTAATTCTTAAGAGAGATATTACATGCTTTTTGTACAAAGACCTTTTTTCTTTTTGATATTGACAAATATTGTAAAATATTATTGTAAGAAGTTGTACTAAATTTGTATCTGTAAATATTTTTGTAAGGCTGATTTAAATAGAAATTTTTTATTATAGTAGTACATAATTTATCATATTGTTTTCTTTCAATCATCAAATAATTACTTATCATTCAAAATCAGATTTTTCCAATTTTCTCTTTTTGAACAGCGGATTTATTCAGGTTATGGTGAGTTTTTGATGAATTAGTGCTCTGCCTCAATTTTTCTTATCAACTTTTGGTGTCCATTTGTTATAATAACAATTTCTCATACAGCTCATCTCACATCAACCAAGTAAAATCCCGAATGGAAATATTTCCTAATGTCGCGACCATAGATGCAAATAGATCAGGTAGTGACATTATCTTTCTGATCTTCATAAGTGATTGTCAGCTTGTGACAACATTTTGGCCCTACCAAACGAGATTCCTACCTACGAGATTCACTAAAATCCAAAGTGTTTTCTGTTTAAATAAAATTTATAATTTTTATCTATTTATTATTTTGTAAAATTAAGATCTTGCGTAATAAAGACTGTCCTAGAAAGAAACCGACCACTTTGCATTCGTATTTAATAAATGAAAAAAGATAAAACTTTTACTTTTCAATTTTTTTATTGATTCTTTACTCTCTCTTTTCACAGGAAAAAAATAAAAAAACCAAACCTTAAAAACTATATATGAAATGTACGTACTTTTGCTTTAGTCCTTTCATTAAGGTTTGTACATTGGTTATGCTGAAGCTATCTGCGGCTTTTTTGTATTTTTTTGTAAACATAACGCCGTTTGCTGTCACCCCTTTAGTTTTTTTAACTTTTGTTTTATTTGTTCCCAATATTTTTCAATTGAGCGAAGTTTCGGGCAGTTTGGTGAATTTGCATCTTTAGGTACAATGTTTATTTCTTTTTCTTCACAAAATGCAAGGCACGTTTTACTTTAATGCCAGATAGCCAGATCCTGCCAAAACAAAGATGGGGTGTTATGCGACCTCAGAAAATTAGTAACCGTTATTTAAGGCATTCCTTTAAATAAATTTTTGTATTTATTGAACCTGTAGAAATGAAAAATTTCAATTTTAATCTACAAGAGCAAATTGTCTGCCATGGCAGATTTAATATGCATATTAAGTATTTTTTCGGAAATTTTGAAAGTTTCCGAATTTTATATACTTCGGCTACGTGACCTCGACGCCCTGCAACATAAAACTCCGGTCCAGGTAGCTGTTGGAAGTTTGATTTACAATATGTTTCGTCGTCTATCACCACACATGAATATTTGATAAAATAATTTTCATACAATTTCCGGGCTCTAGTCTTTGCTATCAATTGCTGATTTTCTGACCAATTTGCATCTTTTTGTACCTTAAGGTGGCCGAGAAATTCGTTTTTTCTGTTCGACGCAAATCTTAAAAACGAATAAATTTGAAGAAATTCTAAAAACAGTATCAAAAAGCCTGACTTTCAAACTACAAGATGAGTGTTTTTCAATAAAAAATTTTGAAAAAAATTTTTTTTAATGAGCATTTTTTATCAATATTTTTTTTATTATAAATTTTGAAAGCCTAAATTTGGATTTTAGTTGTAGCGTCAACCTTGGAGAACATTATTTGACATAGTCCATATATTAAAATTTTCTATTTTTTTAGATTTGCGTCGAACAGAAAATGTCTTGAAATTCTTCTAGTCGTACATGTATGTAGGCAACCAAACACCCCGGCCCGGCTAAAAATTCGTTTTAAAATTATGTACCTGTAGTTTTATGATCTTTTATACCTGTAGTTTTATGACAAAAGAAATTTATTCCTTTTTTCTGAACTTTTGATTTTTGTATATTTATGATTCATGAAATATGAAAATGAAAGAAGAAGTTTACATTTCCAAATTTATTGAAAAAATGTCTTTATTTCAACCGTAGTTAAGGTGCATGTTGCTGCCCCCCCCCCCAAATTGAATTTAAAAATTTACAAATTTGTGTAAAAAGTTTGAGCATCAATAAGCTTCTAATATTTTCGTTTCAGCCTTAACCGTATCGGAGTTATTTGCGAAATTTGGGAGGGTGCCTCGAAGTGGAATTTTTTGGGGGGGGGGGGTAGACATGTTTTTCTATTTTGGTTCTTATTTCGAATTTTTTTGTGAAATTGATGTCTATCGAGAAGGTTGAAACGATTTTTTTGTAAATTTTGCACGTTTCCAAACATCAATTACCCCATCTATTGCGATACATCAACAGGAAAAATAAGACCATTCATCACCAAACCAAAAAAGAAGGTCATATTTCAAAAACAACCTTCTCAACGCCAACCACCAGCAATTCTATCAAGATCCGGATGCCCTATCAAACCTCCCAAGAAGTTCACACATCTATCGTGACCTTGTCACGGGGGGGGAGTAGTGTGGCGGCTCTGTAACCTAAATTTTAAATCTTGGCAGTTGGTAACACTTCACACATTATTATTACCATAACCCATAGTGAAGGGACGAGGAGGATAATAAGTTAAGTACTAATTACGCGTTTTGGATATTGTTGTTGTTGTTCGTTTTGTTGTATTTTCCATTCAAGTTTTACAGCTTTGAAAGCTTTGCGATAAATTGTTATTAATTTGTTAAAATGGCAAAACGCAAAGTCAAGTATAGTAGATCATCATCTAATAAACGGAGTAAAAAATCAACAGTGCAAAAACTTCCAACTACTACGAAGTAAGTTTTGATATGCTACAATATTTTTTAATTATTTTTTAAACAGTTTTACCAATGATGTAAGAGCTGTAAAGATGGATGTTTTTCCCTAGTAAATAGATTTCGTTACTAATTTTCTATTTATTTAAACTAAATTTTTTTAAACTATTTTAAACTATTTTTTTAAACTAATAAATAAACTCATGATATTTTAACGTAAAAATTGGTATAGCGTTATTCATCCTTACAGCTTTTATATCATTGGTTTAATAATAATTTAAAAATTATTACCCCATATTTACTAATGGATTTTGATAGTAATAATTAACTGATGCTTTAATTTTTTGAAAAGCTCTGGAAATTTATCAAATGCTTCTACTTCATATGATACCTTTGTCGACAATGATGGTAACGAATTTGTTGGATTGCAAGAAAACGATTGTGAAGAGATTATTTCGCAAGAACTCGAAATAGAAACCGAAGACGCTTTTAATGTTATAAAGGGTAACAGGATTGTAAACCTTAGTCATGTGTTACGTTGGGCAACTACTCTTCAATCAAATCATTCAAATCTTTGCAAAGGGACTTTATATTGCACTAAAGAAACAAACCGAGGTTTAGGATTAGTGAGCATTTTAGAATTTAAGTGTAGTGGTTGTGACATCAAAATAGAAAAAAGTACTGAAGCTCTGGATAAATCGTCAATAATAAATAATGGATTCGTGTATGGAACACTTTCAACAGGCAGTACATTTTTACATTCCGAAGAACTTTTAGCTTTAATGGAAATTCCACCTATGAATCAAAAAGTGTTTAATAACATTGAAAATAATCTTGGTGAGATCTGGAAAGATGAATTGACTTCTGATATGGCAAAGGCAGCAGCTGAAGAAAAGGAACTTGCAGAAGGTAAAGGTCATATAGACAATGAAGGATTTCCATATATAACCGTTTACTTAGATGGAGCCTGGTCTAAACGGTCATATGGGCATAATTATAATGCAAACTCTGGAGTAGCAGTAATAATTGGGAAGGAAACAGGGAAAGTTTTATATATCGGAATTCGAAATAAGTATTGCATAATCTGTGATATATCAATTAACAAAGAGGAATCACCAAAGGCTCATAAATGTTTCCGTAATTGGGAAGGGTCCTCTTGTAGTATGGAAGGTGATATTATTGTTGAAGGGTTTTGCTTTGCGGAGAAGCACTATAAAATAAGATTCAAAGAATTTATTGCCGATGGAGATTCTTCAGTTTACAGAAAAATAATGGAAGAAGTTCCTTATGGTTGCGATGTAATAAAAAAGTCTTGTTTCAACCATATTTTAAAAAATTACGGAAAGGCACTTCATAATCTTCGCAAGGATTCAAGTGTCAATAAGAAAACTAGATCAAAACTCTCTATTGCAATAATAAAGACTCTTCAGTCGATTACTACGAAATGTGTGTATGAACGGAGTAAAACAAAAAATAAAGAATTGCTGCGTGAGGATCTTCTGAATTCCGTAAACCACAGCTTTGGAGACCATTCACACTGTAAGGAGTACTTTTGTAAGTCTTGTGGAGAAAAATCTGCCAATATTGACGAAATTATAGCATCAGGTTTACTAAATCATGTGTTGGCTATTTTGGAGAAGTTTATTTCAGTTAAAATAGATCAGATTCTCGATAAAGAAACCAACAATAAAGCCGAAAATTTTATGAATGTTGTGGCCAGGTTTACTTCTGGAAAAAGGCTAAATCTGACGAACAGGGGATCGTTTGAAATTAGATGCGTTATGAGTGCTTTACGCTATAATAACGGATTTGAATGGCATTACAATCCGTTGTCAAAAATAAACGAAGGACAACCTGCTCCGATTATTAAAAATTATATTGAAAAACATAAAAAGGAGAGCATTTGTCGAGAAGAGAGGAGAGCTACTAACCCAGTATGTAGAAAAAAGACATCTATGCCAAGTAACATCGATTATGGACCAAAAGCGATATCAGAGCCTGAACCTAGTGATTTAGAAATCCAAGAAAGAAGTCAAGAAATTCGTAAGAATTTAAAAATTTCTAAAGAAATGGCACAGTTCATTGAAGCTAACACCAAAAATCAATTTGACTCTGAGCTGTTCATCACAGAGAGAAAAAATCGTCTGACAGCTAGTAATTTTGGTGTAGTCATAAATAAAAGGAAAACAACTCACTGTCACAATTTGGTCAAATATATTTTATATAATACTTTCCAAGGAAACGAAGCTACTGAGTGGGGAAAACGAAATGAGCTAATAGCTATAAAACAATTTGAAAAACTGAAAGAAGTTGAGGTTGAAAGAAGTGGATTTTTTATAGACCTTGAAACGGGATATTTAGGAGCCTCTCCTGACGGTTTAGTGAAAAATAGCGATGCCATAGTTGAAGTGAAATGTTTACATTCAATTTTCAAAAGAAATATTACTTTGGTAGAAGCAGTGCAGTCAAAAAACTTATCTGTTTGTTTGGAAATAAGTGACGGAAAACTTCAGTTAAAAAGGCATCACAATTATTATTACCAAATTCAGGGTCAACTAAATATTTCAAATCGTAAAACGTGTTATTTTATAGTTTATACAGGTGGAGAGCTTTTTGTGGAAGAAATCAACAAAGATTCAGAACTTTGGCAAAACAAAATGCTACCAAAATTATCAAAATTTTATGTGAACAGTCTCTTACAAGAAATTGTAAGAAAACGCATTCCTAGGAAATTACGGTGTTTTGATTCTGAAAATGATGAAAATAAGCAAGAGTAGTATATCCGCAAGAAATCTGTATCCGCTGAATAACTCTATATGATAAATAATAAAATATTAAATTAAATTTAAATTTGAATTGAATATTAAACAGGGTTAGGGTGACTTATCTGCTAAAATTCAAAAATAGAAAATGTATAAATTAACGTAAAAATCACTGAAACTCCTACAGTGTAAAAATACGGGCTAAATACACCTCTGTTAAATTAAAACCCAAATTTTTTTCAGTAGTACTAATCCTTTTGTCAAACAAGCAATGGATTAAAATATAACAACCTTTTTTTGACTCAAACCCTTGACCGCTAAGTGTGAGTTTAGAAATATAATAAAAATGAATTTGTCGCTACAGTAGCGACGCCATACGGATTTAGTTTGCTAAGAGAAGTTCTCGGCCACCTTAAAGGACCTTAATACAGCATGAGATTTTATTAATTGCACATTAGATTTCCATGTTCCCACTTTATTCCCCATATTTCTTATGAATGTGTTGGGTTTACGTATAAATTTCTTATCCACTTATTTTGTAATTCCGGATCAGCTGAACCGCGTTTTCTACCGGAACCACGTTTTTTTCCAATACTTGCCACCTTTATAAAAGTAGCCAACACATTTTGTATAGTTGTTTTCTGCAAATTTAATTTTTTCGCTAATTGTCTTTGTAACATTCGCTGATTTTTCATGTGTTCAGAAATAATCAACTTTCGTGTTTTTACTTGTTTGCTCTCCATATCTGTTCAGACTAAAATTTCGAATACGACTAAATGGGTACGGATTTTAACAGGCTATTTTTAACAAAATGTCATAAAATTTAGGTAAATATAATAAAATTTGTACTTAAATCATACATTTAAAAGTGGTCGGTTTTTTTCTAGGACATGCTTTAAGTTACATTATTTTAAAAACAGGAATCCGTCGGTAATTGCTCTGTGGCGAGGTTGTATAGCGCCATGGTTTCAATTGACTATCTGCGTTTAATCCCCATCCGATCTGAATTTGCTAATACGACGACCTACACCTTTCAACTGGATTTCCAATGGACATTTCAAGCAACACCTTCAGCAATAGCGGAGAGTCGCGGTGTAAAGCAACGGAGCAATATTTCCAATTTAGTTTTAAGTTGTTTATTGGAGAAATTGTTGTTCGATTGATTGTTGTTCAGTTTTGAAATGTTATTTTGTTAATATTGTAAAATAACATTTTATCATTGTACCAACAGAAAAATATAGGGTTGTCAAAAAGTTGATCGTGGATCACTACAGGTAACTGTTACAAAACGATATTTTTTTTAAATATTGTAATGACATATAATTTTGTAATAAATCTTCACTAAATAAATCCCATGTTGTCCTTCGTATGCAATCTCCCCTAATACCGTATCAACATTGGGGCAGTTTACATACGGGATTAGTGTTGACGTTTTTGGCTGAAGGGCAGTTTACATTCTTAAATTTTTACCTGTTTTATAAATTGGGGTAGTTTACCCTTAAATACGCTCACCAAGATAAACGTCCAAACATCCAAATCGATTGGATCCTTAAAAATTAATCAGGTACGTAGCGCTGTCAAAATTTTCTCAATTGACCAAATCAAATCTTCACCAATCCAAATTCAGAAACGCACCACTGATTTGCATAACTTTCATTTTAATTTGCAATTCTGGATAAATCAACAGAGAATTTTAATTAAATTTCTAGATTTTCAACTTTGTTGAAACTTTTAACAATAAGCACTTTTGAGTATTTTTTCAATTAACAATTTTTAAATTAACAACGCAAAATTGCCCAACTGGCCTGCTCAACTCTTGGCTATCAAAAAGCCATTTTTCATTGCTTTTCGTTTTGAAATTGACTTCTTATCATGGCTCATGCATAAAACAGCAAATTTTTATTTATCCGCAATTAACTGCGTGCACTGCACTATTTCAAAACGCCGGCGCCGCACCGATTCGAATTATGGGGGTAAAATGTTAGATAAAGTGTAAATTATGTGCGTTACGTTACATTTTACCCTTAATCTTGTTATCTGAAATTGTTCTAATTTTGATCTTGATTTTCAGGCAACAACCTCTCTTGAAATAAACAACAATTTTCTTTGGTCTTATTTTCGAGTTTCTGATCTTTTTGCTCTTTTCTTAAAAAATGGAACACACCCTTTTATTTTTTTTGTCGTAACACCACACTGCTCGTAAGCAAAATCTTTACTCACTGATTTTTCATAGATCGGGATTATAGATGAAAATATAACTCTCATAAATTATGGACGGTGGTAATTCCCCCCGAGTAAGATCGAACAACTATCGCCGATTCGCACTAGATGGCAGCTAATAGGTAAAATGGCAAAGAACGAACAAATACTTTATAAGTCGTAGTAATAAATTGATTACTATATTTATCGCAAATGTTAGAAAAATAATTGGAATGGTATTAGAAGTATATTCTTAAAAAGTTCAAGAAAATAAAGAAGATACAATCTTAGAAATAGTCTCATCAAAAAGTGTTTTAAATTTTGGAATTCAAAATACGTCGCTCACTATTTTTTTAATATATTTTTGTTGGTAAGTTTAATTAAGCAGTTTTTTTTTCCATTTCATATTACTAGTTTTATTGGGTTAACTGGTATTCATTAATATTTCTTCATAAAATTGTTAGATAACCACTTGAATGAAAGCATCCACAATATTAATGCTTTGAAACTGGATATAATCGCTGGCTGCTATCAACATCAAGTTGATATAACATAAAGCATAAAGATAATTTGTAACAGCTGTTTTCAAAATATACATAATATATATTATTAATAATTAAAAAAAATGTCATTTTTACTGCAGGTAAATAATTAATGATAATTATAATTTGAGGTTGTGAATGCAACTTTAATCAAACAATTAGGTCAAATCCGGTAGAAATAAACAGAAACGCATTCTACTTTTTTTGGGTCAAGGAAGAACAATAAAATCAACTAAATAAATAATATCAAAAGTTTAAAAAATTTAATCAAAACAAACGAAATATTAAAATATACACTAATAAATTAGGAAAAGGTATAAAACATAACTAACAAACAGATATAAAACTAAATTATGAACTTAGCAATAATTAAAAATTTTAATACTGATTATTTATTGATCTTAGGTGTTATTTCTAGTATTTGTCTTATGTATTCCAATTCAGATTTTTAAAGTTGATTGGACTATTAAATTGGCATGTGCATAGACATTTTCCGCAGCTATTCACTGGAATGTACAATATTAAATGTGACACTTGCACTTTTGAAGAAATAATAAGGAAAAAAATACCGATTAACCGTGGAGGATTTTTTAATCCTGTCCTGTGTCAATATAAAATCTGAATTAGAATTGTTTGCAAGCAATGAATATTTCCTAACTTGAATAAGTTATCACAATGAAACATAAGAAACGTAACAAAAGCAAAGCAAAATTAATAAAGGAACAAAAAGCTCAAAAAATTAAACTTAACATAAGGAACAAAATAAGTTGTTGCAACTGGAAAGTTACCAAAAGCATGAAAGTTGCATGCATAAAGTTAACTTTATCCAAGATTCACAACAATATACACAAATTCTAAGACATAATATTCACATGGTTCTAATGCACTTTATTCATCATTGGTAAATAGGTATCCATTATTTGTAGGTACTTTGGCAATGCATTTATGTAGTGTACTACATTATGGCATAATCAAAACAATAATTAGATAATAAAATATTTAAAACATTTAGTAGGTACACAAGTGAACCTGTAAAAATTGGATTCTGAGTTAAGGTCTTGAATATCCAAATAAATTTTTGAATGTGAACACCAGGTGGAAATTATTTTCTAAACTAAATTTTGGTGAAAATTTTTAAGGAACTCAATTAAGATCACAATCTTATTGGGTTTGGATCACTTGTATGCTCATCGCCTCATGTGTAAACTAAATGCACCAAAAAATAAAAATAATTAATTAAGTAAGCAGTTTTAGCAGCACTATTATTGGACTGGCAAAAAAATTGCAAAAGAACATCCCGCTTAATAAAACGCAAGATAATACTTTATAATTTTCTCGCGTCTTTGTAAGAGATGCCTGCTTTATTAAAAAATATATAAAAGTAGTATCACATTTTTACACAACTTTTCTTTTAGTCTCCTGAAATTGCGTTATCCTAATAGAAACTATAAAATAAGTCTTCTTTGAATCAGTCCTTATACGGTTGTATCCTAAAAATAAAAATTGTTTGTTTATGATTCATTCACTTTGTCCAATTTAAATTATTGCAGGGAAACATAATTATTCAGATTAATTGTGAACACATTTTTAAACTTGTAAGAGCGTTCTAAATTGGAATCACTGATTTGATCCATAATTAATATACGTGTGGATCGTAATTAGGACGTGATCAAGTAAAAATTTTGAAACTCACTGTTCAACCAATTTCGAAAAAATCGATTGTGAAATATGTTATTTGACGTTATATTTATATGGGCAATGGAAACGACCCACATGAAAGGATTAACGAGATAGTAGTGGCTATTTCATTATTGTGATTGTAGCTATCTCAAAGCATTATTGGCTTTGATATTAATTTAATATGATTTATATAATTTTAAATATTCATAAAAGATCAACTAAATTTAAACCAAAATAATTGCTTATTATTTAAGTTAATAAAAATCATACAAGTAACTTTTTTTTTTAAACAGTTTACTTTACCTTGCAATACACCGTTATATTTGCTTTATCTGATGGAATTCTTTGGTAACATATTCGAGTAAAATAGTCAATTTGGCGTTTCCTGAAGAATATATACCCCCCAATAAGAGAAATCACCAGAATTATACAACCAATGGAAGATCCAACAGCTACGCCTAAAAATAAAAACATATCACAAAACATTAAAACACGGTTTTAAAAATTTACCGGTGGATGAAGCAACAATTACTTGCTTCTCTAAAAGCAAACAAGCTGCGTTGGTAGGATAAACTAGTTCTGTAAAACAATCGGTTGCCTAAAACACCAAATTTTTTATCAAGTCAAAAATTGCTCAACAAACGCTTGACCTTTAAAATGCTTGGTGTGTCGTTGTTTGAGCTACATTTTAACCAAATATCCGATTTAAATTCTTCGCCATTGCTACATCTTTGCGAAGTATACGACAACTTGATCATTGATTTCATATAATTAAACATGACGGTCGGACAAATATCAATGAATGGCATAACCAATTGCTCGTTTTTGCATATAAAACCATTGCACGAATTCAAAAGTTTGTTAAACACGACAGAATAGTTGTTTTGTCCCGATTTAATCTGCAAAAGTAATTTAAGTTTCCTTAAAAATGTAATCCATCCAATGATATTTTTACCTGAATGGTTTTCAGAGATGTTAAGTTTAAAATGTAATTTGTTTCGTTATTTTTTATTGGACAATTTTGTGGTTTTAAAAGTTTAGCTGGAGTTGGTTTTATTGTGACAGTATACATTTCGTGTGTAACGACGATAGAATTTGTTGCTTTCTTACTTTTGTTAGTAATACTGCTAGGCGAAGATGCAGAAGTGGACTTTTCTGTGGTTGAAGTACTAATTGGATAATTATTATTAGAAGGCAAAACTAAAGAAAAAAAAAATGAAATTAAAAGTTTGACGTTCCTGGTTTTAAATAATCTTACCTTTACTTTTGTCCTTTTCTTGCTCATTTGGAACGATATTTTTCGATTTATCTAAACAAGCGTATTTTGTTTTCCATTGAAACTCATAAAAACATTTCGTTTTATTAACAAACGTAGGTCCTTCCTAAAAAAATTAGGTCTTCATAATTAATTATTATTTTCATTATCATCATTACAATACCGATTTATCTGAAGGAGCCAAACACATAAATGTAATGATACTACGATATTTTTCCGGAAGAGAGCAAGTACCTCCAAAAGTATAATTTAATTGTAATGTTTCATCATGGTACTCCAGCATTGGGCTATTAAAAAGTCCAATTTGTTTATACCTAAAATAAATATTGCAAATATTATTTGCGACTTTTTTTGCGAATTGCGACTGCTTTGTTTATTGATTTAATATATTTGACTCACCTTGAGCGAAGATGAGGATTGGTATAATTAACCATACATATAGCCGAATCGGGCAAACATAACGGATTTGTTATTGGACTACAAACGTTTAAAATGTAGGTAATATTTGGTTCATTGGGATCTTTAAAATAATAATCATTATCCAATTTCGTCAAAGAAGTTAAGTTAAAATTTCCAATGTTAGAATTAACAGAACATTCCATTTTTTTATGCGATTTTCTACATGCTAATGGAGTCGCAATAGTTATTTCAAAATTGCAGTTGTCAATAATTATCTAAAAATATAAACAGTTTTAAAAATAATAATAAGTTTATTTATTTTTTTTTAATCCAATATTAGTCCGAGTAGGTAAATTTCACGATAAAAAATAGATAATATCGATACGGTGATCACCCGTTAAGAGAATTGAAATTTAAGTTTCTTACTATATTTCGTATTTAACAAATGTGATTATAAATAATTATTTTATGCTCACCTGTTTATTTAAAATTTTTCCTTGACGAGACACGGAATAATTACAAACAAAATTAACTTTGCTTGTATATCTGGAATTACCACACTCTTTACCATCGAGATTCAAACTTAGTAATTCATTAGTTTGTACTAATATTTGGCTTGTGTAACCTGTAGTAGTACATAGTTGAAGTAGTTTCAATTATTGTATAAATAAAATGTACTGATGATGCTACATACCTACAGAAATTTCCATTCCATTCTTGATCCAACAAACACTAACGTTGGAATCATTATTGCATTTTTGAGTTAAAGAACCGCATAAATTATATCTAAGGTGACTAGAATCTTCCAATTCGAGTATGGTATCATTAGTCATATTATGAAGACCACTTAAATCCAAATCGTTAAATTTACAATTGTCTTCAGATCTCTGGAAAAAAATGGTTGTAATTTTTTTAGGTGCAAATTAGTCAAAATTTAAAACTATACATAATATAAAACAGGACATGCAATGGGAGTCTTCCATGTTAATCTGTAAGTACAATCATCAACATAATTCTCAAATTTTGGTCCGTTTTCGTGAGTATCACATATAAATTCGATTTCAGTGCTAATAGTACGATTGACATTTGTAGGGCATTTACTTCCTTCTAAAAAAAAGAAGCAATGTGAAATCCATTCATTGGATGGTTTTATAAAAAGAAAAGGTTAATAAAATATAACTCAAAATCCAAGATAACTTTATCTTATAGTACAAGTGTTATGACCATTTTTGAAAAAAAAAATTACAAATGTTTGATTCGATTAGTAATCAAAAATTTTAGCCAAAAATTGTAAACTTGGCAATTATTCATTTTCTTCGTCTATTTTTTGCCATTACCTTCCAGAATGTTGATGCTATTCCACTCGCGTATAATCAAAACAAAGTCTGGAGTTTTGAAACCGTGTAAATATAGCGAAAATAATAATAATACTTACCAACAAATTTCCCTTTCACTTTATCTTCATCAACTTGAAAATCCAATGGAATGCTTCCTAAATTGGTATATTTATTTTCTCCCTTAATTGTTTCTTTCAAACATATCTGAGAAAACTCGACTAAAACAAAAAACAAAATATTTTATTCGTTAAAATTTCTAATAAGAAATAAAAGAAAAAGAATGAGAAAAAGCATTTAGTTGTATTTAATATAATATTATACTATATTTTACAAACCGTTGCAAGTTGAATTTTCTTGATTTTCAAGATTTAAAGGGCCACATACATTAATTTTCATAATCCCTGAATTGTTATTTGAAACCAACCAACCCTCGTGTGGTTTATTGAGACCAGATATATTGTACATCAAATTATTGTCGCGGTCCATTATCTATCACATCGGAAAATTATTAATGCTGATGAGGAAATTATTTGACAATTTTCAATTTATGGTTAAATCATTTAACAATGATCGAATCACAAGTGACTATTAACAAATAATTATTAAATAAATTTATAACTCTATCAATGCTATTGCCATCCAAATCTGATGCTTGTTGATACAATTTTATATTTGGTCAAATTTAAAAGAAGTACAACAAAATATAATGCACTAAGAGCAATTCAAATTTTTAACGCAATTAAATATTTCACTACACTAATTTAAGCGGCGTTTACAGTGAAGTGGGGTCTTGTTTTACTTCGGTAGGAAGCTGACAAGCGCCACTCAAAACGAACAATTTTTAAATTATAGAAAAGGATAGAAGAAAATACTTTAATCTAATTGGCGATTGCTAGCTGTCTACCGAAGCAAGGTAAGACCCCATTTTTTTGTTACCCCAAAATTACCAAGTTTTGGAGTGCGAGTCCAAATCCATTGTAAAAATACAATAATTCCATGGTAAAAATAATCGCAAAAAATTGTACAAAAATATTACTTACCAAACAGTTTAATGGTAGTTTGATGCATGCCAGAGGAGACTCCACTTCAAAATTGTATTTTTTAGATGATTTAGATTCTATGTATTTACCATTGGATACTTTTTCAATTGCCCAATTGCATTTAATATGGATTATTGTAACTACCTCTTAAAAAAATTAATTATTTTAAAGTTCAAATGTTTAATTTAGACAATAAAACTTACTTTTACGCGATTCTTTTGAAGCGTGATGTCCTTTAACGGTAAGTTTATTTGATTGGGCATCATATTCGGTAATTTGAGAAACAGCATCGGTTAAAGGTGTTATTTCGCCTTTACTGTTAATTTCACATACAGAAACACCCGAACCACATTCTTCCGATTTTTTAAAAAAATTTATGAAAAATGTATTGCCGTTGTGTGTAATATTCACTTTTTCCAAGGATCTCAAATTTACAATGTTGTTATCCATAGTGCTGGTATAGTATGGTTGTTTACATGAAGTGTAATCGTGCATTTCCAAAATCCAGTTACATTTATTTTTCAGGTGTAGGGAAACGTCCTAAAATAATCTCAGATATACCCAGTTTATATCATAAGAGTAGAAAAAATATGAATTGCTAAATAAATGTATAATGTGTTTTTAGTTTACCAAAAGTAATCTATATGGTTAAAAGATGATAAACAAAATTATAAAATAAACAAATCTTCTTACTTCGTTACAAGTAAAGTTGATAGTTAAAGTGTAGTTTTCCAATGAAGTACAGAAATCCCCACCAATAGATTTAAGCTGTCTTTCAGTATCTAAAAGTAATATTTAACATATTAAAATATTATATAATAAATAAGTAGTGCAAATCGAGGGGTAAGTTAAATTTTAAAAAATGATGTACCTACACTAATATTTCCAAAAGAAAATCCTGTACAGCTGTACACCAAAAATTCATATAGTGACTCACCCTTCGGTGCAAATACATTACAAGATGTAATGTAGATAAATATAAAAAACAGAATATAATAAACTGAACTAAAAGTAACATCTATAGTTCGTATTAGCAAAAGAAAATTTTATAGAAATATTTTCTCAGCTTATTTACAACGATACCTACTCTTGAATCCCAAAAATCGGATTTTCCAAAAATGCTAATAATTTGGTTTAATTTGAAATGATCTTCCTTTATGTCGCTAATCAAAATATCTCATAAATACTCAATTTGCCAGGTCTAAAGTTTTCATCCATGCCAAGTTTCAACAGAATAAGTTCAAAGGTAAAAAATCAGTAGTTGAAAAATCAATTATTCCTCATTTTCTACCCTTGGGAGTAAATTTTTTTTTTTAATTTTAATGGGATCAACTTCGACCAATAAAGAAAGAATCATCAAAATCGAACCAATC
The DNA here is from genome assembly GCA_905340355.1 of Rhagonycha fulva. NCBI lineage: Eukaryota > Metazoa > Arthropoda > Insecta > Coleoptera > Cantharidae > Rhagonycha > Rhagonycha fulva. The sequence goes on from HG996556.1 coordinate 38,884,534, forward strand.
TGTGAAAAGTTATACCCGAACATACCCACATAAAAAAATACATACAGACGAACATAGAACCTTCTCCTTTTTTTATTTTTTGTCGGTTAAAAATGAACCAACCACGGTTGTCTTATACATAAATAGATAAATGACAAGCCGGTAGTGACGTAAATTTGATATTAAATTTAAACTAAAGCCACTTATAACTAGAATATAAATAGGTTGCTAGAAAGCTCCTTCTTCGTATCGTTTATAGACGTGCCACTAATTTGTTATAATTATCATTATATTAATTAAGAATTATATGGCTAAAGGTAGCCCCACACTGCATGTGTCAGTCAGCCTAATAAATAATAATAATTATTAGTAAAATATAACTTATTTATAAATAAGGTAAAATATTTATATATTTTGTTTGTTGTTTTCTATTTAAATAATGAAACATTTTTGAAGATATCAATATTACTGATCACTTGGTCCATTATTATTTAAAATTAATTAAGATATAATAATAAAGTATTTATAAAGTGAGGAAGTCCCCCGGTAAAATTTTTACCTCCAAGGTTATCTCTTTTTTAATCAGAAGGTAAATATTATATACTTGCATAAAAAAACACGGTTATCATAATAATAATATAATGATAATCATTTTAATTTGAAGTTTATTACAACTAAATTGTTTAAAAATTATAAAAAAAAAGATAATATTATTCTGATGGTTTATAATTTTGAAAATTTTTATGAAATCATAGAAAACAATATCTTGGAAATATTTTTATAATTTTTATATGACTTTTCAATTATGAACAGATTTTTTTACAGTTTACATTAAATTAGTGATTTTCCAATAAATATTATCAATTTGTTGAGTACTGATTATAATCACTGTTCTTTAATTTGCACTAACATTATATTTATTCTATAACCTTTTCCTAAAAGCACCCAAGATTTAGGTATATATTTTAATTAAATTACACTGATATCTAAGTAAATAAATGTTTGTTTTTCCTTATAAGTCGGATATACTATTACCCATTTTATAATTTATTTGAACTACTTGGTGCTATTTACACACATTTCATACGTTTAATCGTTTAAAATCTAAGGCAGTGGTGCTCAACGTTTCAAATAACTTGATCTAATTATCAATATCTGAAAGTCTTGAAGATGTACCTTCTCTACTAGTATATCAAAATACTGTGGTCGACCAATTTACATATTTGGAGAAAGGGACTGTAATTCGGGTTTTCGTAGAAACACAGATGTTACATATGAACAAAACATTTATTATTTATTTAATCAGTTTGATTGAAATTTTCTTGGGATCTACTGAAATTAGCTTTGCGATCGACCGGTCGATCGCGATTGACGGGTTGAGCATCGCTGATCTAAGAAATCACAATTTCTTGAATGGTTTTCTTCCCATTTTTATCTCATAATGGGTGGACTGTTAATATAATTATTCAATACTTTATAGAGAAAACTTATCAGTATTTTTAAGCTTTAATTTGTCTAAAATACAATATCGATATAGTTAATATCAAGTTACACTACATTAATCACAAATCAATTACCTAATTATTTGTAAAGAAAGTTCAAATCTAAATAAGATCTATTTGTATAAAGGTTAAATATGCCAAAATATTTTAAGATATTATCATAGTTTACACTAGGATAATTATAAAACTTTCAATACATAACTCACAAATTCTTTACAAATCCTTTTTGTATTTTGTTTATTCAATGTACATATTTATTATAGAATAGTTTTCAAATAACAGTATAATATTTCAATATGAATCTAACAAATAAATATACAAAATTACAAAAAACATTGATTTACTAAATTCCTAAGATTGCCGAATTATTTGGAACGTTTTATTCGCTTTGTTAAATATGTAAATCGTTAAAATGACCCGAAAGACTTAATTTTGAGATAATTTAGGTAACGCGATCAACTGCGAATGTGAGGTACCGGGTTCAAATCCGAAGAAGGGTAACTTCTTTATGACTAGTCTCCGTGCTTTGGATGGCACGTTAAGCCGGTGGTCCTACTGGGTTAATGAATTGCTATCATTCACATAAAAACCAGAGTTACAGGCTCGTCTGGGGACCAGTGTAGCAAACTACCTATCGGACGTTAAACAATTTATATGCTCACAGATCTAGCACTGTAAAAGAAACGACGCAAATGTTGAAAATAAACAGATCAACAGATCTAAAGAAAAGTTAAAGAAGAAGAAGAGAATTCTACCACAAAGATAAGAAGATTGGCAACTAATTATTCTCAATCTATACAGTAATGTAACTACGTACAGTTCTGACAGTAAATGATAGCAGTGATGACGCTAATGTGCAGAAACAAAAATTGATAGGCTCCGTTTGCACGACATCGATTAGTGTCACAAGTCTAAATTATGTTCATTTCATCAAATGCTGTAGCAAAATCAATGAAGACGCAATACACTAAGCACCTCATTTTATTGGATTTACAATGAAATCAATCAATATGAATAAATTAGTAAAAGTAGATTAATATTTAAAAAATTCATGTTTTTATAAACTATATTATGCTCCTAACACTAACATGAAAGTTTGACGACGATTTCAATAAATTATCATATTTTGTCAAAACTTGATGAAATTTTCAAGCCACTTAACTGATAAAATTAAAACTTTGGATTAGTATGTATTTGGATCTGTGAAAACTTTTTGAGAGAAGAAATTAATAACATTTGAAAAGATCTCTCCTCGCGGACACCTTCAGTGAACTTTTCGTATTCCGAAACTCGGTTATAGGAAATTACATACATAATAATAATGTAATAAATAGTACTATGCATAAATTAACACAAAACCTCAAAGTTAGGAGATTTTGAAAATTCTGTCAGCATAAAATTACTAAATTATGACACAATATCGGACAATCATAACCTCATCACAAACGCATTTGGGAATGAATCACAGAGAAAAAGTTGTACTTAAAAGTCAAACAATTTGTATCTATATTGTCTAAATTTAGTACAATTTGTGTTAAAAAGTAATACAATTGCGCTAGAAATGACTAAAATAGTGCTAAAAACAAGTACAATAATTGTACTAAATTTTTACACTGTTTGTACTTGTAGACCAGGGGTCGGCAACCTTTTAGCTGTGGTGTGCCAAGCCACTCTACCAATATGATTCAGGGTGCCGCCTTAATTCTAAATTATATAATATAAGAAGAATTTTATACCAAATTATTTGAATTTTATACCCTGATTATTTGTAGAGTGCCATTCAGAACCCCATCGCGTGCCAAGCCTGGCACGCGTGCCATAGGTTGCCGACGCCTGTTGTAGACAATCTAGACACAAATTGTTTTACTTTTAAGTACAATTTTTTTCTGTGGGTAAGTAATAATTTCCTATAATTATCAAGAATCAAAGCAAATCAATTGTTTTTATTTTAAAAAGACAGTTTTTTTCATCTTAAAAAAAACAAAAGTTTTACAACAAAATTCAAACGATATCATAGGACCTACATAAAGCTAATTAAAAGTATGAATCGTATAGGATTCCATGATTAGGATTAACACTTAAATTTCTCCTGGGGCTCTTTTTCTTCTACGTAAGATATAAGTAAGTCGCAGAAGAAGTGAGGCAGCTAATAAAATTACAATGCTTTCACGTAATTCAACTATTTAATATGAAAACAACGGTTTCAAGTTACCATTTCGCTAAAATTCCATAAGAATAGTAGCAATGCAATTATTGCATTTTTATAAAGGCGCAAATACAAAAGTACTATAACTATATCCCACGTGAAATATTATAACTTGATAAAAAGACCATAATCGAATTGATTTATGGAAGAAATACTGACTTTTCATGTAAATTAAATTGTCGAGAAGTAAGCTATGTTGTTATAAAAGTTAAAAAAAAACTTAGAATTACTGCACGTCCTACATAAAGAGGGAAAAAATTTCGATGCTAAAACAATTTGCAAAGTTTAAAAAACTAGAGGAGCTAAGGGCCGAATGGCTACAAAAAAGTTCTTAATTAGTGAAGTCAATAAAATGAAACGTATTCGGTATGCAAAGACTTCCAAAATAAATAATGGTATTTTAGGCTAATCATTAAGCCATCATGTGACCGAATACAGAACCTTATTCCCTCCATACAGCCTGTGACCTTCATCCTATAAAAAATTTAACTAATTAATTAGATCAAGTGTCAGAGCCATCCCTATAACCATTAAACAAAAGTTAATTCAAAGACTACAACAAGGACGGGCTGTTTTGATGGACTTTTTGAAATAATAGTAGTTTATATCACGAGGGCGTAAGGGGTTGTTTTTCGTCACGAGACGTAGTTTATGACACGAGCCGCAAGGCGGCGAGGGGAATAATAGTCGAGAGATAGAAAAACCCTGGAGCCCGAGTATTATGAACAGCTTTTCGTGAATTTGGGAATAATATCCGACAAAATTCACGATTTTTATGCAATAATTGCAGAAATTTCATAAATTTATAACACGTTTTAATTGACATCGTGGTAGTGTAAAACCAACTTCTACTTGTAACTATGGTGTTTTTCTTGGCACCAGTTGGTACTCTGGAGGGCGGCCATGTTGGGGCGCCATGTTCATTTTGATTTCTGCTCTCGTGATGTTTGAACGTTTGTGTATTGTGTCGTGTGTTTTCAATTAAAAATGCCTAAAAACCAAGAAATAATCGTTAAATAATCAATAAATACGACATTGTGGTCGCATCTATCGTTGTTCATGGACACGTTGCAAAAAAATCGCAAATTCGATATCGATGGATCACGTGGTAGGTACTATCGAACTCAGCAAAAAGCGGTATTTATGTGGGTACAAAGCCACGATAGTCGATCTACGTGTTCTAGTCTCCCCTACAGGATTTTTTATGCGCCGACAGGCGCATATTTTGAAGATCAAAAATGAAAACGACGAAAAGCACGTTCGCCGAAGACAACCGCAAAACGTTGTAGATACGCAAGACAGGCAAGTTTTTCACAATTGTGTGGTTAAGATTAAATATGTCAATAAATGATTTTTGAGAATTTTTGTTTGTTTGAAATTTTTTTACTCCCGGTATTTTTTTACTCCCGGGAGAAAAATAAAGTGTGACGAAAAGAGCTTCTTTACTCCCGAAAAACCGGGTGTAAAGTAGTCACTTTACACCCAAAATCACGAAAAAATATTTTTAACATCCTCAAGCGTTTAAGGGAAGTTATAAAAAGAAAGAAGTATCCTACAAGATATATATCAATGTGCCTAATTAGTGAAATTCTGACAACTAACTTATTTTGTATTTAGTGCCCGGGTTCCTTTATGGCATAATTTATCTTGTATGAAATTATTAAAACGCTATAATTTCAATTTGTAAATAAATTTTTTGAAACCTTTTTTTTTGTTTTCCGTGACCCAAAGAGTACATTAACAAAATGGAAACTTAAAACCGCTGTTTCCTTTTTAAATAATTAAATTATTATAATTTTATTAGGTTCCCCAATTCTTATGCGACTCGTCAATTGCACAAGTGGGTCCGTACACCACCATTTGCAATACCTAATTATTAATTAACCATATATGTAAACAATAAAAACTGTTTTATAAATTGTAAATTTAAAATTAACTTTAACAGTCCATTTTATTTTAAAAGGTGCGCGAGGTATTTCTATAAGCTGGAAAGTATAAAAAGAATTCTAATTTATCCACGAGCAGTGGCGGATTTTTAAACATGTGCACGAGGCGCACGCCTGGAGTTTCAAAATTCCCCTTTTTTAGGACCACCAGTATAGTGCATAACTGAGCAAAAAACGTGCAGGTAGAATGCACGTTCTAGGGTTTAGGGGTAGTGAAAATAATTAGAAGGTAGTCTCAAAATTGAATTGCGCTTATTGGGGCTTCTCAAGTGCTAAATAACATTGATCCACCTGAACACTCTGATTAGGGGATTCCCAAACACGTTGTATGGATTATTCTTATCAGTATCTTGCTTATTACGTTTGCATAAACAAGACAAGATAAACAGATATAAATTTACCTTGATGCAATCCCTTCTTTTGTAAAATTACTAAGCACATGTTTGCTTTCGCGCCAAAACAACAATACACATTTTTACATAAAATCCATTATCAAAGTTTTTACAAAAATTAAGTATTTACCTGAAGCTAAATATTGGAATGATTGCCCAAAATTATGGACGGATTCGACCTTTCCATTTTGGTTAATTAGCAAGCAAACAGCTGATTTTTCATCACAGTTAGGAATTTTTTTCTTTCGGCATGGATAAAAGTGTAAAGTAACATTTTTTTCAAAAACTTCTTCTTCATGTTTATATAATTTACTAAAATTAATTATTATTGAAAAAATTGTTTATTAAAAAATGGGCAACAGACTTACTTTGTAATATAAAATTTTTGAATATTTTTAGGCAAGCGAGGGTCATAGAACTCACATAAGGCAGATTCGTCAAATATATGTTCATAATGCACTTTAGATGTACAGAAATCCAACGACAACGTTAATATAACCATAAAAATGTACAGATTGTTGATCATTATTAAAAGAATGAATTTACGAAATGATATAACCTTTATGACAACATACAATGTGTATAATGCACATGTCACAGAAAATACTATTAAATTAACAATTAATTATTAAAATTTTTGTAAAAAAAATTTAAACCGGTAAGCGACCCGAGAAGTTTGCAAGATTAAAAATATTTAAAATGTTTTCGTTATCATTACAGGCAAACGAACTCGACCAAAACACACATTACGAACGAATAAAATATTCACTATCGGCATGAATGAAAACTTTATACAAGAGTGGGGAAAAATCACTTAAAATAATTATTAAAACCGTGCTTCTCAAACTTTTTCATATCGTGGTTCTCGTATTCCCAAAATTTAGAAATAATTTTCTAGGCTCCCCAAATACGCATTATATCTATTGATTTTATATAGCAGGAACCTTCTATTAATTAAATTATTATTAAATATTTCGCGACCAGGATCATGATGCACGTCCCCTAGGGGGACCACGGTCCACAGTTTGAAAAAAAATCTGAAAAATTTGCACTATACTAGTACTGAATTTGTCCAGTAGAACATAGGGATTTAACACATAAAATCCCACATATTAATATTAATATAATTTTTATTGAATTATAAAATTTTATTATATTAAATTAATATAACTACATAGTAGGTGTTGACATTCTATTGATTTATCTTCTATTAACGAAAAGTGCATTTATGCAGTCACTATAATATTATCTGTAACATATTCGATAAAATTTGTTGATATTGTACAGATGTCTCTTTTATATCAGCCAACATTTGCTCCAGCTATTGAATTTATTAAAAAAAATTATACCTACTTACTTTAAAAAATATTTTACTTGTTTTATTTGTAATTTTGTGCACTTAAAATAGAAATTTATTTTTTTATAACTTTTTCGGTCTTTATATTATATTTAAAGAGGAAAATAATTACGCCTCATAAGATACCATTATCTCAGAAACTATTGGGTTTCTAGGTATTTATTAATAAAGACCACGTCAAATTAAGGCACTTATGTAAAAATGTCTTTCAAAAACAATGCAATTTCATATTATTTAAATAATTTTTAAATTGACTTCAACCCAACACATTCAGTTACCACCGTTTTTAAAAAATTGATTTTTTGACGGAAAAGGTATGTATATGCTCTCCTTAAAAGCATTAACATTTTCCTGATAAATAAAAAATGTCTCAATTATGGATGTCAGTCAGGTGTCCTTGTTTTCAATTTCTTATTCCGTCGTGTTGTCCCAAAATATATTTTTGTTACATAAATAAATAGTTAATAATGCAAACATATCAATAATATCAAGAGATACAATAAAACACAGTGCTTCTCAATCTTTTTCTATTTAAGCTTCTCTTTACTATAATATAACACTTTTATTGCGCCCATATTGTATTTTATGTTTTTGTTTTTATTTTATCGCTGCTTTGTATTTGCATATACCATTATGTGAAATGAGCAAAATATTGGCTTATAATAATGTGTTAAAAATCTTATTGAGATGTGCTACAGTTTCCCATTATTTACATTTACATTTTTGTTATGACTTATGATACTTTCTATTTTAGATTCTGTCGTTGATGATAGAAACATGGAGTTCATTTAAACTTTCGTTAGACACATTTAATATTTTGAAGGTTTACTTTCTTTTTTCTTTCTTTTTTTATCAACTTTTTTATTTATTATTTCACACATTGTTCTTCACTTGTCCGATTAAGAAATATGTTGTTTTTTTTGCTCATTATAACTTTGCTTATCCACCATGTGACCATTTCAACATTAAAAATTGAGTGTTGTATTTATGTTTTTATGCGTAATAATTCTTTATAGTGGATTTCAAGGGGGTTCAAGGGCGTGTAAAGCGTAATACAGAGGAAATCTACAAATGATACCTCCTTAGCCTCTCCACACCAACTCCACTCCCACCGGCAAGCGGTGAATCCTGCTACGTTGAGCAACTTGATGAGTCTGGGCTTCAACTCCAGAAGGAAGTCAAGTCAACAAGCAAACGGGAGACGGGGGTCTTTTTTAGGCCACTTAGAAATATACTATTTAAGGGCTAAATAAGATAGACAATTCTAGACGAGGAAATGTCTTAGGATCGGTGGCGGAAGAATCTAGTTTAGATCAACGGCAGCGACCACGTCCATAATAAGATTGGATATCGTCAATCACCAAGCCGCCTGGTAAGCGTGGTGATTTAAATACTAACACACCCTCTAATAAAAAAATGCCAATTTATAAAACTAGAATACCTCAGGTGGGTAGAACAATACGTTCAGAATCCCACACTGACATAGTCGGTCTGTCCCATGGATTCTGGGGGGGACAACAAATTGACAAGAAGAAGAGTGACCCTACTGAAACAATTTACATTGCGACCTACAACATACGCACAATGAGCAAACCAGAATATCTGGATGAATTAGAAGAAGAAATAAGCCACATAAAATGGAATATACTGGGATTGTGCGAAACCAGGCTACCTGGAGAAAAGCTACATACGTTAAACTCAGGACATAAACTTTTCCAAAAACACTGAAGAAAATTTCTGGAATGGAGGAGTAGCAATACTCATAAATAAAAAACGAAAACACCTCATCACAAAAGTACAGGCGATATCAGACCAAGTCATATATGTGGTCACGAAGATTTCGGAAAGATACAAGGTACAAATCATACAAGGATATGCCCCTACTGGTTCCGCAGATGACAAAGCTGTCGAACAATTTTATGACGATGTCACATCCTCAAGAAAATCCGAAAAAGTCCAATATTGTATAGTGATGGAAGACATGAATGCCAAAATTAGAGGAAAGACAGGAGATTCAGAATGTATAGGTAAATACGGTGTTGGTGAAAGAAATAATCGCGACGAACTACTTTTAAATTATCTAGAAAGCGAAAATCTCTACTGTATGAACACATTCTTCAAAAAATCTATGAAGAGAAGGTGGACATGGAGAAGCCCAGACGGCAAAACAAAAAATGAGATCGACTTCATAATAACAAACAATAGACGAATAGTAACAGACGTATCAGTTCTAAACAGATTCAATACTGGAAGCGATCATAGATTAATAAGAGCCGCAATAAAATTCAAAAATAAAATAGAAAGAACAAAAATGATTAAAAGTAGATATAATCCAACTAGAGAAATAATAGAAGCAAATCAAGAAAAATTCCAAAATGAATTAAATAAAAAGTTATCACCTATAACACATCTGGAAACTCTACCATTGGACGCATTATCAAAAAAATCACTCACGATATACAAATTGCAATAAAAAAGATCAATAGCGCAATCGTGCAGAGAAAAGACATGAGAATAACGCTGGAAACCAAGAAATTAATTCGGGAAAGAAGCAAATTGAAGAGGGGATCAATTGAACAAGTTGAAATGAATAAAATAGTAAAAAAAGAAATTCGGAAAGATATAAGAAGTTATAATACAAAAATTATCAAAGAAACCATTGAAAATAACAAAAGTATGCGAATACTAACTAGGAAGTTAACGCAAGGTATACAAAATATACACCGGATCAGAAACAAAGATGGTCATATAACCAGCGATAGATCACAAATAATAAAAATAATTGAAAATTCCTATAAAGAATTATACGACTCCAAAATTGAAAACCCCTTCAATAGCAAACTGAGAAAAATTATAGAGAACGTTGGCTCGGAAGATATTCCCGAGATCACATCTGAAGAGATTAAAGAAGCATTGAAACAGATGAAAAATGGTCGGAACCCCGGAGACGATCGCATAACGGCAGAAATGTTGAAAATGGGAGGTGATACTTTAACGAATGCCATCAAAATACTACTAAACCGCTGTCTTCAACAAGGAAGAATACCAGCAGAATGGAGAAACGCTGACGTTGTACTGATACATAAAAAGGGTGATAGTACAGATATTGGAAACTACCGACCAATAAGTCTCCTCTCACACTTGTATAAATTGTTAACAAGGATTATTACCAAAAGATTAACAAATAAGTTAGACTTTTATCAACCAGTTGAACAAGCTGGCTTCAGAAAGGGTTTTAGTACCATCGACTATCTGCAAACCATACGAACATTGATAGAAAAATGCAAAGAATATAATATACCAATACACCTAATATTTATTGATTTCCAAAAAGCTTTTGACACGATTGAGCTATGGGCGGTTTACGAAGGACCGGATGACGCCAGAATCGACTAAAGATACACAACACTGTTAAGAGATATTTATGAAGAAGCCACTATACAAATAAAAATTGACGACGTAACGAGCTCATCAAAAATCCCTATACGAAGAGGCGTAAGACAAGGTAATCCCATATCCCCAAAACTATTTACACTACCACTGAAGAACATTTTCAAGAAGAAATTGAATTGGGAAAAGAAAGGAATTAATATCGAAGGAAAGTTTTTAAGCCATTTCCGTTTTGCAGATGATATTGTGCTTATGAGTTCAGATGAAGATGAACTGGAAGAGATGTTAATGGAAATCGGAAAGGCCGCCCAAAGCGCCGGTCTGGAAATGAATATAAACAAGACAAACGTAATAACCAAGAGCAACAAACAATACTCTATTAACCACCAAAGAATAGAAAACGTAGAAGAATATACCGGGTGCTGAATGAGTTAGGCGAACATAGGATATTAACATGTAAAAACTTATTTTTGCAAATTCCTGCTTCCCTAATTATTTTAGAGAAAAATTGAAAGATACAAATATGATGTAGAAATATAAACTACGAATGATAAGAGCATTAGATTTTATCTAACTTTTACGTAAATGATCAAAAAATCTTTTGAAATTGTTAAAATTTTTATTTATCAAACTGGCCATGTATAAGTTTCCAAGGTAATATTCCATTTTATGAAATTGAAATTTAATAAAATGCAAAACTGTCAACAACGTGCAATTGTTTTTTATTACTTATCAAAAATAATTACCTCGGAAACTTCCATGGCAAGTCTGATTAATTAAAATTTTAACAATTTCAAAAGAATTTTTTGACCATTTACGTAAAAGCTAGATAAAATCTAATGCTCTTATCATTCGTAGTTTATATTTCTACATTATATTTGTGTCTTTCAATTTTTCTCTAAAATAATTAGGGAAGCAGGAATTTGCAAAAATAAGTTTTTACATGTTAATATCCTATGTTCGCCTAACTCATTCAGCACCCGGTATATATCTAGGACATCTAATAAAATTAGGAAAGCAGAACCAAACAGCCGAAATAACAAGAAGAATTAGAATGGGATGGGTAGCATTTGGGAAGCTGGGATGGATTCTGAAGAACAGTGAAATACCAACTTGCTTGAAAACAAAAACTTTTGACTCATGTGTTCTACCAGTGATGACATACGGTGTTGAGACAATGGCGTTAACAGAAAAAAGCGTGAACAGCCTACGAATTGCACAATGAGCAATGGAAAGGGCTATGTTGGGAGTTAGTTTACGAGACAAAATAAAAAACACGGAAATAAGAAAAAGAACAAAAGTGACAGATATAATCAGGAGGATAACAAGCCTAAAGTGGAGGTGGGTGGGGCATGTCGCAAGAAAATCGTACGAAGAGTGGCCGATCTGCATATCCCAGTGGCGCCCAAGACTAACAAAAAGAAGTGTCGGTAGACCCCAAAAAAGATGGCTAGATAACATCAAAAGACAAGCCGGAAGATCATGGCATCAGATTGCTAAAGATAGGGAAACTTGGAAAAAGTAAGAGGAGGCCTATGTCCAGCAGTGGGCGAAAGACGGCTGAGAAGAAGAAGAATTAAAATTTTGTAACATTTTTTAGTTTTCCGCATTTGAAACAGAATGAGTAGTATATTTCCTTCTTTTGGGATGTTTAAAATCAAAAGAATTGTTATTTTTTAATTTCAACCACAGAATTAAATTCGTATAGTACTAAATTGTATTTTTTGGCAATTACGTTTTATTATTTGCAATCATCATTAAGAAATTCAGATGGGTATTTAATTATTTATAATGTTAAGAATCTTACTTAACTTCACATAGGTTGTATTGATATAGTATTGATAACAAAATGTATAGGTACTAATAGAATTTATTTTAGTCATTTTATTTAGAATTTAATTCATAATCAATAATAATTGATAATTTAATATTTTCATGAAAGTAAATAGGTGTAATCAAAATAATGACTGACAAATTATTATTATTATTATTAGTGCACAGCTTTACATTGTATGCTTTTCAGAACAAAAACCTATTCAGTATAAACTAATTACATTATAAAAGTGATATGGGCATATGACAAAATATGACACGTTACATACATTGATATTGTGATGTTAAAAGAAACAAAACAATTAACAAGTTCATAAGTAAACCACAAACAAGTAGGGGAGAAGGGGGCACCTCCGGACAATTCAAATTTACCGCCAAGAAACTATACCAGAATGACAAATACGTGGCAATCACATTCGAGCACCGTTTAGAACAGTGTACAATAGATTATGTGCCGTAAAAGTGAAAATTAAAAAAGTTATATGCTAAAGTGTTGAAAACCGACTTGTGATATAAGGTTGACATGTGTATTAGTAAGGTCCTACACTTCAAGTTTTGAAACTTAGGTAAGAATTAATAGTTTCACTAGAAAGAGGGCTGATTTTTATGTACCTAATCTCTCAAAACTATAACAGTTCAACGTGTTTGTAGATGTTGTAGCAATAAAATGCAATTATGTGCAACTGGGGCAGATCCGGACAATAGATGTGGGGCAGGTTCGGACTGTCCAAATACTTCTTCAAAAAAGAAAAATGCTTCTTTTTTGGAAATGCTTCTGTTTGAATGATAGCGCGAACATCCGACCAAAAATTCCGAGTAATGTCTTGAAAAATGCAGTATGAAATTAGAAGGACTATGTTTTTTGTATGATTTGTATTTATTGTATATTATTTATGTATAATTCAGGAAATAAAGGTGACGATGCAATTAAACAGTGACGACAAAATTAAACTTGTCCGAAAGTGCCCCATAGTGGGGCAGTTCCGGACAATTTCATAATTTTGCTAAATAAATGCTAAAGATTTATAGCTACATCTACTATAATATTTGTAAATCTCTATGTCAAAAATGAATGAAGATATAGAAGTTCGAAAAAAGCTGTCCGGACCTGCCCCCTTCTCCCCTAGTATAAATAAATATGAAACCAATAGCAAAAATATTTTTTTTATGATAATAATAGTAATAAAAGGGTTAATCAATAAAATTTTTTGAGCATAGAATGCGACATAGGTACCACTCTTTCATTCATACTTCAACGACCTAACCATGGCGGTCCCAAAAAGGAAAAAAGGGGGAAAAAGGAATTGAATCACCAAATTTTAATTTAAATTACACAATGCATTTATTGGAAAAAAATTTGGTGAAAATATGGAATATGAAAATTGTACACTGGACTTCTTTCTATAGGGCTACGTAAAGCCATTGGCGTACGGCAATCATTCATTCATTAAGCTTTTACATTCTAAATAGAATATTGCTTTCCCTTTCTGGGAATTACAAATCCGATTAGCGGGGTGGATTAGTCCCCATATTACATATTTCCGATAAATCAATATCGATTTCACCACAGCGTGTGGATGACCATTGAAAGGCCGAGCCAAGAAATTCTGAATAGTTCGCGATTTGAACCCAGAATTTCCGCTCTGTACTCAACCAGCGGTCACATCACTCCACGGCTGTGGCTTCGTACGGCAATCACCCAAACAAATTTACACGATTTACAAATCAATGTTCTTATTCTTTCTTTCAGGGCTTATAGGCTTTTGCCTGTTCCGGCTTATTAAGTCTCGTCAACGATTTTTAATATTGAACGCTTAATTGCTGAGAAACGGCTTGATTTGGACAAGTCATGGAAAATTGAAAATTACAATTTATATTTGTAAGATTTTTAAAACTGAAAAAATTTGTGAGCCCCCAACTGGTGATTATTTACTTCTAAATTAGTTATTCCTCTCTGAAATAACTTTAAAACTCATTCAACTCATAAACTAAGCATTTTCGAAGAAATCTAATTAGTCCAGTGCAATTAGGTTTATACATCGGAACCCAGTTATAGTGAATGGATTTGTATGTTTTCGGATTTTTTGAATTTTTTATAATACTAAACTGTAAAAAGTTTACCTTTTGAAACCTTCCGCTAATGTTCTTTTTTAATTTTTTTAAAGGTTGTAATCCCCTTTTTAACTGGAAAATATTCCAAAGTTAATGGAATTTTGACAGATTGTTTAGGGGTACTCTACTAAGTTTTTTATATTTATCCTAAGTTTTTGACTGTATTAAAGACCCTGTGCTAACTTAAAGGGAGGCAAAAATCTCAAAATTTTTGGACATTTTGCAGTTTTTTGTTTATATCTTATAAACTAACATATTTTAGATACCATAATTCATCACAAAGTTATAGAGCAGTAACTTTGCTAAAATTTGGTTGGTAAATCAAATTTTTAGACCCAATATTAACCAAAATACAATCAATCAAAGTTAAACAAAGTGTCTCAAAGTGTGAAAAAATAGACAAAAAACAAAGGTTTCGCCTTTATAACTATTTATTACTATCATTTCCATGTCAATTATGTTAATTACATAATCTCATCAATATAAACATTTTGGAACATCTATGAATATCCTCTCCCTCACTCCGTCCTATCCCTCAAACAAGAAGATGCCTCATTTTAATTGGCATTTTTTACATTAAAATGAAGCAGCTCCACGTTTGGTGGAATGAGAGAGGAAAGGGTGACGGTGGTCATAGGTGTTTCAAGATGGGTATATTACAATATAGTGATTAACATAATTAACATGCAAATGGTGGTACAAATAAGTAGTTATTACATACAAATAAATAGTTATAGAGGCAAAACCTTCGTTTTTCGGTAACTTTTTACATTTTGAGAAACTTTGTCTAACTTTGATCGGCTGTATTTCGGTTAGTATTGGGTCTAAAAATTTGATTTACCAACTAAATTTTAGCAAATTTTTAACTTTGAAAAATTCTATAGTAATCAAAATATATATTTTTTAATTAACCATATGCTCTAACTAAGCATATGCTTAGTTTACGAGATATAAGCAAGAAACTGAAGAAAGTCTAAAAATTTTGAGGTTTCTGCTCCTCCCCTAAGTTAGCACAGGGTTCTCATAGAGATCAAAAACTTAGGATATACCCTAGAGTACCCCCAAACCACCTATCAAAATTCCAAACTTCGGAACATTTAGGTACATGATCATGGTTTTTATAAAAATTTGTATAATTATTTATTAAAATTTTGATATTTTTTTTAATTTTAATTAAAAGTTTTAAGTTTATGGTATTAGAAATCCAAAAAAAGAAAAATCATTTAAATGCATTTACTATAACTGGGTTCCGTCATTGTTCATTTAAGATGGCTAATTACACTGGACTAAGGCTCTGGCTACACGTGCAGTAGAATGACGCTGGCAGCAGCAGTAAAACTGCAGGAACGCCCATTCTCAAGGTAAATGAAAGGTAAAAAATTAGGAGTTTCGGAGAGCTTATTTAAAACAAAAATGTTTTCTGTTCTCCTGGAAACAAAAAAGTATCTAATACTAAATCATCTTTTTAAAATTTCAATTTTTAAATTTGGCCTTCCGACGACTATTTATGGTTGCGTATTCTTTTTTCAAACATCTGGTCACCTTAATTTAATCGGTATGGTATTTATTATTTCGAATGACCTTTCCATAATCTGTCATTTTTTATAAAAAAAATTTTGAGATGAAGGAAATCTCATTGATCTAGTCATGAGCGTCATTAAAAATGAACGAAACTGAAATAAAAGATTTCAGTAAAGAGATTCCAACCTAAATGGCAGTTCTTTAGACAGTTTCTTCAAATTATTGTGCGAAATTTCAAGTCAATTAGTTCACGCGTTTGTTCATAATCGTACAAAACAAAATTATTGTATCAAATTATTGTTTCAAAAATTGTTCACGATCAATTATTATTGATTGATACATTTGAATCGAATTTCTAATGCGTCTATAAGCGAAGTTGATTCTCGAGTCGATTACAGTATATTTATTTTTGTTGGGAAAGAAAAAACTAAAAAAGGTAAAATATTGAAACGTTTTGAAAAACTTAGGGAACAGAGCATCCTTAAACTGAATAAATTTGATAACAAAATTTGAGAGGTTACAACAAAATCATGATTACGCCAATTAGCGATGACTCCATAGGTTAACCATAGTATTATTTTGGGTGGCCAAACTCAAATGCAGGAAAATTTAACTTCCAATTAATTTCTTATTATTTGTACATAACAAACGAAATATAGTTCCTGTTTTCCATTCTCACGGTTGTTACACTTCGTAGTAAAGTGATCTGACAAACTAAAGGTTTTTCTAATTTTTCATTTCAAAGTTTTCATCATTGTTAATTTTTAAATTTACTTTATTTGAGGACTGCTGCTCTATTTAATTTTTAATTATTGCTTAGTTTTTTCAGCGAAAACTATGAGAATGAAAAATTTTTAAATTGAATATCACTCCTTTTAATTTATTACCAAATTGTAGTACCGAATTTTGGTGCTTTCCCTCTTTTTTTACGAGTGCAGCAAAATCAAGTGAAGTTCAATTTAACATTTAATTGTTAGTTAAAAGTGTGAAATATTTAAAAACAAACCTTTTGGAAGATATTAAATAAATAAGTTTTGCAAGTTTAACAAATTTTTATTAACGGCACTGATTTTAACTCGATTTTTGAAATTACATAGTTTTTAAAATTCCCACCATTGTGACGTCACAATTTGGTGGTGCCCAGCGGTGCTGCAGTGTTGTTGATATGGAAGATTATAGAATTTGTAGTTTTAGTAAAAAAATGCACTTTTGTAAACTGTTTTAAGTCAAGTCAATTTTTAGTAGTTTTTATAATTAAATTTAATATATTTCGAATAAACATCATTAAACGAATGAAGTTTTTAAATTAACATTTTCTTTAAATTGTAAGTTTGCATTATTTATTTTAAACAATTGAAGGTTACTTATGTGTTTTTTAATTGTTACTGTTGTTATTTTAGAATGTCTTCGTTGTTGTAATTATTATAATGGCAGAATTTTATTCGACTAGCGACGAATTGTGGAGAGATTGTGCTCGATGGTTAACCCAGTGGGACGTTTTACGTAGTGACCATAGAGCTAACTGGCCTAATGCTGGTATTGTCGATCTAGCTAATACACTCAGAGATGGAGTCTTACTGTGCACTTTGCTTAGTAAAATTGATCCCGGGTGTATTGATATGAAAGATGTCAATTTGAAACCTGCAATGGCTCAGGTGAGCTTTTACCTCTTACATTTTATAGTCTTCATCAAAATTTGTGGTTTTAGTTTTTGTGCTTAAGAAACATACAGGTGTTTCTGAAAGTATGTGGTGGGACTTTCGGATTAAAAGAATCCGATCTCTTCGATCCTCTGATGCTTTTCGACTTGTCTAATTTTCACAAGGTGTTGTGTACCATTTCCAAGTTGTCCCGTAGTTCGAGGGCATTGAAAACCAACGTTGAGTAAGTTTCCTGCATTTGTTTTTTTAAATTGTTTTATCAACTTTTGACTTATTTTTAGGGGATTTTCTGCACAAAGCTGTAAGAGCAGAGAGGATGAGGATATATACCAAAGTCTTAAGTCTGTGTAAGTACATTAAAATTTTACTATTATATACCAGTTAAATCTAGAAGTAGGATGGTTAAATAAATGGAAAATTTCATCTAAAAGTATTTCAACAGTTTGCAAAATTGTTTTTTTTACCATTTAATTTACTAACTTAAATTTCGTGTACAATAAATGTCTAAAATTATTAACAGAGATATTAGACCGTCGTGCAGTTTTGGGTCAGAACCATCGTGGTTACAATTTACCATTCCCTGTCCTCGCTTAGAAGATAGGGAAGAGGAAGTGTACGATGACTTATGCTACGTGACTTTCTCAGAACGCCTACCAGAGGTGGGCTATTTTTTTCAATATTCAAGTGTTTTACCCTCTCGATGTATTATTATTTTTGTTACTGCAGAATTATTTTTGTGCTAAAATGCGTAAATAATTCGGTAGTTGTAGTTGTATTTGGATAAATTTTATAGTAGTTGCATGGCTTGTTTATATGGTGTAGTGAACCTCCAGCTAGAACGGCCTTAAATGCTGTAGAATATGAAGAATATTGCGATTACAATAGGGATGAGGAAATTTATCAAGAGATCTGTTCGCTCCAAAAGGAATCTCCTTCAGGGGTAACTATTTTTTTTTTTTTTTACTCTCACGAACGAGATTATTGTGCTTGCATTTTTTTACTTAAAATGTAATGCCAAGCTGAAATAAATGTAGCAACTTGTAAGGCTGTAAAAGTATGAACAGAAAGAAAGCAGGTTACCTGCTTACTGGTCACCGGCGCACAGTGAGATTGATTCAAGATGTAGCATATTTGCTAGAAATACAGAAAAATAGTAAAAAAAAGTGTCAGTACTAAAGGGTTGTTTGCAGGAAGGGATGAAGAATACATTTGTAAAAAAAATTGGTTATTACCAACCATGTCAAGTTCACATGGCACTGTTATCTTGTAAGCATCTATAATTGTTTTTCATTTGGTAGTTAACTTACTAGGCTGAAGATTTTATGTAAATTATCATAATGCAGATCAGAAAGTGATTATTTATTTTACCCAGAAAGTTTGAAAATGACGGAGAATAAAAAGAAAATTAGTTTAAATCTATAACTTACCCTAAATTTAGGATAATTTGGATTTGATTTGGTTTTGGAGATAAATATTTTAAATATAGGCGGTTCAATTTAAGATTGTAGCGCCGCCAGCGGCCATGTTGGTATTCAAAATATGAGTTTTAAAAATTCAGAATTTTGGATTCAAAATAGTCCACACCGTGTTTGCTTATTTGTGCAAGTTTTATTATTGTTGGTGCCTAAATAGTTTTTGAGATATTCAAGAAAAATATCAAAAACGCAGACGTACATGATTAGATTAACGAGATTCTTAGTTATGCATACAGAATGAAGTTCCATATTGTTGTGCAATTATACTTTTGTTTGTACCCAAATAGTTTTCAAAAAATTTTAAAAATCTGCTGGGAGGGGGGTTGGAGACATGCTATTTGATGTCATGTGTCTGTGGGGCCCTTCTATTTTTTCAAGGACTTATTTTTGTACCCTTTTCTAACTAAGAAGAGACGGTCATTTGCCTTGCAACTAACGTGATCGGCTGCGAACGCGAGGTACCGGGTTCAAATCTGGGGAAGGGTAAAACTTTCTTATGACTAGTCTCCGGCACTTCTGGGTTAGTGAATTGCCATCATTAACATATAAACCAGGGTATAGGCACATCTGAAGGCCACCCCAGCAAGCTACCTAATGGATGTAAAATATTTATATGCTCATAGCACTAACACTGCCAAGGAAACGACGCAAATGTTGGAAATAACAAGTCACAAGGCTTAAACTACGAAGAAAAAGAACTAAGAACGCTGTTCAATTTTTCAATGTCCTTTTTTTACTACCTTTTTCTCCCTTTTTTCTGCCGGGCGCCGGGCTCGTACCATTTACTACTTCTGCTACTGAGTTAATCTGGCACTGCTAGCTTTATAGTATACATTTTTGAAATTTTCTTCATGAAGATTGTCCTGTCACTTTCTAAATTATATCAAATTTAGATGGATAAAGTCTATCCAAAATAAGATGATTGGGCGGAAGCTAATTTCTTGCGCAGTAGATGTGGAGGGCGTGCCAGTGCCGTTGTGCATTAATTTTCTGCAAATGTTTGTTCTGAACGTGTAGTTTCTGCACATTATCTCTGCTCAGTCATCTTATTTTGATTGAACCATAATCACATATATAATGCTCCTCCATCGTGTCATTTTTTTAATATACACGAAGCACTCTGATTGGTTGTTGTCGTTGGTCGTACCAACTTAAAATCACCTTCCCTGGGATCGAGTTGCACACCAATCAAGTTTTCAACCTTGATGGGACGCCCGTCTGTCGTTGAACCAGCTATATTAATTAAATGATCCAATTTTTTACCAATTTAAAATCACCTCCCATGGGATCGAGTTGCATACCAAGTAAGTTTCAACTAAGGTACTTATATATAAATTTTATCTCGGTTAATCCGAAGATTATCCATCCAAAAAATTTAATCTTCGACTTTTACATTTTCAATAAATGTATTTCACAATTGCTTCCATACATATATGAAGTATTTCACAATAATAAAACGTCAGCACATGCTACACCTCTACTTCCTCCTTCAGCGTGTCATTTTTGTAAGACACACAACGAACTCTGATTAGTTGTTGTCGTGGGTTTTTAGCAACTTCAAATCAATTCTCTTGGGATCGAGTTGCACACCAAACGAGTTTCCAACATTGCAACGCGTTGGTGGGACGCCCGTCCGCGATTGAATCGGCTATATAATCCTTATTATTTTTGAACTATAGGACGTTTGAACGTGAACAATTAAAATTGTCAGTATTAGGGATTTATTTTTTTAATGAAGATTGTCAAAAGAGAAATCCATCGGTTGAGCTTATGTTAGTGTTTAAAAACGATGATTTTTTTTTAAATTAATACCGCTAAAATAGAGATCTACCGGCTAGCTATCCGTCCGTGGACGGGCTTTCCACCTAGTATTCAATATAATGACAACTCAATATTGAGTTGTTGCGCCACTGGATCATGTAGACAATATAGAGATCATTCATATTTTTTATAACAAAATAACGAAAGTCATTTTAAGAACAATCCATAAAAATAAAAATCTTAAAAATATAAATGGCTAAACAACCTTGAAGTGCCTTTTGAATAATAAAAAAAGCAGTTTTTGCCATAGAATAATAATAGTGATCTAAATGGTTTTTGCAAACTTTTTGGTAAAATAAATAATCTTGATCAGTGGCGGCACTGAACGATAAACCAAATAAGCGACGCATAGTGACGCAAAATATCAGTGGGGGTGGGGCTTCATTATGACCAAAAAATAATTTTTAACTTTTGTTTGGCAATTTTGTGATTTGGAGCGACATTTGAAATTTGAAGGGGGCGCAAAAGCAGATGCTACTGACTCTGATCTTGATTTGTTTAATAATTTTTCCACTGTTTTTCAATATTTTGAAGCTGGTATATTAATTTACAGAAGTTATGCCGCATATAATTTTAATTTTATTTCACTCTGATGTGCGCCTGTCAGTACCGTACCTAGGATTTCATTTCGGGAGGGGGGGCACTTGTAAAAAGTAAAATTTTTGGTGGCTTTTCTTTCGAGAATTTTTATTATTATAAACTAATTTTCTTTGATTTTCAAAAAAATATTTTTTTAACATTTGGGGGGGGGCACGTGTTTCCAGGTGCCCCCCTTGGCTACGGGCCTGGCGCCTGTAATCGAAAGTAGGCATCCTATTTTCTCTCTGTTCATAACTTAATAAATGTGCTAATTGAAGCTTTAAAATATTTTATTATTTTTTTTTTTAATTTTCAAATGTTTTTAACATAAATTTTTAAACTACAATTATTACAATATTAATAGGTAAGCATTGTTTTTTTTCCTAGTATTTCATAAAAATAATTTCTCTTGTATTAACAAATTCATTGCAGTTTGCTGTTGGGTTCCATGCTCCATTAGAAAAGCGCGATTATGTGATCAAAGAATTGGTTGAGACTGAACACAATTATGTAGAAGTGATTAACAAATTGAAGAAAAACTTTATGAAACCTTTGCAAGGATATTTAAAACCAGAACATCATGCTAGCATATTCTGTAAAATTAGTGTAAGTGCACTAGATAACTTATTTCTTCTTCAGGTTTTGAAGTTTTAAATTATAGGAACTTCATGAAATTCATACTGGTTTTCTCAGTCAGTTGCTCAAAGTTGGTCCAGAAAAATCTGGAAGGTTAAGCAATATATTTATATCGTGGAGAGAAAGATTTCTTGTGTATGGAACTTATTGTGCCAATTTATCGAATGCTTGTGCTCTCTTACAGGAACAGTGTGATAAAGATGAACTTCTTAACCAGGCTATTATTGTAAGTAGTTTATTTGTTCAATCATTATCAATTTTCCAGAGTTAATTCTTTTCTAACTTTTCACTAATGTGTCAATCACATTAATTTAGTTAATTGTATTTTTTTGACAAAGTTTTGACAAATTTTCTACCCAAATTTTTTCCTGAAAATCTTCCTAACAAAATTTTAACAAGGTTGCCTCAATGTGCCTAAACACCAACTTGAGAACTTGTTTTTTTGCAGAAATGTGAAAAGGAAGACAATAATGGCAGATTTAAATTACGAGATGTATTATCGGTTCCAATGCAACGAATATTGAAGTATCATCTTCTACTTGACAAGCTTATAGAATCAACCGATCACGTAAGTTTCATTAAATTCGAAAATTTTCAAATTAAGAACTAAAATATTGTAGAATCACGAAGAGTTTCACGAACTCAAAAGAGCTCACAAAATCATGCTTGATGTGGCTGGGTTCATCAACGAAGCTGCAAGAGATAGCGAACACTTGGCTGTAATAAAGAAAGTGCATGAAAATATCATCGAATGGGACGTTTCATCTGAAATTAAACTGGAAAATTTTGGTCGACTGATTAAGGATGCCGAATTGAAAATTAAAGCTCACGATGATCAAAAAGCTCGCACCAGATACGCATTTATATTTGATAAGGTTATGATTTTATGTAAACAATTAAAGGTGAGAAACTTATCTTTTTAAATTATACCTACTCTAACTTCACGATTAAAAATTGTTCTGCAGGGAAATCAGTTTGGTTTTCGAGATTTATTACACCTACCGGAATACAGAATCGATAACTTCAATAATAGGCCGGCTTTGAACCGTGAGGCACGGTGGTCTTATCAGTGGATTTTAGTTAAACATGATCAGTCGAGTGCCTACACTTTGTCTGCACGAACCATAGAAATAAAAGAAAAAATGATCAAGGCACTTAAAGATGCAGTGTAAGTTTTTTTTTGACTAATCCAAATTGCATACTAAATTTGTGTAACTTTAGTGATAATGTTCGCCCTTCCACTCTTTCAAGAACAAACCATAAATTCGAAATGCACACGTTTGATAAACCTACTGCTTGCAGTTGTTGCTCAAAATATCTTAAAGGACTAATATTTCAAGGTTATAAGTGCAAGATTTGTGATGTTGCAGTTCATAAAGAATGTATTGCTACTTCTGGTAAATGTGGCGTTCCTCCTGTTACACAACAACTTTCGGTACACAACGACTCTCATTTAGTTAATAAATTATGGTAATCGTCTATAATTTTACATTAAAGAATTTTTTTAATATATCTTTTTAGGTTTGTTGGAGAAATGGATCGAAATGAAGCTTCTGCTGCTTTAGAAAGGCGGAGAAATGGAACTTTTTTAGTAAGAATTCGATCAGCAAAGGATGATCATGATAGATTTGCTCTAAGTCTTAAGTACGTATTTAAACATTCTCATTGATTGATTGGGGTGGTTTTAAGAGGTAGAAATCGAAGTATCTGAATAAAATTCTGAAACATTAAATTCTTAGACAGTTTTACTCACAAGCTAATGGAAAAATAGAAAAATTACCATTGATAATTATGAAAATTGAATACTGAAAAAATTCTTAACAAAAAGGGGGTAGTATTTGTGGGATTAAATTGCAACATTTTGTCTAAAATTTTTGAAGCTACGTAAGTTTGTTAATGTTAAAGTCTGTGAACACTCCAAAAAATAATCTAAAAGTTTTATTACAAGGGGTGGTTTTGAAGGGAGTCAGCAAAATATATCACCATTATACTTGCGAACACTGCAATAAGACTGAAAAAATTTTAAATGGAAATGGGTGATTTTTGAGAGGGGTATGAACTAATAAGAGTTTTGTTTAAACTTTTGTAAATATATTAAGGTAAAATAGAAAAATTACCATTGATAATTATGAAAATTGAATACTGAAAAAATTCTTAACAAAAAGGGGGTAGTATTTGTGGGATTAAATTGCAACATTTTGTCTAAAATTTTTGAAGCTACGTAAGTTTGTTAATGTTAAAGTCTGTGAACACTCCAAAAAATAATCTAAAATTTTTATTACAAGGGGTGGTTTTGAAGGGAGTCAGCAAAATATATCACTATTTTACATGCGAACACTGCAATAAGACTGAAAAAATTTTAAATGGAAATGGGTGATTTTTGAGAGGGGTATGAACTAATAAGAGTTTTGTTTAAACTTTTGTAAATATATTAAGGTTAACCACTTGAAGCTCAACTTCGAGTTAACTCGACAAAAGTTAAACCATTCTGAGCGCTTAGGGAGGTGGCTTTTTAGGGTAGGAGGGGGGGTTGACTTATAAGAACTTTGTTTAATATTTTTGAAACTTTGTAAACAATCTTTGTGTAAAAATTACACTTGCAAGTACTATAAAAATAGTGAAAGAATTCTAAACGAAAAGGGGGTGGTTTTTGAGGGTTAAATTGTAACATTTTGTCTAAAATTTCTGAAGTTATGGAAATTTTTAATGTTACATCTGTGAATATAGCAAAAATTGTAAAAAACTTCTAAATGAAAGGAGGGTAGTTTTTGAGTGGAAAAATAGTAAAAATTTTGTTTTTAAAATTATGAAACTACGAAAATTTATTACCATCAAACCCATGAACAACCCCAATGACGTTTAATACGTGGCTGAACTTGTACACGAACTCAAAACTAAGTGTCTGAAAAACCTACCCTTAGATAACAACAGTTAATTTTATGTACCAGCCGCATCTTTTAAGATCCCCTCATAAATTTTGGCACACATGTTTGAAATATCATTACCAACAACCATGTCAAGTTTCATTAACCGCATTAGAGGCTAAGGGTTTGAAAATCCTACATTTACATAAAAATCGGAAGTAAATTGCGTGTACCAGCCGCATCTTTTAAGAAATTTGACATGGTTCTTGGTAATGATATTTCAAACATGTGTACCAAAATTTATGAGAGGATCTTAAAAGATTCGGCTGGTACACGCAATTTACTTCCGATTTTTATCTAAAGGTAGGATTTTCAAACCCTTAGCCTCTAATGCGGCTAGTGAAATTTGACATGGTTGTTGGTAATGATATTTTAAACATGTGTACCAAAATTTATGAGGGGATCTTAATAGATGCGGCTGGTACACGCAATTTACTTCCGATTTTTATCTAAAGGTAGGATTTTCAAATCCTTAATCTCTAATGCGGCTAATGAAATTTGACATGGTTGTTGGTAATAATATTTTAAACATGTGTACCAAAATTTATGAGAGGATCTTAAAAGATTCGGCTGGTACATAAAATTTACTTTTGTTATCTAAGGGTAGGTTTTTCAGACACTTAGTTTTGAGTTTGAGTTCGTGCACAACTTCAGCCACGTTGTTTAATTAGTATTTATCAGGAATTTATACATCAAAAAATATTAAATAGATTTATTTTTATATACTAGAATTTGCTTTACTGGGATATAATTTATTAAATGTCAAACATCTGATTCTCATCATAATGATGGATGTATTATTATAATTTTTTTAAATATGTTTTTAGGACTGACAACACCGTAAAACATATGAAAATCTGTTGGAGTTTAATAGGTTCTGAAGAGAAGTATTTTTTGTCACTTTCCAAGTACTTTAATAGTATAGGGGAGTTAATCGAAAATTATCAGAAGTTTAGTTTAAGAGAAAATTTTGAAAGGTAATTATTTACAGTCCCACATGAAATTTTGTGAATAACTTATTTCATTTTTAGATTAGAAGAACACACCAAATTAGAGTGGCCTTACCAATTATTACGAGTTTTATCAATTAGAGATTTTGAATCTCAAAACTCCGAGCATATTTCTTTTAATGAAGGACAAGAAATTGTTGTTATAAGTCAGGAGGGTTACCGAGATGGGTGGTGGAAAGGCAAATGTGATCACAGGGTACGTAAATTTTATTCTTAGTTTTTTGTTGTACTGTTACACAAATTTTTCTTATTCAGATTGGATATTTTCCAAGTTCTTATGTACGTCAGATCGAAATATCCACGCAGGAAATTTTATAATAATACAACGTTTGCTAGTCGGAGTTTCTGCAATAAAGTGAAAGTTCTGAGATCTAAATGGGATAAAATGTAACTCATTCATTTTAATTTTAAATTATTTGTGGCGTTCCATGAGCATTTAATTAGGTAACATTTTTAAAAACATTATTGTACATTTTAATATTATAGTTGATTTTATTTTAATAATTCTTGCTAATTATTTTATTGATCATTAGGTGCCATTTTAAACATTATTTAGATAATTTATACTATTAAGACAATTTATTTTTTAAAAATATATTATATTATACCCACATAACTATATTTATTATTTTATCTTATTCAAAATATTTTGGTGTTAGCTTTGTACTGAATAGTGGTGCTATATTAATTGGCCTAACATTGCAAGAATATCAACAACAGACATTCCTTTTAATATTCATGACTTTATTTTCGTATTTATTTTAATAAGTTTAAACCTATGAAAATTCTTGCAATGAATACATGACGTAATATTAAAACCGACTTTATTTTTTGATTTGAAATAATTTGCATTCTGTAAGTAAAGAACACCACAGTGATTTCATCCAAAAAGTAACACATCTTATTTTTTGTAAGTTTTGTGATTTTATTAAGATTTGTGCAAGCTTCTAAAATTAAGTAACATCAATGATGATCGAACTCAGACATCTTGCACGAATCTACATTTAAATAGGCTAAGACTGTGTTATTACTGTTAAATGCATGTTAATAGGTGCACTATTTTAAAGCACTATTGATGTTGAGGATCATACTAATAATAATAATTCCATGTGTACCTATCAAACTTTAATTATTTTGAAATCGATTACATCAATAGTACTTACTTATTTTTTGTTATTATGAAATGTTATACCTGGTTTGTACAAAGAATAGTCATTTTATATTGTGGAAGATTTAGTGGAGTTCAATTTATTTTATGAACTCTGAAGAGGGAATAAAAACAATAACAAAGTCATGGTTTCAGGGAAAAAATGAGATAAATCAAATTTGAACACGGTATTTCTAAGGGAATCAAAAACTTTAAAATTCGATTTATCTCCTTTTTTTCCTAGAATCTTGGAAATATCTCTTGTGCCAAAAAACTTGTCACTAGTGCTGTAATTATTAAATTTAGCTTTTAATTCAATAAATTTTAATGTTAAATTTATAATTTGTTTTTGGATAATTAGTCATATCATCTAAGAAATAAATATATGGATGATGGTTTGATATAATAAAAATAATGTGAACCCCTTCTTGCTTTAGAATACGTCAAATTGAAGGTGTTTCGTGTTAGAATCGAGAGAAATCATATTGTCTCTGCTTTGTTAACTAATGTCAATTTTTGAACTATGCAAATGGCCTAAAATAAATCTGAGGTATTATTTTAATTATCGACAGTAGTAAAAGTTTTATAATTATTTTCAAAAGGTGCCTAATTCCTAGATAATTTTTGTCTAAAGTGAAGATAAAAGTAGTGACGTCCATTTTGTATATTTCATAAACATCTCACTGTATGTACATATAAGAAGCACGAGCATTTTTTAATATCTTTTAATTAAAACAATTGTTCCTTCTGTATATTTTGATATTTTCAAAATTTGTTACTTAATTTGCTAAAATTTAAGGGTCAGGTCTGAAGAATAAATTGTAAATTAAAAAAGTTCTTGTAAGTTTTGTGTAATTTTTTAATACACCAATAATTATTTTTAGATCCTAAATAATATGCTTCTTTATTCGAGTTGAAATTTTTTTTTTACGTGGATAATAAATATTTTCCACTACTGTCATTTCAACTTGGGATCCTTAACATTGTTACATGTATTAAAAGTGTCTTTGTGATGTTTGTTTGAAATATTGTTGGAAGTTATAGTATGTTCAAATAAACTGTTCCATTGATTTTTTTTATTTTTCTTAAAATTAAATTTATAAACATTCATATTACAAACATGGTTATTACCTTGTACAACTGAAGACTTAATTTAATTAAAAGGATTTAACTAATAAGTGATATTTTATACATTTGGAGTTAAAAGTTAGAGACCCTTTTTTTTAAACATTTTCTTTCACGTTAATAGAGCTTCTTTAATAAATAAACGACAATAATTTGGTACAACTACCCCACAACATACACTAAATGAACAAAAGCAAAGCATAATTTAATAAATTGGATTACCCATTAAATCATTCATCAAAAAATCTGGTAGGCATATTAAAAACGTTACACGGGTTGGCACTTGGGGTGTTTTAAAATCCCAGGAATTCTTCTGTTTAAACTAAATTTTTTTAAAATTTGTATTACCAATGTACTAAGGGATTAATTCTTTTTTAAAGAAAATTAATTAAGTAGGCCATAAATAATCTAATAATAAATAAAACTTTGCAGACTTTTAAGAACAAATTATTTCTGGGGTCTTAAAAGACCTCATATGCCAATCCGAAGGTGTTTTAACTTCGGAAATTTGTTTCCTCGTCCACAATGACCTTAGCTCAAAGTTATTACATTATTTACATTAGATAAACATTTAAAAGAGATGTCCTAAAATTTCAAAATAAAATATTCTTAAATTTTAAAGTTATATGCAAAAATAACATCCAGGGGTCCTAAAAGACCTCACATGCCAATTCGAAGAAAGACAAAGAACCAATAAAAAAATGAACAGTAACAATTATATAAATGTAACAAATTGGGTAGGTGACAGCACAGTGGCGGACTAGTATTAAGTGACTATATTAAAATAAGAATTGAAGCTAAAATTGTATCCTTTACATTGTAAATAAATGAAAATGTATAAATAGACTCAGTAAATCTCGGTTTTGTGGGGTGAATTTTTATTCCACCTCTGCCACCATGTAACGGTAATCGGTAAAATAGGCTAAGGAAAAATAGTCTACGGTAAATTGGTCTAGGTAAAAAGGTCTACGGAAAAAAAGTCTACGGGTAAAAAAGTCTAGGTAAAATAGTCTAGGTAAAAAAGTCTAGGTAAAATAGTCTAAGTAAAATAGTCTAGGTGAAATTTCTAGGTGAAAAAGTCTAGGTAATAAAGTCTAGGCAAAAAAGTCTACGGCAACATTTAAGGAAGATTCCATCGGACAAGTTTCACTACTTTTTTAATTTTTTTTATTTAAAAGTAGAGGTCGAACTGACGATACAGAATTTTTTTAAAATTTTTTTGAGTGCTCTTAAGAGGGGAATTTTTTTCAGGGCCCTTTTAATTTAATCAACAGATGGCGCCTACTTAAATATTTTTATAAAATAAGAGGAATTTGCTATATTTAAAATATAGCAAATTTGTTGAGATAATACTATTCTATAAACAATATTCTTGATCTTAAGCTATTTTGAGTTTGTAATATTTATTTATACAAACACAATTCATAATTCAAGTTTAATTATCTTTTTTGTAAGTGAGTGTGTTTTGACATACTCAATACGAACTCAAAATAGCTTAAGATCAAGAATATTGTTTATAGAATAGTATTATCTCAACGAATTTGCTATATTTTAAATATAGCAAATTCCTTTTATTTTATAAAAATATTTAAGTAGACGCCATCTGTTGATTAAATTAAAAGAGCCCTGAAAAAAATGCCCCTCTTAACATAAGAAAAACTTTAAAACTCCGGTAAGTGACGTCAGATACCGTAGAAGTGAACCAATCAGAACTAAAAATGCCCGAAATTAACAACAGCGCATAACTATGCTTAATTACGTATTATTGGTGAATCATGGTGCTCAGTTTAAAAACTTTCAAATTTCAAGCCATTTTTTAAAACCTTAAGGTTGAGTTTTGAGACCAACTAATTATATATTATGGTGGTTTGCGTGCAAAAATTTTGCTACCTACCTATCTTTTTTAAATTACCTCGACTACTCTTTCTACGGTGAGCTTGAGATGAATTTAATGCTCCACTCTTGGGGTGGTTCTGGCTTTTGAAAATTTTAAAGAAAAAGGAAAACGCTAAATTAAATATGCAAGACTCTATTTTAAAAATTAAACAAATCGTGTATGAAAAACAAATAAAACGTAATTGAAATTTTTCTATTGCCACAAATTGGCCGAAGGTTGATGTAAAAAAACAGGTGTGTTGAATTGGTAACAAAAACACCCTGTCATTTACGATCTTCAAATTTCTACTACAGTTGTTTTTATTACCAATTCTCAGTGTCAAGTGTAAAAAATGAAAAAATTAATACTAATGCCTCTACGAATAAAATTACAATAAAAATGAAATACAAAATTTTTACAAATTAAATTAAAAAAATTCTCGTTAAACTGCCGTCGTGTTGGTTTTATTGTGTGGAACGCTGATGTATGGAAGTTGAAGTAAAACGCTCACCCTTTTTGTTGAATTCTGGATTCTTATAATGAAACTTGTGGCTCCAGGAATCTCCTTCCCAGGTTTTTCTTTCTTGTACGATCGCACTTTTTATTAAGAAAACTTTTAATTGGTTCGTGGTCGTTAGCCACTTCACAAACAAAGCTCAACTTGTTACCCAAAAGGTGAAAGGTAACTGACTAAAAGTCACTTCCTCTATAATTTTTGTTGTTTACATTATTGTTCCCTTCCCAACGGCACTTCAACCAATCACGTCTTCCAGAGTCCCACTCTATTTTTAACAATAATCCAGGAACAATCTTTTGCTCTCTTTCTAACACACACAGTAAATGGTCTTTAATAAAATTTGTGTAACAGTCGTGTTAAAAAGAACAAACCTTTCCCTTCCTCTTGTATAAATTTCAATTACGATTAAAATATTTAAAAATTTTCTTTAATGACGGCAAATAAAATTAAAATTGCTGCTTTCCTTCTTTTTTAAAATTATGAAGAAATAATAAAATTTTAAATAAATAAAAATTATTGGGTTCGTTTCACCACAATATTTATACTAGGTGGAAAACTCGTCCACGGACGGGTAGGTAGCCGGTAGATCTCTATTTTAGCAGTATTAATTAAAAAAAAAATGTTTTTAAATACCAACACTAACCTAAGCTCAACTGATGGATCACAATAATGTCCAAATAATAGATCGGCAGGGGCGGATCCAGCAACTTTTTCAAAGGGGGGGAGGGGGACAATTTCATAAATATAGATTGTTGTAGAAAAATACCAAAATTGATAGCCCCTTCTATACTTTTTCCCAGTAATTTTAGTAATTTTCCAAGGTAGAAGGGGCGGTTGATAATTAAAGGATTACACGCATATATTTACACAAGGCCGTAGTAGACCTATAAACAACACTTCTTACTTATTTTAATCTTATTAATAAATATCTTGTTATTTAAATCTTATAAATATAGACTTTTTTACCTAGACCTTTTTACCTAGAAATTTCACCTAGACTATTTTACTTAGACTATTTTACCTAGATTTTTTTACCTAGACTTTTTTACCCGTAGAATTTTTTTCCGTAGACCTTTTTACCTATACCAATTTACCGTAGACTATTTTTCCTTAGACTATTTTACCTAGATTCCCATGTAACACCTCGGTGCGTTTTAGTTAATTTTATCTTTTATCACAAATTTGACATCATTCTAACAAAGATCAGGTTTAAGATTTGGATTTAATTTATCTTTTTCTCCTAATTGGTAAACCTGAAACTTGGGTCTGATATTTTTTTTAATGTTTTATGAAAAATGTTAATTTTAAATCTAGGTAACTGCGCCATATATTGAACAAGTTGTCGTCCAAATGATAAACCGGGCCCTTAAGGTAAAGACCGCAACAAACCGGGCTGGGCTGAAAAAATATGTAGAAACAAATATTCTTCCGGTGGGCTCCATGTTGGTGGAATTGGATGTCTTGGATAATTTGATATGTATAAGAAAAAAGCAAAAAATATGTTCTTTTAATGTTTATGGGATAAAATAAAAAGTATTGGTTATTCAAATAATAAATTATTGTAATTTATTTTAGTTTACAATGCTAAATAAAAAGTGTCACGATTAGTTTTATAGATTATGTAAAATGTAGACTTTTACTTATTAGAAGTACCTACATTGTTTACAAAAAGTAGACAAAAGTACATCATCAACAATAAAATTATATTATTTTTTGGTTCTACAAAAGGTATAGTTATAAATAACCATCGACAATTAAAAAATTCTAAGTAGAAAATTTTTCTTCTTTAATTTCTTTTTTATTGCCACCCTATTATTATTTTTAAGTATTTTTACACCGTTCTGGTTTGTACAAATTTCCATTTCGAGCCGTTATTAAATTGTAGTTAACCAAAGACAAAGTTTACTGACAAATTCTCCGCGTTAAACGTTTTACCATTGATTTTATAATTTTTGTTAAATTATATGTTTGATACCAAACCAGAATTATTTTAGGTAAACATATCTAAGCAGATTAGATTTTTAGTTGTGTAGTTTTGTTGCAAATGGAAACAACGCATAAAAAATCTCACTCATTTATTGATTAATTAATCATATTGTATTTTATTCAATACAATTTTAGGTCCCAAAATTTTTTCGAGTCTTCCGCAGTCTTCTTAGTTACGGCGTTGGATCTATATCTATATTCGATCTATATATCGAATAAACATCAACATATTAATATTGAATATTTATAAATTGATTTCGAACCAAGTTTCTAGCCTCAATTCGGATAATTTATTATTGCAATGCATCTATTAGTAATTCAGCGAAAAAACAATGGAAATTTAGCATTCCATTTCGACGTTAGCGTCATTGTCATTTTATAAGAATTTAAGCTTAGTTTTTGAATGTTAACGAAGTTTGATATTGTCTTATTTGTGTAAACAAGTTTCATATTTTTGTTCACGCTTCCTTGAATGGATCGCTCAGTCTACCCTACCCGCTAAACTACCCAACTTTTTTAGTTTCCACATGCTGACTTTCTCAGGAACCCTTCACTTCTCATAATGTTGTTATCATTAGTAAAATGAATGGAATATTTCAAAGTTTTGAACTTAAAATTTTTCTGTTTTAATAAATAACTTTTGAGTGAGCTTGGTTATTCGCTTATATAGTAAATATATTTTATATTATAAAATGTTGTAAAAATGTACATCGTTATTGTAAAAACATACTTTGCAACTGCAATTGCAATGCTTTTCCAGACATGCCGAAAAAAGTGAAGGATGAAGAATAGAAATCACAACGCAGGAAAATCTCAAGGTGCATGTCGTCAGCTTTTCAATTCGATTTTTGATTCCAAAATAATTTAAATCGTTGGTACCTCATTTGTACCTAGCTATACCTCTTTAAATTTGCATAAAAATATTAAGAACATTTTATTTCTAAATATATACATAAATATTCCAAATAAATATTTATCCAAATAATAATATTATTTTTTGTATATATCCAAATAAACACTATATTTAAATATTTTCTATTCAAATAAAATTAAGAAAAAACGAGATTCTTGTTTTCCACTTCTAAAACCACTGAATATATTTTTAAATTTCTTAACATTGCTATTAAAGTTTGTAATACCAAGTAATTGTTAGTTTTAAATAAGATATTACTAACAAGGGAAATTTTGTTCAGTTCGTGTATTGCTCGGACGAAAATAACATTTCATCGGACTGTTTTTTTATAATTTCAATTACATTTGACAATTCAAAATTGTCTTGATCGTTATTTATACCCAGTATTGTACTTGGATAGGTAATAACAAAACACAAAAATTGTAATTAAAAAATGGACATCCACAGTCAGGACCACCCTAAGGTTCAAAGTCTAATTTTTTTTTTATTGTAACTAATGCTAATTAACAATCAGAATAAATACAAAATATTCTATAAGTTAATTTGTTGGCTGTTGTCGTGCGGGGGAATATGCCCATCGGCAGTACCCGTATACAAAATAATTTATGGCAGTAGATCACGAGGCCATTTTCTTCTAAGACGTCTGAATATGTTGTCCTCTAGGAGTCGAGCCGTACTAGGATTAGGATGATCTTGAAGTTTTAGGTCATGTTTTTCTGCCCGTTTTTTAATTTCTTCTTGAATATAATTAATGCGTAGGTCAGTGTGGAGGGTTTCGTTAGAGATGTACCATGGTGCATCTACCATCATACGGAGGGCCTTTGATTGGAATCGTTGTATGACTTTTATGTTGGAAATGCTGGCGCATCCCCACAGTTCTATTCCGTACGTCCATATTGGCTTGATGATGACTTTGTATATAAGCATTTTATTTTCTGTAGTAAGAATAGACTTCCTGCCAAGTAACCAATACATTTTCTTTATTTTTATATCCATTTCTTTTCTCTTCTTTTTTATGTGGGTCTTCCACGTAAGTCTCCTATCCAGGTGCAGTCCTAGATACTTTACTTCTGTCTTTTGAGGTATCGCTACATCGTTGATATATACAGGTGGACATTCTGCGCGATTTAAAGTGAATGTAACGTGGTTTGATTTGGTTTCGTTTACTTTTACTCTCCATTTAAATAACCATCTCTGCAATTCCGCTAAGTGTATTTGTAACAGTTCAGAAGCTCGTTGATTGTTGCTGTGTCTTGCCAAAATGCAAGTATCGTCCGCGAATGTGAACAACTCTGTAAACAAAGAGGTGGGTAAGTCTGCAATAAACAATAAGTATAGTATTGGCCCAAGTACACTTCCTTGTGGAACACCTGATAATATGGAATAAATTTCAGACAAATCTTCGTCTTGTTGAACTTGATAACTTCGGTTTTCCAAATATGATTTCAGAACTAGGTAGTAGTGGTATGGTAAAGCTTGTTTAATTTTAAAGAGAAGTCCTTTGTGCCATACTTTATCAAAGGCCTGTTTTATGTCTAGAAAGACTGCCGAACAAAATTCCTTTCCTTCTAGTGCTCTATAAATGGTGTCTACAATTCGATGGCATTGTTGAATAGTTGAATGATGTCGTCTAAATCCGAATTGATGATTTGGTATTAAATTATCTAATAAGTAGCTATCGACCAAACGTTTTAAAATAAGTCTTTCCATCAACTTAGATATTATTGGCAGCAAGCTTATTGGTCGATAAGATGAAGCATCCATCGGAGGTTTGCCTGGTTTCAAAATTAATAAAATTTTGGCAAATTTAAACTGCAATGGCCAGTATGACAATCTTAGGATGGAATTAAACAAGATTGTTAAAAATTTTATTCCTGCCTTGGGTAATTCGTTGAGTATTTTACCCGTTATTAAATCATAACCCGGAGCCTTGGTCTTATTCAACTTCCTTATCTCTTGCTCAACTTCGATTTTCTTGATTTTTTTTATTGGCAGCGACATTTGTAGAGGCGCGTCTAGGTATTGTTCGACATCTTCATCCGGTTCATTAGAATGAGGTTGGAAAACGTCCATTAGGTGTTGCGCAAATAGTTCAGCCTTTTCCATATTTGATCTTGCCCAAGAATTATTTCGATTACGAAGAGGAGGGATGGTCACTTGTGGTCTTTTAAAACTTTTTGTAGCATTCCAGAGGGAGTTATCTTTCACCGTCAAGTTACTTAAATAGTGATTAAATGTTTCATTTTTTGCTTGTTTATTTAATCTTTTTAATTTATTGGCAATTCTATTGAAGTCTGCTTTGTCTAGAGGGTTTTTACTTTGGTGCCATTTAGCTCTTGCTTTTCGTTTTTCTTTAAGTATCTGACGTATTTGCAAAGGTATGTTGTCTATATTACCTGGTTTATCTTCTCGCATGGGAGTTGCTTTCCAGCTAGCATCTTGAATTGTGGTTATGAAGTGATTTGCTGCTTCATCTAATTCTTGGTTTGTTGTAATGGGCAGTGTAAAGTCTAGTTTTTCCGTTACGTGTTCTTTAAATTGATTCCAGTTGGTTTTTCTATTATGAAGAGATATTTTTTGCCGTTTTCTAATGACAAAATCACTAATCGTCAATAAAACTGGGGTGTGATCAGAAGTGAGTTCTAAGCTTGATTTGACTTCCATAAAATTGGTAGAAACTCCGTTGGTTATGTAAAAATCCAGCAGATCAGGAATTTTATTCACATCAGTAGGCCAGTATGTTGGTTCGCCTGTCGAAACTGCACAGTAGTTTTTCGTATTAATAATCTTTAGGAATTCTCTACCCTTAGTGGTTATCAGTCTGGATCCCCAGTGCGTATGCTTTGCATTATAGTCTCCACCCGCTATAAACTTGTTGCCTAATGATTCAAAGAATGGTTTTAAATCATTTTCCTTGATATTATGTTTAGGTGGACAGTAAACTGCTGCAATTTTTAGTGACTCATGTAACTTATTTACTTGGATTGTAGTAGCTTGAAGATACTCCGTTTCATACTTGTTTAGTTCGTGGTGAATTAGTGTTTCTCTAATTATTATGGCAGTTCCTCCATGAGCCGTTCCATCCGGGTGATTAGTAGAATATATTTTGTAGTAAGGAATTTTTATAAATGATTTTGCAGTGAAGTGTGTCTCGGATATGAGTAATATGTCTATTTTGTACTCTTTCATGAATAGTTCAATTTCTCGAACTTTTGATGTTTGGAAGCCATTAGCATTCCATAAGGCAATTCGTAAACAGTTTGCCATTAACGTATCAGTTTTTGCATGACTGTGTTTAGTAAATTTATCATCATGTTGTTTTGTTGCATGAGTTGTTGAAACATTTCTCTAAATTCGTTAAGAAATTTTGATAACGAGATATCTTCAGGGTGGTTTATCGTATCACTTGATTTGTTTCTTAGTGCTTCTGAATAAGTTCGTTGGTTATTTGAATTATAGTAGGTTTGCGAAGTCGTGGGTTTACTTGTTCTAGTTGGTTCACTTGGACTGGCATTGTGGAAGGAAGATGAGGATTGATCATTCTTCTGTTGATGTTGGTTTTTGTTAAATTTGTTTTGCAATTCTCTATATACCTGACAGCCCTTATAGCTCGCGGGGTGATCTCCGTTACAAAGGTAGCAAGTGGCTTTTGTATTGCTTGGCTTTTTACAAGTTTTTGAGTCATGTGCTCCTCCACATTTTACACATGCATAGGGACGATTGCAATAAGTTTTAGTGTGGTTGAACATCTGGCATCTTGTACACTGGGCTATATCAGTGTTTCTGTAAGGCGGTTCAACCCTAATTGCTCTATTTTGCAGGTATTTTAAGTCGTAAATACTTTTATTATTCTCTGCTGGTTCGAGATCTACAAAAAATAATGGTAACGACTCCTTCGTTGAACGATGTTTGACATTTACAATGTTCCTTACTTTAAAGCCTTTACTTTCCAATTCATCTTGGATTTCTTCAATGGGCGTTGATTGATGTAGATGTCTTATTACTACTCTATATGCCCGTTCTTCTTTCAGCTGGTAAGTGTGATGAATAATATTTGCATCTTTCATGTGTTTTATTAATTTTCTAAAGTTGTCTGTAGTTCTTACATTAACTTTAATGACATTATTTGTTAATGCTTTTGTTATTATTTGCTCCTCCTCCAATACGGCAGTAAAATTTTTGACCATTTCCCGGTAGTTAATTACTCCGTGTACAAATATAGGCGGTGGCTTATCAATTTTTGGTTGTTGTATTTGTTCTTTATTAATTATATCTGTATTATCATTTAAATTATTATCACTTAGATTTGCAAGAGGTAAATACCTTTTTGATAGTTCTAATGGTGGTAATTCTGTGTCTGGGCTGCTAACTCGCTTTCTTTTGTTATTGGCTACTACTTGCCATGGATGGTCATTGGTCACTGTTACTTCCATATTGTCTAAATTAATTTGCAAGTTATTTGTTTGCAACTGATTTTGAGCTGAATTTGATTGATTTGTAGCAGTGGCTAGGTTATGTTCTATGTTTGGCGTCATGTCTTGCTGTAGCCGTCCGAGGTACGGCTAAAATGACTAGAAAAACTTAATATTTAAGATGAAAGAACTTCTAATTAGGTTGTTAATTGTCAAAATATTAAATATTTTATAGTAAATATTTCTACGAAATGAATATAGTCAATTATCAGTCTTCACGATAACGGAGCACTTTGAAACACGTCTAACACGCTTCGTATCAACCGCAAGACTCTCAAAGTCTAATGAAAATCTAACAAGAAAAGTTATAAAATCACTGAATTACATTTAAATAATTTGAACGCAATTTTTTTAATCCTTTAGACTTTAAAATTAATTTCTCGCTTTGTAAACAGTTTAAAAATGATTTTCATTGTGTAGAAAATTAGTTTCTTCTTCTTCGACCGTATCCGATATCGGACGTTGGTAAGATCCTACTGGCTAAATCCAAGAGGTCCTTTACTAGGGAAATATTAATGGGGTGGTTTTCCGTTGCCTTCCCCATAGTCCACAGATCGATATTGGACTCTTTAGATCACAGCAAATTTTAGACGCAATCAGGATTTGAACCGCTTTGATTTAATTGTGTAGAAAATTAGTTTATTATACTTAAAGATAATTTTGTATACATAGTTTAAATTTTTAAATTTCTTTTGTTCTATTAATATTGTTGATAAAAAAGCGGAATAACTTACTTCTGGAATATTTCACTTATAGTATGTAAATTTGTAGGTATTTCTGTGAATACAATAGCGCCTAAACGAAACAAAGGAATCACTTCAAACTTTGAATTTAAGCATATGTCTGCCTTGGCAGGAAGTCTGTTGAAAATGAATAAAGTCGCCCACAGGGAAAGGATGATTTGCTTAAAATGATAGTGACTTACGTTGTTTGCTTTCGGCAAATATTTTATTAGTTTTTAGGTATAACTCTTATTTTTAAAGCAAACAATTTTTTAACATTGCAACCATTTATTGTTTCACCACGCTTTTAATTGTCCAAATAATTAAAATAAATGTTTTAATCTAACAGACAATGACATTTAAAAATATAAAAATAAAATAATTTTAATTGAATAAAACCAAATTAAGAAATCACTGCGAATGATTGATGATGCAAAATTACAAATAAATCCACAAAGTGCATGGCTATTTGGGGCATAATTCGTACACATAGTGAGCTTTCAAATAATTTATTTAACTAATTTTTGCCGCCCTTTGGACACTAATTCAGTTATCGTCTAAAAGACCTGTAAATTTGTTTTGCACCCTCAGCACATAACTGTTTTAAACTTTAAACATTATCTAATATTTTATTGTTAAACTAAATTGAACTTACTCCTCAGCATAGTCAACAGATTGCCATTATGTTAATAATAGCAGGAAAAGGGCAGTGCGTACTGTTGGAGAATACGCTCTCTTACCTACCCTTAGCCCTTACTCTAAAGGCCAGTGTGAAAACAAATAAAATTAATGAATTATGCAAGATTTAAATGAAATTCAATAAGAGTAAAATATTTTTAAATTTCATACTGCTTCGTCGAGAAAACAAAAATAAATGAGGTAGGTAATTGCTAAAGAGTTTCTAAGGTTATCCCGATGGCTACATCAGACATTAATTTATTATTTATTTTTATTTAAAATAAAGAGATGCCTTTTATATAAAGTACGCGTTCATGAAAGCTGTAAGAGGCTATTGAAATACTTGGCTTTTTTAATCTTTATGAACATGATATAATTTATTTTCCATTATGATTTTACCTTAAGATTTTATAATTTCAATAAAACACAGGACCTTTACCTTTGAAAGTATGTGACTCCTTCAGAGAACAACTTATCATTTCATCTTTCATCTTTTGTTTTAATCTTATCTTATTTTTTAAAAAGTAAAACTTAAAATCTTTTTGTATCAACTTTGTTTTAATTTCTCACTAAGAAGCTTTACATTTATTTAATAAAACTTCAACTACCGGCTGTTTAAAGGACTTTGTTATAATTTGTTTTTATTTTTTGAGTCAATTATTCTCTTTCAGTATTTTGTCTTACAATTTCTTTAAAACTTCATCGCTATTCACTTCCTTAATTACGTCTAAAGCATCCAATAATGTGGATAAGTTCGGTTTTTGATCTACGTTTTACGTATTAAATACGTGAAATTTAATTATATTAAATATAATCGACTTGTTGCATAACTATTTACAATAATATAAATAATTAAATTCTGTCAATCATTCAATTATAAAATTAACCATCCGCTCCGGAAATTGAATAATGGCCTAGGCTTGATTGAATATATTAATAGTGCGTTCCACTTAAAGCCCACGACGACCGCGCCGCGGTTGTGTAATCTAGCGTTCCATTTATAGACTTTCGCCCACGGGTGTTATGGTCGTTTTTTGTAGTAGAACGGCTTCGTGGGCCGTGTGAGCTAATTTAAAATTTCAAATTTAAATTTTTAAATTTAGAATTTTAAAACATAAATTAAATCACGTGTTGCTTTTTGCAGTGCAACGACGATAAATAATAATTTACAGTGAATTACAATATTCGGTAAAACTTTTTGTAAAAAAATATATTTATGTATTTTAATTTGATAAATAAATTATTATAATTAGATGATTTACCATCTGATGACTATCCAGATGACCAGAGACGGTCATTTGCCTTGCAAGTAACGCGATCAACTGCGAATGCAAGGTACCGGGTTCAAATCCGAAGAAGGACAACTTTTTTATGACTGGTCTCCGTGCTTCGGAAGGCACGTTAAGCCGGTGGTCCTCCTGGGTTAATGAATTGCCATCATTAACATAAAAACCAGGGTTACAGGCTCGTCTGGAGACAAGTCTAGCACACTACCTCTCAGACGTTAAGCAATTTATATGCTCAAGGATGCCAAAGAAACAACGCAGTGGCTGTTTAAGGCGAACAGGGTTGACCCTAGCCAAAAGTAGAAGAAGAAGAAGAAGAAGATGATGATTTACCGTTTTTCACGTTCTGCATCAACTTTGGATACTATCACTTCAAATACTTCTTCAGTTTCGACATTAAAATATGATAACTTTCAGTCTCCATGATTGAATTTTAAATATTGTGGGCTTAAATATAAACGATCACGGTAACCCACCTTTTAAAACGGGCGTCGTGGTCGTGGCGGGCTAGCAATCGGTGACGTCACGGAAAACATTTTGAGCTCGACCGCAACAACCGTGGCTTTAAGTGGAACGATTTAAAGTCGCTCATGGTTGACCGCGGTCGTCGTGGGCTTTAAGTGGAACGCACCCTAAATATTAAGTGTAAGCTACTGGTAATTGGAACTTGCAGGTGCAACAGTTGGCAGTAAATATATCAGAAGTAAACTAATAATGTAAATTAAAACACTTGCTAAAGTCAATTACCAAGAAGAAAATAAATCAGCAAATTATGTAAAGAATAACAGTAGTTTAAGGGTTCTTTTTGGGACAATACAGCTCGCGATACAATCAATTAAATAAAAAGTTCAGTGAGCGTATAATCTCAAAAAAATCCAAAATGAAGCTGCCACCAAGATTTTTGCGATGTAACTTCACTGGACATTTTCTCTTTTGGGTTGTGTAAAATCATTGGTTTACTCGCATAAACCACAAATACCCAATGACCTTGAAACCAACATTATTAATGTTATTAGTGAAATAAATCACAATTTATAAGTTAAAGTAACCACAAATTAAAGGTCAAAAAATTTTTAACTAAAAGTTTGTACAAGTTTGATAACCCTATATTTTAATTTTTTGAAAGTTGGAAAAAAAAACATTTATACTCAGAAGAGCAATAATATTTTTGTCACAGGAGATGACATTTTTGTTTCCTATAAAGCAAAATATACTATTTTTGAAAAGATTTTACGTGAAAATACGAAAACATTTAGGTCAACAGAATCTCAGTGCCTTTAAAATCGTTTGTTCGCAGGTTAAACCTTCCAGTCAGTAAGTATAGTAACTACCGTCTAGCCATTTGGTCTTGGGAGTTTATCCCGATTATAAAGTATTCCATTTTGACATTCATATCTATCAGGTAAATAAAATCTTCACTATATTTTTGATAGAAGGCAAATAAAATTAATTTCTTTAACACGTCGAACTTTTATGATTTAATTTTCAAGACTACGATAATTTGAATTAAAAATTCTTATTGGGTAATATTACTGAGAAACGACGTAATAAGATATTGATATACCAACACTATTTATTTCTGGTTTTGAAAAATTAATATATTGAAAAACTTTTGAAAGGAACAACCTCTTGGGAAAAATGTCGAGTTTCAAAGTGTCATTTGTTTAGATTTTCGAGTGACGACATGTAAACATTTTAGTAACAAACCATTTATTTAGATATTCATGCAAACTATTTATTTTAGTACAAAAAATAAGAGTTAATTTAAAAGAATTTTACGAATTTTCAGTTGTAGTCTTCCATTGAAAGAAAATTTATTTTATACATTTTTTGTTGTAAATACGAACATTTTATCTGTCCAAATTTATATGCATATGTAATGAAACAATATTATCTTAATTTCGGTAATATTAATGAATGCCTAAAAGGATTTTCTTGTACGATGTGATATGAGTTATAAATTAATTTTTGAAATATATTAACGAGACAGGAGATTTTAAGTTTAATAATATTTTTGATGAATTTACAAC
This sequence comes from Rhagonycha fulva, assembly GCA_905340355.1. Lineage (NCBI taxonomy): Eukaryota > Metazoa > Arthropoda > Insecta > Coleoptera > Cantharidae > Rhagonycha > Rhagonycha fulva. Next base: position 38,927,630 of record HG996556.1, read on the forward strand.
AGGATGTGGTAAGTCATTTAGTATTAATTACGGTCATTTACGAATTTAATTGACTACGATTATTTAGAATAATTTTATGATATAGAGGGGAACACTTCACTAATACCCACCGAAAATTTATGGTATGGCGGTAATAATATTGATATAAAAAAAATGTCAAGAAACTCCTAAAGTCTTCCTTCTATCCTTCTTAACAGACGCGTTGTGATTATTTTCATGTGTCCAATCGTGTAATCGAGCCGTCGATTACTATTACTAGACAACATGATCATAATGCTCTTGGCAGATTACTATCGGTGGTTTGCCATTGCCTTCCGAGGGGAGAGGGTAATAATGAAATTGGATAAATTTTGTAGCCAGGTTGGGGATCGAACCCAGGGCTTCTAGCCTAGAGTCCGGTCCTTAGCCCGTTCACTTAGCTCACCTCTTCACTTAGCTCACCTAAAGTCTACCTCTTGTATAATAACACAACAGGAGCCATGTAAGCCACAATCTTATCTAATAATGCAATTCAATATTTGGATAAAGAGAAATAGGAAAATGTCAAAAATAAGTTTTTGAAATGAAAGCTAATCTCCTGAATATGCTACAAGGAAAACAATTTATAGAGCGTAATTTTTTTTTGGAAGGCAGTGACGTCAAGATGCGTACAAACAAAAATTTTTGCGGTCTATTCTAAGTACCTTCTCCCACCAAATTTTTACTGCACATTTATGGCCACATTTCTGCCTTCCACAAAAAGTTATACTTTAACGACAAAGAAAAATCTTCAATGCTGAAAATGGGATAATAATATTATTATTTATAATAAAAATTAAAACCTATCTATGTATGTGTAAGGTAATAAAATATAATTAAAATTTACAATACTATATTGATATCATACAACTTTTAACTTAAACTTGACATTACATGCATACACTTTATATTTCAAACTAATAACAATATCTTTTAAATATTTGATTAGAGCATTATTTTAATACACAAATACATTATAATATAAAATTTCGTATTCTATCTTACACAAAATTTTTTATACTTGTTCCAAATTTTCTCTTGCCCATATAAATAGCTCTCGGTTTCCCTGAAGTACAGCAAAATTGTTATAATTATCTACTGGATTGAATATTATAGATACTGGCAAATCTAGAAGATATTTTATTAAATTGTTACTTAGAGAAGAGTAATAACGTTAGTTAAACTGCAACATATTTATTAGTATTATCTTAAAATGACTTGTAGAATTATTAAGGGCGGTTGCTGCATTTTAGTTGTAACTTGGACCATCTTCAAATTTACCGCCAAAAAATAATTCAACTGATGTCACACTCTCTTGTATAATTTAGTAGAATAAATTCTACCAAATACTTGGTAGAAAATTTGAGTGGTTCAAATTACAGCTCGGACAGTACATCACTTTCCCTTCATCCAACGTTCTTCAGCCACCTTCTAGCTGCTCTTCTGTTTTAGATTTTATTATATTATTATTAAATAAAATAATTAGCAATTAAAAATTTAAAAAATTACTTTCTCCGCAGTCTAGTTGTCTTACACATTCGGCAGTTTCAAAGTCCCATATATATATGCAAAACGTTTCTGATCCACATATTACAAACTTGTTTTCACCACGAAACATAAATTTAGCCTTCATTTCATTAACACCCTCGAGGTCTCCTTCATGACCTTCGTATATTCTCAAAAATGTTATAGCATTAATGGTTCCAATTCTATAAGACGATATTTTACTACAAGCATGTGTTACTAGCAAATATTGGTTATCAGGTGATAGATCGGTATGGGTTATCTTGGCACGGGGGAGGTGACCAATCGCTTCATAATCGGGAAATATTTTTTTTACATGTGAGTTACGATAAGTAGTAGAATCCCAATGTATACTAAAAGAAATTTTGGAAGAATGTGGAAAATTTTATCATAAAAAAATAACAATCGATATTTTAATGTCATAAATTCGATTTCAGATTGTTATTTATTTTAACTTACCATGAACCATTCGAATAACTGGTTATTATAGATGCATGTGATATAAAATTAAGGGATGAAATTGTAGCATCTTGAATTACAAATGTGTTATATTTGAGAGGAGGTACAGATGTGTAATCATAATATATAAATATCTGAGATTTTCTTATTGCTACTCCGATTACAACGTGTTTTTCTCCAAAATACAAACGTGTAAAGCAATCTCCATTTTCCAGTGGCTTCATTAACCTAAAAGATTTTCCGTTTGGAATACCATATAGTATCATTTCATCATCAGCTGCTATTCCTGTAATAAAATACTAAAATTTTGATATTTACGAGTATGTGTAGGTACTATTATTATGTATGATATGGGCTTATAGACGTTTCAATTTAAGATTGTAGCGCCGCTAGCGGCTATGTTGGTACTAGGCTAGAAGTTACAACAATTTTATAAATGAATGTCATCGCCATGATATTACAAACAAAAGAGCAGCAGATAAGATATCTATCATATTAAAAACATAATCAGTACACAACTGAACGCTCATGCCAAATAAAATTGATTGTCAACAACCATTCCAACGCATTTCGTCTAGTACAAAAGCTGCCACCAGATAGCGTATCCATAAAATCTAGTTAGTAAAGCAGAAATCACAAAGAAATTTTGTTTGATTAAGGGGTTACGTACAGTCATGAGGTCGAAAAATAGCAGTTTTTTGAGATTTTTTTTCTAAGTTATGAATAGATGTATTTATTTGAAAGTTTTTCTACATGAAAGAGCAACATTTAAAAAACATATTAGAATTTTACTTTTACAAAACGTGAACAATTAAACCACAGGAAGTAGATCTTCAAAGACGCTTAAAAAAAAGATGATTTGTGGTGCGTAAAATAACTCATCACAGGATTATGCAAAATAAAAAAAAGTAAAAAAATTCGGTTAATATATTAGTTTATCTTGAAACTGAACAAATCCATTTTAAAAAATATGAAAATTTCTAGTTTTGGGATGGTGTTGAAATAAAGTGACGATTTTTACCCAAAAAATTGGCATATAGTTACTTGTAAAAAGAGATAGAAATGAAAAATAAAAAAAAGTAATCGTTCAGTCTTGAGAATTATTTATATTTAAGACGTGTGTGAAATTTCGTTATAATTGGTTCAGTAGTTTTTGAGTTATCTTACGCACGGACTTTTAAAATATAGTTTTGAGTTAAACACGTTTAAAGTTTCCGTTTGAAATGAGTTTCATAATAATTGTTACACTCATTAGCTTATATCTTTGCGAGTTTTACTCCGATCGACTTGAAACTTTCACATAATATTTCTGAGATGTTGTACTTTCATATAAAAACACAAAAAAAATCGAGTTTTTTTGAATTCATGACTGTATGTAAGTCCGTAAGCAACAAAATAATAATTACCTATTATTTTACTATTTTTTGAAAATTCTATATCCGGGATTCGCGTATATTTCGTGCAGTCGATTTTAGGATAAAATGTGTTTCTAGCGCACTCATAAATCCAGATTTCCTTATCCTCCGCTAATGAAATAAAATATTTTTATTATTTATTTGAACTAAATATATTTTTAGTATATTTTTCGAGAAATTTGTCAAAGAAGGAAGGTGAAAAGCTAAAGCAAATGACTTTATAAACTTCACAATGTTGTAAATAAAACAAATTTTTTTAACATTTTCTTCGAACAATTTCTTCAAAAGATTTTCAAAAAAAGTATTTTTATTGTAATAATTATTTACAGTAACTTACATAAAAGTGCCAAATATACTCCGTCTGGACTGTATTTAGCAATTTTTATGGCTTCTTCTTTGGGCAACACAAACTGTTTTTCTTTTCTGAAGTTCTCCATTTTATTTGGAAAGTAAGTATTTTCACTATTTGTTCAATAACTGAGGCAAATTTAAACTTAAAGGTTTTAATTCACTTAATTTGCACCAGCATTTTATACTCTATAACATTCATTGAATTTTAAATTTAGTAACGTTGTACCTGCAGATAAAATTATTTCAAACGAATGATAATAATATTTTATTAAATTAATATTAGAAATTGTAGATATAAATATAAAATAATTTCTAGAAGTAATATAATACAATATAATTGTATTTTATTATATACATGGTGTCGCTGTGACCGCGGAGAACCTTTGAGGTGGTGATAAAAGACATTTTTCCAAGACAAATTTTTAAATAAAATTTTTGTCTAAGTCAAAACGCTTGGGGAGTACCTCCCTTTAAAGCAATTTTTTGAATTTCTGACTTCAAACGGCCATAGTTTATTGATATTTAAATTATATTTAAACTTTAACATATCTAGTTATTATAAAAATTAAAAGTTAATTAAGGGGTTTTGCCACTGTAGAAGCCTAAAAATGAACCAACATTTGCACAATTTTTTTAGATAAGAAAAAAAGTTTTATTTAGAAAACAAAGTATACCACTTGTTTACATACATATGTATTCAAGTACAAATATTTATTTTTTAACAAAAACAAATTTACAAAGTGACGGCACAGTGCAGCTTTTTAAAAATACATCTTTTTAAAATAGGTCTTCGGGGCTTGCAGCATAACTTGAGTGAATTTGATCTTACAATAAAAATAAAAAAATCTGCTTAATCTACATATAAATAGCTACAGAGTGACGTACGGAATTTTAAAAATATTAATTTTTGAAAAAGTAGCAATATTTTAAAGAAAAAATATGATTTTTGAGCACAAAACTTGACAGAATATTGTTAATAACTTTTACAATTTTTAATATTTTGCAAAATCCGTACGCCATTCTCTTCAGAATCTCACACAAAAGCTACAGTTAAAATTTGAATTCAATCGGACACAAATTGTTTGAGCTATACTTCGTACTTCTGAAGCTCGTACTTCTGAAGAATACCGCATACATAACTTTCTTCATAGCTCGCTGTTTCTCGATCATTGTTGGAGTTTCCTCATCTTTGTGAATCCATACGCGACTCTCTTGACGAGTAGGTACGTCGAAAAAGGAAATATAAGTTTCGTCACCTGTCACGATTTTGGAATAAATTTGGTGTCCGCCATTATTTAACAAATTTTGAGTTTCATGGCAAATTTTTACACGGTCTGCTTTTTGGAAATCAAAAAAGTGATGTGGCACAAAACGACTAACCACTTTTTTAAATGTAGGTGATCGTGTTTGATTGCTTTAACAGCTGAGGATCCAATCTTGAGCTGATGCTCTATTACCCCATAAGTGGATTTATTATTCTCTTTAATTATTTTTTTAACAGAAGCAATGTTTTTGTTGGTAACAGCGGTAGAAGGACGTCCTGCTCCTTTTTGATGCTGAACGGAATGAGACACGGACAACTCGGCACCGAAAACAGTGACTCGGCACTGAGAAAACTGGGCACCAAGACAACTCGGCACCGGCGACTCGGCAACGGCGACTCGGCACCGTACAACTCGGCATCGGGCAAACTCGGCACCGGGACAACTCGACACCAGTTTTTCGATTGTCACAGCAAATTTTAATCTAAGTTGCTCGTGATTGCTGAATTCAGGCATGCTGTCGTCAATCCGTGTAAATTACATTACTCTAAGATTTATTGAGCAAAAATCATGTTTTTTTATAGTTAATGTACAGTAAAAATGGCTGGAGACGCTCGAGAAAAGCAAGGAGTGCATCCAGTCAATTTTTACTTGCACAACCACCTTTATTGTAAAATCTATGCAAAAACGAGTTTCACCTCTCAATAATCCACTTTTTCCTTAACCCACGAGTCTAGGGGTATGTTTATAATAAGTGTAGTTTTACAAAAATGGCCCGAAGCGGCCGGAGCGTAGCGCAGCAAAGCGTAGACTAGCGTAGGGTTAATTTTTGTAAAAACCACCATGGCGCGAGGAGGATCCACGCGAAAAAGTATTAACCGTACGTTAACATTGCGTACGACTAAGTGAAAAAATTATTATCAGCCGAACTCTTTTGTATGACCGCACACGTACCGACAATAGAATGCATTGATTCACCAATCAATAAAAAATGTTTCCAACTGGTGCCGAGTTATACCGGTGCCGAGTTTTTCCAGTACCGAGTTGTCCGGTGCCGAGTAGTCGGTGCCGAGTTGTCCTGTACCGACTTTTTAATTCTTTTTTTAAAGTACCTCAGTTCTGTTTCTAATTTAAGTTCCAACAGCAAATCGTTGAATAATCTTAAACCACTGTATAAAATCATGTTTTGAGCTCTGTTGTTTCTAAAAAGATTCAGCCTAAAGTCCTGCACATTACGCATACCGAGTAACCATGAGAATCTCCTACATAATGACACGCTATTACACAAATACTCAGGTAACAATTTATTTTTCAACTTAAACACAAAAATCAAAACATTTATAACGATTCTTTGGTATACACTGTGTCACCGCAATGTCTCGAGCAGTACAAATTTGGACACAAATTAAAAGGTTTTATTTTTTTTACTTCTCTTGCAAACCCCGTATCTCTTAAACGAAACATTTTAGTAAACAACTGATGGCCTAAACCGGATAGGGAATTAAGGGGCTACAACTTTAGTCAAATAAATTTTTTTGGGAAACCAACTGTCTTTGCCGAAATTCTGAAAATAATGAACAAGGTGTAGGTTAAAAAAAATAAATTCACAAAATTGCTAAAAATCTCAATTTGATTTATTATTTTTAATAAACTTAAAAAAAAAATATAAAAAAATAATTTGAACTTTTACAATTAGATAAGAAAAATTTTACATAAATGCTAGTACTATCCATATCATTTATATCTGTTGGATGTACTAGAAAATGGAAATTATAGATCAAGATTAATTTTTTCCAACTACTTACGAGAGGAAATCAAAAATATTTGTTGCAAAGATTTTGTTTACCGACGAGGCGCTGTTTACAAGAGATGGTGTAAACAATTGTAGAAATGAACATCGATAGGCAGTCGAAAATCCCAGGGAAAAACTTGAAAGAGGACATAACCGACGTTTCAGTGTGAACTGTGAGTGTGGAATTTTGAGAAGCTAAATTACAGGTCCTTATTTTTTTCACAAAACATAAGGCTTACAGCTTCCGGATACCTAAACTTTTTACAAAAAAATCTTTCATTATTTCTAGATGATATTCTACTGGCAGCAAGACAAGAAATGTGGTTTCAGCATGATGGTGCACTGTTACATTTTGAATGACAAGTACAACATTTTTTTAAGTAATTTGTATCCAGAAAAATAGATAGGAAGAGTAGGATTTATCAATTCGCCGACACGTTTACCCGATTTAACACCTCTCGATTAATTTTTATGGGGTGCTCTTAAAGTTATAGTTTACAGCGATAGAAGAAAGCCCGAAACCAGAGACGAATTAATAGAAAGAATACAGATAGGTGTAACAGAACTTAACGAAAGGCAAACCATTATAAGTAATACCGTGAAGCACCTTTTTAAAAGAGCACCCCTGTGTGCTGAAAATGAGGGAAGCCATTTTGAAAATTTATTTGTTTTACCTACTCCTTGTTCATTATTTTCAGAATTTATGTAAAAATACTTTATTTCCCAAATAATTTATTTGACTAAAGTTGTAGCCCGTTCAATATCCTATCCGGTTTAAGCAATCAGTTGTTTACTAAGATGTTTTGTTTAAGAGATGCGGGGTTCGCAAGAGAAGTAAAAAAAGTAAAACCTGAATTTTATAACATTTTTTCCTTAATTTAATTTATAACTCAAAATTTGTTGATGCTAGACGATAATATATTATAACCTAATTTGTAGATAAGCAAATGATCTTTAAAAAAGTTCTAATCGATTAAGCTTAAAAATCAATAATATCGGAGCTATCGCCGTTTGAAGTCAAAAATTAAAAAAATTGGTTTATAGAGAAGTACTCCCCAAGGGTTTGGACTTATAGACAAAAATTTTATTTAAAAATTTGCCTTAAAAAAGTGTCATTTATCACCACCTCAAAGATTCTCCACGGGGACACCCTGTATATACAATAGTAATCATCATCATCACTTCCTTCACGGGTTAGGCCCATCTCTTCCTCGGTCGTCCCACGTCTCGGCGTCCTTGCGGTTGGTATTCATAGGCTTGTAAGGAAATTCAATAGTTTTCCATTCTTTGGAGGTGTTCTTCCCATTTTGATTGGTTTCCTACTATTCTATCGTTCAAGTTGAAGACCTGCAGATCGTCTCGTATATGGTCGTTTCTTATTCGGTCTGTTCTTTGTACATTCTTAACCCCTCTAAGAAACTTCATTTTGGCGGATTGGATTTGAGTTTTTTGTTTTAATAATAATATAATAATAAAATACAATACAATATACCGAGTGTTTATTTCAAAAGTAGCTAGTCCAAATAACTTCTCTTTTTGAGCCAATTTGAGAATAAGAAAAAACATGTGGATTCTAAATGTACAATTGTACATTATACTTTACAAGAAATAGTAAAAATAATTTTTACTTGCAAAGCTTAAAATCTAGAGAAAATGTGCTTATGGTGGACCCCCGCCAATGATTGACCACTAGCTGTATTTTCAAATTTACAGCACATACAATATACAGCAATACACTACAACCATATTGGTTAAATTGACTGAAGTTTACAATCAATTGTTTACAAGCGCTTACGAAAATATAATCAGTTTTTATGAAAATGAATAAATAAATTAAAATTGCTCAGTGTTGATATAGCAAAGTAGCTCGGGCTGATATTAAGTAACTTTTTTTTACGCTCATCTAGAATCTGCTTTTTTTACTGCAGTTTGAAAGAACTGTTGTATGTTAATTGCCGAGTAAAAATTAAGGTTACGGGAATGAACAAAAAAGATTAGAATTTTTTTCTGATTTATGCAATGTGACCTATGATGGACTCTATAACTGTGTTCTATGATGGACCCCATTGTGTCCATATTGGCAATAAAATAATTATATTTTTTGAGTTGTTCTTCTATTTCATTTATAAATATGGCATCAAAAAAAGACTGAATGAATAATTAATTATACTCGTACTCACGTGGAAGAGAAAAGTAAATTTGTTGTCAAATATATGTAAGTCGTGGTACCACAATGAGTGCGCTGGTATTACCTCCCGTTGCAAATCTTATATTTTTTGTGAACTATGTACCTAATGTTTTATTTTGTACTATATTCTGTCCAATAAAAGTTTAGAAAGATACTTTTAATCATTTATTTTAAAGGGGTCCAACATAGACCATAACTATTTTTTTTTAAATGCCTATATTATTAAACAGGAAATTAATTACTAAAAAATTTACCCTATACTATAATAAACTTCAAATTAAGTACTATGTATATACTTTCATATAAAAAAATGATTAACTCTAAAACTAAGAAAGATATATTGATATTTCCTTAAAATAGTTTAGTTTAATTTTTGTGGAAAGTAGTGACGTCAGCACGATGCGCACAAACGAAAATTTGTGCGATTCATTCCAAACACGTTCTCTCACCAATTTCTACTGCACATTCATGGCAACACTTCTGCTTTCACAAAAAGTTACACTCTAACATGCAGCAAATCAAAATCCCTTGATACTGGAAACGGAACCACACAACTTCCATTTGAGAATGCGATATGTTTATAATAAAAATTCAAGTTTATTTGGGCGTAAGGAGATAAAAAAATAATTAAAATTTACATTACTATGTTGATACTACCCTACTTTTAACTTGAACTTGACATTACATTTTAACATTACATGCATACATTTTATATTTCAAGTTAATAATAACAATATCTTTTAAATATTTGATTACAACATTATTACAAATATATGAAAACTGGAATTATAACTTACACAAAAAATATTATACTGACGCCAAATTTTTTTTTCTCCATATAAATAGCTTTCGATTTTCCTCAAGTACAGCAAATTTTTCAAAATTATCTAATGGATTGAATATTATAGATACTGGCAAACCTAGAAAATATTTTATTAAATTATTACACTCTAAACATCTTTGAGCTAGGCAAAAAAATAGCAAAATATCGAAATGAATGGAAAAGTCTTATGATGAGAATGACAAACGACAGACTACCAAAACAGCTATACCTCTACAGACCATCAATTGGAAGAAGAAATATAGGAAAACCAAAAAAAAAAGATGGATGGATCAGAGGTGACGTAACGGGCCAAAGTCTAAAACATGAAGAAAAAGAAGAAAAGAGTAATACGTCAGTTAAGTTGTAACACATTTATTAGTATTATCTTAAAATGACGTGAAGAATTATTAAGGGGGAGTCTACTGTGACAAGAGAAGAAACAGGCCGATTTTCCGGATTTTGTTTCTAACAAAATTATGACTCGTACATTAAATTAAATTAAACCGTCATCTTTATTATATATTCAAGTATTGGTAAAAAAATTTTCAAGTCGAAATATTCAAAATTGCCGTTGTGGCACTCCTTCAACGCAGGTCTGTCTTTTTTTAACGGTGTACATGAAATCTCACGTTTGACTCTCGTTTGTCGAGAGATTTTTTTGATATCGTTTTTTGTTTAATTGTTATAAACAATAATAGCATCAAATTTAGGCAAAAAAAGTATAAAAGAAGTTCAAGAATTTTTTTCTCGGCGCCACAATTTTTTGTGAGTCAACCAAACGAGTCAACCAAACGAGAGTCAATACTGTGTAGAGGTTCCACGTCTTTACGCCTAAAAACACTTACGACTAAGTCAGTACGACTAAGTCTTTACGCCTAAAAAATTTTACAACTAAGGTTTTTTACGCATAACATCATGTACGCATAAAACTTTTACACCTAACTGCTTTACGCTTAAGTCTTTACAACTAACAGATTTTACGACTAAAACATCTATGCCTAATACATTTACGCCTAAATTTTTAAAAATAAAAGTTATGCGCAAAAATAGCACACGGAGTTCCCAAAAGACTCCACGTGCCTGCCCGAAAAAAAATTTTTGTTATATTTATTTATTTATATATTCGCTCGGGTTGGAAAACTAAATATTAAAACTATACTCTGTTTTATTTAAGAAAAATGTAAAACGTTTGCACTAAACGGATCCCAGGTAACACACATCATTGGGGCAACACCGGGGAAACGCTGGGCCAATACCGGCAGCAACGGCCCAACATTGGGGCAACACTGGGGCAGTATTGTGTGTTACCTGGGATGACCTTTAAATGTTAACCAATGAAATTGCTTTGAATAAAGACTCACTCACAATAAGGAAATTATACGAGATTTAGTGTTTATTTAAAGCAATTTCATTGGTTAACATTTAAAGGTTATCCGTTTAGTGCAAACATTTTACATTTTTCTTAAATAAAACAGAGTATAGTTATAAATACAAATACAGTGGTCGCCAAAAGTTTGGTATTTGTAATATTTTTGTCGCGCCACCTGTCGACGACGCAATATTTGTTTATGCGAATTTGCTCTTTTCTCAATTTTTTTACTTCTGATGTTATACAAACACTCGTGACGGCCCATAGAACATACAAAAAATTTGGTTATGTTTGAACCAGTATTCAAGAGTTTATTGCTTACAAACAAACAATTCTCTTTTATATTATAATATAGAAAAGAGATGTGAAAAAGAAGCGGGGAAAAATAAAGCTGTTAGGACGTTCAATCAAGACGTTGTTCACACACACAAATAGTATGTGTTACCTAGGTTATATATTAGGCGTAAATGTTTTAGTCATAAAATCTGTTAGTTGTAAAGACTTAGGCGTAAGTCAGTTAGGTGTAAAAGTTTTAGGTGTACATGATGTTAGGCGTAAAAAACCTTAGTCGTAAGTGTTTTAGGCGTAGTGGTTTTAGGCGTAACGACATGATACCCTGTGTAGATGATAACCATATTTTTTTTTGTTTGTTTTAGATTACTCAACCGTGAGATTTCATGTACACCGTTTGAGCACCAAAAAAAAAACGGACCTGCGTCGAAGGAGTGCCACAACGGCAATTTTAAATATTTCGACTTGAAATTTTTTTACAAATACTTGAATATATAATAAAGATGACGGTTTAATTTAATTTAATGTACAAGTTATATTTTTTTAGAAAAAAAAAAATCCGGAAAATCGGCCTGTTTTTTCTCTTGTCACAGTAGACTTCCCCCTTAAGGGCGATTGCTGCATTTTGGTTGTAACTTGTACCATCTTCAAATTTATCACCAAAGAATAATATAATTCAACTGATGTCACACTCTGTTATATAATTTAGTACAATAAATTCTACCAAATAATTAGTCGAAAATTTGAGTTGTTCAAATTACAGCTCTGACTAAGGTACAGCACTCTCCCTTCATTTAACGTTCTTCAGCCACTTTTTAGGCTGCTCTTCTGTTGTAGATTATATTATATTATTATTGAATAAAGTAATTAGCAATTAAAAATTAAAAAAAATACCTCCTTCGCAGTCTAGTTGTCTTACACATTCGGCGGTTTCAAAGTCCCATATATACCGGGTGCTGAATGAGTTAGGCGAACATAGGATATTAACATGCAAAAACTTATTTTTGCAAATTCCTGCTTCCCTAATTATTTTAGAGAAAAATTGAAAGACACAAATATAATGTAGAAATATAAACTACGAATGATAAAAGCATTAGATTTTATCTAGCTTTTACGTAAATGGTCAAAAAATTCTTTTGAAATTGTTAAAACTTTTATTTATCACACTTGCCATGGAAGTTTCCGAGGTAATTATTTTTGATAAGTAATAAAAAACAATTGCACGTTGTTGACAGTTTTGCACTTTATTAAATTTTAATTTCATAAAATGGAATATTACCTTGGAAACTTATACATGGCCAGTTTGATAAATAAAAATTTTAATAATTTCAAAAGATTTTATGATCATTTACGTAAAAGCTAGATAAAATCTAATGCTCTTATCAGGCGTAGTTTATATTTCTACATTATATTTGTATCTTTCAATTTTTCTCTAAAATAATTAGGGAAGCAGGAATTTGCAAAAATAAGTTTTTACATGTTAATATCCTATGTTCGGCTAACTCATTCAGCACCCGGTATATGCAAAACGTTTCTGATCCACATATCACAAACTTGTTTTTACCATGAAACATAAATTTGGCCTTCATTTCATTAGCACTCTCGAAGTCTGCTTTATGACCTTCGTATATTCTCAAAAATATTATAGTGTGAGTAGCTGCAACTTTTTCCACAATTTCATAAGACGATATTTTACTACATGCATGTGTTACTAGCAAATATTTATTATCAGGCGATAGATCGGTATAAGTTATCTTGGCAACGGGGATGTGACCAATCGCTTTATAATCGGGAAATCCTTCTTGTAGATGTGTGTTACCATCATAAGTAGAATCCCATTTTATACTAAAAAAAATTTTGGAAAAATGTCGAAAATTTTATCATTAAAAAAATCACAATCGATATCTTAATATCATAAATTTGATTTCAGATTGTTATTTATATTTTCAACCGCCTGCATAGCTAGTCGACCATTATTGATAAAAGTGTAACCATGTAAGTAGAATTTACCGTTTGGTTACTATTAATTGTCAAGGTTTTAATAGTAGTATAATTTTACTTACTATACTACGTTGCTACGTTTTTAGCAACGAACACCATACACCTACTAAACGCAATTAAAGCAGAAAAACAAAACAAATTTATTATTTTTTTTAACAAATTAATTTTTTAGAGATTTTCTAATACCTTCCGCAGGCGGTTAAAAAAATAGTGTACGTGCCAATAACCGTAAGAATTTTTGTGGTTTCGCAAGCTTAAAACTGCATACTCGTTCACAAAAATTATACTTACGGTTTTTTGGCATACTACTATTAACTTACCATAAACCATCCGAATAACTGGTTATTACAGATGAATGTGATATAAAACTCACAGATGAAATTATAGAACTATGATTTATAAATGTGTTATATTTGAGAGGTGAACTTCTGTAATCATAATATATAAATATTTGACATTTTCTTGTTCTTACTCCGATTAAAACAAATTCATTTCCAAAGTACAGACGTGTAAAGCAATCTTGATATTCCAGATCATCAGGCCTTACTGACTTATAAAATTTTCCACTTGGACTGTCAAATAATACCATTAGATCATCAGCTGCTATTCCTGTTATAAAATACGAAAACATTTACATTTACGAGTATGTCTACTATTATTAAGTATAGTATAGATTTATAGGCGTTTTATTTTAAGATTGTAGCCCCGCTAGCGATCATGTTGGTACTAGGTGAGAAGTTTAAGAACTATTTTATAAATGAATGACATCGCCATGAAATTACCAGCAAAAGAGTAGCAGATAAAATATCTCTTAGCATATTAAAAATATAATCAGTACACAACTGAACACTTATGCCAAATAAAATTATTGATGCTCAACAACCATCGATCTTATATTAAATAATAATAATAATAATAGATGATTGATTCCGACGCATTTCGTCTAGTACAAAAGTTGCCACCAGGTAGCGCATTGCTTATCTTGAAAAACCTATAGTGCAGTTAGTAAAGCAGAAATCACAAAGAAATTTTGTTTGATTAAGCAACAAAACAATAATTACCTATTATTTTACTATTTTTTGAAAATTCCATATCCGGGATTTGCTTATATTTCGTGCAGTCGATTTTAGGATAAAATTTGCTTCCAGCGAACTCATAAATCCAGATTTTCTTATTCGGTGCTAATAAAATAAATTATTTTTTTTATTTATTTGAATAAAATATATTTTTAGTATATTTTTTCGAAAAGTTTGTCAAAGAAGGAAAGTAAAAAACTAAAGCAGATGACTTTATAAACTCCAAAATGTCGTAAATAAAAATATGTTTTTTTTACATTTTCTTCCTTGATCAACTTTTTCAAACGATTTTCAAAAAAAGTATTTTTATTGTAATAATTATGTACAGTAACTTACATAAAAATGCCAAATATTTTCCGTCTGGACTGTATTTAGCAATTTTTATAGTCTCTCTTTTGGGTAACAGAAATTGTATGTCTTTGCTGAAGTTTTCCATTTTATTTGGAAAGTAAAAATTTTCACTATTTGTTCAATAACTGAGGCAAATTTATATTTAAAGACTTTAATTCAATTGATTTGCACCAGCATTTTATACTCGATAACATTCGTTGAATTTCAAATTTAGTAATGTTGTACCTGCAGATAATATTATTTTAAACGAATGATAATATTTTATTAAATTGATATTAGAATTTGTAGATATGAATATAAAATAATTTCTAGAAGTAAAACAATACAATATATTATTGTATTTTATTATATTTTATATTGTATTGCATTGTATTGTATTGTGCTGTATTGTATTGTGCCATAACACAATATATATTTTTATTATTAATATTATATAAATATAACACAATATTATATAATAAATTCGCCTGTAGCAAATTTTTAATTTTACAATAATAAAATGCAGTACAATATACCGGGTGTTTATTTCAAAAGTAGCCAGCCGAATTAAACTTCTCGTTTTGAGCAAATTTGAGAATAAGAAAAATTGTGTATTTAAATGCCGAGAGCGAGTTCTATTTGAATTTTTAATTTAACACCCTTCTCAACAGCTACATTTACTTTGAAATTTTAAATAGCACCCCGTATAGTGTGGCTCAATTTCGATGCTTCTTATAGAGAAATCGGTAACTATGGGAGATATCAAAAAATGGATGACGCATCCTCGATCTCTTTTTTTGAGAAAATCTCAATGGCAAAAACCAGAATTTGCTATCTTTTTTGTTTTCGAGTTATAGCTAAAAGTTTGATAATTAGACTTTTCTATAAATGTCGATATCTTGGTTGTTTTTGAAGTTACCAAAAAAGTGTTAACATTTTCTTCAGACACTTTTTTAAGGGCAACAAAATGGGATAAAGAGATTTTATATATCTAGGTTAGTTTCCGAGTTATAACATAAAGTTGTGTTTTTTTAAATAGAAACCATAGTTGGCTATGACATTTTTAAATGGCGTTTTTATCCTCTTTTTAATGATGTATAACATGTGAGATCTAGTATTTTAGTTTCATCCCATTTTATTAAAAAATGTAATAAAAATAAAGAAGAATGAAAAATTTAATATAATAGTAACCATTTTTAGTAAATAACAATAAAAAATATTCAATACTTAACAAAAATTACAGTATAAGTATTCAAACTTTTTTTTTTTTTTTTTTTATTGTTTACCCAGAATATTTACAATCTGTCTTACAACAATAAGTAAATGTGTCGACAATTCAAAATAGCATAATTACGTAGAAACCCAGTGGTTTTTACATTTACATCATTAATTCACAAGAATTAAATTTTGTGTAGGGTAATTATCTGCTGCACATCTTAAAATCTGTTTGTTAGGTCTTGAGGATTGAAACGTTTTAATCTTCTTTTGTTTGGTTGATCTTCCATCAGGTTCGCTGCCAATTGATTTGGATGTTCGCTGATTCGGTTTTTATATTTAATACTATAAGCGACTATTTCTTCTTTCACCATAGGTATGTTAAGATCCTTTCTTATGATCTCATTAGTAACGAACCATGGTGCGTTAACTATATTTCTGAGTACTTTTGCTTGGAATCTTTCAAGTATTTCTA
The DNA here is from genome assembly GCA_905340355.1 of Rhagonycha fulva. Taxonomy (NCBI): domain Eukaryota; kingdom Metazoa; phylum Arthropoda; class Insecta; order Coleoptera; family Cantharidae; genus Rhagonycha; species Rhagonycha fulva. The sequence goes on from HG996556.1 coordinate 38,944,219, forward strand.
TGTTGGAGTTGGATGCGGTACCCCACAGTTGTATACCGTATGTCCAGATGGGTTTGATCATAGTTTTGTATATTAACAACTTATTCTCGAGGGAAAGTCTGGATTCTTTACCCATAATCCAGTACATCTTTCGGATTTGTATATTTAGTTGTTTTCTTTTAGTCCATATGTGGGTTCTCCAAGTTAAGCGTCGGTCCAGGTGCATACCCAGATACTTAACAACTTCTGTTTGCGGAACCTGCTTGCCATTTAAGGTTACTGGGGGACACGTCTCTCTCTGCAATGTAAACGTAATGTGCATAGATTTGGTTTCGTTTGCTTTTATTCTCCAAGTCTTTAACCATTTTTCGATTTTTTGTAAATTTATTTGTGATAACTCAGACGCAATTTTGGGATTGGTGTGTGATGACATGATGCCCGTATCATCTGCAAATGTAGCTGTTGTGTTTTGCTCCATTATTGGTATATCTGAAGTAAACAGAAGGTATAGAATCGGTCCCAAGACGCTACCTTGTGGTACTCCAGCTTCTATTGGGTATATTCCTGTATAAGCTTCTTGATATCTTACAAGAAAATGTCTGTTGCTTAAGTAAGATTTAATTAGTTGGTATAAGTCATAGGGGAGTAACTTTTTTAGTTTATATAGTAGTCCCGGATGCCAGACTTTATCATAAGCTTGCGATATATCCATGAACACCGCTGAGCAGTATCTTCCTTCTTCTAGGTCAGTACTTATTTTTTTAACCAGCCTATGAACTTGCTCTATCGTTGAGTGTTTTTCTCTAAATCCAAATTGATGGTCAGGCAGAAGGTTTTTTTTCTTCAGGATTTTCTTTAATCGTTTTGCCAATAGTTTTTCAAACACCTTTGATAGCACAGGAAGCAGGCTTATCGGTCTGTAGGAGGTAACTTCTTCTGGGTTTTTTCCCGGCTTTGTTATCATAATAATTTGTGCTACTTTCCATTGTAGTGGAAAGTAGTTCAGTCTTAGTGAAGCATTAAACAATATTGTAATTAATTTTATTGTTTCCATTGGTAGCTCTTTCAACATTCTTCCAGTTATTAAGTCGTAACCTGGTGATTTTTTGTGGTTAATTTCTTTTTGTATAATATTTTTTACTTCCTTTGTCTTGATGTTTTTCATAGGAAGATCCATTTGGTGCGGAGCTTCTAAGAATTCGGTGATTTTACTTTCCTCTTCAATACTTATTTCAGATGGAAAAGGTTGGAAAACTTTTTTAAGGTGTTCTGCAAATATTTCTGCCTTTTTTTCATCAGTTTTGGCCCATTTTCCATTTTCCAATCTGATTGGTGGATTGTGAGTTTGTGGTTGTTTTATCCTTTTTATCGCTTTCCATAAGGAATATTCAGTGGCTTCCGTTGCAGTTAAATTTTCTAGGTGTTGTTGAATAGCTGAATTTTTTTCTTCATTTATTAGATCCTTTAGTTGTTTAATGGCTTTGTTTAATTTAGCCTTGTCGTGAGGAGATCTTGTTGTTTGCCACGTCTTTCGCAGTTGTCTTTTTTTTGTGATTGCAGCCTTAACAGTAGTAGTGCAAGTCGGAATTTTTCTTGTGTTTTTGTACTTTGGTGTGGCCTTCCATGCAGCTTCCTGTATTTTTATATTAAGATTTTCTACTGCTGCTTCGAGTTCTTCTTCAGTTTTTAATGGTACTTTACAGCTGATTTCCTTGTTCAAGATATTTCTGTATTCATTCCAGTCTGTTCTCTTGTTACAAAGTGATGGTGGTGTTTGTTTTTCTATTATTGATAAGCTAACAGTAACTATTATAGGGGAGTGATCAGAAGACAGGTCCAAACAAGATTCGGCTTTTATGTTACTCGGAATTATTCCTTTGGTTACACAGAAATCAATCAGATCAGGAGTTTTTCTTCGATCTGCAGGCCAATAAGTAGGCTCTCCAGTTGACACCGTTTGAAGATTGTCTTTTTTCAGTGCTAGGTATAGTTGTCTACCCTTTGGTGTGGGGTTATATGATCTGGAGCCCCACCATGGATGTTTAGCGTTATAATCACCCCCTGCAATAAATCTGTTTCCGAGTGTTTTAAAGAATTGCGTGAATTGCTCTTGTTTAATTGCATATTTTGGTGGGCAATAGATAGCTGTTAGCGTCATTGGTCCAATACAGTCTTCTACATTGATGCTTGTAGCTTGTAGGTATTCTTGTTGGAATTGTTCTTGTTCGCTGTGTTTGATTGATGATTTAATTATGATTGCAGTGCCCCCATAAGCAGCACCGTCCGGGCGCTGTGTGCTATAGATGTTATACCCCGGAATTTTTAGATAACTTTTCTTTGTAAAGTGAGTTTCTGAAATCATCATTACATCTATGTTTAGGTTGGTTAGAAATGTTTTAAGTTCTGGCACTCTTTGTGCTAGACCGTTGGCGTTCCACACTGCAATTTTTAGTGTGGTGAATGTTATGGCATTTTTGTGATGAGGGCTGTAAGTAGATTTAATATGGTATCCATTTTGCTCATTAGTTGTGTCAGCATATTTTCTAGGCCACTGTTAGGCTGTAGTAGTTGTTGGGGGTGTATATTTCCATGTTGTTGATAGTCATTATTAGGTTGTTGCTGTGCATCACTTGATTGTTGTTGTTGGAAATTTCCAGGTTGTTGGTTTCCTTTCACTTGTTGCGCGTATGTTTTTCCTACCGTTACTTTCGAATAATTATACTGTTGGTTATTTGTTAATTGTTTATTTCTAAGTGCAGGATACATTTTTTGTAACAATTGCTTACGTATTTCACAACCCTTGTAATTTGCTGGGTGGTCCCCACCGCAGTTACAACACTTGACACCTGGACCTTTTTTTTTTCTTAGGCAATCTTTAGCGAAATGTTTTTGGAGGCACTTAACACAATTAGGGGTTTTATTGCAAAAGTTTTTGGTATGTCCATATGCCTGACATCTGGAACATTGTGGTATGTCTCTTTTTTTGTATTGTTGCTCAAAAGTTATTATTGAATGATTAAGATTTCTTATCTTGTAGATGTCTTTGTTGTTATCTTTTGGTTCCAGTTCCACTAAAAAAAGATGTAGTGGGACTTTGGTTGAATTTTGCATATTTGTTATTCTTAATACTTTATGGTTGTGGGCTTCAATTTCCTGTTTTAAATCATTTATGTCGGCACTTGCATGTATACCTCGTAAAACCACCTTGAAACTTCTGTCTTTTTTTTGTTGGTAAGTATGAAATTCGGTGTTTTTTGCTTTTAAGGCTTCAGTGACAGGTATGTATTTCTCCAAAGTACCTAGTTGTATTTTAACTTGGTTATTATATAAGATTTTTAAGGTGTAGTTATCTTTAGCTTCGACGTCCAACAATTTATACAGAGGACCTATATTTTCCACTCCACTAACAAATATTGGTGGTGCTTTTTCAACTTTTTTATAGACATTGCCTGCTTCATTGATTTTAGATTCAACTTGCTCTTCTCCTAACGAATCAAATCTATTTGAGGTACTCACCGGTTGACTCAGCCAGTAATCTTTCATAAATGTTTGACGTTTAGCTTTATTGAGCACTTCCGGGCTGTTTCTTACTCGTTTTCTATTGTGGTATGTAACACTTTCCCACTCCTTTTGTGGTGGTTTTAAACTTAGTGGTTCAATAATTTCGTCTGTTTGCTGTAGCACAAAATTAGAATTAGTTTGGGGTGTAAGTTCATTTGCCTTGTCATTATCGATGTTTGTGGAAATTTTGTTTGAGGTTATGTTTCCTCCTCCGCATTTGTGACAACTCCATTGATCGCCTTTTCCGTCCCTATTCAATTCACTCAATTGATTCAGTGACATCTCAATACACTTTATATGATAATGTGATCCACATTTCATTTTACATTGGATACAATCTTCATATCGCGTAATAGTATTCTCACATACACCACACAACATTATGCATATCTTTTTTGTTTTCGAGTTATAGCTAAAAGTTTGATAATTAGACTTTTCTATAAATGTCGATATCTTGGTTGTTTTTGAAGTTACCAAAAAAGTGTTAACATTTTCTTCAGACACTTTTTTAAGGGCAACAAAATGGGATAAAGAGATTTTATATATCTAGGTTAGTTTCCGAGTTATAACATAAAGTTGTGTTTTTTTAAATAGAAACCATAGTTGGCTATGACATTTTTAAATGGCGTTTTTATCCTCTTTTTAATGATGTATAACATGTGAGATCTAGTATTTTAGTTTCATCCCATTTTATTAAAAAATGTAATAAAAATAAAGAAGAATGAAAAATTTAATATAATAGTAACCATTTTTAGTAAATAACAATAAAAAATATTCAATACTTAACAAAAATTACAGTATAAGTATTCAAACTGAAGTCGCAGTTGTTTACAATACATACCTATAACTTTGTCAAAATAAACACTACGAAATTGGCATCTAAAAAATTCTTTTACCCATTAGTTTTTAGTAAGAAAATATTTGTTTTTTTTCAAAATTTTCAAAAAATTTATATTGTTTTATGAGTACCTCAAGTACTTTTCGAGAAATTGTTTATGTCGATGCAAACTTCAACGTTAAATTTACTTTGCTTTTGTTTTTAAAAATTAAAATAAAGTTACATTTATTACTAAATTAATAGTTTATTATTTCTCAATTATTATTATCATTACTTAACAATCGTAATTTCTTATTTAACACTGTTAATTGTTTCTGTCAACACGGAACTTAAAACGGAAATTAAATTTTTAAGCTATTTTATTAAGATAAAAAAATAATGACAACTGTACTAAACCTCACTTTATGATAATTTTTGAAGTAATATAATTAATATGAACTACTTGTACAAAATAAACTTGGCGTGGTTGTCATTTCAGGAGTACCACCATGACTGTGTTACATATAATCTGAGATAGATTAACTAATTATGCATTTGATAACGTTGTAACAACCCATTCAAAATTTAGCAACTGATTATTATCTTTAACATGTGTTAACTAGCACAGGTTAAAGTTAAAGTTGCTGAAACCGGCCATTACTTTCATATAAAAAAAATGAATAACTCTAAAATTAAGAAGGATATAATGATATTTCCTTAAAATAGTTGAGTGTAATTTTTGTGGAAAGCAGTGACGTCACGATGCGCACAAACGAAAATTTTGTGCGGTCTATTCCAAACACGTTTTTTTTACCAATTTCTACTGCACATTTATGGCCACACTTCTGCTTTCACAAAAAGTTACATTCTAACATGCGACAAAAAAAATCTCTTGATGCTGGAAACGGAACCACACAATTTCTATTTGAGAATGCGATATGTTTATAATAGGTTTTTTTCAACCGAAGGTTCTAGAACGGTACTTGGACTGTTGAGCATGCGCGTTAATAAATGTCCTTTCCAACCACAAAAATTACTAGTTCCAAGTTCTGAAATTACAACTGAAACGTTTTCCAACCACATTCGGGACTGTAATAGAACAGTCATAGAACAGTTCTAACAGTCCTTGGTTCTAAGCAGTTACAAGTAGTCAGACGCAGACGCATTGTCGCTGTGTTTCTAAATTTAAATTTGATAGTTAGCAATTGTAACGACAATTCCGATTAAGCTTCAAATATATTACATTTTTTTCCCGATATTTAAAAAAATCACAAATTATTAATTATTATAAGTTCGAGAAAAGAATGCATAATGAAATAAAGTTAACAAAATTTGAATTTAAAAATTCAAAATCGTTTAAAGCTGTTTTTATTATTTTATTACTGTTTTACGATCTAGTAGCTCGTACATCGATGAAGATGAAGGGTGGCATAAACCCTAGAATAGTTTCGAATACAATGGTTTTAAAAAATATGTAGGTATATAAAATAGAAAATTTTTACGTAGCAAGTTTTACTTTTTTTTGTGATTTGTTAACTTATTTTTGTAACGTTTTACAATTGAGTTAAGTAAACAAAAAACTACAATTTTTTTTACTCGCCAGAGTTCCACTTTGTAGCTGTACCATTGATAAATTGAAAGGGTAATTTTAACTTTTCTTAATGCTTTTTTGCAGTATTTCCGAGTCAGTTTAAAAAATAAACCTTTTCATGACATTGGAAAGTTCATATTTAATACAATGGTGAGTTATATTAAAATTTATATTGATTTAACTCTTCTACTTTTTCTGAAAAGAAATTTTTATTACTTCTTAGTCGACCCTGCCCTTCTGAAAAACGTTAACAATAACAGAATTTTTCAATCTTTTATTTATATCTTGTTGGGTTGTGCCTTGATATTGTAGTGTGTTCTTGAGTTTTTGACTTGATTTCTGATATTACTTTGAAGATGTAACAAAAATTAACTCAATTACCTGTCTGAAGTTGAAGAAATTAAAATATAATAATCAAATCAAAATGATTTTAAACGAACAATTGTTAAACAGCAATTAGTTAATTCAGCGTTTGTTAACTGTTTACCTTTACAAAATCACTTTTTTGCTTATCTATGCATATATCAAACGTCAACGCCTACTACCACCACCACTAATATTTTAAATGGTTCTAGAATGGTCCTAAAACCTTTTCAACTTGTAATTTGTGAACTGCAGTAATTTTACAATATTCGTTGGCGCACGCGCATTTAACTGTCCCATTACAGGTTGTAAACTGTAACAGAACCATCGGTTAAAAAGAACTTAATAAAAATTCAAGTTTATTTGGGTGTAAGAAAATAAAAAATAATTAAAATTTACATTACTATGTTGATACTACCCTACTTTTAACTTGAACTTGACATTACATTTTAACATTACATTCATACACTTTATATTTCAAGTTAATAACAATATCTTTTAAATATTTAATTACAACATTATTTTAATTTACAAATACATTATAAAATAAAAACTGGTATTCTAACTTACACAAAAAATATTATACTTATGCTAAACTTTCTTTTTTCCATATATATAGCTGCCGATTTCCCTGAAGTACAGCAAATCTTTCCAAATTATCTAATGGATTGAATATTATAGATACTGGTAAATCTAGAAGATATTTTATTAAATTATTATTACACTTTAAACATCTTCGAGCTAGGCGAAAAAATAGCACAATATCGATATGAATGGAAAAGTCATGTGATGAGAATGACAAACGACAGACTACCGAAACAGCTATACCTCTACAGACCATCAATCGGAAGAAGAAATATAAGAAAACCAAAAAAAAAGATAGATGGATCAGAGGTGACGTAACGGGCCAAAGTCTAAAACATGAAGAAAAAGAAGAAAAGAGTAATACGTCAGTTAAGTTGTAACATATTTATTAGTATTATATTAAAATGACGTGTAGAATTATTAAGGGCGATTGCTGCATTTTAATTGTAATTTGTACCATCTTCAAATTTACCACCAAAGAATAATTCAACTGATGTTACACTCTGTTATATAATTTAGTAGAATAAATTCTACCAAATATTTGATAGAAAATTTGAGTGGTTCAAATTACAGCTCTGACTAAGGAACAGCACTCTCCCTTCATTTAACGTTCTTCAGCCACTTTTTAAGCTGCTCTTCTGTTTTAGATTATATTATATTATTATTGAATAAAATAATTAGCAATTAAAAATTTAAAAAAATACCTCCTCCGCAATCTAGTTGTCTTACACATTCGGCGGTTTCAAAGTTCCATATATATATGCAAAACGTTTCTGATCCACATATCACAAACTTGTTTTTACCATGAAACATAAATTTGGCCTTCATTTCATTAGCACCCTCGAAGTCTGCTTCATGACCTTCGTATGTTCTCAAAAATATTATAGTGTGAGTAGCTGCAACTTTTTCCACAATTTCATGAGACGATATTTTACTACATGCATGTGTTACTAGCAAATATTTATTATCAGGCGATAGATCGGTATAAGTTATCTTGGCAACGGGGATGTGACCAATCGCTTTATAATCGGGAAATCCTTCTTGTAGATGTGCGTTACCATCATAAGTAGAATCCCATTTTATACTAAAAGAAATTTTAGAAAAATGTCAAAAATTTTATCATTAAAAAAATAACAATCGATATCTTAATATCGTGGGTATTCTGCGAAAAAGCACTAAGTCAATATTTTGCTGTTTTGACTTAATCATGAGGTTGTATTGATTGGTAAACGCTAAACAAACTGCGAAAACTACTAAGTAAGTCATATTTCCAAAAATAACAAAGATAATTTATGTTTTAAGTCAAAAGCACTTAAATTTGTTCAGGGAAAATCAAAAAATATTTAATTTTTTTTTATTTTATTGTTATTTTTTACCTTATGTACCATTTCTGGACAAAATATTTAAGAAATAAATGGGAAAAAACTGCTGCTGAATCTTAATTTTACCTTTATTATTTAAGAAAAATGCACCAAGTCATACACTTTCTATCACTTTTTTTTTAAATTGACCAATAAGCAAATATTTTTAAATAACAAATGAAGGAATATTGAAGTTGATAAAGCAATGTATCGTTCGCAACCATTAATTTTCTGACATCTTAATAAATATAATACCTACTTATTCCAATACAAACTATCAAATGCGATTATATCAAAACTACGATTATTGACTTATTAGTGCTTTTTCGTAGAATACCCACGATATCATAAATTTGATTTCAGATTGTTATTTATTTTTTCAACCGCCAGCATAGTAAGTCGACGATTATTGATAAAAATGTTATGTAAGTAGAATTTACCGTTTGTTTACTATTGTCAAAGATTTAACAGTAGTATAATTTTACTTACCATCCTAGTACGCGTAAGTACTAATATTATACTACGTTGCTACATTTTTAGCAACAAACACCATACACCTACTAAACGCAATTAAAGCAGAAAAACAAAACAAATTTATTATATTTTTTAACAAATTAAATTTTTAGAGATTTTCTAATACTTTTCGCAGGCGGTTGAAAAAATAGTGTACGTGCCAATAACCGTAAGAATTTTTGTGGTTTCGCAAGCTTAAAACTGCATATTCGTTCACAAAAATTATACTTACGGTTTTTTGGCATACTACTGTTAACTTACCATAAACCATCCGAATAACTGGTTATTACAGATGAATGTGATATAAAACTCACAGATGAAATTATAGAACTATGATTTATAAATGTGTTATATTTGAGAGGTGAAATTCTGTAATCATAATATATAAATATTTGACATTTTCTTGTTCCTACTCCGATTAAAACAAATTCATCTCCAAAGTACAGACGTGTAAAGCAATCTTGATATTCCAGATCATCAGGCCTTACTGACTTATAAAATTTTCCACTTGGACTGCCAAATAATACCATTACATCATCAGCTGCTATTCCTGTTATAAAATGCGAAAAGATTTACATTTACGAGTATGTCTACTATTAAAATGTATAGTATGGACTTTAGGTGTTTTAATTTAAGATTGTAGCCCCGCTAGCGGTCATGTTGGTATAGTAGGTGAGAAGTTTAAAAACTATTTTATAAATGAATGACATCGCCATGATATCACAAACAAAAAAGTAGCAGATAAAATGAGTCGTCCAGATGCAAACCCAGACATAGACAAAAATATTTTTTTTAGTTTTTAGTAACTAATTAATCTCATAATGATTATGAATCCCTAGATACCAAAAACTCAAAAAAAATTTTTTTTGTCTGTCTGGGTTTGCATCTGGACGACTCAAAATATCTTCTATCATATTAAAAACATAATCATTACACAATTGAACACTTATGCCAAATAAAATTATTGATGGTCAACAACCATCGATCTTATATTAAATAATAATAGATCATTGATTCCTACGCATTTCGTCTAGTACAAAAGTTGCCACCAGGTAGCGTATTGCTTATCTTAAAAAGCCTATAGTGCAGCTAGTAAAGCAGAAATCACAAAGAAATTTTTGTTTGATTAAGCAACAAAACAATAATTACCTATTATTTTACTATTTTTTGAAAATTCCATATCCGGGATTTGCGTATATTTCGTGCAGTCGATTTTAGGATAAAATTTGTTTCCAGCGAACTCATAAATCCAGATTTCCTTATCCACCGCTAATAAAATAAAATATTTTTATTATTTATTTGAATGAAATATATTTTTAGTATATTTTTTCGAAAAGTTTGTCAAAGAAGGAGGGTGAAAAGCTAAAGCAAATGACTATAAACTCCAAAATGTCATAAATAAAAATGATTTTTTTTACATTTTCTTCTTTGACCACATTCTTCAAAATATTTTCAAAAAAAGTATTTTTATTGTAATAATTATTTACTGCAACTTACATAAAAGTGCCAAATATACTCCGTCTGGACTGTATTTAGCAATTTTTATGGCCTCTCTTTTGGGTAACACAAATTGTTTTTCTATTCTGAAGTTTTCCATTTTATTTGGAAAATAAAACTTTTTACTATTTGTTCAATAACTGTAGCAAATTTATACTCGTACTTAAATACTTTAATTCACTTGATTTGCACCAGCATTTTATACTCGATAACATTCGTTGAAGTTCAAATTTAGTAACGTTGTACCTGCAGATAATATTATTTTAAACAAATGATAATATTTTATTAAATTGATATTAGAATTTGTAGATATGAATATAAAATAATTTCTAGAAGTAAAACAATACAATATATTGCATTGTATTGTGTTGTATTGTATTGTGCTGTATTTTATTGTGCCATAGCGCAATATATATTTTTATTATTAATTATATAAATATAACACAAAATTATATAATAAATTCGCCTGTAGCGAAAGGAAGAAGAAGATAATAATAAAATACAATACAATATACCGGGTGTTTATTTCAAAAATAGCCAGTTGAAATAACCTCGTTTTGAGCAAATTTGAGAATAAGAAAAATTGTGTATTTAAATGGCGAGAGCGAGTTCTATTTGAATTTTTAATTTAACACCCTTCTCACCAGCTACATCTACCATAAAATTTTAAATAGCACCTCGTACATTGTGATAAATGGTTTTAAAGGTTGTACAAATCTTTGTTCATCCATAATAAAAAAAATTAGATTCAGTGGATCCATATATGAGTTAGAGGTAAAAATTGAAAGATGAAACAAGGAACAATTTTATTCGGCGATAATTTTATTGTTACAAAAATTACGTTTACATTTTTATAAACATGTGCACTCTACTATCACCTAAGATACTGAAACAATTTATTTAAAATCAATTGTTTGAGTGTTATCACTTGAAAATGGTCGTGTATTGTTGAAAATAAAAGTTGCTTAGAAATGGTGTACAAGTGTACCTACATATACTTTACAAGAAATAGCAAAAAAAGATTTTACTTGCAAGGCTTAAAATCTCTGTGTTTGTAAAACTATTATCAAAAAATTTGATGAAACCCGTCCGTATCAAACAAAATTAGTAATCAATGCAGAATTTTAGCTGAACTTTTGCATACGGTAATAGTTGGAATGAAAAAGTTTTAAACATTTCCGTTGCGATTCCGTACGACGCTGGGCACCCTCTATTATTAGCCCCATGCGCAAAGCTAATGTGAGCATTTTGACATTGAATTAATTTGGTTGCATTTTTGAGTGCTCAGTTTTTGAATCGCACTGCGGATTGTTATATTTCAAGTAGGTTACCCACATGTTCGATACTTTTTTTCTGATTACCATTTCCATATTGTAGATTTCGAGCTGCTTTGTTTCAAATTGTACAGCGGCTTTTTATTTTTTCTATCTTCTACTGTCCTGCAGCGATTAGTATTTTTGGGTTTCTTCCTTGGAAGAAGAAATTATTTGGCTGCAACCTTAAGTTGGTTTTTTGAGAATAGTATCAGGATGGTTAGTTTAAGTCCATCTACGGTTTTCTTATTGCTCAACTGTGTCACATCTGCCCCATTTTAACCATTACTATATCAGGAGATGAGATTTTGGGGAAGTCCTGTTCCGTCTAAGATTCAATACCTATGTTTGTACCGATTGTGATCTATCACTTCAAGAAAGAAGAAATTGCAGCTACAATAAGTATCTTTGTATCTTGATGAGCCTCTGCACGTCAAATTTTACCAGTTTTACTGGGTGTGCGGAGATTTCTTTTTCAAAGAGAAATTTTCTTACATAGTAAGTTATTTTCTGCAAATCTTAGCACTTCCATTGGAAAGGTCGCTAAAACAACAAATATTTCAAATAATTCCATACATGAAGTGCTAAAAGTCAACAAATATTTTTCTTACAAAATTCAAATTTATCAACAACTTGGCGAAGAAAAGATGGGGGAATAGGCAATATAGCCTAAGCCTAATTTTATTTTTGTGTAAAAACGTCATCAAAACAGTTAGATTACTCAAAAATCATTTTTCTATACTCCCATTTAAGTTTCTTTCGGAAAATATGGGCTTAGTTAGCAATAAACATGGCAAGAGCTTACACCAAGAAATTGACACAATAAAGGCCGTGTGACACTTGTACTAACTTATTAACTTTGGTAATTTTTTATTTCATTTATTAGTTACACAACCAACATTTGTACCAACATCGGTACTAACATTAGTTTGTTTAAACAATCAATGGACTTGTTACTCATTAGTAATAAAATGTAACATATTAGAACAAGTGTCACATGGCCTTTAAACTCTAAAAATTTTTTAAAAATTTTTACAACATACTATCCCAAAATATAGCAAAACGTCGTTAAAATCAAAAGAAAAAGTAAGAATTAATCGCTTTCAAACAATAGATTTTACCATGTACCATTTAAATACAGTAAAACTGATTTTTAATTAAAATATAATAATTATTATAATTATTATAAATATAATAAAGTAAGTAAAATTTGTTAAAAAAATACCTACTTTAATTAGAATTTATAAAAAGAAATTAAATAATATTTACAATAAATTTGCTTTACAGAACAAAGGTCCATTATAAATGCACAAAAATTGTGCATATTTTAGACACATTTTTAGGAATAAAATTCTCAAATTAAATTGTTCACCTGCACAAAATCGTTGACTCAAACGTTTACCTGCTTTTATTATAATAGATTTGTAGACAATCCATAGTTAAATTGAACTAAAATAATGCACAATTGGGTAACTTTTAATCAATAATGGCCCAGATATATGGGACACTCTTGAAGATATTAGAAAATATTTAACTCTCAGCTGGAATCTAGGAGAAGCAAGAATCGGAGCGTGTCCCCCCAATAAACAATTGCAGATCACCAACGTGTAAATCTTTTTCCTATCTCTGTACTCGTCTTTTTTCCAACTGTAGATTTAATTGTATTTGTTAGTTTATCGCGCGAATTGGGTTGGATTTATAAAATGCCTGTTTTTATTACATAGTACATACCTTTACAATTTTTCTTTTAGCAATGATGCAAAATTTAAAATTGCAATAAATGACTTTTCAAGAAGAGAAATGGTTATATCTTTTAACAAACTGAGACAGATGCAATTTTTTAATACACAAGCGTAATTACTTAAAAACGTTAAAAAGAAGTAAAGGTTCAGATTACAGTACATCTTAAACCACGCTATGACTGGACATGGATGCTTTAACAAGTATCTCTTCAAAATGGAAAAATCCAAAAGCCACTTTTGCAAATAAAAGGAAAAGATAGTAATGAAAAAAATAATTAGAAGAAGGCCCACTGCTGACAACATGGACCAACAAATTTGGAACGTTATTTCAGTGGTGGTCAAGAAGATCATGAGAGGTAAAAAGATAAAGAAGCAATAAACCTAAGAGGCGATGTAGTAATGCCACAGCAATTTCACACCGCCTAGTCTTATCAAATGGAGTAGGATTTTAGTGAGTAAAAATCTCACACTATCACCCAATAACATTTGGGTGGTGTTTTTTGAAAATTTTCTCATTCTTTGCACACCAAAAAAAAATAAGTTTTTCTATGGATCAAGTGTCCCGCTGTTGCTTTATCTAACTCAAAACATGATTTTCTTGAGGGTGTATCCTTTTTAATCTGAGGGTAGAGTAGAGGGAGGTAAAAGTCCGCACTTAGTACGTTGTATTTTTTTACGCTTATATGTTTTACTCAATCAGCTCAATATTTAGATGAGAAGTTTGTACAGTACTTAGGCTTTGTTATAAATAACATTAATGCCATGATTTGAAAACGATGTGTATAAAAAAACCATAATACACAAGTTGCGGAAAATGGGACTTTTACCCCATAGGTGGGGCAAAAGTCCGCCATTGGACTCTGCGCTATTTTAAGTCAAATTAAAATCAACAATTTCTTCCAAATGAAAAGTAATAAGCAAAAACAACAAAAGTATAAGATATAAAAAAGATAAAATGTAGAAAAATTTCAACAATGGTCACAAATAAATTGGCCAATTTCGTGCACTCTTCATGACACCATTGTTTGCAGCTATCGCATTGAATCCACTCTCTCATTGATAAATTCTCATATTATTCTTTGCAGCCTAAACAAAGCACTTTGCCATCGGTTAATTCTTGCCTTTTTTAATTCTTCAAACTTTTGCTTGACATGGGTTCAGCAACATAGGACTCTTGCCCCAAGTAGCCAAAAACATTTCCGAGTCATGACCTTTCCAGACCATCAAACCTAACATCGATTATATCCTATAAGTTTATAGCAAGAAACATGTATTTTCAATAAAATACATACTAGTTATGGTTACTACTCATTTTCAACATTTTAACGCAATTTCTGCAAGAGCTAATGATACATCAGGCATACGCAAAATCGTAATTACCTCATGGTTCTCCAGTAATCCAACTTTGCGTGATAAAATTTGGTATAGACACTGTAATTGATGACTACTAACTGCACCTTGCGCACAATGATAAAAATTTTTGAAATATAGTGAAATATTTGAATTTGGGACTTTTGCCCCATGCGGACTTTTACCTCCCTTTACTCTATATATATTTATACACAACGTATAACGAATCAAAAAATAGTCAAAATTTTTATTACTTTACATTTACAAACAGAAAATATGCATATAATTTATATTTTACGCCAATAAATTTGATATATTTGTTTAAAACATTTTTTTAATATTTTGTAATAACTTATACACAAAATATTACATATACACAAAATATTTTATCCGTCTACTCAAATTCAAAATAAAAATGACTACGATTAATTTGATCAATTGCTGATCTGTCTACATCTTCTCCATATAAATAGCTTTCCATTATTCTGCAGTGCAGCAAATCTTTCCAAGTTTTCGGTTTGATTGTATATTATAGATGTAGGTATAGCTAGAGGAAATATTATAAGAATGTTATACATTATTGGTATTACCACATTTATATATACAGATAGCCAACGCCAATGAAAATACAAAACCGATATCCTTGTGACATGAGACGACTACCGGAGTCGGGGAGACCACGACGTGGTCGTGGTGGTTCTCCCGACAAGTACGCTAGCAGTGGTCATCTCCTGTACTAAATGGTTCCCGTCTCCATTGTGTGTTCATTAGTGTTGGTTATCTGTATAATATATAACCCGTTGTATTACTTGGAAAAAATCGACATGAATTAAGCTATAATAAATCTACTGATTCAAAACATTTCAAAATGATTTGTAGAACTATTAGAAAAGAGTGTACCATCTTGGTCAAGATTGCAATTTAAACCACGCGAAAGTGGCACAAGTGACCAAGTACTCCCCCTTAACCTAAAGTTCATTAACTACCTTCTTGGTTGCGCGTTTTTATAATAATTATAAATGTAGAAATTTATTATGAATTAAAATATTTAAAAATTACCTCCATTGCAATCTAGAATTCTTACACAATCGGCAGTTTCAAAGTTCCATATATGAATGTAACACAGCTCCGATCCAGCTATTACAAATTTCTCCTCACCATAAAACAAAAAAGTACCCTTTATTTCAAATTCATCTTCTTCAAGTCCTATATGACCTTCGTATACCCTCAAAAATGTTATAGTTCGGGAGTTTTTGGAAAGCACATTTTTTTCATATTTATAAGAAGATAATTTACTACATGCGTGTGTTAATAACAGATACATGTTATCAACTGATACTGCGGTATGTGTTATCTTAGTAATGGGAAAAATGGGGTCACGTGGAAAAGTTTCACATAAATGTGCCATTGGGTCATCAGTATAATTCCACTTCACACTAAAATTTATTTCAAAATAATGTGAACATTTTTATAATTAAAATGTAACAGCCAATATATTATCGATATCAAAAATCTCATTAGATTGTAATTTGTTTGAACTTACCATGCACCATCCATGTAGCTGTTTATAACTGCTGAATCCGATAAAACACTAATGGATGTAATTATAGAATCATAGGGAAAAAACTTGGCACAAGGATGAATTCCATTTTGGTAATTATAAAATACATGTATGTAATGATATGATGTTGCAATTAAAACTGTTGGAAATCCAAAAGCCAGAAGCGAAAAATAATTTTCAGATTCAAACGTTAGAGATCTTATGATAATACAAAAATTTGCTTCAATTGACGTACCAAACAACACCAATGCATTATCAGCTGCTGTTCCTACAAAAAATTAGTAAAAATTTGGTACGTGTATATGTACATACTCATTTATTTGAATTGGCAACTAGAATGAGAGGTTAGAACTATTAATATTTTTTGAAATGTAAATTTGAATGCTTTGTATTAAAAGTAAAATTATAAGTCCGATATTGGAGAAAGTGGTAACTACATCACCGTTTGTAACTAAAACTTGAAGATATTTTTGGCCCCTTTGTAGAAAATGACTTCAATATATTGGGTTGGGTTAATGGTCCAGTTAGTAGCAGATATAAAATTTTTTTTGAATTATGCAACAAAATAATAATTACCTACCTATTATTTCACAATAAGGTGAAAATTCTATATCCCTGACTTCACTATACTTGGTGAAGTCAACACTGCGTATCAACAGCAAATTACTGGCATCCACAATGTTTACGTACTTATCGGTTGCTAAATAAATAAAACATATTTTTAAATTATTTCAATAAATTATCTTTTCAGTATAATTTTTGAAGATGTTACTAAGGCATACTAAAGCATACTAGCTAAATAATAAACTTTAAAAAGTCGGAAATAAAAATAAGTTATTTTCTCTCGCTTTGAACATCTTTCACTAATAATAGTATTTTTTATTAATTTTACTAACTTACTTAAAAGTGCAAAACAATTTCCTGATGGACTGTACTTAGCAATCGTTATAATTGGGCTATAGGGTACTTCTACTTGTCTTTCTATTACGAAATTATCCATTTTACTTGAAAAGTACCAAATAAATAAAGCAAATTTAAACTTAAAGATATTAATTTACTTAATTTTACTGGAATATGTAGGTACTACTTATCAATAACACACAATGGCACATCCAGACCTTGGTTCTGGGAGGGGGCATTTAATTCATGACGGTATTATATTGCAACTTTTATAAAATAAAAAGGTAGTAATTAAAATTAAAATTACACCTTAGGCAAACAACCTTAAAGGTTCACAGTTTGTCTGTTTGTCGATCCATCCGAATAATTCTGTCATGAATTAGAGCGCCCCAAACTATTTTTTGTTTTATTAATCTCATTCTATCTTCAAAAAATGTTTTGGTCATAATAATGGGAACAATTATTAGGAACAAGGAATTAAATAATTAAACAAAAACAATGTTTTTATTTTCATTTATAAGTTATTACTAGGGAATTTAAGCCAGCAATATATTGTTTTACCCCAACTCACTTATAGTAACTAAAACATTTCTTAGAAAATAACAAACCTGATTTTTTTAAGTTTACCTACAATGTTAAATAATTGGAAATGCTAACTCTAGGGAGATTACAGATTCTTCCAGATAATAAATTTATAAGCCAAGCAGTAATGCATTACTCTTGTTGCTTGTAGACATCAATAAAAATGTTGTTTACACAAAATAATATATTTTTGTTTCTAAATTTTTGAAAAACATATATAATAATTAATAATTGATTGTTGTAACAATTATTTATTGTAAAGTTCACGCTTTAAAAATCGTGTATTAAAGAATTACTGATACATAAATCTTATGGAATGTTTTACTGGACAGTCTTACAAGGCACATTTACAACTCTATTTATGCAAGCTCGCCAACTCTCTAAAATTGTTTAAATTAAAAAAAAATAATTTAAATTTTATCATAATACATTAATCAAATATACAAAATAACATGGATAAGACCGGGCGCAAACAATAAAAGTAAAGGAAACTAAATAGACCATGTGTGTATATCAAGAAAAAAAAAACATATGCATAAAAAATGTGTGAACTTACCAAATATAGATTTTGATCATTACCTAGTAATCGAAAAAGTAGCACATAAAGAGAAGCACAAAAAAAGAGAAGAAAGCAATAAAAAACTTTCCCTGAAAAAATTTGTTAACAAAAAATTAAAGAAGAATATGCGAAAGAGACGGTCGTTAGCATAGCGATTAAGCGCACAGACTGCTAATACAGAAAACCCAGTTCAACTCCGGGTAAAGTAAGGATATTATTCTGACCGTCTCCACTCGGAAGGCAACGGCAAACCACCGAGGTGTAATTTGCCTAGAGAACATTTGAAAAAATGTCACTATGTCCTTTCGTAGGACGAAGGAATCTGAGAGAGAGAGATGCGAAAGATACAAGCGGAGCAATCAACAACAAAGAAATAGAAAAAGACATAAATAACAAAAAATAAAATACTATTAAAATAATAGTAAGCAAGAGAAAAACAAGATTGATATGGATAAAGATAAATAAGGAAGAAGACCTGAATATCTATAGTAAGAAAAAAAGAAAAGCATACTAGAAATACAGTTGAGATTCTATCGATACTCATAAAATAATAAAATAAAAACAGTGATTGACAACATGGACCTGCAACTGCCGTTTGTGGATTCCAACAGACCTTCGATTTCCAAAGCGTGAAAAGTTGTATGAAATGATGCTTGAACTAAAAATACCCATAAAAATGAGAAAACTGATCCAAATGTCTATTAAAGTTTTGATTGCAAAGGTGAAAATTGGGTTGAATGAAACAAATGAGTTTGCAATTAACAACGGCTCCAGACAGGGTGATGCACTTTTGGCAATTTTGTTTAACCTAGTGATCGAGAGTATTGTAAGAAAATTAGGAAATAGACCAACGATATCAACGAGAGAATAGCTAATATTAGTTTTTACTGATGATATTGTGGTTATAGCTAGGTCAACACACAAAAATTGATACAGTTCTCTAAAAAATAGTAAAACATGCGATGGAAATGAGTTTGAACAAATGGATTCAAAGAAGTGGAAAAATTCAAGTACCTGGGAATGTAGGTAAAAGTAAAAATATATCTATAAAAACTAAGATAAGATTATATTAAGACAGTTGTAATAACAGTGTTCACTTATGCAGTTTAAATATTAATTCTGACCCAGAAGAAAAAGGAAAAATTGAGAATACTTAAAAAAAAAGCATTAAGAATGATTACTAACCAAAGAAGATTGGTGAAAAAAAATATAGAATTAGATTGCATAATAAACAAATGCATTATAAACCAGAATATTGAGAAACGAAAACACTATAAAATTCAAAGAATTAGATGGTTTGACAATGTATGTAATAAGAACAGAGCCAGACAATTTTAAGACAAATCATGGACTGGCGGCCTGGTAAGACGAGAAATAGAAAAAGAACAAAATCTAGATGGCTAAATGAGATAATAAACGACTTTAGAATTATGGGAGTGACAGACTGGAGAAAAAAGTTATGAAACAGAGTAATATAAAGAAGGATAGTAAATGAAACCAAAACATATACGAAATTATAGAGTATCAAAAAGAAGATGAGGAGTGATTCATCTTGTAAATTAAATTCTTCACCTGGTAAAATAAACTGTAAAAGACTTCTATGAAGTAGTAAGATTCTAAAAAGAATAATACCTGATTTATTATTATTATTCCTTCAGGCTATCCGTCTTAACAGACGCGTAGTGATTATTTTCATGTGTCCAATCGTGTAATCAAGCCGTCCGTCGATTACTAGACAACATGATCATAATGCTCTTGGCAGATTACTCTTGGTGGTTTGCCATTGCCTTGCTAGGGGAGAGGGTCATAATGAAGTTGGATAAATTTTGTAGCCGGGTTGGGGATGGAACCCAGGGCTTTTAGCCTACAGTCCGGTCCTTAGCCCGTTCACTTAGCTCACCTCTATTTACTGCATATAAAAATCCGGGTGAATGTAAACTGGTCCAATGGTAAAGTGGGCCAAATTTTGAAAATGATAAACTGGGCCAAAAGCAAATTTTATTAAAATTTTAAAAATAGTAAACTGGGCCAAAAGCAAATTTCACTAAAATTTTGAAAATAGTAAACTGGGTTAAAGTTTAATTTCCTATAGAAATAGTGGAAGATTTATGTTTATAGTTTAGTGGTGTGCCAGTGTGAATTCTTTTTTGTTATTATTTAAAAAAATTTATCAGAAACTAACTGTAACCTACCGACAGATCTACATCCTCGCGCCCGATTTACCTTTTCGCGCAGATTTGTTTGTTTTCAGCTTATTTAGTTTAATTTCCTATAGAAATAGTGGAAGATTTATGTTTATAGTTTACAATTTAGGAAAAAAATTTACGGATAGTAAAATTAATATCTTTGGGTTGACTTCCGACTTTTACGGAATACATTTCAACAAAACATAAAATTTTTAAATTATCTATTTTATTTTTAATATTTATTAATACACATTATACATATATACAACAAGGAACGAATTATATTCAAAGTAACCGAGGAGTACTGTAAAAAAAGACCGTCTTCTGAAATTCCAACCGCGATATTTCTTGTTTACTGTATTTTTGCAGCAGTTTCTCAACAAGTGACTGCCTTAGTTTACAATTAGAGTTTCGAATCGGCGGTTGATGAAGACTGTTCAAAGCTACATATACTACTTTGTTTTGTTCCTGTATAAGAGCATCAACAAATTTGTATATATTGGGGTGACCAGAATTAAAATTTTGTTTAAATGTAGCATGAAATGATTCGCAAGCATTAGTCGTCAAAATTATGTCTGCAGAAGCCTTAGCCCAAACCACCGGAGGAAACACAGCTGACCCTACCACATAGTAAGTGAATAAATACTCACAGAACTTGTCGAGATTCGAATTATTTGGTTTGGTTTCCATTAAATCATTGTAACCTCCCAAAACGTCGTCCGCTGCCAAAAACTTTAAACCAAAGAAATACCGTAACCATGTGCCAATTTCAGAACCGACATTTTGGTAGTCTGAAGCCAAACCGTATCTCTGGAGAGCTCGGTACCACACCTGTCCAAGATGAAACCTGCAACCTTCGACATTTGCTTTCGGCCACTGGGTAGTACACGCATTTCTCATCGCAACCTCAAAATCAGTAACAATTCTGGGTATTTGAAATATTTGAAAACTTTCGAAAAGTTAATACTTTTTCGCGTAGATCCTCTCGTGCCGTGGTGGTTTTTATAAAAATTTACCCTAGGCTCGTGGGTTAAGGAAAAGGTGGATCATTGAGTTCGTAAAATTTCCATTTGTGCTCAATTTGGTTCGCATTTCACCACGAATACAGATTTATGTCAGAATAACGTCGAAAATAGTAGTTCAGTTTGCGAACCTTATCTTCCATTTTATGGTCGACATAATCGTCCATCCAAGTAATCAATTTGAATAAAATTGATCGTTTTTGCACCACGCATACTCTTAATTAATACTTCATATTTTAGAGACGTCACACAGTACGCACCAAAGAAGCTAATAGCTGCTGCAGAGCGTAGTGATAAGGAGAAATCGTATGAGTAGATTCACCATCATGCACAGCAATTGAAGCTGTGTCCATCCACTTTCTGTGGAAGATTTTGCAGAAAGATCTTAGTCTACGAGCAGTATGCAACACAGCACATGCCTTAATCGAATTATTAAAGGAAACATTCAATGAACCTATAATTTAGGGTAATGGACGTGTAGATTGGCTTCCAAGATTATGTAATGTAACACTTTTAAATTATTTTATGTAGGAATATTTGAAATCGCTAGTCTACGTTAATAAACCAGAGACCATGGCTAACTTGGAAGCCAAAATTTTCTGCATTATTGCTGATATACGGCTTCAAATGCTTAAAGAATTAGTTTATAATTGGACTTTCTGATTTCACTCTGATTTTGCAAAGCATTTGAAGCCAGTAGATCATGCGCAGCGCCGAACGTTTACAGAATGGATTTTACACCAACAAGTGAATGTTCAATGTTCAAATCATACGATATGAAGCCCTTAGATTTCTTTCTTTGGAGCTTTTTGAAAAGAAGAGTATATGCCAATATTTCAAAAACAATTTCTAAACTGTAAAACAAGATTCAACGCGCCATTGATGAAATTGAGCTGGAACTATGCTAAAATGTTACCGAAAATTTCATCAAAAGAACCAACAAGTGCCATCAATCACGATGCTGCCACTTATCGGATATTATGTTCCATACATAACCTCCATATTTACACTCTTTATTAAAATCAAAATATTAAAATTTTTCAAGTAAACATTGCGTTTTTTTCAAATTTCAAAATAGGCGGCTACAAGGGAACACTCTTTACTCAGGCATAAAATTTTCTCTGCAATAAAGCCAATACCATGACCATTAACACAATTTTTGTGTATTTTATTCATTTTAAAGCTATTTACCTAATAAAAAACACCCTAAGTAAATGCAATTAATTAGGTTATAAATTTTAATATAGCGTTAAAAAAATTTAATTACCTATAAAATTGTATAAATTCTATTCATGCATACAAAAGTTCAAGTACAGTAGGAATTTTGTAATATCAAGTAATTAACTCAATATCAACTCGGGAAATCCAGGTTTAATTATATGCTAATTTTTAGAATCTAATGAAACTATATACTTTAATTCCCGATACGCCGTTTATAGAAATGAGCAAATATATTAATTTTAGAGTTGAATTTAATGAAAAATCCTATTAAAGTAAATCCAGTTCAAAATAGGCACTAAAATTTCAGATGGATCTTTTCGTGAAAATCTTTGTAAAATTAAATCTTTCAATCATGGTTGGAGATAAACGTAATTAAAATAAGATTTATTTTTTTACATTACGTAACTTTCAGAAACTTCTAAATTTTATAGTAATATCTTTGCCTAAAATGTTCAAATGGTCGATTTTCAATTGAAACAATATCGTATTACCTATTTGGTAGAAAGTCGGATTAATCTGTTAATATAATATTAATTTTACGGAAAACACATTAACGTAGCAGGAGGTTTAATAATATTTAAGACCAATATGAGGCCGTGGGCTGCTATAACACTTTTATGAAAAATTAAATAGAAAATGAAAACTGCTATATATAAATTAAAATCAACGTTATGGCAATTAATGCTTTAAAATTATGTTTAAAATTATTAATTACTCAGAAATAATACGAAAATTAACGTGCCCATAAAATTTTATGTTAGTTCAGTAAAATTTACAATATTCAGCTAATTTTAGCTTTTTTTAAAACATTGATAATATCAATAATTTATAAGTAAAATTTTTTTCTCCACATAGTCAGCGTTCCATCTTCGTTGAGTAAAAAAAGTTTATTGCCAAGTTGTTCTGGTTCTATATGTATTACCATATTCTTTATATTGCTATCTGGTTGTGGTTCTATATTTACTTTTACACCCTCTATTATTTCATCTGAAAAAATATTAAATTAATTATTATGGTCTAAATCATAAGAACTCAAGTATGAATCATCTACATTTTTCTCTAGTACATTACTGAAAAAATATTAAAAAGATCCAATGGTGGTCAGCGTAAATGGAGAACGTTGTTTGGTTTAACTATTTTTATTATCTTTCACCGATTCTGAAATGGGTCTACTTGAGCTCTTGTGGTTTCAAGTATCTTCAAATAAAAAGGTGCCTAAATCACCAAAGCATGAAGTTTTTACTTCATTATTAGTATCATAATATTTAGGCTTTCATATTCTTATACATAAGAATGAATAATAATATCAATTAAAAGAGATTTTTACTCCACATCTGAAGACAATCAACGTTTGTTTTACAAAGAGAAACTGTCAATTTTATATACCAGAAGCTCTAAAGAATAGATTCATCATATTATTTCCTTATCCCCTGGATTAAAATAGGCCACCAAATTAAAAAAATATTGTAATTGAACAAAAATTACCGTTAACACTAAGAGCATTTACTGTAGTTAATAACACACCACTTTCAAAATTCCATATAAAAACAACACCGTTTTTTGATCCAGCTAATACCAATTTCTTCATACCAGTATACCAAATATTACCCATTAAATTTTCATTGTCAGATTTATGACCATAATAGATTCGGTAATGAGTTATGGTGTCTGTAGACGGATTACTTTCGAATATATTATTACTTTTAACTTCCCACGATGATAAAAAGTTTTTTAAATGTGTTAATAAAATATATCTATCATCGGGTGATATTACACTATGCGTAATTTTGGTAAACACATTTGGGATCTGATTTTTATCTGGAACTTGTGTAGATAGAGCATTCCACTTTACACTAAAAAAAGTTATAAAAACAAACTATGTTTTTCTTGTAACTAAAACTACATTCCAATTTGTTTCTAGGGAAATCTGACTTTGGACTGCATTGCTTTGTTGTTACTTACCAATCGTTTTGCGCACCAGTGCTTAGAATACTGTTATTGTATTTAAAATATTGAAGTGATTTAATTGGAAAGAAATTAACTTCAAAAAAGTTATATATTGGCAACCCCTTATCCCTGAAATCACTAATTACGTAAATTCTGTCTGCTGTTGCTGCAGCAATGTGTAAATTATTCGATCCAAAACATAAACGGATAAAACATTCATTTCTACCTTCATTGCGAGAATCTGGTATCTCTAGATGGCCAAAATTCCTTGTAGTTGGAACCTCGTAGATTATTATTTGGTCATTAATTGCCGCTGCTGCAAATGAGTAAAAAAAAGTAATAAAGAAAAGTAGAAACAAAAAACTAATAATAATTACCCATACTGATACTGTCACTACTAAAAGCAACGTCTTTTACATAATTCGGTTCTGAAATAAAGGTAACTTTGGTCGTATTATGTTGTGCATCAAAAATCGTTAAGGCCTTACTATCCGCTATGAAGAAAATTCAGTTTTTATAAATTCATTTGAATAATAATATTATTAAGGAAACTTACTGATAATTGCGTAATATCTTCCATTGAGAGTATATTTCACGGAATTTACAAAACTTCCAGGTAGATTAAATTGTTCTTGGGTAAGCTCTATGTCATCTTTTTCCATATTTAGAGGGTAAAAATTTTAGTAACACAAATAAAAATAACCAACTTTTGTAATTTACAAACATTAATTTACATACTAAGAAAAATAGAAGGATTGATAACACAATAAAATTTAAGTTCTGCACATTTTGAAAGCAGATAATAATAATTTACGTTTACCATAATACAATTTAATTTTTACTTCATTTAAGCACATTTTCAGTTTGTTAAAAGATTTACTTAGAATTGATGTTTTTTTATTGTAACCAACCAGTATTGTATTGTTCCTTATAGTAATCGAGTTTTGATCTTTTGTTTTTAACCCTACTAATTAGGTTTTCGGGTATTTAATTTTGCGAGCAAAACACAGAATTCTCTTGAAAAGGTTTCTTTTCACGTCATTGGGTGTCAGTTGTATATGTCCCAAATATTGTAGCCTAATTCAATCCAAGGCGCTACAGCTGAAGAGAATTTGTTTGGCCGATTCAATCTCCGATTCACAGAGTCTGTAGCTGTCATCGTTTCCTAGTGCTATTTTTTAAGATAATATCTCACTGTTTTCTTCTTTTTCACAATTTTGTTCTTTGATAAAAAAAAGGAGCTTTTTAGATTCTATAGTCGAGTACTCTATAAGTTTCTCTTTGTCTTTGCATGTATTTGTTCTGGTGTATTATGATAGATGGCTCTCTTGCTCTTTGCTTCCCACTTCTGGATTTACAGCCCCCTGTTTTCTTTGGATAGCCCACATAGCTTTCATAGTATTAAGAAAACAAATAAACTTATATGCGCCAAAATTAATCTTTCAAATTATAAAAACTCTTTTTTCCGGACTGCTCCGCCTCCAATATTGATTCGGGCACAAAATACTTGATGGCTTTTTTGGTTGATTAAAATAATGACACGATTTCCGTTTGCTAAGTTTTGTTTCCTGACAAGGATTTTTATTAAAACTCTTTTTAAGTTGGTAATCAATAAGGTTAAACCACAGGGGTGGAGTGATGTGACCGCTGGCGCTGGTTGAGTACAGAACGGAAATTCTGGGTTTAATTCGCGGATTATACAGAATTTCTTAGCTTAGTTTTTCAGTGGTCATCCACACGCTGTGGTGAAATGAACCTTCAAAATAGTTGTACTATTTTTATATCGATGAAGACTAATCCCCTCTCAAAGGGGATTTTGAAAGTCCCGAGGAGGTCAGCTCAATTCTGCAAAGAATGTAGTGCTGTTTAATAATAATAAATAGGGTTAGGATAGTTAGGCAAAATAAAATCTCAAAAATGGCAAGCAAAAAGGCATTAAAAACAAGCAAGAAAGGCATAAAAAAGCAAAAAACGCACAAAAAAGGTAAAAACAATGATTGATAAAAAAGTGCTTTTTTAAACAAAATTATGCAAATTGAAGTTTCAATGACTAAATAAAATTTATTTTTAAAATATTTAATTTTATTTATTCTGGTACCAAATAGTTACCAGTAGTTTCTCTATATTTAGGGTCGTAAATAAGGGGGATTTACTCTTCCCCCATAGCATAGCAAGAGATTTAAAAAAAATCTAAACATTTTTTTTGGAAACTCCATCCCATGACCGATGTCTAGCTACGGCCCTGTCTACATTATCAATGGTTAACCTTGTTCTTCTATCACTCAAAATTTGTTTGAATGTGGAAAACAATTTTTTTTTTGAACTTTGCGTGTGTAAGGCAGCCGTATTTACGGAAATCACGTCGACACAAATATCGGGGATCACCACATAGCGTGGATGTCTACCGGAAGGCCAAGCCAAGAACTTCTGTGCAATACGCCATTTGAACCCAGAATTTTCACTCTATACCTAACCATCGATCACATCACTCCACTGCTGTGGCTAGTTGCAAAAAGTAATAGGAGCAAATTTTAGGGAACAAATCTAATCTGAAATTAAAATCGTCAGTTGAAATTTCTTGATGAATTTTACAAATTTTACATAAAGCTTTATACGAAGGATTTCATTCTAGAACGTATATTAGCGTTTTTTTAATTTTTTTCTTATGGAGCTATCAATGTGAGATTGACTACCTTTTCAACAATATTTAAAAATTCAAAAAAAAAAAAATTCGACAACTTAAACTGTTTAATCGCCTAATCATTCGCTGGAGCTGGTTACCTGATCTCTGAGAGTTTCCTGGAGGTTCTAAGAGCCTGAAAGTGTAAGGAGTTAAGCAGGAAAAACTATAAAAATTTTATATTTTGCACACATTCATATTTACGATGACAATGCAATATTCTTCAAAAGTTATGACTTATAGTATTGTTAATTAATCTATAGATTGATAATTTTCATATTAATGTTTTTAAGTTTATTTTTTCACAATGTTGTTTATTTAAAAGCTTGTTTTTAAAAAACAATTGTTTTTTAAACGTGAAAAAACGAGCACAAAAGTGTCAAAAAAAATGATAAAAACACAAATTTAATTCTTGAGAAAAATCTTTTTGCTTAGATACTTACTGCTGGGGGGTATTCCATACCCCAGTCTTTCCGTTTTCCGATTGTTTACTTTCAAAGGTATTTTTTAGGTTAGGAAATGATTTTTTCAGGAACATACAAACAGCTGAGAATAATTTTTAGTTGCTCCGTGTTTTATGCGAGCACAAGAACCATATTGATGGACTCCACAAAATATGTACGTTAAGATGTTTTTTTGAAAATGAGAAACTAAACCAAGAACTTCGAAATTTTTTTATTAAACTGTTTGGAAGTGCCGAGTTCGTGCTCATTTGACTCGTTTCATTGAATATTATTCTACAGCTAGTTTATTTAAAATTTTCACTAACTACAAGAACTATTTTTACAAGAACGTTCTATTGATTTTTTTAAACAACCCTCTTATTAGGGGTAGTCAATTAAAGGTTAAATTATTTTTGATGTAAAACATCTATAGCAGCACCTTGGGGGTGGAAGAAACAAAGTTTAAGGGTTAAAAATGCTTTTTTTGGAAAATTTTCATTTTGTTTGAAACGGAGTGAGATTCGTCGACCGAAGCGGTCAAAATATCCGCTCAAATAAATTTTATTTATTTATATATAATCGTTATCATTGATGTGGTATTCAGTATTTAACCTCTTTTATGCAAAATTATATAATTATTTAGCCTGCGGCCTCATTTGGGGAAATTACAGTCGATTGGGTGGCATGTCAATTTTGTAGAAGAGTATAAACTTTTTTAAGTCCGTAAGTATTTTCTTGATTGGTAATATATAAATACACAAATGGGAGCAAAATCTGAAAATGATGTAAAGAAAGAGGAACTTTTAATATATTGGATTTTATTTTTATGATTTAGATAATTTCAAATGGCTGATTTTATCAATATTTGTGTATTGTGAATGTTCAGTAGGTACTAAAAAATCAGTACTTACGTAAATAACAACATTAAGAGAATAAATTTATCTTTGGCAAAAACTACATAATATCCTGAATTTAAAACTGAAAAAATGCTACTTCTAATGATAAAGGACGTTAAATTTGGTTGGTCCCTACGGATAAAATTACTATTTGCATAATTTATGCAAAAACATCATTTTTTTTTAAATATAAAATGGTTGGTAGAAGTGTTATAGTTTGGGGATGCATTTGGATTGATCTTATGTTTGTTAAGGGTAGAATGGATTCACCTCGGGATTCACTAAAAAATTAAAAATTTTCTAATACAATTTACTTAATATTGGTCCAAAAATGACGCTTATTAAATATTTCAACAATATAATGTACCTAGGCTCCATGTACCTAAAGGTCGTATTCTCTAACTCATTCTTTAAATAAAGATCCTTTATGTAAAAGCAGGGTACCTGAAAGAATCCGTTTAAAAACGCATTCTCTAACTCATCCTTTAGGTAATTTCTTGTCCCTTAGCAGTTGTCGTTACGTAAAGGCAAGGCTGATGTTTTTAATCGTAATAGTACAATTCGAGTATAAGAGTAATGTGTTCTCATTGGTTGATTTCAATTTTCAAAACAACATAAGCTGTAATATTTTTAGTTGACGTTTTAAAATTGCACTTTTGTTTTGTGTTTTTGAATTTATAATTTATTGTTAAACCAAATTTAAGGTTGTTAAGAAGAAAATCAAAGTAATGAGAAGTTTTTGAAATTTTCGCAGTATATTATTTGCATAATGAGGAATATTCTAGCCAAGTTTGAACTAAATCTTTGTCTTAGTTATCGAGAAAAAAAATGTCAAAGTTGCTGTTTTGTGACACGTTTTTACATTGCGTATATGGAAGCGACGGGTTTTACATTGATTTAAACGTCAGTAAAAAATTGCTAAAATATTCATGAAAGTCTTATAAATAAGTGTACCAAATTTAAAAAAAGTCTTGCTTTTAGTTTCTGAGAAAATTAAATTATTATTCAAAAAAATGGGACAAATTTGAACAAATTTAATACATCATTATTATGCTTGGCAACGTCGCAGCATGAGATAAAGTAAGAAAAGCGCGCGCGACTCAAATAAACACTTTGAGGTTATTTGTTTGGGATTCTTTTAAAAATAATAATATTTGTTTGAGCAGCTTTGCTCCAAACCGGTAATGCGTACAGTTTGATGGAACTTTTAGATTCAGTTGCTATGTGTGGACTAAACATTTACACGGCAACCTCCCCCTAGAGAGCTATCGGGGACGTTGGGTACTACGTCCAAAAGCCGCTGAGGTAGCCAGCATACCTATTTCCTTCAAGGGCTGCAAGACCCGAGTAGGGACCTGAAGGTGTCAAGGTTCCTCGGCAGACAGGCCGAGTGCTGATCGTTGCTACATTTCCCAAAAACCACCAGCCACTGCAAATCCTCCTTAGTGAGCAAGCTCACAAAGACGGAGGGGGATAAGCACGCTTGCGCGAGAATTAACCCCGGGCTCCCGTCTTCCCGCAGACGGTTATTTATTCGAATCCTCCCGTAAATCGTGGAGTTTAATTGATTCAGGGACGTCGCGTTAACGCCCTTTAGAGATTTACTTGCAATCTCAAAGTTCAAGCCGAGGCTTCAGACTCCACCGAAGTCAACAACCTACCGCGCTGCCCAGGTCTCCCTGTAGCAGGTTAAGATTGTAACTCCTTAGATATCCGTTTGGTTTCCGTCGGGAGATGAGATTTCAGGTCCATACTGCGCTACCACTGTAAGGGTTGAAATGTTCATCCCCCTCTGTTCACCAAAAAGAGAGGTTCCCTTTGGGGGAAAAGTTACCTCCGTGCGGTACAAGTACAACACGGGTTAAACTTCAACATTCCCTCTGTTCACCAGAGAAAGTTCCCTTCGGGTCCCAAGTCACCCCTTCGCGCAGTACAAGTACTACGCGGTGCCAACTTTTTTGTCCCCTCCGTTCACCAGAGAAGAAAACCTTACCGACCTTCGCCGGCAGGTCCCCCATGGCCGTTTTGCAAGAAAGGTCTCAATCCAATGTCTGTCGGGTGACGTTCCCCATTGGTAACCGGGCCCGTAAGATTTTTTCTCCTCGGGACCGCCGCATAGGCTCTTACTTACTGATCCCTCGGGTTCACGGTCGGGATGTCATGGACCAAACACTCATACCCGGGCGTGTTAATCCTAATTCACTAGAGGATTGTGCCCTTGGAGTGCAGATCTGGTTTCCGTTGCCCGATTTGTCCCAGCAGTCTCCGGTTGCCCACAGAATGGCTGCGGACTCTTGCCCATCTGCTGACCTGTTTCGCTAGTAGCCATTAGTGACGTCCCGCGGCGGGGTCGCGAAACTTCCTTCCGGGGCCACCTCGTGGAGGTTGACTACTTAACGCTTGCCGTGCAACCCTGAGACCCAAAAGGGCCTTTAAAAGAGGGCACGGCCGTGGCACGTAATATGCCCTTGAAAGTACCAGATACCACCTAAACCTGGAAGCAGAACGCAACCACTTAAATGGGCCGCTAGCTAATATTTGGTAGCTTAAGAGAGTCATAGTTACTCCCCGGTAATGCGTACAGTAGGATTGGTAGGATCAAAGAATTGTAAAGTTGGATACTTATTTTTAAGATCTAGTTTATTTTTAAATGTTAATAATGGGTGAAGCTCAAACCAATATAATGCGTAAAGCGCCCTGGTTGCTTTTTTAGCAGCAATATTGATGTGTTGTCGGAAAGTAAGTCTTTCGTTCAGCGCAACTCTTAAATATTTGGTCGTCTTGGTCCGCTGTACGTCGACGTTGTTCACCTAAAGATTGTTTGGTATTTGATTTCTACGTTGTGTGAATGCAGTCAGGGTTGTTTTGGTTTTTTTGATTTAGAGTTTTCACTTCTTATAAAAATTAGTTATTAAGTGGATGTGAGATTGGCTTAAAATTGTCTTGATTTTGACCTCATCATCAGCTGAAATGACGGTGTCACCTAGGTAAAGTGATATTCTTGCGTTGTTCGTCTTAGGTATATCACTGATGTAAAATAAAAACAGGGCGGTAGAAAAGATGGAACCTTGCGTAACTCCAGCAGGGATGGTGAATTTACTTGATAATGAATTAATATTTTTACTTGGTAGGTACGGTCACGTAGGAAGCTGGTAATTGTTTTGATAATGTGGAGTGGAAAATTTGAATTAAGAAGTTTGTCCAAAAGGCAATTGTGATAGACGGTGTCGAAGGTCTTTTGCAAGTTTAGAGTGGTTGTCGATGTCAATTTTTTTTTGTTAAAATTTATTTATAATGTCGTTGATGAGGATTGTGAGTGGAAAGGCTGTTAAATGTATGAGACGGAAACCAAATGTTCGGGGAAAAAGCTGTGATTTGTGGTTTCAAATTTTTGAATACGGATGAGAGTTAATTTTTCTAACATTTTGGAAATGAAAGGAAGTAAACTAATAGGACCA
This sequence comes from Rhagonycha fulva, assembly GCA_905340355.1. Classification (NCBI taxonomy): domain Eukaryota; kingdom Metazoa; phylum Arthropoda; class Insecta; order Coleoptera; family Cantharidae; genus Rhagonycha; species Rhagonycha fulva. The sequence goes on from HG996556.1 coordinate 38,976,346, forward strand.
CAAGTGGAGGAGATGTCCTTTGGTTTGACTGGTTTTAGAATGGTAATAACAAAGGCGTTTTTCTAGGCTTTTGGAAAACATTAATATTTCAAGCAAGCATTAAGAATATAAAAAATTTAAACCACCTATTCTTTGAAAGTTTCTAAGAAGGAATGCGGAGATGGAGTCGATGTCTACGGCTTTGTTTTTAAATTTTTTAATTATTGCTAGCAGTATTTAGGCAGATGATATCAGGTCAAAGGCGGGAGTGACACAAACAGTTTGATTAATTTGACTAATGCAATTTTCGGATGAAAAATATTACATAATATTAAAACTTCAAAATATCGAGTTATTAATAAATTAAAAATTAATTAAAAGATTTATTGAGCTTTCAAACGATTATTTCGTTCGTCATCAGAATAATATACAGATATTATGAAACGAAATAATCGTTTGAAAGCTCAATAAATCTTTTAATTAATTTTTAATTTATTAATAACTCGATATTTTGAAGTTTTAATATTATCTAATATCAACGAGTTAATAATTTATATATTTGAAAAATATTACGTTGGTTTTTTTAGATTTAAAGGCTTTTATTATAATTCGTCATAATTTTTTTTAAGTTTGTGGTGACAAGTCTGTCAAAGTTTAATTTGACACTACCGAACTACCAAAAGTCTACAGCGTTGCCGTACTTTACGCATCATATTAAAAGTTTTTCAAAGTAATTAAAAAAATATTTTAATTGACTAAAACGCTTTAAAAGAATAAAATTTAGAACTAAATCACTAAATATGATGTATTTTTAACATGTTTGTTAAAACATGTTTTCTACAATTTTAATTATTAAAATTTTGTTTATTTAAAATTGGCAATGGATACTTTTATCCTGCTTTATTTTATGTATTTAGCAAAGGACAGAGTGCTCACCAAACTTATCCCAGGCGCCCTTCTTAACAACCAAAATTTATATAACCATCATTGATTATTTTTATTTTTTTAAGTAAAGTAAAAATAATTTTTTATACAAACTGAAGAAAAGTGTAAAATTTTCAAAAAAGTGAAAATTTTCTGCATTTTCTCAATATTATTTAAATTAATAACAATTTAATTATAACAACTAATTTAATTAAAGAAAAAACAATAAAAAAAATTTTAATTTAGGAGCGTCGCCGTCGCGTCGTAAAGGCAAGATTTTTGGTATTAAAATAAAATAAAAATAAGAGCTAAAATTAAAAAAAAAGGTAAAAACTTAATTCATCAAGAATATTATTCAATTGAACATTCATTTTGAAGATAAATTCACTTTTGAAGTTCACATTTACTAATAAAAACAACACTTTAATTTCGTTAAAGGCGTCTACTGACCATCCTTTACGTAAAGGATCAAGTTGGTGTAGAATTACAGAATGAGCAAATCCTTTACCTAAAGGCATCCCTTACCGCGCCGTTTGGTAAAGATTGATCTTAAAGGACGGCCTCTTACTAAGGGCTAGTTGTATAAAAGAGGATCATCCTCGGATCAGAGTTAAACCAAGGATCAAAGCAAATGTCTGTTGTATAAGCGTTGATCCTGGGTTAACTCACCGATTTTCTGATCCGAGAAATCGGTGAATTAACCCAGGATCAACTTTATTTACTTTAAAATTTATTGTGATTTATACTGTTTGTCTCAATCCATTTGTCATTTATTAAAATAACACCTGAAAACATTGTTTTTTTGTGTATTAAAGTAAGAATAACAAAATAAACCGCATAGACGTTGATCCTGGGTCAACTCTTGATCCAGGATCAGCTGATCCCCGAGTTAACCCTCCTTTATACAACTGGCTCTAAAGGATCCTTTATAATTACAGAATGGGTTTAGCCTTTACGTAAAGGCATCCTTTCCGTGGAGATCTTTTAAGAGTTAGAGAATACGACCCTAAGTCTGTTTTGGTATGGTTTCTGGATTTAAATACTTTAAAAAAACTTTCAATATTAGATACTACAATTTTAGACAATTTTATAACCAAATCCTTTTTGGACTGCAACCATTAAATTTTTGAAATAATATAGGAAATGTAATAATATGTGAGCGACATGTAAAATTAAATAATAATTTTGCCACCAATTCGATCCTAAATATTGTGATTACTAGTCATATATTATGTTATCGACTAGGGCCGTGAGGCAATATTAATTATAGATAATATTAAATTATCAAAACTACTACACTATAATCATGAAAACCCCGCAGGCATCCCATAATTTATATCTACTTGTTTAAAGTGAATTATTTTTTGTGTGCATTTCGGATAATTTAATTCTAATTTTTCAAACTAATCATTTTTAAATAATCGTACACTCGTATTTACTAAACTAGTTGAATCCACCGCACATTTTAAAATTATGTCGATAATAATAATAATATTTGAAGTTTTGTATCTTATTGTGCAAAGTTTAGAACTTTGGTGTCTATAGAAGGTCAAAAATTATGAGAAGTTAAGAAGTAATTAATTTAAGCAACAAAATTCGGTTAGCTTTAAGGGCATTTTAAGTCAACCTATATTGTATAAACTAAAATTAATAATATATTCCATAATATTGGATATAGTTGAAGGTTGCATACGTATCCGAAAACTAAACAATAATTTTCAAATTGATTTAATTGTTGAGTTCATAATATTTTCAATTATATTATATTATATTTTTAAATAATAGGAATAGCTCTGTGCAGTTTACACAGCTGCAGATTCAGCAAAACTTTTTTACAGTGCTTTATCTGGGATAACAAATGGGGATGAATTCCTTCTCATGACCGACCTCTCAAATATACACAATAAAAGTCAGCAAACCTACGATCTTTTGAATTGCATGTTTTTCTGCAATTGAAAAGTGAACTTCTGCGGACTGTTTGGAAGAATTCTTCTATTATGAGAATTAATTAAAAAAATCGAAAATTAATTAATTTGTTTAAATTGATTAGCAGGAGGAAAGGAAACATAATTTATTTCTAACTTGATTCGATACAGTTGCAGTTTTTGGAAGTTTCAACGCGTTGCGTCGCTTGGAGAGCATTGGAAGCACTGCTTTCGCTATGGATGCGTTAGGCTAAGTAAATGTCTAAATAATAAATACATAAAGTCACTTAATGGACAAAAACTTTCTTTGTAAATCACAAAATCGAAGTCGTGCATAATACATTTAACAGCGTCGTTTTTAGAAAGATCAATGCATTTAGAGCGTATTTAGAGAGAGACGATGTGAGTAGACTCTTAAATAGAGCGAGAAAGATACTTATACATTTAGACCCCAAACAGGTTGAGCTCGACTCAGTACAAGGGTGTCTAGCGTGTGGTTACCTCCTCTTGGTTTTCAGTCCTGAAACTTACGTTTCAGTTACTATTTACGAGGTTTTCGCGTTCGCTCGCGTCCGGTAGTTTAAATTGAAAATAACGTGTTAGACTCAAAATTTAAATTTTAGTATTGTTGTAAACTTTTACTAACATTTTCAGTGAAAAAGTTGAAAACTTTCAGGTATGTTAATTCATTATTTAATTAATAAATAAACTATTCGTCATTTAAATTTCAAAACAAACAGTAAATTTAAACTTTCTTTGGAAATTATTAAAAAAAATTTAAGTTGCAATATTTTTAAAATAATTAATAACTTTCTTAAACAATAATTTATTATTTTTATTGATTATTTTATGACAATTTAACATGTCTGCAAATGAATGACACAATTAAAATTATCACAAATGCACAATATAACAGATCATTAGTTTTGTGTCTGCATAGACAAAATAGAACGAGATTTTTATGTTAGGAATAAATTTTCACGTCATGCAAATGCTTTTCAGCAAATTACAAAAAGTTCATACGAAGACAAAACTTTAGAATTCTGTTTTGTGGATAAAGTTTTAAATTTGTATTGGACGATTTCATTTTGAATGATTTTTTTTGGAATATTTTAACCAAAGCAAAATTCCAAATTAAACTATAATTATATAATTGCCAAATTGATGAAAAAATTGAGTTTAATAGCTCCCAAATGATTGTATTCAATCGTAAATTTGTTTAAAATTTTCAGCATTCAAAAAATAAGTTTTCCAGTTTTATTTTGGACTTAAAATTAGTTGAAATTGGACAAATTGTAAAGTAAACTTTCCGTTTAAATAACCAAATTAATTTCAAAATAAATTTGTTTCCTAAAATATTTATTTTGTTGTTTAATATTAGTTTCAAAGTTTCTATAAATATTTGGTCGCGGTTTACGTAAACGAATCATTAAAATTTATATTGACGTCCTCATTGAAAATACATTATGTACAGTATTTTCTGATAAGAAACACAAGCAGAGTTCATCAGTAACATCCATTGTGGTAAAACTTCAAAATTTGTACTTGTTAATCACAAATTTCATTATTGGATGTTGGAAACAAACTTGGATTCATCTGGTAACAATTAAACTCTCGGCAAGCAAACTTTTCTATGTAATTATAACATTCTATGAAATAATTTGCATTAGAACTTAAATTTTTTCTAAAGTTAAAAAATTATACAGGTGTACAAATTTAAAATTGCATGATTTACATTAAAATTAAAAATTTTTATTACTAATATTGAGGTTATAAGTGAAATGTTAAAATTGATCTGCTAGAAAACACGTAATATCCATTTTAGAAAAAAAAAAAAAAAGAATTAATAGATAAAATCTACAATATTCTAATAACAATTATGAAAAACATTTTGTTTTACAAAAAGCAAAGCTAATTTTTTGTGTAAAAATTTGATTATTGCTTATTTGTCAGATATTTTTTACAAGATCTTTGTTACCCGATTATGTTAATTATTTTGTCCTAATTTGCATGATAAAGTACAAAAAAATCGGTACTGAGTGCTTGAAAATACACTATTTTAGCATGGATTTTAATGACATTCTAAGTAATTTAGTACGCTATTGATGCATGCAAGGCCATGTTTCCTGCGTTAATTAACTTTATCACTTACTGCGACTATTAACTTGAATTAACTGTTTTAAATCAAATGGTATAGGATTCATCAATAAATACTTGAAAAATTCAATTTATTGAACAGTATCTATATCTTGTTACATGGTCTATCTTTAAGTTTTAATAAATTGTAAATTTTCAATAAAACTGTATTTAAAGTTTAAGTGTCCTTAAAACTTCAGCATACACAAAGTAATATTACATTTTTATTTGGTTATGCGATGGATTGCTTTATTGGTGTAATATAACATCACAATTTCTGGTCAAATAATCGTTAACTTTATTTCAGCATTTGTTATAGCAATTCTTGAGATAAATCTTCTTTATCGGTTTGCATTTTCAATGCACATTCCTTCCAATAGGTTGGTATATCTTCACTCGATTTCTTGCGAGTTACTATTTTGAGAATATTAGAATTTTTTTTACAAACCAAATGTCTACTTCTTGCTTCATGCCTCTCTGCTCTGGAGTTGATGAAAAAATTATTTATACCCTTGGATCCGAATGGAAAGAACGACCACTGTAACAAACATATGAAACGTTGAACAAATTAATTTATATTATTGTCTTTTTGCCCACTTTCTTCAACTACATTAAAAAGAATATTAAAAATTCACTAAAAATTCAAACTTTTTAAAATAAAAAAAAAACTTTTTTGTCAAGTAAGCGGTTTAATTATCCTCTAAATACTTCAAGCTTTTAATCTTAATTGCTTCTATCATATTTTCTGACGCTATAAAGCTTTTCAAAAGCAGTAGGTGGTTCAACTTAACAAAAATGTTTTGTAACCGGGCCAATATTAAGAACAAGTGGAAGCTTTTGTAACGTAAAAAATTGAATTACAAAAATAATTTGTTTCTCCACGCGAAAACAAAACTCCAAAATGCTGTTATATTTTTATCTAAAACTTAAATTTCACTTCTTTTACGATTACATCCTACGAATACCTAGAGAAAAAAATTAAATGTTGATCGAGGTTTCCTAATATTATTACCGAGCTGTATCTTTTGACATTATAACACAAAGTTGTTCGTGCTCGAGGTTGTAAGTGACTTGGCTGGAAAATGGCAGTATCGTAGTTATTCAGAGAAATTGCTTTATATTTTTGTACACATTTTTAACTTTGTGAGAAATCCAAGAAACAATTTTAATAGTGCCAAATTATGTTACAGTAGATCACGTAAGAGATGAAATTTTCTTTAAGAGCCGAGAAGTAAACCTAGGATAATTATTTGGCAATGTTTCAAAAATAATTTCGTTGAAATGTTAAACTATTTAAAATTTAATTCCATATTTAATTTATTAGCTTTTTTAAATCTTTCATTGCATTTTTTTAAATTAAAAAAAAAACGAGTATTGGGTTTTGCTATTGCAAAAGATTGGTACCTTGTTTTAACTTTTAAGTAATAAATGTCTGAATATATTTTCAATGTATGAGCAATAAGCCTAAATATATTTATTGGGACAACCCTTCTGAATAAGTAATTTTACCTTGGTTTGGGCAAGCGCAAATATGACATTAAAAACCGGGAATCGGGTAGTGAGGAGTCCTGCTATGAGGCTACAATTTCCATACGTTGGGATTATCTTTGATCAGGAATTAAGCCTCCTGGTCAATCAAATGTCAAACTTAAAATTTTATCAAAAATCAAACTTTAATACTTAGAAACGTAGAAGAAAGATATATTTGTATTCTTTATTATTTGTCCATAATCCCAAGAAAATAATTCATTTAATAACAATTCAAAAAATGGACGATAACAGTTCAGTTGTTCAGTTGGGCATGGAATATAACATGAAATAATAATCAGCAGAATTCATTTAGGCCAAGACTGTCGTTTTTAGTACAGAATACGTCATCATTTTTATATAATATGAATTTATTATCAAACAAGTATTATGTAATATCTATAAGAAAAACATCGCATCAATAAGCTTTATTAAAATGGCACGCTCTTTGATTTTTTTGTTTGATGTCATATTACCATCAAATTTAATTATATCTTGAGGTTTTTACTTATTTTTTTCCTTTTTAATTTTAAAGTAAATATAACGTAGATGATATTGTTGAGTTTGACTTTTATTTTTCGAAATGTTGGTAATTAATGGTATAATAGATATTTTATGATATATATCACAATCAATTTCTTATATGTATTTGAGATAAATGTAGTAATAGTAGATAAGCAATTTTAATAAAACTGATATTAAATTTATGTCGATCTCAATATTAAACTTTTGGAACACTAAAAATATTTTAAGATTTATATTTTTGAAACGGAAAACTATATTTAGGAAGTAGAGTGGAATATTAGATTTCTTTATTGTTAAAATTCTGCTGGGGTATAAATAATTCCGAGTTTGAATCGTTCATCGTCAGATTTTATTAGAAGTTGAAATGTCAGGCTATTACTTGGAGGAATATGCCTGAACTAATCCATAATTCGACTAATAATTTGCTTGTAATTTGCAATGGAATATGGCTCAAAATCACTTATTCGAAGTTTCGTGTGGCACCCCCTTAATATATGAGTTATGTCAGGATGTTTTCAAACGTTTCGAGTTAGGAGGTTTGACTATTTCAAGCAGGTGTTGCAAACTTAATATGAAGCCTACAGAGTTATATAATTCTGTAAATTACATTCAAGAAGTAATTGGTACATTATTACTTTAAGAATAATTTCATAACATCTAAAGTTAGCTAAGAATATACTTTTAATAATAATCATTAGAAGGAAAAACGTAAAAGTTTACTTCTTTTTGAGAAAATCTCTAATCTTATTATTATTTACGATTTATAAAGAGATATAATTTTTGTAATACTGAAGAATAAAACTTTCCTGACGTACTTTATGCTAGCAATATCTGTATATATTTTTTATGTTTGCTGTTATGTCTTGATTATCTTTTATGACTTTCTTTGTAACGAGGGTGATTAATTGCAATTCTTTTGTCACTGCCTACTATAATCCAGCAACGCAAAGCTATTGATTATTGCTTTAAACCTTTACTGACAAATATAAATTGTGTTTAAATTTTTTATCCAACTGATCAATACAAATTTACTTAATTATTACACCTTGAATTTTAAACAATATCAAACATTGGTTATAATAGTTTTCATTACAACTTGAAAAACTATTTAGGGGTAGCTACCCCTATTTTTGAACTCATTAATTATTTTTTCTACATCACAAATTTAAGAATACGAATTAAGAAGTAGTTGAAAATACAATTTTGTATTTTTTATTTAAAGGATAAAATTCATTAACTTCTTATTTAAAGGATTTTTAATTTTTAAATAAGGAACACTAGCGCCTTTCAAGGATATTGAAATTACCGCACACAACATTCAAACGAAAAACCTTATTGATTGGTTACAACGAACAGGTCGGCTAAAGATTTTTAACTCTTGACAGAAAATATTGTTAGAAGTAAAAATTGTCTCCAGTTATTTGTTTAGGCAAATTCAATCGTAAATTTGAATTGCGACAAATTCATTGAATGCTATAATATTTACTAAGCTAACATTGAAAATCATTCAAGGATAATTTTCAAACATAAATACACTTCAGGTTTCCATTCATTTGAGGCCGATTGCTACACCCAGATAATATCAAATATTTTGAAAAATGTGGTTCGAGTTATGTGTAGGTATCGTTGAATTTATAGCGGTTTCTGATATCAATATTGTGATACTGTAGTGTATCTACAATCGGTTTAGAGTTTTCCAATCGATGGCTTTAGAGAAATAGTTTATATCTGCACTTTGAATAACATTCAAAGACTATTTGAGAGTATTTCTACGAATTAAATTCGCGTAAATAGCAAAGCACTGCTGCGTATCAAAATTGGTATTTTGGAATTATGCCATGCTTATTTCCAATATTTAAAAGTGATTCGGACATAATTAAATTCTTTATAGGTTAAGCAATCGACTTTAAATGCATCAAGCTATGAATTTTAAAATATATCTTATTTTTGACTACCTATTCAATATTTATCGACTGTTAAAAATTGACCAATCAAAATGTAGATTTAGACGATTTTGATCAACTAAAACGAATTGTATCGATAAATCTATTCGTTTATAAAACTTTTCATAGAAAATATCAAATACTAACGGCTGAAAATTAAAAATAAAGAAAATCCGTTTTTAAAAATCAAACGTCAAAAATTAAGATGTTGGTTATGAAAACAATTTACCTTTCAGATACCATATATTAAATTTTAATGTTTTGACGTAAATTTGTCTGTGAAATCAGTAACATGTTCAAAGGAAACTGTAACAAAAACCTCGCTGTAACGGTATATAAAATTTAGTCAGTTTTTTCTCAAAGATATGTAAGTTATTTGTTAAATATTTAAACAAATAGTTAAATATTTTATGTCATATTTGATAAACATTTGTCAGTTATTTGTTAAAAATTAGTCAATTTTTTGTCAAAAATTTATCAGTTATTTTTTTGTTTTTATTTGGTGACCGCATTTTTTTACACGGTAGAATTTTTTTACGATTTAAAAGATTTAAAGAAAATTGTAACTCATTATTTATTTTATCACAATGGGGTAAGTAACTTTTTTTTATATACTTTTCTAAAGATTTTATAGTAGGTAAATTTAAGAGATTTTTTTAAATATTGTTAAAATTTATGAAAGTTTACAAAAGCTGTACTTTTCAATACTAAATATCATACTGATAAAAAAAAAATAAAATTCTAAAAATTTGCCAAAAATTCTTGGTTTTAATAACGTTATCTGAGCTCAGATGATATAATAGATTTTTTTTTAATTTTCAGGATCAGATAGATAACATTAAAATAAAGCGATTAAAGTAAAGAAAAATGACAAATATCGATTAGTTTCAGCAATAATCGATTGTAAATTTTCAATCCGTAAATCCGTAACCTATTGACGACACGTGCGCTTGGCGTAAATACTCACAGTAAGGTTTTGTAAGCGCAGCGTTGAGAGGTGTCTGATAATTATCAGAATCAACGGTAACTTGATAATATATTTAGTAACTAATCGTAGATTTGATAATATACGTCAATAATGATTTTTTGTCTTATCATTTTATAGGCGTTTTAAGTATTAAAAACGAACAAGTGGTTAAAAAAGACATTTATGTTACTGAGAAAATAAAAGCTTTTAGTGTGTTAATGCCAATTAAATTTCTGATAATTTCTTTTCAAAATCTGATAATTTTATAGTTATTTTCTGATATTCACACTTTCGTTATCTGACAACACTGAGTAATCGGCGGGGCTACCGCAGTTATCGATTATTTGAGCAACTGATAAAATGAAAATTATCATTAATTACAGCGACATTTTAACCTAAAAAGTTACCACGGAGATCTGTGGATTTTATGTCTCGGTTTAGAAGTTGCGTGGTTTTTAGGAATATTTTTAATAAAAAGTCGACTTAGAGATTTTGGTTTAGTTTTTTTTTGGCTTATAATCATCAAGGATATTTTTAACAAGTGAGCGATATTAAAAATTCCGGTTTGCGAGTTTCTGTTTAAATACTAGAAACTCACAAAATCTCACAATATCTTCGAAGTTTAAAAAATCCATGACGATTGCAAGTTCATAACTAATAAAAATTTGCAAGTTGAAACCTATATTGTCGTTTATCAAACGAAAAGAGCAAATATTATGAAGACTTAGCCTTGTAAAAATTTTATATAAAAATATGAAAAGTTTCAAATAAAAGGATAATTTTACATCTTTATTTTTCATTAAGTTGAGTTTTTGTTGGCGTGGAAACTGTATCAACAGCTCACTTGACTTACATGAGGAAAATTGCTCTAAAAAAATTTGGATAACCAATTTCTACATAGCATAGCGTACTTTTTAAATGCTAGAATTTACTTCGTTTGGTATAATAATATTAAAGATTACAGTTGGTGTAAATTAAAAATTTTTAATTTTTAAGAGCGGCAGGGACGAGTGGGAAAAATCCGAAAAAACATATTTTGGAGAGGTGCGTAATATATCGAACGTCTTTGAGTTAGCCATTTGGGAGTATGTGAAAAGAAATTATCACTCACGAAATTTTTGTTGTATCTTGAAGAACGTAAAGAATCTGTAACACCAAGTGTCATACTTTTCTTGAAAATGGTAATTGCAAAATTTTCATGGAATAATCACAGGGCATTTTCTGAATTTGGCAAAAATAGTAAAAAAAGTTTAAAATATTACTACAAGTACAGATATTAAAAACACAAAAGATGTTTAAAATAAACATAATTCAATGGCAGTACGTACGGTGTGTGTTTTAATTTTATTACAATATTTTTAGATGAGATTGCTTTTTTTTTATTTTAAGACTAAAGTTGACAAAAAGTGTATGTTTTGATGACATATTTTTAAGATGTTATAGTTGAGTTATTTATTTTTGAACAACAATTTTAATTGCTGATTCAACTTATTTATTCTTACAAATCATTTGATAATTTCTGACGGAAGCAAATTTTAACAAAATTCAATTTTATTTTGAAGACTTTGATAATTCTATGTTTTGACTTGGAAATCGATAGAACGTGGGTGGTCTGGACACGGTGACTTTTAGTATGTTATGCTAAAAAACAATTGCGCAACAAAATTTGTCAACAACTTTCCCCAGCCAGTTTTGGATTATTTTGGTGAAAATCTACATAATTTTCTACATCATGTTTTTAAATTCTTTAATTTAAAAGAATTATTTAATTTGTTTAGGAATTAATGGTAACTACGAGATATAAGTTTTCATTGATTATACATACATGGATATTAATACCAAAATAAACACATAAGTACCAAATTACATTTTGGTGATGCAAATGATACTAAGTTTTCAAACAAAATTAACAAATACACATTTTTTTTACATTTTCTAAATAATGTAATTTATAACTTGGAAACTGTTGACTTTAGTTACTAAAAGGTTAGAATCTAATTTGTAAATAGTTTTTTGCTCTTCAAAAAAGCAAATTATTAGTACCTATTTATAATAAAAAAATTTAAAATTGATATTTTAGAACAAAATAAAAGAACCACATAATTTTGAATCGCATAATAATTCAAAAACATTATAAAAATAAAAGATCAAATATCCCTCATTTTCCTTAAAATTAAAAATTCATATAATTTTATATTACGTAACCTTGAAACCGTCAAATTACAGAACTTCCCCCAATAATTGAAAAGAGTAATTAATTGAAATCATTAAGTTTGAATAACGATTCGTTTTTTTATTCATTGAAAAAGGTTTTCAAACAGAGCGATTAAAAATCTAAAAGCAATTTTATTTTTATCCCTTTTATACAATTACGTCAAACAGTTTTTCTCGATAATACTTTAATGAAATCGATATATTTAAAATTATGTAGTACCAGATAACAAGTTTTGGTTTTGGTAGTAATTACAATTTATCAAGACTAAACTAATTTTAGATTAATGGTAGTAGTACAGCATATTGAACCAATTTGAGAAAATTAAAATGGAACTGTAAAAATTAACCCAGTTACCGCTTGTAGAGCATTTGTAATAGAACAAAATTTTAAATTAAAAATTTAATAGCAAATATACGAAGAACTAATTTAATAAAGTCGTGCTGTAATATTAGGATGTACACAGAACAAATTAAAAGTTATTTTATTGCAAAGTATGAATGAATTAGCAAATTATATTATACTAATTTTATTTACAAGCAATTATTTCAAAAAATTTAAAAAATTATAAAGCAAAAGTAAAGTAAATCGATGACTGGGCGAACATCAAAAACATTTATTTTTATATAAGAAAAATTATTTTTATAAAATTTTAAATTAAATTATGTTCATAATAATAATAATAATTAATCCAAAGTCGTGAAGTGATGTGACCGCTGGTTGAGTTACGGAGCGGAAATTCTGGGTTCAAATCGCGTACCTTGCAGAATTTCTTAGTTCGGCCTTCCAGTGAACATCTGCATCAAGGCTGTGGTAAAGTGCTAATAACCCAGTAGTTGATGCACTTCGAGACCCCCAGCCACAGGGGTTAAAATAAAAAAAAATAATGATTAGATAAGAGTAGCGGAAATAAAGTGTCGGTTTAATATGTTTTGCAAAATTGTAATGATATGAGGCTAAAAACTTAAAAAAATTTCTAGAAAGAATGTTATGTTTTAGAGGGATTTCCTCTCTATAAGTAACACTAAGATTATTTATAATTCATTATAAATTCTAATTATTAAAGATTAAATTAATTTTAATTCTAAGGACCACTTAAGTCAATGATGAAAAAAAAATAAACAGGATTTAGCACAACACTCTCCAATTTCAACTGGCACTTTTGAAATGCAGGTAATTAGGAACACAACCACTTGTTATTAGTACGACGCGACGATGAAACGTAAACTGATCCTCTGCTCACAACTCGTAATGGAAGGGTTGATCCATAAGGAGAAAATAAAGCGTTACAATTTAAAATGGGTTACTCTTTAGTTTCTTTTGCCACAATATTCGTATAGACTAGCCACCGATGATAATTGTCGTAGAGCTTGAACGTAGGTTTCTAAAATAAAAAGTGATCGAAGGGGTAACTTCTTCAATAAAACTCTAGTTAAGTCACAATTAGATTTATTATAAGAATTATTCGAGTGAGTTGTGCTATAATTTAAAAAAAATTTACTCACCAGATCAGTCATGCGATTAAGTTTATTATTGGTTCATCACCTGTTCATGTCGAAACAATAATCAAGCTTTTCCAGACATAGTTTATTATGAAGCTTTGACATAATCTGACAAGTAGCTCACAAACAGATTAAAAATTAATGACCCTAAAACAGACCCTACACAGCCCACTCACTCACGCAACAGCGACGCAGTTTAATTCTATTGATGTCGATATAACATGCTACTAATAAAGGAGACAATTAAGTCAAGAACTACACACAAATGAAATGGCAACCGTTTTATTAGTGAAAATTATTTTTCTTTTTCAAGTTATTTTATTACTTAAAACGTAAAAATTTGCGACAGGTTAAAAGCTTCCCAAGAGAACTGTAAGAATTGCAAAACAATGTAATTTCAAACATTTAATTTTATCTACAACTGAAAGTACTCAAACAGTAAACTTTTAAGATTACTCTTTGTTATTGTTTCAATTGGGATTTAAAATTCTTGGAGAATATGAATAGTTTGTAGCTGTACTTTGTTTTCTAATTTTATTTTAGTATATTTTTGAAAATTTGAAAGGTTGAAACTATTTCATCAAAATTTGAATATACAGGGTGTACATACGTATGATCTATACAAATAAAGCACTTAGGTAATGAAATAAAAAATGACAACTAGGTTTTGTCTGAATTTTTGAATTTCAAAATGTCAACTCATGATTGTCATCTGAATAACACATCATTAGTTATTTAAGGTGGGAAATAGGTGTAGGGCGGCGTATTTTTAATGATTTTCATAAATTTTTTTAACACATAAGGAATATATATTTTTTTATTTATATCATGACATTATTTTATACATATATTCAAGAGTATATTGTAAAATTTTCAAACATTTTTATCGAAAACCAACATTGGTTTTCTCGACTCGGCAGTTTGTGTACATCCTAGAGGTCGCAATTTTTATCAAAAATCAGTTTTTCAAAAAAATTTACTTTCTTTATAAGTGTATCTTCTATATAAACCTTAATCCCCACAAAAAAACTAAAAATTAATATATTTTTGAGGAATGTGAAAATTTTGTACGAGTTTTTTTCATTTTTTAGTGCTGTTTCTTGCAATAAAAAATTAGTTAAAATAAAAATATTGTATAGGATTAAGGTTCAAATAGGGCGTACTTATATAAGGAAACTATGTGGTAAGTTTAAAAATGATTGATTAAAAACTGTAGAAGCTAGAGTGTACACAAATTCGAAAAACGTAGTTTCGAGAAAATTGCTATTGAAAGTAAGAGTGCTTCGCACTACATGCGACCGTTCGAACGAGGGACACTCACTCAAACGTTTATAACTTTTAAACGGCTTGGAATTTTATTTTGAAATTTTCAGAGTATATTTAAGAATAGTTTTACAATCGATTTATAACAGAAAAAAAATTTAAATTTTTTGAAGCCTATTGCCCCCCTTAAGTAAATATTCAAACGCACCTCGTAGTGAACGTGTTAATTATAAACTAACCTAGGCTGTAATCGTCTTCATTTAGGCAACCCAGCTTACACTCACTTATTACTTTTCTATCTTGTGTTGTACTGACTTACTCCTAAAAGCTTCTTTAAAAAGACATGATAAAAACAGTTTAATGGTAATTAAGAAGAAAAAACAAAGCAGAGCAATAGACCAATTTGGTAAATAAAAGTCGCTCTTCATTTAATAAACAAAATAAACACAATTGAATAAAATATGACTATTGACCTTATAATGTTCTTTTTTAAATGTTGTTAATTATTCACTGTCCGTGACAGTAATTTCATAACATTCTACAATAAACATGTATTGTTGGTCAAATAAAATTTCTTCCTGGATAGATAATATAAAATAATCAAAGCTATACTTAGGTGATATTGTTGGAAATCGATCGATCAACAATGATATTTTACCTTCTAATAACATAATGTATTAAAAAAAAGAGTTAAAAAGTAAGCCAGGACCCCAGATATATTGTGTACTAATACAAAATAAATTCTAATTATGCAAGGATCAGAACACTAATATAAACAACCGAAGATAAATATTTCCGATTTGCGAGCCCCAAGATAAAATCTCAGGACTCTGATATTTGTGGAGTTTTTTCTAAACTTTCAAAATCTTGAAAGTAAAATTTTGCTAGTAAAAATATACGCAGTAAATTGTTTATTGCCTTTACTCACTTTTAAAAAAGCCGCACGTAAATGCCGTAGTTGTTATGCCTGCTGCTTTATTCGGAGAGATCTTATCGCCAGAGATATAAAAATTATTTTATAAATTTTATAGAAATTGATTAGGGTCATGAGGCTCAAATTAATAATTTGGGCAATATTGCCAAATTCAGTATAACCAAATATATTGATCTGAGATGTTAATTAACAAGTATTACTATAAAAATTCAAATCCGAATACTTTTTTATAACTGGGGCGGTGGATTCGGATTAGGAGATAAAAATGCAGATGTGGATTCTCTCTAGTTGAACTAAATGGAAAACATGATAAAAAAATATGTGAACGTATAGGTAATACTCGCAATGCTCATAAAGTTGATCTATGAGTGTATTCAAATTTTATGATTATTTTACATAAATTTTGAATGAAAATGTCAGTAACTTCTAACATTTCCCTATGCATTCACAGATAATGGGTTCACGTGACGGCTAAAATGATATTACCTGAAATGTTATTTCAAGTCACTGTGGTGAAAATAGAAAACAAATAATGCAGAGAATCAAGCATTTCTTAAATTGACTTTAATTTTTTTGGTAAATTAGGTTGAAAAAAACTATCTTCAAATTTTATTAAACTGATCATTTATTTTCTCAATGAACCTACTACTATCTACGCATTAAGTGAAATGTATATTGCACAAATTTACATACAAACTGGAGGACGAAAATTTGTCACGTAAAAAATTTTCTAAAAATTATGTCCCTAACAATATTATTGTAATTCTCTCCTCATACAAATTTGTATAAATTTAGTGCAACTTTACATAAAAGCTCGTTCGACAAACTCAGAGTTAAAAGTCAAAAAGGAAAAAAGAAATGAAGGTCCTGGAAAAGTTTCGATATTATTATTAAAAATGAAAGTTTGCAAGAACGTAATTTAAAAAGAAAAGTATTAGTTAAGCACGTTCATTAAAAATTGGACAAAATTATTTCCATTTTGTGAAATGAATTTCATTTATAATCTTAGAGTTATTACTCAATAAACGATAACGACTTAATTATTGGGGAAAGTAAATCATTAAAATCTTGAAAGGATTTCCAGTAGCGGTGGCATTAAAATTATAAAATCGATTAAGACCTTCAAATTAAATTCTAGATGCTGTGATTTTTAATAACAAAATGTTAATAAGCTAAATTAAATTTTGAATTTCCCAGGCATTCATTTCAAAATTTTAGCACAATTGGTTGTTGCAGTTAACGAGAATTATACATGAACCATTATAATTTTTTAATACTTTGTCAAACCCTTATCAAAGAACTATACTTAAAGGTTGTTAAAATTTTACAGTATTTAGAAGGTTGCACATTTTTAATTAAATTTTAGGTTAAATAATTATTAAACTGCATGCGATTTTTCCATAAAAAAAAACTATAAAATTAGTTGTAAAATAGTTTGGATTTTACGATAAGTGGTAGGTCTTTTTTACGTTTAGCCGGTACGTAATTATTATTTTTCAATAGCCAATTATCGCAGAGACATTTTGAGAAACACGCTAATTCGAATCCTGTCAAGGATTTATATTTTCAATAATTTGACATTGATCAACCAAATTAGTATATGTAGGTACTTATAACATTAATGTTTTTTAGTTTGCTTGGTAAATAATTCCATTAATTTTGAAAATTACGACTAATTTGAATTAACTGTTTATTGCAATAACAGACTTTCTGGAAGGTAAAATTTAATAGCTTAATGGCTATTTGCATGCAAAGCAAGTTTGTCTTGCAAACTTTAGCATGATTTCTAAATCGTCTAATTTAAACGTCCAAATCTATAAATAGCAATTTACAAATTATCAAAATTAGTGATCTGTGAAAATTTAAGTGCTGTAATTCGTTGCTTCTATTTCTGTATTTCATACAATAACATTTTTTATTTAATACCCAACCTTTTAAAGAATGCTTACATCGATAAAGAATTTTATTTTTTGATAAAAATTCTTATTGATTAGCTGGAGTTATGAAGTTATGTGAAAATATTAAATTTTTTTGTGCGGTTTTTATTGTGAAAAATCGATAACTCTAAAAAATCTGAAAAATGTACTCTTTAAATTATATTAACTGTAATTTAATGCACTCACTAATATTTTGTTACTTCCTGATAAAAAATTTAGTATGAAGTAGTGGACAGCAAAATTGCTTTTTGGGTAATATTTTTGATTTGTTTACTGCGTCCTTTATATAATTTCATGTTTTTTAAAGGAATATTAAGCAAGTTTGATATTCTTTAAAAATTCTCTAATTAGTTTTTCTACTGTATACATAGTTGGTTTTTTTTACAATTATTTTTGTAAGTACATTGACGATTTATAGGCAAATGGTGAAAAAGGAGATCCAGGCAGGATTTGGTTTTTATTTTCTTAATGTCAATATTTTTGGTAATGCAAGAATTGATTATGTCTGGTATTTTCTGCCTGTCCATAGGTCAATTATGTTAGTTATTAAATAAAAAATAATTTATTTGCTTCTAATCAGTAATTCCTAGAATATATGATAACTTCTCACATGCCTATGAATTGTCGTTATTGCCGTCATGCCCTTGTATAGTCTGTAAGCTATAATTTGCCTAAAATAATGGATAGTGACGAAGCAGAAAGAGATCAATTCTAAAATGACGTGGAAGATCTATATGGATGAGAAATACGTAAACACGACGCAACATTAATACTTGGCGACTGTAATGTCAAAATTGGAAAAGAAAGTCATATAAGAGATATAGTGGAAAAGTACACAATACACGAAACCACAAACGACAATAAAACGAGATTATGCAACCTAGGGCAGCTGCAGATCGCTATTTGGTAGTAACAGTAATCGAACAGAAAATTGTAATAGAGGGTAGAAGATATGAAAAAAACGAGCAGGTAGCATTTGAAAAATTTAAAAATAAAACACTTAGAAAGCAATATGAAGAAACGATAAGAGATGAAACAGTTAAAGGAAAAGTAAAGAAAAGTACAAATGATATAGACGAAAAGTGGAACGAATTGACAGAGAGTATAACAACAAGTGTTAAAAAAAGTGATACCTAAGCCATAAACAGAGAACGGGATGGAAGGCTTGATTTTACAGTGAATGTAAAGAGATGAATAAGAAAAAAAGAAGATGAGAATAAAATGGATAACAACAAAACCAAGAGAATGGAAGCAAATAAG
The DNA here is from genome assembly GCA_905340355.1 of Rhagonycha fulva. Taxonomy (NCBI): domain Eukaryota; kingdom Metazoa; phylum Arthropoda; class Insecta; order Coleoptera; family Cantharidae; genus Rhagonycha; species Rhagonycha fulva. The sequence goes on from HG996556.1 coordinate 38,995,380, forward strand.
TTTTACATGAAGAAGAATATATGGATGGATGAAAGATTGAAAAAAATGGAAGAAAACCGAGAAAGAAACAATACGAGAAATTTTTACAATAGTATTAAAAAATCTACCACGGTTAGAACAGAAGATAGAAAAACCGATAGCTTTTACATAAACTATCTGGCAAAGCAGGGAGATGTCTTGTCCGCAGTCCTATTTAACATGGCACTGCAAAAAATAATGGCAAGCATTAAATACAGAGAAACAGTAACAAATAAAAAGACACAAGCAATTTTTTATGTGAACAACGTAGCGATTACATCACGAACTAAAAATGGAACAATTAAAAATTTTTCGGGCATAGAAAAAACAGCGTATGAGATGGGATTAAGTGTAAATATTGATAAGACAAAATACATTAAATATAGGGTGTTTTTTTTTAGCTACATGAGATCTTTGAATTAAGATAACAATTGAATGAAGGTTGTCAAAGTGATAGTTTTTTGACATTTGTGTTCAGAAAGATTTACCATTTAAGGTAATCATGAAAAATTTACACCTGAACAACGCTGCTAAATTGTGAAAATTTAGCATAATTATATTGTAATAACATTATTTCCAGAAATGATCATGTCATTGGTCTCTAAGATCGTGTGATTTGACGCTTCCAGATTATTTTCTTTGGGGGTATGCTAAATCCATAGCATATGCTAGCAAACCAACAACTCTGGAAGCATTAGAGGTTAATATTCTGCAAGTCATTAATAAAATAAAAACAAAATTTTTGTAAAAACTGGTACAAAATTGGACTGATCGAACGCACTTTGTAACGATTAGTCGTGGTAGTCATATGCCAGATATTCGGTGCTATTTTCAAAAAAAGTTGTTATCGCAGTTGTTACTAAACAACTGAAAAATAACAACTCCAAATAAAGATCTTCTTAGCAACTTTAAATACAGGGTGGTCCTTTGAAAACGAAACAGACGGGATTGTGGCCAGCAGAATTTTTTTTTAAGAAATACAAAAACACGTCAATTTTATCATCGATGGGGACAACTTTTGCGACCAATGTCACTCCCGTATTGTTTCATCTTTTCGCTTTGCGATGACAACTCCTAAAATGTTAATAGGGATGATATGGCGAGTAACACTTCATTTGAAAGATCTTGCTTCCCTGAATTCAGTTCTAAAATTTATAAAAAAATCTAAGTTTTATTAATTATTCAACAAAAAAATTAAAGCTGCAAAAATGCGAAATAAATCCGATATTTCAAGACATTTAAGAATAAAAAAAAGGAAAAACGCTTGGACAGGTTGGTTTTAATACCATACGTAGTATGGGAAAGTTATGTAATCAAAGACAAATTTTTTTTTAGATTTTTACGGATTTACAATCTTTGAAGTCAAACGAGTTGAAAGAAACCAAACATCAAGAAATGTCTGTGTGCCTGTGTGTCACTTAATTTTGTGTGCGCTTTAGCGCTCAAACCAATTTTTTAATAAAATTTTATATTTAGCACTTTTATATTAAGACTTAGATTTGATTAGATTTTGGTTAAAATCGGTTCACGGAAACGTGAGAGTGGGAGTCTAGCGCCCAAACCAATTTTTTAATCAAATTTTATATTTAGCACTTTTATATTAAAAACTTAGATTTGATTAGAATTTGGTTAAAATCGGTTCACGGAAACGTGAAAGTGAGAGTAAATGAGTGACGCGCATTAACGAGATGCCATTTTTTTTATATTTTTGTAATGTAAGGGTCATTGTGCAAACCGCACATGAGTGCCGAATCATAGGGAGCGGCCAATATCGTTAACTACTTTTTTGTTAACTGTATTAAATTAGTGTGCAAAACATAATATCGTACCATAAGATTAATGGATGGTAAAGTCATGTGATAGCCACATCTCTCATTTTTAAATTATAAATGGTGGTAACTGTACTTCCATAAAAATATTGTCGTGTTCTGTTCGAACAAGCGCTCAAAGGTCCGTAGCTCAAGTAATTCGGAAGTATAAAACTCTCCCAGTTAGTAGGTTCAATGAGAATTTTCAAAAAGTTTCCACAATCAAAAATAAAACTAAAATTGCAGGGAATTTACAAAAATTTAATTGAACGAATGTTGTTGTCAATAATATTCTGATTTACAAACAGAAACAAAATTTTATAAGTTAAACCAACACAAACACAGTTGATAATCAAAGATGAACTTAATTCGTTTACAAGTTTACACATTTAATGTATCAAATTTGTTACTCTTCCTTGTATACGAATCAAACGTATAAAAAAGATTAATCATGTGAAATAAATTTTAACAAAATAAAATAAAATTGTTTAATTTCGAATTTTCAAACTTCGCGCCGAACGGTAATTGTTTCACACATGTACGGTAGTTGGATGTGACTATCGCGGACATATCGTTTTTAAACAGCTGTGTTACAATCGTGCAGAAAAAGTTATTTTAATTTCAACAAAACTTTACCAATCATTATCAATGTTCTCTTAATAGTGACTTTAAATGTTCGAAGTGTAGTTTTTGTGTTTGAATAACACGTCGCAAATAACACATATTTCCATAATAAAAGGTGATGAGTAAGTTGCATTAACCTCAATTTATAAAACCAATCACTTTTTAAATTGCAGATAATTAATGCCGAAGTCGCGTAAAATAATAAAATTCAGATACTAATTATCATATTGATGTCTTCAAATTGCAAAACTGCATGGAAAATCATCATCGACATTATCTTAACAAAATGGTCGACCATCAAAAATCAACAGGTAAAATTCTTCCTTCAAAATCTCACTGGCCATGAATTCAATTGCCACTTCACTCAAATTATCATTGCTCTGATAATTAATTAATCAACCAAATTTCCGCTTAATAAACTTGCAAAATGGTTCGCAAAATTGTTAATTTACAAAGGTACAAATTTCAACTCTTACATGTCGTTGAGTCGACGACTCCCTTTATGGTCAGTCAGCAACTCCCCTCCGCTATCAAAAATGTAAAATTTCCTGCTCTTTTCAGATTTTTGAAAATTTGTGTCCGAAGACCATTGGTTCTTTCAGCCAGCCAAATTTGAATTTACCAGTCAAAGGACCCCGCTACGGCCTTATGGGTTTTGGGTCCTAGTAAAATTTAATCAAAATGTAGGATATTGTAGTTCATAACATGCTGATAAAAAGTGTCAATGGGCACAAAGTCAAAAAATGGACAGTTTCCGAGATATAAGGCATTACAGAGTTAGTACAGTCATTCTACGAAAGACACAATGATAAATTCAAAATCGATACTACCCGGAAACAAAAAATAGGGCTGTATAGATGAAGAAATTCTAAAGATGATAACGTTTTTTGCATCACTCTAGCTAATGTATTACATAACCTAAAAAATTAAACAAAGTCGAAAAAGCGGTTTCTTGCGATTTAAGAAAAAAAAACAAAAACGGAAATTTTTGACGGCATTTTTCGTTTTTCTCAGAAAATAAATAATGAATCTTCACTATAACTTTCTAAAACTTATTTTCTACAACTTTTGCATTCAACTTTTTTTTTTGTAAAAAGATTCGTTTTTTTTAAATTGCAAAAAACCGCTTTTTCGAATTTGTTTAGATTTTTAGGTTATGTAATACACTAGCTAGAGCAATGCAAAAAACGCTATCTTTTTTAGAATTTCTTCATCTACACAGCCCTATTTTTTGTTTCCGGGTAGTATCAACTTTGACTTTATCATTGCGTCTTTCGTAGAATGACTGGACTAACTCTATAATGCCTTATATCTCGAAAACTGTCCATTTTTTGACTTTGTGCCCATTGACACTTTTTATTAGCATGTTATGAACTACAATATCCTACATTTTGGTTAAATTTGACTGGGACCCAAAACCCATAAGGCCGTAGCGGGGTCCTTTTTACACTTTTAAAATTGTCTATCACACCATCTAGAATGTTTTGTGCGAACCATTCATTACAGTTCGCTTCATCCGCACTTCACATTATTTTAATAAGTTAAATAATTTAAACAATACAAAATAATAAAATAAAACGTTGTCCACTTTGAATGCTTTAATTTTTTATAGGAATAGGACAATATCCTCCTAGGAAAATTCCGTTTTACATCATATCACCATATCGGTACAAAATTTAACACAAACAACTCATCATTCGTCCAAGTAAAATAAAACAACTCAAAATCAAAGAAAGAAAATACTGTGAAATTTCGATTGTGGAAATTTGAAACTTCTGGATTGGGGAAAACAGTACAATATATTGAAAAAAAAATCGATCAATTTTTTAATGTTTTATTTTAATTTGAAGTTCTCATGTAGCTAAAAAACACCTTTTACAATAGAAAATCAAGGAATATAGGAAATATATTGAACATTGATGATTATGCATTTTAAGAGGTTGAGAATTTTAATTACTTGGGGGTAAACAGTACAAACAGCAGAGAAACAGAGGTGAAGATAACAATATCAGCCGGAAATAGAGCATTCTTTGCAAATAGAGATGTACTGAGTGACAAAAATATAAGAAAAGCAGCTAAAGTGAAGATATATAAAACTTCGATAAAACCACCTGTAATCACGTACCCGTCATCACGGAGTTGATGTACATAATGCAAAGAAAGGAGAAGGTTTTAAGGGTATTCAAAAGAAAAATAATAAGGACAATATTGAAAAAAATAAAAAAAGAAAGAAAATTACGCCCAAGCATGAACAAAGAAATAGAAGCAAAATGAGAGGTGAAGATATTATAAAATTTATAAAGACGCAGAGAATTAAGTGACTGGGTTACTTTATGAGATATGATGAGGGGGAACCAATAAAAATACTGACGATGTGGAAGCCGGACGAAAAGAGAAATAAAGGAAAACCAAAGTTGCGATGGTGGGATTTTGTGATGGAGGATATAAGGAGAATGTGTGTAACAGAGTGGAGGCAGTTGGTTAATGATAGAAAAAAATTAAAAAGTATCGCAAATTAAGTAAAACACACATCGCAAGCTTTAAAAGGAACAGAAAAATTTTTTTTATTAAGTCTCAAATGACAGCTGAATTTTATACCAATGTAATGCTTCCTCCTCCTCCAGTCTATCCGTCTTAACAGACGATAAATTTTGTAGCCGAATTGGGGATCGAACCTAGGGCTTCTAGCCTAGAGTCCGGTCCTTAGCCCGTTCACTTAGCTCACCTCTCAATGTAATGCTATTTAATAATAATAATAAATAGTCGCAGGATATAGAAACTCTTCGCAGTTATGCTGTATAAAGTTATACAAATTTTAAGAAAAGTTTTCTTAATACATTATAATGGTTTTTCTAGACCTTCTATTACCACTGATATGGTCTTTTGGCTTTTGAGAATAAAACCATATAATATATAAGCCATAGTTGTTTGGCCTAAGGCTCACTCGCTCACATTAAATGCGTGGGTTTATTTTGTAGGTCAGTAACTTATTTTAGACTGTTAAACTTTCTTTGTCATTAAACCATTTTAGTTGGTAAAATACATGTACTAACCAAGCAAACTTCCTTCTATAAATGACATCGAGGAAGAGTTTTCTGTCAAATTATTTTATTGAATATTCTGCACACTTAAAACTGCTAAATAGGAAATGCCATGATTGTAAGTATATAATTGATCAAATAAAAATTCTTGAATAATCAATGTAATTTTCCAGAAAGTTGCTCTTCATTCCTCGGTTTTTTTTATAAAAGAGCTATTGATTGGCTTGTTTTTTTATTATCAACTTAAAAAAATATAACCTCCAAAATAGATAAACTATTGATTAGTCATGATCACCTAAGTGCGGCAGGAATAAGACCAGAAAGATTACAAATCAGATGTAAGAATTAATTTTTTGAAAAAATATAAGTACGAGATCAAGCTGATACTAGTCCATCGATAATGAGTCACGTTGAAATTCAAGAAACGAAAGCACGACAAGAACTCTACAAACCATAGACGGTGACAACCATCCATTTTAATAAATACGATGATTTTTTTAATTATTACGATAGCTATTTTTTCATATAAAGCAAAGAGTTTTCACTAACTCACTAATTGACTTGATTATAAGAAATCGGGATTATGTTTTCAACGAACTATATACAGTTTGTTTAATTGATGGAATGCCTTCAAGAATTAGGTATTACAATTAGTAAGTATTTTTCTTACAATAAAAGTATAACAAGATCTTACAATAAATGCTCTTTTAAAGATTACAAAGCTGTTTTTTTTAACAACATCAAAATTGATTATCTTCTTATAATTGACTCGAAAACAATTTTAAGGAAAACCTTGCTAACAAGAATTTAAAGCCAACACGCAATATCCGACTAGGAAATCGCAACTTCATTATCAGAGTATATCGAAGCAAATTACCAAACATAAAAACTGAATTGGATAAAATTCAATAGAAATTCAGTCGACACAATATTTCGTAATGAAGCAAAAAATTGTTGTAAAATGAAAATTAAGCTTTTGAATTTGTGTATTGAACTATTGTAATTATTGTATTTGTGAATGTGAACATGAGGTAAATGTAGCTACAGTTACTGATTTTGCTCACAAATGAAATATTTTCGTTTCAAAGTTCTAATTAATTTGAGAGACTAAACTCGCATAATATTATTGACCCTTAGCTAAATATTTGTACGTGTAAGAATAAGTAGAGCTTTGGATCAAGTTGGTTGCGATGCTGATTTCAAATAATTGGGTTTATAGAAGAATCCTTGATGTTCAAACATACAAAGAGTTTAATAACTTAATACCGCTAATTACTTAATAATGTATAATATTATACAAACTTTGAAATTAAATTGGGCAAAATTTAAATCGATTCGATTATCCAAAACTATGATTATTACATTGTCCAAAACAAAATTATTTTTTTAAATAGCTAATCTTACTTATGATATTTAATTTCAAATAAATTTATAATGAATATATTTTAAATAGAACTTTCTTTACGTGATGTAATTGCTATTACCTCACTCATGCGTAACGTAATTCATATAACTTAATTTTCACTGTTCGTAACGACGTATTCATCATGATTAAACAGGGTTAAACATTAAACCGTCAAGACACATTTAAGCTTAACAAATAATACCGGATGCAAAGATAAATTAAAATTTCTTTTTTTAGAGTTTAGTAATTGTTTATTTCCATATGAGCATACGTAAAAAAATAAATCGTAGCTTATTAGCTTTTGTTTTGGTGGCCGTTCAGCTTTAAGGTACAAATAGAAAGAAAGCAGGTTAACTGTTTTCAGCTAATACATTTCCTACTACCCGTATCCTTTCTATGCGGATGTATTTATTAACATGTAAAATTATCGGCGCCGGTAAACGGTAAAAAACCAACCTGCTTTCTTTCTGATTATACTTTTTGAATCTTTCTCTCAACTCATATGTAATAAAATATAGAATATTAACCACGGCATATACTAATAATGTAAAAACTACTATGAATCTCAAACTCAATATGCCATAATGTTCATACGAATATAATAAATTTCACATAATCATTTTGGAAGCATTTTAATAAGTAACAAGCAGAATTTGTGAGAGAAAAAAGCAAGAAGCAAATTCTAGTGCATTCGTGCGTGGTATTGTTCAATTAATGCAAAAAGAATCACAAAGCTATTTTGAGTATAGTATTAGAGCCAAAAAGGAAAATGTGGGTGTAGCATATATTAGAAATCAAATAACTATTATGACTTTGACAAGAATATATTTATCTTTTCTGCCAAATTGTATATGGCAAGTTAATTAAGCAATTTTGAAAACTTTTCATGACAAATAACGTTTCGAAAACTAATGTTATATCATGTTCTTCCATGTTTGAAATATGCTAAAAATCTAATTAAATTTTTTCATGAAAGTGATTTATTTTTATAATATCAAAGATACGATTTTTTTGGCAAATTTAAAACGAGTAAGCAATGCAGAAATTATTTGATCCCTTTTCCCCAATTTTAATGCGGTTATTCAGCTGGAAAATTTACTAAATCAAAATGAACAGTTCAAAACTTCACTTGAATTTTTTTAAATCAATAAGTTTTTAATAATCCTAAAATAGTATCATGTAATATTATTACAATCAAGTTGATCAATCAAAGGATGCAATTAAATGATTTGCGGGCACGTTAAAATTTAAGTTATTTTTGTATACAAAGGGTTTAAAAATTTCTTTTGCCATTAGCGGTTTGTATGTTTTCGTTTAAAATATTAAAAGTTCAGTTGTAGTAAACTTTTTTGCAGATTAAAATAAATTACTTTATAACATGTATTTTTTTGTGGTCAAACATTGAACAGTTTACAAAGCTTTCAAAAAGTATTTTAATTAAAATTTAAATAATATATCAGTTATATTATTTGATATAATATAAAACACCAAGAGTCCGTTTCTTGTAGTTTTCTTCGAGTAAATTTATTTTTCAGATTTTTAGTGGGTTTAGCTCAACGCTACTTTGTATTTAGTAACTATTCAAAAGAGATGTTTCAAAAACTCAGTTTAAAAACTTGGGGTGCAAAAAGCTCCACGTGCCGACTCAAAGGTTAAAATCAGTACCTACATATACAAAAGTTTGGCAAGTGAGATTGAAGGCGGAACAACTACAGCCTACACTTATGTGTATAACATTAGTTGTTTTTTTATACTTCTCATTAATCTATGAGCTTATCTTTAATCCCTAAACGAAAGGTTTAAAAACTAACATTAATTTCGAGACTCGTGAAATATCCAATCTAGTACTTTTCATGCTTTTTTTGTAAAAATTAATAGCTTAAACAGAAATAAATTTTAAGCTGAGAAGCTTAAAAGAAGTTAAATTAGAAAAGTCATAGTTTTATAAATTAATATAACAAGAAATATACCTAAGTAATTAAAAATAATCTGAACAAAAAATAACCCGTTGGAATAACATAGAACGTGAAAGTTTTAAATTAGGTTCCCTTGGTTGATGTGCAGTGTTTGAATATTCCTTTTTCACAACAAACTTATGTTAATTAAAACGTTGCAATTGCCTTGTGTTGTTTCAATTAGTATGCTCACAAAAAATCAATTAAAACTTGTCGGATAATTGAAAAACTTCTATTAATTCCATGATGAAAATTTCAAATATTATCTAATCTGAGCAAGAAATGCAATTACACAAAAATATGTAGTGTAACCTACTAAAATGTTAACAACAATGAAATTACTAATTAGAAAAATGTATGTATGAGTTTTGTTATTTTTAAATTAGTTGAATAAAAAGTTAAGGGGTAACACCACTCTAGCGGTCGAAAGAATAAGGCAAACTTTTAACGATTTATTTTGCGAGTATGGAAAAAGGAATATGATTTATTTTCATTAAGATAATATAATGAAGTATGAAAAAAAATTTTATAGTCATTTTGAAACAAAATAGCGGCGACAGAATTAATTTTTAAAATTGCATGATTTTAAAACTGCTTCACGGGAGGTTGCACTTCTTGTGATGTATAAGATCTATAACAAGAAACCAAAATTTTTTATAATTTACATATACATACTATTGCTTATGGGATTACGTAAGTTTTGTTTTAATAAAATTTTGTAGAAATGGTGCACTTTTGAAAAAATGAATTTTTTAAATAAAAGCGTGTTTAAAGTTTTACGAGCACTTTTGAAGACAGGTTAAAGCAGTACAAAATAAAACAAAAAAAATTTTTTTTTTGCTATAAGACCAATTGAAAAAGTATTATTGGTTTTTAAAAGTATTATTGGTTTTTTGTTTGTGGGTAAATTGGACAAATTAAATTAGTTATTGAATAATTTACGAGATAATAAACCTGGAAACGTAAATAACGTACCTACTCACAAACAAAAAACCAATAATATATTTAAAATATGAACGCTGTAAATGAAATTGTTTTTATTATTAAAAGCTTTTATTTAACTTGGTGTGACGGTTGTCCGTCCGGGGTATGAATTTCGTACACCAACAGTGAGCCTGCTTACTCACGTATAAAAAATAAACAGTTCCACGCTTTTATATTGATGTTTTCAAGAAGCTTTGTTTGCTCTTATTAAAATTATTTTTTACTTTTTAATACACTTTTGTAATTTTAAGTAAAAGATTTTTCTTTTAAATTTGTAATTTTTTATTTAATTTTTTTATTATGACTAAAGTCTAAACTCTAAGCACTCTAAGGTTTCTAAAAAAAAATATTAAATTTTTCCAAAATCTAAATATTTCCAAAAATAAACTAATTTTTTAAAAAATTTGGTAACAACTCATTGATTGGTTAAACAAACCAATATTTGTTGTTTAAAAATTACGAGTAGTACAAGTGTCACACGGCCTTTAGCTTTTAATACCATCTTTACAGGTTTATTTTTTACAGCTAATGAAGACGTACCCCAGTAGTTCTCAATTTTGTATTGTAGGTTAGGTATTAGGATTAATTATATTCCAGTGCAATTAGCCGTTATAAATAAAAAATAACGAAACTCAGCTATAATGAATGGATTTCAATGATTTTTTTTTGGATTTCTAATACAGTTAACTAAAAAGTTTACCTATTAAAGGTTACTGTTGTTTTGAAAATCCGTATATTTAAAAAAAAATTAAAATTTCAATAAATTAATAATTATAAATTATTATATTAACGATGATCATGTAAATATTCCAAAATTAATGGGATTTTAACAGATTATTTGAGAGGTACTTTAGGATGCCTAACTTAAATTTTTAACTTCAAGGGCCCTGTGCTAACTTAGGGGGAGGAAAAGGCCAGAAACGTCAATGTTTTTAAACTTTTCGCAGTTTTTTGCTTGTATCTTTTAAACTAAGCATAGTTTGGGTACCATAGTTCATTACAAAGTTGCAGAGTACCAAATTTTCTAAAATTTTGTTAGCAAAGCAAATTTTTAAACTTAATATTAACTGAGATACAGCCGATCAAAGTTAGACAAAGTTTCTCAAAACGTAAAAAAACGGCCAAAAAGCAAGGTTTTGCTTCTATAATTATTTATTATCATTATTTCTATGTTAATTATGTCAATAACTCATTAATATCAACATCTTTTATTTTAATGCAAGAAATGCCAATTAAAATGAGGAATCTTCAAGTTTGGGTGAGGGGGATGGGTGGGAGGAGAATGGGAGGAAGGTGGGCATAGATATTCTAATAAGTTGATATTGATGAGTGATTAACATGTTAATTAACTTAGAAATGATGACAATAAATAGTTATAGAAACAAAACATTCGCTTTTTGTCTATTTTTTTACATTTAAAAAAACTTTGTCTAGCTTTGATTGGCTATATCTCGGTTAATATTGGGTATAAAAATTTGTTTTTCTAACTAAGCGTTATAAAATTTAGTGCTAGCAGTGGAGTGATGTGATCGCTGGTTGAGTATAGAGCGGAAATTCTGGGTTCAAATCGCGGATTGCACAGAATTTCTTGGCTCGGCCTTCCGGTGGGCATCTACACTCCTGTGGTGATCCCTGATGTTTGTGTCGACGTCATTACCGTTGATACGGCTGCGTCACACACGAGAGTTTACAATACAGGTTAAGGTAGACAGGGAATGAAGCCATGGGCCTTCTAGGCCTGTAGAGCTGAAATATATATATATATATAAATTTGAAATAAACTATAGTAACCAAAATATACTCAGTTTACGAGATATAAGCAAAAAACTGAAAAAAGCCTGATAATTTCGTGGTTTCTGGTCTTCCCCTAAGCTAGTACAGGGTTCTCAAAGTCAAAAATTTAGGATAAACATTCTAGAGTACTTCCAAACAATCTGTCAAAATTCCATTAACTTTGAAATATTTTCTAGTTAAAAGTAGATATCCACTGGACTACAACCCTTAAAAAAAATTATGGGATGGTTTCAAAAGGTAAACTTTTTAGTATAAGAACATCAAACATTCATTATTGCTGGGTTCCGAGGTAAGAACCTAATTGCACTAGACTATTATACAAAATTAAAAAATTCAATTTATCCTTCTTTTATGCCGGAGAGCGGGGTATAAGATGAGCACAAAACTTTAGAAGCTTGTCAGGTAGTGGTTAATTAATTTTAAAATAAAATAATTACAGTTTTAAAAAATAAATCTGAGAAAAAGAAAATTTCAAGAGATAGGTGTGATATAGTATGTGTTGTAAAATACAAAACGGGGGGAGGGGGAAGAGAAGAAAAACGCGGTATTTAAAAATTTTTAAAAATTTTAGTATATTTTTTAATAAAGCGGCAACAAGTTATAAAGTGACAATGTTAAAATTCAAAAAAAAGCACGTCGAGGGTTCCCACCGCTTATAAAATTTCATTTTGAAACTTGCAACTAGTTTTTCTGTTACTTTTACAACAAAATTCATTGACAAAGCTGGACTAAAATTAACCAATAAAAGATTGAATTTAAAATTTAATTAAAACACCAGTTCGTAATAGTAGCTTAATAAGCATAGAATAGTCTGAAAAAAAGTATGTAAAGATTAAGATTCCATTAAAGTTATTGAGTCAGTGGCTTTCGTACTTACTTTCAAAAAAATGATCAGCTACTTCAAAAACAGAAAAATTCAATTTCTGACTCGTATTTTGATGCCAATCTAAAATCATAAAAGTAATGCCAACAAAACAAGTTAAGTTTGTGGCCAAATTTAAAAAGAATCGCTAGATATCGCCCTGCCCATTATCGTTCCACGGTTCATATGATCCCGCTTCACCCCTACTGATTTTAGATATTACAAACTCCGAACCAGAATTATTTATTTAATACTAATTTTATTAAAAAACTGATATTCTTTATATACACATTTTTACAAACAAAAATATACAAACTTTTAAAAGTTAAACAGAATTTTCATGTCTGTAGTAGGATAACTCATTACATAATAATTATACCTGATTGAGTGTCTGTGATATGATTTATAAAACTAAGTTCGTTAACATTAACCTATTAATAGTTACAATTTTATCATTCACTAGCTGTGCCCCTGGTTTCGCCCAAGTGAAAAATCCTTTTTATTTTAACGGAATGCCATGCAGCCTTATGTCCACCCTGAAGGTCCATTCTAAATATTGGTAAAAAAATTTTGAAATTGGATGAGTAGTTTCTGAGATTACCTTCTACATCAAAACTTTACCTCTCTATAATATCGGTATCTGTAAATTATAATATAAGTTGTTTTGTCAAATGTCGTAACTTTGCCATGTGTAAATTTATAAAATTATTTATACTATTGATTATAAATATGATTTATAAGTTAAAATAAAATTTCGTTTACTAAAATATCTATGCCTACGTATTTTATAAATGTTCACAGTTATTATTAATTTAAGGGATACGAGTAATTTGAAACTAAAATAATATGTAAAAAGGATGCGAAAGCGAGAATACAAGAATGAAAAAATTTCATTATGATTATTATTATCTATCTCACTCTTAACCAAATAGTATCTTTTTATGTCTAAACATGGTACAGTAATTCACACATCATTAACGGTTGAGTCATTTACTAGCCCTTACGATTACTACAACTACTTTAGCTCCTGTTTAATATTTTTTACCTTGTCCATAAACATTTCCTTAGTCGTTACTGTTTGTTTGTACAACAGCGTATCGTAAAATTGATATTTTCGAATAATTATTTTTAGTTTTTACTTAAATAATCACCAACAACCAACGTTGCAAAAATAATTAAAAACATTATATGATATTTTTAGTACCTACACTTTTAAAAGCACATCGGTAGCGCTAGTGTAAAAGCGAAAACCATAAAAGAAATTAATAATGCTCTTAGCTTTTACATTTTCCCTAGCCGATTGTTGCCGAAATATACTTACATTGCCCTTTAAATAACCAGCTTTATAATGCATTGCGGAAATATAATTTTATATTAAATTTTAATTGAAACTTGTACGCGTTTTTAATTAAACTGTGAATAATTAATAAGTTTTTCGGTTTTTTTTTTTGGTTTTATAGTTCTCGACTAGGTTGCTTGTTCAATTAAAATTTATTAAACATTATGAAGCTATTTATACTTGTTGTTATGTTACTTTGAATAAGTTTTTACTTTGAATACTTTAAAGCAAATGAAAGAATTACAATTAAACTAATTTGTAAGTTTGAAGTAACTTTTATATTTCTAAAGAAGCTTTCAAGATGCTTCATCGAGTTTCAACTTTATTTGTTGCGATAGCAAAAACGTGACATCTACAAATTACAACACTATGTTAGCATTTTAAATCCTTCATTAAGCAACTTGAAATAATTCCATTCCCGGTAAACGATATAACAAAAACGCGATGAAGAAGTCTAAATTATCTACTGGAAAATTTCCAGCACCTATTAAATTTTAACTGTAATGCTATGAACAGATAGTAACATTCGTTTCAAGATTTTTCATTGTTATTTTTCACATTAGTTTACATATTACATGCTGTGTAATTAGTAGTGGGCCTCGGTGCAAAATACATTTTACATGAACCCCTAATATTCAATTTTTAGAGATCTCTATACTCATGGGCTAATCCGTACTGAATTGCCCAGTGATACGACTACGCCTGTGTATAATATTGACAATAAGATAGGGTCCTTTTTTCGCTGTATAATTTAAAAATAGCATATAGATAATTAATTATTAGTAGGTACTATTCATAAAGATAGCAAAAATACACACGATTAGAGATTTCTTTTAAATCGGAACTTACATTTATCTTTTTTGCTCACCATCGTCTGTGTCAAGTTGACAAGCTGTTGTGCCATATTATTTTGTTATTAATCGTTAAGAATTTAAAACATACTTTTTATAAAACATAATTAATTGTTAAGATATATTTATCATTACAGCAAATTCGTTCAAAAAATTTTTCCCCCAACGCTTTGTCCAAAATATATAATAGCATTCAACCTTAAAATTCTATTTTTATTAATGCAGTTTCTTGATTAACAAAGCTTTCTTGTTCTCTTTTCTGCTTTTATATCAAACAATAATGCTTTTACAAATTTTGTTGTTATAAATCGTTTTAAATAGTAAATCTATTATCGTACACAAGATAATATCATACTTATTATCTGATGAAATATTTTTAACGTTAGTATCCGGAGGATATACCTAAAACTATGGTTTGGTGTGACCGGTGGCCGGATAACAAAGCTCCGAGTTCTAATTTCCACAATTTTTGTAATACTTTTTAGCCTAGTTTTTAGTGTTAAAAATACGCTTTAAGGCAATAAAATAAAACTATCATTGTAAACGGCAGGTACGGTAATAGCAACAGGTGGTAAAGTGTAAGAAGTAAGAACTTAAAAGTTTTTATACCACATCTTATAACCTCAAAATTAAAATTATCAAACGTGTTTTTAAGTTTTTAGTCAAAAGCATACTTTATATAACTCAGTCCTGGTATCCAGGGCTAATCTGAGGGTGATGAGAACCCGGGGCAAAATTTTTGCATTTTTGCAAGGTGTCTTAAACTAAAAATTATTTAGTTACAAGCAAAATTTTGCAACTTGAATTTAATATTTTGAATTTTTGCATAAGGCAGGTGAGGTGAGGTTTTGGAATTCTTGGGGAAGTCAACGAAAAATGCACCGCAGGCAAAATTTTTGGGTTTTTAAGATTTAAACCGTTTACATTGAGAAATTATTTTCACAAAAAATATTTTCAGTGTTCTGGTGCTTTATTTGATAAAAAGTGAATATAGAGTCATGATACGTTGTAGCTCCCTAAAATAAAGCACTATGAGTGATTTTGCTTAAAACTTTTAAATTTTTAATTATTTTTTATCTTTTATATAATAAAAGAAGAAATTTTGATAAATTGCACAATTTTGTTTTCTCTATTTGGTTTTTGTGATCTAAAAAACCACAACACCTCGGTTAATTTTACAAAACATTTGTGCTTTTATAGAATTTAAATAACCAACAATCCTGGTGAACAAAAAGTCCAGTTAACATAATTTTGTGAATGATAAGAATAATTTATAAAATTTATGATTGCACTGAAAAACTTAAAAGTTTTGAACTTAAAAGTAAGGTAACTTAAAAGTGGTGAACATTCACGTTATTTTATCTGGATTTTAAGAATTCTTAATTTGAGGATTGGCGAGAACGACCAGAAGATAGGGTAGTATTGCATATAACATCGAGGCCAGACGTGCTTTGAATTTTTTTTGGTATTTCCCAAGTGTCCAAATTTTTGTTTTTTTTTGAACTTTGTATTTCCAAGGGTAATCTTAGGAAATAACATGAATTAACACATTTTTGGGTATTGAAGAATTGACAAGCTCATAAGTTGATAAGTTATTGTATATTTACCCAATGTAAATATCTGCTTAGATTCAAAAGAAATGTATTAATGGTTATGAACTGGGTTTCTTGAGCTTAAATCTCATAATTGAGGTGTTGATTTGCAATCGTTTAACCACAAAATGTGGAATTTTGAGGCCATAAAATCATCTCTGGTCTAGTTTTTGACTGCATCTAGACACTGAATCAGATATGTAGCTAAAATGTTTTTTTCTCTGCTCGGTTAAAGGACATCAAAGTGATGAGAGCAACATAAGAGCTAACAAACTGGCAAAAAGCAGCTTCAACAGTCTTCTTTTTAAATGCTCTCCTCAAACAATGTACCTTAAAACTGCACACTTTTGTAGATGGGTACAAGAAACTACGTGCAACCAACGAAGAGCTGCAATACATGTGCTTTTTTGAAAATATGCTAGATAATTTAAAGCTATCCATGATTAATCTGCCACAATTGCAGAGATCTTAACTGGACACTACAGATTAAATAAACACCTTCACACAATGAGTTTTGCAGATGACCCTATATGTCGTGGATGCAACTAAGAGGAGAAAACAGCTTAACTTGTAGTTTGTTATTATCCGGCGTCAACTTCCATAAGAGGATCTGTGTTGGTGCACTTCTAACCTAACATGACCAGAATCAGTAACACTCCGCCTGGCAAAATTCTCCTAGTACAAAGCTACTACAATGAACTCGATTTAGAGGCCTAAATGGGTGAGAGTTTATGTTATCCTCCACAATAAATCCAGAATCTAGAATGCACCAAGATAAAAAAATGTTTTAACTACAATAATTATATATGGTTTGATCCCCTAGTGTACTTATTTCCTCTTTCTCTCTCTCTTCAGTCCTTTCACCCTACAAATAAAGTGTGGTGAGCCTTTAACTAAGGCTTTTCATGGCAGATTACACTCGGTGGTTTGCCATTGCCTTCCGAGAGGAGAGGGTCATAATGAAGCTGAATAAATTTTTGTAGCCGGGCTGGGGATCAAACCTAGGGCTTCTAGCCTAGAGTCCGGTCCTTAGCCCGTTCACTTAGCTCACCTCTCACTTTATTTACTACTTTACTATAAGTATTTAATTTGTTTGAATAATATTTGGAGAGTTCCGATGGTGTTTACGCAAGCACAAAAACAAAATCCTATTTGAAATAAAGAAAGTTGTAGTGACCTATGTAGATAACTTTATAAAAGAAAGCGTTCAGCAGATGACATCGTAAACAAGCCATAACAGCGTTCTGCAAAATCAAGATCAACTGCGAATTCAAGGTATCGGGCTCAAACCTGTGAAGAATCAAACTTTCTTATGACCAAGTCTCCGTGCTTTGGAGAACAGGTTACCGGCGCGGCGGCTCCGCTATAAATTGCCACCATTAACAAAAAACACAGCTACAGTACAGGCACATCTGAAGGCTAGCTTAGCAAGCTACTTACTGGATGTAAAACAACTATAGTCCAAAATATAGCCCGTCTGACTAGCGTGGCAATGTTCAAAAGTGAACGAATAACGGCTGAAGAAGAAAAAGAAAATAAGACAAGAAGACTTTCAAGAAAATTTAGTTAATTGCAATAGGACGATTTCCAGAGTCAATCGATGCAATCTCTCTATTTATAGTTAGTTACATTATTTTTTTCTAAGTCATCACTAAATATGGGTTGTAAACAAACGAAAAATGTTTCTGAATTACTATTGGCATTCCAATATCACGATGGTACGTGTTCCTGCTAAATGACTATGAAATTTTTCTCAACTTTAGAAGGAATTTTTAGCCAGTCATTAGTGGTATATGCTGGACTTTATATTACCTATTCTAAACTTTTTGTGCTTTTTCGTCAGTAATTAAAGATCTTTGTTTAATCGTATCGATTATTCGTGTCGCGCTAACAGATTTTTTTTTATTAATGATGTATTTGAAATACCTGAATAGCAACCTCTAAATTTGAGAGTCTCTCCATTTATATCTATACGTAATTATACATAATTTAATGTAAGGTAATAATTAAAATGTAAGGTTATGTATGTATCAGCAGGAACATACCTAATTAAGCAATTAAATTATCACTACTTACCAAATAGAACTTTCAAAATAAAATTAATTTGTAACTAATTACGGATGTAAAACAATATTGTATATAATATAATCAATAATGCCAAGTGCAATTGAACTTGACACAATTGGTATTAACGAAAAGGAGAATTAAGTATAAGCTTATTAAGATTAAATTGAAAAACAAAAGATGCATTATTCAGTGTATTAAGGAATTACCTCAACATTTTCAATTTTGTCCTAAACGTTTTCCCACAATCCTTAAGCAATTATGTAGTTTACAAAGTATCAAGTTAGAAATTACGAGCAGGTAGGTAACCTCATGTGAGCTTTTCAGATTTGTAAACTTTAAGAAAAGCTAAGATGAAGTGGAATAATACTACTAATATTCCTAAACCTGTTGGATTTATGATAATATTCTCACTAATTTGTTTATATTATTCCTTTATAATAGATCATCTAATTAAGATGGATTAATATTGCATTTTTGTGTAGCGAAATTGTCATGAAAAATTAATCAAAAATTTGTTTGATTACAAGGAGGTGAAATTTTCTATATTGACGGCAGAGGTTTTAACATTTTTACTAGCTCCATATCACGTGGGAAATCTTTTAACCATTAAAAAATTACACAAAGTTACACAAAAATGAAACAAAGATAAAATTTACAGCCATGCAATTACAAATTTTTTATTATAATATAAATAAATATTTAAAATAAATAATAAATATTTATTAATGAAATTAATTTAGCTAAATGTAATTTTCCTAATCAAATTCTTCTGTAAATAATGTTAATTTAAGAGATAAATGCGAACTAATCCTTTATAAATTTGCAATTAAAATCTTTTCAAAGTTTGCAGACGTTGCTGTATCAAAAGTTAAAGAGAAGATAAAACAAAATTTTGCTTTTAGTAAAAAATGGTCTCATCAATACATTATGATTAAAGGAAAAGTGCTCAACAAATACGAAATCCATTAGCAGCATGTGCGAATATTGCTTCAAAAAGTGGCAGTATAATGCATTATTTTTTTGCACTAAGACTTTGAAACTTACCACAAAATAAAACCTCAATGCATGACTTTCAAAAGATATTTTGCGTTTATAAAATTTTATTATTTATTCGAGTTGCTGGAAATCTAACCTCAAAAATTATTGTTAAAAGTATAATTTGTTTATTTTCTCAATATTTACCTATACAAAATATCATCAACTATTAAAACAAAAATTATAATTTTATATTACAGGGTTACCTTGTAACAATTAGTCAACATTTCTTCAGTAGTGTTTTTTTAACTTCCAATCCATTAGTTTCTGAAGGAAACGACGGTGAAAACTAACTTTCTTTTTACGATATTTTCGTATACTTAAGTTCGTTTCATCTGTTTCATATCCAATAAATAAAGATCGAATCTTAGGGTTTTTCATTTTGCTCCAATACTTTTTAAACTCTTTTTCCAGTTCTTTGTTAAAATTATTATTTTGTCTTCGTTTTCGCAAATGCTCACCTAAACATGGATTATAACATATCTTCCTTTTATTAGAATGGGAAATCAACTTTAGTGATTCTTGTATATTCAAACTCCGATTACGGTAATTGTAAGATGACACATAATTACAAAATTCTTCATACTGACAGTATTTGCATATAGCATATTTACCTGAGTTAATTTCACCTTTTAGATTTTCTTTATCACTTTCTTTCAGTACTTGGTTTCCCTTTTCAACGTCCATAGGTTCTGCACCTTCACTATTTCCACCAAAATATTCTCTTACTGTATTTACATTCCCGGATGATGCTTGTAAAATTTTCTTTTGTTGTGATTTACGATTTACCGAAATTACTAAATTTTGAAATAATTTTATTTCTTCTTCAAGTTCACTGTCACACAACAATGTCATATTTATAGAACCATCACTGTTTCTATCTTCCCAATCATCTGTATCGTCTTCTGGTGAAGCACTTTCGTCGGTATAAATTATTGAGGATGTCGTTCGAGGTTTATCGAAAAGTATAGATCTTTTTCTGTATTTCTTTTTCATATTGTGCAATATATTTCCCTTTCTGCTATCATCCGATGACGATGACGAATGTAAATATCCAGATTTTTTTCTCTTTGAATTTTTGTAGTTTTCTCGATCCATTTCACGATTGGATTATGCGTTTTTGTAAAAATTAAAAATAATTTTGAAGACGGTTAAGTATGCACAGAGCACACGAATATAATTCGGCCGATGATATTTTCGTGTTTTGATAATTCGAACTCTACTGATTATATTTTATCTCTTTTGTTAAATATCTGGCAGACAAATAATAATAGTAGTAGGTACAAAAATTTTAATTGGAAAGTAAATAATGTTTAAAAATTGCATACAATAAATTTTTCACCTGACGTTGAAAATATGTACCTTTGGTAGGTGTTATATTATCGCTTAAGGAAGAAGCATCGTGTGAAAAGAATGTCCGTTCATATTCACCAAGTTTGTACTTCCATCAAGAATAATAGGAAGGTAAAATATGAATGTGAATTTCCCATTGTGCACAGACAATGGAGCATTTCTCGTTGGAAGACAAGTTTTAGACTACCGTCGTTTGAATGCGGAACACAAAAAATAGCCATAAAAGTAAATTCAAACAAAACGAAAGTTTGACTGCATAAAATAGAGGAAAGAAGTAAATGTAGGGTGTAATTGTGATAAGGGTGTATGAGAAATGAGGCATTTTGTACATTTCAGTAAAACGTCTTATTACGAAGTTAGATAAATTATTAAAAAAAAGTTTACACTGAAAAAATTCAAAATAGAAAAGTTTTACTTTGAAATGTTCAATATTTGTTTAAGTATTTGAATTGGTAAAAGAAACGTCCACTTATCATTATTTAGCCTTTCGGATAATACAAAGCCAAAATGTTTCCTTAATAGCTTCTTATTTAAGTAAATTTAACCAAGCATTTTATGATAAAGTCGTTTGAGAGTGACATCTTTTCCACCAGACACATAATTTAACAATAATCTTGTTGAATGTTCTTGTATTTTATTAGATTTGAATATAAGGAATTGTAGGTATGTTTTGTAAATAATGTATTTGTGAAGCTTCAAATAGCTTTATTTGCAGATTATTCTCATTACATTTCATTGAAATGCACTTTTATCGATTCCAGTGGGTTAAAAACATTCGCTACTTGGACAAGAACAAATATCTGGAAAATTTTACATTTCAATAAAGCAATAGATTGTCTATTCCAAAGGGAATAAATTATACGATGTTAAATATATAGTAGGTATATAAAAGTTGAAACATTCGCAACGGAATAAAACTGTTTGCGTTTTTTTTTAAGTTTTTTTTTGGGTTGTTACTCAATTTAAATTTTCTTTCTTTTGCTGACCCAGTTGCAAATGATACCATTTTGTTTTATCATTTTTTATGCTAAAAATTTAAAAAAAATTGTATGGATTTTTATTTATGGTTAATATTTCTCGCAATAATTCAAATTTGTTTACTATTGTAAATTAATCGATTTTAATTATCTAAGATCCTTAGTAAATTAGTATAGTGGAGTATCTTAATGTGTACACGCTTGAAATTTCTCACAAAATATGGTCGAACGACCTAAATTTTGGATTAGCTACCAGGTTCACTTATCATCCATCAACTATCGTACAAACCACCCACCGTCACAGTTTATACATTGAAATACTCTCATTTATTATTGGAAGGGTAACTAAATTTTAGGTATTATTACTCCGCTGATAGTTTATGCGTAAACGTTCACAATTTTGTTAATACCTTATAATGTACGAATACGTACGTGGAGGATTTCAAAAGCTTTCCTCCTTTGGTGATTTAAAACCACTTCATAATAAATTGAGACTAAAAATTTTTTATAATCTTTTTCATCCTAGATTTCTTTTGTATTTACACCATTTTTTATGTTCTCTAAATTGTGTCAATTTACCTAGAGGTAACACAATTTTCCTTCATTAAAACTTTTTCAAGTTTTTACTTTTATTCTTTTGAATTGATTTCAATTACTTTTTTTCAGTTCTTGCTTCCTCTATTTATTTATACAAGTACTAACCACTCTTAGATGTCTCTATTGTACCAACTGTGTGTTTCTTTGGACATCTTGTGTCTCACTTGATCCCTCTTGTTTTGCTTTTTATTTGTGTCAAAATATTATTTTATATTAATTATTACTCAAATATTGGTAAGCAATGTAACTTCATTGCTTTTTTTTGCATTTGTTTGCAGTACCAATCCTGAACTACTTCAATTAGTAGTTTTGCAGTCAATTAGCAATAATTAACAAAAATTGCAATGGAGATAAATCCGCAAAACCGCATTTATTAGTCAATTGTTGCAATACAAATGTTAAAAGTTTGCAGCACTGTCTCGATGGCCCATTTGATGTTCATGGGCTGTTAATTATTGCAGTAACAATTTATTATTCTGTAGCTTGGTTCACCTTGGCTTATTGTGAGTTTTTTTTGCAACCGTAGTTTTCATCATTAAAAAGATAAAAAATGGGATGGTATGGTATCGCAAAAACTCCTCAAACACAGTAATAAAAAAAAGTAAAATGGGCAAGTAGTGATCTAATTGGTCAACTCACAGACAAAATAATAATAAAGAATGCTTGTAATTTTCATAAAATAAAATTTATTTAATTACTTTAAATGTTAAAAAACAGCAGTGGAATGATGTGATCGCTGGTTGAGTATAAAGCGAAAATTCTGGGTTTAAATCGCAGATTGCACAGAATTTCTTGGCTCGGCCTTCCGGTGGGCATCCACACTCTGTGGTGATCCCTGATGTTTGTGTTGACGTCATTACCATTAATACGGCTACGTCACACACGAGAGTTTACAAGACATATATTATTAGGTAGGAAGAGAATGAAGTCAAGGGCCTTCTAGGCCTGTAGAGTTACAGTAATTTGACACGTAGTTTGCTTTAATTACCAAAATTTAAAGTTTTACTAATATTCAAAACGGGTTTATTGTGTTCAAGTTAATTCAACAATATTTTAATTTTTAAATTGAAAATCTGCAAGAAATCTGATTGACTCGATCTCTTATAGGTCTATAGTAAAATATTCACTATGTTCTGAGGAAAGAAACACAGTACCAAATAAATGTTAAATCGTACATGCACTATAAAGTTACTTCTCACCGAACATATTCTGCGGTATTCCATAAATACAAATTATTAAATGTCAAGAATCATTTGAATAGCTAAATTTATGCAAAGTAATGTTCTTATTGAAAGGGTCTAAAGCATTCTGAGTCGAATAGCTTTTCCTTCCTCTACGTGTTAGAATCCTGTGGAGTTTCTTTATCTCAAAATATAAACAATATACAGATAAATTAGTAAAGCATTAATTGAAACCTGAACATTGTAAACAAAATGCTGTATAATTTGTTTCCAGTAGAAATAATTCCAAATCATTAGAATGAACGAAACAAAAAGTTTCAGCAAGAAAATATTAGAAAGGACAATTCTTTGTTCTTTTTTTGGCTTGATTTGGTTATTGTTTTGCTACATTTTACAATTAAGTAATAACACAAATGAAGGTTGGTTAGGTTGCATATTAAATGGTAATTGTTAAAATATTTAGGATCGATTAACCATAAAAATTGATTTCTTAAATGTTAAATGTTTAGAATAAATCCATCATCAATAGCAGAATTAATGGTAATGTTAGTTTTTTTTATTGTCACTAAGCTTGTGAACTTTTAAGCATATTTTTTGAGTTAGGGGAGTTATATTATATCATCGGTCTTATTAATTTATTAATATATCTGAATTTTGGTTAATTATTTCATTATAAAATATTGACGAAAATCACTGACATGTACAAGGAACCTTAAAAATAAAAAAAAAATTGATTTTACGCTGATAAAATCGACAATTTTTTTTTACAGAATAGAGAGGGGAAAATTACAGTTTTGTGGCTTTGTCTTGGGACCGATGATATCTTAAATTAAAATAATATTTGCGTTTATCTTTAAAGTTACTTCGTAAAATAATTATATTTAAATTACTACCATTAAATTATATACGGGATTGAATTCATTTTAGACACTGTCACTTTACTCGCGACTGGCGTTTTTTAGCTGCACGTTACCGCTAATTAGCTACTACACTATTTAATCAGGACTAATTATTCTTTTTTTAGTTAGTCAGGTAGTCTTGTAGACTACCTGTCTACTCTCTATTCATCATTCTCCAATACCATTATAATTAATTATCGTTATCTTATTGGCATTGGTTTGATTTTTACAGTCTGATCAAGCCATTGACTCTGCTGACTAGAGGGGTTAATGCCTTCTTATAACATTGAATAATTATCATTCTTTCTAACCTAATTTGAAAACTATCCAATTTAATATTTTACTTAAGAATTTTGATACCACGACATCAAATTGTCATCTGTACTTTGAATACTAAATCCAACAAAATATTTTGTTAGGGAGCTCTTGTTCTTTCTCCGTTTTATTATGTATATCACCGTTAACTTTTCTTGTTTATTTTACCAACCAAAAAAGTTTACCAACTTAGAAAAACTTTGCCACATAAGAAATCATCCTCATAGAACTTGTCGCAATTCTTTTCATTAAAAGCGAAATTCAAACTAGGACATTCACATTGAAAAGTTTTATTAGCGACACCTGTCAGATAAAAAAAATCGCGTTCAATAAGATGGATCAATCTACATTGAATTAAAATTAATAAATCGGTACTTTTACGGTTATATTCGACTACAAAAATTAGAATCGTAGAATTTTTGAGATTTTTCTTAATTTATCGGATTACTAGTATGTCATCTTTATGATAAATATTTAAAATGATAAATTATTAACTCTTTCATATTAAATTAGGTATATTTAATTATATTAAAATTTCAAATTATCGAGTTATTAATAAATTAAAAATTAATTAAAAGATTTATTGAGCTTTCAAACGATTATTTCGTCTGAAATGAATAATATTCTGATAATATCAGACGGACGAAATAATCGTTTGAAAGCTCAATAAGTCTTTTAATTAATTTTTAATTTATTAATAACTCGATATTTTGAAGTTTTAATACAATTTAATATCAACGAGTTAATAATTTATATATATAAATTATATTTAAACTATATTTAATCATTTAATTAATTTTTATAATAACTCGATATTTTAAAGTTTAAATATAATTTATGATAAATAGATTGAATCCAATTCGATTCAATTGAATACAACAATTGATGTTCTTGTTCAACTCTATACCATACTTTTCTAAAATAATTTCTTCATTGTCAGCAGCAAATGTGTGGTTATTCTTCTAACACCTATATAACACAAATTGCTCTAATTTGTACCACTTGCCGCGCTGATATAAGATGGAATGGTAGACAAGCCAGTTAAGGGATTACACCCCCGCCCAGTGCCGTTCTTTAAGTTGTTACTCAAGTAATTGTTTTGGCAACTAACTAAGAAAAAAAAATTGGGCACAAGTCTTCTAAATAAAACGCAGAAGTAAAAAAGTTGGTTTTATTAAAAAAAAAGCAAAATTGAGATAAAGATGAGGGTAGACAATGTTTGATTGTAAAACTTTGCAAGGGAAACACGCGAACACATAATAAACTAAGTGAAATCTAGAATATCCTGAATGAATACCTTGCTTCAGACCAATATAAATTTTTAGTTATTAGCTGAGAAATACCAAGCATTTGAAATGCTACACACCACTTCTGTTAGCTTCAAAATGACATAAAATATTTTAAACGGCTCTGTACTTTTCTTCTTCAGTCGTCAACTTTTTTAAAGGCCTATCATCAAGAATTACGATAAAACGTCTTATCCAAAGCATGTCAGATGCATCATGGAATGAATCTTTATTTCAAAAAGCATCTCGATATCAAAGTGTGACGCCTTAAGCGGCATTTAAAATAAAGTAGAATTTTGTCTTGCTTTGGTAGAAAGCTGACAAGCGCCAATTAGTCTATAGTATTTTTTCTATTCTTTTCTATAATACAAAAATTGTTCATTTTCATTGACGCATTCCATCTTTCTACCGAAACAAGGCAAGATCCCACTTCATTTCAATTTTGTAATTTTTAAATATTTAAATAAACATTAATTTTTTTATTTAGGTAGATCTTATAGAACTCTTCGTTCTTTAATATTATCAGAAATTTCAGTTATTTTTATTTTATATTTAAGATCAAAGAAAAATTTTTTTCGTTTTACTACATTTATTTAGTATTTTGCAGTAATTTAAAGTTGTAACATATTTTCTTAATGTTATTTAATGAAATCTTTTGATTATAATTTAATGAAAAAATAGAAGGGAAGGAAAATAATACTTTTTTTATGCTTTTAATCTCCTGGATTTTTAATAGTAAATTGAATTTTAATCCTCATTAAAAAGTTCATCGTATTAAATTTCTTTTTTATAATTTTTACATCGTAGTAGTTACACTTTTCGGGATTCTAAAAATATTACGTTGAGAATATTATTAAGTTTTTCTTTTGTAAATAAAACCAGGTTTCTATCATTTTTTTTAAATAAATTGTTTTATTTTGTATTTTTATTATCTTTTGCGGTTTTATTTTTACTTTCCAGCTATATTTTTTTACCAAAAATGTTTTATTTTTTCTTAATTCTGATAAGTTTGGATTTTATAAAATTTTAATGTTATAACCTTGTGTTATACCTGAAGAGTGAAAATTAAAATAGTAAAGTTGAAAAGTGCTCAGTGAAAACCTACAAAATAAATACCCACTTGGGAATAAATATTATAATAACTTAGCTATTAGTAGTTCGTATCTGAACTAAGAGAAATAATTAGGTAAAATTTTAATGCCTTGAAATGTCTAAATAAAACTAAGACTTTTAAAATGCTGTTTTTATATTGTACAAAAAATTTGTTAAAAAACTTTAAGTTATACAGATTTTCTTATAATAAAATTTTAATTTGCAACTGTAAAAAATAACAAAAGTACCTATATGATGAGAATAAGATATGCCCAGATTAATTCTGAAGGAAAATAAGTACATTCACACAATCTCACATTCACATCACAACAAATGTGCTGACCATCCAAATTTTTCTTAATGGCCCAATGTTCGATGATAATAAGTAACATGATTGCTATGTGGAACGATGCTGTTGAAAGTAAGATAAAAAAACACGACCAAAACTGTTATTGTAACAAATGTAGCGGCCCCAATATCAAACGACAAATCCTTTGCATAATCTGATATATAATTGTCATGTATTTTTGTTCCATACTTGAAAATCAATCCCTGAATAAACATTTTTACCGAATCCATTGCAATTCACTTCTCAGCTTCTCTTCAATTTCATGAAACTACAATGATTGAAAATTTTTGTTCTTGCGTTCTTCACAACTCAAATTAATGGAACAAAATTAAATTTAATAATTTAAGCACTACAAATAACTTAAAACGTACATAGAGTAAATATTGCGACCAATGTAATAATTCAAATGTTGGTTAAAACGTATAAATTATTTATCGAGTTGGCCTTGAATAATAAAATAATCCCAAAAGAAAATATAATACACTCAAAATAAATTGTATCGATTAAATATTAAAGAGTGAATAATTTTTAATAAAATTAATTAGTAAAATATTTACTTTCATAATAATAAACAAATCATTATATTCCATAATGTAGTAAAAGCCAGCAAAAGCAATCAGTCTGTAAACGAAAAGCTTATAAAAAAAATCTTAGAACAAATAAATTTAAATACCCACTGGAAGTCTTAAGAAATGTCCACAAAAATTATATTAAGAAAGCTTAATTACAAACTTCTCGAATTGTAAGATTTGTTGAAATAAAAAATAATTTTAATATTTAAAGAAATCTTTTATTATACTTTCTGAAGAACGACTTATTTAAACTTTATTAAAATTGTGCAAACTTGGAGTTAACGAATTGTGACAAAAGAAATTTATTGTTGAGATCATGTCAAGTTGTAATAAAGAAAAGCTTTGTTTGACAGGGTTCATAAGAATGTGGGTATTTGCAAAAAATTTGATGGTACTCTGCGTTCAGATATTAAGATACAGCTTCCGGATGCTTCCAATAGGTTAATTCATTTTGCTATGTTACTGATTACTATTGATTTTTTTATATTTAGAATAAAAGGATAATTTTACGTGACATTTTTGTTTTACAATTTTGCTTAATTCAATGGAAAATTCTTGGAATTACCATAAATTTTAAATTTTAAACAGCAATTTCTCTTCGCTGATACCAAAAATTTGCCCAAAATACTTTGATTTGACTTTTAGTCGTTCGACTAATTCTAAGATTTAAATTTTCCTTGCGCAACAAGTTAACGTATTTTAATTCTATTTAAAGTTACCCAGAAAAGCTCTTAAAAAACAACACTCAATAACTCCTTCGATTCTCTGAATGCTGAAGGTGGAAATTCTGAAAGCAAACGCACTATCACAGCAGCTTTTCAAATTACTCTAAACTGTGGATTATGTTTTAGTTTTGCATAATTGATAGTGACTTTCACTGAGACCTAAACTAATTTGACAAGAATTAATTTTGAATTTGTAAGTGTTTATGTAACACGATGCTAAATTGAGATACCTTGATGGATAATTACTGCGAAAATAAGATACATTAATAATAATAAACTCTGTAATGTATTAGTTTCCTAACTTTTTTATACGTTTGCTTCAAGTAGGGCAAAATATTGCAACCCTTAGGTACAGAAAATTTGAAGACTTTTACAAATTAATTACAAACTTTTAACAAGTTTGATGTTTAGGTATTGCTTTGATGAAAAATATAAGTTTTGTGGGGAGGAAAAAGTGTAAATATTTGAGATGCGTTTTAAAATATTATTTTATATTCATAAAAGATTAAAATCGTGACAGGCTTACCAAAGAAATATTTGCTACGCTTTCTGTTTACGATTAAAAAATTCTGGAAAAGCAAAATTAGTAATTAATATCCTCGAAATGTAATATTAACACAGCAAAATCCAGATAAAGTGAGCTTTCCTGGGCAAACCCTTTGAGATAAAATTTGGATCGTATAATAGACTATTATAAATATCAAGCTGTAATGGGAAAAGTGCTTATAAAAGTTTTATTTTAAAATCAAAATTTTTGTTTAAAATCTAGTACAAAGAACTTGACGGAAACAACTTTTTGATAACTTTGTTTGTAACCTTTAACCACTCAAATTTATCTTCTCTTCTATAGACTATTATAAAGCTTACTTCTGGTAGACATAATATAATTCCATATCGAATGGTCATGTTTAAAAAGCTTCAAATTTAACAAAAAAAAGATCTCATATTAAGCATTTTTTGATTTGATACGAATTTGACTACGAAAACTGTTGACATTAGGAGTTTTATTAGAAGTATTCTATGAAGTTTACAAAAGCAGTATTTAACATGTAGGTATAGTATATGAAAAGTCGTGTAAGGTGTATGGCACTTCTAATTTCGCCTTCAATACCCACACGATTTTTAATACAGTCATGACGTCAGAAACGTAAACTTTTGTCAACCAAGCAGTTCAGGAATAATTGGCCCCCCCCCCCCCGTGAGTTCATCGTAGCACATTGATTTAAAACCGCTATGTTAATTTGAATTATTTAAATGGTTTCCAAATCCTTTAAAGGAATCGAATCGTAAATTTGACAGTTATTTGAATTATATTATAAGTTTTTAATGTACAGAAGCTTCGTATAGCAGATTTAGTTCACGAAGTAGTATTTACCAGGACTTTTCAAGCTAAAAGTACGTAAAAAGCTGCTTTTTCTAATAAGCCTCTTTACATTATTTATTTATATGCCACACTTTTATAAAATATTATTTTTAAAAATTCAACAGCACTAGAAGATATTTTTTTTAATACAAGATAGAATTAAACACTTTAAGATGATGGATCGATAGAAAAATATAAACGTTAATTAAAAATGATAAATTTTTAACTTTCGTAAGTATGTAAATGCACAAGTAGAAAGCATTTTATTTTCTCTAGTTTAGTAAAAAATGAATCAACCAATTAGAGGTGATTTATTCAGATCGAATAGAGATTAAAGATTTCTACGTATTTCTTTTATATAATTAAATTTTAAAGTTGAATAACTCTGTTTATTTTATTACTAAAATTTGAATAGTTTGCTGATAGAAAAATCGACACTTTCAGATTAAATTAAAGCGATATGTGTACACAGCAAGGGTTGAAAAATTGATCTGAACTAGGTCGCATTAATGTGCTTATTCGTGTAAGATTTGTAAAGCTATAATATCAAAATCAAAAGTGATTTTTAAACCTAAAAGTGCGGAATTAATTAATTTTGTAACAATTATTATCAAAATTATTAAAGAAACCAAGCAAATTTTGTAGTATTGTAAGCAAAGTGGCTTAATTTTTTATACTAATTTATTCAAATTGCCAACTTTTAGCAAGAAATAAATGAAGTTGATTTTCGTCCAGTTTGTAATGGGAAGGTTAATCGCTTTCTGTGTAACCCACCAAACAACGCACACGTACCCTAACGCGTTCACAAATTTCTTTTCAATTGTAAAAAATAACAAAGTCGTCCAGGAAGTGCAGTCATTAAATTTCTGCAATTTAAGTAATATTCTAAGATTTTCCAAATTGGAAAACTTACGCACCATAAAAATTTGATGTCACAAATCAATAAGTTGGAAATTAATTTTAGTAACATTTCTTGTTCAGTTGGAATCGTCACGGTGTCCACTAAACATAATTTATTAAAAACTTTCAATTTAAGTTTGTTGAAAAAATTTAAAGTAAATTTTATAGTAACGCTTACCTGGATCAAGATTTACTTGCTTTGCCGATAGATAATCTATTTATTCCTATTATCCCTAGGTTCGATCAGCAGCCCGGGCAAAATTTATCTGACTTCATTATGAATGACCTTCTGCTCTCGAAAAGCAATGGCAAACCACTGAGAGCAATCTAAGAAAACCATCAATTAACGTATTAAATTGGTCACAACGCTTTTGTCAAGAAGTATACGATAAAGAAGAAAGAATCTATTTATAAACTTATTACGACTGAATTATATTAGAGTTGAAATTCACAATTTAATATGTAACACAAATTGCTCTAATAGTGGATCACTTCCCCGCTGATCTACGATATAATTGTAGACAGGTCGTGTAAGATATTACACTCCCGTTCAGTACCACAGATTGAATCACGCGTACGCGGTTTGTGAGTGCTTCTGTTGTGACTCAAGCAATCGTTTGGCAATTAACTAAAAAAAAATCCAATCCCTGGTCCTCTATATAAACCACAGGAGTAAATAAGAGTTGGTTTTATTCAAAAAGCAATAGTCAAGTTAAAGTTGGAATTGACACTGTTGCTTTAGTATAGGAGACACAAAAAATACACAGAACAAATCAATTAAAATCTAGGATATCCCAAAGGGATACGTGGGACAATCGAATAAAAATTAAAATATAAATGAATTGCTATTTGAAGGCAATACAAAAAAACAAATTTGCACAAACCTTTACAAAAAACCGTTGGTGAAATTGACTGCAAAAAAAAATTTGCAAAAGATATTATTAAGTAAAATTAAATATAGTTATATTGGTTTTTAACTTACCTTTCTACAATAATTCGTTTGATTCAACATCTCAAATCATTTGGAACTTTCGGAATATTAATGGTTCATCGTTTAAACCGAGTTTTAAATGTAAAGCTAAAAGTAATAAAAACTGCACAAAGTTGAACAAGAATCGATTCATCTGCAAACGGTAAAAGCTCAATATCGATGTAAATGATTAAGAAAAGCTAATGTCTTAAACGCGCCAATACAAAAATGATTCATTATGAGGCTTTTTGGTCATCCCACATCGTTGGTGTCATCCTAACCACTAAAGATGAAATAGTGGTGTAGGCTCAAGCTAGCGCTGTGACAGAAAAATCTCTCGATGTTGGAATCAAGATAACACTTTCTTCTTCTTTAACTTTTTTTTAGATCTGTTGATCTGTTAATTGCCAACATCTGCGTCGTTTCCTTCGCAGTTCTAGATCAGCAAGCATATAAATTGTTTAACATCCGATGGGTAGTTTGCTAGACTGACAAATGACCGTCTGCAATCAAGATTGACCGAGACGGTCAAGATAACACGTTTTCCCAAAAAAAGTATGGAGAACTCATCAAAGGAGATGACCAAATTAAAGAACTTATTGCAGCACTCTTTAATAAAAATGCAAACCTGCAGTAAAGCTAGAAATAAATAAATGTTGATCAGTCCTGTCCTCTCTCTAGATTTCATACAAAAATTGTCAGCTTAAAAAAACTTTTTAACATCAGTAAATATGGTCGTCACAGCTGGTTCGATGCAGGTATCAAGGTTACTACCGGTGGAACAAAGCTCATCAAACTGCTGGTAGACTCCATAAAAAAATAACCATATGGTTTGATAGATAAAATTAACTAAACAAGCAATTGACTACCGTACATCTGTGCACCACACAGAAAACCATAAGATTATAAAGCAAAAATGGACGACACACAAATTTACGTAGTAGTTACAAAATGCTTAAAGTTATCAAAGTCAAATCTCTGTTTACCATGGAAAATATATAATGCTTACCCACAAACGTAAAACTGAAGGTTAAAAAATGGATACTTTATAAACTAAACAAATTATGGCTTTAAAACTTAAACATTACATAGAACAAAAATAATTCTCAATTTTTCATGCGAACCAAGAAAATAATAGCGTATTGACAAATTTTTGAAATAATAACGCTTGCCGATAGATATTATATGCACGAAATAAAAATAAAATTTTTAAGCGTGGTTAATAAATATAAAAATTTATTAAAGAAAAATGTAAAGCAAAAATAATAGCATTTGAAATGTTAAAAATTTTCCAGTTAGTGTCCTAAATAATTTAGTGGAGCATAATTTTTTGCAACATTTATTTGTAATATTATTTTGATTTTTGTATTTTTACAAAGTTAGTGAACTTGGATCTTACATCAGTAAATGTGCTTTGTGAAATTGCCCAGTAAAACATTCAAAAAGATTGTGTTATTTACTATTTTGAACCATACAAATTTGAAAAAATCAACTTTGTATATAATAAACGTAAATGCAAGCAATTATTATTTGTTTTTTTTTAAATTTAATAGTAAGAATTAATTTTTGTACATAATTTCAACAAATGAGATAAAAAAAACCTAAGGTTTAATTGGGAGAGAGGAGACACGTACTCTCTTTTTATACATAAACTAAACTTAAAAAGATTACAAAAAATTTGTAGTTTCAAACTTTGCACTCGTAAAGATTGTTGTAGTGATACGTGTAAGCCAAAGTTGTTCGGCCTTATTCTGGATGCTTGTGGTTATACATTTAGGCCGTAGGTGCTCGATTTCTGCTTTATTTAGATGAACTTTAATGGTAAAAATAGGATGTAGTTATTCGGTCTGCGACTTTACAAGGTTGATTGTGATGATACGTGTAGACCATATTTGCTGAGCTTGGTTTTAGGTTTAGTCAAAAGCCAGCCATTGCTTTTTATGAAACAATACAAATCATATTATTTTCTGATACTGAGTAGAATGAGACAGATCAATCAAATCCGTCTTTCTAGAACAAAAAATTTTTACTCCCCAAGCTGACTTTTATAAATTTACATTTATCTATTGTTAATACTTCCGATAAGCTAAAAATTAATGATCATTAACTTTTTTTGAATCAGAAATGATCAAATAATTTAATTTAATAAATAGCATAAATAATGAGTAGTTCATTAAATAAAAGAATGAATTGTAAGGTTAATATTTTTCACATTATGTGTATCCGATTTATGAAATTCTGTCTGAAAGAATCCTCGATGAAACAGTGTATCAAAAGTTTTACTTTTTACGTTCACTATTTAAGAATACTTAGAGTTCAAACTTGATACTTAGGATGTTGATTTTTAGCTTGGACTCAACCGCCTCCGTCCAGCCAACCTTTTTATAATAGACATGGGTTAGTTTTATCGTTTGCCTTATTTGGGTAATTCTCTCCTGAAATTTAATATTTTTTAGTTACCTGTAGAAGATACAATGGTGTCTAATTTATTTTCAAATATTTACATAATATTCGGAGATTTCCTTTTTTTATAGAATTGGAA
This sequence comes from Rhagonycha fulva, assembly GCA_905340355.1. Lineage (NCBI taxonomy): Eukaryota > Metazoa > Arthropoda > Insecta > Coleoptera > Cantharidae > Rhagonycha > Rhagonycha fulva. The sequence goes on from HG996556.1 coordinate 39,029,876, forward strand.
ACATTGACTTTTGCAAAACTGAAAATCAAAACAATTGCTTTGTTAAACAATACCAATTGTTTTTCATTTGAAAAACCGAGATAAATCCTTTACTTAAAATTTAACATGTTGAGTCAAAATACTATTCGTAAAATATTTACAATTCCAATAATAATTTTATCGTATCTGTTTCAATATGGCTTTCAAAACCAATATTAAAACAAGCTTCGATTTAAAGTCAATAATTCGAATGGAAGTGGGTTAATTCAGCATCAAAAATTTTTAAAACTCATTTTATACGTAAAGTTTCAATTGTCCAGTCATACAAAACTTCGGATCATTCTCATAAACAGGCTAAAATACATAGGAAGCAAACGTCCGTTTATGTAAGTAGTAATTACATATTATTCAAATTTGGGCCAATTTTTGAAAAATTATTTTGCAGTTTGTACTTAAACAAATAATATCCTCGCTTCTTGCCAGTTTGCAAAATTAAAGAAAAGTTTCTAATTAGTAAACGAAATTATGAAAAAAGTAGTTTAAAAAAGCAAAATGGATGATGGACTTAAAGCTATTATTATCATTATTTTTGCGGTAGCGTTTATCCTTTTTGAATCTATTATGACTTGGATGCATTTGGTCGAGTTTTACGTTCGAGTTAATTCGCATAGTTAAAATATTGTGGTATATTTGGAATCCATATCTGTTGTAGACATTTAGTAAACAATGTGAGATATTTCAAAAATTGTTTTATTTTCAGTAGGTAGGTACTTAATTCAATTTAAAAATTATGAAAGTTTTAAAGTGTTTAAATAAACTTTGCTAAAATGTGAAATAACTAACAGTTTGTGGTCGTTTTTTTAAAATTGTTAAAATGAAATATTTCAAGTGCACAACAAATAAATTTTATTTTTAAAACTAATCCTTAATATTATACAAACCATGCAAAAAATTTGAAATTAGTTAAAATTTACAGTATTCATATTTTTACCAGGAATTCCCACAAGAATATACATGTTTCGATCTTATTGGCACTTATCAGTAGCGTATTTATTTTTTTCAGTTTATCAATCAATCTTTTTCTTTTGTTGATGTACAGTTTTAATTAGGATTTTATAAAAAGCTTGGTAGAGGTTTTCTTGTCACACGAGTGACACAATCATATTCATATTATTGTCCAGCTTTGACATGTAACGAGTTCTTGTATATCCATTGGAATTAATATGTCGGTATTTTGACATATATATTTAGTTCTATTCTGACATTATAAAGCTGCTGTGAAACAAATTCCATACATCGAGATAGATTAACATATTATTATTAACTGTCCAATAATAATTATAAACTGCAAATGTAAGGGTGTAACAATGCTTTCTGATCTTGTTAATCAGGTTTATCAAGTTGCTGAAGGATTACTTGAATTTATGTTTTGGTTACTTTTCTAGATTAAAAATGCTAAAATATTTTCATTTTAATAGTTTTTGCTTTATTACTATTGTAAGGTTCATCACCTAGAATAACTTCACTTCGTAAATCCTCAAAATCAATTTAATTTGTCGCAACAATTTTTATGTGCAATATATTATTTAAAAATTGTATTGCTTGATACATAAAACTTCTACTGCTTCATCGATATCTGCTTTTTCCAATTACCATTTATTGGTTTACCACACCTGGGACTCACTCACCAGTAGACTTATTTGTGACTTAATAATTGATTTTACATCACGTTAAATTTGAAACCGTAGTTAGCGACAAGAATATAAAATATTTATTCACAAGCAATTGAATAAGCTTTTCTAGCTTGGTTTTGGAACTGTGGTGGATTATTTAATTAAAAATTTTCACAATATTTAGGACGCTTGTCAACATTAAAAGTTCCAGAGTAATTCCTGCAGTGGCAAACTCAAGAAGAGAATTATTGTATTGCTTTCAAAAGATTACGAAATGCCGACGGCGACTCAGGGCTTTTAGCTTTTTTTTTAATATTTTGTTTATTAATTTTCAACAAATCCTATTTTAAGCAACCGGTTTGAAAAACAAAAGACAGAATTTTTAAATGCTTTTTAAAAATTTAAAATTAAACCATTAACATCTAAAGCTTTTGCAGTTTGAATTTCTTTTGCCATTATTCCTGTAAATTAAATTTAAATTAAATTTTCAATGCAAAATTCTATTAAAGTCCAAGTTGAAATAAACACATCTTGCCAGTCTTTCATTTTCCGTTTTAAAATGCCGTTTGTAACGATTTCCATTTTCATTTCTTACCGTTATTTGCTTTAATAATATTATTTACATAGATTTTTTATTAACCTTTGTAATTCTTTTTAATCTTTTTGTTATTTTCATAAAACTGTACTTATTTATTTTTTAAGGTTGCATCTGCCCGAGGAAGAGCAAAAAAATTAAAATATAAGTACTGATATAGTTTACAATTTTTATTAAAATCTAAATTATCTCCTCCCTTTTAAGAAAATGGCATTCAAAAACTTGTATCACAAATTCCTCTATTAATGTGCCATTGCCTTGATGTCCTACCTAATATTCGTAGGTTAAAATTCAAGATCAAGTCTAATACATACACGACGTACAACATAAGAATAAGTAAAATTTAGAAACAAAATGAGCGATTGAACCGTTTTAAACTGGACTTCAAAAATGAAGCTCGTGAATCTTAGTGATTGGATATCTACGATCTTGAATGTGTGATTATAAATCAAATATTGCAAATATCACAAAGTCAAATCAACCAGTACAGCAATTGCAGTTTAACTTACCTACATGCTGAAATTGATTAAATTCTTTACATTAATTTTTTTATATTCATAAATAGAGATGAGATATTTAGGTTTTTACCTTTTTTTTATTTTACGTCCTATTTTTATTTTATTGGTACCAAAATTCGTTTCATGAAAAACTACGTTATTTAAGCCCTATTTATTTTTACCTTTTTTTGCCTTTTTTGTCTTTTTTTAGTTTTTACGACCTACTTTAGCATTTTGGCAATCTTTTTTTATTTATACGACTTATATTAGTATTTTGAAAACTTTTTTTTTTAATTTTTAGTATAAATAAAAAATAAAATCTTACCCTTCGACGCCCCTAACCTAAATTAAAATTTTTTTTATTGTGTTTTTAAATTTGAATTTGTTGTTCGGTGGTGGCAGCTTACCGTATGTGCCAGCCTAAGAAAAATTACAAATTTTCAGTGGGTATTTAAGAATGTTTAGGTATAAAATTTTTTTTTAGTACTTTTATAGAACCTTTTTTTTGTGTTTATAGGATCTAAAATCTCCTTTTTTAGAACCGTTTTAGATACCTTTTTTTGATTTTATACGACCTAAAAATCTTACCTCTATTCATAAATCATCTTTTGAATTATTGCACTCAAAGCATAGCTAACAATTCAATAGCTATTTATATTAAGATAACAAGAATCAAATCGCCTACAAGCGCCCGAATGTTTATCGGTCTTTAGAAAGAATTAATATATGAAAGAATTAGTAAAACGAGACGTAATCTAAAGGATAATCTTCCAAATTCAAATAAAATTGTCTTAACGGAGTTGCTACAACCTATCATCTAATTCCATTAAAAACATCTGTAAATTATTCTGTGGGACTAGTGGTCAAAAAACGTTTAGTTACATTAATTCAACTGCAGAAAATCTGCAGTTTTTGAACTGTAGTTCAAAACAGTTTATTGTAAGTAATTTGCACAGGTGGTATAAAATGATGACCTCGGAAATCGCAAAGTCAAAAAACATCCAGTAATGTAGATTTCTTAAATTTTCTTTATTTTCAATGCATGTCGAAAGATGCAGAATTTCAAACGAAATTATTTTTCACTATCGTTTCAAAATATTGTTATTATTTAAACATTAAATTGAATTAATAATATTTAAAAAAAAAACAACCAAAACGCCCAGTAGAAAACTAGCATTTTGAATGCTACACATTTAAAAATTTTATTTGTGGAAGTTTTTATGGAATTTATTTGTTCATTTTCATGGTTATAACTATTATGTTGTTGGATGAATTCTGCCTGATTATCTTTACTATATAATGGTTTTCCTGAGATTTTACAAAAATTTTCAAATGAATTAAATAAAAGGGTCAAAATATCTCATAATCAACGCGTTCAAATATTTATTACTACTCCGAGTACTGGAGTAATAGGAGTGATTTCGCCTGCCATCTAACGAATTTTTGTTGAAACAAATTTATGAAGAGGGTTATAATAATTACTTACATTGTTTAAACTGGCAATATAAGTAAATTTAAGGTTATGTATCGATAGTTTCAATAAAAATTCGTTAGATATGGCAGGCGATATAACTCCGATTACTCCAGTACTTGGAGTAGTAATAAATGTTCGAACGCGGTCATTAAGTTTTTGTAGCCTTGAAGAAGGACTAATAAAGTTTGAAACATCGGAAAACATAAGATTAGTTAAATAATCTGTTTTTTGTGGATCTAACCCTCAATTAAAATAATTTTAAATTGAATTTTAGAATTTAATACTTAATTTCAAGATACTTTTCATTAGGACGGTTTCAATGATGATGTATTGGATTAAATTTGTAAAGTCAGGTTGCAAAACCTCCTGCTTTGAGAATTTCAACTTATTATATTAAAATCACTAACAAAAAGCTTTAATTTAAATTATATTATGAAGTTAACCACAATTTGCTATTTAATTAAATCTTTATATTTTACAATATTATTATGATGATGACATAACCTCAACTGTAACAATTTGAATAAATAATTAATTATTTTATAAAATTTTTATAAATTACTTGAAAATAATTATTTTAGTATGAAATTACCTTCTGTACTGTAGATCCTTTTTTAACCTCGCTAATATATGTTACGTGTTTGTTTTTAAATCGCGCTGTAAGAAATAGTGTTATACGAAAATTTTCATCGTATTTCAAATTTTCTTTGTGTAACATATACCCAACTAAAAGGGTTAGACAAGTTTCGCATCTTTTAAGCTACAACCTTTTCTTTAATTTTAAATTTAAAATAATAAATCGATAGACCCAATTGTTTTTTTTATTTTTTATGCTTTATCTTCTTCTTGAAAATCTTTGAGATCAATTGATCTATTTCACCAGAAACTGTGTGAATAAGTTTTCTTGGCACTATTGGTATCTGTGAGCATATATTTGTTTTATATCCGGTAGGTAGCTTGATCGGCTGGATTTCAGATGTTCTTGTAACCCTGGCTTTTATGTTAATGATGGCAATTTATTAACCCAAGAACATAGCCGCTTTAACGTGCCTTCCGAAACAAGGAGACTTTCCTTGAAAGTTTTACCCTTCTCCAGATTAACCCGGTATCTTGCATTCGAAATTGATCGCGTTAGCTACAAGGCAAATAACCGTCTATGTCAATTTTTTATGTGACTGAGATACTGCAATTTTCTACTCTTTACTATGTCGGCAATTTTTGCATGCTGCAAAATTTATCCAACTTCATTATGACCTTTTCTTCTCAGAAAGCAATCGCAAACCACCGAGAGTAATCTGTTAAGAAGACGTTATAAATACGGCACCAAACTCTCATTAGTGTAAAAAGACCAAAAACGAAATCTATTCTTCTGAGTATTTCTCGGTTTCTCACTTGTTCCATCCACGAAACTCTCTGGATTTTTTGTTTTAAAATTATGTAGTCAAATTTTGAACGCTTGGAGCTTCGTTATCGTCACCTCCGTCAATGTCCAGGCTTCCAATCCGTAGAGCAAGACAGGCAAAATATAGCATTTCATCATTCTATTCTTCGTTTCCATCAGCTCATTATGGCTATTAAACAGCGCAGCCATTTTAATGAACTAATTTATTGCGTTGTCAATGCCGTACTTGGTTTTTTGGGAATGGTTTCATTTTTCATTGACCTTGGTGCCCACTTGCATCAAACTTTGGCAGTGAAGTTTGTCACGACGCCACTTCTTTTAGAACAAAGAAAAAGGTAGATAACTTCGTCTATTTAACCCACAGTTCGGAGCGTCATGGGTCGCGCTCTGCGCGTTTTGTGGGTTCTAGAAAGTATTTAGTGTATTTACCACAACAAGCTCTGTAACGTCTTCAGTGACACTATCCGTGAAAAATAAAAATTGAGGGCCAGTTGTTAATAAGAAACCACGAATGAAAACTTACCACCAATAAAATAAGATTTTTTAGTTTACAGCCAAAAGATGATAAATACAAAATGCAAAATCTCTTAGGTGGACTTGAAAGGACCTTTCAATAAAGATACCATAAAAAAATCTTATTAATCAATAAGATCAACAATCAATCCAAAAAGAAGAATTTATTCGAACTTTTCAATCATACTTTCACTCGTTCGATTTCGCTCTCTCTCAACCTGTTTTTTTAAAAATCCTTAGAAAATATTCTGTTGCATACTCATACAAAGACACATCTTTGTCTCACTTCCCTTATAATGCATACTTCTTCCGTTTCTTCTCCGTTGACTCATACAATTCCTTTTTGGTTCCATTAAAGGTTTGCCATAGTTTTTAAATCCTTTCCATCCATCCCAAATTCTTTCCATTATTTTCCCATGTCGAACTCTATAAAATGCTTTCGGATAGTCAATAAAGTAAACATACACGTCACAGTTTATACTTCTGTATCTTTGGATCAGCACCTGCATGCAGAAAAGAGCTTCTCTTGTTCCCATTGTATCTCGAAAACCAAATTGTGTAGGCGATATTTGTTTTTTTCGCAAAGTTTACATATATTTTTGTCGGTGGATAATTTTCAAGATTACTTTAGCTAGTCCAAATAAGCAATCAAACAAGACCACATGTAATTCATCAAAACTAATAGAAACTTTTAAAAATAGCTCATCAGATATAACTTGATCAGTTTTATTACACGACAGCACTCGCAAGATCTTCCTCCGCACTCACTGCGCAAAGCTGGTTACACTTCCGTCCATAATTTTTAAACCACGTTTTATCATCAACTACGATAGTCCTCCTTTTTTCTGAGTCTTGCTGTTAGTATTTACACCAAGCACACGGACCATCAATACAATTCAGCAACCATAACTAATTAATATCCCGAACCCAGTTAACCCAGTTAACGTCATCGAACCTAATATCTAATTACGGCAGATGACGTTACTGTCCTTAAAGTTATATTCAAATATAAAACTGTACTGAAAAGTAGTACAGTTTGGGTCTAGATTGTCTACAAGTACAAAATTGTGTTAAAATATAGTACAATTGTACTTTTCTATAGTAGAATTTTACTCATTTCTAACACAATTGTATTATTTTCTAAAAAAGTATGTCCTTAATTTTAACACAATTTGTACTTGTAAGCAATTTAGACACAAATTGTGCTACTTTTTAGTATAGTTTTTTCTCTGTGTACAGTAAAATTTATTATAGTATTTTACATCTAGTATAACGGCCAAGGCACAGGGTATATTTTTTTCTGAATACGTAAAGAAGCTCTAGCTTTATAGTTTTAGATGTCCTGAAATCATACCTAATTTTTCAATTTTGTAATTTTTCGGCTGACGTCATCTTTCCAAAATGGCTAATACTCAGTTTTTTAATAACATAATTATTTTAAAACAAATAAAATTAGCTGATTTTAGGAGAAAAATTTCTGTAGGTATACCTGAAATCACTGCCAATATCCACTTCTTCTATTCTATAACTGACGGTTATTTTCTACTATTTAGCAGGATCAAGCACAGCAGTGACATTCTTATCGTCATAATGTCAATTGTTAGATCAAACTGTACTGAATAAAATTCTCTTTTAAAAGAAAATTAAATAAAAGAGAGAGTTTTCTTTATATCTATCATTCATTATTCATACCACTTAATTCCACATATTCCTGAATGGAATGAAATACATTATTGTTGTAATAGAAGATAATCCTATTCTTAAATTCTTTTATTTATTATATTATATTACAAAACTTTTTTTGATTGTTATTATCAATGATTTCAAAATCATACAAAGTAACTGTTACTAACTAAACTTATCGATTGAGAAGAGAAAAATTATCACGATTCAAATATGCACATAGATAATATTAACTGATGGGAATTCCTAAGTTAATTTAATATTCACTGCATTTTCAATGTATACTCTGAGAACCGGATGGTAGTAATTATTAGTTTTACATTTTTAATGGAGAAAAGACTCGCTCGATTCGTTTTATAAAAGCTATTCTAAATATCTATATAAAAATGCGCAATATTTAATCATGAGATGCATATCACATACAATTTTATTGCATCTTTTCAATGTGGTACCAACAGAAGCTTTTCTTATGAAAACCACGAAAAATAAGATTGAAATTTAAAAATATCTTACACGGTAAGATAATATAAAATTACTTATAGGGAGACATTCATTTCTTGGTGATTTGCGTAATTTACATAAAGAAGTATCTGTATAGCTATATCAGTTCAATTTAGCATCTAAAATACATTAATATCACGAATATTCCAACAAATTTTACATGAGTCGCTTAAGCTAATCGATGAAACTTAAACCTGACATGTTTTATATTTTAAGCAAGAATGTTATTATTTTGTGAAAACTGTAATCAATACTTTCAATAAATAATAATTTATCTATCCACATTTGGTTAGAAAAATTTTGATTCAAAATTCGAGTGGTACGTTTTTAAAAATTTAAGGTTAAAATTATTGCAATCGTCTGGAGTGGTATAATAATTTGTTAAGTTGTCCCAAAACCAGGGAAAAAAAAATTGAGGTGAACATACATGAGTAAGTTTAAAAATTAATTATGTTTTGGGTAACTTTTCAATTAATTTTTTAGCAGCTATTTAGACAAAACTATTAATAAGGATCAAAATTGTTTTCCAAATAAATTTAAAGGAATATTTTTAAGTAACCGCTCAAGAAAAAATTATAGTGTAGTTGACAAAATGAAATTCGCCGTTGGGAGTATGTTGTCTCTTATTTTAACTTCTATATGCTTTGCTGTTTTGATGGTGTTCATGTTCTTAATGGGGATTTTTATTAATTTTCGTTCAACCGGTTAAATAATTCAGCAAAATTTTAAAACATCTTGTATGTGCCTAACATTTTGATAATTAAATTTGATTGTGTATTTTAAAAATATTTATAAAATGTAACAGAATCAAAAATTTGTATTTTTTTAATTAAAAATGTAAAAATTAAATAATAATAATAGCCAAAGCTTTTATTTTTTTAATTTTTTAAAACTATGTGTAAAATTATGTGCTTTTACTGTTATCATGATTTCGAATGTTTTATTATTGTAACCTCAACTTGGAATTGTTTATAATATGTAAAAAGTTAATAATATATATTATATCATTTTTGTAAATTGATTAGAACCCAATGATAAAGTAAAACTAAGTGCATCTATTTTAGTATTGCTTGATTGGAAGTCATTGAATTGGATGTTTTCCAGTTTTGTTTTTTTAAAGTTGCAGTGGTGTGCATTAAGAATATTAATCAAAATGGATTTTTCAAACTGAGCAGTAGTTAAGATTTCTCTTTTTAGTTTCCGTGTAATACGGATAATAATTATTGGGGTATTTATTATATGGGTCGTTTTCACATGCTATTAGATGGCGTGGCAAGACCATGATAGAAATATGGACGATTATAATGGAAACATTAATTTTTTTTCAATAGTGTTTATAAAGTTATAGTTAATGTTATCAAATATTTTGAGTAACCATTTTGTTTACCTCACTAACAAGCGTAGCATCAATCACATTATACATCATTAAAAATTGTAACCTAAAACAAGAACGTCAATTAAATTGCAGTTTCATATTCTAACAATCAAATTATGTATTATACAATGTAATTCTTTATGTTTACAGTACTTTATTATATTAGTACCTAATAATTAATTATTATTAATAAAAATACTAATCTGATCTACGAAAGCTCGAGTGTGACTCATTTCAGTTTTGTTTAATAACTAAAAAATCGTGAAAGATATCAAAAATATTTCAACAAAAAATATAAACCTTTTTATACTCAAGACATTCGGTTTTTACAATATTTTTAATATAGTTTATAATTTTAAAGTTATTGGAGAAAAACTGGATTGAGTCATACTTGAGCTCTTGTGGATATGCTTAAATAATTAAAATAATTTCAAAAAAGGTACAAAAGTTGTCTGTATTTAATTATTAGAAACCTTCCAAAACAAGATTTTCTAGAGCAAATTGAAATCTTTTGAAGATTTTAATTGCATAACGTATACAATAAACAAATCAAAATTTAATTAAGAGGTGTTAAAAACTGTAAGAATGACATGAAAAACTCTCGATATAATGAAGCATCATGTAATCGATCTTTTGTATCACATAAAACTTTTAAGTTGATAAGTTTTGCGATGTTCCCCACTATTTCATTAGTTTTTCGAAAGCTATCCATCCAAATAATCTCAAGAGAAATCTTACTTAATTTTACTTAAAAGTTAATCATTACCGAACAATAATAAATTATTATTCTTCTATTAAATTTCTATTAAAAAGCATTCATATTAGAAGCTTTATTGATTAAACATTTAAAGCATGAAAGTTTTCATTAAATTAAATTATTATTATGTTTAATACAAATTAATTGACTATGATGAGTCATGACAACCAAGTCTAAGTGAATATTGTATTCTAAGAAATGAGAATAATTAATAACTTTCAATGTAATTTGTATGAATTTTCAAATACCTACAAAGGTTGACAGAACAGTGTTAGGTACTTGACAGTTGAGACTTCGTAAATTTTAAATTACCTATCAACATAACCATTTTACGAATCATCAGCTTTTATGATTCTACTTTTAAGAAAGTTTTAGTACATGTTCATTTAAAAATCTTTCTCTCAGCTTCCACCATTTTGCGAAAAGACATAGTGTCATCATGATGACAATGTTTTCAAAGAGTTGCTCCACGCTTTCCTATTACTCGCTGCATGTGCTGCTTCTTGTAGGGTTTGTTCAGTTAGAGATATTTTTGTCCAACCATCTTGTGCTTGTAGAGGACTTTCCTCTTGGCTTATTTCCTTTTATCTTACCCTAGATCATCAACCTCTTCATTTGCTTCTGATCTTCGTGTAATAGCCCGCAATACCGGACTCCGGCGTCCACGGGATTATCAGCATTCTTCTGTACGTTCACATTCAGATCGCCTTCACTTTTTTTATCGTTTTTTTTTTTTAATTTAATTATATTCCGGCTGCATAATATGCAGCCACTAGAAATATTAGTGCATTCAAAAGCATAATTTTTGTTGTCTTAGTAACTGTCGTGTCCTTCCATATCTTGACGAATTTTGTGGCCAGTTGTCGCTTTATTTCTGGCGTACTCCATTTAGAGTTAGAGATCTCATCTCACACAAGATGTGTGGAGGTTGGGAGAATTATTATTCGAGCGATCCATTATCATAACTTTTGTTTTGTTGTAATTATCTGGAGGTCATACTGACTATTTATCGTGACTAGTTTACTTGTGATAATTTCAAGTTCTTCTTGGCTTGACGCAATTATGGAGTGCATGGAAGCAAAATTGGATGTACTGGTAAAGTAACAGCTACAGTTTTACCCCTATTTTTTGGATTTGGATTTTATTGTGGAGGGCAAGACAAGCTCGCACGCACTTAGGCCTCTAAAACCGGGCCCATTGTACTACCTCCGATTTCCCAGCAGTGTATGTGGCGCGACTAGGAATAGAACTGCGGTTTTCCGCTTCCTAGTCTGTCAGTATATGCTTAACACCACACTGCTGGTTCAGTTTTACCCCTTTGGGACAAGAGAGTGCCATTGTTCGTCAAGACAAAGTTAAGTACTTTTTCCAATACTCACTCGGTTCCTGTCTACGTTAGCCATTTTAGATGTTGCTCATACATATAGTACCACGTGAAGGTGTAGATCAAGAGTTTTCTTTTATTGTTGCCAGCATCTTGTGGCGTTTCTTGCCAACTTCAGTACTTAAACTAGCTTAAACTAGAGTAACTAACCGAGATCACATTAAAATGTATAAAAGCCTAATAACTGCGGTAATTTAAAAAAAATTACATTATAATTAAATTTTTTTTATGATTATAATTAAGTTGAAACTGAAAGAGTAAATTAAACTGGGAACGTAATTTAGATCTGTTTTAACGGAAAGCGAGAATAATAAATTAAAGGTCTATACACATTTTTAACCTTGCTGACCTGTGAAATAAAACTTTTGTTTTTGTAAAAAGTAAAATCATTTTTATTACCCAGAATTAATTAAAAAAAAAATATTTATATATTATGTGGCTAGTTATATTGAAGAGAAAATTAAAAAAAAAATGAGAATTGTGAAATCAATACTATACAATTTTGCAAAATTTAACTGCTATGAAAGTTTTAAAATTCACCGGCTAGAAATGAATATTTCAGCAGGGATCTATGATATTAAAATACACTTTTACGATTTCCTTCAATAGGTGTTACCAGGTTTCACCGTTCATCAGCGAGTTAATCACATCTGCACATCCCTAGAGAAAACAATTTTTTCTGTCAGAAAAATAGAAATATGATATAATTCTGTAAAAAATTTACGGAATTAGTTAGTTAGGTAGTAGGTAACTTTGACTTGAACATAAATACTTCTTTTTCAATTACTGATATTTACACCAAAAATTGTTATTTATGATTGAAAATAAAATTAATTCTGAAGTACCAGGATTAATGTGTGTTCGTTTCTGTTACATCTGTGCAGAATTGGTATAAAAGTTTTGCTACCCTTGCTTGAGTTTAACACATAGGAAACCTGTCAAACAAAACCGTTATATTTATAATTAATCAAGAATTATTACGATATTTTTATTATTGCTGAAGTGAACATTGTAAGGGTGAAATGTAAAACCTAAAATTTACTATTGTATGCTGACCACCAAGCAGGTATTGTATGTATTTAAGAAAAGTACGATATTTTCTTGTAGTGGAATATTAAACAGAATTAATAAAGAAGTTAAAATTTTAGGTAATCGGTTCATTTTTTTAAAACGATTAGATAATTTAGCAGTTAGGTAGATACGTGCAATGATTGTTAACACCGAGATACCGGGTTTGATTCCGGGTAAAGTAATAGCAAATTCAGGCCAGTAAAATTGGTATTTTAAATAAAATTAATTACATTTTATAAAAATTAAAAAAGAAATATCACCTTGTATTGTCAAAAATTTGACGGTTATTGAGATACTTTTAAGGGCTTACGTACAGTCATGAATTTTAAAAAACTCGTTTTTTTTTGTTTTTTCATATGAAAGTACAACATCTCAGAAATATTATGTGAAAGTTTCAAGTCCATCGGAGTAAAACTCGCAAAGATATAAGCTAATAAGAGTAACAATTGTTATGAAACTTATATCAAACGGAAAACTTCAGACGTGTTTAACTCAAAACTACATTTTAAAAGTCCGTGCGTAAGATAACTCAAAAATACTTCCGCAATCATGATGAAATTTCACACACAGGTTAAATATAAATATTTCTCGAGACTGAACGATTAATATTTTTCATTTTTTAATTTAATCTTTGTTTACAAGCAATTATAGGCAAATTTTTTGGCTCAAAATCCTAAATTTTTTTTCAACACCTTCCCAAAAGTGGAAAATTTCATATATTTCAAAATGGATTCAGTCTCGAGATTAACTAATATGTTAACCAAATCTTTTTACATTTTTAATTTCAGATAATCCTGTGACCAGTTATCTTACGCACCGCAAATCATCTTTTTTTTTAAACGCGTGTACGAAAAACTACTACCAGCTGAGTAATTGTATACGTTTTTTTAAAACTAAAAGTTTTAAATGTTATTTAAATGTTGTTCTTTCATGTAATAAAACTTTCAAATAAATACATCTATTCATGACTTAGAAAAAAAATCTCAAAAAACTGCTATTTTTCGACCTCATGACTGTACGTAACCCCTTAAATTAGTAAATCGACGTGGTTGTTTTGTTGTTTATAAATAATGGTAACAATAATTTATACAAATAAAAAAAACAAAATTTATTTAAAATAAATAAAAACAATTTAGATAATATCGAGTTATTAATAAATATTGATATTATCTAATATCAACGAGTTAATAATTTATATATTTAAAAACAATTTATTTGATAAAATATTTTATTGTTTTTTATTTTTAGTGGGAAACCAAAGTAATAATTTAATATTTTTTTTTAAATTTTATTTATTGTAGGTACTAATTTCTTGTGTCTCTGAATGTATAAATTTTGATTTATCAAGTTCTTACATTTTGTTTGGTTGTAAATATTTGCAAATACAATATTTATAATGTAATTATTAATTTTGTGTGTTACAATAACTGTAAAATATAGTTGGAAAAGCAAAAAATTTTGTAACTTTTGTTGACTTAGTTTGAAAATGTATTTTCTATCGAATTTGCTCAGGTTTCATCGACTCTTGATTTAGTTCTATTTCAATGGCCAACTTAGTCTAATTTGACTGAGTTAAATCCATTTAATCTGCCTAAAATAAAGTTGTATTCCAATATTTCCTGATTAGAGGATGTAGTATTGATTATGTAGTATACGTTTACTACATATTAAAATTTAATTTGCATTTAAAAGGTTACTTACCATTATTTAAAGTATAGGAATTGATTACACTGTGCAACACTAAAAAATTCACCAATATCTCGAATAGTGGTTCGTATTAGGTATACCTAGTATATGTAAAAAAACAAAATTTTATTTTAATATCACATCTCAAAACATAGATATGCAGTGTTTTGTTTTATGTACTCTACACAATACCTGCTTGAGATTAGTCATCCAAATATCATATTTCTGAGTACAAATGTCATCAAAACAGTTAAACTACCCATAAATGAATTTTTTACATTCTCATTTAAAGTTTTTTTCCGGAAAATAAGACTTTGCTAGTGCTAAATATGGCAAGCTCTTTCGCTAGGAAATCGACTCCATTAGAGAGACGTCAAAACGGTTTAGATATAGGCCCCCCATACTAAACAAATTTGAATCAGTGTTAATGCTCATATGCTTATATGCACTGATTCCATTTGGTGTAATTTGGTAGGCTTATTTTTCTGAGTTTTGACGTCATCACTAATGGAGTTAATAACAGACTTTAAGAAGCATTATGAGGGTAGATGAGAACCAGCAATGTCTGCAGACTTCTTTTAATGATTCACAGAGATACTATGAAGACTGACTACAAGAAAAAAAGCCAATAGTTCTAAAACACATAAGTATTTTATTGAAAAATAAAGTTTTTTGTCGTTAATTTACTATAATTGTTAAAAATCAATAAATGCTTTTCACTATGAAACCTGACGTGATGGCACTATTTTATTTACAAACTTTCATTGAGTTTGGAATGAGGTATCATTATTACATACTGTAAACCCAGTGAAAAATTTTTTTTATAAATTTGTTGCACAGTGTTATTATTGTTTGATTAATATTTTTTATTACATACGGAACATTCCACACCAAATCGACCATTTTTGAACCCGACTCTTTTTGATTTTCCTGAAATTTTTACATATTATACTATCCCACCAAAAACAGTTTCGTGAAATTTTCAAAATTTTTTACTCAACCCAAAAAAAGTTACGAATTTTTAGAAAAACTGATGTTTTTTTCTTCAAACGATCATAACTATTTCAAAAATTGACTAATCGGGACGTTTTTTTTGTATTTTTTGTCTTTAAACGTACTTTTCAGAAAAAAATATTCAAACTTGTATTCTACAAAATTTTTCATTTTTTCGGAAATAATCATTTATCAAATTTTTCCACTTTTAATTTTTGATTTTTTATATAACAACGCAAACCCTATAATGGGCCGACATTTCTTTCTATTTATTTTGTTTAATTGAAAAATATTTTTGCGTAAAAATAAAACAAAATATTTTTTAATTAAACAAAAAGATTAGAAAGAAATGTCGGCCCATTAAGGGGTTTGCGTTGTTATACGTGGAATAAATCACAGTTTTTTTTTAAATAAAAAATCAAAAATTAAAAGTGGAAAAATTTGAAAAATCAATGATTATTTCTGAAAAAATGAAAAATTTTATAGAATACAAGTTTGAATATTTTTTTTATATTTTTTCCTGAAAAGTACGTTTAAAGACAAAAAACGTTCCGATTAGTCAATTTTTGAAATAGTTATAATCGTTTGAAGAAAAAAACATCAGTTTTTCTAAAAATTCGTAACTTTTTTTGAGTTGAGTAAAAAATTTTGAAAAAATTCACAAAACTGTTTTTGATGGGATAGTATAATATGTAAAAATTTCAGGAAAATCAAAAGGGGTCGGGTTCAAAAGTGGTCGATTTGGTGTGGAATGCCCCATATATATGTATATGTTGTAAATGTTTGAAAATAAAAATTTAAATTATTTAATTAAGTTAAATTATTTAAATTTATTATAAGTTAATATTTAGAAATACTATTAAATTAAGATTTATTCATAATACAAATAGAATGTTCCCATTCTAGAAGACAGGCTTTGTTCAAATTTTTAAATGTTAGAATTGCGACTTAATTATTGCGGCTGTCTTACATATTCCTTATAATTTATGTATATTTTAAAATTAAAAATTTTTGAAAAATAATTTTAAAAAATTTAAGGTGGAATTTAATTAGTCGAAACTTTGCAATAAAACGAAAAATGTCAATCACATTATAAAACTTTCTAAAAGCATTGAGAGCATCAATCTCAAACTCGAAGAGAACCTTTTAGTATATATTAAATAAACTAATTATGAGAAATTCTCATAAAAAATCTCTCAAACACGATCTAATAAGACGTAAACGGTTCTCAGTTGGGAAATCATATTTATGTATATTATATTATATTAAATAAAATTAATCCATAATAAAGCTGTTTTAATTATAGAACAAATCGAAACAAAATTAAAAGCTTTTATTATTTGATTCTATTGTAATATTTATACCTATAAGCATAATATTTAGGTAGGACATATTAATTTTATCAAAAATAATAAAAAGCTAAATGAGAATAAATTCTGTTACATAAATTTACTGTTCATGATAATAATATTGTCTTTAAATAAATTTAATCTGAAATTGTCCACGTTCTAAAATTCATATTTTCAAATTGATGATAAAAATTAGACGACATACATTCATAATTTCAGCTTTTACAAAAATAAAACATTAAAAGTTTTGATCTTCCTAAAAAAATAGATTTGCTTTTTTGGAATCGGTTTTTTGTAAGAAATCCGATGCTTTCAGATCAAATAAGGGCAAATGTGCTCACGAATGGATTGAAAGTCAAATGTCGATTATTGTTATATTGTTTATTTTAATTATTGTATAGCCATAATTTTAAAATCTTGAGTCATCTTTAAATGTTAGAAACCATAAATTTTAACCAACTAATTTCAAATGTTGTTGAAAAAATTCAAATTACTAACTGAGAGCAATAAATAAATTGAGTTGATTTACGTTCAGTGTTCAAGCGGAGTGCTAAGTTGCTTTATGTCCCTGTAATTAACTAGGCTAGACTATTGTAAATGTCTTCCAACAAAGTCTTTCTCATAAAAGTAAGATCAAGGCAAATAACTGACTGTGTACGTAGAATTTTCATAAATTAATGAATGATGAAGCTGTTTATGCAGATTAATTTTTTGCAATTTTAAGTGACATTTTGCAGTTTTCTGACATTAGAAAATGTTTGTGCAGCATAAAATTGTATTGGTTTTGTAAAGTGTTTATCTGGAACTCACAAACTATCATAAATTTGATTTAATTTTAAATACATTAAATGATCAAATGGAATAACCACGATTACACACAAAACTTTTCACACATGCACGGAGCTTCTATGGACATAATAAAAACAGTGACATATGTACTTTGATAAATTTTATTTAAATTAGAACATTGATTTTCGACCTGTACAATTTTATAATAGTTAGCAAGCCTGAATTTTAATAGCTTTCAATGTACGTTTGTAAAATTTGACAGTACCGCATTTGAAAAAAACTAGGGTTCTTAAATTTTTGAACTACAAATTTTGAAAGCCGAAACTTTGTAATTAAACAGCACAATAAATAGAAAATAAAGCCATCTTATGTTGTGCCATCACAGTGATTAGTTGCAGGCTCTAAATATTTTTTATGTATTCAACTTTAATAGTAGTTAAATTTTTTTGAAGATATTAGTACATAGTAAAGTCCGCATTTTTATATGAATTTGTTAATTCAAATTAACTTCACTCTCAGGATTAATTTTGCACTTTAGTCATTTTTTATATAGTAAAAACATTTTTATTATTCAATATGCATTGATACATAGTGTAAGATTAGTTTTCATTTTCATCTTTTTTATATAATTTACTAATCGAAGTGTATATTTTTACAGTTGGGAAAACAATTCTCCACAGGAGAAATATGGCCACCACAAGTAAGTACATACTAAAATCATTGTTAGTGTTTTAGTTATAAGTAACTGACTTTCCGACAATTATCAAAAATGTTGAAGTTTAAAAATAAAAGTTACATCAGATCAATTTTGAATAGTTGCCATGTGATATAAGGAACAAATAATACATAAACAACGTTAGTCTTTGTCTTTGGAAAGTTTGGAATTGAACATGGGTAAAATCTAAATTTGTGAATGAAGGTACTCTCGAGGTGGAAAGCATACATTTTAATTATATTCGAATATTCGTTGTATTATTGAATTAACCCCCCCCCCTTTCGTACTGACTCAGCAATAATTGGGATTTATCTATCATGAACAAAATATAGCACTATATTTAAAAATATAGTAATAATATAAAATAAATAATAACAATTTCATTAAAGAATAAGTTAGGTTATGTTTACTGCTCACATATAAAAGTTAAACCCACCTTCAGAACCAGCATAAATCACTGAATATACTAAATTTTGTGTTTTAAATATTTTATCTTTTTAAAATTTAAAAGTGACATTAAAGTTTCAGCTTTATTCAATCGAAAAAATTGTTTAAAAGTAAATAATTTCTTAGCATGTATTTGAGTAACCCTAATCTTTTCTCTTTTTATACATATTTTTTGCAAATTTCTTTTTTCTTGACAAGAGTGATACAAGAATAATTCATCATAGTCATGTGCTTTTAAAAAGAACGACAATATATTATTGTTCATTTTGTATCGATTTTCTCACTGGAAGACACAAATTGCACTATAATCACGAAATATAACCATCAATCTGCGTCTGACTGTGACCTTTAGATGCATCCGTCATATCCCAATTGGAAATTGCATTTTAAGATGTCAATGACGTTAGTCTCAGGTTAAAAAATTTTAACTGTAGTAGCACCTACCATTACCTAAATCAATATGAGATTACGAACTACAGTTGAGCGAAAATGAATGTAGCAATTTGTATAATAATATCTACCTACGTGAAAAGAATTAAGTCAGTCACAATTAAAAAGGCATTAAATTATATTTAAAGCATTTTCTGATATGCAAAAGCTGCCTCAACGTTTTTCTCTTGGCTCAAAGTAAAACATATTTTAATTGAAAACAAAGTTGAACCAACAAAGTAATACATTTTTGTTCCGAACAAAGACGATCAAAAACTTTTTGCTTTAAGCCCCCGATTTAAATCCTCCAAATAAACTTTTGAAATAAAAATTTCTTAATTATAATAATTTATCATTTAAGTTAACTGAGACCATTGTAACCAAGATTTATAAATGAGATCTATAGAAAAACAGTGAGAATAATTTATGCGATACTGAGTCTAAAGTACTCTTATGTTTTCTATATCTGACTTAACCTAAAAAATATACGGATAAGTTAGGTTACGTTACTAGATATGCTACTAGAGATGTTTTCGACAATATAACTTTATTAACTTTATGATAGAAGTGATTTTTGTCAGAAACATCAGAGCTGGACGCAGCTTACCTGCTTTGCCATAGTAAAAGCGGATTATCTATTTTATAAAGATGCTACTTTTAAGAAGTTTTTTATCTGTCAATTTTATTATTTCTAAATTTAAATTAGAAATTCCTTTGTTTTTGAGTCATAAAAAGTGTTACTCAAATATATAAATAATATCCTTCAGAAATGAAGCCATTACTGAAATTACTATTTTCATAAAATATTGAAGACCTAAAGAAAATTTATTCGGTTATTTTTTTTCGTATTATTCAGAATATAACGTAAATCTAGCTGGCGATCTCTATTCACTGAAAAATTGAAAAGAAGAATAACTCAAATGCCACCATCTAAATGTTTATTCTGATCTGACAACAAAATTTAATTCTATTTATTTTATTTATATTTTCATCCATTTTTATGATGATAAAAATAGAAATTTTATGTAGTCAAGACGAAAGTCATTGGTGATAAGAAAATGTCACGTCAGCAATGTTACAACAATAATAGAACGAAATAAAACCAAATTACTAAATTTAGTAAATTTTAAATTTTGATATCTTATTATGTAAAACTTTTACAACGATCATCAAAATCGAGTGCGATTGGCAATTTCTTTTTTTATCCGAAACGGATGAACACAATTTCATTCAGTTTATTGTAGGAACAGCTTAGAGTGTTAAGATAAAATTGGATAAAACTCATTTCATGATTCTTTAAAATAAAAAATTTTAAATTGAAGTATTTCGCACTAAAAAGTGCGAAATTGGTTATTTAACTAAATCAGCGTTGTCAAATTTTGAATCCGAAAGTTTACAATAATTCAAAAATTTAATGTGTATTATTTATTTTGGTCTCTAAAAAGTAAATAAATGATGATGTTCTAATTTATTGTATAAGCTTACAATAATAAATTTATTTTCATCGATTAACAAAATTGTAACGAGACTGGGGCGACTTCACCGCTGGTTAAATTAAGTAGCCAATAAAAGTAAAATTCCATTAGTTAAAATTTAATAATTTACCTTGACATTATTGACTTTCAGGTAAATAGAAAAATCTATGCACGTAAGCATACAGAGATGCGTGACACGGTTATAAGAGTAATAAAATTTAAAACAAATCTATTGCTTAAAAATAATAACAATGTTATTAAACTTGAAATAATTCATTACATCTTTGTGGCTTTTGTTATTTTCTCTGGTTGTAAATAACATTTTCTGAATCATTTGCCCTTTTTATTCACCTTCGTGTTATGTTTACTTTGTATTACTTACTTATTTTTCGTTTCGCTTATTAGTTAGATACTCTCATATTTCAAGTAACGGTAATGATTTTTAAATTTTATTCTTTTATCTCACATAAAAGTAAAATTTATGTACTACACCTGATTATGTGAACTGATTATGTAATCACACTAAATTGTAATCTTTTAACATTTCTTTACTGAATTTTCACAAATAAAATTGTACTTAAAAGAAGAACAATTTTGTGTCTAGATTGTCTACAAGTACAATTTGTGTAAAAATTTAGTACAATTTGTGGTATAAAATAGTACAATTGCGCTAGAGATGACTAAAATTGACTAAAATTAAGTACAATTGTTCTAAATTTTCACACAATTTGAACTTGTAGATAATCCAGACACAAATTGTTTTACTTTTATGTTTCAAAGATGGCTACCCTTTGAGGGTTTGAATTTTGGTAAATTTTTGGTTTACGTATGCTGAATACAAACCGCTAGTATGACCGTATGTAGGGACCTTTAGTGTCTGGCACAAATAAAGTGGATATATTTAAGAATTTTTCTTCGGTGCTTAAGTATACACTGATAAAAACTTATTTTTGATTTAAACTAAATAGCGTTTAACTTTCAACAATTTGTAGCTTTTTAAGAGCATTATACTGTCGTATTTTAAAACTCCTGAAGATCGCAAGGTCTAATGTGGAAATTATAAAATGTGGTTTATTTGAACCACATATTATTATAAACAAATTATTGAATTTTTTAAGATTACAATTTTATTCAGTTTATTTTACAAAATTTTTGTAAACACAAGAATGTCAAAAAAGAATCAACTTACTCGAGCTGTTAAATTTGAGCCAAAAAGTAAAATGTTGCAAGTGAAAACTTCAAATTGCCAACAACTTTTAAATTTGCCAAAATATGGCAAGTATTAACATTTTTGTTGGTTAATAGTTGAAATTAATGATTTGCAGTACAATTGCAAAAACTTGCCGTTGTCTGATTAAAGAAAATACTGAATTTGGCTGATTCTCTGATATTTAAGAATCAGAAATGTTTGTGGGTAATTTGCACTTGCACAACATGTAAAATTTGATTTGTGTACGATACATAAACAGGCATTAAACGACATTAAATTGATTGTAGTCATAAGGTTAACCTAATTAGCTCCGTCTGCTTCGTTAACAGAAATGAATACAGGTAAGTTATAAATCACATGCCCCTCTGCTCAATTAAGCAAAGAAAATTTCTCTTTAAAGTACTTTGCAGCTATGTTAGAATTGTTTCAATTCACGGAACTAATTAACCAGAATTTCTGAGACAATTCATCTATTCAAAATATACCCTAAGGCCAACAAATAACCTAAATGTTCAGAATATTAAAGAATTTTGAAATAATCTAGATACATATTAAAAATATCTGTGAGCGCGTACTATTGTCCCAACCAGAAACCCAATAAAATGTGGATTTTTGAGACAGTCCATGAAATTAATAAACAAGAGTATACTTGCGGCTTATTAAAAACCACTGAGCTCATTAAATGTAGAGCTTGGTAAAAAAAGGGCCAATGTCTATTTAATTAGTTTAAAGGAAATGTAAATTAAAACTTGTATTTTTGCAATTTTTGAACATTAGCCTTTTTTCTATTAAGCTCTAAACTGGAAACTGGAAAAAAGGCTAACGTCTAAAAATTGCAAAAACACAAGTTTAACTTACATTTTCTCTAAACTAATTAAATGGACATTGGCCCTTTTTCTACCAAGCTTCACAATTATTGTAGTGTATTTTTTTTGCTTTCACTGGTCCTTGTTCTTGCAAAATAATAAGTATTTTGAAAACTTTTTTTTAATTTATTTTAAAAAATTTATGTGAGGCAAAAGTGCAGACGACAATATGTAAGAATATAATATGTTTTTTTAAATCAAAATTAATATATTTTTAAAATGTTAGGTTACCTAAAAGTTAACTTATTTTTGATTTAAATTTTTTTTAAATATTTAAGTTAAAAAAATTATTTACTTAGGTACCTTAATCTACTGGTATGTTTAAAATAAAACCATCATTTTCTTACTTAAAAAATAAATTTTATTAATTGATTTAAATAAAAAAATTATAACAAAAAATTTATTTTTATATACTACGTTGTGGTCGCCCTTGGGCTTAAGTGAAACGCACTGCAAGAAGGGAAGAATCTTTGATAAAGAACGGGCTGCGACTCGTCAAGTCGCAGAGGTGTATGTATAATTTTTAGTTTTTGAAAAATCTGATGAATATTGATTTTTTTGTTGAGAATAAAAGCAAAATTGTGAAACCAAGTGTCCGTGGCATACATAGATCAAAAATTCCCACAAACTTTGAAGTATTTTGGAAAGTTTTGGAAATTTTTGAAGCAATATTTAATATTAGAACAATTTTTTATTCGAAAGTTTTATTTTATTTTTGAAAAATTTGAGTGTGCAGATTTGTTTGATGTCAATATGTACTCACTCAATAGGTAGGGAGTGAGGGGCAGTTCGCTACTGTGATGATATGGGACATGGACGGGGTGGGGGTCTAAACTATCGTGACTTGACGCGACGTTTGAAATATATATATTAGTTTTATTTGTGGTCTTCAAATGATCATAAAAAAAATCAATCATTTGAGGTGTGAAGGTTTTGTAACGTAATAATAAAAGAGGGTTGAAAAAAATTTGATACAGTGTAACAAATGGGAGAAGGGATAAAAAATGCTAGAATTAGCGTGAACACCGACCCCTTTAAGGTACGCATCAAAGTCAAGGATTGCTTCAATTAGCGGAAAAATTTGAAGATACTAAAAACAAGAAAATAATTTTAGATAAAACAAATATAAGTATGTTGACAAATAATAACATCTTAAATTAAACATTTGTTTCTATCAATGCTTACTTATCAATTTTACTGTATTACCAAATTTTACACTTTTGACGAGGATTCATATACGAATCCAAAGGACAATCAAAGTCTTTGGCAAAATGATCAGAATTTTGAAGAGATCCAATAACCCTGAAAATATCTGGCGAATGAGAGCTTCTAATCATTTGTTTTTTTAAATATTCATTTTTTGCTTTTATGCACAATGTATTGGCCATTGCAATCCAGAACAATTGCTTTTCTAAAATTTTCAGGTAAATACAGAATTGAATCAGTTACAACACGACGAATGAGGTGGTTATGTAAAACTCTGTTAAAATAAGATTACTTAAACTCTGTATCAAAAGAGACCAAAACTTTTTACCGTTGTATCAAAAGAGACCAAAACTTTTTACCGTTGTGAGGTACGATTTAATAACGACATTAAATTATTTAGATAGGAAGGAAATCTGACAGCCACATTATCATCTAAAGTAACTTGAATATTTTCATTTTTCAAAGCGTTATTAATGTATTCAACCCATTTAATTCCACCAAGTTGTTCTTCGAGTTCTTGTATTGTTAATAGTACTACATTTAATCGAAACTTCTGCGTATTTTCTCCAGGAACGATTATCTGCTCAACAAAGAACTAGTCAGCGATATTTTAGTAATGGTAGTACTCCTTTTACCTTAGCAATTTCCATTTCAAAGTCAATAACTTCTTTGAATTCCTGTAATGCTGTATCTCTATTGGCCCCTAACAATACAGCAAGTTCTACAATAAAATCATAGTAAGCTTTGACTAAGTTGTTTTCCAATCCCTTTAAATGAGCTTCTCGACCCAATGCTAATCTACCTTGGTTTATCTGAATGAATTAAAACATAGCAATAAAGGCATAAGCGACGTTCACGACAAGGTTCTTGTGTTGCCATTTTTAGATAAAAACTAGCAAGAGCAAATCAGATTAAAGTACTTATTAACCATAAAAAAGATAAAAAATACTTTAATTTTTATTTATTCTTGCTAGCTATATCTAAAGGAGTCAAGAAAACAACCTCCATGCGATAGCTGCTTTAGATGAAAACGTGCTATTTATTTACCATTATGATCCTACGAATTGAAGAATGTTCTTTTACTGTTATTGTAAATATAGGCAACAAGTCATAAATGTCAAAGCCTTTAATTTGGAATATTGTAAATAGTTGTTTTCCAATCATGGTTTTCTTCATTCCATTCAGAACCTTCAACTAGAGGCCAACCACCCAATCGCATTAGAATCGATTGTATTGGTATAATTCCATTATCTTCGATGGCATTTGTATCATGACATAAATTATAAAAAGTTTTTGCTATAACAAAAGGGCGTGCTTCGCCATCTTCGATGGGGTCCTCCAGCATATTTTTTATTTGTCGTTTTATGTCATTTTTAATTGAAGAACTTGCTTCTGTAAATAGTTGATCATCAGGTATAACCTGTTCTTTTTGATAATTTCCACAAGCAAACTCATAAAAATTGTCACATGGATCTACAGATTGATCCATATTTTTTAATATAGGGAGGCACTGTGGATGCATTGGGGTGTCGTACAGGTAAAGTCTGATGTTACTTTTGGGCATCTAAAATTAATTCATTTTAAATATTTCAATTTGGTTAATAGGGTAAAACGACAAAAGGCATTAATTATTAACAAAATATAGGTGATAAATAACCGCAAAAGGACAAGTTTAAGTTAAGTTTGCAGTAGTGGTTTTACATTGAAATTGACATAGCCGAAGATTTAACTCCCCGATATAACAAGGGCCTCGTGTTAATAAACTTAGAAGCAATTAAGTAAATTTTCCCCAAACATATTTAGCCTTCAAATAAGATAAATCCGCTACTGAAAATTTGTGAAAGCCAAAAATTTGCATTTTGTGAAAAATTAAAGTTATTGCTTTTACAACCTATCTGTTATCTCACATTTTTGGTATCAATAAAAACAGCAGCAGGTCAGCATTTCCGGACACTTTAAATCACATTAAAAAAAATTTTAAGTTCAACTGGATGGGTGACCTTTCAGGGATGCATCAAATACTAATCACATAAATTATAATCACATTAAATATATAAATTATTAACTCGTTGATATTAGATAATATAAAACTTCAAAATATCGAGTTATTTGAAAGTTATCGTTTGAAAGCTAAATAAATCTTTTAACAATTTTTAATTTAATAATAACTCGATATTTTGAAGTTTTATATTATATAATCACATTATTATAAAATTTAACTTTTTTGAGCGTTTAATATTTAGAGTAAAAGGTTTTTATTTAACTTTTTTATACTATTTAATTATTTTGTACTACTAAAAATTAAATGATGAAAATTTAAAAATAGCTTTGTATTGCAGACGTCTAAAAAATAAAAAAAAAACTTTGTGTAAATAAATTTTTTTACTGATAATTTCTATAATAAATTAACAACATTGTCAACAAGCATAAAAGTTTGGCCATCACTGATACAGCAGAAGATCAATTAAGATTAATTTTATTTATATAAAGTAATTAGGAAGGCAATAATAAATTATTATTTAAAGTAATTATAAAATTGGAAATACCAGTATATCATTACATTTTGCATCCAAGGAATGATTTGATTTTATAATTTTACAGGGCATTGCTAAGATTAAATTTTTTCTCTAATTGTATACTGAATTTAATTGTTTTCAATTTTATAAATCGCACACTTCAAAAATTTATTTCAGATTGATTGCAGTGTAAAGAATTTTTGTGCCGACCATTTATCCCATCTTTGCTGTATATTTAATTAATCTATACCTCTGTACATCTACAAATAATACTTATTTATTTATATCATCATAAACTTTGTTCTTATTCTAACCTTACATTATCCGACAATTACCTAAAAACCAAAAGGAAGCCAAGAAGATTCCAGGAAGTAATTTTTATCATTTTATTATCAAGTATCAGAATCAACCCTATACTATACAGTATAATTTTTTTTTCCTATAACAAACACCACTTGGTGATAACATTTCCTGCAAAAGCTAACACTAAATAGTGTCAAGTAAAAAAATTGTGGACTGCGATAAAATAAGATAAATTCTGTTATTTGATGGTGAAATGATAAAAATGACACATTCATGCACAATGTGCCAGTTTTATAAAGTAAAAAATTTAATTTTGAAATTTGTAAAGTTAGGTTTAAATACTCAACAGAATTTGTCAGGTACAACAAATGGTTCAGCGTTGAGTTAAAATTTGGGTAGGTATAGAATTTGCACAATTTCAAGTGAACAACGTTGGGTACCAATATAGCAAACGATTGTTTGAATACCATCACAATTTTTCGCAAGAATAAAATTTAGTATTTTTCCAACAACCTCTGGATTTGAGGAGATGATCACAATTTGGATTTAATAATAAATTATACAATTTCAAGTAAACACAATATGGATGGGTTATATTACAAAGCAATTTTTTCTGTGTGATTAACATATTTCACTGAATAAAGGCACAATTTGGGTTTAGAAGCTGCACAATTTCAAGTATACAAATTTGGGTTAAAATGTTGACACCAAAATTTTTTCAGTCAAAAACAATTCGATATTTAAAATTGAAAAAAATATGCAGATATTAAAATTTAAAAGAAATTTTTATACAATTTTTAAAATTCACTTTCACACAATTTAGAGAAATAAAAAAATGATCCTGAATAACTTCAAATTATTTTTTGCATGCGCATGAACCAAAAAAGGCACTTACTCAAATGTTAGATACTTTTGAATTAAGTAGATTAATAGTAATTAACTTACACTGAATCATTTCTTGTATCAACAGTAAGTGCGTTAGTATTCACTAAAACCTTAGTAATTGTAGCAACACATATAAGGACTATTAAGGACTTGAACATATTGAAATATTATATAAATTTAATATAATCAATCTATCGATTGCAAGGATACTATTTCACTGCAACAAGCATTATACAAACAAAATACTATGTTATCACTGTAATATATTCAATTTAAGATGTTTTTTATACGATAAAGTTTTTACTTGGTAAAACCAAATTAATAAAATATTATGTATCGTATTTCAAAATTGTCAACTTTGGAAAAACCCAATTAAACACAGGGTTTTCCATAGACAAATACAAACTTCTTAGATGGTAGCAGATTAAATAAACTAAATACAAATCTAAGATTTAATAAGAAAAATAAGTAATTTTATTTTTTTGCCGGCGGCACACAAAGTTGTTTTCTTTCTAAAATTAACACATGGAAATTAAGACTGAATGATAATTTTACTACATAGTTTGTTATGCAAGGTTTTTTACAGAGTAACAAACTCAATATCATTTGAACAAAATTTGTTAATAAAATAAGATAAAAATAATAAAAGTATGAGTAAAGACTAGAAAGGTTTTGTTCATTACAGATAATACATGGTACATGGTAAGTATTTATTTGGATCTAGAAAAATTAAATTTTATTATAGCAAACACATTAAAATGTATAATTTAAAACATAATAAGTTAATTTAGCACAATTAAAATCACTAATATATTTAAGAACCTTTGCCTAAATTAGCTAAGAACTGAATTTAACTAAAAATAATTTGAATACCGTTATTTTATGGAAGTTATGAATGTTTAATTTGTAAAATTAAAAACACTTGAAAGAATTATGAAGGATAAGTAGTAGTCCTAAAAGCTAATGAGATAATTTCTAGCTTATTGTATTTACCTTAAGTAAGCCCCGCCCTCTAGAATGAAGTTATAAAAAATATAAGTGCTGTACTTGGTAACAACCCCAGTAGTAGATAAAGAAGTAAGTAGTATGATGCAGCACCAGTGTACTATCGACGCATAATGTTACTAGCCCCTACTTTTCGAATCTTCAATTTAATTTAAAGTTTTAAATCGATTTTTCGATGATATTGAATCGTCAAAATTGATTTTCATCGCCGCTACACTGCCGCCGGTCGCTTTGCAACGCTTTGAGCCATTTTGATTAATGCTTTATTAGGTAATTTAAGATCTCTTACGGCTTTCAAAATTTAAAAAAATGCTACTATGAAGGGGTGGATATAACTTTTTACACCTGGGGCTTTTCAACCTTCTAAAAAGTGCTCTTAAGAAGAGGGCGATTGTAACTACGTTACTAATAATATATTTAAAATATGGACGCTATTAACGAAATTAATATGTAATATTAGAAAAAAATTTTATTGAAAAGTTTTATTTTATTTTTGAAAAATTTAAGTGTGCAGATTTGTTTGATGTCAATATGTACTCAAATAGGAAAGTGAGGGGGAATTCGCTACTGTGATAATATGGGACATGGACGGAGAGGGGTCTAAACTATCGTGACTTGACGCGACGTTTGAAATATTTATATTAATTTTATTTGTGGTCTTTAGATGATCATTAAAAAAATCAATCATTTGATGGGTGCAGGTTTAGTGACGTAATAATAAAAGAGGGTTGAAAGAAATGTGATACAGTGTAACAAATGGGAGAAGAGATAAAAGATGCTATAATTTTGCGTGAATAACAACCCTTCACTGCAGTAAGCATGAAAATCAAAGATTGCTTTAATTAGCGGCAAAAATTTGAAGATACTAAAAACAAGAAAATAATTTTAGATAAAACAAATACATGAGTATGTTGAAAAATAATAGATCTTAAATTGAACATTTGTTTCTATCAATGCATACTTCAATTTTACTGTATTACCAAATTTTACATTTTTGACGAGGATTCATATACGAATCCAATGGACAATCAAAGTCTTTGGCAAAATGATCAGAATTTTAAAGAGATCCAATAACCCTGAAAATATCTGGCGAATGAGAGCTTCTAATCATTTGTTTTTTTAAATATTCATTTTTTGCTTTTATGCACAATGTATTGGCCATTGCAATCCAGAACAATTGCTTTGGTGTATAATTAAGACCAGGAAGACGAGGTTCTTCGCCGTTAAGTTCAATCCATTTTTCGTATGCTAAATAAGCTGCTTTGATTCCACAATTATCAGCAATATTTTCTAGTTTTGTATTACTACCAAAAAGCTATAAATTTTTGATATTTTTATATTATTGTTACTTAAGTGTTAACAATACTGACATTAATTTTAATGCTAGGAACAGCAAAATTACTATATTGATGTATTATACATTGAGCCTTATCTACATACAATATTTTTGTATTTGGATCCCACCAATCCATTTTTTGACCATTTTTATCATATTGGCTTCCGAAATCATCAAACCCATGAACAATTTCGTGTTCTATGACAAATCCTATTGATCCATAGTTCATGTAATTGGGTCGATCATTATTGAAATATACCCCTTGAAGAATTCCAACGGGTAATACTGAAAAGAGATTAATTGTATTTGTAGTTCTAGAATATTAATTATAACGCTTATAAGAAGTAAACGTACTAATGATATTAGCTTCTGGTGCGTAACAACCATTAACACTCATTAAGTTACGACTTTCAGGCCACTT
Source organism: Rhagonycha fulva (assembly GCA_905340355.1). Lineage (NCBI taxonomy): Eukaryota > Metazoa > Arthropoda > Insecta > Coleoptera > Cantharidae > Rhagonycha > Rhagonycha fulva. The sequence continues at coordinate 39,060,411 of HG996556.1, forward strand.
GGCATCAAAATCTTCCCTAAATTTGGTTTGAACGCTATCTTTCATAAAGCGTTTTTAAGTTTAACATTGATTCAAGATAATTATGGGACGAAATGTTTAACTAAAAATTCAAGTTGTGAGAGTAGTTTATATGGTAATTCAATATTGCCAGGAAACTTTTATGTTACGTCATCTTAACTCGACCAATCGTGGAAGCTATTTGGTTACAATTTAGTGTATGATGACGTTACACCAAAATTCACTGGCAACAACTGACTACATACTTTAATATAATATTCTTCAATATTCCTGTCAACCAATATTTGGGGAGAATACGCTATATGAGCTTTTAATGACTTTTGTTTCTTCGTACATCCAATCAACGTCATTTAAAATATTACTAACAGTGTCTCTAATATTTTTAACTATCTCTTCTACACCTTGTTTAGCTGTACCGCTAGAATATTTGCGAACATACAAAGCTCTTGTAGCAATTTCCATTCTAAAATTTGTTTTTAAGTATTACCTTCATAAAATTTTGCCTTAGTAAGTTACACGTACCTATTATTAACAATATTAATGCATTCAATCCATCTCGGTATCATCGTAGTCTTTGCTCCTGATTGTATTTCTCTAAATCTATGAGCTGCTTTTATAAAATTTTCAGGTAAATATTGAATTAAATCAGTTACAACACGACGAATGAAATAGTTATGTAGAACTCTGTTAAAATAAGATTAGGTACTGAAAGTCGGTAACATAAAAACCTAACTTTTTTACCGTTGTGAGGTGCGATTTAATAACGACATTAAATTATTTAAATAGGAAGGAAATCTGACAACCACACTATCATCTAAAGTAACTTGAATATTTTTATATTTCAAAGCGTTATTAATGTATTCAACCCATTTAATATTATCAAATTGTTCTTCGAGTTCTCGTATTGTTTTTGGTGCTACATTTAATCGTAACTGCTGCATATTTTCTCCAGGAACGATTATCTGTTCAACAAAAAACTAGTCAGCAATATTTTAGTGATAGTGGTACTTCTTTTACCTTGCCAATTTCCATTTCAAAGTCAATGACTTCTTTGAATTCCTGTAATGCTGTATCTTTATTGGCCCCTAGCAATACAGCAAGTTCTACAATAAAATCATAGTAAGCTTTGACTAAATTGTTTTCCCATCCCTTTAAATAAGATTCTCGATCCAATCCTAATCTGCCTTGGTTTATCTAAGAGAATTAAAGTATAGCAGTAAAGGCATAAGCGACGCGACGTTCACGTCAAGGTTATAGTGTTGCCATTTTTAGATAAAAACTAGCAATAGCCAATCAGATCAAAGTACTTTTTAACCATAGATAAAAAATATTTTAATTTTCTTTTCTTTCTGCTAGCTATATCTAAAGAAGTCAAGAGAACAACATCCATGCGATCGCTGCTTTAGATTAAAACGTGCTATTTATTTACTATTATGATCCTCCGAATTGAAGAATGTTTTTTTACTGTTGCTGCAAATATAGGCAACAAGTTATAAATGTCAAAGCCTTCATTGTGAATATTGTAAATAGTTGTTTTCCAATCGTGGTTTTCTTCATTCCATTTAGAACCTTCAACTAGAGGCCAACCACCTAATCGCATTAGAATCGATTGAATTGGTGTAATTCCATTATATTCAATGGCTTTCTTATCATAACATAAATTATAAAGAGTTTTTGCCATAACAAAAAGACGTGCTTCGCTATCTTTGATGGGGTCTTCAAGCATATTTTTTATTTGACGTTTTATATGTTCTTTAATTGTAAAAGATGCTTTTGTAAATAGCTGATCATCAGCTATAACATGTTATTTTTGATAATTTCCACAAGCAAACTCATAAAAATTGTCACATGGATCTACAGATCGATCCATATTTTTTAATATAGCTGAGGCACTGTGGATGCATTGTGGTGTCGTACAGGTGAGTGCTAAGTTTACTTTTGGGCATCTAAAATTAATTAAAAAAGACAAAAGGCATTAAATATTTCCAAATATAGGTTATAAATAACCGGGAAAAGACAAGATTATTTTTAATTTTGCAGTAGTAACTACATTTGAATTAACGTAGCTGAAGTTTATTAAGTTTTAATAAACTTAATGCAACTAGGTAAATTTTCTCAAAACATATTTAGCGTTCAAATAAGATGAATCCGCTACTGCAAATCAGCAAAAGCCTAAAGTGTGCATTTTGTGAAAATTGCTTTTTATTTAACTTTTTCATGCTTTTTAATTATTTATTACTCCTAAAAATTAAATGATGAAAATTTAAAAAAACTTTGTATTGCAGACTTCCAAAAAATAAAACCGATCTTGTATAATTAAATTTTTTTACTCATTAATTCTATAATTAACAAATTGTCAACAAACATACTTTGACTGTTACTGATATAGCAGATGATCAATTAAGATTAATTTTATCTATATAAAGTAATTAGGCAAGCAAAAATAAATTATTATTTTTACAGTAATTATAAAATTGGAAATACCAGTATAAACATTAAATTTTGCATCTAAATAAGAAATATTTGATTTTATAATTTTACAACGCATTTCTAAGATAAATTTTTTTTCTCTAATTATACTGAATTTAATTGTTTTCAATTTGATAAAGCACACACATTAAAAATTTATTTCAGATTGATTGCAGTGCAGTGTAAAGAATTTTTGGGCCGACCATTTACCCAATCCTCGCTGAATATTTAATTAATCTATACCCACATTTACAAACTACAAGTACTTATTTATTTACATCTGAATAAACTTTTTTCTTATCTTAACCCTACATTATCTGGCAATCACCTAAAAGGCAAAAGAAAGCCAAAAAGATATTTTTTTTTATTTTATCATCAAGTATCAGAATCAACCATATATACTTTTTGCACAAAAAAAAGTGTCGACTGCAATAAAATAAGATATTTTTTGTTATTTGATGGTAAAATGATCAAATCGCAGCGCAGTATTTCGTATTATACAATAAAATACAATTTATACAACAAATAAAATACTCCCATAGTACAAAAGTACTATGTAGTAAAGTAGAAGAAAAATGGGATTACATGGTATCAAAAAAATCTAAAAATATGAAAGATATGTAGATGCAAATGTGATGGAAAAACTGTTATGAAATGTCACGAAGTTTCAAACGATGAAAGAACCAAACTATTTGAACAATTTTGGCAATTGTCGTGGAGTGAAAAGCAAGTTTACCTTACCACCTTGGTTCAAAACAGTCAAATTAAAAGACTAGATACAGAAAAATTGAAAACCAGTCGAGAAGAGAATTTTCATTTTTGGAATTTTGGTATGTCATTTGGACATACAAACAAAACAAAAGGTAAAAGTTTGTAAAAAGATGTTATGCAATACTTTTAGCATTCCAGAAAGAACAGTTGGTAGCTGGCTTCATAAAAAAAATAAAAATAATTTACAAGGAATAGAAGAAGCTGATAAAGAAAGAAATGTCAACCCTAGAAATGCAAAGATAAATGAACAGAAAGAGAAATTAAAAGATTTTTTTAATAGCTTGCCAAAACTTGAGTCGCATTACTGCAAAAAGTCGACTAGTAAATACTATCTTGAGCCAATGTGGACTTCAAAATTAGAATTATACCGGTTTTACAAAAGTAACTGGGGTTCCAAAAGTAATTCATTGCCATTAATGCTTCGTTTTCTAATATGATTGACGATTTGAATATATCATTATTTTCTCCCAAAAAAGACGAATGCGACTAATGCGTAGCCCACAAAACTGGAAATCTCAGCGAAGAGAAATATGAAGAACAACAGTTAAAGAAAGAAGAGGCTCGCAAAGAAAAAGAAGCCGATAAAGTTGCAGAAAATTGTCTCGTATTTACAATGGATTTATAGTCTGTACTGTTGTGTTCTAAGTCTAACGTTTCTTCGTTATATTATAAAACAAAACTAGTAGTCCACAACTTTACACTTTATAATATTAAGACAAAAGATGGGTTTTGTTGTTTATGGCACGAGGGACATGCAGAACTTTCAGCCAACACCTTTGCTTCAATATTGCATAGCTTTTTTCGAAATCATGTAATACAAGAAAAAGAAAATTTTAATAAAGTAATTCTGTATAGTGATGGATGCACCGCACAAAACAAAAATGCACTGATTTCTAGTGCCCTTCTAAACTTATCTCAAGAGCTGCAAATCACAATCGAACAAAAATATTTTGAAAAAGGACATACGCAGATGGAATGCGATTCTATGCATTCAACTATTGAAAGAAAACTCCAAAAGAAAATTATCAATGTTCCAGCTGACTACGTTGAGGTCTGTCAAACCGCACGTTTAAAACCTAAGCCATACATTGTAGAATATTTGGATTATACATTTTTTAAAAATTTTCAATAAATGCAGGTTTTTAATTCAATAAGACCTGGAAGATGCACAGGCGACCCAACCGTCACTGACATTAGCGGCCTTAGGTACAACGAAGATGGTGCCATAATGTTCAAGATTTGTCATTCAGATGAGTGGAAGCCACTGCCCTGTCGTTTCAATAAGAAAAACGTTCTAACATACGATAAACTGCCTCAAATGTATCATAATCCTCTACCTATTAAACGTGAGAAATATCGGCATTTAATGGAGCTGAAAATGTCTTTAAAGAAGGATTATCATGGTTTTTATGACAACTTGGCCCATTCATAAAATAATTTTTTTTTATATTATTTTGCTATTGCTATACCATTTCTTAAAATTGTATTATTTTGTTATATTACTTGATTATTTAAAATTTTTGTTCTATTAAATACTTACTAATTCAATATATTATATTTTTTGATTTTTTAAAATAATTATGTTTTTCGATACTCTCATTAAAAATATTGCCCAAGTCCTAAAAAATGATGAATAAACATAAACAAATTGCCAAAGTCCACTTTATTTATTAAAATACATTAATTTCATGTTGAAACTAAAAAAGTAATACACAAAAATATTATTATATAGTGACCATCACGAAAAAAATTTTGATTTATTTTAAAGCTGAAACGTTTTTTGTCTCTGCTGTAAAATTTTAATTTTGTGAGTTAGGCAATTAGCATCTTAGGGCGACGATATGACTTAGTCATAAGAAAAGTCATGACTAAAATCATACCATAACAACAGCCATAACTTCTATAATATCAAAAATCATGTAGTCTAACAAATATTAGATTAGGTCGTGTTATTTGGATTAAAAAAATTAAATTGTAAGAAATTAAATTTTAGCCTAGCATACATATTAAAATAATATAATTTAAAACATATCGAGATAATTTAGCAAAATCAATTATATTTTATGAACCTTTACGTAAACTAGCAAATAGCTAAATTTAAATAAAAATGATCTAAGAACTTGTCAAATAATTAATTTTTATAATGTTAATAATATGATGTTATTGTTATGTTAATAAAATAACTTTCAATTTTTATATAAACTGTAAACTTTAGTTAATACGAGTTATTATAAATGAATAAATTCAATTAAATTGTCTATTAACCTTCGGAAAAATTAACTCATTTCTTTGTCAGAATAATATGATACAAGTCTCAAAATACAAGTAAAAAAGTACATCAACTAATAATTAATAATACAAAATTTTATATATTTTCAATTTTTATATTATTATTAAATTTACAAGTTTAAAAATTACTTTTTTAAATAGTAAATGGTCTCAAATTTTCGAATACTTTTACTTTATGGAAGTTATGAATGTTTAATTTGTAAAATTAAAAGCACTTGAAAGAATCATGAAGGATAAGTAGTCCTAAAAGCTAATGAGATAATTTCCAGCTTATTGTATTTACCTAACTAAATTTTACATTTCAATTGTGTATTAAACGGTAAGCACTTATAAAGGATCACATGTTAAAACATATTAATTAGAATAATTATTGTATGTATCTAATTACTAATAGGATCTTTCATGCAAAAAGATTAACTTCAAACAAAGCAACCATAGAAAATTCTAATTTTTTATTAGTTCTAAGTAATAATTATATATAAATATTTCTGGAATCCTACTGTGAAACGATGCTTTGAGTTTAGGACACAGTAGACCTATATAGCTTGGTGTGGATTGCAAACCACGGAAATAGAAGTAATTTACAAGGTCAGTTTCAGACCAAGAAAGTATTAAGGCCATTTAATAGTACTTAGGTTCAACAAGTAGACCTTTGGTGAGAGCAAAATCCTTCTAGAGATGGTACGTCAATAAATTCAAACCAATGAATATTGAAGTGAAAGATTAACATTTTAAATTATTGGCCATTCACTCATTATAAGTGATAATTAGAAGAAGAAGGAAAGATTTATGGGATATGAACTCATAAACCAATGTTTACAACCAACTATATTCTTCATGTGCCTCTAAGCAGGTGTTTACAATTTAAAGTAATCTGTCGCATAGAAACGCAAGCAGAAAAATTTATGATCAATAAAATAATTTGTTAGGTACTTTATTAATTTCTTCTCCCAATTTTGATTCAATATTGTAATTAAATCTTTGATCCAAAGAAGAAACTTCTAAACTCAAACTTGTTCAGCACATTGGTTTTAAACTTTGAATATTAATAATATCTAAATTAATATAAGGTCTCTACAGTATTTTTAAAATTTTTTAATACTCTTGTTTGAGTTTTCAACATTCACTACGCTAAAATGAAAAGCAAACACCAATTTTTCCAGTTTTCTAAAAATATTAAAAACTCTTCCCACTCTTGAATACACACAGAAAAAAATTGCTGGTGGCAAATTCACCCAATGTTGGGCTGTTGCAATTGTGCACTTTTGAAGCCTAAAATTGTATTTTGCTAAGTACAGCGATTGTTAGAATTATGCAAACTTTTATACCTGGAAAATTGTATTGTATATTCTCCCAATAGTTGTGTTCTTAATCGGTTCTTAAGATTATGCGAATTGTAAACGCAAAGTTATTCTTGAATAAGTGCTAAACGGTACAATTCAAAAATTTTTCGTTTTACATTTTGTCTTATTAGAGACATTTTGTCTTATTAGATTACACCACTATTAATTTACCCCGTAAATATTGTTATTAATAGTTTTAACACGTGGATTATAATTTTATTTAAAAAATTTAAACTGGATAATTATTAATGCTGTTTGCTGAAAGTTAAAATTTTATAAAATTAATTCAATTTTAATGTAATTTTAATTAGATTTAAATGTTCATAAAACAATCAGAATAGAAAATGGAATTTTTTAAGATCTCAAAACTTCTGATAGTTGTACAAAATAATTATAATAAATCAGCTTCATGGGCTAGTGAATACCACGTTTACCTCATAAGCCAGAGGTACCAAGTTCGAATCCCACGTCGGCCTATGAAAAAGAGTAAGCATTTATTTAAGTTCCTATTTCAGTCAAAATTTGTCGCAATTTAAAAAGGAAAAATTAATATAAATTAAAATGTGTTAATAATATTTTTAAATTTATTTATAATTATTTTTATTTATAAATTAAAAATTTTTATTTCCACATAATATTGGGTGAAAAATAGGAAAAAAGGGTGTACTACAAAAAGGTATCATTTGGGTTTTATGCAGGTATAAATATGTGGACTCAACAGTTTTCATTTTTTAAACACAATATTATACCTGTAACCAATCTAGGGAGAACTTGTACCTGAAATATGCATAATTTTACAAATTTTTAGCCCAAATTTTTTTCTGTGCACTCATGGGAAAAATAACACAGTCAAAAAATGCAAGATTAAGTCAAAATTTGAAAAGTCAAAATGGAAAACACAAGAAAAACGCCAAAAACGTCTGTCATCGTTGCAATTCCCCACTCAAATATTATTATTTTAAAAACGTTTTCTACTAATTTCTGAAAACACAAATTTCCAAATTTTTTCCTGACTTCTGAATAGAAATATTCAAATCTCCTTTTTTCCCTTGGTTATAATCTTTTTTTTAATAAAGGCAGTGTTAAAGTAGTTTTCTTGCATAAAAAAACCAAATTTTGAAAACAAACTGCACAAATTTAAAAATTCATTCTTTTCAAAAAAAAAAAATTATTTAAAGTTAAAATTCCAATTAAAATAACTTTTGGTGCTTTCATTTTTAGCCCAATCGCAAGATGACAGTATAATATAAGTGGCCAAATCTATTATATTTAATAATATATTGTCGGGTTTCAAATAGAAAAAAGGGGGTGTAGTATTTTTTATTACAAAAGCAAGAGTTGAAAAAGCTAAAAGTCAAGAAAAAGACCAAAATTTTTTGTTGTTTGCAATATGAAAGGCTTCTACCTGTAACAAAAATATGAATTAATCTAGATCAATATCAATAGAGATGAGATTTTTAGGTTCTTATATATTTTTTAATTTTAGCTCTTATTTTTATTTTATTACTACCAAAATTCGTTTCATGGAAAACTATACGTCATATAAGCAGTATTTTTTTGCCTGTTTTTTAATTTTTATGACCTATTTTAGCATTTTGGAAAATTTTTTTAATTTTCAGTTCAAATAGACAAAGAATTTCGCCCTTACCACGCTCCTAAATTAAAATTTTTTTATTGTTTTTTTTTAATTTGTTGTTATGAATTTAAATAATATTGAGAAAATGCAAAGTTGCCACAGATACACGTTTTTGAAAATCATACACTTTTATTTACTTTCTATAAAAAGTTCACTATTTTTACTTTTATGTTATGTTACTAAATTTGGTAAGGGGATTTGAAAAAGAAATTATTCAAAAAAATTGTTGGAAAAAAAGACCGAAAGATATAAAATGTTTCATGTTTTGAGTCGCATAATTTGGCTAGAGGGTTAAAAAAAAGGCCATTCAAAAAAAACTTAAGGCCATTAATATTCGTGGGTTTCGTAACCTAAAACTATAACACCAACCTAAAATGGCTTCTTTTAGTACTTTTTTAGGACTTTTTTTGTATTTATAGAACCTAAAATTGCTTTTAACCTTTTTAGGCACTTTTTTTTGAATTTATATTACCTAAAAATAGCACCTCTACAAGACAAAATATTACTCTCATTTTGAAAAATTTTGTTCATAATCCCAATAAGTGCGAGATCTTTGAAAGTTTTAGTTTAGTGTGCACAATTATTTCTAATAAGAAGTGTGAGTGTTCTACGCATGCAAGAAGTCACCAATTTTTTTGAAATCCGATACCTTTTCGGTACATACCACGGACATTTTATGTCTCCCATGTTGGTTTTCACTTGTTGTGTTTTGACTCTTGATCAGCGACAATTAATTGTTGTTGCAACAAAATCACTCCTTGAAATTTTTTATTAACTATAAAAATGGAGATGTGGCCATCACATGACTTTACCATACATTAATCTTATGGTACGATATTATGTCTTGCGCGATTTTGGCCGCTCTCTATGATTTGGCGCTTATGTGCGGTTTGCATAGTATACCCATATGATCCTTACATGACAAAAAATTAAAAAAATTTTCAAAAAAAATGGCATGTTGTTAATGCGCTTCACTCATTTACTCCCACTCTCACGTTTCCGTGGACCGATTTTAACCAAAATCTAATCAAATCTAAGTTTCAATATTAAAGTAGGTACCTACTAAATCTGGTTGAGAAGTTTATATTGGTTTGGGCGCCAGAGCGCACACAAAATTAAGTGACACACAGACACAAAAACACACAGACATACAGTCATTTTTTGATGTTTGGTCTTTTTCAACTCGTTTGACCTCAAAAACCAACTCCGTGAAACTTAAAATTTTTTTTTTTTTTAATTTATAACTTTCCCATACTACGTATCGTATAATTTATGTACTACGTACGGTATACTACGTATACTCATACTATGTAGTATGTTAAAGTAAAAAATATATCAATAGTAATTTAATTGCTGTATAATAACAAGATTCTATCATAAATTCTCAACACTCATTTATTTGTAATTATTACAATACAGTATTTAAATTGAATTACCAAATTTGACATTTTTTAACAGGATTCATTCTAGATCCTGCAGGACAATTGAAATCCTTAGCAAAATAATCAGTATTTTGAAACGTTCCATCGACTCTGAATTCTGCCGGTGAGTGTGGGTCTGTTAAAATTTGGTTTCTTAAAAATTCCTTTCTCTGCTTTATACACCAAACATTTGCAGTCGAAATCCAAAACAATTGTCTGGGAGTATAATTAAGACCAGGGAGTCCAGGTTCTTCACCGTTACGTTCAATCCATTTTTCATATGCTTCATAAGCTTTTCTGATTCCACCACTATCGGCCATATTTTCTCCTTGAGTTGCTGCGCCATTAACCTGTAAATAAATAAATTGTGTAAAACATTTTTTAGTTTCCATATTAACCAAACTTACATTCATATTAATAGCAGTAACGGTAAAATTGCTAAATTGATCTATAAAGCATTGGGCCTTCTCCACAAACTTTTTCTTTGTTTCTTCTCCCCACCATTCGGATACTTCGCCATTTTTATCATACTGTCTTCCCTGATCATCAAATCCATGAGTAATTTCATGTCCAATTACAAAACCCATTGATCCATAATTCATATAATGTGGTCGTTCGTTATTGAAAAATACTCCTTGAAGAATTCCTGCTAGAATTACTGTAAAAAGGTGGATTAGTTTTTTTCTGCAAATTTAAACAAATAACAATTACATACAAATTGAGTTATGCGATGGATCATAGTTAGCATTCACATTAATGGCGTTTGCTGCGTTAGTCCAATCTTTTTTATCAATAGGTTTTCTTAATTTGCTAGTTCCTTTGTTTTGCAGAAAACTGGTTGCTTTTAATATTGCCTCAAGGTAATTACTGGATGAAAAGTTTAACTAAAATATCAAATAAATTGATATCAAATAACTATGTAAATATAAATAGAATACTTACTGTGGCATAGTATTCTTCTATTATCTTATCATCCAACAGTTCCTCTGCATATCCCACATAAGGAGTTATTGCAAGTTCCTTTTCTAAAGCCTTTGCTTTAGTTTCTTCATCCATCCAATCCATAGTTTTTAAATCACTTACAAAAACATCTCTCAAATCTCTGACTAATTGCTCTATATTTTCTTTTGATGCTGCGTCAAAGTATTTACGTATGTATAAAGCACTTGCAGCTACATTCATTCTAAAACAATTCATTCAATATTTGCTGTAAACTATGTATGGGCACGTACTGCGCATTAACAGTGTTAACACACTCAGTCCATCTTGGTACCATGACTTTAGTTCCCTCTGTTACTTCTTGGTATCTACTGCTTGCCCTCTTGAATTTTTTTGATAAGAACGGAACCGAGTCTATTACAACGTGTAAAAGTAAATGGTTATGAAGAACGCTATTGAAACAAAATATAGTTAATAAAAATGTTCGTCGTTTTACCAGGATTGAAAATCAATAGTTTTAGAATACAATGTCTAGTTTTTAACAAAATTTTGCTAGATTTAACGATGAACTGAAGTTTGCAATCGTTTATACTTTTAAAAAATATACCAACAAGAATATATTTTAATATCCTTGTTTATATTTCACACAAAATTCCATTTATATAATATGCGCATCCAAAATACAGTGTGTTCACGAAAAGTGGTAACAGTGAATAATTCTAAAATATTACTAGATACAAAAAAAAGTTTAAATAGTTTTTTATTCAACTTCAAATTTTCTGTTGGAAACTGTCAAAGTATATTTTTTTATATTTCAAATTCAACTGGAAGTATACATTAAATTTTTTTTTCAAATGGCAACATGTTTTTTTTAAGATTTTTGTAATCTACAATTTTTTCTCTATAAATACATATAAAATTTTCATAAGGTTAAATAAGAAAAAATTTGAGAAACACAAGATTTAAACAAACAATAATAATTTATTAATTACATTACGTATGTAGAGTGCTATGAAAAACAAAACACCATTATTATGATATGACACCATTAGACTCTTTCTATGGAGTCATTTAAAAATGATAGTTTAGGCAAATTTATCTTTAAATTTAAAAAATTTAAAAACCAAAATTAATTCAGCATCTATCAGTTATCACCAAATCGTCAGAACTTCTGCGAAAATTAGAATCATATCTTGAACAAAACGGTGGCAATTTTGAAAAATTTATCAGATAAATGAAATGTTGTGTTTTCGGTGTCGTGATGTTTTGTTTTTCATGGCACTCTACGTACCAATGTGTAATTAATCAGTAAATTATTATTGCTTGTTTAAATCTTACATTTTCTCAAATATTTTCTTATGTAACCTTATGAAACTTTTATAGATATTTAAAAAGAAAAAATTGCAGATTGCCAAAATGTTAAAAATAAGACATGTTGCTATTTGAAAAAAAAAATATTATGCTTACTTTCGGTTGAATTTGAATAATAAAAAAATATACTGTGGCAGTTTCCAATAGAAAATTTGCAGTTGAATAAAAAACTATTGAAACTTTTATTTGTATCTAGTACTAATATTTAAGAATTATTCACTGTTACCACTTTTTGTGAACACATTGTATATCTTACCGTTCTGGGGTGCGATTCAATAAAGCTAGTAGATCAGTTAGGTAAGTTGGATTTTGTACATCCACAACATCATCCATGTTAACTGTAATACCAGCACCTTTAAATACATTGTTAATGAATTCAATCCAGGGAATTTCATTAAATCTATCCTGAAGTTCTTTAATTGTCATTTGATTAATATTTAACGAAGCATTACGTTGTTCTGTTGCCGGAACTATAATCTGTTATAGGAATATATAGTAATATAATAAATAATGCCAAAATTAATGTTAAAGTAAAGCTGACCTTTGTAATTTCCATTTCAAATTCCACAACTTCTTTTAATTCTATTAACGCAGTATCTCTGTTGGCCCCTAACAATACAGCTAATTCTACTACGTAATTATAATAAGCTGCAACTAGTACATTCTGAAATCCATTCAAACAGCTTGCACGATCTACTGCAGACAAACCTTGAACAATCTGTAAAATTGTCAAATATATTAAAAAGGTTTAAAGCAATGAAATAAGTGTTATACGTTAATTAAATTTTGCGAACTGTTTAGTGAATTTTGTGATACAATTACAGGTATAAGACTGTATACGCTGAATCCTTCATCTTGAATATTGTAAACTGTTGTTTTCCAATTGAAATTTGTTTCTATCCATTTAGATCCTTCAAGTACCGGCCAGCCACCCAATCGTGTTAAAATGGCTTCTAGAGGTTGAGTACCCTCCGCATCGATGGCCTTGGTATCGTAACATAACTTATAAAGATTTTTTGCCAGAACAAAAGGATATGCTTCGCCCTCTTTGGCAGGTTCTTCAAGCATATGGTTCATGCGACGGAGTATATCGTTATCAATTAAAGAGTATCCTGTTATCATTGATTGATCATCGGGTATAACATGTTTTTTTGGAAAACTTCCACAGGCAAACTCATAGAAACTGTCACATGGGTCTACCGATGGCTTCATATTTTCTAATATGGCTGAAGCACTATGGATACATTCGGGTGTGGTGCATGTGGGTTCCGCACATCTAATTGATTATAAAATTTATTAATTTTTTAGCCGTGAAAGTTACACATTGAGATCGAAAATTAGTGTTGGATATGAATAAGATGAAAAATGCATATCTGTATTTTTAAATATTATAATATTGGTAGTGTAATAATCTAGAAATTTCCGTAGCTGTACAAAATATTAGGTCACGTTTATTTAGATTTTAAAATAATAAGAATTATAAAAAATAATATTTTGGTTGAATGTTCACTAATTGATTTTTAATGTGTTAAATTAACTTAATAACTTTTAAATCTTAATAGCAAATTCAAAATTAGCTTTGATACAACAATTAATATGTTAATCTTAAAAAAATCAGCCTTAGAAAATTCAGAAACTTACTTTGTTGCATCCCGCTTATTGATTGCCAAAGCGTTAATTTGCAGTATTGTAACAACACAACATAAAAGGGCTACTGAAAACTTAGCCATATTTACAATAAAATTACGACGATCAACTATCTACTGCAACAATAGTGTGACATGCTCATATTATTTATACAATTATGTTATCGGCATAATCAAATAATATTTTACAAATAATCTTTTTACTTATTTTTTTTTTTATATTTTGATTAATTCCAAATTACGATAATAACTGCTACAAATATTTATGCAAGTATGGCAAAACATACTAATAATTATTTGTTTTGCAATATAATTTTGACTGTTACATAATATTCTAATTAAAACTAATCTTAATAGCTATTTAATCTGGGTGTCTTAATCTTAAAGTACAAGACAGTGTTACGGACAGACAGAATTTTGTATGATTATAATTCTTTGTGTATGATGAGGTTTCGTTATTTTCTCTACATAGCCTATCCTATACAACAATGTTTTGCTTTTAGAATGAGTGTAATATTTTTTGACGGTTGAAAATTACTTTTGAATTAATTAAAAATACTTTAGAAATGAAATAAATAGTAGTTTTTTTTCTGATTTCTCGTTTTCTGTGCGCCCACCCCCTCTTAGGTTGATCCTCACTGATGTAGGTTGCCCTAATAACCTTCTCGTTTTGATGGATCTTTAAATATTACAAAATAATAATTATTTGATTTATCATATTTACTTTATATAATAATTATCTTATTTACAAACATAGTGTATGTCGTTAATGTATAATTAAGTTTTTTAATTAATATATTTACAACTCTTGAGAAAAAACGGAATTGTATTGTTTAGGAAAGAAAGAAACATAATAAAATATGTAGCGCTCTACCTCCTAGAATCTATGGACTACCAAAAATCCATAAAGTTGGGAATCCACTTCGTCCGATTGTGGCCAGCAACAAATCCCCAACCTACAAGCTATCCAAATTTCTTTCAAATACCATTTCTAAAATTTTAGGTAAAACGAACTACCACACGTGTCTTTCACTTTTCGTGAAATGTGATTCGTGGTCTTTTATTGAAGAAATAAAGGAATTTAATGTCCCAGATAATTATATCCTCATTTCACTAGACGTTAAATCTTTATTTACTAACATACCCATCGGCCTGGCTATCACGGCAGTTAGTGAAAAATGGAACAAAGTTAAAGACTTCACTAATATCCCCAAAGATAAGTTGTTGAATGCTCTTAGGTTATGTTTAGACACGACTTACTTCCAATGCAATGGCAAATTATACCAACAAATCTTTGGAACTGCAATGGGTAGCCCTATTTTTGCCACCATCTCTAATCTGGTCATGAAAATCTTGAAAAATGACCGGATTTCGTCCCTCCCCTTTCAACTCACGTTTTCTAAATGATACCTGGACGACATTATTACCGCGATCCCTAACGACAAAGAAGACTTCATCGTTAATCATTTCAACAAATTTTATCACAGACTACAATTTACCATAAAAAAAGAAATAAATAATGCCATATCCTTTTTAGATATCAAATTAATTCATCAAGGGAATAATATTAAATACATGTGGACACAGAAACCAACATATGGTCTGGATATCTCAATTATAATTCCTACCACCATAAAAGCCATACAATCGGGACAGCAATTAGACTTATCGACAGGGCACTCAAACTAACGCATGGCGATTTCAGAAAGGATACTCTGAATATCGCAAAGCGAACTCTGATAAGCAATAACTATCCTTATCCTCTCTCTTCAGTCTTTTTACCCTACAAATAAGGTGTGGTGAGCCTTTAACTAAGGCTTTTCATGGCAGATTACTCTCGGTGGTTTGCCATTGCTTTCCGAGAGGAGAGGGTCATAATGAAGTTGGATAAATTTTTGTAGCCGGGTTAGGGATCGAACCTAGGGCTTTTAGCCTAGATTCCGGCCCTTAGCCCGTTTACTTAGCTCACCTCTCATCCTTATCCACTTGTAGTTAAATTAATCAAAGATCGTGTTTATAGATTGTACAATGGACATATTGCAAAAAGAGAAAATCATAACAACTATTCGGTGATTCCGTTTGTCAGTGGGTTAAGTAAACAAATGATAAGAAGCCTTAAAGAGCACAATATTAATACCACTTTTAAATCTACTAACAAAATTGGTCTTTTATACATTAAACTCAAAGACCTGATTCCTTCTGAGAATAAATCTGACCTGATCTATCAAGTGGATTGTACTTGGTGTACATCGGACAAACCAACCAATGGTTGAAAAAAAGAATAAGTGGACACATCTCAACCATCAAATGTAACAAGCCAGAATCTACAGCCATCGCCAAACATATTTTAGTAGATGACTTCTAAAACACCAAAATCATCAAGTCAGTTCCTAATTACAAATATCGGCTGGTACATGAAATGATATGCATTAAGAAGACCAACAACACAATGAATCGGCAAACCGACATAGATGGCTTAAGCAACATTTATAGCCAATTACTCATTTAAGTTCTTTTATGTATTGGAGTTAGGTTTTCCTTCTTTGCCAAAACACAATTTAGGTTTTTCCTAACTCACGGTCTTAGATTTTTATCTAGTCACTGTTCAAATGCCAATACTTGTCTCTGTTTCCATGACTTGTTTACATATTATTTCTGTAAATCTTATTCTGATGACGGATGGAATAATCATCTGAAAGCTCAATAAATTGTTTAATTAATTTTTAATTTTTAAATAACTCTATATTTTAAAGTTTAAATATTATTTAATATCAAGGAGTTAATAATTTAACATTTTAATATCAACATAGTTTATTAATTTAAATAATTTAATGAAAAGTAATTGAACATGAATCAAAATATGGTGCTAAACAGCACAATTCTTAAAAGAACAGGAACTTTCTAGCATCAGAAAAGTCATTGTTTTCAAAAATACAAGTAGACAGTTTTGAGGTGGCTAACTAAATTTAAGGTAAAGAATCGTATGAGCACCATATCTAATCAGGTAGAAAGAAATTATAATGGGAAGTAAATTGCAATTACATTCAGCAAAATACATTATCTCAGAGGATTAATTTGATATAAAATCTGATCTGAAATAAAGCCGATTTTGTGTTTTGTATCGAGCGCTGAAAGGGTTAACATAGTTGCATTGGTAATTTTGATTTTTGATCTTTTTATCATTATATTTTTTAAATAATCGAGTTTAGATTGTTGAAGTGGAATTAAAACTCATTACATTAATTTATCGTAATAATATAATATAATATTAGATAATAATAATTTTAAACAATTTTGCAAATATATTTTGTTATAAATAAACACTGTAGAATAACAACTTTTTGATAATTACGGTTGGTTATTAAAACTTTATCCTGCAACTTTTTAACCTTTTAGGGTCAATTGACAAGAAAAGTGGCATTATATTAATATGGTTATAATTACTTATCATTTACACATTTGCACGTGTACCCAAATTTGTAGTTGAGATAACAATATTGCTATTAATAAAGCAAAAAGAATTATATTAATTTTTTTTGATAATATAAAACTTCAAAATATCGAGTTATTATTAAATTAAAAAATTGTTAAAGGATTTATTTAGCTTTCAAACGTAATATCGTTCGTCATCAGAATAATATACAAATGTAATGTATATTACATTTGTAATATAAAACATTACATTTGTATATTATTCTGATGACGAACGATATTACGTTTGAAAGCTAAATAAATCCTTTAACAATTTTTTAATTTAATAATAACTCGATATTTTGAAGTTTTATATTATCTAATATCAACGGGTTAATAATTTTTATATATTTAAATAATTTTTTTTGAAGTTATAATTAGGTGCAAATAAATTATTTAAACTTCTCTATTATTTAAAAATAAGAAAAATTAATAACAACAAAATTTATTGTTATGAGTCTTCCGACCAATAACACAAAAACAAATCTTGCGGTAGTCATCGTAAAGATAAACATAGTACACAGTAAAGTAATGAGAGGATTCTGATTACAAATAATTTATTGAATTAAAAAAATTAGTAAGAATGTATACGATGTGATTAATGAATAAATGAAGCAGATGTTTTTTTTTATTATTAAAATCTATTTATTAATATTTCAAACAAAATATAGGATTTTAGAAGTTTAAAGAAAGATGTGATTCGATATGCGTTGTTTCAACGAAGTGTGTGCCACTATAATCTGCAAAAATAATTTCGAGAGGGCTCAAAATTTGTTTTAATAATCACATATTAAGTATTTTAAAAATATATTAAAATAAATAACAAATAAAAGGTGGGGATATAATTTACAATCGGATGAGCAATCTCGATATTTATCCTAAAGTTATAATATTATATTCCGTTTAAAATAAATTTTAATATTTTAACAGTATAACTAAACTTTATCTTTTCATCAAACTTCTATTGTTAATATCCACACAAATTATTTATATTTGCATGACATGGTTGAATAGCGTAAGATTAATTTAGGTATAATTATGCGGTCTAACTTACAATATAATATGTATACAAATTTAATGTACTAAAGTTTGTTAAATCCTTGTAATTGAAACATGGTTTGTATATTTTGCATACAACTAATTCGGTTAAGTGTTAAGCATATTGGTATATTGCTGTATTTTTTATCTTGTCTGTAAAGTTAATGTAGGTACAAGGTTGGGAAATTTTGAGAGAAGTTTGTTAACATAACATAAATTACTATTAAATTAACATTTTTTTGATAAATTTCCTCATTATTACATTGTACCTACAAGAAACTTATCAGTTAGTTGCACAGAATTTAAATATATTTAGCTTAGCCTGACAGTTATGTTCAGTAGTTAAGGGACCAAGATTTACCTATGTACATCAGGTAACATAGCTTAGTAAAGGTCGTATTTTATTATTTCTTTTTGCAAAATATACTATGTATATTTATTATGTAGCTCTACTAAGAGCATTCAGAAATTTTGTATGAGTTGTGATGGGTACCACCTAACAATTTACAGCTGAAGTGTTAATCCCTATACTAAATTTCTACAAATAATGTTAACTAATTACCTTGACAGTAGTTATGACAGTAATATTTAGAAAGTATGTTAATTTCATATTTAATACTTTTTATATTGCACACAAAATAAAATGTTGTTACTTATTATGATATTTAAGAAGAGCAAAAATAAACCTCAGAGACGGCTGGAGCATAGTGGTCACACGAGTTGACTATGACCGCTAAATACCTGGTTCGAATCCGGGTGAAGTAAGAACTTTATTCTGGTCGTCTCTCTGGTCCTCCAGGTTGGGGGTTCTTTGTCGGGCTGGCTCCCCGTCGTAGGTAAAAAATGCAATGCCGTGAAGACTATTTGATGTTAAAATATAATAGTCAGCCAAGACCCGTCAGGGTTGTAGCGCTGAACGTTTAACGTTTTTTTTTTAAATAAACCTCACCTGTATTATTAACCTCACCTGTATTATTCGAATTTTTTTACAATGACAAGAAAAAGAATTGTTTAAAAAGTATTCATTGAAATGACATGAAGCAGTTGAATATAAATGAAAATGTTGTGTAAACAAATTTATTACCAGATAGTCACTTTGAGATGCTTTTGCTAGGATCTATTTTGGCAAGGACCGCAGCTAATGCGTACAACTTTAAATTTGTTGGAAAAGCACACGGTGAATATTAATAGCAGAAAGTTGAAAGGTAAAATGCAAACATTCTATTATAGTAATTTGTGGGAGCATTTTAGAATTACTTTGTCTGAAATAAATTTGCTTAATATGCAAAATACTCTGTACATTTCGATGTTTTTAACTCGAGGATTTCATGTATAGCATAAATTTACAGTGAATACAAATTATTTATATTTTTTTTGGTGGAAATATTCTAAAAATATTAGAATATATTTTTTGTATGAAACTTTCACGATATTTATTTTTTTTTAAATATATTTTAAACTCAGGTCCAATTTGTCCGGACAGTTTTTCTGATGGTAGTGGTATGCAAGAGTCAAAAAATAAAAATTTAAAAACCACAACTTTTTGATCTCATCAGTAGAATATGAAATTTAAAATCCTTGAAATGTCTTAAATAAATTGATATTGTTTCTTTTAGTTTCTCTATTTTTGAATACGTAAATTGACATACCCGTAATAAATAGTAACGTATAAAAGGAAATCTCTGTAGTACATTTTTTTTACTATAAAATTTCACATAAAATAAAATATCTATCATTTAAAAGTACTCCGTAGTTATTTTGACCCTCCATCACTCTTTATTATATTAAAATTAGCTTTCATAAATGTACAAAAGTAGAATATAAAATACAAAAAATGTTCTGTCATTTATTTTAATACTGGCTCTAAAAATTACTTTGAAAATTTGAGGGTATTAAAAAATATTAGCTGATTTAAATACGTTTTTTAATAATACCAGCTTAGCTTAAGTAATGCAAGGATAAAGTTTTGGTGTAACTAAATTACGAAGTCAGACGGTTATGTTAATTCCAACATATTTTCATGATCGCAAAAAATAATTATTACAATGTTTTTCGATCATTTTCGATGTGTTAAGCTTATGCAAATTTCTATTCTACATAAAATTTAAAAGTCATGTTTTATTAATATGGTCTCTTAATTTAAAATTAAAAACGTGAGCTTTTAACTTAGTCTTGGGAGTACAATGGTTTCGTAATTTGATTAAAAATATTTTAAATGAAGAAACGTTTTTATAGCGTAGTTTCTGATACACCATTATTTATAAAATTATACCTATTCTGTGGTAGAATAGTGATATCTCAGCAAAATTTTACCCAATCCGTTATGATTTAAGAAAATCAAAATTTATTATGGCTTGCTAGCTATAAAGAAAAGAGACTTTTTACAGGATCATTTTGTTGATGTCAATATAAAAGTGAAATTAATTTTCAATATACGATCAACATTTTTCGAGAAATCCTGTTCAAGAGCATCTATATCACATTTTACATTTTTTGTTAAATTAACCTACTTAAATATAAATTTCTGTTTCGACACCAACGTAAAAAGAGATATAAATTGTAATTAAATTATAATTCTCATTTGTTATAATTATATTTGAGGCCATGTACTACCGAAAAGGGCACGTGACCCTTCTAACAACCAATAAATTTAAAAAAACGAAACTAATTTAATTTAAAATACTTCTGAATGATACATAAATGCTCGACTTTTATATTAAAAACTTTGACATTTTGCACAATCTACCATAACAAATTCAATATAGTTATAAAAAGTTAGTTGATGTAAAAACGGAGGAGCATTCTAAAAATATTTTACCAATATTGAACTACGCTGCCATGATTTAGGGTTTAAGATGTATTGCTCAAATGTTTTTAAATAAAAGTTGCTAAAGTAAACTAAAAACAAATAAAAAAGTTTTGCTGAATAGATTTTCTTTAAATTATGTCTCTACTGAAGCTTTGTTTAAAATCAAAATTTTTTATATAAGTTTTGAAAAAGTAGATACTTAATTTTGCTTACATCTGCCAATAAAAAGCTTTTTCAACTTTTTTCATTTTCAGTTATTTGTATGTATAATAAAAGTTATATAAGGAAGCCAATACTCCTTAAAAAAAGCTTGAATATGTGAAAACTCTCACTATAATTTTTATTAAGAACTGAGAAATTTATAAGTTGTCTAAATCGAAGTTTAACATTGAAATATGTTAAGCTTGCACAATATCGAGCATTTCAAGCATACGGAATGAAATAACTCGTGGTTTGGTAGTTTTGGGCTTTATTAATTAATCTTGTTTACATTGCGATTAATTCTCAACTATTAACATTTAAGACACTATTTTGTTTTCCTCATCGTTTCTTTGATAATCGTAACTTTGACTTTTATGTCCGTATAAAATAAAATTCGTTGCACAACAAAAACATTTTAATTTATCTTTTGAAATAAAAACCCCCAAAAGAATAGGCGAAGATGATCTCAGAACTGCATTTTTTAAGTACATGGTACAGATAAAGCTAAATTTGAAAAGATAAAAAGAGCAAAATTAAGGATCGGAAATTGGTTGGTAATTAACAGGATTGTGTAAGCCTGATGTTATATTTAGGAATCCTCATTGACTTGCAGGGCTCCATTTTAAATATTTACTTTCTACCTACAGCCGAGCCGCCTTAAATAATTATTTAGTACGTGAGAGTGATAGCTGTTCCGTCTTCCGGATCACCTTAATGTGCGATAGCCATATCTGTTTGTCTTTCAGCCACTCAGGAAGAATGCAACCATAGGTATTCTTCAAATAAAAAAAAACAAATTTATTCAAACACAAACCGCAACAATAAAATAACAGCTATTCTTAAAATTAAATTATTAAAGAATTGAAATTTACTTAATTATAGGCAATAAACTGGTAGTAGAAGTGTTCAAAATTATTTCTTGGGTGATGGTATGTCAAAATTCAGCAGGTTTTGAGCTGTATTTAACATTAATTAATATCAGAGACGGTCATTTGCCTTGTAGGTAACGCCATTAACTTTTTATGGCTAGTCTTCGTGCTTCGGAAGGCACGTTAAGCCGGTGGTCCTCCTGGATTACTGAATTGCTATCATTAACATAAAAACCAGGGTTACAGGCTCGTCTGGAGGTCAGTCTAGCAAACTACCTATCGGACGTTAAATAATTTATATGCTCACAGATCTAGCACTGCAAAGAGAACGACGCAAATGTTGAAAATAACAAGTCTTAGGCTTAAATTCAGTTGAAGAATAATTAATATCATTTTAGTTACAATTTTGATTACTATTGATATAAGTTTAATTAAAAAACTTTGTAAATATCGTGTTTAATAAAATTTATTATGCTGGGTTAATCACAAATTTTTAGTTTTATAAAAACATCTGGCGGTATTGATGGTTTTAATTAAATTAATTTTTTTGGTTTCATGTAAAGATCTCGCTGTTTTTTGTACTTAACTAAATTAAAGTGATCAAAACAGTTTTGAGAAAAAAAATTTAAAAATTTGATGTTAAATAAATTTTTGTTACAAGCGCTATTTTTGCAAAGCAAAATTTACTCACTTGTAATAAAACATTAGATGTGTTAGCTGAGTTTAGCGGAGGTAGATCGTGGGTAATGTTAAGCAAAAACAAGTAAACGTTGATTTTATGCTTTACGGGCTTTAATGAAAGCATTCTGAATAAAAAGACAAAAGACAGGGTCTTGTGTTAAATTAAACCCACTACTCAAGGTTTGTAGCACACTATTGGTCATCATAATAAAAATTAGCAACATA
The DNA here is from genome assembly GCA_905340355.1 of Rhagonycha fulva. NCBI lineage: Eukaryota > Metazoa > Arthropoda > Insecta > Coleoptera > Cantharidae > Rhagonycha > Rhagonycha fulva. Next base: position 39,083,608 of record HG996556.1, read on the forward strand.
GAGACCTATCGTTATGCTTTTGAATGTTTCAGCTTTTTGTTTCTACATCTAAAACAAAACATGCACAATACACAACCAAATAGCCATGTAAAAAAAGACATCGATAAAATGAATCAAACATATAATTGAGTTAATTTCAAAATGCAAAGTTGCATTGATTTGTTGTCTTGTTATTAACCTTATTTGGTCTTGTCATGCACTTTATACCAAAAATAGTGTGAATTCTTAAACATTATTCCTAAACTGACTGATTGATAAATCTGCAACGATGCTTAGAATTACTTTAATTTACACGAATATTTACAGGGGCAGTGACGTGCCCTACGTTAAATTCTATGGTCACCATCTGAAAATTAAACGTAAAAACCAATAATTGCTTAAATTTTATACTTACTTATTTAATTAATTTATTTGAGACACTAACTAGAGATTGATAAATAGGCTCTAACTAAATTTATATACAAAGGTAATAAAAACGTCATAATTAAACTACACGAACAAACAAATAAAAACATGATTAAATTCTGTGGGTTCTATTTAAAAATATGTAGAAGTAGCTGACTCGCCGTACTTTGTACCACCTAAAACAAAAATTGATTTAATTGCAACTCTTCATAAGCGATTGTGGATCCCAATCAACTTTCCAACTCTAATTCATTAAAATCGGCAATATGGTATTGCTGCATATATCCGGCAATACAATATTGCATTGTGTACGATTTCGTTTTGTGGTTAATTGAAGTCATACATAATTCAAATAAAAATGTCTTTTATATACATGGAATAAAAAACAAATAAGGTAAACATTTAATGCAAAGCTTTGTGTGGTAAATTACATTTTTGGTTTTGTTTTCCGGTGCGTAAATATACAAAAATGAAAGCTTTTTTGCGACATATATAGTTGTCCATGCGCAAAACATAAAAACTCCAAGTTAATTCCTCTAATTTCTAAGTCTTGTGATTTGTTGATGGTCATTGCAAAGACCAGACGCACGGAGAATTGCAGCCGCTTAAACTCAAATGGCAAATCTGTTGAAATGATGAGGATGTGCGGAATTAAAACATCCTCTCTTTTGTACATTTTTGATAATCGTCTCCTCACTGACGTTGTTCATAAGATTTTTTACAGCCAGTGTTGTTTTTTGTAATACAAAACCTATATTTCCTACCTTGTAAGAGAGGACTTGAAACGGTCACTAGCATAGCGATTAAGTGCACAAACTACTAATACAGAAAACCCGGTTCAACTCCGGGCGAAGTAAGAATCTTATTCTGACCGTCTCCATCCAGAAGGCAACGGCAAACCACCGAGGTGTAATTTTCCTAAAAAACATTAAAAAAATTGTCACTGTGTCTTTTCGTAAGACGATGGAATCTGAAAAAGAAGAAAAGATCCAAACTCCGTCCGTATTTGGAAAATATTCCATATCTTTATCTTCGTCATAAACTTTATCACCGTATTCGCCAGCACTTTACGAGCACTTTTAAATAACATACAAAAATTTTAATATTTGACAAAATTTAAATTCACGGGGTTCAACTTGACGTTTTTGTCAAAAGTCGATATTTCAGTTCTTAATAGAAATTTTACAGACTCAGCATTTTTAAAATAAATTAGAGCATTTGCCAGCACTTCGCGAGCACTTTCAAATAAATTTTAAAAAAATTTTAAATTCCGAAGTCAGGGGTCCCCGAAATTTTTCAATTTTAATTTCTTAATAAAAATTTAACAAACCCAGCATTTTCAACATAAATTAGAGCATTTGCCAGCACTTCGCAAGCACTTTCAAATAAATTCAAAAAAAATAAAAAATTCCCAAGTTGGGAGTAGACGTCAAGTTAGCCCCCCTTCAGTTGAAAATAGTTATTTGCCAATAAAAAATTAACCAACCCAGCATTTTCAAAATAATTTACAGCACTCGCCAGCACTTCGCGAGCCCTTCCCAATAACATAAAAAAATTTCAAAATTCTAAAGTGCGGGGTACAACTTGACGGAGCCCAGCACAGTTAAAATTTTATTTTAAGTTTACTATTGGTTTAAGTTGGAGCTTAATCTATGATCAAAGATTATCCTCTTTTATCCAACTGGTTCTAAGCCATAGATCGAATGTGAACAAACTTTTTTTATTAAAAGCCATAAATACCTAAAACATTTTATGGGGGCCAGTCTAAAAAAGTCTAAAAAAGTCAAAAAAAAGCATATCTTGTTTCAAACTCTTACAATTTTGATTAATAAATACTAATAAATGCTAGTAAATGACATTGGAAGCCGGATCAAAACACTTTGAGGGCCGGAGATGACCCGGCTAAGCATTGCTTTGCCTATCCCTGCAATAGATCGATAAATTAAACTTTGGTTCCTAACCTCAAAATTGTAAATCTAAATTAACAAATTATTACTAGGGACTATCGTGATTTGACCGTAGAAGAAAACTTTTTTTAACTATACTATAAATAGCGGAACCGGACAACTGGGCGACGGACAACTGAGCGACGTATAACTAGGCGAAAGACAACTGGGCGAAAGACAACTGGGCAATTAGTAAACTGGGCGACGGTCAACCAGGCGACGGACAACTGAGCGATGGAAAAACTGGGCGCTGGGTAAACCGGGCGATTGTCAACCGGACGATGGACAACTGGGCCAAGGGTAAACTGGACAACGTATAAGTGGGCGACGCAACTGTAAATTTTGAGCATTTAAAAAAAAATTATTATGATAACCTCTATGGGTGAGAGGTAAGTACTCGTGACCCGAAAATATCAATTTTGAAACCTCGATGAATTCTGAATGAGCATATTTTAAATAAGAGAATTAACCCTAAGGAAAGGCCTTAACAACACTAGTTTTTTCAAAAATCGATTTTAAAAACTTCGATTTTCACAGCAAATTTTATGCTAAGTCGCTCGTGATTGGTGAATTCTGGCATTCTGTGATCGGTCCGTGCAAGTTAAATTACTTTTTAGTTATACGCAGAGAGGGGATAACCGGAGCGACACTAGCATTTCATATGCTTCTACAGTGCACTTTGAGCGAAAATTATGCTTTTTAATAGTAATTTTTATTTGCACAACCACCGTTCTTGTAGAATCCACGTAAAAACGAGTTTCACTTTTTAATGATCCACCTTTTCTTTAACCCACCGGCCTAGGGGTATGTTTATAATAAGTGTAGTTTTGGCCACCATGGCACGAGAAGGATCCACGCAAAAAAGTATTAACCGTACGTTAACATTGCGTACGACTAAGTGAGTCATCAGCTGGACTCTTATGCATTACTGATGACGAAAAAAAAGTTATATCCACCCCCTTCCTAATAGCATCTTTTTAGAGTTGGAAGGCCCTAAGGGATATTGTTAGCTAATAAAGACAATGATTCATCATCTCTTAGTTATGCTTGAATTACGTTATACTTTTTTCGCATATTTCCATACTAGATTCTAGTACTAGATACGTCCGAGATGAAATATGCGAAAAAAGTATAATGTAATTCAGAAAACTTCGTTCGAGTTTCGTCCGAGTTTCTAGTATAGAAATATACATTTCGTCCGAGTTTTTATCCGAGATCGGACAAAATTAGGTAGTGCCAACATCGAATGCGAAAAACCCTGTGCATAACCCCACACTGGTTGGTCACTAGCTGGTGAAAAATGGTGATTTTGTCGTCCCTATTGGCAACATCTATACTAAAGCAAATGAAATAAAAAATCGAAAGAAAATCGAATGAAACTCGGATGAATCTCGGATGAAACTCGGAACTAGTTTCTAGTATGGAAATATACGAAAAAAGTATTATGTAGTTCAAGCTTTAGGTTATGAGTTATTATTTTTAACTTAAATTTGACGAAAAAAATAGTAACTCTTGCTTGATGTCGACTCCGAACAACTGATGTGTTTTTTGTATACAGTATAATAATTTCTAATTATTTATTTATTTATTATAAAAAAGTAAATTTATCAAATAAATTAATTCATATTATAATGATATGATATGCCACGAAGGTATTCAATTATGTTATTATGATTATAATTCGTAACCTTATTCAGGATTCTTTCGTCAGCTTAAAGGTAACGTCTCCTTTTCGTTGCAGCTTGGTAACCATCAACTTGTCGTTCATATTCTACGTCGTACCTTTTTTGAATAGATTTTAATTAGGTTAATTTTTTTTCGGTTTTGGTTTTAGATCACCCTGTATGAAATGTTTTAAAAAATAAAGTTGTATCAAGTGAGAAAATGCAAATACCTGCAAAATTTTCAAACGCGACAGTTTTCTTACACTCCAAACTCAATAAGTTTCATGCTAAATATTTCAATTCTTCAAAATGCTTCAGGTTGTCGCCCACTTACACGTCGCCCAGTTTATACCTCGCCCAGTTTATCCGTCGCCCAGTTTACTCATCGCCCAGTTGTCCGGCGCCTGCTTGACAATCGCCCGGTTTACCCGGCGCCCAGTTTACCCATCGCCTAGTTGTCCGTCGCCCGGTTGACCGTCGCCCAGTTTACCAGTCGCCCAGTTATACGTCGCCCAGTTATACGTCGCCCAGTGGGATTCGCCCAGTTGTCGCGTACCGAAATAGTTGTAGAACATGACAATAAACAAAGAAAACTTCGAGTTTCTCGTCATAGATCAAATCATTTTATATACAATTTCTTACAGCAGCTGAGAAAATTACAAACGAGAAAATTTAGTATTGCTAAATTTCCATAATGTATAGGTGTAAAAAGATTGCACCAACATCAAAATACAATCCCCTGGAGGAGACAAAACTGAGATTTATTGAAATTGAAATGGATATTTTTCAAGGAAAGTAATCCTAAAAAGAGAGAAGAAGAAGAATTTTTAAGGCATCTGATGCATCATTTTCTATAACAAGTAATATTGTTTGTCGTTGGCCTAGTTCTACCCATGATTCAATATTATTCATTAATTGCCTATTGAGAGGTAAATTTGAAAGAAAGAAATTTAACAATTGCATGTTGATCATCTTTGATTAGCATATTGCTGCATATGGAGCATTCTTAGATTTTGCTCTCTTTTTATTAAAGCAGAACCGAAGTATTTAAATTTAACTATTAGATCTATTTACGTTGAAGCAGAACCTTCTTTTGCTTTTAATCTTTTATCAAGATCTTTTGATTGGCTTTTATGCATCAGCTAATTGGAATTTTGTATTCTGCAGTATACGCAAATACCAAAGATAATTTTAAAGATAACTCTTAGATCAGTTGACCCTACCTGCAAGTTGCTTTATACAACCGCATAGACGTTGATCTTAGGTTAGTTCTTAAACCAGAATCAGTTGATCCCCGAGTTAACCGTCTTTTATACAACGAAGTAAACTTGCAGATCAACTTTTTGTAAATTAACTTGATGAATATGCAACCTGCAAGTAACAGCTAGTGACATCTGTTAGATGCCATTAGAACATCAATTAAAGCCAAGTACAGGTTTTGGAAATCTCTTTATAAATTTTCGAAAGATTTAGTTTGAATTTGTAAATACTATTATAAATAATCTGTTTATTTTACTATGTAAATATGATCAGAATTTAAATAATATTAAACCTTATACAGCCTACCTAGTAATTTAAGTTTAAATAATTATTGCAAATAATGTTAATTAAGTATGCGCAAATTGAACTTGACTGTGAGTAGACCCACAATTTTATACAAACTAGTACATTAAATCAACGAACATACATTAAATTTTCGTAAGTGCAAGTTTTATACATAGAATCTATTGCCTATATACTCACTCAATAACCTATATACTCCTATAACTGTGAGTAATATTTTAACAATATTTCAATTAAATGAATTCCTTGATGTAATGTTTCGAGAAAATTGAAACTTTAAAAATGTTAATACGAAAAACAACACATAACAGTACATTATACTTTAAAATGCATAAAGATGCCACAAAACGCTTAAAACTTTCTCCCCAAATATCCCGATTTCTCCCCGCAAAACCCTACATTTCCGACTTCCTGTACACAAAATCTCCCCTGTGATTTACCTTACAAAATTGTATGTAAATTAATGTCAGAAACAGTTTTCAAATTATGTATAGCTTTTTAACATCCCTGTAAATTTTTGCTGCATTTCGAATATTAAATTATTATGTCAAAAAAATTTGTAAATAATGAAATTTAACTTCCGGCATAATGGAAATCTTTTGTAGGTTAGTTCTATCACAAAAAATTGAATAGCAAAAAGTAGCATTTTGCTGGAATTCAATGGAATTATAGAAGTACCCATTAATAACGGTTTCTTGATTTCAGTCCTATTTGACATTCTGCTCAAAGCAATTAAACTTCTCCGCTAAATCCCTTGTTCGTTATTCTATGATAACTGCATTAATTTGATAGAATTGTTTGAATGAAAATACGTATATGTAAATTCTGTTCTGTAATTTATACAAAGATGATTTAAAAATTTAATTTTGCTGAAAGTTAGAAATTTTCTGTTCATTAAATATTTAACTTACTCTGGCTTTTATTACTTACAAATACTGAGCTTCTTTCCAAGAAGCTTTCAACATTTCTTTTGTGAAGTGTCCGATCTGCTTTCTTGCTTTCATACCTCGTAATCTCTTTATCATTAATCTTCTTCATTAATTTGCACTACACCGGCCTACCCTAACCTTTAGGATAACAGGATTGCAGTCCAGGACATCAGAAAAGCACCGGACATCACAAATTTTCTATTCACTTTTACTTTGCTTTAATCACTATTAATTATTTAATTACATTATTTAATTATTATCTTTGTATTTATATTTATTTTTTCATTGCATTTTTTTTAAATTTTTTTAAACTAAAATACTCGAAATACTTAGTTTCAATTCAAACTAAAATCAAATTAGGTACGAAAAGATTCATAAACGTTGATTAGTACAGGGCACTTAAATTTCTTACGACAAACCTGGCTAATATACTTATGGAAAATTCATCGTTTCTTTCTTCAATTATAGCAAAACTAATTATATCACCAGCCATAATGAGACCTTTGAGCTTTGAGACCAACAGCAAAATTTGTTTTATAACGACCAGAATAAATTATTAAATAAGTGAAGCGCGAAAGAGCTTTCAGGAGTTTTCATATATGATACTCTAAACAAATTTCTTCTTCATCTTACAAAATTACGATTACATTAATATATTGCGGGTGTTATCAACCATGGTTTACTTTAGTTAAATACATTTTAACGTTAATTGGAAAATTTGAGCTTTCAGATTACGAGCCACGCAGTAATTAAAAATGCGATGTTTCGTCAGAATCTGTTCAAATTCACTTCATTAAGAACTGCAAAAATTTTCAAACTTTTTTAAACTTGATTCTAAAAGTTAGAATCTTGGAAAAATTATGTTAATAATCTTGGCGTAAATAATATTTTATGGAACCCTCATTATAGGTTTGCTTTAAAGGTATCAGATAGCAAGGCTTTTTAAGGCATAAATCCAATAAAGCCGAATAACCAGCAATAATTTTATTTTTTGTTTCAGTTACGTCCACTTCTCTACAAAGAAGGATCGTGTAATCTACGAAACTCGGGAGAGAAACTAAATAATCTAGAATAATAACGAAATTATTAGGAAGCAATATGCCTAGCGATTCGGAAACTAACGAACCAAAGCAAAGGTAAGTTTTTAAATTAAACTTTAATACGACTTATGATTTAAATCTCTTGAATCGAATAAGGATTTTTATTTAATTTACAAAGCATACCATCGATTCCCTACAACAGTTCAACTGCATCAAAATTGCGAACAGTCTTTGCAAAAAATAAGTGATCATTTCAAGAGTCGGTCAACGATGCAGTAAAGTTAGAAAAGAAAATTGTGCTAATACAAAACTGCAGTTCTGAAGAAAATAGTTGCCCTAATAAAATTTCCAGCTGAACGAGGGCGAGGGTTAACTTTACGTTTTATCCTGAAGCGCAATATTATTGTTGTAGCTTTTATTTTACAAAGCTCTTTAGTTGTTTAAAGAGAAAATTTATTAAATCTAAACCACAAAATTACTATTGTGCGGGAAGTCAAGGACATTAAGCAACTATAAATTACTTGGAAATACTAAACAGTATAGGTATTATTGTCGTGTGAGACAAGGGTGCGACATTCGAAAAAGTAACCATGGTAACGCTTCACTTGCATGCTTGTCGAATTTTCAATTTTTGAGCTTTGATCCTTGAAATATTATTAAAAAGTCGGTTTCATAGTATCACTATGATTTCCAAAAAGTTATGTTAAACTTTTTCTGAAAAAGAAGAAAAAACTCTAAGATTTGTGGTTTTATCAACGCTATTATTGGCCATAATATTCTCTATTGTCTTTTGTTATCTAATGCGGGTAGTACTTTGTCGAAGTAGAAACTTGCTTAACAAAATAATTGCAAGCAAAGGTGTGATAACAGTAGTTCGTTCGTCGTTGTTTTTGACAGAAGTCCGAACACGTCTCTTTGATAGATTACACCTGAGGGAAACGGTTGAAATAAAGTTCATCCTTCTTCCAAAGTCGAATCGGGTACTGCCTGATTCTGAATAGAATCTTAACCACTATACTATTGACCGTCTCATCTTACAAATGATTGAAAAATTGTTAAATATTTTTTCTCACTTGGGATTCCACTTCTTAGTGAGCAAATTGTCACTTTTAGGCACAAGTCTGTGCAACAATCAGGAGCAACTTATGGGTCAAATTTATTTTGAACTTAGTGTTATCTGATGATAGTTCATTAATTAAAACTTAATATTTTTTACTCTACAAAAAAGAAGTAGGGGAGCTATTTCTGGAATAACTCATAATTTCACTCGATCTTCTACCTTCATTTATTGGTATTTTGAAGGATCTCTTACAAATTATCTACGTTCATTAATCATAATAATAATTCCTGATATTCACACAAATAAAGTGGAACATACATTTCATTATAATAGAAATAAAAGTTTAAACGTCTTTTCAATATACGTAGCAGCTTGCAGGAAATCGTTCCTGAAACTTGAATTTCAAGAACTTTTAGAAATATTTATTCATCCAAGTTAAGATTATCAATCGTCATATTACGTATTTCTCAAAACTTGAAATTATGTAGCATGAGTAATATTTATGTAAGTTATTCAGAAACGCCGGAAGCAAGAAGCCACTTAAATACAAGGTAATCCGAATAAGATAAAAGTTTCGAAAAGTCATTAAACGTACTTTCTGAGGGAGTTTAGTAGTTATTGCATTCCAAATATAGCTGAAATTATTTGATCTTTTACGCAAATTTTGCACTATTATACTTTTACTGTTCATACCACGTATTGAATTTTGTAATCCCTGCACTTTCCAAATCTTGGCAGTTTTGTGGTCAGATAAATTTTTGCGTTTAATACCTTAATGAATATAATAACTTGTTACGACATCAAAGTGATGTTAAAGCTTTGAAGGCATTTAAAACAAAAGTAGGATTAAACGATTTCGTGGTTTTTGAGAGATAAATTTGATGATATGAAACTTAAAATTATCTCATTTCCCAAAACTCTGGGCAAACCTGGTTTCTAATGTCAAACACAAATTATTTATATTTGAATGAACTTACAATAACTTTATAATCGAATTTTATAAAATTTTAATTAGGCGAAAATGGAATTCAACAAAATTTTATGATTAGTTGTATGGTAGGCTAAAATTAACCACATTGAGCTTGGGGAGAATTTTTAAATATTTTAATGAGAAATTACGAGCATATTCACTCATTCCGATAACTACATTATTTACTTGGTACTAGTTTTATCTTTTCCATATAAAACTTTGGACCAAAAATAATAATTAGTCTTTATTAAACGGTCTATCCGGAATTATGTATCTCCAGAAAAAACTAAACCATTAGCAAAAACTATTCTCGCACCGTATTCTTTTTCTTTTCTTTTTTTTACTTATTATTACCAACTATGAATTTTTGTTTTAAACTAATGTAATCTTTTATCTTTGTACCAGCTCTGCTGATTAAGATGTATTTTAAATAAATAAATAAAATAAATAATATTTAGCGTGAGTGATATTTCTACTTAGTACCTCACTTCAGTGAAGGCTTTAGCTACTCACGAGCAAAATAAAAATAATTAAAAGACCAAAATAATTCAAAAGAATTAACAAGTAATTGTATTTAATCTCAAACAGGGAAGCCAATTATAAACAATTAAAACATCAAAACTAACATTAAAATATTTTGTATTGTATTCTCATAATAAAATATCTTGTTTAATTATTATCACGAGCTAATAACTGAACATTTCAAATATTCTCATAATGTACACGTAATGATCCTATTGTATTCTTAATCATATAATAAATTTATGAATGCAGAAAGAAAGGCTTATGTAGAACATTCAAAACAACAGTAAGAGTAGTATTTAATAAAATTGAGTTATCCTGATGAATGTAAAATAATTGTTAGTAAACCCTATGTAATATTTCTACTGTGTACACACGGCTTTTAATTGTTCTGGGAACGTGCTCGTTGCGTGCTCTTGAATTTTTTATCTATTAATTTCCTGTCTAATAACATAAGCACTTTTTAAAAATAGTCGTGAGATCCATCATTGTTACCAGCGGAGGTAACACCAGCATACCTACTCATTGTGGCACCACGATTTATATTGTACTAAAATAATCCAATGTTCAAATTTTTCATAAAATTTCGATTTTATAATTTTCCAAAATTCCCAAAATAAATTTGCAGGATTATTTAGTATCACATATTCCAGCTTAGCTCAGTCGAAAAACTTTATCGCACCGCTCACGCGCGACCTTCTAATAAGAAAATTTTGCTTTTTAACAATTAATTTTTTTTTTAAAGAAGTAAAAAGAAACACAAGAAAACTTCTCGCTACCCACAAATTTTATTACTTTTTCAAAAAATTTACATATTCAATCTCGCAATTTCACATTTTCGCGACCTTGCAGCACCGTGGATCGCTTGCAAGTCCTTATCAAAACTTCTAAATTTCCCCACCTTCGCTATGAACCAGGGGCGTCACAAATTCAAATTTCCAAAAATTAAATATAAAATTAAAACAAGCAAAATAAACTTCTTCATCCCAAAAAAAAAATACGTCAATATATTTGAAAACAAATCCACTTTTCTTTTGTAAGTGAGTACGAGTATAATTCATTGCAGTAAAGGCAACTAGCACCATCTGAGTTGTTTTTCGGTTTTTCAGAACTGTAGTTTTCAATGACAAGTTGCCGTTTTACGCTTCTACCTTGTCTTTATCTTTGTTTTCATATCAATTACTTTTTAAGTTTATAAATTTCTGGTTTTGAATTCAATGACCCGTTTTTTTACGTCTTCTGTTTTTTTTATCAGTACCAATTACTACAGCTAAGAGAAGGAGGTAAAATTTTATCTGGCTATGATGACAAGTTAAAACCAGATCTAGATTGGTTTTTAATGTCTAATTCTATTTGGTTTTTGATAATATCACCTTAAGCTTCGAGAATCTCCTTATCTGTTACTAAAGCTGGTGCAAACTGCTAGTCCTCAAACGCATGAAAATTGAATGGATGAATACCTGTCTTTTTGAACTAATTTATTGCATTTTAAAATATAGCACTTTTCACATAAGTTTGATTGAGAGGACTTGCTGTTTTAAATTGAGTTACTGTCTTTCCTGGGTTTTGACGCAGCTATAATTGGAATTTGTAAAAAAATTTCTCTTTGAGAAAAGAAATCTATGCAGACTCAACAAAACTGGTAAGTTTGACGTGCTGGACCCAATGATAAAACTAGCTCTGTTAATTCGAAAGCAAGAATGAATGTAATATTTTTGAATCTTAAAGTAAGTAAACCGCAAATGATAAAAAACCAATTTTATTAGTGAAAGACAACAGCTACATACGAGAGATCACTAGTAAAAATGTGCCTGATATAATCCGAACTTCTGTTCACATTTGAAGATGCATCAATTATAACCAAACCACAACAACGACAGACATGTTTCGATCTTATTAGATTTCATCAGTGACGTATAGTCACTGATTGTATAGTCATAGACGACATGTCTTCACGACTCCTTACTTCCATACACATATGAATTATTAAAACTTCTGTTAGTAATCCTGTTAAGATTCAAATATTCAAATCTACCGCCGAAGAAAGTATGAAAAGAGTAAGGCAGTAGATGGACTGCGCAGAGTAGTAATGTATGCACGCTAAGTTAATGGATGCAAAAATATACGTGTGATTAAAAATAGAAAATGTAGTATAATTTGTTTTGATATCTATTTTTAAAATACAAGCAGGTGAACCCACAACCCCCCATTATCAAGTCCTTACAGATGTCTTGAATACTTTACGACACTTCAGTGGTGGGAAAATTTAAACCCAAAACAACCACAATAAGTTATAAAAAACTCACCAATAGATCTAACAGTGCTCACATTATTTAAACAAAATTACTTATTGTAGCTGAAAAACTTCTATTTTGAAGTTCTTAACAGCAACTGTTTGGAGACCAATGTTGACTCCAAAACAGAACAGATTCACCAAAATAACTTGTGTTCTGGTATATTGATTGGTGTATTCACAAATGTTAATAAGGTGACCATGTGTTCAAAAAAGTTACAGGTGGGGCATAATATGGCAAATTAACCAATAAATTGTCCAAAAACTGAACGCAATCTTTCAAGGTCGCAGCAAAGAATTTTCTTTCAAAGAAAAGAAAAAAACCACTGTATGATACTACCAAAAGCGGCCTCGAAAATATAAATACGACAATTTAAAATCCGCATAAGCGATTTTTACGGGGAAAGCGCAGAAGATAAAACTTCTTCTTTTTCGTATTGCTTTTAGACAGAAGCGTCGTGACCAATTTAATATGTTATTATTAATTAATTTTTATATTATGTTAGTTACATAATTAGTTATTTACATAATTTAATATGTTATTATTAAATGACTTTCTTGCCAGATTACATTCGGTGGTTTGCCATTGCTTTTCGAAAAGAGAGGGTTATAATGAAATCGAATAAATTTTGTTGCCGGATTGGAGATCGGACCTGTGGCTTCTAGCCTAGAGTCCGGTCCTTAGCCCGTTGACTTACCTCACCTCTCCTGGTTAGAGAACGAAACAACGTCTCAAAAATATTTAAAAAAATTGTAAGCTTGCAAACACGAGCAGCAAAACTAATTGTCAAGCTAAGAAAATACTCATATCGCTAAAAATTGACAGTCAGAAATATATCTGTCAAAAAAGCAGCATGAGTCTCGGACGTTAGATTTTTTAAAATGCTTAGCAGAGTATAAAATGCAACAAAAAATGTTACCAAAACACTTTCTCGTTACAATTTCTTGATCTAAATACGTATGAAGAAGACAGAAAAGTCCAACGTCCAATGTTTGAACAGAATGAGAGCAGTGTGGAGGAAAGCAAAACAAAATAACACTTAATGTGCCCTTTTAGGAGTAAAAAAACCTTATTCTAATTAGAAGCTTTTGTATTTCTTACAAAATTCATCCAACTTTTTTTTTGTGCAAAGGATATGTTACCAGCAAGAGTTATCATTCATAAGCTCATTGTTTATTTTTTGACAAGGGGAGCAGGGGAGACGTACGTACCTATGGCATTTATTGCACACTCCGCTCTGCACGACTAAGTGCACTAACTTGCTTGCAAGCATTTGCAATATATTTTTCACGTTTATTTTAAGCCGTAGCAAACCTGACTTATCCCCATTATATATGAGAATTTTTGGAGAGAAAGTTGTACTGCTCCAGAGTATTAGAAAGTGCGTTGAAATAGATACATAGGTTTGAATGTTAAGCTTGTTAAAAATCTGGGCTTTAGCTAACGATGTACTGTCTGGGCTTTAAAAAGATATTAGTGGATTGCTCTTTAGGAATCTTCTAACCCATTTCCAATCTGCCATTTTTATATCGCAATTAAAACCATGATTTATTTTATTTTTTTCGGCTACTTCAAATACCATCCTGTGCAAATCTGTAGAAGTAAGTTTAAGAAATCGTGTTTTTGTATCAATAATATGCCAAAGAATCTTTTCATCGATGGTTTTAGAGAAATTTGTTTTTCGTTCTTAAAAATCACTCTTGCAACTGTCCTGTTTAACCAAACGCCTTTGCAAATTTGGTTTAGGAAACTTGAAGGTCTTTACAACTATAAGTTAAAGCTCATATTGTGGTTTTGTACGACTTGAATAGTCTATCACATGTTATCCTTGTCCTACTGTTGTCTGTTTTTGGATACCATGTCTATATATGAAAAACAAAAAGAACTCAAAAAATATAATTACATACTTTATTTCCAGTGATGGACACAATGATGTCTATCATTGGATACAGTTAAAGAGTCCATCTTAAGCCATATTGCATGAATTACATAAAAACCAAAAGCTTTTTCACTCTTTGCCATAACCTCAATTTTTGCCAGGCAATTAATATGCAACAGTTTCTTCAAACTACAGTAGCAAACGCAGATTCTAGTTGAGCGTAACAACAAAAGCTACCTAACATCATGCCTAACCGTCAATGATCCCATCTAACGATGGGAATAAACAACTTTTACAATGTCAATTTCAAATAAGGGAGGTATTAAGACAATTTTTAAAGTTACCTGGGACCAGCTACCTACTAGACGTTTTAAGAGTGAATAATTCTACTTTAAATAGTACTCCATGGAATTCACACTCGTGGATTGGCATGAGAAGCTATCACGCTAACCTCTCGGCCATTCTCTCACTTAAACCAATACCAATAAACAGTAAAACCTTTTTAGACTCGTAACAGTAAAAACTAAAAAAAGGACTGACACCGTAACACTAGAAATTCTACAAAAAATGGAAATGACTTAGGTTGCCAATGATTGTTATAGATTTAAATTGTAGAGAGAGAAGGTAAGAACAGTACAACAAAAAGTCGTTATAAACTAAACGTGAGTACTACCCCAATATAAAATAAAATCTATTCTAATTTATCATTATCGAAAAATTAAAATAAGTTTTTTATTTATCATTCATTTACACCAAATGTGATAAAAAAACAAGGACTAGCATAGGGGCTGTCCATTAATCACGTGAGGCTTGAAAGGGGGGGAGGAGGGATCCAAAAAAAATCACAAAATATCACAAGGGGGAGGGGGTCTAGTAATATATCACGTGCATTTATTTTTCGCATTTCTTTCATTATTTTTATGTCAGTCAAAAATAACTTGCAACTTTTCTGTCTACCTCTAAACGTTATTATTGTAGTCTTTGATTTTTTATAATAAAGTTAGATGATACTTATACCTGTATTTTATAAATATTTAAAAAAAATTAAGATTCTTTGTAGGTACTAAAAAATACACATGATATGAGGGGGGAGGGGGGTTAGTCTTAAACCTCACCATGTATCACCAAGGGAGAGGGAGGGTTCAAAAATGACAAATAAAACATCACGTGATTAATGGACAGCCCCATAATAATTACCCGACTATCAAAAAGAGGGTAATGTGTTTAATTTGAATGAATTGTTTATCCATTTTTGCAGCATAAATTCAAGTTAAGTTTAAAATTAAAAAAATAAATTTTTTAAAATTCTTATGTTTTTGAAAAAATTATGAACCAATGAGATCAAAGGCAGATATAATAATTCAATAGCTCAGTTGCTCCCTTTTGTCGAATGTAAACTTTTGTGTATTTACTCGTATAATCTTATTTTATCGTAATTAAATAAAACTGTTTTTTTATATTAAAAATTAAATGTAAATTTGATAAAGTTTTTTGTATCAATTAAACTAATAACATATTGTCGATTTAACATTCAAAGAGTTTCCAAATTTGTGGAAAACAATTTTCGGTGCAAGGTTTATAGAATAGACGCTAAAATGCAAATTTTACGATTGAAACTCGATGAATTCTGAAAAAGCATATTTTAAATAAGAAAATTAGGTGCGGAAAATGGCCTTAAAACCAACAGTTTTTTCAAAAATCGAATTTAAAAAAGCACGATTTTCATAGCAATTTTCAAGTTCAGTCGCTCGGGATTGGCGAATCAATGCATTCTATTGACAGTCCGTGTAGTTTAAACTGGTCTTAGCTTTGCGCAGAGCGGCGATAACCGGAGCGACACTTGCATTAGAATGCTTTAACAGTGTACTTCGAACGAAAATTATGGTTTTCAATAGTAAATGTGCAGGAAAAATGGCTTAAAGCGCCCGAGCGCAGCGAGGAGTGCTTTAAGTCGATTTTTCTTTGCACAACCACCCTGCTTTTAAAATCCACGCAAACGAGTTTCACCCCTCAAAGATCCACCATTTTCTTTAATCCACGGGCCTAGGGGTATTTTTATAATGATCGGGCGCTTCGGGCCATTTTGATGAAAACCACCATGGCACGAGTAGGATCCACGCGAAAAAGTAATCATCAGGGGGGCTCTTATGCATAACAGTGCACGGACGGAGCACAGAATACATTGATTCACCAATCACGAGCGATGTAACTTGAAAATTGCTATGAAAATCGAGCTTTTTTAAAATCGATTTTTGAAAAAAAAATGGTTTTAAGGCATTCTTCCTCACCTGATTCTCTTATTTAAAATATGCTCTTTCAGAATTAATCGAATTTTCAATCGCAAAATTTCCATTTTAGCGTCTATTCTACAAACCTTTCCCCCAATTTTCAAACAAAACTGCCAAGAAAGTAATACTAAATTTACTCATTATTTCTTTCATATTTGCGTAGTGTAAAACTATCAGGTTCAATAAAATCAATTTTATAAATTACGCCACTATAAACTTTTTTGGATGTACCACTGTCGTTTATTTAGCATTAATAGTTCTTTACCACGAGACTGGTATAAATTAAGTAGGTCATTTGTAGCCTCGTTACTTCAACTTTATAACGCGCTTTGGTTTGAATAAAAGTTTTTTAAAAAGTGAACTAAACAAATTAGTTCTTCGTTTATTACACCTGGGATCATTAATTCCATGCAAGTGTAGCTGCAATTTTTTTTATTTTTATGCATCAAAAAACGTGATTTTGTAAAAGATATGTAATCTCTTTATAAACTTTTGTTGTATAAAATAAATTTTGAGATTCAAGTTCTTCAAAATCAATTATCATCTTGCACACAAGGTTTCGATTAATATTAGTTGCATCAGTAGCAATTATAAAATTCACAAATTTGGTTTTCGCAAAATACTCAAAACTGTCAGTACAAGTCTTGCTGACTAATCAAAGCACTACAGATAAACATACCGTAATTAAATATACTTAACTCACCACCAATTAGCAATTAAAACTCAAGATTTCCCCTACTTTCCCTTACATTACAACCCACATTTAAATAATGATAGAACTTCTGACTGCATATAATAGAAAATTTTTACGATATAAACTTAGCACTAACGAGAACTTGGCGAAATATTCATAACTACTATAATTATTGTTTTATTTATTTTGTATTAAATATAAATCAAAGTCGATAAAAAAGTTGCCCAAATTGAATTCTGACAAAAGCAAACTTGGACAATACTAGTAGACAGTCGATAGAAACTTTCTATAAATTTAATTTGAAAAAGCAAACTTTATAAACAATAAGGGTTTAAAAATAGAAAATTAATCCTATCACAATCAGGTTCAGTTTATAAGAAACTTATGCCCGTATTTACAAAAAACTTATTACAAACGATTACACAACAAATTTTTAATTTGAATTTTTTAATTTTAAACAAACATTTCGTGTCCAAAAAGCTCTCGTTATTATTACCGTCAATTATGAAATAAAATATATTTATTTAATAGTCCGTGATGTTTAACGTATAGTTTTTTTCAGTTAGTAAAAAGTTAGTAAAAAGTAAGAAAGGTTTATTTTGACTTACTTTTTAACCTGCATCGATCAGTAAGTTATTAGTACCTGCCCAATAACCGATTAGCGATTCAAACTCGTAACTAATAAATCGTAGTGGCTTGTGTTTTTCTTTGTGCCACTCTGCTGGGTCAAAAAGGATTTTTTCTTAATTCATAGAGTAAAAGTTAACGTTAGGTACTTATAAGCAAAACTTATGTCTGTGTAGAGAAGCTGAGATAATTTTAGTACTTGTAAAGTTGGTAATTTTAATTAATCCGAAGATACTAGGTAATCTCTAAACATTCAGAGGTATCTGTATTCATTGAATGCTTAATAAACGTAGTTACGTGCTTTTACAACTTTCAAATAGATTCGATTAAATTTATATTGTAATGATTACAAACTTTTGAGTTGGACAATCACAATATTATGGAACATAAGTTTCTGTTTGATTTATGTACTTTATTGAATAGCTGTCAGGGATACCAATTATGCTATCATGGGTTCGAACCACTTTAATCCGATTGGTTTACATTATATATAGTTCAAATATAGAATCGACACCTTGATTGTCCGGTAAGTGAATTAACTTGCTTAGGTTACTCTTTACCGTGGCAAAAAAGATTAATTTAAATGCGATGAAAAAAAACAATTGTTTATTATAATTTTTTCTCCAAAATTTGCTTTATAAACTTCTTTTTAACTTTTTTTTCTTTAGGCTTTGGCTTCTTATCAATAAATTGGATAAACAAATTTTTTTTTCTATAATTCTCATTGTTTGCTTGTTATGTTTGTCCAATTTAAAACTCGCAAATGGAAGATTTTAGCAATACAAAAAGGTTATGAAATGTTTTGCTGTTTATTTCTATATCAATGCAAAAACATATCAGTAAAAATCAGTTGGTTTTTTAAATTAAAATTTGTCCTTTGTTTGGCTGTTCCACTAAAAACTCGAGAATGAAATTAATACTCCTTCGAGCTACGGCTGCAGTCATATCTTTTCTTTGAGGTTATTAAACACGATATCGATCGGCAGGAATTAATAAAATGGATATTTCAGTATACAAACTTATTAAAGAAATCTTTTAATTGGATCTCTGTAAACTATTAGCACAGTTTTCATAGAACACTTTTTATTGAAAATGGTTTAATAACTCAAAGAATAATTATTAGCTGTAGCAAAATTTTTAATAATGCTTCATAAATTTTTTTCTTGTCAAAAAAGGCGGAAATATTTACTTTTAATATAAATATTTGGCATGAATACAAGGACAAATTCATTTATAAAGTTTTTAAAATTTAACACTAAATTGCAAAGTTTCCACATATATTCAATGTTTCATTCAATCTCTTTGTGAGATGATGGCATCTAAGATTTATTTCTGATGTTAACCGATGATGTTTAGTTCAGTAACTT
Source organism: Rhagonycha fulva (assembly GCA_905340355.1). Lineage (NCBI taxonomy): Eukaryota > Metazoa > Arthropoda > Insecta > Coleoptera > Cantharidae > Rhagonycha > Rhagonycha fulva. The sequence continues at coordinate 39,102,856 of HG996556.1, forward strand.
AAAGTTTTGATTTTAAAGTTATATAATTAACTGTTAACTGTAGATAAATCTCAAGCAGATGTTTTATGCTCTAACCCAAAACCGCAAAAGTTGAAATGTGCAAGAATGGAAGCACCGCTCAACTATATTTTCAGCGTTGAACATTTTCTTATAACTACATATAGGCTACTAAAGCTTCTTTGAACGGATTTTGTGATATGCTCATTGAAGTGTATATACATCAGCAGTATCGACTTAGTATGAGCAGTCACTTTCAAGACTGCTTTTCGAATTTGATTTTAGTAACTTTCTAACTTGCTTCTGTGTAACGTAAAATTAATTAAAATTAAAATTATTACTTTTTGATGTTAAAACACAAAAAAGACAAAGAACTCTGAATACCAAAAAATATTATTGCTATACATGTCAGTGGCCAGTATTGAAAAAGATCCAAATTTAACAATTCGTCGGCATATCCAAAAGCTTGAACTTTGTGCGTCTTGCAAGCTCGTGCAAGAGCTAAAGCCGCAAGACCATCGTTTACATCATACGTTTGGTGATTGGACTGAAAATTAATTGTAGTTGAGCCCGTGTGTTACGGTAAAATTTTGCTTAGTGGTGAGGGTCATTTTTGGCTCAAGAGGAAGTGGAGAGGATTCGCAAATGATTGCACAAACACCAATGCATCCAGACAAATGCACTATGTGCACATTGCATGCTGGTGAAATTATTGTCGCGTAATTCTTCAGAACTTAAAATGCAATGCGCATTATGATTACTGATTATTTTTTCCAAATTTGCATAATATCGATCTGTACAAGATCGTTCTCAAATCTATGAACTTCTTTTGTTATACGATACCTATAAAAATAAGATTCTAATAGAAATTTATGTTACTTTTTTCTATTAAATTAAAAATTTACATTCAAAAATGAACATTGGAACTATACCTCATAAACATTCAAAGAGCATAGTGTTATGAAGTGGCAGTTACCGAGCTTTCAAAGAAAGAACTTCAGTAATCAACATAAAAAGGTGTAATCGTGCAAGATAGTGGCTGAAAACTGCCATTGGATGCAGAATTTATACAGCTTTGTATAATTTAAAAATATAATATACATTTTGCAAGTTTAAAATGAAAGTTCCTTTTACTTCAAAATCGCGTGCATGGCAAAAAATGAACTGTCACCTTTTCTTTTTTAATTCAAATTATTTCAACTTAGCTAAATTACATTATTAACATATTTATTTAAAGGTAAACCATTATAAATCTAAAAAATATTTTTTAAAGTTTTTTTTTAGATTATTCTACTAAAACTAATCCGTAATTCATTCATAACGATATCCAATAGCACATTTTGATGTTTGAAATCCCGTGCTTGAACGAACTTAAGGGATTGAACAAAATTTGACATTCAGATAACGAATAATTCCACTATCAAATGTTGCAAAGTACTTACCTATTTCGGTTTCAGAATATCTTTACAATTAAGCTAGATAACACCCCAAGATCAGTTCTACCCTTTCAAGTGCGTTCTCTGAACGAATACAGAATAACAAAAACTGACTTGTCAAATATCAACATTTTACTAAAAAATTGTACCACCCCTATTTTAAATATTTAATGGTATACATGGAGAGGTAAAGCTGTCATATACTTCAATTCCACCTAACCCTAATATTAACTCATAAAATTAATTAGTGTTGTAAATATTCAAATTTGACAAGATGCGCCAGGTGCAAACTGACTCTATAAACGTCACATTCTATTATAAGCAGTAATTGTGCTGAAAACATTTTAATTAAATTCTACATCATTATTATCTATTCTTACGTTACTTGTATTGTTCTAGGACAATCCGGTTTGCTATGTATTTTTCTATTCAAATGTCTAGTTTCAGCCCGTCATTAACATTTCTCTTTGTTTTACTGGTACATTAATCTCAAGTTTACTGGGGATGAGGTAAATGATCAGAGATTTTATGCACATTAATCAGCCATGATAGAATTGGTTGAATTGAATGTAATCTGATTACTGTTCAGGTCGTCCAAGCAGGTTAAATAATTTGATAAGGTTATAAGCTCCTATAAGGCGTCATCTACATACTACATCCATAGAAGTTGATGTGCAGTATTATAATTTTATTTCACTTTGTAAGAGAAATGTAATTATTGGGGTGGTTTCCCGTTCCTTTCCTCATAGATTTCAGAACACAGCAGTCTAGCCGGCACGATTAAAACTGGAACAGCGATTTCTCACTTCCTGGCTTATTTAATCATGTATGCTTTACCACGCTACTGATTTTCTGACTTTTATTACATAATATTGTTACTTTCGTCTACAATTTACTGTACCAAAAGATTTACGTTACTCGCCTAAAAGAAATTATTTATATTATACGTCCAATAATGTTATACCTTTTTAAATTAGAATAATAATAAACTCTTTAAAACTAATTTTAGGCATAATAAAAAAAGTTATCTTTTACAATATATTAGGTATTAAATAATTTAAAAAAAAATTTATTAACGAATGATCTACCTGCTAGACTTAGGAATGGACAATATAAAAATAATTCTTTTTGAATTAAATTTCTTACAAAAAAGTCCCTCGCACGTTACAGTGTTACTAGTTTTAGAGCGCTTTTTAATATTTTTTAATTTAAGAATTTCGATTTGTCTAAATAAATTTTAAGAACTGCTGAGCAATTAGGAACACTGCGAAGTAACATCAGTTTGTCATATTTCTTACCTTAAAAGCAAGACATAAATTTTAAACTTTTTGTATTTAATTATAGGATCTACATAAACCTACTTCATATTTTATGATTTTATTTAGTATTAAATTGAAATTAAAAAAAATTAAAAGCAGCTACATTATTATTGTATATTTTATCGCATTTCAACTTTAAAATTTTAATTCCAAAAGCTTTCAGTTAAAAAGTAAGTTTGACTGTAGGGTAAATAGATGATTTTTAATTTATCTTATTTATTATTGGAGTAGAGTTCGTAATATTTAATGAATCTGATTCAGAGCCCAAAACTTTGGTAAAAAAATAACCTTAATCCTACAGGGACTCACTTTGATTATCGTTTTTTCTTCTTAAGGTAATATAGAAATGAGAATTAGAGATAATTTTTTAAATCAGCGCCAATGCTTCTAAACAAAATTTATTACTTAGTTATTATTTAACAGTGCGAAATGTTTTGTGTAATTTTACATAATTTAATTTAATAATAAAAATTATACATATTTTAAACGTATGTACGTACCTTCTCTGTAAAATTAACTTTAGCTTTTTTATTCATCGCAACTTACAGGGTCGAACTGAATGACTTAGGAAAACTTTAGAGGTGCATTGTAACGCAATTATGTATTCCAAGTACTTGAAATGACAGTCTACACAATATTACATGCTTTTGAACGTCTCATACTTGAAAATGATCAAGAGTATCAGAAGTTTCATGTGAAGTTCACAATTATTGTAAAAAATCAATAAAACTTTAGAATTAATAATTATAAAATTGATTCTATTACTCTAAACTTGAAAGCAAGGTGACGCGTATGAATGGATTAACTAGATCCTAATGCTTTCATTTAGGTTATTTTACCTGTTTTAAAAGTCCTAAAATGACTTCGTCCAATTCTTTTTCATTTATAGAACAGTTTGATAATAAAATATAATTATTTAACTTTAGCCCTTTATTATTATTATTGAATAGCGTAACATTCCTTTCGGAATTGAGCTGTCTTTTCAGACTTACATGATCCTTTTTTTAAGGGGGATTAGTCCTCTGTACCCCTTTATTACCTACACTTAATTTTTGGGAACATAAAATATACAATAAACAAAATATTAACACGTTTTATAACACCTACTGATTTTTATGTAATCAAAAAACAACTATATCCTGAAATTTAACCAAATAATTCAATGGTACTGTGTATATTGCTTTCAGTGATATTGTGGTTTATTGAATGTTTACCTAACATTGTATTTGTATTGTTATTAAATTGCTTCCTTTCAAATTATAATGTATTATGTAGACCTATTCTGCAAAATTTATTAAATCACGCTTCTAAATGGAATAAAGTTTTAAACAACAAATTTGAGAGAGTTATGCAAACAAAATTGATTTTAAATAATATTGCGTGATTTTCAACCTCTTGGGTACGCACGAATCTACTTTCGTAAAGATGTTTAGATAATTTTGTAAGTAATCTATGACGATAGCTTGGTAATTGAAGCTATCTTGAGAGGTAAAACGTAATTTTTAGAAAAAGCCACCGTATGGATAGATAATGTTATCTTAAGTAATAAAAGGGTGGCTAGGGAATATTTTATCCTGGTTTGTGGTTCTTGCTGTCCTAATTATTTGTAGACTTTTAATTGACATTTATGGTAGCATTTGCCATGAACAGTATTGTACTGCTTGTAATAGTTTTGAACTTTCATGCTGCGTTTATCGATTAATCATGAAAGTGCTTTCTTGATACATAAATTGATCACTCTTGGGGTCTAAACTAAACGCATTTTTTGATTAACGATAAAAGCTGTTGTGTGTGCGTATGGCCAGGATTATGCAATATAAAGCACTTTAATTTTCAGTTCATTTATAAATTGTAATAATATTCAGTAATGAATTTATTTTCAAAAATCAATGTAGCGTTGTCACTTGCTGACGGTTACTTGTCTTTTATTAGAAACTTACAATTTAATATCGATATTATCCAATATATCAAAAGTATTTAAAAAGTAATCTGTTGTATATTTTTTTAAATTATAAATAATTTTAATTTACAAAATTAGCATTCTTTAATTTTCGAATTTCTACCTATAAAACCAACTCAAAATTAAGAAAATTCTTTTAATTATAAATTAATGAAATGCTTTTTTAATATAATAATTAAGATATAAATATTTACAATCCATATATAAACTTAACACAAAAAAATTTTGTAACATGTACATGGACTTTCAGTAGGTGATGTTAATTTTTAACCTAACCTAACTTTGCATTATTCAGATTTACCTGAAAGACTTTTGATACAATTTTTTCTTCCAACTTTGTGACCTGAGACCTTACAGTCTTCACATAATGATGAATTTGGGCAGCTGTGGGAGGAATGTCCAGACTTGCAGCATTCGAAAAATTTTCTCGCTCTCTCGGGTCTATTTCATCCCCCTGACTCATGATCAGAAACCCAACAAATAAAACACATATTGTGTCTGCGTTTTTTATAATAATAATAATAATAAGCATTTATTTCAAAACATTACTAAACAACATACATTGTATAGAGTTTGAACTCGTCACACAAATGAACTTATTATAAAATATTGTGAATAAGTGAAAGTAAAAAAATTTTTATACAAAAAATTCTTGTGTAGAATAAGGTTCTAAGTTTATTAAGTATTTTAGTAGTTTTGTTTTAAACACTTTACTATCATTCACCACTTTATGCAAATCACCAGGTAGAGCGTTGTAAAATTTGATGCTTTTGTAGTACGTTCCTCTTTCAAATGCAGTTAACCGATGAGCCGGTATAGGCACCTTAGTTGTAGGCCTTGTATTATAAGTTTTTGTTATGTTTGCATGTTGAAGGTGTATTTTATTTATTATCAAATACATTATGCACTTATAAATATGTAGTGCATGTACTGTAAGTATGTCTTCCCTTCTGAAGATTCCCCGGCAAGACGCTAAGCAAGACGCTATTCCACACATCAGTCGCATTGCTCGCTTTTGAGTAATAAAAATATCATCGACTGCTGAACTGCTACCCCAAAGAGTGATTCCATACTGCAATATCGAGTAGAGGTTTGCATAATACACTGTCTTTATTGTTTGCTTTGAAGTTATTTTGGACAACACTCTCATACCAAAACATACACAACATAGCTTGGCGTTCAGGTGAAGAATGTGGTCTCTCCACGAGAGAGACTCATCCATATATACTCCCAGAAATTTTGTTATTGATGTGGATGGAATATTATCTATCATTACAGGTGTAATATCTTTATTTGTGGCTCGGAATGTTATTATTTCAGATTTAGCCTCATTCAGCACTAGACGGTTGCAATTCAGCCACTCATTTATACATTCTAAGATTTTGTAAACCATTAGATGTAGCTCATCAATGCTTTTACAGTGCACAAGCACACTGGTATCGTCCGCATACATTAGAACTTCGCAAAATTCTTCTTTAAGAAACTGAGGGAGATTATTTATGTAGCACAGAAAAAGCAAAGGACCCAGTATACTACCCTGAGGCACTCCAAGTGTTGTTACTTTCTCTGACGATTCTTCGCTGTGTTTACCATTATGTATCGATACTTTTTGTGTACGATTGGTTAGATATGATCGTATAAGATCGTAAGCTATCCCTCTGATTCCGTATCTGTATAATTTTTCTAACAGGATTTTATGATCTATGCAGTCGAAAGCCTTTATTAGATCAAAAAAGATGCCACAGGGAATATCCTTCCTTTCTAGCATTTCAAGAATTCTTTTTGTAAAAGCGTGCAGAGCAGTATCCGTGCCTCTCCCCTTCATAAAACCGTGTTGTTGAGTGCTCCATAGTTTGTTATCTACAAAGAACTTAAAAATTCTGTTATAAATTACTTTTTCCATAATTTTTGAGGTAGAGTTGAGTAAACTGATCGGTCTATAGTTGCATATATTTTTTGGGTCTCCTTTTTTAAAGATTGGTATAACTTTAGCCATCTTCAGTGCATCTGGAAATATTCCTGTTCTAATAGATTCATTTATAAGATGAGTCATCGGTTTTATTATGCTCAGTTTGATGTGTTTTAATGCCATTGTCGGGATTCCATCTGTTCCACAGCTTCTTTTATTTTTTAGTTCATCTATTATTTTTTCAATTTCATCCTCTGTTGCGGGTGCCATTTTGTTTCCTCCTTTTGTCTCAACGGAAATTTATTATTCACTATTTTACTTTTGAGTTTATTTTCAACTGCTTCAGCAGCGCTTGATGTAAAAAATTTACTAAAGTCCTCCGCCGAGTGTTCTATGTTTGGATCACTTTTAGTTTTGCCAATATTTATATTGTTTTTCACAATCTTCCAGGCTGTCGATGATTTGTTGTCAGATTTATTTATTAGTTTGTCATTATATTCTCTGAAATCTTTATTTAACATCTCAATATATAACTTCTTTTGTAAATTGTATTTTCGTTGTCCATCTGCTGAGTATTGTCTCATTACGTATAAAATATCCAGAATTCTCTTACATTCCCGTGTTTCGGCACTTATTTTTATCCTATTTGTGGATTTTGTAGTTACAACTTTATGTTGTACGGTTATAATCGGAATGTGTAGTTTAAAATAATACTGCAAAATTTCAATAAATTTGTCCCACTTTGAGTTGGTGTTAGTTGTTTTGTAAACATCAGACCAATTTTCCTCCATTAGATGATTTTTAAGGTTATTAAGATTTTCTTCAGTAAGAAGTTGTTTATTAATTTTGTTGTTGTTATGTTCCACTTTTGAATTATTTTTTATGTAGATCAGTTGCCTTAGATGATCAGACAGATTTTTATTTTTAACTTTCACGGAAACTTCCGCAACATTTGTGATAACATTATCAATGCAGGATTTGCTTCCATTTTGGTTTGAGTATGCAACTCTTGTATATTCTGTTACTTTTAGTCCCAGATTAAATGATAATAAAAGGTTTTTTAACCTACATGAATTGTTTGAATTTGTCTCAACAGTATTTATGTTAAAATCACCTGTAATCACATACTCATGACCATCATTTTCTAGTAGTTGCAATAGTTTTTCAAATATTTCAAAAAATGCAAGAATTTCAGCATCCGGTGATCTGTAAAGACAAACAATTTTGATCGTCCTCTCGTAGCATGTAGTTTTACATCCTGCTAATTCGATACATCTTGGAATGGTTAGATTATTTACTTCATCATAAGGTACTAATTTATGCTTCCGAGAGGTGTAAATAACCACTCCTCCGTGTTGTTTTGATGGTCTACAAAAATAAGATGTTAATTTAAAGTTCATTAGTTTAATTATTTCTAATTGATCGTTTGATTGCCAGTGTTCACTTAGACATAAAATATCACATTGTTCATCCGATATAACCTCCTCAAGTTGTTTTATTGATGTAAGACATTGAATGTTTTGATGCATGATTGTAAGTGCGTCAATTTTCGTATTAGTTGTTGTATTAGTTTTTGTATAATTATTTGGAGTTGAGTTGTTTGGATTTTGTATTATTGGTGGTGTTGTTTGTTAATTGTGAGAGTTGTCTAGAAAATTCCTTCCTAGACCAAAATTAAAACGAGTCCACGCCACACCATTTGGCCAGAAATCAGGTTTGTAAGCTTTCTCTTTGAGTGTAAAGTCCATCCCGACCATAAAAGATTTGTTATCTTTCCTTTTTGACGGAATTTTAGGTGTTAAAGTCTTCACGTATACATCCAACTCCGGAGCTCCATTCTTGTCTTTGATGTACTTTGCTACCATTTCTTCTGTTACGTGATCTTTTGTTCTAGATATATACATCCATATCTTGTTTTCACTTTTTTCTCTTCCAGACAAACCCATCATTTGTTCTTCATTTGATAATGTACCGCATCCTAGTTGCATTTTTGACTTGTTTGCCAATGCCCTTTCTCTGTATTTACTTTCCAATGGATTTCTTGCTTTGGTAGGTGTCATTTCTTTCTGTATATTTTCATTCATTGTAGTATGGGACTCCAAATTAGTTGCCTGTCTCGTCTCTTTCAGTGCCACCGCATAATCTCTTTTATTGGAAATTGCCATTGTTTCACCTAACCGTTCCTGATTTTTTGTAAATTTATTCATTCCACCTGACGGTTTCACAGATTCATCTTTCAGTACCTGTAGTTGTTTATCGCTGTCTTGTTTTTTTCCAATTTTAGTTACTCGCTGTTTAATTTTTGTGTCCAATTGTGTTTTGCATTGATCCTTTCCATTTTCAGTTGCATATTGCTCAATTTTTGTGTCATTTGGGTTGTCTATTTTGCCTAATTGTTCCGACCCAGAATGGTTTATTAATATTTGTTTTTCTAGAAATGAAATCTTTTCCCTCAAAAGAGCATTATTTTCCTTCATTATTATATTTTTGTCTTCTAACTCACGAATAATTTTGTGTAGCAACCCTATTTCAGTGTCTTTACATTTATTGTAAATATTTCCGTTGGCTATTGATTGTTCCATCTTTGTAGTTACGGCTATCGTATTTTCCATATCAGTTTTTGAGGTTATGTTACATCCCTCACATACCCATTTCCTGTTCAGGTATTTTTCCAATTTTTTAAGCACTTCTTTATCACCCACTCACGTCATATGAAATAAACTACCACATCCCGCACACTGAGTTTTTCGTCACTGTTTCTATCAATATTCTTATTGCAAACCGAACACATCAGACCACATCCGCCCGCCATGCTTGCCAATTCTATAATTGACAAAAGTTTGTCTATACTGCAGTTGACTAAACCAATTTTAACTTTTTACAGTTTTAATAATTTAGTAGCACTTTCTGAGTTTAGTTTTAACATTGCGGGTTGGGTCTTGCTTGATTGAAAAAAAAAGTTTAAATACAGAAAAACAAATTAAATTTTGAAACTTGATTTCAGAAGGGGCTTTTGCCTGGAAGAAAACCAGAACATAGTTTAATTTAAATTAAAAAAGTAAATTGTAACGAAAAACATTAAAATTATACTCATTTTTGAAATTTTCTTTTGTAAAATTACTAAAAGTGCGATAATTAAAAATGTAACCAGTGCGGGCACGGCTAAAAATAAAAAAAACAGAAATTTACAGATCGCGCTGGAGATATAAAAAAAGTTAATTTCAAAACCAAAAACAAGAAAAATTGGCATTTAACTTAAAAATTTAACATCTGTTCTGTTGAAAAATTTAATTTTTCGGGTTTTTTTTATTATAAATTTGTAGAATTTTGTAGAAATTTTAAGTTTACCAAAAAACACGTTGGAAGTCAAAGGCGAGACTTATTAGCTTCTTTTTAAATTATTTATTGCAAAGTAGCGCCTTCAATCATCCAAATAACACCATTACATAATAACTTTTTTATGCTCAAGAAATTGTATATGAGCAGAACTTTAATTAGATTATTTTCATATTCTGTTAAATTGATCAGTTACATTAAAATTTATTGGTATATAAGTTTAATTGGTTTTTTTTTAAGTTTTTCCACAATTTTTTTAAATAACATTCTGAAACCACGACTCCTGGAAAGAATTTTTTAGGGTTTACCGTAGCTGATACAAGTCAGCCGGGAAAACTAACAAGATTTCACAGGAAGATAATGGCAATAGATATAGTAAAATATGCAGGATCTATAGATCAAAAGGTTAAATCCGCAGAAAATTCTCTGTAAATTCAATGCATTTAGCTTGACTGTAGTTAAAAAACACATTTTAGAGCCCTTGAAAAAAACACGCCAAACAGAGTTTCTGCTTAGCCAAAACGCTAATTTGGTTAAAATAAACAAGGTATGAACAAACGATCAACAGTGGTAATAGTTCTGTGGGGCTTACGTAGCCCATCGACCTAAAAAACGTAGCATTATATAGTCAATTGTTGCTAAGGTCAAAATATAACTTGATGCGGCATTGTGAAAGTACATGTACCGGACCATGGTTATATTTTTTGTACACTATATTGTTGTGTTTTTATGTTGCTAGAATAGTATAGGAAAGCATCCAATTAGGTTGAAACAAACCTCTATAAAAAAAATCCTGTCGATACTCTTTATTTTAACGTAACATTTTCATGAACATACAAAAGTTGTAGAATTATACAATAAAACAGGTCACTCGAATGACAACAAGGAGCACTTTCATCATCATCGGTGATTGGTAATAGTGAAATATGTGAAGTATGTAGTACTAAATTTAAAAGCTTCGTAACTTTTATACCGGCGTTACACCAATTTGCACTGCATTAATCTTATGTAAACACTTTCATCTGATTTAATGCTTTCCAACTTTTACGTTGAGCCATAATTTATACCATACAAATGGAATGTCCTTCCAATCGAATTGACGCTTAAGTTTATACGTCTATTTAGTTTACATGGCAATATTTAGTTTAATTTATATCAAAATATTGAAAAAAAACCTTGCAACTTTCAATGATTGTTATGAAGTATTGTGCATACATAAAGAATTTATAATTTAAAAAAGTTAAAAATTCAATATGTAGAGCAGATTTATGAGAATGAAATCCCTGATTTTAAATAGAAATTTTTCTTATGTACATTATGTAAATTATTGATAAGTTATTAATGTAAAACAAGGCATCGTAACTGCTTTTAAAATATTTGTATTTCTTTTTACTAAGAGACTTTTTAATTCTCCATTATTGAAATCTTTTTCACTAAACATTGCAAAATTTCGTATCAAAAGAATTTAAGTTACCTATTTATGAATATAAAAATATCAATTTTTTCAATATTACGTTTTTTATAAATGAATAATTCTGGAATTAAAACTTTGCATTTCAATTGAGCACTACTGGAAACTTATCTTCTCGCAACCAAAATCAGTCTTTGCCAAAATTAAGAAAAGTATTTAATCTGCAAGGTTTCAATGTCCTTAAACAGGAAATAAATACATAAAATAGCCAAACACATGAAAGATGCCATTAGCAAACTTAAAATCAAAATTGAGCAAAGACTTTTACGAACGTGACTACAAAACACAAAACAACAATTATAGACAATTGCCAAAACATCAAAATCGGATAGAACAATAGCAATTTCTTGAACTTCAAACCAAAAATAGACTAAAAGTTTCAAATTCAGACTAACGTGAATAACATAATCTTACCATATATTACGAAGCTCCAGACATCCAAACCCAAGTCCAAAAATATATGTCGAAAATCCATCAATCTACTTCAACAACTATCCCTCTTATTTAATCAAAATCATTTCACATTCTTAAAACAGCGTTGTTTTTAAGCAAAAATCAAAGCTTCCTTTAAATCCTTTTCCCATTCTTTTTTTGTTCCTGTGAGTTAGTTCTATCTTTGGCCAGAGATTATTCAACAATAATCCCAAAAATGTAGACACCAAAATAGCACCTTATCACATCTGACAAAAAAGAAGACAAAACCATTACAAAATTACAAGCCCACGTACGTAAAAAAATTTTAAAGAGAGGAAACAGAAAACAATGAGGCAAAACGACCCAATTACCAAGCAACTCAAATTTAACGATGCAAACATAATATAATGTAGTATATAAAATATTTTACCAATATAATTAAAATAAAAATTCTTAATTTATTATGTTTGCGAACAATAAAAAGAACACAGCAGCAATTTGATTACGTTTTTACGATATCGTGTAATTGGAGGAAACATAAAATCCTTTGTGAAGATAATCCAATAGAAGTGGCCTTTTGAAGTGCTGTTTATAGTTTTAATAGCCTTTTGTTCACGTAAAAGCAATACTAAAAGATTGAGCCTGTCATACTTAAAGCTTTTTTAGCTTTATTAAAGTATTATTTTAGTTTAAAATAATTATAATTGATTTTTAAACAGAAAAACGAGATCCAATGTAGATCTGGCAATAATAATATCATGGGTAAAAAATAATGTACAATTATAAAAAACTAGCTATTTTATTATCAAAGTAGGTCTGATTTTTTTGAAAAAAGTTTATTTTGCTTATATAAGTAAAATTTAAGCGTCGGGTATCTTCAAATGCGGAAAAAAGTATCTTTTGGAAGTGATGCTTTCCATAACAATGAAAAAGCAGTAATCTTTGAAAAAATTATTTTACCATGTTACTCTACTAAATTCTAGTCTAAGGTGGGCTACCCCATGTAGTTAAATAATAACCGCATTTTCAGCGACGTTTTTTAAATACCTTAATAATAAATTATTTGATTTGATTGATTCTCTTTTAACTATTTGGAGGTTATATATCAAGTCAGTAGCAGAGTACTAACGAAATTTAAAATAAACATTGCATTTTATCTATACAAACTTTTGGTATCGTAAACAAGAAGTACATTTAAAATAAAGTATCTTTTTTTTCTTGTCAATTTTTTGTTTAAAAAGTGTAATTTTAAATTAGAAAATTCGATCAAAAATCATGAAAACATTAAATACAATGTAGTAAATTTCAGTGATTCTAAAAATGCGTAAAGTAGATCAAATATAGAATAATTAAATTAATATCTGAATTTAAGTAAACACGTGCATTTAACAAAATCGTTTAAGAAATCCAGGTATAGTCTTAATCCACAGGCTTAAAACTTATTGGAAAAGTTTTAGGGTTAAGTTTGCTAAAGAAATCCGTCAATTAGGGATGTCTAGACGGAAGAGCTACTGATGAATTCTAATTGACCAATGTACAACAAACTTTTAATGATAATCCCGCAAACTTTCACACGTTACCTAAATTCTAGCATTACATAACAGGTTTCATAAGCAACTACTGCTGCAAAGCTCAAATCAAAAATCTTTCACGGCCTGCTGAACTTTAAGTAGGTACGTACAATAGCAGGTATGGATTAGCGATTAGTTTGGTTTGAATTTGGAGATTTAAAAACCGTAAAAAAATAAATAAAAGCTACTTATTGTATTTATTATATAAAAATATTGTTAAATGACATGTACTTTAACTATGCTACAAAAAATTGGTGAATATAATATGGAATATAAAATAAAAACTGAACGAACTATGATTGAATACCCAAAACATTAAGAAACGATTACAACTGATGCCAGCTGTAGAATATTTTCTGACCCTCTCGTAATAATATAAAAAGTTTTATTGATAAAATGTAAAACTTTCAGCTTATTCTAATTGCCCAATTTAATAATCACGTGTCATCTTAAAGTTAATTACTCGCAAGATCGAAAATGTAATGTATTATGCGAAGTTCTTCCAACAAGTAGTAGGAAGCAGTTAATTCCAAAATTTTGCGGACTTTAATGTTGTAAATAAATAGACGCTCCAATTATTTTCCACATCTTTGTAAACCTTTAAGCCATTCTCAATTTAATCTAAATTGCAAATGTTGAAATTAGAATACAAATATGCAGTACGGAATGTAATTTTAAATTAAGTTGTATTGCCAAATAGGTTCGAATAACAAAAGGTACGAATTGATACACCATAAATTTCTTTATGATACAAAGTTGTTGCTCTCTGGGGATTATTTTTCCAAGATTTATGTACTTTATTGTACCTACCTATACTATGTTTTTATTTGTAGGTATATTATAAAAAAATACTAATAAATGCCACCAGGTTATAAATAAACGTAAGTAGTAGTACACTTATAATTTACGTTTTGCAGTAATATTTTCATATACAGAGACGATTAATCTATTTTTCCCTCTAGAGAATCGTCAATATCCTCAGCAGAAGCAAAACACAACATAACATGGCTGGTTTTATGTGGGTGAGAAAATTTACATAGGCATTGTTTACTTAATAGACTGATGCTTTAGTTAAAGGATAACACTGTTACATTTAAAGCTTTTGAAACTTTTAAACATAATTTAGTATTTCATGTCGTAACCAAAAAGAAGCTAAATTAATTTGAAGTAAAAAAAATGTTTTTTAGTGATGGACACTATCAGTACTTTTGGATAATTAAGAGTAATTACTTTATAAGTTTTGGATATTATTATGTTAATCACAAAATTAATCATAAAATTACATATTATTATATCTGAAAGCTGCAGAATTAAAAATTTATATAAAATAATAAATTATCGCATCTTTACCTAATTAATATCAAAAATTTATTATTAAATATACCTAATATTAAAATACCATTTAATCTTAGTTTTATTAAGTAAACCAAAATGTATATCTCCTAATATCTTATTTAAATTGTTATGCCAATAACTGTATATGAGTATGCCAATAAACTGACGTAAACCTTTAATGTTTTGCATTTCTTTGAATAATTTTCAAATTCTTAGTCTATTTAGCAATCCAATTATATTTTTTTATAAATATCTGTAAAATACTATATAGATAAATATGTATGATATCTTTAGATTTCCAAAACATCCAAAAATAGGAATATAAAAGTCTTTAACTGGAATTATTCGATAATTTATTTTGTTATGGTAATAATCGATACTTTATTATATAAACTACCGAATCGTAACTAAACTATGTAATATTATTACAATCGAAATACTTGATTGTTGTCAAAGTACTACTAAATTATTTGCAACAGACCTAATTCCGAGTTTAATTTCATTTATGTTGCGAATAACATAATTAAATGTAAATATGTATTGATATTGACTGTTAAAATAGCAATTATGTACCTATATAAATCCTATCCAAATATTCACAAATTATAAATATGTTTGTTTTTAATTATGATATATTTTAAATTTGTTTGTAATTTAATTGTTTATGTTTACAGAAAAATAATTATTCAATTTTAGATATCAATGGTGATGACATTATTTATTATTGCAAACAAACAATTAATTACCTTTATACTGCGTATTTATTTAAATTAAATTAAAGCAAATTCTAAAACTGAAACTAGCAGATTTAAGCCATTCTGGGCGTGATTGATGTAGTTGCTCGACCATCGACCTCAATCACCGCGAATACGACCACATTGTGTAAAATATAGTTTTTCGGCCTTACTCAGAACAATTGTGACAAATCAGGTACGTGCGTCTATATCGGAGGTCATAAATCTTCTCTAAATTAGATTAAGTTATTAATAACTTAATAAACCAATCAGATGCTTAGTTATAAATGACACTGAGAAGGAAAAGGTAGAGTTTTCTAGCAAATTATTATATTATAGTTTATTGTGCTGCTAAGTTCATGAACAAAATAGGAATAAACTTCATATATTTTAAGTTTTCGAGAAGAGCTTCTTTCAATTTTAAATATTATATCGGATATTAAAAAAAGTTAGAAGATATTAAAAAACTTCCGATAACAAATCTGTCATATTATAATATTTTATTGTGATTATGCAAAAAAGAAAAATTTTACGATATTTACATATAGTATAAACCGTTTACATTTTGGGATAAACCCGCGCTAACAAATTGCAAACTAGTCAGTTAATAGTTAAATAGTACCTACCCAAACCCTTAAATTATCTCCCAGTAGAATACTAAATAAATTCTACCCTTTAACCTAAAGGAAGTTAAGTTAGTTCTTTGATTATAAAATAATTTATAATAAAAGGTATATACGCTATGAGAACGGCCAAATTTGAATGACATTTTAAATTTTGTCAATTGAATAGTATTTTGTTACATTATAGTAGTGGTCAAGCAAATTTACCATAAAAACCCTTTACAAAAATAATAATAATTAAGTAGAGTATCTTTACAATAATTTTAAAGTTAACCGAAATAATGTAGTTTCATCAGTTCAGGTTATTAAAAGATGGACCCTACTGCACCACATGGAACTCATCTGAACACCATATTATTTATGAGTTAATATTGAAAAGATTGCGGAAAATTCGCCGAGAAAGTGCAAAATTGTTATTATTTTTGTAATATAACCGAATTAAAATTTAATTACTTAATAATAAATACTGCTGAGCGTCAAATTGAGGTAACTGATAATGGTGAGCTTGGATAAATTTGTATAATTGCTCGACGACACAAATTCCCTAATTATAGAATAATCCAAGTGTTATTTATGTATAAACAGAACCTGTTGCTTAACCAAAATTTCAAACAACGAAACATATTATTTTAATAAAAAATTGACTTAAAATTCAAAACACTTAGAAACCAGATTTTAAGAAAGAGCCTCAGAGAGCTTTCTGCCTCAGCGATAATATAATAAATAGAATTTGAATCTGCAGACATCGCTGTTATAATTTATTAGGTACTGTTTATTGTGTTTTTAAAAAAAAATTATTAAAGTTATATATAAAAAGAACAATGTTATTTAATCATTGACTATCAGGGACTCTCAGAGAAGCAACAGGCGGAAGAAAAGGTACACTGGGCCTCACAATTTCCAGCTACTTATCGCTCATCGTAATGAAAGTGGAAATAAAATCTTATAAATAAAAATACTTACAAAGTAAAACTAACATGTTGTGACTCCCGTTGGGAGATGTTTAGAGGTTAACATTTGGTACTTGAATAATTTAGTGGCGTCTAGAGACAAGAATTTTATATTTTTATTCCGAATCCAAGTATAGGTACCTAGTTAAAAATAGAAATATCAAAAGTAATTTTGAAAGCTGTCAAATTTCATTCAAGTATCATAAATATCTTAATTATTTAAATTATTTCCTTCTATGAACTGACGTTTATAATGAACTTCAAGAAAGCGCATCGCTATATTTAAATTAGAAATAATTTAAATTTAAATTATACCACCTCTAAATTGGTAAATGTCAGATCAATTTAATGTGAATGAATGTAAAGTTAGGTTAGGTGTCAACATTATTTTTATGTCTAAACTTTTGTAACAAGAAATAAAAAATTTAATTAAGAATTCGAATTTGTTTGACTTCGTTATTATTAATATTCCGATCTTTGGTAAAATTTATATCAGTAAAATTAAATAAATTTATTAAATAAGTATTATTATAGTGATTGATAGGCATTCAGATAATTAGTAGTCCTTTTAATTATTTGTACCTATCACGCCACATTAATTTTATTATTATTATTTGCTCACAAAACACTTCTTTGCAAAACTACAAAGGTTTAGACATAAAAACAATTTTGGCTCCTAACCTAACTTTGCATTCATTCATATTAAATTGATCTGGCGTTTATCAATTTTCAGATGGTATAATTTCTTTAAAAATTAATTTATTTAAAGTTTGAACGATATACCTACACTTTTTTTGATGTTTATTATGAACGCTAGTTTATTGTAGAAAAAAATAATTTAAATGATTAAATGATATATGAAACTTGACAGCAGTCAAAATTACATTTGGTATATCTATTTTTGCTACTGCAGTGAAGTGATGTGATTGCTCGTTGAGTTACAGAGCGGAAATTTTGCGTTCAAATTGCGGACACAATTTATTAGCTTGGACTTCTAGTACCACTCTGTGGTAAAATTTGATATTTGTGTCAACGTCATTACGGTAAATATGGTAAAGCAAATTAAACAAGAAAAAAGCGATTTATCGTCAACTTGACCCTGAGTTTGCAATGAACCGTAGCGCTTGTTTATGTTATTATGTATTGCAGTGCTAAATGACCTAACACCACATAACTACTGCGTATATCCTTTGTGGGTACTAATATTTAAATTTGTTGTTAACACCCACGACTAATTTGAATTATTTCCAGGGTTCCATTCCGGTTCTGCAGAAACTTTTGCACCTCACTTTTTTTATATATTTTTTTTATTTTTTAATTTACTAGTTATTTTTGAAAATGCTTTTGAAGTAAACAAAAATTGACTTTTTTCTTCAAAAAACCAAAGTATTTACGAAAATTTTTATATTGACAAACGAAATAATAAAAGTTGACGACAATTTATTCTCTTATGCCATGGTCCGTTCAGTCGCTCATGCACTCCGCAATTTTCCCCAATCGGGAAAAACCACCAACTAAAATTGATTTTGTGTGCGCTTGATTTTTTTTTTAAATATGCTGTAAGATTCCAAATTCAATTTCAGTTGATGATCTAAATCAAGTAAAATAGAAAACAATTTTACAAATTTAACAAATTAAAGCTAAAAACAACCTTTAATTTTTTCCGAAATGTCCCTGGTCATGCAATTCACTGCCCTCTCTTTATTTAGATACACGGCAATCCATTGTCTTTACTTCTCTTAGCAGCTGCAGCTTTTCTGGTTTTTTTTTTCGCTCTACACCAAACATTACACTTTTAATTTTTCTTTTTGCAATTTATTTCAATTTTTTTTTAAATACAAAGTGCCCCGTTTCTTTAGATGTTTTGTATCAATGAACACAGGTTCAACTTGTAGTTTGGCTTTGGCACGGTTTAGAAACTAACATACAAAAACGTAGGCCCTGTAAACCATTGTACTTTTAGTTGGCCGGGTTTTTGAAGATGGCGCTATTGTAAAGTTTACGACATTTAAAAATTAATTTATACAATAACATAACGCATATCATACTCTAATGATGATTAGTAATGATTATAACAGTGAAAGTAGTTAAATTGTGCTATTTAAATTAAAATATAGTGGACTAAAATGTAAATTGTCAAATCTAGTTGACCATGTTTTCCTAGGTGGCGCAATTTTAAAATGACTAAATTTTTAACATGGAAGTTTCTATTCTATTTAGATCTATTATTCTATAGTTCAAATGGTAATTGAAAACAAAAATTGTTTGTTTAAAGATTATCTTGTCATTCTAAACATGTCTTCTTTTTGATAAATTTTTTATGACTCAAAAACACAAATTTACTTTTGAGTAAATTACTTAGGTCCATTTCCCCAGTACATTTGTGCATTTTGATTTTTGGATAAGTTTTTATGTCATTCGTTTGTGTATGTTTGAGCAATTATTTTGTTTGTTTGTGCATTTACCGTTGGCGAATTATTTAACAAATAAGTTTGGGGGCTACAGAAATGCCAGCCCCCTCTCCCCCATTGCGAATTTTGAGTCAAAATTAGTGTCAATCGTTTGTGCATCGTTTGTGTACGTTTGTGCATTTATTATTTTTGTTTGTTCAAGTAGGGTTAGCGAAATATCTTCAATTGAATAACCGGCGATCATTTCTCCAGCCCCTGTTCCCTCCCCCATTTCGATTTTTGGATCAATTTTTGTGTCAGTCGTTTGTAAATATACGTTTGTGCATTCACTACTTTTGTTTGTGAATTTACAGTTGGTGAATTATTTAACAAATTAATATTTATTTAATCTCCGAGCAACAACTGCAACAGTGTCTAGATTATAATTTTAATCTACTAAAGAATATGCTGAAAATATTTTACTTTTCTAGAAATTAACATAGAAACAACTGCGTATCTACGCGCAGGGAAATTGAATTATAATGTAGAATTAAACAAACTTAACCAAACGTTAAAAATTTTGAATTTTTAACCGTAAGAAAAGAAACAACATACAAGAAATTTTATAAAAAACACTTAAAAACCATTTGAAACTTTAGTGACAAGGTAAAACTAGATAAAATATTAGAAAAAATGACTAAAAACTTTGAAAAAAGGGGGGAGTGATGAAACGCAAAACGTGGTACTTAAAAATTGAAAAATATACTAAAATGATTACAGAATAGTAATACGATATAGCGCTATTTCAAGGTATTTTTCAATTTTTAAGTACCACGTTTTGCGTTTCATCACTCCCCCCTTTTTTCAAAATTTTTAGTCATTTTTTCTAATATTTTATCTAGTTTTACCTTGTCACTAAAGTTTCAAATGGTTTTTAAGTGTTTTTTATAAAATTTCTTGTATGTTGTTTCTTTTCTTACGGTTAAAAATTCAAAATTTTTAACGTTTGGTTAAGTTTGTTTAATTCTATATTTTACGACACATACTAATATCACACCTAATTCTTGAAATTTTCTTTTTAAGATTTATTTTCTATAATAGGGCAATCGCAAGATTGTTTTTGTGATAAAATTTGAAAATATTTTTCAAATTTATTTTCTCGAAGTTATGTTGGTACGGTGTATCACTGCTTTGAAAAACCCTGTCTGTGACAGTTATTCTGAAATTTTTATAGTAACCTTTTATTTCATCTTGAACTCACGTGCAAGAAAGTCTAGCTTAATTTATTAATTTTTTTTTTGGTAAGCATTTTTACAGTTTCTTTTTATAGTTTTTTTATAGTTTATTTTTTAAAAGTTTTTTTTTTTAGTCATTTTCATGTTTGCTTTTTCCTTTTTTCTAGTTACATACGACTGAAGATAGGCAATTACCTTGAAATAGCGCTATATCGTATTACTATTCTGTAATCATTTTAGTATATTTTTCAATTTTTAAGTACCACGTTTTGCGTTTCATCACTCCCCCCTTTTTTCAAAATTTTTAGTCATTTTTTCTAATATTTTATCTAGTTTTACCTTGTCACTAAAGTTTCAAATGGTTTTTAAGTGTTTTTTTATAAAATTTCTTGTATGTTGTTTCTTTTCTTACGGTTAAAAATTCAAAATTTTTAACGTTTGGTTAAGTTTGTTTAATTCTATATTTTACGACACATACTAATATCACACCTAATTCTTGAAATTTTCTTTTTAAGATTTATTTTCTGAATTATAATGACTAGTCCGGTAATATCAGTAATTGATTTTTGTTGTTTTGACACATTGTTGCGATTTTATTGAAATTGGCAGTAAAACTTTATTTTTAATACTTAGCGGAAAATAAACTGCGTCAGGTGAATTTTATCTTTAAAATACGTAGAAATCCGTCTAAAAAGCTATAGTTTTCCAATATTTATTTTTTCGGGTGAAAAAAAATTCAAAGTACGAAAGTAAGTATAAAAAAACCAGAATATAGATAGATGGCTTTAATAAATTGAAACTTACAAGAAAGATTATTTCAGATTGTTATTACAGCCAGCATTAACTAAGGAATTACCCTCAATTACTATTTTTTTTCAGAACTCATCACCGAGCTTATTTTGTATATCATAGAAGGGGTATAGTCTATACGATAATATGGCAAAACAAATCGAAGTTTTAAACTTTTCAAATTGCAACATTTTATTGATCAATTTTTGAAAAATTCTGTCATTAAAGGTTGCCATTTGAGGGTTAATTTACGTTACAAGCGGTCAAAAAGTAACAATTTTTTATTTCTTCTTCTTCTTCAAGTGCCTATCCGAATCCGGATGTTGGCGATCTTCCTGGCTAAGCCAAGAAGACTTTTCTAGGGAAATGTTAATAGGGTGGTTTCCCGTTGCCTTCCCCCATAGTCCACAGATCGACTTTGGACTTTTTAGATCACAGCATATCCGACGCAACCAGGATTAGAACCGCGGTGCCCGCTCTCTAGTCTATCCGTGTTTGATTTACACCAGACTGCTGGTCTTTTTATTCTTTCTATCTTTTTATTTCAGTTACTCAAAATGTTTGACCATAACGAATCCTACAATGCGGTATTTTCATTAACCAATTTCGAATATAAAATGATAATTCATCACAAATTTGTCATTGTTGGCATTTCAAAATGTTTTTCAGTTTTGTTTTTCCAACTTCTTAACGACTCCACGCAACAAGTTTTCTCATCAATTACATTACATAAAGCATTGCTAAGTAATGAAGTTTTAGTTAAAATGTACTTTGCATTAATAATTTTAAGTGATTACTCCCATTGTAGGTAAATTTGTTGAGACCAGAAACGTTAAATTAAACTAAAGCTTTTTGAAAACTATATTTGTTTTAGCATTGTTGGAAATAGCGTAATAGTTTGTATTATGTTATGCTTATCTATACCCAGTTTCAACGAAAGCTTTCAGAAAAATTGTTTTGAAGTAAAATAAATAATAAATCAAAAGACAAGAAATATACTAAGTCTGTTTAAATTCCAAGATTTATTTTTATTTAAAGAAAAACTTTTTACTTTTATTTTCGGTAGCAATTAATTACCTTGCATATTTAATCTAAACAGATTACCGGATGATATCTCACTTTTAACAGATATTAGTGCTATGTCATGTAATTCCATTAATCGTGCAAATATTGACATATTCAAATGTATAATAAACATAAAGCACCCTAAATTGCAGTACAACCCATTTAAATTAATTATCCTACCTTAATTCTTAAATTGAGTGAGATAGTCACTGTTTCATATATTATTATGTTTTTCATTTAATAAATAAATAATTTTATTAAATAATTCCTGCTAATACACATATTCTGATATTATTTCTTATTTCAAGATTAATTATTTATTTAATAATATCTAATTCAATTTGTCTATTTCCACATCTGAAAACATAATTTAATTTTGGATTTGTATAATAACGAATTATCATGAATATAAAATTATTATTGCTTCATGTTAATTCCATTAACGCGTGTCTACACCCAAATTAGATATATAATATTTATGCAAAACAGGTTGTACCTATGGCAATTTTCTAGATTTTCCAAGAAATTCAAATAATTATTTTATAGAGCTTTTAAAGAACAATAAATAATTGTAATTGATTTTTGTGAAGCGAAAAATTTTAAAACAAAACAGTTTTTTTATAACTTTTCCTAACAGTTTAGCAAAACTTGTTGCATGAATGTACCAGTAGAATACAGAAAAGGAGTAAAAAAAAGCTTTTTATACGTGCACTTTTGTTACCTATTATATTTTAGGTAGGGAAACCGGAGTAATAATTCCCTTAACAAAATGTGTTTGTAATATTTTTTGTATTCTTAGGTAAAGAATGCTGTCTTTAAGTTCAGCCTATAACAAAAGGTTGGTTTGAGCATTGTAGGGTATATTTATTTGTATAAATGTAAATAATATAAAAAAAACTGAAATTGCATACAAATAATGTGAAAATCCAAGCCCGGTCTCTCTTACTTTCTACTTTCTGAAAAGCACCATGCCTTAAAAGTAACTTTGTCTAACTTAATATAATATTTATAAGCAACTACTGGAAAACGTGACAGTAAAGGACTGAATTATATTATTGGATGGTGCTTTATTTTCTTCGTGTTCGATTCACGTGTCTATTTTTCAGACATTACCATAATAGCAAGTTTTTCGTTTGTTCTTAAGTTAACAAAAGTTTATTATGCTTACATCCTGCTTTTCATTCTTAATATTAGGGTAATTTATACTAACTTTTATTTAAAAGCTCTTTAAATTGATTTTAAATTATAATAAAGTTTTTTTTTAATGTAAATTTTAAGAAAAATATGTATGGTGATAAACGAAGCCTACCTGTTGAATGTATTCCATTTAGTAGTATTGAAACCGAAATAGATGTATGAAAGCCAATCATTTTAGGATTAATAGCATTTTCAGAAAATATTCTTGTAAAGTACATAGTATATCTGTGAGCTGTAATAGCTACTACTAAATGTAATTATGTAACGGTATACGGAAAATTTCGACATATAAAACGCCAACTTGTACTTTGATGGTAGGAACATTTCATGTTAGAAACCCATTTGTACGAACAATTAACCTATATAATATTCATTTTAACTGCATTATCTACACTAAATCCTTGTTATCATCGCAGATTTGTTAAAATTAAACTTCAACTAACCAATAATTTATCCAACTTAATAACTTCACTTTACTGATCCCAAAGAAGCTATAACAAAGTTTTTTTTGAGAATAACATAATACCCAATTCAATTATTTTCTTTCATTGGATTTGTGTAGTTAATAAAAACAAATCGGTTTGACCGGTCCCAGCTACGTTGCTGCCCAATTATTTATTATTCTTCATTATAATATTATTAAATCAATTCGTGAAAATGAATATCTAAAAAATGGAACTGAAACCTTAAAATAAATTTCTAATATTGATTTATAATTGTGTAACGGTAACTGGATAATATTTTAAAATTTTAATCGTTATTATTACATCAGACGGAATACAGATCAATCGGACATACCACATCAAATCGTTTGTTATATAGTATTAGATTAATTCACAGTATAAAGATTTTAATGCGCAACTCGGATAAACCCGCAAAGACTAATTATTACAAGCCAATAGATTTTAATGATTAACCACCTAGTAGTATATGTAATTAATTACAATTGGACCCACCTTTACAATAAGGAACCAACTAACATATTTCAAATTATGAGTAAATCGAAGAAAATAGTTTTCAAATGAATATTGTAACTCTGTCGCAAAATTACATCTTTGTAGTTTTTTTAAATTTAAATAATTTTCAAATTAAAAATAATTCACACATAAAAAACACGTGATTACTTTTTGCTAATAATTTTCATTTTCAGATCAACTGTCGTCGGTTACTTCCTTATTGCTGAATGAGGTCCAATTTACAAAATGTAGCCGAACAACCAAAATCCAGTTTAATACTTTAAACAAATTTACTTTGCATACAAGCGGTATGAGGTAAATTCTAAACTGAATTCAAATTTGCACTTCGTAAATACTTTATCTAATAAATTTTTTGTTAATAATTAAAATTACTGAACAACTTACGCTAAGTGGAAAATTGACATTTCAATTAATGTCACAAATAAGTGACTTGAAAACACCAAAGTAGTCATTGTTGATATTGAATAGAATTATAAACAATCCCAAATCACTTACAAATCAACATTATTTGATAAAAAATTAGGATGTGTCAGTTTCAAGGGCAGGGATATTCACAAACATAAATAAATTTAAACGATTTGGTATTAACTAACTGTGTAAGAAAAAGGGTAAATGGTATTATACACAGAAAAAAAAGGTGTACTTAAAAGTAGAACAATTTGTGCCTAGATTGTCTACAAGTACAAATTGGGTGAAAATTAGGTACAATTGTACTTAATTTTAGTCAAATTCGGTCATCTCTAGCGCAATTGTACTATTTTATAGCACAAATTGTGCTAAATTTTTACACAATTTGTATCTGTAGACAATCTAGGCACAAATTGTTCTACTTTTAAGTACACATTTTTTTCTGTGTAGGCATCAGATGTTGTAAGAAAAATTCTCTTCGAGAAGAGAACTCTTCGCACACCCAGTAAAACTTGTAAATTTTGACGTGCGGAAGCCCTGGTGGTAAAATAACTAGCTCAACAATTAATTCGGAGGCAAAGTGACGGTTTTGATCTATTGCTTCTCGAAGTATCAAAACAAAATAAATATTAAATAGCTTTAATAAATAAACACAATAGCTACAAGAAATCACCGGATATAATATTGCTGAAATAACCAAAATTTCTGTCTGAAGGCACAACAGGTATCTAGAACACTGTACACCAAAAGGTCTGTTCGTTTGTCTACACCAAGTTACACTGAACTATACCGGGTAAGTTAGTGTAGAAAAACGCGTTCGTTTGTCCCGTTGTAAGCAAACTACACGTGTTCGTTTGTTCAGTGTAAATTACCCGGAACTACACCGAACTGTTCAGAGCTACACTAACTTACACCGGCCGAAAGGCAAGTGTAGAAAAGTGTGTGTAAAAAAGAAGTGAAAAGAAAAGTGGTGTAGGAAATATTTAGCCAAGAAAATAGCTGAAAAAAATTACAGAAATTGCAAATTTTATTGACGATGATTTACTTCTCAATTTATTTGAATATCTGTTCATAATTTCATCTTGATAATATAACGTCGGCTTACTTGTAAAACCTTGTATAAGTCCGATTTTTAAAAAAATTTATGTACAATGAAAAACCTTTAAGCTCTCTAATATGGAAATTATAAAATCCCCGTAAAATATTTAGATGATAAACATTAAACTATATTCTTGCAGTATCTCATAAAAATTTCATAAATTAGAATTCTAAAATAAGAGTAGTAGCAGATTTTTTATGTCTCTTGAAAAGTTTTGTCAATCGGACTTAGAAGGTTTTACAAGTAAGGCGACGATAATCTAATTTTACAATAATTCTTCTTCTTCTTCAACTGAATGAATTCAGCCTAAGCCTAGGGCTTGTTATTTCCAGCCACTGCTTCGTTTCCTCGGCAGTGCTAGATCTATGAGCATATAAATTGTTTAACGTCCGATAGGTAGTTTGCTAGACTTGCCTACAGACGAGCCTGTAACCCTGGTTTTTATGTTAATGATGGCAATTCATTAACCCAGGAGGACCACCGGCTTAACGTGCCTTCCGAAGCACGGAGACGTCATAAGAAAGTTGCCCTTCTCCGGATTTGAACCCGGTACCTCGCTTTCGCAGTTGATCGCGTTACCTGCAAGGCAAATGACCGTCTCTTTACAATAATTAAAAGTAGTAATTTTAATTAAATTTAAAATATGATTATTGTCGATATCCTGGTCATACATAATGTTCTTTAACGATTATAATTTTTTCTTTTAATTTGTTGGCAACTATACTGTAATTTCTTTTTTAATTAACGTAGAATCAAATACATTGCAGTGCATTGCTTTTAAGTAAGTATATGTCGCAATTTAAATGTTTTGAATGTAAAAGAAATTTTTCAAAATACCTATGTACCTGCAAATGTGGCTAGTGCAAATTGCAAATTTTGTGCTTTTGCAACATTTGTTGTTAAAGGTTTTTACTACTTTATTATTTATTTATTACTTTATTTTGAGAATACATTATTTATTTGAAGCCACACTAAAGCGCTTTTAGTCAATTTGCAGATTACTAATAATTTTTATGAGCATCCTTTTCAGAACAATTTTTGCAAATGTGTTTTCAACCTGGACAATAATAAAAAATACGCCAAGCATTGTCAGATTCGGGGCCAGTGTAGAATAGTATAAAAAGGTAAAAACGCGTTCGTTTGTAACCGCTAGTGTACACTACACTAACTTACACTACCGGCTCTATTTTACACTGGCTTTTTTACACCAGTCTATCCAGTGTAGTTTAGTGTAGGATTAACGAACAAACCTCAAGTATCGTGGTGTCAAAATTTAACCCAAAACGAAAAACAAAAGAGAAGAAGAAGACAACTACAATAAGTTAAAATAAACCCACCAAAAGATCTTAAAGTGCTCATACAATTTATTTGTACAAAGATACATATTGTAGCCGCTATTTCTTTTTTCTTCAAGTCGTTAATAACAAACGTTCCAGAAACAGGTGTTGATTCCAAGACAGAACCGTAACTCCGCGAAATCTCGTCTGCTGATAGTTATTATCATGGAACAGGTGTCTCACAGGTTACCAATGAAATCGAAATCACAGGTGAACATAAAATGGCCGTCCTAATACTATTTTTAAAAAAACTCAAGGTTGCAGCCAAATAAATTCTTCTTTGGAGGAAGAAAACCATCAATATTAATCGCTGCAAGATGTAAATCACAGAATAAGAGTAAAAAAACCGCTGTATTAATCCTAAACTGCTCGAATTCTAAAAAGGTCGAAATGGAAATCAGAAAAAAGTATTCAACAAGTGGCAACTTACTTGAAATAACAATCCGCCAAAAGCAATTCAAATAATAATGAGCACTCATAAACAAAATTCCGTCACAATAAAATATCTCTGTAAAATAAAAATTTACCGGAAAATCACAAAAATAAAAATTTGCATGCTATCATTGACAGAATATTCTCAACAGATTATCCTTGACAGAATGCGATGTCAAAATCGCACATAAGCGTCACGCAAGGGACCAATGGAGGGAATCCAGCAGCGTGCAGAATCATAACTTTTTGTTACAATGTAAACAAAAGGAAAGTACATAAATAATATTATAAAAACAATGGCAAATGGGGTGCAATTTACATAATAAAAAGTTCTCAAAATGAAGTTACCAACATCTGAAACAAATTAAAACTGGTAGAATCAAATTCAGTTATCAATTACAACCTGAAAATCGATTTTCCATTTCTAACATTTTTAAGTCCGAAAATAAAAAATAAACCACTTTGCAAAATTTTAGACGTTCAAATTTTAACTTTCGACTTTGAGTTATATACTACGGTAGTATGGTGACGGACTCTTTTAGATCTATTGAGAATCCGTTCATTTGGATACTGATTGCCGATACCTTCTTTCTTCCCAAGATCATTAACGCCTCCGACTTGACCGGGACCAGAGTCAACCCTTTCTTCTCTACCTATAGTAGGATGGTTCTAGGGTTACTCCTTTTGAGAACGGGATCCAGAGTACCTCATCATACATTAGATTCCACAATACCGGTCTGTTTTTTTTCGGCGTTTTTTTTCTTTCTAAAAGAATTCTTCTCAAAAGGATGGTGAGAATGTGCGACCTAACCCTCTTCTTCCGCAGCACTTCTATGATGTGCTTCCACCCTAAGTCACCACCATGCAAAATTTCCTGGTTTGGTAAAAAAATATAATTTTATCATAACTGCCGTAAAGATGCTATATAATAGATGATATTATTATCCTCCTCTAGAGAAGGCATCTCAACTCAACGATACAAGCAATTGACCATCGCTACTGATTTTCTCGCTACCAAAGACAAACGAGGATTCCAAAAATAAATAAATTATAATAATGTTTACGGCATACTCCCGATAATGCCGTACTCAATATTATAAAATCTACAAGCAAAACCCATAAAACCATTCTCAGCAGATTTTGTTTTTATTATTTTGCTATAAGTTTTTATTTGTTATGGGAATATTTATTGTACTAAACTAATCCAATCTTCAATATATTCAAAAATTATTTTAAAATATTCCAAAAATCAAAACTAAAATTATCAGGATTATCCAGTAACTTTTCCCGGCTTGCTCAATCGGACTTTTTTTACCTCGATAATGTGCGACATTTCCATATTAATAAAATTTGATTTTTTTCTTTCTGCAAAAGAAATAATACTCAATTTTCTTCACCAAAATTTTATTCTTACACTTCTTTTCACTTTTTACAAAATCAAAATTTTTATATGAAAATCACGACCAACCGGTCAAACTCGCCGTTCGCCAATCTCTCCAAAAACTCAAAATTTCTCACCTTTGCTATCGCAACCAAGGGGTCTAGGTAGCACACTATGTTGGCGCAATATTGAGGCAATATTGATTTTCAATATTGAAAAATGTTGACATCTCGGTATTGGGACAATATTGATTTCCAATATTGGGGCAAAATTGATTTCCCAATATTAGCGCAATATTAATTTTAAATATTGCACCAATATTGATAAAAGTTTACATCTCGATATTGAGGCAATATTGATTTCCCAATATTGCCCCAATATTGAAAGTCAATATTGCGCTAATTATTGAGAAGTGAACATTTTCCAATATCAGCGGAATATTGATTTCTAATATTGAAGCTATATTTATTTTCAGTATTGTGCTAGGATCGACGTGTAAATACTCTTCAATCAATATTGATTTGATAAATTTTATTTCTTTTATGTTCTTTATTTGAATTATATATTTATTTATGGAAATATCACAAGTAATAAAATATATTACAAGATTTAAACATTATACAAGTATACAAATTCAAATTATTGATCATTTTCTGACGTATCTAACCACGAATCTTCGAATAAACGCGACATCTATCGACGACTTTTCAAATAAACCCGATAATATTTAGAAATGATTCTTTAGACATTACATTGTTTTTCCAGTGTTTTTTTTGGATATGTATTGTAGCACCGAACATCTCATGTAAACCTGACAATTAAAATTCAACTATTTTTGTTACTTACCTCATACCACAAAGCAAGATTCGAACTCATGACCGATTATTTAAATGTTACAAGATCCAACTACTCTAACCACTTAAGGCCTAAACAGAATGAACGCGAAACCAACGCGACGTAACGTAACGTAAAGTTAAATGTATGTAGTTGCAATACGTTCGAACAGAATGAACGCTCGCAACGCAATCCCAACGTCGAACGTTGGCAAACTTAACGCGAAACGACCACTACCAACTACAATTTGCTGATTTAATTACGTTACGTCACGTTACGTCGCGTTGGTTTCGCGTTCATTCTGTTTAGGCCTTTACCTATGAAGGGTAACCTATTGGTTTATTAAATTTGTTTACTTTTAACGGCATAGTTGTTATTTTCGGAGCAAATCTGATTAATAAAATGTTTTATAAAATAATATGGCGTTTTAAAAATATATTATACTTATAAGCCAACATTTTGGTGCAATACTTAGCCAATATTGGTGCAATATTGTTTTCCAATATTGGGGAAATATTGTTTTCCAATATTGGGGAAATATATGATATCAATATTGTATTATAATTATAATACTATAATTAATATAGTATATAATAATATTATAATTAATATAATATATAATAACATTATAATTAATATATTGACATGAACCGTGGTAATTACCCATTTTAAGAATTTCCACAATTAAAAATTATTTTAATATTTTCTTGAATTTTGAGTGATTTTAATTTTTACTCGGACGAATGAAATTATTTGTATTCATTTGTTGTACTGATAGTTATGGTGCGCAGAAACGTAATTTTATAGGTGGATTTTTGTTTCAGAACCTGAAAGAGTTGAATTAATCAAAAATGGAAAAGCGTTTAATTTTGGAAATGTAATTTTTTTTTATGTTTTGTTTTCTTACCTAATTTTAAATTAAAGTGTTGTGCGGTGGTAGCAGACTGCAATCGTTGGTACGCTTTAGAACTACAAGATAGTGTGATAATTTATTGTGTAGTGAATTTGAAATGTTTAACTTGGCAATGGATTCTTCAAATTTGGCGGGTGAAATTGACCAATGGGCATTCGACACGAGTTTCCAAAATCTAAAAAGGACAGGAAGTAAAAATGGGAAAAATTGATAAAAGGTTAGAGAGTGACCATGAGCGGGGATGGAGTCGTGAGCTCAACCACCTCGTTGTAGATTTTTTGATGTTTGATAAATTTAATAATTTGCAAATAGTTTTGCAATAGTGTTGAGCAACTAAAAAGATTATTGTGAGTGCAACGATGATTTCGTGTGATGGAATGATTGATGGTTTGGTGGAAACATTGGAAAGGAGACTTACCTGTCATGCTGTATAATATGATCCTTCATTTTGTTAAGTCATGGATATGAATTTTATATGGCTCAATTTTGGCTTCTTTGGATCATCTTGTTGGTAAATAGCATCTCAATTCTTTTATTTTGAACGTTTTCAACAATTATTTTCAACATTTTCGTTACAATGCAATTTAAGATTTTGAGGTTAAACAAGATGCACGTTATGGAAAATTTGAATATTCGTGTGCAGTTAATAATTAATTTATCGCACTTTGCTAATTAAATTCACTAGAACTTTTATAATCACTATTCCAATTTATTCGGTTTTTAAGAAGATTAATTTATGGAAGTGTTTAACTTGCGACGTTTTAGGGAAGATCTTGCGTGCTACACATTTTCTACTAACTACTAATACGGTCATTGCTACCACCAATTTAAACTATTTGATTCGGCGCCAGACTTAAATTTAAATGAGAACAATTTATCATTTTTTTTGTACAAATTTATTCCAGATTTATAAAATTTTATTAAACGTTATAATTGTCTTACAAGTTGTAGAAATTATTTGGTAATTAAATGTGTAAATTTGTAGGACATTTATGTGAAATATTTGATATTCCAACTGCGTTGAATGATATTAACGATAAGATTACGTTTCATTTGTATAATTCCTTTAGATTTGATTACAACATTCGTCTAAGTAAAGATTTGTTCACTCCCTGCATTTGTGTTTTATTTTAATTGTGGAATTTTTGAAATCTTTCTTGAACTCACTCCCTGAGAGAGCCTTATATTGCAAACTCCGACTATAACAGCATGGACTTCTTTAGCGCTTGTTCTATAGAACACGACAATATAATATATTGTATTATAATGGATATATCAACCTTATAATAGATGACCAATATTGTCTGTCAATGTTTAGCCAATATTGGGGCAATATTTGATATCAATATTGCACCAATATTGGCTAAATTTTTCACCCGGGTGAAATTCAAATTTACAAATCAAATAAAAATACTAAATTTTTCATAACCAGAGACATTTCTTAATCTAAAAATTATACGACAATATAATATTGTACTCTCTCAATCGCTTTTTTATTATTGATGTAATTAGACTGGGTAATTTTAAAAAGAGCGAATGGGAAATGCAATCTTACAATGCACCGGCTAGCAATGACTCTTGTTTTTATGTTAAACGATGTAACAAATATACCAAAACAACGATAAATCAATATAATAAAACTCATTGTGATAAGAGAAAAGAATTTTAATTTGAAACAAAATGACGATTTTATGCCGTTACTCTTTTATAATAACCCAACAGATTACTTGTTTTAAATTGCAGTATCGAATCTTTTACCTGCTTTGGCTCACTACTTCT
Organism: Rhagonycha fulva; assembly: GCA_905340355.1. NCBI lineage: Eukaryota > Metazoa > Arthropoda > Insecta > Coleoptera > Cantharidae > Rhagonycha > Rhagonycha fulva. Next base: position 39,135,747 of record HG996556.1, read on the forward strand.
TTCATGAGTGCAAAGTGACATTTACTAATTTAAATACCCTTCTATATTTTGCATGCACGATAAGATTATATCAAATTAAATTTTGTTCAACCAAAAATAAAATTTTGTAACAAAATTAAAATGTTTATAATCCCAAGATGTTACATTTATGTTTCTTGCACTTGCAGAAAACACAATGCTTTGTTTTATCGGCACTCCTGCACAATATTTCCAATTATATTATGTAGTTAACAATAGATTTTCTATCCATAAAATACATAATCAGTGCGTTGAAATTACTGATCCTCTAATTCATCGACTGCATATCTTCCAGAGCTGCTCGTTAGAGACAAATGACCATGACTTTATAAAAATTGAAATTAAAATTTATGATTGAAAGATCATCAAAGCTTAAACGAATCTATATTATCAACAAAAATTGTACACAGTCCCTCTCAAAAAATTTCTGGAACAACCTTATAATGGTTAAAAAATTCGACTGGGGCATAATAACAAAGCTCTTTTGCTCTTTGCCTTTTAATTTTGTTACTATTTTAACTTCAAAGTACCGTAACATTTTAAAGTATCATTTGTGAATAATGTTTATAAGAATTTTATCATTAATTAATTTAGAACAATACATTCGTAAAGTTTGACCGAGTCATTCAATTTCTGTAAAACCCGCACATAATTCTCCGCTGTAGTAATTACAATTTATATTCCATTTGGACTAATTGATATACATAATATGTCAACTCCCTTTTCTTTGTATTTTAGGTACCTTCGGCTCTTATTGTTTTGATGTAATTATTTTATTCTAATCTACGCTTTTTGTCTTTGTCTTACATAATTAATAAGCGACCGTAGCTTACGAGTTGGTTTCAACCACTTATATTAACATGAAAATGTATAATATAGTAAATTTAATGTTGATATAAATTTGCGAATTTGTAATTAATCTTTATTTTGTTCAAAAAGCATTACATCATTTTAGGTAATATAAATTTATTATTAAAGCTTTATTTTATTTACAGTGCAACCAACCCCGAAAATACTGCCGATTCGCTAAGCTCTCAAAGGTATGTAATTAATAAATTATCTTACGGTATTTATAACTTTCATCGATTATTAAACTCATAAAACTTTAAGGCCGTGTGATACCATTGATTGGTTACATAACCAACATAGGTACCAACACTGGTTTGTTTAGTCAATCAATGGTTTGTTACTATATTTGCTAACAAATTTGTTTACAAATTAGTGCAAGTGTCATGAGGCCTTTACTTTTAGTAACTCAAGTTACTAGTACATTTAAATTTGTACTATAGATACAAAGTTTTGTTTAATAGCTAAAATTATTACGAGAAAAATTTTGAAGTTCGGTTAAAATATTCAATAGCACAATTACATCTAATGATTAGAACATCTGGTAACTCTTAATAAATATCGAGAATTCAAAATGAAAAAGAAATCTAATATCTTTTACTGTTGTAAAACTTTAAATTAAAAGTATATGGTACAATTTTGATAGTCCTATGATTTAATAAAAAGCTATCCAATTGTTATGAATCATAACAATCATAACTTATGATTACAGATTATGCAGTTTTCCAAGTTTTCAAATTTGACATTATATACAAAGCAATAAACTGAAATTGAACCGCATTGCGATTTTCAAACATTACATTCACAGCGCAGTTATTAATCTCAGCTCGAGATCCGTCCTTATTCGTATAGGATTTTATCAGCAATCCTGAACTGTACTTCTTATAAAACATCTTGATAAGTCGAGTATCAGAATGAAACTTAATTCAACAGAAGTACTACATCGTATCAGACTTTGGATGCCAATTATTGGTTTCATATAGAACTTTATTTATTTGGATTTTTCCAAATTTTTTACATTTTCTGCAAAAACATCGTTTTACATCTTACAATTTAAGTTTCGAAGTAAATATTCGGAAACTACTGTTTTTCCATAAAGTATCGAATTACACTTTTACATGCTACTCTTGAATATTTGGGCAGCTAGCCTTTATTTCAGTGACGAGAGCGCTGAATAGTCGTGAGTTTTTAAATGGTACTTAGATGTTTTTTTAAATTCTGGTTAGAAGTGGATTTTATTTTGAAACTAAAAATAATAAAACAGGTGTGAGTTATTATTACTCCTACAAATTAACATTTGATTACAACTAACAGACAATTTGTAATTTAGCGACTGGTTAAGTAATAATGGAGATGATCAACACTTGAACACAGTTAGCAATAGCCACTTACGTTTTTCTGAAACTGTCCAGTTTGAAACGACCTATTTGAATATGTTATTGACTGGGTACAGGTTCACTTTTGCAAAAAAGCAAAATAATATGAAATAAAGTAATTTCATAATACTCTACCACTAACCTAACTATATACCATTTTAAAATAGTTTTATCACATCAACGACCTTTGAAGTCGTAGTAATTAAAAAAGCAAAAATTTATTTTGCTAAATTTGTTTATTAAACAAACATTTCATTTAACTTAAATAATAATAAAAACCTGATCAATAATTAAAATTTCGTTTCTTCTGTACTTCTTGGTTGATTGAACAAATAAAGTGAGGTATTTTATTTATATAAGACGCAAAGTAAACAAAATCAAACTTTAATTTAAATTTGCACTTTGCTAATTAATATTTACTTTATTTTGATAAATAAGGTTAAAAATATACCTTACGTATGAAATGTAATGCAAATAGGAAATAATTAAATTTCTTTTTGTGGAAATCACAAGTTGGTAGCTGATAAACTTATAAAATAATAACCTCGTGGCAACAAAATCAGGAAATAAAATATTTAACTAATAAGATGTTAAAATAAAATGTATCTGAGAAATCGTACAAAATGAATATGTGCAGAGGGTATACCAATGGGCAAATCAAAGCTTTTTCAATTAAAACTTTTGCCTATATCCAAATCCTTAAAAGGTCATCTTTTTAATAAGTATAGCATGGCAACTTTAGATTTCAAAAATTTATTTACAAAATGTAGGTGTAATCTTTATTGATTTTTTTGCAACCTCTGGATCTTTTAAACGGGTGATACAAAGTGAACAGTTTTTAAGAGGCGTCGCGTCGGTGCTTTCCCATTCATTGGAGTAATTTTTATTAAAATTTCTTAAATTTTGGTACCAACAGCGGCCTACAACCAAATGAGGCTAGACATTTGTACAAAAATTAAACACCCCATTCCAGATAGGACTTTTGGCAAAATGCAACTTGGGTCTGGAAAAAATCAATAAAACCTAAACAATCAATCTAAGATTAACTTACTTTCGAATTACTTATATTACAAGGAAGGTGACTAATGTGCAGGTACATACGTTAGGTACTACATTTGTACATACACAATAATAAATAGTATATACTACATACACCTTATATCCATTATGTAAAATATATTTCAGAAGTTGTTAAATAATACAGGAAAATGTTTTCAAGATAACATTAAAGTAGGATTTATTAAATGAAGAAATTGCGTGTCTTGAAGCCACAGCTAACATTAACTGTAAGGTTTCAGGCCTAATTAATTAAATCATTTTAAAATAATTAATTAAAAAATATTTTCAGTATTTCGTAATGCACAATGTGCTTTTCAGTAAATTTATTCTACCGTCATTATTAATTTTACATTTATGCAGCTTAATTTGAACGCACAATTGAACGAAACTAATTACTCGACATCCAAAGCTTGAAATTAATTTTAAATCGCTATCTGGTAATCCTATTGGTTATGTGTTGTTCTATAATTACTTTTATTTAATTTAACAAGGGCCTCGGTTAATTAATATTGCAGGTGACTGATTATGTTTTACTATTGGTATAAACGGCTTCTAATATTCTCTCTAATAACTTAATATGTAAATAGTAGGTAAAATTACAAATTTCGAAAATAGGTAAGTTACATGTATAACAAATTTTCATCAAAACCAAAAATTATTTTAAACACTAAAATTATTAAAAGGTGAGGATATTAATATAAATAAAATGTTGGGTTGGAATTATTTTATGGGATGACAGGGTGAAGAGTTTTTTTTCAGATTTTAAAAAGGGCTAGTCAAAAATATGAATAAGTCAAAAAGAGGTTTAAACTTAAAATGTCCCTCTGCTCACAACCTCTAATAAGAGAGTTGATCTAAGAAGAAATAATAAAGCGTTGCTATCTAGAGTCTCTACAACAGAATAACTAATCAGTTACCAAAAGTTTCCAGCAAAAGTCACGAAAGCACTTTAAGTAAACCAATTGAAAAGAATAAATATGGTACTTAGTACGTCAAGCTCTTCTGTACGATTACAACAGATGATAACGATTTTCTCCTAATCGGCAGACAACGTACAGCTTTGAAAGATGAAAAACGGTCGATAAGCTCTCCTCAGAGGACCAGTAGCACCTGACTTATATCCTAGGGCTCACGAACAAACACTTCACAAAGACTACCATAACTGTAGTAGTAAAAATCAACTGAGTAAATGGGTCAAATCGGATTTGGTCTCAAATTTTTTAAAAATGAACAAGGTTTGAGTCTTTGCTTTTAAAATAAACAACAAACAAATTTTTTCGAACCTAATCGGACTACGTCCTGACAGTAATTAGTGGAACATGCGCTCACTGAACGTTCCCAGATAGTGCAACAATTTTAAGAGCTTTTGGAAACTTAAATATAAAATAGCACTACAGACCTAGTAGGCCCACAGCTTGTATTAACACCGCACTACACTGTCTTTTATTATCTGCTTTTTGTTCCTAATTTCTAATATTCATTTTATTCAAATCTTCCTACACTTCTTTACTCCATCTGTTTATAGGTTTTCCTCTTCTTTGTACACCAGCAAACTTAGATTTTCAAATCATTTTTGGTGCTTTCTTTTCTTTTATTTTTACTCAATCATTTTAGCCTTTGGATCTTCACGACACACACAAAATTAAATTTCTTCGTGCAGTTCTTTTTTCTTTTTTTCTGAAAGTCTACACCTCGCATCCATGTCACTGTCGGTCTTATTATGTTTTGTATAGTCTTATGGACTTCATGGACCAAGAGAAGATCTTACTAGTTAACACCGATTTCATCGAATAAGCGCTTTTTATTTTGGCTAAAATTTTTACTTTCACATTATTTTTGTTTCCCAGTCTTCACGTAATGACCGTACTTATGTACATATATGTAAAGAACTCAACTGGTTCAAACTTGGCGCTTATGTTTTTATTAGCTTAAGATTCAGTGTTTTATCTTATTCAAAAGGTTTAGCTTCCCAATTCATATATTTCGTCTTTTGCTCATTATAGAAAATAAATCTTAAAAAGAAAATTTCAAGAATTAAGTGTGATATTAGTATGTGTCGTAAAATATAGAATTAAACAAACTTAACCAAACGTTAAAAATTTTGAATTTTTAACCGTAAGAAAAGAAACAACATACAAGAAATTTTATAAAACACTTTAAAAACCATTTGAAACTTTAGGAACAAGGTAAAACTAGATAAAATATTAGAAAAATGACTAAAATTTTGAAAAAAGGGGGGGAGTGATGAAATGCAAAACGTAGTATTTAAAAATTGAAAAATATACTTAGAAGTTTTTTTAGTCTTTTTCATGCTTTTTTCATTTTTTCTAGTTACATACGACTGAAGATAGGCAATTACCTTGAAATAGCGCTATATCGTATTACTATTCTGTAATCATTTTAGTATATTTTTCAATTTTTAAATACCACGTTTTGCGTTTCATCACTCCCCCCCTTTTTTCAAAATTTTTAGTCATTTTTCTAATATTTTATCTAGTTTTACCTTGTCACTAAAGTTTCAAATGGTTTTTAAAGTGTTTTTGTAAAATTTCTTGTATGTTGTTTCTTTTCTTACGGTTAAAAATTCAAAATTTTTAACGTTTGGTTAAGTTTGTTTAATTCTATATTTTGCTCATTAACTTCTAAACTCATTCTTCCAGCTGCTATTATTAACAATTTTTTCATTATCTCTTGCAATTCTGTTTTTGATCTTGTCACTATTGTTAGATTATCTGCAAATGCCAAACATTGATATTTCTTTCTTTAAATTTATAAAACTTTCTTCTATTTATATTGGCTTCTTTAATCGTCTCTTCAAGAACAATATTAAATAATATCGATGACGATAGGTTTCCTTGCCTCAGTCCTATCTTTATCTTAAAATCTCTGGACACTTACCATCTGCGCCTGAATTCCATCATTTCCCGTATTTCTATTATTTTTCAGATTTTCTATTATTTTCAAAATCTCCTGTTCGCTTGAGATTTTTACCTAATTATTCTGTATTTCTCCATATACATGTACGATCATCTTGGTTTTCGTCTCTTTCTTGGTGTTTATTCAGTACCTCTTGAAACTATTCTGCCCATCTTTCAGTGCCATCTTCACTTGACCCCGTCAAGCTACCTTTCTTGTCTCGGCAGACGGTAGTCCTTCTTTTAAGACCTTTTTTTAATTTCTTGACTCTCAGATAAAAGTTTCTCATTTCTCTGTTTGCATATTTTTATTTTATTTCTTTAAGCTTATGTGTACTATTCTAGCGTTTTTCTCTCTAGTTATTTTTCTACATTTTTTTTTGTTTTTCATAATTTGGCTTATTTTCCTCAGTTGTTCTTCTTAACATTACTTCCTTTAAGGTTGCACGTTTTTTTATTCCTTTTTCACACTGTTCATCGTATCATTATTTTTCAGTTTGTTGGTTTTCCTTAAATTTGTTTTTTGTTACTCTGTCTATACTTTCATGTATTGCTTGCACAATTTTATTTACGTCTTGATGCGCACTTGTATCTTTCAGTACATTTTCAAGATTTTCTCTGTATTCTATTTGGTTTTGTTTATAATCGTATTCTTATATTTGTGTTTTTCCGTTTTTTTATATTTCCTTTTGTGTTTATGGACAGCTGGTGCATTTCTATTCTTATCATGAAGTGATCCGAGTCTACGTCGGCTCTTCGATACCCTCATATGTTTTTAATGTAATTTTTATTTCTTCGTTCTAACAACACAACATGATCTATTTGATTTATACTTTTTCCATCTGAGCTTATCCATGTACTTTTGTGTATCGTTACTCTCTTTATGTAAACTAAATCGCATGTTTTTTCCAATTTATCGTAGAACTGTTCTTTGATTCTTTTTTTCCATTTCTGGTGGGGGCATCTGCTATTACCAAGGTATCTAAGAAACTGATGGATGAAAGTCTCAGAACGCACGTAAAGTTGTCGGTTTTCCTTAATTTTTTATTGCAAATTTTAACAACTGGAAACAGGGAAATTTTTCCACAGTTCAAAAAATAAAATTCAGTTTCTATTACACAGGTAAGAAGAGTGTTTTATTAGTAAAAACTTTTTATAAAGATTGTTAACCTGCACTTACAATGAATATACCTTATCTTATAGAACTTACCTATTACAATGAAGCAATAGAATTTATATCTGTATGAACCGAATTACAAATTAAATCTTATAAAAGGGAAGCAGAAACTGAGGTAATGTTAATGATGTTATCGTCAGTGTTACCTGGTGTTGAGAATTACATTGTTATTTTACAGAAGAGTTTATATTAGTAAATTGAATTATTAAGAACTAATTAATCAAAATGCAGTCTTTATTTATGCAGTCTGTGTAAGACACAAACATCTTAATTTAATCTATACTTAATATCTCATTGAGGTATCGAATAATTAGTTTTCGACAATAATTGATCGATTATAAAATAAATCAATTTCTTTATCAACTATTTTCTTAACTTCAATTTCTTTTATGATAATGCAGGAAATGATAAAATAATAAGGTTTTCATCAACATTGGTTCTGTCTATTATTATTGACCACGTAATGACTTTGGGAAATATCTATATATATACAATAACATACTATTATACTGCAGGATTCTTCTCACAAAAGTTACAAAAGTTTTTCCAGTACAATTCTTTTTAACGCATTTTCAATAGGATCTATATTTAGTATCTAAATTTTATAAATACATCTACTGAAAAAAAAATTTTCATGTTAAAAATAAATATTTTAAAATAATTAAATTTTATATAAAATGCTAAATATGAAAATGCCATTGAGTGACATCAGTATTTTTACTATACATTGCGTAATTAATTTGCATCGATTTCCTACACACCGGATATTAAATTTTAATCGTTTAAAAAATCTGAAACTTTTAAATTAAATTCCGAATATTTATAAAATACAAACTCATGCTTCATAAATGTGGGGTTGTATTTAAATTAGCATTTTCCTTAACCTACAATATTTAGCATATAATTATGTAGGTATAATATACGTACGTACCTATTATTTATTTTACAAGCAAGAATAATACATAGTGGAGATTGTTTATTTATTTTAATTACATACTTTCTTTTTAATTTATTTTATAATCGGCTTATGTGATTTCCATTAAAACGTTTGCAAGGCTTTCAGCAAATATTATTGTATCAAATATAAAATTAATTGAATTTTTAAATGTACTAACAAACAAATGAGTGGTTGATTAATTATTCAATTAGTAAAAGTGTTTTCTTTTTCAGGGGAATCATGCTGGAGTTAGTAATTACGAGACTATTAAGTATTATAAATGTTTGTGTTTTTACCTCCTGTTTGTCACAGTTTTGTATCTATGTAGTACATAGTATATTAAGACTATATTCTATGGTATGCATTGTAGGTATTCCCAATGTTTTTGTTTGTAGTAATTTAATAAGTTATTGTTATTATGGAACGTAGTAAATTAATGTAGTGTTGTTTCACTTTACCCTTTCGAAATTAAATGTTTGAAAAAGAACTGAAGCCCGGTTAGTCTGTAAACAAGAAAAGTAATCTAATCAAGTTCTCTATCAGTGAAATTATCTGTGTTTTCTTTTATTATCGTTTTATATCGTCGATAAGCCGAGTACCACAAAAATCTTGTTGATATAACGTTTTTATGCTAGCCTGATTATGTATTACTTTACAAAAAGTAGGTGCATGCTGACAAGGAGAGCCTACAGCTGATGAATAACCAATTTTAATATATTTTTTTAAATTAAAGTAAATAAAAATTAAAAATATGTCTCAACACAAATTCCAATAAAACTTTCATTAAAAAAAATTATATTAAAATAAGTTCGATTTACTTTCATTTAAAAAAAAAATTATTTAAATTGGAGATTTGTCAACTATTAGGCTCTTCTTGTTAGTTTCTACCGCATTATATATTATTATTTCATATTCTACGTAAATTTGCCGACGCATCAATGATTATTATCACTGTATCAAAAGAACTAGTCGACGAGCTTTTACATGTAAAAATTTAATAAAAAGTAGCAACGAGTGCGTCAGAGAATATAAGTCTTAAAATCCCAACAAAAGTTAAAAATAACTCAGGAAGCTGGTGATTGATATTTCTATTAAATTTACTTAAAGCCTACTGAACGATTTTAGTACGTTTATACTTCAATGTATTTCATTAAATATTAATCATTAAAGTAAATGCTTATTTTGTCAATATTTTACTTTCGTATTTGACACAAAGAATATAACTCCGCTGAAAATATATTTTCCGTGAATGTTTATGTTTTTGGTTACCTTTCACTAGATGTTTATCCGAAGAACCCTCGCAATTCGATTACCCACAACGGTTACGTAGTGTTACCATAGGGATTCAATTTTAATTTAGAACGACTTCTACAGCTTGTAGAAACAAAAAATTTATCTTACTAGCATTGGAAAATATTTGGAAATTGAAAATAAATTTAAAGATGTAAGTATATAATTTTTATAATTTAAATTTTTTTACGGTAAATCCAGCGGCGGATTCGTAAGGGATCACACAAGACGTTTGCTAAGTTATAAAGAGTTAAAATAACTTTTACATTAAATTTTACTTTTATAAAATTTGAATGCAGAAAATTAGGAAAAGTATTAAAAGCAACATATTTTTCATGTTGAAATAAAGTACAAAGCTTTTGTAAAATGTCAACCAAGGTATTTTTCTCTTTTATTGCTTTGCATTTTTCTTTTTTACTTATCCTTCATATTGTAACAGTAACAAAATGAGTAGGCAATTTTCGAATTTTTCAATATTTGTTCAGCTTTGAAAATTTTAAAACTAGTTTGTTGTTACATTATTCATCTGTTATCCAATATGTATCTACCTGCGTAGTTTTAGTAATAAGTTCACTACGAAAATCGTTTTAAATTTTCCGACCATGTAGTAGAGTAATTAATTTAAGTAAGGTACTTGAAAGATCTCAAACCATCATAAGGAATTCGTTTATAACCCCTTTTAGTATCTTTACTTCCCTCACATGAGGTTTACCTAAGGAGTGTAACTTTAATCGTATTAAGTATATATTACGCAGTTAATTTATAGTAAGGATAATAATAGCTTGAGAAGTGTGTTAATGAAAAAAGACTTTTTGGTTAATATCAGTGCCAATGTTTACGTTGGTTCTAAAAAATTCAGAAGTTTTTATAGTTTTTTACTAATAAGATAACATTGCATTTAAGAGGCGCTCAACGTGGGGCTTGCATGGACTTGCTTAAAAAAGATGCAGTGTAGACGTCTGGTCACCTTAATAGATAAATAAAAATTTGTAGTTTGGACGGAAATATTAGTTATGAAATTATTGAACAAATTATACAAATAACTAGGTAAAAACTTCCCAAAATTACTCGAACACATCTAAATTCAACAAAATAAAAATTTAATGCCTTGCAAACCGTAGGTTATTGGTTTTATGGTTTGTTAGCAATAGAATAAAATTTCAAGATAAATGGACGAAATGAAACAAAGCTAATTTATTGGATCCACTAAACCTTTTAAAAGAGGTCTTAAAATCACACAATTTGTGTTAGTTTGTTGTTGACTTAATGTTCGATGATTTTCCTTTTTCAGTTATTTGTTAGTTTAATTTTAAAAACATTTAGGTATTTACGTTTTTAAAATAAATTTTAGATAGATATGCATTATCATTTAACACAGATATTAATTTTACATAATATTTTGAAAATTAACACCTCGTTAAAATTCAGTAATGGATATGATGGACGCGTCAATTTAATTATAACTTTAGTTAAATTTTCACAATACTATGATTTGTAAAATTTTCAATACAAAACTTTTCCAATTTAACAGGCCATTTATAATCCAAGTTTCCATTACCATCCATAGTAAAAATGCACGTTATAAATTTAGTATCATAAATATTACATACAATCGATTTCATCTGAACTAAATAATTTATATGAAATTTTCCTGAATCCAAAGTTTAAATGCGTTCAAAATTGAATAAATCTTATTAATTTTGTGTTGTTTGTGGGTGAGCTAGTTCACCCTCCATTTAGAATCAACAATAATTCTGTCTACTGTATTTGCTAAAATTATAGTTGCTGAGAAGTCTGGTAAAACAAAATTTGATTAAAATTTTCAATAGCAATCAAACTTAATAATAACATCATCCTAAAACAATAAAAGTGCGGTTAGTTTTCCTTGAGAATTGTAACATAACATGCAATTTTAAAATTAATTTAAAAAAATAAGCGTTTTTTATTTAATTTGAATATTAGCTTTTCATTTTTACATTTAAAATTTTATTATAAAAGCAGCAAAAAACTTTAGGGTTTTCTTATGTTTTGACGGTTGACCTGTGATCAAATAATGCAATTTTGATTCCAATAGTTTGTTTAATTTAAAATATATTCTTCAAAAATTTAATTTTGATGCAGACGCTTGTTTAATATTATTAAATAAATTTATTAATTAGAAATAATTACATTTTAAGTAAAATTAAATTTATAAAATATATTTGTACACCACCTGGCTTGTTCAATCTTCTGCCTAGAGCTACTTTTCGGCAGTACTTTTAGGTTTGTGACCCTTTTTTAAGTGGTAATAATTACTAAACAAAATAATCAGAGGCGTAACTATAATTATTATATGGAATTCATATTTTGACCACTAACAATATGGAATTTATTTTTTTTACATAATTACATAACAAATATATTAAATATTTGTCAATTTATTTAGAAATATATTCAAAATTCTAATACAGAAGTTTTTGATGAAAACTCTCAGATAAGAAAATAATTTTAGTTGAACATGTTATATTAATCAACCAAAGAGTAACTAGGTACAATGAACTGGACCAAGTTGTAAAATGAAACATTTAATATTTTACTTTCAAAAACATGAACGGAATTTCCCTAATGACTCGAAGTCGGTACGAAACTATTTAATCATTTAATACAACAAACACTTAATCCGACATGTTAAGCGATACGGTAATTTAACCTCATTTTCACTATGCATAAATGAGCAAAAAGCACAAATGAAACCCTTGTAGGTCTAAAGTGCGAATAAAGACAAAACCTTTCATTTATGATAATTTTACTTTTTTGGAAATCTACTAAAATAAGAATTTTAAAGTTATGGGGATGTAATTGTAGTTACTATTGTAAAGGTATCAATTGCAACAGCCTTAAAATATTTGTCACAGCCATACATAAAATAAATAAATAGTATGGCCGTCCCCACGTTGTTAGTTTCTACGACTACCAGAGATGTAATGGTGAAAGAGGTTCAAATCGCAACCATCAAACAAGAATTATTTGATTCGAGTTTTCAAACAAAAAGTGCGGTATTGTTAATTATTGTCAATACCAAGTCATTTCCAAAAAGTGCATACAGAGCTGTAAAGCAAGTGACAAATCAAATTTGAAAAGTTTTTTCTTTTTTGATTTACCATGTGCATGCCGTGTCAGGGAAATTACTTTAAACGTTGAATAAAAGAAATTGTATAGTTAATTGGTTCTTCAATAGGTTTGCCTGTATCGTGAAGACTAATAAAAAGCTTCAAGATTCAAGCTGCGGAATAAACTTGCACCACAACCGCAGACTCATTTTGACAAATCTCAATGTCAAATAGCTCAGAAACAACTACGGCAAAAATGTGTTTTTTGACTTTGAGAAAACTTAAAGTAAGTATCAGTAAAGACTTCGTCAAACATCATAGTAGCAGAGTACTAATTCTTAGCCAACACTGCGAATAAGTCGACGTTTGTGAAACTTTTTAGCACTCCGGTACAGGACAACTCGGCACAGGATAACTCGGCACCGGACAACTCGGCACCGGACAACTCGGCACCGACCACTCGGCACCGGACAACTCGGTACTGGGAAAACTCGGCATCGAAATAACCCGGCACCGGCGACTCGGCGCCGTCAATTCGACACATGTATAACTCGGCACCAGAATAACTTGGCACCGACAACTCGGCACTGGATAATAACCGGCACCAGTTGGAAACATTTTTATTGATTGGTGAATCAATGCATTATATTGTCGGTACGTGTGCGATCATACAAAAGAGTCGGGCTGATGATAATTTTCTCACTTAGTCGTACGCAATGTTAACGTACCGTTAATACTTTTTCGCGTGGATCCTTCTCGTGCCATGGTGGTTTTTACAAAAATTGACCTTACGCTAGCCTACGCTTTGCTGCGCTACAATCCGGCCGCTCCGGACCATTTTTGTAAAAACTACACTTCTTATAAACGTACCCCTAGGCCCATGGGTTAAGGAAAAAATGGATCATTGAGAGGTGAACCTCGTTTTTGCGTAGATTCTACAAGAATGGTGGTTGTGCAAGTAAAAGTGCACTGTTAAAGCAAACGAATGCTAGTGAGGCTACCGTGATCTCCTCTCTACGTAAATCTTAGAGTAATGTAATTTACACGAACTGACGACAGAATGCCCGAATTCAGCAATCACGAGCGACTTAGCTTAAAATTTGCTGTGAAAATTGAAGAACCGGTGCCGAGTTGCCGGTGCCGAGATTTTTGGTGCCGAGTTTTCCCGGTGCCGAGTTATCCGGTGCCGAATTGGAAGTGCCAAGTTGTCCGTGTCCCACCTCTACAACTCGAGAAAAGCGGACAAACTGAGCTATGTAAAAACTTGTTTATTCTTCAGTAAATCCTTTTTATTCCATCCATATCTCCATGTATTTCAAAATTGTAGTATCCGACTCCATAATACATATCAGCTTGTAAAAACGACCGAGATTCAAGTAGGACGTTAACTATATTCACACTATTTACGTAAAAAACAGAAATCTTGAATATTTCAAATTTTAAAAATTATTCTTAGATATTTTATTATTATTGCTGTTTACCTCTTTTTCTTCAATTCTGTGCAAACAACAAGTCATTGCGATTAAGGCTGTTCTCTCGCAACCTGTCTGAAATCTGTCTGAATGTCTGAAATGTTATTTACAATATTATGTCGGAGCGCTTTTATCGCGAATAAATAAATCGCAAAAAAAAATTTTTTAACGCAATTTTAAAAAAATTTTGACTTCGACATAATATTAAAAATAACGTTTTAGACATACTGTAAAAATTTGAACGCGTTATTTTCAAAAATAAAGTCAGAAAATTGTAAATAAAATTAACGCTTAAATGGGCGTATCTCTTGCATTCGCGATTTTTTTTACACATTACTTTATTTTTTATTGTACGTTTTTGGTCAGCTACTGTTATTGTACACCAAATAGTCCATTTTCTATTTAAAATCGAATTTTCATTCTAAGTGAGAACACCATACCAAAGTTATATTAATTTTTAGAATTTCCAAGATGGCTGACATTTTTTGAACTTTTGGCATGATTCCCATAAGAAATTCTTTTGATATAGATCAGCGAGTTCCATAGAACATCTAACAAAAAAAATTAATTTTCTAAAAAAAATTACTTCTTCTCAACGAAATTTTGTGTACTAGATGTACCAGGTTATCACCCAAAGCCGCCAATGAACTTCTACACTAAAAGCAGCTGGCTATAAAATAAAGATAGGAGTTTTGTTTTGCTAGATAGGACAAACTTAAGAATTATTAAATTAAACTGACATCACGTAAGACTTTAACAGTTTGTATTATAGCTAAAAGATTGTAGAACACCAACGTCAATATTTACCTACTCATCACAACCTAAAATGATTATTAAAAGTAATAAAAAAAATTACTTATTTTGTAGTTTTATTTTGTTATACATAACATAATATTGTATAAATGTTGTGTTTGTGTGTGCACGTGCATTTTGATGATTGACAATATTTTTTATAGTATAAAATTACAAGGATCATAATAGGTATTTCTAACTTTCTGGAATTCTTTAGTATTGACTTGACGCGACAGTTGAAATTTCAAATAAATAACAAACTCATATAAAAGTTAATCTATATAGATTACGAAATTCAAAACTAATAATTTTATTTTTATTTTAGACTTGTTCTACTTTACCTTTGAAGCTCTGAAATATGCCAGACAGAAACAGAAGTTTCGGTCAAATTGAGAAAGTTAAACGCTTTAGATGCGAAGTAAAAAAGACGTAAAAATAAAATCCTTTTTATGGAGTTCGGTGGTGTCTCAAATTAAAATTTATGTACAGGGTAAATAAATAGTACTTTTTTATTTAATGTATGTTTCTAAAAATTTTACTATAAAGATATCGTATACATTTCTCCATATCATATCTGGGATCATAAAATTTTTATTTAGATTAGAAATCACTTCTAAAATAAACAAAATTGATAAAATCAATAATTGATTTGTTATATTATGCAACAATTATTGTAAATTCAGAATTCTGTGAAAAACTCTGTCTATCTGTCCGTAATCTCTGATTAGTCGTTTGTTCTTATAAACCGAAAAAAAGTTGACGCGTTTTTGATTGGTAGCGTATTAACGATCACCCTATACGTTTTTAGACATCAAATAAAAATGTGATAATAAAAATTTAATAAGAAAAATCAATTAAAAGTTTTTTTATTAAAAATTTGTAATAAAATATTTTTATGACTTACCAAAAATGGTTAAAAAAAATTTACATTTCATTTACTTTTATGTTTTAATGTTTTATGAGTTTGTAGATACTTTTTATTTCAGAAACCTATTATTGTATTCAATTTATTTTCCATTAATAATTCTATAAATATAGAGTATATACCTAGTATATTTTGTAAATTCTGATCTAAAAGATAGTATATTATCTGATCCTAACCTAACAAAACAGTTTCTTGACAATTTTTTTATTCGAACAGCATAGAACGCTTTCAAATTGCTTTATACTTTGGTTGCTTGCTTTACTTCTTCATCACTTAGTTTCCATTACCATTTAAATTTATTTCCAACGCTTAGATAACAGTCCGAGAAACAGGGTGAATATTCAAAAACTTCCTACTTAAACTGTTTTTTAAGTTTTGCGTAATTCATGCAAAATAAAACCATGCGTTGTCTGAAGAACTTTTACCCTGCGTTTAAACATAAACGTCATTTTATGTTTATAGCTTCTTATGAGTCATGTGTGAATTTTCCTGAGAAAATCATTTTTGACCCATCAAAGAAAGAAGCAACTTTAGAAAAATGGATGCATCGATTGACTTTTTTCACACATTAGTTTGAAGCTCAATAGATAACATACTTCCTTTTCTTATTTGAAAGTAATTCTTATTTCTGCTGTGTGGTGATTTGTTTTATACATGCATAGAAAGAGACGTCATTGCCGTTGTTAAGGGAACCATGTAGTGAGTCAAAAAAATGTTTTAAAATTTATCTCATTTTGGAAGTTATTTTAATTCTAATATATATATATTTTTTTAAATTAATTTCTTGACAATAGCTTACTTTTTACATAAGAGTCTAATTCTATTATTCGAAGTCTTGATAACTGTAAGTCTTTTCTTGGCACATTGCCTTTGGAGTTATTAAAGTTTCACTTTAGCCATATCCGCTAAATTATTACATTTTAAACTCATCTACGCAAATTTTAGATAATAATTCAAAACTTATGAAAAACTGCAACATTTTGTTACTTCTATCTATACAACATTTAACGAGCAGTTGCTAAAAGTACCATCAATTAGGTTCTACCCGAATACCACCTATAATTTCATCTTCGAAGACGTTAATTTCTTTTTATCAGGTAACAAATCGTTTAATACTTTTAGGGTGACTTGTATAGATCTAGTTTAAAATTTTAAACTGTTGATTAACCAATCACAATAGTCAAAATCAGAGTTTAAACCATAGTTACCGGTTAAACTTGAACTATACAAGTCACCCTTAGAAATGATGTAAACTTTTGAATCTATTTATTTATATTTTAAAGGTTTAGATTTTTTCATTTACTTGTACGATGTCTTTGTAATAGACTATTCGTGGAATCCATCTTTTGAGAGTATTTCTGTAGCTAAGTGTTTTTCTCTTACCATCTTCATAATTTTTTGTTTCTCTTATTGCACTTCATACAGTATTTCTCTTCTTGGTGTTTATTAAACCATTTGTTTTGGTTATTATATCTGGAGAAGAACTTGAATTGGTCGAATATGAATTCTGAACGAAAGTCTTATTTGATAAATGTTAATCAACTGATTAATAAAATATGTCTCTTAGGGTGCGTTCCACTTAAAGCCCACGACGACCACGGTCGTTTGTCAGTCTAATCAAATAACTGCTCTCGATCTTTAGTCCAATCAAAGAACCACGGGACCACGCTGCGGTCGTCGTGGGCTTTAAGTGGAACGCACCCTTAAGGATTTCATTAGGGATTTTTGCAATAAAATTTTTAACAAATAAAATCTTAACAAGTTAAGGAAATCGTACAACACGTGCAAAGTTCAATTGGTACTTAATTTTAATTGACCACATGGTAAATAAAGTTCTTCTCGAAGAAAGAGTTTTACGTACAACGCCGCTGACACACCTTCTAAGGCTTGGCAGTGCATGTGTATTTTCTCAAACGGTAAAGCTATTTTACTATCACAAAATGTGCAAAAGAATCTTTTTTTTTAATTTAATTAAGCTTTGTCATTACTCTGACCCAATAAAAGACTGGCAAATCCAAATCCGCGACTACGGATTCATAGTCGTACACGTTTCAATCCATGCCATTTTGATGCGTTAAGGAATCCATTTATTAAAAAGAAAATAAAAGAATATTTCATAGAGGATATTTTTGGAATTACTTTTTAGATAGTTCAAGCCATTTTCGTGATATCTCAGATTTTGTGTTTTACAATAGTATACCAAAATCCTACAACAAAATTTAAAAAATCTTGGGAACGTTACAATTTGTAAATTGTATATCTGGGTTTAGAACTTATAAAATAGCCTTGTAAAAAATGTGTAAAAAAAACTTTATTTAGTTACAATGTTTTCTCACAAATAGACATTTATACACCAGTAAAAAAACGTCAAAAGTGCCAGGTAAACGCAGCGAGAGGAGTCGGAGTCAGGTGGTAAACGAAAAACAAGTTAATATTGATGTTATGTTTTACGGGTTTAAATTTGCGTAATCGGGGCAAAAAAGATAAAAGTGCCATAGTCGATTTTTAAGGTAACAAATTTGACAAATTTGTATTTAAATCAAACTCACGACTCATGGTTCAAAGCACACGATTAGTCATAAAAGGAAAACGTAGCAACACACCAGCCTACCATTATGTCTTATGGATATTTATCTTCTGTTAACGCAGTATCACATCTAAAATAAAAATGCACAAATAGCTATTTTCGATACTAGTTAGGAAAACTAAGATTTTTCCATACGAGGCTGAGTTTTGCGCACAAGGCCGAAAGCCGAGTTCGTGAACATAAAGCTGAGTATGGAGAAATAGTTTTCCGCTAGTATCGAACAATAGTTTGTCTAATGATGTTTCGAAAAAGAACCAATTCCCGATTTTTCGCACATAATAACTATCGACAGATGGCGTGAAGGTTGTAAGTCTTTGGTCTAGTTTGTCTCTGTGGTATCGATAAACCGAAGTTTATCGTAAATTCTTTAGTTTATATTTTTGTAATTCGTGCTTTTAGAATTATTGTAAAATGTTGGATTCATCCGTTTTTTTTTTAATTTATGTTTACTACTCTACTAACCTAGAGAGAACAGATTAGGTTAGGTTAGGTTTTTAATTTATGTTTAATACTCTACTCCGTCCGAGTAATATCAACAACTTTTCGATTTTTTGGGGGTAATATCCGACAAAATTCACGATCTCAGATAAGTATCGATAGATGGCGTGAAAGTTGCAAATCTTTTGTCATGTTATTAATAACCTAACCGATAAACATGCGTTCACCCGAACGGATGAACCCGTTCGGGCGGAATTTTAGTGTGGAATTTCAGTGCGGGAAAGTAATTACTTTTCCACACTAGTGCGGGAAAGTAATTTCAGTGCGGAAAAGTAATTACTTTTCCGCACTGAATTGTACTTTTCCAAACAGTGCGGGAAAGTAGTGCCTTTCCAAACTCAATTGGATATCACAAAGTACCACTTTTCGAAACAGAATTAGACAAAATATTTAACCAAATAGTCAATGACAAGACCAAGAGTCCAGTCACACAATTTATATTAAAATGGATTGAATCCTTGAAAGAAAGCCCTGAATGAAAGATTGATCAACAGGCTATGATAATTAATATTACTTTCAACTACAATCAAAATTTATACATGAGCAATAACGTGCTCTTTGTAAAATTTGGTTTGTTTACAGACGGACAGAAAGGCGGCAATAACCAGTTAACCCAAAGCTGACTTGCAGGATTATTCAAAACTACGGTAGGGCACATCCTCCCTAGTATTCTATAAAATGTGAGGAACTGTACAAAAACATAATAAAACTTAAACGGGATGACCCATCCAAGTGAGCCAACAAAAATATATCCAAAGGCTGCTAATTTGGCAAGTGTATCTACACTTTATAGCAGCCTGATGAATTAGACTGACTAAAACATGTCTAATTCTACAATAAAAAAAGATTTAAAACCTAGTTGCAAAATATAATGTATATTAAGAAAAAAAATAAGAACAAAAATAAGAACACACGTGACACTTAAAATGCGTTTACCGAAGTAACGTAATTATAACTTGACTGAGTAATTTGTTGGTACCTGTCCGAGGCAGACAGCGCTAAAATCGATTGTCTCGTACGTAACCTTATAAGTCACTTACTTATTTTCTACAAGCGTTTTATGTTAAGAAAAATACTGTGCTTTCAGAGGGTTTCCTAAGGTTTTTAATAAAATAAAACTATTGCATTTTCAAAACCAGAAATTCTTCAAATAAATTGAAAATAAACTAGAAAATTACTTTAGTTGGATGCAATAACTCAACGTCCTTCTGCAAACTTAAGTAAAAATAAGCATTTTTAATGTTTCTCATGATATTCTTTATTTTCCGGAGCTAGAAAATAGGCTGTAAACTATTTGACAAACAAAAAAAGAAGATCTTTATTTTGATATCCTAAAAGTAACTACTATAATTTGAATCATAGGTTTTCACGTAGTAAATATCTCAAAAATTATAAATTTTTTAAAGAAAATAGTTGAGAAAAACTGTAGTTTATAAAATTCCACACAATAACGGCCTTTACAATTTTTTTGTAGAATTAATCGTTTTGGAGTAAAAGGTAAAAATGCAGTAAAAGGTGTGTGCAATTCAACATAATTCAATCTACATATATCTTCGAAACGATTAATTTTACAAACAAAAGTGTAAAAGCTTTTTTGTGCAGAATTTTATAAACTACAATTTTTTTCATAACTATTTTTCTCTAGAAATTGATACTTTTTGAGATATGGGTGAAAAACTATAAATCTATGTAACTGTAATAGAAAAAAAGTTTAGGGCCACAAAATAAAGAAACTTTAGTTTGGTTGGGAAGTTAAGATATTTTAGAAGTTTTGATCTTTTTATATTTAATTCTACTTGACTTGAAGTACAGTCTGGCCAATGTTTAGCTTTATACTTTAGTTTACTTGAAACTCACTCATATTTGAGTTCAGATATGTTAAATAGCTGGTACTAATTTATTCGTTTGATTAATGATCATTATCTTACAAACATCGTAATTGACGTAATGTTTTATTCTTCTAGTAAAAAATAATCTATGTAATGTAGATTTAATACTCTGGTATATATGTTTTTTTACAAATTAATAATATTAAATTTTAAAAAAATACAAAAATAAAACTGATAAATTGAGGAAATTTATCGCTGGGTGTTGTATGGAATTTAAACACGACAATTTATCCTCATACAGAAAACAAAACTAATGATTTTAACATTTACAATTGTAAAATTTTACAATTGCAGATAGTATAGAATGCTAATATAACAATCGTGCAGAAACGATAAATTTTATAAAAAATTTTCAATGTAGCAAGAATATATTTATTGCGTAGTAAAGAATAAACATTTTATGTCTGCAGTAAACACATTTGCTATTTGACTTTTCATAAATTTTCATTACTTTGACACTTTAAATTCTGTATTTGTGTAAAAAATTAGGTAATGATTAAGCAAGGAAAAATAAACGCAAGACCTTATCAAGAAAAATTAATAAAATTAATTTGGAAATACATAATCTAAAAGCATATTATTATGAATGTTGGTGACATTTTAGTAAGATACAGTGATAAAAGTATTACTACCGGTCTCAAAAATTATTCATACCGGGTGCGTGTGGGAGTAGCGCAAAAGTGAGATTTAGCACTTGTTGATGTTTGCTTTTAAAGCTTGTAAATCAAATTTTTATTTTGAGATATTAAAAGTTTTGAACAAATTATAAATTTTTTTAAAGAAAATTATAACGAAACAGAGTCTCAGAAAATAATGCAGATCTTTAATTCAAAATATAAATGTATTGCAGTAAAAGTAACAATTAAACAAAAACGGCTTATAAGAGAAACAAAGAGATCCAAAAATAGATAACAAAATTATAATTGTGGCTGCTTTCTCAACAATACCCATGACCTGAACTTGGACGTCGTGTACTTTAGTAGTGCAATAACAGATTTTCCAATTTAGTTCGGTTTGCTGTCCTAGTGAACATATGGGTTACATACTTACTTTGTAATTTTGTTTAACTACATAACATTGTGGTTTTGATTAAGTCAACGAAGCAGTTTAGATTACCTAGAGAATATATTTCAATTTTGCTGGAGCTACCATAATTAATAGCTTTGCTTATGTTATAATAAAGAGTTAATAGACTGCAGCAAGCTAAAACTTTCTGTATTCGCAGCGCAGTGGCAATATAATCAGTTTACTGTGTTCTAAATAAAAGAGTAAATTACCTATTTACTTCTCAAAGTAATATACCGTGCATCAGGAAGTTAATGCTTCCATGGAAAAGAAAGCATTGAAAAGAATTTTTTACGAAAGATTTATCTTCTTCTTATCTGAATTTGCTAAAATAAAATAGTGACAATTTCATTTCCAAAAGATTGATTTGTAAGCGTAACCCCAAGCAAACTTTTTCATGATTGTCAATAATCGAATCAAATTTGCTGCCCCTAAAAAGCTTTCTATAAAGAAGGGTAATTGCTTTAAAGACAAGCGTAAATAATATACACTCGGCTTAATTTATAAAAGCATAATAAGCCCAATTAATTGGACATATAATTAATTTAAATTCCCAAATTATTTGTGTATTTACCTACATTACACATTTACGTTTATTTATCCTTCCACTTTCATTTAGTAAACATTCACCAAAGATTTAATTTAATTTCTAAAGGTGTAATATTCTAAAATAAATTTGCAATCTGTAATTTTATATTTTTCTATTAAAATTAAATTAAATTTATTTCTCAATGATTTGTTAACTAGATATGTTACTATAATATTCTGAAAGCTTAACTTAAAATCTAATTAAAAATTTGCTTACAGAGTATTCAAGAAGTGTTCTCCAAACAATAAATTGACATTGTACTTGAGTTCTCGAGATCTGGTGGTTTCTTCAGGACGAATCGACCGCTTACAAGGAGTTCTTCTTGTCGACCCGGATTTTGTCGATCAGCGCAAGGTTTATGGTCAAGTTACCCTTACGTTCAGGTCAGTTTATTAATATTAATAAAAATTTTCACATTTGTGAAAAAATATTTCTAAAAATAGAAAAAAGTTAATTTCAAACAATTTGTTCCTTTTTATAGAATGTAAGAAAAAACCTGGACAGAGGTAGAATGTAATTTTGTAATGGTGTTTTATTTTATAGATATGGAAGAGAGGACGAAGAAGTAATGGGACTAAAGTTTTGCAATGAAGCCGTGATGTGCTTGGCACAATTGTATCCACCACATCCTGCGGCTCAACCCCCCGAGGGAAATACTCCGCTACAGGTAATAAAGACATTTTCATGCGGTATGTCATCGCTAACGCTCTTAAACAATTTCCAGAGCTAAAAGCGTACAGTTCGGGTTATGATTTCATTTGAAGTGTACATTTTATATGATAAAATAATGGAACTTCCTACTTGAGTACCTACTACTAACAAACGCATTAAAAACTTATTATAATTCATGATGTAATTTCCTGCATTGTTTAAAGTTCTTAAGCGTTTTAAAAAATTTGTTTTAAAGTCAGAATTAGCTTCGGCTTTTTTGATTTATTAAAATTATTTAAACTGGGATTTATAAAATGTATGATTGACTATACTAGGTAATTTTTCGGGAAGGTAATTTTGATTATAAAATTTTATATGGACATTCAGATAACCGCTTTTTTCATTGAAAGCACAAAACTAGAACTTTAAGGCTGAACAATAGTTTCAATGTTACTTGGTCTGAATTCTTCTGTTATTCTTGTAAAATAAAATGCTTTTAATATTTTCAATTCAGCAGAATAGAAACAAGCGTTTTAGCTCAAAGATAATATTTCATACAATTGCTTTAAAAATTATATTATTTTTTATTTTATTTCAATTCAAATATATCGTTTTGATTTTTTAAATGGTACTAACACCATTACACTAATAACTGACATCTGTTATTTTCAAAAAAATATATAGTCGAAGATAAATACCAACGTGCATTTTATTCCTTTAAATAATTAAAACAGTTATAGAGAAACTACGCTGTAAAAAGTTTGATGAGTGTTTGCAACACGAATTTTGACTTTGAAACTTTCTTTGCAAAATAGAAAAGTAACTAAGTTAACTTCTTTGTGTAATAATTATTATAGTTCCTTACCTTAATTACAAAATTTAATTGATAGTATTATTTTCTTGTATTCAGTAACTGACATGAGGTATTAGGTAACTTTAAATACCTCGAAAGACATTTTGATTTTGATTAAAATGAATGTATCTCAAAAACGGCTTGAAATTTCTAAAAAACAATTTGAACAATTCCTCCAAACTTAAATTAGCATTAAGAATTGGATCTTAAGATTTATGTCGTTAATACTTTAATTTTACCAT
This sequence comes from Rhagonycha fulva, assembly GCA_905340355.1. Taxonomy (NCBI): domain Eukaryota; kingdom Metazoa; phylum Arthropoda; class Insecta; order Coleoptera; family Cantharidae; genus Rhagonycha; species Rhagonycha fulva. The sequence continues at coordinate 39,160,017 of HG996556.1, forward strand.
GAAATACTAGTCCTGTTACTTTATTACCTCATTTTCAATTTCTAGTCAAGGAGCCATTTCTACAAAGCAATGTGCTTTTAAAGCTTTTTGTTGCAAGGAGTATTAGCCTTTCAAGCGGTTCCAGTTGAGTGGGACGATATGATAATATTATTATGTGGATCGTGTACGTCAGCTTAGACACCTGCACTAATAATTACTAAACATACAAAAATAAAACACAATAAAATCAGTTAATAAAGCATACAACATTTTTTACTTACCCAAAATTCCTTGCAAAAGTTTAGGACTCAAAACATTTTACTTACAATCACCAACTTCACAACAATTTGATATTTTTTGTTCTATAAACAAAATACTAAATTTAGTATTTACTTTTGTAAATACTAAATCTTAAATAAAGTTTAACGAATTGAAAATAATACTTAAAATTCGTACGGATACAGATGATAACATAAATGCATAGTTGCAATGCACAATCACAGAAGTTTGGGTATTGAAAATACTCAACAATTGAGAATAAAAGTGTAACTCTTAGAGTGAACACAATTACATTCAAACTGTCATAACCAAGCTTGAAAAAGCAACTTCTTTAATAACACATTTTAAATTATATAAAATTATATTATAATATATTAGGTATATAAAAAGCCTGATATTCAGTAAAAAGTACGATAACTTTGTTCAAAATCACTTTAATAAAAAAAAATAATAGTTTACGTCACTGATTCGATGTTCTATTAGGTCTTTTTAACCGACTAGCCATAGGTTAGACTCTTTTTCAGCTACAAAAGTTGACTGCGCTGCAACTCCAATGATTTTTTTTTGATGATTTACCTTTTTTTTATAAAACATGAAGATAATGTTTTTTTTTATCACTGCTTGGGCTCGTTTAGGTCATTTTAGAAACTTGCAACTTCTTTGGATTTTTGACTGCAACCTAGCAAGCAAAGCACGATAACAAATAAGATATCCAGATGCATGAATGTATTTATTTTGAAACAAGAACTGCACTCTGAGGGGCAACCCTTAATGAGCAGGTTGACTAAAGCAGAAACCAGAGTCTGTAACAATCTGGAAAAAACCTCTCCAGTTTAAACAGCTACATTGTTCTTAGATCAGCTCTCAATTTAGCGCGGAGGCAAAGGGCATTCAATCCACTTGGATGGAAAGTTTGAATATCCGACTATGCATTGACATGTAGTTACTTTTTTTTGTACATGCTATACGATAAATAAATAACACAAATTTGGTACGATGACAATGATAACAAAATTAAAAATATTTGTTTACCATCTAATCACGAAATCGACACTTAAAGAATTTGTTAGAATCAAACATAAACCAAACCATACGTCGCTTTCAACCCAGCTCTATCTGCATTTGCACTCTAAAGCCTGCATACAATCTCAATTGAAAGTAAATATTCAAAATTCTTGCATTGAATGCAATTAAAAATACAGGCTCGGATTGAGGAATTATCATGAAATGAATGAAAAGTAGAATTACTACATACGGTACAAATGCAAAAGTTTGCAACAATTGGTCCACGGCCCAAAATCTCTGCGTCAGATCGCACAGCTTGTCGATATAAACATGCTGAATTAACACAAACAAAAATGTTAAAAAATTATAAATAAAAACCAGAAGAGATAAGTATGTGCATACAAATATAATATACAGTAAGCCCACTATATTCTTGATGAATGATGGCATTACATCACATAAGAGTAGGCAAAATAAGACCACAGATTAGTATACAGATAGCCAACCCCATTGTTAAAATGGTTAACACATTTCTTACCTGAAACCATGTTAGTACTGGAGACGGCTACCAGAGGCGCATTTCTGGGAGACATCACGACATTGAACTATGGTGACTACTGGATACGCTTCATAGATGTCGTTTCTAAAATATCTCATGAAATCTCAAGTAGAAAATTTTATTTACCTACGGCTGAAGGGTTTACTTTCCTTCAAGGCATGATACTATAACGGCATAATGTATGTATAATTAATTTTCTGCTTAAGATTTTATGAAATATTTTAGAAACGACATCTATGAAGCGTATCCAGTAGCCACCATAGTTTCATTGTTAAAATGTGTTAACCATTTTAACAATGGGGTTGGCTATCTGTAATAGTAATCTGTGATAAGACTAACAAGTAGAACAATAAACAGCCGCCTAACAAAGAAGAGGAATATTAGACATCAAAAGAAGAGATAGAAAAGTACTCCTTAGATGGTAAAATATTAAATATGGAAAAGTTGGAAAAAGATAAAGAAGCAATCGTAAAGAAAAAGGGCAACAATTGCAAAAATACAAATTACATGCATAGTATGATGAAACAAAAACTACCCTCTGAGGTTTAACCCTTAGGTTGACTTGTATAGTCCAAGTTTAACCGGTAACTATGGTTTAAACTCGGATTTTGACTATTGTGATTGGTTAATCTACAGTTTAAAATTTTAAACTAGATCTATACAAGTCACCCTTAATAAGAGAGTTAACCAAAACAGAGACCAGAGTTTGTTGCAATGAGCAGAAAACATCTCCAGTTTGTTTAGCTACGATGTTATAGACCAGCTCACAATAATTCCAAAGGCAAGGCCGTAGGTTCAGAAAAAAAGGAGTAGTTTGAGAAAAATTTCAATAAAAAGCAAAAGATTGAAAATGCTATTAATGACAAAAGATAATAATAATAATTGTGGGAGATGTACACAATCAAAAAGTGTACCCACCCCGGATAAACAGTAAACTCTAAAAGCTATCCCAAAATAAATAACAAAAGCCAAACAATAACACGCTGCGCCGGTCAAACAAATTGGAAAAGATAAAAAATTATTTACTTAAAAACTCTGGCAAGCTAACAGTTTATAAGGTGGCAGGTACTTCCTTCCAACGGAGACAGGACGTGTGGATTTGCAGATGTAAAACTGCAACACTTGTTACGAAATGAGCAGTAACACTTCACAGCTGTTATTGCTAACACAAAACCTTGCTTGCTGATATTGAAGCTGCTGGACCAGTAAAAGAGTAGTAGAAGTTAATCAAAACTAAACTATTCAAATGATAAAAGATTTTCCAAAAAAATTTATCTTCCAACAAAGAACGAAGTTGGTGCTGGTTATGTTTTGGTTGTCAAACACAACACCAAAACGTAGCTACTCGTGTAGCTGTGTAGCAAAAACTGTGTAGAAATTTGCGCATGGAAGAGATTTCCCAGATGTTCTTGACAGGTGTCGTCAGAAACAAACAGATAGATAACTGGCCACATATAAATTTGGCACGATAACATTGACTTTGGAATAACAAATATTTGTTAATAAATAATGCCGCTGGACATTGGTAGTCAAAATAGATAGAAAACCGATAATAGTAATTTAAACTGAGAGTTGTATTTCTAAAGTGAATTAAATATTAACAACGCATTTGCTTTTTGGTGCCCAAAGATTGACCCCATCTTTTTAAACAGTTGTTCATTTTTTGACCTCACTGAGAAGGAATTGTGACATATATGTCGATTAGTTTAACGTGTTCGGTTGGACTAACTAGAGTATTCCAAACACGCCCCCCAGGGGATGGAGTCCGGATACGCCGGACCAACGCGGCGGCCACGTGCAAACGACAATGCCGCATACATGCAACCGCCTACCCGTTTAGGTTCCAGCTGTAAGGCCTTCCCCCACTCCGGGTCTGGAGCCGAGTCACTTTCCAAAACTCTTATCATCTTTGCAGGATGACGCCCGAGTTGATTAAGCGCAACTCACACGCCGAAGGGGGACTATAAAGTCACCCCCTCTGGCCAGCATGCGGCCTACCACAGCCACTACGAGTCCAACACCATGGCGGTAGGGAGAGGCAAGCCTCTCCCTGGGCAACCGCCCCCGTAGTACCAGTTAATGCAGGGCCACACTGGTCACACCCCTCGACGTGCGAGCACGTCTACCACGATTGAATCTTACACTTCGGCTCGTGGTCGGCCAGTTAGCAGGTATGTGGGTTCACCACGCCCTTAGATACCCAAGGTGTCCCGAGGGGCACCTCAGGTATCTCCTGCACATACCCCACTCACGCCTGCGTTCGTACTTCCCGCCGTCGGAATACTCCAATGGCAAAAGCCGAGAGTCGACGGCAGGATTCCACGTCTACTATCAAACGGCTCAGATCATCCACAGGACCGTCCAGAACTAGTGCCGCTCTCAGATCTTGGTAGAGCGCACAATCAAACAAGACGTGGTTCCAGGTCTCGACCCCCCCACAATCGCACAACTCTGTCTCAGACAGTCCGCGCCCGAAAAGGAAGGCATTCAGACTGCCATGCCCTGTCAGCAAGAACCCCAAGTGCAGACCGAAGTCAAACCAAGGGTTGAGAAGAAGATGACCAACATCCGGGATGAACAGCCGCGTGACCCCACCTACGTCGGAGTTTGTCCACCGCTCCTGCCATACCGCAATAGAGCGCTCCCTTAGCAGACGCTTAAAGCGTACTTTTGGGAGATTACGATCTGCCGTTGACATCAGATCGTGGGGCATAGATGTCTTGCCCCTGGTGGCCCGGAAATACTCCGATCGTTCGGAGGCCAGCAAGTCCCAAGGAATGGCTCCTCCCAGAACCTGCATAGCCTCGGTAGAGACCGTGCGGCATACCCGAAGTGTGGCGTAGAGCGCCACGCGTTGGCAGCGGTTAACCGCCTCTCGCGCGTACGCCAAACGCATGGATTCTCCCCATACGCCCGCACCATACACCACACAGGCGACAAGTAACCCCTCATAAAGGGTCTTTATCGCCTTCCTTCCCAACCCCCAGTCCTTCCTTAGAATTCTTCTCAGCATGCCAACCGTAGAAGCCATACGGTCTCTTAGCATGATGAAATGAGGACGGAAATTCATCCGCTCACTCATCACCAATCCCAAGTACTTGGCCTCCTGTCTGTAAGCGACTGTACCAGAGCCGTAACGAACCGTTGGGCGCCTGTGCGGAGACAGGACACCCTTCAGCAGCATCTGGAATGTTTTAGGGATCGAAACCCGGACTCCGACCTCTTCGCCCCACGATGACACGACCCCAAGACACCTCTCGGACAGGAACTCAAGCTCCTGCCTACTATCGCCCTCCACAGCAACGAGTAAATCGTCGGCGAACGCGACTACAAAGAAGCCTAGCGCTATGAGCCTTTTCAGTAGAACGTCGAACAAGGCCACCCATATAGCAGGACCCCCAATAGAGCCCTGCGGGCATCCCCTGCTCACACGCTTCCACAGCTCAGCGGTTCTCCCCATCGCGCACACCATCCTGTCATCGAAGAAGCTGTCCCAGAGAAGAATCTCCGGACATTTAAGTTCGATTAACCTCCTCACGATGACAGGCCATAGAGGGCCGTCGAACGCTCCCTTAAAGTCGACAAAGACTCCGAGTACGTATTTCCTAGTGGTTGTTCTGACACGGGCAATAATTGAATGCCACGCGTCCTCGGTACATACACCCTTCCTAAAACCGAATTGGCTAGGACTTAGGTCGCCGGACAGAGAGTCAGAAAGTCGGTTGACCATGACCCTCTCAAGTAGTTTTCCCATGACCGGTAACAGACTTATAGGCCTATAAGAGGCCGGATCGGTCTTGATCTTATCCGGAGACTTTAGGAGAATAACCAACTTGGCTACCTTCCATCTCCTAGGGAAAACACTCGAGTCAACACACTTGGACAAAACAGAAAACACGTACTCGGGTATCGCACCCCACACCGCACGAAGTGTCTCGGGTCGAACCCCATCGATACCGGGCGCCTTACCCATACGAATGCTCGCGAGAGCACTCTCTACCTCCTCCAGCACCAACGCAGGCGCAGAACGGAACCCCCCCAAATCAGGAACCTCCACTGGATCAGCGGGAGGAAAGAAGACGTCCAACAAGTGTTCGACTCCCTCCTCCCAGCTGGCAGTCAAGCGACCACCGACACGCAAGGAGCCCACATCTCCAGACTTACCGCGGCCGCTGCAGATTTTATACACCCGGCCCCATGGATCCGCGTTGCCCTCCTTCTCAACAAACTTCCTCCAATCGAGGAGCTTAGCCTTCTTGATCTCGGCCTTGTACACGTGGCACAAGGCGAGATAACGACGCCAATACTCGTCGCAGCGACTGTCCCCACGGATGCGGGAACGCTGGAACCGCTTTTTGGCCGTGCGAGCAGCGGAACGTAATTTGCTCAAGGCAGGCGACCACCAAGAGGCATTCCGAAAGGTGGCAGAAGTAATCTTTTTAAAAGATTTCCTGGACGCATCGGCCACCCAAGCATCCAGCATGTCGAGCTGCGACTCCAATTCTAACTGACCAAAATCCCACGCATCAATCGAAGCCGTAGATTGTAGCAGCTCCGAGGAGAAAGTGTCCCAATCCGCACCCCTTACAGAGTAACGGACCGGCTGCCCCTCCTCAATTGAGGGCAGGGCACGTTGATGCGTTAGTGAAAATAGTATGGGATTATGGTCACTGAGGCAATTACCGTACTCAATATTCCAGGCAACGTTGAAGGATCCACAGATACCGTTGTTTGCCAACGTCACGTCTATATCGGACTGGCCCCTAGCGCCACTGAACGTATAGTGCTCCGAGGGGATGTTCAACGTATGGAGATCCCTCTCCATAATGTACTCCTCAATAAGGAGCCCTCTAGCACTATTCTGGCTACCGGGATGAATGTTTTTGCTATGCCAGACCGGAGACGTGGCGTTAGCATCGACCCCCAATATAGCGGGCCTACCGGCCGCGAACTGGAAGAACGCATCCATGCGTGCCAGGTCCTCAACCACCGGGTTATCCCTCTTCATGTATAAGGAGCCTATGAAGAGGTCCCCGAAGTCCCCGTGCAGCTGTACAGGCACCAAGAACTCGTCCAGACAGCCTCCCACCGTGATCGCGGTCAAGCCATCGTTTAGGACTACGATGGCCGCGGACGGGTTTTCCCCAGCAAAGACTCTCATCCTGCCCGGGACCCCCCTGATGTTGCCGTCGATACCGCGACCTGGCTCCTGCATTAGGAGAGCGTCCACACGCTCGCGGGACGCCCACTGAAGCGCCTCCGACACCACCAGCTGCGAACCGTGACAGTTGAGCTGAACGACGCGGATCATAAGCTCGATCGCGATCGCTCAACCGCCCGACGATACTCCGGACACTCCGCCGCAAAAGCAGAGTGCCCAGAAGGATGACCTCGTCTCTTACAGTTGATGCAGCTAGGCGCATCCACCTTGCACTGCGCGCCAGTGTGACCGGACTGGGCACACCTGCCGCACACCCTCAGCCTTTCTCGGCAGTCCCGGGATACGTGACCGTATCCCAGGCACTGGTAACATCTAAGGACGTTAGCCACCAGTACTACCTTGTGGGAACCGAATCCCACAAAGCACCTCTGCTGCCGAACCAGTTTCGAAGCCACCTCCTTGGGAAGATCGATGACAGCATTCCCAAGGGCGCCCTTGCTCTTATCGCGCTTAACAACTCTCGACTTAACGTCGTAAGTTGCGCGGTCAACTGTCTCCGGACAGTTCTTAGCACGAATTCCCGCCAAAAGATCTTTGTCGGCCATAGAGTTAGGGATGTCGAAGATACATACCCTAGGCAAAGGCTCTGAGGGAGCGCCGGTCCTAAGACCCAGCTCCTCAAAACCTGGGAATTCCTCCACACTCCGCTTTTCGTCCTCAGTGAGGGTTTCCAGGATCACTCCCGGTCCCCCACTTCTCAAGAGCTTCAAGGACTTGACTCGGACGTGTAACTCCTTGGAGACCCGGTCCACGAGAACCTTCTTGATTGCCTCGCTGGAGACGCCACCCTTGGTCGACCGAATAACGATCGGGAAACCCGCGGAAGGCGCACCAGAAGAAGGGCGCGGCGATTGACGGCCAGCGCTCTCTGCACCCCGGCTAGGAGAAGGAATTGTGACATATCAGATGCATAAGTTTAGTTCATATGTCATAAATTTTAGAATGATAAACTTTTTGGCGTGATAACATCTTATAAATCGATGAACGCCGGCTGCACGCACGAGAAAACATGACTCATTGTCACGTTCCGTCTGAACCATGCGTGCAAGCGAGAGCGCTGAACAAACGATAGAGAGGTACGATCGGTCTTAGCGTTTGAATTGTGACGCATCTATCTCTGTTCCACTCTATCGGCCGATGCGTCAAAGTGAAGGAAAGACAGTGACAGCACACAACCTACACGTTAACTGTATTGTCAACTGTTTATAAAGTGAAGTAAATATTTAATAGCGCATTATTACTTGTAATTAATCTGTATAATTTAAGTAAAAAAATATTTTGAATTAACAAGTGCAAATAAATGTTAATTTATCGAAAAAATTGTAATTTTTAATTAACTCATTTTTTGTATTATTCCAAATAATGATAATTGAGTGATAATAATTCAATTCAATTCATAAAAGTATGCAAATTTTTATCAATATTTTCTTATGACGTTATCACTTAAAATTATCGTCCGTAAACCGACTTTACAAACAACCAATTTTTTATTTGTAGTAAAAAGTAAATGGATTATACTCTGTTTTATTTAAGAAAAATGTAAAACGTTTGCACTAAACGGATGACCTTTAAATGTTAACCAATGAAATTGCTTTGAATAAACACTAAATCTCGTATAATTTCTTTATTGTGAGTGAGTCTTTTTTCAAAGCAATTTTATTGGTTAACATTTAAAGGTCATCCGTTTAGTGCAAACGTTTTATATTTTTCTTAAATAAAACAAAGTATAAATAAAAATTATTATACTGAATTTCAATTTTACAGTCAATATTATTATAAGCTGGTAAGAAATAAACAAATCATCAATCAGACACACATAAAAAAATAAAGCCGAGAAGGAAGTTTTCTGCAAATTATTATATTAGAAAACTTTTTATTAAAGATAAAATTTTTTTAATGTGTCCGAAATTTAAATTGGACTAAATCTAATTTCCATGTACTTTTTTACATTGCTGAAACTTACCAAAGAACTTTAACTTTTAATTTTTGTTTAACTTATTAATTTTATATTTTAATTTAATCTTAGAATCCGGTTGTGAGCTGTTGATTAGAGCAAAAAATTACTTTTCCGCAGTCATTGAATCAAACCCTTACCAAGTACATTGGAATTTTTACGACCATTTTTCTCTGAGAAAATGCTGGTAATATTAACTTCAATGCCCATAACATAAGTTAAAAGCCTTGTTATAGAGCTATAGAACCGACGATATATAATAATCAATATAATTAACTCACAGAAAACTACCAATAGTTATGAAGGGATCAATATGAACATTGCGATGCTTTAAATGAATAATTTGTTCTGTATTTACATAAACTTGCCCAATTAACAGAATGTCAAGGGCAAAAACAAACTGAGGGCTAGATGGATCTAAATTTTTGTTATTATTTCCAAATTACATTTTTCTTCATTGATCGGCTTAATTAAATTTCTACTTTAAAGGAAAGCAAATTATACCTACGCATTACATAAAAAAGAAATTTTGTTTTAAAGAAGTTAAATTGGAATAACAAAATTTCGAGTCAAATTAGCAATAATTATGAGGAGAAGCTAATCTACGAAATAAATTATAATTAAGTCATCAAATAGTATTATTATACTTTTAGGAACTAACTAATTATTAACTTTTTATTGATACAAAACTTGGGAAGTTAAATCTAGTAAAATTTGTCTGCAACATTTTTAATTGCTTTACTGTAAAGAAATTAGATAATTAAAATTGATGTTGTAATTACCCACTATTTGTGCATAAAAAAGTGTTGATAAGATTGTTTTCCATATTAAAAGTTTTTAATTAACATAATATGGATGAGTTCTTGAATGAACACGAAAATTATCATGAGAATTTAAAATGAACAACTACAACAAGCTGAATAAGCAAATCATTATGAACAGGAGACAGATAGAATTTTGGTAATAATTGAAATTCTGAAAACCAACGAAGCATGACAGAAGTGATTTAACAAAGCTTTTTGTTGAACGCACCTCATCAAACACTGCTAAAATTATGCCAAGTACGAACAGATTTGAAAAAATAAAATGAAAAGACAGGAAGATTTCAGATGCCTAAATTAGAAATTAAGATAATTCATTTTAAGCGTAACTGCGATTATTTATTCTTAACGTCAGCAGAGAGCAAAATATGCTAATAATAATTTTGTTCTCTTCAAAATTATTCGCTGCTTTTCACCTGATGAAGTCAATACCCTTCCAAAAGCAAATTTCAAACTTTCTGTTTGAGTAAACAGAATTTTGGATAAAGTACAGGCTACAGATTAAATTGGTTTTTACCATTCCATTGTGCGATATATCATATACTTTGTTACTATTTTCACGTCAAGTGCGCCTGCAAACTTTTGGAAACACCTAGAAAAGTTATTTCGTAACAGTTTTCAAGTTATCTATTTTGATAAACGTTAACGTCAACGTAAGTTTTGATAAACTTTGTTGTTATAATATGAAGTTAAGGTAGTAAATTTTGTCAAGTGTTGTGTACGTGCTGAAATACAGAAATTAGAAATTTAGAAAAGCGCTAGTCAGTAGGTACTAAAATTTATTTTGGCAGCTAAATGATCTTTATGTTGGTTTCGTTTTGGATCACAAAGAGAGAATAAACTTATTGGGTTTGATTACACCTATTACCATATGTCAAACCAAAAAACTATGTATTTGGTAAAAGTGAACTTTCATTCACAAGAAGAGGCAAAGAACTAATTACAAAAAATAAATTGGAACTAATTTTATATATCCAATCACATTCAAGTTGGATTCCAACTGCAACACAAACACAGTTCTTGCACAGGCTCCAAATTGAAACTTAAATTTACTAGTTCTTGATGTTAAAATTTTTACGTGATTCAATGGTTTCTTTTGGCATATGGGTCAAGGTCTAGACATAAATTGTTACTATTATACTTCTGTTTACAAGGACAGGGTTATCGGTTTTTGTTTCGGGCACCACTTCCGATATTGGAAAACTTTGGTGGATATAAAACTCAAATGAAAGATATTAATAAATATATTTGGGTTTTTCACAATTTCGTCTAATAAATGAAAAAACATCATCATCCATTATAGTGGATTGCAACGCTGACACTTGAACCATTACAGCAATATTGTACTTTTTCCAAGTACATAACTGTTAATTAATACTACACGAATTGTATGTGGGTGGTCTATTACTCCATTAGCACTCATAATCTTTTACTTTTTTTTAAAAAAGGATAACATTCCTGGTTTGTAATATTTCTTCGGTAAATAAGAACTAAAAACATTAACTTTGATAAACTCGCATAAAATAAAAATTACATATGCTTTATTTAATTTTCTATCTTATAGATAATTGTGGTATAAAATGTAATAACGTCAACTTAATGAAAAAAATTTACTACGATTCTGCTGCGGTTTAAATTTCGGCATGAGTGAAAATGTACTTATGAGCTTTTAACTAATGTACTTAATATAAATGTAATATAATTACTGAACAACGTTGTTAATGCAAGCAGAAGATGTAAAACAAATTTTCAGCGAATAGTCGTATGGAAAATTACTTATTAAAGAGTGACGTGCTGCTCTATTTAATAATTTTCGGGACACTGCTTCTACTACGAGATTATTTAAAAATAAAAAAGGTGTACGAACTATCGATTTTAAAGTCTATTAGCTGTTCAGTGTAACTTGATTTTTAAATAAGTAGGTAATCGATAATATTAAGGTTCTAATTTATCATTTGGGCGAGACCTAGCCAATTAAGTGGCACAGTTACATACATGTGATTCTCAATTTAATTCTAATAGGTATTATTTGGTACCGAAATAACGTGAAATTAAAGTAATCGTTTGGCTAGTAAATATTAGGAATCAGATTATTAAATTAAGATAGTTGCGTTTAAACTTGTGCATTTCGCAGGGTGTAAAATTTTTTACACCATAGCATGTTGTAATGGACAGGTTTTTCTAGATGGTCCTTCTCTCTTGAGAACAGTGGACGGCTAGCTAACAATGAAGGTTGGGCGTGGGCCAAATATTTAGAGACACTAAAACAAAAAAGGGAGGGGTGAAGACGAAGATCTAATTGAGATATACAGACAAAGTTGAGAGAGAGTCAATAGATATTTGAACAACAAATATTGGCCAATAGTAATTACTATTAATAATTTTAATATTTGTTTTCAAATTTGTACATACCAAATGGTGCAAAACAAAAATGCAATTTAAGCAAATATTTAAAGTGTAAAACTATAATTTCAAGTATTATAACATTTAAACTATTATTACATTCCTGTAAAATAGCAGGGAAAAGAACACAAATCGGATTTAAGCCGCTTTTCGCTCCATCTTCCATCTAAAGAAGTTAAATTACATTGTCAATATTTTTTCAATTCCTTTATGATTTATCTGAAACTAGACTACCCATCATTTTTTTATTACAGAATAAAAGCTGGCATGCACCATAAAATAGTCAGTAAAAAACAAAATTATAAGGGATACCTACAATTTAATAATTTTCCACTACTCAATTCAGTGGTTTACAGCTGAAAATTTATTATAACTAATTTTAGAAAACTAATTTCTACAGATCGGATAGCAAAATTGAGGCCAACATCGACGGACACCTGTAACTTTTTATCGCTTCCAATCAGTTTTTCATTTTCCAACAAATTGAAATTTGACACACTAAAGTTATTTTATTTTTAAATTAAAATCAAACACAACTTTGCAACAATTTATTATTTTACATTAGTAGGAATAATCTGATTGAAATACTAAGAGGTGCTAAGTTATTCGCCGGCTTTTCCACGTCGGTTATGTCTTTGTCGAATATATTCACGACATAATTAAACTTTCTCTAAAATAATTATAATTTATCTATACATTAGTAAATTAATGCAAACAGTTTAATACACACCAGCAGATTTTTGGTATACTTAACAGAAATTACCTGAAAATTTTGTTAGTTTTCTTACATAAAATTTTCGCGACAACAAAATTATTCTAGAAGTTAACTTAGTTCAAATATTAAAGTATTCATTCTAAGAACTTTTAAGTGTCGCTTTTCTCAAGTAGCTTGTCGTCTTTCAAAGTTATTCTTTTGTTAAATTTTGCTGTATAGTCAGAAATATTGACATCATTGATTGATTACCTTTAAGTACTGAACTTGAAAAAAAACAACAAGTTTTTATAGATAGGTAGTATATTTTTAATTTAGTTGAAAATTTACTATACTCTTTATGCTTATGTAATCATTGATAATATTATTATATTATACAGGGCGACCAACCTTAAACTTGATCATAGAAAAATCCATTATAATAGATAAGAATGAAAATAGTATTTTAAGAATAAAATTAAGAAATTTTTTCTGTAGTTTAAAGATACTCAACTTTTAAAATTTTCTGTTAAATTATTGTTGAAAAAATAAAATTAAAATAAATGATTTCCATATTATATTTTCCTATGATCGGATGTTAGGTTGGTCACCCGGTGTAGTGTGCAATGGTTTTTCAGCATATTTTGTTGATTTCCAACCTCCTTCCGTTTTATAACACTCCTAATTTTTATTTTTTCTAGTTCAATAGTTTCGTATTAGTAGAGTTTATACCTACTAATAATTAAATTAATTAACATTCCAGTTAAGTTAATTTTTATAAACTCTTTTTTGATTTGCAAATACATACATGCTAAATTAACCTTTGATAAAATTTTATTTGAACAAAACTTTGAAATATTACTATTTACATTAAACCGAATTGGTATTTATTTTTTATTTCCCAAAGAGAAAAAATAATCACATATTACGAAATACCGCTCTTTTATGAAGTCAAATAATGCAGGATCAATTCGGTAATGGATTGTACGTCACTTAATTCTTACATCATTTTGTTTGTGTGTTTTTTTACACGATTAATAAAATGATTGCATATTTTTTAACAGTTTTTTTTACAAAAGTTTTAAATTATAATTAGAAATACATTTTTATTTTTTGTTTGATTTAGGATGCGTTACTGAAACGATTAGGACCAAATGCATATCCTTTCAGTATGGAGATTACTCCAATGGCACCACCAAGTGTACAATTAGTTCCTGCTAAAGAATACAGTGGAGCACCTATTGGTACCAGTTACGATGTTAGAGCCTATTTAGGTAAGTAATCTGTAATTAACTTTAACAACAAAATTAATGGGTTTGTACGCCGAGGTAAGTAGAACCTATGGAAAAAGTAACCAATTCTACTTATCCCGGCGTATGGACAACAACTAAAAGAAACGTCTTTATATTCTCAACTCCCATTTCAAATTAAAAGAAAATTCGGAAAACACTTAATTTATTTTTTTACTATGTATTTAAACGGTTTTTACTTTTTCAGTTCTTTTATTATCAGTATACTAAAGCTAAAGTGAGTTTTATCTTTGTGAATGTCTCTTTTCTTGCAATTATTTCACCAATAACAACCTTCGATTATTTTTACTTTCTTGAATAAAAAGAATAGTTTGTAGTAAAACGGATACCAAACTAAAACTGTTTCTTTTGTCTGCAAGTTAATAGACCACAAAATGACTACAACCAAAAGAAAAGATTACAAAAAAAGTTGCGCTGTTTTTTTTATATATTTAATTAAAAAGCTTTGCAGTGTCTGACCGGAAGTAAGTTTCACTTGAAAAGCAGAAAATTATACTTAATATGGAACTAATCAAGTTATTTTTAACTTAGCGGTTTTAAGATCAAATTTAAGTTTTTGGGTTCAGAAAAACTTCAGTTTATTCAGAATTATTAAATTTGTTAAATAAATTAATTTTTTGTTTTTCCTTAATGTAAAAATATGAAAATATATTCGCTCTCGAGTTATCACAAAAAGCATTTTATAAATTTTATTTTCAAATATTTTCTATTAATTTGTCTAAGGAAAGCTGTAATTGAAACGCTTTATTTTATCCAAAATCGGTAAATTCGTTCTTGAGTTACAGTAAAGTGTATTAAGTTCTCAATTACGCCTGAAAATATATTATTTTTTGTAGCTTTCATTTCAAATATTAGGTATTATGAATAAAAATATTAGTGAATATAAAAATGATCAAATTTCATGTATACAAATTGCTAGTTTATAGCATAAATTGACGTTTCCGCGAGTATGGGTTTTCTAAAAATTGTAAGATTTTTGGTTCTTACTACGCTGCGATTTAGACCATTGCCCGACAGGTAACTAAGGAAAAATTATCTGGACACAAATCCATTATAATAATACATAATGATGGTAAAAGAGAAAAAAATTTCCGACAATCCCAAACCAGCCTTCTGAAATTCCGATAAGACGAAATCCGCAAAATACAAAAATCCAATATCCGGACAAGGAAGAAATCTCGTCAATTCAAGAATTTCCATCAACCATAACAAAAAAATTTAAGGTTTCAAATGAATTCAAATCCATCGTATTCACCACAACTCCTTCGAAAGATCCAGTTCAAATCTTGATATGCTTGGGAAATTCTTTTTTTTTTCTCATCTTGTCGACATGTTCTGAAACAAGAATTTTTTATTTTTTTGGGATTACTATTCCATCATATGTAGGTACGTTATTTTTGAATTCAAAAAACTCTATTCAGACTACATTTTCACGAAAAGTACATTTTTAATATTTAAAGCGAGAAAACTATATGAAGTGATGATAGAATTAAAAATATCCAAGAAAATAATAATGCTGATTCAAATGACTAAGAGAGATTTTGAGTGCAACGCTAAAAGTGGGGACAGACAAAACAAATGAGTTTGTAATTTACAGCGGTGTGAAATGGGGTGATGCACTGTAGGCGGTCTTGTTCAAACTGGTGATCGAGTTTATAGTTAGAAAATTGGATACTAGAACAACGATAACAACAAAGAAATATCAAATTTTAGCTTATGCAGACGATATCACAGTTATAGCTAGATCAAAAGAAAAAAATTATTCAAATTTTCAAACAAAAAGAAATAAAGAAATATGCTAAAGAAATGAGACTGAGGATAAATGAAGGCAAAACCAAATACATGAAATTTAAGAGAAAATTTTTAAGTATACGACAGAAGATCTAGAAATTAAATTCTACAAGTTTGAAGAAGTAGAAAAATTTAAGTATTTGTGAAAATAAACAAGAACAATGATATATCACAAAGAGATAAATGAGAAGATACAAGCTGGATGGAGAGTATTCCATACAAATAAGAAAATGTTGAATAGCAAGAATATAGCTATAAGAACGAAGTTAAGAATTTACAAGACATTCATAAAAACAGTAGTGTTTTATGCTGCAGAAACACTGAATTTGACTATGGAGAAAAAGAAGAAATCGAAAGTTTTTGAGAGGAAAATATTAAGAACTATCACCGGATCAAAAACGATTGGAGAAAGCGAATACAGAGTAAGAAAAAATACGGAATTAATTGGAATATTGAGAAACAAAGACATTTTAAACATATAAAATCGCAAAAGAATTAGACGGTTGAGCCTTGTAACAAGAAAGGAGGCAGAAAATATCTTAAGAAAAATCATAGAATGGTGACCGGGAAAAACAAGAAATAGAAGAAGAACAACAGGCCGATATATAGATGAGGTAACAAATGACCTCAAAGCTACATAATATGAGCGTGACAAACTGGAAGAAAAAATGTGAATATAGAGTGGTATGGAAAAGTTTAGTATGAGAAACGAAAGCATATACGAAAATCTAGAGTATCGAAAAAGAATGAATTTTTTTGATTGCTTAAAAAAACAATTTTTTATTGTAATGCATTTTATTTCTATTGGAATGGCTTAACTAATTCTTCCGATAGGCTAAAATCGATATATTGATCGATCTAATTAATTTGTCAAAAAAATGTTCTTATACTCGTACCAATGAGAATAAAAAAAGATAGCAAACAGAAAAACGAACTTACTACAAAATAGATATTTAAACATTTATAATATATTGTCGTCTATCAAATGAGATGAATACCAGGAGTATTCCTGTACCAGGAGTGTTTATCCCTGCAAAATTTTGTAAAAATTTATCCAAAATTTACAGATAATTTTACATTTTAATGAACGTTTTCTCCCTCAATTTGAGTTATTGTTAATGTAGAAACTGCATCAAAAGCTCACTTAATTTATAAGAGAAAATTTGCCCTCAAGAAAATTTGGCTGATCAATTCCTGCGGAATAGAGTAAATTTGTATTTATTTCAATTATAAACGATAAAATTTGCTTTGTTTGGTAGGTACCTATAAAACGTAGTGGTATATTAGAAGCTAAAGTTGGCTTTGTTTTAAATTTTTTACCCGGAAGTTTGATGGAAAATATGAAAAATTTCAATATTCAAGAGTGGAAGCAGACGACTGAGACTTCCTGGAGAAGACATATTTGAGACGTGCATGAAATCCTTTTGAGTTTACCTTTTTCGAGAGTGTTGAAAGAAGATTTATTTTCCAAGAATTTTTTGTTATATCCTGGAGGGCGTGCGGAAGCTTTTACTCTATTTTTTACATTTTCTAATTAAAAAAATTTGCCAATTTTCTGGAAAAAAAATATTGTGTAAATCTTCGTGTAACAACCACATGTACGTTTTTCCAGTTTCGTGAAAATACAAAGTTATTTTTAAATTTGGATGGAAATCTTATCTAATTGTGCAAGTTAGTTCCATTTTTCAAAGGATAAAATCCTCGATGAGAGCAAATAAAATAAATTAGTCCGACATCGTGGATAAAACTTGGTTTTTTGAGATCAGAAACGCTACCGTCTTACCTGTCTGTAGAAAATCACTCTGCAGCTTGCATCGAATGGTAAAGATACACGTGATTATGATGAGTGATTATACTAAAAGTATAATTTTTATTCACAAACGTTTTCGCTATACCATAGCATCGTCAAGTGACTAAAAATCAAAGTATGTCTTTGCTAATTGCTCGAGATGTATTCCCCGATAATAATTCAAAATTTAATTGGTCGAATGCAATATGTTACAAGTATACAATAAACTATTATTTATATAGTTACATATATCTTAAATAAAACACACAAATATTTTTCTCCTGGTTACTATTTTTTGTGTAAAACTTTTATTGTAGATAACAGAAAAACATTTGTCGAAAAACCGATTTAATTGTATCGGAAGCGGTCTGAACACGATTGTTTGTCAGAACAAAGCCTTTTATTTAGTCAACATCCTTTTACTGCAAGTATACAAGCAAAAAATGTAATTTTAGAACATGACGAGTATTTTTATTTCGGAAAATAAATGTTTGCATCTATAAGGGTCCTCTTGATACGATATTCAAATAGAATTCTCAATCTTAAATTCTGTTATATTCAGTTTTATTTATTTTCGGATGCTGAAACTGATTTATTCAGTTCAATTTTGCACTAATAAAAATTATAACATTAAAAAGTTGGTATTTGGGTAAATAATGACCACAAGCAATTTTTTTTATTTTTCATTAAAGGGATTGCTATAATTCCTTTCAGTAGCTTTGTCCGTAGTAATAATTCAAAGAATCCTTTGACAACGATATTTCAGTAACATATTAAAAGGATTTGATTTAACTTAATTCATTTATTTAAAGATTAAAGCAATTTTTAAAACGATACAAATTCCATGAATCTAAATTTATATGTATTACGTTTGATACGTATCATCATCTCTGTACAATACATCATGTAATAGCGACACATTGGATTAATAATACTATTGTATATAACTTTATACAACAAGCATCATAAACTCGAAAGAGCTTTTCTAATAGGCATTTAGAGTATTATATGCGGCATCATTATACATGAAAGCTAGGGAAAAATCCTGGAACGCTGAATTAAAAGTCATTAGTTTCAACTACACAAATTGTGCTACTTTTTTTCTTTAGTTTTTTAGTTTGTTTTTCAATGTAACATGTGGTTTCAGGATTTGTAGCCAAACTCCTGTATAAATTACACCAAACTACGAGTATAAATTAATGTCCATGATAATATGAGAACAAGCTTTCGTATTCAATTAAAAAAATATCAAAATGACTTTTTTTCTGTTCGCAAATGACAGATTTTCATTACAAAATAATAATTTCACTTACTATGCTGATAATAACTTAGGCAATCACAATATTGTAAAATTACCCTAAACTGAAATTGTACAAAAAAACAACTGCAATAAGGCAACGACTTAAAGCGCACATCAAGCATGCATGGATGAACTATTTTCTTAACAACATAAACACTTCAGTTTTTACAAAAGAAATGCAGAACAAAGTTAGATCAATAAAGGAAATTGAAAACAACTTTTATATTGCTTCTTTAAAATCTGCCACCAATTCGTAAATAATTTTACACAATGAAATAACAAATAGTATTTTGAATGACAAACACTACCAAAAGAAATGATTAGAAGTAAAAATTAGAGCTAAACTTTTTTTACATAATCTAAAACAACAATATTGTCAAGTTTACTAAACACTGACACAACTGGCTGCTACAATTATTTTGTTGAGAAATATATTTCAATTGAAATGGAGTGACAAACAGACAACTTGAGAGATGTGTGGTGAGAGGCCATGCTTCTCTAATAGTTTCTTATGCCAGTTTCGTAATTAATGGTCTATATTAGAGATAAGATAGCAAAATTGGCGTTTAAGATGCCATTTTTTACTTTTACGTATACAATATTTTTTTTATTTACGTATAATTTAAAAAAAATATGTAACATAACTGTAATTTATTCGACATAACCTCATTCCATCTATTGGATGGGAAAAGTCCGAAACATTCAATATTACAAATCAATAGTACTGGCTTAACATTATAATCGGTTAGATGGTTGCATATACATAATATGTAAACCTAACGACAGCATAAACAGCAAACTTTATTTGCATACATTTTCAGAATTATTACTAAATGTAATTAATCAAAATTTGGAAATGATTAGGCTGTACTTTAGCCTGGGTACCCCAATTCTATAGGCTACAAAGTTAATCTATTGAATTTTTTTGAAAATCAATCCATTCCGCAGAAAAATAAATATAGTTTTATAGTTAAAAAACAATTACAAAAAGCATAAAACTGCTGATTTTAACTTTCCTGTGAAATAAATAAATTTTTCAAAAAAGTTGGCTAGACTAAAGTTATAGCCCGTTAAATTTGCTATCTGCAAAGCTGTATCAATTTTTTTGTAAACCGCTTTGGTTAAAATTACAGGACCTTCAAATATACAACCAAAAATAAAACTTCGAATTTTCAACTGTTTTATTTAATTTTAACTTTAACTCGAAAGCGATTGCTTTTAGAATCTTTTTAAAAAAGTAGAAATCTGTTTACATTAAAAAAGTCAATAGTTAGGTAATATGGCAATTTAAAAACTAAAATTTAAAAAATTGCTTTTTGGGTATCCCTTCAAGAGTTGCAAAAGTAACATTTGCAACTATATAAAAGGTGAACCTTACCCCAGGGACATCTTGTATGTATATCGAGACTACATCCACATTTCTAGCGTCATTACTCTCACCACTTGAAGTCGCCTGCTTGATAAGCAAATGATAACTGAAAACTGAACTTAATAATTACTACAATTACAACGGAAAAATTGAATAAAGAATGAATGCATGAAAATGAATGAATGAAAGCGTGATTAACTAATACGTTAATAAGTTTGCAACTTTCAAGATTTTTATCGGAACTGCAACGTCTTTAAGTCCTGCACAATAACATCATTGCAAACCATTCCACAGCAACAGAGTATGTTTACTTCAATGAGATGACAATAATTAACTTTTATACAAAAATTCTAAATACGAGGTGGCGATGAAAACCATTTAAACGACAAAATCTAAACTAAATGTACGGGATTATTCTAAATTTATAAGCACCTACAATTTTAATTATTATCTCATTAAAGGAGGGCGGATAAAAAAATCGAGTGGCACATTGTTTGAGTTCAATTTTGTTTTCTTATTTTATAAAAGTTTTCTAACTTCTGAGGTTCTCACAAAAGCTTTTCTGCTCGATTTAGATCTTCTTAATTTAGTGCTTATTGTTCAATGTTGGTTTTCCAACTAAATGAATGTAATATTCACAATAAAGTGTGTAAACAAAAAAATAGCTGTCAAAAAATTGACACACGTACAATTGTGAAAATTGAGCCAAGAAGATAAAGGTTTAAGTACGAAAACCACATGTAGCCAACATTAAGAAATATTTTAGTACGCTACTGAAAGTTGTAAAATTATTCGTTAATATGTAGCTTTCTTGTTATGTAATGATAAACACAGATTTGAGTTAGTGATATTCTGTGAGTTTGTGGATGACTGCTGACGTGCAGCTAAAAATGTGTAAAAAAATTTTTGTTTACGACAAATAATAAGAAAAATTGGTTGATGAAACACCTACACACGTTCAAGAAAAAATTTTAATGTTGTAGAATGTAATAATTTTGTAATTAGCAAACATTATGTATGCCTTTTATACGATAAATTGATAATTGACGTGTTAACTAATATTTTCTGAAATAATAATTATTAAGGTTTGCACGCTACGTTTATGAGCTAGAACAAGTAAAACATCTGTAGGAAGACGCCAAGGAGTCAATCTATCACAAAAAATGATTTTTAATGCACTAAAACTTATTAACATTAATAAACCTGAATCAACAACACGTGTCACACATACAGTACTTATAAAACACAAGTTACGGTTACATCATTTTCAAATCAACCACAGTGGCGCATCCAAAATAATTTTTATTGATCATATTAATTTTGATAATTTTAACTTAGTAAAACAAAATTAATTTTTAAAATTAATCACGTAAATATTCTTTACTTTCTGTCAAACAGTTTTATAATATTGAAATAAAAATAGTAAGTTTTGCTTTTCAACAACGGAATTGGTATTAAGAATTCTACCACATTAAAATTTTTATTTCTTTGTTTTGTATTAGATGTTTTATTTAAACGAATAATCAGTCACCAACAAAAAATTAAGAGCTCTCTTTAAGGCGTTTTAAACCGCTGAGCTGACTTATAAATTCTTAACTTGTATTTGCAAATGCTTTCCACTGCCTTGTTTTTAAAAAATAATTTAAATACAGCAATATTATCTTTTATTTTTTCAATTAAAATTTTGAAGTTTTTATTGGGACATAATACAGAACAATATAATATCAGGGCTATAATGGTAGAATCGCTTATACACAACGCATTTTCTTTAATATTTTGAATGCGGAAGATACTAAATGCATAAAAACTATTAAGGAGAAAATTATTCAGAATTGCGTAAGGAACACATTTGTATGCAGAACCTTTTTACAATATTTGTAATTTGCTAGTTATTTTCAAAAACCAATATTGTTAGAGCTTTATGGCCTATAAGACAAATTTCCTAATAAGAGTGAAAGACCATTCAAATCATCAAAGGATCGCTTATGTTAAAATTAGTTCTAGGTTGAGCTCTACTTTTTTGTATTTTCAGTGGACTAAAAGTTAAAAACGTGTGAAATAAAAACAAATGTAAAAAAAATTCAAACGTGTGAAACGAAACTGGAAACTTAATAAGAAATTAAATTAAGTGTGAAGTGCCTGTAACGATTTCTTGTGGTTTTAAAGAAAGCTGTAACTGAAAACACAAGTGGGTTATACTAAAAACTAAAGTGATAAGGTACTAAAAATGAATAAAGTACTGAATTTTTTTTCAAGAAAATAAAAGATATGCAAATTGCTTTACAAAAAAGGTATAATATGAAATTGTATGTTAAGATAAGCAAAATTCTTTTATTTAAATACGCTGACTGTAACAGCTTTCAATATTTTGGGAAATAAATAGATTAGATTATATTTTATATAGGTATTATGTCATAATATAAAAACCTTGATGAACTTGTTCAATGATGGGAAAGACTATACAGGGGCTATATCAAAGTAATTCAGTTTAACAGAATACTTATGAACGTGAAAAATATAAATATATAGGACATACACAAGAGCATTTATGAAATTGAGTGGAGAACATAAAAATAGATAAGACAGATGGTAGGTACATTGCATAACAACAAAGACGATTTAGATAAACTATTAAAAGGATCAAATCTAGTCTATCTCGTCTTATGGGGAGGACAAACCACGCTATAAAATTTGATAAAGTAAAAATTTTAGAAAAAAGCTTTGTACCATAGGAATGCTTTTTAGACGCACTTTTCTGTCTTTTTACTCTGATTGATTAGATAAAGTTAAAAGTGTATAATCTGATTTTAATATGCGTTTTCTCAAAAATAACTAAAAATTATAATTTTATAAATTATATAATTAAATTATATAAAATATAATTATATAATTATATTTTTATATATTTTATATAATTATATAAAAATATAAAAATATATTATATTTTAAAAATTATAATTAACTAAAAAAAAATAATTTGAAGCTACTGAAGTCCTGCATGTACTGAATAAAAATCAAATCGGTGTTGCAAAAGTTTCTGTTGATTCGTTAAACGCCTAGATATAGTTCAGTGCCTAAGAATATGAAAACTAAGCTCTGAATTAAATTCGTGTAGTAGGGGTGGTCTATATCTAGGCATTTTGATGTCATACTAACGGAATCAATTACGTTCCTTCTTGGCTTGTCGTTTCTACATCGTTTGCATTCCAAACAACCTATGATGTCGTTTTCAAGCCACAACCGGTTTCAAACCACAACCGTGGTAAAAAAAATCTGATGTTGAAAAGCACTAGAGCACGATTTCAGTAAAGAACGGCATGATGAATCATCAAACTCCGAGAAGAGGGAGACATCGTCAACGGCAATCTGCATTTCCAAATAATGCACTTGGCAGTGAAAAATAAACCGTCAATCGAATTGCTATGGCACATTACACCGGATAAGGAAATGTACAATGTATTTTTCAGACAATGAGAAAACTGGAAGGGGCCATTTTACGGTTTCTTGATCTTATCCAGCAACAACTTTTCGTAACAGAACTTATAAATTTAATATATTATTATGCTAATAGATTCCACATGAATTAACATCAAACAAAAAGTGTCAACGTCTAACAATTTGTTCATCGCTTCCCACTCGTTATAATTATGAATCTTCACGCTATTCGTTCATCTTATTCACTATAACAACAAAATGTACAATTTTGAAACCGATCAAGGCTCAAATGGAAGATGTTGCAGCTTTTGGTTCTCAAATAACAAAAATTTTTCGGAACATAATTTATAAAATACTATCACTCTGGAAGATAATTAATTAATTTTAGTGAGAAAGCACATTTTAATGAGGATTTGAGAATCCGCAGTACCTTATACTTGACTTTTTTTCTCGCAGTTTTTACAAACTTTATTGATCACCATTATGAAGTCATCCGAATAGATAATCGAAATTGACGGAAATTGTTTGGAATTGACACTTGACAGGCTTAGGGTTGATCATTTTAGACTCCCTCGGTTACTTATTTAAAAAGAACCATCCCTTAAATGTTCCTGTGAAAAATCTTCCCGCACTGTCCGCCACAATTTCAATCACCTAAAAATGCAATAAATATGAACCAATCTCTTTGCAGAGTTACTAAATAATTTATTTTCCTTTCCTCAAAAATAGGAAAATCCAACAAATAAAATTTATAAGTGCAAATATCTGCTACCAGTTCATGTTGTATATTTTTTGTATTAAATAGAAAAAGCAATTTAAAGGATCTAGTGATTACTATTTATGACAAAATCTTTCCAAGTTTTCCTTTTGCTAGCTGTACCCTTTGGTTTATGTATGAAAGGGCAGACTTAATAATTCGTGCATGTGCCGGGGTGTTTTATGACGAAATAAAGACGGCTTTAAAGGTTTCTGCTATTTAAGTACGAAATGGAACGACAATATTATTACTGGGTATGCAAATTTTTAAAAGACGAAATGATAATTTATTTAATTATTTACTTCAATTTGCATAATTTTGAAGTGTCGTTTCTAATGCAATGTGCATTTAATTTGTTGTTCTATGTAATGTGGTTAGAAAGATAACAGTCGTAACACTTTAAAGCTGTTTTAAAATTTTTATGCTGATTAAAGTAGAAACTGCATTTGAAATTTATATTCTTAAAGCTAAACTTGAAATTCGTAATTTTAATTCAGTTTTATTTAAATTATCCGATTGTTATATAAACGTATCTAGATTGTTGAATAAACACAAAAAGTGTTAAATCGATACATATACACATTGAATAGAATCGTTAATTAACAGGATTAAATTTATATTATATATCTTTTTTTGTGAAAAGGTGAAAGGTGAACGTTTATTTTAAGTTTGTTCTCAATATTATTAATTTGAAAGGACTTTGACCCTTGCAAATTACCAAATAAAAATTTTATTAAACCAACCTAGGCATCATCATATATGTAATGCGTAAATTTATTAGTGAAAATTTTATATATGTTTCATTTTGTTAGGGTAGCTGGTAATTGCTTATTGCTTTGATCCTTCGTGTGCAATTTTCCGCATATCCTTTTGCAAATAACCAGCGATATAAGGTTGTCTTTGTTGCAATTTTATTACGCACCATTTCCTGTATCTACATTGTTTACTTCCGGTTTCATATTGATTCTAAATTTTAATGAAGCATAAGTTAATAAATTATGATCCCGCAAATCCCTTTTGACTTGGTTACGATTATTTTCTTTTTTCGTTTACCCTGAAATAAATGGAAAATAAAAATAGGTGTAAGTATGACCGGTTCTTTAACTTAAATAATTCATAAACAAAAATATGAATAATTCATGAAGAAAAACATTGAAAGACGGATATCTTGAAATTTACATTTCGCTGAATTAAATTTTTTTTGATTAAATTTTACAATTCATAATTTTCGATTTCAACGCAAAATTTTAATGATTTATTTTTACTTATTCCAGCAAAAAATACGAAACTGCTTTTCGCGTAGGCTAAAGTAAATTATTTTAAACAATATTTAATCAAGAGCTGTTCAGTGAAAATTAAAAAAAAAAACGGTTTGGTCTAAAAATATCGTGAAATATTTATAGTACCTACAATTTTTTGTATAAATATAATATGTACAAGTATAAAATATGGACATATAAATTTGAAATCAGTTTTATTTACAAAAACTTTTTTATGTAAACTCTTCAAACTTATATAGGTCAACACTTACTTTTGTGTAGTTGACACGTTTTTGTTATCAATATGCGATGCTGTGAAGAATTTATGAACCTTACTTTATTATTACAGATTTTCTAAAAAGTTGATAGTTTGACACTTGGAAAATTAAAGGCTTTGCGCTCTTATAAAGCGAGAAAATTTACCAACACCGGTAATCGATCTTCAAACTTTTTCCAATTTTCGTTTTTACAGTAATGTAGCAAACGAATCTATGTAGTATATTATATTTTCAGAATTTTGCTACTGGAAGTTTCGCACTTCCTTATAAAATTTTTTTATATTGTATCACTTACAGCTTTGCGTGCTGAAGTAACAAAGAGTTGCATGACCACAATTAATTTTAGGTTTTTACAAGATTGTTAATTAAATCATTTCGTGATAATACTTATACATTGTGATTTTTGTAGAAAAGTAAATGTAAAGAAAAAATTGATTCTAGTGTCTCTTTTCTTTTATACGTGCCGATACCTATGACAATGATAATGCAAAAGGTAAAGATTTTTAAAAATATATCTATCTACTTTTCTAAGTAAACGTAGATAGGGGAACTCGGGGAGCATTCGGCCACATAGCACTTTTTTTTAAATAAATGATTGAACAATTTTTTACTGGACAAACTAATTATTTTATAGTAAACTATATACATTTATCTAAATTTCACCAAACAAAAAAAAATTTAAATATGAAGTTTCGTTATAAAATTTTCTATTTTAAAATTGAGTTAGAAATGACCTAATGCTCCACATACCTAGGGAGCATTCGGCCAGTGACGAATAAATGGTCATCATTAGAAAAAAAACACTAGAAGCTGCCAAAAGTAACTTGTTTATTAAGACAAATTTTCAAAATACTATTAGGGTGTGAAACATATTTTGGAAATTTTATTTAGTTGACAATTAACATGTTAAAATTGCAACAAAAATTTAAATTTGCTACAGTTCTAACAGTTCCTGTCTTTGAAGGAGCAGGTAATCTACTGATTATATAATCGTTATTTACTTTAAGAATATCATCTATAACAGGATAATAAAAGGTTGTGGATAGGCCTTTCCTTCGTAAAAACTTAATTTTTGCTGTATTTTCATTTTCAAGTAGATTCAAAACTTGTCCAAAGTTATGAATCATTGCGTTTTTGACTTTAAACCTCACCAGAACAAAATCTCCTTCTTGTAATTCATATCCTTTAAACTTTTTTATAATTTCAAACTCATCACTAACATCTTTATTTGAATTATCGTGTAAGTGATATTTCACTTTTGCTCGAAGAAGAAGTAACATAATTTTTTTTTATTGGCAGCTAATAGCAATATATATCCGGTTATATTGGCAGATAATAATTATTATTAATTAATATTATAGTTAGTCAATTTGTACCAAACTTTGGCAGTAAAGTTGGTCACAGCGCCACTTGATCCTTTTAAGATATAAAAAAAAAGGTAGCTAACTACGGATATTTAGTCCACAGTCGAAAAGCAAACGGGTCGCGCATTAGCGCGTTTCGTGAGGTTCTTGAAGATGTTGACCTAATGTATTTATACCACCAGAAGCTCTTAGTGCCCACAGATGACACAATCTGCAATGATGGAATTTGGGCGCCAGTTGATGATAAAGAACTTATCATCAACAAAATAGATTTTTTTAATTTGCAGCCAAAAGATGTTAATAAAAAAGTGTAAAATCACTTACGTGAAATATTCGAAAAGAAACTTCACACCACAAGCTATCACTAAAAATGCAAATCGCACAACTGGATCAAAGATTGATCCAGGAAAATCACAAAAAAGAAGTCACTTCCAGAAAATTCGACCACTCTTTTTCCTTGTTCGATTGCCAAATCTCGTTGTTGCCAACCTTTGTTTGCAAAATTCCCAAAGTTACCAAAGTAACCATGGTTGTTACAAACAAGGTGTTACACTTTCCCCCTGCCAAGCGGAAAACTGGCCAAGCAAAGTTTGCCAAGAAAACAGCAACGGCGTGGAGAATAAAATTTAACCAACAAAGTTTTTGTAACAAAGGTACGATCAACAAGTAACACTAGAAGGTGGAAGTAATCTAGGTAGCTGTACTGGGACACAAAGAATCTCAAACCCAGTCTATAAAAACCTGAAAGTAAAAAAAACATAGATCACATAATGATGGTATAATAATGGTAGCAAGGTGTAAACACGAATTGATGTTAATTTTTACACATAATAATAAATAGTTATTACGGATGCACTTAGATACTCGAATCCAAGTGTCATCCCACCACACAGTACGTATGTAAACATTATTTCTCAGGAGTATGATTCAAAAAAATAAACCGTTTTTCAGCATTATCAACAAGAATCCTTGTGATTCTGCCGAAAGCTTAAAGTAAAACGGTGGAACAGAGTTCATTAGAGTTTGTGAATCACAAACAAAACAAATGCCCATAGCGGGAGAACTCTAAAAGAAAAAACCTAGGAAAAACCAGTTCCTACAGAAAGTTAAAGCGAAAAATTCTTCAATTGGCTTTATAGCCGTGAAAGGATCCAGTCACAAACATCACCGGATTTATTCACCAAAAAAAATACTAACTACGACCTTGTGCTAAGGCCACCGTAGATAACTACGAAAAAATGGTGGGGTCTGGTTACCCGCTCATACAGAGGCTACACCGTACGAAGAATCATAATAAGAAATTAAAAAAAATTTCCTCAAATCCCAAAGCAGAAAATAATGTTCACATTACGCACCCTCGAACAAGTAAGTACACAAAATCAAGGTTAATCAGGGTTAGCCTTGAGGTCTTTAACGTGAAACACCCCAAGATCTTTACCCTCTTCGCTACACAGTCGGTAAGTTACTGACCCAGTAACCTCCACTACTCGACATTTGACGTACTTAGGCGCCAGCTTTTTAGAAAACTTGTCTATAGCACTGGACAACACAAAGTTTTTCTTCCACACGGTATCACCGCGCCTAAAAGATAACGGACGTTTCCGTAAGTCATACCGAGCTTTACCACGTTCATATGCTCTGCGCATTCTTTCAACAACTGTTCGATGTAACTCACTTGTATTATTAACATCGGTAACTAATTGTTCCCGGTCTCCCAATGAGAACTCTCCAGGTTCCGCCTGGTAAAGCTTCCCGTAGTAAGCACCACTATTAGGTACCGTCTTACACAAATTCAAAAAAGATGAAGTATAACCGGTAACCTCATGTACCGAGTTACGAATGGCATGAGCGACTTTGTACACATGCAAGTCCCAAGAACGATGATCGTCTTCAACAAAAGAACGCAAACAAGTGCCAATAACACGGTTAGATCTTTCAACCAGATTCACTTGTGGACTGTAAGAACTGTTGTACCAAGTCTTTTGGACATGATATCTCGACATAAGATCTTTGAATAACTTGCCTGTGAATTGTGTACCATTGTCGCACATTACAATTTGTGGCACACCGAACATAAGAAAAATTTCCTCGAGCTTCTGCACAACCGAAGTAGCAGTAGCCTGTCTCAACGGATGTACAACCACGAATTTGGTAAGCCAATCCGACACCACCAATAAATAAGCATTACCCTTCCTAGTTCTTGGAAAAGGTCCCATCAAATCAACGGAAAGTATCTGGAAATGATATTCAACTTTCTTGGACTTGCCCATTAATCCAGGTCTTAATTGATTAGAAGATTTGCTTGCAAGGTAAACCTCACACCTTAAAACATAGCGAGAAATGTCAGATTTCATGCGAGGCCAGTAGTACTGCTCGGAAACCTTTTGAAGCGTCTTAAATGCACCGAAATGACCAGACAAAGGATTATCGTGGCAATCGCACATAATCTCACGACGACGAAACTTTGGCACCACAAGTTTCCATTCAATTAAATTGGAAATAATATTGTGCTTATTAGGAACATACTTATAAACATGCCCGTCTTCTACCTTAAAATTAGGGTATCGATCGGGATGTGCTAAAATGTTATCAATGGTCTTTTGATACCAAGGATCTGCATCATGAGGTGAAAACGAAACCATGTGAACGTTTGCTGGAGATCGAGAGAGGGCATCGGCCACTACATTGAATTTGCCTTTACGATGAACAATGTCAAAGTTAAACTGGTTCAAACGAACTGCCCACCTAGCAAGCCTGCCAAGAGGAGAGCTGATTTTACCAAGCCACTTCAACGCAGAATTGTCAGTGACAACCGAGGGGTAAATCACGTGGGAAGTTTGGTGTACAGCATTGTGGAAGTCTTGGGTAGTCCCGGGAAGTCTTGGGTAGTCCTGGGAAGTCCGAGGTAGTTTCGGGAAGTCCGAGGTAGTCCCGGGAAGTCTGAGGTAGTCTCGGGAAGTCTCAGGTAGTTTTGGGAAGTCTGAGGAAGTCCGGGGAAGTTTGGGTAGTCCCGGGAAGTTCGAGGTAGTCCCGGGAAGTCCGAGGTAGTCTCGGGAAGTCTCAGGTAGTCCTGGGAAGTCTCAGGTAGTCCCGGGAAGTTTGATGTAGTTCAGGGAAGTTCCAACTGTTTCTTTTCTTAATTATGTTGTTTATTATCAGAATTAAGAAATTTTTATTTATTTCTGAATGTTATCCTTGTCTTTACTATCGATTGCAATCGGCTGCAAGTCAATTGTAATGTTGTAGATATATGTAGCTCTCGATATAACAGTAGATAGTGAACTAGAGATAAATGCGGAACGGAATATTCCGCGAGATATTTTTTAGAAAAGAGAAAACGTGACAGTTCTTTTGACGCCATTTGTGAGAAGAAAGATAGCACTCGTACATTGGATCCATCGATCTTTAGATCACCATCTAGTGTAATAATAGATCGTTGGTAATAATAGAGATAACCGGAATGCATTTTAACATTCCTTACACTCTCTAGCAACCGGGGTTAAAAACTTGTTCTGATTGCCTGAAAAGAATCCTGCCCATTAGGTACTTGTCAACACTTAGTATTTTCATCATTTTTATATTTAATTTTCATCAGCCATTAGTTTGTGTATGTTCCCCCGCTGAAACCGCAAACCGCAAATTGCTTTTCCGTCGACAAGACGCGGGATAAATTTTGCCGGCGCCCTCAGCGGCAGGCGGGAACGTAATGTGTCATGTGCATTACACTGCTGGCGGGTTTCAAGCATGCCGCTAGTTTTAGCGTTTTTGCGGTTTTCCGCTTAATATGTCATTAGTCATTACACTAATATGTCATGAGCCTAAAGGATATTGACTAAGCCTCTTCCGCCCTTGTGACTAAAGCCCGTACAACACGATGCATAATTTTACAGAAAATTTACATGTAAATTTTCATAAAAATATTATGCACCGTTGCATACAGCAAATTTACCAGAAAATCTTGTGCTAAATTTTCATAAAATAGTTGTAAATTTGGAGGTAAAAGTGCGCAGTAGACGTTTTCCCGTCCAGAGTTTGGAGTACTAGTGTTGCCAATTTTTAATATTGGAAGTTGTTCAACGGTAAAAAGCTACCATTTAGCGCCTATCAGAAATTTTAGTTTAATTAAAATATATTATTTGACACAAAATGTGATAATTTGTAAAAATTACCCAAAAAACCATTTTTTGTAAAAATTGCCTGAGTCCGGCACTGATTTATACTAAAAAACTTTGTAAATTTCAAAGTTGGCAACACTGTTTTGTTTAAAAAAATATTTAGAACAAGTTGTAAATTTGGAGGATAATGTGCGCGGTAGATTTTTGGCAAAAATTGCCGAAAGTCCGGCACTGACTGACACTGATGAAAAATTTTTTGGAAACAGTTGGCAACGTTTTTTCCAAGTGTTTGCTACTGATTACTACTAAATGACTTCAAAAATTGTAGAGTTGGCAATACTGGTTGTACAAAGTTGTAAATGTGCGCGTCAGACATTTCTTGTAAAAATTGCCTAAAGTCTGGCACTGATTTCTACTAAAAAACTTCGTAAATTTTAAAGTTGGCAACGCTGTTTTGTATTAAAAAAATTTAGAGCAAGTTGTAAATTTGGAAGAAAATGTGCGCGGTAGACTTTCGGCAAAAATTGCCGAAAGTCCGGCACTGATCAACACCGATAAAAATTTTTTTGAAAAGAGTATGGCAACGCTTTTTCCAAGTGTTTTTATTCAGAAATTTCTTTGCTTGTGGTAACCGTGTTCCAATCCAATAACAAAAAATAAAAAAATATTCATGGCCTGAAAACGAACTTTTTAGCAGATTTAAATAATTTGTTAATACGCAAGCGCGCATGCTAAATTTATTTTAAAAAATTGCAACGTTGCATACAGAA
Source organism: Rhagonycha fulva (assembly GCA_905340355.1). NCBI lineage: Eukaryota > Metazoa > Arthropoda > Insecta > Coleoptera > Cantharidae > Rhagonycha > Rhagonycha fulva. The sequence goes on from HG996556.1 coordinate 39,192,466, forward strand.
AATTATTTTAGCTGCATAAAATTATGGCAAATTTACATGAAAATTTACATGTAAATTTTCTGTAAAATTATGCATCGTGTCATACGGGCTTAAACTAAGGCTGGGAATTTTTAACATTTTTGTATTCGAATATTCGTTCAACAAATTACTAGAATATTCAAATTATTCGAATATTTAGATTATTCGAATATTTAGATTATTCGAATACTCTGATTATTTGAATATTCAAATTATTCGAATATTCTGATTATTCGAATACTCTGATTATTCGAATACTTAGATTATTCGAATACTCAGATTATTCGAATACTCAGATTATTCGAATATTCGAATATTCGATTATTTGAATATTCGATTATTTGAAGAAAATATTCGAATAATTAATTTAAATAGAATAAATTCGACTATTCATTTCACCTGTCATCTGTCAAATGAGGACCAATAAAAATGTTGGATGTCAGGTTTTATGGCCAACGAAAATGAAAGTACAATGCTTATATAATAGTAAATATTTTGTAAATTGGTAATACCAGGGCAAGTTTTTGACACCAAATGCAACTTTTTTTACGAGTCGTAAACGGTCTGAAAACAACGAAAAATTGTATTTTAATTGCATATAGTGAATAATAAGGGAGTTTTAAGCGCAACTTTTCACGTTACCGCAACTTTCCACATATTTGCAGCTTCCCTGCAACTTTTACAAATTACAAGTTAAATAAATTTTTTTTTTTCAATTTTTTCCTGAATTTTTAATTTCCATAAATCTTAAGCCCGTTATGAGCAGCAAATGGTAACTAACCAATAAAACGCACGTGTTAGTATCCATCGGACGCTTTCTATTGGTTACCTACCATATACTAAGTAAGACCCTGTACGAGTTATTTTTAAATTTTGAGTTGTTTAGTTTTATATTTGTATGTTTTTATGATTTTTTAAGATTAATAAATGCAACTTTTTGTGTTTAAAATGCAACAAAAAAATTGCCCTAATTATAATTATTCTATAACAAAATTAAATATGACAATGTATTTATTAATTTTATAAATTTCTATGTGTATATTCTTTATTGTTTTCAAGAAATAAAAAAAAATATAAGAAATGCAACTGTTTTTGTTTAATTGCTACTTTTATGATTAATAAATACAACTTTTCGTGTTTTAGGTCCGTATGACACAATGCTAAATTTTACATAAAATTTACATGTAAATGGTAACTAACCAATGAAAAATGTCCGATGGGTGCTAATACGCTTTTTCTATTGGTTAGTTACCATTTACATGTAAATTTTATGTAAAATTATGCATCGTGTCATACGGGGTTTGAATGCAACAATAGAATTGCCTAGTAATAACTTTAATCAGGATTAATACTTAATCCGGCTAATACTTACTCGGGATCAAAGATTATAATTTAGAGAAACCCACCAATTAGATTGATTAATTAAAGGTTAATTTGGATATTTGAATAAATATCTCTCTATATCAAATTACTCGAATACTTCAATTATTTGAATATTCAAATTAATTGAATATTCACATTAATCGAATATTCAGATTAATCGAATATTCAAATTATTTGAATATTCAGATTAATCGAATATTCAAATTATTCGAATATTCAGATTAATCGAATATTCAAATTATTCGAATATTCAGATTAATCGAATATTCAAATTATTCGAATATTCAGATTAATCGAATATTCAAATTAATCGAATAATTTGAATAGTGCTGTTGAGAAAATATTCGTATTCGAATATTCGAATACTCGATTAGTTGATTATATTCGATTTTGATTCCCAACCTTAGCTTAAACGTGGTATTTTGAAAACCTCTTTCCACCTCCTAAACGGGTCACGTAGTATGGGTACGTTTTCTTACCGTTGGTGGCGTCACCATCAGTAGCAACCGAGTCAGTATCAGTGTTGTCAGATTGGGCGATTTATCGCAAATTGGGCGACTTTTGTAGATAATTTGCGCTTCAATTTTTTCAAAAAGCGCAAACCGCAATTTGGGCGATTTTTGAAAAATGAAGTTACGGTTTATTGCAATAAATAATAGACATTGAGATCTAATTTTAGTGAATTGCCATTAGATTTTACACCTAAAGGAAAATTGAAAAAACATAGGGTGCGTTCCACTTAGACCCACGACGAGCATGGTCGATCGTCAGTCCGATCAAATAACAGGGTTTGATCTTTAGTCTAATCAAAGAACCCATGGTCGCCCATGGGCTTAAGTGGAACGCACTGATAGGGAGCAGCGGCAAAGCTCCCTCCTTCCACGAAAAAAATTTATAATAAAAGTTTGCTTTTTTAACGCTAGAGACTCTACCGTCGAGCTTTACCGCTAATTCTCCAATAAAAAAGCAAGTAAGTTTGACGTTAGCACCTCTAGCGTTGAAAAGTGAACTTTTATCTAAAAACTTTTAACTCTAGACTAGAGAACGCTTACGTCAGTTTTCTCGCTCCCCATCATGAGCGTCCATTGGGGGGGGGGGGGGCAAAAGGGTCAGCTGCCCCACCCGGCTCTTGGCTGCTTAATTTTTTTTAGACATTTAATATTTCGTCAGCTCAAGTTTTTAAAATTTTCTAAAACTTGCGGTTTTAAATGATTAAATTCTTTTATAATAATTTTTTTTTTGATTTTGCCTCCCTACTAAATATTCAGTACAGGCAAATTTTTTGTTGCAATATTTCAAGAGATAGTTTGCACAATTAGCCTAAGGCTATCAACTGGCCAAGTGATGACGTCATTAATTGTGCAAACATTGGTTTGAATCCATTGAACCCCCCCTTTCCCTATAGAATAAGTAATTCCAAAGAATTGTAATTATTAAAAAAGAAATATTATCATTATTATTATTGTGCTCACCATGCTACCCCCCCCCCCCCAATATCAGCAATGTTTAGTTACAAATCTTCTTGAAAGAAATAAAAATAATAGCTTATTTTTATATCAACAATCTATGTTGTAAAAATTTTGAACTTTGAAATTTTAAAAATCAAGTTATTAATAAATTTCGATTTTATTTTGGATTTTTGACATTGAATTTAAATTTTGGCGCCACGTTTTGAGGTTTTGGGCGTTTTTTTAGTTAAAAGTTGGCGCCACAGATTTCTAAAATCTGACAACACTGGTCAGTATAGCATTACGTCGCATTACGTTGACAACATTACATTCAACATCAGTGTTGTCAGATTTTTTGGGCAAATTTTAGCAATCAAATTTGGGCAAATTAGGCGACTTTTGTAGATAATTTGCGTTTAAATTTTTTCAAAATCCACAAACTTCAAATTGGGCGATTTCTGAAAAATGAAGTTCGGGTTTATTGCAATAAATAATTGAGAATCTAGGCGAATCTAGATCAATCTAGACATTGAGATCTACTTTTACTAAATTGCCACTAGATTTTACACCTCAAGGAAAATTGAGTAACATAGAGAGCGGCAAAGCTCCCTTCTCCCAAGAAAAAAATTTATAATAAAAGTTTACTTTTTTAACGCTACAGGCTCTACTGTCGAACTTTCTTGCTGATTCTCTAATAAGAAAGCAAGAAAGTTTGACGCACCTCTAGCGTTAAAAAAGTTTTATCAAAACTTTTATCAAAAAGATTTTAATTCTAGAGATTGCTATTATCTCAATCTAGACAATTACTAAATATTCAGTAAAGGCCTTGCAGTAAAGGCAAGTTTTTGGTGTCAATATAATATGAAAAGATAGTTTACACAATTGGCCAAAAATTATCGACTGGCCAAGTGATGACGTCATTAATTGTGCAAACATTGGTTTGGATCCATTCAAATGCCCCCCTCATAGCATAAGTAATTCCAAAGTTAAAATAAAATAGTATAATAAAAATAATAAAATATTATTATTATCGTGTTTACCCCCCCGCCACCGCTATGAGCAATGTTTAGTTACGGATCTTTTTAAAGAAAATAGTAGCTCATTTTCATACCAACAATCTATGTTATAAAAATTTTGAACTTTGAAATTATGAAATTTTCAAAATTTTGAAAATTAAATTTCAATTTTATTTTGGATTTTTGACATTGAATTTAAATTTTGGCGCTACGTTTTACGGTTTTAGGCGTTTTTTCAGTTAAAAGTTGGCGCCACAGATTTCTAAAATCTGACTGTTCAACAGCAGTTTGAATTATTTCGTGTGTTTATGTTGGAATCTGAACAAAATCGGTGATGATGAGTAGGAGGCTTCCCCTCATGGGCGTCCATAAGATTATTTTCAGCGCGGAGCAAAATAAAAAAAAATTATTATAAAAGAATTTTAATGATTTAAAACCGAAAGTTTAGAAAATTTTAAAAACTTGGGCTGGTAAAATATTAAATGTCTAAAAAAATTAAGCAGCTGAGAGCCAGAGGAGGCAGCCAACCTTTTTGCCCTCCCCTAATAGACGCCCATGGTTCCCCTTGTTAGTTAAAATTGGCAAAACAAATTTTAATTATTGAACAATAAATTTATGATCTTTGTTATTTAATACGTACAGAATTGTAAGTCAATTAAGGTGCTACAGAATGAAAATTCAGTTTAATAGAGCCGGGTAGTCTGGGGAAGTCTGAGGAAGTCCGAGGAAGTCTGGGTAGTCCAAGGAAGTCTGGGTAGTCTGAGGAAGTCTGAAGAAGTCTGGGTAGTCCGAGGAAGTTTTGGGTAGTCCCAGGAAGTCTGAGGAAGTCTTGGGAAGTCTGAAGAACTTCGAGGAAGTCTCGGGTAGTCCTAGGAAGTCTGAGGAAGTCCGAGGAAGTTTGGGTAGTCTGGGGAAGTTTGAAGTCTGGTGTACACAATTTATGCCCGTGATTTACCCCTCGGTGACAACAGTAAATTTAGATCCTTCAATGTAAGGACGATACTTCTCAACGCCAAACAAAATCGCGCAACACTCTTTCTCCATTGCGTGATAATTCCGTTCGCATTTCGTCAAAGTCCGACTTGCGTAAGCGATAACTTTCTCATTCACCCCTTCCCCCTGCAACAATATAGCTCCGAGTCCTGAATCGGACGCGTCCGTCTGAATGATGAACGGTTGGGAAAAGTCTGGGCTACTAAGAACAGGAGATGTCACCAAAGAATTTTTTAAAGTGCGGAAGGCACTCTCCGCTTCCTCTCCCCAAACGACTTTTTGACCTTTAGTTTTACCCTTTAAAAGACGTAATATGGGTTCAGCCACGGTACTAAAATTTGGTATAAAGCGGCGTTACCACCCTGCCAAACCAAGAAACCGTTTAATCTCAGTGGATGTCTTTGGAGTGGGGTAGCAGACGATTGCTTCCACCTTTTTCGGATCGGTTCTAAGACCCATCTCATCAACTACAAAACCGAGATAACGAAGAGAATCTCTACAAAACTCGCACTTCTCTAGGTTGGCAGTCAGACCTGCCCATTGCAATCGCTCAAAAACTTTACGCAAAAGAGCTAAATGTTCTTCAAACGTTTTGGCTATGATGATGATATCGTCAAGATACACAAAAATACCTTCATAACCTGGACCGAATAATTTATCCATAAGCCTCTGTAAAGTTTGAGGTGCATTGTTTAGACCGAAAGGCATCCTTAAAAATTCAAATAACCCCCTCCGAGGTACAGTGAAAGCAGTTTTAGCGCGAGAATCAGCTGAGAATGGTATTTGCCAAAATGCATTTTTGAGATCGATAGAAGAAATGAAACGCGCATCTCAAAGTTGATCTAGAATATCGCTGACATACGGCAGCGGGTAAGCATCAGGCTTAGTAACCTCATTGAGGCGCCTGCCGTCGAAACAAAGCCGAGTGTTGCCGTTTTTCTTTGTCACTAAAACGATAGGACTATTCCAACTCGAGTATGAAGGTTGGATAACTCCAAGACGTAACATTTCATCGACCTCAGCATTAACTTTCTCAAGCATAGGTGGAGATAGCGGATAAAATCGCTGCTTGACTGGTCGTGAATCGCCAGTATCAATAACATGCTCAACACAAGATGTTTTCCCAAGCTTAGAAGGAGCAATAGTCTTAAAAAGATTAATGACTTCTTCGAGCTGTTGTACCTGTTCTAGAGACAGATCTGCTCTAGCATTAATAACTTTAGGAGTGGTAATTTGTTTCACCTCCCTGGGAATTTCATAAGAATCAGCTGCAAAATCAGCTTTGAGCTTAAAAATTTTACAAAATTCGTAACCGAGGATGAGTGGATAGTCAATAGAAGGTGCGACTATGACAGTTATCTCTTTAGTTACGCCATCAACAGTTAAGGGTAAAAGAACCGTGCCCAAGACATGCTGATAAGTGCCATCAGCCGAAGTTAAAGGCACCTTATCGTAAGGATTAATAGTCAAATTTAAGGTATCTATGATGTGTAAACCATCCCGACCTAACACTGTCTGGTTAGCACCAGGATCAACAAACCCAAGTACGCGCAAACCTCTTATATCGACGTGAATGTACGCTCTGTTATCGAACGGTCGATGTGCAAACAGAGTATCAACATCAGGCGTCGCAGCGCAAAAAGATCTTACATGGGACAACCAACGTTGCCATTCCGGATGATCAGTCTTAAAGGAAAATGGGCTGGACGGTAGTGGGCTATGCTCTACTCCTGCCCTTCTGCGTTTTTTGAACAGCGAGGACACTTAGCATACCGAACTCCAGGAGTTCCACACACAAAACAAAAAACTCTCAAGGGGCGTATGCAGGTTTCAAAACGGTGACCGTTTTCTCTGCAATTGAAACACATGACATTGGCTCCTAAGCGTCTGCCAAAATTTCTAGATTTTTGTGATGCACTTTGAGAATTAAGAGCATTGATATTGGCTCCCGAATTAGGCCTACCAGCGCTACTGCTGACAAGATGAGTTGGCTGATCGTTATAATTTACACAATCATCGTCATAATTTAAAGAAAAATTGTCATTAAAATTATTGTAATTATTCAGAGCACAATCTTTATTGAAGGTGGATTTTCAAAGAGGATCCCTAACTGCATGCTCAGGTTCTAAAGGATGTTGTGTTGGAACATGAGACTTGAAATTTAAACGACGACGCTCAGCGTCTTCCAATTGTTTACAGTCTATGACCATCTCATTGACCGTTTGATAATTATGAAAGATCATCTTTTCGCTGAATTTAGGAGCTAAATTGTTGAAAATGAGACGAATTCGCTTGTGTTCTGGCAATGGCTCACGAAGTTTGCTAAACAAACTCTGCATGTGCTCCAGAAATACCAAAGGAGATTCGTATGCACCCTGTTTACGATTTATTATTTCAGAAAAAAGTTCAAGATCATAATCAATCGGCAAAAATCTGGTACGAAGCTGTTCGACAATTTCTTCCCAAGAAGAACAAAGCGGTTTAATCGTTCGAAACCAAGTTAAGGCCTCGCCTTTAAAAAATTCATGCGCACACCTGAATAAATAAGAATCTGGTACATCTCTCGAAATTTGAAATTCTTCGACTTTTACCAAAAAATTGTTAACACTTACAGCGGTAGTGTCACCAGTGAACTTAATATTAGCTCGTGCAATTAGATCAGGTTTATGAAAAGAACCTGCATTTGCTGAAGACGCACGAAGTGGACTTGAAGCAAAAGCCGGTCCTGACGCACGTCGCAAAAGATCTGAAACAGTACCTGCATCATCAACCGCAGGTGGTTGTAAAAAAGATAAATTTTGTTTAAAATCGTTAATTGTAGTTTCAGGGGACGATTGAGCTAATTCAACCTCCGCTAGCATATCTAAAATCAATTTTTGAGATGACTTAATGTTAGTTAATTCTTCCTCGGTAATTGGTTTAACATTAATTAGATAAGATAATCTACCTAATAAATGTGTCAATCTGGCAATTAACTTATTACATGCCAACGAAGATGGTTTTGATTTTAATATATCAACTTTCTCCCGAAATTCTACAATTTTTTCATCAATAAAATTCAGTTGCGTAGTCACGTTTAAATTTAAAATCGGATAATTAGAGCGTATTTTGGTGTTTAAGCTTTCGTTAATCAAAGCCTCGTTCAATTTGACACGCCTGTCAAGAGCTGAAACACCTACAAAAGACAAACCTCTAACCTCCAGTTCCCATTTCAGTTCTTCAGCAAGAAGAAACTGAATGTGGTTTTTCGAAATCATTATAATAAAAGTATTTGAAGAAAAATTTAACAAATTTAATCTTCCAGTCACAAAATTAAAGGTATAAAATTTTATGTGATAAGCTTGGTTAAAAATTGCCTAAACGAATAACACAAATGTAATTTATTTGGCTGCACAAATAAAATTGATAATAAAAATTGCAGATAGTGCCAACTGGTATAACGAGATGTAAAATAATTCCGTGGTAAAATACACTATGGAAATTAAATAAACTGCCAAACGAATGAAAGACTCGAGCTACCAAAATTTTAAGATGACAAAAATTTGCTCGAGTAACTGCCCCAACACGTTGAGCGTCAAAACTTGTGTACCAAACTTTGTCAGTAAAGTTGGTCACAGCGCCACTTGATCCTTTTAAGATATAAAAAAAAAGGTAGCTAACTACGGATATTTAGTCCACAGTCGAAAAGCAAACGGGTTGCGCATTAGCGCGTTTCGTGAGGTTCTTGAAGATGTTGACCTAATGTATTTATACCACCAGAAGCTCTTAGTGCCCACAGATGACACAATCTGCAATGATGGAATTTGGGCGCCAGTTGATGATAAAGAACTTATCATCAACAAAATAGATTTTTTTAATTTGCAGCCAAAAGATGTTAATAAAAAAGTGTAAAATCACTTACGTGAAATATTCGAAAAGAAACTTCACACCACAAGCTATCACTAAAAATGCAAATCGCACAACTGGATCAAGGATTGATCCAGGAAAATCACAAAAAAGAAGTCACTTCCAGAAAATTCGACCACTCTCTTTCCTTGTTTGATTGCCAAATCTCGTTGTTGCCAACCTTTGTTTGCAAAATTCCCAAAGTTACCAAAGTAACCATGGTTGTTACAAACAAGGTGTTACAAATTTTAAAAGACTCTGTCCAGGGTCAGGTAGCATTTGGCTACTGGCCGAATGGTGCCCTTCTATGTGTGGACGAATGCTCCCTGTGGTACCATATAATATTTAAACGTCTTGATACATAAGAAAAATTATTTATATGTTTGAAATTGTTCAGAAAACTAAAGCTAAAATATGTATAAACCTTTCACCTAAAGCAATAGTCAAGTTTATTTATTTAAAATATTGCATTAGGAAAAATAAATTTGTTAAAAATTCTTACCTTTAAGATCGTTTTAACACTTTTTATTCTGAAAATCGTTATATTCACAAAGCTCGTACTAAATATAATTCAAGTGATAGATTACTATGTAGGCAACTCTAATTTATTTTATTTTTGCGGTGTTTTCAAAGCGGTTTAAAAATAACAAAAATGGCCGAATGCTCCCTGTGGCCGAATGCTCCTCGAGTTCCCCTACACTATGAATCTATTTAGTAGCTCAGCGGAATTAAGTGCATAAAAAAACTCTTTTGCAGTTATGGAAGATCCTATATATTGACTAGAAAATAAAACATTTATCTTTAAAATAAAGACAAAAATTTCTAATTTTTATGTAGGAATCTACTGTATCAATAATAATAATAAAATTACACTACATCTTTAATATCCAAACGATTGCTGAAAATAGAAAATACAAGTTTTCATTCCATACATAGATTACTCAAAAATTATTGTAAGTTTCCAAGGTAATTATTTTTGATAAATTATGCATAGTAGAAATTAAATTTAATTTATTTCATGACCAGTCTGATAAATAAAAATTTTAACAATTTCAAAAGCATTTTTTGACCTTTTAAGTAAAAGCTAGATATAATGTAATGCTCTTATCATTCGTAGTTTATATTTCTACATTTTTTTTTTTCAATTTTTCTCTAAAATAATTAGGGAAGCAGGAATTTGCCAAAATAAGTTTTTACACGTTAATATGCTATGCTCGCCTAACTCATTCAGTACCCAGTATACACTTTTATTTTAGAATTAACGGCTCAGTCTCTCTACATATTGTGAAAGATCCTGGTCTCTGTTTTGGTCAACTCTCTCATTAAGAGTTTCGGCTCAGAAGGTAGTTTTTGTTTCATGGGTACCTTCCGTTTTATGACTAAATTACAATAAAATTTTGGAACGACAATTAAATACATGCTTTGCCTTATGTTAATTTATATGGTAGATTTATTTTGATTTGGAGCGATTGGATGGTTTTTATGCCATAAGTTGTAGCTTCCTGCAGTTTGTTGGATGGGACACTTAAATTGTAAAAGAAAACGTTTGATAAACTGTGTAAACGACGCATGGAAATGTTCAATTCGATACTGTAAATATTTGGTGAAACAATTTGATTGATAAGCTTTTATATTATTTTTGATCTGATGAGACAAAAAAAAGCAGTAAATTTTGCAATAATTAATTCCTTATTATTTTATTTTAAAGATAAATGGTTTATTTCAAACAAATAAGAATCAGAGGGGACCATCTTTTCTAAATATGTTGTGGTTTTCCAAAATTAGAATAGGGGAAGTTCAATATTTTTACTAAAAATTAAAGAGTTGAACATAGTCAAAATTCCGGAAAACCAATAAAAATTTGCTACTTCATTTCAAAAGAGGCTTTTGCCTAAAACAAAACAAAGATAAATTCCAGACAAACAAAAATTGAAGACCATAACTTTAAAAGGGTCTAAGTACCAAAAATGTGAAAAATTAGATTTTTGCATCAAATGGTTCTATATACCAAGCCCAATGATATTCAAAAGGGTCTATGTAAAAAAAATAGTACAAAAGTTTGAAAAACATATGAGAGATGACAATATCTGTATAAACCAGCACACTTGGGTATTAAAAGGGTCTAAGTACCAAACTACCAAAAAAGCATCCATATTGAAGATTACCAAAGAGAATTCCGGTGTCGTTAAAATTAAAGAAACTTTTAGTGATGGTGATTTATGGGAAGAAGTAAACGTTTTGAAAAAAGGAGTATCTAAAGAGAAACTAAAAGAACTAAGGATTAATAATCTGACATCTAGACCTCAAATCAATAAAGATAAACTACAAAATCTAAAGGATATAATTCCATATTTGCCTGTTAAGTACCAAGATTATTACAAATTACGTCTAAAAGAACAAGATAAACAACCTCAACCTTCCACTAGCAGAAGTTCGGATACATAGAACAAAATTACATACTTGATTTAAACCTTTTTGTAGTTTTTTATGTATTGGACTTAGACCCTTTCACAAAATTTAAAAGTTTTTAATTTTTTTTCAATGTTTATAATTAGTTTTAATTTAATTTCAGCACGTGTTTACATTTTTCCTATGTTCTAATTTTTCAATAAATTTTTGTTATATTCAAAATCTTTTTCTTCTTCTTCTTTAACTTTACTATAGATCAGTTGATCTGTTTATTTCCAACATCTGCGTCGTTTCCTTCGCAGTGCTGGATCTGTGAGCATATAAATTGTTTAACGTCCGATAAGTAGTTTGCTAGACTGGCCTACAGACGAGCCTGTAACCCTGGTTTTTATGTTAATGATGGCCATTCATTAACCCAGGAGGACCACCGGCTTAACGTGCCTTCCGAACCACGAAGACTAGTCATAAGAAAGTTTTTCTTTTTTTTTCAAAATCTTTTTAATTTTTAAAATAAATGAAAAAACGTTAATAACTTTTTTATTGAATTTTGGTCTTTAGACCCTTTTGAAGTTATAGTCTTCAATTTCAATTGTAACATGACACCAAAATTACACAATTATTTTATAATATTACGTTTTTGAAATCATAAAAATGCGACATTTTAAATTTTGTGACTAGTGCGCGCATGATCTAACTGATAATAATGTTTTGTAAAACGCAAAGAGAAGATAAGGAAATGAAAAACTTAGAAATACAAAACAAGCATTTTAGGCCTTTTGTCTGCCGAACGTCGAAAAAGCCAGAGTTGGGCCAAACTGCGTATTAATTTTAAATTAATTTAGAGTATTTAATCTCGACCAAAAGTTGAAAATTTTAAATTGTCGACGTGATTTATTTCTATTCGTTTTTTCTGCAAGTTATTGCAAGAAATAAAGTTGAGTTTTGCAACAAGTAATGCGTACACGTGAGTCAAATTCAGTAAAAACAGAATAAGTTTAGAAAATTTTGAATTCTGCTGAGAGCATAATTTTGGTTATGGTGATCTAATAAGAGGCCTAATAAGTAAGATTTACTTTTATGTTTACCTCATTAATTTGGATATTCCACGAGTCTGGAGGCAAATTTATTAATCTGGATTAATTTGGAAAGTAGGAATTTGAATTAGATTGGAAGCCAGCTAAAAAAAACTACACTAAATTTGAAACCGCGAAGTTGCCGCTTTCAAAAATAAAAAAGTGACATCTGATGAGAATTACTTAACTTACAGTTATAACATTCAGTAGCGCACTAAAATTAACTTTTCAAGTTTTAATTGATTACTTCATGTGTAAAATTTTTAAAAGTTGACACATTTATATGTCAGAAATGTAATGCAAAACAATTTAGTATATTTAAATTATTTAATAAAAGTACCTATCTGTCGCCTTTGATCGTCAAAATCTAACTTTTACGCAGAAACTTTTTGATTACTCAAGAATGGGTAAAATTATTTGATTAGATTGCTTTTATTTCGGAAGTCGGACGATAACTCTCACTCCGATTTTTAAAATTTCTTAAAAATTGTAAAACAAAATCAACCAAAAAGCAATAATAAAACATAAAAAATATGAGCCGTTGCAAATGGGCCTTATTATTCCAAATTTTAAAAAATTATGTGTGATCAAGTAGGTTCTCGCGGTTTGAGCCCTTCATTGGTTGATGGTAAAAGTAAACTCTTCCACCTCCACTAGTAGGATTAAGAGCTAGTTGTTCCATGAAGAGGCAGTGCAGTATAGCCGCATAGTGTAACTAACCCCTACTATCGAATTTTTCGATTGATGATGGATCTTAAGTAGACAGAGTGGCGTTGTCAAAATCAACTATACGCCTTCTCCACGTAAAGTATTTAAGATTTTAAATTAATTTATCAATAATGAATCATTGTTGGATACAATTGCGTTGTCAAAATTGACCCTATTGCGCCCCCGTATCGCTCCACTCCAACTCGAAAAAGGTGCTAATTTTAAGGGGTAGATATAACTTTTTTTTCGATATTCATGGGGCCTCCCAAACTTCCAAGAGGTGCTGTTAAAAACGGGGTAGTTTTCACTACTTTTTTTCACAAAATTTAATTCAAAAATATCCTCAAAAGTGAAATTTGCTTGATATTAACTGTACGATGGCTTAGGTACAAGTAAAGGCGCTTGAAAAATTATTTTAGATATGTTTAGAAAAATTTATTTTTATATTTTTATTATTTTGAAAATTGTGAAGCAAATTGTTAAGGGTCAACATATCAAGTAACTAAAATGGGGTGTCAGATAGTTTAAATATCCACATTTTACGTAATGTTTAGGTTTGTTTTAATTTTATACTATTTATGATTTAAATTTTTAATTTTAGGTACTTAATCCTTTTTACTTTATTGAATTTAAATTCAATGTTTATTTAACTTTTATTTTAAAATTCAAATTTTAGGTCAAACAGGGGTAACTTATATCTGCATACGTAGACGTTTCCCAAGTGTGTTGTAACTCGACGTATTATTTAAATATCCAGTTTTACTTTATTGTACCGATTTGTTGCCATAACAATAATTAAATATTTATTATAATTTTTATCTTTGGATTCCTTCTGTTTTTCGATTATCTACTATCCCTTCCAATGGGAGTTTATTTAAATTTAACCTTCCAATCCTCGATCTACAGCCCTTAACCACTGATCAATCTCAAACAAGTAACTACCCAAACTTTTACCATTAATAAGTTATATTTGTTACTTAAACTTCCTGAAAAATTGCAAATAATTATTATTTCTATTCGATGATGAAAAAGAGAATTAAAGAGATTAGAATGAAAATTATATCGTCAATCAATAGAACTAAACAAAGTTAACTTTTTTGGTTCTAGAGGTGGCAATAATTGTCACAATAAAGTTTAAAAGGGCTGTAACTAGATAATTTCTAACTTTGAACTGTGACACGTGTGAACAACAATTTTCTTACAGTTGTACAAAATGCAAGTTGCAAAACTAAGTATCGATTTTATTTTGACTAGATGTAAAAAATAAATAAGTGAAACAAAAGATGGTTCTTGATGAAAAGATAGCTCGTTTTTCTAATTTTTATACTTATGAAGCAATCCAGATCAAATTTGTTTTTTGAGTTGTTACAGAGCTACTACCAATCAATAAATTATTTAAAACAAAATAAATTTTATTTTTATTATTAAATATTCCTCTTCTTTATCAGGTTACTAAAAATATCACGACAATATAATATTATAATTGCAAAAAAAATGATTTATAAAAAATATCGTTCTTTCAAAAAATTCAAAAAAATTATACAAATATGATAACTTTATGCAAGATTTGAAATTATAATTTAAAGTACAAACCTTCTTATTAATCGGCATAATACGAAGAAGATTAAAACTTAATTAGCATATTAATTAGATATTATAGTAACCAAGTCCTTAAGAACTATATATAAATGAATTATAAAAGTTCATAATATATTTTTAGGTAATACAGAAAAGTTTAGTCGTTCTACATTTAAGGCAATTAATTAGGCTTGTTAATTTTAAACCGATTGAAAAAATTTACTTCTAATGAAAATATAACACTTATTTTTGTATACATACATCTCAATAGGTAATCGATACTATCTGTGCAATCCACTACCTACCATGTGCAATTCAACTACTGGCTTCGGAAGTATCATTTTTTTAATTAAAAGTTTGATATTGGCAATTTTGTCGTTACACGATTCAATTTCAAATGTTATCTAAACTGTGTTTGTGATGTGAAGTTGGTTATATCAACGAATATAATTATGTACCTCAACAAAGTTTGGCTATACTACTGAATAACTTATGGCATACATTTACTTTTGGAATTGCACAAAAATTAAAAAACTTCAGTTTCTGTAACTTTGGAAATTCGTGTTTTACTTCGTTTATTTCTCGAACGTTACAAAAATGTATAATAATCGTTAGAAACATCTTCATTATCTAAAAACAAAATACAGATATTAATTTACTCATTTGAATATTGCATAATACAAAAACTAAGACTTGGGAATTCCGCAAAGCTAATTTTCACTTTACGAGGTAATCAAAGTAGTAAATCAATTTTTTGTATTTAAAAATAAAAATAATATGGTCTTACATTCCAACTTTTCAACTTACAATTCTTTAATTTCCCTATACTGTTAATATTTTTGCAAAAATTTTATTACAAGATGAACAATTAAGTTTGAATGTTATTAAAAGAATTTTCATTCCAGCTGAGAAACTTGATGAGAAGTTGCACCGTAGAACGACTGTGCGTATGGGAATAAGAGTTGTACAACGAGCCGCTGCACCACCTGCTCCTTATCTGTATAATTTAATTGGAACACAGAATGAACACAAACAACGTAACAAAAATATGCAAAAGAAATCACTTTTCAACCCTAAAAGCACACCATTACAACCCAATGCTAAAATCGATTCCATTCAAAATATAAATCATTCACCCACACCCGAAGTGAATACGTCTTTAAATAAAAGTGGCAATAATCTCACGGAAACAGAATTCGACAATGCTAAAACTCAAACAACCACCGACGTCGCTGAATATCCCAACAAAAACGATATATCAAATAAAATTGAAGTAACAGAACATTTTGCTGAAGAGTGTCAGGAAAAGGAGAATAAAGAGGAAGCCGTATCACCATCGCATCTGGATGCTATAAATAGTAACAAAACACCTTCGCACGTTTCTTTTAAAGACCAATTGGTAAGTGAAGAAAGTATAGATGAGCACGAACCTTCACAACAACCACGAACACACCAACCTGAAAAGAATTTGAACGCCCCTGATGAAAATGCCCAATCAACTGAAAAGCACATAGAGGTAATTATCTTTACAAAACCCGATTCTTTTATATAATTGACATTTTTAGAAACACGAAAATAAAAATACACCTCCGTGTGGTGGAAAACGACCAAGTTTAGCAGCCTTTCTTGCCCAAGTGCCTCCACCGCATGCGACTGTAGAAAAGCCCTTTTTATTAAGTGACGGCTGTGTAATGCTCGAAGCATCTTTAGATAAAGCTATATACTCTCATGGGGAAGAAGTGTTGGTGACTTTACAAATACGAAATTACAGTAATAAAACTGTAAAGCGAATAAAGGTAAATGATGAACAGAAATTAATACAATTTTGTTTACTCCTTCCTGGTTTTCGCTTTGTGTTTGTTGAGAAACCTCTTCATTATAACTCCGACTTTAATTTCAAAAGCTAATTATAAAATTTGTGCCTCTTCTTGAGCTAATTTGCTTTATACATACATCAAAAATTATATTAATAATTTATTTCACTATTAACTTAATTAACCCTTTCCTTAAATTGTTCTTCCCGACTGCAGAGAATTGCTGAAAAAGCATTTTGTCTTAATTTTTAGCATCAAGAAATCCAATTTATTATGATGTTATTTAATATAATATATTTCAATTAATTTCAATTTCGCGAAGAGTCTAATAACTTTATAAAATTGATAGCATTTTCAACTTATTTTGAAAACAAAAATAACCAACGTTTTTATATTATATAGTCTCAAAAATACCTACGAAAATTATATTGCTATAATTGCTGCGAGATTAAATCTTTGATCGTTTCTTGTGTTAATCATCGAAGATTGATTGGCACTTTTTAATTTGAAAACATGAATTTTTTATTTGCAAGCAAAAATTGATATTTTTAGCAACGAAAAGCTAAGGTTCTTATATTGGGAAATGTACAAGCACTTGAATACATTTTTATTGTTTGACTAAATTACGAAAATTGGATCTTGACATTTAAATTATTTAGATATTAAACTTGAGGTTTTTCGAATGATTACATTTTGAAATTATTTCTTTGTTTTGAAATTTTATTTCAAGTTTCAATTTTGTGCTAAATTGCATTTCTACCAAGAACATAAATTGTAATTTTAAGATTAGTAAAGACTAAATTGATGTGCTTTTCCTGAAAATAACACTCAAAAAAAAATGTACAAGTAATTTCAGTGAAAAAGGTGCGCCTTCCTGTGAAAAAAGATTAATTGACACGCCTTATGTTTCTTTGTATTATAATTTTGAAGTATTAAAAATTTAAGTTTCATCTACATTTTGGATAATTTTACGATTTGTGGTAGAGTATCAAAAAATTACGGATTTTATCGGTTGTAAAGCGGTTTTTGGGGAATCGATCTCCCACTGAAATTAGGGCAAAAAGGAAATGTTTAAATATTTTTATAGATTCGATTGAAGCCAAAGCCAAAATATTCCATTTTATAACTAATAAAGATCGTATATTTCTCTCGCTGCAATAAAATATTTTCGGTGATAAGGTATCCCCCCCCCCAAAACTTTAAAAACTCACAAGGAATTGTCATATTCTAAAATAATCTCCCAATTAACACCCTATAATTTTTTAAAAATAGTTGATAGAAATGGAAAACTTGACACTTTTAAAAATAAAACAAAGTGGAATTGTATGCTTAGTAAATTATTGGATATTAAAATAGTCCACGTTATGTTATTATTGAGTTGTTTTGCATTGTGGACTTGTAGGTGCATTATGCAATGCCAATTAGTGTACTACAATCACTTTACGACGTTCCAAATTAATTGAATTAGTCAACATATGAAGAGCAGACATTCTATATGCAGTTTGTCAAATGTAGAAAATACAAAGTTCAGTTTGTTTAATACATTTTTTAGCTGTTTTGAAAAACCGTCAATCGAATATTTGCTTCATTTATGGATACTTCATAGTGTAATTTACGCTGTGTTATTGCAAAAATTACTTTTTTAATAACTGATCATTTAAACTTGTGGTAGTTTTACTGCTCTCGTGAAAATTTCAGAAAATGGACATACTGCATATAGAATGTCTGCTCCTCATGTAGCTCTTGGTCTGGCCAAGTCCAACTTTATTTTATCAGATCACGCGGTCTTAACCTCACAATCTTCTTTTCAGAATATTGATTTATCCAACATCATTAGTTGATTTATGGATTGAAGAAGATGATTATTCGACCAAATAACAAATTACAGTTATTTACCAATGGAAATCTGTAATAGTTTTTCACTTTCACCCATAAAATTTTTCCATGCGGTTCTTAACTTGCAAGTGGTAAAATCTGCGATTCTTCCAATAATTTTAACTTAAATTACTTTCCAGCACAAAAATTCAACAATTCCTTCACATAATCAAACTTTGACTCGAGAAAAACTTAAAATTTTGCTTAAAAATCCTACTGGAGAAAAAACTGTTCTTTCGTATTTCAACATAATTATCATTAATAAATTCAATTTTTTTTAGTGCATCTATAAAAGTTCAACATATTAAAAATAAAGCGACAATATATTCTTTTACCCCTAAAAATAAATCACTTCAATTTAAGTTATTTTTCCATTATAATGTATGTTTTTTTTTAGAATCATTGGACGGTTACAATAATTTTCTGTTAGTTTCAATATTTTACAAAATGTATTAAATAATAATTGTACTAGTGAGGTAAACTTTTAAATTTAACTTTTTTCACATATTCAATATTTTGCTTAAAAGCATTGAATTGCAATATAAATTTTTTTTAATGTTAAAATTTCAAGAATTTGCAAAAAATTACAAATAAAAGTACGTAATTTAAATGTAAATTAACTTTAAATTTAATCCTTTTCTTTTTATTATTTTTTTTCTTTCTTCTTTGTTATTATATTATATTTTCTTTTCAAAACATTTGATGGCATTGAAAATTTGTTTTCAGTATTAAAGTTTTGGGCGATGGTTTAACCCTCAGCAATAAAAACTAAATTTAAGCATTATATTTTACAGCGTTAAAAGCCTCGAAAGCCCATAGCTTCGTTTACTATCTTCTTCCATTCTTGTCTATTTCTTGCTTTTTCTTTTCAATTTGTCACATGTTGATGTTGTATGTCTTTCTTCACATCTTTTTTTCATTCTAGTAGTTGTTCTCCGACCGTCTATTTAGATTTTCCGCACTTTAGATGGCACTTTCTCTTCCCCCATTCTTGTGATGTGTCCAAGCCATCTCAATCTTTATGTTCTCACTACCCCCACTATGTCAGGTTTTCCGTGCAGTTCTCTTAATTTATTATTTGTTCGTCTTCTCCACCTTTCTTCTACTCTCACACCACCAAAAAATTTTCTCAGAATCTTCCTTTCCCAGACTCATAACATCATCTAGTCTTGCTGTTTTAATGTCTACACCTCGCACGCGTATGTCACTACCGGTCTCACTATTGTCTTGTATATCCTGGTTTTCACTGCTCTGAACATCTTTTTCGACAAAATACTAAGTAGTGCTGCTATGATTCTATTTCTTGCCGCTATCATAGCTGTTATCTTCTCGCTACTACCTGGTTTCTTTGCTATCATTGTACCGAGGTATACAAAGGTTTGGAGTTTTTTAATCTTCAGCGTTTTACAGTTTTCTGTTTCTACCTGTAACGTTCTATTCTCTTCATACTCCGGGTCTTGCCATGTCATGCATTTTGTTTTCTCTTCAATGATCTCAAAACTGCATCTTGTTACCTTTCTTGTGTATCGGACATATCAAAGCCTCGCTCTATGATCCAGGCATTCTTTCTTCGTTAAATACTTGTACTATTAGCTCATGCATTTGTTTGTGTAGTTCTTCACCTCTCAGTTCGATCATTTCAGCCGTTATCTTTTCATGATCTCTCTTTCTTTTCCTATTAAATTTCTATCTTTATCTTGACAGATCATTGTGTTCGGCTCGTACCCATTCTTTACCCTTTTCACCTCATGATAAAAGTTTTTGATCTCTTTGGTTCTAAACTTGTCTTCTATTTCTTCAAGCATTGCAATCTTATATTTTCTCTTTTTCTCTCTGCAGATTTTTTTGCACTTTTGTCTTTGTTTCTTGCATTTTATGTTCTGGTGTTTGTTTTTGTATCAAATTTTTGCACAGTCTTCTCTTTTGTTTAATTTTTTTTTTGCATTCTTCATCTTTTTTTTTCAACTTTTTATTCTTTGTTTCAACTCTCCTACCTCTTTCACCGTCTGAAGTATTGTGTGTATCCTGGTTTCATTATTTTATTCTCAGGCTTTCAATCATCTTTTTTTCGTAGTTAATTTTTCTTTTTTCATCTTAGATATTTATCAATCTTGGTCTATCTTAGCGTTTATCAGCTTTCCTTCTCAGATCAATTGTTATTATTTGTGTTACTTTAGACCTCACCAAAAATTGGTTTGTATTCATGTCTGCCCCTCTATAACTTCTTACATTTTGTAATTATTACATTCTCTTTTTCACAATTATGTGGTCAACTTGATTTGTCGTGTTTCCGCAAGGGGTCACCTATGTGCCTTGGTGTATCTTTTTGTGTTTATAGTGAGTGGTGTTTATTACCATATTTCTACCCATCGCTAGGTTTATTAGTATAATTTCCCGTTTTTGTTGGTTTTTTTCAATGTTAAGCTATGTCATCCTATTGTTGGTTGGTATTCTTGTTTTTGTCTAATTTTTGCGTTGAAGTCTTCCAATAGTATTTTTATATAGTATCTAAGCATTTCCTTGTATTATCTCTCAATTTCCTCGTAGAATTGTTCATTTACCTCTATTGGTTTCTCTGCTGTTGGTGCCTGTATATTAAGTATCGTGACCTTTCTGTATTTTCCTCTTACTCTTATCATGCACATTTTCACAATAATAAACGATGGTAATACAGATTTGATTTATATTCGTTTATTGTTTCTAAGGAACGAACAGGCAAAGCAAACTTATAAATTAAAAATAATAAAATTAAATGTCTAATTAAATATTTGACGTTCGATGTCAAATTGTAATATTATAGAAAAATATTGTCCGGTGCTTCGCGGAAGCAGGAAAAATTTAATAAGCAACACGGCACGTAAGGATTATCACTCTCGGAAGGTAATTAAGCCTCGGCTCCGCCTCGTCTTAAATTCACCTTCTTTGAATAATAACGTCCTTACGTTCCTTGTAACTTAAATAACTATTATCGATGCCGAGGCTCAAGCCGATTACTATATTCAATCAATTTAAAACATTTCTAAGGTCCCAAATTGCAAAGTTGCGGGTAGCTCGGAGAGACCAAAGATAGAGAAGGCGGGCAAAGGGCCAAAACATCTAATATAATAAATTAAGTACGCAGAATATTTTTCACGGTGCACTTTTGTTAATTCTTGGTAAAAACAAAAACAATACAAATCCCTATAGATATATACAATTCATTATTAATGCTTAATCTAATTTTGGTTTTAAACTACCAATTAATTTATTTTAGCTATACAGACGTTCATTTCAGTACTTCATTGTGTGTTCACTTCAATAAGGCACTCACAATCTTTCTTTAGAAATCCAAATTGATACAGTTCATTTTGTTGTTGTTTGAAAATATTTGCATTCCTGCTTGTCAGTGGTTTTCTATTTTGAAAATTAATATACCTAAAAATATTGTATTCTTCGAAGTTTAATTTTTTGGTTTTCTCTTTTCCATATCACTACAATTACACCCTCTCACATCCAAGTTTTGGATAAGATGCCTGTCTGACAAGAAAATAATCAATTATTTGGGTTCATCTTGATTAATTAAATTAAACTTGTGGGTGTTTGTGTCAGTTTCAAATGCAAATTATGTATCACATTGTGGTGGCAAACAATTCTCTTAACTGTTATTCTATAAAATCAATATCTGCAAACAAATTTGCATTTTACGGTTAAATATTTATAACACCAATATTATGTAACTCAAAACTTAAAGATAATCTTTATTCCTATTTCTTTTAAATAAAATGAAATTATTCAAATACTCACACGTATATTTTTTTTAGGTTTTTGTCGTACAACACGTGGATGTCTGCATGTTTTCCAACGGAAAATTTAAAAACGTTGTGGCATCAATAAATGGTAAAGATCACTGTCCTGTGCACAGCGGAAGTACTTTAGAAAAATCATTTAGTTTAACTCCTACGAAAAGTAGCACTAAAAATTGGATAGCACTAGAAGATTCGTATTCCAAAAGCGGATCGAGTTTAGCTTCCACCGTGACCAGCATATCTGACAGCGTCCAAGATCGCAACGTTTTTGCCATTTACGTTACTTATTACGTCAAAGTAAAATTACTTGTCAGTGTTATGGGTGGAGAATTATCACTCAAATTGCCATTTACCCTAATGCATACATGTTCGGAGTTTGACCCAACGTGGACAAAAGAATTGGGTTCTCCGAAAGTTGATGTTCCTGCTTCTGATGAAACCAAATCCGAAAAGGACGACACTTGAGACGAGGAAAAGGTAGTAGTTGAAATTAACAAAGCAAACGAAGAAATTCATGCCAACCTTAAAAATCAAAGTGTTATACGTTGTAACAAAACTGAAACTAAAGTGACTAAACCAAATCTTGATGAAATTATTACTCAAAGTCGTGGCGAAGCTGATGAAAGTGCTGATATAATAGGAAATATTAAAAGAAGTAATGCTGAAAGTAAAGAAAAAAATTTTAGTATACCCCGAGCTTGGTGTTGCTTAACCGGGAGACGCACATCATAACAATTATTTGTTGTTTTGTTTTGTAGCCAGTGGAAGTGTATTGGTCATAAATGTTGTGGATAATTTTGTAAACTCATGTACTTAGTGTAAAATTTTTAGGACTTCTTAAAACTAAAAGCCTATCAAGTACCTATAGTCAATTAATATAGCAAAATTTGTAATAAATTAAATATGACGCTATCTACATATAGGTAAAATTAATAAGGCTGAATTCAATGGGTGCCTATTTGCATCTATTCACTAAAAAAATGTAATAATAATAATAATAATTAACCTCTGAGTAACCTTGTTGCATGATACGTAAATGTAATGATTAAGTAACTGACGTGTTGAAAGATTAAAAGTAATTTAGTCGAAAATGTAAGGGGAAGACTTCCAATAATTTCTTTTACAGCTTCTAAAATCATGTAAAAATAAAAATCTCTTTATATGGCAGTTTAAAGTATTAAAATAAAGTGATAAGGTGATAAAAAAAGAATATTGAATGTAATATATTGAGAGAAACTTCCATCATAAACTCGATATGAAATTGAATTTTTAAAGCAGTGTACCAATTCTATGTATCATTAAATTTAGTATTATCGTACTGTTAGTTTTAAAAATATGTACTACCACGTAATTTCATACGAATAATTTTCTACTATTTCGTAGTGTATATAATATTTGATACTTTTGTAGTCAAAAATTTAAATTTGGTTGAGCATAGGTCATATTGACGGGCTTGATGTAATAATTAATGGCTACATTTGAACCCATGCCATACATAGATGTGATAAAAATGCGTGCTATCAGTACAAAATGCATACCTACTATTAAAATTATTGTCTATGATGTTAGTTAACCAATAATAAAATTGGGGTGATTCTTAAAAATGCATTTCAATTAATAATGTGTAATTTACTAATTAGAGAAATTTTATAGGATTAAATTAACCTTTAGTTGAAAAATGGAAAATAATATTTGAGTGTGTTAATAATGACCTTAAACGCCTAAAAAGAGGCAGCCCGTACTGTTCAAAGTGACTCAGGGCTTTGTGTCCAATTGAATTTACACAACCCATTAGACACAAAGCAGTGAGCCACTTTTGAGTAGCATGAATGGCCTATCTTTTAAGAGTTTTTAGGAAATCAAACTAATTATATCTTAACATTATTTTTCTTATTTCACCCGCACAATTCACCAGCAGAGGTTAACTAATATATACAGGGTGTAACTCATTAAATAACTGCTTAAAAAGCTTACCTTAATTATTCTATAACCTAATTAAATTAATAAACCATTGTTTACAAAACTTTAATTCAAAATGCATATCAAATTTTTCAAAGATCTCGTCGTGCACATGGTTAATTAACAATTAATATAATATCCTTATAAGACGCTGTAATTTATTTTAATTTTTTTTTGTTACACCCTTTAATTTAGTTACCTACCTATAGAAAAATGTTATTAAACCATATTTCCCATTTGTTCGATTACTATTTTTACATTTCCCGAAAAGAAACTAATAAACTAGAATGTTGCTTTTTCAAGATTACAGAAAAAACTGCATTGTGCACTCCTTAAAAACTATTATAGCAAAATATTGTCAAAATATGTATATATTATGTATGTGTTGATCAAGTAATAATTATGTAATTTACAATTCAAATAAATAAACTCAGTTTTGACGATTTCTGGTTTTGTAAAGGAAAGTAAATAATTACAATAAAAAAAAATAAAATTTAATAATAATCAGTTTCCAAGTCGATTATATTTTGAAATATACTCCTGTGACCTAAATTGGATAGGTCGTCTGATATAAACATTTGGTAGACTACCTCCGCACCTCAACTACGGTATTCGGTTCAACCACGTTTGTTAATGACCTGACCTAAGACAAAACCTATAAATTTGCTGTCATAATTTCCCGATGGAGGAATATTAATAAAATTGAATTTGCAAAGCTGTGCTGTTTATTAAAGTTATATCAGTCAAAATTATAATGGAAAATATTGAACAAAAAAAGAAATTACATAGACATAACAATTATTTTTTTTGTACAAGATTTGGGTATAAAGTGAGCCATTAATACACTGGTGGATTAATTAATTTAATATTATGATTTCCTTCTAGCAATGCGAAAAATATCTTTTTTCCTAATGCAAATGAGTAGTAAAAGCAAACTTTTTCGCACGTATCAGGTAAAATATCTTCGAACTTAAGTTTTAAGTTAAATTTTTTTTTGAATTCTAATATTAACTAATCCACCATATTTCTTATTAGTTTAATAAATATGGAGGAAATTTTACACCAAATTAAGTTCCTGTAGGTAACTAATTCTTTCCTCGGTTGCAATTCTGTTGCAAAATTTTATTGACTTTCAAAAAAATTCAGGAACAACTCTTTTAAACGCCATTTTGTAAACTTTGAGTTTTATTTAATACCTAGTAGATATTTTGTAATACAGTTGTAATCTTGAAAGATGAAGCTTACGTCACAACCATCTGAATGAAGAACCGACAATCTTTTTTTTTCAAATTAATTGTAGTCATAAGTGCAACAAAGACACACTAACATAAATAATTCTTAAGTGTCTGATTTTAGAAATCTTATACGTCGAAAATTATGTTATGATATGCAACGTATGAGATAGAAAAAGATAGATGCAATATTTCATAGCT
This sequence comes from Rhagonycha fulva, assembly GCA_905340355.1. Classification (NCBI taxonomy): domain Eukaryota; kingdom Metazoa; phylum Arthropoda; class Insecta; order Coleoptera; family Cantharidae; genus Rhagonycha; species Rhagonycha fulva. The sequence goes on from HG996556.1 coordinate 39,217,843, forward strand.
TGCATAATAATTTTAATGAAAGTAGTTTTTCATATTGACTGATGCTATAATTTTGACAAGTTACTTTGGTTTTTAGGTTATATTTCCATTTAGTTGTAATTAATTATTTTATATTACGTAAATTGGAAGTTTTGTGTTGCTATAAACTTGTTAAAATTTGTTAGTTCTTTTTAGAACTAAGTATTGTTGTGAATATTTTAATGATTATAATAATTATTATGATTTAAATTTATTATATCGAACACTTATTTGACTTACAATTTTCGTCTTATTTCATACAAATGCCGTTTATGACGAAGCTTCATCTTTCATGACAACAACTGTATTAGGCTTCCAATAGCTAACCAGCGATTGCTAAGCGAACCTAATCCCCTTCCAGCAGTTTAACCTACGATAACCGATGGGTTAGTGCGACCCTACGCAGCTCTTACTCTCACTTTACTTTTCTAAGCATAGCATTCTATTAGATGTTAGTAAACAAATAAATAAATTATAAAAAACCTACTTTAAATTTAAGGCTACTACTTATTGCAAACGAAATATTTAGATTGACGCCAATACAGCGTTGCTAGATCAATATGAAAATGTTTTTGTCTATATTTTATAAAACATCAATATTAATTTAGATTAGTCAATTTAATTTCAAAAACATAAACTTGACCACAATCGACTAATCTAAATGACTACTAACCGAACTGAATTATACTTGATGTTTTCTGAAATATAATTGACTTAAATGAGTTACAATTGACGCTTTTTAAAGGTAAACTAAAAAAATGTATAGAGCAACGGTGTGTGATGGTTCCACTTTCTGAACTATTTCTTACCTAACGAATAAATATAACAAATTATTTTTAATCGTTATATACTTAAATAGTAATCAAATTTTTTTTTAAATTTATCTCTAACTTTGTAGCTTATAAAATAACTAACAAAGTTTCAAAAGTTTGTAAAAGTTTTCAAAAGTAAACATAAACTTTTGTTTTTAGATATTCCAGAGGATTCTGTTCTGCCAGATAATAGCATAAGGATAGTACAGCGGTACTACTCATCTTACCTAATTAGCCCATTTTGCTCCACTCTCCCCTACCACTAAGATTATTACTTGTATTGCATTTAAAACCTTCCATAACAACTAAATTTTAGCGTAAAAATTTGAGCTTTTACATATTTGCAGTAATAGGAAAAAACTGTAATCCATTTTTGCACTGAAACTTTTAACTTTAGGTTAAAAGTCGCTATAATAGAATTCTAGAGAATTTAATTCTTTCTTTTTTATTTCAACCATTTAGATCGTAAAATACACCTAAATCGATATAATTTCTGAAATCTGATTTTCGTCATCAACTTGTCCAGATGGCGGAGCCAGTGCCAAAATTACTAGTTTTTTATCAATGTTGCCATAAGTTTTAAAACTTTCTGATTTATTGAGGAGTACGTACATAACTACTTTTTCCTCTGGTAACAAGGCTATTGCTAAAAACTTAATAAATAATATTATTTGTTTGGAATTTGTTGAAATTGAAAATATTTAAATTTTAATTTTTTTCTATCTATCTATGTAGGTATCTATCTATCTACAGTTCTAGCCATGGAACTTCGGTGTTCTGTCGTTGGTGTTGCACAATTGTTAGGTTAGAATTACGTAACGCCTAAATTTCAAAACGAGGATTCTATTCAAAGATGACTTGAAAATAATAACGCACAAAAACTAAATTGTGTAATCCTTACATTATGATTATGTCTTATTTGCAGAAAAAGCTACACCAAAAACTACACAAACGTACAGCAAGTTGGTAGACTTTGCTAGACTAAAAATTCAATAAACTGCAATACCTAACTAAAGATTTTAATTAGTGGAATAAAGATACACGGGAATATTAGAGACAAGATAATATTGAAATTGCAATCTAAGCTTAATAACTTTAAGAAATTATCAAAAATTTGATATCTTTTAACAAAGCATCCAAAAATATTTTCATATTTATCTCTACACATTACTATTAATTTAAAACTATTAAATTCAGTAACTTTTTTAGTGGCTATCGAAAGATGTCATTAAGTTTTTTGAAATGAAAAAAAAAGTAATTCTGAGTTAATACGGCTATATTATTTATTATAAATTTATTGGATGTACTTGAAAAGATGGAATTCAAAAAGTAAAATTATTAAAATTTCCAGCAAAGAAGAAAAATTACAGCAAGTATTATTATGAGAAAATATAATGAATAATAGCAACAAACCAAAATGATGTAAAATTTTGTTTGGCATAAGTAGCTTCGCGTGATATAATTTTCATTTTAATTTTACACAAACATTGTTATATGTATTATTTAATGACATAAACAAAAATGACAAAAACTATAAATATATGTTAGCGTGAGCCAAAATATTTGCAATAAATGAAGCTAAAATAATATTCTTCTCGATTTTCTATATTTAGGTTCTTCTACTGTCTTCACACACCTATGATAAACTGTGTTTTGATATAGTAATACTGTTATAGTTGATTACCAACCTAATAATACCAAATTAGGTTGGTATTACTTACTCAACGCATTTATTTAAAATTATTAGTCAGGGCAGAGTATTTCATTAACGTCATATACAGGTCCGGGTTCAGGTTTAGTAATCCTCACTTATTCTAACACGGCCTTCCTGCAATTGTCGCGTCCCCGTGACATTTTTTTTTTTTTTTTTTGAATTTTGAATAACGCCATAAATAACTCGGCCGCAACGCCTTAAATAATTCGGCCGCAACGCCTTAAATAACTCGGCCGCAACGCCTTAAATAATTCGGCCGCAACGCCTTAAATAACTCGGCCGCAACGCCTTAAATAACTCGGCCGCAACGCCTTAAATAACTCGGCCGCAACGCCTTAAATAACTCGGCCGCAACGCCTTAAATAATTCGGCCGCAACGCCTTAAATAACTCGGCCGCAACGCCTTAAATAACTCGGCCGCAACGCCTTAAATAATTCGGCCGCAACGCCTTAAATAACTCGGCCGCAACGCCTTAAATAATTCGGCCGCAACGCCTTAAATAATTCGGCCGCAACGCCTTAAATAACTCGGCCGCAACGCCTTAAATAACTCGGCCGCAACGCCTTAAATAACTTGGTTCTACCGTCCGTAATAGTTATTTATGCACCAAGTCCTGAAAGTGCATCTTCTTGGCATGAGCGCGGAAAATTATAGACTGAGGCGCAGACGAAGTCTATAACCACGCAAATGCCAAAAAGGCACCTTAAGGATAAAGCGCATAAACTATTTTATGTGTAATTGGAATGAAATGCACATTTTCTGCAAAAAAATGTACGATAATAATTTAACGAAATACGTATGTTGCTAAGCAATAAAATATTTAAAATTCACAAAATACGTCAAAAATATATGTCAAAGTGTACATTTTAGTAGGATTGCACATAAAACAATTGAGGTTTTGACATTTCTGTACTATAAAGTAAAATTTTACGTTTCTGTACTGTAAACAGCTACTTTCAGTATTGTTTTGTATATGTGAAAATGTACATTATAGTATAAATGTACTTACCAAAGAAAAGCAATGAATCAAATTGCTTCACTAGTCATATTTTCCTCAAAATTGTCTGTTAAACCAGCCTCTCAACTGTTCATAAGTAGCCTCTTTCACTAGTTTCTCCAACCTCCAAATACGCAACGTTCGTTAGCCAGCATTTCTATAATTTTGCTTAGTCCCAAAAACTTCCCGCTTAGCTTTCCAAATCTTACTGTTGCCAAATCCTATTTCCACTTGCGCGATTCTTCCCTCAGAACATAAATGCATCCGACGTATATCAAGTTGCCAAACTTTTACCTTCATTAAGTACTGCTTCAATTCCGGTCAATATTGCAAACCATTCAATCTCCTTTCTGTTGTTCAACGCACTTTTCACTAGATCAGACAAGACTTTTATCACTGATTTTACCTGTCCGCCACCTCTGGGCACTCCCACATTTTTAAGGTGCAATTCAACATCTTCTCGTTTAAAACAATTAACGAATTCCGATGAAGTGAAAATTTCCGCTTTATCAGTCATGACTGCCCCTGGATGCCAGCTCGTTTAAACAAAAAACCCAAAGTAACCATAGACTGTTTAGAAGTTTTGTTCTCTACGAGAGCAAATATACGGATACTTCAAAAATGCGCCAATCACAACCAAGATTACGGTGCATTCACCAATATACAAAAATCATCCAACGCTCGGGACTCCACCTTTCCACTCTTCGTCCATTCCTGACAACACACTTATATCACTATCCAGTACATATCAAATTCGGGGTCTCATCATTGAGAACTACGCCAAGTTCAATCCATAATTTCCCATGACAACGCACAATCCGGGACGCCGAATCGTCTTCCAACCAATCAATCTACGTCAGGAATACAACTACTGTCTATCGACTTCTCTTCCAGGAGCTTGCAAGGCGGTAGACTCAAAGCCAATTTTGCAATCCTCAGCTACAAGTTGAATTTCTTTACTATTATAACACTTCTTTTGCTTCTTAATTTAGATTTCTTTCATTGCATGCTTCGGGTTTTCTGAATATTTACAGTCTTTCTTTGAATGACCTATTTTTTTTTTTACAGTTGAAACATTTTTTTGATAATTTCCGTTTTTCTCATACGATTGCATAGTATCTAGCTTGAGTTGTTTTGGTACTCTTCGATGATCATCTTTGATTTCGCTATCATATTGTCGAAGTAAAGCTTTAAGATCTTGTTGATTCTTTGGTACATTTATTCGTATTCTTTGTCGAATAATATCGTTATTCATTCCACCAATGGAACGTATTACTTTCTGCCATTCCAGTTGAGGTTGGTACTACGTATTTTCTCTATTCCGTATTCACATAAACTAACAAGGTTTAAACTTTCTATATTAGCTGCCTTGTTTAGCTTCGTGTGCCATGTTTCTTGTTTGGGGAACGTTATTCAAAAGTCATACACAAATTATTCCAACTCCTATCAAATGGTTTCCATCCATCGAAAAACTTTATTTTTCATTTTCTCGTAGAGCGTCTCACTCTTTCAATATCATAATAAAATCGGATATTTTAGTTCGTTTCTTTAAATCGTTTATTTGTTCAATCCATTATTCATCAATCAAAAATTTGCTATTAACGGCATCGTGCGTTTGTCCATCGGATATCCGTCCGGATTTTGAATTGCATTTTGGGAATCTTCTGTATTTTGATTCATTTTAAACCAAACGAGAGAAAAAATAAAACACAAAACCAACAAAAACAAAAAAAAAACACGACAAAAAAAAACTTATCCGTTTGCAGTTAAACGTTGGTTCGAATTCCACTTCTGATGTTAGCGTGAGCCAAAATATTTGCAATAAATGAAGCTAAAATAATATTCTTCTCGATTTTCTATATTTAGGTTCTTCTACTGTCTTCACACACCTATGATAAACTGTGTTTTGATATAGTAATACTGTTATAGTTGATTACCAACCTAATAATACCAAATTAGGTTGGTATTACTTACTCAACGCATTTATTTAAAATTATTAGTCAGGGCAGAGTATTTCATTAACGTCATATACAGGTCCGGGTTCAGGTTTAGTAATCCTCACTTATTCTAACATATATTAAAAAATTATTTTTTTTTTCGAAACTGAATGCCATTTAAAGAAGTCTCTCACGATGACTCTCATGTAGTTTCACCACATTTTCAACATTAACAAATACAAGAATAGTTTGTATTTGTGACCTTTGACCTCGAATAACCATTAAAGGGAACATGATTTTGAAGTGGACTTTTCATACATTGTTTATAGCGACGATAAAGGAATATACTAAAATTCAGTTTGATGGTAATTTTTCCGAACAAAAAATTTAATTTGACTGGGCTATTGGATCTTTTTTTTTTTCGCTTAAATAAAAATAATTATTTTTAGATAGTGAATAGAACCATGCAATACGCTGTCTCCTAAAAAAATCGTTTATATAATTTTTATTAAATTTTATAATGATAGATCTTTAAATTAAGTGAAAATGTGCTAATATAGGACAACCAATTTGGACATTGGTTGGACTACGTTTATTTCATAAATGAATAGTATTGTATAGCAGATATTACGAGTTTACCAGATAGAACATGCAAAGACATCATTATTCATTAATATGAATTTTATGCGATAAAGAATAAGTCTGGCTTAGTGCTATTTCACACGGAGTAATTCACAAACTTGTCTGCGAAAACGCACTAAGTCCCTTAGTGCTTTTTCGCTGAACATATGTAAGTGCTTTTGACTTATAACAGAAATTATCTTTGTTATTTTTGGAAATATGACTTTGTCGTTTTCGCAGTTTGTTTAGCGTTCACCAATCAATACAACCTCATGATTAAGTCAAAACAGCAAAATATTGACTTAGTGCTTTTTCGCAGAATACCCACGATATGTTTTACTAAATCTATTTAACCCTAAATCTTCGCCAAAGATTTTTTTAAAACAGCATAGAAAAATATACTAGGAAAGGCTTATAAGATTTTCAGGTCTAATAGAAATAACTCAAACATTTTAAAAGTTCAATAAAAGTTGAAATATACATGGCGCGTGATAAAAAAGGATACTCATCCTTTGTCCAAGTATGATAAGAATTTTATTAAAATTATAAATGAAGTAATATTACAGAAAACTAAGAAGAAAAACCAAGCTGTTTAAATTGTCGGGAAGGGCACATGATGATGAAATGCAAAATATCTTCACAAACGTCATAGTATATAAAATATAGCAATTTGTGGTGGTAGCCGCAATGCAAACAATGTAATATGCCAAATATATTATCTATTTCTATACAACTTAGAACAAAGAGAAAATTACATTTATTCAAGTTGGATACCTGAGTACTCTAAAATAACTTCACCCAGAACAAAATTATGAATAAATTTTTATTAAGTACTATTTTCAGGCACAATGTTAGAAAGTTTGTGAATATGCTGAACTGTGAGTTATTTTACAATATTGCAGTCTGTATCAATATTGATTATTATAATTACAATTAAATTTAGTGTAAATTAAAATGTATACGTTTCTAAAATATAAATTATAACGTACACTGTAAATAAATACACTAATTGTTGATTGTTAAATATATTTTTTCAATTCTTCCCCTTACATTCCATTTTGAACCTAAACTTATTGCCAGAACCGATATTGAAGAAAAAGTATGGTAAAAACAAGAATGTTTACATTTAATTGAGTTTTTAATAATTGTTGTTATTATGTAACGAACATATCTATGAGTGTTAGCGGTTACAATATTAGTTAATCTATATTACAAAATTCCTACACTACATGCTTCTGAAATTAATGTTTTAGACTACTTATTATTTTTATAACAAATTGTATGTTTAGTTTAATTTCAACAAAATTATCTCAGTAATTTATAAATTAAAGTAACAAATTTTCAGTATCATCTACAAATGGAAAAGGCTTTAATTACAATATCATGAAAAGCGCAATTTGAACAATTCAAAAGCTTCCATGTGTTTATGTTACTGATGATGACTAGTAAAAAATCTGAAACACGTATCTGCTATTAATCGTTGATTGGGAAAACTTATAATTTAGATTAATTATTTGAATTAAAATTGTTTATGCTTATAAGAAGTATCTACTTATATTACACTAACTTAATATATTACATTAGATTTATCGCAATTGTAAATAGTACTAAGTTGAAGTATGATTTTAATTATAAGTAACTTGTAAGTTAACGACTGAAATGACATCAAATTAGGTAACCTACTGAGGTATTTTCGTAAAGGTTCTAAGTTTATAACAAGCGATTGGTAAATAAACAGTTTCTAAAAGTTTTATTTTATTTGTAAGAAATAACTAGATTAAAATTTAATTAATTATAATATTGTCTAAAAATGAATCATTTAACTAAAATGTCTTCAAAATATTTTGATGAAATGTCCACAATAACGATCTTTTTTATTTTGTGTGTGAAGCCATGTGGATGCGTTTTGTTTATTTTAGTTTATTATGTGCAATTTTATTTAATCTACAAAATTTCTGCATTACAATTTAGAGCAATTTATATTTTTAAACTACCAAACAAAAAAAACAAACACTGATCTACTTCCTCATCCATGTAATAATAATAACCATAATAATAATCTTGAAATATTGCAAAACTTTATGCCTTCAAGCGTTGAATTTCAAACTGAATCATGATAATCAAATACATTGAAATTGTGCCACAAATCTAAAACATCTCTTTTAGGTTTTCTAATAATTTTATTTTTTTACATACTTACCGCAAATATTAACGGCATGCTTATCGGAAATATTCTGCAAGCTGTGAATCGAATTTGTTGATGCAGAAATTGCAATGAACAAAATAAAATCTGTAAAATAAAAAAAAACATTTATAATATAAAAATTGTATTTTGTATCGGTGTATTCTACGATATCCAATTTTTGGTAATTTGGTAAACAATGTAAGGGGCAGTTTAAGTGAAGGATTAAGGGCACAACGTTTTACTCTATCTAAGTTTTGGCTTCAAACGTGCAAAAAATATTTTGCTACTGTTTTCATGATAGCAAAATTTCTAATTTTATTTCCCAAACAAAAGCAGAAGGAACCATATACCCTCAGAAAGAATTACTCACGGCTCACCGCAGTTACAAATTAAGCGTCCAAATTGAGATGCATAGATAAAATAAAAGGAAGAATAAGAACCAAAAATTATCTACACTATAGGAGTATAATATATAGTATACCTCCAATTGCAGTTGTTCCTTAAAGGGTTTTGTTGTGCTCGCATTTAAGCTCATTAACTTGTGCACAAGAACTGCCGTATTTTTTGCCTTAAAAAGTATTGCAGTTTAAAATGCTTGAAATTACATTTTGATTTTAAATCTTACCTCTGCTATGGTAGAAGCACAACAAATTGTTAGACCAAGAATTCTCGAAATCGCTAAAGTAATCTGAATTCCGTTATAGAATTTATATCCCAATGAAATTGAATCTTTTTCAAGTGTATATCTACCAATATAATAAAAGACAAAAATAACAGTTGTAATATCTTGCAGTATGATGAATAAAATTTGAAAAGAATAAAGACTATTTAATGTAGTACTATGATCGCACAATTGATAGTGTTTATGCCGCACCTCTTCAATTAAGTTTAGTGCTAACTCTTCAGACTTCTTCGATTTTGTCCTGAAACAGTATAAAATGGATTGTTACCTAAAAATAATCAGGTTGAACATAAATAAAAAATATATATTAATTTGATTCCCATGTCATCACAGGGATCACCAAATTTACTTCATGAAAGTACTATAGTACATTTTATTTACATTATATTCAATCGTTGCCCCAATTTCACTTTCTTGTTAAAAATTATTTTACTTCTGTATTGGATTAAATCTAATGTAAGCATATCCAACAAGTTATAAATTTTTCTGTTCAGCCAAGCAAACCTTTGCTTAAAACACATTAAAATTGTGCAATATTGTAGAATAATGCAAGTATTTAAAATCGTTGGTATTGTATATGCAAAAAATTTTCCCAAACGAGCAGATGCTATCAAATGTCCATTTCGTCGCATTTGTACGTAAGTATGAATTACCACAAAAGTTCCAGCAATGCAGATCGAAATGATAGAGTACGTTTTGAACTTTTTATATTCTCTCTTTAAGTTTATGTGTAAACATATTTCGATACTTTTATCAAACGCGTTAATGAACTGCAACATATTGATTATCTAAAAATGTATAAACCATTAAAATTTTTAGGGGTAAGAGTGCGGTCTTACTGAGCCAACTTTAACTATAAAGTGCCATAAAGTAAATGTATAGACCAATTCCCACTGACTGTAGTTGGTTTGCAACAACAATTTGATTGTTTAGCAATTTAAATTGTTAAAATTGGCTCACTGAGACTGCGCTCTAAGGATTTGCATTATTACTTTGTTAGACCACATACAAGGTAGTAAAATTCCACATATTAATCCAGTTTGACAAAAGCAATCATCAAATAAATGTGTCAAAAATACCAATAATCCGTCATTTATAATATATTTAGATAATTTCTTTCTTCTCTCTTCTTTTACAATGAAATAATCAAGAATTGTCCATACATTGATAAAAAACAAAAACAAAATACTGTAAGTTATTTTTACCACTGACTGCTTACAACTTCGTGTGGATATACTAAACGGTGTTAACCCTATAATTTGGGTGAACGAAAACATTGGTAGTAATATAGCATAAAATGAGTTTAACGATTTTGCCATTTTATCTGTTGGCTTGAAAATCTCGGTCGAAACAAATTACCAATAATTTAATTCATTCTCACTTCATACTAATACAATATAGATACTTGTGTTATTTTTAAGTTTATTATAGCTCTATGAGCTGTTTAAATGATTATTCCCTCCCTGTTCAATCGTCTATCAAATTTGCTTATATTGTATAGTCTAAAATAAATAAACATGTCTATCATTACAAGACGTTTTCAACGAGGAGCTTTTATTACTTAAATTTTAAATTTGAGTTTTTATCAAATATTACTAGAAATATGCAGTGTAAAGTCAAATCCAAAAATTACGTTGCATGTCATAAACCGACGAAATCCTTACTCGTAATTCAATTGCAAAAGCATCAACATGTTATAATATTTACAATTATTGTTAATTTTTTTTATAGTGTCGCTGAAAAAGCTACAAAGTCTTGTCGTGGTAAATACAGTAGTTATATACATCCACGAACCCTCAAACCGCGCAGAGCGCAACCCACGACTCTCCGTACTTTTGGGTTAAATACCCAAATTTGTCTACCTTTCATTTGTTTTAAAAGATCGAGTGTCATTGTGACAAACTTCACTGCCTAAGTTTGGTGCACGTTTCTAAATTAATATTGATTTTATTTAAAAGCATAGGTAGCCTACATATACCAAAATAGTTTTATATTCTACGTAATTAATGTGCTTTTTGATAATTTAAAAATATTTAATATTAACAGCACAGTTTTGAGTTATAAATTTTACCTATCTTTCAACCAATAAGGAATGGTAAGTCTGTTAGTATTTTTACAGTAGGTACATACCATGTATTGTAAAATTTTAATTGCGAGACCGAATTTTCTACAAATCTGGACGAAAAATGTCATTTTTTAAGTTAATTACCGTTTCTAACCACTCACGGCACAAAGCGAATAAACTTTGTAGACATCAATAAATCTTTAATTTAGTTGTTTATAAATTGAATGCAAATCTTTGTGAGCTGTTATTGTTTTTGAAATTTAGAAATCGGAAACGATCCTCCTGCAATGATGATTGAATTTCACTCGAGAATGATATTAAGGAAAAATATGAATACATTTTCTTTAGTAATTGGTTTAATACAACGTTCTCTACTATCCAGATATTAAAGCTATGATACACCAAAAAACAGTGATAAAATTCTAATCGCTATTAAGGGGTTATTTAAAGAATGAGAAAAAAACTGTTTTACCGACTTTGTTCATATCCCATCGATCAATTGCCTCTTCAATAAATTTGGTTGTTGTAAAGGCTTCTTAATGAATTAGTTTATTAAAAAAAAAAAAATCATTATTAACTCTACTGGTTACTTTTATTAATAATTATTGTACTTAAGTTAACTTAAAAATGGCCATGGCAACTAAATTTTTGGTCAGTATTTTTATCATTAAATGGTCAGTATATTTTAAAATAAATGGTCAGCATTTGATAATATTTTGGTCAGTATAAATATTTAAGTATCAGTATAATTTGTTATTTTGGTCAGTATTATTTATTAATCTGGTCAGCATATTTTTATTATTTTAGTCAGTACACTCTACTGTAAGTTGCAGTAAGATTTTGTTTGTTTATTAGGTGGATATACCAAGCGACTCCTGAACATGATCGATTGTTTGTATAAAAATCTCTAAGCTTTATTAATGATATTTACGCCCTATATTGACCAAGATCTATAACGACAAATTTGCAAATTTTTAGCAAAAAGCAATAATTTGCTTTTGCTAATAACATAAAAAATAAACAATAATTTAATACAACTAAAGAACTATGCATTTTAAAAAAAATATATAATTTGAATTTTTAATTACCAATTAAAAACTTAATGAGCCCTATCTCAAAACTGCAATTTGGCGCTTAGATTGTTTTTGTTAAACGCTATCCAGGTATACTTTTATTTTACTACTTAGCTAATTTTTATTGTCAGTAACCATTTTTAATATAATGTAAGAAATTTAAATAATTATTATAAAAACTTTATTTCATTAATTTATAAATTGAAATACATAATTACTGTTTTTTTATTTTTATAATTTTAATATAGAAGTTATACCTACATAAAATATTTAGAATATTGCAATTAAAAAATATGAACTAAACTTGTAGAGAACTCCGGATCTAGAGGGGGGGGGGGAAGACTGCAAGGGTGTCTGTCCCGGGCGGCAGCTAAAAGAGCTCCAAATTCATATATTTGAACTTTTAAACTTATTTAATCTTCAAAGTTAAATGCTGGAAAAAGGAGGAGTCAATGTCAAAGAAAAGGGAAAAAAAATATTTAAACATGAAAAATAATATTTCGCAAGTAGTAGCCATTTTCTGTTCCGCACATTCATGCTCATTCCATACATCTTCCATAACTTTTGCTTTTTATACCGGGTGCTGAATGAGTTAGGCGAACATAGGATATTAACGTGTAAAAATTTATTTATGGAAATTCCTGCTTCCCTAATTATTTCAGAGAAAAATTGAAAGACACAAATATAATGTAGAAATATAAACTGCGAATGATAAGAGCATTAAATTTTTCCTAGCTTTTACTTAGAAGGTAAAAAAATTCTTTTAAAATTGTTAAAATTTTAATTTATCACACTGGCCATGTAAGTTTCCAAGGTAATTATTTTTGATAAGTAATAAAAATCAACAACGCGTTGTTTAAATGTTTAGCACTTTATTAAATTTTATATTCATAAAATAGAATATTACCTTGGAAACTTACATGGCCAGTGTGAAAAATCAAAATTTTAACAATTTTAAAAGAATTTTTTAACCTTTTAGGTAAAACTTAGATAAAATCTAATGCTCTTATCACTCGTAGTTTATATTTCTACGTTACATTTGTGTCTTTCAATTTTTCTCTAAAATAATTAGGGAAGCAGGAATTTGCAAAAATAAGTTTTTACACGTTAATATCCTATGTTAGCCTAACTCATTCAGCACCCGGTATGTTTTTTAAATGTTGTTTTTTTTAGCTCGGGCATGGTCGTTATGGCTTATTGACGTGCAACTGTTCCTTTCAAATAAAAACATTCAAAGCATAACAATCGTTTTGCGCCGCCTTGTATATACTGATATGTTTAAAATAATGACCATTTATTTAAAATACTGACCATTTATTTAAAATACTGACCATATTATTTAAACTACTGATCATTTATTTAAAATACTGACCATTTATTAAAAATACTGATCAATTATTAAAAATACTGACCAAATAAATACAAGCCAATGTTAATTTGCCCCTAAAATAGAGTTGCTTTTCAGTTTGCACGTTAAACCGACGATATGCTCACATCCAACTGCGTTAAACGCGTTTTTGACATCTATCGCAAGAACAATATTGTAAGCTTTCAGGTCTTTCTAGTGCAACTAGAATAGAATAGAACATAACTTTATTTAATTTAATATTTACAATTTTTGCAGGTGAACTCGCACGTACAACGCCGAGCACACCCGCATTATTGGTTGCCTATACAAAGTGGTCCCTCGTCAGAAACATACCCACTTAATAATTATTAATTGAACAAATAAATGTTTTTCAGAAATTAATTTGTTTTTTTTTGTTAAATTAATTTAAGAAGTTTCATAGCAGATAGGATAAGTATATAAAAAACGGTTGGAAAAATTTAGCCTTTATCAGGGTTTCTACTATCCTGCTTAGCAAGTGCGTATAGTTGAGCTGCGTTTCCTATAGCGTCGATTTTTAATTTAAGTCGTGTTAATATTAATCGTTGGATGATTTTACTTAAGTAGGTATTTAAAGAGGTTTCTAGTGGTTAGTAGCATAATGGTTTACCTATTGGTTTATTTCTATTTTTTATTAGAACCAGGTTGGTTTCCTCCCAGTTCACCGAGTAGTTTTCGTCTTTTATCGGGTCGTTGAACACATTAAGAAGGACAACAAGTTATTTGCTTCAGTATCGGTGTTGGGATTTTTTCTGGTCCAGGTACTTTGCTAACTGTATTGGTTACCGTCATCTTATAGTAATTTATGTTTGGGTTTTCAAGGAAAAAGATACATACCACCCGTTCTAGTTCTCCAAGTTCTTCTTTCCTTACTCCACCGAACCTCTAAGTCTTCATTTTGTAGCATTACCTTATACGTCTTGAATCACATCATTCAGCAGAAGTTTCCGTAAACTTTTTCGACGTCGATGATACCATGCGATAGTACTGTTTTGGCACTTCTAGACTGCTCTGATTTTTTTACTTCTTTTCCTTAGAGCACTGTAGTAATTTTTGCTTGCATCGTTACATTTCCTTTTATGTTTGTCTACTTTTATGCTCACCAAGAAACAGGTGCACGTTTGTTGATGATTTTGGGCATGCAAGCTGTGTTGTCAGGGTAGTTAGTTACTTCGGTTAGTTGTTCTTTAGAAACTTTCTAGTTTTTTGCTGTCCAATTCTTGTCACCCTCATCTAGTTTCTGTTTAACTAACAATAAACTTTACCAAAACAAATTTTTTCTTTGTGATAAATAGTAACATTTAAGATAGGACTGCGGGTGGTGATCCCTACACCGATAAATCCATCAATTCATCTCATAGAATTGTATTCTGATTGTTAATATGTACATTAATTAGTTATAATTAAAAAAAAATAGTAACATTTTGTTTTATTGTTGTAATATAATATTACACTAATACACTTCTTCTAAAAACAAACTCCTGATACTTAGAATATTGTTTTGCGATTTTCCAGTTTTCTGAAGAACATACTTAAAGCTCTTTTCAAGATTTAGAGCTTTGAAAACTTGAAAATAAGCTACCATGGTTTAACTATCAAGTGCTGTAAGTCAAAAACGCAAAACAGGTTTTATGTGTATTCTAAATCAGGTGATACAAGAACAAATTTTTATGCATAAGTGGATTTAAGACATCTACAATCGGACACATATTCTTTAAATGTAAATAATAAAAATTGTATTTTTAGGAGCAGAAATACTAATAAGATATAAAATTAAATATAAGTAAGTAAAAAATAATTATTTCATTATGTACTTCCAATTAATTTAAAATGTTAAATTATTATTAACTCGTTGATATTAAATAGGTAATATTAAAACTTTATAATATCGGGTTATTTAAAAATTAAAAATGAATTACAATATTTATTAAGCTTTCAGATGATTATTTCATCCGTCATCAGAATAAGATTATAGAGATTACATGTAAACAAGTCATGGAAACAGACAAGTATTGACAGATGAAATAATCATCTGAAAGCTTAATAAATATTTTAATTGATTTTTAATTTTTAAATAACTCGATATTATAAAGTTTTAATATTATACAATTAATTTAAAAAACAAAATTTCTAAACTATGAATTTATAGCAAATATCAAACAATTAAATACCAACTCTGGTCTACTTCCTCGTCCATAATAACAATAACAATAATATTATAACAATATTATTACAACAATAATATTCTTGAAAAATTGCAAAAATTCATTCCTTCAAGCGTTGGATTTCAAACTGAATCATTATAATCAAATACATTAAAATTGTACCACAAATCTAAAAAAATATTCTTTACGTTTTTTAAAAATTATATTAGTTTATGTAGGTATTTACCGCAAATATTAACGGCATACTTATCGGAAATATTCTACAAGCTGTGAATCGTATTTGTTGATGCAAGAATTGCAACGAACAAAATAATATCTGTAAAATAAAAAAACATTAATAAGAAGGGTCTAATTTTATTCTATTAAAGGAGTAACTTCATAATAATTATTATATATACTTAAGTAACAGTTATTTAAGAATTAACAAGCTAAGCAAACACAATAGTATAAATATAAAGGTTTTCAGCAGTTATCAAATTTGGCCATAATTAATTTTTTTATATGACACTCTTTGATAGAGAACTTCAATTCTATAGTTAGTGACGTGGGTCTTTAAAATACTTGTAGAGAGCGAAAATATGCATATTGTTATTAAATTACGGCAATACCATACTTGTCTGATAAGCTCTCATCCAAGAACAGATGCCGGCTAAGCTAATCGTAAAGTCGTGGGTTAACCGTAAAGCAAAATTATGGATGAATCTCTTCCGGATCTAATTAACATAAATTGATAATAAAGGAGGTGATTAATAAGCGCGTACAGTCACGTAGTTTTTTGATTGGACTAAACATTGACCATGGTCGACTAAAGTCGTCATGGGGTTTAAATAGAACTAGCAGCAAAAGTAGCTAATAATTGCCTTTCAAAATAATTTTCTAACTAATTACTCATATAAATCAATTACGCAACTTTTGTTACACCTTAAATACCTCTAATTGCAGTTGTTCTTTAAAGGGTTTTGTTGTGCTTGCATTTAAGCTCATCAACTTGTGTACAAGAACTGCCGTATTTTTTGCCTGGAAAAGTATTATGAATTAAATTGCTTAAATTTATGTTTTACTGATAAATCTTACCTCTGCCATGGTAAAAAAACAACTAATTGTTAGACCAAAAATTCTCGCAATTGCTAAAGTAATCAGAATTGCGTTGTCAAGTTGATAATCTAATTCAAGTGGTTCTTTTTCAATTGTATATCTGCCAATATAATAAAATACAAAAATAATAGTGATAATATCTTGTAGTAGAGTAAATAAAATTTGAAAAGAATAAAGACTATTTAATGTAGTACAATGGTCACATAATTGATAGTGTTTATCCCGTACATCTTCAATTAAGTTAACTGCTAACTCTTCAGACGTCTGCAATTTTGACCTGAAATAACATAAATTGGATTTCTACATAATCGTATTCAGGTTAAAAATAAAAGAGTGATTAGTTTGATTCTAATGCTATCGCGAGAGTCACAAAATTTCCTGTATATTGGTAAATAATAAATTTTATTTACATTATATTCAGTCGCTGCGTTAATTTCACTTTTTTGTTAAAAATTAGTGTACTTCTGTATTCGATTAAATCTGATGTTAGCATTTCCAATAAGTTATAAATTTTTCTATTTAGCCAAGCAAACCTTTGCTTGAAACACATTAAAATTGTACAGTATTGTAGAATAATGCAAGTATTTAAAATCGTTGGTATGTAATATCCAAAAAATTCTCCCAAACGAGCAGATGTTAACAAATTGCCACTAAATCGTAATTGCACATAACTGTACATTATCAGAAATGTTCCAATAATGTAGATCGAAATGATTGAATACGTTCTGAATTTTTTATATTCTCTCTTTAAATTTATGTGTAAACATATTTCTGTACTTTTATCAAATTCGTTAATAAACTGCAATATATTTATTATCTAAAAGAATATTAATCCATTAAAATATTTAGTAATAAAAGCGCGGTCTTACTGAGCCAACTTTAACCACAAAGTGTCATTAACTAAAAGTGTCGACCAATCAAATGCCTGTATTGCCACTACACTGATTGTAGGTGGTTTGCAATAACAATTTGATTTTTTGGCTTACTGAAACTGCGCTCTAAGAATTTTCTTTATTACTTTGTTAGACAATATACAAGATAGTAAAATTTCACATATTAATCCAATTTGACAAAAGCAATCATCAAATATATGTGTCAAAAATACCAAAAATCCGTCATTTATAATAGTTTGATCATTTCTAATTTTTATCTCGTCTTTTATAATAAAATAATCAATAACTGCCCACACATTGATTAAAACCATAAGCAAAATATTGTAAGTTAATTTTGTCACCGACTGTTTACAGCTTCGTGTGGATATGCTAAACGGTGTTAAGCCTATAATTTGAGTAAACGAAAACATTGGTACTAATACAGCATAAAATAACTTTAACGATTTCGCCATTTTGTCTCTTCGTTTAAAAATCTCAATCGAAACTAATTAACAATATTTTAATCAATTCTCACTGCAAGCTATCGTAGTACAATTTGGTTACTCATGTTATTTTTTAGTTCATTATTATAGCTGTACGACTGTTTAAATAATTATTCCCTGTATCAATCATCTGTCAAAGTTGCTTATATTGTATAGTATAAAATAAATAAACATGTCTATCATTTGAAGCCGTTTTTATACCAGGATTTTTTATTAATTACTTGCCCTTATATTACCTTCGCTTGCTCAATTTTTTTGTTTAACAAACTTCATTAAACTATTACAAACTGAAATTTTGCTTGTTTTTAAAATTACAATTGATACTTTGCAAAGATATTTTTAATTTTTTAGAAAATAGTTTATCAACCCTGACATCAATTTTAAAAATTTCTGAAGCAAATAATGATAGAAACTAAAGTCTCTCCGTTTTAGAGCTGCAGCGGATGTAAACAATGATCAGTGCGTGATAAGCACGTGATTTTATTATGCTGGTTACTTGCGGTATTATGATTGGATGCGCGCAAGGTCAAGACAACCCCATACACAGTCCGTACTTGCAATTTTTTAGTGCAAGTTTAGTAGATGCATATAATTGTACAATAATAATACAGGACAACCTAGATTAGTCCCTGCTCCATATGTACACTGTGAAGCTCCTCCCCATAAATCACGTGCCAGCCTCATGTATTTGTTATTGTCCTCTGCAGCTATTAAACGGATAGACTTTAGGCCAACAAACAATAATAAAACGAACAAAAATGATAAACCGTTGCAAATAAGATTTATATTTCAAAAATGCTCTCTACCCTCTCACTACCCTCACTATGTGGCTCTCTATACAGTTCTCTTAATTCATTATTTGTTCATTTTCTTCACCTCTCTTCCACTCTCACACCGCCAAATATTTTTCTTAAAACCTTCCTCTACCAGACTCCTACTAACATCATCTGGTTTTGCTTTTTTAATGTAAAGACCAGCAGTCTGGCGTAAATTAAACACGAATAGACTAGAAAGTGGGGCACCGCGGTTCTAATCCTGATTGCGTCGGATGTGCTGTGATCTAAAAAAGGTCTAAAGTCGATCTGTGGACTATGGGGGAAAGTAAAAAAAAACCACCCCATTAACGTTTTCCTAGTAAAGTCTTCTTGGTTTAGCCAAGAAGATCGCCAACATCCGGGTTCGGATAGGCACTTGAAGAAGAAGAATATCTAAAGAAAAAAATAAAATTCTCTTGATAATTTTGCAACTTTCTCTATTATCCTCAAATTAAACAGTTTCTACATGTGCGATCTCTTTTTGGTTCCCACAGGCTCCTATGGTCGTAACTTTTCTTCTCTTTGACTTTTATTGTATTTCGTCTAGTCATACAGATTTTATCTTTTTGTATTTTTATTTCATTTTTGTTAACTTTTAACGGATTTTTTGGGTATGACCACTTGAGTTTACAATACATAACTATCTTTTTATTTAAAATATTTATTGTGAATCTAGTAATACGTTTAATTAATTTTAAAGAACATCTCTTGAATCTTTACTTCAAATTGATAATTTAACTGCAAGAGTTTATGTTATGTTTATTTAAATTAAATATAAAGTTTTTGAATTCACTAACTTATTGTAGTATTTAATAACTTCTTTATTATTAAAAGCTTTTATTTAACTTGGGAAGACCGTCGTCCGTCGTCCGTGTGGGTCGACCGCTTTGAGGCCATTTTTAAGCAACTTCCCGACGTCCTAGAGATCTGAAATTTGGTACACAGCTTTCACCTGCAGAGCATTTTCATATTTTAATTTTGTTTTTCTAAAATTCTGAAAAATAAGCAAAAAATCGAGAAAAAACTGAAAATCATAAAGCGCATGCGTCGATGCGCATTGAACAATTTTATCATACAGGGTGGAAAGTAACTTAGAATTCTAAATCTCATTTTTAAGGACCGCATTCAGGGTAAAGTTTTTCGTCGTAATGATTTATACAGGGTGAAGTATCAAACATCTAAAACACATAAATAAAGAAATCTGATAGGATGAACCTATACTAGTTAAAATACATAAGCTGTATTTGAAAAGATATTACTAAAAAATTAGAAAATAAAAAATTAAATATTTTTAAAAAAAACCTTTTATTTAAAATTACAAAAGTGCACTAAAAAGTAGAAAATAATTTTAATAAAAGCAAACAAAGCTTCGTAAAAACATCAATATAAAAGCGTGGGGCTGTTTATAGATGGATAAGCAGGCTAACTATTGGTGTACAAAATTCATAACCCCACGCTTTTATATTGATGTTTTCACGAAGCTTTGTTTGCTTTTATTAAAATTATTTTCTACTTTTTAGTGCACTTTTGTAATTTTAAATAAAAGGTTTTTTTTAAAAAAACGCGTTTTTTTGAATTCATGACTGTACGTAAGCTCTTAACTTATCATGTAAAATATTGATTGTTGTTTTGTACGATACACTTACGGCCTCTGTTACTTCGCGCACTGTAGTTTGATGATCAGCGAGAATAATGTTCCGATCGTTTGATAGATGGTAGTACACAACGGCAATACCAACTTTCCACAGCAACGCCACTTCTCTTTAAACATGAGTACTTACTTATTGATCACCCTCATATAAAGTTATGAAGTTTGTAAATTTGCATTGGCACCGACAAAACTTTTTCAGTAAAATTTAAATCAAGTTTATTTAAAGCTGGTGAAAAATTAAATTTTTTTATTCGAATGTATGAAAAATTTTGTAAATATTTTTACTTTGGGATTGCTAGAGAGGAATATCTGCGTTCATTGCGTTCCTCTTGTGTTTTGCAAGTGGCCAAGTTTGGCTTTATTTGATGTTTTTAGATTGTGTTATATTTTACAAAAAGTGTACCCAAATGTAGGAAGAGCTCTGAGTAATTTTCGAAAGCAAAACAAAATGGTTTTGGTGTTAGATACGATATTAGCGTGGTGAATGTCGACTATTTTGACAGATGTATAATTGCCCGATATTGAAGTTCAGGTAGAAAAACTAGAAGGTGAATCTACTGTGTGATCCATGAAATTTACTGATTGTTTATGAATAACGTTTATGAATAAAAGTGAGCATGAAGTATATACTACTCATAATTTTAAAATATTTCTTGGAATTGTATGAATAAAAATCAAAAATAATTAAACATAATATGAGTAGACTCTTATAATAAGCGTACCTACTTAATTATACCAAGCATCTACTTATAAATTTTATTTGTATCATTTTAGGTATTTAATTCAAAATTTTGAGTATATAAATCATGCTCACTTTTATTCATAACCCTCATCGAGTATCAAAAAGGATATTTTGCATTGTAAAAAGTCAATGTGCTGGACAAATCTGAGGTTAAAAGGTTTCATTTTTTAGATCAGCAATTTAATTACAATATTAAAATATATATTGTTGAGATTTTAGGTCTTACGCAAATAAAAATATTGTCCAACATTTTTCTATTTGGTATTGCCACAAAAATAAATAATTTAGGACACAAAATTCAAAATTATTATTCAAAAAATTAAGTGATTAGAGGTATTGTCAAAATTAGATTTAAATTCAAATGATCAAAAGGTCGTAACGTCATGGCTACCATGATTTGCAAATTTATGTAAAATATTTCTAATCATATATCACATGTAATCAGATGACCAATCATGATAAAGAATTAATAGCATGTAGAGAAGGAGTAGAGAAAAAAGTTATAAAAGGGCGAGCATGCAAATCGGAGCGAAAGTTGCCTGTGAGTAAAGTGCATTTTTTACCAACGCCGTTACGCTGCCGGTTTGCCATGCCACCCATATCCCTTCTCAGTATAGTAATGTTAGGGTAAGTCACAAAATTATTAATATAATATCAAAATTATAAATGCGTATTTCTGAATTTAATTAGTATATAAGTGTACATAGTTTTGTTTAATAAATATCATATAAACTACAATTCATGTTTAAACTGACTACACCCCGATTTGGCAACATAATTTAAAGGTACCTAGTGAAGGGATTTTTCCCTTTGCGACATATGGTGGAGGTGCCGGGCACCTCCACCATATGCCACAGGTTTTGGTCTGTGGTCTTTGTACCGAAATTATTGGATCTTATTTCCTTGTCTTGGCCATAGTTTCTTAATTGGGGTTTGTAGCTTTTTGAATAAAGGAAACCACTTTATATTACAAATAATTATAATGAATAATATTTACAAAGATTTATACAACTTATAAACTAAAATAATTCCCTAACGATGGGTTGGTAAAATTCAACACAGTTTGGATTATCATAATTTAAAATATATTTACCAAAATTAATAGGTCAACCATGCATTGTTATAAATGGATTTCTTCACTTGGAGGGTAGAACATCTCGGTGAAGTTCTTGGCCAGGGTTCGGCACCCATGGCCCGGCCGCTGCCCAGCTGACGGACGACCTCTAGACGGCTTCTCGATTGCTACCACTGATATGACTAACTAACTCTTCTACTACTACTACTACTTCTACTTGACATTTATTTTCCGAATCATTTGCAGTGGGATGATCTATTTCTGTATCACAATCATTTAAATTGTTATATTGATTATTGATTGTGTTATTAGGGGGGTTATTATTTTGATTTTGGACACAACTGGACAAGGATGAAGTATTATTTAATTGTAGATTGTGGGTTATGACGTAAGAATGCGCGTTGGGCGTAGGGTTTACGTTATTATTTGAACGACAATTGTACGATTGGGGCTGTGCAAATACGTTAAATTCTAAATTAATTATTTCATTATCTTTCTCTAAAGTAATTGTGGGAGGACTAAAATTAATGTTCGCTCTATTCTCATGTAAAAATCTAGTTCCTAAAAGTAAAGCCTTAGGTAGGTGTTCTACAACTACAGCACTAGTATAAAATATTTTATTTTTTAATTCTACTTTTATATCGCAGGTTCCTACAGCCGGTACTCTATTGCCCGCCGTTCTTAAAATTTGTCTTCCATATCTAATGTATTTATTATTTACAAAATCACGCGAAATGATGTTATGATTAGCACCGGTATCGATTACCATTTCTACGTTCCTACGATTATTTATATGTCCGTTAACAGTTAAAATATTTATATGCGGTTTGTCACTAATTAGTTGGAAAGAGGACGAGGCGATGTAGTGCTCTTTTCCATCCCTCGTCCATCTCCGTTTGGGGATCCAAAATTTTGATTATAATTACGGTTAGTGTAATAACTACCGCGACCGCGGCCTCTGCCTCTAAAATTTCCATTTCCCTGATTATTTCTGTAATCGTTATTATTATTACGATTACCGTTTCCTTGTTGAAAGTAGAAGTATCGGTTCATGCTCCTCATAAACCTCGAATAATTAAAACCCAAGAAGAAATTTTAATAGAGTTTTATAAAATACCCCATTTCGGAAATGTGGAAAAAGTTCAGGAGACGCCAGTTTATCGACCTAACGAAAATGCTGATGATCAATTTGATGAACTCAGCTATGAAGCACCTCAGGTCACAAGACATGATGAACAAGCACCACTGACAGGAAAGTCTTCTCCGATAACAATACCAGAAATACTTGATGAATCTGAGATTACTGAGACAAACAACTTTGCACTTTTATGCCAGGACATTCAACCGGTCGAACAAACAAAATTTAAATTAAAATTATTGAAGGACTACCGTATTCAACCTAATGTAATAACAAAAATTTCACTAAAATTAAATTGCGAAGATTTAAATTTAAACCCTACTTTTTTCAAGGCAAACGATACTTTTATATTAAAAAATAAATTAGCTTTGGTTTCAAAATTAGAAAACGTAACAGACAATATTTTTTCGGTCAATACAGTCTTAAATGCAAATTTTCCGTTACAACTTTTTAAAGACACTACATTGGGATATTTAGAATGCACTCACGAAATTGATTGTTTTGTAATTTCACCTACGTATGAAGATAAATTTTTACATGGTATGATTGATAACACCGTCACAATAGAAGATCACCAAATTAATAAAAATTTATCTAGCGCCGAAAAGTTCCAAATTGCAAATTTAATTACGGAGTTCGAAGATATTTTGCGAAAGATACTAAGCAAATGGGATATACAAATGTAGCTAAACACAAAATTGATGTACAAGGGGCTGCCCCAATTAAATCGAAGCCATACAGAGTTTCACTAACGGAAAGAAAAATAATAGACGAACAAATTCAGGAGATGTTGGATGCTGGTATTATCCGACATTCACAATCTCCCTGGGCTAGTCCCATCGTCCTCGTAAGTAAAAAGGATAAATCAAAACGATTCTGCGTGGATTATAGAAAATTGAATAGTTGTACAAAGAAAACTAGCTACCCCTTGCCAAATATTGATGATATTTTAACATATCTACATGGGTCAAAATATTTTACATCTTTGGATTTATTTAGCGGTTATTGGCAAATAGGTATCGAAGAGAGTTCCAAGGAGTACACAGCATTTATTGCTCCTGGTTATGGTCTTTACGAATTCAATGTCTTACCTTTTGGTCTTTGTAATGCCCCTGGAACATTCCAAGATTTAACAGATCGTATCTTTGACGGGATGAAATGGAAAGAAGTGATGATTTATTTAGATGATATTTTTGTTTTTTCGGCCACGTTTGAGGAACACCTGCAACGGTTACGCAAGGTATTTCAACGATTAAGAGATGCTGGGCTTACCCTGAAACCTAGCAAATGTTTTTACGCGGAAAATGAAGTGAAAGCTTTAGGTCATGTTATAAACCAAGAAGGAGTGTCACCTGATAAAAGTAAATTAATTGCAATTAAAGATTTCAAAACACCCACTAACGTAAAGACAGTTCAAAGTTTTTTAGGCTTATGTAATTATTACAGAAAATTTATAGAAAATTTTTCAAAAATTGCTAGACCTTTATACGAAGCCACTACCAAACAAGGTTTTAAGTGGACCGAAGCCCAACAAAAAGCATTTTCGGAATTAAAAGAAAAATTAACGAACGCACCTCTCTTAAAACATTTTGATCCAAATTTAAGTTGTGAACTACGCACAGACGCCAGTTTTCAAGGTTTGGGAGGAATCCTGCTACAGGAGGGGGAAGATCAGCAAATGCATCCTGTTGCCTACGGAAGTCGATCACTTACAAAAGCAGAAAAAAATTATTCCATTTCAGAATTAGAAGCACTAGCAGTAATATGGAGTTTACAATATTTCAGACATTTAGTTTTTGGAAAGCCTATTCAAATTGTCACGGATCATCATGCACTTTGCTGGATTTCGAGCATCAAAGAACCAACGGGAAAACTTGCTCGTTGGTCCATAAAACTATCTGAATTCGATTATCAAATCAAGTATAAAAGTGGAAAGAAACATCAGGACGCTGATTGTTTATCACGAAATCCCACTACTCAAGGAAATTTGAAGGATGAAGAAGATGCAATAGAAATCCCAACATTCCTGTTAGAACCAGAAGAACTTGAAGATCTACAAAGCCAAGATAACGAAATTACAAAATTAATAGAAATAATCAATAATCCTAACGATCCCAATTTCAACATCGGCGATAGAAAACGTGCAAAAAATTTTAAAATTATTGATGGAATTTTATACAAAAAAAATGCTAGTGCCCACGGAAATGAAAATTTATTAGTAATCCCAAGAAATTTACGATATGAGATACTATCTTCTCATCATAACGAACCCTTGGCAGGACATTTAGGTTTTGCAAAAACTTTTAATAAAATTAGATACAGGTTTTATTGGCAAGGTTTAGAAAAAGACGTCAAAAAATTCGTTCAAGGTTGTCCTGCCTGTCAGGCAAGAAAAGGTAGAACAAATACAAAACCACCCGGCTTGTTACAACCAATTCCCGTAGGTTTACCTTTTGAAAGAGTTGGAATTGATTTATTAGGACCATTTCGAAAAAGTAGTACTGGCAAAACCATGATAATAGTAGCTACGGATTATGCCACAAAATGGGTAGAGGCCAAGGCCTTAACCAATGGAAAGGCTAAGCATGTAGCTCAATTCATCCTCGAAAATATTATTTGTAGACACGGTTCCCCAAAACACCTATTAAGTGACCGCGGAACGGTCTTTCTCTCAGAGACAGTCAGAGAATTAGTTAAGCTAATGGGAACGTCCAATAGTTACACGACGGCTTATCACCCAAGCTGTAACGGCCTTGTCGAGCGCTGGAATAAAACCGTAGCGGACATGTTGTCCATTTTTACAAACGAGGAACAAACAAATTGGCACGAATATCTTCCACATGTGACGTTTGCCTACAATACATCCGTTCAGGACACTACAAAATTTTCACCCTTTTTATTAGTTTATGGTAGAGAAGCAATTTTACCCTCAGAAGCTAACCTGAATATTCCTTTAAATAACCCCGCTATAAATAAAATTCGCGAGATGGCATTAAATGCCAGAAGTTTAGCGGTTAAAAACATAATTTCACGGCAACAACGAGATAAAGGTTATTATGACGCTAGACACCGTAGTCTAGATTTTCAAGTAGGCGATCCCGTGAAAATTTTTACCCCTGTAAGGAAAGTAGGTCGCAGTGAAAAGCTGTTATTACGATGGCAGGGCCCCTTTTTCGTAACTAGAAAGATCAGTGATGTAGATTTTGAAATTCAACGAGGTAAACACTCGAATGCGAAAAAGGAAATTATTCATGTTAGTAGAATATTACCATATTATGAGCCCTGGAATCCTGAAGACCTTTGATATTTAAAACCCTTAATAATCCTTAATAATTAATAATAATAATAAATAAATTAACAAAATAAGTATCCAATCTGTTAAATTTTAAAATAATTTTTGCCACTTTGTTCTCATAGAATCCCTTACTATAATTATTTAACTACTATTCTTTTAACTTAATATTTGAAACCTTAATAATAATTAATAATTGCCAAAATATAATAAAGTAAGAGTTTAACTATATTGATGAATTTTAGAATAATAAATCAGCAATAAATTATGAGCCCAAGTATGTAGTGGAAAATTTTTTTTTTTTTAATTAGTTAGGTATAGATTATCGCTAGATTAATAATTTTTCAATAATTTTAAGTTAATTTTCAATAGATTTTAGGATAGATTAGTAATAATAAACCGTAAATACTACATTCATTCCTCCGAAAAGTAACGTAAGTAATTTTTGGGATTAGGAGAATTCTATTTAACTTTAGAAGAATGCTATTTAATGCAACTCACCCAATACTCCATTATACCTTCATCGCCAGGCGCCCAAAGATATCGTCCGAAGCCATCATATATTACTACAAAGACAAATAAGTTAAATTCATTTGTTAAAAGTGAAATTAATACTGGATAATTACCTCCATTCATCACTATACAATCATCGGGTATATTACGAGGAAATCTAGCTATTTCATTGGCGTTATCCAGCCCTATGGAAACAAATAAGTTAAAATTTATCCGTTAGAAGTAAAACTAATACTACTTAATTACCTCCAGAATCCACATTGAAATTATCTGAATCATCTGAATTATCGGGAAACTCTTGCATTCCGTTATCCAGCTCTATGGAAACACATAAGTTAATATTTATTCGTTAAAAGTGAAACTAATACTACATAATTACCTCCAGAATCCACACTAAAATTTTCGGAATCTTCGGAATTATTGGAAAATTCCTCCATCCGGTCATCCAGCCCTATGAAAGTAAATAAGTTAAATTCATTTGTTAAATGTGAAATTAAGACTACCTAATTACCTTCATTATATAACACAGAATTATTTGAGATCGTAAGCGGCGGCTCTATATTATCGTCCTCCAACACTACAAAGGCAAATAAATTAAATTCATTTATTAAAAATGAAAATAATACTGAATAATTACCTTCATTATCCAACACAAAATTACCGTGATGCCTAAAGTGTATAGCCAAAAAGAAACAAATGGTGAACTTTACAATTGACCAATCCAATTGTAACATAATGTCCAACATCACCGAAAACACCACTATAAAACTTATGAAAATCAGTGAGTGCATATAAAAGATTAGTGAAAGACCCCCGTGAGTCCCAAAGCTTAACAGCACAAACCCGTTGAGGTTGCACTCAAAGAAAATGAGGCACCCCATTAATAATAAATATAACACCACTTCAAAAATATACATTGTGTTGCGAACTTTAGCACAAAGAACTTCTACAACTGGAAGGTAAATGGTAAATGGGACTGCACTTTTCTTCCAACATCAGACTGTTATCAGTATTTTATAAATATCTCATAAGATAACTGCAATTCATCTTACACCATCAAGCCTCCTTCAAAACGTTATGTTACACATCCGCATTATGCAAAATTTATTTAAAATATTTCTTATAATAATTTAAAATAAGTAGATTTAATTGAATCATTTCATAATTTTTAAACATACCTACCTATAAGTTTGATTAAATAATTTAAGTACCTATAAATTTTAGTCGATTAATTAATAATTCTGTATAATACGTGGGAAGAAACATTTAAGTATTTAAGTTACTATTTAGACAATTAAATTTAAGAGGGTTAAAATGAATTATGCTTTAAATAATTTTTTAGTTAGTTGATAAAAGATATATAATCAACATTGAGGGCATAATTGAAATCTTACATATAATTTAACAAGTACAGATTATTACGATCTAAAGGACAATTATTCATAGATATATTTGTGTCTACTAACGGCTTCATATTTTAGAATTCACTTAACACCCATGATAGCAGTAAAGGTAGAAGTTTCGCCAGGAGTTATTTGGAAACCCCTACCTGACGTTGTAGCATACCAGGCTTCAATTCCACTGCTGTACCAAATGGAAAGACCTCAAGAGAACGCCAATGATTACACCAAACCAATGGATAACAAATGCTACAATGAAATGACGACCGACTGCCTTCTTCAAACAGCAATTGAAAAATTAAGTGTAGCATATGAAAAAGACGTTCGAATATTAAAACGAAATCTGGATAACAACCTACAAAACATTGCACCAAATTTAGAATCAACACGCGTAACTAGGAAAACCAAACGATCCTTAGACTTCATCGGAAGTGCGTTTCAATGGTGTTGCGGCGTCGCCACGATGAGGAAACTGCAAGACATTTCGACTAATGAACAAAATTTAGATATCCAAATAGAAAAGTTGACAGAAGGGTTAACACAAACTTTAAAACAGATAGGTAAAGATTCCAGCGAATTCAAGAAGTATGAAGTTGAAGTTAATACTGCGTTCAAAGACGTTGAAAAACGAATAAATATGGTGGAACAACAAATTTTAGGTGTACAAGGTTATGCGGCTACCCAAGTAAAAACTGCCACAAAATTATACAATTATTCATATCAAAATTTAAGACGGATAATTGTTCTAACAAGAATGTTTAGAACGAATGCCATACTAAATTCTTGCAAACAACATCAAATACCCTCAAATATTCTAGAACCGTCAACGTTACAATCGGATTTATTTAAATTAGAAAAGGAACTTCAAATTTCAAATCAAAAATTAGCAATTTCGACCGAAGATGTTACTCGGTATTATCAGTTACCTATTTGCGACTGTACATTCACCAAATCCAAAATCACCATTCATCTAAGAGTTCCGATCATCTCTGAAAATCAATCCTGGAAATTATTCGAATTAGTGACGGCATCGTTTGCTTGGTACAATCAATCGTGTACATTGAACCACAATACGCTTTATTTGGCAGTTGCAAAGGATCGGCGAGGAAGACAAACTTCGATTAGAACGGTAACAGGCATTGCATTACATCAATGTCGTGCGTATGAAGATAAACTATGCTATATTCCACGAATGTCAGGAGACGAACTACATGGTCCATTATGTGCCATCAATATGTTCAGAGGCGATTCCGTAGAAAATTTAAGCAAATTCTGTCCAATGACGTGCCAGTCTTCAACAGCGATGCTAATTATGGAAATCGAAGAAGGAGATTACCTTATCACACACCCAAAATCAGAAACAATTATCGAATGCTCCAATGAATCCAAACCCTTACAAATCGAAAAACCTCAACCAATTGGATCCCTTAGATTACACCTTCCTTGCTCTTGTAAATTAATCCTTTTCGATGATGTTCTAATCCCAACCCGTTATCCTTGTATCGACCAATACTTTTCGGAAACAAAAACTATTCACGTAATTCCTGCAACCTGGTCATCATTAAAATCGTTCGTTATTCATCCTAACCATATTAATCCTCCAATATTCAACAACTTGTCTGAATCTATAAATCCAAAATGGGCCATCCACGTTCCCCATCTAAATCTAACCAACTCAGAAGACATTATAAACAACATCATGGATAAAATTCAAATACAAAAATTTACAACACCCACTTTTGCGGATCAGTATGGTTACCACAGTCATACTATATTTTTAATTTGGAACACCGTACTGACGATCCTAATAGTCGGCTTAGCCTATAAACTACGAATACCGTTCGCCATGGTTCCAACTGCCCCAGCTGTACACGCTAAAACGGAAAATGCATCCGTAGTCCACCACCAAATTTTAATGGGGGTCACCTATACTTTATTTGGAATATTTGCAATGCTAATCATCATACGAATTCTGAAGGAAATTAGTAAGTGGTATAAGAAAAGAAGAACTGCGACAACGACTTTAACAAAAATCTCCAACATCGACAACAATGAAATTGAAAGTGCATCAAAAGATACGTTATACGAAATCAAATTTGAAAAGTCCGCCGGCGAGACATCAAAGGACGAAAGTAAAATAAATTTAGTAATGTGTAAAGTGCAAAATGAAAATAAATCGGAAAAATAATTAAATTAAATGGTGCCCGTTAAATCAGTTATTAATCGGATAAACAATGTAATAATAGTGAAATCATAGTGAAAAGCAGAGCACTT
Source organism: Rhagonycha fulva (assembly GCA_905340355.1). Lineage (NCBI taxonomy): Eukaryota > Metazoa > Arthropoda > Insecta > Coleoptera > Cantharidae > Rhagonycha > Rhagonycha fulva. The sequence continues at coordinate 39,248,870 of HG996556.1, forward strand.
AAATAAAGTGATTAGTTATGATTAAAATAAATGATTATAATAAATGTATGCAATATAAGAGGATCCTCAAAATGCGGCGATTATTTTGTATAAAGATTTGAGTTCAAATATGGCCATAATTATTAACATCCTTAATTCCATCTTTATACAAACCAATCAAAACATTAAATTGATAAATATTGCAAGTTATAAGATCAAAAAATTTTAATAGATATTTGATAAGATTTTAATAATGTAACAAAATGAAGTTATTTTCTATCACCAAAACTTCACATATAATAATTTAAATAAGCACCAAAAATTGTAGGCACTGTAAAATCGATAACAACAATTTAAATGATAATTTATAATGGAAAGATACATACAAAATAGTAAAAATAAGGAGATGTCGCAGCAGTCAAAGATCCAGAAAGAAAAAATTTTTTTTATCTAAACAAAGTTCGGAAAATGTTAAGTAAATGAATTCTAAAGTCTTACTAATGCAATAAATAACCGATCGAAAATCAAGTCAAATAATGATTAAAAAATCACATTAAGAGTTCCAAACCGAAAAAGTTTTTTCACAAATTGAAATTTAATAATGCCAACTTCATGTTTTCATGTAACCAACAAAATTGATGTTACAAAAAATTGAAGAAAACAATTTGAAAAGTGATTTACAATATTTGGTACAGCTGACACGCTTAAATAGGTACAATTTATGTAATCACGCATTAAATTCAGTGCATTAAATTCAAAATGCATAATATAAAAAATAAAAATCATAAAGAAAAACAGTTGGAATTTTTAACGTGAAACTTTGGATCCGCGTTCGGAAGCAAAGTTTGAATTGCAATTCAATTTTATATTGCAATATTAATGACAATAATATTAATAATAAAAATATTAATGACTTCAATAAAGCCCTCGTAAATATTAAGTATTTAAATAACTACAATATTATAATTCTTAGAAAAAAAAAATTTTTTTTTTTTAACTGCTTCTAGATTTAAGTAACAATAATGGTAATACCAACTAAAAGTTTTAATAAATAAGTAGTGAACAAAGTGGGACAATTAACTAAAATCCGTGTTTAAATTCTTCTTGTGTCGGTAATAAACAGACTAAATTTTAAATTGTACTACTGTACGAAATTGGACTTAATGGTGCCCAAAACTAAAACTGTGGTACAGATGTAAAGGTGTTAATAATAAACCAAAATTTTTACATTTGCGAAACAGAAGAACTTTCCTAATAATTTTTTTAACTGATTTGTTTTTTTGTAACTTTTAGATATTAAGTTTTATAATATTTTTGTTCTGATGTATTGATATTTTAACAATATTTTATTATTTTAAATTTGTTACTTGTAGTCATACTCAATTATTTACATATTGTATACACTTTATTACTACAGTTATTCCAAACATTTACGTCTAGAGCTTAACCATTCTTTTTATTTTAGTATTTTTTTTTAGTATGTTTAACTATTTTAGTATATATTTTTTTTTTGGTATATTTTTTTTATTATGTTTAAGTTGTTTTTTTATCATGATTGGTCTATTGTGCGCGTTGCGGGACCAACGCTTTTCCCGAGGGAGGCATATGCCACAAAAATAAATAATTTAGGACACAAAATTCAAAATTATTATTCAAAAAATTAAGTGATTAGAGGTATTGTCAAAATTAGATTTAAATTCAAATGATCAAAAGGTCGTAACGTCATGGCTACCATGATTTGCAAATTTATGTAAAATATTTCTAATCATATATCACATGTAATCAGATGACCAATCATGATAAAGAATTAATAGCATGTAGAGAAGGAGTAGAGAAAAAAGTTATAAAAGGGCGAGCATGCAAATCGGAGCGAAAGTTGCCTGTGAGTAAAGTGCATTTTTTACCAACGCCGTTACGCTGCCGGTTTGCCATGCCACCCATATCCCTTCTCAGTATAGTAATGTTAGGGTAAGTCACAAAATTATTAATATAATATCAAAATTATAAATGCGTATTTCTGAATTTAATTAGTATATAAGTGTACATAGTTTTGTTTAATAAATATCATATAAACTACAATTCATGTTTAAACTGACTACACCCCGATTTGGCAACATAATTTAAAGGTACCTAGTGAAGGGATTTTTCCCTTTGCGACATAATCAGTAAGTTTAAGGTGAACATCAAATTAATTATAACCAAATTTACAACTATACGTCACTGATGAGATATAATAAGATCGAAACATGTACATGTCTGTCGTTGTTGTATTTTTGGTTATAATTGATTTGATTATCACAGTCTTGAAAATGAACCAATAAATGGCTCTAAAAGTCGGACAATATTTTTAATTGTCTTAATAAGACTTAAAACCTCAACAATATATTCCTGAATATTATATTATTGATAGGTCAACTATTTATTAATTCTTAAATTTAATTAAAGATTTGGAAGAAGAAATTAGAAAGATACTCAAAGATATTCTGAGTATCAAACACAGATATTCTGTTTGATTATAATATTAAAGTTTTGTTTTTGGTTTTTAAAAAAGGTTTTGATTGTGTGAGCGATTCACGTAATTTATAGTTCTTCTCAGCTAGCAGTGGCAATCTAAGTTGTTACTCTGCTACCGGCTGATAGATTTTTTCCCATTAATTTTATTTTTTTTACAAAAGCTGCAGTCGAGGATAATACATATATTAGTACAACAGTTACTAATTTTGACAATTTCTAAACAATTTTTTTTTACTTCTTAGCTTTACTTTTTTTGGTTGAGTTTACTGATAGGACAAAACTTTCAGAAAAACATCAGCTTTAGCTGGTAGTGTAAGATTCTTACCCACTAAAACCTTCTCCTTTATGGTAACATTTGTTATGTGACTGTAAGTGAATTTCAATCACAGTTAATCCGAGAGAACTGGAATTCGCCGTTTAGGCATTCAGTTTTGTTGTATCACTTCTATATATTGGATAACAGTGAGTAAAAACTTTTGATAAATGCCTGCCAACTTTAGATAGATTGCTTTTTAGTGATTTCAACTATTGTGAAGGATATTTGAATTTCTGGGACCAACAGATCAATTGACACTTGTTAAAAGTTACCACCAGTACTGCGCTAGTAAATATCAACCTGTATCCTTGAGCTACCCTAAGAGCAGATTTTCTTTGCACTTGTGTATACTTCTGCAAATACTTAACTTTTTTCTGAGCTTCTGTCCAAACTATACTAAGTTATACTACCTATACTTTTTGCAGCGACCTACTCTACACTTTTTTACTCAAAGTAGTTCTAAGGAAAACAAACAATTAAACCTTATGTAGACTACAAGTACTCACTTTCACCACGAATGAGGGTTTGATGTTTGTGACCGTAACCTTAAAATTTAGTGCTTAGCTTCCGTGCTCACCACCACCGGCAATTCATCTGCAAATCCTACTAATTGCATCTTAAATGAGAAGAGCAGACTGAGTACCTTATCGTAAAAAGTGGTTTACAACAGTGATTCCATTACTGGTCTCTGTTGCACTCCGCTACGCTGCGCTGGTTACTTCTATTTCTAGCTACCATTTGACTCCACAATTATTACTCTGTCCCGTATAGAGTAGATTAACTTATTTTTTCATCTCTATATATCTCAGAGATAAAGAAATATTTAAACAAGAAGAAAAACTAATAATCTTATTTAATTATATTAATATATTATATTTTATTATATAAATACCTACAAATTCTAATATTTAATAGAATACTAAAATACTATTTTTATTATCTTTTTTTAAATATATTATCTGCGCCTACAAAATTTAAAATTTAACGTTTGTTATCGAGTATAAAATGTTTGTGCAAATCAAGTGAATTAAAGCCTGTAAGTTTAAATTTGCGTCATTTCAAAACTTACTGTAGAAGTAGTGAAATTTCTTGCTTTTCAGATAAAATGGATAATTACACAAAAGAAAAAATGATGTACGTACCCAATAGAGCAATTATAAAAGTTGCTAAATACAGTCCAGATGGAAAACATTTGGCACTTTTAAGTAAGTTACTGTAATTAATTATTATAAATAATAAAAAAAAATGTTATTAAAAATGTATTAAAGAAGTTGATCAAGGAAAGAAAATAAAAAGTTATTTTTATTTTCGATATTCTGGAATTTATCTACTTATTTGCTTTAACTTTTATTTCTTCCTTTTTTGACAAACTTTTTGAAAAAAATATGCTAAAAAATATTTCATTTAAATAAGTAATTATTTTTATTTCATTAGCGGCCTCGAAGCACATATGCGTTATGGATGCCATTACTTACCAGTTTTCATACGATATCGACTGCGAAATTTATAATGATATCTGGGATATGGAATTTTCAAAAAATAGTACAACAATAGGTAATAATTGTTTTGTTGCATAATAATTAAACAAAACTTCTTTGTGATATCTGTTAGTTTAACTGATAATAAATTTTTGTCAATTTGCTATAGGAGCAGCAGTTGATGATTTAATAGCGTTATTTGATAATCCAGGTGAAAACCTTTTTAAGTCAATAAGGCCTGATGAACTGGAACCTCAAGATAAATTTATACGTTTGTTTTTTGGGCATGAAAACGTATTAATCGGAGCAGCAAAAATATCTCCGTTTATATTTATCTATAACAATTACGCAGATGAGGATCCACAATATATCAAATATTTACCTCATATTTCTATAATTACTTCCCTCAATTATATATCTCCTACATCAATAATCTCCAGTTATGTGGATGGTTTCTGGTAAGTTCAAATCAAATTCTCTGTATGTAGTTATTGAATGTTATTTTTTTATGGTAAAACTTTTCAGTCTTCCAAAATCATTTTTAGTGTAAAATGGGATCCTACTAGTTTTAATGGCAACTCATTTCTACGAGAAGTATTTCCAGTGTATGGAAAAGATTTTCCCATCCACATGACCAAGATAACTCATAGCGAACTATCACCTGATAATAAATATTTGCTGTTGACACACGCATGTAGTTTAATATCATCTTATCAAATTCAGGAAGGAGTTCCAGAAACTGGGACTATTAAATTTTTGAGAATGTACAGAGGTCACACGGGAAACGTAGAAGGTGAATTTGAAATAAAGGCTAAATTTATGTTTTATAATCAGATCAAGTATGTGATATCTGGATCGGAGACAAATTATATTTTTATATGGGACTTTGAAACTGCCCAAACTTTATCACTTATAAACTGTAGAAGAGGTAATTTTTTAACTTTTAATTAGTAATTATTTTATAGAATAAAAATATTATGTAATCTAGAGCAGAGATGCAGCCAATGACATCACTTGCATTATTCGTTAGTGGTTAATTTCAAGGTGCTTCAAGTTAAAGCCCTGATGTTATAGTTTATTCTCACATATTATTGTTCTTTTTTAAGTAATAATTTAATAAAATGTTTTTTAGAATTGCCAATATCTATAATATTCACTCCATTAGAAAGATTACAGAGATTTGCTGTACTTCAGAGAAATGGAGAGTTATCTATATGGAAAAAACAAGAATAGAGAGTCGTAATATTTTGTGTATAAATTAGAATGTCAGTTTTTATATTATACTGTATTAAAAAAAAAGGTTTTAGATAAATATTTAAAAGATATTGTTTTGAATTGAAATATAAATAGTATGCATGTTTTCTGTCTGTAAATGTACATTTCCAATTTAAAAAGGATAGTTTCAATATAGTAATCTAAATTCCAATTATTTCTTATTACCTTATCCTTATACCAAGGTACTTGAATTTGTGGTATAAAACAAAAAAAGTTTTCAGTTCAAGAGATAAGTGCATGGTTTTGGCGTACCGTCAAATCGCCTATCTTGTTTCACCTATTGAGCTTAAACTCAATTTGAATAATAAACAATGACTTTTTCTAATCTTCTTCTCATTTAACTTAGTTTAAGCCTTAAGGCTTATTATTGCCAACATTCCCGTCGTTTCTTCGGCAGTGTTAGTTCTATGAACAAGTAAATATTATAAATCCATTTTATGTTAATGGCCGCAATTTAATAACCCAGGAAAAGCACCGGCGTCACGTGTTTTTCAAATCATGGAAACTAGTCATAAAACTTGCACGGGGATTGAGGAGGAAGATACACATCATCCACCCTTATCCTTCAATATCGATGCTGGTTGCAGAGTCAGTGCACCGTTTAAACCAGACACATCTTGTCGCAGATATAATTTTGGTGGTGCTAATCTTGAGCTGCTGTACACATTATTAAGCGAAGCGGACTGGTCTTCAGTCCTTCTCTGTTCAAATGTTGACCAGGCTTGCCAAAATTTATATAAAGTTATCTACGGCTTTTTTGATGCCGCTATACCTGTATTTAAAAATAGGTCGGCTCATCGATGTTATCCATCATGGTTTTCAAACGAGGTCATTTCTTTGATTCGCAAGAAAAGTGGGGCTCATAAGCGCTTTAAAAAGCGTAGGGATCCCGCTCTTTATGAGGTCTTCAGGGATCTGAGACGACGAGTCAGCATTCTTACTGATACTTGTTACAAGGAATACTTGCAGCGTATGGAGCAAAGCGTTAGTACCGACCCTACAAAATTCTGGTTTTTTGTCAGGAGCAAACGTGGCTCATCTAGAATTCCCGCCAGTGTCTCGGCAAATGATACCGTTTATAACGATCCTAAGAGCATTGTAGATGCATTTGCGCAATACTTTAAAAGTGTTTATGGCGATGATACATCGTCCGACACCCGCCATTTTGACTCTAGTAATCTGAACATTAATGGTAGTAATATCTCTGTCTCCGAAGTAAACATCGATGAAATCAAACGTGCAGTTGAGTCATTAACTGGCTCTAAAGCGAAGCCAACTGCGGGAGTTGATCAGATACCGGCGTTCATAATTAAGGATTGTGTATCCTCTTTCGTGCGTCCACTGAAACACATTTTTGATCTTATGCTGAATATTTCCGTTTATCCTAACGTCTGGAAACGTGCCCGCGTTGTCCCTGTTTTAAAAAAGGGAGATCCTTCACTCATTTCCAACTATCGTCCTATATCAATTTTATGTAACTTTTCAAAGTTGATAAAGTTGATTTTGTACTCTCGTATTTATGCCTCGGTGGGGAATATCATATCCTCATCTCAACACGGGTTCATGGTTCACAGGTCAACCATTACCAATCTTGCTTGTTTCACGCAATTTGTTTCTGGAATACTTGACAGTGGCGGACAGGTTGACGCCATCTACTTGGACTTCCAAAAAGCCTTTGATCAAATCGACCTAGACATTCTTCTGTTTAAACTGGAAAGATTCGGTTTCTCCGATGCGCTACTTAAACTGATGCGCTCTTATTTATTTAATAGAGAGCACTTTGTTGAATACATGGGTTATATATCTAATTCTTTTGTTCCCACATCCGGAGTGCCTCAGGGTTCAAATCTGGCGACTCTGCTGTTCATCGTATTTATAAATGATCTAGTTTTAGTCATCGGATGTCTTATCTTGCTGTACGCTGATGATGTTAAGCTCTATCTTTCCATTGCGCATGTTAGTGATTGCCTGCGTCTTCAGAAATCAATCGACTCTGTTGCGCTCTGGTGTTCAAATAATAACTTGGACTTGAATATAGGCAAATGTTTTGTCATGACTTATACCAGGGCTAGATATCCTATTGTTTATCAATATAACATTGTTAACAGGGTAATCGGTCGCAGTGATGGCTGTAAGGATTTGGGTGTCTTCTTTGACGCAAAGTTAAACTTCATTCGGCATATTGAGATGATAGAGTTGAAAGCTCTCAGGTCCTTGGGATTTATTATCCGCAGTTGTCGAGATTTCGCCGGTATTGGGGTAGTTAAAATTTTGTACTACGCGTATGTTCGTAGCGCTTTTGAGTATGCATCGATTATTTGGTATCCTATCCACCAGTATTCCTAAAATATTTGTATTTTAGAATACATAAGATTTATCCTTTGATAGGCTTTGATCATGATTCACTACTGAGGATGTTTAACTTTCGTTCGCTGCATATACGTAGAATTGTAGCATCCGTTACATTTCTTTTTGGTCTGCTACATGGCAACATTGATTGTCGTGATCTTTTAGGTAAACTGAACTTTCATGTTCCTCGTATCACCAGCCGCAGCAGATCCACCTTCTACATAGATGCTCGTCGCACCAATGCAGCTGCTCGATGTCCGATAAGCGTAATGTGCACTAATTTTAACTTAGTGTCACATTTATGCGATATTCATGCAGATGGTTTAAAGAGTATCCACAATGCTCTCTTCGAGTTCCACTCCCATACTAATGCTTCACAGTGATATACCTACGTTAATTCCGCATACGTATTTTTGTAAATTATTGTATATTTGTTTTTGATACATTGTATATTATATTGTACATATCATTTTTTTTTATTGTATAACATTTCAATTACTGTAATTGTAATTACTGTAATTGGGTTCGCCTGTTGTTAATTGAATAAAAATCATTAATAGTTTTATTTTTTTAATTTTAGTAATAAAAAAGTTTCTTTTTGAATAAATGGCAATGAGACGAATGAATACTAAATGGTTGTTGTTATTAAAAACAAATATTTTATTTTTTAAATCTGATAATTCGACAGATAAGTATTTGTATGGATTATTAAATTGCACAAATCTGACACCTTGTAATAATTAATTTTAGTAGACAAATGGATCACAGATTCAATCAAATAAATCCTGATGTTTATACAAAAACATATTTAACACATATGAGGTGTACATCGTTTGCAGGGACACCCTGTAGACTGTGTAATTAGGAACACAAATTATCTTGACGTTAGTACAAAAGTAAATATAGGCGTGGTTAGAAAATAGTGTAAATATTATTAAAAATTTATTTACAAGAATTTCAAATTGTTTACACAACAAAATGTTTCAAAATTATTTGTAATGATATTACAATTACACAAAGAATTTATGTAATGTTTTGCCTTTATATAAAAATTATTTGATATTTACCTACCACAAAAACATTAATTATCATGAAAATCGATAATTTAGTAGTATTATTTATAGAAAACTATAACACTTTAGATTTTCTCGTATTAGATACGATGGTAAAAAATTTACAATTATTTTACTCAACGCTGGTACCAATTTTTTTTCTTTCCCAAACGCTGGGACTGACACCTTTCACTATCAATTCCAAATGCTGTAAACAATCAAAACTGAAATTTACTTACAGTATTTTGCTAATGTTATTCATAAACATATACACAATAACAAGCAATTACATTATTGTATCTGAATACTTAATAGAAGAAAATGAAGATTTGTTAAAAAGTGGATTTATGGAATACATGACTTACATATTAGATGATTATTTTAGCCAAATTGGACTAATATGTGGAATTTTGTTTGCTTGCATATTTTCTGAAAAGGTAAAAATAAATTTTTCTTAGAAATAGAATGAATAACTGTATCGAAAATTTCAGACAGTAAATTTATTACAATTCATCAACGCATTTGACAAATGTTCCGATATTTCTCTTAATGTCAATCTGAATTTGGAATACAGAAAATCAAAGATATGCTCCGCCATTGGATTTGTTTTTATTGGAATATATATGACGATGTATATTACAAATCAAATACAATCAAGTTCTGATTTATTTTATGTTGAGCGGATTGGAGAATTGCTATCATATTTGCTTCCAAATTTGTTGAGCACTTGTATAACCGTACAATTTTGTACAATTGCATTGTCTTTTAAACAAAGATTTTATTGGTTAAATAGAAAAATGCTGACATTAAATAGAACAATGGCTACTGATTTAATCGCACATACAGTTATACCAACCATCCAAAAGATCAAATATCCCAAAGAATTAAGATTACCGTAAGTTAAAAAATTTAAATAATTTTTGATTATCTGCGTAATATATCCTTAAAGGCAGTGGCGTAGCTAGGAATACATTTCGGATGGGAAAGGGGCTAACAAAAAAGAGAATAAGTGGAGAAAAAAAAAAGAAGTGAGAATAAAAAAAAAAGAAATTGAAAGCAATAAAATGAGGCCAGGACAAAAACCTGTACTTTTTTTAAAACTTAAAATTAAATCAAATAAAAACTTAAAACACTTTCGAACAATTTAAAATAAAATATTGTTTATTAGTTATTTAGTTTTCATGCTTCAGAAGGCAAGTTTAGTCGGTGGTTCTTCTGGGTTAATGAATTGCCATTATTGACTTAAAAACTAGAATTAGAGGGGCTACACTTTATTGTAGCAGTAAGATCTGCATTTATGGTCTGTAGATACTTGCTCGAGAGGTGAGCTATGTGAACTGGCAAAGAACCAGATTATAGGCCAGATCACAAAAAGCAATTGTTTAGCTTCTGATGTAACTTTTCTATAGAGCCATTTAGTGGTAGGTATCAGTTTGAGCACCTATTTTTCTAACCATCAAATGGCACACATTTACTTTTGTTTTTTAACCCTTGGCTTACCATCTAATTTATTAATGTGGTTTTTGAGCACCTTTTACCGTTTTCAATAATTGAAAAAATTGTAAATCATTTTAAAAGTTCTTATACAGTTTCATACTTCAACCACTAAATAACCTTGGGATAGGGATAAATTAAGGGTATAAGCAGAGCAGGGTACATACTGTGATTAAGAGTATTTTTGAAGAATAGTTCCTTGAGCATATTTACTGGTCCACTCGTTGCTGCAACTTTATCATTTCTTCGTCTTACCAAGTAGTTTGGATTTAGCCCCATATCATTAAAAGCTGTCCATAGTTTTTACTAAACTTACGCCAATACAATCAATTACGGGAAGAAACTGCAAAAGTTCTTAATTGATAGTATTTCTTTTGAAAAATCGTGTAGAAAATCACAAGCTTTCTCGAAGCAATTTTACAAATAGCTGAGCCATTGCCTAAAGGTATATGATTTCCTAGTGGCAATCGAGACATTTCGCAGTAAGCCACTAATGAAATTTGGCACAATTTATTGTTACTCAGTCAAAATTGGTCAAATTTCAGTCGTTGTTTACTGCTGTGACTAGGAAACCATACGTTTACAAATTATTCTTAAATGATGTACTTCTAGAATACAAACAAAGAATTTGGAAAGCTTGACGCTATTAGCCATAGAAGATATACGAATTAAACATTACATGTTATGCAATAACGGTCAAGAACTAAATAAAACTTATTCGGTACAAATTTTAATTATTCTCTTACAAGATCTCGTTACCATAAGTGAGATTTTATTTTATACTGGCAGAAATATCTTTAAAAATGTTAGCATATCGATGGACTCCGGTGTTTATATTGTATTATACACTGGTTCAGCTTTTGCTCGAGTTATTGGATTAATTCTCAGTTGTTCTTTTACTGTTTCAGAAGTAAGTGGATATAGAAAGTTAGTGATTAGTTAATAAAAATAATTAGTTAGTACTTCTTCGCATGGGGGTTTTATATTTTTTTGTACAAAATTTGTTTAACATCTGTTTTCTAGAATTTAGCAACACCTGAAAATTATTTGGCCAAACTCCTTTGTTTTTCCAACTGTTTGTTTGGCCGACAAATTTCTTTGCCAACAATCAGTTGGCAGAAACTAACAATTTCTTTAGGCTAAAGACCTTAAATATTTTGGCATTTACTTATGTTTTTCCCATATTAGTGGTCTACCACTAATATGGGAAAAACATAATCATCACAAAAATCAAAAATAGTTTGGTATAAATTTTAATTAAATGCATTTGCTAATAAGCAGGAAATCTCAGCTTATTTTTAAAAGTATTCTATTGCTGAACAATAAAATCCTCAAGTCAATATGAATCTTTAGAATACAATTGTTTGGCTCAACGGCCAACTTCGATATCAGATCCTAGAAAGATTTTAAAGAAAGCTTTACGAGTGATGGCTAATTTACCACCCACATATGCAACTAATGAATTCAATTTTCTTCATGTCATTATTTTATATTATTAGATAGTATTGCCTCTAATGGTAATTTACACTATTTTATTGATTAACCTGCTGCTTACAAACACATACAGGAAATATTATAATCAATAAAAAAAACTGTTGGGTACTTTTTCCAATCTTTTTCCACGATCATATTCCAACATGTTAAGTAAATCTATGATTATAAACTTTTCAATCCTCTGAGCTTTCCAACACATTAATTTGAAATTTTTCGACTTAATCTTTGATGGTCACAATGAGATGGCCTAACAATAATAAGGAATGATGCTATGAATTATATCCAATATCAAAAAAAAAAAAAAGTAAATGTCGATGTTTTGATTTACAGGCTTAAATCAACGTAATCGGGACGAAAAAGATATGGACGTCATAGTTGATTTTTACAACAATATCAATTGAGCCTTTTTGCCCTTAAAAGATTTTAACCACACTATTAGTCATCGTAATTAAACGAAATATGTAACCATACACTAGCCCACCGTTTTGTTTTTATAAATGTTTATTTTTTTTTAACTCAGTATCACATTTAGAACAAAACATGCACAACACAAAAATGACAAGACGAAAGGTTGTCATGCAATTTATCTCAAAATGATCAAAATTCTTAAAAAATTACCTTAACTGAAAGATTGATCAATCGGCTACAATAATTATTATTTATTAAGTTAAATCTACAACAATATTTAAATAAACAATACTTGCTCTGGGTAAAGTGTTATTTGTTCTTAATGCGTAAAAAACGGTACTAAAATAAACAACCTAATGTTAACTAAAAACGTAATGCTAAACGAACTTTAACATTAGGTTAGTAATCTGGCAAGATTACTCAAAAATATACAATACGATAATAAAATTATAAAGTAGTTACTGATTTTTACCGTTTTTCCAAAGGCAGCAAAAACTGGAATTTTACTTCACGCGCTGATGGGCATTGTTACTACATTAAAACCAAAAGCTAAAGAAGAATTTCAATTGGAAGTAAAGACTAAAGTTTAAAGTAATTTTAGCTATTTTGAAATAAATCGATTTTTTGTAGATATTATTTTGTTCTTTGCAATTTCTTCATCAACGTCTTAAGTTTACCGTTTTGAGAATATTTCCATTGGATACAACATTAATATTTTCGGTAATAAAATAAATTATGGTATGTATGGAAGTAATTATTCTTAAATTATTTTTTTTAGATTACCGGTGTTATTACCACATATTTGCTAATTACTATTCAATTTGACACACAATAATACCATGAAATAATTGTCTATCCAATGTGTGTGAATTAATGTTTTCCATGTCAACGCAACATGACATGATGCATGAAGAACTTTTGCTCTATTATTATTAGTTATATTATGTTTAGGATATTTAAGAATGCACGTATAAAATGCTACACTTTAATCATTTAATTATCTTTTAATTTTTAGTAACTCGATATTTTAAAGTTTAAATTTAATTTAATATGATAAGCTTACCAATTCCTGGTTAACTTTGTGTTTTCAGTAGTTTGAAACTGTTTACAACTATCAGGCGCATGCACAGTTTTGATTTCATGTTATAAATTTAAATCTGCGCATGCGTTTGATTTTTTCAAGATTAACTTAAAAATTATTATTTAACTTTAGATTTTTAAGTATGCATGTGGAGGTACGATGAAACACAAAAACAAATTTTTAGTTTGTAAATGCAAAATGAAGTACACAAATTACTTATATTGACAAAAGTAAATAAGAGCGTAGTTAGAACACAGTTCTTGTTAAATAATATTCAAAATGCTGTTATTAAATAATTCAAAATGTATTGACGGTACTTTCACAACAATGTTTGAAAACTATTTCTATCTTTTTATCACATTAAGTACATTTATTAAAATGTTTCCATATTTACCACAAGCATATTATCAAAAAAATCGATAATGTGGTAGACATTCATACATCAGAAATAGTAATTTTTGAAATTTTTGTGTGAAACTAACGATGGTAATATTTTACTCAACATTGGCACCAATTTTAATTTTTTCCCAACCGCTGGGACTCACTCCTTTCACAATCAGTTCGAAATGTTGTAAACAATCGAAGCTGAAATTTACTTATAGTATTTTACTACTGTTATTTATAAACATTTACACAATAACAAACAATTACATTACTACATCTGAAGATTTAATAGAAGAAAATGAAGATTTATTAAAAAGTGGATTTATGCAATATGTTACTTACATTTTGGATGACTATTTCAGCCAAATTGGACTAATAAGTGGAATTTTGTTTGCTTGTGTATATTCAAAAAAAGTAAAATAGAAAATGTTTTTAAGAAATAAATAACTTTATCAAAAATTTCAGATAGTAAATGTGCTACAATTTATCAACGCGTTTGACCAGTGTACAGATATTTCCCTAAATAATGTCAATCTGAAAGTGGAATATAGAAAATCAAAAATATATTCAATCATTACATTTGTTTTTATTGCATTGTTTCTGGCGATGCTTACTGGAATTCAAATAAAAATGAATTGGAATTTATTGTATGTTGAGAGAATTGGAGAACTATTTTCATTTATTCTTCCAAATCTCTTCAATACATGCATTACCGTACAATTCTGTACAATTGTACTGTCTTTTAAACAAAGATTTTCTTGGTTAAATAAAAAAATGTTGGAGTTACATAAAATAATAGCCACGGACTTAAATGAACATACGGTCATACCATATATCAGAAAAATTAAATATCCAAATGAGTTAAGATTACCGTAAGTTACAAAAAATTAATATTTATTTTTAAATTGCTTCAGATATCCATTAAAAAAATAATTATTTTTAGAATACAAACAGAAAATCTAAAAGAATTAACTTTATTGGTTATAGAAGATATACGAATTAAACATCATAAATTAAGCATAACTGGTCAGGAATTGAATGAAATTTTTTCTTTTCAAATATTAATTGTTCTTATACAAGATCTCCTAACAATAACCGAACTTTTGTTTTTTAATGGTCGAAATATATTTAAAAATATTAGCATACCAGTGGATATTTGTATTTATAGTGGATTATACGCTAGTTTCGCGTTTGCTCGAATTATTGGAATGGCTTTGAGCTGTTCTTCTACTACTTCAGAAGTAAGTAAATAGTTTCTTAAAATTATATTACTTTTGGCTTTACCCTAACTCACCTTACAATGTTACAAGTTGACCCCTCAATTTACATTTGGGCTATAGTGCCACAAAACTTTAGTGTTGCGTTAGTCTAACCTAACCAATCTGGAAGCTGCTATTCTGTGATAAATCAATAGCAAAGCTTAGGTGAGATCAGTTATACGATGACGTAACACTAAAGTTCTGTGAACTGTAAGTACTAATTGTTTACTATTTTTGTTAGGCAGAAAAAATTGGAATTCTGCTTCACACGTTGATGAGTTTTGTTATGACATTAAAACCAAAATTCAAAGAAATATTACAATTAGAGGTAAAGATTAAATTAATTTATTTTAAGATACAACATTTAATCTCTTTTTTAGATAATATTTTGTTCTTTACAATTTCTTCATGAACGTCTTAAGTTTACAGTTTTAAGAATATTTCCATTGAATGCAACATTGCTGTTTTCAGTAATACTATAAAACTGTTAATTAATAGTTAAGTATTTATTCACAAATTATTTTTTTAGATTGCTGGTGTTGTTACTACATACTTAATAATTACTATCGAATTTGAATAAATGTCTTCGTGCTTTTGTACTGGAAATGGAAATCTTGTACTTTTTTAGACATTGTTTGTTTAACAAAAAATTAAATTAAATTATTAATTAATTGCATATCTAATAATACCTAACCCTAAATATGAAATATACTTGTGCAATATTCAAAATAATGTAATGATAAATTTAATATTCGAATTTCGTGCCAAGAAATATTTCATGGTACGGAGATAAATAGCAGTAAAACAAAGTTAATGTTATATTTTTCAACCGCTTCAAAGACAATTCTTTCTTGAATTGTAACAACCAGAAAACAAACTGGCACATTTTAAGACGTTATAAATTTCGATTATTTTGCAAAAATGTAATTCAATAAAGTTCAAAATCAAGTTTTGTTTGTACTTTATAGTAAATGACTGGGTGACATTATCAAGACAAGTCCAGTTTAATTATAATACTTATTATAATATTATATTCTTATATTCAATACATAATATGTTTCAATCTAGATTAATAGTTTTATTTAATATCGGTCTAACAATAATTGTGTGTGTATTATTTGTAGTACCAGCTAGCATAGATTGCAAGCACTTCTGACTGTTATTAGTCATCTACTGCTTTATTAATATGTTTGGTCAGCTTTTGAACAGACTCAGGAAAAATTCTCCTTCAGGAGACAGAGACGGGAGCTAAGTAGACGGGATAAAGACCGGACTCTAAGCTAGAAGTCTTAGGTTCAATTCCCAGCCCGGCTACATTTATCCGACCTCATTATGACCCTCTCTCTCGAAAAGCAGTGGCAATCTACCGAGAGTAATCTACCAAGAAAACCAATTAATAATAACATATTAAATTAATCACGACGTTCGAATACAAACAACAACTACAAAGAAGAAGAAGAAGAAGTTACTCTCCCACAACTAAAAATTAACATGAACTGCACGAAAATAGAAAACAAACTAACCAAACTTGAAATCACCCGCAATTTAAAAACAAATAACAACATCGACGCAGTTATCGTCAACCTAACTAAATTTATAACAAAAACCGTCAACAAAAATACCACCACAAAGCCCACCTTCACGTATGCCACAAAACTAGCTCCGGAATTTATAACTAAAATTAAAAACAATAGCAAACTTAGAAAAATCTACAAACGGCAACGTTATCCGGACCTAAAAACCCAAATAAATAAACTAACAGGAGATATCAACAATGACATTACTAAAATTAAGAATAAAAACTGGGAAAAAACACTCACTGACGGTAATCAACTACATCTAAAACACGGAAGCACCTACTCCCAAATCTGACTTCACTTCCCCAGCCAAAATCAAAAAAATCTTAAAAAAATTCAAGAACCGAACCCCAGGCTACGACTCTATCTTTGCTTTTCTCTTAAAAAAAAACTCCCAAAAATGTATCGTCGTTTACGAGTACTACATCTTTAATCAATGCCTAATCAAGCAATGCTTCCCCAATAACTAGAAATCCGCTATGGTTATCCCTATTTACAAACTCAAAAAATCCAAAAATTTACCTTTCAGTTACCGTCCTATCGGTGTACTCTCTACCCTCTTCAAATTTAAAAAAAAAATCATTTTTAACCGAATTGCTGACTTCAAAAAACAAAACACCCGCTCTTCATTCCAGAACAATTTGTTTTCCGATCTAACGATTCTATCTCTCTTCAACTAGCCATTTAATCAACGACATTACTATAAACTTCAATCTTGACCAAAGCACCACAACAGCCACTTTTGATTTAGAAAAAGCCTTCGACACCGTCTGGCACGAAAGCTTGCTCTACAAACTAGTAAAATTAAATTTCCCATTTCATATTAATATCAAAATTATTGCTAGCTTCTTACAGAACAAAACCTTTTGAGACAAAAATACAAGTTCTTTTTCAAAACTTCCAATTACGCCCAGCTGAAGTACAGCAAAGCTTCATTTTCTCACCCATCCTTGTCTCGCCAATTAAACAAAAAACGCCACTATTGACAAACTTTAAACTCACTCAAAATTACTACTTGACTACTGTGACAACTGAAAATTAAAGGTCAACGACACAAAAATTACTGTAACAGCATTTTCACATAGACGTGATCGATACTTATAAAAAAAATCATGATAAACAATAAACAAATGACCAACTCACTTACAACAAAATACCTGCGGGTTCACCTGTACAAACGACTTACCTTTTGACATCACATTAAACCAAAATTAATTGAAGCTACTCATACAATGCATGCCTTCTACCTATTCATAAACTCAAAAAATATACTTAATCTTAAATTTTCAACTCTACAAATCCATGATCCTACCCATACTCCTTTACGCCTCCCCGTCTCGAGCAGAGCGGCCTAATCAAACATAAAAATCATCCCAAAAGTCCAAAACAAGTGCCTCCGACTGATCACCGGGACCCCCAGATACACAGCAATTCACGATCTACACGTAAATTTAAACATTCCACTAATTTTAACTCACATTCATCGCACCGCAATTGCATTTTTTGAAAACACAGTCAAGCGGAACCCTACCACAGCCTACATCAACACAATCAGAAATTATAACTTGCCTCCTGATAATTTTTTCATATAATGTTCATTACATATGATAAACGACAATAATGTAACACGACGCACTTAACTAAATATTTTAGTTTTAAAATTGTTTTATTTTAGTGCATTTTTGGTTAGGTAGTTTAAAAAATATTAGATATTTATTAATAACAAATCAACGTACTATACCAACTAGTAACCGGTACGCACTCCACAACTACAACTCAACAACTACTTCCCCGCGACTATTTTTTTTTTAAATAATAATTTGGAATGTGGCAATATATTAACACGTTGTGATATTTTCACCGAGTGATTTTGGAGGTATGAAATAACCCTCCCCCAAGATTTAAATAAACCCCCAATTTTTAAATAAACGCAATAAATTTTGGCAATTATTTTTTCATAAAAATGTTATAAATGTAATGGAACGTAAGTGACAATTAATCGAAGAGGATATAAATATAAGAAAGCTTTTAAATTACATGGGTTATCAGAGTGAAAAAATTATTTTGTCAGGAAGTTAAATAGCTAATGTTAAAATCAGCAGTTTTTTTAGATATTTTAAAAACCCGTAATCTTTTAGTATTAAAACTATAAAAATGAAAGTTTATTTGAACTCAAACAAATCTCTATTGATTGGCATCAGCTACACACAAAAATTCAAAATAAGAAATAAAATGGAAAAACTGTCATCATCAGACTTCAAAACAATCTTGAATAACTTTGTAGTCGGTGAGGCTTAAACAAAGTCACCAATTTTATTCCAAAATTTAACTTGGAAGGTCAAACTTGTCTACAATTCTCTAAAACAATTTTTCAAATAACTTCCTTACGGTTGAAGTTGAAACTAAAAATGGAAGCTCATTGATACTCAAGCGAAGCTCAAACATGTGACACTAATTTTATAGAAATATTTGATTTGGTAGGGAGGTGCAAACCCATTAATTATTAGTGGTGATTTTATGAAAAAAAAAGCTTTTAACTATTCATATAATAAGAGTCAAAAATTTATTTTATCGTTTGCATATTATGCATAAATAAATAAATCAATTATTTTAACGTTAGAGCAAAGATAAATAAAGGGGTGGTTACAAAATTGTTAGTGTAAATAAAAATATTAAATATTTCAAAGTGTTTATAAAACTTTAAAATCGTTCACACAACTGATGTTTAAAATATATTTGTATATTGGTATTACTAGATGAGACAATAACGCATGTAAAAATAATAATCGATAATGTAGTGTCATATCGACAATGCATAAATAATATTATTTTAAATTTTTGGGTGTACTTCACGATGGTGAAAACATTATCCTTATTTTACTCAACAGTGGTGCCAATTTTTTTCTTTTCTCAAACGCTGGGGCTGGCACCTTTCACAATAAATTCGAAATGCTGTAAACAATCAAAACTGAAATTTACTTATAGTATTTTATTAATGATATTCATAAATATCTGCACGATAACGAGTAATTATATTAACAGATCTGAAGATTTAATAGAAGAAAATGAAGATTTATTAAACAGTGGATTTATGCTATATATTACTTATATTTTAGATAATTATTTCAGTCAACTTGTTTTAATATTCGGAATTTTTTTTGCTTGTGTATTTTCTAAAAAAGTAAAATAATTACTTTTTAAATAAATATAATTAATAACTTTATCAATACTTTCAGACAATATCTTTACTACAATTCATTAACGCATTTGATAAATATTCTGAAATTTCTCTAAATGTTAATACAAACTTGGAATATAGAAAATCAAAAATGTATTCTATCATTGGATTTGTATTTATTGGAATATTTATGACAACGTACATTGCGATACAAATACAAATAAGTTCTGAGTTATTCTACATTGAACGGATTGGAGAACTGTTTACATATTTACTTCCAAATGTATTAAACACATGCATTGCCGTACAATTTTGCACAATTGCGTTGTCTTTAAAACAAAGATTTTCTTGGTTAAATAATAAAATGTTAGAGTTGCATAAAACAATGCTTACAGACTTAATCGTACACACAGTTACACCATGTAGTAAAAAAGTTAAATATCCCAAGGAATTTAGATTACCGTAAGTTGCAACTTTAATTTCATTTTTTTTTCTTTTTTAATTATAAACTTTTATTTTATAAATATTAATTCTTAGAATGCAACCAAAAAAATTGGAAAAGCTGACATTATTGGTTTTAGAAGATATACGAATTAAACATTATAACTTATGTAAAACTGCTCAAGAACTGAATAACATTTATTCCTTTCAAATTTTACTTATTCTTCTACAAGATCTTGTTACAATAATTCAAGTTTTGTATTATGTCGGCAAGAACATAGTTGAAAATGTTAACATGACGATGGAACGTTATGCTTACCTTGGATTATATATTAGTTCGGCGTTTGCCAGAGTTATTGGATTGACTCTGAGTGGCTCGTCTACAGTTTCAGAAGTAAGTTAAAAATTAAAGAAAACTACATATTATGTTGTAAGTGCGTTCTACTTAAAGCTCACAACGACTACGGTTGACTTTCAGTCCAATCAAAAAACCACGTGACTATACCGCGATCATCGTGGCTGCAAGTGGAACACATCCTATGACGCTTGCAAGGAGCTATTTAACAAAAAGTAGAGACTAAATTAATATAGCCATCTAAATTCAAAATATTTATTAGCATAATTAAAGTAGTATAACGCTAATCCACTGTACTGTAAGAATTAATTGCAGGAAAAAAGTCCCAAAATATTAAATTACATTTTATGCAATATAAATAATTACTAATTATTTTCTGTTGTTTTTTCAAAGGCAGCACAAACTGGAATTTTGCTTCACTTGGTTATGAATTTTGTTAAGACTTTAAAACCAAAACTCAAAGAAACATTTCAGCTGGAGGTAAAACTTAAAAAAATTTATTTTAACTCAGGTAAATAATATTTCTTACAGATATTATTTTGTTCTTTACAATTTCTTCATCAGCGTCTCAAGTTTACGGTTTTGAAAATCTTTCCACTGGATACAACACTTTTATTTTCGGTAATAAGAGAAATAAATGAATATTGTAAACATTTCTAAATATTTTTTAGATTACTAGTGCTGTTACCGCGTACTTAATAATTACTATTCAATCTGATGTAAAGTAATGGCATTTAAATAACAAGTACTGCTACATTACCATTGCTGTAATGAATTTGAGTGAATGGACGCTTAAATCAAATCAAAAAGGAATTTTACGCAAAAAAAATTAAACAGATAAAATTCTGATAATCCGCAGTTGTTTATGAAGATTTTTGGCCCATACTGGAGATTCGGAATGATAATGAAAAAATAGAATTATTTTTTTCTGCTTCATTGTTTCAGCAGTTTTAAAGCATAACCGAGGCATTAAAAGAAATCTTGTAGCTTCACGGATTTATTCAGCAGAATGGAATATCCTGTAGCTACCAGATATTTGCACATTTCTAAAGATTTCATCTTAGAATAGAGCTAGATATATTTATATGTTTAGATCAACAATAAGAAACTGAGCTACTTCTTTAAAGGGAGTATTTTGTTTGTTACATTTGCACATTTCGAGCTGATTATGTACTTCTAGCATTACATTGCTTACAAAATACTATTCTTTTTTGAACATTTTGGTTTCTTTTAGTATCCAAAAATTTATTTTGTAGATTTTATATATACGAGGTGAGGCTAGTAAATATGAAGATTAATGGCAGAGTAGTTTTATTATTAAAATAAATAAAAATTAGTTTACTAACAATTGAGGGTTACATCTATAGTAACTATATCTGTCACTGTAAATGCCAAAATATTGGTAAAACGTATTAGGTTTTATGAAGTGATAGAAGTCCGTAAATTCTTTAAAATCAATTTTTCTTTGGATTTTCATCACTTTAATATTAGGCCAGTCACTGGGGACTTCAAAAGTAAAAAGTTAAACAAAACATTTAAAAGTTTTTAAATTTTAGGACAACCTTAGAGGAGTTAAAAAAGTAATAAATCTGATTTTGCACCCTATTCCTCTCCCCCCCCCCAGGAACATTGTTAAATTAACAAATAAATGAAACTTTCAATAACTTTTTGAAAAAAATTCGGATTCTCAGTATAAATTTATTATATTTAAATAGATAAATTATTAACTCGTTGATATTAAATTATATTTAAACTTCAAAATATCGAGTTATTATTAAAATTAAAAATGAATTAAAGCTTAATAAATGAGGAGCAGACATTCAATATGCAGTATGTCCATTTTTTGAAATTTTCACGAGAGCAGTAAAGCTACCACAGGTTTAAATAATAAGTTATTAAAAAAGTAATTTTTGCAATAACACAGTGTAAATTACACTATGAAGTATCCATAAATGAAGCATATATTCGATTGGCAGTTTTGCAAAATAGCTAAAAAATATATTAAACAAACTGCACTTTGTATTTTCTACATTGGACAAACTGCATATAGAATGTCTGCTCCTCAAATAGTTTAATTAATTTTTAATTTTAATAATAACCCGATATTTTGAAGTTTAAATATAATTTATTATATTTATTATATATTTATTTATTATACATAAATAAATTTATAAAAATGCATGCCAATAAATTTTCAAAAATCATTCCACTTTGACTAAAAATTGTATCCAGACTATTGGTTAAAATGGCTATAAATCCATCATTTATAGCTTCACTTTTTTTGAATGCCTTCAAAGCACAAAAGTTTATAATTAAAAAAAATATTATGCACCAAATTACTTTTAATTTTGATTTCTTAATTTGGATTTTATTTATGGCAAATGGTACTAAACCCAGTAATTGTATTATTAAATACATAGGTAATATAGAAAAATAAAATGTGCTCTGTTTACTCATCTTCAAAAAAATTGGAAATTACAGCATGAAAGCCTAAAATGAGTGTATAGCATTAATATTTAATTAATTTAGCACACATCGATTAAATTACTATCTGAAATCAAGTGGACAACTAATAATTAATAATTTTGTATTATTAAATTTAATTTAAAAAAATTTCTAAATTTGTATTCAAATTATATAATTAGATAAAAACAATCTTCACTCCTAATTACAAAAAGTATTACTTAAATAGCTATTATTTTACCAATTCTTAAGCAATGCACTATTTTGTTTAGAATAATTTATTCATTTTTTGCCTTCTTCGTGTAAGTAAAAATACCACTGGTAGCAAACAAAAAAGTATCTTATTTCCTGACAATAAATAAAAAAATAGATATTTTTGAAATGAGGTAAACAAAAAGATTATAAATTAAATAAAATTAATATAGAAATAAATAATTATTGAATATTAAAAGCTGAAAATGAATCTATACATTAAAATCGATCATATATTATTATTGTATGTTACTAAAAACTTACTATTCAGTTTGTATTTATATTAAGTACACAAATTAACTTAACGTTAGAACAAGAGTAGGTAAATATTATTCAAAAGACAGTTTAGTATTTCAAAATATAATTATACGTTTATAAAAATATCCTAACGTTCACAGAACCAATGCTTAAAAATATTTGTTTTAGTATATTTATGATGTAATGAGGTTACACCATTCATAAAATTGCTTCGATATTTACCTTAAAAATATTAATTTAACAAAAATCAATAATATAGTAGATGTAATATCAGCAACATTTGAAAATTTCTACAATACGATGGTAAAAACTTTAAACTTATTTTATTCAACATTGGTACCAATTTTTCTCCTTTCTCAACCGCTGGGACTAACACCTTTCACTATCACTTCAAAATGCTGTAAACAATCAAAACTAAAATTTATTTACAGTATTTTATTGATGATATTTATAAATGGTTGCACCCTAGCAAGCAATTACATTAACAGATCTGAATACAAAATAGAAGAAAACGAGTGGTCATTAAAACGTGGATTTATGTTATATATGACTTATATTTTGGATGTTTATTTAAGTCAAATTGGACTCATATGTGAAATTTTGTTTGCTTGTATATTTTCAAAAAATGTAAAGTGAATGATTTTCTGAGCCAAAAGGTAATAAATAACTTGAAACATTTCAGACAGTAAATTTACTACGATTCATCAATGCATTTGACAAACGTTCAGAAAACTATCTAAATGTCAATATAAACGTGGAATACAGAAAATCAAAAATATATTCCATTATTGCATTTATACTCATTGGATTATTTATGATGATGTTTGGGACAATACAAATACAATTGAATTTAGATTTATTTTATATAGAGCGAATCGGAGAATTGTTTGCATATTTGATTCCAAATCTCTTAAATACTTGCATTACCATTCAATTCTGTACAATTGTGTTATCTTTAAAACAAAGATTTTCTTGGTTAAACAAAAAAATGTTGGAGTTACATAAAACAATGGGTACAGACTTAATTGCGCGTACGGTTACACCATATAGAGGAAATATAGTGTATCCTAAAGAATTCCAAGTACCGTAAGTAAAAAAAAAATTTATCGCTGCACATATACCCTTCCCAAATATAATGAAGTTTTTTATCATAGTTACTTTTAGGGTGCAAACAAAAAAACTGGAAACGTTGACTTTATTAGTTTTAGAAGATATACGAATTAAACATTATAAGTTATGCGAAAGTGGCCAAGAATTGAATAAAATTTATTCGTTGCAAATTTTAATAATTGTTCTACAAGATCTCATTGCCATAACTCAGGTTTTGTTTGATAAAGGCAAAGATTACTTAGAAAATTATACTTCTCCCATAGAGTTTAATATCTACATTGGATTATATATTTGTTCGGCATTTGCTCGAATTATTGGTTTAACTCTGAGTTCTTCTTCTACAATTTCAGAAGTAAGCTAAAAATGACATAAAATTCTATTTCCTGTATAATTGTTTTTTCTTACTTATTTATCGTCAAAACTAAAGTATTGCTAAGAACTTGTTAAAACATTAAGACCACAACTCATATAGTTAAAATATTAAGGAAAATTGAACTTTTAATTGAAATAAACTATGAAATAATTAGTACTAATTATTTACTGCTTTTCCAAAGGCAGCAAAAACTGGAATTCTGCTTCACATGCTGATGAATATGGTTACGAAATTGAAGCCAAGATTCAAGGAAAAATTTGAATTGGAGGTAAAAATTGAAGTAATTACTTAAGTTTTATATGAGATAAATTGCTAAGTTGTTTGCAGATATTATTTTGTTCCTTACAATTTCTTCATCAACGGCTTAAGTTTACGGTTTTGAGAATATTTCCATTGGATGCAACACTATTATTTTCGGTAATAAACTAAAATAAATAATAATAATTGAACAAGTATTCTTATCATATTTTTAGATTGCTGGTGTTATTGCCACTTACTTAATAATTACTATACAATTTGAAAATAGAGGAACTTAAGGCTAGAAAAATCAATCTTTAAATCTTTTTCAATTACAACGCCTGCCATTTTGTCAAAAATTGATATTTTTTAAATCGGCCATGATACGCCAAATATATTAATATTATTTATTTTAATATTCCACGTGATTTTTTAACTTCAATTGAATTTTGTCAAAGGTTCACCTGACACCGTTTTAAAAAATTTGCCAAAAAGCTGCCTTTTCACAACGTTATAATACGATATATCTCGTATGTTCGCTTTGTCTTGCTTTTAATAAAGAATTGTAAAGTACTTCAAATGGTATAATTTTAACTACAAAAACCCAGATCCTTAACTTCAACAGTTTTTCATTAAAACAAATCTGAAAAATTATCTATTTCTGACTACTGGATATATAATTATATACATAATATCATATATAATATGATTGATATTATATTGGGTAATATTGCATTGTAAAATTGAATACAATTTTAATATTGAAATCAATATTGTGCCAATATCAAAATGTAAACATTTTCCAGTATTGGCGCAATATTGACGGAATATTGGAAAACAATGCTGGTTATCAATATTGCTGCAATATTGCACCAAGCTCCAGCCAACATTGGTGCAATATTAATTTTTTATATTGCCTCAATATTGAAAAACAATGTTAGATCAATATTGACTAGCAGTCTGGCGTAAATCACACACGAATAGACTAGAGAGCGGGAAACCGCGGTTCTAATCCTGGTTGCGTCAGATTTGTGTTGTGATCTAAAAAGTCCAAACTTTATCTGCGGACTACTCGCCAACTCGTCTGCCCAGCGTGGTAAGTTATGGGTAAAACCCCTTCTCCCCCCACTTAGAAAAAGTTAAAAAAAAAAAGCCTAACGTGCAGGAGTGAACGAATAAAGGTTGATGAAGAAAGCTGAATCTTGCAGTATTGCGCCAACATTGTGTGCCACTTGAGTGAACCGAAACGTCTAAAGGTATGAAGAACCTAGTGTTAGAGATTAAAAATATACAACTTTTACATTAATGAACTACCTTAATTAAACCAACCAACTTGATCAAGCGCCCAGCGTGACATGTACGTACTGTAATCGAAGTATCTTCTAAACTAATTGAGATCCCATTCTGAAATTTTTTTAGCAGAATTTATAAATGTTAAGCTTTATTTTAAAGTAAAAAAAATTAAAATTAAAATGGTCAAAGTTATTAAAAAAAATATTTGAAATATTTACTTTCGGTTTAACACTAGAAAAAAAGTTCAAATTTGGAATCTGATTTAAAAATCAAAAAGAACAGTAAATTTTCTATAGAAAACACTACATTTATTATTTTATTATAATTTATTACAATATGAAAATAATATTTCAAATAAACCCTTCCATCAATCAGGTGAATCTTTAGAACCCCATATCTTAAATACTAAACCTCAAATAAAAAAAATATTATGTGTACACGTTCATATCCCCTAGAAGTACAAATATGCCCAATATGAACAAATTTCAAAACCTCACTTTTTTTTCGTGGCCCGCTTCACGTGAAATGCCCCAGATGTATGTTGGGTGTTTGAAGTACAAAATAGAATAGATTTTGGAATTTTTATTTAAATTCAAAACGTGAGATATAAGAACAAAAACTGTGCACTATAATGTTCAATTTCAAAAAAAAATCAAAATTATGGAGCGTTTTCTTCTATTTTACAAGGTTTTATTAAGCTTGCAATGTTTGTTAGTTAAGATCAAATCTTGCAACTGAATTTTAAAGCAGTTCTCCTCTACCGATTAAGCTGAAATTTTGCATACACGTTTAGTTTGGATGACAATGCATGGTAAGCCAAGTGACGTCTTTCTAAATTCAATATGGCGCTCCCCCTCCCCCCCCCAAAAAAAATGGCAGACTAGTTATTTTTTATGCACTTCCATGATTTGGGGATCAAATGAAAGGACTCACCAAAAAAAATACAAAAAATAAAATTTAGTCAGTCTAAATTCAATATGGCGGACCGCTGAAGGTGACGGACTAGTTATTTTTTATGCACTTTCATAATATGGGTATTAAATAAAAGGGTTTGCTGAGAAAAATACAATAAATAAAAAGACGCCACTCTCAATTCAATATGACGGACCGCCTAAGATAACAAACTATGTTTATTTTACGCATCATCGTGATACGGATATGAAATGAAATACACAGACTTAGAAACATGTCTAGCGATAACTAAAAAATTAAAAATAAATTAATAGTAAAAATATATTTTTAAAAACAAGCTTTTATTTAAATGCTCTAAAAAAAAGAAAATAAACTTTAAATTAAAACAAACTCGCCAATTTATTACATTGCACAATTTATATGATATAAAAGCTTGTCGCAAGATTTACTTGTATAGATAAACAAGAATACAATAAGTGACTTGATCTTGACATAAGTAATTCTAAAAAAAACTAATGTTTCTAAAAAAATAGGTAAATCTCGCGACAATCTTTTATATCATATAAATTGTGCAATGTAATAAATTGGCGAGTTTGTTTTAATTTAAAGTTTATTTTCTTTTTTTTAGAGCATTTAAATAAAAGCTTGTTTTTAAAAATATTTTTTTTTAATCCAAAATGCAAATGTATTTACTAACATTTACTAAACTAGTAAAATACTAACAATAAACAGTTAATTCTAGTTTTAACTATTAACTAAACTAGAAAACTAAAACTAAACTAAAACTAAAGTTTACTAGTTAGTTCGGGTTTTAACTGTAACAGATACATATACTTATTTCTACAAATCAATATCATAAAAAACAACATTCAGGACCATTTTCAGCATCGATATTGATTTGTAAAAATATATACACTTTAAAGCTCAAGTGGCGTAACCATCATTTAATTGCAAATTATTCTAAAATAATTCTACCTACTCTTGGTATCATAGATACGTTTACTAACAAATATTTTAAAAATATGTAAAATAAGGGCTAAGCCACTTGACCTTTCAAGTGTCGATATCTACTTTGCTTATTTATGATTATCCCTCAGGTTATAAATATTTTTAATTTTTTCTAACAAAATGTATTAATATTTTAATCATTAAATATACCTATTGTATTCAACTAAACGGTTTATTTAAATTATAAAAATAATCGGAAAAAATTTTGTCTCGATTAGCAAATACACTTTCGGTTTTATTCAGGTTACTTTTCGAAACTTTATAACGTCTCGATTTGATGAAGGAAAGCACAATGAGTAAATTTTTCACAAAATAAAACAAATTCTCTATCGTACATATAAGTTTACTAATAAAAAGATAAAATTTATTTACTATAATTGTAAACGTTCTACAATTTGACGCCTCAATATTATTGATGTTTGAGTAAAAAAAACGTTGTTTCCAACCAAAATTGCCTTTCTTATCAATACAAGTAGTCATTTACTTTGTCTTTCTTTTGTAGTTGGTCAACTTGATACCCACGCTTGGTAAAAATTTTTAGTGGATTTTCGTCAAATTGTCCATGGAATAAAAAGAAAATAACAAATTAACAATTGTTTACTTTTCAATTGAATATGATTAGTTTTCTTCAAACGGTCGTTTTAAGTTATTTTTCAACGAATATAACTACGTACACAAATTTTCTTGACGTTTGAAAAGTAAGTAATAGCCCGATAAAAAATTGTTAGTGTATTATTCAAAATATAGTTAATTATTTCAAAACAAACCTGCAAAAACTTAACATCGTCATTTATGATAATGTTGCTTCATTTATAGTACCACAAAAATAAGAATTAACATAAAAATCAATAACTTACGAGTATATAACAACTACTATTCATTATTTTATATTAAATAGGTGCAGCATAAGATGGTAAAGACGTTACATTTATTTTACTCGACATTAGTACCAATTTTTCTTTTTTCCCAACCGTTGGGACTCACACCTTTTACTATTAAATAATTCCAAATGCTGTAAGCAATCAAAAATAAAATTTGTTTATAGTATTTTACTAATGGTGTTTATAAATATTTTCACAATAACAAGTAATTATATTAATAAATCTGAAGAGATAGTAGCAGAAATTGAATGGTCATTAAAACGTGGATTTATGTTACATATGACATACATTTTGGATAATTATTTCAGCCAAATAGGACTAATTTGTGGAATTTTGTTTACTTGTATTTTTTCTAAAAATGTAAAATGAAAGCTTTAACATGTGTAAATAGATTAAGTAACTTTATCAAAAATTTCAGACCGTAAATTTGCTACGATTCATCAACACTTTTGACAAGTGTTCGGAAATGTCTCTAAATGTCGATATAAATGTGGAATATAGGAAATCAAAAATATATTCATTTACTGGATTTATACTTGTTGCATTATTTATGATGATGTTTGTAGCAGTAGAAATACAAATGAATTTAGATTTATTTTATATAGACCGAATCGGAGAATTGTTTGCATATTTGGTACCAAATCTCTTAAATACTTGCATTACCGTTCAATTTTGTACAATTGCATTATCTTTTAAACAAAGGTTTTCTTGGTTAAATAGAAGAATATTAGAATTACATAAAACAATGGCTCCAGATAGAGCCACAGCTTCTAGTGGAAAAATAGTGTATCCTAAAGAATTCAGGGTGCGGTAAGTTAACTTATTAATTCATAAATTTTTTGAATCGTTATACATACCTTTTGAATTATATACATAGATAATTTATATTATCATAATTACTTTTAGGGTCCAAACAAAAAAACTGGCAAAGTTAACATTGGTTGTAGAAAATATACGAATTAAGCATTACAAGCTATGCGAAAACGGTCAAGAACTAAATAAAATTTATTCATTGCAAATTCTACTAATTGTTTTACAAGATCTTATTACTATAAATCAAACTTTGTTTAATACCGCAAAAAATCTCTTTGAAAACTTTACCCCACACATCGCGTTTAATATTTACCTTGGAATATATATTTGTTCGGCATTTGCTCGAATTATTGGATTAACTCTGAGTTGTTCTGCTACTATTTCTGAAGTAAGATGAAAATTATAGATTATTATAATCATTATTAAGACTTTTAAATAATTATGCTATAATAATGAGCACATAACTAAACTCTTTTTCAATTTTTGCTACGAAATTTTGTTATGAATAAAAAAATATTTTTATTTAACAGTTTCTCATGGTCTAATGTGGCGGTCGGTAACCTTTTAGATATTGCAGATCACTAAATTCGCATTTGGAATTTTGCAAACCACAAAATTTATTTACAACTTATCGACATTTTTTATATTTTTTCCTAAATTTTTATACTTTTATATTATTTAAATTATATCTCTTTTTCTTTTCAGACCATTAAAATTACTACCGGTTGCCGACCACTGATCTATAGACCCTATGCAAATTGTTTTTAGACTAGTTTTAGAATAATCTTCCGAAGTGTAAATTATGTGGATTTTCACAAAGATTTTTGTGAGATTTCAGTTGCATGTTTGATTAATTAATATTTTTGTTTATTTCGGACCTAATTTTGATACCATTATGCAACTTTATATTAGTGACAATTCTGGTATAGACACATTTTTTTATTGAAACACATAAATACGCAAATGAGCCATTTATAAAACAACAAAAAGTTTAACTATTTCACTTTAATTTTTACGTTTATGTTTATGTTTACGGTCATTGTGAATGAACATTAACTTATATCAACCTAATCTATAATTACAAAGTAGTAATATTTTTTTACATAATATATAACTACAGATTAAATTGTTATAAATTATTGTGTTATTCATTCTAGTCATGAAAGTACCTTGTTAATTAAACACCCACACAATACCATGTTTAAATTAAAGCACAACTCATACAATTAGGAGTAGAAAAGCATGAATTACACTGTTTAAATATTTAATATTATTGAATTTTACTTCATTCATCATAAATTATGAACTAATTAGTAATTATTATCTATTCCCTTTTTAAAGGCAGCAAGAACTGGAATTCTGCTTCACATGCTGATGAATATAATTACGTCATTTACGCCAAGACTCAAAGAAAAATTTGAGTTAGAGGTGAAGAAAGATTTACGTTATTTTGAGATAATAGGTCATTTTTTACAGATATTATTTTGTTCTTTACAATTTTTTCATCAGCGTCTTAAGTTGACGGTTTTGAGAATATTTCCATTGAATGTAACGCTATTGTTTTCGGTAATAAAATAAAATAAATAATGATAAATAAATAATTATTCTTAAACTATTTTTTAGATTACTAGTATTATTACCACATACTTACTAGTTACCGCTCAATTTGAATAAAAAAATATTATGGTGATAATAATAACATTATTTTTAACACATATTGGAAGAGAAATACATAATATTTGTATAAATAGTAGTTAATAAACTTAAATTTCATGTTACTTATGTAAGTCACGGGTGAGTCAAGGCGCAGTAAAAATGTTGATTTCAAAGAATGAAGAGTATTTCAGTCCCAGCATTTCCTGGATTTATTCCTTACAGAAATCATCTATAAGTTAGCTTCATTAACAGTCTTACTTATAAAAATTCACTTATACAGATGTTATACAGTGTATAGTTAAACAATGTATAAGGTGTGTATAAGAGGTGTATATTTCTGTTACCTATAAACGCTGCATTAGAAGTGTTTTACTATACACCAGCTATTTGCAGTTTATACAATAAACAATGATAAACGTCATAATACGTCATAGCTTACGTCATAACTGACGTCATTAAAACGCTGTGTCGGTAACGTATTTGTAGGATATCTACATTTTCATTAAGTTAAATTTCTTGAAACCGTTAAAACGTGTGATTAAAAATATCTTCATCACTTAATTCAAAGGGATCTCTTCTTCTTTTATACATTTTTCGTCTTCGTACATTTTCACCATTATTTAAGTCGTTTATATCCATAGCATCCAATATCAAATCATTATAAAAATCCATTTTTAAAATGCTCTTGTCAAAAAAACTTAAATTTATAGGTTGTCTTGTAACACAAAATTATAACTTATAACTGCTTATAAAAATCCTTCTAAGTCCGATTGACAAAACTTTTCAAGAGACATAATAAATCTGCTACTACTATTTTAGAATTCTAATTTATGAAATTTTTATGAGATACTGCAAGAATATAATTTCATGTTTATCATCAAAATATTTTACGGGGATTTCATAATTTCCATATTAGAGAACTTAAAGGTTTTTCATTGAACATAAATTTTTTTTAAAATCGGACTTACAAGGTTTTACAAGTAAGCCGACGATATTATATAAACGTTATACTACCCTCAAGCTGTGTATAAGAATTACCATGAATAGTTATGACAAGTGTATACACACTTTGGTTATACAGCGTTTATAGGTAACATTTTTAATGTATACATCGTTTATAAGTAAGCCTAAGAATAGTTATAACAAACGTATACACAGTTTGGTTATACACCGTTTATAGGTAATACTGCCACAGGTTTTGGTCTGTGGTCTTT
Organism: Rhagonycha fulva; assembly: GCA_905340355.1. Lineage (NCBI taxonomy): Eukaryota > Metazoa > Arthropoda > Insecta > Coleoptera > Cantharidae > Rhagonycha > Rhagonycha fulva. The sequence continues at coordinate 39,281,974 of HG996556.1, forward strand.
GTACCGAAATTATTGGATCTTATTTCCTTGTCTTGGCCATAGTTTCTTAATTGGGGGTTTGTAGCTTTTTGAATAAAGGAAACCACTTTATATTACAAATAATTATAATGAATAATATTTACAAAGATTTATACAACTTATAAACTAAAATAATTCCCTAACGATGGGTTGGTAAAATTCAACACAGTTTGGATTATCATAATTTAAAATATATTTACCAAAATTAATAGGTCAACCATGCATTGTTATAAATGAATTTCTTCACTTGGAGGGTAGAACATCTCGGTGAAGTTCTTGGCCAGGGTTCGGCACCCATGGCCCGGCCGCTGCCCAGCTGACGGACGACCCCTAGACGGCTTCTCGATTGCTACCACTGATATGACTAACTAACTCTTCTACTACTACTACTACTTCTACTGATAACAATTGCACCGGTGACCTATATATAACATTTTCCCTACTCATTCAACCGTAATTTAGATTGGACCTCGATGGTCAGATGATGTCTTGATATGACGTATTATGACAACCATCTGCATATTTATTTTAATATAAAATATAATAAATTATGAATTTTGCATAATCATTGTCGGCCATGACGGTAATCGCCATATTGAAATTATAATACTTTTCGATTATTATGGCCTTATCGATTATTTAATCTTTAAATGATTTAATCTAAATTCTTCCTAAATATCTTTAATTTGATTTACTTTAATTTTGAGTTGCCAAATATGAATTTTAAGTTCTAAATTTATTTTATTAATTTTCATATTGTGACATATGCCCCCGGCGACAAAGAAGTTGGGCCCACAACGCCCACAACAGCCCAATCAAATTACACGTGAAACTTATTAAAAAAAATATATATAAAAAATTTGAAAATATTTAAAAAATTGACTTATTATAATACTAAAAAAATTAATTAAACATAATAAACATAAAGAACACATATTTGAACATAATATAAAAAATAAAAAAACATAATCATTATACATAATAAAAAGAAAATTTTATAGAAAAATATTAAAATACTAAACAATAATAGATATAATCACGGATATAATCAAAAAATAGAACATCATTAGTTCGTAAAAAAAATTCATAGATTATTATAAGCAAAAATAATTAAAAAATATTAATAAAACTTAATTAGTAAACATCAATAATACATAATAATAAAACATAATAAAAAAGACATAAAACATAAAAAATAAAAATTCATACTTTTACATAATTTTGATACAAAAGAAAAAACATACTTTTTATTTCGATGATAGTTCTTTGTACAATTATTTCATAAATTTCCACTTTTAGGTTAATTTAATCATAGTCCTTCGCACTAAAATTTTAAAAGTCTTTTGGCATTAACATTAACTTAGTTCGGGTTTAAATTCACTTCGGTTTATTTTTATTAAGTTCAATCTTTAAATTCACTGGGGTTGATTTATAGTTCTATTGTTCATCACTTTTTTTTTTTTTTTAGATTACCACCATATTTTTAAACAGTCTTTACCATATTTTTAAATAGTTCGTTTGTTCATTGGAATTATTATACTTATTTTACACTGTTTTATTTAAAAAGTTTGTTCACATTAAAAATTTATAATTTTAAGTTTTGATACCTTGCATAATTTTAATATTACAAATTTAAAAAAATTTATTACATAATAATTGTAAATTATAATATTCGTAATTAATTGGTAGTGTCTTAAAATGCATTATAATAAACAAAGAAAAAATAAACAATTTTTTAAAGCGATTCAAAATTTTCATAATGTGAATTCAAACTAAAAATACAAGAAGTATAATTATATTCATGTAAGATGATTTTCAAAATTCTATGTGATTATTCATTCATTGATGGTTGCACTGTAACCAAGATTTATCTTTTAAAGTGTGTTGGAAGTTGCACAAATTTAAGCTTTTATACGCAGTGTCAACTATAGCCAAACACATAATACGAATTGTAATTAGATGGTTACAGTATGTGCATTTTTAGATGGTTCATGAAAATTGTAAATTCAAATTTGAATATTTAAATTTGATTAGATTGTATTCAATTTCTGTTTGAAATCCTCAAGATGAAGTAAGATTTAAAATTTTAAGTGACCGAAAATCGCAATTATAAGACATCTACATAAACATTAATTGGTTCTTAACAAAAAAAATTTTAATTAATTAATTTACAAGCTTTTCTTCATAAAACTACGGATTAAAAATCCGGACAACATATTAATTATTTAAAATTTAGCTCTGGTTTATTTTTTTACAATCAATTCGGTTTTTTCAATTAACCTTTTATTAAACAGAGTTATTAATTTATCTAAGTTGACAAAATTTGATTTTTATTTTTAAATAGATTTACAATAAAATAATCAGTTATTTGGACAGCACCTCATTTTAACAAAATTTGTCGATATTACAATAATTTATTTATTTTCTCTAGATCTTATCAGTTACCTTTTTATTTAAATAGAGCTTACAACTTTGCTCATTAAAACTTAACACATTTTTCTTTTAGCTTTAATTTATACATTCGTATAGTGCATATTCAATTTAATTATTACCCTTTTCAATTTATAATTTTATGGATTATTACAATTATTTCATTTTTCGACTTCACATATCATAATAATTTCTAATGCTTAGACGAATTTATATAAAAATTATGATTTATTATTTGATGTTAAAATTTATTATGCGCGTTATAATCATAACCTTTGGACATAAATTTTTCGCCACATTGAAATACCTTTATTTATCATTATTTATAACACTTTGATTATTACCATTTTTATACATGGTTAGGGCATTTTTCCACTCTTTTGCCCTGTTGGTTTAAAATTAACCATAAAACTCTTGGCATGTCTTATAATTTTGCACAAGGGTTTTTAAACATATTTACTAATCCATTTTAACACTCAATTCGCAATTTTAATATACTGACATTTGTTCTGATTGCTCAGATTAGCAATTGATTGAAATTCTTGGCATTTTTTCGTTTGCACAAAGTATTTCTATTTTTTTTTTTAAATTTTAATTAATTGACCTAGCATTTCTTCATTTGCCTAAGGTAATTATTCAATAAGGGTTATGTTGAATTATTGCAATTTATTTTCTTGATGTTAATGCACTTTAGTTATTTGATGACAATTGAAATTAATATTCTCTTTAGTGTAATTACGATGTATTTATTTTTAACTTTGATAGGTAACGATGTATAATTTTTCTGTAATTCAAGCATTTTCTGATAAAAATTTTACAAACTTAATTTATGCTGTTTTTGATTTAAGACTTTTATGGTTTTACAAAATGAGCTGATTAACATTAGGTTTTTCAAAAATTACCGTTTCTAAATTTTGATTAGACCATATATTTTTGTAATTTTGATACTTCTACAATCTACGAGGATAGATTGGTAGTAACACGCGAAGTCTGCCTTGGAGTTGGCCATCTCCATGTTAGACATACGGAGTCCTTTTCCAAAATAGTCCTTAATAATTGTAGTTGGCATAAGTAATTAATATAAACGTTGCAAGGAAACTTTGTCCCGAAGAAAAAAATTATGGTCTTCAAAATATCAACTTACTCCAAAATAATTTTGTAAACCATTGAGTCTAATTGTAATTCATAAGTAAACAACATAGAATCATTTAAACTTTGATTTTACTTTTTTGATTTTACTATTTTATACTGTCCATTAAAGAATTTAAAACTAGAGTTTCTCAAACGAAACAAAATCAACTTTCATAAAAATTCAAAACATTAATTCTGATAATTTCTTGATTATTATCGTAAGGTAGCATTATTTCATATTACTTAAAACTAATACTTGTGAACTTAAGTATCGTTATTGGTTTATATAATTATTTAATATTTAATTATGACTTATGAAAACATCATTTTCTATTTACATGTTATGCAAGCTAATAATTTTATTTTAACTTTATCACTCACTCATCCCTTATAGGTGTTGGAATTTTAATAGATTAATAATTTTATTTGAAATAAATTTTTTCACAAAATTTTTTAATTTTAATTAAGTTTACAGTCTCGCATAATAAAATGCGTTGTACGTGTAGATCAGTAGACAACTCTTTTTACCTAAAGTATTGTATTGTTTTACGTACATATCTGTACCATTACGAAAAGTTTTCCACGCCAGTCAGATTTAAAAATTTAAGTTCTAAATTGTTTTATTTTCGTAAAATAAATAATACTTAAATTATTGAAGTTTGAATCTTGATCAGAAAATGTGACAAAAAGTTATTTTAAAAATTTAGTAGTTTTTAAACTAAGTAATCAATTTAAGAAAAATGAATATTAACTAAATCCAAGAATTTAAAATTGTGTCTTTTTCTATTCTAAAATTTTCTTTGAAATTAACAGGTGTTTGCTGCAATCATTACAAAGTTCATGGACAAGAGGGTTTCATGTTTGATATCATATTAACCTTACGAAGTGTTTACTGATTTTCCGTTTTTTTTTTTTTCAAATAATTTTAAACACGCCGTTATTCTTTCTGGTAAAAAGACCTTCCTTGGGGTATGTTTTTAAATTCTCCCTTTTTCTTCCCTTAATAGAACGCAAAATTTTGTTTGGAACCAAAAATTTTATTTATTTCTTTTCTTTTCTATATCAACTGATTTTGATCCAAAAAAATAAATTATTAGTCAGAAATTACGAATTGATGAAATTTTAAAATGTTAAAGTGAACTTTGGTGAAAGAAATGTTTTTTAAGCAGTTTACTTGTACAAACGTTATCACTTTGTAATGTAATTCCATATTTTTATTGTAGTTATAAAGGTTAATAAACTGAACGTAGACGTTTTGTAAATTTGGATAACATATTTTGAAAATTGAAAGAGAATTGAACAGCTTTTGTTAAAAGACGTATGGATAATACAATGATTGTTTGGAAATTTAGAATTTTCAAAAAATTTAGTAATTAGTCAAATAATAGTTACAATTGAAAAATTATCAATAATTTAGTTAAATTTAATTTTGTAATAAACATTTCCAAAATTTCGATGGATTTTCATAAAACTATACTTAAGCAAAAATGTTTTGAAGCAGATACGTTTGACCTGAGGTTACGTTCTTATCTTTTGCTCGAATTTCGCTAACAAGGATTGAATTATGCTTGCATTATATCCTGTGCAACTGAAGCATTTTCTCACGATTTTGAAATTTGGTTATATATGGAACTTTATTGGTTTAAGATTTTTGGAGCAGCGTGGTCCTAGATGAGGTTTTTATTCCTTAATCATGAAGATGGTATACCCAGAAAATTATAAGTTCAACTATTTGTGAAAATTTCATTTTATGAAAGAAAAAAAAACTTATTATGTGGAAAGTAAACTGTTTGTAATACCTTTGTAACACGGACCCGTGGATTTTGAGAAATAAGCGCGTTTTTCCATCTTGTTCGTTTTGAAAAGTGTTGGTTTGTGAGTGTAAGGAAAATTCTGGTGGTAGAAGAGAAGTTATACTTATATATTGTTTTTTCTTAATTTAATGGTTAATTTTATTGTTTTAATTGGTTTAACAGAGCTTGCATAAACAAATAATTTTCAGATGTTTGATGAATAGAATTTGTAAAATTTTTTGGCATTTTTAAATTAGTTTCATCCGTTGCAAATAGTGATTCCAGTTGGTTTTCATCTATAGTCATAATATTTTCAGGTTCGGGTATATAAATTTCATTTTTGTGTTTATTTGAATTTTGTAACGTAAGTAGCGTGGTGTCATTTGTAATTAAATTGTGAGAAGGACCTACTTCACTTAGATTTTTATCTTCGCCTATTTGATATCTAACAGTAATTCGCTCTTCACTAGTTAAATTTTGATTTTCCTCCATACTAGTTAAATTAGATTCGCAAAAGTTAGTTTTTTCTAAATTAGGGCAAAACTTTTGAGAAATAATTTCATCGTTGTTTTGAAACCTTATACTAGAGTTGCCATAATTAATATCGATTTTATTTTCATTTAAAAATTCTGTGCCCAAAAATAATGATTGTTTTAAATTTTCGATAACAAGAGCTGAAATGTAAAAAATTTTTTCGTTTATTTGTATCCTTATTTTAGATATCCCTATTATCGGTAATAATTCGCCATTTACAGTTTTAATAAATTTACCAGGTGACATACTTTTAATATATTTGGCTATATCGCTAGAAATTATATTCTTCTGACAACCCGTGTCCAGCGTTAGATCAATAATTTTGTTATTAACTTTTCCCGGAATCTTTAAAACATCTGTTGATTCGTTTTCATTTTGTAGGAAATGTGAAATAGCCATAATTTTGCTCTTATTTTTGGTTTTGTAAAATTTTGATTTGTTTGTTCTCTCCCTCTTTCGGGGATCGAGAAATGCTTTAGTGGGAACACGAGAATGTCTGGATGAATTTTTCTTAAAAATAGGATTTTTGATGCAATGAGAATTACTTTTTCGTTGATTATTTTCGAAATTTCGAGAAAATTTTGATTTTTTACAATTAGCATTACTGTAAAGTCCAAAGTTGTTGTTAAATTTATTTGAATTGAAATTTTTATTATACCAGCAATTTGAGGGATTATGACCTTTTTTATTACAAGAGGAACAAAATAGGAATCTAAATTTGTTTTTTGGAAATTTATTAAAGAGATTATTAGTTTGAAAATTTGTTGAAGATAAATAATTTGAGTTATTTAAATTTTCGTGTAAGCCGCCATTTTGTACAGAAATATTATTAGCTGCATTTTCAGAAACTCGTTCTTCCCAACTAGAAATTTTGTGAATAATAGATTCTAAAAAGACGTAGCTCATATTTTTTGTTTTTAACGTATAATATAAAAGCAAATATTTCTCATTTAGTCCTTCTTCAAAATATTCCAAAAAATCTTCAATTGACATTTCGGTCGACACATCATCTGCCAAATTAAGTAATTCAAAATAATATTGTCGTATATTTTCCAATTTGAGTTGTTTTCTTTTACGTAATTCACTTTTTGCAAGTCTGTAATATGAATTATCGGCATATTTATTAATGAAAATGGTTTTAATATCGTCCCAAGTTTTGTTTGCGTTTATGGGGTTACTTAAAAAATCACAATACCACTTAAAAGCAGAGTTTTCTAAAAATATGTGAAAATTTGCAATTTTTGTAAAATTGTTCCAATTATTAAAAATAGCACCTTTTTCAAATTCTTTTAAAAATTTTAGCGGGTTAGTAAAGCCAGGATTAAATGACGTTACTTTTTTAAAACGAGGAAAGCGAGGTGGGATATCTTTGTTTACAACTTCGCCGAGAGTCATTTTTTAATAAATCACCAATTTTTTGATTTTGGACTTGTAGTCGTTAGTTGGCAAAAGCAAAGTTCTTAATTGCGTTAATACCAAGCACATAAAGTTAATAAAATTTTCTTTTGACTTTTCAAATTTATTAGATTTAATTTTTTTTTTTTTTTTAATTTTCAAACTTAAAATTAATCAAACTTATTAGTTAAACTAAATTGAAACGTTGAAATTAAAATTGTAAGTATACGTATGAATTAAAAGCTAACATCGGGAGTAAAATATTTACCACTAATGCTGGAAAAATTGCCAGCCGATTCAAAATATCTTGTAAATTTAATTAAAAACATTGGTTAAAACTTAAAATATTCATAATCTTAAAATAATATTTAAATTAAAGACGTTTAAATTTCATATAAAAAGAGTTAACCAAATTACCATGAAAGTATTTTTTTTTCTTTTAAAAATTTAAGCATTGGTGTTGTAATTATTAATTTATTTGTTTATTTTACTAAATTAACCCATATAACAATTTCTGATTTATATAAAAAATACAACCGTAGGTAAAACTTAAGAGTTAATGAACTCGACAAAGTGCAATGTTGAGGTTTATTAAAAAATTATTGCTACATTATGATGGCAATTTAATAATCAAATACTAATAAAAATGTACAAAAAATAGCTTTTTAAAAATTAAGTTGGTTAAACGTGAATGATGGAAACAATTTTCACAAAATTTTTTTTTTTTTACTTTTTTTAATCAGCGGTTAAAATAACATAAAATCATTATATTGCATTACTTCGCCGTAATTAACAAAAATAATTAATACCTATATTTAAAAAAAAAACAGATTGGGAAACCTGGTGACCAATTTAAATTTATTAATCGAGAAAAGTGCATGCATAAATAATGTAAGAAGCGACGGGAGCGATAAGTATGTAAGTTACTGAACCAAAGCGTTACCTTGCAAATAGCATTTGCAAGAATTTCCCATAGCAAAGCAAAGTAAAATATAATTTTAAATAATCAAATAGTGGTTCCTTTTTCCAAAAATAAGATTAATTAATAATTAGATAATATAATTATACGAAATATTTAACATTAAGAATTATTTACTTGAAAAAAGTTCAAAAATTTTAAAAATCAAAAAAAAAATTAAGTTTTACACAAAATTAAGGCCCTTTTGACAAGAACTGGCACCTCCACCATATGCCACAGGTTTTGGTCTGTGGTCTTTGTACCGAAATTATTGGATCTTATTTCCTTGTCTTGGCCATAGTTTCTTAATTGGGGGTTTGTAGCTTTTTGAATAAAGGAAACCACTTTATATTACAAATAATTATAATGAATAATATTTACAAAGATTTATACAACTTATAAACTAAAATAATTCCCTAACGATGGGTTGGTAAAATTCAACACAGTTTGGATTATCATAATTTAAAATATATTTACCAAAATTAATAGGTCAACCATGCATTGTTATAAATGAATTTCTTCACTTGGAGGGTAGAACATCTCGGTGAAGTTCTTGGCCAGGGTTCGGCACCCATGGCCCGGCCGCTGCCCAGCTGACGGACGACCCCTAGACGGCTTCTCGATTGCTACCACTGATATGACTAACTAACTCTTCTACTACTACTACTACTTCTACTGATAACAATTGCACCGGTGACCTATATATAACATTTTCCCTACTCATTCAACCGTAATTTAGATTGGACCTCGATGGTCAGATGATGTCTTGATATGACGTATTATGACAACCATCTGCATATTTATTTTAATATAAAATATAATAAATTATGAATTTTGCATAATCATTGTCGGCCATGACGGTAATCGCCATATTGAAATTATAATACTTTTCGATTATTATGGCCTTATCGATTATTTAATCTTTAAATGATTTAATCTAAATTCTTCCTAAATATCTTTAATTTGATTTACTTTAATTTTGAGTTGCCAAATATGAATTTTAAGTTCTAAATTTATTTTATTAATTTTCATATTGTGACAATACTTTCTAGTTAAGGTTGGTATATGGTTATTATAAAAGTTATACATCGTTTATAAGTAACAGTGTATATGTACATACATTTGTAACATGTTATTGATTGTAGCACTAAGGTATTTAAAACTATCAACAAACATGCAAAACGACAATACGATTCAAAGCCTCGAACATCTTGTTCATTTAAAGACATTTAAAAAGTACACAGTTGCATTACTGAAGATCAAAATGCGATAAACGGTATGATCGCAAAGACCACTGCTATGACGCACTTAAGGTAGTACTGTCGATACTGCAAGGGTCAAATTTATAAACTGTCTTGTTTGACTTAAGCAGTATTTAGACTAGGCAACGTCGCGGTGGTGTGACAAAAGTAGAGGCTATGTGTAAGTATACCATAGATTTATTATTAAACTAAATGAACGATTCCTTCTAAATAGCATTGGTTGTTGTAAAACCACCCATAAATCTATTATTACGTTTAAAAAAAACAAAATGAGATATGTGCATGTACTTAGCACCGCCCCTTTTGAAAATCACAAAAATTTTAATTGTGCTGAATTGTGCCCGTTGTGTGCCGCGTTGTGCAGTATTTTTTTTTTTTTAATTTTTTTTTTCCGGATTTTATGGAGGTAGCTTATTTTGAGGGTGGTGGTTAGCACCGCCATTTTTGATAATCTTAAAAATTTTAATTGTGCTGAATTGTGCCCGTTGTGTGCCACAGTGTGCCGTAAATCATAATATTTTATTTTGATAAATAATTTTTTTTTGGACCAAAACGTGTTTTATTGATGGTCGTTAGCACCGCCACTTTTGATAATTTTAAAAATTTTAGTTGTGCTGAATTGTGCTCGTCGTGTGCTACAGTGTGCCGTAAATTTTAAAATTTTATTTTGAAAAATAAAATTTTTTTGAGCCAAAACGTGTTTTATCGAAAGTCGTTAGCACCGCCATTTTTAGCCTCCTATTCACAAGTTTGCTACCTCAAAAATTAATTACACTATGGCACACAACAGGCACAATCCAACACAATTAAAATTGTTGGGATTATCGAAAATGACGGTACTAACGACTTTCGATAAAACACGTTTTGGCCCAAAAAAATTTTATCAAAATAAAATTTTAAAATTTACGGCACACGACAAGCACAATTTAGCACAACTAAAATTTTTAAAATTATCAAAAGTGGCGGTGCTAACAACCATGGATAAAACACGTTTTGGTCCAAAAAAAATTTATTTATCAAAATAAAATATTATGATTTACGGCACACTGTGGCACACAACGGGCACAATTCAGCACAATTAAAATTTTTAAGATTATCAAAAATGGCGGTGCTAACCACCACCCTCAAAATAAGCTACCCCCATAAAATCCGGAAAAAAAAATTTAAAAAAAATAACGGCACCACGCGGCACACAACGGGCACAATCCAGCACAATTAAAATTTTTGTGATTTTCAAAAGTGGCGGTGCTAAGTACATGCACATAAATTTGATGTATTTTATTGTGATAATAACTAAAATAATATATTGTATTTATTATAAAATATTAAAATAAAACCTCGTTAATGTTATTTTTAGTGAACAATTTTTATGAAACTTATATTCTCACATTCCATGCATTTTTAAAGGGTATAAATGCGCGCGTTATAACCTTTGTTACGACGTTGCCACATCTAAAAAGCTACAAAAAGTACGTTTTTGAAATATATTTGCTGATTACTACTATCACAGGCTCTGAAGCAGTACTTTTCAGTGTCTAAAATGTTTTACGTATTACTTTCTGTCGTTTAGTAATTTTTTATTAAAATCTCAACGGTACTTTTTGTAAAATCTGTGATTTTACTACTTATATACGGTACTACCTTAATCAGAATTGCAATTTTGTATGAGTTTTTGTTACGTAAACAAGTCATTTCACTTGATCACCTAACATATCTTTTGGATCTGGCTTCAGCTGTACGACTAAAAGTCGTTAGTATGTCACAACTAATAATTATATGTATCAAAAAGTAACAAACATGTGATTCACATAGTTATTTTACATTATTTTACACAGAAAAAAAATTGTACTTAAAAGTAGAACAATTTGTGTCTAGATTGTCTACAAGTACAAATTGTGTAAAAATTTGATACAATTGTACTCGTTTTTAGCACAAGTTTATTCATCGCTAGTGCAATTATAAGTACTATTTTATAACACAAATAGTACTAAATTTTTACACAATTTTGTAACACCCTATGTGTTCTTTCAGGTTTATCAAAAATTAAAAATCAATTTTTAATAACTTATTACACCTGAAGGTATGCAACTTAACAAATCATTTTGCTTAGGGATTTTGAAAGGTAAGGTTGGCAAGGGGATTCGAAATCGAACAAGGAAGGAGAGTGGTTGAATTTTCTAGAAGTGACTTCTTTTTTATGATTTTCCTGGATCAATTCTTGATCCAGTTGAGCGATTTGCATTTTTAGTGATAACTTGTGGTGTGAAGTTTCTTTTCGAATATTTCACGTAAGTGATTTTACACTTTTCTATTAACATCTTTTGGCTGCAAATTAAAAAATCTATTTTGTTGATGATAAGTTCTTTATCATCAACTGGCGCCCAAATTCCATCATTGCAGATTGTGTCATCTGTTGGCACTGAGAGCTTCTTGTGGTATAAATACACTAGATAATTTTTTTCAAAAACCACAAAACGCGCTTTGCGCGACCCGTTTTCTCTTCGGCTGCGGTTAAGTACCAAAGCATAGCTACCTTTTGTTATCTTAAAAGGATCAAGTGGCATTGTGACCATCCTTACTGCCAAAGTTTGGTGCAATTTGTACTTGTAGACAATCTAGACAAAAATTGTTCTACTTCTAAGTACAATTTTTTTGTATGCAAATTGTGATGAAGAAAGAAAGTTATATTAAAATGAAATAAAAAGATGCATTTCAAAAAGCATTTAAAACTATTGTCACAATATGAAAATTAATAAAATAAATTTAGAACTTAAAATTCATATTTGGCAACTCAAAATTAAAGTAAATCAAATTAAAGATATTTAGGAAGAACTTAGATTAAATCATTTAAAGATTAAATAATCGATAAGGCCATAATAATCGAAAAGTATTATAATTTCAATATGGCGATTACCGTCATGGCCGACAATGATTATGCAAAATTCATAATTTATTATATTTTATATTAAAATAAATATGCAGATGGTTGTCATAATACGTCATATCAAGACATCATCTGACCATCGAGGTCCAATCTAAATTACGGTTGAATGAGTAGGGAAAATGTTATATATAGGTCACCGGTGCAATTGTTATCAGTAGAAGTAGTAGTAGTAGAAGAAGAGTTAGTTAGTCATATCAGTGGTGGCAATCGAGAAGCCGTCTAGAGGTCGTCCGTCAGCTGGACAGCGGCTGGGCCATGGGTGCCGAACCCTGGCCAAGAACTTCACCGAGATGTTCTACCCTCCAAGTGAAGAAATCCATTTATAACAATGCATGGTTGACCTATTAATTTTGGTAAATATATTTTAAATTATGATAATCCAAACTGTGTTGAATTTTACCAACCCATCGTTAGGGAATTATTTTAGTTTATAAGTTGTATAAATCTTTGTAAATATTATTCATTATAATTATTTGTAATATAAAGTGGTTTCCTTTATTCAAAAAGCTACAAACCCCCAATTAAGAAACTATGGCCAAGACAAGGAAATAAGATCCAATAATTTCGGTACAAAGACCACAGACCAAAACCTGTGGCACTATTTTAAAAAATTAAAATAGTTATTCAAAAATAAACTCGCAATAATTGAAAAAAGATTTTATCCAAATAAGTAATATCTTTCTTAAACGGAATACTTATAAATGACCCCGCTACGGTCTTATGGGTTTTAGGTCCCAGTTAAATTTAACCATAATGTAGGATATTGTAGTTCATAACATGCTGATAAAAAGTGTCCCTGAGCACCAGGTCAAAAAATGGACAGTTTCGGAGATATAAGGCATTACAAAGTTAATCCAGTCATTCTACGAAAGACACAATAATAAAGTCAAAATCGATACTACTCGGAAACAAAAAACAGCGCAGTGTAAATAAAGGAATTCTAAAGAAATTAGCGTTAATTTGCATCGCTTTAGCTAGTGTATTACATAATCTAAAAAATTAAACAAAGTTTAAAAAGCGCTACCTTGCGATTTTAGAAAAAAACAAAAACGGCAATTTTTGACGGTGTTTTTTGTTTTTCTCAAAAAATAAATAATGAATCTTTACTTTAACTTTCTACAAATTATTTTCTACAACTTTCTCATTTTATTCTTTTTTTTAATTTGTTTTTTTTTAATTTTTTTAAAAATTTCACAACCTTTGTGAATGATCCATAAAATTTTATATTTATTTTTGATATTTACACTTTCAACTATCAATATCAATACGAAATTTTTAAAATTCGGAAGACAGTGTTATTGTGCGATGCTTCATTAATATATGTCATAACTTGTAAAGTATTCGACATCTCCTATACAATAAAAAAACCATTAATATTCTAAAAGCAGATGATAATGGCTATTACTCTCTCAAATAAATTAAAGTTTTATTAATGTTATATATTTATATCATATTGTATAATATTATATTAATAGTTGCTGGTAATGCAGTACATTAAAAAATGCCCTATTATTTTCATTATGTAATGTAAGCTTTCCTGAATGGTACTAGATAAACGTCAGTTAATCTAACTTTAATAAATGTCAAAATAAATTATAATTTAATATTATAACACAGCTATTAAACTATAATAATAGGCCGAGTATGATAAAATGAAGTTAAATATTCCAAAACATGCCTGCAAAAACTTAACATTGTCACTTATGATAATATTGTTTTATTTATTAATTATTTCGATATTTGCCACAAAAAAAATTATCTAACATGAAAATCAATAATGTATTTAGTAAGTAGTTTATGACTTTACATTTATAGTAATATTTTGAGACTTCAAGGTACAGCTTAAGATGGTAAAAGCGTTATATTTATTTTACTCGACATTGGTACCAATTTTCCTTTTTTCCCTACCATTGGGACTCACGCCTTTTACTATTAATTCCAAATGCTGTAAACAATCAAAACTAAAATTTGCTTATAGTATTTTACTAATGATGTTTATAAATATTTCCACAATAACAAGTAATTATCTTAATAAATCTGAAGACATAGTAGCAGAAAATGAATGGTCATTAAAACGTGGATTTATGCTATACATGACTTATATTTTGGATGATTATTTCAGCCAAACAGGACTAATTTGTGGAATTTTGTTTACTTGTATTTTTTCTAAACACGTAAAATTAAATCATTTTTATAATCAAATTTAAATAACTTTGTCAACAATTTCAGACTGTAAATTTGTTACAATTCATCAACGCTTTTGATAGATGTTCAGAAATCTCTTTAAATGTTGATATAAATGTGGAATATAGGAAATCAAAAATATATTCTATTATTGGATTAACACTTATTGGATTATTTACGATGATGTTGGTTATAACACAAATACAAATGAATTTAAACCTATTTTATATAGAGAGAATCGGAGAGTTGTTTGCATATATGGTACCAAATCTCATAAACACTTGCATTATTGTTCAGTTTTGTACAATTGCATTATCTTTTAAACAAAGATTTTCTTGGTTGAATATAAAAATGTTAGAGTTACATAAAGCAATGGCTACAGACTCAATTGCGTATTCCATCGCAGCTCCTGAAGAAAAAATAGTGGATTCTAAAGAATTCAGAGTGAGGTAAGTTAACAATTACCCTAATACATTTTTTAAATCGATACACTTACCAATTTACCCTATAATACCCAATTTTAGGGTGCAAACAAAAAAACTGGAAAAGTTGACATTGGCTTTAGAAGATATACGAACTAAACATTATAAGTTATGCGAAGCGGCCCAAGAATTGAATAAAATTTATTCATTGCAAATTTTACTAATTGTTCTACAAGATCTCATTACAATAAGTCAGGTTTTATTTAAAACCGGTAGATTTATTTTTAAGAATATTAAGATAAAAATGCATTTTCATATTTACTTTGGGTTATATATTTGTTCTGCCATTGCTCGAGTTGTTGCATTGACTCTGAGTGGTTCTTCTACAATTTCAGAAGTAAGCTGAAAATTAAAGATTTTAATTATTATTCGATTTTTAAATAATTAATCTGTACCTATAATGAGATCGTAATTGATGTTGAGTAGCCAAAGACTTTTTCAATGTTATGAATTAAAAAATATTTTATTTAACATTTACTGCATGGTCTATGGACCCATGCTAATTCTTTTAAATTATTTTCGTAATGATCTTTAGAAGTATGGGTCATCTGAGTTACTGTAGCCTCCACTGACAGACAAACGCCTCAATAGACTTAAAACTTCATACATTAGTTTGAAATTTTTAAAAATTTTGATTTAAACGGTCCGTGGAAATCGTAGATACATTGTTAACGGGAATATTTTAATTTTCCTTTTAAAGCGAACTCCATCGAGAACTACATCTTGATCACTTTTAGATATGGTTAACATTTTAAGTATTTATTCACAATGACCGTAAACATAAGCATAAACGTAAAAAGTAAACTGCAAATGTTTGAACTTTTAGTTATGTTGTAATGATAATAATAATCATTATATGAATCTTTGATTTACGCGTTTAGACTTATTTAGATTGTGTAGTTTTTTAGTCAAACAATTAATTATTCTCCTATTTACTTCATATTATAAGATAAATTATAAAATAATTAGTAATTATCTATTGATTTTTTTAAGGCAGCAAAAACTAGTATTCTACTTCACTTGCTGATGAATGTAATTACGACATTTACACCAAAACTCAAAGAAAAATTTGAATTGGAGGTAAAGGGTTTTCTTTTAAATTATTTTTAAAGCTATTTTAAGTATAAATAATTTTTTTTAGATATTGTTTTGTTCTTTGCAATTTCTTCATCAGCGTCTTAAGTTTACCGCTTTGAGAATATTTCCATTAGACGCAACGTTATTGTTTTCGGTAATAAAATAAAATAAATAATAAGTAATTGATTATTGTTAAAATATTTTTAGATTACAGGTGTTGTCACTACTTACTTAATAGTTACCGCTCAATTTGAATAAAAAAATATAATCGTAATAATAATAACATATTATTTTTAACACATATTGGGAGAGCAGTTGATACAGTTTATAGTTCATACCTATATTAATTTTTAATTAAAGAATATATAATATTTATATAAATACTAGTTAATAAACTTAAGTCCATGTTACTTATGAAAGTCACGTGTGACTCAAAATTAAATGAAAATGCAAATGGCGTCGCATATAATGTAATTGAGTCACGAGTGAATCAAAACGCAGTAAAAACGTTGATTTCAGAGAATGAAAAGTATTCCAGTTCCAGCTTTTCCTGGCCTTATTCCTGACAGAAATAATCTACGAGTTGGCTTTTTATATACTACATACATTTGTAACATGTTTACGATTATTGATTATAACACCAAATTGCCATTTCCTAAGAACCAGAACATGGGTATATTCACCACCTACCTACTATTAGTATTAGTAATTTTAATTTTTAAAAAATTAGAAATTTCAAAGTTAGGGGTAGGCGTCAAGTTGGCCCCCCGAAATATTTCAATTTTAATTTTTTATTAAAAATTTAACTAACCCAGCAGTTTCAAAAAAAATTGGAGCATTCGCCGGCACTTTCAAATAAATTTTAATCAAATAAAAAATTCCAAAGTCGGGGGTAGGAGTCAAGTTAGCTCTCCTTCGGTTGAAAATGATTATTTACTAATAAAAAATTAACAAGCCCAGCATTTTCAAAATAATTTACAGCACTTGCCAGCACTTCGCGAGCCCTTCCCATTGACGCAAAGAAACTTTCGAAATTTCAAAGTGCAGGGTACATCTTGACGGAGCCTAATTGTACTTCACATTTTATCAAGAACAGGATAAATAATACTAAAATAATATGTTACAATAAAATTAAATTGTGTATTAGGTTGTGTTTTTTCATTTTTAAAATTTAATATTACAGTGAATACGCATAAAAACATTTAAATTTCAGTGACATTTCAAATTGAATTATAATTACGAAATAAGTAGTTATTTCACCAATAATCTACAAAAGAAATTTTTATTTTTTACAAAAAAATTTAAAGAAGTAAAATTTAATATTAATATGTAAGTAGTACATGTACAATGATAAATTTGTTTTTGATAGTTTCTATATCTACATCTGTTATTAATAGAGTTAAGAAAACACTGAATAGATTCTAGTATAATGTCGAATAAATATTCATAATTTTAAATTATTAAATTTTATCAATTGTTCAAATATAAAGTTACTAAACATCTCCAAAAACAGGACAATGACCAAGGTTCAATCAAACATATTAAACATCTAGTGTAAGCTTCTTGTAATAGGAACTTGCAAGTACTCCAGTCGGCAATAAATAGATAACCTAGTGGTTATCATGGTATAAAAATTAATTTTTTTTTAAATGCGGTAAAAAGATGTATAAATATAAAAATAATACTTTAATTTACCAAAAAAATTAATGATTTTCTTATAAGGAAAATATTGCACTCAGTAAAGTTTAGGTTTTGGTGAAAAAGTTGACAGAATGTACTAAATGTACAATTTTATTCACAAACGTTTTCGCTATACTATAGCATCGTTAGATGACTAAACCTTTTGTATTTTGGTTTATCTAAAAAATTGTGATATGTTTATCAAGTTGCACTACATACACCACACTGTAATTCATTTAAAACAATAATAATAATTTTTTGTATTTAGAATAAGGTTATTCATATATCATTAAATTAAATTAAGTAAACAATTTCAGTACTCAATCTATTTAAAAAATGTTTAGTTCAGCTTAATTTAAGAAGCAATCTTGTTTTAGTAAAATTTATATCAAGGTTTTTTTAGATGCTTTTAGACTTTTAGATGCGGTTGGACTTTGGTAACCTTATCTTTAGATCAGTTATTAATACACCATTATTTAAATAATTATAATTAACTAGTTTTGTGCAAATCTAGCATTGGGAGTCTTCATTTAGTTTTTAATTATTTATGGGGGTCTTTGCGGGGCATTAATTAACTAATTAAGTTATTTCATTATTATAAAAGTTGAACTGCTGGTTAATTGGGGAGACACTATTTACCAAGTATTGATTACCAAACATGAAGTATAGCAATATCAGTTTCACGCAAAAAGAAAGATGTAGTTACATTTACATTTTTCGTGTAGTAAAATAATTATTGTAGTCACATCAGCTGTAAAATGCACTTACGCATTGTTGTACTGTGAATGTAGTTAACTTTGTAGATGTGAGTTGGCTTGGTTCTCTTGAAAATCTCGGATCCACCCTATAAGCTAGTGATACACATGCTACTAGGTCGCATGCTCTCTTGCGACTAGTTACCAATAATTGCATAAGAGCATGCGCAGTAGCATGAGAGCATGCGACTTAGTAGCATGTGTATCACCGGCATTAAGAGGGGCATTTTTTTCAAGGCCCTTTTAATTTAATCAACAGATGGCGCCTACTTAAATATTTTTATAAAATAAGAGAAATTTGCTATATTTAAAATATAGCAAATTCGTTGAGATAATACTATTCTATAAATAATATTCTTGATCTTAAGCTATTTTGAGTTCGAATTAAGTATGTCAAAACACACTCACTTACAAAAAAAGATAATTAAACTTTAATCATGAATTGTGTTTTTATAAATAAATATTACGAACTCAAAATAGCTTAAGATCAAGAATATTGTTTATAGAATAGTATTATCTCAACGAATTTGCTATATTTTAAATATAGCAAATTTCTCTTATTTTATAAAAATATTTAAGTAGGCGCCATCTGTTGATTAAATTAAAAGAGCCCTGAAAAAAATGCCCTTCTTAATGTGGCAAACTTCCCCGAGTAGGAGCGGTCTAGGAGGATATTTTAGGTAAACAAATAATGGTTACTAAGATGGATCCGAGATTTTCAAGAGAACCAAACCAACTTACATCTACAATATTAATAAATACAAAAAGAAATTAAAAACTATAACCTTCATTACAGACTAATTACAAATTTCCTTCAACATTGCACACATTCCAGTGTACAATGTTAATATTGTACAAATTACGCCGTACAAAGTCAGTTAAAGCAACCAAATTTCAAACTTTGAACATATCAACTGTGCAATTCTAGCTTTGTACAAGAATATCTGTGCAATGTCGAGATTGTACAATTTCGGACTTTGCAACATAATACGTAAATAATTTTTTTCCAGAGTGCCATCAAGCAATTAAATTTTAAGAAGTTTGTTTTAAATACTACAAAGACTTGCTACCATAAAATTGTAGATAATTACTTACATATTTTCAAAATTAATATCAGTTAATAAAAATTAAATAGAGTTATGTTGAAAATGTTGACACTTTGAAGTAAAAAGCACAGCTTTCATTGATGCGCGCGCATTAAAATTTTTGTTGCAGAATTTTGGCTAGACGCAAGTTTATTTTTTCAGGATCATGATACTGGTCGCAGTTTTGAAGGGCTTTCGAAGCAAATCGACTCCTAAGTACAATACAAGTACAAGTACGATATATAATAATATCTCTCCAGATTGCGATAGACTCTATTCCCTGTTTTGGTCAACTCTCTCATTAGGGGTTGAGACTCAGCGAGTAGTTTTTGTTTCAAAGTCGTTTGATGTCGTTATTCGTTGTTTGAATACATATTATCATCAGTTATCACTTAACGTGAAGTTTTGTTGATTTTGTCTGACCGGGATCTCTTTTATATTTAAACAACAATGCTGCAAAAACTGCCACAATTATTGATATATAATTATTAGCAGTTGAATGAAAGACAGTGTCAGCAAGATGTCGAATCACGTTATACGACAAAATTGTATTTCTTGTGTTGTTGGACCTTTGTTTAAATATGGATCAATTATGGGGCTACCACCTATTGTAATTACCTGTGACCATGAGAAGAGAATTCTGAAGGCAAATATTAGCTTTTCGAAAGTTCAACTATGCTGCAATTTATTTGTTGTGTCTTTATTGATCTACTCTTTGATAAGCTGTGGTTGGAAAATTTTCAGTGACTTCGGAAGCTCGAAAAATATTTTGGAGGTTTTAGCTCGAATTCCAAATGTTTGTGTATATTTCATTTCGGTTTTCTTCATAACATGTGCACGTTTACAAACCAGTAAAATTCACCGTGCATGTGAATTACTCCAAGATGTTTTGGAAAACTTTCGTGAGTCGAAATCGATTGTATTGATGACAACAAACATTTACTTTTATGGATCTGCTTCGTAACTATAGTGTCTGTAATACTTTGTCCAGATATGGAAAATTTAGATTTGAGTGGATTAGAAATAATTGGCTTATTATGTGGTTTAAATGTTTGCTGCTTGGTAGCTCTTTTGATTTATCATGTGTATGATGTTATTTGTTTTCTTTATGAAACTTGTCATTATCAACTGAAATGCCATTTATTTACCTATTTGCAATTTCCATATTACAATTTACACAGACGTGTCACAATTGTCAATAACCGTTTCGTCAAATTGGATAGTTCAGAATCCATTGCGTGTTATACCCGGTTAAATTCCCAAATCTTTGTTGTTGCTCGTCTGTTTAACAGGTTTCTTAATCCAATTGTATTAATTGCTATGCTTTCGTTTATATTGATACTATCTGCTACGGTGCTACAGTACATTTTAAGGGCTATAAAAGGTCGATCACTGTTTTTTAGTGACACGCCTCGTATTTTACACATGGAGACTATTTACGGAACAGCACTCGCCATGTATTTTGTCGCGACTTCTTGGAAATTACAGAAATCGGTAAGTCATTAAGGCGTATCTCTTGTAGCCTAAAATGAAGGTCTTGAGAAGTCAAAATTGTGCTTTTATTAATAAATATTTTTAAATGATTCCAAAAAAATTATGTAGGTAAAACATAAAACCACTTTGGTTCAGGCTTAAAATTTTCAAATTCATTTTAATGCAATAATGTAAGCGCTGTGATTGGTCATACTTGAAGACATTATTGCTTCAAAATTAATTTCAATTTCAAAATTTTAAGCTTGTACCAAAATGGTTTTATGTTTTACCTATTTAATATCTTTTGAATCATTTATAAATACTTATTTTTAACAGCATAATCTCAACTTGTGTTTTTAGCAATTTAAGTCAAGAGAGGTACTTTAATGCGTAAGGTAATCATGACAGTTATAGTTATTTCAGTTACAATTATAAAATATGTAATGCTATTAGTACAGAGAGTAAAATTTATTGTAACTTAATGAACTAACATTTCTTATTCTTCAATTTTAGAAGTACGACATGTTTTCATTTTTCTTTAAATATCCTATTAGCCGTTTATTCACAGAGGAAGCATTTCAGGTAGGCACTATTTCCAAATTAACAATAATTTAACTTACAGTTTACTTTTTATTTCAGTTCGAGTCTTATATGCGCACAGTAAAACATCAAGAATTATTATTTAATGTATCTGATATATTTATTGGTAAAATATCAATATTTGCCACTGTAAGTGCTTTTAAAAATTTTGCTCTTGCATTAATTATATTTTTAGGTGTTTGGTGCAATCCTTTCGCTATTATCGGTAGCATTGCAATTTATACTTATAATAGTAAAGACATAGAAGACTTGGCAAATTTTAAGAAATTCAAAGTTTTAAAGAATTCGTCCACCTAATTACTAGAATAACAATGCACCCTGTACCATAGACAAATTTTGAATCTACACTTTTGAAAATATATCTACGAGTTCACTTAACTTAGATTTTATAAAACTTCAAAGTATAAAACTTTGTTAAAAGTTTTATGAAACTAGCCATTAATGTAACTATTGAGCCACCAAAATAAAAAAAAAGATATACATATTATGAGTTACAATTCTATTTAGAAATAGTTCCTGAAAATAATCCTTATTTAACTTGATATGAGAATTGTCCATCGTTTGTGTGCATGTACTTCTTTAGTAACTAATGTATTCCTTACTGCAATGTCACGACGAAATTTCATGCTTTTTAAACTTTATACCTACATTACTAATACGACCCTGCTTTCATCAAGTAGAAAATTGCAGACAATCTTTAAACGGCTGAACAGATTTTCTTGAATCATAGCTAAGAACGCTCTCCATCAAGTCACCGTTCATACAAAAAAAAAAACTAAATCAGAATCGGTTCATCCGTTTGAAAGCTACGTCTCTACAGACAGACACACAGATACACACGTTAAACTTAGAGCGCCCTTCTTTTTGGGTCGGGAAAAATAAGAAAACAAAAATTATACCTAAATTGGGTTCAATATTTACAAATTTTGGGAAACTTGGGAAATGCTTCAAAATTGTTTAAATAGTTACTAACAGACAATTTACAACCATTTCCTAAGCAAAAATTTTACTTGGGGAGGCGACATGCAGCTATAACTAACTATTAGTCAAAAGTGAGATATTTCTATTCGTTTTGATACCGACGATATAATTATATAAAACAATCCTCCTCCTCCTCGGTCCTTTTACTCTAATGAGGGTTTGGTGACGTATAACGTTCTTTTGGCAGATTGCTCTCGGTGGTTTGCCATTGCCTTTCGAGAGGAGAAGGTCATAATAAGGTTGAATAAATTTTTGTAGCTGGGTTAGAGATCGAACCTAAGTTTTTAGCCTAGAATCCGGTTCTTAACCCGTTCACTTAGCGCACCTCTATATAAAAAAAATATAATAAAAAAGTTTTTAAAAATACATATACAAATATAAATAAAAAATTATTTTAAAATTACAACTTTTTTCCACTCTTTTAGACGAGATTTTAATAAAACACATTTTATGACTTATCTAGCCTGTTAGGTCAATTCTAGGTGCATGTCAGTAGATAAGAGTAGGGGTTGTAATTCGTCAATAAACAACCACAACCACATATTGTGTTTGTTATCACAAAATAAATCAAAGTTTTCTTGGCGTAACAAACAAGAAAACCACTAGCTTTTAATTTATTTATGAATCAATATTACAACATACTAAAACAACTTAAGTTTAAAGATTACCATGGATATTAAACTAAAACTAAAATTCATAGTTCGTCTCAGTTGTTCCTTATATAAGTAATTATGCAATTCATGTGTAATATAATCTTGGAACCAATGTTGTCTCCATTTACCATACCACAATTTTCGTAAGCTTTCGGCAAAAGACCCTTTTGGTATTCATTAAAGTCGCCATTTGGAAGTGACTTAATAAATTGGCCGTATAACGTATTGAATTTATTTACGTTGATTTTATCTTCTGCCGTTAATACGTCAATTTTCTTTACAAAACAAAGTATCAAGTTGATGGTGTCTGGTACTATTATATAAGTGAAATCTTGATAATATTCCACTGCTTGTTGAGGATCAATATTGAGTTCTTTTAAGCATGTCGTATCAGCGTCTGTTAGCTCACTTAAAACGAAATTTGCTGTTACAATCTGAAAATATATTTTTAATATAGGGTGGCCCTTTGAAAACGAAACACACGGAATTGTGGCCAGCAGAATTATTTTTTTAAGAAATGCAAGAACACGTCAATTTTATCATCGAAGAGGACAACTTTTGCAACCAATGTCGCTCCCGTATTGTTTTATCCCTTCACGCTATGATGACAACCCTTGCAATGTTAATAGAGATGATATGGCAAGTAACACCTCATTTGAAAGGTCTTGCTTCCCTGAATTCAGTGCTATAATTTTTTTAAAAGTTTTATCAATTATTCAACAAGAAAATTGAAACTGCAAAAATGCGAAATAAATCCGATATTTTAAGACATTTAAGAATAAAAAAGGGAAAAACGCTTGAACAGGTTGATTTTAATTTCAAGGAGGCTTACTAAGTTTTCCCTTACACTTCCTGCAATAAATGAACTTACCAAGCTAGCTCAAATCGCAGAGTTATATCTCCTGCAAATGAATCCTTACTATGCGATGTATGAATAAAACTCATGTAATAAAATGCCACATAAAATGTAATCAAACGAATAAATTGGTCATCACACAGATATTGTTAAGATAAAAAATATTAAATTTTCTGGGAGGCCCTATAATAAATTTTCAAATTTCTGTAGATCAGATAACCGTGAAAGCGGCATTTAACTAACTCAAAACTGTATTACGCTTTCATAATTATTTAATGAGAAATAAAATTATTTGCAAATAATACAAAATTTAATGGGTACTCTGTACATAAATCATGGCACATTCCAGATGTAGTTCTAAACTCGTCCGTTGTGGTATCTGCCACGTAGGTGCAACAAATCGCTGGCTTAGAGTTATAGGGTTCTATGTTACAATTTTAACCAAATTGAGTTACTTGCTTACCAAAGTCCTAAGAGTGCTAATTTACCACCTAAATAGAATCCCAGAGTTCTATGTCCATATTAAAATAGTCAATTTAAAAGTAAAACTATTTCAAAATACAAGTTCATTTCTCAACATTTTAGCTTTTGTAACATAGAACCCTGTAACTCTAAGCCAGCGAAATGTAACAAACATGTCCGTGACGTGCTTGACAAATTTTATCACACACAAGTGCCCGTATAAAATTAAAGTTTTATAATACTCGTAATAATCACAAATTTAGATGGCCGAAAATAATAGTTTAATGACGCAAGTAATTATCACCGAAGTAATTGAAGAAAATAATCGAATACAAAGTTCAAAATTTTACCATTATTTACAGTGAGTCAGCATAGCATTCAAAATTTCTAACCTCGTCTAACTTCAGCGCTCATCCAAAATTATCACAACCTTCTAAAATAACTGCTTGGCTCTCCAAAATTAGCTATCAATAATCCTAATTTTCACACAGGTAAAATATTCACAACTACTAAAATATATCTTCAATAATTAACTATACTCTGGCTTTCTATTATAGTGCATTCAACAACTACGTGTTGCGCCTTCAGTCGCCAACACTTAAAAGCTACTTGCGAGCCGTTTTTCTTCTGCTCGATCGCGTTTTTCGAAAATTCTTTTTCCCTCAGACGTTTTATTCAGAAATTTGTGCTTAAATCTAGTGGGCATGTCTCAGGTTTTTTGTTATCCATTTCAAGTATTTACACTTTAATTATTGGTAAAAACTGTCACTTTTCAAATAAATAAATTCAGAAACTAAAACTGTACCTACAATATCAAAAATTAAAACTATCCCATCTGTCAAACAAACACCTGTTAAACTGAGAAAACTTAACAAGCATCCCTACATAGGATTTTCAAAAGGGAAAATATTTATACCACTGTGCACATTCCGATGACCAACTCATTACATTTTTATAATAAAACGAATTAATAACAAAAAATCCAAATTAAAACCAAATATAGTAAGGATTTATTT
Organism: Rhagonycha fulva; assembly: GCA_905340355.1. Taxonomy (NCBI): domain Eukaryota; kingdom Metazoa; phylum Arthropoda; class Insecta; order Coleoptera; family Cantharidae; genus Rhagonycha; species Rhagonycha fulva. The sequence goes on from HG996556.1 coordinate 39,307,743, forward strand.
GTGGTCCGGCAACTAAACTTAAAATAAAAATACTCGTCCCTCTCAAGGATCTTATACCGGGAAGTTCAAAACATGACAATATATTGGAAATATAAATTACAAAATTCAAAATTTATTTCTAATGCCGTAATTATTAGTATTAACATACCTGAATTAATACAGAACCAATTATTATTACACTAGAGAACTTCATGACTGATATTATTATAGTGCAAGTCTGAAAAAGCTTATTTATATCCCTCTTTCATATTTTAATTTAAGTACATTATATTAATATAATATTTATATTATACCTAATAAATATGCAAAATATGCAGGAAATGCATTGTTTTGAAAAATTAATATTACAATCTGTTTTTGTTTTTCAATCAGAATGTTTTCGTTATTGTAATTTAATGTACAAAAAGTGGTTCTACATGAAATATTACTAATTTATTTAAAATATTGTTTACGATGTACCAAAATTAACACTTACTTACTTTTAATAATTTATAACAGTGTGGTCTATGCAGTGCAACTTAGATGAACATATCACAATTTTTTAGACAAACCAAAAATGTATTCGCTTGGAATTAAAATACTAAGAAGTGACTTAGTCACCTGACGATGCTATAGTATAGCGGAAACGTTTGTGAATAAAATTATACATTTAGTATAATTTACATTGTGTCAACTTTTAATATTTTTAGTTTCAAAAGTGTCTAATACATTTTTGGTTTGTCTAAAAAATTGTGTTATGTTACTTACTTTTGATACCTACCAGTTACTGGGTGTTTCTTTCAAAAGTTTCTACTCGAAATATTTCCTAAATAAAATAAAATTATATTATGGATTCAATCATAATTGGAAAATTAAGTATTTTTTAGCTCCTGGGTGAATACATTTTTCTTGGATTGATAATTTTTCTGATTTAAAAATTATTTCGGGTAGATTCCAAAACGCTATTTATAAGTTAATTGTGGAAGATTGTAAGTAATATATTAAATATTTTAATGTAATTGTGTGAAACTGTATTTCTGTTTGTATTGTATTAAAATCTCAATAATAATAATTATAATAGGATATTATAGGTACTATTGCATAATATACAACAATATGTTTGGTTCATCGTTCATAGTTTTATTTATAATAATATCATTGTAAAGATTGTCATATTTTGTTCTATTTCTTTTGAATAATTTGAAATTATTTTTAGTCTTCATAAAGCGAACAATAAAGTTTTGCGAAACTTCAACTTAAATTTACTAATAAACTAAATAAACTAAAGGAAATTGAATTCATTAATGATAATTATGTTGAAATAAGAAAAGACAATTTTTAAAATTTTGCAAAAATTATTACACAATAAATTGTGTGCGAAAATAATTACTTATAACAAATAAATTGGTGATTGTGCTCCGAAGTAACAATTTATTTTAATTTACCTGCGCGAGAAGATAGTGGGAACATTTTTGTTTATTATACATTATGTACCTTATACATGTTAGAATGACTTATGTCTTTCTAATATTTCAATTAAAATACTGATATTTCTACGATTATTTTTTATTAGTTTATTACTTTCTTTTCTACTATTCATCCACTTGTTCTCTTCTTCCTCTATTCTAACAGATTGTCCTTGGGGTATAGCATGTTCAGTCGATTACCATCCTTATAATACCAACTAAAGTTAAGTAACTTCATTTAAATTTAAATAGCATTCGTGGTTTCTTCATTAAGTATCACATACAAGTCCGAATTCAGGGTGTATGTTTCAGTAATCCTCGCTTATTGTATGGTTTCTATCTTTCTTGATCAGTTTTTTCAGATACTGATCAGGGTCGACTTTTGTATGATTTTTGTTGTTTCTTGCATACATTATATTACACATTATCCCAGCAAACACAGTTATGTAACAGTTACATAACATTAATATAACACGTTCAATATTCATGTCAACTGTTACGTAACATGCAACGTAAATGTAACATCCATATACGTTCCTATGTCAGCAACATGTAGACATGTATGTTACATGGCAGTTATGTGCTATAGATAACATAATTATTACGTACCACTGTTATATCACAGTTATATGAGAATAGCAACGTAATTGATTAGTAACAATGTTATGCATCTGTTACCCTGAACCAAAAAAGAGCATAAATATAAATCCTATTTATGATATTATTAAGTCATGAGTTACCCTAACCTTATCCATTTGACATGTACCATGTATTTGAAAATCTGAAAAATAGCTGAAATAGTATGAAATTATACATTACTTACGTTGCCATCCGTGGGGTTCGAATCTGGGCTATTCCATGCAATAGCTTTGAAGGGCACATCGCTTACCACTGGGCTACCGAGGGTTACTGTTAAAGTTTTAGTTGTTTGTGTGTGAATTCAAATATTTTGAGAATACAATTAGTATCTACTATAACTAATTTATTATATAACTAGGTTAAGTTATGAAATGATACTTGTAAACGAAAATTATTTGAATAATACCATAAAAAGTTAAAATAACTTACCCAGTCAATAAAAACATGAAAGCAAGATTTACTTAAGGCTGTGTTCTCACTTAGAATGAAAATTCGATTTTAAATAGAAAATGGACTATTCGGTGTACAATAACAGTAGCTGACCAAAAACGTACAATAAAAAATAAAGTGATGTGTAAAAAAAATCGCGAATGCAAGAAATACGCGCATTTTAGCGTTAATTTTATTTACAGTTTTTTGACTTTATTTTTGAAAATAACGCGTTAAAAGTTTTACAGTATATCTAAAACGTTATTTTTAATATTATGTCAAAGAAAATTTTTTTTAAAAATTGCAATAAAAAATTTTTTTTTCGCGATAAAAGCGCTTCGACATAATATTGTAAATAACATTTCTGACATACTGTAAAAATTTTAACTTGTTATTTTAAAAAATAAAGTTAGAAAATTGTAAATAAGAAAGTGGTTGCGAGAGAACAGCCTTAAACACTTTATCACGTTTATCTTCAATATTACACAGAAAAAACAGCAAATATTAAAATAAGGAAACACATGTACAAAGTATACTCTGCAAGGCCAGTGGTGTCGCAGACCTGCTTGGGTCAAACCATTAGGGGCTGTCCAGTAATCACGCGAGGCTCAAAAGGGGGGGTTTGAAAAAAATCACAAAATATTACAGGGGGGGAGGGGGGTCTAGTAATATATCACGTGTATTTATTTTTCGGAAAACGTGCGATACTGAACCAAAAAGCGGCGTTACGTGTATTTATTTTTTCAAAAAATACACGTGATATGGGGAGGGGGGTTAGTCTTAAACCTCACCATGTATCACCAAGAGGGAGGGGGGGTTAAAAAATGTCAAAAAAAACATCACGTGATTAATGGACAGCCCCTTGGCGGCGAAAGTCGAAATATGCATTAATTCAAATGCGTAAACAAACTCATTTGATATGTATAATATAATATAATATTATATAATTAGTATAATTACATATGCCCATGTCACACGACACACGGGGAAAATTTAATTGTAACAAAAGTGCGGTAGTTATAAATTTTTTGGATAAACATATTTGAACCAAGAGCGTTTGAATATTTAATATTGATATGATGTGTTTGAAAATAATGATATTTTGAAAATGTTTTTCAATGGAGAAAATGTATCCATTATTACACAAAACTTTTATGGCAGTATATTTCCTAATTAATATATTTTTAATTATATTGCTTATGATCGGTAAATATTGCGTAATTGTTACGTTTATATAAACATTGTGCTGTAACTAATACGTATTTCAAATATTATGGCATTTATAATATGAAAATATGCACCGTTCATATAACAAATATCTTCCAATGCCATGTAACTATAATTTCGTAATTGTTATGTATTTGTTACGTATATATAAACTTTATGTGTTCTGAGTGATATAACGTACATATAAGTACGATATGTAGCACTAAGGTAACAGATAACATGTTACAGTTATGTAAAATTTATGTTAGGCAAAATGTTCCCCCAATGTTACGTAGCAGTTATGTGTATGTACGATATGTAGCATTGAGGTAACAGATACACGAGTTACGATATTCATGTTATACGTAGAATGATAAGATGTAGTTCATTCGCTTTTCTTAGATTTAAGATAACAAAGGTGTTAAATAGAGGTGCAGAGCATCAGTAGTCGCTTTTTCTAATTCACTGTAGAAGTAGTTAAGTCCTGTGTAATAAAGGTTTTTACTTTTTAAAAACTGGTTTTTGTCAACCGAAATTGTAATTGGCGCAGTCGGTAGTATTCCCAAAATTGACCTTATCGCAAGAGCAATTTTCGTATCATCGATTAATTGGGAATTCGAAGAAAAAAATTCAATTTGGACAAAAACAGCACAGCAGTCATCAAGGGAGGAACAAGCATTGTCCGAACTGTTGACAATTAATTTAGGAAGTCCTGAGGAAGGAACAAGCATCGTCCAAACTTATAGGCATTAGCAACTAAGAAAACGAACCGCAAAGAATGAAAACAGCATTATTGTAAGTCTCATTTAATTTCATATCATTTCAATTCCTAGTATAGATAGATAAGTGTAACTTTCAAGAAACGTACGATAAATTTATGAACCCAGAAATTGATTTCGAAAAATTAGCAAATTTATTTAGTAACATAAAATTAGAACCATCAACAATGGCAACAAATTATCATTTATTAAAATTGCATTTAGATAGTATTTCACATTACGAGGGAAACCCTCACACTTTGAATATTTTTATAGATAATTGTCAAAATTTAATAAATACATTTTCAAGTGCTACCGATAACGCTTTAAACCAATTTTTGTTAAGAGCAGTATTAGGCAAATTAACAGGTAGAGCTTTAATTTTAATTGGTTCCCGTAGCGAACTCAACGATTGGTTAGCTATAAAATCAGCATTACAATTAAGTTTCGGAGATCAAAGAAATATCGATTGTCTCGTGCAAGATTTAATTGATTTGAAACCAAATAGAAACGAATCTTTTTATAATTTTGGCATGCGTTGTCAAGACGTACGATCGTTAATCACGTCAAATTTAAATTCAACATCAATGCCACCTGAAGAAATGGCGATTCAAATAAAAAATTACAATAATTTAGCTTTAAAAACTTTTATAAGAGGTCTAACTGGACAAATTCAAACTAACGTTAGATTAAGAAATCCAGATAGTCTTGAAAAAGCAATGAGCTTATTATTAGAAGAACAAAATTTTCTTTATTCCACTAACCAAAGTAACACTTTAAATTCGAATATTATGTTTAGACCGGAACAAAGATTAACACCTGGAAAATTAAATAATAATTTTAAAACCAATTTTAATTTGAATAAAACTCCAACAACTCAAAACGTTCAAAATTTTAACAGATTTCCACAGTATCAAAATTCGCAAAATTTTAATCAGTCTTCACCTTTTCAAAATACTTCAAATTTTAGTAAACCTACACAATTTCAAAATAACTCAAATTTTTATAAAAATTTACCATTTCAAAATAATTCAAATTTTAACAAAACGCCACAATTTCAAAACACCCCAAATTTTAATAGATTTTCATCATTTCAAAATAACTCTGCGATTAATCAAAGACCTTCATTTCAAAATCCTAATTTTAATAAAACTTTTCAAAATCAACCTAGACCTTCTCAAGGTATGAATCAAAATTTTAACCGATCGGGTAGAACACAAATTACAAATCGATTACACGAACCAATGGATACAAGTAGTGGTCATGCTACTTTTGAAAGATCAAAATATTCTATGAACCACCTTTTTAATCAGAATGTAACCGAAAATCAAGAAACCGAAAACGAATTTGAAAATTTATTTAATTATACGGAAAATGTAAACCAAGACGAGTTTAACAACCTGCCGGAAGAATGTAACTTGTACCCTCAAGATGCATTCCTGCAACAAGATAACACATTTATAGACGAGGGTCAATGTCAACACAACGACATTAACAATGATAATAATGAAACAAATTTTCGCGAAGTCATTTATTCAAACCAACCCAGATAGTACAATTACATAATTTTGAATCTAACTTACCTTATATTTATATACCAGAAATTAATGCAAAATTTTTGATAGATACAGGTAGTTCAAAAAGTTTAATCGATCCAAAATTAGCTTATCATTTTTACAATAATTTCATTTCAAACGAAAATTTTAATATTCAAACATCACATGACATCTCAAATCATTATGAAGTAGCCGAAATTCCTATCTTTCAAATTTTTAAGACAAATCAAAATCATAAATTTTATCTTTTTCAATTAAACGAAAACTACCAAGGACTAATCGGATTTGACTTACTCGATAAATTAGACGCTCAAATTAATATTGCAGAAAGAAGATTTACAACAACACGCACTGAAATTTCAATAATGTTCGATACCGATAAGAAACCTTTAATGCAAAATTTTAACAATAATAAGTCAAAAGTAAACCTTTCAGCTCATTTCAAAATTGAACCAAGAAATTTAGTAGATTTAAACTTTGTTGACCAAATAGATATCGATCATCAACCATTAAATTTAGAACAAGAAAATTTAAATTTATCAAAACAAAATTTTAAAAATCTCAGATTAGAACCTTGCAATAAAAAAGGGAAATATAATACAAATGAAGATTGTTTATCTAGAATTCCAATTAACGATTTAGAAAACAAATCAATAATTAATAATCCTAGAGAAGCAGATGATAATACGCTTGAATTTTTATGTGAATGTATTGTTGAAAATATTACAGACCAACCCCAACTTTCGACTAGTAAAGACATAGAACCAAAAATTAAAATTTTATCCGATACCCAAATTAAAACCCCTGACACAAAAATTAAGACAAAACGTTTGCTTTCAAAATTACAAGATTCCAAAAATCAAATAGAAACTTTATTCAATGAAAATACTAGTAGATTAACCTTACTACAAAATACCATTTTGGCAAACAAACAAATAAAATTGAAAGATGACAATTTAGAAAATTTAACACCAACAAAATTATTTAACTCAACCCAGATCAAAATGAAAACAAAAAACTTAACAAAATTAAACAATTCTCAAAAATGCATTGAACTTTTAATCGACGATAACAAACGGAAACTGAAGCTATTAAAAGATCCAAATTTTGAAAATAAACAAATACCGGAATTAAAAGACAAGTTAAAGTTGACAAAATTTAATTTAAATTACAACCCTCAAATATTACCAAAAATTTATGGAAACAAAAAATTTTCAAACTTTAAACAAAATTGTTTTAATAATCTTTACAATTTAGACATTATACAACTACAAATTTTCAAAATTAAAAATATGAAAAGAAAGAAATTAAATAACAAATTTGTAGGAATCTATTGTATTCTTTTGCCTCCAGAACTTTATCAGTTCCAGGATTTCGCTCTCGTAGCATACATTATAATATCTTTTGCTTATTAGTAGTAATATATAATCTCGCTTTTCTAAATTTAGGTATAAATAACATAAAAATAATGGACCAATTAATATTGCATAAAAATCAAATTTCAATAAACCTTTAGAAATTCAAACTTATAACCAAAAGAAATCAAATTCAAATTATAAATTTCAAAGAAATATTAGATTCAAATTATTAAGTTGAAAATAAAATTCGCATTACATAATTATAATATTGTTTATATCTTCTATTATAAAAAAAAAAAAAAATGCTGACACCCGTATTTAAATAAATTCTTCAAAAACCGTTCAAATAAAGTTTACAATCAGCACTTAAAATTAAAAGACTACCATTGTTTCACAATTTCTTTAAATGACATGAAAATACAAATGACGGAATTCAATCTTGTGATGAAATCATTAACAACAAAGTAAACCAAATTTTAGTGTTTCCGAACGTTTATCACAAAGCAGATGTAAATCAGGATAGTTATGAAAATCATAAAATAATTACTCTAAAAATACCGAAAAAAATAACGAACTAATATTAGATTTTTTTTGAAAAAAATACACGGACCCACAAAAAGTTTATTGCATGTATTTTCACAATGATCAATTGTACAAGGATTTTTGTTTAGTATATTTTACTGGTAACAAACCCAAATTAATTAGATGTACAAAAAGAGTTAATACTGTAACCGCCCCTGAAGAACAAATAATTTTAATTCAATAATAAAAATTATCTAACATTAGTAGATTCATTTACTAAATTTGCTCAAGCAATTTTTATAGAAGGTAAAACTGCTATTCACTTTAGCAAAGCTTTAATTAAATACTTTACTTCTTTTGGAATCCCCCAAAATTTGACCAAAAACGTAAAGTAGTTTCAAAACATAACACTCACGGAGATTCTAATGACATTTTTAAATTAAATCAAACTGTTTTTAAGAAAAATCCAAAAACTCGAAATAAGAAAGAGAACAAATTTATTGGACCTTACCAAATTACCGAAATTTTAGATAAAAATAGAGTACAAATTACTAACAAACAAAACAAAAACGAAATTATTCATATCAAAGAACTTAAGATGCCTCTTGTTTCAGATTCACCTTGTTAACCGCAACCTTTTCTACAAAATTCCACAAAATAACTGAAAACCCTGGACTCTTACCTTTAAAATTAGGAAATGCCCAAAATAAAATTGATACTTGGTCATTCATTCAAATATTTGATATTACTGATACCATACGAGAATTCAATTCACTTCAAACAAAATTAAATCAATTAAAAAATTCATTTGAAATTAGTTCGACAAATCTTACTGAAAGTTATAAACAAGAATTAAATAATTCCTATGATTTAATAAATATTTTAGAAAGAAAAATAACATTACAAATTCATCAATTAAATCCTTTAAATCAAAATAGAGCCAAACGAGGTTTAGTAGACGGTTTAGGATCCATAATTAGAGCAATCACGGGAAATTTAGATCAAAATGATGCGGAAAAATATGACAAAGCAATAATGACAATTTCAGGAAACCAAGATAAAATTAAATCATTAGTAAAAGAACAGATAACGTTATTACAAAATTCAATTGGCAATTATCAGAAAAACATTCAAACATTAGCAAAAAATCAATTAATATTAGAATCCAAAATTTTACAAATAGAAAAGATATTAAAAACAATGGAATTTAAAAATATCGAAACTTATCATTTCTTTCTTATACAAATGTTTATTTCACAAATAATGTCAGCCTTTCAAACAATCTACGATTCATTGGAAAAAATTGAAGTAGCTATCACTTTTTCAAAAATTAACACATTTCATAATTCAATGTTAGATCCAAAAGAACTACTGAATGAAATTTTAATAATCAATAAACAACTAAACAATAAAAATAAATTTCCATTTGAACCAGAAATTAAAAATATTCTTTTATTTGAAAAAATTATGGAAATAAAAAGTTATAGTAAAGAAAATCAAATCATTTTTATTTTAGAAATTCCAATAGTAGAAACTGAAAGTTACAATTACTATCATTTATATCCTTTGCCAATATTATCCGATACATCCTTCAAAACAATAATTCCTCATTCCGAATACCTCCTTTATAATGAGCAAAAATATGCATTTCTTACTGCAAGATGTCTTGAAATTTCGAACAAGGAATATTTATGTCAAAATGGAGAAATTATCGATTCCAAAGAAGATGCACCATGTGAAATCCAACTACTACGACACTCGGAAAATGCAACGAATTGTAAATTAATTCATGTTCAAATAACCAACATCAAAATTCAAAAATTGGAAAATAATCAATGGATCATCATTACACCAAAAAGTGTTGTTGCTACGAACAAGTGCGGTAATGACAAAGACAGTGTGTATTTAAACGGGAGTTACGTAGTTGAAATAGAAACAAAATGTGAAGTGAAAATAGAAGAGATAACACTAAAGACTTTTAAGAATTTAAATTTGGAATTTAAAAATATTGAATTACCTAAATTATATTATAGTCAAAATCAAAAAGTACACAACGATTTTAATTTTAAAACTGAAAAATTAAATTCAGTAAATGTCGATGAAATCAAAAATATTTTTAGTGACTTGTCAAATCAAAAAGAAAAATTAAATTCATTAAATGATACTTCGGTTCACTTCCACAGAATTAGTGGATATACATTAATCATTTATGTTATAATCTTTGTAATTTTAATTTATGTATTTTTTAAATATTATTATAATAGAATCAAAATTTTGAAGCCCTCAGCAGAGGAAGCCGAAGAAGAAAATGGTAAGCCGAAAAAGGAGATCAACATCAAATTATCTTCGAACTCTGGTAACCCATAGTTCTCATCTTAGGCCAGAGGAGTTACGATATTCATGTTATACGTAGAATGATAAGATGTAGTTCATTCGCTTTTCTTAGATTTAAGATAACAAAGGTGTTAAATAGAGGTGCAGAGCATCAGTAGTCGCTTTTTCTAATTCACTGTAGAAGTAGTTAAGTCCTGTGTAATAAAGGTTTTTACTTTTTAAAAACTGGTTTTTGTCAACCGAAATTGTAATTCACGTTACAGTTACGTAAAATTTATGTTAGGCAAAATGTTCCCCCAATATTACGTAGCAGTTATGTGTATGTCAACGCGGTGTTTGCTGGGATACATGTATTATAATTTTATATTATCACCTGTTTAGGTGATATAGGTATAACTTTTTATTATCGCAAAAAAAATGCATTTATAAAAATATAGTAGCTTCCAAAATGACTTTAATACGTTAACAATTATTTTTTATAAGATGTCACAAAATCTCAAGTCCCTGTGAAAAATACAAGCGGAGATATTTCACTGCAAAGTCAAAAAAGTATCCGGTACTACGATCCAGGAACATTAGGGTTAATAGTAGTAACATAATCAATTTTTTTTATTTTTTTATTTAATTGTAATTTTTTCAAGTAACTTGATACAATCTTCTATATTTGAAATACATTAAAAACAATTTTTTGTCACGTAATTTTTTTGTGTAAAATAGAAACAAAATTAAAACTTGTAGTTCTACTTCATTTCAAACTGTAATATAATTATTAAATACATAAAAATTCCACCAATAATCTGGAACAAATATTGTTTTTTACAAAAAAAAATACAGAAAGAAATATTTTAATATGTACTCGTAAATAATATACTGTGTGCATTCAAGTTCCATCCGGACAAATGCAATAAAATGTTACAGATGGAATTTTTTTAAATGTTGTTTTCATTCATTTAAAATGGTTCTCTTCTAACTCGCAGCAATAACAGAGATGTAAGGCAACTAGGAAGGCTCTTCAACTTGAGCTTGCAGGGTACTTTTCGTGAGTGATATCCTCATCATTTAAATAGCTAGGTTACTTTTAGGTTTAGAATACAGAAATATGACGATACGGTAGATGGTTAAGCACAATAATTTTTTTGAGTTACAAAAGAGCTTATGACTAAAGGTATCTTTACATTATTGGATTTGATATTGGATTTTTGTATTCGAGATTTGTATTGGATTCCATTTCTAATGCGCAAATATAAACTCATTTACGTTATTGGGGGTTATTAATAAAAGTGAGCATGAAGTATATACTCAAAATTTTAAATTAAAAGCCTCAAATTATACAAATAAAATTTACAAGTAGATTCTTATGTGTATTCTCATATGTTTAATTATTTTTTATTTTTATTCATACAATTCCGAGAAATATTTAAAAATTATGAGTAGTAACTTCATGCTCATTTTATTCATAATCCCCATATTGTATATTTGTATTGGATTTTTAATGACAAATGACAGTACTGTAGTCTTTTTCGTCTTTCCCGCTGCTACGCCAAATTGTAATCGTCGTTTACAATAAACTTGCAGCTACTTTAGTAACTTTATTTTTGATAAACAACTCGAAACATACATGAAATAAATCAACAATAACTAAATTGCCCGTCGTACAATTTAATTAACTATCGTCGTCTTTTTATATGTCTCACGCTCGTCGTCTTTCACGAATGAATCTGTCACATCGTCTTTTGTCAGTCGCGTCTGTCTAAATCCCACATTCGGCCATCCTAATCCGAATCCGTCTCGGATTCGCCGCTAATCCATGTCTTCAGATATTCAGCGCAAGTGGAAGTTATCTTAGGGCCTTCGTAATAACCTTCTTTTATAACATCATAAGTATCGTTATATTTGACTTTGATTATTCGGTAAGGACCGAGAAACTTAGATTTTAGTTTTAAACCTGGTCCAAACTGCGTTCTTTTTATGGCTACTAAATCATTAATCTTGTAGGTTTTAGGCTTCTTTCGTCGTAAATTGTAGGTTTTCTTATTTTCTTCTTGGGTCTTCAGTATTTGTAACTGCGCCTTCTGTCGCAATTCGTTTCTACCTTCTTCAAACAATTCTCGAGTCGTCTGCTCTATCATTTCTTTCTCGCCTTCTACACAACCGCACTTCTTTTTACATGGATTCTTCTTCTTACATGGGTTTTTCTTCTTCTTTTTACACTTCTTCTTCTTCTTTTTACACTTCTTCTTCTTCTTTTTTGAAGGTATTATAAAATCATCATTATAAACTAACACTATATTTTGCTTAACTAATTCTTGGAATACCACGTTAATAAATCTTTGAAAAACTGATGGTGAATTACACATACCGAATGGTACTCTTAAAAACTGATATTGCCCATTGTGCGTCACAAAACTGGTATATTTCTTGCTTTTTTCACATACTTTCACGTGATGAAAAAATCCATTTCTTAAGTCTATTGTAGTAAAAATCTTAGCGTCTTGCAGTCTGTCTAACTGATCTTCGATCAACGGAAGTGGAAATCTATCTTTAACCATCACTCTATTTATCAACCTGTAGTCTATGCAGATCCTAGGTGTGCCGTCTTTTTTCTTTACCACCACGACTGGACTTGCATATTCCGAGGAACATGGTTCTACTATTCCATTCTCGATCCATTGTAAGACCTGTTCATCCACTGTTTGTCTTTCTGGGTAAGGTAATCGTCTTGGTCTTTGGTAGATTGGCTGCTCTTCTTTTAACGTTATTACCATTTCGACGTTGGTTTCTTTAATTTTCTCTGGCTTGTAGTCAGCAATGAGTTGTTCGATTTCTTCTTTGATTGGCTTGCTAACTTCTTCGTCGATGTCCAACGTATCGTTATCGTCGTTTACTGTTCGAATTCTATAAACATGAGGAAGCATTCTCTGAATCGTAATTTCTCCTTCTCTGATTTTTACTTCAGCTTGATTCAATAAATCCTGTCCCACAATTGCATCAGTAGCAATCGCACCATTTGACACAACATGAATCGTGGTAGGAAACTCTTGTTCGTCTATTTCAATTACGTCTCCAAAAAATCCAATTGTCTCTATTGACATTTTCCAAGTCCAGTGAGTGTAATTTTAGTTTTATTCAGAGCTGGTGAATTCATTTTTTCGTAAATACTTTTTTTGATTAAGTTTACTTTACTGCCCGTATCAACAAGCGCATTAATCTTGATATTTCTCAGCAAAATCTTCTTAATCATTTTCTCATCGTCAAATTTTTCTTCTACATGCACTCGATTAGTCATGACAGGTGCTGTATTTTCTACACTTTTTGCTGCCGTAGTGCATCTTGCTGCCTTATGCCCAAATTCGTTGCATTTGAAGCACTTTGTCCCCAAGGCTTTGGACTGGCATTCTGACGATTTGTGGCCCCTTGCTCCACAATTAAAACAACGCATTCCTGTCTCTTTCGGTACCTCTGATGCATTCGGGTTTTTTGTTGTTTTGTAATTCGTATTTGGCTTAGCAGGCTGCCCACATTTTGCTTTCATTACTTCGTACGTTTCCATTTTTGCCTTAAATTCTTTTATGTTCTTTGCACCATAAAGTATGCTTTTGTTACATACTTCATTTTGTATTCCATCGATAACATACTGCATTAATGAATCATCATCGATTGTGCCTCTGCTTGCTACTTCCTTCATTTCAAGAAAATATCGTTGTAAGCTTTCCTCTTTTTTCTTTTTTCTCCCGGTTAGCATTTCGTGTATTTTTGCACTCGTAACTTTGGGCGCAAATTCTTCTTTTAGTGCTTTTTTCAATTTGTTCCACGAGTTGATGCCTTTTTCTCCTTGGATAAATAATCGTGCAAGCCCCTTCATAGATTTTTTTGCAAAAATGTACTTTTGTAAATCGTTCCATCGAAACAAACTTGAAATTTCCTCCAAGTCGGTAATTCATTTTTCAAGAGGATAAAGGTCTTCACCAGTGAAATTCCTTATTGACCCCTCAACGTCTTTATATGTTAAATGGAATTTTGGTACGTTTTGCGTACTTAACTTGCTATTGGTTGACACATCGTCGTCTGCATCAACGTCTACATCGTCTGGTTCCAGTTCTTCGTCCGATTCGTCATTGGTGTTCCCTTCATTATTTAGTAGGTTGATGTCCATTAAATGTTTGCTGATACGTAATGTTAATTCTTCTTTGTTTCCGTCATATTCTAAATTCATAACGTTGCAAATTGCAGTTAAATCGCGCTCACTTAAATTGTTTGTGACGTAACTTAGTTTATCGATATGCTCTTTACTATTAGTTGCAAATGTAAAACCTGAAAAATCACGTAGTCTTTGTCGATTTTTTCGATCACCGTCCAATTCAAAAATAAATTTATAAAAAGCTTTAATAGTACACACACTTGCTTTTTTAATATTGTCATTGATACGCGGCAACTGTCCCAAACATTCCATTTTGATAAGGTAATCAAGTTTTTCTTCCTAAAAAGTAACTGTTCTTATCACAATTCTGTCTAAATTTTTACGGCAAAGTTTTTGTGTAAATTAATGTTCACTGATTGATTAATTAATAACACTTTGCACATAATTTTAACTCGATTTTTATCCCGGACGAGCCCCCAAATGTAGTCTTTTTCGTCTTTCCCGCTGCTACGCCAAATTGTAATCGTCGTTTACAATAAACTTGCAGCTACTTTAGTAACTTTATTTTTGATAAACAACTCGAAACATACATGAAATAAATCAACAATAACTAAATTGCCCGTCGTACAATTTAATTAACTATCGTCGTCTTTTTATATGTCTCACGCTCGTCGTCTTTCACGAATGAATCTGTCTTACATCTGTCACATCGTTTTTTGTCAGTCGCGTCTGTCTAAATCCCACAGTACTGAGAATAAAATCATAAAATCACATAATCTGTTGTTATCATTTACCTTTGCATTTTTTGATTTGGGCTCTATTGTTGTGAACATTTTTATTTTTGTAAAAAAATGGTAAACAAAGCAATTTTTAAAAATTTAAGGTTAACAAATTTAAACATGAGTGAAACTACCACACTGCGCATGCTCACTAATAGAAATTCAATAAAAAATCCAATACAAATAGACACAGTCCTATTTTTTTTAAATCCAACGGCTGTAGTCTAATGTGAAATCGAGTAATATAAACAATAATGTAAAGATACCTTAAGAATATATCAATTGCCTCTGCGATCTTCCTGACTGCCGTATTTCGATCCTCAGCAATGCAATGCTGCAATTTTTGCATATCTTTACACGAGCAAGATTTTTGACGCTTCGACTAGCGTTACTTGTTTTGCACTAATTCTCAGCCTTCACTAAATAGTTTCTACTTGTCTCAGATAATTGCGCTTGCTAAACAATCATCGTCTTAAACTTAATCACAATTCTTGATCCACATTGAATATCGTAACTTTATTGATTATCGATATTATTTAAATTTTATTCACAGATTACCTAAGGGTAGACTTTCCAACTCAATTTTATTTTAATAATTAGCGCTGCTTTATATTAAAATTCTGGTGTCAATACGGATGGAACCTGAACACAGTAGGATTAGGTAAGGTGCTACTTTTTATGGTACTTCCTTATAGCAACACTCTTTACAAATGGAGTTCAGATTATATCAATTCTGTACTTGCCATCATTTCAGAAAAACAAGAAAAACAGAAAAAAGACTGGAAAATTTAAAAATAAGGTAATTGTGAATATAACGTATTTCAAAAATTGTACTTTAAAGTAAAAGCTGCCAAAATTTATTACCCTATTTATGTAATGAAACTTTCTCCAAACTCCATCAATAGGAGGTTTGCTAGAAGAATAAATAACCTACCGAAAAAATCAATGATTTCCTTAAAATAAAAATATTGCACGCAGTAAAGTTTAGGTTTTGATGAAGTAGCTGAACAGAAAAGATTAATATCTGGAAAATAACATTTTAAAGAATTATGAAACAGTATGAGTACTTATATTTTAATTCTGCTATACTAACTGGATTGGCTCAGTGGGGAATGACAGGACTGGGGTGTAACTGAAACCGGAGGTAGTACAATGGGCCCGATTGGTGGCCTAAGTGCGCGCGAGCTTGTCTTGCCCTCCAGAACAAATCCAGAATCCAGAATCCAGATTCTGCTATACTAGTATCAATGGCGTAACTACCGGGGGTTCTGGATGTACAAAAAAGACGGACCCATGGAGTCAAGGAAAGTCAATTCTACAGTCATAAAACTTATTTACTTTCAAAACTGCAGTTACCGCATACCGAACAGTGAATATAAACAGCTTACGGTTAACTTTTAGGAATTTGTTCCTGTAAACCGGTATAAGCCCAACCCATATTAGCTGCATGTCGATAAGTACAGGGTGTCCAGATTGAATAATTAGACACGGGCCCACGGAGACATACATAAGGTACGCCACTGACTAGTATGTAATACGTACTTCTATTTCAACGTCTTCCTTAAATTTATTTGTTAAATTCATTTCATTTAGCATAGGAAGTAGAATCTTGATTTTGTTTGCCTGAAACAAATCTATATATTATTTTATCGCTCAAACTTTAAGAAAGAATAAAACCATACCTCAAAAGTGGCCATAGAACAACAATGAACTATCCAAAAGAGACGCAGTATAGCTGAGGAGAATATAATAACTGAATAAATGATAAACCCAATATCTATTAAATAACCACTTGATATGTATGTCCCATTATAATATAATGAGGTTATTATTGCAAGCAAATCTTGTAATATTATAATAAGTATTTGAAAAGAATATATTTTATTTAACACTTTTCCATACTTGCATAAACTAAAATGTTTTTTACGAATAGTTTCTATTAAAGTTATTAGTAGTTTGTTGTTGTAAATTTTCTTTCTAAAACATAGAACATAGAAGATCGTGCTTGAATATTTAACTAGGTTGATCCAGTTATTAGAGCTTGTTAGTATCCCGAATTTTTTGTCGAAACAAAGCCAAAGCAAAATTATAATTAAATACATAATAAATTGCAACTATTCCTTTAACATAATGTAGAAATTATAGAATTTAAGATTTTTTTGGTTCGATTTCAATAAAAATTCGTTATAAGGCTCCACAAATTTTAATAATCGAATCAACCTGGAAACGCGAACTCAATAGAGGGAACTATTTAAATTAGAAAACTAAATACAAACTTATTTGGTAATTATCATCTGTTTACATCTGCAAAACTTTTATTTATAAAATATTTTTTCATTTTTTTTGTTTTTTGATTTTATCATTCATTCCGTCTCAAATATGAAGTGTTTTTTATCATTTTGATCGTCAATTTCAGAATATGACAATATAGAAATTAATCATTACTATAAATAGCACTCTACGTACTAAGCATTTAAAACATTTAAGCGAAGAGAAGTTTATATTATTCATGATACTACTTGTTTTTTTTTAACAAATTTTTGACAGAAAACACAATTTTTAATATTCTTGGAGAAAACTCCTTTCTTTGTGTAAATTGAATGTGCGGCAATATTTATTTCATTGAACACTGCGACTGTTTTTATAACCTACTGTAATAAGCGTTGATTCTTGAAAGTAATATTCTTCGGTAGTAACAAATTATAATTGTTGTCGTTTCGTACATTGCATTGAAATTTGCAAATTTGTTCATTTAACCATCTAAACCGTTGTTTCAAACATATCACTAAAGTGCAGAACTGGAAACACACAAAAACATTTATAATTGTTGGAACTGCATAAGAAAGTAGTTCTCCATATCCTTCCAAATTTAATAACTCTGGACTGTCTTTAGTTATCCCAAAAACAAACAATGTCATTAAAAAGCTGATGAAGAATAAACTAAATATTATATATAACTTGGTTTTCCGATATTCCATTTTTAAATTTATATTGAAAAGATGTTCACATTCATTGTCAAACTTGTCGATAAATTTTAAGAAATTAAGAATCTAAAATTCAAAACAGTTTAATTATAAAAACTAAATATTTTTTAATTAATTGTCTCACATCTTCTATAAAAATGCAGGGTAACAAATTTTCACAAATCATGCCACTCTGACTAAAAATTATATCTAAATTTGTTGTTAAAATGGCCATAAACCCATCGTCTTTGCTGTTTACGAATGCTTTAAGATTAAAAGTATGAAAGTTTATAAAAAAAAACAAAGTTATGCTCCAAATTATTTTTAGCTTTGATTTCTTAATTTCAGTTTTACTTATAGTAAAAGGTACTAATCCAACTAATTGTGTTATCAAATACATAGGTAATATAGACGAATAAAATGTGACAGATTTAGTCATTTTCAAAAGACAATTCAATGTAACAAAATTGCTAATAATATTAATCTATTTTTTTAAATTATACTACGCTTTTGTACTATATTATATACATAATAGTACATAAATACTGCACATTATACAGAATATTTCATTAGACAAATTGTAAAACTACAAAAAAAATTTGCTATCAGTTTGATATGCGATTTACACAGGTAACAAGAACTTACGCATTTAATTCGCATTTAAAAGAACGAATTATTTCGAGCATACCAAATATGGTAATTCTTGTTTTTTTTATTAATTATATAACTTTTTTAGCATTATGAAATAATTAATAATAGAAAATTTAAAACTTTCGAAAATAAAGTCGCACCACAGAGTGACTGTGCTAGTCAAATTATTGCAAGTAATTTGTGTAGTCTAGTATTGTACATAATATACAATCAACCTAATGCATTTACAAAATAAACTTCTTTTGAAAATTGAAATTTGACAACAAATTACAATAATGAAAAATACATTTAAGAATTACATTGATTTACTTCTAAAATTACGCGTGTTTTACCCTGACTGCTCGTTCCTGAGGTAAACTCTGAGAAATTCTTGCTGAGGGTAGTGGTTCAAATTTACTTTTTAAACAACAGCGAAACTTATTAAAAAAACTCAATAAAAATTTGAATAATTAAAAATTTAATGAACTAAGTAATGGTGTTTTTGAAAAGCTAAAAGTGATATTTTTTTATTTTATAATAAAATACAGTCCTGATTAATAATCATCACAATGATTACTGACAGATTTAGTCATTTTCAAAAAACAAATTAATGCAACAAAATTGCTAATAATATTAATTTTTTTTTTATTATACCACGCCTTTGTGCTATATTATATAGTACATAATAGGTAGTACATAATAATACTGCACATTATACATAATATTTCATTAGCCAAATTGTAAAACTACAAAAAAAAAATTTGCTATCAGTTTGATATGCGATTTACACAGTTAACAAGAACTTACCCATTTAATTTCTAATTGAATAACAATAATTAAATCCTTAATTTAATAAAATTAAATGGCACAATTAATGGCACCAATAATCTACAAGAATTAAATATTTGTTATGAACATCATAAAAAAACGAATTATTACGAGCATATACAAAATATGGCAATTCTTGCTTTTTTATTATATTATATCATAACTTTTTTAGCTTATAAAATAATTAATATTAATAAAAAATTTAAAACTTTCAAAAGTAGTCACACCACAGAGTGACTGTGCTAGTCAAATTATTGTAAGTAATTTGTGTAGTCTAGTATTATACATAATATACAATCAACCTAATGGATTTACAAAATAAACTTCTTTTGAAAATTGTAATTGGACAACAAATTACAATAATAAAAAATACATTCAAGAATTACATCGGGTCCTTCACAATTAGGGCTGGGCAATTGTTAGATTTAACTATCGATAATCGATTGTGTAAAAACAATCGATTATATCGATTAATCGAAAACAATCGATTAATCGAAAACAATCGATTAATTGTCATACGCATGCGCAGATTAAAATCCATAACGTGAATTCAAAACTGCGCATGCGTCTGATAGTTGCAAATGGTTTCAAACTGCTGAAAGAACAGAGCTTATAAAAAACTTCCAGGTCTAAGAGAAAGGGAGAGTTACATAAAATGTGACTAACAATTTATAAGTATGACTAGGAGGGTGGGGGGGAAATTTATAAGAAAATTATGCTTGAATTTCTTTTTTGTTCACATTTAATTGTGCGTTAAGCGGTTGAAAAATAATGGGGTCTTTGTTTTGTGATCATCTGCCACAATGGAGGTAGAGGGGATAAAAAAAGCTTGCCCCAGCCCCCCATTGGCACGTTCCATAATATAATAATAATAAGGTATGCTATTGCGCAGGTTATGTAGTATCCACGTGACGTCATGCGCAACAATTATCAAAATGCAATTTATATGTATCATATCATTGGTTCAAAATATGATTACGCGCAGAATTTTACTTACCACGTGACGTCATGCGCAATAATTACCAAAATGGAACTCGCATCTGTCATACATTATTTATTTTACTATATCATGAGCACGGTCCTGCTAGAGGTAGACGATTGTTAAAATTTACAATCGGAAAACAATTAATTATTTTGAATTGAAAATAATCGAACAATCGATTATTCTGATTGATTAATCTATTGTTCGATTTTTACTACCTCGGCTTTTTTTACCTAAACTATATCTAATTACTTTCTTGCGTACTACTCCATATTGGTTCCATATGACATAAATAAACAATAGATTAATCAAAAACAGTCGAACAATCGAAAAAAAATCTGATTAATCTATTATTCAATTTTTTTCATTTCGGTTTTTTTTATTAAAATTACTTTGAAAAACTTTTTGCGTACTATTTCATATTCGTTTTATATAACATAAATAAACAATCGCTTAGTCAAAAACAACTAATTAATCGAAAATAATCGAACAATTAAAATTCATCGAAGAATCGATTAATCGCACACAATCGAAAATAATCAAATAATCGATTAATCGCAAACAATCAAAAATAATCGAAAACAATCGATTAATCGAAAATAATCGATTGATCGAACAATCGATTAATCGAAAACAATCGATTAATCGAACAATCGATTAATCGAACAATCGATTAATCAAATAATCGATTAATCGAAAATAATCGATTTTTCAATTAATCGATTATTTCAAAAATATTAATCGATTATCGATTAATCGATTAAATAATCGATTACATTCGATTAAATAATCGATTAATCGAAATTAATTCCCAGCCCTAATCACAATGATTACTTATGTTTTATATGTTTTTCCAACAGAAAGAAAATTTAAATAGAAATTTAAAAAAATAATTGCCTACAAATTATTTTGACAGATCAAAATTACCAAATTTTATTTATAAATAATTATTTTGATATGCAATATCCCAAGTACATTTCAAATTGTCGACAATTTTTTCAACAAACGCATAAGTGAAAAGCGAAAAAAAATTTTATACTAATTTGAAATGCACGAGAGAATATTTATTTAGACCAGCGATGCTCAACCCGTCGATCGCGATCGACCGGTCGATCGCAAAGCTAATTTCAGTAGATCCCAAGAAAATTTCATTCAAACTGTACGAAAACCCGAATTACAGTCCCTTTCTCCAAAATTTGTAAATTGGTCGACCACAGTATTTTAATATAGTAGAGAAGGTAGATCTTCAAGACTTTCAGATATTGATAATTAGATCAAGTTATATGAAAGGTGCATGACTGATTTAGACTATTTCACGAATAAAATAGGAGGTTAATATAAAAAATTAATTATATTATAATTTGAGTTACTGCTAAAAACACAATTTTCTTCAAGTTTATTAAGTAGATAATACGTATTTATTTAAATACTGAAGTTAAT
Organism: Rhagonycha fulva; assembly: GCA_905340355.1. NCBI lineage: Eukaryota > Metazoa > Arthropoda > Insecta > Coleoptera > Cantharidae > Rhagonycha > Rhagonycha fulva. Next base: position 39,329,750 of record HG996556.1, read on the forward strand.
AAAAATATTGTCACTTATATTTGGTTTAAAATAAACTTTAAAAAATTGTCGATGCAATTCGATTGTTATTGGTTGAACGTTTCGTTGTTTTTAATTCCATTGGTCTAATGACAGCTGATTGAAATAGTCATATGCAATATCCCAAGTGCATTTCAAATTGTCGACAATTTTTTTGAGCTCACGAATGCGTTTGTTACTTTTGCAATTTTCTCGACTTGAGGAGGGAAAATTGCCGAAAAGCAACAAACGCATAAGTAAAAAGCGAAAAAAAATTGTATACTAATTTGAAATACACGAGAAGATATTTATTTAGACTATTTCACAAATAAAATAGGAGGATAATATAAATAATTAATTACATTATAATTTGAGTTACTGCTAAAAACACAATTTTCTTCAAGTTTATTAAGTAAATAATACGTATTATTTAAATATTGATGTTAATAAAAAAAAATTGTCACTTATATTATATAGCAATCTGGAATGCAAATGGCCTAAACCAGCACTTAGCAGAAGTCAAAACTTTCATTAATAATCAAGATATAGACATCATGCTGATATCACAAACACATTTAACCAATAAAAATTACATAAAAATACCAAAATATAAAATCTACGACTCAAAACATCCAAATAATAAAGCACACGGTGGCGCCGCCATAATAATGCGAGAAAATATAAAACACCATGAGATAGAAAAGCACGAAAAAGAACACTTACAAGCGGCCAGTGTATCAGTAGAGGATGGACTTGGCGGCTGCACTATTTCTGCTCTGTATTGCTCAACGAAACAAAATAATAAAAAAGAAGATTATGAACAGTTTTTTAAAACCCTTAGAAATAAGTTTATAGCCGGTGGTGACTACAACGTAAAACATTCAATGTGGGGTTCCCGGCTAACAACCACAAAAGGCAGAGAACTAGCAAAAGCTATAAAAACAAACAACTTGAATTGGATATCGACTGGTGAACCAACCTATTGGTTGGCCATCGAACATAAACAAGACAGCGGATCTCATTGACTTCTGCGTCACAAGAGGTATCGACATCGCAAAGGTTAAAGCAGAATCTTGTCTCGATCTTTCCTCTGATCACTCACCAATAATAATCAATTTTTATTCACAAATCGTAGAGAAAGAAAAACGACCAACTCTATTTAGTAAAAGAACAGACTGGAACATATTCAGAGAAGAACTAGAAAAATTAATCTCACTAAATATTCCTTTAAAGACCGAAAAAGAACTGGAAGAAGCAGTGTATACACTAACAACCAGTATACAACAAGCCGCATGGCGAGCTACTCCGGATTCTCATAATAAAACAATAAAAGAAACAATACCACTTATAATAAAACCAAAAATATCCGAAAAACGAGCCCTACGGAAAAAATGGCAACAAACTAGGTATCCTTCCGATAAAGCTAAACTAAATAAAGCCGCCAAAAATCTAAAAGAAATGATATTCCAAATAAAAAACAAAGGAATACAAAATTACTTAGAGAACCTCAGCGCATCAGAAGCAAGCGATTACTCTTTATGGAAAGCCACTAAAAAATTGAAGAAACCTCAAGTATCAATACCACCAATAAAAGACGTAAATAATAAATGGGCCAGGAACGACAAAGAAAAAGCAAATGTTTTTGCTCAACATCTAGCAAAGGTTTTTCAACCATACCCATCATCCAGTAGCACAGAAGAAGCAAATGAAATTATGGAATTCCAAGATACACCATTTCAAATGGACTTTCCTATAAAGAATTTCAAATTGAAAGAAGTGGAAAAAGTAATTTACAACGACATAAACCCAAAGAAGGCTCCCGGATACGACCTAATCATCGGAAAGATTCTACATGAAATAACCAACAAATGCCTAAGAGCCATATTGCAAGTATTTAATGCAATCATCAGAATAAACCACTTTCCAAATCACTGGAAGATCGCACAAATTGTAATGATCCCCAAACCTGGGAAAAAACTGGACGATGCCAAATCTTATCGGCCAATTAGTCTGCTTCCTGTGCTGTCAAAGGTGCTTGAAAAACTAATTCTTAAACAACTGAAACCTATAATATAAGAACGTAATCTGATTTCTAATCACCAATTTGGATTCCGCAACCACCACGGAACAATTGAACAGGTTTACAGAATAGTCAGTCACATCAACAGCGACCTACAGGGTAAGAAATACTGCTCGGCGGCATTTCTAGATATAAGCCAGGCCTTTGATAAGGTATGGCACCTCGGACTAGTATACAAACTAAAAAAAAAACCTACCACACCATTATTATCAGATTTTAGAATCTTATCTTAGTGATAGATACTTTCAAATTATGCAGCAGAATGAATATACCAGCTTTTATCCAATAAATTCTGGAGTGCCCCAAGGAAGCATCCTCGGTCCTGTCCTGTACCTGCTGTATACATCTGACCTACCAACTACATCACATACCACAGTAGCAACCTTTGCTGATGACACAGTCATCCTTTCTTCGCACAACAATCCAACTATTGCATCTAGAAACCTTCAAGATAATTTAAACAAAATCTAGGACTGGCTCAAGAAGTGGCGAATAAAAGCAAATGAAACAAACTCAACTCAAGTGACTTTTACCATGAGGAGAGGCACCTGCCCACCGGTGAAAATTAATGGCTGTCAGTTACCACAAAGGAAAGATGAAAAATACTTGGGAATGCACCTTGACAGGCGACTTACTTGGAGAAAACACATATTCATGAAGCGGAAATAACTTGGGTTAAAATTATCTTAGATGTACTGGATCATTTGACGAAGCTTACAACTCTCCATTGAAAACAAGGTCTTAATTTATAAAGCCATACTTAAGCCGATATGGACTTACGGAGTACAACTCTGGGGATCGGCAGCGGAATCAAACCTCGAGATTCTCCAGAGACTCCAAAATAAAGTGCTTCGCATTATAGCAGATGCACCTAGATACATACCCAATAATGTAATACAACGCGACATTCCAATGCCTACGGTCAAAGAAGTGATTCAACAGTTCAGTGTGAGATACCACCGAAGACTTACGATGCACCCCAATGTGCTTGCCAATCAATTAGTAACGCAAAACGAAGAACTACGCAGACTCAAAAGATGTCAACCGGAAGATCTAATGACCAGATTCGACCCATAAGAAGTAAATGATGTAAAGGCAGAATGTTCAGTGGAACACAATGCGCAAGTCATTTGGTTTATGATATTTTGTAATATACCTTATCAACAAATACGCTTATTGTCTTTATGGACAGATTGCAATGTACATAGGAGTTAAATAAAAAAAAAAAAACTTATATTTGCTTTAAAATAAACTTTAAAAAATTGTCGATGCAATTCGATTGTTATTGGTTGAACGTTTCGTTGTTTTTTCATTCCATTGGTCTAATGACAGCTGAGTGAAATAGTCAAGGCAATTCTGATTTTTTAAGAAGTGCTTATTAACTCTGTCGCTGAGACTGCGACAGTTTCCATCCCAATTTTAGAAGTTGTAAAAATTTTATGACTTATAAATAGACAACCCCTAAATACAAACCTAAAAATGGTAGACGTTTTCCTGGTCGGATAAAGGAGTAATTCGCGGTTTAAAATTGTAAGAATTTGAAGTAAAGCGCGCGAGTTAAATAAGTCGTGGCCTTATTTAACAAAAAAAATCTTTATTTTGTTTTAATAACAATACAAAAACTTTAATTGGTTTTACAACATTAAGTTGGAGACACACAGATAACAATATATTATGACTTCAGCAATTTAACATGCGATCAAGAATACACGTTGATGTATGACTGCCTTAATTATTACAAGAGTGATCTTATATACTAAGGATATGATAAACACATTGGTCACTTTCCTGTGTAGTGTTGGTCACTTTCCTGCCTCGTGATGAGGAAATAATAAATTAGTAATAAACATGTTTTTACGTTATATTAGTAATTGTGGTTAATAGATAAGAATTACGCATAAATATTAGTAACACATTTTATATTAATAATTGTTGTGGTTTATACATAACTCGCGCATGACTCGTTGGTAAGAGAAATTGGTCAACCACGCAGAGGGTAATAAGAAAATAAAAAATTTTGGGACAGAAAACAAGAAAATAGAGACTTTTGTTCCGACCGTTGAAAGAGCCAGAGTAAGGCCCAAGTGCGTAATATTTTAGAAATATACGCTTTTTATTACCGATGGTTAAAAAGAACGGTATTTTATTATAAAATAAAAAAGTAACGCCTTTGACATTCCGAAAACACCTTTACATTATAACATTTCTCAAAAGTTTTGTAAATGAGTAACAAATTTTGATTCAACTAACTAAGTTTAGTTCATTAAATTTTTCGTTATTCAAATTTTTATTGAGTTTTTTTCATAAGTTTCGCTGTTGTTTAAAACCACGACCCTCAGCAAGAATTTCTCAGGGTTTACCATAGGAACGAGCAATCATGGTAAAACCGTTGATTGAAGAAATATTTTTTTTATTATTATTAAATCAATCAACTTATTTTTATTTTTCATATATATATAATTCGGATTGCTTAATACATTGCAAGGTAAGTAACAAATACATGCTAAACACATCACAATGCACCACGCTACAGCTAGAAACCGTTTTATCCGTTCCCAAACTACCAACCTTGCGATTGGGTCTGGTTTAAAGCTTTTTACTTTTTTTACCTACAACGAGGAGCTGGCCCGTCGGTAGAGCCCCCAACCTGGAAGACCAGCAAGACGGCCGGTATACAGTTGTAACTTCACCCGGATTCAAAGCGGGTTCGTAGTCAACTCGCTTGATCATTGCTCTACGACCGTCTCTTTTATTTTTTAATTTTTTTATTTATTTTTCAATCAACGGTAAAACACCGTAATTTTACAGGTAAATCATTGCAATACAGAACCCAAAATAGGTATATAATTAAACATGACATTTTTACTTTTGTATGATCAGGGATTGAGAGTCAGAGGGTTTATTACTGAAGCATAAAAGATACAGCTTAGTAACTTGTAATTAAGAACTAAACCATAATAAGCAAATCGGGCGATAGTTATTTTAGCCATCTGCTTCATAGTACCTATAGGCTTGAAGGATTGCTTGAAATTTGTTTCTATTCTCAGTCTGCCCATCGCTTTTTTGAACGGTCCACATCTCTTCTTCTTCTTTTAATAGTAATAAGTAATAACTTAATCAACTTTTTATTATTTTTTTATTTAATTGTAATATTTTTTTAGATTAAGAGTTTACAAACTTGACACAATCTTATGTATTTAAAATACATTAAAAACAGTTTTTGTAACGTAATTGTTTGTCGAAAATAAAAACTAAAAAATAACTTTGAAGTTTTGCTACACTTCAAACTGAAATATAATTGTTAAATACGAAAAAATTCCACCAACAATCTAAAACAAATTTTGCTTTTTACAAAAAAAATTCTGAAAAAAATATTTTAATATGTAAATAATTCAATGCATTTGGGTTCCATCCGGACATATGCAATAAAATATTACCAACGGAATGTTTTTTAAATGTCGCTTTTATTTACTGAAAATGATTTTTTTTTCTGACTTGCAGCAGTAACAGAGGTTTAATAAGTCGACTAGGAGAGCTCTTCAATTTAAACTTGCAAGGTACTTTTTGTGCATGGTATTCGCATCACTGAAATAGCTACTTTTAGGTTCGGAACACAGAAAGATAATACTCGAAGTTAAATATGACGATACGGTAAGATGTTAAGCACGATGATTTTTTTTAAGTTACAAAAAAAACTTATGGATAGAAACGTTATTTTTACGGCTTTGGAGGGTAAAAACCAGTTTCTTTTATGAATAGTGTGTTGAATATATCAGTTATCTCTGCAATCTTACTGACTGCCGTATTTCGATCCTTAGAAATGCGATTCTGCAGTTTTTGTATATCTTCAGGCGGGCAAAACTTTTGAAGCTTCGACTAGCATTGCTTGTTTTGTATTAATTTCCAGCTTTTACCAAATTATTTTAGCCACTCTCAGATTATTGCGTTTGCTAAACAATCATCGCCTTAATCTTAATCACAATTTTTGATCCACATTAAATGTCGTATCTTTATTGTTTAAATTTATTTTTCAGGTTAGATAGTGGTAGATCTTTCCAACTCAGTATTATTTTAATAACTGGCGCTGCTTTATATTGAAGTTCTGGAAAGGGCGTGTAACGAATTTTTGTAAAATTCATTACTTACTTTACAAAATTTGTGCACGCCCCTCGTATTTCCTCGCGACTGCGTATTTATTTATTTATGATACGAGCGGATTGTTTGCAGTACACGTGAGTGTTATTGGAGCTCATTTCTGATTTTAATTTATACCTTGAACGTTCTATTGTGTGTTAAAGTTTCTAATTTTTGATAATTTTCCGTTAACATCAGTTTTATCAGGTAATTATTAGTCTTGAGTTTCCAATAACATTTTACTGTGATGTGATTCGTCTTGTAGATGCAAATTCTCTTAGAGGAGAAAATTTCCTGATTACAAATTCTCTTGGAGGCGAAAATTTCCCGATGACAAATTCTCTGAGTAGCAGATTCTCTTAATGAAAATTCTTTTGATGACAAATTTTCAAGTGCGAGTGTGCAAGTTACGACCAGGTGATGCCCTATGGTCATACATTTTTTGATAAGTCGAGCATTTCATGCTAATTGGTTCCCATATGGACGAAGTTTTAAATATCATGCTTTTTTTGAAAGATTAGAAGAAGAAAAAAAAATGAAAACTAATCTTGCACTATGTATCAATGCATATTGAATAGTAAAAATTTTTTGCACAAACTTTAAATTGAAATAAAAAATTACACAATCAAGGAAGAACGGTAGACACAGCCTTACCTTTTAGTTTTCATTTTTATTCTCATTTGGCATGCGCCGAAGATTGCACGTTTGGTGGTGTTATGATATGTGAATTTGACAGGCATATAGCAGTCTCTTCACATTGATAAAACGTTAGCCGGTTTTATTTTATTATTATACAGTCAAGTGTTTTAAGAGGTGTACGGTACTGATGAGAGCAAACAAGCTCGAAACACAGTGTTTTTTCGTTGTGGTTTTGGGTTGCAAACATTGGTAAGGCTGTGTCTACCGTTCTTCCTTGATTGTGTAATTTTTATTTCAACTTAAAGTTTGTGCAAAAGATTAGAAGAAGTTTCGTATTTTATCACATTTTGAAGATTTTTATAATACATTGTAATTTTTACCATCACAATTTTTTTGTAAACGCTACAGCAATGAAAGCTTTCTGAAACTGGGTGAGTAGTAACTTTTATGTATAAAAATTTCTAAGATTTGTGATAAAAATTTTATGTAGTAATTCTATGGTATGTAGTCTTGTAGTCTGGAGTGGAATTGATTATGCTAAAGATTGCTCTTTGACTGCCGTTAATTATGAAGCTATTTGAAACTGTACGACGACGCGAATTACTCCAGCATCACTTAAGAGCAATTTTTTATGTGATTAAATTGTTAACGATTCTTGTGTGTTTGATTTCTAAATGTCATCAACTCGCGATCCTTCGCATACCGCTATTGCAGTAGCTGGCCGGATGATCATTGGCCCTGCGTTAAAAATAAACAAAGTTAGTGGATTTTTTTAATCTATTAATTTTGGTTTAACGCAGACCGCGTTTTCCTCTTGGGGAAGATTAGGAATACGTTATAGGCGTTCCTGGCAAACTGGCTTGGGGGGGGGGGTTAATTTACCTATATCAATGTAAATTTTAACATAAATTGATCTTTATTTGTTGAAAATTTGAAAATAAAAGGTAAAATAATAATTTTTAGCTTTCTGAAACCGCCAGTGAATTCTGGTGTTAATGCGGATGGAACCTGAACGCAGTAGGATCAGGTAAAGTATTATTTTTTATGGTACTCATAGCAACACTTTTTTTAAATGGAGTTAAGATATCAATTCTGAATTTGCCATCATTTCAGAAAAAAAAGTTTGTGGAAAATTTAAGAATATGGTAATTCTGAATATAATGTATTTTAAAAATTCGGCTTTAAAGTCAAAACTGCCAAAATCAAATCAATTTATGTACCTAATGAAAGTTTCTTCAAACTCCATCAATAGAAGGTATTGCCAGAAGAATAGAATAAGATAACCTACCGAAAAAATTAATGATTTTTTTATAATGAAAATATTGCACGCAGAAAAGTTTAGGTTTTGATGAAGTAGCTGAACAGAAAAGAATAATATCTGGAAAATAACATTTTAAAAAATCATGCAACAGTATGAGTACTATATTTTAGCTCTGCTATACTAGTATCAGTGACGTAACTACTGGAATCAAGGAATCAAGGGCCCACGATCCAGAAAAAAAGAATATATTTGCAGGCAAAGACACCCAAATATACGTAAACGGTTCTACGAAAAAAAGTAATAAAGCTTGTTTACTTCCAAAACTGCAGTTACCGCAGCATTGACGACCAAATTCGGATTGTAGAAAAAACAGTAAATATAGACAGCTTGCAGTTGACTTTTAGAAATTCGTCCCTCTAAACCGGTGTAACCACCACCCATATTAGCTGTATGTGGAAGTACTGGGAGCCCAGATTGAATAATTGCACACGGGCCCACGGAGACATAGGTACGCCACTGACTAGTATGTAGTACATACTTCTAATTCTACTTCTTCTTTAAATTTATTTGTTAAATTCATTTCATTTAGCATAGGAAGTAGAATCTTTATTTTGTTTGCCTGAAACAAATTCATATATTATTTTATCACTCAAATTTTAAGATAAACTTTTGAATACCTCAAAAGTGGTCATAGAACAACAATGAACTATCCCAAAAAGACGCAATGTAGCTGAGGAGAATGCAATAACAGAGTAAATGATAAGCTCGATATCTATATCATCATCTAATATGTATATCCCATTGTAATAAAATAATATTATTATTGTAAGCAAATCTTGTAATATTATAATAAGTATTTGAAAAGAATATATTCTATTTAACACTTTTCCATATTTGCATAAATCAAAATGTTTTTTACGAACAGTTTCTATTAAACTTATTAGTCTGTTGTTGTAAATTTTCGTTCTAAAACATAGAACATAAAGGTCATGTTTGAATATTTAACAAGGTTGATCAGGTTATTAGAGCTTGTAGCATCCCAAATTTTTTGTCAAAACAGAATGTAAGCATAATCAGAAATAAGTACTTACGAAAAAATTGCAACTATTCTTTTAACGCAAAGTAGAAATTGTAGAATTTAAAATTGTCTTTATACGGTTTCAAAAAAAATTCGTTAGAGGGCGGCACAAATTTTAATAATAGAATCAACCTGGAAACGCAACCGCCATAGTAAGTATTTTATTATTAAATTAAGCCATTATAAATTTAACGCCAAGTTCAACCATATATTTATATATGGTCCTTTAAAAAATCCCATATTATGATAAATTTAAAGATATTCAAATATGAAACTTGACAAATTTCTAAGTTGACCTATTACGTCAAAACAATCGGGAATACTCATGTCATAAGTGTGGAGATTACATATTTTCTTTTTTTACAAAATTTTTAACTAAGTTTGTCGGTAATGCTTGAGGTTTTCTTATAGTCGGTAATTAATTGTAGTTGTATAAATCAGAATAAATAATAAATTTTTCATTTGCACATATTGCCAAAATTTTCGAAAACAGATATAATAATTGTTTCATTTTACAAAAACAAAACAAAGCTGATACTTTTAAAATGTAATTAAAGAATCTTAAAAAAACGCAGCCTTTCCAAATGTTGCACTGAACAACCTCACAAAGTACATTTACTGTTATAACAATTGAAGTTTATTTTATTGTATTTAAATTTAAAAACAAAACACAAACTTATTTGGTAATTATCATCTGTTTATTTCTGCAAAACTTTTATTTGTTGATTTACTTTAGCCCGATCAAGGATTATATCATTCATTCCGTCTCCGAGCTTTTTTTGTGTCATATTGGTCATCAATTTCAGAATACGGCAATATGTATTATAAAAATTAATCATTATTATAAATAGTACTCTACGCACTCAGCATGCAAAAGATCGTCGAAGAGACGGCAATAAGTCTATATCATTCATAATATGTGATATTTGTCTTTTTTAAGCAAAATTTGAACAGAAAAGACAATTTTTAATATTTTTGGAGAAAACTTTTTTTCTAATCTATATTGAATACAATGTGCGGCAAAGTTTATTTTATTGATTACTGCAACTGTTCTTATAACCTACTGTAATAAGCGTTGATCCTTGCAAGTAATATTCTTCGGTAGTAACAAATTATAATTGTTGTCGTTTCGTACATTGAATTGAAATTTGCAAATTTGTTCATTTAACCATCTAAACCGTTGCTTCAAACATATCACTAAAGTGCAGAACTGGAAACATACAAAAACATTTATAATTGTTGGAACTACATAAGAAAGTAGTTCTCCACTTCCTTCCAAATTTAATAACTGCGGATTGCCCTTAGTAATTACAGCAACAAACAATGTCATTAAAAAGCTGATGAAGAATAAACTAAATATTATATATAACAAGGTTTTTTCATATTTCCTTTTTAAATTTATATTAAAAAGATGTTCAAATTCATAGTCAAACTTGTCGATAAACTTTAAGAAATTGAGAATCTAAAATTCAAACCAGTTTAATTATAAAAACTAAATATTTTGCAATTAATTATCTCACATCTTCTATAAAAATGCATGGTAACAAAATTTCACAAATTGTGCCACTCTGACTAAAAATTACATCTAAATTGTTTGTTAAAATGGCTATAAATCCATTGTTTATATTGTTTTTAAATGCTTTAAGATTAAAAGTATGAAAGTTTATAAAAAAAAACAAAGTTATGCTCCAAATTACTTTTAGCTTTGATTTCTTAATTTTAGTTTTACTTATAGTAAAAGGTACTAATCCAATTAATTGTGTTATAAAATACATAGGTAATATAGATGAATAAAATGTGATAGATTTAGTCATTTTCAAAAAACAATTCAAAGCAACAAAATAGCTGATAATATTAAAGTATACTTTTTTCTTAAATTTTACCACGCTTTTGTGCTTTATTATATATAGTAATGTATGTACATTATGTGTACATAGAAGTTTATTGGCCAAATTGTAAAACTACGAAAAAAAATATTTGATAATTTTGCTATGCGATTTACACAGGTAACAAAAACTTACCCTTTAATTTTTAATTGAATAATAATAATTAAATTCTAAGTTTAATAAAATGAAATAGCACAATTAATAGCACCAATAATCTACAATAATTAAATATTTGTTATAAACATCATAAAAATAAAAGAATTATTACGAGCATACAAAATATGGTAATATTTGTTTTTTTTTATTATATTATACAACTTTGTTAGCTTATGAAATAATTAATAACAGAAAATTTAAAACTTTCAAAAATAGCGTCACACTACAGTGTGACTGTGCTCGTCAAATTATTGTAATTCATAATAATTTGTGTAGTCTAATATTATACATAATATACAATCAACCTAATGGATTTACAAAATAAACTTCTTTTGAAAATTGTAATTGAACAACAAATTACAATAATGAAAAATAGATTCAAGAATTACATTATATCAATCACGATGATTACTTATGTTTCATACATTTTTCCGTCAGAAAGGAAATTTAAAAAAATAATCGCCTACAAATTACTTTGACAGATCAAAATTACCAAATTTTATTTATAAATAATTATTTTCAAGACAATTCTGATTTTTTAAGAAACGCTTATTAACTCTGTCGCTGGGGCCGCAAAAGTTTCCATCCCGATTTTAGGAGTTGTAAAAATTTTACAGCTTATATGTAGATAGACAACCCCTAAATACAAGCCCCAAAATGGTAGACTTTTCTGGTCGGATAAAAGAGTAATTCGCGGTTTAAAATTGTAAAAATTTGAAGTAAAGCGTGCGCATGACCCGTTGATAAGAGAAATTGGTCAACCACGCCGAGAGCAATAAGAAAATAAGAAATTTCGGGACCGAAAACAAGAAAATTGAGACTTTTGTTTGCCGACCGTTGAAAAAGCCAGAGTAAAGCCAAAGTGCGTGATATTTTAAAAATTGCTTTTGATTACCGATGGTTAAGAAAGACCGTTTTTTATTATAAAATAAAAAAATAACGCTTTTAACTTTCCGAAAACACTACTATTACATTAAAACTTTTTTATTACTCGAAAGTTTTGTAAATGAGTAACTTTGATTTGATTAACCATTACAAGTTTAGTTCATAAAATGTTTCATTATTCAAATTTTTATTGATTTTCTTTAATAAGTTTTGTTGCTGTCTAAAAAATTAAATTTAAACCACGACCCTCAACAAGAATTTCTCAGAGTTTACTGTAGAAACGAGCAATCAGGGTATAATACGCGTAAGTTTACAGATAAGTCATCGCAATACAAAACCCAAAATATATAATTAGACATGACATTTTTACTTTTGTGTAATCACGACAGATTGCTTGAAATCTGTTTTGATTCTCAATCAGCCCATCGCTTTTTTTAACGTTCCATACATCTCTTCTTCCTATTTTAATAGTAATAACGTAATAAGTAATAACTTAATCAACTTTTTATTATTTTTTTATTTAATTGTAATTTTTTTTAAGTTAAGAGTTTACAAACTTGACACAATCTTCTATATTTAAAATGATAAATTACTAACTCGTTGATATTAAATTATATAAAAAATAACTTTAAATTAATAACTCGATATTTTAAAGTTTAAATATAATTTAATATAGGTATTTAAAATACATTAAAGGCAGTTTTTGTCATAAAAATTTTTGTTGAAAATATAAAGTATATAGAAACTTGAAGTTCTGCTACATTTCAAACTGCAATATAATTATTAAATAGGTAAAAATTCCACCAACAATCTAAAACAAATTTTGCTTTTTACAAAAACAATTCTGAAAAAAATATTTTAATATGTCAATATATTCAATGCATTCGGTTCCATCCGGACAAATGCAATAAAATATTACAGATGAAATTTTTTTCAAATGTCGTTTTTATTTACAGAAAATGATTTTTTTCTAACTCACAACAGTAACTGGGGTTTAAAACGACTAGAAGTAAGAGCTCTTCAACTTAAACCTACAGGGTACTTTTCGTGCATTTTATTCACATTATTGAAGTAGCTACTTTTAGGTTCCAAAAACAGAAAGATATTATTACTTGGATTTTAATATGAAGACGGTCGGAGAGCAATAGTCAAGCAAGTTGGCTGCGAACGTTCAATACCCGGTTCGAATCCGAGTAAGTAACAACTTATTCTGGTCGTCTTGTTGGTCCTCCAGGTTGGGAGTTCTACCGTCGGGCTGGCTACTCGTCGTAGGTAAAAAATGTAAAATGCTTACAAACCAAACGTCAATTCGCAAGGTTGGTACTTTGGGAACGGATACACAATTTCTAGCTGTAGGGTGATGCATTGTGGTGTATTTAGCATGTATTTGTTACCTACGTTGAAATGTATTAAGCAATCCGAAATATATATTATATAATGACAATACAGTGGGTTGTTAATCACAATGATTTTTTTTGAGTTACAAAAAGCTTATGCCTAAAACGTTATTTATACAGTGTTGGACGGTAAAGACTAATTTCTTTTGTGAATAGTGTGTTAGATATATCAGTTACCTTTTCGTACTTCGATCCTCAGTAATGAATTGCTGCAGTTTTTGCATATCTTCAGGCGGGCAAAACTTTTGATACTTTGACTAGCGTTGCTTCTTTTGTACTAATTCCCAGCCTTTACAAAATTATTTTTGCCAGTTTTAGATAATTGCGCTTGCTGAACAATCATTGCCTTAAAGTTAATCACAATTTTTGATTCACGTTGAATGTCGTCTCTTTATTGTTTAAATTTTTTTTTGCAGATTAGTAACTCAGTATTATTTTAATAATTGGCGCTGGTTTTATATTTAAGTTTTGGTGTCTGTCAATACGGATGGAACCTGAACACAGTAGGATCAAGTAAGGTATTATTTTTTATGGTAATCATAGCAACACTCTTTTTAAGTGAAATTAAGACTGTGGAAAATTTAAGAATATGGTAATTTTGAATGTATGTATCTCAAACATACGGCTTTAAAGTCAAAACTACCTTAATTAAATACCTACTATATTTATGTAATAATCAAAATTTTTCCAAACTCCATCAATAGGAGGTTTGCTAGAAGAATATAATAACTTACCGAAAAAATTAATGATTTTTTTAAAATGAAAATATTGCAAGCATTAAAGTTTAGGTTTTGGTGAAGTAGCTGAAGAGAAAAGAATAATATCTGAAAAATAACATTTTAAAAAATCATGAAACAGTATGAGTACTATATTTTAACTTTGCTATACTAGTATCAGTGACGTAACTACTGTGGGCTCTAGGTGTCCGAAAAACACGGGTCCATGGAATCAAGATCCCACGCTCCAGAAAAAATATTTGCAGGCAAAAACACCCAAAAATACGTAAACGGTTCCACGAAGTCATAAAACTTATTTACTTTCAAAACTACAGTTACCGCATCATTAATAACCAAATTCGGGTTGCAGGCAGAACAGTGAATATAGACAGACTACAGTTGACTTTTAGGAATTTGTGCGTGTAAACCGATGTAAGCGCCAGCCAGATTAGCTGCATGTTGATAAGTACAGGAGGTCCAGATTGAATAATTGCACACGGACCCACTGAGACATAGGTACGCCACTGACTAGTATGTACTACGTACTTCTAATTGTACTTCTTCTTTAAATTTATTTGTTAAATTCATTTCATTTAGCATAGGAAGTAGAATCTTGATTTTGTTTGCCTGAAACAAGTTCATTTATTAATTTGTCACTCAAAGTTTAAGAAAGAATATTGCATAGGTATGGTATTTACAACAGTTGTTCCAATACACGTCACAGATTCAAATTTGATGACGTCGATCATAACCACCACATAAAAATTAAATTCCAATTTATCTCATAATACGAAATTTGATAGTTTAGTTATTTTTGTTTCTAGAAGTTTGTTTTGATGAAATGTCATATACACTGTTGTCAGTAGTCGAGTT
The DNA here is from genome assembly GCA_905340355.1 of Rhagonycha fulva. Taxonomy (NCBI): domain Eukaryota; kingdom Metazoa; phylum Arthropoda; class Insecta; order Coleoptera; family Cantharidae; genus Rhagonycha; species Rhagonycha fulva. The sequence goes on from HG996556.1 coordinate 39,344,852, forward strand.
GTTTACAAAAGTTAAAAGTTAACCTTTAAGTTTATACAGGTTTTATATACATTTTATGTAACTTATAGCGACATTATAGGTGTTTTATTTCTGTCCTATAACCTTAAATTTCCATAAAAATTGTGACAACAATGTTCAAATCTGACGTCATCAATGCCTATGACGTGTATTGGAAGTTGGATTTTATAGACCATACCTCAAAAGTGGCCATAGAACAACACTGAGCTATCCAAAAGAGACGCAATATAGCTGAGAAAAATGTAATAACTAAGTAAATGATAAACCCAATATCTATTAAATAACCATCTAATATGGATTTTCCATTGTAATATAATGATATTATTATTGTAAGCAAATCTTGTAATATTATAATAAGAATTTGAAAAGAATATATTCTATTTAAAACTTTTCCATACTTGCATAAATCAAAATGTTTTTTACGAACAGTTTCTATTAAAGTTATTAGTTTGTTGTTGTAAATTTTCTTTCTAAAACATAGAACATAAAGATCGTGTTTGAATATTTAACTAGGTTGATCCGGTTATTAGAGCTTGTAGCATCCCGAATTTTTTATCAAAACAGAACAAAAGCATAATTATAAATAAATACAAAACATATTGCAACTATTCCTGTAACATAATGTAGAAATTATAGAATTTAATATTGTCTCAGTTCGGTTTCAGTAAAAATTCGTTAGAGGGCGGGACAAATTTTAATAATCGTATCAACCTGGGAACGCGACCGTAATAGTAAGTATTTTATTAAATTAGGCCACTACAAATTTAACACCAAATGCTCTTTTACAAAATCCTTTATAATAAATTGAAAGATTCAAATATAAAACTTGACAAACTAAGGTTACTTATTACATCAAAACAATCCAGGATGCTCATAAGTGTGGAGATTGCAGATTCTTTTTTTTACAAAGTTTTTAACTAAGCCCGTTGGTAATGCTTGAGGTTCTCTTATAATTGGTAATTAATTGTGGTTGCATAAATCAGAATAAATGACAAATTTTTCATTTGCACACAAAATTTATATTGTCAAAATTTTCGGAAACAGATAATAATTGTTGTATTTTACAAAATTGAAACAAAGCTGACGCTTTCAAATTCATATATTGAAAAATTTTAAAAGATTTTGTCTTTCCAAATGTTACACTAAACAACCTCACAAAGTACATTTACTGCTACAACAATTGAATTTATTAATTAAGTTATTAATGAAGATTATAACTGGTAATTATCATCTGTTTACGTTTGCAAATTTTTTATTTATAAATTAACTTTAGACCGATCAAGAATTTTATCATTCATTCGGTTTTCGAGCATAAGTTTTTTTGTATCATTTTGGTCGTCAATTTCAGAATATGACAATATATATTATAGAAATTAATCATTATTAAACAGTAGGGGAGATCGTTGTACTTTGGGACAGCTTGTACTTCGAGACATTGAGTTTTTAATGCTCAGATTCAAATGTATCGCTTTTCATTTTAATAGGTTATCCTGCTAACGGATAGAGGTCATTTCACCATAAAATAAATTACAAATGCCCGATTTTGTGTTTGTTGTTGAAAGTTTTGCGTTTTAAGGTAGATGATGTATTATTTAATCGCTTAAGTTCCACATCTTTACCAGGTAAATTTTATTTACAATGGTTTTGCTGCGTACGGTATTACTTAAAGCAAATACAAGGCTAACTATTTTCTAATAGTGTTGAATTTTAACTTTTATGTTTGGACGGTTATATGTCAATAATAATAAGTAATAAGTATGGAGTATAATAATAAGTATGGAGAATTATCCTTTCCAATGACTTCTTGTCTTGCTACAGTATGTCTTAATAAATATGTTCTATAAATTTTAAGTTTTTTTTTTACTTATTTATTGTCGTCCTAACGTCAAATTAACATTGTCCCAAAGTACAAGCCCCTGATTGTACTTTAGGACAATTTTCAACGAAGCATTGTCTTTCAATTATCAATATGATAATATTACATTATCTTTTTGGAAATTTTGCTACGAATAGTCAAAATAACACTAATTATACTGGTCAAGGTAAAATTGATCTATTTTAAAAAATGTCGAAAAAAAAAATTAAAAATCGAAAAATGTCCCAAAGTACAAGGATCTCCCCTACTCTACGTAGTAAGCATACAAAGAGTTGTTTTATTAAGCAAGATAGGTAGTTTACGGAAAGAGAGAAATTTATATCATTCATAATATGTGATACTTGTCTTTTGTAAACATAATTCTATAATTCATAATTTCCTGGTCTATATTGAATGATCGGGAAGCTTTATTTTATTGATCACTGCAACTGTTTTTATAACTTACTGTAATAAGCGTTGATCCTTAAAACTAATATTCTTCGGTAGTAACAAATTATAATTGTTGTCGTTTCGTACATTGAATTGAAATCTGCAAATTTGTTCATTTAACCATCTAAACCGTTGCTTCAAACATATCACTAAAGTGCAGAACTGAAAACATACAAAAACATTTAAAACTGTTGGAACTACATAAGAAAGTATTTCTCCATATCCTTCCAAATTTAATAGATCCGGCCTGCCTTTAGTAACCACAACAACAAACAATGTCATTAAAAAGCTGATGAAGAATAAACTAAATATTATATATAACATGGTTTTATGATATTCCATTTTTAAATTTATATTGAAAAGATGTTCACATTCATTGTCAAACTTGTCGATAAATTTTAAGAAACGGAGAATCTAAAATTAAACACAATTTAATTATAAAATCTAAATATTTTGTAAATAATTATCTCACATCTTCTATAAAAATGCATGGTAACAAAATTTCACAAATCATGCAACTCTGACCAACAATTACATCCAAATTGTTTGTTAGAATTGCTATAAACCCATCGTTTACATTCTTTTTAAATGCTTTCAGATTGATAGCAGTTGGAAAGTTTATAAAAAAAAACAAAGTTATGCTACAAATTATTTTTAGCTTTGATTTCTTAATTTCAGTTTTACTTATAGTAAAAGGTACTAATCCAACTAATTGCGTTATCAAATACATAGGTAATATAGATGAATAAAATGTGATAGATTTGGTCATTTTCAAAAAAAAAATTCAATGCAACAAAGTAGCTGATAATATTAATAATTTTGCATTTTGCAAAAAAAAATTTTTTTTTTTAATTATTCCGCATATTTGTTATCTAGTATATAATATAATAATGTACATTATACATTATGTACATAATATTTAATTGGCCAAATTGTAAAACTACAAAAAAAATATTTGATCATTTTCCTATGCGATTTACACAGGTAACAAAAACTTACCCATTTAATTTTTAATTGAATAAAAATAATTAAATTATTAATTTATTTAAATTATATGGCACCAAGAGTATAACCTAAGAAATTTAAATATTAAATATGAACTATATAAAATATGAAAATGAAAATATGAACATCATAAAATAAGAATTATTTACACAAAATAAACAAAGTATACAAAATAATGTGGTAATTCTCGTTTTTTTTATTATATTCTATAATTTAAAAATTTAAAGCTTTCCAATTTAATTTAATACAATAAGAAACAATAACAATAAAACACCACAGTGTGACTGTGCTAGTCAAATTATTATTGTAGCTAATAATTTGTGTAGTTTAGTATTATACATAAATATACAATCAACCTAATGGATTTATTACAAAATAAACTTCTTTTGAAAATTGTAATTGAACAACAAATAAAAAATACATTCAAGAATTACATCGTGTCCATCACGATGATTACTTATGTTTTATAAATTTTTCCAACAGAAGGGAAATTTGAATAAAAATTTTAAAAAAATAATCGCCCACAAATTACTTTGACAGATCATAATTACCAAATTTTAGTATATTATTTACGCGGGAGATATGAGGTGCATTACCCGCACAAAGGTTTTAAAAGCCCGAGGGCTTTTGAAACTTGAGTGCGGTAATGTAACATATCTCCCAAATTTAATATACTATTTTATCTACTTCCGTGCTAAATATGTTAAACTTGAGAAAACTATGAGTAAATTTTTTTGCGCGCGATCGATCTGATTTTTTGCATATGCCTTCCTACCGACAATTCCCTGGTGGTAAGCAATAAAATAAGGTTTGGTGGGGAGATTTTTTTGCTCAGTTTTTCGATATCTAGCGTCGTTCTCGAGTTATAGCTAATTCAAACAATTTAGGTAAAAAATAAAAAATTGATATAAACAAATGAATTAATACAACTGTCATATTAAAATAAATTGATTGACATGAGGTTTGTTTTCTTTGTCATTATCTGAATCAGGTTGCTTGTTTTAAAATTATTTTTAATTTGTTGTGATCCGTTTAAACGTCATTACTTTTATTGTATTATAAAAATTAAAAAATAAATTGCAAAGTTAAACATAATCTTATTATTCACGAACATCTAAATTTTGAGTAATTTTATTATAATTGTTTGGGAAAACATGTGACTTGTTTGATTTTCCATTATTAAAATCAAGTTGCTAATTTTTAAATTATTTTTGTTCATTTGCCTATAGCAATCAACATTAACTCCCGGCAGGAGTTAATAGAATATTAGTTAATAGAATATTAACTCCCGCAAATCAACGAAACAAAGTAATTGCCGTCATATCCGTGCTATTTGGTGGAGCTAAGTACGCACTTATCTCCCGGAAGTAGATAAAATTTATAAACAATTATTTTCAAGGCAACTCTGATTTTCTATGAAAAGTGTTTATGAACTTTTAAGTTTTAACAATAATAAAGAGCTAATGTGAGTGTCGGTTATCCTCAAACAAAGAAAAAGAAATCTTTTTGGTTTGATACCATTTGGATTTTTATCCTTACAATGAATTTTATTTATTTATTTATTTTTAATTTTTTTATTAGTTTGGGTATAAAATTAGCGTCTTGTTAATTAACACATCAGTTAATTTACAATAGTTATTATCCCTAAACCTAAAGGCGCACTGGCCAAGTTTAATGTTAACAAAAATTGCGATATGACAGTTTTCCTAAATAAAAAGCAAAATTAACTTTAAATAATGAATATTTTTCAAAGAGGAAAGGAACTAAATGAATTGATATATTATAGTGATTTTAGGAGCACTCGCAAAATCTTCTCAGTTGTCGATGAGATCAATTTTGTTAGAGATTGTGAATCAGTAAAAAATAATAAAATGTTATGAAATTTTAATTTGCAATTTATTCATATCGTAAAAGATCAAAACTTTTATCAAAGAGATTCTACCTTGTATTCAACAAATCTTGAGTTTTTGAAAGCTATGTGTATGTGTAATGATGTCAGTAAGTACAACTGCGTTGTCGTAATAGAATCAAATCAAAAATACCTATAAGCAAAAACCACGCACTTATATTCGCCGATAGTGTTTGTGTAGATTTCTAATATAATAGATACAAAATAACTATTCTAAATAAAATTTTCAAATAAATAATTAACTGCAAAATTTTATTCTTGGCGCCACTGTTATTTTACTCGCACCAACATAACAACGATTAAAGTTTTCGGTGATAAATAAAAATTTTGTTTATTACCTTGCACCTTAGACCATTTAAATTTATAAACACGCTCTTTCCTATCTCTCCTTGAATAGAAACTGAAGCAAACATGTGTGACGTCACTGGTGGAATTGCATCGAGATTCATATTAATGGTATACTAAAATCAAATATTTTCGTCATTTATAGTTGGTATATACAGGTAAATTTTAGCATTTAACCAACCAATGACGTCACTTATGTTTGCTTCACTGCTTGAAAATCAAGACGTGTATAAGTTTAAATGGTTTAAGCCTTGCACAAAGTCATCACGACGCAGTATTGAGTTGTTCCATCAAAGCGAAGTGAATACGTTAAAGCCTAGATAAATCACCCGAGGGTTACAGGAATCGCAATAGTACAGTCGAAACAACCTCTCTTCGTTTCGAAAATTAAAATGGATTTTATTACAAAAAAAAACACTTTTTTAAACCTTTATTTAATAATGACACTTTTAAATGTTAAAAAAAGCAATTTTAACAACATAATATTTTACTAGATTAGCATTTTGCAATTTATTTTAGCTATGGAACACTTCTATAATATTTAAAAACTTGAAAAAACCAAAAACTATGTAGATTACAATATTATTAAAAATTTAAATGTTGTTGAATTTCAAATTGTATTATGATTATAATATATGTAGTAATTCCACCAACAATCTATAAAATAAATTTTATTTTAATTATACAAAGAAATTTTCAAAAAATATTTTAAATGAGATATCCAGCTAAGGAAGACACCGCGCCGTCTAGCGGTGAATTTAGAACTTGAGCTGAAGACAAAACTATTAATTATTTTAATTTGGTATTTATTTTAGTGTCATTTATAGTAATTATATGTAATATTTAACTTAATAATAACAAAATATTAAATACAGCCGCTTAATACAATTTTCAAATTTAATTTAAAAATCCTTCAATGTCTCCAAGTCTAGTTAAATTTCCACCACAGTGGCGCTGCAATCTTAACATTAAATCTCAGTAGATTTTAGAGTGGTTCATTTTTTATGATTCATAAAACAAAAAGCCTTATTAAATTTTAGGGAAACACTGATTACCTAGTATTTTGTCAATTTTTTTAGTCAATTTAAATTAATAAAACTATTAACGTATTTGCTTTAATGTATTATGTAGGTATCTAAAATACTTTTTCATTTAAAATTCCTCATTAAATTTTTTTCGGTATTTTGATTTGGAAGTTATGACTCCATGTTAAGTTTTCTTTTACATTTAGTAAAAGCCATAACAAAAATTGACCTAAAATGGCAATACTACCATCTTTGGTTTACCTACTTATAATATTATACCTAACATAATAAAATTTTAACTATTTATTCACTAAACAAAAAAATACAAAAAAATATAATAATTAATATACAAATATATACAATAAAAAGTAATAAAACGAAAAACATAAATCTTTTTTAAATAACAAAAAAGAAGAACGATTCTTTTGAAAAGAACCTTATGAGCGCCCATGGTCAAGCCTATCTATGCCGGACCCTGCAATAACCAAAATCTTGTCAAAACAAAATTTTTTTGTGGTTCAAAATTTATAAAAGTTATGTAAAATTATCTCCATAAGCCTGAACCTGCATAGCACAAAAAAATGTTCCCCCCCCCCCCGCGGTCCCGCTAATATCTGTGTACTACGTAATCAATTTTTTCATAACATTATTAATATGGGGTGTTTCCATAAAAATCTAAAAATGCCCACTCTGTCAGTAATTTACCGAAAATATTAATGATTTTCTAATAATAAAAATATTGCACGCAGTAAAGTTTAAGTTTTGATGGAGCAGTTGAACAGAAAAGAATAACATCTGGAAAATAACATTTAAAAACAAATTATCTATGCTGTATGTACCACAACATCGTACCTCTGCTTCTACCTCTTCTTTAAATTTATGCTTCAAATTTATTTCGCTTAGCCCATGAAGTAGAATCTTGGTTTTGTTTGCCTGAAACGTTTCATATATTTTATCAACACACCCAGAGAAATTTATTGCTGTACCTCAAAAATGGCCTTAGAGCAACAATGTACTATGCAGAAAAGACGCAATACAGCTAAGAAAAATATGATTATCGAGTATATGGTAAACTCGATTGGTAAATAAACATCATTTATTATGTACTTGCCATTATAATAAAATGAGATTATTATTGTGACCAAATCTTGCAACATAATAATAAGTATTTGCACGGAATAAATTGTATTTAACAATTTTCCATTTGTGCATAAATCAAAGTGTTTCTTTCGAACAATTTCGATTAGACTTATTAGTCGGTTTTTGTAAATTTTCGTTCTAGAATGTAGAACGAACATAATAAACCCTCCACAAAATTAATAAATCGCGTGCACGTGACGTCACATATTCCACCAAGCTCACGAGATTGGATGTTATATTCTTTCAAGCCAATCGTGACGTTCCAACATGATCACGTGATGAAGTAATGTCCAATGTAAGCTTGGTGGGTAGACAAGGTCACGTGATCTATACCAGGCCAGGCGATAGGGCAACTAACATAGTAAGTATATTTATTATTATTATACAAAGACACTTTCCTTTTCCTATATTAAATATAATGTTGTGGTAAACTGTAATTCAATCCATAGGCGGAATTAGACTCTATTTAGAGATGACTCCCGTTCCTAACCTAACCGTCTATGATTTGATAAAAACAGCAATTGTTTATATACATACGGTAATAAACGCTGTCCCTTCATAGGCTTCTTCGGTAGAACCAAATTATTATTGTTATAGTTTAATACATTAAACTGAAATTTCCAAATTTGTTCATTTAACCATCTAAAACGTTGTTTCAAACACATAACCAAAGTGCAAAACTGAAAACACACAAAAGCATTTAAAATTGTTGGAACTATAAAAGTAGTTAACTCTCCATATCTTTCCGAGTTTAATAACTCAGGGCTGTCATCAATAATCACATAAACGAACAATATTATTAAAGAATTGGTGAAAAATAACCCAACAAGGATAAATAACTTGGTTTTTCGATATTCCATTTTCAAATTTATTTGAAAAATTTGTGTAAATTCGTTATCAAATTTGTCGAGAAATTTTAAGAAGTAGAAAATCTAAAATGCAACATAGTTTAATTATTAAAAATAATGATTTTGTCATTTAATTCACATTTTTGAGAAAAATGCATGCTAATAAATGTTCGCAAATCATTCCACTTTGACTAAAATTTGCATCTAATTGATCTGTTAAAATAGCTATAAATCCTTCATTTATAGCTTCATTTACTCCATACGTCTTAATGCTATAAAAATTTATTATTGCAGAACAAGTTAAGCTCCAAATTATTTTGAGTTTTGAGTATTTAAGTTGTTTTGGATTTATTGTGAAAGGTGCTAGACCCACTAATTGTGTTATTGCATACATTGGTAATACAGAAGAATAAAACGTGGACGGTTTAGCCATTTTCGAAATGTTAGGGAAAAAGTGTGGAAAATTAACATGTAAGTATACTAAATATATAGCCATTAATATTTAATTAATTGAGTACACATCGTTCAAATTAACATCTGAAATCAAGTGCTTAACTAACAATTAATAATTTTGTATTATGAATTTTTAAAATATAAACTACGTCCTTGTGCTTCTTTATACTACGCTCCGTGTTTCGTTAACCGAATTATGAAACTAAAAAAAAAATTTGCTGTTGTTTCAGTACTTTTTTCGAAAAAGGCTTACCTGTTGAATTTCAAACTGAATAATAATAATTAAATATGACGTAATTGCCCCAATAATCTATAAAAATCACTTAATTATTACATACCTAGTAATATATTTTTACAGCCCTTGCCACGAAACTTTGGTGTTACGTCATGGCACATCTGATCATAAATAAGCACTGCCATTGGTTATTTAACCAAAACAGCTTCCGTGATTGGTTAGGTTAGAATTACGTAACATTAAAGTTCCATGGTAGACTATAATTTTGTTTAGTAAAGAGGAAAACTGTCATTCAATCGTCCGTTAAATTACAGACTCGCCACAAAAAGTCATTTAGTCCGTGCAAAATATTCAGAACAAACAAGCAAAGAAGGAAAAAAGAGGAAAGCTGGAGATGGTGATAGTAAAGCGAAAGAATCCAAAAACCCAAAGAAACTCGAAATGGTTTCAGTAAGTAAATTTTGATAAACAAAAATTTCGTTTCAAATTAGGCGAGTCTAAGTCCGTTTAAAAAAAAAAATTTTTTTTTGCAAACTTACCGTAAAAATAAGTGGTTCTTCTAATTTATATATTCTGCAAGCTATAAATTTCACTTGCTGGTGAAGTAATTGTACAGAAAAAAAGACGATCTTAATAAAAACAAAATTGTAAAGAAAAATTCAAGAATAATTTATAAATACGAACCTCCAAGTAAAGTTCTTTTTTATACGAGCTTTGCATTGTTACATTTGAACTAATTAATTCGTTCATTAATATTTTTGTTTTCTTGGCCTTAAAAAGAAATACCTAGATAAAATTTTGAAATAATCGAAAAATTAACATACTTCTGAAATTGTGTTAGAGCAACAAATTACGATAATCAGAATTTGTAAAACAGCCAAAATCAAGGCAATTCCTGAATATATAATGTAATCCAGAAATGCATCTGGTCGATCACGATGATTGATTATATTTTTACCGGTGACATGTAAAGCTGCAATTATTGTTATAAAATCTTGAAACAATATGATAAAAACTTGCACTGAATAAGCGTGATTCAAAAGTTTACTGTCTTCACATAACTGAAAATGTTTTATTCTGATGTCCTCGATAAGGTACAATATTTGATCCTGACAAATTCCTGATACCACTCTGAAAAATAATTTAGAAATAAAAAGCAGTCACATTTTGTGTGCCGCCCAGCTAACAAAATATCACATGATATTGCGGCGGCGAAGAAATTAAACTTTAACCTTAGTGTATGCAGATAGTAATGAAACGACGTATTTTATCGCCGTTTAAAGAAAAGAAGAATTAAAAGTATACGAATAAGAAAAAATGCTTACATGGAACTCGAAGGTCGAATCCGATCAAGTTTTTTTGCAAACTCATTATTATCGTTGGTGAAAAATCCAATTTCAAATGTCTTAACTAAAGCATGCGCTTCATTATTAATCCATGCAAATCTTTGTTTAAAGCACGTAACCAAAATGCAAAATTGAAATAACACAAAAGTGTTCAGTATAGTAGGAAAAAGATACGCGATTACGTTCCCAATTAATTTAAATGTTAATGCATTATTATTAACCGTACTTCTTGAAACGGTTGTAATATATAATAAAATATATATTAAAGTTACCAATAGAGAAATAATCACACTTTTTTTAATTATTGAGTAATTTCTTTGAAGATTTAATTTTTTAAATGTCTTTTTTGCATTTTGATCGAAACTTGCGATAGAATTCAGTAGACGTAGCACCTACAATTCAAAATTTTAACTTCTTTTGATTACTCCAGATAGTACCAAAATTAACTTACATCCTTTGCAAAAATGCAAGAGAATAAAATATTAACCAACATTCCACATTGACTAAACCCCGAATCTAAAAAAATGGTTACTATTGCTATTATACTATCATCTGGTTCTTTTTTCGAAATATCGTAAGAATACAGAGTCCAGATTGTCACAACACACATAATTAGCAAACTCCAAATTATCTCCAATTTCGATGATTTAAACTCGACTCGAGTTATTCTAAAAGGCGTTAAGCCCACAATTTGGGTCACCAAATACATTGGAAATAAAGCGGAATAGATCGAATTAGACGTGAACATTTTAAAGGTCTAAAATGTAGTCCAAGTATGCAAAAGCGACTAAATATTCGTGATGGTTCTTGTTCATACTTGTCAATTATAATCATTTAAAAAATGTATGAGATATTAATAAGCAATTATTTTCGTCACAGTTCCTTAATAAAATTATTGATTGGTTGATAACACCAAAACATGAGAAACTGAGAATTCTGAAACTTTTTTAAGTGAGCTATAAAACTAACTACTGACGCGCTAAATGGACTAACGAGAATCCTACTGTCATTTATAAAAAAGTATAAACATACTTTTGATAATGTTATTAACAAAATGGTCTAAAAATTCGTCCATTATAGCCAAGTTTCAATTACCACGGAGTTCATTATAGGTGGATTACAGTAATTAAAATAAAACAACTATTTGGTTAATATTAAAAGTATATTTTTGATAAAAACTTGACCGTCTGTTTTACAAAATCAGTTCCATTGCCTACAGTCTCGTTGTTACTTTATTCTTATGAATGGCAAATCACAACAGTTTTATTCTACAAAGTTAGGTTTTTCAAAAAAATATTAAGTGGTAATAGTATTTGATCGCTGTTGCGGTCAATATAGGGAACTAGTAATACAATAATTTAATAACCTTCATCGCTACAAGAGATGTCATGGTCACTGTAAATCTTCCTTAGGAGAGCTACAGTTGTTGTGTGGTCGGCCTTTCCATAACCCTAATAAAATATTTATATAATATCATGTCAAATAAAAAACTATATCCAATTTCAAACCTGTGAATATCCGTAAACTTTAATACATTTATTTGGTGAATCGAGAATGATTCTGCCGCCACCAAGAACTTTAGTGGTAAATGATGGTATTTCTCCTTGCTTTTTCATTTTCTGTAACTGTTCGGTTACAACATCGTTGATGTCAGCTAAAATAAGAGCAAATTAGATAATAGTGAAGGTCTCGGTCGTTACTGTTAAAACAAACCATGATAATTGCATTCTGCATAACCTCGAACTAATAGTTTAGTTAGGCTTTCGCCCCCAGTTTCTTTACTTGGTATGGTTAACTTGATAAGGATATACTTAAACACGCCAGTAGCATCGACATCCACTTCCGGTATCTTATCAAGTAAAGTAGTTGATGCCATATTTTTGATACTCCTCACCAAATTGAAATACCTAATCATAAACCCTAAAATTAAAATTTTACCTGAATTTTGAACAACTTGACGATATCGTGACAATCATTTAGAAATTCAGATTACTTGATTACAAAAAAAACATTCATGAAAAATAAAATTAGGGTAAATGAAAAAAAAACATTTGGTATTATTTAATTTTTTTTATTTCTAAGTTTTTAAATTTTAAATGATCTGTATAATTTAAAAAAAAATAACCAAAGATGAGAAAATGTAATAAAATATTATATTTTTCTGTAATTTGAAAAAAAAGTTGCCTTTCTAAACTGAAGGTCAAATTTAAAATCCAAGGTTACTTTGGCAAAACAAAGTTTGCGCATAAAAAATCGTAAAGGTTATATATTATTTGAACCGTAAAAGTATACTACAAGAAAAAACAAAATATTATTAGTAAAATGTAATACATACACAAACGGTGTTAAATAAGCTAAGCGGTATGGAAACTAGGGTAAACTAATAAAAAATTAAAATCACAAATCAATCAATACTCTATATGTTACTTTGAAATTAAATACGTAATGCGATAATAAAGATAACATTATCAAACATAAACATCAGAAATGCATTTTCTAATAATAATAAAATTATGGTGTGATAAAAAATTACTACTAATTTTTTTTAAATATCAAAATCAATACAATATCAGCTTAAAAATTCTACTTCAAGTCAAGTACATTTTTAATAAAATGTTATCTAATTCCACTGTAGTATGTACATACATATATATGTATACTAGACCAACAAATTGTACCAGTAGAGTAATACACCAAGGACTTCAAATTTTGATTAATTATTTAAGCAACATGTGTGAAAAACGTAACTTTATCGCACTACGTACAAAAAGGTAACTCTTTTCATAATGTAAATTACTGGAAAATGTAAACCTTGTCACAATAATTTAGATAATAGCACAGAAATGATAGTATAATCTGTAATAACAGCTATTCACGTATCAAGTTTGTAAAATGATATTTTCTGGCACGAGTAAAGACTTTAAAATATTTAATTTTATCCGTTTCCTGTCATAATTTCAATATTGTTTTACTTTAAAGAATACAGTGCTATAATAAACTCGTTACCTAGTAATGACCGTAATGACCGTAATGAACGTCATTAATCTAAATACAGTTAATCAGGTCATAAGGAAACCCAGAAATTTACTGGGTAGGGTGAAGGCTCTACATAATACTATAAGAAAAAAATAGCACCTTTTATAAATGATACATTTTAACATATTAAATTAACAGATACAAATACTCTGAGGGGGGGTAAGCTCCCTTAGCCCACCAATAATAGGTGCACCCATGAATCATGTAATAGTAGCTTCATTTTGTATCACAGTCCTAGTGCAACCGAAACTACACTAATTACAAATTAATTGGTGTAAAATCTTGTAAATAAACCAATTTTTGGACAATTTTTTGAATTAGAAAAAAAAATTTATTTACAAAACAAAATATACCACATATTAACATTATGTATTAAGGTACAAATATAATATTTTTTAACTAGAGAAATCAATAGTTGAATCTTTAAACTCGTTTTTCTCAAAACTATGTCTTTCAAATTGGCTTGCAACATAACTCAAACAATTTTCATCCGATTGACTTCAAATTTTAACTGCAGCTTCTGAATAAGATTTTGAAAAGAATAACGTACGTATTTTGCAAAATATTAAAAACTGCAAAAATTATTAACAAATTTCTGTCAATTTCTTTTTTCAAAAATAAAATTTTTTTTTCAAAAGCTACGATACGATAAAAAATCGTATTTCTTCAAAAATTAATATTTTCAAAATTCCGGAAATCATTCTCTAGCTACTATTTATATGTAAATTAAGTAGATTTTATTTATTTTTTTTTTTTTACAAAATCAAATTCACTCAAGATATGCTGCTAGCCCTAAAGACTTTTTTAAAAAAATGTATTTTTAAAAGTTGCACTGTGCAGCCACATTTTACAAAAATTAAATTAAAAATTTTAAAAACCCCCCAAAATCGCAAATTTTGTAGGATATTTTTCCCAAAATAACGAAAAATTGTTCATATCACTCGGACGTAAGGATTTTTCACCCTTCGGGCTATTATTCCCCTCGCCGCTGCGCGGCTCGTCTCATAAACTACGCCCTCAGGGATGAATAACGACCCTTTACGTCCTAGTGACATAAAGTACTATTTCTAAGGGTCTAGCTGATTAAATATGTTTCTTATGTAAAAAACCAGTCGTATGAAAAATTTCAGCTTTTTAATTTAATTCATATTGAATTTATAAGAAAAAAACTATTTTTTCACCACTTTCTCGATTTATTTATTTTTCTTGTACTAAAAGCTGTCCAAAAAATCTCAAAAAATTCATAAAAATGTACCACAAAAATATAAAAATTATATTTTGGAATTAGTATTTCACAATTAAATTCCACAAAAAAAATTTATCAACTTTTTAAAAATTTATTTAACTATCTTAGAATTTTCCGACTATTCTAAGAAAATTTGATTCTGATTCTGCTTTGAATTCCCTACAAGTTAAAAAAAAAGAAATTCTTAAAATTCCGCCTACGTCTGCATCAAAAATGCAAAATTCTATTCAAAGTTGTGACGTCATATAAATCGTCGCAATTACATATTATTGTGAAAAAGTATTATGAATATTAACTTGTTAAATTATATAATATGAGAATTGTTACTTTTTAGTAACTCATATTATATTATTATGAAAATATATAAATTATTAACTCGTTGATATTAGATAATATAAAACTTCAAAATATCGAGTTATTATTAAATTAAAAATTGTTAAAAGACACTTTCAAACGTGATATCGTTCGTCACGATATCACGTTTGAAAGCTAAATAAATCTTTTAACAATTTTTAATTTAATAATAACTCGATATTTTGAAGTTTTATATTATCTATTATTATGAAACACTACGTGCTTTAGAACTTGCTTAAAATAATAAATATTATGCAACAAGTTAAGAAATAAAGCAAAAATTTAAGCAGCAATGAATCGGATGTGTAGCCAAGCAAGATCTCGCGATGTGGACGTATAAACTCACTGGCGACCGAGAACCACCAATCAGAGTATAGAAAGACCACAAAAGATAGAGTTGGATGGCATCAAAAAATGCGTAAGAAAACATTGGTTCCAACTGATCCACGACATAGAAAAACAAAGACTTATATTTAGAAGTAGAATAAGAAAAGCTGATAAAGAAGAGATCTTATGGGGTGGAGTGTGTGCAAAACGAGCGTAGTGGGTTCTGTAACCAGATTTTTCTAACGCGTTACATACAAATCCTTTTGGTATCTTTCAAAAAACAACGAAATATATTGTCATGTTATTTTTTGATAAAAAAAATTTGACGAATTTTGATTGCAAAATGTTCGTGTTTTGTAATATTATTGAAATTTGAAATGTATGCAACGCCTTGTCGTTGTTAGGCGCTGTCGTTGATTCTTATGTGAAAATTACCGGTTTGATCCCGGCAAAAAGTTGAAAATTTATTTAGATGATTTATGAATATTTAATAATTATAATTATAAAAATTAATTACTTGATGAAAAAGTTGCAAGGTCGCAAGTTTTTCATTGTTGCGAGATTTGGTGTAAATTTTGAATGATACCTACTAAAATGTAAGTGAAATCGAGAGTGTTATTCTTTTTTAGCAGTTTTGGAAAAAAAGAAATAAGACCGATGGGCTAAGCCATACCGCATAATTATTGTCAAAAATTCAACGAATTTAATTTAATTTTTTTAAATTATTTTGAAGAAATTTCATGCATAATCTTATAGAGGGTTAAATTTTTTAACAATTTTCGACATATCTTTAAAATTGTTTAAAAACTGTCAACAATTCTTCTAAAAGGGTAAAACTTTTTTATACTAGTCTCCGTGCTTTAGAAGACACGTTAAGCCGGCGGTCCTCCTAGGTTAATGAATTGCCATCATTAACATAAAAAAACAGGGTTACAGGCGCGTCTGGAGGCTAGTCTAGCAAACTACCTATCGCCTATCGGACGTTAAAACAATTTATATGCTCACAGTTCACAGATCTAGCACTGCGAAGGAAACGACGCATATGTTGGAATAACAAGCCTTAGGATTAAATTCAGTTAAAGAAGAAAAACATTTTTTTTAGATTGTTTCATTAGTCATTACTTTATAGGGTCCCGTTTGTGCCAAATATTCGCATTTCTAAAATTAACAGCGCAATGAAAGGCGCAGTCGTAAGAACAGCATTGATATTCAATGCCCTAAATGATTTTCAGAGGTTTCAACCTTGACACACTAGCTCATGCCACCAAAAAAAATGGTTATCATTATCAATATTTAAAAAAAGCAATTTTTTATAATTTCGAAACACATTTAATATGCCTTGCCAAAAATCACTATTTCGTCTAATAAGCAATCACTTTTTTATGCGATACAAACTGACACAAATTTTTTTTAAATGTTACTGGAGATATAAAGGCAATGAACATAAAATCGACAATTATTTGATTTTTCTCACCTTATAGCTTTGCCTTTGGTTGCATGTGATATAAATTAAGCAATCTATTGGATGTGGTATGTATATGAATGTGGGACATAGTCCTTATTTATTCTACTTTTTCCTATAAAAAATTAAAAATCTATCGTACCTATTACAAAAAAATTATAAATAGCTCCTAATAATGAATTTGAAGATATTATTTGTATAATATTTTATGTAAATAGAAACAATGATTTAAAAAAATCGGTTGATTTTGTAATGGACTATAGTACGACAATAATTTGAAATAACAAAGTACGTCAACCAAAACGTTTCAAGAATTTTGTAATTTGCTGCTCATCCGAGTTTTGAAATCCACTCAACGGTTAATTAATGAACCATTCCGTCAGTTAAAATTAGCGTTAGTTGCGACACTTCCATTTAAAAATAAATAAAACTCATAACCTCAAAAGTGTTTCTTATAAAGGACGTACCAAATAGTTAAACTATTATAAATAATAATAAGTCACAAAAATGTTATCAACAACAATTATAGCCGAACCAGTATGGAAAGCCCTACAAGGAATAATTTGTGTATATAAACCGGCAGATGTATCGTGCCGTAAAGTGCTGGAAACTATTACGTACAAATTGAGTTCAGGTAAATAAACTTAACTTATATACAATTTCTAAATTTTTAAGTTTTAATTTAATTTTTACTTACAATTTAATATAGCAGAAATAAGTACGTCGAGCTATTTCAGAATAACACTTAAAAGAATACGCCTGCGTCGTTACTGAAAATCGCGCGCATTTTAAAAATTCAAACTATTTTTATTTTTTCAGAGTTGAACGAAATGACACAGCGTCCTCTTAGTGATCATGTTTCTTTAGAAGGGGATTCTTCAAAAACACTAAAAGTTGTTGTAAAACCTAATTTGGCTGATCATCCTTTAGTAGCAGGTCCTCATTATGAACCTAAAGATTTTAAAACTACGTGGTCTTCATATTTGGGCAAACAAACCAGTGGTGTTTTGTGTAAGAGAATTTGTAATTGTTGGTATTTCGTTTGTGTAAAGTTTGAATTTTAGTGCTTGGCATACAAAGGGGGACATCGACAGCAATGAATATTCGTTTAAGTAAACACATAAGATCTTATCGTGTAAAAGGGCAGTTTGGTGTAGCAACTGACAACTATTTTAAAGATGGTAAACCAGTTGAGAGGTCAACATATGGATCCATTAAGTATACCACCCTTGAGAGGTTTCTGGCATCTATGCAAGGAGCACATCAACAAAAAATGTTTGAGTAAGTTTTAAGGGCTTGTTTTGTATTGAACAATAAACCTACAAATGAATCAATAAAACTGAAATAATTATCGACAAGGTGACAGTATGTACTGTTTTTTAGATTATCTGGTGTAGATATGCAATCGCAGACAGCATATGAGCTTGCAATTCAAGGTCCAATAAGACCAAAAGATTCGAAAATACCCTTATTGTATGGAATTAAATGTATTGAATTTAAACCTCCAGATTTCACAATAGGTGAGTATTTCTTATCCAAAATTGACAGTTTTATAATAGAAAACATTCATTTTTAGAAGTACATTGTGTAAATGAATATGAAATGTATTTAAAAACGTTGATTCATGAGATTGGATTAAAGTTACATTCTGTAGCCCACTGCACAAGTGTACAATGTATTCGTCACAGTTATTTTAATCTAGAACATGCGATGTTACGCAAACATTGGACTTTACAAAATATTATGGATAATTTACAGTTATGTCAATCAATAATAGACAGTAATCGACATATACTTAAAGAAACTAGTGTGGGGTTACGAGCATAAAATTATATTTTGTGATATTTTGTTATTTATTTAGGTTAAGTAAAATATTTGACTATAATGGGGTTTCATTTATTGCTCTTCCTGACGCTTGTCCATCAGAGGTCAAATTTTGTTACATAAAATAATGCATTTTCTAACTGCAGGGCCATATAACAATAAAAGGGGGGTTGAACTCCCCCGCCATGTTATATGAAGCGAGAAAGCTGACGTTAGTCTCTTCTAGAGTTAAAATAATTCATGATAGAAGTTTACTTTTTTAACACTAGAAGCGCTAACGTCAAACTTTCTCGCTCCCTTATAGGAGAATTAGCGAGAAAGCTAGACGGTAGCGCCTCTAGCGTTAAAAAAGTAAACTTTAGTTATGAACTTTTTTCATGGGGAGCTTTTGCAAACTTCCTAAAATATGGGTTATATGCACCCCATAAACTAGAATTTAGGCTTATTTGGCTTAAATTTGATGAAAAAAAAGAGAGATCCACCCTCTTCTTAGTAGCATTTTTGTCGAGTTGGAAGGCCCCCAGAGATATTATTAATTAGTACAGCGTTAGTGAAAACGGCTCGGAGTGCTGTGAAGCGACCGGCGGGAGCGTAGTGCACGGAGAGTCGATTTTAACAAAGCCACTACGTCCGATTATGATCCATCATCAATAAATGAATTTAAAACCTTAAATTACATTTACATGTTTGACGAAGTAAGGGCCACTGACTGAATGTGAAGCTACTGCCGTCGTGCTTCATAAGCATTTCGCATTCCGACTACTATACATTGGAGGTGAACGGGCCTTACTTACCAGCGGCGGCCAATGAAAGGCTCATGTATGCTATTAACCGCTCGTTTATGTTGAAAATAATAAGCCTTATTTACAATAATTTTCTTGTTTTATTATTGCTTTTTGGACCGACCATTTTCCATCATTATTTGCTTCAGAAATTTTTAAAATCGTAGCCAGGGTTGCTGACCTACTCCCTGAAAAAGATAGCAATTTAAAGAAATTTTTATTCCGCGTCTAACGATACCGAAAACTTGATATTTTATTCTTTAATTATTGTTAAAAACTCACTAATAAAATGAAAAAACAATGCATTTAAAAAATACAATGCCAAACTTAAGGCTGTTCTCTCGCAACCACTTTTTTATTTACAATTTTCTGACTTTATTTTTGAAAATAACGTGTTAAAATTTTTACAGTATGTCTGAAATGTTATTTACAATATTATGTCGGAGCGCTTTTATCGCGAAAAAAAATTTTTTTAACCCAATTTAAAAAAAATTTTGGCTCCGACATAATATTAAAAATAACGTTTTAGACATACTGTAAAAATTTGAACGCGTTATTTTCAAAAATTAAGTCAGAAAATTGTAAATAAAATTAACGCTTAAATGCGCGTATCTCTTGCATTAGCGATTTTTTTACACATTACTTTATTTTTTATTGTACGTCTTTGGTCAGCTACTGTTATTGTACACCAAATAGTCCATTTTCTATTTAAAATCGAATTTTCATTCTAAGTGAGAACACAGCCTTAAGAGTTTAAACAAAAATATTGTATT
The DNA here is from genome assembly GCA_905340355.1 of Rhagonycha fulva. Lineage (NCBI taxonomy): Eukaryota > Metazoa > Arthropoda > Insecta > Coleoptera > Cantharidae > Rhagonycha > Rhagonycha fulva. The sequence continues at coordinate 39,365,285 of HG996556.1, forward strand.
TCCGAGTTATTTACACACAAAAGTACACTGATGAACTAATAATAAATTTTTCAATCATAAATAATCCCAAGTACTTGTTCACAGAACATTTAATTTACCTGTTCTTCGTTCCGCCCCTGCATGAAATGTCACAATGTAACAATAACAAATGTGAGGTTAAATTATAAATTATTTTAAAATAATTAAATTTCTTTTCTAATTTAGTTGTTACGGAACTTTCTATAGTAAAAAATTTATTGTTTTATTATTTATCTTCGGCATTGCGGAAAATGCATCATAAAAGTGTGATAAGGCAGAGGCGCATGACAAATTACAACTCTTAAAAATGTTTGATTGTCGTCGAATAAAAAGTTTTATGCGGTGTTAAAGTTGCTTGCTATTCAATTAAAATTATTTATTTTAATGTGTAACACAATAAAATGCAATCCTTAATACATCAAGTGTTGTATTCCATTTTGTATGGTGGCTCTGTGATTTTTGAATTTTTGTTGGAAATTTTCTTATATTATCAAAGAAAGCTTGTCGATTTTATTTATAAGAATTTATTTATTACCAACGATTTGGATTATGTTCGAATAATGGTTAAGAAGGTAACCAAATTGCCTTCACACCTTACAATAATTTTGGGTAAAGAGGAGAGGCCGTCATGTGACGACTTGTCCAATATCGTTATGTGGAGTATTGTTGCTGGAATTCCTTTTATTAGTTTCTATGATAGCAAGGGTGACTTTTTCAATAACATATTTTATTTATAAATTGCTACTGATTTTGTAGGTGTGCTGAAGGTGAAAGAAAATTTGTTAGAGAAATCCATCGATAGTAAACGAAGTAAAGATGTACATATTTTGTGGCACAAGAATGGTAAAAGTAGTCTAAAAAACGGGGTTTGTGATAAAAAAATTTGTGTGAGAATATTGTCCCCTGCGGATGGTCGCGATAATATAGTTGATGCTACCAAACAATTAACTAACTGTGAGGATGTGGATATTGACCAAAATACTGTAAAGGAATGTTTAAGTAAATCCTTTGTTTTTCCCGATCCCAATTTAGGTATTTGTTTTCATCGGGATTTAATTTTGGACAATTATCCTCCTTGGCAACTCAGCAATACTGAATTTGTGAATATTCATAGTCATCACAATCTTAGTGTACATAGATTTATATCGGCTTTGTATAGGTTTAGTAAAATTGAACAAAGATTCGGAAAATAACATAAGTTTAAAATAAAGGAATTTGATAATTTCATTTTTGTATTATAATGTAAGAGACATCCAATAAATTTAAAACAAAATTTGATATACAATTTGCTGCATCATTTATTAGGGCTTTTTAACCCCCCGACCCAAAAAAAGGAGTGTTAAAGTTTGTAGAATAAAAGTTTGAATATTTTTTTCTGAAAAGTACGTTTAAAGACAAAAAAATGTTCCGATTAGTCAATTTTTGAAATAGTTATGATCGTTTGAAGAAAAAAACATCAGTTTTTCTAAAAATTCGTAACTGTTTTTGGTGGGATAGTATAATATGTAAAAATTTCAGGAAAATCAAAAGGGGTTGAGTTCAAAAGTGGTTGATTTGGTGTGGAATGCCCCATATACAGTAAAAATAGTGAAAAAGATTCTAGGCGCAATATTTGCAATTTTTACCATCTTTAAAATGAATTTTCTCCGATTATAATTCCCCCACTACAAAATTTTCTAAATATATTTTTAGTTGCAACTTTCATATTCCGTAAAAAAACTAGTCATCTAACCATCTCCATTATTACCTACTATTATTACTATATTATTTTTGATCACCCCATTTTTATTTTCTCAGAAAAGATTTTGTTTCTCGACTTAAAATTTTCAGAATATTTTGTATTAGAAGAAACAAAACCGATATAACAAGGTGTTTTTAACTGTAGTTTTAAAAGTAGTTTTATTCACTAATTCAACTTATATTTGATAAGACAATTTATTTCAGTCAATTTCTTTATTATTCTAAATTTGAACTAAATAAGTTAAACCTAAATTTTACAGCTTGTAAAAACTAAGTGCCTTCTTTTTTATCTCCAGCTGGTAACCTTTTAGTTTTTTGAGTAAACACCTGAGTTCGAGGAACTTTAGGGCCTATAAAATTAGCTTTTGAATGTTTCTGCTCAGGTATATATACCTCATGAACTCGTAGATATTTTAAAATCTTCTCTAAAACAAAAATAGTTAAACAAATTTATAGAAAATGTGATTAAACTGTAATCAAAGTACCAACTGATTCCTCTGGCAATTTGTAATCCAAGGCTATTTTACTCTTTGGGTTAGCTATTGGATCACTATAATGAAGTTGAATAAAGTCCAAAGCAGACCGTAGAGTAACTCGACCATACGGGACATGTTTAGGTTCTCTAAATCCAAAATCAGATTCTAAAACTGGAGTAGTATCTAAAGGCAGTGGTCTGTTTGCACTTGAACTGTCACTTGGTGCTTTTAACTGTAATTTAAAAATTTTAGTATTTTAATCTAATAACGATATGAGTATACTACCTCAGGATCAAACGAAGTCACAAAAACATTTCTTAAATTTTTATCTAAAGTTTCATTTTTTTTCAGCGACTCCTCAAACTCTTTCGAATATTCTGTAATTGCAAACTGATATTAAATAAAAACTTGCAAAAATCAATCACCATACCTGTCATCATCCTTTCCTGATCTAGTCTACTTTTTTCATGTAGAGGTGCAGGTTCACGTTTACTTTTTGATATAGCTTTCATTGCTCTATTTTCAATGTTATAGTCCCTCACAGGTCTTAACATTGTGGAAATCACCTTACCCATTTTTAATTAAATTTCAATCGGCGTTTCACAACATTGCACGAATACGTTTTCAAAAATTGACTTAACCTCAAAATATTTTAACCTACTTTTTAGTTTTGGGTAAAATTAGAAATTAAAAATAGTTAACTTTATTTTTGTCGGTTTTCAAACTTTTGAACAAAAATACAAATTACGATTACTTAATCGCCGTACAAAATTGACCTACCATCAAAATATTTAAATTGTTGCGTTTCATAGGCGTGCTCAAAAATGTACTGATGAAAGTAAGACGGTTATTTTAAATATCAGTAGACTTATCGTTGGTTTACACATTTTAAGCATGGTTTGATCATATAGGAACAGAAAAGCGTTATTTCAAAAATAATCATAAGAAGTTACTGTTTGAACTTTACCGCCTGTTACGCCGATGGTTTTTTTTAAAATGTCACGACTACCACTACACCGCTGAGAAATTTAAAAAGATTATTTAAAAATAAAATAAATTTATGGCAGGTTTAAAATTGTTATTCCCATTAACGTTAAAATGGAACGATGCTAATGATGTTAAAAAAGTAGATGGTAGTATTTTTTATGTTACTGTTAAGTTGGCAGATTCAGGAATTTGACACTCGATAAGATGGCCGTATTCTGAACTCTACAAAATTTTCTTTGTTTTCGTTTAAGTTTAAAGTGCCTTCTAGTGTAAATTAGTTTTAAAAAATGTATTTTGTTAAAGTAACCAAGTGCCTTTAGTGTTATTAGCCGAATATCGTAAGAATTAAAAAATTATCTAGAAAAAAATGAGTGCAGTGTTGTTAAAATTCCAAGTAGAACGAGATGGATTGTGAAATTTTAAATTTGTTATTGGATGTTACAATTTGTGACTGTGTGTGAAATTAGGACAGGTAATAAGTTTGAATAATCTATAAATATGCATTTCGATTATGGGAAATTCTTTTCCTGGACAGTAAAATATTAGGTACATGTTACAATGCCAAAGAATGCAAGATTGGAATGCGGTGCGAGTGAGATAGCAATTTGGCACATACCTTAAGCTGCGCGCTGTGCCTGGGGCATTGTGTACCACTGCACATTGACAGATACTGGTTTATTTAGCTTCTGGATTACATAGATTAATTTTTTTTATAAATTAATTAAATCGCTTTGTCTGCTTATTATTATTTTTTAATTATCATCATTTTACTTTATTTCCATCAGGTTCACAATACCTTCGGTATATTGACACTCAATAATTACTTATATTACTAACAATTAAGGTTTATTTTTATCCACATTTTGTCGATACAATCAAACAAAATTGACATTCCATTTTACAATGAAACTCATAATAATCTTGAAATATTTTTATGGTGAGTGTGCAAGGTTCCTACAGTTTATCAACCTTGTAAATGTGTTTATCTAATCCAGATGAATAATTAGTGTTCTGAGACAAACGTGATTTTTAACTTTATCTATTGCATATTACAGGTAAATTTCATTTCTTCTTCATTAGTAATTATAATCTAACCTAATTTCATTCAACTTCCAAAAATTACAAACACTTTCAAAAGGACATTTAATTTTTCTTAATTCCATCTTCTGCATCAGTTACTTTTTAATTATTTGTAACACTTATTTATACTACATATTTTTAAAAGGCTTACGCACTTTCCATATGGAATCACGATCATCATACCTAACCCAATTTTCTTGACCATTAAAAATCAATCAAATTAAAATATTAGAAATACTAATAGATAATTTGAAATAATTCATAGTAATATATTCAAGAGAAAAGCGCAAAAATGTTGAATTATGCATACGAATGTTTGTTTCTAAAATTAGAATCTGGTATAAATACGAGCAGTTCTCATCAGTGGCGTGATATCGTGAGCTGTGCAGACATGCAATTATCTTGTTTTTTCGGTTCGACATCGAAGATTATTATTTGTTTTTTTACGGAATCTAGCAAATAACTTCAAAATAAAGCGTTTAAGGTGAGGATGGACGTCAAATATCCATTGATTTAGGCAATAATAGATTGTAAAGTTTCGATATTTTACGTCTGATTGGTCCCGGTTGTTGCATTCTGTTGACGGTCCGTGCGCGCAGCGTAAATACTTACAAGGCTTGAAAATACGCAGTCTACGTTTACTTATGCTAACAGAACATCAATTAAAAGTTATATTTGTAATTATTGCATGTTGTTAATTTAGAAATCTCGATTTACGAGAAACCCAGGTTTGAGACTCCTGACCACCCGCTGATTTTAATCAATTTTTTGTATAAAAGTTAGGTAAACATGAGGATTATAGGTCTGTTTGGTACCACAGTCCTGGTGCTACACTAACTACACTACTACAAATTGATTGGTGTAAAAAGTGGGTTGGTAATTGTACTACCAATCAATTTGTAGTAGTGTAGTTAGTGTAGCACTAGAACTGTGGTACCAAACAGACCTATTATGTTACATGCCGCGGCATTTGATCTAATGCGCTTTATTTTCGGAAAATCGGATTGGATCAAACGTTATTTTCTAATTTTCGCTCTAGTTTTATTTAAAAACAAAATAAATTAAAATCGGCCGGTGATCAGCTATAGAGGCTCTCCATGTACCTACTTATGAATTAATATCAGTTTTAATAGCTTAGCCTGTTATTGGTTTTTGTTTTGTTTCTGAGGTGCATTTACCTGAGGAAGTATCGATCGGATTTTAAAAATTGTATCACTATTCTAAAGTATCGTATTATAGAACAGCGGGCCACGAGAAGGATGAGTTATAGACTAACTGTGCAATAGAAGTACTTTTTTAATTGTTGAGGATAAAACTAGGATAGGATAGAAGAGATGATTATGATGTCTTTAGGCACTTGTAATTTAAAAATTTTGGATTATAGTTAGATAAACGGCAATAGCCAATACACATCTTTTCCTTCCAAATAAAGCTAACTTGCTTAAAATTTTTCAAAGAAATTAAGGTAAATACCAAAAACACGTCAGTTTTGTTTTGGTGGTTTTCCTGTATAACTAAAAGGGGCATTCATTGTGAATTCACAATGATTATTATTAGCATCAGATATGTATATATTCCTGGTGGATCGGTCCCAATTGGGGCCGGCGTGACTGATATAATTTTTTTTTAATCGTGATATATGGGGTCAGTGTACACAAATTTTGTGCAAATTTGTCATTTTTGAGTTATGTATACCTACTACTAATCTGGAATTTGAAGGAAATCCATTACAAAATCATTTTCTAAAATGTGATCAATCAATGGAATTCTTCAGGTTCGCTTATTTAAGTATCACGAGTGCATATGAGGCAAACAAGATATGAATATCAAATCACTATTTCAAAACTACAGTTTTGCACATTCGTTGTTTGTGCATGGGAGCGACCAAATGTCACACTGTCGATGTCAATATGTATCTATTTAGTGTTTATTAAGGGCTGCAATGTAATTAATTTCAGGTTGATTTATTATCAATAAACGAACCAATCTTGAATGCGTCACTTGCAAGGCGTTACGAACAGACTGAGACATTTCTTATTATTATATAGTAGATGGTATATGCGGGATACGGCCGTCTCCAGCTACCTAGTGTGTGACTGATGTGGTTGTTCGACTTACGGCCTCTCACGTCAAATTTTTTTTATATTCACAATGCTTTTAATTCGAACCAACCAGAGATGCATTACAAAGTGATACAGAGAACTGGTGTGTTGTATATCTTTTGCGTTTAATTGTTAATACTAAACAAAAATTAAACTGTCTAAAATATTGGTACCTGTATTCATCATCCATCTATAATTATAATGTTATATCTGATCTGAGAAATTTCTTACGTGGAAATGTATTCTTTAAACTTTGCCCCTGACCCAGGGGAAGACTTAATCACCAATCGGATATACATATAATAATGTACATTAAATAAACTATTTGTCCGTTTTTACGTTAAATTTATTTGTAACTTAACCATTTCAAGCCCACATTAATTGTTGGTGGTCAACATTAAGTAAGGATGCTATATACACATTAATTACATCTACAGTACATTAAACAAAGACAAAGTGAACGTGGGAATGGACTTTTCAAATGCGACTCTATATATCAAATGATTAATTATTCACTACTACCTATGCTACAGAAATTATAGATTTAAAAGCAGTAAAGTATACACAATTTAAAAGATGTTGAGAAATAATCATCAAGTATATGTTGACTCCTAAGCCGCGTCGTTGATTACTAAACTTAAAATTAAAATACTTGTGTTACACCAGTTTTACCTTTTAGTGGCGGCACGTTACGTTTATGCCAGTAGGAAAATTTTATTAAACAACTGTTGCACGTAAAACTGACAATTTGAAATTTTAACCTTTTTCAAAAACCAGTGCTCTGTGATTAAATTTAAATAATGTGAATTGTAAGTTATTAATTGAAGAAGAAATTTAAAAAAATTTAGCTCTGAAAAATTAAATAAAATTAGTAAAAATATTAGTGATTTGGGCGATAAATTTTTTAGAACAAAATTTAAAGAAATAAAATTTTTTTTTTACTATTGTTTATTATTGTTTCGTCATTTTAACACCGTAGTACATAAACCAAAATTTTTATTTTTAGTTATGCAAATTTTTTATTTTCTTTTCACTTGTATTTTTCCAATTTAGTGAAATAATTAGTTGGATGTAGCTGGAATATTATAATTATCGCAAATATTTATATTATCTTTCTTATTAACAAAATTTAATTTTAACCTATGAACTTGACACATCGGTTGCTGTGATTATTTAATAAGATTAATTGAATTTCTACTAATGCAAAATATTATAAGTTTGAAATATTATATTTATAAGTTTATTTTCAATCACTTTATTTAGATATGCTCACAGATATGCTATATAAGCATAGGCGGATTCCGGCCGTCTTGAGCCATCTAGTTCATGACTGATGTGGTTGTTTGGATTTGGGAATTGCGACCATTGTGTAAATAGTTATATTGGTAATGCTCTGTACAGTATTTTAAAACAATCCCAAGTTTCGATGAGTGAGTCAGTGAGGACTTTGCTTTATAATATAATGTAGATTGAAGATAGACAGAGATAGAATCTGACAGAATATAGATATAACCAGATGCTATAATGAAAAGCTAAGCGTGTATGTTGAAAAATTCTTCTGGGTTCGAGTAGCACACCATTCTAGTTTTGAAACACTAACCCGTCCGTGGACAGGATGTTCAACTAGTAAATAAATAATATGCAAACAGTATAATAATTATCTTCTTCTTTGTTATATGTGGTGCGCATTCGAAGTGTTATCATTAAATAGGAGACCTACAGTTTAACGTGGGCTTCAAAAAACGGGAAGAATTTCTTCGATTTTGAGAAGGAATTTCTTGATAGATTACATCTAGGTGTCTTTCGAGGGTAAGACCAAAATAAGGTTTTTACTTTGATCAAATTAGAGCTGGGTAACTAACAGTCAACGCACTTAATCACCAATTCGTTGTTTGTATACTAAATTAGCGACTCCGATAGAACATCAAGTACTTCTGCCCTAAAAATGTTATTTACAGGAAATGTCACTTTTGACTCCTTCCTCCCCAAGTAACATTTCAATCCTGGTAATTTCCTGCAATTACCTGCCTTTCTCAAGCAGAGGCCAAGCTCAGACTTGGCAGGGAAATTCTGATTTAGCAGGATTGAAATATTACTTGAGGAGTCCTAACATTTGTTGTTAATAACAACAAAAGCTAACTATCTTTTATAATTAATCTTTTGTTATTGCAACCCAGGACTCATTTTATTACTTTATGGAGGGCCCAACAGAAAACTCTAGATATTATAGTTTACAACCCGCATAAAAATAGGTAATTTACCCAGAGCTACTTTAGAGAGTTTAATGAGAGTAAACTAGAGAAGAATGCGGGATGAAAAATATCCCGTCCCGCGCGCGGGACGGGATGTTGATTCAATTCCGCGCGGGGCGGGATTTCGATTCGGTCCCACGCGGGACGAGATGTCGATTCAGTCCCGCGTTTGATTTATAAATTTATTTTAGAGATGAATGCATGACGGGATATCCCGCGGGATACTTTTTGTCCCGCGGCATATTTAGAATATTTAGTCCAGCGCGGGACATTTTATAAACTCAGTCCCGCGCGGGACATTCTATTTCATAATTTAACTTATTGAATCCTTTCCCTACATTTACTCTAAGTAATATGCGTTAACAAAAAAATCAAAAAAATTCATTCGGGTTGCGTTGTATAAAATAAATCAAATGCGGGACTACGGGATCCCGTCCCGCGCGGGACTGAGTTGACAAAATATCCCGCGCGGGACTAAATATTCAAAATATCCTGCTAGGCAAAAAAAATATCTCGCGGGATATCTCGTCCCGCATTCATCTCTATTTTAAATTCAACAAAACAATTGCCCTAGTAATAGCCCAGTTTTTCAGCAGTTGGAAAGTAGACTCTGTCAGACGCATGCGCAGTTTCAAATTTAAGTCATAATTTTTAATCTGCGCATGCGTCTGACGTGCGGGATTCGCGGGACGGGACTTACACGACGAGGCGGCACTGCGGGACGGGACAAAAAAATTAGTCCCGCATTCATCTCTAGAGTAAACTGACATAGTTGCTTAGAAATCGAGTCCCTACTAGCAACATTAACTTTTCATTATATTGTACTATTTATTATGCAGAAATTAAATAAAATTTCAAGACATTGTATTGAGCTGCACATTATTTAAATTTAATTTATATCGCTATCGTAAATCTTTCTAAAAATACTTCTGTATATTTTTTATTATTAATAATTTTTACTTTCACTCGCTTATATGGGTGTCTCATAGAACGTTATTCAGAGATTAGGAATGTATTGTCAGAGTTGACTAGTTTTTAATGAATAATTTCATAGTTACTGCAATAATTATGATATGAAATACCTATTGCTTAATATGATAAACCAAATTATTACTGACGAAAAACCCTATTTTTATTTGTCCATTTTTGATTCAATAGTAGAACTCTTGATATAGTTAACTCAAGAGACCTGAAAATAGTTCGTTCTGAGAAAAGAAAAATTTAATATTTTATTAAAAGTGAAAAACGATTTTAATTTATTGGCTATTGTAACTTTTCTTTTAACATCTAGTCATCACTAAGATAACTCAGTTATGGCTCATTACTAAAAAAAGTATGTGTATAAGTAAATTCTGTAAAAACAAAAGTCAGACTATAAGTTATTATGAATTATGCTGATGTGCAATATTTTTTTACTCTGTTTTTCTTTCAGATATTAATAACTTATCGGCATATCTATATTCTAAAGAAAAAGCCTTACAAGTGATAGTTACATCATCTTCATAGCGTTTATATATTTTTTACAATGTTAAAAATATATCACAAGTGTCTTCAACTTAGTGGTCGACATGTGAAGTGACTATTGATTTCTGAGGCCCAGTATGGGCCAACAGCCTCGGCCACAACTCAACATGAACCCCACAACTCCAGCCCGCTCGTCGGGCTACCATCAGAAGGCGATGGAGGAAATTCACAATTCGTTGTTGCCATTTGCCAAAAGCAGCAACGAATTGGTTGGTTCCAGTGCAGCTAGCACCATTTCTACACTTTCTGCAACTAGTGGTGTTAGTTCGCTCAGCTCCACTTCTGGTAACAACGGTACCGAGAGAGATTTACAACAATTAAGACAAATATTAGCACAACTACTTAATATGGGATATACAGAGGAGTCGTCCATAAGAGCTCTTCAGTACTCTGGTTTTCGTTTAGATGGAGCTATCGATTTCTTAGTAAAGCAACAATTAGATATAAGCAGTAAAGGAGGTTTCAGTAAGTTAATTCGCAAGCCTAGCATAGAAAGAGAGTTAAGTTTACATCGTGGTAGTCCGGCACTCGACAGTGGTGCGGGTAGTTCAAGATCTGATAGTCCACGATTAGTCGAACTTCACGCACCTGTTAGCCGTCAATATTCGCCTAGTAGTTTTAGTGAACCACCACCCCCACCCCCTCCTCGGAATACGCCGCCGCCTCCTCCACCGCATCTTGCATATCAACAAGTTCCTAGTAACGTTCAGCAGCTTTTCAAGCGAATGTCACCTGCGCCTGCATTACCTGCTCGACCGCCTCCTGCCGTGCCAGTTTATAATTCACCAGTAACTCAACAAAGAGGCACGAGTCCTGTTAGTAGTATTTCATCTGGTTCGGGTCGTCAACCAATGGTAGTGCAAAACGGTCCACAAGTTCAACAACAATTAACACAACAAATGCAAGCATTAAGTTTGTATCAAAGTAGCACTTCGTCTACCGCCGAACCACCTCCACCATATCCGCTCATACCACAATCACTTTCGTCCGCTCCTCCTCCACCACCATCGTATTCAGCATCAATACAAAATCGACAAAGTCCTACGCAGGATTTTCGGAAAAGTCCTTCCTCTGGAATATATTCTGGAGGCACTTCTGCCGGTTCACCAAGTCCTATACCCGTATCTGCCACAACACCAACTGCATTAGCTAGACCTGCACCTCTTCAAGCTTACGTTGCAAGACAGGCTAAAACTCAACCACCAATTATAATGCAATCGGTTAAAAGTACACAAGTTCAGAAGCCAATTTTACAAACTGCTGTAGCTCCAACATCACCACAAATTCCTGCATCACCTACCAGTACTACTCCACCTGCTACAGCAGCACCTCCTCCTTCATACACTGCCTCAATCCAGCAAAAACAGCAACAAGTTCACATGCCCAAACCTGCCGCTCCATTACCAACAAATGTGGTGTGTTCTACTGCCGTCACTAACGCTTCTATGCCAATACCTACAACAGAACCTCCTAGTTACGCAAGTACAATGCAAGCAAAAGCAAAGGCGGTACAACGAGGCGTTGCTCATCCTCCAGTTCCTCCGCCGCCATATTCAAACGTGCCAGATGATAATTTTGTTCAACTCACAACAATCGAATCGATGGGCTCACCAAGATCATCACCTCAAGTACATCCGCCATTGCAAAGAAAATATTCGCCAGCTGTACCATCAGATAACGTCGCTTCACGTTCTGACAGTCCACATTCAGCATCATCCAGTGAAGGAAGACCTTCGCCTGCTCATTCGGTACCCGACTCAGGTGCACCTCCACTACCTCCAACATGTAAGTTTTACCCCCTTCTCTTTTATCAATTTCATTAATTTAACGTCATTTTTTATTAACAGTATCATCTTCAGTCAATTCTAAAAACAGAAACAATCAAATTACTAACGGAAATGGTGAATACAAGGAAGAACATCCACCGCAATTACCGCCATACAGAAAAATAAAGCATCAATCTCCCATTCCTGAAAGAAAGAAGATCAGCAAAGAAAAGGAAGAAGAAAGACGCGACGGTAAAGTGAAAAATTATTCACCTCAAGCATTCAAATTTTTCATGGAGCAACACATCGAAAACGTAATCAAAGCATATCGGCAGAGAGTTTATCGACGGATGCAACTTGAAAATGAAATGACTAAAATTGGATTGAGTCCAGACGCCCAATGTCAAATGAGGAAAATGTTATCTCAGAAGGAATCAAACTACATTCGATTGAAAAGAGCAAAAATGGATAAGACTATGTTTACAAAAATTAAACCTATTGGTGTCGGTGCTTTCGGTGAAGTCACATTGGTGCGCAAAATCGACACAAATCATTTATATGCAATGAAAACACTAAGGAAGGCAGATGTTTTGAAGAGAAACCAAGTGGCTCATGTGAAAGCGGAACGTGACATTCTAGCAGAAGCTGACAACGAATGGGTAGTAAAATTGTATTATTCTTTTCAAGACAGTGATGTTCTCTATTTTGTTATGGATTACATTCCTGGGGGCGATTTAATGTCTTTGCTTATTAAACTTGGAGTTTTTGAAGAAAATTTGGCTAGGTATGCTTACAGATTGAAGTTTTGTTTGTTTGTTTGAAAATAATAAATTTTTTTTTGCAGGTTTTACATAGCCGAATTAACATGTGCAGTTGAAAGTGTTCACAAAATGGGTTTCATTCATCGGGACATTAAGCCTGATAATATTTTGATAGATAAAGACGGTCACATAAAACTCACTGATTTTGGTTTATGTACTGGCTTTCGATGGACTCATAATTCAAAATACTATCAACCTAATGGTGAGTTACAAGGTCTTTGGTATGTTTGTCAATATAATAAGTTGCTTGTTTTTTAGGAGAACATAGTCGACAGGATTCTATGGAACCAATGGAAGAATGGAGTAATGAAGAATGTAGGTGTAAAAGTATGAAACCTTTAGAGAGGAGACGTAGACAAGAACACCAAAGGTGTTTAGCTCATTCTCTAGTCGGAACTCCTAATTATATAGCTCCAGAAGTGTTACAACGAACTGGTTATACTCAACTATGTGATTGGTGGAGTGTGGGTGTTATACTTTACGAAATGTTAGTTGGTAGTCCTCCCTTTCTTGCCAATTCGCCTGCAGAAACACAGTATAAGGTAAGCTCACACTTTAATTATTTATGTGCCAAGTCCTGACAGTGCATCTTTTTGGTATGAGCGTGGAAAATTATAGACTGAGGCGCAGCCGAAGTCTATGACCACGCAAATGCCAAAAAGACACTTTAAGGATAAGGTGCATACACTATTTTATGTGTAATTGGAATAAAATGCCCACTTTCTGCAAAAATGTACGATAAAAATTATGTTATACGGAATAATTTAACGAAATACGTATGTATAAATGATCCAGTTGCTAAGCAATGAGATATTTAAAATTCACAAAATACGTCAAAAATATTTGTCTAAGTGTGACTTGTATAGTCCAAGTTTAACTGGTAACTATGGTTTAAACTCTGATTTTGACTATTGTGATTGGTTAATCTACAGTTTAAAATTTTAAACTAGATCTATACAAGTCACCCTAAGGGTGACTTGTATAGTCCAAGTTTAACCGGTAACTATGGTTTAAACTCGGATTTTGACTATTGTGATTGGTTAATCTACAGTTTAAAATTTTAAACTAGATCTATACAAGTCACCCTTAGTGTACATTTTAGTAGGATTGCATATAAAACATTTGAGGTTATGACATTTCTGTACTAAAAAGTAAAATTTGACGTTTCTGTACTAAAAACAGCTACTTTCAGTATTGTTTTGAATATGTGAAAATGTACATTTTAGTACGATTGCACATAAAATCATTTTAAATATTTTTAAAGTCATACGGTATTTTATTACATTATAATTCAATAACTTTTAACTTTGTTTTACTTTAAAAAAAGGTCAAGTCTGAGCCATAACAAAATTACAGTTTGTATACTTTTGTATATCTAAAAAAAACCTCAGCAATTTGCTTATGTTTTTATATTATTTGTTTCACAAGCTAAAACATTTTAAATAAAAAAAAACGAAATGGAAGCATTCTATAAATTGGAGAATGTGTACGCGCCAATCGTATGGCTATAATCGCTATAGTTTGGTGGTTTCCAAACTGAAGTTTTTATTTTTTTAACTTGTATATTATATGGATGCAAACTTTTGGTTTTACACCACTGTCTTGAGTAGGGAGCAAGGGAACCATATTACTGCGCATCTATCCCCACTCCTCTGGGTTTATTGTGTTTCCCAACTATGTCTGTATTTGATAAAAACATCAAATGTTTTGTGGTGGTATTTAGCATCATAAGAGCTTTGTTTGGTATCACAGTCCTAGTGCTACACTAGCTCTGTTCTTTCAGCGTTTCAGCAGTTTGAAACCGTTTGCAACTGTCAGACGCACGCGCAGTTTAAAATTCAAGTCATAATTTTTCTTCAAATTACTTGAAGAAACAGACCCACTAACTACAAATTGATTGGTGTAAAATCACCTACCTACTTTTTACACCAATCAATTTTCGCAATTTTTTACACTAACTTACTCGGAGTATATAGCATACCAAACAGACCTAAGTAGGTGCCAGTCTTGCAAGGTCTACTTTTCCTTTGTAAGGTGGCGCAGTTCGTCCAGAGCTACGTTGGTGGAGTCGCCAGTGTAGAGGGCCGCGAAAACACGTGCGTCTTATGACATGACTGAGGAAGCGACGGAAGATGTCCTTAAGTTCTTTTGAAAAGGTGACCAAGCTGCTCAGTTTTATCTTTTCTTGGTCAAAAATAGCAGATGTCATGTGATATCTACTAAACGCGTGGAAGAAAAGAATGTGGCTCAATATAGATTGGTCCAATTTGAAAGATGTTGTCACACTCCTTTTCCAGGCTTCAGAAAGACCAAGTTGATGCATGGCTGGCCAAGCTCTATCACAAGCACACGGAGGTCTATGTCTTCTCCAATTATTGTGACATTTTCGTGCTCCTTGGAAATGGCGGTGTTAACAATGAGCAAGTCAGCATTTTGGGCCTGATTGACTTCAATGTCACCTTCAAAGTGACTTTTTCTTGCCAACTTGGTTAATTGTATTTACATCAGAGGTCACTTGGGAGGATTGGTGAATCTTCATCCGCTACAATCGCTCGGAATTTTTGGTGCCACTCTGAGCAGGGTATCAGTGGAACACAATAGCAATTCGTGGACCCACATTGTCTCTGTCAACTGTCTTAACTGGGCTCACAATAAGGCAGGTATTCAATTATGAATGTAACTGTCGTTGGAAGGAAGGGACGGAGGCGTCCGCCCGACCCTAAGGTCAAACTCGCATCCCCTTCTTTTCTCTCTCTTTTCGTCTGTCTGCATCACGCCAATGGGTCTAAGAATTGGAACTTATAAGTAGAGCTCTTGCACTCTAGGTTGACCTGGTTTGGCCTATTTCTTGCTAAGTTGAGGTAGATGGAGAACGTTCTAGTGCAGTCATGTAAACGGACTAGACAAATTTTAGTTTCTGAACATTATCCACATCTTGTCAACTTTGAGTGCGAGTACTCTGCCAACATGGGTTTCCTATGCCAATTGCAGTACATTGGGAGATTGCCAATTTGGAGAGGTGTACTTGATTGAATTTTAAAATTTTGGTACTCAGTGGACACAGAATTGTCTAAGAGTAAGGGAGTGTCGTATAGGTTGGGTGGCCGTAAAGGATGGGCCAGCGAAATATTTCGGATATCAGTACTGATAACGCATATGTTATGATTGTCGAAGTAAAGTTTACTTATAACCTAACGTTTCATAGTAATTATAACAAAGACGTCGTGTTCATTATGTCCATGCCAGCCAAGGTGTAAATTATAGTTAAAAAAAGATCTTGAAGCTAATTTCTATGTGTTAATAATTTTCCAAATTTAAATTTATTATTTCAGGTAGTATGTTTAATATGTCTTATATTTAGTGTATTTTCATTGTGTGAAAGAGCAATTTAAATGAGATGTTGCGGAAAGTAATTTTTTGACTTTTTATAAAATAGCTATTTTGTAAAGGTTGGGCCACTCATGTCGTATAGGTTGGACCAGCACTTTTTTTTTTATTCCAAGACACTGCAATGGCATTTAAATGATATTTTTATAATATTTGATTAATGCAATTGTAAATATAATAATTAAAAATCATTTATTTATTTAGTTAGATTGTGCAAACGTGTAGTACATTTGAAGTGCGCTAATATGCGCTACAGTTTCTTTACTTGAGCAAACTGCGAATCAGATTAGGTGGAATGATATTTTTTTACTTAAATTGTTTTTTTGAAATATAAAGTTTCAATAAATATTCTAATCATAATAATACCATGCAGTTTTACTTCATTTTTTGCCTTATTTTTCAGATTTTCGATGGTGACTCAACCTATACGGCAACTTTTTTTTTTTTGTTAAATAAGTTGCTTTCATTAAAATAGCTATAACTTTTGACTCCTTTGCGATATCAAATAACTTTCTACAGCAAAGTTGTAGCCAAAGATCACACCTTTTTATTAGTTTATAGAAGTTAACATTATTTCCATCCGTTTCAAAATTACACACCAAAAACGAAACCGGCCCAACCTTTATGACATTCCCTTACTCATTTCCGAGCTGCAGACTCATATTATAGTAGATACTATATCTTAGTTTTTGGCAAAGATGGAAAAAATTGTCGTTTTTTGATCATGGTTTTCGACCATACCACTTGACCGAATTATTAAGTTTGGTAGGTACTCATTTGAAGCAGAAATTAAGTAATGCTTTTGAATTTGTTATATTGTAACCTTTTCTCTGTTAACCGTTTACGAGTTATAGGTGAAAAATCAAAAGCCCTAAAATTTAGCATTTTTGCATTTTACATGTTTGCACCCATATTTACAAGTTAAAAAAAAACACTTTTTGAAACATACCTTTCTAATTATTATTATCAAAAATTATTATAGTTAGTGCCCTTTATTTAAAATAATACACACATTTTTAATCGTTAAATAATCTATGAATAAAATAATAAAACTTTTTATAAGTACAAAATTTTGCACCAGTCTGCACCTCTCGTCAGTTTGGAAATCGCTACTTTAATTGCTCTTAAAATAATCCTGCATTTTATGAGAATATCTTAAATGCCTCAATTTTTCGAGAATATCGTTTTGACTCATGACGTTTCCACGATTGTCCACATATGTACGCATATCATTTTCATTGTCATTTCGTTTTTCCATGAGTACTTTAAAATCACTAACTATTTTTAATTCTGCGTTATAGTAAGCAAACCAATCACGACGAGTTTTAAAAATGTTTACTTCATGTAAACGATCTTCCACATATGAATCGAAAGCCTCCAGCAAACTAAATGTTCCTACCAAAATGGTTTTTAAGATGGTGTCATTCAATTTGTCGATAACCCTAATTGTATAAAATAATTTTCGGTCAAATGGACAAGTAGGTTTACGTGAGCGCGATTGTTCTGATTTAGCCCAGTTGAGTATACAATCACTACAAAATTTATGGTCACAATTGCACAGAATACCTACTTGATCAGCAAGTTCACACAAACAAATACTACAAGGTTCTTCTTTAACGTTTGTTGTGGTCATTTCTACTGCATTTTTGTTAATTTTTTGTCTATCGTTACGGACAAACACTTTTGCCAATTTTTTAAACTTCTTAAAGATGTGATTCAGTTTTAGTCCATCCAACTTTTTAAAGATTTGATTACGTTTTGGTTGAAAATCGTCCATTTTTAATTTGTTTGTGGTGCCTTGATATCAATTGACTTTAAGTTATCATTGCCATGTTAATTTGTGTAGTATTTAAGTTTGGTTGGTAATATGTAGTAATTCGCGGTTTGATAGTATTCCACAAAAACTGCAGACAAGATGTTGGATGTGCAATATGGTTTTATTCCAGGTAGAAAATGCATACACCAGAATATATATTTGCATTGCAAGAAGTGATTCAGATGTTTGTAGGAACGAAAGTGTATTTTGTGTTGGTTACCTACTGGAAAGTGAAAAAAAATTAAATAAAAAATTAAAAATTTTTAAAAAAAACCTTTTATTTAAAATTACAAAAGTGCACTAAAAAGTAGAAAATAATTTTAATAAAAGCAAACAAAGCTTCGTGAAAACATCAATATAAAAGCGTGGGGCTGTTTATAGGTGGATAAGCAGGCTAACTATTGGTGTACAAAATTCATAACCCCACGCTTTTATATTGATGTTTTCACGAAGCTTTCTTTGCTTTTATTAAAATTATTTTCTACTTTTTAGTGCACTTTTGTAATTTTAAATAAAAGGTTTTTTTTAAAAATTTTTAATTTTTTATTTAATTTTTTATTTTCTAATTTTTTAGTCATATCTTTTCAAATACAGCTTATGTATTTTAACTAATATAGGTTCATCCTATCAGATATCTTTATTTATGTGTTTTAGATGTTTGATACTTCACCCTGTATAAATCATTACGACGAAAAACTTTACCCTGAATGCGGTCCTTAAAAATGAGATTTAGAATTCTAAGTTACTTTCCACCCTGTATGATAAAATTGTCCAATGCGCATCGACGCATGCGCTTAATAGTTTTTAGTTTTTTCCCGATTTTTCGCTTATTTTTCAGAATTTTAGAAAAACAAAATTAAAATATGAAAATGCTCTGCAGGTGAAAGCTGTGTACCAAATTTCAGATCTCTAGGACGTCGGGAAGTTGCTTAAAAATGGCCTCAAAGCGGTCGACTCACACGGTCGACGGACAACGGTCTTTCCAAGTTAAATAAAAGCTTTTAATAAATAAAAAATTAAAAATTTTAAAAAAAAACCTTTTATTTAAAATTACAAAAGTGCACTAAAAAGTAGAAAATAATTTTAATAAAAGCAAACAAAGCTTCGTGAAAACATCAATATAAAAGCGTGGGGTTATGAATTTTGTACACCAATAGTTAGCCTGCTTATCCACCTATAAACAGCCCCACGCTTTTATGTTGATGTTTTCACGAAGCTTTGTTTGCTTTTATTAAAATTATTTTCTACTTTTTAGTGCACTTTTGTAATTTTAAATAAAAGGTTTTTTTTAAAAATTTTTAAATTTTTATTTAATTTTTTATTTTCTTATTTTTTAGTCATATCTTTTCAAATACAGCTTATGTATTTTAACTAATATAGGTTCATCCTATCAGATTTCTTTATTTATATGTTTTAGATGTTTGATACTTCACTCTGTATAAATCATTACGACGAAAAACTTTACCCTGAATGCGGTCCTTAAAAATGATATTTAGAATTCTAAGTTACTTTCCACTCTGTATGATAAAATTGTCCATTGCGCATCGACGCATGCGCTTAATAGTTTTCTGTTTTTTCCCGATTTTTTGCTTATTTTTCAGATTTTTAGAAAAACAAAATTAAAATATGAAAATGCTCTGCAGGTGAAAGCTGTGTACCAAATTTCAGATCTCTAGGACGTCGGGAAGTTGCTTAAAAATAGCCTTAAAGCGGTCGACTCACACGGACGACGGACAACGGTCTTCCCGAGTTAAATAAAAGCTTTTAAAAAGGACAGTTTTCATTAAGAGGGGCATTTTTTTCAGGGCCCTTTTAATTTAATCAACAGATGGCGCCTACTTAAATATTTTTTCGTTATTTCAGGTTATAAATGACCCCTTTATGTATCTGTTTTGAGCCCTATAAAAGGGGTCTTTTCTCAAAAGGTCACCTGAAGGGGGACCAACCCGACCATAAAACTAAGTTTTATAAGGTCCTAGGACCTATAAAACTTAACTTTATAAGGTCCTAGGACTTATAAAAACAGTCCTTGTTGAGATACCTGCCCGAACGATTCATCTGTTCGGGTGAACTCCTGTTTTTCACTTATGTTGTCAATAACTTGACTAACAACTTGCGATCTTCACGCCATCTATCGATAGTTATATCAGAGCAAACAAATCGTGAATTTTGTGGGATATTATCCCCAAAATAACGAAATTACGACACCTTTAGTTAAAAAATTGGCAATTAAATTAAGTGTTACTTTATATTTATTTACAAAATCATAGATTTAGATAATATCCGACAAAATTCGAGTGCAAAAAAATTAAATTAAGTGTTACTTTATATTTATTTACAAAATCATAGATTTAGATAAAATCCGACAAAATTCGAGATTTTATTGCAATAATTGCATAACGTGACCCATCCGTCCGTTATTTCAACATGCTGTCCGTCAGATCAAATTGTCCGTCGTTCGGAAATTTCAAAAGAAAATCAACCTTTTTCGCTCCAAAGAGACAAACATTGATCAACGACTTGCAAGCTTCACGCCATCTATCGATTGTTATTTTAGAGCTATTATATAAAATCGCGAATTTTTTAGGATATTTTTCCTGAAATAACGAAAAATTGTTCATATCACTCGGGCGATAAGGGTTTTCATCCTTCGGTCGATTATTCACTCGCCGCTGCGCGGCTCGTTTCATAAACTTTCGCCCGGCGGATGAAAAGATCCCCTTTATCGCCCTTGTGATATAAACTACTATTATAAAATAAGAGGAATTTGCTATATTTAAAATATAGCAAATTCGTTGAGATATACTATTCTATAAACAATATTCTTGATCTTAAGCTATTTTGAGTTCGTAATATTTATTTATAAAAACACAATTCATAATTAAAGTTTAATTATCTTTTTTTGTAAGTGAGTGTGTTTTGACATACTCAATACGAACTCAAAATAGCTTAAGATCAAGAATATTGTTTATAGAATAGTATTATCTCAACGAATTTGCTATATTTTAAATATAGCAAATTCCTCTTATTTCATAAAAATATTTAAGTAGGCGCCATCTGTTGATTAAATTAAAAGGGCCCTGAAAAAAATGCCCCTCTTAAAGGATTTTTTTTTAATAGAGGAAAATGTCACCAATAGATGGCGTTATGTTTTTCCATTGGCGCGCCATCTAGTGGTGTAAATGTTACTATTATATAAATTGTTTTACAATGGAAAACATGAAGATTGCACACCATGAAAAGCCTGTTTGTAAGAGCTATGACCGGAGCTACCGTCAAAACCCCATTTTGTGTATAAACACAGCAATATAGAAATCTGTGTTTTTGAATCCCTTAATACTACATTAAATTTTTTTTGGGTTCACCCTATATGACGTGCTTCGAAAAATACTAAATTGTATTTATTGAAGAATGGGGCAAATTGGGGCACCCATTTTCAAGTGCGACTGTTTTCTTACATCAATACCTTTTAAGTAAAAAAAAATCAGAGCCCGATCGGCTCCGGAACACAATCAAAAACATCAAAAACTGAATCATCCCAACAACATTTACATTTATCATGACTACAATTATTGTAACACACATTTTTTTAAATTAATTATTATAGAAGTTATCTAACATATCACAACTTGCAGGTTTCATAAAAAAAATTAAGAATTTTATTAAAATTTTTAACAAAATTATGCTTTCAAAAATAAGTGTAAATATGCACATTATCACATTTGTGCATATATTTTACGATGTGTAGAAAATTTGAAACGAGTAATGTCAAAACTAATTTGTGTATATGGTGCCCAAGACAGTGTAGTTTATGAAAATCATAATAGCAAATATGTAAATAGCATTTGATTTTTTGAATTTTTGCCAGCTTTTATGGTCAAATACCCCACTGTGCGGCGGTAATCACGCGACCTTGTAAAAATTTTCTTCTAAATTTGTGGTCCTCCAGGTTGTGAATCTGGTTAATTGGATATGAGTGGTCTCAAAATATCAACAATTTTGTAGGACAGTTAGTTTTTTACAAAAAAAAGTTCACTACAGCACATATTTAACTCATCTCATATGTTAATTTCCGGATTCCCTTCAGTCATTCGTCCGAACCAAACAACATTTTTGTGTATAATTTTATTACAAGATTCTTATAACAAAGTCACATTTTGTATTAATTTTTGTCTTCATACAAAATACAAACAATTCGGAGAATTATTTATTTTAAAAATGCAAATAGCGAACAACATGAACGTTTATTTCGACCTACATGGTACTAATATATTTGTGGGTACTTATCAGTTATCAGTTTTATTTTACAAACTTTACAATGGCTTTTCTATATGAGGTGATTTTATTTAATTGGATATTTTTTCTCTGTATTTGTTATAACTTGAAATAAATAGGTGCTATTATTATTTCAGGTAATCAATTGGGAAACAGCATTAAATATACCAAAGCAAGCAAATCTCTCTAAAGAAGGTGCGGACTTGATATTAAAATTATGTACCAGTGCGGATAAACGGTTAGGCAAAAATGCAAGTGAAGTGAAAGCGCATCCGTTCTTTTATGGCATAGATTTTGAGAAAGGATTGAGGAGACAATTGGCTCCACATATTCCCAAAATTGAATATCCAACAGACACGTCGAATTTTGATCCAGTAGATCCTGATAAATTATGGAATTCAAATTCGATGGATTCCAATGCTTCGGACGAATTTATAGACGATAATAAACCTTTTCACGGCTTCTTTGAATTCACGTTTAGAAGGTTTTTTGATGATGGTGGTGGGCCCGCTTTTAATAGGATTAATTTGGACGACAGTAACGAAAATCAGGGGCCTGTTTATGTATGAAAGTCACGATGTTCGTTGTGAGGTGGAACCTCAGCGATTGTTTTATTGGTTTATAGTAAAGAGTGGTCTTCTAAAGAACATTCGTTCTTTGTATGAATATGCTTTTAAATTGCATTTTTTGTAACGTACTTGAATGGTAATTTTATTAAATAAAAATAGGTGCCTAGTAATCCATGTGAAAATTTAATTTTAAGTGGGTCACTTGGACTTTTTTTATTTATTTATTATTTTTTTTTAATTTTAATTGCTTATTTATAACTTTTAACAACATTTTTAATACGTATTTTTTATTTCCGTGCAAGTACGTTACGATTATTTATACAAAGAGAAACAAATATGCTGGTCAATTGTTTTAAGCCAAAGTAATCAAAGAAACTAGTAGACTTTGCATTGCTAACTTGTTTTAGTTAACATGTTAACTGCCGTCTGATACGTTTATAAAAGCAAGAAGAGAGAGGAAGCTTGGTTTAACTATATTTTGTCGACACCAAAAGTACTGAACGCACTTAGCTTTAACCTTCTCAACATTTATATTTATTAGAATATTTAAGTTATGTGTACATTTTCAGAACTAATTTTGTTTTTGTTATATAGTCTATGTTATATATGCATAAAACATGTGATAAATAATGCTAAGGGAGTTATCTATTCATCATCATCATACAAAAGAAACCTTGTAATTTACAATGCCAAAAATAATAACGTACTTTCACTTTTGATTTTAGCCTAATAATATACTAAATAAAATAATAATAGTAGATTGCAGTTAATGTGTTACATTTGAATATCGGGGGGGTTAGGGAGGGGGGTTCATAATAATAAAAAAAATAGTACAATTATGACAAACAAAAAAATAATCAAAAATTGTCAAGCTTGCAAAAATTTATTATATTAGTTTTTGAAATATGGTGCTACATTGTTAATACATTTTTAAATGTGATATTTACTGACTATCCGTAAGGTTTTTTGTATGTATTTGTCGTTTTTTAGTTTCTATGTATTGCTTAACTTTTTTCAAATTTGTTTTTAATTGATTAACATAAGCCTGTGTGATGTATTTATTTAAAGCACTAAAAATGGTGCATTTGTTATTAGCATTTGCTTTATGGATATGTCATGTAGTATTGAACAATAAATTATTATTATAAAAGAAAAATTTAGATTATATTTAAAATATAATTTGTATCATATGTAAAATAATATAAATATTTTATCTTAAATTGACAAAAATTATTGTATAAACTATTTTGTAAATAATTTGTATAAGGTATACATAAATGTTTTTAACAGTTAAGTAGTACATAATATAAAAAAGAGTTTTACTTGTTTGAGAAAGTGTAAAAGCGCTATGGTTATGTGTATTTATTTATGTTAGCCTTATTTATGTTAAATTGTGTGATTTTAAGACTGGCGTGTGAGAATTGAGAATATTGGTACTACTGCTATTATTTAGAAAATAAAAGCATTTCTTTATAAAATTGTACTATTGTTTCATTTTTTATTACCTCTATACAGCTATTGCACAACTGATCTACCTTGAAGAAGGGTCAGAAACACTCATTACACCAAGGGTCACCAATTTTGTCAAAGGTAAATGTCAATTAAATTACTTGTTTCTATAAAATACTCTTTACAATAACTATTTTTTGCTATGTTCACAAGTATTCAGAAATTCTAAACAAAATTTTTATTGCTAACCACCTCTTCATAAATCACCCTTTGCAATAAATTGCAATGTTTTCACTATTTTTGCAATGTTCACAAATTTAACGCTAATATATTCACCAAGTTTTAAAAATTGCAATTAAAACTTTTGGTGTTAACTCCTTCAAAAATCACTCATTAGTGCGGGGTCATTCCATGTGAAATCAACACACTTTTTTTAATGATCATCTCGAATTTGGTAAATGGGTAGAACTTATGGAGACTAAAAAAAATATAAATTTTTATTTGAATATCTCAAACGGTTTTCAAAATATCGCTATGTAAAATTTTCAAAAATTGACTGCTGCTTTATTTTCAAATCATCAGCAGCTCTCCTAATTAAGATAGAGGGAGACTCCCCCCCCAAGTGAGGCCGCAAGCAACCATCTCAGATATGCACTATCAGTCCCACTAGGGGAAGACTATACACTGTATTCAATATTGGAATCAAAATTTTGGCATAATAAAATTGCATAATTAAAAACTAATTACATTTTATTTTAGCACTTTACAAAGACAAAAAATTAATATCGACAGTTTTAAAAGATTATTGCAGCAGTTATTTTATTTTTATTCGACTTATTTCCTTTTGAAGTATAGAAAAATAACCCATCAAGTTCTTGATTTTTTCTTTAAAGTTACAAATTCAACAATCGCACTAAAAAATAATATTATAATTAATCATTAATGATTCATAATCATAAATGTAACTTACTGGTGGAGGACAATTAGGCGGAGGAGGTGGAGGACAAACTGGTTTAACAACTGGAACATATACACATGGTGCTGGAGAGCAAGGAATCACTAACGGTGGTGGTAATGGACATACACAAGCGGGTCCACATGGCATTGGACAACATGGAGCTAAACACGGTCCACAGGGTGGTGGACAACAAGCCATTTTATGATTTAAAAAAAAATTAATATTATTACTATTTAATTAACTTAAAATTTGGATTATTGTCAAAAAAAATGTTGGAACAAATTTTTTTACATTTGTTTGCAACGTAGATTAGTGTAACAATGCTTTGTTTGGGTTGCCATAACTTTCATTTTACACAGTTATGAATTTGTTTTATGCTCTCTAGAATATAATTTTTTATTAGTTAATTTTAAAAAGCTAACATAACGAACTAATGGAAGTACCTACAGATGAGTTTTTTTTTTCTTGAAAGGAGGAAGGAGATAAAATTTAGAATTCAAAATTGCAGATAAATCAATTTAACCAACTTTCCTGATTTTAATTATTGAATAGCGTATTATCATAGTATAATACCTACTTATATTATATTTAAACTTAATTTAAAAATTAATTAAAAGATTTATTGAGCTTTCAAACGATAATATCTGTATATTATTCTGATGACGGACGATATAATCGTTTGAAAGCTCAATAAATCTTTTAATTAATTTTTAATTTTAATAATAACTCGATATTTTGAAGTTTAAATATAATTTAATATCAACGAGTTAATAGTTTATCTACTTAAATACCTACTTATAGAATAAGTAGTTTTCACTTGTTGTCTTTACCATTGTTGTCGATGACCAAGAGTTGAACTCGCGCATTCTCCTGTGCGCAAGTAACGAATGGATCTGTTTATTTACCTTGTATTGAATTGATGTAGTTGGTATATCTGTGGTGTCACAGCAAAAGTTATTGCAGAGGAAGACATATTATACCATAACACCCAGACGCGGATACAGAATTTCGTTTAGGGAAGGGAAATTTCGGTTTAGGGAGGCAATTTTTGTGTGATTTTACCTACTTTCCAAAAAATTTGTTTAAACAAAAAATGTGATAAAAGTAATTGATCAAACTAAAGTGCTTTGGTCGTGAGTTGAGGAGAGAGGAAAAATTGCACCCATTGCCCCCCCTTGTATTCTTGTAGCTGTAGCTGAGACTTGGCATCTGCGGAGCACATGCGGGCGATAGCCCGCTTATCTCCTTCGTCTGATTAGAAACCTGACGTTGAGAATTTTATACAGAGATTTCAAACACGAGGAGCGGCGTCGAGCCGGTGTCTTGTTTATTATTGCGCTATAAGGTAAGCGTGAGATAATCTCCGCGCCCGCGGCGGCGCGATGTGCTTACCTTGGGCCCCTTCTACAATAACAGCCTCAGTCGCGCCGTTGCTACAGCGTTTTTATTAAAATATAAAAAAAAAAATTTTACAATTTACAAACTCAACAATAATCTAACAATAGGTGCTGAAAAAAAAATTAAAAACACAAGCTGAAAAAGAAGAAGATTAATTGGACAGGACAATGACGGATATTTGTAACCTCCCCGAGGCAGCGTGAACACTCCTCACTGGAACACGTCATCCTTGGAGTCAGTGTCTGAATACGTGACGTCTGGGGCTGCGGTCGTTTTTAATTGGTCAGCCCATTGGCGTTCCAATAAACAACTTTTAGGGCTGCGGGAAAAGTTATCGTCATAAGATTTTAGAAGTGATGACGTGAGCTGGAGGACAGGAAAGAAGTTAGTCGGACCTGGCGAAATGGCTGAGGGTTTCCTGGATCTCCTCGGAGGACATTCCGAACGTGACGAGCTCCAAGGTAACCCTGGCTATTTCTTGCTTGGAAACGGTGAATCTTTTTGTTTGTTTGTCTTTTTTGGGAGCCTCAGATACATTCTGGGGAGAAGCTAGTTGGGTGAGTTTTGACCGGGTCACCTGGACGTTCTGGGAGAGAGCTGATTGGGTGGGGTTTGACCGGGCTACCTGAGCGTAAGAACGTTCATTGGTGACCGGTTTGTACCGTCTTGCCTGGTTGTTGAGGGGAACTGGTCGAAGGGGAGCTTGCGCTCTCCACATTTTAGGGTACGATTTGCAGCCCTGGTAGCTAGCTGGGTGGTCACCACCACAGTTAGTGCAGGTTGCCGTACCCTTGGGCCTGCTGCACTCGGCTGTCCAGTGCAGGCCTGGACATTTTACACACCTGGGTGTGGCCTTGCAACAACTCTGAGCGTGGCCGAAAGATTGGCAGCGATGACACTGCCCAATCTTAGTTTTAGCGTGGGGCACTTCTATTTTGACGCATATGTCATGAACATATGTTTATATCTATTATTCTATGTCATGAACCCTATCCTCGTTAAAAATATTGGCGGAGGTCGATGTCTTGGGCATGGTAACCATGAGAAGAGGAAGGGGTCTCCTGCCCCGACTGCTCCTCATTCTGCCCACTGTGCAGTCGTAACCCTTTGCAGTAAGGTCTTCCTGGACCTCTTTTACGTCTATGTTGATGGGAATGCCCCTAATAACCGCTTTTAGGGGCTTTTCCTCTCTCAACTGGTGGAAATACCATCCACCTTCTTCGAAGAGTAAGTACTTCCTCGAAGTACTTATATATCGCCCTGTAGTCGTTTTCGCTGGCGGGAGTGATGCTCAGTCCGCCAGCGAGTAATTTAGCTTTTGTGAAGCGGATCCCACGCTTCCCGAATTCACTCTTTATGCTGCTCCACTTGGCAGTATCTCTTAGAACTAATGGAGGGATTCTGGTTTTAAGTGGAACGGCCAAAGGGGATTTTTGACGGGTCGTCTGGCTAGGGGCTGAAGGAGTGTTACGTGATTTAACTATATTTAAAGTGGGGAGTGATTGGTCGGGTAGTTCTTGCTCTTCCAATTGGATGGTCTGCTCATCTACCAACATTGGTTGGATGTCGAGCACACCCGCCAATTGGGAGCCAATAAAGTCCTCTAGTGGAGGGAGGTTAACAAAATTATCCGTCTGGTTAGTACTTACCTGTACGTCACTAATCGGCTTCTTTTTCTTTGAGGATCTGTCTCGGCTTCCTGACATACTGCTTGAGGCAGGTCTCGACTTTTTTTGTTGCAGCTTGCGCCTTCTTTCCCGATCGCGCTTTCTCTCCACATCTTTTGGCACATCCTGCACTTTTAATTGGCTGGATTCGGTCTTTCCTGAATGGTTGGCCGGTAAGATCTGCTCCTCTTTTTCCGGCTCTTCGGTGGTCATCGTGGCTTCACTTGTATTCCTCTGATAACCCCACAGATATAATCTTGACTTACTCCTCTATTCTGTAACTTTTCGTTATCGTTCGTTATCGTTATGAAATCGTTAAGACCCGTAAAGTTCGGTTTCTACATACCATTACATCAAGGTATATAGATTTACAAGGTATGATCTATATGCGAACCAAAACTCGTCATTTACTGCGCATTCAAATATGGCGTACCCATCGAGACAGCTCTGAATTGTTTACATTTAGAACGTCAGTATAAATCACCGTTTTTAAATAATAATTCTTTAAATTTTAAAATAATAATTAATCTTTAATAAAATGGAGAAGTTGGTAACAAGCCATGGTGTGCATAATACTTGTATTATCAAAACAAATATGAAATTTTATGAAAATCTAAAACTGTGTTGTGTTAAAATGAGGTGTGCAATATTCGGTTGTAATAATACCAATCAAGGTATAAACGCTACTGCAGGTGTAAAGTATCATATGTTTCCTAAAAATCAAACATCACTGAAAAAGTGGGTGCATTTATGTGGAAGAAGTGACAAATTTAACGTTGCAACTGCTCGGGTATGTTCAATTCATTTTGTTGAAGAAGACTACCAAGTAGATTCTCTATTAGCAAGGTATGGTATCCATAAACAATTTGAAAAATTAAAAGGTGATGCAGTACCAACAAAGTATTTACCTCGACAAAAATTAGTACAAGAAAGTTCAATGCGACATGATCGACTTCAAAAAAGAAATGAAAGTAAAACATCAAACGAGTAAGTTTTTAGTTTTAAATCATGGTTTTGTTAATAATATATTTATTATAGAATTGAGAGATTGACTGACAATGTTGATGATTATAATTCTACCGATAATAATCAAGTCGATAATGAAACCGATAGTTTTAATGAAGCCAAAACTGATAGTTTAAACAAGTAAATGTTGCTTTTAATCATTGTTGTTTTGTTAATAATATATTTATTACAGAATAGATCGATTTACCGATAACATTGTTGAAAATTATGCTGATAATAATCAAGGCAATAATGAAGTCCATAGTTCAAATGAGTAAGTTTTTGTTTTTAATCATTATTGTCATGTTACTAATAAATATATTTTAGAATTGAGTCATTTTCTAGTACGAATTATAATGATAGTAAGTTACTTTTAGAAAATGCTGTGCTAAACAAACGTATAGTATATTTTCGGAGTTATCAGATCTAAAGGAGGCCTACACGATCATCCCGATCAACTTCAGTTTATGTATAGGCTACGAGCATATATATTAGGTCGAAATGAAGGGAATGTATCATTTCATGGCAATACAGCCATTGATGACACACCAGATCTGGATTCTGTTGATAACTTAAGTTCGCTTTATTTTGAAAGCATAACAGAGGCAGTACCACTGACACCTGAAGTCGACGAATTAGAAGATCTTCAGTATGATGCACTAGAGCATTTAGCTGGGTACATTTGTCATCGCTTGAAAAACGTGCCTGATTTGAATATTCAATCAAATGCCCCAGAAAGTACGTATACCTGGACCAACCATCTCTCTGAAGGGGGTTTAAGAAAACCCTCAGATGAATTGATGCAGCAAATGGAGCATATGGAAAAAATATTCAATGATATAAATGGCGATGGTATCAAAATTACTAAAGGTTTTCTTAAGCTACATTTAGATACATCTGCACACATTGAATGCGATGAAAATGTAAAAAAACTATTTTTCAGATCACGAATGTACTTCAGGATGAAAAAGCTTAATAAAGAGCTAGCCATGTACATTCCTGGTCAAAAAAGAAAAGCTAAGAAAACTACTTTGTAAAATGTTATTTTTATTAAATAAATATACCTTAAATTGAGTAAACTTTTGTATTTATTTATAAATACTCAACAAATTGAGTTACACACATCTGAACGGTTTTTGTACGCATTTTGTTCACATAAAAATGATTCCACTTCTTTACTAATGTTGAAGTTTTACATTTAATTTATTCAAAATTTAGATGCAATATCTACAGTAGCGATTTCATCTTAAATATTATTGTTAAATTAACAAAAACGGTGCTCTTTCACCACAAATTTATCTTTGATTTCACAAACTTCTAAATGTAAACAAAATAAAAGCTGTCATTTCAGTCTCGTAAAATCCGCCATATTGAATATTTTGACGTTTAAAGATGCGCAGTATCATACCTTGTAAATCTATATACCTTGCCATTACATTACTATTTAATGCAATTTTGAGTGTAAACCAAACTTTACGGCTGTTAACGATTTCATAACGATAACGAAAAGTTATAGAATAGGGGTGTTAATTCGGTACATATATTGCCAACTAAAAATTAAAAAATATTACAGCAATGGTAAATTTGTAATACAACAATGGACAATTTATTGGAAATTTAACAATTAGAGAGTGCACATAGAAGAATGCGGGAGTTCAACTCTTGGGCATAAAAACGGTCAAGTGAACCTACTTATTTTGTAAAACCCAAAACTCTTTTTGCCTAACTGTATGGTAAGAACAAATACTTTGGGACATAGTTCTATGGTTTTTTGGTTTATTTTACTACCCCCCTTTATTCCAAAAATATGTCAAAAGCCATTTTTACGTTCTCATTTACCTATCTTGCCAAACAATTATCTCTAACATGCATTAGATGACTAAAAGCTAAAAAAAATCCCTTGCTGCTCTACAAATTCTTACAATTTTAAAACGCGAATTACTCTTTTATCTGACTAGAAAAACGTCCGACATTGTTGGTTTTGTATTTAGAGGGTCCCTATCTGTAAGTCATAAAATTTTCACGACTCCTAAAATCCGGGATGGAAACTGTCGCTGGCTCTTGGACTATTACTAAGTTTTAATAGATCCGAATAAGTTAATTAAAATTTTATCTACCATTAGGGGAAATCAGAAAGAGATGTATCTGAAAATGAATGGATGCGATAACGGCGCTCAGTCAAGGAAGAAAAATGGAAGCACTATACATTGTATCCGATATTGGAATCAAAATTTTGGAATAACAAGATGCTATAATCGAAAACTAATTACATTTTATTTAGCACTTACAAAGACAAAAATTTAATATCAAGAGTTTTAACAATTATTTCATTTTTATTTGACTTATTTCCTGTTGAAGTATGGAAAAATAACCCATCAAGTTCTTGATTTTTTCTTTCATATTATACAAATTCAACAACTACACTAAAAAAGAAAATTTTATAATTAATCGTTAATTATTATTTATAATTATAAATATAACTTACGAATGGAGGGGGTTTGGGTATTTTAGGAGGACAAACTGGTTTAACAAACGGAACATAAACACATGGTGCTGGACAGCAAGGAACCACTAACGGTTTTAATGGACAAGCTGATGGAGGACAACAAGGACATACTGGAACTGGGACACAACAACTGGGGACACATGGCATTGGACACTGAGGGGCAGGACAGCATGGCGGAGCGCAACAAGGTGGAGGGCAAGGTGGTCCACACGGTGGAGGGCAAGGTGGTCCACAGGGTGGTGGACAACAAGCCATTTTTTGATTTATACAAAATTAATATTGATAATGAAACGTAAAATTTGGATTATTGTCAAAAAAAGTGTTGGAACAAATTTTTTTACATTTGTTTTCAACGTAGATTACTGTAACTATGCTTTGTTTGGGTTGCCATAACTGTCATTACACCGTTATGAATTTGTTTTATGCCCTCTTAAATAACATAATTTTCACATTAGGGCACCAAAATTGCTCTTCACTGGGTGCCAGGTCATGAGAAAAATGAAATATAAAAGCGCCTCCGATTGAACCCGAACCATTCTGTGGGCTATCCAAAACACAAAGAAAGGCTGAAATTCAGAAGTGGGACGTGGAGAGTAAAAAGACTCCCTGGTACAACATACCAGAACAAAGTCAGGCGAAAAAATTTATAGAAATTTAAAAAGCTTCTACTTTTATCAAAGAACGAAATTAGACTCATTACGGAGCTGTTACTGGACATTGTCTAGTGACATGCTATCTTAAAAAATGGAACTGGAAGTTAATGACAGGTGCAGACTCTGCGAATTGGAAGTCAAATCCGCCAAACTGCTTTTCTGCAACGCTCGACTTAAAAAATATTTCTGACAGACACAACTGACACCCAAATAGTTAAAAAGCAAATCTCTCAGAAGCATTTTATATTATACTTTTTTGGCAAAATTGAATTCCTGAAAACCTAATTGGAAAGCTTATGAACAACGGATCAACACAGGTTGCAGTTCTGGAAGGCTCTCGCAGCCAATCGACCCTAGTACGATACAATACATACTTTACTATTTGTTTTTGTTATGCTGTACTGCAGCGGTGCAGCCAGGAATACGTTATGAGGGGGCGGTATTTCTAATTATTGTTATTATTTATAACATTATTAATTAATTGGAGAAAAATATTGTGTAATTTTTAGGCTTTTGAGAGGGGGGGAGGTAACTCCAAAACCTCCCTCGTGGTTGCGCTTTATAAATTTTTACAAAAATTATCTAATCACAAAAAAAATTCGTTTGTGAACTTTTGTAACAAACCTTTTAGATTTTTATGAGTAGGTAAAGGCATAAATTATTTTCGTAAAATATACCGATCAAAGTGGTGATGAGAGCACAAATAATTTATTATTGTCATGAATGAAAGATTAATTTCATCAATTAATTCTATTTTAAAAATAAGTTAATTTAATTATCATATCATTCATACATGACGTCACGTAAACGTGAGTTTGACCAGAAACGCAATTCATGCAAGGCATCTATTTATTACCATTTATTACTGTAAAACGGGCTTTAGTAAAATTTTCATCATGTTAAAGCATGCGCAATATGTCATCAATCAGACAAGAAGGGGCGTATACAATAGAAAAGAAGGAAATAACAAAGGTTCCATTTTGTTCTGTATTTAGAGGAATTTTTGTATTTATTCTGTAATTATAAGTGTAATCGGTAATATAAAGTTAACGTTAGTTGAAAAAATGCGCCTGTGATAGAGTTGTTAGTGTGGCATTTTGGATATTGATTAGTGATTACTAAATGCAATCGTCTTATTAAATAATATTGTGTTTTTAACTGAACGTTTATTCTTAGCAAAGGAATAATTTAATAGAATCAAAATGAGTACGAGAGATGACGAATACGATTATTTATTTAAAGGTACATAATTCATTTTTGCTGCTCTTCACCTTTCTTTAGTTTTGTTTGCTTATGCGTTTTTCATACCTCTCCACTGACATTTGACGTATTCACATAATGTGTCATTCATTCTCTACTTAACAGTGCCAAGGGTCAAATCTTTAATCAATTCGTTAATTTCTATTATTCTATTGTTGATGACATGCCGTGCACTAATTACCAATTTAATTACTTTCGATCCTTAATTATGCCAAGGGACAAAAATTCTATTTCATGTCCTCGATATCAAATCATTTCCAAATATAATTCCTAATCACCTAAAGTGATTCATGTTTAGGTAACAGTTCCTGTTAAATAATAATCGATTTAATTTATACCTTATAGTCTTTTTCTTGATAAAATTGCGATTCTGTTATTCAAAATCTTACAGCTTCTAATTCTCCACCGATGATGAAAACCCCTAATCAAAACAGTTTCCACGATTATAGTCATTTAATAATAAATTTGTTTAAGTGCTTAGATTAGTTTTATTTGTAACAGTTAACCTTTCCTTATTAGCTATTATGTACATCTTAAATTAACTACTTTCTCTGCCCACTAAATTAATGTTTTTTCTGTTTTAGTTGTGTTAATTGGTGATTCTGGAGTCGGAAAAAGTAATCTACTAGCTCGATTTACTAGAAATGAATTTAACTTGGAATCGAAATCGACAATAGGTGTAGAATTTGCTACTCGCAGCATACAGGTAATTCTTTCAGGATTCTTATCTTTATAATATTCATTAATTGCATTTAGGAAGTAAATATTTAATTTCTTTTGAGATTTATTTATTCAGATGCTGGACTTTGCTTCTCACTGTTGAGGGTTAGATTATTTATCAATTTTAATACTGAATAATAATAGTACAAATAAATGGGTTCAAGGTCAAAAAATATCATCATTCATTTTCATGCTTTTATTGATCTTTTGATAAAAATCAGCAAGTGCACTGCTTAATATGTTTTTGGAAAACCATATTTAGTACTACACTGGACACAGCTTTAAGAGAATGGAGTTGGTTAAATCTCAGCAGTTTTATATTTTTATTCTAACCAATAATCGAAAAAGAAATTTTACCAATCGTTTAGTTTTTAAAATATCTAAGAAGGGATAAAAAATAGTAATTTTTGCTTTAAATAGCAAGATCTGATATAACTACACCATTGTAACCTTTAATTCGGAAAGCAAGAGTTGCAGTTCAGATTATCCAAAATTTCTTGCTCATTTAGAGAGTCGTAAGAGATCGAATACCGAGGAACATTGTAGAGCTAGCCAGAAAGGTTAAAGTGGAAGTTTGAACGAGTTAACCGGAAGGGTAGCCGTGAGGCCAGAAATACTAGTTAATCCGATTTACAATTGATTCTTTTTGAATTAAAGCTTGAAATGGTGTAGACATTTTCAATCAAGACATTATTAAGGCATTTATTTTTAAGAAATCCAAATATGGCATTCCATTTACCATAACATCTAAAATGGCAGAGCTACAAAATGTCAGCTTTTAATGGAATAAATAAACAATTACTTTTCTATAGTTTGTAAAACTTTTGCAAAGCAAATCACAAATATTTAAAATCGATAACTAGGTTATTTCTATTTTGCAGTCATAAAATAAATGTATTCCATGTGATTGGTAATTTTCAACTGTTATGTATGGACATAAAAATTATTATACAGACTTATCTCAGTAGAAGTATCTCGGTATTATATTAAGGACTACTGGGTAGGATAATAGCATTGATTTGTAGATAGCCTACAATAACTATATTAGCTATATGAAAAATTTTATCTTCTTAAAAGTAGGTATTATGAATAAAATAAATGTTACTTTTTAGTAACTCATATTATATTATCTTTTTATTGTATAAAATTTTAAAGTTTTTTAATTTGTCCAGCCTTCGCACATAACTAATTTTGTGCAGTGTTTTGAGAGTAAAATCAACTCTTGTTTCTAACAAAATTTTGATTGCACTGAGAAAATATAATTATTGTTAAGTGATGAATTGCGAGATACCTATGTTGAAAATTTACTATACTTTGCGTTACATTAAAATTTAAGCAATGAAAAATTCAAAACAAAAAATGTTTGATCTTCCATCTCCAAACACAGCTCTACTCCTTTCCTTACATTAGTAATAATTATTGCTGTTTTATATTTTCTTATATTTTTTTTCATCATCACAAGCCACAGTCACAATATTATGTCAAAATTTCTTCAATCAACGGTCAAACCATACTTGGATCTGAATAATACAGCTAATGTTAAGCTTCATTTACATCGCATTTTTGTATTGATAATACTACTTTAAATGCTCCAAGGCAAGGTGATCTGATAACCGATAAATATATTTCATGATATTTACTTCAGAATTAAGATATATTTTAGAGTTACTAACTTGTGAAAATTATAAAGTGAATTATTTTAAATGAATGTAAGTTATCAGTTATGAAATTAATTACTTAATGTAGTACCTATATAATTTTATAGTTTGATATTTATGTTTTTATATTATTTTTTTTTAATTTAGATTAAAATAGTAACTTGAATTCAAAACTGCGCGTGCATCTGACAATTTTTAAACTGCTGAAAGAACAGAGCTATATTATAACTATCTGAGGAGGTCAGATGAGAGCGAAACAATTGTTATAGTTTATAAATTGATTCATTTTATAATATTTACTTAATATAAAAATATGTACTTTCTTGTACTACAGCAAATATTGAAACAGGCATTATTTTTACTGAATTTGTCTGATAAGTAGCATTTATTATGATATTCTATTGAAGCTTTCATTAATATGACTAAAATTAAATAAAAGACTTTTTTGTTTATCTCTCAAGTTCTTTATGTAATTCTGGAATATCCTGCCGTTACAACAATGGGTGTCAATTTAGGGAAGTAACCAATTTTTATCATGTTTTAGGTATTTAGGTGGTCAATATAAGCAGGTTCAATGCACTGTAAAATATAAAAATATCGTGGTAAATACAATATCATACTTGATTCATCTTAACCAAGTGCCTTAATAATGATTTGGTTAAAAATACCTAATTTTTCAATTTAAAATATTAAAACCGAAAATATTTTAGGTACCTTTACCTATAAGGTCGCTTGCTTGCACCTAGCAAGTTGATGCAAATTAAGGGTGCGATTTTAAGAACCGTTTCAAAACTTCATTAACAGTTCAAAATTGGTTATAGATACAGCGATGATTTTTTTTAACGGAAAGATGAGAATTTTCCAAAGAACCTAATGTAATTTTTAATCTGTTTTAATAACTGATTCACATTTTGATTAATTTAATTCGCGATTTTATATGAAAAACGCACAATTAATTACTATCTAAAATATACCATGACACAGTTAACATTGCTATCTTTAATATTCTGCATTAAAATCGTTTAAATTTTAAGTATTGTATGTGCTTGTACTGCAGTTTTATCTCAACGATAATTTGTATGATTTCAAAAAATGCGCAACCAGGATTAGAACCGCGGTTTCCCGCTCTCTAGTCTATTCGTGTTTGATTTACGCCAGACTGCTGGTCTAACTTACTAGATGCAAGCAAATGAACAGATCTATAGACTTGACACAACAAATTTTCGATAATTTAATTAGATTGTTCTTTGCCATAGTATGAATATTTACATATTATTGAATAACTAAGAACGGCCTTTCGATACTTATTAGTGTCGAACTGTATATATATTTCTATTTGGCTCGGCCTACGGCCTTGCACCAGTCAGATTTGTTGCGAATAGAACTGATGTTTTTTTAAATAAATAATAAATTACACAGAACATTCGGATATTAAAGCCGCGCTACTGTCCAACACCATCGCTTTATGGTATTTTTTTATAATACTAATAATATTTAAAACTCTGTTTACACTACATGATTTCTCATACGAGAAATTTTTTTACGTTCAGACTATGATTTTTGATATTATAAAAGTAATGGCTTTTATGATGGCATAATTTTAGCTATGACTTTTGGTATGACTAACAATAAGTTACATGAGAAATCAGTGAGTATAGTGTGAACGGGGTTTAAAATAGAGATGAATGCGGGACGGGATATCCCGCGGGATATTTAGAATATTTAGTTCTGCGTGGGACGTGATTTTAAAGCAGTCTCGCGCGGGACGAAAATTTTTCCCCTTCTATTTCATAATTTAACTTATTGAATCCTTTCCCTACATTTACTCTAAGTAATATGCGTTAACAAAAAAATCAAAAAAATTCATTCGGGCTGCGTTGTATACAATAAATCAAATGCGGGACTGCGAGATTCCGTACGGGACTAAGCTGACAAAATATCCTGCGCGGGACTAAATAATATTCAAAATATCCCGCGGGACAAAAAAATATCCCGTCCCGCATTCATCTGTAGTTTAAAACAAGCTCGATTTTTAATAAACGAGTGAGTCAGTCAATGGGAACTTTTGACTTTATCTGTATAGATTACTTTACCTAAATCCTCATACCCCGCCTTAACTTTAAGGCGCCTTAACTAAATATTGAAGTAATCGGAGGTGCGTTATGTTATGTATTAAAATGTTCAATATAAATCCACCATCAGTCAATGGAAACTGTAAGGTTTATCTGTATAGATAGAAAATATAATATTAAATTCAAATTTAAAAAAAAGTATAAGGCTCTGGCCACACGTGCAGTAAAATGCCGCTGGCAGCAACAGTAAAACTGCAGGAACGCCCATTCT
Source organism: Rhagonycha fulva (assembly GCA_905340355.1). Lineage (NCBI taxonomy): Eukaryota > Metazoa > Arthropoda > Insecta > Coleoptera > Cantharidae > Rhagonycha > Rhagonycha fulva. The sequence continues at coordinate 39,403,715 of HG996556.1, forward strand.
CAAGGTAAATGAAAGGTAATGTCGCAGCTTTAGCAATACACTTGTATCAGCATTACCTTGAAAATGCGCCTTCTTGCGTTTTACTGCTGCTGCCAGCGGCATTTTACTGCACGTGTGGCCAGAGCCTTAAACACATGGGGAGCGAGAAAGCTGACGTTAGCGTTCTGTAAAGTTAAAAATTTTTTGATAGAAGGTCGAGTTAACTCAAATTCAACTTTTTAATTCTCACATGTACAAATACACCCAGAAAAGTCGACCTTTTTTTTTCTAAGGCATCAAAACTCATGCAAAATTATCTTTTCTTTTTTGAAGCTGATGGCGACCTGAGCATTGTTATTTTATTTAGAGGAGATGACTTTTTTCTCCAAAATGAAAAAGGATTTTTTATTAGCAAAGTCTTTTTTTTTTAAACAACTTTTGGGTAACCTATTGTTTCTAAAGCATTTATAGAAACTGTGGAAATAGACTAGATAATTAAAAGATTAACTCATGCAAATAAATAAAAAAAAGTCTTCTTTCAAAGCGAAATATTGATCTAAACACCAGCCTCTTAATTACATAAATAATTTGAAAGAAGTACTCAGAAAAATGTGCGTTGTATGTCGAATAAATTGAACAACTTGACCTTTACGCTTCACATTGATACATCAAATTGAAAAGTTTGATAAGGGCTTTTAACGATGTCTGGTTTTGAATTTTTAAGTGAATTACATTGCTTAATTATAAGTGAAGTGTTAATTTAATCACAGGAATGACTAGTCCGGTATTGTAGTCAATGGCCTCAGTTTCTGCTCGTTTTCTTCGTTTGTTAGAAGGGAAGTTTTAATAAGCATTTATCTTTCAATTATAAGTAAACAATCACAAATTATATAAATATGAAATATTGCACTACTTGAAAGATAACGGATTTATTAATTATTATTTTAATTGAAGTTCAAATTTTAATATATTCTAATTTTGTATGGTGCTGGAACACTCCATGAAATGATAATAGTTTTTAGCATGAATGATTCTGTGTGGGTGATTCATTGTTGTTTCATGTATGAAATTTCCTATAATATTTATTACCAGATTTTCTTCAATAAACCACACTTAATAAATTTTAGTCGCATCATTTACGGAAATAATAAAAAGAGACTACCTCTTTTTTTTAAATCAAGATAAAATCTCTTCTTGGGAGGGTGGTCTTCCTGACCATTCCAACTGATTTGCTCATCTTGCTCTTTAATTCTCAAAATTTTGATAGTTCATATCGTTATCAGTTATCATAATATGGAAACCATACTTCCAGATAGTGACTTATAGTTCCTTAAGTTTTAGAGCATAACATTTCACCGAAATACCAAGAGTCAGGTGTTGACTGAGTGCTATGACCCGTTAGCGTATACAATACCGCTCTTGTTTTTTTTTGTGATAAATATTATATTAGTCATACATAAATGAGGATGTTAAACCGGGTTTATTATTTTTGCAAATCTATTTTCTAAAAAGCTAAACGAATTGTAAGTTAAAACTTATTTTTTAAGCTGTGTGTTTACATGGAATAAGAGATTTTAGTTTAATGTAGTTAAGCTCTTGCTTTCAGGGAAAATCTTGTTAAGCTTGAAATTAACATCTAACATTTAAGATCATACATAAACGTGAAAAGACGCTTATAACTTCGTCAGCAGAGCGAAATCAAAATAATATGATAGTAGCTGCGAAATTCGCAATAGAATGTTTTGTAAAAAGCTCGTTGTGCTAATCTGCTGTTACATATAAATATGATACAGACATTTTTGGACGATTTTTTAATACAGGATGGGCCAATTTGAATTATAAAATTGTTTTGCATTTTTCACTGCCAATGCTTCTTTCACCTTGCGTTTAGTTATATATGTATATCCAAATATTTTAATACCTCAGTACTTCAGAAAGCAGATCAGATACAAAGCAATAACTTTGTAACTAAATCTGTACGTACATAAAAAGCAAACTAAAGTATACTTGAGTTGGCGTCCAGATTCAGGAACTAACATTTTAGCGTATCTCGCTCAACAACAAATCAAATGTAAAATGTCTTACATTATTTTGCGAGTTCTGATCTGCTAATTTTAACGGAACAGTTGTAACAGAATTCTATAATATTAAAATTGTTCCAAATATTTATGTTTGTTCCGTTTTCGGGAGTCGCTTCGCTTCTCATTCTGCTTGATTAGCTCCAATAACGTTGACGAATTTAACTAATATTATTTTCCAAGCTTGATTCGCACACAAGACGAAAATAAATTTGTTTATTGTGCAAAATGAAAAATATATATTTTTCGAGCAAATGTATAAACAGAAAGATTACTATAGTACTAAATTAATTTTGTACAACATTTCTTTTGCTGTACATGTAAGTTATTCATTTATCACAATAATAATTATTTTTATTTGTACTATGTAATTACGTGCATGTTTCCCTATGTACTCGGTAAAACTGTAATTAATTATAATATTAGTAGCGTTTTTTTATTGATTGTAGACTGTAAGAAAACTTCAAAGTTCTACGATTGTTTATAATACTGATAACCGTTTTAAAAAATAAGGAAACTACAAAATAAAAATTGTTTACTTTTTTTTTAAGATTTCCTTTGTTTCACTTTTAAGGGCGATTAGCCTTTTATTCCCAGTATCGCGAGCGGGGATCTCGTAGATTCTTCACTCATCAGATGCTTGTTGATATTGCAACTAATTTGTGTTATTTATTTTAGGTGGATGGTAAAACAATTAAAGCCCAAATTTGGGATACTGCGGGTCAGGAGCGGTATCGAGCCATCACAGCGGCTTATTACAGGGGTGCGGTAGGAGCGTTGCTAGTATACGACATAGCTAAGCATTTAACTTACGAGAATGTAGAACGTTGGTTGCGCGAATTGAGAGATCATGCAGATCAAAATATAGTCATAATGTTAGTCGGTAATAAGTCGGATCTTAGACATTTGCGTGCTGTTCTCACCGACGAAGCTAAAGCTTTTGCTGAAAGAAATGGTCTTTCATTTATTGAAACATCTGCTCTCGACTCAACTAATGTGGACACCGCTTTTCAAAATATACTCACAGGTATGAATGTAAAAGTTTCTAAAAATTGTTATCCTATAATGTGGTTTTTTGTTTTAACAGAAATTTATCGAATTGTTTCACAAAAACAAATTAGAGATCCGCCCGAAGGTGAGACTATTCGATCAATTAATGTAGAATCCATCGATGTTAAGCCTACAATGAACAGCGATAGTGTACGCAAGCAGTGCTGCCAGTAACATTTTTAGCAATACATACACTTACTTTATTCTGGTAATTATTGAAAGTATTTTAAAATAATGATGTGTAAACTTGTCGTCTGTGAATAATTATTGCTGTTTCGAGACAAAGCCAAGCCTTTTGGAGTTTAAATTTTTTTTCTAATTTTTCAGAAATTAACAGCATTCTAGTGACTATGCCTACAACACGTTTGCTGTTTTATTGTTTAGTTAATTTGATATCATGAATGTCCTACACATACGCTAGGGGACTTAGCAGTGAATTCAAATGTTTTTGCTGCACATTTAGCATGCTGGTGTAGATTTTTTGTAACTATTATTTATCCAGTAAATATTTTCATATATAAAATAAATAACTATGTAACTGTTGACAAGTAAATTTTAATTTAAGGTTTCTCAAATTTGATCAATTTTTTGTGATTTAGTTTTCCTAGCTAAATCTTTTTTGTATTTTTGTTCCGCAAAGCTTTCTTCATGTTTTATTAATATCTGTCTCACAAGCTCTTACATACATTTAATAATTGTCTTGGAAAATCAAAAAATGTAGCAAGGAAATTTTCATTTTGAAACTTTTTTCTAAATGGCCATTTAAATTTGAAATATTTTTATTTCACATTATCATTATTTAAGTCATAAAAATTCTCTGTAAGCTATGTAATATAAAATGGAAAAAAACTTTTCATGTTAGTTAGACAGATTTTGTTAATAGACGTAAGAAATTTATTATTAAAACACTTCTTGTAAATGTGCAAATTTTTATTTAAAGAAGTGTAACACCATAATTAAATATAAGCTTAAGGATACTTCAGATTTATTATTAATATTAATTTTTAAATAAAGATTCAATATGTTATACATGTTTTTTTTAGTAATTCATAAGATACCCTACTCAACAGTTATTGCAACTTATAATCAACAAACAAATTTTAAATATTATTGAAATAAAAACTTGATAGTAATTTTGTTTATAAGAATTTGTTTTTAATGTTGCATCAATATTCATTTTGTACGATCCTAATGTAAATATTAACAGTTTTATATTTTTAAAATTTAAAGTAAATACATTTTTGCAATATTAAATTGTATATACAACAGATGAGAGAAAAATTATTTACACTTGTTGCACTAATTTTAATTCTAGTGATGATTGAACATATTATTTCTGCGTATAAAATTAATAACTTGAAATGGAACATTAATTTTTTTTTCAATAGTGGTGATTCTGTAAGTAAAACGTTAAATTTTAACGGGCGTTAAAATTTTAACGTGATGTCAATTTTAATTTCAATTCTATAAGCAACAATTAACATATGTTAAAATTTTAATATAAATTCCAATTCTGTAAGGTCGAGAACTGTTAAATTTTTAACATAATGCGTTAAGTCAAAGCGTTTATTATTTGATTTTAAAGCCTACCCAAATAGTACATGTTAATAATTTGCATTCGTATTTTGGCACAGTTATTAAAGTTATTTTGTGAATTTTTGTTGAAAATATGGCACTTGATGGGTTTACTCATCTTATAATTGTTGATAATCATGATAATCAACAAAGACAGCACGTAATTTTTATATAAATTTTTAGTTGTATTTGATTAATACATTAAAAATTTAGACGAAAGGTGCGAACGATTCAAAGGCAATTTATCTTTGAACGTTTATAAGTTATTTTTAAGATTATTCCATTTGAACAATGTATGATGTGCTTGAAGTTTGATCGACAATTTTTCGCCATATATGCAACAACCTCAAAGAGACAACGTTTCTCACAACGTGAAAGGTGAGCTAGATGAGCTGGCCAAGAACCAGACTCTAGGCTCTAGGTTCGATCCCGAACCCAGCTACAAATGTATCCGACTTCATTATAATCCTCTCCTATCGGAAGGCAATGGCAAACCACCAAGAGTAATCTGCCATTCATGGTCACGATGTTTCTGTCAAGAAGCAAAACAAAGAGAAAGAATGCAACTATCACAAAGAACTCGAATACCAATTCACATTAAGATTAACAGCAACATTGCATTTTTTTAAATCAGGAGGTTACCAAGTGGGAACTAGCCACGGATTTTCTGTTAGTCGCTGCATAGCAGAAGTTTCAGATCTCATGACCAGGCATCTTTTTAATACATGCATAAAATTTCCAAAGTCTGAAGACAAAAAGCTAAAAGTAAAGAAAAGATTTGAACAATTGAACCCGTTTTTTTTGGGTTCTTACTCATCCTACTAGAGCAAGGCATTTTCAGATTGAAAATTATAGTAATTAAATGTCAAACATAATAATTATTATTTTGCTAATAAATATCAGAAAACAAACAAAGCAGATATTATGTTGGTTACCTACGTTTTGACATTCGTTATTTAGTTTGAGCGTTGTTGGAACTAATTTGATTAACTTGGAACTACTTTTACGAATATTACCGAACGTTTTAACGCATGATGTTAAATTTAAACATTTTAACGTATACGTTATCTACTGTTTTTACAGTATGCAAAATTATGTTAATAGTATATTATTTACGCGGGAGATATGAGGTGCATTACCCGCACGAAGGTTTTAAAAGCCCGAGGGCTTTTGAAACTTGAGTGTGGTAATGCAACATATCTCCCAAGTTTAATATACTATTTTATCTACTTCCGTGCTAAATATGTTAAAACTTGAGAAAACTATGAGTAAATTTTTTTGCGCGCGATCGATCAGATTTTTTGCATATGCCTTCCTACTGACAATTCTCTGGGGGTAAGTAATAAATTAAGGTTTGGGGGGGGGGAGATTTTTTTGCTCAGTTTTTCGATATCTAGCGTCGTTCTCAAGTTATAGCTAATTCAAAAAATTTAGGTAAAAAATAAAAAATTGATATAAACAAATGAATTAATACAACTGTCATATTAAAATAAATTGATTGACATGAGGTTTGTTTTCTTTGTCATTATCTGAATCAGGTTGCTTGTTTTAAAATTATTTTTAATTTGTTGTGTTCCGTTTAAACGTCATTATTTTTATTGTATTACAAAAATTAAAATAAAATCGCAAAGTTAAACATAATCTTATTATTCACGAACATCTAAATTTTGAGTAATTTTATTATAATTGTTTGGGAAAACATGTGACTTGTTTGATTTTCCATTATTAAAATCAAGTTGCTAATTTTTAAATTATTTTTGTTCATTTGCCTATAGCAATCAACATTAACTCCCGGCGGGAGTTAATAGAATATTAACTATTATATTTATAATTATATTCTAATTAATAGAATATTAACTCCTCCAAATCAACGAAACAAAGTAATTGCCGTCATATCCGCGCTATTTGGTGGAGCTAAGTACGCACTTATCTCCCGGAAGTAGATAAAAGTTAATATATTTTAACGCACGTTAAAATTAACATATTCGTTACAGAATCACCACTAATATGTGCTAACAGAACAAACTGTTTTATAAAAGTGGCACTTAACATTAACTGTTAATGTACCATATTACTGCCCAGATGAAGCAAAGACTTTGTTATTATAACCGTTTCTCCTAGAAAAGCTATGGTAAACCATATGAAATCTATTACACTTCCTGTGGTTTGGAGTCTACGTTATACAGTGTGTTTTCTATGAAACAAATAGGTTACAATGCTTCTGTCAAGAGAAAAGCGATTGGAGATAAAAGCATAGTGAATCTCAGAAAAAATTATAAAACTTCTACAGAGCTTTCTTAATTAAAAAATCTCTAGAAATTGGGGGGTATGGAATACCACAATTGAGGTTACTCCGATTTAGGTAGATTCAGACTTTCCTTTTTGAAAACGTATTGGCTGATAGAATGGGTCTTGACTTTTGCATGAAAGTAAACTGTTATTTTATAAATTCTTTCTGAACCTAAATGAAAATATGAGGTTTGGTTTCCATCTTAAATATCGAAATCCTTGAGAGATTAGATTAAAAATCTAAAAAAATTGGGAGGTGCTGACTGGTGCAAAAGAGACGTAAAATTTTGTTGAAAAAAGTTGTAATTTGTATATTTTTACCTTCCGCACACCCTGTGTAAGGGAGGTATAGGTTCGTGCAAAAAATCGGGTTATGAGATTTTGATGGATAAGCACGAATTAGGGTCACTACAACTTATTTTTGATATTTTTGCGATGATGTCTGTATGTGTGGATGGCCGTATTGGCGATAACTCTTATAGGATTTGTCCTAAGATTTTGAAACTTGGTATTTAGCATCTGTACCCATTTTGTAAGAGCCCATTAAATTTTGGCACAAATCCACAAACCGGAAGTAGTAGTTTACTTGAAGAGTGAAATGGTTTTTTGTCAAAATTTTAGTCATTTATATAGTTTTATTATTAATTTACAAATAAAATGAAAGAAAATATTATTTGCTACGTTATTTATCTAAAACTTTTTTTTCTATCATTAGATAGAAACAATACCGTTTAAGAGTACAGAAAATTTTTAAAATATTGGGCAATATTATTGTACGTTTAAGGACCCTCTATACCAGGCGTCGGCAACCTATGGCACGCGTGCCAGGCTTGGCACGCGATGGGGTTCTGAATGGCACTCTACAAATAATCAGGGATATATATTAATATATAATAATAGGGAAATAGAATTAAGGCGGCACCCTGAATCATATTGGTAGAGTGGCTTGGCACACCACAGCTAAAAGGTTCCCGACCCACATTATTGTGGGTATAGAGCCACAATAATGTTCCCAAAAGAATGTAATATTGTGCAAAATAAAAAAATTATATTGCGTAATATAATTTTGCTCAATATTTTTTAACATTTGATTTAATATTTGATTGCATCGCAGACTATTCATTTTCTTTTTTTTTCACAATTTCTTTGTTAAATTTAGGTACTGTGTTCGATAGAGTGTGGGAGGTTATGTGCTGGCCACATCAGATTTTTTACTGTTTAAAAATGTGTATCATCATTATCATTAAGCTTTTTACGTTCTAAGTAGAACATTGCTTTTCCCTTTTTGGGAATTACAAATCCGATTAGTGGGGTGGATTATTATTATGAATTAACGAGAGGCGGCTGAGCCGATTACCTCGCACATAACAACGCAATCAGTTTATTTCCCAGCAGTGTGTATGGCGCGACTAGGAATAGAACCGCAGAATTATGCTCTCTAGCCTGCCAGTATGTGCTTAACACCACACTGCTGGTTAGTCCCCATATTTCATAGTTCGCATAAATCAATATCAATTTCACCACTCCGTGTGGATGTCCACTGAAAGGCCGAACTAAGAAATTCTGTATAGTCCGCGATTTGAACCCAGAATTTCCGCTTTGTACTCAACCAGCGGTCACATCACTCCACAGCTGTGGCTAAAAATGTGTATATTATATGAAATAAAGGGCGGCGTACTAACATGAAGTTTGGAAACCACTTTGCTGTGATTTTCGGGGGGGGGGGGGTCAAACAGCAAATATATTTTGAAATTTGATAACTTTTTATTAGTGTTGAATTTGTGAACATCGCAAAAATAGTAAAAAAAAATTTAACTGAAAAAGGGGTAATTTTTGATGGGGGTAAATTGTAACATTTTGAAATTATTAATGTTAAATCTGAATACTGCAAAATATAGTGAAAAAATTCTAATCGCATGGGTTGATTTTTAATAGGGAGGTTAGCATAAAAAATGTTATACTTCCAGAAATAGTGAAAAAATTCTAAACCAAAAGAAGTAATTTTTAAAGGGGGGTTAAGAAATAAAAAAGTTTAGATAAAAGGAAATTGGAATGCTCAATGAAACAAATAAGTTGTCAGTCGACATTTCGGCTTTATTAACTAAATGCCTGGACTGTTCCAATATCCTGCGATTCCTTTCATCTAAAGCTTTGATTTTTAAAAATTGGTAGCGAAGAGCCAGAAAGAGGATCTTTTTACGAGATAGCGAGGCGGACAGTTCTTGTATTTTTGGAAGGCTGAGAAATTGTTTTTTATATTCCCATGTAGTGTAGTGATTGGCAAAATTACGAGTAGGTGTTCACATTGGCATCGTGGCTAATCTTGAAAATCCTTTTATGGATGGAATCAATTGATTTCTTTCACGACATTTCGAGCTAATTTAGAATTCGCTCCTCAATTATTAAATTGGAGGTGTACAGTTTTCAAAATTCGAAACCAATGTGCTTGAAAAATTGAAGGATTTTAACCAATAGGTTATTGTAATTTAATGTTATCTGCATTTTTTTTTAAATTATTGGTGTATTTTATTGCTATTGATTGATCCTTTACTTCTGATTGGTTAAAATTTGAAATTTCATGTACAATGCTTCAATTCTAGTGTCAAGTTCATCTCAAAAACGAGTAATCGTAGAAAGTTGAAATTTTCAGAATATACATAAAAGATGATTTTACATAACATAAGCTATTTTTTAAAAGAAGTTTTAAATTTGAAATTTGCATTTCTTTAAAACGTGTATATAAAGAAGTATAAAATTTAACATCTACTTGTAGATGATTAATTAAACTGAAGCTATTTTTTATTTACAACAAAAGTGTATTTTATTGAAAATTAACAAAAAAAAATTTTTATATTAATTATTTTAAAATGAAAAATAGCTTATGTAAAGTAAAATCATAATTTACGTATATGCTGAAAATTTCAACTTTCTACGATTATTCGTTTTTGAATTGAACTTGACACAAGTTCAGCCCTTATTGATCTGCCACCTTAACAAGAGTTTTTTTTAGTCTTAATCAGTTTACACCCCTGGTGTTTTTTTCTCAGAAAAATTTCATTATTTTAAGAGTATTTTTGAGTTTTTTAAGTCGTGGCGGATAAGTTTCTTATTTGCTACCCGCTAAATTATTTTCTCCACATAATTTTCAGTTTTTATAGCGCGATAGTACAGTGCAATATATTACAATAATAATAATCTCGTCCAATGCAATAATAAGAAATTTTAGTGAGATATTGGAACGCAATAAAAACAAAAAATGAACTATCAGTTAACGTTTTGGTTCGTTTATTGAACAATACTCAAGACTAATATGAGAGGAAAACTAAAAAATATTATGAGACTTCACAATTATTGTTAGTTTTCCTCTCATTTTAGTCTTGAGAATGGTTCAATAAATGGACCGAAACGTTGACGGGTAGTTAATTTGTTTTTATTGCGTTCCAATATTCCACTAAAATTTATTATGCAATAATATAAATCTAAAGGTCATAGGTTCAAATCCTTAGTCGCTCCCAAATTTACCTGTGCCGTGTTTAGGACTACACATTAAATATCCTACTTTGTCCTTTAGTCAATAAAGTAAAAGATGCTGACTTGTAATTCAATCTTGGCCATCATAGTTTTGGTGGGTTTATCCCATGTTTATAGAGTCATCGGATCAGAGTGCATTTTTTTCATTTGACAGGTACGACATTCTTCTATACAAATTAGTTGACAGAAGAACGCATCTCAAACAACAACATATTTTTTTATCACATTAAAAATGTCGAATTTTGTAGGTACATAAAGAGTATTTGGGGATATCATTACTTTTTTGTTTTTATTTGAAGAAAACTGTTGCTGAACCTCGTCGATTGCTTGAAGAAATTATTGTGAATATTATGCTCTATCGAAAATAACTTGTGAAGATTGGTTTAAACGCTTTAAAGATAGTGATTTTAATGTGAGAGACAAAAAGCGACCAAGACAACCGAAAAAGTTGAAGACACCTGAAACCGTTAATGCTGATCGCTACCGACAACAGAGGATCAATTTGAACCATGCTTTGATCGAAAAACGACCAGGATGGGCTAGACCAGGGGTCGGCAACCTTTTGGTGTAAGAGGGCCAAATATTTTACGTGAGGATTAGTGCGGGCCGCACTTCTTGGAAAATCCACTAAAAATGAGCTTTTTTTATGCAAATTCACCAAAAAAAATCGTCATTTCGAGGTAGTCGTAGGGGCCGCACCAAGACGCCTCGCGGGCCGCAGGTTGCCGACCTCTGGGCTAGACGACACGGCAAAGTAAATTTACTCCATGCAACACATCGTCACAAAGCAAACCGGTCCACTTTACACCAATCAATTTTTGTAATCTTTTACACTAACTTACTCGGAGTTGTTCGGTGTAACATACCAAACAAATAAAGTAATATTTAGCTCATAATTACTGTCCGTATGTAAGATGTTTAAGGGAAGGGGGCTAAAATTTTAATTTTGGATATTTGTAGAAAGAGGGTTATGTTATTATGTAATAAATAATAAGCATAATACATAAAACTCGCCACGAATAAGTAAAAATAAGATGTCTCCCCCCCCCCAAATATCTTACATCAGATAGAAACGACCCTTTGAGGCTAATTTTACAATTGCTTTTTCAACTATTAATTTACGTCAACCAATGATATAATAATAGCACTAGATACTCTGTAGAGCGTGATCAATCGCTCGCTACCACGTAACTACACCATTTCAAGCTTTAATTTAGAAAGCACCAATCGTAATTCAGATTAACTATAATATTCACGACCACCCTTATGGTTACTTGTAGTACAACTTTCTAGATGGGCAGTGGTGAGGCAGGAAATATTGACTAATCTATGCTTTCTGGATTAAGAGGGGCATTTTTTCCAGGGCTCTTTTAAATTAATCAACAGATGGCGCCTACTTAAATATTTTTATAAAATAAGAGGAATTTGCTATATTTAAAATATAGCAAATTCGTTGAGATAATACTATTCTATATACAATATTCTTGATCTTAAGCTATTTTGAGTTTGTCTTGAGTATGTCAAAACACACTCACTTACAAAAAAAGATAATTAAACTTTAATTATGAATTGTGTTTTTATAAATAAATATTACGAACTCAAAATAGCTCAAGATCAAGAATATTGTTTATAGAATAGTATTATCTCAACGAATTTGCTATATTTTAAATATATCAAATTCCTCTTATTTTATAAAAATATTTAAGTAGGCGCCATCTGTTGATTAAATTAAAAGAGCCCTGAAAAAAATGCCCTTCTTAAAGGTTGAAGTGGTGTAGAGGTAGACCCTAGTCGTTTAGAAACGATGTTGGAAATCTTCATATCGGACAACACTACTTATTTAGAAACACTTTGTATATTTTTAGACTAGTGGTACGCAAACAGTAGAGAACATTTTTTGAGTTTCTAAATTCCAGAAATTGGAAAGCATCCCAGAAGGAATGTCGCTTTAACTATGTCGACGATTAGAAAAACGTCTATTACCTTGTCTATTACCTATCCAGAGGTCGCGACAAGACGTGGGATCGGAAATGGGAATAGTTTGCGGACCACTGTTCGATACACATTAAAATGTCAATTTACATTTTTTGTCAGCCATTCATTAGTAATGGCGCTAAAATAATTGTCAGTTAAATTTAATTTAAGATTAATCGCAAATACTTTAAATATTTATAAATCAAGTTATGTTTAAGTAAGTTAAGTTTCCTGTAGTATTAACTTAAGTTCGTTATTCTCTTAAACTTTAAACAAAGAAGTAAATATGGTTCCTAACCTACAAAGTTGTGCCGGTTTTAAAGAACTGTTCTTAAAAAAGTTGTCATATTCAATATTTTGCAGTGTTTTATCGAACATAGTCGTCGTATTCGTTTATATTATATTAACCAATTTTAATGTTCATCCATTTTCATGGTTCAAGTCATCGTTGGATACTGTCACTTCATGGAGAACTTTGTTGTATCTGTTCGGATTTACCTTCGTAATTTTTGCCGAAATTATGGTGTGCGCTAAAAATTATGTTCTACAGCCCGCCCTTCAGGTAAATCGTTTTCAAAAATTTATTTCTTTATTTTCTCTGCGGACGCTTATTTCGGTTGTGCTGCATGTAGTGATCGGAGTGTTCGTGGTATGGTTATATTTATCTTTAACAAATGGACCTTACCGAGTTTTCTTTACTAAATGTAAAGGCGAAGAGTGGTGCTTGAACGAAGGAAGTTTTTTTATTCTACTTGGTGGCGTGTGGACCGGCTTCTTTTATTTCACTCGTGAAAACCTGATAAAAAGAAATATTCGATTTCCGATTATTCAGCAACGTAAGCTTTTGTACTTTAAAGCCAACTTTATTTTAATATTAAACAACAGCAGAAAAGCAGCTTTCTATCCGACATTTTATTATTTTGTCGCTTACCACATTTTTGGCCCCCAATTACTACAAACACTTGCCGATAGTTTTAATTTTGGAGTGTTGATGGAGGAGTCGTATATTTCGATGTATTTCTACACCTGGTTGTTCTCAATTTTATACGTACTCAATATGAATCTTTTACAATTTTTCTTCGAATTATATTTAATGGAGCCCATTCAACATCCAATATTATCTCGATACGAAAGTGATACTACCTTATCAGATGCTTTATGTTTAAATGTTCCTATTCTTCAACATTTGGCTTGTTTGGATTTATATTTGCTATCAAATTGGTCCTCAGAACGAAGGGCAATGCTGTACACTCTCTCTCAGCCGGGTTGTCACCCTTACACGTGGAACAAATTATTTCAGATAACCATGCAAATTGTTCAGAATTTCACCGACACGTTAAATAAACCCATCATGCTTCTAACAAAAGAGGAGGAACCGTACTTCAAATCGGATGTCTTTGGAGGAACTGTAGCTGTAATAAACGACCCTGTTGCGTCACCAAACAAATATAACAATATCCGCAACATGTCTTTAATGCAAAGTTATACGATTTCACAGAACAGTGTAGGCGATGATGAAGTTGTTCAACAGTTAGGATTAAAGGATAAACTAAAATCGAAACTTTATAATGTTCGCATCATCAAGTATATTTTTGGCGAATTGCCAGAAGCTCACGTTCAACACTGCTTCAAAAATGGCCAATTAATAATATGGATAGCTCAAGGTTTAGCTAATATTGCAACCACCTCAATTACTGAAGATCCTTACGGAATTGTTCAAGGGGACGTTACCTTGTTAACTATGACACTGTTAGATTTGAAAAAAAGCATACAGAAACTCAATAAATTGCCCATATTTACCAGAAAAAATTCGAACGTTGATGATTTTACTTTAAAAATGAAAGATGCAGTAAATTCAGCTATCGACAGAAGTCTTTGTAATATTTGTCAAACTTTTGGAAAATTCTTTCCCGACCTTCAGTTAAGAAAAGATGTTGTAAGGGAGATACAGCAATACTTATAAATTTAGGTTTAGTGATTGTAAATAAATTTTTATTTTTATACCAATTTTTGTTCTGAACGAATTTTGTAATATGTATCTTGTTTAATAAATATTTTTAAGTTTTTTTATATTGTTTTTGTTATTAACTTGTCCATAATGTGAAATAGGTACCGTAAAATGGGGTGAACAGAAACAAAAGTGAGAAAAGTATTAAAAAACTTCTTAAGGGCCAGTTCTACAATGCAGGTATAAAGTTGAGAACAGATCTTCTTAGTATAACTTATGTCATAATTTATGCGGAGTTTGCGTTCTACAATGGTGGTATAGAATAGGTATTGTTATACCCTTAGTTATAAGATCGATGGTTATATACCTTCAAAGTAGTTCCTGCGCACTGCTTTAGGTCATTTTTCACACTATTTGACATTCCTATTTTGCAAACGGTGAAGCATTTGAATTATTCATTTGATGTTGATAACAGTTTGTGTGTAAAAGAAAAATAATTTTAAAAAGATGGATAGCGATAAGAAAAAAAGATGTAACAATTTTGTTAGGAACGAAGTAGAAGTATTGTTAGGTTAGATTAGCTTGCCTCTGTCACCTCAGCATGGACTTAGAAAGATAGGACCCGCAACTCCCTACCTGAAAGCAGTGTTGCCAGATTTTAAAAATCTGTGGCGCCAACTTTTAACTGAAAAACCGCCCAAAACCGCAAAACGTGGCGCCAAAATTTAAATTCAATGTTAAATCTAACAAAAATTGAAATTTATTAATAACTTGATTTTCAAAGTTCAAAATATTTACAACATAGATTGTTGATATGAAAATGAACTATTATTTCCGTCAAGAAAATCCGTAACTAAACATTGTTTATACCGGGGGGGGGGGTATGGTGAACACAATAATAATAATGATAATATTTCTTTTTTAATAATTATAATTCTTTGGAATTACTTATTCTATGGGGGGGTCAATGGATTCAAACCAATGTTTGAACAATTAATGACGTCATCACTTGGCCAGTCGATAACTTTTGGCAAATTGTGCAAACTATCTTTTGATATATTGCCACCAAAAACTTGCCTGTACTGAATATTTTAAGTGTATAGATTAAGTTTCTATGGGGAGTGAGAAAACTGACGTTAGCGTTCTCTAGAGTTAAAAGATTTTAGATAAAGTTCATTTTTTTAACGCTAGAGGTGCTAACATCAAACTTACTTGCTTTCTTATTGGAGAATTAGCGATAAAGCTCGACGGTAGAGCTTTTAGTGTTAAAAAAGCAAACTTTTATTATAAATTTTTTTCGCGGGAGAAGGGAGCTTTGCCGCTCCCTTTGTCACTCAATTTTCCTTTAGGCGTAAAATCTAATGGCAATTCACTAAAATTAGATCTCAATATCTATTATTTATCGCAGTAAACCGCAACTTCATTTTTCAGAAATCGCCCAAATTGCGGTTTGCGATTTTTGAAAAAATTTAAGCGCAAATTATCTACAAAAGTCGCCCAATTTGCGATAAATCGCCCAATCTGACAACACTGCCTGAAAGCTTAAAATTTGCGAGCTCTTAACCGTATGGGTTCATCACTTCTACCGCTAGGATCGCTGAATTCCTGTTCCAGAAATACGATTTAAATTCAAATTGAAAATTATTAATTAAACCAATATATGAAAATAAAACATTAAAGATTGAAAATATATTATATATTAAAAACAGTAATGCATTTTTCATACATGTACGTGCACTTTTATTCAAACTACAAAGGATTAAGTTCGGTAAAGAAATTTGACAGCTGTCAACAACGCGCATGCTTGGAATAGTGATAAAAATTAAAAGAAATTTTTTTAAAATAATCGAAATTATATAATTTCTTATTAAATAATACGTATTTTATTATTTAAAAAACTTTATATGTATGAAAAAGTAAGTTTTGTAATGAAAATAATTTAAAAATAAAAAATTCAAATGAATATTTTGGAACAGGAATTCAGCGATCCTAGCGGTAGAAGTGATGAACCCATACGGTTAAGAGCTCGCCATTTTAATCTTAGTTGCTGGTCCTATGTTTCTAAGTCCATGCACCTCAGTAACGATAGTACATGCCGACGTTTTGCTTACTCCTGTAAAATCGCCAACTACAATTAGCATACTACCTGTAGCATAGAATCGCCAGGTTAAAAACAGTTTTGTTGCTGGAGATATCGCATTATTACGATCTGTTGCAGATTTAATTCGATGCTCAATTATATTTAGTATCATAGAAACAGTCTGCTTCTGCAACCGAAAACGTTTAAAAAACTCCAAATCATCCATTTCGACAAAATAATCAATTCGATTTTTAAATACTTTAGGATGTCGACGTAACAAAACATTTTAAAAAATTTCGTCTTCTTGATCAAAGTAAAAAATATTTATATCTACTGGATCCATCGTATAAGCAACAATAAATAGAATTTCACCTTTGACAAATAAAATTTTCACACGTGATATAACATCATTTATTCTGGTCTGGTGCGAAGCACCAGGGCTGTTGCCCCATATCTTCGCAGACTTGAAGAGTAAGGTTGCGGGCTTGCCCGCAACGTTACGTCGGATGATTTTTACTGAGGCGTACCTCTGAAAATTAGCGCGAAGCTAAGTCCTGGCTGTGTTAACCTGTGGGACCTACAGCTTTACGTGGAATCCGAACCACGGAGTCGGATAAATTTTGTGGCCGGGTTGGGGATCGAACCTAGCCCCGCCAAACTAGAGTCCTCTCCTTTGGCGTTTATTTAACGTGTCGGTGAAATTCTGAACAATTTGCATGGTTATCTGAAATAATTTGTTCCACGTGTAAGGGTGACAACCCGGCTGAGAGAGAGTGTACAGCATTGCCCTTCGTTCTGAGGACCAATTTGATAGCAAATATAAATCCAAACAAGCCAAATGTTGAAGAATAGGAACATTTAAACATAAAGCATCTGATAAGGTAGTATCACTTTCGTATCGAGATAAACTAGAGTCCTCTCCTTTGGCGGGGCTAGGTTCGATCCCCAACCCGGCCACAAAATTTATCCGACTCCGTGGTTCGGATTCCACGTAAAGCTGTAGGTCCCACAGGTTAACACAGCCAGGACTTAGCTTCGCGCTAATTTTCAGAGGTACGCCTCAATAAAAATCATCCGACGTAACGTTGCGGGCAAGCCCGCAACCTTACTCTTCAAGTCTGCGAAGATATGGGGCAACAGCCCTGGTGCTTCGCACCAGACCAGAATAAATGATGAACGGATGAACCCGTTCGGGCGCACATTTGTGTTAGAGTGCGGAGTAATTTCCGTGCGGAAAAGAAATTATTACTTTTCCAAACTAGTGCGGGAAAGTAGTGCTTTTCCAAACTCAATTGGATATCACAAAGTACCACTTTTCGAAACAGAATTAGACAAAATATTTGTTAGGACCTAATTTGTAGAGAATTGTATGCTCTACAACTTTTCTAATAGCTCAAAATGTCATTTAGAGCGCAGAAAACTAGATATTTATAAAAAAACGGTTTTTGTGACCTTTGACCTTCAATATCTTGTAACGCGGACACGAGATTTTATGAGACTTTTGAGACAACTTAAAGAATGACATAATAAAGGTTTATGCAAATTTTCAGCTTATTTGCTTTCATTCCGAGGTTTACCACTTTTTTTCTGCTTATTTGACTGGGCTATACTATAGGCGTATTTTCGCGAGGTACCAAAACTAACCAAAAGTAACCGGTTACTTTTTCTGTCGTTTTCGCGAGGAACGGTTAGAGGGGAGGTAGTTTCTGGTTAAAAAGTTACCTGACCAAAGATAACCAAAGACGACCGCTCGAAATCGGTGGTTACTTTTACGGTCATACAATTTACGCGCCACAATTTAAAGTTTTTTGCAGTTCTTATGTTCAAAGTGGTTCGAAGTGTGAGGTTATAGAAGATTATTGTATCAAAATTGGAAAATATTTAGGATTATGTATACTATTCATGTTGTTTTTATCGTACAAATATGATAAATTGTTCTTAAAAAAAATTAAAGCTAAATTAGAAATAAATTGTAGGTAGCAATTCGAGAAAAAATTTATAAGGACAACTAAACTTAAAAACATTAATTTATTTATTGTTACGATTTAACATGGATCAATCTGGAAGAATGGTCAAACGTGGCTTTAATTTTGATGTAAGAAAAAATTATTAAAAATTAATTACCGTCACGATGAAGAACCATTTCAACTCTTTAATAAATTTACATAATACACAAACATGTGGGTTTTAGTATGGTACTAATAACTCTTTCCTAACATCAGTATCTATACCCAGGTAAATTAATAAAATTTAAATCTTACAGTTATTAAACTAATATAATTTTCTCATTGCAGATATTATTATAGGAACATCAATCGGAGAAGGAATATGATAACCTCGATAGAACTTCTGACAAACTAAAAAATGTAAATAGTAATTGCATTTACAAGGATTGTTGGTTATTCAAAATAGCCACTGAGAAATATTGGAACAGCTTCAAAATTTTAAGAAAGTTTTCAAAAAATGAAATGTTTTTTATTTAAAATAATATAAAGAAAATATCAACAACTCAATTATTAGTATTTATACTACATGTTTTCTGCTTCTACCTTCCTCTTTTGTCTTATTATTTTCTTCCAGTTTTATGTGTAGTTCTACATAATATCATTGCTGTATGATTACCTCGATAGAACTGTTTTGGTTTTAACAAATATTTTTTATTATTATTGTTTACTTCAATTTAAAAAGAATGAACAAAAAAATAAATTTATTTCATGAAATTATTCTAACCAAAATGTATGGTCTGAAATTTATCTTATTTCAGTTTCATCATCAGTGCCATTTTTTCTCTGACTGCTAATAACAAGAAATTTCATTTTATCTACTATTTTTTGCAAATAATGCAATGTTAATTAACGATATAACAGCACCGTTGACGATATTTTTTTAAATTTTAATATCATTAAAAAGACTAGTCCTTAGAAGTAACAAATAAAAGCTAACAACGAAGAAATAAATCATTGTTTAACTATTGTTTACATTTTTACAAAAGTTTGGTTAGTTTTCATTTATATTTTTAACCAAAAGTAACTTTTTGCATTTTCGCGACAACAACGGTTAATTTATAAAATTGTGGTGGGGGACTAACCAAAGATGACCAAAAGTAACCAACCGGTACTAACCGGTGCCCTCGCGAAAATACGCCTTATATGGGGCATTCCACATCAAATCGACCACTTTTAAACCCGACCCCTTTCGATTTGTTTGAAATTTTTATATATTATACTATCCCACCAAAATCAGTTCTGTGAATTTTTTCAAAATTTTTTACTCAACCGAAAAAAAGTTAAGAATTTTTAGAAAAACTGATGTTTTTTTTCTTCAAACGATCATAACTATTTCAAAAATTGACTAATCAGAACGTTTTTTGTCTTTAAACGTACTTTTCAGGAAAAAAAAAATATTCAAACTTGAATTCTACAATAGTAGTTTATATCACGAGGGCGTAAGGGGTTGTTTTTCGTCACGAGACGTAGTTTATGACACGAGCCGCAAGGCGGCGAGGGGAATAATAGTCGAGAGATGAAAAAACCCTGGAGCCCGAGTATTATGAACAGCTTTTCGTGAATTTGGGAATAATATCCGACAAAATTCACGATTTTTTTGCAATAATTGCATAAATTTCATAAATTTATAACACGTTTTAATTGACATCGTGGTAGTGTAAAACCAACTTCTACTTGTAACCATGGTGTTTTTCTTGGCATCAGTTGGTACCCTGGAGGGCGGCCATGTTGGGGCGCCATGTTCATTTTGATTTTTACTCTCGTAAAGTTTGAACGTTTGTGTATTGTGTCGTGTGTTTTCAATTAAAAATGCTTAAAAACCAAGAAATAATCGTTAAATAATCAATAAATACGACATTGTGGTCGCATCTATCGATGTTCATGGACACGTTGCAAAAAAATCGCAAATTTGATATTGATAGATCACGTGGTAGGTACTATCGCGTTCAGCAAAAAGCGGTATTTATGGGGCGAATTTATAGGCAGGCAAGTTTTTCACAATTGTGTGGTTAAGATAAAATATGTAAATAAATGATTTTTGAAAATTTTCGTTTTTTTTGAAATTTTTTTACTCTCGGTATTTTTTTACTCCCGGGAGAAAAACAAAGTGTGACGAAAAGAGCTTCTTTACTCCCGAAAAAGTTTGAAGAAAAAAAAACATCAATTTTTCTAAAAATTCTTAACTTTTTTCGGTTGAGTAAAAAATTTTGAAAAAATTCACAGAACTGTTTTTGGTGGGATAGCATAATATGTAAAAATTTCAGACAAATCAAAAGGGATCGGGTTTAAAAGTGGTCGATTTGATATGGAATGCCCCATATTATGTAAGTTGTTGATTATTTTTAAATATATTAAAAAAAATTGCATCACCAATTTTATAGTAAAGGAAAAGTGAAGCATCCTTTTGATTCAAATTAAGGTAAATGAAAGAAAGGCTACAAAGAACCTCATACGTTTTCTAGGTAAATCCGGTTTTGGTTAACCCAATGTAAATCAACTAACATTGTCAAGTAATCAAGTGGCATTGGCTACTGCCAATTAATTAACTAACCACCAGTGGAGACAGACATCTGGACAATTTGCTTGCTTGACGGAGGCTCAGTGTGACCGTTTCCTAAGAAATGGTGTATCTAAATATGTACAATTAAAGTTCAATTAAATTTTTTTTAAATCAGTTGTTTATTAGTTATTAGTAGGGCAAGTTTTTGACACCAAATGCAACTTTTTTTCACGAGTCGCAAACTGTCCAAAAACAACAAAAAACTGTATTTTAATCGCATCTGATAAATAATAAAGAAGTTTTTAGCGCAACAAAAATGCAACTTTTCACGTTATTGCAACTTTTTGCAACTTTTCACATATTTACAACTTTCTTGCAACTTTTAGCAAAATTACAAGTTAAATACATTTTTTTTCCAATTTTTCCCTGAATTTTTAATTTCCATGAAACTTAAGCTCGTTATGACCAGCAAATGGTAACTAACCAACGGAAAGCACGTCTTAGTATCCATCAGACGTTTTCTATTGGTTAGCTACCATTTACTAAGTACAACTTGGTACAACCCTGTACGAGTTAGTACGTGTTATTTTTGAATTTTGAATTGTTTAGTTTAATTTTTGTAAGTTGGTAACTTGACCACAGGCCCGTAGCCAGGGGGGGAGGCACCTGGGGACACGTGCCCCCCCAGAAATGTAAAAAAATTTTTTTTTTGAAAATAAAGAAAAATTTGTTTATAATAATAAAAATTATCGAAAAAGGAACCATCGAAAATTATACTTTTTACAAGTGCCCCTCTTGAAATGAAATCCTAGCTACGGTACTGCTTGACCAAGTAATAGTTATGAAAGACCCCGCGTTCACACTACATGATTTATCATGTGACTTGTCACATGATGTCTCATAGGAGAGATTTTTTTACGTTCACACTATATGATTTTTGATATTATAGAAGTTATGGCTTTTATGATTGGCTGTTGTGATGGTATAATTTTAGCCATGACTTTTCTTATGACTGAGTCATATGATAATGATAAATCATGTAGTGTGAACTAGCTTTAACAAGTTACTTGCTAAGGATCGTCAAATAAAGGATGAAAATGTCACAAAATATTTAACGTTACATTATAATTCAATAAAAAAATAAAATATGGCAATGTATTTATTTAATTTATAAATTTTTATGTGTAAATTCTTTATTATTTTCAAAAGATTTTAAAAAAATAATAAATGCAACTTTTTTTGTTTTTATTGCAACTTTTATGATTTATAAATGCAACTTTTCGTGTTTTAAATGCAACAAAAAAATTGCCCTAGTTATTAGGTTATTAGTTTATTACAAATCTCGAGATTCAGTGCGGCCTTTAGGCTGCACAACGTTGGCAATTTCGATTTTCACGTATGTCTACTGCATATAAATGGTTATACCTCTGCCTTTCACAAAAAATTATACTCGAACATGATTGTTTAATTTTTTTGGTGGCCTGGCACCACCTCCTGCTACGTCACTGCTTTTGGGCCCCTAGGAGTTCACGGACCATATGATTTTACACACCGGTAGCTACGGCCACAGCTTACGCGCATGAATGAATTTACGAGATTCTTTATTTTGCGTGTACAGAGGTGTCAAACTCATTCTAGCCGTGGGCCACTTCCTCCAAGTTGTTAAAAAAGAGTCATTTAAGAAGGGCATTTTTTTCAGGGTCCTTTTAATTTAATCAACAGATGGCGCTTTCTTAAATATTTTTATAAAATAAGAGGAATTTGCTATATTTAAAATATAGCAAATTCGTTGAGATAATACTATTCTATAAACAATATTCTTGATCTTAAGCTATTTTAAGTTCGTATTGAGTATGTCAAAACACACTCACTTACAAAAAAAGATAATTAAACTTTAATTATGAATTGTGTTTTTATAAATAAATATTACGAACTCAAAATAGCTTAAGACCAAGAATATTGTTTATAGAATAGTATTATCTCAAGGAATTTGCTATATTTTAAATATAGCAAATTCCTCTTATTTTATAAAAATATTTAAGTAGGCGCCATCTGTTGATTAAATTAAAAGGGCCCTGAAAAAAATGCCCATCTTAAAAATAATTTTGGGAGAAAAAAAAGGCCGAGGGGTATAAGTAAAAAATTGAATCGTTTTCATGTTTTGATTCGCAAAGAAAGTTAAAAAAGGTCTTTAAAAAAATTTTGGGAAAAAGTTCTCAAATGCCCAAAGAGCACTTCGAAACACTGATTTTAAAAAAAGGGGGCCCGCTGTGGGTCTTGCACCAGGATCTGTGGTGTTGGCTTGCTACGTTACTGCCCAATGTAAAATATTTTTACACTATTTGTCACTTTTTTCAAAATTTCTATACACTTTTCTTCACTTTTTTTAAAAATTTACACACTTTTTTCACTCACTTTTTGCTTAAGAGGGGCATTTTTTTCAGGGCCCTTTTAATTTAATCAACAGATGGCGCCTACTTAAATATTTTTATAAAATAAGAGGAATTTGCTATATATAAAATATAGCAAATTCGTTGAGATAATACTATTCTATAAACAATATTCTTGATCTTAAGCTATTTTGAGTTCGTATTGAGTATGTCAAAACACACTCACTTACAAAAAAAGATAATTAAACCTTAATTATGAATTGTGTTTTTATAAATAAATATTACGAACTCAAAATAGCTTAAGATCAAGAATATTGTTTATAGAATAGTATTATCTCAACGAATTTGCTCTATTTTAAATATAGCAAAT
This sequence comes from Rhagonycha fulva, assembly GCA_905340355.1. Taxonomy (NCBI): domain Eukaryota; kingdom Metazoa; phylum Arthropoda; class Insecta; order Coleoptera; family Cantharidae; genus Rhagonycha; species Rhagonycha fulva. The sequence continues at coordinate 39,427,485 of HG996556.1, forward strand.
TCTTCTTATTTTATAAAAATATTTAAGTAGGCGCCATCTGTTGATTAAATTAAAAGGGCCCTGAAAAAATGCCCTTCTTAAGGAAGCCCTTAGACGATCAATCTGTTTTATCAAACGATTGGTCAATCGCTTGACGCGCGCTTCAATCAACCTCAATCAGCCTATCAGTCTTTTGATCAAAACCCCTTAATCAGTGGATTCATGTTAAAACTAGAAACATCTTAAAATAGTAGAAATGTTTTTTAGTACTTTGTATCCTATATTTTTTGTAAAATTGCTCTAGACGATCAAGCGCCCTCTTCAACCGCTTGAGTTATTCAAACTTTCTATCAATCACCGTCAATGCTTGCGTCAAGCGGATTTCTAAACGATCAATCACGCTTAATACAATCGATTGACTCAATCTTTTGATCAAAAGATTGATGGTCTAGAGCGTCCTTTAGAACTCTGTGGTAATCCTGGTTAGTGTTACAAAACGATTTTTTTTTAGAGCAAACCATTGAAGAAATATCCACGGGTTGAGCTTAGATTAGTGTTAGGAAACAATTTTTTTTTATAAGTGAATCTTTAAAAGAGATATCCACCGGTCAAGGTTAGGTTAGTGTTACAAAACGATTTTGTAATAATATTTGCTAATAATATATACCACTGGTAATATTTTTTAAATTAAAAAAAAATTTAATTTTAATGTACTATTTATAATGATTTTGTACTAATAAGTCGGTTTAAAAACAGAAATTCCCCCTTAGACCAATTAATTTAAATTAAATTTTAAATTTAAATGATCTAAGATAGTTTAAATGGTCTAAGAATTCCCCGGTAGGTTACTGTTACAAAGATTTTTTTTTTAATATGACAATTGAATAAAAATTGTTTAAATTAAAAATAATTTTTATTGCACCCCATATGAATTTAATAAAAATTCTTTACATTAAAAATAATTTATGTTGCACCCCATATAAAAATCCCCTAATCTTTAGTGTGTAGACTCCACTAATACATTTGCGGAGTTTTCATCCAGTCTAGGACGTTTCGGCACAGCCGATTCGGCGCGAGGACGGTTCGGCGCAAAGACGGTTCGGCGCGAGAACGGTTCGGCTCGAGCCAATTCGGCGCAAACAAATTCGGCGCGAGAATTTAATATTATAGGCGTCAAATACTTTTTATAAACATAAATCATTATAGAAGTAGCTTGGTCGCTCTATTAGGGCGGATATAGAAAATTATTTATTATTTTACTTTTATCTAATTGATCGGTTTAATTAATGGTTTATTTAATTAATCACATATGCATTTTAACTTACAGAAAACTATGGATTTCATATTGACACAGGACCGTAGCTAGACATAAGTCCAGGGGGGGGTTACATAAAACAATTTTTTTTATGCAATGGGAAGGGTTTTACCAAAAAAGCAAAGCTTTTAAACCCTTTTTTATAGCTATGTCATGCAAGGAGTTTGAACCCCCAAACTCCCCCCCCCTTATATACGGCCATGTATTGACATTCTATTAGATAAAAACAAAAATAACAATAAAAAAAATTTCAAAAATTATAAATATTGATGAATATGTAGTGTGCTTAATAAATTTATTAATGTACAAAATAAAAGCTGCAATAATTGTTTTATTATGGATTCATCTTGTAATTATAAGATAATCCTCGGAGATAGTCGATTATATCCCGATTCGCATAATCACTCACAATGGTTTTGATACGTCGATCAGCATCACGATATTTTCTTAATTTTTTTGGTGGTTCATGTCGGGCTAGCAGATGTTCATAAAACATATCGCGACCTTTTTGAATTTTTTGAAAATTAAATTTTTATTGAAATTAATTAAATCTCTATTTGAAAATAAAAGCAAACAAAGCTTCTTGAAAACATTAATATAAAAGCGTGGGGCTATGAATTTATTGTATCTAATATCTGTCTGACCAAAATTCAAGAAAAATTAAATGTTTGTAATTATTTGCGTCGAAAAGCCTTAGATCCGAACTGGCTCGCGCCGAAATGAGCTTGCGCCAAAACGGTCTCGCGCCGAAACGTCCCATTCCGGTTTTCATCTAAGATTACCGTCGACCTTTTTGCTCGGAGTGGAGTTTACACTTTTTTTTTGTTACCTGCCGAATTTGAGGAGTTTACACCTACCCCCTGAAGTATTGGCTAATCTTAACTGCAATTAATGCTTTCTGAATTAAAGCTCAAAATGGTGTAGAATAGTATACCAAATATTATTCACACGACGTATTTCTGTGAGAAAAGTGGGACTGGCACAAACATTGATACGTTGCTCAAAACGTCTCTGATCCGCACAAAATATGTGAAATTTGAATTTAGACTTAAAACACCCATGAAATGTTAAATATCATAGTTATTGAAAACTAACTTGTTTTATTTAGTGAAAAGAATATTTTAAATAATGAGGAATTTTTCTCATAAAAATACTTTAGAATTCATCAAAATTGATTTTGTTTGAATAAAAGTTTTAATAATTTAAAATAAAGAAATCATAGTAAAGGAGTATCACAATCACATTTAATTTAAAACTAATTTGCAATAATATCAACAAAATTATAAGTTCTTTAAATCTTTATTTCTTATTTTCAACATAAATCAATATTGTATCATCAATTAATAATAATTTATAGTAGTAGCTCTTACGTAAATATAGAATGTTGCACTATTTTTAAAAGTTGATTCAATTTTCTGTAGGTTCTTAACTTGAAACCCACTTAGGTGGTTTTGTGGCAAATGTTAAAAATCCAGTGTGACCGGGCTGCGAAGTAGGTGGTATGGACGTAATAGTTTTGATAACTTCTTTATCCTGATTGTGGATAACACCATCATCTTTCTTAGACTTAACAAAATCTAACTTTAACACATTAAGAGATCGATTCTGAACGGAATACTGGGTTTGTAAAACTTCGAGAGTTTGTATTTCCTGATAGCCTAATTCAGAAAATGTTAAGCATGTCTTTTGTACTTGTTCGATACATGGCGAAAAGGAACAAATTCTACCACCACTTTCCTTTAAGCATTTGGTTGCATGCGGTATCGCTAACCAAGGATGAGGCAAGTCTAAAAAGACAGCATTCGCCATCCCATTCAAGTCATCACCAAAACCACTACTGCATACATCTCTGTGACTGACAGTCACAAATTTAGCCAAACCGTGTTCCTCAAACTCCCCCCTCGCAGTTAAAACACGCTCTTGATGAAAATCAAACGTATACAAGTGACCGTGTGGTTTAACAGATCGGATCAACGCATGTGATAATGACCCACTCCCGGTTCCACTTTCAATAACCACACTCCCTGGTGCTATTTCCAACTGTAACACTATCATACTTGCATCCGGTGTGTAAATTATTTGAGTTCGATGCGGCAATGTTAACGTCCATAATTCCGGAGTTGGTTGTAAAACGTAACCCCAACCTTTACTCAGGCTAATTTTTGAACCAAAATTTTTTCCTATTAAATCGACACATTTAAGAGCACCATAAGGCGTTTGAAACACATTTTCGATTAAATCGCCCTTTTTGCTGTGTGCTTTAGCGTCTGCTTTCACACTATAAATTTGATTTATGGTTAAATACAAAATTACAGTGTCACCTTCCTCGATAACATTTTTATATTCGTTAAAACTCATGTTTACCAGTTTACTTTCAAATTATAACCTGGAATTTTTAAATTTTGTGAGGTTATAAAACACAGATGTGACATCTACCGACATAAAGCGCATTACTTTTGCATACAGGATGAATTTTAAAAAAATCAAAGTTGTTCAATCTTAGCATTTTATTTACGAGAAAAATTTCAACAAGTCAACATAATAAAAAACGATCGTAACAGTTAAAGAAAATATACCTATAAAAAATATTTTTAAATTTTACGGTATTAAATTATTGATAATGGCTACACTTAAATCTATACTTTCTCTTAATCTCTCCCATTCTGCACTTTGTTTTTCTATAACTGTAAGACAATCAATTAAAGCTTTATTGGAAGCTAGAACTAGACTATGGGCTTTCAAAAAGACAGCCAAATAAGATTGAGCCAAGTCAAAATTTTGCTTGCTGTTGAACATGTACTCAAGTAAGTTTAAAAATTTTACCATGACTTCTATGGAACCACCAACGTTAGGACTTAAACCCTTAATTTCGCTATCAATAGAAGAAGGTCCCATCTTCTTCATTAGTTCAACAATTGAACTAAAGTCGCCATCAGAAATACCATTAAGTTTCTTTCCAAAAGCTGTTAGATTCGAAAAGTCTATTGGTACGATCAGGCTACTATTTTCTTCTCTTCGTTCTACACCACTTAAATCAAACTTGGGTTGCAGTGATGGAAGAGTGGGTAAAAAGAATGGCGCCGATTTTGGTACTTTTGGAGGATCTTTGGGTTTGTTTCTTTTTTTGATAGCATCAAGGTGCAGCAAATTTAACCATCGGGATGTGGGCAAGCCAGAAAGTGTTATTAAATTTTCATCTATCTGGTCCTTGGAAACGTACTTTTCATCATCATCTTCGTCTTCAATTTCAATCTTCGTATCGGAATCTCCAATTGAAATTTTATCTAATAAAACATTTGGTATTTCGGTACTAGGATCGATAGCTTTTAATGTTACAGCAGAGTAAAGTGTTCGATTGCACCATAAAAATATTCCCAAGTAGTCGATGTGAGCAGTTGCTAAGAATTCACTTGTGGGAGACATGTCCATTGATATGCAAGGCGAATCGGTTCTGAACTGATCTATTAACTGTGCTGAAGGTATGTTCCATGTTCTTATAGAACAATCCATAGCCGATGTCATAAGCCAACGAGAATCTGGGGTAAATGTAGCATCCGTAATCTTTGCAGTGTGTCCTTCAAAAGATCGCACCACAGCTTTCACATCTATATCTATTATGAGAACAGTAAAATTTTCCAAAGCAACAGCTAGCATAGAATTTTCATCATGAATTCTAAAAAAGTTAATAGATTCTCCAACTTCTAAGTTTGTCACTGGACGGGTACCTAAATTCAAACAGATTAATAATTTTAATTTCTTTTTTACTACCAACCTACTTTGATTTTTAAATTTCCAAAACTTAATCATATTGTCTGTGCTTCCAGTAATGACCAATTGGTTAAGACAATCAGATACAACACCTCTAATAGGACCACTATGAGCTTTAGGGTCTCCGTAAGTTTCTCGATGCAATCCTGATTGAATGTTAAACCTAAAAATAATTAAATAAGGATTTTCTCAAGAAAATAAATATAATTAAGGCGCCTGCCTTAAATAAATAATAAAATAGTCATGAATAAAGTGAATAATTAAACATAATAGAATATAAATTACAATAATTCTTGGGTTATGGATATATTTATTATATCTACCTGTCTACATATCCATCGCTATAACCAATAGTAACAAAATTCCCACAATGGCTGATAAATATTGACGAGGCAAAAATGGTTTCTTTTTTATTATCTCTATTAGGTTTAAGTTTAAGCTCTCCCATTTTTAAGTTATGATACGACCACGTTGTAGCAACAAGTAAATCTAAAAATATAAAAATTCTTTCATTTTTACTCAATTCCATCATAGAAAACCTCTTACCTGAATGAATTGCTGCAATATTATCCCACTCACGTTCCCTCGTCGTTTCTGAAGTAAATTGAACAATTGGATTCATTCGAAAGGGATCTTCTGTTGTTTTATTGCACCTTTTACTCGCCATTCGATTATAAGATGCTTTACCCAAACTTTTATTAAACTGCTCGGTTTGAGTGTTAAATATTCTCAGTGATGAGTCGCCTCCGGCGCTCAAAATATTGTGACCATTTGACCCATGGTAACGAATATAGTTCGGAGCTGCCGAGTGACCTTCCCGAATTCTAAGCAACCTAGCACCTCCATCAGTCATATCGAATATCCACATTTTTAACGTATTGTCTGGAGACGAAGTGACAACTATGGGTTCACTAGGTAAACATACCATTCCAGTAACTGAAGCATCGTGTGCAGATAATTGAGAGGCTACACGTTTTTCATTTAAATTCCAAAATACAATTAAACCATTAACACTTCCAGTAGCCATTATTTCAGAACCGTCGGTTCTGAACGAAATGCTTGTGACGGGACCATGATCTTGTTGAAATTCCACAATAATCTCATCAGCTCGTAAATCGTGTAAAATTATCTTGCCAGAGTATAAACCAATTGCAACTATACCGGCTGCAGTTGTTTGTTCGATGCACATAACTTCACTTCCCCAACCTTGAAACTTATAGATCATTTTTCCGGTGTTAATGTTCCACAACTGCAGAGCACCCTGTTTGCTACCAAACAAAATCTTATTGGTGAGTGTCATTGGATGCATAACAGTTGTAACTTTAAAGGTTTCATTAGCAAACGACATCTCGGAGTAAATCGATTCGTCTTTTATATCCCATATTGTAACATTGCTATCTTCGTCAACTGCAATTAAATGTGCAGCAAAAGGTAGGATTAAATGTACCCGTTTTTTGTGTCCAGAGTAAGTATGTTGCAATTCTGTTCCACGTCTCCACGCATAAATGGTAGTTTCGGCAGCTGTATAAATGTGATACGTATCGCCTGCCAAGGCTGTTATATCGGAAGGATGCAAATTACTGACACTCAATAACGAAAAATGTGAGGCTCCGTAAGTGTGAAACGACTTCCCCACGCATGTGACGATCAAATTCTCTTTTCTTCGTTCGATATAGCGAACCTGTAAAGGTAAGTGATTGCTCACGTACCCTAAACATCGTACGGGAGCATAAATTTTGCTACCGGATGACATTTTGATCTTATATTCAATTCTTATATTCAAAAAATTCAATATTTTCGATTATTTCACTTAAAAAATAACTTTATGTAAACACTTTTCAAACTTTTGACATGTGAGAACATGATAAAAATTTTAAGGTTATGTTGTTTTTATAACAAGTAAAGGTGAGTTTACAACAACTTAAAAAAAATTGTTTTGCCTAAATCCACTTAAATCATTGCCATTTTTAGTTTTACAAGCCGTGAAGTTGCATTTGGCAACGTCGCATTGACAGCGATTGGTGGTAGGGTTGCCAACCATACTTTATAATATAGTATCCTACTTTATTTTGGGCAGTTATACTTTATAATATACAATTAAAATAAAGTATGCTAAAATACTTTATTTTTACTCTTCTTATTCCAAAAATTTTTTTCAACTTGGAAAAAAAAGCAAATTTATTTTTTGACGTTATGTTGGTAATGTGTAGTGTGTACGTACGATGCACCAAAACCAACCAATGAAAGACGGCTAATGAAACCTTAGTAACTGCGCCACCTATTGAAAAAGTTGGCGTCCAAATGATAGATCGAATCCTTAATAACCTCTTCATAATTCATTTAATAATTCAATTTTTACTTCAGCTTTTATGGAAAGCATTTTCTCAGTGATGAATGTAAAGTGGCGAGACGAAGGAAACAGAGCTTTCATAGATTTAATAAAAAATGAATTATTTATTTTTTTAAATTTAGATTTAGACTGTAATACTAGTTTCAAACTTTCAAAGAAAATGAAAAATTGTTAGCTTGTGCTAAAACTTAAAAAAAAAGTATTTAAAGCAATAAAAACTTAAATTTAATAACAGGGACATGTCCAACTAACTTTTTCAGGGGGGAGTAATCCCAAATTTGTCAACTGAATTAATTAAAAATAGTCAACTTTTTGTAGGTCTTGCAACTTTCTGTAAATTTAGACATAAAAAAGGCCAACTTGAGCAACTTTTAAGTGTTTTTGTCACCTGTTTGCTAAATTTCTAAAATATTGGGGGAGGGGCGAAAGTTGCCCCCCCCCTATTGAGCACGTCCCTGTTTAAAAAATACTTTAATTTTCTTACAAATACTTTTTTTTTCGTTTTTCAAAGACAAGTTACTTTATTTTCATCAAAAATAGTTGGCAACCCTACTTGGTGGTCCTATTTTCAAATGTCTCTTTTAAAGGAAAAATTGTTTTGTGTTATTTTAAGTTAATAAACAGATAAAAAAAATGATGCAATTTTATGTTTTAAAAGTTTATTACGAAAAATATTAATTAATTGTTACAAAAACATATCTTAAATTATAAAGATTAAATAAAAACAATACATAGGTTTATGATAGTGTTTGTAGTTTTCCCTTTTTTGTTACAGTTTCAATACTTTTAATTGATCATTCTTTTGTTTCGTATAATGGTTTAATAGAATATTGCAAAACAACTTGTATATTTCTAAAAATAAAGTTTTAGAACATTGCCCACATGAATAACATTTAAAAAAATTATCTTCAAAGAAGCGATTGGCGTTTAAACTTATTAGCATTGCAAGCTTTACTAAGAAAGCTTTTTGGTTTAAAAGCTTTAAAAATTTTGCTTCCAATTTTTCCAAAAATTCAGATTTGTTTTTAGGTAAAGCAAATGTGGTAACCACAGGTGCCCCTTTTTTTAATGTGCTATCATAATTCGATGTGCAGCCTGGTACACAGCATCTAAGAGGCATCTATAAACAATGTAATAATGTTAATGTTATTAATGCAGTTTACCAATAATTAATTATTCAAATTTCTATTCAAATTATTCTATAAAATGAAATACGAATTATAAAAAGTAAAATTTTAAGTTACAACTACCTCTAATCTAACGAAGAATTGAATCTATATTTTCGACTTTGACTTAATGTATTTAAATCAGTACTTGTGAAAAGTATTTGACGACGTTGCCAAATTTGCGTCTTCACGGCTTGTAAAACTAAAGATGGCAATGACTTAAATCCATTTTTTGGAACGGTGGAAAGCGACTGTTTAAACGCAAATAATTAAAATTGTTAAATGAATAAATGGTCTCAAATTATAGCAAATATCGCTGTGTGCGTAGGTGTAGAGGGGATACGAAAATCGATCGAAGCGTTTGGAGTGGCTGGTAATAGAACTGAATTGGGACTTGGTTTATGTGATTACCATGCGCTTAGAAGGATATGACCCGCAACTCCCTACCTGAAAGCTTAAAATTTGCCAGCTCTTTGTCAAGAGTCTCAATTACTTTCGTCTATTTAAGCCACCAGAGGGCAGCAGAAGGAATGCACAGAGCGTTATCAAGGTAGATAGATGTACAAGGTATGATACTGCGCATCTTTAAACGTCAAAATATTCAATATGGCGGACTGCTCGTGACTGAAATAGACAGTATCCACATCTACCTTGACGTTTATAAGTTACTTGGGCCAATCAAAGTATATAGATTAAGAGGGGCATTTTTTTCAGGGTTCTTTTAATTTAATCAACAGATGGCGCCTACTTAAATATTTTTATAAAATAAGAGGAATTTGCTATATTTAAAATATAGCAAATTCGTTGAGATAATACTATTCTATAAACAATATTCTTGATCTTAAGCTATTTTGAGTTCGTAATATTTATTTATAAAATCACAATTCATAATTAAAGTTTAATTATCTTTTTTTGTAAGTGAGTGTGTTTTGACATACTCAATACAAACTCAAAATAGCTTAAGATCAAGAATATTGTTTATAGAATAGTATTATCTCAACGAATTTGCTATATTTTAAATATAGCAAATTCCTCTTATTTTATAAAAATATTTAAGTAGGCGCCATCTGTTGATTTAATTAAAAGGGCCCTGAAAAAAATGCCCCTCTTAAAAGATATGATTATGCGCCATCTAGTCTATTAATCTAAAATCTTAATAATTCAATATGGCGGACTCTACGTGACTATGCGCAGTACAAGACGAGTTTTGGTTCACATATAGATCATACCTTATAATCTATATACCTTGGAGCGTTATTGTGTTGTGTTAAGAGGGGCATTTTTTTCAGGGCTCTTTTAATTTAATCAACAGATGGCGCCTACTTAAATATTTTTATAAAATAAGAGGAATTTGCTATATTTGAAATATAGCAAATTCGTTGAGATAATACTATTCTATAAACAATATTGTTGATCTTAAGCTATTTTGAGTTCGTAATATTTATTTATAAAAACACAATTCATAATTAAAGTTTAACTATCTTTTTTTGTAAGCGAGTGTGTTTTGACATACTCAATACAAACTCAAAATAGCTTAAGATCAATAATATTGTTTATAGAATAGTATTATCTCAACGAATTTGCTATATTTTAAATATAGCAAATTCCTCTTATTTTATAAAAATATTTAAGTAGGCGCCATCTGTTGATTAAATTAAAAGAGTCCTGAAAAAATGCCCCTCTTAATGTTTTTATTTAATAAAGCCTGTATGACACGATGCATAATTTTACATAAAAACTAAGCAATAGCAAGAGCGTATTAGTAACCATCAGCAGTGGCGGATTTAGCACTTATGAGGCCCCAAGCGCAATACAATTTTGAGGCCCCCCTTTTCAATATTTGCACTAATCATTTACATTACATTTTACAGTAATGGTTTTCAACTTCTGGCACACAGAGGGGGGGGGGGTCAACGCCGCAGGCAATTCTTTTGAAAATATACTACCTAATTTATGGGAATATTTCATTAATATTAATCAACGATATTAATAAGTGTTGTCTAGAATCTCGTTAACCCAATCATGCTCGTCAGTGTCCTAGATGTATTTCTTAAAAAATTAAATAAAAAATTAAAAAAACCTTTTATTTAAAATTACAAAAGTGCACTAATAAAAAGTAGAAAATAATTTTAATAAAAGCCTTAACAAAGCTTCGTGAAAACATCAATATAAAAGCGTGGGGCTGTTTATAGGTGGATAAGCAGGCTAACTATTGGTGTACAAAATTCATAACTCCACGCTTTTATATTGATGTTTTCACGAAGCTTTGTTTGCTTTTATTAAAATTATTTTCAAATTTTTAGTGCACTTTTGTAATTTTAAATAAAAAATTTTTTTAAAAATTTTTAATTTTTTATTTAATTTTTTTATTTTCTAATTTTTTAGTCATATATTTTCAAATACAGCATCTGTATTTAAACTAATCTAGGTTCATCCTATCAGAATTCTTCATTTATGTGTTTTAGATGTATGATACTTCACATTATATAAATCATTATGACGAAAAACTTTACCCTGAATGCTGTCCTTAAAAATGAGATTTGGAATTCTATGTTACTTTCCACCCTGTATGATAAAATTGTCCAATGCGCATCGACGCATGCGCTTAATGGTTTTCAGTTTTTTCCCGATTTTTCGCTTATTTTTTAGATTTTCAAAAAAACAAAATTAAAAGATGAAAATGTTCGGCAAGTAAAAGCTGTGTACCAAATTTCAGATCTCTAGGATGTCGGGAAGTTGCTTAAAAATGGCCTCAAAGTGATCACCCACACGAACGACGGACAACGGTCTTCCCAAGTTAAATAAAAGCTTTTAAAAATCTCAAAAACTATTTGGGTACAAAAGAAAACAAAACATGCACAAACAGGCACAAACAAAAGAGTATATTGAACGTGATCCTGCGGGTGTTACCCAGAATCTCGTTAACCCACTCATGCGCGTCAGTTTACTTGATGTATTTCTTGAAAATCTCAAAAACTATTTGGGTACAAACGAAAATGAAACTTGCACAAACAAGTACAAACCAAACACAGACGTTTTAGAGTTTAGACTATTATTTTTGTATCAGGAATTGGAAATTTTGTTTTACCACGTGTTACCTAGAATCTCGAAAATCTAAAAAACTATTTGGGTACAAACGAAAATAAAACTTGCACAAACGAATTACAAACGTTCTAGACTATTTTGAATCCAAAATTAAAAAAATTCTGTTTCCCCGTGCTAAGAGAATCTCGTTAATCCACTCATGCGCATCAGTATTCATGATGTTTTTACATCGGGTACAAACGAAAATAATGTTTGCACAAACAGGCACAAACGATTTAGACTATTTTGGAATCAAAATTCGACATGGGGGGACTAGCAAATTTTAAAATTTCTCAAAAACTATTTGGGTACAAACGAAAATAATGTTTGCACAAACAGGTACAAACGATTTAGACTATTTTGGAATCAAAATTCGACATGGGGGACTAGCATGTCTCCAGCCCCCCCCCCCTAGCAAATTTTAAAATTTCTCAAAAACTATTTGGGTACAAACGAAAATAATGTTTGCACAAACAGGTACAAACGATTAGACTATTTTGGAGTCAAAATTCGAATTCGGGAGGGAGGGGGGGCTGGGCACATGCACCTTTTATTTGCCACGCCCATCCTGAACCGTAAGTGAATCTACACGAACTGGTGACAAAATAAGTCAATATTAAACAAAAATTGCAAATTTTATAATCAATTATTAGCTAAACCAGGAGTCGACAACCTTTTATTGTACAAGGGCCAAATAGAGGAAGAAAAAAACTTTTTAACAAAAAATTAAACCGACCTCAAAAAGGAAACTAAAAAGCATAAAATAAATATATTACATTTTGAGTCTTAATAAGTAATGTAAGTAACTAAGTTTGAGTCGGTGCAGAATGGGTGACTTTTGTTTTAATAATTTTTTTAAAGTAATTTAGTAATCGTTGATTTTTTGCACCGACTCAAAATTAGTTACTTACATTACTTATTAAGACTCAAAATGTAATATATTTATTTTATGCTTTTTAGTTTCCTTTTTGAGGTCGGTTTAATTTTTTGTTAAAAAGTTTTTTATTTTTTAAATTTTAGTGATTAAAATCTACTAATTACTACCTTAATTAATTAATTAATTTGCTCGATATAAAGTTTTTCTCCACCCCAACTTTCAACAGAATAGGTTGACAAGTAAAAAATCAATAAATGAAAAACAATCATTCCCTATTTTCTAACCTTACGGGTGCAATTTTCCCTTATTTTTTACCCTTACGAATGGAATTTTTTTGTGAAAATTAAATGGGACCACCATGGAGGTATACTCTATCGAATAAAAAAAGATTCATCAAAATCGGATCACTCTGTAAAAAGTTATGCCCGAACATACATAAGAAAAAAAAAAAAAAAAAAAAAAAACATACAAACAGACGAATTGAGAAACTCCTCCTTTTTTTGAAGTCGGTTTAAAAAGAGTCTTGCAGACCGCACCAAGACGCCTCGCGGGTTGCCAACCGCTGAGCTAAACTAACTTAAAAATCTGTTTAGAATAATATTTGATTTAATAGCAGATATTGGAGTCAAATACCCCACTCTGCAGGCCCGTAGCTAGGATTTAATTTCGGGGGGGGGGCACTTGTAAAAAATATAGTTTTTGGTGGTTCCCCTCCCGAGAATTTTTATTATTATAAACAAATTTTTCTTTACTTTCAAAAAAAATTTTTTTTCTGAACATTACGGGGGGGACGTGTCCCCCCTGGCTACGGGCCTGCCACTCTGCAACATGCATAAATTTAATAAATAATAACAAAAAATTAAATAGATAGGCAGTTTCAATTTTATATCGATTAATTTAAGAAACTGTGGCCTACAGAAACGACAAAATTAAATTTTCCATACAGGCGGACACTAACTACGGTCCTGCATACGGATTGACAATGGGGGAGGGGATTAAAAATGTAATTTCCTGGTAAATGGGAAGGTCACTTGTTGTGCACATCAGATTCTTTTTAGTAACTACTATAATATATTTTTGGTCCATTTAGCATGCTCAGACCTACAGTTTTTTTATCAATTCTTTTGTCCTGACTTTCAGTTTAACATCTACTCACGGCCTTCACATAGTTTGTTGGCGAATTAGTCTCCCAACCTCATTTTTAATGAGCAAGATGTCTTAGCTTTATACGATTTGTAAATTGAAGTTCCTAAAATTGTAGGTTCACAATAGCTACCTGTTTTCTGTTGGACCTAGTCTCGGTAATCCGAACTAATAGAAACCTGGCCTCGTTCGAATTACTGGATAAAGTTAAAAAAACCTCTATTTAAAGGCTCAACTGCACTTACATTACTAGTAGCTTTCTCATAAATAATTTCGCCAGATATTGGCGTCCCTTTGGCACGTTCCTGAAGAAACCAAGTAAACAAGACGTTCTCCATAGCAGGATTTTCACTTTATGTAAGGGTCTTTCTTTTACCTGAACCTTTATCCCTGGTAGCTATAAAATCCATAATTTTACTTTAATTTTTTTTTTAATCGCACACTGTCCACATGGATGGTCGGATTAGCGTGTGTTCAGATTACCGAGACTGCACTGTACTTACATAATTTGTAGATTTTCATGCTTGTAGCTTTATGTGCAATCCCTGTTAATCAAATATGATAATAATAACAAAAACAGATTCGTTAATAATTCTTTTATTTCTAATTAGGTACATCAGATTTTCGTTAGTTGAAATGTATTCCAGTAGGATAATAAATAGTCATTTTTCAGTTTCTATCTTCTAATGTTAAGATGAGATGCCCCATATTTTGACGAGCCATAATATACAAACCTGTGAATTATGCTATTTGAAGTGAAAATTGTTGAATGATGCGCAATGGAAACCAAAATGAGCAATAAATTTGTATGCTTATAGATCTAACAATCGAATTTAAATTATTTAGCAAAAAAGTTGGCCCAATTTGATGTCGTTTTTTAAATGGTACATAATGATAAAAATTAATGAACACTGTTAAAATTTTAGTTTTGTTGTTATGTTAAACATTGAATATGGTAATCCCATTGCTGGTGGTTAATAAAGCAACAAAAAATTACTTTGTTATAATAAATTTATTATTAAACAAAAAATTTGTTTAGTTTAACTAATATAATCTCGGTACTTAAATATTTTACCAAAACGAGCCAAAAAAATGATCAAATCATGGATATATATATAATATACATATAATTAATATGACACATAAATTATAATACTACATTCTAAATAAAAAATATGAAACAAACTTGTACAAAGCTACCATTATAGTTAACGCCTTCATCGTTCTTTAAATATTTGAATTTTTCACAAATAAAAACTAGGTATTATTAAATTTTTCGATTGTAGTCTCACAAAATGCAACAATGCATTAAATACCTATTTTTTAAATTTTAATTAAGAAAAATGGCAACATAAATGTTAAAATTTAAAAAAATTGCGTTAAGTGACTAAAGGCAATTTTAGATTTTTAGAACAGAAAAAAGGTTTTAATTTATTAGTCATTAAATTATTAGATTTGCTGTATCTATAAGTACATATACAGATATAAAATAATATAGGTAATAGGAGCAAAAATATTAAAGGACGAATTTAAACTTAATATAAAAAACAAAAATTGCACTGATTATTTTACAAATTTTAACAAACAATTTTATTGCACTTTTCATGTTATTAATAAAAATAAAATATTATTTTTTGATGGAACAAAATTTAATGAGTATTGTTCTCGTTCAACTGTGAATTATGGACGGAAGGGGCAGAAAACAGTATTGCTCGTTTGTATATGTATAATACGATTATTAATGAGTAAACTAAGACCTACGAGGTCGAATCAATTTTTACATGCACTTTCTAAGTGAGTCAATAATACTACCTAAACTTAAAGAATAAGTAAGTGCATTTTACGAAGAAAAAAATTATTGCCAATATTGAGTGTTAACATCACATAAGTACACTATTGCGATCGTGAAGATAGTTACGTTAAAAAAATGAACACAGCATTTTTTTCAGTATCTATCCCAGAGGACGATCTTTAAGCAAATATAAAAATAATATAAACGGCTCTTTCTCCATTTATATGTATTTTTAATTAGATTAAAAACTAACCAAATGAGAATTTAGAATCAAGCTAAAACAATCATTTAAAATAAAGAAAAACAATTAAATAATATCTATCATTTGTAAATAAACTTTCAACAATGAAGAATATGCAAACAATACCTACGTTACTATTTTATTTCGATTAAATATTTTAAACTTTAAACATTTACTTACAACTAATAATAAACTTTTTTTTTGTATTTATAAATTTTTTAACAATGCAACTTCCATCTGCATGTGTAACGGTTACTCGAGGTTTAAGTACCACATTAAAAACTTGAGAGTTGCAGAAAAACTAAATTTTATTACTTTTTCTTTATCTATAGTAGAAGTTTCCGTTCGTCAACGTTTTTATTTTAGTATAAATACATCAGGAGTTGAGTGAGTTAAATCAATAGTCAAATTTTATTACAATAAAAATTTTACGGGTTTCTACACTATTTACAAATTAGTGTAAATTTACATGAAAATCTATGTAATATTACATAATATTTAGAATTTACATAGATTCACGTAAATTCAATCTGATTCTTAAGAGTATTTCTGTGTATTCAACTAGAACAAAAAGAACGACGAAAGTTACAATATTTTTACACAGATAAGTGCGGTAGGAATAAAACTTATTTACCTGCAACACAAACACATAGACAGATAAAAAGTAAAAATGAATTAAATTAAAATGTTGGTTGGCACTTGTCAATTATTTTGTACTTTTTTAAATATTACTACTACTCAAAATATTAATAATATTAGTAATTCAAAATTTTATGTGTTAAGCTATTACGCTATTATGCAAATTAAAACATCGTATACTTAGGAAGCGTAATATTAAAAATAAAAATAAAATAAAAAACATACCAATTATATATATTTTTTGAAAATAACCGAACAGCCAAATAAAAATGATCGAGATTCTTATGAAGATTCTTCATTGAAAAACTTATCCAGTCTTTTATTTAATATATTTTGAACTAAAATATGTAATATCAACAACACGAGATTCGAAACATTTGATAAAACCTTTCCCAGTATACGGTGTATGGTGACGGCGAGAAGGTTAGTGATGTGGAGGTTAGACGTACCGTTACCGCAGGTGGTCCGGCATCCGGTTAGTGGAGTGGCGTAGGTGACGGGTTAGCACTCCAAGCCTACAGGCCGGGCAACCGAGTTAACAAGAAAAGAAAAGAAAACAGATTGTTAGTATTGTATTGTAGCTGTACCACTTGCATTATATCAAAAGTTTAGTTTATCCCAGTGTCATTCATTATTAAAAGCCAATCGATGATACCACTGAATTGATACTCGAAAGCAATAGTTTAACAACGCCTTTCATGCAAACAAATTTTGAATTTAAACAAAATGACACTGGAATAATTAGTAAAGCAATTTATACATACACATAAGTATTAATAAACCATAAATAATTTAAGTGTACTAAATGTATGCTCACCATAATATTACACTTTTTTTGTATTATATTATGATAACCACAACTTAAATTACACTTTGTAGGTAGCAAAGAATGAAGGTGTTCCATAGGACTATATTAAATGCGTGCTAATATTTTCTATATCTACCTTGGTTTATTATAAATTATTTTATTTTAAGACAAAATACGGTGCAAAGAAATGATAGGTAGGTAAATAGATAAACAAGGCAACCAAAATTGTATATAATACAAAAACACTCAATGAAAGAATTTTTTAAATTAAATTATAGGCCAATCAATTTATTGCTTTTTAATTAATAAAATTTGCTACAATTTTGGAAATTACTGAAATTTAAAACTAATTTGATTAGCCTATTAATTAGGGGATTCACACAAGACAAAATTTAAAATACAATTTTTGATCACCCTGTACATACGACCTGCAGAATAAAAAGCATCACGATTTGAGGTACCCAATTTTAAGACACCCTCAAACCGGGTTTAATTTTTTGTAAATTTGCAAAATGCATACGAGTTAATATGTGATTACTAAATTTTAATATAGTGCTATGAACACATTCGTGTTACCATTCATACATTAGTGAACTTGGCCATGTGGAATTAGAAGTTATGAAAAAAAAACATTAAAATATAGAAGTGTTAATAAAAATAATTAATACAGTTAATACTAAAATATTCTTGCATCTACAACAAAAATTGACAACTTGGCGCAACAAATAATTTTTTTTCTTTTTTTAATGGTGTGTAAAGGTAAATCAAAAACAAAAATATCGGTTTTATATAAATATATTTTTGTTCCACATTGGCGCAAGTCAACAACATACAAAAAATATAATTGCTATATATGAAGATATAAAATTACAACATAACAAACTGTGCCGCGTTTTGAAGCTACTGTACTGAATATTAATCAAAATACGGCACAGCGGTGCTATAAATATATAATAATAATAATAAAACACATAGTTGACAAAACTAAGAACTGTTCGTTTAAGAACTAAGGAAAGAAGGATTAAAAAATAAATTATATATCAAAAATATCACATTGGATCTTTGTGAGAAAAAAAAGTAAAATGTGATAACACGGTTATATAAAATATATATTGATATCAAATAAATAAAAAAAAAACACATAAGCACCGGTTTTTATATTATAATTTGAGACTAGCATAGAACATCTTTGTAAGATATTGAAACATAGATTAAATTTTTACTAATTAGGTTTTCAAAAATATTAGTCCAGTATTTTGGATCAATGGCCTAGCACTGGGACTGGATATTTAACGAATAAATTGAAAAAATTCACTGGTATCGATCGATGTAAGAGGTTAGACATCCAAAAATATTGAACTACTTCATTAATACTCAGAGAAAACCCAGATTTTCAGGAGGTTGTTGTAATAATAAATGCCACATAATGATACCACGAAAAATGAAAAATAATTTTACAAAAAGTTTCTAATTCCCAAGTTTCCAATCCACTCAATTTGTGGCAAGGTTCAAAATTAGAAATACCTCAAAAATTGAATCAAATATCCTTCATTTTTAGGACTTTTGTTGAAAATTTATTAAATAAAAATAATGACAACCTAAAATTGACCTAACTATTTCCATCCCCCCCCCCCCAATCGATCACCATTTGTACAAGTGTTTGTTTTCATCGTAAAACTTATGAACATTTATTCATTTTTACTTCCTTATTATCAGTGGCGGATTTCCCATTAGGCGCAAGAAGCGCGCGCTCCGAAATCCATGGGGCCTCAAAATTCAGCTCTCAAAATAAAATAATTTTATTTAATTATTTTTTTGTATGAATAAAGTAATAAAGTTTTATTTGCTGTCCAATAGTACTCCATACTACAGAAAAACTAGTGACATTGGTAACAACGAATCTCCTTGAGAGCTTTGAAATTTTAGTCAAGGTTTCCTTTACATTTAAACTAAAAAGATAGCTGTATAGAAGCCTTAGAACTGCGGTCATCCGAGTTCCACCTTGTTCTACCAAGTAAAAAAAAGTGTATCTGTGGCAACCCTGCAGTACATATACAGTATATTATTGAAAGTCAGTGGTGGAATTCAAAAATTTTTTAAATTTCCTGTCAGTGGCGGATTTCCAAATGGCGCCTCAGGCCTTATAAATCTAGAGGGCCTCAAAATTCAGCTCTCAAAATAAAAACATTATTTTATTTAATTATTAAAAAAGTGAGACATCAAGAAATAACATTAAAAATTAATCAATATAAAATATAACAACTGCTTGGTTATATTTTAAGATTTGCTGATGTTTAGGTTGTATTAATTATAAAAATTGGAATTTATTGGTACAAGAATTATCAATGTTAATTTGATAAAATACTTAAAAAACAACTTTCAAATGTCCATCAGAAATTTCTAGTTAAATAAGTGAAAATTTGATGGATTTGATGAAAAAGTTCCATAATGTAGTTTGGGTGTTAAAACAAGATCTCAGGTGAAATATTCCCATATAAATTAGGAAGTATTTTCAAAAAAATCGCCTGAGGTGCTAACGCCCCCCCCCCTGTGTGCCGCAAGTTGAAAACTATTACTGTAAAATGTAATGCAAATATTGAAAAGAGAAGCCTCAAAATTGAATTGCGCCTGGGGCCTCATAAGTGCTAAATCCGTCACTGTTATTATACTTAATCTGTATATTTCAATTAGTTAGCAATCAGTACTGTGAACTGTTTTGTGGAAATATCAGACAGTTTAATCATTTTCTGATAAATAGATTAAAGTTCCCCACTCCTGGCCTCGATCAAGATTATACTTTAAAAATTCGACTTTTAAATATGAATACTGAGGAGGATATGTTGTAATATTATTGACTTCCTAAATGGTAGGTCTAATTTTAAACAGTGTATTGGAAAATCACGTATTACAAGTTCAAATTTTCATTGTGAAAAACAACTGGGAAAGAAATCTAAAGATATTTAATAAATGTTTCAATATCAGAACTAGAAAATAAATCTCTTTAAATATAGAAAATACTTGGTAACGTGCAAAAAAACTTCCTTCTTCCCTTTTTTAAGAGAGCTATAATAATATCTGCAATTTAATAGCTTATGTGTCACAACCCGCATAGTTTGTTTTTAAAATAAATACTGAAGAAATTGCTTAATGTGGATAATTTACCATTGTAAAAGTATATTTTACTAACTAAATTACAAATACCTAAAAAAAGATGGCAAACACATCTGAAATAAAAATTTATACATACTTTTCGTTCATTTTTATAAAAGAAAAGTATCGAAACATTATAAAACACAATCAACACACAAAAATGATATGCGGCTACACACCTGAAATAATAAATAATTGAAAAAAAAACTAACCTTGCCTAGTTAAGACAGAGCACCAGCTCTTTGGTAGGGGTGTTCCCTGATCTGCCCCAAATGTCTACGTTGTTTGGCAGCAGCGGCAGCCGCACCTATGCAGAGTGCTAGTTAAAGCATACGTATAATACAAAGCAGTCTCACCACGTAAATGGAAAAATATGTATAAAAATTTTGTAATTTGAAATGGCAACTCCAAGAAAACGACATCAACGATCGGGAAGCAGCAAAAATATTTTCGCTCGGTCCATTTCAAATTACAAAATTGAATCTTTAAATACTATATATGTAAAATACTAACTACAACTATAATTACTGTAGAGAATATATATAGCTCAACAACAAAAGCTAAATATCGATTAAATGTATCGTATAATATTGCATATAAAAGTGCAAAACAATTTTGGTAAAATTTAAATATTTAACTACTAACTTTTGCATTTTTGTGTTTTGCAAAAAAAACATTAAAATGTACCACTATTAAAGCCAACTAGAAACTTTTAAAAAGCACAAGATAAATATTTTTGTGGTAACGTAAAAAAAATTACATTTTATAAATGCATAAAAAAAGATTTCTTCCTTCTTTCAATATCAACTAATTAAAAACTAAATCAAAAAATAACTAACTTTATCATATAAAATTAAAAAAATTGTATATAAAATGTGATGCATTTCTAAGAGATAACTTTGTTCTTTAATAAAAATACCACACAATTTGGCTTCACATTTGAGGCATGTAGAATAACATAAAAATGGTGACTACCTAAGACCAGAGGTAATATTTTTTAATCATACATACACAAGAGCCAATTATAAATAATAAAAACTTTTTTATACACAATAAAATTTACCACTAAAAATTTGATGCAAAATCTAATTGCACACTTAAAAATAAAAATAAATCTTCAATATATATAAAATTACACAATATACATACGTACATGCAACCTGCATTTGCGGTTTAAGTATCACAGAAATATGTAATTAAAATTCTTGACTAAAAAATGTGTAAGAACAGAAATAGTTTTTTTTTTAGTAAAAAAAAAAAAAATGATGTGAAAATTGACTAAACACAACTTGACTAATTTTGTTAATTGACTCAACAAATATACACACTCAAATTTTAATCGTTTAGCTATCGAGACCCAAATTGTTGAAACCATTTTGAAAAGAAAATTAAAACGAGGTTTCTATTCCCCATTATTTCTTCCTGGAAAACACGCTCCAGTAGCACCAGAAATTCTATTTTTGGTCTAATATATGTGGAGGAAGAGGTTATAATTTTGTGTAGCTAAGTAAGCAATGAAATTCTATTTCCAGTATTGGATCTTTGTAAACTGCTTAATTTATGGAGGGAAAACCAACATAAAATATGCGCTGGTGATAGGGTCGATCTGAAAATATCACAAGAAAAAAGTTCTAAAGATAAACCTTGCCCATACTTCTCGATAGCAAAAGGACTAAATGAATTTCCCACTAAGAAAACGTTTGACCTTAAATTAACTAAACTTTTTTGTACTTATTGAAATGCTTGTTTCCTAATTGAAGACAAATTTTGGCCACTGTTTCGAATCGTAAAAAATGTGTTAATGAGTAAAAACGAAAAAGTTAGTTAAAAATTGAAATTCTATCGTAATTCTTACACACGAAATTTCGCTTGGTTAAAAATTTTACCTAACTTAATGAGAAATGTTTCGTAAGAGGGGGAATTTAACCAAAATAATTATCTTATCTTTTTGTTATCATCTCATTCGATAATTTGTTGCGGAGAAAACAATTATTGTAATTACTAATTGTTGATTTCTAACTACTTAATTCTAATTCACCCATAATATAGTCAGCGAGCAAATAACCCACCAGAATGATCTGTTGCATATTCTGTTAACAGAGGTGATGCAGCTATGGCAGCGTAATTGGTGTAGTCCGTGTATGGGTTGTATATAAGACTATGGGTTTCCCCTGGTGATAACAGAGAGCCCGGCGCGGATCCATTTAAGATTGACGCTGCCGTCGTTGGAACTGACATACGTGGTGATAATATCAAAGGAGCTCCCAGTGGTGTGTTGGGTGCCCTCATTGATGCAGGTAATCCAGGCATACCTGGCGATAAAAGTCTCTGGGTTTCTGCAGCAGCGGCAACAGCTACGCGCCTCCATTCCTCGTCGCACACTAAAGAGATATCTGTAAAATTACGATTTATCAATCTACCGTTCCAAAAAGTAGCTCAAAAATAACTCAAAAATCTTAGAATAAGAAACTCACCTGCAGCAGACGCTGCTTTTGATGTGGAATCTCTATATGTTCCATTTATTATGGCCAATTCCATCAACTGCCTTTTTTTAAGTTCGTCTTCACCATCTGCTTGCTGAAAATAGAAACTTGACTCAAAAACTAAATCGAAAATGCAGCCTTGATTGTAAATTGTTTGAAGATTAAGCCGTTATTCTAATTTTAGTTTTATTTCAACAATCACTTAAAGAGCTTTGTTTACACATTTTGTTATTTCTACGTTAAAATTAAACTTTTGGATGACGAGAGAGCATAATAAAACAAATAAAACTAAAATTTTAAATTAATATTTCAAAGGTAACCTTGGTTAACTTATAAAATTGAAAATAATTCAATAACTTGAGCAACCAGAAGATGTTAAAATTTAGTGAACCATAAATTTCCTTACGTCTAATATTTCATTTTTTGTTAGTAATTAATTGAAACATGATGACAAATAAAGTTTACTGATATACATATTTCGTATAATTTTACAAAAAAGCATCCGTTCCAAATTTAAACTCGATCCACTCAAGTTTTTTACAAGAACTTCCTCCGAAATCAAGATTATTTAGATTGAAAATATTTTTGGCAAAAACACGTTGTAATTAAAAATAAAACTTAATTGTTTTGTTGAGAATGCAACGATAAAATTAATAGTACTAGGTATATGTACAAACATACAAATTTCGTCAATGTGAAAATTCGGTTAGGTACTAAAACAAATTAATTGTTAGGAACGAAATCGTGAAAATTTATGGCTTGGGCAATAAAAGTTGCACTTTTCAATAACACATGGTTATTAGGCACAAAGAAAACATATTTTTAGTTTTCCTTGATTACGTAAATTTACAGGAAAAATTAATCATGCAAAACTTACGGGTACGAGTAGTTTTTTGACTTCCTCCACAGCTCGAGCTAATTTGATTTGTGCCCTATTATCGGAGTCTTCTACTGTGAGCAAGACGTGTAATTCGTCTGAAAGGTGTTCCCAATTGGGTTTGCCCCTATTTTGATCTTCCTAAAATAAATTCAAAAAACAAATTAGTATACGGTTTAGCATTATGCAAAAACACGTCACATAAACAACTTAAATTGCAAAAAGCACATGTACTTCACTTACGTATAGGTTTCCTTAAATTAGCAGCTTGAAATTCAATAACAAACTTGATATATTAGTAAATAAGAAAGTAATGGGTTTCTGTTTTAAGTAAAACTTATAATTGCATTCTAATTTTTCTTTTTTGAGCTATTCTCGCACAATGTCTAGAGAGGTAAAATAGAACATTTTGGATTCAAGCCAAGACGTAAATTCGAGAAGTGTACAACAATGTAGAAAAGGTTGAAATCTAATTGTATTTATATTACGTTGAATGGTTGAATCCAATAGCAGATGAAAACTTGCAATAGTTTAATTTTAAAAAACAAGGATTCTATTTCAGTTCTTTTGAAACGCAGACTAAAATTTGATCCTGCTTTCTCAAAACGATTTAGTTTCAAGTAAAAAATTCCACAAAAATTTTGAACTCGTTTTCTTATTTTTAACCATATTTCACAACTTGAGATACTCAGAATTTTAAAACTACAACTGAAATTTAATTTTTAAAATTTTGAATATAATAATAAGTAAAACCCAAAGCAATTTGTTCGTTTTTTACGAAAAACAGAAGTGGACAATATTGAATAAAATATTTATTAATTATAATTATTTTTTTCCATACTTAATTCAAATCTAGATTTTCCACCCTGAGTTTGGATTTCCAAATAAATCTTAAATATAAGTGGTTTGTTGTTTGAAATAATAAGGATTGAATTATCCGATTACTAGAATAATCCAATCACTATAATTTATAATAAATTGTTTATTTATTTACTTTGGCAGTTTAAGGGGCTCGGGAGCCATCGTTCCCTCTGCTCCCCCAGTATTTATGCCACTGGCAATAGAACTACACAAAAATTCTCATATAAGTCAAGAGGGGGAGGGGGAGGGGAATCTTTTATATAATATAATATCATATCACACATATCCACACTTTGAAGATGCTGATATTTTCAATTGAGGAAGAACAGGAGATTTTAAGAAAATGTGTGTTTAGCCCGGTGGGGTTATTCTAACATCAAGTACATGACTGTAAAATTTTAGCCTGTCCGGTTTCTTTGATCCAAAAATGTTCCTTATCTGGGTATTCAAATTAATAAAAAAACATAATTAAATTTTTTGGAAGTTGAAGTCTGATTACATTTTCATCTCACGTTGCATTAATTACTACAGTGCTGTTAAAAAGTCTTTAAACACATACGTTTTTTTTTTAAATTTTGAACAAAATACTATAATAAATTAAAAAAAAGCTATAATAAATTATATAATATGCATTGTCTAATTTGGTTAGTAAATTAATGCCTTTCATTGATTTCATTAAAAAAATTGTAAAATAATAAACATCAGCGATAAATCTAAACAAAGGTATGATGTTATGTATGTACGTATGCATAAAATATTTAAGTCAGCACTAATTTATTATTTACGTACACCTGAAGATAAGAGTAAGAGTCAGTTGAAAGTCAAAAGTCGAGTTATTAGCTGTGCTTTAGATTTTTTGTGTTAATTATGCATTAAAAAACTTGAAAAAGTGAGCACTCGGTGAAGTCCTTAATTATTATCAGTTTTTTGTATTTTAAAGTGTTAATTTTGAAAAAAAAATTATTAAAAAAGGCTAAAATAGACTTTATAATGGTTAGATTAAAAATTATTAATATCAGCCAGGTTTAACAGTGAAAGAAATTCGTAAAAAAACACAAAGAAATTTAATGGTGGAATACACCACAAAAACATTAAAAAAAATTTCTGTAGAGGATTTAAATAGAAGGGTGTCCCAAAAACTTACTGATGAAGCAAAACAATATTTAAAAGTATTGCCTATAAGATCCAGAAAAAAATGCAGTCGGGAACTAATGGAAGAGCTTGAAAAAGCGTCTGGCATTAAAATTATTTCGACAAACATAGCTAAAATCAACCCTCACAGAATGTGTTGTTCAAGGGTTATAAAGGATAATGTATTGTTCAGAAGATTACTAAGATGAAAGTTTGATGCTTACTATTAAGTACGGGGAGGTTCTGTAATGATTTGGAGATGTTTTTCTGTGACAGAATTTGGGAGACCATATTGAACAGATGGAAAATTAAATGCAGAACGTTATTTGAAGATTATTAAATAAGATAATAAGCATGCAATTATTTCTGGATTCTAATTTATTGGTAAAACTTTTGTCCTGTAGTAAGATCCTAAACACATCACTACACTAGTAAAACAATTTTTAGATAGAAAAAGCGTTAGACAGATACAATTATGTAATTGGTCGCCACACCTGAATCGAATGAAGACCGAGAGTCGTCCCTCTAATGCAAAAGGGTTATGGAATGCTCTAGTAAAATAATATGGAGAACATTCCCGGTTGAAGTCATAAAAAATTAAATAAATAGTATACCAGAAAGAATTCATTCAATTATCTACTAAGCTTGAGGAGGTCATACAAAATATTAATTATTTTTGATATATTTGGTATCATTTATGTATTATATTAGGGTCTTTTAAATAAACAGTGTTCCCATAAAATATTTTGTTTAATTGTCTATTTTAAAACTCATAAAATATTTCATGTTTAAAGACTTTTTAACAGCATTATTATTTCTAATAATAATATATTTATCTATTGCATGTAATGAATAACAAAATCCTATTTATTATTTGGAATTAACTATGCAAAGTAAACCGCCACACTTACAGTTTTATATTTAATGCCTCAAAGAGAATTTACACGGAATGTCGGCATCAGGTGACCCAACAATACAAACAAATAACTTTTATAAATTAAAATCTTTTACAAAAAGAATAATATGGGAGCAGCTGGGGAGGGGGCTTTAAAACATTTAAAAATGTTTTCAAAAAATTCTCCTCAGGAACCGGAGAGCCTCGAACCCCCCAACTGTAAGTAACCAATAACACGACCTTATTCAAGAAAAAACTTTGCCTAATTATATTTTACAAAATCGTATTATTGCTTTCTTACAACGGGAATATTTTGTATCCTCCGGTTTCACGCACATTACTAAATTGTAGTTATAATTCTGCAATTAAATCTTTCGTTTTAAATACATACGTTCATGTTTTCGAAAATATTCATCAAATGAATGTATTAACAAAATTCATACTGACTCAAATCCAGTGGGAATCTCGTTAACTCACTCTTACGAGTCATTCTCAATTTTCTAGAAATTGACTTTGAATTTCTGGGATTTAAAATTTGCCCCCGGTCAAGTTGTAATTATGGCCTTCAAGTATAATGATAAGGGATTAAAACGGTGAGAAGATGTTGAGACCTTCCCCTTGACAGTGTAATACAGCAATATCAGGCTCAAGTCATTGCGATGCCGATATTGAACGGTAGGTGGTAGGTACTACCAGAATCATTTGCTTATTTGCGAGAAAACAATCAAGATAATTTTTATGAAATGTGAAAAAAACACAAACAAATACTAAAAAAGGAATTAAAATGATTTTTCATTAAATTTGAGCTGCGTCACTATTTTAGCAAACAAGAGATACGAATATATATTAGAAACAGTGTAATAATTAGTTTTTGTATTGTAGATTAGATACGGTGATATATAGAGCAAGAGAGGGTGACTGATCCCCTTTGTTAAAGTTGCATTTTAAAACATAGAGAAAAATCGATTAAATGTTACAAATTTGGAAAATGCACATGAGACCCCCGAACTTTGCGTGGTTCTGCCATTGGGTACATACAAGTGAAAGTCTAGATCTAAACATGTGCGTGCAAATAGTATGTCCCACTACCATATTATCTAATCCGAATTACAATTTCATGATATGAAAATTTAAAAATCCTTAATTCAGTCAATTTGGAGAAAATCAATTTTGAAGAACGAATTCGTATCATTATTGTATAAATTTCATTTGGATTATGTCAATGTTAACCATGTATTTCTTATGGGAGTAACATGGGTTGCATAATACGTTACGTTATAAAATATTATTGGCGATGTATGCAATGTAAATCTTCGAAATCGATTTTCTCCAAATTGTCCGAATTAAAGGTTTTTAAATTTTCATATAATAAAGTTCTAATTGGGATATAAAGGTATAATAGTAGTGGTTGCAGATCTGCGACAACCCAAGTTGGCCCTCCCCTTGTAAGAAGTTAATTCGCAACTGTTATTAGACAACCAATAAAAATATTTAGTATTATGTTTACATCTTAAAAATTAAAATTTTAAGAGCTACCAGGAAGTCCACAAATAATTTAGCCTATTTTTGAAATGGGGAAGGGGGTAACATTTCTGTCTCTCCCATTAACCAACTACTTATTATAACGTAAAAAATTATGATCAGGTCTGGCCTGAGAGAAATTCAACCAATTAATAATAAAAAAAAAATTTACCTTCTTTTTGTCCCTCATTGAACCCTTCCCTCGTACCATTATTTTACAGCCTGTTTCTTGTTCTAATTGTTTGGCAGTCATACCTCGGGGACCTAATATTCTTCCAACAAAATTGAACTAAAATCAAAACAAAAGTTACTTTTCATTAAATTTCCGCTATCATTCTTATAACTTACATCTGGATGTTCTTTAACGGGGACATAAACTTTTTCTGTGAGTGTCGTGACTGGTCCATCGGCTTCTGGTAATATTAATGGTTCTTTTTTGACTCCATTAATTTGAAATAAACTAGATCGCACTTTTGCAATTTCTGTAAAAAAAAAGATATAGCATATTAGTAAAAGATCACTTCGCACATAGTTAGGAAAATATAAATTATGTATGACCAATATATTGTAACAATAACATGTGTAAAAATTTAAGCCCAAGAATAAGATGTAGAAATAGAAATCTTTCAAAACAAAATAATTACTTGATATTTTTAAATCTTGGCAACTATTAAAAGTATAATTAACGGCGGACGTCAAACAAAACTGGTAGTACTATATCTATTTTTGCAATAATAAAAGTCAGGTGAAAATCTAAACCACAAATTGTCAATCAAAAACTTTAGAACAAAGGAGTACTCCGACCCATTTTGAAGAAAAGCCAAGAATCAAGTTGTTTATAATTATTAAAAGTGATACAGCTTGAAGGTACAATTGGTTACGTGTACCGCGCCAAATTGTAATTATCCCCATACAAGATAATTGATTATTAAGAGTACAAGAAAATGGCTTTGAAAACCACGATTACGTTGGATTGTCATATACAAATTGCCTCCCACGTACTAAAAATTTAAGTGCCAGAGAATTATTTCCTGCGTCTATGTATGTTCTACAAACAATTAAATTTTTGGGGAGGGTTAATATTGCAATGGAAGAAAAACTCGTTCCATCTGCATGGATGTATTTAATTTCCATCAGAAAGTTTAACTTCGGCCCACGCTTCTGCAGGTTAACAAAATCAATCATGTAATAATACATTCCAATTGAAAACATCATCAATATTGCATACGTTTAAAGTTGTGACATGTGTATCAATAATATCACTTATTTCGTGACAGATGAGTTTGTGTGTATTTGCAAAGTTACATAAACTGGCAGACTATAGAGTTGGTGAAACATCTGTACATGTTGAATTGTGTATATCATATTCTATTTTTATTCTCGATCACTTTATATCAATTTATTTCGAACAAAAGACTAACTGAAAATGTAAAATTTAGACTGAAACTGAATATGACTGCTGAAAATTCACGTTTCTTCGTTAAAGAAAGTGGATATCAGTCAACCCATCATTGTTGGAACAACATCCGATTTATCAATTACTTCGAGTCGCAAGAAATAAATGCAGAAATCAATTTTAATGCAAGAGTGACTTTGGAACACCTTGCACTGTCATATTGCATATAGTTTCAACATTAATATTAGCAATAAAAATGCTAATTTTATGATTTTGGAAAACTTTCTCCAATTCTGATCTATTCAAAAGAGTAGGTATATTTTAGCTGAACAGGAGCATTTTCAGAAAAGGCGCATATAAAAATAATATGTAGGTCAGGTTAATCTTCCAATATCTGAGAGAGTTCTTAAAATTCTAACTTTTAATGTGACCAAATGTTGTTCTTGAAAGAAAAGTTTCAAGAAGTGACCCACATAGCGTACATTAGAAAATAAGCAAATTGATCTGGATAATTAGATTAAGACCTCTATCGGTCATCAAGCCAAGGTAAAAACATAGGAAACATTTTAAAATTTACGTAATTTAATAAATTGTAATAGGAAGAGGAGAGTCGATTTAAACCCCAATTACACAATGCGTTTCCATAAATGGACTGCACCCAGTAATTGAAATGATTGACAATCCATAACTAGATAAAATAGTCAAGCGAGTGGATTATAAGACAAAACGATTAGGTAGGTGTGGCGAGGTCGAAAGATGATCATTTAGCCTATAGTAAAATGTATACTCTCGAGGAAGCACGAGGAGCTTATGCAGAAGCTGAAATAGATGCCGACAAGGTAAAAGGTGCGGGGAGTATCAAGACCCACACGTCGCGGCGGAAGTAGGTGCGCTTCGCACACTCGGCAGCTAAACATACGAAAAACGTCGCTTTACTAATCTGGAATGCACTTCGAGTCGCGTAGCTATTACTCAATACTACAAAAGCTGCATTTGTACTATTTTTAACTAATAATAATTTAGGTTTTAGAAGATATTATCAATTTAAGATCCATGTGGAAACGAGCGGAGAGAGCTGTGCATTGTTCATGGGATATCAATGAGGTTACCAATGTTCTGAAATGTTTCCCATTGTAAAAAATAAATTACCGTTAGCACACGATTGATATTACAAAATTTTAAAGAAGTGCCATTTCCGTTTAGGTAATGTGCGATGATGCTAATTGATAAACTTTCTATCCAAATTTCCGTTTGCAATTTTTTCCGTACTTTTTAAGAACTAAAATGTACACCAGTGACACTTCTTATCTTGGCATGTGTGATTAACCATCGGTTAACGAACCTAAAAGGTATTTAAAGAATTAACCACAGTTCTTCCTGTTTTACAAAAAGTTCCTTTCGGCACTTACCAGATACAAAATCGCTTAATAGACCTAGATAACCACCCTTCCTTACAGTCCATTATACATGGACGCCAATTATATCTTTTATAATATATTACCTACATACGTAACTATTAAGTAATACTTTCTGCGACCGGAAAAGTGATGAACAAAGTTAGAACATGTTAAAGCACTTGGTGTATTTCCGGACTGGGAAGATTTTATATGTACGAACGTCGTTAGCTTAGTATGCAGTGCACGAGTACATGTTTTTACTAAATATAGATTTAGTCTTACAAGTGAATTGCTTACAAGTAAGAATAAGCTATTTAAGTTTATTGACTTAAATGAAATTGTTGTGAATTACATCTAACGGTCTTAAATTGAACTGAAAGCTGTAAAAAAATTAGCAAGAATTAACATTTTTGTCACTTAAAATCTGCATGAAAGTCTATTTGCACTAAAGAAAAAAAATTTGGCATGGAGAAACATCTGGAACTATGAAGCAAGAAGTCATACCGACTTTGTTTTTGATATTACGTTGTGATTGTTGCATAATTTAAACTTGAAGACATATGGTTACTAACTTATGCATATAAATAATAGTAAATAAATATGTAAATACATTCACATTATGAATCACTCGCAAGTACGAGAATGATTCAAGCAATAGAAAAGGACAACAAAACAGAAGAGACTGATTGGTACTATTGGCGAGTGCGATGTATGAACAATACTCCAAAATAGTTACGAATTTTGTCGAGAACAAATTTAAAAAATTCATTCTTATATCATCCTTTACCGAAACTTTTAATATTGAAATAAATTGTTAGGTAAACATTCTATTTTAAGAGATACTACACCTAAGTAATATCATATTTTTAGAGTTATTCCGCTGGTATAATAAATTTAAACGAAAAAAACCAACCAAAGGGTTTTATTTCCCGAGTGTTGAAACATCTAGGTTAATTATAAAGCTTCGAATAGTTTACGAAAACAATTTTACATTTACGTAATATTACAGGGTGAACAGACACATTTAAGCTTTTAATTGTTACCCCCCCCTCCGAGAGAACTACAAAACTTCTTTGGACTATAAATATCCCTCGATTACTGCAACTCGCAGCTTAAAACCTCTGAAATGCATTAAAAACTATTTTGGATCCAATATATCATTTACATGTTTGCTGGAGGAAACGCTGCTTTAAAATAATTCAATGAAAAATAAATCAATGCCAAAAATTAAGAAATATGAGCAATTAACCATTAATAATGTTACAGTAGGATTGGCCTCTGTATCCTAAATCAGTAACGTATATATTAATTACCATCACAAGATATTTTCAAAAGTCCAAAATATTGGAGTGCACAGTGACGTGCTAGAAAGGGCGCAAGCCTCTCCACGTTCCGACCTATAATTGTCGCACAAGTTGTGTTTCAATTGAATGCGATACATTCGTTCCCCCAAAAATAATTTACCTTTCTCACCCCCAAAAGACTCGGAACGCCACTGTAGAAGTGCCAAATAACAAATAAGCTTTGAGATATTCTGAGAGCATCCGGGTCCTCCGTTACATGATGGTTCAACATAATAAAAATAGCGGTTGAATGATAAGCCACTCAAATATGTCAAAATTTGCAACCAGTTCTTCTTAATTACGGAAACTAAAGTAAGATCTGTGGTAATATGTTGGTCGTGTTAAAAATTTTAATTTCAGTTCCAGGAATAGGTACCACCCTGTCAGTCGGCATTAGAACGTGAAAATATTTCAAATATTATTTTTTCATTTCACACTTTCACGAGTTTGGGAATTTGGGATTAATATTATCTAAACAATTTATAGCCGTACATATATTTTTGTGGAGCTTGCAAGTTGTACCTGAAAATTTTTCAATTTCCTTCAAGCGTGAAAAATGTTGAAAAAATACAAATTTTATTATCTATTAAATTATTATGTTGCAACTTTTTATGTTTGATTATTCACAATTAGCAATCATTTACGCGGCATTGAATTTTACTGTAAGTAATTGATATTTTATTTGCATAGAAATAATTTCAATAATAATAACAGAATTCCAATTAACATTTATTTGTTTAAACAGAATTGAGTCATTATTTTGGTATTTGGATATCAGTTCTAAAAGTTTTGTGAATTATATAATATTAGATTTTTCTAAACGATTACAATAACCCCCCCCCCCAGAAAAATCGATGTAATTGTTATTGAGAAAGAAAGTAGCAGTGTTCGACAGTTTCCCAGGGAAACCCACCAAACTGGGAATTTCCCTACCCGTCAATAACAGTTCCACCAATACGCAATACACTAATACACGATTTTTTGAAGGATACCAAATTAGTCACGAAAGTCGTGTTACACCCTATATAGTATAGCGCGGCGACGGCAAATAGGATGTGATCAATGTGTCAAAATAAGACAAATGTTGAGGTCATATCTTTTTGCATGCCAGTATCAATACCGGA
This sequence comes from Rhagonycha fulva, assembly GCA_905340355.1. Taxonomy (NCBI): domain Eukaryota; kingdom Metazoa; phylum Arthropoda; class Insecta; order Coleoptera; family Cantharidae; genus Rhagonycha; species Rhagonycha fulva. The sequence continues at coordinate 39,460,825 of HG996556.1, forward strand.
TGAACTTTTAAGGTGTCTTGGAAGTATCGTTTGTTTGCATACTTTCATAATTAATCTAAGATTTTTGAAATAAGGAATCTGAAAACATCAGACATTGGCATAGTCGGGTACACTGAGTAATACTCTGATTATTTAAAAAAAGAAAACTAATTTAACCACGAAGTTATTTCATAATAATCAAAATCTTACTCTTTTCTGCATCCCTGATGGACCTATAGTTTTGACGTGGAAACCGAACCACGCACAAATAATCTGAGAGAAGCCGGAAGTTGAACTTATAGGAACACGCAGTTACTACATGCCACACAAAACTAATGGAGCAAATTAATAATTTTATTTCAGTTGTTAATTTGAAAATTTTGAATATTAAATAATTTATTATCAAAATGCAATGAAGTACAGTGCAAATTTTTTTTACAAAAATCGTAAGCATGAGTAATTCGCAATTTGTTATTCATTGCACTTAAATACTTTCCTATAATAACACATTACTAATCAACTACCTCTTGAATAATTACAACTCAATTTTAAATTTTTTTCTCTTCGATAAAATTGACAATTTTCTTCAGGATAACAGGTATTAGAAAAATATGTCTAAAAATATTATGTGCTTTTCTCTCGTTTTAACAAAAACATTATATAATAACAATTTTTGACTACCGTAAAAGCGAATTTAATTGCAAAGTTATTTCATAATAATCACAACAAAATTACGAGAAATAGACATCGTTTGATTTAATAAAATTGTCTGCATACCCCATATATTTCAATATGATAATTTCAATTAAAAAAAGTGTTTCTAAAATAATTAACCCTACAGCGCCCGGTTGTGAAAATGCAACCAACGTCACTATGACCACTCTCTAGATACGCCACTGGTTAAATATTCTCGTTATCGTAAATTTAGCGCATTTTCTGTAAGTGCATTATTTAAAACAAAACTAAAACGAATTTCAAAAAAAGGAAAATAATTGAACATGTGAAACGTGGAGTGCACTTATTCTCATCCGTAAATCGTTCTCCACTTGTGTAAATCCACTTATAATAACAGAGTTGTCGTTTTGATTTGAATTGCAGAAGGTTGGGTCTGTTGATGTAATTAGCCAACACTCGACGATGTGTGTCATGTAGGCCAGTGACCTTCTGAATGTTGGCCACTGGTCTCTTGGTTAGGGTGAATCCGTTCCACATAGTATCTTCTGATGTACCTCGTCACCCAGAAGGCTTAGCGGTATACGTTACACCTTTTACGTGTATCGATAAAATTAACAAAATCATTTCGATAAGTAGCTTCCTTCATAAAAACTTCCGTCGAAAAAAATAACCACACAAGTAGAGAGACTTTTGGAATGTTGCATTCATCATCCAATAATTCAAAACTTTTGTGTGATTTAATGGGTTCGTTCTGGTTTATTAATAAAAACAATGTAATCTTGTTTTATTTAAAGACAGGAACTATTCTAGTGCTTTAATAAATAATACAGAAAAACATTTATTAGGTAATAGTAAAATGAAAACAAAATTTTCTGATTGTGCCTGTCGTCAAAATATCAAAAACTTGGTTGCTTAATCTTAATAATATTATTGAGATGCGGTTTGCGGTAAGTTTTAAGATGCAAGGTAGACGTCTTTACGCGTAACTTCCGTTTAATGGGTTTGAACAAAAATAAAAAAAACCTCAAATCAACAATTATAGCCTTCAGCTCAATTTAACAATTATTGCTGATATAAAAATAAAACAAGTCGTTTTATTTGAAATCTTAAAAGTTTTCTGAAATCAACATTCGGCATCAGCGAAGGTTCTCTATTTTAAGAATCTGACTTTTAATAAAAGACGATTTAGTTTGAAAAGTTAATTAGTCCTCGTGAGTCGACAAGAAATAACCATTCATTAGATTTTGGCATAATTTCTTCTAGACCGGTTCTTGGACAAGACTAAATTTATTTAATTATGTCAACGTAGCACCGTAAAAAGTAAGAAATTTATTATCGAAAAATGTAAATAAATTTTTTTAATAAATTCTGCCATTTCAGTTTAAATGTCGAAAACATCGCTATTGTTACACCTAAATCGTTCCGTCAACATACAATTATAATAAAAGTTCATTATAAATTATAATTAAAGAGTTAGTTTGTTAATTGTATTTGTGTTGAAAGTCATAACGGCCATTACAAAATATCCAGATTGTGCTTTATTTTAAAATTTTATTGCATTCGATGTTTTTAAAGAAGAGGTTAACGATCCTAAGTAAAAATAACATAAGATAAGTTAAAATCTCCACGTGCCACTGTGCACCACGGATTAGGATGCAATTAATGCTTAGTTAAAAATATAAAATGAATCCTTGTTCTATTCAATTTACTTCATTATACTTTTACATAAAACACGGTTAAAAACTAAATAAACGATGTCTCTGTAAACAGGCAAATAATTTAGTGCTTATCTTTGTTCCAATTCTAGAAAAAGAAAAAATGAGGTTATAGGAAAGTAAGAGCCAAAATTTGATACGTCCAATATTTACATTATTTGCAGTGTCCATCTAAAATTAGAGTGAACGCTCAGAGTGTCAAACGTCATATTATCCATATGCATTTCTGATGCTTAGGGCCACTCGATTCATTTGGAGTAAACATTCGCCTAGCTCTTTCTCGGACCATTTGACCACAGATTTATTTACAATAAAAATAATTTTCTAAAATAAGGCGAAAAAGAATATTTATCGCTAACATATTTTAACGTAAAAAATGAAAACAAAATAAATTGATGTTAGCAGCTAATATTTTATTTTATACTGCGTACAAAACAATAAAAAAATAACAACTTGTAACATTCAGAAATGCGGCCAAGAATGTGTTGGTTAGTTTTTTCTCCAATTTAAAAGCTACGGAAAACAATAAAAATTATCGATGAGAAAAGCTATTGCAAAAATAATAAATTGTACGTAACTTCAACAACCTCTTCCCAATCCTACTCATAATTTATCGCAAGAAATTGTCTAAATGATCAACACACCGAGACAAATAGGTTATCTCGCAAAGTCGAAACCAAGGTTGTCTAGTTTGTGGGTGTTCAAATAAAAGTTGCAGTGATTCAATTAAGAAAGCAATTTTCAAAATTAAAAAAAATTCATTAGTTCATTAATACTTCCCACTACTGAACAGCATAATAGCACACCAAAGAAGGCAATATGGAAGTGGAAATGGGTATTTAGGTATTACATATTATTATAATGATTGTATTTTAATAATGCGGTGATTAAAATAAATTATATCAGGATGAGAATAAATTACATGTTGAATTAGATAACATTAAATACTAATTAATTCTGAATGTAGCATGTCCATAAATGTTCAAACCATGATGTTTGATGAAAAAGAAAACAAAACGTTAAACAGAAAAAAAAACGAAAGTAGAAAAATATAGGACTATTTTTATTTTCGTATAGCAATAATTAATCAAATTGGGAGCTATAACCAATACTTTTGCATTTTTATTGGTCTTCCATTCTATTAATTATAAAATTATTACAGATTTTATGTTCGAGAGATAACTTTTGTTTGTTTAGCAATGTTTTGAATTAATTTGAAACTTTTTATGTTATTTAAAATTACACACCTAATGAGTGCAACTTGAAAGTATGCTAACAAAAAGTCGGTCACTAGAAATATTATCAACGATTTGTTTATTTTGTGTCTAGTAATTTAAAACGATGTCTTGTAATGAATCTTCTTTCTCTTCTATGTGTGAAATGTTTCGGTTTGAGCATTTTTATGGGCAGATTACACACCTTAGTGGTTTGCCATTGCATGCTTACATGCTTTAGGCCATATGAAAAATTACTTAGAAGGCTAAAGTTTCGATAAATAATTCAAATTATGAGATCGGAGAAACTTGGCAGTGTTAAAAACCAATTCAGAATCTAAGCTTCTAAGCAAAGGAGCCCCTCATAAATTATAGTTTGGCAGTACATTTTTATTGTGGACACTTACATAGTATAACAAAGCTTTTATCCATTCATTCCAATTTTGGCCTTTGAAAAGGTCAAATACGGGTTAAATTTATTACTTTCTTCAACTTGACTTTTCGAAAATAATGTCCGTTACCTATTTATCTTCTCTAATTTCTCAAGGAGCAAAATGTCATCGTTGTTGCGCTGTCAAATTTTCTGTTTATTCACTTGCGAGTATTTATTTTAAGTAGTGCATTTATTTAGCACTACTCTGAAATTAAAGATCCATTTTCATAATTTGATATTTTAGCTTTTGTAGGCGACAATAAAGCTGTAGATTAAAAGTTCGGAATTTACGATTAAATTTGCCCATAACGACATTCTCCGAGACATTTTGTAACCCTGTGTTTAAATGGCTGTTAGTTTTCATCGTTTGGCAACCACCCGTGTTAGAGAATTTCCTGCGATCCGAAATCCGACGCGAGTGTGTAATATACTCGCAAGTTTCTAAAAAGAGCATGCATTAAAATTTAACAATTAGCAAACTAGCTAGAAAATACAATAAAATTAAAATAATTTCATAAGCTTTCCTATTTCTAATCAAAATTTAAAGCAACGGAGTAAACTTTTTACCCGGGTTATCAATCATATACCAATAAAATAATCATACAATAAACACAAGGAAACAAAGGGGACCAAAAATATAGATTAATAGTTTATCAACAAAAACTTTGTGCTAACAACTCACAATGCAATGATTTTTTTTGATGGGCAATCGAAGGAGGGGTCCGGCAGTGAACAGATAAGCCACAAAAATTATTGTTATTTTCAATAAAATATGCTATTTTTTCTTCAAAGCAAGTTATGAAATGTCAAAAAAGAAATTCAAATAATTACTGTCAGGAAAACGAGGTTTTATTTTATCTAACAATGCAGGGGGCATAAAGACTTTGTCTGCCGCTCAGCTAACACATGATAGCACGATAGCGAGGAAATGAAACTTTTGTACAGAGTAACGAAACGACATGCGTTATCGCCGTTTGAAAAAAAAACATTCAATAGGAAAAGTGACACATTATTTTGGATACTGTGAAACTGAGATTGCAAATTAGACAAAAGGGCAGGAGTCGATATAAAAAAAAAGAAAGTAGACCGGTAAAAAATAATGGTAACATACAAAAACATCAATTAAGTCGATTGAGAAACGAGTATAATTTTTTAAATATTTATTCTAATTCTCTCACATATTTCACGCAAAACCGTAATATATGAAAATAATATAGAGAAGTATTGCATAGCTTAGTAAACTGGTTGTTTGTAAATATTAAATCTAGCATGTAGCGGTATATGTTTCTTTCAAGAAATCAAAATCACGAGATACAATCGCTTGCAATATCGTGTCCTACTTATTTATCTGTTCTGTGATCATTTACATATTATAATTTGAACAAATTCAAACCACACAAGAACCGACTATTTATCTTAATCATGGTAAGTTGGGACTCAATACCAGATGCAATTAATAAAATTCAAATAAAGCCATCCGCGGTTTTTTTCATATTTTAAATTTTTGTTTCCTGTTTATGGAGTAAAAACTTGTAGTATTTATGAAATGGAAAGAAATTTACTACATGTATAAAAATTATTGCGGGGTTCAAGCCACCAAGCACTCATGGAGTCGGGCGCCTATGTACCACAACTCTTGATTATCTACAAACATTCTATAATATACATTGTATACTGAAATCAACGATAATATAAAATTACGGTATCTGTTATGGGTTATTTATTACAGTGTAATAAATATTGTAATATGTTGGAAATATTTATTACACAGTAAATGCAATTTTACTATGTTTGTGTTTGGTATTCGTAATTTTACATAATAGTCGATTGCTATCTAAGATGGACTTTAACTTATATGAAGCTCTCGGGGTTACACGATAAAATTTATGCAGAAATAAAGCTTATGTGACGAGGATTCATAATCTTCAAGTAGTCAAAAATCAGATAAAGGGGCAAATTTATACAAGATTATTTTGTAAAATTTTGAATAACCATATCAGATACACATTAATTAATACCGCTCCGCCACTGTGCTATCATTTGTCAATTTGGCATCAAAATCTACCCAAGTCTTTTATGCACACTTTGTTGTTCAATTGATAATTTGAACAGAAGCATCCCATAAAAGTTTTATTTTTAACCGGTATACTCGCGTACCATCCTGACCTGTGTCGCATACCACCAATGGTACCACTAAGAACCGCTAAATTCAAGACGAATTACAAACAGGGCTAAAAAGAACAAGAAAACAAGTAAAGAAGGAATTTTTTACTCGACCTACTGTTAATCACAATATAAAAGTAATAAATTTAACATAATGTGCCTATATACCGTTAAAATGATGTTAACATATTATGAAAAGTGAAAACGGTAGTAGATACACCACACCATTTCTTTGTTGACCCATTCAATTATTTTAACTCGTTAAATTTAACAACGCTAATTTTATACATTTAAAATAATTTTTTTCATAAAAATAGAAAGTTGTATATCAAACCACTGTATAGGTACGCGTAATGAAGATAGAACGATTTAACGGTATTAAGTCTACCAAGGCTCAAAGCACCTAATTATATTAATTCAACGTTACAATTTTGTCGATAGCATACCGGATGCCCACCAAACCAATTTAAAAAAAAATCCGTACAAAATTACCTTTAACTTTTTGATTCGCCCTCATACTGACTGCCAATTTACCATATTCAGTTGAAACCGATATGGAATTCTAAATAGCATTTACGCAAAGCGATTTGATGGTACGTTTAATCACGTCCGTCGGTTAATCTCAAAGCTTATCTTGTCTTCATATAAAGAAGATATCATACAGCAATCTTACGTAATTTCATGCACATAAAAATCTGCATTTAATTGCTCGATTACATGATCGCTTTCATTCAATAAATGACAAAAAAATTATTTATCTGATGGTACAGTGTTTATGTCCTTATTGCGAAAATTAACAGATTAATGGACCATATATTATAATAGCACTATCGTAAAGTATGATCTACAACGTAACAGATATAAAAAAAATTCAGGATGTATCGAACTGGTTTCAATTTTTAGAAGCCGGCTATAACTATTAAATTTATTATTATTGGTAAGTATTTATAAATTCCACTCGTCCATAAAATTTGTTAAACCAAACTGGAACGGAATAAATTTTACCCAATCATCATGTGAATCTTAAATTGGATTGGGAATTCACCAGAAATTTTAACGAAAAACCGACATATTTTGATCTTACATGGCGAAGGTCTCCCATTTGATCCATTATCACCTATTATTTATAAGGACAGTGAAAATTACGCGCAGGAATGTATCAAAGAGATTCCCGCACTGCTCTGCTAATCACTAGCAATCACGTGAAACCATTAGAACAGTAATGTACTTAGGCGTTTGATAAACCGAAGATATGGAAAAATATATGTTTAAAAGTTATTGTTGCTCGTTTTTCCAAGAATACGTACGCGGTTTGGTAATCGTCTGATGTATGTATCATAATAGTATGACGAAAACATTTGTAAAGTATTGTTCAGTTTGAAGAATTTTAATTGAATTAGTTTGTAGCTCTAAAGATATAAATGCGAATAAGCTTGAAGGTGTAACAAATGAGCAAAATTAGGGTTTCGAAACTATAATCAAAAAAACGTTTCGTTTGTACAGGAGTCCAAAAATTTCATAATTAATGAAGCTTAAAACAAGAAACATCATTTAAAAAGTTTAACTTCATTAGAAGGTCCCACCTAAACGTGTAAAATTAGTTTTCTACAGGTGAGTCAATTTCCAGACGTAAGGTATCTTGCTGGCATTCTGACAATGCTAAAATTAAGTTATTATGCGAATTTGTTGGTTTAAAAATCAAAAATAGTAGTTAAAAGTTCCATTCCAGTACGAAAAAAAAATACTTAAATTTTACAGTTTGAAAATTTAAAATTGAGAATTCACACTACTCATCCTAGAATATTTTGTGAAATATTCAAATATTATAATGCTAAAACATGAACTTTTATGGTGAGTTCATGCAAGAACCTATTGTTAGTTGCTGGAGCTGGTTGAGCCGACTATTTTTAATGCAACTTAAAAAAAAAAGATTGACTAATTGATTACACGTAGCTACTGTGGAGTAGGGGCCCAATGGTCTGAGTTATCTCAGAAAATTTTCAATTATTTATGCCGTGGTTTGAATTTTATGTTCAGCTATAAATCTATCCGCGAATACCGTACAAAATGAAAACCTACAGAGAAATTATTTCAAATATCCGAATCAGTAACAGATTATAAAAAAAATGAAATATTGCATATCTATAAGTAATATACCATCAAATTTCTAATAAACAATAAAATGTACGATACTACGATTGTATTGGTTTACTTCTTAACGCATTATTTCGAGTCACTTTATCGCAAGCTTATAATTTTAAAGCGATGAATCAGGAATACCTTTCTTGGACGGTTCATAATAATCAATTAGTTGTACTTAATCCATAATGAACGATGGAATGTTGTTTGTTATATGTACTCACCTGTAAATAAAAATAAAAATTAGTGATTATGACGAGACAAAATTCAAAATCAATTTTTTCTAAATTCAATTTCTTTGGAGTACCAAACAATGATCAAGACAATCAAAAACTATGTCTACAATGTTGTTCAAGCGATATATAGCGTTAAAAATGCATTAAAAATAATAGTAATATTAGAAATAGCTTCCTGTATATTATTACTACAAATTTACAGTTTAATATTCGACAATCAAAATTGTAACAGTATTTTTTTAAATGTGTACCACATCTTACTGTCCATACCTGAACATTCTATTGAACAACGTTTATTTTGCACCTCTCAGTATTCTCAAGTTTTAAATTCAAATTGGCAGTAGTCTCGAGATAATAAATAAACTTTTGACAGAAGCTGCAGTATCGAAAATTTATGGAATAATCGTGTAATCTGAACAATGATTTTCTCAGCGATTTTTTCTTTATAATTTTGCAATCATATATTAGTGGTTTTTAAACAAAAATGTAATTGATCTGGGACAAAGTCGATCAGTCGTCTGTGGTTTCAAACCGTGACATGTTGATGTTGTCGACCCACTATGGTTTAGAGCGGCTATTAAAATATTAGAAAATGGCACAGAATAGATTTAGAAACATTGAAAGAAAAGATGGATGAAGAGGCTCAATTAGGTACTTGCGCAGGAGCTGAACATTTTACACTATGTGCTGATAATTGGGTGCAATAAAACTTTGTCGTTTGCACTTGGAATGCCTGATTCTTGAAGTTGGTATTTACTTTTCCGAGTAGGAATTATACTCGGTAATTAAAATAATTTGCCGAATCTGGAGAAGAATGCAGAGGAAATTTATTAAATTAGTTGGAAGCTGGCCTGCAATGACTCCATGTGCCTGTTCATACAAAAATAAAGTATGATCGGATACAGCTGCATTGAAACATTGATTGAATCAAGAATTTAGCACCGGAGCAAATAAGTAATTAGGTTTCTAATTAGTAACTTTTTAAATGCATAAATCGTTAGAAATTACACATGAAAGATTCCCTTGTACGAAATTATTACTTTTCTAACTTAGCAAATACTACATGACATCATAGCTTAGAATAATGTTAATGTATGTTTGTACGTGAAGACTATGGTAGGTTATGTGTCCGATTTTACCACTGTGGTCTGCAATTTTGCAACAACACTCATATTTTTCATTAGCTAGGAATTTAATTGTAATGTACTAGAAAAAAATTGTTGTATGTACTTGAAACAACTACAAAAGAAAGTTGGGTCTTGTAAATGTACTTGTGGCTTTCAGGTAAACCACAATACATACCTACACAAATAATGGATGTGAAATTACGTTTTCAAACCATGATTCACAAATAAACAAAAATAATACTTGGATATATTCCAGCCTACAAATTTGACCGATCATCGCCTAATTTCATTCGCAACTCCATTAACAAATAACGAATAAACCGCGAAGATATTTCCGTAGATTTAAAATACGAGGCAGGACAAATATTTAAATTTCCCATGCAACGATTTCCTGCGAGTTACCTTTCAAAATAACTTTTGAAAACTGAGAAGACGGAAATCTCTAAAATTAAAATAAACCGAGTGATCTTAGTAAAAACCTAAAGATGGTGGCAAAATTGACACAGTTCACACCAAAAACTACACTTTTAGCGGAACGAGGTGAGGTCCTTTTTTATTAACACATTTTTAAAGTTTAATTACTTTTGAAAATTATAAAATCACTTTACATCTTCGTAAAAACGCTAATTAAATTATATTTAAATAGTTAATTTATTTGCAAAAGTCAAATTTTGCAATGATGTTAAATAGCGCGTAACCAAATGTTCCAAACCACTTAATTATGCCACACAATGTTATTAAGAGTGGAGTTTATGCACACATTAAATTTTGATTGAGTTAAGAAGATGAATAAAACCTTTTTTTCAAGGCGTGGACAATTATTATTTAAATTAAGGACCGTTCCAGGTAAACTGTGAGTAATAGGTGACTATAATTGGAAAATCGCTTTATGTAAATTTTATATTAATCATTTTGGAGTAAATAAACATTTCGAAAAACTACAACTAAAAAAATTGAGCAGGTGTGGGGACTACGATTTGATTGGTTGGATCAAAAAAAGGATCGATTCTAATGAGACTTCTTTAATTGAAAAGGAAGATTGAAATAATCGATAAATCGCATTAACATTCCGCTACGCATTGACAAATTACCGTATAATTCTTATAAACAAATACAAGTTTAATAATTCATGATAATATAATCAAATTTGTATGTAAAATTACGAATATTAATTATTATGAAGGAAAAAAAATGACGCAATTTTTACAAATAAAAATGAAGTAAGAAATATGGTCAGATTATCCTTTTATCGGACACAATAAAAAAATTTGAAATAGAATGCATCTTAGCAGCGTTGTGTAGAGTTAGCAGAAAGTTCAATGTAACTTCGATAATTCGAACTAATAAGTAAAATTGTTCGGATTAGCGAAACTTTTATGCTTTGTATTATTTTATTGTTTTGGATTTCAATAACTCATTTATTTGTGGTTTTCCAAAATAAATAGTAATCAAATCATAAGAAGCCCCCTAAAAATATTTCAATTTGTACTAGAAAAATGGCATTAGAAATAAAAAAGCCACAGTAAAATGGCGACAGTACAGAATGCTATACTGAAGCTGTAGTTAGTCCATGGGCAAATCACATATTTATATGTTATTTTGTTATTATATATTTACATAAATGTTCTTAATTTGTTTATGTAAATTTATCTTATGTAAATATTACTGTTGTTTCATGGTAAATCAAGACCATTATTATTATAATAATTTAAAATTTTATAATTTAATAGAGTTCGGATTATCGAGTTTGTACTATAGTACGAAATATGTCGCGTAATTATCATAGTAGTTAAACAAAATATATGGCAGATAATTATATTGACGAAAAATAATTTGTATATTTTATTATTTGCAGTAATTACAATTATATTCGTTCGTTGTGCTGCCGACCAATGTAACAAGTTACAGTGCAAATGAACCGATAAATGTGTTTAAGATTGATAAAATTTATGGATCAAACATAATTACTATAAATTATAGACATAAACATTATTTTGTTATACAAAACATTTACATTTCTTTCTAACAACCCGATTTCTCGTTTTTTATTGTTTATTTAAAATTATATTTTTGTAGCGGTTAATTTCGTTCGATAATGAAATAAGCAATATAGTTACGTGTTTTACAATATTGATTGAAAAAGCATTTTTCTTACGAGTAGGTACTGCAAAAAGGTTATTTATTTTTAAATTGATTGATGTTAAATGTGTTAAGGTGGAAAGCGTGCACGAGGTTATTTGTTTTTAAATTAAATAACTTAATATGATTACAGTAAAATTTAATATGCAATAACTACAATTCATTCAATTTCCAAGTGATTTCGGCCTGACTTTTCATGATAAAACTGATCGTCAGCTAATACGTGTACCATCTCGTTAATCCATCTTGCGCGTCAGTATAAGTGCTGTTTATCACCAAAAAGCCTAGGAAAGACCAAACATTGGGTTTCGACTATCTTCACGATGATGTGTGATTTAACGCACAACATTCGATTACTTTTTATCATAATTTTACAGAGTTTAATTATTTCTTGCAAGCTTATAATGTAATACTGCAACTTAATCTTTCGCGAATATACTTTTTTAAAATAAATTAATTATTTGAACCGTCAGAATAATTATTACAATGAGATGAAAGATTGCTCGGTAAGATTTCCTTTTATACGCTCACTGATTTAAACTTTTTTGATTGATCACTGTCTGTTAAATCACTTACAGCAGTATCTTGAAGAATCAATCGGACATAACTGTGCCAATCGTATGTCGACTGAAAGGAAGAAAAATGAGCAACATATAATCAAATTTTTTATTGTGTAACATTTTCCACAATTAATTATCCTATTGTTTTCACGGAATTTCTACAAATCTGATATCAGTAAGATTTAAAATTGAATGATTGTAATTTCTTTTGAAAAACAACAATCATTTGTTTATTTCGAATATTTATAGCATAATACCCATGGATAGTTAATTATTTGGGTCAACACTAAGGAGGATAAAAAAAAGAATGGATAACGTAGTTCCGACTTCCTTCATTATCATAATTATATTTAGAAGGTGAAGGTGATTATACAAATTATAATAAATACTTCTTTATAATAAAACAAATATTGTTATTTTAAACGAAGTCCATATTTTTACACCCACACTTACAAATTAATAGCTACATCATTTTAATAATTGTAGTTAACTTGAGGTGCAACTAAGGTATAATATAATAATTTTATTCTAGAAATATGCAAGAGAACTAGCGCTTTTCCAGGGAAAAAGTTTTTCTTTTTGAGTTGTGTCGCTATTCTTGCAAATGGCCGTTATGTAGATTAATTTAACTATTGTTAACAATATAAAAACAATCCACCTTTCGACATACATTTGTCAATCTAAGAACAAAACAATTTATTTACATAATTTTTTAAGGTTAGTTAAAAAATGCAGTGACGAATAGAACAAAGAATTGCCTTGATATTTCAATTTTAATGACAAATTAGTTATGCGAATATAATCTTCATTTTCTCAAATTAAGAGATAACGCTTTTGTAAAAGTAAAAGTCAACTTTTAGCCTCGAAAATGCAATATTCGTGAGATAACACGAACTGTCATCGCTTGCATAGTATCATTAGGCAAATATTGATTTAAATTTTAAATCAAAATGTTGATTTTTCAATATTTAACTCGATTAATCTCAAGAGATGTAATGGCATCTGACCGAACATTTTAGTCGCCAAATTTGAAGTCGTAACATTTTTATGATAGTAGTAAATACCAAATACATTAACCTGTTATTTATATATACGTAGTATAATAATTATTGTGCAAATATAATATTCTGACTTCTGGTATCGAAACAAAGGCATTGTAAAATGAAATGCAAATTTTAAATAATTTGGCACATGCAAATATATTTAACTAGGTAACGTGCAATGACGAATCCTGGATACGGGCCATCACCATCCATAATGGTCCAAAATTCGGCCAATTACGAAAAATCTATCCCGAAAGATTTTATTTACAAAGACAGTGGAAATGATGCACGAGAATAGATTAACGAGAACTAACGAGAACTCAAGTGGGAATCTTTAAAATATTTTTTTGTTATTATAATAGGTGACTCTTGAAAAGAAAAATGATTTTCTCGGTTAAAATGGTAGAGATTAGAAAAATAAAGATTAGCAAATATAAGAAAATAGAGCACATACCATTTTATAACCCCGTTGAGTTTGAGAACTCCCGTGTTAATCGATGAATATATCCCTAACAAATAAAATTTCAGATTTAGAAATGAAAAGACAATTTATTATGTAATAGGAAAATATAAACAACAATAAAACCCACTCATTCGTTCCAGATAAGAAAAGCCAATATAAATTAACTCAAACATGGGTTTTAAAAGTGCACTGTTACGCTATCTGTGCACCTCTGTGATTTTTATTTTCCTCACCTTGTAGGAGATTTTGATAAATGTGGGACATTTCAATAGAAATTTTTAATGTAATTAATTAATTTAACAAACAAATTTTGATATAAATGTGACCCACACAGTAGGCATCGGAGCTGCAGCTTCATAAGTAGGTAAATTTGAATGCGTGGGTTTTATTATAACAAAAAAAGTTTACTTCATTCATATTCACATTTTGCAAATAAATTTGTCGTTCCGTGGGTGAAATCGCATTACTAACACACATAGTGGTTATTAAAAATGAAAGTAGCGGATAACAGTTGTTCAAAAATGTCAGTTTTGCCTTATAAAATAATATGCCCAGTTATTCATTTTTCCATATATGCACTAGAAACTGAATAAAATTTTCACAATTTAATTTACGGACTGATCAAGTTAATTAGAAAGCAAAAGACCCGCATATAAATCTTATTTAGTTAAAAATATCCATTGGCAGGATTAGTCACGTTTTAATTTCAATGATCACGTTATGTTTCAAATTGACATTCTCAATAAGACAAAATTAAAACTCCATTCTGATCTAAGAGACTATTTATAATTTATTATGGTTACCTTTATTACTTTCTGAATTTTACATAACATTAACATTGAAGTATCGATGGTAGGGTGTGGATGTAATTTTTCACATTTTGATAATCTCCTTGTACCCTAGCATTAGTATAGCTCAATTGGATTCTTTTTATCGAGAAAGTTACCATTCCATGATTACAATCTAGAAAAGTTTAAGAACCCCTGGGTGTATGTATACTTTCAATCGAAATTAATAATGTTGATAAAAATGTCATCCTTAATTGGAGGAAAAAGTAAACAGAATGATCACGATACATCTGCCTGCATATACATAATTTCTAGACGACTGAACTTGAAGTAGTGTAAAATTGAATTGATTATCATTTTCAATTTAAATTACAAATAAAGGTACGCTTTTGCAAAAGTGTACTTCAAAATTACTTGTGTTCTATTTTTAAAATAAAGAAATTGCAATAATTGGATTTGCCCACTGGTGGTGGTTATGTAATGAAGGGGTGCAGTGTAAGCAATCGAATTGCTAAATTGTGGTGTCCAAATTTGTCGGAGGAAACGTATCGTTGTAAAACAATTCGCGAAATAATTAAGACATTCTTCGTGTTTCTTTACTTTCCAGTAACATAATATCAATTATTGTAATATTGCTAATGCTAATTGGTTAATTACTGTTAACAACCTTGATAATCTATGAAACATTTCGTATGCTACATTGAGTAAGTCTTATTAATGAAAAATACATAAGTAACGAGTGTAGATATTAATGAATGAGTTAGCAAATTGGAATGAAAACAAAATAAAACCTTGTCCTTCAATTTGCTAACAAAAAAGTATCGCATTAACTTTTTACACCGAAAAAAAACTTGCGATACCATAATAACAGTGCGACAATTGATTAAATTATTGGAGCAATATTTAAATATTTAATTTAGGTACCCAAAATTTAATTAAACCACTAACATATAAAAGAGGGTTGTGTAGGTCGAATGTCCTCAATTTCTAATAACGATGTGGGTGTAATTATTAAAGTTAATGGTTTCGATTTTATCTTCGGGCGCGCCATAAACTATTGGGATATTAGAAGATTACCTAGGCATGTGTACTTTTTATATGGAGGATTAAGAAACAAGAAGCGACCAATCGATTACACGATTAGCTGTAAACAACGTCCCACACGGGCGCCAAATCAAGATGAAGGGCAAAAGGAAAAAGTTCCATGTGGGTGCAATTACGATTATTGCAATAATAAAACGTAAAAACCAAATATCTTGAATTAGAAATGAGGAGAGTTATGTTGATCGATTGTAAATTATATATTATCTATATGAATTCAAACACACGCATATGCGCATACTTAATAAAATAATCCACTTCGTGAGCCTGAATGTAAAATTTATGTAGCAGAATAAATTACCAAGTTTAATTAATAGATGCAAGTGGCTTACGCTTTTGCATGAAGGCTAATCGAGATGAAAATATGTGCATGGTCTAATTTTTTTCATACAATGAACGTGCTGCTATTTTTTATGTTAAATTGTTAATTGAGAGGGTTGGATGCAAGATAAAAATTTTAAGTGATGTTTTAAGTACAGTCTGGTGTGTCTGTTGCATTGATATATTAGGTATATAAATTTAAGTTAAGTGGTGGGTTTTAAAATATTAAAATTATGCATATTTAATTGCCAAAATGGAACCAATTGCTAAAATGTCGGCGATTACCAAACTCGACCAGACACCACTTCAAATACTGTAGTTTTCAATTATTGTGAAAAAAGTTGGGACTTCTTGCTTGCACTCTACATAATCTCAAACTCATACAGTTCTTGCCAGCCAAGAAGAACATTGAGTCAGAACCATCCGAATTTAGCACCAAAATCCACTCACAATATTTTTTTTATTAAAATGAATATTATCTCGAAAAAGGCTCAAGTTCTAAACCATTGCTGATTGTATAAATATGGAACCTAGATATAGAATTTTGACTGATGAGGCTCTAAAAATGTTCCAATTTTGTTGTGGGAATTTTTGAAAAAAGCTTCGGTTATCTCAAAAAGGAGGTTTCTTATTGTAGGGCATCGTGGGTAAAATATGGCAAAATGGTTGTGAAACTGGGAGATGGGGTGTCTACGAAGTACCTTAATTAATTAATGCAAACAATTCAGGATATTCCTGATTTCGACGCTTGATATAAAAGCTAGTCACTCAGACAACACATTGCATATGAAGCAAGTGCAGTTTAGAGTTCAGTTTTGTCTCTTATTCTACTTGCAATAATAAATATTAAAATAACTTTTGGTATGTTCACGATATTAAAATAAATTTTTTTTCTCTCTCTCTTATTACGAGTAATCCTGCCAGTAGGGGGTACCTATTGAAAAAATGGGGACTTTTAAAAAGTAGCTTAATTATAATATAAGGGTAGGGTGACTCGAGTTTTTTAATCTTAAATTATTAGGGTACTGGCACCTAAAACAAGGATGAAAACCAGAAGTTCGGCAGAATCGTCGAAAGGGAAAAAATCAATCGACTGAGGGTTCTACACAAGCAATTTTACTTTCACTAAAGCTTTCTTTGTGCAGACTCACTCACCATGTATCAAAACGACTTCCAACAATGTGTTACTTATATAAAATTTGATATGCGAGGTTGGAATAGTTAAATCTGCAATAATAGAACAACCAAAATAATTCTTGTGGAAAGGTAACGCAAAACAAGTAGCAAGGACAACTAGGTTAAGAATAACCAACACAAAATCAAGATAAAACGTTACGTAAGAGCGTTACAAAAAACCTATAAATTTAATAAACCACCATGTTATTATTTAATTAACC
This sequence comes from Rhagonycha fulva, assembly GCA_905340355.1. Classification (NCBI taxonomy): domain Eukaryota; kingdom Metazoa; phylum Arthropoda; class Insecta; order Coleoptera; family Cantharidae; genus Rhagonycha; species Rhagonycha fulva. The sequence goes on from HG996556.1 coordinate 39,478,318, forward strand.
ATCGCGATAACTTCTAATAAAAATTAAAACGCCGTCGGTCACTTTCAATCATTAATTGTTCTACTTAAAATAAAATTTATGATTTTTTTATAAGTGCACCATTATTTAATTACGTTCCTTAAAAAAATTCAATTAATTATTATTATTGTCAACAAATAGAGCACGTGTAATAAATTGTTAACGATACCTACTACCAAATTACTGAAGCACCGTTAGACCAATTTTTTTTCAATTATGAAAAGTTGCTGATGAAAAAAAAAGTTCATCAGCAGTAACTATACAGATAATTAAACTACTTTCTGGTTTTGCATTTTTCCCACCAAGTAGGTTAGAAAAGAAATCAAATACGTTTTTGAAATCACTTCAGTTTTATTTATTTTTGTCATTCTAAAATTAGTACTACTTTTATTCAGAAATATTTCCAGACTGGATTCATATTTAGTAAATCGGATCTTTAAACCCATACCGACAAACACTCCAACGGTAAGTTCAAAGAATTTTTTTGAAGTAACAAGTAAATATTTTTTTAAGATACACGTGAGCGAACGTCGTTTATTCACCACTCATCAAAATTATTGGTGCACGTTTTCAATAAGCAAATACGTGCAAAAACTATGGATGTGCATATTGCTCCAAACAATCGTATTTATTTATGGGCGATGTCGAACGTATCCGTCAAATGAAAATCTTGAAATACGAATCAGGTTTTGTGTATATGGGTTAATTTAATACTAAGCAAAAATCGATTAAATGTTGAAGATGATCCGGTGAAGTAGCCGAAAACCAAATATCAACTAGGACAAGTTATTCAGGCGCACCCACGTGGATGAATCATTTTGTTCTATTATTTTACGACTGAAATTATCGTGGTCTCTCAAAAACCACAGCTCGCAACGCTGTTTGATGGAACGATAATGATGCTATGCTCTCATATAAAATTATTCTTGAATATTAAATGAAAACAAATTAAGTATGCAAAATATATTTAGTGAGACAACTGCCAAACAAAAAATGCAACAGACGAACTGGGCAAACTTCAAAAATTAAAACGAATGGTACCCAAGGACACACTATGTTTAGAATTGGGAAATTTAAATTTTACACTCAATTGTGGCAAAAATTAGGTGCATTAATTAATTGAATGTTTTGCTGTTTAAAAAAAAAGAATGTTAAATAGTCATTCATAGAGTAGTATCTCTCAGCACATCTAAATGTATTACCATCAGTTTGGAACACAAATTTGAAATTGGGTTGAGGAGAGAAGAAAGGTCACCTCTAGAGCTGGTTCTCCTACAAGATTTAAAAAACTGACTTCTAAATGTAGGGTTGGCTATCGTAAAGCTATTAAAATCAAATAAACTCCTACGCGTAACTCTCGAAGAAAGAAAAACGGTGTTTGAAGAAACTATAAAAAGTTTGATTATTTTTTGGACATTTAGTGCTGCTATCTCACACTTCATCGCAAAGCAGGATTTTTTCAGATGTTGTGTTGAAAATGATGTATCAGTTTTGATTCGATAATTTTTGCACAAATCAAAGGGGATTACTGATTGTCTTGACACACTTCCAGACCTTTCACTCACAAAGTGATGAATCAAAAAGTATCACAATTCTGTTTATTGTGCAGAAAACCGATCGTGTGAAGACTTCCATTGAACCATAAGCGCAGCTATGCGCTGTCAAATGTTATACCTGTACAGACCACAATGTACCTTTTGTCAAACAAAAAGGGTACTTCTGAAGTGTATTAATTGCTGTGGGGCCATGCAGTAACTCTAAATGAAGCTTTTAAATTGCATTATCTCATTTTTTCTACATACAATAGGAAGGTTGCTGGTAGTTTTTCATATAATTTGTTCCATTACATCACGAAAATAAAAAATAACAATGATAAATTAATATTGTGTTCGTACTAAATGGAAGTGTCATTAGGAAAAAGGTAATGCTGAAAGTCAAAGTCACTCTTCGCAGAATTCAACTCAAAAATTCTTCTTGCATTGTTTCAAACCTTGATAAAACGTGCTAGTTACAATTGTTCCAAGGTGTGAAATATAATTTACTGTAACATAAAAAAATGTCATTTCATAGAATAACTTACATCAGTGTCAGTCTCAAAAGTAGTTCATTGTTATGTGATATTTTTGCATAATTAATCAAAAAGAAAAAAATTCTTCCTGTTGTCTGGTAAACTCTTGTTAGTATCAAACTTGAATTTGACTACCATGAAATGGAACATGGGTAATAATTTAGATTTAGAAGTTTTTGAAAATATAAGGAATTTCATTTGCTGACGTGGGTAGTACAAGATTTAATTTTCAAAAAATTTGCATCTTTCAATGGAAACATCGGACCAAAATCGATTTTGGTTGAGTTAATATAAAAAAGCTTAAAATAGCAGGTACAACAAATATTTCAATAAATTAAGACAGCAATTCTGCTCTCCGAATTTTTCAGAATTCGGTTGTATTTATAGCTTGTTGAAATTATTAAAAAATGTTTGAATAGTGGCCAATATTATTTTGTCAATTAGAAGACTAGATAATAATCGTCTAGCCGATGAAAGGCATAATACAGTACATTCCACTTCTGTAATTCCTGTCAAATGTTGAGGGCAAATATTGGCAATTGTTTGAAACACTAAAATAGTTCAATGTCACACTTCTTGACGGCCAGGTTATACCAGATATAGTAAATAATGTTCAAATGAAGCTATATCTTCAAAAAGATTTCCCCATTATAAAAATCTGTCCGGTTTGGTACGCTTGCTATGGCAAAAAATAATAAATTTGTGACGCATATGAATGGATTAACGAGATCGAGATTAATAAATGGTTTCAGAAATTACAGATTTAACTTAATTCGGGATGACCAGAACTATGTAAGTATATTATATAAATAGTTCAAGTTACCAACTACGACATTATAAATGCAACAGTAAATATAAGAAATTGATATAATGATTGTTCTGTTTCACAGGGTATAGGGATCGTTACGATATGGGAAAGCCACTGTTGTTAGACCTCATGAGAGAGATTTGTTTCTTGTATGAGAAAACGGAGTAAAATAGCAAATAAATGAAAAAATAATGTATTATGTGTGCAAATTTTTAATATTTTAAACAAAATTGTAATAATAAAAACCCAGCTGTCTCTCTAAAAATATTTCAAGTTGTGTAAAATAAAATAAGCAAAACAAGATATAAATTTGATTTATTGCTATTCTTCTGCCTATTTTAATTATAAAAATCGTTGTTTGATTTTCTGGACATAAAACTAAACGCCTAGTCGTAAAAATATTGCATTACATGATCATATAATATTTAAACTTTTGTAATATTAAAAAGTTAGATGATTCATTTGACATTTCTTACTTTTTTTTAATTTATTACAAAAAATAAGCAAGCTTCAACCATCAATAAGTTTATAGAGGTAATATAATCATTAAATTTGTCTGGTATTTTATTAATACTACTGTGATTACCTATCAAATTATTAATGTGGAAATAAAAATTATTAAATTACTGACTTAAAATTGAGAATCGTGTGCATCCGGTGTATTATAAACATAACCTAACCTCATTGTATAGTAAAAATTGATTTACAAATAATGACCTATAGATGGTAGCACATTTCAATCAATTAACAACCTTTAATTTTAGTAAACGACAAGCGATTGGTTATAGCTGTTTCTAGTTACTCAAAGTTTTGTAGAAAATTTTGCCTTTTTTTATAAATTAAAATTGCTTTAAATAAATAAACTTTCTAAAATGATAACTTGAACCAGCAACTTAGAGCTATTGTAAACTAACAATTTTTATGAAAATTCTAAATGATATTAAATTTTAAAATGTAATCTTATAATTAAAATTAAATCGAGCAATAAGGTTCGGCATTGATACTTATCGATATCATATGCTCTCAAATTATTAATTAATCAAGTTCTTCGTCTCCTTTTATGAACAATAAAATTAAAGCTTCATTAAATTAGCTGATTACATTGTTCCACAAACCTTATTGAGTATATCATCACACAATTGGATTGTAAAACGAATTTCTTACCTGCAATAAAATAAAACAATATTAGACAATTACATTTAACAAGACATTTATTTATTACGACAAGTCGATAAAGGATTTATCGTACATTAAATATCAAAAACAATTGATGGAATTAATGCGAGAGAAGTTCTTACTTTTCAGTAGAAAGAAGACAATATTCAAGTAACGTATTAATCATTAATTTACATCACGTTTGTATTATGCTTATGGTGAAGCAATTTCATTGTAGATACAAAAGATATAATTTAAAATTACCTTAATTAAATGCACACTTGTCATAAGAATCTTTAATTATACGGAAGTGAGGTTGATTGAAAAGATGTCGGTAAAATCATATTATAAATTAATACATATAGAATAATGTAAATGCAATAACTAAAACAATAATTCAGCTGAAACTCAAGTCATGTGCAACGCAAGCACTTATAAATATCTAACAAGCCATTTAGTCCAATCAAGTATTTCTTGTGTAACATTGCAAATAATTTCCCCTGAGTTCAGCGAAAGAAACAAAACTTGGCAAGTATGACAATTCATGAGCATTACAAAGTTGTGGTTTAGATTTCACGTTAACCTTAATGCTAGAGCTTGTTTGTTCCATTGTTTAGAAATTGCCAACATGCAGAAAATTGCAGGTAAGAAGTGTGATGTGGATGTGTTTAGTATTTGGATGGGTGGCCCTCCAGGGAACATGACTTTAGAGGTTTAGATTCCACTTTAAACTGGAGAGTATTGGGCGTTCCTTTAAGAAAATATTTTCAGTAGATACTTTTGTGTTGGACGAATAAACCTTATCTTATCTCATTTTTACAATAGAGAGGATTGATTTCGAAGGTGTGTTTAGAGTAAATTACAATTTTAACGGGCATAACAAATTGTTCAACATTCACTAATTAGTAATTAGTATATACCATGTGTTATGTTATATAATGAAAAAGGAAGTAGCATTCTAATAAAAAAAACCACCTATAGGTTCTATTGCTGGTCAACAACCATCAAATCCCAACGCTAAATAAATTTGCATGCACGGTGATGAAATAAACGTAAATTGTACATGTCAGGAATAAATAAGTTCTATTGTTATATTCAAATGTGTATACTGTATAAAGTAACGAATGAGATTATGGTCGATATACTGACAAGAAACATACACAAACCGCTGTTCAGATTTACTCAACTTCGCCACTGCTACTTGCTTCTGCTGAAAAATGGCTGCTAATAACATCGACGCACATTGCTCTTGGATAAACAGAATTATTCTTAGAATAAGTGTAGAGCGGTTATTTTCAGCCCCAAGACTAGGATAAATTATCGTACGTTTTCCGTAATTTTCTATAAATAATAAATCTAAAACATAAATTCAACTATCAATGGAATAGTTGCCACTATGTTGCAGGAATGTAAAAACGTTTTCAGTACATTTAGTACTGCGTAATGTGCAAATACTCGAGAGGAATGTAAATAACAAAAAAAGAAACAACCATAGAATTCAATGCATTAAAATGTTGAACAAAATTTGTTGTGGCTAGAGAGACGGTCTGCAAATTACAGGAAGGTTCCATCCCACCATCCCTATTTTTCTACCTACACCGCCGAGGATGCTACATCAAGAAGAGACCCCAATAAAGTGTAAATAACCGATGTATGACATTTTTATTGCACGGATTTTTAAGATAAAAGTCTCCACTTTTGAATTCAGCCAACGCATTTTTCAAGAAACTGCATAATTCATACATACGTACCTACATACCTACCTTGGGCATTATCAAAAAAATATTGTAGCTTGGACCTAATTGCAAACGAGTTTCAAGATTCATTCCAATTATTGTGCATGCAAAGTTACAAGTTATTGACACGCTTGAAGCAGGTAATAAACGAACACGAAATGGGGTAAGTACATGGAAACTTGCAAGCCCACATAGTACTTCGAAGTCACCTAAACATAATGTTGGGGCGTTTGATAGATTCCAGTCAAATGCAGACTAGAACACAACCAAAACAAGTTATCCAGACGCTTAATTCTTTTTATCTAAAGACTGTGAAACCGTTCAAGATGTGAATGTCTCCGAGTAGGTAGTTAATGGGGACTATTTTTAGAGACAACAAAATGTGTTACTATTCAACGCCCTAGCTTTTAAAGTTGTAAGATTTAAATGAGTAAAAAGTTTCAATTGAGATTGAACGATAACGAAGGTTGCATCAAAATTAACCTTTTTAAATCCAAAATGGCTGTAAATCGAGGAAATTAAAAGATAAGTAACAACTTGTCTAGATTTTCATGTAAATTAACTTAATCAGAGGCTATCGTAAGTTCACGATGTTTGTTACAAATTAAGCGAATATTGATCATTTCAGTGTAAAATTTAAAATTATGCATCCAATTAGAGTTTTATTGCTAATATGCATGCTCATCCATGATATACTTACAATTATCAGCTCCCGGTTATAAAATAATTGTAATTGGGTAGTAAAATTATTTTAAATACATAAGACGACATTTTTTGTTTACGATGATTTGTTTTTAGAATTGGACCCCCCCCCTTGTATCCCAGCAACACTAGGAATGATACTTGCAAAATTTATTGTTTTTCGAGTTGCACAAGATCCTTCCTCATTTATTATTGCCACCCTAACACACTTGGAATAATTATAGAATTACCTGTCCATCAATTGATTTGAACACAAACACAACAAACATTGGTATCCCCAAGAAGCTCTACCCTTCCTGTTTCAAAAGTCTACTATTGAAAATAATCTTTACTAAGGCTGTTACAACACCAAGCTTCGAAACCGCATATTGATAATTAGTAATTAACACAACATTAACAATTGTAACACATTTAATGCGAAGTACTTTGTAAAAAATAAAAATTAATATACCATCGAGCATTTATTTGGCGATATAGAGATCTAATTTCCGTGATTATCAGTTAATCTTGTCTTTAGTTACATAAATAAGTAGTTAACTTTCATAATAAATTGTATGTGTCTTAATCTCATTTTAACGATAGACATATAAAAAAAATGTAACTTAATATCAAAAAATTAGAAAATAAATATTGAAAAACTAATTATATTTGAAAATATTAATTGGTCAAGAGGGGGAAAGAAAATAATTTAATTTTATTGAAAATCTTATTGTTAATAGGGATCCATTTCATGTTCATTATGTTTTTTGTAGATGACTATCAAAATTATTACAAGAAAATAAAACAAAATATAGCTGAATAACTCTATAACTGAAGCTTTCAATTTTTGATTATGAAAAATACTAGTAGGTTTTACCCCCCCCCTCCCTTCCATTGCTTTTTATTTTTATAAACTTTCATCAGTTGAATGATGGTATAAAGCCCGTATGACACGGTGCATAAAATTTACATGTAAATGGTAGCTAACCAATGAAAAACGTCCGATGGCTACTAATACGCTCTTTCTATTTGTTAGTTATCATTTACATGTAAATTTTACGAAAAATTATGCATCGTGTCATAGAGGCTTAAGAAGAAAATTTAAATAATAATTGCGGGATTAAATAAAAAAATTTGATTAGAAACGTAAATTACAAAATTTGCATGTTTAAAGGGGGGGAGGGGCACCGATTGCACACAAGAGTTAAGCATTGGCCAATGGATCGACAATATTATTTGAATGCGTTGGACCTGTACTTGAATTTAAAAATAGAATTTTTAAAATAAACTGTGGATTACAATAAAAATAGCGGTTAAATTATTAATATCAAACTTAAACTATAACGATATATTTTAAGAAGTTAACCCTCTTGTAATTGTGTCAATTTTTTATTTTATACAAAATTTTACTTTATTTGTAAAGAGGTTATCAGCGAAATAAATTAACCTGTTTGTTATGTTTTGCATGTTTGTTCATGGCTACATATATTTTTATCTATGTTCTATTCTATCCTTCAGGATATAACTAAACTTTTTTCATTTCTTTTATTATTCAATTTCATTTTTACAACTCCTTTTTTGCTTGTTTCACTTTTTAGCAGCTTTCTTTTTCATATAACTTAGCATTCAGGAACATCCGAAGTTTTTTTCCAATTACATAAAGGAAATTAATTGGGTAAAAAAATTCAACAGTTCCTGCATTCTTGATACTGGACGTAAAGGCCAGCCGCCCTTAGCAATAAGATCAATCGAGGCATAATGTAGAGTGGTAGGGTTACCGTGGTCTAACATTATTTAAATACTCTCCAGGATTTTTTTTCATTTAAAAAGGCATTTCAATACCACACTGAACTTCTGTTCATTGATTGAAATAAAATTTTCATGTTATAAATGAAATACTTCTTGTTTTTCCGTGTAGTACCGAAGTACGGTCCGCCGATCTACCCAACCCGCAGATGTCATGACAAAAATTAGATATAATAATTTATTACACTGATGCGACGACGTGACGGTTCGAATATTCAATTGCGAGATTTAAATTTTTATAATTTTTTGCCATACGCTAAATAAATTATTATATTGTCCAGGCTGGCGGCGGCCTGACAGCCGCACTATCATATCTAGATGTTTCTTATTATGATTTAAGTAAAAAAATTGCTTTTTTTTTATTATTTCCTTTGGTAAGTTTCGACAGGTCCTTCGGGGAGCTCTGATTTAAATAATTGCTTATCATTTTAATAATAATTATTATTACAATTCGATTACTACGGCTGTAAGAATTTAAATAAGATAATTGATACCTGTATTTATTATTTAAATAACTACGTTTAACTACACAATTAAAAAAGTATAAATATTATTTTTATGTGTTTTGGTCAGAATATATTAGTTCTCATAGTTCGCATTCCGCATAACTTGGTAAATCAATATTTTATTTTTTTATTATTAAAATTTTAAGAAATTAAAATGTTTCGAAAATTACTTGCCATCTGTAAAAGGCGAGTTCACACAAAGACGGTGTAAGATAAGTATGAATCATTTGGTATTGTCCTCAGTTCAAGTATACCCTACTTATAATGGTACTATTAAATGTAATTACTATTATTATGTCACAAAACCACATGGTAGATCAAAAACGAAAATAAATGTAATGGTGGAATATAAAACAGGACCAACGGGACAGGAATATAATAATGCACAACAAAATCAGAAGATATTTCAAAATTAATTCTAAGCAGTGTAGGTGATACTGATAACATGGTCATTAATTATTTTGAACAATTCATAACTATAATATTTAAATTATCTTGATGTGGTTTGTAAATTAAGTGTGTAATTTTGAAAATTACTGTTGGAATAATCAATGAAATCAAGCATATGCACACCTTAATTAAAGTTTTACTGTGCGTAAATTATTACATCATGAAATAACATTAAACAAATTCACTAAAAAATCATCGCAAAATCAATCGAGGAGAATAATAGAAGCACACAAAATCAAATTTTTGAAGAATAAGCTTATACAAAATCCCCTTAGCCTAAGTTTGAACCCCTGGAGCGGAACCTCAAGACGAATAAATGAATCGTAGTTACGGTTCGTAGAATTTATTTTTTTGAAGGCGTGGGATTGTCTTTGGACTTTAAAATAATTACCATTTTAATTGTAATGCAAGTAAGGCATTTTAAGCTATTTAAGTATGTACGTACTTGAAAAGCATAAACGAGATATAAATTATAAGCTTGGTCGCTTTTTTCTGAAAAAGTTAAAAAATTAGATGAAATGCACTTGTGCAGCAGTTGACCTAAAAGTATTATGCTGCAGTACAAAGCATTCCAGTTCAAGTTAACCCATATTTTGTCAAGTTCAATTTATGGCTTCGGAATAAATTTGAATAATTTCATTTGTGAATTTACCAACTGGAACTGTATATGTATGAAAAAAGTAGGTTAACCATTTGTTTACTTTCGTAATATTTTTCTCGAGTACATACAATTAAGTAAATCTTAACCTACGCGGACGTATTTGGAAAATGCAAATCGAACCCAACGTATTCAGAGATTTAAATTTCTATTCTCTTTTGTGAGGCATGCCTACCTATGCAATAACAAATTTAAATTCTACAGAGTAACATATACATCAAGGAGATTGCATAATTGGAACTAACTAATAAGGAATGGTTAATTCCAGAATAATGAAACTTGGTCGTTATGGTAATAGGGTACGTACGATGTATGGTTAGGTAAAAGAAAAAGAATTTTTCAAGCGTTACAGGAAAAACCAGACAAAAGAAATACAGCAAATGTTATCTTGAATGTAACCACAAACAAACAAAATTTAATTAATGTTAAAAACTTGGAATTGGTTTTTGTGTGAATCGTAATGACCGTAAGCATAAGCAATATCCTTATACCATCAATAGAATTCACGTATGTATGTATGGTTTCGTTATTACATTAACAGGCCCGGTGATTACTGAAAAGTTACTTCTGATTTAGATTAATAATATTTGCAAGTAAGTAATTACAGATGAGAACATGTAATTTACTTTAATAACCCGTTGTTCCATAAAATTATATCAACTTGTAACATAATGAACTTAATAATTTGCCATAATAAATAGCACCATTTTATATTGAATTTATCAACCGCCTTGTCATATTCTAAAAATATTTAACTCCAATTTAAAAATAAATCTGGTTAATTCCTTTGTGAGATGCTTGCTTACATTAATTTATGCAGCTGTTCCAAGTTAATTACAATTTTGCCTTTGCAAAACATACATTCACATAAACTTATGGTCATTTAATTTACAATAATTAGAAATGGAAGTGGGCGAATCCAAATGAAATTTAATTTGAATCAAAGAAATGCAGAAAATTAACAAAACAAAGCACTTCCGTGTTATTAACCAGGACTTCAATCATCCAAAAATTGGAATGGTCGAGCAATAACAAACTTTCACTGTGTATTTTGCAATTTTAGGAATCCAAAAGTTCGTTGGTTCCTCAATCACCCACGTTTTAAGGAAATATTGAAATCTATTAAAAGTGAAAGCCTTCCATGTTTATTCTATATAAAAAAACCTTCGTAGGTTGGTTTATTAGAGACCCAAATAACGTACGTACGTATACGTACAAAGATTGTATAATTAAAAAAATATAATATTTTTAATTAGCTTGATTGTAAAATCAACCATTATGTTTGTGCTGTAACAAACTGGTATTGCAGTAATACTACGTTAAATCAAAAGAATCTAAAGTAAGGTTCGGTAATTTCAAATAATGTAATGTGGGGTAGTAAAAATACGACGTGACACATCGAGCTAGTCCTGCACAATGGGCGTGGATGAAAGAATGTAGTCGGCCGCTGTACCAAAACTCACCCATACCATCACATTTTGATATTGTACAGTCTGTTCACTTAACTTCGTTTACACATTAATCTGTTCCTAATTAAAAACTCGCAATAAATATTAACAGATGGTTTAATTAGAAATAACGCAATTGGATCAAATACAACGCACAATTCACAGTACAAAAATATGTGAAGCAAGGCTATACCTTAACGGTTGAGTAAGTAATCAATTGTTTTCACCAAGCGGTATATGAAATCAAATATCCAATTAGTTCCAAGTCTCTTCATCAATTTGTTTCACAAAACAATAGTTTACCTACTTTTTTTATATTATTTCTGAAAAATGCACTAGTATGTAAGTTATGTTGGGATTTTGCGGAAGCAACCAAAGGTCTATTTTTAAATTTTTCAAGTTATTGTAATCGAGTAATTGAAGGAATTCCACAATACCCTATTATTTCTCGATAAGTTGTTTTCTACCTGCATCTCTTCAGCCTTGAACATTCACCTTAGTGTTGTTAGATTCTTTCATAGTGAGTGGGTCATGCACCTGATCACCACCACCTTGCTTTATAGAGGGGTTCCCCATTCAGCTAGGGCAGTGTTGTGTGCATTTATGATTTACCTGTTGATTATACACACCTCGCAGGTTCGTTCCTTTCAAAACTTATCTAAAACTTTTGATTTGAATTCGACTTATCAGTAGGTGTGGAATGAACTTATCGGCATCCAATCGCATGCACTTGGACTAATCTCAAAAAGTGTACCAGTTCACGACATGTAGTTCTAATACCGTTACACGAAAAAGTTCCCATTTGCAACAATTTCATATGACCAAGAAAAGAGAAATGCTGATCAGAAATTTGCATTTTGATGGTTAGAAATCAGGAAAGGAAAAATTTGTTGAAAACCAGTTATAATTTATGAAAAACCAAATGGCCTGTTGACTATAAATTTACTTCCTAATCATAAGTGAATGTCATAAAAATATAAACATAGACGACGACGCGTAACAAATGTTTTAATTTGCAAAGTTTTGTATCAACTTCCGTTATTTGCCCATAAAAAATTTGATAGATAACCTATGAAGAATGTCGGATACACATCTACGACTAAATTTATGGCAAGTGGAAGAATGATTAACATTAATAAACCATTATGAAGAAAAAATGATGTAATAATATACTAATAACCATTATGATTTGGAGGTAAAACTGTTCATTTCCAGAAGGTGGACATGCAGGAATCACCGACCAAGCTAAATTCCTTCATTGAATTTAGAACACAATTTTTGTTACTATTATTGCCAAGGAATGCGAAGACTTGGAGTCTGGAGCTTCCAATATCTGTTTTTGAAAAGTTACAATATTTTAAATGCGCATTTAGAATGTTTTTTCAACATCAATTTTGTTGTGATAAAACGTATAATAAATATTTTTCATAAAATAATTGTTTTCGAATCTAAAGGTTAGAATGTCTTCACCGAGAGAAGAAATATGTAAATTTAATATCACAACATAATAATGTTTGAAGAAAAATTATTACAAGTAGGATAGTATAATCGGCTGGTAGATGATAGATGAAGTCAAAGGTTAATAAAAATAAAGTTTTAATACATCCGGGAATTCCTCGATTGAGAAGGATCGGATTAACAGGACGATCAAAGGTCTTACTTATTTCTGCCAGTCAAAAATATAAGGAGTTTTCAAAAATCTAAAGGACGATGTTTGTCACAGAAAACCGATCTATTTGTAATGATTAATCGAGGCTTCAATAATTGCATTGATAAACCGGCGTTAAATGAGAAATATTTGTCCATGACGGGATAATGTTGTGTTAAGTAAGCAATTTACATAAATGATAATTAACAAATTTGTGAAACTTAATTTCCTCAGTTAAATTATTCACTACAGCGCGAGTACAAACTGTGAGTTTTAAACAATGTGGTATATTACATTGTATGTTTATCTAGAAGTAATATCAACACAATTGACATACGCCTAATTTAGGCAAGTTCTTTGAACTGTCGTCGTCTAACAAAAACGATAAGGTAACCTTATCAAAGCAATTTAACCTGAACAATTAATTTCGCATTTGGATGCTTTGGTGAAAAACAAATGAATAACACCCCATAAATCATCCTCGGCCATGTTTTTTTTTTCTTTTTTACATATTGGTTGTTCGAAGCTCCCTTTCGACAATCACGTTCTGCATTCCAGTGAGGGCCCAGTGAGCACCACACCTGTAGACTGTAGAGGATATTCATACATATTCAATTTAAGAGGCAATTAATGAAATCACAATGGAATCGGTTAATTATTTAATAAGAAAGACAAAAATGCGTCGAGTAAATCACTAATCACCTCGTTTTGGGGGTTAGGACAGCAACAAAGGTACAATTGTTGATTATGTACTTACAGAGGGACAACGTTGCCGAACATAAATCAAAGAATTGTGGTGCCTCGCCAGAAACCAGTTAATAGTGTTAATCAGTGGCCGACTACGACACCAACCCACATACCTAACCCATTAAATAAACCTTATTATTTGCAAAGTGAAGGCAATTGTCAAATAATTCTGATTTTTAAACTAGAGAAAATAGCCCCGAGGAGGCTTTAGGGTTATGAATTGCAGCAGCACGTGTGGGGTCACCATAAATTCTTAGGCGAGTAGGTACCTACCAATTTGAGAAAAACTTCTCAGTCATCGTCCAAATATAAATTTTCATGGAAAGTGGAGAAGGTCGAAGCGTTTTAAAAAATTCCACCGAATAATTTAAATTATAGAAAACCAAATGTATCCAATTTTGTAAGAAGTCGTAGTGTAAATATTATTGTTACTAAGGAACAAAATATTTGTAAAATTGTACCATTTTTCAACGAGTACATCATTATTTATAAATCTGTAGCATACGTCATAATTATCACATGTTAGTTTTATCAACCACAAATGCCCGAGTATTTGGTTAAAAGTAATAATTTCATGCACGAGTCATAAATATAATTATAAAATGTCGTTTTTAAAAAATTAAACTTGTCCTACCTTCATCCAAAAGACGCTCAACGTGAATAAACACACTTGGAAAAGCTGCAAGTTGCTTTCTATCTTTGAGTAATTGCGCCAAATAGTCCGCTATACTCTGTGTTGAATTGATATCACACATTTTGAGATAACGCACAAACTATCAAGTTTTTTGTAAATATGAAATGTTGATTACTACACGAGCATTCAACAGGCCACGAACACAATATCACTCAGACGAAATAAGACTGAAGCTGAACGAGATGCTATGCGGGTTTGACCATACCAATGGTACCCACCGCACCTACTGCGCATGTACAACTCATTGGCGGCGCAATGCGCACATACGAGTTTGACTTACCTTATAAGGCCGCAACAACTTAAATTTTAATCCACTTATTATTTAATAATCATTTGTTTTCCTTATTCCAAAAATCCAAATTTCATCTTAATTGTTTTAACATACAAAAATCTTTCTTGAAATGTTTACGTTTTGGGCTCTTGGCGATTTTTAATAGAACGTGTAAACCATTTTGTACACTTGCCAGTTCATTTTATAAATCGAAGATGAGTCATGTACAGAGTGTTTCATTAATCAACTTTTTTATAACGTTGAAAAACGACACAAATGCATGAATCTTTTTGAAAGGTTCATTATTTTTACCGATGAACTCGTTTCATTATATAATAAAGAACACAATTATTTTTATCCCGCTAGCTTATCCAAGGGGTCCAAAATTAACATACATAGTATGAGGGTTACTTTTGATCACTAATAATGATTACCCCTAATACGTTTAAATTAGTTGGGTAATAAAATAACAATCACATTGTTTTTAAATCATACTAAACAGTGGCGTGCAATTAAAAACTCGCGGTTGCTCGTCGAAACAAAAATGTTTAGCGGTAATTTCAAATCTAAAAGAGAATTGGTCTTGTGACAATGCAGTTATTTCAAAGTGAAAAGTTCAAATATCAGCATTTTTGTAATAAAAATTTTACCGTCGACGAAGAGCCGGATTTGGACAAAGAGAGTATGGAATAACACTGCGGTAATTGTTTATTCATAACTAAGAATTGCATTAAATTGTAGATAAAGAGCGTCATTTGTAAGAAGGCAATTGAGGCAAGGTTTTTTTTTGAAACCCAAAACAAAATTTCACAATCAGTTGGTGGTTGGCATCAAATGCCAAACACGATGTGCGAAAGAACTCCGAGTTTAAAAGTTGCCATTCTGCAACAAGTGAATTCTTTCAAAGTTTTAATAAAGTTTGGGGTAGCACGCTAAACTAGATAGCTCACAAATTTAAAAATTTTCTAATGAAATTATGTGTAAATAACAAGCGTAAAACAAAAATTTTATGGCTCATTTCAAATTAAAGCTAAAAAAGTTCAAAATCAGAGATAAATAAATGCTTGTATTGCATTGGTTGTTGGTCGAAGTTAATTTAACTACGTCCATCCCAAACTTAGAAAGAGTGTCACTTTTTTTAATTTTTTAACTAACGGAACTAGAGAACTGGAATCTCTGAGACAGTTCAACTTATTAAAAATATACCCTAGGCTAACACATTGTGTGCGTTCAGCGAAGCTCAGCGGCTGAGAAGTCGATTAATCAGGTTTCGATGAACGGAGCGCTTACTTACAACTGTTGACTAAAAAACTCAGCGCAAAAATTTTACGCTGCGTTTGTTCAACTTATGATTAGTTCAAAGTTGCTATGCAATGGTTGCTGACTTTAAGCACATCGTTCAGCAAAATTCAAACTGCTGATTGTCATCATACTCATCATAGTTGACTGATGACACTAAGCAGTTAAGTTCGCTGAACGCACACATTATCTAAATCTAAATATTTAAGCCAATGGAACTACTAAACCGTGATATTAGTTTAATGTTAATTTTCCGGTAAACGGTGAATTTGAGGATTTGAGCTGAGCACAAAGACATTATCCAAGATCTCTTTCATCTGATGGGTTTCATCGATGGTATTCAATGAAGAGTTACCTCGAAATATACCTCCATGCGAGTTTTGTCAAGGAAAATGGGCTAGATCAGCTGTTTTCAATCTGGGGTAAAATTTAGTAAAATTTAATGTCGATGATAGAATCTTTAAAGACGAAGATGTGTCAGCTAAAGTAGAAAGAATAGTACTCTAAAAGTGGAATTTTAGAATTATGACCTTGCGACGCTTTGGAGAAGAGTAGGAACCGAATATTTTTATTTTAATTCCATTCGACACGACCTTCATATGTGAAAGCGGTTCCTCAATCTTTGGTTGGATAAAAACAAAGGCTAGAAACCGTCTCAATGTGGAGCATAACTTATTAAGAAGTGATTTAGAGGAGATTAATCTTAACATAAAAAAACTTGTAAATGAAAAACAATGTAAACCTTCATACTGACTGTTATTTTTGTATGTTTCAGGTTTAGCTCGCAATAAAAGTAACTTTATTGAACTGAATTGTTGCTATTTCTTTACCACTTTTTGCTTTGAGGGGTATAATCGATGGATTCCCTGTTAGGTCATGTGGGTAATAGGATCAAAATGGTTAGAAATCACTGGGCTAGATCTACTCCTTTGCAAGTTTTGTTGTAATTATTTACGTCGACCACACGTACCGTTAATAGAACGCAGAAAGTGCAGCTTATCAGAAGTAAAATATCGTGAAAAGTCAAAACTTCATAATCCAAATCGACATTAATTTGACGTTTACCCATAGCTTAATAAACGCTTCATTTTAATGTGATCTATAGAACCCCGTAAAGGTTTTTTTTAAATAATTATTATCTTTTGAACCTGGTTATCATCCTCTAGCCAAAGTGTATTTTGTAGAGCAGACCTTGCTTTGTAAAACCCTCGAAACGCCAAAGTTCAACGGATTTAAATCTGACAACTACAGTGGCTACTGTTCAGCTGAAATAAAAGCCGGAACATTTCCGTACAACTTCATTTCGTATAGCACAAACTTTATGTGAACAACAGAGTTTTTCTAAAATGTCCAGAAGTTTTTTCCAATATTTTCTGAGTCTGTTGGATCAAATGTGCCTTGAAAATGTGTTCTCAATAAATAATTTGATTAATTTTAGTAACTATCGGCATGAATACAAGAGAATGTGCACTTTTAACCCTTGCTTAAGCGGTTCCTTGTCGCCGAAAAACTTACAAGTTGTTTTACTATCTATAGTTAGTCGATCAACAGCTGAAGATGATCTACCAGTAGATGAAAATTGTTCAATACCAGCTTAACTTATTCTACTTATATAAACTGGAAAAGTGTGATGTCATCAATGAGTAAAAACATTGGTTTTGCATTTATTGATTAGTTGAACACACCAACATTTGTATCAAGTTTGGGTTGGTATCACTGGGCAGAAACATTGCGGTTTGTACTAATAATTATATTGTATTGATGACGTCATTACTTGGCCAATCTATAGCTGAAGAAAATCTATCATTGACTAAAGATGATATATCAATAGTTTAAGAAGATCTATCAGCAGTTGCAGATGGTCCATTAGCAATTGCAGATGTAGCCACATTTCTTTGTTTAACAAGTAATATAATGAAATTTTAACAGTAACATTAACTTTCTTTCAAATTACACGGTTAATTGGTTTCATAGTAAGTCAAAATTGCGTAAGTCGAGACTTAGGATTAGTGCAAACTAATATTTAGTATGTAGCCATTTGTTGTAGAAGCTCATACAAAAGAGAAGATTTCGTTTTACGTTCAAAAATTAAAAATACTATTTGAAATACAACAATATACAAGAAATGCTAAACCCGGAACTTTTTTATAATTTAAGTTATAAAGCCATCGTTATATTAATTATCTTATATTAAATTTTTAGTAGAAAAGAATGAGTTTAAATTCAAATTTCAATAGGTCCACCAGACCTATCTTCTCTCAGAGACTCCAAGCTACATTCAGAGGTTTCTCTATAGTTCCCTTTAGTGGATTTGTCAAGCTTTGCATTCAGACGTCTTAAATACATCTTTTGTTATTTAAAAATGTTACGAAATAATTTTATCTCAAATCGTATTTTTTCTTTTTAAATAAAAATTGTTCAAAAACAGTATAACTCGAGATACACTCCAATAAATGTCCCCGTATAACTCGAATTTCGTGTAATTAAAGTACTGTATAACTCGAGGGATACCTATAAGTGAAAAATGTTCATTTACTGACGAGAAAAATTAGAACAAATTCAATATAATTAACAACTACATCTACAACTAAATTTTTATGTACTTTTAAGAATTCTTTTTAAATTTACAACTAAATTTAATTGTAATTGTTTGTTAGTAAAATATAATTCAAATGGTGACAGTTTTAAAATTATGTTTGTTGTGCACAGTCAAAATTGTGTTAAAATTTGTTATTTTATTATATTGAAATATCAAATAATTTTTTTAAATGTTGTCAAGTTAACTTTAACACAATAAAACCAAATAGAATATTATTCGATATTATATAAAAATTACATTTAATAAAAAAATTACATTTCTGATGAAAGTTGCAACTGCAACTGAAAACTCTAATAATATTCCAATTAATTTAATTGTGTTCAAGCAAAAATTGTAAGATCTGTGAGATATATAATATGATGTTTGATTCAACTTCTTTTTCTTTTTCTTGCTCTTTATTAGCGTTTTTGTTTACGTCCATTTTTGGATATACCGATATACGCCTCTTCAAGCTTTTTCTTTTAACTTGAAGACTTAGGCCATATCTTCTGGTTCCAGTTAACTCGATAATATTTGAAAAAATGTATTTTTATTATTAATTTCACTATAGTTATATAAAAACTTATATTTTTTCTATATTATATTGAAATAAGTTATTATAATTATGTATTATGAAGTTGTAAAGCTATGACGAGAAAAAAAATCAAAATATTGAGAAATTTATAAAGATAATAAATACTACATCCAGCGACCTTTAAAAAATGAATTCCACTGTATTTTATGATAAAAGTTAGTTGTAGTAACAGTAATATGTTTGGTAGTAGTTTATCATAATTGTGTAAATAAATATAGTGATATTAAACATAAATTTGTTCTTGAACAGGGTAAGTATAATCTTAGTTAAATAAAAATACATTCTCTCAAAGTCATTGTTGGGATGAAACAATGACAGAATTTTAGAGGCTTTAAATAATGTAATTACAATTTTTTGATTACCTATTGAGTTAATAAAAATTTTTAAAATACTTTGCACCGACCAGTCAATCTTCTAGGTACCTACAGAACTATAATAATGAATTTTTAAATAATTTGTATTGTTTTGAGTTTGTACGATATTATTTTTTAAATTTGGCACCAACTATCAGTAGTAGTACCTCTTTAAAATTATTTAATACCACCCCGCACCAAAAATTATGTATTGAAATGGATTATATTTATGCATGTGTTTGTGTTTCATCGTTAGTGCATTCAAGTAAACTGAGTAGGTAAAGTTAACAAAATTTTTTTATTTGTTTGTTAGTTACGAATGGGAATTTAATTAAAAAGTTAAATAGTAACAGTCGTGGAGTGATGTGACCGTTGGTTGAGTTACAGAGCGGAAATTCTGAGTTCAAATCGCTGACCTCGCAGAATTTCTTAGCTCGGCCTTCCAGTGGACATCTGCATCAGGCTGTGGTGAAGTGCTAATAACCCAGTAGTTGATGCACTTTGAGATCCCCAATGCTACTTATTTTTGTCAAAAATGAAAAAAAATTGTTTATTAATATTAATCAGAATTTATAAAATCTTTTGCAACGCAAACAAAATGCTTGATATTTATAAGTTTTTTAACGAATGAACCTACGATTTATTGAAATTATAAAAAATTCCACTTATACATAGGTATAAGAGCTTAATATAGTATTATAGTTGTTAGATTTTATGTATTGGGTGCAATTGTCTATAGGTATTTTTGAACGGTCTTGTTTGGTAAAGCAACTGGAAAAGAAATTCAGAAATTAGCAACATGCCATCAGTTGCGGTTGTATTATACATTATCTATGTAAAATTATACCTTAATTTTGTACTAATTTTGTGTTTCATAATTTTCATAATTTTTAGGTATATTTAGCCGCCCCTCCCCAAGTCGAATTTTTTAATTATAATTGCTATAATCTTTCATTTTCCCACGTTTTAGAGTAAATGTAATAAAATAAAACTAATCGTGTTTTTATCAAAAACAACAAGAGTAGACCTAGTTTTATATTTGTATTTTTACCACCTTACTTTGGAAATCGGTTGAAGAACCTTGTTTTATATTTTTACTAATCTTATCTTTCTCGTAACTAAAAATGGGGATAAATTATGAAATCTGAAAATCAGGTCATGAAAAAAGAATTTTATTTTGGAAGTAAATTCTAAAAAAAATTTGCTTTGTTTTATTTTATTACATTATAATTTTTTAATTTTTTTTATTAAATTATTGTTTTATCCTATTTAATAAACACATTAAAACATACAAACAGAGTCCTTTCGCTAATCATACTTATAAAATCTTAGTTATGTATGTTGTATTGTTAGAAGAAAGGTCACTTTTTTGTATGCGGTATTAAAGAGCAGAATATAGTTAATACAATGCTGCAATTAAATATTTAATTTATTTTCATTTTAACTCGATAAAATTTCGATTTCTCTGTCTATGGTTTTATGTCTGTCAGTAATGCAAAAAGGTTACGTACGACCGATATTTTTTTAAGCATTAATACAAAATAAGGAAAACGAATACAACTAATTAATTTTATTTTTAGAATAATTCTTTATATTTCTGGTTTGTTACTTCCAAATTATTTAAGAATTATTGTAATTTTTATGTGGAGTAGGTACGCTAATGTGATGTGAAAACGTTTGAAGACCACATGCAAGAAGTATAATTAATGATTATCATTACGTTTGATAAATTGCAAAAAGTAGTAGTAAAATAATACTAAAATAATAATTAAAAAGTGTCTATAATAATATTAGTCATTGTAAATTTTATATTAGGTACACATCGCATTTGAATACAAAATTAAAAATAGCAAAATAAAAGAGAACCGTCAGCAGACATATTATTATTGTCTCATGTCATTTAAACAAATTATCGATGACACCATCAATGCCTGCAGTTACGTGATTTCATATTAATGAAAATTATTTTAAAATGTGCATAACTAAGAATAAAAACTGAAGGGTCCGACGGTCCGAGCAATTTGTCAGAAGAAAAATATATTATATATAAACTCTTTATATTATGTATATAGTACATAACATACTTTAATTGTGGTTTAATTGTAATTACAACTACGCACAGTGGTCTATTCTCAAGGTTTAGACGGCCATAAATCTAAAATAGGTACAGGCACGGTAGAGGTAAAATCTTCAATTCCCTAAAGATAGGCTTACAAGAGTCCAATCTACTTGCACCAATCAAAGATCTCATGATGCGTTTCTGCATATTATAAAAGATCTGTTTTGCATGCCCAGACATACTCTAAGATATTAAACTGTAAGATAATTACAACCATTTTCAAAAAATAAAACGTTTTAATTATACATACAATATTATAACATTTTTTAAAACTCTGAACAAATCTTACTCAGCTTATGTGTCAAAGCCATGCAATAATCAACTGAATTGTGGTTGATGTAGTGTAACTTGATAGTTAACATATCATAATTTTAGGCTAACTATATATGCACTAAAATACTTTTAGAACTAAATTATAAAGTTATCACTTATCACAATGTAATATATATTGAAGGTATAATTAATTTACAAATATTTTTCCAGAAGCTTGTAAATTTGGCATTAAATGTCCCATTATTGAAAGATATTTTTAGTTTATTTATTTTCAATTATACCTAATTAAAGATGTATTTGGAATATGTATATAGGGCACAGATGATTATTATTATTATTAACATAAAATTTTAGATTCATGATTTTTCAGCGTGCGAGAGGAGGATAAGGATGATTATAAGCAGAGTAAGTATGTTAAAGAAATCAAATTTCGTAATGAAACTACGTAATACTAATAGTAAAATACTATATATAGTATTTTAGTTTCCGGTTAACTGTTTTTAAATTTAATTTTAAAAATAAATACAAAAACATATGCATCAATTGACAATAAATTATTAGCACAATTAAAAGAAGAAAATTTATAGTAGATACTTAAACATTAATTTAATGATAAATAAACATAAATGGCACAACAACAATGAGTGCATTTAATTAACAATTTGCAACAAATTAAAATACTACAATAGGTATAATAATTTTATTTAAATAACGTGATATTTAACAATAGAAAAACCACAGGGCTGTAGCAAGAAACAAAATTTTGGAAATGTTCGAGCCTTGAAATAAATTAAGGATCCTTATATATAATTTACCGGAGATTTATGTATTTTTTAAATGCCTTTTAATATAATAATAAAATGTTCTAAAAATATTCTATCCAAATTGACTCTAAAATACGATTTTTTAAATTACGTTTAATCGCTTTTATAGGAACAAGCATTTTTTGACACATGGAGAAGGTTATGTTTAAAAATTGCTTCAAAGATGAGCAAATACTGATAAGTGATAACTATTTTCTTTTACAATAAAATTTTTCACGATTAGGATGGAAGTTTGTGATGAAAGTAAAAAATCAGGAAAACTCAAAACTGCTAGTTTACATTTTTTCGCACCGTATGTTACCCACTCGTCCGCTCTTAAAATTGGAAAATTCGTTTCAATTTTCTGGTAATAATAATATAATAATTACTGTCTATTTTAATAAAATTTTTGTTTATATCTGGGATCTTCAAATTTACTGATGCGTTTATGCAACTCATATTACACATATCGTAAATTTGGATAATTTTCGAATAAGGAATGAAATTATTTTATTCCAAACTAAATATGCACAAAAATAATGAATTTTATTCAAAAAGTTATTTTCAATTAGGTACCAGATAAACTAATCATTTTACTCTGGGCGTCGCAGATCAGACGATAGTTCGACTTTCCAGGTTTTCGGACTGTATTTTTACAGTGGTCCAGATTCCACGTTAAGCTGCAGGTACTTATTTACTTACGTTTAGACAATTACTACTGATTTGTAATTCAATTTTGGGGGTTTGTTCCGATAGGTAAACGATATCAGGTGAATTTTTAGCTTCTTTATTTTTGAAGGCCATTTTAATGTTATAATTTGCAGCCTTGCAAAAACCATCAAAAAATTACCATTTATTGAGATTGACCCTAGATGTTCGAATTTTTAATTACGACTTTGATCGAGATTACCAAAAATATTGTAGGTACCGTACGTAGGTAATATTTTAAATAATACAACCCACCTATTTTAATAAATTTACCGCTATTTCCTCTCATAGGAAATGTATCAAGAGTAAAAAGGAAGTGCAGAAAGAAAATAATAAATAATTCCAAAAAAGGATATTATACCTACGCATGCATTGTTTAAAGGATTATTAGGTTTACATTTACATAATCTCAGATCGATTATGTAGTTATTCGAGTAATTTAAAACTAATTACTTTGTTCGGGTATTCTTTAAACTGTAAACAACTATAAAATTAAAGTTTTAAGACAGATTTATTGTTCTTATTTGTATAAATGTGAATTATAATTTACATAATTGCGATTATTTTTTCTCAATCTCTCGGCAATCTATTAATTTATTACTTTCAAATAAATGCAAA
The DNA here is from genome assembly GCA_905340355.1 of Rhagonycha fulva. Classification (NCBI taxonomy): domain Eukaryota; kingdom Metazoa; phylum Arthropoda; class Insecta; order Coleoptera; family Cantharidae; genus Rhagonycha; species Rhagonycha fulva. The sequence goes on from HG996556.1 coordinate 39,502,358, forward strand.
CTGCCCACAAGTAACCATGAGCAATTAAAAATTTTCTATGATATAGTGATATAACATGCCAGAATTGGAAACTGCGTATGCCTGAATAGGATTGCAATGGCAATGGAGCCTACACCAGACTACATACTTTAAAACCCGACCCGGACTCCACAGATTAGGACATGTGAGTGGGTCGAGTGATACTTTTTTGTAACCATATGTTTTTACCATTGATAACCAAGGAGTGTACTTGACATTGTACATTTTGATAAGTTTATTTCTTTGAATGAATTACTTTGAACATGATGAAAGAAAAAGTGGCATTCATTGAAATCAATTCAATGGCATAACGACATGTAGGAGATATCACGCAACTTAATTATTTAAAACGTATTCTAATATAGGATGGTAGCTGAATTGCAATTTTGAATCCAAATGCGTTGTTACTATAATTTTGGCTCCAAAAATTCGTATAAATAATAAGAGATGTACATTATCTAGTAGTACCTACACGGAAAAAAAAAATTACTTGGTTGAAATAAAAACTATTTAAATCAAGAAAATCTCTTACTTGAATAGCCGCACGAAAATATTTTCTTTATTTAAGAAAAAAATATTCTTAATTTAGTTTTCTTAAATCATGTAAGAATATAGTTAAATTAAACATGGCTTTCTTAAATGAAGTAATAAAAAATTTACTTGATTCACATAGCTACCATTTTTAAATCAAGAGGTTCTGTTTTTAATAGCCGCAAATGAATATTTTCTTGATTTAAGAAAAATAATTTTTTTAAACCACGTAAGTTTATTGTTGAATTAAAATATGGTTTTCTTCAATGAAGTAACAAAAAATTTATTTGGTTCAAATAGATACGATTTGAATTAAAAAATTCTTTTTTAAATAGCTGCAAATAAATCAAACAAATATTTTAACATGTTTTATTATTATAATTATAATATATAATGTAACTATACTAGTACTATTATAGTACAAGGTTTGTATACAAACAGACTTACAAGTACCTACTATAACTAATATAACATTATTTAATGAAAACAGAATACTTATAAAATTTCTAGAATTACAGTTAAAGATTCTGATGAGGTGGAGTATGGATCGGTTGATAATGAATCCGCTTGGCTATCCTAAAAGAAATAATAATTATAGTTATTAAAGGATGTAAACATAAGGGAGCAGAAAAGCTGACGTTATAGCGTCCTCTAAAGTTAAAAAATTTCATGATAGAAGTTCAATTTTTTAACGCTAGAGCCTCCAACGTAGAGCTTCGAAAAAGCTTAAGGTAGCATCTCGAGCGTTAAAAAAGTGAACTTCTGTCATGAACTTTTTTCATGGGAGAGGGGAGCTTTCTCGCTACCTATGGCGTTAACTTTTGTCTGTTTATATTAGCAATACTCTGTATACACTTACCACCGATTTCATAAAAGCTTTAACTGGCCGTTAAAAATAACGGTGAATTTCTATTGGCTTCTTATAGTTAAAGTTAGTTAAATTTAGCGCTTTTTTTAAAACTTTTATGAAACCGGGTCCAAGAGTAGTTGCAACACACGGAGTAGTTCAGTTGAACGTCAGCCAAGTAACTGAAAGTTAGTAAGTTTTTTAAGTAATAAATTAATTTATAATCGTTGCAAATATTTCTATAAATGCTAATTATTATTTTTAAAATAAGTAGGCAAAAACCGGGGCTGGGACAACTCGCCGCAGCCAACTTGCCGCGGTCCAACTCGCCACCGTCAACTGAAAAGAATTTGAATTTTATGATTAAATTTTTGAACGCTTAAATTTGGTCAAGTCCCCGGATATTTTCTACTTTTTGACGATTAAATCGATTTAGTCCATGTTTTTTTTTTTGCAAAAATTTGCATGTTTCAGATCAGATTTTATGTTTTGTATCGAGAGTTCAAAGAATTAATAATTGAGTAACTGGTTGGAAAATCACTTATTAACAAAGACATTTAATAAATAAATTGCATTTTATGGCTGCATGACACTTGTACTGATTTGTTAACAAATTTGGTAACAACTCATTGGTTGGTAAAACAAACCAATGTTAGTACCGATGCTGGTTGTTTAACCAATCAATGGGTCGTTACCAACTTTCTTAACATAGTACAAGGGTCACAAGATCTTTATGATCATTGATGATATGATGATAAGATCAATGGGTTGTTACCAACTTTCTTAACATAGTACAAGGGTCACAAGATCTTTATAGTAATCGTTAACCATTTAACGACCACTTAACGATGATTTTCCGACCAGTTACTCAACTATTAATTCTTTGAACGCTCGATACAAAACATAAAATCGGATCTGAAACATGCAAATTATTGCATCCATGGTTTTTATACGAGAACTTCACCAAATTTAAGCGTTCAAAAAGTTAATCATAAAATTTAAACTATTTTTAGTTGACGGCGGCGAGTTGGGTTAGCGACGAGTTAGTCCGGGGCAAGTTGACCGGCGGCAATTGGTCCGCGGCGAGTTGTCCTAAACCCAAAACCTTACTCACACATTCAAAGATTCAAGAATTGCTTTGAAAAATTTAGTAGTTCTACTTACTTGAAGTTGGAGATAAACTTTGGATCTTGCTGAAAATTTTTTTCGTACACCTTAAATTGGAATCAATTCCTTAATATCCTTTTCCTTCAATTGATTATAAACAATCCCATCAATTTGACTTTCTTAAACAAACCAAACTTAGTTAATATTCGTACATTAATTACCAGTATTAATTCAATCAAAATAATAAATAAATAAAATTAAATAAATAATTTTCTGTGACTACTACGTTAATTGAAACATTAATTTATAAAACATTACAATCGTGTTATTACTTTACATGATGCACTGTTAAAAATGCACAATTGCAAGATCTTATGTTCGAACTGCGTCATCTTGTCGCACGGGGGGTTCACAAAGAGGAGGTTCATAAAGATGTTCACACGGTCTATAAATAATAGAAATAAAATATACCCAAATAATATTAAAATCATTTTGAATATTAAACAGTAACAAAAAATAAATTAACGTAACGTTTACTTACTTTCAAAAACCTTCTGTAAATTTTCCAAATTCCATTTTAACAGTTTATCACTTACAAATTTATCCATAATAGTATGACACTAAACCATTTATAACTAAACTTATAGTCACAAGCAGAAAAATTACCCAATTTTTCAATAAATTAAAAAGTTGTACAATGACAATACGATACATATAATATGTACTTATGCAAATACGCAACAAGCTGGAATGGGATAATTGGATCGGGTACATCTAACCTGCATGAATATAATAACATGCGCATGGTTCATCAAAGTTTTTCTTCTTTGCTGACAACTACAAAATGATTTTACAACAATAAGTTACTCCTTTTAAGAATACGTTAACATTTATATCATTAGAAAAATAGTTTTCTTTGTTCAAGCTAAACATTCTTGGATCAAAATTATATTTCTAGTAAATTATATTCTTTCTTGAAGAAATCAGACATTTTTATTACCAGCATATTTTATCGTGTTAAGAAAACATATTTTTAAACGAAATAAATAATTTCAAGAAAATATTTATTCTTCATTTAAGAAAACCTTTTTTTCCGTGTATATCTACCTGTTCGGATAGCCTTGATTTTGCAACTTGAACTTGAAATATACATACCTATGTAAATCATTTAGAATTTTGCGTATTATAATATTAATAGCACAACTTATGAACATGAGTATTTTCATTTTATTTCTTTGTCAGTAATATAGAGAAATCTAGTCGTTTAATGTAGTGGCGACATAGCACCAAAGAAAAACAATAAGGAACTTGATGGAGTTGTCTCGCGAGTATATATTAGCTTTTATTCAACCTTTATTTAAATGGGAGCCCACAAAAAAGTAATAAAAATTGTTGTGGAGGTGTTTGAAGATGGTCACAATTATTGCTTTCTAATTTCGAAGACAATAATGATTTTTAAATTGTTATTACTATCTGCGTATCTTTTTTTGTTAGTTTTCAAAACAATAGTTTATCAAATTCCATAGTAATTGAGAAAATCAGGCACTGTTTATGATGTAGTAAATAATACCATGATGTTATGTTTTTCTTGTGTTTATCGTAACACGAAATAAAAATGACAAATTGAGATTATCCATAGATTATTGCCTACCTAATGCTTATCAACAATTTAATAATGCCATTAATTTATTATTATACGTATACAATGTGGAAAATTAAAATGGAACAGTTTCATTAAACTGAAAATAATTTTTGCGACAATCGAGAAACAGTTGAACGAAATAATTTTACGGTTATTTTAATTTTAATATGCCTATGTAATTTTATTTATTGTTTTAATTTGCTTAACAATAGCATCTCAATTTACTTTATTTTAGTTGAATCAATCATTCGTCAAAATGTTTGATAAGTTCTTGGATAGCAAAAATTTTGTACAGATGTGTAGTCGGTAGGCAGAGTCGTAACGAGGGTAGAAAGCGCCTGTAGCAAGCGGTTAAATTTGCGCTACCTTCCAGCCCACCGATCGAACTAAAGAATTTTTTTAATGTTAAATATTTTGTTTAGAATGTAAAAACTTTATGTAAAAATTAATTTGGATTATCGAATTTCTACTGTAATAAAAACATTCAAACGTTTCAAAAGCTCGTAGTTTGTCATGGGAAACTACAATTATATAAATTGGTATTATTAAGTAATTACTAATTTTTAATTATTATCAGCTAATTTTTAATGAATTGATATTTAGTGATTAAAAAGATAAAATAATTCCTGTGAGAAGTGTTTATTCTCCTTAATAATGAAACTATAATTACTTGACTGTTTCTTTAATATGCGAAAATTCTACGAAAATAGAAAACTGCAATAAGTAAATAAAACATTATTTTATATTAATAAGTCAATATAAAATTAAGTTCTGATAATCTAATTTATGCAAAATCAATAAACAGTAACAAAATTAAACTAATCTTATTACTTTTCGGCAACTGTTTTTGGATTCGTGATGAAGATGTCCTTCAAATCAAAAGCAAGAATTTTGCACGATTATCGATACACGTTTATGTGAATTGTATTTATTAAAATGAATCAGTTGATTAATAACAAATAAAAAACTATACCATGACCTTACACTAGAAACTCCGCATGAACTAACTATACGAAAAGGGAATTTTCAAAGTCAATTTTCAACAAAAAAAAGTTCATGACAGCATATTTACCAACTTCTTAATGATTTTTGTGCGTAATAAATACTATTTACTTTGATCTTTATATGAAACCAAATGTACTGATGCGATGACGTTATTTACTACATATTGAAATTTGCTTCGAATTTAATACAATTTATAATATTATTATAATATATGGCAATATTATCTTTAGTTTTCAGATTTATTTTGTTCTTTTTTCTCTAACTTTTCATTGTTTATACATCAAGATAAAAAGAAATTTTTTTTGTAGCAATCTTAACATTAATATTAGTACCATTTAGTTCACATTTGATTGAAGTGTGGAATAATATTTAGCAGCCATAAATTAGTCTAAAATTGTATGTTAATTAAAGAAGGGTTTACGTTCATTTTGATAGCCGCAATAAACAGTAAAGTAAACTTTATTAATATCACAATAGTGCTTATGCACACCTGCAGTATATTAACTTTGAGACTGGGCGCCAGGTACCAGAAATAGAAGCATTTCCGCAAGGCATATTTTAATTATACCAATTTTCAGCAATTTATTCAAATGCAGTTTTCGGATAATTTGTTTCTCTAACGTGCTCAATGAAACTTGACAATTGTGTAACTATTTTTATACATGCTATAGGTACTTCATATTCTACATTTACAAAACCCACACTTGTGTTAAATTAAATTTGTATTTATAATTTATGATATTACATAAATTAGTAACACACGACTAGAAAGCATTTTGGTACATAGTACATACTATTTCAAGTACCTACCTGTGTAGTGATTTATTAATTGGCTAATTTAATATGGTACATTCACTTCTTACATTAAACAAACAAATTGAATTTTATGAAACCAACTACCGGAAACAAAACGTTCTTGATAACCTCCAAACATGGAATTAATAAAACATTGCACCAATATACAATAATATTTCAAGAAAAACTTTTTTCATATTTTTGATCAATATGGTCCCGGAAGTCATCAACTTCCCTCCTTTTTACGATATTTTAATAATTACAAAATCAATTAAAGAAGAAGAGGGCAGGATCCAAAACAGATATTTGGGTATCCCAAGGCGATCAAAAACAATGAAGACAAAAAGATGTAAAAGCCTGATTCAAATTTTTACCACCAGAATCTTTGATTTGATTGAAAATAAACCGGAAGCTGGACACAGTTACATAGCTAGAATGTAAAAGAAATTAAAAAGATCTCATTAATGATGTTTAAATCGATTTCTCTCACAGTTAAAATTTTTTGTAACAAAACACTTTTATACCCACTCGTGTTTCAATTATGAATTTAAAACTGATGGGTTTAATCTTCAAATAATAAAAAAATTTGTTTATATTCCTTCAATTTGAAGCAGCGATAAACCGTTGTTAATGACCGTTTTATTTGATAAACTAATTTTCATTACCCTTCTTTTATTAAATTATTTAGGTACAAATATTTCCAAAAGAATTTGAACTTAAATTTAAAATTTGAATTAAATATTTTAAAAGACCTAACAAATTTAAATATAGTTAACATTTTTGAAAAGCATTGAATTCTTTCCCAGATTCTCTGCGATACCTTAAAAAAGTAGATTTGTCCGGGAAATCCCGGACACCTATCCAATAAATTATAATTATTGCAAAAACTGTTGGTTTTGGAACATTTTTAATGCTTTAAATTTTACGTATTTCTGCCTTCTTTGTAAATCATGAAAAATACAAAACTTTAAAAGAATTTATTGTTATGACAATCAAAAACCAAAAATTTAAATTTTTTCAAAAAATGCAATACGTTATTAGGTCTTGTAAAAACTGCATTTGGAATTGCACAGTATTTCTTTTGCAAAACAGCTTTTTTTTTTATTTACTGAATCAGCAACAAATGTACAATCAGAAATTTTTTTATATAAGTAATGGTATTTAAGTTTAATTTAAAATTTATATTTTTGAACTTTTATTTTTACAAATAATTTCTAAACTTCAGTTTGGAACGAACGATTGTTAAACAACAAGTAGGTATATATTTGTGATCAACAATAGACAAGAGTAACATGAGACTTGCAGACTATGAATAAATTACATGTTTGATATTTATTACAATCTTAGTTACCTTGTATTAACCGACACTTTGTAGCATTTAATAGAAAATGGGTCCCGTTCGTGTCGGTTAAGACAGGTTCTACTGTTTTTTGTAGATGTGTATAGTTTTATTTTTATAGTTAATAAATAATTTAATTAAAATAATAATATTTATTAGTTTTTAATGCGTGAAATAATAATATTGCACGAAGGCATTGTTGTACAGCAATGCACGAAAATGAGCTTTGTCAAAATAATCGCAAGGGTAGGAGCCTAATTAATTGCAATTGATTAAATGCAACTATGCCCGAAATAAAGTAGGTTGATTGATTACAACAATACCGGAGTAATATTATCAAAATGGGTAACTTTAATTAAAGAAAGGTGTTAAACTGCGAATAAAATTAATACTGTTAATTCCGAAAGTAGTAGCGGGCGCAAATCAAATTCCAAGAAAAAGAAAATGAACAATTATGTCTTTTATTATTTTATAACACACATTTTGTAACATATTAAATAATTATTATAAAAATATTAATTTGTTTTTATTATTTTAACACTTTACCGCATGTAAATAGCTCCGAGGTCGCAAATGCGTTATATTAATTTAGTGTAGTAATAGAAAGCGAACCTTTTTTTCAATTTTTGTGCAAAATTAATTATTAATTAATTAAGATAAATTACAAAAATTTTGTAAAAAATTTCAGCTGCTTTTAATTTACAACAACTACATAATAACTTTTCTGTGCGAAGAGCGACCTTATGGTGGTCGTGGTCACAGCTGAGGTGTTTACTCAATGCTTCAGCACCGACTTAGAACAGTTCTCTTAAAGAAGATGCCATGGGTGTGTATGTTGGAAGTTTTTTTTTTGATACATTCCTGCTTTTGCATTTTTTGTGCTGGTGTCGCCTTTTCCTTCTGTCGGACCTTTCTGAGCCTCCCGATGCCATGTTCTCGGGGTTACCGTTGCGTCGATCATTCCAAAACTTTGGAAACTACTCAATTAAATTAGGATTTTCATATTGAGGGTGATCCACCCCCTTTCTAGCAGCACACTTTGCGAGTTGGACCGGCTTGGAGGATATCTTTAATTAGTACCTACATCGTTAGTCAAAACGGTTTAAAACCCGGGTCGATTTTGACGACGCAACAACGTTCAATCTATCATCTGTTTTATTATTGGTTTTTGGACCGTTTTCTATCATCTTGGCCAGTGAAATTTTTTTAAATTGGAGTACCGGGTGAAGACCTACTCCCAAATTTACTAATAAATCCTTTCTTAAATAAATCTTTCAATCCCGTTTGTAAACTTCTCCAATATGTAAACTCCAAAATTAGCGAAGTTTACTTTTGATATTATTGTCAACTTTTTTTCTTTTGGCGTGGTTTGCAATTTTTTTTCTACTTGCCGAATTGACGTAGTTTACACCGACCCAATATTTTGTAATTTGTAATGATAGAGGGTTCTTTCAGAAAACTAGAGAGAAACAGTGGTAGTTTTTCAGTAAACACGTTTACCAACAAAATGGGTACCATTGCTTTGGAACTTCTCCCCAAGAACGACTGATGGTCACAAATCAAAGACCCAACTTTTATTTCTTTAAAATCAAACTTAACAAAAGCTATGCGTTAATTAAAAATTGTTTTTCAAATTTTAAGGTTAATTAAAATCGGAATCAAACAAACAAGAATTTTTAGTTGTTTTTAATCATGAAATTGTTTAGAAAATAAAATAAAAAATTTCCAAGCACAATTTTCTTACAAATTTTAAAAATTGGATTTTAATGATTGCTTGGTTTTTAGAAGTTGAAAGGTTTGTGAGAGATAGTCTTAAAACCGCAATAGGGAGGGGTCGGTTGTGTCTACAATGATTTTTGTCAGATTTTCTGATAATTTTAGTGTTTTTTTTTATTGTACCTTATTGATACTCATGAAATGGCGGAGACAGACAATTCTTCATGTCCGATCTTATAGCTTTAAATTTTTTGAAAAATAGATTGTTATTTAATTTAGGTTTGACGTTTGCAGCATTTCAAATGCTATTATTTTTGCTTGGCATTTTTCAGTTAAGTAAAAATTTACAATAGCCTAAAATCTATGCACCATCCTGTGGATATTCACTTATCACTTATCCACTTATCACTATAAAACATGGAGGTTTTATTTTTCGTCACAGACTGTTTATTTTAAGACGTATTTCTTCTTTAAACTTCAGTTTTAATTTTGTGGCTTTTTATTACTACCCGTTCATTTCTGTGTTCGTTCTTTTCAGTTTCAACTTTTGATTATGGTTTTCCAGAAGCGAATTTAAAGTGGAGCTGATACGTTTTACTATATTTTAATCAGGGCGATGGAACCTATTGCCCCTGAGAGCGTTTTTATCTTTTTTTCTTGGTTGTTTTCAATGGATGTTCCACATATAGTCCAGTTTTTATCAGCCCGCTTGATATAACCATGTCTGTTACGACGTCACTGTCCTATCCGCTGTTTTTTTAGTTTTTTATAGAGTCCATCTACTTCTTTCCAACATCGGACATTTGCTTTGTTGCAGCTGTTGAGGACAACATTAAGAACGCGAAATGGTCGAAAAATCATGGATTTTTTAATTTTTCTTAGAAGCGCATTTAGGAAATTAGCTTATCTTAATAATTTACATCGACATTGAAATGTTACCGTTAGCAGGTGAATTGATTCTTATTTAATTATTGCAGTTTTTGTTATTTTTAGCTTTGCACCTGAAGCCCAGTTTAAACAATAAATCAGTAATAATTCAGATGTTTCAAAAAAAGAAAGATGATGAATCGAAAAGATTGTTGTAGAAGGGTAAGCTGAAAGGCAATTGGTGTATTTAATTTCACTTGATGATATCTCTTGCGAATGTGCATTTGCAGTCAACTTTATCGAAAGTTTGTGTCTGGGCAGTTTCCTGAATTCACGATTTATTTTTTTGGTGAGTTGCCATTGAATTGTTTAGTTTATTTTTATTTTACTTTAATTCTCTCAGGGTATCCCTTTAAGATATCCTAGATTCAACTTGCTTTATTATGTGTTTCTGCATCTTCTATATGGAGTTTTGGAAGAAAACATTGTCAATCCCACGTTTAACTCAACTTTTGTTTCTTTGAATAAAACCAACTTTTCTTTTACTTTCGTGTTTTATTTAGAAGACTGGCCCCAAAATTTTTTTTTAGTTAGTTGTCAAAGATCACTTAAATTACAACGTAAAAAACTCACGAACCGCGTACGCGCGACCTATGCTGTGGTACAAGACGGAGGTGTAATCCTTAGGTAGCCCGTCTATCATTCCATCGTAGATCAGCGGGACAAATGACCCAAATTAGAGTCATTTGTGTTACACGTTTAACCGCTTCATGTTCACATTAATATTGTGAGTGTCAACGTTAAACAATGATGCTACATACACATTAGTTGAACCTACAGCATTAAGTGGTTAATGAACTTAAAGAAATAACAGAAATTATTGTCGAGATTAGGTCTAGTTTAATTAATAATCTACAAATAGATATTAAATTTTATATTTTGTGGAATCGTATTTCGTTTAATTTTCAATTTTTTTTTTTATTATATAAAATGAAGTAATATATTGGAAATTATTCGCAAAACTTGAAAATGCCTATGTTTGAAAATTAACAATTGTTTGGTAAATACGATCACCAAATAATTTTCAAAATTGTGAAAGTATTTTAAAATTTGAGAAACTCTCAGGCTGTGTTTCAAAAAGTGCATCCTTTTGTTTACTACATAATTTCTCAAAAAATGCGAAATAACGTCTTAATTAGAAAATAAAAATGACTTAATAATTTGTTGTTGAATTTCAAGAAATTTCAACTGCAAGCTAAAATTGTTAATTTTGACAATAAAACAAAAGTTTTTTGAAAAAGTTTATAAGAACTTTTTAGCGTTTTTTGGTGAATTTTGTAGGTTTGAATGATAAAAATATGTGAATTTTGATCTGTGGTTTACGAAATTTTTAGGGTCGCCTGAATACACTTAATTTTTTTTAAAGAGCGATGGAAATAAAAATTTACATTAACTCATGGGCAATCAAACAGTAAGAAAAATGTTAATGAATTGGTAATCCAATTAAATGGTACATGAAATTTGACTTAATGATGGTAATTGCTGATTGAAGTGTTAAACAATTTATGGTAAATTACAAGAAGTTGAAAATAGTAGCAAAGGAGAATAGCATTGAGGTATATGCTGTCGGCTATTATTAAATTTCATTTTTGTTTAAATTCCATTTTAAACTACTCGTTATTGTTACATATTTTAAATTAGAAAATTAACAGATTTTATGCCTTCTCTAATAATAATGGCATAATATTACACCTTGTTAAATTGTGCTATACTTGAAAAATTAATATTCAAATTTGAAAAAAAGTTTAATGTGAAAAATCAAAATTAAAGTGCATTTATTTTAAGTTGCATATAATTAAACCTGAATTTCAAAGTTAACTAGATATTATATAAAATAGTATTACCTATAGTAGATTAGTGATGGGTAATAAATTGCAAAATGCAATTTCCAAGGTGTTTTATTTTTGATTTCCCCTACATTTCGAAACAATAGTATAGTTTACTTAAGCCAAGAAAAATTAAATATTAATAGTGTTTCTGTTTTTCACTTTTGACTAAGCTCGAATGATTTTACTATACGTTAGATGTCCGACTGGCTAAATTTGTCAAACTTTATTAATACTTACATAAGTTGATATTAATCTATTTTAGTTAGTACCACAGATACCTAGGAAAGAATGACAAAAATAAAAAATTTTTCTGTGAAAAGTTTCATCTGGTAATTAAAATGGTCGTAAATTGTTGTGATCACACCGGAAGAATGACCGACTACTCTTTTAATAAATCATGTTACTGTCAGTCTATTAATTTTACACCTTAACAAATTAACTAATAGTATGAAGCAATAATTACTCATAGGATTTGACATAATACACTAGATTTAATCGTATAAATTGTAGGTAACCTTCTACATCAAAGACCGGAGGCAAATCGTAGGCGTTTTGCTATTATTTTGTAAAATAAGAAGGACGAAGAGTCAGTTGCATAAGCAATTTTCTTTAATTGATTATTGCTAATAAGTGGATAATAATTATCGAGACATAACAAAAAATAAAACCAATAAACAAGAACGTACCTGCTACTTATTTATTTTTTTATAGTAGGTAGGTAGAATAAGTAAGTGCAGACACTTTTTTCTTATTTATATTATGAATTTTGTAACATAATTCACAAAGAAAATTTTGAGTTGCACATTAATTTTTAGACGAATAAAACATTCATTATGGCATATTAGTTGATTCGGTTAAAGGTATCATGGTTCAGGGATCAAATAATTGAAAAAATTGACCAATAATAATTATTTAATTAAAAACTTGCAGTAGCCCCATTTAATTCCCAATTTTCGACTTATATGACGAATCATCTCGAACGTTTCCATCAAATTTAATTTACTTTGATTTGGTATTCGAACATCTGTTATTTAATTGCTGTAATTATGTACAATCCAACTAACATTTACCTATTTTAGATACGTATTACCTCAATATTGTAAACACTGTAGGTGGATGAAATGACGTCAACAATGTAGGCGCCTGTTTCTCCAAAACCCCATCCCACTGAATCCATCACGAAAACACCATAACAAGATTCGGTAAACAATTTCTTAGATATTTAACCCTAAATATCACCTCACGAATGTATAAACATGGAAATATAATAAATTTCATTTTATAATTTTTCGTATATGGACATGTAAATAGAAAAGTCAATGTCTTTTAAGTGCTTTACACAAATATTAATTGGACATGGGACATTCAAAATATTTTTTATAAAATGTAACCGCAACTATTAGATTTGTTAAAATCAAAATGGGGGCGTAAAAGATGGGAAAATAGACAAATATAGCAAGAACCGATGAACTGATGTCCCGCTATGGAGTTATAAAGATCACCGCACTTGGTGGTTCAATTTTCTTCATAATATTTAATTAGTGCACACTATAAAATGTTTTAAACCGTTTTAAATATTTTAATTGGAAGTTTTAATTTGGAATATCTATTAACTGACGTCTAATATGTGAGATCTTAATTTGTGATTACGTCACAAAAACATGTTACAGATTAAATGAGGAGCAGACATTCTATATGCAGTTTGTCCATTTTCATAAATTTTTAGTTATACATGGCATTGTAATCTATACGTAAAATACCACATATTTTAATTACAAAAGGGCGTTCTAAGAAGCATCTATCCAGGGTAAAAAAATTGTTGAAAATTACAAAGACAATCTAAATGCAGTATGTCCAGCGCTGTTGTACTAACGTATAGCAGTATGTCCTTCATACGTAGATTTTGTCGCTGTTTTTCACGTGTGTGCGCTCTCCGGTCTAATATTAAGTCTTTATCAATAGGTTTATTGTTGTTATTAGACCTAGTGGCATTAATAAATAATGAATAATACGGAAGGTAAACATGTGGGCGATGTTAATCGAAAAATCAGAAAAAAAAACGAAATATTGCAAGAAAAGATCGTAAGAAGGAATGTTAAATTATTTCTTCTAATAAGATTTTTTTGTAATACCAATGCTTTATACTTTTTTTTTGTCTTGAAATGGACAAGTTGACAAATTTAGCGTTTTAAAGACAAACAAACTGCAGTTTGTCCATTGTAGACAAACAAAGTGCAGTATGTCCAATACATTTTTGAATTTTTTTGCCAAACCGGCAATCGAATATTTTCCGTATTCATGATACTTCATAGTGTATTTTTTTCTGTATTTTTGCAAAAATTACCTTTTTGATAACTTATCATGTAAACCTGTGGTAGTTTTTCTGCTCTCCTGAGAATTTAAGAAAATGGACATACTGCATATAGAATGTCTGCTCCTCAAATGCTTAAACAAAATATTTTTAATGGTGAATTGTATTTTTATTTTGGATATTTGTACCTACATAAATTAGAAAACCTTATGCTTGGATTCGAAACAGTGCTTTCTAAATTATAATACTAACAATTATTATTATTGATTTAGTAGTAAGTACCTTACACAAATATTTAAAAATGTGCATTAGTTTATAATATATTAAGTAAATTGAAAATTTTACTGAATTTCTATCAAACTGTCGGTTGTGGTACTGACATTTTTTTCTATATTTCTAAACTGATGAAATATAATTAAATATGTAGTTATTCCAGCTACCATCTAAAAATAATTTTTATTATTAAATTGGAAAATTTAAGTGATAATTTCAAAAGAATACATTCTATATATTTTCTGAACCAAAAGAAACAGAAAATAAATCTTAAAAAGAAAATTTCAAGAGTTAGGTGAGTTAATAGTATGTGTTGTAAAATGTAAAATTAAACAAAAACTTAACTAAAAGTTAAAATATTAGTATTTTAACCATAAGTAAAAACAACATACAAGAAATTTTATTTAGAAAACACTTTAAAAAACATTTTTAATCTTTTGTGACAAAGTACAACTAGAAAAATATTTGAAAATATGACTAAAATTTGAAGTCATATTTTCAAATAGTTTTCTCTCGTATGTTGTTTTTACTTAAGATTAAAATACTAATATTTTATCTTTTAGTTAAGTTTTAGTAGTTAATTTTAGTTAATTTAATTAATTTTAGTTAATTTAGTTAAAGTAGTTAATTTTACAAAAGAGACATTATTGTTATAATAACTTCAAGAAATTAAAAAAAAAATACTTCAATTCAAATTAATCAAAATTGTTTGCTTTTGTATGTAGGGGTTTCGACTCCAATTTAAGCAGGGACATGCCCAGCCAACTTTTTTCGGGGAGGAGAAATTTCAAATTTTGCAAATTTGCTGAATTAATTCAAAATTGCTAACTTTTTGTAAGTTTTGCAGCATTTAGTAAATTTAGACATAAAAAAATGGCAAATTGACCAACTTTTGGGTGTTTTCGTCAACTTTTTGCCAACTTTCTGCAACATTAATCTCAGGCGGAGATTAAGACCACGCCACAGAAATTAAAATATTAAGCTCCTGACCCTCAAAAGTCAGATTACAAAAAATTAAATGATGTCGGCGACAAATGCCGGATATCTTACAAAAACCAGAAGAAGAGATACATACAACAACTTTTTCAATAGATGTCGCAGTTACCTAGATTTAGAATTAATGTCTTTCATTGGTTGAAAAAAATGAAAAAAAAATGTTATATTTTAAAGATTAATTAATTTAACTTTAAAACTTTGTGTGCTTTTGATACAACATTGCTAATTAATATAATTAAATGTTAATCTGTTATCAAAACCAATTAAAAATTTTATCATAAATCCAAAAATTAAAATGAATCCCCAAACATTAGTTTTGAAAATCTTGAAAAAAATTAATTAATCCTAAAGACAAGAAATAACAAAGTGGTAGTGATAGCTACGGATGATGACGCACTTGATACTCCTTGCTGGTTTAAATTCTACAAAATGTGACTACAAAGCAACTGAAGAATTTGTTTTGACTGGTACATCGACATAGACCAAAGAGGAATATCTCGATTGATCTAAGACATCAAAAGCTGATCTACAGAAGAATGAAATTAATTATCCCCACCTAAAGGTACCTGTGTACCTTTAAGACAGTTTGAGCTTGAAAAATTCAAAAATTTTCCTTCTGCTCAATTTTTTTAATTCTAACTTTCAATCGTTTGCACCCCAAAAGCAAAAAATTTAGATCTGCTCAATTAAATTTACAGATTTATCTATTCAAGTTTTGAGGGCACTATTTACTTTCTCTCTTTTTGCATACATAGCTGCAAAGGTAGATTTTCTGCAATAACGACAATCAAAGTCAAATTTTAAAACGAACCTAAATTATTGAGCCTAAAAACAATTTCAACTGCAGCAGTAACTCGTCTTCACTTGTTTTAAAATAACTATGTGTGTCGCTAAAACACACATAGGACTGAAATTCTAGAAGTAGAAAGCGAAGAGCAAGAAAACTCTCTAGTATAATACAGCAGAACAAAGACAAGCAAAGAAATTCATAGAAAACTCGACCGCAGAGGCCAAAAAGCTTCTTATAATCAAATTGGACTTATTACAGGGTTACTCACTGAACATTGCACAGTGAGATATCACCTCAAAAAAATGGAACTAGAAGATACTGACAGGTGCAGACTTTGTGAATCAGCTGAAGACATTCTCTGCAGATGTAACGCCTTAGTTCGACTGAAGCTAAAATATTTAGAACATACACTACTGACATGATCTAAAGAGGTAAAAGAAAACCTTTCAGGTGCATTCTATAGGGGACACATGGGGTGTCCCAAATGTTATATTAATTTTTTTGTAAATATCCAACAGTAAATTATTTTATATCTTGCAAGCAAAATTAAATTCCTGATAACCTAACTAGAAGGATTAAGAACCAAGCCTGAAATGTTCCCGAAGCCAATCGACCCCTAAGTGCAATACAACTCAATGCAATGTGGGTCGCCATAAATTGTGATTCTAAAATGTAAATCGCACTGCTAAACATTTGGAAAAAGAATGAATTATAATAAAAATTTTAGTTTATTTTAAGATTTACAATATTTTTTCTGGGTTCTAAAAATCGAATCTAAAGTTCTATGGTAATAAATTCAACTCTCGAAAAACATAAAAATTATGATTTTGAAAATCACTTTTAGTCTTTTTCCAAATATTGGGCCTAATAGTTACACCTATTTTCAAAAGTATCATCTCTTCCAAGTTGCCGAGGTGGAAAAGTTTAATTTGTATAGGTCGAATCTCAGCAACAAATAATTAAATTTAAATTTTATTTTTCCCAAACCAGCAGTTTCCAGGAACAAGATTTTAGAAATGTTTAAGGAAGTAAAAAAAAATGAGAGAAAGAGAGTATAATAATAAATTATTGAAAGACTATTCAATGCAATTTTTTTGACAGATATTTGAATATTGATTCACCTAGAATTTTGCGCAGCTTTTTTTAAATCATTGATTTAAGCCACGGCAGTGGAGTGATGCGATCACTGGTTGCACTACGGAGCGGGAATTCTGAGTTCAATCACGGACGCTTTAGAATTTCTTAGCTCGGTCTTCCAGTGGACATTCTCACGTCGTGGTGAACCAAAAAACCAACCAACCAAAAAGCTAACCAACCAAAATACCCAATCCAAAAAAACAAATAAACAAAAATACCGAACAAATTAAAAATTAACATTTAGAAGTGCTAATAACTCAGTGGTTGATGCACGTTAAAATGTAAATAAAAAAAAATCATTGATTTAATCTTTTTTGGTTCAAAAATTATTTAGAGTGAATTGTTTTTAAATGAATACACAGTTGTTTTATATCTTACGGAATGCAGTAATGTCCAATCCAAAGGAAAATATCCAAAAACATTAAATTTGAAATCCTCGATATACATTTGCACAGAAAATAATTCCATCTAGAAAAGAAAAAAAATGTTTGTCCAAATATGGAATGCGTTTTTTAAGTGTAATTTTCACCTGCTTGTATGAAATGTTAGATCGTCCAACAGTTGCTTGAATGTTTTCCATTAATTCGATAGTTCTCTTGCCCTAAAAATATTTCAAATAAAATTACTGAGTTGTTATTAGTGTGGTTTAAATGTGGAAAAATGGGGTTAACTACAACATCTTACAAAATAAACAAAGAAAAATAATATAAAGTGTATTTTCAGCACTTCAAACGGTCCATTGCCTCTTTCTTCTGTTTTAATTATGAGCGATTGAAGCTATTTCTCTCATATTACTTTTATAACGTTTTACGTGGTGCAAATAAGTATTATTGTACCTATTATTAGAAACCTACCTCATCGTGCAATGTTGCGAATGGATATACAATAATAAAAACTTCCAAAATATTTAAGAATATCCATAATATTAAATCAACATAGTCGATGATAGTGGAGTGAGTTGTTATAAAAGTTTTTCCGGTAACAAAATACAATGCTGACAATATATTCAAAAAACTTATAACAATTTTAAATACATGGGGTGTCCCAAATGCTACATTAATTTGTTTATAAATATCCAGCAGTAAATTATAAATTACTCTAACTTGCGAAATTTTTTTACATAAAATGACATTAGGATGAGCAAGTTCCTCAAGGTTTTTGTTTAATGAAATAATTTGCTTTTTTAGATGATTCAATAGAACCACTAAAAACGTGTCCATATAAATAACAAAAAATTGTGAAACGTATGAAACGTGAGGACAATAGGAATGATAATTGGTATTATATTGTAAAACTTCCAATAAGCTGCTATTCGCGCTGAGAGCTATTTGGAACACGAATAAAATCACCATAGTCGAAATAAAAGTAATAAACAGGCGTTTCAATTTTGCAACTTCTACTGGTTTACCAGTCAAAATTTGAATTTTTTTGTCCGCTGAATGTATCTCGTTTATTATTTTTAAAACGTTCTTCTTGTACAATAGCGAAAAGCATAAGTAGCTTATCATGATAGCTAAATTTTTGTATTGCAAAAGTGCATACGAGAATGTTGAAATTTTGGTGAAATAAAATGGACAATTGTAAAAGTAAAATGCATAAAAGGATATTATGGTCATCATAATCAAGACATTTAAAATGATATCTCTTTTAAGTATCACATATTTTCTTTCAATAGAGCCTGCTCTTCCCACAAGTGTCCATACCATAACACCCATGGGCTTTCCAATAAAATGAAGAAATTTTAGCACTTCGTATACATCGGATGACTTTTTATGGTTATCCATTATGTTAACCACTTGAATTAAATTGATGCACTAAATAACGGAAAATTTTCATAAAAATTAATTAGCAAAAGTGCCATAACTTAATGCAAGCAAGCAATTACATTTATTTTGTGAGTGATGTAAATATTGGTGCACCGTATTAATAATAATATTGTGTTAATTGATCTGGCTTTTAGTTTAAAATCCTTGCCCGTAATATTGGAAATTGTAAAAAAATATGGTGAGGTTATTTTTGGAAATAAAAACAAAGTGGTGATCCGCTATAATTTCAACTTACCTCCTTAATAGTATCGGATAAAATATAAACTGTAATCGAAATATCGGCTATGCATAAAAGTAATCTGTAGCTTAGATAAATAAACCGTGTAATTACTAATGGTTCAATCGATAATTCAATCGTGGTTAATGAATACGATAAATACATAATAAAACTTGATATCAAAGCAATTTTGCAAATTAAAAATATTTCAAAAGCTTTGTTCACAATTTTACTAACATCTTCAACATCCATGTGAATTTTAAATAAACTTTTAACCATTTTATTAACATCTCCCATTTTCTTATTTGTGTCATACTTAGTTTTGTAATTATCTAAGTATTTGTTAATATTAAAATATTTCTCTTTAATATCGTAAACAAAAGCATACAAATAACAATTCAAAGAGAGATACATAAACAAAGATATGTAATTTTCAAAATTACAAATTGGATATTCTGTGTATTCACTGTTGAAGTTATTGTAAATTGCATCAAATATAAATTGCATAACAAAGTTGAAAATCCAAAAATATAAAAACATCATTAATATTGTTTTAATTTTTTTGTAGTTCGTGCTCATGTGAATCAATTTGAATAATTCTTTATCAAGTATTTGTAACGTTTCCACTATTTTAAACAGCTTTGCCCGATAAAGGTGCGAATATAGGATCATTGCAAATTGAATAACAATATATTGGTTGTTTTTCAAAATTTCTTTAAAATTCCCGAAATCTTGGCCCGACATTAAACAATACTTTTGTGAAATAAATATTAATGTTATCCAACCCAGCAGGAAGATAACATTTAACAACACATCAATTTTTAAAACGCGATATTTTTTTAAGTTTGGTGATTTCTCTATCAAGGTGTAGGTTGAAATACCTGTACACTTGCTAAAGAAATGTATAGGTCTTAATAAATCATAAATGTCCTTGATATTTTGAACCATTATTAATTTTACCGAAAACGTAAAAATGCAAATTAATGAAACTATTAAGTTTAGTTTGTTTAAACACAGTTTCTCAAAACGAACTGAAATTTTATAATATCGAATAGAGAATATACTTATGAATAATGATAATCAATTTATTATTTATTAATTCTATAAAATTATATTTTATAGGTAGCCGATGTTTTATTACTAAATGAAAAATATTAATTATTTAGGAACAATGCTATAGAATTTGATGTATGAGGTTATACATTATTGATAACTTTTATTGAATTCGTAAATAATAGAACAAATTACTTCGGCAAAACTCACTTTAATTTACTTAATACATATTAGTACCTAGTATAATTAGTAGTTTTTAGTAATATACATAACTTATTAGTAGAGGCCGGATTTATATGTGGTAAAAAAACATCAATTCTTATGAGATTTTGCCTGCATAATGCCCAAATCTTATTTGTAAAATATGGTCAAGCTAGTTAATTAATTAATTTTATTAATAAATAAATAAATAGAAAATTAAATTAAAAATTGAGATTTTTATACCATCCGATAGGTAGCGTAAATGTAACGTTACGAGATAAAATGCAAATTTCTGCTAAATTTTCACTGACTAAAAATCATATGACTAGTAAACCAACGAGAATTTCTTTTTCATGTACCAATTAACCAGTTTAACTTGTTGTGAATAGTATTAAAAGGATTATCAGTTTAAAAATTTATATTTATAGTAATTATATACTAAACCAGCAGTGCCAGCTAGTACAGTATATAATTATTTATCGCTTATCCGTCAATCATATTAATATTTATCATGAATTGATGATCTCTCACTTATTCGCGTTTTACATTAACAAAACGCCACCACGCGGAATAATTTCAAACTCGTTTGTAACGTATAGTAAGTACCAACATAAACACTATAAACAAACATTTTCTTTTGTTTACATTGACAAAACGCCACCACACGAAGTAATTGGAACTGCTGAAAGACGTAATGTTGTTATTGACGGTGGCGCCACCAACGGTAATGTAAAACGCGAATAGGCAAAAGACAAAGTATACTTTTCCTCTTTCGTTGTTTTGATGTGCGTCGCATTTTTCCGGAATGTAACACCGATGCAAATCGAGACCCTGAAGTATTAAAATTTTATTTTTATCGTCGAGTATTTGATCCAAATACTTGGATCTTCATAAAATTCACAATAATGATAAAAAATATTGAATATAACTTACGACAATATAGAACAATATGGATAATAATTTTTTATGAGATTGAGATCAAAATATTAAGATATGTAGGTATTTTACACAAAACAGTTTTTATTTCATAATAAAGCCAGCTGCCAATGATAATAAAAAAAAACATGTGAAAACATAAAATCCGAACTCGGCTTGTTAGTTGAACTCGGTACACTTTGGTAGAAAACCAAATATTGGCCCTTCTGATGACGTGAGTTGAAATTAAATTAAAAATGAGGTAGCAGTTACATTACAGAATATTTACTATAAGAACAAGAAACAATACTCTAATTAGAAAACTGTTTTAGAAAAAGAATTCAAATTTAGCCCATGATATGCACTCGTTTTGGTTTGCTTGTATAGGTCCGTAAAAGACGTTTACATGCTCTTGAGTACTACTCCAATGTATTCACTAAAAAGCTGATGAGTCTGCCAGGAGACAAAAAATAATGTGGTAATTTAGACAATTTATGCTGTTCTGTAGTAGTAGTAAAGTAGGAGGAGAGTACTCCTCCACAATAGGTAACAGACACTAGCGATTATCAAACAATTTAACTTTAATTTTAAACCAATCAAAAGCACGTGGCTGTTGTACTCAATTTCCATTGGTTGTTGTAATTTTTAAACTGATTACAAATAGAAATAAATTTGTAAATGTTAAAGTAATTTATTGCATATTTATCGTCTAAGATTCATTTGTAGGTAGATGGGTGTTTTTTGTATAAATTATGTAAATTTACTTTCATTCCGTGCAATGCCGTGCGTTGGTTGCATCAATGTTTTTGGTGTTTATATAATAAACTAAAAATTTAATAAGATTGTGGGGGCATAAAAGAAATGGATTTTAATTATGATTAAATTAATACTTATTATCCTGGAATGCCAAATGCAATTGACTCTCGACAAAATATATGCGTACGTCAGCCAATAATAATATTTTAGTATCTCCAGAAATGTACAAAAACGAAACGAATCAGATAGATCGTATGGTGCATGCATCAAAAAGCGCTCTGATAAACACCAGCCCCAAAGTTTAACCACATAACAAAAATTTCATTCAATTGTTACGTTACATAGCCCTCTACTTCTTTTACCATTCCTTGGCCCCCCGAGCTGCTCAACAAATTCTTAAGATTTTAAAACGCGAATTAATCTTTTATCCGATCAGAAAATCGCCTGCCACTTTCTGTTTTATTTTTAGGGAGTATCTATCTATAAGACAAAATTTTCACGACTCCTAAAATCCGGGATAGAAACTGTCGCTGGCTCTTGGTCTAATGGTGAAGATAGGGCAGATTTCGGGGGCACGTGTAAAATAATCTAGAGGCTTAGCTACAGTAAAAAATAGATAAAACAACCTAAAAATTAGATAAAAGTAAGTATTATTATCGATATTCAATAAAATTGATTGTTAAACCTCGTTCACACTACATGATTTCTCATGTGATTTGTCACATGATTTCTCATATGAGAAAGTTTTTTACGTTAATGCCCGGTTGCACCAGCTAAAAAACAGTCCGTTGAATCGGCCGATCGACCGTAAATCGTAGCTTCCGTGTTGCACCACCCAAAAACTGTCCGTTAATAGATTGATTTTACGGATAGAATTAACCGTCCGATTTCGGGCCATAATTGCAAATACGGACTGTTTTTGATAGTAATAACCTCACTATTTTACTAATTATTAATTTAATATTATACATGACAAACAAACAAAAACTTGAGGCATGGAATAAAATTGCAAAAGATATAATTCTTGCAATATAATTAAATTATAATTTGTAATTTATTTATGTAGCCACAGCAGTGGAGTGATGTGATCGCCGGTTGAGTATAGAACGGAAATTCTGGGTTCAAATCGTGGATTGCACAAAATTTCTTGGCTCGGCTTTCCGGTGGACATCGACACTCTGTGGTGAATCCTGATATTTGTGTCGACGTCAATACCGTAAATACGGCTGCATCACACACGCAAAAGTTTATAAGACAAATTAAGCAGGAAAAAGACGATTTATCGTTATCAACCCTGGGTCTGCATGGCCTCTAGCGCTTGCTTATATATTATATATAATTTATTTATGTAGTATTACATGTATTATTATTATTTATAAGTAAAGTGAGCTTAAAATATATTTTTTACTAATTCGAATTTCAAAAAAAGTGTTAATTAAATGCATAATATTATCCCATGCCTCAAGTTTTTGTTTGTTTGTCACTCCATCAGTCTTCTTATTTTTGATTATGTCTTTATATCGTAAAATAACGACAATGGCACAATCCTTTTCCAATTGGGTGAAATGCTGATTATTAGTTCCCATTTTATATGGCATTGACAATACAGTTGTTGTCATGAAAGATGAAGCTTCGTCATAAACGGCATTTGTATGAAATAAGACGAAAATTGTAAGTCAAATAAGTGTTTGATATAATAAATTTAAATCATAATAATTATTATAATCATTTAAATATTCACAACAATACTTAGTTCTAAAAAGGACTAACAAATTTTAACAAGTTTATAGCAACACAAAACTTCCAAACAACGTAAAATAAAATAATTAATTACAACTAAATGGAAATATAACCTAAAAACCAAAGTAACTTGTCAAAATTATAGCATCAGTCAATATGAAAAACTACTTTCATTAAAATTATTATGCAAGCTATGAAATATAGCACCTATCTTTTTCTATCTCGTACGTTGCATATCATAATATAATTTTCGACGTATAAGATTTCTAAAATCAGACACTTAAGAATTATTTATGTTAGTGTGTCTTTGTTGCACTTATGACTACAATTAATTTGAAAAAAAAAGATTGTCGGTTCTTAATTCAGATGGTTGTGACGTAAGCTTCATCTTTCAAGATTACAACTGTACGTCGTATAATGTAAGGTTATAGTTTAAAACGCTCACTTCACTTTACAAAAAACGGTCGGTTCAAATACCTACTGTTATTTTTTCTGGTGCAACTGATATTTTGAAATATCGGAGAATCATCGATTAATCGGTCGATCAACGGTTATTGTATCGACTGTTTTTACGGTCGGTTGGTGCAACCGGGCATTGGACTATATGATTTTTTATATTATAGAAGTTATGGCTTTATGATTAAGATTTTGGGTTAATAGACTAGATGACGCAAAAATCATCATACCTTGTAATCTATATACTTTGATTGGCACAGGAATTAATTATTAAACGGCAAGGTAGATGTCGATGCTGTTTATTTCAGTTACTTGCCGTTCGCCATATTGAATATTTTTAATAATGAGGATCAAACTTTGTAAATCTATCTACGTTGCATACATAGTACATCATTTAAACATAACAGGGACGCGCCAATGGAGAGGAGTGCTTCCCCTAATATTTTAGAAATCTGGCAAAAAGTTGGCAAAAACAGTCAAAAGTTGGTCAATTTGGCATTTTTTTTATATCAAAATTTAAAAAAAGTTGCAAAACTCACAAAAAGTTGGCAATTTTGAATTAATTCACTTGGAAAATTTTGCAAATTTGGGATTGCTTCCCCCCTCTTCAAAAAAAGTTGGTTGAGCACGTCAATCCGAACATGTGCTAATCTAGATTATCTTGTAATCCGGACTAACCTCTGATTTCCTAATCCGGATCACACACATAATATACGAACAATGTCATCTCATGATGATGTGTTTACGTTACATGTGTATTTCTTGCCTTATCTCAATTAATAGGAGAAAACCCCTAAACCCCAATTAAATATAAAACATCAGTTCGCATCAGTTTGAATCAAAATAGCACTAAAGAAGCTGCACAAAACTTTAACTGTTGCTGAAAAAAGGTTACATTGCAAAAATTGGATATTGGTTGTTTAATTTTTCTCTAAACTATGTCTATAAACTAATATTAATAAATTAATATGTTTTATTTGAAAATAAAAGTACCAACCATTTATTACGCCTTTACTTATTTACTTTCAAATTACTCTAGTAATCCGGATTTCTCACTAATGCAGATTGGACCACTTTTAATTGATCCGGATTAATGAAACTTTACTGCACCTAAACCTACATGAAATCACCGTATCCATGAAATTCAACTCGTTGATTCTTCAAATTTATGTCTGTAGTAAAAAAACGTTAGTTTTCGTGATATTGGTGCTTTTATGAATTTCCTGATAATGAAAATTTGTTGTTTAAAATAAATTTTTTTTAACTCCTATATCATTAGGAATAATTCATAAAATGTAGCAGATGTCACTATTTCCTAATGATATTTTATTTTATCCAAGATGCTTGCTTACCTTCAGAGGTGGTTGGGCTCACCGGAAAATTTTATGGTGAGCTGTCCCCGTCGCGTCGGTTTGTGAGCCGTTGGGACGGTCTATAAGGTCATTCAATCATACAATATCAAGATCCAATAATCATACAATAGCATGATATGATGATCATAAAGGCGCGATTGATTGGTCGACGCATGTTGATCGGAGCAAATGTAGAGAAAAGATAAGTTTGATCAGTTATGAAATAAGGAAAAAAAATTTTTTTCTGGTAAATTTTTAATAGCGCATTCGTCCATTTAAACAAGTGTAATATTGTAATATAGAGTAAATGTGCCTATGATGGACTCCTTAAGGAAATATCATTATATCTTTCTTAGTTTTGGAGTTAGTATTAATTTTTTTTATATGAAAATCTATACCAATTTGAAGTTTATTTTAGTATAGAGTGAATTTTTTACCAATTAATTTCCTGTTTAATAATACATAGTTCACAAATAAAAAATTTTCAACGGAAGGTAAAACTAGCGCACTC
Source organism: Rhagonycha fulva (assembly GCA_905340355.1). Classification (NCBI taxonomy): domain Eukaryota; kingdom Metazoa; phylum Arthropoda; class Insecta; order Coleoptera; family Cantharidae; genus Rhagonycha; species Rhagonycha fulva. The sequence continues at coordinate 39,528,648 of HG996556.1, forward strand.
ATTAGGTCTGTTCGTTTGTCAAGCACTAACTTGAACTGAACACGTTTGAGTGACGTCAGAGTTCAACATGGTATGTCCTGGAAGACAGCAACGGATTCATTTTTCAGAAACGAATTTAAATAGTTGACCAGACAATTTCTGCACATATTTTGTGAACACTATTTATATTAAGAATTATTAACTTTTTACACTTTAAAGACAAAATTATAGGCATTTAATTATATTATTATGAATCAACAAGGTAGAATTAATTCATAATATGCAATTTTAATCATAGACTACCTACGTACAATCCATCTTTATAGATAATTAAAAAAATATTTTTAACGCCTTAGCGGCATAATCCTGTGTTCATATTTTGCACAGGGGAAGCTTACATGGATATACATAATATATCTTTTGGACACACAAAAATTCAGGGGATATCGGGGTTCCCCGGCGGGCTAAGGTAGCACTCTCTCAAAATTACTCTAATATTAACGCTAGAGACGACCTTAGAGGCATGATCCTGTGTTCATATTTTGCACAGAGGAAGCTTACATAGTTATACACAACATATCTTTTGGAACCACAAAAATTCAGGGGACATCGGGGTTCCTCGGCGGCTTAAAGTAGAATTCTTCCATTATTACTCCAAAAGTAGCGCTAGAGACGGTCTTAGGGGCATGATCCTGTGTTTATATTTTGCACAGGGGAAGCTTACATGGTTATACATAATATATCTTTTGGACACACAAAAATTCAGGGGACATCGGGGTTCCCCGGCGGCTTAAAGTAGAATTCTTCCATTATTACTCCAAAAGTAGCGCTAGAGACGGTCTTAGGGGCATGATCCTGTGTTTATATTTTGCACAGGGGAAGCTTACATGGATATACATAATATATCTTTTGGACACACAAAAATTCAGGGGACATCGGGGTTCCCCGGCGGCTTAAAGTAGAATTCTTCCATTATTACTCCAAAAGTAGCGCTAGAGACGATCTTAGGGGCATGATCCTGTGTTTATATTTTGCACAGGGGAAGCTTACATGGTTATACATAATATATCTTTTGGACACACAAAAATTCAGGGGACATCGGGGTTCCCCGGCGGCTTAAAGTAGAATTCTTCCATTATTACTCCAAAAGTAGCGCTAGAGACGGTCTTAGGGGCATGATCCTGTGTTTATATTTTGCACAGGGGAAGCTTACATGGATATACATAATATATCTTTTGGACACACAAAAATTCAGGGGACATCGGGGTTCCCCGGCGGCTTAAAGTAGAATTCTTCCATTATTACTCCAAAAGTAGCGCTAGAGACGGTCTTAGGGGCATGATCCTGTGTTTATATTTTGCACAGGGAAAGCTTACATGGTTATACATAATATATCTTTTGGACACACAAAAATTCAGGGGACATCGGGGTTCCCCGGCGGCTTAAACTAGAATTCTTCCACTATTACTCCAAAATTAGCGCTAGAGACGGTCTTAGGGGCATGATCCTGTGTTTATAATTTGCACAAGGAAAGCTTACATGGTTATACACAACATATCTTTTGGACACACAAAAATTCAGGGGACATCGGGGTTCCCCGGCGGGCTAAAGTAGCATTCTCTCAAACTTACTCTAATATTAGCGCTAGAGACGACCTTAGAGGCATGATCCTGTGTTGATATTTTGCACAGGGGAAGCTTACATGGTTATACACAACATATCTTTTGGACACACAAAAATTCAGGGGACATCGGGGTTCCCCGGCGGCTTAAACTAGAATTCTTCCATTATTACTCCAAAATTAGCGCTAGAGACAGTCTTAGGGGCATGATCCTGTGTTTATATTTTGCACAAGAGAATCTTACATGGTTATACATAATATATCTTTTGGACACACAAAAATTCAGGGGACATCGGGGTTCCCCGGCGGACTAAAGTAGCATTCTCTCAAACTTACTCTAATATTAGCGCTAGAGACGACCTTAGAGGCATGATCCTGTGTTAATATTTTGCACAAGGAAGCTTACATGGTTATACACAACATATCTTTTGGACACACAAAAATTCAGGGGACATCGGGGTTCCCCGGCGGACTAAAGTAGCATTCTCTCAAACTTACTCTAATATTAGCGCTAGAGACGACCTTAGAAGCATGATCCTGTGTTCATATTTTGCACAGGGGAAGCTTACATGGTTATACACAACATATCTTTTGGACACACAAAAATTCAAGGGACATCGGGGTTCCCCGGCGGCTTAAACTAGAATTCTTCCATTATTACTCCAAAATTAGCGCTAGAGACGGTCTTAGGGGCATGATCCTGGGTTTATATTTTGCACTAGGGAAACTTACATGGTTATACACAACATATCTTTTGGACACACAAAAATTTAGGGGACATCGGGGTTCCCCGGCGGGCTAAAGTAAAATTCTCTAAACTTACTCTAATATTAGCGCTAGAGACGACCTTAGAGGCATGATCCTGTGTTCATATTTTGCACAGCGAAAGCTTACATGGTTATACACAACATATCATTTGGACACACAAAAATTCAGGGGACATCGGGGTTCCCCGGTGGGCTAAAGTAGCATTCTCTCAAACTTACTCTAATATTAGCGCTAGAGACGACCTTAGAGGCATGATCCTGTGTTCATATTTTGCACAGGGGAAGCTTACATGGTTATACACAACATATCATTTGGACACACAAAAATTCAGGGGACATCGGGGTTCCCCAGCGGGCTAAAGTAGCATTCTCTCAAAATTACTCTAATATTAGCGCAAGAGACGACCTTAGAGGCATGATCCTGTGTTCATATTTTGCACAGGGGAAGCTTACATGGTTATACACAACATATCTTTTGGACACACAAAAATTCAGGGGACATCGGGGTTCCCCGGCGAAAATATTACTAAAATTAAACAAAAACTTAAACTGAACTGAACTGAATTACTTCAAAAAACATCTTTAACTTTTTGTGACAAAGTACAATTAGAAACGTACAACTACTGAGGGGGGGGGGGGGGTAGCTGTAGACATGTTTTGCAATATTCCTTCTTATTTTGAATCTATGTGTGTAATTGATGTCAATCAATTGAGCTTCGTTAGAGCCTGAATGAGCTTTAGTGAGCAAGATTTTTAGTTGATATTTTAAAAAGTTATGGATAGTTGAAATTTTCAAGTAAATTCCGAGCAACACGCGTTTAATAGTAAGATTTTTTAAGGCTCGCAGTTTACTCGAAAATTTCAAATATTCCTAACTTTGTAAAAAAATTAACTCAAAATCTCACTGACTGAAGCTCATTCAGGCTCAAACAAGCTCTAAGGATTGACACTAATTTTATTCTAAAATTTAATTTACGAGGGAGTAGGGGCGATATACACCTGAGCCTGCTTTCAAAAAAAGGGGGGCTAACTTCACGCACATGTCTCTATCGCTAATTTTGAGAGAATGCTACTTTAGCCCGCCGGGGAACCCCGACATCCCCTGAATTTTTGTGTGTCCAAAAGATATGTTGTGTATAACCATGTAAGCTTTCCCTGTGCAAAATATGAACACATGATCATGCCCCTAAGACCGTCTCTATGGCTAATTTTGGAGTAATAATGGAAGAATTCTACTTTAAGCCGCCGGGGAACCCCGATGTCTCCTGAATTCTTGTGTGTTCAAAAGATATGTTGTGTATAACCATGTAAGCTTCCCCTGTGCAAAATATGAACACAGGATCATGCCTCTAAGGTCGTCTCTAGCGATAATTTAAGAGTAATTTTGATAGAATGCTACTTTAGCCCGCCGGGGAACCCCGATGTCCCCTGAATTTTTGTGGGTCCAAAAGATATGTTGTGTATAACTATGTAAGCTTCCCCTGTGCAAAATATGAACATAGGATCATGCCTCTAAGGTCGTCCCTAGCGTTAATATTAGAGTAATTTTGAGAGAGTGCTACCTTAGCCCGCCGGGGAACCCCAATATCCCCTGAATTTTTGTGTGTCCAAAAGATATATTATGTATATCTATGTAAGCTTCCCCTGTGCAAAATATGAACACAGGATCATGCCTCTAAGGTCGTCTCTAGCGATAATTTAAGAGTAATTTTGAGAGAACGCTACTTTAGCCCGCCGGGGAACCCCGAGGTCCCCTGAATTTTTGTGTGTCCAAAAGATATGTTGTGTATAACCATGTAAGCTTCCCCTGTGCAAAATATCAACACAGGATCATGCCTCTAAGGTCGTCTCTAGCGCTAATATTAGAGTAATTTTGAGAGAATGCTACTTTAGCCCGCTGGGAAACCCCGATGTCCCCTGAATTTTTGTGTGTGCAAAAGATATGTTGTGTATAACCATGTAAGCTTCCCCTGTGCAAAATATAAACACAGGATCATGCCTCTAAGGTCGTCTCTAGCGCTAATATTAGTGTAATTTTGAGAAAATGCTACTTTAGCCCGCCGGGGAACCCCGATGTCCCCTGAATTTTTGTGTGTCCAAAAGATATGTTGTGTATAACCATGTAAGCTTCCCCTGTGCAAAATATAAACACAGGATCATGCTCCTAAGACCGTCTCTAGGACTAATTTTGGAGTAGTAATGGAAGAATTCTACTTTAAGCCGCCGGGGAACCCCGATGTCCCCTGAATTTTTGTGGTTCCAAAAGATATGTTGTGTATAACTATGTAAGCTTCCCTTGTGCAAAATATGAACACAGGATCATGCCTCTAAGGTCGTCTCTAGCGTTAATATTAGAGTAATTTTGAGAGAGTGCTACCTTAGCCCGCCGGGGAACCCCGATATCCCCTGAATTTTTGTGTGTCCAAAAGATATATTATGTATATCCATGTAAGCTTCCCCTGTGCAAAATATGAACACAGGATTATGCCGCTAAGGCGTTAAAAATATTTTTTTAATTATCTATAAAGATGGATTGTACGTAGGTAGTCTATGATTAAAATTGCATATTATGAATTAATTCTACCTTGTTGATTCATAATAATATAATTAAATGCCTATAATTTTGTCTTTAAAGTGTAAAAAGTTAATAATTCTTAATATAAATAGTGTTCACAAAATATGTGCAGAAATTGTCTGGTCAACTATTTAAATTCGTTTCTGAAAAATGAATCCGTTGCTGTCTTCCAGGACATCAACTTGGTGCAGGTATTTTCAAGAGTACAAACGAACGCTTTCAGTTCACGTTAGTTCATGTAAATAGTGGAGTATGGAGTTAACCTAAAATCATAGACCAATAACCTCAAATTTGTAAAAGTTTTTATCTGGACAAATTGTATTTGATATAATTAAATAAATTAATGTAATTAAGAATAAATAAATAAACAATTATCGATATAGTCAAACGTATTAGCCGTAAAACGTAAGAGTAGAAGTCTCCAAGTAAAAAGACTATTCAAGTAATAATTTTGTAAATTTAGCAGGTCATTTTGTATTACCTCATACGAAGGCAAGAGGAAGGAAGCTGTGCTTTAACCCCTTCTGCTTTTATTAGGGCTCGCACCATAAAATAGTACTTACATTTTTGTATGGTTGTGTATTTTATAAAATAACGCATAAATAAATCCGTTTTTTCAAAACAAACAGCTTTCTACTTGTTTATAACATATGTTTATTGTAATTAGTAGGTTTTCTGTAATATTATTAACATTAAGTTTACTAATATATTTGATTATAGGTTCTGAAGAAGCGAAAATCAATACCTCGAAACGTAAATAAATTAACAATTTTAATTTGTTCAATGTACCCACAAGCCACAAAACAATAATATGTATATTTTAAGTCGGTTAAAGCCAACGAGTAACGTCATAAAAATAAACGATATTAAAAAATTAGTCATTAATTATTACAACTTAATCAGCTTAAAATTTAAAATTCACTAATCGAGGAATCTCTTAGGGTTAATTGCTACTGGAATGACAATGCATAGATTCGGAGTTCGATCCTAATATCATTCGAAAACGATATAATTTCTGATATCTTTTGAATTAATGTATTTTAAAATTATTTTCTCTTTAATTAATACAACGATATTTCCACATCTGTTACATATCAACTACATTTCCTAAAAAAACAAATGAAATTATGTATGTACGCCGATAACAAAATGTTAACAACTAAAAACCAATAATCAAATCACAAGTGAAGTTGCAACGGTTGCTACCTGTTCAAAAACTTATTAATTGCAAAATACTTGTATTTACGTTGACGTAACTGTCAATTTTCAATTATTTTAGGTTACTTTCGCGATCGAAAAATCCCCACCACAAATGTTAGATAGTTGTTCTAACTTGAACTGGCCTGCACCTGATCTTGAGTGCGAACGAGTTAAAGATGAACTGAACAAGAACTGGAACATCAAACGAACGCTTTTATTTTGCACTAACTTGCTCGGTTCAGGTTAGTTCAACAAACGAACAGACCTATAGTGACACCACGACCAGGGGCGTTTCCAGCCAACTACCTTAGGGGGGGGGGGGTAATTTACCTATATCAATGTAAATTTCAACATAGATTGATCTTTATTTGTTGAAAAATGGAAAGCAAAAAGGTAAATAATAATTCTTAGGGGGGGTAATTACCCAATTACTCCCCCCTGAATACGCCAGTGACCACGACTTACATATTTTACAACAAATCTACTTTTTTCTTTTAAGTATAATTCATTCAGTCTTTTTGAATGTTATATTCATAAATGAAAAAAAAGAACAACTCAAAAATTATAATTATTTTATTGCCAATGATGCACATCACAATGGAGTCCACCATAAGCCACATTGCATAAATCAGATAAAAATCTCAATTTTTTTTGTTCATTGCCGTAACCTCAATTTTTACCAGGCAATTGTCATATTTATTTATTTTTATAAAAACTGCTTATATTTTCTTAAACGGCTGTAAACAACTGACTGTAAACTTCAATTTGAAATTACAGCCAGTGGTCCATCATTGGCGGGGGTCCATCGTAGGCACATTTCCCCTAATTACACATGAAATTTAAAAAATAATTTTAAATAAATTTACCTGTAGTCCCCGCGTTCGGTTTGGCCCTATTTTCGCTTCAAAGTGCCAACAAAAATTTTTCTTGTTTTTGATTTGACACTTCCACACGCTTTAAAATTGATTTCACCGCTGTATATAAGGGGTGTGTCGATACAATATTTTGTACAGGGTTTGGTACCAAATAGTAACTAGGCAATAGAAAACAGATGTTAGTATTCAAGAAGCGTTTTCTATTGGGTAATTACCATTTGACACCAAACCCCGTACAAAATGTTGTATTGACCCCCCTTTTTTATATACGGCTGTGATTTTTTAACCCTTTCAAAGCTGAATCCAAAACAAAAAATCGGATCTGAAACATGCAAATTTTCACCATGAAATGGTGTTCTATAAAATTCCTTTTATTTTATTATTCTTACTTTTATATACTAAAAACAAATGTTGCCAGGTGTTATTTTAATAAATGACGAATGGATAGTGACAAACAGTGTCCGAGAGGCGAAGCGGCAAAGGTCTTATTTTCGCGTGCAAAGCTAATGGTTTTTATAAATCGTGGACTAAAGTCGATTTAAGGGGAAAAGCCACCGTGACGGTCGAGAAAGTCACCTAGTTTTTAAGATTTATTTTCACAAAGATAAACTAATTATTTAAGGAATCGGATTATTGTTATTTTATTAAGTGTACATTGAACTTGTTTTATATAAATTTTTATCTAATTATTTTAAATATTAACAAAAATATGGGCCGTTATGTAAAGACTGATAAAGAAATTCCCTCTCCATGGTGGCATCGATATCTCGGTGAAGAGTTATTCGAAAATAAAAATAAAAAAATTATTAAAATTTAAATGAATGTAGCTATCGTTGTACGTAGCCGTGTTTTATTTTTTTGATTATTTACAAAATGGCAACAAACTGAAATCTATTTCAATTTTAAAACTCTTTTTTTTCATTCAAGCAGTTTATTGACATAGTAATTATTAAAATTTTTAAAATCGGCTACGTACAACGATAGCTACATTCATTTAAATTTTGATGATTTTTTCATTTTTATTTTCGGATAACTCTTCACCGAGATATCGATGCCACCATGGAGAGGGAATTTTTTTTTCAGTCTTTACATAACGGCTCATATTTTTGTTAATATTTAAAATAATTAGATAAAAATTTATATAGAACAAGTTCAATGTATATACTTGTATACCGGGTGCTGAATGAGTTAGGCGAACATAGGATATTAACGCGTAAAAACTTATTCTTGCAAATTCCTGCTTCCCTAATTATTTTAGAGAAAAATTGAAAGATACAAATATAATGTAGAAATATAAACTAAGAATGATAAGAGCATTAAATTTTATCTAGCTTTTACGTAAATGATCAAAAAATTCTTTTGAAATTGTTAAAATTTTTATTTATCAAACTGGCCATGTATAAGTTTCCAAGGTAATATTTTATTTTATGAAATTAAAATTTAATAAAGTGCAGAACTGTCAACAACGTGCAATTGTTTCTTATTACTTATCAAAAATAATCACCTCGGAAACTTACATGGCAAGTTTGATAAATAAAAGTTTTAACAATTTCAAAAGAATTTTTTGACCATTTACGTAAAAGCTAGATAAAATCTAATGCTCTTATCATTTGTAGTTTATATTTCTACATTATATTTGTGTCTTTCAATTTTTCTCTAAAATAATTAGGGAAGCAGGAATTTGCAAAAATAAGTTTTTACATGTTAATATCCTATGTTCGCTTAACTCATTCAGCACCCGGTATGACGGACTAAAGCAAAAGCATTTGCCAAAAACGCTTTCATTGATCAAGAACGAAAGTTAGAGGTTCGAAGGCGATCAGATACCGCCCTAGTTCTAACCATAAACGATGCCAGCCAGCGATCCGCCGAAGTTCCTCCGATGACTCGGCGGGCAGCTTCCGGGAAACCAAAGCTTTTGGGTTCCGGGGGAAGTATGGTTGCAAAGCTGAAACTTAAAGGAATTGACGGAAGGGCACCACCAGGAGTGGAGCCTGCGGCTTAATTTGACTCAACACGGGAAACCTCACCAGGTCCGGACACCGGAAGGATTGACAGTTGAGAGCTCTTTCTTGATTCGGTGGGTGGTGGTGCATGGCCGTTCTTAGTTGGTGGAGCGATTTGTCTGGTTAATTCCGATAACGAACGAGACTCTGGCCTACTAAATAGGCGATTTCGACATCTCGAAGGCCCGCCGGCCGACGTTCGCGCGTCGCGCCGTGCGCGGTTTTTACTGTCGACGCTATATAAATTCTTCTTAGAGGGACAGGCGACTTCTAGTCGCACGAGATTGAGCAATAACAGGTCTGTGATGCCCTTAGATGTCCTGGGCCGCACGCGCGCTACACTGAAGGAATCAACGTGTCTCCTTGACCGAGAGGTCCGGGTAACCCGCTGAAACTCCTTCGTGCTAGGGATTGGGGCTTGCAATTGTTCCCCATAAACGAGGAATTCCCAGTAAGCGCGGATCATAAGTTCGCGTTGATTACGTCCCTGCCCTTTGTACACACCGCCCGTCGCTACTACCGATTGAATGTTTTAGTGAGGTCTTCGGATCGGTACGCGTTGACGCCTTTTAGGCGTTGCCGGTGTTACCGAAAAGATGACCAAACTTGATCATTTAGAGGAAGTAAAAGTCGTAACAAGGTTTCCGTAGGTGAACCTGCGGAAGGATCATTAACGTGTTTAAGATCGTTGTCGATAAGTCGCCCCGTGCGTGAGCGCGAGCGAGCGCGACAAGACCGATCGAAAATTAAACTTACGTGTGATGTATGTTGATGTGTCGAGAAAAGCGCGCCCCCGTTTCGAAACTGTCGAAGTTTCGGACGTGCGTGATTGCGCGTACTTTTCCGATGATGATGTTGATGATGATTTTTTATACGGCTTTGCCGTGAAGAAAAATTGCGCTCCCCTATTTTCGACGCCTTAACGGCGAAACGATAAATATGACAATGTATATGACTTGTATAGTCCAAGTTTAACCGGTAACTATGGTTTAAACTCGGATTTTGACTATTGTGATTGGTTAATCTACAGTTTAAAATTTTAAACTAAATCTATACAAGTCACCCTTAATAAAATAACAATAATCCGATTCCTTAATTAATTAGTTACCTCTGTGAAAATAATTTTTAAAAACCAGGTTATTTCTATGACCGTCACAGTGGCTTTCCCCCTTAAGCGTTCAAAGTTAATACTCAATACCTGTTTTAAACTTATTATTTGTGTTCTAAACTTATTAATTAAATCTGTGCATTAATTAAAAAAAAAATCGTTTTCAAACACCAACGCTACTAACCTAAGCTCAACCGATGAATTTCTCCTTTAACAGAAAAATAAATCCCTAATACTGACAATTTTAATTGTTCACGTTCATACGTCCTCGAGTTTAAAAATAATAAGAATTATATAGCTGATTCAATCGCGAACGGGCGTTCCACCAACGTTGAAAACTCGTTTGGTGTGCAACTCAATCCCAGGGGAGTTGATTTTAAGTTACTAAAAACCAACGACAACAACCAATCAAAGTGCGTTGTGTGTCTTAAAAAATGAGACGCTGAAGGAGGAAGGGGAGATAGAGAAGTAGCATGTGCTGCCCGTTTATTATTGAGAAATACATTTATTGAAAATGTAAAAGTCGAATATTAAATTTTCTTTAATTACTGTGTAATATAAGATCATTGAATTATACCATTCATCTTTACAATTGTTTAATTTACTTGAAGTTGGCAAACTTGCAAAACTTGATACCCCAAATAAGGGGGCTACTTAACTTGCTGATCTAAGTTTTACAACCTACTTCTAAACAAATACTTTCTAAACTATTTGTTCTAAGTTATAAGAGAATTAAAATTCTTTCCCATTTATTTCTTAGCAAAAAAATAAAATTTTGGTTCAAAAGGTACTAAAAATAAGCAAAAACAACACACAATTGGCTAGATTTTTGAAGAGTACATGCTAATTTTAAATTGGGTTTGCCTGAAATTTCTCCAATCGGAAAAAAAGGCATTTTGCCTAACTACCTGTCTCTAGTAATAAATTATGGCATTATGACCACAAGGATTTGAAACTTAACCTTGTGTACATTCTACATATGAGTCGTCCAGATGCAAACCCAGGCAAAAATTTTTTTTTGAGTTTTTGGTATCTAGTGACTCACAATATTATTACGAGTCGTTTGATACCAAACACTAAAAAAAAAAATTTTTTGTCTATGTCTGGGTTTGCATCGGGACGACTCATATTAACTAAATGACATATTCATCGCTGTTTAAAGAATAATAAATTGTAAAAGATTAAATTACAATGTCATATTTTTGAAACATTTTGTGTATAATACTCCTAATGTATAATATAACTAATGTATAATACTACTAATAGTTATATTTGGTTTCATTAGAATAATTTATTTAGGTTGGTATGCTGTTTCTTTACCATCTTTTTTAATACTGACATAACTTAACATAACCCTAATTTTATTGACATAATTTTGATTTTCACACGTGAGTAACGCATTGCGACAAAAATGCCTTTGCCAGAGCGAATATTACTACGTAAAATTAAACGAAGTGCAAAACAAAAGAAATTGAAGTTATTGCAACAAAAGGAATCACAAAATAAAAATAAAGCTGGTAGGTTTTTTCACTAAAACGTCAAGCACACATTTTATGTTTCTTATTTTAGAGGAAAATGGTGATAATGAAGAAGTAGAAGTTAAATCGAAAGGCGGTAAACGAAAGAATGAAGAAAGTATTTCTAACAAAAGTAAGCGTGTTTAAATTGTGTGGTGTTATAAAAATTGTTAATCTGATTTGTTTATAGAAAAGAAAAAAAAAGTAGAACCAGTAGAAGAAGAAGATGATGCAGAAGTGGAAGAAGAAGAGGAAAGTGATGAAATTATACAAAGTGATAATGAGGCAACAGAAAATCGTAAGTATTGACTAATTTCGAGTTCCTTCATTTTAAACAAATTGATGAGTTAAAGGCGAATATGATGATACTCCTCGTGCAGTTTTATCCGAATTGTTGAGTCGAGAGTCACATGTGAAAGTTGTTTATGTATCTGATTATTACCAGTATATCAATTTTAGTTGCTAATTGTAACCGATATTATGAAATTTAATTTATTTTAGTGCCTGGTTCTGGTGTAACTTTGGAAATTTTAAGCAATCGTTCTTTTGAGTCGTTAAAAGGCAAGGTGTCCGAAGCAACCTTAAGAGGCATCGAAGATATGGGTTTTTCCACACTTACAGAAGTTCAAGCACGTAGTATACCTCCCCTTCTGGAAGGCAGAGACTTGGTAGGAGCTGCTAAAACCGGTTCAGGAAAAACACTTGCTTTTCTTATCCCTGCAATCGAACTCATCGTGAAAATGCAGTACCTTCCCAGAAATGGTAAGGATTAATAATTTTTCAAATGTACAAACAATTAAGCTTTACATTTTGTCAGGTACTGGAGTCATTATTATATCACCTACTAGGGAATTATCCATACAAACTTTCACGGTTCTTAAGGAATTGATGAAATATCATCATCACACTTATGGTTTAGTTATGGGAGGTGTTAGTCGGAAAGGAGAAGCAGACAAACTGACAAAAGGCATCAATATTGTTGTTGCCACTCCGGGTAGACTGCTCGATCATTTACAGAATACAGCAGGCTTTTTGTACAAAAATTTACAATGTTTAATAATTGACGAAGCAGATCGTATATTAGAAATTGGGTTTGAAGAAGAAATTAAACAAATTATTAATTTATTGCCAAGTAAGTTTCTTCTAAACAAAATTATTCAATTTATTTCATATCCAACGACGATAATAATTATAATCTGTAACATTTTAGAAAGAAGACAGACAATGCTGTTTAGTGCAACACAAAATGAAAAAACTCTTGCTCTGACGAGCTTGGCTTTAAAAAAGGAACCGATTTTCATAGGTGTGGATAACGATAAAGATGTGGCTACAGTGTCTGGTTTACAGCAGGGATACGTAGTTTGTCCCTCCGAAAAGCGTTTACTCATCCTCTTCACCTTTCTTAAAAAGAACCGAAAGAAGAAGGTTATGGTTTTCTTCAGTTCCTGTATGAGCGTTAAATTTCATAATGAATTATTCAATTACATAGATCTCCCCGTTATGAGTATTCATGTAAGTTTCATTTATTTTTCTGTGATCCTTTTTTTACAACTTGCTCCTAATTTTAGGGAAAACAAAAACAAGAAAAACGAACCACTACCTTTTACCAATTTTGCAATGCAGAAACTGGAATTTTGCTGTGTACGGATGTAGCAGCTAGAGGTTTGGATATTCCATCCGTCGATTGGATTGTTCAGTTTGATCCACCAGATGATCCAAAAGAATATATTCACAGAGTGGGAAGAACTGCTCGTGGTGAAGGTAGCAGTGGGCATGCTTTACTCATCTTGAGACCCGAAGAACTTGGTTTCCTGAAGTTTTTAAAACAAGCCAAAGTTCCATTAAATGAATTTGAATTTTCGTGGAGTAAAATTGCAAATATACAATTGCAGGTAAGCTAAACAAAAGCAGAATTGTGGCAATTTAAAGTTAACCATTTTATTTTTAGTTGGAAAATTTGATTAGTAAGAATTACTTTTTGAATTCTTCTGCAAAGGAAGCTTTCAAAAATTATGTACGTTCTTACGATTCTCATCACCTGAAACAAATTTTCGATATTTCCACTTTGGACTTGGCTAAAGTTGCACTGTCTTTTGGATTTACTGTGCCACCTTCAGTTGACTTAAGTATGCAATCTCCGAGTAATAGATGAAAAAGAATTAACTTTATTTTGTTTTGCAGAACTGTCATCTAAGAAGCATGGAAAACCATCGAGAAGAGTTGGAGGTGGTGGATATGGTTATTTGAAAACCATGAATAATGCACAAGAAAGTAAAAAGAAAATATACAGACAACCGAAACAAGGAGGAGGGAAAGACCGAAGGCAATTTTCACGTTAATTTTATTATGAAAACTTGTTAATTTTTATATTTTCAACTTTTGAGTATTTTATAAAATGAAATTTTTTGGCGAAAGATGTATTTTTTACAGAATAAATTTAAATTAATTATCCAATTGATAAGATCATTTACTTTTTAAAACCTGGGAAAGTTCAAATACTACAAACGAAAATATATTCATCAGAAAGTTTTACTTTACTCCCACCTGCTCTGGAAAAAACATTATTTTTTTACAATTGCAAGAAGGGTTGTAGTAAAAATTATGGTTGTAAATTAAAAAATTTAAAAAAAAACTTTTATTTAAGATTACAAAGGTGCACTAAAAAGTAAAAAATAATTTTAATAAGAGCAAACAAAGCTTCTTGAAAAAAACTATAAAAGCGTGGGGCTGTTTATTTATGGGTGGGTAAGCAGGCTCTTTGTTGGTGTACGAAATTCATAGCCCCACGTCAGGGGCGTTTCCAGCCTACCACCTTAGGGGGGTATTCTCAATGCCAGCTACAAGATTACCAATTAATTGAGATGAAAAACCCGTGCAAAAGCTTCGAAAATTAGACTTGAAAAACTGAGTCGGGTGCAAAACCAGCTATATTTCTAGTGAGTTCGGTTGCAAAAGCTGACATATTTGATTCGGCTGCAAAACCTGTCATAAATTGCAGGTATTCAGATATCGCACCACGAGTTGGGATGCAAAACCAGTCATTATTTTGATCATATCCATTCTAGATTTTATTTAATAACATTGTTTTCTTTTACTTTTAGAAGTATATTTATAAAGTAAAGTATGATAGAACATTCAACTGATGTATGTTTTGCTGATTGCGCTTTTTTTGGGTTGATTTGAGCAGTTTTGTTTGTCAGTTGAGTTGCAAAACCAGACATATTTGCCATAACGGATGCAAAACCAGACATTTTCAATTTTTAGACAATAATATTTAATTATTTTAAAGACTGAGAAGCAAAACCTTTTAGATACCAACAAAGTGATTTATTTAAAAAATTTAAAAAAAAGCTAAATGATATTTCGCTTTAAAGCTGTAAAAACAGTTTTTTTCATTTGGAGGGAAATCACTCATAACACTTTTGTCTGGGTTTGCATCCGGACGACTCATTTGTGAAACGCCACGTAGTGTCCTTACTAGTAACTAACTTAAGTAGTATTTGGCGTGTACTTATCGCTAAATATGAACAAATCAAAGGTTGTATAATTAACCAATGCGAACCAGATTGGTTTAAAAACACGATTTCCAATGTAAATAACGTATAATGCAATGGTTTAATTTAGCAAATGTACTACTTATGTCGTCCATGTTGTTGAATTCAACGCCATCTGTAGGTAATGTAAAACACCAATAGAAAACATCTTTTGTTAATGGCTAGAGGGTATTCCATATCCCCACGGTTTTCCGATTGTTTACTTTTAAAAATACCCTCCAGATCAGGACAAGATTTTTTCATGACCATAAACTACATAATACTTAATTTCATCATATTTTAAAGTAGGTACAATTTCTAATTTTTAGGGCAGCTAAGCTAAGCAAATTTATGCACCCTTGCCATGCGCCAACTACTTGCTCTTCCATTCTTGATTTTATAATAAATTATTATTAAAACAACATACAAATTACAAAACAATAGAAAAAACGAATTAAAGAATATCTATATAAGGCTGTCTGAGCCACAGCAGTGGAGTGATGTGATCGCTGGTTGAGTATAGAGCGGAAATTCTGGGTTCAAATCGCGGATTGCACAGAATTTCTTGGCTCGGCCTTCCGGTGGGCATCCACACTCCTGTGGTGATCCCTGATATTTGTGTCGACGTCATTACCGTTGATACGGCTGCGTCACACACGAGAGTTTACAAGACAGGTTAGGTAGGCAGGGAATGAAGCCATGGGCCTTCTAGGCCTGTAGAGCTGTAATATAGTATATAAGGCTGTCTAGGTCAATGATCTATTATTTCTGTAATATAAGATCGATGGTCTAGGTTCTATTCAGGGTTGGCAATGAAACAGTATTGAAATTTTCGAGGAAAATTCAAATTTTTGCAATTAACTCAAATTATCTGTCAGTGTTCTTATAGAAAAAAAAAAAGTACTATAAATGTACTAAATAACGTCACCAAAGTAAAAAACTACTGAATTTTTCGAGGTAGCAGTAACTTTTATTTGAGGCTAAAAAGTACATATGTACTGACGGTGGCAACACTAATAAAAGCACACAAAGCTTCTTGAAAACACCAATGTAAAAGCGTGTGGGTGTTTATTTATAGGTGGGTAAGCAGGCTCACTGTTCTTGTATGAAAATCGTACTGCCCTATATAGGTAACTTTAACTTCCAATTTCATAAAACTTTTAATGAGCCGTTAGAAATAACGATGGATTTCTATTTGATTTTTGAAACGTATGTAAATTTATTACCATTAAACCCATAAACACTACAAAAATTGTGAAAAAAATTTATTTGCCCAGGCAGTGATTTTCAAACTGGGTGACGCGTCCTCATTGACGAAACGTGTACTGGTGCAAAGATGAGCGCGAAATTTTGTTGTTAAAAAAGTTAACTTATTTTATTAAGCATTATTTATGAAATAAAAGAGAGGCGCTAACATTAGATTTATTCACGAGGAGCCATAGAAACAAAGTTTGGAAACACTTCCTAGAATATGAAGACTCCAGGTGCCCATCAAAGTAACTTTTTTCAACGTGCCCGCTAGAAGGCTAATGTAATTAAGAAGTAAACATTTGAAAAAACATGAAAACTTTATTGAATAATTTTATTTAAATTAACTCCAATATTTTTAGAATTATTTTTGTGCTTTGCATACCATTTTAACCATTTGCTTAATGTAGGATTATTTTTATCACCATGAGCTTCCAATTGCTGGTAGTAAGCTTGCCGAATAAGTTTAAAACTTTGAATATCATGGTAAGGTAAACATGTGAGTGGATCAACATATTTTGCTGGACGTCTGCAAATTTAAAAAAAAGTTTATTAGCATTACCCAACAGAAAATACATAAACTAATAAAATTTACTTTGTTATTGTGCAAAGTAAGTTACTCGGTACTTTGGGTGGCGGTCCAACTTTCATCAACGTTTTAAAAACAATATCCTTTGGGTCATTCAGAAGAGTAATAAATGTACGTTCATAATATTTTTGGCTTCCAGGTGTATCTTTCCTGCAAAAATAAAAAAACTTTGCATATTCTAGTGTTTCACCTTTCCATTCCACGAAACTCACTCTTCCTTTTCTACTTCGCTTATTTCTTCTATTAGAGGCATCCTGGTCGAGTGATATCTAATTATCGGTTCCACAGAAGTTCTCTTAGTAGGACGTCTAGACTTCTTTTCACTTTCCAATTTTTGATATCGTTCTAGAAAATTTCAAAAATATATTTACACAATATTCAAAACTTCTTTCAATTTACACACCTAAAGCTTGTAAATTTTCTTGTTCTGTAATTTTAGCTTCTTCTAAGAGTTCCTCTTGGGTCGGTATCCACTCTTCTTCTCGAGGTTTTTTAACCTTTTTCTTTTGCTCCAAAGTTCGAATTTTCATGCGTTGTGCTGTTGCTGCTGTTTTGGCTGCAGTGGACTTCCTGATCGATTTCCTTCCTAAAAAATAAATGGAAACATGTTACGTTAAAATGAAAATATCATTTTACTTACTCTTCTTTTATATCACTGCACAATAAACGGCATTATTTGAGATATCAAAAAAAGTTCAGTTTTCAGTTCGACATCTTTGTTAAGCACTGCCCCCCGCCCCAAGATTTTATAAATAATAATTAAGAACAATTCTTTTAATAGGTAATATATTTTAAAAATTTTGGATTCAACTACATTTTTTATTTAAATGTGCAACAGAATTCAAATGTGTAATTTTAAATGTGGATCTTCATAAAAACAAGTAAATTTAAATAAGTAACATGAAACAAATTAAAAGATTATGGGTCTTAATCAACTAGGAATTCTTAATATTTAATAAAGTGGTTACTTTTACACACCTCCATTATCTGAAGATTGCTGTGGATCGCTTTTTTCCTTAGAAGTAGCGGGTTTTGGAGATTTTGGTTTTTGCTTTTGCTTGTTTTGAACTGGTACTGGTTCCTACAGTAAGTAATTATTAATATACAACTTGATTTCAGCATTTTAAAATTTAGGCCAGTCATATTACACTTTTGAACCATCATAAGGTCAGAACTGCAATTGATTTTGTATCAAAAAGTTAAATATTATATATCTCTCTCTCAGATTCCTTTGTCCTACAAAAGGACATAGTGACATTTTTTCAAATGTTCTCTAGGCAAATTACACCTCGGTGGTTTGCCGTTGCCTTCCGAGTGGAGACGGTCAGAATAATATTCTTACTTCACCTGGAGTCGAACTAGGTTTTCTGTATTAGCAGTCTGTGCGCTTAATCGCTATGCTAACAACCGTCTCAAACAATATTATATAGAAAGTATTAAAAAAATGCAACTTATGAATAGTTAGTTATTGGTTTATAAGATAATTCAGAAAAAGTATCAAAATCGATTTTTTTCAATAACTTTTCCATGCAAAATCAACCCTAGTCATGATACCCCTATTTATTTATGCAGATCATACTGGAAGTTAACCCCCTAAATCGATTTACTTGACTGGTTTAATCAGCATTACTCTGAAGGTCAGTTAATTTTAATATGTTAAATTTGCAATAATCAAACATTAAATATCTTTGAAGTTACTTTCGTTTAAATAAGTTAAAAGAAATTCTTACTTTATAAGCTTTCGTCACCAACCGACGCTTCTTTCGTTGACTTTCTTCGTCATTTGTATCTGACACTGGTTCATCATTTTCGTCGATACTAAAGTCAGAATCAACTTGGTCTTCACCTTCATCTTCAGCTCTGCAATACAAACATTTTTGATTAGAAAACAATACAGATGATGTTGGTGCCAAAGCACTTACTCGTATTCATTATCAGTTGCTGTTTCTTCGAAACCACCGTAATTTACTTTATAAAATTCGTCCTGACAATCCTCTTCTTCATTCAACAATTTTGCCATACGGTTACCCGCATTTTCACGGCGTCCCCTGTCTCTCATTTTGACTTATTGATCTGCAATAAATGAATAAAGTTAAAAAATAATTAATTATTAGTTTAATCCTTACTCAAACTAAAATATCAAAACAAAGATGAAGAGTGTAAACGTCTGTAACCTAAATTCACTACCGAGCGTTGGTTACTGCGCATCAAGTTAGGGAATTTTGTGAATTTTATAAAATTATGGTGTTTTACCAGAAAACCGTTAACTTTATTTGTTGAAAAATTGCGGCCTACCGCCTACTATTTTTTTATTATTTAACAGAAACCGCTTGTTCTTTTATTTTGGGTAAAGAAATCCGCGCTTCTAAACGTCACAGTCGTTTACGTTTTGACGTTTGTAAATTGTTACCAAATTAAAATGGCTACTTCTGTGATGGCTACCAATGGTTAAAAGCATAACCAGTGGCGTGCGGCGCTTAACCAAGTGATAAAAATTAACAAAGTTAGCAAATCTGGTAACAACCCATTGATTGTTTTAAACATTATACCAAGGATGTAAAGTGACATTTTTTTGGCTCGAGGGTAAGGGATTGTATGCACGAGGCGTCAGTCGAGTGAAATAATTACCCGACAGACAAAAGACACTTTACTTCTGTCGTTCATATACTATTTTTTTTTGCAATTTCGGGAGGTACAGTAGGAACGTCAATAAAACATTCACAACCATTTGTGTTTTGTTATCAAAAAATAGTTCAATTTCTTGTGCGACAATCAAGAAAATCATTGATAATATTACTAGTATTGTACCAAAAAGTACCAAAAAGTTTGAAACTTTTAGCCAATAATCCAAAACACTTGACTGAATTTAATTCCAAGCAGTGTTTTTTTTGTAAATATATGTTTACGCTAGGTAAAGCTCAATTTTCACGTATCCGTTTTTTCTTTCGTTTGATCATCTGGGAGCGTTCTCATTGGTCTAATGACTTTGACAATGACAGTGACAAAGGACCTGAACGATAGATTAAACTCTAGTTTAACCAATCAGCATAAATTGGAGTTTAATCTATGGTTAATATGCAATATGCAACCATTTTGTTTGAAGTACACAGGTACATTTTTTCATAGTAAAGGTAACGTGCATTGACTTTGTTTCGTTAGCCTTGATGTGCTATTTCTCAAGCCATTTTTGTATCGGGTGATTGCAGTATTCTAGATGCAATTATTGGATCTTTGTGGGATGACATTATTGCGGTATCGTCTTCAAATGTAGCTACCGTTATGAATTAATTTTTCTGACCACTCCATGTACCTGTTTAATGGTTCCGTAATAATTTTGAAATCCAAACTGATGATTCGGAATAAACGCTCGTTTCTCTATTATAAGTTTATATAAGTAGCAAGAGTTTTTCAAAGACTTTAGATAAGACACGGAGTAAGCGTTAGCCTTATTGGTCTGTAGGATTTAACGTCTTCAGCTTTTTGGAACGAAGTTCCTTCTCGCAGCTTGCGATAGAAACGAAACTTGTTAATAAATAATAATGAATAAACAAATGAATTCTCTTTTTTGTGATTGTTATAATTCATATTATGTCAGTTACATTGACTGATTATTGCAATTTTGTATAATACAAATATACCTACATAGAACTGTAAGTTAATAAAATTTTATATTTTGATACAATTACATTTATTGTTTACATGCATTTAAAACTTTTTGATTTTATTCCTTACTTTGCATTAATTACATTGAAAAAATGATAGAAAATAAAAAATAAAGTATACGGATTACAGAGACAGGTAGAGAGAGAGAGAGGAAATCTCATGGGGGTACATAACGCTTTTTCCTTAAGTCACGAAAATTTATAAATATCAACAATCAAAATATCCATATCAAATTACATTCGGAGTTGAAGACATGGCGTAAGAAACTTCGTTCTTGACGGGGGTCCCCCGACCGCACACGTTTTTTTCTTGGTTTTGGATCGGGTGAATGTAAACTGGGCCAATGGAAAACTGGTCCAAATTTAAAAAATGGTACACTGGGCCAAAGACACTTTTAAGTGAAATTATGAAAGTGGTAAACTGGGCCAAAATCAAATTTAAGGTAAAAGAAAGGGTGCAGTCCGACTGATGACAATTTTCTCACTTGTTAGTCATACGCATAATGTTAACGTACGGTTAATACTTTTACCACAGATTACTGTAGTAATCTAATAGATTATCTATTACTTAGTAATAGTAATCTATTATTAGATTAGTAATCTGTGCTTTTACTAAGGAGAGGTGAGCTAAGTAAACGGGCTAAGGACCGGACTCTAGGCTAGGTCCCTAGGTTCGATCCCCAACCCGGCTACAAAAATTTATCCAACTTTATTATGACCCTCTCCTCTCGGAAGGCAATGGCAAACCACCGAAAGTAATCTGCCTAGTAATCCATTTAATATTAAAATAATAATATTAAAATAATAATATTAAAATAATAATATTAAATTGGTAGCCAACGTCTAAAGAAGATATGGCACTAAGAAGAAGAAGAATACTTTTTCGCGTGCATCTTCTTCGTGCCATGGTTGTTTTTATAAAAATTTACCCTACGTTAGTCTACGCTACGCTCCGCTTTGGTTCGGCCGCTTCGGGCCATTTTTATGAAAACTAAACTTATTATAAACATATCCTTAGGCCCGTGGGTTAAAGAAGTGGATCATTACGTGACTAGATGCACTCTTCGCTACGCTCGAGCGCCTCCAGCCATTTTTATTGCACATTAATTATAAAAAAATATGATTTTTTGTTCGAAGTGCACTGTTGAAGCATATGAATGTTAGTATCCAAATACTTTATAATGATCATTATAAAGTATTTGTATAATGATCATTATAAAGTATTTGTAGTATCGCACCGATTATCGATTATCCCCTCTCTGCGTATAGCTTAGAGCAATGGTTCCTAACCGGTAGTCCGCAGAAGCCAAAATATGGTCCGCAAAGGATGCTTTTGAATCAAATTTATTTGAGGAGTTAATTATATATGACAGCTCTACAGGCATAGAAGGCCTTTGACTTTTCCCTGCTTACCTAACTTGTCTTGTAAACTTTGCGTATGTGACGCAGCCGTATTTACGGTAATGACGTCGACACAAATATCGGGGATCACCATAGAGTGTGAATGTCTACCGGAAGGCCAAGCCAAGAAATTCTGTGCAATTCGCGATTTAAACCCAGAATTTCCGCTCTATACTCAACCAGCGATTACATCACTCCACTGCTGTGGCTTTGAAGAGTTAATTACCAACACAAAAAAATTGCTTTTTAAAAATTCAGCTTACCTAAAAAATTCTGCCTTTGGCTCAGTTTACCATTTTCAAAATTTTAGTAAAATTTGCTTTTGGCTCAGTTTACCATTTTCAGGTAGTTTTTTGGTCCAGTTTATATTACCCCTTTAGATCATAACAATTTGAGCGACTTTCCATTGGTTAAGAAAATGATTTATTTGAATATGTAATAGCGTTGAAAATGTATGTTATGGCTTACTACACTTGTTGTTTGCTTCTTGCAGAACTTTTTTGAATCCTTCTAACATCACGCATTCAAAATTTTAAAATTGGCAAATCCCAGGGGCGTTTTCAGCCAACTGGCTTAGGGGGGGTAATTTACCAATATCAATGTAAATTTCAACATAGATTGATCTTTTTTGTTAAAAAATAAAGGATAAATAATAATTCTTAGGGGGGGGGTAATTACCCAATTACCCCCCTCTGAAACCGACAGTGGCAAATCCATTTGAAAAGTAGCCAAAAATTATCGTGGTTCTTCGTCTACTGTAGAAGAAAATGATCATTGTTTCTAGCCCATTTATTATTTTTGTCTTTAATTAGTACCTACTACCTTTTTCTATTGAGTGAAATAATAATTTTTTTAACAAAATGAGAATGAAAACAATATTTGCATAAGAAGGATAAAAAGCGAAAAAAAGCTGTTTGAATAGTCATATTTCGGTTAGTTTCTAACCAAAAACATTTTTCGACCCAGCATTTCAAAGGAATTTTTGTTTACTTTTTTTTATATGAAGCAATCCCTGTTCCTATCTTTAACCTAAAAACAGTTATAGACAAAACAGCAAAAAAATAAAAAAAATCAAAATTTTGGCATTATTTTTTATTCTTGATTCAACATTTTTGGCATAAAAAATGTTTTAAAATTTTTTAAGTTAACTGCTTGGATGGGAAATTTAATTATCTACAAAAAGTTTCATATAAAGTATATCGAAATTTTGCTTCGTTTGCAAGATATATTAAAAAAACTGAAAAGGGTGCATTTTCACCTCTCTTTTCAATTTCCACCTTTTAATTTTCTTCTTTTTTTTTTTCTTCTTTAATGACCCATTGACCAATTCCTGCAATAAAAACCCGTAAACGTGGATTTTTAAATTTCTATTCCAACTTTCTGATCTGCCACTGTAGTTGATCTACAACCGCTTGTAACCTGGTAACAAAAATTAGCAAAAAATTGCCTAGTTCAGAAATAGACGTTTGGTGTATTATATTAGTAATAAAAATTATTCGTAAAGGGTGGTAATCCTAGAAAAACAAAAATAATTTTTGGCAGAAGATAGTTTTAAAAACCTGTTATTTTACAAATCTTGTGAGAGCATCTACTATTCATTGTACAAAATGTAGATTGAACATTTAAATTAGAATTATCGTTTTTTTAAAAAGGACATATTTGATGTTACCATGTCTTATCCTGGTTTCACTTTAGCAATAGTTTTAGGAGTTGCATTGGGCACTGCAATTTATTGTTATTTCAAAAGTGACAATTCTAGACAAGCTTATGGTTATGATTATGATAGTGACAGTGATCCCGGCTACAGTGACCCTTCCGGCAACTCATTTCAAGCAGGCAGTGACACACATCCTAGGTAAATTAAATACGGTTCATAAAACATAATCGTAGTTAATCTTTTATGTGATTTCAGTTCAAAAAGGCGTAGGAATTCTAAAAGGTGCTCTATATGCTTAGACAAGTTAGGATCATCCAAAACAAAGCAGATCGATTGCGGTCACATATTTCATGATAATTGTATCACTATGTGGTTTCGAACAAGTAGAACTTGCCCTAACTGTAGATCAGAAGCGTCTATTTAATATATCCTTGTGAGGCTACCAAATTGTCAATGTTATAATTGATACCAATTATTTGATTAAGGTATAAGACTTTCCTAATAATGAAAATTAATTTTAGATAATTTATTTTGTTAAGTAGTATAATGAAGTTTGTACTTTAAACTTAATTACTTAAATTGTGATGTGTATGTTCATATTATTAAAGTACCTACTAAAATGTAAAGACAAATAGTAAAATTTTGATCAAGTGTTGTGTAACATTAAAATACATTTTTTTCAAGTTTATTTTGGTTTTAATGCCCAATAACTATAGACAGTTGGGGAGTCTGAACTTTGCCTCGATTCCAGAACCTACACAAGTTAGGAATGGGAAGTACAAACTTTTATAAGATAATACACTGATCTTGGTTCATCAAATTTCACTTTCTAAAACTTATATTTTATTGTACAAAATTTTTTAGTAATACAGATAATTATTTATTACAAAAGAACCCATTTTTCAGTCGAGTCGTCGTCCTTTTTACTTGATTTTTGTTTGGGCACATTTTTTTTCGAGTTGGGTTTTGGATTCTTTTGTTGTGGTTTTTTCTTAGGGGTGGCTCCACCAGGTAATTGTTGAACTTGGGATTCGACTAGTTCAGCTGCACGACATTCTTGTACAGTTTTTTCCAGATCCAACTCTTCCATCAAAAAGAGACGTTCTTGCAGCTTTTTGTTCGAAATTCCCGCTATAATTTGTGTCATTATTAAACTATCTGATAAATGATCGAATTCACAATTTTTCGATTTTTGTTTAAGAGACAATAAAAAGGCATCGAATGACTGTTTGGATTGTTTAGTATTAAAAAACTGATACCTAACAAACGCCAAGTTAGATTTTGGTTTACAGTATTTATCAAATTTCTCGTAGAGTTGTTGAACCGAAATATTTTCTATATCTAACAGTTCCAGTTCGTTGGCTATGTCACGACCATATTGACCTATAATGTGAAGAAAAAGTGCACATGCCGTTTTATCTGTTTCGCTTATTCCGGAAGCAATTAAATAAATTTGAAAATTTTGTTTCCACTTGATCCAATTTTCTCCTAAATTTCCTTTTTTGGTCAATGGGTCTGGTTGAGTTATTTTTAATGTAGACACTTGTTCGGTCATGTTAATTATTAACTACACCTGCTAAAAATTATTTTTTCGATTATACTTGACTTAAAACGGAATTCTTTTTAGAAAACTTACTTTTAGCTAATAATATTTACAAAGAATCTACAACATACAACAATTCCACCACGGTGAATTTAAACGTCAATTTCCGCTCGTGATTTTACAGACACCCAAACAACTACTGGTGACTAAAAGTAAAATAAAATGTTTTAGTTACTTTTCCAATTCTTTTATTATTTCTTACATTTTTTAATATTTTTTTTCTCCTTAAAAATCATAAATCCATAAAAATGTGGTGGAATTGTAAAAAGCACACGAATGGTTGGTTATCTTTGTTTATTACATTTTCACAATCTGTGATTCTGTGCATCATAGTTAGTTGCACTGGTTGCACTGGTTTAAGTGAAGGACAAGGTAAATAATGCTAATATGAACTTGAATATTTTTTTATTTATGTATTGCTTTCTATTCCAGTTTTCTTTAATTTGAAGATAAAATGGCTGGATTAACAACAGCAACAATAAATATTAGTCAGCCAGACGCCTTAGAAAAGAAAGGAGAATTAGGGGAAAATTGGAATAAGTGGAAACAAAATTTCAAAATTTATTTAATTGCTTCTGGGGTCAACGAAGCAGATAAGACAGCTTGTGCATTATTTCTGCATACAATTGGACAATACGGTCGTGACATATACAATGAGTTGGAACTCTCTGATTTTGAAAATCTCACCATTCGAGATCTCTACGCAAAATTCGATAAGTATTGTAACCCTAAATCTAACCTGGCTTTTGTAAGGTATCAATTCTTTAACACTAAACAAGCTAAACAACCTTTCGATGCATTTCTATTAGCTCTTAAACAAAAATCTAAAAATTGCGAATTTGGAGACTTAACCGATAGTTTAATTATGACGCAAATTATAGCCGGGATTTCTAATAAAAAGCTTCAAGAACGACTCTTTCTAATCGATGATTTGGATTTGGAAAAAACAGTGCAGGAATGTCGTGCGGCTGAATTAGCTGAATCACATGTGCAACTAATACCTGGTCACTCGAGTGGAGCGACTAAGAAAAAACCAGAGAAGAAATCCACCGAAGTGAAGGAAAAACCTGCAAGAAATAAAGGTGACCATAAGCCAAAGAAAGCCACCAATGCAAAAGAAGACTCCGAACCTTCTCAAACTCCAAGAAAAATCAATTGTAAATTTTGTGGTGGTTTTCACGTGCATGGATCGTGCCCAGCATTTGGATCTACATGTAAAATATGTGAAAAACCAAATCATTACGCCAATGTGTGTAAAAATAAGAAGTGATTTTAATGAATCAATTACTTTTCAATTATAAAGATTATCTTTGTTTAAATCGTTTGATTTAGTAGGTAGTTGGAAAAATTATTGAATTTATTGATACTTTTATATTACGTGAAATAGCTTTTTAAAATTGTTTGATTTTGTTTATTCAATGTAAGATAAATATTGAAATAACTTTATACATTTTTGATGCAAAGAAGATAAAAGAGGTTAATTATTATTTGTTGAATTTATTTTACCTATCAGGATCAGGTGTTCATTTAAAAATTTCTACCCTTAAGGCTGCCGTCCTACCTATGTTAATTATATGGGACAGATCGCTCATTTGTATTTACTAGAAGTGAAAAAATTCTAACTTTTAAGAAATTTTTTGTAATCACTTTAAAGATAAAAGTTGGCTCTTAGACGTGATCTATTTTTTATTACAATCAGATGATTAGAAGTATTGAAAATTTTGCTGCAAAGTTACTCAATTTTTCAGATAGCAAAAGTAGCCATGTTATAATTTTTTTGTTATTCCGGGTTATAAATGACCTCTTAACGTACCTGTTTCGAGAACTATAAAGGAGGTCTTTTCTCAAAAGGTCACCTCAAGGGGGACCGACCCAAACTTTATTTTGTTCTAGAACAAAATAAACCTAACTTTTATTATGTCCTAGGACTATAAAAACCTAAGTTTATTGGGTCCTAGGACTTATAAAAACAGTATGTTCGGATACCTGCTTGAACGGGTTCATCCGTTTGTAGCTGTAGCTGACACTTGGCATCTGCGGAGCAGATGCGGGCGACAGCCCGCATATCTCCTTCGTCTGATTAGAAACCTGACGTTGAGAATTTTTTACAGGGATTTCAAACCCGAGGAGCGGCGTCGAGCCGGTGTCTTGTTTATTATTGCGCTATAAGGTAAGCACTGCGGGGTCGGGGGCTAACGTCAAATTGCCCGCGCGTGCACTCACGCGTGAGACAATCCCCGCGCCCGCGGCGGCGCGATGTGCTTACCTTGGGCCCCTTCTACAATAACAGATCCTCAGTCGCGCCGTTGCTACAGCGTTTTTATTAAAATATAAAAAAATTTTTACAATTTACAAACTCAACAATAATCTAACAATAAGCGCTGAAAAAAAAATTTAAAAACACAAGCTGAAAAGGAAGAAGGACTAGCTGGGACAGGACAATGACGGATATGTGTAACCTCCCCGGGGCAGCGTGAACACTCCTCACTGGAACACGCCGTTCATTTATTCTGGTCTGTTGCGAAGCACCAGGGCTGTTGCCCCATATCTTTGCAGACTTGAAGAGTATGTAAGGTTGCGGGCTTGCCCGCAACGTTACGTTGGATGATTTTTATTGAGGCGTACCTCTGAAAATTATCGCGAAGCTAAGTCCTGGCTGTGTTAACCTGTGGCACCTACAGCTTTACGTGGAATCCGAACCACGGAGTCGCCACGGGAACACGCCGTCCTCGGAGTCAGAGTTTAAATACGATGGAGGTCATGGTCGGCAGCAAAAATCTGCAGAAGGGAACGTTTCTCATTGGTCAGCCCATTGGCGTTCCAATAAACGGTTTTTAGGGCTTCGGGAATTGTAGTCGTCATGAAATCTTATGAGCGATGGCGTGGGCTGAAGGACAGGAAGAAAGTTAAACGACTCTGACAAACTGTCCGAGGGTTTCCTAGATCACCTCGGAAGACATTCCGAACTCGTCTGTAGGAGGGATGTTGGAAGGCTTGTCTTTTTTGGGAGCCTCGGATAGTTTCTGAGAGAGGGCTGATTGGGTGGGCCTTGATCGGGCCTCCTGGACGTTTTGGGAGGGAGCTGGTTGGGTAAGGTTTGACCGGGCCACCTGAACGTAGGAACGTTCATTGGTGACCGGCCTGTACGAGTGTCTCGGTTGGCTGTTGAAGGGAGTTTGTCGAGGGAGAGCTTGCACTCTCCACATTTTGGGGTACGATTTGCAGCCCTGGTAACTAGCTGGGTGGTCGCCACCACAGTTAGTGCAGGTTGCCGTACCTTTGGGTCTGCTGCACTCGGCCGTCCAGTGCAGGCCTGGGCACTTGACGCACCTGGGGGTAGCCTTACAGCAGCTCTGAGCGTGGCCAAAAGATTGGCAGCGATGACACTGCCCAATCTTGGTTTTTGCGTGGGGAACCTCAATCTTAACGCGTATGTCGTGAACGACATCCTCGTTGAAGATTTTTGCGGAGGTCGTTGTTTTAGGCATGCCATGGTGACCATGATGAGGGGAAGGGGTCTCCTATCCCGACTGCTCCTCATCCTGCCTACCGTGCAGTCGTAACCTTTAGCAATAAGGTCCTCTTGAATCTCTTTAGCGTCTATGTTGATGGGGATGCCCCTAATGACTGCTTTTAGGGGCTTTTCCTCTCTCAACTGGTGGAAATACCATCCTCCTTCTTCGGGAGTAAGTACTTCCTCGAAGTACTTGTAAATCGCCCTATAGTCGTTTTCGCTGGCGGGAGTGATGTCAGTCCGCCAGAGAGTAATTTGGCTTTTGTAAAGTGAATCCCGCGCCTCGCGAATTCAGCCTTTATGCTTTTCCATTTAGCAGTATCCCTCAGCACTAACGGAGGGATCCTAGTTCTGAGTGGAACGGCCAAAGGGGATTCCTGACGGGGCGTCTGACTGGGGAGTGAATGGACTGGGAGAGTGTTAAGGGGGTTGTCGGTGTTTGCAGAGGGGAGTGTTTGATCGGGTAGTTGATGGTCTGTCAATTGGATGATCTGCCCGTCTACCTCCATCGGTAGGTTGACGAGCTCACCCGCCAATTGGGAGCCAATTAAATCCTCTAGTGGGGGGAGGTTAACAAAATTATCCGTTAGATTGGTACTTACCTGTCCGTCATCAATCGGCTTCTTCTTCTTTTTGGAGGATCTATCGCGGCTGCGTGACACACTACTTGAGGCAAGTCTTGATTTTGATTTTTTGAGCTGCTTACGCCTGGTCTCACGATCGCGTTTTCTTTCATCTTCCTTAGGCATATCCTGTAGTTTTGGTTGGCTGGATTCGGTCTTTTCAAATTGGTTGGCCGGTATAATTGGCTCCTCTTTATCCGGCTCTTCGATGGACATCGTGGCTTCTTCAGTTTGCACGGT
Organism: Rhagonycha fulva; assembly: GCA_905340355.1. NCBI lineage: Eukaryota > Metazoa > Arthropoda > Insecta > Coleoptera > Cantharidae > Rhagonycha > Rhagonycha fulva. The sequence continues at coordinate 39,558,366 of HG996556.1, forward strand.
TACAAGGTTGCTTGAAACAACAGTTTTTTCTTTAATCGCGCTCTGCCTTTTGGCCTCGAACTTTTCCAGGCTTGAGGTGATCAGGTTCTTGTAACCCATCAGCTTCTTATGAGTGTTGATGGCGTCATCGTAAACCGCCTTTACCCTTTGGTAAGAGCGGCTATCCGGTCTTTCTCCCAAACTTTGATAAAACGCCTTCGTCGGGCTCGATCCATAAGCGTCCAATTTCTTCTTTGTCTTGGCTGCCAGATTGGCCTGCTCCAATAGGGAAGCCTCTAAATTGGCTAGCATGCGCTGGAGTTCCACTTCGGTTAATTCGGATAACTTCTTGGAGCTTGACATATTCTTCGATGACAGTTTGAGTCTTGTACATGCGCATGCGCAATAGGTAAAAATCAGCGTAATTTTTTCTCCGTGACCGTTTCTCGGCTAGGGGTATAATACTTGCAATTGTTCTTAAATTTGTAATTTGATTTTAAAATTAACTAGTAGTTTTGCACAAAACTGCAAAGATTTTGATAAGTCATGTTATTCGAAAAGGGTAGGAGAACATTATTACAATCAATAAACGCGAGAAATGAAAGAATTTAAGTTAATTTTACTTAGGCTTATTTAAAAAAGTGAATTAAAATTTTTTTTTTTGGTGCCTATCCGCTGCGGATGTTGCCTATCATATTGGGCCAATATTATTGGCAATAATTATATATTCTATTCACTACCGCGCAGAAAATCTTTGTAGGTGTTATCGAAAACCACGTTTTAAGAAATCCTCTTTCTTTTTCCGGTTATTTACCTTGTTTATTCTTGTAAGATAAATATTACAACGACTGAGATGGGCGGGTCACGTGCAAAGGCAGCCGAAAGACAAACTAATCAAGATGGCAGGGAAAGCATTTCCCGAAGGGAAAAGACCTGTAGGACGACCACGTTCTTAGGTGGCGAGACAACATCAGAGCAGACCTCAAAACAATAGGAATTGATAAAGACCAGATAGAGACGCTCATGTCAGAAGCGAAAAAGATAGACGAAAATAGTGAAGTCAGCCAAGAACGTGCGTGAAGTTAGCCCCCCTTTTTTTAAAATTGTAATTTTTTTTATTTGTGCTCAATTGTGCTCGAGTTGTGCTTAATGTGCTTAAAAGAATTTTTTGATTTTGAACAAAAATAACAGAGAAAATCGAAAAAAACACTTTTTGACCCCAGCCCCCCTTTTTTTGAAATTGCAACTTTTTTTGGTTGTACTCAATTGTGCTCAAGTTGTGCTTAATGTGCTTAAAAGAATTTCTTGATTTTGAACAAAAATAACAGAGAAAATCGAAAAAACACTTTTTGACCCCAACCCCCCCCCCCCCTTTTTTGAAATTGCAACTTTTTTTTAGTTGTACTCAATTGTGCTCAAGTTGTGCTTAATGTGCTTAAAAGAATTTTTTGATTTTGAACAAAAATAACAGAGAAAATCGAAAAAACACTTTTTGACCCCAGCCCCCCCTTTTTTGAAATTGCAACTTTTTTTTAGTTGTACTCAATTGTGCTCAAGTTGTGCTTAATGTGCTTAAAAGAATTTTTTAATTTTGAGCAAAAATAACCGCGTACAGCGCAAAATAAGATTTCGACCTAGCCCTCCTTTTTTGGAAATTGCAACTTTTTTTGATTGTACTCAATTGTGCTCAAGTTGTGCTTAAAAGAATTTTTTAATTTTGAATAAAAATAACCAAGTATGGACCTCAATCATCTGTCTTATTAGATAGAGACCCCCCTCCCCACTTATTAGGACCATCTGGGTCTTGCAACCTGTCGATGGTATTGAATAGGTATCTCGGTTTTCCCACTTTATAAGATCTATATACGAACCTGTCCCCAGGTACATTTATTATTTTATGAATATTTGCTGATAAAACTCATACTTAGAGTTTTTTTTGTAAATTTATAAGTAAACACCAAGAACACAAGTACTTGTGACCCTTCACTTGTTTTACAAAACAAAGAAAAAATTTTAGTAAAGCAAGATCCTTGGATAGATGAAGGATACAGTACATAAGAATTTTTCTAGAAAGGGAAAAGATTTAAAATCAAGCCTATAAAAATGTCCCATGATGGGGCAGTTCCGGACAATTTAAAAGTTTTGCTAAATAAAATTTTTCTGAAAAATGATTTACTATTTTTATTTAGATTTAACAGGAAAATATTAAGTAAACATAGCTATACCTACTATAATTTTTGCAAATCTCTATGTCAAAAATGAATGAATATAGAGCAGTTTGAAAAAAGGTGTCCGGACCTGTCCCCTTCTCGCCTACCTAATTATAGTAATCTACCTCTAATATCAAGAAATCATAAAAAGAATTGTAAAAATTAATAAACTCTCAATGGGCCGGGTGTTGACCGGAGTGAGTGGATGACTTTTGAAACGTTTGGCCTTGGCCAATATATTACATTCTCATCTTATTCAAAATAATATCAAGTTTTTAATAATTCTTTTTATATAGATGGCTACAAATTCCATTATCTGGTAAGCCTTTTGTGCAATTAGTTATTGTTGGTCCAATATTTTTTCCAATATTGGGGCAATATAGAAATTCAACATTGCACCAATGTTGGCTAAAGCTTTGTGCAATATTGCGCCAATATTGGAAAATGTTCACATCTCGATATTTCAATATTAGACCAATATTGCGCTAACATTGTGTTGTGTGTTTGTTTTCTATCTCAAATGCTACTAGGATCTTAATCTATAAGGATATCTACTTATGTTAAACCATAAGCACTACGTTATAATCCAATCGAACATTTTCCAATATCTAATACCTAATAGAAAAAACATACAAATTTTTAATTTATTTTTGTTGTAATAACATAAGTTGTGAATTACAAATAATATTCTTACATAAAAGAACAAATGTATTTTCTGATTTTTTTTTTAAATATATTTTTCTTTGCTGTGACAATTGAGTTTTAGTTCTATTAACAAACTATATTTCAAAATGTGACATGCACAGTTATTTTTTAGTAGATCTCTTTAATTTGAATGTTTTTTAAAAATTTTTTTTCATTAGAATAACCTTTTTAAAGAATTTATTATTCAGATTAAGATAATAAATTCATGATAGGATTCCTTACCCCTTATCATAATAGTGGCTATCTATTCGAAGTATTGAATGGATACGGCAGGAAATCAATAATTCATTATTCTTATTAATAGCCGTTTAGTTAATTTTGTCCGTAGTGAGAAAGTTCAATTTTATGGTTCGGTTGACGATTTCCTTCTCATATCTTATAGTCGATTTATGCAACTAATTTAACGTAATTTAGAGTAAGGTAATTTAATTTAATATAAAGATTAACATTAATTTATGCAAAACTAAGCATAACTTAAAACTGAAGCATGCACTATGACGCTACTTGTTCTATCTACAGTAGAATTTCTACCCGGTGAGACATAACCTTATTCATTAGTAATACATTACGCAGCATTGTCAGTGGAATTTTAACCCGCACAACAAGCAGAATTTTAGGCTTTGGAGTGATGTGAATCCTAGACAACTGCATCAGCCACCTCTCCATTCCCCAAAAGTTACTGTGTGGCGTGCCATGTCTTCATCAAGAGATCACATGGGCCTACTTTTTTGAAAATGATATAGGCAATACTGTGACACTATGCAAATATGTTGGAAAAATTTTTGATTCCACAACTTCCTCAATACTAAGTAAACGAGGAAATATTTTTTCAACAAGATGGACCAACCTCCTGCACGGCAAGAGAAAGTATGAATGTTGTCAATGGTTTATTTTCAAATCATGTGATCTCCTGAAATGGGGATATAGGGATATTGTATGTGGGATTACCTGAAAAGTAAAGATAACCCACCACAAACAATTGAAGCACCGAAAGAACGGATACGACAAGAAGAGGATAAAATTCTTCTGACTGGCGATGCTGCGGAATGTAATGAATAACTTCAAGCCTTGCCTGGAAGAATATCTACGCATGAACGGACGTTAACTTACTGATAGAGTTATTTTTAAAACTTAAAATGCTTTTTTATGTATTATAAGGTGGAAAATTTTTTTTTGAAAAATTGATAGCTTTTTTTACCAGCGTTATTAATATTGCTCTCTACTCTGTTCCACCCTGTATATAACAGATATATAGTAATATTGAGTTAAATGGTAAAAATATGAATACAGAAAATATTAAACATGCAAATTCATCAAAAATAGTGAAAAAATTCTAAGTATGTAGTAAGTTTTAAACCAAAATTCATTTTTAATTCTCTTCAAAAAGCAAATCTTTTATTGGCTAAATGTATATCACCATCTCTGTGTTTGAAGTAAATACATATATCGTACATGCTATAATGATATTAGTATATTTACAGTGTTAACATTATAAAAATATAAATGAGTATTTTCTTATACTGTCATTGATTTCCATGTATAAATATGAAATACATTGCATTACTTGTAGTTACATTATTTTGCTCATGTGATAATCCAAAACTATTATCGACAATTATTTCTGTTAGTAGACGATACCTTGTTGATTTAGATCATGATTACTCATATTTATTACTTACAATGACATAAAATGAGGTATTCATAACATTCGTCGGGAAAACCGGGGTCAAAAGTAACAATTTAACTTGATAATTTGACAGTAAAGAAACTATTGCAGTTGTAAAGAAAAGTTTTGTAGACCAAGTTTACTTAACATGTGTTATGAAATAATTAAGTTGTTACTTTTGCCCCTTATTATTTTCGACCCCGATCTACCCTACATTTTATATTTATTGCTAATTATATTATTACCTAGTAATTACTTAGAAAACAACTTTTATGTTATGGTGAAAAACTCAAACTTTTTAGGGAGGTAACTTGATCAAGAGTTATTAAAAAGTTACAGATTGTGACAGATCAATATTTATTTGAATTAAAATGTAATAAACTAAAGAGAACATAGTAGTGTCGTATCTACCTGATGAGAGTGGATATTAGGTGTAACAAACATTACCTTGTCAATATTGAACATCGACTATGTGCAAGTAGATAATATTGGATAGTACATTTAAATACTGTAATTATGTAAATAAATAATTTTTATTGAATTATTTTCGATGGAAAGTGTAACACAATACCAAGCTTGATTCAGAATGTAATAATAAACCACGTAAGTAAGAAGTAGGTAAAGGAATCCACAGTAGCATATGAAATGAACGTTACTCACGTTCACGCTCAGCTTATATTCCGAATATCACCATACGATTAAAAAACTTTAAAAAGATCAGCAATGGTTGTTCAGTATATCCATCTTTTGCCTATCGTAATATTTATATGGTTTCCTTTAACATTTGTTACCACGTAAGTAGAATTTTCTTTTTATAATGTTGATTCAACTATTCAATTTCAGTTATACTATTGCGGTGATACGAAAAGATGTCAATCCTATATTTCCGTACATAAGCGACACTGGCACTTTTTCACCTGAAAGTTGTATTTTTGGACAAATGCTTAACATGGGGGCTATTTATAGTGAGTACTTTGCTTGTCAACTTCTATTTACGAATTTTTTCGTTTGGAACTGTATAATATATTCATATGCAATGTTAAAATAATTTCATTTTTTTATTACTGTTACATTTATATCAATTGTATTATGAAATACATTTCCGGCAAAAATAGAATAATATAATAAACTAACAAGTTTTACAGTCACATGTGTTGATTCTCAATATTATGTCAGTTATGTTGTGATACAGTATGCGAATCCAAATATCTTTGAACATCAATTTCAAAATTTTTACACAAATACGCACAATCCGTACACAATTTTTTTGGGTGCATTACGAAATTCTCCCAATGTTATCTAAATTACACGACAATACAACCATTATAGCACTTGACGTCACTATCTCTGACGAACTTCACAGGTAAAATGGGCTATTAAAGAAAAATCCTTTCCAAAATTTTAATCATGCACAGTGGATCAATAAATCCAGCTTCGCCTGATGTGAGATAAACAAAAGCTCAATTTGCACCAATAAGAACGTAGCAAAATATATTTTCCCGAATACCTAAATTTGAGACTGAACGCGAGCTATACTTGTTTGAACAGTCGTATCTACATATTATGCTGTAACTATAGAACTACTACTTACACCCAAATAATAATAACTCTTTAATCCACAGTGTCGTTTACCTACTTCAATATTTTTTTATATTTTGTTTTAGTGGCACTCTTTATTTATATTAGGTTTAAAGCAGTAAATGATATTTGCATAAGAAATGCTTTAAGAAAAGAAATATATGAAAAAAACTCAACTGCTTTGTATTATGGACAGATAGCTGCATTCGGTATTATGATTGTGGGAAACTTTCAAGAAACTAATATTTTTGTGGTTCATTTGATTGGAGCTTTCTTAGCATTTGGGTTGGGAACAGTTTGGCAGTGTTATCAAGTAAGATTCGTTCATTTTTTATCATTTGTTACCTTCACTTTAGCGCTCTAGCTGCTATGCCATATAAAAATACAATAGATCAGATTTTGAAAAATAAAACCTAACAATGTATGCCACTCAGGTGTGCAAATTTTAGATGGTTTTCACCTACGTAGAAAGAGAATATTTTTATATGTTCCAAATAAAGTCAGTGGTTAGAAGTGACAGCTACTTGCTCTTGCACTCCGCTACAAATTTCAAAATTATTTTATATTGGGCATATTTGTACTTCTAGGGGATATAAACGTGTACACATAATATTTTTTTTATTTGAGGTTTAGTTTTTAAGATATGGGGTTCTAAAGATTCACCTGATTGACGGAAGGGCTTATTTGGAATATTATTTTCATATTGTAATAAATTATAATAAAATAATAAATGTAGTGTTTTCTATAGAAAATTTACTGTTCTTTTTGATTTTTAAATCAGATTCCAAATTTGAACTTTTTTTCTAGTGTTAAACCAAAAGTAAATATTTCAAATATTTGTTTTAATAACTTCGACCATTTTAATTTTAATTTTTTTTACTTTAAAATAAAGCTTTAAAATTTTGCCAAAAAAATTTCAGAATGGGATCTCAATTAGTTTAGAAGATACATCGATTACAGTACGCACATGTCACGCTAGGCGCTTGATCAAGTTGGCCGGACTAAGTACTTTTACCTTGGAAAAGGAAAAAAGAAGTTTATATTTGGCATGATTATTCAGTTAAGTAAGTTAAATATAAAATTCCAAGTTTTCGACCTTGAGGGGGTGCCGCTCGCGCCGTCTTTTTGGTTTGAAAGGGTGGACAATTGCTTTTTTGCTACTATTTTGTTACAGGTACTAGATACGTCGACTAAGATTATTATAAAAATTGTAGAGCGTGCAATTCTGCATATTTTTTGTCTAATGTATTTTTTCTAAAATTAATAGCTTTTTGTCAATTTCAAAGTATTAGTGGTATTAAATTAACGAAAATGTTAATTTTCTACTCGTTATAACTCTGAAAGTATTAATTTTATAAAAAAATGTATAAGAAGAAAAATATGCAAAATCACACGCTCTACAATTTTTATAATAACCTTAGTTGATGTATCTAGTACTGGTAACGAGATAGTAGCAAAAAGGCGATTTTCCACCTCTTCAAACTAAGATGGCGGCGCGAAAGACACCCCCTCAAGGTCGAAAACTTGGAATTTTATATTTAACTTACTTAACTGAATAATCATGCCAAATATAAACTTCCTTTTTCCTTTTCCAAGGTAAAAGTACTTAGTCCAGCCAACTTGATCAAGCGCCCAGCGTGACATGTACGTACTGTAATCGTTGTATCTTCTAAACTAATTGAGATCCCATTCTGAAATTTTTTTAGCAGAGTTTATAAATGTTAAGCTTTATTTTAAAGTAAAAAAAATTAAAATTAAAATGGTCGAAGTTATTAAATAAAATATTTGAAATATTTACTTTCGGTTTAACACTAGAGAAAAAGTTCAAATTTGGAATCTGATTTAAAAATCAAAAAGAACAGTACATTTTCTATAGACAACACTACATTTATTATTTTATTATAATTTATTACAATATGAAAATAATATTCCAAATAAACCCTTCGGTCAATCACGTGAATCTTTAGAACCCCATATCTTAAAAACTAAACCTCAAATAAAAAAATATTATGTGCACACATTCATATCTCCTAGAAGTACAAATATGCCTAATATGAACAAATTTCAAAACCTCACTTTTTTTTCGTGGTCCGCTTCACGTGAAATGCCCCTATGATAAAATTATATTACTTTATTATTTACATTTTAATATCTACACAACTTTAATTTAACAGGCTAGTCAAATTAAATTTTTTTTGGAAATAATCCAGACTCGATCAAACCCGTGCAGTCGATAGAAAATACATTTTCAAAAAATGTAATTTACAAACATCACTTTTATCATTTTTTAATAATCAGGGCTATTATGTATCACCAACGTTATTATAAAGGTGGCAATTATGACATAAAATAAAGTTTTTCAGTAAATCCTACCAATCAAATCGATACCATTTACCGAAATATGTTATAACGGTCACCGTTATGATAACGTTGGTGATACATAATAGCCCTGAATGTCTGTAAAAAGTTTAATTTAACACTGGTCTAAAAATAATTTTTGGTTATAGACATGGATATCGTTTAAATTGTATCCCATAGTTGGTCAGCCAGGTGCTAATAATACTAGATTAGTTTTAACAATTATTTGTGGGATAACAGCAAACCTGAGTTTTGTGTTTGGGGTACTATCAATAATCGATTTCAAAGGTAGTAAATTTTTAAACGACGGCAATATTCTCATCTAATATTTTCGTTTTAGGAACCGATATAACGAAATGGAATAAGCAAGATGGAGGTTACGTTTATCATCTCATCAGTAGTGCCACCGAATGGATAGTTGCGTTATCTACGATGAGCTATGTCTTAACTTTTACATCAGAATTTAAACAAATAACAGTGGAAACTATAGAAGTTAGTGTGAAAGAGACGTCGTCAACGGTTAATTTTAATAATGCACAGCAAATAAATGATACCAGACAACGAGATAGGAACAGATACTGATGTTTTAAGTGATATGATTACAATTAAGCATACATAGTATGTACTATTGTACCTAAGCGATACTAAAATAACTTTTACTACATTGATTATTATCAATATTTGTGTGAAGCAATTTTTTACATCACCGTAGATTAAATTTTATAAAAGAGTGCTCTATTTATAAGAGTTTAATACACTTGTGGTGTGCATTATCTCTACTGTTATCATAATGCTATCAAAAATTAAGGGACATCTCTCAGAATATTGGCACAAAAAGGATAAAATGTTGTTTAGTTGTAGCAAACACAGCCATTAAAGCAGACAGGCTGTTTTAATTCGGGATATATTGTAGGCACACGAGGAGTAAAATAATGTAGCTTATAAGTGATAAGATCATCAACTGCACATTTTAATATCTATCCCTAACCATCCTCTTAAAAATTAAAATAGAGATTTTCAAAAATTTCTCTAAAAAACGAGAAACAAATTAATGCGGAGTCAGTCAGGGTGGTTCGTTTTCGTTGATATGTTCTGTAAATGATATTATATTTATTAGTCGGAGGACATTTTTGTATTATAGATTTTTGGGCATCCAATTAAAAGAAAATGAGTTATTTCAGAAAAACCAAATGTTGGTACATACTTAATTTTTAAAATTGGAACACCTTAGAAAAGGGAGACCAGCAGTCTGGCGTAAATCAAACACGAATAGACGGCGGGTGAGCGGGAAACCGCGGTTCTAATCCTGATTGAGTCGGATATATTATGGTGCGATCTAAATGTCCAAGATTGATCTGTGGATTATGGGCAAGGCAACGGGAAACCACTCCATTAATATTGGGGTAGTTCATAGTAAAGTGTTCTTCGCTTAGCCTGGAAGATCGCCAACATCCGGATTCGGATAGGCACCTGAAGAAGAAGAAAGAAAAAGGAGTTAGATGAGTATACACGCGACTCATAGTACAAGAAAGGTGACCATCTTTTAAATGTACTTAATAATTATTAGATTTTTTAGAGCGAAAATTTATTTAAACAGGAATTGCAATCGGGAAATTTGAAAGTTGGTTGCAATATTACAGATCATCAGTTATGTTAAAATGACACCCACATTTTGATACAGGATATTTTGGGTATTTGTAAATAATGAAGTTCATTAGTGATGACGTCAAAACTCCTATATTATAGACTAACCATCCACGCAATAAAACAAAGTGTTAATTTTCTGTAAGAAAGCAAATATAAAGTTTTTGTTGAGTCTCCAGGATTAATCATTTTTTTAATACTAACTCAAATTAAAGCAAACAATCTACTCAGTTAAATTTACATTTATCGGCATTTTAACCGAAGCTTGTGAACGTATTATGAGAGATGTCTTTTAAAGAAAATTAAAATATTAAAATTTCAGCATAAATATTTATAATACGGACATATCGTACAGCAGGGGTGTCAAACACGCAGCTCATAAAGCAATTTCTTGTGGCTATGGCTGGAACGACTCCATGAGCTCAAATACAAAAACAAAGTTTGCAGTTGATCTTGATCCATTCTTTCTCTTCCATTCTAATTAGTGCAGCTTTTTTTAGTCAAACATTTGTTACGGCGCACTTGAAATATTCATTTACAGAAAATGGCCTCTGGTCCATTTGAGTTTTGCACCCCTGTCACATTCAGTGGAATATTGAGATTTACAGTGGACATTTTATACTCAAAATTGTAGGTACTAGTTTATGCTTTAACATTGTAAAAGGAGATTGTATAAAATAGGTTTTAAAGTGTGATAAAGCTTTTAATTTTTGTATTTTATCACGGTTTTGTAAACTTTTTGTTTTAAATTTGAATAAAACCAAGATGTGGATTTTATCAATAATACCTACTGTTTTTATTTGCAGTGCTATGAGTAACATAATTTTAATTTACTTTTACATTTATAAAAATAATCAAAGAAGAGCAAATGATAAGTATTCAGGATCTTCATACACCTCCTCAGATGAAATACAAAAGATCGTCAGTAAATTCAAGAACGGGTTACCCTGAAACAAAATCTTCGCTTGCATTAAAGCCACCGTCACCTAAGAATCAATATTTTCCAATGCGTGTTGGAAAATGGCAATTGTTATTCCTACTCAAAAACTAGTCAAACCCAAAAATATTTCCTCTAGCTACCAACCTTTATTATCCAAAATTCTAAAAAAATCATCATATTTCATCTTTAAAACCACAATTTTAAAAGTGATACCATCGTTTCTGAACAATTTGGTTTCTGGCCTAACCATTCCACCGCCTTACAGCTCGCCATCAAAATAAATGACATTATTATTATTTATAATCATGACAAATCTACGATCCCTACAACTAGGTTTGGTTTAAAAAAAGTCTTTGACATAGTCTGGTGCCATGGCCTTTTTCGTAAACTTTATATCCAAAATTATTCCATCCACACGCTTCATTAAAATTATTGAAAATTTTCTGAGTGACATCATAATATGAAGTAAAAATTTAAAAATCCATGTGAAACTCTCTTTCCATCTTGGCTGGAGTTTTGAAAAGTTTTATCCTATCCTATCTACCATGCTCTTCATCTACTACATAAATGACATACCCAAAAACCTGACCCGACCTGACTTTGGCTATATGAAATATTATCAACTATGCGTCGGGACCAGTAACAAGATAATGGCACATTTAAAGAAGTTAGATCTGAGAATCACTGATATAAACAAAGTCGGAATCTGAACCAAAGACTAGACGGATCCCTAGTCCAAAGCGACAAAGATAACACCCTAGCTGCCAATCTCCAATTTGCGCCCAATACGACCTATGACAACCCCGACCACATCTAGTAGATGTTAGAAGACGACGCACAGAGGTCGATTAGAAGGAATTAGGCGGCCAAAATTATTTTAAAATGTATTTTAATTTTAAATCATATATCTTAATGAAAATTATTGTTTTTTTGTAAAATATTTGTATTTTCTGCAAAAAAAAATAAAAATATATAAAAAATGTAAAAAAAAATTTAAAAATCACAAAATATTTTATTCACATAGGTACAAGTATTCTATAAATTTAAATATTTATTCATTTATGGACAAATCTTCATCTGTGTCTGAAATATGGGATGCAGTATTCGGGTCAGGCGTAGCCGATAATAACATTTTGATTGCTTTAGGGCAAAATAATCTTGATTTGATCCTTTTTTTGTTTGATTGATGTTGCTTATAAGAGCATCTCAACTCAATAATAATCTATTATATATATCAAGGTTGCTTTGCTTCCTCGAAAATTTTCTTGCGTAGTTTTTGCAGTATAAACGAAAGTGTTTATTTCTCGCTTCTGCTGCCTCTTCTGACAACTGTCCTACGGGCAATATGGAATTTTCAATAACAGCACCACCATGTATTAATATTTTCTGTATCGTAGGCATCATTGGGTGCCATCCATATAGGTCGACATACAATTTTGCAGTTGCCATGACATATTCGTCGAACTGCTAGACGTCTATTTTATGACCATTTAAGATGCAAAAAACGTTATAACTTTGTCATCCGCAGCTATCCGCAGATAAGTTATACATCATTATTTAGCCTGATAAGTGAAGTATACAATGCAATTAAAATCATTGCGCGATAGGGGGCGATAATATAAAAATATACCTTTTAAAAATGAAAATTAAATAAAATTTCATTGATAAACGGTCTATTTTTGAAATTCTACAAATAATATAAAAAGGCGTTAAATATCAATTAAAAACATAAAGAAATATTGATTCTTACCTGAATTATTCGGATCCATCACTTTTAAAAGTTACTTGGACAATTCACAATATCACTTTGTTTAAATGTATAAACTGAGAGCGTTGAAAACGAGACTTACACTTCTTGAGAACACTAAGTTTCAATTGCCCTCGCACATGAATGGTAAGAAGCTCGGAACTCGGGATGGTAAATTATTGTTGTTGGCTTTATTCTTGAGCTCTGAGAATTTTTTTGGATTTTTTACGTTACTTTTAACAATTGACTTTTGGTCGCCTAATTCCTTCAAATCGACCTCTGTGCGACGTGAAGGAAGTCCTGAACGCCCCAGATGAGTCAACAATCAATTTTGCCACGTTCAAGGAAGTCAAAACTCTCATCAAGCAAGCCAAAATGAAAAGCGCACTCGGTCCTGACGGCATCTCTAACAGAGCACTAAAGAAGTTACCACGTAAAGTGATCACTGCAATCACAACCATTGTGAACGCAGCGCTTCGACTCCAACATTTTCTAAAAATTGGGAAAAACGAGAACGTGAGTCATCCACAAACACGAACAACCAAAGAACATCCCAAAGAGCTATCGTCCAATTAGCTTTCTCTCCATCATAAGCAAAATCGTAGAAAAAATTATCCTGCATCGTATCAGAAAAGAACTAAAAACTATCAAGGTCATCCCCGATGAACAATTGGGTTTTGGCGAAGGTCATTCCACGACTCATCAAATCTTTTGCATTGTCGAACAAATTTCAAAGAGATTCAACAAAAAGGAATACACCGTTGGATGCCATGAGCGAAATCCCTAGGCCAATCCACCCTCAGATCAAAACCTTCTTCTTCGCGGACAACAGCACCGTAGCTTCTACTTCAATTTCCCCAAACATTGCCACACAAGGAGACGTCGAGCAATGTATGAATTAAATACCAATCTATGGATGAATCGCTCCCCCATCCAATAGTAACTATCAGCGAAATACTTAGGAGTTACCAAAGAACAAAAATAGAACTGTAGAAAACACATCACAAACATCACTAATCGATCAAGGGGAATCATTTCGCAACTCTACCCGCTAATAGGTCCCAAAAGCAGAATGTCACCGGCAAACAAACTTTGTACTTATAAAACAATTATCAGACCAACCCTCACTTACACCGTTCCAGCCTGGGGATATGCAGTAAAATCCACTATGGCAAAAATCGAAACAATTTAAAATAAACTCGTCTGATACTCTTGGAACCCGCCACGAAGAGTAACCAACATCCATCTTCGCAATGACTCAAAACTATCCACGATCCAAGACTTCATCAAGAACCACACCGAAAAATTCTACTCAAAAACCGAAGATCATACAAACCCGCCAATTAAACAACTCAGCCAGTACAACATTAAAGATTTTCCGATGCCAAATTAACTTAAAGATGCCAAAGCAAATCTTAGAAGACGGTCATCCCTAAGAACCCCGCATACGAAACACAGACACCTGCTACCAAAACCACGCCTACAAAAAATTCAGCTCTCCTCTACAGGAACTTCGGACACTCAACTGAAAATATCAAAGAACGTAACACAATACTCCGAATGAAGAGCAAATAATTAAAACTCTCACAACCCATCCTACATCCTAATCTACCAAACTCTTTTCTTGCTGATCCCTCGCGGGTGACGCCAACCAAGATTTAGCCTTGCGCTAATTTTCAGAGGTACGCCTCAAGAAAAATCATCCAATTTTCTATTGCGGGCAAGTTTGCAAACCGCCTTCAATACTGCAAAGATACGTGGCAACAGCCCTGGTGCTTCGCATCAGTCCACATTAATTAATTGAATTGACTTTGTTATTCAATAACAAACAGTAAAAGGACATTTTCCCTAACAGCAAAATTTACTAGCTCAGCTGTAACTCATGTAACGCGATTTATTTTAGTCAAAGCGGAAAATCTATTCACATGCGTATGAAGGAACACATAGCGGATATTATGGTAAATACTAGAACTTCGACAAAACCCATACATTACCTAGAAAAATAATCGCCTAGAATTACTGCATTATACAAACAAACGTCATATGCTGACTCTCCTGGAAAAATTAGAAATTAAAAAAACGATTTTAAATAGAATCTAACGAATCTACATAACATCTCGCCACTGTTGCTCCAAGCCCAGGAATAACTATAATTCTCATAAAGTAGCCAAATGCTTCGTCATATCATTAGTAGCGTTCTGCCACTAGTTAGTGATTTTTGGCTAACTTAGAGTTAGACTGAAAGTTACGTGCAACGGCCTTGCCCTCTTTTAAAGACTCTTCTGGATCTCTGGGCTGCACGGCAAGCGTTAATTAGTTAGCCCCTACGAGGCGGCCCCGGAAAGACGTTTCTTGTGTGATGTAGGACGTCACTAATGGTTACTAGTTAAAAGGTCAACAGGTAGGCAAGAGTCAACATCCACTCTGTGCAAGACCGTAGACTGCTGGGACGAATCGAATGATTAAGGAGGCCTTGCTTCAAAGCATAATTTTCGTAGTGAGAAAAATTGAGCTTGGGAATGAGTACTAGGTTTAAGACCTGTCAACCGGAGAACTTTGCCGGGTACGGAAAGTTCCTGCTTGTAATAACTCTGAGCAATGACCGTTTGTGCTTTAGCGCAAAACAAAAGCAAGGAGAAGTGACTAAAACCCGGCTCCATCAAATAGATGGAATCAGGAGTGATTAGTATTGTTACAGTAACTTTGCCAGCTCTTGGCTGAGCAAAGTTTTTCTGTATTATCTCTGGTGAACGGAAGGAGTGAAATTTAACCCATGTTCTACTGTGCAGTAATCTCACTTCCTGAAGGAAACCAAACGGAACCTAATGAGTCTTCTTCTTCTTCGACTGAATAAATTCAGCCTAAGCCTAGGTCTTGTTATTTTCAGCTACTGCGTCGTTTCCTTGGCAGAGCTAGATCTGTGAGCTATAAATTGTTTAACGTCCGATAGGTAGTTTGCTAGACTTGCCTCCAGACGAGCCTGTAACCTTGGTTTTAATGTTAATGATGGCCATTCATTAACCCAGGAGGACCACCGGCTTAACGTGCCTTCCGAAGCACGGAGACTTAGTCATAAGAAAGTTGTCCTTCTCCGGATTTAAACCTGGTAACTACCTGGTACCTCGCATTCGCAGTTGATTGCGTTACCTACAAGGCAAATGACCGTCTCAGCCTAATGAGTGAAAATCTTAACCTACCCCTTGGAGACAAGCGGTAAGTGGAAATTTTGGTGGACACCGAAGGGACAGCTTAAACTTGAAATGCGTAAGTAAATCTCTGAAGGCCGTTAACGGCACGTCCCTGAATCAGTCAGCCCTACGTTTACGAGGGTAAAACGAACAAATAAGCGTTTGCGGGAAGTGGGAGCTTGAGCCTAAAGCTCGGGCAAGCGTGCTTAGCCTTTCCACTTAGCATATGAGCTATGCTCATAGAGGTGGATTCACAGTTGCGGGTGGTTCTTGAAAAAGTAGTTTTTTAATGTTGTCTAGGAAAGAGGCTTCAGTTTCCTAGCCGAGACGGTTTCTCCGAAGTACCTACTTTAGCGACTCGGCTTGTCTGTTAGAGAATCCACTCCCAAGATCTTACTCGAGTCGTACAGCTCTGAGATAAGGAATAGGTAGCTGGTTTATTGCTTTCGCAGAAGCATTTAATGCTTGGAGCTACATACAGCAACTAAATTTAAAAGTTCTAACGTCTGTTGTTCCAAGCCCTTCAACAATTAAACCGATTCATTTTTGCTTACACTTTCTGTTTTTCATACCTACCTGCAAGGCAAAATAAGGTGTGTAAAATTGTGTCAGGGGTCACCGATTTTCTTGTTTTACTGGAAATAGAGATTCATTATTTATACTATATTACATGTAAAATAAGATCTGTGGGATTCATCCGCTCTTCAAGTCCATCTCGACTGGTCAGGAGATAAGTTGTTATCAAGTCACTTCTGAGCCTGTAAGTACACCTTCAATGGGTGCTTATCCCCTCATAACCCTTCCAAATTTCAAAACTATACGATTTTTTTCTAGTTAGTGGTTTTTGGGCCTTCTGGCTCGACATGAAAATTGTACAATTTATGTATAATACATAAAAAACTAAGCTTTGCTAACTATTTTACAACATTAATCACATTTTTGATGTAAAAAATCGGATTAGTAATAATTTAACAGATTAGTAAACTTTCAGTTTCAGTAGGTCAAAACCTATGATATCGCCTGGAGAATTAGGTGTTTTACAGACATTATCATGTCAATATTGAACATTGGTGATGTACAGGTTAGATAATATTGGGGAGCAACTTTAAATATTTTAAATTGTAATAATAGGTAGGTATAAATAAACAATAATTTTTATCTAATTATCGAAAATGTAGCAGAAAACATCAGAAAAACCGCAACTTTGCAAAATTTCAAAACTACACTATCTTATTCAATCAATGTTTTTTTTGTTCTTTTGCCTGGACTTAAAAATACTATGAGTTTTGTATTGTATAAAAACCAAACTTTGGTACCTAATTTAGAAGATTAATTACATTTTGGATGTAAAATTTTGATTACCATTATATTAACATTATTATTAGTAAAACTTTCAGATTCAGTGGGTCAATACCTACGATATCATCTAGACAATTAGGTGTTTTACCAATATATCAAGTCAATATTGAACATACACAGTAGGTGATGTACATGTAGATAAAATTGGTTGGTACAGTTAAATTATTTAAATTGTAAAAATATAAATAAACAATTATATTAATGAATTCTTGAAACTCGAGGAGAAAACACTGTAGGTAAAGGGAATGCTCGTTAGCATTATTCAGTGTACGTTACTCACGTTCGCGTTCTGCTTACATTTTAAATATCACCATACGATTAAAAAACCCTTAGATCACTAATGGCTGCTCTATCTATTCAACTCATGCCTATTGTAATATTTACATGGTCTGTTTTAACATTTGTTACAACGTAAGTAGAAAACTTTTTTAATTACTTGATTCTAACTATTCAATTTCAGTTACACTATTGCGGTGACACGAAAAGATGCTTATTTTATTTTTCCATACATAAGCGACACTGGCACTTTTTCACCTGAAAGTTGCCTTTTTGGACAAATGCTTAATATGGGGTCTGTTTATAGTGAGTATATTGCTTGTCAACTTCTATTTGCACATTTTTCAGTTTAAAACTAAATATTCACAGTTAATATTGTAACTCGGGTTACCCGTGGGTAACTTCTGGTGACTTCTCTGCAGAAAAGTTTTGCATTTAATGTAATAATATTTATTACAGTACAAGTGAAGAACTACAAAATTTGCACACGAGGCTCTAGTCGCGTGTGCAAAGGCTCATAAGTGTAGTGTAGGTTTCTATTTCTTATCTACCAGCCCGGGACTTGGCTTCATTTAGGGAATATTATCCGTCTAGGTTAAATTAATTCTTTAATCCACAGTAAAATTTAATACTATAACATTTTATGTATATTGTTCCAGTGGCATTCTTTTATTATATTAGGTTTAAAGCAGTAAACGACATTTGTATTAAAAATGGTTTAAGTAACAAAATATATAACAGAAATTCAGTTTCGTTGTATTATGGATTGTTATCTGCATTTGGTATTATGATTGTGGGAAATTTTCAAGAAACTAATATTTTTCCAGTTCATTTGATTGGGGCGTTTTCAGCATTTGGGCTGGGAAATATTTGGCAGGCCTACCAAGTAAGATTTATTTATTTTATTTTTAACATTGTAAAAGTGCAACAAATAAGATTTTGCATAATAAACCCGGGTGTATATAATTTAAAAAATTAATGAAAAAGAGATAGTTTATTTTAGAAAAATTTTTCTCACCTGAAAATTGTAATAAGAAACACTTCTTGCTCAAGCTAGAGCTAGCGATTTAGTTTTATTTATATACACCCCCGTCCCAAGAAGTTTTTCTTATTAGTGCACCAGAGTATAATGCACCAATGGTGCAAATAGTAAAAACCAGCAAATAATAGTAAAAATCTTGCCTTTGCTGAAAACGGGCCTAACCAAAAGAAGTTAGTCTTTGTTATACTTTCAATTTAACTTCACAAAATATGGTTTAAAACTTAACTTTAATTGTATTCTTCATTAAACTACTCTAATTCCTGCTTTATTTTATAAACTGGATTACCTAAACACTTACAATAGCTCAATAAATGTTTGAGGTTCAAAATCTGAGTATTTTCATCATGAACCATGTTGGGAAATATGCTGGTGGAATGTACAGGGTGAATACTTTCTACCAAAGCCATAAATTGTCTAAAACCTCAATAGCTCAAGATTTTTATTAAAGCAGGGCATATGATCGTAACTAGCTGAAGCCCAATAATTGAGCTGATCTCTGCCCAAAAAATAAAACTCTACCTTTGAAAACAAGACTATGCCCGATTGAAAAAAAATGGTGCATGATATACCCACATCTTCTCTATACCCTTGAAATTGAACCAAAACATAACCTTAAATTCTATAACTTTTACGCTGATCTAACAACATTAATTTTAGACATGGATATCGTTTAATTTGTATCCCACAGTTGGTCATCAATATATTAATATTACTAGATTAGTTTTAACGATTACTAGTTGGATTGCAGGAAACGTGGGTTTTTTGTTTGGGTTATTATGGCTAATTAATTTCAAAGGTAACCAAATTTTAAATGATAATAAATCCTTATCTAAGATTATCTTTCTGTTTAGGAACCAACCTGACTAAGTGGAATGAAGAAGATGACAGTTATAATTATCATATCATCAGTGCTATAGCCGAATGGATAATTTCAGTATCCTTAATGAGTTTTATCCTAACATTTACATCGGAATTTAAACACATTACAATTGAACCTATGAAAGTTAATGTTAAGCAGATGTTAACTATTAATGTTCAAATCGTAGATGCTGCACAAGATCCTAGACAAGAAGATGAAGTAACACGGTACTCAGAGAGAAAACTGACTCCTATTACATTTCAGAAATATTGAGTTAGCCAAATAAAGTTTGTTCAAAATATGGTTAATTTATTTAGGAACTAAAATATGAACGTGTGATAATTTCGAAAACGAATCTGTTACATTGGCTTCATTCTCACGCTAAAGTATTTTTACTGCACTAAAGTGTCACCTTTGATTTTATTGAATATGTTACTACTTAAAAACAGTTGTATAAATCTATTGAAATTGTATAATAATCTCCAAATTTCAAAATAAAACGTTTTCCAAAATTAAAATGAGAAATTATTGCCCGTGCACGGAGGTTATCGCGCAACCTTGCACACTTCCAAAATAGTTTAACTTTGCAATAAAAATTTAATTTATTTTATCCAATTTCCCAATTTTTTCTTTTCTACTTTAAAGTTTAAAAAAAAACCAAAACTTTTTTTCACTATACTTTTGTAAAGTGAGTTGAATTATTTGTACTCAAGTGTATATCAAGTTTGTTTCCAAAATAATTACTATTAATTCATAATTTCAAATAAAATAACACAATTTAAAAAAATTGAAAACAAAACAAACAGGAAACAATCAATAATAATTATTTATTGGTATAAACGATGTTTGGAATTTTTGATAAAAATTCTTCACCTTTGTGTTATGCTCTGAAATTATTGGTTTGACGAAAAACATCTATGAGGTCTTATTTATAAATTTTTTTTTATTTTTAATTCCAATTTAGTTTTTTAAAACCAAATTTTAGTACTTAATGTACAAAAATAATCACATTTTTGATATGTTTTAATTACCCCTAACTATAACCTCATTAATAAAAAAGTCTTATTAGCATTAACTTCATAAATTTAGTAGGGTTTTTTAATCTATCATTAAGACTATTAGGTGTTTTACTAACATTACTTTGTCAATATTAAAATTATCGATAATGCATCAGAAAACAATAGGTAGTTAAGGGAATCTACAGAAGCTTAATAAATTATGTAAACGTTACTCACATTTATTTTACATTCCGAATATCACCATCATTGGAAAACCTCAGATCCGTAATGACTGTTCCATATATTCATCATTTGCCTATTGTAATATTTGTATGGTTTACTTCGACATGTATTACCACGTAAGTATACCAAAAGTTCTTTTTTTCATCTTAATTAGCAATACATTTTCAGTTATATTATTGCTGTGGTACGAAAGGATGTTAATCCCATATTTCCGTACATAAGTGACAGTGGCACTTTTTCACCTGAAAGTTGTATATTTGGACAAATGCTTAACATGGGTTCCATTTATAGTGAGTTTTTGTTTGTTAACTTCTATTTATATTTTTTGTCCTTTAAAACTAAACATTTAAAGTGTGAATATTAAAAGTAGGGTTACCCAGGCAATTCTTGTCTATAATGTCAAAAATTGTTAAGGGGACGAAAGTTTACATCAGTTAAGCAATGATCGCCTTTAATGGTTTTTGATGTATCTCTTCCCTCGCTGCAGTTTTTCAACTTTTTGTTTTACCAGAAAATAATTCATTGTGATTGCTTCTTGCCAGCTTTTACCAAAACAAGGCAAGATAACAACTTCAATATGAACCCCGCTTATTATGTTGCGAATTTAATACATAAAATGAATATCTAATTATCTAATCTGCAGTGACATTTTTGATATCATAACATTTTTTATATTTTGTTCCAGTGGCACTCTTTTATTACATTAGGTTTAAAGCAGTAAATGACATTTGTATAAGAAATGGTTTGGGCAAAGAAATATATAGCAGAAATTCAACTTCCTTATATTATGGATTGTTATCAACATTTGGTATTATGATTGTGGGAAATTTTCAAGAAAGTAATATTTTTGTAGTTCATCTCTTTGGAGCTTTGCTATCGTTTGGGTTTGGAAATGTTTGGCAGTACTACCAAGTAAGATTAATTCATTTTATCTTTACGGTTAAAAAATACTATAAATCAAAATTTTCTTACAACTTAAATCATATGCTGAAAAATCTAGATTGTATCTCAGAAAGCAACAATCTTTTTACTAAATTTAACTGACTCAGTAACAAAGCAAATAATGAAACGTGGCACTTTTACCTCCGCCTTAACCTAGTACTTATTAATAAATTAATATTGTACTATCATTTTCCCCTAAATGCTATTTCTTGGAAAAATTAAGAAAATTGTAATAGCGAATGTGGGAGAAAATTATTGACACTAGAAATTTTTTTGAAATATGAAGCATTTATTGTAAAAAAACAAATTATTTATTTAAAAAACAGCTTTATCTTTAATACGAACAATGAATATCGTGAATGTTCTGAAACAGTTTTTGAAATTATCAAATTCGATAATGCCCATCGATTCAAACCAGCAAATAACAATTCTCGGTCAATCTAGCAACAAAACCAATATAAAATGAAGAATTGAGTTGCTATGTAATTCAGCCCTACAGGACTTGAAGGGCCATGGCTTGTTTTAACACTTTGTTATACTCTCTTCTATCTCTCACTTTACCTTCCCAATTTCTCACATTCAAGCCAATTAAGTCTTCTCTTACATCATTCTTCCACCTGTTCATTAGTCTTTCCTTTTTCACTCTTCCGAATTTCGAGTCCTGTACCTTCTTTGGTGTTCAGGTGCTCTCCATTATCATTAATGTGTACCACCAATTTCATTTTCTGTATTTTGACAACACTTACAATATTTTTTTGCCATATAATTATTGTTTTTTTTTTTATATTATTCTTGTACTAACTGCTATTCTTGCTTATATTTCAATTTCACTTCTTGCCTTTTATGCTATCACTGTACTCAAATATGTAAAAAAACTTCACCCCTTTAAACTCAATTATAGTTGTTTTGTCCTAGTTAAGATTTAAGTATCTGCCTGGCTGGAACGGTCTGTCTTCCCATACCATGTACTTTGTTTTTATTGCGGTAACTTCTAAGCCCATTTCACTTGCTGTCAGCAGCAGTCTCTTTTTAGCCTCTCGCAGTTCACTTTTAGATCTTGTCAAAATGGTAAAGTTGTCCGCGAAAGATAAGCATTGATGTTTTTGTCTATATATTTTTCTGGATTTATTTAACTTTGCGGTTTTTACTATACTTTCCAAGATTATATTGACCAGTATTGATGATAGTGGGTCTTCTTGTCTCAATCCTATTCCCACCAACAAAACCCATAGCCACCTTTTCGTGTACTCTCATTTTATTTTGCGTGTTACTTAGTGTTATCTCTACCAATGATATTAATTTTACTGAGATTTTGAGATTGCCCATGGATTCATAAAGTTCTTTTTTTTGATACTATCATATGCCTGCTTAAAATCCAGGAAGAAAGCTTGTGTATTAAGTCCATATTAGTGGCTTGCTGCTTAAACTTCCTTTAAAACACAAATATTTGGTCAGTACCCGATCTATTTTTGTTATTTTTACCCAATATTTTTTCTGTATATGGTCTTAACATATTATTTTTAGACGTTGTTAAGATCTTATACAAAACATTCAGTAGCGCAATTCTTCGATAATAATTTGTACATTCCGTCTTATCTCTTTTCTTGTAAATTGGACATATCAGTGCCATATTACATGCTTGTGGCATTAGTTCGCTTCTCCACACTCGCTGTATCAAATCCACGACCATCTCATGTAACTTTTTTTCACCGTACTTTAACATCTGTAACAAATTTTTGCATTTGTTACGTGGTTCTACTTTTCATTTTATTTCACGATATTCCTCGATCCGATCCTGCATTTTTATTTTCATTTATAATGCAAGCGTTATAAATTGAATGCAGGGATTTTTGTTGCAAAGGTTGGTGGGTTGAACTTTCAGGTTCCCCAAGAGCGACTCTGAAGCAAGCGGCTTGTTATTTTGTGGTCAACAATTTTGAGTGCCGATATTATTGAATTGGACGAATATAAAGTATTCAGAGGTTATAGTTATCGTGCCAAGTTCGTGTGTGACCACTTGTCCATCTGTCGCTCGGCTACTGTGTGTTTTGATGACACATGTTCAAAACATCTGGGGAGACTGTTTTTCTTGCTGCGCAAATTACTACAAGTTCTTGATTTGATGATTTCCGATCTCTCACGAAGATCTACGTTTCGGTGTTGTGTTTTGGCAATCAAAACAATCATCCATTTTTGTTCTTCGTTGGAAGATAGATCATTTGGAAATCTTTTCATCATCTGTAAATTTACGTCTCTCACTGGTCCAGCTACGTCAACATCAGCAAGCAGAGTTAGTCATTCGCGAGTGTCTGGTCAGTCGTTGCCTGCTGATTACTGACAAGGATTCCAGCATTTTCAACCTGCAAAGCCATACATGTCCCACTCGTTTGGAAAGAAGATCTGTCATCAAAAATTGTGTAAACTTACCAAGCGCTTACGTAAGTAATTTTAATTTTTCCATTTCGTGTGACCGACGTGCCAATTTCGGCTTTTTGTGTTCATTGTGGGGTAATCCTTAGTGGTTACTGTTTTTATTATACTTGTCAATTTGAAGTGAGTAGATTTTTGATTGTGAACCGTAGTTTTTCAATTTATATGCTGTGTGTATTATTGAGCACAGCCACACATTGCAATTATTGGAATTGTAAACACACCCTCAATTTTATTGTTATTAAACGCATTTTATTACCTCTTGGGTTTTATTGGAGTTTTCCCCCAAACTACCCTTATTTTTCAGGATTCACGACCTGGCCTACGCAACCATTGTGAGCTGGTCTATAACATCGTGGCAAACAAACTGGAGAGGTTCTCTCCAGATTGCAGCAGACTCGGGTCTCTATTTTGATCAACCCTCTCATTAGGGGTTGAGATTCAGAGGGCAGTTTTTTTTTCACATCTTGGCCTGAATTTTGTTTTTTTCTTTTCAGAATCTCTTTTTCGCTTGGTACTTCTACATTATCGCTGGGTCTTTTTTCGCTAGTTTGTGTGATTTCTTGTTGTACATTTTCACTTGGTTCCTTATTCAAAGTTCTCTAAAATACTCAATCCATTTCTCTGCTACATCTTCAGTTCCTCCTATCAAGTTCCCTTCCACGTCCTTGCGAAAGATTGGTTTTGCCCAATATTCTCTTTTAATTTTCTTTGCCCCCTGGTAAAAGTTTCTTATTTATCTAAAAGTATCTTTATTAATATATTTTTCCTTTATTTCTTCCAGGTACCTTTATGTGTTTTTTTATGCTGGTCTCTTCCCATTGCAAAATCTATCATAAATCTATCATTGTCCTAGCATAACATAGCATTATTTCGTAAACAGAGTTTTGTTTCTTTCAACCTCTTTCAACTTCTAAGTACGGTCGCAAGTATTATACTTACACACCCAAACCATCCCTGCAATGTTCTTAACAGTTGAAAGAGGTGATTGAGGCTTTGCTTCTACAAAACTCTCTTCACGAAGTGATGCTATGCTACTCTATGGATAACAGGAGCTACACGCATATTCACATGCTTCAACAGTGCACTTCAAGCGAAAATTATGTTTTTTAATAGTTAATGTGCAGTAAAAATGGCTAGAGGCGCTCTAAGCGTAGCGAAGAGTGCATCTAGTCAATTTTTACTTGCACAACCACCGTTCTTGTAGAATTCACGCAAAACGAGTTTTACCTCTCAATGATCAACCCTTTCCTTGATCCGTGGGCTTAGGAGTATTCTTATAATAAGTGTAGTTTTGGCATTTAGTCACCATGGTACGAGGAAAATCCACGCAAAAAGGTATTAACCGTTTGTTAAATTAAAGCATCCCTTTTTTAAAGTAATTTTGGTCCTAAAAAAGATCAAAGTTGTTCTAAAAAGCAGAACGGATTCGCTACCATTGCTTACGAGTTACTAAAAAAATTGTAAACAACCGGACTTTTAAACATGCTCGCACACGTACCGAGCACAGAATGCATGTGATTCAGCAATCACGAGTGACTTAGTTTAAAATTTGCTATGAAAATCGACTTTTATTACATTTGATTTTTGAAAAAACTAGTGCTTTTAAGGCCTTCTCTCATAGTTAATTCTCTTATTTAAAATATGCTCTTTCAGAATTTATCAAGGTTTCAATTATTAAAATTGTTATTTTCGGGTCTAGAGAGTTCTTACCTCTCCCTCAAAGGGAGGTTTAATTGTCTAATTTTACACTATATTAGTGGCGGAGATTTGATAAGGTTTATTTGTGTAATAAAATTTATATTTGCACAGGGTGCTAAAGCAAAAAATTATTTTGCAAGTAAATGTGCTCCTGTGTAATTATCTTGGTTAATTCAATTAGATCTGTGATCCTTTGGTTCAATAAAAAAAATATTTAAAAAAACTAAAAATAATTTTTTGATTATAGACATGGATATCATTTAAATTGTATCCTATAGTTGGTCAGTCATCTACTAATAATGCTAGATTAGTTATAACAGTTATTGGTGGAATTACAGCAAGCGTGAGTTTTGTGTTTGCGGTATTGTCGCTAATCAATTTTAAAGGTAATAAAATTTATAAACTACCACAAATGTTTTTCTAATATTATGCTTTTCTTAAGGAACCGATATGACGAAATGGAATAAACAAGATGGAGGTTACAATTATCATCTCGCCAGTACTATAACAGAATGGATAATTTCCTCCTGTCTAATGAGTTATGTCTTAACTTTTAAATCAGAATTTAAGCAATTAACAGTGGAAACTATAGACGTTAGTGTTAGATAAACAGCAGCAACGGTTAACGTTACCAATTCATATTATACTGTTAACGGTAGCCCAGTAGATAGGGTAGTAGAGAAAATTAGTAAATCTGTACCTAGATAGCCCATGACACGCCATGTGCTTCAAGCTCTCTGACCCGCACGGCAGTGAAAGTGTTAAGGCCCAATTTTGACTTTCGATTTTAAATTTTAATTGATGAAAATAACCAAAGTTAATTTGTAATTTGAAACGCTTTTTTTCCAAGAAAGGTCCGTTTGATTGAAGAATATTTGATTTTTTATTGACACAACGTGCAGAGTTAACACAAAGATAGTTTTTATTGATAAGAATATAACTTTTTCCCACAATATCGTTAATCATGTTAAGTAAACAACATTTTGTTAACAAATTATAAAAGCTAAACTACACACAAGAAAATGTACAAACGATACAAAAATTTTTTTAGGAATTAATTAAAACTATTTATTTTTACAGACACTTGCAAAGTGATTTTGTTTTTCACATAGTTTACATGTTGTACCAAATGCTGGACATGAACCATACACATGCATAGTACCACACATTTTGCAATTAAATTTTTTTTTAGTTTCGGACGGTTCAGATTTTCCGGTAGTTTGACCTTCCTTGCCTTTCTTTTGTTCTTTATTCTTAGCAGGCTTACTCGTTACTTCAGGTGCAGGTTGAACTTTTGGATTAGTTGTCACTTTTTGCGGCTTTCTTGTAGACACTGCACCTGGCAATTGTTGAACGTGCAATTCGGCCAATTCGATGGCGCGACATTCTTGTATTGTTTTTTCCAAATCCAAATCATTTATTAAAAATAAGCGTTCTTGAAGTTTTTTATTAGAAATTCCAGCTACAATCTGAGTCATCATAAGACTATTAGCTAAGTCGCCAAATTCGCAATTTTTAGCTTTTAACTTAAGAGATGACAAAAAGTTATCAAATGTTTGTTTTCCTTGTTTAGTATTGAAAAACTGATACCTATTAAAAGCAAGGTTAGATTTAGGATTGCAATGCTGATCAAATTTTTGGTAAAGTTCTTGAAGTGAAATGTCACTTATATCCGATAGTTCTAACTCGTTATATATGTCACGACCATTCTGACCAATTGTATGAAGAAACAAGGCGCAAGCTGATCTATCTGTTTCTTGTATTCCAGAAGCGATTAAGTAGATTTTAAAATTTTGTTTCCATTTGTTCCAATTTTCGCTTAAATTACCCTTTTTAACTAAAGGTTCTGGTTGACTAATATTTACTGTTGCGGTATGCATTCCAGCCATCTAAATTTAAATTAAAAATCCAAAAATAAAATAAATCTACTAAAAAAAGTAATAAAGAAATGTTAACTTTACCTTGTATTTCAGGAAATTTTATTATTTAAATTTGTTTTTATAAAACTAGTCACGTATTGATAGGTACTTCTTTAACAAAAATATATAGATTTCTGTTGATTTATTACTTTTCACTTGAAAATTATCTAATCTACTTGCGTGTAATGATAAAATAGTGATAAATTAAATGTTGGGAAGTACCCTACCAATATTTAATCTATATTAATTTTTTATACTTTGTTCTGCACTGGCTGGTGGAAACGATATGCTAAAGTTAAAGTAGAAATTTATTTTTAAACACTAGGCGTTTTCCAATATGCACGGGGTCAATAACTTTAGTTTATTAATGATTTGATTATTTTGAAATATTAAAAAAATCAATTCAAAGTTGAATAAAGTTTACACTTATTAAATTATTACAATTATTTATCCATCCAAGAGTGAATTTTTAAAGATTTAAATTTACCTCCAGCTAACCATAGCCGCATGTTAAAATTCACCTTGAAATTTGCTAAATTTCACATTGAAAATTTTCTATTTCATCAAATTTTGTAACGCAAATAAAAGTTTAAGTAACAAAAAGACTTTCTACTGCAAAGTTAGGTTTTTTGCTTTAATTACTACCGGTCAAAGAATTTGTACCTATTAAAATTTTAATTATAGCCTTCACCTATACCAAAAGTGGATAAAATGTGAATTAAAGATAAGACGTGATCTTTGCTTATTTTCAAATAAAAAACTCATTATTATTAAGAATTATTATTATATACATGGAACATTCAGTTGTTGTTTTAAGGATGATTAAAAATTGAATTTTCTGATGGTCGGAATTGAGTTTCAGATCTATTTTGGAAATTTTCGTATGTATAAAAGCATAAAACTATATCTGATTGTTTGGTTATTGATAAGGTTAAACCTTTTCTAAATTTTTTAATTTTGTCTTGCTTGCCACTAATGTCATATGAATTTGTTTAAACTGAATTGATTTAAATTCCTTTGTAAATGTTGCGATATAGACAAACATAAAAAAGGCCATTATCCATTCAGTAAATGATGCTATAAGTCGGAATTTAAATCCACCGTCGTCCTCTTTCCAGTATACAATTGATTTTCCTAAAAAAAATTAAATTTTACTGTCTAAACAAATATTATATAAAATTATTGTTACTACCTGTAAAATATTTTTGTGACTCAAAACCACCTACTAGAATTATGGCAATAAAGGGTACTAACCAAACAGACAGAAATACTCTCAAGTAAAATATACGCATTGAGTTTCCATGAGTAGGAAGTTTTTTGTACAATTTGGTGAACTCATATGATATTCTAGTCTAGAAATAATAAAGTTAAAAAAATGCAACTATATGTATACTTTTAAGCGATGCAGTAAAATTTTCACAAAAACATCATATTATTCGTATTTTACAGACACCAAAAATGCACTAAACACTTTATAGTAATCCATTTGCAAATTTAGCCACACTCTGTACACAAAAAGTTATTAATAGGTCGTATAAATTCAAAAAAGGTAACTAGTAAAAAGGTACTCTAAAAGCTATCTTAAGTTAGTGTTTTGTAGTTTTAGATAAAATTTTAATCTCATTATATTTTTTATTTTATTTAAAATATTATTAAAAATACTTAATATTAGTTAAAAAAATGGTTGGTTTGTTACACCAACTTTGATATATTAACTTTATTGTAAAGTACTGCAGAGGATATCACCGGCATAAAAGTTTGTGTATGTAGTAATCCTATCCAACGAGGCCGAAGGCCGAGCAACCATACCAAGAAAAAAGTATGCTTGATGCATTTTTGGTGATTCTGAACTATATTACCAAGTTTCACTACTTGAACTACGAATTTATTAATTAATATGAGCTTGATCGTAAAATCATATAAAAATGGTATACTTTTTGCTGAAAATAATATTACCGCTCTAGTATATCTCTGCAATTAAATAAAATAACCTGCATAATAAAATAAAAAGAACCAATGATAAATGCAAACGAAGCACCAATCAAATGCATCGTTTCAATAGCAGTCTCTTGAAAGTTTCCAACCAAACTAACACCAAAACATGCTAAAGCACCAATCATAATTGATATTGTATTCCACCATTTATTTATACTAATGAGATTTGTATTTCTTGCCATGTCTATTTGACGATATCGTATGTACATCGAAATTCCCACTAAAAATTTCAATCGTTAAATTTTGTAAAAACAAAAAATGAACAGAAACCTAAATTAGGGGAAAGTGTTCTAAAATGACATACTAACTATGATTAAGCATTAGGGTATAAAGTTTTTCAACATGTAGAAATAAAATTATTGGCTAACTAAACAAAATTAAGTAATCATAATATAAAAGTGCAATATCACATACATAATTATAATTTATTTTAGTATGTCATTTCACCTATTCACTTATGTTATTTTACTTTAGTTAACTCTTTAACTCGTACCTTACAAATTCGCGTTTTACATTACCGTTGGTGGCGCCACCGTCAATAACAACATTACGTCTTTCAGCAGTTCCAATTATTTCGTTTGTGCAGTGGCGTTTTGTTAATGTAAACAAAAGAAAATGTTTGTTTATGGTGTTTATGTTGGTATTTACTATACGTTACAAACGAGTTTGAAATTATTCCGCGTTGAGGCGTTTTGTTAATGTAAAACGCAAATAGTCTTTTTCAAAAGTGTAAAGTAGGTTTACACTTCAAATTTTAGACATTTTTTTACTAATTTTACCTGAAATCTAAGCTTTGTATCTTGGCTTTAAGTACTTGAATATTGAACAAAATCATGTATTACTAACATTACGATGAACCATTCTGTAGTTATAATAATCCTCCAGGATTTTTTATGCAACTAAAATAAAGTGTATGTAACTTCATTACATCTGAAATATTTACATTTTCTACAGATTTACATTTTTCCTACACTCCGACCATCAATAAGAAAAAAATACTGCCATTTACAATGGTTATTTACAATCAAATGGTAGTCATATTGGAACACCTTCCCATATAACGTGGGTATTTGAAATGCGGGCATAAAAAATAACATAAAAAAATAATAATAGTTTTACCCTTAAAGCCTGTATAACACGTTGCATAATTTTACATAAAATTTACATGTAAATGGTAACTAACCAATGAAAACCGTCAGATGGCTACTAATACGCGCTTTCTATTAATTAGTTAGCATTTATGTAAAATTATGCATTGTGTCATACAGGCTTTAGATTAGGAAGTCTACGGAATCTACTAGTTTCAATATATTGATGAAAATTTAAATTAAGATTCTTACTAAAAACAGCTCCTATATTTAAAAGTTGTCCAAAAATACAACTTTCTGGAGGCAGTGCACCTGTGTCACTAATAAGTGGGAAGAATGCGTATACATTTCCATCGAGAACAGACAACAAATATCTAGAAAAAAAAATTAGTTTGAATAATTAAAGTTGAATATTAAGTAGAATTAAAGAAATATTTTAATTAATAAATTAATTTTGATTTTATAATAATTTAAACCCAAAGTTACCCGATTTCATGGTATCTGCACTACTTGCAGTATGATTATAATTATTATTATTGCAAATTTAACGTGCACTGCAGGAATATTTTGGGATCAAGCGAAATGGTATGAAAGCACTCCAAATCCGTAAACAAACTCTTCTCTGTTGTATCATAATAGCTAGGATACAAAATAATATTTTAAAAGAAGTTTTAAATTTGAAATTTGCATTTCTTTAAAACGTGTAAATAGTTGACCTTATTTTTAAGGTCAAAATAATATTTATCCACAGTCGTGGAGTGATGTGACCGCTGGTTGAGTTACAGAGCGGAAATTTTGGGTTCAAATCGCGGACCTCGCAGAATTTCTTAGCTTGGCCTTCCAGTGGACATCTGCATCAAGGCTGTGGTGAAGTGCTAATAACCTAGTAGTTGATGCACTTCAAGATCTCCAGCCACAGGGGTCTTAAAAAAATCAACTCCCCAGCCACAGGGGTTAAAATAAAAAAATAATATTTGGATGTATATTTTATTATATCTAATAATAAAGGCTATTCACAATCTTTTGTAAATTTATCACTTTAGAATATTTAAAATAATTCTCTTGTCAAGAGAAATCTAGGGGAGAACAAATAAAAAAAGAAACACGCAAAAGAACAAATGTAGTATAGGAACCACATTAAAAGGGCGAGTTGGAAAAGACGGATACAAACTTTGAGGTTTACAAGAAAAGTAAAAAAATGATAAGATCAGCGATTCAGAAAAGTAAAAATTAAAGTGTGGGGAATGAAGAAGTGGAGATTATTAGGTTTTTTCTAAAGATCATAAGCAATGATGTAAAACAAATAAGAACGAAAAATGCTAAAGTAAAGCAGGAAATAAGGGAAAATATCCAGATGATTCAGGAGCAAATCAAAATGCTAGCAGAAAAATTGAAAATGATACGTAAAAAGAAAAAGAAAAAACAGAATAGTTGTGTCAGGAATCGAAGTAGGTAAAAATAAGCAAAAGCCCCTAAGAGACAGTATCTTAATGAATAACCTGAAAGTCAATGCAAAAATAGCAATGGCATATAAAGAGGAAAGAAAAAAACATGTCATTGAGATAGAAAATTTTGAAGGAAAAATGGAAGTAATGACAAATATATTTAAGTTCATAAGATTGACTGGAATGAAAGTGGACGTTAATGACGATTTAACATGCATGGAGTAGAGAATTCAAAAAGAGATAAGAAAGCATACGGAAGACCTGAGAAAGTCGGGAAAAATAGTTAAGGTATGTTATCAGAAATTAATATGCAAGGGCAAATTCTTAAAAAAGAATCAAGACGTCGGTAAACTACGAGTAGTAGGTAATTCACCGCCGTTGTCAAAAAACTGTAAAGAACAAAGCATGAGAAGAATTCAAAGACAATTAGGTGAGAAAAAAACAACAAAGCGAAACAACAGCATAAAAGTAATAAAATTAATGATGTAATTACTACAGCAACGTGGAATGTAAGAGGAACTTTTGTAGCGGGAACTACCAAACAGATTAATAATTGTAGATAATGAAAAAATAAAGTTGATATTTTAGCCGTACAAGAACCAAAACAGAATAATAACGGTATAATAGATGTAGAAGGTTACACACTCTTTATGAGTAGCAAGAAAGAAAAAAGTTTGGGTACGGAATTTATAGCAAATGAAAGATTAAAATCAGGAGTGATCAATTTCACCCATGTGACTGAAAAATTGTGCCAAATAAAATTTAAGTGGTAAATACAAGAAAATAACCGTAATAAACGGCCATGCATCTATGAAGAAAAAGATGTAGAAACCAAAAAGAAATTTTATGAACAACTGGATGAAATAACGAAAAAATACCAAAATATGACATAAAGTTGGTCATACGTGATTGGTTTGCTAAACTGGGGCAATGTACCAACCTACAATATGTAAATTTAGTCTACACAAAGAAACAAACGAGAATATAAGATCTGCAATCGAGTTCGCAACGAAGAGATAAAA
Source organism: Rhagonycha fulva (assembly GCA_905340355.1). NCBI lineage: Eukaryota > Metazoa > Arthropoda > Insecta > Coleoptera > Cantharidae > Rhagonycha > Rhagonycha fulva. The sequence goes on from HG996556.1 coordinate 39,591,700, forward strand.
ATACGAGAAAAACAATGTTAAACCAGAAAACGGATGAAAACAAACAAAAAACAAAGCGCAAAGTAAACGATGTAAAAAAATCATCACAGAAAATAAGTAAAAGTATAATAATAAAAAAACTGTAAGAATTAGAAGAAAAATACACCAATAACGAAGTAAGAAACTTTTACTAAAGTAGTTTTACCCCTACTTCTGTTTAAATTAAAAAGTATGGAAAAGAAAATACTTAATGCTTGTTTTTGTTCATAAAAGTTTCTTTTATTTGCGTTTTTATTTAGATAAACGATAAGTAGTAGTAGTTTAGAAGTAAATCCACCATTTGTGGAACCTAGGGTTGCTGATATGCCCCTTTTGTTTTCTCCCAGAAACCAACTTTGAGTATGTTCCTCTCCTACGCATTTGCAAGTCTCCAAACTTTTTTTTTTTATTAATTTTGATTACCTATATTTATAAAATAAATTTGATATTTTATGAATTTTTTTAAACAAAAATTTGTTAACCCCATATTCAATTATCTAAACATAGTCTTACATTAATAATAATTAGTTCGGATCATTGAGGCTGCACTGTACTATCATGAAATGCTTATGAAACGTAAATTGATTTAATGTTTCTATTGGTTTAACACTGATTAAAAATATTTGATAAAATGTAAAAGCTTACTTACGATATAATAAATGTAATGAGAAACCACGCACAAGTAATTCCAGGCCAGTAATAAATTTTAAAATAATTACTCAATATCATGTTTTGATTGAATTTTCAAAAAAAATGTTTATTATTTTTTGGAAGATTTAGATAATTTTGTAATAAGCAGTAGTTCCTCTAAAATATCAGCTTAAGTAAATTTCAAATAATTACACTTTAATTTATTTTTTATAATATGATACTTCTTTTAATGTCATTTAGAATGAATTACATGTAAATAACTAAATTATGTAAACGCACATTAACTATTTAGTTCAAGACGTCTGAAGTGAACTACTGGGTTTGTACGAGGTAATGTTCTCTCCGACTTATACTACTCATTAAACTTTTTCAAAATTCTCCAAGAATGCTTATGTAATTTAGTATGTAAAGTTTTGTTGTCAAACGAGGTTTTTCCATTCATTATTTTGTATATATTAGTGGACTTGGTGTGACACCTATATTAAGCAAATTAATGAATGCTACGGGAAATACGTAGTCAATAATATTTGAATATATTCGGTATGAAACAGAGACAAAACGTACCTGATTCCAAATGATTGCAAAAATATTCAAAATTTGGTTGCGGAAATTTTTTAACTTTAGTTCGGCAATTGACTTCACTAGTAATGACATCAAAATCTCTATGTGTAGGTCAATTATACAACGCAAATTAAAGTTTATTAATTAGCGAATTATTAATTTGCCATAAGAAAGCGAATGGTACGTTCATTTTCTTATATCTGATAAACACTTAGTCAATTCGCGTAGTATGGTTGGCCTATATTCTAGGCTTATTTCTGTTTCATACTAATAAAGTAGTTAATTGTCAGTAATTTAACATACTAAAAATCATCGCGCTTAGACCTTCTCCACCATACCAATTTTTACATCCATTTCACGATCGATTTACAATTTTTTTATTTTTCTTCACAAGCAGTTTTTTTTTTTGATAAAAAAGGTTCACGGAAATTAAAATATGTCAGTTTTCAGTTATCCTCTCAAAAGAGCCAAAAAAAATTATTCACAAAAAATGGCCTAAAAGTTCCTCAACTTAAATGCAATTTTAAAGGTGGAATTTATTGTCGTTTTTGAAAATGTCAAAAGACCGCAAGCTTACAATCGAACCCACATAAAATTAATTATTTATTTAAACCTGTAAAAAATATAAATAATATACGTTTAAGTTTGCTAGTGATGTAAGTTATTGGAATTACTTAAATGTAAATTATGTTACATTTTCATTATAAAATAGTGCAAGAGCACAGACGTCAAATTTAATGGCCAAGCAAGTTGGGCTTGAAGGCCAAACAAAACAAAACACTAGAAAGCAGAATGGCTTATATTATGAATACCAAAAGCGAGATTTTTGAGTTCTGAAACTTCAAATAGCCAACCTAATAAAAAATGACAGAAATAAAAATACCATGTATAACTTTTTTTTGCACTAACAGCAAAAACAGATAAACTTCTATTTGAAAATATACGTGCCGTTGCAACAAGAATGCTTTTAATAATTTCAAAATAGCGTAGTATAAGGTAGGAAAACATTGAATAAGTAAAAGTTGAATTTTTGGAACCTGATATTCTTACAATACGAATATTTGTAACGCCCTGCTACAAACATTGTTGTTACTAGTTTTGGAATTTAGTTTTTAATTATATTTTGCAATTTTACATTTTTTGCTACAAGATAAAAATCTATTTTGTTGGTGATAAATTATTAGCAAATAAAGTTTCTTATTATCAACTGGCGCCTACTCTCCATCTTTTGTTTCTATGAAACGCGCAGAGAGCGATCTGTGACTCTCCGTACTGTAGGTGAAATACCCAAAGTTGGCTACTTCTTTTTTTTTTCTAAAAGATCAAGTGGCATTGTGATAAACTTTACTGCCGACGTTTGATGCATGTTATATTGTAAAACATCAATTTTTGGTTGTTTTATTTGGAAGAAGAAAGTTTTCTTACCCCAATAATAGTTAATGAAAACAGGATCTTGGGCACAGGGGGGGGGGCGCATAAAAAAAACACAAAACGGGAAACGTCTACCGGTTTCGATTTATAACTAAATCATCATCAGGACTACAACAAAAATATAAGTGAAAACATCGGTAGATAGTAAAAAATAGTAAAAAAAAGTAGTTTTATTTAGAAGTTGAAATTTTTAAATAACCAGAAAAGGAAATTTTAATAAAATCACATTTCATTTACTACATTTTTACATCATATGAATTCAATGAGATACATATAATTAAAAAAAAACGTCTTGACGCGTTTGAAACAGAGTACCTAGAAATAAAATTAAGAGTATTGCTGCATTTGTTTTCACTGTACCTATTTTGAAAAGTAATTCATTTTTGAATAAAATTTTATGAACCTTTTCCAAATTCTTTTTGTGAGGTAAATTGTTAGACTACGTTTATATTTAATCTTGACTCACTTTTAAAAATAATTTCATCTTCAATGAAAAGTTCTTGGAGGAACGGAACAATTTTATAAGTTAATTTTTTTAAACCAGAAAAAAAGAATTAATAATTGTGTTTGCACATTAAATGAAAAGTGACATCTAAAAAGAAAAAAAAATTTCTTGCAATATTTACATTTTTTTGTCAGTTAACAGATAATAAAAAACTATCGTTTAGCAACGTAATTCAGGTTAAAATTAAGGATAGGCACAAGTAATAGCATGTTATAGTTTGACTACACCGGTTAAAACATGAGTGATGTAATTTTTTTTTCTCCTTTTCCTTTTCTTAGCTTGCACTCTTTAAATTATATCAACCCCAAGGCTAACCCCAAATGTTTTTTTCTAAAATTCTCAAATTTTGAAAATTTAAAAAGATGACAATTTTTAACATTAAATATTTTTGGTGGGGAAATAGATCTTCTTCACGTATTAGGTAAGTATAACAAATAAAATTTATTTGGATAAAATGTGAATTAAAAAGTAGGTATAAAAAGATGTGGTCTTTGCATATTTTGAAATAAAAAGCTTATTATTACTATGAATCGTTGTTATATTATGTACACATATCGAATAATCAGTTGTTGCTTTAAGAATTATTAAAAATTATTTTTCTGATGATTGGAATTGATTTTAAGATCTATTTTTGATATTTTGGTTTTACATCACGATTTCATTAATTTATAAGTATAAAAAAATATATAAATTATTTGGTAATCGATAACGTTAAACTGTTTCTAAATTTCTTAATTCTGTTTCGCTTGGCACTAATTTCATATGAATTTGTTTAAACTGAATTGATTTAAATTCCTTTGTATATGTTGCAATGTAAATGAACATAAAAAGAGCTAATATCCATTCAGTAAATGTTCCTGCTAATCGTAATTTAAATCCACCGTCTTCCTCTTTCCAGTACACAATTGATTTTCCTAAAACAAAAAATATTTTAATGTCTAAGAAAACATTACATAGAATTATTTTTACTACCTGTGAAATATTTCATTGACTCAAAAGCACATACAAGATTTGCAGTAATAAGGGGTAATAACCAAACAGACAGAAATACTCTCAAATAAAACATACGCATTGAGTTTCCATGAGCAGGAAGTTTTTTGTACAATTTGGTGAATTCATATGATATTCTAGTCTACAAAATTTATAGTTAAAAAATTGCAACCAATATGCATACTTATAACTTATAAGCGATATATTAAAATTTTCACAGCCAAGTCATATTCGTATTTTATAAACATCAAAAATGCATTAAACACTTTGTAGCAATTCAATTACAAATTATTAATCTACTATATCATAGTGTATGTAGTAATCCCTCCTAGAGAGGCCGAAGACCGAGCAACCATATCAATAAAGACGTATGTTTGATGCATTTTTGAACTATATTACCAAGTTTTACTAATTAAACCACAAATTTATTAACTAAAAATGAGCTTGATGAAATACTTATATAAAAAAAGTTTTTTTTTAGAATACTTTTTGCTGAAAATAATAAATACCGCTTTAGTATACCTCTGTAAGTAAATAAAATAACCTGTATAATAAAATAAAAAGAACCGATAATAAATGCAAACAGAGCACCAATAAAATGCACCGATTCAACTGTAGTCTCTTGAAAGTTTCCAACCAAACTAACACCAAAACATGCTAAAGCACCAATCATAATTGATATTGTATTCCACCATTTATTTATACAAATAAGATTTGTATTTATTGCCATGTCTATTTGACGATATCGTATGTACATCGAAATTGCCACTAAAAATTAAAAATTTCAATGGTTAAATTTTGCAAAAATAAAAAAAAAACAAGAACTTAGGGGAAAGTGTTCTAAAATTACATACTGATATAGTAGGTAATATTTACTGTGAAAAGAATTAGAGTGTAAAGTTTTTTCAGTATGTAGAAATAACTAAACAAAATTAGGTAAAAATAATATAAAACTCTATCACACACATATCACATAGTATAAATTATTTTAGTGTGTCATTTTACTTTAGTCAATTCTTTAACCCGTACCTTATTAAATAGTCTTTTAGAATAGTGTCAAGTTGGTTTACACCACAAATTTTAAACTTCCTTTAATTATAATTTTACCTGAAAACCAAGGTTTGTATCTTGGCTTTAAGTGTGTGGATACAAAAAAATATAATGTCATTATGATGAACTATGGTGTAGTTCCAATATTCCTTCAGGGCCTTTTTTGCAACTAAGATAAAGTTCATATTACTCCATTATATCTAGATTATTTACAGATTTCCATTTCTCCTACACTACACTTACGAAAATAGTAGTCATATTGGAACACCTTCCCCTACAACGTGGACTTGTATTTAAAATTTGTGCAAAGAAATAAATAAGATTGTTTTACTTTTAGATTGCGAAGTCTAAAGAATCCACTAGTTTTATTACATTTATAGAAAATTACATTAAGATTCTTACTTAAAACAGCTCCTATATTTAAAAGTTGTCCAAAAATACAACTTTCAGGAGGTAGTGCACCTGTATCACTAATATATGGGAAGAAGGCGTACACATTTCCATCAAGAACAGACACCAAATATCTAGAAGAAAAAATATCACTTTTGAACATTAAGTATTAAAGAAATATTTTAATTAATAAATCAATTTTTCTTTTATAACAATTTAAAGTTCAAGTTACCAGATTTCATTGTATAAACCCTAAGCTAGCATAAAAATCATTTACAAAAAGTCAGTCGACACCTGTAGTTTAATGTTTGTAGTGCCGAGTGTAACTTTTATTTTATTTTTAAATCTTTTACCAATATTTTATTAATCAATCCATGAATCCATAAACCACAAGCTAAAAGGTAAGAGACCTTTGTATTATATTCGCATGTCACAAATGTTATTGTTTAATTAAATAGGGTTGCGTTAGGTTAAATATTAAATTAATTATTCATACAAATTCGTGTCCTTCTTTTGTTTTTTGTTATTTTTTTTATTACTGTGATTATTTTTTTAAAATAAACCTAATTGTCTAAATAAATTAGCACATTTTTATATATTTTATATAAAATTATATAAAATATATTTTATATTTTGGGTAAGAAGTGGCTTATTCCCACACCTCTGCTTCTTTACATTAAGGACTAGCTCATCCATAACATCTTATATAGAGCTTGGTGGCATCGAGGTAATTGCTGACTAATTTGTCATCAAACGGCAAATAAATTAAGTAATTATCAAATACTTAAAAGAACAGGTAAGAAAGTACCGGTCCAGAAGGTTACTGATGTTAGTAACCTGCTAGGGTGTTACACCTATAGATGCGTTCCACTTAAAGCCCACGACGACCACGGTCGATCGTCAGTCTAATCAAATAACCGCACTCAATCTTTAGTCCAATCAAAGAACGAAGTGACCAAGCCGCGGTCGCCCATGGGCTTAAGTGAAACGCACTGCTAAAAGCCTCTCCAAACGTATTGACTGGACCCTCCGGACCGCCAAAAGAATTATTTTGATACTTAACACCACACTCTTTAGTTGTAGTTATCAATTTTTTTGAGAATTTGAACATGATTAATTTTACTATTCCTTGCTATTATAATATCATCAAAATAGATTTCAATCCAAAAATGTATCAGAACGCTGATAGAATTGCTGTCACCGCTAGACCAATCTCTTCTTGAGATGGTATTGAATACTTTTTTTTGGTTAATTTTAAGACAAATTTTCTAGGTGGTTTTTGTGTACCTTCCCACTAGTTGTAATTTTCTCAAAAGTCATCAACAATCACTTTGAAGCTTTTTGCTCTTACACTTTTGGTAAGGTTTTGAATTTCTTTCACTCCACTGTTTCGTTATGTTGATAATAAAATAAAAATATCTTGAATTACGTTTTTGAAGTAACAATTTGAAACATTAAAATTTTGATACAAATAAAATATCGTTTATTATTAGAAATTCAAAATTTTTGAATTATTCATGATTTATTTTTCTATTTTATCTCCGTCTTACTACAAGAAGCTGAAATTCAGAATTAAATTCCTTTTACAGCATTTTCACGTCGAGCAAGCTTATGTATGTAGTATATAGTGACGTATGTACCTAATAACATTTTTACAAATTAATTTTTAGGGTTAATAAGATGCAGTAAATTTGTAAGTCAAATTTTTATCACTCGTGCAAACCGCCTTATCAATTGACCTTCACCATTTAATCTAATTTCCGTCAATGAAATTTAAATTCGTAAGCAGACCTAAAAATTCAATATACAAGGTGCTCTAACATAAACGAACAAAAATATTCTACTTATTTAAAAGAGAAATTACATATTAAAATTATCAGTTTTTCACATTCATGATAATTAATTAATTTTGTTCTGTTTTGTTAATTTCAAATATCCTAAATTTTTTAATAAAAATTCTTCTACCTTTTTTAACGTTTATTTATTTATGTTTACCGACATCAGTAAAATTTATAATATGTATAAGGTGGGGTGTCAAACTGGCGGCCTTCCGCGTATATTCTTGCGGCTCCAATAAACTTTAGTGAATCAGATTTCTCTAATTTTTTAATTAACCTGGCATAAGTCATAGAATAATTGTCCTCTAATTTTCACTCACAAATAATTAAAATTAAACAATTTTAAACGTTGTGTTTTGGAAATACGACAATATAATAACAATAAGTATAATAAATGTTGTCACATTGTCCCTTAAAACAGCTTAGGGACCCCAAAATGTCCGTTTGCAGGTTGGGAAAGTGAAAAGTAAGATGCAACGTATTTTTCAATATGTAATATTTTTGAAGTAAATATGAGGCAAAATGGCAGTGGCACCCTGTATATTTTAAGATAGAGATATACATTAAAGTTGTTAAAAATAGATAAAGAATAAAAACAAGCAGGTAAGGTTGCCCACACTGTACAGTAGTCTAAATCGTACCTAACCTGTGTTTAGATTTGAGGTACGATTTAGGCGACACGGAAGTGGTACGATACCGTCAATATTTTTCTACGTTCGATGTCATTGTTAATTTAATGTACTAAGCAGTACTGGTACGAAATACATATGGAATTACATGTACTTGTAAATAAATGCATTTTACTTACTTAGTAAATAATAGTTTAGAGCTTTGTAAGTATAAATTGCTAGTTTCTATTGTAACAGAACAGGTAGTAGTACCCATATATTATTTCCGGTAATTGTTTCTGTTTGCATTAGAAAAAAATTAGTATACATTGTAACAGTTACATAAGAATATTTTAATTTCTTATAGTAAATTCTATGCAAAATAAAAATAATTTCTCAAAAAAATCTGGAAAAATCGTTCCCAATGTATTTGTATCATTGTGTTTGTGTTAATTTTGATAAAATTTATTTTAAGAAATTTTTTAAACAAACTTTGCTAAAAAAACATTCAGTAATCCGAACATACAACATAGTCTTACATTAACAATAATTAGTTCAAATTATTGAGGCTACACTGTAGTATCATAAAATGTTTACAAAACTTAAATTGATTTTTATTGCTTCTATTCATTCTCACTGATTAAAAATATTTGATAAAATGTAAGAGCATACTTACGATATAATAAATGTAGTAAGAAACCATGCACAAGTAATTCCAGGCCAGTAATAAATTTTAAAACAATTACTCAATCCCATTTTTTGATTAAATTTTCACAAATTTTTGTATTTTTTTGTAGTGTTTCTAAAAATAACAGCTTAAGTAAACTATCAGATAATTTTGCAAATCACTCCGATTTCTTTTTTTTTTTAATGATACTTTTAATGTAATGTAGACTGAAGTATGTACATGTAAATAAATTATGTAAACGCACATTAACTAGTTCAACGCATTACTAGGTATGGAACCAAATTCAAGACGTCTGAAGTGAACTGCTGTGTTTGTACGAGTTAACGTTCTCTCCGAATCACACGCTCATTAAACTGCGTTAAAATTCTCTAAGAATGGTTATGCATTTTTGTTTGTAAATATTTTGTTGTCAAACGAGGTTTTCCCTTTCATTGTTTTAATAGGTATATAGAGGACCTAGTGTGACACCTGTTTTATGTAATTCAATGATACGGCAAATACGTAGCAGATAACTTAATATATTTTTAGAAATATTAATCAATATGAAACGTTTATTACGTCAACGTTCAAGTTATTAAAATTGGAACACGGATATCATTTTGCGCTATAGTATGTATTCTATTTTCATAACATCTCGATAAGCTACGAATAAGATTCATTAAGTCTGATTCCCACTATGCGTTCCGTCTCCGTTCCATACCGGTTCCGTTCAAATATTCTTGACAGAAATTGGCTTTTGCTACGGAAGATGTGCGTACGTCAGTTAATAATATTTGAATATTTTGGTATAAAACAGAGGCGAAACGTATAGTAGTTATAAACCTTTACTCGATTACAAAAATTTGCAAAAAAATTCAAAATTTGGTTAGAGTAATTTTTCAACGGATTACTCTATTAGTGATTTTAAAATCATTATATTATATAAGACACAAATTGCCTACGTGTTAATTTGCCATAAGAAGGCGAATGTGTGTTAATTTTTTAATGTTTGATAAACACTTTATCAATTCGAATAGTATGGTTCGTCTATCTTCTAGGTGTTTTGATATCATACTAATGAAGTCAATAATTGTCCTTTCGCATCATACCAATTTTTATGCCCATTTCCATTTGAAAATGATTGCTTTTTAATTTTTAAATTTTTTTATATTTTTATATTCAGTATATTTTATATTTAAATTATTATATTTTAGTTGATTTATTTCCTCTTCTTCAGAATCTACAAAACAAATATATTTGTGAACTTAACGATAATAATATTACAGATAACCTTACTAATTACAATAAATAATTTTTAAAAACATTTTTACGTTATTTTAAAAATATTATAACATTATAGTTAAAAAACAAAATTTACTAGTCAGAAGCTTTCTATTTTTTATCTCCTTCTATCTCATTTCATGCAACAGAAAATAAGAATAATTTTAGAGTATTTCACTGTCCAACACTAGATAAGCGACCTTCCACATCAAGAATCACAGGTGATATATTTAACCTACGAGGGAGTTCGAGGACACCTCTGTAAATTTTGCTTAACCCCATTTCTCTATTAAGTTTTTCACTTAAATGCAACTTTTAAGGTAGACTTTATTGTCGTCTTTCAAAATGTCAGAGGACCTTGAGATTAAAATCGTACCCACATAAAATGAGTTATTTATTTGAAGCTGTAAAAAAATGCAAATAAGTTACGTTATTTGATTTGGCTTCAAATGCTTTCTTTAAAAAGAGTGCAAAACCAGGCTTCATGATTAGGCGATATGTCAGTATTAAAAGATTAAAATCATGACGTGTATAGCACCTTGTGTTTTATTTTTCCAAAAGGCTTATTTTGTTGATTTATTGAATTGAGCTGTAGTTGAGTTCCGCTTAATCGTGTTTTTGAAAAATTTGACTGCGGTGCTGTGGTGAATGAGTGTGGAGATTCGTTGGATTTTTATAAGTATTATTTAATTTTAATTTCTTCTTTAACTTAGTTGAAGCCTTAGTTTAGTTAAGGTTTGTTATTTCTAACATCTACTGCTTTAATTTCTTGTCAGTGAGATCTCTCTTTCTCTCTCTTCAATCCTAACTCTTAAAGAGTGTGGTGACATTTTGAATACATTACATTAATTTACATTGTTAACCATTAGCCGCCATTGTTTTCGGTCCTGAGCACATTGTGATGCTCCCGGTAAGTTGTCATCTATCAGCAGCTTTGTCTAGTCCACCCATTGCGTTGGAGACTGTGCTCTCGACTTTCACCGGTCCATTTCTCTCTGTACAATAAGATTTTCTATTTTTCCTGTTTTTTGGACAACATGACTGAAGTATGTAAAATATTTCTGCCGTATTCGGGTGAGTAGTCGCTTAGCTATCTTTAGTTCTTGTCATATTTTGTCAAGATATTAGTTCTGTGCGTCATCCAGGATATTCTTAAGGTCCGCTTATAGCACCACATCTCAAAGGTATTTTTTTTCTTAATAGTCTACGTCTCCGCAGCGTAGGTAACAATGGGAAACACCAGCGCATTAACAAGTCTGAGTTTTGTATGCTTGCTGATTGGTTTTTCCATATTATAGTCAATTTATTCATAGCGGTATTGCCATAGCTATTTGCCTGCGGATCTCGACACTGCTTTCCCCTTCATTGGTAATCATCTGTAACCCTAGTTTTTATGTTAATGATGGCAATTCATTAACCCAGGAGAACTATCGGCTTAACGTGCTTTTCGAAGCACGGAGACTAGTCACAGGAAACTTTTACCCTCCCCTGGATTTGAACCTGGTACCTTGTCTCTATTTTACCTGGTCTCTATTTTATTTAGAGTTTTGTCTCTGTCTTGACTTCCCGTCTTGAAATTTTAATTTGTTTGTCAGTTGTTCACATTTTTTCTTAAGTTTCCGAAAAATGTTTGCTTTATTGAAATATTTTGAAGACGTCTTGTCATCATAATCGAGATATTTGTTTTTATAAAATTAAAGAAATATGGAACATTACTAGATTTTCCAAAATTATCAATATACGTGGGTTGCTGGAAAAGTTTCCGGAATCTAGTAGTTTTAGTGGCGTCACTTTTTTTTAACTGGATAGTGGTGATTCTGTAACGAATATGTTAATTTTAACGTGCGTTAAAATATATTAACTTTTAACATAATTTTGCATTCTGTAAAATAGTAGATAACGTATACGTTAAAATGTTTAAATTTCACATCATGCATTAAAACGTTCGGTAATATTCGTAAAAGTAGTTCCAAGTTAATCAATTTAGTTCCAACAACGCTCAAACTAAATAACGAATGTCAAAACGTAGGTAATCAACATAATATTTGCTTTGTTTGTTTTCTGATATTTATTAGCAAATTAATAATTATTTTGTTTGGCATTTAATTACTATAATTTTCAATCTGAAAATGCCTTGCTTTAGTAGGATGAGTAAGAACCCAAAAGAACGGGTTCAATTGTTCAAATCTTTTCTTTACTTTTCGCTTTTTGTCTTCAGATTTTAGAAATTTTATGCATGTATTAAAAAGATGCCTGGTCATGAGATCTGAAACTTCTGCTATGCAGCGACTAACAGAAAATCCGTGGCCAGTTCCCACTTGGTAACCTCCTGTTTTAAAAAAATGCAATGTTGCTGGTAATCTTAATGTGAATTGGTATTTGAGTTCTTTGCGAGAATTGCATTTTTTCTCTTTGTTTTGCTTCTTGACAGAAGCATCGTGACCATGAATGACAGATTACTCTCGGTAGTTTGCCATTGCCTTCCGATAGGAGAAGATCATAATGAAGTCGGATATATTTGTAGCTGGGCTGGGTTCGGGATTGAACCTAGGGTCTAGAGTCTGGTCCTTGGCCAGCTCATCTAGCTCACCTTTCACGTTGTGAGAAACGTTGTCTCTTTGAGGTTGTTGCATATATGGCGAAAAATTGTCGATCAAACTTCGAGCATATCATACATTGTTCAAATGGAATAATCTTAAAAATAACTTATTGGATAGTTCAAAGCGGTTACTATCTTTGCATCTCTCAATTGCCTTTGAATCGTTCGCACTTTTCGTCTAAATTTTTAATGTATTAATCAAATACAACTAAAAATTTATATAAAAATTACGTGCTGTATTTGTTGATTATCATGATTATCAACAATCATAAGATGAGTAAACCCATGAAGTGCCACATTTTCAACAAAAATTCACAAAATAACTTTAATAACTGTGCCAAAATACGAATGCAAATTATTAACATGTACTATTTGGGTAGGCTTTAAAATCAAATAACAAACGCCTTGACTTATTATGTTAAAAATTTAACGGTTCTTGACCTTACTGAATTGAAATTTATGTTAAAATTTTAACATATGTTAATTGTTGCTTATAGAATTGGAATTAAAATTGACATCACGTTAAAATTTTAACGCCCGTTAAAATTTAACGTTTTACTTACAGAATCATCACTTATATATTCGTAAAATTTGACATTTTTAAATTATATTTCAGTTGACAATTCGTACTTAAGTAGACTAGTTTAGTTTACACAGCATTTTAAAAAAAATTGTACGAGAAAATGGAATTTTTGTGTAATAATTTTCGTGCCATGATTTGTTACTATCGTAGATGTGGTTTTGGATATGAAACACCATCCAAGACTATTGTTTATACCTGGTTTTCCGAATTCCAACGTAGACGCACCATTCTCAGTGATGAATTTCGTGCAGGTCATCCAACTACTTCTGTTGTTGCCACTAATGTTGATGCTGTAAGTGAAATAATTGAGCGAGATCTGAAAACAATACACATGATTTTTTATAATTATTTACACGTATGGAAACTCTGCAGTCGTTTAGCAGCTTAAAAGCAATGTCGTGTCAAATGGTGTCGAGAAATGCTCAAGAAATTCAACCGAGGTCTTTTAAATTTGGTCTACAATATCGTTACTGGTGATAAAACTTGGATTTATTTATATGAACCCGAAGATAAACAATAACAAAAATTTAGAGTTGAATAAAAAACTATTTAAACTTTTTTTTGTATCTTAGTAATATTTTTTTTTTTTTTATTTATTAACTTAGTATCAACAATCAGAACAATAACAATAATAAGTTCTATAAGCTGATTTGATGTCCGTGTTAAGTAAGGAATATGCCCATCAGCAGTATCCACTTCGAATTTTTTGATTACGTAAGAAGGTCACGAGGCCATTTCCTCTTAAGTCGTCTGTATATATTTTCTTCAAGAAGATGGTTGGTACTAGGATTTGGGTGGTCTTGTAACCTTAGATTGTGTTTTTCTGCACGTTTTTTGATTTCGTCTATTATGTAGTTGATGTTTAGGTCGTTATGCAGGGTTTGATTGGTTACGTACCATGGTGCATCAATCATCGAACGGAGAGTTTTTGATGGAATGCTTGTATTATTTTTATATTGGACTTGCTAGCACAACCCCACAGTTCAATTCCGTATGTCCAAATTGGTTTAATGATTACCTTATAAATAAGGATTTTATTTTCAATTGAGAGGATTGATTTTCTTCCTAGAAGCCAATACATTTTCTTGATTTTTAAATCCATTTGCTTTCGCTTCTTCCTAATATGTGTCTTCCATGTTAGCTTTTTGTCAAGGTATAATCCAAGATATTTTACTTCATCTTTCTGAGGTATTTGTATGCCATTAATATAGATGGGTGGACACTGTGTCCGATTTAGGGTAAAAGTAACGTGAATGGACTTTAACACATTTACCTTCATTTTCCACTTAACTATCCAATCTTGGTAAAGGGACAGATGTGTTTGCAACCATACAGAAGCTTCTTGAGGATTGTCATGTCTTGCCAGGATAGCGGTATCATCTTCAAAAGTGGCTAACTCCGTGTTTTCAGTGACAGGCAGGTCGGCAATATACAGCAAATACAAAACTGGACCAAGCACACTTCCTTGTGGTACTCCTGATGCTATTGGATAGATTTGTGACACTTCATCGTCTTGTTGCACTTGAAAATGACGATTTTCCAAGTAAGATTTCAATACAAGGTAGTAATGATATGGCAAGTTATGTTTAATTTTGAACAAAAGTCCTAAATGCCATACCTTGTCAAACGCCTGTTCTATGTCCAGGAAGGCTGCTGAGCAGAATTGTTTTCCTTCTAAAGTTCTTTGAATGAAATCCACTATTCGATGGCATTGTTGAATGGTTGAATGCTGCTGCCGAAATCCGAACTGATGCATTGGTATTAAGTCGTCTAATAGATTGCCATGATGTAGGCGCTTGAGGAAAATTTTTTCTAGTAGTTTGGAAATGATTGGTAGCAAGCTTATTGGCCGGTATGAAGATACATCCGTGGGAGATTTGCCTGGCTTTAAGATTAAAATAATTCTGGCAAATTTTAGTTGCAAAGGCCAGTATGACAATCTTAGAATTGAGTTGAATAACATTGTCAAAAATTTTAGTCCCAAAATAGGTAATTCAGAGAGAACTTTACCCGTTATTAGATCGTAGCCCGGAGCCTTGGTCCTCTTAAGCTTTCTAATTTGTTGCTTGACTTCATTTTTCTTAATTTTCTTTATTGGCGGTGACATCTGAAGAGGGGCCTCTAAAAATTCCATAACATCTTTATCTGGCTCATCAGAATAGGGTTTGAAGACTTCTGAGAGATGGTGAGCAAAAAGTTCGGATTTTTCGGCATTTGATCTTGCCCATGTATTGTCTGGATTGCGCAAAGGCGGGATGGTAATTTGGGGCCTTTTAAAACCTTTTGTGGCTTTCCAGATAGAGTGGTCCTTGTTACTTAAGTTTTTTATAAAGTGGTTGAAAGTCTCGTTCTTCATATCCTTAAGCTTACTTTTGAGTTGGTTTGATAGGCGGTTATAATCGGTTTTATCCAAGGGATTGAGACTTCGCTGCCATCTTGCTCTAGCTCTGCGCTTAACTTTTATCATTTCTCTGATTTCCATAGGAATATTGTATTTATTATTAGATATATTTTCTAACATGGGAGTTGAGGTCCAGCCAGCATTTTGTACTGTCGTTATGAAGTGGTTTGTTGCATGCTCCAATTCAGCGTTGGTTTTGATGCTTAACGTGGTATTTAAATTTTGGTTTATGTACTCTCTGAAGTGATCCCAATTAGTGCTTTTTTTATATAGAGAAGGTCTTGATTGCTTATTGATAATAGTTGTACCAACTGTGAGTATAACTGGAGTGTGGTCCGATGTTAAGTCTAAGCTTGATTGTACTTCAGTAAAGTTTGTTGAAATTCCATTGACTATAAAGAAATCTAGCAAATCTGGTATCTTGTCAGGATCAGTAGGCCAATAGGATGGCTCACCTGTTGAGAGAATGTTGTAGTTGTTGTTATCTATTACTTTGAAAAGTTCTCTTCCCTTCGTAGTTATAAGTCTGGATCCCCAAGCAGTATGTTTCGCATTAAAGTCACCACCAACTATGAATTTCTGGCCAAGCGTTGAAAAGAAGGGTTCCAGTTGTTCTTTCTTAATATTGTGTCTGGGAGGACAGTAAATTGCAGATATTTTTAATTGACTATTTAGTTGATTTACTTGGATTGTTGTAGCTTGGAGGAAATCTTTTTCATATTTATTTTCCTCGTGATGCATTATTGAGCATCTAATAATGATAGCAGTCCCCCTCGAATGTACCTGAACCTTGTCGTGGTGAGGGGGCTTGTTTTTGATGAAGCGACGGGCGTGCACCTGCAAGGATTACGGACCGGGGACTTAAAACTCTCGTGTGTTCGGTCTGAGCTGGCGGGCAGGGCTTTGCCGGGGCATAAAAACCTTTGTGCTTGGTCTTGTCTGTCAGGGTACCAGGATGACGGCTTTCGTGGAGAAACGGACCAATACAGGTACCCGCGTGTTTTTGCCGTGCGTGGATACCCGTAGGGTAGGATGAACGGATCCTGGTGGCTGAGTTGGCTCGGGGGCGGTAGTTGTTCTCCTGGGCCTGACAACACTCCACTTTGGCCATGATTTCTACCTAAAACGGGCGGTCTGGGCTAGTCCACCCTGATCAATCGGCTGAGCGGCCCTCCATCTGAGGGCTGGCTGGACGAGTCCTTGGACGAGGTCGGGGTGTGCAAGCACTCTGCCTTGTTTCTGGGGGCTATATTCCCTGGGTAGCCCTGATGTCGACTTGTCGGCGTCCCCTTTTGCGGGCTCCGTGGCGGGTGGGGAGCTTGGGGAACGAAACCTTATCCCATTTACATGGATATTAACACCACTAACAACCCGACAATTGTGTCCCTTGAGGATGCATTGTCAAACAAAGAAGGTACGTCTGTCACAGATGTCCTTCTACCACATAACTCCGCAGCCAGGGAGGGGTCGTCCCAAAAGGATGCCCTTTCTGAAGGCAACACCGAGGGGTCTCGCCCTAAAAAGCGTAAGATCTGCGGTGCGGAGCGAAAACGCCGTAAGAAGGCCAAACTAAGGCAGGCAGCTGCAGAGGCTGCCGGCCCATCAAACACCGTGACTGAGCACGAGAAGGCTGGGGCGTCCAAACCTAAGGGTGGGGACAGCACTCCTTCAGGGTCAGGAACGGGAAAGAAAGCACCGGTCAAGAAGGGGAATTCCAAACCCTTTCAGAAAACGGATGCAAAAAAGAGAGTAAGGTCCACGGACTCTCGGCCATCGCCTCAGAGCAATCCGAGGAAGAAGGCTAAGTTGTCTGTGCCTGACTCAAAAAATCCGGAGGGGGTGATCACCTACAAGGAGGCTGCCACTAGGCACCTTCGGGTAGCAGTGATTGACCGCTCTAGCCAACTGGGCAAACTCACGGAGGCCCGGAAGGAATTAGTTGAGGAACACCTCAACTCAGCCCTCGACAGGACGATTCGGTCGGCCAGTGAGGGGGCAAACATAATACCCACTTTTGGGGGCTTTCGTTATTCGGGGGAGATCTTAAGGATCAACTGCGATAACGAGAGTTCCCTTAAGTGGCTAAAATCAACCGTTGCTGTACTGCCACAGTTGTGGGAGGGGGCAAGGCTAGAGGTGACCCAGGTAGACGAACTGCCTAAGCTATCCAAAGCCACCATTTGGGTCCCAGGGAAACCTGAGCCCACCGGGGAGGTTATAGGACGGCTCAAGGCTCAGAACCCATGGGTCAAGATTAAAGAGTGGTGTGTCTTCTATGACACCGACAAGAGTGCCCCTTTGGGGAAGCTCATTGTCTTCGGTGTCAGTGAAGAGGATGCAAAGGCACTCAAAGCAAAAAAGGAGAGGGTGAGCTATAAGTTCTCCACAATCCGAATAAGGGTACAGCAAATTGAGAACGCTGTACCGACACAAACGGTGGAGCAGGTGACGGCAGATCTTGACCTCATGGGGATCCATGAGGAATCTCAGGATGAAGATGCCGCTCCAGCGACAAACCCCACCACCGAGGAAGCCTAATGGCTGCCTTGGGGGAGTGGAGGTTTATTCAAGCTAACCTGCAGCATGGCCGGGCGGCCACGGCGACTCTTTGCCGCCGCCTTGCTGGCTGTATGGATACAATAGCTCTGATACAAGAGCCACATGTAGTGAAAGGCAGAGTTACAGGCCTTTCACCCTTGAAAGGGAATGTCATAACAGGCAGCCTTTCAATGAAACCCAGAACTTGTATCTACATATCTGGCAACATTCAAGCCAATCCTTTACCGCAGTTTAGCGACGGCGATATAACAGTTGCCCGGCTGAGCTGTGATCTTGGGGATGGCCTAAGCGACATTATCGTTGCATCAGTGTATCTCCCAGTTGACTCCCAGGATCTGCCGCCGTCTTCAAGACTGGTGGAACTGGTGAGGCACTGCGAGCAACACAAAAAACACCTCATTGTTGGATGTGACTCAAATTCCCACCATATTTCGTGGGGAAGTGGAGATTGCAACAACAGAGGTAAATCCCTATTTGAGTACCTTATTGGTACGAACCTAGAAATTCTTAATAGGGGTGACACGCCCACCTTCTATGTGTCCCCCAAACGTCATTCTGTGATTGATATCACTCTGGCGTCATTAAGTATTTCAACAAAAATCTTTGACTGGCATGTGTCACACGAATTGACTATGTCAGATCACAGATGGTTATGCTTTAAAATTAAAGCTTTGAAAGTCGAGCCTAAGCAAGTAAGGAATCCAAGGAAGCTGGACAGGCATATCTTTTTGGATGTACTCTCCAGCACCTTGGAGGCCGACATGCCAAAGGCAATCATAAATAAAAATCGACTAGAAAACACTGAGGAGATTGAATTATGCGTTAACGCATTACACAAGTCACTCACAAAAGCATATGAGTCTTCCTGTCCGCTGAAAACGGTTGGCTCTGGCATACGAGCAACACCTTGGTGGTGCAAGGAGCTGGAGCGGCTGAAGAAGGCAGTCACGAGACTCTGTAACAAGGCGAAGAAATCCAAAAGTGAGGCTGACTGGGAGGTTTTCAAAAACCTCCGGTTGGACTACAAGAGGATGATTCGCCTAAAGCAACGAGAGTCTTGGAGAGACTTCTGCAGTGGCATTGCTTCTACTACGGATGCGGCCAAACTGAAGAAGATCATTTCCAAAGACCCAAACCAACAGCTCGGCACGATCCTTCGAGCTGACGGCTCCTTTACGGAGAGCCTCAGGGAGACTGCTGAGGTACTGTTACAAACACACTTTCCTGGTAGTACAACTGTCTCGGACTATAGGTGGACTGAGCGTATCGCTTGGACACCGACTGAGGCGGACTGGGATAGTGCAAATTCCACTGTTAACCCAACCAAAACGGAATGGGCAATAAGATCCTTCAGTCCATTCAAATCGCCTGGGCTGGATGGGGTATATCCGGCTCTACTCCAATGGGGCCTGGACCTCCTACTCGGCCCTATGGTGAAGGTGTACAGGGCGTGCATTGCGCATGGCTATACACCTAAAGAATGGCGTAAGGTTAAGGTAATTTTCATACCTAAGCCGGGGCGTAGTGACTACACTCTGGCTAAATCTTTTAGGCCAATTAGTCTTACCTCCTTCTTTCTGAAGGCATTGGAAAGACTGTGCGACAGAGAGATTCGGGATGTGGTGCTGGTACCAAACCCACTACACCCGAATCAACATGCATACACTCCAGGGAGATCTACTGAGTCTGCACTACATAAGGTGGTGGAGCGTATCGAGGAATCGTTACAATCTCAGGAATGTACCCTGGCAGCGTTTATAGATATAGAGGGAGCATTTGACAATGCTACCTCTGACTGCATTGGCATCTCTCTACACGAACACGATGTGCCTAACGCCATCATTAGATGGATCAGCTCTATGCTGAATAGTAGGGCTGTTGAGATTGCTGTGGGAGATGCGTATATAAGAGGGGCTGTTAATAAGGGTTGCCCACAGGGAGGTGTACTCTCGCCACTATTGTGGAACTTTGTGGTGCACAGCCTTTTACAGCGTCTCAATGACAGTGGTTTCTACACTGTCGGATACGCAGATGATATTACCATACTGCTTAGAGGGATTTTTGAGGATGTCCTGTGCGAATTGATGCAGGGCGCCCTGAGAATCCTAGAGAATTGGTGTTCGGAGCAGTCTCTTTCGGTCAACCCGACCAAGACTGAGCTTGTTCTGTTCACTAAAAAGAGAAAGCTGAGAAGCATGAAAATGCCTTGCTTAAAAGGAACCCCTCTTAAACTAACTTCAGAGGTCAAGTATCTGGGTATAATACTTGACTCGAAGCTTAACTGGGGCAAACACATTAGCACTAAGGTGACAAAGGCAAGTATGGCCTACTGGCAGTGTCGCAGAGCATTGGGAAGGTCATGGGGTTTCTCCCCAAAGATTGCCCTCTGGCTGTACACTGCCATAATCAGGCCTATGCTTTGCTATGGCGCACTCGTCTGGTGGCCCAGAACCAGATTGATTACAGTAGTGTCCTCTCTGGAGCGGCTGCAGAGATCGGTCTGCTTGGCGGTGACGGGAGTGATGCGAACAACACCTACTGCGGCCATGGAGGCTCTCTTATGCCTTCCTCCACTGGATCTCTATGTGAGGGAACAGGCACTGAGGGCCTCCCTGAGAATGCGGGCTTGGGGTCTCTGGACCTATAGGTGGGGATCGGTTGGGCATACACGGATTCTGGAGGACTGCTCAAAAAAGCTGCCTCTTTTGGGTCTTGATGCTGACAGGATCCCCCCCAAATACGTGTTTAAGAGGAATTTTAAAATTCTGTTAGACACTAAAGGATCTGACCGGGCTGACATATGTCTGTACACGGACGGATCCAAAAATAATACTGGCTCGGGTGCGGGAATATTCTCCCCGGAACTGCAGCTAGATATAAAACTATCGTTGGGGAGGTACTCCTCTGTTTTCCAGGCGGAACTCATTGGGGTGCTTCGCTGCGCAGAAGAAGTCCAAGACAGAAATGTCCGGGGCAAAACTATTCAAATAATCACGGACAGTAGGGCGGTCCTTGTGGCGCTAAACCGCTGCAAGATCATCTCCGGTCTTGTGCTACAATGCATTGAGACACTGAACGTGATATCCACTCATAATGTTCTAACTCTCAGTTGGGTTAAAGGGCATGAAGGAAATGAGGGCAATGAGAGGGCTGATGAGCTGGCGAGGCAAGGTTCTGGTAACGTGCCGTGCGGTCCGGAGCCTTTTATCTCGCTGGCTGTTAAGGCCCTTGATGCCATCATAAAAGGGGAGACCCGTAGACTGCATGTTGAAAGGTGGGAGAATGTGGCTGGATGCCGTCAGGCTAAGGCTGCAATTAACATACCATCTGACAAACATGCAAAATATTACCTGCAGTTGTCTCGGGACAGATTACGAGTTATCGTAGGATGTCTTACAGGACACTGTAAGCTAAACAAACATCTGCACACTATGGGACTGGTTGAAAGCCCATTATGTCGTGGATGTGAAGAAGAAGATGAAACAGTGGAGCATGTGCTTTGCAACTGCCCAGTGTTAGCATCGAAAAGAGGATCCATGTTGGGGAACTTCTGGCCTAGCATGGCCAGTATTAGTGGCACACCGCCCTCCAAAGTACTTGAGTTCGCCCTGAGTTTGGGGTGGCTTGAGGAATAGGAGGCTGGTGGGCTGCTAACATCGGAGGTAGCATAATGGGCCCGATTATGTGGCCTGAGTGCGCGTGAACCATGGTTTGCCCTCCACATCCAATCCAGAATCCAGAATGATAGCAGTCCCCCCATGAGCTCTTCCATCAGGATGGACCGTGTGGTAAATTTTGTAGTTTGGTATTATTATGTGTGATCGAGAGGTAAAGTGCGTTTCCGAAACGAGGAGTATGTCTATATTATTATTTGTTATGAATAGTTTAGTTTCATTTATTTTTAATTGTAGTCCGTTTGCGTTCCATAGGGCAATTCTTAAAAAGTTTGCCATTAATGCACCAATTTTTGGATGACTGTATTTAAAAGATTTATCATTATGTTATTTTGTTGCATTAGTTGCTGGAACATTTGTTTGAATTCATTAAGAAATTTTGATAACTGTGTGTCTTCGGAGTGGCTTGGTGTTTCTTGAAGATTGTTCCTTAACGTTTCTGAGTAAGTTCGCTTATTATTATTATTTGAGTTGTAGTAGGTTTGAGAAGTTTCAGGTTGATTTGGTTGATTCGTTTGTGTTAGATTAACGTTGTAGAATGAGGGTATGGTTTGTCTCTTCCTTTGTTGTTGTTGTTGGCGCTCCTTGTTATATTTATCTTGTAAGTCACGATATACCTGACAGCCTTTATAACTTGCTGGGTGTTTTTCATTACAGAGGTAGCAAGTAGCTGGTATATTACTTGGTTTCTTGCAAAGTTTTGAATCATGTGCTCCTCCACACTTAACGCATGCAAATGGACGATTACAATAAGTTTTGGTGTGATTAAACATTTGGCATCGTGTGCATTGGACTATGTCGGTATTCCTCTTAGGTGGTTCTACTCTTATTGTTCTGTTTTGCAAATATTTTAGATCATATATGCTTTTGTTATTTTCTGCGGGTTCCAAATCTACAAAAAATAGTGGTAAAGCCTCTTTTGTTGTGCGATGTTTAACATTTATAATGTTTCTCACTGTATAACCTTTAGTTTGTAATTCGTCTTTTATTAGTGATATTGGGGTTGTATGGTGAAGATACCTTATCACCACTCGATATGATTTTTCTTCCTTTAATTGGTATGTGTGATGAATTATATTTTCATCTTTCATGTGTTGAACCAATTTGCGGTAGGTATCCGATGTTTTTGGACTGATTTTGATTATGTTGTTTGCTAAAGTTTTTGTCGTGATTTGTTCTTCTTCTACTATATTATATAAATTTCTAATCATATCCTGGTAATTGATCACGCCATGCACAAAGATAGGAGGTGGTTTATCAATCTTGGTCAGTTGTATTTGCTCACCATTTGGTTGTGAAGTTTTATCATTGGTATTCAAGGTAACAAGTGGTGAATACCTGTTTGTTTGTATAAGCGGTGGAAATTCGGTTTCTGGACTACTAACTCTTTTTCTTTTGTTTTTACCAATTACCTGCCATGGGTGATTGTTAGCTTCAGTTACCTCCATATTAGCTGTTTCAAGTTGAACTGTTAAGTTTGTTTGATTTGTATCGCCGTCTAACTCTTTTTGGGAATTTGTTGACATAATGTGCGAATTTGTCGTATTAATTAACCGACCGAGGACCGGCTAATTTAGAAAGTTGGTGGGATCAATTTTCTCAGCTTCTATTTGTTTCACAATTTAAATAATTAATATTCGAGGAAATTATTCTTTCGATTATTATTTACGTTTAACCTTCACGATAACGGAGCACTTTAAAACACGTCCTATACGCTTCGTATCTAAAACGCATCAGTAATATTTAAGAATTATTCACTGTTACCACTTTTCGTGAACACACTCTATATGGGTGTGTAAATAATATGATTGTTAAATATTTGGGCAGAGTTTTACTTAAAAAACTGTCTCCAAACAAAGTTTTCTTTTAGAACTCACCACCCTGCTTTTTCAAAAAAAAAAACATCAGGATCGTGGCAAAACACATCGAGAAGTTTCCTTCTCCGGATTGCAGCGGTTTACAAATTATTCGTTGTTGAAATAAAAAGCATGTAATTTTCTACAAAGTAAAACCAGATTTTAATTAGTTATTAATTAGTAGTTTAATAAATTTCTCTTACAAGTTTTTATTGACAAATTTTCAAGACTTTAAACTATAAGAATATGTAAAAAAATGTTTAAAAAATTTATCGATCACAGTAGTCAACCTTCTTGAAAATTAGGTAGATATTATTTTCTTACAGTTTAAATTTTCTCATTAAATTTGCTATCTGGAAAGTCCTGTCAAAATTTTTGTACAACGGTTTTTTTTTAAAAACTACAGAATTTTCAAAATAAAATAAAATAATTCAAGTTTGAATTTTTAACGTTTCTTTTTTACTTAATTTTCTCCATAACTTGACAGCCATTCATTTTAGACAATAAAATGATTGGATTTAGTTTGTGGATAATTTCAAACTTTTTTAAAGTGGAATAAAACTTTTTAAAGACAAATATGTGCTGTCAGAGGCTTTTTTTAAGTAATTATATTCCTTATAAAATCAAGTTGTATATATCAACCCAAAAATTTGCATTTTTTTAAATTTTAGGTAATTATGTAGTAAAATCATAATAGAAAAAAATTCATAAATTCATAATTGTCTAATGTTCAACATTCTTATTTGTGAGATTATATGGTTCAGATTTTCATTGTATTACACTTGTAAATAAACATTATTGGATCTGTATATAGGATTTTATTAGCTACGTCTTACCAAATTGTTCTAAATGAATGTGTGTAGATCAAACCCAGAATATTATGACAGTAATGAGAAAGAACAATTGCGTAGTTGGTATGAAGGAAAAACGTGCAGATACCTTAGTTAGAGAAACGGTGCAAATTTCGTTTCTGCACATCGCGTCATCACTGCCATAATATTCTGGGTTTGGTTTATACCCATAGCAGAAAAAGTATATTATAAATTTTTTTGTTTAAATCGTGAAATTAAATAAATTTGATATTTGAAATTGTATCGAGTTGTAAATAATAATAATTACATTGATTTACATTTTATTATGTATTATGTATTAATATTAGTTAATATTGTAACTATTGTTTCCATGTATATCTGTTATTATTTATTCTAACAAAGAGACGCATTTGCGCTAAAATTTTAATATCAAATAAATCAATAATTTAACTATTATTTATAATTCGATACAATTTAAAATACCATATTTATTTTTCTGTTTGTGATTCTAAATTAATTTGTTTTTTCTACATTAATTGTTATTGTGTTTTGGTGTCCAAAGGTTTTAAATTTTTATTGTAAATATTTGGAATAATTTTTGTAATACCAATGAGAGGTACATTGTTAAGTCTATGAAGAAAAATGAAAATAATATGATTCTATCGAAGTTTGGACTTCATTGGTTGTAAGTTTTTTTAGAATTCCAATCTGATGAAAAATACAACAAAATATTTCTTTTTCGACTAACATGACCAAATGTAGTATAAGCTGCATATCTTCAGGCGTTTCAAAATTACTTTAATTTTTACTGATACACAGAAAAACAAAAGTTTTAAGTAGGTAAGAAGTATGGGTATGATTTATTTAATTTCTCTATTGTTTCATCAACTTTAGGTTTTGCTGGAAATTTACTTTATTAAATGTGTATTACAATTTTTCTAAAAAACTATTGTCATCATTAAGAGAATGGAAACGACTTAAAAATCAACACTTTTGATTCATATGAGTAAATGACTTATAATTAGATAATTATTAATAGTGTTTAATTATTTAATTTTGGCGAGCTGACCCCTTACAGATCGTGCTTTGTTCGTTGACAGGGGGGGCTTTTGTGAAAATTTTAAATTTTTGAAAATGTATGAGATATTGATGTATAAATTTACTGGAATTTGTCTCTGCTAAAAATACTTTTGCTTTGACCGTTGGATTTTTGAAATGCATCGTATCTAACTTTGTTGGCGAGGCTTAAAGTGCATATTGACTGAAGCTCGGTTTGTTGCCTAATTTTAGGGAATTTGTTATTGCATGACTTTGTTTATGGATTTGCCTAAAGCCTTCGACTGTAACCCTCCAAATCTTATTGTGGAAATAATATTTCTACATTCTTCATTTTATGGTGTTAATGGATGTTTTTGTCTTTTCTTACTGAACGGAAGGCTGTTCCGTGTTAGTTGGAGGGTACTTTTCTGACAAGGGTTTCTGGGGTTGCCTCTAAATTCATTATTGAAACCGTTGCCTTTAGTACTTCAAGATTTTATTGGCTTTCCGAGAAGAGATAGTTAAATTATAAATAAAGTTCTGACTTGACCCAAATTCTAGTCACGTACTCCAAATTAGCAGCAAACTTTTTTGATAGTTAACATAGATAGTTGGTGTTCTGTACATAAAGTTGGGCTGCTAACCTAGGTGGTAGGTTCAATTTCAAGCTGTTGATAAAAGAAATATTACAATATAAAAATATAGCTCTTGCCACGAAACGTTGGTTTTACGTTATCATGCGCCTACGCACGTAAGCAGTTCTTAAACACTGCCATAATTTTTAACTTAAAAATGCTTTATTTTAAAAAAATAATAATAATACAAGTAACATTTGGATAATAACTTAGATTGATTTGTGAATAACATCATTAAATTTATAATTTACTTGGCTAAAGGTAATTTCTTCAAATTGAAGTTGCTTGAATTCCACTGTTCCCGTCATGGTATAGAAGGCGAACGCCACGAACATTATCCATTCAGACACAACTGCTGCTATATGCATATCATAACCATCACGATCTGGATTCCACCAGGATGGGTCACCAACTGTAAAAAAAGTAAAAATAGTAAATTTAGTAAATTTAAAGATACATTGTCTTATTTCAAATTAAGAGAGTATAAACCAATAAGCCTTAAGAATAAAATTTGAACTTACTATCATTTTTACTGTATGATATTGCTCCGCATCCCAAAACTGCGACGAAAAATACAAAATGGCAGCAAACTAAAAATATTCGGAAGTACAAAAGACCTTTTCCTATGCCATATTCGGGATTTCTGGAATAAACATGACGTAACATGCTGGTCATTTTTGTCTAAAATAAAAAAAAAAATTAAATAAGTTTTGGTATTTTCGTTGTAAGAAAAAATATTACTTGAACAATAAAAAATACAAGTCCAATTCCAAATGCCATAAATGCACCTAAAAAGTGAATCGATCCTACAGCAGGTTTTTGGAAGTTACCTACAATGCTAACTCCCAGACTTGTAATATTTCCAAGCCAAAAACCTACATTATTCCATTTAGATATTGTGATCAAATCGTTAGATTTGGCAATAAAATCAATTTGTCGATAACGAATGTACATAGTAATTCCCACTGAAAAATTCAATTCAGATAAATGAAAATTTGGAGTAAAAAGTGAGGTGAATCAAGAAGTATGTTATGCTTACTAAAAAGTGCTCCTATATTCATCATTTGCGCTAATATACAGCTTTCCGGTGGTACAGCGCCAGTGTCGCTGATATATGGAATGAACGCTTTGACATGATTATTGGATACCGATACACCATAACTGAAATTGGAGAAAAATGTACTAAGTACTTTTTACTTATAATAAAAATGTACACATAGTACAAATAT
Source organism: Rhagonycha fulva (assembly GCA_905340355.1). Classification (NCBI taxonomy): domain Eukaryota; kingdom Metazoa; phylum Arthropoda; class Insecta; order Coleoptera; family Cantharidae; genus Rhagonycha; species Rhagonycha fulva. Next base: position 39,619,076 of record HG996556.1, read on the forward strand.
TTTTCAAATTTAATTTCAACTTAAATTTCGCAACACAAGATTTCAATTTAACTTAAAATTATTTATTATTATTTGCAAAAGTTTTACAAATGCGGATATACGGATATAGACAAACTTGACTTAAATTCAAGTTCATAGAACCAGAAAGTTATATGTATGTACTTTGAATTTCAAGCATCGACTCGACATCAATAAAATAATTATTGTTTTCTTTTAGTTGAAACTCAAAGACTCTTTATAGTTCATTAATATTAATTAGTTTTTATATTATACTGAATGTTTATTTGTAATTGTGTTCATTACCTTAATTACTATAAATTAAAATACTTAAATTTTCACCAAATATTCAAACTTTTCTGCAAGTTTTAGATTTTCGACATTTTCATATTATAATTTCCGGTAAATATTTTTTATAAAAGTATTTCTCTATTAGCTGTATCCTAATTGTTAATCATGTAGTCGGTTTTTTTTTGTAGCACCACCTCGCTTTTTAAATTCAAACAAAAAGATTTCAAATTATAATTATTGTACCTATCTATAAATATTAAGAAATCTTTAACTAAAAACTAAAATATTTATTTCTAAAAAATTAGAGTTTTCTTACAGATAATTTTCATGGGCTTTTATATTTTTATTATCCAATGTTTGTCATATCAAAACTTTGACAAGCTATATTTACCACATTTACGTAATTAATGATTTACTCGTATAATACCTATTGTGGCTATAGCAAAAGATGTTATTATTTATGCTTTATAATGCTCACTATAAATGCTAAATTATTATCTTCATTTTGTTTGTTATAAATTATATAATGTTATAAATAATATAATCAAGCATAGTTTTATAATATATGAATACCATGAAATAAACACAATTATACGAAAATTGCAATACAATAAATTATTATTGCAATAAAAATTAATTTATTAATATGGCACTCATAAAATTACCTATATTTGGTAACTTTAATTTTTGAATACTGTTTATTTAAATCCAAAAAATTTATGACTTAATTAGAATAGCTTTACAAAATATTCCTGATATTGTAATAGTAATTAATTTTAGATAATTAATTTTGGGGGATTAACAAATAATTTTAAATTGATTACCTTAATTTGTAACAAATGAATTAAAATGAAATATCGTGCAATATGCAACGTAAAATGCTATTATTTATTATATTAATATTGTTGTGATATTTTGTATTACTTTTAAGGAGAGGAGGTGTGAATTCAAAATTTGATTTTGGCAATGTTTGTATTGCGAAAAAATTTTGATAAAATTTTTAAATTTGTTCAGTAGTGAAAATGATTAAAAAGTTTATTGAAAGAAATGTAATTAAAGAGTGAGAAAAGCAAACTTAAAAGATGTAAAATTAAATAGAAGAATGCAGATAGAAAAGGGCAACTAAATTTTTGGTCAGTATTTTTATCATTAAATGGTCAGTATATTTTAAAATAAATGGTCAGTATTTAATAATATTTTGGCCAGTATAAATATTTAAGTATCAGTATTTAATTGAATTTTGATCAGTATAAATATTTAAGTATCAGTATTAAATTGAATTTTGGTCAGTATAATTTATTATTTTGGTCAGTATTATTTATTAATTTGGTCAGTATATTTTTGTTATTTTGGTCAGTACACTCTACTGTAAGTTGCAGTAAGATTTTGTTTGATTATTAGGTATATTTTTATTTTATTACTTAGCTAATTTTTGTTGTCAGTAATCATTTTTAATAATATAAGAAATTTAAATAATTATTGTAAAAATTTTATTTCATTAATTTATAAATTGAAATACGGAATTACTTACTTTTTTTTATTTTTATAATTTATTATAATATAGAAATTATACATAAAATATTTAGAAGATTGCAATTAAAAAATATATACAAATAAATTATAATAGTAAAGGAAATGTTATATAATTAATCCATTAGAAGAGCTCGAGTAGCTAATTTTGGCCTTCCCCTTGAACGCTTTTCACCTATAGGTATTTGTTTAGCTGCTGGGGGAGGTTTGACATATTTTAAACGTATATCCAAGCCTGTTATATGCTTGCATATATATTTTTTAAAGAAACCTGGACAAGTACAGCGGCCATTGATCCAATTTTCTATTTGTTTTGGGAGATTCACAAACCATACTTTAATTGCTCTTCGTTTGAACTGATCAAAAGTGTTCCAGCGCATTTCGGATACGGCTGAAATTTCCTCCTCCGTAACAGTAAGTTCTTCATTGGATGGACAAAAATATTGAATTGAATCTTCGCATGTCATTGATGAAATTCGAATCTAGAAGAGGGAGGGGAGACTGCAAGGGTGTCTGTCCCGAGTGGTAGCTAAAAGAGCTCCAAATTCATATATTTGAACTGTTAAACTTATTTGATCTTCAAATTCAAATGATGGAGAAAGGAGAAGCCAATAAAAGGGAAAAAATATTTAAAAAATGAGAAATAATATTTCGCAAGTAGTGGCCATTTTCTGTTCCGCACATTCATGCTCATTTCATACATTTTCCATAACTTTTGCTTTTTATGTGTTTATAATTTAAATGTTGTTTTTTCAGCTCGGACATGGTCGCTGGCTTATTGACGTACAACTGTTTCTTTCAAATAAAAGCATTCAAACCATAACAATTTATTTAAAATACTGACCATTTATTTAAAATACTGACCATTTATTTAAAATACTGACAGATTTTATACTGACCAATGTAATACTGACCATTTATTAAAAATACTGACCATTTGTTAAAAATACTGACCAAAAGTATTATAAATTACTGACCAAGTAAATACAAGCCATAGAAAAGTGTTAAAATGGAAGTGAAGACAGAAACCAAAATTTTATACTTAAAATTAGCAAAGTTTGAAAATAAATCAGTTAAGGGGATTAAATAAATAATATTAAAAAAATATTTAATTTGTAACATCAGATTCTGTGTTAGTAGAGACAAACAGCGTACAGCTGTTTGAAACATTTTCAAACGTGTTGGCATTATTTACCTGCGTTTGATCGTAATAATTTAATTAAAATTTAAAATTTACAGCAATAGATACAATATTTTTCTACTATAAAAATAAAGAAGTACCATTATTTGCCTCAGCAATAAAGTTTTTTTTATAGGAGATAGTTATGGCTTGGGGGCTCTATAAAAATATGCGATATACCATAATATAATTTGCCCGTTGCTCTTAGTTTAGTGTATACCACATTAAATTTTATTACTGATTATAGAATTATGTACCTACATCAAATCACGAACCTACATAATATGCTAAATAGCTCGGCGCTTTTACAATTATAATTTTTATGTTTATGTCCTCTACAGCATTTACAACCCAATAATCATATTACACAATTTATTAATAGACATTTAAAATCAAATTTAAGTCAATAAAAAGTAAAAGGAATCTGCATATTACACATCATATACCCTACATTATTTCTCACGATTGCAATTACCAACCAATTACTGGTGGTAATAGCGAAACCAACAGCAATTTTCAGTAGACTATGTAGAAAGAGTTTGTAAAACCACGAAGATCATCTGTAGGCTACTTAATTTCTGATGATTAGAATGCCTCAATTACGTCTTTGCGTGATTAGTGGTTTTTACAAGGTGAAAATTTCTTCAAAAAAAATCCAAGCAGTTGATAAGTACATCATTTTTAAAACTTACGTCAACCATTGCCCGCAAGTCGTCTTTAAATGCTTTCTGGTGGTAGAGATGAACGACTTCGTGCGAGTACTGTCATGTAAATGACGTAGACAAATTTTCGTTTCTGCGCATTACGTCATCACTGTCACCTTTCTCAGTCAGAACTTTAAATTATCAGAGAGCAATCCAATAGAAAGAAGAAAGTAAGGGTGGTTATCCTAAAAAGATGCACACATAAATATGGATGGTTTTTCAAGAGAGGGTGCATATTGACCAACAACATTAATATTGTAAGTCGAAAACTAGCTTATTGTAGTTTATAAAATACTAATATCCCCTCCCATGGCACCAGAGGAAACAAAACTTAGTCCTTCATGTTTTATTAGGAAGGACTCCAGGTATCAACAAGGTATCAACGTCAATGTACGTTTTTATCTGAATAGAAGTTTTATGGAGAAACGGAGCACTGTTTTTCTGCAGAGTTGGCCTCTTATGGAATTGAAGAATATTTGTAGATGATGATTTTCTGTTCAAAGATATTTTGCTTGCTCTTTGTGTTACCTTACAAATTTTAATTTTTGGTAATCAATGTACATAATGGAATAAGGCACAGGAAACTAACTTAATTTTAAGGTTTGTCATCAAGTACAATTACGGAAACCCCCCTTCTTTGTTACTGTGAACAAGGCCATGCCTGATGGCCTTCAGAGCAGTTACCAAACAACCTTCCTCTAGTTACTTTATTCGATTCGCAGTCTTCTAGAGTGGATCGTTTCCGAAACTGAACTTTTTACCGCGTTTTTGTATTAATAAAAATGAAATTGTGAACAACTTGTAAATATTATTAAAACTTTTTTTTAATTTTGGACTTTCTGCGTCAGGAACAGGAATGTCAGGAGTATGTCGATAATTAAGTATTTTAGACATTAATTATTAATGATAATAAATACCTATCACTAAACATCACGAAAGATATCGTAGTTCATATCATTAGTGTACTCGAGTACAGATGAATACTATCGCAGTATCTTTTAACTTTTAAAAATATAATCGATATCTCGATAAAAAGATTTATTGATTATTGAGTGTACTGAAAAAAATCTCTTATGTAAAAATTTATTAAGTATTTTTTATTACCCATAACCGATAGGTAATACAAATTAAAATAAATGGATTTTAAATTACATTATTGGCCTTCATTAATCTGCGGATGGTTTATTTTGACATTTATAATAACGTAAGTACAATTTTTTGTAATTACAAATATTCAAAAATTTTGATAAAAAACAGAATTGATTTATAATTAGCACGTTACTTGTGCAATGCCAATTTTTTTACTATAATTATATGCGTGCGTTGACGCAAAAAAACTACATTATATATGACACAAGTTCAGATAATCGAACCTTGCTCAATCGTATTGCTTCAAGCTAGTTAACTTTGTCAAGAATGTTAAAATAATAAATAGATTTAAAATAATTACCTACAAGGTGAGTAAAAAGTATTGAAAAAGTAATTTCAAATTTTCCGAATAGTTGTTTAGACAGGTCATCCAATTTTCTAAACTCTTAAAATTTGACTAATACCTCCGACACACTGCCGAGTTAATGATCATTAACTCTTTGTACGTAGACTTTAGATAAACTAAAACGCTGGACTTTAAGCGACTTTAGTCGATTTATGTGTCAAAAGGGTTAAAGATCATTTTTTAATATTGACGTCTAATGAGAAGTCAAAAAAACCAAACTTGCAAAAAAAATTAAAATGTATTACAACTTTCCATTATTTTTAGTAAAAGAGCTAAACGAGTTCTGGCCTAAATTTAAGCAGTATTTGTTACAATAGCTATCGAAATGGTATTTTGATATTTCATTTTTTTTTAGATACACAATTGCCGTAACTGCAGAAAAAGTACACCCTATTTTACCTTACATCAGTGAACTTGGCATTTGGGAACCTTCAAATGTTGTTTTTGGACAGATGGTGAATATAGGAGCGATTATAAGTATGTTAAATGTTGTTTTAATAAACTGTTTTCTATAATATTATAATTGTTATATTGCTGTAATAGTTTGAACTTGGCAGGCGCAGTTGGGTTTTACATTCGCTACAAACAGATTGATTTTATTATAAAAACAAGAATTACCAAATTACGTAAAAGATGGAATGAAATTGAATTTTATTTGGGATTTTTGTGCGCATTTGGTTTGAGTCTTGTAGCAAATTTTCCAGGCGATATTAAAGGATATCGTTTCGTATTTGGGATCCACCTTTTTGGAGCTTGGCTGCATTTTGGACTTGGATTCATATACATGATAATTCAAGTAAGATGTATGCAAACATTAAAATGTTTTTAACAAACCTTCTTTATTTTAGATCAAAATAACATTTGACTTACAGCCGTATTATGATCGCTATCCACAAGTTGCAGTTAGCAAATTTGTTCAGTATCTTAGATTAGCTATAACATTGTTGTTTGGAATAAGTCATATCGTTGCTCCGATATACTTCATCGCTTTTTTGCAAGTATATGATGGTAATTTTGACCTAACTATAACTACAATGTATTAATTAGAAAATTTTTCAGCCAATTTAAATTTTATCCCTCCTGGCACTCCTGCATATACGTATCATTTAGTGTCAGCCATTGCTGAGTGGGCCATGGCATTTTTATTTTTTGGTTTCTGTTTGACAGTGACAAATGAACTAAAATTCATGACGTTTAAAGAAATCTGTTTTGAGAATTCTATAATAAATAAAAAAAGAAAATAATTATTTGTATATAAAATTTGCAATAAAATAAAATAAGTACCTACATTGAAGAAATGTGTTTAGAATAAATTTGATTTGAGTCTTTGGCGTAAGTGTAACATAAATCAAAAATATCATCAGCTCCCCAAAAATAAGTAGTATTTTTATTTTTCGATTATTTTACCGGAAAGTAACGATTTATAGAACTTGTACTGTAAAATAACTGTCACAATAATAAGTGCATTGTTTAATAGTGTTGAGTGCCCGCTTTGACTTTGAGCAAAATAAAACCTTTATTATGACCGTTTCTACTCGGACCGCAATGGAAAACCTAATTAAAATAAAATTTAAAGTTAACTGTTAATTCAGGTATCAACAAGGTTTTCGGTAGTGCAAAATGAAACTATCTAATGTATTTTCATGTTTTTATTTAATTAGAAGTTTTATGAAGGGAAGGAGCACTTTTTTACTGCAGAGTTAGCCTTTTATGGAGTTGAAGAATATTTGTAGATGATTTTTTTTCAACTATATTTTGCTTGCTCTTTGAGTTACCTTACGAATTTTGACTCTTGGAAATCAATGCACATAATGGAATAAGGCACAGGAAACTAACTTAATTTGAAGGTTTGTCATCAAGTAGAATTAAGGAAAACCCCTTTTCTTTGCTACTGTGAACAAGGCCATGACCTCGTGACCTTCAGAACAGTTACCAAACAACCTTCCGCTAGTTACTTCATTAGCAGTATTCTGAAGTGGATCGTTTCCAAAACTAAACTTTTTACCGCGTTTTTGTATTAATAAAAATGAAATTGTAAACATTACTGGTAAATATTATTAAAACTTATTTTAATTTTGTCGGGAGTATGGCGATAATTATTATTAACGATAATAAATATCACTAAACATCATGAAATATATCGTAGCTCATATCATTAGTGTATTTGAGTACAGATGAATACTATTGCAGCATCTTTTAACTTTTAAAATTGTAATCGATATTTCGATAAAAAGATTTATTGATTATTGAGTTTACTGAAAAAAAATTTCTTATGTAAAAATTTATTAAGTATTTTTTATTGGCAATAACCGATAGGTAAAACAAATGGATTTCAAATTACATTATTGGCCCTCATTAATCTGCGGATGGTTTATTTTGACTTCTATAATAACGTAAGTACAATTTTTTCATAATTAAAAATATTCAAAAATTTTGAAAAAAAACAATATTGATTTAAAATTAGCATGTTACTTGTGCAATGCCAATTTTCTTACTATAATTATATGCGTATGTTGACGCAAAAAAACTACATTATATGACACAAATTGAGATAATCGAACCTTACTCAATCGTTTTGCTTCAAGCTAGTTAACCTTGTCAAGAATGTTAAAATAATATATAAATTTAAAATTTTTACCTACAAGGTGAGTAAAAAGTATTGAATAAGTAATTTCAAGTTTTCCTAATACCTCCGACACACTGCCATCTGCCAAGTTAATGATCATTAATTCTTTGGAAGGGTAGATCAACTAAAACGCTGGACTTCAAGTGATTTTATTTATTTATTGTTTCACGGATAAACCAATTTACATAATGTATAGATATAATATATACAAAACAAAACAATATATTTTTTACATACATAAAAAAAAATTATTCAATTTAAAATCAAGGCATATCTCTACATCATTACATCCATTTTCAACATGATATTTTTCTTGAAACAAGCGAATCATTGTCGCTGCAGATTAAACTGTTCATGTTCATGTTTGTTGACTAACCGGATTATTCTGGGTATCGAACTATGAAAGCCATAATTTGTTGAATGCATACCGGTGGCAATTGACTTTAGTCGATTTATGTGTCAAAAGGGTTCCTTAACCCTTTTTAATATTGATGCCTAATGACAAGTCAAAAAAACGCGACTTGCAAAAAAAAAGAAATTAAAATTTATTACAACGTTTTCATTATTTTTAATAGAAAATCTAAACAAGTTCTGGCCCAAATTTAAGCAGTATTTGTTACAGTAGCCATCGAAATGGTATTTTGACAATTTATTTTTTTTCAGATACACAATTGCCGTAACTTCAGAAAAAGTACACCCTATTATACCGTACATCAGTGAACTTGGCATTAGGGCACCTTCAAATGCTGTTTTTGGACTAATGGTGAATATAGGAGCGATTTTAAGTATGTTTAAATTTAAATGTTGTTTTAATGAACAGCATTTTATTTCTTACATGAAAAAAAAGAAGAAACCAGATTTACTGACTAAATAAACAAATGATTGTCAAAATATAGTAATTATTATATTGCTGTAATAATTTGAACATTGCAGGCGCAGTTGGGTTTTACATTCGCTACAAACAGATTGATTTTATCATAAAAACAAGAATTACCAAATTACGTAAAAAATGGAACGAAATTGAATTTTACCTGGGATTTTTGTGTGCATTCGGTTTGAGTCTTGTAGCAAATTTTCCAGGCGATATTACAGAATATGGTTTTATTTTGGGGATCCACCTTTTTGGAGCTTTCCTACATTTTGGACTTGGATTCGTATACATGATAATTCAAGTATGATGTATGCAAAACATTAAAATTTCTTTAGCAAACCTTCTTTATTTTAGATCAAAATAACATTTGACTTACAGCCGTATTATGATCGTTATCCACAAGTTGCAGTTAGCAAATTTGTTCAGTATCTTAGATTATCTATAACATTGTTGTTTGGAATAAGTCATATCGTTGCTCCGATATACTTCGTCGCTTTTTTGCGAGTATATGATGGTAATTTTAAACTAACTAATATTACTACAATGTATTAATTTAAAATTTTTCAGCCAATTTAAATGTTTTTTCTCCTGACACTCCTGGATATACTTATCACTTGGTGTCAGCCATTGCTGAGTGGGCTATGGCATTTTTATTTTTTGGTTTTTTTTTGACAGTGACAAATGAACTAAAATTTATGTCGTTTAAAAAAATTTGTTTTGAGAATTCTATAATAAATAATAAAAGAAAATAATTAATTGTACATATAATTTGCAATAAAATAAAATAAGTGCCTTGAAGAAATGTGTTCAGGATTTCGATTTGAGTTTTTCTGTAAGTGTAACATAAATCAAAAATATCTTCAGCCCCCCTAAAAAATAGATATTTTTACTTTCTGATTATTTATCGGAAAGTAACGATTTATAGAACTTGTACTGTAAAATAACGGTCACAATATTAAATCCATTGTTTAATAGTGCTCAATGTTCAGTTTGACTTTGAACAAAATAAAAACTTTATTTATGACCGTCACTACTCGGATCAAATTAAAATTTAGTGTCCACTCCAATCATTTCTTATAAACTGTTTTTTTTTAATATTAACTTTCTTTGTTTATTTTAAGGCTCAAAGAGCAGATAAGAAGAAATTAAAAATTAAACTTTCAGTGCCGGTAGGTATATGTCTGTATATCTCCAAGTCATATAAACATAGTAATTTCTGAGAAATCTCATAAAGTAGGAGTTGAAACTTTTTGTATTTTACACATTTTTTATAATTCGTGTCATATTGAAAGCTTTTGTGAAAATTTTTAAGCATTGCTTAAAAAATCAGTGACCTTTTCGGTAAGATAGCCAACCCTGGTACTTCCATCAGAAAAGTCAAAAATTGCGATTTAAACTTTAAAATAATTTATTAAATAGTAGGTACCTACGAGCGTTAAATAATAATTTTTAAAAAGTGTAATATTTTAATATCACAATATAAATTTTGAATCATAAAAAAATAGGTATAAAAAATAGATATAAAATGTTGTTCGAAACACTTCTGTTTTTTGTGTATTTTTTATGGTTTTTGCAGTGTCTGGTTTACTCCAGCAAATTTATATAATGTAATACTTAATAAAAAGATTGAATTTAAGTAAAACTAAACTTAACCAGTAAAACTAAATTTAGAAAAATGCAATATTCATATAAAGCAACTTTCTCAAAAAAAAAAATTAGAAATGTTGCATTTTGAGAGAATTTAATAGAGAAATGGAGATTACCTGATTATGTGATTTAATTGATTTATACAATTGCTAGCGATGCAAGTCACTACAAGGCAAATAAAAATTCCAATTATACAGAATTGCAGGTAAGTAATATAGGATTTTATTGCAGGTGTTGTCTATAACTTTATTATTGAATAAATTATACATAGGTATACGAATAATTATTAAAAATCCAAATCAAATATATTATTAAATAAAAAAAAATACATAACGTTTAAATTTTACGTAATTCTTTGGCTTGCATTAGAAAGCAACAAATAATAATAGTTATTATAGAAAATTGCATTATATTTTGCTTGCCTTTAAAAATACCTGATAATCGGTGTGCTAATTAATTTATGCCGCTTCTAATTGTTATGCAAATAGTAGAAAAAAGCAAATACTTTACCATACTGGAATGAATTTTTAATTGTGTGAAATTTATAAATTAAACTTAAAACTAAATTGTTTAAATATACAGAACATTGTAAAAAGGGCATACAGAATCCTGGGTTACAGATTTTTTTTTTATTTATTGATGCAGAATCGATGGATGTCTAGCGACGAGACCCAATCAAGTTACGATATTCTGTTTTATCTTGATTGCCTACATTCTGTAAGAGTGACCGCACGATTTTAGTTTTCATTGAAAAAATAAACAAAAATTTTAAAAGTGGTTTTAAAAACCACTTTGCTGAGCCGGCCATTCAGAAATTTGTATAAAAACTTGGAAATTAAACAATCGTATTACTTTCTTTTTATAAGATAAAGAAAGTAGCGGCAAACAACCGTATTATCTAATAGTAAATTATAATACTATTTATAGTATCACCGGATAAATAAGCAATTAAAAAAAAAATTAAAAAAACTGCATTTTATTATTCGTAATCTGTGCAATCTATACGCTAAATTAAATAAAAAAATATTAACTTACCACAAAACAAAAGTTAATATAAACCAAGCACTAGTTAAACCGGGCCAATAGTGTAACTTAAAATCTCCTAAAAATTTCATTTTAAATTTGAAAAAAAAATAGCAGGTACTACTTGGGAAAATAAATTAAGTTTGTCTAAAACGAAGATCTGAAGAATGACTGCATTTTAGAACCAGAACTTCTAGTTTTATCACTTGTAAACCATAAACATTAACATATTATTTTTAATTTATCAATGATTATGGACAATAAATTTCAACAATGTACACTTTATTCTTGTACTTCACCTTACTACCACGAAGAAAATTTTCAACTGTTTGAATGGTTTGCTGTTAATTTTTTAAAGAAAGTAGGTCGACAGCAACCTGCAGTTTCATAGGTAGGCAGGGATTGCTTATATCAGGTAATCTCCACCGACCAAATAGATAATTTTTTTAACAAAAGTGAAACCCAAATTGCAGTTCGCAGTTTTTCATATTACATTGAGTAACTTTGTTTTATATTATTTTATTAAGTATCCCTAGGTAAGTCATAATGTAATTCTCACTTCAGAGTTACTATAATATGGTATTATAGCTCTAATAAATTGCATCAAAGGTATTGGTAAATAATATAATAGAAAATGTTTAAACTAATTACTGGTAATTATGAATCTAGGTATGAAGGTGTGGAATGCAACTATTTCATTTTTTTTACTATTTAAGCATGAAATAATTATTGCCAATGTACGTTTATGTAATGCTAAACCATGTATGGTAATAAACATGTATTTACTTATAAGAAAAAATATTGATCTATTTGCTTAAGCACGATAGTGAAGATCATTGAAGAGTAAGTCATATTGACATAAAACGAAAGTTGATTTTTTCTTCCTATCTTGTATTATTTTTTCTTTACTAATAAATCATTTATTATTTAAATTTTATTTTAGTACCCACTTAAGCCGGATTTTCAGTTCCTTAGTGGATAAAATCGAATAATTTATGTAAGTAAAAAGAAGCAATACTTAGATAACCAATAGATTATGAAATTTCTATTACTTTTTATTTTCCTTTAAATATACACTAAAACATAATTACATTATTATTTAATTATTATTTTATGGTAGAAAAATTAAGGAAATGTCAAATTATTTTCAGATTAAAACAATACGCAATGAGGAATCACGCATGTAATACTAATGTGACAATTTACAATAACAATAATTCAAAAACATAACATAAAAGTTTAATGGTTAAGTAAAAGTAGGCCACATTCGGACTGCTAACTTACGCTCTATTAGCAACCTGAAAACGGCTAAAACAAAATACTTCAAGGTTTTTAAAAATTTATCTATGGTTTATCTAAAACCATAATTCCGACACTCCAAATCCCAACAAGTATAAAAGCATAATAAAATTATGTAATTATACATACATAACCTAATCTTTTTTTGCGGTCGTTATGAAAAAAATCTTGCATAATCTCGTAAGTTTGAGATTCGAAGCTTTTGTGGAGCAAAGCCCGGAGCAGTAGAGCAATGGATTTTTGCACAAAACTAGAGCTTGAGCATAGAAAATTATATTGCTCTCCTACTCGAGATGAGTTTTCCTTTTCCTTCTTATTGTTTATCATAAGTAATTAGCACGATAGTTTTGCAATCAATTGAGATTTTCAATTTACCGATATAAAAAACTTCCGTTAAGATATAAAAATTTTTGATCTCCCTTAAATTTTGAATTACATTTTTTTACCCTTTCAAAAATTGATCTGCTCCAAATCCATGAGAAAAACCTCCTTCATGTGTTACTGAGAGTTCGCATTTGGGCATAATTTCCACCTGCAAATATTTTTACATTGCCTATTTTTTTTTACATTTAGCCCTTAAGAGATTTTGATCTTCTTGACTTTTTGACAGTCTCTTGTTTTTTTACATTATTGATTCTCTTTTATGGCGATCAATCTTTTCGTTTCCCAATTTTCCAAACTGATGGGCATTATCATTCTTACTATGTTATTTAAATCCGTTTGTAGACCTTGTGTCCGTCAATGAAGGCACTTAAAGAAAGAGTAGTACGCTGTACCTTCTTCGTTGCAACACGGACAGCAACATTGATGTTGCTTTCTTGAAGCAGCAAAGATCTAAGCGGGTTCGTAGGTGATCTCTTAGTTAGCTTTCGTGCATTCTATTTGATTCTAAATATCAATAATTTAGTTTAACTACCCTTCTCGGATTCACCCCATATTGCTATTTGCATCAAGTCGTCTTGTAGTTCAATGAAAGTTGCTGGGTTCCTTAGAACTTGTGTTTACGCTGTATCGCGAAGAGATCGATGGCAATACCATTACTGGTAAAGCATTGGTAGATTCAGTTGATGAATTGGTTTTCCATTATTGCGAAAATATATTTATAAGACTTTTTCTTTATTTCAAGGCCAACTTTGTACCATTGAAAAATTAATGCGATGATGTACCTAATTATATAATAATTATGTAGAACCTTAATAAATTTGAATTATAACACCTCAACACAAAACAAACTTTTCTGATTAAAATATATCATCAATTCAAACTTTCGACATTAATTACCCGTAATTGGAAGAACTTTGTTACAAACTTAGGCAACTCTAATCTTTGAGATATTTTACAACTTATAATATTATTAGCCAATTGTGGTCCATGTCAGAATCTATTTAATCCGCTCTTCCGCACACGAAGTCATTTATAATACTAAATTTAGAACTCGAATTATTAACTAGAACTAGAATAAATAATATTTTCAATTTGGATCACATTGAAATCGATTGATATAATTTAAATTTTTATTAAAAACCAGTTTTACAGATCCAAGTTCATTACCTAACTGATTTATTCATAAATGAAACCAAAAGTTGATTTACTTTTGAAATATTTTTCTGCGTAAAGAAAAATTACCATGTTAACTTTTAGAAACTTCCAAGTAAAAATTAATAAAAATATAAACCTGAAAAGATTTAAGTTTACTAAAAGGAAGTAAATTTATATGTATTCAATTTTTTTTGCATAATTATTATATAAAAAGAAATTCTACAATCATTTAAAAGAAATTCATAACAAAACAAATCTACCTTGAAAACGTGCATAAACATTGTAGGCAATTAATTTAATATTCATGAAGTTTTCTAAAAATAGAATAAAAAGGACAAATAATAGAAATAAATTATGTAAAATAAGTAACTTTGGAACATTATGACACTTAAACTTTTGTGTAGGTAAAATTTGGTGATATACTCTAGCTTTACGTATTTTCATTTTTATGATTTGAAATTTTGGAAAAATTTAATTAAATTTTTTAAAAATATTTTACTAAAATTTGACATACAAATTTATTGTAAAGTATTGTATGAACGAATTAAATGATATTTATTTTTTTATATTTGAAAAAGTGAAAATCAAGGTGAAATTTTAAATTGCGTGCCATTTGAGATGTGTCAAGTTTAAAATGATAACATAAGTCAAAATCTAATTATGTAGACAGATGCAAAATTTTAATCATAGTAATATAAACGGTAAATTTTTTTAAAAATAAGCATAATCAAACCGTTACCATCAATGAAAATCGCAATATAATAGGGCAACGATCGACGATTTTTTTTGGCCAAAATTGAACAATTTAGGATTGAATGACATGTGGTTTTAACAAGATGGTGTCACATATCGTGCATGTAATGAAACGATGGTTTTATTAAATGATACATCTGTACATGTCAATTTTTCACCAAAATTCTATAATTTGACACCATTAGATTTCTATTTTGGGACCATGTTAAATAAAAAGTCTATGATAATGATCCACAATCAATTGAATACTTGAAAATGAATATTAAAAACGCTATAGATAAGATACAGCATGCTTTACTTAATGCGGTCCTGTTTTCGATTAATTTTGTTTAAAACTTTTTTCTAAAAATGTAACGAGATTGCAGTTAGTCTTGAGATCAAAAGTGCTGCGTGAACGTATCGACTGAGAGCAGCCTTTGTAAATTATGCGTAATTCGATTCATTTTGAGTTTAATTTTTACAGTGATTAATGTTTTTTTTTCACTGACGTTGTTTGAGACAGTGCAATCGAATTAAGCTTTATTTTTTCACAGTGGCACATTATTACGATAGGCGTATCTCCTTCCTTTGATGTTGGGGTTTGTGGCTTTCAAAAGTTTTCAAAAGTAAGATAAAAAATAAGTTTTAAAAAGGATGGGCGCAAAGGTGCAAAGCCTTGCAAGAGCTTTACGACCGTGCCCTGATAAGTGCATTGAAGTCAAGCTAACTCGTACTTTGGGTGAGCCGTAAGAAATCTTGCTGATGGTACGTGGTTCTGTTTGGTTATTTTTATGGGCCACAAAAATTTATTTAAAACCAATAAAGTAGAAAAATAAAATAACTTTAATTGTAACTGATATTTGCAATAAAGTTTAATCAAAATCAAATGTCTTGTATTCTATAACAAATTTACGAGTACCAGAAAGTTTTTGTATAAATAGTTGTGATGTTAGGTACCAAAAGCATTTCTTTCCTTTTATTAATCATAATTTGTTGAATTAGACACGCTATTGCCACTAACAAAGAGTAAATTGTGTCATAAAAATTTTAATTTTATAAAGTAAAAATTCAAAAACTCCGAATAATTTTATCTGCGGCGCTACTGTGTTTACGTGCCTAATTGCTAAAAAAAATACTTTTACCTAGTTAACAGCTGTGCTTGTACTATTTTGGAGCTACTGCTGTATGTCGGTTTTCCGTTGATTTATCTCGAACCGAACCACCGCATTCGTCAATTTTCAGATTAAAGATAAGTAACTTTCAATTTTGTGATAAGTAAGCGTGATTCGCCAGTGAATTCTTCGATTTTTCCTTCCTGCTACGATTTTTGCAAACTGTCTATCAGGAAACTTTTGCGCAATAATTGAAATGTGAAGCCACACCATAAACAATAAAAATTAGGAAGTTTACTGTGCTATTTAACATTTTTTTACTATCGTGTTTTTGATTCTGATTAACTTTTTTAAGTTTTAGATACATCTTTTTGAACACAAGCAAATCTTTATTAGTTTTTTAATGATTCTGTGGGAGCCCTAACTGTTCAGCAAATGAAACTTTCCCTTTCGGAGCTTTGTTTCACGACAATATATTATACCAAAATGATACAGTGTAAATATGAGTTAAAAATTATGTGCCACTTAGGTGTCTTTTTGCTACATATTTTTCAGTTATGAAAAAATATTCGTTATACTTTAATGGTATAACAATTCAATGGTACCTATAAATATGATTAAATCTAATATAGGAAAAAGAAAGTAAGGATTTAATGTAATGGGAATGTCTTAAACAAGTTAATTGAAGTTTACAAAAAACAAATATCCACTTATATGACACTGGAGAAAACAATACTCAGCTCTTCCTGTTTACAAGTTGTTCAGGTATCAACAAGGTTTGCGGTAGTGGGAAATGAAACTTTTTAATGTACTGTCATCTCATAATGTACACTTTTATTTTCTCGGAAGTTTTATAGAGTGAAGAATTCTTTGTAGATGTTTATCCATCCTTTCAGTTGTATATATGATAAATAAATTTTAACAAAAATTTCCAAAAATATTATAACATTAGTAGTACCCTATTCATTAATTGTAAAATAAGAACTCAATTCAAAATTCACTTTTGCAAATTAAGCATGATATAACGTTATACAGGGTGAATGAGACCACCCGTATCAGTAATTTTTTTCAAAAACGGTTAGTCGTAGAGAGTTGGGTAAAAAAATTTTATTATAAAAGCCGTAACAAAAAATCAAATGGTGATATTATTATTTCCGGGAAAAGTCGGCATCCCGGGTAGTTTGCTCCAGAATATCCAGAACTCCAGAATTTTAAATAGCACTATAGGTCGAAAATGTATTTTTGAAAAGATCTTTAAAAAATAAGCAAGTTTTGTAGAAAAATTTTTTTTATTACTGCCACCCCTTTTAAGTAATATCTAATTGAAATTAATCAGGAAAAACACCAGCACCACAACTTAAAAAAATCGAGTTTTTATTTTTTTATATTTTGTCAAAGTAATAAAATTTAATAATATGTGAAACAAATTTCAAGCTAAAATATTGAAAATTGACTAAGTTACAGCAAAAACAAAAAAGGTTTTGAGAAAAATGGGATTTAAAGTTTTAGAATACGCATATCGTAATTAGTCCGCTCTCACTAAATACGCTGTAACTTGGTCAATTTTCAATATTTTAACTTGAAATTTGTTTCACATATTATTGAATATTATTACTTTGACAAAATGTAAAAAAATAAAAACTCGATTTCTTTTAAGTTTACAGCAGTGGTGTTTCCCCTGATCAATTTCAATTGGATATTACTTAATAGGGGTGGCAGTAATAAAATAATTTTTCCTATAAAACTTACTTATTTTTAAAAGATCTTTTCAAAAATACCATTTTCGACCTATGGTGCTATTTAAAATTCTGGAGTTCTGGATATTCTGGAGCAAACTACTAGGGTTGCCGACTTTTTCCGGAAATAATAATAACACCATTTGATTCTTTATTACGGCTTTTATAATAAAATTTTTTTACCCAACTCTCTACGACTAACCGTTTTTGAAAAAAATTACTGATACGGGTTGTCTCATTCACCCTGTATATCGAACTACAACGACTGTGTTTTCCAATTTATTATAGATACTATATTTTCACCCCTTTCTAAAAATTTCCACGATTCATGCCTTACTTCTTTTTTTTATTTTATAAAATTTTTCAATTATTTCTGATTTTACGCTGTTACATCAAAATTATTAAAATATCTTTTTTTTCACTTACAGTTACAATAATTCCAATATTCAAATTTATTGTATTTATTCAGAGTATTTATTTATTTATTTAAGTGCGTACAATCGAGATGTAGGAATGTTAACTCGTCAAAATCTGTAAAAAAATTTTGATTACAATATTTTTGCTATTTGTTATTAATTATGAACATCAGATAGGCAACCAATAAACTTCCGCTAACTTCATTTGGTATACTTTCATTTGCTGTTAATTTTACAAATTACCATAAAATTTTATTTATTATTTATAATTATTAACCGACTTCAAAAAAAAGGAGGAGGTTATACAATTCGGTTGTATATTTTTTTTATTTTACATCCAAGTGATGCTTCCGTCACCTTTTTTTGAATGAAACGACATACATAAATTTTATACCAAACGCTGGATAGGTACTCGTGGTAATTGGTAATTAAAAGTTTTGATAGTTTATTATTTTACGGTAGTTACGGTAATTTGACAGTATATATGCCTTAATTGAACCTTAGTTTATCAGATCAGACTACTAATAGATAAGGTTATGGTAGCAATATCTGCATTACAAAAAACACTAGGGGGCAAATTAAAATGTTAGAAAAAGTGTAAAAAACCGATTCCATAACCGAGGGCAGTTGTAGTAACAGTGAATATGGAGTCAATTCTAACACTGGCAGAATAAAGAAACTAATGTTGTTACATAACTTATTTATTTAGACAAAATGACAGAATATGATCATTTATCGATATTACTAAATTAAAAATCAGTATTTTTTGATATTGCAAAGACACTTTTTTTGTCAATTTTTATAAAAATTTTTATTAGTGTTATAATCGATTTTATGGAAGATATTACCAAAGTTACAACATTAACGCCCAACTTAAAAATTAGTTTCATGATTATTCACAGCAATAACCAAGCATAAACTTTATAAACCTCAATTAAGTGAGCATGAAGCATAATTTATAATATTAAACTTGTACTTACTGTTTCAATGGGTGCACACGACCCATGTACCTATGTTAACATAATTGTGAAAGAAATCGTGTATGATATTGTTAGTGTACTTGAGATACGGATACTATCGCAATATCATTAAATTTTTAAAAACAAATGAGATCGGGTTAAAACGATTAGTTATTATTATTTGGAAAAATCAAAATTATTTAAAAGCTTATTAAGTATTTATTTTACTAACACTAGATGTGGGGAATAAATTACTACAAATGAATTTTAAATTACATTATTGGCCCTTCTTAGTCGTTGGTTGGCATATTTCGACTTTTATAATCTCGTAAGTACGATTAAATTATAAATTAAAAATATTAAAAGCAATGCTTACTTTTTCTACTACAAGAATAGGTACTTTAATTCCTACATCATTATCATACAATTTCAGAAAGGTAGGACACGTATGTAAGGGTTAAAATGGCAAGATCTTAAGCGAATCACTCAAAACTATTACACTAATTGACGTAGATTATAATATTCAAAATATTAGTTTGAATTTAATTGCAATATATTTTTAAGAATTAACGATTGTTATTATGTTGATGTAAGTAGAGATATGTAATTCAAAGTAAGGAAAAAAGGCAAAACAAAATTTGTGCGTAGTACATATGGAGGTAGAACGTACCAGTGCCGTCGTGTAAACGAACCGAACTCATTTCTCGTTTCTGTACATTAGCTTTGCCTTTTTTTCTTATTTTCAAGAAAATAAACTCTAAACTCTATTCTATTATTAAGGCCGAGCCAAAAAGCTCGCAGGCTTTTGTCGCAGGCAAACGCTGCTCCTGAGAGGCATTGAGTAGGCCTGAACGACGCGTCTCCACAATGCGCTACGTGGGAGGTTAGTTATGTTAGTTTTTTTCTAGAGTAGTTTCTGTTAGAGTGAGAGAAAAGAGTGCTTGATTTAAACTTATATGCAGGCGTTAAGAACCGTAAGTCGGCCCTGCTCATTAAATAACACACATTCAGATATACTTGCACCTTGGTCGCTTAATTTGCTGCAAACTAATTAACCTTGTGAAAAATATTAAAATATTTTGCATTATAATATATTAACATTCTGTGTATCATCGAAAGTGTGTATTTCAACTCGAGTTTTGTAAGACTGTATTGATTAATACTTGCAATTAACTATTACTAATAAACAATTAAAATTGTGAATATTAAGAAACTATTATTTTTAATTAAGCTAATTAAAAAAGAGATTTACCGATCGAGCTTAGGTTAATGTTAGGAAACAATACTTTTTTATTTAATATTGCTAAAAACAGAGATCCACCGGCTAGCTACTCGTCCGTGGACGGGCTTTCTAGCTAATTATTAAATAATAAGTAATTAATTATCATTATAAGTAAAAAATTTCTTATTGTGTTATTATAATTTATCACATATTCCAACATAAATTACAATTTCTTATACATTATATATAAGTAATAATATTAGCGGGGCAGTGGTCTTTACAACCGTGGTTTATATGCGATTCTTTTCATTACTAAGATTTATTACAATTCTTTTAACATTTTTAACAAAAAATATTTGAATGTTTTAGTTGTATTGACGTTTCAATAGCAGAATTAAACAAAACGTTTAAAAAATTAAATAGAAACGGAAAAATCCAAAATTAGATTTTTTGCAAAGGGCGTAGAAACAGAAAGTTTGTAAACTACTCCGCTGAGTAATAATTTTTAAAAAAAGTAAAATTAAAAATTTTAATTACTATTTTTTAAACTGGTAAATAAATTAGAGATAAAATGACTAATGCATAATAGCGACAAGAGTCGAAACGGAAAGGGGAGATTTTTGATAAGAGATGACGGTTAAACTTTAACAATGTTGTTCAAAATTTTCTAATAATAATTACCGCTAAGTTTATAAACACTGCATAAATAATTTAATAATAATAATTCTATGCTTCTAGACTCTAGACCCTAAGGAGTCAGTCATAAAAATTATTATATTACAGTTGTAATACAATTTCTTGTAAAACTAGTGAATGCTGCAGTACCTGTAAGAAAATTTAAAGTGTTTGTTGGTGGCTGTGAAGGGGCGGTAAGAAATAAAATTTTTCTTTATAGTAGAGGAGCTAAACGGGTTTCAGCCCAAAAACAAGTGCAAAACTTTTTTTTAGGTGCATATTATTTTTGGTCGGTACCAAGAGTAAGAATCTAATAATAAGTAATAAAATAATCTTTAGGCGTATTCTTTAAAGTATTTAACTTGCATTACTTGTTGCACTAACCATAGAAGTGGTAACTTGATATTTTATTTTTGTTTCAGATATATTATTACCGTATCAGCAAAAACCATTCACCCTATTTTACCACTCATCAGTGAATTTGGCATGCGGCATCTTTCAAGTGGCATTTTTGCGCAGATGCTAAATATAGGAGCGCTTCTATGTATGATCACTTTAAAATCTGTTATAAAAATTGCTCCATTTTCTAAATGTTCTTTTTTGTAACAAAATAGTAGAAATCTATATTTACTGACTAATTAACCACGACTGATTAATCAAAAAATATGGTCAATATTGCATGTGTAACTATTAAATTATATTTTTAGTTATTACATAATTAAATGAAGAGTACAGGCTAAAAAAGAGGAATTTAATTTTGCTGGCTTAAGCTTAGTTCATTGTGGTCTTTCAGCTGGTCGGTTGTAAGCCGTGTTGTTCAAAGACACCCCTTGAATGTTGAATGAAAATTAACAAGAAAACAATTAATAATAATATTTCAACTGTCTTTTGATCGTCAGAATTTTACAAACAAGTGGCGCTAAATTTAAAGTTAAACATAAAAGCTTAGCTAGGAAAGTCTTTTTTTTAATATTTAGTTTTATGCTTCGCAAAATACTTGTATAGATATCAAAATCAAAATCATTTCAAAAGAACATCACATCAATAGGTGCCTGGTGATTTTGTAAGTTAAAATAAACCGATATTATCTAATATTTCGCGATAAGAAATTTTTCCTTCAACATTATTTATAGTCTAGACTTTTAGTTTTTTCTTGTTTTTCATGTATTTTAAATAAGTGAAATTTATAATATTGCTGAAATAATATTAATTTTACAGCTGCAGTTTTGTCTTACATTCGCTACAAGCAGATTGATTTTGTGATAAAAACTAGGATTACCAAATTACATAAAAATTGGAATGAAATCGCATTTTACGTGGGAATTTTGGGTGCGTTCGGAACGAGCATTGTAGCTAATTTTCCAGTCGATTTAAAAGGATATCGTTTAATTTTAATATGTCATTTCATCGGAGCCTTAGTGACATTTGGATTTGGATTTATGTATTTGTTAATTCAAGTAAAATTTATGCAAATGTTAAAACTATTTGAGTAAACTTTCTTTATTTTAGATCAAGATAACATTCGACTTACAGCCGTATTATGATCGCTACCCAGAAGTTGCAGTTAGCAAATTCGTTCAATATCTGAGAATAATAATAGCAATATGCTTTGCAATAAATCAAGTCATTGTTGCGATATACCTACCTGCTTTTCTAATAGTACATGACCGTAATTTTAAAATAACATTGTCGCTATGAAAATTAACTAATTTGAAAAGTTTTTAGCCGATTTGGTATTTCTACCTCCTGGCAGTCCAGGATATACTGATCATTTGGTGTCAGCTATTGCTGAGTGGAATATGGCAATTTTAATTTGTGTTTTTATTATTACAATAACAAATGAACTAAAATTTATGTCTTTTAAAGAAATTGGGTTTGAGAATTGTATAAATCATAAAGAACAATAGTTATGTAGGAATTTGAAAATATAATCTGCAGTACACGTGCATGAAAGAAATTAATAATTGGTTTTTTTAAGTAATATAAACAGCAATATAATATTTAAGATAAATAGAAAAAGCATACGATATGTCGTTAGTTTGTAACAAAATTTGAAAGAACAATTAATAGAACTATTGTACTTAACTTCTATGTAGTGCTTCTATGTACTGTAATAAAATGATTAAAAATAAAAAGTTAAAAATAATCAAAACGCCAAAAACCATTAAAAATATACTTACTTGATTTCAAAAGAGGTTTTTGCCTAAAACAAATTAGAGATTAATCCAAGACAAACAAAAAACTGAATTGCTCCAAGAAGTTATCCGATTTAACCGAAGTTAAATCTCAATTTAGAGGCTTCCCTATTGGAGCAGGCCAATCTGGCAGCCAAGACAAAGAAGGAATTGGACGCGTATGGATCGAGCCCGACGAAGGCGTTTTATCAAAGTTTGGGAGAAAGACCGGATAGCCGCTCTTACCAAAGGGTAAAGGCGGTTTACGATGACGCCATCAGCACTCATAAGAAGCTGATGGGTTACAAGAACCTGATCACCTCAAGCCTGGAAAAGTTTGAGGCCAAAAGGCAGAGCGCGATTAAAGGAAGAACGGTTGTTTCGAGCAACCATGTAACCGTGCAAAGTGAAGAAACCACGATGTCCACCAAAGAGCCGGATAAGGAAGAGCCAATTATACCGGCCAACCAATGTGAAAAGACCGAATCCAGCCAACCAAAACTGCAGGATATGCCTAAGGAAGATGAAAGAAAACGCGATCGTGAGACCAGGCGTAAGCAGCGCAAAAAATCAAAATCAAGACCTGCCTCAAGTAGTGTGTCACGCAGCCGCGACAGATACTCCAAAAAGAAGAAGAAGCCGATTGGTGACGGACAGGTAAGTACCAATCTAACGGATAATTTTGTTAACCTCCCCCCACTAGAGGATTTAATTGGCTCCCAATTGGTGGGTGAGCTTGTTAACCTACCGATGGAGGTAGACGGGCAGATCATCCAATTGACAAACCATGAACTACCCGATCAAACACTCCCCTCTGCAAACACCGACAACCCCCGTAACACTCTCCCAGTCTATTCACCCCCCAGTCAGACGCCCCGTCAAGAATCCCCTTTGGCCGTTCCACTCAAAACTAGAATCCCTCCGTTAGTGCTGAGGGATACTGCTAAGTGGAAAAGCATAAAGGCTGAATTCGCGAGGCGCGGGATTCACTTTACAAAAGCCAAATTACTCGCTGGCGGACTGAGCATCACTCCCGCCAGCGAAAACGACTATAGGGCGATTTACAAGTACTTCGAGGAAGTACTTACTCCCGAAGAAGGAGGATGGTATTTCCACCAGTTGAGAGAGGAAAAGCCACTAAAAGCAGTCATTAGGGGCATCCCCATCAACATAGACGCTAAAGAGGTCCAAGAGGACCTTATTGCTAAAGGTTACGACTGCACGGTGGGCAGGATAAGGAGCAGTCGGGGTAGGAGACCCCTTCCCCTCATCATGGTCACCATGCCTAAAACAACGACCTCCGCAAAAATCTTCAACGAGGATGTCGTTCACGACATACGCGTTAAGATTGAGGTTCCCCACGCAAAAACCAAGATTGGGCAGTGTCATCGCTGCCAATCTTTTGGCCACGCCCAGAGCTGCTGTAAGGCTACCCCCAGGTGCGTCAAGTGCCCAGGCCTGCACTGGACGGCCGAGTGCAGCAGACCCAAAGGTACGGCAACCTGCACTAACTGTGGTGGCGACCACCCAGCTAGTTACCAGGGCTGCAAATCGTACCCCAAAATGTGGAGAGTGCAAGCTCTCCCTCGACAAACTCCCTTCAACAGCCAACCGAGACACTCATACAGGCCGGTCACCAATGAACGTTCCTATGTTCAGGTGGCCCGGTCAAACCTTACCCAACCAGCTCCCTCCCAAAACGCCCAGGAGGCCCGATCAAGGCCCACCCAATCAGTCCTTTCTCAGAAACTATCCGAGGCTCCCAAAAAAGACAAGCCTTCCAACATCCCTCTTACAGAGGATAGCGGTAAATTCACCGCGTCCAAACGCGAAATAGTTAGGGTCACCCTAGAACTCATCAGGTTCGGAATGTCTTCCGAGGTGATCCAGGAAACCCTCGGACAGTTTGTCAGAGTCGTTTAACTTTTTTCCTGTCTTTCAGCCCACGCCATCGCTCATAAGATTTCATGACGACTACAATTCCCGCAGCCCTAAAAACCGTTTATTGGAACGCCAATGGGCTGACCAATGAGAAACGTTCCCTTCTGCAGATTTTTGCTGCCGACCATGACCTCGATCGTATTCAGACTCTGACTCCGAGGACGGCGTGTTCCAGTGAGGAGTGTTCACGCTGCCCCGGGGAGGTTACAAATATCCGTCATTGTCCTGTCCAATTAATCTTCTTCTTTTTCAGCTTGTGTTTTTAATTTTTTTTTTCAGCGCCTATTGTTAGATTATTGTTGAGTTTGTAAATTGTAAAAAAAAAAAATTTTTTTTTATATTTTAATAAAAACGCTGTAGCAACGGCGCGACTAAGGCTCTGTTATTGTAGAAGGGGCTCAAGGTAAGCACATCGCGCCGCCGCGGGCGCGGGGATTATCTCACGCGTGCGTGCACGCGTGGACAATTCGACGTTAGCCTCCGGTCCCGCAGTGCTTACCTTATAGCGCAATAATAAACAAGACACCGGCTCGACGCCGCTCCTCGGGTTTGAAATCCCTGTATAAAATTCTCAACGTCAGGTCTCAAAACCAGATGAAGGAGATAAGCGGGCTATCGCCCGCATCTGCTCCGCAGATGCCAAGTGTCAGCTACAGCTACGGGTTCGATCCAAAAAAAAAATCGATAGAATAGATTCCCTGCCAAGATTCAAACTGTCATCGAAGAATATGTCAAGCTCCAAGAAATTATCCGAATTAACCGAAGTGGAACTTCAGCGCATGCTAGCCAATTTGGAAGCTTCTCTACTGGAGCAGACCAACTTGGCAGCCAACACGAAGAAAGAATTAGACGCGTATGGATCGAGCCCGACGAAGGCGTTTTATCAAAGTTTGGGTGAAAGACCGAATAGCCGCTCTTATCAAAATGTAAAGGCGGTTTACGATAACGCCATCAGCACTCACAAGAAGCTGATGGGTTACAAGAACATGATCACCTCTTGCTTGGAAAAGTTTGAGGCCAAGCGGCAAAGCGCGACCAAAGAGAAAAGGGTTATTCCGAGCAACCCTGTATCTGCCAAAAACAAAGAATCCACGATGACCACCGAAGAGCCGGAAAAGGAGGAGCCGAGTTTACCGGCCAACCATTCAGGAAAGACCGAATCCAGCCAATTAAAAGTGCAGGATGTGCCAAAAGATGTGGAGAGAAAGCGCGATCGGGAAAGCAGGCGCAAGCTGCAACAAAAAAAGTCGAGACCTGCCTCAAGCAGTATGTCAGGAAGCCGAGACAGATCCTCAAAGAAAAAGAAGCCGATTAATAACGTACAGGTAAGTACTAACGAAACGGATAATTTTGTTAACCTCCCTCCACTAGAGGACTTTATTGGCTCCCAATTGGCGGGTGTGCTCGACATCCAACCAATGTTGGTAGACGAGCAGACCATCCAATTGGAAGAGCAAGAACTACCCGACCAATCACTCCCCACTTCAAATATAGATAAATCACGTAACACTCCTCCAGCCCCTAGCCAGACGACCCGTCAAGAATCCCCTTTGGCAGTTCCACTTAAAACCAGAATCCCTCCGTTAGTTCTAAGGGATACTGCCAAGTAGAGCAGCATAAAGAGTAAATTCGGGAAGCGTGGGATCCGCTTCACAAAAGCTAAATTACTCGCTGCCGGACTGAGCATCACTCCCGCCAGCAAAAACGACTACAGGGCGATATATAAGTACTTCGAGGAAGTACTTACTCCCGAAGAAGGTGGATGGTATTTCCACCAGTTGAGAGAGGAAAAGCCCCTAAAAGCGGTTATTAGGGGCATTCCCATCAACATAGACGTAAAAGAGGTCCAGGAGGACCTTACTGCAAAAGGTTACGACTGCACAGTGGGCAAAATGAGGAGCAGTCGGGGCAGGAGACCACTTCCTCTTCTCATGGTCACCATGCCCAAGACATCGACCTCCGCCAATATTTTTAACGAGGATAGGGTTCATGACATATGCGTCAAAATAGAAGTGCCCCACGCTAAAACTAAGATTGGGCAGTGCCATCGCTGCCAATCTTTCGGCCATGCTCAGAGTTGCTGCAAGGCCACACCCAGGTGTGTAAAATGTCCAGGCCTGCACTGGACAGCCGAGTGCAGCAGGCCCAAGGGTACGGCAACCTGCACTAACTGTGGTGGTGACCACCCAGCTAGCTACCAGGGCTGCAAATCGTACCCCAAAATGTGGAGAGCGCAAGCTCCCCCTCGACCAGTTCCCCTCAACAACCAGGCAAGACGGTACAAACCGGTCACCAATGAACGTTCTTACGCTCAGGTGGCCCGGTCAAACCCCACCCAATCAGTTCTCTCCCAGAACGTCCAGGTGACCAGGTCAAAACTCACCCAACCAGCTTCTCCCCAGAATGTATCTGAGGCTCCCAAAAAAGACAAGCCTTCTAATAATCTTCCTACCGACGACAACGGTAGATTCACCGCTTCCAAGCAAGAAATAGCCAGGGTTACCTTGGAGCTCGTCAGGTTCGGAATGTCCTCCGAGGAGATCCAGAAAACCCTCAGCCATTTTGCCAGGTCCGACTAACTTCTTTCCTGTCCTCCAGCTCACGCCATCACTTCTAAAATCTCATGACGACAACTTTTCCTGCAGCCCTAAAAGTCGTTTATTGGAACGCCAATGGGCTGACCAATGAAAAACGACCATAGCCCCAGACGTCACGTATTCAGACACTGACTCCGAGAACGACGTGTTCCAGTGAGGAGTGTTCACGCTGCCTCGGGAAGTTACAAATATCCGTCATTGTCCTGTCCAATTAATTTTCTTCTTTTTCAGCTTGTGTTTTTAATTTTTTTTTCAGCGCCTATTGTTAGATTATTGTTGAGTTTGTAAATTGTAAAAAATTTTTTTTTTATATTTTAATAAAAACGCTGTAGCAACGGCGCGACTGAGGCTCTGTTATTGTAGAAGGGGCCCAAGGTAAGCACATCGCGCCGCCGCGGGCGAGGGGATTTTCTCACGCGTGCGTGCACGCGTGGACAATTCGACGTTAGCCTCCGGCCCCGCAGTGCTTACCTTATAGCGCAATAATAAACAAGACACCGGCTCGACGCCGCTCCTCGGGTTTGAAATCCCTGTATAAAATTCTCAATGTCAGGTCTCAAAACCAGATGAAGGAGATAAGCGGGCTATCGCCCGCATCTGCTCCGCAGATGCCAAGTGTCAGCTACAGCTACGGGTTCGATCCCCAACCCGGCCACAAAATTTATCCGACTCCGTGGTTCGGATTCCACGTAAAGCTGTAGGTCCCACAGGTTAACACAGCCAGGACTTAGCTTCGCGCTAATTTTCAGAGGTACGCCTCAATAAAAATCATCCAACGTAACGTTGCGGGCAAGCCCGCAACCTTACTCTTGCAGTCTGCGAAGATATGGGGCAACAGCCCTGGTGCTTCGCACCAGACCAGAATAAATGATGATGAACGGATGAACCTGTTCGGGCAAGTACCCCAACAAGGACTGTTTTTATAAGTCCTAGGACCTTATAAAGTTAAGTTTTATACAGTGGCGGATTAACGCACAGGCGCATGAAGCGCGCGCTTGGGGCCTCCAAATTTAGGGGGGCCTCAAAATTTGTTTATTTAAACAAAACATATTTTAAACCGACTTCTTTTTGTAACATTTTTTTCAAAAATTGTAAGTACAAAACAATGCAAAACATTTTTAAATTGACATATAAGGTAATTGCATAGTTCAATCTTTTGTTGTTCTGCTTATTAAGTTATTAAAGATTATTCTTTTGTTAAGTACCTATTCTTGGAAAGGTATAGATACTGTAAGTAAAGGTCTATTGTTACCCAAGTCATCTAACGGTTATAAGTGATAAAACCTCGTGTAATTGCCAGGGTGTATTGGAAAACCAAAGTGGTTAGACAAGGAGAAATAAAAATAACAATATAATATTGATCTATCAAAAATTTATAGTAGAGAATAGGTCTTAAGTAATAATCTACAGGTAGATATTAAATTGTATACTTCTTTGCAAAAATGTTATCACAACAATAGCCACATTCAGGACCGTCTTCAGGATTCAACGTTTATTAGAATAATTAATGAGAAAAATTGTGAAATTAAAAAAATACTTTACCGGATTACATGTTTCAATCTCATTCACGATTCTATTCGTAAAACTGATATCGTCAGATATAACTGGTTTTATGAAAATACCACTTTGCTTACTAATTTTACAAATTTATTAAAATTTCAAATTTAAAACTTTTTTTATAATATTATTTACAGTAAATTATTTTACGATGTTGTGGCGGCTCTGCTAAATATTTTAATTTTAATTCTGGCAGTTTGTAATTTTTTTATATTGGTAATTCCACCTTTTCTTATGAATGCGTTATTTACTATAAAGCAGGGCCGCAGCTAGACATAAGTCATAGGAAGGGTTTCACCTAAAAAAATTTTTTTATATTATGGGAAGGGTTTTACCGAAAAAATCCGTTTTTAGACCCTTTTTTTACTCCTTTGCTATGCCATGGGAGGGTTAAACCCCTAAAACCACCCCTTATATACGGCCCTGCTATAAAGTATGTAAGTACACTACTGATAGCAAAAATTAGAAGAAAAAAATAGAGAGAAAAAATAATATTATTATTGTTAGTTTTAGAGTGGATGTGAGAAACGTAAAATTCCAAAAAAAGAGAAAAATGTAGGTTTATGTCCTCGCCCCCCCCCATTTCTAATTTTGTATCCAAAGTAGTCTAAATCGTTTGTACCTGTTTGTGCAAACATTATTTTTGTTTGCACCCAAATAGTTTTTGAGTAACACCTGGTAATACAAAATTTCTTTAAAATTTGCAATTCCTGATTCAAAACAGTCTTGAACGTTTGGTTTGCGTGTGTTTGCCAAGTTTTATTTTTGTATGTACCCAGAGTTTTTAAGATTTTCGAGAAAAACATTAATGCCACTGACGCGCACAAATGATATATAATTTTAATGCCAAAATGAATGTGATTTTATTTTTTAAAGCTTTTATTTAACTTGATGTGAGCGTTGTCCGTCGTCCGTGTGAGATGGACTTTTTTTAGGGCATTTTTAACAAAGTTTTTGACGTCCTAAAGATCTGAAATTTGGCACACAGCTTTTACTTGCAAAACATTTTCATATTTTAATTTTGTTTATCTAAAATTTCAAAAAATAATCAAAAAATCGAAAAAAAAACTAAAAATTATAAAGTGCATGCGTCGCTGCGCATTGAACAGTTTTATCATACAGGGTGAAAAGTAACATAGATTTCCAATCGTATTCCAAACACATAATTAGAAAATTCTGGTGGAATTAAGCTATGCTAGTTTAAATAAAGAACTAAAAAATTTAATGATAATTAAAATTTTTTTAAAAAAACCTTTTATTTAAAATTATAAAGATGCATTAAAAAGTAAAAAATAATTTTAATAAGAACAAACAAAGCTTCTTGAAAACATCAATATAAAAGCGTGGGACTATGAATTTCGTACACCAAAAGTGAACCTGCTTACCCACCAATAAATAACCAGCCTCTCGCTTTTGAGACGGATTTATGATTTAAACATTTAGGTCTGTTTGGTACCACAGTCCTAGTGCTACACTAACTACACTACTACATATTGATTGGTGGTACAATTACCAACCCACTTTTTACACCAATCAATTTGTAGTAGTGTAGTTAGGGTAGTGCTAAAACTGTGGTGCCAAACAGACCTTTTATTTGATTTAAAGAAATATTATTATTTGTTTTATTTTTTGCTGTATTATGTGTGATTAGAAATAAATATTTTGAAACAAACAAAAAAATTGAAGGGGGGGGGAACTTGGACTTGTACGTCACCAATAGTTAAATCTGCCAATGCATACTAAAGTAAAAAACGGGCACGTAGAATGAAAATATTTGAAGGGGGCCTCAAAATTGAATTGCGCTTGGGGCCTCTCAAGTGCTTAATCCGCCACTGGTTTTATAGGTCCTAGGACATTATAAAAGTTAGTTTTATGGTCGGGTTGGTCCCCCTTGAGGTCACCTTTTGAGAAAAGACCCCCTTTATAGGTCTCAAAACAGATACATAAAGAGGTCATTTATAACCTGAAATAACGAAAAAAATTTTTTTGCATCTTACATTTCTTAAGAAAATATTAAGAAAATATTAAAAATACATCCCGAACTGTCTCATTCAATTTAAAAAAATCAGAACAATGTTGAAAGTGGGAATAAATTCTCGCGCGCTTTTCCTTAACACTTATGCACTATACACTTACTATTTATCTACTATTTGTTTATATAGCCTTCGAAATAGTCTTATTTTTAAAGTCTATATGTGTAGTGTCCGATAACTGTCATGTGTCCAGTGACTGTATGGTTTACCCTAGTATCATCTGCATAACCTATAATATTTAACCATTTGTTATTTATTTGAATCTCTTTATCCACGTCAATCAGTGCTTTTTTAAAAATATTTTCAGAGTAAAGGTTAAAATAGCAGTTGTGATAAAGCACAACCTAACATCATGTTTTTCTGTATTTTAATCTCTTTAGTTTTTTGATGAACCACCTTCAGATACGCCGGCTGATTCCAGTACAGACTCTCGATGATGGATAGTTTTTGCAGTTGATTGCTTACCACTTCAGAAGTTCTTCAAGTATGTCATGTTTTACCTTATAAAACGCCTCATAACAATCAATAAAGCAAATATGGACAGCTTTCTGCTGATCCAGACATTTCTGTATACAAGAACTCTTATAGAAAACTGTGCTTATTTAGTTCCCAATCCATGTTGTGATTGTTGGTGTTAGATGTGTTGATTTTGTTGTTGGCTAGTTGCCCAATATCCACGCAAAGTCAGGTTCTTACTTGCACGTGCCCGGTAATCCATTTCACACACCCAAGCCCGGAACCCGGATTGATTGGCAAAATAGTATCCGTTTAAGAATATTTCATGACGACTTACAAATAGTATTTTCAGTCATAGTGAAACAACATGGTAAACATTACATTATAAAAGAAACGCTGCTTATAGCTGCCCATTCCGAGAACAGTCGCTATTATTTACCATATCTGCCTATCTATACTACTACCATATCTAGTTGAGTACCCTATGAAACCCAGTCATATAAATCCTTCTCCAATTTATGCTACTTGAAGCAACCATTAGCACAAAAATGCTATCATTGAAATGAAATTCTAAGCAATATTAAAAAATTGGTATAAAAATGTATTAAAGAAAAACGCCAAGCAAAAACAATATCACTTGAATTCTACACCGTTGCTTGTTGAAAATTAGAGATTTATACATACATAAGTACAAAGTATATTTAGTTAGTAGAAAATCTCATTTTTCCAACACGTAATTATTGGCACGAACAAATATAATTTTGTAATTTCTTAGCTATTCGCTCAATCTTTTAGGTAATTGTTATTATATAAATTAAAATAAAATTTTAAATACTGTAATTATTATTTTCCATAGAACTTATGCAATAGAAGCGCATCCATAGTTTAATGCAGTGATAACATCAAACTATTAGTTAATATACTTGGCTGCGGATGTCTAGAAGTATTTTTACTTTTCAAGAAACATTTACAAAGAAAAGATTTTATTGATTGTTTTACTGGGTAAAAATCTCTTAAATTTTTTTAAATATTTTTATTTGAAATAATATATTAAAATGAATTTTAAATTACATTATGTGCCTTCATTAGTCTTTGTTTGGTTTATGTTGACGTTAATAATTCCGTAAGTACCATTTTTTACGTTTAATAATATTGCAAAAATTTTTATAAGCAAATGTTATATTTTTAAAAATTTTAAAATTTTTGAATTTTAAAATTCAATTTTCTCTTTTAAAAATAGTTTTTGGAAAAACACCAACAACATACTATATATAAACTATGCTACCTCAACTTTGGCATAGTAACAAAAAAATTAATTTTCATTTTCATTATTAATTTTACATAATTATACATTTAAAAATTAAAATTAAAAAATTAAGTTTCATTCAAAACATGATGTAAAATTTATAGATTAAAGTAAATTCATAGTTGTACTAGATTGCTAAAATTGCAGTAGTACGATTTAAGCTTCAATAAAATATAAAAGTTTTTTTAAGATTTAGCTGTTCTTCGTATCAGCTTAGAGCAAGATTATACTGTTATTATTAATATTTTTAAATTATTTAAACAAAATTAATTTGGTAAAATATAAAATCTAAAATTTATAAGAAATAAAACACAAGATAGTTTGAAAATGAGACTGTATAGTTATAAAATTTTATTATAAATATATTATAATTATTGTATCTAGTGTTGAAACGTTAAAATATTAAAAGTGAGCTTTAGCAAGGTTTTATTTTAACATTTATTTTAGTAAATAAAAATTATGGATTTCGGAAATAAAATACAAAAAGTATAAATCTAAGCAACAGCAGTGGAGTGATGTAATCACTGGTAGATATACTAATAGCGTTACAGAGCGGAAATCTTGAGTTCAAATTACAGACAGACCCTATAGAATGTCTTAGCTCGACCTTTCACACGCTGCGGTGAAACAAAAAACAACCAGACAAAATTTCCAAGCCAAAAAAACTTAAAACAAACAATAATTACTCAACAAACCACAAATAATTAAAAATCAACACTAAAAAAACCTGGTAGTTGATGCACTTTAAAATGTAGATAGAAAAAGTATAAATGAAAAAGTTTATTGCAGGTAATAAAATTTAAAACTAATTAAGTAAATAAACAAAATGTCTGCTTACTGCAAAAAACGCATAAATGCAAAACTTTCAAAAATAAGTAGTGTTCAGTTTTTTGCGTTCTTGGAGTAAAAATTAAATGTATCAAATTTAAACGTTAAACTCTCAAACCGCAATATTGCGAAACTATGTTTATGTCAGTTACCTGGTTATCGCAGTAAGCAGGCAAAAAAAATTTCGATTCTAAAGCGTTTCTCGTGCAAAGATCTTACGTAAGTGATAAAGTGGCAATGATAAATGTGGTAAATTCCACTAAAGTTTTTAATTTCTTTGTCAATTATGGTCAATGTACTTACGTACTACAAGAAGCAAAAACAGTAAAATATTATACTCTTTGAATTTCTACTATTAATCAAAATGTAAGATTTTAAGTTGCTGGGTTACATCATAATGCATCAAATTTTTTTGGTGCAACACATTTGCTTAAATTATTATTATTATTCTTAGTAATTATTGATTACATATAAGATTAGCAAAGTTTCTTTATTTGTTTTACGTAAGTAATGCGGTTTATTGCAAGGTCCAAGTTCATTCTTATAATGCAAGTAATCTTTTGAATGCTCGAATAAACTTTTTTTGATAAGTCATCTTTAAATGGTAACTCATTTGTATTTTATGATTTTTTTTTGTTTTGAATTGCGGCAGGGTACGAAGGCGTTCTGAGGACATGAAGTAAAAATGTTTTTCTAATTGTCAATTGCGACTTTTAACTCGCAATTGCCAATTTTAAGTGGCAATTGCGAGTTCGAAGTGTTAATTGCCAGTTAAAAGACGCAATTGCTAATTGCAAGTCTCAATTGCGAGTTTGAAGAGGCAATTGCGAGTTAAAAGTCGCAATTGACAATTAGAAAAAAATTTGTTACTTGATGTCCTCAGGACGCCCTCGTAGCAAAGTCTTTTTTCAGAGAATTTTGGATTTTACTTGCTATAGTGTGTGTTTTGGTGAATCTCTTGTACTTGATTTTAAAACAAAACAGTGCCAACTTTACCTATAACTCAACTTTTATTTTTTTTTTAAATAAAACCAATTTTAGTTACTTTTAGATTTAAAAAAGCTCTGGTATTATTAGATGAGGGTGTAATTCTTTAGCTGTTCTGTCTACTAGAGGAAATATCGATAGCTACCGATACCGATAATTATTTAAATATCGATATCAACAATTATGTAGATATCGCTAACTATCGATTAATCTAATTTTAAAATAATTTACATACAATTGACAAAACAAAATTTTTATATTTCTTACTATAATATTTCTATACTATATTACATTAAACGAGATTATTAATAGGTACCTACTATATTTTAATTCTGTTTTAGATACATCGTTGCTGTATCAGCAGAAATTGTACATCCATTTTTACCAATTGTCAGTGAACTTGGTATTATGCAACCTTCAAGGCCTATTTTTGTGCAAATGCTGCATATTGGAGTACTTCTCGGTACGTTAAATTATTATAATATTATTCTTTTACTCTCATAAATTACAATTAAAGTATTCACACTCTCTTGTGTACTGGTATTGTATTTATACACTGCTGTATATATCCTAGTAAAGTTGTGTATTCCTGAATACACAACGAATGAAATGAAATATACAAGGACCTGTGAATACTCTTAATATTTTTTGTATTCTTCTTATGTAAAAATAATAGACGTATCCATTTACTTGACTAATCAAAATCAAAAAATAACAAGCGATTGTTTGAAGGACATGGTCAATACACGTACAGTTAAAAAATTTTTGTTTTTATATCCCAAATAAAGAATAAATAAAGATGCAGGGATACGCTCCACGGTCCCGGTGTTGTTTCACCACCACAAGACGGCGCATAATTCGCTATTGCAACGATTTTAACTACCTCTACAGTTTCCTTCTTATATGTCTACCCCTCTAAGTTACGCTACTCTGTAATAGAGGCTGCTGTATTTAAAGAGGCGGTAAAATCTACTAATTGATACGATTTCATACGAATACAAAACGAGTCTTGTATTAGATAGATAAGGGACTATGCTTGCAATCTTTAAGTTTCTGAGGGGCAAAGACGTGTGGTTCGGTGTACTGCTATCATTGCTAATGGGAAGAGCCGAGACGTAACATAATTACTATATTATGAAAGGTAGTAAGGTCTCGCTTATCTTTGGTATGCGTGTATTTACTTCTGAAATAATACAATAAGTAAAATAAAAAAATATAAGAACTGTTGGTTTTAAATATAATTTAAATTTTCTAGTCCATCAAATTTAAAAGTTATTATAAAGTTTTTAAAAAAATGAACAAAAACTTATCGGTTATTAGGTATTAGTTTTAAAATTCTATGATGGGTTTCAATTTAAAATAATAACTAACATAAGTAATTAATTAAGAGTAATTAAGAAGAATTTTATATTATCAATTAGGGTAGAGAGCCACAGCCGTGGAGTGATTTGACCGCTGGTTGAGTACAGAGCGGAAATTCTGGGTTTAAATCGCGGATTATACAGAATTTCTTAGCTCGGCCATTCAGTGGACATCCACACGGTGTGGTGAAATAGATATTGATTGATCGGAAATAGGTAATATGGGGACTAATCCACCCCGCTAATGGGATTTGTAATTCCCAAAAAAGGAAAAGCAATGTTCTACTTAGAACGTAAAAAGCTTAATGAATAATGAATTAGGGTAGAGGTAAATTGATGAGCGAAAAAAAAGCGTGGGCAATTCTTTAATATATACCTATATTCTCTATTTGTCAATAATAACAAATGCTTTATTCCCTATACAAGGTTAATTTTTAAAAAAATTTCAACTTTGTAACTCTTTTCTGTCGGGATTTCTTATGGGTAAATTTCTTGATACCCTTGGATCTATAATTTCTGGTAGAACACAATTAAAATAAAAAGTATTTAATTGATTCTCCATATTTGTTTTCCAAAAATTGTCGTCTCTTTTTATCTGAAATATAAAACTAAATAAAGCAAAGGGTCTATTATTTATTATATAATAGGGGAGATCCTTGTACTTTGGGACATTTTTCGATTTTTAATTTTTTTATCGACATTTTTTAAAATGGATCAATTTTACCTTGACCAGCATAATTAGTGTTATTTTGACTATTCGTAGCAAATTTTCCAAGAAGATAATGTAATATTATCATATTGATAATTGGAAGACAATGCTTCGTTGAAAATTGTCTTAAAGTACAATCAGGTGTTAGAGTATTTTGAGATTCCTTTGTTTTTTTAAATAAATAAGTAAAAAATTAACTGAGTTGCTACAAAGTATAAATTTTATATTCATTTTAAAACTTCAATATTCAATTTCTTAAGTTCTTTGTATTATTTTAATAGTTTTGTTTACTCGTGTTAGTAATGTCCATTCTTCATTATATAAATTTTATATTTTCCTTCCATGCATCATTAGTCATTACAATCTTTTCTTCTTTGTAGAATATTATGTTTTTCTTTCACGTGTCGAACAATGACATTTTGTTTCATATTCATATGTAACAAAATCTTGGCTTAAGGGGTTTATGTTAAGCAATTAAAAATTGAAAAGAGGTTGCTTTATTTCGAGTATTTTTAATGTTTTTTCATATAGTGCAATAAAATTTTATTAGTTTTATGGGAAACAATTCAGAAACAATACCATATTCAAAGTTTAATAGTTTTTGTAGCACTGGGTTTAGGGGAGAAAGTAATTAAAATTAATGGGGTGGATGGTTTTTCTTACTTGATGGACAGTCAAGCGCCTAAGAGTTATGCTAACAATCTTACATGTTTGTAAAAATGTCCAAAATTTTCTTATATTTTTAGTGGGGGAACGGTTAAGTAATTTTATATATACACGTAGTTATCAAAAATTAAGGGAGTTGAGTTCTGAGAGTCGAGGGCTGTGAGTCAATCCATCCGACTCCAACCGCCCAAACTGCAACGATGTTTTTGTAAAATAAGCATCTTGTATGTTTGTGGTGTGTTGCAGACTGAAATTCGTTATCAGTTTCGTTCAAGTTTTTGAGAATAAAACTTAAGATACTCGTTCGCTTTATGCGGAATTAAAATTCAATTAAGTTAATTCTTTTAAAAACACAAGTGTTTCGAATTAATTCAAATTTAAAATAAATCGGCAAATCAAAGTTGGTTAAAACTGTTGTGAAAATTTAAAAACTTTTATCGGAAGTGTTTGCATATTATTTAAAGTATCGTATGAAAAGAAAATTATTATAAGATAATTTTCCAAATATTATTTTATTAAATTACCGACAATATTCGGGAAATAATTAAAAATTATGTAATGCAACATTTATACAAACTTTCGTGAAGTTCAAAAATGGAAGTATTATTCAAAATTGCCTCCGAAATTGAGGGATGTGTTTAACAATGGTTAATTAATTTGAATGAAGTATTATACCGCCTACCGATTTTACCGATTTTAAAGAAAACCACCTTATATCATTTGTAATTTGGAGTTTCCAGAGATGAAAGAAAAATTCAAGTTCATCAAGTAGTAAGTGAAAAATATATTTTTATCGTCGAAAATACAGTGCGTGTTTTACTTTGATTTTTGTTTTGTTTTGTGTATTAATTTTAAAATTTTGTTCTATTAATATTAAATTTAGTTTAATAATTTCATTTTTAAGAATTATTATCTTTTAATTAAATCTATTGGGCCCAAAATTTATTATTATTAATTTTTAATTTTAAATATTAGAATTTAAACAACATTTATTTTTATTTATTTTATTTCTTTTTCTTCACATTATAAAATTTAATTTCATAACACACTGTACATATATAATTTGTTTATATTTATTTTTGTGTTTGTTTATTTTTATTATCTTTAATATATGTGTTATTTTGTTCTTACGTTTTTGTTTTCTTTGCATTTTGCGAACCATATTTTTAGGAAAGTCTCAACTGTAAGGAAATTTCAATTTACAAAATTTTATAAGGTGTGGTTATTTTCAAAAGTTACGTCGCGGATGAAAATTAGTCTGTCATCTAATTTAGTCAATCCGATGCAAATTTTATTAATATCTTATGACAGTGGCGCTCAACTAATTATTTTTTTTTTATTTTAACATCTACCGCTACGACACCAATTTAAATCACCTGCGGCTCTACGACGAGCTACCGGACAATTTAATCTGTTGCAGGTGTCGTAGTGACGTATAAGATTGTAACACAGGGGCTTGTACTTTGGAACAATGTTAATTTGACGTCAGGACGACAATAAATAAGTAAAAAAAAAACTTAAAATTTATAGAACATATTTATTAAGACATACTGTAGCAAGACAAAAAGTCATTGGAAAGGATAATTGCTTTTGTACTTTGACCATCCGCTAACTACAAGCACGAGAGTGTCCCAAAGTACAAGCACAGCACTACTTATTATTATTGGCATATAACCGTCCAAACGTAAAAGTTAAAATTGAACGCTATGAGAAAATAGTTAGCTTTATGTGTGTATTAAGTAATACCGTATGCAACAAAACCATTGTAAATAAAATTTATCTGGTAAAGATGTGAAAGTTAAGCGATTAAATAATACATCATCTACCTTAAAACGCAAAACGTTCAACAACAAACACATAATCGGGCATTTATAATTTATTTTGTGGTGAAATGACCTCTATCCGTTAGCAGGATAACCTGTTAAAACGAAAAGCGATACATTTGAATATTAGTATTAAAAACTCAATGTCTCGAAGTACAAGCTGTCTCAAAGTACAAGGATCTCCCCTGATAAGAAAAACTTTCTCCACCAACATACCCAAAGGAGTCCCACAAATAAAGTAACAACTTTGTCTATTTGTTATATGCATCTGTCTTTGAATTTGATAGAAATAATTATGATTTCTTTTCAAATATAGTTCTCTATTTTTGATAGACGCAAATTTAATAATTTTGTTATCAATTGCTTTTGAAAGATGTAAGTCACCCGCTAGCCCAGATGGGTTAGTGGACGATGACGCACTCGTAGAAGTGAAATGCCCATATTATGCTTCCAACTTACATCCTTCAGAAGCAATTGAAAACAAAATTATTAAATTTGCGTCTATCAAAAATAGAGAACTATATTTGAAAAGAAATCATAATTATTTCTATCAAATTCAAGGACAGGGGTGAATGTAAACTGGGCCAATGGTAAAGTGGGCCAAATTTTGAAAATGGTAAACTGGGCCAAAAGCAAATTTTATTAAAATTTTGAAAATAGTAAACTGGGCCAAAAGCATAAATTTCACTAAAATTTTGAAAATGGTAAACTGGGCCAAAGTTTAATTTCCTATAGAAATAGTGGAAGATTTATGTTTATAGTTTACAATTCAGGAAAAAAATTTACGGATAGTAAAATTAATATCTTTGGGTTGACTTCCGACTTTTACGGAATACATTTCAACAAAACATAAAATTTTTAAATTACCTATTCATTAGTCGTCAAAATTATGTCTGCAGAAGCCTTAGCCCAAACCACCGGAAGAAACACAGCTGAACCTAACACATAGTAAGTGAATAAATAGTCACAGAACTTGTCGAGATTCGCATTATTCGGTTTGGTTTCCATTAAATCATTGTAACCTCTCAAAACGTCCGCTGCCGAAAACTTTAAACCAAAGAAATACCGTAACCATGTGCCCACTTCATAACCGACATTTTGGTAGTCTGAAGCCAAGCCGTATCTCTGGAGAGCTCGGTACTACGCCTGTCCAAGATGAAACCTGCAACCTTCGACATTTGCTTCCGGCCACTGGGTAGTACACGCATTTCTCATCGCAACCTCAAAATCAGTAACAATTCTGGGTATTTGAAATATTTAAAACTTTCGAAAAGTTAATACTTTTTCGCGTGGATTCTCTCGTTACGTGGTGGTTTTTATAAAAATTTACCCTAGGCCCGTAGGTTAAGGAAAAGGTGGATCATTGAGAGGTGAAACTTGTTTTCGCGTGAATCCTCTTCGTGCCATGGGGGTTTTTATAAAAAAATTTTATTTTTAATTTCAATTCAGCGGTTACTTAAAAAATTATGTTTTTGGCCCAGTTTACCATTTTTAAAATTTTCATAAAATTTGTTTTTGGCCCAGTTTACAATTTTCAAAATTTTAATAAAAATTGCTTTTGGACCAGTTTACCATTTTCAAAATCTTAGTAACAATTACTTTTGGCCCAGTTTACCACTTTCAGGTAGTTTTTTAGCCCAGTTTACATTACCCCAAATTTATCTACCGGGTGCTGAATGAGTTAGGTGAACATAGGATATTAACATGCAAAAACTTATTTTTGCAAATTCCTGCTTCCCTAATTATTTTAGAGAAAAATTGAAAGACACAAATATAATGTAGAAATATAAACTACGAATGATAAAGGCATTAGATTTTATCTAGCTTTTACGTAAATGGTCAAAAAATTCTTTTGAAATTGTTAAAACTTTTATTCTCTCATACTCATTATACTCATTCAGCACCCGGTATATCAGTTGATCGTCCTTTAGTTTTTTTTTAACTTCGTTTTAAATATGCGGTACAATGTTAATTGCATTTTCTTCGTAAAATTGCATGTACCGACTTTAAGAACGGTAGCATTTGTTTTTGCAGGTACAGTGGGGCCCGCTTAATGTGATCGCGGTTAATGTTATCATTTGGATATTGTTATCACTTTTGCCAAGAACGGAACGGACATATATTATTACTAGAGCCCGGATTCTAAGCATTTTGCTTATTGCTCTAAATTATAAGCAAAAGTTATTCCTTTTGGATCTTGACGATTCTTAAAAATTGAAGTGATTTGAGCTAATTTTGATAGTGCTTTTTTTGTTTTTTTTTTTTTCAAAATTTTACTTAAAACGCATGTTAGTGCTTATTAGAGCTTTTTTAAATGTTTTTTTAAAAATTTGGAGTAATAATGCCAAAAATTAATAATTTATTTTCGAATGAAAAAAGAATTATTGTTAAGGCGCCTTTGAGAGTGCAAGTTTTTAAAGAAAATTTTCCTGATACACTTTTTCTTCCTGAAGCAGTGCTTACAGGTGGAGAATTTTCAAAAATTTGCTTCTGAATTGTCAGAATCGTCGTAGGCAGCTATAAAATAATGTCAAGAAATTTTTAAGAATACATTGATTCGACAACAATTAAGTTATATCAAAGCTAACTTTTCATACGTTCCATCGTCCATCGAAAAAAAGATATTTGACTTTAGTGGAATCGGTAAAAACTATAAATAATTTTAAAAAAAGAACTTTAGATGGAAGTTTTTTGATTTATAAGCATGTGATAATGACAGACGACAATTTTTCAAAATGGAAAATTTGGAAAAATATATGATAATTAACTTTTTTATAATTATAAATCGAATATCTAATTATTATTTAATAAAAATTAAATT
Organism: Rhagonycha fulva; assembly: GCA_905340355.1. Lineage (NCBI taxonomy): Eukaryota > Metazoa > Arthropoda > Insecta > Coleoptera > Cantharidae > Rhagonycha > Rhagonycha fulva. The sequence goes on from HG996556.1 coordinate 39,661,389, forward strand.
TTGATGTTTCATTTTTAGTGTTTTTTTCAATTTTGTTTGACTTTTTTTTTATAACTTTTTAAAGCGCTTATTTTGGAATTATAAGTGCTTATAAATCCGGGCTCTAATTATTACACACAAAACACATCGCTTATAGTTATCATAATTCGGTTAATGTTATCATATTATTCTTAAGATTATTTTCTCCCACGAGCAAAGGAGTTGATTTTCAGTTAGAAGCATTTTTTTTATATTGTGCATACCACCCACATAATATAAAGTCAGGTGTTAGCAAGAAAATCAACGTCACACATGTGATATTATCACATTACATATTTATGTTTATTATCAATTCCGTCGTTTAAATACATAAATGGACGATAGTTTACTGCATAGATAAAAGAGTAGTAATAGATGCTCGACTCCCCACCTATTTTTGTTCCAAAGTACTAGTTCAAACCAGGGTCACCAAGCGCACAAACAGCGCTGCTATCGTGCAATAAAATCGGCGGGGATTCAAATGTTTGATTTTTTACTGGTAATTTTAAATTAATTTATTGTAAATATTAGTGAAAATTTTCCGTACATAATTTTTTAAAAAAAATTATAGTTACGAAAGTTTCCACTAATCTTTACAAAATTTCTGAGTAATGCAATAGAAAAACAACTATAGTTATCATTTAAAATTTTATAAGTTATTAATAAAAATTATTGAAAATTTACAAAAACACAACTTATATTCCACCCGAGTGATACTTCCCGATGATTACTTCCACCCGAGTGATAGTTACGATCTTTAAGTACACATCTGCAAACCATATTTCTGCGTTGATAGCAAAAAAACTGAAGAAAATCGCGAAAACGAAATTAAGCAAAATTGAAGTTTTTGCACTGACATTTTTAACTGACGTATTAAAAATTTTAATTTAGTGCCAACTATATTATATTATAATACATTTGTATTATAATACAGCACCACCTGGAGACCTTGGTTTAAACTATAAGCCCAACTTATAATACAGCACCACCTGGTGACCCTGGTTCAAACTATACCCCCCGCACGGATGATGAAACGACCCCCTTCACCCTGAGTCGACAATCTATACTATACTCTTTTATCTATGGTTTACTGTTAATGTGTGTTGTAAGATTCAGTCCTACTTGAAAACTTCACAATGAGTGACTATTATTAATTAATTTTTGTAGATGTACTACATACAAAAAATAACCAATAAAAATTTTTTTCTTTTATTGTTATCAATCAAAATATAGGATAAGCCACCTACTCGTGTTTAAATGAAAGAAATGCATATCTGCATTAATGTAAAATATTTCATTTTTATTTATAATCTGAAACCCTTTGACAGCGAATATGTAAGTGCGAATAGAAAATATGCAAAAATTAAAACAAGAATTAAACCGACTTCTAAACCTTATTACCAGCCATGTAAATTTTACTAATGATTTGAAAAGAAAATTGTAAGAGCAATTAGTAATTATGGAAAAGTAATACATATATTTATTGTTGCTTTATTGTATGAAATTCAAAAGAAATTGTCTGCGAGAGGATCTAACGACACATACAATTTTGAGAATCAAAAATGTTGTAAAGCTAACAAAACAGTACATGGAAGTAATGCTACTGGCTTCTATAGTTAGTATTTGACGGAGTAAGATAGCGTTATATTATATTGTTATGAGAGAAAAAGATAAAATATTGTTACCTATAGTTATACCTAAAACCACTGTCTAAAACAGCGCCATCCGACACTAAGAAGCTACACCTTCTATTTGAACTTGATTAATATCTTGGCTATTATGTATTAAATAAATTAATTATTTTAAAATTTAAAAATTACTTATTTATATAAATTCAAAAAATTTCAAATTTAGTAAGCATATTCACTTAAGTATATTCTTCACGTATATATATAAAAAATGATAAAAAATTATCATTTTTTAATATAAACAAATTAAAATACTATATTATTTAATAAAATATAAATTTTAAAAATAGATTAGTATGTAGACCTTTGCTTCATAAATATTACCCTAAAATTTGAGATCAATCGGCTAAGCCATTTTTGAGTGGGTCATTTTCCTAATTTTCAACTTTGTTATTAATAATAAAAATTTAATTTTTAAATTTTTATTGTTTATAACAGTAATCGTTATAAACTGTGAATTATTTTGATTTGAATAAAATAAATTAGAAACTAGATATCTCGACAAAAAATATATTGTTTTTAAAAATTTTAAAATATAAAATAGATTAGCTTGTGCGTCAATATTTTTTATATGTATTTCCAAAATTTCAAGTTAATTCGTCAAGCCGTTTTTAAATGAGTCATTTTCTTAGTCCGACACTTGCAAAACCCTAGCCTTAATGCATTCATACCGATACCAGAATGCGGGTAAACCTAATAGCCCGGGAGGCAATGACAGAAAAAGTGCACCCATTCCTACAAAGCTAATTTTTTTTTTTAATCAATGTTTATACAGTGTTAATCAAGAAAGTTACAGTCTGCAAAACTTTTACCGTTGCGGACATTAGTAAAAATAAAGGTTTGAAACATGTAAATAAATAATATGTAAATTATATGTCATAAATGTCAAAATGGCCTACTAAATCTCATATACATACTAGACTGAAACTTTTTAGATTGACCAAGGACACGTACAAATACAGGATAATGACAGTCTGCCGCGTCGGAAGCGTTGTCATCAAGGGTATACCACCCCGCAAAGTGTTAAGAAAATGAAATTGTTCGACTTATTTACGTAATTACGTAATTTACGTAAACTACATGTAGACAAAAAATCAGCTTTGTATATTTAAATTTAACAAATATTCAGAGCGATTTATAGCAGATCAGCGCAGCAACTACTCTCGGAAGATAGTGCATTATATTGCGTCTACCAAGGACTTAAAAACATTAGATGATTGGTAGACTATTTTTTTGGTTCTTTTATAAACTAAACTATTTGAAAAAAAAATTTTAGTCTTGTATAAATACTAAGTAGAGCAACTTTATTTTTTTAACACTTTGCGGGGTGGTAGACCTTGATGGCAACGCTTCCGATGTGGCAGACTGTGATTATCTTGTATCTTTACGTGTCCTTGGTCACTCTAAAAAGTTTCAGTTTTGTAGGAATAATGACATTCAAACTGTCACTGCCTCCCGGGCTATAACAAAAAATAGATAAATTGCTATTTTAATTTTACAGCTCTAACCGGGTTCTATCTTCGCTACAAACAAATTGATTTTGTTGTCACAACAGGGATCACCAATTTAAGTAAGGAGTGGAATGAAATCGGATTTTACATGGCACTTCTGAGTGGGTTTGGATTGGTTATTGTAGCTAATTTTCCAACAGAAGTGGATGGAAGCATCCTCATTTCTTTTATACACGTAATTGGTGGAATAATGGCATTTGGATTTGGATTAGTATATATGTTAATTCAAGTAAGATATGCAAACACCAAAATCACTATAACAAAACACATTATTAATTTTAGATCAAGATTACTTTCGACTTACAACCATATTACGATCGCTATCCGAAAATTGCAGTTACCAAATTTAAGCAATATCTTCGATTAGTAATGTTAGTAACTTATGCAATAAATGCTGTTATTACTTTCATAGGTGTTGTAAATTACTTGATCAAGTTCAAACGTAATTTTAAAAGAACTGTTGATAGTATTACCATTTATTAATTTTACAAATTTTCAGCCGGTTCTCCAATAATTTGTACTCCTGAAAATCCATTATATACTCTTCATTTGGTTACAGCTATTTGTGAGTGGAATATGGTAATTATATTTTTTGCTTTTGTAGCAACAATGTCAAACGAATTAAAATTTATGTCGTATAAAGGAATTTTTATAGAAAATTTTATAAATAAAGAAAAGTAAGTGTAAATAAATTAATAAAGGGAATTTAACGCATTTAGCACATAATTTATTTGCGCTAGGGAATTAACAAAATTAAGCAGAAATATAACAAAATGCTTTTTCAAATTTAGGTACATTTACAAGGGTACTAAGTTGTGGTCAAGATTTAAAGTTTAGAAGCTAAGGTAAGTTTTCCTCTTTTTGGTAAAATTTGAAATAATGCTACTAACAAGAATACATCACAGTGTATTTGCCTATTAAGGTGCAAATTTTTTTAGTGATTCTAGGAGTTAAAAGAGTTATGAATTGTTAAAAATAGACAAAACTGCTATGTACCTTAAAGTCGGGCTACTTTTATGAAATTTTTTCTTTCATGTTTTGTTAGAGAAAAACAAATAATACAAAGTGAGCATTTAAGGTCATTTTTAGATAGTTCAAACCTTTCTCTAAAAGACTGTCATAAAAAAATCTACTTTTTGTAGTCCTATTTTATACTTTTTATTTTTGTTATTTTGGGCTATAGTAGCCCGTTAGTTTGGGTAACTTTATCCCACATCATATATTCTTATTTTATGGCACTGTAATATACTTTTGGGGCAATGTAAGCTGCTAGTTTTGAGGGAAAATTACTTGCACACAAATAAAAAACACAAACTTTATTAAGTAATTTATTATAACAGACTTATTTAAGAGGAATCCTTGCAAGTTGGAAAACACACTGGCGTAATTCGCTGATATTTTGCATATTACTGAATAAAATTGCACAAATGAGTATATATTTTTAAAAAGACACTTGGAGTCATGCCAACTTGTTTTGATTTTTTTAAATTGCAAATTAAAAAAAAATATTTTGAAAAAAATTTTAATTAAAAAAAAATCAAAGTATATATTTTTTTAAAGAAGACACTTCAACATAGACCGACTTTAGTGTTGTTTTAATTTTTTTTTAATTCAAATTTAAAAAAAAAAATTAATTTTTTTTTCAAAATTTGAAAATCAAAAAAAGTCGGTCAGTGTTCAAGTATTCTCTTTTAAAAAATTGTGTTTGTGCAATATTTTCAGTCATAAGCAAAATATGGGCTACTTTTGTTTAGGACAAAGTATTATTAAGTATTAAGTTACAAGTACTATTTTAATCTAGGCCTATAGTCAAACTACCAGCTCAGTTACACTAAATTGTATTATATTGTCGTGTTCTGTCGAACAACTCTTTAAAAGCCGTAGCCGTTATGGTCGGTAGTTTGCACTTTTGAGACGATCTCAGGAGTAGGTTCCAAAAATTTTGCTCTTAAACTATCCACAATAAATGAAACAAAAAACTCAGGGATGAAATTATAATTTAATTCGATGAAAGTAGTAGTCATAATAAAATTAATAAAAAAAAATTGAGACGAAACCTTATAATTAAACTTTATCGACTCAATCAATAATTCCAAAATCATGAAGAATTATCTTACAAATTTACACATTTAAACTTCAATAACAGTATCTCCAATTTGTAAGATAATCAACGTCATACTATGATTTAAACAAAACATCTGCAATAAAATTTGTACAAAAAAAGAAAAATTGTTTAATTTTAAAATATTAGCGCCTTTGTAACTGTTCGAAAGTTGGTACCGTTGTTGATATGGTAGCCACTACCAAATACGAAAAATATCCGTACAAAAAAAAATATCACCTAAATTTAAATTTTACAGTTAAATAACACGACTTAAATATTAAAATTGTTCCACTGATGTGTTTAATTAATTAAGTGTAAAAGTTCGATGATAAATGTAACTTGAAGTACGAATTTAATGTCAAATGTGATTAACTTCAAATAATTCCGCAACATTATAACAAATATCGAAGATAATCGTTGAAATCGTGTGAATAATTAATTCAAAAGGTATTTACCAAGAAGATGGCTTGAATAATTGATGATTGTCCCTCTAATTCTTTGCATTCACAATTTGACAAAATGGCGACCTCATGTCATCACTGGTCCGTAAACTTTCCAAATCTTCAAAAATCACACTGAATTTCATAACACTCTTCTTTAGCAGCACACACCATCAACAAAAACCCAGTTGCTCATAATCTTCGCAAGAATTAATTACAAATTTGTAATTTTTAAACATTCGAAGATAACACCTTGAAGCCGTTAAGTCATAGACTTCACACCTCCATTACTCTATAGCAACTCTAGTGCAACTGACCATTTATCTCGTTTCCTGTACTAAGTTTTCATCGGAAAATCGTGTCGCACTCTGGTTGGTTGGTTTTCCAGCGAAATTCGAATTTTCAGATGCCAAATTCAACATTTTGAAGTCACTAAATTTTTAAATTGCAAACTACACTTTTAAATTAAAAACACTGCATCGATGATCGTAGCTACCTTTGTACCAACTCAATTTAAACGTAAGTTAACAATTTTAAGAATAAACAACAAAAAATAAATTAATCAAAAATTTTAAACGTTTTTCATGTTTGAAATGTTTAATTTTCAGGCGATACGGACAAATCTCCCAGCCTAAAATCTCGTCTCTGCACGTATCCCTTTGGCACGTAATTGAAAAAATTAACAGGTTACTACTCATCTGATTAAATTAACGAAAACTTCAAAAACAAAACTTTGACCAAATGAAAATTTATTTGTGGATAATTTTAGAATCTCCAACCTATCAGAATCCACGTCAATATATTCATAATTGGGATAATATTGCCTACCAATTTTAGTATTTGCCTTAACTAAATCATGTGTTGAATTCCTTCCACAAAGGGAAGTTTGACTACAACAAAATATGTGCTCATTACAATGTTAGGAAAACTGCAGTGCTACAACCTAGTGGCAGTTGTTACAACTTTATAACATGTTGCCCAGTCTAAGTGGCACTTTGGCCTGGCAGAATCACTTTTTACTATTTGAATTTAAAGCGCTCAGCTTCTAGCATACACGTTTCAATCATTATTTTGTTTTGGGACAAAGTAACACCCCAGGGCCAAAGTAGCCCGACTTTACGGTATTGCAATTAGCTGTTAGTACAAGAAATCGTAATAGTTTAGAGGTGGAGTATTAGAATGGTAATTCGTAGGTTACAAAATAATTAAAAAATTTTAAAATATACAGATACTAAATTACATAAGATTTAAAAAAAAAAGTTGCCTAAAATAAGGATCAAACTTAAGACCTACAGACCTACACATTGTCATTCTAATAGCAGTTAAACCAATAGTTAAACCACCATGTCTATTAAAAAAAAAGAACTGAGACAGCAATAAACTCACAGTTTTCTACATATCACAACACGACGATATAAGTAGAGAAGATACAAACAAAGCGCAAAGTGCGTATAGTCACAGTATACAGGTTGACGTTCTTTTTCTTCTTCGTAGTCGTTGTTCGTATTCGAACGTCGTAACCAATTTAATATGTTATTATTAAATGGCTTTATTGGCAGATAACTTTTGGTGGATTATAACTGCCTTCCGAGAGAAAAGAGTCATAGTGAAGTCAAATAAATGTAGCCGGGTTGGGGATCGAACCTAGGGCTTTTAGCCTAAAGTCCGGTCCTTAGCCCGTCCACTTAGCTCACCTCTCAAGGTCGACGTTACTCACTTGGAAAAGGCGTAAAAGAAGAGAAAAGTCCCAAAAGGAAAAAAACGCAATACATGACCAATAGTCACAACTCGGATCCTAATAAACAAAAGGTCAACGTACTGACTTAAATTAACCTCAAATTTGCAAAGAAGTTAACATGGAAAATATTATTTAATAAGGCTTCTAACCATAACTCCGACTAATACGGCAAAGGATTTGATTTATCACGTGTCAGTTGTGAAAGGCGGCAAACAATTAAGTATAGGAAGGGTTTTTTATTGGGTGGAAATTCCACACTATCAATGAGCGTGGTCCTTCTAGTGTTTTTTTTAAGATTTTCCTCATTCTTTTGCAAAAAAATTTTTTTTTTTTTATTTCAATTACTATTTACAATCTGTTTAATAACAATAAGCAAATGTGGTGATGTAATACATGTCATGTGAAAAACATTCCAATGAATGTTTTCCTAAAATATATACAATTTATCTATTTGACTCGATTAGGCAGATCGGTAGGTCTGAATCTTTTTAATCTTCTCACTTCGCCGGTAGTGTCCATGAGTTTATCAGCCAGTTTGTTGGGATGTAATTCTATTCGGTGTTGGTAGCTCTTATAAGATTTTTGTATTTGTTCATAGACTGATGAGACCTGCAAGTCTTGTTGGATAATATAGTTAGGCACATACCACGGAGCATTGACTATCATTCGCAAAACTTTGTTTTGAAATCTCTGCAGTATTTCAATATTGAATCTACTGGCAGTTCCCCACAGTTGTATACCATCCCAGGTAACACACAATACTGCCCCAGTGTTGCCCCAATGTTGGGCCGTTGTTGCCGGTATTGGCCCAGTGTTGCCCCGGTGTTGCCCCAATGATGTGTGTTACCTGGGATATGTCCATATCGGCATTATTATGGATTTGTACAGTAGTATTTTGTTTTCGAGCAATAATCGAGAATTTTTGCCAAGTAACCAATACATTTGACTAAGTTTTATTCCGAGCTGTTTTCTTTTTGTAAAGATAAGTTTCCTCCAAGCCAGTCTTCTGTCCATATGAATACCTAGATATTTTGCATCATCAGACTGGGGCAAAGTGCAATTGTTTAGCTTTACTGGAGGACAAGTTTCTCTACGCATTGTAAACGTCACATGGATAGATTTTGCCTCATTCGCTCTCATTCTCCATTTGCGGAGCCAATTTTGTATTTTATTTAAATGGTCTTGAAGATTTTTGAACGCACGGACAGGATCAACATGTGATGCCAACATCGCTGTGTCATCAGCAAAGGTAGCCATTGTTGTTGTTAGTCTTGAGATTGGTAAGTCCGCCGTGTACAACAAATATAGTATGGGCCCTAAAACACTGCCCTGGGGTACTTCTGCGCATATTGGTTGAAGATCGGTATATTCTTCCTGATATTTTACCAAAAAATGTCTATCGCTTAAATAAGATTTAAGTATTTGATAGAAGTGATATGGAAGACTTTTCTTGAGTTTGTAAAACAACCCCTCGTGCCACACTTTATCAAATGCTTGATTAATGTCGAGAACAGCAGCAGAGCAGTATCTTTTGTTTTCCCGGTCGTTGCTGATTTTTTTGGCAATTCTATGTACTTGTTCAGTCGTAGCATGTTGTCCTCTAAAACCAAACTGGTGATTTGGTATCAGCTTTTTACTACCTAGTACAGGCTTGAGTTGTTTGAGCAAACGTTTTTCAAACACTTTTGAGAGTAATGGTAACAGACTGATTGGTCGGTAAGATGTTACTTCTTCCAGCTTTTTTCCTGGTTTTGGGATGACAATAATTTGGGCCACTTTCTACTGGTTTGGAAAATGTTTTAACAGTAATACTGCATTGTAAATGAATGTTAATAATTGGATGCATTTAGGTGTTAGTTGTTGTAGCACTTTTCCAGTAATTAAGTCAAACCCAGATGCCTTTTTTGGATTGACCTCTTTGAAGATGACTCGTTTAACTTCTTTTGCTTTAAAATTTTTAAAAGAGAGATCCATTTGGAATGGTGCTTCTAGGTAATCATAAACTTCAGAGCTTTCTTCTGCTGTAAGAGCAGAGGGGTATGGCTTGAATACATTTGAAAAGTGTTCTTTAAAAAGATTGGCTTTTTCATTGTCGCTTCTTACCCATTTCCCATTAGCATCTCTAATTGGTGGTACATGTTGTGGTGGACGCTTAATTGCTCTTGTAGTTTTTCAGAGTGAGTAGTCGCTTGCTGCTGTAGGTGATAAATTAGCAATATATTCGTTAAACGATTGATTTTTGAGACTAAGAAGTAATTCCTTAAGTTCTGTTGCTTTGCGATTAAACTTACTATTGTCTTCAGGTGACTTCGTAATTTGCCAATGTTTTCGAGTTCTCCGCTTTTCTGCAATTTTTTGCTTGATTATTATTGGAGGTGATTCATTTAGAAATGTTTCATTTGAGTCGAGGGTTGCTTGCCACGCCGCATTCTGGATTGTTTTTGTTAGATATTGTACTGAATTTTCCAGATCTTCTTCTGGTTTCAATGTTACATCTATAAGATTGCATTTCTTATTTAATTTTTGTAATACCCTATATATACTTGTGTTATGGGTTGCCTATCATTTTAGCTAAAAAATGCATGCGCGAGGATGACAAACCGAAGTAAACGCGGGATTGTAAGGTTACTTTTTATGTGATGTTGTTCGAATCAACAGGTTACTTTCGTGCTTGTTTGTAATTTGTTTAATTCTTATTTAAGAGTAAGTAAATTTGATTTGTTTTTGGGTTTACGATCGGTAGATTGAATTAGTTAATTTCCGATTATAATTTTGAGTTAATATATAAAAAAGAGAAATTCACTTTAAGTCGTGGTAGCGTCATTTCTGGTTTACAATAATTTATATCGGTAAATATAAATTATTGTTGCTCTGTTTATACAGTTAATTCTAGTGATATTAATTGATATTTTGGTAAAGACAACTAAATTGCTTTTCGGAATTTTTCGGAATTTGCAGGTACATGCATTGTGTGTTTCTATTTTTAGACCAGATGAGATCACGTTTTATGCATTCATAACATAAAATATTATGTTCACCAGTTTTCTTTCTTTATAAATTTTATACAGGCTGATTAATATCTGCAAATTATATTTTATGTTCCTTATATCAAATTTTGAGTACAAATTTGATTATATATAACTAGTGATGCTAATTTCTGAGTACTGATAAAAGTTTGAGTGATTGTTTGAACGATCTCAAAGACAATCTAGAAAAATGCCCAATCCCACCCGGCGACACTCCAAAAGAATGTGAGCTAAACTCATCTTTAAACCGTGCAAGTGTAGTATAATTGTCACTAGAAAAACCCCTAAAAGAAAGGAATACCCACCACGGCTAGAACATGAAAATCGGTTCGATGCCGTCTTCACAACTTTTTTTGCACACACAAACAAAATCCGAAATTACTATCACTGACCAGGTTGAATTATGTTGATGTTAAAGGTATTATAACAATTGATGATTAGTTTATTTTGCTCCGTGAAACATAGTATTTTAACCGTGTTTAATTTTAATCACATAAAATTACAACCAGTACAAACTTTACCCAAATATTGATTACTTGAATTATTGTTACATCGTGAAATCAAATTATTACTTGCCCACTACGGTCATTCATTTCCGTGTGTTTAGCTACTGGGGTTTTACTAATTTTACTCTTTGTTTTCCTAGCTACAGTCGTTAGCCTTACAGAAATAATCTGGAAATAAAGATTTGACTTAACCCAAATATATTATGTGTTTTATTTGTGTTGGAAGTTATGATAGTTTCCTCTTTCGGAGCGATTATTTGTTTTGTTTCAGTACCAAGTGTTTAGCAAATTGTATTAACTTCGAAAGAAATAATCTGTTACTAGATGGCGTGAGGTAGGAAATTATACAACGTGGTGGTCTATAGGAAGTTTCCGTGTCAGCACTGATAAGTTGTTGGCGCTAAATTCAATTTTAAAACCAACATCTTACATATCTAAGCGTATTTCATCGTCCAGTGATATTTTAAAGATTTCTTAATTAGTGTGCTTACTGAACAGTGATGGTTGCTTCTTCTTTTAGAGGATTTGAGAATTTAATGTCAATAGAATGGGTGTGTGGTCCGATGATAAATCTAGTGACGACTCGATTCTGAACTTCTTGACATCCAAGCTTTTTGTGAAGCAAAAATCAATAACATCTGGAAGCTTTGTTGAGTCGCTGGGCCAGTAAGTTGGTTGCCCTGTCGATAAACTTGTCATATTGTTATTATTTATAGTTGCAAGTAGTTCTCTTCCTTTTGTGGTAGTAAGCCGTGAACCCCATTGTAGGTGCTTTGCATTAAAATCACCCCCCGCGATGAATTTGTTCTCCAGTGTGTTGAAAAACTGCTGATAGTGTTCTCTTTTATTATTATGTTTGGGTGGACAGTATATTGCTGAAACTACTAATTCTCCTACTTGGTCTTTAACAATTATGCTAGTTGCCTGCAAGTAGTCATGCTGATATTTCTCTACTTCGTAGTGTTTGACAGTTTTTCTAACAATTATCGCTGTTCCACCATGAGCAGCTCCATCAGGGTGATTGGTGTTGTATATGTTACAGTTAAAACCCGAAATCAGTTAAAACCCGATCTAACTAGTAAATTCTAGTTTTAACTAACCGCCTTAGTAAATTCTAGTTTTAACTGAAATAAGTTTAGTTAAAACTAGAATTAACTGATTTCTAACAAATTTCTTTAGTAAATTCTAGTTTTAACTAAAATTATACCAGTTAAAACTAGAATTAAAGTAAAAATTGTCTTATTAAGCAATTATTTTATACATTATTATTATATTCTACTTATTGCCACATGCCATGCTGTTGTGACATTTTGAATTGCAAATAATTTCTCTTTTTAAACAAAAGCAACGCTTTGAGGTGCAATCTTTTTTGCAAAAACAGCGGACAAACCCTTGTCCAGATTCAACGGCAGCTTTTTGCGCTGCAGTCCTTAAGCAAATTTCTTCATCTGGCACTTGTTTTTGAGTCAAAAAACTTTAGAATTTAAAAAATTTTTTTTGTCATTGTCACTTTTAAAGTAACTGGACCAATGAGAGCGCTCCTGTATGATCGGATAAACGTACAAACGGATACATGGAAATTGAGCTTAACCCTCCCTCCCCCCTATTTGGTAACTTTTTGAGATTGTTCGTTATCGAATCGTTAAAAACCGTAAAGTTTATGGTTTCCGTTACTATCTAATGCAATTCTGAACAAAAATTAAATTTACCTATTTGAAAGTGACAATGACAAAAAAAATTAAAAAAAATTCTAAAGTTTTTTTGACTCAAGAACAAGTGCCAGATGCACTTTACAATTCAAAATGTCACAACAGCATGCCATGTGGCAATAAGTAGAATATAATAATAGTAATGTATAAAATAATTGCTTAATAAAACAATTTTTATCTAATTAAGTCTACTTTTACTTAATTCTAGTTTTAACTAAACTTATACCAGTTGAAACTAGAATTTACTATAGAAGTTTGTTAGAATTCAGTTAATTATAGTTTTAACTGGTATAATTTTAGTTAAAACTAGAATTTACTAGTTAGATTGGGTTTTAACTGTAACATATACATCAAATTTAGGGAATTTTAGGTTACTTTTAGTTATGAAATGGGTCTCCGAAACCAATATCACATCTACCTTGTGCATTTCTAAGAATGTATTAAGTTCTTGTGCTCTTTGGCACAAGCCGTTGGCATTCCATACAGCTAATTTCAGTATCTCGGCCATTAGGCCATTTTACTGACTAGGGTGGTCAGTAGGTTTAACATGGTTCCCATTTGTTCAGTTAATTTTCTTATCATTTCTTTAAGCTCCCCAATGTCGTTTGATTGCTGTACCGGGATGGTTTGACTTTGGTAGTTAGCAGATTGATTGGGTATAGGTTGATTAAGTATTTGGGCGTATGATAGCCCGGGTTGTACCATTTGAGGAGAAATTCTTGTATGTTGTAAATAATTATTATTGTTTAGAATATTATTTTGATTTGGTTTCGGATTTTTTTCTCTCAGTGCTGGATATAGTCGCTGCTGCAGTTGTTTGTGTATTGTGCATACTCTGTAGTTTGCAGGATGTTCACCACCACAATTAACACATCTGACATCTTTGTCTTTTACTTTTCTTGGACATTCCTTTGTCGAGTGATCACCTGTGCATTTGACACATCTTGATGGTCTGTAACAGAAGTTTTTAGTGTGACCAAACCTTTGGCAATTTGCACACTGCGGTATTTCTCTCTTAATATGTGGTGCTTCGAATGACACGATGGTATTTAAATAACGAGTAATCTTATAAACTTCTTTATTATTCTCCTTTTGTTTAAAGTTGACATAAAACATGGATAACGCGTTTTTAGTAATTCGATTTTTTATGTTGCTGATATTAAGAACCGTGTGGCCCAATTTTTCCAGCTCGGATTTAACTTCATCAATATCTGTAGAAAAATGTAAATTTTTTAGTACTGTTCGAAAGCTTCTCTCCTGTTTGGGTTTATAAGTGTAGAAGTTGGTTTTTGTTTCCTTCAATATTTGAATAATATTAGTGTATTTTTCTCCAGTTACGGTTTGTATTTTGACTTGATCTCCATATAAGGTTTTGATAGGAATACTATCTTTAGCTACCTTATCAAGTGTTTCTAGAAGTGGTTTTATATTTGTACACCTTCCACAAATATTGGAGGTGGTTTGGGTTCTTTAGGTTCGGTGATATCTACTTCTTCGTGGTTTTGTTCTACTTGCTTATTATCTAATGCATCAAATTTGTTGTCTGTTTTAGCTCTGAGCCAGTAGTCCTTTATTTTTGCTTGTCTTAAGTATGTATTATTAGTTTCTGGACTTCTTTGTCTCTTCCTATTAGTGACTATATTCCATCCTTCTTCGGTTGGTGCTGGTAGAGGTGGATATAATTGGTTGAGGTTTGATTGATGCATTAAATGCGTACTGGTTTCTGGCTGTTGATGTTGATATATGGGTAGCATATTATGATTTGATAGTATGATAGGATGTTACAGCCTGTTACAGGCTGTGTTGTAAAGTTATTGCTTCCCACGGGTACATATTGAAAAGGTTGGGCATATTGTTGTAGATTTATTGGCATATTCGCTGCTTGTTGGTTGTAGTACGTGACAGTATGTGGAAAACCATTTTGAGCTGGCATAGTGTGCTGTAAAGGGTAGTTTACACTACATGATTTATCATATGACTTAGTCATAAGAAAAGTCATGGCTAAAATCATACCGTCACAACAGCCAATCATAAGAGCCATAACTTCTATAATATCAAAAATCATATAGTCTGAACGTAAAAAAATCCCTCATATGAGAAGTCATGTGACAAGTCATATGATAAATCATGTAGTGTGAACCACCCTTAACTGCACCTGCAAGTTCTGATCATTTATGAGAGCAGTAAATGTTGGTCATGGTGTAATTCCTGGTTGATTCGATTGTAATGCATCATTGTGGGACACTGTGAACCCATTGCTTCTTTCAGGGGGCGGTGTTCTGATCATTTTTAATCACATTTTCTGATACCATAACCTCAAATAATAGGTACATGTCGCTGGCCCCCACCAAATCGAATTTTTGGGTAAAATTTGCGTCAAACGTTTGAGCATCGTTTGAGCATCAATGAGCTTCTAATATTTTCGTTTGAGCCTCAACCGTCGCGGAGTTATTCGCAAAAACTTTTGGAGGGGGCTGTAGACATGTTGCCCCCCCCCCAGTGAAATTTTGGGGTGAAAATGATGTCAAACGTTTGAGCATCGTTTGAGCATCAATGAGCTTTCAAATTTTTTGTTTGAGCCTCAACGGTCGCAAAGTTATTTGCAAAATTCTTGGGGGGGGGGGCTGCAGACATGCTAGCCTCCCCCAAGTAAAATTTTGAGGTAAAATGGTGTCAAACGTTTGAGCATCGTTTGAGCATCAATGAGCTTCCAAATTTTTCATTTGAGCCTCAACCGTCGCGGAGTTATTCGCGAAATTCTTGGGGGGGGGGCTGTAGACATGTTTTTCTATTTTCGTTCTTATTTCGAATTTTTTTTTGAAATTGATGTCTATCGATAGAGATTCGTTTGAGCTTGAATGAGCTTCCTTTCCCATCATTTTAATTTCATTTTCTGCAAAGTTACGAGCATTTCAAATTTCGAGTACTCCGGGCAAGTACCGTACAAACATTTTCTATTTTATCGGATCAAAAATTTTGATCCGATTAAAAAAACTTAATCCTGCTTAATTACCATCATCATTTTGATGGAATAATACGGAAGGTGTAATTTTAGAAAAGAATATTATGTTTAATAGAATATCGTGAACTAATAAAATGGTGATATATTATAATTTTATTAAAAGATTTTAAAAAAATTTTAAAAAGGATATAAACTAAAAAGGTCAAAATGACATTTTATTCTAAAAAAACGTTTAAGGCCCGGAATCAAGCGGAACCTTCAATATTCTAAAAATTTATGATGCTTAAACTATACCAAACGTTTGACATTAATTTCACTCAAAAATTTTATTTGAGTACGGGAAATATCCTTTCCCCCCATCTAAGTTTTTGTGAATTTTTCCTTGCGGTTGAAGCTTAAACGAAAATATTAGAAACTCAATGATTCTCAAACTTATGACTCAAATTATTCTAAAAAATTCGATTTTTACATATTCATTTAATAACTTTTAGAATATTGAAAGTTGCGCTAGATTTCGAGTCTTAAAAATTCTTTTAGAGTAAAATGTCATTTTGACTCTTTTACTCTATGTTCCTTTTAATATATGTTTTAAATCTTGCAATAAAATTGGTGTCAAAAGTATGAACATCACGATACTCGATCGTTTAACACCAAATTCACCCCAAAATTCCACATAAAGGCGTTAGTATGCCCCCTCCCCCCAAATATTTTGCAAATAAGTCCGTTGAGGCTCAAACAAAAAATTTGGAACTCTTGGGTCTCTCACCAACTATACACTAACGTTTGACACCAATTTAACAAAATTAATTTTACTTTAAGATGGGATAAAGATAAACTTGTTAACAACCTCTTCCTCCTCCCTTCCAAAGTTTTTGCAAATTACTCCATGAAGGTTGAGGCTCATATGAAAATATTGAAAACTTATTGATGTTCAAACGTTTAACAAAACTTTTTCTAGAAAATTCGATTTGTCTAGTACATTCATAAACTTTCAGAATATTGAAAGTTGCGCTCGATTCCGGGCCTTAAACGTTTTTTTAGAGTAAAATGTCATTTTGACCTTTTTAGTTTATATCCTTTTTAAAATTTTTTTTAAATCTTTTAATAAAATTATAATATATCACCATTTTATTAGTTCACGATATTCTATTAAACATAATATTCTTTTCTAAAATTACACCTTCCGTATTATTCCATCAAAATGATGATGGTAATTAAGGCTGTGTTCTCACTTAGAATGAAAATTCGATTTTAAATAGAAAATAGACTATTTGGTGTACAATAACAGTAGCAGACCAAAAACGTACAATAAAAATAAAGTATTGTGTAAAAAAAATCGCGAATGCAAGAGATACGCGCATTTTAGCGTTAATTTTATTTACAATTTTCTGTCTTTATTTTTGAAAATAACGCGTTCAAATTTTTACAGTATGTCTAAAACGTTATTTTTAATATTATGTCGGAGCCAAAATTTTTTTAAAATTTTGTTAAAAAATTTTTTTTTGCGATTTATTTATTTGCGATAAAAGCGCTCAGACACAATATTGTAAATAACATTTCAGACATACTGTAAAAATTTTAACTCGTTATTTTCAAAAATAAAATCAGAAAATTGTAAATAAAAAAGTCGTTGCGAGAGAACAGCCTTAAGCAGGATTAAGTTTTTTTAATCGGATCAAAATTTTTAATCCGATAAAATAGAATTAAAATAGAAAATGTTTGTACGGAACTTGCCCGGAGTACTCGAAATTTGAAATGCTCGTAACTTTGCAGAAAATGAAATTAAAATGATGGGAATGGAAGCTCATTCAAGCTCAAACGAATCTCTATCCATAGACATCAATTTCAAAAAAAAATTCGAAATGAGAACGAAAATAGAAAAACATGTCTACAGCCCCCCCCAAGAATTTCGCGAATAACACTGCGACGGTTGAGGCTCAAACGAAAAATTTGGAAGCTCATTGATGCTCAAACGTTTGACACCATTTTTACCCCAAAATTTTACTTGGGGGGGGGCTAGCATGTCTGCAGCCCCCCCCAGAGTTTCGCGAATAACTTTGCGACCGTTGAGGCTCAAACGAAAAATTTGGAAGCTCATTGATGCTCAAACGATGCTCAAACGTTTGACACCATTTTCACCCCAAAATTCTACTTGGGGGGGGGGCAACATGTCTACAGCCCCCCCAAAAGTTTTCGCAAATAACGCCGCGACGGTTGAGGCTCAAACGAAAATATTGGAAGCTCATTGATGCTCAAACGTTTGACGCAAATTTTACCCAAAAATTCGATTTGGGGGGGGGGGCGCAGCGACATTTACCTTTAAATAATATTCTGTGCAAACTCACGTATTTTTGTAAATATCGCTTTCACACCTAGTTTATTGGTTCTTTGGATTTCCTATAAGCACTATTTCACCTGTTAAAAACTATATTTTACGTATATTTTAACTAATTTGCAACCAGCAGATAAACAACGAATGTCATTCAATGCAGGGGCGTACTCTGATACGTAATATTTTTTGAAAACTGCAAGAAAAACATGTTCTAAATTTTGTATTAAGCTATTAGTTCAATAATTGTTTCAATATTTATGTGAGTCATTAAATAAAAATTTTGTCTAATAATAATTAGATCAATATTTATTGTAACGTCCATATCGTGGTCACAGATACGGTAGTTATCATGTATTGTCGTCACCTTATTACAATAAGATTACAATGTATTAAATTTTAAATATAAAAAGGATAATAAAAGTAATTCCTTTCTTTTGCTGTTTGATTTGTTGATAAATATTAAACTAATATTAAAATTTTTATTCAAAATTTGAATACTAACCTAACCTAACTTTACACTCATTCATATTAAATTGTTTTAACATTTATCAAGTTAAAGATGGTATATCAGGTGTATGCATTTATTCCCGGGTTTCTTTAATGAAAACAAAAACACGTTATTTTAAGAGAATAACTAAAATCACTAGCTTCACATTTTTCCTGTCTATCTAGCAATTTGCGGATACCGTGTCAAAAAAATGTTCGTCCTTTGAAGAACACCATTCAGATTCCCAATTTTTCACTTTTTTGGTTATTTTGAAGTGCTGCTCTTGAAGTGCTTGTCTCATGAATATATACAAATGGTAATTAAAAGGACCTAAGTTTGGCAAATTAAGCGGGTGGAATAACAAAACCCAGCCAAGTGTTTTCGAGGTATCCTCGACCGATTTTGCTTTGCGTGACAATGCATTGTTATAGAGCAAAATTACCTTGTCAGATCTTCTAGCTTATTCTGGTCGTTTCTTGATCCAAGCATTGTTCAAATTAATCATTTGTTGTTGGTAATGATCAGCATTAACGGTTTAACTGAGTTTTAGGTGTCTTTAAAGTTTTTTAGTTGTTCTAATTGCTTTTCATCTCTTACATCAAAATCACTATTTTTATAGCATTTACTCCAGTCTTCACAAGTTGTTTTCGATGGAGCATATTCACCATAAGTTTTTTCAAAAAATTGACAGCAGAGGCTTTCTTTAAATGAAGATGAACCAGTAATAATATCCGCAAATGCTCATTATTTGGCACTAAATTTGACATTTTTAGTGTGGTAAAAAAGTATGTTGATGTTTAAACCCGTTCTTTTGTAAACTAATTTTTATATAGGAATGTCATAGCTGTCAAATGAGAACGAGTGGATGTGAGTCGGATGTGGTTGTTCGGCCTTCGGCCTCACTGGATGAAAGATGTGGCCATCACATGACTTTACCACACATTAATTTTATGGTACTTTAATTGCACACAAATTTAATTCAATTTGTACCTAATTAGTGCATCACTAATTTGATAGTGAATCGAGTCAACTTACAGGGATCATCACCCTTTTATCGATAACTCGAGTCCAAAATTCAAAAACTGATAGAACGATGCTATGCTTTTTTATTGTAGCTGTAGCTGACACTTGGCATCTGCGGAGCAGATGCGGGCGACAGCCCGCTTATCTCCTTCATCTGATTTTAAGACTTGACGTAGAGAATTTTTTACAGGGATTTCAAACCCGAGGAGCGGCGTTGAGCCGGTGTCATGATTATTATTGCGCTGTAAGTAAGCACTGCGGGGCCGGGGGCTAACGTCGAATTGTCCGCGCGTGCACGCACGCGTGGGGCACTCCTCGCGCCCGCGGCGGCGCGAGTGCTTACCTTGGGCTCCTCTACAAGGTTAAAACATCATCGCACCGTTCCACGTTTTATTAAAAAGAAAAAGCTTTTTTATTGTAGCTGTAGCTGACACTTGGCATCTGCGGAGCAGATGCGGGCGATAGCCCGCTTATCTCCTTCGTCTGATTAGAAACCTGACGTTGAGAATTTTTTACAGGGATTTCAAACCCGAGGAGCGGCGTCGAGCCGGTGTCTTGTTTGTTATTACGCTATAAGGTAAGCACTGCGGGGCCGGAGGCTAACGTCGAATTGTACGCGCGTGCATGCACGGGTGAGACAATCCCCGCGCCCGCGGCGGCGCGATGTGCTTACCTTGAGCCCTTTCTACAATAACAGAGCCTCAGTCGCGCCGTTGCTACAGCGTTTTTATTAATATAAAAAAAATAATTTTTTACAATTTACAAACACAACAATAATCTAATAGGCGCTGAAAAAAAAAATTTAAAAACACAAGCTGAAAAGGAAGAAAATTAATTGGACAGGACAATGACGAATATTTGTAACCTCCCCGGGGCAGCGTGAACACTCCTCACTGGAACACGCCGTCCTCGGAGTCAGAGTCTGAATACGTGATGTCTGGTATTGGGTTGCTTTGTTGGGGTGATCTAGGGTGGGGAGGCAATACAACTGTTTTAGGGATAATTATATCCTTGGGCCTAGGCGTCCTTGGGTAGTCGTTAGTGTCGTAACGACCCAGGGCTTCGATGAGTGGATTGTGGCAGTCGGAGCTTTTCAAGTACAATTTAGATGTTAGGTCTTTTATGAAAGAATCCAGGGGCTTGACTCCGGAAGCTGCCTGGAGTTGTCTATTACTGACAAACCATGGGGCGTCCATGGCTTGTCTTATGCAGACGTTTTGCATGGTTTCCAATCTTTTCATTTGATTAGAAGATGCGAACCCCCATGCCGGGACCGCGTACGTAAGGACCGGGCGGATGACCGCCTTGTAGATCCTGATCCGATCTTTGTGGCGCAAGCAGCTATTTCTACCGATCAGTGGAGCAAGGGAGCCCTTAAGGGCTTTAGCTTGGGATACACAGTTCGCAATGTGTTTGGACCAGCTTAGTCTTGGGTCGAGGGTGACCCCGAGATATTTGACGGAGTCTTTCCAAGGAATTACCTCGCCAAACATCTCGATTTTGTCGGGAGGGTGTCGTTTTCTATCGAACATGATAGCTTCGCTCTTCCCCGGGTTTACTACAAGTCTCCACTTGTAGAACCAGGGTTGAAGAAGCTTCAGCGTATCACGAACGATAGTAACGTTCCTCTTTCGTCTCGGGTGAGTTGTAACGATCGCAGTGTCGTCAGCGAAAATACCCATCGTTACGTTTTGGGGAATGGGAATGTCGTGGGTATATATGTTGAAGAGCGCGGGGGATAAGATAGATCCTTGGGGCACCCCTGCGTGTATAGGTCTAATCGTGGAGAATTGGGCATTGATTTTGACACGGAAGGTTCTGGCACACAGGTAGGATGTGATAAGCCTCACTAAGCTTGGATTAACTCTAGCCATGTAAAGCTTATACAGTAAACCTGTGTGCCAAACTTTGTCAAAGGCTTTGGCTATGTCCAGCAGGACAGCCAAAGCTCTATGGCCTCTGGAAAAACCTTCCGTAATCTTTTCTGTTATTCTAAGAATTTGATGGGTGGTCGAGTGACCCTGGCGAAACCCGAACTGTTCGTCGGGGAGGATGCCGAGCCTTTCCACCTCGTCAAGAAGGCGGGAGAGTATGATTTTCTCCGCTATCTTGGCGATGGAGGAGAGGAGAGATATCGGTCTGTAGTTGAGGGGATTGGACGAGCATTTTCCCGGCTTCGGTATGAGGATGACATCTGCCAACTTCCACCTGCCGGGAAAATGCTTCAGTCTAAGTATGGCATTGATAATTGCAGTTAGCGCTGATATGGCCTTTTTAGGAAGGTTTTTCAGCGCTAAGTTGGGAATTTGATCAGGACCGGGGGCTTTCCTGGGGGAAATAAATTTTATGGCACTCTTTATTTCAAAATAAGAGGCGGGAGGGATGGGATCGGGGTCGGCTTGCATTAATCTGTCTCGCACCGTCTTGTTAATCTTATCGATATGTTTTAGAAGTTCACGGTCGGACGTATTTACCTTGTTCGGGGAAAACTGTTCCTGAAGAATATCGGCGAACAGTTCGGCTTTGTCCAGGGGAAAGTAAGCGAGGGAGTTATCTGATTTTTTGAGGGGGGGAATAGAGGAGCGAACGCCTTTAAGGGATTTCACCATGCTCCAAGCTGATCGGTTTTGGAAACCGGTTTTATTTCGGTGAGTTGATTTATTTGGACAGTTACACATAACATAACTTGTGACATTATTAGGTGTCGCCCTCTACCGACCACAGTACCAAACATACTCATCGCGTTACTAATTTACTCCCAATCTCACGTTTCCGTGGACCGATTTTAACCAAAATCTAATCAAATCTAAGTTTCAATATAAAAGTACTAAATATAAAATTTGGTTAAGAAATTCCTATTAGTTTGGGCGCTAGAGCGCACACAAAATTAAGTGACATACAGACACACAGCCACACACCCACACAGACACACAGACATTTCTTGATCTTGGGTCTCTTTCAACTCGTTAGACCTCAAGGAATGTAAATCCGTAAAAATCTAAAAAAAAAATTTTTTTTGATTACATAACTTTCCCATTCGGTATGGTAAAGTAAAAAAGTACAGCAGTCTTTGTTATCTAAATTTGTAGCTATATGATCATTAGATATTTTAGGGGAGAGGTAGAAACATGAGGTTTGGAAACCACTGCGCTAAGCAGTGATTTTTGAAAGAGGTAACAAAAAATATTTTGATTAAAATTTTTGAAACTAATAAATTTCTTAGCGTTAAATTTGTGAATTCTGCAAAAATAGTGACAAAATACTTTTTAAATAGGACCATATCACATGAATATTAAATATTTGTTGCGAAGGATTTATGCCGTTAGCGAAAGCAACAGCAAATGCAATCACAACCACACTGCAATCAACGTCATTGGTTTGTTGATGAGCATCTTCATATTTATACAATGAGAGGTTTATTTGAAAATAACTGATCAAAAAACCGTAGCTGATTAGAAGTTAGATGATTAGCCTTATTGCTATTGGCGCTGCCATAGATATGAATTACAGAACCATTGTAATATGTGCATATCCAGTGTGTGATTTTGTCAGTTGCTCACGTAGACAAAATTTGAATGTGCCCTGTTTTTGCTGTAACTATTTAATTTTTTGATATGCCACATCAATTCTTCTTGTGGTCTAAACTTCGTATTCTTCTTCTTCTTCTTCGTATGCTTCTTGACAGAAGCGTCGTGACCAATTTAATATGTTATTATTAAATGGCTTTCTTGGCAGATTACTCTCGGTGGTTTGCTATTGCCTTCCGAGAGGAGAGGGTCATAATTTCATAATGAAGTCGGATAAATTTTGTAGCCGGGTTGGGGATTGAACCTGGGTCTTCTAACCTAGAGTCCGGTTCTTAGCCCGTTTACTTAGCTCACCTCTCTATTGGTATAAAACTCTGTATTAGCCACCAAGATTTTAGTAAACTTTGAAACGGGATCAGTTGAAAGATAGTAATTAAAAGTTAGTTCTTGAATTGCTATCAATTGCAGAAATAGGATATTAGATATTTTTGTAATCTGCTCTGTTGTTGGGGTTCACTGTAAAATATAACATTGTTTTCAAGTATAATACATTTTTGTCGAATTTTCTATAATCAAATTTTATGTACGTAAGAGTATCATATGCAGTATATTAATGTAAAGTTTTTTGTTATTGTGAAATGTTACTCTTCAACTCATAAAACAATATACGATTATAAGACGATGGTATAGTATAGCCACTTTTTTTTTAAATAACAATAAAAGTTGATAATGATTATAATGCTATTAAAAATATGATAAAATATAGATAAAGTTTTTATCTGACGAAATAAGTAGGTATTAATTAGAATTAAAAAATATTTAAACTTTAATTGAACGTGATAATTTCTGTGATTATGGTTTCAATATTGCAACTAATTTTGATGCTTTTTTTTCACTTATGTAATTCTAATGAATGAAGGGAATGAAGCCATAGGCTTTCTAAGCCTGTAGAGCTGTAATATAATAAAAGTAGCCTTTTTGAAATTAAAATTAACCTGTCCAAGCGTTTTTCCCTCTTTATTCTTAAATGTCCTGAAATATCGGATTTATTTCGCATTTTTGCAGCTTTAATTTTTTTGTTGAATAATTGATAAAACTTTAAAAAAATTATAGCACTGAATGCAAGGAAGTAAGACCTTTCAAATGAGGTGTTACTTGCCATATCATCCCTATTAACATTTCAGGGGTTGTCATCGCAACGCGAAGGGATGAAACAATACGGGAGTGACATTGGTTGCAAAAGTTGTCCTCCTCAATGATAAAATTGACGTGTTTTTGCATTTCTTAAAAAAAAATTTTGCTGGCCACAATCCCGCCTGTTTCGTTTTCAAAAAGCCATACCCTGTATTTAATTTTAATAAGTTTAATTTAATTATTTAATTTCAATTACGTAGTTGATTGATTGGCCAGGTTATCTAAAAATTTAAATTATTGAACATTTCACCTAAAAATTTGTCTTAAAATTTTCAGATTAATTTTATAAAACCGTTTACCAGCACTAAAATGTACTGTCTTTGACAAGTTGAAATTCACATTTAATAACAATTTTACAAAATTAGTAAGCTTGAATAATTTAATAGTTGTAAATGTGCCTTGTAGAATTGTTCAGTGTAACATTTGATAAGATCTATATATTTAAATATTTTCAACCATCTGATTTTGAAAATGTTAACTTTGTATTCCAAAAATACAATCTGTTATTATCTGGTTTTAGAATTTTTTTTTATAATATTATGAAGTTTCCGAATATTGCCTGAACATAGTGTATTATTATTAAAAAGAAAAATCTGTAATCTCCATTAACTGTGAACAACCCCAATTCTTTTATAAAAGTTTTTTAGATTTCATACAGAAGTTTGTAAGAACAATATTATATTGATAATATCAAAATAATTAATAGTTTAAGTACTGAAGAAGCATTGAATAAAGTTGTGTGAAACGGTGAAATTACACAGTAATTTAATTAAAAACTAACCTTGTTCAATCTTTGGCAACAATTTAGTATAGTATTTACATGATCATGGACGATAACATACAATTATTGCTGTAATTATTAATTTACACACAATACAATAACAAAAAAGCGTTCATATTTTAACTCATTTTTTGTTTTTCAATTCAAATAATTTCTGTTTTTAAAAGTTTTTATTTTAACTTGTTGCATCATAGTTATATCATAATGAACTTGGGTATGGATGTTTTGCAATACTTTTAGTTTTTGGAAATCATTAAAAACGGAAAAGATGTTATTGATTATATTTCTAGTAAAACTAAATATCTCTTAGGTTGACTTGTATAGTCCAAGTTTAACCGGTAACTATGGTTTAAACTTGGATTTTGACTATTGTGATTGGTTAATCTACAGTTTAAAATTTTAAACTAGATCTATACAAGTCACCTTTAATATCGTAATAGATTACATCGAGTTATAATATTTTGAATAATAAATTATTACAAATGGATTTTAAACTACATTATGTGCCTTTATTAATTTGTATTTGGTTTACTTCGGCATTTTTAATCTCGTAAGTACTATTATTTTAAGTTTAATAATATTCAATTTTTTTATAGGTATTTTCTTTTATATGTAAGATTATGTAGAAAGCCGATTGAGAAATGCCCAAATATGAAAAAAAACAATAAAAATTTAAATCGTAGAAAAAATTGAAAATAGTTTCATGATAAATTTGATATACTATTAATTCTTGTTTGAATATTTTTCAAGTAGTTGTAAGTAAATATTAGAATTTTTAATGTTTTGCTTGTAGGACTTAAATATTTTGGGAAAGGGTAGCAATGTCCTACCCTATACTTACACACTTGAATATGTTTTCCCCTTAATCCTCAAGGTTATTATAGTGTGTAATTTCTAGTAAAAACTAAATCTCCAAAGGCTTGATATGTGGTACCAATTAGATCTTTAAACTTGCAGTGTTATTTGTTGTACTAACCGTAAAAGTGGAATTTTTATATTTCAATTTTGTTTTAGATACATATTTGCCATAATAGCACAAAATGTATACCCTATTTTACCATTTATCAGTGAACTTGGCATCAAGCAACCTTCAAATGTTATTTTTGGACAGATGATGAATATAGGAGCTCTTATTGGTATGTTAAATTATAATATTATTTTTATAAATAACCCTTTTGTAATTTTTGTGTGCAAATATAGTTGAAACCTGTATGAATTAAAATTTATTTAGATAAATTCTTAGCAGAGGTCCTTGACGTTAAAAGCATGGTTTCGCAGCCAAATAATGTTCTACGATTTACTTGATACTTCAGATTCTCATTCTTTCGGGGGTACTTATTATGTGAATTTAAAAAGACAATTTCTTACTTGCACACAATTTTAACTAAAGTTAGATTTTTATAACTAAAAATATTTTATTATTATCAGGAAAAAAATAATATTTAAGTTACAATGGTTGTAGAAGTAAATTTCAATTTTGTGGTACTACTGTTATTACATAGTAATAAATTAATACAACAATTTATTGCTAAGATGTAAATAAAATTAAATCTGAAAAAGGTTTTTCCAAAAAAACTTTACCTATCTATAATTTGTAAAAAAAAACACTAAATTTAATTGGCACCCAGCGTGGGGCCGATGTAATATTAATAAGTAAGACCAAGGAACCAAAGATGCGTCTAATAAATAATAGCATAAGGAGTAAGATAAAACTTGAAAAAAGTTAGTTTTCCAATCTCATCAACAGCAAACTACAATAAAGTGATTAATTTGCTTTATAGAAAAATATTACATAAACGGAAGAAAATTAAAAATATTAGTTAAGTAATAATTTTAATTTTCTAGTTGCCGCTGCAGTTTACATTCGATATAAACAGATTGATTTTGCGATAAAAACTAAAATCACCAAATTAAATAAGAAATGGAATGAAATTGCATTTTACCAGGGATTTCTGTTTTCGTTTGGATTGAGTGTTGTAGCTAATTTCCCAGCCGATTTAAAAGGATACCATTTTAATTTATGTATACATTTAACTGCAGCTAGCCTGGTGTTTCTATGCGGGTATATTTACCTGTTAATTCAAGTAAGATATATTTAAATGTTAATAAGTTATAATAAACCTCTTTTATTTTAGTGTAAAATAACATTCATCTTACAGCCGTATTATGATCAATATCCAAAAGTTGCAGTTAGCAAATTTATTCAATATTTTAGATTAGTTACCACATTATGCTATGGAATAAGTTGTATCATTTCTTCGGTGTATCTAAGAGCTTATGCAAGAGTATACGATGGTAATTTTGAAAAATCTATTACGACTGTGAAAATTTACTAATTCAAAATTTTTTCAGCTGATTTACAATTTTGTGCCCCTGATAGTCCAGGATATACTTATCATTTGGTGTCAGCAATTGCCGAGTGGGCTATGGCAATTTCTTTTCTTGCTTTCACTTTTACACTGACAAATGAATTTAAATTTATGTCGTTTAAAGAAATTGGTTTTGAGAATTGTTTAGATAATAAAGAGAAATAATTATGTAAAAATTAGTAAAACAAAATGTGCAATACATTTGCATAGAAGGAATTAAAAATTTATTTTTATAAGTTTTGAGATAAATAGAAAAAAGCCACGATATGTCGTCAGTTTGTAACAAAATTTGGAAAAACAATAGAACTACTTTACTTAACTGGGATGTACCGTAATCAAACGGTCAATTTTGGTTCAACTCCGAGTGGAAATACAACTGTATTTTGATCATAACCCTTTGCAAATTAAGGGAAAACTTTTGAGTGCAATGTGGTGTCACTCGGGTTCTTTCTTTCCCTGTCCGTGCAGACGGACCTCTGATTGACCAATAGGCCACATTGATCCTTTAGTTACTCACATTATCTTCTTCTACTTCCTATATTTAGGACTGTAAGTAATTTATTATATAATATCTGGTAAGTAGCTTTCTAGGCTGACTTTTAAAAGTACCTGTGACTTTTTTTTTGTTTTTTTTTGTTTTTTTTTTGTTTTTTTTTGTTAATAGTGGCAACTCATTACCCCAGTTACTTATCAATATATTTTATGTTATTATTTTACATGTGATCATATTAAATTTTGTCTGAAGGAAATTTGAAGTATTTTGATTGAAAATGTATTGTGTATTGTAGTATTTAAAATTTATGCAACGCTACTGGTATTTTAAAGAGCTTATGGAACTAGAGATTGTTTAAGAAAAAGCTTTGCAGCTGGCAAGATTACGTGCGGTGAATTTCTGTGGAGAGAAAGTTTGTAAATTTTTGACTTCTTATGTGGTCAACACATGATTAATAGCTTATTGTCGCCAAATGTTTTAAGGAGTACATTTTTAATTGCATTTGAGGCATAGGATATTAAGTGATCTAGATCAATTTGCTTGTTTATTTCATTTAGGCCGGCATATAAATATTTAAAATACTGACCATTTTTTATTTATAATACCAACCACATTATTTAAACCATTGACCATTTATTTAAAATACTAACCATTTTATTAAAATACTGACAAAATAAATACAAGCCTTTTATACAATGCAATTATTGAAACTACGACTACATCTCACAAATTTTGTTATCAATTAAAAGCAATTTATTATCTTTTGCGTTTTATTGGAGTTTTCTCTAAACTACCCTTTTATTTCAGAACCAACGACTTTGCCTCTGCACTAAATCTAGAGCTGGTTTAATAACATTGTGGCTAAACAAACTGGACATGTTTTTTCCAGGTTTCTGTTTTAGCAAATTTACTCAATTTCTTTTAGAAAGTGTAATACACATAAACTTTTGGTAGTCAAAAATAATTTTGGATAATTTGGACTAATAAATGATTTGTCTTGGAAGTAAAACTTCTAGAAAGCATAAGGTCAAATTTCTAATAATATAAGGTTTCAAATAAAATAAGGTCTAATATAAGGTCTCAAATTTGTTGCCGTTTGGCAATAGCCACTTGATCCCTTTGGACTCTCGTGTCTATTGCCTGGCAACAAATTTTCGAAAACATGTAACATTAGTTTCAATATGTAACATTAGTTTCAATTTAGAGAGGTGAGCTAAGTAAACGGGCTAAGGACCGGACTCTAAGCTAGAAGCCCTGGGTTCGATCCTCAATCCGGCTACAAAAATTTATTCAACTTCATTATGACCCTCTTCTCTCGGAAGGCAATGGCAAACCACCGAGAGTAATCTGCCATAAAAAGCTTTAGTTTAGGCTCACGACACCCTATTTGTAGGGTAAAAAGACTGAAGAGAGAGTTTCAATTTATTCTCACCCTCTTGTGATATTATATATTGTCATATTATTTTTATGTGTATTTTTATAATTATAATTTTTATATTTTTATTTTGTAAATTTAAATTGTTACGCCTCTGGTGTAAGAACTGAGGTGGGGAAATTTTTGATTTTGGAGTGCATAGAGACTCGCGAGCGATCCACGGAGCTGTGAGGTCGCGGTTTTGGTTTGAGAGTTTTGATGTGAAAATTTTGTATCAGTTACAATAAAATTTGAGTTTAGCGAAAGTTTTTGTGATTTTTATTTCTTTTAGAAGAAGAATACAATTATTGAAAATTTTAAGTTCCATTTGTTGCGATTAATATTTTCGGAATATTCGATGTCATCTGGCGCCCAACGTGGGGCATCTGGTGAAGATTTTTGAGAAGAAATTTTTTTAAAAAGGAAATGTTCACAAAGAACCTACCTTTGACCCTGAGATTTTTAGAGGATTTTCCAAAATGAGTGTGCGAATAGATGGAAATTTTACAAAAAGATTGGAACAGATGTTTCAATCGATTCAACAAAGCATAAGCCAAAATTTTGATCAACTTAGACAAGAATTTAATATGAAGAAATTAAAGGAAGAAAACATTACAACCCAGGAAGTGGTTACAGAGGAAAAACTTGAAAAATGCGACATAGTTATTGGAAAGGTTCTTATTTTAACAAGGAAGAAAATGCGTGGAATTAGATGGAAAAAAGTTCAGAGTAAAAAAAAGATTAATTTTGGAAAGAACGTCAAAAATTATAGAATAAAAGAACATAAAGAAAACAAAAGCAAAGGTACAGTTATCAGTTTACGAAGATATTTGGACAGGGAGGAAGTAGACGGATTAAGAAATTGGGAGGAAAAAGAAGAAAAAATAAGTTGGTTTTTTAAAATTAAATTTAAAAATTCTAAAAAGAATGAAACTGGAAGGAATTCAGAAAAGAGGAAAAGAAATTATCTTATTTTGGAACGATTTTGGAAAGGAAAAGAAAATGCGACAAAAGCATGGGCGCATATTTTGTTGAGGTGGACCTATCGTCGAGCGCGATTGAAAAATGATGGAAATTACTAATATCCAACAAAATAGAGAAGTAGATGAATAAGCAAAAGTACAGCAAATGAAAATGGAAATGGATAAAAATTAAATTTGTAAATTTGATAATTAAGATTGAAAACGAATGCAACTATCATGAAAAATCAATTTAAATTAAAATAACAATAATTAATAATGATCAATTATTTTAAAATAAAACTATGCACTTAAAAAGAAAAGTATAAAATTCAACGATGCACAATTTTGATAAGTGATAACAATAATCTTCAGGCAATAAGCAGATGGAAATTTTAAAAGTAATTTTAAGTAAAGTAAAGAATTTTTTTACAATTATCATAAAAGTAAAATTTATTTGGTATCGTATTTAAGCAATGGAATTGAAGTATTTAATGGAAAATTGGCAGTTACTAGAGATTTGTCACTATGAAATTAAAATTTAGGAATTATGAAAAGGATTTATTATTATTTATAAATTAAAATTGAATATTTATGAAGCTACCGCTTAGAAAATGTAGCGAATTTATTGAAATTAATTGATAGTGTGAAATTATAATTAAAAATTTTAAAAAAAGTAATAGTGAAGGATTTAATTGGGTAAAGATCAATCGGAAGATTGAAGAAATAAAAGAAATTGCAAGAGTACGTAAAATTAAAATCATTGAAGATTCACAGAAGAAAAGTAAAGTTTTAAAAAATTTTATGAAATATTTTTGAAGAATTGAAGTTTTGCTGAATTGGAGAGAGTTGTAGTCAATTAATAAATAAGAAGAATAAAAACTGGTGTTGGAAGATGATGGTAATTTTTGTGTAAAGGAATTTATTGAATTGATTGAAGGTGATAATAACGTTCATTGTAAAGATAGTGGGAAAGTGTAAATAAAATTAAGTTTGGTTGTAAATATGATTGCCAAACTAATTAAGTAGACAAAGTTTTTTTTATTATGTTATGATTAGAAGACCATTTTGTGATATTTTCTCAATCCAAATAAGGGTTGGATCTTAAAAATATCAGGGAGGAGATGTCATATTATTTTTATGTGTATTTTTATAATTATAATTTTTATATTTTTATTTTTTAAATTTAAATTGTTACGCCTCTGGTGTAAGAACTGAGGTGGGGAAATTTTTGATTTTGGAGTGCATAGAGACTCGCGAGCGATCCACGGAGCTGTGAGGTTGCGGTTTTGGTTTGAGAGTTTTGATGTGAAAATTTTGTATCAGTTATAATAAAATTTGAGTTTAGCGAAAGTTTTTGTGATTTTTATTTCTTTTAGAAGAAGAATACAATTATTGAAAATTTTAAGTTCCATTTGTTGCGATTAATATTTTCGGAATATTCGATGTCAATATAAAAACACTATTGTTTGGAAAATTTTTAATTTACGTTTATTTTGTTTTAAAATATAATATCGCCAAAATTATTTTATGCTGTGATGATTTTTCTAATCGCCAAGTAAAGAAATTATATCAGAAAGATGCGGTAAAAACTTTTTCTTTCACTCCGGTGGAATTAAGTTGCATTGTGGTCATAATTTTGTATAGTTTATAGTACATTCACTCTCTCTGATTCGCTGTCTTTAACGTAGGAAATGCTAAAAAATTAACGGTATGTAAGTGTAGAAATTGTGTAAACCTCCTATTTTTTATAAATGAACCTTCTCTATTTCTCATAAGTTTCAGTTAGGTTAAGTTAGAAGAATTGTGCAGTTAGGTTCTGTTACATGATGTTTGTCATTTATGATAAATTACTTTTTAAAAGTTATATGAAAAATTACAATATTAGTTTTAGTGCACGAGGTCAAGTGAGATTTTGACATTTAAAACATCTGATGTGACACAACATATGACTTTCCCATTTAAAAAGTAAAAGTTAATATAGTAACAAATCTTTTAATTTTCCCTCCGGCACTTATTGTCACTGTTGAGGTACGGGTCTGCATTGCGATCCACTGGATCAATTTTTTTAAGACCACGGAAATCTTGTTAATTCATACATGCACATCATTAAAAATCAGCAAATCGCAAATAAAGAGAATTTAGGGTTTATATAAAAAGGCAGTTCACAACTTGAAAATTTAGTCTTGATTTATGCTTAGAAGTGAAAGCATGTACTTAATATGGAACAAAAAATTGAGGTCGCCAAAAAAAGCACAAAATGACAATAAACATTGGAAAAGAAGTCGACGTAATCTTAAGGTATTTTATAATATCATAACAAAATAAATGCATTTATTTTGGAAAGATAAACTAATGATGATGCAAATTTGAAAATTGTAATTAATATTTCATAAAATAAGTGCGTTTAATTTCAGTAGTTTTTAACACTAACAGCAGTTTTTCTATTGCATGTCAAACGCTACTGTTTTTGCTTGGCGTTTTTCCTTAATAAATTTTTATATTTCTTAACATTGCTTGAAAATTTCAGTTTCATTATGGCATCTTACACTAAGCAAAAATACAATTAGCTAGAAATCTTCTCTCATCATTTGGTACGTAACCGAACGCAACGTTCAATTTCAAAATTATCAAAGTTTATTTTTCAAGTTTTCGTATGAAAAATAGAAGTTTCATTTTTGTTGTGCGTACTTATTAAGTTTTAAGCCACAAACTGATGTTCCTAGATTGTATACGTTTTTGACATTTCCATCAAATATCTCTGCTTAGTTGGCCTTCCCCTTGTTAATGTAATTATTGATGGTGACGCCACCAACAGTAATGAAAAACAAGAATTCACTTAACTTTTATAACTAGTTTTTACTAACTGTATAAATTACCATAAAATTTTAAATACTGTAATTATTATTTTATAGTATAGAATGTATTATTAGAAAAATTTTCATGATTTAACATATTTTTTATAATTTAAAAAATTTCCTTTTGTGCATCGCAGTGATGACATCAGATAATTAGTTAATGTACCTGGCTACGGATGTATAAAAATATTTTTAATTTTTAAGAAACATTATTTAAAAACGAAAAGATTTTATTGTTTTACTTGATAAACTAGAAATCTCTTAAATTTTTTTAAATATTTTTATATTTTTATTAGATGAGTAATAAATAGAATTGATATTTTGACAAATAATAAATATTTTTATTTTTACAAATGGATTTTAAATTACATTATGTGCCTTCATTAATTTTTGGTTGGTTTATGTTGACGTTAATAATTTCGTAAGTATCTACCATTTTTTTACCTTTTAATAACATTGAAAAATTTTGATTGGTAAATTAAATAAAATTCGTACCATTAACAATTCATGTAAATTGTACCACCTCAACTTTGGTTTACAAAAGAATTAATTTTACTATTTTATTTTTTATTATTAATTTTACATAAATTAAAATTAAAAATGAAATTTTAGTCAGAACAGAATGTAAAATTTATATGTTAAAATTAAATCATACATGTACTATATTACCAAAATTGTACTAAGATACGCAGCCTTATGAACAAAAACGTGCTATAGAAATGTGTCGACATGTAGATGGCGTTAGTTTTGCTTTTTCTGAAATACCCTACAGGGCGCCCACAAAACGACTATATTTGACAAGTTGTTTGTAAATTCTAACCTATATTTATTTGTTTACTATTCATTATTTGAAATATTATTTAAACAACTTGTCAAATAGAGCCGTTTTGTGGGCGCCCTGTAGAGTATTTCAGAAGAA
Organism: Rhagonycha fulva; assembly: GCA_905340355.1. Taxonomy (NCBI): domain Eukaryota; kingdom Metazoa; phylum Arthropoda; class Insecta; order Coleoptera; family Cantharidae; genus Rhagonycha; species Rhagonycha fulva. The sequence continues at coordinate 39,695,447 of HG996556.1, forward strand.
GCAAAACTAACGCCATCTACATGTCGACACATTTTTATGGCACGTTTTGACGTAACAACGTCTTATAAATTAGTTTGCCGGGTGACACTTCAAGAAACTGCGTTACGCTCCGCTCACGTTATGCGCTCACAATGAGAGCGAGTGAGAGGCACGCGTCCCTTCCACTCGGGCATGGTTAGCCCGCCTAAAGGGTAGTTCACACTACATGATTTATCATATGACTTGTCACATGACTTCTCATATGAGAGATTTTTTTACGTTCACACTATATGATTTTTGATATTATAGAAGTTATGGCTTTTATGATTGGCTGTTGCGATGGTATGATTTTAGCCATGACTTTCCTTATGACTAAGTCATATGATAAATCATGTAGTGTGAACTACCCTTAAGAGCGAGAGAGACAGACATAAAAAGTGAAAGGCACGCGTCCCTTCCACTCGAGCACAGTTAGCCCGCCTAAGAGCGAGAGAGACAAGCAGAAACACTTCCTTTCATTTCATATTTCTCCTATCATCGCCCTATCCTCAACAAAATCACTCAGATAGGAACAAGTTAAGTTGTAGTAAACGCTGTTTCATTGTACGCAAATGTATTGCAAGTTATTGTATGTATATTTGTATATAAATACGTATGTATTTGTATAAAGGCTGCTTATCTTGTTATTTTTTAATTAACGCTAGTACGATTTAAGCTTCTGTAAAATTTAAAAGATCTAGATGTTCAGTTTAAAGCACAAAATATTAGGCAAATAACTTAAGACAAGATTGCGCTGTTAATATTAATATTTTTAAAATATTTAAATAAAATTAATTTGGTAAAACATACAACTTAAAATTCATAAAAAAATTTAAAAATAAAACACAAGGCCGTTTGGAAATGAGATTGTAGATATCACGTTTTATTAATATTTAATTGTACCTCGTGCTGAAGTTTTAGTAAATGACAGACTATGAATTTTGGAATTGTAATATAAAAAGTATAAATAAAAGCCACAGCAGTGGATTGATGCAATCACTGGTTGCGTTACAGAGCGAAAATTCTGGATTTAAATTTTAGACCCCTAGAATTTCTTAGCTGGGCTTTCCAGGGGACATTTATACAGTGTTGTGAAACAAAAAGTAACCTAGCAAAATTTCCAACCCAAAAAACAAACAAAAATATTTAACAAACCAAAATAATTAACAATCAACACTCAAAAGTAGTACTAATAATCTAATAGTAATTCTACTAAAGTTTTCAATTTTTTTGTCAATATTTACTTACTACGTGTATACCAAATAATGTAAAAAAATAAAATATTATATAGGTATTCATTAAATTTTTACCATTAAATAACATGTAATATTTTAAGTTTCTGGGTTACATCATAGATCAAATTTTTTTGGTAAAACACATATTTACTCAAATTATTATTATTTTTAGTAATTATCAATTACATAAGGTTAGCAAAGTTGTTTATTTGTTTTCTGAGTTGTTATTATTATTCTTATACCGGGTGCTGAATGAGTTAAGCGAACATAGGATATTAACATGTAAAAACTTATTTTTGCAAATTCCTGCTTCCCTAATTATTTTAGAGAAAAATTGAAAGATACAAATATAATGTAGAAATATAAACTACGAATGATAAGAGCATTAGATTTTATCTAGCTTTTACGTAAATGATCAAAAAATCTTTTGAAATTGTTAAAATTTTTATTTATCAAAATGGCCATGTATAAGTTTCCAAGGTAATATTCTATTTTATGACATTAAAATTTAATAAAGTGCAAAACTGTCAACAACGTGCAATTGTTTTTTATTACTTATCAAAAATAATTACCTCGGAAACTTCCATGGCAAGTCTGATAAATAAAAGTTTTAACAATTTCAAAAGAATTTTTTGACCATTTACGTAAAAGCTAGATAAAATCTAATGCCTTTATCATTCGTAGTTTATATTTCTACATTATATTTGTGTCTTTCAATTTTTGCTCTAAAATAATTAGGGAAGCAGAAATTTGCAAAAATAAGTTTTTGCATGTTAATATCCTATGTTCGCCTAACTCATTCAGCACCCGGTATAAATAATAATATTATTTATATATTTTATATTATTAAACTATCGACAAATATCGATTAAACGAAGTTATCTACCCTACCATCGTAGATCAGCAGGGCATTGATACAAATTGAAGTGATTTATGTTATACTCTCATTGCCAATCTGATTTACAAAAACTGAAAATTAACTATCTGTAACTTTTCGATCCATTCAGCAGTAATCATCTTCAAGACTACATATAGTAAGAAGAAAACTATAGTTAATTAGAATAAATTAAATACGATTAAATTAAAAAATATAACGAATTATAAGTTAATTACGTTTGTGAAGCTAAACTGCCTTTTTTTTAAATCGCATTTTTTTTTGTTTTTTTTGATATTCTCAATTTGTTCTTAAAAAAATTTTTAAATTTGCAAAAAAATTACCTCCGAAAGCGTGAAAAAAGATTTCATTCTAAAAATTCCTTTTTCAAAATTGTAATTATTAATTATGTTACTTTATTGTTCTCAATATTTAATTATGATTACTTATACATTAAATTAAACCATAAAAAGTTTGTAACAATACTTGTGGTATTTATTATGATAAGGTAAAAAATGGTCATTCAAAAAAATTTAATTTTTTTCTTCTTAAAAAATATTTCTCTTCCCCACGTAAGAGTTTGTAAGATTTCCCATACCCCTCTTCCAGGGGTGCGAAAATACGAGATACAAAATACATTTTGTATTTTGGGTTTGAATTTTTTAGCATTACCAACACCGCAAAAATCACCAATAAATACTTAATCCATAAGAGAGGATATCTACGTACTTAGGATTGTGGTACCCCCCCCCTCCATTTTGAGCCTGTATGACACGATGCATAATTTTGCATAAAATATACATGTAAATGCTAAGTAACCAATGGAAAAAGCGTATTAGTGACTATCGGACTTTTTCATTGGGTAGTTACCATTTACATGTTTTTATGAAAAATTATGCATCGTGTCATACAGGCTTTAGGAGCCGCCCTTTAATCATGTACTACTTTTTTACCTTTCCCCTGCTAATACATCGTGAAATTTTATGCTACCCCCCTCTTAATATCACAAATAAAAAAAATTTTAAATTTAAAAACAATCTTTTATTTAAAATTACAAATATGCACTAAAAAGTAAAAAATACTTTTAATAAGAGCAAACAAAGCTTCTTGAAAATGTCAATATAAAAAAAGGTTTGTTTTTTAATTTTCAATTTGATTTTTTTATTTTTTAGTCTTTAAGACGCCGCGCCGGCTCCCAAAAGTCTTGACCCGGTTATTTCTAGTTTTAACTAAACTTATACTAGTTAAAACTAGAATTAACTAAAGAGGTCGAATTTACTAGTTAATTCGGGTTTTAATTGTAACATAATTATTGAATTAGACGATATTGTTAATATGATATTTTAATTTTGTTTTAGATACATCATTGCTGTAACAGCAGAAATAGTACACCCATTTTTACCAATTATCAGTGAACTTATTATTTTGCAGCCTTCAAGGGCCATTTTTGTGCAGATGGTGCATATTGGAGTGCTTCTCGGTACGTTAAATTATAATAATATTATTCTTTCTCTCTCATAAATTACTTCATCTTTTGTATTATTATTATTAGTATGTAAAATTAATGAACATATCCGTTTACCGAGTAATCAAAATTAAATAACAAAAGATTGTTCAAAGGATACGGCCAATACATGCAGACCTCTGACACTAAATTATGGCAGAGATATGGTCTTCTCCTGTGCTGTAGGTAGTGGATAGACAACGTGCAAGTGCTGTTGTATAAACGGAGCCGACCAATTTTCATTTCTGTACATTAGCGTCATCACTACCATCATTTAGTGTTAGAACTGTGCAGTTAATAAACTGTATTTTAACATATCTGTATGTTCAACAAAGATGCATAAAGAGGTAAGACCAGCCAATGCATCCATACCTTTGTCCTCAAAAAGCAGCATTACATATTGTCACGGTACCAGAATGCGAATGTACCAAACAAGAAATAAATAAATTGTTATTACTAATTTAATTTTTACAGCTCTATGTGGATTTTACCTTCGCTACAAACAAATTGATTATATTATCACCACAGGGGTCACCAATTTAAGCAAGGAATGGAACGAAATCGGATTTTACATGTCATTTTTAAGTGAAGTAGGATTGGTTACTTTAGTTAATTTCCCAGCTGAAATGAACGGATATATTCTCATTTCCCTTATACACATAATTGGAGCTATAATGGCATTTGGACTTGGATTTGTATATATGTTAATTCAAGTAAGATATTATGCAAACGTAAAAATTACTTTAATAAAAAAATTTCTTAATTTTAGAGCAAGATTACTCTTGAATTACAACCATATTATGATCGCTATCCGAAAGTTGCAGTAACCAAATTTATGCAATATCTTCGAATAGTTATGTCATTGGCATTTGCAATAAATGGTATCATTTCTTTCATAGGCATTATAACTTACTCGATATTGATCGAAAGTAATTTTAAAAGAATTACTGACAGTATGGCAATTTATTAATTTTATAAATTTTCAGACGGTTCTCCACTAAGTTGTACTCCTGAAAATCCATTATATAATCTTCATTTGTTTACGGCGATTTGTGAGTGGAATATGGTAATTTTATTTTTTGGTTTTGTAGCAACAATGACAAACGAACTAAAATTTATGTCGTTTAAAGAAATTTGTATTGAGAATTTTATAGATAATTAAAAGTAAGTGTTAATAAACTAATAAAAAGAATATATTTAGTAGGTACATAAACTTATTTGCGTCAGGGAATTAACAAAATTAAGCAGAAATAGGGCAAAATATTTTTCTCAAATTTAGGTGCCTTTAAGATGGAGGTATCCAAATATGAAAATTGGGATCAAGATTTAAAGACTATTAAAACTAAAACTTGTATATAGTAAACTGATTAAAACATCATCGACAATTGAAAATGTATTTTTACAAGTATCAATACCATCATTGGTGCTGCGAATTTTTCACTCGATTTTGACGACAACAATGTCTGCTAGTAAGAATCTTATTGTTGATCAGCAATATGGATTGTTTACTAGTCGTTATATTTCATCAAATTTATTATCTTTTACCTCTATTTGCTTTCACTTCTTTGCAAAACATTTACTAGTAGATGCACTTATACTAATTTTTTCAAAGCGTTTGATCGTTTTTCTCGTCCGAATTTTCTGGAAAACTTTGCCTTTCTTTAGGTTTTGGTCCGATTATCATCAAGTTTCTTAACAGGTAGAACTCAAAAAGTTAGATTCAATAATAATATAACTTTCTTTCCTACATCATTCTACTGTCTTAGAGTGTTCTCCAGGAGTTTACTGCGGACTAACTTTATTTTTTCCATTCATTGGCAAAATTTTCGTTAATTATATTTTGTTTGAAAAAGATCTTGATAACGTGAACAACTGAATTTTGATAAATGTTTTATAACTTTATTTGCAAAAAAGATTTTTTTGCTTTTCCCTTATACCCTCAATAATAGCATTTTATGGGCTGCCACTGAATTTAATGACTTTGGTGTTTAATTAGATGCTGGTTTAACTTTCAGAAGCCACATCTCTTACATAATATATGTGGCTCTTCCTTTCGTACATCGGGTTTTATCCGTTTGCAGTCCACTCACTTCTCGACTTCAACTGTAAAATTTATTATTATACATTGCCCTAATAGTTTGTTCTAAATTGTAATACGCATGTAGCGTTTAGTCGCATCAGTGTCAAGTCCAAATCAATCTACTTAAACGTGCGCAACACAAGTTTTTTAAGTTTATACATTTAAAACTTGGTCGTGCTAAAGAACAACTTCTCCGATTAAATTTACCTTAAATTTTGCAACGTCAAATCTTTGGCAGCCGGGCAGGCGGTTTTAGATCTATGCTTCTTTCTACGTGATTTATTCGACAGCAAAATCAACTGCAATGCCTTGCGTGAATTGTTTATTTTTAGGAAACTTGCAAGATTTTCAAAATCTAAATGGATTCTCGAATTCAAACTTTATACAACAAATTACGGAAGTCACAGTCTAGTAGCTTGAATGGTTATACTGGTCAACCGTGCTTAAAGATGATCCAAACTTTGATTTGTTTAATGTTTTTCTAGCCAAGTTCAAGAAGATTCTTTGGACAATTTATCTGAACTGCGCTTATTATTATTATTTTATTTTTATAATTTTGTATTTGTATAATGAATATTTATGTCTGTATAAAAAGATTAACCTGTTGATAAACTAAACTAAACACAAAATATGAAATTAAACAAAAACTTAACTAAACGTTAAAATATTAGTATTTTAACCATGAGTAAAGAACAACATACAAGAAATTTTATTAAAAAAACACTTTAAAAAGCATTTTGAACCTTTTGTGACAAAGTACAACTAGAAAATTATTTGAAAATATTACTAAAAATGCAAACACGAAAGGGAGAGGGAGAGAAAAACGTGGTGATTAAAAAAATATAGTAAAATGATTGCAAAATTTAGATTAGTAATATATGGCGCCATTTCAAGGTAATCGCCTATCTTCGGTTGCATGTTACAAAAAAAAAATAAAAATGAAAAAATTAATCAAAAAAAGTTAAAAAAAGAATTCAAAAATTGTAAAAACTAAAAATTTTGACCAAAAATGCTTACCAATAGAAATAATTTATTTTATTTGATAATTTTATAATTTTATTTATAATTTTTATTTATTTTTGTCTAATACATTTAAGCAACTACCTTGAAATGGCGCCTTATCGTATTATTATAATCTATATTTTGCAATCATTTTACTATATTTTTCAATTTTTTTGTAAACACAGCATTTCGCCCCCGTGTTTGCATTTTTAGTCATATTTTCAAATAATTTTCTAATTGTACTTTGTCACAAAAGGTTAAAGATGCTTTTTAAAGTGTTTTTTTTAATCATATTTCTTGTATGTTGTTCTTTACTCATGGTTAAAACACTAATATTTTAACGTTTAGTTAAGTTTTTGTTTAATTTTATATTTTACAACACATAGGTACTATATCACACCTAACTCTTGAATTTTTTTTTCTTTTTAAGATTTAATTTCTAAACTACAAAAACTGATCAACCAACGCGGTATACAGGACTACCGAGTAATTCAATCCAGTTTGACGAAAACCGATGGAAAAATGCCCAATAAATACCAATACTTCTCTAAACCTAAAATTTAAAAAAGTCGTTCAATAGTTACAAGAAATTTTTATCTATTTGGCGGATCTAGAGAAGGCAGGTTTTCCGCGAAAACGTATTATTCGATTCATTTCGCTTCATTTGTTTGGTACTATTTTCTTCAAAATCAAAATTTTTTTTAAGAACATATTATTGAGAACAAGAAGGTGCAACAAAAGAAATGCTAACTTTATGCCAAAGTACGAAAATACGCCAAAGAATAAGAAAATTATCTCACCCCTGAATGTATATTCTTTTATACACCAAAGAAGTTCAAATAAGCATGAAGATAAGCAAGATATTGAGAAAAATGCAAAAAAACATTATCAATATAGGTCAAATGAAAATTCACAAAGGAATATTTTCTGCTTAAAATTTAATGATTATAATTTTTTTACAAAGAAATGTGAAAGATAACAATTGAGGGTTTATTTGAAAAGGTTTCACTTTTATTTATTTATTTAATATATCAGTTCTGTGGTGATAAAACCCCTTATTTATGAATAATATATTCCTTGGTCACAGTACAATTTCTTAGTGTACCTACTTGGTTATGAACGCTTAGTGTTAAATATTTTTTTGATAATAAGGATAAATAATTAATTATTTTTGCAAAAATGAATTTTAAATTCTACTATTTTCCTGCACTAGTCAGTGGTTGGTTTGTGTTGACTTTTACAATTTCGTAAGTACAATTTTTTACATTTTAAAATTTTGTTTTTTTTAAATTTTGGGTTATTTTTGTGTTTTGATTATAAGAGTTAGGATTAATTGAATCGGTGAGATTAAGAACAGTATAAGTCAAAAATATGACATTTTTATTTAAAGTATTATTAAAATATAGTGTTAAAACAAATTAAATCAATCTCGTTGTCATCAGATGACACAGACAGTGAAGATGTGACAAAGGCTGGTAAAAAACGTACCAGAAATCCAAAGCAATAGAAAAATAAACAATTCTTTTCATTTTTGCAACATTTCAAATTTGGACTTGAATTGTTTTTAATCTCACCGATTCAATTAGGAAATTATAATATTGAAGTAAAAAGAGTCACTATTATTTCCAAGGTAGATAACTTTGCTAAGAATGCTAATTGGTCCGTTTTCTTTTAAGTAATTGCAAATATACAAATAAATTAATAGCTCATATTGTTATACGCATCAGTCGGACCTTGATCTGAACAAAACAAAATTTTATATTATTTTTTAAAGAGAAAATCAGGGTATCAGGAAATAAGTAATTAAGGTAACTAAAAAAGTTTACCAAATTTTGTATTAAGCTTTTAGATCAATAATTGTTGCAATATTTGTTTTGCGTCAGTAACAAAAATTCTTATTGTATTTTCTTATTGTATTAGATCAATATTTATCGAAATGTCCATATCGTGGTTGCAGATACGGTAGTTATCATGTATTGTCAACTCATTAAAATATTATTATAATTTTTTATTAAATTCTAAATATAAAAAGAACAATAAAAATAATCACTTTTCTTTGCTAATTGATTTGTTTATAAGTATTAAACTAACATTAAAATTCATATTCAAAATCTGATAATCAAAACAAAATTAAATAAAAGAAAAAAGATAAGGAAAGTTATGTACTTTGATTCTTTTTGAAATTCGTCAGATTTACTTAAATTTCAGTTCAACCTCATTGCTTCTAAACGTCTTCTTTAAATATAATCCTGGAATTTCTAAGAAACGAAAAACTAATTATTTATCTATTGGAATGTTTTAATTAAATTTTAGATACATTGCTGCAGTATTATCAGGAAATGTGTATCCTTTTTTACCATATATCAGTGAACTTGGAGTTTGGCAACCCTCAAAATCTATTTTTGGGTTTATGATGAATATTGGATCATTATTAGGTATGTGTACCAAATTAAATTTTTTTTTAATTAATGCTTAAATAGTGTTGGGAAAACGTATGGAACTCACCGAAACTTCAATATCCGTTTTAGAATAAATTGAATAAAAAATTATCTTTTTTCTATTTCATTTTTTTGTATTCTTGAATTTAAATTAAAACATCCCAAATAAAAACTATAATGAACTGAGACTTGGACAGTTAAAGTCACTTTGTCATATTCAATGAATGTGGAATATAATGCAAAAAAAAAAATTTTTAAATGAAAGTAACCCCCCTATTCTGTAACTTTTCGTAATCGTTCGTTATCGTTATGAAATCGTTAAGAACCGTAAAGTTTGGTTTACACTTAGAATTGCATTAAATAGTAATGTAATGGTACATGGAAACCAAACTTTACGGTTCTTAACGATTTCATAACGATAACGAACGATTACGAAAAGTTACAGAAGAGGGGGTAAATAATTTTTTTATCGTATCGTAAATGTACATATTATACTGAATTTATTAGGCGGTCAACGACCCGATTTTACTTCTAAGCAAATTAAAAACTTTATTTTGGCCATCTCCTCGAAAAGCAATGGCAAACCATAGAGACGAAATCTACCAAAAACGCACCTAAAATTCACAATTTTTCCATTAAGAAGCATTAATTCAACCAAAAAAAGATGACGCTTGTATTTAATTTATGGATATAACATCATTAGTGAAATATTTATAATATACAGAGTAGGTACTGTAAAATTGTGGTATCAAATTTTAGGAGTACGTAAAGCATTATATATTTGGAAAACGGTTCAATATTGTTGTGCTATTTGTTAGATTATAATTATATCTTTTATGATTACTAGTAAAGGTTACTTTAATTCCTATAAGTAGTGGTGAAGTAATTTTATTTTGGACAAGAATAAATTTCCAGTAAAATATTTAAGAAGGAGCTCGTAATATTATTATTAAAACTTTATTTATAATATCATTAAAATATAATTACTCAGGTATTAAAAAAATTGAAAACTTAAGTTTATATTTTATTGTAGCCTATAGGAAAAAATATCTTACAATGTAGATAACCCTATTTGTTTTATATTGATAAATTTTACTACATTATTATTGTTTTGCAGTCGCAGTATTATTATACATTCGCTACAAACAAATTGATTTTGCAATCAACACCAAAACAACTAATTTGTGTAAGAAATGGAACGAAATAGAATTTTACCTAGGAGCAGTATTTGCATTTGGTATTAGTGTAGTTGCAAATTTTCCATGTAATATCGAAGGATACAAAGCTAACCTGTTAATGCACTTGATTGGAGCATTCATGTCGTTTGGAATTGGGGGTATATATCTTTTAATTCAAGTGAGTCCTGCTTTGACATACAAATTGGGTATAACATGTTATTCTATTTCAGACCAAAATAACATTTGACTTGCAGCCATATTATAATCGATATCCAAAAATTGCAGTTAGTAAATGGGTTCAATACTTTCGATTATTTATGACGATATGTTTTGGCATAAGTATTTTACTAGTTTTTGTATTTGGTTATCGTTATATGGAATTACGAAATGGTAAATTTGATAAAAATGACAACAAAATGTATTAATTTAAATTTTTTTAGGTGAGTCACAAAAGTGTACTCCTGACAATCCTGGTTACACTTATCATCTCCTATCTGCAATTTTTGAATGGATTCTAGCAATTATATTTTTCTCATACACACTTACCGTAACAAATGAAATCAAATTTATGTCATTTAAAGAAATTAGCTTTGAGAATTTTATAGATAAGAAAGAAATGTAAATATTTTTAAATAAAGAAGAAGTGTTTGTATATTTAAAAAATTAATTAAGTAGGTATATTATTAGGTATTACATTATATTGTTTGAATGAAAATATATAAAATATTTTGAGAAAATGAAACGCGTCTGATTGGTATATTTTTCTTCCAACCAAACAATCCCTGAAATTTAGTTGTACACCAATGGATTTTCTAAACAGTCGAGTTAAGACCCAGGGCTGAGTTGAGAAGGTCCATTTCCCCAGCCCCCCCCATTTTGATTTTTGGATCAATTTTTATGCCATTCGTTTGTGCATCATTTGTGTACGTTTGTGTAATTATTTTTTTTGTTTGTGCATTCACCGTTTGCGAATTATTTAACAAATAAATTTGAGGGGCTGGAGAAATGCCAGCCAACCCCATCGCAAATTTTGGGTCAAAATTGGTGTCAATCGTTTGTGCATCGTTTGTGTACGTTTGTGAATTCAATATTTTCGTTTGTGCAAACACCGTTCACAAAATATTTACAATTTAAATGGGGGGGGGGAGCTGGAGAAATGCCAGCCCCCCATCGCGAATTTTGGGTCAAAATTGGTGTCAATCGTTTGTGCATCGTTTGTGCATCGTTTGTGCACGTTTGTGCACTCAATATTTTTGTTTGTGCAAGCACGGTTAGCGGAATATCTTTAATTGAATAACCGGCCATCACTTCTCCAGCCTCCCCCCCCCCCCATTGCGAATTTTTGGTTAAAATTGGTGTCAATCGTTTGTGGATCGTTTGTGTACGTTTGTGCATTTATTATTTTTGTTTGAGCAAGCACGGGTAGCGAAATATTTTCAATTGAATAACCGCCGAACATTTCTCCAGTCTCCCCCCCCCCCCATTTTGACTTTTGGATCAATTTTTGTATCACTTGTCTGTAAATATACGTTTGTGCTTTCACTATTTTAGTTTGTGAATTCACAGCTCGTGAATTATGTAACAAAAAATAAATATTTCTAAATCTCCGAGCAACAACTGCCATAGTGTCTAGATTGCAATTTATTCTAGTCTACTGAAGAATATGCTGAAAATATTTTAATTTTCCAGAAATCGTCATCGAAACAACACTTCCCTGCGTATCTACGCGCAGGGAAATTGAATTATACTTACTAGTCCGACATTATCAGTAATTGATTTTTTCTGTTTTGACACATTGTTTATAACTATGTAGTCAACAAATTAACAATAATTTGATTTTTGCTTATTTTAAAAATGTTATTCAATTAGTGTTTCAAAATTTCGATTTTATCGAAATTGTCAGTAAAACTATATTTTGAATACTTAGCGGAAAATAAACTGCGTCAGGTGAATTTTTTCTCCAAAATAAGTAAGAATCCGTGAAGAAAACTATAGTTTCTTTGGGGTAAAAAAAGTTCTATCTACCGTTTTTGTAAAATCCGACTAAAATTTTCAAGCACAGTTTTAATGATTGCAGGCGACGTATTTTAATGCATAAGCGTCGCCTACAATCACAAAAACGACTTGAAAATGTTAGTCGAATTTTACGAAATCAGTAGTTTGAATTTTTTTTTGCCCCAAAAAATAAATATTGGAAAACTATAAGGTGCATGTCAGTGGCTCCCCACTTTTGAATTTTTAGATAAATTTGATGGTAAACATTAGAGCATCGTTTGAGCTTTTAATGAGCTTTCATTATTTTTGTTTATGCCTCATAGGTTGTGAAGTTATTCGCAAAAAACATGTGGAGGGGCTGCAGACATGATAGCCCCCACTTTCGAATTTTTGGATGAATTAGGTGACAAACGTTAGAGCATCGTTTGAACCTGAATGAGTTTCGACTATTTTCGTTTGAACCTCAGAGGTCGCAAAGTTATTCGCAAAAAACTGGTAGGGGAGGGATGTTGTAGATATGTTTTGTAATTTTCGTAATAATTTTAAATTTGTAGGTGCAATTGATGTCAATCGATAGAACTTCGATTGAGCCTGAATGAGTTTCAGAGAACAAGACTTTATGTTAATTTTTTACAAAGTTATGGATAGTTGAAATTTTCGACTAAACTCCGAGCAACATGCGTTAAATCGTAAGGTTCTTAAAAAATTTTATTTCGGCTAAACGGTAGTATTACCCAATGCTCTACTATTTCCGACAAACACATAATTGAAGAGCCCCAAAACTTTTTAGCCTATGGATCATAAATTTTTTCTTTATTAGCAACAACAAAAACCTTAAGCTACTTCAAATCAATATTAGATTTTATCGGCATGATTTCTATTTAGATAAATTACTTCTATTTAAAAATTTTTATGTTTGTAAAAAGTAAAATGTTACTTATTTAGAGAACTTATATATCCAAAGTATGTAAATCATCAGCTTAAGAGATTTAAAAAACTTAAGATTTAACGCATGTTGCTCGGAGTTTAGTCGAAAATTACAAATATCCATAACTTTGTAAAAAATTAACTTAAGCTGTTGCTCTCTGAAACTCATTCAGGCTCAAACGGAGCTCTATCGATTGACATCAATTGCGCACATAAATTCAAAATGAAAAAGAAAATTGCAAAACATGTTTACGGCCTCCCACAAGTGTTTCGCGAATACTTTCAAAATAACAGAAGTTTATTCAGGCTCAATCGATGCTCTAACTTTTGACACTACTTACGTATTTTGAGAGAAAATTCGCTTGACGCAGTTTATTTTCCGCTAAGTATTAAAAATATAGTTTTACTGCCGATTTCGATAAAATTGAAACTTTAAAACACTAACCTCAACACTAACTGAATAATATTTTTAAAATGAGCAAAAATCAAATTTGTCAATTTGTTGACTACATATAGTTATAACTTATAAACAATGTGTAAAAACAGACTAGTCAGTATAATTCAATTTCCCTGCACGTAGATACGGAGGGAAGTGTTGTTTTGATAACGATTTCTGGAAAACTAAAATATTTTCAGCATATTCTTCAGTAGACTAGAATAAATTGTAATCTAGACACTATGACAGTTGTTGCTTGGAGATTTAGAAATATTTATTTTTTGTTAAATAATTCACGAGCTGTGAATTCACAAACTAAAATAGTGAAAGCACAAACGTATATTTACAGACAAGTAACACAAAAATTGATCCAAAAGTCAAAGTGGGGGGGGGGGGGGCGGAGAAATGATGGCCGGTTATTCAATTGAAGATATTTCGCTAACCGTGCGTGCACAAACAAAAATATTGAATGCACAAACGTGCACAAACTATGCACAAACGATTGACACCAATTTTAACCAAAAATGAACCTGAGTTGAGATATACCTGAAAGGACTAAGTAGCTTGAACCGAGTTGGGACTGTATGTACACAAGGTATGCATGAGTACTGCACATCTTCTGTGAGTTTCATTAAAATTGAGTGAGGTTTACTTAAAAAACACATTTACTTGGTTGACCTAATTCTTGATATAATTCAACCAATTAAATTTTGTAAATAATAAAATATTATTGACCTCTTTATTGCAATATCTATATTAATCGTGTGTATTACTGGAATTATATTGCGATTATTGTAAAATATATTGTAAAGTCCTATAGATAATGTATATCTATTATTGACATAGAGAGGTGAGCTAAGCTAATGGGTTAAGGACCGGACTCTAGGCTAGGAAGTCCTAGATTTGATCCCCAGCCCGGCTACAAAATTGATCCGGCTTCCTTATGACCCTTTCGTCTCGGAAGGCAATGCCAAACCACTGAGAGTAATCTGCCAAAAAAGTCATTTAATAATAACATATTAAATTGGTTACGACGCTTGAAGAAGAAGATTATTGACATAGACAATTTCAAAATAATGAACCATATCCTTACTTTTTAGAATAGCAAAATTATTTGACCACTTTAGGTACAGTGTCACATAAATGTATACGTTTGCTACCACGTTTCCCATGTTCTTGTTTAGTGTACTCTACGTATTATTCGTAACATTATTCGTATGTTGCATCTTTGTTGAACTTCCCCCCTCCCCCAATTAATGTGAGCTTAAAATGGTTAAGAAATATTCAATCAAATATGGAGTTGTGGCCATCAATGCCGTATTAAAAATAAAATCATAAAAATACAGTTTTTAATCGGCAACTTAATAATATTACTAAAAAATTATGAAAGTGGCTAAGTCACTTGGCTCGAAAAAGTCCTCTGGCACCTAATAAAAATTGCAATAACTTCACTGTAATTCGATTTTTTCAAGTTATTTGGGAAGAAAACAGCGGTTTAAACTTACCAAATGATCAATTATTCCTTAAGGTTATCGATAAACACAAAAAAGTTTAAAAAAATACATCCATAAACAGAAATTATAAGGTTTTTATCATTGAGTAGTTGCAATTCTAATTAAATGATATATGAAAAAGTCCTCGGGCAGTATTATATTGTATTACAGGAACGCTTCCTAGAATATTACAATAGTTTTAAAATGCACTTGATGCATTTTGTAAATATTAGAGAAAACAATAAGCTCAGTCTTAATTGTGTCATTGAATATTTAGCACAATGGAGCGTAAAAATACAAAATACACAAGTTTTGATTTAAGACAATTAGTTATTTTTCATTTTGCCAATGGAAAATCGCAGCGGGAAATTGGGAAGTTACTTAATATGAGCAAGAGTATCGTAGCGGATATTGTTAAGCGCTTCAACAAAGAAGATCGGATCGATTTTAAAGTGAAAAGTGGCCGTCCACGTAAATTAACATCTAGAGATGAAAAGTGCATCTTAAGAAAAGTTAAAAAAGACCTTAGAATTAGTGCGCCTAAATTACAAACTCAAGTGCTAAACGAACTAGGGAAGAATGTGCATGTAGATACAATTCGTAATGTTTTAAAAAAAGTAGGGTACAATGGCCGGGTGGCTAGAAAAAAGCCATTTGTTAGTGAAATCAATAGGAAGAAACGTATTATTTACGCTAAAGAGTACATAAAAAAAGACTTATCATATTGGAACGATGTAATATTTGCTGACGAGAGTAAATATAACATTTACGGTTCTGACGGTCGTGTCATGGTGTGGCATAAAGCCAATGAAGAACTTAAACCTAAAAATTTACGTGGTACGATAAAGCATGGACTTGGAAATGTCATGGTTTGGGGTTGTATTTCCACTCAGGGGACCGGCAAATTAGTTGTGATAGACGGCATAATGGACCGTTTTAAATATTTACAACTGCTTCAAGAAAATTTGTTACCAAGTGCGGCCCAAATGGGAATTCAAAACCCTTTTAAATATTACGAGGATAACGATCCGAAACATAAATCCCGTGTAGTGCAAGAATTTTTGTTATATAAATGTCCCATAGAAAATCTATGGGATGAATTAGACCGTAAGATAAGAACTACCCCTATAAACAACAAACAAGAACTAATTCGACGTTTACAGGAAGAATGGGCTCTTATAAGCGAAGACTATTTAAAAAAAATAATTTGTAACATGCCCAATCGATTAGGAAAAGTATTAGAAAATGACGGATACCCCACCAAATATTAATTGTTTAGTTTCCCTAAAATAATGTGATAATTTATGTAGTGCCCGAGGACTTTTTCATATATCATTTAATTAGAATTGCAACTACGCAATGATAAAAACCTTATAATTTCTGTTTGTGGATGTATTTTTTTAAATTTTTTTGTGTTTATCGGTGACCTTAAGGAATAATTGATCATTTGGTAAGTTGAAACCGCTGTTTTCTTCCAAAATTACTTGAAAAAATCAAATTACAGTGAAGTTATTGCAATTTTTATTAGGTGCCCGAGGACTTTTTCGAGCCACTGTAGGTAGAGGATACGGACACGGGTATTACTTATACAGGAGGTTGCTCAGGTAAATAAAAGTCGCGAGTGGCTGTAGGTGCTAGTATTTTTCAGAATAACGTAATCACAGTGAAGCTTCTTGCTTTCAGATTGGAGGGAAATTTACCCTTGCCGGCCTGTTTATCTTTTTTCAATGTTAATTAATGTAAGCCTTCCGATACCGGCTTACCTGCTCAACTTCCTCAAATGTTAGTTAATGTAATTAAACGCAAACTAAAGTGGCAACCGGATAGATATTTTAATGCTACGAACAAAGCGGGTAAACCTGTTAGAAAAACAGCGTTCACTGTGTACGCTGGCTAACATGGGATATTAATAAATTACAATATTTTAAAATATATCGATACAGTTATTATTAATAAAATTAAAATGATAATATATTGTCGTATAACAAACTACCTTTTAAAAAAAAAAGATAAAGCGATATGAATAATAATCTTTATTTTGTTTGATTTGAAAAATTTTGGGTTTTGAAAAGGAAATTATTTTATTTTATTGGCGCAGTTTTTTTATTGTTTTCTAGACTTCTGTTGTAAAGAAGTCAGCATGACACTTTGGTTTTTTTTTATGAGGCGCTTGTGCCTGTTTTTGGGATTTGAACAGCCAACGTTTCTAATTAGAGGAAAATTGAATATTAATTTGTTAGATTTGTAAAGTTAGGAATTTAAAAGCGTAAGTTGGCAACAGCGGTTACCTGATGGAAATTAAATAAAAAATGGAAATTTTTGATTTTGAAAGTTTGGCGGAAGGCCGGAAATAAATAATCAGAGATTATCTGGTGTGGGACGTCAAATATGATGGACGTCGATTTTGAAGAGTTTTTCCAGAGAGTTTTTGAAATGTCCAGTTTGGACCAATTATAACATATTATTATTTGGTATAATTTTACCCAGTGGTATTGATCAAGTGTGTGAGGAGTTTCGTAATTTCTGGAAGGCTAGAGAATTGTTTTTTCTGCGTTCCCGTATAGCGTGTTGGAGATTAAGAAAAAATTTTTATTATTTCACATCGTGGCATTTAATTGGATATTTTTTTTTTGAATATTGAGAATTGAAAGGCAGTATTTCTTCACAAGCTTGGATGAAGACATCTAAGAAAAAAAGGTACCCAACGTTTTTTTTTTTAGTTGTAAAATTTATTTCCACAACGTGTTTGTAATCAGTAGGTTATTTTAAATTTAAAAGTATCTGGTTACAGACACGTTAAGTGAATCGTTTGCTTTGAATTGCATTTCTTTGGTTCAAACCAAATAACCAAAGTGTTATATGATTTATTTTTTTTATCTGCGAAAAATTTTTTCCTTTTCTAATTATAAAATTAAAGCTTGTGTTAGAATATTCATATCGTTTTTTTTTACTTTATAAATTTTTTTTTTAACGAATAAAAGGCTGGCCGGAGCAACAAAGTTTGTGCTCTTCTATTTGCATGTAAAATTTCCCCCCATAATTTTTGATTTGTTTTTTCTAATAATTTTCCAAAATAACAGTAGGAGAGTACAATATATATTTTATTTAAACTTTGTGGTAAGGTAACACTTTTCGTCACAAATAAATTGTTTATTTATTTATTTATAATATTTTAATTTTTTAATTTTAATTATGATATTAATATGTTAAATTAGTTTTTCTTGAAGATTCCTCCTTCCTATTATGTTGAATAAGAACGAAATTGGCTTTTTTCAGATTTTGAAGATATTGAAATTCATATTTGTTTTTAAATTTTTGTTTAAAATACCTAAAGGGTAGTTCACACTACATGATTTATCATATGACTTAGTCATAAGAAAAGTCATGGCTAAAATCATACCATCACAACAGCCAATCATAAAAGCCATAACTTCTATAATAGCAAAAATCATATAGTGTAAACGTAAAAAAATCCCTCATATGAGAAGTCATGTGACAAGTCATATGATAAATCATGTAGTGTGAACTACCCTTAAGAAAATCAGACTTGTTTTAGAACTAAAATAAACATTTTTTTATTCTTTTCCGTCACAATAGTAAACAAAAATCTCAAAAAATTTAATTTACTATATTAATCTTCTATATTGTGGTCTAAAGTGGGCCAAAAAGTGCAATTGGATGACGTAAATAAATAAAAACAAAAATTTCTCACAAAGTATTAGGTTAAATTAGTCAAAGTAATGATTATTATTTTACAGCTACAAAGCACTGTTAAACAAAGCAATTGAAGATTTATTTGAAAAATTTTTACATAATAGGTAGGTATATTTACTTATTTAATATAACCTGTTTTGTGGTAATAAAATCCATTATTTGTGAATAATACAATCCTTGGTCGCAGTACAAACTTTCAGTGTACTTGGCGAAATTTTAACGCTTACTTCTAAACGTTTTTTCGTTATTTCAGGTTATAAATGACCCCTTTATGTATTTGTTTTGAGACCTATAAAGGGGGTCTTTTCTCAAAAGGTCACCTCAAGGGGGACCATAAAACTAAGTTTTATAAGGTCCTAGGACCTATAAAATTTAACTTTATAAGGTCCTAGGACTTATAAAAACAGTCTTTGTTGAGATACCTGCCCGAACGATTCATCCGTTCGGGTGAACTCCTGTTTTTCGCTTATGTTGTCAGTAACTTAACTAACAACTTGCGATCTTCACGCCATCTATCGATAATTATTTCAGAGCAATTCACCCGTCGATAAACACACGTTTATCGATATGTTGTTAATAACTTGACAAGCAACTTGCGATCTTCACGCCATCTACCGATAGTTATATCAGAGCAAACAAATCGTGAATTTTGTGGGATATTATCCCCAAAATAACGAAATTACGACACCTTTAGTTAAAAAATTGGCAATTAAATTAAGTGTTACTTTATATTTATTTACAAAATCATAGATTTAGATAAAATCCGACAAAATTCGAGATTTTATTGCAATAATTGCATAACGTGACCCATCCGTTCGTTATTTCAACATGCTGTCCGTCAGACCAAATTGTCCGTCGTTCGGAAATTTCAAAAGAAAATCAACCTTTTTCGCTCCAAAGAGACAAACATTGATCAACGACTTGCAAGCTTCACGCCATCTATCGATTGTTATTTTAGAGCTATTATATAAAATCGCGAATTTTGTAGGATATTTTTCCTGAAATAACGAAAAATTGTTCATATCACTCGGGCGATAAGGATTTTCATCCTTCGGTCGATTATTCACTCGCCGCTGCGCGGCTCGTTTCATAAACTTTCGCCCGGCGGATGAAAAGATCCCCTTTATCGCCCTTGTGATATAAACTACTATTATTATTAATAATAATAAGAAGAAGTAACTAATTGTTATTATTATAAAAATGATTTTTAAATTTCATTATTTTCCTGCGCTAGTCGGTGGCTAGTTTTTGTCTACTTTTATAATAACGTAAGTAAAGTTACCATTTTGTACATTTAAAAAAAATAAAATAATAAAATTAGAAAATTATACTTATTGGTTACCATTACTTGCAAGCTAATCTTGCTGAGAATTATAATTACATACAGATACAGAATTAGATACAGAAATTATCATAATTCGTTACTATTTCAAACAAAAAAATTTAAACTTCTCAATAACTTGCACTAAAGTGAGAAAAAAGTGAATTTATAGAATTTATAGACACTCAATTTATAGATACCCCTAGGCCCGTAGATTAAGGAAAATAGTGGATTTTTGAGAAGTGAAACTCGTGAGAGTGGATTCTAAACGCAGGGTAGTTGTGCAAAGAAAAATCGCTACGCTACGCTCGGGCGCTTTAAACCATTTTTCCTGCCCATTTAGTATTGAAAACCATGATATTCGTTCAGAAGGCACTGTTGCTGCATCCCAATGCAAGTGTCGCTCCGGTTATCCCTGCTCTGCGCAAAGCTAAGACCAGTTGAAAGTGTACGGACTGTCAATAGAATGCATTGATTCACCAATCCCGAGCGATTTTGCTTAAAATTTACTGTGAAAATCGAAGTTTTTAAATTCGATTTTTGAAAAAACAGGTGCATTTAAGGCATTCTGTCATAGCTAATTCTCTTATTTAATATATACTCTTTCAGAATTCATCGAGATTTCAATCGTAAAATTTGTATTTTTGGGCCTTTGTTAGCTACCTTGGACCAAATTCACTCATAAATACTTTATCGATATTAATCTTATCACAAATAATCACTTCAGACACGCTTGCTCAATCTGTGATCGACTTTGGTTTGAGAGGGATTTGAAGAAACCTACATCTGCACACGAACATATTAACAAGATATTTCTACACTTAAAATTTTCTCTACGTGTAAATCGTCTCTTAAAAAATATATATAAGAAAAAAATATTGATTTTATTAACGAAACCCTATTTTTTTTTTTATTATTTTACTTCATATTTCTTTATTGGTTTTTATTAATTATAAATTCTAATATTAATTTAAATGTTTCACATCTGCCGGGCGTCCCATGACGGCTAATTTTTTTTAATATTTGCCTAGAAGCACATGAAAGAGATTGTTGATTATAAACTGAGTTTTATGAGTTGAAAAATCCAATAATTGAGGTGTTGATTTATTGTCAATTATTTATGCACAGAACTTTATCTATTAATTTTATTAAAATCTTTATTGATATTAAAAATTTGTTTGCTTGTGTGATCAGTTCACACTCCAGCGGTGTTTTTATTTTACAGGAATTTTTGCTAAAAACAAAAAAAAATTTTAAAAAAATAGGTAATAAAATAATAAAAAAATTATTTAGTGAAAATAAAAACTCTGTAAATAATAAAAATTAATTATTTCTGTGTACCGGACTACGGGCCCCTACGATACCCGAGCCCTGGTGCCTAGCACCACGTTACTGCGCCATTGCCTTTAGACCCGTACAGAGGTGTGCAAAATACGTTTGTATTTTGAAGTAAAAGTAGAAAGAAAACACACAATAGCTTTGAATTTTTTGTTTGAAATTTAAAATAAAGTTTGCAGTTTCATGCATTATATTTCATATTTTGAATTTGAAATAAAAAATTCCAAAATATTTTGCAATTAGTACCTACTTCAAATATGAAATCAAGAGTAGACAAAATATATTTTCGTGATTTTGGGTGTAAAGTAGTCACTTTACCACTACGGTTTTTCGGGAGTAAAGAGCTCTTTTCGTCACACTTTATTTTTTTCCCGGGAGTAAAAAATACCAAAACATTTCAAAAAAACAAAAATTTTCAAGAATCATTTATTGACATATTTAATCTTAACCACACAATTGTGAAAAACTTGCGTGTCTTGCGTATCTACAACGTTTTGCGGTTGACTTCGGCGAACGTGCTTTTCATCGTTTTCATTTTTGATCCTCAAAATATGCACCTGTCGGCGCATAAAAAATCCAGTAGGGGAGACTAGAACACGTAGATCGACTATCGTGGCTTTGTAGCCTGAAGAAAATAATGTATAAATTCGCCCCATAAATACCGCTTTTTGCTGAGTTCGATAGTACCTACCACGTGATCTATCGATATCGAATTTGCGATTTTTTTGCAACGTGTCCATGAACATCGATAGATGCGACCACAATGTCGTATTTATTGATTATTTAACGATTATTTCTTGGTTTTTAGGCATTTTTAATTGAAAACACACGACACAATACACAAACGTGCAAACTTTACGAGAGCAGAAATCAAAATGAACATGGCTCTCCAACATGGCCGCCCTCTAGGGTACCAACTGGTGCCAAGAAAAACACCATGGTTACAAGTAGAAGTTGGTTTTACACTACCACGATGTCAAATAAAACTTTTATTTTTTTAATTTTTTTATTAAAATTTTTTTTTCATGTTTAGGAGTAGGTACTGAAAAAAATTAAAAAAAAATTCTGTAGCTTCAATTTGACCTGTACTTTCAAATAAACAAATAAAAAAAATTAGTGAAACTTTTCCATTGATATTACAATAACATCCTGTTTTGTTAGATTTTTGTAATTTTTTTTAATCAAATGACTGTATATACTTCTCTTTGTCCAATTTACAACTTTGTAACTCTTAATTCCTGATTTATTTATGAGCTATCAAATTCTTTCTTTGTGATGTTTTTTTCAATAAAATTTTTGTTTTTTTGTAAAAAAAAATATTATTATATTAGTTTAGTTTTAATTATCAAAATCAAATTGCCATTTTCAAGAAAAGTAAAACAACGTTGTTTAAATCCTAATAACAATTACAACAAAATCTAGATGATTAAGGACGATAGCGCATTTACACATAGTTATTAATGTGATTACTATTTTACATACAATATGTTATAAAAAACCATTCATGTTTTAATATAATTTTTTAATATAAAAAAAAATTTAAAAAAATATGTATTTTTAATTAAAATTTCAAGTTTTGAAAACTTTTATTTAGTAAGTTGTTGCAACACAGTGATAATAACATCATATTATAGTCAACATACTACTAAAATTGACTACGGCTATTTTATTGATTATAGTTTTTTAAAAACTAAAAATCACTTAAAATCTATTAAACAGTTTTATTAGATAAGTAATAAATTACTAAAAATGGATTTTAATTTACATCATATACCTTCATTAATCTGTGTTTGGTTTACTTTGACGTTAACAATCTCGTAAGTACCATTTTTTGAGTTTATTAATATTTAAAATTTTTTATAGGATTAAAAATAGAATAGAATTTGTACAGTCACATTCATATATGTATGTAAATCTTATCATCGGCGCGGCGGCTTATTACATACTAAAACAGAATTTTGCAATAAATTGGTGGTTTTAACAAAAATAATTTTATGAAAAGTAGTTAAGGATCTAGTACGATAACCCGTAATCAAAGATGTTATATTTATTAAAAGAAACTTAACGGTATTTGATAGATCATATTAAAATAAAGCGTTTAAGGTGAGGATCAATCACTAATACCAGCAATACACTTTTACTGCTATAGTGCCATTTATAAACATTAACCGTTCAACCTTTCAAGTGAAGGGTGAACCACCCTTACAGTCTTAAATGCAATCAGGAATTGAAACAATTCTTCCATCATTTCATAAATTTCTGTAAGTGTTAAAGCTAAAGTTTCAAAAACGCATTTCACTTTTTTGTTAAACAATAGACCCATTTTTTCATTCAAAATTCCAAGGGTGGTTTGCCCTTTATCTTAAGGGTTGAACTGTCAATGTTTATGAATAACAGTAAAGTAACCCCATTGAAATTAAAATCAACCTGTCCAAGCGTTTTTCCTTTTTTTATTCTTAAATGTCTTGAAATATCGGATTTATTTCGCATTTTTGCAGTTTCAATTTTTTTGTTGAATAATTGATAAAACTTTAAAAAAATTATAGAACTGAATTCAGGGAAGCAAGACCTTTCAAATGAGGTGTTACTTGCCATATCATCCCTATTAACATTTCAGGGGTTGTCATCGCAACGCGAAAGGATGAAACAATACGGGAGTGACATTGGTCGCAAAAGTTGTCTCACTTGACGATAAAATTGACGTGTTTTTGCATTAAAAAAAAAATTCTGCTGGCCACAATCCCATGTTTTTCATTTTCAAAGGGGCACCCTGTATGCATTGCTTAGAAGCACAATTTTTTTGCAGGAACAGCGAGCAAATTCTTCTGTTTTGCATTTATTTGCTCAATGATTTTATAAAGGTCATCTTTTTTATGGATATTTTTGTAAGAATATCAGATGCTGTCAGTCTTTCTCGGTTTAATTTCAAGCATTTCCTTATAAAAACCTAATGCTTTGCACCTCCTTTATTATTTAATACAATAATACACACATTTTCAAATAGGAAAAAATGTATTACTACAAAATATTAATTCAGCTTAAAAATCGCTGGTTCACGGTATTATAAAAAAATTTTATAATTGGCAACTTTAACTAAGCTTAAAGTATTTATTTTTTGTTATCACCTTATAATGGTTTTCTTTTTTCCCTTAAACTTAGTAATTTTCTGACAAATCTTTCAGTTACATTGTAATATTTGTGGATTAATTGCGGTCTGTAAAATAAAAGAAGAACATAATATTTAAATTTTTACGTAGAGCATATTACTAGAATGATAGACTATTAACTTGCATTATTTAATGTAATTATTATTGTAGTTACCTAAAATGTGGTATAATTATATAGGATAAATTTTATTTTATATGGAGGTATCAACCGTAACATTATCATCTAAATTAATAGTTTAGTTTCAAAAGTAACAGAAGATTTGGAAAATCATGAGACTGTTTAAATTTTGGTTCTAAAACATTATGAGTGCAATCACCGCACACATATGTAATATTTGGTTTATGTACTTACTATTCAAGATATAAAAACGGAAATTGGTATATTATGCTAATTGAATCTCGTATTCATTAAAAAACCATTTTTTAAGTTTTTGTGTACCTGTTTATAAGTTTCATATTTAATTTATTAAAATAAGGCATATTTATTAATCTCAAATTTTTTTGGTGGAACACACTGTGGCAAACATAAAATTCAGACACGGTATTCAAATTTCCCGCGTAGGTTGGTGACGCCGATTCGGTGGTGCCACCTACGTTATGCAGGGATACCGAAAACAAAATGTAGAAGGGGGCAGTTAGTGACGAACGCCCGACAATGAACCACGTGTACGAAACAGTGATAAACAAACAAGTGATTTATTTAATTATTTATTTTATTTTTGTTGTTGTAAAAATTATAGGTAGGTAATTTGGAAATAAACGATACTCCAAAACACTTTCAAATTAAATAAAATAGAAATGCACTACAATAGCAGAGTTACTTAATTTTTTTTTTTATTATATTTATTTATAATTACTGATGTGGTTGTTCAGTATGCGGCCCCACTTGAGCATATATGACAAATTTAGCATATTTATTTTTGAATTAACTCTAATTCTTGTGATAAACTTTAAATTTAAAATTTTAAAACGTTTTTTTGACTTTTTGAAAATCGATTCTTTGGTTTTAGGGTTTTATTGTGATTGTTATACATTCGATCTTCCTCATGGCAAATGTGACCATAAGTGAAAGCTGTAGTTGTTCCGTCTATGGCCTTATAAATCAGTGTAACAAATCAGATGCTCGTGTTTATTTCATAGATGATCGTAAGCTTGTTTTAAGTGACGTCATTAAAAATTAACAAAATAAATATGTTTTTAATTCATAAAATTAAAATTTAAAAAATATCGAGTTAACGCCTATAATTAAATCAAATATAGGTACATTGTGTTGCTAATTTTAATTATTATTTAATAAACGAGTTAAAACAAATTTATACGAGCATTCTGTATGAACTTTAATGACATTATTTATCATTAAGCTACTTTAACAAGCTACTTAAGCTACTTTAACAAGTTGAAAAATAAAGGTGTGGCTTTGAGATTATATTTGATTATGTTCTATACTTTAATGGATTTTCTCCTTTTGCAGCCATGCATTGCTTGTAGCTTTCAATGTTTATTTTTTTACCAATATAAACCAAGCACAGAGTTTGCTACTGCTACCTATAATTTATCCTCAAGACAAAGATGGCCCTTAAAATTTTATTATATTGCGTTTGAAGGTGATAGATTTGTATTTAATAGTTACTCTCAAATAATAAATTTAATCTTTCGGAACTATGATGACGTCACCTAGAGTGAAAGTTACTGCTGCTTTTTTAAAAACCACTAACATAGCAAACTTCGTCTTCTCTGAAATTACAATCACAAACCCTTAAATCCATCCAGTCTGCAATTATTTGAAAAGTTTTATTTCTTTCATATAGCATCTGATTTTATCTCTTTCATTTACTATGATAGACGTACTATATAATGACTTATGTGTTTGCCATTTCAGTTATCAACTGCGTTTAGTGATAACTGTCAATACATTTGCATAGTAAGTTAACTTTAAGTTGACGACGAAGCTAAGGACGTTTTTAAAATCAAAAAAATATCCAAAGCTCAAGAACTTGCAAAATCCAGGAGAAAAACAATGTTACCGTTGTCAACAAATTGGTCACACCAAAAATTATTTCACTTTTAAACCAAGTAGGGTTAAATGTAAAAGCGATCATTTTTACTACCAATGTACTAACCAAAACTAATACAGAACCAGTTTAATGTGTCAATTACTTAGATAAAAATTTCGTCAACTTTTGAATCTAACAGTTTATATTAAGCTGAAGTAAAGCTAAAGATTCAAAATCATTTTCTGAAGCAACCAAGATTTTACAAAAGTACTAAAATCTTTCAGCAGAAGAGAATTCACCAGAGAATCAAAAGATGTCTTGTGGTATTTCATTAATGATCTCTATTTTCTCACTAAATGTTTTTTTGTTTATTAAGGATTGCTTGTTGAGTTAGCTTTGGTCATTACGACGTCGCTACTTTACTTCAACTGTGTTGCCTGTTTTACATTGCTAGAGCATATAATTATATTGTTAAAATTGCAATTTGGATCTTTTATTGCTCGTTACAGTTCATGGTACTCGATGCATCAAATGCAATTGCAGTAGATGTACAAGTAATAAACTTTACTGCACCCTGTGTCGATGTACTTTGTTAAAGAAACCTGCACACTACTTACATTATACTATTTAATTATATTATTTATTTCATACACTACACCGTCAAATATGGATATGTTAATCTACACTGTAAACTTAAAATCAGTAAAGAACTGAAGAATTACCATTGCGACTGTTAGTGCTATAAGAGATAACGTTAATACATGCGGTGCTAATCATAACCATAAAAGTAATATTTAAAATTTGTTTTAGATACATTGTCGCTGTGGCAGCAGAAAATGTACACCCATTCTTACCAATTATCAGTGAACTTAGCATTTTGCAACCTTCAAGTGCTATTTTTGTGCAGATGCTGCATATCGGAGCGCTTTTTGGTATACTTCAAATTTAAACTATAATATTGTTCTCATAAATTACTTGAATTTATGTATTCTTATTACGTAAAAATAATCAGAACCTGCACTTCTTGACTCCTCAAAATCAAATAACAAGCAATTTTGTTACGGGTCGTTTCCCGCAAAGCGACATTTACCTACCTGTAACAAACCTCAGGGGTGCCAACTTAGCTCGCAGGTTTAGATCGTAGATAGATCTTAGAACGATACAAGTAAAATGTAGTGTTCTAATCTGCCGGTTTAAAATAGATAAATTCGGGACGAAAAGGATCACTGCATCCGTACTTTTTTTCGCAAAAGAGTAGCATTACATATTAGGTCTGTTCATTTGTCTACTCAGAACTACTCCGAGTAAGTTTGGTGTAAATAAACTGATCGTGCTTGTTCGTCTAGAGTAGGTTACTCTGGACAGTTGGTAGTTACTCGGAGTTCTTCACGGCAAGTGTAGAATATTGTAAATTCTTGTTGAAATTGAAAATAACTGTGAATTGCAGAAATTTTAACTGAATTGAAAAAAACTATTGTAAATTTGAAATTATTAAAAATTATTATTGCAAAATTTTTACACTAAAGTAAAAAATAAGAGAAAAATTATTGCTGTAACTAATTTAATTTTGCAGCTGTAGCTGGCTTTTACATTCGCTACAGACAGATTGATTTTGTAATCACAACAGGAATCACCACAATAAGTAAAGTATGGAACGAAATTACATTTTATGTGGGATTTGCGTCTTCATTTGGGTTGATTATTGTAGCTAATTTCCCAACAGAAATGAATGGATATTTTCTAATTTCTATTATACACATAATTGGAGCTATAATGGCATTTGGACTTGGATTTGTATATATGTTAATTCAAGTAAGATATTAAATATGCAAACGTAAAAATTACTTTAGTAAAACATTTTCTTAATTTTAGTGCAAGATTACTCTTGAATTACAACCATATTATGATCGCTATCCGAAAGTTGCACTGAGCAAATTTATGCAATATCTTCGATTAGTTATGACATTAATATTTGGAATAAATGGTTTTTGTAGTTTTGTTTCCCTTTTAACATATCTGATAATGCTCGAACGTAATATTAAAATTACTGTGGATAGTCTACTATAAAAATTTATTAATTTTATACATTTTTAGCCGATTCACCACTAATTTGTACTCCTGAAAATCCATTATACACTATTCATTTGGTTACAGCTATTTCTGAGTGGTTTATGGTAATTATATTTATTTCCTTTTTGGTAACAATGACAAACGAACTAAAATTTATGTCGTATAAAGGAATTTGTTTTGAGAATGTTATAGATGAGAAAACGTAAGTGAAAATAAATTATTATTAAAAGGATTAATGTTCTGTAAATAGGACAAAATATATTTTTTAAATTTAAGTGTGTTTAAGACATCACCTAGCATCCCTAATCTCCTCCTAAAAAAAGCCTACATAATTTAAAAAAGGCAAACTAAAACGGGTGGTAAAGATACTCTTCCCGAAGCATCCAGCCACGCGCTACCACATTATGGTAACAACACCCGACAAAGTTATTCTGTTTTCCAAAGGGGAACTGCAAGATGCGATCTGAAAAATAATCACTAATAAGGCCCCGGGACCGGATAATATCTCTGCTTTGATATTGAAACAAATTGGAGCTATGAAGTCTACAATATTACTGAACCTTTTTAACCGGCTTATAAAAGATGGAGTCTCCCTGCCGAATGGAAGAGAGCTACCCTAGTAGTAATTAAAAAAGGAAATAAACCACAATGAGTTAATAGAGGCAAATATCGAACGAAAATTGGAAACTGTAAAATCAATTATTAACTAAACTTATCTGTATAATATAACATTCTTATATATCTAAAATACTCTATTTTAATATTATCTATCAAATTGCGCTGAGTTTTACGAAAGAT
The DNA here is from genome assembly GCA_905340355.1 of Rhagonycha fulva. Taxonomy (NCBI): domain Eukaryota; kingdom Metazoa; phylum Arthropoda; class Insecta; order Coleoptera; family Cantharidae; genus Rhagonycha; species Rhagonycha fulva. The sequence goes on from HG996556.1 coordinate 39,725,029, forward strand.
TATAAAACTAGAAGATGTCTAAAGCTATAGGTTTCGATATGTTATAGATTTGGTTACAGTGTAATACATGCAGTGTATAATGTGTTGCATATACAACTAAATTATTAAATTGTATTTGTATCGTTCAGTTTCTTTCTTTCTAACAAGGATAACTTACACTTCTAGCAAAGTTAAAAACCTAAATTTTACCTAACTTGACAATGGATACTTTTATTCTGCTTTATCTTATGTATTTAGCATAAGACAGAGTGCCCATCACAACTTATTCTCACCGCCATTCTTGGGGTGCGTTCCACTTAAAGCCCACGACGACCACGGTCGACCATGGGCGACTTTAAATTGTTCCACTTAAAGCTGCGGTCGTTGCGGTCGAGCTCAAAATGTCATCCGTGACGTCACCAATTGCTAGCCCGCCACGACCACGACGCCCGTTGTAAAAGGTGGGTTGCCGTGATCATTTATATTTAAGCGCGCAATATTTAAAATTCAAACATGGAGACTGAATAGTTATCATATTTTAATGTCGAAACTGAAGAAGTAGTTGAAGTGATAGTATCCAAAGTTGATGCAGAACGTGAAAAACGGTAAATTATTTAATAAAAATAATATATTTATCAAATTAAAATCGATAAATATATTTATCGTCATTGTACTGCAAAAAGCAACACGCGATTTAATTTATGTTTTAAAATTCAAAATTTTAAAATTTAAATTTAAAAATTTAAATTAGCTCACAAGGCCCACTAAGCCGTTCCACTACAAAAAACGACCATAACACTCGTGGGCGAAAGTCTATAAATGGAACGCTAAATTACACGACCGCGGCGCGGTCGTCGTGGGCTTTAAGTGGAACGCACTATTAACAACTTTAAAAATACCAAAAAAACAAATTTAAAATTATATTTGGGACATTTATGATAAACCAAAGAAAACTACATAATGAAAAAACACAATAACTACATAACTACCGCTCAAAAGTTTGAATACACCTAATAATTTTTCACGTTGCGTATTAATTTGTACTATTGTCTTGTGTTATAAAGAAAAAAAGGATTGGGTACAATTCGCCGGGAACGATTCGCCGGCCATTATTCGCCGAGAACGGTTCGCCGACAATCACGATTCGCCGAGGGCACATTTTGCCGAGGCACATTTTGCCGGGGCACATTTCGCCGGCAGGCACATTTCGCCGGGGCACATTTCGCCGGCAGGCACATTTCGCCGACAGGCACATTTTGCCGAAAATTGTTCAAAAGTTAGGAAAACAATCATTACTTTTTTTAAATTAATACTACCGTTAATGTTCTGACCGTTAGCTTTTCAGGTACTATGTAACTGTTTATGTACTTTCCTGTGTAATTATTTGAATTATTGTAATGGTGCTTTGTATGGGGGCTTTTGTTACGTAGATAAGAAGAGTCGGCTGGTGTCAAGAAAGTTAGTTAGAGGTCAGTAGAGGTTACGAGAAGGAAGTGAAGAGTGACCAGAAGTGATTGAGTAGTGAAGTTAAGTGAGCACAAAAAGTTGGGTTGTTAAGTATAACAACAATAAACAGGTCGACTAAACAGCAGAATTTATTAAATTCAAATTTTAAAGTACAATTTTATTTAATTTTGTTTACAACGGTAATCGGTAAAATAGTCTAAGGAAAAATAGTCTACGGTAAATTGATCTAGGTAAAAAAGTCTACGGAAAAAAAGTCTACGGGTAAAAAAGTCTAGGTAAAATGGTCTAGGTAAAAAAGTCTAGGTAAAATGGTCTAGGTAAAAAAGTCTAAGTAAAAAAGTCTATATTTATAAGATTTAAAAAACTGAAATAAGACGTGTTGTTTATAGGGCCACTACGGCCCTGTGTAAATAAGTGTGTGTAATCCCTTAACATATTTGAATATTCATTAACGGCCCGATCTATCATTTGGACATTATTGATATAAAATCGCGAATAAAAATCAAAATCTTAATTTGTTATCAAAACCGATTAAAAATTATTTCATGTCTTTCAAAAAATTCTTCTTTCTGTTAAAAAGGATTAAAGGTCTGTTTGGTACCACAGTCCTAGTGCTACACTAACTACACTACTACAAATTGATTGGTGGTAAAATTACTAGCCCACTTTTTACATCCAGATACTTTTTGTATCCAGAGCCGTACATAAAAGGGTGATTTTGGGGGTTCAACCCCCTCTCTTCTTGGCATAGCAAAAGAGTAAAAAAAGGGTCTAAAAATGTTTATTTTCGGTAAAACACCTCCCATGGCAGACAAAAATATTTTTTTTTAGGTAAAACTCTCCCCTTATTACTTACTTATGTATAGCTACGGTCCTGGCTGTATCTATAACCAATTTGAGCCGTTAATGAAGTTTTGAAACAGTATTTAAAATCCCACCCGAATGTAACAAAAAAGTTACAGAGTAGAGGGTAAGCATGGTTATGCGCGGTTGTCAAATTGGCATTTTCAGTTCTGATTGGTTCTCACATTTACCGGTAGCTGACGTCACTTACCGGCGTTTTAAAGTTTTTAATCAAGTTTTTCTTATGTTAAGAGTACTCAAGAAAATTTAAAAAAAATTCTGTACCATCAGTTTGACCTTTACTTTCAAATAAAAAAATTTAAAAAAATAGTGAAACTTGTCCAATGAAATCTTAGTCCTAGACTTTTTTACTTAGACTTTTTTACCTAGACTTTTTTACCTAGACTATTTTACTTAGACTATTTTACCTAGACTTTTTTACCTAGACCATTTTATCTAGACCTTTTTACCCGTAGACTTTTTTTCCGTAGACCTTTTTACCTAGACCAATTTACCGTAGACTATTTTTCCTTAGACTATTTTTCCTAGATTCGCTTACAACAGGTAGCTGATATTACACAAAGGTGATGTTTAGGAACCAATCGGAATTACCCTGTTTTCACATCGACAGCAATAATTAGTCAATTAGTAACAGTGCAAAGCCATTCTTAATTATCATTGGTCAATTATGGCATTTTTAATCTAAAGCTAAGAATCACTTACAAATAAATAACGAATCCAAAATCGGGCAATGGGGGCGATCACCCCCTCTTAGAAAAATTAAAAATATATAACGTAAAAAGTAAAATTACTAAGGGTGCGTTCCACTTAAAGCCCATGACGACCGCAGCGTAGTCCCATGGTTTTTTGATTGGACTAAAGATCGAAAGCGGTTATTTGATTGGACTGACAAACGACCGTGGTCGTCGTGGGCTTTAAGTGAAACGCACCCTAAAAAGAAGTATAGAAGAGGCTATCAATTTTGGCATTTTTCTTAACCATCTATAAAATCGCCCACTTGAAAAAGATTCTGAATCCGCCTCTGTTTAGAAAATTATTTTATTCACAATTCATATAAGTTAATATTCTTCTTCTAAATATTAAAATATTACTTACTTAAATTATTATCGATTTCTTTTGCCATATGAATTACTTCAGCAGGGCATTTTTTTCAAGGCTTTTTTAATTTAATCAACAGATGGCGCCTACTTAAATATTTTTATAAAATAAGAGAAATTTGCTATATTTAAAATATAGCAAATTCGTTGAGATAATACTATTCTATAAACAATATTCTTAATCTTAAGCTATTTTGAGTTCGTATTGAGTATGTCAAAACACACTCACTTACAAAAAAAGATAATTAAACTTTAATCATGAATTGTGTTTTTATAAATAAATATTACGAACTCAAAATAGCTTAAGATCAAGAATATTGTTTATAGAATAGTATTATCTCAACGAATTTGCTATATTTTAAATATATATCTATATTTTAAATATAGCAAATTTCTCTTATTTTATAAAAATATTTAAGTAAACGCCATCTGTTGATTTAATTAAAAGGGCTCTGAAAAAATGCCCCTCTTAAGGAGGTTGGGTAGCGTAAAAGGTAGTTCACACTACATGATTTATCATATGACTTGTCACATGACTTCTCATATGAGGGATTTTTTTACGTTCACACTATATGATTTTTGATATTATAGAAGTTATGGCTTTTATGATTGGCTGTTGTGATGGTATGATTTTAGCCATGACTTTTCTTATGACTAAGTCATATGATAAATCATGTAGTGTGAACTACCCTTAAGCAAAGTATTAAGAAATCTTTCAAACTTTGAATATAAGTTATTAAATGTACAATGCACACGCTGTTAAAATTTTTAGACGATTTACCGCGTCTAATAAAAAATAATTGCATTTAAAAATGACGTTTTTTGTACATATAGCATGGAAGAAGAGTAGAAAATGACAGGTTTTTTAATTTTTTTCTTTGAAGGAGTATTACCATTCTGACAAAAAAACTAGTATATTGAAAAAATATATATTTTGAACAATTAAAAAAAAAAATGAAAATTATTTACCATGTAGTTTTAATAAAAAATTAAAAATAATTCCATATTTAGAGGAATATTTCTAGTGGAAGGGGTATAAAATAGAGCCGTAATTAGATGAAGCGGTGTGAGTAAAATAGAGTGGCACAGTACAGTTTGATAGAACTTTTAGATTCAGTTGCTATATGTAAACTTAATATATACACGGCAACCTTCCCCTAGAGAGCTATCGGGGACTTTGGGTACTACGTCCAAAAGCCGCTGAGGTAGCCAGCATACCTATTCCCTTCAAGGGCTGCAAGACCCGAGTAGGGACCTGTAGGTGTCAAGGTTCCCCGACAGACAGGCCGAGTGCTGATCGTTGCTACATTTCTCAAGAACCACCAGCCACTGCGAATCCTCCTCAGTGAGTAAGCTCACAAAGACGAGGGGGTTAAGCACGCTCGCGCGAGAATTAACCCCGGGCTCCCGTCTTCCCGCAGACGGTTATTTATTCGAATCCTCCCGTAAATCGTGGAGTTTAACTGATTCAGGGACGTCGCGTTAACGCCCTTTAGAGATTTACTTGCAATCTCAAAGTTCAAGCCGAGGCTTCGGAGTCCGCCGAAGTCAGAAACCTTCCGCGCTGCCCAGGTCTCCCTGTAGCATGTTAAGATTGTGACTCCTTAGTTATCCGTTTAGTTTCCGTCGAAAGATGAGATTTCAAGTCCATACTGCGCTACTACTGTAAGGGTTGAAATGATTCATCCCCTCTGTTCACCAGAGTGGCACAGTACAGTAGTGTGAAGGGTACCGTTAAAAAACTTTATTAACTATCTTTGTTCCGAAGGTACGTATAATATGGGTAGTAAGCAGGTAGTCAGCCATAACTTTTTAACTGGACTGTAGGGAAAGAACTACCTTAACATCTACAGACAAATTGTACCTAATATTTATTTAAATAAAAAAAAATATTGACAAATGATGCTAAAAGCTCTCGGCGAATCGTGCTCCGGCGAATAGTTCCCGGCGAAATGAACCGTTCCCAGAAAAAATAATCATTACTATATCAAAATTAAACGTTTATTTCAAAAATATAATGCAAATTCTAAAAAATACAAAAATAATAGATAAAAAAGGGTTAAACATCTTTCTCGTTAAAATATCCATCCTTAGATTTAATTACTGCCGCACAAATACGCGGCATTCTTGCAATCAAACGTATGATGGCAGCTTCAGGAATGGCTTTCCATTCTTTCTGGATGATTGTCCATAAATGTTGAGTTTTTCTTACAGTTCTAAGACGTACTCGACGATCCAGTTCGTCCCACAACAACTCAATAGGCGATAAGTCTGGAGACTGGGGTGGCCATACCATATTTTTTAAAATTCCCTCCTCTTCTTTTTCTTGCACAAGGCTCCGACACAATTTTGATGAATGTTTTGGGTCATTGTCTTGTTGCAGAAAAAAATTTTCACCTATTAATTCTAGTCCTGCTGGCACAGTGCACTTGTTAAGAATAGCCCAATATTCTTCCTTAGTCAATTTAGTTTCTATTCTACGCAATGGACCCACTAAATTTCCTCCAAAACACCCATAGACCATCACGTTACCTCCGCCGTGCTTCACGGTAGGTACGACACAAGCATCTATAAGGCGCTCACCGACCTGTCATCGTACGAAAGTACGACGTTTGTTGCAAAAAATCTCGAATTTATACTCGTCTGTCCATAAGACTCTATTCCATTGATCTATCGACCAATTTTTGTGTAATTTTGCCCATGCCAGTCTCTTTTATTTGTTAACTTTTCGTAGAAGAAGTCCTGCACTTTGTAGACGTCGTTTTACCGTTTGTACTGATACAGGCGTCGTTCTGGTTTGATTGACTTCTGCGGTAATTTGTGGAGCTGTAAGTCGTCGATTTCGTTTACCTGTTACTACAATAAACTGATCTTCTACTTTAGTGATGGTTTTGGGTCTCCCAGAACGCTGGCGGTCGGTATTCAATCCAGTTTCTGCTTGTCGCTTCAAAGCTCGTTGCACACCACCAATCGATAATTTCAATTTATTTGCAATATATCGAATAGAACGCCTATCCTCCTTCAATGCACATATAGCAGCACGCTTTTCTACACTAATTTGTTTTGTTTTTGCCATTACAATAACACCCGTTCTTAATTTATAAAATGATCTTGTTGGTTTAAATATCAAAATTAGACTGAATTATTTTTTTTCTATCGTTTATGTTTTTGTTTTGAATTTTGTTAAAATATCTTCAAAAGTATCTGATTTCATTACCCTCTTAACAAATTTTGTCACGCCCTTAAGAAATTTTGTTAATTAGAAATATTTCGAAGTGCAACTGGTTTGCAAAAATATACCTAATAAGGGTGGTTTTAGATATTCAGCTACCCACCAATAAGGGTTCAATTTTACAAATTTTGTCATGAATATGGTCTATACCTATTCACCTAACACAGACTATTAGTTTTGATGCATTTCATTTACGCAAAAATAAGATATGTCAACAAATATTAAAAAATATTAGGTGTATTCAAACTTTTGAGCGGTAGCGGCATTTCAAAAGTTGATCACGCAAAATAGTGCTGCCATCTATTGCGAATTGTTTGTGAATTATAATGCAAAGTCGTATGAATAAAGGTATACCTTTTTTGAAATGATGAACCTTTTCTCTTATACATGTTCACTCTTTCAACTTACGTAATTTTCAATGAGTTGCAAAATTAATTAGATTTGTAGTTGTGGCTATGAATGTTTTATGAAATAAAACTCAAAAGCAATATTAAATATTAAAACTGGTTTGTCAATTAGCTGAAGGACACGGACTGGGTCATTACTGTATATATACCGCGTGACCTAACCTATTTACTCGCTTTAAAATTTAAATTGAAATACCTGTCCAGTTGCTTCCTTTGCTTGTGTTCGTATAGATTAAGTAACATTGTAGATAATGTATTAGATTAAACTTGCTTTCACCCTGTTTCAATACTTATAGCTGTTTTCACCGACAATTTCCTAACAATAAGTATTTCCTAAAGTATTAGTTGTTTCTTAGTGACTGTATTAAAAGTTAGAAATTATAAATTATTATGTTAAAAATCATAATTTATAACCTATAATGCAGTCGCTAAGAAACACCTAGTATTTTAGAAAATACTTAACGTTAGGAAATTGTCGGTGAAAACGGCCATTAGACTCTTATATAGGACGATATAAAGAGACGATTTTATTACAAAGTATCGGGTTAAATAAATTGGTCAAAGTGCAATACGAATGAGTTTATTGAGATTAGTATTGTAATGATTATTTCATATTTGCAAAGCAATGTAAAAGAAAACAAATGAGGGTTTATTGCAAAAAGTTTTACTTTTATTTATTTAACGCACATCTGTTTTATTGTTATATAATTTTTTTATTTGTGAATAATACAATCCTTGGTCACAGTACAATTACGTAGTGTACCTATTTTGGCTATCGAAGTCGATAACATCTAAGTTTTTAAATCACACACCGATAAATAACTGTGATTAAACGACTTCCGTAGAATAAGTAAAAATTATAATAAAAAAAAAAAACTGTTATTCGTTTTTATTCATAATAAAGATAAGTAACTAATTATTATTGCAAGAATGAATTTTAAATTCCATTATTTTCCTGCGCTAGTTAGTGGTTGGTTTGTGTTGGCCTTTGTAATCTCGTAAGTACAATTTTTTACATTTCAAATATTATTTCTAATTTCGAGTTATTTTTGAATTTTGCTTAAAAAAATAGAATAATTGGAAAATTGAAATAATGACGTAAGAATTCGACCAAGTAAAGGATAGAACGTACCTTGATGGTCACTATTACTTATTTACAAGCCAGATAACCTTGGCGAGAATACTAATTTATAGTTCTCTTTTAAATCATTGCAAGTATGTAAATTAATTAATTGTCAATAACGTTTATTGCTGCACGCATCAGGCGGTCTTTGACCTACACAGAACAAAATTTTTTCTTAATGTAAAGGAGAAAACCAGGGTTTGGGGAAAAATTGGAATAACAAAAAATTATTTCAAAATTTTGTGTTAATACTTATTTTGAGTCATTAAACAAAAATTCTTCTTACTGTGTATTAATTAGATCAATATTTATTGTAATGTCCATATCATGGTCACAGATACGGTGGTTATCATGTTTCGTCACCTCGTTACAATAAGATTATACCGATTTATTAATGTTTTACATATACAAAGAACAATAAAAATAATTATAGATAGGAATCATTTGATAATACTTTTCTGCGGACTTTGATTTATTTATAAATAGTAAACTTCTATTAAAATTTTTGTTCAAAATTTGATAAATTAAAACACAATTAAATAAATAAAACAGATTAGAAAAGTTACGTTAGGTACTTATTTTGTTCTTTTTGGAAAACGTCAGATGTACTTTTGAACTCCACCTAAATTAAAATATTTTTTTTTGAAATGTAATCTTGGAATTTTTAAGATACGAAAAATCAAAGATTTTACTACTTGAATATTTTAATTAAATTTTAGATACATTGCTGCAGTATTATCAGGAAAAGTGTACCCCTTTTTGCCATATATCAGCGAACTTGGAATTTGGCAACCCTCAAAATGTATTTTTGGGTTTATGATGAATATTGGATCAATATTGGGTATGTATGTCAAGTTAAAATTAAATTCGTTATGATTACTAGTAGAATTACATTAATTTTTGTAAGTAGTGGCGAGGTTACCTTATTTTGGACAAGATAAAATTTCAGTAAAATATTTAAGGAATAATTTCATTTGTTGAATTTTTATTTACTTATAATATAATTACTATATTATTAAAATGTTAAATTATTAACTCGTTGATATTAAATAATATTAAAGCTTTATTATAATATGGGGTTATTTAATAAAGCTTAACAAATAATTTAATTGATTTTTAATATTTAAATAACTCGATATAATAAAGTTTTATTATTATATAATTACTATATTTGCACTTCATAAGAAAAAATAATCTTGCAATGTAGAAAACCCTATCAATAAAAAACTTTTAATACATTATAATTTATTGTTTTGCAGTCGCAGCTTTATTATACATTCGCTACAAACAAATTGATTTTATAATCAAAACAAAAACAACTAATTTGAAAAAGAAATGGAACGAAATAGAATTTTACTTAGGATTAATATTTGCATTTGGTATATGTATGGTTGCCAATTTTCCAGGTGATATGGAAGGATATCGAGCCATTTTAGTAACGCACATGATTGGAGCGTTCATGTCGTTTGGAATTGGTGGTGTTTATCTTTTAATTCAAGTAAGTCCTATTTTGACACAAAAATTTGGTATAACGTGATATTCTATTTCAGACCAAAATAACATTTGACCTGCAGCCTTATTATGATCGCTATCCAAAAGTTGCAGTTAGTAAATGGGTTCAATACTTTCGATTATTTTTGATGATAGGATTTGCAATAAGTTTTGTACTAGTTTTTGTGTTTGCTCAACGTTATATGAAATTACGAAACGGTAAATTTGATAAAAATAATATCAAAATATATTAATTTTTAAATTTTTTAGGTGCGTCGCAAAAGTGTACTCCTGACAACCCTGGTTATACTTATCATCTGCTATCTGCTATTTTTGAATGGCTTCTAGCAATTATATTTTTTTCATACACACTTACCGCAACAAATGAAATGCAATTCATGTCGTTTAAAGAAATTTGTTTTGAGAATTCAACAAATAAGGAAAAAATGTAAATATTTTTAAATAAATAGGGCAATTTTGTATGTATTTTTGTTAAACTTTTTTTCTATTTATAATTATTTTAAGAATATTATCAATTAGGTCTTTCAATATAATTTTATATAATCATTGATTTTCATGTCTATAGTATATTATAGTTATCTGAAGATCTCAAAAGAGAGCAAAATACGTATCATAGTTTATATACCAGGATTAATTTATTACGTTAAAGTTATTTAAAGTAATTCATAGATAATAAATATATATATATTTTATATTATCCAAGTTTTAAATATTATAATAACGTATATCTTTAAATTTTCGACGTATCAGAAGTTGCAACCTCGAAGAGATATTTAAATGCATTACTAATCATCAATATCAACTTTTTTAAATTTAAATTTAATACATTTATAGCTAATAAAATTTACATTTTTAAAGTATAGCACCAAAAAGAGCAGAAAAAGTGGAATAAATTAAAACAAAAGGATAACACGTTTAACAACCAGCTAGAACAAAGATGGGGAAAGTAGAATATAACCTAAGTAAAACTGATATATACGAGACGCTTTTAGAAACTGCTAAACGTTCAACAAAAGATAGATCTTAGTCATATCGAAATAAGTATCGATAACCACAAACTGCAAACACCGTAAACCAAAGAAGTAATATCAGTGATACAAAAAATGAAAATCCGTAAAGCACCCAGTAGAGATGACATTGATATAGAAGTCATCAGATATGGAGGAAATAAGGAAACAGCAGGTACCAATGGATACAAAGATTGTTACGGGCTAATCCCGCCAAGTTGCATCTACCTTCGCCCGCAACAAACGCCGTTTTGCCTTGTAGCTCAGTGGTTTAATGGCCCTGGAACAGATGGTACGATAATAAGGTAGACACGTTGCAAGGCTAGACGGAATGGCTAAACATCAATCAAAATCGAGAAAACGGGACAGAGTTGAGCGCCAGGGTTCACAAGGAATGTCCTGGACGGAACATGCTGTGGCAAACTGGTAACCCAACGATTTGGAACACATGATGGCTCTCGAGAAAAGCGTCATAAACAAATAAATATACAAAAACGGGAACGTCGTAAGCGTCGTCACTACCAACCTACCCTTATCTTGAGATGGTTATTCAGCGGCGAACCTTACATCTTGTCGCATACAGAATGCACATTATGTATTCTTAGGTATTTTTCCTTACGACGTACCGTGTATATTAGTTTGATTAGGGCTTATCAAATTTGAACGCCCGGAATTGGTCAATTAAACTCAAAGCTTTTTGATTGATAATCAAAAATGGCAGTTTGATATTTTTGGTGCTTGGAAGTAAAATAGTTATTTTCGAGTTAATGACCGCATTTTTGAGTTTAATTGGTCGTTCCGACTACCGCCCTAATACACTTTCGTCAGAGTGTGATTTATCAGCAGCACGGTAGAACAGATAGGAACTGGGAGTTACATGTGGTGATAAAGAATTTTATATTTCGGAACTGCATAAATCGCTATCTATGTGAACCGTTGGAACTTCAAATGTAAACATTGGAGTCCTTATTATTATTCCTCAGCTGATTATCAATTTCGGAATTCCTCAGCTACGATCATCACCAAGACGGTTTGTGTATCGTTATTTTATTCTGATATTCCACCTCCAGCGTATCAACCATTTGTTGCTTCCGGGACTATCTTGTTTGGCCATCGTTGTGTTACCACCATATACATCCTAATTATTCAACTTTGTTTGTAAAATCAATTGTTTAATAATTAGTAATTCACTATTTATCGCACTCCAGTGGCGTAACACTGTGTTTACTTTTGTTCAACCAACTTTTGTTCATACAGAAACGCTTGAGGTGACAGACAGGGTATATTTATAATTTGCTAAGTGTGTTTACTTTATTTTTAGCTTTTGAAATCAAATTCAACACTGGTAGAAGGAATTTTTGGATGAGATCTCGGAAGGAAGTGATTCTGCTGAAAGATAGTGTTTTGGTGTCAAATAAATACCCATTAATTACCAGGGCAAGCAAACTTAAGGTAGGCCACTTGGTGGATATTATTTATATTCAGTTTGTTAACCCGATTTTAGCGATTTTTTCAAACTTACCTGTTAAGGTTACATTTTTGTTGGTTGAGCAAAGTGACATTTTGTCATTGTTCGCTGGTAGTGCTTTTCACTTTTTTATTCAAGTAAGCCTATTGCTGGGCAACCAACCAGTCTCCTGGTGGTTTTTTCTTTGGTAGCCTTCAGCTACAAACATTTCTGTTTGGGACTTCGAGTCCGGCTTACTGTATTGTTTGTAATAGCAGTACCACTTTACATCTGTGTGTATTTGGTTGATCTGATCAACCATATTTTTTGTAATTCAATAAAACTTATTATTTATTTTTTTCTTGTCTTACTGGCGCCCACAATTTTTTCTTTAGTTAGCCGTAACTTTAAGCTTGTTGTGTTGAGTGAGGTAAGTTATTTAAAAAATCTGCGAAACGCGTGCGCGCGAGCCAGCTCTGGTACTGGACGGGGTGTGTCCCCTTAGCTAGTCACCCGCAAACATCAACGGGGCATCGAGGCATTGGCGGAGTTTGTTTGTAAACTACGTTACACTAGAAGTTAATCTAGCAAAGTGGTTCATTCCTTAAATTTTTACCCTATTTGATTACTGATCAGTAGGGTGGTCCTTAATAAGGTTATTTTCAAATTTTTTTGCTCCCAGGGGCTCAAATGCTTCTATTAGTCTATTGGTTTAAAAATTATTCAACGTCAAAGTTAAATTTTTATAGTATTATTAATATTATCAAGGCTTTTTATTAATATTATCGAGTATAAATTATTACATTATTAAATATTTGTTGTTAATATTTTATTTATGATTAAAATAAGCGAATTCAATGTTTTCTTTAGGATTGTGATTGATATGTGTGATTTTTAAATCAATAAAACAAATAGTTTTCTAATTTTCAAGTTAATAAAATGAAAAGACAGATGAAATATGATACCGCTCGGATATCAATCACAATTCTAAAGAAAACATTATATTCGCTTATTTTAATCATAAATAAAATATTAATAACAAATATTTAGTAATGCAATAATTTACTCGATAATATTAATAAAAAGCCTTGATAATATTAACAATAATATAAAAATTAAATTTTGACGTTGAATAACTTTTAAACCAATAGACTAATGGAAAAATTATAAGAGACCTTTTTTGTAGAACGTTAAATTCTCTATAAAAATATGTATGATTTATAATTTTTATTTCATTCGTTCCCAAGTTATAAAATTATAAACAACAAAAGTAATTATTCCTATGGTATTTCCATAGGAAACTTAAATTGGAATGCGCACTATCTTATAGTTAACATTAAGAGCTCAAATTTTCAGGAAATTTCTTTTTATCAATTTGGAAGCATTTGAGCTCCTGGGAGCAAAAAAATTTGAAAATAACCTTATTAAGGACCACCCTACTGATCAGTCAAAAAGATTAACTTATGACTAAGTGGAAAAATACTACAAATGTAATTCAAGATTACTTGAGCCTACTGGCTTACGTTAAATGTTTTGTCCTACAATGGACCTGAAACGTGACTTATCTAAATTACTAAAATTACGTTAATTAAAGCGCCACGACGTTAAAACTTTAGGCTGACAAACTTGGCACGTTTGTTAAGATTTGCGTTACACATTCGACGCCACCAGAAAAATATGTAAACGTTAAAATTACTCACATTGTTGTTGATAATTCGTCCAGCCAAATGACTCATCTTTACAACTGTAACTTCAGAAATCGGTAGTGACGTCATCAGGGTGATACGGTAGTTAAGAAAGTGATTTCCCCTTTGATCCATTATAAAACTGCAATGTGGGTGTATGACCCCCTTTAACGGGAACAACACTTGTAACTCCAAACGTAATACTCCTCCAAACATGAAAGGGCGAGACGAAACGATATTTAAACGAAATCATCATCAACGATACTTCCAAATACCCATTATCAAAAACTTCCAATTATCCACATAAATTTCACATAACGATACGAGAGTTTATAAAATCAACGAAACCAGCAATTTAAGAACAGACGAACTAAATTTGGGGTGATCCGACCACCCCAATATTAACTAATTGATATTACATCTCGCTAGCGGTAAAAGACAGCGTGACTAACTTCGGGGACCACAAATTGCGCCAGCGGTCAAGGTTTTTTTTAATCCTACCCGTAAATTGCGCCAAAAATTTTTGCGGTTAACCGCTTGACCGTAAATTGTCAAAAAAAAAGGTTGTTATATTTTAATCCATTGCTTGTTTGACAAAAGGATCATTTATTCTGGTCTGGTGCGAAGCACCAGGGCTGTTGCCCCATATCTTCGCAGACTTGAAGAGTAAGGTTGCCCGCAACGTTACGTCGGATGATTTTTATTGAGGCGTACCTCTGAAAATTAGCGCGAAGCTAAGTCCTGGCTGTGTTAACCTGTGGGACCTACAGCTTTACGTGGAATCCGAACCACGGAGTCGGATAAATTTTGTGGCCGGGTTGGGGATCGAACCTAGCCCCGCCAAACTAGAGTCCTCTCCTTAGCCCGTTCACCTAATTCACCTCCTCTGGTGAAAAGGATTAGTACTAATGAAAAAAAATTGAGTCTTAATTTAACAGAGGTGTATTTAACCCATATTTTCACACTGTAGGAGTTTCACTGATTTTTACGTTAAGAGCAATATCTAGTGCTTAAGTACAATTTTTGTGTTTTATGTAATTCATTTCCAGGACGTTACAAAAATTTAAATAATTGCTAGCATGCCGAAATCGTTTAACACTTCTTCATGTAAAGGCGCTAAAGGCAATTGATTTATTTATTGGAATACCACGTTATTTAAAAACTAGAATTGGTGGGGGGGGAGGGGGAGAATCCCACATTCTAGTTTTCAGATAACGTGGCATTCTAATAAATAAATCAATTGCTTTTAGCGCCTTTACATGAAGAAGTGTTAAAAAATTTCGTCATGCTAGCAATTATTTAAATTTTTGTAACGTCCTGGAAATGAAATACATAAAACACAAAAATTGTACTTAAGCACTAGATATTACTCTTAATTTAGACATTTTCTATTTCTGAATTTTAGCAGAAATTATAGGGTGTCCTTTTCATGTCAGTCAATCGTGGTACCAAAAACTTAAAGAATTTGGACTTTCAACTGAATATCAAGATAAAAAAAAAAAGATAAAAAGACAGAGCATTTTTTATTGATAAATGATAAGAAATTAAAGAAAAAAACCGAAATAAAAATTTATAAAACTCTGATTCAACCGGTGGTTGCAAGACTAAGACATTTTGTTTACAGCAAAAAATTGAAAAGCTGCGAAGGTTTAAAAGAAAAATTTTTTGCACTATCGTAGGTCCAAGGAAATGTAAAAACGATGAGCTCAAACTGCTAATGAATCACGAGATTAAGAAAATAATTAAAAACTAAGATATAGTGAAATGTGAAACCCCAGCCCGGCTACAAAATTTATCCAACTTTATTATGACCTTCTCCCCTCGGAAGGCAATGGCAAACCACCGAGAGTAATCTGCCAAGAGCATTATAATCATGTTGTCTAGTAATCGACGGCTCGATTACACGATTGGACACATGAAAATAATCACTACGCGTCTGTTAAGACGGATAGACTGGAGGAGGATAGTGAAACACATAAAATCTCAAAGAATGAGGTGGCTAGAGCATATTAAAAAAAGCGAAAATGACGTAGTAAAAAAGACCATAAAAAACAAAACAAGAAAATGGCTCAAGATCAGGTGAGGAGACCAAGTAATAGATGACTTAACGGCGATGGGGCTAAAAAATAAAAAATTAAATCAAAGAACAGACATAGCTGAATAAAATTGTTGCAATCGCCACAAGAATGAACAACAAAATAGAATAAAGAATAAGAATAATTTATATTGTAAAAGACGGATCTGTAAATCCTGAAACAAGATATTCTTTTGAATGTAAAGCTGAAAATAATTAAATAAATTTAAATAATAGCAACTTCATCATCATCATCCGCACGTTCAAGACCAGCGGCTTTAAATTATTATTTTTGGAAAAAAACATAAGTTAGAATTTAATTGTTCAATTTTGACAATTTGTGCTTATAAAAAAATTTAATTTATAACTTCAAAAATCAATTAATCTGTTACTTACTCTTAAGAAGGAAATTAATAACTGTATCAAATAATTATAAAAGGTTTGAAATTTTTTGTGGTAAACTTTTAAGCATTTTTAATTTATTCAATATTGTGCGACCTTACTGTATTAATTAGAAAAAAGCTTTTGATTTAATTCTAAAATACAATTAGTCAATTACATTCAAAAAAACATTTTTTATACTAATTAACGATAATGAACTAATATAGCCTTCAAGATGAATGTCTAACTGTTTGAGTTGCTAGCATTTGAGTTTTATTTATATACCCCCCCTTCCCGAAAAATTTTTCTCATTTCGACCAAACTCCGAATATTATGGCAGTGATGACGCGATGTGCAGAAAAAAAACTTTGCTTTGTTCCTTCAACGACAGTACTCACACGTTTTCCCTCCACACGAAATACGCAATTGTTCTGAGCTTGGTCTACTACCACACAATGTAAAACAAAAAGCGTCTCCTGAAGGAAGGTTAACAAAGTTTGAAGATAATTTTTAATTATTATGTTTTCTTGGATTACTATTCTTTTCTTCACCTCTCTCTGTAGAGCACTTTAAAATTCTAGTTCTATTATATTTAAAAAAGTTGAAACACAAACTGCTTTTTGAAAACAAAAGCCTAATATTTTAGGCTACATTTTAGGCCTAATATTTAGGAAATTTTACCCTTGGTAGGTAAAATATATTGACATCGAATAATCTTTATCACAATTTTTCTAAAATAAAATTTTAAAATTCTCAATAAACTTCTTAAAAAAATCAAATTCAATTTTATGGTCGGATTATTCGTTATCAGTACCCCAGCTTGGCTCAGTCGAAACACTTTATTGCACCACTCACACGCGACCTTCTAATGATAAAACTTTGCCTTTCAAAAATTAAATTCTTCTAAAAGAAATAAAAATCACAAGAAACTTTCGCTAAATTATAATTTTATTATAACTGATACAAAATTTTTACATCGAAACTCTCAAACCAAAATCGCGACCTCACAGCTCCGTGGATCGCTCGCGAGTCCCCTCATGCACTCTAAATCAAAAATTTCCCCACCTCAGCTCTTACACCAGAGGCGTAACAATTTAAATTTACAAAATACAAATATAAAAATTATAATTATAAAAATACACATAAAAATAATATGACATCTCCTCCCTGATATTTTTAAGATCCAACCCTTATTTGGATTGAGAAAATATCACAAAATGGTCTTCTAATCATAATATACTAAAAAAAACTTTGTCTACTTAATTAGTTTGGCAATCATATTCACAACCAAACTTAATTTTATTTACACTTTCCCACTATCTTTACAATGAACGTTATTATGACCTTCAATCAATTCAATAAATTCCTTTACACAAAAATTACCATCATCTTCCAACACCAGTTTTTATTCTTCTTATGTATTAATTGACTACAACTCTCTCCAATTCAGCAAAACTTCAATTCTTCAAAAATATTTCATAAATTTTTTAAAACTTTACTTTTCTTCTGTGAATCTTCAATGATTCTAATTTTACGTACTCTTGCAATTTCTTTTATTTCTTCAATCTTCCGATTGATCTTTACCCAATTAAATCCTTCACTATTACTTTTTTAAAATTTTAATTATAATTTCACACTATCAATTAATTTCAATAAATTCGCTACATTTTTTTAAGCGGTAGCTTCATAAATATTCAATTTTAATTCATAAATAATAATAAATCCTTTTCATAATTCCTAAATTTTAATTTCATAGTGACAAATCTTTAGTAACTGCCAATTTTCCATTAAATACTTCAATTCCATTGCTTAAATACGATACCAAATAAATTTTACTTTTATGATAATTGTAGAAAAATTCTTTACTTTACTTAAAATTACTTTTTAAAATTCCCATCTGCTTATTGCCTGAAGATTATTGTTATCACTTATCAAAATTGTACATCGTTGAATTTTATACTTTTCTTTTTAAGTGCATAGTTTTATTTTAAAATAATTGATTATTATTAATTATCGTTATTTTAATTTAAATTGATTTTTCATGATAGTTGCATTCGTTTTCAATCTAAATTATCAAATTTACAAATTTAATTTTTATCCATTTCTATTTTCATTTGCTGTACATTTGCTTATTCATCTACTTCTCTATTTTGTTGGATATTAGTAATTTCCATCATTTTTCAATCGCGCTCGACGATAGGTCCACCTCAACAAAATATGCGCCCATGCTTTTGTCGCATTTTTTTTTCCTTTCCAAAATCGTTCCAAAATAAGATAATTTCTTTTCCTCTTTTCTGAATTCCTTCCAGTTCCATTCTTTTTAGAATTTTTAAATTTAATTTTAAAAAACCAACTTATTTTTTCTTCTTTTTCCTCCCAATTTCTTAATCCGTCTACTTCCTCCCTGTCCAAATATCTTCGTAAACTGATAACTGTACCTTTGCTTTTGTTTTCTTTATGTTCTTTTATTCTATAATTTTTAACGTTCTTTCCAAAATTAATCTTTTTTTTACTCTGAACTTTTTTCCATCTAATTCCACGCATTTTCTTCCTTGTTAAAATAAGAACCTATCCAATAACTATGTCGCATTTTTCAAGTTTTTCCTCTGTAACCACTTCCTGGGTTGTAATGATTTCCTCCTTTAATTTCTTCATATTAAATTCTTGTCTAAGTTGATCAAAATTTTGGCTTATGCTTTGTTGAATCGATTGAAACATCTGTTCCAATCTTTTTGTAAAATTTCCATCTATTCGCACACTCATTTTGGAAAATCCTCTAAAAATCTCAGGGTCAAAAGTAGGTTCTTTGTGAACATTTCCTTTTTAAAAATTCCACTTCTCAAAAATGTTCACCAGATGCCCCACGTTACATGCGACAGATGACATCAAATATTATCAATCCAAAATTACCAATCGCACAGCTGCAGCGCGATTTCCAATAAATAAAACTTGAAATTTTAAAAATTATATTTTTCTTCTAAAAGAAATAAAAATCACAAAAAACTTTCGCTAAATTATAATTTTATTATAACTGATACAAAATTTTTACATCGAAACTCTCAAACCAAAATCGCGACCTCACAGCTCCGTGGATCGCTCGCGAGTCCCCTCATGCACTCTAAATCAAAAATTTCCCCACCTCAGCTCTTACACCAGAGGCGTAACAATTTAAATTTACAAAATACAAATATAAAAATTATAATTATAAAAATACACATAAAAATAATATGACATCATGTGGGTGACTAATTCCGGCTACATAAAATTGAATTTAGTAATCAACATTTGACCAAAAAATTTTGTACTAAGTAGGTACATACGTAATACTTGAAAATGAAATGAATCATGAATAAATTACATTATTATATAAACAATAACTTAGTTTATGATAAAGTTTTATTGCCATTTGTTATAGCAATTAAAAATTTAAATGGTAATTAAATTCTATAAATTACTAACTTAAATGAATATAAAATCACACATGTTTATGGAAGAAACTGTATTTTTTTATCGAATTTTTAATTAAAGATTACTGCATCATCTTTGACTTTTTGTGCATTGTTCATCTCTGTTTGTTCATACCTATGTCGAGGTTGATATTTTGACTTCATTGTCTATATCAACTAACCGAATAAAACAAAAATTCTTATAGTTACATAAAATGTTTAATTTAATTAAGTTTAATACATACATAGCTTTACCTTGAAAAAGTTTATTATTTTCCATGTAATAACCATTATTTGATAATGTAAGTTCAACATTACATTGGCTAACAATAAAAAAATTTTTAAATTTTGGTAAACTACTTCAGAGAACATTATAATTTGTTAAAACGAATTAGTTTCTAGAGTTTGAGTTAAAGTAATCAATCCGTATATTTTGATAATCGTATTAACACTTCAAATGAATTTTAAAATTCATTATTGGCCTGGGTTTCTGGCTATTTGGTTTTTTGCAGGCTTTCTAATTTCGTAAGTAATACATTATTTATATATTTGATTAATAAAAATTTATTTTTGCACATTTTACAAAATTGAAAATAGAACAACAGAAATGTTTTTAAATTTTTAACGTTATTAATTATTAATTACACTATGTTAACGAGTTGCATCAAAAAATCTGACATATCGTAAAAATCAACCTAGGATTTGAATATTTTCAGATAACATAAAATCAATTTTTTTATATTAGATAGTTACAATTTCTAACACAAAATTTACCACAAAAGTTATCGTCTAAGACTTGATTTCAGATTATGCAAATAAAAGATAGCAGAAAAATTATAACTATCCGATTTTACCCTTTCATGCATAGTACATAAATTTCATGATGTATAAAAATTAATCATTTCGACGTTGTCGCGACAAAAAGGCGTAAGCGCCAAAATTTCCAAAAATCGTTTTCGATGTTAAAATAAAGCCTATTTCAATTTACACTACTTATGTTTTTGGTGAATTCACCAAAAAATCCTAGAATGAATTATTTCAGTTTAAAGTAGTGTAAGCGACATTATGGAACCGAACAAAATAAACCCTAACGCTAGTAAGCATCAAGTGTCGCAAGTGAGTACATGCGTTACGCCCCGTTGCTATTACCAGATACATTATCATTTAAGGTATGTAGTTTATTATTTTTGTTATGTTATTTAGTAAATCATTGTGTTTTCAACTGTTAGTAAGATTAAATCAACCTTTGTTTATAAGAAATCGTTAAAAGTTTATCTTGTCGCTTACGCCTTTTTGTTATTAAAAATTTTAAGAGGCGTAAGTGGAGTGTTTCCATGTTAATTCATACATATTTTAAATGCATTTTTCTTATTATTTGTACATAGTCCTGTAATGTTGTAAGAATCACAAACAGTGTACAAAACGTTATTAATAAGAAAATATTCTTATATTTGAACTGAAGTAAACAGATTTCTCACAAACAGTGTTTAAAATCTGAGATAGAAATGTTACTTACGTCTTTTATTTTATTTTTATAGGATGCTGTTGCGTGCCCAAAAAATTATGAATCTACTCAATGAAAATAAAGAAAACAATATTAATATTAATAATCAAGAAAACGCGTTAAATGAAGCTTTGTTGCACGACGTTATATTAGAAAACTGCAACTCAGAACCTGAGGTTGATTTATGTTTACCGAATTCAAAAATTTGTGATTTAGAACGCTGTGATTCTGAATTTGAGACTGAAACAAATAATATTAGTAGTTTTAAGAATGTCCTTTTGGTCCTAATTGACTTAGGACCTGATTATAATTTAGATGAACATTATTTAGAAAACTGTGATGCCGAATTTGAAACTGGAACTGACGTTAGTAAAAAGAGTAATAAAGAGCACTCCTACTTAGACATTACAAATGTAAAGTCTAGTTAATTTAGTTTATTTATTTAGTTAAGAGTTATTTTTTTATTTTCTAATGCTGTGTTCTTTAAAGATGTAAAATTAATAAAATTATACTATTATTTATTTGTTTTTTTAAACTTTTTGTTTTATGCTTTTCCCATAATTATAATAAATTTTTTAATTTTATTAAGAAATTTTAAGCGCCATAATGAAATTATTTTGATGAAAAAAGAAGGCGTAAGAAAAGCGTAAACGACATTTAAAATAGTAATTGTTAAAATGAAAAAGGCTTATGTCTCAGAAAAATAGGCTTAACCACCAACTAACAAAAATAAATAGGCGTATACGACAAAAACGCAAATTAAAAGTAAGTTTCAAGACCTACTGTTTTTATAATAATTAAAAAAAATTTGTTTTAAATAATGTTTATACCTTAAAACAAAGTCCAATATTAACAAACACAAATAACGGATATAAAATGTTTTTTGTTTCTCCTGTAAAATATTGCAAAAGCCGCTTACGCCTTTTTGTCATGACAACGTCGATTTTATAACTAGGGTGTCCAGATGACTGTCGGACGTAGTTGTTTGGCCTTTGGCCTCACTGAGTGAAAATCTTTATTCAAAGTTTATTTTTTACTGAAAATTAACATAATATAAATCAAATCCATTAATGATTTCCCATCCAAAAATATTTCAAGATTCATCCAACTTTTCTAAAATTTAGTTCTCAATAATGACAAAAGAAGTCTCGTTAATCAAATCATGCGCGTCACTAATGAGACGTTAAATGAAAAATCTCTTTTGTAAAGAATTTCTGTAAAACACGTTTTTAGTGCTCATCTACCATACATAAGGAACTCATGTGCAAAATTTCATGCTTAAGGACTCACCTCTTTAAGATGTACTTTGTCTGTCAGTCAGCTTCAACCACATGTTGTGAATATTTTCATCATATATCTTTCCTTATATTTGCATGAATGTGACACTATGCATGTAAACTATGGTTTACTTTAACAAACATTATTATCCTTTAATGTCATTTGTGATTAAATAGTAAAACTCTTCTCTTTGGGAATTCTTCTATTAGTAGAAGAAATAAAATAAATCAACTTAAAATTTTTGAAGAATCCAACACTTCAAACATAACCCCAAATCTTCATAATAATTTTAAATTTTAATTTTAAATATTGTTTTAGATACATAGTTGCAATAACAAACAATAATGTAACATCGTTTGTTCCATACATTAGTGAATTAGGAGCATGGTACCCTTCAAGTTGCGTTTTTGGACAGTTTATGAACATTGCAGCTTTGCTTAGTATGATGATTGAAACAATTTACTAATTTTCTGATTATTTGCTTAAAAATTAAAGTAATTATGTCTTTTTCAGGTTTCATTATAATATATCTTCGGTATCGACAAATTGATCTTGCTATAAACACAAATACAACTAAATTAAAAAAAATATGGAACAAAATAGCATTTTGGTTAGGCATTGTTATATGTTTAGGAGTAAGTATTGTTGGAAACTTTCAAGCCGATCTCGCAGGAAAGCTTGAAATTTTTGTCATGCACATGATTGGAGCTGTTATGGCGTTTGTGGTTGGAAGTTTATATCTACTAATTCAAGTAGGGTACCTATTTATTTTATTTTGTAAAATATAGACTTCATTGTAAAAATAGTTAAGTAATATAAATAATATAAAAGAATATTATATTTTATACAAATAATACCTACTAAATTTAATTTTTACATTAACTATTTTTTCAATCAAAGAGCTATCTCCATTGTAAGGACCTTAAGGGTACTAGGCAATCGTTATTCGCAAAATCCGCGCTCTTGTTTTTATTAATTTTAACATAGAAAGAAAGCAGATACACAAATGTAATTTTAACCAATGTTTATTGATATATAAATGATAATAAAAATTATACTATAAAGCCCTTAGGAACATAAAAAAAGGCGGCACAGTCTGCGACGTATATACGTGTTTATTTTCCATTTTTACATGCTGTCGTTCGTGGAACTAATTTTTTTCGGCTCTACAAATGGTTTTTAGTTTCCTAAGATACGTAGTTTGGGACTGAACCTTTTTTTTTTTTTTTTTTTTTTTTTTATTAAAGTTTTTATTACAATCTATCCAAGGATAATGGGTAATACATATAGATAATATAAAACTTCAAAATATCGAGTTATTATTAAATTAAAAATTGTTAAAAGATTTATTTAGCTTTCAAACGTTATATCGTACGTCATCAGAATAATATACAAATGTATACATTTGTATAAACTATGTATACAAAATAAAAATGTATACAAATGTATACATTTGTATATTATTCTGATGACGAACGATATAACGTTTGAAAGCTAAATAAATCTTTTAACAATTTTTAATTTAATAATAACTCGATATTTTGAAGTTTTATATTATCTAATATCAACGAGTTAATAATTTATATATTTAGGTAATACATATAGCTTACAAAGACTTGTAGGGATCGTCCAATGACATCTCCCTTTCTTACATTAGTCTTAATGACTGCTATAACTGATAAATATAGAAATCACTGTAGTCTATTCATCCACCTGTTTATATTGTGTCGCTTCAAACGGTCGTTATTGTTGTCACCAGTTTTCAGTTCAACTAGCCTGTTCGGATGGGCGCACAACCTTGTGTAATAAGTTTTACTGTAGTTTATGATTTCTTCTCCAACAGTAGGTATTTGCAGGTCTCGTTGTATAACTTCATTTGGGACAAACCATGGGGCGTCGGTAATTATTCGTAGTGTTTTTGACTGGAATCTTTCCAGTATTTCAATATTAGAGGTCGATGCTGATCCCCATAGTTGAATACCGTATGTCCACACTGGTTTCAGGATGGTCTTGTAGATTAATACTTTATTATTGAGTGTCATTTTTGAATTTTTTCCTATGAGCCAGTATAATTTACTTAATTTCAGCCCAAGTTGCTTTCTCTTTGTAAAAATGTGCTTGCGCCAAGTCAAACGTCTGTCCAGGTGAATGCCCAAGTACTTAGCATCATCGGATTGAGGAATCTGTCTGTTATTCAATTTCACCGGAGGGCAGGTACCTCTTCTTAGAGTAAATGTCACTTGCACTGATTTACTTTCATTTACTTTTATTTTCCATTTTTTGGTCCATGGTTCCATTTTGTTTAGGACTCTTTGCATAATCTCAGAAGCCACAGCAGGCTCTTCGTGTGCAGTTAGAAAGGCAGTATCATCTGCAAATGTTGCTGTGGTGGTATTCGCGTCGGTAGGCAAGTCAGCAGTGTAAAGTAAGTAGAGGATAGGTCCTAGCACACTTCCTTGCGGGATTCCCGCATGGATTGGATATATCCTGGTGTATTCTTCTCCAAATTTTACATAAAAGTGTCTGTCTGTGAGGTACGATTTCAGTACCAGGTACATGTTATAAGGTAACGCTTTTTTCAACTTGTACAGAAGGCCGGCTATCCAAACCTTATCAAAAGCTTGGCTTATGTCAATAAATACTGCAGTACAATATTTCTTCTTTTCGAAGTTTTTATTTATTTCCGAAGCTAATCTGTGGACTTGCTCCACTGTTGCATGCTCGCGCCTGAACCCAAACTGGTGGTCCGGTATTAGTTTTTTTTCTTTTAGGATTGGTAATATTCTTTTTAAGAACATTCTTTCGAACAATTTGGACAAGATTGGAAGCAAGCTGATGGGTCTGTATGACTTCACATCCTCGGGTGGTTTGCCAGGCTTTTGGATCATTATGATTTCCGCGACTTTCCATTGTCTTGGAAAATACCCCGTTCTTAGTATCGCATTATAGATTTGAGTTATAAATTTTAAGCCAGTACGTGGAAGTTCTTTTAATATCTTAGCGGTGATGAGGTCGTATCCAGTAGCTTTTTTGGCTTTTAGCTCCTTGCTAATCATTGATTTAATTTCGCTTATCTTACATTTCTTGATTGGTAGATCAAGTTGTTCAGGAGCATCCAGAAACTGATGGATTTCATCTTCCTCTTTGTGCCTGTCAAATGCATGTGGTTGGAAGACCTTAGTTAAATGTTCTGCGAATAGTTCCGCTTTTTGTTTGTCATTTTTGGCCCAGTTTCCATCTTCTCTCTTCAATGGGGGTATTTTGAGTTGCGGTCGATTAAGAGTTTTTGTTGCTCTCCATAAAGAGTAATCTGAAACTTGGTTAGCATTAAGGTTTTCCAGGTAGTTTTGGATACATTGGTTTTTATCTTCTATTAGTAGTTGTTTTAATTCCTTAACTGCTTTGTTGAGTTTTGCTTTGTCATGATGGCTTCTTGTGATTTGCCATTGTTTTCTTATTTGTCGTTTTTCTTTTATTTTTTGTTTAATGTTTGCAGAACAGTAGTTTCTTCCGTCTTCTATTTTTTGTTCTGGAGTCGAATTCCATCCTGCTTGCTGTAATGTGTTGTTCAATTGTTCGATTGCTGTTTCTATGTCGATAGATGTTTTTAGTGGAACTTGTAGTTGTAAATTTTCTTCTACTAGTTTTCGATATTTGTTCCAGTCAGTCTTTTTGGAGCACAGAGATGGTGGTTTGGTTGTGTTAATGACTTTTGTGCTTAAGGTTACTAGCACTGGAGTATGATCTGATGATAAGTCAAGGCTTGATTTTGCTTCTAAACATTTGTTTGGTATTCCTTTGACCACGCAGAAATCGATACAATCGGGTATTTTTCTTTGATCCGTGGGCCAGTGTGTGGGTTGCCCCGTTGAGAGATGTCGTAGATTGTTTTTTTGCATTGCTTTCATCAATTCTCGGCCCTTGGGGGTGGCTAGCCTTGAACCCCATTGAGGGTGCTTTGCATTATAATCTCCTCCAGCGATGAAGCGATGGCCAAAAGTGTTGTAAAAATGCATAAAACGGTCCTCTTTAATTGCATGCTTAGGCGGACAATAGACAGCTGAAATTGTTAAGGGGCCAATCCAGTCCTCTATTGAAATGCTAGTTGCCTGTATGTATTCTTTTTGATAGTTGTCTAGTACATGATGTTTGATTGAGTTTTTAATTATTATAGCCGTTCCTCCATGGGCAGTTCCATCCGGATGCTGGGTAGTGTAGACCGTAAATTTAGGAATTTTCATATAGCTTTTGTTTGTGAAGTGAGTTTCGGATATTAACATTATGTCTATTTCATTGATTGTGATAAATTGTATTATTTCTTGTCTGTGTTGTGCTAAACCATTGGCATTCCATAAGGCTAATTTAAGTTGTTTAGCCTTTTATGCCATTTTAGTCACTAGGGTTGTTAGTATGTTTAGCATGGTACTCATTTGTTCCATGAGCCCTTTCATCATTTGCTTCAGTTCTTGTATGTCATTGGTGGGTTGTTGCAATATTGGTTGTTGAAATTGCTCAGCAGCTTGTCCAAGTTGGTTTAATATTGGGGTTTGTTGAGGTTCTTTTCTAAGTACCGAGGCATACGAGTTTCTTGATAAACTTGCCTGTTGAGGAATGTTATTGTTTGGCGTTTGTTTTTTCTCTCTTAAGGGTGGATAGCTTTTTTGCTGTAATTCTTTAAATATTGTACATCCCTTGTAGTTGGCCGGATGGTTACCTTCACAAAGTACACATTTAACATCCTTTGTTCTCTCTTTTCGTGGGCATGTATTTGTTAGGTGATCGCCAGCGCATTTGACACAGCGTGGGCTTTGAAAGCAGAATGCTTTGGTGTGTCTATAACGTTGACATTTTTGACACTGAGGTATGTCTCTCTTAGGTATAGGCGGTTCAAAGTTGACTATGGTGTTGAGCAATGTTTTTACCATATAAATGCTTTTGTTGTTTACATTTGGCCTCAGATCCACATAGAACAAGGACAATGGCATTTTTGTGCGATTATGTTTAATATTAAATACACTAGCGATCGAGTATCCCAGTTCTTCGACTGCGTTTTTTATGTCGTCTATATCAGTTGAGTAATGTATACCCTTTAATACAACTTTGAAGTTTCTTTCCTGTTTGCGTTGGTAAGTGTGGAATTCCGTTTTTTTTCTTTGAGAGCATTTATAATGGAGGTGTATTTCTCTGACGTTAGCGGTTGAATCTTTACTTGGTCTCCTGCTAGTACCTTGAGATGAAATTCACCTTCTGCTACTTTGTGCATCAATTGTTGTAGCGGTTTGATATTTTGCACTCCTGCTACAAATATAGGGGGGACTTTGGGTGTTTTTTCTTTAACTTCGGATTCTTTATCCACTTTTTCCACCGGCAATCCTTCAAATCGGTTCCTGGTTATAACTACTGGATTTGCGAGCCAGTAATCACTAATTTTGGTTTGCTTGTTTGGTCTTTCGTTATGATTTGCAGGACTACTTCTTGTTCTTTTTCTATACTGCACCTCATTCCATGAATCTTGCTGTGACAGAGTGCGATTGTTTGAATCATCGCTAATCATAATTGTATTGTTTTCTTTATTGTTGTTGGGGGTTATAATTTCCACGCTTGATTCTATGTTTGCTGCTCCACATTTATCGCAAGTCCACTGATCGATTCTTCCACTGTTGATTAATTCGTGTAGTGTTTCTATGTTGACTTTGGTGCACTCCAAATGATAACTTTTTTTACATCTAATTTTACACTGGATACGGTCCTCATATCTAGTTATAACCTTCTCGCAATCGCCACACGTCGACATAGCGCTTTTTGTTTATCTCTTAACCTCACTTATTAAATTATAGTTCTTATTTTTTTACTACAGGGACTGAACCTAAAATTAGAACGATCGAATCGGAATTATTTAAGTAGTAGACGAAAAACCGCGATTTTTACGATAAAAATGCGATTTTTTTATAATTGCACGTAAAAATCGCGACTTTTCAATTTTTTTTGGAAAATCTCGAATTTTTATGGATTATTTCGGAGGTTCAGTCCCAAATTACACATGTTTTATGTGTCCTCAATTTTTTTCAAGTCACCAGAGACCTCCGTTTTTTTGGAATCATGTAAAAACCAAATGAAAATAAAAAGTCGAGAAAAACGCGTTCAAAGTTTTTTTATTGATAAAGGTGCTTTTACTCATATTTACCTTTTTTAAAACTATCCAGATGCATAGAATTATGTTTGCAGTAGTGCTTCGGCATCAGACCGTTATTGTAAAATTTATTTTTGTTATTTTTTTTTATTATTAACACAAGTAAAATGAAGTAAAGTTACAATATGACAACGATTTTGATCTCAATGTGAACAACTCACAACTGATTTCTTTTAATATTCTTTTTTGTTCTAAAGTAAAGACCAAACCATTATTCTAACGACCTAGGACAACCCTATGTAACATGATATTTAGGTCTTAAACCCTCTGGAAAGGCAATCATGCAGATATCTACGATTCTTTCTACATTTATCAAAGTATTTGAATTTTACAAAAAATTTCATATAATAAATTATTAAATTTTATATATTTTAATACATCCTATTTAATTATAATAATATATTACAATAAAGAGCTCATATCGTAACATTACAGTCGTCCGAGTAACGGTCTCCGCTCTGCTACCAGCGGTAGACTGACATCCAGTTCATGCACCGCTCCACCTTTTCGCTTACAAAATTAACAATTTTGTGAATTTTCATATGAACTAAACGGTATTTTGTTCAGGAAGGATAGTACTTACAGAAAATTAAATAAAAAAAAATCGACTTTTCGATTGCCTAGTGTCCTTAAAGGTGCATTTAAATTTCAAGGCATCTGTCGGCGACAATTTTCTTCAATTTTTTCAAAATTTTAATTGATACCCTGAAACAAATTTTGTCTTTTATTTTAGTCAAAAATAACATTTGAACTGCGACCTTATTATGAAAAGTATCCTGAATTTGGAGTTAGTAAATTTATCCAGTATTTTCGGTTAATTTTACTCTTGATGTACTACATAAATCTGGTCATCATTGCTCCATTGGCAATTGCCGGAGCTAGAGAAAGTAATGGTGAGCGAGCATTTTAAAATTATTATATAAAAATTGCATTAGTAATTAAGTATAACTTAATTTTGATGAGTTTTAGGTTATCGTCTGCAAAAACTTCTTCCAGAAGATGATGGATATGATGTTCATTTAATATCAGTTATTGCAGAGTGGAACGTACTATTCCTTTTTATAGTATACGTATTAACCACCACAAAAGAATATAAGGCTTTATCATTTAAAGGAATAAAATTTAAACAAATATAGGAATATCTTGTAAATAATTTAAAATTTTTGTGTAATTTAAATGACAGCAGTGGATGCAACAATTTTAAATTGTTTTTATTACTACCGTACTATTTTCTTCGTTTCTTCCACTTCAGGTGCATTTGAGAAATTTCTTATAGGAAATTTACACAAATCTTGGACAGGTAATTTTTCTTTAATATTATGCTTTTTAAAATTACGTGGTTGTTTTGGAGTTGGGCCCAAAGTTACGTTCGGTAAGATCAATTGCGAATTTTCTAAATATAATTATTTTCTTCGTTATATTGATTGATTATTTTAATTATTTATTACTGTTAGTATTATATTATTTACTTATGCAATAGTTATAATTTACTAATTTAAGTAAAATTAGTTGTTTTTTAATTGGAACAAAAATTGTAAACTGATTAAATACAATCAATAGAGTTTTATCGTATGAAACTTGCTCGGAGGATTTTGATATTTGAAATACTTGTAACTTTGTAAAAAAATAAAATTAAACTGATGGAAATGAAAGGTTACTTGGGTCCTAATGAGTCTTTAACGTTAACATGTAAAACACGAATTTTACCAATAATTTGATTTAGGGGAGCCAACGTGTCTACAGCGTTCCTCAGATGTTTTCAAATGAAAAAAAAATTTAAGTTTATTTAGATTTTAATGAGGCGCTAACAATAGACACCAATTTAACCCAAAAATTTGATATATGAGACCAGCGATATGCACCTCAATCTCCTACTAATCAGACTACTCACTGTAACTTCAGATCATCTATGTACCTAATTATAATATATGTATAATAAATACAGTACCTATAAGGTATAAACCGAGATCGTTGGGACTGGGATATTTCCAAGAGAAAATAGTAAAGAGAGTCATAGCCCCCATACGAAAAAATTAATAATGGAAGATGCCGGATGGATCAACAATGCAAAAACGCGTGAAAAATGATAAACGAATAATGGACAAATGGAAGGAAGAGATGTTATGTTCCTTACAACTTGAAATGTGAGAGGAACTTTTGTATTGGGAGTATTAAAACAGTTAATGGAGGTGATGAAAAAGTACAAGGTACAATCTTAGCATTGCAAGAAACAAAACAAAGTGAGGATGATACAATGGATATAGTAAAGTTTACCTTTTTCAAGAGTGAAGGGAAGGATAGAAGGATAGAAGGTTGGGAACAGGTTTCATGTTGAGCGAAATTGGGAAGGAAATGGTGATTGGTTTCAAACCGATAACGGATAGAATGTGTGTAATAAGAATAAAAGGAAGTAATAGGAAAATAAGTATTGTCAATGTTCATGCACCTACCGAGGAAAAGGATATAGAAGTTAAGGAAAAATTTTACGAATTGTTGGAAAAAGAGTATGTGAAGATACCAAAATATAACATTAAAATGATAGTGAGCGATTTTAATGCGAAGATTGGGCGGGAAGAAACATATAGACCTGCAATTGTCAAGTTTAGTTATACAAAACATTACCAATGCATAACTAGACCAATCCCAATAGTATATTGTCATAAAATAATCCGGCCCAAAAACTGCCGAACTTATCTATGCATATCCCAGCTCGCTCAATCGGACATTAACAATCGCCCAAGTTATTATTCGCACCGCCTTATCTTGCGGCCTTGCACTTTTCCATAACTAAACCAATTCCAATTTCAATAAAATTCTGTTATTGAAAATTTTCCTATGCTCTTCTCTTTTAAATTAACTCTTTTTTTCTAAAATAGAAGTATAAAGTAACACAAAAACTTTCTGCTTTAATTAATATTTAATTATTCTTCTAAATTTACATAATCTCTCAAACCACTCAAAACGCGACCTCACAGCTCCGTAGATCGCTCGCGAGTCCTCTTCAAAATTAAAAATTTCCCCCACCTTGGCCATTACACCAGAGGCGTCACAAAATTAAATTTTCAAAAATTAAAATTACAAAAATTGTCATCAACTAATAAATTTCTTCATCCCAAAAAAATATACGACATCTCTTTCCTAAGAAAAATTTTGTAGGAATTGGAAAAGGATACCAAACGTCGCATTGTTGGGATGAAAAACCAACTTTCAAATTTACAAATCAAAACTTACAAATTACTATTTCATTAATTGACTAAACTAAACCAATCAAATTTACAATTGTTCATAGTTATTATTACACTTATTTTAATCCGTTGTCCGTTCAATCGCGATTTCATTTTAATTATTCACACACTTCTTTATTTTTTATTTGGCGTTGTTTTTGGCTCTAACGTCCTTCCACCGTACCCTAATTCGATACGCCCATTTTAATAAAACGGATTGGCATACTTGTACCACTTCCATCCTCTTCATCCAACTATGTTCATAAAACTTTTAATTTTCGACTTTGTTCTTTTCAAAATTGTCGTTTTTAACTTTAAATAACCATACTAATTTTTCTGACGCTATCTCTTCTTGCTCTTTGTCTTCCCATCTACTTGACCTGGTTACATCCTTCCTGTCGGAATATCCACCCAAACTAGTAACTTTAATTTCAAATTTATTTTCTTCAATTTTATAATTTTCAAGGTTTCTTTGAATATCTATTTTTTACTTCGCAGTTTTCTCCATCTTATTCTTCTTATTTGTTTTCTTGAAAATACGAGGACTTCCTTCTTAGTGTTGCCATTGTGCCACTTTTCTTTTTCGATAAAAATTTCGATTACACTAATTTCTTCTTAAACAAATTTTTTTCTAATTCTTTATTTTTCAACATTGGTTTACTTAATTTTTCTACTCGAAATTCTTTCCTGATTTGTTCAAAAGTTTGGTTTATATTTTGATTAATCGATTGGAACATCTGTTCCAACCTCGGCATAAAATTTTCAACCATTTGCTCACTCATTTTTTTATAGACTCAATCCCAGGGTAAAGGTAAGTTCTAGGATAAAATTCCTTATTTTATCCACTTGGCCCCACGTTGATATGCGACAGATATCATCGAAAATTATTAATCCAAAATTACCAATCGCACACCTGCAGCGCGATTTTCAATAAATAAAACTTGAAATTTTAAAAATTATATATATTTTTAAAAGAAATAAAAAATAACACAAAAAATTTCTGCTTTAATTAATATTTAATTATTCTTCTAAAACATAATCTCTCAAACCACTCAAAACGCGTACTCACAGCTCCGTGGATCGCTCGCGAGTCCTCTTCAAAATTAAAAATTTCCCCTACCTTGGCCATTACACCAGAGGCGTCACAAAATTAAATTTTCAAAAATTAAAATTACAAAAATTGTCATCAACTAATAAATTTCTTCATCCCAAAAAATATACGACAATATCTATTTAAATATCGATTTTTATTTATTATTATAATTAAAAAATTATAAATAAATTTAATATTGTAGTTTAACAAATATTTATGGTTCAAAAAAATTTATGTGACTATAAGAAGTATGAATAAGTAATAAAAAAATATTTTAATATTTTGTGGTTCCTCCTCTTGCATTGACTACGTCAGAAACCCGTGACGGCATGGATAAAATTAAATTTTGAATGATTTTGTTGGTAATTTCTTCAAACCACGTCTTTTTGAGAACTTTTTTTTTAGCTCATTTGCTGTCTAAAGCTTTAGTTGTCAGATTGTTCCTTCAATAATGGCCCAAAAATTTTTAATGGAATTCAAATTGGGACTGTTACCTGGCCACGGCAACGACGCAAAATCCTTTTCCGTTGTTTAAAATCTTTCATCTAAAGAAAATATTTGCAAGTTGAACATTTTTTTAGTTAAATTGTAAACAATATTTATATGAAGAAAAAGAAAAAATGATAATTTACTCTTTTGGCTCAATGGCATGGATCAGAATCGTCTTGGAAAATTTTTTTTTATAATTTTTGATTGACAGTAGTAAATTATTTTTTTAAATCATTTCCTAGTTTGTAAGTTTCACAGTCCTTTCTACAAAATGCAAATTCCATTATCTATGTATAATATAAAAAACATCCCCATATCATCTCTGACTACCTGGTTTCTTCACTGTTCTTTGGAGACATTTGTTCTTATATCGTTCATCAGCTCTCCGCCTTACGTAGTGAATACCATTAGATTCCACAGATTGAATTTGCTTTCATCTGAAAAAACGACTTGTTTCCATTCATTTCGGTCCAATTATTAAAGCTATCGCCTACTTTAACCGACTACGCCGCATTTTTAATGATAAATGCGGTTTCTCTGCAGGAATTCTAGCACTTAATCCGGTCTTTATTTGGGGGTCACTATCTTTCTTGGGATCCGTGGGGTTAGTTTCTGGATATTATTTTTAAAAACGTGCTACAGTCGATTAGTTGTAGTCTTAGATCATCTATACATCATGTGTATATGATCGAAGGTTGTAGTAGTCAACTTCAGTTGTAATTTCAAGTATAGACATTCCTACTACTGAAAATGCCGTAATTTGAATTTTTTTCTGCTCACTTAATTAAGTATATTTTCTATATAATATATGTATAATATCTTAATTTATATAATTCAATATTTTTAAATTTTATTGTCTTTTTGTAAAATGGTAAAATTCATTTTCAAATTATTATTTGATTTTCCGCGAATTAACCTTTGTTATTTGTTGAATTTAAGGTATTATTTTGACGGACACCGTCAGTTCGGCGATTCCAGTTCAACACCGTCATTTCGGCGATTCTGATTCGGCGACAGGCAATTCGGCAACCCGATATTCGGCTCTGTTAGTTTCGGCGATTCCAATACGGCACCGGCATTTCGGCGATTCCGATTTGGCGACAGTAAATTCGACTACGTCGATTCGGCGACGGAAGATATACTTCTAGTTTATTCAATTTATTCTTCCAAATTTAAAATTTAAATGTACACAAAAACCATAGTACCGACGCCTACGGCTTTTAGAACTTGTACTTAAAAACCCATAGTTAAAAGTTGGTTATCTCCCTATCTATCTTAAATAGATCCCATTTTTTGTTATTTGCTCCTTTTCAATAATTCTTATTGTATTAACCTTTCATTGCTTGGTTCCAACGTTTCCACGTTGGATGGAATTGATAGAACTAACAATTACGCCGAAGCTTGTAATCGAAAAATACAATTAGGTTTTAGTGGTGGTATATTTCATCTAAAGTTGTGGATTTTTTTGAATAAATTAAGACAAATTCAAAAAACTTTTGACACAGAATACGAACGTATTCTAGCCGGACATGCATCTCCTAGAAAAAAGCCGTGGTACGAAGCGGCTGATTCTCAAATTTTGGCTAAGGTAACCAATTATAATTCTATTATAGAATATTTTCGCGGTACCTATAATAGCTTATAATTATAATATGAATTAAAATTTGTTTAATTGCTAAAACGTATATGTATAATAATATGATACCTGTGTATGTATGAATGTAAATAAATATTTAATTTAAAAATTTTTAAATAAATAAATTAAAAATAAATAAATAATAACTTAAATAAATTTCCCGTCACCGAATCGACGCAATCAAATTTTCTGTCGCCGAAACTAGCATAGCCGAACATCGGGTCGCCGAATTGACAGTCGCCGAATATAAGGTGCCGAATCGCTTTCGCCGAACTGCGGTCGCCGAAACGACGTGTACCGTTATTTTGATCAGTCGAATAAAAAAAGTTCTGTACTTTGATGGGTAAAATCATGGCTTTTTCAAGACTATCTGAATTTCTTAATCTAACATTGGTTTGGATTTTTTTTTAACTTTACAAAACTAGATTGTTATAATTTTTTATTTAAATAGCCGTTTATTCGAGTGACATTAACTCTGCATTAAAATTTTATATAATTAAAAATTGTACGTCCAGACAGCGCACACCAAAATTATGTAAAGATTTATTTTTATTATGTGGCTGAAGTTAGAAACGGATTGAATTTCGATTCAGATTTACAATTTTACAGTGGACCAAGTAAATCTTCAACAAAATATAAAATTTTGTAAAATATACGTTATTAAGGCAATTTCTGAAAGCAAACGATGTATACAATTACAAATGTGTGTTCTAAATTAGGCTAAAAAATATTTTGACCACCGGGAAGCCCTAAATAGTATTAAAACTCATTGTCAAAAAAATATAAAAATAACACATGTGTACTAAATCTAACCACTGCTAAAAATTCCATTTTGTAGAAAATCATACATATAAAACATTGTAATTGTTAAGTCAAGAGGCAAAGGGGCAGATTTCCGTGCTAAAAATAAAAATAAAAAAAAATCGGACTGTGCCAAAATCTGACCCATCTCAAAAATTTGAAAATATTTAGTTACGTATGTACAAAAATTTTCATACCCAAACTCAAAGGTCTAGGGGGTAGATTTGCGACTCCAAAAAAAATTTAAAAAAAAATCGCAGTGTGCCAAAATGCGACTTATCCCAAAAAATTGAAAATATTTAGTTACGTATGTACAAAAATTTTCATACCCTAACTCAGAGGTCTAGGGGGTAGATTTGCAACTCCAACAAAAAATTTAAAAAAAAATCGCAGTGTGCCAAAATCTGACATATCTTAAAATAGCGACAATATTTAGTTACGTATGTACAAAAATTTTCATACCCTAACTCAGAGGTCTAGGGGGTAAATTTGCGACTCCAACAATAAATTAAAAAAAAAATTGCAGTGTGCCAAAATCCGAATTATCTCAAAAGATCGACAATATTCAGTTACGTATGTTCAAAAATTTTCATATTTCAACTCTCAGAGGTCTAGGGGGTAGATTTGCGACTCCAACAAAAAATTAAAAAAAAAATCGCATTATGCCAAAATCCGACTTATCTCAAAAAATCAACAATATTTAGTTATGTATGTACAAAAATTTTCAAATTCTGACTCAGAGGTCTAGGGGGTAGATTTGCAACTCCAACAAAAAATTTAAAAAAAAATCGCAGTGTGCCAAAATCCGACTTATCTCAAAAAATTGATAATATTTAGTTAGGTAAGTACAAAAATTTTCATACCCTAACGCAGAGGTCTAAGGGGTAAATTTGCAACTCCAACTAAAAATTAAAAAAAAATCGCAATTGCCAAAATCCGACTTATCTCAAAAAATTGACAATATTTAGTAACGTATGTACAAAATTTTTCATACCCTAACTCAGAGGTTTAAAGGGTAGATTTGCGACTCCAAAAAAAAATTTAAAAAAAAATCGCAGTGTGCCAAAATCCGACTCAACTCAAAAAATCAACAATATTTAGTTACGTATGTACAAAAATGTTCATACCCTAACTCAGAGGTCTAGAGGGTACATTTGCAACTCCAACAAAAAATTTAAAAAAAATTCGCAGTGTGCTAAAATCCCACTTATCTCAAAAAATTGACAATATTTAGTTACGTATGTACAAAAATTTTCATACCCTAACTCAGAGGTCTAGGGGGTACATTTGCAACTCCAACAATAAATTTAACAAAAAATCGCAGTGTGCCAAAATCCGACTTATCTCAAAAAATCGACATAATTTAGTTACGTATGTACATAACTTTTTATTTCAATTTTTTGTGTGATTTGCAAATTTACCCCCTAGACGTCTGATTTAGGGTATGAAAATGTTTGTACATACGTAACTAAATATTGTTGATTTTTTGAGTTGGGTCGGATTTTGGCACAATGCAATTTTTTTTTTATTATTTGTTGGAGTCGCAAATTTACCCCGTAGACCTCTGAGTTGGGGTATGAAAATTTTTGTACATATGTAACTAAATATTTTCGATTTTTTGAGTTGGGTCGGATTTTGGCACAATGCAATTTTTTTTTTTTTTTATTTGTTGGAGTCGCAAATTTACCCCGTAGACTTCTGAGTTGGGGTATGAAAATTTTTATACATATGTAACTATATATTGTCGATTGTTTTAGATAAGTCGGATTTTGGCACACTGCAATTTTTTTTTAAATGTTTTGTTGGATTCGCAAATTTACCCCCTAGACTTCTGAGTTAAGGTATGAAAATTTTTTTACAAACGTAACTAAATATTGTCGATTTTATTAGATATGTTGGATTTTGGCACACTGCGATTTTTTATTAAATTTTTTGTTGGATTCGCAAATTTACCCCCTAGACGTCTGAGGTAGGGTATGAAAATTTTTGTACATACGTAACTAAATATTGCTGATTTTTTGAGTTGGGTCGGATTTTGGCACACTGCGATTTTTTTTAATTTTTTTGTTAGAGTCGCAAATCTACCCCCTAGACCTTTGAGTTAGGGTATGAAAAATTTTGTACATACGTTACTAAATATTGTTGATTTTTTGAGTTGGGTCGATTTTTGGCACACTCCAATTTTTTTTTTAATATTTTGTTGGAGTCGCAAATTTACCTTCTAGACCTCTGAGTTGGGGTATGAAAATTTTAGTACATACGTAACCAAATATTGTCGATTTTTGAGTTAAGTCGCATTTTGGCACACTGCGTTTTTCTTTAAATTTTGTGTTGGATTCGCAAATTTACCCCCTAGACCTCTGATTTAGGATATCAAAATTTTTGTACATAGGTAACTAAATATTTTCAAATTTTTGAGATGGGCCAGATTTTGGCACAGTCCGAATTTTTTTATTTTTATTTTTAGCACGGAAATCTGCCCCCTTGCCTCATGACTTAATAATTACAATGTTTTATATTTATGATTTTCTATAAAATGGAATTTTTAGCAGTGGTTAGATTTAGAGCACATGTGTTATTTTTATTTTGTACATACGTAACTAAATATTGTCGATTTTTTGAGATAAGTCGGATTTTGGCAAAATGCAATTTTTTTTTTAATTTTTTGTTGGAGCTGCAAATCTACCCCCTAGACCTCTTAGTTAGGGTATGAAAAGTTTTGTACATACGTAACTAAATATTGTCAATTTTTTGAGATAAGTCGGATTTTGGCACACTGCGATTTTTTTTTTAATTTTTTTCTGGAGTCGCAAATTTACCCCCTAGACCTCTGAGTTAGGGTATGAAAATTTTTGTACATAGGTAACTAAATATTTTCAAATTTTTGAGATGGGTCAGATTTTGGCACAGTCCGATTTATTTTTATTTTTATTTCTAGCACGGAAATCTGCCCCCTTGCCTGTTGACTTAACAATTACAATGTTTTATATTTATGATTTTCTATAAAATGGAATTTTTAGCAGTGGTTAGATTTAGAGCACATGTGTTATTTTTATATTTTTTTGATAATGAGTTTTAATACTATTTAGGGCTTCCCGGTGGTGAAAATATTTTTTAGCCTAATTTAGAACACACATTTGTAATTGTATACATCGTTTGCTTTCAGAAGTTGCATTAATAACGTACATTTTACAAAATTTTTTATTTTGTTGAAGATTTACTTGGTCCACTGTAAAATTGTAAATCTGAATCCAAATCCAAATCCGTTTCTAACTTCAGCCACATATTTTTATTTAGTTTTGAATCAATTAAATCTTGGACTAGACAATCAATATTTCTCTGATCCCTAAAGCTTAATTTATTTTAATGCGGATTTTATATCTAATTTTCCCAATACTGCTCGGAATAAAAATGAATTAAGTGCGGTATCAGTAACACTTAAAAATGTATTTATTAAATTTTTAGAAAGGAATCCAGAATGTATGTTTTTATTATTAAATTGGCATTTGGGTTGAAGAGTTTTTGTGAACTATTCAGTCATTGTGTTTTCTAAAAATTAAGAAACATTTTTGAGTTTTAAGAGCTAGTCGGAGTAAAACAAAAAGTAATTCTGCTAATTTGGGTAGAAGTTTGCCTCAATTATTTTTTCTGTTTTAAAAAACCCGTTAGTAAAGGATAATATTTAAAAAAATGGATATTGTATTTCCTGCTTGTTAAACTGTTAAAAAGTTTTATTACTAGGTACTATTATATCTTTCAACCCTACTATCAGCAAGGCGTACATACATTACTATACAAAGTGAATAATCCTAGGGAGAAGTTATATCTCACGCAATATTCCGAATGAAATTATTCGATAAACTTAGTAGGAAAACTTTATAGTATAAAGCATAATTTAAAAGCTTTATAGAGTTAAATGATTTTTAAATTAAAAATGATGTGAGAAAAGGTTCTTATTTAACTAATATACAGTTTTAAAGGGTTTGAAAAGCCTAAAAATTTTAGACTGCATTTTAAGCCTAATATTTAGGAAATTTTACCCTCGGGAGGTAAAATATATGTATGTGAAAAATTCCGGCTACAGAAAATAAAAAAAAATTATGTTGGGGAAAGGGGTCGGTTGTGGGCATACTTTTGTTTTTGGCTCATAACTTTTGACTAAGTGCATATAATTTGGACTTATAGGTACCTATGGATAGCTAGAGACCTTAGCTAACTACTAATAAAAGACCTAAATCAATTCCGTCAAATAGAAAATTTTTTTAAAGAATTTTGTGTTTAATGATTCATTTTTGGTCAACACTTTTTTTTGGTTCGGTTTTTTGGTTTGGAAAATCTGGTAGAAATATAAAGAAAAACAACAACAAATATAAAATATAAAAAAATATAAAAAAAAATATATAAAAAAAAAAAAAAATCAATAGTTTTTTTATTTTGGTATCCTTCATTGGCATTATTCATCGTCTGAAGCACAATGTTTGCATGTGAAGTAGCTGACGCGCACCTCCTTTAAATATGCCAGTACAGTTTAGATAGACGGCCCGATTGCATTCATTGCAATTGATGGAGTTGGTGGCGGTTAATTTGCGTGATAAAAGCTTTAAACAAATCAGTCAGAAGTCAGCATCATCGTCAGAGGGGGGATACTCTTTTGCCTTGACACGCTTGGCTGGAGTTGGATTGGCACGCTTAGCTGGTGTCGCTTTTTTTGGCTACCTTGGCCGCTATCTTAGCATCTCGCTCAGCTACTTTGTTCTTCAAACCAGAAAGTACATTTGAAGAAGTAAACACTGAGCTCTCCATTGGTTTGCGGCAGCGATTCGATGGCTACCTTGGCGTTACACCGCGCACTGGACCAACTTCACCTAAAATAAAAAGACTACACACTGGCGTGACGTAAGAAACTGAAACAGATGGCTCTGAAGTTGATGGCTTTAAAAAAAATCGGGTGCTCACAACCGAATTTGGCAGCCATCTTGAAAAGTGGTGAAAAAAATTTTTAGGGTTAACATATTGGTTGCAATCGATATTGAATCACAAAGTATAATAAATTTACTAAATAACTATGCATTATACTTAATTTTTCGATTGATTCACTTCGATTTAAACACTATTGAAAAAGTGTAAGAAAATGTATAGTAATTTTTTCAAAGACAAAAAAATAAATTTGCTCATAGCACAAAGCAAACGCGTCTGTTTGCTTTGATATTTGGCACATAAATAACGTGATGCCTAATACACAAGTGACAATTGTCAGAAACACATAATCTGCTTTATGTCAAAAGATACGCATGATGGGTGATCACCAATGATCTATTATTTAATATTATGTAATATAAGATCGATGGTGCTCACAACCGAACCATGCCCACAACCGAACTTCTTAAGCCTTATTTACATAGGGTAGTGTATTGGTAAGGTAGTGTGTAAAAACTATTGTGTTTACATTACAACGCTTCTTACAACGTCCACAGTGTCCTGAACGGTACCATTAAATACCGTTACCATAAGTTTTACACTACACACTACCTTACCAATACACTACCCTATGTAAATAAGGCTTTACCCTGGTAGTAATACTTAAAAATGAAATGAATCATGAATAAATTACATTATTATATAAACAATAACTTAGTTTATGATAAAGTATTATTGCTAATTGTTATAG
The DNA here is from genome assembly GCA_905340355.1 of Rhagonycha fulva. Lineage (NCBI taxonomy): Eukaryota > Metazoa > Arthropoda > Insecta > Coleoptera > Cantharidae > Rhagonycha > Rhagonycha fulva. The sequence goes on from HG996556.1 coordinate 39,766,633, forward strand.
CAATTAAAAATTTAAATGTTAAAAATTAAATTCTATAAATTACTAACTTAAATAAAACCATACATATGTATTTATGAAAGAAACTGCATTTTTGGCCGTTTTTTAATGGAAGATCACTGCATCATCTTTGACTTTTTGTGTATTGTTTATTTATATTTGTTCATACCCATGTCGAGGTTGACATTTGACTCCATTGTCTACTTGTGCTTTCCTTGAAAGCTAACCATATAAAACAAAGATTCATATAGTTATGTAAAATGTTTAATTTAATTGAGTTTAATACATAGTTTTACCTTGGAAAAGTTTATTATTTTCTATATCTTGACCATTATTTGATAATGTAAATTCAAAGTTACATTGGCTAAGAATACGGAAAATTTTTATAAATTTGGCAAAACTACTTCAGAGAACATCATAATTTTTTATAACGAACTACCTAGAGTTAAAGTTATCAATTCTTATATATTGTGTTAATCGTATTAACATTTTAAATGAATTTTAAAATTTATTATTGGCCTGGGCTTCTGGCTATTTGGTTTTTTGCAAGCTTTTTAATATCGTAAGTAATACATTATTTATATATATTTCATTCATAAAAATTTATTTTTACACATTTTACAAAACCGAAAAAAGAACAACAGAAATGTTTTTAAATTTTTAATGTTATTAATTAATTACACTATGTTAACGAGTTGCATCAAAAAATCTGACAATCTGGGGTATTATGTATACCCTGAATATATCATAAAAGGCAACCTAAGATTTGAATCTTTCCTGATATCATAAAATCAATTTTTTTGATATTATATAGTTACAATTTCCAACACAAAATTTACCACAAGAGTTATCGTCCAAGACTTGCTTCCAGATTTTGCAAATAAAAGATAGCAGAAAAATTATAACTATCCGATTTTACCCTCTCATTAATTATCTCATTAATATATCTATCAAAAATTTGTCAAAACTTTCTACAAAGAATAATGCTAGAGTGATTAGTGGATCAACAAATTAAAGGACCACATAATAGTCATCGGAGTGCTAAATAACCCAAAATAAAGTTTGAGTTTCGGTGAACGCAACATAACCAAAAAAAAAACAATATTAAGTTTGTTTATCCATTGGAAGAAATCAACCCAAAACTAAGTACCTATAGTGCCACCTTTCTTCCCACTCGTCATAGGAAAATTAGTAAATTTTGAAAAAGGTTAGTTAGTTAGATAAGAGTGAGCGCATCATGCTTACCTAACTTACATAAAAAACTCATGTGGAAAATTTCATGTTCAAGGACCCCACCTGTTTAGGATATACAGTGGGGCCCGCTTAATGTGATCGCGGTTAATGTTATCATTCGGATATTGTTATCACTTTTGCCAGGAACGGAACGGACATATATTATTACATACAAAAAACATCGCTTATAGTTATCATAATTCGGTTAATGTTATCATATTATTCTTAAGATTATTTTTTCCCACGAGCAAAGGAGTTGATTTTCAGTTACAAGCTTTTTTTTTTATCGTGCATACCACCCACATAATATAGTCAGGTGTTAGCAAGAAAATCAACGTCACACATGTGATATCACATTACATATTTATGTTTATTATCAATTCCGTCGTTTAAATACATAAATGGACGATAGTTTGCTGTTAATGTGTGTTGTAAGATTCAGTCTTATTTGAAAACTTCACAATGAGTGACTATTATTAATTAATTTTTGTAGATGTACTACATACTAAATAAATAACCAATAAAAATTTTTTCCTTTTATTGTTATCAATCGGTTATTGTTAACAAAAACCTCAAGTCCCAATGTGATCACATTAAGTGGGCCCCACTGTACTTTGTTTGTCAGTCAGCTTCATAACCACATGTTTTTAATATTTTCATCATAATCCTCCTTATATTTGCATGAATGTGACACTATGCATGTTAAGGGTTTACTTTCTGTCATTTGCGATTAAATGGTGAAACTCTTCTCTTCAGGGTCTATTAATGGAAGAAATGATATAAATCAACTTAGAATTTTTGAAGAATCCAAAACTTCAAACATAACCCCAAATCTTTATGATGATTTTAAATTTAAATTTTAAATATTGTTTTAGTTACATAGTTGCAGTAGCAAACAATAATGTAACATCTTTTGTCCCATACATCAGTGAATTGGGAGCATGGTACCCTTCAAGTTGCGTTTTTGGACAGTTTATGAACATTGCAGCTTTGCTTAGTATGCAGATTAAATTAATTTACTAACTTTTTGATTACTTCCTCACAATTAATGTAATTAATTATTAATTAATTAATTATGGCTTTTTCAGGTTTCATTACACTATATCTTCGGTACCGCCAAACTGATCTTGCTATAAACACAAATACAACTAAATTAAATAAAATATGGAACAAAATAGCATTTTGGGTAGGCATTGTTATATGTTTGGGAATAAGTATTGTTGGCAATTTCCAAGCTGATCTCGCAGGAAAGCGTGAAATTTTTGTCATGCATATGATTGGAGCTATTATGGCGTTTGTGGTTGGAAGTTTATATCTACTAATTCAAGTAGGGTACCTATTTATTTTATTTTGCAAAATATAGATTTCATTGTAAAAATAGTTAAGCAATATAAATAATAGGTGTATAAAAAAATATTAAATTTAATACAAATAATACTAAATTTAATTTTTAATTTTTACATTAACTATTTTTTCAATCAGTGAGCTATTTTCTTTGCATTTAAATTTTAAGATGTCTGCCAGCGACAATTTCCTTCAATTTTTTTAAAATTTTAATTGATAAGCTAGAACAATTTTTTTTTTCATTTTAGTTAAAAATAACATTTGACCTGCGACCTTATTATGACAAGTATCCTGAATTTAGAGTTAGTAAATTTATCCAGTATTTTCGGTTAATTTTATTCTTGGTATACAACATAAATCTGGTCATCATTGTTCCATTAGCAATAGCAGGAGCTAGAGAGAGTAATGGTGAGTGAGCATTTTAAAATTACATAAAAATTGCATTAGTAATTAAGTATAAGTTAATTTTGATGACTTTTAGGTTATCGTCTGCAAAAACTTCTTCCAGAAGATGATGGATATGATGTTCATTTAATATCAGTTATTGCAGAGTGGAACGTACTATTCCTTTTTATAGTATACGTATTGACCGTCACAAAAGAATTTAAGGCTTTATCATTTGAAGGAATAAAATTTAAACAAATATAGGAATATGTTGTAAATAATTTAATTTTTTTGTGTATTTAAATGACGGCAGTAGATGCAACAATTTTAATTTGTTTTTGTTACTACCGTACTATTTTCTTCGTTTCTTCCACTTCAGGTGCATTTGAGAAATTTCTTATAGGAGATTTACACAAATTTTGTACAGGTAATTTTTTTTAATATAAAGCCTTTTTAAAATTACGTGGTTGTTTTGGAGTTGGGCTCAAAGTTACGTTCGGTAAGATTAATTGCGAATTTTCTAAATATAATTATTTTCTTCGTTATATTGATTGATTATTTTAATTATTTATGATTGTTAATATTATATTATTTACTTATGCAATAGTTTTAATTTACTAATGTAAGTGAAATTAGTTGTTTTTTAATTGTAACAAAAATTGTAATCTGATGAAATACAATTAAATAGAGTTTTATCGTATGAAACTTGCTCGGAGAACTTTGAAAATTGAAATACTAGTAACTTTGCAGAAAATAAAATTAAAGTGATGGAAATGAAAAGTTACTTTGGTTCTAACAAAGCTCTAACGTTTGACACTAATTTTACCCAAAGATTCAAAATGGCAGTGAAAATAGAATGGCGTGTTTATAGTTTCCATAAAGATATTGAGAATAACTTCACAATGGTTGAAACTCAAACAAAAAAAAATTAAAGCTTATTTAGGCTCTAATGAGTCTTTAACGTTAAGGTGTAAAACGCCAATTTTACCAATAATTTGATTTAGGGGAGCCAACGTGTCTACAGCCTTCCTCAGATGTTTTCAAATAAAAAAAAAATTTAAGTTTATTTAGATTTTAATGAGGCTCTAACAATAGACACCAATTTAACCCAAAATTTGATATGGGGGGCCAGCAATATGCACCTCAATCTCCTACTAATCAGACTACTTTACTGTAACTTCATATCATCTATGTAATTAAAATTGGCGAATAGGAGCCAATAAACATAAAAAAAATGATGAAAAGAAAGATGAAAGCTCAAAGAAGAAAAATAATGCGATAGCTAGGAATCGATGAACGGATACATATACAGTAGCCAAGGTCAAATTATAAATTAACATCATAATTACAAAAAAAAATTTTTAATAATTATAAGTTGAAAAATAAAATTAAATTAATAATAACAGTCATAGCTTAAAATTCATCGAATTGATTGAATGTAATAATAGAATAATAATTAATTGTAATATTTTAAATGATTTATTATGAAATGTTTCTAATGCAGATTTTAAACGTAGCTAAAAAACATCTTTAAACATTCAGTCATTGATTTTATTATTTTTAATTATTACATACTAATATAAATAATATATTAGATTTTAACTTAAACAAAATTATAAAATATAATATTTAAAAATTATTATATAAAGAGTTTAATGTTTTTAATTCTCATTTTTTGTTCTCTCAAAATTCCCAAAATTTTTCAACAGGTTTAACGAATTTTACGTCAATTTGATATTTGCATTCAAAAACTTTGATTGGACCCTTTGATTTTGATTTGGATTGGAAATTATCACATATGGTGCTATTCTTCTTATCATCTGGTGTTTCAATTTTATACCGAATTAACATTTCAAATCACCAATTTTTATTTTCTCCATCTTCTAAAAAATTAATTTACCAACTCGAACTTTATTTTATCATTTTATCATCTCTGCTCTCAGTTACCTTCGTGCTAACATAAACTTTTTAGGTTTCCAAGCTATGTAAGAAGCAGAAGCAAAGCACGAGGTAGTGATCGGACCCAACATTTGCTGATGTCAAAACTCTTACATCCAATATTTGGATTGGGAAAGAATGTATTGTTAATTCTCAGTTTGTTTAAGGCACTAAACTCCACAAGCTGTTTTTTATTTAATTAGTTTAGGTGTGTACTTTGTCAAATTTTATGGTGCCTTTTAGTATTCAATGACTTACATAGTCAATATTTTCTATATTAATAATTATGCTCAAACCGTTTATGGATCAATAACCTGATTCCGCTCGCTCTTCTTTTGTTTTACCGCTATATATCAATACATAGTTTTGATATTTGCTTGTGCCCATACCTTTTTTTTTTGTCTTAGAAAGAGCGCTTATATTAATGTTGTGGTGGTTTATTTCAGTAATTATTTCTTGATATCTTCTAGTCCATGCTCCTATATTCCAGCATGCAATGCGCATTGTGTTTCGCTTTTGGTTAACAGTTTTCCTGTTTCTTGCCCAAATTGTCATAGTCAAGATTCATCCTTAATTCAAGGCAATTTTGCTAACTTAAAGGCTGGCTGCTAACCTAACCTACAATCCTTCTCCTTTATCCGAACTTAGAACCGGCAACAGTTTCAACTGAACTACTTGATCCATTCAGCCTTGGCTACAGACGGTGACAAAAATTGTAGTTAGGAATTTGCATTTAATTAGCTTAACTTTATTACATTATTATTAATGTTCTAAAATTTCACTGTAAAAAATTTTTAAATTTTAAACTTATGTGCAAAAGTAACAAAAAACCTAACGTGCCAACCTAAAGGTTAAAGATTGTTTTTTTTATATCTTTTTTATATTTAACTCTTTTACCTAATCAACCTCGATAATTCAATTTTCTTAATTAATACAACCTGAACATCAGCAAACCTTTAAATATAGCCCAACAGTTGTCATTTTATATTGGTTAATTTTTAATGCTATTTTTAATAACTAAATAAAATAATTTTCTTTATAACACTCCTTAATAATAAATTATTAATTAAGAAATGTTTTGAAGGTCTCTAGCTAAAATACCTTCATTTTAAAATTAACATTAGCAATCAACGTCATTACCAAAAACTTGTTGCAAAAATTGTAACAAATAAGTTATAAAAAAATGTTTTTTTTTTAAATGTTTCGAGTTATAAATTATTAATAATCTTTTTATTACGGTTTCGAGCGCAAATGTGTCTCTTCGTCAGATGAAACCTGTTATTAAAAATTCTGGTGAAAAGACGCACAATAAATAACATTTGATATTAATGCATGTTCCCAGTGTATAACACACAATCTTAAATTTATATTAACAAAAATCTGATTTTCCTAATGAACTTCCCTTAACCAAATGATAACAAAAAACTAACTTTCTTTGTTTTATTTAACTTATTCTAATTATCCAAAATCTATCCCAAATTTTAATATTTTATCTGAGTCCAAAACTAATCTTGTGTTTAATCCTCCATTATCTTCTTTAATTTTCCTGCGTTGACAGGTTTCATTATCTTGTATTTATGATGCTTTGGATTTTACTTCAAATTATCTGCCAATTTTTCCGATTTTTTCTTGTATTTGTTATATTTTTTTATTCAACTTAAAATGTTTCTATTCCATCAAAATTTTTATTATTCCATCGCAATTATTTGTTATTTTTATAATTATTCGATATCAATAGTGTGACCATTTTTATTATTATTTTCAAACTCACTCTTTTATGAACTGTCATCATAATTTAACTAGCTTGATATCATCGTAATGTAATATTAATATAGAAACTATAAAAATTATTGTTAATTCTGATAATTAAAAGTTTAAATGCAATTAATTTAATTAAAATATAATAACACGAATATTTAAAAACAAAATATGTTTTGCTTTTTTATTACCAATGCTGCTTTTAACGTTTTCAATTTTTTTTTGTATTTCACGTCGTTTGTTCATAACGAAACGAAATAAACATTGCATGATACTTTTCCGTTAAAAATAGAAATTTTAATTCGATTATGTTTCATGCATATTGATGAATCAGTTCAAAAGAGAAACACATCAAAAAACTATCATTTTGAATAATTAATAATGCTAATACATCTTCAGGGGTATTTTACCTGTTCAATACAGCATCATCTCAATATCATATACAATTCGCTTTCTACGTAGTTAATGACATCTAAACATTCATTTATTATAATATAAATTAAATAGTCGACTATATCAGAACCAGATTTTTTCTTGAATTGGATCCCCTCTTGAAGTAACCCGTCGATATACTCTATCCTTGAATGTTTGTTTTGTGGTTTATTCATTAACATTATTTGATACGTGAATGTTCTTAGTTACATATTTTATAAGTGAAACTAAAATTAAATTTTTATAAAAGAGTTCATAAAGCATCATAACTTGCTATAACGAATTAGAAAAATAAGCAATTTGCATATCTATTTATTTATATATAGGTTATGGCCATAAAGTTTAAACTACATTATTGGCCTTCGGTGCTGGCCATTTGGGTTTTTGTAGGCATTTTAATTTCGTAAGTAAATTTATATTTTTCTTTTAACCACTAAAAATTAAAGTTGTAAAATTAAAACAATTATTATAGTCTTCCACATTTTGAAGGTGGAAAGGAAGAAAGTCTTAAGGGACAAAACGCTAATGTAGTATATAAATTATACTGTGTTTTAACAATTACTAAGGCCCACTTTTACAATTGCCGGTTAACGTCAGATATAACTAACTGAGGGTATAAATGGGGGTAACTTATATCGTGATTGGTCCAGAGCATAAATTTATCCTTAAGTTAACGTTAACCAACGATTGTAAAAGCGGGCCTAAGTGTTAGATTTTAACATATTTAGGATTAAACAAAATACACTAATGTCATTTATTTTGTATATATCAGGGATTTGTGCACCCGAAAACTATTAAATACATCAATTTTTTCTACTAGTACATGAGTGAAAATTAAACTTGTTTTTATACATTAAACTTTCAAATCGCAATATCTCCAAACTATGTTGATTTTCTTTATACGTTTTTCGCAATAAGCAAACATTCACTGCCAAGACTAAATCCAACACAAAGGCATTTACGACTTAGAAGAATACAAAATGGAAAATATTTAGAACCGAGGTTGACCAAATCATCAAAATTAACTTTAAAACCCCGCTCACACTACATGATTTCTCATGTGACTTTTCACATGATTTCTCATATGAGAAATTCTTTACGTTTACACTATATGATTTTTGATATTATAAAAGTTATGGCTTTTATGATTGGCTGTTGTGATGGTATGATTTTAGCCATGACTTTTCTTATGACTACGTAATATGAGAAATCATGTAGTGTTGTGTACTAGCTTTAACATTTATTTCACTTAGAGATCACGGCGCCTTGTTGTAAATTTCTATACAAACTAAAAAATGTATTTACAGAAAGCTTGCTAGGCTGAGGGATACAGTAATAGACATTTGATAGCCATCTAGGTTACCTAATAACCTCGATCGAGTTTTATTTGGTTTACTAAGAGACGCTCATTATAACTTTTTTGATGTAACAATATTATTATATTTAATCAGCTGGCCGGAGCACTAAAGATTGTTTTTACTAATTGCTCGAGAGACATTCCTCTATTTAAAAGTAGATATTTTTGGTAGCGGGCATTAGTAGAGCACAATACATTTCTAATACAAAAAAAATAATGCATTTTAATATTATTTCAGTTACATACTTTCAGTTGGAAAGAATAGAGTAACTTTTATTCCATACATTAGTGATCTGGGTGCATGGCATCCTGCAAGTAGCGTTTTTGGACAATTCATGAACATTACAGCTTTGTTAAGTAAGTAGATAGAAATATAGTAGGTATTAATTTTCTGTTTATTCATTAAATCACATTAAAGAAAACTTAAAGTAATGAGAAAATAGTAATATAATATTAATTTTGATTCGGTGAGAAAAAATGTAATTTTTTTCAGCTTTCATAGTTATTTATCTTCGATACCGACAAGTTGATGTTGCAATAGGTACAGAAACAACCAATTTAAATAAAAAATGGAACGAGAGTGGGTTCTGGGTAGGTATTTTTATACCTATAGGAATAAGTATCGTTAGCAACTTCCAAGGCAATTTTGAACTAAATATTGCTATTCTTATTATACACTTAGTAGGAGCTACTTTGGCGTTTGGAATTGGAGGCATATATCTTCTAATCCAAGTAAGGTATTTTTGATATAATTCTTGATACAAAATACATAATATGTATATTTCGTAACTAACAAAAAAGCATCAACAGTGTTCCGAAGATGTTGTTAATAGTAATATCACAGATTAGTATACAGATAGCCAACCCCATTGTTAAAATGGTTAACACATTTCTTACCTGAAACCATGTTAGTACTGGAGACGGCTACCAGAGGCGCATTTTTGGGATACATCACGACATTGAACTATGGTGGCTACTGGATACGCTTCATAGATGTCGTTTCTAAAATATCTCATGAAATCTCAAGTAGAAAATTTTATTTACCTAAGGCTTAAGGGTTTACTTTCCTTCAAGGCATGATATTATAACGGCATAATGTATGTATAATTAATTTTCTGCTTAAGATTTTATAAAATATTTTAGAAACGACATCTATGAAGCGTATCCAGTAGCCACCATAGTTCAATATCGTGATGTCTTCCAGAAATGCGCCTCTGGTAGTCGTCTCCAGTACCAACATAGTTTCATTGTTAAAATGTGTTAACCATTTTAACAATGGGGTTGGCTCTCTGTAATAGTAATCTGTGGTAATATCTAGTGCTACATTAAATAGCGTTTTATGCCATTTAATATATCCGGACGTCATAAAACTTTAAATGATTGCTGCATTCCACAATCTTTCAACACTTTTTTTTATGTAAACACGTTAAAGAAAATTGATTTACTTATTTGAACATGGTACCATTTAAAAACTGCGATGGGGAAGGGAAATTCTCACATTCTAATTTATGGTTAACGTGGTATACCAATAAATAAATTAATTTCCTTTAGCTAGCAAATATTTAAGTTTTTGTAACGTCCTGAAATAAATGACATAAATCATTGATTATTCAGTAAGCGGCGACTATTGGTCTTACCTTCAATTTTTTTTATATAAAATGGTGGCAGTAGAAATAGAGCCACCTATTAAAATTTTGCTATCGTTTTTTTTTATATTTTTAACTTTGTTAGGAAAAACACTCTTTATCCTACTACAACCAAATTGTAAAATAAAATAATTTTACACACAGAAAAAACTAGAAAAATTTGTATCTCGATTGTCTACAAGTAAGTAGGTACAAATTGTGCAAAAATTTAGTACAATATGTGTGAAAAATAGTACCTACAATTGCTTTAGAAATTATCTTAAAAAAGAGTAGGTACACTTGTACTAAAATTTCACAAATTTCTACTTATAGATAACCTAGACACAAAACCAGCAGTGTGGTGTTAAGCATTACTGGCAGGCTAGGAAGCGGAAAACCGCAGTTCTATTCCTAGTCGCGCCACATACACTGCTGGGAAATCGGAGGTAGTACAATGGGCCCGGTTTAGAAGCCTAAGTGCGTGCGAGCTTGTCTTGCCCTCTACAATAAAATCCAGAATCCAGAACCTAGACACAAATTGTTCTACTTTTAAGTACAAGTTTTTGATATAGTATTTTTGTTTTAGATAAAAATAATGATGGCTTTGCGACCTTATTATTTAAAGTTTCCGCAATTTCAAGTTAGTAAATGCATTCTGTATATAAGGATGATTGCAGTTGCAGTATATTTACTAAATCTTTCATTGGTTCTACCATTTGGTGCAGCAACTCCTAGGGAAGGTAATGGTGAGTAAGCATTTTAACATAATATGCTAATGTTACAATTAACATCACTTTAGTGAATAAGTTAACAATTTAATTTTAATGAGTTTTAGATTATCGTTTGCAAGGACTTCTTCCAGGAGAAGATGGATATGAGATTCGTTTAGTATCAGTTATTGCAGAATGGAATTTATTATTTTTTTTAGTATTTAACCTATTAACCATAACGAATGAACTAAAGGTCTTATCATTTGAAGGAATACGTTTTAAACAATTAGTATAAATATTTGTTTTAAATAAATTAGATAAAATGTTTAAATGACAAAGGCGTGTATAACTTATTCTAAAACATTTAATCAAAATATTATTATGACAGTTATGATAGTTATTACTTTTGAGAAAGATTTCAAAGAAATTGTGGTTTTTTATAAATTTTTCTCACGGTAGTGTCTCTAAGCAGCAGATTAAACATGGATAGACTAGAGAGCATAAAACGGCGGTTCTAATCCTGACTGCCTCGGATATGTGATACAATCTAAACAGTCCAAAATCGATTTGTGGACTATGGGGAAAGTAAAGGAAAACCATCCCAATAACATATTCCTAGTAAAGTCTTCCTGGCTTAGCCATACTACAAGAATTTCATTCAGTGCTTAGTGATCACGTGCTTATGCATTGAATCAAATTCGTGTAAGATGGTTTGCCTAAATCTAAGGATTTTGACGTCATCACTAATGAGATTAATTCAATACATCACAAGATTCTAACAGAGCTTTCCTTAGATTGATGGATAAGAAATATCACTGTTGATATAGCAATTATAAGTTTATTTTTGTCTTTTAAATACGACCAGCAACGTAGGTCTTAATCCAGAGTTTAGTATCAATGTGAAATTTTAATCTTACATTCACTCCAAGATCATATGCGCAGAACCACCAATATTGATTTTTAGAAGCCCGTCCAAAGAATTGACCAAAAAATACAATTTTAGATTTACTTGAATTTACCACTTACTTGTAATCAACTTTCTATAAATTTCGGAAGTTACACATTCATCACTATAATCAGTGCTGTTGTATTATCAATTATTAATAGTGCAAGAATGTGTGACAGTTACGCTGCAAGTTCTATGATGTTGTGCGATGAAAGACAACCTTTAGAATTATTTAATTTAGTTTTTATAAGAATGTATTTACTTTATTATTGTGTTAGCAAGTTTAGTACGTACTGAATATTACTGTGATTCATATCATAGCTTTCTGGCATTGTATACTCAGTTACGTATTGATACGATAAGATTTTACGAATAACTGATAAAATTTAGTTTTGGTAAAGTGAATTAAGGCAGATGATAAGTTATATTAGATAACCTGGTATAAAATTCATTTAAAAAGTATTGGTTCTCCTATTAGTTGTAATTCAGTACAGTTGACAAACAATGAAATTTAAAATTCATTATTGGCCTGCATTACTTACCGCTTGGTATGTGCTGTCCTTCGTACTATCGTAAGTAAAAATTTTATTTTTTGTTTTAGTATAAAAATTCCAATTGTCGCAGTGTTAAATAAAAATTGTTTAAAATTACACAGAAATATTTGCATTTTAATGTCGGGGTCACCATTATTTGTACAAATAATATCAAATAGAGGAAATTTATTTAACTGAAATTTACAAGAACCAATGACTCATATTAAGATAGTGTATACCACAAATCCGATTAGATTTGGTAACAAAACACTTCTTTTTGGTTTACTTACATTTATATTATTTTATTTTAGTATTTTATTTTACATATATTTAAAAGTTCAAGAGTATATTATAATTTTTATACTATATATACTAGTACAATTGATTATATAATTAGATAAATAATTTATTCACTGCAAAATGACGTTTTTGAAAATACGAATAATTTGCATACTAATGGGATCCATACGTCACGCAACTTACCATGTGAACTTTTATCACACGCCAGATGGCAGGTTAATTAAACTTAATTTCGTTCAGTAAATAGCAGGTATATAAAAAAATTAATTTAAATTTTTCAGAAAGATAATACAAGTGCGAAGTAAATAAAACAACAAAATGTGATCAGTATAGTATTTTTATATAAAAAAAATGGTAGGTAGATACTCGTAATATTATGTGTGTACTACACTGCATTAAAAAGCTTTTATAAATTTCAGTTTAACAAAATTTTAAAATACAATTATTTGATAAAAATCTGACATAATATGCAAAAAAATTTTTCAGTCAAATCTTGTTAAAAATTATTGGTAGGTACTTTATTTTAAATAAAATTAAATTTTGGGTAAGTTAAAATAGTGTACCAATAATTTTGGTACTATAAAGTACATTTCTCTGATTATTATTTTTAAAATATTGACATGTACAGGGGTAGTTACCAAAAGTTTAAATTATCCACAATTTAAAATTTCATTTGGTCAAGGTTTTGTTTTGGAAATTTTTTAGATTTAATTAGACGAATAGTAGTCACTTGTTGTTTTTTCAATTATGTGCCAATGAGTGCATGCAGAGACGAGATTTTTAGGTTTGGAGATTAGTCCAGAAAGCCTGAAAATTAAACATTTCAAATATGAAAACGTTGAAATTTTAGACTAATTTAATTTTTATTTATTTTGAAATTGTTAACTTACGTTTAAAAATTGAGTTGGTATAAAGGTAGCTACAAGCATCGATGCAGTGTTTTTAAACAAAAAGTGAAGTTCGCAATTAAAATTTAGTGACATCAAAATGTTGAATTTGGCATCAGAAAATTTGAATTTCGCTGGAAAACCAACCAACCAGAGTGCGACACGATTTTTCCTGGGAGAACTTTGTGCAGGAAACGAGATAAATGGTCAGTTGCCCTAGCGTAATGAAAGTGGGAAGTCTACGACTTGACGACTTCAAGGTGTTATCTTGGAATGTGTGAAAATTACCCATTGGTAATTAATTTAACGGGGATTATGAGCAACTGGAATTTTGTTGAAGGTGTGTACTGCTAAAGAAGAGTGTTATGAAATTCATTGTAAATTTTGAAGATTTGGAAAGTTTACGTACCAGTCATGACATGAGGCCACCATTTTGTCAAATCGTGAATGCAAAGAATTCGAGGGACAATCATCAATTATTCAAGCCATCATTTTGGTAAATACCATTTGAATTAATTATTCACACGTATTCAATGATTATCTTCGAGATTTGTCGCTATGATACGGAATTTTTGAGGTTATCTACGCTTGATGCTAAATTTGTATTTCAAGTCGCGTTTATGATCGGACTTTTACACTTAGGTTATTAAACACACTAGTGGAACGATATTACTAATTAATTCGTGTTATTAACTACGAAATTTTAAAATTTATGTGATAAACTTTTAAGCACGGTTTTTGTTATGTATTTGGTAGTGGTTACCATATCAGCAACGATTATTTTTTTTATACCAACTTATGAACAGTAACAAAAGCGCTAATTTTTGAAAGTTAAACAATTTTTCTTATTTTTGTAAATTTTCATTACAGATGTTTTCTTTAGATTATAATATGACGTTGATTATTCTACAAATTGGAGATACTGATTTTGAAAATTTAAATGTGTAAATTTGTGGAATAATTCTTCATGATTTTGGAAATATCGATTGAATCGATAAGGTTTAATTACAAAAATTTCGTCTCAATTTATTAGTTTATTTGATTATGAATACTATTATCGTCACATTAAATTATAATTTTATCCCTGAGAATTTTGTTTTATTGATTGTGGATAGTTTGCAAATAAGTTTTGGAACCTACTACTGAGGGAGAGTCTCGTTTATGCAAAACTCCGACTTCAACAGCTACTGGATTTAAAGAGTTGTTCGTCAGAACACGACATCTTTTATTTGGCGCACGAACGTGGGGCTCCGAAAAACAAAAGTGAATTTTTTAATTGATAGAGTTAATTGTAGGATTCTTGAAAATAAGGGGATTAATTGCAATTAAATTAAAGTTAAAATGGAAAATATAACAGGGGATAATCCATCGGAGGACATTTTTGTTACGGAAGTACAAGGTGAACCTGAGGAATTAGTACAGGAGACAAGGGAGGAAATACATGAGATTAGTGATGAGACAAGTAGGGAAATAGAACAGGGGGATGTAACGGGTTCACCGGGGATGACTAGTACACCGTGTGACTCAAAACAAAAGACAGGAGAAACAGATCCTGAAGTTAAATTGATGTTTCAAACCTTAATGACACAAATGACACAAAATAATATTAAATTAGCAGAAATATCAAAAGAAAAAAAAATTCTATTATCTGAAATAAAAGCAGAGCTAAAGAATGACATTAATGAAGTTAAAAACAAATTAAAAATTTTAGATAAATATGGGAAGAATCTAGACACAATGGACAATTTAAAAATTAAAGACGAGGGGATAGTAAAAGTTTCAAACCAAAATACTGAAATAGATCAAATTATTCAGGTAGAGAAAAATTTAATTATTGTAGATTGTCCTGTTGTAGAGGAAAATTTGGAACCGGTAGTTTCAAATGAGTTTTTGACCTTTAATGATGTTTGTGAAGAACTTGAGGACGTAAAAATTTTGGATATAGTTGTTAATAAAATTAAAATTTATACTAGAAAACAAATTAGGGGGATAAAATTTAGTAAATTAAAAGCTAAAAGGAAATTGAAATTTACAAAACACCCAGGTATAAGTAAAGCTAAGAGAAAGGAATTTAAATTTAAAGTAGCAATTTTAAAAATTTATTCAAAAGAGGAGGTTTTAGCTAATTTTAAAATTTCTAAAGTAAATGAGAAGGATGAACAGCAACAAAATTTATTTTTATTTCAAACAAACGATAAGGTAAATGAAACGGAAAATTTAGGATATTTTATTAGACAAAATTTTGAAGTTTTTGATAATAATAAGAATGACAAAAATTCAAAATTAATTAAATTGATAATTTTTTGTAAAAGAATTTCTTGCACGAAGAAAGTTGCAGGAAAGGAATGGCTGTGTGTCATGTTAAAATGGGCTTATCGCAGAGTGCGATGGAAAATAATTTTGTAAATAAAAACTTAAATTGATAAAGATCAGGAAATTTTAAAATTATAAGACAATTGCAATTAACATGGATTTTGAAAATTTTAAGAGATTAGTAAAAATTTGTAAAGAATTGAATTTTGTAAATAATATGATTAATTAATAAAGTAAATTTAGTAATTTTGTAAAATAAGTTAAATTTAGAGGATAGCTGTAAATTAGATAATATGGAATTAAAATTAAAAAAATTTGTAAATTTGATAACAGAGAAAATTAAAAATAAAATTATGAGTATGAGTATCAAACATTCCTGAACAAATATTGTGATAAATAATTGAGAATTAGAACATGGGTAGAATAAAGGTTTTTAAGAGGTACTGAGCAATTTTAATTAATTAAGGTTTTTCTAAAAATTAAGGTGGAAACATTACAACAAATTTAATGATGAAAATTGAAATCGTACTTGAGTAATGGAATTGAAAATTAATAATAAGGTTGATAATTATCTAAAGAATTTGTTACTGTGAGATTTTGGAGTTTAATAATTTTAAGGGGTTTAATTAAAATGGGGAAAATTAAAGAAATTATGAAATGAGATTATAATGAATTGATATGAAATTTATGAATGATTAATGGGGAAATAAAATAAAATGATTAAGAATTTGAAAGCCACGGTGAAGGATTTAAATAAATAAAAGTCAATTTGAAAATTGAGATTTAGTAAAATTGCAAAGTACGAGTGAAAATTTTATAATTGTTAAATATCCACAAGAGAAAAATTAAGATTTTGAAGAGTTATGAGGTATTTGGAGGAAATTTGAATTCTATCAGTTTTTGATAACTAATTTAAAGTTGCATAATGTAGGGGATTGTGTTGATGAATTAGTCATTTGATTTTGTAAATAATTTGTAAATAAGTTTAATAATGGGAAGTTTGAAAATTTAACGTTTAGGGAAATTTTTTTTTGTTGTTATTTTACTCACAATTTTTTATAAATAAAAAATTGAATTCGTAAAATAAGGGGATGATGACATGTACAGGGGTAGTTACCAAAAGTTTAAATTATCCACAATTTAAAATTTCATTTGGTCAAGGTTTTGTTTTGGAAATTTTTTAGATTTAATTAGACGAATAGTAGTCACTTGTTGTTTTTTCAATTATGTGCCAATGAGTGCATGCAGAGACGAGATTTTTAGGTTTGGAGATTAGTCCAGAAAGCCTGAAAATTAAACATTTCAAATATGAAAACGTTGAAATTTTAGACTAATTTAATTTTTATTTATTTTGAAATTGTTAACTTACGTTTAAAAATTGAGTTGGTATAAAGGTAGCTACAAGCATCGATGCAGTGTTTTTAAACAAAAAGTGAAGTTCGCAATTAAAATTTAGTGACATCAAAATGTTGAATTTGGCATCAGAAAATTTGAATTTCGCTGGAAAACCAACCAACCAGAGTGCGACACGATTTTTCCTGGGAGAACTTTGTGCAGGAAACGAGATAAATGGTCAGTTGCCCTAGCGTAATGAAAGTGGGAAGTCTACGACTTGACGACTTCAAGGTGTTATCTTGGAATGTGTGAAAATTACCCATTGGTAATTAATTTAACGGGGATTATGAGCAACTGGAATTTTGTTGAAGGTGTGTACTGCTAAAGAAGAGTGTTATGAAATTCATTGTAAATTTTGAAGATTTGGAAAGTTTACGTACCAGTCATGACATGAGGCCACCATTTTGTCAAATCGTGAATGCAAAGAATTCGAGGGACAATCATCAATTATTCAAGCCATCATTTTGGTAAATACCATTTGAATTAATTATTCACACGTATTCAATGATTATCTTCGAGATTTGTCGCTATGATACGGAATTTTTGAGGTTATCTACGCTTGATGCTAAATTTGTATTTCAAGTCGCGTTTATGATCGGACTTTTACACTTAGGTTATTAAACACACTAGTGGAACGATATTACTAATTAATTCGTGTTATTAACTACGAAATTTTAAAATTTATGTGATAAACTTTTAAGCACGGTTTTTGTTATGTATTTGGTAGTGGTTACCATATCAGCAACGATTATTTTTTTTATACCAACTTATGAACAGTAACAAAAGCGCTAATTTTTGAAAGTTAAACAATTTTTCTTATTTTTGTAAATTTTCATTACAGATGTTTTCTTTAGATTATAATATGACGTTGATTATTCTACAAATTGGAGATACTGATTTTGAAAATTTAAATGTGTAAATTTGTGGAATAATTCTTCATGATTTTGGAATTATCGATTGAATCGATAAGGTTTAATTACAAAAATTTCGTCTCAATTTATTAGTTTATTTGATTATGAATACTATTATCGTCACATTAAATTATAATTTTATCCCTGAGAATTTTGTTTTATTGATTGTGGATAGTTTGCAAATAAGTTTTGGAACCTACTACTGAGGGAGAGTCTCGTTTATGCAAAACTCCGACTTCAACAGCTACTGGATTTAAAGAGTTGTTCGTCAGAACACGACAATATATTTAATGACTAATCAAATCAAAGTATTGTATTAACTTCTACTTGTATAAAATAGGCACTTTTGGCCATTTTAAATTCAATTAATATTTTAATAAGTATTTGTAGTTGCTCTAATTATTTAATAAATGTACTAAACTTTTTGAGTATTTAAAATGGAATTTTGAACAGAATGGTGTTAATTTCTTATTGTCTAGTAATAATTACAAGAATTCGAGTATTGCTCATTACTAAAAAGTATATGTAATAGTATATTCCACTCGAACTCCATTATTACTTATCTGCTAATGATGTGTATATTACCGAACCTTTGATCATACTTGGAAAAAGTAACTAATAGAATTACAAAAATACTTTTTGAGTAAATAATACTTAAAGTAAAAATTAAAATTATCTTTGCTAATAATAGTTTTACTACAAGTACTTCATGTAAGAAATAAATGTGAATTTTCAAAAAAGTATTTATGGTAAGTTTCAGTCAAAAGCGTACCAAGAAATTCTAAAAATTTTAAAGATTTAAAGTTAAAATTTATTGTAAAACTAAATATCTTTACAAAAAAGGGGTTCATTAAAAATTTAACAAAAAATAGCTTTTATAATATGTATAAAATACAATAATTTGAAAAATATTTCAAAACAAATACGAAAGAGAAAGAAAACGTTATAATTTAAATGAATAAAAACTGACCCTATTTTGGCACTTATATTTTATTTAATTGACTTGTTTTGGTTTTTTTTTTATTTTAGCATTGATATTCACAATTACAATTTATTGAATAAATACTTAATTACAAATCTAGTATTCATCAATAAACTAATCAACAAATAAGAGACGGTCATTTGCCTTGCAGGTAACGCGATCATCTGCGAATGCGAGGTACCGGGTTCAAATCCGGAGAAGGGCAACTTTCTTATGACCAAGTCTCCGTACTTCGGAAGGCACGTTAAACCGGTGGTCCTCCTGGGTTAATGAATGGCCATCATTAACATAAAAACCAGGGTTACAGGGTCGTCTGGAAGCAAGTCTAGCAAACTACCTATCGGAAGTTAAACAATTTATTTGCTCACAGATCTAGCACTGCCAAGGAAACGACGCAGTGGCTGGAAATAACTAGCCCTAGGCTTAGGCTGAATTTAGGTTATAACAAAGTTCCAACGTTTGACACTAATTTAATCCCAAAATTCGACTTGGGAAAGCCAACATTCTACAGTTCCCTCAAACGTTTTCGCGAAAATCTTTCCAACGGTTGAACAAAAAAATAAAAGCTCATTTAGAATGTAACGAAGCTCTAACGATTGATACCAATTTTAATCAAAAATTTAATGTCGGAAGGGAGGACAGAAATATGCACCAAGGAAAAAATTAAAATAAATATAAAAAGATAAGTTTTTTTTCTAGAAAATTGATGATGCCAGATCTTTTCTCTTTTTTCTTTTTAAATAAATAAATAAAAAACGCCATAGATAAGAAAATATGAGGATATGATACTAATATTACACGAAGATAATGTTCGAATACGGCTTAATATTTTACTCATGTTGTTCAGTTTTTTTTCACTATTCAAAAATGTGCATTTTGAGGTTAGATTTTAAAGTATGGTACATTTATAGTGGAGTGACAACTACCTATTTATAATTTGATTCAATTTGGCTGCGCCACTAGCTGCAAACAATCGGCATTTTCATTTATATGTTTTTACGTAAACGCGATTATTTGTTAATTTGTTACGGTAGTAGTTTTACTCAAACAACATCTACCCTTTTGTAACAGTTCTTAAAGTACCGATACGCAAGTTCGAGGCAGCAGGTTGAGGTTACAAGATGGGGTAAATGCAGGTAGTAATATTTGAGGTCTCTACGAGATACGTTTGCTAAACTAATGGAGAAAAAAGTGCTAAAATTGGTTTTAGGGAATTGTAACGTGACGTTCTCCACCCTTAGGTAGAAATGACGTTCTCTAAAAATTAAAAATATTGAACATTTTAAATTAAAGTTTATCGTAAAATTTTAAGTTTAATTTAGATAATATAAAATCGCTTACTTGGATTATAATTTTCTTGCTTAGTAGATGAGTTGAGTTAGATGAGTTTACCATTGTTGTTAAAATTTACAGTTAATTAAAAAGATGGGCTTTAAATTTCAGCACACTTTGATAATTACAGTAATTAATTTAATTCATTAATAAGATAATTACTGTAAATGTGCTTTGTAGAGTTGTTCGGTACAACATTTAATCAGATTTGCAAATTTAATTATTATATTCAACCACGTGATTTTAAAAGTGTCAACATTGGATATAACAAATAATTTAAATACAATCGATTATAATCAGTTATTTAGAAAATTTATTATTAAAAGTTTATTTTTGAATGTAAATAAAATTTTATTGTTAAGTTTAACTGTATTTTAATTAAAAACAATAACAGTAGTTTAATATTTCTCAGTTGTGAATAGCTCCAATTTTTTTATAAAAATCAATCAATGAGAATTCGGGGATCTTTAGAGGACAATAATCACATCGGATTTTGTATTATAATGATTTATCTACTCTGTGCAAATAATCCTAGATAATGTAAATAATTTTTTTTTGACGACTTACCTATATTGATAAGAATTTTTTAAATACTCAGAGAGTCAATACAGATTTATTCAGTATTAGCGTTTCACAATTTAATTTCAATTAAATTTTGTCATATCTCAAATATTTATTATATCAATTCAAATTGAATATTAAATAGTTAAAATTAGATTAATTAATCAACGTTTACAATACAACATCGGATTACAATTATAAATATTGTTCATTTAAAATAAATAATTATTTTACCCATAATATAAGTTATTGAAAATAAAAATAAAAAAACATTTTTTTACAGAATTTCATTTTGTTTTAGATACACCGTTGCAGTACTAGCAAAAACTGTTTATCCATTTTTTCCATACATTAGCGAAACAGGAGCATGGCAGCCTGCAAGTTGTATTTTTGGACAGATGCTGAACATTGCAGCAGTGTTCAGTATGTAAATTCAGTAAATAAAATATTTCTATTTTATGTAAATTAGCTGTAATGTGTAATAAAAAAATTTTACTCTCTGATTTTTCATCAGATGATTAAAAGTTACTTCTTATGTTTTAGCTGCAATTACATTGTATATTCGATACAAACAAGTTGATTTTGCTATAAAAACAAATACATCGAATTTGAATAAAAAATGGAATAAAATAGCGTTTTGGATGGGATTTGTCGTAGCTTTGGGAATAAGCTTTGTTGCCAATTTTCAAGGTGATATGAATGGATTTAAGGGAATTTTTATCACGCATATGATTGGAGCCCTTATGGCGTTTGGAATTGGTGGAATATACATTGCAATTCAGGTAAAGTTAATTCAAATTGAATTTGTATTTTTCTAGAACCGACTAACTTTTATTTTAGACTAAAATAACATATGATTTACGACCGTATTACAAACATTATAGTAAATTTGCAGTTAGTACACCCGTATGGTATTTTAGACTATTTTCAACAGTAATATTTTTTGTATGTTTTGTAATGATTTTTGCATTTGCTATGGCGGCACCAAAAAAAGGTAATGGTAAGTAACTTAAAATAAATTTTAAGTTTAATTTATCATGTTTTAGAGGATCGACGAGAATGGATTGAACCAGGAGATGCAGGTTATAGTTTTCATTTGGTATCAACAATCTCAGAATGGGTCTTAGCAATTATATTTTTCTTGTACATATTATCCGTGACGAATGAATTTAAGGCAATATCATTTGAGGGAATATGTTTCAAAAGGGCATGATAAACTCGAAATGGTAAATTCTAATAGTAAAAATTGATATAGACTTAACAAATTTTATTTTACGAAAGAGAAAGAAACTGCTTGACACATTGTAATTATACGTACTACTTGTTGTATATGTACATATTATTTATAATAAGATTTATATAATTTCTTAAATGTTTATAAAATATGGATACTTTTCTAAATGTCTTATTTTATCATTCTTCTTCTTACACAAACTAACCGAATTTTTTCCAATACCAAAACCAGCACTTAGACAGACACTTTCACAATTGTAATAAATTTTTTGGTTAGTTGCTATGATTCACTAGATTTTTATGAGTTTATGTTACAATCAAGGAGTAGCTAAAAAGCAAAAATAAAATGGTATAGTTAAAGTTATTAAAAATTAATTATTTCTGAGGAACTTGCGTATTATAATAATTAACTAGATTCAAATGATTAATACAGAAATTACTGAAATACATGATTACCAACTTGTAACATTTTTGATTGGTACGGTGTGGCTGTTTTAAAATAACAGAAATATTATCGTCAAGGAGTTGGTAAAAAAATTCCAAGTTTTGCTTTTTGTGTTGTGCTAAAGATATTACTTTGTAAAGTACTTTTAAGTACGGACTTTTGTTGTTAAGTATTTGTATCACTACATGTGATACAAATTGTACACTACTATAATGACGTAAATTGTTGTTTTAAAAAAATTGTAATTCTCTATTTGACCACGTCAAATTGTTCTCTCTATACTCACAATTTTTTTATTACAATTTGTTATTGTCTACATATATTATAGTGATAACTGATAATTACAAATTTTTAGTGATATTAAAATAAATATATTAGGCAATCTTATTTGAAAAAATTTTTACAAATTATAGTAAATTTCAATATTTTAATATATTATATTACTTACCATTTCTTGTAGCAAATATTTCTACAAACTGCAGTAGTAAGTGGTATTAAAATATGATAGTTGCACATTTTTATTAAATATTTGTTTAAAAAACTGTGCCTGAAGGTTCTAGAATTTGTATGTACGTGTCGATAAAACACAAATTATGTTAAATTTACGTACAATTGTATAATTTTCTAACACCAACACAATTTGAATTTGTCGACAGTTTACACCCAAATTGTGCAACTTATAAGAACAGCTTCTTTCAGTGTTGCTGCAATGTATTGTACCATTAAGTACTACAACATATTCACGACAGTTTTGTCGGCAAGTTTTACAATGCATTATTTCAGTGCTTTTTGTGGTTTTGTTGTTGTTTTGTGAAACAAACGGGGTGTGACAATGTGTGCCTGAACCATCGTTTGCAGGTAGATTCTTCAGGCAACCTATACTCAAATGCAATCAACTTTAAGCTGGTATACATGCACGGGTTAGATGGAACTTATTAGTTCTTTTATATATACACCCACGTAAGCCAAGAAAAGCCAATTTAACGGTATAAACTGCCCTAAGTTAAAACGAGCTGCAAAACATGGACTATCAAGTAAAGCTATCTTTAAATTGAATGTAGACCTCTTGACGCGTACTAAGAGTAGTTTGATCTTGGTTTGACCAATCCAGGTTGGACTGCTACTAACACTACAAACTAACTAAATGCATGTATAACACAGTAGTACGTAATTTAAAAACAAGCTTGGCTTAAATGAATCTCACACAGCTCGAGCTAACGCATGCAAATATACTTAGTACATGAGATGAAAACTTTTGTTTTAAATCTATTTTATTTATAAAATAAGCAGTGAAACAATAATTGTATCATCTGGTTTTTCCTATCACCTTCTTATGAATTAGTTTAGAAAACCTTTTGTATCGACTTCAAGTGTATAATATTTAAATAATCAAAGCCTGCTTTAAGGAATAGATCTAGAGCCTATTCAAATCTCGATCAACACAATCTCTCTCTTAGACGTCAAATATATTTTCTTCCTCTCGGATTATACTCCGTAGCACTCTTTAGTAATAATTATTGATCTTCAATTCTCTCTCGATAAGTTTCTTCCACTGGAGAATATAATAATAATCTTTCTCCTCTCTTTTTCAGAAAAGATTCTCAATTCCTATTTTATGCCTTTATTTCTTTTCCTGTTCAATAATGTACAACCATTATTTAAGTCTCAAAGAAATTTTTCCTGAAACGATCTCAAGTATCTTTTCTAGATTGTGCATGAACTTACAAATTAAATTCATACTTTAATTGGAAATTGTGGCTAAACTAATTTTTTTACAGCTTCTTTTTTTTAGTAAAAGTCACTTCAAATACGTTATTATATCTGTGGCTTGGAACTGAAAGGGCCAATGTCACTTTTTGGCTGTTTTGAGTTAGAGATTGCATCAAGTCTCTTTTATTGTGAACTTGTTTATGGCAAAATGGCCAATTTAAAACTTAAGTTATAGTAGGTCTAACGAATAATTTAGCAGAAAATGTCTTACAGATATGTTAAAAACTATTGGTGCTAACAAGGCCAAAGTAGACATTGGTCCTTTGAAACAAATTATCCAATAAATATCTGTACATATAGTCTAACTAAGGCCAAAAAGTTGATGAACGCAACTTTTACTTTGAAGCAGTTATAAATAAAAGAATTTTTAGTAAAACTTTTAATGTCATTTATCTCAAAAGTGCATTTTATGACATTGGCCCTTTCAGTTCCAAGCCACAGATATAAGGATATTACTAAAAAATCAGCTTTTTTATCAAAAATTACTAATTTTCCTGCAAATTTCTTGTAAATTCCCAGGTTTACCTTAACTGAACCATACTTAAATTTCAAATTTAAAAAGCAATTCAATTAAAAGTGACAATCGCATTGTTTTAATAAATTGTGCATTTGTTATACATATTAATTTCAAGTTTTTATTGGTAAGTATTTTTCATACACTTTGCAGATTATTGCACAATATTACTTTAGAAACATGAGTGCATTTTCAGCAAATATTGGGTAAACCTGAATATAATTTGGAGGAGAGAAATAAATAAGAGTGAGTTTAAATAGCAAATTATAATAATAACAGATGTAGTAATCAATATTTTTCTCAAGGTCAGCACACCTAAAATGAGAACTTACAGCCAGATTTGAGGTTCTTAAGTGGCTATAGAGTTCAGAGAGTCCGACACCTTGACAGACAGAAGAAATTCACTGATAAACTGCAAAATACCTCCACTGTTTTGCCACTTGTTTTGTACTTCCCCAACTTTTTAGCAAACGCGAGTTACTGTAATGCAAACGCAGTACACATCAAAAGTATTTGATCTTAAATTTTGGTCAAAATTACTTTTATGTAGTTTTTTTTTTTTTAATGCACAAGGTAGCAGAAAGTAATTTTCACCTTAAAATACTTACAGGTGATCAAGTAAAAATTCAACCTTTAACGTCAGAGAAATACACCACTATAATAAATGCCCTTAAAGAAAAGAAAACAGAATTCCACACCTATCAGTTCAAGAAGGAACGAAATTTCAAGGTAGTACTGAAGGGAATACACTACTCAACTGACGTCGACGAAATAAAAAATGCAGTCGAAGAACTTGGATACTCGGTTGCTAGTGTATTCAATATTAAACAAAATCGCACAAAAACACCATTATCATTATTCTACGTGGACTTGAAACCTAATGAAAACAACAAAAGTATTTATATGGTAAGAACACTATTAAATACCATAGTCAACTTTGAATCACCCATACCTAAGAGAGACTTACCTCAGTGTCAGAAATGTCAACGCTATGGACACACCAAAGCTTTTTGCTATAGAAGTCCACGCTGCGTCAAGTGCGCTGGTGATCATCTGACTAATACATGCCCACGAAGAGAAAGAACAAAGGATGTCAAATGCGTGCTATGTGAGGGTAATCATCCTGCAAACTACAGGGATGCACTGTATATAAGGAACTACAGCAAAAAAGTTATCCACCATTAAGAGAAAATAAACAAATGCCAAACAATACAACTCCTCAACACGTAAGTTCATTAGGAAAGTCGTATGCCTCTGTGCTTCGAAAAGAACCTCAACAAACCCCATTTTTAAACCAACCTGAACAAGCCGTTGCACAACATCAAGAACAATCATTACAACAACCAACCAATGACATCCAAGAACTGAAGCAAATGATGAAAGGTCTCATGGAGCAAATGAGTACCATGCTAAACATATTAACAACTCTAGTGTCTAAAATAGCTTAAATGGCCAAACAAATCAAATTAGCCTTATGGAACGCCAATGGTTTAATACAACACAGACAAGAAATAATACAATTTATCACAAACAATGAAATAGACATTATGTTAATATCCGAAACCCACTTCACAAACAAAAGCCATATAAAAATTCCTAAATTTACGGTTTACTCCACCCAGCATCCAGATGGAACTGCTCATGGAGGAACGGCTATAATAATAAAAAATATAATTAAACATCATGTACTGGATAATTATCAAGAAGAACATATACAAGCAACCAGCATTTCAATTGAGGACTGGATTGGTCCCTTAACAATTACAGCCGTCTACTGTCCACCTAAACACACAATCAAAGAGGACCGTTTTGAGCATTTTTACAACACTCTTGGACACCGTTTCATAGCTGGAGGAGATTATAACGCAAAGCACCCACAATGGGG
Organism: Rhagonycha fulva; assembly: GCA_905340355.1. Taxonomy (NCBI): domain Eukaryota; kingdom Metazoa; phylum Arthropoda; class Insecta; order Coleoptera; family Cantharidae; genus Rhagonycha; species Rhagonycha fulva. The sequence goes on from HG996556.1 coordinate 39,793,418, forward strand.
CTCAAGGCTAGCAACTCCCAAGGGCCGAGAATTGTTGAAGGCAATGCAAAAAAATAACCTACGTCATCTCTCAACGGGGCAACCCACATATTGGCCCACAGACCACAATAAGATACCTGATTGTATTGATTTCTGCGTGGTCAAAGGAATACCAGATAATTGCTTAGAAGCAAAATCAAGCCTTGACTTATCGTCTGACCATAGTCCAATTCTAGTAACTGTAAGTACAAAGGTAATCATCTCAACTAAACCCCCGTCACTGTGCTCCAAAAAGACCGACTGGAGCAATTTTAGACTACTAGTAGAAAAAAAACTACAACTACAAATTCCACTAAAAACGGCTAATGACATAGAAGTAGCAATAGAACATTTGAACAAAACATTGCAACAAGCAGGATGGAGTTCAACTCCAGAAACAAAAATAGAAGACGGAACAAATTACTGTCCTGCTAACATTAAACAAAAAATACAAGAAAAACGTCAAATAAGAAAACAGTGGCAAATCACAAGAAGCCACCATGACAAATCACGACTAAACAAAGCAATCAAGGAATTAAAACAATTATTACAAGAAGACAGAAACCGATGCATCCAAAACTACTTAGAAAATCTCAATGCTACCCAGATCACTGACTACTCTTTATGGAGAGCAACAAAAGCATTAAATCGACCACAACTCAAAATACCTCCTTTGAAAAGAGAAGATGGAAGCTGGGCTAAAACTGATAAACAAAAAGCGGAAATATTCGCGGAGCATTTAGTTAAGGTATTTCAACCTCATGTGTTTGACAGGCATGACGAAGAAGATCAAATCTCTCAGTTTTTGGATACCCCGGGACAACCAGAACCACCGAGAAAGAAATGTAAAATATCTGAGTTAATAACAATGATAAGAAAGGAGTTAAAAGCCAAAAATGCTCCTGGATATGACCTCATCACTGGTAAAATATTAAAAGAACTTCCGCGCATTGGTCTAAAATTCATAACACAAACTTTTAATGCAATCCTAAGAACGGGGTACTTTCCAAGACAATGGAAAGTCGCGGAAATCATAATGATACAAAAGCCTGGAAAACCACCCGAGGACCTGAAGTCATACAGACCCATCAGTCTTCTCCCCATCTTATCCAAATTGTTTGAAAGAATGTTCCTAAAAAGAATTTCACCAATCTTAAAAGACAAAAAACTACTACCGGACCATCAGTTTGGGTTTAGACGGGAGCATGCAACGGTGGAACAGGTCCACAGATTAGCGGCAGAAATTAACAAAAACTTCGAGAAGAAGAAATATTGTACTGCAGTGTTCATTGACATAAGCCAAGCTTTTGATAAGGTTTGGATAGCCGGCCTTCTGTACAAGTTAAAAAAAGCGTTACCTTACAACATGTACCTGGTACTGAAATCGTACCTCACAGACAGACACTTTTATGTAAAATTTGGAGAAGAATACACCAGGATATATCCAATCCCTGCAGGAATCCCGCAAGGAAGTGTGCTAGGACCTATCTTCTACCTACTTTACACTGCTGACTTACCTACCGATGCGGATACCACCACAGCAACATTTGCAGATGATACTGCCTTTCTAACTGCACACGAAGAGCCTGCTGTAGCTTCTGAGATTATGCAAAAAGTCCTAAACAAAGTGGAACCGTGGACTAAGAAATGGAAAATTAAAGTAAACGAAAGTAAATCAGTGCAAGTGACATTTACTCTAAGAAGAGGTACCTGCCCTCCGGTGAAATTAAATAACAAACAAATTCCTCAATCCGATGATGCTAAATACTTGGGCATTCACCTAGACAGACGTTTGACTTGGCGCAAACACATTTTCATGAAGAGAAAGCAACTTGGGCTGAAATTAAGTAAATTATACTGGCTCATCGGCAAAAATTCAAAAATGACACTCAACAACAAAGTATTAATCTACAAGACCATCCTGAAACCAGTGTGGACATACGGTATACAACTATGGGGATCGGCATCCACCTCTAATATTGAAATACTGGAAAGATTTCAGTCAAAAACCTTACGGATGATTACCGAAGCTCCATGGTTTGTCCCAAATGAAGTTATACAACGAGACCTGCAAATACCTACTGTTAGGGAAGAAATCATCAACTACAGTAAAACTTATTACACAAGGTTGTGCGCTCATCCAAACAAGCTAGTTGAAGAACTGAAAACTGGTGACAACAATAACGACCGATTGAAGCGACGCAATAAAAACAGTTGGATGAATAGACTTCGGTGATTTATATATTTATCAGTTATAACAGTCATTAAGACTAATGTAAGAAAGGGAGACGTCATTGGACGATCCCTACAAGTCTTTGTAAGCCATATGTATTACTCATTATCCTTGGATAGATTGTAATAAAAAGTTTAATAAAAAAAAAAAAATGTAGTTTTTATATAAAAATGCAGCAAAAAAAACCAGCTAGCAAAATAATTGACAAATTGGGAGGTATTTAGGTTAACAATTGAAGAAAAACATAATATAAATATTAGGCTTAAAACTCTAGATAAAATTAATACATCAGTAGAAAATTTTATAAAATCAATACAATACAATTAAAACTCTAGATAAAATTAATACAGCAGTAGAAAATTTTATAAAATCAATACAACATGTAGACTGGAACACAACTCCTGTACCAAATAGTAATATATAAAGAAACACAATCTAGACATAGAAGACATTAAAGATGAAAGAAATTCAAGAAAGATATGGATGACGACAAGAGCCCATTTAGACTAAATAAAACTTAAAGCAGGGAGGTACTTTAAAATCTACTGAATGATGAGGAAAATAGAGTTTTTTAAGAATATCTTGAAGGTGTAACACCAACCGAAGCCACTGAGTACTTGTTGTAGAAGGCAACGGCAAAATTGAAAAAAGCAAACAAAACATTCTTCTCATAATAAAACCAAATAAATCGTGGGCAAGAATAAACAAAGAAAATGTTAAACTTGAAAAGTGTATTCTATGATCTATGATTTCTTATGAGAAAGAGAACGTTATGATTGAGTTTTTACAGGCACCACATCAAATGGCACTTCTCATAAAAGCCATAAAACTCTGTGCGATCAAAGCTTTGATTAGAAAGCGTAGAAAAATTGATTACCAGAGAAAGCGTTAATTGCAAGTACTCAAATTTATGATTCAATCCTAAGAACTGGTTTTATTGCGTAAATAATATTAAGTTCAAAATCAGAAAATTCTCCCGAAGAAATGATATCATAGAAACCAATAAGTCTGGTGCCTATTTTGTCCAAGCTTTTTGAAAAATTATTTCTGAAAAGGTTAAAATCAAAACTCGATTTAACTCAAAATTATACTATTTATTTATACATCGCAATTTGGATTTTGTCAACAATACACAATCATTGAGCAGGTATTTAGAGTAGTGGAAATAATAAACAACAGTTTTGAGAGTAAAAAGTATTGCTCAGCTGCCTTTATATACGTTGCTCAGGTATTTGATAAGCTATAAGGCAATCAAATGGCTGCCGTATAAAATAAAAAGAGAACTTCCTAGACTAGACTAATAGATACTTCAAAATAGAATTAAGTGAATCCTAAGGCAGCCTGGGGCCGATCATGTACTACTATGACTGCCACGTTGTTAATTCCACAGATCTTTTCTATAATATAATCATTCAAATTTTTACTTTTCGGGGGCTAAGTTGACCATTTCCTCACCCGTCCGTCCTTATTTCCACCTATGGTTGATTAAATGTAGCATCTTACATTATGATGTATCGCAGTATGCAAAATTATTACAGTCGTAATCATTTTAAGTAGAGCATGACTCATCGAAAAATAAGTATGCATCAAAATTTACGTAACGTATATCGTAGCTTTCCTTCAACTAAGCGACTAAGAAATCTAACCTCACAAATGTTTGTTTACAAAAGTAATTGTTATGAATGCGGACGTACTTTTATTTAATTTACTTTGCAAGGTTACCCCAAAGTAATTTTTTTATTTTCTGTTTCTATTCTAATAGCTACGTTTTGTGAGGTCAAAGCTATAACTAAATTTAATGCGTGTAATCCATGGACCTTTTTATGTCACTGCATGTACATAAAGATGCAGTTATATCAAGTGACTATATGATTATAGCATAATTACAACAACTGTACATAGTAAGTTTTTTTACACCTCATTCAACATTATGAAAACCTAACCAAAATCAAACCCTTCGTAAAACAACTACTAAGGATGTTTTAATTTACACAATATAAATTATTATGAAATTTTCATGTCAAAATTAAGTACCTGGTTCTCTATCTAACATAAGTTTTATGTATGTTAGTATGTATCTATTCTCAATTTTCTGCTCTCCTGATACAATAAACACGCGCGAGTCACAAAATAAAGTATGTTCAAGAACTACTTTAAAAAATATATAAACAACGCAATAAAAAATTGTCAAGTTTATTATTATACAAAATTAACAGAAGTTTACAATAATAACAGTGATTAAATTACAATTTTACCAATATTTTTCAAGAGTTGCGGTCAATTCCTTTGGAGATGTGTTGGGTCCAAATCGTGCAACCGGTTGTCCATTTTTATCAACCACAAATTTGGTAAAATTCCATTTTATAAAATTGCCCAAAGTTCCTCCCTGCTTACGTTTTAAATATTTCCAAAGAGGATTAGCTCCATCTCCATTAACATCAACTTTTTCGAACATGTCAAATTTGATATCCTTGGTTTTCACAAAAGTGCAAATAGCATCAGCGTCTCCAGGTTCCTGATGACCGAATTGATTGCATGGGAATGCTAAGATTTTTAATCCTTTGGTATCTGAATATTGATCGTACAATTCACCCAATTCTTCGTAATGATTTTTCGCATATCCGCACTGCGATGCGACATTGACAATAATTGAAACGTGACCTTTATATTGTTCCAAAGAAACATCTTCACCTTTAATTGTTTTGGTATTAAAGTCGTAAACGGATTTTGCATCCTTCCAGTTAAATTCTTTGGTAGCAGCCATTTCTAAAATAATGTTAAAAACGACGTAGTAATACTACACAATTCAAAACTTACTTGCACTTTCAATTGTGTGTCCTACTTACTAGTCGAACTTGAAAAAAGTGAAACTTATCGGTAGCTAAATCTATAAATAGAAACTTTTAATCAAAATAAAGCAGTGTAATCGATCAAATACTCCAGTGAAGTGCAATATTATTGAAAATAAGTAATAAATTATAACTCACGATGACAAGTACAGAATACAATAAAATTATTGTGTTATGTACAACTGAAATTACGATTCTGAGAGTAAAGTTTGGTTAAATTAATCAGGTGATTTCTAGTAGTCACCATTACAAAAACATCGTGAGTAAAGGTTGTACTACATTGACTCACGCACTTTTAGTATCACGTACAGGATTGTGCGTTTGTTTACAACGTTTCATATCTTTGTAAAATATATTTAGCCTTTTGTTTGTTTATTTAAAACCTAATTAGACTGAAAATTAGTGGCTAATTGTTGTCATTTGCTAATGAAACCTAATTCAAGGTAGTAATTTTTTTTATATGGAAGTACCTACCTAACAAAAATTACAAAGTAATATTATGGAAAATACAGACTTTTGAACCATGACGAGAATATATTTTATCAAAACAATTTAAAAACCACTGAAAATATTAGATAATATTGGTGTATAAAAATTCGTTATCTTTAATCCAACCTTGACTCTTGGATTTCATTTCAGAAATTTACTTGCAATAGCAAATTCCATTATTATTACAAAACATATTTTAAAATTTAAATATTATTTAAATCGCTAATAATTACATACTATAAATATGCATACATAGTATCATAATTATTGATAATTATATATAATAATTAGAACGACATATTATGCTCATCAAGAAGGGGACTGTTTCAATAGAACAAGAACGAGAACTATGCAGTCAATATTTATTTAGTCACTTTTGATGTTCCCATGAGGGGAGATCAATAAGTTCTGTAAAAACAGTACCTATAACCAGCAGTGTGGTGTTAAGCACATACTGGCAGGCTAGAGAGCATAATTCTGCGGTTCTATTCCTAGTCGCGCCATACACACTGCTGGGAAATAAACTGATTGCGTTGTTATGTGCGAGTTAATCGGCTCAGCCGCCTCTCGTTAATTCATAATAATAATAAAGAAAGGAATTATGAAAATATCCCGAAAGTGATTTTTGGTAAAATCAAATAGTCAGTATTCAAAAATTAAATCGACTCAAGCAACCGCTGCATTTTTTTATTCAATTTTTAATAGTAGTCAGTTCTAACATTTTTTGTAAAAATGGAGAAACTCTGTACTGTGAATTATTACAAAAATTAAAAGAAGCTCTCCAAGAAAAAAAGGAAACAAACATTTTTGCTTCTGCATGATAATGCACCAGTTTATGCGTCGAAAGTTTTACAGGGTGCTATTAAAAAGTGTGGCTTTGAAAAAATAAATCAGCCACCTTACAGTTCAGACTTGACCCTACAGCAATTATTTTCTATTCCCAAATTTAAATAAAGAATTACCAAGGATGAAATTTAATACCGTGAAAAGCAACTTTGCAAGGCAATAGTCAAAACAATTTTTTTTCAGCGGTTTGGAAAAATTAACTGAAAGAAGTAAAATTTATTAATTAAAAAAAAAAGTTTTCTTAAATCGTCTAGAATTTATGTTCAGATTTTTAATAAATATGGCCGTTGAATGTTTAGTCAAAAAGTTGCTGACAAGCATAGATTTGCATGCAATCCATGGTCCAGCATCCATGAATTGTTTTTGCCAAAAATCAGATTTTTTTTTTTTGATTGTTTGAACAATACAACGAACAGAAGGTCATCACTACCGTTGTGATCAACTGCATGAAAATTTTCTTTAATTAATATTTTATATGAAACTTTTTCCAATATAAATAATAAGGATTAATACTAATAAAGAATAATAATAAATACAATAAAGAATCTTTCTGACAGTCAGTAGGCAATTTGCATTACTTTTTTCATTCTTTTGTCACACTTGTCGATGGGCTATCAAAGATTTTGTCATGCATAGATACGTACGAAATTTTGCGTTTGTGTTAGAATTGGAAGATTAGAAGTAAAAACTAAATTTTCTGCTTTAGAAACTTATTAACATCAACCTGTCAAGGCAAAAAAATTCTTGTATTTTTTATCAACTAATATTAAAGAGCATGAATTCAAAAGTGACAAAATCTTCCTTCTTTGTTAAACAATCCGGGTTTAGTTCATTATCTGCTACTCGAAGATATTAAATTTATTATAGAAAACTCAACTGAATTTCTTATATAATCTTAAAATAAAGCATTTAAGGTAAGGATAAATCACCAATATCGATTAGTTTAGTCAATAATTGATTTTAAGATTTGTATTTGAGAAATTTTTTGTTGAAAAAGCGACTCTATTGATACATTGTTAATTGATGAAGCAAGCACCTTTAGTTGTATCTAAACTATCATACAATTAATATCGAGCAAATTTCAGTTTTTAGGTGTTTTTTTGGCTTAAATTTTACGAAAAACAAAACAATAGATTTACCCCTTTCTCAGTAGCAATTTTGCCGAAGGACGGCAGCTAAGAATATTACGTTAGTTAAAACGGCTTGGAGTGTTGTGAAGCGATCGGAGAGAGCATAGCGGCACGTAGGATCGATTTTGGCAACTCAACTAAGTCCGATTAGGATCCTTTATCGATAAATAAATTTAAAACATTAAATTCACACGTTTGACGAAGTAGGGGCCCCTGTCATGATGCGAAGCTTGTGCCGTCGTGCTTTATACCATTTCCACGTTCCGGCTCTAATGCATTAGAGGTAGGCCGGCCTAACTTTACCTTACAGCTAATAACATGTTCTTGTATGCTATTAAGCCCTCCGTCATGTAATATCTTGATTTTTTTTAATTGTAAGCCCATTTTGCAATGGTTCGCAAAATTTTTGTTTTACTATTGCTTTTTGGGCAGTTTTCTTTCATTCTGTCTGGTGGAAATTTTGAAATTTGCGGTTTGGGTTAATGAACTACTTGCGAAAACCATACTAATTGTTAAAATAATTTACTACTATTAGCATCAAAACAAGAATTTTTAAAAATAGAACAAGCTACGAACCATGCTAGAACCATCTAAGAGATTCAAAATTTGTAAAATCCGGGTACCGGATGATGAACTACTCTTAACAATCCTGGTATGGATAAATCCGTACATGAATACAAAGGTTGATCAACTGTAGGTCATATCACATCTGTGGTCTTATAACCATTAAAGACGAAAGTGAACTTTAAACTTTGGTGTGATTATTATGTGTTTTATCATTGTATATTTTTAATTTAAAAGCTATAAAAAATATCTAGTTATTTTTTAATTAAGCCGAGCTTAACCCCATATAGCTAGTACAAAAAGGAGTGCTCTGAGTGATCTTTGTGAATTTGTAAATTTCAATGTTATAGAAACATTCAAAATTTGGAACGTTACAGGTTATAACTTTGCCGTTTTTGTCACCTTACTGACAGATGGTAGCAAAAATCAATTTTTTGAAATTATTAGTCATTGATCAAAGTCGATCTTCTATTGAAAAAATATTACTTTCATAAATTTTAATAAACTCGGTTCATTGCTTGAAAATCACTGTTCTATTATGATTTGCGTAAATCCTATTAACAAATTCATAAATACAATAAACCAATTCATAAATGCAACGAACATATTCATAAAGATAGAAAGAGATATCACTGAACAAAAAATTTTAAAATTTATTAGTATACATAGTATTGAAAATATTTTGAGCATCTCGCCATTTTGGAACACTCAAGTTAAGTATTTTATGCTGTATAAGCTATCAAATATCACATTGGCTTGTAAAAGAAATTTTTCTTTCTAAATTTCTGTTTTATTCAGACCGCTTTCATATCATTTCTTGGGCGTTAGAACGACGAACAGCCAATTTAACTTCTTCAAATTCTAGTTCTCTAAATTCATTGGTAAATGATGCCACGTAGGTAAGCATTAATATGGTGTATATCCATTCCGAGAAAGTGGATACCAGCCTAAATTGAAACCCATTCTCCTTTTCGGTCCACCACGTGTAATTTTCACCTAAAATAATATCTGAATTAATTACATAAATAAACCATAAGTTTGTGAAAAGTAATTAGAAAAAAGCTAATGTAGGTTATTTTGCACTTAATTTAATAAACCGCAACATTGGTGTGATGTGATCACTAGTTGAGTTATGAAAAAAAAATTTTGGGTTCAAATCGTAGACTACAGTAATCTTTAGCTCTGCCTTCAAATGACCATTCTAGAAATCTTAAGAAAGAATATAAAAAATCTACCTTTAAATTCAGCATAAGATAAATTTGCACAAATGAACATAATCATGAGTATTGGGAAAAAGGCAAACGTTAAAAATACTCTTAGGTATAGGATACTTTTTGTGGTTCCATAGTTTTGTTTTACATCTTTTTCCGGAATAATGTCTGCTGCATAGGATATATAAGTCTGCAATAAAGTTTCTATTATGCCAAAAATTGAGCATCATTTAAAGTACGTGTTTATACCTGAACAATAAAGTATAACGGAGAAGATGTAAATGTAATAATTGCTCCAAGATAGTGCATTTTAGGCATTTCAAGTTCTTGAAAGTTTCCACATATGCTGATTCCCGAAACAATCAAAACTGTTAGTAGTAAGCCAGCAATATTCCATTTGCGCAGTTTCTCAATATCTTCTAATTGTATAAGAAAATGAACATAGCGATATCTTAGATATAAAGTTATTCCCACTAAAATAAAAAATGTTAGAGATGACAATAATAGATATATTTAAAATATAGAAGTTTTTGACTCGTAAAATAAATAATAATAAAAGTTTTATTATGTTCAATTAACTCGATAATTTAAAAAATATAATATTAAAGTAGGTACTATAAAAGTGAGCAATAAAAAACTTTATTTGGCCTTGTCGTAAGTGCACATGTACTGCCATGTACACAATAGAGATGGGTGCGTGTGAATTTTACATTAAACCTATGTTGAGCCGGTCCTGCACTATAACCGTCATTACTGTGAAATAAATGCCCATCTTTAGATTATATTGACCGATCTTTAAAAACGTAATGGTATTTTGTTAAAAACTATTTTTTTTAATTAAATTTTAAATATCATTTCAGTACCTATTCAGTCTAGTATAAATTAAAATTACATACTTGCAATTGCAGACAAATTAAATAATTGTGAGAAGATACAACTTTCTGGTGCTTGTGTTCCTGTATCACTAATATATGGAAATAACGGATATATATGTCCATTGAAAACAGCCAAAATATATCTGTAAAAATATAGACATGTAATATAAAAAGTATAATAAAAATTCTTACATATTAAATGCATCTGAGGAAGATTAACAAGAGAGAAGCACGTGGAATGGAAAGTAATTTTAATTTTAAAAATTAAAAATAATTAAAAATAAAAAATCAGAAAAAAAAAATTAAAAAATTTGGTTGAAAGGATTAAATGTATGGGAGTGTAATCATGAACTGACCATGACCTAGTCTAATCTATGGTAAAATTATTAGTAGAAGCAATGTAATATTTTATATATTGCTATAATGAGCCGTTGAAACTAGTGAAATGAGAAATTTTAATTTAAAGGAAATATAACGATTGGTAGAAAAAAATTTGAACTCTTACTATGGTTAGTTAGATAATATGATACACATATTATTGTATTATTTAATTTACATACAAGTAATTAAATTATAAAAAAAAATTTAAACATTATTTGGAAAACATTTTTCATGCCACATACCTAGGTAATATTTTATAAAAGTTTATTCATTTTTTATAAATTATATTAACTATTTTTAATAATATTATGAATTATTTTAAATTATAAAGTAAAATTTTTTTATTTCAATTATAAAATATTTTATTTATTTCAGCTATGAATTTTAATTTTTATTAGATTATTTTATTTTAGTTAAAAATGGATTTAAAAATTTTTATTGCTAAATAAAAATGAAATAAAAAATATTTTTTGATTGTTTAAGGTTAAATGAACTAAGTAATAGCGAAATAAAATCAATCTTACATAACTTTGGTATTTTCTTTTTTTATTAGCAATGCTGCAATTTAGTTAAGATAAACATTTTTGCAATATCAAGAACGCATATTTTGCTGAAAATTAAATGTTTTACCAAGTTTAATTAATATATTAAAAATAATATTTCTAATCAGATAAATTAATTGTGAAATAATTGAAAAAATGCATGGTATTGTTATAATTTTACAATTAAAACAAAATTACTTACGAAATTATAAATGTGAACATAAATAATCCAAAAGTTAGTCCAGGCCAATGGTGTAATTTAAAGCACTTCAAAATCATTGTTGGATAAATTTATTTTTAAAATTTTTTAATTAATTCACTTATAGTATATGTTAAGCCACTGTGCGGTGCAATCGTCAAAAATTAACTTGATACCATTTGTACTCTGATAAACCGAAAAGAAACATTGATAAAACCATATCAAAATATAAAAACTGTTGGTATATATTAAGATGTGTTAATTTTTATTTAAAAAAAAACTTGCTAATATTTTACTAAGAAACTCTGAACTTCGGGTCCTCTTGGAACACAATATTTTTGAAAATAAATGTAAATATCCAAGGTAGCTTTGTACCTACATCATAATTTGAATGGATAGCTTCGTGATACAAAAAGATAGTATCGCTGGACCAGGAAATATAAATGTAATGAGCCAACACTAATTACTTGAGCGTTGACGTTTTGTAAACAAATGAAGGTTTTTGGTTCAGATAATGATAACACTCAAATTTTGACTTAAATCGTTTAACTTAATTGTGGCTATACATGCAGTAATTAATTAGTGAAATTATTCATTTTAGTTCATTACTTAATGATTTTATTTTTAGCTGTTAGAAAAATTGATTATAATAATCTTAAGCTGTAATTTCAATTCTGAAATTTCAGGATTTAAAGTTTATAATTCTGAAATAAACACATAAACACAAAAATGGTAGTACATAATAATAATAGTAAGTATGAATATCAGTTTCTTCAAAATCTGCACCAAATAAAGCTCTAGCAATGTGAAATTTTTTTCTATGAAAATTCTTCTTTGGCCTCGACGTTCTCGTTGGTCCTTTCGCTACATTTGAAACAACATTTGAATCTCCGTTGTAGAATAATAAATTTTTACACTTTGAAAGACTTAATTATTTACCTGCGTTCTTACCATTTGCAGTATAAATTATGCCATATGCTGTTTGTTTGTGATCGTGCACAGTACCTACTAATGTTTGAGATTATGTCCATTTATCAAGGCTAAATGTCAACTCTTGAAATCTTATTAACGCAGAAAATATTTCAATTTTTGTAGAAGATGATAGAAAATAAAAATCAAAGCATTACTCTTAAAAATGTCACCAAAATCAAAAACAACAACGTGACGCCCTAGTAGAGACCCAAAAAGAATGGGGATATAATTGCTCCATGCAAGAACAGAACGGAACCATGACAAAAAGATAAAAATCAAGACAAGAAACTTAGGACATGAGACATAGACAATGTGGTCGACCAGAAAGTGATAGGGAACAATCTCTAAAGGTACAAATCCTACAAAAAAAAATGTTGTAAAATTAGAATGATCAGAGGCTGCACAGTTAGTGAATAAGAAGTACGCTCACAGTAAAAGCAAGTTTCTGATTCTGGCTTACCCACTTCAATTGAAATATCTGTCCTTATACCAGCTTTGTTTGACTTCGGTTACATTAATTAACATTGGAGAGAGAAAAGCAGGTTAGTCGGCTACGGTAAACCGGCCTCCACTTTGTACGTAGCCTAAGATGAGTGGCGAGTTTTGATCATTTTATTAGGACTGAAAAATGGAAGGAGTAACAAATGCATCAAATCCGGCAAAGATAATTATAATAGTAAGCCATGCGGGGAGTTGCACTGGCGAGAGAAGTTAAGCTTGCGAAGTTTTCTCAGGTGAACCTTAACTATGCAAAGGTTGCTAAAGTTCTCATAACCTATTTTGTTCAAGAAGGAAGGTTAAATGTTGGCTTTTCTAGTAAACCATACAAAAGCTGTGATTTATACTGAGTTCAATTCAACAACATTCAACAAACACAATTCAACAACAACAAAGCGGCGATTTTAACATCTACAAAGCATCGCAAGAGTGTGTAATAAACGCAGTAGACATCTTAAAAGCTCAACTTTAGGCTATAAGTATAAGAGAAACTGTGAGGAACTTTCAACGTTTGAGAGGGGAGTCCTTGTCGACATGGAAATCACTCTGACGCTTTTACATTAGATAATTACCCATGAAAATATTTACCATTGGCCCAATATTAATCCAGCATTGGCCCAATGGTGGTCACCACTGAAAGATCATTGACCCAATGCTGAAATGATACCATCGGTCCTACGGTTGGCGTTGATGCGTTGGTGAAACGTTGGCTCCCAGTTTTGGTTTACAGGCAAAATAACAGTAAACGATACTGGCTCAGCATTAGCAATCTACTGTACGCCGATCCTTAAACTGAGCACCGGCAAAACAACGGTAAACAGCTTAGCCCCAGTGCCAGCGTTGGGTGCCAAAGGTCGGTTTACCAGTGCTAAATAAGCATTGGCCGTACTGTAAACGTCGGCAAAATTTTCTTAGGTAACTGCAAGATATTTGATGACAAAACTATGGCTGTGGAGAGTTAGTCATAAAAGTAATTAAATCTTCAAAAGTTCGAAGAACACTTGACTAAGACACAGGCGAGCGACATAACAGAAAAATTTCTGAAGAAAATCCGCAATGAGTTTCTGTGCAGGTACCAGCCAACCCACAGTTTGTTTTAACAGCAGCGTTTATTTTAGCACCATGCGTTCTAAAAACATCGTACGTGCTATTCAGTAAGACTTTACGCACCACAAGAACAGAGTAATAAAGACTACAAAAAGAATAAAATTTTGGGTATTTTAGTGTTGAATTTAGAGTGACAGTTTTAATACTACAAGAAATACCCAAAATTAATAAATGCTTAATAAAGAGAATATAATATTATTTCATAAAATGGAAAAGGACCACACCAGTGATCATAAAAAATGCCAAAAAATCTCCAGGCAACTCAGGAGCATATGTGACCAAAATCTGGACCAGAAGAAGAACTGATAGAATAGGTTTAATGCTATCATAAAACAGTCTGCTTCTGGATGAAAAGAAGAAACTCAACATTTGTCCCATAGAAAGCAAAGGCCGTCCTAACCACTAGAAGGCAATAGACAACAACAGTCTTTTTTAAGGAAAAGAAAAAATCATCTAATCGTTAGACAGATGTAGACAAAAACTTAGCTTTCAAGTCACATCTCATAAGAATATACAAAACTTTATGTTGAATACACCAGGATCTTGGAGAACTGAAAAAAAGATTGTGTCCAGCGTCTCGTTCTCTATCATGTTTTATACCATATACCACGATACACTTACAACGGTATGCTCGTGCGCATGCAATATGGCCGCCGGCGATTTGTGTGACGTCACGTCCGAAGTAAAATTGCGCTTCTTAATAGATGTCTAATGCATTTTAAAACGTAAAAAGTTATTTATTTTGTTTAAATATCATAATTTCTTTATAACCAATTAAAAATTATTTTTAATACATAATAATACTTACAACATTTATTTATAAATAATAATAGTCTTACTAAAAATTAATTAATTGATAATGAATTACTACATTAAGTGCTAATTTTTAACCCCCAACCCAAAAAAAGAGTATTATGCTTTTAACGTTGCTGAGGGACAAAATAAAAATATTAGAAAAACAGAATAATGAACTTCAGAAGAAAGTCGAACAAAGAGATTCAACCATTAAAAAATATAAAGATATTTTAGGAAGTGTTTTTACAGCAGAACAAATACGAAAACTGAATTCAGGCAATGGAAAACGAATTATTTGGTCTTCAGAAGATATTGCCTCTGCTATTTCACTACGCAGCGTTAGTCCGAAAGCGTTAGTCCATTTTATTCGATATATAAATTTCATCGAATGATATAATACAGAGCCGTTCCATATTATTAAACTCATTTTTTGCCATTAATTTTATAACACTTTTCAATACTCCTTGATTTACGTCAAAATTTGATACCCAATGTCTTAATGTGGACATACCAGGTAAGGGATAATTATGTGCTCGCAGATAACGATATGCCTTTGGACTTACACTTCTTAATGATATAGCAGATGCAACTACGTTTGGGGACCAATGAATTTTTTTGGATTTATTTTTACTTAACAGACTCTTAATTTGGCCCTCTGTAAAAACAGTGGCTAAAATCTCATTATAATGTTGAATTTTATTTTCAGCGATTGTCAACATTTCTTTTAGATTTTGTATTTCATCTTGTGCTCTGAAACCAATATAAAGGCCTAAGATAAAATAATGTAAATATAGAAAAATAGATGTCGAGGTTTAACGATACTTACTTTTTCTAACTCTAATGCAAGATCATTCCTTTGCACATTATTTGTTTCAGCATTGTTTACTTCCGTACCGTTATTATTGTCAATTAAATCATCAAAAACAACTTCAGGCACGTTATCTTTAGAAAAAGTAGATTCCGAAACATTTTCATTTAACAAATCATTAACTATATCTCTGAGTATTTTTTTTTGCTAAACGATCAGATCTTTCCTCAATTTTCCTTTTATTTTGTATTTTATTATCACCTGGTAGTTTTAAAGTAGGTAATGCATCAGGTTTTAAATGTCGGCTATTTTTAAAAGTATAATTGAAAAGACGCCCCCTTAGAAGCATTTCAAAACAGCTGATTTCAAAATGTTCAGAACAAATGCAAGCTAAAAAAGTTAAACAGCTAGATAAATTTTTAAATACTACAAAATATTAATTTAACTTACCATTCTTTAAGTTAATCTTATCCTCACGACGACATACAACAATCCATTTTTTAGAAATGTTTTCAATTTTCGGAAATCTAAAGTATTTGATTTCTGTCGAAATCAAGCGTGACATACAGAATTATACTTCGAGTGTGACGTCATGCGCAGTAGTAAACGTATTTGGAAAAAATAACGAGCATACCGTTGTAAGTGTATCGTGCCATATAGGTAGGTTGGTAGAAAAGTTTCTTGAAACGATATGATAAAACACATATAAAATTTGGTAAATGGATTTACTGCTTTTTGAAGTATTTGCCTTGGACATTAGTAGTTTTTTGCATACGGTAAAACCAATTTGAAGAACACTTTTTCCACTCTGAAGCTGATACCTCAGAAACTAACTTTTACAATGTTTCAAAGTACCAAAACGATGGACTGTTGATTATTTTTGGGTTCATACTAATAAATCCAAATTTTACCATCAGTAAAAATAATATTGTACACCAAATTTAAAAGACCTCAGTTGAATTTCTTAACTATTTTTTATTAGCATCATTTGTCAAGACTTTGCTTTTGAGTTTTTAGGTTTTATGTCGAATCGTGTGGGTTTCAACGACTGAAAAGCTTCCGTACGTTTAACTGATCATGCAAAATCTTGTGCTTTATTTTCATGTAAATGTCTAAAGATGTTGGAATCTCTCGGTATGTCGCATGCCAATCATCTCACGTAAAGCATTAACATTAGCTACAACAACAAAGTTTCTGGACGACCTGCACAAAATTCGTCACTGAGAGTGGTGCGACCACGCTAGAATTTTGAAAACCAGCTATAAACAGTACTCCTGGATGGTGCTTCATTTCCAAAAGCCAAACCAAGCCGAAAAAATGAATTGCTTTGCCTTTAGACTACATTTAAAATCGTACAAAATCATGGTACAAAAATTTTCATACAAAAGTTCCATTTTTGACATAATCACTTTCTTTAAAATGCCGTGCAAACAAAAACTGGTGGTATATGTAAAAAATGTCAAATTTTGTAATATAATGGTTAAAAAACATTGACACCATTAGAAATACTAGATTCTGGAAACTTTTCTAGCAACCCACGTATACATAAACCGATGCAATGAAAAGCCTGAATTTCCACTGGTTGTAATAAAAAATACGAATGGGATTCTTAAATTAATTTATATCTTTTGTACAGGATTCTAAGAATAGGTACTTAGTTTACAATACAATATTCTAATGTATTTAGGTTTAAGTACATTTTTTTAATAACATAACAATATTATACAAATATAACAAATTCAATATTAAATTTATAACCTACGCATTTCAAACAACATTGATAGGTTCATTTTTTGGATTAACCTTTTTACTAACAAAACCAATATCACTGAAGCTGATTGTTTCAAATTCTTGGGTAAAGGTAAGAATGTATATAAGCATTAATATAACTAACGTCCATTCGGTAAACGTTGACACTAAATGAGGCGTATAGCCACCTTCTTTTTCAGTCCACCATGGCATACTTTTTCCTGAAAACAAAATTTAATTAACTTAAAAAATATTTATTATTTACTTCTGTTACCTGTAAAATTTGCTAAAGCTATCGTCCCACTGATTCCACATATAAAAAACATTGGAAATAGCCAAACTGATAAGAAAAATCTTAAATTGTATATTGTTTTCGAAATTGTAAAATCTTTATTTTGGCTATGTGCGATATATCTGCTCGCATAAGAAATTCTTGTCTAAAAAGTTATTCATTTTAACAAGACAAAAATAAGCAATATTGTAACTAATTCTTTACTTGTACTACGAAATAAAATGATCCCGTTCCAAACGCAACCATAGCTCCAATCATATGTACTGGTAGTAGCGCTGTTTCTTGAAAATTTGCAACCACACTGACACCAGTAGCGAACATAATGGCGAACCACCAACTAAAGTTATTCCATTTTCTTACGTCGTTGAAGTCTCCATTTGTAATGGCTATGTCTACTTGCCGATATCGAATGTATAATGTTATTCCTACTGCAAACAAAAAAACAAGTGATTAGCAAGTAACAAAAATCGTTCATATAATCTTGAGTTCAGGAAAGAAACCAATATCATTTTCAGTAAATAGACACAGCTGCAGCTTAGTATTTCTACAACCAGCTTATAACAACGGTTGATTACTATCATAATGAAAATTTCTTTGTGAGGGAAAAGTTATGTAGACTAACTGTATATCGATATCTCTTCGTATATGGTAGAACCGCATAATAATACACTTTAAACAATGTTTTTGTTCTTCAAGAAAAACTCTTCAACAAATTTTTTTCATACAATTAAACCTATAGTTTTGTAGCATCGCAAAGTTTATAAATAAAATAATGTTATACACGAGAGATGAATGAGTTGCCTAGCGGTTAGCGTATTAGGTTTTCATGCCAAGATTCAAGAGGTCCATTACAGCAGAGTGCCATCTTTAGTATGATTTTTCACTCACCAAATATCTACCCGCTGCCATAGGAAATATTATACATAGCCGAAATGCTTTTTTCTTCTGAATTTGACGGAGTAAAATCACCTATTCCCGTGATTTAGAATTCATGTTAAGCTGTACGTCCCCTGTGTCCGTCGCACATTTTCAACACAGAACGGACACAGACAGAGAAAACTATGCAAATGATACAAAACTAGAAATGTAATAAAAATAAAATATTATACGAAAATAATTACTTACAGCTTAATGCTCCAAAATTGAGAAGCTGCCCAAAAATGCAGCTTTCGGGTATCGTTGTCCCTGTGTCACTAATGTATGGAAAAAATCCGTAAGCGTGTCCTCCTAATACGGACATTAAGTATCTGGAAAGTAATTCAGTATTAATTTAATTAATATTCACTAACCGTAAGAGTTATTTATTATTTGATCAATAAATCTACAGAATAAGTGAAAATGTATTTTGTTGATTCTGGTTAATCAAATATTTATATTTATTATATGCGCGAAAATTTTGTTCCTCGAAGAAGCAAAAGGTGGAAATCTTTTTCAAACCAAAACAAAAGGAAAAGAAAACTTCCTTCGAAGAAGTCCACTAATGCTGAATATATTAGGCTACTAAAAGCGTCTAGAACCGGAATAAATAGCGCAGTATCATTCATGAAGCTGTGCTCTATAAAGGGTGTAAGATAAGACCACGACTTCTCTGCAAAGAGAAAAACGAAGAAGAAGAAGGAATTTTTTCTTAAGGATGTTCTGATCGTTTATTTTTTGATCTCTTCAGAACGGTTTCAGTATTATATTGCTTAAGAATTCTGGATTTCAAAAATATGTTACCCTTTCATTTGAAGGATTTCTATTGGTAACTTAACAAATTAAAAATGCTTTATTTCTTTTTGAGTAAAATATCCGGCAACTGTACGCTGGGAATATACAAAGGTGGTCTGATAAGTACTAGTATTTAACGACTGACAGCAATACCGTCACAAAATTTGTATACTATAGTTTAACGCTATCTATCAAACAATCCCTATTAAAATTTTGGACAGATTTATAAAGTAGCTTTGTTTTGACGACCGTTGAAAGTTTGTACTTGTTTTCAATTATGGAGAAAGAGCAATATCGTCAGTGATTCCATTTCTATTTTTGAATGATAAATCAATGTAAAGTTACATGATGTTTATAAGACCTATACACCGTCGATGACTATGATCAGACAATAGTTTAAACTAATTTAAACAAATTATAACAAAAAAAATAATAATAAAAACTTCATTCCAACAAATGGCTGCTATATTATGTAGAGTGAAGTAAAACGGAATCACATGATAAACTTTGAGTACGTTTTGGACATGTTTAAGTAAAATCAAGAAAAGGTTCTGCGGCTTTTTGTGACTGCTGATGAAACAGGGATTTAATACTATACGCTAGAATTGAAAGGACAGTTAAAACAGTAAACTTTTTCCGGTAAAGCTGGTCCAAAGAAAGCGGAAAAGGTTTCATTAGGCCGAAAAGTATGGATAACTTTTTTTTCTAAATCAGCTCTGGTTAGAGAAAAGAAAAAAAATAAAAAGTTTTTGTCTCAATTTCCACATCAAAACTGGACAAATTACGCAATGATTACGCTTATTTTCCTAGATTTACATAGCCCCATGCGATTTATTTTTATTTCTAAACAATGAAAAATGTCTTGGTGGAAAGCGGTTTATGTCAAAGCATAAAGATATTATTGCCGAAGAAGATGCTTATTTTACAAAGCTTGACAAATTATATTTTTTCAATTACTATAAATAAAGAAAAGATAAAATATGTGCATAATTATTCTAATGTTAATAAGCTCTTTTTATGGAAATAACGTGCGTGTAATAAAATTATCAGACGTCTTTAAAATTATATCATATTAGTCGCAAAATTATCCACTTTTCATAAAAAAAAAGTTGTTTTGTTTTTGTGCTAGTAGTAACGTTTTTAAACAGTCATTAGTAGGTAAAAGTCGCAGCTTTAAGTAGTTAAAAAAATAATTACAGTTACTTATAGTATATAAAATTATAATAGTCTGAAAAAAATTTGTTTAATAATACAATAATTAACTAGGAATAAATATGATTTTTTAAATTTGTGTCGAGTTATAACTAATAAATAATAATAAACCTGTTATTAATAATTATTCCATCAAAGAGACGCATTTGTATTAAAAAAATATAAATTAATTTGATTGTTTTTCTAACTCGCAATACAAATTTTAAAAAATCACATTTATTTAATTTCACGAGCTAATTATTAAACAATTTTACTAAGAATAATACAGATATTTGTCTTTTTGTAAATTTTGTGGATTCTTATTTCAAGGTATAAATCAATTAATTAATAATCATTATTTAAGAACACAGGACATTTTAAGTTAGCTAACTTACATAACCAAAAACAATTACAATGTTTTTAAAAATCAAATAATATAAATTGATATTGCATTGCAATAATATGAATAAGTAGGTACTATGTAAATTTAATCTAATTTATTATATTCATGAAAAAACTTGATATTTAAATATAAAAAATTGCATTTTTAATAGTTATATATGTAATTATTTTTAAATTAACTGAACCTTGAAAAGAATTCTCAGAGGGTGTGACATATTTTGGATTTTTAATTTAATTTCAAATAAATATGGATTCAAATTCAATATGGATGTGTTTAGCCTGCATTTGATTAAAATTTAAACATTAGAATTAAATTCTTCTTCTTCAACTTAGTTTAAGCTTTAAAGCTTGTTATTTCTAACATCTGCGTCGTTTCTTTGGCAGTGTTAGATCTATGAGCATATAAATATTTTACATCCAATAATTAGCTTGCTGAACTGGCCTTCAGATGTGCCAATACCCTGGTTTTCATGTTAATAATGGCAATTCACTAAAGAAGCACATACAAAAGTTTTACGTTTTCCTGGATTTGAACCCGGTACCTCGGGTTCGCAGCCGATCGCGTTAGTTGCAAGGCAAATTACCGTTAATGATTAGCTGTTTAAATCTTTTTTAATTTAATTATTTGCTATTTACACCTTTTATTTGTTTATACAAAAATCATAAGTACGCATGCAAAATTGCCGCTCGTGTCAGACAAGGACATATGTACTTGTAATGGTTAAACTTTTGATTCTAGGCTCGTGCACTGCTAAAATACCTTTTCACTATTCCGTGTTCCCCCGCGCGGCTTGACATACTAAATGAAAATTATTACAATTTTTAAAAATTTATTTATGTTTCCCGAAGAAATTTACATTCGCTGTAAGTTTAATTAAATCAACATAAGTTTTGTATTTTTGACCCTTTTTAACCCTTTGCTCCTACCAATTTATCCGATCTATTGTAGTTATATGGTATCTTATTTATAAGCCACAACATTTTCACTCCAGAAATCCGTCGCTAGCTCTCCGTCTATAATAATTAGAGGTTTCAATGCATAATAGATTGGCTAATTTTTGAACGTTAATGTAATAAAATATTAGGGATTAAGATAACAAAAAAGTTTTTTAATAAATAAGTTATAACTTTGCATTTATCAAGTGTTGTACAAAAACAATTTAGGAGTTATAAATAATAGGAATTTTTTCATTTGATGTACTTAAGCCTTATGTTTTAGGGTCCAGATTTATAAGCACTTAAAATACCCTAAGCTGTACTATTTGTATTAAATATAATGCCATGTCTAGATTATACATATACGATGATTTCTCTGAGAAATGCACTCTTGTTTTGCAAAGCCAGCTCGTACCTTTGGTGAGCTATGAGGAATCTTTTTGAGATTTGAGTAACAAAAATTCATTCAAAAACTAATAAAGTCAAAACAAACTTAATTTTTACTGAATATTAAATGAAAGTTTAATGAACTCAATTTTTTACACTCTTTAACACATTTTTCGAGTATCAGAAAGTTTTCGTAAATAAAAAAAAGTTGTTGTGTGTTGCGGGCTAGCGCCTTTGCTATCAGCATAGTGTAAATTGTGTAATTTAGCAAAGTTTACAAAGAAAATATTAAAAAACCCGAAAAATTTTAGTGCTTGGCGCTACTGTGTTTTTTGCAAAAGTGTCATGTTTTTAGTTATTTGCCACTTGTTACGTAATATTTTTTCTGTGTGTCTGAATGCCGTTGATTAACGCTATACCAAACCAATTCGAATTGCTAATATGTAACTGCTCCAAATCGTTCACCAATTTACACTTGTTGATTTTTCGATCGAAGGTAAATAATTCTTCAATCTGGTAATGTTACGTTCATGCTATTCTAACCATAAAAAAATGTCGGCTTAACTCGTTCAAATTCTCAATTTTCAGATAGTTTTCGACTTAATATTTCGTCGGTGTTTTGTATTAAGGGCGAATAAACCAAATGAAAAACTTTACAAGCGCAACGTTTATGACTATTGTGCGAGTTATCTATTAATGATTTAAAATTTGTTAAGTGTTTATATTAAACTCTAAGGATATTACTTACTATAAAATACAAAAATAATGCTTGAAATTATTTGTGCAAAGAAAAAGAAGTGAAAGAAATATGTAATTCGCATTTTCGTAAAATGGCTTATTCGCCCTTAATACAAAACAGCGACAATTTCTAATTAAAAAAAATTCACTGTTTCAGCACAATTTGCAGTATTTAACAGCAATATCTTTGCAGTTAAAAAACAAGAATTATCAAAAGTAAAGGAAGTTTTCTATCATAAAACTTTTTAAAGAAAAAAACGCACGGGAAAACTCTTACTATTTGGCCTAACGGTCGACGGGTGAATTCTTGATTTCTGCATTTCTACTTCGATTTTAGATTTTTTTATTACTTATAATGCGCGGCGAGCTTAAATAGGCTATCAGAAAACTTTCGCGCACTAATTTTAGATTTGAACTTTGCACCACTTTCCGAAATTCAAAAAGCAGCACAATCAATAAAAATGTGTTACAAATTTTTAACTTTTTTGTGTTTGATTTCTATCTAATTAATTAGATATGGATTTAATGTTCAAAATTGATTTTTTCCGAAGTTGCTAAATATTTACTTTTTATATAGTTTCAACGATGAAGTCTTAATTATGATTGACACGTATAATGTTAAAGTAGAAAGCGGTGATGGCCAAATCTTGCTCTCCCTTTGTAAGAAAAAATTAACTAAAAATGACAAACATTTGATTTCTTATATTACAAACAATGGGGTGTTAACGGGGTGTTGCAAGCGAACATAATAGCCTCTCACACTCAAATGTCAACCTCACCTGCAAGTGGTACACCCTGCTCCGCTAACGAGGCACTGACGACCGAATATTGGCGGTATAACCATAATAACCTATCTACAGTAAATGGTAGATAAAAAATACTCCTACCGGATCTGGAGACGACGAACCGGGAGCTAGATTGGAAGCTCAGAGAGGGCATCCCCCTCACCGATCTAACCTGCTATAGGATAGTCTCCTGTACAGGGAAATAAATTGACTCTCGCTCACTAAAATTTTGCCTCGGATAATAGATCAGGACTAATGATGACGGAACGCAAGCGAAAACGGAATAAACGATTAGGTATAAAAGATTATATGAATATTGGATGTTGGAATGTGCGTGGGGTAGGGAATAAGATCGAGGAACTCGAGCTGGCGCTGAAGGAAAGAAAAATAGATATTGCTATTATAACTGAAACTAAGAAAAAACTAAAGGGCACCTGCGAGCTAGAGGAATACACAATGGTATACAGTGGAGTCCCGCAAGAACATAGAGCCTCTGCAGGCGTTGCGATTTTAATCAATAGGAAGTGGAAAACTCGCATAGACTCCTATAGCTTCATAAACGAGAGAATAGTTACATTAAGATGCAAAATAGATAGAGGTAACATGACCATAATAGGAGTATATGCACCAGAAGAGGGAAAAAAGGAAGACACGGAAGAATTCTATGAAGAACTACAAAAAGTAGTAGAAAACACCAGAAAAACAGATTACCTGGCTATAGAAGGAGATTTTAACGCTCGAATTGGAAGAGTACCAATAGATAACATAATTGGTATACACAACAAAGACATACTAAATGGAAACGGCAGAGCACTGAGGGACTTCGCATGCTACAATGGAACAAAAATAATGAATACCTTTTTCAAGCACAAAAGAATCCACAAATACACATGGTCTGCTAGGGGACAAATCTCCACGATAGATTATATGTTAGCTAATGACAAAACTTCTGAGTGTGTAAGAGACACACGAGTCTACAGAAGCGCAGATATCGGAACCGACCACTACTTGTTATGCACCACAATAAGCATCAAAGCAAAATGGCTAAAAAAAGAAAAAAAATCTGACAACAAAGAACTATTCAAAATCTACCTACTCCAAGAAGAATCAATAAGAGACCTATATCAGCGAAGATTGGATGACCATAGTAGGATGATAAGACCAGCTACAGACATAGAAGAAGAATGGACTAACATCAAGACCATCATCAAAAAAGCTGCATCTGAAGCCCTTGGACGACGAACAAAAACTAAAAAAAAGGGAATGAAGATATGGAGCGAAGAACTTAAGGAAGCAATCAAACATAAAAAGGCAACATATCTTAAACTACTCTCGAATAAAACACAGGAAAATAAAGAAAAATATAATCAAAAAAATAGAGAAGTAAAGAGAATAGTTAGAGAATTAAAACAGAATAAATGGAATGAATTTATAAGTAGAATTGAAAACGACGTACACGGGAGACAGAATGTAGCTTACAAAATTATGAAACATTTAAACAGCAAAGAGAAAGACTCGGCATCCATAACAACTATAGACAACGATAATTGGCTCAAATACTATAAAGAACTATGGTATAACAAAGAAGAAAAACCAATAAAAATAGAGGAAGAATACGATGAGGTAGATAGAATAGAGCTGATAGAATTGCAAGAAGCACTAAACGAAGTCAAAAACCGTAAAGCAACGGGAACTGACGGAATAAATAGTGAAATGCTTAAATATAGTTCCGAAACTTTTAAACTAAGACTATTAACATTTATGAATCTATGTTGGAGAAAAATAAAAACACCCCAAGAGTGGAAAACAGCAAAAATAGTAGCGATCTTTAAGAATTACCGAGGAATCAGTCTGCTTAATACAACATACAAGATTTACTCAAGGATTATAAATAAAAGACTGAAAAACAGTGCCGAAGAGACGATTTCAGAAGAGCAGACAGGATTTCGAAAAGGCAGATCATGTACCGACAACATATTCAGCATAAAACAAATAATGGAAAAACATCGAGAATACAATCGAGAAACTCACATCGCATATGTAGATTTTATAAAAGCATTTGATCGAGTAATGAGATGTAAGTTGTGGGTTATATTGGAAAAAAGAGGTATACCACATCATATAATAGAGTCTATAAAGGAAATGTACCAAGATACCCAAATATGTATGGCAGATTATGAAGAGAAAACGGAAAGGATAAATACAGGGTTGAGACAAGGGTGCAGTTTGTCGTCGACACTTTTTAATCTTTACATGGACGATGCTATACGTAAATGGAAAAAACACATACCTTGCTACACAACAAATCTAAACAAAAAAGATTTTGTGATAACCATACTCTTTGCGGATGACCAGGCCATAATAGCAAATAGCGAGAACTCTCTGCAGCACGCGCTTTTTAAACTGAGTGAAATCGTAGAGGAATACAATATGGCAATATCTATAAATAAAACAAAAGTGATGGCATTCATAGGACAAGAACAAATACGCTCAAAAATAGTATTGAAAGATCAGGCCATAGAGCAAGTAAAATCTTTTAACTTCTTAGGTTGCACAATGTCCATGTTTGAAGAGGCTGATATACCCAAAAAAATTGAGAAATTCAATTACATAATGGCACAATAAGAAGAACATTTAAGAGCAAAGCCAATCAAGATACTGCATTAAAATTTTATAAGACAATATCGATACCAAGTATAACATACGCCAGCGAAACTTGGACGGTCACTAAAGAAAACGAAAAACGAATCCAGAGTGCTGAAATGAGATTTCTACGATCAGTGGCGGGATACCAAAGAATAGACCAAAAAAGAAATACCGACATAAGAAATGAATTAAACATCTGCAGTATTAACGAGAAGATAAAAGATTATAGAACTGCGTGGAAAAGACACCTAGACAGAATGGACCGGACTCGTTTGCCAAAACAAATGTTCCAATACAATCCGAAAGGAAAAAGAAGTGTGGGCCGCCCCAAAAAGAGATGGAGCGACCAATTAGAGTGACGTAACGGGCCACCGGCTTGAAACATGCAGATGATGATGATGATGATAAAACAAAATTACAAAATGCGTCACATAATACGTGTTACAATTGATTTTATCACTTTTATTTGTAAGAATCTTGCTTAGAGAGATGACTGGCTTTGCGACTTCCCAAAATGTCGCTTCTTGTTCCTATGCCACCTATTTTTTGAATTGATAGTCCAGACGATATGATATTTACAGCATCCAGTTGAAGCAATTTTTTTTATCTTAATTTAGTTAAAGGTTGAGAAAAATGTACGATAAATGTTATTTTACCGCGGTTGGAAACTACCCTTAATTTTAAGAAATAAGGTAGGTATGAACTTTTGTACGCTAATTCATTTTCTGTTCATTTTATGCCCAAAGTAATAGGGGGTAATAAAATTTTTTTTTATTTTTAAATTGAACTCTAAAAAGAGAGATTCTATTGAATTTTTAAACTAAAAATGAAATCTTCCCGTTAGATAATAATTTTTAAAATACCATTAACGCAAAAAATTAATTTAAAAAAATTTATGTGTGAAAGGAAAATGTAATAGTTACCTATGATATAATTACGGAATTATTTTAAATGAATAAATAAATTAAACAAATTCATAAAATAATATTCACAAATTTATATAAAAAATTGTATTTTATGTATTTTAATTCAGTATAATTATGGAATTTGTAAAATTATTAAAATAAATACACACCCACATAAACAGACAACTAAATTACTAATTTATTGTTTGTTTTTTTAGTATTTAATTTACATCAAATAACTTTACAATAATAACTTTATAACTTTGAATGTGCTAAAAATGCATAACATAAAAGATTACTTTTGGGTTTATCTTACTTATTTTAACCGCACGGGCCAATTTTGCATTTATTTACTTCCTCGAACTTAGTAATCATCGACGTGATTAAAACTCTTGTTATAATTATTGGAAATGATTGAAAAGAAACAGCTAATGACGCATGTAATGTTTTGAATCGTTTCTTTCAAAACCTGATTTAATATTTTTTATAGATTTTTAGAGATATTTTAACAAGGATATCCATGAACAGGTTCAATATCCAGTATTTTTGCAGACAGGAGTATGAACGCGAGTATTTAGATCCCAAGGTTGCATTTTGCCTCCCAAACCTTCAAAACTTTTTTTTACTTTTCAGCAAGAAAGTTAATTATCTCTTGCTTAAATTTCTTTACCAATTATTATGAACTAACTATTAAAAAATTATGATTAATTTTTGTCTAAAAACATAACTAATTAGTCCAAAAAATGCTGCAGAAAGTATAAATAATACTAATATGTAATCAGGGTACTTACATATTATGCAAATATGATTTTTAGTGTAATATTAAAAATACTATAAATGTCAAGATAAGAAAGAATTTAACTATGTAAATTAACTTAACAAAAATTAAAGCTGTAAAGCTAATAATATTATTATAATGAATGAAATAACTTTTTCAGAATCGTGATTAATTAATTAAGTAGCAAATATCATTATAAAATTAAATGTTTTGATACAATTAATTGCATCCAGAGTTTGATTAATTTTTGTATCGAGGGTTACAAAAATCGATTTTTAATTAAATTTTTCTAAATAATGATAACAAACATTTACTTACTGTCATTGGCTTAGATATATATTTTTAGTGATATCTGGCAACAAACTAGCGCAGTGTTTATTTTAATTTCCAATATACTATAAATAAAGTAATAGTGAAAGCAGAATTACTTACGAAAGTAAAAATGTAAAAACATATATTCCAAATGTGAAGCCGGGCCAATAATGTAGTTTGAAATGGCTAAATATAGACATTTTTTTTAATTTAACGCGTCTTTCGCAAATTAACACTAACAATAGGACTTGAAATCATTCGAATTCATATAGCTTTGCGGTTTTACTATATAGGTACAACACCAACTCATCCGGTACTAGCAACTACTACTCTGTGGTTTACGTAATAATCATTTCTACTCCCACTTTTGCAGCTTAATTTTACGTTACAGTAAGATATTATTTCTTAATTAATTATAATAATTCTTATAATGCAAGTTTTTTACATTTATAAATGGTTCAGTCTCTTGTTTTTTGAATCAACAAGTTGTTCATAGCCTTAAAATTTTATTAAGGACGTTGAGCCCCAAAATATCTGGAGCATGGTTGTTTACTTAAATGGAGTTTTTTATCCTGCTGACATTGCATGATTAAATTTGGTTCCTATATAATCGAGGGTGTTCGGTACGATAACAACTTGTTTGATGTTTTGAATTGAAATGAGACATTTTGGGGGATTCAAGTTTTGACATTTAACATGTAAAAGTTTAATGTCTAGATTGAATTAACTCAGGGCCATTGTCATGGACACTGCTGGCCAGTAAATTGATCCTGCATTACATTTAAACAAATATTAACCTCAAAGAAAAGTAGCCGGTTCATGACCAGCCACGGGAGGCAGACAAAGAGTTTATATGCCGTCGAATAACAATGCAAACGTTAATCTTTTTTACAGGATTTTATAGAAGCATAGTTGGTTTATATGCAACCTTCGATCTACTATAGTAGGTTTATGAACCACCCTGTACTTTATTCGACACAGACATATGTACTACCATACTAACAGACATCTTTTATCGCCGTTTTTTTATTACTTGATTTATTCTATGCAAAAGCAGTCTTAAGAAACCTTTCGAAACTTAATCATCAAAATTTAGTTCGCCCACAAAGAACGCAGCGAGTTTTATTCTATAGCAAATGAAATTACTATTCAAAAGAGGAAACATATACAAATTGACATAGAGAGTTGATAAACCTATTCTACCGTTTAATTCGGTCAAATATTTAAGTGAAATTTTTGTGCTTATATTCACTTATAATACCACTAGTAGTCAAAGTTATGTCGATTATTTTTGAGGTGGTACACGAATATTTATTGCTCTTGTGTTTGAATAGCACGAGTGCGTTAGCACGTTAGCACAAAAACCTATTCGGCGTTTTGATGATCTGGCGATGCTGGTATATCCTTGTCAGCTAGAATAAATAATAATCTTTGATATAATTCCTTTGAAGCAATTATTATACTCGCATTACTCTTTATTACAATTTTCTTTTCAAAACTAAAATTGTCTTTTTTAATTTTTGTTTCAGCTTAAACTTTATTTGGATATATTTCATTTTTATTTTAAGAGAGTTCAAAATATTAATACAGTGTAATATGTTCATTTATTTAATTTTTACTGTTTGACTTTAATCTCAAAGCAAAATTAAAATTTTGCAATTACTTTCATTTTTTATTTATCAATGAAAGTTTGCAAAATTAAGTTTATCTCGGTTTATCTGTTTTTCTTAATTTTAAATGTTAGCAGTTTATGAGTTTAATTCACCGCTCAGAAACACACTTTTAATTTATGTATTTTCTAATTATAGATTTATTTTAAAAAATTAATTATACCGATTTTATTTACGTTCATCTCCGAAGGTAAGTGCAAAGCGCTAAGGTGTAATCTTCCCTTAAAATTATTTGTACATTAGAGATGTAAAGTGGTAAAGTAATCTCTTATTGTTTTTCTAGTAAAATTTTTCGAAAAGGTTTTCCCAAAATTTGATTTATTTATTTCATCTTTATAAATCCACCTTTTACGATGACGTTTTTCTTCTCCTTCTTCTCGGTTTTATTTTTTTCTAAAGCGTCATTGACATAAAGATTTTTGATTTGCCTTGATAAAGTATGTATAAGTTTTTCAATGGTTACAAAATACTTCAATTTGATTAGTTCTGGCTAGCGCCTACCTAAGCAAGGCAAGACAAGAATCTCTATTGGAATGTTGCTTTAAACTTTATTTGAAATAAATACTTATCACTTGACTAAAATTTAAATGAAGTTATTATTTTTGTTACAACCAAAAAATGAAAATTTTTTATTTTTTCAAATATTTTTACCTACACGAGAAAATTAATGTAACAGAGATGTATTAATATCACACCTCAACTAGTGTTGACGTCAGAAACTAGTGAATACCATCGGAACTAGGCCATTTTAAAAATCGATCAAATGTTTTAGCAAAATTTCCCAGAATAAACTTTTTTTATGCTTTGCGTTGTTGTTATAGATACCTAGTATTTAAATATTCGGCCAAGTAAAATATTATTTAGAATTTTTGCTGATTGTTATTGCACTTAGAACAAACTCAGATCCACTTGCATTATTTATTTATAAATAAAATTTAAACTATAAAATAAATGTACATGCTTTGAAATGCATACAATACTTTTAATTAATAAATGTAATTATTTGAAAACTTATATAATTAAGTGTCGATTAACAATAATTTCAATTAAAATAAATATTTTCAAAATAGATTACTAAATTAGATACACTAAGCGCCAGATGTTCGTATTTTTAGTGTAAACTAGGCGAGTAAGCTCTATTAAAAAGCTTTAATTTATTAAAGTGGTGGAAACGCAAAATTAGGTTAATATCTGAACGGTAAAAGCCGAACTCGGGCAGTTAATATAAATTATCAATTAATATTATATTAAATAATGTTAAATCTGAAGAACAATTTAATGCTATTATATATTGCCATTTTTCATTATATACGTACGCATTAAAATTTATTTTAATGGCATAATATATTAGAATTAATGGCGCTTAAGACTTTTTACCTTACATCGACATATTAGGCATCCCTTATTACTATGTCTATAATCTACTAATACTAATATCATCATCTTCCAAGCGGCAATTAAGCTTCATTAATTAATTGTTTTGAGAAGAATATTATTTTATTATCATAAATATTTAAAAACTATCATATATGTGTTTAATTAATAGTGTAACGGTCAGGGGTCTTTTTTCCTATATTATTATAAATTCTTAATTAACTCTTAAAAATTAAACAAAAAAATTTCCAAAACGTTCTCTTAATTTTGTTTTCAAAGTCAGCACGCAAAAAAAAAAGATGTAGTTACATTTACATTTTTCGTGTAGTAAAATAATTGTAGTCACAGGAACAACATTTATAGTAAAATTAAACGCACCTCTCATGCTGTTTATACTACATCAGCTGTAAAATGCACTTACGCATTGTTGTAAGATGAATGTAGTTAACTTTACAATTTTTATGTACTTCTAACTCTATAGAGTGTTGTTGCTTATCACTCAAAATAATTGATTTTGGTGAAACAATAAGATAAGTAAAAAGTACACTGGATTGTAGAAATTAAAATTTACCTCGTGTAATTATGTAACAAAATATTGCAACTCTAATGCTTTGCAATCCTTCAGTTTCCGTAATTAAGTTATGCTTTGACGAATATGCAGAATCTTTTATTCGTTCTTAATTTATGTTTGAACAGCACCTTAAGGTACAGTATATGTACACGAGGACAATATTATTATTAGTTTTGAAATGAATCGTGAAGTGAAAAGAATTATGGATGACTTTTTATTATTTAAAGGTAAGTACTCAATTTTTTAATGTTCAAAATTAAAAATCGGCAGTATAACGACGATTTTTGAGTTGCGGGCTACCTAAGCGCTCCCCGAAGATATTAATTTTACCAATGAAATCTCAACGTAATGTGAAGTTATAATTTAGCAATTTAGGTAAGGGCAAATGTTATGTATCGATTAGTTTGGTCAGAAATTGATTTTAAACTTGTCGATTTCCAGCGAATATCGACTTTGTCCTTATAGAAATATTTCTTTGTAAAATTTCGGTTCAAAAAAACACGTGGAGATTAAAAATTTTTAACGTAAAGTTTAAAGGTGTAATTCTCAGAATTTCAGGCAGGCTACCGCATTAAAATCTTATTCATTCTTATTGTCACATAAGCACATTTTTTTGAATCGTAAATATTTGTTAAACTACAATATAAATTTTTTTAATTATATTTTAATTGCTATTAATTAATAATAAATGAGCTCGTTTTAACTTAATATCAAAAATTAAACAAATACCTATAGGTACTATTGGGATTGGTCAGTCATGCATTAGTAATGATAGATGAAAATATTGTTCTAAAGATTGAAATTGTAAATTTTGAACAATCCACATAAAAATAATTTGCAATGCAGTTTTCATGACCGCTACTATATAATTATAGACAATACGATGTTATCAACAGCATTACGTAATTAACAATTCAAAATAATATTCAAAAATGTTGTGATACCACCCTGTATTCACCTTTTCTTATAGTATTCAGGTAAAAGAATATAAATTGTAAAGAATGTTTTAAAAGCTTTTATTCTTATACGTAAAAAAAATTTTTCCAGAGTGACAGTAAGCAATAAAATTTTAAGAAGTTCTTCTTTAAATACTTGCTACCATAAAATAGTAGATAATTAATAAAATTTGAATTACATATTTTCAAACTTTCAATAGATCGTTGCTTTGAAATGAAGATCACAACTTTCATTGATGCGCGCGCATTAGGATTTTTGTTGCAGGATTTTGTTGCTAGACGGTAGACGCAAGTTTAATTTTTCAGTTTCCACTAGAGGATCAACATGGTAATACCTACCTGAGGTTGTAAATCTATACCTAGTCGAACTAAACAAACTTAAGAAATGTGAACCTGTTACTTCTACTCAGAAAAACAACAAAACTCTTCGCCAATTTTTGGATGAAACCATGAAACGTATACAGTCAAAATCACTATAATCAACGGATCAACAACAACCACGTAAGTAGCTTGAAACATCAAATTGCAATCTTAGAATGGACAAAAATAACATTATTGATTTTTTTAAAGGGGACTGCTAGTCAATCCGTTAAAACAGTGTATAACGTGCAGAAAAAATCTACTAGCAACGTGCCAAACAACTAGTCAACCAATGTAAAACAGATTTTAAGAACTAATGACGTGAAGCACGTGTTGCTTACAGGTACTTAACGTATATCTTCCGTTTTACATAACAAATTTTGTAGGTAACAACGAAGTATTGTCATTTTGATTGGAACTGCCACTGTAAAATCGAAAAATCTGGAATTTACTGGAGGCCCTCAAAAACTGAAGTTAAAAAAGGTTTTGTGCTTCATATGCAGGTAATTTTATGACTTGACTGCTTAATTAAATAGAAATAATCTCACGAGGTACATATAATATGCATTTCAGACAGCGGCCCAGTTAGAACAACGGATACAAAAGTTACAGGAATTTCTACTTCAAAACCAACCATTATTGGACCATTGGATACGCCCACATTATGTACAGTAGTTTTACCTTATTAAAGAAGTAGCCTACCTTATTATCTGCAATAATTATTAATTATAAGAAACTTTATAAAGCAATTTATTTTAATAAATATACAAAATTATTTGTACTGTTAATATGCGTTTACCCTATAAAGTTGTTAATTTAATAACATTAAACACAAGTAAAGCATACTGCTATTGTTGTCAAACCCACACAATAATTGTAGTAGTTCTAATTAATTTATAATTCAAAGGTAACAACATCACTATGTAAAAATAGCAACAATTGTGTAGTACAATTAACTTAACAATGTTGAACAAGTAACAACAGCACAAAAAGTGAATTATACTGAATATTAGCAATATTTACTACACAGTAAACGTAGAGTTAACTACACCTATAGGTGTTAAAACAACATCACCATTAGTACTATGTACATAAGCACACGTTCATATAACAACAAAATTTTAAGTACTTTATACTACAATGCTGTTAAACCTTTACAACAATTGTAATAAATTGTACTGCAGTGATTTTACAACAATTGACATGTAAATTTTACTACTCTTTGGTGTTGTCACTATATTTGCAACTCATTGTAGTAGATTGCACTGCATTTGTAGTTACATTTACAACTTTTTTTTTGCTTTTGGGGATATATTGATCAAACTAAACAGTCTTACAAAAAAAGTCGTCTATTTGATTTATTTTACGCTGCCACCCTCAGAAACTATGCACTACCGTAAAATGGGGTAACATTGGCTCATTTTTAAACAACTTATTTGAAATATTTAGTAATAGATTATATACAACTCACTGTACAAAGCATATAATATTTTTTAATTCAGTGGTAAGAGTATATCTATATGTTTTAAAGTTAAATTTAATTTTTGCATGTCACAATTGCAAAAAGAAAATATTTTATAAAGTGGGCCAAAGTTACTTTGAAATGGGGTAACTTTAACCTACCTATACTTTTTTGAGCTTGGGTTAAAAATTGTCAAAAATAAATGCTAAAAGTTGTTTTTAAACAAGACTAGACTATGTTGATAATATTAAAAAAGAGTTATGTATGTGATTAGTAAGAAAATCACAGAGAAAAGAGTCAAACAAACTTTATTTAAGAAAAAACTTTAGAAATAGTAAGCTGAACTTAAAACTGAAATGCTAAATTTAAATTCATAAAAAAATCTTATTATTTGGTGATTTCAGGGCATTGTAAATCTTTTGTAATAACAAAAATTCATATTAAATTTTGTTTTTAAAATTGTAAGAGTAACTTTACCTCGGGCCAATGTTGCCCCAACATCTGGACCAAAGTTGCTTTATTTTGCTTATTCATTTGTCACAGATCACCGGATTATAATTAAAATTAAAAAACTTGATAAATCATCTAATTAATAACTTAAAATAAGTTATTAACATTTACCGTGTTGTTACTAATTCTAAAAATTGTGTTTGAAGAAGAAGTTGCCAAGTGTTGATTACCGTTTAATAATTCGATTGAAGATTTCAGGACCTCCACGTGATAGTAAACAGCAAGTACTGATCTTACCTGTGCTTCCCTGAATTTCTACGATTGTCTTCTGTCGGCTGGTACCAAAATTAAAAAATTTTCGTTGGATTTACGATTTCTATACCACCAACAAACATTTTTTGTGAGGTGGGTCAATGTTACCTTGAAAAGGCCAATGTTACCCCATCTTACGGTATATGGATCTCCTACTTATATCTTCCTACAACTACCTCTGGAAGAGTTCCCACAAGCTAAGTTGAACCAACGCCAGCGGTGATAATGCGCTGATACAAAAATTCGTATGGTCAAGTCTTTCTTTGTATTTGAAAGATGTCAATTGGGAGCTGTGATAAGTCCAGAAGTAATTTAAATTACGACGGCAATAGAACATTTTCTCTCCACATCTAGTGCTCCGATATTTGTCCTTGATTGGTTTAGCTTA
The DNA here is from genome assembly GCA_905340355.1 of Rhagonycha fulva. NCBI lineage: Eukaryota > Metazoa > Arthropoda > Insecta > Coleoptera > Cantharidae > Rhagonycha > Rhagonycha fulva. Next base: position 39,829,309 of record HG996556.1, read on the forward strand.
GTTTATGTTTACTTTAGCTACTGATTTAATTTACCAAAAGCTCATCAAAAACATGGAAACGCCCGACAAATTGTCAAGTATTTTGTGCTCAGTTGCAGGCCTTGCAAGGGCTAAACGATGACTTAAAAATAAAACCCATTAAAAGAATTGCCTTTCAACTTCTATTAATATTAATTACAACCACAAAAAAAATATTAACAAACACTTAAATTAAGCTTTCGGTTTTTAAGTTAAAATTAATATTTTCAACATAAATGTTAATAATTATATGTTAATAATTATGTGTTAATAATCTATTACTATAATAAATTAAAAAAGTTTCTAATTATTGCTAAAAACTAATTATACTATAATCAAATTACTTTGTTTCCATCAAAAAACTTGTATTCATTCAAGCCACTCTAAAGGCGCGTTCTCACGTATCAAGTTTTGTTGAACGATTTTTGTTGGTCAACAAAAGTTGAACACGACTTGAACGAGTTTTTGTTCACAGGTTTTAATAAAAACTGATTCAATTCACACATTTTCAATTAATTGGTTGTAAATGACATCAAAAACAAAATACACATACACGAAAGTTGAAAGTGAATCGAAATTGACGTTCAACTGACGTTCATACGTATCAAGCTTGCTTTCAACTTTCAACAACAACAAATACATGTTCTCACGTATCAAGTTTTGTTGAACGATTTTAGTTGATCAACAAAACTTGAACGAAATATTCAACAAGAGTCAATCTCTTGTTGATCAACTAAAAAGTTGTTCAACTTTGTTGAAACACATGTTCTCACTGTAGATTTCGTTCAAGTTTTGTTGATCAACTAAAATCGTTCAACAAAACTTGATACGTGAGAACCCGCCGTCTGACTGTTACCTCAACAAAATTATTGTACGATTTTTACACAAATAATTGAACTTCTTTCAAAATTATTTAAATTTTTAATAAAATTTCTAATCGATAACTAAAATTTCAATCTACAGTTGGAACCAAAATTTTAAATTAATTCAAATTTATTTGATTTATTACCTAAATCTAAATCACTCTCTTACAACTCCAAAATTGGAAAACAAATTGAAAAAACAATTATTGGAAAAAAAAGTTATTTTTAATTCCGAACTATTCGACCTTTGGTTATTTTGGAAAACAAAAATTTATTTATCGTATTCAACATAATATGATATAAATCAACAATTGTAAAAATAATAACAAGTCTTTACGTTATTGGTAGTTAAATTTAGCACCAAACAATTTTTTATTCTCCGACAAGCAATTAAAAACCACTCCCGAAATTTATTTGACCAATTATTACAAATCAATAAATTGATTTATTGAGATACACCTTTGAGAACTTGTTAAAAGTGAGTTTCGATTTTTATAAAGCCACTGGTTTATATTTTAGAAACCTCAATTCTGTTTCGATATGCTTTGTCCGATTTACACCAATAATCCAAATTAACTTAACCAAACAATTTGATAATTTTTAATAATCAAAATTAATTTACCAAATTAAACCGAAAATGGCAGACGTTTTCCTGGTCGGATAAAAAGAGGGACAAAGAAGTGAATTTAAAAAATATATACTTATTAAATAATACTTTATATAAATGGAATTTATTTTGTATAAGGTCAACTATAACATGTTTTTATGAAATTCAAATTTCATTTTAAACTACTTTTAATACTTTATATTTTTGAAATATTTATAGTACTACCCTGCTACAAAGAGGTAGAGTATATCTTCACTTACACTTTTTGTATTTGTAAATAGTTATATAAATATTTTAAAAGAATTTGTTTAAAATTGCATGGTATGTAATGTACAATTTATTGCCAAGGACAAATGATAAGTAGCGGATACCTAAAAAATTAAAATTATTTAGGTACCTACGTAGGTACCTAAAATTGAGCTTGATATCTAATAAGCATTTACAAATAACAAGTAAATTAAAAAAATAGCATCTTTACTGAACAATAATTTGACATTGTAATTGTTTTATAGAATTAATAATAAACCCAATAAAACAAATTTTTCTCGAGCTTTTTTTACTCACTTATTATCAACTATAAATTTTTATAAATTCAGTGTTTTATTTTTGTACCAGCTTTGCCGATTAAGATGTATTTAAAATAAATAAATATTTTAAAAACTAATTCAGTCGATTCACAAAATAAGTGTGGCAAACACCGCTCAGTTGAACGGAGCAGAATTTATAATAAGAACACATAATTTGAAAAAGCAAAACTTCATATACTAGCAAAAAAAACAAACATGATTACGACATGGGTGTCTAGTGAAATAGTATATTATGCACCAAGGGTGTAAAGTGACATTTTTTGGCTCGAGAGTAAAAGATTATTTGCACGAGGCGTAAGGCGAGTGCAACAATTACCCTTAAGAGATAAGAGACTTTTTACTCCCATCGTGCATATACTGTTTTTTTTGCAATTCCGGGAGATAGAGTAGGAACATCAATAAAACATTATTTACAACCATTTGTGTTTTGTTATTAAAACATAGTTCAATTTCTTATGCAATAATCAAGAAAATCATTGGTAATATTACTAGTGTAGCACCAAAAAGTGCTTAATAGTAACTGTTGCAATTTTCGACAATTGCAATTGTAAATTATTAAATTACAAAATTGTAATGTAGTCGCATTACTCAATGATAAAAGCATCACTTGGTTAGAAAATAATTTAGACATCAGCGATTTTTATAAGTCGCCTATATAAGGAGTAAAAATGAGGGTTATGAAGCCAAAAAGTCAAAAAGTAAAGTGAGTACTTTACTCTCGGAATTGCAAAAAGATATTAATATTATTGATTGTTCTTGCTTTTTTTTAATATAGTAATACATAAACTTAATATCCTTGTCTTAAATTCAGTAAGTTTTTCGGCTTTTAAAAATTTATTTAACTTTCTGGTATTATGCACTTTAGAAAGTTTACACGGATGGTACTTAGAGTGTTTTAAGGAATTCTATTGTATATACAAAATTTTTCTTAAATCCTTACTACCAATTTACTAAAGAATTAAATCCATTATGAAATCTATAAATAGTCCATAATATTCTTAGCTCAACGTTATTTTATTATTTATATTAGATAAACATTGAAAAGAGATGTCTTAAAATTTAAACGTAAAATATTTTTAACTCTAGATCACTAATCATTCGTCTCACAGACGAGCACAAATTCCACATTTATGCATGTTATCAAATCTTCCCCACCTCTCAAATTAAGGGTGAAATTTTGAGTATTGAATATGTTACGTCAAGTACTTCACACTCACAGCCAATTAAGTAAATGCAATTTTTTTTGTCCCTATCAGAAGCGCTTCTTTCCTTCTTTCTCTTTTTGCTTCTTGACAGAAGCATTATCACCATTAAATTCAATATTCAATGGTTCTCTTGGCGGATTACTCTTGGTGGTTTGCCATTTATTGCCTTCCGAGAGGAGGAGGTCATCATTAAGTCGGATAAATTTTGTAGCCAGGGTGGAGATCAAACTTAGGGCTTATGGCCTAGAGTCAGCTCCTTAGCCCGTTCACCTAGCTCATCTCTCATTTTGTCTTTATCAGAAGTTCTGGATGGCTCCGTCAAGTTGCACCCCGCACTTTGGAATTTCGAATTTTTTTTTATGTCATTGGGAAAGGCTCGCGAAGTGCTGGAGAGTGCTGTAAATTATTTAAAAAATGCTGAGTTTGTTAATTTTTTATTGGCAAATAACCATTTTCAACCGAAGGGGGGCTAACTTGACGCATACCCCCGACTTTGAAATTTTTAATTTTTTTTAAATTTATTTGAAAGTGCTCGCGAAGTGCTGGCGAATGCTCTAATTTATTTTGAAAGTGCTGGGTCCGTTAAATTTCTATTAAGCACTGAAATATCAACTTTTGACAAAAACGTCAAGTTGGACCCCATGAATTTAAATTTTGTCAAATATAAAATTTTTTTGTATGTTATTTAAAAGTACTCGTAAAGTGCTGACGAATGCTGTAAACTATTTAAAGATACCTACTCATTTTATTACAAAGTTATAGAGCTTAAATAAAAGCTCCGAGCAAGATGCATTGAAATTAAATAGAAATTCCAAAAGTAATTTAGACCTACTTATTTAATATAAGTTTTTATTACAAATAAAATAAAATTAAATAATATTAAAACTTTATTAAACAATTTAAAACAAAATTATATCAACAAAAACTGTTTTCATATTGCTAAAAAGAATAACAGTGTACTACTACCAGTGCCACTTAAATAGTTTCCGGTAACTAAGAAATGGTAATGATGAGAAAAGTTTCCCCCCTTATTTTTGCAGTGCGCTCTTAATTTTTTTCGTTTAATTCTTTAACCGTTTGAACCGTCCCAAAGATATTTGCAAAAACGTTTAGGGGGAGGGCTGTAAACACATAGCCCCCTCCCCCAAGTCGAATTTTGGGATGAAAATAGTGTCAAACGTTAGAACTTTGTTAGAGCCTGAAAAACTTCAGTGAGCAAGTTTTTAAGTTAATTATTTACATAGTTGAAATTTTTTACTAAACTCTGAGCAACATGCGTTAAATCGTAAGATTTTTTAAATTTTTTACATATCTGCATCCCCCCCCCAGTACGGGGGGGATTTTTAACTAAGATAGTACCGAAGACTACAATTGCAAGAAACTGCCAATTCCTAGTATATATTTATTGGCAAAAACATACATTAAGAAAAAATATTACTTTTTATTAATAAAATTTATTTCGTAAAATTAATTTTTTCAGTTTTTTTATTATCAAAATTTATTATAATGGGAAGCAGGATTAGTTCTATTAATCAGATCAAATATTTTAATCTAATAAAATAGAATGAACTTGAAGATTATTGCACGGAACTTGCTTGGAGGCTCAAAAATTAAAAATGCCCTTAACTTTGTAAAAAATGAAGTTAATATGATTGAAATAAAAACTCATTCAGGCTCCAAACAAAGCCCTAACATTTAACACTATTTTCAGCCTAAAATTTTACTTGAGGGGTGGGGAGGCAACGTGTTTAAATACCCCCCTTTAACGTTTTTGCAAATATCGTTGCAACGGTTGAGGCTTGAACGAAAAAAAATAGAAGCTCATTTAGGCTCTAACAAAGCTATAAAAACTACTGGGGGGGGGGAGCAGCAACATGCACCTAAGTTTTTGACAATTGTAGTCCTCCGTACTATCTTAAGCCTGTATAACACGATGTATAATTTTGCATAAAATTGACATGTAAATGGTAACCAATCTACTTACTGATCTATCAGATCAGACAGTAGTTCCAACTTAAAGTCACCTCACTTGAAATCGAGCTGCACACCAATTAGTTTACAACTTTGTCAATTTGCCCGTTTGTGGTTGAACCTTCTAGCTACATAAACCTGTACTGCAACCTAATTAGTCCAACTTGAACTCTTTGAATTCAATGATCATCTTTTTATTTATAATATTGTTTTATTTATAATAAAAACAAATACATTAAAGAACTTATATTAAATATCGTAAGTAGGTACAAAATTACTTTTTGAATTTCTATTTGATTTCAATGCATCTTGCTCGGAGCTTTTAAATTTAAGCTCTAGAATTTTGTAATAAAATGAGTAGGTATCTTTAAATAGTTTACAGCATTCGCCAGCACTTTACAAGTACTTTTAAATAACATACAAAAAATTTTAATATTTGACAAAATTTAAATTCACGGGGTCCAACTTGACGTTTTTGTCAAAAGTCGATATTTCAGTTCTTAATAGAAATTTTACAGACCCAGCATTTTCAAAATGAATTAGAGCATTTGCCAGCACTTCGCGAGCACTTTCAAATAAATTTAAAAAAAAATTAAAAATCCTAAAGTTGTGGGTAGGCGTCAAGTTGGCCCCCCGAAATATTTCAATTTTAATTTCTTAATAAAAATTTAACGGACCCAGCACTTTCAAAATAAATTAGAGCATTCGCCAGCACTTCGCGAGCACTTTCAAATAAATTTAAAAAAAAATTAAAAATTTCAAAGTCGGGGGTATGCGTCAAGTTAGCCCCCCTTCGGTTGAAAATGGTTATTTGCCAATAAAATATTAACGAGCCCAGTATTTTTTAAATAATTTACAGCACTCGCCAGCACTTCGCGAGCCCTTCCCAATGGCATAAAAAAAATTCGAAATTCCAAAGTGCGGGGTGCAACTTGACGGAACCGTTCTAGATGACGAAATTACCATGTCACTATTGTGTTAAGGTGATTTGTGGAGAACAAACCGTTGTTCAAAGCTGGATTAAGTGCAAAGAAAAATATTTTTCAGTTATCTGATGGTGCTTCATTAAGTTTAATAAATACTCTTTCGTACTTATATGTTTTCAAATTAATAAAAATTATTAATAAAAAAAATCATTAAGCTTTTTACATTCTAAGTAGAATATTGCTTTCCCTTTCTGGAAAGGGATTTCCTATTGGCGGGGTGGATTAGTTCTCGTATTTCATAGTTCAGATAAATTAATATCGATTTTACCATAGCGCGTGGATGCCCACTGGAATACCGAGTTAAGAAATTCTGTATAGTCCGCAATTTGAACCCAGAATTTTCGCTCTGTAGTCAACCAGCAGTCACATCACTCCACGGCTGTGGCAATAAAAAAAATGAAAGTTTTATTTTGTTCGTTATTGAGAAGAATGTTTAGTAATAGTGTAACTCGAAAATATGATTAGTGATCTCGGGTTAAATTTTAAAGTTATGTGCAAAAATAACATCTGAGGGTTCCAAAATATCCTACATGCCAACCTGAAGATTTTGAATTTAACAAAAGCCTTTAAATTTCTAAAAAATGTATTTTTTTCTCCGCTTCCTATTATCCAACCGGGAAAACCTCTGTTATTTACCGTTTTGTATTTAGAATGTATCTACAAAATTTTACTGCTATAACGTTTACATCAGGACTACTGAAATCCATAGCTAGCCATGGGACTAATACACCAACATAAATACATAGTTGCTATATATCCATGCTTATATTGCGAGTAAAATGAAGTGTAAATTAATAATATGAAACCTAATGTAAGTTCTAAATCTTAGTGAGGCCTATAAATTACGTTATTCCAACTGCTGCTAATTATCGGCACGATTTATTACGCAGGCTGCTGTACCTAGGGGCCCATAATTATACAGCCAATGTAAAAGAATTAGCTTATTTAAATAAGTATACAATTTCAAAAACATGAAATAATTGCAAACTGTTTACTAAAATGATTTCAAGAGTGAACAAGTAACTCAATCAAAAAGTATCAATTTTGATGATAAAAATAAAAAATAATTTAATGTTATACTGTTACTGAAAAAACCACTTTTTGTTTTTAATAATTTTATGAATTGATCAGGTAATTTTACTGGCATAAATTCAATTACCGTAAATTTGACACATTTATCGTATTATTTCTAAGATGTAAGATTACAAATCCAAATTGAGAAATATCTTGTTGGATACACAGGTGTACATTTAATTGCGGTTTAATCCATGCTCTAACACCCTGGAGTAAAAGTAGAGCAACGTCACTGATTATGCATCTCTTAATTAAAAAAGTTCTGCGTTCCGAAACGTTGGTTTGAATCACGCCAGAAGCACGATTAAAAGTTGTTTTTATTATTAAATTGTTTGTAAATCGAATTGCTACAAAGTTCTGGTCTTGTTTTGTGATATGCAACTCGTAATAGAGCATTTTCGAATTACCATTAGTATAATCAATTTTTATTATATTTTAGTGCAACAATTTCTGGATTTTCCAAATAACAGTCCAGTGAAGTACATGATGTAATAAAGTAAATAGGATATGCTAAATATAAGCTCCACTTTGCTACTTAATTGTTGTGCATCAAGTCACGTTTGAAGCAGTGATATGATAGATATATGAGCTGCATTTTGGTAATTGTTGCGCATGACGTCATGTGAAGATTACATAATCTGCGTAATAGCATATTTTGACTTAAATATTATATCATGAGTATGGCATCCCATAGGATGGATCTTAAAGCTGAATCTGGAGAGCAGCTCTTACTACAAAACTTTCTTGGCAAGACTAATAGCATAGAGACTATCAAATAGTTCTGATCTGATAAAAAAAAGCCATGTAAAAAACATCAGCCCACCAGAAATTATGAATCGCACCAGATATTTCAAAAAGTATTAGAGGAATGCATTTTAGAGTCAGGCGTGTTAATAGTTTCCACATTTTCCTTTAAAGCCGTTACTGTAGATCTGCCGTTAATTATATTCATTGGCCGATTATAGTTATACTTTACAACTTCAGTTACGCCACTGTTCAAAAACTATTTTTATACTTTTATTAAATTGTGCTAATAATAAACTATTAGCGTAATGTTTTACTTTGAATAAAAATTAAATAAAGCAAACTGTAATGTTAAATGCCATTTTAGTTACAGAAACCTGTAAAAAGTAGAAATCTTTTAGTATATGTTACAAACTAGTTGTAAAAATGTTCACTAGAGTATTGATAGAAGTCTGAACAGTAAATCTATTTTGAAGTAATAAGATTACAGTATGTACTATCCGTTTTTTAATGTAATCACGGTTATTATTGGTCGTCATTTAGAATCGATTTTTAAATAACCGACTGTAATTCACAAATATTTTAAGATAGTTTTATTAAAATAATTCTTCTGAAAATTAGGAAAGCAATGTTAGAACAAATGAAACCGGCATTTATTGATAAAATGTCAAATATTTCTATTTTAGTCGTTATTTTGCTAACCCTTATTTCGACATGAAATTGTATAATATGGCAGTTTGGAAGGAATTCCATTCTCTTCTCGTCGTCGTTAATTAAAGTTTTTGCGAATATCGTAAAAAAACAAATTATTCACAATAAGCGAGGTACTTCCATTTCAGAGATAAATAATATAGTCGAATCAAACTTGCATTTTGGTTTGAATGAATTTAAAAATGCGTCGTCCATATCATCTCTAACCCCCGTTCTTTCAATTCACTTATTACATTTTATGAAAAAGTGAAAATTATATTATTGTATTAAAAAGAATACGTTTTTTTGTTTGTGGGTTGATAACTTTTTTGTGTAATGAATTTTAAAGCATTCACGAAAACCGAATTGAAAATGTGACACCCTGTCAGTTTCCTAGAAAGATTGTAAGAAAATTATGACCAACTTTATTGATTATGAATGCAAAATAAAGACTGGGAGGTAACAAACGAAAATGTATTTTTACAATCAACGGATTGTGTGGTAAAAAAAATAAATATAAAAGTATAATAATAATTATTAACAGGTAGGTTTTTAATCATCTTCTGAATAAAATATTTGCACAATCTTTTTAAATTTGTTATTTCTAACTCAAAATTTTGATAGAAAATGTTTAGTTTATCGCACTGAACGACGAACTACAAAGTGTAGCAGACTAAATAGAAAACATTACTGGACCCACGTAATGAAAAAAGTTAACTCTTAAACTCACGCTCGAGGAGAAAAAAACGTTTAATATCTTTCTAGTTCAAGTGCTACCATTTGATGGTAAAAAGCTGAACTTAGCAGTATAAGTAAACTATTAAAAAATATATATCACTTACTAGGTGCTATCGAAACCTTCATCTTCGTTCGTCACTGAATTAACTGGAATATTTTTTAGCAAAGGGATCTTTGCGTTTTAATAACATTTTTAAATATTTGGAGATACAAGAAAATATTTGAGGAGCGTGGCATGCTACAGTACTCACTTAGGACGTGTGTGTGTGTGGCATACAGGGTTTTTTAAAGGTTTTAGTAGAGTAAAGAATTCAGTAAAGGTAAAAATAATACAATAATGTTGATAAGATAAAATTCAGTTATTAAAAGTTGAAAACAAATGGTAATAATAAATTATATTATTATATAATACCTTTACAGGCCTAGAAAGCCGTTGATTGCATTGTATTGATTTATTTTAGTACCTAGTTTATAGTTGCATATAGCATAATAGCGGTAGAATATTATTTATAGATCATCCATAAATTCTAATGAAATATACAGGACATAGTTAATAGTACTAAATTCAACTACTGCAAACAGCCCTACGTTGGACGCCAGATTGTTATATTTTAGATAATTAAATAAAACAGAAATTAAAATGCAACTAATTAAATATTTAAGAAAGAGTTCAAAATAAAATTATTACATTTTAGAATAACATTTTAAGCTCAGATAGAGTTTGTTTAGACCACTGTTACATTAAAAACAATAAAGCATTTCAGTGTGATTTCCAAATCAATTCAATTATTATTTCTTCAAATTTTTGACTTTTTCGATCCCAGATAAGCATATAATTTAATCAAATACATTATCAGATAAAATTTTACAAACCGGTAATGAACAATAATATTATGTACACAACCCCAATACAATTACTTAACCTGCATTAACAATTCAGTGATGAAAAAACTATTACTCGCATTAATTTTTCTTTTTTGAAATCAAATTATGATTTAAAAATTTAAGAAGGTTAATAATAAAACAAAGTATCCTGTAATTAAAAGCAAAAAAATGTACCTTTTAAAATTTGGTTCTGTGGAAATATTACCTAGAAATTTGATGAAAAATGGAAATTAGTTAGTAAAGTATTGTATTTTTCAAGCAGGGTTTTCCTAGTTCTGAGCAGAAGTAGATATTTTCTTTTCTTACAAAATATTTCAACACAATTGAGGGTTGCTGCTATATTTTCTTATCACATTTCATACACGCATTTATTGTTACTAGAAAGTCCGTTATTATTTATGACACGTAAAAAATTGGATTTGATTTTAGGATTAAAAATAATTGATTCTTTTTTGTATCTACCACTTATTTAATTCGAAGCTACAAGTGGCCTTGATATTGTTGTTAAAATGTAGTAGGTACTTAATAATAAAAAAAATTTGTTTAAAAACACGAAACTTGATTCTAAAATCAATAATTTCAGTACTACTAGGTGCTTAGTAATTGTCAAACTTAAACCAGACCAATTAATCAACCAGAGAGACTGGAATGGAAGGACCAATGGACGTCGTTTATTCATCTATATTACACTTAACTAACCGCAATCCATTACTAGTTAATCTCATCCATTGTTAATCATAATTTTTCGATAGACGCGATAAAGTCTATGAATGTTTTAAAGCAAACATTTAGAAAGTATAAGGAAACGCAGACAACTTTTTAAGGTGAACTTGTAAAGTTTATAATTTAATTTAAATAAAGCATACTTTCCAATTTATTCTCCCTGTTGTGGCTTAAAATGTTTAAAAACGTTATTGTGTTTTGTTAATCCAATTGTCTGTACAAAATGTAAACTTGTTTGGATTTATTGGATTAGCAAAATGTTTACCAAATTAAATGTTTCACGACTGACTGCAGCAGTATAATATTTATTTCTTTAATTAGTTAAATATAAATTATTGATCTGGTAACAACAATTTTATTTAGTCAACAATTTTGTACAATATAACAATTTTACTGAATTTGAATTACAAAAGTTAACTACTTATTTATTAGGAACACATAAAATGTTGGTGCTAAAATTGAAACAATTTTAATTTTACACAACTAACGGTTGTCTTGCAATTAGTCATCATCAGTACTGTAGGTACAAGTATGGAAGGAAGCCTTTGAAGTGTAATAATTTCTGCCATATATTCTGTGAAGGCAAATTATGATTACTCACTCCAGAGCTTACCTTATGTATAAAGCACCGATGATGGCGATAAAGCAATAAACACACTGCATTAACTATAACCAAACGACTCAGTACGGTACAAGTCGGAACTTTCGGTAATGAGTCGACTGGGCAAAACCATACATTTTAAACTATAACTTAGATGGCTAACTACTGATATTTCCTATGATGAACTAGTAAAGCCAGCTGCCATTTTTTTATGAGGGCATAATTTGCCCTCTTTCCAAATGGCGACAATGCATTTACTGGTTTCACTTTTGAACTTCCAGTTATTCATCTGGGTGATAGTTTAACATCTCTGAGCGAAACTTTTTCACTGTATTTACAACTTTATGTTTGAAACATCGAATTTCATTGTCAAAAATTAAAAATTATTTAAAACAGTAATTAGGAACTCCTAAACAATTTTATTATTTATACCTAGTTAAGTACTATAAGCGTATTCAAGATTAGTTCAAACTTAAGAAAGTCAATATTTAATTTTCTGCTATCGAATTCCAATAGCTTATTTTTTTATTTTAAGTATAATCCACATCATTTTACTAATTTAAATTGAATTCCAACAAGTTCTAAAGTTTTTAATTCTGACGTGAATGAAATGATAAAAATTAATAACAATATAATTATCAGCCATTCACAAATCGTTGCTATTACGTGCGATATGTAGCCGCTGTCCTTGGGTGTCCACCATATAAGGTCACCTATAAAATAAAAAAAGAATATTTTTGAAGGTATGTCATATAGTTTTATGAGTTTTCAAAGCAAACGATGATAAGATTCCAGAAAAAAATATGATATAGAACTTTTTACTGCACATCCTGAACGTATCTACGTACATGACTCGAATATTTACTATTTACTCTACATAAATTTCAGTCTGAAAAAGTACTACGTGCTAAAGCTTTTGAAAAAGTAAACGTTGTTGATAATCATTGGGTCAAAAAATTTGAGATGGAAGTTTTATAAAAAAATATACCCCCGATACATTTATTATTAAGAATCATTTACGATAGCAAACTGAAAGTTTCTGATATCTTTTAATTATAAATTACTTTTAAGATATTTTTGAATCGACAACGTCTTGTATAGTCTGGAAAATCAATAACATGTAAATCTAACATTTAACAAGAAAATAAAACTTCCATGGTTTTTATATTATGTAAAGCAATTTTTATTCAAAAATATTTATAGTCTGATGTAAATGGCGCGTCGGACTGAAAATAAGATTTAAAATAATTTTAATTTTTATTATCCAAAAGTCAAAACAATTTTGAAAATTAATTTCAGTTATTTTAACACTTTAAAATTGTAATTAAAAGTTTTCTTGTGTAAAGTACCTAGTCGTTTATGTTGTATTAATATTTAACATTTGTCACGAAATTTTTTTAGCAGTGTAAGCAAGGATAAAGTTTTACTAAGAGTTTTTAAACAGGGCGGTACTTTCTGGGAATTTAAAAACATAAAGTTTATAAAAATAACGTCAACCATAAGAAAAGTCATAACCTTAAAAAATGATTTGTATGTTTGAAATCAATTATTAGCCAAACATTTTCTAAAAGGTTATTTTTGTTCGAAGGGGGCACAGATGCAAAGATTTAAAACTCAAAATAAGGGCCTTATCCACTCTAGAAAATATAAAAACACTTAAAAAATTAGGTAAAATTAAGTATTAATTAGTTATGTTATGTTCTTAAAAATATTATTTTTTGCAGAGTGGACAAAAATGTTATAAGACCACCATTATTTAGTTTCAGGAAACAAAATAATATATTGTCGTGAAATGACTTTTAAAAATCATTATTTTTGGCATGAAATTGAGTCGAAATTAATAATTTTGTTTTTCTTCATTTTATGCTGTTACGATTTATCAAAGAGACTCAAAGGAATGATTTGTAACTTTAAACACAAACAAATTATTTTAATTTGGAAATTTGAATTTATTTTGAATTACAAACAGTTTAAAAGTTTAAAAGTGAGTGCGCGATTAAGTGATTCGCAAAACGCAAGTTAAGGCGTTATCAAAAATTGACGACAAAACTTAATTTTTCCAGAAAGCAGTCGACCAAGGGTCGCGAGACAGTCGATCAAGAGTCAAAAAAGAGTCGACATTTAGTCAATTTTAAGCCGCCGAAAAAGGCGTTAAATTGAGTGATTAGTTAATAAAGTCATCTTGGTCTTATTGGGCAAAATTTTGGTGAGATTTGGATTGGCGTTTGACCAAAAGGCGTTGGTCACTAATTTGGAATTGTCCAGAGTTAGAGCGACGATTTAATAAGTACTTGCGGAATTTGCAATTTTCTGCAATTGGTTAACATGCTATTTAGATTTAAACAGTGAATTGGGAAAAGTATTGATTGTGCGCTTGGTCAATAGTTCGACGTTCCTGCGTATCGAATGAGGAGTTTCTTCGCTAATGGGTTACCAGGTAAATGAGCTCAATTATTTGTACTATTTACTTTTTATAACTTTTGCGTTAGTGCATAATTAAAGTTTTGTGCCACCGATAAATATTTTTGCGGTTAGATTAATCTATTTGGACATATTTTTTTATAAACTAAATTTTGTAAAATTTATTAGATCGGCTAGATTTGCAAGTGTTCCCGTTGGCTGCGAGCTGCCGGTGCGCTTTTTGGGGTATTTCGCCGATATCACTTCAATATAAGAGGGACTAAAGTGCCACTTTTCATCTCGCGTGTGAAAGTTTTTGCACGAGACCTTCCAATATAAATAATATACTATTATTTCATTTTCTATATCACCGGGCGGATGAGGTTATATTATACATGTTATGTAAATTAAGTAGCTTATTACTATCTTCTGCTTCTTCGTCTTATATAATCCTTCAAATAATTTTTTTATTTAATTTTACTTTCCTTTCGCTGGCTTATAATAATTAATGCTGCATAATTTGAGAGTGAATCGGAGCAGGAGGTCAAATTGCAACGACCCAATTCTGGGGGAAAAATGGTCAGGGGTGAATCGATGCCGGGGGCAAAACGGCTAAGAAAAAACGTCCTCATCCTACCGCGGCCAACATTCAAGTATGGGGCGTTTTTAGTGAGTGGTAAACTCACAGTTCCAGTGCAGCGCAGACTTCTAATATTTAAAAAATATTATTTTCAGGTGCTTATCCGATTTCGAATGTTGGTGGTCTTCCTGGGTAAACCAAAAAAACTTTAGTAGGTCAATATTAATGGAGTGGTTTTCCTTTGCCTTCCCCATAGTCCACAGATTAATTTTAAACTTTTTACAATTACTTTTACAAATACTTTTAAACAATTAGAAGTAGAACCGCGGTTTTTAGCTCTATCTGTGTTTGATTTATACCAGAATACTGGTATTTCCATTATATTATATTATGAAAAATTTGATTAAAAATTTTTTATTTTTTTATTTTTTTCAAACTTCTATGGATGGCTCAGCAAAAGCACCCCTTGAAAAAGTTTTTTGTTCAACGCTGGTAGGAAAACCAATAATTTTTTATAATATCTTTCTGTAACTTACAGTAGCTTTTAATGTAGTAAATGGCCAAAAGAAGAAGAAATAAAAAGAAAAAAAGCGCCACAGTTTCCTAGCAAAAGTAACCCTTTAAAATTTACAAATTTAATTTTTTCAATTTTTTGGTTTTTGCTGTACCTACTTGCTTAATCAGATAAATATAAGATCTAATAAGAAATTTGAAATTATTGTGACTTTTGATTTTATACCAGATTATGACAGAATGAAATGAACGAAAACACAGCTGTTTTTTCATTCTGTTCTTTCATTTTATTAATGACCCCGGTGGCAACTTTATGTATGTGCAAATAATGATTGTTTCTTATAGCTAATTACAATGTACTTATCTTAATCATTTAAGTATTTGATTTATGATAAATAATCTGAAGTTGAACTTGAAAAAGTAATCGGTTATTTAAAATCGTAATTATGTACTTACTTATATAATAATTTATTGTTAAGGTTAGTATATTTTAAATAATATGGTATTGAAATGGTTTGCTGAGGTAGTCGATTTGGATGTTAGTTTGAATTTTAATAATAATTATTGCGTTACTAGTATTTTCAAAAAAGCATTTTGAGTTTAATTCAGGTACAATATGGTTATGGATATGTATGTTATCTACCAATAAAATTCAAAAATCAATTAATGGTATGTATTAAGAAAATTATAACTAAGTAAGATGACCAAAAGCTCGAAATTTATATTTCATCTACCCAATTGGTTTTAAATTTTTATCTATATAATTTGTATATTAAATCACTTTAAATTTTGTGTAACTTTTTTGACTCTCTTTAATTTATCTAAAATTATTTATGAACTATGTATGTCTACTTACAGATAAACCAAATTTATTTTAGCACTCTCATTGCTAAATTCAATCCATCTCATTGATGGATTTAAATGGACGTACATAATGCAAATTTCTCCTACGTTCACGTGTTTTCAAGTAAAAGATTAAGGATTAATCCCCTAATCTGGGACTACATATATAAGTAAATTAAGAAATAAATTTGTAATTTTAAATAAAATTTTCAAAACCAATTTTAAAATCATGAATTTTATCATTTATTAATTATTTTATAACTAATCAGTGAATTTCTGTGCAACTAATCAACATGGCTAAACACAAGGTTTAAACTGTATTTTAAATTAAAGATTTGGTAGATCCACTAATAAAAAAAATTTTTTTTTTTAACATTAACTCGATCGGTAGACCTCTCTTTTAAGAGTTTTCTAATATAAAAAAAATGATTTTCTAACACTAACTTAATCTCGATCAGCAAATATCTTTTTCAACTGTCCATAAATAAAAAAAAAATTGTTTCCTAACACTAACCTAAGCTTGATCGGTGGATCTTTTTTAGTGGTCTACTAATAAATTGTATAAAACTAATCAAATACTAATATTAACCTAAGCCATAGAAATTAAAATATTAAGCTTCTGACCCTGAAGGGTCAGATTACAAGAGATTATATGACCACCGTATGTGGATTTTACAATCGCCGAAATTTGTAATTTTATTTAAAATATTAATCCCTCGAGCATGATATTTATTGTGTCGAACTATTTCACAAGCACGGTTCTAGTTGAACTTACAACAAGTAAATTTTATTTTAAAATTAAAATCTATCTTATTTGTTTTACTGAACTATACGAGGATAATATTTTTTTTTAGTATTTGATGTTGTACTCCAAATTTTTCGATTGGGAGGAATTAATTTAAAATGTATCATTGAATATTAAATGGACTGAGACATTTTAAACTCAGTAACTTAAATTTTAAAATATACAAACTGTTTTCGGTACAAGTGTCATAAACTATCGTACGATAAATATTTTAAATTTTTTGTACTGTTTTATTTAAAAGCTTTTTTATTATTTATAGCAATTTTGAAATATTATATTGGTATTATATACCTAATACAATGTAATAAAAAACATGAAAATATAGAAGTGTACTATAATATGCAACTTAGTATGCAACCACTTTGTAAAATCTGATGCCGCCGATATAATATGATGTCACCAATGTCACCAATTTGAAACTTTTAAATTGGTAATAAATTGTCAATAAGAAATTAAAGTTTTAAAAATGAAACATTATTTCTTGTGTTGAAAGTGGGATTGGGCAGGCCACACAGGAATGAAACTAAGAGAAGAAAGCTAGAAATCTCCTCCTCGTTCTCCGTATTCCTTATAGGTGTGCTTCTAATTGATTTGTTTATGTATTAATTATGAACCGAAAAAGTTTACTAACCTACAAAAAAGTTTATAAAATAGACGTAATTTTATTTTTTTTGCATTTGTCACAATTAAGCCTAGTAAGACCGAAGATTAAACAAGCACATCAATCAAATACAACATTACTAATAAATGCGGCCTACAGCCGCTTGTAATACCTAATACCGCTAATATCATGTTCAACCGGTCTAAGATGAAGAAAATTAGAAAAGTTAGTGGAAAGCACAATGCTTAGCATTGGAGAAATTTGTGTCGATGTTAGTCTGCGATTCAAACACAAAAATTACATGTTTTTTCCAAGGAATGTGATAATTTTATTTCCAATTTTAGAAAATCAATTAAAATAGCCGCTCGAGTCCGAAAATAAATAATACAACAGTCCCATTCTGTAGTTATCGTATTTTAATGCGGTTTTTGTTTTAATCGAACTTGATAAACATTCATAAAGTTTATATATAATTTTGTGCTTGTTAATTTGGAGTACATAGATTAGCGTTTTACAAAAACCTTCAGTAGATGCAACTGGAAACTTCTTTAACTATCAAAATTTTTTTGCAAGCCGCTTCGATGATGTCAGATTCACATTTTATCTTATTTACCATTACTACCTAAAATTTATATACCTACAGAATAAATAAGTAGGTATAATTTTATTTATTGGGCCTATTTGTTATATCGATATAGCTGAGCATAACTTCCACATTTTGTAAATAATATGTAAGTACTAACGTTCAATAAATTACTTAATTTATATAATAATTATCAACTTTAACCAAGTTTATTTTAATATATCATTTTACTAAGGTCAACTAAAAATACTTACTAAGAATATTTCTGTCATCAAAAATATCTCTGTTGCAAATGCATTTGTGATAACAAAATAGCGACTATATGATTACGTGAAGAAGGGCTATGCTGGATCCAATACACTTTTAAGCGATAATTTTCAGAATTATTTTAATTGAACTTTAATAATAAATTACTCTTACAATTAAATAATTTTTCAGTAATAACTTAATTATAGTGCAGACATTTATCTATTTGTTAATTAAATTCGCGGATAATTACCAAATTGACGTATTTAATTACTTATTACGAACATCATTTTTACTCTGTGTTTGTGTTATCCTCGTAGCTGAAGGATCGTGATCCTTCTCACCTGACTTTTTTTTTGATTTACCATATTATGCTAGTTAACTTTATACGAAATTATGATTAATCATTTGTTTTGTGTACAAAACATTAATTAATTAATGCTATTTTATGAGTTATTAAAACCATAATTGGTAAATTAACAATTTGATATACTAAATACCATTTTAACAACG
This sequence comes from Rhagonycha fulva, assembly GCA_905340355.1. Taxonomy (NCBI): domain Eukaryota; kingdom Metazoa; phylum Arthropoda; class Insecta; order Coleoptera; family Cantharidae; genus Rhagonycha; species Rhagonycha fulva. Next base: position 39,848,085 of record HG996556.1, read on the forward strand.
CTTCAGCTTAGTGAGCTGAATTAGCCTCTATGACAAAAGGTAAGAAACGGGTATAAAAATTGCCAAAGAATGTAGGTAGTACATTCAAAGTCCAAGCAACAAATGATTATTGGGTATATACTATATTAATTAATAATTTATTACAAGTCTCATTGGAAGCATAAAATATGCATCTTTGCCAATCATTTATTTTTTGGTCAGTCACCCTTTTTCAAATTGTTTTCTAGTTCTTTATTTTGAGCTGCACATTTTTCTTGAAAACAATTTGACATTATATTGTACGTGTATTCCATTAATTCAGACAGATCATCAATCGATTTATCTTTGGTTTCAATAGCTGGCAAAATTGTGATGGTAATGTTTCCTGTTGAAAAAAAAAGATTTTGATAGTTTAATAAAGCAATAACTCATTTTATAACAATAATAATATTTTTATACTACCTTCTCCAAATTTATAATTGTTCAAAAATGAATAGCGATCCACAACAACAGGTTGAATAGGGCATTGAGAACCTAATGCCACATGAAACGCGCCTTTTTTAAATGGCAATAGAGTTTTGTTCATACTTCTAGTACCTTCTGGAAACATAAGTACCCGAGCCTATAAAAAACCAAATAAAAAGTTTTGGGAATGATCAAAAGATATTGCTTACTTTTCTATCTTTAATTGCTTTTCCAGTTTTATTCAAAATATTTTTAGCTTGTCCAGCATTTACTCTATCTATAAAGATTGTACCCCAAAGCCACGATGCAAGTCCAAATGGCCACAAATAAAATACTTCTTTTTTTGATATAACGGCGCAGTTATCCATTACGGGCCATAACTCTGCTAAAACTAATTAACAAGGATAATAATAAAGTTAATTAAACGCAAAAAAATTAATTATACTTTTATCTGCAAGTTAAAAAATAGGTAGGTACATACTTACCTATTAAGTCTAAAGCACTTTGATGGTTAATAAGTACTACACAACCATTATTTTTTACTATATTTTCTTTACCCTCAACTTTATAATTTAAACCTAAAAGCCACGACATTTTTCTTAAAGCATACGCTGGTATTCTAAAACAGAAAAATGATTTCAACATGCCAAAATTCATATCTGTATAAAGCAAAACTTACAGTGCATTTTTGCTGTTTCTAGGTCTAAACAGCATAATTGGAATAGGAGCAGTTGCAAAAATTAAACTTAAAACAGCAAAGGTTATAAATTTCAGGTAGTAACGAGCTATAGAGCTGATATTCCATAATACAGTTAGTAATATAGTTATACATACAGTAAACAATAAAAAACTCATAGTGACTAAAATAGTTAAAAAAAAAAATGTTATATTTGATTAATCTTACAGTGGCAATATTTGAAGTACCAAATATACAAACAATTTTGTATAATATTTTGAAATATGTACTTGAAATACAAATTATCAAATATATTTAAACCAGGTATTTTAACTAAGTAAGTAAATATAATGGAAACTTTTAATTTATGGGTATAAAATAGATACTAAATATGAACTGTATTTCAAATACGTATAGGTACATACTTTAAATATTATATGAAATTGAAATACCGCCCAGTCCTAATTTATGAATATTAATTCTAAACATACTTGAATTTATGCAAACACAGAATGCACTGGAGAACTTCCGGTGGTTTGGTTATGATTCAAGTTTAATATTATTAATGTATTCATTGTATAACAAATATAATATTATTACTAATGAATGAGCAATCCTACTATTAAAAAGTAAATAGATGTTTTTTACTAAATAATTATGTTTAATGAAATAATTCAAGAAATTTGCATTACACATTTATATAATTACATAAGTGAACAAGAGTCGCAAGTTAGAGCTCAACGAGTAAAGACGTATGTGCCCAGAATTTCAGTTACCAATTGTGTTTAATGGTAAGTGCTACTACATTCGCAAAGTAAGTTAATTTTTGAAAACTTCAGATTAACAAATTAAAGCCTTAAACTCGACTGCACAATATTGGAATTTTGCCCCTTATTACAGGTGGTGAAACTAGTAAAAAAAATATTAAAAAGTATCAATGATCACTTATCTCGATATTAGAAAAAAATAAATTTTATTTACCAGAAAATCTAGATCCTAACCTCACAATTCAAAGAAATCAAAGAAAAAAGTTACCACCCTTCTCTGCTAATATTTGTAGCAATTAAAATCGTTCTCATTTTCTTAACACAACCCGACCTAGACGAAAAACTTAAAACCTCTAGTTTACCTTTTCTAAAAGTTACCCGTTTACTACACACAAAAAAAACACCAATATACCTGTGTGAATTGCTGAATTAACAGGCAACGAAGAAGCTAAAGGCGTTTTCAAATTCAAAAAAAATATGAGAAGCTCGAGTAATGGTAGAACCCAGGAGAAAGAACAATTTAATTCCACAACGCTGCAGTTAATAACGAATAGGTCACACCAAAAATTTTTGTACTCATAAACCAAGAAGCGTTAAGTGTAAAGATGATAACATTATTTACACCCAAAATACCAAAACTAGTCCAAAACCAATTCAATGTGTCAATTGCGGAAATAATAAACATCCCCAATTTTTAAAATACAAGATTTTTTGATCGGGCAACCAAAAATCCTTACAGATGTAACTCAAATAACTTAAATCACAGCTTTGGAAATCCAAATAAAACCAATACATTTGCCCATTTTATTTTAAAATTTGTTTCTTTAATTGCTGGGTCGTTATCTAAGTCTAATAAAATAATTTCCTTTAACTCACTAAATGCCAATGGTTTTCAATGGCCCGTGATTATTTTCTACTATTTCAATTAAAAATCCTGACCTGGAATGCAAACTTAACCTAACTAAGAAAAACATAGCATTATTATCATCTTCGAAAAATCTGAAGGTACTCGTCAGGTACTACTCGAAGGGAACGTCAGGTACTTGGTTATTATTTTATTGGTTAACCAGAAATAAACGCATTCAAACATAAAATACTAGAGTGAGCTGGTAAGCAGTGGTCAGAATGCTGGTGAAGAAAACACCCTCTCGGAAAAACATGAAGGCTTGTACAAGAACGACGGTGTATGTACGTTTAATGAGACAATAGGTCGTCATACATACTTAAACTTCTACGATAAGAAACGGTAAGAATACACCCAATGAATGATACCGACTTTTAAAAGTGCATAAAACTACTAGGCTATATGTTTCCATTTAACTAGTGGGAAGACGAGAATCTACAAGATTAGACAAAGTAAAAAAAATATTTACCAGGAGAAATACATTTATCAAAATGAATTTATGAAACTTGATGCAAACTGGAAGCTTTTGACTTTCAACATGTGGTTCGCAAAACAAAGGAACTATTGTAACCTATCAAATCTTTGCACAGTAATTTATACAAGCAGAATATTTGGTTTCAACCGATGTTTCAATAACCTGCATGAAATAAATTCGATAAAATGCGACTGCAATTTTATCTCTTTATAAAAAATAATTGAAAACTTGACTAAGATTGAATACAATTCTAGAATTTTACAAACCCTGGTAACATGCAAGGTACCGGGTTTAAACCTTGGGAGAGTCAAACTTACTGATGAAAAAGTGTTTGTGTTTTGGAAGGCATGTTAAGTCTTTGAATTCCTCTCAGTCACCATTAACAAAAAACAGGACTACAAGCACATTTGAAGACTAGCCCAGCAAGCTATCCGCAAGATGTAAAATAACTATAGTTACAAATTGATCTGAAGATAACACTTGCCAACTCCTCTGGCTAAAGTGGCAAGTTATGGTTAAAAAACCTTATCATGTCTTTGACGGAAAAGACCTTTATCTATCAGTGGAACGAATCAAGAAAATAGTGATAATAGTGATACGGCATAATTAGTAGTATTGATTAAATCTCAAACAAGTAACACAAATATAGAATCTACAAGAAAATACATAAGTCCAAAAAACAAAGCAAAAACCGTGAGTATGAGTAAAAGAACAATACGAATGCGAATCGATGCACAGCAAGCACAAAAGCACATTCTTTGATTTTATGGTTTGTTTTTTGTTTTATTCGTGTTTCGTTTTGTTTAATTTTCACTTAATACCAACTTAATAATAGAATTTCTATTTAAGTTCTTGATTAGTGTAATAATCTCACAATTAGAGCTTTTTTTTGCAATAAAACAACTTTAAATAATGATCAAAAGGTACCCGGAATTTCTCAATAAAACGAAAACAGTTCAATTATTCTTCAATATTTATTTTGTGTCCTTTAAAGTGATTCTAACTGGATGCAATACACACATTCCAACCCTTTTTTCAATCTTCAAAACACTATTTATAGACCGATTTTGGAATCGTCTTCGGCTCCCTCTGCAAATTCTTTTTTATTGCTTCAAAAGCTCTCCATGGAGTGGTAAATTAAGTTGTGTAAACATGAAAATGTCACACGGGACCATATCAGGCGAATACGGAATTTACCGAACGACATTAACGTTGTTTTTGGTTAAATAGGCGAGTACATAATGAGATGTGTGCTTAAATCTTGACACAAATTCTACTTCAACTCGTCTCATGCCCAAAACATTGTGTATAAAATGTTCTGCACAGATCTAAACAACACCCTAAAGTTGGCTGCTACCTCCTGATGCTCCACGAAGATTGTCAATCACAATTTTTTTAATAATTAATCAGTAAAAGAGGTGGATGAACGATCAGAACGAAGAAAGTCATGAACCACTCTGTTACCCGCTTTGATCTTTTTGTACTACTCGTATGCCTGTGTTTCCAACATTGTCAAGTCTTCTTAGGCTTTCTTAACATTTTCAACGTTTCTGCACATAAAATTTCGTTAGAAACACAAAATTTCAGGATAACTATTTGCTCAACATTATGAAATTCGCAACACTCATCAAACATTGATGTGTTTACAAATTTATTGTGCCCGAACCATCGCACAGATTGGGCTAAAAATTGACATGTACACAACAGACAGTTGTACCAACCTCGGGAAAAATGCATTTGATAATATCTCAAGCACGGTTCGTTTAAATAAAAAATTCCGGGTACTTTTTGATCACAATTATCTAGTTTTTTTTTTTAATAAAAACATAGCAAGTGCTTATACCATTTTGAAAACTATACATATACTAAATAATCAATTTTTTAAATTAACTTGCCAGATTAGTACTTCCGTGTTAATTCTAAAGGACGTATCTGCAATTTTTGGCTTTTTGAGTTATTGGTGGCAAACGCTTCCCTGCATGTAAATCTATCATTTCGTTAAGTTCAGAAGGCTAAACTATGTATAGATATGCTAGAATTAATACATCTTTAAAGAAACGGCGTATCTGCAGTTTAATGTGTAATTTTAGATAAAAGAGACGTAACCAACAATGTTAGATTTAAAAGACGTATCTACAACTACTATTTTGTGTAGATACGCCCTTTCTTTGTAACACTCCATTACTTGACTGGCAAAAATTATCTATTCTGTGACTGGCAGATACAATTCAAATTTTGATGGTTACACTTGTGAAGTTCTGTTTGTTTTTTATAATTTAAATATTGTTACGTGTTTTAAGTTTTTTGGTTATCAGTTATTTAAGAAAAAGTTCACACAGTGTCTCATTTTGCAGATACGCCTTTTTTTCTTATGAGTTTTATTAATATGTGTTAGTCAGAAAGGGCGTATGTATCAAAAGTCCCATTTATAATAAATATTTAAGAAAACGGTTTATTTCATTAGATTCTGCCACAGATATAATATGAATCTAAAACACTAGTTTTCTGTTTAATTCAAACCATGTGATGGCACACAGAAATTTTTAAAAACACGATTTTCCAACAATTAGCTTTTTGCAGATACGCCCTTTAGAGTTAACATGGCAGAGTAACGTATACATCTTTTAAATATATGAAGAGCCAAAGTTAGCAAAAAAAAAGAAAATTTCTGAGTCGGGCAAAACATTTTTTTTTTCCTAAAAGTATGGCACTATTAGTTTTATTTTAATCTGTGGTCAATAGCAAGGTTATTCAGTGTTACGTAACCAAAATTAGAATCTTATAATATGAAATTTAGTACATATAGCATACGATAACTGATTTAATGTATAGATTTTTTACAAAATTCATGAAAGTGCCAATATCTTGAAAACTAACTTTATTTTACTGAGGTCATATTTGATATTCTGGTCCGTCATCTATCAGCCTTCCAACGGATGACGTTGAGTTTTGGGACACTCTGTATACTATAACAATAAAAAATAATAATAAGTGAACACAAGGAATAATAGCTTCACAAGAAGCAAAAGTTTAACTTGTTTTGGAAAATCTGACAATAATTAATAAATACTATGTAGACCAAATATAGCAGTTTTTACATTCTTTTAGAGATTTTATAACAAATTAAAATATTTTAAGTTTTACTTAGTGAAAATTGTATTGCCTATTACATATTTTTTAATAAAAAGTAAGTTAAATTAGCTAATAATAGAATTAACTATTGGTATGTAAACCATGACCTGTGTTTTGCTTTCGTTCAAGTTCATGATGCAGTAAACAAAATTCAGTTTACCTAAGAATTTCCAATGAAATTGTTTACAAAATTTTTTGTTTAATTTTTAATTTTTAGAAAAATTAGTAGTATTAATCTCAACTAGTAAATTATTATCAAGGTAATTATTGTATTTTAATGAGGAAACAATGAAAATATTTATATTTAAAAAGAAATTGCTTAGTAAAATTATTATTATTTAGGACATTTTCGTTCATTATTTCCTAAAATAAATAATTTTTAATTTTTTTTACGGTTTTTTAAGCAATATGCAATCTTCAACGTTTTGTTCATTGAATGAAATTTTATCGAAAACTTTGTAAGAAAATAGGAAATATTTGTAATCATAAATGTTATAAAATAAATAGTTAAGGGGGTATTCTACTCTACTAAGAGGTTATTTTTAGGTGATTTTTTAGTTGACAATCATGATTTTTGCTGTTTTTTTTTGTTTTTTACAAATCACTAGCTCACAAAAAAGCAAGGCAATCGGTTCAGTAGTTATTGAAAAAAATGTGGGACAAGATTCAAAATTTTTTTTCTGGGGCAATTGATGTTAAAGTTTAGAAATGTAGTCATTATTATGATAGTGTTATTTAAACTTCTTTAAATTACTTTTTTAAATTTCATCAAATTATATCGGGTTGATTTCCAATAGTATAAGATTAGCAAAATGCAAAAAAATTAGATTTTTAATAAGCTCTAAAGTAGAATATAATTTTAATCACATATCACATAAAAAATCATTTTTTATTACTTTAATAGGTTTTTTAATTCGTATTCATAATAAAGTTTTCAATAAAATTTTATGAAACGTTGAAAATTACATATTGATTAAATTATTTATATACCTATATATTTACCTACAACTAAAAATATTTCAAACATGTTTTATAATAAAATAAAAAATTAATATAAAAGGATTAAATTTGATAAAAATCATTTTTGTTGAGAAGAAGAGCAAAAGACTAACATTTCAGATCTATAATTTTAGAGACAGGCTATCAGTTTTTGATTGGATTTTCCAAGAGAGTAACGTACCCATTCTCAAAGTACATAAAGTGATGTCACTAAGTTAATAATGTAGTACACAATAATTATTGCAATTGAACTTACATCATTTATAGCACTACGTAGGATTACTTTATTTAACAATCATTCAAACACATGCGATTACAAACTTGTGAAACATTCCTTTCAACGATGATATAAAGTTGGTCAGACTAAAGATTATTGAGCTGCAGGCAAATAAAAGAAAATTAATTACGCAAATTGCGATGTAAATCACTAAAATAGTGATTTTCTTAGCACGAATTCAAAATGCATCTCAACCAGTTGAACTAAGAAACGGTAAAAACAATAATTTTTTTAGAAAAGTGACAAATGACGAAACAAATTCACACTAGAAATTCGACAAGATTTTTCAAAAGCAGGTGGAAACAACGTTAGTATAGAAAGGAACTGGAAGAAAAACTTCATTTACAATTGTGCGTTTTCAACTGCATACTGGTAAAAATATTCCTTAATTAACAACAATAATCGATCAATAATAATCCAAGCATTGTTATCAACTGCAAAACAAAAATTTAATTTTTATCTACTCCATAATCGCAAAAACATCGATGGACTGGACCGTATTAAGATTTCTTATCAAATAAAAAAATTAGTAAGAAATTACTTACTTTTGTTATAATTCCTACGTAGTATCCAAGAAACAATATATTATTAGTTCTAAAGTAATTTATCCCATTGAAGTAGCCTAATAAATTAATAAATCATGCTTTGGTATCCTTGTTGCACTTATCACATGCGCGAATCAACTGTAACAATGCACGTTGGCAAAATAACGTCCTTCTGTTTTCAAAGTGGACTAAATTTTATCACTTAAAAAGATAAAAACTTGAAAAAATTTATCTATTTATCAATATTTACTTCGTATTCACAATGGAACCAAGGGCAAATCAAAGGGCACTCAATTGATATTAGTTATCATTATCACTATTTATTAATTTTCAACAATTTACAAAATTAATCATTGCTTTGATAAGAATAGTACATGCATTTAAGAAATTGTAGTTAAATTTCATGAGCTAATTAAAACTATTACATATTACACAATATATCGATTTCGTCTTGTATCTCATATGTGCTAATTTGTTTATTTTTATAGTACAGAGTATACTAAAATTGTCATTTAAAAGGTCAGAAATTAAACTGTTATTATAAACAAACTTTCAACAAATCACAAATTAGAGTTTAAAAAAAATTATTTTTTATTAAATTCAAATATTTTTGTCTCCGTCATCATAAATATTTTAATAATCTTATAAAAACAAAAGTGTTTTTGTGTTCCACTTAAATGAAAAACGGTTAAACCACTACATAAAAGGTTTAATAAAAATTGTTTTAATAAAATATTTTTTGGCTCCGCCTGCAGAAATTTTCAATATTTTTATCAAAAAGAAAAAGTGTTTTTTTGTTCCACCTACATATATGAAAGAACGGTTAAATATGGCTGCATTATTTTGGCATTGTTGGATTTATATTCAATCATCGGAAGTTTTTAGAGGACGTTTTTTATAATTTCTCCCTTTGGAATGGAATGGAAGATTTGTTAAGTTATTTTATTTTTTGACAAAATTTCGTAATTTTTTAATCGAAATTGTGATAACAGGTATTAAACGATAATAATAATCAATGAAAAGCATAGCAGTGAGTGAGAAAACAGTCAATAGAACATGATAACAATTAATTATTTGCATGAATTGGACGATATTGATATTAAAGACATGAGGTTTCAGCAAGACGGTGCCGCGTGCCACAAAGCACAAGAAACAATGCAGTTACAGCACACAAAATTTCCTGGCAGTGTCATCTCCCGTTTTAACGACCAAAATTGGTTGTCATTCCAAGTTTGATATCAAGCCGTTGGAATTTTCTTAGGATTATGTGAAACTAAAAGTGTACTATAATATGTCAATGACCCTCAATTGATTTCAGAGTTAAAAGATGAGATCCAACTCTTTATTTTTTATAAACTATAACAGGATTTATGCTAAAAAGTAAAAGGAAATTTTTCTAAAAGAGAGGAGTTTTTCAGTGCTGGCTATGGCAGCTATTTGACCAATATAATTTTCCTCATTATTAGCAAATTATCAAAACCCAATGTAATTTATTTCCAATTGAAATGATTACCTCCAATTGAATCACATACTTCATTAAACTTACTTACCAGCATAGATATTCATCAAATTGTCAGAGATTTATCATACCGAAAAATGAGCTGTTTACAGTTAGAAAACGTGCACTCTTACTGTAGAAATTTATTATGGTACTCTTCTATTTGTTTGCAATTGTACGTATCTAACCCACTTTTATTACCAATATAGAATGTAGAATATGCAAATATTTTTAAATAGATTTTGCAATTTTTGTTACCATGTCACTATCTTAAGTGTTGTGAAATCTATAAGTATGCAGTTGGGCCAATATCACCTATCAAACGTCGCAAAGATCTTGATTACACCTGAAATTTCATCGTTAAAAATAAAAATCACATCTATTGCATTTTACAAGCAACTTTATAATGTACCTACTATTCCTTACAGGTTCAACAATTAAAAACAACAACTTTTATTTTTAATATTATATTAATAAATATAATATTTTGGCTCATTAAACTAGTTTAAATAACGAGCCCTACCGGCAAGCTTCAATAATCTTTGTGCACTAATTCAAATTAGGGAAATAAAATAAATACTTTAATCAAATCGTTAATTAGTGATTAAGCATATATTAATAATATAAATAAAATGGCATCAATTATAGAAAATTAAATACCATAATGTTACGTATTCAGAATAACATAAAAACCACGAATCAGAATTGGTTTCAAGTTCTGTACAGGATATTACAAACGTAAATGTACAGTTGCATTCTTTCTAAATGAGGTCAAACAGCCGCATTAATCACGTATTATATGGCTAAAGATAACCAAAGCTAGTGGATTATAAAGTTAATTATTTATCATAACCGTAAGTTGTTAATTAAATATTATAGAATTTTATTTCGCCCAAAAGTGTGCTGGATCCCGCATAGCCCGTCTACTAACAAGATTTACCTTCATAATCCTTCTCCGAAGCAATACCAAATCCTAAAATGGCACAAAATAAAATAACGGAAACTACGCTAATAATTATCCGCAACAATAATATTCTATTGGATATTCCATATTCATTATTTTTTTTTACTCCTTCCTTCAACTCGAGTGAAATTTTAGACTAAAAATAATTAATTACAATTTAGTATAATTTGTCTCTTATTAAAATTTAAATTTAGGCGTTGAATTATAACGAAACTTAGCGGTAGGTAAATAAATGTAGGTACCTGAACAATAACGTAAAGTACGCCTCCACCTAAAACCATATCAGCTCCAAGGAAATGAATACCTCTCATATTCATTTTCTGAAAATTTGCTACAATACTCATTCCCAAGCATCCTATCACCGCTAACCACATTGAAATGCGGTTCCATTTCGAACAATCAATTTCCTGTACTTGAATAAGCATTTCTACTTGACGATACCGAAGGTATAAATTAAACCACACTGAAAAAAATTTTGTTTGAAGAAATTTGTCGCGCTATTTACTGCAATTAATTTTACTTAATTAACTATAAATACTAATTAAACAATATTATACAATATAAACAAAATTAATACAACATGTTTGAATAATTCTGTTTGGTACAATTTATATTGTAACTTACTCATCAGCGATCCTAAATTAACCAATTGTCCAAATATGCAACTTTCAGGTGGATAAGTACCAGTGTCGCTGATGTACGGGAAAAATTTGTAAGCATGTTTTTTTCCCACTGATATACCATACCTAAAACAACAGATGAAGTTTTAAAATAGTTGAACGCTAAATTAGCAGTAGGTAGTACGTTTTCAGCTTCATGAAAATTAAATGAACAAAATTGCACTGCACGAAATTTACAACTGTTATATTTAACTTCATTTTGAATGTAGGGTTTAACACAAAGCTTTTGTGTTATTACGTGAATGTCGTATAGTTTCCTACGAATATAGCAGAAGAAGTACGACTAATTTAATCTAATGTATGTAGTATATTATATGCCAGTAATTTGATCACCCCCCTTCATTACACAGGGATGGATGGAGCTTAAAATAATACTTATACCATATTGAAATTTTGAAAATAGAAAAATGGAAATGTCAAAGTTTTTAATTGTAAGATATTATTATGAATTATTTGCAGTTCTACTTGATCCACATAAACCATAAATTATTAATTGAAACATTATTCATTAAAGTTGTCGCTATAGTATTAGCTATTTTAATCGATTATGCATAATAACGACGAAGATTATCGGATTATACTAATCCATTGCATAATTTAACCCAAACATACGAAAATGTGAATATTTTGAATACAAATTGAATTTATGATTTATTTGGAAGAATAAATAATTATTAATTGTATTATTATCTCTTCCATTCACGATTTATTTCCGCTTTATCGTTACATCAGTGACAGACTACCTTAGGTGAAAAATGATGTCAACAAATGAAATAAAGTTTCAGCAACGTTGGACACTCTGTTAGCTCAGTTTAAATTGCATTGGTGACCGATTAATGTTATTTATCAAGAATCTAATGTACACTAAAAGCGAAGCACTGTACTACTTTTTCACAATTTTTTATGGAGATGAATGTTGCATAAAAATATTTCTTATTTAGAATATAGCTGAACCAGAAAGTCACAACTTCAGAAAATAATTTAAAATACAAAAATAAATTAATGTGAATCTTATTCGTATTATAGAATAGTCAAAAAGTATACAAAAAGTTTTTAAGAATAAAATTCACACGTTGAATTCAACGTGAGAGGATGAGGATGGGGCACTTCTTTTGCTATTCAGGTGGCGCCAGCGTTTCATCTAGCAAAATAAAAAATTTTGGCTGAGTGGCTGTTTCTTGAAACACCCGCACTCAACGTGTTAAATTGGGTGAATAAAAAATGTATTATCACAATCACAATAATCAGCCGTTATTCGTTCACTCCTGAACGTTAGGCCTCTCCTTTTAGACTCCCCCTAAGAGGAGGGAGAAGAGGATTTTGCCTATAACTTACCACGCTGAGCAGACGGGTTGGCAAGTAGTCCGCAGATCAATTTTGGACGTTTTAGATCCACAGCACATATCCGACGCATCCAGGATTAGAACCGCGGTTTCTCGCTCTCTGGTCTATCCGTGTTTGATTTACGCTAGACTGCTGGTCAAATGTATTATTTAATAGATAGTATAATGTGAAATTTACCAAAAATCAAATTTATCCTTAAACAGCGTTGTCATAAAATGGCATCTCAATCCATCAAGTAAGATAGAAACGATGTAATAATAATTATACTTTTAGTTTATATTTCATTGTGATAACTATGTGTACTTTGGTTCAGTAATAGTTATTAATCGTTTTCATAAATGTTTAATTACATTTAATTCAAAGGAGAGGGTGGGGCAAGTTGTTATGACTTTAACATTGTATTTTGTAACTTAAATGTTATCCTACAACCACATCCTACAACCTCAAATGTTATCCAACTAACCATACAAAAATTAATAAACAATTTGCACATATCAAATTTTTTATATATTTTTTAAATAATTTAGTTTTCATCATAGATAGAAGTTTCAAACTTCACCAATAGGTGAATCTTGATTACTTGTTTCTTATCGTATTATGTATAATATACATAGTTTTAATAAAAAAACAAGAAAATATTTTGCAATAACAAATTGCCCCACTCGCCCCTATTTTAATTATCTCGAATAATAATATTTATTCAAATGTTTAATTTTTTTAAATTATAAATACAACATTTTAAAGTATTATAAATATTAACTAGTAAAATCATAACATATATGAGTTACTAAAAAGTACATTTATTTTATATCAAGATATAATTTTTGTAATAGATTATAATTTAATAAAAGATAAAGAGCTACAGAGGAAGTTGGAAAGAACATGTCGACCGAATGAATAATGATAGATTACCAGCAAAAGCTATGAATTATAAATGCATAGTAACAGGCAAAGTTGCCTAAAACTTGAAGCGAAGAAGAAGAAGAAGAAGAAGATTATAATTTATATTTACATTAAAAAATAACTTGATATAAAATAAATGTTACTGTTTAGTAACTCATATTATATAAATACAACAACCTTGTTACTAAAAAAAATTACTGTGAGATTATGATTTTAATTGTGTTGTTAATTATTTTCGAAGAGTTCACATACTTAATTATAGTGATTAAAAATTTTGCCTACTTTTATTATTTGAAATTAATATAAGAAACTGACCTTACAGTGCATTTTTTGGTAATCCTAAAATGCTGATATGGTCGTATTAAAAAGATATAAATTTAATTAACTCACAGTATATATGACAGCTCTACAGCTGCTAGCTTTGCGTGTGTGATGCAGCCGTATTTACGGTAATGACGTCGACACAAACATCAGGGATCACCACAGAGTGTGGATGTTCACCGAAAGGCCGAGCCAAGAAATTCTGTGCAATCCGAGATTTGAACCCAGAATTTCCGCTCTATACTCAACCAGCGATCACATCACTCCACTGCTGTGGCTAACTCACAGTATAAAAAACATAAAATATTTTATACGGTGTGTTCATCAATAGTTCAAAAACGGTAAATAATTCTTAAATATTACTGGATACAAAAAAAAGTTTAAATAATTTTTTATTTAGCTCCAAGTTTTCATTGAAAACTGCCAAGGTATATTTTTTTGTACTTCAAATTCAACCGGAAGTCAACATTACATGTTTTTTTCAAATGGCAACATGTCTTTTTTTTACATTTTTGCAATCTGCAATTTATTATCTATAAATACCTATAAAATTTTCATAAGGTTACATAAAAAAATAATAATTTATTAATTATTTACAGACAGGTATGTAGAGTGCTATGAAAAACAAAACACCATTATATGATAGGTATAACACCAATAGACTTTTTCAAACATAACTTAATTAATTTTTGGATTATAGTTGTTTTACATCCAGGACGTGGCTTTCTAGGTTAGTTATCAGATGTGTCTGTCTTTTCTTTTATGGTGGCAATTAATCAACTTAAGAGACCGCCGGCGCAGACTTAACGTGCTTATGAAGCACAGAGATCTGGTTATAAAAAAGTTTTACTTTACCCAGCTAGGTTTAAATCCAATATTTCGCATTCAGTTTTAAAAATTAGTAATAAACTTAAATAACGTGCGAATATTTTCAGATCCAGGAAATTGCAAAACTAACACTTAAAACTGCATATTAATTACTGTCTTACAAAATCAGCTTAATTATTCGTGGATCCACAAACTACCACGCGCAAAAAAATTTTGTAGGAGGACTCCACGATACATCTGAACTTTGTCAATTTCGAGCACCAAAAAGCATCTAAGTAAGTAATAACGACGCTTGAAACTGAACGTAAATCAATTCTAATTACTTATCACTATCAGGTGGAATCAGTTGGAATCAGTTGAAATTAAAATTTTTGAATAACGATTGACTTCACCTGAGATACATGTTGCTGGTCTCTTTAAATCAAATTTTTGTGTCAAATTTGTGTCAAAAGTTTGAGCATCGTTTGAGCATTAACGAACATCCAATATTTTTGTTCGATTCTCAACCAGCGTGGAGTTATTTGCGAAATTTGGGAAGGGGAGCTGTAGACGTGTTTTTTTATTTATTCTCTGATTTCGAATCTTTTTGTAAAATTTATGTCTATCGATAGAGCTTCGTTTAAGTTTTAATGAGTGAATGAGCTTAATTTCATTTTCTGCAAAATTACGAGTATTTCAAATTTCGAGTACTCCAAGAAAGTTCCATACAATAACACTCAATTTTAATTCTATTTTATTAGATTAAAATTTTTAATCTGATTCAAAAACCCTGACCTTTTTAAAAATTTTTTAACGAAACAGTTTTGACGTGAGCTGTTCTCTCTGCTGCGTTATTAGTTTATGTTATTTTTAATTTGAGTTTTTCTGTATTTTTTGTGCTATTAATTGTTTGTTGTTTCAGGAATATTATCTTTTTTGAAATGTTATAGATTGTTATATTTTGCGATATTTTTAGATTGTTAGATACATTACTGTTATTTCGTGTGTACTTATAATTTATTGGTCTGTGGACTATTGGTGCACTAAATGTAATGTAAATAAAATGTAAAATAAAGGTAACTTCCTTATGACTAATCTCCGGGCTTAGGAAGGCACGTTTAGTCGGCGGTTAACAAATTGTTATCATTAACATAAAAACCAGGGTACAGGCACATCTAAAGACCAGACCATCGAGCTACCTAATGGATTTAAAATATTTATAATATGCTCAAGTACTAACACTACCAAGATAACTTAACATTATGTTGGGAAATAACAGGCTTTAGCTTAAACAAGAAGGAGAAGAAAATCAACGAAAAGTTTAATTTCGGGGGTGACAGGTGCTCTAATGCTCCTTCTGGCTGCTTTTTTTGTAAAATTGTTATATATTTATCAAACCAAATGCCTAATGTCTTCGGGCAAATTGCTGTACTCATGGAGATAATAAAAAAAGAAACTTAGTAGGTTGCAACGCTACAAACTGTCATATTATACAAGGAGACCTTTCAGTGGATCAAACCATCAAATATTAGCTTTGTATCTAATGTTTTTTTATTTGGGCATCTCTAACTGCGCTCTTTTTAATTGCGTGTTACAGTTAAAATTTGACATTTGTTAAATTTTGAATTTTGGTTCTTCATAAATTAAAAATTTCTTTATAAAAATTTAGTTAATTTCCTCTTGCATCTACGAACTAGCCAAAGAGGCATTTTCCATCTTTTGCGGTTACACAGCCCTGAGATTCGTGTATCCAATTTATGTATCTCCATTTTTAGTTACATGCGTTTCATTTTAATTACATGTCCAAAAGTTTTTTTTTAACAATAACACAGAGGTATGTAAAAGTTAAAGTTTGTTCTATCTTATTTGAATTAAAAATTTAAACTTAAAATAATCAAAGTACCTTTCCAGTCAAAAAACTAT
Organism: Rhagonycha fulva; assembly: GCA_905340355.1. Taxonomy (NCBI): domain Eukaryota; kingdom Metazoa; phylum Arthropoda; class Insecta; order Coleoptera; family Cantharidae; genus Rhagonycha; species Rhagonycha fulva. The sequence goes on from HG996556.1 coordinate 39,864,744, forward strand.
TTTTCAATAACAATGTTAAAAGGTTTTACATTTCATCCTCTTTCAGAAAATGTATAATACTTTATAGATACCTTTGAAGCCATTAAATAATTATTGCAAAACGCCTTTTAAATTATGGAAACGCTGATAGTATTTCAGTGTTAGCTAACTTTAATCTAGATTTCCCGAAAGTAGGTTTTGTCAACTTCAGGTCCCAGTTATGAATAAACTATTAAACCTTTGTACTTTAAATTTGGCACAATTACTCATTCCTGAGTAGTTGATAAGTTTAATCATGCATTTTTATGAAATTATGTTGTATTAAAGTCTATTTAAAAATTATTAAATTATTTAAGATGGCACAGTTTTTGTGCGCGTTTCATAATTTCAATATTTTAAAATCTAACTAAAATTGGGATAATAATTCATGGCGATTTTGGTAGGTTTAACGTGAAAACTTACTTTTTTAAATATAAAAAATTTTAAATAAATAGAACAGGCGTCCCGATGCTCATGTGTTTGGGACATCGGGACATCCAACTTTAAAACTGGATTGTCCTGCTTAAAACTGGACGTATGATCACTTTAGTTTTTCATAAATTACTATTTATTTGTATAGTTTGTGATTCGATTTGCGTTGTTTTGATGTGCATCACATTTTCTACTCACCAGAAATTTTATCAAAATATATATTACATATCAAGTCGATCATTCTCAGCATCATTGACGGCAATAAATTTCCAACTGATTCACAAAATACTACCACGCATATAACAGCAAACGTCCCAAGGCATTTCAGCTTATGTAATAAGATTCGGCTATATATTTTTGATATCAGTTACTCGCACCGTGTAATTAGACCATTATCAGCATAAGCTTTTATAATGTTATAATCTTACAATATATTATACGCCATTTGATATAAGTTTACAAAATTTTAAATTTCAAATTCTACATAAATTGCAATTTACTGTTTCAAAACTCGAATTGACATCGGTAACTAACACATTAATCAAAAAGTCGCATCCTGGGGATACGTTTGATTAATGTATTTATTTATATGGGTGACATTCCTCTTTCAAGAAACGGTTCCTATTTACATTTTATTAATGTTTAATTTAAAATTTAAAATCGATATCAAATATTTTAAAAAAGTATTACAATTTTTATTAAGAATGCAATCATTTGTTGATATGCATGCAAATAATATTGGATGCTTGATGGTGTTCAATGTAATATTTACGAAAAGGTTCATCTTTTTAGTGTCATTAAATGAATGTAATTGATTCATTGGGTTACTCATGAAAAAAAATTTTTTTTTGACTTATGAAATATAGTAGACTTTTATTAGACCATTTAAACTTATAGGTAGTATGGCTTAGTTTTCAAGCAAAGCTCAGTGATTTTAAGTCGCATTAAAGGTTTTTAAATAAACGTAACTGCGAAGACAAATTTTGATTTTTCAAATATTAATTTTTTTTCTATTCGGTTACTTTAAAATTTCTATTGTCACTTATACTGTCTATAATCTATACTTTTTCAAATGTAAGCGATATCTATTAATTTTGTGGTTTCTAACTGACACATAATTAAGCTACAAAGGACAACTTTCCAATTGCTGTTCGTTGCTAATTATAGGTACTCCTGTCTTTGATGTAATATAAAAGTAATAAATCTTTGTATATTAATAATATAGTAACAAATCCTACATATTGTTACTTATTGCCAAACTACACTGATGTTTTATTGAAAATTTATTGCATTTGTAGCAAATGGCGAAGTAATGATTTAAAATAAAAAAACTTCAATATAGGGGTACGTTTATGAAACGATTTTCTTCTACGAGAGCGTCTGAGCAATTTCCTTGAATAATCTATTAGGTTTTACTACTTTTATTTAGTTACTAGGTACCTACTCAAAACTTTTAATAGTAACTAATGTTTCTCAGGATATCTATTTTCTTTTAAATAAAAGCAGTTTAAACTTTTAGTTTTATTTAATTCCAATTTATGATACAAATTTTTAATGATTATTATAGGAAAATTAGTTAAAGTTTTAAAGAAATTTAAAAAAATTATTAAAATCAATAAAAACTTGCCTTCACAGATCTATTCCTCGGAAAACGACTCGAACAAAATTAAGGATGAACCCATAGACTAACAAAAAATTTGAAACTTATTTTCCAATATTCATATTTTAATCTTTAAATTTTGTAAATTATTCGACTTTAAATTTGTGTTTTTTTCAAATAAAATTTATAAAACTTTGTAATAAGAACTTTTGTATAATTTGTATTTCCCAGTTATCATCAATAATATGTGGTTTGTGCAACATTTTATTGATGTGGAACAGACAAAAGAAATTGCTTTTAGAAATTTTACATTTATATGATAACGGAGCTGACATTTGGAATTCAAAGAACCTTGATTGAATTTTATTTAAAGATATCATTCATCATCTTTTTTTTAACTTCTTTCTTTTACCTTAATTTTTAATAGGCACAGGTCTTAATAATAAAAGCAGCTTTAATATCTAATGTTCTTATCTAAGAATTTATTCTTTTTTATTAACTGAAACTGTCCTGAAAGTTCACGGTTACATTTTATTGAATTCGTTAGTAACACGAGTCATATCAGAGCAATATCGATGTTAGGAAAAAAATGTTCCCACATGCGACGTTTGTCAAATGATCGCAAGATCATTCGCCGAACATTTGGCAAATGTAACGAATTCCTGTTCATCTAATGCGCGCATAATTTGATAAGCTGTGGTGCATACGTAATTTTTTTCACGTAAGTCAGGTACGTCTTTTTTTTCTATTTATAACTGCTAGATGTTTAAACATAATTTGAGTGAATATATACTAAAATTTATTGGTGGAGAAGAGAATTATTTGCGTCAACATAATATGTCACTGATATAAATCTTAACAACATTAAAAGCTGATCGATTTTTGAGGTATTTTTCTTTGACCACGCGTCATTAGAGTAATCGGCAAGATTTTGATGGCAAAATGAGTTCTTGTTTTCTTAAGAAAATAGTATTGAATTAAAATTTTAGATAATTTATCACCATATATTACGAAGGTACTAAGTATCTACCGCATCATTTAACCGCCTACATAAAATAAAATTTTCTTTTTGAGTATAATTTTTATTAGCGGTAATGAAATTTTATCGATATTAAAATTCTTTACTGAACATTCTACATTTTGCGTGGATATGGTGAGAAGGTATTAATAAGTTGAAGAAAATTCATCTTAACTGACAAAAAATTCTGAAAATTTTATTAAGGGTACATAGTAATTTATATCCATGCATATTTTGAATTAATTAAACCAGGGATTGATGAAATATAATTAGAATCGTTAAAGTAACGCCTAATAGAAATATTTCAAATACGTACAATATTTATGAACAAAAGTTTAATTAAAAAATTAAGAAAAATATTTTTTTGACAATTTTTAGATAATAAAATTGTAAAACGATTTATCCCGTCGAATTTTGATGAAATTCTCTAAATATCGCCTAATCAGTGGGCAAATTCAATCAAATCATAGGAATTAATTTGATCGCCATTAGTAATCGGTGATGCAATTTTTCTCATTTATCGCCTAAAGTAATTAGATTTAAAAATGTCATCTGATTTTCAAATTATATTTAGAAAATCTGACAATCTTAAATCATTAGATTTTCTGTTGTTTCTAATCTGACTCTAAAAATACACTTAAAATATTTTTTATTAAGATAGTTACAACCTTACTTTTAATTTGATTGTATCCGAGAGCAACTGAATCGCCTGCATTGAAATCAGACTGTAAATTTGATTCCATCAAATAACGCGTTTGAAACAATGCTATTCAATTATTTGGATTATTTTCTGCATGCTGTTAGGAATCAACGATTTTTATGTAATCATAACGAGGAAAACTTGCAATATTAATAAAATATGTATTAAATTTTTTTATTATTTTTAGTGTAAACAAATCATCTAGACAATTTGTTAGTCATAAACAAATTGCCAAAATGTTGATATGCATGAAATATACGATATAATGAATTATAGGTCAAAAGTAAATTCGACCACTTAACAAAACATGTATTAAAATTCAACTTGCTAAAATATTTTCTGCTTTATTAATCTTTATATTATGTAATATCGGACAAGATTACCATCGTCCCAAGTTAATTATCCTTTAGGATTATGTAATTTATTTAAGATTAAGTTAATGATTGTTTAGAAATTATAGTGTGTAAACGTAATTAATTATAAAATTGCGAATATCACAACATTGAGTGGGATAGAGGGAAATCCACCTCTTTCTAGTAACACCTTTTGCTGAATAAAACCGGTCTAGGAGGATATTTTTAGGGAGTACTAAACTCTGCATCTTTTACTCCGGACGTTCCGGAACGTATGCACCACAACAAATCTCAAATCTACTGTAAAATCTATTTAGCTCCCTTCCTAGTAGCACAATTTGTCTTTTTTTCTACGTGAGGTTAGCTTACAAAAAATTGGCAATTTTTATTTAATTCAGTTGCTAAATTTACAAATTTAGGATTGTTTTTCCCTGAAAAAGTTACCAAAGCAAAAGTGCTAGAAAGTGATGAAATTTTTTGGAGATGTGTAAATTTGAGATGAGTAAAATTTATTTTCGACTCAATTCTAATTTAAACAAAAATATAATTTAATTTATTGTCAAACGGTATGATGGGTGTCAAATAAACTACTTTTAGGAGTATCGGCTTTTTATTTGTCCTTTCAAGGCGACTTAATAGATTATTTTAATAAGCGATTCCGTAACTTGTATTTGTATTATTGTATTCCAGTATTTAAACATGCAAAAATTTTGATCTCTATGTTTGGACTAAGGATAATTTGCTATTTAAAAGAGAAAAACGAAGCAACTATTGTTTGGACGCCTTTGTTATTGGATTATATCCAATTTTCTGCGCAATCTATTTAGAGGGAGAACGTGCCAGTGCCGTCGTGTAAACGGACCAAATGTATTTTTGTTTTTGCACATTAGCTCCGCCTAGTCAACTTAAAGTGGCTCTGCTATACTTTTGATAGACTTGGAACTTTTACACCTAAAATTTTGTTATTGTAATCTTGAAGAGAGTCCTCCTATCATCTACGTATACAACAAGGTGAACAAAGTGTATCTAATAAAAATTGAAAAGCTCCTGAAATTTCTTTTAGAATTTCACCCTTGATATCTTTTTATTGAAAAGATTATTTTGTTTGTAATACTAATAAAAAGTACGATTCTTATTATCGTTTTGTTATTTTTTAATAACAGGTAAATATTATTTACTGTATCCGGAGCTTCTTTATCCATTATTAATTTTCCTATCTATAAGACGGAAATAATTCAAATTAAAATAATTTTATCTTTGTATTTACTTAAATTTTCAATGCGTAACGTAAACTATTGATGATTAATGATTATTTGAAAACTTTATTTGTATCTAAAATTTATTATTTTCATATTTAATGATATAAAACGTCTATGGTATTTACAACAGTTCTTCCAATACACGTCACAGATTCAAATTCAATGACGTCGATCATAACCACCACATAAAAATTAAATTCCAATTTATCTCATAATGCGAAATTTAATTATTTAGTAATTTTTGTGTCTGGCAGTTTGTTTTGATGATATGTCATATACGCTGTTGTCAATAGTCGAGTTGTTTATAAACTGTCAAGTTAACCTGTAAGTTTTTCTACTCGAAAAAGCATTTATACCAGTTACACTGCTGTTATAAATATTAATTATTGTTGTAAAAAAGAATTAAAACATTAACAAACGAGGTAAACTATTTGTGGCTTCTTTAATCAAATATTTTGAATTGGAACGAGACAATAATGGCCTTTTAATCCCATTTGTCAGATGTACATCAGGTAATAATTTTTAATATTTTGTCGATGTAACATAAAAATAATTTATTAATTATCGTAGCGAGTCGCTTTTGCTTTAAAAATTAATTTATCAACTGTAAGTCAAATTTTGCAAACTGTTAAAACAAACGAAAATTTCATAGTTTGTAAGAAGAGATCAAATGCAAAGCCGATAACTGATTTAAATGATTTTGAAGCAAATGCCATTAGAAATATTATCTACAGAATGTACGAAAACCGTAAGTAATCGATCGATAAAATTCAAATATTTTCTATACTAATATTATTTTTATAGATCAACACATAACATTCGGAGATCACCAGCTTGATCGAAGATCAGAAGGTCCTCTAAACGGTGGCTACTTTGAACCAATTTCACGTTTTTTTGTGTGTACGTAGCAAATATTTCTTTAAAAATACTGATTAAGTTTTCTAAAAGTTGAGTGACCACAGTTTACGGTAATTAAATATTTTTTACGTTACTAAATTTCTTTAATCACATCTAATCTTACTTTGTTTTATTTTGTAAAAATTCAAATGTGATCTTCTCTAAAATTCATTAATTTTACTGCATTTAACACTATCATCGTAGTCGGATATTTCTGCCGAAGTGACTATTTTAACAATATTGAATAGAATGAAACCTATAGCAAAATGTTACACCAACAATATAAATATTGTTAATATTAAATATTTATGAAAATATCAACTTATAACGACATTATAGGTGTTTTATTTCTGTCCTACAACCTCAAATTTCCATGAAAATTGTGGCAACAATGTTCGAATCTGACGTCATCAATGCCTATGACGTGTATTGGAAGTTGGATTTTATAGAGTATAATTTTATTTTTGTAACTAAGCTGTTTTTTTATAATTTAGTTTTTATTAACTTGATTTTATTAATTTTCGAGACTTGAAAAAATTTCACATGATTTAAAGTAGAAAAATTAATTTTATATGACTGGGTTTCGTAATTTTTTTACTTTTTGGATTCAACGACAATAAGATAATTTCAGCTAAAATAAAAGATTAAACTTTTTCTTTTGGACACACGGTTGCATAGCCTTCAATTGTAACGCAAAAAAATCTGAAAAAAAAATTATAAGTTTAACAAAAACTTAACTATGTTATAATATTGGAATTTTAAGCGTAAGTAAAGAACAACATGCAAGAGATTTTATTTAAAAACACTTTAAAAAACATGCTTCAACTTTTTGTGATAAGATAGAACCAGAAAATATGATAAAATAGCAAATATGGCGCTGGTAAACCTGCATTCAATGTGGAAACACTCTAATATCGGACGGAAGGTAAGTAAAAAGAATGGATATCTTGGGGAAGATCCGCAGAAAGTACTAACTTTTCCCAACTAATCTATCCAATAACCTTCTTTATCGACTTTTATAAATCTCCTCTTCACCTCGTTGTTTGTATGATTCCTACTGCAAGTCACAGTAATCTTTTGCTTTTGCCCACAGCTTTACCAGAAAGTGGTCAAAGGTTTGGGAAACGCTCTAAACAAATAATTCCGACTGGAGCAATTTCAGCAACTTTTAACTTTTCAAAAAGATCTTACCACCGTGGCTAAAGGCTTAACAGTATTTGAAGCAAGAATAGAAGTGCTGACCAACCGCTCAACTGCCTGAGCAGCTTTTAAATTAACGCTTCTTTAGATGTTAGAGACAAAAATTTGCGATCAGCCACAATTGTTTTCAAACATCAAGGTTTATTTAAACCTTAATACGTACAAACAGTGGAAAACACATTGCTTTAATGTAATCGATGTAATGTATAACAATGACGGTTTGAAATAAAAAATTATATAGGTAACATAAACTTCTGATTTTAATATTAAATGAATACCAGGTATACATAAAGCAATAACAATAAAGCAAAACTTAGTACACGTTGATCAATCATAACGCTGCACGAATACATTATTATTTATATTCCATTAAAAAATTGCACAAAAATAACTAAGAAAATGTAAAGAGGTCATATTATTCTTAAGATGAAATAAAATTGATTTTTTTAATAAATAAGAAGCATTTTACTAAATTATAGTTTCCTTCAAAAATTCTTAAATGACATTTAAAGCTTTTGCTTAAAGTTTAATAAATTGTTGTACTAACTTATTAATTTAATCATCCAAATTGAATATTTTATAACGTAAGACTAGATATTTCAAATGTTTTCTAATATCCTATAACTACTTGTAATTTTAAAACTTTGAAGATATCATTGAAATTATGTTATAAATAATTTTATTATTTAAGTTATTATTTATTTTATAAATATGACCAATTTTCATTATAAGTAGCTGAAAATTTTATGGAAATGTTATGATTTATCTGAAAAGTACGCAATTGCGGAATTAAGTTCTATATGCTTTTTTAAAATTTTTAAAACTCATCAATAATAATTCTTATGTTACAAAATAATTCCAAATTTGATTATTTTAAATTTTTAGTGGTAGGGTCTTGAAATTTTTCCAGTAAATATTAGAATTCGGTGTAAGGCATTTAGTGATTTTCCATAACATCGGTAACAAAGTAACAGCATAACAGAAAAACAAAATAAAGAAAAAATTAAATGATGAAAATACATAGAAAACTAAAAAAAAAAAAAACTAAAATTTTAAATGGTTTTTTAAAATACCAAGGCAATCTGAAAAACTGTTTGAAAATAAATCTCTCAGTTGTAGCTAAATTTAAAGTAAGTACTAATTACTAGTGTGGATATCAAAAAACGCTTTTCTGCTTAAAAAAATTATTTAAGCAACGAAATAATGAATTTTAATGATTAAAAGCATTTAAAAAATGAATAATGTTGCTTTCATAAATTGATACCCCACAGAATTCAAAATGATCCAAATCTGGTAAAAATATTTGTTTCAGCGACAAAGCAAGATTTTCTTGAACAAATTTGCTAACAAATATAATATTGTAGCTATTGCAACGATAACTTCACTTCTCACAACTCTTCTTACAGAAGAATGTAGATGGTTGTATAAAAACATATCAGAAAGTCCGGGAATGGTTCCAAAATGTGTTGTACTATTGTTTGGTCAATAATAAAAAACATTTAAAAAATATTAATTCGTAACTCATAAACGAATCTACTAAATCCAATTTTTTTATGATGGATGAACAAAGATTGTTTTAACTTGAAATTCAGGTAGTATTAGTTTTGAACATATCTTTGGCCATCAAAATCGACGTGGTTTTTCTTTCCTTAAAACTCAAAATCAAAAGTTCGTTTGACAGGCTACTTTTGAAATAAACACCCGGTATAATTTTATATTTAAGTTTTAATTATTTTGAAAGAGTACAAGTTGAATTATGACTTTATTAATATTTGTAATTATCCAAAAAGTTTGGTAAAATTTGCAAGTGACGCGTCAGTTAGAGAGTCACGTAGTGGAAAAAATGTTTTATTTTATTTGTTTTTGAGCCGCCACCTCGTGTAGAAATAATAGTAGAAGTTAAATTTTAAAAGGATAAATAAAAATTAAAATCGAAATGGATTACATTGAATACAATCAATTCATTTAAATAAAAATTAATAACGGAACATTATTATAATTTGATTAATAGTTAATTTTTACTGTACATTCAACATTTATCATTTAACATTTAAGAACATTAGCAAATTGATCTATGCATAACCATTGAAGCTTCTAGTTTAATATTTATCACTATCATTTAACTTCAACTTAACAGTCAACTTTCATCTACGATTTAAATATTTGAAAGTTATTGACCATAAACATCGATTTCTTACATGATAAACGTTAAACTGTTGAATGTAAATCTACAATAATGCCCGCTTGCACCAACCGACCGTAAAAACAGTCGATACAATAACCGTTGATCGACCGATTAATCGATGATTCTCCGATATTTCAAAATACCAGTTGCACCAGAAAAAATAACAATAGGTATTTGAACCGACCGTTTTTTGTAAAGTGAAGTGAGCGTTTTAAACTATATAGTCCAGTCATTCTACGAAAAAATACCAAAATGATACTACCCGGAAACAAAAAATGGAATCGTGAGAAGAAAAAATTCTAAGAAAGATAGCGTTTTTTGCATCGCTCTAGCTGATGTAGAACATAACCTAAAAAATTAAAGAAAGCCTAAAAAACGGTTTTTTGCGATTTAAGAAAAAACGAAGCATCCTACATAAAAAAGTTAAATCGAGGAGTTGTAGGTAATCAAAAAACCTATCTAATGAATTCAGAAAATAAAGATTTGTTATTTATTTTCTGAGAAAATCGAAAAATAGCGTCAAATATTGCTGTTTTTGTTTTAGCTGTGTTTTTCACAATTTTGCATTAAATTATTCTTTGTTTGGTGAAAATGTTGCCTCTGTCGAGTAGAAAAAAATTGTTTTTTAAAAATGTAAAAAAATTAAAAAGTACGCGATTTATAGCACAAAAACGAAAAAAAATCCTTTTAGTAAATCGGCCATTCTTCACGATCGGCATGTCCTAGAGAATTCAGCCTAGGCTTAAATTCTTCGTAAAAGATAGTTCTATCATACAATTTAAAAAAGAAATATTTTCAGTCAATGTATAAGCTCAAAAAAAGCGGATGAATATGGTAACGTTTTTTAGGTTATGTTTTTGCAAAATATCTTTTTGAATTCTTATTAATTCTAAATTCCACGTATAGTGATCGATAGAATACACTTTTTTACACATTTAAAAAAAAATGGGCATTTTACAATATTTTTACTACAAAATAACGCATTTTTTGTTATCTCCGACATTGTTCATTTTTCTATAGAGCTGGTAACAATAGGATGAACTAATCAAGACATCAATGTAGGTACATTACAAACTTACCTTTACACGTTAATCATTAAATTTCTTGATCTTCGTCTTCGTTATCTTGCTCAGTGGCACAGTTATCAGTGTTCATTGTACTTTCCAGTAAGTCTGGTATAGCACCAAGTAAAGTGTCATTATCTTCAAAGTTATGATAAAGGACCCCGCTACGGCCTTATGGGTTTTGGGTCCCAGTCAAATTTAACTAAAATTTAGGATATTGTAGTTCATAATATGCTGATAAAAAGTGTCAATGGGCACAAAGCCAAAAAATGGACAGTTTTCGAGATATACAGCATTAAAGAGTTATAAAATTCTAAAGAAGATAGCGTTTTTTGCATCGCTCTAGCTAGTGTATTACATAACCTAAAAAAATAAACAAAGTCGAAAGAGCGGTTTCTTGAAATTAAAAAAAATTAATTTTCCAACAAAAAAAAAAGTTAAATGAAAAAGTTGTAGAAAATAAGATGTAGAAAGTTAAAATACTGATTCATTATTTATTTTCTGAGAAAAACAAAAAATGCCGTCAAAATTTGCCGTTTTTGTTCTTTTTCTTAAATCGTAAGAAACCGCATTTTCGACTTTGTTTAATTTTTTAGGTTATGTAATACACTAGCTAGAGTGATGCAAAAAACTCTATCTTTTTTAAAATTCTTTCATCTACACAGCCCTATTTTTTGTTTCCGGGTAGTATCGATTTTGACTTTATCATTGTGTCTTTCGTAGAATGACTGGACAAACTTTGTAATGCCTTATATCTCGGAAACTGTCCATTTTTTGACTTTGTGCCCATGGACACTTTTTATCAGCATGTTATAAACTACAATATCCTACATTATGGTTAAATTTGACTGGGACCCAAAACCCATAAGACCGTAGCGGGGTCCTTTCTTCGTGGCACTTTAAACAAACACTCGTGCATTTGGGTCGGTGTTTCTTACAACCACATTGTCCACCTTTACACCCACTTTCGCACCGGCATGCAATTTTTTTGATAATGTCTTTGAAAATTAATTCTTTATTTTCCTTATTTTCTAGCCCCATTCAGTTACAATGCAATGATTTCTGTGCCATATCTGCATCTGTAAATATACTCGCATTGCATGCTGCTTTACAGCTCCTTCTGTGAGCGGTAAGCTTTCAAATTGAAAGGTTGCTCTAGATGTGGATTTCTTAAACATATCGTATCGAAGTTAGTTTAATGTCTCTTGCCAAGTTTTTCGATATAATCCAGCTATAAGCTTATACATGTTTTCTGATAGTTCCTCAGGATTGGCGTTGTCAGAGTAAAAGATATTTAATAATGGAAGAAGACTTGGCTGTTTGTCCAATAACTTAATAAGTTTTGTTTTACCTTGCCCTTAAAAGCACGAAACAGTGTCGCAGCCGGTTACAACGTGACAAAACTTAATATACTTTTTTAATTTGGAGTAAATGAAGCTGCCGTTAGAGTACCAATGGTCTCGTTCAGCACCTCGACCTTGTTTCAATAAAAATATCTGACTTGCTGTCGGAGCTAATTGCGTCAACAAAACAAGGAGATCAACATCTTCACCGATTATTACAACAGATTTCGTAGTTAATGATAATTCTATTGCTGTTTGTACTATAGATGCATCTGCATCTTCTTCTGCTATAATAATTTTAAAACCATTGTCCTCCAACGAATCTGACAGCAGCTTTATCAGCTTCTTTTTATTATTGCTGTTCTCCAAAAATTTTTTTTTTGGTATCTGTTATTTTTGTTATATTTTTAAGATTAATTTCCCCATTTTTTTGATTTGCTTGTCGTCGATATCTTTTGTGAGATTTTAAGCTTATAGTTGGGTCATCGGGATAACCATCAAAGATTACGACAACATTTCTAAATTTGTTAACGTATTGAACGTATTTATGGATTATATTAAGATTATATTATGGATTAAGAATTCAAAAAAATACATAGATATTTATATAAAAACATCTATGAAAAGATATTTCGCAAAAACATAACCTAAAAAACGTTACCATATTCATCCGCTTTTTTTGAGCTTATACATTGACTAAAAATATTTCTTTTTTAAATTGTATGATAGAACTATCTTTTACGAAGAATTTAAGCCTAGGCTGAATTCTCTAGGACATGCCGATCGTGAAGAATGGCCGATTTACTAAAAGGATTTTTTTTCGTTTTTGTGCTATAAATCGCGTACTTTTTAATTTTTTTACATTTTTAAAAAACAATTTTTTTCTACTCGACAGAGGCAACATTTTCACCAAACAAAGAATAATTTAATGCAAAATTGTGAAAAACACAGCTAAAACAAAAACAGCAATATTTGACGCTATTTTTCGATTTTCTCAGAAAATAAATAACAAATCTTTATTTTTCTGAATTCATTAGATAGGTTTTTTGATTACCTACAACTCCTCGATTTAACTTTTTTATGTAGGATGCTTCGTTTTTTCTTAAATCGCAAAAAACCGTTTTTTAGGCTTTCTTTAATTTTTTAGGTTATGTTCTACATCAGCTAGAGCGATGCAAAAAACGCTATCTTTCTTAGAATTTTCTCTTCTACACGATTCCATTTTTTGTTTCCGGGTAGTATCATTTTCGACTTTATCATTACGTCGTTCGTAGAATGACTGGACTAATAACCCTACATTATACGACGTATTGTCAATGCCATATAAAATGGGAACTAATAATCAGCATTTCACCCAATTAGAAAAGGATTGTGCCGTTGTTGTTATTTTACGATATAAAGACATAATCGAAAATAAGAAGACTGATGGAGTGACAAACAAAAACTTGAGGCATAGGATAATATTATACATTTAATTAACACTTTTTTTGAAATTCAAATTAGTAAAAAATATATTTTAAGCTCACTTTACTTATAAATAATAATAACATAATATAATACTACATAAATAAATTATATATAATATATAAGCAAGCGCTACAGGCCATGCAGACCCAGGGCTGATAACGATAAATCGTCTTTTTCCTGCTTAATTTGTCTCATAAACTTTTGCGTGTGTGACGCAGCCGTATTTACGGTATTGACGTCGACACAAATATCAGGATTCACCACAGAGTGTCGATGTCCACCGGAAGGCCGAGCCAAGAAATTTTGTGGAATCCAAGATTTGAACCCAGAATTTCCGTTCTATACTCAACCGGCGATCACATCACTCCACTGCTGTTGCTACATAAATAAATTACAAATTATAATTAAATTATATTGCAAGAATTATATTCTTTTGCAATTTTATCCCATGCCTCAAGTTTTTGTTTGTTTGTCATGTATAATATTAAATTAATAATTAGTAAAATAGTGAGGTTATTACTCTCAAAACCAGTCCGTATTTGCAATTATGGCCCGAAATCGGACGGTTAATTCTGTCCGTAAAATCAATCGATTAACGGACAGTTTTTGGGTGGTGCAACACGCAAGCTACGATTTACGGTCGATCGGCCGATTCAACAGACTGTTTTTTAGCTGGTGCAACCGGGCATCAGACTTCAAATTTGTGGACAGTTGCATAAAATTTTTATATAACCAAGTTTTAAACTAAGCGATTGTAAATTTATATAAAATGCATAAAAAGAACTTTTGTAACTTTTTAAACGTTATATTCGCTTTTTAGAAAAAGATAAATATCATATCAATATAAATGTAATATGTAGTACCTACTAACATAAGTAGGTATAGATTTTTATTGTACCGATATAAAAAAATTTCAAATCATTGTTTGAATGTAATAAAATAAATACCTTTCTATATTATTTCCATGTTATAAATGAAAATTAACCAGTAAATAAATTTAAAAAAGTTGTTACTGTTCTGTTTTCTAATTTATTTATATTTTAGATTAATTATTATTAGCAAAAATCGCCAATGATGACTAATATTACTGGATTGCCAAAGAAAATGAAAATATCATCATTATTATGAACAGCATAAATATTTTAAAAAGTACGGCGGGTACTTTTACACAAAACGCCGCAATAACTATAAGATATAGACAAAAATTACATGAAGATTTTTAGAAGATGATCCTAGTAAGTAGATCAAATACTTAAAATTACTTTTTTCATTGATGAGCTTTCTACATTTTCGTACTTTTTCAATGTCTGTGTTTCAAACTAATATTTGGTGTAAACCATATAATATACAGTTTAGTTTTTAACATGAAAATTTAAAAAATTGTACTTTTTGCATAAAGGAAAATAAATAAATTGAAAAAAAGTTGATAATTTTACATCCCTTAGATGCAAATTAACCTTTTGGAACTGACGCCTGATGAGTAAAAATTTATGGAAGAGATAAAGGAGCTTTTTTTAATTACGTTGCATAAAATCTGATAAAATATGTACTTACGTGATAATTAATGTGGTCATAAACCATACCGACATTATAGTAGGCCAGTAATGTAACTTTATACTAAAATTATTATAAAAATTAAAAATTTTCCCATAAGTACCGATTTCGGCGACGCGCGTTATATTTTCTTTATTAACTGTCGTCTGTTGTATTAATTCACGTATGTGGCTCACTGAAATTGGCTTCATTTTTTGACTTTACGTAGCTTTCATTACGGTGTTCAAAGTTGTTGTGTTTATTAAACTTCTCGACTGTAAAGTAGAGTAGTTTAAATCGATCAACAAAACTTATAAATAAATAATTATTGTGAGAACTTGAATTTCTTACTACAACGTTATGAAATGGATTTTAGATAAAGAAGTAGTAAATTTTCATTATTCAATAAGTAAGTATGTAATCCTGCTACAAGTTTAAATTACATAATATTATAAACTGCTCTGAAATTTTCAAAACTGTAATTGCAACTTTCAGATTTATATTCAATAAAAATTTGTCAGCTAACCTAATTTTAGTTTCAAGAGTTGAATTTCAGTTTCTTGTTTTGGCGTCAATTCGGTGCTTGATTTTAGAGAAATTTAAATTTTTATTTTGCTAAGCTGCATTTTGCACTACTTTTATTTATTTTTAACTCGTGTTAATCATGGATTTTTGTGAGCTACAGATATTTTTTTATTTTTCTGGAAGCTTTTAGATCGATCATGTTTGGGTTATTCCTGCTAAATTTACTAGTGTCGCCAGAATTGTAGTGGATCGATTAACTTACATTTTAGAGAATAACTTTGAAACTTTCAAACTTGAAATGATACAGTCAAATTTTAGCAAAATTAAGTAGGTAATTGTAACATTTGATCGCTATCTAATTCTTTTTAGCTGAAAAAATAGTTAATTTGTCATGAAAGTAAAATAGCCACTTAGTAGTAATAAAATCAATAAGGACATTTGTTGAATCAGTTTTTAGTCGATATAATAACTCCTAGCAAAAGACGATTAAAGTATGAAAATTTAAAAATTAGGTTAGACTATTTTTGAAACTTTAGAAAATTAAATTGAAAAGTGATAACTATACGCGGGGGAAAACCATACATCAAAATGTCCGTGAATATGAAATTAAATTTGCAGTGAAAACTGAAAATTCTGAGTACTAAAAAAATTTGGACCTATTACAAAATTTGAAGATTGGAATACTTGTAAATTTTCGACTTCTTTTACCTTTGCTTGTAGATTTTTGGAAATCCATATTTTTAAAAAATTAATATTATAGGTACAACTTTAATATTCTAGTTCAAGAGGTACATAGGTTGTAAAAATCTAATAAATTTTTAAAATTGAGGCGGATACTTTTTAGTTTCAATAAGTTTAGTTAAAGGTCAGGAAAGACATAAAAAGTGCAATTACTTCCGAGGTAAGAAATTACCCTTAATTTGAAAATATATACAGTAACTAGATTTCTGTACAATAGTTTGCTTTTTGTTCATTTTATGAACCAAAAATATGGTGTAGGGGAGACCGAGGAGTTTCAACTCACCTCGGTATGAAGGAAGTTGAAACAAAATGACTTGTTACGTTTAAGTCGATTTTTCGTCACAACTTATCCTTTCTTTTTGTGAGTCATCTGAAAGTGAAAGAAATGAACGATCGATTGGCACTAATTTTATACGATTTTTGTTTATAGAAATTTTTGTATGGAGCAAAATGTCAACAGTGTTTTAACTCTTCGGTCTCCTCTATAATATTAATAAATATTATTAAATATATAATTTCAACCTTCAATAAATTTTCTATTATTTATCATTCATTGTATTTTATTGTTTGTTTTATTTTCAAATTAATCCACCCAGAATATATAGTGAACTTGTCAGGTATGGAATAAAAATGATACAAAATTTTAGAAGAGTTTTTAAATCTGAAAATCTTCAGATACTTGGATTTTATTTTATAAAATATATACACATATTTATGTTAAATTCATTTTTCCACATTTTTTTTAAATGGAAACCTTAACTATTTTTACCAAATTGTTAGATGAAGCACATTTTTAGAGTACAAAATGTTAAAAATGTTAAAAAGGAAGAAAAAAGGTTTTCTCACCTTTAAAAATAGTAAATTACTATTACTTAATTAAAATCTTTGCAAATATCATCAATATAAGGTAGACTATAGATACAGAGTTAAAAAACTTTACACCCCCAACCTAAGATGTAAGGATTTGTAAGATTGTGCAACAACCTTTCA
Source organism: Rhagonycha fulva (assembly GCA_905340355.1). Taxonomy (NCBI): domain Eukaryota; kingdom Metazoa; phylum Arthropoda; class Insecta; order Coleoptera; family Cantharidae; genus Rhagonycha; species Rhagonycha fulva. The sequence goes on from HG996556.1 coordinate 39,882,069, forward strand.
ACTCAAAAAGCACTAAAGTATAAAAGTAAGTTTTGAAATTATTTGATTTTGGCTTATGGTTAGAAAACCACCACCGAATTTAACACGGAAAATATACATCCTGAGGGGATAAAGTTAACAACTCTGAAATAATTGTTGTTGATACAGGATAATAAAATAAGGAACCGCAAATAACAGCATCAACAGCTAACAAACTACAGAGAAATAATTGTAATATAACTTGCCCTTCAAGTTTTTTAGTTTTGCAAAATTTTTAGTGCATTTTTACATGTACCCAGAAATAAATGATTATTATTAAGAGTAAAAGATTTTTGATATAAAATTAATGATTGCTTTCCAGTAATTTAAAGTGGTTTGAAAAGAAAAAAGGTTTAAGCACGTAAACTAACAAATTATATAGTATACTTTCCAAGTAAATATTTTTAAAACACTCTTGCTTTTATTTTTGTCTTTATGTTCTTCTTTTGAACTGGGGTAATGGGCAAACAAGCAAGCCATTTGAATGAAACCTGCGTTTCATTACCCACAGTGTACTTGGCTAGAAAGTGAATTAAAATTTAGAGATAAAAACAGTTTAAATATGTAAATGTGGTTATTCATATCGGGAATTACATAAAATAGATTTCTCGATAAAAACATCATACCAGAATTGATTTGTTCTATTTCCATAGGATTTTCATTTCTCGGATGACAATTTTATACCTACCACACGTAATAAATATTATTGTAATCCTCATACTATGAGGAATAAATTCTATATTTCAAATTACAATATTACATTATCAAATTGAAAAGAAAGATGATTTTAATTATAATGACTATTTAAGTGTACTTTATTTTACTTCAAAGTTCCTTAAATGCGTAACGTAAAACATCAACTTTTTTACGATTTTATTCCTCGTACAAATTTAATTCTAACTGGCAATTTGCTAAGCAATAAAGAAAATTACGAGATACCTTCATGAGACACGATAAGCTTTAAAAAACGCCTTCAAGATTATTCTATAGTTTGATTCTGATTCTATGATTCTGATGCTTACTTACATCGTAGTATTTATATAAAAATATAGAAAAACCCTTATTAATGACAATGTAAGCAAAATATACATAGATATGCTAATATTGACTACTTACATAAATATGTATATGTCCAAAAAATAATTTAAATTGTAAAATGAGAGAATGAGACGTATGTACATGTTCTTGTTACATTATGCATTTGTAGTATATCAAAACATCGACCCAAACGTCTCGAGCATTGCTAAACAGCATGATATACATACTAATCTAATTGCTCATTTCAAACATTCACAAAAGCAGAATTGGCTTGCAATGAACCAATAAACGAGCTTCCATCAAAAGTGAGAAATTTGGTTGGCAAATTAACATAAGATGACGAGACAGTGACATTGAGAAATAGTAACCGAAATCATTCAGCGAAACAGTAACCAATCAAGCAAATCCAATACTGTAATCATTTAAGCTAAAAGTTTTCACTAATTGTTCAAATATTCAGGATTCTATACTAAGTAAGTTATATAATAGTTGAATAATCTCAGGCGTGGCGGAATGGAGACTGACATCGCAGTGCCCAAACAGAACGCAAGGATGGTCAAATCGTTTATAACATTATCATGTTAACGAGTACCGGAAATGAGATATTAAACAGGATAGCGGTAAATTTGCTCAATTGCCTTCACGAATATACAAGAGCTTCAAAATATATAAGTGCATATTAGGTACACTATCCCTTGTTACCTATTAAAATGTTGCATTTTGTTTAAGTGTAGGTACAATATGCCATTTTATTTGAAAATAGAATAGGTTTAATCAAACTGGAATTTAATTTATCTACAGTAAGATCTTATTGAGTACTTTGAAGCTTTGAAGGATTTAGTTTCATTCAGTGAACCTAGATATAATTAATTTGACAAATTAACAATTTCATTTTGAGTGACTTCTCTGTATATTTCTCCCTAAAGTGTATTCCTACAAGTTTCACAGTTCAATTCTGATTTCAGTCACATAAATTATCTATAAATTATGTAAAGTGAACATTCTATATTCCATTCTATGCTTTATTATGGTACTATGATACGCCACGCTTCAGCACGTTTGTGACGGTTAACATAGTTTCAGCACTATTTGCTAATTTATATTGGGCAGTTAATGCTAACGCTCGATTTAAGTTTCATGCTACCGAACATAAGCTGAGTTCAATCATACCAAATAATTGTAGTACACGTAGTATACCTTTTTGCCTGAAATCGGTTTCTATTTGCCTCAAATACAACATTTAACTTTGAATTTTGAAACAAAATAGTTTTTAGTTATAAATGCTTTAATTTATGTAAAGAACTCATTAAAAATTCAAACAACAAATAATGCGGTTAGTTGAAGCTAGTGAAACCACAGTTAAAACGAAGGTTGTTTGAAATTTAAAAAAAGCTAAACAATTTAACCGTAATTGTAAGTGGAGATTTAATATTTTTGTACCTTTTTATGGTTTTCTGTTTGTATAGTACAAGCAGATTTTTACAGTAGAGGTACTATAAAGAATCCAGGTCACTTTTGTTTCAAATTTTGCGCCTTTGTCTTGATTTTCACATTCATTGAATTGTTACTTTTATTTGTAATTACTTCATAGTGATATATTTAATAAATAATCAAATTTAAAATTTATATTGTTAATATTACTATGTATGACATATACAGATAGATATTGTATAATCCGGAACAGCTTTAAACAAAAAAATTGTTTTGTTCCAATTTTTGAAATTTTTTAAAAATATATTATTTAAAACAAATGGGGAATTTATAGTTACAATAAGTGGTAACCAACTTATCTTATAGGGCTAGTTTTTAATTATCATTTAGGATGCCTATCGATACCTTAAATCCAAACAATTGCAACTCGTTTACATGATAAGTCATCATTTAGATGATTTAAAAATATTTAGGTCGAATTTGAGATAAAAGCGGCGATCTGAAGAACGGGTGTAAACTAGTCCATTAATATGGATCAGTCAGTGTAAGCCAAGTAAGCTTACATTTTATGTTGAATCAACTGCTGTAATCAAAAATATACGAGAGTGAATTTCAGTCTGTAATTACAGTTTTTTCACCTTAACAAAAGCTTTAAAACGAATATTAAGATGATATTACAGAGAATAAACAGATAATTTCCTTTAACTCAGTTTTTATAACATAAGATATTTTATATTACATATATCCGGACAATGAAACAAAAATGAAATAAAAATTTTGCCACTATGGAAATATATTAATTCAGCGTGACTCATAAGAATCTGGACAAACTTGCTTTTCTCTTTCTGTGAAAATTACTGAACTTTATCAGAAAAGAATCCAGTATTTTGATTCTAAGAACAGTAAAAATCTGAAAAATAAAAGAAAAAATCAGAAGATAAATTTACGAGTTAGTACAAGATGTCACAAAGTCAAGCTGCAATTTTATCGTTATTTAAAGCTGAAAATCGTCAATGCAAAATTCTTCTAATGCTGCGCATTTTTTGAAAAACCGTTTCTGATGTCATCAAACGATACAAAGAACTAGGTAGAAACCTGTTTTGTCAACAAATGATCAAACTTTGGATTCAACGACATCCGAAACTGTCGATGCAAAAAGTGGCTTGTGCAACTGGAATCTTTATAAACTGCAAACAGTTCAAATGCTAATTGATGAATACAAAAAAGTTACGTCTTCAACGATGCCATGCTCTTCTACATTGCACCGCTACTCAAAAATAAGAAAATTTTGTTTTTACTAAAGGCTGTATAACACGTGTGTAAATTTGATAATAAATTTAATGGCAAATTTAACAACAACCCATGATTGGTTAAACAAACCAATGTTGGTATCGATGTTGGTTGGTTCAACCAATCAATGGGTTGTTACCAAATTTGCTAAAAAAATTTGTTAAAAAAATTTACACACGTGCACACGGCCTTAATGAAAATTTTGTATACAATTGCACAATTTTAGATCCGTCAAAATGATAGGTTAGAAGAAGTACCAGGACTTTCTGCAATTGTTGCTTATTAACAACACCCCAAATCTGTCATTCTTTAGGGTATGATTTGTGTTACAGGTAAAACACTTTTAACTTTTGTGGAAGAAAAAGTTTAAATTAATAAATTTATCTACCGCTGGGATATTAAGAAAGCTGTAGTACTTCTGTGGGCCCAACAGCACTTTGGTGACAAATATTGGATCTTTCAAGAAGATTGTGCGCCTATCCATAAAACAAAAACTACCCCAGAGTGATACCAAATCAATTTTTCTAATTTTAATTGTTTTGCTGAATCCTCACCTCTACTCACCAGATCTCAATCCAATTTATTATGCTATATGGTGAATTTCAGAGGCCAGGGACTTTGCAAAACCCCGCAAAAGTTTGAAATTACTAGAGTAATCCTTGCGTCAGGAATGGGTCAAAATATTCTTAGAAGAATTACAAAAACAGCAGAAAATTTTATTTGACGTTTGATGTTCTATTTTTACGCAGAAGAGGACCACTTTGAAGATCTGTAGTTTATGTTGTACATATAAGGTCGTTGTGATACGTTCCATATTTTAAAATTTGTGTTTTGTTGCATCTAAATAAGGATTTTTTTTTAAATGTTTGTGCGAGTTTTTGTGCATCAGGGTGTATTACATGTTACTATAATACAGCAAAAACCGTGTAAAATTAAAATAAAAAATTGTTTTTTATTTCTCTGCAAAACGACCATTCTAGCGTTTAACAATTTTTTGCCTTTCAGTGTAATCACAGAATATTTATAAATAGATTATTTATAAACGTTTAAAATTTTTCAACCATATTTTTATATTTTGCTCCACACACTCAATGCCATTCCTTCGATGATTGGAAATGCTTCCTTATTTTTATTATATTATTTGTAAATGTAACTTTAGTTTATGATAATTACAAAATTTATTCCAAAAAGCTACTCCCAAAATCTTTTCAATATCTTTTTATTATTTTAACGAATATTATAGCTAGTTATTTATAGATTTATGGCTTTAAAAAATTTGAAAATAATAAAGGTAAAAGATTAAGATGAAGAATGATGAATGATGAAAAGCAACGTGTAAGTAATAAGTTTAAATCACGTCAACTTGCTTAGGTGACATCTACGTTGCCACAAAAAATTACTGATCCAAACTGTGCAGGCTTTGAATATTAAAAATTTACTAAGATATTTTCAGGTAGGGTGTACCAAATACCGATTTGACACTGCATACAATCACATCACAAGAAAACCTTTTATTGATTTAATTTTTGTTTATTCTGTTGGCTCCCTGAAGTTTTAGTACTTCACTCACGGTTTTTTTGGCTCAATTTTGACAATCGCAAGATTTTAATTTTAATAATATCTTTTTGACAGCCAGTTTTTGTGTATGTATACACTTCTTTACATGTTACATTCTTATAACTGGGCAACAATGTTAAAAAATAAACATTACAGGATCCTAAACTGAATTATTTGCTTTTTGATATTTGGTTTTTTAATCTAGATTTAAGCACAAAAGCTTCACTGCAAATCTCAAAAGTTAGAAAACTTTTTAAATTAAGCAAATAAAATTTAACTCATGCAATATGGTAGACTTAATGTAATTCCATTACATTTGTTTTATTTACATTACATTAGTCATAAAAAAGTTGCCCTTCTCTAGATTTGAACCCGGTACCTCGTATTCGCAGTTGATTTTCAAAAAGTAACTATTAGAAAAGGGATTATTATTATTATCAGTTATCCATTCCATTTGGAATATGCCTACGTCCTTGAAAGTATTTAAGATTCATTTACCGAGGTGAATCACTCTTTGTTTTATCTTCTTCGATGCTTTAGATCAATTTCACTATAGCGGATGCCCACTAGAAGGCCGAGCTCTTGAATATCTGTTTAGTCCGCTATTTGAACTCAGAATTTCCGCTCGGTACTCAACCAGCGGTCACATCACTCCACGGCTGTGGCTTTAGAAAAGAGATGGAAAATAAAAATTACATGAGAGTAACTTTGCAATATAAATTAAATAAATTTACGTCTATGTTAACATCGATTTTATATTTAAATTGTCAACGTTGATTTTCACAGTTGTATTTTGTTCAATAACAACAAAAATTTGTAAAGTTAGATTTCTTAGGTGACGGCATTATAAGACATACGTTTTGTAAATTTTGTTGTAAACTAATTTTGTAATGGTTTTGATATATCGGTGGCAAAAAAAAGTGTTTTAAGCGCCATTACAGTAATAGTAATAGTAGTTCACATTAATAGTAGATGATCAACATGAAACAAAGATACAGCGTAAGCGGCAGTAGATGTGTAACGAAAAACGAGTATTATTTTTTTGGAGCTTAAGACTTTCTTCCTTTCCATTTTTGATGTTATATTATCATATAGAATAAAGCACTTTGTGCTTTAGAAAAATTAAATGCATATTACCATCTGATTATGTTACATAAAATAAAGTATTAATAAAGTTTAGTTATAAACTTTGTTCTTTATGGCCTTTATAAATTATTAACTACAAAGCTGTTTTATGGATACAGCATAACATCCGCAGTAACTAATAAGATAAAACCCAAGGTAGGGGTTAAAAAACTCGTGTAACTAATAGATGAATTTTTATTATATCTACAGATTGTTCTAATCAGACTGAAAAATAAATAAAATTTTTAAGCTTTGGAAATTGGTAAAAATTCTGTGAAGCTATAGCTACAAATTGAACTACTCCGATTTTGCAAATTTTTTAATTTTTTAGAGAATAAGAAGAACGGCACTAGAATGGCATCTCTTTGTAATACCGAATGAATAGCTTCAGTTCTTTGTAACCCTCGATCTGTCCGATCCTTATTTTGGAATAGAACCAACCTGGTTTTCATCGCCTGAAACCAGAGAATGGATATTGTAGCTATCAATACTGCATTGTGTCTTCCATCAAACGTTTCCGAACATCATTCTGATATCAAAAAGTTTTGGAACTCAACATTGAAATGGCGATAGTGCCTGTCGTGTAGAAGTAATAGAAAGATGATATTGAAAATAAACTTCGATGACTCGATATAGTAATTAATGTTTAAGTATACTTTCACTTTTTAAATGTTAATTATTAGATTTGCTATATTTTTTGCTATTTTATTAATAACAATAAATTAATTTATCTTAAAAAAATTTACCGAGAAATTGTACATATTTTGTTTATCCAACAGTTAATAGTTTAAGATTTGAAAATATTTAATTCATTAATAATAATCAATTAGCATCAATTCTTGTAATTATTGGTTATTTATAAAATCATAAAAACATAAAATTTAAATAACATTTAATTTGTTGAAACTAAGAAGCATTCACAGATTCTAAAGAAAACCTTGTGCAGTAAAGTAGTAGGGAACCATCGCTGTGATGTTTCTTAAACAGGTATATCCCGACTTATGGGAATACCAAATTTTTGTTCTATAGATTTCTTGCAATACGAAAAAAATAATAAACAACTTAAACAAGTTAATGAAAATTAATAACCTTGGCCGAAGTCAATGTTAATTTAGTAATAATTTTTGTGGAATATATTTAGTATCAATAATTTGGTTGTCGTGATCAGTTAGCAGTGATATCAAAGTGAGTAACCGATATGATAGTTAGTTTTAAATAATTAACGTTGCATTTTTAATTTTATTTCTTTTGCATTGTTTTTAAAACTGCCTTGAAAGAAATAATTAAAATTTCATTAATTAAGAAAAATTAATTTATGCCGAGTTGCGTTCAAATGGAAAATATTTTTAATTAATTAAAAGCATAAACTTGGTATTTTTAAAACCTATAATTAATTTACACAACAAAAGAAATTTTTACTTCGCAAAAATTAAATTAGTACGTTTGTCTATAGAATTCAAAATTTTAAATTCATTACGTTCATTTTCACAACAAATTTAATTTTTCGTTTTCTTTAACATTAACAAAATCATTTTTTACAATAAGGTAATAAATTATATTTATGACATAATATACACTTTTTTCAAAGTGCCTTTTTGTTTCATCGATAAAATCAAAACAATAAAACTTTACTCTAACTAACCGATAAAATCTCAATTGTTCGAAAAAGTTCTTCGGGCGAATATATTTTGAATTTATTTTTATTAGGTGAATATTATGTTTAAAAAGCTCAGAAACAATAAAATTATTATCAAAATTATTGTTATTTATTTAGGTTTGTTAATATAAAACTTTGTTTTTCTTTCAGATGTATTACTTATATGCAGTGATTGGTGCGTTAGCTCTTTCCGCAAACGCAAAAAATACATCTCCATGCCCTGGATTGTTCTCCATCGTGTCTCAAAAAGCAGGTCAACAGGAGGCTAGTATTACCCTTTATTCTGAAGTAGATCTTCATGGAGTTTGGGTTCGTCTGATATTCGACACAGCATTCCAGAAGCTTGAAGTGAAGGTAAATAAATAAAAAATTATACGAGAAAATAAAACAGACTTAAAGCAAATTGAATAAATTAATTTTCACAAATATTCTGCCACCATACTTTAGTTTAATACATAATAAATTTTATAGCGAAAATTTAATTAATTTTATGTTTTATTTCTAGTGAGTTTACAGCAGGTAATTTGTAAACATGCGTTGGTTATATACACGACATTCATTTATATTTTATGGTTTTATTTTGATTATATAATTTAAATGGTAAATGTGATGTGTATTTATAACCAAGCACGAGACTAATTCAATTTACAAAAGTTGGTACTATATTTTACACGCAACGTATACATTTAAAATTTTAAATTTAACCCTTTGCGAGCGCAATCTAATAGTTTATTTTCAATTTATTTCTACGAATTTTTATGTTACCGCTCCCATTTTTTATTTATACACTGAAAAATGTATTAGTAGTCGTACGACATTCCGTAGGATTCACCAGGCCTTACTTTTCAGGTCTTCAATTTTCTTAGCCTCTCCCTTTTTGGTAGTCCCGGAGCGGTTATACTTATGTATGAGTCGAGGAAAGCTACTATAACTTATTGTCATATTTCTTTTGGTTACATATTTTCTATTAATGAATGTTAGCACTAGTATATTACGGACATTAAAAAGTATGAATAATTAAGTTTCAATAAATCTGCAAGATCAAATTATTACCCAGCAGTTTTCTGTAAACGTAATCAATAACCTATAGTGTAACGTGGAATTGGAACCATAGAATAATTTTATGTCCAAACTAAAACATGAATTTGACTTTTTTTCAAGACCCTGACTCTAAGATGTTAATAGAATTTATGCTAAAATACAAATTCACTTATAATCGAACAATTTCACACACTTTCTAATCTAGTTACAATAAGTCAGATTTGTTTTAATTAGAACTCAAATAGGATTCATTACCAAGTTGAAATTTATACTTAAGAACTCAAAATTATTAATTTGAAACAAGTAAAATCACAATAAAGTTACAACTTCCAAAAAATACTCCATACAATTTTATCTAATTCAATGTAAGTCGCTATGATTGTCGCAGGATGAACTCGAACGTCAGGAATTTGATAGTCTTGAGGCAGAACCCAAGATCAAGATGAAGACTAAAATAACAAAATAAATAAGAGAGATGCCTTTGTTGCAAATTTGAAGTTTTAATAACGTTGAGGCGGATCACATTATTTTGAAAATATGAAGTGCAATGTATGATTATTATCAGCCAATCTAACCTTAAAACATTCATAACCAAAAAGATCAAAAATTTTTAATACATTTTTCAAATATTTTAACTGTGAGTATTTGTTTTTATGGTTACTAAAGCTTGTTAATACTGAGGCATGCCTTCCAGTTTAAATTTAGAACAATATTTTTATTTATTCTTTATTTCTTAACGCGAAAGATAAGTAGTAAAAATAGCAAGGAAAACGTACACATTTACCTTTGTTATTGGTATCTTATGCTGGATATCTTTTAGTATTCTATAAAATTAAAATTTACGAGGCAAAACAAAGAAAACAGAACAGATTTTTATGTAATGGTAGTATTACATAGTACATGAGTTGACTGAGTGGCTGAAACGAATGTCTTCGTAGTACTGCTAAAAAATAAAAACTATAATACAATCTCGATACTCCGAACTAATTAATGTTGACGTTTGGTTATTTAATTTTTTGATTGGTGAATTTCTTTGAACAAAATTACCTTTGATTTAATTTTAAATTAAAAACTAAATGAAAAAAAATTGTGACTTAAATTGAAAAAGATATCGCATCTGCAAGTAATAATTAATTAGTATATAATTCACTAAAATTTTTCGATAAAAAAAATATTATGCAATTAAGTAAGAGCGATAGAAAGCTTTACCAATACATCGACATCCCGAAAACCATCACCCACAAAAAACTCTGTGTTTCTGACACGTTAGTCTTCATCAGTATCGCAAACTTTTTAAACACTCAATTGCATAACCTCAGTATAACATGGCTATTACTTTGCAGTGATAAAAGCAATAGCGATAAAAGCGATACTGATGAAGACTAGCGAGTCAGAAACACAGAGTTTTTTGTGGGTGATGGTTTTCGAGATGTCAATGTATCGGTAAGGCTGTGTCTATCGCTCTTACTTGATTGCATAATTTTATTTTATCAAAAAATTTTAGTGCATTACTTACAAATTAATTGTGACTTAGTTGGATTCGGATTATCGAGGTTGCACTGTATTGAATATTAATTTGCATCAATAGTCAGGCTTTACACTTCTCTCTCTCTTCGATCCTTACTCTTAAAGAGTGTGGTAACTTAAACATTATTAAATCCGAGATTAAATCTAAATAAACGCAGTTTATTTTCCGCTAAGTATTAAAATTAAACTTTTACGGTCGAATAAAGTCCTAAAAATCGATTGTTTTTTGCTTTTTATTTTTTTCTTTTGATTTTTAATTGTCACGGAGTTATTTGATTCTAAGTCAAATTTTGAGTTGACTGAGTAACTGAGTGGCTGAAACAAATTTTCGTAATACTGATGAAAAAATAAAAACTATAATACAATCTCGATACTCCGAAATAATTAATTTTGCATTTTGATTATTTAATTTTTTGATTGATAAATGCTTTTAAAAAAATTTACCTACCTTTGATTTAATTATTAAATTAAAAACTGTTGAATAAAAAAAATTATGACTTAGTTGGATTCGGATTATCGAGGTTGCACTATATTGCATATTAATTTCATCAATAGTCAGGTTTTACACTTCAATATCTTTAAATCCAAATAAACGCAGTTTATTTTCTGCTAAGTATTAAAATTAAAATTTTACGGTCGATTAAAGTCCTAGATATCGATTTTTGGTTTTTCACATTTGTCAGAGACTTCTAACCATTTCCCTTGCTTTTCTACAGCTCAAATAACAATTTTTGGACTCTACACGTTCAAATACGTCGTCTAGAATGCAAAAAACAACTTGAAAATTTTCGACGGAATTTACAAAAATGTTAGATTAACCCCTTTGAATTTTTTTCTACTCAAAAATAAATATTAGAAAATTATAGCTTTCTCGACGGATTCTTATGTATGTTGATTAGAAAATTTGCCTATAGCAGTTTATTTTCCGCTAAGTATAAAATTAAAATTTTACGGGCGATAAAAGTCCTAAAAATCGATTTTTCTTTTTCACATTTGTCAGCGACTTCAAACGATTTCCCTTGCTTTTCTACAGCTCAAATAGCAATTTTTGTACTCGACACGTTCAAATACGTCGCCTAAAATGCAAAAAACGACCTGAAAATTTTAGTAGGATTTTACAAAAGCGTTAGATTAACCCCCTTGAATTTTTTTTTACCTAAAAAATAAATATTACAAAACTTTAGCTTTCTCGACGGATTCTTATGTACCTATTTTATTAAAAAATTTGCCTATAGCAGTTTATTTTCCGCCAAGTATTAAAATTAAACTTTTACGGTCGATTAAAGTCTTAAAAATCGATATTTGGTTTTTCTCATTTGTCAGCGATTTCTAACGATTTCTCTAGCTTTTCCACAGTTCAAATGGCAATTTTTGGACTCTACAGGTTCAAATACGTCGTCTAGAATGCAAAAAACGACTTAAAAATTTTAGTCGGATTTTAAAAAAGCGTTAGATTAACCCTTTAGAATTTTTTTCTACCCAAAAAATAAATATTAGAAAACTTTAGCTTGCTCGACGGATTTGTATGTAATTTTGATTAAAAATTTGCCTATAGCAGTTTATTTTCCACTAATTATTAAAATTAAATTTTTACGGCCGATTAAAGTCCTAAAAATCGATTTTCGGTTTTTCACATTTGTCAGCGATTTCTAACGATTTCCCTTGCTTTTCTACAGCTCAAATAGCAATTTTTGGACTCTACACGTTTAAATACGCTGCTCAAAATGCAAAAAAAGACTTGAAAATTTTAGTCGGATTTTACAAAAGCGTTAGATTAACGCCTTTGAATTTTTTCTACTCAAAAAATAACTATTAGAAAATTATAGCTTTCTCGTCGGATTCTTATGTATTTTGATTAGAAAATTTGAATTACGTAGTTTATTTTCTGCTAAGTATTAAAATTAAACTTTTACGGTCGATTAAAGTCCTAAAATTTGTTTTTTTTTTTTCGCTTTTTGCTTTTCCTTTTTTTCTTCTGAATCTTAATCGTCACGGAGTTATTTGACTTTAAGTCAAATTCCATTTTAGTTTCTATTTCTAATTTTCATATTAAATTGATGTTAATCGATAGATTGATAGATTTGAGCTTTAATAGGCTTATGTAATTGTCATTTCATTTTAGTGCTTAAAATTTTCAAAATACTTCGGGCAAGTTACACGCGTTAATAAATTTCGTTAGTTTAAAATTAATGCAGGTCATTAAATTTACAAAAATAAAACGTCTCTTTTGCATGAATTTTTTTTGTTTAGTTAATGGCTGAAGCCTACAATATTCGAAGTAAGCGAATATTCAAATTGTAATATTATTGACTACTTAAGCAGCATATTCCATGCATAATTACAGCTAAAACAGACAACAGAATTAAATCAATTGAAACGTTATTAAATTTTCATTAAAGCATGAATAAATTTCCAATTTTGGAATTATATATCTTTAATATTGTCTGTAACCATATACGAGTATTACGTGCTTGCTCGACAAGATTTCATTTTTTTCTGTTTCGTAGATTTTTCTCTTCTAAATTTTATATTATTGTGTACAATACGTGTACACAGAATATAGTTAATCGAAAATTTTGTATTTTAGCTACTAGAATTTTATTTTTACAACTCTTACTCTTACATGTATACCTAGTGAGCTTGTAATTATTTGTAAGTAATAAAAAATCATTATTATTTTGGGTTAGAGGTTATAGAATAAAACACCCAAGCTGGTTATTGACTCAAAATTTTTAATATAAATAGCTTTGAGCAAGATTTTTCTTTGGTATATTATTTCTCCATCACTGATATTTACTTACGTTTATAAATTTTTAATATATTCATTCGTATCGATGGCTGCGTCAACAAATAGAATTGCCTAAAAACCTTAGATTAGAAGATCACAGACCTCTTCATTATGCAAAAGTAAGTGTTCGTTCAGAGTGCTTATAAATATAAGCAAAATCGTAAAAATTAAAGTTCAAATATTTGAACTTTTATGTTTACGTTTATTCTTCATTGTTAATGGACACTTACGGTTGGCATTACATTAGAATTTTTTCGCATCAGCAAAATAATTGATTCTTACTTTTTTGAGGATGGACGAGGCCGAGCAGTACAATTGATTTTCACAGTAGTACCTATAGTTTACAGTACACGCGTTATTGCAAAGTTTGGTTTTACTCTCCCACTAACTTTTTTGTTAAAGTATTTTATGTCTCATTTTTATACATAACTCATTCAGCAATAACAAAGTATCTAAAAAAATATTCATCTATGCGCTTTTGGACTATCTTGATAATTTTCATTAATGTTTAAGGGCGACTAGCCTTTATATTCAGTTTCGGAAGCACGGAATTTTAACCCCAACTATTTTACCCTAAAATATCTATGAAAAAATGCTGCTGTTATTAGTACATCAGTACTGTATACATCAGAAATAAAAGTAAAACTAAACATTAACCTAAATGTTTAACCTTAATAAAAAAACAAACAATATTGGCAAAATAATAAAAACTATTAGTTAACTAAATCAGCTTTGCCCATAAACTATACTAAATGGTTAGAGAAATAGAGACAAAGGTTGACCAAAATTTTTAATTACAGCAAAAATGAACTTGTTACTCCTTGGAGACGCCAGAAATATTCTTGTTATGATCCTATTATATTTGCCAATAAAAAACTATATGATCACAATAAACGAGGAAATTTAATGTTTAAAGTAACTGATACAAGTTGATATTTTATTGTTTAAAATAAAAAGTAATGAAGCAGAAAAATCAATTATCTAAAAATTAGAGCAATATTCTCAATTTATAAGATGAATTACATTAAAACTTCTATTTGCAGCCTTTACAAGGTTGAGAGAGTGCCTTGCGTTATCCTAACACTCGTCACCTTCACCATTTAATTATTAGCACGTAATTCTTCTATTAATGTTCAAAACATTACAAATAGTAAAAGTTGTCTTGGGCAAAAAGAGTTGTTTTATTAAAACCATAATGAATTCTAAACGTCGCTTTTTTGGAAATCCTACTTGACATGCTTTCGACAACTGCTTTAAAAAAAGATGCTGTTGTTCTACTACCTCGTTATTTGAAGTAAATGAAACAATAATTCACTATCGGATGAGTTATAGATTTCTTCGCCTTTCACTGAAATTTCGATAAAAATTATAACAAATACGAAACACTTATTAAAATATCCTATAACAAAAGTTTATGATAGCATAATAATAATATTGAAAATAAACTTTTAAAACTATGGACCACTACTAGTCCAAGGAAATTAGATTAAGAATATGAGACCAGACAAAAATTAAATCCAAATGGTTATAAACAAAATTTCTTGAAATTTTATATCCTAACTTTAAAAATAATTACTAAAAATGTTATATTATTAACTCGTTGATATTATTATTCTGACAAAAAAAGTGTTAATTTCGAATGCTTAATAAATAATTTGTTTGTGTCCATAACAGCTTTAAATTTTCCAAAAAGAAAGTTATTTTTTGGACCTCTCTGTATATTATGTACATTTTATGTAATTTACGCTATATTTTTGCTCATTTATGAAATTCAAATAGCTAGAAATGTTAAATTAATTGCTCAAAGTAAATTAGCCTTGCCGCTTCGTCCTTTGATTTCTACTACAATAAATAAAAGAAGAATAAACAGCGAAGTAATAATTCAAAAAATAGATAAAAGCTCAACATCCGAGTTGATTTGATTTACGACACCGTCGAATCTATTTAGTTTCATACTTGAAAATAATAAAATATATTCTGCAATCTTAAAAGCTTAGCTCAAACGAACCAAAACAAAAAAGTATCTATTGTAAAAATATCTACATTTGAAAAAGTTTCCAGAATTTTTTATTCATGTGTCAGTAACAGAAGTTTAAAATAAAAGCAATATTTAAATTGCGTAGTAGATGTCTTTGTGAATTTTCGGAACAAAATAACATTTCTAAGTTTCCAACTGATGAGAAATTCAGCTGATGGTAATAGAATTTTTTTGAACTTAATTAATATTTAAGAACAAGAATCGACTGAATGAGATTTGTTGACTTGATCATATGCGTTTCTGTTTACATTGAATTTAAATATCTTGGTAACGTAACCTACCCGTTATTGAATCCATGCGTACACCATCGCAGTCGATCGCTTTCCAGGCATAAGTCAGAATCCAACATCGCTGAATTCCTAGGTAGCGATCTTTATAACAAATACTGATCCTTGCGTTAAACTTATAGCTTTTGTTAATCTACAATCATAATTATAGGTGTAATTAATTAAATCTTAAGTAAATTTACTGAATAAAATATGACATGGGTGACCAACCTTTTCGGAGTGCGTGTCAAGCATACATGTTTAATTAAAATTGATGAGTGCCCAAAATTTCAGAGCAACAATAATATTTGCAATATTACATTCAAAGTTTAAGCTATTAGAAAACATATTTTTAAAATCTTCAACATTTTCTTATTACAAAATTTATTCTACTGTGGAACCTTTTAAAATAAAAAATCTAATTATTGCAGTTATTTTTTTTTCAAATCCCAAAAATTGAGATGTTAGTGCTTGTCTCTGAGGTACTATTACAAAAATGGATTCTTTGCTTCGACGATTGGTTTCGCAGATTGAACAAATGCGAGAGCATCACGGCAAATTACTTCTATAAAAGTAGATACGTAAATGAAGCATAACCGCAATTTTTATTCATATTTTAATAATAATTCTCAGTCGCTTTCGTAATCGGAGGTATCATGCTATGTTAAGAGTACTTACATAGTGTAAGTTATGTAGGTAATCCAAATGTTGACCCAATTACTGTTACAATTGACGGTTCTCATTAATTGTATTTGCAGAAGTTAAATTACCCCTCGAATTATCAAAGTTGAATATTAATTTTGTTCTTAATTAGAAAGGGCATGAGTTATGTATATAAGATTTTTTATAGCCAAAACTTTTCAAATTAATCTCGTTGCTTCTGAAGCATCGCTTTTTGCAAATAATTGAAAATTAAATCTCTTTGATTGCAGGAAAACTTCCTTGAGGTTTCTACACAGGACAATATTCAATATTTACTCAAGAATCGGAATTACACATTAAAAGCGGATCAACCAGTTAAAACTCGAATTTTTATCAAATATGAAGGTGACAGAGCTCCAAAATTGATTGGTTTTAGATTGAATGCCAGAACTGTGTGCCCCGAACATGGCGAGTAAGTAATTTACTTTCATTTGCAATGTAAATTTGTGCATTAATAACGCATGCAAATGCTATAAAGCTTTTAATCACAGTGTAAATAAAAATAAAACAAAAAGGCTGCGGTTTTTCACATCAAACGTTTAAATTTTTCTTTTACTTTTGTCGCATTAACCTTTTTAATAAAATTTGGGATCAATATTTAATGCGTATCTTTTAAAAAGTTTTAACGTTTATTACACTAACGTGGTTTTGTGATTTTTTATGTATGGGGTTGTGCAAAGGGATCAAGGTCGTTGGATTTAAACTAATAATATAATAAGCGATAATCTATTTTACTAAGTTTGGAGTTTCTGTAATATTATTATAAACTTGTTCATGCTTGGTGAACACTTAAATGCAATTATAGGAAGTTCTGTAAAGATTCGAAAAGTCGGTTTAAATAAAAACGTTGAAGTCGAACGAAAATCACTTATCGCTCAGCTAGCCTAGTAAGTAATAGTAAAACTATTATTTCGTGAAAAGTTTGGTTTATGCCAAAATTGTGCTTAAGATGACGACATACTTTTTGTAGTAGTACTTGAGGCAAATATCATAAAATTTAAAGGTGGTATAAAATATAACTAAGCATATACGCTTGAATTTGTTTATTCATGTAACACAAAACACGAGTTTCGATGCCCTAGAACAAGAAAAGAATACTAAAATTAAGAAGAATACTAAAACAAAAAAGAAAAATTACACACGTGTTAATATATTAGGATAAGATGACACACTTCGGTGAAATGGCACACTATTAACATTAAGACTTATACTAATACATAATTGGAAGGTTTATTTTTGTGAAAACGGTAATACACAAAACGTATCAACATCAGGAACATAATTGCCAATGTGAACAAATGATTACAATTGAGTGCATTTTGTTTGGAAATCTTAATAAAATATATCATCCTCTTTCGGAGTTATCCATCAGTATCAATCCAGCCAAAGATAGACAAGCATCTAGTGTCAATTAAACTTACTTCAGCTGGAATATTAGAAGCCAAAATGCAACAAATGTTTCTAAAAGGTGTGCCGAACGTGGAGAGCTATTAGCCTATTAATGATAATACTAATTCACAGTGTTACTAAAGCATATTTTAGAGTTACTACCAAGAAAAAAAATAAATTTTAAAGAAACCAACAGAAAAAAAAAGTTTATTCTACTTCCATGCAAGAATTTTTGATAATACATACAAGAAAAAAGTACACTAATTGAGACTGACCGCAAACCATTGGAAACAAGTCCCATAAACCACTTCAAGCCCACATTAATTGTGAGTGGTCATCTTCAAACAAAAATGCAACATAATAATTAATTACTTCTACATTATTATTAAATAAGAACACGGCAAACGTGGAAGTAGAAGTGTCAAATGCAACATTGCACCTCAAATGGTTAAGAATTTTAAAAATAATTTTGTAAAAATGAAATTTCAGCGGTAGTTCACAGTCAAGTTTACTAATCCGGACTCCAAGATATTATATTTATTACAGCAAACTCAACAGAATTTGATAGATAACGTTAAAATAAATCGTTTTAGATACAGAGAAATGTCATACATCGATTAGCTTAGCTAATAATCGATTTTAAAGTTTTAAATTTTTGCTAAAAAAACTGACCTTATAAGTGCGTTGTATCAGCCGTAAGTGCACTTAGCCTATGCACTGATATGGAACTGACGCGACAGCTTTAGTCGCACCTACACCAACGTACAGTTAATAGGTCTGTTTGTACAGTTAATAAATTGATTGGTGTAAAAAGTGGTTTAGTAACTGTACCACCAATCAATTTGTAGTAGTGTAGTTAGTGTAGCACTAGGACTGTGATACCAAACAGACCTAATATCAAGTTTTCACTGTGAATAAGGAAATTTTTGGCTTAAATTTGGCGAAAAAAAAGAGAGCACCCCTTTCTTAGTATAGCACACTTTACCAAGTAGGAAAGAATGGACATAGAGCGCATCCCAAGAAAAGTATACAAATACAGACCCAGAGGTAAACGAAATGTGGGACGACCCCGAAAGAGATGGGGAGACCAAGAGTGACGCAACGGACAATGCCTAGAGCGTGGGGATGATGATGACCAAGTAGGACCGTCATGGAAGATATTATTAGTTAGCAAAGCGTTAGTCAAAACGGGCCAAACTGTCCAAAGCGAAAAGAACCGTATCGTGGGGCACAGCAAGTTGATTTTGACAACGCAACTACGTTCAATCTCGGATCCATCAATGCTAAATAAATTTAAACCCTTTCCCAGTATTTTTGGTCTTAAAAACGACCTTTTTATCATATCCAATAGATGTTCAGTTCCGGCCAATTACTGCCGTCTGTTTAAAAGATTTTGCAACATAACTAAGAACTACGTGAGAGATGAATTTCACATGTTCGACTCTATTGTTCTCTACTCTATTGTTGCAGCTAATGAAATGTTGTCATATGCTACTAACCGCATCTTCATGTAAAATTTTGTTTTGTTTTAAATTGTAAGTTTTATTTGCGACGGTCCATAAATTTTTTATTTTATTATTGCTTTTTGAACTATATTTTCTTTTATTCTGTCAAGTAGAATTTTTTAAATTTGCGGTCAGGGTTGATGATCAACTTTTTGACAACTCTGTATATTATTCTATTGGTACGGTGATAAAATGTTATTTTACTATATAAACAAAATAACATTTCATCATTTAACAACAATCTCTCAAACAAACAATTCTTCAATAAAAACGACCTAAAACTAAATTGGTGACCCCGACGTGATCTAAACACGCAACCTCAGTCCATGCCTCAGAATCTACGTAGTTGTTTTTCATAAGATACAATTGGTTTGTCTTTATCTCGTAGCCGTTTTGTTCCTTCTTTGTTTGTCGAATGTCCAAGAAACGTAACTTCGTTTTTGCCAAAAACCCATTGCGCCGGATTGATGGTAATTCCGTATTTCTGTAGTCGCTGAAATAATAGACGAAGATGTCTAATGTGTTCTTCTTTTGACTCGGATGCGATTAGAAGGTCGTCAATGTATGCGTAACAGAATTCCAAGTTTCTTGTTACCTCGTGAATAAAACGTTGTAAAGTTTGTGCTGCATTTCTCTAACCAAAAAGCATGTGAGTGAATTCGTATAAGCCAAAGTCGATATTTATTGTTATAAATCCATACGTGTTGATGACCGAGTTGTTTGTCACATATAGCTTGAATTCTTGTACAGTTTTTCGGTCTCTACAAGCGGTTTTCGGGATTACGCTAACATCAGCTTCAGTGTCGATAAGGTATCAGATTTTTGTCTTTTTAGTCAGTGATGGTTAGACGGCTTAGTGAAACGTGAGAATCAGTTGTCGTATTATATGAGCAGGGCTGACGAGATTTTTTAGTCTTGGATCAAAACATGTTCAGGTAATAACATAATTTTAGGTCATTACGATTTTGTGACCTACTTGTAAAGCGTTCTCAAATGTTGGATCTTTGTCGTTGGTCATTCTTGTATTCGTTTTTATATCGTCGGGGTCATCAATTTAGTTTTAAGTCGTTTTTATTGAAGAATTGTTTGTTTGAGAGATTGTTGTTAAATGATGAAATGTTATTTTGTTTATATAGTAAAATAACATTTCATCAACGTACCAACAAAAAAATATACAGAGTTGTCAAAAAGTTGATCGTGAATATGTATCACTACAAACTACTCCCAAACACCATACTAATCGTGAAAAAAACTTAGGTACTAACTATTAACATCCAAACAAAATTTTTTTTAAATAAAATAAGCTACGAAGAAAGATGACATCTTACAAGAACTAATAAAAAAAATGAAAACTGCCAGCCAAATAATGTAACTGAAAGGAGAAGAGTAGATGAAAAGCTTTCTGATGTCCTTGTCCTCTTAATTTTTCCAAAAAAGAGTAGAAATCACAAGGTATGGTAATCGAATAAGCACTCACTCGCAACCAAACATTTATTAATAAATGAAAGAACCCGAATCAGATGTTACAGCTGAAAACTATTAACAGTGCGTTCCACTTAAGTCCATGTGCAATCGCGGCGTAGTTCCGTGGTTCTTCGATTGGATTAAAGATCAAGCACGGCTATTTGGTTGGACTGACGATTGACTAGTTTTCGTGGGCTCTAAGTGCGTCAACTTAAGAGTCAACTTTTGCGTTAGATAGAAAATGATGTTTACTACCTCCTCCCGCCCACTTAATAAAGGTAAAACAGTAAAGTTAAAGCAGAACAAAATTACCTTAAAACAAGATTTGAGGTTTTAACAACCATATAACAAATTAAGGATGCACAAATGTCATTTATTATTTAAATAAGTAAGTGCCAGTTAAATCAAAATAAAAATTAACTTCTAAGCTGCAAACTACAAATAAGAGAGTTAACCAAAATAGATACAAGAGTCTGTTGTCATCTGGAAAGAATATTTCCAATTTGTTTAGCCATAATTTTAATAGACCAGCTCTCGATGCACAGAATCAGCACAGAACACTACTTGCTGATGTTGAGAGTCGATGTCGGTGATGCCAAACAAAACCGAACCATTCAGATAATAGAAAATTTTCTCCAAATGATTCGAAACAAACAAAATTTGTACGTTAGAGTTTATTTGTGTAAACAACAACAACTAAGACTGCTAATCAAGGAATATTGGCAGCGATCGTTAGATTTACACATCAAAACTGTGGAGAATTTTCTGCATGAAAGAGGTTCCCCCAGATCTTACGAGCAGCTGGACGACTGGTTACACATTAATTTTGCACAATAACAATGAAGTTGGAAATAAAGTAATTTGTTCACGTTTAACCAAACGGCACTCAAAAATTACTGGAAACAAATATTAAATCAGCTTGCTTGCTGGAATTGCTCGTGGAACTCAATTCCTACGCCCGTTGCAGTTTATCAACACTTGGATTCTAATCCATGCATTTAAATATGCATAAACCCAAATAAAAACTAAGACAGGCATGAGGAAATATCGTGAAATGAATAAAAAGTAGAACTATGTAACAAATGCAAAAATTGCATTTGAGTTTGGGTGGAATTTTAAAAAACACATAGAAAATGTGACGCATCATCCAAATTTATTCAAACTAACTTAATGTCTTGTGGTACTTTGCTGATTGAAATACTAAATTTGTTGTTACTTAATAAAATAATTAACAACTAACGTTAAGCTAAAAATTACACTACATCAAGGAACAGATAAAATCATTTTTTTTTATGGCAAAAGTAGTAGATGGAAATAAAAGAAATCTCGATGACATACAAAATGATATTTTGTCCAAAAACTTGACCAAAAAAGCAACCAATGCTAGGAACACTATTATAAATTTTTCCAGAAATTATTTATACAAAATATGCTTTTGCATAATTTTGCAGAATATTTTAAGAGCTAATGTGATAAAATTTAGTATGGTATAAAAAAATCAGGAGCATTTTTCGTGAAAGTGTTAGAAAAGTAAAATATTGAAAGCCATTTCTTACCGATTTCTGGCGACTTCAAATCCACACATTCCAAGTATAAGGACGCTGCTGCTACAAAAAGCAATTAAGAGCTTTGTCAAAAACTTTAGAGTTATTAGTTCCTTCAACAGCGATCTTTCTCCAAAGACTGATTTTCTGACTAATTCCGATGTAGATTTTCATTATCACCTTAAATTATTATAGTAAAAATAAATTAATTTATTAATATTATCATCGTTCATATTAAATCCGTCATTTTTTTAGGAAGCTTTGGCTAACTTTTCAAGTATTGGTTCCACTGTGCACCTCCTAAAAATTAAAAATTATCAATTTTATTCATAGCAACGCCGGAGGTTTGTTTTGCTTTCTAGTGGTAAATTTTAATAAACTTTATTCTTTTATTGTTTTGTTTTGTAAAATTTTTAGTTTGTAAAAAAATAAAGTTGGTTTAGTTTCCAAGGCCAGTCTACGCACATCATAATTTATTTGGTTCTGTTAATGTTCACGTCGGCGTTGATGTTTGACGACATTGAACAAACTACTGATTTTACTTCTGAGATATGGATAACAAAAATTGCAAAACAACAAAAGCAAAATTTAGGGATCGATTTACAAATTGCAAATAGGTCAAATCAAATTATAGACTTAGTTCTTTCTAAATGTAGAAGGATAATATCAATAACTCTAAATTTAAATCTCTAGCAAATCGTTCTTTTTAGTCATTCTAGTCAGTCAAACAAAAATCAAAAAAATGTATTATAACATTTTTAAATGGTTGTATACAAATTGAGAGTGTTAGATTTGTTCATATTTTGAAAGCAACTTAATTGTTCTGGGGATTCTGGGGTAAAGCGAGCTTTAACTAAACTTCAAAGCTTTCCCACATATTGAAGTGACATACTCCTTAAACTTAAACCCTTCGCAAAATTTGAAACTTGGGGCTTTCATTGTTTAGCACAAATGTAATAGTTAACGCAAAACGTTTAAATTTCTATTATAACTAAAAAAAAATTTTGTTTGCTGCTGATTGGTAAAATTTCCAATAAGTAACATTTAATTTCACAATGAAATGGTTTAAATTCTTTTAATTGGTTTATAAACTTCTAGAGCAGCATTTACTATCGATTTTCCAAATGTAAGTGCTCAAATCAATCCAAATAGAAGTGCCATTAGTAGTGGAACAAAATCGCATTTCTCAAGATTTTCTATAAAAATAAAATTAACCATACAAAAAACTAAAAGAAGTTTAACTTATTTCAGAGATTTTCAATGGATTGAAGCTGGAGCAGAACAAGCATCGAACGAATATTTCTTAGGAGATTTGTATAACAAAAACTTTTTATCGTCACTTCCTGAACCTGATACCATAGTCGGATGTGGAACTGTTCCACTATATGCAAATGATGTTATAAGTAATGATGGTCAAAGTGGTGAAGGTAGATGGCCATGGCAAGCTTCTGTATATTTAGTACAGGGAAAAAATGAAAAGCGTATATGTTCCGGTACATTAATTTCTCCAAATCACATAATAACTGCGGCTCATTGTGTTACTCGTAAAAACACGGAAACTCCAATTTTCCCGGTTTCCCTAAAAGTACGTTTAGGAGAACATTTTCTAAATGGCCAAAATAAGGGTTTACAACGATTTAGCGTAAATGAATTTACTGTTCATCCTGGTTACAATCCAATTAACTTGGACAACAATTTAGCAATTATTAAACTGGAAAATGCTGTTAAAATCACGGATTATGTCAGACCAATTTGCTTGTGGGATGGACCTTTAAATTTGCAAACTATTGTAAAGCAAGAAGGATTTCTAGCCGGATTTGGATTTGACGAAGATAGTCGTTCCACTGATCAGCTTACGTACACTAAATTAAAAGTAATAGCTTCTGATGTTTGTTTAAATACAAAGCCAGAGTTAGCTTCAGTTTTCTCTTTAAAATCTGTGTGTGGTGGATATTCAAAAGGTATTATGTGGTTGTATTATTTAATCCAATATATTTTAATAAATTTTAAATTTTTAGTTAACTCTCTGTGTGTCGGAGAATCTGGAAGTGGTGTTTCGTATTTCCGAGATGGCGGAAAGCCAGTTTATCAACTTCGCGGTGTTGTATCAGTTGGTGCAGGTCTTCAAAATAATCTTGTTTGCGATGACTCAAATTACATAGTGCTTACAGATATAGCTAAACATTTGCAATGGATTAAGATTACTGTAGTTTCCGTGTAGTTTATTATACCTATTCAATTTTGTTGTGTAATGAAAACTCCAAAGTCGAAAATGAATAAAATATGTTAGATTTAAAAGTTATTATATTAAACTTTTTGAAATTTTTCAAGAATATATTATTCAGCCTGCCTTTACTTCAAAATACAGTTAAACGTACATTGCCTTTTTTAATGAATTTTGAAAGTATGATAAATAATGGACGTAATACAGAAAATTCAAATATTTGATATTATTCATTATGAAAAAACCATAGTTCATAATATTTCATTTTTACTTAACAATTAATTGATTAATGACAAATTAAAATTTTTGTGCATTAATATATTCTCCTGTATAATTCACGAGTGAATATTACAGCGGATCAGATCCAGTCTTTTATTATAAGGTGGAAATGAACATGGCGAAACTGGAATAATAGCAATTTTCACTTTTAAGATGTAAAAAATGATTGTAAAATTAAATTTTTGTACAATTTTAATCTAAAAGAATACAAACAAAAAATGTTCTTATGTATACAAAGCATCTGAAAAGACGAAATAAAAATTTGGTGTGAACACCACATGACTTTCCTAAGTCGTTTCAACAAAATATTTAATGGCATTTAAAAAAAAATCTATAAAAGAGAAAACCAATAATATTATTGTGAACAAGCTCTGAAATTTCAGTATGAATTTTTTTATGTTCGTGTGCAAATCTAATGAAAACACAACCCCTAATGAGAGGTATGTTCAAAAACAAAGATCCAGATTGAGTCGCAATCGACTCGACTAGCAAGTTTGGCAGTTCCAAATTAAAACGAAATGTTAGTTTCTTCTTTGAAAACAAAGCCATAAACGTAACTAACCGGTAAAGGCTGGATAAAATTGTCAAAACCAGCTAGCAAAACCAAGTGTATGTAGTGCTTGTGCATTAAAAAATAACATTTTGGATGAAAAGACGTGAATTCCACTCCAGATGTATACAAAACTCAAAAACTTCAAAGGGCAGTTTAGACCAGGAAAACTGGCTATGCATCAAAATGCTCACGCGGCTTACACTTTAAGCATAAGCCCCTCAAGGTTGCATATTATACATAGCAAATAAAAGCATTTTCGATGCGTAGAATTGAAAATATTAGCAATGAAATACTTAATCCATAGATAAAAGATTGAAATAAGAGCAAGGCTGGACTGAGGAAAATTAATTGTAAAAAGATTCAACTAATTCAACGATGTGCGGCACCATAAAAAAATCAAATGGCAACAAAACAAGACGCGAAAGCTGAATAAAGTTCTACAACACAATGGCAGTACCAACGCTGCTGTTTGGAAGCGAATTATGGCCAATGTCTAACAAAGACAGATCAAGAGTCTAAACAGCAGAAATAAGATTTTTCCGCTCCGTAAAAAGCTGCACAAAAACTGACAAAATTTGCAACGATTTCATACGAGAAGAGCTGAAAACGACCTCCTTGCAGGAGAGAATAAATCAACAAAAACAAAGGTGGGAAGAACACCTGCACAGAATGGATTTCTCAAAAATTTCAAAACAGATGTTGTACTATAAACCCAGAGGAAAGAGAAATGTGGGAAGACCCATATCGAGATGACGACTTGAGTCGGAACAGATCAACAGGTTTAACCCATAAAGAAGGTGATGATGTTGATGATAATTGTAAAAGAAACAAAAATATATTTCAAAAATTTTACAAAATGTTGATTTTTAAAAACAATTAATCAACCCTCTTGGAACTTTGCATAGACCAGCCCGTATTTGCTGAATTTCACTAAGTATTACTACTTTATTCACTGTATTTGCAAAAATCAAACTTTTAGAAAAAAAACAGCAGGAATCTCGTTGTGAATCCATTCAGTTTTTTTTTACTGACAGACAATTTTAGATTGTCAACTTGTAAAGTAATATTTTCATGAGAGAGTCAACTTCATTTTTTGTTTATTTTATCGTTTTTCAAAAGAAAAAAAATTAAAAAAATGGTATTGTGAAGGAATAAATCTGAAGTTCTAAAGATGCATCCAGTTTTGTCTAACTTAGATTGTTTTTACAAATCGACAACCATACCGTCATCAAAAAATTTCACACCGTAGCAAGATGGACCGCCACTCTGCACAGTCAGTACTTGAAAAATAAAGTGAAAATATTCAAGTCGTAAAGCAATCTATTGGAACCACGAGTTCCAAATACAAAGCCATGATTAATTGCAGATTTGGTCCGATAGGGTGATGAAATGGTAGCCCTATCTTCAAAAATCCAAGAAGTCAATACCCAAACGGAAAAAAATTCGTTAAAATGGAACCCACAAAGGATGAGAACCCAATCTAAACCATTGCAAAATCTATTCTTTTCTTTTTTTTACAGGCCTAAGACAAGTCTCTACGGACAGTGATGAAGAAATTGCAAAATTTTGATTGCACTAAAATTTTGTTTGACGTTGCACTAAAAAGCGGAAACTCGCGCGCGCTAACTGATTGGTAGCAATTTTTACCTGGTGGTAGAATTAAACAGTCAAGGGTTGTGTCAATTTTGTGCATCAAACAAGGTCTGTTTGCTTTAGCAAACTTGACTTTTGTGACTTTTATATCACCTCCGTTTAGCAAATGCACCGCAGTGCTGACCGTCCGAATGTTATGGCTATTTATAACATTAAAACCGTATTGAACCAACATAACAAACTCACCGTCAAATTCCAAAAGTCAAACCTTCCAAAAACCATATCAAAAACGTTTAACCTCAAGCAGGCAACTGCTTTTAAAAGTCAAAACCTATCTACACGGCAATGATGAAAGACCTACTCAAAACGCTCCGCAAAGCTACGGCATCCAAGGAACCCATCTACGATGTTCTGAAAATACTCACCACACATCACGAGTTGCACAACCTCGCGTAGCGCAACTAAAGAGATATAAATACACGTCAGCTGCACCTTTTTTTGAAACCGCCTACAGAACCACGCCATCGTTTCAGAAACCACTTTTCCTGGCAAAGCTCTAGCGAACCTCATCAGTCTAAACTTGCAGCTTCTTGTTATTCTTTTAGGAACTTCTCAATAAACATCAAGTGTGCTACAACCCGCTTTAGATGAAGGAGATATGGTAAAATGCCATTAAGTTCCGCACAAGTCATAAAGTTTAGCCAATTATAGTTATAAGAAAACTATTATTTACAGAAGCGTGCGTAAAGTATTTTTGCATTGGTAATTATAAACTAACGAATTAAAAGTTTCCTATAGGCGAAAAATATTAACGAAACCCCGTCTAGCGGCTGAAATTTCAAGTACATTAATGGCTGGCGTAAACAGTATAACGCATGCGTATATAACGCATAACTTATTTGACAGCTGTCAAAAATGCTGTTTTAGACAGCCATTTTCTATCTTTTGCAGCGCCCTCATTGGTAATATTTAATGCCTATAGCCTTACGGACATAATGAGTTTTCTACTGTACTAGGAGATCCAGCGGCCTTCGTTGACTTTCTATGTTCGACCTCATTTGTTTATAAAACTCATTCCTAGTGTTCACCTACGTTATATATACCGGTTTAGGCTGTGAGTTGTTTGTCAGTCTGTGTCAATCAACTTTAATATTCTTTGAGTGTCAAATGTGGTTGTTTGGCCTTCGGCCTTACCCATCTATAAAAATGTTGTTAATCTATTAATACGCTTTTCTTATTGCGAAAAAAAACATGATCAATCCCTTTTAGATAATATTTCCGTAAAACTCGTTCTTAGTGCTCTCCTAAGGAGCTAAGAAGAAGATAAGGAGATCATGTGCTAAATTTAACGCTTTTTAAACCCACCAATTTAGACCGCGCGTTTTCTGTCAGTTAGTCAGTTACTTTAATTCTTTTATTAAATATCTTTATTTATCTCTTCGGCTTCTGTTTATTTATATCTTTGTATCTTCCTAATTGGTTATTTTATTATTTTCAATCCAAAAACGTTTATACGAGCAGCTCTAATTGGTAGTACATTAATCAAGTTTCAACTATACACATAGGTATTGTAAGGTTAGGGCCATTTAAACTTCAAAATACGCTTTGTCTTGTGCAGTAAACATAATGACGTCACGCGTAAGATAAAACTGCTATACACCTAAATATACCAACAATAAATAAAGAAAATTGTTTACTTTAGTTCACCATTAACATTAATCTCAATATACTCCCACGTGTGACGTCACACACATTATTTGCTTTAATTTAAATTCAGGAAAGGATAAAGTAGATTTTCTAAAAGTTTAAATAGTTTAAGCCTTCAACACAAAAAATATTAATGATCATTAACTATTTTTTAAATCAAAATTTTGTGATATTCCAAATACAACTTTTTTTTATCAGTCAATATTTGCTCAAAATTATGTAGGTACCTATTTAAAAAAATACGAAAGGGTAATTTGAACATTTTTGAAATGTTAATCAGCTGAAGTAATTTATTATTAATGAATATTAATGTATAAGAAAAGATAAGTTTTATGCCATTTAAGTCGTAAACTGTAAAATTATAAAAACAAAATTTAAGATCAAAAATAATTTTTTTTTTTAATTTTAGAATTTTTATAGTAATTTTTTAGATTTTATAAATTATAAAAACAGCCAAATTTTGATTACACTCTTAACTGGCTGATGTAACTAGCAGATGCTCTTTATCATTTATTATTGAACAACATTTATTTAAGAGCGGTTTAATGTCATTTAGATATACAAAATACATATCATTCCCCACAGAAAGCCTAACCGTTAAGCTTTGAAATCAATTTATAAAAATGTGTAGAACTTTGAATTATTAAATATATTATTTGCCTAGATATTAAATTTATTCTTGCATGTACAGAAAAAAATTAATTATAGAAGTCCTAAATATCATTTTATCATGTAAAAACTTGTAGAACCGCCATAAATTGTAGAAGATAACGAGTGCGTCTGTACTTGTTTGAGCCTGTTCAAAATACTTCCAAAGATCAATCAAGAACTAGCTAATCCAATTTAATAGTTTTTCAAACTACCCTGAAAAATAAAATAATAGAAAGTATATTAATTTTGAATTAAAAGAGATATAAAAGTTTTAAACTTTTACTTCGTGAGTCAATGTTAATTTCAAATTAATAAGAAACTTTGAAAACTAAAAGAAACTTCCACTATTAAGGCATTAAGAGTGAGAAGAAAACTTCAGGTTTTTTTCCAAAACTAAGAACTTCTGGCAGAAACTTAGCTTTTAAGTATTACTTCATATTATTTTATACAGCTAATGATGCAACTTCTTCAATATAAAATTTATGTTGTATATTGTGTACCTACTATTTTATGCAGACTTGGTCTATCGCAAAATAAATAATTTTAAATGAAGAAATTGCTTTTAAAGAAATTTTGAATAAAACAAGAGACTGTTATTTAAAATTTGCCTTCAGTAAAATGATTATAAACTACTACATCTACATCGCGTGCAGTAATTAAATTTAATTATATTTAATTGTTCAATTAAGTAAAACTTTGTAGATTAAAATAATAGGAAAATAAGTCTTCCTAAATTTTTAATTAACAAAGTTTATTTTTCATTTAGTCATTTAAAGAGCCTTAAAATTTAGCAATACCCGGCACAGGATGCTATTATGCGTCTGTCGTATAAAACAAGAAAATCGCCTTTAGGAATGACATGCAAAAGATATTCGCTTGTGAACGAACCCCTACCTACACTTTCATTCTACATTTTATTAAATAGAAAAGTGATGAAAATGGTTACAGATCAATGAATTCAAGATGGTTGCGCCTATCATATAACAGAATCTGCCAATTGATTGATTGGCATTGCTTTGATCAAAAAGGATAATAAAATTTTTTACGCTTAAGTAAATCTAAAACGCATGATAAAAATATAACATATGTTTGTGGCACAATTTTCATTAAACAAAGATCCAAGCGTAAAAGTTTAACATTTTACTTGAGTAGGATATAGAATTTTATATACTCAAGAAAGTCACAAAATTTATTCAATTTTCCTAATGAATAAAAAGAATCGTGGAAAAAGCTTTGTCGACAAGAAAAATCCAACACATTGTAAATTTTGATTTGTTTTATCCCATGAGACTTTCACAAATAATAAAACTTTTAGTTTTAAGACGTTCTGCGAAGGTATAAATTTTTTAATAATAATTCAGAACTTTCTTCGTAGTCTTTTGCAACATCGTATCAGCAAATTTAAACATAAAAATTAAGTAGAACACAAACACATTTAAATAAAAAAAATTGGGAAAATAAATTTCTACCTTTACGGTTCTGTAATAATTTAGTGAAACAGCATAGAAGCGATGAATTTGACAGATGTTTTGCATTATTTGAGTACCCAAGAGAGAAACATGTCACATTTTGTTTGGTTAAATTTACAAAATGGAATAATTAAGTTCGAGGTAGCGTATTCTTTTTCCAAGCATTTGAATTTTTTATACTCCTAACTAATTAAATCTTGGAGAGAAGCGACCTTTTCTTTTTGTGGTCATTATAGTCAAGTTACAAGAATTCAATTTAAAAAAGCACCGAACCTCTGGAATTAATTTAAAAGTACTCGTGAGACAACCAAAGTTGTCAGCCTCAACATAATGAACGGTTTTCAAAATAATACCGCAACAAATTAGAAAAAGGAGATAAGAAGCGATAAAATTTTTAACAAATGGGGTTTTTCTTGCTAATCTGTGTAATATTAACCATAATCATTATCTTAATAAAAATTTAGATATAACTATCACTAATTGAATGTATTAAGTTTACAAAATGTTCCTCATGAACCGTGTCACTATTGATTTTAACAATTTAATTTAAATTATGTAATTAAAATTTGAGACGGTCGGAGAGCAATGGTCAAGCGAGTTGACTACGAACGCTCAATACCCGGTTCGAATTCGGGTAAGTAACAACTTATTCTGGGCGTCTCGTTTGGTCCTCCAGGTTGGGGGTTCTACCGACGGGCTGGCTCCTCGTTGTAGGTAAAAAATATAAAATGCTAAAAAAACCAAGCGCCAATTCGCAAGGTTGGTAGTTTGGTATCGGACAATGTCGCAATACGTTTAAAACCGACTATACATACAATTAAAATTTTATAATCATTTAATTAAAGAGCCTATACGAATAAAATTTAGTTAAATCACTTAAATTTTACTTCTTTTTATAACATAACTACGTTGTCCAATGCCCAACTTCTAACCTCATCGATCCAAGGCCAGTATTAGGATTTTTGTATTGTGCATTTTTTCCGAGTGCGAGAAAACCTGCGTAACGCTTCAACCCTTTAACCTGGAGGACCGGAAGACTGTCACAATGAGATTCTCAGTGAGAGCCGGCCATAAGCATAGCGATTAAGCGCACATACTGCTAATATAGAGAACCCGGTTCGACTTCGATTAAGAGCAAAAGTTTTTTTAATATCTTAATTTTAAATATAAAATGCAGTTTATTTTCTTTAAAAATGTTGACCACGAAGTCTCGTATACTCTTCGGTTTTATCTCATTTTTTTTCCCAGTTTATTAATTTCACCCTACACCAATCGTCTTGCACTTCAGGCTAGCAACGCTCTTGAATGGAATTTTATTCTAATCAGATTCAGAATAATTTACAATTATCGCAAAACGCATGTGGGATATATGTGTTTCGACTTGCGTTCTTTCGAAGAAGTGTCTCTCGCTTTCCAGTGCGCGGTGTTAAAATTTTTTATAATGTCGATAAAAAAATAAATATTAACAAATGTGAATTTTCAATACCAAGAAAAATAATTAATAAAAAGTATGTTGCAAAAATCGGGGTTTTCTATTAATTTGAAATTTTATTTAAATGAATTTTACACAGGTGTGGAATTTAGCACGCATTTGTAAATCATAAAAGTGTATTCATTTACAAAAATATACTTTAACTGATTTTTGCATTAATATGATGCATTCATGCTAAAATGTACAATCAGAAATGTACAATAAGAAAATAATTTATAACATTGAAAATCTTTAATAGATACTACAACATCGTTTCAATCTTATTCGCGATGTATTATCAGATCAACATTGTTTGAAATTAACAAAATACTGATGCTTACCAATGTACCGTTTTCTAGAACTGTCAATAATTTTAAAGATAAACAATTTGCTATTCGGAAAAGGTTCTCCATTTTCAAATTATACACAAAAAAAGACACCATTAGTTGACGTTCTGAATATTTTTTTCACTATTTTAGCTAGCCCGTAGGAAATTTACATACATGTAGTTGTAGCTCGCTTTTTAATGCCCAAATTAGTGGTTCAATGAGAATTAAACAACTAAGTTTCCAAAACTTAATCTATTGCGTCAATCCTTTTTTGTTCCAAGTCATCATCATTAGGCTTCCCATTCCTTGTGGAATATAGCCGCATCGTTTGATGCTTATAAATCCTTTTTCTGGGGTGGATTAATCCCCATATTTTCTTCTCTCTTCTCTTCTACAGTTTCTCGTGTGTTTTTGCCTCTTCCATTACCTTTCTCCATCGGCTTCTATTCATAGCTCTCTCTCTCCAGTCATGCACTCCCATGCTCTGCAGGTCGTTCATCACCTCATCCTTCCATCTCTTCCTAGGTCTTCCTCTTGGTCTTTCTGTGTTCGGGCTCCAGTTCATTAGAGTTGCTATTATACTGTTTTTGGGGGCTCTTCTTACATGGCCAAACCATCCAATCCTCATAGCTTTGATGTGTTTTACTAAATCCTCCCCGCCTAATTCTTCTTTTATTTCATTATTAGTTTTTATTCTATATTGATTTTCTCCTAGTTTAACCAATCCCAGTATTCTTCTTATTATTCTTCGTTCGAACACTCTTAGCTTCTCTTCTTGTACTTTTGTCAGGCACATTATCTCCATCCCATATTCTACCACCGATCTTATTAGTGTTCTGTACATCCTTATTTTTGTGTTCTTTCTAATCATTTTGTTTTTTAGTAGTCCTTGTATTGCAAAGTACGCTTTATTTCCTGCGATTACTCTTTCCTTAATGACATCTTCTCTATCGTTTGTGTTAGTTCCAAGTACTAACCATTAATTTAGGCAATGAGACTGATGCTCACTAAGAAGCGAGCCACAACTACATATAAATTTCTTAAGGGCGGTTAGGAAGTTCATATAGTCGTTAACAACAAATTGTTTTATTTAATCTGCTAGGTATCACAAGATGTTGTGGTACAAAATGCTAATGTTTGACAACTTTCTAGATTTTTTTATACTTCAAGTTTTTTATGTTGGTAATTTGTGATTTCGACTTTTTAAATGTAAAAATCTCTGAGATAGATAAATAAACATTATTCAATCACTTTTTCATCATCATTTGGTTAATTGTATTGAAACCCACAACTGCAGATTATTTATTTGTTTCCTCTTGCGCCGGTATATATTAGACTTTTATCAGTAGCTGCAAACAACTTTTAATCCAAAGTTTGAAAAACTGCTTAACAGTTTCCCATAGTTCACCAAAAAAAAAGGAATAACGAGTTGAACTAAGCAAATAATTTAAGAAGAAAAGCCAGGAGGGAATTGAAAAAAAACCCAAAACTTTAATTAGCGTTACCCAAAAAACTGTGTTTTTGAAATGTGCCCTGTGATTCTCAAAATAAGATATGTAAATGTATTTAACTGTAAATGCACCCTGTAGATAAGCTTCTCTGGATAGAGAAAGAGGAGCTATGTCTAATGTAGGCTTCGTTGACGCTTTCAAAAATGCCGAGTATCAATGTTTGTTAAGGTTGTTTTGATGTGCAGACGCTTGGTATATATTCCAACTTTACTCTTTTTATGCATTTCCGAAATAGTGTCTGACATCTGGAAAAGCTATAGAAAAAATTATCGTCTTGGTGAATAAAATCTGTTGAAGTTATCGCACCGAAAACAATTTGGTCTCTACCTTCCCACAACCTGGCTTTATGAAGTACATGTTGATAGATGGTGGTGCTAATCCAATGAGGAGAACTATAAGTCCACATCCTCCCCAACTATTACTACTCATATTAGTGCCATTAGCATCCCTTGGAGCAACTTACTCTACTGGCTTCTCCTTGAACAGAGTCAGGAGGAATGGAGTTAATTTATATGTCAGAAGCTCTGCAACATCTGCGTTGCTCTTTTTGCTATGATATTTTTTTGGAAAATTGTTAGAGGGTTAACAGTAACTGTCTTACCATTGATTTTAATGGTACTTCTCATGACAGTACTAGCTAGTGACAAAACCAAAATCATCTTAGACTGCTTTATGTTAAGAAATTTGCTGCCATAATAACTTTGCATTGTTTTGATTCTAATATCCAGGGCTTGGTAGCAGATTACTTTGGAGTATCCCAGGATGCCCTTTGATAGAGTTATGAGCAAATTTAACTTTGAAAAAGAGGGATGGTCATTAAACCATTTCTAAATCTCTATCTTGTAAATATTTCTTTTGGAGTAATACCCGCAAATCAGCGTGTTATTCTCCATTTGCAAAAAGTATTCTAGTACACTCCTTTAATAACATAAGAATAGCGATACTTACCGGTGATCTATAAACCCACTTGGCGAGTACATAATTAAGGGTCTAGTCTAGGTCTAGGTCTACTCAACTCGCCGCTGACCAGCTCGCCGCTGACCAACTCGCCGCTGACCAACTCGCCGCTGACCAACTCGCCGCCGTCAACTAAAAAGAGTTTGAATTTTATGATTAACTTTTTGAACGCTTAAATTTGGTGAAGTTCTCCGGATATTTTCTACTTTTTGAGAATGAGTTGTTACTAAATTTGTTAACAAATCAGTACAAGTGTCATGCAGCCTTAAAATGCAATTTATTTATAAAATGTCTTTGTTTATAAGTGATTTTCCGACCAGTTACTCAATTATTAATTCTTTGAATTCTCAATACAAAACATAAAATCGGATCTGAAACATGCAAATTTTTGCATTCATGCTTTTTATAAGCCATCGATTAAATCGATTTAATCGTTAAAAAGTAGAAAATATCTGAGGGACTTCACCAAATTTAAGCGTTCAAAAATTTAATCATAAAATTCAAATTTTTTTCAGTTGACCGCGGCGAGTTAGGCCGGCGGCAAGTTGGTCAGCGGCGAGTTGGGCTGGTGGCGAGTTGGCTGCGGCGAGTTGAGTTGGCGGCGAGTTGGCCCGCGGCAAGTTGGCCGCTGCGACTTGGCCGAGGCGAGTTGTTCCATTCCCCATAATTAGTAATTGAGCATCCTCGTGAACAACAAGGTGGTTGAATGTAAACTGATAAGAGACAAGCGCCTATAGGAAGAGTATACCGAATTGAGTAGGAAAAAAGCCCTCGCCGTATTCCAGTTTTTTCCCCTTCTATCTACAGACATATATTATTGTGGTTTTCTCAATACACAATTCTTCCATTGTATTCAATGTTATGTTACCTGATAATAATAATAAATAAAAACTGATTTTTTTATAAGTGCCTAATTTTGCCCTCCAGATCTCTTTCAGTATTAATTCTAGCAGAAAAGTGTCTTTGAATATGTATACTTTGACAACATGCAAAATAAAAAAACTCGATTTTTTTTAAGCTCATAGATTTGTCCCCCCTTAACAAAATAAAGCAGCACACGTTTACTATAATTAAATACATTTGAGGCATTTTGGTACTTCAAGCATTTGAGATAGAACCTCCAGTGAAAATTATTGATACTATAATAAACATAACTACCTACTATAAAAATTATAATTGGATTTTGTTTGAATGATCAAACTAATTTATTAAATGTTCAGCCATTCTGGCAACATTTTAAAATATGATGCATCTTGATAGGTACACGAAATATCGATTTAAAATATTTAAATAGCTTTATAACTATGCACAATAATTTAATTAAAAGCAGGCGAGCCTTTTAATGCACATTTTCATTTTGTTCAATAACGTTTATTACTTAGGAGTATAATATAAATATTAAATTCTATACCTATTAATTTTATTTCATACATAATAATAATATTATGTTATGTCATCAATAAAAATAATAGGTGTAATATGTATATAAAGTAGGAATTTTAATATTCGTATAATTCTTTAAAAAATGGAATTATAAAAATATTAAAAAGATTAAAATATCAATAAAGAACAGAAATTCTACATACAGTGAATAGTTTTTCATCAGATATTGACGTTATACTATTGGATTTGAGACAGATACTTCCATTACCGGCTAGCATTGCATCTACCTGTTTTTAATTCAAAATAGCAAGTTAAGCCCAATTCTAACAAAAGTTTCTGGAGTTTTTAAGGAAATTCAAAAATTCTTACATATCTGGATAAGTTGGGTAAAGATGAAATATCAGATGATTTAATGTTTGAAATATTAGAAAAAGATTAAAGAGATATGTTAATGATGTCAGCAATGCCAAGTTTTTAAATAAGATATATCTTGTGGTGCAAAATAAAATTGACAATTGTATTATTACAAAAATTAAAACAATGTTCAGAAAGTCTAAAATTAAAAAAAAATTACATTTCTTTCTCAAATTTCCCGAAGACCCCTAAAGAAGACCGGAACGAGTACTTGACGTTCGCGATTATACAACGTACTCCTTGTGACTCAATCAAATCAATATAAAATATCACAAAAATGTAACCGTAGACTACCCGCGCTTATGTACAAATTCTAATAAACAAAAATCAAATTTTTAGTTATGCAAATACGTGTTTTTCGGCCGGATAATTTAAATACCTTTTAATAAATTTTCAAGGAAGAAATAAATAGCTCTGTATAATTACCACTGTCAGCCAGAGCAAGATTAATGAATAGGTCTTACACGACTTACACAGTATCATATTATAATATACACATGGCAACGGTCCCGAAAAGATACTTGAACAGAACTTAATCAATAAACGTGAAATCTACTTCGTACCCGATGTAATATCTCCTTTATCTCATCATTAGAAACTAATGACAGTTGAGAGAATGTTTAGAAAGGATCCAGAATAAAAAGGAATTAGGTGTAAAAAAGTCGCTCGCAGTGTCATAGAAAAATGATTTTTACTGCTACTAAGATTTTTAAGTGATTACATAACACAAAACTCTACTGTGTCAAATATCCTAGTTAAAGATGTGTCTCAAAAGCTGATATTTTGCTCTTCTACCGCTAAAGAAAGGGTTTTAACCATACACATCACACCTAAAGTTTTAAAGTTGTGTTATCATGGACTTCTTTGTAGAAAATTTAATTCCATTGTAAATATAAATTTAGTTTAATTTGACTGACCTAACTATTTGAATCACTGAACTGAAAACCAACTGATTATGGGTCAGAATCCTATCTGCCTTATGGTTAATAAATACAACAATTAATATTTATTATTTTTCAGGATTTTTAAAATAATTAATGGATGTACTATGTATATAGATTTAAAAAAAAAGCTTATTATTCACAATTAAATTTTTCATTCAAAAGATTCATTTATACCTATCTACGTCCGTTATGGTTATGAAATAATTTGAACAATGCATTCGACTAATGTATGACGTAATTTAAAAAGTTTGCATGAAAATACAATTGGCAAAAATAATAGCGCAAGAGTTTTTATTTATTATCATAAATGTAAAAAATTTGAACATAAAGTTAAAAATAAAATTTCATGAATTTGCGTCATTGTAGTTACATTATCAAGACTGAAAGAATTGCGTTTTTAAATTCAGCAGGGAATACAGTGCCAACTAGAAATACTTTGTCGTTGAATACCACTGATTATCATTAAATAGCTGAAAATAAATGTAAAAGTAAGCAAGTATAAATTTGGTTTTAAATAAATTTGTCGATAAATTACCATTTCACAAAATTTGCTTTAATATTCATATGTGGGCAAATAATGAAAAGTTATATGTACATAACATACTCTGAATTATACAAATAAAATAAAACTTAAAAAAAAAATCCAATTTATTTAATAGGTTTATAATTAGTAAGTTAAAACCATCTGAGAATCTTTTACAAACCGGAGCACGTGCAATAGATTTATCTATGTATAACCAATTTAATTAATGATTTATTTGACTTCTCTCTAAAAAAATAAATTTGGTTGAATTTACAAATATTTTTAAAAGTTAAACAACATATGCATGAAATTTAATTCTAATTCTGCCCGAAGTATTGAACTAACAGATACCAGTAATTTTGCGAGATAATTAAAATTTAAAAAAATTTTAAAAGCGTTATTTGATAAAATGCGCGTTAGGCTTCAGGTAAAATGTCGCAAAACTAACAAATTAAACGTAAAAGTGACACAAGGAAAAACCACAAAAGTTTTGTAACAGTCTCAACAGTTAAACTAAGCAATTCCTTGTTTCTCAAACTTTGACAATATTGATTGTGCGTGAACCATTTAAGAGCATATACATAGATATTGTTGTATTTAACCAAATGAGCGTTGAATAAATAAACTTTGATCTGCTAGCGTAACTTAAGAAATACGAAAATTTTATTTTTATTGATCAAATGTTTTAATCAACAGGTATGAAAAAATTAGCAATTTCTACTATGCACTTACCAAAATTATTTAAACGCCGCCGGTAATTTAAAACATTTGTGCAGTTTGCTTCTAGAAAAAGGCGATTTTACAAAAAATGTATTTTTTATCTTTATATCAAAATTTTAATTTTTATAACAGAAAAAAATATGTTAATTTTAATTTTAAGGAAACCGAGACACTTGTAAGTTCTATTAAAGTGTTAGTTATGGCAGCAATTTCAGATGTTTCCTTGATGTCGCTTACAGGGTACCCCTAAACACCACTTTTTAAATTCTGGATACAATCTCTACAACAAATCAATAAACTAAAGAATTTCTTTCAAGAAGAAGCAATGTGATAATTGCTAATATATCAACAAAGACGGAAGATAAACTTTTTTATCTATCCAAAGACACCAAACATGATGGGAAATTTTTACCCCTTAAAAGTATTTGTGTACCCTTAATAGGAAGCAGTTTAACCTTGATAATTTTAATATTGTTTTTTAAAGCGCTATTTAATATTTTAATTTTTAATTATTCACTTTCTAAAATTTATAACTAAATAAGAAGGTCCAGCGGTTTTTAGATGCCTTGACATCCCACAAGTGTCGGATGTGGTTGTTTGGCCTTCGCCCTCAACCAGTTCTTAGTGCTCACCTACGTGATATAAAAAATCATGTGAAAAAATTTCATGCTGGTAGACCCCCCGGCTTAAACTGTGCGTTGTCTATGAGTCAGAGTTAAGAATTTTATTAATTAGATATGCACTTAGAAAATCTTTTGTTCTTCTGTCTTCTAATTAGGACCATGTCCTGTTTAATAGTACTGTGCACATAATAACAGGTACTTTAATCTTATAATTGTTTAACATCGACTGGCCTCCAGACGTGCCTGTAACCCTGGTTTCTATGTTATTGATGGCAATTCATTAACCCATTCTTCGGATTTAAACCTGATACCTCGCATTTGCAGTTGATCGTGTTACCTTCAAGGCACACGACCGTCTCAGAAAACCTTGCCACTATTAGCTTTTCGATGGAAAATTCGACTAGGAGACTAATCATAAGAAAGTTTTACCTTTTTCCGAATTTGAACACGGTACCTCGCGTTAGTTGCATGGCAAATAAGCGTCTCTTTGAAGAGATCAAAAATATCGTTATATTTAATTCAGGTTTGACTGTCAGACTCTTCCATCTACCTTTTACTGTAAAGTTAAATTTTCGGCATTAAATGAAATGAAAACCAAATTTTAAAATGAGCTGAAGTTATTGTAGAAAATAATAAAAATAAAAAATAGTTGACAGTCAGCAACGCCGAAAGAGTGGAAATACTAAGGAATATTTCTCTCTCAGATTCCTTTGGTCTACTAAAGGACATAGTGACATTTTTTCAAATGTTCTCTAGGCAAATTACACCTCGGTGGTTTGCCGTTGCCTTCCGAGTGGAGACGGTCAGAATAATATTCTCACTTTGCCCGGAGTCGAACCGGGTTTTCTATATTAGCAGTCTGTGCTCTTAATCGCTATGCTAACGACCGTCTCTTTTAAATGATCGACCTTTTAAATGATCGCATATTTATGATATTTGCTTGATTCGTTACCAAAAATTTTATTTATATGCCAATTGAAAAACATGTAATTGTTTGCAGGTGATTAAATTCTAGTTTCATAATATGCAGGTTTTGTTCTAGTTTTGCTTAATCTACATAGACCAAAACGTAATTTGAATGATGTTCCATGGTTGTTCATGACAATTTTATAAGGAATCGAATGTTAATATTCGCAAATTATTATTTTCCAATATTTAGTGAAAACTAAATAAAATAGAAATAAATTAGCTGAACTCAAACTATGTAATTGCATATCCTTAAACAATCCAGTAGTTTATTTGATAATTTCCCATCGACATAGAATATTATTTATATAGTAGTAATTTATTGAGTTCAGCTAATAATAATAAATAATTTCATAAATTATTTTAAAGAAAACATTCAAACATACAATAATTGAAGGGCTTCTTGCTAGAATATGATAAGCCACACATTTTCCAACATTGAGTTAACCATCAAATCATATCAAGCAACGGCATAAAAAATCCCAAAAAAATAATTAAATCTTTACTTGAAAAATGGTACTACATCATTTTAACCTTCAATTCAGAAATTTTTGGCATGAAAGAAACCAAATATAGATTATAGCGGTCATAACGGTAACTATCAGAAAAACTTTAAAGGAACAAAAGAACTCTACGATTACATAATGATATATGGTGGAGTTGAACAGAGCGCGCAAGCACAAAGTGGAGTTTTTATATTATAAATAAGCAAAAAATAGAAAAACAAAATAAAAAGTGAACAAGTAATGAGCGTCAAACTAAAGATCGACCGAGGACATCTCACGGTAATTGGTGTATAAGCACCATCAGAAGAAGGAAAACAATAAGAACAAACAGAAGCTTTTTAAGAGAATCTACAAAGGATCACCATAGAATTTAAACACCATCATTTAATTATAGTGGTAAACCTGAACGCATAAATTTGAAATCAACTTACCCTCCAAGTACTTAGTGTGGAAACTTGTAGAGAAACACGTATAAACAAAAATAGACATGAACTGAGAAATTTTCCAAAATTCATTGAGTTTAGAATAACAAATTCGTTTTCCCGAAAAAATTACATTCGCAAATATACATACATGGAGCACCAGAAAGTTACGTTTTATAATAAACTAAATCATAGTAAATAAAAAATATTACGCTCAAGTCTAAGATGTTAGAGTATATAATAGAAAATGCGAAATATATTCATATCACTAACTACTGGTAAGGTATTTAATAGAGCAGCGTGTAAGAAAAATTTCCTTAGAAAAGAGAACTCTCCGCACA
Organism: Rhagonycha fulva; assembly: GCA_905340355.1. Taxonomy (NCBI): domain Eukaryota; kingdom Metazoa; phylum Arthropoda; class Insecta; order Coleoptera; family Cantharidae; genus Rhagonycha; species Rhagonycha fulva. Next base: position 39,924,035 of record HG996556.1, read on the forward strand.
CCCAGTAGAACTGGTAAAATTTGGCATGCAGAAGCCCTGGTGTTAAAATAACTAGGTGCACGTAACACGTAACAGGTGCTACCCAGGTTGCCAAAGTAATCGGAATCACACGTTAACATAAAATGGCCGTCTTGATATACTCAAAAAAACCCAAGGTTGCAGCCAAATAAATTCTTCCTTGGAGGAAACCATCAATAAAAATTGCTGCAGGATGTAAAATGCGGGATCAAGAGTAAAAAGCCGCTGTATAAATCCTAACAACAGCTCGAATTTGGAAATAACAATTCCGCAGTGCGATTCCAAAACTAAGAGCATTTATAGAACAAAAAGGCGTCTCACAAAAAATATCTGCATCCAACAAAATGCAAAAAAGGTGAGTGCGCAAAATGCAAACTCACGCAAAACCAAAAATTCGGAATCTCACACCGAACGTCAATCCCAGATTCTCATTTCACAGTCGCACATGAACGTCCCAACACTAATATGTCGAAATAAAACCTGGGTATCGACATCCAAAGACGTAAGTAAAATACAAGCCAACAAAATGAGATTCTTGAGAGTAACGAAGGCATGCACAAAAAGGACAGAATCATAAATGAAAACATTGAAGAAGAACTAAATGTGCAGAGAATACAAGATGAAATTAAAAACAACAATAAAAAGATAGAGTGATCAAGTAGAGCAAATGACAGAATAAATGCTAGCTGTCACTAGCAGCCCGAAGATACAAACCACAAGGAAAAAGAAACGCAGGCCGACCGAGGAAAAGATGAGCGCCGGAACAGACAGCATAGCCTAATCCGTAAAGCAAAAAAAAAGAACTACTGGTACGAAAAATAAAATTATTAAGCAGATGGAAGAAACAAAAACAATTTGACTCAAAATAATTTTCAAGGTGATGATTACTCAATCAAATATTAACATTAGATTTTTCCAGGATCCATGTGATCTCCAACTCGTAAATTAAAAATTAATTAATCTACTAGTAATCATCTACCGATTGATCATCTAAACACTATCCAGATCACCAGTTACACAATTGCTCCCAAAATATAACTTTGATTCGCCAAAACTTCAAAAAAAAAGCTTTAATTCTAAGAAAAAAAGAACCAACCTGGCTTTCTCAACATGGTTTCCAGGAAGTTTTTCTTATCTCCTTATTTTTCTGTGTTCACTTCTCTTTATTAAATTCCACTAAATCGAACGCCGGTAAATTTAAAATACAATCTTTAAACATGTTCACAAAATTTACTTTTTTAGGGATGAAAACATAATAAGCCACAGTAAAATGGCGACCGCACAAGTCTGCAGTAGGAATCATATAAGTAATTTGTCAACAATTCAAGTGATAGTGATCAAAGTGAATTTCTAGTAGGTGATAGCGATGTATTAAGGACTTTGATGGAATGGATCATTCTAATAACAAGGTGTTTTAATTGAATATAAATTAATGTATGTAGGTAACCGCATTTATGTATAGCTCACTGATGTATTGTAGTTTGATAATTTTGAAATAATATTATACGCGACAGTTTTTTTAAAATAAAGCTATATTTTACATGAAATTTTTGATTCGATTACACTGTTTTCAAAAATATGACTATAATAAGTAAATGGGTTATGTATTTTATAGATTTCTTTAAAACTAGAACAATTTCGGTTATGTGGCTTATTTCGCTCTTATTACATGTATTTACGTTACCATGAGTTTTTAGCATAGGGAATTTTTCTGAATATTTGAATACAAAGAATGTGTTCAAACAGAAGTAAGAAAGATAATAATGGTTAATTAAATTAACTTATTAAAACTCATTTAATTGAATGAATGTCATCGAGTTAGTTTATGAATTTCACTCAATATCGATCAAAGCTATTTAACACTGACAAGTTTATGATCGAGTTGACTTGCCGATACTGTATTCAAAATTGCACCAATTTAAATCTACCTAAAACTTGCTTTAGCACCTCTATTTATGTTATTCACAAAGGATATGGTAGTAAAGAGCTTCGCGCACTTATGCAGGAAAAGAGCTATTAGGAAGTAGTCACTCCTATAATCTTTTGATGTATCGATGGTTGCGTAATTTATTTTCATTACAACACTCAAGATTATCAAAGTTTCTGAAAATTACAGAATGTTGCTTTGATCAATCTTCATGTCTCAAACATACCTTTCCATTAATTGGCAATATTATATTTTTAAGATTTTCCAAACCACACTATCATAGGGATTTTATAAATGTTAAAATAGCTTTTCAAGAAGTGAATTATTGAACAAAATTTCTTCAACTGAAGTTCATTCTGTACATGCTGGTTTTTTAATACTTTAGTTTATTCATCACCTTCCTATAGATGGAGGATAACTTGGAGATTCTTAAGATATTCGAGTGCTTCATGAGTGTTTAGTTTATTACTATAACACGCAAAAAGCATTCCCGGTAAAACAGGTGATAGATGTGTGAGATCGATAATAATTTATTCGTTATCCTGATTTTTAGATAGCTAATACGTGGTTTCTTGCTGTTGCATTGCCTCTTCTACTTTTTCCAAGTTCATAATATAAATATAATTTATTGCATAATAAAACCAAATTATTTGGGGATCGAAAGGCAACGCGTCAGCTGCAATGAAATACATAGGTAAAGAAGGAAAATGAAATTGGTACGAAACTATTTATTTAGATTCCAATATTACGGTTTCCTCTATATTCATGGCAGATTTGTAAAACATAGACTAAAGCAACAATTTATTTAAGTAATGGAATTTATCCACTTTATTTTCAATTTTGTTATTTTCATTTAAATGCTTGCTTGTGCTCATCTTGTCAAGCTTCCATCTAAATTTAATTACGGCCTACATGAGTTAGTTTATATTAAAAAATTTTCTATGGATTAATTTATCTTTACAACCTATGTAACTGAAGTTATTAAGATTTTTAGTACAAAAAAACCTTCTGGAATATGTGATATAAAAAAAAGTAAATGTTGCAATGAAGTAGTTTTCTGAAAGCCTATGGGCATTTCGTCTTGTTTGAAAATTAAATATTTTAGTAGAAGTTACTGTGTAACTTACATCTTTCTTTACTTCTTTCTATCTACAACTTTGACTATACTAGAAAGGAAGTTTACAAACTTAAATTTGAAAAGAACATCCTATTTAGATAGGAGAATTGGCATTTTGAGGTTATAGCGTTTGAGTCGAATTCGTATTTACATGGAAAGTGACACCTCCATTTGTTCAACTTTGCAAGAAAATGAAATCTTGCAAGTTAAAATTAGGTTTTTTACAGGTAGTACCTCATAAAATAAACGACCGGGGCTATGGTGAAATTGTTATTGCAAAGGATGCTGGTTAACCCCAAAAATTGTGAAAAATATTTTTCTAGATAAAAACTTACTTGTAAATACACACATCGCAATAGCTTCGGGAAAAGCCGGCCACCAATCACAGAAAATGAATATTTTTAGAAAGATGGATTTTATCCTTACTAATGAATATTATAACTATCAATTGTGACTTAGTGGCTTTTCCAGAACGCCCACGGTGTAATACTATACAATATTTTTATACGAATTTTTAAATTGTGAATGTAATGGAAAAAATCTGTAGTGCTACTTCCCAAGTAATTTTTCTAGCGCCTCCCTATCCACTTACCGTTCGATTACGCATCTTCTTCACTTTCCTTAAAATATATAGTATATAATATAAGCTTACCCTACAAAAATCTATAAAATAATTTTGAAAGTAAAGCATGATTTTGTAAAAAATTTTAGAGCTGACAAGAAAATATTTTATGAAAATAAAGCATTCCTTAGCACTCGGTTATATTTTAGCATGTCACTTAAAAAATTATCCTAAATCCTTCAGCTACTTTGAATAAAATACATACACATTTACAACGATTTGAATAAGTAGTAAGTGTTTTCTGAAAACTTTTATTTTTTAATTTTTTTTCCAAAATTCTAACTGCAGTGTACTTTTTATACTACCCGATTTTAATAAAAAAAATGCTTAGTTGAACAACTTTTTGCCCTTTTTATGATCTACAAGTGGATATGTCAAGTAGGGTTACATTGACCCTTTTCTACTATCAAAAAATAGGTAATGTTCGTGAGTTTTAGTAGCGTTTCTTAAAATCTATCAAATTTATTGTAAGTAACATTTTTCGATACTGTCAATATTTTATTTAACGAAAAACCATTTTATTCGTTTAACAAAAATGAAATTAAATTCCAATATACTGTTATGCAATTACACAAAATAAATTAATTAATTTCGAGGACTGGCTTTAATTAATACACCAAGCAAAATAATTTCTTATATCGGATTTGTTGTTTTTTAAAAAAAATATATTACCATCTGAGACTGTTTTTCTGTAAATATTCAAATATATAGAGTGAAATTTATAAAATGATATTATAAACATTTATAAAAAATTTGTTAAAGCTACGCAAAACTGCCGTAGTTGTTAGCAGACAAAGTAAATCTTCTTCTTGTCTTTAAAAGTTGTGCTTTTGTATTTATAAAATTTAATTATTTAAACATAAAATAAATTACTTTTTAATAAAAAATATTAGATTTGTTTTATTGTAAAAAAAATTTAATTTTCATAAGTAACATTTTTTTTGCTGATATAATTCAATATATTATTATATGTTACAATATTATGATATAAGTACTTATTATGTGTAAATATCCCATAAGCGGGTATGTGCGTGATTTGCTTTGGTTGAGCTTTAATAACAGACATAAATCTGAAAAATCAGTTATTAAGCTGTACAACTTCGAACATTAAAGTAGATTTGAACAAATTGAGTAATTGGAAAGAAAAATATATTTTCTTTATGTGATTGAAAACATAAATAACTTAATAGTATATGGTTTATTTAATTTTTAAATAATTCTAGGTAGTCGGCCCGTAGAATAAAAATAGTATAAACCCTATTTGATTTAACTGGGCGTGGTCCGCTTAATAGAAAATTAAGGGGTTATAATATCTAGTTAAATGAAGGAAGCTTTATGATATTTTTTAGCCATGTGAACATAATTTTATTAAAATATTTTAAAAATCATCGATTAGTACCTATACATATTTCGAGGTACTTGTAAAAAAATTTTAATAAGAAAATCTTGAGAACTGAGGGTAATATGGTCGTTGCTCTAAGGCTCTTAAATAAAAAATCATAAAAGATCCCACTAGTATAATATTCTTTTATACGGAGCTCGTTAATAAAGAGTTTAACGAAATTTTGATTTAAAAAAAATCGACGATTTTCCCAAAATGCTAGATTTTCGAGGTTAAAATATTTAGTTTTTTGGCTCAAAAAAATAATAATTTTGGTTCAAATAAAAATACCTTCTAAAGTTATAAAGTAAAGTTATATAATGAAATAAAAATTTATATAAAACAAGTTCAATGTACACTTAATAAAATAACAATAATTAATTCCTTAAATAATTAGTTACTTCTGTGAAAATAAATCTTAAAAACTAGGTTACTTTTTCGACAGTCACAGTGGCTTTCCCCCTTAAGTTAATTTGAAGCGTGGTAATTAAAAAAAATTAATTAAAGGGATATGTAACATTTTTATGTTGAAAAAACGCAGCATTTGATTTTCAAGATCGTGAAACAAGTTTGTATTGTGCTTCGGATAAGTGTCGGTAAAGCAGAGCATCAGTTGGTTTGTTGTCTTGTCGACTTGTCATTTTAACATAAGCGCACGATATTAAAGTTGACAGGTATAAAAAAATTAAATTTTGTAAATTTCCTTGAGTTAATTCTATCATGGATGTAAAGAGTAATAGAAGGATGATTTTGCTTCATTGGTAAATGTCTCTGCATTTACAACAAAGTTGGAACATGTTAAAGGTTTCAAGTGCAATTCAGGACAAGTAATCTGTTTAATTTTTAATGAGGAATACCAGGACAAAATTGTGTTTTTCTTTGAAAGTAAATTTTTTGTTGATCATGACGTTTTAATATTTTGATTTGTCACAGTTTGGTGCATTTATCACAGCGTGTGACGTTAAGAGTAAGAGTCATTGCTAGCCGGAGCATTCAAAAATTGTATTTTACATTCGTGCTTTTAAAAAATTTTTAATCTTTGTTTATTAATATCGGAAAGGCAATTGGGAGAGTACAATAAGTATTTCCAAAATATGGACCATTATGTATTTAAAACGTCATGGCAGCCATATTTAAAATAATGAAAATGGAACTAGGTGTCGTTTATGTTTAGTATAGTTTGACAATTTATCATAGCAAAATACACGCTTCAACAATGTTTGGTTTTTATCTAAAAATGATAATTTTCAGAAATGGAACTGCTAATTAGCCTCCAAGAAGTTGTTAATGTAACACCTTTGGATTTCTTTTTGTGAGGATATTTTAAGTCATTGCCTTTTGCCAACAAACTTCAATCTAGAAACGCTTTGATTCAAATTTAAATTCAAATTCTTTTGCAAATTTGCCACCATGCGCAACGCTCTCGTCAACCCACTTAAATTTTAGTAGCGTTTGTAGCGTCTGAAAGGGGTGAAGCCAAAGCCTTTGGAAGCAAGTGAAAGCGCCATCCCGAACGCAAGAAAAGTGTTTGGTGGCGCTTCAAAGCGAAAGTAACTCCAAACCGAACGCGGGGTATAACTCATGTCCAAATTTTGAGATTTCTTTATCTCTTACATTTGATGAATAAAATTTTTTCTTTTTCTAGCTTTACAAATTACACTTGGAGTCTAGCAACGTCACCTTTTATATCATGCAGGCACATTTTTTCTTTTTTTCCAGTTATTAGAAGAATAAATCGACTATTCTTTATTTGAACACTTTTTAACACAAACTCATCCTAAACTAGAGTCTTGGGACGTCTTGAAATGCTCAAGACTGTCTCAACTTTATGGTCAATTTTCCAGTAAAGTAATCCCAATGCCTGAAATTGCCTAATTGAATTGTTAATATTAATACATTGAATATTTTTCTTCTTCTTCTTCACTTTAAGGATTAGACTTCATATTATGTCCTGTTTCGGCGTCCGTCTTTTCCTCGGCCTTCCGACATCTCTTCTTATTTTCCAATATTTTTCAAAATTTTTTCTTTTGCTGAGGTAATTTAGGTTACAGCAATTCTATTAGTGGTTTCATTTGGATAACAATGTAGTTACCATTACCATGGATTACCTTTATTTTCCAGTCAGCATAGTTATAGTTATAAGCATAACAGAACAAAGATATTTATATGCAATACTAGTCATCAGTTTCAGTTCGTTTTTAAAAACTATATTTTCAGAAACAACATTTTACATTACATTATTTTGAAAAATTGCTAAAAATTTGTAAAAATAAATTTTGTTTTGATAATAATAAATTAGTAGTATATTAACTCTCTCTCTCTCTTTATTGGTAACGTTCCTCGCTTTTATTTCTAATTAGTTTTTTATTTATTATCAACCCAAAATAAATGTTTGCACTTCTGATCGGTAGAACACTGTAAATTTTATTTTGAGCTTCCGCAATGGTAAATTCGTTAATATTTACTTTTTGTCTCCCGGATTATAAACAATTGTAACATCTTGCAATTAAAGGCAAAGGTTTTAGGAAAATGTGGCATACTTTAATATAGCAATGTAAATATAATTACTTACATTTGCACAAGATTCCATGCTAATTTACAAAATACGTTCTACAATTGTCGTGAAGTTTGAATTAAATAATAATAAAATTTTATAGTTCTGTATACTTATGCTTCGAGTGTTTCTTTTAGGTGGGTACACTCGAATCCTGGTATTATAACAGCCTTCATGATAAGCAATTGTTTATCATTTGCAAATGCTGCTATCTTGAAGCAAGGTACGTGTGCAGTAAGGGTTTTTCTCTCTTCTGTATAGAGACAGACAGAATGAGATTCTAGCTTCGTCAAGAGCAAATCAGATATGTTGGTTCAGCAGTCAACAACTTCGACAGCTTTGAGTGCTAAAGAGGCTTAATATATCTCTTTGATGAGTCATAACTCGCAACTGCTCTTAAGACTGTTTCTCTGGTATGCCCGTCTTTCTTCTGTTGAAGTAAAAAAGAGTGACAGACAGACAGACCAGCAGTCTGGCGTAAATCAAACACGGATAGACTAGTGAGCGGGGCACCGCGGTACTAATCCTGATTGCGTCGGATATGATCTGATCTAAAAAGTCTAAAGTCGATCTGTGGACTATGGGGGAAGGCAAAGGAAAACCACTCCATTAACATTTCCCTAGTAAAGTCTTCTTAGCTTAGCTAGAAAGATCGCCAACATCCGGGTTTGGATAGGCACTTGAAAAAGAAGATATCTTTCTCCATGCAAAAATCTCACAGTAGTGATTATAAAAAGTGTAAACAATTAAAGAAAATAAAGTCAAGTTTTATGTTCATTATAGTCAAAAAAAAAATTTATCCAATGCCAAAAAAATTATGTTAAGATCACCTAGTAATCAAAGCTCAAGCAAAACCCTAACTAATAGGTTTATTTTTACATCCAAATAAACTTAGCAAAAACGTCACTTTACTGTCCAAACGAATAGAAATGTATAATTTACAAATACCTAGTAGGCGGAAGATTATTTTCTGTTTGAGAAAATGACTTTCTAGCAAATAACGGTTGAGTTTAATCTATGATAGAGATCTCATTTACTTATTCAGTAATCATATTGTATACATTGTTACTAATTTTTTTAATCAATAAATTTGTAAGCCCTAAAACTGTTCGTGTCCTCCCACACCGCCCTACCTGGGTGTCCTTAGCTACGATGCTACTCCATATCTACAGCCCTTTCACATTGGGCTGTATCCACAGCATCACGAGTTTGTTTTTTGAAAATGTTTTACTAAAATGTTTATTTAGGAACATTTATAGAAAAACATCCGGAAAACTTTTTGTAAAACAGATTTTGGTATTTATTTACTTATTGTCATAAATTCTAGTAAAACAACAAATAAAATTGGAATCTACAACTACTTCAGCAAAGAGCAAGAATGTAATCTGAGGGTTTTTACACATTCTTACCTTACTTACTTGTGAATTAGGTGATTAGACTTTGCAGGTGTGATGAATGAGTGTGAGGATTCCAAGTATTTCACTTATGCTGTAAGCTTTCAGTGCAGTAGTAACTTTTCTTAGAATTTTTATTCACTTGGATTAACAGTAGAGAATACTAATTTCATTGTCGAAAGATAATCTTACGCAGAACTTTACCTTTCAACATCGATGTTAGTAGATGCTCAATAGTTTTCTGTTAATAATATTTATGTTTTCGATTGGCCAGGATACTCACCCGACTTAAACTTTATTGATAACTTTTGGGGGATGCTTGTCGGTAAATTTATAAAAATAACAGGCAATATTCTATAACATTAAAGAATGAAAAAATACCATTTTAACAACTTGGCCAAATTTAGACATCGTACAGATAGAAAGATTTTTTTTATAAGTTTACAGAGCAAGTTGTAAAATTCCAAAAAGCTATCACTACTTTAAAGGAATATCCAGTGCAGCTAACACATTCTTAATAAAAGCGAAAGCAACCAATTAATATCCTACAAAATTGTCAAAAAATGAATTTAAAATTATTAAAAAGTATCCTACGAAGAAAATGAACCAAGATGGTGATAAAAAATTTTTAGGTTTCTCGACCGTATTCCATTATTTTTATTGTTAAATCCAACACACTGAAAATTTCCAATATTATCTGCCGAATGGGATCATAATGACGACTGACAGCATCTAAAAACTATCGCATCACGTTTTTTCTCATAAAATAAATTTTTGAAACAATATAGTTATTTTTGAATTTTAAATTAATTCAATCAAACCTCGATCAAAAAATTTACACCCAAAAATTGATAGGAGAAAATTCAACATACCTAATTAGAAAGCAACAAAGTTTTGAAAATAAAAATTCCAATAACTGTTAAGGTTATCATTTTAAAAATAATATAAATGAAAAGGCAACAATTTTTTCAAACACTAGAAGCAAAAAAATAAAAAATCGCTGTATTGTACAAATCTACAAGGACAAGTACGACTGTAAATACATTTAGCATTGTCAAGAAATTTAGGGTGATCTCTATAAAACAATTTTTCATTCATTTTCTACTAAAAATCCAATTAGCAAGATCAACAATGTTTTATATATCTCAACTGGGCAGGCCAATTATCTGCTACCCATAAATATTGTTTCAAGTGAATTTGAGAAAACTCGGAAAAGCGCTGCTTTAGAGCATTCATCAGTATGGTATTTTTTGCATTATTCTATATTTGTTTTAATTATTTTGTCAATTAGAAAATCGATCATTTAATATTATTTTATTGGGTAAACATATGAAGCACGAAACACAATATCCAGTAAATGGAAAAACAATGAAATTCTATATAATAGAGTTGAGCGCTAGGCGTTAAAACGATTTCAAGTTCACAGTTGAGTGCAATTTAGTAGGTGTCATGTGTTGAATGACAAGTTAGCAATCACTCATAATGTCACACATTAGCAACTCATGTTTATTAAATTTCATTTAAAATTAATAAATAAATGACCGCATAAAACGATTGTTAGCGGAAGCGTCACTAAACCAAGTTGGAAACTTATACGAGCGAGAAAATTCGAATGCGTCTCTGAAACAACTTCAATTTTAATTTTAATTAAGAAGGACTACTTTAGAGAAAACAAAGTTTGTATAGTATTTGGAAACGGTTAATTATTTTCCTAAAGTAAAGTGAAGTAACGAGTAACCCTTAAGTTGTTATTTCTTAAAATAATTTGTGGAATGACATGGCGAGGTTCATTTTTGACCTTTGCGAGAGAACGTTTTAATTAAAGTTGGTTAATTTCTATTAATTCTGAAATGTGAGAAAGATAATCATAATCCATGAAGCTTGAAGTAAAGGTAATGTGATATAAGAGAGTCGAGCAATATAGAACCAAGAGGAATGGAGTTTGGGGTTATTTATAGTGCATTTTGAGGATCAAAGCTGCGCGCGCAGAGGTTGGAAACAAGAAGGTGGTGTATTGATCATCACACACGCGTGACTGAGATGATCAGCTGTAATTTACTATATAACAACAAATAACTAAACGTACCTTAAACTAACGTTTATTGTACGTAACCTACGAATTAATGTCGGTTAGTAAAAATAATATTAAAAAAGTGCACCAATAGCTGTCGGAGCGAAAGCTCAGGCGCGCGGGCGGGGAAAGCTTGGCTAAGTCTGGGGGTATCCAGTGTGGCCCACGCAAGCTGCGAGATATGTCGGGCGAATCCGCGTTCCCCGACATCGTGGAGCTAAACGTCGGTGGCGTCAATTATACAACTTCCTTGGAAACTCTTAGAAAAGAATCAGAATCTCAACTAGCAGTGATTTTTACTTCTCGTGAATCGATTACAAAAGATACGAAAGGTCGCTATTTTTTAGATAGAGATGGTGTTCTCTTCAGATATGTGTTAGATTATTTGCGCGATGGTGGTTTAGTGCTTCCAGAATGTTTCAGAGAAAAGGAACGTCTCAAACGAGAAGCCGAAAAGTATAACTTACCGGGGCTTGTTGAAGCTATCTGTGAAGGATCCAAAACTAGGCAACCTGGAGTTATTACTGTAGGATACAGAGGTAGTTTTCAGTTTGGAAAGGATGGTTTGGCAGATGTTAAGTTTAGAAAACTGTCGAGAATTTTAGTTTGTGGAAGAGTGATGCTTTGTAGAGATGTTTTTGGGGAAACTTTGAATGAAAGTCGTGACCCTGATCATGGACAGTCGGAACGATACACTTCCAGATTCTTCCTTAAACATTCTTTCTTGGAACAGGCTTTTGACATGCTAGTGGAACAAGGATTCAAGATGGTAGGAAGCTGTGGATCTGGAACTTGTGGCAACGCTAACGAATTGAAGCCTGGAGTGGATGCCGAAGAAAATCGCTGGAATCATTACAATGAATTTGTTTTTGTGAGAGAGTAGTGAAGTGTCGACCAAAAATATTTAAATTCAATTTCCATATCGCATGTTCGCATAAGTTAGAACTATTAATTAAAAGAGTATTTTACCATATTATTATCAAATGAAAATGTTAAAAACTAATCTAACAGTATAACTGAGGGATGCATAATTTTCTTTAATATTTGATTTAATCTGCTAGTCTGGTACACCGTGTATTATATTAATCATATTCAAGGCAGCCTTATTTTTAATCTTTTAGGACACCACAAAAGCATGTCAAAATGATTGATTTAAGCAATACTTCAAACGGTTTATTTTAAGAAAGAGTACTTGTTGCTTGCAAAACAATTTAGATCAATAACAGTAGCTTACGTATTTGAACACAGACCATTGTATTTTAATATCATCCCGTATTAAAGAACCAATATATTGTAAATAACGTAAATGCATAATTATTAAAAATTAAACATCAAGAAATTATTATTAAAAATTACCAAAATAAGTATAATAAAAAATATTTAATAATAATAATAATACCTACATATTTACGCTTGCCTTTTAAAAATGTAAAATTTTAATGACTCGATTCAGTAACACAACCTCAAGTAGAATTTTCACGAGTTTCCAAATTATTAATTGAAGCCAACGCTTTATCCTTATCATTTTTTGTACTACATGCTATTATGCAAATTTAGATCCTATTTTTAAAATTAATTAAATTTCGTGTTATTATAAATAATTTAAAAAATTACAACAGCAATCAATTATTAAAAATAATTAACTAAGAATTATTATACAATTTTCTTTTAATTTAAAATGTACACAAAAATCTTGCATCTCAGAAAAAGCTGTTATCGTGTCACTTTTAATTAAATTTTAAACACAAAAAACAAGATTTTAAAATTCAACTGGAAGAAACTTCCCAGATAATTTTTTACGTCTTTGTGATAAGCGTCTAATTTTAAATTACTTTTACCATTTACTCGAAAAAAGACAATTAAGGATTCTGAAAACGTCAGGATTTGATTGAACACGTAATTTTTCTCTGCATTCAAAAGTGAAAAAGGAAAATTTTGAAATTTTTTCAGGAATTAAAAAGAAATGTTAATGATGTTACACTCCACTCGTGAGTTTGATCGTTAAAAAAAGAAAAAAGCTTACAAAGCAAAAATTTTTAACGATGTGTTTTCATTTTTGCTTTTTCAAATTACAATGTAGAGAAAATTAAATTCTTTAGAGCGCGTTTTTTTTACATTTTTCGTAATTGTGTCGTATTTGCTTTAATAATTACTACATCTAGTTATGTCGTTTAGACTGCAAGGGCGTACTATTTTGAATTAATATGAAATTTTACTTTTGAATTTCGTGCAAAAGAAATCTGCAAAGAACAAAGAGTAATTTTTAGTTATATGTACAGGGTAGCACGTGATATATTTCATTATATTACTAGTAGAACAATTAGAAACCGTATCGTACACAACAATTAAAACTGGAGCACGTTGGATAACAATTGAGTAAGTTTTTTTGTACTTATCCCCACAAGAAACGTAATTTAATTAACCAAACCTTAGAAATACGTGCTTTTATTGGTTGAAAACATCTTGTTAAATAGTTACTATTTGAGATATATAATTGATTTTCGACTTATTGCTCTGTTTCTTGGTTGTGGACAATTATTTTCAAAACACAAAAATTCAGAAAAATCAAAAATAGCTGGAATTGTAACTTTTTTATGATAATTTTTGTATATTATTGTGAATAATAACCCGAGACATATTATAACCGAGCAATTAATTGGAAGTTTCTTAATGCTGACTTTGAAGTTTATTTAGAAACAAAGAAACTTTTGAATTTTCAAACAAAAAATCTTTTTGACCCTTAAAATGAAAATTTAAATGGATAGATCGGAATAAACTGAATAATTCGGTTTGGTTGAGGAATTATAATTGGAAAACAAAATTTTTAAATTATGTTTTTCTATTATAAGTTTCTGATTGTAAATACTGATATCCTACCGAAATTTTACAGAGTACCTAAGTTTATTTCAATATTTAATTTACCTTCAAATTTTTATATTCAAAATTACATTTTTCTAATATTAGAATGATGTAGATGTTATTTTTTGCAAGAATTTGCTATTTTTGTTACAAAATATCTACAATTTTAATTTTTACATTAAATATGCTGCGTTTTGTGCAATCCATACATAAATTTACTTGAAATATGAAAAAATTATACGAATCATTGTAAAAGTTTTCTTAACATAAAAATTTTAATTTTTGGCCGTGCTGCTGGCGCTGGCTTAATAGTGATTTTGAGACAACGAGACTCGAAATACAAATTTAATTTGTAGTACAAATTTGAAAATAAACTGTCAAATAAATAATATTTTTTACTTTTTGCTAGAATAGCGAAAACCAATTAAAATTTCTTTTTGTCATTCTCATTATATGACTTCATTTTTGAAATTTCACTGTCATGGTTTTTACATTTGGGCACTAAAGGGCTCTATATGATAATACCATTAAAAACATTAAAAACTGTTACGTCAATAAGTGATAATCCGACTAAAAATTATTTTTGCCATAGAAACACTGACTTTCTTCAGAAAGTCGCACTGTGACCCGTGAGGTAATTTGATTTAATTATTATAAGATTTCGATAATCCGGATTACCTTTTTTTTAATTGTTGTTTCACAGGTTCTTTCGTCCTACAAAAGGACATAGTGACATTTTTTCAAATGTTCTCTAGGCAAATTACACCTCGATGGTTTGCCGTTGCCTTCCGAGTGGAAACGGTCAAAATAATAGTGTTTTAAAAATCTAGATATATTTAGCAGTATTATTAGTAGATATTACCTAAATATGTTGTATTTTGGATTTATATTTCATTCTGAATATGGGTGAAATTCGTAACAAACAAAAATGTTCTAGCCTTAAGAGAAAAATCTGCACTATAGAAGCAATTTATGCACTTGCAAAAATCTAGATAATTCGAATCGCCTATGTTTTAATTAATCCGGATTATTGAAATTTTACTTTATTTATATTTATTGACAAGGGGACATGTTTAAGAGATAAGAAAAAGAAAAAATAACGAGGTGGTAAAGAATAAGAAAAAAGTTATAAGATATTTGGCTGACTTATTTCTATTTTTCCTTCTTTCAGTTTTTCTCGACACCTCATGTATTTTCACTTTAATCTTTCATAATTTTGTATTATATTCTTAGAAGGAAATTTATACATGACATCAAAAAGTTTAGCATATTTTTCTATTCAAAGAAATTTTGAGTCAATTTTTTCAAAATTAAAAAATTTGCTAAAATTTTTGCTATGACCTACAAATTTTTACGAACTTATTATGAAATATTCTAGAAGATCCAAAACAAAAATTGAATAAAGCATGCACATCAAGAATTCATCTACAGTACTAAAATTTTTAATAAATATTCTGTAAACTTTGTGATTCGCCGGATGGCTTTCTGCGAATGCTATTGGGAAGAGTGCAGTTATCAGTACCTTATAATATTACATCTTTCATTGGTTTATTCATTAACTACCGATATAAAAGTTTAAAAACCAATTGGAACTGAGTTATTGTTTTGTAGTGACAATCTTGCACACCAGGAGACATGGGAGAGCCATAAGTCGAATTAGAAAGTTTACAGATTAATTAGTGTGACATGTTTTACTATGTGATTGTTCCTCTCAGTTTATATAGTATAAATCTTCATTGATATTACTTATATTACTATTATCATCACGGGAAGGTCCAATTAATAAATTTTAAAATAGATTTAGTGCGGCCTTCAGGCCGCACAGCGTGTTAAATCAAGTTATATAATATGATATGTAAGAATTAAACAAAAATGTTAACTAATGGAAAACTTTTCCTCTATGATCAGACTCAAAATACGACAAAACTTTTTAATTTTCTTATCTACTCCTCAATTTTTAATTTTAATTTGAGCTTATCACACGACATGCCCCCCTTGTATATGTGCGTATTTTGTTAGAAAGTTATGGGTTATTAAGGTGAGCAGCAGGACGATTTGAGCTAGTCGGACCTGCTTTAATCAAACTCAAATTTTTTTTTAACAAAAATCATAATGAAATCGCTTATTTTAATATGAATAAAACCCTAATTTAATTATTAAAACTATATTTAATAAGATACCTATCTAATTATTATTAATAGATAAGAACTATAAAAAATTTACAAACTATAATAATTTATTTTTTTTTAAATTTTTAAAAATAAGCTAAAAGCTTATAATCAATTGTGAACTACAGTAGTTATGTAGATATATAGTGTTTATTGTAGTATATATACCATTTTACAGTACCTAGATCACTATTCTAAGGAATATGGTTAAATTCTGTTCCTTAAGTTGTCCATTCTGTAACTACGTCAAGATTGCAATTTGCATCAGCGTTACGTTCCGGGAAAAATCAACGCAAATTGAATGACATATTTTGGTAACTAATTTACGAAATGCGTCTGTGAACATTGTAAACTTTTCAACAAAAATTCTAATTAATTCTAAAAATAAAAATTACCGATATAAATACATTGACAACAGCAAATTAATGTAAATTGAACTTGGGAAACTTTAAAACAACAGTGTAACTTTTAATTAAAGGAAAGAAATAATAAGTACGAATAATTTAGCAATACAAACTTTTTACCTCATATATTGCTTCTTTTATTACTAAATAATAACTTCGGGTGTAGATATGGAAATAAAAATGCAACGTGATGTAAATATACACTTGTATCACCACTTCTTGAAAATTGTCAGGTTTATTTTATGAATAAAGGACGCAAATGGAATCATATCGACGCAAATTTTCGGCAAAGCGAGACTCTAGTATACCAATTTGATTTCCCTTACAGCACAGTTCTCGAGTAATTCCAATCGTGGATGCAAGCAATTTATAAGCTGAACTTCAGCTGATTAGAATTAACCAGGTTCAAAATACTGGGAATTCTCCTATTACACGTAAATAACCGGTACGTAATCGGATGCAATTATTCTCTTTAATTATTATTCTGAAATGTTACACATGGGCTGGCTTTCCTAAAATAACCAATCGAATTATTTATTTGAACGATACCTAATTCTCATTGTACACAAACGATTTTATCAAATCGCGATTTTTATTACGGCTAGAAGTTTGTTGTGGGTGGAAATATTTTTTAATTTTCAACGCTTATAAAGGCATGAGCTAATAGTAGGGTCGCTTCTGTTATTAAAGCTGTTATGCATTTTCGGGATTTAATTGCAGCGTTAGTCTCTTTTTTCCAATACTGCGTGTGATTTTAAATACCTAGGGACAGGCATAAAACATAAAAAGTTGTTTCGATGACATGTCATTTCATAATGGAAATAAACGTTGAACTGACAGTTGCATTACCTACAAAAGTGTGATGTATGTAATTATGTTTTATTGAAGAGATTAGCCTAAGTATTTTAATTCCTCTTGTGGTAAGAAGTAAAGTTGCACTTTAATATGCTATTCCCATACTTAACCAAAAACTGTTACAAAATGTACATAATAGCAATTTTCAAATAGACAACAATTCATTGTATTTACGAAAATTTCATTGTTTTAATGAAAAACTTCTTTAGGTTTATGAATTTGTTCGTTGTATTTACGAACTTTTCGTTGTTTTATGAAGCTTGCTATTGATTTTATAAAAAATATCTTTTAGTGTGTGCTGAATTATTATAATTAATATTTGAGTTTCCATTTAATTTATTAGATAATTTTCAGTAACCATAAAATTTCAAACGACTTAAATTAAATAAACCTTTAAACGATATGAAATTTGGGAGAGGTTTCCAGAGGTTCAATTTAAGCAATAACTTACAATTGAAAGGATGGCGTTGTAAATCATTGAAACTTTTTTAGGGAAGACAGATAACATTTTTTTGATTTTGTTGTTACTATATTTTGATGCAGAAAGATCTAGAAATGTTACTTTCTATTTAAATTCCCGCATTTCATTTTTACTCGGCTTGAAATTCATTTTAGATACATTATTGCTATATATTCCAATAACGTCCATTTTTTTCTTTTGTGTAAAAAATATTGAACCATGTAGAGGCTGATATTTTTGAAATGAAATGCGATAATTTCTAAAGCTTCCCTTAATCATTTTTGTAAATTTCCTGTATAACATCGAATCTTCAACTTGAGTGACACTTCATGAGAATCAAGTTGATCTCGTTAAAAAGACTTATCTTCTGAAAGTTTCCTCAATGTGTGTTATTCTAAATAACTTTTATCGTGCTTTTCGCGATGAATGGTTTTTCCTTAGCTGTCGAGCACAGAAGGTAATTTGCAAGAAGCTAAACTATACGTAAATAATGTAAACTAAAATTTAAGTAAGTATTGAAATGGCATTTGATATCATTTCCATAAAAAAAATATCAAAGTAATTCAAAATTCTAAGCGGCTAGCAGCTGGAATTTAATTTTTTGATGATTTGAACACATAAAAGTTACCTATATAGAGGAAATGGTTAAATATTAAGATTTCTTTTTTAACTGTTACATGACATTTACAACGTATTACATAATATATAGAGTAATACACCCTACGAAATGTTAAACAACCGTAAAAATTGAAACAAACGTATTATTATTTTAAAATTTAATTATTAAGCATGCGAAGCGCACGGAAGGCAAATAACTATATAAGCTAGAAGCGTGTGCTTGAGGTATTATTTTTTAAATAATGTATTACATATTTACATATTTGTGTTACAAAAGCGATTAAATATTATAGTTTTGTTAACAAGATCGCATGTCTCAATTTTTATAGTGCGTGTCGATTCGATTTAGATCTACATTAGTTTTCATTAGGAATTTTGTATAATTCAATTAAAATGGTTTTTCATTGATTTAACACAGATTTTTTTAAATGGAAAGAAAAATAATGTAATTAGCGCGGCCAACCCGCTTGAGTTGTAATATTGTTTCGATTTCAGCGTCCGATCGATAGGAAATTAAACGAGCTGCAAGTAAAGTTTTAGTTAATTAATAAACGTCGTGATCGTTTATTTACTTTTGAGATAAAAAATGTTATAATTTTAATGTGCGTAATGCACAAATTGGCGATAGTACCTACCTAATTGATACGACACATCTGTTGTATTAAGATTAATCGCCGCTACTTAATTGTATTTAATTTGTCTTCTCTACTTTAGGCGTAAGTTACTGAATTTGAGTTGATTGTACTAAATTTTAATTAGCGTTGCAAATACCTTGCTAATAAAACGTGATAAGTCGATATCGTATGTTTTAATTTGCTATTAGAAATTCTTTGCTTTGAAGAATATGTAGATAAACGATCTCTTTTAGCGCCTCCATAATTGCAGTATTATAAATTAGTGATTAGTAAAATTCTAAATAATTGAAATTGTACATCACTTTTGATGCTATCCAAATAATGTGTATAGATTAAAATTTATATAATATATGAATAATATAAATAATTATTATTAATTACTGTAAGTTTAAACAATATATTCTATGTACTATTAATTAAGTTGTTTTAATTAGATACGATGCTCAAATTTCAATTCCAAAAAACATTGCAACGCCAACGCCGTTCTTTCGGTTTCTAATTCAATTAAACAAATTATCCAACTTTTCACCATACTTAATGAATTTCCACATAAAATTGCTTTCAAATGTGCCAAATGAAACAAAATAAATTTATAGTGACAAAAAATGTGTAATTCATGCAATAAACACCCAAACTTTGTTAAAATTATCTCGAGGAAAGTGTTACATTAAATTTACATTTTTCGGGTTGATATCTCATGGGAGACTATTGCGTGAATACATATTGCTCATTACTTGAACAGATTTAATAATTTTATTTGTAAATAAATACTCTGCAAAGTGATTTTTGCATTCTAAATATAATTAACAAAATCATTACCGAAAAGTTAAAGTTACCTTAGTGAAAAGTAACACCAAGTCTAAACATGTCTGTTCTACAGATGAAACCTATCGCTTTGATTAGAATTATTGAACCTCAGATACCCAGATAATAACCATATTCGTTATCTCTTTAATTGCAAAAACGGCATAAACACCTCAATACAGGTGGCATACATACATAGTTTACAGACCTAGACAAGAACCGGAATTTTGGATAGAAAGCGCCTGATTAGCTAGTGGTTTAATTTGTGCCCCTAGATCAAAAGTTTTTAAAATTTCACGTTTTTTATTCAATAACGAACAAATAATAAAGCAGAAATATTCTATTGTAAGAAGTGACTTTTGACCTTTCGGTTTTTTATCCGCATCAACGCAGGAATATTGATAATATTAAATGTTATTTTTTGCTACATGTAACTAAATAATGGCGGATTTATAGCCATTTTGACGACAGCGACGCTGCAAAAATTAATGTTTTCTCCTTGTCGAACAATGAATTACTTTTTTTTAAATACCTAGCAAGGGTTTAATTATGTACCTACATATATTTTTGTATCCCTTCAGCCTTACGCAATTTTGATTTGATTCCCGATCTCTCACGATTAGCAGTATTTGGTGCTGTTGTATGACAAATCAGAAAAACTTAACCTACAAGCTTCATTCTCAGTTGGAAAATACGGATTTTTTGAGAAAATTTTCTATTTTTGCTTTGTGTCACCAATAACAGCTCTCTTACTCATCCAGCACTATCAACAGCAGTGTTCAGTGCATTTGCGTTAACGTCAGTCAAGTGTCGCTTGTTAATTTACAACAAGTTCTCTAATCTTCACCTTCAAAGTCGCACATCAACATTCGACTGGAAAGGAGCGTTTGTCACCAACAAGTTTGTAAACTTACTGGAGCTCCACGTAAGTAATAGTTTTATCTTTCCCAATTTGTGTATACTAACGTGTCATTTAGGCTTTTTAACTCATTTTTGTGTAAGCATTATAGGTCACTGTTGCGTGTGCACTTGTTTATTTTATTTGTTGGAGCACTTTTTGATAACACATATTTAGGGGAAAGGTAAGCAATGTAGACTCTAAAATAAAAATTTTACGATTGAAACCTCGATTCATTCTGAAAGAGCACATTTTAAATAAGAGAATTAGGTGAGGAAGAATGCCTTAAAACCACCAGTTTCTTCAAAAATCGATTTTAAAAAAGCTTGATTTTCATAGCAATTTTCAAGTTAAGTCGCTTGTGATTGGTGAATCAATGCATTCTATTGTCGGTACGTGTGCGCCAATACAAAATACTCGCAGTGATGTAAATTTTCTCATTACTTTTTCGCGTGGATCTTCCTCGTGCCATGGTGGTTTTCATCAAAATTGACCCTTAAAATTGACTTTCGGGCGCTTCGGGCCATTTTGATGAAAACTACACTCATTGTAAAAATACCCCTAGGCCCGTGGGTTAAGAAAAAAGGTGGATCTTTGAGGAGTGAAACTCGTTTGCGTGGATTCTAAAAGCAGGGTGGTTGTGCAAAGAAAAATTGACTTAAAGCACTTCTCGCTGCACATTTACTATTGAAAACCATAATTTTTGCTTGAAGTGCACTGTTGAAGCATCCCGATGCAAGTGTCGCTTTGGTTATCGCCTTTAGCATAGCACCACTTTGTGAACAGAGTTTGTTTGGAGACGAAGCCTCCATTACCTCTTTCAACGTCTGAAAACATTGCGGGGATGGTTTAGAGTATGAAATACTTTAGCGAGTATAAAGCCTTGTAGCGCTTGAAAGTAGTGTTGACCCGCGACAAGGCAATAATCAATCTTTGATGTTTAATTTGTGAGTTTTCCGCAGTTCGAGATGGCCGAAGCAACAGTAACCCCCAAAAACGTAAAGTCGTGGGGCGCAAAAGGGTCCGTAGAAAGGATAAATAGGCGACGCGGTTGCAAAAAAGAAAGTAAGCAGTGGGATTGTACGAGAGAAAAATGTTTTCTAACATATAAGCTAGCACCATCTTAACTTAATAACTGATCTAGGTCGGTGTCGAGACCTTGAGTAAACGCCTCGGCTGTGACCCTGGTTATCGCCTTTCTGCGCAAAGCTAAAACTAGTTTAATCCACATGGACCGACAACAGAATGCATCGATTCACTAATCTCGAGCGACTAAACTTGAAAATTGCTATGAAAATCAAGCTTTTCTAAAATCGATTTTTGAAAAAACTGTTGGTTTTTTAAGTTTTAAGGGCATTTTCCTCACCTAATTCTCTTATTTAAAATATGCTCTTTCAGAATTCATCAAGGTTTCAATCGTAAAATTTGCATTTAAGTGTCTACGTTTCTCACCTTGCACCCATATTTGTTTATTTATACTGCATGTATTGTCTTGCACAGTAGGTAATAATGCAATTGTGATTATTAGAATTGTGACACTGATTTCAATTATTTTTACTTGTCATTAAAAGCAATTTTATCATCATCAGTGTTTTATTGTAGTTCCCCAGAAACTACCCTTTTTTCAGAATTCAAAACATCATTTCTTCCAAAGTATTGAGAGTTGACTTACAACATCGTAGCTACATAAACTGGAGAGATTATCTCCGGATTGCCACAGAATACAAATCTTTGACTCAAGCAGCCCTCTCATTAGGGGTTGCGTCACAAACGGCTGTTTGTGTTTTAAGGCAAATGTAATTATTTTGAGTTTTAAATCTGTGCGTTTGGGTCCTGCGCTACTTTTACCACGACGCTGATATCTAGTACTCTTCACCTGTAAATAAAGAATCAAGAAAACATTGAATATTTAAAAACAAATTTCTAAAATATAAAATTCTAAAACACATTTACTTTTCTTGTCCCCTAATTTTGGAATCAAATTTTTTTTTAATAGTATAGCTGACTTAATATTATTATAATCAAGAATTTATAATAAAAATATTACTGAATGCATTGTAATTTTCAATAGGGGCATAGTAGTTTAGTATTTTAAACCATGCACCCTTAAACTTTTGTCACTGTGACACTTTTGTCATGGTGAAGTTCACAAACAAGCAACGTTTAAGAATTACTACCGAAATTCTGAGTTAGTAGTCGCAATTTAAAAAGCTCTTACTTCAATTTTCGACTTTAATAATCATCCCGCCGGACAGGCTGTGCGTGCTATAGTGGATAAATTTATTCAAGTCAACATATTTACTATTTAATGTTTTTGTGTTAGTGAAACAAAGCACCGGTCAAAGTACCAAAAATATTGCAGCCATAAATCTTTCAGTTCAAAGTGCGCCAAATCAGTCGATTCCACATCGTTCACAGAAATTGGGAATCTCTTAGTCTGCATTTTTGGGAATTTTGCGTAAAGACCTTGGCCTGCATCCTTATAAGATCAAATTAACTCAAAAACTGAAGCCTTTTGATGATTTGAAGCACCAAAACTTCTCCAATTGGGATCTGCAAAAGTTTGAACAAAATCTTAAATTTTATTGAAAAATCATCTTCAACAATAAAGTTCATTTTTTGGCTTAATGGCTTTGTCAATAAGCAAAATATGCTGCACCAAACTTTGGCAGTAAAGTTGGTCACAATGCCACTTGATCTTTTTAAGATAACAAAAGAAAGGTAGCTAGCCTTACGGATATTTAGTCCACAGTCGAAAAGCAAACGGGTCGCGCATTCGCGCGTTTCGTGAGGTTCTTAAAGATGTTGATCTAATGTATTTATACCACAAGAAGCTCTTAGTGCCCACAGATGACACAATCTGCAATGATGGAATTTGGGCGCCAGTTGATGATAAAGAACTTATGATAAAGAACTTATCATCAACAAAATAGATTTTTTAATTTGCAGCCAAAAGATGTTAGTTGGAAAAATGTGTAAAATTACTTACGTAATTATTCGAAAAGAAACTTCACCCACAAGCCACCACAAAAAATACAAATCACTCAACTGGATCATAAACTAATTCAGGAAAAATCTCAGAAAAGAAGCCACTTTTTAGAAAATTCGACCACACTCCTTCCTTGTTCGATTTCCAATCTCTCTCTCTTGCCAACCTTTCTTTCAAAATTCCCAAAGTTACCAAAGTAACCATGGTTGTTACATACAAGGTGTTACAATGCGTTAAGTGACCATGTGGTCACTACAGTCAATGGATTTTGCTATCGTGCCCTGTCGAAAGACTATTTTTGTCTAGAATTGGAGGAACTTGACATCAGTAATATGTGGTTCTAGCAAGCTGGTGCCACATGCCACACAGCTAGTAAAACAATTGATTTTTTGAAGAGCAAGTTCAGTAATCGGATAATATTAAGAAATGGTTCGATCGAATGGCCACTTCGTTCATGTGATTTAACGCTGTTGGATTTCTTTTCATGGAGTTAAGTTAAATTAATTGATTTATGCCAACAAGCTTTCAACAACGTTGAAAGAGCTCAGGAACAATATCGAACGAGAAATTGCCAATTTTCGACCTATATATGTGGAGTAGTGGTGAAAAATTGGCTCTAAATAATCGATAGCTGCAAACGCGCTCGCGGTAGTAATATGAACGAGATCGAATTCTATAATAGGACTTAAATTAATTTTAGCCCAATATCTCAATTATTCTGTGTTTTATTTAAATACAAAATTGTTATGTCATTATTAAAAAATTTGTAGTTTTTAAATTAAAATAACAAAACTGTAATAGCTATTTATGTTACTAGTAACGAAAAGTTGAATATTTCAGTACTAGGCGATAGATTTTTGTACGAGGGGCACCCGAGTACAAAAAAGAGCCTTGTACTGAAATTTTAACTTTCCGTTACCAGTAACATACAAGATTTTTCCTCATTGCGTTCTAAATAAGACACTAAAATTTAATTGTAATTTAAATATTCGTATGCACTAGAAGGCGTGTGTGACTGTAATTCTGAATTAAAAGCGTTGCTAAGTTGTAGAGTGTGCAGTCAAGTGCAGTTGTTAAAAACAATTTATATTAGTTACATATTTGTGAAACACGAATACATTTTAATTATAAAATTAAAATACCTAATTTTATTAAAATAAGTATAGGTATTACAATTACACTTTTATTTTATTTAGGTAAGCAGCAATGTTTTAAAACTCGGTGACAAAACGAGTGATCTATCTGAAGATTCCGATATCGAAGAATTAGCTTTGTTTGCTGCCCAATTTTTGCTACCGGCAAAATCAAAAGAAAAGTATGAAAGTGCGTACAACAAATTCGAGAAATGGTGTACAGAAAAAAGAGTTAAAATCATAAACGAAGCAGTTTTAATGGCGTATTTTGAACTCAAATGTCAAATGTCGCAGAACGTAATGTAGCGTTTTTTACCACATAAATAATTAAAATCAATTTTTGTTAGTTGTTGCTATTTATTAATGTAGTATTTTCAAATTATACCTATAAATTACAAACCTTTTTGAAAGATCTACCAACAAACAATAACAATAATAATTAATTATCTCTAAGTAACCAATCAAAAATCTTTTTTTTTATATTTTTAATTGCTTGATCTAAATTAAAAAAAAAATGAACGATGCTGCCACACTACTCCCCTCCTAAGTAAAGGTAAAGATAAAGGCAAGAAAGCGGAAAAATCTTTAATAATCTGAGGAAGAAATGTATGCTGGTTTTAAGCGATCTATGGAGATCGATTTTTCGAAATTATTAATTTTTAATATAAAATGTTTTTCAAAACGTTTAATAACTAAATATGGGCCTAAATATGTTTGTTTTAAATTTGATTTTATTGTATCGTCTCTTAATAATACGTGTGAGCAGGTTGAAAGATCTTTAAAAACAAATACTGTTTTATTTGTGCGGTTCTTTGGTTGTACTGGCCGAACTTGATTAAAATGTTCCTTTAAATTTTCTAAAAAATCGCTCGTAAAAACAGAGTTTTCACTATTTGTAAAAAAATCTGCAGGTAAACGGATAGTAGTGCCATAAACCAATTCTGAAATTGTACATTTTAAATCTTCTTTAAAAGCTGTTCTAAAACCTAATAAAATAAAAGGCAACATGGATACCCAATTAATCCCTCGATAGCAATGTATTGCATTTTTCAATAATCTGTGTAAGCGTTCTATCATTCCATTACATGCCGGGTGATAGGAAGAGCTTTGATTGCGTTTAAAACCAAATAAAATTGAAAATTGTTTGAACAAAGCCGATTCAAATTGACGCCCTTGATCAGTGGTTATTTTTAATGGCACGCCGAATCTAGAAATCCAACCGGAAAGAAAATTTGAAGCTACAGTTTCTGCAGTTGTATCGGGAATAGGAATAATTTCCATCCATCTGGTAAAACGATCAATACATGTTAAAACGTAATTAAAACCTTGACACGAAGGTAAAGGGCCAACTAAATCCATGTGTACGTGTGAAAAACGTTCAGATGGAGGTAGAAATGGTTGAAGTGGAGAATGTACGTGTTTGGTTATTTTAGATTTTTGGCACTGAAGACATGTTTTTGCCCACAATGAACAGTCCTTATTCATTGATGGCCAAATGTAACGTTTTTTGATTAGTTTTACGGTTGCTCTTATTCCTGGATGCGATAAATTATGTAAAATATCAAAAATTTGTTTTCTCCAAGACAATGGAACAAACGGTCTAGGAATATTTGTAGAAGTATCGCAATATAAAGTTTTATCAGAATCTGGAATTGGAAATATTTGTAAATTAATACTAGGAAGTGATTGAAGAGTTTTTAAGTCTGGATCGTTTATTGAATGCCGAGTCTGAAATATTACCACCTGCCAATTCACGCATTTGGCGTAGTAGATGTGTGGGCTTTCTGTCGCCCAAAGTTAAAGATGTCAACAATGTATTTAGTTGCGACTGTTCAGACTCTTCATATCTCTCTAATAATTTACTCTTTAATGTTTCATACATGTTAGTATTTGGAGGGTTGAGGATAACATCACATATCTGAGCTAATATAACTCCTTCTAGAGATGCAACGACCGTATTATATTTAGTACGATCGCTAGAGACTCTAGAATTAGCAAATTAAGCCTCAATCTGACAAAACCAAATGCGTGGATTAGCGCGCCAAAAAAGAGGAACTTTTATGTTAATAGGTGCGACGAGAGAAGCAGCGGGCAAATCATCTTCGTGATTCATATTGAAATTGTAAAAGTAATTTAAAATATTGACAAAAATTAAACTTAACTTAAAATGCACCAAATAAAATCCGCCAGTAAATTTAAAATAGTTTTTTTTTCTTATGCTTGATGATTCCAAATCCAAACGATTGAGACAGCTCAATTTCAAAAAATTTTTTTCTTTCCTTATTAAATTAAATAAATCCAAAAGTCCAAAATCGATATTTTTCAATCCAAAATACAAATAGTAAGTGTTTCCAAATTCCAAATTGAAAATTTATTAATTTCTAACATCACGTCGCATCACGTCGGGTTTACCAGTTGTAGCGTTTTTTACCACATAAATAATTAAAATCAATTTTTGTTAGTTGTTGTTATTTATTAATGTAGTATTTTCAAATTATATAAATTACAAGCCTTTTTGAAAGATCTACCAAATAACAATAATAATTAATTATCTCTAAGTAACCAATCAAAAATCTTTTTTTTATATTTTTAATTACTTGATCTAAATTAATAATTAAAAAAAATGAACGATGCTGCCACACTTATATTGAAAACTCCGTCGAGAACAAACTGAAAGTGGCTTCCAAAATATTAGGTTCTATGGTTGAAATAGCTGCACAGGTACTTACGGCATTTAATACTGATAAATTTGTTGCAATATTTGCTCCTGCAGGACAGTTGGAGCAACAAACAAAGAAAATCG
Source organism: Rhagonycha fulva (assembly GCA_905340355.1). Taxonomy (NCBI): domain Eukaryota; kingdom Metazoa; phylum Arthropoda; class Insecta; order Coleoptera; family Cantharidae; genus Rhagonycha; species Rhagonycha fulva. Next base: position 39,951,745 of record HG996556.1, read on the forward strand.
AAGTAATCCGGAACTGCTACTTTCTCGGCCGCAAAATGAGTCCGAGAAAAACTTTCCCGGACTCATTTTACGGAGTCCGACAAAAAGAGACTTTTCGTGACTTAAATAAAGATCAAAAAGTACGACCTTACCTATCGCAATGAGGAAATAACTAATAAGTAACTTGGAGCTTATTGTCACGTAAAATTTAATTTTATGAAAAGGTTTGTCTTCCTCAATTAATAGCTCGAAATTTTGGATCTTTTCACGACTTTTTTTGGGACTCATTTTTAAATTATATAAATTTATAATACCTCGAATTAAACCATAAAGAAAGATAATAAATTTTAATTAAGTACACCAAAGTTTTGATGTGCGTTGGCGTTACGTTCTATAAAAGTGAGATACACATTATTGAAACAACGCAAATCGAATCGCATATTTTCATAAAATCCCATAGTAAGAATACTAATAGGGTGATTTTTATTTGGATTTTAATTTCATTCTAGTAGGCTTATTTTAAGCTACAATAATATTGTGAGCTTAAAAGCAGAAGGTACTAAGTCAAAAATAATTTTTGAAATTTGAATTATTAAACTTTGGTTTTAAATGCATTTAGATCTAAATTTAGATGATTTTCCTACTGCAATTACACAGTAACAATAAATCACTCGTCATGTAATTTGTGATATTATATAGCAATGCTAGAAAGCACTAAAGCACTTAAAAGTTAAATCAAATTTCAGATTACTGAAAACTATTGTTTTCACTTACTACTAGTAGTTACTTTTGCTTGTATGTTCACGATATAATAATACTTTTTAATTTTTTTACTTTCAAAGTAAGAATTCAGTTGATTTTTGACTTCATGTTAATTTGATGTCATATTTTTTAATCAAAGTTTTATATTTTTCACATTGCTTAGTTTGACGGAAATGAATAATTAAAAATTAATAAAAAGCAAATTTAGTAAGCATACATTGCCATGGTAGAAATCTAATTGGAGAAATAATTACCCAATTAATGGTAAAACTAGAAGCTAATTGATTATTAGTGTAGTCCTGTCTTCTAGAATTTGAGTTGCAATTTAAAAGAATGGATTTTATGTTATGCTAATTTGAATGGAGTTAGAAACAAGATCTTGAAATCAAAAGAAATACCCAAAGATAAACAAGATTTTTGTGAACTAAATTTACAAATTCAAATGAATGAGAAATATCATTCTACTAACCAAATAATTCTATTGAAGGTACTTATTGTTGATATAAAATTGTCTTATTTGAATTATATATGAGTACGCAAAACTACAATAGTTTTAGCTATGCATAATTTATTAAACAATTTAAATTAATAAAATAAATATTTAATTTATTAAACATACACTTTTATTACTTTTTCCTTCAAGATAAAACAATTTTTTTAAATACGAGAAGTAAGTCATAAAATAATATAAATTTCATTCCAATTAACAAAAATATTTGCCAAATACAAATAATCACACTACAAAATTGTGTACTTACACCACCTCATAAATTTTTCTGTTGACTTAAAAACCGTGTAAATTCAACGTGTACGTAAGTCAGACTTAAACGATTTTTAATCTAATTTTGAGCTTCACCATGCTTACGCAGTTTTTAAATTTAACCTAGAGGTTATTTACTCAAAATATAAATATGCGAAAAAAATTACTCAAAAACGGTGATTTTATATAAATTTGGTGATTCGATTTTATTTATCCCAACCTAACGCAATTTTAAGAGTTGTTTCAAAATCCTTTCCTTTTTCTTTCAAATAAATTCCGCCTTTGCGATCAAAGAAATTTAGTCATTTTGGATGTAGCGTTTTCAAATTCAGCTTAAGAAATCTACGGTTTCATCGTATCACCAAAAAATCAATTTTAACTTCAACAGAATTTTAAATGTACTGAATGTAAATGTATTAAGTATTTTGTACTTTGTGTGTTGGAATTATATTATTTCTATTTTTTATTGGTAATCTCAGTTGCATAATATTCAGCGAAATTTCAGCTAATATTTTTTGTTTCGTGTACGTTAAACTATAGCACAGAAGGATATTAGCATAGTTATTTATAAAATCTCAATGATAACCGATAGATAACATTTATTTCAGCCTTTGAACCAACGTCAAATAACGATCAATTTAGGCAATAATGGATATTTCACGTTTAATTTGCCTCGGTTGTTACATTTTGTTGATGGTACGTGCGCTCTATATAAATACTTACAACAAGGCTTTGGGTAAGCGGGCCTCTTTTTTGGGAAAAAGAGATCAGTTTTTCTCAAGAAAATGCATTTGAAAATCTACCAGCCAATGCAATTTACTTTTACTGCTTTGGGCTAATTTTGCCTAGATTTTTAAATGATCCATCAAGTTTTAGATTTATATTTGCTCTTGCCCATTTTACTATAACAAAAATTTTTTGTAATCTTGGGTTGGTTTAGCGTGCTATTCGAATAATTTAAATATAATTTGATAACCACTAAAAGATCCCCTAAAAAAGACGATTTTGTAAAAAATAAAACATCTTTTATGATAAATAATTCTTGATTTTTACATTCCCTTCAAATTACTAATTTTTGTAAACAAAACAAATTTTTAAATGCAATAAAAGTGTTTTCGTACTTTCTAGTTTTGGCATGAATTTTGACGAAGTAAATATATTATATAACACAAAAGTGCTGTTATTAAATTTTACAATCCTAAAAACTCTACCGGGAAAAGCAGTTAAAAATTATTTTTATAACTTTCTATAAACTTTGGACTGCTCCTACGTTTAAACCATTAAAGTTAGATATATGTCGTAACGAACATTTTAGTAGAAAATTTAATTATCTATAAAATTGTTCTTTTATATTATTGTTGACATATCTTACAATTCTTGCAAAATTTTTAATGCAAAATTGCGGTGTCAATTTTTTGGAGCTGGACGTTTGAATGCAAACAATTAAAATTACCACAAAGTTGATAGCTTAGATTACATGTTATTTTATATTAGTTATTTTTCAATATTTATTAAATTATTATTAATATTTAGTAATAAAAACTACTTAGTTAATATAATTAATATTTTCTTAATATAGCATCTTTTCCAAGGATCTCGGTCTACAGCTTAAGTTATATATTATATTTTGTTATTTATTTAGTAATTAATAATTTAAACAAAACACGGTAAAAACCAGTTTTAATTGGTCGCATTCGAATATCTTTTAGAACAAACGACTGTTAAAACAAATCTTTGCTTTTGCCAATTGTCTCAAAAGTGCCTGTTTTTATTGTTAATTGTGATAAATTAAAATCATTAACTAGGAGATACTGACGGCTTTGCGTGCCTTCTAAAGTACGGAGGAAATCATAACAAAGTTAAACTTTTTTTTTATTCAAACTACATACTATTGCACTAACTACAAAAAAAATAACCGTGTATTTTCTAAAAATTTTTTAATATTTTATTAAAACAAGTCCATCAATACTTTTTCAGTTTTTTGGTTCATTGTGACGCTAAGTTACTTTCCCATAGTTAGTTAAAAGACAACTATAAAAGTAAAGAATTTGGAAGATTTTGAAACAGAATTCACGGTTAGTTAGAGCTGGCGCTGACTTGGTTAGAGATTTTTTTATTTGTTAACCTCACTTTATTTGTGTTCACTTTCTATTTATTTAATTATAAAATGTGTTACGAGTTTTCAACTGCAAATACGTGTAAGGAAAATAAGATACCGTCGATATTTCTTTTATGCTAAAAATACGTGTCTTTTGATGCATACAACGCCCCAAGGTGTCGATAAAAAATAATTTAATTATTAATCGATTACCTACCAATACAAGTTCAGAAATAATTGTTATGGTTTGGTTATAAAAGTTGTAAGGAAAATATTAATAATAATGATTAAGGAAAACAATTTTTCATTGAAAAACTTACTGTCTCCCTCCATCCATTAACAAATTGATGTAAAAAAAACAATAAACGTAATCAAAAAATAAAACAACAGTGGAATAAATGAGTTTTAAAATGTACTAAGTACTAACTCAGCTGTCAAACATTGCTAGCAAATAACAACTGCAAAAAAGCTTCGTTTTTGCCAATAGTAAGTTTGAATTTTGATATGATGAAGTCTGTAAGAGATATTTATTTATGTACCTACTACACTCAAAGTACATTAGAAGATAAGTTTACAAAAGTATTATTTATATTTTCAAAAATGTATAAGGTACTATATTATTATAGTAATAGATTACAATGACAGAAACAATATCTGAAACGACAGTAGTAATATGTTTTACTGCTACCATAAAAATTATGTACCACATTTAACAATACTTATAGTTATACGATGTACTAATATAATTTTTACTCTTCTTGAAATGTAGTAATTTTTATTTTTGAAATAAGTTTTTAATGTAGCTATCTATGTTTTATATACAAAAAGTGCTTTTCGAGTTTTACAGTTTTTTTTTTCTAAACGATCTTTAGATTTATTTTGTATTATGTGCAACTTATTTTGATTATAGTTGAAACGTAACCTGTCCCTCTGAATGCAACCCCTAATAAGAAGGATGCCCAAAAGTAAAGATCCAGATTAAGTCGCAATCCGGAAAGATCAATTCTCCAGTTTAGAAATCAAAAGCTAGATAAAATATATCAATTACACAAAATAAAATTTACTTGGAGCTCTAGTAAGCTTACATAATAAAAAGTGACATCAATTTCTTTTAAACGTATTCGATGTGCAGCTTCGAAAAATGATAAATAGTTGCACTTGTTCCAAATAATACTAATAATGACTAGATTAAAGCTGAGAGTCCATGAATTGAAATTCCTTACATCCAGATGTAAAGAAATTCTTTAAAGTAGCGAACTCTGCTTTTCCAAACCAAAACAGAAGTTAGAGATAATAATAAGATGGTTCTTAGAACGTTAAAAAACCCGTAACCGTAAATGGCTGGGTATGGTGAGATAAGGTCGTCAAAACTTGCTCATCAAAACCACGAACCTTGCGACGAAACAAAAGTCATTCCAAATGGTGAAATAACGTACCATATGCTACAGAAGTTATGATTGGCTGGCGATGAATGGATATTACGGTACACAAATCTTCCGACATTTCTATGGGCGCCATCGTTAAAGCAAAAATTTGTCGAGTTGATATTACTCGCTGTAATGCTCAAATAATCTCTAGGGCTGTATATTATGTAAGACGAAAAGAACAGCCATCTTGACCAACTTCAATAATAGACGTTTATTTGTCCTTAGATTCTATAATTGCTAATACAGAGAATAGAAAAATTTTCTTACGTTTAACGACAAAGAAAGCAATTTAATTATATTTTCCTGTCTGACTAATTTAAGGTGTTTGTGCTTTATCGAGAATATTTAAATAAATAGTACTTTTAAGTACTGCACTAAAGTTTTCAATCAATTATTTACTATTTACTGGTACAGCAATGAATAATTATACCACTACACACACTTGAAAAAAAGTGGTTAATCTCTTTGAAACAATTGTCAATTTTTTTTTGTAAAATCCGACTAAAATTTTCTAGCTGTTTTTGTCATTGTAGGCTACCTATTTTGGTGCGCAAAATTTAAAAATTTTATTTTCAGCTTGTGCAAACTAAGAGAAGTCGTTCACAATTGCAGCAAATGGTGAAAAACTAAAATTCAATTTTTAAAGCTTCAATCGACCGCAAAAGTTTAATTTTAATATTTATCGAAAAATAAACTGCGGCAGACAAATTTTATCATCAAAATACATAAGAATCAGTCAAAAAAGTATTGGTTTTCTAATATCTAATTTTTGGGAAAGAAAAATTCAAAGAGGTTAAGCTACCGTTTTTTTAAAATCCGACTAAAATTTTCAAGTCGTTTTGTTATTGCAGGTCACGTATTTTGGTGTGTAGTGTTTTTTTCAGCTGGCGCAAACCAAGGAAAACCGTTCAAAATTGTTGACAAAAGTAAAAAATCAAAATTCAGTTTTTAGGGCTTCAACTGACTGTAAAAGTTTAATTTTAATATTTATCAAAAAAATAAACTGCGTCAGACAAATTTTCTCCTCAAAATACTTAAGAATCCGTCGAAAAAGTGATGATTTTCTAATTTTTGGGGTAAAATAAATTCAAAGGGCTTGAGCAAGTATTGGCCGATATCTTTAACAATATCAACAAATTTTGAAATTTAAACTACTATAGCGAAGATACTCTAGATAATATTTTTTATAATTCAAATTTTAAATTGCATTGTCGGCGTCTTGGTGGTCTCAGAATTTCACGAAGCAGAATATTTTTTTGTCTTTGCAGTGGACGTCAAGATATCAAAGACAAAACAAAAATAAATAGATAAAATTGGACGTTTTCAGGACCGAGATATTTCTAAATTCGAATTTTTACGTTATCGAAATTCTACTGTAATTACAAATTAGTAAATGATAATTATTGAAAAAGTAATTTACACCTGGATAAAATTGAATACATAACATATCAGTTATGTAAATACATAAAAATGTAAAATACACATTTCTGAATAAATATGAAATATTTTGTTTTACTGGGATTATTAATAAAATACAAAAATAACATAGATAATATTTTATCTATTTACATAATTATGTAATATTTTAGTGTTTTTTTCTGCCAAATTTTTTGAAATTATCATTAATCAAACACTTTAATCATTAATAACTTAATTTAATTCATTTATATTTGTGTGCCTATAATTAATTAACTTACAGTTTGCAGTTAATTTTATCAGTAGGTACAATTTTTTAGCATAATAATAATAAAATCGGCACTAAAGTAGCAGAAATTCGAAGAGGAGTAAAACATAGGCAGTAAATTTTAATTTTTTTGTACGATTTTAGGTTATGCAACTCAACTTACATTAACTAATGTTATGATAATAAATTAGAGTCAAATATAATGATATTTTTGATTACTAGAGCAGAGCAATTATTTTGTTTTTTGAAAAAAACAGTGTTGTTTTATCTAGCAGTTCAACTTTGCATTTTCATTTAAAATCTCAAAATCAGAAATGTAAATTTTGAAACTTGTATAATGGCGATTTAAGAAAAATAACTCTCATTAGTTTGCTTGAAAAAATATAAAAATTAAGATTATTGTGATATACGGCGAGGAATAAATCACCCGTTGGTTTGAATAATTCATAATTTTTTATTTTCAATAGTTTCTTTTTCTTTTCTCAGAGCTTCAAGAAGACACTTTGGGAATTAATCATAAAAAAATTCAGCAACAAACAGCACATCAAAATTAGGTATTGAATTTTATTTTGAAAATCATCAATCGTCATGATTCAAGGATAACTAACTTTCGGTATTTTAATATTCGAGAACATTAGGGAGCAACAGGAAGTAGTAAGTGACCTCCCGCGAGTCCTTCCCAGGAGTAAAAGACCACCGACCAGACGATGAATCGTGGTCTGATTAGGGGATTTTCAAACTTGAAAATGTTGAAAATAGATTGAGTCCTGATAATCGACCCTTGATTTTTAAAATAAAATTCAAAAATGTATTTCCGTTGAAGGAAAGTACGCAATCGCCGCATCAAACGATTAGTAAGGAATTGTCACAGAAATTATCTTTAAATTTTATTGAACTTTTCGTAATGATATTTGCACGTCCTACATATAAATAAAATTGATTGGCTATTTGTACGTCCAACATATACCTACATTTAATACTTTATAAAAATAAAATGCTTATAAAAATGTAGATTAATTGAATTTTTCTAATTAATATTCTATACGCTTTGGTAAAATTAGTTATTTTTATATTGATTCTATTAGGAATTGGTGTTTTTCTGCTTTTGACTGAAAGGTCATTTTGCCATTTTAAATATATTTGTGAATTTTATGTAATAGCAAGCACACTGAATCGATTCGATATATCATGCATTCGGAATGATAATAAATGTAAAATTTATATTATGTTTAAAGAAGTTCATACACTGCACATTCTACCGAGTGGTAAAATTCCTTAAATTAAATAATTAAATTTTTTTTAAATTTCAGTTACGTTTTCATAATCGTATTTTCAGGGTCAAGATTATGCATCAGCTTAATGAAAACTCAAAATTGTTTTTAGAGTTAAAATTTATTTTTGTTTTGGTTTTAAATTTAGTTCTTTAAATTTTTTTTAATTGATATTCAATAAATTAATTATGTGTTTTGAAAATTATCACGGCCCAACCACGACCTTATAACCAATGCAGCTTTTAACTGGACATACAATTTTTATTAAAAAAATCATAAATGTTTTAAAATTCCAATTAAGTTTGTATCCGATTTAGATTATGGTTAATAAACACGCACCCATAATGCAGTGGTATTAATTTTAATTTGTATTGTGCAATATTAGCTAGCAGCTCCACCCAACACCCTTTCATATTAAATCTTGCTTTATTAAAGCTAAAAATTTAACTGTGCAATTTGTAATTAGGTCAAATTAAAGTTAACTGTTACACTTCTCTTCTAGAAGTCACCTTATTACAAATGTAAATATAGCGGTTGCTATTTAATTATTCCCAAACTTACGATCGAGTATCGACTCTATTAGATTTAGGACAGCATTTTATTGTATTAACCCAGGTAGGTTGCATAATTAAAGATTATGGCCGCTACTAATAAGATTGTTTCGGTACGAATAAGAATTAAGGGATGATCACATTATTTAAAATGCAGATGATCTATCGATGATGAATGGGGTAGTCCTCACAAAGTTCCCAAGAGAACACTTTTATTTTAATTATGTTCGATACTGTATGAAGGTAAGGTTGATGTTTTATCATCAATGCAGATGTTTTTTGATAAATCGTTTATTTGATAATCTTCTTAGTGTGAAATAAAAATTTGTGAATGTCATTTATTGAAATCTAAACTAACTTTTTCACAGACCATTATCTACAAATAAATTTAAACTTGCTCATGGTATAAATTACTGCTTTATACTTTACGTGCCAATTAGAGCACGATAATATATAAAAGAGCCAATGAAAATAAATTACCAAAGAGTGAGTATGTGAATTTCACGACACAGATTAATCAATGTTTAATGTTACAGTTGTTAATCAAATGAAAAATTCAAATTTTAAATTACGTATACCTACATATCATAAAAGTATATCGGTATATAAAGTAATCGATTCATTGATTAATTTATTATGCAGTGCCGACCTATCAATAAAATTAATATTACATCCCATAATTCATTTAGTTTTTTTCTACTAAAAGCTTTCCGAAGTGCAAACGTTACGTTATTCAAAAAGTTTTTGAAATTCTAACTGCATATATTCAAGTTTTATGAAGCTTTGTAACTTGCAAAATTAAAGTCCAATTGTGCTTTAGCAACTGGCAAAGCGATTCTTATAAAGTTAAGCTAAACTTTTATTTGATTTTAAATTGGATCTACGCTGCTGTGCAGTTAAAATAAATGATCAACGGTGTAAATATTTAAAATAAGAGCAATATCATTTGTAAATATACATAAGCAATGTATAAACATCAAGGGTTACCGTGACTGTACGAAGGGGAAGAAGTGGACCTAATTCTGTGTGACAGTTTGTTTAGCTATTTGAGCTTTCGGTAATTGGAAAGGTGAATGAAGAAAGCTTAGCGTGTTATTTCCTAAAAAATCTACATTTCTGCTTGATCAGGATCGCTAAAACTGGTTTAGTGGTATTAAAAATTAAAATTAACGAAAACAACATAAAACTGATTTAATTTTTGCCTAGACGCGAAACTGGACGTTATGCCTTGTTCTAACTGGCAACTTTTTGCCAATTATTTTGGAATAAATTATGATACAATATTTATCATAAGTCACAAATCTAGTCAAAAATTTGTAATCCAGGCTTTCAGTAAAAATAGCCAAACAACGGAATTAAAAATAAAAAGAAAGTAACAGTTCAACATATCGTCTGCTTAGAGGTAAAACTCACTAAGTACACTTTTGTTGCAAAATGAGATAAGTATACCTAAGCGAATATTTTTTGACGTTCTATCTTATGAAAAATTTATCAAGTGCATTTAATGCTTTTATAGCATTTTAGACAGAGGTAAAATTCACTAAGTGCAATTATAAACTTTCCTGTCAGAGGTAAAACTCACTAAGTACAAGTTTTTCACTTCTTGAACAGTTTATCAGTATCATTTACTAGATGAATATTTTACACACAATGTATGTTATCAAGTGACCTGTGATAAGCAAATTCCTGGAGGCAACGACACAATTTATAAATAAAAAATTTAAAATAAAGTTTCACTTATTTAATTGATAAGTATGTGTTGAAACTCCTTAATAGCTGTAGAGGTAAAACTCATTAAGTACAAAAAAGCTTATTTTTAATGCCATTTTAACATTTTTCTATTATTTTTGAACAAAAATTATTGATAAAGAGCATTACTTCTACTTACAGCAAAATTCAAACCAAATAGAAACATTTTCTTCTTTTCAGAGATAAAGAAATATGTTATTTAGTGAGTTTTACCTCTAAACAAATATGGAAAAGCTGTAGAAGTAAAATTCATTAAGTACAAAATAGTAGTTTATATCACTAGGGCGATAAAAGGACTATTTTCATCCCTGAGGTCGACAGGTTATGAAACAAGCCGCGCAGCGGCGAGTGAATAAACGACCGAAGGGTAACAAAAACGTAACGTAAACGACCTTATTACCCGAGTGATATGAACAATTTTTCGTTATTTCGGGAAACATATCCTACAAAATTCGCGATTTTATATAATAGCTCTAAAATAACAATCGATAGATGGCGTGAAGGCTGCAAGTCATTTATCAATGTTTACCTCTTTGTTGCGAAAAAGGATGATTTTCTTTTGAAATTTCCGAATGACGGACAATTTGGTCTGACGGACAGCATGTTGAAATGACGGATGGTCCGTCGTATTGACGGACGGATGATCACGTTATGTAATTATTGCAAAAAAAATCTCGAATTTTGTCGGATATTATCTAAATCTATGATTTTGTAAATAAATATAAAGTAACACTTAATTTAATTTTTTTGCAATTATTGCAAAAAAAAATCTCGAATTTTGTCGGATATTATCTAAATCTATGATTTTGTAAATAAATATAAAGTAACACTTAATTTAATTGCCAATTTTTTAACTAAAGATGTCGTAATTTCGTTATTTTGGGGATAATATCTCACAAAGTTCACGATTTTTTTGCTCTGAGATAACTATCGATAGATGGCGTGAAGGTTGCAAGTCATTTGTCAAGTTATTAATAACCTAAGCGATAAACATGAGTTCACCCGAACGGATGAACCCGTTCGGGCAGGTACCCGAACAAATACTGTTTTTATAAGTCCTAGGACCTAATAAAGTTAGGTTTTTATAGTTCTAGGACATAATAAAACGTCATTACCGTTGATACGGCTGCGTCACACACGAGAGTTTACAAGACAGGTTAAAGTAGACAAGGAATGAAGCCATGGGCCTTCTAGGCCTGTAGAGCTGTAATATATATATATAGGACATAATAAAAGTTAGGTTTATGTTCGGGTTGGTCCCCCTTGAAGTGACTTTTTAAGAAAAGACCTCCTTTATAGTTCTCAAAACAGGTACGTAAAGAGGTCATTTATAACCCGGAATAACGAAAAAGCTTTTGTCTAATTCTGTTTCGAAAAGTGGTACTTTGTGATATCCAAAAATCGGGAATTGGTTCTTTTTCGAAACATCATTAGACAAACTATTGTTCGATACTAGCGGAAAACCATTTTTCCATTCTTGGCTTTATGTTCACGAACTCGGCCTTCGGCCTCGTGCGCAAAACTTAGCCTCAAATAGAAAAATGTTAGTTTTCCTAACTAGTATCGAAAATAGCTATTTTTAAACCGACTTCAAAAAAAGGAGGAGTTTCTCAATTCGTCTGTTTGTATGTTTTTTTTTTTTGTTTTTTTTTGTTTTTTTTTTTTCTTATGTATGTTCGGGTATAACTTTTTACAGAGTGATCCGATTTTGATGAATTTTTTTTTATTCGATAGAGTATACCTCCATGGTGGTCCCATTTAATTTTCACAAAAAAATTCCATTCGTAAGGGTAAAAAATAAGGGAAAATTGTACCCGTAAGGGTAGAAAATAGGGAATGATTGTTTTTCATTTATTGATTTTTTACTTGTCAACCTATTCTGTTGAAAGTTGGGGTGGAGAAAAACTTTATATCAAGCAAATTAATTAATTAATTAAGGTAGTAATTAATAGATTTTAATCACTAAAAATTAAAAAATAAAAAACTTTTTAACAAAAAATTAAACCGACCTCAAAAAGGAAACTAAAAAGCATAAAATAAATATATTACATTTTGAGTCTAAATAGGTAATGTAAGTAACTAATTTTGAGTCGTATATAGTCGTGTATAGTCGTGCTGTATATCTGAGGTAATAACAATAAGTAAGTGTAATATATTCGAATTTAAATGTAACTATATAAGCGCGCGGCTAGAGGGCGTAACTGTAAATATGTACATATGTATTATAACTTAGCTTTATGAAAAGGACAGTTTAGTTTTGTTGTTAGTAATAAACAAAGCACTTAAATAATAATAGCGTTATTTATGAGAATATACACCAAATAAATGGCGACGAGGATGAATTAAAGAAAAAAAAGTGGTGGCCGCACGTGTTTACAACCAAGGAACCAAGCAGGTATTAAATAATCGTTTCGTGGATTGATTTGTTTTTTTTTGGTAGAGTTGGGTTTATATACTCTCGACCAGGACGATTATTATTGAGGATACACTTTGTTGTTTTTCGGAAAAAGTTCTGATATTTGGGTTGTGGAAACACGTGCAAGAATTTAGCTTTGTTGGTTCAAGATTCAATCACCGGTATTTATTTTTTTTTCGGAAGACGTTCTGGTGTGATTGAAAACACGTGGAAGATTAGGTTATTTTGGTGGTAGTATCTACTGGTTGTTGGAAAGTTTTGGAAATGGAGGAGCAGACTGTGGTAACAATAAGGAACGAAAGGTTTAATCCGGTAGAGGAGTTTAGGATAGGAGATAATTGGGAAATATTTTACGAAAGATTAGAACAACAGTTCGAGGTACAAGAAGTGGCAGAAGGAAAAAAAGTACCAATTTTGTTAACGTGTGTTGATAGGGAGGTTTATAAAATAATTAGAAATCTCTGTAACCCGATTAAACCGAAGGATAAGAAATTTGAAGAATTAGTAGAACTGCTGAATGCACAATTCCAACCGAGAGTTCCAGTGCACAGAAGAAGAAGGGAATTCGATAGTTTAAGACAAACAGACGAGAATATTAGTGATTGGCATGTTAAGGTCAAAATGGTAGCATCGGAGTGCGAATTTGGGAACATCTTAAACGAGCGGGTAAAAGACAAATTCATTTTTGCGATGAAATTGGGTCCGATTTATGACAGAGTAGCAGAAGAAAGCCTAAACAAACCATTGAATGAGCTATTGGAAATTGCATTGAGAAAAGAGGCGGTTTTGAGGGAAAGGAAAGAAGAATGTGTGGACAAAATGGATCAAGTACAGAGAGGGAGAACAGAAGAGCCACATAATCTTACAAGACCTACAAATCGATTATGCTTCGCTTGTGCAAAAGGAAACCACACTTTCCGACATTGCAAGTTTAGAAATTATATATGTACAATTTGTAAACGAAAAGGACACATAGCGGCGGCATGTCCCGGAAAAACCAGCAAAAGTCATTACCTAGAACAGGACCCGGAAAGCGGAGAAGAATCTGCAAAGAACGAAATCTTATGGATCACATCCGACTGCAATCTGGTGGAACCGATTATGGTAAACGTGAAAGTAAATAAGATAAGGCTATCAATGCAAGTAGACACAGGTTCAGGGGTAAGCTGTATCCCTTTCAGTATTTATAAGAGACATCTGGCAAGCGTGAAGTTAGAAACTAGTATAGTCAAGCTAAGAACATACTCAGGGCAGTTGATAATTCCAGTAGGTGAGATTAGACCAATGATTGAGATTAATGGAAAAAATAAGCAGGGAAAACTATTGGTAGTGAAAGAAGCTACGAGAATGTTAGTCGGAAGAGACTTATTGAAGGACTTTAACGTCACAGTTAATGGTGCGGGAGTAGTGGAAGTTAATAACTTGGGTCAAAGTACGATAGAGAAATTGTTGGAAAAACACAGCAACTTATTTAAAGAAGAGCTGGGGGAGTTCAATGGACATAAGGTCAAGTTGGAAACACATGAACAAGTGACACCGATTTTCCACAAACCACGACAAATACCATTTGCATTTCGAGAGAAAGTGTTTAAAGAGTTGAACCGTTTGGAGAAAATAGGAGTAATAGAGAAAGTGGCAAATTCGAAGTTTGGCACCCCATTGGTCCCGGTAATGAAGGCAAATGGCAAGGACATTCGACTTTGTGCGAATTACAAGATTACTATTAATAAGTATTTGAAAGATGGTAATCACCCGTTGCCTCGGATTGAAGAAATATTTGCAGCACTACAAGGGGGGCAACAATTTACGAAACTAGACTTATTAAGTGCGTACAATCAGTTGGTGGTAGACGAAGAAACTAGCGAGTTGTTAGCCTGGAGCACACCATATGGGATATATAAGGTGAAGAGACTACCGTATGGCACAAAACCGGCTTGTGCAATTTTTCAAAATATTATCGAAAAAGTGTTGCAGGGATCAAAACGAACCGTAGCTTTTTTGGATGATATAGTAGTAACAGGAGAGACCAGGGAAGAACATCTAAAGAATCTAGCGGAGGTACTGAACAAGTTAGAGAGTGCAGGTTTTAGACTGAATAAGAGTAAGTGCAATTTTTTCTGCGACACGATCAAGTATTTAGGGCACAAAATATCCGCAGTAGGATTAGAAAAGGATAGCGGGATGATCAAAGCAATTGTGGACAAGCCGACACCAGGAAATATAAAAGAAGTTCGGGCGTTTATTGGAATGGTCAATTATTATTCACGATTTATAGCAAATCTATCGATAAAATTAAAACCATTATACAGACTGTGTGAGAAGAATGCTCAGTTTAAATGGACAACAGATTGCGACGAAGCGTTCAAGTGGGCCAAGGAGGAAATTGCATCAGATCGGGTGCTGGTGCATTATGATCCGACATTACCACTACGGTTAACGTGTGATAGCAGTGCAAAAGGGATTGGGGCGGTGTTGTCGCACATAATGCTTGATAGGACAGAGAGACCGATATGCTTTGTGTCACGGGTGTTATCAAGAGCAGAGCAAAATTATGCGATGATTCAAAAGGAAGCATTAAGCATAGTCTGGGCGGTGAAGAAATTCTTCCAGTACCTGGCGGGTAGGAAATTTGAAATAATGAACGACCATAAACCGTTAGAAGCGCTATTTGGGGAGAATAGAAGTTTACCGCAGATGGCAGCGGGACGGCTGCAGAGGTGGTCCCTGTTCTTGGCCAACTTTGATTATTCGTTTAAGTTTAAGTAAAGGAAAGGAAAACGTGCAGGCGGATTGTTTGTCGAGACTGCCATTGCCGAACTTGCGAAAGAAAGAAGTGGAAAATGAGTACGACTATTTAGATTTCATGGAAAACATTGTGCCGATCGATTTGAACCGAATAAGGTCAGCGACAAGGAAAGATGCGGAATTGGGAGCAATCTTCAACTACATCAGAACTGGATTTCCAAACAAAAGTGATAACGAGCTATTGAAGGGCTATTTTTTGAGAAAAGCGGAATTGTCCATTGAAAAGAACGTGATTATGTGGGGATATAGAGTGTTGGTTCCAAAATGCTTGAGGGTGCAGCTATTGAACGAGCTCCACAACACGCATGAAGGAGTCTCCAAGATGAAGGCCAATGCAAGATCGTATTTCTGGTGGCCATCATTAGATACGGATATCGAAAAGTGGGTTAATTCGTGTAAAGTGTGCTTATCGTTAAGACCAGAACCAGTTAAGGCCAAATTAATGCCCACAGTGAAGGCAACATATTTTTATGAACGGGTTCATGCGGATTATTTGGGCCCTTTTGAAAATAAAATGATCCTAATAATTTCGGATAGTTTCTCTAAGTGGGTAGAAGCCTTTATTGTGAGTACCGCAGACACGAAAAACACTGTGGAGAAATTTAGAGAATGTTTTGCAAGGTTTGGTCTACCAAAAACGTTGGTTACGGATAACGGTCCGCAATTTAGTTCCGAAGAATTTGCAAGATTTATGAACGATAATGGCATAAAACACCTGACGTCTCCTCCGGGGCATCCAGCTACAAATGGTTTTGCCGAAAATAGTGTCAAAAGTTTCAAACAGGGTTTGAAGAAAGCGTTGAAAGATGACAAAAACAAAGATAATAGTTTTATAACATTAATGAATAGGTACCTTTTTCATTACAGAAATTCCATTCACATGAGTACAGGAGTTACACCCGCAAGTTTGGTTTTTAAGGGAAAAATTAGAAATCGCTTTGATTTATTGCTAGAAGGCGACAGGAATCGAGAGGCCTATATGAGAGGTAGTCGAGAAATAAAATTTGAAGTAGGGGAACGTGTATATTGCAGAGATTATAGAAACCCAAATAAAAAGGGATGGGCAGAAAGTGTCATAGACGAAATTTTGGGAGACAGAATCTATTTTTGTAGACTGGTTCATGAGAATTTGATTTGGAAAAGGCATCTAAACCAAATTATTCTAGCACAGACTAGAGAAGAGATGGATCCACAGAGTGTGCAAGATAGGAATCTAAGTGTAGTGGTGCCGGAACCAAGAATGGAAGAGAAAAGAGTTCCAGTGGGGGAAGTGGCAAGTTCGCCGAGACCGGAAAGGGAGACGGCGCAAATCTTACCAGATTTAGAAGTCACGACGAAGGAGACAAATACAGAAGATCTACCGGTGGGGACAACAACGCACAGAGACAGCGAAGAAGGACCAACAAGCAGTCATTTGCAATCAGAGAATGCAGTTCCTATCGTGGGGAGACCAAGAAGACACATTAGGGCCCCGGATCGTTTGAATTTATGAGGGGAGATATTGTAATATATTCGAATTTAAATGTAACTATATAAGCGCGCGGCTAGAGGGCGTAACTGTAAATATGTACATATGTATTATAACTTAGCTTTATGAAAAGGACAGTTTAGTTTTGTTGTTAGTAATAAACAAAGCACTTAAATAATAATAGCGTTATTTATGAGAATATACACCAGTAAGTACATACATACAATACATACATATAATACAAGTCTTTGTACATAGATGGCCAGCATATTAGTTTTGCGGTAGAAGAAAATCAACGATTACTAAATTACTTTAAAAAAATTATTAAAACAAAAGTCACCCATTCTGCACCGACTCAAACTTAGTTACTTACATTACTTATTAAGACTCAAAATGTAATATATTTATTTTATGCTTTTTAGTTTCTTTTTTGAGGTCGGTTTAATTTTTTGTTAAAAAGTTTTTTTTTAATGCCATATTAACATTTTTTTATTATTTTTGAGCAAAAATTATTGATAAAGAGCATTACTTCTACTTACAGCAAAATTCAAACCAAATACAACCATTTTCTATTTTTCAGAGATAATTTTAAGTAAATCGCTATTACAGAAATATGTAACTTAGTGAGTTTTACCTCTAAGCAGACGATATAATATATGTGCTGTATATCTGAGGTAATAACAATAAGTAAGTACATACATACAATACATACATATAATACAAGTCTTTGTACATAGATGGCCAGCATATTAGTTTTGCGGTAGAAGAACTTTTTCCAAACATAGAAAAACCATCCAAAAGTAAAGCAAGATTTCTGACATTCGTGACAAAGTTTTTCATGTTATACGGGGCCCCAAAATGGACAAATTTCCCAAAGAAAAAAATCAATTTTAAGAACCCAATTTTAAGGCCGGCCCTGCACGATGTTGTGTGGAAAGTGTAATGGTGCTACAACAAAATATGAAGATTTAATACAATGCAAAATGAAATGCGGAGTAATCTATCATATAAAGTGTATCGGGATGTCCCTGGAAACCATGAGTGAACTAAATAGAAATGGAAAGGTCGATCAGTGGATCTGTTACAAATGCGAAGGAGGATACATAACCTCAAACAATATCATCGCAAACACTACTGAGGACAATACAGACGAAACAGTTAAAGTTACTGACCCAGCGAATAAAGAATCTTTACCAATAGTATGGGAAAGTGTAGTATATCATAACAGAAAGCGATTAAGAAGCAGTCCAGAAGAACCAAATAAAATTAAACGCCAAACCTTTATGAAAGATTATTGGTTGAGCCAACCGGTGAGTACATCAAATCGTTTTGAACCGCTGCAACAAGAACAAGAAACTACAAATAGTGGGACAAACAATGCCTCTAGACAAGTTGAAAAGGTTGAAAAACCACCACCAATATTTGTGAGCGGAGTTGGAGACATAGGTCCATTATATGCTAAGCTGAACGAAATAGCTAGAGATGGATACACACTGAAAATATTATACAACAACCAAGTAAAAATACAACTTAATAATGCCGATAAATATGCACCTGTAGTAGATGCATTAAAAGAAAAAAAAACCGAATTTTATACCTATCAAAGAAAACAAGATAGAAGTTTTAAAGTGGTATTACGTAATATACACCCAAGTGTCGATATAGTGAATTTAAAACAGGAAATAGAAAAGTACAATCACAAAGTACTTAGAATAACAAATATGGAAAATACTGCTAAAGTTCCGTTACCACTCTTTCTTGTGGAATTAGAATCAAGAGAAAATAATCGAGACATATACAAAATAAAACACCTAATGCATACTATTATCAATTTCGAACAACCACACAAAAAAAGAGATATTCCACAGTGTGCCAGATGTCAGGCGTACGGACACACAAAAAGTTTTTGCAACAAAACCCCAAATTGCGTTAAGTGTTTACAAAAACATTTTACAAAAGATTGCCCGAGGAAGGAAAGAGGTCCAGATGTGAGATGCTGTAATTGTGGCGGAAATCACCCTGCTAACTACAGAGGTTGTGAAGTACGTAAACAACTGATACAAAAAATGTTTCCACCACTTAGAAATAAACAATTAATAAATAACCAACAGACTAACCTCTCAAACTTAACATCGAGAAACACATATGCGCAACAAACAAGAGGAAATCAACAACAAGGAAATGCCCAACAACAAGAAGACAGAAACACGCAATCCCAACAACAATCGACTGCACCAATGCAGAAACCTAATAATGATCTGGAAAACATGCTCATACAATTAATGAATAAAATGGACACCATATTAAACCTCCTCACAGCCCTTATAACAAAAATACCATAACAGCCTCACAGCTCAAAATCGCAGTCTGGAATGCCAATGGACTAGTACAAAGAGGTCCAGAACTTAAGACTTTTCTAACCAATCAAAACATAGACGTTATGATGATATCGGAAACACACTTTACGAAAAAGAGCTATATGAAAATACCAGGGTACAACATTTATAGTACACAACGTCCTGACGGAGCAGCATACGGGGGCACTGCAATCATAATAAAAACAACAATTAAACACCATGAATTAGACCAGTTTAAACAAGAATACCTACAAGCGACTAGCGTCTGTGTAGAAGATTGGATTGGGCCAATCACACTAACAGCTGTCTATTGCCCACCAAGATACTCAATAAATCAGGAACAGTTTAATCAATTTTTTAAAACACTCGGCAACAGATTCATCGCAGGAGGAGACTATAATGCCAAACATCCTTGGTGGGGCTCTAGATCACTTAATCCATCACCAAAGGGTAGGCAACTATATTTAGCACTAAAAAAGGAAAATCTCCAAACTGTGTCAACAGGAGAGCCCACCTACTGGCCCGCAGATCGCAGAAAAATTCCTGATTTGATCGACTTCTGTACAACTAAAGGTATACCTGTAAACAATATTAAAGCCAGAATCATGTCTGGATTTGTCATCTGACCACTCTCCTATACTGGTGACACTTAGCTCACGTAAAATACTAAAAAAACAAAATTCTCCATCACTCTGTAATAACAAAACCAACTGGAATGAATTCAGAAACATTCTCAACGACCGAATTAATATCAATATGTCCTTAAAAACAGAAGAAGAAGTTGAAACAGCAGTAGAAAAAATTACCATAGCGATACAAGAAGCAGCCTGGGAAGCCACTCCAAAATGTGAAACAACTCAAAAAATACAGACCTGCTCGAAAACAGTTAAAACTAAAATTGCAGAAAAACGTAAATTGCGAAAAACCTGGCAACTAACAAGATCACCACATGACAAAGCGAAATTCAACAAAGCTATAAAACAATTAAAAATCATATTGAAAGAAGAAAAAAATTCAGCTATCCAAGAATACTTGGAGAGTTTAACTGCAACAGAGGCTACAGAGTATTCACTGTGGAAGGCAACGCGAAAAATGAGCAGGCCACAAACTCACATTCCCCCAATTAGAATAGGACTAGGAAAATGGGCCAGAACAGATAGTGAAAAGGCAAAAATCTTTGCAGAACATCTTGAAAATGTATTTAAACCTTTTCCATCAGAAATTAGTGTCGATGAGGAGAATAAAATTATCGAGTCTTTAGAAGCACCACATCAAATGGACCTTCCTATGAAAAAATTTAAAAAAAAAGAAGTATTTAAGGTTATAAAGAAGGAACTTAATCCTAAAAAAGCACCAGGCTATGACTTGATAACAGCTAAAATTATGCAAGAATTACCTATGAAAGCAGTCAAGCTAATTACAATTTTATTTAATGCCATGTTAAGACTTAGCTATTTTCCACTCCAATGGAAGGTGGCGCAGGTGCTCATGATACCAAAACCAGGAAAAAATCCAGAGGAAGTAACGTCTTATAGACCAATAAGCTTGCTTCCGGTAATGTCAAAGGTATTTGAAAAACTGATAGTGAAGCGTCTGAAGGAAATTATCCAAATAAAAAAACTAATACCGGACCATCAATTTGGGTTTAGAGATAAACACTCGACTATAGAGCAGGTTCATAGAATAGTCAAAAAAATCAATCAAGCTTTTGAAGAGAAAAAATTTTGTTCTGCAGTCTTCATGGATATTTCACAAGCATTTGATAAGGTCTGGCATCCGGGTCTACTATATAAATTAAAAAAGATGCTGCCCTACGATCTATACCAACTAATCAAATCTTATATTAGCAATAGACACTTTCTCGTCAAAGTGCAAGATGAGTACACAGGAATATATCCAGTAGAAGCAGGAGTTCCTCAGGGTAGTGTACTGGGACCAATCTTATATCTCCTGTACACTTCGGATCTGCCAACAATGGAACAAATTACCACGGCCACATTTGCGGACGACACGGGTATCTTGATATCACATACAAATCCTAAAACGGCCTCAGAACTAACACAAATAATCATGACAAAAATTGAATATTGGCTCAAAAAATGGAGAATAAAAGCCAACGAGTCAAAGTCTACGCATGTGACATTTACACTGCGAAAAGAAACATGTCCCCCTGTAACCCTGAATGGCAAACAGGTTCCACAAACAGAGACCGTGAGGTATCTTGGTATACACCTAGACCGCAGACTAACTTGGAAAACCCACATTTGGACTAAGAGGAAGCAACTCAACCTGCAATATCAGAAAATGTACTGGCTGATAGGTAAAGGATCAAATCTCTCACTAGAAAACAAAATACTAATCTATAAAACAATAATCAAACCTGTATGGACGTATGGGATACAACTGTGGGGCTCTGCATCCAACTCCAACATCGAAATTTTAGAGAGATTCCAAGCAAAGTTGCTCAGAAATATGGTGAACGCGCCATGGTTTGTAACAAACGAGATTATCCGAAAAGATCTTGCCATCCCAACGGTAAAAGAGGAAATTAGCTCATTTAGTGCCAAGTACAAAGACAGGATTAGTGTACATCCAAACCAATTGACAGTTGACTTGATGAGTGATCAACATGATATACGAAGACTGAAAAGATTCAAACCCCCAGACTTAATTAATAGATTCAGACTATAAGCATTTATGCAGACTATTAACTTACCCTGTACATCAATAATTCAATGAATTAAAGTAGTAAAGGTATAAGCCACTGGGTTTATACCTAACATGTTATTATTATTCTTATCTTTGTGAACATAGACAGCAGATTTACTTAATGTTTGTTAAGACAGATTGTAAATATTCTGGGTAATTAAAAAAAAAAAAAAAAAAAAAAAGAACCCAAACGAGTCCAAAGAATTTTCTGACAACAAACCTAAAGGAAAAGTTTTAAAATTTGCCAATAACATATGTAAAACTCCGGACAAAAAAATGGGATATCAGTGAGAAAAGCACATAGATCCACAGTCTGATTGCAAACTGGTCCACTTGGTAAAGCAAAATTCTTAATGAGAATTCCTATGACTTTACTCTCATGAAGTGTTCAAAAGCACCTAATATACCACCCATTTTTTATATGCAGTTTTTTACAGGTAAGCACGACGATTGCAGTTAAAAAAAACCATCAGATGTTTCCTCACTCCTTGGAACAGAGATGAGCAATCTTTTTTTACAACAGGCCAGCTGCAATTTTAAAAATGTTGTTCGAACTGCATGTATTTGTAAGAAAAAACTCAAATTATCTCTTTATTAGCACAATAAACCTAAAGACACTGTAGGAATTTTTAAAAGTCAAAATGTAAAAATCTTTAAAAGGCCGCACGAGAAAGTGTGGCGGGCCGCGGATTACTCATCGCTACTTTAGAGCATAGAGATTATAAAGCAGAAATCAATGCCTGATGGCAAAACCTATCACTATTACTTCCATTAACAAGATGTTTAGTGGATAAAAATTTTACAGTACTAATCAGAAGCGATGTCTTTTGAGGATTTGCTCCTTTCAACAAAACAACGCTTAAAAAGTATTGGGTTTAGATGAATTTATTCGCGTTTTACATTACCGTTGGTGGCGCCACCGTCAATAACAACATTACGTCTTTCAGCAGTTCCAATTATTTCGTGTGGTGGCGTTTTGTTAATATAAACAAAAGAAAATGTTTGTTTATGGTGTTTATGTTGGTATTTACTATACGTTACAAACGAGTTTGAAATTATTCCGCGTGGAGGCGTTTTGTTAATGTAAAACGCGAATTGCCGCAACATTGACGATGTGGCGTTAATTAAACAATGTTTCGGAGTGGGGATGACAGGTAGCACCATGACAAAAATAAAGAGAGAAATACTACTTACTAAAGTATATTCGCTTTATAGCTGCAGCGGATGTAAACAATGATCAATGCGTGATAAGCACGTGATTTTATTATGCTGGTTACTTGCGGTATTATGATTGGATGCTCGCAAGGTCAAGACAACCCTATACACAGCCCGTACTTGCAATTTTTCAGTGCAAGTTTAGTAGATGCATATAATTGTACAATAATAATACAGGACAACCTAGATTAGTCCCTGCTCCATATGTACACTGTAAAGCTCCTCCCCATAAATCACGCGCCAGCTGCATGTATTTGTTATTGTCTCCTGCAGCTGTAAAACGAATATACTTTAGACGATCTCGAAGATACTCAATGTTTAAAAATAAACAAAAAATCATCCTTTTAAGATCATAATTTCGTCTAGTATGTAACGAATTTTTGTAAAATTCATTAGTCATTACTAACTTTACAAAATTTGTGCACGCACCTCGTATTTTCTCGCAACTGCGTATTAATTCATTTCCGATACGAGCGGATTGCTTGCAAAACACGTGAATGTTGTTGGAATTTATTTCTGATTTTGGTCTGTGCCTTGGACGTTCTATTATAGGACAAAGTTTCTAATTTTTGATAATTTCCCGTTAACATCAGTTTTATCAGGTAATTAGTCTTGAGTTTCCAATAACATTTTACTGTGATGTAATTCGTTCTGTAGAGGCAAATTCTCTGAGTAGAAAATTCTCTGGATTGCAAATTTTCTTAGTGGAAAAATTCTTTGGATGTAAAATTTTCTAGATATCAAATTCTTTTGATGACAAATTCTCCAAGGTGGTTACCTTACAACAACTAAATTACTTGCAAAATATTCTTGAAACTGCGAGTGTGCATGTTACAAACAGGTGATGCCCTATGGTCATACTTTTTTTGATGAATCGAGCATCTAATGCTGTTTGGTTCCCATATGGACGGATATTTTAACTATCATGTTTTTTTTTAGAAGATCAGAAGATTTGAATTTTATTACATCTTGAAGATTTTTATAATACATTGTAATTTTTACCATCACAAATTTTTGTAAACACTGCAGCAATGAAAGCTTTCTGAAACTGAGTGAGTAATAACTTCTATGTATAAAAATGTCTAAGATTTGTGATAAAAATTTTATGTAATTTTATGGCATGTAGTCTAGAGTGGAATTGATTATGTTAAAGATTGCTCTTTGACTGCCGTTATTTTTTAAAGCGATTTTGAATTACTCCAGCATCATTCATTAAGCTTTTTACGTTCTAAGTAGAACATTGCTTTTCCCTTTTTGGGAATTACAAATCCGATTAGCGGGGTGGATTAGTCCCCATATTACCTATTTCCGATAAATCAATATCTATTTCACCACACCGTGTGGATGTCCACTGAAAGGCCGAGCTAAGAAATTCTGTATAGTCCACGATTTGAACCCAGAATTTCCGCTCTGTACTCAACCAGCGGTCACATCACTCCACGGCTGGTACTCCAGCATCACTTAAGAGTAATTTTTTATGTGATTACATAAATTGTTAACGATTTTGTGTGTTTGAATTCTAAATGTCATCAACTCGCGACCCTTCGCATACCGCTATTGCAGTAGCTGGTCGGATGATCGATCATTGGTCCTGCGTTAAAAATAAACAAAGTTGGTGGATTTTTTTAATCTATTAATTTTGGTTTAACGCAGACCGCGTTTTCCTTTTGGGGAAGATTAGGAATACGTTATAAGTATGAAATCAAAAACATACCAAAACCAATTGGTAGAGATAAAAACAAACGGCTTACTAGAAGGATAAACGTTGACGTTAACCCTTCTAATTAAGTTTTCAAAAATTCAATTTTGCAAGCAAAACATAAAATGCTTTTAGGAGGTTTTCTTTTTATTTCCTTGGGTGTCAGTTCCAAATATTTTAGTCTAAGCCGAGCCAAGGCGTTACAGCTAAAGATAATGTCGGCTGATTTTATCTCCGATTCGCAGAGTTGCACCTATCATTGCCTTCCAGTTCCATTTATTGAGGTGATAAATGATAATATCACTGGAAAATGTCCAGTGAACAATCCCGTAATGAATCTAATTTAGTTGTTTGATAAAAGTTATTTGATAAACATGGACTGGCGAATATGGAAATAAAAAGCAGAATACAAGAAAGAAAAAAGATTGTGGGATGTATGAATGGTATATGGTGGGATAGAAGTATTTCAAAGAGAAATATAAAATGGATATTAATGGTATTGGTGGAGTCAGTTATGTGCTACGGATGTAAAGTGTAGGTAGTAAAAGAAGCAATGAAGAAAAAACTTAAAGTTGTAGAAATGGACTCTCTACGCCGCAGCGCCATAATATCAAAATTGCAGATAATCCCTAATGAGGAAATTAAAAGAAGACAAAAAAAAAGAAAAACAAGGAAGACTACCAAAATCTTGGAATGAAGGAGTACGGAAAGCGATGTGATGTATTGTGATGTGTTTAGCATGTATTGTTACTTACCTTGCAATGTATGAGGCAATCCGAAATATATTGAAGTGATCTCGGCGAGATACCTCTCAAATGTGCGCCGGCAGCCCTCAAAAAGATGAAATCAAGTCGTAATTAATAAATTTATTAATTAAATTAGTTAATATTAAAAATTAATAATAAAATTTTTATCAAAAAGACTCCTTTGAACTCACAGATTTGAGTTTTGAAAGTGTATGGTGTAATTGGTGTTAGCAAATACGAATGCGCTATTACAATTGAAAACTAAACAATCGAGAATAGCAAAATAACGCATTCGTACCCACTACGGTGTATTCATGAAACATAAAAAGTTTATAATATAACATGTTTATTGTAAAATCAAATAAACTTTACCAAAAGATTAGTTAAAAAAAAAATTAATTGTTTATCAAACATGTGAACTTTAAAGAATTTGTTATTCGGCGCCACGAAACTTTAAATTACACTTAACGCGAAAAATTTTATCAAATGTTAAATAATTTTTTTATTTAAGCTTAAATACCTTTGTAAAATCGATACAACTGAAGCTCCTCGTTCCATATGCAGGAATGTCGAACCATTGACCAAATTCCCAATCTATTCTTCCTCTAATGTACTCTTGGAACCAGAAGCACTCACAATCCAAAAATTACAAATCAAAAATAATCGCCGCTCAAACTCGGGACAGACTATTCAAAAATTTCAAATTGTTGACCAAAGAACTCTTGATCATTAAAAAAAAACGCCAATCCAAACTTCATAAAATTCTGATCCTCACAAGACCAAGACGATCTCACTGATCAAAACACCCAAAACCAACGCCTTTTTCCGCGGGCAAAACTAACTCAAATAAATGACCAAAAAATCAACTCTCTCTCTCACGACCGTTGGTCGATTAACTTTTCTAGCAATTATTTTTGCTCTTGTCCATTTCTGATAACGCCCAAACTTGCGTTCTACGAACAATTTTATCGCGTGCACACTTTTAAATTTTTAAAATAATTCACAATACAAAATAAATTCATCGCTTTAAAAATTTTTAACAAAAATAAGTTTGCCGTTTGTGTTAAAAGTTACAATAAACTTTCCTTTTTTAGGTGTCTCTTTGATAATTCGTAAATAACATAAAAAAATTGAAAAACAAAACAAAATTATCAATTTCGACTTAATTCTGTTTAAATTAATCTTTTTAAAGTCGTTTTACGACAATATATACATAAAAAAAGAAGTCTTTTAGCTTTTGTAGTCAAGTACTGTATGAATTTCTTCGCCTTTGTCCTGCTATATTATACCAGAAAGTTTTTTTACTCTCCGCTTTTTACATCTGGATTTCCAGCCTTCTGTGTGTTTTGGATAGCCCACAAAATAGTTTGAATCTAGTCGAGGTATTTTTGAGCTTAACCTAGCTCTAGGTTAGACTACCTAGAAACCTAGAAACTAGGTTTGTCTGCTATTTCATTACTTTCATGACCTAGCACCCAGTGAAAGGCAATTTTGTTGCCCTTGTCCAGTTTTGTGAAAATTTGTCTACATTTTCATGTGGATAAAGACTCAAGGCTGCTAGTCATTAAATTGACTTTTTTTCCCTTTAAATTTGTTTGCAGGTATTCATGGGCACATAGTGTAATTACAAATACTTCGGTTTACATAATTGTAGAATAGATTCCAAGGCTTCATATCTTGAACCATGTATGCCTATGCCTGATCAGTTTCTGATCCATCTGTAGGTATACCAGTTGAAGGATGTTGTATCCTTACTTGTATTATTTGATTTCTAGCGATGTTGCAGTTCTAAATAACTACCTCAAACGGTGTTTAAATGTCAGTCCAAATCTAATTCTGAATGGGATAACTGACAATAGAAGCTAAAACTAGTACTAACACCTGACGTATACGTGGATATTCAACGCATATTATGTTACAAATATTTTAAACTCAGCAAGATGAACTTGTATAATAGAAAAACTCCACCACAAAAACTAAAGTGCTTAGTTATAGGACTAAGGGTGTTATTCACGAATTTTTAAAAACTCTTTAAGAACCGTGAAGGTTGGTTTCTACTAACAATTCTTCTGACTGTTAATTACGACCATTATTTGATCTATCATCTGTATCAAGCACAGGTACACTTAATAACAGGTTTTTTACGCTTATAATTGTTTAACGTGTCATAGGTAGCTTGCTAGGCTAACTTCCAGATGTTCCTGTAACTCTGCTTTTTATGTTAATAATGGCAATTCATTAACTCAGGAGGACCACTAGCTTCACGAGCTTTTTGAAGCACAACTACTAGTCATAAAAAAGTTTTCCTATTAGGGGCCATCCATAAATTACGTCACACAAATTTTAGCACTTTTCAACCCCTCCCCCCGCCCTTGTCTCAGGTTGTCACATTTTTAGAACCCCTCCCCCTGATGTGACGTCACACATTTTTTAATTTTATGCATGTATTTAAAAATAATCAAAAGAAAACAGTTATTTTCATTTTTTTCTACTTTTATAAAATCAATATAAAGTCAAATATTTTTGATAATAGAGAAAACAAACGACTGTAACGTCACAAAGCTTTTGACCCCCCCCTGCCCCTTGTCACACAATGTCACATTCTAGTGATACCCTCCCCCCCTTTTAACGTGTGACGTAATTTATGGATGATCCCTTATCGGATTTAAACTCAATACCTCGCATTTGCAGTTGATCGCATTACCTGCAAGGAAAATAAGCGTCTCACACTAGCAATTGAATTAATGAATTGGTAAGTTGGAAATCAAACTTTACGGTTCATAAATATTTTTTAAGAGTTTGAATAAACACTCGGAGTACTCGAAATTACAGTTTGAGAAAGATAAAAGTTGTGAAATTTGAGGATAACCTGTTAATTCTTGCAGTTCACAGAGACCTCGACTACCAACAAAACCTTCCAATGGGAAAAAAACTAGGTACATAGATATTCGATCTATTTCTCATCGATATTCGTATTATCGGAAAAAGCGGAAGGCTTAATTCTACTTACAATACAATACAAACGATCGTGTGGTATTTTCTTTCAATTTTCACCTTTAATGTAAAGCAAAAAAGTATTAGGCATAGACTAGGTTAGAAAAATCAAAATAACAGAAATGGTAAAAAATAAAATAATAGATATATTACTTACAAAGCGATGGAAATATGACACACAAGAAAGAGAACCCACGCACTTATCCAAAATATTAGGAAATGGACGCAATTGTGACACAACTCTTCATAATTGTTTAACTGTCATTTTGTAAATGTCATTAGTAGTTTCTAAACTTTAATGGAAGAGTTAAAAAGGCCACTATGTCGTTTTACCCGGCTATGTCATTTTAGATTCGTTTCCTATATAGAAGAAATCTTATTAATATAAATAATATTAATAAAAAAAAATATATAAAAATTTTATAAAAACTATAAAGTTATAGTGTACCTAAGTAAATTTTGCGTTACTTGAGTGCAAAATGCATTAGTACATTAGTTAATTACAAAATAATTAATGTGTCTTGTATAAATAAACAAATAATTTCATGTTCTTGTTTGAATGCTAATGATATTTTGGTGAGAAAAAAAAATGCTTTGAGGAAAATCATTGTAAACGATTATGTACTTTCCTTTCAACGTTTCAACGCTGTTGTAAGTTTGTTTATGTTGATTAGTCTACTGCATGCATGGTAAACTGGTGGCCTAATTCGTTAAAGAAAATTGCTAGAAATGGCGGTAAGAAAATTTTAAATTAAATATCGTAATTATTAATGTACATGCAGAGCAATTACAAGCCGAAAATGTGGCAGCGCAGTCACTGTAAATACTTAATATTATTACGCCATATATTTAACTCTACCATTTTATATAGAATTAATTTAAATTAATTTTGCATTCAACCATTTATCACTCAAGTTTAAAATTAAATTTTAATTTATTACCAGAAACGGACTAGCTAAAACTTCAAAACATATCCCGTTCCGTAAAAAGTTAACCACAATATATTTTCACATTTAGAAATAGGGAAACTTGTTAAACTGTTGCTTCAATTACCTCCTGAATTCTGACCCTGCAAGTAGGAAAGATAAGGGTATGGTAATCCCCAAGGACAACGATCCGTTTTAGCAACTTCAAAACTTGTAAAGGTAGCTACATTCTGTAATATTACCAAAACAGTGCTTTTCTTCTAATAGTAAGTTTCTTATTCTTTGAACAATTATTTATTTTTAGTACTGCATCACAAATATTTATTTTTCCAAGCTGCTTTGCAGGTTTTCATTATTTTCAACCAAGAAAATTGTTGAACCGGTACTGTATTACTAGGTCTTTTTGTTTGTTAACTGACAAAAATTATATCTCGTATGTGAATCACTGCTATTTATAATTAAATATCTCAACTAATTAAAAATTTAAAGCTACTAATTGGCGAAACTTTCACAGCAACAACCTGAAAATTATATTATTTTAAAGTTCACAAATTTATCAAATTTGTAGAGCAGCTTTTTTTTTTATTTTAAAACAGAGCTTTCTTACTCCCCCTTTCCTAGGCTAGAAAACACCACAAAATTTTTTAAGTGTTTTGAGTTTTTATTGTGATGAAATCTAAATAACCAGTGCTACCAAATTTTTGTATGGAGTATTTTGTTTCGTTTGTGTTCCTTAAGGTAATTTAATTATATTCTTACGATCCCCTTAATTCAAGTATACAAAGAACTAAATAGCAAAAGTAGCAAAAAAGATTTGCAAAGGGAATATATTAAAGTGGTCTATTTTGTTTGGCGCACTTTAGACAGTTCCTTAGCGAGTAAATATAGCTCTGCCCATAGCTATTCACAAAATCGTTTTCGTAAATCATTACTCTTCCACTGAGTCTAGCAAATCATTTATTTTATGATCAATAAAAACAGCCAAAATTCCATTCCCTACCCTTGCATCCTTCATCTATTTTACAAGTTATATACCAAAGATCAAGCAGTTGTTTAGAAGTTGATATATTATAATTTACTACTACTTGAATATTTTATCTTGATATTGTAGTATATTAATTACATTACAAGTTAGCCCTAACAACAAAACAATAAAATGTTTGCTTAGATTAAATATTTAAATTCTAATTAAATACAAAACAGTTGAAATATTATATAAGTGTACCCTACCGTTGAATGTGGATTACAAACCATGACCCTGAGAAAATAAGTAAAACAATCTAATAATAATTAAAACTCAAATTTATACCTAGATACATTAAAATGTTCCTAATTTCGCAATAAGATATCTTATTTTGATCTTTCTTTTTGCAGCTGAGAAAATTAGGAATAACGAATTGTACAAGGATTGTACCATATGAATAGAAATAGAAGCAAATATTGGATTGACTTATGGATTTGAAAAGCATTTGGACTATTATTTTAAATTGGAAGACCTCAAAATTTTAAAGCAAAATAAGCCATGTGATTTCAATTTTGACTGCTTTGTATAAAATGTTTTACAATATGAATGTGTGTTAGTTAATCCTCATAAAATTTAAATATTTCAATTATTAAAGAGTACTTAAAATAGAATATTAGATAGGTAGTATACAATAATATATTCTTGAAATTAGAATGCTGTGGGAAAGCCTTACTATAAATAATCAATTAATAATGAATGCTGTTTTAGAGTGATTTTATATAGGCTAAAATTCAGACAAATTTTTTAAAAATGGACAGAAAATCGTTAAATCGCTCAACAGTTAATGAGTTCACTCATGGTTCATTGGGTATGACTTTTTTGGTAGTAACGATTTTTAGCAATTTGAGTCTTTCAGGTAGAATGTACAAAACACTTTCTGCCTCTTCGATGCCTCCTTTCAGTTTTTAACCTAAATTTATTCGAATCGCGGTAATACATTTAAGCCAATTACATTTATATTATGTAGGTACATATTATAAAACCAAATTATTAGTAAACTACACAACATGCAAGTTTTAATAGAATTTATATTATTTAATTTCTGTAATTTTAAAATCGTTTAAACATTGTTTTTTAAAATAGCGCAGTAATGGACACAAAATAATGGTAGAGCAGAAGTGGGTCCACCCTCTTCAGCATTTTTAAAATATTAAAAAGAACTAAATGTGATCAAGAGCATTTTAACAATATTTTCTACTAATTGGGATTCAAACCCGTATATCTTGTTAAACTGGCATTGAGAACATATCCTGGTAATTCAACCGATCGTTACCATGAGTTAGAGCTGGAATGTAAAGTAGATTTTTATTGGAAAACTCCTGAAGATTCCATCTTGGAACTCGATTTGAAT
Organism: Rhagonycha fulva; assembly: GCA_905340355.1. Lineage (NCBI taxonomy): Eukaryota > Metazoa > Arthropoda > Insecta > Coleoptera > Cantharidae > Rhagonycha > Rhagonycha fulva. The sequence continues at coordinate 39,983,736 of HG996556.1, forward strand.
CCACGTGACCAAACACAAAATATTGAGTCACAATAGAGTAGTATGTAGACATATCTTGATATTTTTATAAAAGTTTTTGGTAGATCCTTCTTTGAAAATTATTTTTGATGATAACAAAAATGTCACTTTTTGTGTAATTTCCAGATAAACAAATGAAATACCATAATACTATACAGACAACGTCTTTTGCAGCAGCCCCGCTAATACAATATCACATGACATCAAGATGGCAAAAAATTGAAATTTTTGTACACAGCAAGAAAGACAAATTTTACCACAATTTGAAGAAAAAAAGAAATTTTTATTGCCTGAACTATATCATAATTCCAAATCATTTGTATCAACTTCTTGCAAGTATTTACATTAAAAAAAATTTTTTGGGAATAAGAGGAAGTATACAGAATTAGAAAAACAGAAGTACTCAAAAAAAAAGAGCCCCAAAATATCGGTTATCCGGGGTGCCTAAAAGTTCAGGTCCGGAAAAATTATATAATTTGAGTACCATAAATGTATAAATAAATAAATATAAAAAGTAGTGGAGCAATGGGTTTTTACTGTGAGCTGGAGCCGGATCTTAGAAAATTGTTCTACTCTACTGATCCACGTGATAATGTAGGTACATATATTAAGTATATATTATTTAGGCTTTCCTACCATGTTTATGCGACTTCCAATTTTCTCCTACCTATACTTTTGTTGAAAATGTCTGACTTATGTAAGGGACTTCTAGTTTAACATGGATTTCAAACTACGGAAATAAACAATTTTCACACCATAGATTCCAGATTAACAAAGTAACATTGCAAAGTAACATTGCCTCCTTCACCTCTTTCAACATCTTGGAGCTTCGCATGGAAGTTTGAGAGTATGTGATATACTTTAAGTTGGCTTAGAACCACATCGCACTTCAAAGTAGAGCGTTGACCCACGCGAAGGCAATAATCAACCTTTGATGAATAGTGATTTACGAGTAAGCGTGGCCGAAGCAACAGTAGCCTACCAGAGAACGTAGCGTCGTGAAGCCCAGAAGGGTCCGTCAAAAGGAAAAAGGCGACACGGTCGTGAAAAAGAAATGGGTTTATACGGTTGAAAAGAGTTTTCTACCGTACATGCCCGCAGCAACTTTACTTAATAACTGGTCTAGGTCGGTGCCGAAGCATTGAGTAAACGCCTCCGCTGTGACCTTGCAAACCAAAAACGTGAGGGGATTTTGGGACATTAAAGCTGAGAGTGACGCTTTCGAGCTTTAGCTCAAAGAAATTGGGGCGTGAATCGCACCGATTTCTCAACATGCGGGATGGACCTACTTCTACTTGAGCAAAGACTACAAAGAACAAAGCGAGACGCGTTTTGTTTTTTGTTGTGGAGGCTAATTTGTGAGTCAAATTAGTTCCGGTAAGAGGAAGTCATCGTCTTAAAATGTTACTTGGAGCCTACAAGTAGACGTTTACAAGCTGTACTAACAAATGTCCCCCAATGACTGCAAACGCAAGTTTAGTCAAATAAGATGGCTGCTTAACCCGCTTTCTGTCACCGCATATGAGCAAATGTTGAGAAAAGAAAACAACAAAGTGGTTCGGCAAAACTAAGCCCAGTAAAGTTAGAGATGTGGTGATTAAAACGGACGACAAGCATCGCGACCCATAGAAGAAAAAGAAAATAATCGACTTTATCAAGGTAAAAAAAAATGATCAAATTCGACGGGTTGTAATTATAGCGCCCAAAGCTGCTCTTTTTGATGTCAGGAGTAAACTGAAATCTAAGGTAGAGGTTCAGTTCTTAGTGTACTTAAAGAAAGGATGTTACAGCAATTTTAAAACCCCATGATACGCCTCTGAGCTAAATTTGAATTTAGCGCTTGCAAATTGTGTCTTTACCGGTTAGTGGTGCCAACCTGAACACTAGAAATCTGTAATAATCTAAAAGGAATTGTAAATACAAGCACTAGCTATTAGAACATCAGTGCAATTGGTACAGGCAGAAATTGTAAGTATCATCTTGTTAATATTATGTAATTATTATTTGATATATGTAATTAATTGTAGAAATTTTCAACTGTATGTCAAGATGATATACAGCTAGAATGATCTTTTTACTTTGCTTGAGGTCAAATCTTGGAATTAGAGTTGGATGCGGTTAACAGCTAAATCTAACATAAGTTATGGCCATGTTAACTCACAGTTTAAAAATTAAATGTTGTGTACATAAACGTACAATGTATGGTTTACATAAAAGCGAATGAAACTTTATCTTCAGGTCACCGATATGACGGGGACCCTTTAATGCACATTGTATGAAATTGTAATTGGTAATCTTTTCAACATACTGATGTAAGGGCCGGTTCTACCAACTCTGATTACTTACTTTAATGTCGGTTAGTTGTAGTTAATCACGGTTAAATAAAAAAAACTGTTCCACCACGTGTTTAATCATGGTTAAAGTAAGTTAGTAAGTAAGTTAAACCAGCAGTCTGGCGTAAATCAAACACGGATAGACGAGAGAGCGGGAAACTGCGGTTCTAATCCTGGTTGCGTCGGATATGTGCTGTGATCTAAAAAGTCCAAAATTGATCTGCGGACTACTTGCCAACCCGTCTGCCCAGCGTGGTGAGTTATGGGCAAAACCCTCTCTCTCTCCATTTGGGGGGAGTCTAAAAAGAGAGACCTAACGTTCAGGAGTGGACGAATAACGGCTGATGAAGAAAGTAAGTTAAACATTGTTAAAAATGCTGCACTCATGCGCATTTCTTGCAAGTGAGTTTATAGTTTTTTTTGTTTTTTTGAAAATCATACAACATCTTGAATTTATATTTCGTACCAAATTGGTATTAAATATTGATATTAATATTGGTATTAGATAATATATTAAATAAATTCAAGATGTTGTATGATTTTCAAAAAGTAAATAAAAATTAATTTTCAAATCAAGATTTTGAAAAAAAAGGGGTTTCAAAACATGATTTACGATAACACTCTATCGTCATCAATTGATGAAATTATTGTGAATGCAATTTATAGAAGACCACAAGTTTTAAATCCAAGACCGGATTACTTTGAAAATTATGACGATCTTGCGTTTTTCTGACGTTTTCTTCTACTAAAACGTACCGTAAAAGATCTGATTTTAGAAGTCCAGCATGAATTAGAGCACTTGACCTTAAAAAATAACGCTATTCCTCTTAAAAAGCAATTGTTCAAAATTGTTTTTTGATTCCAAGGTTGAGGTTATATTCTGTTAACACATTTGTCATTGAACAAAGAATGTTTACTGTAGGACTAGTAGCCTACACAATCACAATCTATCAACCAATCAGAATAGCTTTTACGCTCTAAAAATCGAATATACACGAATTCCAACCAATTTTCTAATTAAAGCTCCAAAACGCTTGGTGAAACGCCTTTCAAGTTAATATCGCTTAAATTTTTCTAACCATGGTTACTTAACCAACAATTTAATCCAAGTTGGTGGAACCGGCTCTAAAGGTCTGTTCTACAAAGCAAGTATAAGTTAAAAATAAGCTATACTACTGAGAATATGTTTTATCGTATTTTTTGTATAAATTGCGGTATAACTTATTGCTCTAACCTTGGGCAGATCATTATCCTACGATTTATATAAATATATAACGTTATATGACGATTGTAAATGCAATCTGTGTGACATAATCTCATCAGTATAGCTTATTCTTAATTTGTATACTTGCTTTGTAGAACTGACTTTGTATTTACAAAGTTTTTAACTATATGTTGATTGGTTGAACTGAGTTCAAAGTTGAACGAGGTTTAACCGATGTTGGTACAACCCACCCTAAGAAGCCCCATAATACCTATTGAGCTTTCAGTTTCCAAAAAAGCTAAATGTTACTAGTAGAGATAGCCTGAAACTATATTGCACTCTGTTGCATTCATGGCGCAAGATGGGTGAACCAATTTTTGACGGTGGCGAAAAATTTTCATAAACCATAAAACCTTATTAAATTTTCCTTTACTTTCTAGAATCTACATAGTTACCATTTGGTGGTAAAGAAAATTCAATATATTTCGTTGAATACTTTAAAATATATAGCGATAGAGAAATGACCATTATTATCGGTGGTATCTGTATACTTTGATTGTTCCAGATAATTATTAATCGTCAAAGTCAGTAAGTCTTTTCAGCCAAGTCGGTCAACAACATCGATCTTATATTACACATAATAGATCGTTGGTCAACAACGGTGGCTATTTTGTATATGCTGCGATTTCAGTCACAATAAGCCGTCTGCCATATTGAATATTTTGACGTTTAGCGATGCGCAGTATCATACCTTGTAAATCTATTTACCTTGAAATCTTTCAACTTTCTTGTAAAAGTAACCCCCTCCCCCCCATTTTTAACTAACTAAATTTTAAAATTGCCTGCCCTCCAGAAGAGTCGGCATGTGGCCTTTGCATGCATAATTTCTAGGTAATTGCTGCGGCACTTACCGGTTTTCCAGGTAGTTTTGTGAAAACGTGTTACTAAAATCGTTCGTTTTGCGTTTTCAATCTTATCTCTGGAATCTTGGAATTTTTAGATCTCAATCGTATAGAATTACTGCATTATGTATGCAAAGGCCATATCTAGACTGCTCTGGAGAGATTGGCGATTTTAAACAGAAAGAATCTAAAAAATCTTTAAAAAGAACTACAGAACATCAGTTCACCACTGTTGTTTTTGCGTGTTTAATTTCAATTTTAATTAGCTATAAACATTAGAAAAAAAATTTTAATTAATTAATAGTTTTCGTAAAGTGTGATTTTAAAGAAATAAGAGAAAGGGTCTTTAATTTGTGATTATTAGATATTATTGAAGAGGTTCAAGAGTTTTATCAGACTTTCAACATTACAAAATATAGCTCGGCTTCTGGACCTACCATTTCTGCTTCTTGCTTAACGTTAGTTCAGATTACGGCCTTTGCACTTTCTTAATGTATCTCGGCCTTCGGCTTAGCATTTTTCCAGACTCATAAAAACATGAAGATTTCATAGAAAAGATTCATAGATTTAATTGTTGAAATAAAACAACAAAAATTCATATAGAGCAGTACAATTTTTTGTGTTCCGACTGCTGCTACAAGCAAAAGACATTGTGTGCGTTCAGCAATGCTCAGCGGCTGAGAAGATGACTAATCAAATCAGGTTTTGCTGAACAGAGCGCTTACTTACAACTGTTGACTAAAAAAATCAGTGAAAAAATTTTACGCTGCGTTTGTTCAACTTATGATTAGTTTAAGGTTGCTAGGCAATGGTTGCTGACTGTAAACACATCGTTCAGAGAAATTCAAACTGCTGAGTGTCATCATAGTCGACTGATGATACTACGCAGTTGAGCTCGCTGAACGCATACATTAATTAGCAAAGATTTGTTACCCATTTAGAGAACGGATATTGGGATAGTGGAACGAGAAATAACCAACTGAATATTTACTGAAGCCATCCTCAGGACTAACAATTATGGTTGAAAAATGTTTTGGTGTTAGATATTTAATTTTGGGTGGAAAACTAAGGTCTGTCTGGTTACACATTACGTCACGATCAGTAGTAGCTATAAAATGACTGTAAAACATGTAGGTAGTAAATTAAAATGGAACAATGACAACAACATCATTTAACCATAATTGTTAGTCCTGAAGATGGCTTCAGTAAATGAACGGAAACATTGACGCGTTTCACTATCTCGATTGCATTTGACGAGGTTAATGATTTAAGAATTATTCAGTCAATTTTGCTTCAAAAATTTTTTTTAGTTGTGACGTTGTGACTTATGACCAAATATAGTGTAAATTTAGAAATCTTTATAGTTTTTTATTTTTTGAAGATCACGTCACAAAGATATTGGCTATTTGAGTTAGCAGGATTTCATTAATCTCTGCAATGTCTATGATCGGTAGCAGAATTCGAGCAACTACCTCTTGGATTTTTGTTTTGAGAATGTCAAGGCAGTGTCAACATAATCTGGGTCAACATAAACTGGAAACTTGAGATATCCTCTTAAAAACAAATTTATAAGCTTAAGGGTACTTACAGAGTAAACGCTGGTTTCAGATACCGTCTTATCCGATTCAATATTTGCATTGAAAAATCTAACTTTTTACCAGCTTCGTTTGTTATTGGTTAATGCAAATATGAAAGCAGGTAAGCCGGTATTTAAAACCAGCGTTTACTCTGTACGGTTCAAGACAGGAAAGCAATGGAACCAATAAATATTGCCATACTTACAATTCTATCGGACGTAAAATGTACACACTCCACTCTGTGAGACTCGCCACTCGCTGAAGATTAGAACTAGCTAATCGAAAAGCTTGCGGTTTGTCTGGCAGATCTAGTATAACAAATCCTCATGATTACGTTACTTGTCGGCATACACTCGGAACTTGAGCTTGAGGTATTCTTACAAAAAGAAATTGCATAAGCTCCAGGTCAAGGGAGGAAAGGTACCAGTGAATATCGTCATTAATTTACAAAACATTGTCGGAAATCAAATGAACGGTGTTCTACGGTCTCCTACACCGCAGGAACTAAACTTCCGCAATTATAACGGATAAAACAAGTCTGTGCTCCATTCTCTGAGACTCGGCTACAAGCCAATCGAAAAGCATGTGGATTTTCTGAAGGATAAAAATCGGGAATGCTTTGATTGGAAGTAAATTGAAGATTAAAATTACAAAAGATCATAATAAAAGAAATGCGAGCTTTGTTATTTGACATAAAAAGTGCGACCTAAGTTATTCTGGAAAGAGTCAGTGGTTTAACTTTGAAATTTTATTCCGGAAACAATAATTCTTGAAAGGCTAGTTAAGTTCACTAAAAAAGTAATGAAAAAATCTCGGATATTGAACGGTGATGCAAATTTATTAATCGGAACACTCATGTGCACTCTTCGACGTACTTAAAAATATTTTATGCAGTCAAGAACATAGAATGTCGAACATGGGCCACTGACAATACAACCAACCACCAAAAACCACAATTAAACAAAAAATTTACCCCATGTTTCTAGCTTCTTAGCCGTCATCAGCAACACATACTATGGTTGTTAACACTTGACCGCATAATGCACAAAACAAAAAACACGGACTACCGCTTTCAACATTGCAAAAAGACAGCACACGCATGTCAAAGTTTACAAAGTTGCAAAGTTCACTGAAAAAGATTTGGTGGATCACTTTGATAAAGATTTTATAGGCAAAAATATTAACGAAACACCGGCGCCGTCTAGCGGTTGAAATTGCAAGTACAGTAATGGGTGCCGGAAGTAGTCTGACAGCCAATAGCATACCGCATAACTGATCTGACAGCTAATACCATACCGTTTAAGGCAGCCATTTTGCATCTCTTGCAGCGCCCTCGTCAGTAATATTTTATGCCTATATGCAGACTTCCGGACCCAGAGGCGATTGCCCACTCCAGCTCCGGGTAGTTACGCCACTGGGAGGAGTAAACAAACTTTGACAAAGAAGAAAAAGAGTGATCAAAAATTCTAAAAAAGAAATCAGAGTGTCGTTTATAGATACTTTGATTAATATTCCTTAGAAATCAAAAAGAATATCGCTTTCTATGCTATATTTATTAGTGTAATGCAATCAACAATTTCGTCTGCAGGACCTAAAGCTTTTTAGGGACCAATCGCCTCTTAAGGTGCCCGCACACTTAGGTGACGCTACACCACACCACACTACAGACAGAAGCCCACAACACACCACACACCAGGCGACGCTGTGTGCTTTGTGCTTCTGTGTGTGTAGTGTGGTGTGGTGTCGCGTCGCCTAAGTGTGCGAGCACCTTTACTCTTATGTAACTGATATCTGCATAATTTACTTAAACTTTTGTCTTATTTTAATATATTGACTAAATCTTGTTTGCCATTCAGACTCCCCATGTAGCAAATAGTGTAAGATCAGCCAATATTGAGGGGGGCAATACAGAAAATCAATGTTGGCTGGAGCTTGGTGCAATATTGCATCAATATTGATAACCAATATTGGAAAATGTTTACATCTTGATAACGGCCCAACATTGTGTGTTACACAGTGCCGGATTAACACAGTAACAGAAGTAGCAAATGCTATAGGCCTTAAGCCTCTGAGGGCCCCAGGCTCGGCATAAAAGTGTTTTTAAATTTTAAAGGAAAGAGTATTATATATTTATCTTTCAAAGATATCTTTCAAAGATAATGTTACCGGCAATCTGCAAAATCGGTCAATTTGCACAAAGCCTAGATAATGTGCAAACCGACTAAGTCGTAAGGTATTGTGCAAATTCAATAGTACTTTAGGCAATCTGCAAAATAGCTACAGTGTTTCAGGCAATGTGTACATTGTCTATGTTGTTAGTTAATGTGAGTTTTGAATATGCGCGTACTTCACATAGCCTAGACATTGTGCGAGATGGCGATCGTCAAAGTTGAGATATTTCTTGAAAATGAGAATAAGTTATGAATAAATTGAAAATTGTGAATAAAAAAGTGCAGCCCTTTAATCTTTTTACAGAATTTCCAAGCATTTTATTTGCTTGAAAGTCTTGACAAATTTTTGTCTTATTCCTCTCAACATTTATACATACCGCTTTTTTAACCTATAGTAGGTATTTGTGCTTGTCATCAGGGTGACATCAGCGGTGGAGTGATGTGACCGCTGGTTGAGTACAGAGCGGAAATTCTAGGTTCAAATCGCGGACTAGACAGAATTTCTTAGCTCGGTCTTTTAGTGGGCATCCACACGCTATGGTGAAATCGATCTAGAGTATCGAGAAAGAGAAAACGAGGAGTGATTCACGTCGGTAAATGAATCGTCAAGACTTCCAAGAAAGTTGGCATATTCCAAATGGAATGGATACCTGATATATTATTAAGTATTTGTGCTTGTCATCAGGAATATCTACACTCTTATCTTCATGTGCAGGAGATGGCGGTTAGGGAGGCGCTTAAGTTACGTAGTTGGAAGATATGGGACAATAGGCATGGAACTACGGCACATATGCGGATTTTGGAGGAATATTCCAAAGGAAAAGCTCTACTGCACTTGGAGCCAGATAGAAACCAACCTAAATACATATTTGACAGGAAGTATAACGTTCTGTTAAATACTGACAGAACACCTGACTATGATATATGTACGTCTATACTCGGATGGCTTCAAAAATAATGCTGGATCAAGTGCAGAAATATATTTTACAGATTAAATAAACATCTTCACATGATGGAATATGCAGAAAACCCAATATGTCGTGGATGCAATAAAGAAGAAGAAACAGCCGAACATGTACTTTGTTACTGTCCTGCGTTAACTTCAACAAGAGGATCTGTGCTGAGGGACTTCTGGCCCGACATGGCCAAAATCAGAAACACTCCGCCTGTCAGGATCCTAAAGTTTTTCATACAGCTGGATTGGCTTATTGGAGAATGACAGGATCGGGGTGTAACTGAAACCGGAGGTAGTACAATAGGCCCGATTTGGTGGCCTAAGCGCGAGTGAGCTTGTCTTACCCTCCAGAACGAATCCAGAATTCTATCTACACTCTTTAACATATTAATTATATTTTCTCTTTCTTCAAAAGACAAAAATACATTATTATAATTATTTTCACTGCATAATTTATTCACATTTTCAATAAATAATATCTCGTCTTTGACGATCGCCATCACGCACAATGTCTAGGCTATGTGAAGTACGCGCATATTCAAAAACCACATTAACTAACAACATAGACAATGTGCACATTGCCTGAAACACCGTAGCCATTTTGCAGATTGCCTAAAGTACTAGTGAATTTGCACAATACCTTACGACTTAGTCGGTTTGCACATTATCTAGGCATTGTACAAATTGACAGATTTTGCTGATTGCCGGTAACATATACAAGGTGATCCCTGTTGCCGCTCCAGGAAGGATATAGCATTTTTAGTTAGAAAATGGGTAAAAAGCAGGTCGTTTAAGAGAATACGGTGCTTGATGACAACATTTGCCACATTTTCCGGTGGGTCCTCCATAAAGTAATGAAATGTACCCTGAGTTCCAGGACCAAAAAAAGGTTATCGATCTAGAAAAAGAAAGAAAACAATAAACAATTGAAGTTTTATGAAAAATATAGAAAAAAAAAGTTTGAATTTCTTTGGCCCTTAATGATCCCCTAGCACGCTACTGATGCTATCATCTCTGAATTAAATATTAGTAGGTATTACCGATCCAAAAATTTCAAGTTCTTGTAGTTTATCCTTTTTATCTTTGTTCTTTATTTTTCTTATTTTGCCATTTGTATGTGTTAATTTTAAAACAGGATTAATTTTTGCTAAATTTTCATTCAAACGTAGGAATTATTTCCGTTTCAATATTTAGTAACAAATATTGATAAACAAATTTAAATTTAGAAAGGACCCCGCTACGGCCTTATGGGTTTTGGGTCCCAGTCAAATTTAACCAAAATGTAGGATATTGTAGTTCATAATATGCTGATAAAAAGTGTCAATGGGCACAAAGCCAAAAAAATGGACAGTTTTCGAGATATACGGCATTAAAGAGTTAATCTAGTCATTCTATGAAACACACAATGATAAAGTCAAAAACGATACCACCTAGAAAAAAAAAATACTGCCGTGTAGAAGATAAAATTCTAAAGAAGATAGCGTTTTTTGCATCGCTCTAGCTAGTGTATTACATAACCTAAAAAATTAAACAAAGTCGAAATAGCGGTTTCTTGAAATTAAAAAAAATATGAATTTTCCAACAAAAAAAAAGTTAAATGAAAAAGTTGTAGAAAATAAGTTGTAGAAAGTTAAAATACTGATTCATTATTTATTTTCTGAGAAAAATAAAAAATGCCGTCAAAATTTGCCGTTTTTGTTTTTTTTCTTAAATCGCAAGAAACCGCATTTTCGACTTTGTTTAATTTTTTAGGTTATGTAATACACTAGCTAGAGTGATGCAAAAAACTATCTTTTTTAAAATTCTTTCATCTACACAGCCCTATTTTTTGTTTCCGGGTAGTATCGATTTTGACTTTATCATTGTGTCTTTCGTAGAATGACTGGACAAACTTTGTAATGCCTTATATCTCGGAAACTGTCCATTTTTTGACTTTGTGCCCATGGACACTTTTTATCAGCATGTTATAAACTACAATATCCTACATTATGGTTAAATTTGACTGGGACCCAAAACCCATAAGGCCGTAGCGGGGTCCTTTATAATCAATACTATTAAGTTAAATAAAGATTGCCCAATAAGTTCTTGAACTTGATTATTATATTATCAAATTTTTTATTATATATAACCCCTCCGTGGTACCTCTTGTCTGCCTTAATATTGCGATGTGTAATTTATTTTCTTACATTATTATTCCACAAAAATATTTTTGAATTCCTTAATATTATCTTCAATAAAATAATGATTTTTATTTAGACAGTTTATTGTTCTGCATCGAAGATCAACATAATAATAATCGGGTACCTATACCTACTATTAGTCAACTTAATCTCAAGATAAAATATTTACTATACTACTACCTTATTCGTCGACAATATTGCATTGTAAAATAATAAATTTTAGAATTGTGCACGGGTGCATGGTGAATCAGGATCAGACAAGTGGGGTGACTTTAAAACTTACCTGTGAAAAGTACAGCTGTGCCTAATGTTTATTTTGCGCAGTAAGAAATTTTTAAAAATTTTCGGGTTTACATACGAAATTTAACTGACCTAAGACATTTTAGTTGATAATCCTTAACAAACAACATTTTATTGCATGCAGCTCGAGATTAGGTAGGTACGATTTTAGTATATTAACAAAAAAATATTAAACCGTAAAAACGGAAAACATAAATAAAATTAAGTGTGTGAAGAAGGCGTGTTGAATTTATTACCTTTATAAAAATAAAAATAACAGTTATTAAAGTTCCTTATCAGAATTGTGTAAACAGAAAAATGCTACAAAGTGACTCATCTTGGAGTTCAAGTGTATTATTCATAATTTTAAATTTAACCGCCCAGTGTGAACAGCCAATTGTGATGGATTATTTTACCCCGTCTCTTGTTTTCACATACGCGTAACCATGACGCATAATATCGGCCGGTCTTTTGTTCGATTTATTGTAAATCTGCATTCTTTGTTGTATTTAATTTTTTCGTGACGTAATTAATGTAAACATCTATTGTTTTTATCTGACGTTTATCATTTATTAAACTATTTAAACTATATTGTGATGTTAGTACGCCACTGTATTTCACCTTGCAGTCAAACAAACGAACAGGCTTAAACCTGTAGCAACATCCCTATTATTTCGTTTCGACCTCACACCTGCTTCTTGTCTCATTTTGAGATCGGTTGTTCTTCCTGCAGTTTGTTTTGATGAAAATTAAATTATTCAACTTGGTAGGGATACAGTGCAAAAAAAAGTTCGGTTTCGGTGCGTTTTCGGTTTAAAAACTTAAAAAGTGGATTTTTAACAATGAAATAAGGTTAACTAATAGACAAAAAGTTTATAAAATTTAGTGTTATTTTGAATGATGCAATTTATTTTTAGTATTAATAATGGAAGATGTTAGAAAACGCTATCTTGAGAAGCAGTGGAATAATATTGTGAACGAAGTGGAAGTTGATTATATTGTGGATAAATTGTATTCATTACAAATTCTCACTTTTAATGAGTTAGAAAAAATTAACATTGAGGTACCTTACTTTCATTAGCTATTTTTAAGTTATGCAATTTTTCAAATCGGTTTTTTTTAGAACGTATCACAAAAGAAAACTTCATGCTTTTTAAATATTTTAACTGAAAAGGATCAAACGGCATACGACGAATTTGTTAACCTTCTCGAAACTAATTATTATTGGATATCAAAAAATTTACAGATCGGTGATGAAGAAATTAACGACAAGATTGAGCTTGAAGTGTTTCAAGATACCCTGGTGCTGGGAGATGTGCCCAGAAGACCTAGGCATTATGTTACCCGAACAGCACCCGTAAGTATTAAATTTGCTTATTGTTTATGTATGAAACTAAACTTAGTGACAATGCAACTAAAAAGTTTAAAAGAATTTAATTAAGATCTTGGAGAAATATTCAGAGCTACTTGATTTTATCAAAGTAAAAAATGAAACATCCAAAGTTTAATTTTGAGGTTATAACATTTTGAATCAAACAAAAGTTTTAATTATTGTATTATCTTAACTTGATGACAGTAATTTGACGTTGAATTTTAAGGTTATATTTTCTTTCTAACAAAAGATTTGATTGTTTATCTTCACTTTTCTGTTTTTTGTAAGTATTTCAGTGTTGCTTTGCATATTTTGTTCTTTTTATTTTCCCAACAAGCGACTAGAGAACTAGAAACCACAACTATCTATTCAAAGTCTCACTTCAAGCCACTCTCCTCGATTGGGTAGCATTTGAAGTTTACTTACTAAATAAATTTCATTTTCTGTTACAATCATAATTCGGAGAACTTTTTAATTTATACATTGTTTAGTGTAATATTATGCGAGGTTAATTTAAAGTAAAGGAAGTGTGCATGCTTGTTATAATTATTAAATCCTAATTTGCTATTCTGTCTGTTTGAAATAGAAGTAATTTATGGTTTACTTTGTACTGTATAAATTATGTAAGTTATTTTTAATTCTTTATTACAAACCCACATAATATTGTACTTGTGTTTGTTTATACAAAATGGAATATTGGGTTATCATAATTACTACTGAAAACCTTCAATTGTCCTTGATCTTTCAAATAAGAGTTCATTTAAAATTGATAAACAAACAAGTGAAACTATAAACAAATCTTATCATTAGAAGAGCTAAATATCGTAAAGATGCACTTGGTGAAAATTTACTTTCAGAGAGATATGTTTGATCTAAAATGTTGTAAACTGTAAAAGAAATTTAAAAAATTAAACTAGAACTTCCAAGGTGTGGAGCGCATGCTGTCCGACAGAATAAGTTGCAGTAAAAAAGTTAAATAATGTTTGATAAACAATGGTCAGGTCAAGTTACATAAAAGTTTCTAAAAAGAATAATAGTAATTAAAAAATTTAATTCGTCATTTTGGCACCCTATTTGCATAAGAATTCGGAAAATTAATTGCTAAGTTGATTTAACTAATTATCAACATTTAACTGTATTAGTCGCGATTTAAAAAACTGGAAGACGGTCAGCTGTTTGATAATTTTACTTTTTTGTACGCTGTTATAAAATTGTACAGAGCCTATGTGGTCGCCCTTGAACAATTAATATTTTTAATTTGTGTGAGGAACTCGTGAAATAGAGCAATTAATTAGCGTACAAAAACAAAACAATTTGCAACGTAAATTATTACAAGATTTTAATAATATAATACATACATAGTTATTCTATTAAAAAGTACTTTATGACTTGTAAATGACACTTTAAAGTTGAAGGAACAAAATATTTAAAGAATTGACAAATTGAAATTTTGTAAGGAATTAAATTTCTTACAAAACAGTCAGTGACAGCATTTATTTATCTTCAAAAATTTAGATACAGAGGAGGCATTTGATTTTCTTTTTCATTGTTATTTTAATATTTGTTAACAGCTTATCTACCATAGTTTTCATTTGATATGTATTGTAGAGCAGGGATGCTCAAAAGGTCGATCGCGAAATAAGTATTGTATTTACTAAAATACAAAAGTAGCTCCATAAATCACCACTACTATTCACCAAATTTTCAAAAAACAATAGTACATAGAGGTTATGATATTATCAGATCGCGAATTGGATTAAAATGTATAACTGAGACATTGAGGATTTCAAACAAACGTGGCGATCACATTGTTCATATCAATTTTTTTTTAAAATGATTCCCAAATTACTGATTGTAGAACAGAAGCAAGCATGAGAAATGGATAGTTTGCAATAGAAACATCGCGATCAATATGTGTCCGATTTGATAAAGATCCAAACTTTCTTAACCGACTTGTCACTATGGAAGGAGGTAAAGCAGTAGCCAAGGCCAAAGAAATTTCGCGTTCAAAATACTGCTGAAAATTCTCATTTTTTTAAATTTTAATAAGTACACAAATCACACATTGATATAAATAAATTTCGTGATTTGGGGTTTGAATTGGTGGAACACCCCTATTAAATATTCACTTGACTTAGCTCCCTCAAATTATTATCTCTTTTCTAAACTGAATAAAGTTTGAAAGGCCGCAAATTTTTTTCCAACTAAAACGTGATGAAAGCTGGATTTCAGACCAAGGAGAAACATTTATTTTAAAGGCTAGGCACTACAAGATCGCTGTAAAAAGAGATAAGAGGATCTGTAAAATAATAAAATATAAATTCCAAATTTTCATTGCTTTTGTAGTAGGCTAAGAATATATCAATATCTCCTTGTATTCAATAATAATAAAAAACTTATTTATTAAAATAATAAGCTTAGGTTCAGGTGAACCTAATAAATCAAGAAACTTAATTTGAATCACCGAACTTCATTATGACCGCAAAAATATACGCGACAGGCCACAAATTTGACTCCTTGAATTACAAAATATAAAAAGCCACGGCAGTGGAGTGATGCGATCGCTGGTTGCGTTACGAGCGGGAATTCTGAGTTCAAATCTCGGAGGCATCAGAATTTCTTAGCTCGGCTTTCCAGTGGACATTCTCACTCCGTGGTGAACCAAAAAACCAACCAACCATAAAACCAACCAACCAAATTACCCAATCCAAAAAAAAACATAAAACAAACAAAAAAATACCGAACAAATTAAAAATTAACATTTAGAAGTGCTAATAACCCAGTAGTTGATGCACGTTAAAATGTAAATAAAAAAAAAATATATATAAAACAATTTTAATAAACCGTGACATTTCGTTAATCTATTCGTGCGCGTCACTACCACTATCCGGTTTCCATAAACCGATTTCAACCAAAATCTAATCAGCTTGTCTCAACATAGAAGTACTAAATGTAAAATTTTGTTGAGATATTCTTATTAGTTTGGGAGATAGAGCTCACACAAAATTCAGTGACATACAAACACCACAAACAGATATTTTTTTATGTTTGGTCTTTTTCAACTTGTTGGATCTCAAGGACCAATTTCGTCAAAATCTAAAAAAAAATTTGAATTACAATAGGATAGAAGGGGGCACATTGGGCCACTTTGAATTTCCGGCTTTGTAGTTCATCTAAAAATTGAAAAATCTAAAAAGCTACAGAATTTTTTTAAAATTTTTTTGAGTACTAACATTAGAAAAAAATTATTAAAAGTTAAAAATCGACGGTAGTTTTACGACTATGGTCCGTGACGTCACACGAAAGTGAACCAATCAGGATTGCCCTGTTGTCACATCGACAAAAATTTGAATTAAATATCAATTTTAAATTTGAGTTTCATGGTTTAATTATGGTATTCTTCAAAATTTCAGCTAAATATATATTAAATTTGAAAAAAAATTTCAAATTTTTATAATATAGTAAATAAATAATGTAAGATAATAATCAGATAATCATGAAACTGAATGATTTGGCGACAGCTTATAGTCATGCTTAATTGTCATTGGTGAAACATGGCGCTCGGTTTAAATATTCTTTCAAATTTCAATAATTTTTTAAAAATCTAAGGGTAAATTTTGAGACCAACCAATTATACTATAAATAGCACTTTTATTAAAGTTTCATGTTTATATATTATTTTAAAGAATTTGTGACTAGTGAAACTCTCCCATTCCACTTTTATTGGTATCTGTCGTATGCAAAGATAAGTAATGTTTAATGATTTTTATGATTTTCTTTCCATGTCTGTAGTTTAGTACAGTTCTTTTAAAGTAACCTCCAGTAATAAAGTTAACCAAAAAGTGCCGCGATATTTTTTTACGAAAACTTATTCCTCACAATGTATTCCGGGGCACATTGGGCCTGCATCAGTGGGTCAGAAAAAAATGTAAAAAAATTTGGCAAATTAACTACTGAAACGTTGTGATTGTAAATAGGCAGGATATTATTTTGAAATTGCTTTGAATTTGAGCTTTCTCATTACAATATTAAATAAATGTTAATACAAACAATTTTATATTTACAACCTACTTTTACTATTAGTATTTATTTGATAATATCCCATTGATTTAAACTGTTTTAACCTTTGGCCCAAAGTGCCCCACTTAAGTGCACCGGTGGGGCACTTTCAGCCAAAAACATACCTGAAATTTTTTTCTAATAAATGGACTATGCTTAATTTTTCTAATGTTTAATAGAGGTTATTGTATTAACAAATCTTGTAGGTCACTGTGTGCAAAAGCGGGCATTTTTTTATTTAATATTAACCATGTTATCTAAAATTTAAAAAAAGTGACCCAATCTGCCCCCTTCTCCCCTACTCAATACTTTCCCATATGTATGGTTAAGTAAAAATTAATATAAAAAATGTTGTCACCAACTGTTTATAATACTAACTTGTTCATTTTACTTGATTACCTTACTTCATTACCTTTGACAGACTGAAATTAATTATTATTCACTCTTATTAAATTGGAGATTTGTGAATAATTTAATTTTCTGTAAAATGTAGTCTGGGTAGTAATCAGCTAATCACATGGGTTAAATTTGACTCGAAAATATTGTATTTATTAAAGCAAATTCAATGAAATTTGATCGATAACATTAAAATGAAGTGATTAAGGGGCGGATGAATCACCAATATCGATTAGTTTATTCAAAAATCGATTTTAAGGTTTGAATTTTCTACGCTAACTTTGACCTTATTGGCGCATTCTACAAACTGCGGAGCGACTGCAAGTTAGTTCTAACGCCGCGCCGTGCTAATTCGCATTTACAAAGATTCCGGTTGAGGAGTATTTTTCAGTTTTTGTCAAATTTTAAGGCCAATTTGCAATGATCGCAATTATTTTTAAAATTTTTTTTTTGGATTGTTTACTGTCATCTTTTACCTGGGAAATTTTTTAATTCGCCGTCAGGGTTACCGTGCTATCTCCTTCGTCTGATAAAATATTTAATGATCATTAACTTGGCAGTATGTAGAAGGTATAAGTTTAAGTATTTCGGTATTTTTGGCTATATATAAAACTGTATGTACGCATCTCGCTAGAACATAAATTTTTATTTGGCTTGTAAGATTTAGATTCACCTTCGTTTTTTTCTTAAACTCATTATATAATAGTAGTTTCTAGAGAAAAATTAATTTTCTAATTGATGGGAGAAAAAAATATTTTAATCATTAAATTTGTTTTCTTATAATTATAATAAATAATTGTAATGAAGTAAAAAAAACAAGAAAATATAGTTAGGATTTTTCCTATTATGTTCGTTGATTTCATACTAATAATTTTCTTGTAATGACATCTGGGTGTGCGTCGATGTTTGTCGTCCTTGATTTTGGACAAACGCGTGCATTAATTAATTTGAAATTTCCCACTAGTTTGAAGCAGCTATCTAAAGGGCTAATTAGATTTTGATTGATAACCCTCCATTGTTCTCTATCTCACCCCTACGATGTTGAGTGACGCGCATGAATGAATTAACAAAATTTTTAATTGTATTCCTCTTCCAAATTTAATTTATTCTAGTAAATACAAAGTTTTTTACGGTAATAAGTAGACTGAACTGGAAATTGAATAATTTAAAATTTATTTACTCTCTAAAACACAATTATTTTATTGGAAAGTTAGGGGTTTATTCGTGGTGAAATAATAACGTTGATATAAGATCAAAACTCGTTATTACACAAATTTTCATCATTTTTTCGAAGTTTTTCATTTTAACATTCATAGAATATTATATTTTAGAAAATTAATCATGATAACACTCCTAAAATTATTTAAATATTAAACCAAAATCGACCTTGTCCATGAAAAAGGTTATTCTCTCGTCCACGTGGGTGCATACAATTTTTTAAGTTTCTTGTTTTTATCGTTTTTAATTAGTTGAATTGTGTAATTTCAAAAATTATTTTAACTCGGAATTTTTATCTTCATCAATTGTTGTCTAGTTCGAAGTTTAACATCTAAATTAGCGAATTTTTCAACTCGACTTGTTTAACATTAATTAATGAGGTTCGCCTAAATGTATACATATTCTATTAAACTATAGGTATATTTAGACTATATAGGTATATGTAGACTATTCGTACAGATTTAATTTTGGTTCTGACTTCATTTAGAATTAAAAACAATAATATTGTGTTCAAATTTTTTAATGATTTTGTACTTGATAATATCCCACACAGTTTACTCAACTACAGTAAACACTATAGTTTAGTTTGGTTTTCAATCATTATTAGATTATTACATAAGTTACTTTTTAAGCAGTCGGTATCATACATGAATAAATTTGACAAATTTTTTCTCTATTTACTTGCTAGGTTACCTGCGCTCCATATTTTTAAATGTTTAAATAAATAGTTCATTAAATGGAAATGTGCAAATATGGAATCAAATTATGTATCTCATATATTATTTTGTTTTATTTATTTATATAATATTATGAAAAAAGACAATTTTGAATAAAATTAAAATAATAATGTTCCCATTTGGAACATTTACAATTCGCTAATTATAATATTTATATGTTTATTATAATATCCAATATTGGATGATCAATAAAAGATTGGAAATTTCTTAGTGCTTGAGGTCCACAGCCAATAATTTATGGTGCAGTTTTTTGATGTGCTTATTCGTGATAATGAAGAATAAGACGCATATTAACATATTTTAATAAAAGTTGACATGTTTTGAATAGATAATGATATATTATCTACAGTATGTATTATTATAAAATACAAATTTTATACCCAACTTATTTATTATTAATTGATATTTACCTTACGGTTATTTTTAATATTTGTTTAGTCTTTTTGAAATATTCATATTTTTTGTGATAGGGTAATTTGATATCAGCAGTACGTGATTCATTAAAAATTTAACAACGAAACATTGGCTGCTAAAATAAAGGTTAATAGCATATTAATTGTAAAATAATAAAAATTGATTAGTAATATTTACAGTTATTTTTTCACGTATACTTTCCTAAATTTTGAGTAGAAAAAACATAATCAGTTTAGATTTCCAATACACAGTAAAGAAAATAATTGTTGACTATGATATTTTATTAAAATCAGATACAGCATCATTGTTACTTGGCTACCTGTTCTTCCAATTTTTTACTTTATTATTATAATAAACTGGTACCTCATGTAAAAACATGATCGTGCAATTGCGAAACCTGACCATTAGAAACCGTGTAAATCGAGGGATTCCTGTATTTTCTCCTTAGCTTTTCTCTTTGAAGTATTAAGCTTTGAAGATTCTTCTTTTTGCTATTTAATTTAACATTAAATATATATTTTTTCATGCTGCTATTTTAAGGAATGGTTGAAAATGGTAAGAATGTGTTGGTTTTCGTTAGTATTTGTGTATATTATGTTATTATTATAACACATTATTTTTATTTAGTTACAACGCTTGCAAGAAAAACTAGAAGTATTACAACCATGTCAGCGAATCGTATTATATGGAATGACAGGATCTGGAAAGTCATGTCTAGCAGCTGCTGCGGTAAAGGATTCTATCCTACTGCAATCAAGCTTTAAAAATCGAGTGTTTTGGATTAATCTGGGAGATGTTAAGGAAGATGATCAGCTCCTCTTTCATATGCATTTGTAAGTTGATTCTAAATTGTTTGCACACAGTTGAGATTTAGGAAACCCAACCATTTCAAGAATAATTACGAAAACGTCATATAATTTTCGTTATTTTTAAACGCAATTTAATTGTCATTTGTTTTTACAAATTTCCAATTTAAAACTTTTTTTGTATTTCTTAGTTGTACCTACCTGATTCTTCATTCATCTTAGGTGAATGTACGTATTTCAAATGCCATTTTTTCAGACTAAAAATATCAGTATCATTTAAAATTCTTTTTTTTTTCAGATTACTTCAAAGGATGATGAACGATTCACGTGAATCAAATACTAAAACCAGACCTTTATCTATGCAAGAAG
Organism: Rhagonycha fulva; assembly: GCA_905340355.1. NCBI lineage: Eukaryota > Metazoa > Arthropoda > Insecta > Coleoptera > Cantharidae > Rhagonycha > Rhagonycha fulva. The sequence continues at coordinate 40,004,726 of HG996556.1, forward strand.
GAACAAAATTTGAAATGGAAAGCGTAAAAGATTTGCTAAAGAATATGTTTCGTAGTGGTTCTTTTAGAGATGCACTTCTGGTATTGGATAATGTTTCATTAAAAGAAGCCACCCAGGCGTTTGATGTGGGATGTAAAACACTGATAACCACACAACAGAGGGATATCGTTATTGGAAACAATACAGATTACATTCAGGTAAGTTTTTGTTATTATTTAAACTAAACAATGTTGCTAATTTAAAATTAAAATCACGACAGGTTAAGGATGGTTTTACAGAAGAAGAAACTTTGCTTTTATTTGCTAATTGCCTAAAGACAGATTCAAAAAGTCTTCCTGTATATGCTTCTAAAATACATGACCTGTGCAAAGGAGTGCCCATTCTTGTGTCCCTTATTGGATCTCTATTAGAACCATACAAAGAGGATTTGCTCAATAACTCTGAACCTTGGAAATATTACGTAAAAAAGTTAACACAAAAAGAAAATGAGTATGTATATAGTAACATAATCTTAAAAATCCATGTCAAATAACAAAACGTTTTAGCTTTAAAGATCAGCTGTTTGGTGCCATAAGTCTCTCTATCGACAGGTTAACTCCAAAACTTCGAGAACTATATCAGTATTTTGCCGTATTTGTAGACGATATTAACATAACATCAAAAGTCATGCAAACAATTTGGAAGATGAACGACAAATTTGAGGTTCAACGGATAATGACTGAATTGGATAATAAATCTCTCATTGTTTCCTACTACAATCTCGAACTAAAAACTTACGTGTATGGAGTTCATGATTTGTTCTTAGCCTACCTCAGACAAAACACAACAGAGACTGAAATGATAGAACAACATCGAAAATTGATCTCAGCTTATAAACAAATTAGTAGCAATAGTCTGTGCAATTTGCCCAATGATAACTACATATTTCAGTACATCGGGTATCATTTGAAAGCAGCAAAGTTAGATGAAGATTTTAAAGTTTATTTTGATCTCAAATTTATTGGTGCTAAAATAAAAGAAATTGGAACTGCGGATTTATTGAAAGATTACCATCTTTATAGGGATTATATAACACGTGAAGTAGGTTTTTATTAAATTGAGTTGATGCGATTATAATATTTTTTGTTTAGGATAAAATTTTGAGTGAGAAGTTAGACGAATACATCAATTTTGTGAAAGCAAAGGGTCACGACTTACACAAATATAAAGACACCGATATAGTTCAATGTGGGCTGGGTCAAAATAAAGAAGGTTTTGTGTACAAAGCAGCTTTGGCTATTGCAAAAGATAACGAAAAACATTTGTACTTTTATCTTCAGTGAGTAAATTGTTATGCTATAGAAAATCTTGATTAACAAAGTTTTTCTAGAGCTCCTCAGGAACGGCAATATTTTACACATTCCTTGGATTTTCGCGATGATGTTTCAGCTGTTTGTTTCACTTCTGATGTTAACCAAATTCTTGTGGGAATGAAAGATGGCAATATTGCTGTAAGTATATTTTTTGAGTGAAGTAGGTAATTGTATGCTAAGTTTATTTTCTTTTTTAGTTGTGGGAACAAGAATACAACCGAAAGCTACATATATTTTCTGGACACACTGAAAGTATCACAAAACTTCAGTTGAGTTATGATCAAAAAAGTTTTCTGTCGGTTTCCCAAGATGGCTGTGCTAAAATATGGAATTTAAAAAACGTAATCATTCATGGGAATAATGGCGATATTTTCGATATTAACGGTAATTTTGAATAATTTAGCTTTATAAAATCATAGATAAAATAATAATTAACTCAACTTGACAAAATTTCATAAAAAATTCAAAAAGTGTTTACCTTAGACAAAATGTCAGCTTCACTACAAAATTTAACAAAGATTTCGTATCTCTTCATGCTTTGTTGTATTCTCCCTTTTTTGAGTTTCCATGTATATCTCCTATTTGTAACATTTCTCTCATTTAATAGTATAAAATAGATTTGATGTGAAACATGAACGATTAAATGATTACAGGTTTTGGTAAAGCAATCCCTTCCCCACGTGTAAAGCAGCCCAATTGGACCAATTTGTACGGCAGTAACGGTCGTATAGATCATAGCAAGACGTGTGCACTTGACACACCAAATGATAAAATAATATCGGCATCATATTCGCATGAATCGGACAATCTTATCGTAACTGGTTGCCTTAGTGGTCGTGTATTAATTTGGGATATAGAAAATGAACCATACATTTTAGTTAAAATTCCGGGTCATGGTCAACCTGCAAGTTGTGTTACTTTTTCTGCAGATGATACCTTAGTTATATTTAGTTGTGGTACTTACATTTACATGTACGATGCTAAGAGTGGCGAAGTTTTGTGTGAGCTATCTAACAAAGTGCACATTACATCGCTTTTACTAGTACCCGAGTTGTCTTCATATCTTATATCCATTAACAAAAACAGTATTACAATCTGGACATGGAAGCAAGTTGGTTTAATGATATCAGATCCTGTTGTAACCCAATTAGATAATAGAAAACAGGCTAGTGCGTTTTTATGTGGGGCTGTTACCGAAGATGGATTGTATTTAGTTACAGGATCTACCGACTATTATATCAGGGTGTGGCAACTAGGGACTTCCCAAATTGTTCAAGAAATACTGAACGATAAAGAGTAAGAAATTTTAACTTTTATTTTCATTTTTTAATGCCTCTTTTTAGATTGGTCGTCTGCTTAGATACATTTTATGATGATACAAGAAATGCCGTCCATATTTTGCTGTCTGGTTCGGATGATAAAACTGTCAAGCAATGGCAAATTCAACCAGCAGTTCAAAAATCAGACACTGCCAAATTACTGCCTATTTTTGATTGTTTTTGGAATGCTTCTTCAGGTATTCCACGTATTGCAGCAGTCAATGCTTTTAATGTGATACAAATTATGAACGGTTACAACTTACTTATCGAATCGAAACGAATGCAAAGTCCAATAAAAGTGATAAGATTTTCTTTATGCGGCAATAAAATAGCGATGGGATTAGAAAGTGGGGATGTTATTGAATTTGATTTTAAAAATCGAAAATATGAAACCTTAATGAAGCTTCATGGTTCCGTTGTTTTGCTCAAGTATTTTAATATAATGAAAGGAGAGTGCAATGGTTTTGCAAAGAGTGATTTGCAACCTTACTTTATGTTAGTTGCTACTGCACAAAATGGTTGGGTAACAGTTTATAAACATAATCGAGCTTTATGTTTAATTCAACCACCCCCTTCAAATGTTTCCCTAAAACAAATGCCGGTTATTCCTATTGTGCAATGTTTTTACATAAAGGAAGCAGATAAGCTGCTTACTGTTTCTGAAAATCGTACCATCAAGGCATGGAATTTGGAAAATGGAACTTGTGATATATTGTTTGGAGATAGAATACATACCATGAGCAATATTGTGGTCACAATGGCGACACTTTCTGTCGATCAACGTCAATTAGCAATTACCATGACTGATCATAGTTTTGAAGTTTACACTTTAGACGTTTTTGATTCTAAAATTTATATGACTCTTAATCAGGGGAAATTGTTGACTAACCCACTGACGTGCTGTCGATTTTCACATAACGCAAAAGTTTTAGCTCTTGGACAAGATAATGGCAATGTTGTGGTGAGTTTTCATTAGTTATACAAAAATTATTTTGTTTTAATGAAATGTTTTTGTTTTAGATATGGAGTATAGAATCAAAATCCATAATAGGGACTTTGTATTTACATAAATCTAAAGTGTCTTATTTACTCTTTTCTCCAACACCAGCACTGATCCTTATAAGTGTTGGAGATCAAATTGGATGGTGGGATTTAACTAAATTACCAGAAGATAGAAGTCAACCAAGGTAAGTTTTTTTCAAGGGGAGGAACCACTCCAGATATATCTGTCCAGTGATTATACTTATAAACTCCTATATAAACTGTTGTATCTATAAAATTTTAATTTTACAGGAGAAGAACATTTCAAAGCTTGTAACGTGTGCTTCAAAGTCAAATATTAAAGTATTTTTATTCTATACACTACACTAATTTTGAGAAAATTATTTTAGTGTCACACATTACAAGCTTTGAAACGTTCTCATGTAAAATTAAGATTTTGTGGATTAAATAGTTTACATTGGAGGTATAGGCATCGTATATTGCACAATAACAATCATTATATAAGCATTACTACCACACATTACACAAACATGATATATCTAACTGAAAGAATTGTACTGACAACTCGTCCAAGTTATAATTTGCCCCACAGATCTTTTAATGTAAAGGGCAACTATCATTAATATTTAGCTGGAATCTTAAAAGTTCTTTCAGTTTAGTGGTTACTTGGCAACTAACTAATTTAGTAAAACAAAAGAAAAGGAAGACAGTTGCTTTATTAGATTGCCAATATAGTTAAACAGAGATCATTAATCGTAAAGTGATTAATAGAGAGCGAAATTTAAGACGTATAAATTAAATTAAAAATAAAACTTTTTATTTAAAATAGAAAACGTGCACTAAAAGGTAAAAATAATTTTAATAAAAACAAAGAAGGCTTTTTGAAAACATCAATATAAAAGCTTGAGGCTATTTTTTTATAGGTAGGTAAGCAGACCTACTGTTGGTGTACAAAATTCATAACCTCATGCTTTTATATTTATGTTTTCAAGAAGCTTTGTTTGTTCTTATTAAAATTATTTTTTACTTTTTAGTGCACCTTTTTAATTTTATATAAGGTTTTCCCTTTAATTTAAAATTTTTTATTTAACATTTTAGTCATATGTTTTATAATTTATTTTAGGTTTTAATTTGTGAATAATTATTTTAGAAACATAATTGAGCGTCTTCAATCCGTCTCACGCTCAGAATATGAAGTTCTAAGTCTTCATCATGGTTGCTGCTACTCAGTAAATTTAATATTACGTATGCGAAGATATACTACAGAAATGAGCCTGTAAATTATGACATTAGTTTATTCAATTTTTTCCTTTGTCCTATTAAGAATTGGAGTTCTGATTGTTTTAATCTCATCTCTTTTCCTTGTGTCAAGTGTCACTGAATATGAAAATTTATTTAATCGGTGGCATAAATGCCGATTTTGATCAACGCGAAGGGTGAAGGACTCACATTTTTGTGAGATCCTCTCTGCCTGTAACCCTAGTTTTTTATATTACTGATGGTAATTCATTAACCCAGGAGGACCACCGATTAACAAGCCTTCCAAAGCACTGCAATACACTAATATTAATATAATTATATTAATTTTATTAACGACTAGATTTAACCGCGGCTTTGCCCGCTCGCAAGTTCTTTTATTATTCAGCCTATGTCCACCCCGAAGGTCCATTCTAAATATTGGTGAAAGAATTTTTAAAATTGGATGAGTAGTTTTGGAGATTCTTTAGGGAGGATTGTACTCCGTTTTTCTGAACCGTACTCTTTTTAAAACTTTTACTCTTTACTCCTTTGCAATCTTTTGTACTCTAAAATCGTAAAAATCTTAGATTTAATAACTTTTTATACTAAAGAGGTAAAGATTACTGGTCGGCCATCCGTGAGGCGTGTTGGGGTGACCCGCAATATTCTCGTCAGTCGATGCATGTTGCTCGGAGCAAATATAGAATTAAATAGAGTTTAAAAAAAGGTTAGAGTATTCTAGATCCGTGGATTTTAGTATACTAGTTTTGGAGTTTAATGTGCTTAAATGAGAAGGCTTAAATATTCCAGTTTTAGAGTTCAGATGGGCTTAAATATCCCGGTTCTATGTATAAAGTTGGGGGGTGATCAGGCTAGTATTATTATCATATATTAGTATCAGGCTACATTGGTCATTAGGGGGGAGGGGGGTTATGTGGGAACACAATAATAATTTATTATACCTTACATATTACAATGATATGAAAGTTTTTGCGGGAAACTGAAAATTTTCTGCCAAGGTTTCTTTCATACCTCTACAAAAAAATGAAAAATTACCCGCTAGCTCAGTTGATGGAGTAATATGTCCCAATGATGGATCTTTATTATGTGGTGTGAAATAAAATTCATGAAATACAATGACAAATAAAATTATAATTGGGTGAATAAGTTGGTCGTCACACAGATATGATAAAAAATCAACATTAAATTTCCTCTGAGGCCGTATTGAAAAATTTCTGTGAGTCACATAATCGTGGAAGTGACATTTAATTAAATCAAAAATCGTGCTACACTTCCACAATTATAAAATGAGCAATCAAAATTATTTACAATAAAACAAAATTTTCATAATACACTCCGTGTTTACCGTCTATAATAATCAAATTTAAATAAACAAAACTGTTTCACAATAACAAATTCAACCAGCAGTTGCACCCACACGGATGGCAAATGTCCACGCGTACGCTGCCAGTTGAATACTCAATGGCAAAGTTCCCAGTAACAACAAAATAAAATAACTATGGATATCTTCTTGTGGAGTTAAAACTGTTATGCAATTGTTAATAATTCTAAAATTATTTACCAACTCCTGCAGTAATTCTTGCAACAATGGCTCCTCTTACAAATTTTGCACAATTTTCAATGACCATCTGGATAGGAATTTCCAGATCCTGGCAGCTTCCATACCATTCCACGCGCTGCAATGTCGTCTCACTGGACATTCAGATAGGTTTTCATAATACAATAAAAATCTTAACACTTACGCACTATTTAAATTTACTTTTTGCAGAGCGTAACAAAATTACATATGACCTCTTGCCGGTTGGCACTCAAAAAGCGTTGTCTTTGCGTGCTGCTCAAGCACGTCTCCGCTTTTTCAAAATTTTTTTTTTACCTCTCTGCCTCTTTGTCCAAAAATTTGTAAATTTTTTCAATGCGCAGGTCGCCATTTGGTGTTTTTGTCATTTAAGTTACACTTTTAAAATTTTACGCAATTGAGGGGTCTGCAGCAATAAGGGGGTAACTCCATTTTTTGAAGTTTTGGAAAATGGAAAAAAACGTTTTAAAAATCCGATTTTCGAGATAAATTTTCTTTTCTCCCCCCATATCGTGGTATAGGTGCTTACTTTTCATACTTACTTATCTCGAATCCTTTTTGTTGTTTTGAGAGGGGTGGGAGGTGTTTAATGTTTGGAGCTACCTCTTTATTGCGCCCCATTGACAAGAAAAGTCAAAAATGCAGGGTTTTTTGAACAAAGGTGTACGAAATTTGCTTGAAAAAACTTTAATATCACAGGATAACCAATCAATGCCAATACAAATTAATCTTATTCAACGAAAATCCAAATCAGTCGTCTTCCAGCTCTTCTTCTGTCGTATCAACGTCTTCTTCTTCAGCTGAATATGCAGATCTCAATGCTCTGTAGAAATGCATCTCATTTTCTCCAACATACTTGTGTGCGAGGGTCATAACGTCGTTATACTTTGCTGTTTTCAAGGGCAGGGGACTGGCGTAAGCAGGTTTAACATTATTTTTTTTTTTATTATTTACATTTTAACGTGCATCAACTACTGGGTTATTAGCACTTCTAAATGTTAATTTTTAATTTGTTTGGTATTTTTGTTTATTTGTTTTTTTGGATTGGGTATTTTGTTTGGTTGGTTTTTTGGTTCACCACGACGTGAGAATGTCCACTGGAAGACCGAGATAAGAAATTCTGAAGCGTCCATGATTCGAACTCAGAATTCCCGCTTCGTAGTGCAACCAGTGATCACATCACTCCACTGCCGTGGCTTTTAACATTATTTGTGCTCATCATAGTCAGGTTTAGCTGCTGTGCACCCAACATTTTCACAATATGTGGTAATAAAAGTGAAACACTCTCGCTAACCCCAATAGTACCCTCGTCAATCGATGCAGTTTCATACAGGAATACTTCGTACTTGGTTATTAAGTACTTATTTTTACGAGTAGTACCTGGAGTGACAATGTAGGGGTTTTTCAAAAAGAAAAAAAAGAGCGATTTTTTCTGAGCAAGATGACGGTTTTAACTCAAAAACGACAAAAATGGAGTTACCCCCATATTGCTGCAGACCCCTCAATTGTCTCTTTTTAAACTAACAAAATTCAAAACTCATGATAAAATTTTACAAACAAATCAAAATTATTTCAAGTGACCACAGAAAAATTGCCTCCGTGAACCAAGCTAACATCTGTTCAGCTGAGAAAATTTAAATCAAAAAAAGAATCCCCTCAAAGGATTTTCAAAGAGAAAATTAAAATATGTGCACATTTTAACGATCAAATCATTGCATCTCCCAAATAAAACAAATTAATGATAAAAAATTTAAATTAAAAACCAATAATAAGAATTCACCTGTTGGGACATAAATTCTCAGGGTAGAGCCAGATTTCAAAAAAAAGTCATCCATCCCTCTTATAATCCCTGCTGGGAAGGTCAAAACATGACAATATATGGCCCTGGGGGGTGAGCGGAGCTAAATTTATACTACCAGCTAATATACTCGTACAATGCTTTCATTTACTTTTACGTTTTTGGCCCATTTCGCCTAAATTCTCGAATGATACATAAAATTTTTATATTTGTAACTTACTCCCTCAACTATCATAATTTCAATAGAAAATTTTTAAATTACTTTTGCAAATATTTTTGATGCATTAATGAAATAAGAATGAGTAAAAATTAAAAAAAATAGTAAACAGTTACGCACACTCCTGTCTACTTCCTGCCTTTGAGAGGGTTGTTTCACAAGTACCATTTTAAAGCTTAAAATTGGCTATGCAGTCAAATTTCGCCCATTATTTTTTAAATATATTTTTGTTTGGAGAAAAATTAGGATAGAATAGATAAAAATTAATAATTTATGTTTATGTAAGAAAAAGAACCAAACCACTTTTTGTCACTGCAAATGAACAACAAATCATTACACCAACAATACAACACCATTACACTACTAATTGTCTCTTCGAAACTTAACATGAATTTAAACTAATATAGCTGATCTAATCTGTCATTAGAAGGAGACGTTCGAGTACTGCAAAGAAAAGAAGTTTAACCATAGATACCACACAGCCAATGTCTTTATTTAATTTGGGTCTTTGGAATGACAAGGAAGGCAGTGCAGAAAAACCTCATTTGCTAAGTTCTATTAAAGTTCGTGGATTATGGTCAACATACATTTCGGCATCTCTAGATTTTTCTTCTTTCTTTACCATAGATAAAAACGGTTACCTATATATTATGGAAATGCTGAAGATTTAAAATTAGTTTACTCTGTCAAAAATCTATGTAGATTTACATTATATAAAATGGTAACTGCATTGATATTTTACAGAATAGAATAAATTATTGCAGTGCAATAACTATTCAAATTCCGACTGAAAATATCACAAACATGTTGTGATTAAGTATTTTTGCTTTTGTAAAAAGCAACATAGTTAAGTAGGTAAATATATTTTTATATTGATAAAACTTTTAGCTCAATGAAGTTTTTACAATAATTTATCATTAGTATATTTTAGTAGTATTAAGTTTTCAAAAACAAAATTTTATTGGATGTATTATTGTTGTTTTTTTTACTTTGATGATCATTTAACTTTTTAATTTTTTCTTTTAAAATAAATTTTATGATGCTATTGCACAAAATTGAATACATTAGGTGTTCTTTTGTAATGTTTTCAATTTTGTAAGTTGATTGTTTTTATGTTTTTTTATTTTTATTGTGACTAACAAACTAAAATGTGTCGATAAATTTTTATAAGTGCAGTTGGTTGTCCTCTTTTAAATCGAATACGTACAATTTTTGACAAATATTACAAAGGCTGATTTATAAAAACAATTAGTTTCTAGATAAACTGCCAAACCGTTTAAGCCTCAGGTATGTTTTTTTATTATTTTTTTTATTTATTTGTACCTAATCAAAATTTGTGATGAATGCGTTTGATACAGATATTGCATGTATATGGTGCGTTTATAATTTTAAGAATCATCAATATTATTGTTTGTTTTCTTGTTATTTTTTAACATAAAATTGGCTTATTATGTTAAATTTCTGGATTGTTTATTTATTATTATAATTTTTGCATTTACTAGCTATTATTTGTGTTATTCATAATCTATATCACATTAGGAGGTATAAAGCAATGGAAAATGCTTTTTATTTCTTTCATTTTTAGATTTAATATTTGCTCAATTATGTGTGCAATCATTTTCAATTTTTAAATTAATTTTTATGTTATTTGCTCAAATAAATAAATAAATCAATCAAGTGGCGTCTAATTGCAATTATTTAATTAATTTTACTTTTATATTAGTTTGCTGCTAGCCGTCCATAAATATGATCTACTCGATAGTTATTGTAATAATGTGATGTAGATTAATAATTGATTATGTAAATTTACATTATTTTTATCATTATAAATAAGATGGATTGTTTGCATTCAAATATATATATTTACTACTCTTTCTTTTTTTTATTACTACTGAGCAAGAGAAATTTAATTTTTGATTCAATTTCCTTTTTTAGTCAGGAAGGTACTTGGTTTGATTCCAAGTAAATTAAGAACTTGTTTCTGGCCATCTCATGGAAGACAATGATAAACCACTGAAGTGTACAGTGGAGGAAATAAAAATAAGCTCACTTTAGATTTTTAATAAAAATTAAACATTTTTGATTTAAACGGTACAATAATTTTTGTTATTAATATACAGTGTGTTCACGGAAAGTGGTAACAATGAATAATTCTTAAATCTTACTAGATACAAAAAAAAGTTTAAATAGTTTTTTATTAAACTAAAAATTTACTATAGGAAACTGCGAAGGTATATTTTTTTCTACTTCAAACTCAACCGGAAGTAAACATTAAATTTTTTTTCAAATGGCAACATGTCTTTTTTAACATTTTCGTAATCTGCAATTTTTTCTCTATAAATACATATAAAATTTTCATAAAGTTACATAAGAAAATATTCGAGAAAATGTAAGATTTAAACATGCAATAATTTATTAATTATTTACATATAGGTATGTAGAGTGCTATGAAAACAAAACATCACGGCTCAGAAAAGACAACTGTTATTTATCTGATAAATTGTTCAAAATTGCTACCGCTTTGTTCAAGATATAATTCTAATCTTTGCAGAAGTTTTGGTGATAATTGATAGCATGCTGAATTAATTTTGATTTTTAAATTTTCTAAATTTAAAGATAGATTTGCGTAAACTACCATTTTTAAATGACTCCATAGAAAGAGTCTAAAGGTGCCCGCACACTTAGGCGACGCGACGCTGAGCGACATCGCTCGCCTTGGTGTCCGCACACTTAGGCGACGCTACACCACACCACGCGACAAGTTTTTTGCCACTTAGAGAAGTTTACATAGAATCAAATGGGAGCCCGCACACTACAAATGGACGCGACACTACATCGTTTGTCGCGTGCTTTTATTTTGCAACAAATGTCCTAGTCTACCAAACCTTTCTCTCGCTTATCTTTTGCGGGTGATACCAGCCAGGACTTAGCTTCGAATTAATTTTCAGAGGTACGCACATCAATAAAATTTAACCCATATTGGCAACAACTTTTTTACTATATTAGTAAGAATAACAAAATAAAAGGAATGTTATACAACACTATTAGGTATATAGGGTAAATGTGCATGTTTCAAATTTAACAACATTGCAATTGATTTTTATATGTGAAATAATTATATTTCGTTCTGAAAAGAGTACCTATATATGTTACGGGAAAAGTACGTATGCCGGTAAAAGTGCACATTTTCCGGTAAATGTGCACTTATTCCGGCGCTTATGGTAAATGTACATACAATGTACTTTTCCCAATAAAATTAGGGAAATGTGCACATATACCAAGCGATGATGGGAAAAGTATATTGAATTTAAATCAAGTTAGTGTTTAAAGCAGAGGCGGCTGGTTTTGAATTATCCGTAAGATGCATGAGCGTCTATAGGGGCAAAATAAAAAAATTTTTATTATAATAGATTTTAAACCGAAAATTTTAAAAACTTGCGCTGGTGAAATATTAAAATATTAAAAAATTTTAAGCAGTCAGGGGGGGGGAGAACAGCTGCCCTTTTTTCCTTCCATAATAGACGCCCATGGTGAGATGTATCATGGGGATTTTAATATCAGTAAAAAAAATTTTAGGTAAACTGAAAAATTGGAAAAAATGTATTTACTTTCTTCTACGTATTTTTTATATAACTTAGAAAGTAGAAAATTAAAGTTCTAGAAACAAAGCAGACACAGCATACAAAATTCGGTCAAATCCAGTTTTCAATTTATTGCTTTTTTTTACGACCCCCCCTCCCGATGAGAAAATACTATTGGACTAATTATAAAAAAACTTTTGACAAAGCTACAAAACTATTTTAAAAAAACAAAAATCGATGCTTTTACTATTGGTCTTCAATACTTTTGTATTGTTTGTCATTATTTATTATTTAAGTATTTTTTATTCTTTGATCACGCGTAAATGCTATTCTTTACAAAGTGCGACGTGCCCTATAAAATTTTTCTAATACCCACTTAATTTTAAATTAATTTTATTAAATTTAATTGAAAATAAAAAACAGAATAATAATAATTAAATTAATCTTTATTGAACTAGGGATTGCGTATTAATTAATTTTTTTTTGTTAAAGTTTTAAATATTATATTGTTTAATATAATATAAACTTTAATATAATATAATCTAAATTTTAATTTAGAGCTTATGTTTACAACAACATTGCATTTGTCTACTCACTTTTACCAAGGTACTTGTTCACATGTGTACATTTCCCGGTAATTGTAAGGATAACGCTGACTTTTAAATTATTCAACGCACTTTTACCAACTCTCGTGGAATATGTACACATTTACCGGTAAATGTATACATTTTCCGGTTACGTACTTTTCCCGTAACATATATCTATATATACACATACATATAATATTAAAGAGAGAATGAGATGCATATAGAAGGGTCGAGTTCAGGTAGTATGTCTTCGAAAGATGCATAACAATGAATATGTTTTTAAACATTAATTTAAATTATTTTTTAAACATTAGTAAATTTTATTGTAATAAACAAAAAAAATTTTAATTACAACTAAAAAGCTTACAATAAATAAATTATATAATAATTAAATATAATAATATTTTTAAAAACAAGCAAAGAAAATTTAAAAAAAGTACTAAAAAAGAAAAAATAATTTTTAGTGTTTCTATTAGTAAAGTGGTTTCAATCTTCTAAAACATAAATTTTCGAGGCTTTTCTATAAAAGTGCATAATTTGTCGACGCGTCAGATAAGCACAGAAACTGTCTGAAACAAAAATTGTCGCGTGGTGTGGTGTCGCGTCGCCTAAGTGTGCGAGCAGCTTAATGGTGTTATATCATAATAATGGTGTTTTGTTTTTCATAGCACTCTGCATACCTAATTAATAAATTAATATTGTTTGTTTAAATCTTGTGTTTTCTCGAATTTTTTTTTATGTAATCTTATAAAAATTTTATACGTATTTATAGAGAAAAACTTGCAGATTACGAAAATGTTAAAAAAAAGTCATGTTGCCATTTGAAAAAAAATTTTAATGTTTACTTCCGATTGAGTTTAAAGTATAAAAAAATATACCTCCGCACGTTCCTATAGTAAATTTTGAGTTGAATAAAAAACTATTTAAACTTTTTTTTGTATCTAATAAGATTTAAGAATTATTCACTGTTACCACTTTCCGTGAACACACTGTATAATAGACACATAACACAAAATTCAAAAATATTAAAAAATAATAGACAACTTTGATTAAAAACTATAATATTTAAATAACCTATGTTGAATTAAGATTATAAAAAAATAAAATAAATAATAAAAGAAAATAAAATTACTTATTTTTGTATAAAAAACGTAGTTTTGTATAATTTAGTAATCGGTATGACCATCTTTCTTTGTGATAATATCAAATAAACGATTTGGCAACGACAATACCAAAGTTTTTTAAGTTTTTATTGATAAATTTTGCCGTATTTCCCGGTCTCTGCTTTTTAACTCTTCAGATGATTGAAATTGTCTCCTAATTTGGTAAACCTGCTTGGAAATAGTACCCCATAAGTTTTTTTTATGAAGTTTAGATCGAGACTGTATGCTGGCCACTTCAATACTTTAATATTGAAATAGAAATAATAAGCAAGTTTTTCTATAGGTACAGGGTGACGCATTTAAGATAATCCATCTGTAATAACTTGGAGAAGAATAGTAACGATAGAAAAGAATGCGGGATGAAAAAAATCTCGTCTCGTCCCGCGCGCAAGACGGGATGCCAATTCAGTCCCGCGTTTGATATACATTTATAAATTTATTTTACACACAGTACACAGTTAGAGATGAATGATGCGGGACAGGACGGGATATTTAGAATATTTGGTCCTGCGCGGTATATCTGTCAACTCAGTTCCGCGCGTAACGGGATCCCTTATTCCCGCATATGATTTATTTTATACATTGCAGTCGAATGAACTTTTCTGATTTTTTGTTAACGCATATTGCTCAGAGTAAATGTAGGGAAGAGATTCAATAAGTTAAATTATGAAATAGAAATAGACTGAGTTGATAAGATGTCATCTTATCAATGTTCAAACTCAACTCGGTCCCGCGCGGGACGGAATTTTTTTTCCTTCTATTTCATAATTTAACTTATTGAATCTCTTCCCTACATTTACTCTGAGCAATATGCGTTAACAAAAAAATCAGAAAAGTTTATTCGGGCTGCAAGATGTCCCGCGCGGAACTAAATATCTCACAGGATATCCCGTCCCGCATTCATTTCTATGGAAACCGTTTGCAACTGAGGAGCAGACTTTCTATATGCAGTATGTTCATTTTCTGAAATTTTCAGGCAAGCAGTAAAACTAACACAGGTTTATATGATTGATAAGTTATCAAAAAAGTAATTTTTGCAAAAATACAGAAAAAATTTCACTATGAAGTATCCATGAATGAGGCAAATATTAGATTGACGGCTTTGCAAAACAGCTAAAAAATGTATTGAACAAACTGCACTTTGTTTTTTCTACATTAAACAAATTGCAAGTCTGCTCCTCAACTGTCAGACGCATGCGCAGTTTCAAATTTATAATTTTTTATTTGCTTTTTATATTTTTAATTTTTTATTTGCGCATGCGTCTGACGGTTTCAAACTGCTTGAAAATTAGCGGGATCTGGGGGACGTACGGGACCCGCGGGACGGGACCTACAGAACGAGACTGGACAAGAAAAAGTAGTCTCGCATTCATCTCTAATATACATAAACGGTTTTTTGCTCGACTTTACTATTTTGTTTTCTTATTCACCTACCTCTATATTAGAAATTCAACCAAATTTTTCATAAGCAAATTGTTATGTTATGAATTATGCCCTAAACAGAATGAACGCCAAACCAACGCGACGTAACGTAACGTAAAGTTAAATGTATGTAGTTGGAATACGTTCGAACAGAATGAACGCTCGCAACGCGATCCTAACGTCGAACGTTGGCAAACTTAACGCGAAACGACCACTACCAACTACAATTTAGTGATTTAATTACGTTACGTCGAGTTGGTTTCGCGTTCATTCTGTTTAGGCCTTTATGATTTAAGGCCTAAACAGAATGAACGCGAAACCAACGCGACGTAACGTCCGTCAAAAGTTAAATGTATGTAGTTGCAATACGTTCGAACAGAATGAACGCTCGCAACGCGATCCCAACGTCGAACGTTGGCAAACTTAACGCGAAACGACCACTACAACTACAATTTGGTGATTTAATTTTTAAATCAATATAAGTTGGTAACATTATTTGTCATTTTTATAAGATACATTAAATATAACATGTAAAAATTTAAAAATAGTTCGAAATCATCCATTGTTTTTAATTTTAATAAGAATAAGCTAAGAGAATAAGTTAACACGTCAACAAATAACAACACTTATTTTAAGATTATGCAGGTTAGGCTGTGAGGTTAGGTTTTCGACGTCGCGTCGGTTTCGCGCTATTCTGTGCAGTATCGTTTCAAAAGCGTAACGTCAGCGTTTGACGGACGTTACGTCGCGTTGGTTTCGCGTTCATTCTGTTTAGGCCTTTACTAACAACACAACACATTATTTTTCTATTTGAAAACGTAAATAGTAACAAATAAAAAATTTTAATTCTCCTTTTGGCCTTCATTGTCATTTCGTAGGTACGGGCCTCTTTTGTTTTTATCGATCCACTGGTAAACGATTTTCAAGCACAATGAAATGAGCAATTGCGAGGAGATAATTTATCCCTTTGAATTTCGAATGACCAAACAATAATCTTTTATTTTTTCTAAATACATTTTGGAGACGAAGAGAATCTCGTTAATCCATTCATGCGCATCATTAAAAATCAACGCAATGCAAACAAAAAAAGTTTCAATCAGTTCTTTAGACCGTTTGCGTTTGTTCAAATTAGTTGCAAAATTTCAAATCAATTATTATTGGTGCGCGCATTTGTTCGTAATTGTAGCTGCAAAAATGTTTCCAGGCATTGTTTTCAAAATCGTTCACAATCAAAATGATACACCGAAAAAAAGGTGTACTTAAAAGTAGAACAATTTGTGCCTAGATTGTCTACAAGTACAAATTGTGTAAAAATTTAGCACAATTTTAGCAAATATAGCAAAAATGCTATAAAATAGCACAGTTGCGCTAGAGATGACTAAAACCCAATTTGTACTTGTAGACAATCTAGGCTCAAATTGTTCTACTTTTAAGTACACCGGTGAAAGGTAAGAAACGTAGACCTTTAAATGCAAATTTTACGATTGAAACCTCGATGAATTCTAAAAGAGCATATTTTAAATAAGAGAATTAGGTGAGGAAAATGGCCTTAAATCCAACAGTTTTTTCAAAAATCGAATTTAAAAAAGCACGTTTTTCACAGTAAATTTTAAAGCAAAGTCGCTCGGGATTGGTGAATCAATTCATTCAGTTCATTCTCCTGTCGGTACGTGCACCGAGATATGGTCTTAGCTTTGCGCAGAGTGGGAGCGACACTTGCATTGCGATGCAGTAACAGTGCACTCCGAACAAAAATCATGGTTTTCAACCCCAAAATGTGCGGGAAAAATGGCTTAAAGCGCCCGAGCGCAGCGAGGGGTGCTTTAAGTCGATTTTTCTTCGCACAACTACTCTGCGTTAAAAATCCACTCTCACGAGTTTCATCTCTCAAAGATTCACCTTTTCCTTGACCCACGGGCCTAGGGATATTTTTAAATTAGTTGTCATTTTGATGAAAATTTTCGTCAATTTTCATCAAAATCACTCTCGCAAGAGTCGGACCCACGCGCAAAAGTAACTACCGTTCGTTAAATTTAAGTAACCCTTTTCTGAAGTAATTTTTAAATAATTTTAAATTTTTAAATTAAATAAAAAAGGAGAACGCATTCCTACCATAGCGTAAGAGTTACTGACTAATTTGTCAAGTGCAACACTCTTATGTATAGGAGCGCACGTACCTCCCACGAACGAACTTGATTAACCAATCACGAGCGTTTAACCTTCGAAAATCAAGCTTTTTTAAATTCGATTTTTGAAAAAACTGTTGGTTTTACGGCCATTTTCTTCACCTAATTCTCTTATTTAAAGTGTGCTTTATCACAATAAATCGAGGTTTTAATCGTAAAATTTTTATTGGGGGGTTTACGTTTCCTGCCGTTAAAGGTAAGAAACGTAGACCTTTAAATGCAAATTTTACGATTGAAACCTCGATGAATTCTAAAAGAGCATATTTTAAATAAGAGAATTAGGTGAGGAAAATGGCCTTAAATCCAACAGTTTTTTCAAAAATTGAATTTAAAAAAGCACGTTTTTCACAGTAAATTTTAAAGCAAAGTCGCTCGGGATTGGTGAATCAATTCATTCAGTTCATTCTCCTGTCGGTACGTGCACCGAGATATGGTCTTAGCTTTGCGCAGAGTGGGAGCGACACTTGCATTGCAATGCAGTAACAGTGCACTCCGAACAAAAATCATGGTTTTCAACCCTAAATGTGCGAAGAAAAATCGACTTAAAGCACCCTTTTTTTCTGTGTACTTGTAAATTGATATTGTAATGTAGGTACTTATGCAAAGTTGGTTTTTGACTCGATTACAATGCTTTTCTTTACTAGGTAAATGGGAAAAAAAAATTCATCAGAATTGTAATATATTTCATATTCGCGTTTTACATTACCGTTGATGGCGCCACTGTCAATAACAACATTACGTCTTTCAGCAGTTCCAATTATTCCGTGTGGTGGCGTTTTGTTAATGTAAAACGCGAATAGTACTCATAATAATTACTATAACTTTTTGTTGCATTGTATTTTCGGAAAAACATACCCTTATTACTTTTCCTTTTAATCTTCTTAATAAAAATAGATATTGTATTAAAATCTTATTTTTTTCAGTTTATTGAATGTATTAAGAAATTAACCAAAAAACATCTTTTTGCATTGTATCTGGATGTAATACAATGTTGTTTGGTTGATGTTTTAGTGGAAAATTTTGGGGATTCTCCTCAAGTATATTTTGCAGTTGGGCAAGTGTTTAAAAGTTATTTTGTCTAATTCTGTTTCGAAAAGTGGTACTTTGTGATATCCAATTGAGTTTGGAAAAGCACTACTTTCCCGCACTAGTTTGAAAAAGTAATAATTTCAGTGCGGAAAAGTAATTACTTTTCCTGAAATTACTGAAATTACTTTTCCGCACGGAAATTACTCCGCACTCTAACACAAGTGTGCGCCCGAACGGGTTCATCCGTTCGGGTGAACACATGTTTTTCGCTTAGGTTATTAATAACATGACAAATGACTTGCAACCTTCACGCCATCTATCGATAGTTATCTGAGATCGTGAATTTTGTCGGATATTATCCCCAAAATTACGAAAAGTTGTTGATATTACTCGGACGGAGTAGAGTAGTAAACATAAATTAAAAACCTAACCTAACCTAACGTGTTCTCTCTATAACTGTTTCTAACGTATTCACACACACACTTTTTACGATAAACTTCATGATTTGAAGAATCACATAAATTAAAAACCTAACCTAACCTGTTCTCTCTATAACTTTTTACGATAACTTTTTACACACTTTTTACGATAAACTTCAAGATAAACTTCAATTCATCGATACCAAAGAGACAAACTCGACCAAAGACTTGCAACCTTCACGCCATCTGTCGATAGTTATTTCAGAGCTATTACATTATATATGCGAAAATTCGGGAATTGGTTCTTTTCGAAACATCATTAGACAAACTATTGTTCAATACTAGCGGAAAACTATTTCTCCATTCTCGGCTTTATGTTCAGGAACTCGGCTTTCGGCCTCGTGCGCAAAACTCAGCTTCGAATGGAAAAATCTTAGTTTTCCTAACTAGTATCGAAAATAGCTATTCTAGAAATACCCCAGGAATACCGAGTTTCACAGGGTTTGCTTCTAGGAGCGGTACTGTGGAACCTCGTGTGTGATGAGGTTCTCAAAATCCCGCTCCCCGACGGAGTTACTATTGTATGATTTTCTGACAACCTGACGATTATCGTTCAGGTTAAGGAAGAGGTAAAGGTCAAGGCAAGCTCTCTTCTTTAAGGAGGAAAAGAAACCGGTCCTAGTCCCGGCCAAGTCAGAGGCAGTCATTTCTTCGGCAAACTGAAGGTGTCTAAAATTGTTATCAAAATGAACGGATTCCTTATTGACCAGAAAAAATCCATCACCATCCTGGAAGTGAAGTTTGACAAACTTTTGAACTTCATATGACACGGCAGCCAAAGCAAAGTCATTAACAGCCACAATAACCCGCTTAACGCTCAATATTAGAAGGCCAAAAGCGACCAAAAGAAGGCACATAGAATTGGTCACAGACATTCATTTGTTTCTTTGACATTCAAAGAAACTGCGAATGACTACTTAAAACCTAAAAGCGCTCAGCTCTAGGAGTGACCAGCACCGTTTTCAGTTTTTGTAGGACAGTTTTCCGAGAGGCTGCAATCCGGAGAAAGGACAAGAACCCACTCCGAATAAGTAAGGGCAGAAGCCCGAGAGAAAACACTAGACAAGTGGCAGAGCAGGTGTGAAAACTAAGACCGACCGATGAACAAGAAGGTTTATACCTGACATATGCAAATGGGTCTCTAGAGGTCACGGTGAGGTTAATTTTACCCTCAATGCATACTTCATCGGTTCGGCATAAGATCGGCTCTCCAAGTGCAACTACTGCGATGGTGTAGATACCGCAGAGCACACCATCTCCAACTGTATGAGATGGGAGTCAAAACGGACTACAGCCAAGTTGGGACACAGTAGTGAAAGCCGTGCTATAAAACCACGAAAACTGGGCGTTAATTGAAGACTTTATGCATACCGTAATGGCTCAAAATGAAGCAGCTGAGCGTAAAACTGAAGCCGTTACACGCTTAATCCAGCAAAAAAAAACCACAAAGAAAAGTTAAAATAAAAGTAGCTGTAAAAGTTCATGCCAGAAAGAGGATCCGTAAAGAAATGGGGGAAGCAGGGGGAGGTTTTACTTAGTGCAAATATGACACTACCGTCGTAGATGATGACGGTGTTTCGTACAAGATTTCCTCCTCTCTGTAAATCATTCTTTAAAAAATAATGATTTGTCACTTCAAGTCTTTAAAAAGTTTTAAAATTGCTTTCTTAGTTCTTACGATAACTGTAAAAATTGCAGTAAAAGTATTATTTTAAGTATGGTAGGCCGGAGACAGTTAGCGAAAGTGGAAGGCGTACAAAGAAAAAAAGACGCGGTTTTCGTGTTGGGATATGCCCGTCCGTGTTCGGTGTCGCTTCGAGTCCGTTATACTCGTACAATATGGAATATTGTGTTTTTGAGTGCAAAAGTAAGTATTTTTGTTGTTGTTATTTAGTATTTTTTTTATTATAAAGCTGTACAAGTTACGGTTATTATAGTAATGTAAGAAATTTGGTTATTATCGAAGTACAAATAGCTTTAGAAGACGATAGTTTCAGCAACTTTAATTTGCATTTACATAAAATTTTATGGGAATATTTTCCAAATGTTGTACTAAGAGAAAATGTAGGTAATAAAAAAATGATTTTTTGAAATGTCAAAACTAGCCAGATCCTATAAGTTTACTTTTTAATTGCGATTTATAAAGTTATTGCTGTAAATACTGTTAACTTATTTGATCTTTAAATTCAATTTTTGAAGAAGGAAGACGCCAATATTAAGAAAAGGGGCGCTAATGCCAAGTTCTTGTTTCGGTTCGAAAAAATCGTAGATCCGGTGCTGGGCAATGGTTATATTGGTTTCCCTGACTTTACTTTTTTCCCTTACTTTTTAAATTTTCCCTGGGTGTTTTTTGTAATGCAGATGATACCATTATAACCGTTTCTATTAGTAGTCGGATAACGAAGGTTCATGCAATTAAAGCATAGAGTAGAGGGAGGTAAAAGTCCGCACTTAGTACGTTGTATTTTTTTACGCTTATATGTTTTACTCAATCAGCTCAATATTTGAATGAGAAGTTTGTACAGTACTTAGGCTTTGTTATAAATAACATTAATGCCATGATTTGAAAACGGGGTGTATAAAAAAACCATAATACACAAGTTGCGGAAAATGGGACTTTTACCCCATAGGTGGGGCAAAAGTCCGCCATTGGACTCTGCGCTATTTTAAGTCAAATTAAAATCAACAATTTCTTCCAAATGAAAAGTAATAAGCAAAAACAACAAAAGTATAAGATATAAAAAAGATAAAATGTAGAAAAATTTCAACAATGGTCACAAATAAATTGGCCAATTTCGTGCACTCTTCATGACACCATTGTTTGCAGCTATCGCATTGAATCCACTCTCTCATTGATAAATTCTCATATTATTCTTTGCAGCCTAAACAAAGCACTTTGCCATCGGTTAATTCTTGCCTTTTTTAATTCTTCAAACTTTTGCTTGACATGGGTTCAGCAACATAGGACTCTTGCCCCAAGTAGCCAAAAACATTTCCGAGTCATGACCTTTCCAGACCATCAAACCTAACATTGATTATATCCTATAAGTTTATAGCAAGAAACATGTATTTTCAATAAAATACATACTAGTTATGGTTACTACTCATTTTCAACATTTCTACGCAATTTCTGCAAGAGCTAATGATACATCAGACATACGCAAAATCGTAATTACCTCATGGTTCTCCAGTAATCCAACTTTGCGTGATAAAATTTGGTATAGACACTGTAATTGATAACTACTAACTGCACCTTGCGCACAATGATAAAAATTTTTGAAATATAGTGAGATATTTGAATTTAGGACTTTTGCCCCATGCGGACTTTTACCTCCCTTTACTCTACCTACTGTCAAATATGCTCAGTTCAAATTTTTCTTATAAGCAGTGATTTTGTCGACAATGTTTCAAATGTCCCCGGTCTACCCTACTATCAGCATGTGAACAAGAATAATTGGAAAACATAAATCAAGCTATGAGATAAAATGAAATCTGGCAAATATTAATCAGAAAATATAAACCAAAGATTGACCGAACAAAATTGCAAAAATAAATTTAAAAAAATGAAACTGTTTTGAACAATCAGAGATTAATTTATTATTGTTTATTTATGCAAATAATAAATATTTAATTCTTATTTAAGTGTTTTATGATAATAACATTCACACGCACTTTCAAAACAATTTGTGTTTTTCTGTTTATTTACTTCTGTTTTTTTTTATTTGTGCTTGTAAATTACTAGTTGAATTTAGAAAATATATATAGTGAGCGTTAATAGTAATCAGTTAATCGATGAAACGTTAGTATTATAATATAATATATAGTGTTATGTAACTTACCATGGGCATTTTGAAAATCTCCACAATTGAAAATTAGTTTAATCATTTCCTAAATTCGATTGATTTGAGTTTACTCGGACGAATGAAAATTAGTTGTTTTCAGTAATTATGTCAAATTAATGGCATGCAGAAACGTAATTTGAGGTTGGGATATTGTCCTAGAACCTGAAGTAGTTGAATTAATCAAAAATGGCAAAACGTTTAATTTTGGTTATTTGATTTGTTTATAAAAGTTTGTTTTCATACTGTATTGTAAATAATCTTGTGCACTGGTAGCGGACTGCGTTGTTGGTATTCTTGGCAAATGGCAATGAATTTTTCAAATTTGGCTAGTAAAGTTGACGAATCGGCGTGAGCCACGAGTTCCAAAAACCTGAAATAAGAGGAAGTGAAAATTTTGTAGAGAGAGAGGAAGGGAAAGATAGACGAGCTGGGTATAGGAAGTCGAGGACGCAACGACTTCGTAGTAACTTTTTTGGATGTTTGAAAATTCAATTTTTTGAAAATGGTTTGCAAGAGTATTAAGCAAGTTGAAATTGATTGTGAATGCGATAATTATTGTGTTATGGGACTGGAAAATTATGAATAGATGAGTAAGGAAGATTTTACCTGTTTGTTACCGCACGAGGATCTTGATGTCAAATTATTTATATGAAAAGTCATCCGATTTAATTATGGTTTGGTGAAGTCATCTTATTGGTAAATAGCATCCAAATTATTTTATTTGCGTATTTCAACGATTATTTTCGTCATTTTGCCACGATGCATCCAAATATTTTGAGGTTAACCACATTTTACCTTGTTAAATTTGGAATTCAAGTAGCACTTTATGAACAATTTGTTACACTTAATTAATTAAATTCACTAGTGGAACTGTAATAGATATGATATTTCAGCTATCCATGTTTTTATGTTTTGTTCATTGTTTATTGCAATTGTTCTGGTTGTCAGTGTCAAATGTATTTTCAATTGACGAGTCATTAAATAAAGATTTAAACAGAATAATACATGGTGTCAGGTGTGGGGTAGTAAAACAACGAAAAATAAGCAACAGCATGCAATTGAAGCAGAACAGGATTCGGAAGACGAATGGAACATCCCCAGTATACAGATTAATTCGATTGTAAGGAGTAATGCAGAAAGAATGTGGACAGAAGAAATAAAAATAGGTGGAACAAAAATAACGTTTAAACTTGACACCGGAGCAGAAATAAGCGTAATCCCGGAAAGATATTTGAAGGCAATTGGCAGTAACCTAACTATAAAACCGTCCAACATCACTCTAGTATCATATGGAGACAATTTCAAAATCAAACCAATAGGAGTCATAACGGTCAATGGAAATGTAAGAAAGAAAACTGCCGAAATCAAGCTGGTAGTAGTAAATGTGAAAAACCAAATGCCATTACTAAGCCTGAACGATTGCATAAAATTAAACTTAATAGTAAGAGTACAAGCGGTATCCATAGAACTCAAAACCATAGAGGACTTAATTAAAACGTACAAACAGGTTTTTACTGGATTAGGTACATTTCCCGGAGCTAAGCATAAGATTCAAATAAAGGAAGACTCGATCGCAAAGCTTCAAGGAATGCACAGAGTACCATTAAGTTTGCATGAACGCCCGAAAGAAAAGTTATGTGCAATGGAAAAAAAAGGTATTATACGGAAAATAGAAAAACCTACTGAATGGCTGAATCCCTTGGTGATAGTGGAAAAGAAAAATGGAGATTTACGATTATGCTTGTGTCCCAAACACTTAAACAATTGTATTAAACGTGAACAATTTCTAATACCCACTTTTGATGATATATGCTACAGACTGAGTGGAAAAAAATTTTTAACAGTGATTGATATGAAAGATGGGTTTCTTCAAATCCCCATCGACGATGAAAGTGCGGATTTATGCACGTTTGGAACACCCTTTGGTAGGTATCAGTTTCTCAGGTTACCTTTTGGTATATGTTCGGCCCCAGAAATATTCCAGAGAAAAAATTATGAACTATTCGGCGATATTCCTGGAGTAAGCATATATTTTGATGATTTAATAATATCAGGAACAACTGCAGAAGAACACGATAGAAATCTCAGAAGTGTGCTCGATAGAGCTTTAAAGTATGACGTGAAATTTAATAAAACCAAAATCCAATTTAAGGCGTCCAGGGTAAAGTATATGGGACAAATATTCACAGAAAAGGGAACGGAACCAAATAAAGAATATATTAGAGCTATAGTGGATATGAAAGTGCCACAAAGCAAACGTGAACTTCTGCGATTATTAGGAATGGCAAAGTATGTTTCACGATTTATCCCAAATTTGTCGCAGCTTACAGCGCCATTAAGAAATCTGACTAGGAACGATGTAGAATGGAAATGGGAAGAGCAACACAACGCATCAGTCCAGGAATTAAAAAAATCATTAAGCAACGCACCGGTACTGGCTTACTTCGACATCAACAAAAGAGTGGTTATACAAACAGACGCCTCGAAAGACGGACTAGGGGCTTGTTTAATGCAAGAAGAGCATCCAGTAGCATTCGCATCGAGAAGTCTTACTAGCACGGAACAAAATTATGCTCAAATAGAAAAAGAAATGCTTGCGATTTGTTTCTGCATCGAAAAGTTCTCTACCTTCATATATGGCCATCAAAATATATTAGTATGGTCAGATCACAAGCCGCTTGAGTCAATATTCAAAAAGGATATACATAAGATACCTCGCAGACTGCAAAGAATGTTACTGAGCATTTTGAGTTATGATATAAAAGTTGAATACAAACCAGGAAAACTGATGTTTATAGCAGATACACTATCAAGGGCATACATCAACGAAAACGACGGCACGAAACGATTTGCATTCAAAATACATAGCTTAACGAATGATTTGCCCATGTCAAACGAGAAGAAAGCTGCGTTCAGAAAAGCTACTCAGGATAATCCAGTATTAAAAAAATTGATGGATATGTGTCAAAAAGGATGGCCCAAAACAAAAGGAAAAGTTCCGCAAGACGTCATTCATTATTGGAATATGAGACATCAAGTAAATATTTGTGATGAGTTTGTCTTCCTAAATAACAAAATTGTCGTCCCAACAGTGTTAAGAAGAGAGATGTTAAAATTGATTCATAAAGGCCACTTTGGGATTGAAAAGTCAAAAGCAAGGGCCAGACAAATACTTTATTGGCCTAACCTCAGTACAGACATTGAAAACGTAATTAAAAAGTGTAAAATATGTGAAAAATTCTCGAACAGAAATCAAAAAGAAAAATTATTGTCCTATCCAATTCCAGAATACCCGTGGAAGAGAATAGCTTGTGACATTTTTAGCTACGCCGGCCAAAGTTACTTAGTAATGATTGACAGTTACTCAAATTGGATTGAAATGGTAACAATAAAAGAAAAATCTTCTAAAGCAGTAATAAAAAAGTTCAAAAACATATTTGCTAGGTTTGGATGTCCCGAAACACTAGTATGTGACAACATACCCTTTTCAAGTTACCAAATGAGAAAGTTTGCTAAAGAATGGAATTTCAATATAGTAACAAGAAGCCCAAATTACGCGCAATCCAACGGACTAGCCGAGCGAGCAATAGAAATTACAAAAAAGATGCTAAAGAAGTGTTTAGAGGAAGGAAAAGACGTGCAAGTTTCGTTAATGGAATATAGAAATAGCCCACTCAAATATATAAATTTGTCACCTTCCGAATTGTTAATGAATCGATTGTGCAAGACAAAAATACCCATCTCTTCGGAATTACTAAAATCAAGACCACATCAGCAAGTAACTAAAAAACTTCAAGCAAGACAAGAAGCCAACGAAAAATACTTTAATAAAAATGCCAGAACAATGAAACCGCTAAAACCAAGCAGTAATGTTGTCATATACGACACTATACGGAATAATTGGCAGCCAGGAAAAATCGTCGCACGTCACGAAGCACCACGATCGTATGTTGTCGAAAACAACAATGGAGAAATAGTACGAAGAAATCGAAAACATCTCAAAGAGTCGAGCAATCATGACGGAAATGAAGGTGAAAATACAGAAACGGTAACAGGACAGGAGGACGGATCAGAAAGCTGTTCGTCAAGCACAGCAAGAATGGAAAGAACCACAAAGAGTGGAAGAAGAACTAAAATTCCAGCAAGATATGAAGACTTTGAGTTAGAAGGAAAGATGTAATAGATATGATATTTCAGCTATCCATGTTTTTATGTTTTGTTCATTGTTTATTGCCATTGTTCTGGTTGTCAGTGTCAAATGTATTCTCAATTGACGAGCCATTAAATAAAGATTTAAACAGAATAATACAGAACAACTTAATTACTAATTCGGTTTATTTGATTGATAAGTTTAATTTTTATGTGCTTAACTTTTTCGTGTGTTATCCGCGTTAAGTAGTCACTACCATATTATGCCAGTGGTTTTCAAACTACTATAAATTTGAACTGTTTATTCGGCACCAGATTTAAAATGAAAACAATTCATGTACTTGTATAATAATTTATTTCATAATTATAAAAATTTATTAAACGTTTTTAATTGTCTTACAAGTTGTAGGAATTATTTGATAAGTAATTGTGTAAATTTGTAGGACAATTAAGCATAATTTTTGATTATTCTATTGTATGGAATGAGATTTAATGAACAAACTACGTTTCATTTGTTTAATCAATTTCAAGTTGATAATTACATTCGTCTGATTAAATTGCTATTCATTCTCCGTACCAATTTGTTTTATTTAGTTGTGGAAATTTTCGAAATCTCTATTGAACTCACTACCTGGGAGAGCCTTATATTGTAAGCTCCGATCAAAACAGCACGGGACTTAAAGAGTTGTTCGTCAGAACACGACTATAGATTAGTAGCGACTGTTCTTTAGATTTTAAGCAAAACGAATAAGAATTCAAGCAAAAGTGTTTGAATCCAAACTCAAATTCCAAATAAATAGAAAACTGCAATAAACAATATTTAAAATTTAAAAAAATTTGATGAGCATAGGATATACAGAAAAAATCAAACTTTGTGGCAAAATTTTGGTAAACCTAAAATTAGAACATATTATACTGCCGTGTTAATTCTAAAGGGCGTATCTGCAATTTTTGGCTTTTTGAGTTATTGCTAGCAAACGCTTCCCTGCATGTAAATCTATCATTTCGTTAAGTTCAGAAGGCTAAACTATGTATAGATATGCTAGAATACATCTTTAAAGAAAAGGCGTATCTGCAGTTTAATGTGTAATTTTAGATAAAAGAGACGTAACCAACAATGTTAGATTTAAAAGACGTATCTACAACTACTATTTTGTGTAGATACGCCCTTTCTTTGTAACACTCCATTACTTGACTGGCAAAAATTATCTATTCTGTGACTGGCAGATACAATTCAAATTTTGATGGTTACACTTGTGAAGTTCTGTTTGTTTTTTATAATTTAAATATTGTTACGTGTTTTAAGTTTTTTGGTTATCAGTTCACACAGGAAAAAGTTCACACAGTGTCTCATTTTGCAGATACGCCTTTTTTTCTTATGAGTTTTATTATTATGTGTTAGTCAGAAAGGGCGTATGTATCAAAAGCCCTATTTATAACAAATATTTAAGAAAACGGTTTATTTCATTAGATTCTGCCACAGATATAATATATGAATCTAAAACACTAGTTTTCTGTTTAATTCAAACCATGTGATGGCACACGGAAATTTATAAAAACACGATTTCCCAACAATTAGCTTTTTGCAGATACGCCCTTTAGAATTAACACGGCAGTATACGAGTTCAATGTAATATATGTATAACCAATTCCTTTAGTAGCTCAGTTGGTTCAGCATCATTTTTCAGACTTATTATTCCATGGATTCGATTGAAATCAGGGAACATATTTTTCATTGCATCATATTACACTAAAATATATTTAGAATGGTGGTGTTCTGAAATAACTGATTGTTTCTCTAAGCAATAACTGTTTACCATCAATTCTGGCAGGTGATATAATTCATCAACTAAAGAGAGGAACCGGCAACCTTATGTGCCCTTCGAAGCACAGAAACAATCATAAGAAAATTAAACTCTGTGGATATGAACCCGAAACCCTGGCATTACCTATTGATCATAATTATGTATGTATATTATTATATTTTTTTCATGCACTAATTACCTACTTATTTAAAATACAAATTTATTAATTTTATTTTAAGTTATACTGGTAAGTACATAATGCTAAAATTTAAGTAGTACTTTCAGGATTTTTTTGTTCAGTAGTGGCTTCTTTTTGTTCATTTTCAGCTGCATTTTCAGTTGCATTTTCAGCTTTCTGATTTTCGGCTTCATCTGTAATAATTTCTACTTCGACTTCTTCATCTAATACTTCAATTTGCTCTTCTTCCTCTTCTTCAACTTCTTCCTCTTCTTTTCCAAGATTTCTTAGTAGTAATTTATGTATAATTGCCTCATCTTGTGGTGTCACGTCTGTCTCTCTGATATCCATCCATTTTATAATTGGATTATTTCTTAAAGCTGCTGCTATTTTCTATAAAAAGCGTTAACCAGGTTTTTGACTATGTTATTAATAGTTTTACAATGGATGGCAGTAAGAAGGATTTAAGTCAAAAATTGGTAAGTTTTTTTAGCTATTGGAAGTAAGTCAAATTTGTGCGGTTTTTTTGACTTAATATTTTGTGACCACTTTATATCTCACCAATTTAATTTTTGACTTAAGCTCTTCTCACCGCCATCTATAGACACAATATAATATAAGTATCTACCTCGCCATGTTCTGGACCAACCCAATTATTACTAATATCTAGAAGTTCTAGAGATCGGTTGAGAGTTATCAATTGACTAATTCGAAGTCCAGTATCATCTTCAAAATAACATCCGGATAAATTTAGCTCTTTTAATTTATCTACTCTCACAAGAGCACGCAATATTCCCATAACGCCGTCGTGTTCCAAAGGATTTAATCTTAAATTTAAATGAACCAAAGGACAGCAACAGTCCTGTAATAAAACCCAGCCAATTCCTTCTCCTCCGGCTTTTTTAATCCTGTTATTTACTAGTATTAATCTTTCTAAAGTAGGATGAACCGTCATTAATTTGGCGATACAGAGCGCACCTCTATCAGCTACAAGGCAATGCGATAAATCTATTTCTATTAGTGATGTATTTTTTATTAAGCCTTGCATTAAAACTTGAATATGCTCATCTCCTATCTTGCTCCTGTGAAGCCTTAAAATTTTAATATTTTCTAAAAACAAAATCGCATTTCCTAATCGTTTACAATCTAAAATTGATACTTTAAACATGGACCACGTTAAGGTTTCAGCGACTCCCTTCATTCCGTATATAATATCCAATTCTTCAATTTCAACAAGAACTTTAAAAATTGGTTCAAAATTGATATGATCAATTGGGTTTTCCTCCGGAAGTTCATACTCCATTAAAGTAAGAGGTGGCTTCCAGACCTGCAGTTGACTAACAATTAGGCGGCGTACAAACGGACAACACAATTTTGTTATCTCTTCCATTTCGTATTCATCGTTATATTGTGGCTGCGCTTCTTCTATTACTTGTTGCATGTACCTCTCCATGAACACGGTTTTCCAAGTCCAATCTTCATTTAAGTGATATACTATTGTTCCATATTTATCACTAAATCTTCTCTTCCAATAAAATTCATCCTGAAAATCAATAAGTTTGAGTTAGTAATTTTTGTAAAGATAATAAGTTTTTTAGAATGTTGCAGATGAACCTGGGGGCTTACATTAAAATTAAATAAAACTAATGCCCATCATGTGACCGTTATTTGCATGAACGAATTCGTTGAATCTAATTTTCCATAATTTTTGGTTTATTGAAATTTAAGATAGCTGCATTTTAATAGCTCTTAAAGACCCATTATTAATAATTTTAAATTTTATTTAATTGCTTGTTTATTTTTTAATTTTTACTATTTCTGATTATTATTTATTGGTTTTACAAAATTATTTACCTCAATTTAAAAGCAATTAAAACTTAATTTAAATAAAAATGTTTATTTTTTACTAACTATTTAATGTTGTTCCGCCACTGTTCCACACAGGTGGATTAAATAAATCTATTCACATTTTATAATTATTTATAATTTGTGAACTCCAGTTTAATTTGTTTACCATAACTTTTTAATAGTATATAGTACTTTTTGATTAAACCAAAATTTTTATTATGTTTTATTGTTTTACCATGTGAAAATTTATTTGCTTGAGTAACAAATTTTCATATTTTGGATAAACTTATTTGATTTATTGAAGATAATAAGTGCTGCAGCAAATAACTGCCAAAATAATAAAATTTATAGAATATGATGATATTTTAAAAAATATTTTCTAGACCTCGGTTATTTGTTGAATGTAATTGGGTGTATTTCAAATTAATGTTGAACAATTTACATGTTTTCAAAACAAACTTCTCTGCTTATAAAGCGAGCTTTTCGCATGTTATTTATACAGATTACATCAAATTTTAAATTGCATCTGTCCAAAAAACATTTGGCCACTTTGTTCAGTAATTTTTCACTTGGAAGGTTCACAATCCTTTTAAACTTATAAAAAATTATTAAATTGCTGCAGTATTTACTTAGAAGCTTATGATATTCAGAACCATAATATTATTCAGTTTAAATGAACAAATCAGTTGAATTCGTTCCCCCTGATTGGTTCCATTCAAATAAACAACTGACATGATCTGAAGAGGTGCAGTTGTTTTACATAATCAAGAGCTTAAAAAAATTTTCGTTATTTTAAAAACGCAGCATTGTAAGAATTTTTACGGTTACAATAAATTGAAGTATAATGGGTAAAAGTAAACCCGTTATTTGGCAGCAAATATCCTGTTTGATATGTTTACCTTACTAATAAAATGTAAATTTATTGTAACATCTATAAATTCCAAACTTTTATCTTGCAACTTAACAAAACAAACTTGTAAAAAAATTTCAAACTTTTTTTAAAAAAATTCTTAATTATTCACAATGCGAATAATTGTGCTTGAGCAAAACTGCCTGAATATTGGAGGTTAATAAATTAACGTGCGCTTTTTAATTATAATTGAAATTGGGATAAAATTTGCATAGATATTAATAAAATAAATTAACCCTGCTTCTCTAATATTAATTGAAATGATCTACTAAACTTACATCAATTAAGGGAACAACTAAGTCTAAGGATAAATCGGTTGGCAAAATTTCCAGCAGTTGATCTCTTTCAGCTTCAGGTAATTCATCAAGAAGCGGGTTATTTGGAAAATGTTTTGATATCGCTATTACACAGAATGTTACCAACGAAGGACAGTGATCATCTCCCCACTCAAGATCTTCAGGAAATACTCTTCTGTTTCTTTCACTTAATAAATTGAGGGCTGCCGGAGATGGAGAGTACGCTTCTCTCGTATTTGGGTTTATTACGTGCGGAAATCGCATTTTGATTTAACTTTGAAAAAAAAATAAAAAAAAAATAACACAAAAATTACAACTTTGAATTTTCAAGACATAACCTTTGAAATCACTTGCATCATTTTTTTGAAAAGTGACATTAAAAGTTCAGATTTTCAAAGCTTGCTCATTCAAAATGATGAGATTAAATTAATGTTGTCTTAACTTTAGCTTTTATTTGAACTTATTTTTCCAATTTTTAGTCGAAATTACATTTATTTCTGACGGATGTCGCTAATGAAACTTTTAATTTTGTCTCATACTTCTGATTTTTTACAAACGGTTTATTATTAAATTTTCTATACGAAATTGGATGATCATTATTAGGGTCCGGATTTGTAGGCATTTGCATGTTTCTTTTGCGTACAGGCTCGTGAAAAATTTTAAAAGGAGAGCATGTTTTACACCTTTCTGGATCGTTTTATGTAGTTTTTATTTTGCTTATAAATGCATATTTTGAGTTTAAGTGCATATTTGGTGGTTTGTTGCCTATAAATACATATTTGCTTATGTTAGCATATATTTTGCATATTTAGCAAATCAAATAGTATAATTTTTTGTTTTTGCAACGGTTGGAAAAGATTTAAAAATTGTCCTGGTAATCGTTGCTTTTGTTAGAATTCTTTGGTGTTATTGCAATAATAGTTTCCCACCAAAAGAAAAGTGTTGTCTTGTCAGTCAACCATTATTCCATTGGAAGTATGTGGTACTGACATTTTAATATTTAAGAGGGGCATTTAATTCGGGGACTTTTAATTTAATCAATAGATGGCGCTTACTTAACTATTTTTATAAACAACTAGGAGGCTTTTGTATTTAAAATATAGCAAATTCGTTGAGATAATACTATTCTATGAACAATATATTTTGGGTTCGTAATATTAATTTATAAAAACACAATTCATAATTAAAGTTTAATTATCGTTTTTAGAAAATGAGTGTGTTTTGACATACTCAATACGAACTCAAAATAGCTTAAGACCAAGAATATTGTTTATAGAATAGTATTATCTCAACGAATTTGCTATATTTTAAATACAAAAGCCTCCTAGTTGTTTATAAAAATAGTTAAGTAAGCGCCATCTGTTAATTAAATTAAAAGTCCTTGAATTAAGGGCCCCTCTTAAATATGCTCCAGTTACATCTTGTGATGTTGAACGTTCTTTTTTAGTATACAGACAAATTTTAACCAACAGGCGCCAATTGACATCCGGAAATTTAGAAAAAATTCTTGTTTGTAACATTGGTGGGAATTGTAAGGAATAAAAAATAAAGCAATATTTTATTATTATCAATATATTATTTCATTAATAATTGAATTTATCTAACAAAAGTAGTTCATCTATTATTTAGACCAATTGCAAACCAGCATTTTGCAGCACAATAAAAATTTTTAGCGCATATTTGAGTGCTTATTTTGAAGTTTTTAGAGCATATTTGCCTACATATTTTCAAGTTTTTTAGTGCCTACAAATCCGGACCCTAATCATTATTTTATAAAAGGTTTAAAAAAAACAAAACAAATATTTAATTTTAAAAAAATTTACATTAGCTCAAGCACAACAGTGAATTAATTAATTTTAATTACAATCAAATATTCTGTGCGATTCTGATTTCAATATGGTTATATATCCATATGGTTATGACTAGATTCTTATCTCTTCAATAAAGTTCTCAAAAATTGTTATTCTGATTAAAATTGCATAACCATGATGGTTATTTTATCTGCAACAAAACCTTGTTATAAATAGTTCAAATGTGCACATATGTATTTCACATTTGCACAAGTAGACTGACCATCTGATCAAAAGAGTTCTAATTAAAAATGTTTTGTTTTTAGTGACATAGCTAGTAAATATTAAGTAAGCACTTTATTTTTCATATAGTAACAATTTTATTTATTATTAAAATTTTTATTTTATTTCCGAGTGGAAAATCTAAATTTTTTTTAATATTCTAATTTAACTCAAAATTAAACATAAAAGGCATCAAAAAGATCTAAAAGATTATTTTTCATTTACCTAAAATGATAAAAAATGACAGATTTTTGTGGTCATTTAAAGTATAAAGGAATAAAATGCCTCAACGCAATTACTCCGCCGAAACCTCTTTTATTTTCGTGTTGTTGATTTTTAATAACGCGTATGAATTAATTAACTAGATTTCTTTTGTTTTAAAATTTATTTTATAAAAATAAAATATGATTGTACGGTCATTTGAAATACAAATAGGTAAAATATCTCAACGTAATTGTTCATTTCTTTGTGCTTGAAAATCGTTTTCAGGTGTCAGCCCGGATCTAAAATTTTTCTGAACCTAGGCAAGAACTTGACATTGGCCTCCTTTTTCTCCAGTTTTAAGTTTAAAGATTAAAAATAAGGTTAAGCTTAAAAGTTCAAGTGTATGAATTTGGCGCCTCCTCGAATTGGCGCCCAGGGCAGTTCTCGGTTCTATCTTCTAAATCCGGGGCTACCAGATGTTTATCAGTGAATCAATGAAAACAAAAAAAGCTTGCATCTACAGAATGACATTAACCCCTCTATTCTGTAACTTTTCGTTATCGTTATCAAATCGTTAAGAACCATAAAGTTTGGTTTACATTCAGAATTGCATTAAATAGTAATGTAATGGTATTTGGAAACCAAAATTTACGGTTCTTAACGATTTCATAACGATAACGAAAAGTTACAGAATAAGGGGGTAAGAGTCGGAGACAAATTAAAGGGTTTAATTTGTTAATGTTTACTTTTACTTTTTTTAATGGGAAAATTATGAATTGTGTCATATTAGATTTTTTAACTGAAACATTAATTTTTAACATTATCATAAATTTTTTTAAAATTTAAATGAAAATTAACACAAATTTAATATATTATGTGACTTGATCTACGAAAAGGAGGCTTAGGTATCAAAAACTCATTTTCTACTTTTTTCCCGATTTAGATTCAGTTTGAGACGCTCTTTCACATGGTGTAAGGGCCTTTTTAAAAGCTTTTATTTAACTTGGGAAGACCGTTGTCCGTCGTCCGTCGTCCGTCGTCCGTCGTCCGTGTGGGTCTACCGCTTTGAGGCCATTTTTAAGCAACTTCCCGACGTCCTAGAGATCTGAAATTTGGTACACAGCTTTCACCTGCAGAGCATTTTCATATTTTAATTTTGTTTTTCTAAAATTTTGAAAAATAAGCGAAAAATCGGAAAAAAACCGAAAACTATTAAGCGCATGCGTCGATGCGCAATGGACAATTTTATCATACAGGGTGGAAAGTAACTTAGAATTCTAAATCTCATTTTTAAGGACCGCATTCAGGGTAAAGTTTTTCGTCGTAATGATTTATACAGGGTGAAGTATCAAACATCTAAAACACATAAATAAAGAAATCTGATAGGATGAACCTATATTAGTTAAAATACATAAGCTGTATTTGAAAAGATATGACTAAAAAATTAGAAAATAAAAAATTAAATAAAAAATTAAAAAATTTTAAAAAAAACCTTTTATTTAAAATTACAAAAGTGCACTAAAAAGTAGAAAATAATTTTAATAAAAACAAACAAAGCTTCGTGAAAACATCAATATAAAAGCGTGGGGTTATGAATTTTGTACACCAATAGTTAGCCTGCTTATCCACCTATAAGCAGCCCCACGCTTTTATATTGATGTTTTCACGAAGCTTTGTTTGCTTTTATTAAAATTATTTTCTACTTTTTAGTGCACTTTTGTAATTTTAAATAAAAGGTTTTTTTTAAAAATTTTTAATTTTTTATTTAATTTTTTTAGTAGACTAGGTCACATTTTTTAACAAGATTTTTGTTAAAACTTTTACAATTTTTGATTTGTAAATTCTATAGTAGTAATGGCGTAACAAGCACTAAAATACAAAACAACAAAATTTGCTATTAATTCAGCGAAATCATTTAAAGTAATCGTGAAATCCTTTTAATTAGATTATAATAGTAATCACAACCAACCAAACTAAAAAGTTATTTGAAAGCATTATAACGTATCTACCTACTGATTTTGCATTAATTTAATTTGAGATTGTCTCAGTGAAGATTTTTATTAAAATAGTATGTAGCGTCACTAAATGAAATACCTAAAGGATAAATTTCATTTAGTAAAGGGAAGTATTTTTAAATTTTAATGGGTAAAGTTGGAGAATAGAAACCTCACGGATATTCGATTTTGGAATGTTCTAGATTGCATATTATGTATGTTGCAGTTAAAACTTGAAATAAATTGAAATCCGGTTTAACTAAGAAATTCTAGTCCTAAAAAACCTTCTCAGATAATTCTATTTTTTTAACTAGTATAATAAGTTCAGTTAAAACTAAAATTAACTGACTACTGTCAGTAAATTTGCGTTGGAACTGAAATCTATCACTGTTTAAACCAAGTATAAAATAAAAGTAGACGACATTAGATAAGAATTGGTTGGGTTAGGTCTGAAAACTATTTTGTCGGAACACATCGAGAAAAAGTCACTTTCCGAGCGACGTAACAGGTGTAGAAAACACATCATTCCCTAGCCACTTTAATAAGAAGATCGCAATAAGGGGTATAAATAATGAAAGTGATGTGAAATGAAAAAGTATTTCCTCTGGTTTCCCCAAAGGCCCTGGAATGTTCGTAATTAAATTTTGAAATCGCGGATGAAAAAAGAGTGAAGTTATTTTTTTTTTCGAAAATTATTATACAAATTATCTATATAGTATAAATAATAATTATTATACCAATGCAAAGGTGAACGCTTATAAGTTCCAAAAATGACAAAAACCCATTTTTGAAAAAAAAATAACTTAACCCTTTTTTTCACCCGATGAGGAAAATGTTGCTTTGTTAATACATATACTAAAATAACATTTGATTATTGTACCAACCGAAAAATGTACATGGTTGTCAAAAAGTTGATCATTTTGAAAGAGAAAGAGCCAATAACGTTGCCGATAGTAGTAGTTTCCTTTTCACTAGAAGGTTCGTATTGGTGGCACCTACTACTACTCCTCCCGATGGCCCTGGAATCTTGAATATTCCCTGGTACCTTGAATACCTTCGGCTATCTTAATTTTATTTCTCATTGAATCCTTCACGTAGCCTTCCGCTCCTGTTGCCGACTTCTACCCAGCGTGCCTCTTCAGGTTTGTAATACTCGCACCACTCTCAGCCTGTCAGCCAATAACGTTGCCGAACTTGTACAGGGTTGTCTTAAAGTTGATTATTTTGAAAGAAGCATGGAAAAGTAAAAGAGACGTAAAATGAAAAAACACGTCTCTTTGAGTATCAGGGCCGTATATAAGGGGCATTTTTTTCTGTAAAGAATCCGTTTTATTTCCGGAATTGTGGGTAACTGTTGTGTTCCGACAAAACAGTATACTCAAATCGTCTAAAAAATGACCCATTACTGGACTTACAGCTTTGAAGACGCTCGCTAAAGCTCGCTTTTCAATATAGCTGTGCGTCCAGTAATGGGTCATTTTCTAGACTAGGAGTGTAATATACTATAGTTAGTAATTTTACACCATATTGAGTAGAATTTAACCTGAATAATAATTACGACACCTAGCACACCTTATAGTAAAGACAATAATTGAATATTAAATAATTCAAGCTGGAAGCTTATCTGAAAGTCCTTCCTTGTTCATATTCTGCTGGTAATAAAATCTATAGTAAATTATCTTAATAGTAAGAGTATTCAAACTTACTTGTATATTTAGAACATTCAAATACCACAACTGTGAACATACCCAGCCCCCCACATATATGTAATTTTGAGCCCGGTTACTCAAACAAAAAGTGGGCTTTCTTTACCTACATTCTTACCCTGATTTTCTAATTTTCTTCAAGCCGTGGGCCCTGGCAAGCCAAAAACCCTTACACTCAGTGAGTAGTAAACTTTCCATATAGGGGGGCGGGTGAACATATCTTTATTAAGTGTGATTTGTTGTGTCTTTACATTTTACATTATATTTGAACGGCGCGCGCTTTTCGGAATATATAAGCGCATGTACAGTACGCAGATAATTCATGGAACAATTGTACAATAAATTAAGTGTTAATTTACGTTTATAATTAGTTGTTTGATTTCAGCCATCCACAATTACAACATGAATGATCAAAAAAAGACAAGTCTAATTAAATGTACTTGAAAAGGACAAATAAAATTCATTACAAAGAAAAATCAAAAGTGTCGGCTTAAAGTCAAATCCAACATCACACGTACATAGTTAAGATGACAAGTAAGCATCTAGTACATTGCACGTGTTGGAGATAACCCAGTAATTATAACACATTTAAAGATAATTTTAATATCAAAAGGAACAATTGTTAAGAGCAGTTTTGTTGTGTGTTGGACACGGTTTACTTCACTTGTTAGTGAAGCTAATCGTAAACTCCAGCCATTAAATTAACTATCGAGTTTATTTAGTGTAACACTTCACAGTAAATGTTCCATGTTCCAAGAAATATCTGGTAAGATAAATCAATTTATATTATATTTTAGTTCGTATCTGTATTAGGAAAAATATATGTGTTAATTCGGTACGTGACATTTGGGCGCCGGCGTTTGGGCGCCGGACTTTTGGGCGCCGGATTTTTGGGCGCCGCCGTTTGGGCGCTGGGATTTTTGGGCGCCGGATTTTTAGGCGCTGGACTTTTGGGCGCCGCCGTTTGGGCGCCGAGACTTTTAAGTGCCAAAAATGTCTACTGCGCACATTTACGCGCACATTTGCCTTCAAATTTAAAACATGTTCTAAATATTTTACATGAAAATTTAGCACAAAATTTGCTGATAAATTTGTAAATTTGCTGATAAAAAAATAAACTAACCAATAGAAAAAGCGTATTAGTAGTCATCGGACCTTTTTCATTGGGTAGTTATCATTTACATGTAAATTTTATGTAAACTTATGCATCGTGTCATACAAGCTTAAAAAGTAAAAAATAATTTTAATAAAAGCAAACAAAGCTTCTTGAAAACATCAATACAAAAATACAAACAAATAAAAATTAATTTTTGCTCCCCCCCCCCATCTCCTTAAAAAAAATACATTTCGAAACAAAATACATTCAATATTTTAAATATTAACCCCCAATATATTGCCCAAAGTACAAAATGTATTTTGTATCTTGTATTTTGCCCACCCCTGGAAGGGGGTTATGGGAAATCTTACGGAGTCTTACGTGGGGAAAAGGAATATTTTTTAAGATTTATTTATCTATAAAGCCTGTATGACACGATGCATAATTGTACATAACATTTACATGTAAATGATAACTAATCAATAAAAAAAGCGTATTAGTAGCCATCGGAAGGTTTTCATTGGTTAGTTACCATTCACATGTAAATTTTTATAAAAATATCATCCACCGTTGCGTAGGTATAACAAATTTACCAGCAAATTTTGTGCTAAATTTTCATGTAAAATATTTAGAACATGTTTTAAATTTGGAGGCAAATGTGCGCGTAAATGTGCGCAGTAGACATTTTTGGCACTTAAAAGTCTTGGCGCCCAAACGGCGGCGCCCAAAAGTCCAGCGCCCAAATGCTGGCGCCCAAATGTCCTGGCGCCCAAAATTCTTTGCGCCCAAAAATCCGGTGCCCAAAATTCCGGCGCCTAAACGGCGGCGCCCAAACGGCGGCGCCCAAAAGTCCTGACCCGTGTTAATTAACATGCATGTTATATGGCTACATAACCCCCAAAACTCAAAATAATCAACGAAGTAACTAGCTCTATCCGAACTTCCTCTGCTCAAGATTTCAAGTTTATTATGGGTTACTAGGACCATTTCACCAAATTTGTATTATTGCAAGCACTCAAGTACAAGAAAGCTGAAGAGCTTCCGATTAATAGACATCTCAGCCCCTGTATTTTACGCTCTGATAATGAATAAGAGTCTGTTAATAGAGTAATAAAGGAGCTATTTGTATATTGGCCAGAATTAAAAATTGTTCATGAAAAACCACACCATAGCCAGAGTCGGTCAGAATTATAGTATTACAAGAATAAATCAGAATATAAAAATACTGTTGAATTTCGTGGATGAAGGATAAAAATACCACTAATTGATCAAACGTTGCTTGTTTTGTGCAATTTATTAAAAATAAAACTATTCATTTATGAATTAATTGAATTGAACCAAGAATAGCACTAATAGCAAAAAAATGCTGTTTTGATATTTTTACATGTATTCTTACACATCTATGAAGAAGATTACTTTCATGAAATCATCGAGCAAATGAATGCAAAGCAGGACAAAGCTGAAGAAAAATTAAAGAAGGAAGAGGAGGCGCTACTAATAAATACATCATCAAACATTTCTTCAGCCAGAAAGAAAAGCGCAAGAAAATTTGGGAAGACCGGCTGAAGGAATGAAAAAAATGCCCCATCCGGCGGTTGAAATCTGCAGTAATGTAATTATTTCTATTCCTGATGTCGACAGCGCTAAGATAAACTTACGAAACATCGTAGTAATGGTATTTGAAAGAAATGCAAATGTCCATTTCCAATGGACAAAATTAGAACAAAAGATAAGATTTTGAATAAATTTGATTGGAGATTTGTTTACCGAATCATTTGTTAGTATTTAGGATAATATATAATACATAATTAATTACTATTTCTGTAAGATCCAAATTCAATGTATCTTTTGAAGTTTTCCTGACTCAAGAACAAGTACCAGACGAGGAAAGTTGTCTGAGGACTACAGTGAAAAGATTGACGTTGAAACTTGACAAAGGTTTACCCGCTGTTTTTGCAAGAATATTTTTACTTTTACGTTAAACCTAGTTTTCTCCGTGATAGATTTCAGTTCCAACGCAAATTTACTAACAAGCATCAGTTAATTCTGGTTTTAGAACTACAGTTAACTGAAGAGATAAAAACAAACTAGTTAAAATTATTAAATTTTTTTACAATACTTGAAAATGATTTGTTTTATTTTGTAATTAATTATTCTAATTTAGAATTTTACCCAAGAATTTAGAACTTTAGTTAAGAGCACTTTTAACAAAAATGAGCCGTTATCAACATCCATCTCAATATCAACCGCATCTTTGGCACATACGTACCTTTAACACTGTTTGCCACTAATTTAGTTATTATTGGTACGTATAAAATCGTACTATAATACTATAAACACGGAAAAGTAGTTAAAACCTGGAAAAGCCTTCGCTTA
This sequence comes from Rhagonycha fulva, assembly GCA_905340355.1. NCBI lineage: Eukaryota > Metazoa > Arthropoda > Insecta > Coleoptera > Cantharidae > Rhagonycha > Rhagonycha fulva. The sequence continues at coordinate 40,046,173 of HG996556.1, forward strand.
CAAAATTCAGTTAAAACGGAACATGGATTTCCTTCCGGGTATGTGCGCATTTTCCTTGCTCTACATTTGTTTTAAAACACTATAATAATAATTATTGCAACTTTGTAAAACTCGGCAACAAAAACGCCTCGGGAAGTGTTCGTAAAGAACTAAGAACAAACTAAGTCAGTGCAAATAACTTCTAAGTTTATGCAAAAATTATTAGATATGGCATTGTTATTCTTTTATCCTTGATATGGTTTAAGTCTTTCATGTACAGCATAAAAGATAAGGCTAAACATGCTAATTTTACAAATTTATTTAAAAAAGTTAAAACACTGAAAAAATGCTATAAAAACGTCAGGATAAAACCACATTTTCCCGTTATATACCAATACCATAATAAAAATAATTTGTTTACACATTTTCATGTGATCGCGTTAGTTTTGATGTGCTTCAGTATTTACATGTAAACTCACTCACATTGCGTAATACAAAACTTCTTGGGGTCAAAAAGCTGTTAATAATATTTATCGATTTCAAATTAATTACCTACGTTTCAATTGCTTTGCTACGTAAAATAAATCTTAACACTTTTATTTAAAAATGTTACTAGGTCGATTTACATTTTTAATTTTATTACTTTGATTCTGCAACTGAAATTTTTTTCAACTTGTGTAAAACGTTTCAAGCAAGTACAGTAAACGTTTTTTGTGTTAATTTAAAAGTTAAGCTCCTTTATTTTGGAGATACGTTCTGCGTTCTGAATTCGACGATAATAAATGACACCAAAAGCTTTTAGCTTTTAAAATGTAAAATTTTAAGATTCAGTTTAAAGCTTAAATTTGAGATAAGTAGTAAGAAATCATGTGAAATATAATAATTGTCCAACACAAAACACAACGCTTCTAAGCATGAAACCATCATGTGTTTCCGAAATGGCCGGAGGTGTAGCAAGGATGCGGTAGAAGGGAACGAACGTTGGGGGTGGTCGTGGGCTGTAAGAGCTTTAAGGGTAGCTGACTCCCGGACGCAGCTGTCGGGGTCGATCTGCGTTCGAGGTTAGTCGATTACAATCGTAAAGACGCGCGTTCGTTTTGAAACAGCATCGGGACGCTCAAATGACTGATTTGTATAGTTACGCTCTTATCCATAACATAAGATCAGTTTATTATGATTGGTTAACGTGTCGCGAAAATTAATTTCCAATTGGTTATTACGACGTAATCGAATGACAACAACTCGAAAATTGTGACAACAGTTGATTTTACTAAACCGTTACTTTTTTTCTAATAAAAAATTTTCAAAACCACCAAAGAAGGTTTTTGCTGTTTATTTCTTCAATGCTTTAAGTTTTATTCGAGGTTGCATATAAATATATCAGTGTCGCAATAAATAATTATTTGTAATTTGCTTACGTGCCTGTCAAAAAAAAATTAATATGAAATGTTGAACTTGGCTAAATTTCAAAAATATCTAAAATTATAAAATATGTAAATAGAGGTATAATTAAACAAACATTTAAAGTATGTGAAAAATACGTTTTATAATATAAAATTTCAATATCTAATTTGGTATAAATAGCGTGGTTAATAATGTGTAAACAGTCGAGTCAATTTTAAAAATAAAAAAATTAATTTTTTAAACGGATTAATGGACCAAACTGCTTTTTAATAGCTGTATAGTGTGAAAATTACAGTTGGCTGGATAAGTGACTGATTTTTTGGTAAGCAAATTTAAATGCTACGTAATGTGTGTAAGCTTTTGATATTATTGATTACAAGATATGAATTTTTAATCTTATCTGCATTGATAAAATGCATATACGTAAACAATTTATTGTTTTTTGAATATTAATCTATGACATCTTCATCAAGTATTGGAAAACTCACTGGGAGCAGTACACATGTTAAGTCGGGTCACGTAAGACCAAGAGGTGAGAGGAAAGGAAATTTTCCCCTTTATATTTTTGATCAATTTTATGCTATGGAAAATCATACAAAGGCAGTTTTGTCCTTATCCAGGCATCAAACTTAAGTAAATCCACTTTATTAACATTTAATTATTTCACTTATTCATAAATATTGTATAACTTTTCACGGCCAACAAATGTTTTTGAAACATTGAATATTTGATGGAAAGTTTGAACATAGAGAATATTAAAGCCACCTGTATGCTCGCAAAATGTTGTTTTTCCATGAAGCCGAATAATTCAATAACTTCTCTGTACACGATTTGTGCAGCAGGATGAACAATGCGTTGTAATATTATTTTCATTAATTTCATGGTCCATATTATTACGCACTAATAAGAACTTTGAAAACCGGGGGGGGGGGGAGAAAACTATATTTCGGAGTAACCTTAACAATTTTAAGTATGGTGTGGTCAGGAAACTATTTTGTTTTCAAGATCTTAATCTCCACGGAATTAAAACATAAACTACAAAATGCGTGACCTATTAATTTTATACCACATTTCCGAGCTTTTTGCGCTTTAGATATCAGTCAAGATATCTTAGTCAAGAAAGTTCGACTAAATAAATATTAAAAGCTCCGCAGGAGATTATTTTAAGAATTTCCGGACAAGTTTTTACTTAACGATCCTCAAATTTCAAAGACCCAAAGCTAACATTCCTTCAAGTTGAAGCGAGTTAGCCTGAGGGTTGGAATTTGTGCATCCCTGGTTTGAACTATTTAAAAGCATACAAACTTTTTAATTTTTTATTAAAAACGTCAGCTAAAAAATATAATTAAACTTATCTACTATTTTTCTAATAATTACCATGAAAAGCTTGTGCATGATCTGTAATCTTCCACATAGCCTGTTGTAATCTGGAAGAGCAGTAATCTTTTACATAGTAGGTACATAATCACAATACACGAACATTTAGCACATGTCGTTAGAATTTTTAGCTAGTTTTTCCTGAATACAGAAAATTACCCACTTCTTAACCATAATTTCACGATTATTTATTAAAATAAGTTAAATTACACAACCTCCACTTTTAGAAAAAAGGAAAGCCATTAATAAAATGATATGATTAGGCTACCTAGAAAATTGCGTTTAATTACCGTTAAAACATCCCATTTAAGTTCTTTGATGTTTGACTATGTTGATAAGGCTTACCTGTTCAGCTTAATTAACAAATAACTTTTGTCACTTTCTATAGTTTAACTTGAGTAATTAGACCATATCATTTTAAGATAAATTGAAATGAGTAAACCGCACCTTTGTATTGCGCTCTCAGAAATATATTGGGTCTCTAATTGACCTTTTAGTTAAATAAATAATATACCGAGTGAGTACGGTAGTTCAGATTTTCAGAACAAAAAGTTATGGGTTCACATTCCAATGGTTGCCAATTTATTTGTGCTTTGGTTTGCATTCCATGTTAAGATGTAAGTCTTCGTACTGATTTGTAATTTGATTTGGCCGGGTTATCTTAAATGTAAAAAATGTTGCTTTGAAAACTACAAATATCCAAATTGTCAGAATAATACATAACATTTCACAGCAAAACATTAGTCAGGCGCAGCTAAAACTAACAAAGTTCCAAATCAGATCTGATAGTATATAACTTTATAATGCAAAATTAGAACTCTAATTCATGCAAACATTTAATCTAAAAGATCTAGTTCATTAACTGGTACTTAAAGATATTATATTTATTAAAGAAAATTTAACAAAATTTGACAGATAACAGTAAAATAAAACGTTTAAGGTAAGAATAAATTACCAATATTGAATAGTTAACTAATAATCAATTTTAAATTTGCAATTTTTGTTCAAAAATCTACCTTATGGTGCATTCTGTTGACGGTACGTATATTCTACCTTACTTTTAGCACCGAGAATAGAGAGCAAATTTTACTGTTTAGGTTACTTTTGGCTTAAAATAAAATGGCTTGAAGGGTGTAGAGCGGAAGTGACGGAGCGTAGCGCCCGTATCTAAGATTAATTTTTTCAGCGCAACTACGTTTAATTTTGGACCCCCACTAAAATCTACTTTAGACACATAAATTTTAATTGAAAATGATGTATCAAATGTTTTTTGAAAACTTATGCATTGGGCGGGGCTACCCTCTTACCGGCACTCAATCAATTGTCGTTAAATTCTATTTTATGTAAATTTTTTGTTTTATTATTACTTTTTGGACCGTTTTTGATCATCCTGGCTACTAAAAATTTTTTAAAATTGAAGTACCGATTTATAATCTACTTACTTTCTAAAATATTCTTATAACTACAAGATTGAATCTTAACCTTTATCCAAACACACTGCGTGGCACTACTGCCACAGTGTCGTAGCTATGGCTCTACACTTTAAAGTTTATTTTATTCAAAAAATTTTACGTGACCTGGAGGGTATTCCTTAACCCACAACACTAGCATTCTAGGTTAGCCACGCCCCTGTATAAAATTTTATTAGAATATAATTCAAAGTTTACAATGATTGCAGAACGCATTTCAAAAATTACTGTGGTATTTTATAGAAAAATGTGATTTTATTTGGGTTGTTATTGCACTTTTCTAAAATTTGTTAAAAAAATTTATAATTTAGACAAAGACGTAAATATTAATAATTATCATCTGCTGCTCTGCAGATAGACACATATTATTCTTTTAATGATTGTCTAATTAATAACAATATTAAATCAAAGTTGCTATGAGCTTTACAGATGGATAACGTTATACAAATTTATATGTATGCTTTTTTTTAAAATTAACAAATAAAATCACGGTATTTAAAAAATAGACATTTTTAAAAATAAAAAAAAAACAAATTTTGTCGCAATTCGGAGAGAATCTCTTCAGTTTGTGTAGCCACGATATTGTTAACTAGCCTTCAGATTGTTGCAAAAGCAAGGTCGTAAATTTTGAAAAAGAAAGTTTTGGAAAACTACAATAAAACTCCAGTAATGGTTAAATTGCTTTAATGACAAAAAATAATTAAACGCGGTCACAATTCTGATAATTGCAATGTATATAACAGTGTGAAATAAAACTCTCAGTATAAATGATTATGCGGTGTCCCAAAATCAAAAAATGCTCCCACCAAAAGTTAATAAGCTCCCACACAAAGTAACCTCTACTGGTTACCCAAAAATAAAATATAAAAACCAAGAAAGATGACGTGCGACTTTAAAAGTAAAGATTGGAAATCTTGTCGCAAATTAACGAGTGGCACTTGACCGACATGATCACGAACACATTGAACACCTTTCGTAGAATTTGCTAGAATCGTTGAGAGAGTTGATGTTGTAGTACGAAGCAATACTAATCCCAGATGGTAGAAATGTCCCTTTGCTTGCCGGATTTTTCACAGAAGCCAAAAATAACACTACACAACACTTTAAATAAAAATAATAAAATGGTTCTTAGAGAACTCAATTCAGGCTTGAATTCAAGTCAGCTATCAACATTTGCCCGCAAATGCATGCAATAGAAAATTGAATAGAAAAAAAGTGGAGGGTTGAATTGACAAATATTTTGAAATGCAATTCAAGGAAGCACTAAGTAATACAAAATTTTGTTTAACATTGCAATAGATTTCGATCGTTGCAATCCTGCTTATATTTTAGATGGAAACTTTGAGTCGATTATCTGATTTAATCTTAGCTTTCAGCCACATGAACTATTTTAGTGTTTATATTCCCATGCCGAATGAATTGATAATATCTGATATATTTTTAAAGAATTCATCCTTCATTCAACAAGTTGAATTGCAGAAAATTTAACTTTTGCAATTAAATTTAATTCAACAAGTGAGATTTTAATCATTGAAATCCGATTATTTGAGGATAATAATTGATCGGATTGGTGGCTGTTGATGTTTGTAAATTTATTTAGAAATAGCGATCGATTAGTTTCTAATTAGATAAATTTGCAATTGAATTTTGGATACATAGATCACTTTATTAGGAGTTAAAATATAATAATTGGTCTATAAACCCAAAAGATATAAGCGCATTAAAAAACAATAAATATGATTGTCATTTTATAATATTATTGTCAAAGATAATAATTTTATCGCAAAAAACGAATTGTTTTAGATTATCCACATTGACTAGGGATAAGTTGTACCAACTAAGTTCAAAATTAGTCTGAGTTTAAACATCTTAAGTGGGGTTTAAACTGAGTTCACAGTTGTACGAGGTTTACCCACCCTTAGACTGCAATTAAAATTTTTGCTACTTTACGTTTGAAATATTACTGAAAAAAACAGAGCAAAATAAAATGGCAATTTGTAGAAAGAATTTAATAGCATTTCAAAAAAAAACTAATACGATTTTTAATATCCCGTTTTTATTTTAAAGGGCTAAAAAAAAGTATAAATTTTTAATGGTTTCTTATAATCGATGGATTTAACGACTAATCAAACGAGTTTAAAATAAATAAAATCCGTTGATTATGTTTCAAGTTGTCGTGGCGTAAAGTTAATGACCATTTTCATGAATTATCTTATAAAATAATTTATTTTGTGTGTTTATGTACCTACGAATATTAGTAGATCTAACAGATAAATTTTAATAGTTATTTTTGTGTTTTTAATTTGGTCAGAAAACGGTCACCCATCTAAGTGTAAGCCACTAGCAGCTTGTTTATCCAAATTCAGTTTTACAAAATACTTTAGCTTTATGTTACCATTTAAAGTGGCCTTTTCAAAATGAATACAATGTATACGAATTCTATTTACTATATTAAATATACTTTTCATTCTTACTGAAAAGCGTCTAAGTAATTTGATATTAGTGAGTGATATTATTGCGTCTTTACAACTTCGAAATAAAAATTTTTACGAATACATTTTTATTTTACACATTTTTTTAAGAATATAATGTTAGAACCTTTCACGTTCAACGACAAAGCTTTATGAAACAGATATATTGGATTTTCGAAAATCCAATACATAGAGGCTTTGTTTAGCTTAAAACATATCCACAATAAATGACAACTAAATCTATGCTTCTGAAACTAAGAAAACAAACCTTTATAGCATAAAATAGAAACCAAAATTAGAAAATTTTTCAATTAACGTGTTAATATCGTTCTTTTTAATATTATGACGCTATAAACGAAAATACGATGAAGCTCTAAAAAATTCATAGTATCATTATACAAACACTTTTTGTAAACACTTCAGGTAAAATATTAGTGCGACTCACATTTCCCAGGAGAAAATAAGTGAAGCAGCATTAAAATTTACTTGTGAAAATCTTAAAATGTTTCATTATTATAGTTATATATTCAGATGAAACGTCGCGAAATAACAATTCCAATAATTTTTGTAGCTATAACGGTTTTATTAAATTTTTTAACTCACTGAAATTTAACATTCTTAGCAGCTTCCTTCAACAATTTTAAAAGTTTCATTTTCTACCTTTTTTATTATAATTTACGATGATAGGTCCATACAAATTTTTATTAAAATTGGAAAACATTTTGGAGAAATAAACTTAGTTTATGCATAACGGTAATGCAACAGGTCCTTGGTAGTACAGATGATAGTGTTTAATACGCATGAGTTCGAATCCAAATTGAGACATTTTTCAGATATTTTGAATTACTTAGCTTTTCACCAGGCTGTCTAACGAAGAAAAGGTTTATTTTCTGCAAACTATTCTTCTGTGATAGATAACATAAATTTAACAAACTTTTTAATGAATGTGTGCTAACTGATAATTCTAAAGTTGATGCTTAAACCGTTTTAATTAAAAGTAAAGCAGCTTTGTATAATAAGTAATATACTAGATACAAAATAACCATTCTTATAACTTATTACGAGAAGTAATTATAACTTTTATAAACTGGGTTTTCGATGATAATTTATGATAGATACTTAACTTATAAATAATTAAATTTATTCTTTTCTATTCTCGTGTGCAACGAAAGTATCACGCATGCATTAATTTTTAACAATGCAATCAAATATTTTAAATAAATTTGTAAGTAGTAGGTATTTGAAAATGGTAATAATCTAATAATAGAACAAGAGGATGATGTTAATTTCATGTATTGATGGTTTTCCATCTTAAAAGCGGTGGAATTTCTCTTCGACTCTTTATATTTCTACGAAAATCTACCTCTTCCAAAAGCCAACTAAATGCTATTCCATGATAAAAGTCGACTTATACTATCGGAAATCGTTTTGGTGTATGCTTTTTTTTATACATATCATGACGTTTTTTAGCGGATTATAGATACGACAAGAACACTTTCGCTCTTTGGAATTTTTTTCCAAAATAATTGCCTTCGGAACAAAATGGATAATGTCGTATCACGAAGCGGATAATTCATCTGCTATTATGAGCTTAATAATTATAGTGCGCAATTTCACAAGTTGAAACCTTTCATCAGGTGTTGCTGGAGTTTAATAAAATATTTGAGTAGGAAATCCTATCTAAGATATCATATAACAAGACAATACAAAATCGATATTCTCTTCCGAACAGCTACTACAAAAAGTGTGCGTACAATTTTCTCTATGTTGTATCAAAAGTATAGTACTCGTACTATATAATTTTGTTCCAATTTTTCAATTACATTCATATTTGATTTTATATTATTTTATCTTGTATATAGGTAAATTAGGTATACAATAAATTCAAATCAACTTCAATTATTATTCTATATTTTATTTACTTATTCATAATTTATACATTTTATCGATTTGAAAACTAATAATAAAGTCTTGATTGATGAAAAATAAAATAAATGATTGACGTGTTTATTATTAGGCGTCTTGTATTCTAAATATCAGATGGCGCAAAATGTAGTTCCCCATCGGAAGTCGCTGGCATTGTGTTTAAATTTGATACTAAGTGCTCTAATTTTTAGGTTAACCAGTAACCCCTCTCAAATTTTTTCATAGCTGCTATTGCTTTTTTAGAGCTAGAAATAGCCACATGGGAGCGATATCACCCTTTTGAAAACTACTGGCTAAATGAGTAAACACCGAAACTAAAACTGTCATGCATACTATAGTATGCATGACAGTCGTGTTACAAGGGTACAAAAAAAGCTGTTTTATCTATTTATTAAAAAAGAGTTGCCAAAAACCGAAACACCACAGAAAACCAATAAAGAATTTGCTGTTTGATTTCAGAAGAGGCATTTGCCTAAAACAAAAAAAAAAGATTAATCTAAATCAAATAAAAAGTTGATATGTAACATAACACAGAAAATTACACCTATTTTGTAAAATTGCGTTTTCAATTCGAAAAGTGAGGTATTTTTAAGATTTGAAGTGAAGTGCGCGCATGACAGGTTGATAAGAGAAATTGCTCAAAATAAGAAATTTGGGATAGAAAACAAGAAAATTGAGCTTTTTGTTCACCGACCGTTAAAGAGCCAGAGTAAGGCCAAAGAGTGTAATTTTTAAAAATTGTTTTTGATTACCGACCGTTAAAAGGGACCGTAATGAGTCCGAGTACGCTATTAATTTCAACCAACAGTTAAAAATTTAAAATTGTCGATTTACATTATTTTTATTTGTTTTTTGCAAAGTAATAGCAGGAAATAAAAATAATAAGACTTTGCGAATAAGTGCAGTTAGTAATAAATTTTGATTCGATTAACCATTACAAGTTTAGTTCATTAAATTTTTAATTATTCAAAATTTTATTGGTTTTCTTTAATAAATTTTGCCGCTGTTTTAAAAAGTAAATTTGAACCACAACCCTCAGCAAGAATTTTTCAGGGTTTACTGTAGGAGCGAGCAGTCAGGGTAAAACACGCGTGATTTTACAAGTAAATCATCGCAATGCATATTATACTTTAATGAAAATTTTCATTGAATCAATGAAACATGTTCGTTGAATTTACGAATTCGGTCATATTATTCATAAGAATTTCAAAAAAATTAGTAATTTTTAAGCATTAATCCAAGTTCATTGATATTTAGGAGTATTATTTTATTCAGTAACTAATTTTTTAGTAAAATTTCCATTAAAAAAAATCTTAAGACCACATGCTAAAAAATAAAAAGTAAACTTACTTTAAAAATTTTTTTACTGATTGCGCAGAGCTGTAAAACTCACCTAAACTGCTCGTTTCATAAATTACTATTTACTAAATTCAGGAAAACTGTTTTTAAAGCAAGTTACATAATATTCTATTAATGCTCAACTATGTAGGTAATCAAGAGACAAATAGTAATTAACAAGTATTTGAATAACTCCTATATTTTGCACAAAACAGTATCTAAATTTATTTCAAAAGCAATTTTCATACATTTGCAAGCTGCCTAAAAGTAATTTGTTTAAATTTTGTTGAATGTTGATGAGCTAGGTACTCAACAGGCAAATATAGTAATTAACAATTTTATAAATTAATAATATAATAAAATAAAAAAAAATCTATAAATCCATTCTCATATTTACAAGCTGCCCGTCAAAATAATTTTTATGTAATTGGCTCTCAATCACTTCTTTTTAAATTTTTAGTAATTTATTATTACAAAAGGTAAAATTTCAAGTTGTATTAGTAATTTTTAAACTTTTTCGATTAATACTATCTTTATTACCTTCATCTTATCCGTTACAGTAGAAGCAAAAATGTTAAAAAATTATTAAATATACAGTATACCCCGTATAGATGCAGACGTTAGGTCGCTCTAACTCGGTTTGAATGAGTTAGTTCTTTTATGTGTAGGTACACATAGGTAAGTAAACCTAACGGTACAGATCAACCAGAGTGAGACCAAGCTAAAAACGTGAGCTAAGAGGTTAAAATTGAACGTGGACGTCTTAGCTCAAACTTGAGCTTGAGTTTTTAATTTGTACTGACCTACCTTAGATCGCTCTAACTTTAAGCGTTTAAAGCTGAGTTTTCATTATTCACTTCCAATGATGCAATCAGTTGAATTTATTTAAATTGTCACGCATTATATAGAATTAAATTAATTATGTCGTGAATTTGTAATCGTTCAAACCAAGTTTCATGAATAATTTATTTTACTCTACATGATGCAAATGAGTTTAGGCAAAATTTTGCGGCACATTCTTGGATTGGATTGGATATCAATTTTTTGTTCTAATTTCTATATTTAATTAAATGATGTTGCTACAATCAACCCTAAGTTTTCTTAATAATTATTATTTAAATTTTGGGTTCGGATATAGCAAAACTTTTTTTATTATTATTATTATTTAAAATGTACAGTTCATTAAGACCACTTGACAATTTTTGACTGCAACAAGATTTAAAAACAGATCGACCATTTAACCTGAAACAATCCAATAATACCCTAAAAGTTGTCTGAATTAAGACTTTTACATCAAAGGAAATAATTTTATATCTTTTTTTTGCTATTATTCACCGGATTTTAGTTGATACTTGAAATTCACAGAAGGGAAAGGAAATGAAAGATAATAATAATACTTTGTGGATACATCATAAGAGGCTTTCATTCATTCTAGCACCCCAACGACGGAACGTCTATTCTTCAATTGCCACGAAAAATGTCATCAACTTGCTTAATTCAAGTTTTATGCATCTTTAGAATTTATGGACTTTTAGTTATTTATTTTTTATGACCGAAAAAGTTGAAAAGAAATAATCGAGTAAGATATTTGAGTATTCTTACAACAATGTAAGAATTTAACAAAAAAACATTTGGAAAATGGAATGTAAAACATTTTAATACCCCAAGCCTGTTATAATTAAATTCTCGTCCACAAATTTAATCTCAGTTTCACAAAATACACAGATTTTGTTTTGTTGTTTACAATTAAATAATTGGATCGCGTCAAGATTTTAATTTGTCTGGTAAAAAAGCATTGTAAATAATTAAAAATTCTTTTGTTGAAAGTTTTTGTTATAAACATGAAACATTTCCACTGATCTTTTACTAACCACCGCGAATCTGTGCAGCAGCTTCTTTATAACTGAGAACATTTCGGCCATCAATTGTAGGATTTTTCACTTACCAAACTTTTACCTGCTGTCCTATTTATACCATTACAAACAGTCTAAATAATTTCTAACAACCACATTAAACTGTAGGTCTCCTTTCAACTAATACGTTGCAAGTTTTTTTATAAAATTTTGTTCAATTATTTTTGTCAGTAGCAACAATATTATGATTTCAAAATATAAAATAATCAAGTTCAAACGCTTCTCAATTAACTGCATACTATTACCAAATTAAAATCTTTTTATACCGTGCTGAAAATTTAAGCTACAATGTTAAACCATGAATTAAGAAAAATAAATAAAGCATTTTTAAGCTTACTTTGTAGGTTAGTGTGTTTATGGGCAATAAATGTAACATCATATTAAACAGATTCATTTTTTGTAAACTAAAAAATTGGCACAATTATTTTAATTAGGACTTTATATTATAATTTTTAATTATGTACAAATAAATAATAATTAAATAATATAAGTAATAATAATAATTTATAAATTATACAAGTAAATTTAGTGTACGGCATGTTTAGTTCTTGGATGGGTGACCCTCTAGAGAATATTACTGTTGTGTGTAACGTAGCTGGTTATCTTACTGTAGAAACTATCCTTGACTAGTATTAGAACTAGTGACAAGGGCGTGACAGTTTGTTTGCGGTTTACTTCATAATCAGTTTCAGTAACCCAGCTCACTCAACATCATACAGTTACATAATACGCATGAAGCTTGTTGTAAATAATTCTGTAGAAAAAATTAGTATGAATTGATAGTTTTATTGTTTTCTAAATATACTTTTAATATTGATTTATAAAGCGATGAACTTTCTACTTGTTGAAGACATGCAACATAAAGCATTCTAATTAAAAAATATTCCGCCAGTTTTACCATATTTAAATTTTACCTATAAAAACGTTTTTATTGTATTTTAGTGTCTTGTCGCATATCCGTGAAACTGTCAGACGCTTTCAGTACATTTCACTTCTTGTGTAGGTACTTATTCTAAATTTCCATTATTTATTTATAATTTTATAGCAAAAGAGACACTTAAAACAAGAATAGCATTTGAGGATGTGATAATCGTATGTTGGATTGTTGTTTTAAGAGCCGTGAAAGAAACATTTCAATTTTCACACGAGTGCTAATGTTATTCTGCAAAGGGTCCATTAATAGCGTAGAGTCCAAAAATATACACTTGAAAATTATTTAACAAAGAAAACGCTTTAAATTTGAAAATAACGAAAAACTGCATCTTACAATCAATTTTTTTTTTTAATTGAGCATGACCTTGTTTCCTTCCATTGCTTCTACCTAAGTTTCTGTTGCTCAGAAACTTATCTAGTAATTAATTGTTATACCAATAAATAGTAACGGGCACTAGACAATTTAATTTAATAAAACTCAGAAAGATGGAAAAAGTTTCTCTATTGTGTCATCAAGAAAAACAGGTAAAAGGTGCGGTGTCGTATGTAAATTCTAAAATCAAAAACAAATGCAATCATGAAACATAAATAAAGTTCAAATTGAACTGAAAGCCTGAAGACAAAATCTGAATCAACAAAGTTGTTAGATAAACTCACTCATACATACATACTTAGGCTTCTAAATCGAGCCCATTGTACTAATTTTAGTTGCCAGCTCTATCTCGATTCTGTCACTCCTCAAATCCTCTCAACTGTAAGATGAACTCCAAGACTTTGATAAGCAGAGCGTCACTGATTTAGTCTGTGTTGAACCAAAAGTTTTTCAACACGGATCCTCTCATTGAAGTCTACGCTGGACAGTAGCCAAGTACATCTTTTTCTCTCTCTCTCTCTCTTCGATCCTTACTCTTAAAGAGTGTGGTGACATTTTTTGAACACACTGCGTTAATTTATATTGCTAATTATTGTTCGCTATTGTTCTCGGTTCTGAGCACGTTGTGTTGCACCCGGTAAGTTCTCGTCTATTAGCGGCTTTGCCTAGTCCACCCTTCGCGTCGGAGACCTTCCTCTTGATCGTCGTCCATCCATCTTCCCTTATACCACAAGGTTCTCCATCTTGCCTGTTCTTCGGGCAATATGACCAAAATATATGAGATATTGCTGTCTTATTCTGGTGAGTCGTTTGGCTACATTCAATTCTTGTAATATGGAGACGTTAGTTCTGTGTGCCACCCAGGATATTCTCCGCATCCTTCTATAGCATCACATCTCAAAGGCATTTATTTTGTTACTATCTGTTTTTTTAGCCAAGTACATGGACTAGTTAAAATTCCGGAAATTGTCTACATATTGACTTTAGATAACTTCAGATAGTATCTCTTATGACTCCATGAAGCATGAAGTCGCACGTATTGCAGATCTTGTGAGTTTGTCTGAAGTTCCTTGCACTTACCTGAAAATGTGCATTTCTAACGAAGGTATATTGTTTGAGTAGGGAGTTTAGGCCTTTAAAATCAGGCGCCTTTTAAGCGTCTAAAAGGCGACTTTTAGAGTTGTTTGCCAGTTTGGTAGTCCTTTTGTAGCCGTCGTCACCTTGATGTTCTTCGATCCAGCAGAAAAAAAGAATATTTTGGCTAGATATCTTATTCAATATCTGGATTGAAAAATTCGCGGACTATACAGAATTTTTTAGCTCGACCTTTCAGTGGACATCCACACGGTGTGGTGAAATAGATATTGATTTATCACACAGAAAAAAAAAGTGGTGTGTATTTAACGAAATTCGTCGTTAATACGACTTTTGATCCTATGAAACTTTTTGTTAATATTACGACAAACATTTCGTTAATTATAGTAGTAAATAGTAATATTTACGAATATATCATAATAGTTACGACATTTTTTGTTAATATTACTACACGCTATTGTGTAGTAATATTAACGAACTACAAGATTACGATTTTACGAAAAATTAATAATAGTAACGAAATTTTCGTTAATATAACGAATTTCCGTTTAACAACCGCATTTCGTAAATATAACGACGTACTTTTTTTTCTGTGCAGAAATAGGTAATATGGGGAATAATCCACCCCGCTAATCGGATTTGTAATTCCCAAAAAGGGAAAAGCAATGTTCTACTTAGAACGTAAAAAGCTTAATGAATGAATGAATGAATCTGGATTGAAACACTAACTGCCTTCTGTGACGCAGCCACTCCCAATAATAGGGTTACCCAAAACAAAGATTCAGATTCTGTCGCAATCCGGAGAGAAACCCGCAATAATATATGCGAAGTCGGTCTAGAGTTTTGAAAAAAAACATTGTTTGAGTAACTACAATAAAACACAGGGATAGTAAAAATTGCTTTAATGACAACTGACAAGTAATAAAAATAATTGAGAAGAGTATCACAATTGCAATAATTACAAAGGATTTGAGCATGCAGAACATAATAGAGCCGGCAGTGTCAAAATGTGTTCTCACGATAATAAACAATTGAACGATAACCACAAATTAATTATCAAAAAATTAAAGCAAAGTTCGTATATTACATTATCCATATAGCACAAAGTATAGTTCTGTGAACGTCCGTATCTTGCCCATGAACGTACATACGTCCATTGAACACCCGTTAAGTCTATTTAATCATTTAAAGTACCGTGAACGTCCACAGAAAAGCCGAAAAAAAAATGTCCGTAACTGTAAGTTTTAAGTATGTTTATTTATATTTTGTGGACCTACGTCCTGAGAAGGGATGACTCTGTACATATAAAGAACTTCCAATTCTTGACGTCTTAAGAAGGTTTGTAACTGTAAGTTTTAAGTAAGTACATATGTCAATTTATAGTCTATGAATGTACGTACTTTAAATAAACATATATCAAACGTCTTGCTTTGGGCGGTCTACAAATTTACAGTAAAATAGGTTTTAAGTATGTTCTTTTATAGTTCATGGACGTACGTACTTCAAATGGATTTTAACGGACATCAACAGGCTATTGTGGGCTATGTGGGTAGTTGCTTGAATTGGAGCGTTATAAAATTACTTACATATGCGCTTTGGCAAATTTACACAATAACCTTAACAACTTGGTTACACTTGAACTAAATCAACAGGTGACACCTGACTGTCATTAAAGGCAAACACATAGAAACATTGCTCATAAATGTTGCTGAAACCATTAAGAAAGTTGTTGTTGGTAGTTCAAATCAATACTAAACCTCTGATAGTAGGAAAATACCCACAGTATTCATTACTCATTAAGAGTCAGAGTCAAAAACATTAAACCATTGCTGGACCACTTGTCATGCATTAACTAGGCACAAAAAACAGTCAAAAGTAAAAATATTTGTCAACCAAAACTGAAAGCACTCAAGAAAATCTTTGTGACGAAATGAAATAGGTTTGCTGGTTGTTATAGCTGGCAGAAAATTGACTTCGAGGTTACGTCTACGAATAAATTATCAACATTTACATAAAATATATGCATAAACCGCCCACGAAAAGAAATAAAATTGCAGACCTAGATCGAGGAATATTGTGAAATAGCAATTTAAGGAGAAACTAAATATCAAATACAAAAAGTTACAGGATGCAGTCAAGCACCGGACCATAAGTGACCCACAAAAATATTTACAACTAGCTGACCCGGCAAACTTCGTTTTGCTTCAGAATCGATAAATAATTTAATTTTTGAGCGGAATTATTAGCAAATTCAATCCAGCCGTTCACCCGTGATGCGATGATCAAGGGAAATAGGGATTTATTTTTATATATAGAGATATGCATCGTGTCATATAGGATTTACGATAGGTCTGTCGTGAACGCCATCTATTGAAAGTATAAAATTGTTGAATACATTTTCTTGCAATTTTTTATCTTTTCGTTCGACTTTTTTAATTTTTTCTTTTATAAGAACCTTCTCCTAACAAACACAACAAAAACAGAATTAGCAAAATCGGTCTAGCCGTTCACGCGTGATGCTATGACCAAGGGAAATAGAGATTCATTTTTATACATAGAGATTGGCTCAATCATTAACTCTCAAATGACTCAAATATGAACTCAGCATTGGACCAAAGGCGGTCACCACTGGGAGATTAATGGCCCAATGCTGAAATGATAACCTCGGTCCTACTGTTGGCGACCAGCATTGGTGTAACGGTGGCTCCTACTTCTGATCCAGTGCTGATCACAGGTAAAGTAACTGTGAACGATACTGGCCCAGCATTGGTCATGCATTTTACGCCGATTCTTAACACCGACAAAACAACGGTAAACAACCTTAGTTCAACGTTGGGTTGAACATCGCCATTATAACCAATTCTCTTCCTCCAGTCTATCCGTGTTAACAGACGCGTAGTGATTATTTTCATGTGTCCAATCGTGTAATCAAGCCGTCGATTACTAGACAACATGATCATAATGCTCTTGACAGATTACTCTCGGTGGTTTGCCATTGCCTTCCGAGGAGAGAGGGTCATAATAAAGTTGGATAAATTTTGTAGCCGAGTTGGGGATCGAACCTAGGGCTTCTAGCCTAGAGTCCGGTCTTTAGCTTGTTCACTTAGCTTACCTCTCTAAAACCATTAGCATTTTTATTATAACCAATAGCAATTTAAAATTTTGGAGGGTAATTTAAATTTAAGCTGCTCATAACAAAGAATGAGGTTATCTTATAAATTATTATGGCAGCCATGTAGGCTTCACTCCCAATTTCATTTCTATTGCCGCAACTTTGACAGTGCTGCCAGTTTGAACGATTTATTGCCAAATAGGCGACTTAAGTATGCGCCATTGCAACAAAAATTTTGAATTGGCGACCGAAGATAACATGGGCGACATGAGAATGTGCCAGTGCCACTGTTTTCCAACCAATGAAAGACGTCAGTTCTAAATCTTGATATTAAAAAAGTACAGGTTTTGAATTTGCCCCTTTTTGGCAATTAATGGGTGCAATGAACCCCCTTCCTGATTCCTAACGATCGAAGCACTTTATTTTGATCAAATAATGATTTTTGATCAAATTTTTTTGCCTAGAATCAATTTTTTAGAAGATAGGTAAAATCAAAATGAAATCTTGGATCCGCGCTTGAACACAATAGCAGTAAATGGGTTGGAAAAGGTAGTAAAAATAGGTCATTTGTAAAGTTTTTTTATGTAACATTTGGGCAACATTTATTTGCTAAATCTGGTGATCAAAGTGTCACTTTGAACTCTTCAATCTGTTTGCGTATCTCCTCTCTACCTACGCACTCAGTGAATAGAACCAGAGGGTGATCCTAGGGGACCTAGTGGTGATTCTAGGGGTTTAATTATCTATGATAGCTTAAGTATCATCAAATAAACGTATTAAATTAATAAAACCAACAAAAATAATTTAATATGTTTTAAGTACTAATTTCGAACAAAATAATAGTTTTTTTTTAATTACTTTTTTTATTTATTTTTATTATTTCAAATTAAAACTAAAAGTTAATCTTTTGTGTCTTGAGTCCAAAAAAAGTAAAGCTATGGCCTTCTGATTTGTATGACAATAATCCACAGAAAAAGTCCCAGCGAACAAAGTCTCCAAGCCAAACAATTATGGGAGTCGCGCAATAGACTGTGTCGACCAGGACCTGTATAATCAAAATATATTTATGGGTTCAAATAACGCTCTTACTATTATGCGGTTTACAATACTTTAAAAATAATTTGAATTTAAAATTTTGTCATAGTTGATTGAACACGTCCCTACATTTGAAATCATGTAAGAGGAGATTTACGTCATCATGTGAATGTATTACAGAATATTGATTATTTAGAAGAATTTCTATTCAATCTCTTGTAATCTTTAAAATGTAATTTCTTACAAGCATGGAATAACATGATTATAGAATATTAAATATAACAAAGAGTAATAATATCCTTTTTGGACGTCTTTTGCTCCAGCTTGTATTAAAATTTTACTTCTAAATTGAGAGCAAAAAAGCAAAGTTTGAGATAAACTGATTAATATTTGAGTTCAAATCCTCACAAAGAATTAAAGAATTCAAAACCTAACAGCATTAACAAACTTGTAAAGTTTGCTAAAATTTAAAATAAAAATTGACAGTATAAAAATTGCTTTAAATATGATATTACAATAATCTCAAAAACTCTTCAGATGAGCATAATTAAAACGGTTTTGCTCACTTGTTTTTTAGTTTTTCTAATATTAAATATATAAAATAATACTCACATTTTTTAACAATAAAAATGCATTAACAAAATGAATTAATAAAATACTAGCTTGTTTTTTTTTGATCAGAAAAATTTTGTGCTTCCTTTTGCACCTCAGTAATGTTATCCGTATCTCCGTTATCTGTAAAATTAATTAATTTACTGCAAATGTTAAAGTGAAGTTTACCTTAAAGGTCAAAACTTGTGCTTTTATCCCATAATTATTATATTATACAGAACAATAAACTTTCAGATAATTAGGTAATGATTATTGTTCGTATCAGAAAAACCAAAATCCTAAAAATATTTCCACAACTTTTTTTTGTCTAAATATTTACTTTCAATTTTATTCATCGTCATTAATTGTGTGTTGTAAGTTCAATGCTAATTAGTAATACTAATTAGTAATTCTAATGATATCAGGTCTCAATGTGGGGAATAAATGTCTCCCAAGTATTTGTTTGAATAAAATTTCAAAGTATGATCTCCACCTTAGTTTAAAATAAAAATTTTTCTATACACCTTAACAATAAATACATCATTTACTTGAAATTTATTTTTTAATTTTTTTTTATCTTTATATTATTGTGCATCAACTATTAGGTTATTAGCACTTTTAAATGTCGATTTATTTTAATTATTCTTATCTTGTTGAGTATTTTTGTTTGTTGTAGGTTTTTTGGGTTGTATATTTTTTGTTTGGTTGTTTTGTGTTTCACCACAGCGTGTGAAAGTTTATTAGAAGGCCGAGGTAAGAAATTATGCAAAGTCCGTGATTTGAACCCAGAATTTTCGCTCTGTAACTCAACCAGCGATCACATCACTCCACTACTGTGGTTTACATTATAAAAAATTCTATTTAAACTTATGATCTTGGCGAATTGTAAACAACATTTTAATTAAAATTAATATGTTGTTGTCTGGAACTTTTTCTTGGTTTATCTTAAACTAGCAGAAAAATACTAAAGTAATTTAACTTTTATGTATAGCTAATTAAAACAATTGAATTTGCAATTCTAATGATTTAATACAATAGCTTAATATGGATATAAAATATATTTTGAATGTGACCACTTAGTAGGACATAGTTTCATTTTACAAAAGTTTACTGAATTAGTTGTTATAAAAATTATGACTTGTACCAAGCCATACCAAATATGAAGTTCTTCAGTGTGATAATATTAGTGTCTGTATCAATTCAAGTATGTTGATATTTATAAATCAGTGTTCAGTTATACTTATTTTTTTTTCAACCGTCCAGAAAATAGAAAATTTTTATCCTTTATTTAAAAAAGTTTGCTTTTTGTGATTGCAGCCAGAAATTGTTTACTTTATTTTATTTGGTTGATTCGAAATTTATATAAATTTATACAATTCAAAACGGCAATAATTAATTCTAAGTATTTTTAGTTTGCAACTGCAGTTTTTATGGTAACTGAGTTTACAGAAGCTGATAACCTCAAGGTTCTTCCTCAACTAATTTTGGGTTATTTTCAAGATTTTTTTACTGAGATGGTATCAAACATTATGAACGTGATAACCTATTACTATATCAAAACTTATAATACATTAACTTCAGAAAATAAAATGAACGCAGTGATCGGTGCATATAATAATTCATCTGCAGTTAGTGATTTTAGTGAAAATGAAGACAGTATTGGATGTATAAGTTTATTATACACACATTGCATTATTTCTTGCTACTGGTTTATAAAAAGAAATATGGATTAAATACCCATTTTATCCATTGCTAGACGTTTAACCTCCTTTGCAGAGAAAGATTTTTTGGTCACCACATGGTCACCCATTTTGCTTGACTATCGTGATCTAAAAAAGGAGTATGTTACGACTACGTCGAACAGTCCTTAAATTCACTTAAAATTTTGATTAAATCATAAGATTTATTTGAACGAGCCTGGTATATGTCACAGACAACCGTCTCCACTAAATTATTTTTAGAACTTATCTACGTGAGAAACATGCCATTCGTAGGCTTTAGTTCTAAGAATTCTGTCCTCAAATTGCTAACAAGCAAAACGAAGAATTACGTCATGTACCTCGACGAGAAAAATAAGAAATCGGTTCATTTTGACTCCTATATCTAGGCAACCCTTTAATCTTTGAAGAAACTTTAAGTAAAAATCCCTGTTAAATTTCAAGAGCCATCTTGGAAATAACGGCACTTTCGGTTCGACAGTCAAAGTAGTAAGATGCGTTCCTTTGGTCTCGTGATTCAAATAAATAATTAACGGACTTTCGATCTGTACCTCGAGTCATGAAGACGTGAGTTTTTTTCGTTGTCTTCCAAGCAAGGAAGAGGTGTTTAACTTTTCTATCGTACTTCCATTGAAGGAAGATGTGGTTAAATTGTATCGTGCTTCGAATAAAATAACTAAAACTTATCTATGTGCCTATAAACAAATACCTGAGTAATAGTTTCGTGTAACTAAAATTAAATAAGTAACTTAAAACTTTTTACCGATCTATCAAACAAAATGTGTTTTATATTAATTCTCTCTCGAACATGGCAAATTTGAATTAAAGACAAATTATTGATTTACGATAAATACTTATACCTACTGGATGGATAAAATTTGGATTATTAAGAAGATAACGTATACCTATGGGATGAAGGAGATTTGGATTATCAAATAGTCAACAACGACTACAAAGGAAATGGAATTGGAAGGACGGTGTGCAATCAACAGGGGTATCGATAAACCAGCTTTTCCGAATTTGAATTCAGGAAAAATAATTAGAGTGCAACGACTTACCACGTTTAACCGGGTTAAAGGTTAGTTTTTGTTCAATTTAATTGTATGTAACCGCACGTATCTAATTGTAACGATTGATTTGATGTATTGCTTATTCAACGACTAATTGGTCCATTTTTCATTATGATTACATTAAAAATCAATCATACAATTACCTATACTGTTTCTGTATAAATTATTTATTTGTACAAATTATTGAAGTGGAATTCAATCCGTAAGGATGATGAAAATAAATGGTTTCTTACCATTGATTTTGTTCTAAT
This sequence comes from Rhagonycha fulva, assembly GCA_905340355.1. Classification (NCBI taxonomy): domain Eukaryota; kingdom Metazoa; phylum Arthropoda; class Insecta; order Coleoptera; family Cantharidae; genus Rhagonycha; species Rhagonycha fulva. The sequence continues at coordinate 40,068,228 of HG996556.1, forward strand.
TAACGCCTTATTTAAATAATTTTAATTAAATCTTGCGGAAGCTTCCTTGATCATTTAGGTAAAATTAAGGAAAATTTGTATTTATGTTCCGTATTTGTGGCGACGTTTTGTTTAACTTTATTATATTTCTTTACCTCAATTATCTTTTATTTCAAGAGCGTCGAATTCTTTTCAGGATTGTGTATATATGTAAAAGCGAGGTAAGCGTATATTTTGTTTCACGTAAGTACCACCCTGAGTTAAAGTTCTCAGTATTTTTTGAATTCAAGTTCGAAAAATCTGCTCCACCGAAAGAAGTGAGTATAGCAGAGGAGGGGTAACAATTGGCGCATGGAACGTGGGACTCGACACGTATTACGTATTTGCGTGTTAACAAAATATATCGACGACCACCAGAGGTGTATCAAGAAAATTTGTCGTAAATTAATAATTAATTTTTTTATCTCAAAATGAATTTAAAGCATTTGTCTTCACACGAGTTGAACTTTGAATTACTTGCACGTTCAATTTTACCTAGGGTTACGATTACTAGTCGTAGAATCCAGTTACAAATTGCCTTAGAAGAAGATATTGAAATTTCAAAAGACCCGTGTACCTGGGAAATCCATTTTCAGGAAATTAAATTATCTTTAGCGGAATTAAATCGCGAATTAGAAAGACAACTATCGGACCAACAAATAGAATTTTTGGAAACAAAAATTGCGCATATATCGACTCGCTTAAATACCGTGAATACCAGAAATGACGAACAAAAAATTATTGCGATAGAAAATTTTAAGATTCAATTGAAATTAGCGGAAACGACCTTAACTAATAATGAAAATAATGTTTTCTTTAAACAAAAAATACCGGTAGAAATATCTAAAACCAAATTTATACCTATTTATAAGTGGAACTTTACCAAGTTCACAGGTCATAACGATTCTCGGGATATCTTAGCTTTTCTTGAAATTATAAATGAATTAAAAATCGCTAGGGGTGCAACGGATAAAGATTTATTCCAGAATGCACAAGATTTATTCGAAGGCGAAGCTACTATTTTTTGCAGAAATGCAAAGAAAAAGGTAATAAATTGGGACGAATTTTTAAATTTATTAAAAGTAGAATATTTACCTTTCGATTACCAAAGTCAATTGGAAAAGAAAATTCAAAATATAACTCAAAGTACCTTTAATAATATTTTTAATTACATTAACGAAATTGAAATGTTAGGTCATAAAATCGAACGGAAAATATCTGAGAAAGAAATTATTGAGATTATTTTACGTGGAGTGGATCCCTATTTTTCAAATATTTTAGTTTCTTCCGAATATCATACCTTAACGGAATTAAGAAATAAGTGTAAACAAATACACGAACTTAAATTACGTCAAGATAATTTAAAACCTGTAATTAAAAGAAATTTTACGACACCTTATCGACCGATGGCTAAGTTGAAAATTTCTACTAACCCTGAATTAAATGTTCCTAAGAATAATTTACAAACAGGCACTATTCCTAAAAATAATTTACCGTTACCTAGTAAAATTTTAAATTGTTGGAATTGTCATAAACCAAATCATAGCTATACAAATTGTATAGAAAGGAAAAATATTTTTTGTTATGGGTGTGGCAAAGCCGACACATTTAAGCCACAGTGTTCTCATTGTACTAATATCGAAAATGTTCCAAAAAACCTGTTAAGGGGAACGGATCAGGTCAATCTCGCAACCCCAACATTTCTTACCGACCAAAAATTTATTGCTACAAAGCAAAACAAAATTACGTCATCTCGAGAAAACGAAAACCGTTTTCAAAAATAACTCGTAAAATAAATTCAAATTTTAACAAAAAATCTTTTTGTTTTAAATTAGATAAGAATGAATGGAATAATTGGTTATCTGAAATATCGAATTTCTTTTGTGATAAAGTACCTAAATTAGAACCTGTCTTTTCTACCCAAAATAAAGACAACCGAATTTATCTTACCTTTCAATTACAAAATCAAGTCATAGTCGCGCTAGTAGATAGTGGAGCAACAGTTAATGTTGTGGGCAAGAAAGGAATGGAATTTTTAAAATATATTAAAACTCAGCACATAACATCTACAGTTGAGAAATATATAAAAATTGCCGACGGAAGTTATTCTCCTATCTTGGGTAAAACCAAATTTACTTGTACCGTTGATGACAGAAAAAAATCAGTCATTTTTTTAATTGCGCCCGAAATACCTGAAACTTTTATCGTAGGTGCTAACTTTTGCGAAACTTTTGAATTACTATTACATTTTGGAAAAATGAATTTACGTCCATTTCCCACATATGGAAAACAATTTACCTTTAAGAAATTTAATGATAATCGACCTTTTATCGACATAACTCTTTCGAATAAAGTTTTTTCAGTGCTTGCAGATACAGGTGCAACAAATAATTTGATGGGTTCACCTGGTATCGAATTCCTAAAAAATAAAAATTTATTTAACCCAAAATTTTCAAAAACTTTGGGAATAAATATTGCAAACGGCTCGCTTACGAAAGTCATTGGACAAATTTCTTTACAAATAACTTTAAATAATGTACAACGTACAATTGATTTTTTAATAGTCCCTGCAGTACCACAATCTTTCATTTTAGGTGCTGATTTTTTACATGAATTTAATTTAACTTTGAACTTCCGAACTCATTCATGGCAAATGCCCTCTGAAAATATCGAATTTATGTCAAATAGTAAAGAAACTTTAAATTTACCTAAAATTACGGAAACAAGTATCTATTATGCCGAATTAACTTTTCCAAAGAATACCGAAAATATCGAATATATCGAACCTAATTTTGAAAAAATAAATAAAATTTCAAAAAATCAAAAGGAATTAATTTTGGCGCAAATAAACATACCTTCTGAAATTAATGATGAATTAATTTCTGAAGAATTAATTAACGTTACCGATAATAAAGCTATCTTAACCGATGAACAAAGCATTCTTTTGAACGCGACTATCTCTAAATTTAACACTTTGAGTACAGCTGCTTCCGGATGTGTGACAGTTGCCACCCATGACATTGAAACACTGGACAGCAAACCTTTCAAAAAACGCCCGTTCAATCTCTCACCGGCAATGCAAGTTCATCTGCATAAAGAAATTGATGAAATGTTGAATGATGGAGTAATCCAACCTTCGAATTCTCCCTATTCAAGTCCTTTTTTGTTAGTTAAGAAAAAGAACGATGAATACCGTTTTTGCTTCGACGGAAGAACTTTAAATGCAATTACCGTCAAAGATTCCTATCCCTTACCTCGAATAGATTCAATTTTGAACAGATTAAGAAATACTAAATATTTCTCTTCGATTGATTTGCGCAAAGCTTTTTGGCAAATAAAATTAAGTGAACGCTCTCGACAAAAAACCGCTTTCTGTGTACCAGGAAGAGGGTTATTTGAATTTCTAGTAATGCCTTTTGGACTTTCTAACTCACCCCAAACTCTTCAGAGAGTTATGGACGAAATTTTAGGATCACTTATTCATACCGGTAAAGTTTTTGTATTTCTAGACGACATTATGGTAATTTCCGAAACTTTCTCTGAACACATCGATACCTTAAATAATGTATATGAATGTTTGAAAAAAGCAGGATTCCGAATTAATACGGAAAAATGTAATTTTTGTATGAGATCATTAACTTTTCTTGGATTTGTCGTTGACGAAACAGGTATCCGTACCGACCCGTCAAAAGTTGAATGTATTCAACGTTTTAAAACTCCAAAAACTACTACCGAAGTCAAGCGACTCATAGGTATGGTCAGCTATTACCGAATTTTCTTACCCGATTTATCTACTATCTCATCTCCTATCACTGCTCTTATTAAAAATAAGAAAAAAGGACAAACTATTACCTGGAATAACGAAGCTGAAATTGCCTTCAAAAAAATTAAAGAATTAATTTCGACAGCTCCTATTTTAATTTCTCCCGATTTCTCAAAACCTTTTTTTTTGCAAACTGATTCTAGTGCTGTAGGATTAGGTGTGGTCTTGTTTCAGGAAAAAGACTCTTACGTCTGCCGAACAGAAATATCATGCTACAGAGCGTGAATTATTAGCTATCCTTTTTGCGATAAATAAATTTCGTGGTTATATCGAAGGTACTCACTTTACTGTAATAACTGATTGCTCAGCATTACAATGGTTATCTAAATTTGACGAATCTTCTGGTAGATTAGCTCGCTGGTCATTAAAATTAGCTCAACATTCGTTTGATGTACGCCATCGCCCGGGCAAGCTAAATATTGTTCCAGATATTTTATCTAGAGACGTTTGTCTTATTAAAGCACAAAATTTAGTAAAAGATGATTGGTATCATCAACTAGAAACTAACGTTTTAGAAGAACCCGAAAAATATCCCCAATTTAAGGTGGAAAATGATTTCTTATATAAGTTAGTACCGACTTTAACTCCAAATTCAGCTAATCAAGTTGAGTTTAAAATGATTATACCTTTAGCTAATAGGAAAGAAGTATTAAAACAATGTCACGACGATCCGACATCTGGACATTTTGGTATTGCCAAAACTATCTCTCGCGTTAACGAACTTTACTATTGGCCAAAAATGATATCTGACGTTAAAAATTATGTCCTCTCTTGTGAAATTTGTTGCGCACAGAAAAGCTCTCAGCAAGCTAGACCTGGATTAATGGGAAAACCCAAACATGTTTCATATCCCTTTCAGTTAATTTCTATGGATTTATTAGGACCTTTACCTAGGTCAAAGAAAGGAAATCAACATTTGTTAGTAATTACAGATTGGTTTACAAAATATGTTATAGTAAAACCTTTAACTAAAGCTACCGCAATCCAAATCACTCGATTCCTTGAACAACAAGTTTTTCTAGTTTACGGTATCCCACAAGTAATTTTGTGTGATAACGGAGTTCAGTTTACCTCTCATTTATTTAAAGAATTATTATCTAAATATGATGTTCAGAAAACTTATTACAATTGTAAATTCCATCCACAATTTAATCCTACCGAAAGAGTAAATCGAGTATTAGTTACCGCTATCTCTTCATATATTACTAACGATCATACCCGTTGGGATGAAAATATTTACAAAATTGCATTAGCAATAAATACCGCCAAACATGAAGTTACTAATTTCTCTCCCTCATTTCTAGTCTTTGGTAGATATATACCTACCGATGGTTCCTATTACGGTCCTGTACCTACAGATACCGACGTCTTTCAAGTAGACGAACGGATTCGTTGGGACGAAACTCAACAACAACTCCCTACTTTATTTGCCGACGTACGGAAAAGTTTACAACGAGCTTATCTAAAAAGTAAACAACATTATGATTTGAGAAAACGCCCTTTAGTTTTCCAAGTGGGTGATATCGTTTGGAAAAGAAATTTTGCTTTATCTGATGCCTCTAAGCAATTTTCTCATAAACTTGCGCCTAAATATTTAAAATGCCAAGTAATTGCAAAACATGGTGATCTCGCCTATCGTTTAAAATTAGTGGATTCCCAGAAACAGATTGGAGTCTGGCATTTGAAGGACCTTAAATCGTTCCATTCTGTCGATCAATAAATCCCTAAAGAACTTTTTTATATTTTCTTATTATTACCTACCTATCTGATTCAATTAATTATCTTTACCTTATTATTGACTTTCTTATAACGTACTATTTCTTACCTTTGTCACTTATCTCTAATTAAATATTTTTCTTAAATTTACTAAAAATTAATTTACCTATCCCGAATTTTGTGGTGTGTATGTATGTTAGTATAACTTTTTTGTTTAACTCAGGGCCCGAGAAAACAAGAAAACTGCTTAATAATTAATTACTTATCTGCAATTTCGAATTTTAACTTTACCTCAATTTTAAATGTTTATACCTTGAATTTTGAATTATGAATTATCTAAATGAAACCCAATTCTTATCTGAATAATTTTTATCTTTATAATTATCGATTTACCTATTTATCTTTTCCTTTTATCGAATTTCTAATTCCTAAAATATTATCTTATTTATTGCTATATCTGTTACCGTATCTTTATCTTATTGAATTTACCTTTTTTAATGCATTACCTTTATCTAATTAATTTTACCTTATTATCTCTTTTCTTATCGAATTTATCTTACATGATTTTACCTTATTATCTCTTTTCTTATCGAATTTATCTTACATGAATCAGTAACTTATCTTAATTAATTCTTTGTATCGAATTGTAACGTACCGAAGTACCTAGAAGTGAAGTAGAAGGAAAAATGGAAATTATTATTATAACCTTAATAAGCAATCATATGATTGTAAAATTGTTTTGTTATCGTTGAATAACTTAACTAAATACCTTCTACCTGTTACCTTTTACCTAATATCGCATACCTTGTCTAATGACATTAAAAATCAATCATAAGATTGTAATTTTGTTTCGTTATCGAAGTGAATAACTTAACGATATATACCTATTATCTATTATCTTATATCGCATTATCTTGTCTAAAAAGACACTACCGTATCTTACCTTATTGTTATCTTTAAGGATATCTTATCGGTCCTGATCAAACCGAATACCTAATGAAAATTATCTGATAACTTTTTATCTAATAATTTTATGCGATAAAATTAAACAAGGTTAATAATTTCCAATGAATACAAACATTTTTGTTTGAATCACAAGGTGATATCTGTTCACCAACAATTTTAATCGTCTGGATTATAAATAATTACTATTACATAAAATTTCATAAGAAATTTTAAACTTTATACAAGGTGTTTCACCTGTTCCGAACCTAACTTGTAAATTTGATTGATATTTGATCATCCCTGGAATTTAGACTGCCTTATTAAATTAAGATACGGTTTATACTTGTGGGAATCAGGATCGCAAATTGACTCGGATATTTGAGAACCTCCCTCTCGTATCGATCGACATCGATTTTTTTATACAAGTCCGTCCTAAGCCCTTTGATGATTTATTTTATTTTATTTTTTCATCTTCATTTAATTTTAAGAATCATCAGTACTTTATTAAACCTCGGAAGGCCAAGGAATTAGAAAAAGATTTTAATTTTGTGGGATTACAATAGTTTTTCAATCCCGTGCGAAAAATCGTTGCCCTCTTTATTTATTCTTGCTCAACTTTCTAACCTACGGAGTAAAGTAAAGCTACATTAATTTTAGTGAATATGATTGAGCTACTAGGAATTTGTAAATATGATTATAAAACAATTTTAAATTCCGACATGATGCGTCGCTATGATTATTAACACTGTCCTTGTAGGAATCTGGTCGCTTTCGGATCCCGTGAAGAAATTGACTCCCTCCTTGAACAATTATGCGTCGTTGCGTGCTGAATTAGGTCTTTAGATAAGTTTACTGAGTAGTAAATTATATTTTTATTCATTTTATCGGCCTGTAAATATGATAGCCAACATTTATCTGTCTGATTTTCTTAATTTTACTCCCAGATAAATTAAGACAAAATTGAGTGGCGCCTAACAACCCTGAATTTCCTCCCCAACCAATCAATAGTGATGATTATAGACATGTAAATTTGATAGTCTCCCCGAGCTCATCTCAATTCATTCCTCCAAGATCAATAGTGATGATCATATACTTGTCAACACCATTTTTCGACGAGCTAGACCCTTCCGCGTTTTATATTTTCCTTATCTTAAAAGTTTATCTTATTTTCTTTAGCTTTTCTCTTCCTATTGAAGATATCTATTATCTATCTCTCTTTACTTTGTATAACTTTGACTCATTAACTATTAACTTTTTGACTCATGGTCCCAGATATGACCCTAAACTATCCTATCGTTTCGTTTCTCGTGACTCATGGTCCCAGATATGACCCTAAACTATCCTATCGTTTCGTTTCTCGTGACTCATGGTCCCAGATATGACCCTAAACTATCCTATCGTTGCGTTTCTCGCGATTATGGTCCAAGACATGACCTTAAACTGTTCTACAGTTCCTCTGTTCTATTACCAGTTTGTCACCTTTTTTGGAATCAAACTCCACATCTGGTTTTAGTTAAACTATTCTACCTTGAGAACTTTCATCGTTCGTTAATTCTATACGAAATCGATTACTTTTTCTTAAAAGTAGTTTTAATTCTATTAAAACTATCATTTAAAAAAAAAAACCTATGGTTGAGTCTATTGGTAAATCTTAGATTGAGACTTATGGCTGTAGATCCATAGCCAGGTATATACCTATAATAAAATAATAATATAAATAAAGAATTAAAATATCGAATATCAAGAATAATTAAAGGCATTAGCCGAATATCAATAATAATTAAAGGCATTAGCCGAATATCGATTAAATAATAAAAGGCAAAGTCCGAAATTTAAGTGAGAGAATACCTATATCTAGTGGTTCCTCACCTTGACAATAAGTACAAGTATGGAACAGGAGGTATTATTGCCTCTGCGCCCCCCATACCATTCTTATTGTCAAGCAGTTATCTGCGTTATCTGACGCGATCTGCGTTATCTTACGCTGTTTCCCGTTATCTTTGCGCTGTCCGCGCCATTGCGTTTTCATTTACGCGTTCCTTCATAACCGTAAAGGTTATGGATTTCTATTGTGTAACTTTGCACTTTTTTGCGTTACTTACGCAAAATTCTAAGTTAATAACCCTTCCGGTCATACAAAGAATATTCCTTGTTTCAAGTCTCGTACTTGCGTTATTTACGCGAGATTTCGGTTTCCGAAAGATCCTATACCGGTTGCGCTTGTTTTCAAGCTATGCGCAGTTTGACTTTTATTTAGTTTGAGTATTAACTCAAAACTAAATTTTTTCATTATAAGTTTGTCTCCCTAGAGCCATACTTATAATTTTTTTTACGTCCTTGACGTACTTTTTTTAGTTGGATGAATGAGTGTGAGAAAGGTAGTGGTACGGGTAGTTCTAGTGTGACTGGCTACCGACCCTAGTTCACCGTTCCGCCCTTGTGTGTGTCTGTCAGTTTCGTGACGGTCTGTAGATCCTCAATCGAGAGGCGAAGATTTGCTCCCGACCCTCTCGATCGGCTCTTAAGACGAGTTTTTTTTGCGACTTCATCATGAGGTGACGATTTGGCCCCGATCCTTATGAGGAAGTTTCGTGATAATTTTTCTTTTATAATTATTTCTATAAGAAATACATTGACGCTCTTGGGCTATGCCCAAAGAATTTTGATATCGGTGCCCGAAGAGGAAACCAATGGCTTCACCGTTTCCATTTCGTTGTCTGCGCTTGGCCTCACCAAGCAGAGGAAAAACGATGACTGCAATGCCATCGCATCAACATGACATTTGTTTTCATGGCGATAAATGTGTCCTGTGCACAGGGGGTGGGAAAATTTCGTGCACAGTATCTTCAACCGAAGTAACCTAGCCTTATGGTAATGATGGTTACAACCATATTTCTCTGGGATGGGATTTCATTATATTTCGATTTTTGTGGGTTATCTATCGGGGTATCATTATCTAAATTGTTTTATTATCTTTATCGCAGCTTGGAAATGCTGATTAAACAGTAACGTATCTCTATCTATACCTTAACATGAATTAGGTTAACTTATATTCCTACTATGACTTTTACGCTTTTTTTTATTGTTTTTTATTAACGATAAGGATATTTGTTACGACTACGTCGAACAGTCCTTAAATTCACTTAAAATTTTGATTAAATCATAAGATTTATTTGAACGAGCCTGGTATATGTCACAGACAACCGTCTCCACTAAATTATTTTTAGAACTTATCTACGTGAGAAACATGCCATTCGTAGGCTTTAGTTCTAAGAATTCTGTCCTCAAATTGCTAACAAGCAAAACGAAGAATTACGTCATGTACCTCGACGAGAAAAATAAGAAATCGGTTCATTTTGACTCCTATATCTAGGCAACCCTTTAATCTTTGAAGAAACTTTAAGTAAAAATCCCTGTTAAATTTCAAGAGCCATCTTGGAAATAACGGCACTTTCGGTTCGACAGTCAAAGTAGTAAGATGCGTTCCTTTGGTCTCGTGATTCAAATAAATAATTAACGGACTTTCGATCTGTACCTCGAGTCATGAAGACGTGAGTTTTTTTCGTTGTCTTCCAAGCAAGGAAGAGGTGTTTAACTTTTCTATCGTACTTCCATTGAAGGAAGATGTGGTTAAATTGTATCGTGCTTCGAATAAAATAACTAAAACTTATCTATGTGCCTATAAACAAATACCTGAGTAATAGTTTCGTGTAACTAAAATTAAATAAGTAACTTAAAACTTTTTACCGATCTATCAAACAAAATGTGTTTTATATTAATTCTCTCTCGAACATGGCAAATTTGAATTAAAGACAAATTATTGATTTACGATAAATACTTATACCTACTGGATGGATAAAATTTGGATTATTAAGAAGATAACGTATACCTATGGGATGAAGGAGATTTGGATTATCAAATAGTCAACAACGACTACAAAGGAAATGGAATTGGAAGGACGGTGTGCAATCAACAGGGGTATCGATAAACCAGCTTTTCCGAATTTGAATTCAGGAAAAATAATTAGAGTGCAACGACTTACCACGTTTAACCGGGTTAAAGGTTAGTTTTTGTTCAATTTAATTGTATGTAACCGCACGTATCTAATTGTAACGATTGATTTGATGTATTGCTTATTCAACGACTAATTGGTCCATTTTTCATTATGATTACATTAAAAATCAATCATACAATTACCTATACTGTTTCTGTATAAATTATTTATTTGTACAAATTATTGAAGTGGAATTCAATCCGTAAGGATGATGAAAATAAATGGTTTCTTACCATTGATTTTGTTCTAATTAACGCCTTATTTAAATAATTTTAATTAAATCTTGCGGAAGCTTCCTTGATCATTTAGGTAAAATTAAGGAAAATTTGTATTTATGTTCCGTATTTGTGGCGACGTTTTGTTTAACTTTATTATATTTCTTTACCTCAATTATCTTTTATTTCAAGAGCGTCGAATTCTTTTCAGGATTGTGTATATATGTAAAAGCGAGGTAAGCGTATATTTTGTTTCACGTAAGTACCACCCTGAGTTAAAGTTCTCAGTATTTTTTGAATTCAAGTTCGAAAAATCTGCTCCACCGAAAGAAGTGAGTATAGCAGAGGAGGGGTAACAAGTATTTACATCGCTGCTCTAGAAAAAACTACAAAAAATTATAAAAGCAATCTTGGAAAAATTCCTGTTTTAATTTTACGATTTTTTTTTATATTTTGCAACCTCAATGTATATTTAACAAAATGAGATATGTCAAAATTTGAGTATTATTTGAATATTTTCTAATTTAAAAATGGACGCTTGTTACTTAAGAAATTAACCATGGTCACTATATGTGTTCATTTTGGAAGGTATTCCAAACATACAAACATTCATGTCGAACTATGTATTAGGTAAGTATTTGACAAATCAAATAAATTTTGTCAGCATTAATAATTGGGATTACATCGAATTTTGGTAGGTATATATTAGTTCTATATTGTATACCAAATAAATACATAACATAGGAAAGTTTAATTTGTAAATTATAATTTTGGTAAAATAAAATCCTATGATTGCTACTTGAGAAATATAACAATATTGTTATTTTTCTAAAATATTGTAGTTACTTATAATTTATTGATTTATAAATAAATATAAGGCTAAATTATGTGATATAATGTGTTTTATTAAGAGTAATCCTTAAAACTTAGTTTGTTTATTTTTTAAACATGGAATAACTAGGTAAAGGGTAATAACATGAAGAAAATGTAAAAAAGTACTTAAGTATTAAATAGAGGAGTTCTAGAGGTAAGAAGTAACTTCCAGGATAAAGAAATATTTTGAGAAAAATAACCTACATTATTATACTTAATTTTATCACATTTATTAACAGTTGTTTTTGTTTTGTAGGGTAAGTAAATAATTTTTTATGGTAGGCTTTTTAGATTCTTTTAGAACCGCCAGTATGATCAATTATTTATTAGCACGTAATTGATAGAATTATTCAGCTTTTAATTTCATGGAATAATTCATTACAGTACACAGTTTTGACCATTTTTGTATTATTATTTTATTACTTTGTGTAGTAAAAATCACAAATTAAAGTAGAAACAAAAAAATTAAAATTTAATTAAATCATATATTATATTGAAGTGATCTCGGCGAGATTCCTCCTACAAAAATGCGCCGGTAGCTCGTGATTCTGGGAACACTTGAACTTCTCCCCAAGGTGCGTGGTTTCAAGACGAAATTAAATTAAATCAAGTCGAAAATTGATAATAATAAAATTTAATTTATTCAAAATTTCAAAATTAATTTTACCAAAGAGACCCTTTTGTAACTCACAAATTTGAGTTCTGGAAAGCGTGGTGTATTTGGTGTTAGTAAATACTAATGCGTTGCTATAAATGATAATCAAATATTCAAAAACAGCAAAACAACTCATTCGCATCTACTATGGTGTAATCGTGTAAAATAAGTAAAACAAATTCACAATAAATACAAAATTTTATGTGAAATCAAAAAAATTATTCAAACATTAATCAAAAATAAAGTTTATCGGCGCCACAAATTTTTAATTTCACAAACGCGTAATTTGAAAAGTTTAAACAATTTGTATTGAGCTAAAATACTTTGTAATTGTGAAGAAACTCCTCATCTGACACGCAGGAACGTCAAACCATCGACCAAACGTTAATAAATTTTCCAAAATTAGTTGATTCTTCCAGACGATTGCAAGTTCTGTAAACCAAAATATTCTTCTCTCCAATTCTGGACAATTCCAACTTGTCGACCAATAAATTTGGTCAAACGCCAATTTAAGCTTCAAAAATTCTGGTCCTCACAAGACCAAGACGATCTCACTTATTCACTCAAAATTAACGCCTTTTTCGGCGGCCAAACTAACTGAAAAAAAATGGCTCAATGTTGACTCTCTCACGACCCTGAGTAGATTAATTTTCTGCAAATTTTCTCTTCCTTTCGTTAACTTTTGATAACGTACGTTTGTAATACAAAATAAATTTAATTTCAAAAATTTTCAAATAAAAATAAGTTTGTTGGTGTGTTTGTGTTACAATGAACTTTCATTCGAGCGTCTCTTTGATAAATTGAAAATAACATAAAAAAAATGAAGGGAAAAACAAAATTATCAATTTCGACTCAATTTTATAAAAATTAATTTTTTTTAAAGTCGTTTCACGACAATATATAAATATAAATAAATAAAATTAAATTAAGCCACGGCGGTGGAGTGATGTGATCGCTGGTTGCGTTACGAGCGGAAATTCTGAGTTCAAATCGCGGACGCATCAGAATTTCTTAGCTCGGCCTTCCAGTGGACATTCTCACTCCGTGGTGAACCAAAAAACCAACCAACCATAAAACCAACCAACCAAAATACCCAATCAAAAAAAAAAAACATAAAACAAACAAAAAAATACTGAACAAATTAAAAAATTTACATTTAGAAGTGCTAATAACCCAGTAGTTGATGCACGTTAAAATGTAAATTAAAAAAAAAAAAAAAATTAAATTAAAATTAAAATCCAGATGGCGCCCTATCAAACTATTGTTTATCGAGTTTTGATATCCCATTTATTTTATTAGCGTTTTTATTTTGCTTTTTGGTAATCTTTAAATTCATTCACTCTCCTGAATTTGGAAGGGAAGCCGGCGTTTTTTTTGTCACAGATTTTGGCATCCAACGTGGGACCGATTTCTTTATTTTAAAGGAACGTAGTTAATACCGTAAAATAATGATTTTTTATTTATTAAAACTATGAATAAGCCAAGAGTTCTTAAAATGCATGCGAGTGAACGTTGAACGAAAAAATCGACATAGTAAGGGTTTTTAGATGCAAATTTGTAATTTTCTCTAAAATAGATTTAAATCTTAGCACTGATTATTGGAAAATGTATATGTGGCAATATCTCAAGACTTTGAATACTTAACACAAGTTTAAGATTAGAGTATGTAATTTCATTAGTATAATACAGTTCTCAATGCTATTACTGTATTCTCAATATTTTACTTTCGCAGCTTATACTAAATTCAGTTCTATCCACTATGCTATTTCGGAACTGAATTAAGGGCTTTAACGTCATATTAGAAACTCGACCTACAAAAGTTATTTAACTCAAATTAAGGTGGTAACAAAATGAGGTAAACTAGGAAACATTTTAAATTATCTTGGATTTTATATAGTCCACAATTATTTTAAGTATACAAAATAAATATTGGATATACTTTCAAAGCCTTTTGTATGCTAAAAATCAATTTATTTTCAGATAAAAATTTGCATTAAGAACAGATATTTTGGATTGAAAGTGTATGATAATCTTTGTATTTTCTAATAAAAAAGCGTATTATTGGTTAACTTTGTAGCTTTTAAAAGTTATATTTCAGTTGTGGATATTTTCAAAAGAAAATTGATATTTTTCAACGGCGATTTTAAATTGCTGTACTAAAATAGCTATTATAAGAAAACTTTCAGAGATTGCTAACCGCAGCATGTTTTTATATATAGGATAGGACACAAAAGTTAAGTATCGTATTTTTTGCATAAAAGGGAACAAAAATAAGTTTAAAAGTTTCTTTTTCAATTGTTTTTTGAATAGCAACTTTTAGTGTAGTGAATTATGTTCTTGCATCGAATATAATAAAAATCAATACCGTAACTTGTTGCTTGAATAATTAACAAAATTGTTCCAATATTCCAATTTTAGTAAGAAATTTGTGCTCAAACTTTTAAATTTGATTTTAACTTAACTTTAAACTAATTAAGTCTACAATATCTACTACCATTACCAAGTAATTTCTGATATTCATAGTTTGTTCATAATTTGATTTTAAATAACTCAAATAATGAAGTTTCAAAACAGCATTTAATTAGTGCCAACATGGCTTTTATATGTTACATCACTTTGTAGATATAATTTATTTACCTTTAAGAAATTGCAGAAGAGAATAATATAATAATATAGCAAGAAATACGAAGTGCATCTTTTAACCTTGAATGTGATATTTATAGTTTGATTAGACTGTTGTATGTTTGACGACAACTTGATTATTTTCACTTTAGGCGCTTGGGAGTTAAAGTAATACTTTAATCCCTTGAGAGCAAACGTGACACTACAATCGCTAAAAATGAAGAGTCTATAGGGCTAGAAGATAGAAAAAACCGAATATTTTATAAATTTAAAAGGAAATTCTTAAAAAACCTAGACTATTTTTTGTCTGATTTAAATAACAATGAAATTTAAAGTAACAATGTAAAATAAAAACAATTGTTTTTTCTAATAGACGAGAAAGACTTTAAAGAAGACAGATTTAATATTAGTATAAATTATACAGTGCTCAAAATATGACACAAAAGAATTATAAAATATACGTATTTTAAATTACTGAAATATAAAATTGTCACTTCTGCTAAATGTATAAAATGAATTAATTTTTTTTTTTATAATTAACAATTATTGTTCACCTTATTTTATTTTTTAAATTCATCAAGTTAAGACTTGTCTAGTAGGCATTTAGAAATAGAAAGAAACAATTCTTGTGTAGTAGATTTATAAAATGAATCTCATTTCTTAAATTTAACATTAATTACAAAGATATTGTAGTGAATCTTTCCTGAAGGCAAAGACTTATTTTAGTTGATAATAAAATAAAAATTTTTATGAAAGAAATTATGATTAGCATGAAAATAATTCATTTAAGTATGACAAAAATATTAGTGCTTTTTGAATCCTTCAAAGAAGAAAAAGGATCCTTCATGAAGCGAAGGAATTTTATTGTGTTTTAATGTAACATAAAATTTACATGAAAGAACATATAATTTATTTGCAAAAAATTAATTTACATTTATATAATTATCCTCGTCATATTTTAATAAATTATTTTCTTTCAAATTATTATTTCTTTCTCATAATAAATTTTATGTTAATATCAAGTAAAATAAAAGGTCTTTGCTTTAATGAAGGATTCATTATTAGATAAATCACAGTTTATTTGAGATTATAAGAAGTAGCTAAATTTTTTATATTAAAATTTTTTGATTTCAAGCTATAATTCTTCCTGAAAAATTAGATTTTACTATTTAGGAAATAGAAAAAAGAGCTTTTTAAATAATTTTATTTATTTTTTTGCCATTTTAGAGAATAAAAAATTTCTCTAAGAATCATCTTATACGAAAACTCAGCTAAAATACATTGCAATAAACTTTATTGTTTATCCTAGCAAAACAGATCAAAGTCATAAAAATCGCAATGCACAGAAAGGTTTCAAACTCTCACCCTTTAAAATTTGTTAAGAGTTTATTGCTTATAATATTTAAGTTTTATCTCGATGATATCAAAATATAAGGAAACGGTCCAAGTAATTTTAGCGATCCTTTGAGTTTGAAATGTTAAAAGTTCGACAAAATTGATTTTCAGTTCATCGAACAAATAAGAAAAACATACCAAACGCTGAAGATTACAATCAATAAATAATACTTTTATTACGTTACTTATTTATAAAGCTCTTTTAAAATCTGATTCTGATACCGCATGCATCACATTCTTCTAGTTCATTATTTTTTAATTTAACTTATCGGATAATTGATATATCAATATATCATTAGTCGTCATCATAGTCATTGGGATGAGATTGGATTACGTTAAATTCCTCTCAGCTAAACACAAACGACTGTAAAAATAAACATCCTTTTCCAAACCGCAATGATGGTAAGTTGCCGACCTCTGTATCAGAGAACATTGCTAGCAACCCAAAAACAGCAGAAAATTTATATAATTGAGATAATCCTCCTCTACCTGCAATGGTAGTTGATACGCCCGCTGTATTTATGTTTAATTTACTGCCCTGCCGGATTTTCTAAATGTAATGTTCAAGTTTTTAAGAACACATTGCATTAAAAAAAAAACTATAGATTCTAAGCAAAGTATACCAGCCTTCAACTGTTTTCATGTCTTGAAATCGCCATTGAAATGACAAAAAAGCATTATAAGCCAATATCATGTATCCATAATGCTCCATCCAATCGAGAAAAACTTAGATTCCGTTGATATAAAATGCACTGTAAAAATATCACTTATTATTCCTCTTCGAATTGGAAGTCGGCAATGTTGTCTACATCTTCTATTACATGACGTAATGATAACTCATCATTGATTGGCAAGGAAAAACTAAAATTTATTATATGCATAATTTGAACAGTGCAAAAATTAAACCATACTTTCTCGTAGCTGTCTTGGGAATAGGAATTGCTTTTTGTCTCTACAGCATTCTTCCAGCTTGAGATAAATAACTAAAATAACATATAATTATTTATCGGTTACAAAAATAATATCTATATAGGAGAAACCTAAAGTTCAATTTTTATTTCTAGAAAATGTTTTGTCGTGTTCTGACGAACAACTCTTTAAGGTTCGTGCTGTCTTGATCGGAGTTTGCAATTCGAGCCTCTCCCAAGGAGTGAGTTCAAGAGATTTCAAAAATTTCCACGATTAAATAAAACAAAATCGTACGGAGAATGAATAGCAATTTAATCATACGAATGTAATTATTAACTTGTAATTGATTAAACAAATAAAACGCAACTTGTTCGTTAAATCTCATTCCAAACAATAGAATAATCAAAAATTATGCTTAATCGTTCTACAAATTTACACATTTACTTATCAAATAATTCCTACAACTTGTAAGACAATTAAAACGTTCAATAAAATTTTTATAATTATGAAATAAATCATTACACAAACACATGAATTGTTTTCTTTTTTTTGAATCTGGCGCCGAATAAACAGTTCAAAATTATAGTAGTTTGAGAACCACTGATATAATATGGTAGCGACCACTGAATGCGCAAATAACACACGGAAAAGTTATCACAAAAAAAATTAATCTTCTCATTCAAATAAACCGAATTAGTGATTATTATTGTTCCACTACTGAATTTAATTAATTAAGTGCAACAAATTGTTCATAAAGTGCTACTTGAATTCCAAATTTAACAACGTAAAATATGGTTAACCTCAAAATGTTCGGATGCATCGTGGCAAAAATGACGAAAATAATCGTTGAAATTACGCAAAATAAAATAATTTGGATGTTATTTACCAAAAAGATGAATCCAGCAATCCAAAATAAAATCGGATGATCTTACAAACCCATAATTTTACATCGATCTCCTCGTGCGGTAATCAACAGGTAATCTCTTCCTTACTCGTCCATTCATTCAATTCCTGTCAATTCATCACTCCATAACTATGGCATTTACAATCCATTTCAACTGGCTTAAAATATTCCATAACATTTCCAAAATTAAAAATTAAATTTTCCAAAAATCCAAATTTTCACTACGATGTGGTTGCACATTCGACTTCATACCCCACTCGTCTATCAACCACCTACTTTCTCTCTACAAATCTTTCACTTCCTCCTTTTTTTAGGTTTTGGAAATCGTGTCGAACGCTCATTCGTCAACTTCACTAGCCAAATTTGAAAAATTCCTTGCCAATTTGCACATTTCAAAATCACCACACAATAAATTATTACACCATTTTATAGTTCTCAAGAGTACCAACAAACGCAGTCTGCTACCAGCGCATAACATTATTTACAATTTAGGATGAAAACAAAACTTCTATAAACAAATTAAACATCCAAAATTAAACGTTTTGCCATTCTTGATTGATTTAACTGCTTCAGGTTTTAGGACAATATCCCAATCTCAAATTACGTTTCTGCATGCCATTAATTTGACATAATTATTGAAAACAAACAATTTTCATTCGTCCGAGTAAAATTCAAATCAATCAAATTTAGGAAATTATCAAATTAATTTTCAATTGTGGAAATTCTTAAAATGCCCATGGTAAGTTACATAACAGTATATTATATTGACGTGGATTCTGATAGGTTGGAGATTCTAAAATTATCCACAAATAAATTTTCATTTGGTCAAAGTTTTGTTTTTGAAGTTTTCGTTAATTTAATCAGATGAGTAGTAACCTGTTAATTTTTTCAATTACGTGTCAAAGGGATACGTGCAGAGACGAGATTTTAGGTTTGGAGATTTGTCCGTATAGCCTGGAAATTAAACATTTCAAACATGAAAAACGTTAAATTTTTGATTAATTTATTTTTTGTTTGTTCTTTGAATTGTTAACTTACGTTTAAATTGAGTTGGTACAAAGGTAGCTACGATCATCGATGCAGTGTTTTTAATTTAAAAGTGTAGTTCGCAATTTAAAATTTAGTGACTTCCAAAATGTTGAATTTGGCATCGAAAATTCGAATTTCGCTGGAAAACCAACCAACCAGAGTGCGACACGATTTTCCGATGAAAACGTAGTACAGGAAACGAGATAAATAGTCAGTTGCTATAGAGTAATGGAGGTGTGAAGTCTAGGACTTAACGGCTTCAAAGTGTTATCTTCGAATGTGTGAAAATTACAAATTGGTAATTAATTTTTGCGAAGATTATAAGCAACTGGGTTTTTGTTGATTGTGTGTGCTACGAATGAAGAGGATTAGAAAATTTTGAAGTTTTTGGAAAATCTTACTGACTGATAACATGAGGTCACCATTTTGTCGAATCGTAGATGCAAGGAATTCGAGTGGTAATCTTCTATTATTCAAGCCATCGTCTTGGTAAATAATTTTTAAATTGTTTATTTACGCTATATCGGCAATTGTCTTCGATATTTGTTACGATGTCACAGAAATTTTGAGGTTAGCTACAATGGACGTTGTTAAATTTGCATTTCGAGTCACAATTATGAACGGATTTCTTCACATTTAATTAATTAAATACACCAGTGGAACATTTTTGATAATTAGTTCGTGTTGTTTAACTGTAAAATTTAAATTTAGGTGATAAACTTTTTCGTACGAATATTTCTGCGTATTTGGTAGTGGCTACCATATCAACAAAGGTTTAATGATACTAATTTTTTGAACAGTTACAAAAGCGCTAATTTTTGAAAATTAAACTATTTTTTCTCATTTTTGTACAATTTTTATTACAGATGTTTTATTTAAATTACAATAGAACGTTGATTATCTTACAAATTGGAGATACTGTTTTTGAGATTTAAATGTGTAAATTTGTAGGATAATTCTTCATGATTTTGGAATTATCGATTGTGACGATAAGTTTAATTACAAAATTTCGTCTCAACTTGTTCATTAATTTGATTATGACTACTACTTTCGTCGAATTAAATTATAATTTTATCCCTGAGCCTTTTGTTTCATTTATTGTGGATAGTTTAAGAGCAAAATTTTTGGAACCTACTCCTGAGATTGTCTCAATAATGCAAACTACCGACTATAACGGCTACGGCTTTTAAAGAGTTGTTCGTCAGAACACGACAATATATTGTCATATTTCAAAAAAATTGACAATAAAAATCAGATACAGAAATTTCGTTTTTATATTAAATTATACTTTTTATTATAATTTTATTAAATTATTAAAATACAGAAATTTCAGCTCTTACAAAAATAAAACATTCAAATTCTTAATCTAATATAAAAGATTAGAAAAACTTCTCAAGCACGAAAGAGGAATGTAATTTCTGAGTGCTCCGGCTAGCAACGACTCTTATTCTTCCATCACACGCTGTAATAAATTCATCAAACTTTGACAAATCAAAATAATAAAACTCTTTATAATTAAAAAAAATTGACTTTTTGAGCAAAAGACAATTTTATGCTGGTATTCCTTACCAAAATTTAACAGATTTTCTGTAGGTACAGAATTTCAGTTTGAAATCATTAATATAACATATTTGGACTCATCAACTCTTTTGTTAATGCGACGAGACATTTTATAAAATAAAATAATCACCCCTCAACAATTTGCATCCATGATGGGATTAGCTTAAATTTTAATAAAGTGTATAAACTAAAATAAATTATTTTTTTCTGATGAATTTCCGGTATTATTAACAATTTCCCGATGATACGCTAACGTCTATTCTATTCGCAAAATCAACGATGTTTTGTTCTATCAACGCAATCACTAATTCTGATTCACAGACAAAGTAAGATTGTGCTTCACAACCCTAAAGATTAATCAATGCTTTTTCTAAAAATTCAACTCCATCCATCAAAGTCACGTTTTTAATGTTTCAAAATTTATCGAATTAACTAACTAACAGCTTCTAATCTGGGTGAGTTACCACTTATTTCTTTCAAATTTTTTTGTTTCTTTAAAGTATCGGTTATCGATATTTCGAAGATCATCCCTTAATTTATGGATAAAAAAATTGAATATTTCACCAAAACACAGTTTTTAGTTAATTATTATTATAATTCGTTAACGTACCTATTTATTTTTTAATTTTATAAACGAAATTTTTATGTGTATTTTTGATTCGTCCAAAACCTTTTTTCATTATCTCAAAAATTACTTTCTAACACAACTCAACAATTCTTTTTAAATTTTGATTCCCGGAATAACTCAAAAATCTTCACTCAAAACCATACATCCAAAAAAATTTCGTTTGTTCCCATTATATGAATCTTGGAACAAAGTTTTATCCAACTTATCCTGCGTTGTTAAATCCAAAAAGTTCCCACTATCTTCCAGCGCAAGTAAATTAAAATATTTCGGCGTATCACTTTCACCCAAACTAATTAAATATTACAGGTACCTGATGTAGCAAAACAACAACTCTGCAGTATCAGTTATGCAATTCTTTTTAGGATGGACAATATTCCTTTGTACAATCAAGGAACCTAATATCATGAGCTTTCTTCACTGGAAACTTCCAGCATCTGAAATTGTTTTTTCTTACTCGAACAAAATGATTATGTATGAATTTAGGTTTTTTAATACATTTATCACAGCTCAACATCTCAGCATTAAGAGAAATCAAAGAATAAGAAGTTAATATATTAATTACCCGATAAGTTTGTAGTTTTGATTGAAATTTTAATACCTTTTTATGGAAATTCCGATGCTTTTAAATCACATAAGATCGTATGTGCTCACAAAAAAAAAGTAGAAAATTGAATATCGGTTGAACTAAGATCGCATTGACGTATTCCTTGTTTATTATTGTATAGCCATAATCTAAAATACGGAGTGAATTCAAAACCTAAAACTGAAATCATTAATAATAAAAACATTCACAAACTTAATAGGGAACCAAACCTAAATGAATTTATTTTTAACAAAGATTCAACTTACCAACAATAGCAATAAATAATTTGAGTTGATTTACGTTCAGTTTTCAAGCGCTATGCTTCAACACTTTTTGATCATATTGTAAAAGCCCTTTTCCAAAATTTTTCATAAAAGTGAGGAAAATAGTTAAAAAGTAAATTTGTAAGTAGAAGTTAGTTTTACAAATGAAGAAAATGTTTATGCAGAACAGTTTATAATTTTCTGCAATTTTGATTATTATTTTGTGATTTTCCAGCATTGAAAAATATTTATTCTGTCCCTGCGATCTTTTAGATGGTGATAGATAATTGATCTAATCATTCTAAACTTCTTAGAATCAACTAAATTGAAATTTCTAATCCATAATATCCATAATAAGAATCCAGAATAATGCACTAGAATTTTTTATGTTCATTTCTTCTTCTTCAACTGAATAAATTCAGCTTAAGCCTGCTAGGGTTTGTTATTTCTATCCACTGCGTCGTTTCCTTGGCAGTGCTAGATTTGTGAGCATATAATCGTTTAACGTCCGATAAGTAGTTTGCTAGACTTGTTTCCAGACGAGCCTGTAACCCTGGTTTTTATGTTAATGATGGCCATTTATTAACCCAGGAAGACCACCGGCTTAACTTGCCTTTCGAAGCACGGAGACTTATTAGTCATAAGAAAGTTTCCCTTCTCTGGAGTTGAACCCGGTACCTCGCATTTGCAGTTGATCGCGTTACCTGAAAGACAAATGACCGTCTCATGTTAATGGGACATGGCATGGGAAACGGCAAATGTTAATTTAATTTTAATAAATAATAAGGAAAAACTATAGAATACCTAAAACTAAAGTTCTATATTTTGAATATATTACAGTAAGTACATCCTATTACCATTAACAAAGAAATCAGGTCTACAAGTATTACTTCTACTCTAAATGTTATTTTTAGGAAAATTTCTAAATCAAAATAATAAGATTTGACGCATAGCTGTTTAGTTCATATTCGGTGAGTATAATAGAAATGTGTGCCTTCAACATTAGAGATCCCATAAACCAATAATCGAAAATCATAATTTAAACTTAAATCGATAATTCATATCAGTTGCTTCTTATATAAGTGGTGATACAATTCATGTATAACAAAGCTATATAACCTATGTTGTCTCCATTTTGAAGGACGCAATTTTTGTAAGCCTTTGGTAAAAGACTCTTTTGGTATTCGTTAAAATCGCTATTTGGAAGTGAATTATAAAATAAGTTCAATGCTTTGTTCAATTTATTTGTGTCGATTTTATTTTCTGATGTTAATGCTTTAAGTTTTCTTATATAACAATCTGCCCAATTGATAGTGTCTGGTACTATTACATCAATAAAGTCTTGGTAATATTTCACCGCTTGTTGAGGATCAATATTGAGTTCTTTTAAACATATTGCATCAGCTTCTGTAAGTTCACTTAAGATGAAGTTCGCTGTTGCAATCTGAAAATATATTTGTTTCAGGCATTTGCACTATTATATAAAGAGTAAAAAGATTTTTGTTTAATTATTATAAACTTGAGTAAAAACTCTTGGTTTTTAGTAGACGGATTAAAATAACCCGAACAAATTTGTTGAGTCTTATTATTGAATTTGTAGAACATTATTATTATAATTTAATAGAAATCAGTAACTTCTTACATATGTAAAAATGCAATTCATGTGTGATAAAGCTATAAAACTGATGTCGTCTGCATTTTCTAGACACAATTTTTGTTTTCAGTAATTTTATTTTCCTCAATTTTTTTTTCTGCAATTAATCCGGTACAGTTTTCAATTATACAATTAATGCAATAATTTTGCAAGTAATGCAAAATATAGAAAAAGTAAAAAAATGAAAAATAGTGAGGATCAAAATTTAGCATTAATTTTTTTTAAGAGTAATTTACGTGTAAAATAATTTTTATATTATTATTGGGATTTTAATACAATACGAACAAAACACAGTTTCACACAATTAAATTAAAATATTTAATATATTATTTATAATCTTCCACAATTAACTTATAAATAGCATTTCGGTATATACTAGGATTTTTTCTTAAAGGTCTCTACCCGAAATGATTCCTAAACTACAAAAATTATCAATTCAAGAAAAATTGATTCACTCAGGAGATATAAAATACTTAATTTTTTAATTATGTTTCAATCGATAATATATTTTTTTTTATTTAGGAAATATTTCTGGTAGAAACTTCTGAAAGAAACACCCAGTAACTGGTGGTAATTAACTTTAATTTTGGTAAATTGTAAAAAATATTGAAATAAATTAGTAATATCATGTAGAACATTAAAATACAATAGTGTAAAAATTATTAATCTGATTGAAAAACAAAAACAGATTGTAATCGTTTTGCAAAACAATGCAGTTTCTGCATATTTATAATAATATAAATATTATATTAATTAAATTAAAATATTGAAGAGGTATATAAACAAAGAAGCTTTTACAGACTTACACTATAATTACATCAGATATCAGTCATGAAGTTCTCCAATGTAATAATAATAGGATCTGTATTAATTCAGGTATGTTAATATTGATAATTACCGCATGTAAAATAAATTTTGCATTTTGTAATTTATATTTCCAATATACTAACATTTTGCATGTAAGAGTAATATAAAATTTATATTTTATATATATTTAAACTACAACATATGTTATTTAAAATACTGCAATTATTTTGTATTTCATTGTTTACCAAAAATAACTTAATTTGCACTTCCATTATTTTTTCCATATAAATTTTACGATAGAATTAAATATAATTTCAATTTTTTGCAACAACAAACAAATGCTGAAGCAAAATATTTTTTTTTCTTAATTTAAATTAAATAAAAGCGTTAAAAGAAAATTTACCAAAATTGGTGAATCTTCAGATGACGGTTTTCCTTATTTACATTGTTAATTTTTTTATTCCCCCCTGCCCATGATTTATAAAATATTAAAACCAAAATAATTTAAAAAATCATAATAATGGCTTTCATATAATAAAAATATATTTTCAGATTGCAACAGCGAATTTTATTTTAAGTGAGCTAACAGACGCTGATAAAATATGCTTAAAAGAACTCAATATTGAACCTCAAGTAACGCTAGGGTATTATCAAGATTTCATTATTTCTCTAGTACCAGAGTCCATCCGCTGGGCGAATTGTTATGCTAAGAAAATTGACATAGTAACTGCAGAAAATAAAATAGACATAAATAAGTTTAATATATTATATGGAGAATTTATTAATACACTTCCAAATAGCGACTTTAATGAATACCAAAAGAGTCTTTTGCCGAAAGCTTATGAAAATTGTGGCAAGGAAAATGAAGACAACCATGGTATTAAGATTTTAACGCACATGAATTGTATTGTTACTTATATAAGGAACAATTGATACGGAATATTCATTTTAATTTTAGTTATTACATCTATGGTAATCTTTAGAGTAAACTTTTTATTGTTGTAATTTTGGTTCAAAACCAAATACAAGAGTAGATAGGTCATAAAGTGTGTTTTATTAAAATCTTGACTAAATAACTGGTAAAAAAAGTTGTATCAGATCTAATTAGTCTAAACAAGAAGTCGTGGCAATATTAAATTTAAAAATAAATGTTTCTTTATATTAGTATATTTTTTGATTTTTATTTTATTTTATTTACTATTTATTATTATTAGAGACAGGATAGTGAGTTAAAATAAAACCTTAAAAATGGCAAACAAAAAGGCATTACAAACAAGCAAGTTTTTTTGTAGTGCATTATATACCTATTAACTTTTCTAACTTTTTTCAAAAAAATTCAAAATTTATACAACTATTTAATCGCTTTTATACTAATAATACTACTAATACGATAAAGACTATAGTTGACTACTAAAATGTTTCAATTTCATTGTAATCCGATAAGCTTGCGGTAAGGTGTTCTTTGATTTTATACTTTTTGTTGTTAATTTTTCAATAATGCAAATGACTACCAGTATTAATAGGGTTATGTTGCAACCTACTTCTAAGATGTAAAAAAAGTAAAATATTAAAATTGCTTTTTATTTATTTTTATGAGTTTTAATAAATGTTTACCTATCTTACAAATTTTCTATAAAATTTTAAATGGAAAACTAAACCTACTTAAATTTTAAAATTAAAAAATAATTAAAAATAAGCAATAAAAATAAAAACATTTTGTTGAAAAGGCAAAAATATCTTAAAATAAATATAAAACCCTTTCAAGAAAGTAAAATAAAATATAATTTTAAATCGAGTGTGCCTGATGTAATATGTCTGGTTAAGAAACGGCATTTTGCTTAACCATCATAATATCTATAATAATTTTTTTAAATATCATTTTATAGTATATAAAATTTAATTTAAACATTTTAATTAACTCATGTAACTTTGAAAGTGTTTATGCTGATTAGTAACGAGTACATTTTTAAACATTGATGAAAATTTTCAAATTCGTTTATCGACATTAATTTCGCAACTATACGCTATGGATTATTAAATAAACTTACCTGAATTAATAAACACACTGAAATTATTACACTGCAGTACTTCATGTTTGATCTGTTTATATATGTTAGCGTGAGCCAAAATATTTGCAATTAATGAAGCTAAAATAATATTCTTCTCGATTTTCTATATTTAGGTTTTTCTACTGTCTTCACACACACACACACACCTATGATAAACTGTGTTTTGATATAGTAATACTGTTATAGTTGATTACCAACCTAATAATACCAAATTAGGTTGGTATTACTTACTCAACGCATTTATTTAAAATTATTAGTCAGGGCAGAGTATTTCATTAACGTCATATACAGGTCCGGGTTCAGGTTTAGTAATCCTCACTTATTCTAACACGGCCTTCCTGCAATTGTCGCGTCCCCGTGACATTTTTTTTTTTTTTTTTTTGAATTTTGAATAACGCCATAAATAACTCGGCCGCAACGCCTTAAATAATTCGGCCGCAACGCCTTAAATAACTCGGCCGCAACGCCTTAAATAACTCGGCCGCAACGCCTTAAATAACTCGGCCGCAACGCCTTAAATAACTCGGCCGCAACGCCTTAAATAACTCGGCCGCAACGCCTTAAATAACTCGGCCGCAACGCCTTAAATAACTCGGCCGCAACGCCTTAAATAATTCGGCCGCAACGCCTTAAATAATTCGGCCGCAACGCCTTAAATAATTCGGCCGCAACGCCTTAAATAACTCGGCCGCAACGCCTTAAATAACTCGGCCGCAACGCCTTAAATAATTCGGCCGCAACGCCTTAAATAATTCGGCCGCAACGCCTTAAATAATTCGGCCGCAACGCCTTAAATAATTCGGCCGCAACGCCTTAAATAATTCGGCCGCAACGCCTTAAATAATTCGGCCGCAACGCCTTAAATAATTCGGCCGCAACGCCTTAAATAACTCGGCCGCAACGCCATAAATAACTCGGCCGCAACGCCATAAATAACTCGGCCGCAACGCCATAATAATTTGGTTTTTCCGTCCGTAATAGTTATTTATGCACCAAGTCCTGAAAGTGCATCTTCTTGGCATGAGCGCGGAAAATTATAGACTGAGGCGCAGACGAAGTCTATAGCCACGCAAATGCCAAAAAGGCACCTTAAGGATAAAGCGCATAAACTATTTTATGTGTAATTGGAATGAAATGCACATTTTCTGCAAAAATGTACGATAATAATTTAACGAAATACCTATGTTGCTAAGCAATAAAATATTTAAAATTCACAAAATACGTCAAAAATATATGTCAAAGTGTACATTTTAGTAGGATTGCACATAAAACAATTGAGGTTTTGACATTTCTGTACTGTAAACAGCTACTTTCAGTATTGTTTTGTATATGTGAAAATGTACATTATAGTATAAATGTACTTACCAAAGAAAAGCAATGAATCAAATTGCTTCACTAGTCATATTTTCCTCAAAATTGTCTGTTAAACCAGCCTCTCAACTGTTCATAAGTAGCCTCTTTCACTAGTTTCTCCAACCTCCAAATACGCAACGTTCGTTAGCCAGCATTTCTATAATTTTGCTTAGTCCCAAAAACCTCCCGCTTAGCTTTCCAAATCTTACTGTTGCCAAATCCTATTTCCGCTTGCGCGATTCTTCCCTCAGAACATAAATGCATCCGACGTATATCAAGTTGCCAAACTTTTACCTTCATTAAGTACTGCTTCAATTCCGGTCAATATTGCAAACCATTCAATCTCCTTTCTGTTGTTCAACGCACTTTTCACTAGATCAGACAAGACTTTTATCACTGATTTTACCTGTCCGCCACCTCTGGGCACTCCCACATTTTTAAGGTGCAATTCAACATCTTCTCGTTTAAAACAATTAACGAATTCCGATGAAGTGAAAATTTCCGCTTTATCAGTCATTACTGCCCCTGGATGCCAGCTCGTTTAAACAAAAAACCCAAAGTAACTATAGACTGTTTAGAAGTTTTGTTCTCTACGAAAGCAAATATACGGATACTTCAGAAATGCGCCAATCACAACCAAGATTACGGTGCATTCACCAATATACAAAAATCATCCAACGCTCGGGACTCCACCTTTCCACTCTTCGTCCATTCCTGACAACACACTTATATCACTATCCAGTACATATCAAATTCGGGGTCTCATCATTGAGAACTACGCCAAGTTCAATCCATAATTTCCCATGACAACGCACAATCCGGGACGCCGAATCGTCTTCCAACCAATCAATCTACGCCAGGGGTTCCCAACCTTTTTGCACCTGCGTACCACCTGGGGAAAATTTTTTAAAAACTGGAGCTAGAATAGCGAGTTTTTAACGATTTTTTTACAGATTAAAATTTAAAATATCAACATTAGGAGTAATGGAACTTATCTTCACTCTTGCACACATCACTTACGCGTACCACCTGAAACGTTCCCGCGTACCACCGGTTGGGAGCCCATGATTTACGCCATCTACGCTAGGAATACAACTACTGTCTATCGACTTCTCTTCCAGGAGCTTGCAAGGCGGTAGACCCAAAGCCAATTTTGCAATCCTCAGCTACAAGTTGAATTTCTTTACTATTATAACACTTCTTTTGCTTCTTAATTTAGATTTCTTTCATTGCATGCTTCGGGTTTTCTGAATATTTACAGTCTTTCTTTGAATGACCTATTTTTTTTTACAGTTGAAACACTTTTTTGATAACTTCCGTTTTTCTCATACGATTGCATAGTATCTAGCTTGAGTTGTTTTGGTACTCTTCGATGATAATCTTTGATTTCGCTATCATATTGTCGAAGTAAAGCTTTAAAATCTTGTTGATTCTTTGGTACATTTATTCGTATTCTTTGTCGAATAATATCGTTATTTATTCCACCAATGGAACGTATTACTTTCTGCCATTCCAGTTGAGGTTGGTACTACGTATTTTCTCTATTCCGTATTCACATAAACTAACAAGGTTTGAACTTTCTATATTAGCTGCCTTGTTTAGCTTCGTGTGCCATGTTTCTTGTTTGGGGAACGTTATTCAAAAGTCATACACAAATTATTCCAACTCCTATCAAATGGTTTCCATCCATCGAAAAACTTTATTTTTCATTTTCTCGTAGAGCGTCTTCCTCTTTCAATATCATAATGAAATCGGATATTTTAGTTCATTTCTTTAAATCGTTTATTTGTTCAATCCATTATTCATCAATCAAAAATTTGCTATTAAACCAAACGAGAAAAAATAAAACACAAAACCAACAAAAACAAAAAAAAACACGACAAAAAAAAAACTTATCCGTTTGCAGTTAAACGTTGGTTCGAATTCCACTTCTGATGTTAGCGTGAGCCAAAATATTTGCAATTAATGAAGCTAAAATAATATTCTTCTCGATTTTCTATATTTAGGTTTTTCTACTGTCTTCACACACACACACACACCTATGATAAACTGTGTTTTGATATAGTAATACTGTTATAGTTGATTACCAACCTAATAATACCAAATTAGGTTGGTATTACTTACTCAACGCATTTATTTAAAATTATTAGTCAGGGCAGAGTATTTCATTAACGTCATATACAGGTCCGGGTTCAGGTTTAGTAATCCTCACTTATTCTAACATATATTATAAATAATATATTGTTAATTTAAAAAATAATTGTTATATTAATAACTCGTGGAAATAAATAAATATGATTTTTTTTAATTTATCGAGTGACACAGACGAAGAGACGCATTTGCTCTCGAGAACATAATTGAATTATATTATTATAATTAATATATAATATATTATAATTAATTATATTATATTTTTTATTTTAAAATACAATAACCTAAAAATTATTTAGGTTGAATGAAAGAAAATTAATTTTAATATTAATTATAATATAATAACGTGATTTTAATATAATTATTATTATAGGTATATTATTATAGTATTATAGACATATTATAGGTAAATCAATTATAATTAGGTGATTAGTATAAATAACTACTTATATATAAAATAAATTATTACAGACTTGAACTGTAGTATCAGTCATGAAGTTCTCCAGTGCAATAATAATAATATCTGTATTAATTCAGGTATGTTTAAACCGATAATAATTACGCCATTTGAAATCTTTTTCCTTTATTCATATTGTCAAATTTTTATTCTGCCCTGCTCATGATCTACAAAATATTGGGATAAATATTATAATTTTTTCAAGTGATATAATTATAATATGTGACGTTTTTAACGCACAATATTTATAGAATTTAATAAGTAATATCAATTTTGTATGTTGTTTACTCCATGTTTTATAACTGCTCTTGTCTTAGAGGAAACTATGAAACTCATGGAACTATTTATCATAGTATATTAATTGCTTTTATAATTTAATATTTACAAATATGCTACAACTTATTCTATTAAATAAATAAAAATAATATATTACAAAACAAATGATAAATTTATAACAAATAATAGAAAAAAAAAGAAAAAATAATTTGTAATTATATCTACAATATTATATTAAATTATTTAATTATAGTAAACAAGCAATTGTTATCTGAGTTTTTGTGATATATTCTTAAGGGTTTCCAAGAAAACAGAATAATCAATCATCAATCAATAAAAATATATTTTCAGATTGCAACAACAAATTTCATTTTAAGTGAGCTAACAGACGGAGATAAAACATGCTTTAAAGAACTCAATATTGATCCTCAATTATCGCTAGAGTATTATCAAGACTTCATTATTTTACTAGTACCAGACACCATCGGTTGGGCGAATTGTTATGCTAAGAAATTTAACATAATAACTGCAGAAAATAAGATAAACATAAATAAGGTTAATACAATGTATGGAGAGTATATTAACGCACTTCCAAACAGCGACTTTAGTGAATACCAAAAGAGTCTTTTGCCGAAAGCTTATGAAAATTGTGGCAAGGAAAATGAAGATAACGCTGGTGTTAAGATTTTATTGCACATGAATTGTATTGTTACTTATATAAGGAACAACTGATACATTTGTATCCATTTTAGTTTTAGTCATCTTATCTATGGTAATCTTTAAAGTCAAGATTTTATTTTTGTAATTTCGGTTAATATGCAAATACAATAGTAGATAGATCATAAAGTGAATTTTATGAAGATCTTGACTAATAAATAAGAAGTAAAAAAGTTATAATAGATCTAACTAGTCTAAACAAAAGGTCGTGGCAATATTAAATTTAAAAATAAATGTTTCTTTATACTTTTTGTATTTTTTTTTAATTTATTTTATTTTACTTACTATTTATTATTAGAGACAGGATAGTGAGTCAAAGTAAAACATCAAAAATGGCAGGCAAAAAAGCATTACAAGTAGGAAAGTTTTTTTGTAGAGCGTATATCTATTAACTTTTTTAATTTTTTTCCATGGTACTCCTGCAGCTTTGAATGAAATTTAGAAAGTTAAGAGTTTCTGCTGAAAGTTTTTAAATTTTACTCTTTATTTAGAGTATCAAAGCCTGCAGTTTGCCAACTTCAAGCAACATGAAAAAATTAAGTTTTAAAATTTGAATTTAAAAACTGACAATTCTCACAACTGTTTAACCGCCTTCATACTAACAATAATTATTCAACAAAGATTATAGTTAACAAACGAAATGTTTCAATCTAATTGTAATCCGATAAGTGAGGTGAGCTAAGTTAAGTGAGGTGAGCTAAGTTAAGTGAGGTGAGCTAAGTTAAGTGAGGTGAGCTAAGTTAACGGGCTAAGGACCGGACTCTGGGCTAGAAGCCCTAGAGTCGATCTCCAACCCGGCTACAAAATTTATCCGACTTCATATGACCCTCTCTTCTCGGAAGGCAATGGCAAACCACTGAGAGTAATCTGCCAAAAAAGCCAGTTAATAATAACATATTAAATTGGTCACGACGCTTCTGTCAAGAAGCATACGAAAAAGAAGAGAAGCTTGCGGTAAGATGTTCTTTGCTTTTATACTTTTCGTCATTAAATTTTCAATAATGCAAATGACTGCTAATATTAATGGGATTGCTACAACCTAGTTTTAAGTTGTAAAAAGAATTAAATATTAAAATTCTTTTCAATTTATTCTTATGAGTTAAATAAAATTTAAAATTTTTTAAATATTTCAATTTTAAATTTTAAAATTAGGGAATAATTAAAAATAAACAAAAAAATAAAATTTTTGTATTAAAGACAAAATCAATATAAAATCCCCTTTAAAAAGACAAAATAAAATATGATTTTAAATCGGGTCTTCTTAAAATATTTTTATTTAAAAAAAAGCATTTCGCCTAACCATCCTATCTCTAATTATTTTGTTAAATATAGAGAGATTAATTAAGTAAACGGGCTAAGGACCGGACTCTAGGCTAAAAGCCCTAGGTTCGATCCCCAACCCGGCTACAAAATTTATCCAACTTTATTATGAATTATGACCCTCTTCTCTCGGAAAGCAATGGCAAACTACCGAGAGTAATCTGCCAAGATGTAGTATTTCAAATGCTCCCCAACCTCCGATAGGAGACGGCAACTTGAGAAGAAGAATATTAAATATAAATTGTATAGTATATAAAATTTAATTTATTAATTATTTTATATAACTAGTTGAAATGTTTAATTAAATTTTTATAAATTAAATTATTAATAAAAAATTTTTTAAATTTAAAAATTAATAAAAATTTTTAATAAAATTTAATTAAACATTTCAACCAGTTATATAACTTTAATGTTAAATAAAGTAATGATTGTAAACAAAAATGTACTCATTAGTAATGAGTAGGTACATTTTTAAATATTGATAAAAAATTCCAAATTCGTTTATTGTCATTAATTTTGCATCAATACGCTATGGTTCATTAGATAAACATACCTGAATTAATAAACACACTGAAATTATTACACTGCAGTACTTCATGTTTGATAATGAATGTTGTAAAGGTTTAAGTCTGGTGTCATTTAAATATAATGCCCTACAATTAACAAGTTATAATAATTAAATAGCAGATAATTAATTAATTAATGCCACACGCAGACCCTCATAAACGCAAAAAATTATTAAATAATTATGAAGTGAGGAGTTGAGTTTTTTTAAATAATAATTTTTTTTATTGTTATGGATTATGATTTGTTTCTTAGTAATAATCTGAACGATGTTTTCTATTAATTATATAAAAAAAATAAAAACCGACTTGAAAAAAAAAATTACTACGAAAAAATGCACTAAAAAGTAAAAAAATTATTTTTTGTCTGCCACATTTTTGGAGTCGGTGCCAGCCAAGCTTTTAAGACATTTTTGGAAGTTTCCTAAAATATACATTAATTGTATTGTTAAAGCGGCCCAAAAACAGAGCAACCTAGTCGTCAACCTAGAGTAGAATCACTTTGTAAAATTGCACACTAAGTTGAACACTAGATTGATCGTTTGTGGGCCCCTTAATACGCGCTTGTTAACCTTGGCTGGCACTGACCCCAAAAATGTAGCAGACCATATTAAAAAAATTATTTTTTTACTTTTTAGTGCATTTTTTCGTAGTAGTTTTTTTAAAATTGGTTTAATTTTTTTCTAAAAAAGTTTTTTATTTTAGTCTTTTTAGTGAATTTTGCGTTATGTAAATAATTTATCGAAAGAAAATATGGGTAGACCTACAACACGCGCTGCCCATATGAGAGCGCCGTTTAACGAGCAAAAAACGGGAAAAATTACTAAAAACAGCTTTATTATTAATAATATTGAGAGACTAGTGCCCGTATTCACCAACAATTTTCTAACTTTAAGTAGTCCTTAAAGTATTAAGTATTCCTTACCGGTTGTGTTATAGGTTATAAAAATCGCCAATACTTTCTGCAGAGTTCCTCTCCTACCTCCCGTTTTATGCGGAAGGTAGGCAATTAGGACTATTCTAGTAACCGTAAACACCACTCCGTGAAAAAACTCACAGGAAAGGAAAAATTCACAAATTTGTTTACATGGATGGCATACTTATATTGCAGTTATTTTAATATAAAAAGCAGACTGCTAAACCGATTTTGATAAAAATTTGAACCAATCTGAAAATATATGCTTTCAAATAAATAAAAAATTTTAAATCGGTTTATAAATAACGAAGTTCTGAGGTAACAAACATTAAAAAAAATATATACCTATTTATATATAAATAGAAAATAAAAAAAACCAAAAATACAGATAGCCTTAAGAACATATTCATGTGTATTCCTGTGAAACGGTGCACCTTGATCACAGAGAAACCTTATGTATTCTAATAAGTCCAAAAACTTCAAAAATGTGATATGTTTTGCAGGAACATCTCATGTAACAAAAATATAAAAAAGAAAACTGAAAGATTTGCTTTCTTTTAAAATTAAATAGTAGTTTAACAATTAAATTTATCTTTGACGCATCTTTAAACGTCAAAATATTCAATATGGCGGACAGCTTTTGATTGAATTAGACAGCATTGACATCTCGTTAATTTTTTTTCTTTTTTAGGGTCATTTGTACAGTGTGAGTTTAACCGTTAACTATAGTTTAAACTCTGATTTTAACTATAGTGATTGTCTAAGCAACAGTTTAAAATTTTAAACTAGATCTGTACAAGTTACCCTTAGAGTACCTACGGGTAAAATAATTTTTATATTATTATTAAGATTTTAATACAATACAAACAGAAACACAGTTTCACACAATTAAATTAAAATTTTTAATATATTATTATTTATAATCTTCCACAATTAACTTATAATTAATTAGCTTTTCGGTATATACTAGGATTTTTTCTTAAAGGTCTCTACCCGAAATGATTCCTAAACTACAAAAATTATCAATCCAAAAAAAATTGATTCACCCAGAAGATAAAAAATACTTAATTTTTGAATTATGTTTGAATCGATAATATATTTTTTTTATTTAGGAAATATTTCGGCTAAAAACTTTTGGAAAAAACACCCAGTAACTGGTAGGTTACTGAATTAGAAAAAAAATTTCTGCATATTCTGCATATTTATGATAATATAAATATTATATTAATTAAATTAAAATATTGAGAAGGTATATAAATAAATAAGCTTTTTCGGACTTGCACTATAATAATATCAATCATGAAGTTCTCCAGTGTAATAATAATAGGATCTGTATTAATTCAGGTATAATATAAACTGATAATTACGGAATTTAAAATAAATTTTGCATTTTGTAATTTATATTTCCAATATCGAGTTATTAATAAATTAAAAATTAATTAAAAGATTTTGTTTTCGTTTCGTCGTTTTGTCAATAATTAAAATAATCGTTTGAAAGCTCGATAAATCTTTTAATTAATTTTTAATTTATTAATAACTCGATATTTTGAAGTTTTATAATATAATTTAATATCAACGAGTTAATAATTTATATATTTATGTATTTCCAATATACTACTAACATTTTGCATATAAAAGTAATATAAAATTTATATTTTATATATTTAAATTACAAAATATCTGTTATTTAAAATACTGCAATTTATGTATATTGCAATGATAAAAAAGCTTTTGCGGGAAACCGAAGATTTCCCGCCAAGGTTTCTTTTATACCTCTGCAAAAAAATGAAAATTTACCCGCTAGCTCAGTGATGGAGTCATACGTCCCAATAATGGACACTTATCATTTGGTGGAAAAATAAAATTCAAAAAAATAATAGCAAAGAAAATGTAATTCGACGAATAAATCAGTCATCCCATAAACAATTAAACAAAAGATTAGACCTTCTCTGAAGCCTATTGTGACTACAGTCAAAATCCTACAGATCAAATAACCGTGAAAGTGACATTTAATCAAATCAAAACTGTCCTGCACTTTCACAGTTATCGGACGAGACATAAAATTATTTACAAACTCATACAAAATTCAATTCAAAATCAAACATAAAATAATCGCACATTTGCTGTTGTTTATTGAAATTGTCCACTATGCATCAAATGTGTTCGTCGTGTGGTCAACAAATTCAACCACGTGCAGATGCGCGCATAAATTCAAAGTTCTGTAATTCTTAAACCACGAATTACAAAAATGCAAATTGGGAATTCAAAAACGTAGGAAAATATTCCGATACAATTCACGAAAAATAATTGAAAACAAAGTTTAAAAATTTTACCATCCATAGGAAAGCATCGTGGCGTTCCAACGTTGAACCGCTTCAAGACATGTACAAAATTTTCTAACAGCTTCGTTTAAAAAATACTGCTTGGCTTTTCTAAATTCCACATCCACAGTCTCAATTTTCATTCAGGTACAATAATCACAATTACGAAACTTATCTTCAATCATTAAACACTTTGCTTCGCATTTATAGCGCCTTCAAATCAGATACGTGTTACGCCTACGGGCGCTAACACTCAAAAGCCACTCTTGAGCCGTTTTTTTGTTTGCTCGCCTCCTTTTTCCAAAATTACACTCCCCCCTGACGTTGCAATGCTCTATAAATTTTCACTGTTGCGCGGTGCGCATGTCTCTTGTCCACTTCCAAAATTTCAACTATTTACACTCAATTTACAAATAACACAAATACGCTTCACATAAATAAAACTTTCCAAAATAAAACTGTACAAATTAACAACTAAAATCCAATAAAATCATTCCGCATGCCTATAGGAATTGCCTCCGTGAACCAAGCTGTTCAGCTGAGAAGATCTAATTCTCATCCCTTCAAATGATTTTCACAAGGGAAAATAATGACAAACATTATGGAATTCCGATGACTGATTTATTGCATCTTTATCATCCGGCAAACCAAAAGCAGAAATTAAAATTAAAACAAATAACAAAGATCCATCTGTTGGGACATACTTCTCAGGGTAGAGTTAGATTTAAAAAAAAATTCTTACATCCCTGTCGCAATCTCATACGAGGAGGTTCAAAACATGACAATATTTTGTATTTCATTGTATAGGTTCCATTGTATAGACCCAAATTTTCACTTCCATTATTTTTTCCATATAAATTCTATATATGACACAGCTCTACAGGCCTAGAAGGCCCATGGCTTTTCCCTGCTTACCTAACTTATCTTGCTAACTTTGCGTGTGTGACGCAGCCGAATTTACGGTAATGACGTCGACACAAATATCAGGGATCACCACAGAGTGTGGATGTTCACCGGAAGGCGAGCCAAGAAATTCTGTGCAATCCGCGATTTGAACCCAGAATTTCCGCTCTATACTCAACCAGCGATCACATCACTCCACTGCTGTGGCTTAATACTGCAATTTATGTATATTTTGTATTTCATTGTATAGGTTCCATTGTATAGACCCAAATTTTCACTTCCATTATTTTTTCCATATAAATTCTATAGTAGAATTAAATATAATTCTAATTTTTTTGCAACAAACAAATGCTGAGGCAGAATATTTATTTTTTTCTTAATTTAAATTAAATAAAAGCTTGGAAGCAAATTTACCAAAATTGGCTCTCTTTATTCACATTGTCAAATTTTTTATTTTGCTCTGCTCATGATTTATATAATATTAAAACCAAAATAATAGGTAATAATAAAATAAATAATAATTTAAAAAATGATGATAATGACTTTCATAATATATTATATTAATAATATATTTTCAGATTGTAACAGCGAATTTTATTTTAAGTGAGCTAACAAACGCTGATAAAATATGCTTAAAAGAACTCAATATTGATCCTCAAGTAACGCTAGAGTATTATCAAGACTTCATTATTGCGCTAGTACCAGACTCCATCCGCTGGGCAAATTGTTATGTTAAGAAATTGAACATACTAACTGCAGAAAATAAAATAAACATAAATAAGTTTAATACATTTTATGGAGAATTTATTAACGAACTTTCAAATAGCGACTTTAATGAATACCAAAAGAGTCTTTTGCCGAAAGCTTATGAAAATTGTGGCAAGGAAAATGAAGACAACCTTGGTATTAAGATTTTATTGCACATGAATTGTATTGTTACTTATATAAGAAACAACTGATACGGAGTATTCATTTTAATTTTAGTTATAACATCCATGGTAATCTTTAGAGTAAAGTTTATATTGTTGTAATATTGGTTCATAAACAAATACAAGAATAGATAGGTCATAAAGTGTGTTTTATTAATATCTTGACTAAATAACTGGTAAAAAAAGTTGTAATATAGATCTAATAATTAGTCTAAACAAGAGAACGTGGCAACATTAACTTTTAAAATATGTTTCCCTAAATTTGTATATTTTTCAGTTTTTATTTTGTTTTATTTACTATTTATTATTATTAGAGACAGGGTAGTGAGTCAAAATAAAACCTCAAAAATGGCAGACAAAAAATCATTACAAACAAGCAATTTATTTTTGTGGTGCATATACCTGCATGTTATATTAATTTATTACTTTTCAATTTTTTTGAACAATTCAATAAAATATTCAACAGTTTATTGAATTGTCCAAAAAAAACCAAAAAACAATAAATGAATTTATATAATGGACGAAAACAACCAGATAATATTGCATATATTAACTTTTCTAACTTTTTTCAAAAAAATTCAAAATTCCTACAACTGTTTAATCGCCTTTATACTAATAATAGGTATTAATTTGATAAAGATTATAGTTGACAAGTAAAATGTTTCAATTTCATTGTAATCCGATAAGCTTGCGGTAAGGTGTTCTTTGATTTTATAATTTTTGTTGTTAATTTTTCAATAAATCAAATGACTGCTAGTATAAATATAGGGTTGTTGCTTACTTCTAACCTACTTCTAAGTTAAAAAAAAATAAAATATTAAAATTCCTTTCCATTTATTTTTATGAGTTTCAATGAATGTTTACCTATATTAGAAATTTTTTATAAAATTTTAAATAAAATGCTTAAATATTAAAATTAACGAATAATTAAAAATGTGCAAAAAAATAAAAATTTTGTTCAAAAGGCAAAAATAACTCAAAATAAATATAAAATCTCTTCAAGAAGGCAAAATAAAATATGATTTTAAATCGGGTGTGATGACTGATATATCTCTATTTAAAAAACGGCATTTGCCAAACCATCATTATCCTTAATTATTTTTTAAAATATCATTTTATAATAGGTATACAAAATTATAATTTAAAGATTTTAATTAACTTACGTAACTATAAAAGTTACCCAGAGGAAAACGAAATGTGGGACGACACAGAAAAAGATGGGGTGACCAAGAGTGACGCAACGGACAATGTTTAAAGCATGACGATGATGATGATGAACTATAAAAGTGTTTATGCTGATTAGTAATGAGTACATTTTTAAATACTGATAAAAAATTCCAAATTCATTTATCAACATTAATTTTGCAACTACTATACTAACGCTATGGATCAAACATAGTTAGTACCTGAATTAATGAACAAACTGAAATTATTACACTGCAGTACTTCATGTTTGGTAATGAATTCTTAGTATAAAGAGTTAAGTCTGTTATCATTCAAATAAAATGTCTTACAATTAGCAAATTATAATAATAAAATACCAGATAATTAATTAATTAATGCCACACGCAGACCTTCACAACTGCAAAAAAATTATTAAATTTTTTAAAAACCTTTTAAACGAGTAATTCTTGTATAAGTAAATTCTGTAATGGCTTTCTCCAAAACGACATAGACCCGAAATTATAATAAAAAAGTTATTTGATGATTAATTGTAATTCATTGATTAAAAAATTCAATCAATAATATTTTAATTATCCGATTATACTTATTTGTAGAATTATTTAAATTCAACAAATAAGCTTTTAAAACCTACTTTAATTGTGGCTCTTGATACTTTAAACGTCATCTGACACTTTTTTGAAGCTGTAAAACGATTTTACATTTTTAATGGTTATTTTTCTTTTTATGATTTTATAGATTTTTGTTTCTGCACATTACCCACACCCTGTCAAGTTAGAACTGGCTATACTCTACCAACGTATTTTAGATTAAAAACGGAACAATGACCTTGTTTTTTTACTCAACCCACCGCTATATAAATTAAACTACCATGTAACCAGGACTGACCGTTTCTTAAAAAAGGGCCTTAGAATGCTTTTTTTAATCCCTTATCCCCGCCCAGGTACTAATTATTAAATGAGGACTCTCAATGCTAGATTTAAGACTACCAAAGTCCAGCCACATCTAGAAATCAATCACCTTGATATTAACATACCATTTAACATGATTGCCTCTTAAATTAAATCATTGATTAAAAAAATTAAAAATTAATTATTATATTTGTTCTGCAATTTCTTTTAAATTGTTTTCTTTTATTTTACAAAAAAATTGTGAAAAAATAATATATATAGATAATATATTTATTACTTAAGTAATTATAATTAAATTTCAATTTATTTATATTGTGTATTTATGTATTACTAAAATTTTTTTATCAAAACAATTAATTATTGGTTTGTTTTATTTTGATTTAACTAATGAGAAAAAATTGTTGAAAATTATTATTATAACTTAATTTACATCAGTTACTTCTTATATAAGTAATAATACAATTAAAGTATAATAAACCTATAAAACCAATGTAGTTTCCATTTTCTAGAACACAATTTTTATAGGCCTTTGGTAAAAGATTCTTTTGATATTTATTAAAATCGCTATCTGGAAGCGAATTAATAAATTCGCCGATTGTTGTGTCGAATTTATTTTTGTCGATTTTATTTTCTACAGTTAATCCGTGAATTTCTTTTAAATAGCAGTCCATCATCTTGATAGTCTCTGGTACTATCACAGCAGTGAAGTCTTGAAAATAGTCAAACGCTACTTGTGGATCGATGTTAAGTTCTTTTATACATATTTTATCGGCTTTTGTAAGTTCAGTTACAACAAAATTCGCAGTTGCAATCTGAAAATATATTTTTAATAAATTATTACTTAGAATGAATTATTGTTTAGTTTACTGCTAAATTATTAAATAGTTAAGAAAACAACTAATTTTTTGTTATTATTTTTATCATTAAATTATTTTTTTAAATAAATGGTCACTATCTGATAATATTTTGGTCAGTATAAACAATTAAGTGTCGCTATTAAATCAAAATTTGGTCAGTATAATTTGATTATTTTGGTCAGTATACTGTACAGGGTGACAATCCTGGACAAGTGCAGTTTCTATGCATCCAGTTTTATCTTTGTTTTGGGAGATTTACAAACCACATTTGGAATGCTCTTCGTTTGAATTGATCGAAAGTGTTTTAACGCATTTCTGATACTGTTGAAATTTCCTCCTCTGTAACAGTAGGTTCTTCATTAGATCAACAAATATATAGAATTGAATTTTCTCATGGCATCGATGAAATTTTTACATTGACTTTTGCCCATTGATGATCATTTGTCCAAAGCTGCAATTCAACTGTTGTCGCAGTCTTGAAAACTTCTACTTTCATTAAAATATTCTTTTGACCACTTTTTTACTGTTGTAATGGTTAATTCAAGAAATCTTGACAGAACTAACCTATCACAAAATGTATCTTCTTTTTTATCACTAAATTAAAAGTCCAGTGAATTGTTTGAAGGAGTATAATGCCCAATACCTTTATACCAATTTTGATAGAATCTGCACCATTGCAGCTTCAAAAAATTTTGTTTGCTTTTTTTGAAGCCATTTCTTGATATACAAAGATTCTTAAATACTTCATTAAATACTTCTTTATTCGGAAGTAATTTTTGTAATGTATCTATGCCATATATTTCTTTTTTGCTCAAGGTTTTCTTCACGAATACTTATTTTAAGTTTTTTCAAAACTTGACATCTCATATAATATGCCCAAAACATGATTAATAACTTATTGACCCCGAATGTTTGAAGGAATACATTTCTAATTGCATTTAAGTCATCGGATATTAAGTAATCGGTATCAATTTGCTCGTTTATTCTATTTAGGTTGGCGTATGTTTAAAATGCTGACCATTTATTTAAAATACTTAATTACATGTAATGAACATGAGTTTATTAAAATACTGATCAAAAATGTTTTAAAATACTGACCCAATAAATACAAGCCTAGATAAACATACCTGAATTAATGAACACACTGAAATTATTTCACTGCAGTACTTCATGTACTTCATAACGAATGTTGTAAGAATTTAAGCCTGTTGCCATTTAAATATGATGCCCCACAACTAACTATACAATAATTAAATACTAGATAATAAATTAAATAATGCCACACGCATACCCTTATAACCGCAATAAATTATTAAATAAAAATTTCCGATGCAAGCTTTAAGGCTACCAAAGTCCAGCCATAAATCTAGAAGTCAGCCACCTTGATTTTAATATTATTATAACAAGATTGCCTCTTATAAGTTAAACCATTGATTAAAAAAAATAAAAATTAATTATTATTTTTATTTTGCAGTTTTTTCATTTGCATTTCAGCATTGTTTTCTATTATCTTACTAACAAGAATTAATGAAAAATAATTAAAAATTAAAAATAAGCAGAAATTAACAATACCTAGTTTATGTACGAAAACTTAAATTTAGGGATTTCTCTTTTTTTAAATATTAACTTTTTTTATTGTTATCGATTACTTAGTATTTATTTCTTATTACCATTCTAGACATTGTTTTTTATTGATTATGCAAAAAGTAACCAAAAAAACCGAAAATACAGATAGCCTTGACAAGATATTCAGCTGTTTCTGTAAAACTAAAAAAAAATGGAAAATTGCTGTATTTTCCAGGCCACTCAGAAATGATAAAGTGAGGACTAAGATATTGCATAATGAT
Source organism: Rhagonycha fulva (assembly GCA_905340355.1). Taxonomy (NCBI): domain Eukaryota; kingdom Metazoa; phylum Arthropoda; class Insecta; order Coleoptera; family Cantharidae; genus Rhagonycha; species Rhagonycha fulva. Next base: position 40,111,653 of record HG996556.1, read on the forward strand.
AGAAAAAACTTTTTTGTTTTTAAATTTTTAACCAAAAATTTAGTATAAATCTAATCATTTGAAGGTTAGCATTGTTTAAAGCATCAGTTTGTTTAATTCTGCTTTCAACAGCACCAAAACTATTAATTTTTTTCTGCAAGTGATGCGGTACTTTTTAAAGAACATGTGATTAGGTTCGTATGTAATAAATTAGATTTTAACCTTTTATTGTCTATAATAAACTGATTTTTTGATTTATGCAATAAATAATAATATTAAAAAACTATTTAAAAAATTTAGGTTTTTCTTATTTATTTATGTATATTTAACGAATATTTACAGTAAACTTCATCGTTTTTCGCATTCTTCACGCTAAGCCTTACGGTTTTCTCAGTCGCTCTCTGATAGTTCTCGAGAGTGAATTGCTTTTTGGACATCTTTTCGCCATGTTAATTTTGGCCTTCTTAGCTTTCTTTTTGCTGCAAGCACCCAATCCCATATATTCTTTAGCCATCTGTTGTTCCCCATTCTTTGGAGGTGGCCGTACCACAGCAGTCGCTTTTTATCTATGGCGATTTTTTTATATTATATTTATATTATAATTAATATACGTATATTACCTATAATTAATTTTCAAAAAATAATAATAATTATTAGGCATTATTATTATTTTTTGAAAATTCTATGTTTTAATTAAAACGGTTTACAAAAATATTAGAGCCCTTTTCTGAATAAGAAATTGCTAGGAACAAAAATTGTAAGCTATTAAATTTATAATCCAGAAATATCTTTCTTTTTTTTTATAAAAAATTTAGTTTAAAAGGTACAGACTTCTCAAAAAATTAAAAAAAATAAATCTTTGAATTTTTTAATATATTTCAATTCAATGTAATTTGAAGATAATTTCAAGGTCTTTAAAAAAGTGTATTAAAATTTACACCAAAAAATCAATAGTTACAGTGCAATTTCTATTTGAATATTAAATTAATAAAATTTCTTTAAGAAGAGATAAAAATTTAGACAAAAAATATGTCTTCTGTCACCACCCACAAGATGTACATTGGGCACAAAGAAACCAAATGTATTCTAGTCAGTCCAAAAACTCCAAAAATATTGTGTTTTACAGAAACATCTTAAGTGGGATGTTTCGGGAATTTTACTGTGTTGTTAACCTTTAAACATATTTCCTGTTTTATATTCACTTATGTAGGTGAGTAATTCTAAATGTCCAGGTTTAATCAAAAAGCCGTTTTCAAACTGAACTCTACGGACCACGTGGAGAAGAAAGGGGGGGTCAGCAAAACCTGGTGTGGGTGTCAGAAAACGAATTTAAATGTATGATTTTTTTAACAAAAGCAAAACTTGTTAATGAACTAATAATTTATGATTAAAATTGTTCCTTTCTCCTAGGGCTTCGGTCAGGAGAGAGTTTTTCAGACACTAGGTATCTCGACTAAGAATAACAATGCTCAGTTGGTTACGCTTTTTATAGTTTTACCTAATATTAAGTTAGTGAGTGACTATATCATAGTTGATGGGATTCTATAAAACTCGTAAGAAACAACAACTCAAAACCATCTGGAATTTATTTATGTACGAGTATGTAAGTACATTTAAGAAATAATTATTATCTAAAGCAGAGTGAGCCATTACGACAGTCTGTAAATGATTATGTGTGCAGTCAACATTAATCTTCGTAGTGTTTACTGTTAATCATTATTTTGTCATCCTAAACTGTTTCAAACATTTATTCGTAAATGCTGCTTTGTTTGACAAAGGATTTATTAGTAATTTAAATGCATTTGATTACTGCTATTGTTAACAATTCTGATGTTATTAAATTTATTCACTATAAGTTAGTTTTCAAATATTGGCCAATCGTTCAAATATGAACGCTACCATTTGCGATTAGCCCACCTGATGGGGGTTATACGATGTTGACTATTCCAACTGTTATATTGTTGCATTTTAATTACATATTACCGAAACGAAATTACAGTGGTATGACCCATGCAACTCTGGCACCAGTTATAAAGCTCAATGTATCGTCTTGTCCAAAGCATCCCTGGTCTCTCCATCAGGTATAAAATACAAATAACAGGAAATAAGTTTTTTGAAACAAAGTTATATTTTTTAATATATTTATTACTTAATTAATTATAATTAAATTTCAATTTATTTATATTGTGTTATTATAATTGTTTTATTTTGATTTAACTGATGAGAGAATTTTGTACAAAATTATTATTATAACTTAATTTACATCAGTTACTTCTTATATAAGTAATAATACAATTAAAGTATAATAAACCTATAAAACCAATGTTGTTTCCATTTTTTAAGGCACAATTTTTATAAGCCTTCGGTAAAAGATTCTTTTGATATTTATTAAAATCGCTATTTGGAAGCGAATTAATAAATTCGCCGATTGTTGTGTCGAATTTATTTTTGTCGATTTTATTTTCTACAGTTAATCCGTGAATTTCTTTTAAATAGCAGTCCATCATCTTGATAGTTTCTGGTACTATCACAGCAGTGAAGTCTTGAAAATAGTTGATCGCTACTTGTGGATCAATGTTAAGTTCTTTTAAACATATTTTATCGGCATTTGTAAGTTCAGTTACAACGAAATTCGCAGTTGCAATCTGAAAATATATTTTTAATAAATTATTACTTAGAATAAATTATTGTTTAGTTTATTGCTAAATTATTAAAAAGTTAATACTATTTAAATTACTGAAAACTGAAATGAATAAATGGTATATAAACTATGACAAAGTTGTTTTGCTTTTATTAAAGCTCTTCGGATAGTTTTAATATTAGAACACAAAAAGTTTTACAAATAATGTAAATTCAATAAAATGATGCAATTTCACAAGTTAATAACCTAAAAAATTTTAATTTTATATATTATATTTAAAATTGTTATAAATAATTCGTGGAGATAAATAATGATGATTTCTTTAATTTATCAAGTGACGCAGACAAACATACGCATTTTCTCTCGAAAGCTTAATAGAAACTATAAATTTATTTAATTATTTATTATTTATAACTTAATAAATTTTGAAAAATAAACATTTTATATTATATTTTATATATTAAAGTACAATAACATAGAAATTATTTACGTTGATTGAAAAAATAAATCAATTTAAATATTTATATTTAATTATTATTATCATTAGGTAATTAATAGGTACCTAGTATATAATGAAATTATATATATAAATAAATTATTTGCAGACTTGAACTGCAGTGTCAATCATGAAGTTTTCCAGTGCAATAATAATAATAATATCTGTATTAACTCAGGTATGTTTAGACAGATAATAATTACACCATTTGAAATATTTTTCTTTTGTAAACAATTGATATACTTTCAAGAGTTGACAAAAAATTTACGGAATAATTCTTCAATAATAATCAAGAAAAATATATTTTCAGATTGTAACAGGAAATTTCATTTTAAGTGAGCTAACAAACGCTGATACAACATGCTTAAAAGAAATGAATATTGACCCTCAAAAAGCAGTGGAATATTATCAAGATTTCACTTACACGATAATACCAGACACCGTCAACTGGGTGCTTTGTTTAGTAAAGAAATTTGGCTTATTAACGACAGACAATAAATTCAACGTAAATAAATTCAATACATTATAAGGCCAATTTATTAAGTCACTTCCAAATGACGACTTTAATGAATACCAAAAGAGTATTTTGCCGAAAGCTTACGAAAATTGTGGTACGTTAAATGGAGACAACATTGGTTCCAAGATTATATTACACATGAATTGCATTGTTACTTATATAAGGAACAACTGAGACGAACTATCAATTTTAGTTTTAGTTTAATATCCATGGTAATCTTTAATCTTAAGTTGTTCTAGTATTGTTGTAATATTGGTTCATAAATAAATTAAAAGCTAGATAAGTCATAAAATGTGTTTTATTAAGATCTCGACTAAAAGAGCGGAAAAAAAGTTATAATTTTAAAATAAATTTTTCTTTATATTTGTATATTTTTAAAAACTTTTGACGTGACAACGTCTTATAAATTGGTTTGCCGGGTGACACTTCAAGAAACTGCGTTACGCTCCGCTCACGTTATGCGCTCACAATGAGAGCGAGTGAGAGGCACGCGTCCCTTCCACTCGGGCATGGTTAGCCCGCCTAAGAGCGAGAGAGACAGACATAAAAAGTGAAAGGCACGCGTCCCTTCCACTCGAGCACAGTTAGCCCGCCTAAGAGCGAGAGAGACAGAGCGAGAGAGAGAGAGTGAGAGAGATAGGCATACACACCGGTTCATGTCTTGCGCTTCTATTTCGCTTAGGCGCCTGCATACAAGTTTACACGTTGCCAGTTAATTGTAAAACAATTGTGTAGTGATAATGTGAATAAAGTTAATATGAAATTCAGTGCGAGATTCTTTGTATAAATTAATGTTTTAAATATAATTCTTTGTATAAATAAATGTTTTAAATTGTTACTATTATTTCATCCTTCTTCCTACTATACGAATGAATATTCACATTAAAATTATTTTACCACTCAAAGTCGTTGTCACGTAAAACTTTCGCCCGTATACCGACTTTACAGGCAACCAATTTTTTATGTTATTTACTATTTATTATTATTTTATATGTGATTTACAGTATATAGTATATAGAATTTAATTTAATATTTTAATTTAATTTTGTAAAATTTTTATTGTAAATTATATTAAATTATATATATAAAATACTAACTAAGCAAACCTACCAAAGAAATCATATGACGGACTGGCAAGGAAACAGAAAATCGAATGTGCAAATAAAGAATACATACAATAAAAACGGCATGGAAAAGGATATTGTTATGGCTACGTGGAATATGAGAGGTTTATATGAGGAGGGTACGATCGCGAGAGAAAGGATAAGAGATTATGGAACTTGCAATTGGAAATTAGGAACTTGAAACGTTAGAGGACTAAATGGTAAAGAACATGAGTTAGCAGAAGAATTCCTGAAATGTGGCCTGGAAGTACTAACAATTACGGAAACTAAAAAGAAAGGAGAAGCAATAATTGAGATTGGTGATGGTTTGATTCTGATATACAGCGGAGTAGCATTAAATAAACGAGCGGCAGGTTGAGTAGGATGTTTGATAGGAAAGAAATTCAAGAATTGTATTAAAAGCTAGTCTTGTGTATCAAGAATTGGAAACGAAAACTTGGGTTGCGAAGAAGTAATGGGAAGATTTGGCAAACTAATCCTGAACAAAAACGGAGAACGTATGATCGATTTTTACATAATAAACAATTTAATGATTGGTAATTCTATGTTCAAGCACAAGGAAATTCATAAATACACACGCATTGAACAAAGTAAAAATAAAAAATAAATAATAGATTACATACTGGTAGAGAAGAGTAACAGAAGAAAGGTGAAAGATGTAAGAGTATGTAGAGGCTATGAAATTGGAAGTGATCATTTAATACTAGTGGGAAAAATCAAATTTGGCTTGCAGGAAGTATTAAGAAAAGTCAGCAATACAAAAGTAAACTACAAGGAAACATTCAGGTCCTACAAATTAAAAGATAATACATTATCAATGAAATACCAAACGAAGTTGGAGGAATTATTAAATTACAGTAATAGGGTAGAAGAGGAAAACATTGAAAAGAATTGGGAGGTGTTTAAGGATGCAATTCTAAAGGCAGCAAAAGAAACATGCGGCACAACAAAAATTACAAAAAACAAACGGAATCAGGAGCTAAAAGAAGAAATCAAAAAGAAGAAAGTGAAATGGAAGACATTATTGACACAAAAAACTGATGAATCTTACCAAGAGTACAAAAAACAAAGACTAAAAACTAAACTATTAGTACTTAATAACAAAAAGCTCTCGTGGGAAGAATTCGGTAGGGATATGGAAAGGAACAAGTATCATAACCAGAAAATGTTTTACAAAATACTGAAAAGTTTGAGACAAAATAAACAGAGCCCTCTGAAACATATAAAAGACAAGGATGGTTTAGTATTAAGTGAAGAAATAAGTATAATGAGAAAGTGGAAGGAATGTTTCTCGGAACTATTAGAAACAAGTAAAAGGAGTGTGGTAATACATATAATGTAGATACAGTAACTGAAAACAACGAAATCACTGTAGATGAAATAAAAATTGCTATTAGAAGAATGAAAGCGGGTAAGGCGGCTGGACATGATGGTATTAAGCCGGAAATGATAAAATATATGGGTGATAAAGGCCTATTGCAACTACATAAAATTTTTAACTTAGTATGGAGACAAGGAAGAATACCAAAAGATTGGGAATACGCTATTATCCTACCGATATTTAAGAAGGGTGATAACAGAATTTGCGCAAACTATCGAGGCATCTCTCTGTTGTGTGTAACAGCTAAGTTATATGAAGCAATTTTGGAAGCTTGCTTAAGAAAAATTATAGATCCAACGCTTGATGAAGCACAAAGCGGCTTTAGAAGAGAACACAGCACTAATGATCACATATTTACCATTAGACAAATTGCAGAAAAAGTATTGATGCACAACGGGACAATCTACATGTGTTTTATAGATTTGGATAAGGCATTCGACCGGGTACCTCGTGGAAGAATCTGGAGCATACTGAAAGAGAGGGGAGTCGATGACGAGTTAATACGAGCATTAAAGAGCATATATGAGAATACGAGAAACTACGTAAGAACTGGGAATACAATATCGGAAGAATTTATCGCAAAAAAGGGAGTAAGACAGGGAGAGGTTTTGAGTCCTCTACTCTTCAACGTTTTAATGGATGCTATCATAAAAGATGTTAGAAATTTCAGAATGTGCATTTGCAGATGACCTTTTAATTTTTGGAAGTAACGAAAATGACCTACAATACAATATTAACGTTTGGAATGAAAACCTTAAGTCCAGCAATATGAAAATAAATGCCAATAAAACAAAGGTTATGGTAATATGTAAGAATGATGTAATAACAATCATTAAAATTGATGGTGAACATGTGGAACAGGTCAAGAAATTTAAATACTTAGGCGCGATGATTGAAAGTAGCGGAAAATATGAAGCAGATATTAATAATAGAATCAGTGCCACAGCAGGAGTATTTCAAGCGCTAAAAAGAACAATAATAAATAAAAAGGAAATATCGAAGCAAACCAAATTAACTGTGTATAAAGCGATTTACTTACCGGTTTTAACTTATGGCTGCGAAACATGGCTTCTAAATAGTAGAGAAGAAAGCAAACTGCAAGCTAGCGAAATGAAGTATCTGAGAAGAGTGGAAGGGGTGAGCAGAAGAGATCGAATTAGAAATGTTGATATCAGAGAGAGATTAAAAGTAGAATAGGCCCAGACAAAAATAGAAAGACAGCAACTCGGATGGTTCGGACATATCAACAGGATGAAAGACGATATGCCAGTGAAGTTGACATGGATGGCTAGACCAATAGGAAAAAGAAAAAGAGGCAGACCCGCAAAAGGATGGAATGATGGTATACGACAGATTTTGAGTAGTAAAAGAATCAACTGGGAACAAGCAAGAAGGAAAACACAAAATAGAGAATAATGGCGGAGATTTATAATGAATACATAAAATGTAGCACAACCTCGACACCTTCGGGTAAAAGAAGATAAGATTATAAATAAATAAATATTGGAAAGTATTACACAGATGAAAACGTAAATCGCGTCAAATATAATATATAAATAAATAAAATCAAAATATGTAAAAAAAAAAATTAAACAGATATTCTAAGTTTCTTACCACAGCTATTAAGGAGTTTTGCCACTGTAAACTTAAATGAAATCAAGTTTTTTTTATTTTGCATTTTGCATATTCAAGAATGTGTGAAAAAAATTTCAAGTTAAAATATTGAAAATTGAGCAAGTTACATATTATTATTTAGTGCGAGTGAATTGACTACGATATATAGGTACGTATACTAAAACTCAATCACGTTTTTCGCGAAACTACAAAACTCAAATTGGCTTGCAGCATTTCTGTCTAGTTTTTGCGCAAAAATCGAATTTTTTCTTCGAAACCTTGCTATTTTTTCAAAAATTAAAATTTTTTAAATTTTCATTTCAATCATTTGTCGTCATGTTGTAAGATGAAATTCACTCAAGTTATGCTGCAAGCCCCGAAGACTTTTTTTAAAAAGATATATTTTTAAAAGCTGTACTGTTCCTCTTCTGCTTGGTAAATTTGTTTTTGTTAAAAAATACATATTTGTACGTTAATAATACATATGTAAACAAGTGGTATACTTTGTTTTGCAAATAAAACTTTTTTTCTAATCTAAAAAAATTGTGCAAATGTTAGTTCATTTTCAGACTTCCATAGTTGCAAATACCCCTTAATTTAAAATTTCCCTAAGAACGGAAGAATTTGCTGATTACGAATTATAAAAAAATTCTATAAATTTTTGGATATAAAAAATTGAAAATATGACCAGTTTAGTGTCAGAGCTAAGTATGCCATTTCATGCAACTTTTCAGTAACTATTTACAAAATAAATTCAAAACAGTCGTCCTTTGAAATAACAAATTTTTTGCAGGGATGTAATAAAAAGGTTTTTAAAGCATTAAATTATAAGGTACAATTTTAATTAATTGTAATAAGTATATTTTTAAATGTCGATATGAAAAATTCCAAATTTGTTTATAGACATTAATTTTAATTGATAAATTATATACATATAAATGAGATAAACATACCTGAATTAATACACAAACTGATATTACTATACTACAAAACTTCATGTTTGTTAATCAATGTTTGATAAATGGTTTAATTCTGTTTTATTTAAATGTGTCTCCAACTAACAAGTAGTTTAACTTTTATAATAATTAAATAGCACACAATTATTTAATTAATTAATGCCCCGCAAAGACTCGCATAACCACATTAAATAATTAAAAATTAAATGATGACTTCCAATGCTAGATTTGCACAAAACTAGTTAATTATAATTATTTAAGTAATGGTGTATTAATAATTGATATAAGGATAAGGTCACCAAAGTCCAGCCACATCTAGAAGTCAGCCACCTTGATATAAATTTTACTAAAACAAGATTTATTCTTAAATTAAGCTGAACTAAACATGTTTTAAATAGGTTAAATACAGCAATTCTTTACTTAATTTAATTTAACAGTTATTAATAACTTAATTCTAAATACAACAAATTAATATCATTGTGTTAAATTAATTAACTAGAAACCTTTAAATTTTTAAATCTATTATTATTTATTTCACAAGTTATTATTAACATTTTCTATTTTTTAAGTCCAACATTTTTTAAAATTGTTTTATTTCGTTATTTTACTATTTGTTCTAATTACTGGTCTAAATTATTTCTTTTTATTTTGAAACCTTTAAATTTTTAAATTTATTATTATTTATTTCACAAGTTATTTTTAATATTTTACATTTTTAAGTACAATATTTTTAAAAATTATTTTATTTTGTTATTTTACGATTTGTTCTAAATTATTTCTTTTTATTTTGCAAAAAAACCTACTCAGAAATCAATGCCAAACCACCAAAAGTAATCTGCTAAAAGGTAATTTAATATTAAAAAATTAATATTAAAATAAATTAATGGTCGCGATGCTTCTGTTAAGAAGCATAAGAAAGAAAAAAGAAGATAAGTAAGAGTCGTCAGTCAAATTCTTTGCAGAAAAGTGCTCTAAAAGTCAAAAAGTCACTGCACTAGACTATTAGAAATATGAGCCATGTGACTGGACTCGTCACGTCATAGGAATTGCACCTTTACAAATTTATAATTTTTAAATACAATTTAAAAATTGACAAACTAAATATTCGATAGAAATCATAGTTCTCCTTGTAAGCTATCACGAATTAGGTTGCAATATTATTAATCAGTGATTAAATAGCTTATATGCTGTAATTTCTACTTATAAATGTTTTCAAATTAAAAAAAAATCGATTTAAAAACACAAATTGTGCTTCATAAATATTGTTAAAGCTAACCACCCCCGAACTTATAAATGTTTAAAAATTATCTCTTAATTTAACTGTTTCTTAAAACGCGATATCCTAATTTATCTATTTTTGGGATTTCCTTAAATGTTAAAATTAGAGTAATAATTAAGTAATTTAAAAATCTATAAAGTTGTTCATATTTCTTGAACTGAAGTAACCCTTAAGTGCCAAACGTTAACTTTAGTGAACCCATTATCTACACTTTCTATTTGTTAGGAAAAAATTACCACTTCAAGCAAACATCAGTTTTTAGTAAAAAAAAAATTCCCGTATAAAAAATTTATTTACAATTTTTATATTGATTTTGTCTTTATTGGCAACCAATACAATATTTATAGTTTAACTTTGTAAGAGCCAAATCGATACAAGTAAGTACTATTACATTATACATTATTTTATTATTAAAAGGTCCGGAGTATCTTTTACCTTATATTAATACAGTTTTTAAATATTTCATCATAGGGATCTTTCAGGAAAGTTTTGTTAACCGGAAAATTAGTAGCCTGTTTAACTTCTAACTAAATAATAATTCATTACAACCCTTCCTTAAACTTCCGAAGTCTTAAATTGCAATTGATCATACAGAAATAGGCGGACGAACAGAAACCTGAAGATGACCGTTGTAAATTAAAGGAAAAATTAAATTTTTTTTCATTAGCAGCAGGGTTTAAATTTTGTAAATATTGTTGTAACAATGTCGAAACAGAAAATTGGTTTCTGTATAAATTTACCTTCACTTAACGAGTTTGAAACTTTATTTTTTAATTTAAAACGACACAGCTTAAAAGCACAGCTAATCTTCTTTGTCGTCATTTAAGACGTTGTAATTAATTTATATTAAATCCAAAAAATTCTTCTTATTTTGCCTTAGTTGTAAGCATATTAGAAAATATTTTTTTACGAAAATATAATTAATTTTTTAAATTTAAGCATTGTGGATAAATAAGAGAAGGTTGTCAATATTATACCGGCACCTAAATTATGCAAGCGGTACGATATTGGTAGCATTTCTTTACATATTTTCTAAAAAAATATGATATACGACAATAATGAAAAAGAAAAAGTTTTTTTCTAAAATATTTATAATTAAAATTGTTTTGTTGATTTTGATCCTTCGCATAAGAATAATTTAATTTTTAAAGTTTTTGCGATGCTTAGTCATTTTATATTTATTTATGGTTTTTCGAATGATTAAGGTGCTCACTTATAACTTAAAAGGGCATTAAAAATGTAATACATTGCGCATATTATATCGTAAACGATAAAAGAGTAGAAAATAAAGTACATATTTGCATTACAAATCAATAAAATATTAGAAAAATTATTTATTAAATATTTATGAGTTGATAAAACCAATAATAAGCTTGTTAAAATCGTCTTAAAATATTCTTACAAATGATTAGATTTCTAGAAACCAATTACGAATAAAAATAAAATTTTAATAATAAATTTATTAGATATAAATAGAATACATAATAAAGTTGTAAATTTTTGTAAATTTAGTTAATAATTTTATAAAATTATTAGGTTAATGGACTAGTAATTACGACGTTTCTAATTTTCGACAAAAATTTTTAATGTGGAAGACCATTAATTATTTCAAAAGGTTAGGTAAATTATTCTATATTAAAACAACAAAATAGAACAACAATTTTGGAGAAGATACACAAAAGTTAATCATCTTCTATGGTCAAAGAAGGACAAAACATCGAAAAATATACATTCTCTACTATCCCAATCGCCTTTTTTTGTATTGAAAAAAAAAAGATTAGCAAATTTTCACAAATGTGAAGAGGAAATATTGTCTTTGAGTGCTCCGGCTAGCAATGACTCTTATTCTTAACATTGCACGTTGTAATAAATGCACTAAACTGTGATTTATCAATTTAATAAAACTCTTCATGGTAATGATCAATTTACTTTCAAACAAAAAGACTATTTTATGTTGGTATCTCTTATCATAATTCAACAGATTACTTGTTCTGAATTGCACCCTGGAGCCCTTTACATGCTCCGACTCACTAACTCCATTGTAAATGCAAAAAGACATTTACTAATAATAAAGACAAATCAACCCTCTACTCTTTGTATCCACGATGTGATTAACTCGAATTAAAAATTGTACAAAATTAAAAATTTTATGACAAATAAATTGTTTTCTTTTTCTTACACACGATGCTAACTTGTTTTATAATCTTAATACAGATTTTTTCCTGTTTTAAATTAACTGACTTATCTAACGAACAGCTTCTGATCTGGGTGAGTCATAATTACTTTAATCAAATCACGCGGTTTTAACCTCAGAAACTTCTCTTTTAAGATATTATCAAAAAAATTTATGGATCACAAAAATGATTATTCAACCAAATAACAAATTCCAGTCAGTTATTTTTATTTTATTTTTTACTTTTATCGACAAAAATTTTTCATGTGGTTTTCATGAAAATGGTAAAATTGGGGATTTTTTCAATAATTTTTACTTGGCTTTATCCAAAATTATTTATCTTACAGGAAGAAAAACTCTGTCCTTTTCCAAGATGGATAATACCTTTTTTCTATTTTGCGTCTAAAACAAAGTCATTACGATACGCGATTGCGTATCGAAATGGACCCTATTATGAAACGCAATTTTTTGTTTTATGAGGTTGGTGACAGAAACGTCATTGAAAATTAAAACGAATAATGTCATTTTAATCAAATTAAAAATCTCTAAATTTGTGATAAACATTTTAATTAACTGCAAATGAGAGGCAATAATAAAGAAAATTTTTAACTGCGAGGATAATTTAGTTTATTTAAACTTTTGTGCGATGCCATAACCTGTAAATTTTTGACACAAAGTTTCAAAGTTTTCAAATTTGTTTTAAATGTCAAATGTGTTACCAATCAACTTAAAAATAAAACGAAATTTCAAATTAACTATAATAATTACAAACACATTTTTTTAATTTTAAACCATAAAAAATGCAAAATAGAAAAAATTGTATAAAAAACTCGTTTCATAATCATTTTTATTGCACTTATCTTTTAGAAAACTCGCCGCTTCGCGGCTCGTTTTCTAAACAGATTTCGTGCAATAAAAACTTTGATTATGAAACTCGTGGTTTAATATACTATTCTGGCAGCTAATTTTCAATTTTTTTTCTTATTTTCAAATTCTTTTTAATAAATTTTCAAATTTTTGTTTGGCAAAAAACTTCTGGATTCCAAAGAAATACGACAATACATATTAATTATTACAGTCTACTACCCAAACATTTTTATAACATTATTTATTATTATAATGGACGAAAATTCATCCCTAATAGTTTGAAATAGCAACTTAAAGCATGAAAATATTCTTAACTTTATTGTGGATTGTGATAGTTATTATATTAGAAAATACGTACAATACGATTAAATGACGTCGCAACATACGCTAAACCATTTTTGTTATAATGGAATTGTTTCCATAATTTATAAGCTATTAAATATAAATTTGTAGATTTAATATTAAAAAAAGCAGTAATACTAATAATAATAGTTTACAAGCTGTTAAACTAAAAGTCAATAATGTTGTAAATGTTGCCACCAGCGTGCGTAAGTATTACCATTATTATTATAGGGTATTTATGGATTAACCACTTTATTTAGATATACCCACACCAACACATTAAAAGTCCGTATTTTTATTTATAAGCTATTTATACATAGAGAACTATAAAACTTACAGTTTAACGTGAAATCCGAACCACAACATAAATAATTTTTGAGATAATTATATTTTTAGTTCAATTATTACCTTGCATTTATATATATTACAGCTCTACAGGCCTAGAAGGCCCATGGCTTCATTCCCTGTCTACCTTAACCTGTCTTGTAAACTCTCGTGTGTGACGCAGCCGTATCAACGGTAATGACGTCGACACAAACATCAGGGATCACCACAGGAGTGTAGATGCCCACCGGACGGCCGAGCCAAGAAATTCTGTGCAATCCGCGATTTGAACCCAGAATTTCCGCTCTATACTCAACCAGCGATCACATCACTCCACTGCTGTGGCTACCTTGCATTTATACTAAACTAAATATTAGACAACAATATAATATTCATAATAAATAAATATACACCTTACATTTTAAACAATCAGGGGTATTATGCATCACCAACGTTATCATAAAGGTGACAGTTATGACATAAAATAAAGTTTTTCGGTAAATCCTACCAATGAAATCGATACGATTTACCGAAATATATTATAACGGTCACCTTTATGATAACGTTGGTGATACATAATACCCCTGAATGTGATATTACAACAAACTTTAAATTTTTCCTCTCCTATCTAAACTGAATTTCTCCTCGAACTGACTCCATTAGTGTGACATCATCGCTGATAGAACTTTATAATACGTATTTAAGCACATTTCAAATTTAAACTATTATATTTAAATGACGTAAAAACACTTAAATATAAGCCTTAGGCTTATATACTACTATACAAATTTGATTCGGTATATCAGAATTTGGCCACTAAGCACTGAATCAAATTTGTGTTATTTATGTCACTGTGTGCGTAGGTGTAGAGGGGATACAAAAATCGATCAAAGCGTTTGGAGTGGCCGGTAATAGAACTAAATTGGGATTTTCTTTATATGCGATTACCATGTACTTGGAAGGATCACTAATCACTGATTAGTGATGATTACGTATAATTAAAATATGTCACTCAGCATGCTGTGTTTTTAATTGACATACTAAGATAAAAATAAATAGTGATTGCAAGTTTCATGTATTTGGAATGATATATCGTGATTAATTTTTAAAAACTCAGTTTTTATTATAATGATTCATAATAGTAATCGATTTTTTTGTACTTTTCAATTTTTTTTTAAATGACTACTTGCCAGATTTATAAAACTTTTAACCAACCGTTAGGTTGGTGGTCGTCCGTTAAGTGCACATTTGCATTTCATAAACGTTTGTCAACACTAATCAGCCATCAAATTTTAACAGGTTAAATTTTTCCGATCAAGCGCTTGATCGGAGATCAACAAGATATTCATTCTAACCTAAAATTTAAAGTATCGACAAAACATGTTTAAATTGTTTTAAACAATAAGATATTTAGATTTACAGTAATTTCTTCTGTTATCAATAAGGGTTAAATTACATAAAAACACATAATATACAAAAATTATTTAATGTTAACACGGTGGCAACCGTTAATTTTATATACAAAAATCTTATTTTGTTTTGTCTATTTGAGCCACCAGAGAGCAGCAGGAGGACCGAGAACAGCAAATATCTAAATGTTTTGAAGTCATATTAATGTTGTCAATTAGAATAATTATTGGACAAGTGACTAGTGTTGGAACAACTGTATACTCTGTTTTATTTAAGAAAAATGTAAAACGTTTGCATTAAACGGATGACCTTTAAATGTTAACCAATGAAATTGCTTTGATTAAACACTAAATCTCGTATAATTTCCTTATTGTGAGTGAGTCTTTATTCAAAGCAATTTCATTGGTTAACATTTGAAGGTCATCCGTTTAATCCAAACGTTTTACATTTTTCTTAAATAAAACAGAGTATAGTACATAATATTAGTAACACGATGGACATTTCAATATTCTCTTTTTATTTCATAACTTACTGTACTCTACTAATCTCCGCTACAAAAAAAAACAAAAATTAAATATGGGAATAATTCTCGAATTAGCAAAGACAATTCCTGTGGTGCTCCGGCCAGCTTACCTAAAATAAAATTTTTTATTTTTAGTCTATGAAAATACATGTACAAAATACACAAGATGACACTTTTATTATTTCAAATAAACACTGTTAATAATTAAAAGGATAATAATTATTATGTACTGTTGTAAATTTATACAATTCAACAAATCACTTAGTAATATTTAGATGTCATAAATATGTTTTTTTGATAGATATAAAAGTGTTCTTTTATTACGTTTCCTATACCCTGTGGGCCTCCTCGAACCTTTGCAATATAAAGCAATATAGCTACAAAACAAAATTGATTACCACCAACCAAAGACCAATTAAAATTAACATAATAAGCGTAAAGGCTGAAATGTATGTTTCACAATTATACTAATTTTATTTATTATCGACCACAGCAAATAACAAAAAAAAGATTTTTCTTAACCACTTTGAGCTTTCATAAAAATTAAATAAGTTATGTCTAGGTTATTCAACAAAAGTTTTTGCTGTAAATAATGTAATTCAGTTTTAAGTTAATAAACTATTGTAAAGTTTCAGAATTCTAATCGGAGTACAAACTAATTTGTCTTGAAAGTTTTTGAAATAAATTAACCACCTACCTACTTCTATTTGGGTCTATCAAATTTAGTTGTTCGTATTTATCTAGTTGAATTAACAAAATTAAAAGTTGCACTATTGACAAAGGTTATACGTCTCGTAATAGAAGTATATCTTTTGTCTAATGCATCAGAATATTAAGCTTTTCTTTCTTAGGTTTCTTTGAGGTACTTTGTCTTGCTGAACAGAAGTTAGTTGCAGCAGTGGTATTTCTATTCTTACTTAGATACGAAACGGAAAGAACTAAAAACTAAAAATACTGGACAGTACTTTATTATGTTTAATTTATTATATTTATTAAATTTATTATGTTAATTATTTACTTTTTGTTCATAAAAAATTGTTTAATCACACTTTTTCGTATTTAATTTTAGATAATATTTTGAAAAAAATTATACATCAGTAAATAAAACTTAACGAAATATATGGCGCTCTTAACAATAAACTATCACAATTTGGAATATTACTTGAATATATTTAGGTGGGTTGTATGATCTTGAGTGATTTTCCAGTAAGTAGATTTAAGTAATATTCCTAATCGTGATAGAAATTTATCGTTAAGAGCGATACAACTTTTGTCAAATTTTTTTACTGCATAATTTTTTTAAAAAAATTATCCAAAATTAAATACGAAAAAGTGTGATTAAACAATTTTTTATGAACAAAAAGTAAATAATTAACATAATAAATCTTTAAAAAAATTTTCAATATTAGTAATATTCAAAAATAAAAGTTTTTTAATCGTAAAAATCGTACATTTTATTTATTTATATTTAAACAAAAAATATGCACATAGGAAAAATTAGATATTTTGTGTAAAAAAATCTCAGCTTTCAGAAAAAAATATCAAATTTGAAAAAAAACTTGCCGCACTGTCAAAAAAATCAATTTTTTTACTGTAATTAAAATTTTGGAGGTCTTCTGCTACTTATAATAAAAAATTAATATCTTCATTGAAAAGCTGAGAATTTTTTACAAAAGAAACTGTACTTCTCGTATTTTTATGAATAATGTTTCTACTTCAAAAAAATTAACGAAAAAGTTAATAATTTCAAAATTGTCAAAATTCAAAAAATCATTACTACGAAAGTACTTAATATTAAGAGCTAAATTTTCCAGTGAGTCATTATTTTTATACAGAGAATAACTTCACAAAATTTGAAAAAAATCTGCGGGGGTCACACTTTAAAAAATGTTATTTGGTGGAACCATATGCGTTTGTCCAATTTTTTTTCGGAAATAAGCAAAATATCAACTGATTACAAAAATGCGTTTTTCAATTTGCAAGAATTTCTCTAAAATTGTCACGACGCATCGCTCATCACGAACAAATAGTCGTGGCTATACTGCAGCGGGAGAGGTAGTTTTTTGCTAACGAAACAACTGTCAAGTTTCTTTTACAATAATTATCATTTTTCATCAAATACAAAAATTAAAGCTATAAATCAATTTTATAAATCATGAGTGACTTATGGAATTCTCTGCAGACCAAACGGCTTCAAGTTCTAATAAAGAATTAATGTAAATAACCAAAATGAGATTTTTTCATGAGTCACATCGAATGAAGTAAAAGCATGAACACATTTTTTATTATGTACTAGTAACAAAATGTTATTAGGGAATGAACGCGTTTCGCATGGTTAATAATGAAAGTAAAAGTTAAATAAATAATAGGTGAGTTGGCTCTTATGCACTCCTGATAATATTGCATTTAAAAATCGATTTTATTGCTAAGGTTTTGAACTTTAGTTAGTATACACAAGAATTTCATTATTTAAATTGCAAAACTCAGATTTTTCTTTCGGTTTAAAAATAATTTATGGATGTTTAAAAATTCTCATTTTATTTTCAAATTAGTATTCGTTAACTGTTTTCTTTGTAAACATTAATTAATGCATGAATATTTACAAGGTTTTTTTTAGTTATTTAGTAAATTACAAAATACGTTAGAAATTGAAACGCATAATTGGAAACGTGTTGATACGTGCAGATTATTAAAATTTCAGATGTACGAAAAATAGGATTTATTTAAAATGGCAGAGAACAAAATTAATAATATTTACGTAAGAAATCAAATGTGTCGAAATAACCTTTTCTGAAAAGGTGACGTGTACGATCAGGAAATTGTAAATCAATTTTTATGATTACTTCCATCTTCGTTTTTGCAATCTATTTCCGAAACAGTTTTGTAAGTCGCATTTTTTATTGAAGTAAATATTATATGCAAAATTTAGGAAAAAAGTTACTAATTTAATAAGGTTCTAAAAAATAAATTAAAATTAAAAATTTAGTGAAATTAGTGAAAATATATAATTTTTAATGCTATAATGACTTCAATTAATTTTTTGTTTCAATTGGAATAAGTGGAGTGCCAAAGGTGAAAACCGCTACCGTTTTCTGAATTTAATAATGATTTAAATAATCAATAGGTATGCATATATATATGTATATCTTTTGTTATAGTATTACAATAAATAATACGGTTATTCTACAGTCATTTTCCATACACATTACATTAAATTTTTTAAATCATAAATAAACAAACACATTTTTTGTAGTATTGAAAAAATGATCATCAGGACACTGCGATCCTCCAAAATAAGTAATTTTTTTGTATTTTGTACTTATGCATTTGTACTCAATTAAATGAATAAAATAGTTAGTTTTTAGCTTTAGTTAAACTTTCAGTTTATTTAAAATAATTTAAAATAATATTATGCAGATGAAATACTATGAAAAAATTAATATAATAATAACCATCCTTGCCAGGAAATTTTGGTGTTACATGCATAATCCCAATCCAACCAATCACGGAAGCTACTACTTTGGGTTGCATTAATCAATGGCTGTGCAGTGATAGTGAAATAATATCCAAGTTCTCTGACAAAGATCAAATTATATACTACATATTTCTGTGCTCTGAGTTTGACCAAGGTTGCTATTTCCAAATTTGAATTGAATTGTTTGAAAAAAAAGAATGAATTAAATTATATCTACTAATCATTTTGAAATTCATATAAATATAAAACTAAATAAGACTCAAACTATAGACTACAAATTTAAATTTTATTGTCTCACTTTTTATAGTAAGCACAAGTTTCTAATATGTTTAATATGTTTTGTTATTCCATTGTATATTATGCAAATATATAAATTGTCTGGTTTGCCTACTTTAGAACACGCAACATATAATTGTCCACGTGGGAAGCAATCCATATATAATTTGAATTCAAATGAAAATCAATTGACACAGGAAATATTTAAATCAAAATGAAAATAAAACAAAAGAAATAAAAATTTAATCGGTTTAAACCGATTGCATTGTAAAATCTTATTCAGTTTTAGATGATGCACAACTTTTATAAACAAATTGACAAACAAGTTACATTTTAAACAAAGCAACAGGTCTTTTTTACTACATACAAAAACAAATGCTTAAAATAACAGTAGCGTGCGCGAATAAAATCAACCAGTGGCGCAGTAAAAATATAAGTTTCTTTGTATATAAAATTCAGACTTGCACAAGTACACAAAGTTAGGGCGGAAAATTATTACCACATTAAATGTAGGTACTTTTTAATATTTTTAAAAAATAATTTTTTTTAAGTTTACTACACATAATAATTATTGTACTCTCCTATTGCTATTATAGAAAAAATATTAAATAACTGAGGAAAACTCTAATAGCAAATAGCAGAGCAACAACTTCAATGCTCCGGCCAGCTTATTTAAATAGTTGTAGTGTCAAAAAAATGTAATAAATAAAGCAATACGGATGTTTTTATTGACACAATCCAATCAAAAGCAAACCGGAAAAATAGGGGTGATTCTTCGCAGTGAGATCATCACAATAATACATACATAATATACCAACGATAAACAACTTAAATTTACTTAAACTTTATTTATGTAATTGTATATACAAAACATAATAATATTAAAAGCTCAACTTATGACAACTCAATTTCATTTGTTCGTTAGACTATTAATCATTTTTTGAGATTATCAATTGAAGTTATTACGATCGGCTGATATGTAATCACAACTTTTAATCAATCATATAATCTGATGCACACAAATTATATAAGTTAAATAATACTCGATCAACAAACTTAAATTATAAACAAAATTATAGGGTAGTATAACTATAACGAACTTTGACTATGTATAGAAATAATTGGCTTATTGGATGACTCTTTAGTTACCAAACAAACTACGCTAAACTTGTTTTATAAAATTATATGCTTTAGTTACGTACAGAAACCTGAGCATCGGAAAACTGCATAAACGTTTGGATGTATTTGTTTTGAAGTTGTGATTATGAGGAAAAGAACAGATCACACCGTTCAGTAGGCCCAATTAGGCCAGCCAAAAGAAAGCTAGCTAAAATGGTTTACCGGGAAAAGCTAGCAGAGCTGGCGACTAAGCCCAAAATAAATAACATCCCTTGATTCAGTTTTGAGTTATTGCGGGGTACACATAATGTTTATTTTTAAAAATTATGTTATAAAATACTCCAATATCAAATGACATAATGCTGCAATTTACCTAATAAAGAGGAAAATACCTCTTTAACTTTAAAACTACCTATATAAATATTTTACAACGCAATTTTCAGGCAAGTTGTTATACTCGTTATAATTTAAGGAGGTACTTAATGAGTCTAGAAGATGCTGCAAATGAGATATTGTTAAGAAACTGAATCTGTGTGTCATTTTTTCCAATATATAACGCGACGAAGCGACCGGTAGTCCACTAAGGTGGCAAAATTACTAACTTGCCAATTTGCAAAGCTTTGCTATTTTATTTAATAAGTAAAAATTTAAATGTATTGCTTCCTCTATATTGAAATTATTATGTTGCAAATTATACTTAGTGTTTTTTATTACTGTCTCGCAACAAATGGCTCGATGCTATCTTTATTATTATGAAATCTCTATGGTATTGTGGGAAGGCTGAAATTGATTAGTTTACTTGCCACTCAAACTTGAAGAGTATAACATCGCAGGAATTTGATAATAGATAAAAATATGTAATTTTGCATTAAATAAACATAAACGAATATATAAACTTATAATAATAATTATTATTGAACGCGTAGAAGAAATCTAAGTAATAAAAGTGTTTTTCAATGAGAATAAAACCACCAAAATATTTAAAAAAATATTATTATTCATATTAACTTTACACTGCAATGAACTAAAGATGAGTTTTCGTACATTCTAATTGCCTTATCTAACTTTAAAATAAATGATTGGGAAAAAAACTCTTCTCAAGAACGATTAGGAAGCACAATCTTTGAATTTCCCGACTAGCTACGACTCTTTTACTTAATATCTTTGTTAAACCAATGTTAATGTAAGCACCAAAATAATAATAAAACACTTCAATAATAAAGGAAAAATTAAGAATTTTACTTGTTTAAGAAATTAAACAAATTTATGCTAATTTCCTAACAAATTTCTTTTTATTCGTTGCAATTTAAACTGTAAAACATAAACCTATAGATATCTTATCCATAGATCTAAGAAAATATTTATTGTCAAATATTCCTTCCGATTCGTTGCATCTATGATGAAGTAAAATAAATTCATTGAAATTACACAAATAAAAATTAATTTACAATAGAAAAATAAATTGTTTTTATGTACCTTGAAAATGAAGTAAACCGATACGCCACTGTGTTCTCGCAGATTGTCACCAAAAAAACCCTGTTACAGATTTGATAATATATGGACTTGTATTAATATTGGTAGGTATAGAAAAAACCTTGTTCTTCTTCCAATTATTAAAATGATGAATTTAGTCCAAAATTACCATTTGTTGCATCCATGTAAGTAAATAATAATAATCAAACTTTTTACCTCATATGTGCACAAACTTTCAAATTTTTAGACTATTCCAATTTTAAAAACTAACATCAATATAACGACCATCTAAATTAATATTTATTTTTCAATATTCCAGAAGTAAAATATACTTGATTTTATAACACTCAAACCATCAATCATTCCACACGGCTTTAAACCAATAATTTGAAAAATTACAACAAACTATTCATAAATCTTGCCTAGACAAATTTAGAAACAAAATTTAGATTATCAATGGATTAATATCCATTTCAGATTCCAAGAAAAACTTAAAATATCACTTTTCAAAACGCTCTTATGTTAGTGGAAAATTTTCTCCATCCTCTCTTCCCAAAATGGCGAACGGGAAACCTTTTTATCTCCTTTGAGTGCCTCTAACTTTTCTTTCAAAATTTTACTAACACCGACGCGGGTAAATTCAAATTAAAACGGTTTATCACTTTCACCAAATTATTTATAATTTTAAGTATAATCAAAGATTATATAAAACTAGAAATATGTCCAAAGCTATAGGTTTTAATATGTCTCAAATTTTGTTACAGTGTACACGCAGTGTATAATGTATTGCATATGTTACAGTTAAAACCCGAAATCAGTTAAAACCCGATCTAACTAGTAAATTCTAGTTTTAACTAACCGCCTTAGTAAATTCTAGTTTTAACTGAAATAAGTTTAGTTAAAACTAGAATTAACTGATTTCTAACAAATTTCTTTAGTAAATTCTAGTTTTAACTAAAATTATACCAGTTAAAACTAGAATTAACTGATTTCTAACAAACTTCTTTAGTAAATTCTAGTTTTAACTAAACTTATACCAGTTAAAACTAGAATTAAAGTAAAAATTTTCTTATTAAGCAATTATTTTACACATTATTATTATATTCTACTTATTGCCACATGGCATGCTGTTGTGACATTTTGAATTACAAATAATTTCTCTTTTTAAACAAAGGCAACATTTTGGGGTGCAATTTTTTTTACAAGAACGGCGGAAAAACCCTTGTCCAGATTCAACGGCAGCTTTTTGCGCTGCAGTCTTTAGGAAAATTTCTTCATCTGGCACTTGTTTTTGAGTCAAAAAACTTTAGAATTTTTTTAAATTTTTTTGTCATTGTCACTTTTAAAGTAACTAGACCAATGAGAGCGCTCCTGTATGATCGGATAAACGTACAAACGGATACATGGAAATTGAGCTTAACCCTCCCTCCCCCCCCTATTTGGTAACTTTTCGAGATTGTTCGTTATCGAATCGTTAAAAACCGTACAGTTTGGTTTCCATTACTATCTAATGCAATTCTGAACAAAAGTTAAATTTACCTATTTGAAAGTGACAATGACAAAAAAAAATTAAAGAAAATTCTAAAGTTTTTTTGACTCAAGAATAAGTGCCAGATGCACTTTACAATTCAAAATGTCACAACAGCATGCCATGTGGCAATAAGTAGAATATAATAATAATAATGTATAAAATAATTGCTTAATAAAACAATTTTTATCTAATATTAAGTCTACTTTTACTTAATTCTAGTTTTAACTGAACTTATACCAGTTAAAACTAGAATTTACTAAAGAAGTTTGTTAGTATTCAATTAATTCTAGTTTTAACTGGTATAATTTTAGTTAAAACTAGAATTTACTGAAGAAATTTCTTGGAAATCAGTTAATTCTAGTTTTAACTAAACTTATTTCAGTTAAAACTAGAATTTACTAAGGCGGTTAGTTAAAACTAGAATTTACTAGTTACATCGGGTTTTAACTGATTTCGGGTTTTAACTGTAACACATATACAACTAAATTATTAAATCTGTTAATGGGATCCTCTCTACATTGGAAAATCAGTTCATTTGAATATAATCAGTAGCAAAATGTAAATTTTCTCTTTTCTTATTCTAACAAAACAAAATCTAAAAAATTTATTTTCTAGTGCCTTCGTTAACTTAACAAACCAATAATTAATTCCACAAAAGAATCACGACAATATACTATTATTAAATAATGTAACTAAAAAAAACAAGTAAAATATTATTTCAGCAAATAAATGGAAATCGAGAAACTTTTAAGTTAAAAACTTCCTAATTGTAAAGTTCCGGCAGCTAAGGAAATTAAATATTAATTCGAATTTATTTTTAAATGATCCATAATATTATAACAATTTATTAAATTCTTATTATTCATTAAATAATTAGAATCTTGAACTGCATTTGAAGTTTTGTTCTCTATTTCAAACGCGAAAGGAAATCTTAAGGCAAGATGACCTAAATTGACCTATCCTACCCACATTGATTAAATTTTCAGCTACTACGCTTTTCTCTCTGGCCAATATTTTTCGCTATAAGATTATTATTTTTATAATTCAAAAGTCATAATAATGTTTAGTGCATTATGATATTAAAAAATTTTCCATTTAAAAACCACATTGATTATTATGCCTGTTGATTTAGTAGGTAATTATTCATTTTTCAATGAATTTTTATTTTCTATTATTCATTATTGAAATCGATAATTTAGATTCATTGAATACTCTACTATTATACTAAGTTAAAACACAGAAATTATATTATTTAATAATAGTTAGGAAAACGTTATTTTTATATTTTAAACCTATTTAGAAAATAGGCTATTACCAAAAACTTTCCTTTGATTTATTGAAACTTTCAACAGATAGTCTGTAGTGAAATGATAGTTTGATTTTCAATAGCTTTCAAATTATTTGTATGAAGTGGTCTAGGATTTGACATTAAATTTTTAATTTTCAAAGCCAAATTTCCCATTTCGTTATATTTAGAATCGCAAAATAGGGGACACTGACCGACAAGCAAGGTGAACTTGACCATACCCTAATCCTGATCACTCCTTTCCTTTGATTAGTGATTAGGACACGGTCGAGTCCATCTTGCAGATTAAATTCCTCTATTTAATAACTATAGAATAATTTTTGTTTTTTAAACGTCTGAAGTGCTAAATAACATTTTTTCTAGTTGAACTTGGGATATTCTCTAAACAAAAACAATCAAACAACCTTAATATAAACCAACAAACATTCATACTTTCTAAAGCTAAAAAAAAAGCTTTTATGTACAAAACTTTAGTTTCAATAGAAGCAATTAAAAGTCAAATCTATAGTACTATGGGATGCAAGAAAGTTTTACTACAGACAACGTCTTCCTGATGAAAAGAAAGTTTAAAACTGTTTCGGTACGAAAATCTTATAAACATGGATCTTAGAGATTTGTTTTACCAATTTCAAATATTTTTATTAACTGCTTAAATATATTTAGTTCCAATAATATTTATTTTCTTTTCTACTGTATGAAAAATAAGTAGGTATATTTACTACAATGGTTATCGATTTATCATTCCGTTACAATTAACATTATTAGCTAAAAGAGAAGTGAAAGTTCATGTAACTACCCTTCAACAATAGAGTGGTGAAAAAACGCATTCAAACTGACTATTCCCCCATTAGTGATATTTATAAGAAAGCGTGAAATGAATAAAAAAACTAGAACGGACTGAAAAGCTTCGTTTTGAAAAAATATTTTGATAAATTTGCGGTAAAGGATTACAACCATTTTTTTTTAGCTGAATATCAAATTTCACGTTTTTAGCTACTAACTGAGGGGATTAGGTAGCATAATAAATTTACTATTATGTATAGTATAACTAGAATACGAGTAGGTATAGTGTAATTTTTCTTTGAAGGCAGAAAAAAAACCTATTTTCGATTTTAATTCAAGTTTTTTATTTTTGACTTTAACTTTTCATTTACTTGCCTAGACCAATCGTTTTGATTAACCAAGCGTTAGAAAATTTACTTTTTAAATTAATCAGTTCTACCGCTGAGGTATAAATTACATTACAGTCGCTTCAAGTGTAATTTATATTACAATTTATTTTAATTCTCTAATGTTCTTTGAAGTGGGAAAACTGAGCCATCCTATTCTTGCCCTTCAAGCCATCCGCTTGCTATTATCTTTGGAGCCATTCAAATTCACACATATCCCACACTCTTGACGCTGAATATCAAGGTTAGCTTCCTAAACATTAAATGTAATAAAACGCAAAGTGCGCGCGCCCTTAGAGGAAACATTGCTGCATAATTCTGTAACTTTTTTACTAAAACTGAAACAAAATAAAAAAGGAATATTTAAATAGGTATGAAGTTTTATATTGCACAGAATTAAATATTTCAATGTTTTAATGCAAAAGAAATGTTTACTTCAGTAGTTGTAACAAGACAAATCTCCATGCTTTCAAATGACTGCATCATTTCTCTTTATTTATTCATGAATTTATAAGCGAGTACGATTTAAAGCTAAAGATTTAGAAGTTATTATAGGGTTTGCTTTAATCGCTCTCCATCTTTGAAATGTAGATTTTCTTTAAATGGGTCTCACCTGAACAAATACTTAGTAACTCATATAAATGAATTAATTTTTTTTTAACTAAAATTTCCGATATTAAATGTAAAAGTACTTCTTATAAATTTTGAAAATCTAATAAAAGTTTTTTTTTTACAGATGTGCTGTTAAAATGAACTGACAATATGATTTGTGTAACCACTGAAACCGAGAAAAGGACACCAAAATTTAATACAAAAATGTGACCGCTAGTGCAATTTTCACTGTATAGCATCTGCGATGTGAGGTTTTTAATACAGTGCAGTGCTCAGACATGGGCTGTGGACATAGTAAAATCAACATATATCCTAAAAAGTATAAAAATAGAAACAGTCCTAAAAAGTCTGGTAAGTAGATTTATTTTTTTTCATTTCATCTCGAATCATCGTATCATCACTATTTGCATTAAACTCGATAAGTGTGTATCTTGTTAACAAATAATAAATTATTATTAATTAATATTAATCAAATCCTCAGCTAAATTACATTTATCAACGTATACCATCTTGTAATTATATATTATCCCTAAATACATAAAGCAACAGTATCGATGTTTTCAAATGATACCTACCTGATAATGAGAACACCCACTTCTATAATATAATATTAGATATACTTACTAGCTAAATTTTGTATGTTGAAATTCTATAAATACCCTTAAGATCATCACGCGAGATAATGTGCTAAGTTAATAACGTTTAAATTAAAAATTCATATTATAAATGTTCGTCAGAGCAATAAAATTGGAAGTTTAATATTAATGCTTACACGTGTCCTTCCACTATATTTGAAATATTACTTCAAAAATACAAACACATTATTTTCACGTATAGAATATAAAAATTTTAAATTGAAATTTACAAAATGCAACTAAACTCTACATTTTGCCTGATAATTAATTGCCGTTAAAAGACTTATTTCCAGCGTTAAAAGCGCGTCGAGTCGTTAACTCAGATACTATTCTGAAAGCTAAAAGTTGCTGCTGCCACCTCTGATAATTGCATTTGAATATCGTTTCAATTACCTGCTTCTTTTCTGTATGGTTTACACTTATTAACATGAGAAGATTTTTGGTGCTGTTAACCAGAAACAGGTAACTGCCTTTCTTTCTGTTCCTACCATTAGTATCAAAGAATAATCGGACTCATTCAGTCTAATATAATAATTTGTTAGAAAGCTCTGATCTTATCTGTTATGTGTCTTGGCTTAACAAGATTCTCGTTACCAGTCGCTCATCATTGAACACAAATTTATTTAAAAAAAAAGCAAATTTAAACAATATTCCGAAAGTAAATGTCCGGATTACATATTGTAATCAGTAGATTAACAAATTAAATTATCAGTATAAAAGGACCAAGTGTGATCATTATAATATCCAATATATTAATTTGCTAGAAAGTTCCTCCTCATATTTCGTGATTTATTTTGAATTACCACTCCTACTGGCAAAATGGCAAATATAGGTTTTGTATATTTGAATATCCGATTTAATTACTGAATTAAAAACCACCAAATTTGATAAGTACTTTTTTTATCATAATAACACTGGTTGCAAAATCAAGATCTAATTTAATAATTTGCTAGAAAGTTCTTCCATCATGTTATTTATATACTGCTAATCTAATGAATTTTACTACTCTAAAATAACAATACGTCTTAAAAATAAACAAATACTTCTGGTTCATTTCAATCGCCCCACCCCTCCCAAGTGAAGCCAAATTTTAAACTGCTATTTCAATCACGCACTAGACCATTTCCAGCTTTAATTCAGAAAACGAGACGGTTGAGAAGCGATCAACTGCGAATACAAGGTATCCGGTTTAAATCCGGTGAAAGGAAACTTTCTGATGACTGGTTTCCGTGCTTTAAAAAGCACGTTAAGCCGGTGGTCTTTCTAGGTTAATAAATCGCCGTCATTAACATAAAAAAACCAGGGTTACGGGCGCGTCCGGAGTCAATGGTTTGGTCGATTGGTCACCTCGCTCATGTTATTTAACGCTATTGAATTTCTTTTTATGGGGTTAGGTTTAGTCGTTGGGGTATGCCAATAACTTAACAACGTTAAAAATATATGTTAAAATTGGCTCTAAAGAATCGATAGCTGCAAACGTACTCGCGGTAGTCGTATGAACAAGATCAAATTTTATACTTAAATGTGATATGTGTAATACTACACTTGGAATAAATTTTAGCCCAATATCTCAATTATTCTGTGTTTTATTTAAATACAAAATTTTTATGTCCTTATTGAAAAACTCTATAGAAGACATGCGTAAGACCAATCTAAACATATTATGAAGCAGAAATAAGAGCCAACACGTCCAAAACTAAGCAAACGGCAAGAACAAATAAAATGAAAATTTTACGAGCCATCACCAATCTTAGTCTTTGTGACAGGATTAGAATTTAAAGAATTTGCCAAACATGTAACATACGGGATGTGATCCATGTTGAGAAAATGGGAGGAGGTAGACTTGCCGGAGCGGTGCAAACCCAAAGACCAGCGACTAGGAAACTACTCGGTAGACCACATAAGAAGTGGTACGAAAGCTGGACATCATCATCACAAGATAACAACCCTTAAAGAAATACGAAAGCAGAATTGAAGAAACAGAACATTGTCCTAAAATAAAAAAAAAAGAAGAAGGGTAGCTCTGCAACGCTGCTTGATATTTGACCTCGCAGAGCTATCTAGATGAGCGACCATGCAATCAGAAGTACTGGCTAATCAAAATTACAAATGAAGCTTTTTGAATTAAAGTCTATTGAATATGGTGTAGGTGGCTAAATGCAGATGGATGTCTCCTATGTCAGCTATCCAATATAATTTTTACTAAATATACTTAGATTGAATTCCTATTAAATTAAGTTGAAGGCCGAGCAATGACATCAATTCAGTATCTACTAAATGGCTAACATCTACATTATCGCACATTATAATAATAGTCATTTATACTTTGTATCTTTATTTGAAAATTTAATTTTCACTTTTAGTAATTTTGTCAAGTATCATTAAAATAATTACAACAAAATTTATTATTTAGTCACTTTTGATAGTATTATTATCTGCGTTTAAAACAAATTGTATATATTTTTGTCCTCAAAATAACGAAAAGCGGAAACTTGCGTGACTTACCACATTTAAGCATTGTGTTAATTTGCGTTCTTGTAAATGTTCAAAGAACTTTTTAGCTTAGAAGTGATTATAAGCTACATTAATAGTGAGATATCTCTAGTTAAATTACTGTATTTAATTAGCTTATCAAAATTAATGCTAAATCAAAATTTTCCCAACGCCTCTATGTGAAATACGATATTCCAGGAACTTATTAAACTAATAAATCGATTTAACCTAGTTGAATTATTTTATATCGATAGAGACCTATTTCGTGTTAATTTGGATAATTATTAGATATGTTAAATTTCTAACTATCGGTGTAACTAATTAGGAAAGGTGTTTTATTTCACTATGAGACCATAGACGGAAAAATATCTAATTACTTAATGTTTGACTTGAGGCGAAAGAAAAGCTTTATTCTGGAGGTCGCTCTCTATCGAAGCCAATGGCAAACCATTACAGTATAAAGTGCTTAGTAAACAGTAGATCTCTTAAATGTGTGACAGCACTTTACAATAACCGCATATGAAAGATATAGAATTTAAAAAAGAAAATCAAATTTTTGTGATTCAAAAAGGAAACCCTAAAAGCATCGATTGGAGAAAATTACAAAGTTAGAATACCGACTGATAGTTGGTTGTATTTTTTTCTCATCTATGCTAATATTTTCGTACCTTGTGGAGGAACCTAAAAACTAAACTTAATTCTTTTAATATAATAGTAGCAAAAATCAATATCAGTATAATAGATTTTTAAATTGCTAACACAGTAGATTATTATCAACCGAGATAAACATACCAAAGCATACTTACTCGAATAAAAAACTTAGCCGTAAACGAGAATTTTAATTGCAAAAATTATTATACGTACTTAACGAAGATGCAATTTGGCATGTTAATCCTTTAAAGTGGAAATTCTTGTGTTTATAAAATACCTTTTATGATGCCCTCCATTTGCTAAACATGTGTGACCAACTGAATTACGTATGCTTCTACCACACTTCCAACTTATTTAACTTTTAAAAATACTTATGGATTGTAAATCAATTTACAGTAATTTAAATCCTTGTTTCGGAAAATAAAAAATTCTTTATCACCGAAAAAATAATAAGTTATGTGAAACTTTCAATATTTAATAGCTGGAGAAACTGATTAAACGATGCTTTCAGTTCGCTAAGTGAAAAACCCCGAACTCATTAAATTAATACAAAAACTGTGCCGGATCCTTAATTCGATAAAGGTTCATTGTTTTCACTAAATGAACTGAAAAATAGACCGCATCCATTTCTTAGCCTCCGGAAACTTTGCAGTAGTCCTGAAAATTAAATTTTTCTCTTAATTACCTATAACTTTTTAAGATCCACTTTTATAACCTTAACCTTGAGAATTTCTATTTTGCGAAATATCTTGTTCGATTAACCCAAATACTTCAAGTAGCGTAAAAGATTATCGCATATTTTCACACGAATAACATAAAAATTTGAAAGTATTTAAACAGTTTATTTTTAACAACGTTTATAATAGTTTTGAAAGCACTTAAGTTATGTTAAATAACGACAGACACATGACAGACTCGAGCAGCGTGCGTAATTCTTCCAGTTTATATTTTTAATATTTTGTCATCACTTGGAAAATTTACCATTATTCAAATTAGTTTTCATTTATTTTCCAAACTATTCGATTTTTAGATAAACTAAATATTTACTTCCTACTAATTAATCCACTTCTTTATTTGGCCACTCAATCGATGATCCGAATGGGGTTTTCCCAATAAAGGTGGAAACTTATAGTTTTTTATTGCAGGTAAATTAATTTATATAGGTAGGTATAAAAATAATTTCAAATAAGAATTTTTTATTAATATTAATAATTACTATGTTTTTACGAAAACTAATTTCTAATTATTTCGTAATTTAGATTTTTTTGTAATCTATCGACTGAGATTGTAAATGTGATTACATCATCTAAATATAGAAATCTTATTAAGGACAAGCCTGGGTTCGATGTAGGGTAAAGAAGTTCTGAATACTGATGGAATGTTATCGTTTTAATGAAGTTTTTAATTAATTAGGTTTATTTTTAATATTCCATGTAATTACATTTCAAAGCGATACCTGTAATTAGTTGATATGAGTTTGTGTCTGTCTACACGCAATAATAATAATAATAATCGGATTACAAAAAAATTAAAGCTAAAATTGTTATTAGTCAGATGGTTTAAGTTCAATATGTTGCATTATAACAGACTGATCGCTTTATGTAAAAAAAAATCAATAACTTATTTTGTGATGCTATTTCAGGAAAGAAAAATTATATTTTTGATTATGATTAAATTTCAATCTTTGAATCTGAATTTCCATCATACAACATTATTTAGAATAATAGAACATAATAGACATTTTATTATTCTTTAGTGAGACGGTAGTGCGAAAGGATATAAGTGTCTGTCGTTGCCATTACAAAAAGCATTGGCAGCGTAAGAGATAGAGTTTGTTTTAGAGTTTTTCGTTTGAAGCAATTTTCACAAGATAAAAGCAAAGTCAAGCTTAGCCTTATTGCGGCGTTTTTCACTGAATGCAATTTTTAACAGATTAAGCGTTTTGTTTTAAAAATATGTTAAAATTTTCTTATTTATTTTAAATTTTATCGTCCCCCGCTTTATTGTCTTTTAAGTTGGCACATAAATTGCTGGAATGGTACCTACTGTTGCACAAATAATTAACCTTGAAACAAACAGATCGTTTACTACCACGGTATGGTTACTACGTTGTGTTTTTTAAGGCCGATACTAGCATTTTGCAAAACAATTGACCCAAAAACATAGACCGTATAGCGCATGCTTTGCTTATGGAAATAGAGCGATATCATAATTGAAGCGAATAGACGATACAACAGTTATACAACAGTTAAGTATCAAGTAAACCTAGGCTGAGTCCGATAAAGACCTATATTATGTACTCATGACATAAATAGCTATTACAAGCTTTGTGCCAATTCGGTAAATGTTGGTCTGTTTTTCAATTGCAGTACACTCTAAATTTTTTCTATCATGGTCCTCTGTCAAATTTAGGAACAACGACAGTTTTAAATTTACCTATTTCTATCTCGTTAACAATAATCCTACCTCTTCTTGATATTTTTTCTTAAACTCTAATATTATCTGCGTTAATAAGGAGGTTGCAAGTAATCTGACTTCCAAAATTTTTATCGTCTTTGTAAGTAATATCGTAAATAGTTGGCACTATTTTTATACACTTCAAGAAAGTTGTTTGTGCTTGCTGTGCCTTTCCTGGCGCAAAATCATCAGTATAAGGCACTAAAATTGATAGTATGGAAATACTTGACTAATATCCGAGTTCAAAGCATCTACAAAAACTTACGCTATAAATATTTTGTCTACCATTCCTTCAGTTTGATTTTTTTCAACTTTTTTCTTTGTTTTACGTTGGAAGGAGGAAAATCTTAAGCAAGACACCATCAGCTCGTGCTGGTGATAGTGTGGACTTCTACCCACTAAAAATCTTTTGGCATTACTTCCGTCACGCACTGGCATATCTTCTGCTCTTTTGGGACTTTGTTTTTCTTGTATTGCTGCTATTGTCACGGTACAATTGCAAGTCTCTTCTTTTTTTGTCTAAGTCTTTGGTCACCATAATGTCATTGATAATGACGTTCCATCTGTCTTTAAATTGCAGCATTGCAGTAACAAGGGTCTTTGGAGTTAGCTGCTGCATGTCGATATAAGTGCTTTACTCCATGAGCTTTTGCAACTGGATGCTTATTTGGCGTGCTACTTTTCAAAAGGTGTATCTCTTGAAGTGCTCTTTTCTACTGTGGTCTTGTTTGAAAAGTGGTTGTTATTCCTTTTTTCGACCAGGAAATCTATGGGTGGAAGACCGACTAGCACCTGTAGTGTTTCTTTAGATGCCGATCTATTATTATTAGCATTACATTCTATGCAGAATTTAGCTGTCCTTTTAGACTTACAAAATTCATTTTTTTACAGTTCCTGATGTGTTTTAGAAACATTAACAATCCTTCTCCAGGTTGCGCGTTCCAAAACTTTCTGTTTCCATCCTCTTTCCACCATTCTCTCCTGGTCTTCCATTACACTATCACTTCATCACAGTTTTGGTATTCCTTTATGTCGCTCCCCATCAGGTTTCCATGCTATTATGGTTCTTATTATTTCCTCGCTACTGGTTCTCATCACATGTCCCACTATCTCAATCTTTGAGCCTTGATATACTTCACTAAGTTTTTTTTTACCAAATAAAGATATTATTACAATAACTTCAAGGATTTCTGAGTTTGTTCTCATTCGACACTCACCATTAACTCGTTTAAACCTCATTATTGTTCTTAGTACTTTCCCTTCAAATACTCAAAATTCACTCTTCTCTCTCTTTGACATAGTACATAAAACTTCAACAGCGTACGTAACTGCAGGTCTTATCAGTGTCTTGTATAGCTTTATTTTTAATTTTTTAAAGATTTGTCTATCTTTCAGTATATGCTTATTTGCGTAGTAAGCTTTATTGCCCGCTTGAATTTTTGTCTTTAATTCCGCGTTTCTGTTGTTATTGGAGTTAATTAGTACACCAAGATAGTTGAAGTCTTGTACGTTTTGAAATACATTATCGTCGATTACTAAATCAGGTCTGGGATCATTCTTTTCCTTTGTCCACTTCATGTATTTCATTTTCGTTTAGTTGATGTTCAGCCTCATTCTATGTGCCTCTCTTTTTATACTTCTTAATATGTTTATTAAACCTTCTTTTGTTCTCGATATACTAATAACGGCATCGTCCGCATAAGCTATCACTTGGCTTTCCTTATTTATAATAATTGTACCTGTACACCCGGCGTTTTTGATTATTTTCTCGATTACAAGGTTAAACAACGTCGCCGACAAGGCGTCTCTCACTCCAACATTTACCTCAAAGCTGTTTGTTTCTCCAACCGTCTTTCTTACGGTGGTTTTTGATTTCTCCATGATCATCGAGATTAACCTTATTAATTTAGATGAGATTTTAAATTTCTTCATAATTTGTTTTAATTGGTGGCTGTTTATTGTATTTAACGCTTGTTTAAAGTCATTAAACAGTAAATGCATGTCAATTCCATATTGAAGTTGTCCATTATGATTGTAGTATTATGCTTCTTATATACTACATATCGTGGGCTTACAGCAAAAACTCACTAAGTCAAAAATTGCAATCTGAGAAAACAAAGAATAGAAAACAGAGAAAAGACTAGGTGAGATATTTTATCACGAAATTATTCAATAATTATGTTATCTTTTGACTTAGTGAGTTTACCTCTCTTAGCATTATGCATTAGATGCATTCTAAATGCATTAGAGTTATTGAGTTTCATCACAACCGCAATTTCATAAAATGTTGATTGAATGAGTTTTCGCTGTAAGCCCACGAATATATACTTATGTAGTGCTATGCTTATAAATTGTTCTTCTTCGTTTTTCTCCGTCAGTGCGTAGCTATTTATTATTGATAAATTATAGGGTTTTATTTCTATTCTCAAATATGACAGTCTTCCTTCTAGAGGCTTGAAGTGAGTGCAGTATCTGCTTTTGGAATCTTTTCATAACTATAAAGCTTGTGCCATATCATCCCTGTTTTTATATTTCATGTTGCTATCCTATTGACTTCATTTCTTTTGTGTTGTCTTTTCTTTTTTTTGACATTTCTATCTTTGTAACTCTTGTTTCTTTCGCAGCATTATTTTCTGAAGCAACTGCCGTTCTATATTTAGAGTATATTCTTAGTGAAACAGTTCTTCTCACTTTCAAATTTGTTGCAATAAGTGTCAACTTTCATGGCTTTATGTCACACTGGTGCACCATATAAAACGATAGAGCATACCACCGATGCCAGTACTTTCCTCTTTGTGTACTTCAGACCTCCCATGTTCGACATCAGTAGCTTTGTTAGTGCTGTGGCAAGTTGTAAGGCCTTTGTCGCCGTGGCTTCAGCATGGGCGCCAAATTTCATACTCCTGTCCAGGTGTACACCTAAGACTTTAATTAATTTTTTTTTATATTATGTCTTATAATGCGGAATTCTATTTGGTACTTGCGTTTTCCGATGGCTAAGATTGCTGCCGTCTTTTCTAGGACAACCTGCAAGCCTTGGTTTTTAATCAAGGTAATAATAATAGTCTTGATTGACCCATCCGCCATCCACCAATCTTTTTAATTCTTTTTTTTTGTTTTTGCTGTAAATTCCACAGTGTAGGTGCCAATAAAGACTTTGTGGAACCCCACTGGTTACTTTACAATCTTCCCTTAGCAGCTCTTTTTTAACGCTATTGTATCTACTACTGAGGTAGCTTTTCAGCAGACTCACCAAGTATTCCGAGATGCCTCTTCTCACGAGCTCTTTTGTGATAGAGGACCATCTCGCAAAGTTGAATGCATTTTAGATATCCAGAGCAACAATGGGGCAGAGTTTGCGCATCCTCCACGTATATGAGTTTGCCACCTTTTTTTAATTTCTTGATCTTTAATTAGATTTTTAAATCTTTCAGGTCATTGTTGAACACCTCTGGGATAGAGTCGGGGTATTTTTTGCACAAGTACCGGACGACCTCGGATGGTACACCATCCGGACTTGCCGACTTTTTACAACCTGTAACGTATTTGGTACCGGTAATCGGAAATCTGGAACCTGCATCTACTCCTTCCCTACCACAACAACCTTATACAAATTCAACTTAAAGCAGTGACGCTCAAATTATCACATTGGTGTTACCAACTTCGTTAAAATTGTTATAGCAATTATAAAATTTTACAAAATTTAAATTATTATTCCGCCCCATCTTTGTAATCACATAAAATATGGTAACATATATTTTTCAGTGTTATTTTACTTTTGCTTTCGTATACTTTATACATATGTGTACAAATAAATAAATTAATTATGTACTGCAGTAGTTCCATAAAAAAAATGTTCGAAAAAAACATCAATACCTGATGCTAACACATTCATAAAACTGCTTTTACGCGCATACCAGTGAAATTAAAATTTCATTATACGCCTGTAAATTGCGTTCCACGATAAGTCAGGTATGAAAAGACGAAATTGTTGAGTCATGAATATTAAACCGATGATAAATTTGTAAATTTGTAAAACATAAACATCATAAGTAAAACAATGATGATGGTCGTATTTGATAAACCAAATTTAAAAAATTCATCAACAAGGAAATATATTGGTAATATATTGGTGGAGAGTACTGGGGAACTAGTCCTATACTTTTCTAAGCTGAACATCATTCTAAGCTCCGTTTTTGTTTTGCAATTTTAAAACCAAACCAGTAATCCATCTTACAATATATTCAAAAAGTTTAACACTATTAATAAATTGGAAACACAAATTTTGCTTATGTTATTCTGCGCCTTTTATCTGGAATGATTGATATATTGGATGAGAGCATGATAAACTGTCAAATATAGGGTTAAATAAAATACGAGGAATTTCAGCAGACGCATGCAGTTAGCATCTGCAATTTCTCAGCCAAAGTAGCATAATTTTTTTCGTGCTGTGCGTGTCCACATTGGCGTTGGTGTTTGACCTTGTTGCAAATTAACCACACGTTATGCTTCAGTTTTTGCTATATAAACCGCAACTCTTCATCAAATAGGTACTGAATTGTAGGTATATTTTTTTTATATAAAACATTTCTTATCTGATTTAGTATATCTTTCGGGATCCCCTGAGTACAAATTGACCATTTACATAAAATTTCTGTGCGTGTATATGTTCCCGATTCTAAAATAAAAACTAATTTGAATTTTTGAACGAATTGTAACCTACAATTTTTGGGTTTCATTAATTTTTGAATAATTTAAAGCAGTTCTTTGGAATGGTTCTATTTGTAAGTACATTTTAGTGATTAAATCTCACCATAAGCAGTTTTTCTAATTAAAAGCAACAGCAAATCAATACGAAAACCGTCACTAGTTATAATATCATGAAACGTCGACACTTATCCTGAAATTTAGTCAATACCGTCAGCTATGTTATTGAATATTCTCTCGTATAATACAATTTTGAAGTAGTTTGCTTTTTTGTATCCATTAGCAAATACTTACCCACACGATATTTATATAACCTTCCCTTTTATCCACATTAACATTTGGTTATTTTATTACAGCAAAATGGTTAATAAAATTAATGTATTGAATGTTATCCTAAAAATAATCATCATATTTTGTAAGATGATCCAGTTTTTATATTAAATTTAAATTTATTGATGAGCTTAATTTGTTCCTCTTGTGTAGATTTTTACAACAGTAGGAAACCCAAACTATTTGTTAAACCCTGTAAAGTAAACTTAAGCAGCTTAAATCGGTGGTGATTTTGCAACATGCATTCATGACCGCATTCATAATTAAAACCTAACAGAATTAAGCCATCACGAAAGATAATTAATCAGTAACGTAATTGCATATAATAGATCGACATCCAGCACAAAGTACTAAAACGATTAACTATCGTTATTAATTTGATGCTAGGTATATTGTGATTGGATTGTCCGTAGATTAATGTATAAATTTTATTATATATCCTTGTGTGAATTTATGGAAATGTTGTGCTAGTGATGGTGGTATAAAATTTGAATTAGACGCTCATTAACGTTATAATATCGTATTTCTATTTTAAATTAGCGCGCAATTATTTTTAATAAATATTATTAATTTTAAAAAGTCTTTCAGTGTGTCTATGGGGTTAGAGTATAGCGTTAATTTGATTTATTTAAATAACGTGTTGTAGGTATGTACTAGATCAGTAGTGAGAAGAATCTTGCTAATCAATTCAGGCGCGTCATTTTCACTGTCCATAACGTTAACTAGAAGTTTCCAAAATCGATTTTTTTTTAAATTAACCGTAGATTTAGTTTTATAATTTTTACTTTCTGAAGTGCTACTCAAATTTCTATTTTACCGGAAAAATCTTCGAGATGTATTTGGTTAGTACGATGTTATAGTGATGATAAAATGTCATTAGTGTAGAATAAAATTTAAAACCTAAGTTGAGATAAATGGTTTCTGAATTTGGAAATTTTATCTAAAATTTGCAAAATTATTATCTCATGCTACTAATGTAGACAACAGACATTTATACATAATATATTAGATACGATTTGATTGATGATATTTATAACAAAAAAGATGCACGAATATTCATCTGCACGTACTACATAACTTATGATTATGTTGTGAAGATAACACAGTTATAACTATTTTCTTCCCCAATAAAATCTCAATAATAAATCATTATTTAAATTATCTGAAAAATTTTAATTATTATTTATTACAAAATTAATATTTTTTAAATATTATCTTAATTCCAAATTTAACATTTCGTTTAAAAAAAAAATTTTTTTTTGAAAGAATTACTGCTGAAAGTGGAAGAATTCAGCAGTAAACTAAGACAAAATTTACTCTAACCATGAATAGGTTATGCAACCCAACTTTCACTAATTTATGTTATCCAAATAAATTTTGCAATTTAAAATTAAACTTAAATGTACCTTGGCACTAAAGTACTTTTCATCATTTGTGTGGTTATTTGACTTGACTAATACTTTGTTAAATAATATCTTCTAGTGTTCATAGCATCAGGAGGTATACTTGAAATAACAATAACACCGACAATTTTAGCTTCTCTAACAGTACATCCGGCTTAATTGGAAGTGATAGAATTGTAAACTATACTATGGGTTAAAACTCGTAACATCATCATTTTATGTAAAGTATACTGAAAGTACTTAGTTCTTTATACATATAAAAAACTGAATTAATTACATTTTTTGCACATGAAATCTGTGAAGGTAACAGTAATTTAAACTTTCTTTTCAAAAGTACACTAATCCAATGAAAAGATATTTTAAACAAAATAATTAATACATGATATTGCCATTTAAAAATTGTACGTACTAACTTTTTGGGGAGGACGCAGGATTAAACAATAATTGGAGATAATTGGATAGGTCGGTTGTTTCTTGATTACCATCTCCAATTATTATTTATCACCCTCATTTTCATTTACGAATTAAGGTAAAATTTCAATAATTTTCCTTTAGAGATAAAGATCTATTGTAAATGAGTTATACATACAAAAACATTGTGATACTAATCAATTTCTATACTTCAACACGAAAAGTTAAATTTAAGTCGAATCTAATTAGAACTTATTACCCATGATACACTTGAAATAAATAACCTTAATAATAAGATTTATAATGCCATCTGAGGTTTGACTCAATTAACTTACTAAATTACAGCCGTCACTCTCATATAAATCAGGGTGTTCATTTGAGCCAAATGTTATCGATTCCAAACACCGAACTTCCTCTAATTGCTTTTAAAATGATTGAGGCTTTGGCTTTTCTGTATTTCCCTTGGTGAACTAATAGATAAGTAGTGAAGGTTTAATGAATTACGTTATAAAACATTAAATTAATAGAAATCATAATTGCATTCTATAGTCGCATCCGGTTAAGCTCTCTAGAGAATTATTACTTTGGCACACCGCTACCGCTAAAAAGACGATTTATCTACCTTATATTATACAAACTAGAGAAAAAATCGATGATTAAAAAAAACTGACATTAAAATAATAATAATAATTAATAACTAACTAAGATACAAAATTATTCTATATGCTATTATTACATCTTTGCAGTGACGTAACAAAATGTGTTAACCATTTTAACAATAGGAATGGCTATCTGTAATACTAATCTGTGGTTTTAGTTTTTTTTTTTTAAAAAGAACGGAGAATGCATTTGGAAGATAAAGGATGCATGCATATCACGCTCGATATTTTCGTTCGCGATGTTATACTGGGTGACTCACCTTAGACCCAAACATTGACAGTCAGTTAGTAGTTTTTCTAATGTTTCTTATTATAATGAAAATAGTATCAATCAAATCAGAATTTTTTTGCAGCATTTTATATAAAGTAAATTATTATTTACCCTTAACTTATTGTTAAAAATACATCAAGTTAAATAAACGTTTTTGAAAAATCAGACGTTCATAGAAATAAAATAAAATGTTTGATAAATCCTTTTAAAAACTGAAATTAACCTCAGAAAACAACAGATTTAATTTTTCAAAAATTGTTTATTTTAATCCTGCACTTTTAACAATAAGTAAAGAGCAAATAGAGGTGAGCTAAATGAACGGGCTAAGGATCGGACTTTAAGCTAGAACCTCTAAGTTCGATCCCCAACCCGACTATAAAATTTATCCAACTTCATTATTACCCTCTCTTCTCGGAAGGCAATGGCAAACCACCGAGAGTAATTTTCCAAGAAAGCTATTTAATATTAATAGTAACGGTCGCTAACCTCCAATAGGAGACGGCACCTTAAGAAGAAAAAAGAGCAAATAACAAGTTTTGGGTATCTGTTAAGGCGGAGAGAAAATCTTTTTCGGTTTTTACCACTTTTATTTTTATTATTCATAATGGGAAGCAAAAATCATAAAGCATTTAATTTAACATGTTAATCTGATATCTTTGGTTGTAAGGTCACTCGCTTTAAAATATTTGCTATTATCATAACGCAATCAAATGCAAATGAGAGGTACTAGGTTCAAATCCGGGGAGAGTTAAAAACTTTCTATGGCTGGTTGTCCGTAATTATTCGTAATGACCGGTAATGACACTAAATCTCCGAGGAACTTTAATATTTTAATAATTTTAATATTTTGTTATTTACCCTTTACGTTTACATTCCATCCATGCAATAAAATACAAACGGTAATTTTTTTTATAAATATTCTTGTCGTTTGTTGAAAATGGTTCTCCATTATACAGAAATCAGAGTGGTTCAGATGTGATTAGAATAATTTGAGTTGCTCTTTTGATTGATGTAACCTGAAGAGTACGCTTTACTGCTTTTGCACGGTACACCACATCATTTCAATAATATTTAACGCTTAGGGAACAAGAATAAATCTCATGGGGCTAAATCTAAAAGATACAGTGGTTGATGGCCAAACACAATAATTACTTGTTTGAGAATGTAATTCCGACCGGATGCGATGTCGTGCAGTAAAGACCAAATTCCTCTGTGGGAATTTTCTACCTATAAAATAGTGGAGTTGGATATATCTATAACCTTAGAAATCACCCCGACTATTGTCGCATTTTGAACTTTAGCGCAATAAAAGAATGCACTTTGAGGATGTTGTTATGTATGCAAAAGCCTCCTTTGAATTGCTTTTCCTTTCAATAACTCTCGTCATTCACCAAATTATTTACGTTAATAAAACGCCATATTATTTCAATAGCTGTTGATTCATCAGATGGTTTGGATGAAACCGGAATGTAAAAGTTTCTTTCTTACTTTTTCATTAAAATAAAAATTATAATTTTTGAGTTTAAAAAAGTTTAGTATGTAAATATATTGTAATAAATCCGATAGAGAATGAATTAATAAATGTAGAAATCAATAAATAAATGGAGTTTTGAAAAAAAAACGATAGAAGGAAATGATACGTTCGTGAATAACAACTGAAACAATTGAAGGGCTTATTGTTAGAATGTGATAAGCCACAAAAACAGAATGTCGAGTAATAGATGATTTTACTTATATTTAAATCTGTAAAATATTAAGGAACATATTAAGGATTGAATCATAGTGTCACCATCTTTTGGAATATAACTACAATATTGCTCATGTGGCTTATCGTTCTATTGCTTGTTAATAAAATTGAAATAACTCAATTCACCAAAAAGTGTGGCTTATCACATTCTAACAATAAGCCCTTCAATTCATTTGCTAATATTTCTCGTTTCAAACGACAAAATGCAAATAATATCTACAGCATTATTATTCTGTCCTATTTAAAAAGAACTAACTTAGTTTGAATTTATTAATATTAAATT
The DNA here is from genome assembly GCA_905340355.1 of Rhagonycha fulva. Lineage (NCBI taxonomy): Eukaryota > Metazoa > Arthropoda > Insecta > Coleoptera > Cantharidae > Rhagonycha > Rhagonycha fulva. Next base: position 40,154,287 of record HG996556.1, read on the forward strand.
AAATAATAACAACATACTAACAGATCATGTGCTGTAGCAATTTACTGAATTAATTAAGCGATCGCTTTGGTAGGCACCCTTTTTTTCGCTAAATTTAAAGCAAATTAACTTATTTCTTCTTGTGAAGCTTTCATTTTTCATATAAAATTTCCTGGTTTTAAAATGAATTTGTACCTTTCAAATATGATAACGGAAAGGGAGGGAGGCACAAGAAACTAACCTTAAATAATCGAATAATAATTTATTAACATCCAAATTATAACTAATTAATTTTTGTTGTTTTTTGGGAATTTGGATAATTCAATTAAAGATTTGCGTTAAAAAAATTCCCAAAAAAAATTAATTAATTTATGTAATGGACGAAAACAATCAGATAATTACAAATTATATATTATTATCCTTTTAATCCTATTAAAAATTTCCAATTGAATGGAATCCTTTTTACTCTTTGAAACGCTGTTTTATAAAATTATAAATAAAATTAATATTTACCTTGTATATAATTAAAATTTATTAGTGAAAACATTTTCACTCGCAGGATAAGTGCAATAAATTAAATACACCAGCTTTATCTAAACATGCCGTTGCATCAAAAATCATTAATAAATTTTATCAATTTTAATTTTCGCCAACAAGAAATACCTGGTAATTAAACATACTTGTTTATCTTTTGAGGTTTATGACGACAATTAAAACTTTTTTATTTCAAAAATATTCAACTGAAATTCTATTTTTAAATTTTCAATAATTTATTATATGTGTACGGGGTTGATCCCACACATCTGTCAAAGGTAATTAGAATTTGTAAAATGTATTTTTAATCCTCCAGGGGATCTTGTCCATAAATTATTTTATTTATAACAAAAAAATTTACGTTACTGATCATCTCAGATTTAACAAATAGAATATGAGCGGCTTTCTTTTTGTTCAGAAAGTGATAATTTTTTCAAAGTGTACCTAGCGAACTGCGAGGATCGATCGCGATATAGGAAAACAAACGGACATTCACAGGAAAATTATGATAAATAAATATTATGTAATATTTGCCCTAATCAGTATTTGATCTAATAAACAGAATTGTTCATGAAATCCGTTTATATAAAAATAAATACGTTACTAAAAAGTAACAAGCTTGAATGTAATTATTGATTCTTCTTCTTCTTAAGGTGCTGTCTCCTATTGGAGGTTGGCGAGCATTTGAAATGCTACATCTTGGCAGATTACTCTCGGTGGTTTGCCATTGCCTTCCGAGAGAAGAGGGTCATAATAAAGTTGGGTTGGGAATTAAACTTAGGGTTTCTAGCCTAGAGTCCGGTCCTTAGCCCGTTCACTTAGCTCACCTCTCAATTATTGATTAAAATTTATTAAAAGCTCCATAAATTTTTATTCAAAATTTTTTGTTGTTATTCACGGGGTATATTTGCTTTTTCAAGTAGGGCCGAGACGGTCATTTGCCTTGCAAGTAACGCGATCAACTGCTAATACAAGGTACCGGGTTCAAATCCGGAGAAGGGTAACTTTCTTATGACTGGTCTCCGTGCTTCGGAAGGCACGTTAAGCCGGTGGTCCTCCTGGGTTAATGAATTGCCATCATTAACATAAAAACCAGGGTTACAGGATCGTCTGGAGACAAGTCTAGCACACTACCTCTCAGACGTTAAGCAATTTATATGCTCAAGGATGCCAAGGAAACAACGCAGTGGCTGTTTAAGGCAAACAGGGTTGACCCTAGTCAAAAGTAGAAGAAGAAGTAGGGCCAACTCACTGCAAACTTTTACGATCACGAGAGAATTCATGTTTTTCTTACCTCTTCAAGAATTTTGTACAACTTTTATTTTAAATTCATACTTAACCTTTTATGTCCATTATAAAGAATTTGCCAATTAAATTAAATTTTTAGATGTTTTGAACATCCTAAATAAGGATCAAGGATGTGGAATTTAAAAGTCACGTTAAGACCGAATAAATACATTTAGATGATTTAATAATAAAAAAAATTAATTACGATTTTTTGGAAAACACACAAACTTTTTTTCTTTTTTTTTTATTAAAAAACTTTTTCATAGACTTGAAATAATTACCCTGTAAATAATAAATAAATCCAGATAGAAATTAAAACATGTAATTTTTAGTCTCATGGGCAATATATTATCGTCATTAGCTCTAATAAATTTTGTAGAAAGGATTATGTAAATTTTAAATAATTGCTTTTAATACTTTAGATTAAAGTTGATAATAATCAATTTGGTGGTTTATTTTATATCTTACTAATTTTATATCCAATTAAGGTCGAGGATTATTCCTTCTCGACTACATACTGTGTTGCAAAGGAAAAGGGAAAAAGGATGTCGATAAATTTTATAAAACTAATTTAGCTACATCGGTTATTAAAATAAAATTTTACAACGATTAGATATTTAAAAACTAATCAAAAATATCAATATTAATATCATATTTTAACTTTTAAATTTATTGATTATGCATTTAAATTGTATATCAAGTTTTGGTTGAAAATAATGAAGCTTCATTACCTTTACAAATTTATATTTTACTTTCAAACTTTCCGCCTTCATTTCTTAAATAACCAAAGTAATTTCCAATTGCACAATATCAGATTGTGTGGTTGTTCATCTTTTATTCACCAAGAACTAAATATTGTTTTAGGCACACAAATAATATTGTTTTCCTACGAAATTAGGGATTACGTTCTGATTTTCTTAACATTGAAACTTTATTGATTTATTGAAGGCAGATGATCAGACGAGATTCGTTTTACTGCAAATTGTATTTTTAGCTCGTTACTTTTACTATAAGGTGATATGTAGTTTATGTATCAATCATAAACGAGAAACATCTCAAAAAAATTCAATATAAATCTAATATTAAATTTGTGCTTCAAAAATATCGACAGTCTATAAATCTCAGAACTTTTAATTTATATTTTGTTTGCTTACATGTACAGTTACACAAAACGTAATTTTACCTACATTCACTAAATTATTGGTTGTACCAACAGGTGGTATTAAATGCTTCAATTTAAATATTTACAAACAGCAAACCAAAAATATCCACAAAAGTCTAATAAAACGTTATAAAATTAAATTGTTTACTTTAGTGTTAGTGATAAATATTTATCCCAAAATACAACTTGGAAATAATATGAAGAGCGAATAACGTGCCGGAGTGTCACAATCTTTTGATTTTCCGACTTGTAAAAGTTATTACAATTACGTAAATAGAATAGAATAAAAATAGAAAAAACCAATTAAACTGAAAAGCGTGCTTTTTTAATTTTGTTTTTGACCATGACATTTTGTTAGAATAAAATATGGAACCAATTCTTTATGTAATACTTAAAGTTCACATAAGTACGTCTAGACAGTCGGGATGTGTAATGCAAGATTTGGTAATAATAGACTATCGCATCACTTCCAAAAAAAATATTAACGTCGTTACAACATTGATTTTAACTATGCACCTCATAACTGCTTGTGAATGGCCAACTTCAATTATTTCTTTAATAAAAAAAAGTTTTTAAATTGGCCATTCATCAGCTGTAGGCTTCCCTTTCAGTATAATTACATTAATAAGAATGTTCAAATTTTTGCATATTTTTTCGACTAAAACCGCTGTTAGAATTGCTGGCTGCTCCCCAAAGCTGAATACTGTATGTCCAAATTGGTTTTATTTGCATATGACTACTTTGTTTTCCAGTGAGAGTTGAGAGTTGCGGCCCAGCAACCACATGTGTTTCCTAAGAGAGTGTCCCAGTGTTTTACGTCATACATATATGTTTACTCCAGGTCGGACGTCAATCAAGATGTACACCAAGGTATCTAACATCTTTCAGAGGGATAAATCTTCTATTTAGTTTGAATAGTGAACAAGTGTCTCTCCTGGTTGTAAATGTCACATGCACCAACTTTTGGGGTTAGCATTAATTTGGCATATCTTCAGCCAAATTTCAATTTATAGAAAATAAATCTTAAAAAGAAAATTTCAAGAATTAGGTGTGATATTAGTATGTGTCGTAAAATATAGAATTAAACAAACTTAACCAAACGTTAAAAATTGAAATTTTGAAATTTCATTCAATTGAAGTCTTGAAATTTTCTTTTTAAGATTTATTTTCTATAATAGGGCAATCACAAGATTGTTTTTGTGATAATTGTGATAAATTTATTTTTCGAAGTTATGTTGGTACGGTGTACCACTGCTTTGACAACCTTGTCTGTGACAGTTATTCTGAAATTTTTATAGTAACCTTTATTTCATCTTGAACTCACGTGCAAGAAAGTCTAGCTTAATTTATTATTTTTTTTGGTACAAAAAATTTTTTTTTAAGTTTTTTAGTCATTTTCATGCTTTTTTTTTTTTCTAGTTACATACGACTGAAGATAGGCAATTACCTTGAAATGGCGCCATATCGTACTATTCTGTAATCATTTTAGTATATTTTTCAATTTTTAAATACCACGTTTTACTTTTCTTCACTCCCCCCTTTTTTCAAAAAAAAAAAAGTTTTAGTTATTTTTCTAATATTTTATCTAGTTTTACCTTGTCACTAAAGAGGCAAATGTTTTTTAAAGTGTTTTTTATAATATTTCTTGTATGTTGTTTCTTTTCTTACGGTTAAAAATTCTAAAATTTTTAACGTTTGATTAACTTTGTTCAATTCTAAATTTCAATTTCTTTTAGGTGCGCTTGTAGATAGACTGATGCAATCTTTGCATGGCGATCTGGGGCAAAAATAGATGTGTCGTTGCAGAAGTTGCAATAAATAAATGTATTGACATTTTTTGGTAGAGCAGTCGTAAAGATTAGAAACAGTAGTCTTTTCAAGAAAAGTTTTTTAAAAAATTTTGATAAAGTTGGAAGCAGCCTGATGGGCCTGTACGAGTTGGTTTCAGTTGGTGGTTTTCAGGGTTTAAGTATTAAAATTATTTGAGCTACCATTCATTGTGCAGAAAAATAGCCCATTTCATTGGAATTGTAGATTGTGGTAATACATCCAAGTGCTGTATTGAGTAATTCTTTCAAAACTTTTGCGGTTGTGAGGTTGAAACCTGGAAATTTGTTCAGTATCAGGAGTTTCTTTGTAAATTTAATCTCACTTTTTTTAATCTTTTTTATTGATAGTTCTATTTAGAGGGAAATATCGAGGAATTTTTCAATGTTGTCGTCGTCATTTGGCTCTTGGCAAATAGTCTTGGCAATAGTCTTGTACTTTTTTCTGGTTAAGGTTAGTTAAAGTGGCTTTTCAAGCTGTTTCTTAAGTGTTTTTTGCTAAGTTTTGAACAGCCTGTAAGAAAAATTCCCTTCGAAAAGAGAATTCTCCGCACACCCAGTAAAACTGGTAAAATTCGACGTGCGAAGACCCTGATGTAAAAAACTAGCTCAATGATAATTCGGCGGCTGGGTGATGGGTTGTATTAATTGCTTCTCGAAGTAGTAAAACAAAATAAACATTAAATAAACTTTAATATGACTAACAGTAAGCACAAGAAAACACTTGGGTTAATAAAAGTGAGAACATCCAAAATTTCTGTCTGCTGGCACCACAGGTGTCTGGAACAACACACACCAAGTATCGTGGTGTCAAAAGCTAAATCAAAACAACTACAATAAGCAAAATCACTCACCTAAAAGATCTTAAACGTGATTACAAAAGATAATATTACATAAAATACTCATTATAGTTGTTCTTCTCTCTTCAAGATGTTGATACAAACATTCCAAACAATGTGTTGACCATAAACAGAACAGGAACCCAAAAACTCATCTCCAAATATAGTAGTGCTATCAACAGGTGGTGCAGGTGTTACCAGGAATAATAAAAATGGTCGTCTAGATAAAACATTATCTTCCCACTCAAAAACCAAGAGGTAAAATCATAAAGCCGGGACGTTGATAAGCCATAAATTCATAAAGTTATAAAACCAAATAAAGTTTTAAAGCATAAGGTTTTAAAGTTATTAAAAGTTTTAAAGCCGCTGTATGCTCAACCATGACAAAATAATCTAAAAGATCGAAAACGGTAATCAGAAAAAAATATCTCAACAAGTGGCAACTTACATGGAAAATAATTCCGCAAAAGCGATTTCTAAACTAAAGGCATTCAAGTATCGAACAAAACGTCTTACGAAAATATCCTCAATCGTACCACAAACACTGGAAATTTTGGAAAACATAAAATCCGCAAAAGCGATTTTCCAGAATAACTGAAGCATCCATAAACACGAATAAAAAACATAAACGAAAACGATCTGCATCGATCCATGCAAAGATCTCAAAAAATCATGCTGAGCTAAAATTGCATCAAACTTGACAGATAACTTCTTCTGACAGGAAAATTTTAGCGGAAGTGATGTCAAGGCCAATCATACGCGCTGCGCATGAACCTTAGGTCACCAGCGGCGTGCGAACTCACAACGAAAATGAAAAATTTTTGTTACAAGCCTCGTCTAAGTCGTATTCGGATTTCAAGGAAACGTCACGTTGCAGTAGACTAGAGTGTAGTACTTCTCGAAATAGTTTCCAATCAGTATGCTTATTGTAAAGAGTTGAAAGTTTAGGCTGCTTAACAATTTAGAAATGGAACCTTGCGGAAAGTGATCTGAGGAGAGCTCAAAGCTTGGCTTCATTGTAATGTCTATCTATCGTCTATCGTGTAGCGCTACAACCCTGATGGGTCTTGTCTGACTACTATGATAATAAATTTTAACATCCAATAGTTTTCATGGCATTGTATTTTTACCTACGATGGGGAACCAGCCCGACAAAAAAACCCTCAACTTAGAGAACCAGAAAGACGACCAGAATAAATTTCTTACTTCACCCGGATTCGAACCAGGTATTTAGCGGTCAAAGTCAACTTGCGTGACCACTATGCTTCGATCGTCTCTTTATTATAATGCAATTTGGTGATAAATACCTACGACTATGCAGAAGTCCTGCACGTTGGGGAGATTTTTTCTGTCTGTAGGCCAGTCTATTGCTTGTCTGGTGGAACAGTGATTTAAATGTAAATTTTCTTAAAGGTATAATTTTTATACCGCCATATAATTAAATACAAAATAGTAAATATAAATAATTATTTCTTTTTCATTGTAAATATGATCAGGAATAAAATTTGTTAACCCAAATTATAACAAATCGATATTAAGCTTATTGTTATTATTGTATTTAGGTGTCTATTTACTGCAAGAGCCTTTCAGAACTGCGACCAGTTTTGATCTTTTGTTCTTAACCCTTCTAATTAGGTTTTCAGAAATTCAAAAAAAAATTGTTTTGCTAGCAAAATATAGAACACTTCTGAGAGGTTTTTCATTTACTTTCTTGGGTGTCTGTTGTGTCTCTCCTAAACATTTTAGCCTAAGTCAAGTTAAGGCGTTACAGCTGCAGAGAATGTGTTTGACCATCGCTTTTTAAGGTGATATCTCACTAGGCGATGTGTCCGGTGAGCAACCCTGTAATGAGTCTAATTTCGTTCTTTGATAAAGAAAAGCGTTTTAACCTCTGCAGTCAGAGAATTTTATGAATTTCTTTACCTGTCTCTGTCCTGGGTGTATTTATTATACCAGAAAGTTTTCTTGCTCTACGCTTTCCACTTCTTGTTTTTCAACCCTTTGTGTGTTTTGGATAGCCTACAAAATGGTTCAAGTTCAGTTGGGTTTGTTCTTGATCCTGATTAGCTATTTTGTTTGAAAGCGAATGATATTTATTGTTGTCCTTGTCCAGTTTTTTCAAAAATTATCAGCATTCTCATATGTATAGAGACTCGTGCTTTTATCGCAGCTTAGCTATCAGATGACATTATTTTGACTCGTTTGCCCTTTAAATTCGTAGGCACATAGTGCAATTGCAAATATTTTAGCTTGCATAATTGTGATGTAGGTTCTTAAAGCTTTGATGCCTCATACCTTTGGCCATGTGCCTGTTCCCAGTTCAGTTTTTAATCCATCTGTATAGTAGTTGGAGGTTTCTGTATCATTTTGTATTGTTTGACTTCCAGTTTTGCTGCGGTCTGAACCTTAAACGGTGTTTCAAAATCAAAAATTCTTGGAATAATATTTCTCTAAACTGACATCGTTTCGAGCCCTACATGGCTAAACATTTTAAGTTTATTTTAACTTCAATGAGCTTCTATTTTCTTCATTTGAGTCAAAACTAGTCTTAGAGTTATTTGGAAAATCTTTGAGATAAAGGGGTCGAATTTTTAAGTGAAATTGGTGTCAAACGTTTCAACTTCAACCGTTATAAAGTTATTCACAAATAATTTATTTAATAGATAAAGTAGAGAACTACAGACATGTTTTCTGCATTTTTCTTTTTATTGATTTTGATTACAATATAGCATTACATTGGCTGTTTTATTTGGTTTTTGAAACACCTAATCTACTGCAAAATACTGTCAACAGATGGTTCTATTAAACCTGCTGAATGCCAAATAACTTGCTTTAGCACAAATAAATCAAGCAAAAACAATAATAAAGCGATTTAGTAAGTTTTCAAATACAATAACATCATATTTTCAGTCTTTTAAAGTATGTATGTAGATGAGATGTTGCCAAGATTAAAAGTGGAATTGCAATTTGAAACTGCCTAATCAAAGTTATTCAGATTTTTGTGCAAAACTGATGCTAATAGACGGAGATTTGTTTTGAGCTATAATGACCTTCCAATATGCTATCATTTTAATTTCATAATAAAATATGAGTTAGGGTACGTAACTTGCTCGGAGTTGAAAAAATTTTTAAATACTTACAACTTTGCAGAATATTAAATTAAATTCATGAAAATGGAAGTTTAAACGAATTTTTATCGGTCAAGAAAGTTCGAGATACGAAAGAAAATAATAATTTAGTAATAAAAAATAACTTCGTGGCGGTTGAGGGTCAAAAACAAAAACTATGATAACTTTATAAAACTGAAACTATCTGGATTTTATTCTGGATTTTATTGTGGAGGGCAAGACAAGCTCGCACGCACTTAGGCCTTTGAATCGGGCATGTACTACCTCCGATTTCCCAGCAGTATATGTGGCGCGACTAGGAATAGAACTGCGGTTTTCCGCTTCCTAGCCTTCTAGTATATGCTTAACACCACACTGCTGGTTACTCAAACTATCAACCATTTATTTTTTTTCCTAAAAAAATATGACTGATTGCACACAAAAATATTTTTAAATACTATACCTACCTTAAAAATTAAAGGCAGTAATTTTAATTTATTTTAAATAAAACAACCCTCTACACGTCCCTTAATATGAAAAACATTTTAAATATAATATATCGTCAATTTGTACAGGAAAATCTTCTAGTAGGTACATTTTATAAAAATGTTTGAACGGATCGGTATTTTATAAAACAAATAAATTTTATTGATTGACTGGTAGATTATATTAGGTTATTCAGAATGCAATTTCTCTCCGAGACAAAAAAAATTATGAATGTAAATAATATGTTTTCTTAACTTATAAATTTTTCAAGCATTTTCAAAGAAATGATTGCTTTGTTGCACGCACAATGTTATAATGTTTCTGTCATTTTGTGTCTAACTGCAAATTTAAAATATGGATTAATTGAAAAAATATTGACATTTACAAATGGACTAATTAATTTGAATTTGATCGATAGTAGCAATGGCATATTGACAGCATTACAGTATAGTTTATTTATTAAAAAATTATATACCAATTAAGGTGCCTCTCTTGGCTTAAAATCCTAAAAATACAAATTAAAACTGTGCTGTTAATAAAAAGTATTTTTACACGATTCAAAAAATATTAATTAGGTAAAACATAAAACTATTTTGGCACAGGCTTAAAATTTTGAAATTAAAATTAATTTTGAAGTATCAATAATGTCTTCAAATATGACCAATCACAGCGCTTGTAGTGCTAGTCACATTATTAATCAAAATTTTAAAATTTTAAGCTTGTACCAAAATAGTTTTATGTTTTATCTTTCTTAATTTTTTGGAATCATTTAAAAATATTTATTATTAAATTGTGCGTTACAATTCTGACTTGTTCAAGACCTTTATTTTACGCTACGAGAGAGGCGCCATAGAGGTAAATTACCTAACCAATACTTGAAAAATTTAAAAATATTATCGATCTGCGTATCTGTAAGTCTAATATTAGTTTGTTTGTTTCCACCAATCATGTAACCGTATAGTGTACGGTCGCTCTTGTGCGCAATAAGTAAAAATCATGCGCAATGAATAAAAAGCATTTTTTTACTCACGAGCGTGACCGTACATTGTACGATTCTTGGCTGATTGGAGCAAACTTAAAGTGTCACTTTTTGTAATCAATTTGGGTTACAAAACGTCATATTTTTACTACTAGTAATAAAAAGCAAAAATATAATTTTGAAGAGATACCTCAGCTCTGAGAAAAGTATGTTCAAATGTGGCAGAGAAGCAGACTACATATATCTGAAAAATAAAAAACAATGACTAAAGATAGTTAAAACAAATTTATTGTAATTTTTACACATTCTAATAATTATAACATTGAATATAATAAATACAATGATCATTAATAAATATAAATTAATCGTTTGAAAGAGCAGTATCGCTAGTACTTGGTTTACTTCGTTTTCTAGAATCTACATTGTACGTAATTCTCTTTTGCCACATCAATGAAGTTTCTTCGTTACCAGCAATAAAAAACAAAAAAAGAACAATACCCCTTAATGTTGCTGTAACACAGAAAATATAAGTTAGCCACATCGTGTTGGTCAAAGCACCGAGAAACCCAAACACCCAAGTCATTCCAAGAACAAAGAACAAAAATAAGGCTAACAATATTTGTAATTTATAGTTCTTACTTTTCTGAACACAGGATGTCGTTTGTCGTGCTACACTGTAAATAATTTTTATAAAAACAACTGCATTGCAAAGCAATATAAAAAGAATTGGGCATATATAAGCATATATCAAATATTTTCCTGAGATATAGCAAAAGTTGTGAGCGTTAATCTTGTAACTCTGCATTGACGCAAGAAGAGTTACAACAACTGGAAGCAACGGTACGATCCATCCTACGATAAGACATTTTACAATAATATTACTCTCTTGGGGTGTAAATACCGCGACAAATCTTCTGTATTGTAATATTGCCACAACAAACATCCAACAAAATTCCGACACAATTATATAATGAAGACACGCTGCAATTGCTTTGCAAGCTATTCCGTCTTCCTTAATAGCGTATAATGAAAACATTAAACTAATTTGTATTGTAATTGCTATACAGAAATTAATCAGTATCACGTTTCCTGCTTTACTTCTCCAAGATTTAAACATAAGAGCAGTAAGAAATATAGGAATAATCCCAATTAGTGATAAAGCTGATCCTAGCCCAGTTATAATATTTAAAGCTAGATCATGAGGTGATATTACTAAATCGCCTTGAATTAACAAACCAAAGTGAGTCATATGGTCAAACTCGCATATTTCCAACATTTCTGTTTTACTTTCTACATTTGTTTTCCACTGACCGTGAATACCAACCATCTCTTCGTTTAATCCATAATTCCAGAAAGAACAATTTTTTTTGTTTTCATATTTTTCAACAGTTCGAAGTGCAATTTTCAGAGGATTGCTTAATTTTTGATAACCTGGAATGGTCACTCCCACTACTTTAGATTTACTTTGTTGAACAGATTTATTATTAGTTTCTCGAAATAAAATGTCGTCGTAAAATACTACAATTACCAACATAATAGCAGTATCCTTAGCAAATTCTTCTTTTATTTTATTTACTTCTTCCGAAGGAAATAAAACTGCGATATCTAATTTCTTGTCTTTTATTATGTTTTCGAATGACGTGTTTTGATGAAGTTGTGATAATTTGTAAAGTTGAAAGTTTTTATTTTCTGAAAATACATTATACATCGCTAAACCCCGGACGGGGCTCTCTCTGAGATCGCTTATTTGAATAACCAAACGTGGTAAAACTTTAGTCCACGATCGCTTGACATTATGAACAATGAAGTTATCCAACAAGGAAAGTAGTCGATCTGTGGAATTTAAATATGATTGGGCCAATTTCATAGTTTCGTTGTCAAAATTCATCATATTGTTGATGATAACTGTAAAGTTATCTTCGTGTATTTTTTCGTTTTCGGTTACGGTGACTCGTTCCAAAGCTGATGTTGCCAAATGGATATCTATGGGTTCATCGCTAATACATTCTTCCGTTATCTTTAATAAACCGTGAATTATCTCTGGTGTAGAAACGTTACCGTTAGCCAAATCAAATAATTGGTTGGTGGTTTCAGAATACTCCGTATCGTTGTAGCATTTTCCGACGGGTGTATTCCAATTAGCTCCGTTTACAAAGTTACCTGTACATTTTCGAGTTACCGGTAACATCCCACGTGTTTTATCCAAACATAGCACATTTATTGGTATTGCGGAGGCCCCTACAACAGTGGTAGGCCATACCAGTGTTTGATTATCAGCTGAAAGGGTAGTCTCTTTTAAACAAACATCGGTGCTTCTAAAGTTTCTAATTGTATAATTACGAGAATTTTGCTCTACTTTAAGAAATATTTCATTTATTTTATCATGTTGTTCTTGGATAGTTCCCGAAGTGCAGTTTATTGTTAGATGACAATTTACAGAAATAGATTTAGAATTGGTTGAATAACTGCCACTTATAGGTCTTAACGACACAATATCACATTCAGTTATAGAGTTTGTTATAATTTCCTTAATACGCTTACAAATTTCAACATGAACTTTTCCTACGAATGGATCTTGACAAGCTGGAGATCCCAAATTATATTTTACTATTATTACAAATTCATTACTATTACGTTGTAAGTTATTGTATACAACGAGTATATTACTTTTAACGACCTCATCAGAGGAAAATTCAAATGCATGGCACCAAAAATGACCAGGAATTTCTGAAAAATCAAGTAAAAACTCCGTTGTTGTGGATGTAGAACGAGAAATTGTAAAATTAACCTTATGCGTAAATTCATCCTCATTAGAATCAGAAAAGCAGTAAATATCATTTCCATTCATATCACTAACGGAATCAATATTTTTCACTGTTAATTCTACTCTATTTTTTGATCTGCTAAACCTTAAAGTTAAAGATGGTTTCTCTAAATCCAATTTAACTTCACAGAGAGAACAATTGAAAGATCTATCTTTGCCTAATATCCATCCCCCAGACGGAAAATTTTCAAATTTAAAGGCTCCTTCGGAATGTGTACAATTGTATGGTTGGGACCAATCGGTATAACCAACGTGATTTTTGGCTTTCGCCCACTTATAATACGTCTCCGATTTTGCATTTTGTTGTTTGGACATTCCCATCCAACATTCATTGCTGTCGTTCCGTAAAAAAGTTTTTAAAAATATGTTTTGATACACGTGAATTGGTTCTGCTAATTTAGTACAAAACTGCTGTTTTCTTGGTCGAGATGCAATAAACTTTTTACAAAAGCATGTAGGTTGAGATAGATCAAAGTCACTAACCATGCAATCGTCGTAACCCAATGATTTACATAATTTAACCAATTTTTGTGATTGTAATTTGTTATATGAATACACACATAAAGTAGAAAAACGGTCAAAACAATCAACTCGTTGCAATGTTGAATTCGATATTACAATGCAATCGGAACTGAGATCATTTTCATTTTCGTTAATTGTATGTAATGGTAATCCGTACATTTTTCCATTTTCGTAGTAAACAAAATTTGGATATCTGGATTTTTTTTCTCTAATAATATTTAGCCAAATCGTATGATAATCTGATAGGTTTTCAAAAGCTTCAGGTAGTTCACTATATTTAAGCGAATGTGGATATTCGCAAGTTGTTGCATATGTTTGGTTATGTTTCAAGTGGTAACAATAAGTATCAGTGTCATTAATGTAACTTTTAAAATTAGGAGGACATATGTCGTAATTATTCGCTTTATGGCAACACTCTGACGATGTATCAATATTTTTTATTCTTGATTTGTTTCCGAAAATATCCAAATTTGAACTGTATGCACATGTTACTTTTGGCGATGTTGATTTTATTTCTTCGTCAAATTCACAATCATTTTTATCATAATCGGAATTCTGTTCCAGAAATTCTTCTTTATATAAAGTATTTCCAGTAACTGCCTGAAATTATAAATTATATTATTTTATTCCATAAGATTTGTAGGTCAAAACAGTCACTAAAAGTTGAAATTTTGGATTATTTTCAAAATTTTTTCCTTGGATTAATTATTATAAATTTTTAAAACTTACATTTCGTTTGGCTGCTTCATCTAAATTCTTACTCCAGGACATTGTTAGCAGCAAATAAATCATATACGTAACTGCAGCATAAATAAAATTAATAAAATAAATTTTTTCAAAAAAAAACTTTTTTCCTACTCACCTTTTGTCATATCGTCAGTGAAAGCTTCAACTAATATGTTTTTTATAACAAAGGGTGTCTACGGATTAATTAAACGTATTAATGATAGCTTATCGCCATTATCAAAAAGTAATTTTATTACTAAATACTGTGACATTGTTGACATATGCTTATTGATTAAAATTACCGTTACTCAAGAGTTATGGCTCTTAATTTGCTAATAATGGCGTTTGTCACTTTTGAAATATAGTAACCACTTAAAAATAACGCAAAACGTGAAGCGTAACGACCTTGGCAATTTTTAGAAGTGCCCTTAATATTATTGAATTTTATATTTAGCAAAAAATTGTAACAATCAATTCTATCAATTGAGTAATCATGTTATTTTAAAATCGTTTAATCCAAGTCAGATAACTTTACATTACTTTTCAATTTGTAACTAAAACTTGCATTATTAACATTACCTGTTTTTGCAGTGACAGCTGAGAAATCTGCAACCGAAGAAGAAGAAACCAACGCGGAAAACAATTCAGAATTAAATGAAAAATTGGGTGATGGTGATCCACGTAAGACCATAAAAGTAAAGCCATTTGGAGGTCCTCTACTTGCCCAACTGTAAGTTTTTTAACTTGATGTTTTTGTTTAGCTTAAAATATTATTTTTCTTGCATGTGCCAAATACCATGCAGTATGTAGGTATCGATTTGACTAAAACTGAGAAAACTTGGCTGATTTTTCTTTACACATCAGAAATTGATCTGAAATCACATATTGCAACTAAGAATTTTTTAAGGCATACTCTAGCATACTCTGGGCCGAAGAATGATTAAATACGGCATGTCTGTTATGGCACTGACCCTACGGGCTCAAGTGATGCCCAATCAGGTTGTGATCTAGTGAGCTCTATCAAGGCAGTCATGACTATACCTGACAGTTATCGTATTCGGCATCGGAAACCTGATATGGCTCTATGAGATGACCTTGACCGAGTTTTGCGTCACATTACAAAGTTGTCAAAAGTGTTTTAGATGTAGATGTGGCACAACTTTTGTCTAAAGTGGATTAAAATCAGTGTAGCCCTTCTACTTCACTTTTTGCTTGAAATTGTTTGTCCACCTTTTACTCTGAAACTTTTAGTGGTTCTCTTGAAGTTCCTTTGTTATTATCAGTCTTTCTATCAAACTATTTATCTATTTATTTTCCATCTACTTTTAAAGCTTTCCTTTTTGAGAAAAAAACTACCCACAAAATATTTCACTGGGTAATTTGAAATTCTAAAAGAATACACGTCTTGTGAAGTCTTTTCACATAGACGACTTCTTTTTTAAAATTAATCCTGAGACTTCCTCAGTAAAACCCAGTTTAAGGTTTACAATAAATTATAATGAATTAGTATACTATAATTTATGTTTTTTGCCCTCAGTTTTGAATAGCAAAATAATAATTCTTATAGCATATTAACAAAAACTAAATGAAGTTTTGAGAACATAAGAAGCACTTAAAATCATTAAAACATTACAAATTAACATCGTAACTTTGTCTTAGAATATTAAAAATTTTTAGGAAAGGTCGTCAATCTTACAGATCTTACACAGTTTTACAACTTTAACATAAACTTTACTAGAATTGTCTGTCATCTGAAAAGTAATAAAAAGTTTTGAAGGACTAATCGAAATTTTATTTTGCTCTAATTATTTTTCTAACTTTTGCTACAAGATCTTTTCTCAGGACTTCAGCAAATATTCAAAGGTCGTTTGCTTTATCTTAATACATAAAAATTATTTATTTGATACTTTTGACAGATACTTATCTAGATCAAATCAAAAATCAAAATAAAAAAAAACTCTATTGAATAAATATTACATAAAAAAATTTGAACTTATACCTAGCGCCTATTGCTTCTAACAATTAATCTAGATTAGTATGCTGCTTTGGAAGTCTTAAGTATTTCCAGTTTCAAATATTTACATTTTCTTCAAATGCAAATAGTAAAATAGAATTATCCTGAAATCAACATTCATGTGCCCTTTGGTTAAATTTGAGTAGTATCTGCTTTGTCAGGCTTAAAAGTAATTTTCGAAAAGTCTGGCATAAACAATCTCCAATGATGTATTTTTAAGTCTATCCGCAGGCTTATCTTGTTTCGTTGTAAATGAACCATGTAGGTTGTTTAGAGTATATAAAATTGTATATTATACTGTAATGATAACCTCAAAGACGTATTTTTGCTCTAGGAAAATATTGCAATTTAAACATATGCAGTTTATTCTTCTCAATAATAGAAAACTAATATTTACTTTTTCTAAAAGGTGCAGTGTTAAATATTTACACCATTTACTATTTTCCTTTTATTGTATTTTTCACAATAAGTTAAATATACCGCAATAAATTTCTTTTATAACTTGGAAATCAATCGACTAATCTATTATAATCTCACCATATTCACTCTGTTTTTCAAAATTGGTTAGTCTACCAACCGCAGCTGTTCATTATTTACTGGCTGATATACTTGCTTAACATTTATGAAGATGTCTCGATTACAAATACCGAAAAGAAAACTTATAAATAATTTGTATCGAACAATATTGTTTTGTTCACATTACAATCTCCACTCCATTGATTGAAATCCTTAGACAATGGTTAACCTTTACATTTTTGGATTTCTGTCTATTGTGTTATATTAGTTTTTGTCATTGTTATATCAGCCTATAGACATACCATTTTTCATACCTTGCACGTTTTGTAGGTTTGCGTTACTTAGTCAATATTAAATATATAGAAACAATTCGTAATAGTGGTTCTATAAATAGCAAATAGTTAAAGAAGGTCAGTTTATGGATTTATTATTTACTGTTTACATAAATATTTTGTTCCTTTTCAATCATTACCAAAAAAACTTGGTATATTGTATTGTTATTTATTATACAACTTAATTCGTTCGAGACCTTAATTTAAGTATCATTCATTCGAATATTAGAAAATCAGAAGAGTAGAAATTTTGTTTTAATTGCTTGTTTTTTATGTAAATAACGAGTTGCTTTTTCTACTCAAAGTTTGCACATTAATTTGCATTTTAAGTCTCCGTTTCTTTGTAAGAACCTGTTCAGAGAATTGCTTCATATTTTTATTTATGAACTTACAAAACATCGTTAAAACTTAGTTCAGTGTAATTTTTTTTTCTGGAAAGTAATTTCACCTGTTATATGAAAATTCGACTCGAAGATTTGTTACAATTCAGGTATTACTAATTTCTTAACAGAACTCTCGTTTTATTTTAACAATTATTTCTTTAACTGAAAAGTCTTTTTCCGGGCACATGTAAACTTCTCTAATTCAGAAAGTTAAATTTAAAAAGTGTAAATTTCCATAGATGGTAAAGTTCTGACACTAATCATGGCAATGATGACGTAATGATCAGAAACAAACATTCGTCCACTTCATTTACATGACAGCACTCGTACGTTCTCTCTCCACTAGCTAGTACACACAAGATGACTACATCTCTGCCATGATTTAGTGTCAGAACTATACTAATGATATACTTTTAAATTTTAAACATTCAATAATTTAGGAGGCAGCATTAAAAACCTTAACCAAATTTTAAAAAAAATTTTATTGAAATTATGGTAGTTGAGGGTGTAAATTATAAACATTACATTCAAAAATTTGGGCTAAATAGGGCCAAAATTCATGAAAATAATATGTGATTTATAAAATGCTTCAGGTACATTTAATAAACAACAGATTTCAGTAAAAGCAATAGCAAATTTTGCAATAGGGGAAACTCAAATTGAGTAATATTTGTTTTATGTTCAAGATTTAATATTCCAGTTAGTAATACATTAAATCACTCAATTTCTTGTTGTTTGTTTACATATTAACAGGTAATTGATGGGTAATTACGAAACTAATTAATGATGATCTCTAACTTCTAACTAATTTTGCAAGTACTTTCTGATATCTACTTGCTAATGCAAAAAATTAAAATTTTCGGTTGATATCAAGAGTCAGTTAGGATGAAACCTAAACCATTTTATAAAAACAACATTTTTAAATAAAATAAGCAAAATCTGCATAAAATTCGAACTTAAACAAAATACCTAAAACACTTAAAAAAAGCTGATGTCACGATTTTGTATAAAAATATGTAACTTTGTTTTTTTACTTTTCTTAGCTGCGCGTCACGTTTAAGCAGTTAGGTGATAGCATTTTATTTAATTAATTAATATTTGGTTAAAACACCTTAGGTTAATTAGTATGATTGCATATAAACAGAATGGCAAGAAGTTATTTTATAATTAAAGGTTAGAATTTATATTCATCCCCTGAAGCATAATCTACTCTCTAAAACGCAACCCCTAATAAAAGGGTTAACCAAAACAAAAACCAAAATCTGGCGCAATCTAGAAAAAGCCTCTTCAGTTTGTGTAGTCACGATGTTAATAGGCCAGCTCTCAATTTGGTGCGGATGCAAAGCCGTGGATTCTGAAATAAAAGATAGCTTGGAGAAAACTTCAAAAAAACACATTTGACAATAAATACTTTAATTGACAAAAAATAATTAAGAGGTGGTGTAGTCACAATTCCAGTAATAATAATTGTATAAGATTGTGTTAAACAAAGCACAGTTGAAATATAAAAAAATGCAGTGCCACAATCAAAAGGTGCCTTCACGTCAAATTAACAAGTTTCTCACTCAATAATCTCTAATGGCTAACCCAAAATAACTACAAAAAAGCATAAACACGTATATAGCTTACACAAATTGGAAAAGTTAAATGTATTTACGTAAGAGGTAAGTTGTGTTAAGGTAAGTTTACAACTTATAAGGTGCCAAGTACTCCCTTCCAATCGAGATAAGACGTGAGGCTTTTCAGGTGAAATACTGAAACCCTTGTCAGTAATCAATGGGCTATAACTGATTGGCACTTGCAAATACAGGACACTGCTTACAGATGTATAAAAAACACGATTTTGGTGACGCCAAACAAAAACTGAACTAGTTAGATAATAAGAAATTTCCTCCAAGTGAATCGAAAAAAGCAAGGTTTGTAGGTTTGCTTCTGGTTGTCAAAATAACAAAAACCAAGGGCAGCTAATCGAGAAAGATCGAGAACGACCATCAGATTTGCGCATCAAAACTGCGTAGAGAACACGCGCATAAATCCCTTTCCAATCGCGTTTGCTACGTTTAGTAAATCGGCACACAAAAAATCACTGTGACAAAATAAAAATTACATCCGTTATTTAATCTAGTTACGAAAAGACTAAATTTAATGTCGCATTCAAGCAAGATTATCAACACTTGCACAAAGTGCATGCATAAAATGCGCATAAAGGTAAATGAAAATGCAGGGCGGGATCAAAGAAAATTCTAAAATCCTGTTCAAAAAGAAACCAAATAACAAATGAAAAATTTGTTACACTTTATCAAAATATTAATAACAACTTCTTTTTAGCTCCAACTTTTACGCAAAGTATTTATAGTTGTCTGTTATTTTGCGATTGAGAATAACCCATGTTTATAGTACATCCATATAAATATGATGCAGATACGAGAATCTATTCAGCACAATAGCACTGTAATTTGAAAAATTTTCATCTTATTTGAAAATATTATTAGTTTTCAAACGAGAAAACGACTCGACTCTATAAAAGGTTAATGTGTGAATCAAAATTCGTTGCATTATCAATAAATTATAAGCTTCCTAACACATTGCATGCCATGCAGCCCCATACTATTATATTACATCGCTCACGTATCATTCTCATCTTGTTTGGTTTGTGTTGATGTTTTGCCGACAATATAAAAGATCGAACGTGTAAAATTTATAAATTTTTGAAAGTACTCTAAGCTCACGTGCCATCATTTCTTTGGAATATGTTTAATAAATATTAAAAAAAAAATTTCAAAAAAAAGAAAAATCAAGGAAAGATCTAAAAATCGAAGGATTACGAAGAACAAATTTGAAGCAATGGATGAACGTACATACATGTTATAAGTTTGTTTATTAATTGTTTGTTTATTAAGTTGGCTTCGAGTTTAGCTCATTAATCAGTACATTAGTATAAATTAATATACTGCTAACTAAATTATCTCAAAAAAAATAGTGTTTAGCTGACTTATTTCATTAATTTTTACTATTTTGATTTTGAAATAGATTAATAACCTTTACAATAGTTAGGGCGGATTTCATAATAAAAGCGTTAATGCCGACTTAACTAAAAGGTCATAGTTAACCAATAGAAAACGTCCGTTAACTCTAACAAGCCAATAGAAATCCTTTTTTAAATTTAATGGCTTGTTAAAAGTTTTATGAAATCGACCCTTATATTTGAAAAGTGCTCATTAGTGTAGAAGAAATCATAACATATATTATTATGCTTAATTACAATTTTTTTAGTATGGAATATGTTGTCAAATATTTACGCTAGAGGGCTAATTATATTATGCATTGTCGTATTATTGGGTAGTTTATAATTTTGGGGTGCTACGCTGTGGCGTAAAAGGCACTAAAAATACTTAAATTTGTGTTATGGTTTTAAAAAATAAAAGAAAAACAATTTTTCTAATTTAATTGATGAGGATGGTTAAGAGAGCCAGCAGCCAAGTTTTCCAATACAGAGTGACTTCTAGTAACAGATTTCTTTTTAACATAAGAAAATTGTCCTTTCAAAAGAATTGCATGACTGATATTCTGAAAATGTTGCTTTATTTTTAAAACTTGAGTACCTACAATTGTTAAGTATTTTCGTTAAGTTTATACCTGAAAAATTAAAATTTTTGTGAAAGTGACATAAAGAAATTATTTTAATTTACCTGCCCCCCAAATAAGGTAAAATTTTGGGATTTTGGTTGACGCAGGTTAGCAAGACAAGTGGACTTGAAGTGTCAATGTTGCGGGAAAAAGCAGACTTTTTTTTCCTGTTAAAGATTTTTTAAGTTTTTTGGAATCTAAGCAAGATTTTGTGAAGAATTGTTTAATCAGCAATCAGTGATAAAAAAATACTGGAAGATCTTTTCAGATTTATAAGTTGGAATCACACGGAGCGAATATTAAAATTCTTATATATTTTAATGAATTGTAGAACAGTTCAAAATTGATATTTGGTTGTATAATCGTCATTTTGATCATTATTTTAAAAGATTCTAAAAGCAAGACATTTGGAGGTTATTCACAGGGTATCAAAATTTAACGTCCCTATAATTTACATGGAATATAACACTTTATGCACCTACTTAATTATTTTTGAAATTTATTGGTGTTATGATTACTGAACTAATTAGTATTCTTGGAAGCAATAAATTATCTTCAAAACAAAAAGTTAACGTGGTGTATTTGATGAACACAACTGTGCCCTTTGAAGCCCGTAAAATAGGACATTGGCGTTTTTTGTCACAATGTGATTATGAACAAAGGCGTATTATGAAAGAGTTCTTTAATTATGCAAAAACAATTAATTTTTATAAAAATTTCATATTTTCTTTTGTATAATTTCAGTAATTTTGACTTCAATGTAGATGAAGGGAATTAATAGTGGAGTTAAATTTTTTTATAAATGTTTTTTTTAACCTGCGGGAAAATATCAGTCAAGACGTGTAAAAGGTTATTTGAATTACAATTACAACAAGCAATCAGTTAGGTTGTTATATAAAAATTATTTATCTTTTATAAAATTAAAATTATCTTTTTCATTAGAAGTTTCAGTGACATATTTTATTGAAATTTTAGTGCTTCTAATTAGGTCAAAATGATAATAAAATTAGAGTTATTGCTAGTCGGAACATCTATCAGAGATTGTATTACCCTTCTGTGCTTGAGAAAATTTTTTCTAATCCGATACATCAAAAATAGAATACTACAGTACATATTTAAATAAAGATAATATGATTAAAATTACAATCAAATTTAAACTAGAATTACACCGTTCATTTCAATTTTGCATTTATTATCTATATTTGTAACGCTCAAAGATGCGAGAGTACCTTGCAATAAAAAGTTAATGCCACTTAAGGGGTTAAGATTTACAGGCGAAAATTTATCGACATAAATAATAAAACATAAATTTAACATCAAGCACATTATTGAATCGTGGCTTTATTGTGAATTATTGAATTTCAGGCGTCAGTAGTCGTTGGCTTATTGGCATAAACCTTAATGCCCGCTGTACACTCTCGCCGAGTGCTCTCGGGCGAATGTTTCGCCGAGAGGTCACGTGATCGTGCGACCATCTAAATTACACACTACCAGGCACACCGAGACAGACGAGACATGGCGAATGCACCCATCTACACTCTCGTTCTCGCCATGTCTCGCCTTGCCTCGCCGAGAGTGTACAGCGGGCATTAGACTTCAAAAAACTTCAAAGAAAAAATCCAACAACGTTAAATTGCATGATCTACTTTTTTGCATCAGCGCGGGCAGGGGGAAATCTTTAAAAAACACCAACTGTTCTTGCTAGTAGTGTCAGATTTTTACTGACTGAGTAAAACTCCCTCTCAGGATGGTGGGTTATATAGGTAAATGTCGCTGGCCCCCCCCCCCAAATCGAATTTTTGGGTAAAATTTGCGTCAAAGGTTTGAGCATCGTTTGAGCATCAATGAGCTTCCAATATTTTCGTTTGAGCCTCAACCGTCGCGGAGTTATTCGCGAAAACTTTTGGGGGGGGCTGTAGACATGTTGGCCCCCCCCAAGTGGAATTTTGGGGTGAAAATGGTGTCAAACGTTTGAGCATCGTTTGAGCATCAATGAGCTTCCAAATTTTTCGTTTGAGCCTCAACGGTCGCAAAGTTATTCGCGAAATTCTTGGGGGGGGGCTGCAGACATGCTAGCCCCCCCCAAGTAAAATTTTGGGATAAAAATGGTGTCAAACGTTTGAGCATCGTTTGAGCATCAATGAGCTTCCAAATTTTTCGTTTGAGCCTCAACCGTCGCGGAGTTATTCGCGAAATTCTTGGGGGGGGGGCTGTAGACATGTTTTTCTATTTTCGTTCTTATTTCGAATTTTTTTTTGAAATTGATGTCTATCGATAGAGATTCGTTTGAGCTTGAATGAGCTTCCATTCCCATCCTTTTAATTTCATTTTCTGCAAAGTTACGAGCATTTCAAATTTCGAGTACTCCGGGCAAGTACCGTACAAACATTTTCTATTTTAATTCTATTTTATCGGATTAAAAATTTTGATCCGATTAAAAAAACTTAATCCTGCTTAAGTACCATCATCATTTTGATGGAATAATACGGAAGGTGTAATTTTAGAAAAGAATATTATGTTTAATAGAATATCGTGGACTAATAAAATGGTGATATATTATAATTTTTTTAAAAGATTTAAGAGGGGCATTTTTTTCAGGGCCCTTTTAATTTAATCAACAGATGGCGCCTACTTAAATATTTTTATAAAATATGAAGAATTTACTATATTTAAAATATAGCAAATTCGTCGAGATAATACTGTTCTATAAACAATATTCTTGATCTTAAGCTATTTTGGGTTCGTAATATTTATTTATAAAAACACAATTCATAATTAAAGTTTAATTATCATTTTTTGTAAGTGAGTGTATTTTGACATACTCAATACAAACTCCAAATAGCTTAAGATCAAGAATATTGTTTATAGAATAGTATTTTCTCAACGAATTTGCTATATTTTAAATACAAAAGAATCCTCTTATTTTATAAAAATATTTAAGTAGGCGCCATCTGTTGATTAAATTAAAAGGGCCCTGAAAAAAATGCCCCTCTTAAAA
Source organism: Rhagonycha fulva (assembly GCA_905340355.1). NCBI lineage: Eukaryota > Metazoa > Arthropoda > Insecta > Coleoptera > Cantharidae > Rhagonycha > Rhagonycha fulva. The sequence continues at coordinate 40,178,428 of HG996556.1, forward strand.
ATAATTTTAAAACGGATATAAACTAAAAAGGTTAAAATGACATTTTACTCTAAAAAAACGTTTAAGGCCCGGAATCGAGCGCAACTTTCAATATTCTGAAAGTTTATGAATGTACTAGACAAATCGAATTTTATAGAAAAAGTTTTGTTAAACGTTTTAACATCAATAAGTTATCAATATTTTCATATGAGCCTCAACCTTCATGGAGTAATTTGCAAAAACTTTGGAGGGGGGGGGAAGAGGTTGTTAATAAGTTTATCTTTATCTCATCTTAAAGTAGAATTAATTTTGTTAAATTGGTGTCAAACGTTTGTGTATAGTTGGTGAGAGACCCAAAAGTTTCAAATTTTTTGTTGAGCCTCGACAGACTTATCTGCGAAATATTTGGGGGGGGGGGAAGCATACTAACGCCTTCAAGTGGAATTTTAGGGTAAATTTAGTGTTAAACGATCGAGTATCGTGATGTTCATACTTTTGACATGAATTTTATTGCAAGATTTAAAAAAAATTTTAATACGGATATAAACTAAAAAGGTCAAAATGACATTTTACTCTAAAAAACGTTTAAGGCCCGGAATCAAGCGCAACTTTCAATATTCTGAAAGTTTATGAATGTACTAGACAAATCGAATTTTATAGAAAAGGTTTTGTTAAACGTTCGAACATCAATAAGTTTCCAATAATTTCATTTGAGCCTCAACCTTCATAGAGTAATTTGCAAAAACTTTGGAGAGGGGGGGAGAGAGAGGTTGTTAACAAGTTTATCTTTATCCCATCTTAAAGTAAAATTAATTTTGTTAAATTGGTGTCAAACGTTAGTGTATACAAGTTGGTGAGAGACCCAAGAGTTCCAAATTTTTTGTTTGAGCCTCAAGAGACTTATTTGCGAAATATTTGGGGAAAGGGGGCATACTAACGCCTTCAAGTAGAATTTTGGGGTGAATTTGGTGTTAAACGATCGAGTATCGTGATGTTCATACTTTTGACACCAATTTTATTGCAAGATTTAAAAACATATATTAAAAGGAACTTAAAGTAAAAAAGTCAAAATGACATTTTACTCTAAAAGAATTTTTAAGCCTCGAAATCTAGCGCAACTTACAATATTAAGTTATTAAATGAATATGTAAAAATCGAATTTTTTAGAATAAATTGAGTCATAAGTTTGAGAATCATTGAGTTTCTAATATTTTCGCTTAAGCTTCAACCGTCAAGGAAAAATTCCCAAAAACTTGTATGGGGAGGAGATATTTTCCGTCCTCAAATAGAATTTTTGGGAGAAATTAATGTCAAAGGTTTGGTATAGTTTAAGCATCATAAATTTTTAGAATATTGAAGGTTCCGCTTGATTCCGGGCCTTAAACGTTTTTTTTAGAGTAAAATGTCATTTTGACCTTTTTAGTTTATATCCGTTTTAAAATTTTTTTTAAATCTTTTAAAAAAATTATAATATATCACCATTTTATTAGTCCACGATATTCTATTAAACATAATATTCTTTTCTAAAATTACACCTTCCGTATTATTCCATCAAAATGATGATGGTACTTAAGCAGGATTAAGTTTTTTTAATCGGATCAAAATTTTTAATCCGATAAAATAGAATTAAAATAGAAAATGTTTGTACGGTACTTGCCCGGAGTACTCAAAATTTGAAATGCTCGTAACTTTGCAGAAAATGAAATTAAAAGGATAGGAATGGAAGCTCATTCAAGCTCAAACGAATCTCTATCGATAGACATCAATTTCAAAAAAAAATTCGAAATAAGAACGAAAATAGAAAAACATGTCTACAGCCCCCCCCAAGAATTTCGCGAATAACTCCGCGACGGTTGAGGCTCAAACGAAAAATTTGGAAGCTCATTGATGCTCAAACGATGCTCAAACGTTTGACACCATTTTCACCCCAAAATTCCACTTGGGGGGGGCCAACATGTCTACAGCCCCCCCCAAAAGTTTTCGCGAATAACTCCGCGACGGTTGAGGCTCAAACGAAAATATTGGAAGCTCATTGATGCTCAAACGATGCTCAAACCTTTGACGCAAATTTTACCCAAAAATTTGATTTGGGGGGGGCCAGCGACATGTACCTGGGTTATATGTGGCAACACCACTCTTATGATGTTGTTACGCTGTTGGACAAGTGGTACGAAGTGAAAGAATTTGTCTTCAATATTTTTCTAATAAAGTTGTTTACTACATTCCAGTTTTCTTCCGACTTGAGCATAATGGCTACCATGTTGTCTGTTGTTAGTTCCTGCTCAACTATACCTTCGACTACCTCTCGTTGTTCACTCCACTTCCTACAATGAAACAGTGTATACTCAGCGCTATCTACATCTTTGCAGTAAAAGCATTCGCTGCTCTCGGTCTTTCCGATTTTATAGACTTACTCTTGGAAGCACTCATATCCAGTTAGAGCCCGAGTTAAATGAAAGTTTAATTCTCCGTGGCTTCAAACTTGCATGATCTGGGGGGTCAATTCTAATCACTAAAATGGGAAATTACTCATGCAGTAATTAAATTGTTTCTCGGACTATACGGCATGTGGTACCATCTTTTTGAAACCACATGTCGTCTACATCCATATCTTGCAATTCATGCATTCTTGTAAAATGGATTATCATGTCTCGAACACGTTGTTTTTTGTGAAGCACTCAATTTTTATTAATCCTGGGGCGAAACTCAAAGTTTGCATTAATTTTGGGACATTTTTTATATGCCAATGTTAGACATTTTGCGGGAATAATTAGTGTTTGTGCAAACGTAACAACGTTCTGGGTATTTTAAAATGTGATGATGGTTAAAATTGTAGGAAACAAAATCAATAAAATACTAACTGTTGCTAATGACTTATCCCGTTCATTATTAACGTTTATCTGTATGAAAATTTACTTACACGTAGAACCTTTTGAAGCTTTCGGTATCGAGGGAAACATTTAGGTTACCTGAAATGGCAGGTAGACATTTAGTGAGCATAAAATTTTACTAAATAAAGTATAATGGCTCTTGCATCGATCTTGGCTCGGAAAGTATATAAATAAGATTGAGAACTTCAAATAGTAATTAAATTATATTGAAAATTTTGAAACAAAGCGAAGTATACACTTTATTTCTTTCAAAGCGGTTGCTTTCCAAAGTTTCAATAAATTTAACTGGTCTTTTTAATTACTTTAATAGTTAATGTTGCTTATTTCCAAGTTCCAGTAATAAATTATGATACTTATAATAAATTGTGCTTTTAGTAAATTAAGGTTTGTCGCTTACATTTACTGTATACTCACCAAAACTTTCATGTACTAGACTTTTTTATTATAACATAATTAAATTTATGTGTTTGTTCAAATTTTATCTCAAAATGATATTTAACCTAACGTAATTTTTATCCACAATTATGATTTTTGCAAGTTTTAGCATCGAATACACCAAATATTTAATTTCCAAAAATATCGTAGGTAGTAAGAAAATTTATAATACTAAAATTATTAGTAATGGAAGCGAACGGTAATTACAAATTTCAGTTAAGATTTTACTGCAGTAATTACTCTTTTGGTGTTGATAACTTTGGTAACAATGGCTATTTTTCTCCAATATCCACACTTCCGGATTAATTATTATAAAATATTCTTAGTCCTTACAATCAGTGGCAGAAACTTTCATTTATGAAAGCGCATTGCCATTTTTCGTACCAAGGAAATTTGGTGTTACGTTACCACACACCTGATCGTATATATTAGGCACCGCTATTGGATATATAACTTAAACAACGTCCATGATTGGTCAAGTTTCTAGTAAAGACTTTATATCGAGAGTTTACTGTAACTGCTATTACATATTTTGCAAGTAGTATGCAAAATTTAAAAAAAAGACTAATGGAAAATAATTTTAATTGCCTGCTCATATTCGTGTGGACATTTAATTAATAAATGTACCTAGTGCTTATGTTTGTATATTTAACAAGTTCTATATTAATGAAACTATTACTTCTAACCTAATTAATTTTTTTTTCAGAGAAATATCTTCAAGCCAACAGAACTTTTTCAAAATCTTAGATGAGAAAATTGAAAGCGTAAGTAAAAGTATTTTAGTTTAATATTTGTATAAGAAAACTTTAAATCATATTAGGGGCCTGATTACGATTCAGCAAGTGAGGCTGAAAGAGCTGCCGAGCAAGCAAGAGTACGTTCTTTGATGAAAGACTGGGAGACTGCAAGTGCTGGTTCACGATCGCTTCCATCAACGCCTAACCACCGTAAACTAAAAGTTGGAGAAAAACCTCGGACAACCGATGGAATTAGAAACGGAGACGGTTTAACTCGATCCATAGACTCGAATAGATTAATAGAAAGGTCTCACTCTCAAATTTCGTCAAATAGTATGCATCAAACGTATGGAATATCTCAAACGCAGTATCGACCAGCATCTTACAATTCCGTGTATGAACAACCCAATTCTGCATCTTATTCATCAGCAATGCAGTATCAGGCGTTAAGTCCTATGTATATTACTCAGTCCACTTATCAACCTCCTCCAAAGATGTATCCTAGTTATAATCAGCACGGTAGTCCAATTAAAATGGTATATCAAAACAACTCGATGAAACACATTCCATATGAACAACCTCAAGTTACTTATAGTCCTAGTCATAAGGTATACGGACCAGTATTGAAAAATAATGTAACTTATAGTAACGGCGATTTTCTCGTCCAACAACAAATGTACAATCAACAGTTGCAATATCAACAAACCAGGGAGTACCAACAGTACAGACAGACCAAAGAACAAATGTTGATCCAACAACAAGGATACCAAACTGCTAGAAGTTATCAAAATAGTGTTCATATTCCTATTGTAATGCATTCTCCACAAACTGATGTGAGTCCTTTACATAGAAAACAGTACGAAATGACGTGATTTAAAAATTAGGTGTAGAATTAAATTTCATGTGTCAATGTTGAATGTAAATATAATGAAATATATTGAATGTTTATATACTAAAGTATTTACAAGTACTAGATCAAAATTTCCAAAATTATATTCGCAATTTTACACGACATGACATCAAAAAACAAAGTTCAAATTTATGATACTACCAAATAATTAAAAACTTTTTGATTTCTAAGAGCTTATTATACACCAAGGGAACAAAAGTATTTAAGTATAGAACAGAATTAGAATTAAATGAGCCAAATATTGTACTATAGTAACAAAAAATTAACGAATATAAAATTGAAAATTTTGTCTTACAAAGTTAGAAAAAAATTATTAGTATATGCCTTTATGGACAGAGAATATAAAAAGTATAAATGTAAAATGTTTAAAAATTCTATTTTGCAGGGCGAATCAAAGTTTTACTTTCAAATTTAAATTGCCGAAAATAAAATAATATTTTGAAAATTGATTTTCAGATTACCTAAAAAAAGAAAATTATTCTGCCTACATAATACATTGTGTGGGTTTATTTGCATAGGTTAATTAGACTGTTCCGATTATCATCAATCCACTTTTGCGCATATAAAAACTATGGCTGATAATTAAATTACTGTTTCATTTATATTTCCCGTACTGTTATATAAAATTAATTTAAATTTTTCCAATTTTATTTCAGTCGATACTTTTTCTAAATATTTCAATATTTGTTTTTATTGGCCTGTCTAAATAAATGAAAATTTTTTGTGCAAAGAGATTATCTTTATTGATTCGCTCTCTTAAAATATTTGACTCCAAATTTTTTGCGATGTAACTTTTCTATGGGCTTCAAGTTATGTATACAAATTAGTATTTAGTTTTATTAAGAAATTTTGTAAGAACTTAAATATTTATTGTTTATTATATAAAATAAATGTTAAGAGAATAATTATCTCTTTAGTGTTATTTGTATTATACAGTAAATTATTTTAGTTTGAATTTGTAATAATTTAATTTTGTAGAACATTTAAATATAAATAAACAAAAGTTATTTTGAAATTTTTTATTGCCTTTTTGATATAAAAACTTTTGTTATTAGATATAAAGAGAAATTATTCTTGCAGCCTACATAGTGAAGTGAGCGAGGCAACCACTGAATAAATATTTGGAATATTGTGTAGGTTCGAACATCGATCGAGGATCTCTCTTGGACAGGGACCGCACACGCCTGACGATTTATCACGAACAACGGGAAAGCGCTTATATTCGTATCGATGATGATACCATCAATATTTACACAAGATTAATTTTTATTTATTACTATTTTTCTAGATATTTGGCAAAAATTGTTTATAAAATACATAAAAATATAAATGTGTTTTGTAAATAAACACACAAATAATTGCTTTTTAAATCTGATTGATATAGCTGGTAATCACTGGAGAAAAAATTGTACTATTTGTGTTTGAATAATTTGGACACAGATTTTTATCTTCGTAATCATCCTCACAAGGATTTCGTGGAACATTTGCCACAGAAGGTCTAACAATAATGGAAGAAATGCATTCACATACCCACCTCTCATTTTGGTCTCCATTGACTATATATGCTGTATCTCCACAGTAGCTTCGTAAACTTCCGTAATGTTCACAATAATAGTTTAGCTAAAAAAAAGAAATTAAATTAACCTAATTTTTAAATGGATTTTATGCAAAATTTAAACTGCAGAAACTCAGCTTGGCATTTTGGATTAAAAGATTTAGATTAGTTTATTACCATCGTTTGGCGTATTACAAAAAAAATTATCTGTCATGTGATAAGCGGAATATCTGTAAGTCTACTGACGTGGCTAAGGAGATGCTAAGAACGACGTAGAATATTTGTAGCCTACCATAGAAAGCAGATATTTTCCTAGGATTTTCCGGATTTAGAACGTACAACGCGCAGCTGCATCTACTTAATATATTATTCAACTGTCATATTAATTTCTCAAAATGGCAACTGTAAGTCATGTACCCTTGCTTTTTTACATTAAATTAAAAGCTGCAAGCAGTTCCATCTTCTTTGTCATCTTCTGACGTTAATTTAGTGGTTATTTAGATACCCACACCTACCGGAGTATTATCAATTTACCATTTACTCCGACTTTTTTTGTTAAAGTATCACATTTAACAGCTTCAATGCATTTTTTAATTTAATTTGAAGCATCAGTTTTTCTCATAGATAAACGAAAGAAAGCAAAAAACTCTTTATATTTGTCGGCATTATTTCTAAAAATTTCAAAAGTTCTAACCATTTTTTTTATTCCTTTTTACTTTATACCACATATCTAATTTAAAGCTGAAACCTCTTGATCTTCCACATCAACGACCTGCATTTTTATCAACTGAAGCTTGCTCGCACCTCACCGTTACATGGCTAATCCAGTAGCCTAGATTTAGTCCACCTCGACACTGAACTTAATCAGAAAGCTGAAGACACTTAAGAATATCGTGGATTCAGAGAGTTATCAATGAAACAGTTAAAATGAGAAAGAAAAGGAAATATGTAAATAAGAGTAAAATTCAATACTTTGATCACGTGATGTGCAATAGTCAATTCTGTCAGCAAAACTTATGGGCAAAAGAGGACCTGAACGATGGAGACCATCTTAACTGAACAATTTAAAGCAAATAAACTGAATGACGTCTGCTGCGTTATTTTGGTGATCGCTAACATCCACAATTAATAAAGCATTTGAAAAAAAAGATTATTTTGCGCTTTTTGTCAATTTTATCAAGGCAAATGAAATGCAACCATTCGTAGGTGATTTAATTCTTGTTATTACAACTTGAGTTATATAAATAACTTATATAATTTTTAATACAACCAAATTAAATAATTATTGTACTTTTAGCTTTATTCCTATAAAAAAATATAGACCATCAGTCATGGATCTCCTAAATGATTTGTATGAATTGAACTGGGAAATCAGATATATTTATGAGATAGGTAAGTTAAATTAAAATAGTTCTTGTAAATGCGTTGATTTGTCCATAACCACAATGTTCCCATCACGTTTTATCTCAAGAAAAATTCAGGTTTTTCCATGAGGTTATTAGGAAACTAATAAGTATTTACTTAATTAGATCGAAAGTCAATTTCTAGTAATATCAGAAATTTTACAAATCCTGTTAAGCTCAGTTGGATTAAAACCTGGAGATGACTTACAGATAGATCAAATCGACATGGTGGAACGATCGTGTTCTCATCTGATTTGATTTGAACTTGACAATTTGTATAAATTAAAATTTTCTGTTGTTTAGCGTAACATTTATCATTTTCATTTACCACCAATAGTAGTTGATTATTCAGCAATATAACCACGACAGATGACGTCCAAGATCTTAACGTTCCTTAAGGCCAAATTTACTAGAACGTGGTAAATATTCAGAAATTTAAAATCAATGGTTCAGGGTAAATTTATTAACTTTCTATCGGTGGGTTTATAGATAATTACGCAATTTATTTTATCCATTAATTTTATGACGTGATCAATTTTAACTCTAATTAATACTGCGCGTTTATCTGACGTACGTTTTTGTACAATTTATAATGTTTTTTTATTAAAAATTCAGATAGACCGGGTGTAATTACAACTCTTCCTGTTGATTGATTCGTTGCTCGAAATAATCTATATTACTTTAAAATATGGCTATTAAATTATTAATTACAGATTCATTTGAAATAACCTTGGTGGTTTTGAATTTGTCTATGGGGGCTTATTTTTATAAACACCAAATTTAAAACTGAGAGTAAATGTAATTAATTGGATTTTTTCCTAGGAAATAATTGTGCTGTAGGTACACTACTTTTATAAAAGTTATCCTTGTTTAACTGCTTCCATTGGGGTTGGAATCCAATCAAATGGATTTCTATTTAGTCCATCGAACTAAAATGTTTTACAATCTTTAAAACCTTTTTAGCACAGCTTCACTTGAGTCCAGTTATCCAGAATACCATTCGTTTGTAACCGCGTACTTGAATGGCGTTTTTGTTATGACTATTTATACTGATGATAAGATCTCATGCCGAAGAAAACACTTCAAGTAAACTAATTTTTGTTAATATTATGTAAAGTTCTTGCGTTTTTAACTATATTATACGAGGAAATCATAGATTTCAGAAAGATCATGAAGAATTGAAATTTACACATTGACAAAATTGTAGCAGATGAAGTGAGTATATTTATGATTTTTGACTTTAATGGTGGTTATGAATAAAAGTGAGCATGAAGTATATACTCAAAATTTTGAATTAAAAACCTCAAATTATACTAATAAAATTTATAAGTAGATGATGAGCATGAGTAGGTACGCTTATTATGAGAGTATCTACTTTTGTGCTTAATTATTTTTGAATTTTATTCATACAATTCCGAGAAAAATTTCAAAATTATGAGTATATACTTCATGCTCACTTTTATTCATAACCCCCATTGTGTTAAATGTTATTTTTATTCAAACTTTCACTGTGATACCTAAATATTTAAGTCATTCAACTAAACAAGGTTTTAATAATTGAGATCCCGGCTCTCGACGCTTAAGATCAATCATTTTTAGGTTTACAATATAGTGAAGAATCAGTTTAAATAATCATTGATCCAGAAGGAATAATTTATAAATTTTGAATCAAATATTATGTCACAGTTACATCCACTTTTTTAAATTGACTAACTTAAATTATATTTTAATTCTCATATTATAATCTTTAACTAGATACTGAACGAATAAATTAAAGGACCATCTTCACTGTGAACCGATAAAGAGATCAACTGTAGCTCTCCACGGTAGACTATGGACGTGAGGATTAAATGTGAGTACCATCGACACCTGCCTATCAAAAATTAATGATCATTAACTTTTTTTTAAGTCGGATATTTTCAAATTGTTATTTTAAAGCAGACGGAATTGTAATTTGCATTTTTCACATGGATACCCGATTTGTGAAATTACATTTGAAAGAATCCTTAATGATCATTAACTTGGCAGTGCATTGAAAGTATAAAATTAATTGAAGACGCATGCGCTGAACTATTATGTCTTCTTCTTCTTAGTCGTATGCTTCTGGACAGACCTGACTGACCTTTTTAACAAAGGCTTTTATAGCAAATTACACCCCGGTGGTTTGATATTGAGACGGTCATTAACATAGCGATTAAGCGCACAGACTGCCAATACCGAAAACCCGGTTCGACTCCGGGCAAAGTAAGAATATTATCCTGACTAGAAAGCAACGGCAAACCACCGAGGTGTAATTTGCCTAAAAAAATGTCACTATGTCTTTTCGTAGGACGAAGGAATCTGAGAGAGAAAGAGGTTTGTCATTGCCTTCCGAGGGAAGAAAGAGTCATAATGAATTCGGTTAAATTTTGTGGTCGGGCTGGGGATCGAATCTAGGTCCATGGCTTAGAGTCCGGTCTTTGGCTCGTCCACCTAGCTCACCTCTACATGCACTTATGTGCTGATTACATACTGAACAGGTAGTTTGGTGTAGTGGTTAGGGAATGTAGCTATAAATCCAAAAATCATAAGTTTGAATCCCGCTTGCTCCCAAATTTATCTGTGCCGTGTTTAGGATTACACGTTAAACTATCATCCTCTTCTTTATCAGCCGTTTTTCGTCCACTCCTGAAAGTTAGGCCTTCCCTTTTAGACTCCCTCCAAGTGGGAGGAGAAGGGCGTCTATCAATAACTCACCACGCTGAGCAGGTGAGTTGGCGAGTAGTCCGCAGATCAAGTTTGGACTTTTTAGATCACAGCACATATTTGACGCAACTAGGATTAGAACCGCGGTTTCCCGCTCTCTAGTCTATCTAGCTAGCTAATATATTAGCATAAAAAATAAAGCTAATGTAGTAGTAACAAATTAATCATCATATAGCTATCCTTGTTCCGGGATTTATATATCCGTTTTACGGGAAAAATTAAACCCCATATATTTCTTATTATTTGTTCCATTGTTGCTTTGATTTCACCACATCGTGTAGATGTCCACTACAAGTCTGAGCTCAGAAATTCTGTCAAGACCGCAATTTAAACTCAGAATTTCCGCTCTGTAACTCAATCAGCGGTCATATCTGACACTAACAAATTAATGATGGGGATAAAACAAATATTGCTATTTGTTACTGATTACTTCATTTAACTGTTAACGATGATGTATAGATTCATTCTCGTACTAGGTAAAAAATTTCTTCTGGTCTAATAACTCTTCTGAAAATAAACAATTAAACTACGTTAAACCGTGATCATCAAGTGGTTCGGCTTAAAATTTTGGACCCCCAGTCACCAAAATAATATAAATGTTTAACACCTCGGAATTAGATCATAAATAATACTCCTATCTATATAAAACTTTTAAATTTTATACAAGTAATTTGGTACTACACTAAAGTGTCGAGGTACCAATGAACGTTAGAGTTACGTTTCATAAAAGTTTTCTTAGCTGAAGCAGCGCAAATCGAATCATATGTTTCAAAATATCCCATAATAATAATATTACATAAAATGCATTATGTGGCCGTAGAGTACTATAGATATTAAATGGTAGTAAAATTAGCCTGGGATGTTAAAAAAAGCAATAATTCGTTATTGTAAGCAACGACTTTTGCAAAATTTGATAAAATGGGTGTGAAGCCGAGGGATCTAGAGAGGTACAGAGTACCCTGCAAATTAGAAAAAAAAATTTAAAGAAAGTGAACTATCTGCATACATACTTAATTTAGCCTATTTTTTTAATGCTTTTCTTATTGTTTTATTTAATTGCAATTAACCAAAGACAAAGTTAAATGACAATTATGCTTCTTATTAAATGTTTGATTGGTTTTGTTAAATTACAGTTGTTAAAGTATACTAAACCAGGTTTGATTTTTAAAAATACGCAAATTGAATCATATTAATGCAGATTAGATTTTCGGTTGTTAGATTTTGCTGCAGCGTAAATCTAAACGACGCAAATCGAAACCTTCATGGAATATGGTGTCCAATTTCAATCATCACATGAGATTTTACTCACTCACATATAAATTATATCTCATAAATTGTTGCTAATTTTTTTTTAATAAATTTTAAGCTCCAGTACTTTCCAAGAACCCTTCACACGTACACACCGCAGATAGAGAGGATAAAAAGGAAAACCGAAGATTGAATTGCACTTTTAAATCAATTAAAATAATAAAAAAGGATACGGTGAGGGTTTCACAATTAATACCTAAGCATTATTATTGTCGGTATGAAGTCAGAAATTCTACTCTCAGCAAAAACTGTAATATTGAAAGGTGAAGTATTGAAATGGTTTCCGGTTATGCATTGTTTCGGATTGTATTTCAGCTATTTTAAAATTTATATTTTATTTATTTGAATATTTTATTATTTTCTGCATTTCCCGTACGATTGCACAAAATGCATTGTTCCTAACGTGTTCGGGAAGCGTATTTTCCGCACGTGTTATGAAAGAGGCTATTTATTGATGTGATATTATCACGGTATGAATGGGAATTGGAAGTCATATATGTACATACAACTGAAAAATGTATAAGCTCAGTGCTGAGAACGGTCATTTTCGAGTCTTGTAATTATAATGTTAGTTATGTGCTAACTACTAAAAACGAATATTAAAAATGAATATGGCAGTAGCTTTACATTTCATCTTCCACTGCATAATGAAAGGATCACGTTTGTATTTCTTTTACTTCTGCAAATAAAATTAATAAATAAAATGTCACGCAAACTCTCAGCATGGTAAACGAATTTTTTAAACAAAGGATTAAGCGTTATAATTGGAAGAGATGAAAATAAGTAAATAAAAAGAGCAAGAATTAACGATTTCCATTTACTGTTGCGTAATCAGGTTTTATAACAAAAATATAAAAAGTTTCTGTTTTAATTTATTTCTTTCCTAGAAGAAACCTAGAAGTTTCGTGCATAAAATTTTAGTTGTAACTTAATAAATTAGTTCAGAGATCTACGTGTGTTAGGGTAAATCGCCTTCTGATTTACACCCTTATTAAGTAAATAGATAAAGTAAGTAAAACTCGTTAGTTTTTTACCTCGGCATCAATAATATCTTTGCGATCTTTTGGATGAGTTCCTAGCACTTTGTCCAAAATTATTGTGCTGTCTGTTACATTTGTTACACTTCCTGTGTAAACGTTCATTTTTCGATTGATAAGTCTTTCTTTGCATACTTTCAAATTACAGTCGAGAAATATCACCCTAAAGAAATAGCAATTAAGTTAATTTTAGAAAATATTATGTAAAATTGTGTTGCCATAGCAATACCTTGTAATATGAATTTGCTTAATTAATGTAACAAAATGGAATTTAATTGTAATATTTGCTAAAAAATCTTTTTTATAGTACCATGGTGGAACTTAATGAAAAAGGCTACTTTTTTATATTAATGATATTTATGCTTGCTTAAACAAATTAACAGCAGCAAATCTAAATTTTTTGGGGCCTTGATGGGCTAACATAGAGGAGAGTGTCCAATAGTGACATATTGAATGTCTCTCACTTTAAATAAGTTACGTCATTTCTTCTATTTGGATCCGTCGCTGCAAGTTTGAATTTCTACGAAATTATTACAAAATATCTAAATTAAATGTATCGATTTTCGTTTAACTCTACTCAATTAGCTCAATGTAAAATAGTTTATAAATTATATGCATGCAATCAATCTTCCTAGGCTTTATCGTGTAAATGAAACTCAATTTTTTTACTTGATTGATGCATTTATATACAAAGCAGCGGCGAACTGTTCACACAAAAAGTTTGATTTTTTAATCTCGAAATATAAAATAATTATCGTGATTAGCAACCTTGTTGATCTCATCTATTAATTAGATTTATGAATTTCCCATTCAAAATTTTACAAATTTTTATCCATAATTTTACAAATTTTTATCCATAATTTTATATAGACGGTTCTAATATCTAATTTTATGTTATAATTAAGTTTATTTTCATGTTCTCCCGATATTTTGATAATTAAATGTCACAATTTATTATTATAAATAGAATTTATTCATGTATTTCATGCTTCGAATGTAGTATTCAAAAATATTCTGTTCTAAATTATTATTAAACAAATAAAAGCTATCGAACCTGTTCGGTGGAGTATCTAAGCAATCCAGATATTTAAAATCGTTTGCTGTGTAAGGAAATCCTGTCAAGATCCACCCCTTCTCTAAACATTCTTTTTCCAAAATTTTTTTGGACACAATTTGAGACAATAAATCAGATTGAAAACAAACTTCATCACGGCATGCACGCAATTTTTTGCCTAATTTGTTATCCGATATCCATGCCTGGCACAGTAGGTATTCGAAATCAACTAAAATTACAAACACACTACAAAAATTTTATAATAAACAAGATTGAAAAAGATACCATGAACGAGATTCAGATGTTCTGCCAGGAGTTTTGCTTGAGTTTTACGTCCACATCCACGAGGTCCAATAATCAGCACTCTTGGTTGACAAGGTCCACCAAATCCTACTTTCTTTTTAATAAGCTCTACACACTCTATCACAATTTCTTCAATATTTCGTTGTTGCAAAAATATTTCCTAAACAAAAATCAAAAATTGTATTGATTTATTTTTTTATATCAAAAAAGAAACTGAAATAAAAATGGAAGAGGCTCAGAGAAAGCTGGAAGTAAATTTAAAAAAACGTTTTTCATTATTTAACCGAAGAATTTATAATTTAAATTTACCAACCAAAAATAGTTTATAATAATTTTATTTTACAAAAGCAATAACAAAGTTTTATCAGTATACCACATTTTTCCAAATTCCCCATTCTGCTTTATTAGTTCACAACCATGCATTTGTATAATAGAGTAGAATCATTTTAATTTGTGGTTTTTTGTGTTTATTTTACTTTGTATTTTTATTTATAAAAACTTTTATAATGCCTACTTTTTACAGCAAAGAAGAAACTGCACCCGATGCTCCAGTAAGTAATTTATAAAGTTTATAAAGTGATTGAGATTCAATCTTTTTGCTACAGAAGCCCGAATATAAAATTAAATATATTCTTCGTGGGCATGGGACATCAATAAGAGCTATTAAATTCAGTCCTAACGGAAAATGGTTATCAACTGCAGGTAACATAACATTAACTCCATTTTTTTTAATTTGCTAAAAAATTTATAATCGCAGCTGATAAATACGTATACATTTGGGACGCTCATAATGGAACTTTTATTAAAAAAATTAGTGGACATACCGAAGAAGTTAATGATATAGCTTGGTCTCCCGACAGCTTTTTATTTGGTAACTATAGAAATACTACCAAAATTATCATTTTCGTCAAAAACTGATTTCAGTTTCAGCCAGTAGCGATCGGTGTTTAATATTAAGAAGTTTTCCTTCAGGGAAATGTTTGGAAACGTACGAAGATCAACGCAAAATGTTTAATAGTGTATCTTTTGATTTACTGGGAAATTCTCTAGCTGCCGGAACGAACGACGGAGAAGTTTACATATGGTCGCAAGTTAAGAACCAAAAATTTGCAGGATTTTTTGATCAAGTTATTGTGCATTCGTCGTGGGTTTCGTCTATTAATTTTATAAACTACACAAGTATAATCAGTAGCAGTTACGATGCTTCATGGTAAGTCTGATTTTAATTCTTATGAAGCTCTTTCTATTGCAAACTCACTTTTTAGTTTACAATGGGATGCTTCCGCAAATATTTTCTATGAACCTTTTTCTGAACCTCCTGACGATCCACCAGTAACTTATTCAGTAGTATCGCCATGTCAAATATATGTGCTGCTATCTCATTTAAATCAAACTTACACATCGTGGGAGATTCGACGAAATATTTATGTTAACACGTACTACCATGATGATACGCGTAACTATCCAGTGATTGGTAATTTTTGTTACACTGGAAATCGAAAGTTAGTCGTAGGTGGATCATTCATAAAATGTGTTTATATATGGGACTTCAAATCTGCAGAAATTTTACAAATTTTAAATCAAAACGGTAAATAACTTTTTAATTTGCATGAAAATTTCTTTTTTATTATTTCTATTGTTTTTCAGATATTGTAGTAGCGGCTGTATCTCATCCTACAGAAAATACAATTGCGTCAGTTGGAGCGGATAATATCATATGTCTATGGAAAAGCGACGTATAACTTTTGTAAAATTTAATATTTTATGTTTTTAATATGTTTACAATATTTTCAATATGAAATATTTTTAATAATACTTGTGTAAAATTACTGAAAATTGTCAAATTGATTAAACTTGGACGTCAAGAAATTACGTAATTAATTTACGTATAAATTTGTAATTGACAATTTATGTGTTGAAATAAACATCTTTTCCACTTTTAGAATAATTACTAATTCATTTTCATATATTCCATCACATCAACAATAAAAATTATTTATTTGGTAATATAAAAATAGTAGTAACAGAAACAAAAAAATTTTCTTGAAATAAAATGCCGGGAAAAGATGACTAATATTTATTCTCACATTGGCTCGAACTTCTTTAGAAACACGAAATCAACAGGGGTTATGAGTTATAACTTATGACTACTCGAATCAACTGGTGCTCGAAAGAATTCGTTGTTAGTTTATTCTGGTGCATTCCACCACATTTGGTGGTTTATGGGAAGCAGGTGTAAGAAATATCAAATTTTATATAAAAAAATCGCAACAAGTAGTTCTATTATGTTTGAGTATTTTTGGTTCAATTTAATTTTAATAGGAAGTTCTTCAACCGCTATTCACGAGTTAAATATTTATTTTGAATAGATAAAAAACGCAATCGCGTTAATAAATAATGCATTTTTCTCTTTTAATTTTTACTTGAAAATTCTTCAACAAATTATTTTTATCATTTGTAACAGAAATATTGTCTTCGATTTTATAGAATTACTTACCAGGAGATTACTTTTATAAACTTCTCGTACTCCCATTATTGTCCTTCGATATCCAGGCCAATTTTTAGAAACATCACAATACAATAATTTGTTTAAGGGTGGCATAAAAGGTGGAATTAAATGAATTACGTGCGTGGGAATTATTCCAGCTTCTAGCATGGCTTTTGCTTCTTCAGCGTTTTTGATGCAATCTTAAAAAGAATAAGATAACTGTAAAACTTTTTTTAATAAATAACTATTAAGCTTATAGCTTTTAGATCAAACTGAAATTTTTGTTTTATTTAGTTAATACATTTTCTTACTGACATCTATTGGTAATATCGTCTAGGTAATTTAAAATTCATAACTTCAAGATTTGAATTTTTAAACTTCGAGTTCTAATTTTCAAATTAATAATTAACACTTTTGCAGTTAATACTTCAAATAAATTTTATTCTGGTATTTCCAATAATAAGCCACAGCAGTGGAGTGATGTGATGGCTGGTTGAGTATAGAGCGGAAATTCTGAGTTCAAATCGCAGATTGGACAGAATTTCTTGACTTGGCCTTCCGGTGAACATCCACACTCTGTGTTGATCCCTGATATTTGTGTCGACGTCATTACCGTAAATACAGCTGCGTCACACACACAAAGTTTGCAAGATAGATTAGGTAAGTAGGAAAAAGCCATGAGCCTTCTAGGCCTGTAAAGCTGTCATATATAATTTCCAATAATTTGACATTGTAAATACAGTTTTACAATAATTTCAAAACAAAAATGGTACTAAACACCACACTTATTCAAAATTTAAATATTCTACTCACCCACTACAATCCATCCAGTTTTATAAACACTTTCTGTTCGTAACAGACGTCGGAGGTATTTTATTAACATCGTGGGAGTCAATTTTTCTCGGATTTTCTTTTATGTAAAAAATGTTTTATTTTAGATATTATCACAAACAATTAATGATGCGAATTAATTTTAGTGACTGTACATCTTAAACTTATGTTAGTTTGAAAGTGAAAAAATTGTTTTAGATAGAACAGAACTGGCTCCTTATAGTGCGTCAAACTATAACCTAAATCATGAAGGCTGTGTTGCTTAAGAAAACAATGAAAGTGATTATGTACATACGATGACTTAACACTGAAGTTCCATGGGAAAGACGATACCTATATAGGATATTTGCCTTCACAAGATCTAAAATCTGAAATGTTTTGCGCATAGCTTAGTATTTTCACTGATCATCCAATATCATTATGAATTAGAATCTTATACTAATTTACGATTTTCATTCAAAATCTGAAGATTTGGCAAGATCTACCTTACAAAAAAAACTTACCATGTTTGGTATATTTGCCATAAGTGCATTTTCTCCAATAATAGCTTGTTTTGTATAAATAGAAATTTGTCTTGCAACTTCATAACAATTAACTTTTGGAGAAGCTAATATTACAACTCGAGATATATCTCTACTTTTGGCAGCATTGCAAAGAATGTGTTTTAAGAATAATACGTGGTCTGTTGGTTGTTGTATAACAAGTTCTCGAGCTATTTCCTATTATAAAACAAACATTAAAAATACCAACAAATCCATATAACTGCATAACTTACGTTGAATAGATCATAAATTCGATGCTTTTCCAAATATGGAATGTGCCATGTTGGCATTGTTAATTTACGTTTAGTTCCGTCACTCATCGTAATGATAAAACTAAAGTTTTATTACTTTATGACTGACAAACTTCAAATGTAATTATAATACATACAATAAAAATGTTGCCATAACAATGCATTTTAACAGTATAGTAAAAATATGGGATGTATACCTAGGGGCCAACAGAGGTATAAGAAAAGGTCATCAAACTTCAAAGAGTTCGGCGAAAACTCCAGGAAAATCATAAAAGATAAGTATACCATTTTATTGACTTTTGAAGAGTCAGGAAGTAAAAAAACAAAAAGTCTATCTCTGCTCCTGAAAGGATCACCAATTTTTTTATTTCATTTTCTTAGCTCTTTAGGGGGTCGAGACACAAGAAAAGGTTGAGAAACGATAGAGTAGTCCAATATTTGCTCGGTTGTTTGTTTTTTTATGTATAGACAATTTGACAATTCAAATCAGAACAAAACAATTTTTTTCAACAAGCAACTTCATTTTGCATGAAGTATTATGCAAGTTAGTAGTACCTCATTTCCCCAAATATTCAAGTTGATGGATAAAAGTCTAGGCACGTAGGAACAGTGAGCAATTGACAGAAAAACTTAAAAAGTTAGAAAATAAAATTTTTACAACAAATACCTACACATTGAAAGAAAAAAGAAGAAGAAGACAACAAAAGAAAAATAAATAAATTGCAATAACTTTCTTTCAAGGAAATTTTTTACGAGAAAAATACTAATCGTTTTCTTGCCAACGTTGATTATTATTAACTATGATAGGTAGATCAGATTGATGAGGTAGTACATGGTCTATCACGTGGTCAAAAAACTGTAGCCTTCCACTGACAGCCGATTGCCTCTCTTTTCTCTGTGAGCTTATAAACTAAATGTATAAATGTAAATGTATTTACTAATGTAAATCTTTTAACAATTTTTAATTTAATAATAACTCGATATTTTGAAGTTTTATATTATCTAATATCAACGAGTTAATAATTTATATATTTAAATGTACCTACTTGTAACTTTCCTCGTTTTGAAATGTTCGGTTTGCAAAGCAAAATACAGTTATAAATTAAATTTTCTAACATTTCACTATTGCCTTTCCCCCATATTTTAACGCTCTTGCATACTTGAAGGTGGCAATAAGTACTAAAAAGGGGCATAAATGATAGCCCCACGCAGTTGCACATATTTTAATTTGCTTCTATAATTTAGATATTCCCAAAAGGAAAGCTGCTCTTGCGTTATCGTCTACTCTACAAGGTGAATAATTTCCTTTTACTACAGCTGAACTATGGTGTCCCTTTAAGATGTTTTTTTACTCTCCAAGCTAAGTGTAAATGTCTTCTAGATTTTAGCCTTTTTTGGAGAGGTTATTACAATGATTAGAATAATAACTAGAAACAGTCGGAGTATAACTAAAAATGCCCGGTTTGATTCCGGATTTATTTTGGCCATCTCTATGCAGAAGGTAGAGGAACCTTCTAATTGTTTATCATAAATTCTGCTACGATGTTTTTTACCCTTCTTCCGTGGTCCTGCCATTTTTTAGCAAATATTTGGTAATGCTATTCCGGCGAGTTGTCAAATTTCAGGCATTCAGTTATACTATGGAAGATTTTATTGAGAGCTAAATCTTTTGATTTGGTATGAATGGATTTATACAGACATCTTGTAACGTTTAATATTTGTTTTATATTTATTTGTTATGTTTAATTTTATTTCTTGTTATTTTTTTAATGTAATCAACCCCTAACTACCTTTAGGGATTGATGTTATAGGTACCTTAATTATTTCTTAATATTTGGGGATGTTGTTCTCACTAAAATAATAGACGTGTACTTCTATAACTTGACTATAATAATAAAAATATATTTACATAATTTCATCTTAATTCTAAAATATCAAATTAAATTTGAAACATTTTTAATATAAATTCTTACTCTCTTACGATAATAATGACGTCCAGCATCTTCGGCATTCTGGAACCCAGAAAGCTGAAGATGGTGACTAACTGCACTCAATAGTACTTAACACCAAAGCTGATTATTAAGATGCGACTCTGTTGCGACTGCCCCTGATTTATTCAGGGCGCCTTTTTATGTAACTGCAGTCCTCTTTTAGTCGGGCCGCCTTTCTTGAGTCGGTCCCTTTGTCATGAGTTCAACCTAGTTCGATCTTTTGTTTTTTTCTGACGACTTCCTTTTGCATACGTAGAAGTCGTCATGTGCATTTTGCATTTTTCTAGACGACTCATGACTTCCTACTTAGAACGTTTCCTTGTGTATTTGCTCTACTTAATTCTTTAATTTAAATTCTGATTCATTATTTTTAAATAAATATTTTTAATATATTTTTTGGTTGCGACAACCAAATTTTTTTTTTTATAAAATAAAACCAAATAAAATTGCATTTTTATATTTAAAGAAAAATTTGTTAACAAACCTTACATTTTACAGATTTCTATAACAATAAAATTTCATTTTATAAATAATAATTAATCAAATAAATTGTAGAAAACCACGTATTTTGACGAACCACATATAATTTGTTGAAATTGAAACCATCTAAACTTTTAAACAAAAATCTCAACTCCGTTGGTAATTTTTAATTGTAAGTAAAGAAATAATAAGCAATTAGAGCCAAAACGATGACAACTACTATTACAATATACCGAATTCTACGCCTCAGCTTTCTTGCCAGTTCCTGCAAAAATTCACTATTCAGTACTACAGTATACATTTTGCAATTTCAAATTTCTTCTCCACTTTCTTATGGGTACCGGATTATCCAATGCAATTCACCAAATATTTCAGAAATTTGACCAGTTTTTTTCTTAATCTTTAATTTTGCGTGACAAAAAAATTAAAAATTTGATTTTTACGATCTTGAAAACACCACTCTGTTAACACAAAACAAATTGGTACATCAAAATTTGGCTAAATTAAAACACCTTACAAAAATTTAAACGCATATAGAGTAAATAATACGATTGCACAAAAATTGTAATAATGAAAATGTTGGTTGAAATTTATAAAATTATCTATCAGTATGTTCTACAAGATAATAAAATACTTTCAATGAAAAATTTATAATTTCAAATGTGTTGAATTATATGTATGTACCTATGCCCTATCGATATGAAAAATATGATATGAAAATTAATTTTAAATGTAGGTCTGTTACTCGTAAATTACCTTAAAATTCAGTTTACTGGTGCAAATCTTAACTTCAACAAATTCAGCATATTTAACAAATGTTAAATAATAAAAAGGAGAATAGGAAATAAACATTTCTGTGAAGTCTTTACTTTCGTGAAAGCTTCCTTCAGTGAAAGAGTGGAAAAATAATTATTAGGTACCTTTTATTTTATTGTAAAGAAAATGGAACAATTTGTTGAGAAAGAAGAAGAAGGAGGAAAAGTAAGCTCATATGCAACTATTTTCAGAGGTATTTTCTAGAAAGGTCACCAAACACAGCTGATATTGCTGTTTATGACGATTCTGTACTTGTAAACCCTGGACTTCTGGAGATCTATCTTATCTAAAATTATGGAGAACATAACGTAAATTGGGGGCTGATTTAGAACGCATACAATGAAAAACAAACTGTCAACAAAAAAAGAGGAAGTGATATGGTTCAGGCCATCAAGCTTCTAAAAGTGAATCTAAGATATACTGAAAGTAGGTAGGTAAAAAAGTAAGTAGAGTAGAGGGAGGTAAAAGTCCGCACTTAGTACGTTGTATTTTTTTACGCTTATATGTTTTACTCAATCAGCTCAATATTTGAATGAGAAGTTTGTACAGTACTTAGGCTTTGTTATAAATAACATTAATGCCATGATTTGAAAACGGGGTGTATAAAAAAACCATAATACACAAGTTGCGGAAAATGGGACTTTTACCCCATAGGTGGGGCAAAAGTCCGCCATTGGACTCTGCGCTATTTTAAGTCAAATTAAAATCAACAATTTCTTCCAAATGAAAAGTAATAAGCAAAAACAACAAAAGTATAAGATATAAAAAAGATAAAATGTAGAAAAATTTCAACAATGGTCACAAATAAATTGGCCAATTTCGTGCACTCTTCATGACACCATTGTTTGCAGCTATCGCATTGAATCCACTCTCTCATTGATAAATTCTCATATTATTCTTTGCAGCCTAAACAAAGCACTTTGCCATCGGTTAATTCTTGCCTTTTTTAATTCTTCAAACTTTTGCTTGACATGGGTTCAGCAACATAGGACTCTTGCCCCAAGTAGCCAAAAACATTTCCGAGTCATGACCTTTCCAGACCATCAAACCTAACATTGATTATATCCTATAAGTTTATAGCAAGAAACATGTATTTTCAATAAAATACATACTAGTTATGGTTACTACTCATTTTCAACATTTCTACGCAATTTCTGCAAGAGCTAATGATACATCAGACATACGCAAAATCGTAATTACCTCATGGTTCTCCAGTAATCCAACTTTGCGTGATAAAATTTGGTATAGACACTGTAATTGATAACTACTAACTGCACCTTGCGCACAATGATAAAAATTTTTGAAATATAGTGAGATATTTAAATTTAGGACTTTTGCCCTATGCGGACTTTTACCTCCCTTTACTCTAAGTAAAAAAAGCGTTTAATATAGTTTGAATTAGTATGACGCATTTTCTAAAAATTACGCTTACCAAAAAATTCATCAGACGTTAGAAATTAAGAAGGTAAGAAAAACGTCTTCCTACTTCTTGTAAACTTCAAAAAATTCTAGAACCCTTTTTTTGAGTTCCATTCCAAAAACACTTCTAAAGTAATTTGTGATCCGCCCTAATTTAAATTAAATCACAAATTGCTCATTGATAATATCATTGTATCAATAATAATGAGGAGTCTAAAACAAAATCTTATCAGCAATCTATACTTAAGGGTGGTCGTGGTAAAAGTTGATTTAATTTGCAAACCTAGACTTATTTAGAATTCTTCGGGAATAATATTCAAGAAGTTCATCATCATCATCTTCATGCTTTAGACATTATCCGTTGCGTCACTCTTGGTCTCCCCATCTCTTTCTGGGTCGTCCAACATTTCGTTTTCCTCTGGATCTGTATTTGAATACTTTTCTTGGAATGAGTTCTGTGTCCATTCTTTCCAGATGTTCTATCCAAGAATTCCGGTTTTCCTTAATTCTGTCAGTTAAATTAAATATTTTTAATTTATTTCGGATGTCGGTGTTTCGCTTTTTATCAATTCTTTTATAACCTGCAATCTCCCTGAGAAACCTCATTTCTGCACTCTGTAATCGTTTTTCATTTCCCTTAGTTATCGTCCACGTCTCGCTACCGTATGTTACAGTAGGTATCGATATTGTTTTATAGAACTTGATTGCTGTGTTCTGGGTATTTCTATTTTTGAACCTTCTTTTATGGTTCCGTTTATGTAATTAATTAATTAAATTTGTCTAATTCTGTTTCGAAAAGTCGTACTTTGTGATATCCAAATGAGTGTGGAAAAGTACTACTTTTCCGCACTAGTGTGGAAAAGTAATTACTTTTCCGCACTCTAACACAAGTGTGCGGGAAAGAAGTAGTTGTACAAACACAAACGGGTGAACACATGTTTATCGCTTAAGTTATTAAAAACTTGACAAATGACTTGCAACCTTCACGCCATCTATCGATAGTTATCTCAGATAACTATCAAATCGTGAATTTTGTCGGATAATATCCCCAAAATTACGAAAAGTTGTTCATAATACTCGGACGGAGTAGAGAGTTCCCGAAAGTTGGAATTGGAGTTTTAAGTCATGTGACAGCTTCAGTTAAAATATTGGTAATTAAATTAAGTGCTACATTATATATTTTTTGCAATAATTGCATAACGTGACCATCCGTCCGTCATTTCAACTTGCTGTCAGTCAGACCAAATTGTCCGTCGTTCGGAATTTTTAAAAGAATATCATGCATTTTTCTCACCAAAAGAGACAAACTCGACAAATGACTTGCAACCTTCACGCCATCTATCGATGGTTATTTCAGAGCTATTACATTATATATGCGAAAAATCGGGAATTGGTTCTTTTTCGAAACATCATTAGACAAACTATTGTTCGATACTAGTGGAAAACTATTTCTCCATTTTCGGCTTTAAATTCACGAACTCGGCCTTCGGCCTCGATCGCAAAGCTCAGCCTCAAATGGAAAAATCTCAGTCTTCCTAACTAGTATCGAAAATAGCTATTTTCTTGCGATTTTGTCGTTTATCTGTATTTGGTTTTGGAAGAAGACTCAGGTCTTCTAAAATAGCAGATGTACAGGGGACAGGATCATCACTATTATACACACTGCGCCCGATTAACAGAAAGTGGCAAATTTGCTTTAAATTGTATAAAACAATAAAAAGCGCTTTTTTGCCGAGACTACATATATCAGTGTAAAGGGGACTCATTATGCAATGTATTTACGCACACAATTATTAAAAAATGTAAAAGTGGAAATACTTACGGCTTATTTTCATCGAAGCTCCTACTAGAACACGACATACATAAACAAAAAAGCGACTATTATAGGTAGGTAAAGTACAACGATCCACCTGACTCATATATCGTAGTACATAGGTTTGTCAAGAGATAACGCCTAAATACCAAATTTCGAATTATATCATCCGGTTATAGAAATAAAGGCATGCGCACGATTAGCCGCCGCGCACAATTACCCGACTCTCCCCTACATTTTTACAATTGGTGAGTTATAGTAAAGCTTAAGGGGATTTTTTCCTAAGGTGAATCTGTTAGTGCTAATAAATCCGGCTTCTACTCATCAGTAACTTTAAGCACTAACCTATGGGTATTCTATAACTACTTAAGGCTTTCTCTAGATTTCTGTGTTCTTTCTATATTTGTAGGGGAGAGGTTTGCAAGTTGCCAGTGCTTGCAAGTTGCCAGGGTCTCTGAATTTCGGCATCTAAGCGAGCCACACAAAAAATTTCGACTGAAATCGTCAACAAAGGAGGTGTGGTCAATTTTAAACTACTTTTGGTCCAAAAATATCCAATATTACAGTGTCTACTGAAGAAAGTGTGAAAAAGCGTAAATTTAAAAGTGAATAATTAAAATTGTGTTTTTGTTTTGTGATTATAAATTGAACATTTTTATATAAAATTCAAAGTAAATATTTTTACTGTGTTGTATTATATTCAATTTAATTCATTCCAAAAGAATTTCAAAAATAAAACAAATTGGAAATTTTTTGTACGAATTATTGTAAAATAGCTTCAGAATGCAGGTTGCCATGCTTTAAGACTTGTAAGTTGCCACCCCTTTTTTTTTCGCTTATTTCAACTTGTATGCCAGCTTTCATGATTTTTTGATGATTGCAATTGTTATTAAGTCAAAAGTAAACTGTTTTTCTTACAATTTTGAAATATTTGTAGTATGGCAGCGCGTAGATCTAGAAAAGGCGACCGCGGTATTAAGAATTATGATGCATTGCTCGTCGGGCAATTTCATGCCAATTTACACAAATTTTTTTATAATTATGTTTTTAAATATGACTAAGAACAAAGAAAATGCAATATATTTTTACAATCAAATGTTTTTCTTTCCATTTTTCTACATTTTCAGCAATTTTACAGGGGGTGGCAACCTGCAAACCTAAATTTCAAGGTGTCGATTTTAGGTACTTTAGAAAATTGCCTGTAGAACTTTTATTTTTTGAAATTTCAAATGATTTCTACTTCAGGATTGTGGCATTATAGTTCCTCTTTCCAAAGTATTTTTTTTATTTACAATATATTAATTTTAAGATGAGTTATGATAAAAAAAGCTAAGGGGTGGCAACCTGCAAGTCATTCCCCTAATAGTAAAATCAAGATATTCTAAAGGTGACAAGCATACAAAACTTTCTTAATTTACTCTTTACGGTAAAAACGTTTAATGCGCACCTATAAATGAACGTTGGGGGAGTTAACATAATACTGGAAGAAAAAGTTGCACTACAGGCAAATTTATTTTGAAAATTTTAAAGTGAACTGAATTAATAACTTTAATGACTTAGGGGAAGGAAGCTTAAGTGACTGCCCCCATGATGATGGACATTGTGCTCTAAATTTCAGCTCTTTAGGGCATAGGAAAGCTGGTTAAAAGTGGCCTTAAAGAAGTCCATGCACACAGACGACTCTCACAAAGTTAAATAAAAGCTTTTAGTATAGGGGAGGGTGGGCCACAGTGAAACAAATAATTTTTCTCTTTTAAATAAAATCGTAGGTACCTTTACGGATATTTACTCATCTAAAGAATAATTAGAAGAATTATTTCTTATTAGAAGTAGAAGAAATAAAATTACCTTATTTTCCGATAGTCATGATATATTTTTTGATCAGTTTTCATAACGGATTAACATTTTCATTAAGCTAATTAGCAATTTTATATCAAAAACGTACCTACTATTAATTAAAATTTAAAATATGTCTGGACAGTTAAAATAACAATCTTGAATATTCTGTATTACAATTGTTTAAGAGCTAACACCACTATAGGATTTTGGAAAAATCAATTTTTTTGGCTTAAACAATTGGTACTTTACGGTCTTACAAACAATATCCACTTGGTCCTGGTAAAAAATTTTTTTTCAAGGTTCAATTCTCAATTTTCCCGCAGCCTCTGATTTATTATTGCTTTTACCAATTAATCTTCAAAATTTTCATAAACAAAACGCGTTTTTATCAAAACCACATTTTTCAAACTGGGAGAACAATTACTTGAACACCGTTGCATGGATGGATTTGAAATTTTGATTGTAACTTCACAATTTACATTCTCTATGAGAGTACTTAGACGTTTTTTGATTTAATGTAAACTTTTTGTTATAAACAATTTACTGCTTATTTTTTGTCCAAAAACCGATTTATTTCTTCAAAAGTGCACCATTTCTACATAATCTGATTTCAAGAAAAAATTCTACATACTCCCAATAGGCTACTTTATAATTCTATATAAATTATAAAATTTTTAGGTTTTTTGTTCCAGGTCTTATATTTATGAGAAATCAGTAGTTTTACCCCTTAAATTATTTGAATGATTTCAAAATCTTCTTTCATTCTTTTCAAACAATAAAAGTCGTTATTTACAATCAAATTGTAAATTTAGATTACTACGCCACCTATTGAAAAATGTCTCGTCCTAATGATAGATCAAGCCCTTAATAATAATACCATATTTTAAATTGGCATTAATAAATTATTAGAGAAGTATTATATTTATTAAAGTGTGCTGTTAAACATAAATTTACACCTTTACTTTTTATTACAGATACACGTTTATTTAAAAAAATCACAAGCTCAAATCACCAACTAAAATATAACATCGTATTGTAAATAAAGTAATACATTAAAAAATTATTATAAAATAAATTCGGGTATAACTAATTAACAGAATTATAAATGAATTTTAAAATTCTTGTCTATATTCAAAATGTTGCTAATTTTAAATAATAAAAAACCATCCTTAAAAACAAGTAAAAAATTTAAAAAGTAAAACAAAATATACTTTAATATTATTATTTGTTGATATAAATAAAATTTTATCTTTGTTATAATAAAGCTGCAAAAAAATTATAAATTGTAAAAATTTAAAAATTACATTCATGCAACAATCTGTGAATAATAAAAATATACACTGACTGAATAAAATATAAAAACTGCTACGTTAATCAATCCATAAAACAGATCGTTTTTTCTTACAATATAAATAAATACTTCATCAATGTTACTACGTATGAAACACTTACATTAATAGACAATAATTAATTATAGAATACCTACACTTTGATTTGCCATAACTTAACTTTATACATTTTGTAGCTCCATCAAAATGTTTTAAACCTTTCTTATTACTTGCACATATCCACATGAATTCTATAATTTCTTGAAATGTATTTTTAAGATAATTTCATCTCATATTTCAACATTTAATAATTAAACCTGGTGTTTACAGAATTTGCAAAAAAAAGGTAACAAGTCTAAAAATTGAAGTTGTTCCTATTTCAAACTAGATAAACAAAAGTTTTTCGGTTTAATTAACAAATGTTGAATAATTATGAGAAGATCAACAGTACTAGGCATCGCTTCACACTATATACAGTTATATACAAAATATCTAATTTGTTTAAATTAATGTCAAATTCTATAATTTCAACTACTAATCTGTACAATATAAATATATTTCCACATTTAAATAAAAAAAATCTTCTTATAAAATTCTTCATGATTACTTAAAAAATTAAATACATACACTTTTTTGTTTGTATATTAATACATCTTATTTAAATATATAGATCGATTCTAACACTTTCTCCCACTTTTACTTATTCTGCAAAATGTATTGTCCTACTTGCAGATTCTTTCAATAGGAATATTTACCATTATAATAAGTTTACAAAATTTGTAACAAATTAAAAAGTTTATTTATTGTTTAAATTTGTATGTCAGCTATGTGTCCAAATCATCTTCACGTTGACTTGAGAAATACGAAACTAAACCTACAAATTCACCACCCATATCATCTTCAAAAGGCTTGCCACTACTGTTTTCCGATGGTGGGATGGGAACTCCATTATCACCTATGAAGTTTTCTGAATATGGTGCACTTGGATACACTGCAGGTGTCTGGTTCTCATCGGTTCCAATTGGAGGATGAGCAGAAGGTGGAGGATAGGTGCCATAATGATAATTTGGTGGTACACCTGGATGATATGGCGACGATAAGCTACCACTACCGCTTCTATGCTGTAAGTGTGGAGGAGGAATCATGGACACATGCCTTGATCCACCGAGGGGAATTGATGTGTTGCTACCACTACCAGGGGGAAAATGACCAACTTGTGGCCTTGTGTAAGGAGGTGGTGGAGGTGTTGGTTCTCCTTTGCTAATGGGACTACTCGACGAAGGAGATGCTATTGACGGCGAGTGCCGATCCCTACTCGTCGTTGACACCGTAATAGCACCACCACCTGAAGGTGAAGGATCCAGTGTTCGGTGAGCATGATACATTGGAGGTAAACCTGGCGGTGGGGCACCAGAAGAATGAATTCCAAGAGGTGGAGGAGCGCCTCTTACTACACCATAATGAGGTAGTCCAGGTGGAGGTTGTTGATATGCCCCTGGAGGGATCAAACCTCTAGGGCCACTTGCACCTAATAAAAACAATTATTGAAAAATACTAAACAAGACAACTGATAAGATGACTAAATTACCTAGATGATATGGACCAGGTCCAGAGGGATCACCTGTCGATGATGTGAAAAACTTGGCAGAGAAAGCTCCGGGTTGTGATTGAGATTGTAGCATCCGTGTAATAACAGAAGGTGCAGGCTGACTTTGTGAAAATGGTTGTGGTGGCGCCGCAATACCCAACTTGCTGCCGTGCATTGGAGAGTCCGGTGCCGGTGAAACAGTATTACTATTTGACGAAGATGGACAATCGAGACCTTCCAATTCGGTACCATCTTTTGGGACAAGAGCAGCTGCTTCTGCAGCTAACGTTTTCTTTCCTTTCCCTCTACCTCTTCGTTTTCTAGGCGTGCCATCCGCATTAAGAGCGGGTACAATTTCACTAAACATGGGAAGACTTATGCCTGGAGGTTCAGAGAGTTCTGCATTATTTGCCATCATGGAATTCATTGGCAAACAAGAGGAATCGTTGTAAGGTGAAATAAGATCACTTCCACTTAAGGATAAACTTTTGGGTTTACGACCTCTTTTCTTTGGAATTTTTTGTTCAATCTGAATAACACTTTCAAGTCGTTGTGCTTCTTTCTCTTTTCGTTTTTTCTCTTTTTCAAGTTGCAGGGCAACTAATTGTAGTTGTTTGTTAGCATAATCCTCCTCTTCCATCATCTTTTCCATTTCTTGTTCGTTCATTTGCTCAACATTTTTGTTGATCTGTTCAATAGGATTAGGCTCGTCATCTATATCGTGCAGTTCTTGATTTTGAACATGTGGATTACTTAAAATTGGTTGGTTCATTAAATAAGCAGACGGTTGCATCGGATTTCCCGGTTCCATAAGAGGTGGTGGTTGTTGATTCAGAGGATACACTCCTCCTGCGTTATGGTATAGTTCAGGTGCAGTTGGAAACATGTCAGAGGGACCTGGTGGAAACGACGCTGACTGGAACATATCTTGCGAAACTGGAGGAAATACATCTGAAGAGTGATGAAAAGCAGGAGTTGGTACGGAACCAAACATATCTCCCATTTCAGAAGCCGGTTTGGGTTTCCTTGGAATTTTCAACCCACACTTACCACGCCCACGTGATTTTGGTTTAGCATGTGGCATTTGTGCAAGATCTTGTAATACGGCGTCTGGACCAGATTCATCACTATCCTTTTCGTTTTCAATTTTGCGTTTAAATTCTTCATCTTCTTGAACGATGTATTCTTCCTCACTCTCTTCAATTCGTGGCGGTTTACGTCGCATCTCCTAAGAAAAAACAAACAACATAAATTTAAGCAAAAGTGGGATGAATCCAAGTGCGTCTTACATCTTCGCTGTCAGATCCGAGAGCTTCCAAATAATTAATTTTCTTGCCCCTGGTTCTTCTACCAACCTCTTCATCGTCATTCAATCCACCAAACTTTATGTTGGGTCGTTTCTTGAAGACTTCGGGGTCGGAATCTTCACCTGTTCGTTTCTTTTTCTTCTTTGACTTTCGAGGCTTGTCGGATGACGGCATTGTTGGTTTTTTCCTGGACACTCTCTTTGGTTTACGTTTGCCTCTGCCACCCCAAGAACCGTCGCTTTCTTCACTTTCAGATTCGTCCCAAATTGATCTGGTCTTTTTACGTCGTGGTGCTTCTTCGCCTGAATCCGTATCATTTACTAAAAACAAACAACATTAATTGACAAAGTAAAACTTTCTTTGAAAACTTACTGAAGTCTTTGTCGTATCGTGAAATGCGCGCGCGCGTTGATCTACGGATTGGTCCCGAACCTTTACGACGTTTACCTCTTCTACTTTCGTCACTACTTTCACTAACACTGTAATCTTCTTCGCCTTCTTCCGAATCTGATGAACTGTTTTAAAAATAATTTTAGGTTAAAAAATAGCAGATTGATCTCGCAACAAAAGAATATTTCTATACAAGCTCTCAGCATGAAGGGTCTGGCTGGTTAAGTATGTTAAAAATGCCTTTTTGGAATTTTGCGGTGGCAATTTTTTACAAAGTTTGTAATACAAAAAAAGACAGTTTTAATGAAAATTTCAGCCTTTCGATTTAATTCCTGTTGACTTTAGAAAGAAAAAACTGTTTTTTCTACATTTCTTTACATTTTTCATTTTCTTTGTACTAAAAGATAACCGAAAAATCTCAAAAAATTCAGAATTGTAGGTACTAAGAAATATGAAATTTTTTAGAATTCCTTCACAATTAGAATTGATTAACTTAAAAAAAAATGATTTAACCATGTTAGAATTTTCCGACTAGTCGGAAAGAAAATTTAAAATTCTTTAAAAATTTTTAATTTTTATTTAAAAAATTCTTTTAAAAATTTAAAATTCTTTAAAAATTTTAAATTTAAAAAATCAACATTTTTGATTTTTCTGAATTTTTTAGATTTTTCGGATATCTTTTAGTACAAAAGCAATGAAGAAACATGTGAAAAAACAATAAAAAAAAATATTATTTACTACTAACATACTCCACATGCAGCCCTCCAAAAGCAGGGACGGTGCTAAGCGGTAAGCCAGGTAAGCGACGCATAGGGACACTTCAGAATATGGTCTACAATTGCATTAGGGCAAAAAAATTGCAAGATTGAAGATGAGCCATGTTATGCAAAATAAAAACAAAGTAAAATATGGCCCTTTTTAGTAAACGTGCGCACTAATGAGGTGTAAGGCCGTCCTCCATCATCACAAAACATAGCTCAGCCTACAATCCCTGGTGGCTATTTTGTCGAAAAACTACCACTCTCTTTATCTAGCTTTCTGAAGCCGCCTCCATCATCACAAAACACAGCTTTGCCTCCGGCCTTTACACTCCTATTTCGGGTACCATAGCTCGGCCTTTGGCCTCGCACTTCTGCCCACGGTACCAATAAACTTTAAAAATGTCTTGAAAAAGTTCTTATTGACTGATCTACTTTTAAAAAATCGAGATTGCTTCAATTGCAAAAAAATTAGAAGATTAAAATATTTAAACAATCAGCACGAGGCCGTAGGCCGAGTTATGTTATGCGACGTAAAAAGTGCAAAGACCGCAGGCCAAGTTGATACAGGGGAGAAGAAGTTCAAGAAAGATAAGAGAAAAGTCAGCCTCAAAAAATCATATAATTTTTTCGATCGTTTTTTAGTACACAGGTTCATCAACAAAATGACCGCCGTTTGTTTTGCCCGCGGCGGGCGCGGGAGGTGCTAAGCTGTGAGCGACGCATAGGAAAGCTTCAGAATATGATCTATATTTGCATTACAGCCAAAAATGATTTTTAACTGTTCATTGTAACTTTATGATTTGGAGTGACATATTTGAAATTTTCAGGAGGTGCACCAGCAGGTGGCAACAGCCCTGTTAAAGAGCTTTTTTGTTTTACTAATATTTAGCATGCACAAATCAAGAAATATACAAGCAAGAATACATATTATATTGCACTAATCAAAAATTTGCACACCTACAAAGTGAGGTACATCTCACAAACTTTTGAATGAAATTGGTGCGATCATTTTTATGCGATAAAATGTTATTTTATCAGTTTGTGTCTCAATGGTTACAAGAACTTCTGATACTAACACACAGGAGTAGATTAATAAGATTTTTAAATTGTCATTTTTTTAGATTAAGTTATAGTCGCTATCACTTAAACTTCTGCAAGAATTATGGTATGCTGCCACATTAGCTTAAACAATGATATACAGCTGAGGCTGAATTAATAATCAACTTTTGCAAAAACTAATTTAAAACTTTTTCCTGATGTAAAAGAAAAGTTTGCACTCCATCTTCACAGATCTTCCATCAAATAATAATTTAGCCCTTGGCCTCACTTTGGGAGATTGTGGTTTAACCTTACTAAAAGGAATTGGAACTATACAATAGGTAAGTCATAGTTGTCCAGTCTCACTTGGGGGAAATTGTGACCACACTTTTGGTAACTTTGTAGCACTGGTAGGTAAAAATTCAACTTTTCCACACTTATTATGGATATTAAAAATGCAAACTGACAGACAGGAGTAGAAAATAGCTGCTGTTTTAAGATGTCCTTTACTTAAATTTAAGGTTTTAGAACAAATACTATTATTTTAGAATAACTGGAAAAACCATTCTCCATACCATTTATAATAACCCTTGTAATTGATATGTGGACTGCAGCAATTAAAAACCAAGAAGCAGTTTCTGTCGTATTCAAATCGTAGCAAAAATCTTAACAAAAAAACAGTCAAGAAACCAAAAACTAAAATAGTACATGAAGCTGATGAGAGTGGATGCAAACGTTGGAAATGGCAAAAACCCATGCTTTCAAAACCTATTTATAAAAGTTTCCAAAAATATTATCAAAAGCATAAGCAATTGATCTAACTTTAAATTTCTTGTTTTCTCTTATAAAAAACGGTACAGTCGCCCACTTGCTGCAAGGATTCACACATCAACCAAACATAACTACAAATTCAAGCTGTTTACAACAAAAACCACCACTATTAAGCCACCATCACAAAAAAAAGAGTACAAAACTTTACCTGTTTCCTTTAAAATCTTCATCTGAGTCAGCATCATCATCTCCGCTACTAACATCCAAACTATTAAGCTTCCTGTGCTTTTTCTTACCAAACATTTTTTTCTTAACTGGTCGAATAATTTCTTCTTCAGAATCCGGTTCTGGTGACTTGATACTGGTGTCGAGAGGCACAATAGGTGGCAAAGGTTCTGGTTCCAGTTGCTCTGATTCGACAGTTTCAGCAGGAGCTTCAACTTGGGTGGTTAGTTCTGAATTAGTATTAGGTTCTTGTGGATCATTCACTTTAGTTTCTGCAAGTTCTGCAGTTGCTTCTTCCTGTGTGGCGTTCACTATTGTAGCGATGTCTTTTCCTCGGCCCTGATTTCCCGCCCCTTTTACCGCATCTATTTCTTCTTGTATAGCAGAATTAATTAGCTCATCATAATCATTAAATCTATAACTGTGTGCCTGTCGACGTTCTCTCAATTGATAAACCGGTTCGTCACTATCGCTTTCTGTACTCGAACTAGACTCTGATTCCGAATCTGTGTCATCAGAACCAGATTCTTCGGTGTAATTTTCTCCTGCTTTGGTTTCGTTTGGTTCTGCTTCTTCGTGATGTTTTGATTTGTGACGATGCTGCTCATCGGGCTCTTTACTGGGCAAAACATTATCCAAGCTAATACCAACATAAGCCAAGCGTTCCTTCCGCCTTATTTCCATTTCCCTTTTATTCATTTTTTTATCATATTCAAGCAACTGACTTTCTAATTTTTTTACCAAAGTGATCTAAAAATAACTTTCATAAAAAATGTTAAAATACAAAGTAAGAATATTATTACGTGCTGACAAGGTGGACAAAACCAGTCCCCTTCGGGTATCACAAGTAAAGCAGGTCTTAAGCATGAACAATGCCAACCAGAATCACAACTATCACATAACAGTATCCATTCAGGATGATCTTTTTGACCACACTTCTGACACGCACAATCATCCACTTCCTCTTCTTCTGCATCTGATTCTATATCACATAATTCATTTAAAAAAGCTACAACTAAAACCCTTCTACGAAATTAAAACCAACCATTTATATTTATTACTTGAAAGTAAAATAAAACAAAAAACTTGATAATTTTAAAATTATTCAAACACACCAACAAAATAAGTCTCAACTGAAATTTATTTAAAAAACAAATACAAAATACATTGAATATTAAAACACGATTCACTAAAAGTTTAGGTCAATGTTACCTTTTCTTGCTGTACGGGCTCTTTTCAGTGGCTGTATTTCGGTACCTTCTTCCAAGTCGCTTTCGGGAGAAAATTCATGGTCAGACTTGAGCACCACATGGTGATCATCGTCGTCTTCAATTTCTTCCTCTTCGTCTTCAACTTCTGATGAACTGGAGCCACTGCTGGAATTCCAAGCCTTGAAAACGTCAAACTGCTTATGAGGGTTCCAGTGTTTGCGTTTACGTTTCCTCTTTTTCTTCTCATCTGATTCGATGGCGTCATTTGTGGTTTCATCCTCTGTTGGAGAAGCTTTATTTCGCTTCCTCTTCTCCAATTTATAATCCTAAAAACAAAACTATAACAAAGCAAAAACAATATATCATACAATGAAGTTACCTTATCGACATCTTTTTTAACTTTACGTTTCCGCTGTTCCTCTTTGAGGTCGTTCAAAGTAACCTCTTCTAACTTCCTCCTTTCAGCTTCTTCCTTTATTTTTATTTGGGCAATACGGCGTGATTGTCGTACCGGAGTATCATCCTTTAACAAGTCTTCCATTTCGGGAGAAATTTCAAGGCCAAGTAAAATTCTCTCTGAATAAAAAAGTGGAATAATAAATTTGTTGTGCCTGATTAAAAATTAACTTACTTGTTTTCTTGGTTTTCTTATCTGCAGATGGAGGATTTTCAACTTTAGGGGTTTCTGAATCGCTCTCAACGGTTTTTAAAGAACGAGTGGATGACCGTCGTTTACTTACACTTGCTGCATCTTCAGAATTCTTACTTTTTGTTACCGTTCCTGCGTTGTCGTCTTCACTGCTGCTGACCTCCTTCAACTTTTGTTGTTCAATGCTGCGCCTCAGATTGAGATCCACAGACCTTTTAGGTTTCAATTTGGGCCTTTTACTGTCATCATCTTTCCTTTCCAGTTGAGGTCGCTTACTTTTCCTTTGATTTTCTCTGAGAGCGTCCACACTTTGCTGTGCTGCTCGTTTTCTTGTGACTCTAACAGGAGACAGAGTGGGAGAATCATCTGCATCCAATTTAAATGTCGCCAAAGTCATGGGTGGTGGTTTTGAAATCTCAGTTTCGAGGTCTGTTACAGCAAGAGGATCATCTTCAGGTACTATTATAACTGAATCACTGTCATCATCGGCGGCGGCGCCACCATTATCATCTCCAAAATCGTGATCGTCGTCTGATTCGTCCGATTCAATTACTTGCACATTTGGTTCTTTCGGAGTCCCCATTACGTCAGCATTATCTGGTTCTTTTAATGTGCTAGTATCGACAACAGTCAATAAAGCAACTTTCTTTTCGACACATGGTGGCTCAACTACAGGAATTAATTCACCTCCACCTTCCACCTTGTTCTTCGATTCTTCAACAACTTTTGGTTCTTCTGCTTTTGATTCTTCAGTTTCTTTTGCTTCTTCTGCCTCCTCTACAACTTTTGGTGGTTCTTCCACTGTTTTTGCCTGTTCTTCCTTTTTGACTTGATTAACGTTTCTTCTCAATCTCGCCGATGTTTTCCTCATTCTGGGTGGGCTTGGTGTTTCTTCAACTGAGCCTTCTTCGTTAGGCTTATTAGATTCGCTTTTTTCAGGTGTATTTTCCACTGACTCCGACATTTTAAATTTTTTCGTAGGTCTAACTTCAGCTTTAGTAATCTGCTTCTCTAATTCAGGTAAGTCAACTGGTTTACTTGGAGTGCCTTTCTGAGAATTAGATCTTGTGCTTCTCGACACATTTTTATCTTCCACTTTACTTTTCTCTTCCACTTTACATTTTTCTTCTTCTTTAGGTACTTTCTTAGCTGCATTTGCGGAAGCCTTTGTAGGAGCTAAAAGAAACACTTCAATTGTAAATATCACGTTACGAAAAGGAAGCTGTAAAATATAAATTTTAACAAAAATAATTAATAAACGCTAAAATATGTTAGACTTTTTAAACCGCCTTTATTGTTTCGTAAAATCCCGTTTTAAAATACTCCTTTATAATGTACCGTTAGGCTACAACATACTAAATTTAAGGAGGACAAAACAATCAAGCTGATCATGAAAGGCTCTCCCTACCTTTAACCCGAGAACATCAAAAAAGAATTGTTTGAAAAACATAATACAGTTAAAATTCCAATATATTAGCGTTTTGATAACTTTTTGTCAAAATTTGTACATATGATCATAAAAATTTCACTTACCTTTAGCTTTTTTAACTGTAGGAGGAAAAGATCTTCTGGATCTCAGCTCTCTGGTAGGAGGTTCACCAATTTCGTTGGGTTTAGGAGTTTCAGTTTTATTTGTTTCCACTATAGGTTCACTTTCAACTTTAGGGGGCGGTTTTGGCAAATCCTTTTCAACAGATTTTTTCGCCTTTTTTACATTTTTATTTTCTTCAACTTTATTTGGAGTAGTTTCTTTTTTATTTTCGACTGCCGGTTTATCAAAAGTATTGCTTCTCGTTCTTCTAGTTGAACGCCTAGTCACTTGAACTTCAGTTGTTTCATCTACTTCAACAGATTTTTTTGCGATATCATCTGCTACTCCTTCATTTCCAATTGAGGATTTGTCGTCGGTTATGTCCGCAGTTTTGGTCGATTTATCACTTGGTTTCACTTCCTCTTGAATACTACTTGTGTTGCTTTCATTGGTGGCTTTACCAACATCGAATACCACAGGTGCATTTCTTTTCACTTTCTTTGGTGAAATTGTTGGTTCATCAATTAACTTTGGATTGGTAATTTCCCCTTTTGATTTATTAGCTAAATCAAGAATTTCTCGATTATTTTCTACCGAAACAGTGTTAACCACGGCAACATTAACGGTTTTGCTTTCTTTAGTTGATTTAATATGTAAATCAAGAACATTCTTTGTAGGTTCTTGTAACTTCTCATCAACGTCTGGTACGTTCTTTTCCAGATTGGTTATTTTATTTTCTTCAAGGGCTTCTTTCTTTTTTTCTACTTGCACAGAAACGTTTGATTTCGGATTTAATTGAACAGAAGACTTGCGCTTTTTAGATTTAGTAATGTGGGACACTTCCTGAGCTGGATCTTGTAAATTTGCATCCGAAGGCTGTTCGGCATAAGGATCTTTAGAATGTTTCAATTTATTTTCCTCTTTTTTCAAATCAGCCGCCTTAACTTTTACACTGTCGCCTTCCCCACTCTCAGATTTTCTTAAATTAATTTCTTTTGTGTTAACTGTCGTACTTTTCATGCCATCACTTTTTTCACTCTCAAATCCTCTTAAATCTGCTTCTCTTGTATCAAGCGCGTTAATTTTTATATTTTCGTCTTTTACACTTTCGGTTTTTCTTAAAGTCGGTTTCATTTCAACCGCCTTAATTTTCACAACGGCAACCTTTTCACTCGCAGGTTTTTTTAAACTTATTTCAGTTGTTTCAACCGCCTTAATTTTTGCGCCTTCTTCTTTTTCAATCTCAGGTTTTCTTAAACTCCGTTTTTCTTTCGTTTCAATGGTTTTACTTTTGACAACTTCACGTTTGCCACTCTCTGATTTTCTTAAATTCAACTTTTCTTTAGCTTCAGTTACTTTAATTTTGTCGCCACCGCCTTCTTCACTCTCAGGTTTAGTTGAACTCATTGCTTTTGTTTCTGGAGCCTTAATTTTCACACCACCGCCTTCTTCACTCTCAGGTTTCCTTGAACTCATTGCTTTTGTTTCTAGAGCCTTAATTTTCATGCCACCGCCTTCATCACTCTCAGGTTTACTTGAACTCATTGCTTTTGTTTCTAGAGCCTTAATTTTCATGCCACCGCCTTCTTCACTCTCAGGTTTACTTGAACTCATTGCTTTTGTTTCTAGAACCTTAATTTTGACGCCACCGCCTTCTTCACTCACAGGTTTAGTTGAACTCTTTGCTTTTGTTTCTGGAGCCTTAATTTTCACACCACCGCCTTCTTCACTCTCAGGTTTACTTGAACTCATTGCTTTTGTTTCTGGAGCCTTAATTTTCACACCACCGCCTTCTTCACTCTCAGGTTTACTTGAACTCATTGCTTTTGTTTCAAAAGCCTTAATTTTCACGCCACCGACTTCTACATTCTCAGGTTTACTTGAACTGGTTTCTGGTTTTACAGGAACACTTTCTGTACTCTGAGGTTTTCTTAAATTCCTTGATGATGTATCTACAGCCTTCGTTTTCTTATCATCGCTTTTTCCACTCTCAGGTTTACTTATACCCGTTTTACTTGTATCTGCCGCCTTAATTTCAAGAACATCGCTTTGTCCACTTTCAACTTTTCTTGAACAGGCTTTTCCTTTTATTTCAACTGTATTTTTATTTACTTCTACAACCTTAGTTTTTACTTCGTGGTCTTCTTCACTCTCAGGTTTTTCTAAACTCTTTACTTTTGTAAGATTTAGAACTTTCTGTTCTGCTAGTTCAGGCAGCACATTTTGCGTTGGTTTTGATTGTTCAGAATTTGGCTCTTTCAATGGAACATTGACAACTTCTGTTTGGCTGGCAATTACAGCTTCAGATTGTACACTTTCTGTTGGTTTAACCTCTTCCTTTGAAATACTTAAAATTTCTTTCTGAATTTCAGGTGTCAACTTTTCAGAACTCACCTTTGCCTCTTTTAAAACTTCTTTTTCACTGTCTGCCTTACATATTTCCACAACTTCAGGTAGTTGCACATCTTTAGGCTGATTTAACTCTTCAGAATTTATAACGGATTTTTCTTTTGGAACAGTTTCTTCTACTTCTGCAGAATTCACATGGATATCATTTTCTGGAACGTGGACAATATCGTTTTTATTTTCAGATTGTTTAACTGTTGGGTTTAACTCCTCAGAGCTCACAGTAGTTTCTTTCAAAACTTTCTTTTGCCTGCTTGAGTTGCAACTTTCAATGATGTCGGGTTGTATATCTTCTGTTGGATTTAATTTCTTTCTTTCTAAAAGTTCTAAATTATTTCCTAAGTGGGACTGCTCCAGTGGTAGAATTTCAGCACTGCTTGATTTTTCTATATTTTCGTGCGAAATTGAAGTTTGAGCATTTTCAGGTTTGGAGGAGACAAAATTCAGCTGATCGGTATGTAATACGTCTTTTGTAGCATTACAATCTACAGTTTCTTTATTTTTACTACTAATTAAACTTAAATTATCAGTCTTTTGAGGTTTTTCCTTATTAAATTCTTCATTAACGCTTTCTACTTGAATCTTTGGTTTGCATTCTGTAACTGTAGCAACATTTTTGGTTGATCTTTCACTTTCTTCAGAAAGCGTTTCGTTGTCTGTGTTTAAATCGTTACTTTTATAATCACCAGTTTTACAAACATTGGAGATTTGATCTGCAGAATGTTTACAATCAAAGCTATTAATAACAGAAATATTTTCAGCCTTATTGAGAATGAAATCTTTTTGTGAAGAAGTTACATCTTTTATAATCTCTTCAGTGGTTGCAAGCACCTGGGGGGTATTAATCATTTCAGACACCTTTGTACTTGAAAAATCAGGTTTTTTATCATCTAATTTTAAATCTTTTATTTTAGAATCTAATTTAGTTGGTTCCTGAGATTTTTCTAATGCTTTTTTCTTTGCTACTGCATCATTCTGTAACAAATCTTCAGATATTTTGCCTACTTCATGAGCTTCCTTTGGTCCATCACCTGATCCTAATAAAGTGCTTTCAGATAAATTCGTCTTTACTTCATCATTAGATCCTTCCAATAAAGAACCTTCAGATAAAGCAATACTTGTGGTATCTTTCAATGAAACTTCTTTTGGCACTTCTTTGACTGTTTCAATAAATTTTGTATCCAAAATTTTATCAATTAGAAAACTCTTTTTAGGTGAGTTTGCAGGGCTGGAATTATCTTCGGGTTTTCTTTCCAATAAAGTATCTTCACTTGTTAATTTCTGTTCTGACATTTCTAAATCAAACAGTGCTGGTGCAGACACATTTTTGGTCATTCCATCATCTACAGATTTATCTGTTACATCTGAACCAACTGCCATATGTTGTGGTTTATCTATTAAATTTTTCTTCTGTGATTTATTTGTTGCATCAAGTGTATCTTTCTCCACTGATTCTTCATTTTGAGATTTTTCTATCACATCATCTAACAATTTAGTTTCTGATACTATACTTTCTGATTTCTCAATTGTATCCATAGGTTTATCAACTGGTTCTGATTGCTTCTCTTTTTCCAAGCTCTCAGTTGTACCCAATGGTTTAGCAAGCAAATCAGGCTCTGAGTTTTCCTCTGAAGTTTCCATATTTGAAGGTACTGCAGATGTTTCAGTTGGGAATGGAATCTCCTGACACACTTCCAAACTTGTTGATTCTTTTAATAGCTGATCAGATTCTTGTAATTTGTTTATCAAAGTGTCTTTTGGTAGCTCATCAATCTTGACCACATTTTCAGCTGAAGGCTCATCAGTATTTATGGAATCTTCAATCTTTTCTGAAACTTCTGAAGAAGTTTTTGTGGTTTGATCAGCATCTACAGATTTTTGGATGATATCCGATGGTTGTTCTGTAGGTTGTTTGGAATTTTGAACTTCATCTGTGATAACTTTTTCAGGTAATTCTTGTGTGTTAGTGGTAGGTTCAACTGTTTCCACATTTTCAGGTAATTGCTCAACTTGTACATTGTCCGAAACAGATTCCTTACTTAACAATGTTTCTGAGGGTAAAACTTCTTTGTCATCAGTTTGCGACAAATGTTCTGCTTTTTCAGACGTTTCTGAATCCTCCACTGAAAATTTTGATAAAGTATCTGATTTACTCGATGTAGAACTTCCAAGCTCACCTATTTTAAAAGTAACATTTGGTGGCTTGACCGTGAGACTTCCAGGACCAAAAAAAAACATTGAACGTTTTGGTTCTACTGGAACAGTATCTTGGTTTTCATTTTTATTCTTGGTATCAATTTTTTCAAATTTAGTAACCAATTCGGTTACTTTCCCTTTTGGCGTTTCTTGGAAAGCACTAAATAAATTTATTGTTTGTTTAACATTATTGTCAGCATTGGAGCACTCAAACAACTTTTTAGTTTCTGTTACACTTTGAGATTCGGCACTCACTGTTTCACTAGGTTTACCAATATCCCAACGAGATCTTTTGATAGGACTGGTAAGAGGTGAAGGTAAGTTATTAGTTCTCACATCAATAATAGTACCCAACTTAAACTCAGTTTTAGAGGTCACTAAACTCCCACTATCTTGCTCACTAGTAGAAGGCCTATCTTGATTAATACTGTCTTCCTGTGATTCATCAACAGATTTAAGTGTGGACTGGGGCTCACCATCTTTGTTATCATTTCCAGTTTCACAATCAACTCCACTACCAACTCCATGAAAATAAATAACGTCTTCCACAATTTCTTCACTTACAACTCGAAAATTGCCCACCTTATTATCATGTCCAGATCCTTCACCTGAAAATTAAACTTCTTTAGGAATGATAAAATAAAACCAACGAATTATTACCTTTTACAAGCATGAGAGGTTCCTCAATTTCATCAGATACTTCATCTTCTTCTTCCTCATCAGCATCCTCTTCCTCCTCATCTTCCTCCTCCTCACTATAGGGCTTCTTCTTTTTATTACCAAGTAAAGTTGGTCTGTCCATTCTTGATCGCTTAATATAAGCAGGCACTTCATCATCTTCAACTTCAGAGAGGGGCCTCTTGAGGTAATTTGCATGCACATCAAATCCAGCACTATCAACAGCTTTTCGATGATGCACAAAACTCAGTATAGATGAAGGTTCACTACGAATGTATTTCTCCTTAATTCCTGCAGTCGAAGTCGAAAGAAGTTCTCCAATCGGTTTAATTCGTAAATTAATACCGGCTTTTGGAGGTGACACCATAGCAGTTGGCGTGTTAGCTTTTTCTTCAACCTCAGCAGGGTCATTTTTTGCCTGGTGAGATTCTTTAATCTGCAAATCGATTGCTTCGGTAGATTCAGTCGCTTTAAGCTCCTCCTCAGACTCCACCAACTTTTTAGTCAAATCGTTGTCCATTTCTTTACTTTCACTACTCGAATCTTCCGGACTTTCTTCCACCTTCTCAAGCTGATCTGGTTTAGATGAATCCGAATTTGAATCAATTTGGCCTGTATCTATGATCGGCTTTTCACTTTCCAAGCTGTTGCTATC
Organism: Rhagonycha fulva; assembly: GCA_905340355.1. Classification (NCBI taxonomy): domain Eukaryota; kingdom Metazoa; phylum Arthropoda; class Insecta; order Coleoptera; family Cantharidae; genus Rhagonycha; species Rhagonycha fulva. The sequence continues at coordinate 40,221,989 of HG996556.1, forward strand.
TTCGTTTAGCACAGTTTCCTTGCCGTCATTTAAATTTGTTATCAAATTTACAAGATCGTCTCTGCTTCTGTAAAAAAGACAAAAAGTAAGTTTAAGTACAAAGAAACTAATATGAATGAAAAACAAAAAAAAAGTGAAAAAATAATAATAACAAGGTTTTTTTACATGTCAGGAGATTATAAAATTATTTATATTTACTGAAGTACAGTATGATTCCTAAAAATGTAATAATTTTACCTCATTTTGTCTATAAAATCACAAAATATACAAAAAGTTATGAACTGATCTGTCATAAAAAAATATGAAATATAGAATTCTTAACCTCAAAATTAATAAATCAAAAGTGGTCACTTGATTAAAAATAAAAAAACTTACCTGACAACAAGTGCCCACGTTTCTTCATCAGGATCTTCTTTATAAACACGAATTTGGCACGCCTCGTCGCTTTGGTACCAATAAACGTGACCTAAGCGATCTTTACCTAAAGGTTGTGTTCTTAATTCTTCTGCTGACTGTTTGTTAACTTCGGTTTTAAACTTGGAGTTGTAATCAAATTGCATTTCCAACAGTTCCTAAAAATTTAAAGCGATAAGTTGAAAATTCACATGCAGGGAATTGATGGAGCTCACCTTAAGTATCCTTAATTTCGAAGATAATCGAGCCTTTTTATATCCAAATCGCTCGATTTCCCACGCATCTTGACTACAAAATCCGTGACAAAACTTAATTACGGCTCTCTCCCAGCGTTCAGACGAAACTGACTTCCGAGCCTTCCTTAACAACTTGACGTGTAAATCAATTAGCTCTTGTGGGACTAAAATGATTTGCGAGGTTAAAAAAAGCGTTAAAATAGTGGAAAACAACAAAATAAAACGGTAAATGAAGAAAAATTGGTCGTTAAAGACAAATTTTTATTATGTGTTTTGTTTATACTGTGCAATGTTATACGCAATTTAGTGATTACCTTCGAGATTATTTTCGAGCATATACTGTAAATCTAAAAAGTCGATATTTGCTAAACCGCACGTAACACCAAATTTTTCCAGAAAGCCACAAATAACAGCAAAATTTGGATCACTTTCGCAACAAGCTTCGTTGTCTGACGCCATTTGCCTCCTCAACTATTACATTTGACAGCAATCAGAGAAATCAAGCCAATCACAAATACCCGAAAAGTAACAAATACCACCCAAATACGTCACTCTGCGTTTTAAAAAGGACACCATCGAGCAGTAAATCAAAATCGTTGCATTATTCGCATAAATATCAACTCGAAACGCGATTAAACTATTCAATAAATTAGGCAAAGCGCCCTTAACTCAAGTGTACATTACAACTTTTGTTTTTCGTCTTTGTAAACTACAGAGACGCATTTAACCTACAAAACACAGTCGATTCGTATACAATTCCACAGATGGCACCGATTATTAGTATCGCTTAAATTTTTTTAAATTTGAATAATTCAGCATGATTTTAGTTGGGTCTAATCAAATGTATGTCAAATATGCCCCTTTGGCATTTTATTGTTATGTAGAAAGAAGTCGTGTGCAAAATTTCAATCTTTGAATTTAATTCATTAATTTTCTTTAGAAGAAAAAATCAGTTTATTGTACCTACTAAAAGATGTCAGAAAAATCTCAAAAAATATGAATGCAATTTTTTGAACTTTTTTCGCAATTAAAATTCACGAAAAACAAATTGATCATAATTTCAAAAAATTCCACCAATTTCAGAAAATTTCACGTGATTCTGCTTTGAAATCTCTGCAAGTTAAAAAATAAAAGTCTTAAAATTTCACCTGCAACATCATCAAAAATATTGGAAATGTTCACATTTTTTACTAGGAATTCATTCAAAAATCGTTTTAATTAAATGGTTGAAATTATTATTTAATAAGCTTTGTAAAAATAAATTGTATCTCTTGCCCAAAATACAAAATTTCTCAAATATTATATTGTTTAATCCAAGAATTAATTGTAAAAGTTTGAAAGAAAGAAAAGAAAAATATTGAAAAAAATAATGTCAGTATCCACCAACAGAAGTCATACGGGTACATGTGACTTATGAACATTATCAAACATTGCAAAACTTTAAAACCAAAACTTCTTGTAACTTATAGCCATGTTCAGGGCTGGATAACCAACAATCTATTTTTTTTGCATCTATGCCCCGCCCCCCACAATGTAAATAAAAAAATTGAGGATGTAAATTTTATGCTTTACAAAAACTAAATGTTGCTTGAGATGTTCAGAATTGGTATCCAAAAAAGAAAAACACACCAATAATTTATATTTAAAAATTTTCTTTATAAAAAAAATAAAGCTTCCAGTTTCAAATTCTATACAAGAAATTTATTAATAATAGATATTAAAAATTCAACACAAATAAAATAGTTTAAAAAATGTTTTGCACTGTAACAAAGTAAATATGTACAAAGTAGAATATACACGTTAATTTACACAAAAATAATAAATATGAATCAACTTAGTAATAAATAATTATTCACTCAATACTAAAATCAACTTATCAGTCTCCTGTTACATGTTCGGGTAAAATTAAACTCGAATTATTCGTATTTACTACAATATCATTAGTTAAATTTGAATTTGAAACAACATCAAATGATTCACTAGTCTCAAACAATTTAGCTCCCCGTTTCTTTCTGTTAAAGTAAGTTTTCAAATTTTTACTTTTCTTTTGAACGGAAACTTCCTTATTAGCTACAACTGTGTCTTTTACATTATTCGGTTTCAACAGATCATACACAAAGTCTTTTTGAATAGGTTGGACCCTATTGCGGATGGGTCGTAAAGTATCTTGAAAAATGGGAACAGTCTCGATGCACCCACGCGATTTTAAACAATTTGCGTCGTCAAAACTTTCCAAACTCTCTTCTGTTTCACTTAAACGATCTTGTGAAGCTTCCATATTACTCGTACTACTTGGCAATTGCTGAACTGTACTTTCACTTTCTTCTAAATTAGAGGTAACATTATTGCACACAGATTCTTCTCGTGAGTTATCAAATCCTAATATAACACCTATTATCATATTTTTAAGGGAAGCGTCCTTTAGTTTATCTTCGTCCGGGATTGTTTCCTTATTTTCTGGTGAAATTGAGTTTAGAAAATTGTGGCCAATGTCTAACATAGAGAATACGGTAGAATCTGAAATGATAGAAAGCATTTTAGAATATTTACAGTTATTTTGTTATTTTAAATGGCTCATCATGGAGAATTTCATATTTCTTATATAGATATAATAATTTCCTAAAACTTTAATTTTATTAGCTTTTTAAGATTCCTGCTTCCCGTTGTAACAAATAAGAATAAAAATGGTATCAAGCCAAAAGAAAATTATTTTTTTCCGCATCTGAAGATACCTACCTAGCACTTGATATTTGCTCTTTAATTATTGTCAAAAATGTAGACTTAAAGCCCACGAGGACCACGGCGTGGTCCTGTGGTTCTTTGATTGGACTGACCATCGACCATGATCGTCGTGGGCTTTAAGTGAAATTCACCCAAAATAAGACCTGCTTTGGATATTTGAACTACTGTCAAAGTTTTTCAAAATAAATAATTTGATTTTTTAAAAAGTGTTTATTTTATTTCCAACGCAAGTCTGATGTTTTGAAAATTGCTCATTTTACTTATTTATTTTTAACTCAATAATTAAGAGTAAAAATGAAGAGTTGGGTATCATCAGAGGTGGAAAACAAATGCCCATGTTTTAATAGCAAACTGATGGTACCATTTTAATTCGTTTAGATTAGTTGAATAATAAAATAATTGTAATAACAACACTTATTTTATTTGTGAAGCGTTTTTGCGTCAAATAAACAAAGCAGCAGCTTGCAGCTTGCTACAATTATTTGTTAAAAAATTTAATTAATTCAACATCGTCCGTTTCCATGGAGCACATTGTAGGTATAATGACGTCTTAAATAACAAGTACTTTGACATTAAAAATACGAAAAAATGCAAATTAGCGGCAAATATATCACTGCAGGTATTCACGGCGCCTCTACCGACTTGAGTTATGACTTATGGCTTTCCCTTTGTGCACAAGAAGTCTTATGTTGATTACTCTAATTTTAACCAATCAGCAGTTTAAACTATATCGGCGTTTATCACTATCTGCGTTTAAACTATAGATCACGTCTTGACCACGGACCTCTTAAAAAGGTCCGTGGTCTTGACTTACAAATAGTGAAGTAAACAGTAATGACGTCAAACAGAAATCCTATGATAAATTGCATAGTCTGAAGGACGCTTCAAGTATAGGCAGGCTAGGGCGCGGATTTCCGCGGTTCTATTCCTAGTCGCGCCACACATACTGATGGGAAATTGAGAGTTAGTATGTTGTGTTGTACAAAAAAGAGAAAAAGAGTAATTCATCTCGTAAAATAAATCGTAAAAACTTCTAAGTAGGCATATTCCGAAGGAATGTATACCTAGTTAAATAAAACAAAAGCTCCATAGTAACATTATATTATTGTGTATATTTTATTATATAGGAGTAAAAAAAAGTGATTAAAAAGAAAAATGCAAGAAGGAATAGCTATTTATGTCATGAGTACATAATATAGGTCTTTATCGGACGAAGTCTAGGTTTATGGCTGAGCGAGCTTGCGAGCGAGGCCATAACTAGGCTGAGTCCAAAAAGCCAAATTATGTGCGAAAGACATACATAGCTTTATGTTCGACTGCACCGTAATAATAAAAATTCACTTTGACATTTAAAAATTGTATAATTTTCAAGAGTGCTTTTTTCGCTTTTTCTATGGTTACTGTTATGGTTTATTTCAATGACATTGACAGGCGGCCGTTTTATTTTATCAATAAAGTAAAAGAGACTAGTCCCATAAAAAGGTATCTTATGGCCACTAAGTGATATTGTAATCATGCTATTATAATACAGTCGGACCTAAAATTTTTTTCCGCTCACATAAATTAAAAATTTTAGTAAAAAATTTCTTGTTCAATTATAAAAAATCTTGGTTTTTAGTGAACGAGACAAACAATTTCTGAAATTAACATTTTTTGTATTAAGGTCATCAAATCTATAGATTTGGTACGGTTTTGTCGGATTGCTATGAGTCAGAAATTTTGGTCGTCAGTTCCCGTATAGATAAAAATACGAGAAGGGATAAGAAAAAATAGTTCCGCATTCTTCTCTAGTATACAGTGTGTTCGACGATAGTGTTAACAGTGAATAATTTTTAAATCTTACTAGATACAAAAAAAAGTTTAAATAGTTTTTTATTTAACTTTAAATTTTCTATAGGAAACTGCCAAGGTATATTTTTTTATACTTTAAACTCAATCGGAAGTCAACATTAAATTTTTTTTTTCAAATGACAACATGTATTTTTTTTAACATTTTCGCAATCTGCAATTTTTTCTCCTATTAGTATACCTATTATTATACCTATAAATCCTAGTATTTTGTCTATAAAATTTTTATAAGGTAACATAAGAAAATATTCGAGAAAATGTAAGATTTAAACAAGCAATAATAATAATTTACTTTATTTACACATAGATATGTAGAGTGCTAAGAAAAGCAAAACATCATGGCACAGAAAACACAACTGTTATTTATCTGATAAATTTTTCAAAATTGCCACCGTTTTCTTCAAGAAAAAATTGTAATCTTCGCAGAAGTTTTGGTGATTTGGTGATAATTGATAACATGCTAAATTAATTTTGGTTTTTAAATTTTGTAAATTTAAAGATAGATTTGCTTTTAAATGACTCCATAAAAAAGTGTAATGGTGTCATCATAAACATAAAAGACCAGCACGCTGCTGCTGCTGCTGCTCCTCCAGCGTGTCATATTTTTAGGACACATAAAGCACTCTGATTGGTTGTTGGCCTTAGTACCTTAGTACTAAGTACTTTAGCTACTAAGTACCTCAGTTTTTTTTAGGACACATAAAGCACTCTGATTGATTGTTGGCCTTAGTACCTTAGTACTAAGTACTTTAGGTATTAAGTACCTAAGTACTTTAGGTATTAAGTACCTTAGTACTCTAATCAGAAAAGGTTATATATATTTCTATATGGAGTGGTAAAGTAACTTTAAGTTTTATATTATTTAAGTTGGTATGACCGACGACAACGACCAATCAGAGTGCGTTGTGTGTTCTAAAAAAAAAATGACAAGCTGCTACTGCTGTTGCTCCTCCAGCGTGTTATTTTTTAGAAGACACAACGCACTCTGATTGGTCGTTGGTCGTACCAGCTTAAAATCACCTACCCTGGGATCGAGTTGTACACCAATCAAGTTTTAAACCTTTGATATAATAAAATAAATATGGTATGACAGATGCGAGTTCCACTTTAGTAATTGTTGCGCATGACGTCACGTGGTAAGTAAATACATGGTACAGTAAATAAATGAATCAGCTCAAAAACTAAACGTTGTACCAGTGTAATTCTTGGAGGCAATAACCTACTTTGAGCGCTTTAAATCACATATATAAAAGACCAGCACGCTGCTGCTACTGCTGCTACTGCGTGTCATTTTTTTAGGACACATAAAGCACTCTGATTGGTTGTTGGCGTTGGTCGTACAGACTTAAAATTACCTTAGTACTCCAATCAGAAAAGGTTATATATATTTCTATATGGAGTGGTAAAGTAACTTTAAGTTGGTATGACCGACGACAACGACCAATCAGAGTGCGCTGTGTGTCCAAAAAAAATGACGCGCTTGAGGAGTAGCAGCAGTAGCAGCGTGTCATTTTTTTAAAACACACAACGCGCTCTGATTGGTAGTTGTCGTTAATCATGCCAGCTTAAAATCACCTCCCCTGGAATCGAGTTGCACACCAAGTAAATTTCAACTGGGATACTTATATATAAATTTTGTCTCGGTAAATGCGAGGATTATCCATCCAGAAAATTTAATATCAAACTTTTACATTTTCAATAAATGTATTTCACAATACTAAACACACGCTACTCCTCTACCTCCTCCTCCTTCAGCGTGTCATTTTTTTAAGACACACAACGCACTCTGATTGGTTGTTGTCGTCGTTAGCTTTTAGCAACTTAAAATCAACTCCCCTGGGATCGAGTTCCACACCAAACAAATTTCTAACGTTGGTGAGACGCCCGTTCGCGATTGAATCAGCTATATAATCATTATTTTTGAACTTAAGAACGTTTGAACGTGAACAATTAAAATTGTCAGTAATAGGGATTTATTTTTTTTAATAAAGAATGTTAAAAGACAAATCCATCGGTTGAGCTTAGGTTAGTGTTGGTGTTTAAAAACAATTTTTTTTTAATTAATACCTCTAAAATAGAAATTCACCGACTAGCTGCCCGTCCGTCGACGACCGACGATAACGACCAATCAGAGTGCGCTGTATTCTAAAAAAAATTACACGGTGGAGCAATAGCAGCGTGTTATTTTTTAAAAACACACAACGCGCTTTAATTGGTCGTTGTCGTTAATTATACAAACTTAAAATCACCTCCCCTGGGATCGAGTGGCACACCAATCAAGTTTTCAACCTTGATTTCAGGCGGTTCAGGCCCGTAGCCAGGAGGAAGGCACCTTGGGGCACGTGCCCCCCCACTCCCGAAATGTTCAGAAAAAATTTTTTTTAAGTAAAGGAAAATTTGTTTAAATAATAAAAATTCTCGGAAGGGGAACCACCAAAAATTTAAATTTTTTAAGTGCCCCCCCCAAATTAAATCCTAGCTACGGGCCTGCCGCTGTTGAACCAGCTATATTAATTAAATGATCCAATTTTTTACCAATTTAAAATCACTTCTCCTGGCATCGAGTTGCATACAAAGTAAGTTTCAACTAGGGTACTTATACAGGGTGGCCCTTTTAAAACGAAACAGACGGGATTGTGGCCAGCAGAATTTTTTTCTTAAGAAATACAAAAATACGTCAATTTTATCATTGAGGGGGACAACTTTTGCAACTAATGTTACTTCCGTATTGTTTACATCCTTTTGAGTTGCGATGACAACCCCTAAAATGATAATAGGGATGATATGGCAAGTAACACTTCATTTGAAAGGTCTTGCTTCCCTGAATTCAGTTCTATAATTTTTTTAAAGTTTTATCAATTATTCAACAAAAAAATTGAAGCTGCAAAAATGCAAAATAAATCCGATATTTCAAGACATTTAAGAATAAAAGAAGGAAAAACGCTTGGCCAGGTCTTTTTTGTTTTCAAAGGGCCACCCTGTATATAAATTTTATCTCGGTTAATCCAAAGATTATCCATTAAGAAAATTTAATATTCGACTTTTACATTTTCAATAAATGTATTTCACAATAATAAACGGGCAGCACATACAACTTCTTAAGCGTGTCATATTTTTAAGACACACAATGCATTCGGATTGGTTGTTGTCGTTGGTTATTAGCAACTTAAAATCTACTCCCCTGGGATCGAGTTACACACCAAACGAGTTTCCTACGTTGAGGACGTTTGAACGTGAACAATTAAAATTGTCAGTATTAGGGATTTATTTTTTTTATTGAAGATTGTAAAACAAGCAATCCATCGATGGAGCTTATGTTAGTGTTGGTGTTTGAAAACCATTTTTTTTTAATTAATACCGCTAAAATAGAGATCCACCGGCTAGCTACCCGTCCTTGGACGGGCTTTTCAACTAGTCACATATATAAAACACCAGCACGCTGCTGCTGCTCCAGCGTGTCATTTTTTTTAGGATACACAAAGTACTCTGATTGGTTGTTGTCGTTGGTCTTACCAACTTAAAATCACCTTAGTACTCCATTCAGAAAGGGTTATATATATTTCCATATAGAGTGGTAAAGTAATTTTAAGTTGGTACGGCCGACGACAACGACCAATCAGAGTGCGCTGTGTGTTCTAAAAAAATTGATACGCTGAAGAAGTAGCAGCAGTAGCAGCGTGTCATTTTTTTAAAACACACAACGCACTCTGATTGGTCGTTGTCGTTAATCATACCAACTTAAAATCACTTCCCCTGGGATCGAGTAGCACACCAATCAAGTTTTCAACCTTGATAGGACGCCCGTCCGTGGTTGAGCCAGCGATATTAATTAAACGATCCAATTTTTTACCAATTTAAAATTACTTCCCCTGGGATCGAGTTGCATACCAAGTAAGTTTCAACAAGGGTACTTATATATAAATTTTATCTCGGTTAATCCGAAGATTATTCATTAAGAAAATTTAATATTCGGCTTTTACATTTTCAATAAATGTATTTCACAATAACAAACGGGCAGCACAAGCAACTTCTCTACCCCCCCCCTTCGGCGTGTCATATTTTTAAGACACACAACGCACTCTGATTGGTTGTTGTCGTTGGTTTTTAGCAACTTAAAATCTACTCCCCTGGGATCGAGTTGCACACCAAACGAGTTTCCAACATTGAGGACGTTTGAACGCGAACAATTAAAATTGTCAGAATTAGGGATTTATTTTTTTTAATTGAGAATGATAAAAGAGAAATCCATCGGTTGAGCTTAGATTAGTGTTGGTATTTGAAAACGATTTTTTTTTTTTTATTATACCGCTAAAATAGAGATCCACCGGCTAGCTGCCCGTCCGTGGACGGGCTTTCCACCTAGTATCATACAATAGTGTTTTGTTTTTCATAGCACCCTACATACCTCTGTCTGTAAATAATTAATAAATTATTGTTTGTTTAAATCTTATGTTTTCTCGAATATTTTTTTATGTAACCTTATGAAAATTTTATATATATTTATAGAGAAAAAATTACAGATTGCGAAAATGTTAAAAAAAGACATGTTGCCATTTGAAAAAAAAATTTTATGTTTACTTCCGGTTGAGTTTAAAGTATAAAAAAATTTTATTCGGCAGCTTCCGATAGTAAATTTCGAATTGAATAAAAAAACTATGTAAACTTTTTTTTGTATCTAATAAAATATAAAAATTATTTACTGTTACCACTATCGGTGAACACACTGTATACCAACTATATAAGTAAATACGCTAGTTGCTTAGCTCAAATGGCGACGCCCTATCGGCCAATTTTAACGTTAACTAGATGTTTTTTAAGTCACTATTACCTGTAAGATGGCGCTTTTCGGAGTTACAAATCTAGCGTTGTAATAGGCTAATTCACTGTTCTCTAAGTTCAAGTGGCACTGTGCTGACGACCAAGTTGAACATTAACTAGGTGTTTCATGCCACCATTAACCATGAAAAATGGAGCTGCGTCAGTCATCGATAACGACAATAGGTCTGTTTGGTACCACAGTTCTAGTGCTACACTAACTACACTACTACAAATTGATTGGTGGTACAATTACCAACCCACTTTCTACACCAATCAATTTGTAGTAGTGCAGTTAGTGTAGCACTAGGACTGTGGTACCAAACAGACCTAATAATCGTTTATTTTAGTACACCAATAACATACATCTCGATACAATGTAGATCTCTCAGACAGTCAACTCATTAAAAACATCCCTCTAAGCAGGCGTCTTGGCGCGGCCCGCAAAACTCCCCAGAAATGACGTTTTTATAAAAAAAAGAAACTTTTTTTTGGTGAATTTGCATAATAAAAGCTCTTTTTTAGTGGATTTTCCAAGAAGTGCGGCCCGCACTAATCTTCACGTAAAATATTTGGCTCTCTTACAACAAAAGGCTGCCGACCCGTGCTCTAAGCCATAGAAATAAAAATATGTAACAGAAAACCACAATACCCCTATCTTGTTTTGGCAGTCAGATAAATTTCGTAGTAAAAAAATATTTTTTTTCAAGAAATTAGTTTTGTTAAACAAAATTTTAAAAAATTAAACCATGTCTTAAATGTTAAAATGTTCAGTATAAATAGTTACCGTACGTCCGGGTTTCAAGCCCTCGTTCGCGGCATAAATGTCCGAATTTCTTTTGTCGGCAAGAATGGAAATTTACCTAGAAGCAGTTGCCATAACATGTAGTATAGCATTTACGAAACAAATGCGGGCGAAGCTCACTCATCTCCTTCATCTGAATGTTTCATAATATTTTTAAGGGTTTTCATACCCGAATTTGGCGTTGAGCCTGTCCTACGAGCAATGTTTTCTTCAAAAATATATTTAAAATTGTTGAATTTGCTTTGTGTCTGCCAGGCACATCAGTTGAAAGAATTTTTTCTATGATAGGTTCCATTTGGACAGCAAAAAGGGAGAGGCTTTCTGTGTCCATGATCACGGAACTACTTAAGAACAATATTCACTGCTTACTGAATAATTTGTGTTTTATGTAATTTATTTCCAGAACAAAAATTAAAAATTTAATAATTGCTAGCATTACACAATCTTTCAACACTTTTGTATGCAAACACACTAAAGAAAATTGATTTACTTATTTGAATACCACGTCATTAGAAAATTAGAATGTGGGAATTCCCCTTTCCCAATCTCAGTTTTATGCGATGTTCAAATAAGTAATCAATTTCCTTTGGCGTGCTTATATAAAAAAGTATTGAAAGATAAATGACATGACACAAATTACATAATGTAGAACTAGATATTGCTCTTAATGTGAAAGCAAATTCCAATGTACCTCGTCTTGAGTTCTATGAAAAAAATAAAGAATAATAAATCTTTTCTCAACAAAGTTGCCTTCAGAAAAGTCAAGATCAAAATGTCATATAGCCATAGGTATCCTTTTCACTTCATGTGAATAGATATTTTTAGTGATTTAGTAGGTTTTTATGAGAATCTCCCCTCCCATGGGTCTTCGGTGTCCTCGTTTGGCTAAAAAATTATGGTAAATAAGTATAAATCAACCATAAACTCAATATTTCTTGGATATCACCCAGGCGCGTTTCATAATAATTATTACCATACCCAAATACAATTGATTGGATACAGTATTATGTACAGCAGAGGTGCAGGTGCTCAAAAGGTCAATCGCAAGACATTTAAAAGACTATCACGGAATTAGTTTAGTATTTACTAAAATTGTTCATTATTTGGTTGGTTCCATAAATAAAACTTAGCCTCTACGGGTGGCTAAAACCTCCGGTACATGGAGGTAACTCCCCCAACCCTGGTTGGTCTACTGCCGACTGTCAACTGCCTACCATTCCCTCATTTTATGGTAGATCTTCATTTGCATAAGTTTGAGTAACCCTGATTTATAACAAGTCGGCAACCTCTTGTTGTAAAAAGGCCAAATATTTACGCGAGGATTAGTGCGGACCATACTTCTTGGCAAATCCACTAAAAAATTTAAAAAGAAAAAAATGTAATTTGTTTTATTTTTTATAGGTTGCGGCGAAAGTCTTGAGAGCAGCACAAGACGCCTCCTTACCGGTGATCTACAGTATTTGCCCAAAGTAATCTAACTACTTTAGCATTTGCCATAACTATAGATCATTCATAAATTATTATGTCAGGCAATTCTAAGAACTTTTTTACCACCTTCCCTCATCGCAGCACAAACTCAATGTGCTACCTTCCACCTTAAATGTGCAAGCGATATACTTTCACGAAAACTAAAAGAGTGATTAAACTTTTTCAAGAAATTAAATGTTTCCTTAATTAATAATATAATAATAGTTATTTTTTTACAAAATCTAATTTTCATGTTTTTGTTATTAAAATGTAATTAAGTTTTCCTCAAAATATTCCGCCAAATTTAGACCATAGATAGAGCTAGATTCTCAGATTTAGGAGGTGGTAATAAAAACAGGTGATCAAATACAAAACCTATTTTACCTACATCATGAATGGAGAGGGGAGAGGGTGTTCAAGCCACGTTTATAGTGAGGAATTATTCCAAACCCCCTGGTCTCAAATTTAAAATTTATTAAATCATAACCATTCCAAATATTACAATATAATGGAATACTGAAGCATATATCTATCAATTAAGCCGTTCCCTTATAGGCTAAGCCACAAACTTAATCCCCCTCTTAAACTTTTCCTATGGTTCAGATTTAAAATTGACAGAAAACTAGTGAATTTCATAATTATTAAAATATGGGATTTATTCTATTATTTCTTAATACTTACGGTGGATATTTAACTGAAGTTTGTTCAAAATCTAAAGATTTTATTAGTCGTCCAATGGTTATTACTTGTTAGGAATCGGCCTTCTTGGCTAGTTTACATCTCAGGCATACAATCGTTCGAATTGGAAACAGCTCTATCTACGGCCTACAGGAAGGTACGGGATACCTAATTTTCAAGTTACATTGGTAAAATCGTTAAAAAGTGTATTTTTTAACATTAAATTTAAACATGGCAGCTATAAAAAAAATAAATAAAAATAGAAAATGATTTTAGAAAAACAAAACTTGAATTTAAATTTTTACTGAAAGATAGAAAATAGAGTTACATAAACAAGGTCTTTATAAAATTTTGAAAGGACATCAAATATAAATCATTCTTATATTTGTGTTTTACATATTAGGAAGAACCTGAACTTGACGGAATTTTTTGTAATTTCTTTGCTTCAGTTTAGTCATCTGTTTATTGAAAAAATGCATCCTACTTAACCGAATCTGTTACTATACAAGCAAGATCGTCCCTATAGTTGCTTAGTGGGAAACGTAACTGGCTACAATTAAATACCCATGAGTTTGAAACTCCGATTCGCCTATTGGATAAGTTTGATGGATTTAATCAAGTGGATTGTTTAAGTACCATTCAAGAGATCTCTGCCTATCGGTCTGTTTACTCTTGGCAGGAAATATGTTAAAAACGTTATACTAATAAAATAAATAAGCAAAATTCTCATATTGAGCTGGTTAAATCAAAGTATCCTGTATTGGCCTCGATTTCAATAAAAAAACACAAGCAAACTGTTAATTTTTTTAGTTGCTCAAATAAAAAAAAATTTATTACCGTTATGATTTTCTTCCGGTGATTTCACAGGTGTTTCGCTATTTATTGGCTCTTCCACCTTTCCCTTGTTCTTAATAATAATCGAATCGGAGCAAAATTCGAGTGTTTGTACTATCGTTAGACGTTTTATAAATGCTTTTGTGTTATCTTGTTTATGATGCTTTAGTTCGACATGGTATTCACATTTCGACTTGGAATACGCTCTGTAATCACACATCGTGCAGGTAAAACGGTACCACTTGAAGTGGTTTGCCATGTGCTTCATCAAACATCCATTTGATTTAAATTCTTTCTTGCAAGGTATACAATATCGCATTTCCTTATCGATGTAATTCAAAGATTTCATTTCTAATGTCAACGTATGGCTCTCATCTTTATCTTCACTTTTAAATTTTTTGTGATTTTCTAATATATCAGGACTTCTATTGCGTTTTCTACTCAATTCAAAATTTTCTTTTTCAAAGCGTTCAGTATTTGAAATAGCCTCAACTTCATGACTAGAATTATCTGAGCCATCGGTAATAATCACTTCACAACTGCTGGGATCATATCCGCTATCCCGGGTGCATTTCTCAGTCAATAAATCGTCTGTAGTTTCTTCTTTCAAATCTTCAAGTTTACAAACAATGCTATCTACACTGGAATCCGATGATATTTCAATTGGCTCTGATGGAAACCCACGAAACATATTTACACTTTTATCAGAACAATTGTCTCCTTTTTCATCATCTAAAATTTCGTTTGGTTCACTCTTTATTATAGAATTATCAAAACCACAAAAAGGGTTCTTACTGTCATCAACGTTAACCATTTTGAAAGTAGCCTTTTCACTAAACGATTTAATTATACAATGCTGTTCATCAATTTCTGCTTGAAGTTTTTCAGTAATTTTTGAAGTGCACTCTTGAGGAACATTCACCACTTTACTAACAACGTTAGCCTTACGACGTTGTGATCCCATACACTTGTTTGCTTTAGCTACCTTTGTTTGTTTTTCGTCTATAACCTTCTTTTCTTCCTTTTTTGTTTCTTTCACACTGTTACAAGCCGATGTGCGTTTAGAACAACCTTTTACGTGGGCGTTTAGCGCAGCTTTCCGATCAAATCTTCGCCAACATCCACCACATCTCTGATCTTGATCTTCTACATTGCTCATCCATTGCTAAACATAAGAAAAAATAATATAGTAGGTACATAAATTAGAAAGTGTAAATTAATTAAAATAAAAATATGGGTCATTTCACAAAATAAAAATTTTTTTGAAGTGTGACCCCCACGGATTTTTTTCAAATTTTGTGGAGTTATTCTCAGTATAAAAATAATGACTCACTGAAAAATTTAGCTCTTAATATTAAGTACTTTCGTAGTAATGATTTTTTGAATTTTGACAATTTTGAAATTTTTAACTTTTTCGTTAATTTTTTTGAAGTAGGAAGATTATTCATAAATATACGAGAAGCACAGTTTCTTTTGTAAAAAATCCTCAGCTTTTCAATGAAAATATTAACTTTTTATTATAAGTAGCAAACGACCCCCAAAATTTTAATTAAAGTAAAAAAATTGATTTTTTTTGACAGTGCGGCAAGTTTTTTTTCAAATTTGATATTTTTTTCTGAAAGCTGAGATTTTTTTACACAAAATATCTAATTTTTACGATGTGCATATTTTTTGTTTAAGTACAAATAAATAAAATGTACGATTAAAAAACTTTTATTTTTGAATATTACTCATATTGAAATTTATTTTAAGATTTATTATGTTAATTATTTACTTTTTGTTCATAAAAAATTGTTTAATCACACTTTCTCGTATTTAATTTTAGATAATTTTTTTTTTAATTATGCAGTAAAAAAACTTGACAAAAGTTGTATCGCTCTTAACGATAAATTTCTATCACGATTTGGAATATTACTTAAATCTACTTACTGGAAAATCACTCAAGATCATACAATCCACCCTAAATATATTCAAGTAATATTCCAAATTGTGATAGTTTATTGTTAAGAGCGCTATAAATTTCGTTAAGTTTTATTTACTGCATAATTTTTTTCAAAATATTATCTGAGATTAAATACGAAAAAGTGTGATTAAACAATTTTTTAAGAACAAAAAGTAAATAATTAACATAATAAACCTTACAGAGAATTTTCAATATGAGTAATATTCAAAAATAAAAGTTTTTTATTCGTAAAAATCGTACATTTTATTTATTTGTATTTAAACAAAAAATATGCACATCGTGAAAATTAGATATTTTGTGTAAAAAAATCTCAGCTTTCAGAAAAAAATATCAAATTTGAAAAAAAAATTGCCGCACTGACAAAAAAATTAATTTTTTTACTTTAATTAAAATTTTGGGGGTCTTTTGCTATACTAACAATAATAAAAAATTAATATCTTCATTGAAAAGCTGAGGATTTTTTTACAAAAGAAACTGTACTTCTCATATTTTTATAAATAATCTTTCTACTTCAAAAAAATTAACGAAAAAGTTAATAATTCCAAAATTGTCAAAATTCAAAAAATCATTATTACGAAAGTACTTAATATTAAGAACTAAATTTTTCAGTGAGTCATTATTTTTATACAGAGAATAACTCCACAAAATTTGAAAAAAATCCGCGGGGGTCACACTTCAAAAAAAATTTTATTTGGTGGAATGACCCATATATCTTGCAAATTAGCTCGGTTATTATTAAACTTACAAGGCAAAAATCCAGATTAAAATCTGTAAAATCTTCATAAAAACTCGCACAGATTTTACAATCCAGCAGAAATCTGACCAATCCTTGTTTCAGTCTATAAAATCTCTACAGTCTTTATAAAAGCTGTGCAATCCCGAACAATCTTGATAAAAATCAGCAAAATTTCAGAAAAATCTTTACAATCTTTGAAACAATCCCAAAAATCACAGCATTGTTGATCAACATTCTGACGATGTTCTTATAATTATATGCGTTGATGGCGATGTTGTTAATGATTTACTGACAGAAAAGTAAATATTATGTGAATAAAATGAATATATTGACTATTTCGCAAGTACATTATATTAATTATTAGTGATAGCAGTGGCGAATTTAACGTTTGAGGGGCCCCATGCACAATTTAATTTTGAGCCCCCCCTCCAAATAGTTTCACTACTCCTACAGTTTGCATTCTACGAGCACATTTTTTATTTACTCTGATACACACTATAATGGTGGTCCAAAAAAGTGAGAGAAAAATAACATGGAAAATTAACCAGTATAAAATGACAACTGCCTGGATGTATTTAAAAGGTTACTGATGCTCAGATTGTATTAATTCAGTAATCCGTTTGTGTTTTCAAGTTCAATAATAATTTGGCTAATCTACAAAAACAACAACATTTTTTGATCCCTACCTGTAAAACTTCTAAGTTTGTAGTGTTCTCCTTCGATTCACTGTTTTCAACTTGAGGTATTTCATCCCGACGTAAAACATTATAATGAATTTGAGAACGCATTTTTTTCACTTGAGCCCGAGTTTTATTATGTAACTTGTACAAATGACGAAATACACCCCATGTATTTGCAAAAGTGTTACTACACAACGGACACTTATAAATTAACTTGCTGTTGTTGTGTTTGTATTTGATGTGAAAAGTTAAAGTTTTCTCAGTTATAAACTTTTGGTTGCACACATTGCAGTGAAAATTTGAGTCTTTTGTTGATTTAGCTTCGATAATCTTGCCATCCGAATCCAAGACTGCTTCATTATTTTCTAACATGTTGCGAATTTCTCTAACCTGTAAAGAAAAAATATAAATTTAAAATAAACACGCCAATTTTTATTACAAATTTACCTCTTCTTTCATATTGCCAGTCACACCATTCTCAGAATTACTATGGGAAGGTACATTTTCAAACACGGTTTGAAGAGATATAAATCTAGAATCGACGGTTCTCTGGAAAGGCAAATTATTCGATGATGCTATATCACTAATGCTTGACATCTCTTCAGAAATATCTTCAGTTAAATACTGTTCCGTTATCAACGAGTTTGATTGTTTATTTTGGAGAAACGATAGAACTGAATCTAAGTCTTTTTTATTTCCATCACTTTCATTTGTACTTAAAAATAAAGATTGCAGTAACGACGGAGAAGATTTATTTACATCACAGTTTTGTGGTGACGAGGTAGAGGTATCCAAGGAACTTGGTTCTTTGGTTAATATGGCTTCCATTTCTGTTTCGTCATTTTCCTAAAAATATGAAAACAAACTTGGATGAGAAATTAATAAAATATGTCCGGTAATTGAAAAGTTAGAAATTTATATTATAAAGCCAGAAGCGACTTACTTTTTTTACACACCCTATACATACATATAATTTTTAATTTGATTTGAATGGCCATGGAATTTTGTTTTTGATATATTTGTGAAAGTTGGCCATGCACTGTTCAAATTCTGAAAATAAAAGATGGTGCCTTGTCGACACAATAAAAATAAACAGTGTCATTCATTTTGACATGTTATCGATAAATTTTTTGTTTTTCTGTGATTACAGTGATCAGTGAAGTGAACGTTTTGAAAAATGAATAATGAGGAGTACAGTAATTCGGAAAAATTAGATATGATTTTAATTTATGGAGAGTATTAAAGAAAAATGCTATACAGGTAATTTTCTGTTTGGTTCATTTGAGTATTTCAATTTTGTTGTAATGCAAAGCAAAATAAATGTCTAACATATTTCGTTTCCCTTCATTTGGAAATCGTATATCCTCAATAAAATTAATAAAACATACAATAATATTAAAGCTGTGAATAAAAATTTAATTTTTTCCCTTTGAAACAAAATTGTTGGTTTTGTATCTAAAGCACTCTGTAAAAAATGAAAAATCATTCTCAATTATTGTTGTTTTTCTGCCATCTTATATGGGAAAAGTCAAAACGTCACCCCACTATTTTGATCCATTATTATTTGTTTGCCATGATTATAACTTCAACTGATACAAATATTCAGGCAATTTCTAGAAAATCTATTTGACAAATTTAATTTTGGATAGGATGTAATCCTACATCCAATGGACATGGGAATCATAAAAAACCTGAAAGTTTACTACAGAAAACATATCATAATGTGAACCATATTCATGTAGGAAAAAAAATAATAAACTTTCTAAATTCAACTTGCTGCTGAACTGCGTGCGATTTATATTAAAATTTTGGGCATGTGTAACTGAAAAGACAATTAAAAACTATTTCTACAAAACCTGTTTTGGACACTCTTTAGCTTGAGAAGATGAAGATTTGTTACCTTTAGCAATTGAAAAAATCGTTTGTAAAGGACTATGAAAAAACAGAACATATGTGGAACAGGCTCCAAAAACTTGGTGTTCAGGTACAAGGAAAATTTTTCCAAGATTATACTGATGTTGACGATAAAAAAATGACAGTTTCCGACAATCCCATTGATGAAGATATTTTGGATAGTTTCTAATGTTGCAGCCGAAAATCTGGTTTCAAGTGAGTCAGAAGAAGAAACATTTCATCAAATGAAAACGTTTCAGAAGAAATCTTGATAAACTTAAAAAAAAATAGAAACATATTTTAATTATTAATAATTCTTGGAGGTTTTTTGGAAGCTGAGTTTGTTGTGAGTGGTAATCTGACTCTGGTGAGATGGAGTTGAATTGTGGAAAGTACTAAATTATATTATTTATAATTATAGGATTATAGGCCATCTCAACCGCATCTAACTAGAAAAAAATAATAAAAAATGAAGTAATTGATCAGGAAAATAGTGATAGTAAAGATAAAAACAGAAAAATGATTAAAAATAAAATAAAAAAATTTCAATATTTTTCTGATCAATTACTTCATCTTTAATTTTATTATCTGGTTATATGCGACTGACGATAGACAATAAGCTTGAAATAACGTTATATGGCATTATCACAATCGATTCTGTAATAAGTTTGCTATGTTTTTCAACTTTGTTACAGTTAAAATTCAATATTTTAGTGCATAGTTAAGCTTTTGTTTAATTTATATCTTACAATACATACTAATAATATCACACCTACCTACTTTTGAAATTGCTTTTTTTTAAGATTTATATTCAATAAAACCTGCCATCTTAATAGTGCAATCAGTATCAGTTTAAGTTGGAATTTGTGTGTTTGAGTGAGACTTATTTGTTAGAGTTTGACAATGGTAGTTTAATTCAGATTGAAAACTATGATGTGGTAAGAAAGAATTCTACATCTCGTCATACGGGAGGAGTAATGATTTACTTTAAGAAGTTTTGGAAATGTGAGTTGATTAATAGCATGGTGATTGATTTGGAATGGGGGAGTTTCGCTAGTCATAATTTTTTGAAATCATATAAGAACATAAAACTTTGATAAAAATGCTATATGGATGTATAATTGGTTAGTCTCAAAATTCACTATTAGATTTTTAAAAACAATTTAAAGTTTGAAAAAGTATTTAAGCTGAGCGCCATGATTAACCAATGATAATTGTCATATGACAACATGACAATTCTGATTGGTTCTTTTGTGTGACATCAGCTCCCGTAGACGTCAGCTCCGGTAACGTTTTTCTCAAGTTAGGAGTGGTCAAAAAAAATTTAAAAAAATTCTGAAGACTCAGTTTGACCTCTACTTTCAAATAAAAAAATAAAAGAAAACAGTGAAACTCGTCAATAATGTTAAGCTAAGTGATGAAAACGATGTAATATATTTAGCGACGTCTTACAGAGCACCAAGATATATAAACGTGGGTTTTGATTTTTATATGTACTACTTTCAAGGCCAGTTCTACAAGCAAGTATAAATTAAGAATAAGCTATAGGCGTTTCAATTTAAGATTGTAGCGACGCTAGCGTCCATGTTGGAACTAGAGGTGAAGGGGCAATTCCTAAATAAATGAATGAATTGACAATGATATTACAAAAAAAAACGAGCAGCAGATAAGATATCTATCATATTAAAAACATAATCAGTACACAACTGCTCACTTATGCTGAATAAAATTGATGATAAATAACCATTCCAGCACATTACCTCTAGTACAAAACTTTCCGCCAGATAGCGTATCGCTTCTCTTGATACGCCTATACCGAGAATAAGTCTCATCGAATAACGTTATTCTTTGTATAAATTGTGGGCTAACTTATCGCTCTAAACTTAGGCAGATCATTATCCCACAATTTATACAATGAATAACGTTATAAGGCAATTGGATGATTTATCAATCTGTGTGATATATTCTCAGCATAGCTTATTCATAATTTATACTTACTTTGTAGAATTAGCCCTGAAAGTTATTTGGAAGAACTTAGTTAGTATTAAGTGGTAATATAATGGGGGATTTTAATGTTGACTGGTCCAAGGATTCAATGTTAAATGATGTTGTTAGAGACGGTAGTTTTAGGCAAATAGAAAATCGATATACTAGAAATACACGTGAATTTAAAACATTATTTAACTTTAATGTCGGTTATAATTTTATTGCAGAAGTTAAGAATGATTTAAAGATAAGTGATCATGAGATACTATCGAAATATTAATTAAACATGGAAAGCTTAACATTAATGAAGAAAAAGTACCGTAACATGCTACAACTTGGGACACTTTGCACACTATTCAGAAAACTTAATCTAGCAATGTTGCATCCATTTTTTTGGTTCGGCACGCAGAATATCTGTTTAATATAAGTATTTCAAAGATCCTAGATTTAGTCGGGTGTGATAATTTGAGAAGAGTGCATAGCTGTGTTGAAAAATGTTTATGAAAAATATTACATAAATTTTATACTTTGGAAAACTTCTGCTGGGGCGGTATGGCTGTAAGGTGTGCTAAGTTCATATTTTATATGTTTATAGCAAATTTTGTTGTTAATTTAATGGTTTAATATTTTTGTTAGATCTTAAACCCTTTTTTTTTATTAATTTGTTTTTTTAAAAAATCTTTCTGGTTTTACAACTTGAAACAATGTGTTTTAAAATGTTTTTTTTAGTTTTGTTAAGATTTTAAAGGATTTTTTACGTGATTTTTAAAGGACACACTGATTTATTGTAAAGAATATTTATTGTAAAATTGTAAAAAGAAATATTTAAGGGAACGTACCCATACTACGTGACCTAATTTTTACAATTTTTTACCCCCTCCCCCCCTCGGTGACCATCCGTAGTATATGCCAAGACCCCCCCTCCCCCTATTTTGTCACGTAGTAGTTCATAAATATGGTTTTAAACCATTTTTTGCAAACACAAAGTTAAAAAAAAATTAAATTGGCTCATATTTGTCTTTATTTAAAAACAAAAGTCTTCTTTTCATTTAATTTTGAATATAGCTAAAAGATATTGACTACGTGACAGAAACTTAAGCCCCCTCCCCCGCCTCAGTGACCAAGCGTGGTATTTTGAAGACCCCCCTCCCCCCCTAAACGGGTCACGTAGTATGGGTACGTTCCCTAAGATCTAAAAGATTCTTAGAAATATCTAAGTGATTTTTAGAGATATCTAAGAAATACGGGTCTCATTAGTGACTTTTTCGATCATGGATACTTTTTTTTATATGTTACTATGTTGTTTCTCATTTTTTTTAAAAAGAATAAACTTATTTCAGATTGTGAACGACTCATATAACTTGATTTATTTAGTTATTTTAATAACTGTCCTAAGTTGCAACACCTGTGAGATGACTTGGAAAAGTCAGTTTTTTTCCTTTAAAGGGCTTAAATTAGCAAAATTTGCAAAATGTAAGAAGATACCGCTAAAGTACTCAAAAAGACCGGAAAAATGGCTATCTCTGATAATGGAAAAGAAGAGTACAAAATGAACGGCACATTATTGAATGTCAAAAGTGTCCCAAGTTGTAGCATGTTACGGTAAGACTTTTAAAATACAATATGGATAAATTAAGAAGAAAGTTTTTTAAGAGCGATATTATGACTATTTGTACATTGCTGAGTGTAATGTTAAGGATAGTAATTTTGCTCTGCAGCCGCTTATTAAGGCCCCTCTCTTGTAGCTTAAAAAGCAATAACATAACCATCAATATAACCACTGCGATTGGTCTTATTTGAACACATTCATGAGCGTCCATGGCAGGGGGGAGGGCAAAAGAGTCAGCTGTCCCCCTGGCTCTAGGCTGTTTAATTTTTTTTAGACATTTAATATTTCACCACACCAAGTTTTTAAAATTTTCTAAACTTTCGGTTTTAAATCATTAAAATTCTTTGATAATAAAATATTTTTTTTCATTTTGCCCCCCCCCCCTGAAAATGATCTTATGGACGCTCATGAACACATTATTGCATTGAAAATAATTTTATTTTCAAAAGTTTGAGCCTGTACCAAAGTAGTTCTGTTTTACCTAATTAATTACTTTTGAATGATTTAAAAATATTTATTATTAACAGCACAGTTTTGACTTGCATTTTTAGTTTTTTATACCAAGAGAGGCGTCTTAATGAGTTTGTTACGAATAGAAATGTTTCTAGAGTGTGTTGCTAGTGGTTTTCCGGTGAGCTAGATGATTTAAAGAGGAGTCCAGTTAATTAATCAACAGTGTTAATTAACGAAACTCCGCTGTTTTATTACTAGTCGCGCCACACAAACTGCTGGGAAATCAGTGCAAGATCTGACGTTTGATATTGATGATAAGTTTCCAAGACAGATTAAACAGAAGACGGGCGATTTATCGTCAACTCAGCCCTGAGTCTGCAAGGCCTGTAGCGCTTGATTACATAAAAATATAATGAGGCAAAAGTGGATTATATCAGTGAAAAAATTGACAATTCTGTAAATCAAAAATTGATGTGAAAATCTTTGAAATCGTTGGTGTGAGTTGTGTTTAAACCAGTAAATACTGGATGATTTAGAACTTGTACCAAAAGCAACGAATAAAAGATATATAAATTTTATTAATGCTGGAATGTTTACGGATTTTTGGAAAAGATAGTTAATAATCAACTGATTGAATACTTAAAAAATAATGATATTATTTCTGAATACCAGTCAAGCTTTAGCAAGTCATAGCTGGGAATCATTGGTTACTTTTGTTTTTGGTGAATGGAAGGTGGCTGTACACGATAATAAGGTGATAGCGGTTTTCTTGGACCTTAGTAGAGCATTCGAGACTATCGATAGGAAAATTCTGATAACAAAACTTGAACAATATGGTATTCAAGAAAATGAATTCAAGTGGTTCATGTCTTATTTGAGAAATCGGAAGCTGAGAACTATGATAAATGGCGTTGTCTCTGAAGCAGTGAATGTGGATTTGGGAGTTCCTCAGAGAACATCTTGAGAGTATTACTGTTTTTATGATAATATCATCATCGATATTCAAAACTAGCAAATCTGCACTGATTTTACCTCTTCATATAGATGTACAATCGGGCAAAAGTAATTTACCTCTAACTCGTTTGATAAAGGTACAATCAACAGTCGTTTTTTTAATATTTAATAAAGAAAGATAAAGGATAACAGTCAAAGATAGAAGCATTAATTTTAAATGAAAAATTTAAGTAAAAATAAAATAAGTAAACAAACATTAAAAGCCGTTATTGATGATGTAGAATACTAAAATGTGAATATAGTAATTTCATTACCTGTACGCTGCTTTTACACTTGCTGAAGTACAATTCTCTGCAATAATCCCTTTTATGTAAGATAAGATTGGCCAAACTTCTAAAAATAGTACGGCACGTACGACACTCATACAAAATATCGCACTCATATGTAATGTATCGTTGGACCTAAAAGCGACTTGTTCAATTATTAACCTTAAAATTTATATATTTTAACTTACCTCATCTGTTGCAGTTTCGTACAATTTTAAAATTTCATTTACACCTGCAACACTAGTATCGATGGGTTTACGTAGATGTGCAACATCGATTGTGTCTTTAGGAACAACAGGAGCTTTACCCAGGGTAGTTTCCAGTGGCTTCTTGCCCTTACTTTTTGAACCAGATTTGGCACTCATTTTAACAAAAATTACTTCAAATTAAACTGAAAATAAAGTTAACCAGGTTAATGACCAAATTTGCACTAAATAGAGATTCTAAATATGGTAAATATTGTAGAAATAGGTAATTTTGAAAATTTGGGTCAGAAACATGTGGCATCATTTGTCAATCAACAAATTTTGTAATCAAAGCGTTGGTTGGTCAAGAAATTGGTGAAAATACAAATGAAATGAATTATTTAATTTTTGTCGATACATCAAAACACGAACACAAAATATAGCACATATTTAGGTGCAGATGACACAATAAAAATTGAAACATTTCACCTTCGTTTCTGAACGTAAAAAATATAGTAAAAACTCAAAAATAGAGCAAAACACACAAAAAAGGAAACTAAATGCAGTTCATCGAGAAATTACCTCTTCAACTTGAAAAATATCCTCTGAGATTACATAAACTTGTTGCAAATAATGTGAATGGAATGCTACATGAAACAAATATTTAAATTATTAAAACATGAAAACCCTCACATACCAACAAACCATTCTCTCACTAAAGATGCACCTGAAGCGAAATTGACTAAAAAAATATAATCAACTTTCCAATACAAAATTCTTTAAGACGTTGAACATACATGGATACGATGCAATAATATTTAAGTTAATCAATTCGAAAAATATCATCATCAAAGAAATTTATAAAATAAATTATACCCAAAATATGAGATCCATCAACTTTTTCTCTCCCAACGAACGAACGAATTTTAATAATGTTGCTCTTGCTACCAATAGATGTCTTATCAATTTAACCTCACTTATTTTTATGTACATACACAAAACGGAGGTGCACTTCTTAAAATATATTCTAGTAGATAGGTTACTTACTTCTTACCATGAGCGTTTTTCGCCTTGTACGTGGTACTCTAAAGGTTGGTAGGTAGCTTTGATTTGATTTTTTGAATTTCAAATTTTTATTTCAGTTCTATCAAAAACCGTACTTTTTAAGTTGCCTCCACGAAAATGGATTTAATTGTCGTAATCAGCTGTCTGAAAGGAATTATAGTAGAAGAGGTTATTTGGGTAGATACGAGGATATCATTACACCAAGATCTGATAATATTATAACAAAACTTTCGGACAAGTTTAATCTTTTCACATCAAAATATGTAAGTGAGTTAATGAGGTTTACTTGAAGCTTTAGTTTAATTGGGGTGGTTTTTAGAAACAACAAGTTACCGGCGTCATATTATTGGAAATGATAATAGATAGTACTGATTATACGGGAATTATAAGGAAATTAAATTTACCCGATACATTTTACTCGTGGTTTGTCATCACGGAGCTGTACGTTTGGATGCTTATAGTGCGTTACATGGCGGAAGGTGATTTAGGTAGACAAGTTCGTAATACTCTTATTGAGGCCTTATGGATGGACGTTAAACAAAGAACTCGTGAACTCGGTGTAAGTTGATTAACAAAGTAGCTTTTATTTAAAGAGAAAAATCTACTAAAAGGTCTAGCTGAGTATTTGAATTTTATGGTGGGAATTTTTTACAAAGTTTGTTATGTAAAAAGACAAACAAAAAATAATTTTTTCACTGTTTTTTATTCTTTTTGTACTAAAAGATATTTGAAAAATTTCAAAAAATAGAGAAAAATCAAAAATGCCCAAGAAATAATGAAAATAATTTTTTGCACTTTCTTTGAAATTAAATTCAACAAGATAAGAATTGATCAACTTTAAAAAAATTATATAATTATGTTAGAATTTTCCTACTACTCGGAGAAAATGTAGGATAATTCTGATTTGGAATTCTCATAAATTAAAAAAAAAAACAGATCTCAAAATTCCGCCTGCAACACCTTCTAAAATTACGAATTCAGATCGTGCTTTAATTGTATTAATTAGCAGCAATTGATAATAACTTCTCGTTCTTCTAGTCAATTTTTTTTCAATCTTGTTAGTTTTAAAAATGATCCAAATCTGAGTAATAATAAAACTTAAGTAGTGAAAAGAGGTTACGATCGTGTGTTGTGAAATATTTTTTGCTATACCGCAAAAATTTTCCATTTTCTGCTTTTGTGTTTTACTTTCCTTTATTTTTTATGCTTTTTCTTGTACTGAAAAGTAACTCTTTCATTACGTGGGACGGGTTCTAATTATTTTTACGTTCTAGTGACGAAAAGTGCTTCGCTTTGTACCTCAAATCGAGTACGAAAACGGTCCATTTATGGCTGAGATAGCAAAAAATATTTTGTTACTGAAATAGATCTATTTTCAATGCTTTTTCGACTGTCTACAGTATTTATATGTATAGACTGTATTATACCAATTGAAAGAGTATTGAAAATAGATCAATTTCAGTAATAAAACTTTTTTTATAATTTCTGACTTAACTCCTTGATACCAAACTGCATTATAGGCTATTAAATCACGTAATTTTTTTTATTCAATTGCTACTTTGATTTTTATTGCAATTAGGAATGCTTTTCATGTTGAAATACGTCACCCCTGAGTATAAATAGCGAATTTGAAAATTTGTGATTTTTTAGAAGTAAAATAATCCAGATGACGAAATAATAAAATTATTAACGATTTAGAATTTGTTAAATGTTCATATTAAAGTCTAAAGGTATTACTTACCATAAAATATATAAATAATTCTTCAGATTTTTGTGGAAATAGAAATAAATATGTATACCACACTTTTGTAAAATGGCTTATTTCGCCCTTTCTACAAAGCAGCGACGATAAATTTAAAAAAAATAGTAACCCCAAATCTGTAGCGCCATCTGCAAATGAAGGAAGAATTTTGTAATGCCATCTGTTTACTGAAAAAAAAGCATACATATAAATTTGTATAGCATTTTCCATCTTTATACATCTTATATCTTTGGTTTTAAGTAGAATTTTCGATTTTACGGGTTTTAAAAATGTATTTAACCATGTACCCGACCGAATTTTAATCTGGTAACTTTTTTACTTTCGGGAAAAATTGAGAATTATTAAGTTTTATTTATTTATTTTGGTTTTGTAAATAAAATTGGGGAATAGTTCGATAACCTGGACAGCGATTTTAAAAATTTCTGAAGGAAAGAATAATAGAAAACGGTCCAAAAAGCAATAATAAAACAAAAAATTATGGATCATTGCAAATAAGGCTTATATTTTTAAAACAACCAAAATTTTACATGAAATAGCATTCTAGACCCACCGGTTTTGGCTGTGCATTGTCTGTCAGTTGTTCACTCTTATTTTTTTATTAAGTAGATAGTTGAACAGACTCTTAGGAGTAAAGACGTTTCAAAATGTTCTTTTTACAAGGCAAAACACAGGCCAAAAAACAATGACATGACAATTCTTTTGCAATTAGGAGCTATTGCCACCTGTAGCAAAATATCAGTGAACGGTTTTACTATAGTTTGTTTTTTTGTATTTACTGGTAAAAAAGTTATCTTTAGGTACACTAATGTGAACGAGGAAAACCTAAGCCGCGGATTTTTGCCCTCATACATCTGAAGACCTTTACCCCATTTGCGCTAAAATAAAAAAAAAATAAACACCATAAATGAATTAGATTCAATCAAACATGGTGTTAGACTAGGTTAGGTTTTCTATTGTATCGTAGACGCAGAGTATCATAGAGTTACACAATAATCAGAAACGGATAATTAAAAAAAGGGTTTTAAACATTTAAAAAATTAATAGTAAAAAAATATTTTTAAAAACAAGCTTTTATTTAAATTCTCTGAAAAGGAAAATAAAGTTTAAACTAAAACAAACCCGCCAATTTATTACATTACACAATTTATATGATATAAAAGCTTGTCGCGAGATTTACCGATTTTTTTAAATCGGTAAATTTAAAACATTAGTTTTTTTTAGAATTACTTATGTCAATATCAAGTTACTTATTGTATTCTTGTTATCTACACAAGTAAATCTTGCGACAAGCTTTTATATCATATAAATTGTGTAATGTAATAAATTGGCGGGTTTGTTTTAATTTAAACTTTATTTTCCTTTTTAGAGAATTTAAATAAAAGCTTGTTTTTAAAAATATTTTTTTACTATTAATTTATTTTTTGGTTATCGCTAGACATGTTTTTAAGTCTGTTTATTTCATTTCATATCCGTGTTATGTGGATGCATAAAAAAACAGAGTCCATTACCTTGGGCGGTCCGCCATATTGAATTGAGAGTGGCGTCATTTTATTTTTTGTTTTTTTTTAGCAAACTCTTTCATTTGATACCCATATCATGGAAGTGCATAAATAATAACTAGTCCGCCACCTTCAGCCTTCAGCGGTCCGCCATACTGAATTTAGAGTGACTAAATTTTATTTTCCGTATTTGTTTTGGTGACCCCTTTCATTTGATACCCATATCATGGGAGTGCATAAAAAATAACTAATCCGCCATGTTGGGAAGGCCGCCATATTGGATTTAGAAAGACGTCACTTAGCTAACCATGCATTGTCATCCAAACTAAACGTGTATGCAAAATTTCAGCTTAATCGGTAGAGAAGAACTGCTTTAAAATTCAATTGCAAGATTTAAACATACAAAGTTTTAACAAAGGCAACTTGCGCTTTTTTTAAACGTCGTTTGGACGTGTGCCCCAACTATCCTACTCGTATTTTTTGACCCAACCAAATTTCTCTTATCGAATGTTTATTAATTAAAACTTTCACGCCAAAAATATGTAGGTAAAAATAGATTTCACAAATTGATAAAATTTCTGGTTTTTTATAGAACCTCAAAAAAATTTTAGTTTTGAAATTGAAATAATTGTAAATTTTTTGTTCAAATAGAGAAAAATTTATAAAGAGTGTTTGAGGATCTCACTATTAGTGTGTACACAGAATTTTACATAATTGAAATATTAATTATATAAGTAAATAAACTTACCTTGTCTTAAAAATTTAACAAATCAGGTGAAACAACGCTCAATTATCATCGAACTTACAATTTTTAGAAATTTTACATATTACTATAATAATTAAAAATAAATTACCTAGTAGGCAAAGGTGTAAAATACCAACCAGATCATGTTTTATACATTTTAACCATTGCTATTGGTAGAAAATAAGGCCCTATAGTAGTTTTTGTTTTTTAAATTTTTTGAAAAATTTAATTAAACTGTAGAAAAATAGTAGGTAATTGAGTCAATGTGGTAGTTTGCTCTTCAAACTGCGTGAAACAGGCATAACTAACTATGCTTGTTAATACGTTTGAATTAAATTGTTTATTTTTAATTAACCACTGATTTTTTTTGATAAATGAATGAAAACTTTTAGTAAATAAAACTTTTATTTCGTGTAGTACATTTGCAAAATAATGAATCCAAATTTGTTTTTTTTTTTAACTTTAAATTTCATCGTAGGTTTTCAATCCGGCACTTATAAGAAAGCAAGTAAAAGAGCTCTCCGAACAACTAAACGCTTCATTAATATCTTATGATGAGGGCTTACAATCAAGTGATGCTGCACTAGCAGGTGCCTTGTGGAGACGTGTTTATGCAGAAGAAACGGTAGATCCTGAAAGTTTAGACCTTCTTGTGAAATACGTCAGGCGGCAGGTAATGCATTCTTTTTTTATGGGAACACTAAATTTTAAAAACTCTTTCAGATAAAAATCCTAGATAATTTAACTTCTAAGCAATTATTCGAAGAAAAAGATTTTAAATTCGAGCCTTTTATAAAGTAGGGTAGCAATTAGTTAGTTACTTGTACATATTTATTTAAATAAATCGGACTGTTTGTTTCACATGTTTGAATTTATTTTATTTAAATCAGCCTGACTTACAGCACTTAGAATATTACATAAACTTTTCTTATTCTAATTAAATTTAGAATTTTTATAACACGTCTTAATTTATCTATAACTCAAAAACTCATTATTCGGGTTGTTTAAAAAAGTATTAATTAATTAACACTAAATATCAATATTTGCGATCATATTGCCATTTTGAGGTAGAAGTAAATTTAAAAAAAGGCATTAAAAAAATCAACTTCTGGCCACAACCTCCATTTTATATTAAAATTATCAGGCACAAGCAGCAGCTTCGTCGGCTTCTGTGCTTATAATGCTGCACAAATTTTCCTTTTGACAACTATTTTTACATCCTTCCAAAAGGGAAGGTTTTGCTTCACGAACTTTAAATCTAAAAAACATTTAAAATTGTTCATTGTTTTTGGAACAACAAAAAAATAATATACACCTGAAATATTTTTCTAACAAAGCGTTATTTTTTTTCATGTCATTTATCAACAATTCGATATCGTGTGGTTTCAAAGAACTTACGTTATATGCATTTTTGAAATTATACAATTTAAACCAGTTTGGAGTAGAATTAAAGTTTTGATTTGCTGTAGTTATATCGTAGGACCATTCTTCAAAATCAAGCAATTCCTAAAAATATTACCATATTTTAATGAATTTGCTAACAAAATATGAAAATTTAATCACCTGAGTGTGATAATCGACGTCATAAAATCTGTAATTTGGGTTTAAATTGCTAAAAGTTGTGAAACTGCCACCATTATAAGCTACATTAACGGCTTTAGACGTTGATTTATCATAAAAAACGCGGAATTCGTCGAAATGAGTGTGACCGTTAAATTGTCCTGTTATGGTGTTGGCAAATCTGCAAAACAAAAAACTGTTTTATTGAATACTGCACAATTTTGCATGTACGACATTACAATTCGTACCTATATATAAATCTCAAAGCTTAGTGTGAGAAACACATTGTTAGTGTTACAAAATATTTGACGCCCAACAAGGGGCTATTTTTCAAAAATGTATTAACAGTAAAGAAAATGTCAATTTAATAGCCATTCATCATTTCCGGAAATTTAAGATATCGTTAACCAATGAATTGCAAATAGTAAAACAAATTTCTTTCTTGTTGGCTAATAGAACGCCGAAGGAAATGACTGGATTAAAAGGATTAGTGCCCTCTATTGTATTCTATGAGAAAAAACTGACTAATTATTGTATTGTCTTCGAAAATACAAAAGTATTCTATTGCTATTGCTAATCTGAGGGTGATTGAAATCAACCATAAAGCAAATTACATAGCGTACACTAAGAATTTACCTGTTCACGATTTTGGTATATTGGCGTGTCCATTCTTGCAAACATGTACTTTCACCAGGTGGAACATGCGATAAAATATGCACTGACTCATTATTCTTTTCGGCTTCATACAAAACTTCGATTAACCAAGTCAACTGATCAAATGGATCGATATCATTATATAACAGCCACCAATTGTAAATATAGCAAACGTTACTGTTAAGCCCAATTATTCGAAAGCCGGGTTTCACGAGTACGCTATAAAATCCACCTTGGCGAATCGTGTCTAAAGCTTCATTGGGTAACCAGCCTACCCATTCTTCCGCAACCAAATCGAAAATCCACGTGGTAGATAAATTAGACGGCGTCGAAAATGGTGAAAAGCTGAAAATATAAAATTATTTTAAAACTACTAACCGAACATTAACCACTTACATATCCAAAGGATGAGGTTCGTGATTTCCTAAAATGGGATAAACTGCCATGTCATTAAAATTATCTTTAAGTAATTTATAAACCCGTTTAATTTCTTTAGTGTTGTTTTCGCGCGACGTACTCCAAATTCTATGACTTATAATGTCTCCAGTAAAGTAAAGGTAATCGAACTTTGGATCCAGCATACTCTATATAAAAATTTAATTCGTTATGAAATTTTACCTAATTTGTCACCAATCCTCCTTACATTATGTTGTTTAACTTGGTCTATTAAATTGTCAAGTATATAATAGGGCATATCACAATCCCTATAATCGCCCCACATTCCTGCACCATTTTGGGGATCAGAAGCTTGACCTTGATCTACTTGACAACACAATGGCTCATCGCAAACGGCATTGGCTCCTACCTGGTAAAGCGGATCCATATGTAAATCGGTGATTTGCAATATACGGTAAAAATGACTCGAGGAGATCTAAAATTAGTTTAATGGATTTTTATATCCATTTAAAATGTAAACCTTACATCAGTAAATCTCTCTGGAGAGGTTCCATTTGGTAAATCAAGCGACCATTCCGTTCTAGACTTTTTGAAACAACCAAAGTTTTGGCAAATAGTTGAACAAACTTTAAACGCATCTAACTCTTTATTTTCTCGAACTATGTAGATCAAAATGTCCTGCAGACAATAATGTTTTACTTTTTGGTTTTTAAAATTTATTTTACTTACAATATTTAATTCGATGGCTCCTCTACATACACGTTCCGATTCGATACGGAAGAGAGAACATGCGAACACCAACACTTCTACCAATCTGTTTCGGCTTAAACCCAATCGGCTTCTAATGATGAAATATTTGAATGCGGCAGCACATCCTATGCACACTCCAGTGTTAGTAATTGCTGATGGTATAACATTTTTTCTGAATACATTTGTAGGTATTTTTAGTTGATTGATTGTCTGCCTCAGTAATGGAATTTCTGTATTGGTTTCTTCGTAAACAACCAATCCATTGTAGATGGTGTCGATTGCTGCTTCTTGTAGAATGTCTTTTGTATTTGTTGCAAGATTTGTTGTGTCTGTTATGACGTGATTTGTGCTATTACTTACAAATCCTGTTAATTGTACCAACGGACGTGAATGCACAACTGTAAAATTATATTTGAAAGTTAAAGTCATAAATGGTTTTTTCTAATAGCGTTTGAAAAAGTTCTACTTTTTGATATTTATTTGAATTAGGTAAGGTACCTAGGTGGCCACAGTCATGGAGTGATGTGCCGCTGGTTGCGTGCAGAGCGGAAATTTTGGGTTTAAATCGCGGACTCGACAGAATTCCTTAGCTCGACTTTGCAGTGAGTATCTACACGCTATGGTGAAATCGAACTAGTCTATCGAAAAAGAGAAGTTGGGGAGTGATTCACCTCGAAAAGTGAATCGTAAAGGTTTCCAAGGAAGTAAGCGTAAATCGTCGGAAGGCTAAAATCTAGGGTAGGGTAGAAGTGGTGAAAAACTGCATCGCGGGCGAAAAAAAAAGAAAAAAAATTTCCAGGTCTTAAGATTAAAAGTTAAAAAAATGTAAAAGATGCTTTTGCAAGCTATTTTTGTTTCCAAGAGAGCAAAAAAATTTTTTCGCAAAAAGTTTCCCACTTCTCGATTAAAAATTTAAATATCCACCAACTTAAAATTTAATTTTTACAGTAATTTTCCGGTGTCTACATAATTTAAACTTCCTATAAACATTACAAAGCCACAGCAGTGGAGTGATGTGATCGCTGGTTGAGTATAGAGCGGAAATTCTGGGTTCAAATCGCGGATTGCACAGAATTTCTTGGCTCGCCTTCCGGTGAACATCCACACTCTGTGGTGATCCCTGATATTTGTGTCGACGTCATTACCGTAAATTCGGCTGCGTCACACACGCAAAGTTAGCAAGATAGGTTAGGTAAGCAGGGAAAAGCCATGGGCCTTCTAGGCCTGTAGAGCTGTGTCATATATATATATAAACATTACAAATCACTAAAAGCAAATTTTCCTCATTTTGGGGTCGTTGGCTGTTTAATTAAAATTATTTGAAGGCTCAAGCGCCTTATATGGTAACGGAGGTGTTACTGTTGCCTATGGACTCCTAAGTCCATTGCTGCCTCATCACAATGAAAGCAAAATTGAAAAACAAATGCACAATTTTTCTAAATATTAATTCTTTTTCAAAAATAACCAAAATTATTAAATTTTATAAATCAAAAAAATTATCACTCATGATGCTTTTTTTATCTAGATAATTTTTCTAGTAGCTCTGTTCTTTCGGGTGAATGTAAACCGCCCCAATCCACGAAACATATAACAACTGAAAGTTGTAAACTGCCGACCAAAAATGTCAACACTAATCCCTAATGTAAATTGTAAACTGCCCCAATGTTGGTACGGTATTAGGGGAGACCAGGAGTCTGGCGTAAATCAAACACGGCTAGACTAGAGAGCGGGGCATCGCGGTTCTAATCCTGATTGCGTCGGATGTGCTGTGATCTAAACAGTCCAAAGTCGATCTGTGGACTATGGGAGAAGGCAACGGGAAACCACCCCATTAACATTTCCCTAATAAAGTCTTCTTGGCTTAGCCAGGAAGATCGCCGACATCCGGGTTCGGATAGGCACTTGAAGAAGAAGATTTAAGAAAAGTATTGGATTGTAAGAGTAACCTACCAATGGATCTCTGCTTTTGGGGATAAGTTAAAATGTAATTAACTTATTACGCAGATCTTAATTTTACAAAATAATAAATAGATACAAATATTCAGAACTGAGAGGTATGCCCTCCTATAACTCATAATGAAAGGCAAGATTAAAGGGAAGCGAGGTCTCGGACGGAAGCGATTTTCGTGGTTGCAAAACTTGCGGCAGTGGTTTCGTGTACATAGTGCCGTGGAGCTAATACGCATGGCACAAGACAGAGAAGAATTTCTGATGATGATCGCCAACCTCCGATAGGAGACGATACCTTAAGATGAAGATAAAAATTGTAAATTTTATTTAAAAACAAAAATAAAACACTTTGAATTTTGGTGAATCTCTTTTTTATTAGCGGTATTAACAAAACAAAATTGTTTCATAACACTAACCTAAGCTTGGTCGGTGGATTATTCTTTTAGCCGTTTCCTCATTAAAAAGAATCGATTTTTAACACTAACTTAAGCTTGATCGGTGAATTTCTCTTTAAACGGTTCACTAATAAAAGGAATTGTTTCCTAACCCTAATCTAAGCTCGACCGGCGGATCTTTCATTTAACGATCTTGTAATAAAAAAAAAAATTTTTCTAACACTAACTAACTAAAAGGGGGTAATGAGTTTATCTTATCTTATATCATTTCATTACCTAGTAAAGATTTTAAAATATGTAGATTACATCGATATATTTTTAGTTTTTTCCCAACTAAAATAATAAGGACTTTGTTTTACTCTGATTTAACATGTGGTACAGTTTGGCTTGTTTATACAAATGTCTGAAATTTTTTTGAAAAATATTAAAAAGGATGTCGATTGCGCATGATTTTTACCTATTGCGCATGAGCATAACCGTACATTGTACGACTTTTTGGCTGATTGGAACAAACCTGTAGCACTACAATAATAAAAAATTAACAAAATTTAAAATGCTCTGGTTCAGATCTTTGTCGATTTTGCATAGAATGTCCTGCTATGTTTAAAACTTCGAAGCTATGTATTTTTAATTTATAGTTATATTTTGACGGATTTTAGTTGATAAAGTGCGCGCGTGGAAATATTAATTTACGGCCTTGCATATAAATACAATTTTTAGATAGCAAATATCTAGTATTCAAAATAAATGCTTTTTTTTTTAGATAATAAATATTTAGTATTCAAATTAAATACTTTTGTTGGATAGTATGTAAATATCTTAAACAGTATTCAAAATAAATGTTTGTTAGATAGTCAATATCTAATGTAAGTATACCTAATATAGGAATTTTAAAAGCAAAGCAAGTTATTATGATTACAAAGTAATAAAAAAGTTGCGAAGTACGGTAAATCGTATAAATAAAATCTTCGCTTAGAAAACTAATAAATTGTTGTTGCAATAATTTTTACAATTGTTGGGGCAATTTTGAGAAAATTTATGCCATTATTCCTGTTACATAATAATAGTTTGCCCCACTTGAGTTCGAGTTTAAACTTATAATTTGTCTCATAAAGGTGAAAGATATTAAAAATATTTCAACCAAAAAAATATTAACCTTTCTCTGCTTTTTTGACGTCATCGACATTTTTATACGACTATACCTTGATCTCAAAACTTAAACCAACTTATTTTAGGGGGGGGGGTAGCAATCCCAAATTTGCCAATTGAATTAATTAAAAATTGCCAACTTTCTGTAAATTTAGACATAAGAAAATCCCAACTCGACCAACTTTTGAGTGTTTTTGCCAAATTTCTAAAATATTTGGGGGGAGACAGCTCCCCTCCTTGGGGATGTCCGTGAAAATATGTCAACATTTATAAGCAATTTTCTATTTATTATTAGAAATGATCACCATTTTTTAGTATTTTCCTCCATTTCAATAAATTGATACAATTTTCAAATACTTAATTTTGATTTTATAACACCCTTTTTATAAATATTTAAAAATGCACGAAAGACTTAAAAATTTTAATAAACTTGACTTACGTAAGTCATTTTAGAATAAATGAAATTTTTCCAATTTATATTTTATTTTGCAAAATCATAGCAACTTCTTGGTATATTACACTATCAAATAAATACTTTTTTGTTTTTGTTTTTCAAAAAATAGTCATAAATTTTTTTAAAATTTTTTTTTATGAAAAACTCACCTTCCGAGATATTTGGAAGACGTATCATCATGCAATTTGAAAAGCATAACAGCAACAATAGCGCACAAGGTAGCATTTTAAAACTTCTTTAACAACACAGGTAAGCTTTTGATTGCTATCACGAGTGGTCTCAAAGTAATAGGATAATAAGAACTACAAGCTCGGTTGTGTTCGTTCGAGAACTCGTCGAGCCCGAAGAATGGTTAGGAAGGAGGTCTGAACAGTGAGACGTAGTACACAGTGAGACATTGCTAAATTACATAAATTACAAAATTATAATTCAATTTATTCAAATTTCCAAATATGTAAGTGGAATATTTACTGTTGTAATAAGTTTACTTAATTGCCACAACATAGTTCTTACTGTTGACACCTCTCCTCTAGATGCTACCAGAGTGTTATTCTTATTGGCTGGGAACGAGGGAGAAAGTTGAGATGTCGCGTGTAACAAAAATAATTAATTTTTTAATAAACAATATTTTTGGTTAACAATCGATTGTACTATCAGAAATATTCCAATACAGCAAAATTTAATAACAAATTGCATATTCCATTATTGACATAAAATGCTTTGTACGAATAAAAAAATATATTATTACTTCCTTTAATTTGAGCGACAAATTAACCTTGCATTATTAAGAATGTACATTTAAAGTAATGGAAAATATTCAATGTTATAATTCAGATAATTATGTCATTTATTAATTTAATTAACATAATATTATTGATATATTACCACAAGAATAAATTAACTTTTATTGTGAAAATATTCCATCTACCCATTTTTTTATTGAAAGGTTCGAAATGAAGGTCTAAAAGAATTAATTACAGAAATATGTTAATTTAGCATTTGATTCCTTTTTTATCTTACATAGTATATTGATTTAATTATTCTCATTAGAGTCACAATAATTGTGATAATATTATACGAATATTATTATCATATAGGTACCTACTATATGAAATTTTTTAATTAAGATTTTGTAATTGGGAATAACATTTTATTAACTTCTAATCAACACTAATAAGAATATCAAACAAATATTTTTTACTAAATAACTGAAAGAATAGTCTCAAGTTTTAACGGACGGCATTTAACACTTTCATATGCTTCTGTACTTTTAATATCACACAAATGTAGCTTCAAATTATTTTTCTTACATTTTTTTAACATGGAGGGTTTGGCATTGCGCACTTTAAACCTAAAAAATGATCATTAAAAATTATATTTAATAGTTTGCAAACGAACCTGTAGTATTTTTCCAATAAACTTAGATTTCCTTCCATTCTTTGAAGCAATTGACCGATATCTTCAGGTTTCAATGATGATACGTTATATGCTTCTCTAAATTTATACAATTTGTACCATTTTGGAGAAGAATTTCGATTTTTATTTGCCTCTGCTAGATCATAACTCCATTCTTCATAATCAAGAACTTCCTAAAATAATTGGAATTCATTGCTTTGATTATTTAGAAAATGGTTTAATTTTACATGTGTTTCAGAGTCGATGTCGTAAAATCGGTAGTTGGGATTTAAATTATTAAACGTTGTAAAACTACCCCCGTTAAAAGCAACATTGATTGCCTTTTTCTTCGAGGTGTCGTAGAAAACACGGAATTCATCAAAGTGGGTATGTCCATTAAATTGGCCCATTATTGTGTTGGAAAATCTATAACGAAACATGGTATTATATATGTCACTCCGTTTTTTTTCTTTCTCTCTACAATTATTTTCTTTTTGATAGAAGCGTCATCAATGTCTTCTTGACAGATTTCATTAGCCAGTCAAAATCATATTCTTACTTTACTCATTCTCAAACTGGATACCGCATACTTATCCACTAAACTGTCACCGATCCTTATTATAAATTACCTTTGCACAATTCTACGAAATTGTCTACTCCATTCTTGCAAGCACGTGCTATCGCCCGGTGGAATATGTGACAAAATGTGAACAGATTCTTGTTTTTTTTCTGCTTGTAACAAAACTTTCACCAACCACTTCAGCTGGCCGTATGGATCAATGGGATTATAAAGAAGCCACCTTAGCAAAAAAGTGCTTTCTTAGCCCAAATATAAAATTTATGTAATCTAAATTACCAGTTAAAAACATAGCAAACATTGCTGTTAAGAGCCACTATTCTAAATCCAGGTTTAACTAGGACTGTATAGTATCCTCCTTTTAGAACGGTCTGCAAAGCTTCAGCTGGTAAAAGGTCAGCCCATTCGTGTGCAAAAACATCAAAAACCCAACTTGTGGATAAAATAGTATTCTGAAAATGACGTGAAGAAAAACTAGAATAAGATTTTATTAACATGCCATTGTGAGAGTTTGATAATGATTGCAGTCTTACAGATTCAAAGGACTTGGTTCGTGATTTCCTAAAACCGGATATATTGGAATTGGTTTAAAATTCTGTTTTAACATATTGTAGTCTTTTTTGATTTGAGCAATATTACTTCGTATTGTTGTACTCCAAACTCGGTGAGAAATGATATCACCAGTAAAATAAACGTAAGAAAGTTTTGGATCCAACCGGTTCTACAAAAACAAATCCAATAAAGTTGCTGGAGTAGGTACTTAGGAAATTTCTTACGTTGTGATCTGTAACTTGGTGTAACAAATTTTTGAAAGCAGAATATGGCATGTCACACTTTTTATAATGACCCCATTTTCCAGCAACATTTTTAGTCATTTGTTCCAATGGAAAGACTCGTTGATCACTTTGGCAACATAATGGTTCTCCGCAATTAATCGATCCTTTTTCTTTATAAAATGGATCGATGTGGAGATCCGTAAGATGTAACACGCGATAATAATTATTCGTTTTATTATTCTAAAAAAATGTTAATTAAGTTGTTTTATATAATGTTATATACACACGACACATACGAAAGAATTGCAATTTTTGCTAATCTTTGAAGATTGTGGTGGTATATCAATTGACCATTGAATTTGAGCTTTTTTAAAACACCCAAAACCTTGACCTATTATTGAGCATGCTTTCACTGGATTCAACATTTTATTGTGTTTTATTATGTATATTAGAAAGTCCTTAAAGAAAATATTTTTTTTGCTAAAATTATTTAAATACATTTTCGGAAAAGTGTTTTCTTACGGAATTCAAGTCAATTAGTCCATGGCAAACTCGAACACTAATAATTGGAGAGATTAAATGACAATACCCTTTCAATTTCATCACCAAAATTTTTTTTAACTTAAATAACTTAACATTGGTAAATAGGTATCGCATGCCAATAGTGCACGTTATACATGCCCCATCTTTTAGAATCTTAGAAATCACCTTGGTTTGCATATTTGACAATACCTTATTATGAAATATGTGCTGTAATACTTTTTTAATGGGTGTATTGCCATTGTAATTAAAACAACTGTTATCAATTTCAGTTGAAGAATTTAGGCAAAGCGCTAAAATCAAAATAAAAAAATTTAAAAACTAAAATTTTTCACATAGTTCCCAATACATTTCTTATACAAGATTTTTGACTCAGACTCAAGTTTTTCTAGAGAAGGTGACAAATTAAAATTAATTAGGACAGACTTGCCTTATTTGGCAATGTTGGTAATCTGATGTTAGAACCTATGTGTTTAGTTTTAAAATCTTTAATTTAATACAAAAATAAATTCTAATGAATAGTGCCAAATTCTGAACACTGTGGAATAATGGCAAGTTTTATGTCTTATAAATAAGATATCAATTGAATTAAGTAAATAGAATGTGATATTGCGTTGAGGAAAACACATTTTTCAGGGTGCTACCAAGATATAATATGATCAGAATAAAGCAATTATATGAAACTTGTCAAACAAAAGAAAATTTTAAAATCACATTCAAAAACAATCTTCAATATCAATGAACTCCGTTCAATCGGTTGAAAATTACTGATTTTTTATAATTTTCATAAATTATATGACTAAATTCATAAGTACATACTACAATAATAAACTTTTTTGAAAAACTGTTTTTTTAAA
This sequence comes from Rhagonycha fulva, assembly GCA_905340355.1. Classification (NCBI taxonomy): domain Eukaryota; kingdom Metazoa; phylum Arthropoda; class Insecta; order Coleoptera; family Cantharidae; genus Rhagonycha; species Rhagonycha fulva. The sequence goes on from HG996556.1 coordinate 40,263,137, forward strand.
CAATGTTTCTATGAAATTTTCATAAGTAAAGTGAATTCATATTCATTGGTTGATATTCGTTAATTCAATGAAAATTTTCATTATGTGTACCTATCTATAAAATATGACAGTGTTTGGTTCATTGTACATTTGTAAAATTCACGAAATAATTAAAAGAAAATAATTAAATAATTAACATTGATAGAAGCATGTGAATTTGATAAGCTATATAAAAATAATACAAATAAATTAATTATTATAATAGGTATAATTAATTTTATATAGTAAATTAACTATAATATAATTATTATTAACTATAATTTAAATAAATTCCATGTTAGTTTTGGGTTAATATTAATTTATGATACAAAATAATGTTAAATTTAAATAATTCAAATCCAACATAGCAATTCGACCTGATTTGATAAAAAATAAATCACTTGTGTTTTTAAAATTTAAATTTTACTTTATTTTAAATAATACCTAAGTGGGACACATAGAAATAGATCAAAAAGTTTCAGTCGGTTAAAAAAATATATTTGTAATAATTATTATTAATGAAACTTTAGCTGAAACACTATCATCTTGTGATGGGGAGGTAACCCTTCCTAATACCACGATAAAATTCGTTTTTAAGATTTTTTTTATTGAATCAGATAATTTTCTTAATATAAATTAAAATATTTTTTAATTTTAAATGTGAAATTAATTTTTATATTTTATATTCACTAACACCGGTTTTGACCGATAAGATTAATTCGAAAATGTATTAAAAATAAATAAATTAAATGAGAAATTAAAAAATGCAGTAAAAAGTAAATACAGTCGAATCGCGAAATAGTGAATTAAATATGGCAAAGACCTTTCACTTTTTCGGGGTTGTTCACTATTTCGGTACTTACAAAATTCACAATAAAGCCACGTTTTGAAAATTAAAGCTTTATTTAAAGAAAATTGATACAAATATAATTATTAATTAGAAAAAAATGATGTTATTTTTGATTGTATTTGTTTTTTATTTAATTTAATAGTTAATACTTTTTCCCTTAAATTGATACACCAACATATAAAAATTCCATTCTATGCTAACGTTACGCGTGAAATGAAGTGTAAATATAATACGTAATGTAAATTCTCAATGTTGGGGGAAGTCCCTATAAGTGATGTCATTCAAACTGCACGATTTATAGTACGCAGTTCGCTGTATCGGGGTTACCGCTGTTCGTTATATAGGAGTCCCATATACACTCAATGTTAAAATTTTTGTGTTCACTATTTCCGGTAGTTCACTACATACGGTATTCACTAATTCGCGACTCGACTGTAATATAATTATTATTATAAGGCTTGTATTTATTTATTTGGTCAGTATTTTATAATACTTTTGGTCAGTATTTTTAATAAATGGTCAGTATTACATTGGTCAGTATAAAATCTGTCAGTATTTTAAATAAATGGTCAGTATTTTAAATAAATGGTCAGTATTTTAAATAAGTTGTCATTATTTTAAACATATCGGTATATACAGGGTAACGCAAAACGATTGTTATGGTTTGAATGCTTTATGCAGAATGAGATAAGCCAGCGACCATGTCCGAGCTGAAAAAACTACATTTAAATTAAAAACACATAAAAAGCAAAAGTTATGGAAAATGTATGAAATGAGCATTGAATGTGCGGAACAGAAAATGGCCACTACTTGCGAAATATTACTTCTCATTTTATAAATATTTTTTCCCTTTTATTGGCTTTTCCTTTCTACATCATTTGAGTTTGAAAATCAAATAAGTTTAAAAGTTCAAATATATGAATTTGGAGCTCTTTTAGCTACCACTCGGGACAGACACTCTTGCAGTCTGCCCCCCCCTTCTAAATCCGAATGTCATCAATGACATGCGAAGATTCAATTCAATATTTTTGTCCATCCAATAAAGAACTTACTGTTACGGAGGAAAAAATTTCAGTTGTATCATAAATGCGCTGGAACACTTTTGATCAGTTCAAACGAAGAACATTTAAAGTATGGTTTGTGAATCTCCCAAAACAAACAGAAAACTGGATCCATGGCCGATGCACTTGTCCAGGTTTCTTTAAGAAATATATATGCAAGCATATAATAGGCTTGGCTATACGTTTAAATATGATTATATTTGAAAATAATGAAAATAAAAATTTTCACCTATAGGTGAAAAGCGTTCAAGGGGAACGCCAAAATTAGCTACTCGAGCTCTTCTAGTGGATTAATTATATAACATTTCCTTTACTATTATAATTTATTTGTAGGTATATATTTTTTAATTGCAATCTGCTAAATATTTTATGTATAATTTCTATATTATAATAAATTATAAAAATAAAAAGAAGTAATTCCGTATTTCAATTTATAAATTAATGAAATAAAATTTTTACAATAATTATTTAAATATCTTATATTATTAAAAATGATTACTGACGACAAAAATTAGCTAAGTAATAAAATAAAAATATACTGACCAAATTAATAAATAATACTGACCAAAATATTATTAAATGCTGACCATTTATTTTAAAATATACTGACCATTTAATGATAAATAAATACTGACCAAAAATTTAGTTGCCTTATTATAATAACAAAAAAATATTTAAAATATTACATATATTATTAATTCGTTAATAATATTAAAACTTTAATTATATCAAGTTACTATAAATTACAAATTAAATTATTTAATTATTACAGTAATTAATAATTTAAATATTTTATTATAATTTAAAAATTATTTGATTTTTAATTTATAGTAACTCGATATAATTAACAAAGAAATAGCTTCCTTGAAGAAAACATTGCTATAAAAGCGTGGGGATATTAATTTATATTAATTACAAATAAATAACAGCGCCTCATTTTTTTATATTTTAAATTGAATCAGTTTTTCAAAAAAATTGTTTTTAATTTATTAACTTCATATTATTCATATAACATTATAACAATATATAAACTTCATTTTCGACTTTTTTCTGTTAGTTTTCAAAATTTTCAGAAACAAAATTAGTAAATATATGAAAATGTTTCACGAATAGAAACTATTATGTTTTATGTACAAAATTTCAGCTCTCTGGGGTGTGGGAAAATTGGTTAAAAGAAAGCATCAAAGAAGTTCATGCAAACGAAAAGAAAAGCTTGGGGTGTACTTTGAGTATTTGGGACCCATGATATAATAAAATAAATATTTATTATATAATAAAATAAATATTTATTATAATATCATGATTTGGGACCAGCCACTATTAGCTAGTAAGAGTCCGGCACTGTTCGTATGCAATTATAATATGAGTTTTAATTGAAAATCATTTTCATCATAGGATGTCTATGATCAACACTTTTACAGGCCTATCTGCCTTCTTGCAGCTGGTGGTAGTGCCAGCCTCCTCTTGGTCTGACTCGAGAACTTTTTCAAAAAACTTGAAAATTGCGTTGTAGTTTTTTCTGTGGCTGGCGTTATACTCAGTCCAAGGGCAAGTATCACACATTGGTGAACCATACTCCTCGTGCGTTTAGTTCTAGGACCTCATAAATGGACTACCATTTGCCAAATTTCTCTTAGCACGAGCGGAGGGATTTTTGGGTGACGTCTGACTTGTAGCCGATGGGCATGTGCGCTACGGCGATTTAATGCCTTGGATTGACTCAGAGGATGGCTTGTTATTGGCGCCAGGGACCGTTACAGAGGAGTCATTGGCCGAAAGTCAATTCACCAATTCCATTTTGCTATTATAAATTAGAAGTTAAGTCCTCAACAATCTCTCACCTATAGGCGTTTCAATTTAAGATTGCAGCGCCGCTAGTGGCCATGTTGGTACTAGAGGGAAGAGACAATTAATAAATAAATGAATTAATTAACCATGATATTACAAGCAAACGAGCATTTAATCTTTAAATAAGATATCTATTATATTAAAAACATAATCAGTAGACAATTGCGCACTTATGCTGAATAAAATTGATGGTAAACAACCATTTCAGCTCATTCTCTCTAGTACAAAACTTGCAACCAGATAGCGTATCGCTTTTCTTGAAACGCCTATAGAATCTATAGGTGAAAGATTTTTGATCTTCGTCATCGCCATCGCGCATTGCGATGCGGCATATTTAGGAAAGTAGGGCTTAGCTCAACTTAAAATTTTTTCAGTAGAAAATTGAAAAGCTACTTAAAAGATGTGATAATTTATTATAAGTTCTACAACTATTATTATGGAGTTTATTTACTCAAAAATGTTAGCCTTAGCTTGGAGAGTATTTGACACTCCCAAACTTCCCGGTCTTATACGCATGTCTTCATATATCAGACACGTCTACCCTAAAGTAGTAAAGAACTCTGGTTCTCCCTCCCCCTATCACTTAAGTCTATTAGCTACACCGGTGAAAAAGTCTGAGCCTCCCCTAAAAAGTTCGAGCCTCCTCTAGAAAACTGCAGTTGTATAGATTTTTTTTTATATTAAATTTTGATGTGCTTAATTTGTTTTTGATTTTTGTTTTCTGAGTTTTTTATGTGCAAAGTAGTTTTCTTCTCAGGGACGTACCCAACCAACTTTCTTCAGCGGGAGCAATCCCAAATTTGCCAACTGAGTTAATTAAAATTGTCAATTTACTTGAAGCCACCCCATAAATTTCGGGAATCTTTTAATTAAAAATTTAATGAATATGTTACTACAATTCTTAAAAAAAATTTATTTAATGAAAACATAGGTTTGGTATAACCCAGAGATTTTTAACTATTATATTATAATTACCTAGATACATAACTTTGTGTACTTTATGTATCAAAAACTGAAGCTTGGCGGCATTTCCGATTGCATGTCTTTACCAAGCTAAAAATGGTGACCGAGCACGTGACCAAGCTTCATTTTTAAATTGCGAGTTAGTCATCTAGGTAATTATAATATAATAATTTAAAATCTCTGGAATAACCAGAATTTGAATTATGAAATTTTTCTCATAAAATAGATATGACCTTTTAATTTGAGATATAAGCTGATGATATGAAACTCATGTTACAAGTATATTAAGTAAAATCTGGTCTAACAATAAAACAAAAAAAAACTTAAAAAAAATATTAGTTATGAAAGTAATAAAAATATTTTGCTATTATATTGTTTCTGTTTTCTTATCATCTTCAAGAGGAATCACATCCCCACCTTCCCCTGGATGTACTATTACTATTGCTCAAGCTACTACTATAACCTACTTACTTTTTTGAGGTAAATAAATGACAAATAATGCAAAAAAGAAGAATATTTTCACAATAAAACTAAACATTTTTTTTCATATAAAACTATCACAAAGTATTCCAAGTTACCATACACTATTTTTATTGAAATCAATTTAGCATTGTTGAAAACTTAAATAGCCAATTTGTAGATAAAATTTACATTAAAATATGTTTTGATTTATAGTAAAAAAAAAAGTACTTTAAAATATTGATAAATTGACAATAAATTTCAAATTGCTTTGTATATAAAAGGTAATAAACCTTTAGTATGTATTAAGTATTTGGTGAGGTAATAAAAAATTTCATAAATAAATCAAAATAACTATTAGTCGATTGTAAGAGTTTTGACCAAATTTTAATACAGTAATAACATAATAGTATTTAGATCACTATAATTATGCAAGTTTTCATTACAAGCGAATGTGGATTGCGCCATAAGTTTTAATAAAACTTGAAATTTATAAAATGAACCATTCTTTTATGTTTAATTAGTGTACTTTATCATTTTATTCCCTTATTCTGACTCATCAGTTTCTTTCAAATTCCATTATTTTCGCAAGATTTTTCCAAGGTTAACTAGACAATAAATACTTAATATAATATAGAAAACTGTATCAGATATTTTAAATCCCATTTTCCAAAAATAAAGTACTCCACGAATTTGAAGTGTGATAGGAAGAGCTATACTTCTTTAAAATCAAATTTGTTGTAAATTTTTTCATTTTATTATTGCTATAAATACATTCATATTTACAAATTATGTTACATAACAAAACATTAATAATCTTTTTGAATATTCTTCCATCGTTCAACCAATTTTGACACACCTTTTTTCTTCATGGCTAATCCTTGTGCTAACTTTGTCTGCAAAAGTTAATACTTAAATCAAATTTAAAAATTGTGCTTTATACAGTACCTTTGGTCGTTTCTTCCTTTTTATCGTTTCACTTGGGACATCTACCTGTGGTGTAATTTCTGCAACTGTTGGCTCAATTACAGGATCACTTGTGGTACCAACAGAAGTCGATTCAGTTTCCATTGCTGCTAAATCCGAATAAAACGAATCTAATGCAGATCCTAACGCATCATTTACATTGGAACCCTAAAATAAACCTCTCGGTAGTAGTAATTTTAAGTTGTTTCATTTTTTACAAACCTCTTTAGGCGTTTCTTTTTGGGGTTTTATGTAAGTGGCTTCAAACGAATCAACGCCAGGTGGTAAAGGTTCGTCTATTGGACATTTAATTTCTGGTAATGTAATATTTTGAACACCTACAGGATTAGATGATTTCTCTGTAATTTTATATATATGATCGTAATTAAGTACTTCACATGTGTGAATTAAAAATAAATTACTCACTTTTACGTTTTTTCATATCCTCTGTAATTTTTGGAGGTGGTGGAGGCGAAGGACTTTTTATTCTTGGAGGTAGCGGTGGTTGAATAGGCACAAAAGTAGCCGATTCAGAAAGAATATCATCTGCAGCTGGTGGTGGTGTAGTTGAAATATCCATGGCATCGTCGTCTCTTACCACATCAGGTTGTGGATAATCCCATTGCGTTTTACCAGTTTGTGGATTTCGATAGAAATACCGCTTGTTTGTCCTACAACATCCCACAACAAATGTTTTTAGTTCAAAGTAAGTAATGGCAATAAACATAAAATTACAAATTTTAAATCTGCACAAAATTTATTTGTACAGAAAAACCGTTAACAGATGGCAACAATGTTTCAAAGTAATAATAAAATTTTTGTAACCATCTGTAAAACAGACAAAATTTTTTTTATACTATACCTGCCCTTAAGAAACTAAATATGAATTTTAAAATAAGTAGATTATTTAAATGACTATGCAAAAAATGTTCTTCTTGTTGTCTAACGCCGATATCCAACAATCAGCCATTCGGACAAACCTATGCATACAGAAAATCAAGTTATTATACAATATGCAACCTTGCTTAAAGTTTAAACTACTTTTAAACAGTGCTAATTTATAGTTAATGAGTGATGTGCGAATTTTTTTCGTGTAACTAAAGTACTGTTCACGTCGAGATTAATTTATTATATTGCATTGTAAAGACTGAAAATTGCAAGAACCAATCAAGGCGAAGTAAAGATAAATACTTCAATTAAATTGGTTCTTCCAAGCTTTTACCATAATTTCTCTAAGAACAAAGTTTTATTAAAACACATTCATTTTTTCCTTGTTGATTTACGTATTTTAAGAGCTGGGATTGAGTTGACATGTCTCGACAGATGGCACCACAATAACAAAACAGCAAAATCAAACAACTTCTATCGATGAAAATCTTTACAATGAAAGTAATTAAAATATTTCTTCTCTCTGATTATAAAAAATTTGCGACATTTATGACCAAAATATTTATAAAGTAGCAATTTGATTGTAACACTTTTTTTTGTTTTCCTATTGTCGTGCCACCTGCCAATAATATACCGCGTCAATTCCCTTCTTATGCCAATTTCATTTTTTTTTACAAAAAAAATCCATACATCACTTGGGTAGTATTATGTATACATAAACCAAGCAATTAAAAAAAAAAATCTCTTCTAAAATAATCAATATTTTCAGAATTATATAATACTGATCCGCCAATAGATATTATATATAGAAAAATAAATGGTCCATAATAATAAGATTTTTTTTCTATTTTGAACATAGAATTATTTTCAAGAAACTTTTTGTTTTTAATTTCTTGATTGCTTCCTTCATCCATAACGCTACCCACTTTATAGTTTATAAAATTATTGATTATTCTAAAACAATGTAATTTTTAAACAAATAATTTTTTTCTTTTTGAAAAACTCGACTGATTGTACAATAATTTATTGAGAAACACATAGTACCTCATCAAAAATTATACGTAATGTAAATCCCCTATTACTTAAACAATCTTCATTTTTCTGCATTAAATTGCATTTAAAAATTACATTAAGACTATTAAATATTGATAACAACAAAAGAAGAGATTGCAAAAATTAACTTTTATATATTATTTATCAATTACCTCTAGAAAGCAAGTATTTTGTCTAAAATAATATGCAAAAGAAATTATTATAAGCAACACTAATACTACAATTGCTTTCATTTAAGATTACCTAAGAATTGTGGTGTGCTGCTACCATCCTAGCAGTATATAAACGATTTACAAGTTATAAAAACCAGAAAAAATCAATGATAGTAAAGAAGATGTACAGAGAAACCTGTATAAGCCGAAACCGGGCAATACCAAAACAATTTTGTTTTAAGAAGGTTTCAGCCTACACACATACTTTTACGCTACTTTAAGATTTCGACTTCACAGGGTCACAATTGAGGGATCATCTAGGACTAAAAATTGCAAACTTTTTAATTCAACAGATAACTTATCTACGCCCCCCAGTTAAACCGTAACATAACTCTGTTCACCAAGAGACACAGAAAGCCATAGCTGTCAAATTTAAACAGTTGGCAGAAAATGTATTATATTTCAATTTTGAATACCAAGTCCTCGTCTATGTATACATAGTTTTTGACGATAGTTAATAAATTTTAAATGGCAATTCTTATAGAATCTTAAATGAAAGCAAATTGGGGTTAATTTTTATTACAAACTCCTAAGTTTCTGTTCATTGGAGTGAGATTGATTTATTCCTGAGTCAAGCAATCTACAATATATGTGCAAATGAAATGATTACTTCCACACTATTAAACTTAATACAATACCTACATAAAATTCAATTTTGTAATGCTAAATGAACCTCCACAATTATACACAAGATTTGTAATATTTAGTTCACTACCAAACTGTTAAAAACAGCGTGGTTCTAGAAAAAGCACACAAGTAGAAAAAAATTTGCATGGATCAGTTCAGTTCCAATAATTTGCAAGAATAAAAAAAAAAATAATAGACCTTTTGTTTGCCACCATTGGAGGTAGTGTGGCCAGATTGGGCGATTTATCGCAATTTGGGCTATTTTTGCCATAATTTTGCGACCAGTTCTTAGCACAAATCGCAAGTCGCCAAATTGGGCGACTTTATATTATTAATATTTTGTGCGCTCATGGAAGGAATTGCCAAGTATTGTTACGTCGCCAGGCCACTGCAGTAACACATGACTACATGACAGGGACAGACATGGACTTAGAAATCCTTCTAAGTCCATGGGGACAAATGACGCTCTCCACGCTTGACATTAGTGTTTACTGTAGACGTTATATTAAAAAATAATGATGAAGATTCTTCTAATGTAAACGATGATTGTATTGATGACGTGTTAGCTTTGGCAAACTTGTAATAAAAATTTCGAAAAAAAAAAATATAAACGAGTTTTTTTGCGCGCAGTATCAATTTGTGAGGTTATAAATGAAAGTTGCGATTTTGGGCGATAAATGATGAACAGGTTGGCGACTTGGCTTCGAAAAATCTGGCCACACTGATTGGAGGTGCCCAACAGTAAGTCAAGTTAGTACTACATTTGGAATTTAAATTTTTATTCTATTGGTTCTGAATTTCAATAGTGAGAGGGCAAGCTCAAAGTAGTTAGGTCTCCTATGCGTCAAGATTATAAATAAACCTGGTCTAAATGAATATAACCAATTTAAAGATAAAACTAGAAGTAGGTAAGTCTTGAATATTTCACAGACTGAATACTCTCTAAAATAGCAATGAAACCTGTTGAAAAATCAAGTTAATAACTGCAAGAGATATTGATATAGGAATTTAGAAACAAGCATAGAGGTTAAAGACATAGAAGAAAGTGAGGATTAAAATTGGGAAAAAACAAATAAGCTTGCAGAACATTAACACAGTATGTTCAGACTAGAAATAATAATAAAACACTTATGGTATTCCCTCGAAGAATTGTGTGAAAAAATTGAATTTTAGAACAAAAAAAAATGAGAATGAAGCCCAATTATTTACGAAATTATTTAAATAGAATAAAATCTCACCTGCATTAATGTTGAAATGGAACATCATAATTCTTTCTTCAATTTGTTAAAGGTCATCAAACACATAAAACTTGATAAATTTAAAAGAAAATGAAAGGAAAAAGGAGATTTGTTAGGAAATGTAAAATCAGGAAAGTGATTATAAATTTGAGAGTGATTCTTAAAGCATAAATTTATAAATTCATACCTATCCCATTGTAGAAGCCAACCATCAGGAGCTGCATCCTTTTCCAACGTCACTAATTCTGCACAAGTTTCCTTTAACCAGTTGTTCAAGTAATTCGTAGTTAAACTTCCTGCCTTCATTGCGGTGTACAAAGTCTGATTAAAAAAAAACAAGTGTTAAGATAGAAATTTAAGAAATTCTGGGTACTTACATCCATTTGAATAAGCATAACCTGCACAGGTGAAGCTGGCTCTCGTCCCTCATTCAAAAATGTTAATTTTTCATTCAAAGTTTTTCTCGTACTTTCAATGTCGTTAAAATTTCCTTTTTTTATTTCGTCACCTTCTTCCACAGCACTTGCTTGATTACTATTAGAGTCCTCATTTAAAGTTTCCGATTTTGTAAACATAATACCGCCACTTTTAAAACCAGGATAGTCTGCTTTAAATCCCTTCTTTGATTCCAAGCCATCATCACTTTTAAAACCAAATCCTTGCCTAGCGTTATCAACGTCATCGTCTTTCTCAATTTTTCGTCTTTTGTTAACTAAATCGATACCAATTCTTCGCTTCCTTTGAAATGCTCGAGTGTCAATTACTTTTTCGGTCACTTCCTCTTTAGCAACTTCTGCAAACATCGCCACATCTATAGGTTTAGGATTTGGAAACAAAATGCTATGACCTGAAGGAACAGGTTGTTCAATCGGTTCAGGAATTACAGTTTTCACTTCTTCATCTTCTTCCTCTGAATCGCCGTAACCTGCTACCAAAGAAAACCCACTAATTTCTTTCTTCTTCGAGTTCATGGTTTGTTTATCATCTGCACTTGTTACGTCACCACCTAAATGTTTTAAAACCTTCATACGGTTTTGAATCTTGCTAACCAAATCTTCTTCTTCGTTATCACTTACGTTACAAGAGTTTGATTTTACTTTCTGGTTCTCGACCTACAAAATTTTAATAATGTATAAAGGAATTTTAAAGTTTGGTGTTTCAGTATCTGTGAATTCTCAACTAACACATTAAAAATGTGCAGGAGTACTCTAACAGTGAATCATCATCAACACCGAAATTGAAAAAATTTCATCATCAGATTGAAAACTTATGTATCACATTGGTTTACTAATTAAAGCAAACGCTATCATATAGAAAAGAACTCATCAGACTTTAAACAGGGTTTCCACTATGCTGTGTTTCCAGAACGCAAAATATAAACGTTTCTTAACCAAAATGAAAAGCAGGGTGGGACATTTAATATTAAAACGTATTATTTTTACTAAAAAACAAACAAATTTTTTTATGTACCTACTTCAATATTATGTACAATAAAATTGTTAACTTCAGTTTTCGTTATTTTATTATCATTTCCCACAAAAAGTTTGTCAAATTAGGAATTGTTTTACACATTCTACAGTGGCGTTGGCCCTTCAACAAACCAAGGTTGGTATCAATGTTGGTGTATTTTTACAGTATTTATTCGCGTTTTACATTAACAAAACGCCTCCACGTGGAATAATTTCAAACTCGTTTGTAACGTATAGTAAATACCAACATAAACACCATAAACAAACATTTTCTTTTGTTTACATTAACTAAACGCCACCACACTAAATAATTGAAACTACTGAAAGACGTAATGTTGTTATTGAGGGTGGCGCCACCAACGGTAATGTAAAGCGCGAATAGATATAACATTAATTTTACATAGTTCTTTTACCATTTTTTTCGGCAATGTTCACAAATTTAATTAGAAGGCCGGGCAGGGTGTCAACCTTATTTTATTTTCTGGGCGGAGGGGTTACAAAAAACCTAGGTTGAGTACAAAAAATTAAATAAAAAATTAAAAATTTTTAAAAAAAACCTTTTATTTAAAATTACAAAAGTGCACTAAAAAGTAGAAAATAATTTTAATAAAAGCAAACAAAGCTTCGTGAAAACATCAATATAAAAGCGTGGGGCTGCTTATAGGTGGATAAGCAGGCTAACTATTGGTGTACAAAATTCATAACCCCACGCTTTTATATTGATGTTTTCACGAAGCTTTGTTTGCTTTTATTAAAATTATTTTCTACTTTTTAGTGCACTTTTGTAATTTTAAATAAAAGGTTTTTTTTAAAAATTTTTAATTTTTTATTTTCTAATTTTTTAGTCATATCTTTTCAAATACAGCTTATGTATTTTAACTAATATAGGTTGATCCTATCAGATTTCTTTATTTATGTGTTTTAGATGTTTGATACTTCACCCTGTATAAATCATTACGACGAAAAACTTTACCCTGAATGCGGTCCTTAAAAATGAGATTTAGAATTCTAAGTTACTTTCCACCCTGTATGATAAAATTGTCCAATGCGCATCGACGCATGCGCTTAATGGTTTTCAGTTTTTTCCCGATTTTTTGCTTATTTTTCAGAATTTTAGAAAAACAAAATTAAAATATGAAAATGCTCTGCAGGTGAAAGCTGTGTACCAAATTTCAGATCTCTAGAACGTCGGGAAGTTGCTTAAAAATGGCCTCAAAGCGGTCGACCCACACGGACGATGGACGACGGACAACGGTCTTCCCAAGTTAAATAAAAGCTTTTAAAAAGAAAGATCCAAGGGTCGAGCTTAGGTTAGTGTTAGGAAACAATATTTTTTTTTACATTTATGAAAATTGTACCGGTATATACCGCATTTACCGGTTGCTTTCAAAAATTCAATGAATGTACAATTTTCGTAAATGCCTGTTACATATTATTAAGGATATTGTTACAAGGTTAATTAACTAATCCAAGTTTATCTTTGTACCAACTTCAAATTTCTCTCAACTCAAACGTCCCAAGTTTCAAAAATGTTAAACAAAATTTTTGCTGCTTTACCCCCTCTTAAGCATCATCACTTCGCGCAGTGGTTTCCAAACTTTGTTACTACGCCCCCCTCAAAAAAAATCTAATCTTAAAGCTCCCCTTTGCGTCAGTCTGCACCACCCAGTATGAAAATTTCTGGCATCTAAATCAGTAGTTCTTAAACCCGTGGTCCAGGAGAGCAGTTTATCCGTAAGATAAATAGTCAAATTATTAATAATATGCAGGGATATTGAGGTTCCGGGCAATTTTATTTTCGTCCACGTAGTCTCTGAACAATAAAATTGGTCCAGGAGTATCAGAAAAGTGGAACACCTGTTATACATTACAAGATAAACAAAACATAAGTGATACTTACGGTAGAAACATCATCGACTATTTTGACAGTTCGAGTAATTTCTGGCTCACTGTCCGAATCATCATAACCTGGTAATAAAATAACTTTCCTAAAATAAACCAAAATATAATATTTTCGTAATAATCATTTCAATTTTACACACCTTTCATTTTCTGGCGATACACTCTTAACTTCCCGTTTATTTTCCTCGGCAAGTTCGGAATCTTTCACAACAGAAACCTTCTTGGTAGAACTGGTGGACAAAACACACTTGGAGTCGTCCTGTATATTATAAATTTTAGATTCAATTTTGGGTACAAAAGCAGCGCTGGGAAACAGAGGGGAAACTGTGGATGGTGATAGATTTGATTCAAGGTTTTCATTTTTGAAGTCTTTTGGGGCGGTCCAGGTCACCTCGCCAGTTTTAACGTTCCAATAATAAGGAAAACCGGTGGTGCTGCAAGTTAATTTTTCCCACACTAGGAAAATTTTCAATATAATAAATTAATCACTTGTATGGTGATGATACACTTACGTGGTTCAATTTCAGGTTCTTTTCTGGGCACAATTTTATCAATTTCATTAAAAAAATCATTAACTGTGTTATCCATTTTATTAATTAACAAGTAAAAGCGTTCATCACAAAACTTCGCATTATATTAGGTTAACTTGTTATATTTTTGAGGTTATGTTGGTGGACCTTGTTATGTCACTTGGTTTCTGTGTATTTAAATGTAAATAATAAATTTACACGTTTGGTTATTACTGCAAAGTTAACGAACACTTCGTGTTTTAATTATGCGATGTTTAACCTTTACATTAATTTCTAATCTATCCAAATTCGACGATAACAAATAATATAAACACATACAGGGTACTGCTTAAGAAATGTCTGGTTTAAAGAAGCGAGTGACTATGAAACTGAAGACTCCGAATCCGTTGTTTATGCAATGGTTAACGGAATGGAGGGATAATGCTATTGAAAAAGATTCAAAAATGCAGTATACTTTTATCACTGCACTTTCATCACTGAAGAAGTACCCTCTTCCACTAGAAACTGGACGTGATTGCAAAATTTTGCACGGATTTGGCGATAAACTTTGTCAAATGTTGGATAGTAAGCTATCTAGACACAACGAATTTGCATCTACCAGTGGTGTAACTTCCAGTGGTAAGAAGAGAAAATTAAGTACACCTTCCAAGAGGGTATATGTCCCAACTGTTCGTTCAGGTGCTTATGCCATATTGGTAACCCTATATCAAAAAAGTTTATTGCCCTCGTTTAGTGGATTTATGTATAAAAGTGATATTATCGCGGAGGGACAGCATTTGTGTAATAAATCTTTTACGAAACCTGACGCAGGAAGTTTTTATACCTCTTGGTCATCCATGAAGACTTTACTAGATAAACAATTGGTTACTAAGAAAGGAAATCCAGCTAAGTTTTCTCTGACCGATGAAGGTATCGTACTAGCAAGTCAGTTGTCTAATAGTGAGAACAACTCTGATGATGACGGCGTTTTTATGCCTCCAGATGAAGACTTCTTTAACTCGCAACCAATTTTAAATCCAGCAAATAATGTGAGAAGCAGTGGAGCAAAGCGATTAAAAAAGAACGAGACAGCTGCTGCACCACGGAAATTTTCTAAGAAAAAGAACAATAAACCAAGTCAGTTGTCTAATAGTGAGGATGACTCTGATGTTGACGGCGTTTTTAAGGCCGCAGAAGAAGAAGATTTGATGAATTGGCAACCAAATTTAAATGCAAGACCTGTTAATGCAAAAGGAAGTGGTGCAAAGCGACCAAAAAAGAACAAGGTGACTGCAGCAACACGAAAAGCTTCTAACAAGAATAATAACGTGATTCAGTTGTCTAGTAGTGAGAATGATTCTGATGATGACGGTGTTTTCAAGGCCCCAGATGAAGAAAACTTGATGAGCTGGCAACCAATTTTAACTGTAAAAGATGATAATGCGAAAGTGGGCGATGCAAAGCCGTCCGCACCGCGGAAAGTTTCTAAAAGGACTAACCAAAGAGCAAAAGTCAGTGATGATGAATTGGTGAACGTTGATGATGCTGTAGCAACCTCTTCTCAGATTGAATTATTCAGTTTTGTGCCGTTTAGCTTTGAAATTATTCTACTGGTAGATAAAAATGAAAAATCAGGGTAAGTATCTTAGGGGGATAGTTAAAGCAGACTTGCCTTATTTTGTAGTGTTTCTAATTTTGCAGTATTTTTTTAAAATTTCTAAATTTTAAAGAGTTAAAAAATGTTAGCTACAAAACTTTTTAATTAATGTCTTTTGATATTGCTCTAACTTTAAAATATTGTACTTGCAATATTTTAAAATTAGGACAATGTGGAAAGACTTTTCATTTTATTCCGCGGTTCCTGAAAAATTTAATAAAATTAGAGATAAATTACGAAGTGGATTAACAAAAAAATTTCTTTACAGAGCTTATTTAACTTTTTTTGAATAATTCATCACCCCCCCCCCCTTTGAAAAAACCTTTTTGGGGCTGGCTTTTGTGAACCTTACTAAAATGTTTTGTTGTTTTAGAAGTTCAAAAGACTTAGCTGAAGATCCTGCTCTCTCCATATTAAACCGTTTAAACGTAAACTACGAATTAAGACATTTAAAAGTAGGCGATTATGCGTGGATCTGTCGTCAAAAAATATCTAAAAATGAATTAGTTTTGCCATATATAGTGGAGAGGAAAAGAATGGACGATTTAGGTGGTAGTATCAAAGACGGACGCTTTCACGAACAAAAATTTCGGTTGAAACAAAGTGGAATTCAAAATCTCATTTATTTAATAGAAAGTTTTGGAAGTAATACTCACACTGGATTACCTCTTTCTTCACTTTATCAAGCAGCAACCAATACTTTGATACAAGATCAATTTTGTGTGAAGTTTACTGATGATATTCGAGGTAGCATGGAATACTTAGGAACTTTCACCACACTTTTGAACAAAATGTATAAGGTAAGATCTTAGACTTAAGTTTAAACTTTACTTAAACTTTAAACTTCAGTTTAAATGGTAAGGGTGAGATAAATATATTTTTAACACAGGGTGCTTTTTAATTTTTTTTAAGAAGTTTACTTTTTTAACGCTAAAGGCGCTAACAGCGCGAGAACTAGCGAGAAAGCTTGACAGTAGCGCCTCTAACGTTAAAAAAGTTAACTTTTATAATTAAATTCTTTCATGGGGAAGGGGATGAGGAGCTGAATTAGGTGAACGGGCTAAGGAGAGGACTCTAGTTTGGCGGGGCTAGGTTCGATCCCCAACCCGGCCACAAAATTTATCCGACTCCGTGGTTCGGATTCCACCTAAAGCTGTAGGTCCCCCAGGTTAACACAGCCAGGACTTAGCTTCGCGCTAATTTTCAGAGGTACGCCTCAATAAAAATCATCCGACGTAACGTTGCGGGCAAGCCCGCAACCTTACTCTTCAAGTCTGCGAAGATATGGGGCAACAGCCCTGGTGCTTCGCACCAGACCAGAATAAATGATGAGGGAAGGGGAGCTTTCTCGCTCCCTATATTAGCTAATATAGTCCTTGATGTGGTTGTTCAGCCTTTGACTTCATTTGGGGCAGGCGCGTAAGAGGGGCCATTGGTCGCCGAAAATATTTAGATTATTAGGTTTTATTAAATATTTAGAGTATTAGGTTCTGCAAACTAAATTTATTAGAAATTCGAATTGTTGGTAGAATTACCATAATTTAGAAGAGAAGGTGACTTTTTTATTTCTGTGCAAAATTAATCACAGTATCTCAAAAAAGGCCTAAAATTTATTTTCAAATAAGCTTTGGACTTCCGCAATATTTTTCTAAATTTTTAACCACTCCATTCTCTCATTGTCACAGTTGGTTTTCTCTTCTCTGAGTTAGGAATAATATAGCTCGGTCTGTGACCTTCGTGCTTCTCTACCCAGATCTTTTGTAACTTTAAATTCTCAATTTATTTGCAATCGAAGCAATTCCGTTTTTTTACGAATGTATCAGTCAGTAAGGAGTCTTTGTCTACAAACCTGAAATTACAGTTTTAATTTTCTTTTTTTCTTTGCCATCCTGAAGTCATACGTATGATTTTCCTTGATGAATACTTACAATAAATTATTGTTTTTTAACTTGTGATCTTACATTAGTTTCACACAAAACTGCAAAGATTTTTGGAGTTTAGGGGTTATTTTTAATTAAATGTAACATTTTGAAATTTCAGTCCAAAACTTTAAACAGTTGTGCAAAGGATAATTTAGTACCTTCAACGATAAAGAATGATACAATTTCGTTGATGACATTTAACGAATTCAATAAAGGTTCAGCAAAAAGCCGGGTAAGTCGGTTTCTATAAAATAAAAATTTAAATTTTATTTTGCTTGTTGCAGCATTTTAAAGTACAGGAAATGTTGATTCGTCAACTTTTACACATTAAAGGAATATCAGTTGAGAAGGCATTAGCTATAGCTGAAGTATATCCTACACCTCTGCTGTTATATAGAATGTACTGCAACGTTTCAGCAACCGAAGGCGAAAGATTGCTTTCTAACATTGAATTTGGAAAATTAAAGAAAAAAGTTGGGTTGGTGATTAGCAAAACTGTGTACCAGCTTCTTACGAGTGAAAATTTTTAATTATGTTTTATAAAGGAAAAATGTTATAAGTAAAAGTTTTAATTTTTATTGCGATTTTTATATGATCTTTAGTTTGTAAAATATAAATGTAATTTTTTTATAAAAAAATAAATATATTTGATTTCATCACATAACATTGGAAAATATTGCTACTTTTCTTCCACTTTTGACTAGGAATTTATTTCTGTTTGTCTTGCTTTGGTACAGGGTGTACTATTGTTTTGTATATTATTCATAATTTGCTGTCCGTTCTCATATATTTGTTGCTCCAAATTGTGGTTCTTGGACTACCGTGTATTTGTGTCGCTTTAATGATATGTTGCTGAATATAACTCTGGTGCTGTTAAGTTCAGTACCTAAGTAATTAAATCTTATTACCTGCTCCACTATATCTCCATCTATTTCCAGTTTATAACGGATCGGCTCCTTGGCAATTACTATTGTTACGGGGCGTGGCTAAAAAGCGCGGCTACTGTAATTGTGCCTACGCCGTGTTTGAGTGAACATTAAGCTAATGTCACGGTTTAGGAGTTATTTTGACTGAAATTTCCCAATTTAGGTTATTTTGGTTTTGGGGTATATCTTTAATGAGTTGAACTCTCTCAGGAATCCACATTTTTTAGGATTCCGGCTTAGATAGTGGAAAGCGCTTTGGAGATATTTTTAATGAGTGAACTGTCTCGGAGATCCCGGTTTATTAGTTTCGCCCATTAAAAAGATTGTAACACAACTAAGAAGTACCTGAACTATGAATTTTGTATGTTTGATTAAGCAAAAGCTTGTTACTTTTTTTTAACATTTGAGCTCGGTCGAGGTCGGCGGGGCTAACTGGCATTTAAAGCCAATTTATGTATTTTTTATTTTTTTTACAAACTTTAGGGTTAATTAGTGATTGCAATACCAGTATACCGAAAACCAGTATTTTTTTGTCTATTTTGCGATACCGAAATACCGGTATTTATGGAAATAAAAGAGACGTGACACCAGAGCGCTTCCATAGTATTCATGTGGTTGAACTTTCTCATCCACTATCTGTTATCGCTTATTTCGCTGTATAAAACTATCATAAGTGAAGTCTTTTTTCAGGGTAATTGGGCAGTTTTAAAGTTGAGTGTTACTTAATATGGTCATGGACTTAGATAATTATGGTCCATGATATGGCTAAAACTAATGCAGACCTACACACTGCAGACCTCTTAAACATAGACGTCCACTTCCATTTTTATTTTAAGATATCCGTGGCCTAGACCCTATTTCACATTTTAGATGTACACCATTGACTTAGTGAATTTTTGAACATTCTTTCTGCCTGATGTTCTGGCCGCCTAGTGGCGCTGCATTTTTTTTGTGAACTAACCTCAAAGGAGAAAGGATTCTGAAGTGATTGTACGATTTCAGGTAATTGCATACTTTTAAAACCAGAAGTTAGCGTACAATCTTCCAGTTATGGCATTAATAAAGGCCGGTGTTTTATTAAAATGCGGACAATTTCTTTCGGAGAGTGTAATTTTAAATACTCGGTTGGTTTATCAAAACACGTTTTACGATGTTGTAATATTATGAAAATTGGTTTGCAGATCTTTTTCCCTTGCGAGGTTCAGAACGCTTACGACAGCCACAGATGAACAAAAAAAGGCTGAAAGTGAGCCCTCGCCTTCCGAAATTGATCCCAAAGTAAAGGAAGAATTGGATAAACTTAACGGCGAAATTGAAAAGCTTAACAAGACTAACACCGACCTAGTGGTGAGTTATGGTTAATATAACCAAATTTTAGAAATATATCACGCCTGATTTACTTTTAGGACAAATATAAGAGAGCATTGGCTGATGGTGAAAACATGAGGAAACGAATGCTTGGACAAATAGAAGAAACGAAAGTATTTGCCATTCAAAAGTTTTCGGAAGATTTATTAGATGTAGCTGATGGTTTACACAAGGCAACAGAATTAGTACCTAAAGAAGAAATTAACGACAAAAACCCTCACCTTAAGAATTTATTTGATGGGCTTACACTATTGCGGTTGCAATTACACAATGTATTTAAACGCCACGATTTGGAGACCGTTGATCCGTTAAACGAAAAATTTGATTCAAAGTTTCATCAAGCCGTGTTTCAAACAGATGTTGAAGGTAAGGAAAGTGGAACGGTGGTTGCGGTTACAAAAATTGGGTATAAGTTGAAAGAGCGTTGCATCAGGGCCGCTATCGTTGGAGTAGCAAAGTAAAACATCAATAGATGGTCTTAGTTCTGGAAATCGTACTGTTGTTATTATTTGTATATCTATTTTAAAAAAAATTTAATTTCTGTTATTTTTGTAAATGCTCCTCTCATACAAAATAACTTGAGTTGATTTTTATAATTAAATTATCAACATGAGCAAAGTTTGTTTTATTGTTTAACTTTACCTGCTCGAATTGTTTTTAAGGCTGAGTACAGTAAAACCAGATTTTTGATCCGGTTTACCCACTTTTAATATCTCTTCGGTTGCCACCTTTGCTTATATTAATAATATTGCAGAGTTGAATCTGGTAAGCCGGTGCCAGCCTTTTGTGACAACTCCTTTAATATTTGTATCTCCAATATTAATCTACATCAGTATAACACCAATCCATTTGGCAATAGTAATGGGAACCCCATGAAATTGTAGTGCTTAGGGGTTAAAAATTTGGAAATTGTGAATGAAGTTGTATGATTTCAAAATTTGGGCATCATTTCAATCAAACTAATCAGTTATTTACACCAGGTTGTTCACACACATCCAGACATTGTTCCAAAAATCGTTCGCCATCAAAATTATACCTTTGAATCGAAATTCTAATGTTTCTATGCAAAGTTGGATTTTCACTCGATTACCCGACTTCTGGTATAAATGATAGCCAATTATTATGTACAAGTTGTTAAGACATAGTTAAAAATTTCCCCTACCCCTCTGATAGGGTCTAGATATAACAATAATTAATTTACTTTACAAATCTTTATTTATAAATAAAATAATAGTTAGATAATATTTGATTGTTAATAATAATATCTACAAAAATACAAATTGATCACTTCATCAATAACATATTATTATACAATTCCTATTTTGTACAAAGCAATAATAAATAATCTCTTAGCTGCTACTTGCTTCTTCTTCCACATCACTCACCATAGTGAATAAACTATCGGCAATTTCTAACATTTCCTTATTAAATTCACAATGCCGTAAAACGGATTCGTTGATATATTCTTCACCTAAATATGCTCCTGCAATACTTCCAGCCATACTTGCAATAGTGTCGGTGTCACCTCCCAAAGATATCGCATATTGAATTGTACGCCTGAATATGTTGTCAGTCTGTAATAATTAAAATTATAAACATATTGCTTACAGCCTTATAAAATAACCTACCTTAATATGTGGTATATCTGATTGAGCCCTGAGGAAACAATAAATTGCAGTGACTACAGAATCAATAGCAGTTATGTTGTTGCCCAGCGTTGCAATGATATTATTATCACTGTGGTTGTCGACATTATCCGAAGTTACTAACTTATGCAAAGCTGTCAGTTTAGTTTTGTATGGAGTTGGATCTTGATCTACATCTTCTAAGCTAAAATAAGATTATACAAAATTTACTCTTTCTTTCTGTAAGGTTGCTACAAATATTCACTATACAGGGTGGCCCTTTGAAAACGAAACAGACGGGATTGTGGCCAGCAGAATTTTTTTTTTAAGAAATGCAAAAACACGTCAATTTTATCATCGAGGGGGACAACTTTTGCGACTAATGTCACTGCGGTGTTGTTTCATCCCTTCGCGTTGCGATGACAACCCCTAAAATGTCAATAGGGATGATATGGCAAGTAACACCTCATTTGAAAGGTCTTGCTTCCCTGAATTCAGTTCTATAATTTTTTTAAAGTTTTATCAATCATTCAACAAAAAAATTGAAGCTGCAAAAATGCGATATTTCAAGACATTTAAGAATAAAAAAAGGAAAAACGCTTGGACAGGTTGATTTTAATTTCAAGCGGGCTACTTTTACTGTTATTCATAAACATTGACAGTTCAACTCTTAAGGTAAAGGGCAAACCACCCTTAGAATTTTGAATGTAAAAACTTTTTAACAAAAAATTAAACCGACCTCAAAAAGGAAACTAAAAAGCATAAAATAAATATATTACATTTTGAGTCTTAATAAGTAATGTAAGTAACTAAGTTTGAGTCGGTGCAGAATGGGTGACTTGTTTTAATAATTTTTTTAAAGTAATTTAGTAATCGTTGATTTTTTGCACCGACTCAAAATTAGTTACTTACATTACTTATTAAGACTCAAAATGTAATATATTTATTTTATGCTTTTTAGTTTCCTTTTTGAGGTCGGTTTAATTTTTTGTTAAAAAGTTTTTTATTTTTTAATTTTTAGTGATTAAAATCTACTAATTACTACCTTAATTAATTAATTAATTAATTTGCTCGATATAAAGTTTTTCTCCACCCCAACTTTCAACAGAATAGGTTGACAAGTAAAAAATCAATAAATGAAAAACAATCATTCCCTATTTTCTACCCTTACGGGTGCAATTTTCCCTTATTTTTTACCCTTACGAATGGAATTTTTTTGTGAAAATTAAATGGGACCACCATGGAGGTATACTCTATCGAATAAAAAAAAATTCATCAAAATCGGATCACTCTGTAAAAAGTTATGCCCGAACATACATAAGAAAAAAAAAAAAAAAAAAAAAAAAACATACAAACAGACGAATTGAGAAACTCCTCCTTTTTTTGAAGTCGGTTTAAAAATGGGTATATTTTTTATCAGAAAAGTGAAATGCGTTTTTGAAACTTTAGCTTTGATACTTACAGAAATTTATGAAATGATGAAAGAATTGTTTCAATTCCTGATTGCATTCAAGACTGTAAGGGTGGTTCACCCTTTACTTTAAGGGTTGAACTGTCAATGGCTACGTTTACACCGTAAAATGCTTGGTTCGGTCCGATCGGACTAAACGGGAGGGGATAGTTCGATGCGACAAAATATAGTTCGCAAGTGTTTACACCGTACACGAGAAGCGAGGACCAAAATGTGACCAAAATATATAAATATAATATACTTACTTGATAAATTTTATTTTATAACCTATAAAAATTAAAAATGAGCGCATTCGGTATTAAAAATACTCGAGTGATGTCGAATGCAGTCGAACCCGTCGAACCAATTTAGTTCGTATTTGGTCTGGTACTCATATTTTAGAGGACCGAATTAAAGCCGGACCAACTTGGTACCTGTATGTTTATACCAGGCGGACTAAAAATATAGTTCGGATATGGTCCCAATATAGTCCTGGTCCGCCTTTAGTCCGCGTACCAACCTTACCGTGTAAACCAAGCCAATGTTTATAAATAGCACTATAGCAGTAAAATTAGCCCCCTTAAAATTAAAATCAACCTGTACAAGCGTTTTTCATTTTTTTATTCTTAAATGTCTTGAAATATCGGATTTATTTCGCATTTTTGCAGCTTCAATTTTTTTATTAAATAATTGATAAAACTTTAAAAAAATTATAGAACTGAATTCAGGGAAGCAAGACCTTTCAAATGAGGAGTTACTTGCCATATCATCCCTATTAACATTTTAGGGGTTGTTATCGCAACGCAAAGGGATGAAACAATACGGGAGTGACATTGGTCGCAAAAGTTGTCCCCCTCGATGATAAAATTGAAGTGTTTTTGCATTTCTTAAAAAAAAATTCTGCTGGCCACAATCCCGTCTGTTTCGTTTTCAAAGGACCACCCTGTATATATTTATTAAATATTGCAAAAACTTCTATTATTTATAGATTAATTAGTAAAAACTAATACAAAGATAAGATTTCAATTTAAAAAATTTCAAGTTTTTGAAATGAAAAGGGGACAAAGTTAAAAAATTGAATTTAAAAAAAATCACTTACTCTTCGTCTACAGCCTCAAAATCTTTCATTTTAAAAATTAGTTGTTCAACAAACTGTTCGGGATCCACTTTATCGATGGAATTCAATAGTAAACTTTGTTGTATAGCTATGCTTTGTAATACAGCACCATTCACTCCAACGTGATGTGTATGTGTAATTTCTGTCGAGTGTTTCACACAGTCGATCATACCATTGTAGTTATTATAAAAAAACAAAGAAATGGGAGCAACTCTCATTGCACCACCATTTCCTAACGAACCCATACCCAAAAACTGTTCTCGAGCTGGTTTATAAATATCTACAAATTTCGAGTTTCTTAACTTGCTGAACACATCAACCACGTTACGACCATATCCCCGTTTAGGCTCCTGAAAGTATTCTTTGACGAAAAGGCGAGCCATAAACCGATAATCTACTGCTGGTTTGTCTATCAGGCACTTTGCAACCGATTTTAACATAGCAGTATCATCGGTGTACTTTTTTAGTGGTGCTAAAAAATAAAATTTATTTTCAGAAGGGTCAACGATTTAAATTTTATAACCTAAAAATCAAAATTCGACCTACCATTGTAGTAAGGTCCGTCGAGTTTATCCATATATTTTTGTAAAACTAATTTTCCACCCATGGTCATGGCTTCGCCTTCAAAAGGCGCGCCCAAACAATCGCCCAGAAGTGCTCCCAACAAACAACCTCGAAATTTGCTTTTCAACAACAAATTATCAATTTTCGCCATCCTAAAAGCTTGGAAACTTTGTCGTTTGTTAGAATTAATTTGACATTTAAAATGATGCGACTTACCTCATCAAAAATTTAAATTTTCGTTCACACAATTTTTTTACAAATAAACCAATGTGCGCTTGAATCAGCTGACTTTCGATATAAATAAAAGTTACCAATAGAAACCTTGTTTGTTGTGTATAGAATAATTCGTAAATAATGGACCTAAAATTTAAAAGTTTGTTACCGGTGTAACCGGGAATATCATAACCTCAATGAAATTTAAAAATTCACTAGGGAAATTTTCCTCCCCAGTAAATTAAATAAAAATTGTGAATATTTACCGGGAGATAAAAAGTAAAATTTGTATAAATTATATATTTTATTTACATTATAAATTTTACTTTCCTGACCCCCTTCCCCGCAAAGTCTGCATTAGTTAGAATTCCACGAAATAGAATAGATTTAGTTACAATTCTCGAAGTAAATGGATTTAAATAGCTAGGTATATAATAGTAGTAATGGACTACTTAAGGAAGTGGTCAGAAATCAAGCCGGTAAAGAATAAAACTGCCAAAGTTGGGAACGCAGCAACGGGTAACATCTGCATATCATCTCTAAAGTAATGGACTTGTAAAACGATAAAATATAACTATAAAGAAGCACTGCCTCCTGTACTTACAAGCCATTGGCCGCTCTAACGATTACTTTCTTTAGATACATTAAACTTTAAAATTTAGCGACCGCTCACACTTAGAAATCTGAGTAGTGCCCGGATTCAAAGTTGCAGAAGTAGCAAATGCTGCGAGCCTCGCGCCTCTGGGGGCCCTCGCTCGGCAGAAAAGTGTCTTTATTTTAAGAAAAGAGTAGTTAAAAAAGATATTTGGAACTAAAGCTGAGTTACTAAAATAAGGAAAATTCTAATTGAGCAAATATTTCTCAAACTATTCTCTGTAACTGGGCTTCTATCGAGGTACAGTGGGGCCCGCTTAATGTGATCGCGGTTAATGTTATCATTCGAATATTGTTATCACTTTTGCCAGGAACGGAACGAACATATATTATTACACACAAAAAACATCGCTTATAGTTATCATAATTCGGTTAATGTTATCATATTATTCTTAAGATTATTTTCTCCCACGAGCAAAAGAGTTGAATTTCAGTTACAAGCATTTTTTATATTGTGCATAAGTCACTCACTTAATTTAAAGTCAGATGTTAGCAAGAAAATCTGCCTATGGTTCATTTTTTTTTCAAAGACGGAGTAGATGTAAATAAACCCACTGTGTGATTCTTTCTATCACCGTCACATTATGTGATATCACATTACATTTTTATGTTTATTATGAATTCCGTTGTTTAAATACATAAAAAACTTCACAATGAGTGACTATTATTAATTAATTATTGTAGATGTAGTACATACTAATAAATAAGCAATAAAATTTTTTTACGTTTATTGTTATCAATCGGTTATTGTTATCAAAAACCCCAAGTCCCGATGTGATCACATTAAGCGGGCCCCACTGTATTTGCAAACTACGGGGTTAGATTTATTACAATGCAACGTCGTGGTTGAGGAATTCACGGCAAATTTGAAGAAAATCCAAAAAAATATGAGTGAAGTTGAAGCCTTTGCTGGTAGAATTTACAGAAAAACTCGGCTTTGAACAAAGAACATTCGATTTCTTCATCGAAGAGCAACTGCGCCAAACTCGGTCTTGAAAGGAAAAAAAGTTTTTTGATAAGCAAACCTCTGAAAAAGTTTTGGAATGTGGAAATGAGAAATTTAGGATCAGCTTTTATAATGTCATCTTGGATACTGCAGTACTACAGTCAATTATTAGACGATTTACAAGAAATGCAGAGTTGTGTAGAAATTCGAACACTTTCAATCAAAACAATTTTGACAAAAGTGTCGAAGGTGTGCTTCTATTGTAAATTAAAAGAAGATATAACAAGTTTTGCAGGACAATAAAATTTTTATTTATATTATATTTTTAATTTTCGTGGAGAGATGTCCGAAGTTAAGGCATTTCCCCCTCTATAAAATTTTTATCTGCGGTGCTGTTTTGGGCCGTGACAATTATATTTTTGAGCCGCTAGCCGCCAATTTTCCGGTAAATTTTTGATAACCCATCCGCTCTTGTTCACTGATTGTAAAATATAGAAGGCAGTAAAAGAATACATAAAAAAATAGTCAGATGTCTTTGATAGGTTTGTTTTGCTCATCATACTGTATGTGTTGATGTTGAAATGGATAGATGGAAGATAGAGAATCTGGATGCAATTAAAAATGATGAATATAAAGAGGTCGTCGACATCGTTTGATTGTGCAACAAAAATATTTTAAATCAAAATGTTTTTGAAAAACTTCTTGAAAATATGTTACAAATTCAAAAGTGTGTATTTAAGCAGACCGCGAAAAATACGAAAAGAAAGTCAAGAAAAACAAAAACTTCTTATAATACCGAATAAAACTGCTTTGTATATAGCTCTGTTTTTTCAGTCAGTTTGAAGAGTTTGACTGAGACTGATCAACGTTTATTTATTCCGACTTCACCGCAGCGTAGATTTGCCCTTTTAATTACAGAGTAGTGTGATAAGCTCTTCACTTTGGTCACCTCCTTTGACGATTTCCGCATGCATTTTTTTGGGAAGAAGTGTTTTATCTCCATTTTAACTTAGAGGATTTTTTTTGTTACAGCGATAGCTTGAACGTATACCAATATTCTATCTCTAATGGTTAGAACAGCACCAACGACGTGGGATGAACGGAAAATTATTAATTATTTTTATATTGGCGAATTTAGATTAGCTTCCCTCGGTAATTTACATCTACATTGAGATCCTACCGTTTGAAGGTGATTTGATTCTTGTTTAATTATGTATGACAGTTTTTGTTATTTTTAGCTATACACCTAACACTCAGTTTGAACGATGAATCATTAATATTCCAGAGGTTCCGAAAGAATTTTGATGTTTCATCGAACGGATTGTGGTGGAAGAGGAGGTTGAAAGTAAATTTTACTTGATGATATCTTTTGCAAATGTGTATTTGTAGCCGATCTTTACCAATTCTTTATGTCTGAGTTGAGCCGGGATGGGACGTTTCGGCGCAGCCGGTTCGGCGCGACCGTTTCGGCGCGGCCGGTTCGGCGCAAGCCGGTTTGGCGCAAGCTCATTTCGGCGCAAGCCGGTTCGGCGCGAGACCGTTTCGGCGTGAAACCGTTTTGGCGCAAGCCCATTTCGGCGCGAGCCAGTTCGGCGCGAAGCCGAACCGGCTGCGCCGAACCGGCTGCGCCGAAACGGTCGCGCCGAATCGGCTGCGCCGAAACGTCCTAGACCGTACGCTTGGTATTCGTAGTATTTTTTGGAGGTTTTTTGGAAGTTGAGTTATGTAGATGGTAATCTAACTCTGGTGAGATGGAGTTGGATTGTGGAAAGTGTGGTGGCAGTCTGCGAAGAGAGCAGTGTGTACTGACGTGTGCTGGCTTTTGCAGAAAGTCATTTCATGCTAAGAAATGTTTTGGGATTCCTGAAATGGACTGTAATGTATTGAAAAGGTGTGAAAACATTAAGTTTATGTGCAATTCGTGCATAGATACATTTCAAGTGTTGAGGATGAATCAAAAAAAAATTTTGACAGAAATAGGAAAGTTTGAGAGAGAAATGCAAAGTTTAATGGAGAAGAAAACTAGAGGCATTATGCAAGGAGTTGAAGCAGTAATAAGTGAATTTAAAAGTGAAATTAATTTTGATTTGAAGAAAATAAATACGAGTGTTGAAGATAATGGAACGATACCAACATATGCGGATCAGCTTAGATTACCTGTAATCGTTAGGCCTAGAGAGAAAACACAAAACGTTGAAAAAACCTTGGATGCAGTTAAGAAAAATGTTAACCCGTCAGCAATATCTGCAAAAGTGAATAATATAGTGCAGTTAAAGAAAGATGGAGCGATTTCGATAAGTTGCAATAACAAGCAGTCAGCAGAAAAAATTGAAAAAGAAATTATGAATAAATTAGGTAATGATTATGAGGTTCGAGTAGCAAATGTAAGAAATCCAAAAATTCTAGTGGTGGGAATGAGTGAGGAGATGGGTAAGGATGAGATAGTAGAAGCAATTAGATCTCAAAACAAAATAAATATTCAGGAATTGAATTGTGTAAAAGTGTACAGATCATATAAGAATGATAAAATATTTAATGCAATTTTGGAAGTTGATGGTAAATCATTTGAAAAAATTATAAAGTGTGGAAAAATAAATGTAATGTGGGACAGATGCGTAGTATACGAGAGTATGAACGTGTTGAGATGTTTAAAATGTGGTGGTTTCAATCATAAGGCGAAGAATTGTTCAGTAGGTGCAATATGCTACAAATGTGGAGCTAGTGGCCATATTTCCAAGGATTGTACTGATAAGGATACCAAATGTGTAAATTGCTATAAAGCTAAGAAGGAACTCAAATTAAACAATTTAGACATAAATCATAGCACGTGGAGTCATGAATGTCCAATTTATAAGAGAAAAGCAAATTTCGAGAAGAATAAAACTGCATATTAGCAATTACAGAATATCGAAGGTGTATATTTAAACATACAAGGTGTCATAAACAATTTTTGTGAACTGGAACATATGATTAATGAGTATAAGCCGGAGTTTGTGTCGTTGAGTGAGACTCATTTGTCGGAGCTTGACGACGATAGTTTGATTCAGATTGACAACTATGATATGGTAAGAAATGATTCTGCATCGCGTCATACGGGGGGAGTAATGGTTTACTTTAAGAAATCTTGGAAAGGTGAAGTGATCAATAGCATGACGATTGATTTGCAATTGTGGTGGTTAGTTGTTAAGCTAAGTGATGGAGATGATGTAATCTACTTAGCGGCGTTGTACAGAGCACCAAGATATTTAAACGTGAGTTCTGGGTTTTATATGTACTTTGAAAGTTATTTAGATGAACTAAGCGAAATTAGCAAGAAAGTGGTAATAATGGGTGATTTTAACATTGACTATACTAGCGATTCCAATGTGAGAAATAAATTAAATGATATTGTTAGAGACGGTGGTTTTAGGCAAATAGTAATCAGTATACTAAAAATACATGTGAATCTAGAACATTAATTGATTATGTAATAGTGAATGACGGTTATAATTTCGCTGCAGAAGTTAAGAGTAATTGGAAGATAAGTGATCACGAGACTATAAGAATATTAATTAAGCATAAAAGGGCTATTATTAATGAAGAAAAAAGTGTGAGGATTTTAAAATACGACAGAGATAAATTTAGAAGCAAAGTTATTAAGAGTGATATTATGACTACTTACTTTAGTGAATGTAATGAGAAGGCTAGAAATTTTGATAAGTCCCTGCAGTTGATTGTTGAGGAGTTTGTAACGAACAGGAAGGTTTCCAGCGTGAGCTGTTCTTGGTTTTCAAGTGAACTGGATAAATTAAAAAAGAGCAAAATTAATCAGTATCGGAGAGCAACATTGACGGGGAATGCTCTTGAGTGGTTAAAATACAGAAGCATCAGAAATGAGTACAAAAATAAAATCAATAAGGCAAAAGAAGACTATATCAGCGAAAAAATTGACAATTCAGTAGACCAAAAATTGATGTGGAAGTCTTTGAAATCGTTAGTTTTAAAAGAAAATAAAAGTGATATCAAAGAGATTATTTTTGATAATGAAAGGTGCTTGGACAATTTAAAAATTGCGAACAAGTTTAATAAATATTTTGTTGATAGCGTCATGGAAATTAATAAAAGCATTCCAATGAAACAATATGTAAATGAGATTGAAGATGTGAGCAGTGTTTTTAAGTTTAAAGCAGTGAAAATTGAGGATTTGAATCTTGCACTGAAATTAATGAATAATAAGAGAGATGTAAATTTTGTTAATGTTGGTATGGTTAAGGATATTATTGACCTCGTAGGTGAAAACTTATTATCCATTGTTAGTGTGTCACTTAAATCGGGAATTTTTCCCGATCTTTGGAAGGAATCATGGATAATTCCTATCGCAAAAGTGAGAAATTCAATAAAGTGTGAGGAGTTTCGACCTATAAATATGATATCGATTCAGTCGAAAATATTGGAAAAGATAGTTAAAGATCAGTTAATAGAATACTTGGAGAATAATAATATAATTTCTGAATACCAATCTGGCTTTAGAAAGGGTCATAGTTGTGAATCGTTAGTCAATTATGTTGTTGGTGAATGGAAGATGGCTATACACGAAAATAAGGTGATAGTTGCTGTTTTCCTAGACCTTAGCAGAGCATTTGAGACAGTAGATAGGGAAATTCTAGCAAATAAGCTTGAAAAGTATGGCATTAAAGATAATAAATTGAAGTGGTTTAAATCTTATTTGGAAAAAAGGAAACAGAGAACTGTGATAAATGAAGTTGTTTCTGAAGCAGTGGAGGTGGATTTGGGAGTTCCACAGGGAACAATTCTGGGAGTGCTATTTTTTTATTGTATGTTAATGATATGAATAAGGTGATTATGAGGGCAAAATGTGTGATTTATGTAGACGATTCTCACTTGTATGTTACGGGTGAAGATGTGGATGAGTGCATTAGTATTGTAAATCAGGAGTTAAAGAACCTCAGTGATTGGCTTAAAATGAACAGGTTAAAAGTTAATTTAAATAAGACAAAAAGTATGATTATAAATGATAGAGTAGGTAGAAGACTAAATGTATTAATGGATGGTGTAGAAATTGAGATAGTTAGTCAATATAAATACTTGGGTGTAGTTATTGACGATAAATTAGATTTTAAGTCGCATTTTGATTATGTTGGTAAAAAAATAGCAAAGAAATTGTACTTTTTATCGAAAATTCGTGGAACTATTTCCATTGTCATTTCTATAAGGATTTATAATGTGATGATAAGACCACACCTGGAGTATTGTTCATCAATTTTGTTTATGGGTAATGGTTATATGTTGAGTAGACTGCAAAAACTGCAAAATAAGGGTATGAGAATTATTCTCAGGGTTGACAGGTTTGCTACAAGATTAGTGCTGCTGGGTGCTCTACAATGGCATAGTGTTTATCAGCGCATTGTGGTAAATGTTCTAATTTTTGTATTCAAGGTAAAATATAAGATGCAACCCAGATATTTGTGTAAGGACATTGCCTATGTGAAGGATGTACACATGTACCCTGTGAGGAATAAGCAAGACTTTAGATTGAATTTATTTAGGAACAATAGGGCACAGAACATGCTTTTGTATAATGGTTTGAAATTGTTTAATAGTTTGCCTATAGAAATCAAAGAGGAGACACGGTTGTTAAGTTTTAAGAGAGAAATTATTAAGTATGTGAGCGAGAATTTTATTTGAGGATGGAAGTTTGGTTGTTTTTTTATTTCTGTTGTGTGAACTTTGTAAAATTTGTAATGTATATAATGGTTTTTATACCAAATAAAGTTTTAAAGTAAAGTAAAGTTATTTTGATTTAATTGTCGTAGGGTATCCTGAATTTTACTTGTCTTGTTCTGTGTGTTTCCTGGAAATTCCTACTGGAATTTTGAAATCAAACATTGTCAACTCCAACTTTGATTCAACTTTTGTTTCTTGAATAAAACCAAATCTTCTTTACTTCTGTGTTTTATTTAGAAGACTGGCCCCCAATTTCTTCTTTTCTTAGTTAATTACTCAACAATAGTCTGAGTCACTACAGAAAAACCCACGAACCGTATCCGCGCGACCCAAGCTTTGGTACTAGATGGGGGTGTAAATCTCTTAACTGGTCTGTTTACCATTACGTCGTAAATTAGCGGAGCAAGTGATTATCGACCAATCGAATGTTTGATTGTTCAATCGATTGATAAATTATTTAAAAAATATTAATCGATCATCGACTAAACAAATCAATTAATCGAAATGAATTCCCAGGCGTACTATAATTAAAATTATATGCATATTATTATTCAGAACCTGAGGAATTGACTTCCACCTTCTAATTTTTAGCACGAATGATTTTAAAAAATTGTATAAGTATAATTTTTATATATTTATAAGTGCTTGGTTCTGTACATTCTGTACGTATCTTTTAATATATCCAAGGAAGTCTTGGTAAAAATGTCGTTTTCAATTTCAAACTATAGGTAAAGAATTAAAATTCACTCCCATTTACAATCTACTTTATAAGTGATGATGTCAAAACGGCTAGATATAGACCAATCATACTCATCTTCATCTCATCATGCACTGATATTTAAAGTGAAAACAGTATCTGCATATTAAAAGAGGCGGTCATACTGTGCGCAACTGATATTGGATAGGTAAATATAATCAATAGAAACTTAAAAATTTTGCCGGTAATAAATCCTCTTTTCTCTTAGGTCTTTTGACCCTAATGAGGGTTTGGCGAGGTATTTATAACGTTCTCTTGGCAGATTACTCTCGGTGGTTTGCTATTCCCTTCCGAGAGGAGAGGGTCATAATGAAGTTGAATAAATTTTGCAGTAGGGTTGGGGATCGAACCTAGGGGCTGCTGGCCTAGAGTCCGGTCCTTAGCCCGTTTACTTAGCTCACCTCTCCGGTAATAAATACTTTCGTAATACTAATTTATGTGAGTAGCAAAAAATGTTCTCCCTGTAACACTTTCATTTTATAATGACTTTTTTTAACCACTATTTAGTATGGCCATTTGACTGGTAGTAACTCCTCCTCTTGCATCAACTTAACGAAAGAAAGATACAAGGTGCATAAAATAGAAGTTCATAACGTGATTTCTGTTAACGTAACACTGTTAAAGTAAATAAACAAATTACATTTAACAAAGGGTAAGATTACCGATGTTGTTTGTACTGGTCGTTTAAATCGAATCACTGAACCAGTACACTCAAACCAGTGCCTTAGTTATAACATAGTAGTACTATTATCACTAAAGATCATGGGGCACCGAGGTTTCTTACGATGGTAAATGATGCATTTTTTTACTAAGGTTTATTATGCATATTATACAGTAAATATTATTTATTTAAATATAATCTAAAGTAGTGAAACAAAAAAAAAGATTAAAAAGTTGTTAAAAACCATACATTATAAAATTTAAAATTATCAATATATTATTTGGATTTTATTTTGAACTCTTATCCTTGTTAGAGCAACACTGACAGTCTGCACCATTACATTTACATTTTTCTTTACAGCATGATTCATCAGAAGTTTTGCACTCCGGTGCTGGACAAGAAGTAGGCTTTGGTAAGTCCCTTGTTCTTACTAAAATTTTGTTTAAGAGGGGCATTTTTTCAGGGCCCTTTTAATTTAATCAACAGATGGCGCCTACTTAAATATTTTTATAAAATAAGAAGAATTTGCTATATTTAAAATATAGCAAATTCGTTGAGATAATACTATTCTATAAACAATATTCTTGATCTTAAGCTATTTTGAGTTCGTAATATTTATTTATAAAAGCACAATTCATAATTAAAGTTTAATTATCTTTTTTTGTAAGTGAGTGTGTTTTGACATACTCAATACGAACTCAAAATAGCTTAAGATCAAGAATATTGTTCATAGAATAGTATTATCTCAACGAATTTTCTATATTTTAAATATAGCAAATTCCTCTTATTTTATAAAAATATTTAAGTAGGCGCCATCTGTTGATTAAATTAAAAGAGCTCTGAAAAAAATGCCCCTCTTAACAGTAATATAAAAATATAGAATATTTTTTTATGAGGAACAAAACTGTCACTTTTGTTCCGCTTAAAAGATACATTTTCTTCAAACTTTGAAAATAGATTATTTAAAACGTTAAAAAATAATTAGATTTAAGAAATAAAGGTGTGATTTTTTATAATAAAAACAAGCATTTTTATCCTGTATGGTGCTATGATTTTGTCTGCCGCTCATTTCAGCGTCAGAAAAATATATCACAAGACATTACGACAACATAAAAATGAAACTTGAACTTTGTGTAGTACATAATAAAGAAGAAAAGTTTGAAGTAAGCTAATCATTATTTTAATATAAAATATATAATTGTACCTGCACAAGCGTCCGGCTTTGGCAAATCCTTAGTTCTTACTAAAATTAAGTTTATGACAATAAATATTAATTATTTTAATATAATATGTGAATAGTTAATTACCTTCACAAGAGTCACTCATTTTGATAAGAATATGTTTATAACTGAAACAACGAAGTTATAGAACATACCATTTATAGAGTAGATAAGCTTAGATTACTACAAGAAGATAAATATAGGTGTATCAGAAAATCCACAAAAACACTTATGTATAGTACTTATGAAATCATTCGCACCTTTCATCATTCGTACCTTGTTGTTAAAATATTTAAAATACTTAAAAAAAACTGAGTATGATTCAAAGAAAAATCCAGAAGTAATCCATCGGAATTCAGTAAATCAGTTCTCTAAAACGACTAAAATTTTTACAATTCCCCATTGTCTTATTAGGGTAAGCCAATTTTCTCATTTTGAAAATTTTATTGAAAAAAAACTTAAAATTCATTGAAACATTGAAATGAAAATTTTTGAAAATATTTTTTAAAAAGTATAAATTATAGTACTTATATTATGTACAACTATGTATATAGTACATAAATATACACTTACTAAATACAATAAGTTCTAAAATTAGGCAAAATATTGTTGTTATCTATTATCATATCATTAATATTTATTTTCAATTTGAGTGTGTTTCACTTGACATGTCTCGCAATGTCACCTTGTCAGTAAATACAAATAAATATTAGTTCACCTCGCGGATTACACAAAATTGCGTCTTAAATGCCCCCTCAGCTGTGTTATAAAATTTTTTATAACTTAAAATAAATAAAAACTTGCGGAGTTGATGCTCGGGGTTCTGGACAGTCGCCCAAGCTGCTCC
Source organism: Rhagonycha fulva (assembly GCA_905340355.1). Taxonomy (NCBI): domain Eukaryota; kingdom Metazoa; phylum Arthropoda; class Insecta; order Coleoptera; family Cantharidae; genus Rhagonycha; species Rhagonycha fulva. Next base: position 40,298,851 of record HG996556.1, read on the forward strand.
CTTGCGCCGTTACTGTTTGGATCAAAGAGCCTCTAGCTTTCAAACCCTGCTGTTTTAAATTTCTTTGTACCGTGCTTTGGTTTCAACGTTAACCTTATTATTATAAAAAAGTAATATAAAAGAATTATAAAATTAATAAATCGTGAAAGCATTGGTACAATAATTTTCAAGTATAAGTTTTATTTCATTTATCCACAATTCGCATATTATGAGCCCATAATGATACTGTTTCTAATTGAATTATGACCCCTATAAAACACTAGTGTTTTATTAATTTAAATCGTAAATAAAAATTGGAACCAGAACTTTATTTGTTAATATTTAAATTTACATTGATATTGATGGATATTGTCTTCTTTGCCTCGTCGCTATTGTAAAGATTAATTGTGCTTGTAGATGGATGTACGTCAGTACCATCAACAGTGGGTTTCACAGCTAAAATTTCGGAAACGGATTCAGAAACAGCGCCTTGAATTTTTTTCGCTATATCAATTTTATTCGACACTGAGTCTTCAATGTAGCCCTCCGGAACACTAGAAGATTTCCATCCTCCGTGACGTTTGATGGTGGTGAGATCGCCACCGGCGTTCGCTAGTAGAGTTGCGGATGAGCGTCTCATGCTATGCCCAGTATATGACTCTGCGTCCGGAAGATTTAGGAAGGCAGCAACCTTTGAAGGAATTTTGGACATCGTGTTGATTCCAACCGATTGCACTGTGCATTTCTCGTTTTTATATTGCAAAAAGAATCTGACGTTGGAAACGTTTTCTTGACGTAAATGTATGTACTTTCTACAGATTTCAAGGGCGTTGATAGAAAATCCTTCCTCCATGATTGTAAAACTGCGTGGAACGTTCGTCTTAGTATTCGGCAATGAAATAAACAAGTACGACCCTTTATCCTGAACATTTTCGAATTTCAAATTCGTCAACTCATTGCATCGACAAGCTCCAGCAATGCCAAATAACAATGCAACCTATCAAAAATCAAAATAAATATGAAACATATTAAGGAAATTAAGTTTTAGGTACCTTCATCATCAAATATTTGTCATTAGGGGCCTTATCGAAAAATTCCTCAATATGTTCTCTTTCAAGAACCTTTGATTTTTTCGGTTTGTATGTTCTAGATTCGCTCTTCAGATATGAGGTTAGCTTAGCATATTTAGAAATATCTATGTTTTCATGCACTTTTAAAGTGGTCTTCAACATTGAATACTTCGTCCACATCGAAGACGCGGCAAACTTTTTCTTAACGTTCAAAAAATAAGCTAGCAGAACCTCTTCGTTTATCACGTGCACAGATCTTCTTATTTTCCATTCGGAAAAATTTGTTAATTCTTTTTCGTAAGCTGCTCTAGACTTCGTTGGCAACAAATGCAAAGTCGCTTCTTGGGCTTCTTTGAGAATATCTTCAGGAATAATCTGGTTTTCGTTCATTTTCAGAGCGCGAAATTATTTTTTCACAAATTTGACGCGATTCGAAAAATAATGAGGGAATTAACAACTGTCATAGAAACCATTACATGGCCCACCTTACCTGCTTTTATCGATGAATTCGTTTTGGCCCAAATCTAAATTTATAACGCCTTCATAATATGCGAATTGTGGATAAAACGTTGTATTACACACGTGTCTTATTGGCCTCCAAAACACTCAAGAAATTAAACACTCGACCTGCGGTCTCGTGTTTAAACTTTTCTTTCGTGTTTTAGGGGCCTAATAAGACACTTGTATAATAAATAACTATTACATACGTCATTATAAAAATTGAGTATAATAAATAAGCTAATAAGTTAAATGACAAAGTACCTGCATCATTTTTAGGTATGTTTCATTACATAACCTAATTTTATATCTTAAAAGTCACATAAACATGTAAAAAAGAGGTATGAGGTAAATACAAAAATATTCATACGTAAGTAGTAGTTGTCGAACAGTTATCAACATACGGTCCAACATTCATGGTTTCAATAACTATCAACATTTCAGAGATTAGTTTTTCAATTTTGTATTTTGATTCGTCGGGCAGCGGAAAATTTTTAAATGGTATCCAAACATTTCGGTTTAACATAACGGGTTGAGAAAAAACTATCCCGGGAGGTATTCCATAAGAACCTACATAAGTATAGAGGATTAAAATTTTTCTGCTTTACTTACACTATTTTTCTTACCATTAGAACATACTCCCAATGATATAATTTCATCTGAAGGTTTTTTCGCGTACCAAATTTTCAGCAAATAAATCAAAGATTTAACTTTTGAGAATACCGGAGTTCGATTCAACTGGTTCTTGACTATTTTCTTAGCGCTATTAGCTCTAGATAAAACATTATCAACATCTTCAATCAAATATGCCATAAAGCGTAACTCGGAATCTACGATTCCTAAAGGCAATGTTGAACCTCCTTTATTTTTGAGAACTCTTTGGTAAGGACGATAAATATCGCTTCTCATTATCACGCTCTGTATATCCACAAAGTGGCTATTCCCAACGAAACCCCAAACTGGTGGTGCACCAAGTTCTTCCAAATCTACATTAGCTTGCTCAGCTGCAAATTTCAAAGGACCCAAACCTTCGTGACTTGTAACTGCGACTATGTTTTGAATTCGGATAGCTGTACATGTATCAATTAAAACATTGGCGTTAAAACATATAGGGCCATCTATTGCCAGAATAATTCTTAAATCGCGTTTTGCAACAGCGTTTATTGTGTCTGCTAACATAAACATCATCGACATATTTCTAATTAACCAATCGTTTTCTTCTTCTTCTGGTCGTCTACGATTGAACTAAAAGGTACTTTTATTTGACAAAACTTGTTATAGTTACCTCGTATAATCACCGAGAATTATTAATAAATCGCACTCTGCTACAGCACCTTCAATTGTATCGGCTAAACAAAAAATATCTTCAGTTCCGTAAATGGTTAAAGGTGTAATATCTTCAACTATATCTTGCAGGATTTCAAGTGATTCTTCCAATTCCAAGACCAAATCAAATAAAGTAATTTTCATGCCGTGCTGTTTTTGTAATCCTTCAATTTGTACCAATTCGGAAAGAACAAAATTTATAAGCGGACTAGACAAACCAACAATGCTAATTTTTCTAACATCGATTCTCTTTTGTAATCTTTCCCATTCAATGAAATACTAAATTATATTATGATTATCACAATACTTTTATGATTTGTAATAATCAGTACTTGCATATTGTCGGCAACCATTTTTTGTAAATCTTCTTGGCTAATAATTGATTCCAGTCCGTAATAATCGTAGCAATATTCCCAAAACTCGCTCAGACCACCTAAATAATGCGCTTTGCCTCCTCTCATTGCTAGCTCTTTCCATATGAGTGGAGAACTGGTGTGATGCCAGGAGTGCTTGAAATTGATATCTTCTAACCATGGCTAAATTTTGAATGTTATATATTTATACTTTAGGATAGTAATTACTTCAATTTTTAATTTGAAAAATCTAACTTACTTCCCAGTCTCCTGATCTTCGCTGAATAATGTTTGTATGAAAGTTGGGTAGCCTTTTCTCTATATATCGAGCCACATAAATAGCATGCACGAAAGCAGGGCATGTTGGTTTGCCAGCAAGGACAAAATATGCCATTTATTTTTGGTTGAAATAATTTTTTGGATGATAGAAGTTGTCAAAATAATGACAGTTTTGTTGTAATAATTGTTTTTAATTATTTTTGAATCTACAGAGTGCGATAGCTGGTGAGTAATAATTTTGTTTCTCTATTTTTTTTATAATCTGCTATTGGGGAATTTAAAAGTTAAAACTGTGAATTTTTTATTTTTTCTAATTGGTTTTTGAAAATTGTGTGTACCACAAATCTTTGTCGACAACTGCAGGTAATGCCAGGTATAGCGTAATTTTAACTGTATTTTAACTGTATTTAATTTTAAGGTATAGCGTGATTGTGATGATCTTCTCCACCGTTTCAAGTACTGCTTGTAAAATTCATCGCACGATGGCATTTACTCCATTCCACATATCACATATGGTTGAAAGAAAAATTATATCAGCTCCATTTTTGTGTGCTCTGTCGTTTTTGCATGAAAATTTCAACGACGCCATCCGATTGCTTAAACAAGTCCGTTTGTCTGTTTTTTCAAAGTCAATAATCAATCATAAACTTTGATTTTTTGCTATTTTCTTTGAAAGTGTTAAGTTCATATTTATTCATAACAGGCGAAGAACTACAGCCTATACGCAGATCTCGAAGAAATATTCTCAGAGAACACCTCTGCTACATTTTGAACCCAAAAGAATCCACTTTAAAACATATTTGTCTGTTAAATACAAAAAGAACATCTGGCTGTGACATACGTCTATACTTGGACGGTTCCAAAAATAATGCTGGGACAGGCGCAGGAGTATACTTTGCAGAACTTGATATAATAAGCAACTTAAGTATACCGCTGGGTACATATGCATCAGTATTTCAAACTGAACTCATAAGCATATTATACTGCGCAAAAATAGTTCACAATAGATGTATCCGGAAGAAAAATATTTAGATTTTTGCAGACAGTAGAAAGGCGCTTGTGGCACTCTATCAGAGCCATAAGATCACCTCTGGTCTGGTGGTAGACTGCATCCAAATACTGAATCAGATATCTAATCAAACTGTTTTTTCTCTCTCTTGGGTTAAAAAACATCAAGGTGATGAAGCCAACAGAAAGGCTGACTAACTGACAAAAAGCGACTCCAACAGTCTTCCCTGCCGCCCGAAGTCGATGGTTACGCCATCCGTCAAGGCTTTAAATGCCGTCCTCAAACAATACAATCTAAAACTTTACACTTATAGATGAGTACAAAAAACTGCATGCAACCAAACAAAAGCTCCAAGACGTGCGCCTTTTTGGAAACATGTGAGATACTATCTCAAGATATCCAGAGTCAATTTGCGGACAATTGCAGGGATCTTAACTGACACTGCAGATTAAATAAACATTTTCACACGATGGGGTATGCAGATGACCCTATATTTAGTGAGTTGTAGATGCAAAAGAAGAAGAAACATCTGAACATGTACTTTGTTACTGTCCGGCGTTAACTTCAAAAAAAGGATTTGTGTTGGGGGACTTTTGGCCAAACATGGCTCTGAATCAGTAACACTTTGCCTACCAAAATTCTCAAGTTTATTCTACAAGTGAAATGGCTTGAAAAGTGACAAGATTGGGATAGTACAATAGGCCCAATTTAGAAGCCAATAAAGTGCGTGCGAGTTTGTCTTATCATCCACAATAAATCCAAAGTCCATATTCATTTGGCTCTTTCATTTTGAGAGTTGTTTCCATCTTGCTAAGTTGAAATTGTCAGCAATAACAACGACTGTTTTCACCAACGTTCCAACTACAAAGTCTCAATGCAGTGTTTGATTTGTAACGCATAATCAGTGGGTTAGTTGTTCCTGGTCATTTTGGGAAAAGCTCAACTTTTTTTGTCAACTTTGCTTACATCAATTTGTTTACATTTATGGTAACTGTTAGAGGTTATAATTTAATTGCAGTTAGCGTCACGATATTGGAACCATCTTTTGGGGGTTTCAAAATAATTTTGAAGACTATCTTAATTTCTAGACGCAGATTTGATTGTTGTAATTTTTTGAATTGTATCACTACTCACTATTACGTTTTTGTAATTAAAACTTGCTTGTTACGTAGCCAGAGTTTTATTTGGGGAAACTATCCCCGAACTAAATCTTTTTTTTCGGGACCCATTTTATTGTTTTCAGACATTTATTATCCAGGGATGATAAACTATACAAACACCGTGTCAGAACAAACTGGAGAGCAGTTTTCTCCGGATAAATACACGCAACGTGTATTTAGGTTAGAGTTAACACCATGCTCACTCAGAGAAAGGTGAGGTAAGCGGACACCTGTCTAGGGCCTTGTAGCTTTAAGGGGTTTTAATTTTCTGCTTTTTTTCACTTTTTGAAATAAAAATGTAAATAAAATAAGCATTCGTAAACAAAATACTATGATAAAAAGAAAAAAATTAACAAAGATAAGCTCCTTTGTGCAAATTTTAACAAATTCGTGCAATTGAACTCTGATGAATACGCAATAGTGTTCTTTACCAAATTAAGAAGTTCTATAATACCTTGAACTTTTCTTAAGTGGTAAGTTTTTAATACGTACGACTAGCTACTTTTGAGTATTTTTACATTGAGCTAATTTGAAAATTATACTATCTACGACAAAGGTTTTCAAAAGTGGTCCAGCGACTCTATGCAGTTTTCCTTTGGATACGCGTTTGTCGAATCAATTGTTTCTAGTAAATTTAAGGAAACTGACATCAGTTTGTTTTCATCTCTTGGAGTTAAAACGTCAGTTAGTCTTAAATTTGGAAGAAGATTGTGATAAAGATTGCATAAATCTGGCAAAGAGCTTGGCGTAAGACGAGGCGTAAAATATAGTTTATTTTTTAAATAGAGCGATAAAATCGTGCTCTTACGGCTATTTTGTCAAATAGTAATCGTTAGAGATTACGCTTGTAAAATCTCTTGCATAACGTTCGTCGTTTACTGTTCTAATAATTATTTTTCACAAATTATTTATTTGCATTTGCTTAAAATGTTGCACTACTCACTCTAAACTATTAATTTTGATCATTATATCAGATTGTTATTACAGCCAGTGCCTTATTGAAGAACTTGTCTTTGATTGCCATTTTCTTTTAGAACTCACCACCTAGGTTCTCCAATATATCATAAAAAGGGCTAGTCTATGCAACCATTATTGCAAAACAAATCTAAGATTTAACCGCTCCGGATTGCAACTTCCTATTGATTTTTTTTATCAACCTTTTCACTAGGGGTTGACAGTTGAGGGTTAATTTACGATTCAATAGTTATAACGTTAACAAACGTATCCGTTTAAGGATGAATGACTACAGAACGCCGGTCCTGGCAATAACCACTTGTGGGATTTGATTTTGATTTTGCGGGAAATGCTGATATATCAAAATCTAACTATTTTGATTTACAAGTTTATATTTGCTTACCTTATGTGCAAATTTATTTTAACTCTTATCAGCAAACGCTTCAAAAATTGTTTGACCGTAATCCCTATTTGAATTCTATCACTAAGGCTACAATCACAAGTTAATTTTAAATTTGTGGAAGCTTGTGCTCCACAGTCAGGAGAGTACAACAAAGATACGCTTAAGTACACGGGCGACAGTAAAGAAAACATCACTGTAGATAATTTAATATTCGCAATTTTACTATTTTTATTGCGAGAGTCGAGAAATAAGATCATCTACTGTCCGATTGGTATCAAAATTCATTTTCTCTTACTATTGAACTTTTTGGCATCACCAGCTTCTATTTTAATTTTCAATATTTTAGTTTTCTGATAGGACCAAATAGTCACTCTTAGTTTACTCCCCTCCCCTCTTATAGAAAGTGCTTTTCGACGAACTTAATCGCATAGTAGTGCTCTTTGGCGGATTTATGAATAGACCATTTTTACATCACCATCTATTCCAAACCAAGTATGCATTCAGGCTTCAGATATATATTTGGTGAGCGATCCTAATTTTGAATGTAAAAAAGAATAATATTTTAAGATTTTATTATCTTTGTACAATCTACATTACGTTTTATTACAATTACATATCTTTAGCTCACAGTCAGTCATTTTAATTATATCCAATTAATTTTAGGATGTTTAGTGCATTCCTTCTCACAGGAATATTTATACAAAATTCTCTTTAGTTTTTGCAGACTGTACATATAAATAATGATTTAATATAATTTTAGAAGATACGAAAATAATTCTACAATTTCATTCTAACCAAGAGTTACTTAGTCCGATTGTAAGAGAATCTTTATAATATATTTTTCTATTAAAAATTAAACATTTTATTAAATTTTAAAAAATAAACACAATATTACTATAACTTTTAAAACTTAACGTATTGTAAAATTTTTTTATGATGTGTTATATTTTCCAAAGCCTAGAGGATTGGAATGTTTGAGATTATTTTCCTTTAATTGCGCATTAATTTTGGTCGTTCTGTCGTTTTTGTCTTTGTATGCTTCAAAATTTTCTTTATCGTCTGTTCCTAATTCTATAATCTTGCGAATAACTTGCTGCTTCTCGGCGTAGGATTGTTGTGACGTTAAGCTGTCTCTGGCAGCGGATATCAATTCAGGATTTTCCGTTATTGTGTCGGTTAAAGATGCTATGAGAACATCTAAAACGAAAATAATTAAAACTTTGAAATTTGAATATCAGTTTAAATAAACCTAAAACTTTCTTTTCCAAAGCTCTTGAGATATGTCCTTGTTCTGCTTCAGATTCTAAAAAGCCGGTAAACTTTTGCAAAGCTTTTTGAGCTTCGGCATTTCCACGTGTAAGTGACTGGGTAAACATCACTTTTGCTAGTTGATAAATAACTTCTTCAAGCGAATATTCGGTATAAAGGAAATCAGCTAATCTCAGTCTTTCTAAAAGTTCATCATATTCTTCATCGTTTTGTGTTCGAACTGGTGATTGATTCTTTTCCAAGTTGCGTTCTCCTGAAGGATAATTAATTACATAAATATTTACATCCTTACTTTATCAATAGATATTTACTGTTGGGATTTTAAAATAAATATTTGAAATTGAGAATAAATTTCTATTTGTCGTACAAAATTGAGCTTCTTTAAATAAAGAATTACCTACATTTTTTACCAAGTAAATGAAGTTCTGATATTTTCGGTTAGTGCCTATATTTGGACGCTATTCAAACAAACGTGACCAGAAATTTAGTTACCTAAACGCATTTTGCAAAATAATAAACCGCATTTTTTCAGGAAAAGGTGTTAGGAATATGAAAATAAATTTTTATTTAAATAGAAAGAGCCAGCTGTGTTATTTCGGGTATCCGTTTAAATTATATATCGATCGTCTTTATGGGTCCACCACATATTAAACACGGGTTAAAACAACAGAACCTTTGAGGCAGACGGAGTGAACTGATTTACATATGGATCGCACTGATCGCGTAAACTTTCAAGGAGGCAAACTAAAAGTAATAATGGGAGTAAATCCCGTGTTTAAAACGGTGAAATTTTAATCTAAAAAATCGATTAAAATAATTATAAAATATTATTTACAAATGGTCTACTAATTACATAAATTGAACAGTTGCAATTTTGTGACGTAGGAAGCAGTGGACTAATCATAGTAAATCCTTCGTCAAAATTTGAATTTCATTTGCCATAATGCTATATTAAATGTATATGGAAATGTCATCCCTTATGTCGACCCATTTTACGTATTATAATTATTAAAAATTAGTAAACTTATTTTTTTATAATCTGGAAATCCTGCAGTCTAATCTCGTGAAAATACGCGATCTTTCTATTTTATTTTTAAATGTCTGTTTGACAATAAATTGTGGAAATATTTTGTTTTTAAAGTCCTTCTTTAAAGCAAGGTTATAAAATACAATCCGATTTAGTACTATGTCGATTTTTTGATCTCTTGTAAATTTGTAAATGTTATTACTTGTTTGACAAGTCAAATTAGGAACAATTTATTTCTCAATTTTCTCGAAAAAAATGTAGTTCCGTAAGATTTTGTAAAGTTCTTTCCCCTTACATTAGTAAAGATGGTTTTGGATAAATTTAACCCCCGTTTCTTTGAGATTCTTTTAGTTAGTTCTTAATCTCGTATGACACGACGTTTTGCATAAAATTTACATGTAAATTTTTATAAAAATATTTTTGCCAATAAATTCGGTGCTAAATTTTTATGTAAAATATTTAAAACGTGTTCTAAATTTGGAGAAATGTGCGCGTTAGACATTTTCCCGTCTAGAGTCTGCCCAGTTTGGATTAGTGTTGCCAATTTAGCAAAAATAAAAAATTATTATTTAGTTGTTAGCGGAAATTCTAGCTTAATTAAAGAATTAAATTTTTTTTGACTGAAAATGTGACAATTTGTAAAAATTGCAAAAAGTCCGGCACTGATTGCTACTAAAAGACTTTGTAAATTTAAAAATTAGCAACGCTGGTTTGGATCTTAATACTTAAGCGCGCATGCTAAATTTGTCATAAAAAATTGCACACGTTGAATACAGAAATTTACTTTCAGCTGTATAAAGTTGTGGCAAAAATTTGAGCAAATTTACATGTAAATTTTATACAAAATTTAATGTCGTGTCATAAGAGATTTACAGAAAAATGATTTAAAAATGCTTGACCTTCTTTTCCTATTTTGTAAGATTTCGAAAATTTTAAGAAATAAATTCATTTATTTTTTCAAATATAAAACTTTCATATTAAGGCTGAGGATTCGCAATTCTTGAACTTGGAAAGTGACTTATTTAAAATCGTCTTAAATAATTAATTTGAAATTTTGGGAGCATATATTGTCTTCCATAAATTCAGCCAGTAGGTCAATTTAAAATACTCAAAAAAATTTAAGATAAAAATTCAATTTTAATAAGGTAAATCATTAATTTTTTTATATTGGAATCGGGGATTCCATTATTTTTTGAGTGGAGAAAATGTAGATCATTCTATTTAATAAAATAATCAAAAGTCAATTGACTTTAAGTATTGTTTTAAAATTGTGATTGCTTCGAAGTTAAATAAAACATTTTATTTTGACCATAACTTTCACCATCGTGGTTAAAAATAAAGAAAAACAATTTTTATAAAATATTTTGAACACATCAGCGATCTTACGACTGTGCAGTTACCATTAATTATGTCAAACACTAACGTTCATGGAATCTCAAGGTTTTAATAATTAAATTATAATATACAAATGTATAACAGAATTTATATGGTGCTCTACTATAATTTTTAATTGAGCAAGTTGCATTTAATTCTGTATGTCCTTGGTTGTAGTAAATTATTATCAATTTTATAACGCAATGTACTAATTAAATTTTCAGTTGTGGATTGAAATATAGAAAATTTTAATATTAAAATAAATTTGTTTGAACTATCAAAATAGTTACACTTTTTTTTTAAATATTCAATATTAAAGTTGAAAAACCAGATAAAGTTTTTATAACCTACAAATAATATTCGTAGTGATTGTGTAATTTAACTTAAAATTTTTAATTTGTTTATCCAAATCTATCGTTGTTTATCGTATTAACAACAATTGGTTAAGCGCTTCTCTAAATTTTACTAATTTGTAGTAATAAATTAAGGGGGTATACTAGCCCAGAGATTATTTTTAGGTGATACTTGGGAGTTTTTTTAAATATGTAACTTCATAAATTGAAATTTTTACATATGATTATTTATGTACCTTTATCAATACCGTGTATTAATATAATAAATTTATAGTTCTTTTTTTGACTAGCCTTCGAGTTTTACACTGTTTAAAATTTTTACAGGTATATTCCCATGCTTTGTGACTCTTGCGCTGATTTGAAATTAAATATCAAAATATTTTTATATTTGTAAAGAATGTGGCTATCGTCAATATCAGAATTATCTTTAAAAAATGTTGTTCGAATTACTGACCGCTAAATTTGAAAATCGTGATTTTTGCTGTTTTCTGTCTTTTTTTTTCAGTCAACTAAAATAAAATTTTTTTAAATATTGATATAATTCTGCTACCGACGATAGCGTCAGATGTACAAAGCATTCCAGCTAAAGAGCGAGCCAATCGGTTAAGTAGTTTTTGAAATATGTGTGGGGCAAGATTGAAAAATGTTGTGCTGAAATAAATTCATATTAAAATTTAAAAACGTACTTATTCATTTTTATAACAACTACCTACTGTAATTTGAACTTCTATAACTTCCGTAATTTTTCGAATTTCATCAAATAGCTTTAAGAGTAGATTCCCAATAACGTAAACATTAAGAAAATACAAGAAAGAATAATCGATTGTTAAAAATCTCTCAAGTAGAATACCCCCTTAAGCATTTATCATAATGATGTTTTAATTGCTAAATTACGTATAATTCACAAACAAAATTATATTAGTGACACGTCACTTGCGTAATTATACAAGACTCACCATGTCTTTAGTTGAAGCACCTGCTTAAAATTATTCAATGGAGCGTCATAAATTCAGTGCTTTATTTTAGGTTTTTGGTACCAAAAAGTATTTAATTGTTTTCTTTGGATTAGTTAAAACAGCTCAAAGCCCTCTAGAAGCGGAGCGGAGGGGGCGTAGAGTCGATCTGACAACGGCACTACGTCCGATTAGAATCCATCATCCATAAATCAATTTAAAATCTTAAATTCACATGTTTGACAAAGCAGGGGCCAGTGACTGCATGCGGTGCTACTGCAGTCGTGTTTAATACCATTATACTTTTCGTTCCTATTCATTCGAGGTAGACAAGGCTAATTTTACGCTAAAGCTAATGAAATGTTTTTGTATGCTATTAACCGCTCTTTTATGTAGAATTTTAGATAATTTTAAACAATAAGCCCTATTTGCAATGGCTTATAAATTTTTTGTTTTATTATTGCTTTTTGGACCATTTTCTATCATTATTTACTTCAGAAATTTTTAAAATCAAAGACGCGGTTACTGAACCGTTCTCAACTATTATATTAAAAATTCAAACTTAAAAGTTTTATTCTGAATTTGATATAAAATTTAGGTAGTTCTGAGCTATTTTTGAAATACGACAATATAATATAACCTAATTTTGTAATTCTACAATTGACATTTATTATTTATTTTTAGTTAAGCTGGATTTATAGTTTGACGGACTGTAAGCGTAGACACACTGGATACGTAACAAACGGACTGTAAAATATTATTAAATTTATAAATTGACGGAAAAAAATTTTTGCGCATGGGTAGAAGTGACATAACCAACAAAAATTATACGAATCGTAATTCGTTTTCCATTGAAAAATGAATGATGAATTACACGAAGGTATGCTTCTTGGTGCCAAATTAACAAAACAGGAATAAAAAGAACTACAATTTAAATTTTCAAATATAATGCTTTGTTTTGATTGGCCGGACATAAGAAACGTACTGTAAAAGATGAAAGTTGGCGAACACTTCCGTTCCAGTCCGTTTCACTTACGTTACGTCATGCGCTTACGTTCATTTATATACAAGCGTACATAAATTCTATAGTTGATCTTTTTGCAGTGCGTCTATGCTTACAGTCCGTCAAACTATAAATCCAGCTTTAGACTTTGCTCAGTTTCAACAAAATTCCGTTAAAAGGTTGCACAAACTCTAACAACAAGATTAATCCGGTTAGGTATTTAAATGCGATTATAGTTTAAATACATGGCTATCCTGTTTCAATTATTATGAAATAACTGCTTGATTAAATTTGTTTCTTGTATCAAAATAATCAAAAAATTTTGAAAATACGCTGGTGCTGTGATGAAATCAGAAGTAGTGCGATTGGTAATTTTTTTCTCTACAATTCCATCACAATCTAACATGGATACATAGTACACTAGACCTAGAGTTTTAGTACAAGTGGGTAAAAACCACACCCGTTCACAAATATTGCGGACAATATTTTTAATTTTAAAAATTTGTTTTCTCTATATTTTTATAGCTTGTGAGCTGCAGCTTCCATGAAAATTAAAAACTAATTTATCAAAATAAAGGCGATTTTATAAAACTCGACTTAAGTATTTCGAAAAGCAATTACATTCCTACAAATTAGTTTGACAGGTCAAATTTAGTTAACAATAATTAAACTGTGATAGATGATTTCCATATGATAATGTTATACCTTATTGCCAATGGCGGATTATTTTAAAGGACACAAGGGTATGTGCCTTCCCCATCATAAATCAAAAGCAATCATTATCAAATTAAAACAATAACTAATTTATATTATATTAAAATGAGGCAAAAATTTAAATTTCTTTAAATCGAAGTCCCAAAATTTATTTATTTTCACTAATAATTGACTTCATTTCCGATAACTTGATACAGTTAAATTTTACATATAAAGTTGTAAAATGTTATGGAGATATAACGCAAAAACAATAATGTTGTTAGTATAAAATCTGGTTGGTAAAAAAATTCAAATAACGTTTAGTAAACTGTCAATAAGTGAATAGAGGGGAGTGGCTTTTGCAACTATCTTTTTGTAATTGGATTACTGCTTTCTACGTCATTATTTACCGCGCTTTTAAATTTTTTTTATTAATGGTAGTTAAAATAAATTGGAAGGATTACTTTATTTGGTCTCTATTGATTAACATGTGACGGATCTTAGGTTAAATACTAAATAGCATTTAAATGATATTTTATTTCTTCTTATATAATATTTAATATTGTATTGCAAGATATTAGATTATACTTTCGATATTTGTCTATTTAAAAATAAAATTCAATAAAAGCAAGATTGTTAACTTTGCTGCAATTTATAGTATTTTGATAAAAGTAAGATAGTGAACAGGTAATTTGAGAAATAATTATGGCTAAGCTTATATAATGTCATAGCGACAAATTTATTAAATTAATCAACTACTCGATACTCTTATCGCCAAGAGATTACTTCGATACGTTTCACATCGCATACGCAAATTTGATATGTGTGTTTCATTACACTAACAAAATATGACGCTCAAAAACATACATATTAAATGGATATTAGGGTAATCCCCTGTAACTTGGATTGAATTAATTACTGAAGTCATATCGCAACATCTTTTGAAATGAATAATTTATATAAGATGTATTTGTAGTTTAAAAACTCACAACAGATTAATAATATATTTGGTACCTTACCTGTTTCTTTTCCAATTTCAGACATGGAATTAAGAGAGCTTTTCTTGGTAGTTTCCTGTCGCAACTGACCGAGATCAAAGCTAGTGCTTAGTTCGGGCTGTTCGGGATAACTTTTACTAGTTTTACTCGACGATGAAGGTTTAATAAAATTATTTTCTCGATCCTAAAAAAAGTTTAGGTTATACTTTGGGTTGCTTAGATTCGATGTACTTAAGCTCACTTTAAAACGCTCCTGAAGGTTCAAACCCAATTGAGTGTAATGATTTTGGAGATAATCAAGATTGTATTTAATTTCTTGAAGAAACGCAATTGCTTCTTCCCTGGTCATCTGTAAATAAAATTTTTAGTTCAGTGATTTTCAAATATTTTTTTTCGAAACATTTTCTGTAACCATTTTTCCAGACAAGAAAAAATACTTTTATAAAGTAGGCTTTTGTGAAAATCATAATGATAATCATTTTTCTTATTTATGTCACTTTTGTAGAATTTCACAAAATAAATTTATAAAGCAAATTACGTGATAGTACAATTTTCTGAATATCACGTAATACACTTCGCATTTGTCTTATATACTTTTACATTTTGTATTTAAAAAATATCTTTGCAATTTATTGTTAAATTTATGATACCTACTCTTTACAATAATTACCTAAAAATATTTTTTGTAAATATTATAAGGTAAATTATTATTATAATTACATTTTTTTAATGTAATAGGTTTTGTCGCTTGAGAATACTAATTGCGCGTAATTTTTTTCGTACGGTTAATTATTTAAGTGCGTGTTTTTTTTTGAGCAATAATAAATTAATAAATAGGTACTATTTAATTTACTATAGGTAATTGTTTTAAATTGCAAACCACTAATTTTATTATTTATCATAATAAGCCACAATCTTATAAATAAGAAAATTCATAAAGTACCTAAAATTAAAAGTTTTTTGTGTAATTAAATGTTACATACAGTGGAATTTGTGTAATTTGAACTTCTTTTACTAAAATTTTTTTACATCCCAACTTTTTGCAAACGAGTTTTGGGCAGGTGGAAAAGATTTTGTCTGCCGCCCTAGGTCATGGAAAACAGACAAAGTAAAACAGTTTGCATTTTTATCATATAAAGTTACGCTTTTGCTTTCTTGACATTTAATTATTTCTTTTAAAATTTAAATAAATATAATTAATTTTTAAGGTTGTACTTTGCAGTATAAATTAATGTAGTTCCTTCAATTAAAATATTTTATCTTCACCTA
The DNA here is from genome assembly GCA_905340355.1 of Rhagonycha fulva. Lineage (NCBI taxonomy): Eukaryota > Metazoa > Arthropoda > Insecta > Coleoptera > Cantharidae > Rhagonycha > Rhagonycha fulva. The sequence continues at coordinate 40,314,821 of HG996556.1, forward strand.
CAAGTACAAATTTTAATTTCACCTCGTTTGGCGTTTTAGAAATAAACTTGAACGTGGAATTTACAAGTGTGGGTAATTTAAATTTTTAGTTTGTCTTACATCAATTACAAGCGCCACCATTAAACTGTGTTTGTAATTCAAATATGCAAGTGATTTAGTTAACAACGCTTCCTTTGAATCGCTTTATTACATTCAGAATAGTAACTGCCGAGAATTTGGAACAAATCCATTTTTAATTGATCCACTTTGGCATCAAAATATTTGCTTCTGAATTTCAAAGTTTCGGGTAAAATTTTTAAGTTGAATTTAGGAGAGGGGAGAAGAGTTATAAAATTTTAAAGCATTTTAATGTAAGATTTTGTAATTTGTCACATCTTTTAGATAAAAAAAAATAAATGAAAAAATGGATAAAAGAATATACATTAATAATTGAAATTGGAAGGAAATTAATTGGAAATATCAATAACGTTTATTGTATAAAAGCAAATTTAAAATACTAACCAGACTGAGAAATGATGAGCAAAAAGACAAGACAATTTTAAAACTACAAGCTCACATCAACATACTTTATAATTACTGATGCTACGACTGGCAACTTTAAATTAACGAGACCAAAACCACCATGATTATTTTTATATAAAAGAAAGACTCCATTACAAATTTAAATGTAAATAAACCCTGAACTAACAATTCCTAATGAGTGAGTTGTTCAAAAAAAGATATAATAAAATGTTGTAATCCGGGGCAAGGTTTACTTCGCCACGCTGGTGGTATAGACTAGTCTTTTTGCTGATATATTAGAAAAATTAAGTGACGAGTTTTGAAAAAAAAAATTATAGTTGTTGGCAGTTTGATATAATGATCAAAATTAATAGTTTAGAGTGATTGATGCAACAATTCGAACAAGTTCAAGTAAATATTCTATGCAAAAGCCCATCAAAATTAGTCAATTTAAAAATAAAATTTGACGAAAATTTTCTTCCAAATCTACAACTGACGTTAGGATTTAAAAAAACAAAAATTAACAGATGCTACTTTCCCAAAATCTGCCGGAAAAACCTGACTCGATAAACACTAACTTATTCGAAGAAAAACTGCATAGAGCCGCTGGACCCCTTCTGAGAACAGTGTTCTCGTTGGATGTTTTATATTTTTTTATATGATTACAATATCTACTTTTGGTCATTTATGTTAAATTTTTATTTAAAACCTTTTTTTCGTATGAATAATAAACCTTGTTTATTTATTTGAAATCCTCAATGAGTAGTAGGATTTTAAAATTACTGTGTTTTAGATGAATACAAACAATCAAAATTAATTCAAGTTTACAAAACCCTGATTTAGCAAGTTTTTCTTCCACTTTGCTCCAAATTATGCCGCCCAAATTCTGTTGTTGCAACTGCTTATTTTATTGCAAATTATTTAATAAAAATAATTCGTCAGACCATATCAACGACAAGTTTTTTGATAATTTGAATAAGTAAATCTTAACCAAATATTTCTATCACCACGTGACACAGTTAGTGTTTTAATTTCATAGATTTTGATGTTATTTTCTCTTCAAAATTGCGATATTTTTTGGCACAGATAAATTTGCAATAGTCATAAATTGCCTTTTTCTCTTTATATGTAAAAAAAAAATTATATTTATTAATTTTCAATAAATTCCAAGCCTTCCATAGTATAAATTTAGATCATTGAAGTATCATGAAGTTGTAACTTTTTTGGAATTGGTACAAAATTTATTGAATTCTGGTTCTTTATTTTGTTCAACGCTTACAATGAAAAGCACACGTAAATACCGCAGTGAAAAATTACAACTGTTTGAATTTTTAACCAAATTTAGTTATCTGCAAACCACTTTAGCGAAGTAAATGTTTTATGGATGAGCAAATTTTTAAATTGAAATATCTTTCATTGTGTGATTTTGTGATTTATTATAGTTATGATTATTATATTTTGAAAACATATTCAAATAAACACAATATTAAAAAAAAAAAATTATTAAGTTGAAAAAGCAAAACTAGAAAATCTAATGAGTTTTGCCAGACAGCGTTGGTAGGTACATTGATGTAATGGAGAAAAAGTAATCTTAATAAACATTACATGATTTCTCGCGTTTTCGACGCTGGAGATAAGACTGGCCACCTTTTCCATCAAAAGCACCGAAGTGGCTGAGTGTGAATATAAAAAGTTCACAAAGTTGAATAAAGGTAAAAGATTATAAAAAAGTGTGATAGGGGTAGTAGTTGGTAAGCTATATGAGAAATAAAGAAAGCTTTCAAGAAATTTTTTGTTCATTTTACTATGTCTAAATAAGTTACAGTTTTTGAAATGAAAATATATTTTTTTATCCTCGCAATGTGTTGTAATATTTAAAAGGCTTAGAAAGTTCATCCTTTATTGACAAGTTATTAGTCGATAATTGGTTGTAGAAATCTGATTTCGGCTTTTTCTGCTAATTATTTTTATCAGTGTTAGCACATCGCTCGATCGCAGGCAAACCCTTTTCCCAAATCACCTTTTATTTGATTTCAAACTTGTGATTTCTTTTATAATTTCAGCTATATAAACACAAAAGTGTAATATTTTTAAATAGAATAACAAAACGAATCATTATTGCAAAAAATATTAAGTCCGAATTATCATCAAGTTATCATTAATAATAATTATTATTTGACGCTTTCATAGCATTTCATATTGTTCAAACAGCAACGTTTTATCATTTAACTGAAATCTGAAGACTTTGGGCTCTTTAGCTCGTTTGTTTTTAACGAAAACTCAATTCTACAAAACTGAACCACATTGAAAACAAATTTCCACATGAACAAGTTGACAATTCAACCACATATTAAGTAAATAATTGTAGATTATTTGGTCTTTCAATTGAGTTTTTGTTTAACACTTACGAGTACCTATAAAAATAAAATAACGAAAACTTTCTTGGAAATAATGAAAATAAATAAATATTTTACTAAAAAATAGGTACTAATTAGTTAGTGTTTTTCTTGATAATTTTTCCAATAATCGTCAAATCCTGAAAATGGTCCTGATTGAGACTGCTTTTATTATAATGTTTTGTAAAAGGTAAAAAATTATTATTTAAGATCTTTTCTCTTGTTATTTACTACAAAGAAAATATAAAAATATTTCCGATGATAAACCAAAACACTCAAAATTGTAAAATTGCAAGAAGCTACGAAACATGGTAAATGTGCCTAACAAATTAGACAATTTTTAAATATTTGCTCTGCAATTGTCACATATTACGTTGGAAAATTATAAATTTAAATTTAAATGTTGTCTTGCAAATGTGATAATTATAAAATTTTTCACAGTTTTTGTATTAATTAGATGTAAATTTTTTGAGGAATTTATTTTGGAATGCTTTTTGTCTATATATTTGACAAAATCGATATTGAAACTGTTCAAATCTTTTACCAATACCAAATTAATATTTTTGTTAGAATTTAGATAAAATAGAATACAATTTCAGTGATAACCTGTTCGAAAAAGAAGGAATGCGTGACAGTAAAACAAATATAGCAACTGATCGAAAATATAATTGAGACCGATTAAGAAAGATTTTCCGATTGGATGACAGACAAATATATTTCAAATCATAGACTGCGGGTTTTACTGTTGTATAGTGACAAAAACGTTGTGAAATAGTAATTATATTTTTTGTAATTTGATTATACTATTATGTATTTTCGTTTTTTTTTACTTAAGCATACAGAGCGATTACAAGATTATCTGACTTACACAAAGTGAACACAAAGCATTCATAATGAAGTGGGGTTTTGCCTTGCTTTGGTGTTTGTCGAAAAAATCTTCGGACAAGTAGAAAAATTTTTTGAAGTGGAAATGTCTTTTTCTTATTTTTATTTAAAAAATTTTTTTTTTCTAGTATTTGTGTAGAAACCTTTATTGCTATCGTTACTGGAAGTCGTTGATCAGAATATTGTTGAATTTTAAAACTGCCTGTTTTATTCCAATGCTTTTGATAAATTTTTCATAAATAATTAATAATTTCATAATTTCACTCTAATAACTTTTAGTCTACATTTTTGAAACTTGATTATCTCGAAAATCGTAAGAATAATTTTCGTAAGCTTTGTCAGACGCTTATTCTTTATTGTTTTAATTATCTGAACAGTAAATATAAAAGCGAAAGCTTATGAAAATGATTTAATTATCCTTGTAAATTTTAATTTGTTATTAATTTCGAAAGTTAACAATTTATATGCTTCCGACATAATATTTCTGCAGAATGAAGCTTCAAACATGTTAAGCGTGAGAAAATCTTATCTGAAAAGTTTTTACTTAGTTTCATTCTTTCAACTTATAATTTAGTTTGACGTTCAACTTTCCAAAACTTTTTAGATGCACTTCTAATATGACTGATTAAAATTTCATAAAAAGAGAAATAAATTCTAAAAGTATTTAATTTGTGACTAACTGTATAGAATTAATGTTTACTTGTAATTAATGAATTTGCTAATTTATGGAACTTTTTGCATATTACAAAAACTTCGTAAACTTTACGAATTAGTTATTTAGATGTACACAAAACTTTACATCTCAATCAACATCACAAGTTTGTTATCCAAAGTAATTGCATTTAGTAAATAGGTATAAGATGACGCTACTTACAAGGCCCTGCTGCAAAAATTCTTCAATGCCCAAAGTAACTCCTTTCTCATCTCCAGTCCAGAACACGTACTCGGCCATATCTAGAGGCGAATACTGAATTCCAGAATACGCGTTGAATTTATCAAGCTAAAACAAAAGAAAAAAATTATAAAAAATTCAACAGGAAGTTTTGTAATTATACATTTAGATAAAATGAAATCTCTAGGGACGTCTAAAGGAAGTAAACTTTTTAATATTTCTGAAAATATAAAAAGACGAAATTTTTAAAATACTTACGTTGTTATTTAAATATTCTTTAGATTGTAATATTTTCCGTTTTTCGTTAATATTTGAATTTTTTGGTATGATCTTTTGCATTGTGCTTTTATGCACTCCTTCAGATGGAATTTCGACATCTGTACGTATTTTAGTTGCAGGATTTCCATTTAATCCTGAAGACTTACTGTCGACATGTTGATTTACTCGAGCCAATAGATTTCCATTGGATTCCACTAAAAGTTAAGGAAAAACGTGTAGTTAATTAAAAATAGTAAAGCTGTCGATTGCTTTCATTTTTACTTTTTTACAAGTTAGTGAACTTTCGTTTAACAAAACATTGATGAACATGAATCATTGTCAAGTTTGAAGAAAATTAATGCTGACAGCTATAAAAGCGTGACTAGGGAAGCAAAACATTATTTGTTTATTTTCTTTATATTTCTTGTATGCACTATATTCTTCTACTTAACATAGCAAAAATTTTCAAGTTAAAATTGAATTATTTTCTGTATCGGTAACCTTGCTGGAGTGTTGGCTAAAGGTAGGGCTTTCAGTGCGTTGAACTAAATTGCAATGCCAAACCAGATTAAGTTAGATATATTTTTTAGAAATATTGTATTTGTTTTTAAATTAATTAAATCTGAATAAAAATTTCAAATCAGCTGGCGTGCTCACTTGGGTGAATTGTTAATAAAATTTATTTTTTTAGGAATAAATGAAGAAACTAATTGTCTCTACATGACTAGGAGGAGGAGCTCTCTAGCAAATTATTACACTACACGTTCAAAATACTTCATTGGCGTCGCAATTATCAGTGCGATTCGTAAAATTAATTTCATTTTATTTACAAAAATTTGAATTTGAAAAGAAACGTCACATTATTTACTTTCATAAATAAACTTTGTTACATTTTGAAATTTTATTAATTGTAATGCCATTGTATTAAAATCCACCCTCTATAATTAAGTTTGATCAGATTTTACATTTATAACAATTTATCGTAACGTTATTTCCGTACTTTCAGCTCTGTATAATTAAAGTCCTCGTCTCATGTCAATAAATTTTGTATTCCAAATTTCATTAATAAATAAATATTGATTTAATAGATTTTAGTTTAGTTAACAAAATTCAATTACCATGATTTATCACATAATTAATTAAAATTTCTTTGTTTTGTAAAGTTCCATTTAACCTTGTGATTCCCCGAGTGATATATCATCTGCATGTTATTCAGGTTTGCTTTGTTTAATTTAAATTCTTAGAATTCTGCTCACAGTATCCTGCACTGGCTGTCTTTAATCGAATCGAGAAATAATAAAATCAATTTGAGGTTCGGAATTTTTCAATTGTTTGTAGAAGTGACGTTGTAGTTTTTATTTCGTATGGCATTGTGAAAGATCATCCAACAGTAGATTTATTATCGAAAACTTTGATGTAGGGCAATTGCACCAATGGGGAACACTGGGCCAGCAAAGTAAGAAGTACACGTAATTTTAGTAATATGAAGGATTTTACACTTTAAAAATTCTCGCTTCATATACAGGGTGACCAACCATCGATTCAAAAATAGAAAAATAACATGGAAATTTGATTTTTTCTCCTGCTTTCTATTACAACGGATAAGAATGAAAAAGCAATTACATGTAAACATTATTGTGAAAATTACTCAAGTATGACCTAACAAGCAAATGAAATAAACTAATTATGTTTTCCCTTGAAGGTATAATCAATGTATTTGCTATATATTTAAAATAACGTATCATCCCAAAAATATTGATAACGTTTTATTACCCCCTTTATAATATAATGTCCAATAAATAATATATAAATACGAGGAGCTATCTCTTATTTAAAGAACATAAATTTTAGAATGTTAAGGGATATGTTCAAAACAAACAGTAGGTACAGTTCTTGAAATTTCACATTTGCTGTTGAACATGAAGAAAAAGAAAATTTATTAGATTTGCGTCGATTTTATGGTGCTGCTTCTATCCAGAGTTCGAAACTATAAAAAGAATTGCTTTGCTGTTCTTTTTACACAATTAAAAAAGCATCGTTATTCAAAGTTTTTATCTTTATGTAACTGTTAAGAACTCTGCAACAGAAATAGCAAGAGATGTTTAAATCCAAAAAAACAAAACGTTTATAGCAAAAGATGTTATTTTGATACGAAGCAGTAAAATTACCATATTTTCTTTTATTTTTATGGATGTTGGAAGTTTTATCGTTTCAACAAATATTACCTCAATGTTAACATTATATAATATAGCACATATAGGTACTATAGAAGTAGAATTTTTACTAACTAAGCTCATATAACTTATTCCCTGTGGTAATTTAATACTAAAATAAAATTCGAAATGATGAGTAACAGAAATATTACTAAAATTTATTATTCTATATTATTATTTGTTCGAGATTGATAGTGATGATTTAATGTGACAGTTCAGTTTTTCACGAATATTCCATACTTGGCAGTGCCTATTATACTCGATATAACTCATTTTCTTTTATAGTATCATCAACAACGTTTATCTTGCACTTATTTGATCGATTTTTATCTCCACACCTATTCACACTTCCCACGCAAGCAAATTCTATAGTAATAACAATATTTTTTTAATGAATTTTTTTGTATAACTTACTATAGATAAAGATTAAATAACTTTTTTTCACCGCCGATATTATTCGATAATAAATTTGAGTAGTAGATTATTTTTATGGAGCAATTAAAAATAAAGTATTCTAAAGTAAATATTTATTAACCAAGTTGTTTTCTATTTCTTCAATTTAGGGGACACATACTTAAATTTTATAGGAAACCGCCAAAAATCACCCTATGCCTATGCTTCCAGCCTTGCTTTTAACGACCTGATCAATTTGATAATTTTTCAATTTTCCAATGAAATATAAAGCTAAATTGAACATAGAACGATAATGGAAATCTTAACATTAATGCACATTCATTGACTATGAAAGTCATAACTTCCGATTCGATCGTTTAAATCTTCCCGTAGAGATAAAAATTGAATGAAATCTATAAAATTTAAGTAGTAACAATTACATTGTGCAATTTTGCTTCTAATGGGTTCTAAAATGAATACTGACTCAGCTGTGAATTGCTATTTTATTTATTGTTAATTTTCGTAAATGCTGCAATAAAAACGAAAGTTTAGAATCAAATAATATACTTTATCAAGTAGTTTCTTAATAATTATATTGCTTTGTAGACGGTGTGTTTTAATCCATTTACTCGAAATAGAATTTCATCTTCCTAATTTTGTTGCTCACTAATCTTATAAATTAATATAGATAAATGTATTTTCTTCAGAATTACCGCGTCTATGGCTTATTTCAACAAAATTACAAAAATAATTTAATTGAAATTATTATTTTTTGTTGTAAAATTTAAGTTTACAACCAAGAACAGAAAGTAGGGGAGAGTGGAATATATTATGTACAAACAAATCTTTGGAATTGTCGGACGGTGGTTAAAATAACTTTAAAATAAAATTACTACTTCCATGAAATGGAATACTACGACCATGAAAATGGTCTCATTTATTAACTCTTTTGTTTAATTTTAATTTAATCAAAGATTAGCAAAATTATCCAAAGAGTATATGTAAGTATAGTATTGCCTATTGCTATACTATCAGATTACCTTCCCCCTGTTAATTTTATAGTTTACCCAAGCTTATAATAAAACTTAAATTAAAAATTTAAAAAACTCCTAATACAAAAAAAAATTTCTAAAAAGTAAAAAATGAGATCCAAGCGTTTTCATCCAGTATCCAATAAGATTAGTAGTACGACCTTACGTTCATCAACTAGAAAATAGCAGACAATCTTCAAATGGCTGAACAGATTTTTTTGAATCATATCTAAGAACACTCTCGATCAAGTAACTTAAAAAAAAAACTAAATCAAAATCGGTTCATCACGACGAAATTAACAAAAATTTCTAGTAAAAGGGAAGTCAGTCGACGTTTAGTCGAGGGACAGTTAACGCTGAGTCGAGAAAAGGTCGATTTTGAACCGCCAAAGAAGGCGTTTAGTTGAAGTGATTAGAATAGTCATCTTGGTCGCAGTGGACCAAAGTTAGTGAGTTTGGATTGACGTTCGACCTGAAAGTCATTAGGTTTTTAATTTGGAATGTTCCAGAGTTTAAGCTGCAATTTATTTTGGTTTTGCAGAATTTGTAATTTTCTGTAATTTGGATGATTTACATTCATTAAATGATTTACAATTTTGGTTGTTAAAGTGAAATGAAGAAGGCGTTTATTGTACTCTTGTCCATTCTTTGACGTGCCTGCGTATCGAAAAAAGATTTCCAGCTACGTTAGTTTTGCTAAGTATAAGGTACCTAAATGAGCTCAGCGCGAATTATTTGACATTTTTTTTGCGGTTTAATTAATTGATTTAAAATTTTGTTGAATATTGTATTTGTAACATTTATTATAAATCATTAGAGTTACACGAATATATCGTAGTGGGTATGAATGCGTTGTTTTGCTATTTTCAATTATTTTGATTTTTATTTACAACAGCGCAGTTGTACGCCTACAACACATTCATCTTTCAAAACTCAGATTTGTGAGTACCCGTAGAGTATGTTTATTTTGTAAAATATTAATAATTAGATTAAACTATCGAGTTCCAGGCCATATAATGGTGCTCCACCGGCATCTCCAGTGTCGTCTTAGTCTTTTTTTTAACATTTTTTATGTATTGTAAAATATGCATTAACAAGGGACTGAGGGAGGGTTACTCATCTCTAAATGAAATTACTGTAACTCGGTCAATTTTCAGAACCTTATGTTAAAATTTAACCTGCGTAATTTTGAAAATATACTTGTGATCAAAAAGTACCCGGAATTTCTCAATAAAACAAAAACGGTTCAAATATTTTTTGAAATTTATTTTTTGTTTTTCAAAGTGATCCCCATTGGATGCAATACACACATTCCAACGCCTATTCCAATCTTCAAAACACTTTTTATAGGCCGATTTTGGAATCGCCTTTAGTTTTCTCTGCGAATTTTCTTTTAACTTGGTAACTTGAGTTGTGGGAACATAAAAAAGTCAAACGGGGCTATGTCAGGTGAATACGGAACTTGTGGAAGGACATTAACGTTGTTTTTGGTCAAATAGTCGCGTACAAGATGAGATGTGTGCTCAAGTTTTTGCACAAGTTGCACTTCAACTCGTCTTATGCCCAAAACATTGCGTATAAAATGTTTTGCACCAATCTGAACGGCACCCCAAAGTTGGCTGCTACCTTCTTGATGCTCCAAGAAGATTTTTAAGCAAAATTTTTTTAATAATTAATTAGTTGAAGAGGTGGATGGACGACTAGTACATGGCAAATTATCAACCACACTGCTGCTCTCTTTAAACTTTTTGTACTACTCGTATGCTTGTGTTTTCAACATTGTCGAGTCTTCTTAAGCTTTTTTTTTAACATTTTCAAAGCTTCAGCACATGAAATTTCATTCGAAACACAAAATTTCAGGCAGACTCTTTGCTCAACATTTTGAAATTTGCAACACGTATCAAACACTGATATGTGTGCAAATTTATTGCGCACGAACCATCTCACAGATTGCGCTCAAAATTGACATGTCAACAACAGACAATTGTACCAACTTCGAGAAAAATTCATTTGACAATATCTCAAGTACGGTTTGTTTAAATGAAAAATTTTGAGTACTTTTTGATCACAAGTATACTTTCAAGAAAGGGAAAAAATATAATTTTTTTTTCAAATTTTTGTAGTGGCTTTCACCCTTAAAGGAAACTCTCGAAACAAGAACTTTCAAAACTCAAAAATTTGCAACCTTGCAACCTCGAGATCGTATGCATTCTCTTCATAAAAAAAACTTTCGACCTACTCTCGGCTTTACAAATCTCAGTGGCATCCCATAACGTTTTTAAATTTCAAATTATTACAAAATACCAGCAGTCTGGCGTAAATCAAACATGGATAGACTAAAGAGTAAAGCACTAAATATGTGCTGTGATCTAAAAAAGTCCAAAATTGATCTGCGGACTACTCGCCAACTCGTCTGCCCAGCGTAGCGAGATATGGGCAATACCCCCTCTCCCCCTACTTGTGAGAAAGCTAAAAAAGGAGGCTTAACGTTCAGGAGTGGACGAATAACGGCTGATGAAGAAGAAGAAGAAGAAAAAACACCAAACATTTTGCAATCAAAAATACGTCAAATTTTCTTTATCAAAAAAAAATAAATAAAATGACGATTATGTATACTAAGTAAGCATAGAGTCTTAGCATTGCAACAAAGTCAGAGGCTGATACACAATAAGCGATAATCAACTTTTGTATAAATTTAATTAAGTGTGGCGCAGAGAAGTCGAGATAGGTAGGGAAGTAAAACAAGAAATTTCTTTTTGCTCACTTTTCATAACGTTTATATACTGAGATATATTGGTGCTAAAACATTGAATGAACTTCTCGATTATGACCATGCAGTCCAAAAACGCAAAGCATTTGTGAGACGGCCCCGAGATTTAGTTCAAAGAAATTCATTGTGATTCCTATTAACTTCTCAAATCGTGAGGAAGAACAATTTCTCTACGCGGCAAATAAAATAAAAACAAAATGTGACGCACTTTCTTTTTATGGGTGGAATTCAATTCCATGCCTACCGTCAACAAAATAAGCGAACTGCAACTAATCAGACGTAAATATATAAACTTTATAATAAATATTATTACCTAAACTAATCGATATTTGACGTTCGTCTATAGGTTAAACGCTTCATTTTAATATTATTTATCAGTTTTTTCTTTTCAAATTTTTCTTTCAGTTAACTGCCGAACAATCGTCTGAGTCATACCAATTTAAGAACGTACAAAAAATAAAAATCTATTTTCCGGTACTGTGAGAGAGGGGGGGGATGAAACCCTACAGCTAGTCAATTAAATCAATTGTCAATTAAACCATTAAATCTAAAAGTGTAAAAAGGAAAAATAAAGTAAGAAGGTTCTTCTGATGAAGAAAATAATAAATTCTGATTGAATTGTGGAAAAGTGCATAAGAAAGAAAATAAAACTCAGAACTGGTTTTACGTCCATAAAATGCAAATTTGTGTTTATGCAAATTTTGACTTTTTTTGAAAGAATAGATCTTGCAACCTAATTGTTGTAATTACCTCTTATAGTAGTAGGGTAAGTCGCATTAATGTCAACGTTTACATTAAAAAATTTGATCTTATTAAATTTTAAACATTGTTTCGTGTTTAAAAGAGAGCAATTATATTTTTAGTTAAAAATAAACAGATTTTTTTAATCCAATTAAATTAATTGCATATTTTTATAATTTGCACTAGCAATAATTATTATCAAGACGATTATGTATCACATTAAATGGAAAGGAAGTGGAAATTATGAAAATATTATACATTACATTCACGAATTCAGTTTGAATGAAAAAAACCTGGTTGTTACACAACAGTGGTATTAAGTTCGCTTTGCTTGATACAAGAAGGGTGTATACACATTATCCAACCCTAACATATTCCATGAAATATGGATACGCTGACTGAATAGTAAAAAAGCAACCAAATAAATGTAGTTGAAAATAAAAATGCTAAAGAAAAAAATTTTCGAGTTATAAACTACCATGTAAATTGAGAGAGCACGAATGCAGTAAAAAAACTGCCAGTACAAGAACATGGATTTAAAAAATGTTTGCTTTAAAAATAAATGTTTCATTTTGTTTAAGAAGCAACTTCATTCTCGAAAAGGTTATCTTGCTATTACAATTTGTGGTATTAATAAATTCAAATATAGTATTTGTATACCATTAGCAGTGACATTATATTTGAAAGGATTCTGTTTCAACCTAATGAAACCCTACAAAGCCAAAATAAATAAAATAACCAACATATTTATTATGCTATAAAAGGTAGGCAAACATAGCAAAATGACATTAAGTTACATTAAAAATATTAAAAAATTGATTGTTTGATTTGTCTAAGAATAGAATAGTCGTTATTAAGGCAAAAGAAACGTTTCATCTACCACATATTATTATAATTTGTACATAGGTTCCAGTCAGAAATTTTCTATGAAAAGGAAAATGTCATTTTTTATGTGCCGAGCGAAAATCAAACATAACTCCAAACTAAAGAACAGCGTGTAAAATTTATGTTTTTAACCAGCTTTCATCATCGTAAAGGATGATCGCAATAGATACGCACGAGTAAAGTCCAACCAGAAAAAAATTACTGCAATCACGTTGTATTGTTGGCAAGTCTACGCTATCAATTTTCCTGAATACCTTTCAGATAGAAAAATCGTGATCAGACTGCACTTTGTTATATTTGATGTCTTTTATATGATATAGAAACATTAAATAAAATTTCTATTTATCTTACACACAATAATGGGGATAAAGTACGAAAGCATAATTTAATCACGTCAAATTTGATTTGCTAGTAGTAGAAAATGAAAACAATTATTATGAAAGTAAATTAATGAGAAATTAGTTACTCACTCTCCTCTCTGAAATCTGAATGAGCTTCCTTTTGTCCGTCAACGTTGGTGTACATGGAAGAATGAGTTTTCATCATTTTTAGAGTGTTACCTAAAAAATTTAAAATAATTAGTATTTCCTTTGTTCAACGCCAACGTGAAAATAGAAAATTGATTAAATTTTTCGGGTGTCAACAACAAATGTTTTCAGCTCAAAAAAGTTGGATAAAGTAAACTGAATTATTCAATAAAATACATTTAGTTACGTAAACCAACAGTATTAAGCACTGGAAAGGATAATAAAGTAAGCATAATTTACTGTCATAAATATTGTCTTATTTCGTTTCGCTTAATTGGCAGAGGTTGAAATCTATATCCGAAACATTTTCATAAAGGTAATTTTAATGAAAATATCTGTTATTTCAAAAGTAATAAATGGCTTTGAAATTAAAGCAAACGCGCTATGGTTGTTTTGAAATCGTGCACTACACGTACAACCATCGTAGTATTTCATACCGTGACTCGTATTATAAGATATTAAATTTATAGTTGTGAAATATTTCAAAACAAACTTTTTAGGTAATTTATTTTTGCCTATAACTCAAAAACTGTAATTTGTATCATAAAAGTTATTATAATTAAATTATAGAAAATTAAATTTTCTACATAAAATATTCTTGGTATGTTTTTGTAACTATGATGGATTAGTTGTTAATCGTCATTGAAGCATTTCCGAACTTCTGGTTAGAATTCATTTAATCAATAATTTATGTAGGTAGGGAAACTAGCCCAAAATGACAAAAAATACAGGAAGGAGCGTTAAAGTATTGCTTTTCTCAGTTTTAACTATATTTTTTAAAAATTGTGCGTTATAGCAAAAATACTTTAGTTTAGGTTACAATTAAAATTTAAACCATTTTCCTGTAGGATTAGTAGATTATTTAGTGGGAAATAACTTGTGTCTTGACTTTGCATCAGTCTCTGTACATCAAGGCTCGAGAAATAGTATGTTCCTGATTGGATGATCCGCTATTTGAAACAATAGTTGTGAGGCTGGAAGGATTTTATAAACTTATGTCCTATATGAGTTGTATAGGTCACACAATGGCAGGAAGTGGGCTGAAGCACGAATTATCTTTAGGATTTGCTATTAATTTAGTGGACAAAATGTTAACTAGACACGATTTTAGTGGAGTTTTAGCAGAGTAGTTATAGGGTCATTTTTTTACAATTTTGTTTACATTTGTTACAATCTTTTTGAATGGTGCCGGTGTTTCATCACAAGAACAAGAGGTGATCCTCATTATATTGTGCGACATAAAGGAATTCACTCCACAAAAACGTTAGAAAAAATTCAGTTAAAATCAAACTACAAAATGAGCTTAATCGTGTCAAAGAAAATAAGCCCAATTTTAAGTACCGTTGCGGATTGATCAATCAGTCAGTGTAGGAATAACGTTTAAGGATTTTTACCACTTTGGGTATGAACCGCATAACAGTGACAAGATCTTTGGTTTTGCTCATGCAATTTTATATATCGAGTTTACTTCAATTATTATGTTTCTTTCATATTACCGATGTATTTGCTTACATGGCTATTTAGTCGCAATTGTGCACATTTTGTTTTGTTCTAGATGTGATACGGCGTTAGTAAGAAGCTGTAACATACAAAGTCATAACAGTAGGCTTATGTTTTTATTAGGATCACTAATCGTGTGCTCAAGCCTTGAATCGTAGATTTGGATAGAGCACGAAAGGTTGCTCTTATTACCTCAAAAATCAACTCTGGCGCTCTTGTCTTTTTGTCCGGATTGTGTTTATTAAAAACCGCAAAGTATAATACCAAAGTTTACTTGTTTTCCGTTTACCATCCGTTGACGAACCCTTCGCTAAGCTAACCTGGCATCTCTGACGTTTTGTTGTAGGTGGGTGAATATCACTTTGCGGAAAACGCCCGTAAAAAAAACGTTTGGTGTTTTTCAAAACTACACGATTTTAACTTGTTTTTCTATTATTGCCTAGACTATTATAAGCCTTGGTTAATATTAAATAATATTGACCGTCTTTGAGCCTTTCTTTCAAATTGTTTTAGTGATATCTAAAATTTTGTGTTTTCAATAAAAAATTTTCTAAAAATCGTAAAATTTTATACATTTTTGGGGCTTTACAGTTTTCAAATTTTATATTCGGGTATCGGATTTATAAAATAGATGAAGATTGTCACATGGGGTATTTAATTAATTACTATTTTGATAGGTTAAACCGCTTTCGTGATTTTATATTTTACATCGACTTATAAAATATACAAGAAGGGTCAAAAGTTTACCAATTCGTTTTTCAATATCACAAGCTGTTTTCAAGATAAAAAACATGAAAAATGTTTTACGGTTTTTGATTATAAATTTTTTATTTGACTACTGGCTTTAAAATCAGAGAAAAGGTCGTAACTTATATCTACGGATACTTAATTTAAATATGTATGATGTATGTTCGTGATTACTATGCAAAAGCTAATTAATTATTTAAGTTTAATTAATATTAAAATCTCCTTTAAAAAAGTTGTTTTTCATATCAAGAGATTTAATAAAAAAAAAACTGTTATAATGAAAGCTTACAAAAGTTTTCTATAAATATCTGAAAGAATGAACAATAATAGGATTATTTGCTTACCTATGCTATGTTTTAAACTTTCCAATTCTCGCACATTTGGATCCTGAAACAAAATATACAATTAATGAAACTTTTGTTTCCATACAATACAAATTTTACAAAAACCTTTGAATTTTAAAACACTATCGGGAAGTACGTAAAGCAGTGTAATTGTGATTGAAATTTAATTAAATACATTTGTGTAATGCTGATAATTGATTAGATTTATACCTTCCTGTAGAGTAACAATTTTAGAATACTAATTTGAAATTTTGTACCTATGTATTGGCATTTAGTACAAAGAAACGTTTACTAGTCAGCTTCCTAATTTACTGTACTAAACGCAATAAATTACTAATTATAACACCCCAAATTTATTGTTTAATCTAAATTCCTTGTTTTTAGTGTTATTAAGAAAATGAAAAAAACTAGAAAGCTAAATTTTTGTCGGGTTGCTTATAGAACTTTTCTAATTAAGTAATTAATATACTCAGTGTACCTGAAAATTGGATTAAAAATTGTTCATGAAATCAACATATTCTTATTACAACTTGGAAAAAATTTTAAGCGGTCATAAATATAATTTACTTGGGTTACAAAAATGAGAAAGACAACGGGAAACCACCCTATTAATTTTACGTTTCCTTAGTAAGTCATCTTTCCTTCGGTCAAGTTGATATCCAACGTTCGCTGAACAGATAGGGAACTTTAAGTTCTATATCAAGTAAAAAAGTTACAGAGAACTTTCACAGCTTCCAAATTATCAGGTTGGCAAGAATGCATTGTAGTTTTTAAAATAGTATTTCAAAGGTTTTGTTCAGTTTTTTTAGTGTTTTTTCTAAAAATTTGCTAGTTTAGCCAGTCCTCCATAATCATTAACTTTGGTTTTTGCGGAGTTTCTGTTTGCCAAGAAAATGCAGATGGATGCTGAGATCGTATGTCGTTTGTTTCTGGTTCACTTTTTAACTAATACAATATAAACTAAATATTTGCTTTTACGTAATATTAAATCAAGTTATTCACAAATGCAAGCTAAATTTTTTTTTGTTTAAATCGTTGATGTTTCAAATAAACACAGCCTTTAAATGGATAATTGGATGATTATTCTTGAACATTTTAGAAAATTACTTTTGGTTTTAATGCAGCTCAGTCACTTTAGCTTTGATCAAATTTGTAGGTTAGAAGTGTTGGTGTTTGAAGTTGGTAAGTCACTTTTCTAATAGACGACTTTCTAGAAAAGTAGTAGGTAAACTGTTTAATTTTATGTAAATTGATTGTGAGGCTTTGGTGATGATGTTCCGACATTACTTCGTCTTTTTAAGACGTTCATCTGTCGATCTGTAACTTTTTTTTTGCTTAATATTATTATTTACAATTTTGTTCAAGAGAACAACATCAGCATTTTGATGTTAGGTATAATAAACCATTAGTGTTAAGGTCTGTTATTACAGTAAAAAATTAATCACTTTTCCTGTTTTATATACACCAGATCTTTCCAAAAAATTAAAATACGTTTGAGCCATTTACCCGTACATTCAAATACAAAATTAACTTCTAGTATGTTGATTACACCAATTCTTAAAATTTTAGCTGAATATTAAATTTTACAATTGTTAATGTTCACTAGGTGAACATATTCAAGGAGTAGGTAATAAATTAATTACGCAATGAAAAGGAAAAAGAGTTAAGATAAGCTTTGAGAAAGAAAGTAGGTCGGTCTCTTATTACTTATACTTGAAATTTAATTAGATATAGTCTAGAATTACCTTCCTACATCTAAAGAAAAACCTGCATATTAGAATGAATTTTCTTTGTACACTTCTAGGTAATTTTTCCTGTACTGCTTCGTATTGTATTATTTCATCATAAAATGCATAAAATTTAACTGTTGCTAAAATTTCACATTTTCTGCTTTGTAGGTTCAAATAAGAGCTTGTAAGTGAAAACTGAGTAGAATGTAGAATTTGATCAAAGATCGTATTTCACTGTACACTAATAAGTAATACAACCTTATCCTTCAAGGAATAGAAAACAAAAACTGTCCTACTTTTGCAGTTATAATTTTTTCTAACGGTTAATCTAATCTAATAGCATTTTGAACAAATTGTTACTTTACGAACGAATGTAAAATTTAACAATTATCAAAACTTCTACCGTTACAAAATTTGCAATTTGCATAAAAGCCATTTGAGGTCGCTGTACTAATAATTATATCAATTATTATCAGTTTATTGCAAATACCAAATAGTAATTTGAGGCAAAGTAGTATTTTGTGTTTGCAATAATTATTTAAGAGTTTAGTTATAGTTGTTGTCAACTTCTGATAGGTAATGAGTTTTTTTTTTTAAATATTGATTAAGTATCCTGACGAGAACAAAATTTGAAAATTATTCTTTTAAAGAATAAAAGGAAGCTGTGATTTTTTAATTGCATATTATAAGTAGCCTCGTGGGAGAACCGTTTACATTATAAATTCCTGAAATGCAATTTAAAACTAAAATACAAACAAGCCCCAAAAAAAATTTGCAAAATTTGCAAAAATATTGTTAATTTTCAGGGTAAGGCGAAATGGCCTCTGCTTACATGATCAGATAAAACAAAAATAAATAATATGACAAAATAAGACATATAGAAAAAAATTTGGTGAAGGCTTCATGATGATTTGGGGTTGTTTCATGAGAAATATATTAAAAATATTAAAGTAGATCAGTGGGATTATAAAAGCAACATAATTAAATTTACATTTTAAGGAAGCACAAATTTACGCGTACTCGACGCTGAATATAAAGGCTAGTCGCTTCCGACTGTTGCTACAATCTTTTTGAATGTATTTTATAAGTAGTTCGTACATTCACCCAAATAAGGTCATTTATATCCGAAACGTCAAACCTAATCAAAAAATTAAATTGAAATTTTTTTTGAAAGTTTTGATCTTTTCTAGTTCTAAAATTATCTATGTACAAAACAAGCAAAAGTTTTAAACTATGAAACATATCTGAAAAATAATATTCAATAACTTAAAAACCATAAGTCTAATATTTTCTTATTTGGTGGTATTTCAAGAATGATCAAACCCTAAAAACCTAAAAAAAGTAAAATAAATACAGTTTATGTTTTTAACGCTGGCATTAATTAAGGAATGGATCAATAATCCTGTAAAAAAATGTTTTGTTATGGAATAACAAATACACTTTTTGTTTTAATATTTTACGTAATTTCATTCGCTAAAGCTACCATCAATTTTATTTATCTGAGTTTGAGTTTGACAATTTTGATTAAAAGTTGTCGTGGAGCAAATAATACATTACTAATTAAATTAATTGAATTTGAACTTCCCAAGAAAGTGGTTTTAATTTAGTTTTAAGCTAAAAACATCTTTGATTGGAACCAATTTGAAATGAATTAATTGTTTTACCCACCAACTAATAAATAAAGTTTAAAGCGAAGGATTCAAACTTTTGTCCATTGTTTTTCCAATTTAAAAATTTTACATGTCAAAATTTATTATGGAATTAATGATAAATAATGGGTGTATTGATGTAAAACTAAATTCTATTATTTAATATTAATAAACTTTCAGCGAATTAGACATTTTATGTGAACGGAAGGAAGGTTATCGTTAATCACTCGATGGGCTGCAAAATCGATACAGTTTTTATCTATTTCTTGGTCACACGTAAGAAACTTTTTATGTATTCTTTACGTTAGAGAAAAAAATATTATGAAATAAAAACTTACCTGAACTTGTGGTACAATTTCAGCAGATTCTGTAATTAAACGAAAACTATTTTAGTAATTCAATTGATTAATTTGGTAAAATAAAAGTAGGTATTTTATGAATTGCCAGATCCACAATATTAACGGTTCATAATAATTATTATAGATCGCGTGCACGTGACGTCACATTCCAACAAGCTCACCTGAGCTTATGCATCGTACAAATAAGTAATGCAATTTTCTAAGCCAATCGTGACGTCCCACCATGACCACGTGATGTGCAATACTACAATACTTGGTGGTTAGGCAATGTCACGTGATCTATAATATGTAAAATGTAAAAAATTAATATATTATTATTATGTACTAGCTGATATAGAAAGCTTCTGATTGCATTCAAGACGTGGTTGTTTTGCCTTTCGGAGGAGGAGCTGTCTAGCAAATTATTATATTTGATAGTATCGTATTAATTCAAACTAAAATTTGAACTGTTTTTGAATTATAAATTTTATCTGAAGTATCGCACAAAAATTGAAACAAGTGTTTAGTGCCGGTGAAGTAGAGTAATTCAATAATTGGTGTGCTGCAAATCAATTCTTGGTTTTTACCACTGCGACATCCCACAATCTTCAGTCTTTTTTTAGTGAAGAATGAAAGAGCCCAAAAGGCCATGTGATTTGCGCATAGTTTCATATAAATTTCATACAATTTATTTAATTAAATCATTTTATTATTATTTTGCGAGATTAAAATTGTGCAAAAAAATTTTAAGTACGAGGATTCTGTTCTACCTACATATTATCAATTTTAATTTATTCATCAGCGGATCTGAATAAAATATACTAAAAGGCAACATTTTTAGATTTTATTCAAATTGTGCTTGAATAGTTTTTACATGGATTATGAATAGGGATGAAATAACTTTGTTATTTTAATTTAATTTTTGAATTATTAATTATAGGTAGGTAAACCACAAAATAATTTTAAATAAATTTAATGCTTTTTATGAATAATTTATAGGTGAATTTTATTATGAATAATAAAATATTTTTTCTGGTATTACAGAAAAATTTCAATTGCTTATTTTGTATGTTTATTTTTTGCTTAAATGATAACAATGGATCCATATTTGTGTGTACTTGATTTATTACCATGCAACCCCTGCACCTATTTGCCGGTCGGAAAAACACTTATGAAAAAATAAAAAAAGTCGGTAAATTTACACCTTCTAAAAATATTTATTTTTAAGGTAGGAGTAGCACTTACATTTTCATCAATAATGTAATTTCTTTGTAAAATTGCGTCTTTTGAGCTTTTGGGGAGAAAAACAAACAAAAGAAATGTTTCTAGATTTCTACAAAAATTGGGAACTTGGATATTGATTAATTTTTTATTTACTTAATAACAAATTAACAAAAGTTATAAAAAAATTGGAAATAAACATTAATTTAGTTAAAACATAATTTTCATTATGTAAATTAATGATAATAATAATAATAAACATTGTAGTATATTATTAAAGTAGAAACAAAAATATCCAATATATTGTTTTAAATTGAATTCGTGAAAAAATTCTTAAAAGAAAAAAGTATGATACATTTGCTGTTTTGAAAAATAAAGCAATTTTATTGTTTTGTCTCTGTAAATGCTGCTAAATTAATTCAAATCTCTATGCCGGTCCTTCCGGGTGTTTTTCAGCAATTCATTATTAATGTTTGTTGTTTACTTACTTTTTTTGTTTACTTTGTGCTAGACACGATGACCGATTTTCTAAAACAGCAAGTTTAAAGTTTACACTTGCAATTAACACAACAGTAAATTTTAACCTTGATTATCTCAGAACGTCAGAAACAAAATTATAACGTTTTAAGTGCCGACATCAGTTTTTGTGCTTCGGCTCCAGCTATCGGCAGAAAACAGCAGTCAACAAAGAGTTTTTATTTACTGCTCTACTCATAAAAACCTGAGGTTTCTTTCGTTATGTATCCATAACTGACTCGCAGGAATTGATTAACAAGATTTCCGGTACCAATACCCTTAAGTAACTGACCACAAATTTATTTTGTGGCTAATATTTTTAAATTGGACTTTCCTTTTTAAAATACATTAGAAATTTTATTAATCCATTTCTGCGCAACAGTGGTAGACATTTAGTGGATAAGATAAGTGTAGATAAGTGTATAATGGCGCATGCGCGCACTATTTCGTACTTTTTACGCTTGTAGCGCAAGATGGGTAAACCAAGCTTTAATGGTGCCGAAGTTTTTTCTTTAACCACAATCAAATTTCAGATTTTCTTTAGTTATTTTACAATTTAAATAGTTATCTGTTGGCGGAAAAAATCTTGCCGTCATCAAATGTTAGTTTACTCATCTTGAGCAACAAGTGTAAAAGAGTGTGATATAGTATCATGCGTTTTTATTTGGTTATTTACCCCCATTACTTAAAAAAAGTAAGAATATTAAAAAATTTTTCACATCATAAATTCAGCGAGACGGTCATTTGCCTTGCAAGTAACGCGATCAACTGCGAATGCAAGGTACCGAGTTTAAATCCGGAGAAGGACAACTTTCTTATGACTGGTCTCCGTGCTTCGGAAGGCACGTTAAGCTGGTGGTCCTCCTGGGTTAATGAATTGCCATCGTTAACATAAAAACCAGGGTTACAGGCTCGTCTGGAGACAAGTCTAGCACACTACCTCTCAGACGTTAAGCAATTTATATGCTCAAGGATGCCAAAAAAACAACGCAGTGGCTATTTAAGGCAAACAGGGTTGACCCTAGCCAAAAGTAGAAGAAGAAGATAAATTCAGCAACATTTCGCTGGAAACACTGCAATAATCATAAGAAAATATGTAAATATGTGGTCTATTTAAACTACTATACCTAATATGATGTCAAGGACTTTTTTGGAAAAATTGTCCAAACACAATATTTCCGTATTTCTTAAAGCAAATATTGTCTTGAGTGATAGTTAGGAGCATACTTAGTTTTTATAGTTATGTTGTTTTTGCATATCATATTAATAGCCATCAATGACATTACCGATGCGGATTAATTTATACTTTATATAAATTTGTCTAGTCAACAGTATTCATAAAATTGCTTGCAAGGATCACTAAACAAATTAAAGCAATGGCGTGAATATAATCGGCCGATCATCTTCATTCCAAAAGCTAAATACATTTCGTATCATGAACAAATACTCTGAACTTACCGAATAATTATTGGTTACAAACTGAAAGGAAATTTTACACTATACAGCAAAAATCTTAATTAATAAATAAGATAAATACTTTGAATGTAATTGAATGTAATTGAAAATCATCAACAATAACAATATTAAACTTTAGACAATAGACACTTTAGATTTCGATTATCTGTAATAATGCCATATGACGGATGTATCATCTAAAATTCTGCAAACTTTAGCGATCTCAATCTTCTCCATCCCATTCAAAATAATGCCATACGCATTATAATAGATGCTTATACATAGAACTACTCCGATGTTTGGCCTATACTAATCGACAGTATACTTGAAATTCAATTGAAAATTATAAATAATATAAAAAATGCAATGTTAGGAAAACTTGAACTTCAATGATACGAAACTGAATCTATAGCATCAAAAATAATAAAACAATTCCTAACCTAACTTACTATGTGTTATAAATAATATAAGTAAATAAAATGCGCATAAGCAAACAGTAGACTAAGAGCAAGTACTTCGAGAAAAACAAAAAAAAAGTAAACACAACTCCTCTGTTTAGTATGAATAACGATTACTTTATGCTGACGGGTATATACTTTAGGTAATGAGTAAATCCTTACAAAACCTGCAAGATTAACCATCTCACACTGTTCGTGTTAATCTTAGAATTATGTACGTATGTTATTTATTATAAATTAAGAAGGTTTGTTTCTACTTTATGTTCTCAGACACAAAATAATGTTAACATTATCAAAAAGATTTTTGGGTTAAAGCTATTTTCTATCACGGAGTTGCTCATTTTTTTAAAATTTTTACATCGATTTTCCACTTTGACAAATAAATACTTACGTCATGCTAGTTTTATTTGCAATAATCGTATTTATTTTCAAGCAAAATATTTTTAATATCAATTAAAAGTTGACAAAAGCCACCGTACTTTACAAAGTACTCCGCATTAAACGTGTCACAATTGATTAATATATCCGTGATTTTATGCAATTTTTTACAATTTTTTGCGATGCAGAATTTTCTTTCGTACTTTAAGATTAAAAAAAAATTGTTAAACTATAAAAATTCGTTGTTTACAAATTTGTTGTATTTATAAAAATAAATTTTACCTAATATTTAATGGTTACAGATTTGATATGATGATACAATTTGTATCAAGCCTGGTGTAGGGCATTAATACCGTCAAACTCGGCACGACAAAAAATCGAGAACAATTTTTATCCATCATTCCCAGCTGGACATGCCGTCAGGCTAGACGTGTATGCCCCTAGATATGATCAGCTTTGGCAGGATTATATGTTTACAACTCAACAAATATTTCAAAAAAATTATTTTGTGTTATCGATCGAATCAAATATCGAATGGTTAAACTAATTATCCATTTTAGATGAAAATTTATGTCTAACTAATTTATTTCTCCTAACAGTTAATTATGTGCAGATAAATTGAGTGTTTAGGTTAGGAAGTTTTTCGCCCGGGTGATAATTATTAACCAAAAGTCATTAAAACATTCATTAAGGTTAAATTTCTCGTTATCAAACCCCAATATGAAAAAAATACGAAGATTTTAATACCAAACTTTTGTAATATTAAAAGTTCAAAACTTATTTTGCACACAATCAAAAGTTGAAATTTTCAGCTCCATTTATGCAAAATATTAATCGATGTGGTGTACCTGATATTGGTTTCAGAAAATGGAATTAATTTAAATTCATTAACATTCTATTGGTAGGTACTAATATAAAACAGTTTAACCTGTTTGTTTAGTTATTACGTTTACTGTAGACTTACTCAGCTGTAACAATAATTTTTTATTATATTTAATGCTAATCACCTCTGATTTTAGTTATCCTTTTGAAATTTCTAACTAATGATTTTAAATGATAGATAATTGATATTAATTGAGAGCTTTGGCAGACCAATGGCAGAATAACATTAATTATATTTTGTTTTTCGATATTAATTATTATTAAATAAAAATTATAAAATACCTACACAAACAATAGTCATTATGAAACTTCATAATGCAATACAATAATTAATTATAATGTTTTGTAAAATAATTTTAAAATACAGATGTGGAAACTATTAAGTTTTATAATAGAATTTCGGTTATAATGAACATTGCTTTCAATTAATTAATTTGACTTTTTTATTTTACATAGATGCAACTCTGTTGGAAAACTATTTAACAAGTTCTGAAGTTTGTCGTACAACTTAATTACAATTACAGAATCGTTCACGATATTTCTTCATCTGTAAATATCTCCATGACTTCTATTTTCATTATTTTTTACTTCCTTGAGCACAGCACGACATCGGCACTGCACAATTGCATTTAAAGTTATAGCAATGAAAGTTGGATAATATAATTTAAAAGTTTACCATTTTTATAGCACAGCGCACAGCAAATTATAAAGTATTCGTAATTTATACTCCTATAAAGTAGGTTATTCATTGTAAATATTTTAAATTATATTTTTTATTGTCGTATAATGTAGACACCTGTATTGCCAATCAATTAATCTGGGTAACGTTTATCTACATCTATCTAGCACAGACGAAGTTTATATTGTTTCATAAAATAATTACTGTAAATTCCATTTTCAGCTATGATTGAATAACCGCACATAAACCAATATTTGTTCAATTTGTTGCTGAAAATTTAATCACAAATTGCAATAGATGATAATAATTGTATTTGTAGTATTTGCTGCTTTTAAAGGAAAGATGGTAGGTATATTTTAATATTATAAATAATATAAAATTTTGTATATTTGTTATTAATTATAATTAATTTCAATTTTAAGTTAGAGAAAATTGTTGATTCTTCTGACGTTTCCAACGATTTATTATTTAAAGTTAAGACCATCGATCTTATTATCATATACTACAAGTAACTTGTTTTGAAGCATGAATTATATTTTTATAGATGAGGGTACTTAGGAAATTTTTAAATAATATTTTTAAGTTAGAAAAAAAAACATTTGGGGTGGAATTTCTTAATTTGTTTTCTTAATTTTTTTATTATTTTTCTAGAACTTAATAAATCTGTATTTCTGTAGGTCACACCAAATGTTCGTTTAAAATATAGGTACATTTTATGTTTTCCTATAATAAATGAATTTACCTTATTTTGGGAATGTTTGAGAAAATGTTGAAGAAAATTTAAAAATGAAAATTAGAATTGGAAAACAAAAAATTTCTGAGCTTTTTTCTACTGCATTGACGTGCTATAATTAAACACATTATATAAATTACTTAATTAAAATGAAGCTTTTCAACTACTAAGAAAGATGAGATATTTAATTTACACCTTTACTTTTTATAAAAATAATTTCTTTGTCAGCGAAGGAATTTTTAATTTGAAAAGTTAAGTAGAGGTAAGATAAAATTATATTTAGTGCACTAATTCTTTCCATATAATCAAAACTAATTCTAATGTCTTAATTATGTTTTCGTAAAGTTTCTCGCATTTTTAAAGACAACATCTTCAGTTTCGTTTTTGTACAAAGTTAAGCATTTAAATTAGTGGAGTGCCGTAATTAATTTTTTTCGTTTGAGGACCACACACATCTTAAGTTATGTTCTCGTTATCGTATTCATCGTTATCATCATTGTTATATTCTAGATTCTGAGGTTATATGATGGATGTCTTATTACGTCTGAGTGTATTTTATCGTACCGTTTACGACCTTGATTGTCGAATTTATTTACGTAAACCATCTTTGCCGTTCAGCATTCATGTAATTCCGAAGAGGTTTTTTCCTACAAATTAAACAGGTCAATTTGTTTACTATCACGCTGACCGCTTTACCAATCACAATCTACCAGCTCATTAGCAGTTATGTTTGTACGTATTCATGTGTGAGCCAGTACAACGAGTATCTGACGTATTTAAGTACCAAA
Source organism: Rhagonycha fulva (assembly GCA_905340355.1). Taxonomy (NCBI): domain Eukaryota; kingdom Metazoa; phylum Arthropoda; class Insecta; order Coleoptera; family Cantharidae; genus Rhagonycha; species Rhagonycha fulva. Next base: position 40,341,731 of record HG996556.1, read on the forward strand.
CTATTTTTATATGAAACTTGTATTGTCTATTGTTGTGAAAGTGCCGTCAGAGATTTTAGTAATTGTGCTAGATTGCCACCGCAATGCTAAAGTGTTTGGATCATTCCGTTTATAGTTAACTAACTAATTATTACTATTTTTTAGTTTGTTTGCGGATAATTGCATTTTATGCAGAGCAGGCATTTCTCTTGTAAATATTGGTGTAATTTAATTTATAGTAACTATCGTAGTTGATTGATCAATCTTTCATTTAAGGTTTATTTTTAAGGAATCATACTATTTTGAAATGAGTCGCTTGATCAGATCGTTGGTCTTGTCTATGCAATGTTGTATATGAAGTTTGCCAATATTATACATTTTATTTAATGTATCAAACATCTTTTCTTACATGACTATTTAGTAATAGGTTTTTGTGTGAATGTTTTTATTCTAGATATAATATACTGCGTTAATAACAATAAGCATACATTAAACATAACAGTAGGCTGGTGTAAAATGACATTTCTTTATGATAACTATAATTGTTTGCTTTAAACCTTTTAGTTTAGTCGTAGGATTTCTCTATTTATTTCCGTGAAAAATCGACTATGGCGCCCTTATATTATTATTTATTCCGATCACGTCTATTTAAACCTGCAAAGCAGAGCACTGATATTTACTTTTTTTTTACTTAAAATCTGACCTCGAGTTGCCCGCTTTGCTTAGCTGTCATTACTGATGTTTTGTTACAGGTGGATAAATTTCACTTTGCAATAATTGATTGTAATAATCTAAAAAATTGGTAGTAATTCGCAATTGTGGATTATGGTGAATAAATCATTATTAAAATTTTGTAGAAAGCGCTGAATGTTTACGTTTAGCTTTTCAGAACTTTTACTTACATGTGTAAGTTGCTCAGAAAGAAATGAGATTAAATACTCAACTCGAAATAAATACCTACATATAAAACAATTGTAAGGAGTTATAAAAACTTTATAGAGTAAAACTTATATAAACTTTTTCATGGAATGCACTCTTCAAGAAATAAATGCTAGAAATACTCAGGTCCACCGTTTTTAAACTTTTGAGGTAAAAACCGTTGCCGGGCACGGGAAAACTTAACCAATATTAAATTCTTCACTACTCAAGAATGTAGCCCTACATGTAGTTCTCCATTAAAAGAACTGATTTATTTAAAACTTTACATGAATTAGAATAAAAATAAAAGACATTGATAGATTTAGTATATAGAAGTTTTCGATCCAAGATCCATCACTCTTACGTGACACTAAACTATTACTGTACAAAGGTATAATTTTTGTTAAAAATTTAATTTATTGTTTGTTTTAACCTTAAGGGATGGTGGATACTCCTAGGTGTGACCTTCTCTATAGTTGTTGCTTTTAAAGCTCGCGAATTTTTACAGGACCTTCTGCTGTTATTTAAAATATAAAATTTTTATTAAGTTAAGTTATTAATTTAACTTTAAAATGAAGTGTAAAATATTTGATTTTGAATTTCCCGAACAGAAACTTTTCTTTTTCAGTTCTTACTTGACTTACTGAAATCAAAATAAATATCTAGCTACCGGTTGTTGGTCAGAAAGTAAAAAATAATCAAAAGTGCTTTTAAGATAAACTGCTTTGTTTGGTCGTTTTGTGACTTACTAAAATCTCCAATACCGCCTAGTTTAACATAGTACTTGATAAAAGGATCGAGCTGGTTTACTGAAACTAATCTTGGTTGATTTACAAGTACTGAAACTTTCATCGACAGCTAAATTTATTTGTTTTTTTTTTATATTTTATTTAAGTGGTTAAAACTGCTACTTCCATAAATTAAACTAAACTGTACAATTAAAGTACATAAAATTCCATTTAATCCAAAGTTGTGGTTACGATGTTTAGCATTACTTTTGAAAATATAAACTCAAACAAGGTACCATTGTATAAACCACATGTTAAACGTTTGTAATTGCATTGTCAGGATTAATTAAATTAAGCTTTCTGAAATATCTTAACATAACAGGTTAGATAAAATGCGTAGGCAATTAACAAAATTAGGCTTTCTTGGATGGAAAAGTGATGTAAGTATATTTAAGATGAACAACATCAAAAAGTTGCAAATTTATGTTATATTGCTATACCGAGGAAAAATATCTAGGAAACAAAGCCATTAAATAACAAAGCTTAGCATACATTTTGAAATAAAGTCCCAAAAGCATAGAATTAACAAAATTCAAAGCTTTAGACAGTAGGAACGCAGTAATTTGTCCGTGTGCAATGTAGCTTCGTAGGTATAAAATACGTTTGCTGTTTCAGTTGGAGTAAATTTACGAGCGTGGAATAAATCAGTTAAACACAACTGACGTTCCGCTTTAAATCCACGTCATGTTTAGTGATCAAACATCAAATTAATAAAATAATAACATTTATATAGACAATTTTCCACTCAATTTAGCACGAAAAAAGTTCAATCTAATTTTAGATATGAAAATGTTGAACATACGAAAAAAGTCGTTCGTGTGTCAAAATTTCAGCTTTTCAAGATAAAAATTTTTGTTCGACGTTAATAATGTCTTCTCTATTTAATTTTAAGAAACAATTAAAGCGTTAAATGTAAATTTTAAGGGTGGTAAAATGTATTTAAATTTTGAAAGCTTTTAAAATCTTTTTGTTAAGAAATATTAGAATTTAAAATTTAATTAAAGTTGACGGTTTTGAAACAAAATTTCAGTATGAAAACTTTTGCTTAAAACTTAACCGTTCATAGATACCTGCAAGTTAATCTAAACTGTTTAAATAAATTATTATATTTTGGATTTGTAGATACAATAAATTGCTCGGCGGAAAGCTTCGACGTTTGCTAGAAATGGAATTGGCAACTTTGACTTTGGTAATTGCTCGTTTCATTTTATTCCTTTCAGCGTGAGTGAATTTTTTGGTTCAAACTTATGGAATTATGTATTTCAAGGAATATACATTACCGTAAGGTACTTTAAGTTGTTTTTTTTGTCTGGTTGTCGCAGTGCTGACTATGTTGAGTGTGTTTAAAATATTCTTTTTGAAGCGGTATGTATGAATTTATGAATACCTAAGAATGAAATTAGACCAGCATTACTGAGACGACGTTTAACTTATGCGTTAACGCTGAAAGAATTCTAATTTTTTTCGCATTGTTCTAGAAGTTTAAAGAATGTATTACGTTAGCTTGATTGTTAAACACATTTCATGAAAATTAATTATTCCACAATTCATAACTCATTACTTTATGAACTGATTTAGCAAGTAGGTACCTACTATTAAATTTTAGCCCAATAAATTAAATTTATGGGTAATTTCGAACAGGTTTTAAAGATTATGTATAATATATGGTTAGGTACTTTTTAGTAATTGCTTGAGTTGGTTATCTCGAAAGGTTGCTTTTTAGGTTTAAATACTTGTAAGAACTTGCAACCCTCTGAGAATACATGCAAGTATTGAATTACGATAACGTTCTGCTTACTTACAAGAACTACATTTACTACGTATGCATTTATAGGTAACTGAAAACCAAATCATAAAAGAAAAATGTTATTTTTCATTGTAAACATTTTCTGTGTTGAAATCTAACGGAAATAAAATCACAATGACGGAAAAAGGTCCATGACATAGAATATCCTCGTGCCTTGTGTGAAAATGTAGCTAATGATTGCTACTATTTTATAATGTAACATATTATTGAGTGACTCCATTAAGTGCGGAACTCTATCGCTGAAAGAGAGTGCTGTGGTTCAGATTGTTTCAGTCATCGTGACTCTCCTGGTCGTTGAACTTGTTCTGTCGTTGTTTGGTTGGGTTGTTTACTATAGAATGCTTGTTGACTACTGACATAAGCAAATTTTTCAATTGACACTTTCCGAATTATCAGATTATTGTATTTGGAATACGAACCATTGCATTACCACGTTAAAATTATTATGACGTGTAATTAAAATATATAAATGATAACAACATCTTGATATCTTACTAGAAATCTAACGTCAATACCATTTCCGGATTTTGTTTGCGTTTCCGTGTTGTGATGGACTTCCGAGCGTACTGATTTCTGTTCAAGAATATCCAGTAGGACATTTGCTGAATTACCTAAATGGTTTTCAGTAATGGCCAATTTCTCCGTTTTTTTAGAACTCTTTTAGGATTGATTCTCTTCTTGTAATATTTAAAATGCAAGAAAGTTTAGTACTAGTCTTTAGATTTATGGTAAATTATCTCTGTAGGTTAGTTATTACACTACCAAAATAATATCAATAAATCAAAGCCCCTGAAATTTTATTTTTAGGTTGGATTATTATAAATATTTAAAAGTGAGAGCTCAAACAACTTCATTTTGCATTATTTATATGACTTCCGTCAATTATATCTTAGTAAATTGTCGCACCACTTGTTGAAAACGTACTTATAGAGACCTCTCTTAAATAAAATTTTTATTATCATTCTTTCAATAATAATTGATTTCAAAATTCCTCTTTTGTTAAAAAATACTATGCGTTTTGAACTAGAGCGTATTTTTATAACTGCAATTTAAAATTGCGACTTGAAGTTGCACTAATGCAATTAAAAATTAATTTATTTTTACATCTGATAGTAAAACCAATGAACTACAAGAAGTAAATTATACTTAACTCCGAACTGATTTATCAGTACCAACAATAAAAATCTACACGAGCAAAAATGCATTTCCTGCACTTTGCTGTGAGTGCTTTGCGCAAGCAAGTCAATGTTTTAATTCTTTGTTCAAAAGCTTTAAAAATGTGGTAACATTTGTTATATTATTTCGCATGGCTGAGTATTTGTAAAAATTAATTTTACATTTTTTTTCATTTCAGCATTTAGGTTTTGACATCAGGACTAGAAGTCATAGCACACAAATTTCAAAATAAACGATGCATTTTTAATTACAAAACCCGAATAAAAAAATTATTGCTACTACTTTTATTTTGGTAATATTTTTAATCCTGGACAATTGAGACTCTTGATTGGTCGTTGTAAAAAATCTTGATTTAATGGCATGATTACCTACCCCTTATATTTTTAAGTTAGGAAAAAAATTCGTCAGCTAAAATTGGTAGCTGGCCTTGTCCAGTGGTTGTTGTTTGGTTAGGTTGATTATTGCCAAGTGTTTGTTGCCTCTCATAATCAGATTTGTCAGTTGGCAATAATCGCCTTATCCCATTATGAGATTAGTCTTTTAGGTTAACGCAAGCCGCCATAGAAACGCTTACTAATCTTGTTTAATTTATGCAAGTTAAAAATTAATATTGGTTTACACGTGTTAATTCCTATTAAGCTTATTCACTAATTAAGGTAAATTTGCATAAAAATAAATTTTACTGTTGAAATAATTTTTACTCTAAATTCGATTTGCTCAATACAATTTGACAAGTTAATTATCTTTAGTGCAGGCCAATTTGTAAATTAGAGCAGAAAAGATCAATTTCGTTTCTTTGATACTTAGTAGAAATTAAAGTTTATTAATTTAATTTAATAATTTGTGTATTTATGACTAAATTTTAACGAAGCAGAAATCAATAAAGATTTTTACGTTTAGAATAAGAAAATTATGAGAAAAAATATTACAAAAAGGGATCAAAGCGATTTCCTGACAAATTTCGTTGATATCTTAAGTCACCGTGTCTAGACCCTAAGCTTTCCATCAATTTTTATATATAATTTAAAGGAAAATCACTAAAAAAACACCATCGTGGTTAGTTATTCAAAAATATCTTAAGTTTCAATACTAAAAAATTACAAAGTTCTGTAATTTTACTTTCCGAGCAAGAGTATTAAATAAAATATTGTTACTTCAACGAAGATCAAAGAAAAATGTTTTTACCGGTTAATGATAGCCGTAGAAAAGTTATTGTATGTAACACATCCGAAAAATGTCTGCCTTCGTTTAAATTTCTAAATTACCTGAGAAATGCACTATAATATGTAAATTCAAGGAAATAGGTTGCTCAAAAAGAAGTAAATAGACTGAAAGACATGAATTTAAAATTAAACTATCAGCTCGATCTACGGAGTTTTCTGATTATAAATAAATAACTATTCTAGCAGACTCAGCCCTGCCTGAGTCCATAAATTTCTTAGCAGTTTTCCAATAATTAGAGCATGGTTGCCTTAACCTGTCTTGCTTGCCAAATGTTGAAAGTTTTTTTCTAACTTTAATAGAGAATGAGCTTTGTAAAAGTGGAGTAATAACAAAGGTTAGATGCAAAGATTATCAAGACTTTCAAATTAGTTAGTATCCTTAGAGCAAAATTATTGTAAAGAGCATATTAAGTAAAATTTTCCTCATTCTAAATATAGCTAGTCCACTTCTTAGCGTACAATTACCAGTAATTTATTGCTAACTAGTAAGGGTGTATTGTACTATAAGATTCAAGATGGAAGTAATGCTAAATTCGAAATCAATGTAATAAGTTTCAAGTTATGCTTATGTACCAATTCAAACAATGGGTTGCAGGTAGCTACTGTGGTCCCGAAAATACAAATTTTACGATTGAAATCTCGATGAATTCTGAAAGAGTATGTTTTAAATAAGAGAATAAAGGGAGATTCAATGCCCTAAGTGCCCCTGTTTTTTCAAAAATCGAATTTAAAAACTTCGATTTTTGCAGTAAATTTTAAAGCAAAGTCGCTCGGGATTGGTTAATTCTGTCGGTACGTGCACCCAGATATAGTCTTAGCTTTGCGCAGAGTGGGAGCGACACTTGCATTGCGATGCAGTAACAGTGCACTTCGAACGAAAATCATGATTTTCAACCCTAAATGTGCCGGAAAAATGGCTTTAAGCCCTCGAGCGTAGCGAGAGGTGCTTAAAGTCGATTTTTCCTTGCACAACCACCTTTCCGAATAGTACATGTGCTGGAAAAATGGCTTAAAGCGCCCGAGCGTAGTGAGCGCAGCGAGCGTAGCGAGAGGTGCTTTAAGTCGATTTTTCTTCGCACAAGTACTGTGCGTTAAAAATCCACTGTCACGAGTTTCACATCTCAAAGATCCACCTTTTCATTGATCTGTCGCGCCTAGGGATATTTTTAAATTAGTTGTTCTTCGGGCGCTTCGAGCCATTTTCATCAAAATCACCATGGCAAGAGCCGGATCTACCGGCAAAAGTAACTACCGTTCGTTAAATTTAAGTAACCCTTTTCTGAAGTAATTTTTTAATTATTTTAAATTTTTAAATTAAATAAAAAAGGAGAACGCATTCCTACCATAGTGCAAGAGTTACTGACTAATTTGTCAAGTGCAACACTACTATGCATTACTCCACGCGTACCGACAACAGAATGCCTCGCTCGCAGAATGCCACCGTGATTAACCAATCACAAGCGATTTATTCGTCGAAAATCAAGCTTTTTTAAATTCGATTTTTGAAAAAACTGGTGCATTTAAGGCATTGCGTCTCCCTTAAATCTCTTATTTAAAATGTACTCTTTCATAAAAGTTCGAGGTTTCAATCGTAAAATTTGTATTTTCGGGACCACAGTAGCTACCTTTACCCCAAACAATGAACTGATGAAATGAAAAAAAAAACAATGAAATGAAATTAAACTCATAAAATTTAATTTATTTTGTTCAAATTTGTTTGTTTATAAACACGTAACATATATTTTTGTATTAATTTTAAAACAGATTTAATGTAATATATACCTATATATTTATGTATGTACTTGTAAAACAAATAAAAAATGTAAACAACAAAATTTAATTATATTTTACGAGCTTTCGGTTAATATGTATTGCTATCATCAGCTATTTAATAATAAAATATAAATGAGTTTTATTGTGTTAAATTAACTTTAAAAGCTTTTGGATTTTATTAAAATTTTGCGATATAACTCACTTGAGGTCTTTTAAAAATTAAATTCAATTTCAAAATACTTAGAAAAATCGCTTGCAGCGTCTCATACTTATTTTCAATTCCTGTTACAGGTTATTGGGTCGGTTTTTAAAAGATGACTGTTAAATTTTAAAATTAAAGATAAAATAATGATTATAAAATGTAAATGAGTAATATAAATGAATGAATAAGTGAGACTAATTAAAAATAAAAGTGTTAAGCTTCTTCAACTGCCACGCAAAATTAAAATGCTAATTCTGTATAATTTCAATTTCATACGATTTAAACTTATTATATAACTTGAATTTTATTGTTTACTTAGCTTGGTTATTTTTAAATTTTAATTTTATATAACTTCTCACAAACAATTAATTTACATATTTTGTTATAATAATATGAAATAAAATTTATAATTACATATTATGGGAACTGAAAAAGAAAAAAGACTTGGAAAAAGAACTAAATTTATAAAAGTGGCCGATACACCGATCTCTACAATTATCATTTCTACCAATAATTTTTGACAAAAAGTTATAAGCGTTTTAACAAATTAATACACAATGTATTAATATGCCCCACTATAAGTCACACTGTTAAAGTGCATGGGATAACTACCAAAAAAGTCTTAATGTTTAGTAACTATATAAGCAATTAAAAAAATTTGGAAACTTACTATTTAGCGTAATATTGCACAACAAATTTAACTTTAAACATATCAAAATAATTTAATTTCTATCATAGATAGAAGTTTGAAACTTTATGAATATGTGGAGGGTAGAGTTTGACCACAGGTTTCAAATATGTACGTGAAATAGATGTAACTTTACAGTAAAACAAGAGAATATTTTGCACTATAACAATTGCTTTTATAACAACCTGCCCCACCCTCCCCCTACATTACATTTTCTGTTAATATTAACAATTAACTAACGGAAAAAAGTAAAGCAGATTTTGTAACGGGTTGATTTAAAGGCTTCCTGTCGCAAGTTTTATTTTACTCTTAAGTATTAAATTTACGTGTTTAGAAAGTTCTATTACAATATCGCCACACTCATTTTTTGGGTAAAAATCGGAATTTTTAGATAAAAAATTTTAATTAACGTTTTTTCCCAGTTTTCTGAGCGAAAAGCACCCGAGGAACTACTTAAAAACCCACGGTATCCTGGTTCTAGAAAACTGAATATAAAGGCTAGTTACCGTTGAAGATTGAAATTAGATTTCTATAATAGTAAATCATCTTGGTCAATACCAAATTTTTCCTTAAAGAATACCGGATTTTAAGAAGGAAGATTTTTTTTTCTTTTTGTTCATGAATTGCTATATCCAACAACGAAAAACTCCCCCCCCCCCCTATTATAGGTACAATTACAGCAAGTAATAAACGTTTAGTTTGGTTAAAAATTATACTGTAACTAATTAAAAAAAAACGTATCAAAAAGTGAGAAAATAACAAATTTAATAAATTATTAGCATCGAATAATGTTTTAGGAAATATTACCAGTTAATGTGTTAATTTGAAAACGCAAGTAGATAATAATTATATTCAGCACCTCAGAAATTGAGAAAATAAAATGCCAGCGAACGTGGAAATGAAACAAATTCATTTGATCTTGGTAATTCATATTCTACTAGCTTAGTGGAACCACACTAAAAAGGAAAATTGTGAGAAGATCTGGAAATTTTATTTTCGTCTCGAATATTTAAAGCCAAGGATGTGAAAATGTCTCTTTCTTACTTCTATTTATAAATTTATGTAGTTGAATTATAAAAATAAAATTTTCTTTGTAGTATATAAATTGAATTTTGTTTTTCTTCTAAAAGTTGTCAAGCGAATGAAGTATTGTATGTGTGGCAGCATCGTTCATTTTTGAATTAATAATTTTTGATCAAGTAATTAAAAAATATAAAAAAAGAGATTTGTTTTGGTAACTAATTAATTAATTATTATCATTATGTTTTTTTGGCAGACATATTTTAGAAAAGCTTGTAATTAATATATTTAAATTATTTCATTAATAAATAACAACTAACAAAATATGTCGATAAATATTTTATGTGGTGATAAACGCCACAACTGGTGACCCCGACGTGATGTGATGTTAGAAATTAATAAATTTTCGATTTGGAATTTGGAAACACTTGACTATTTGTATTTTGGATTGAAAAATATCAATTTTGGACTTTTGGATTTATTTAATTTAATATTTGATTTGGAAGCATCAAGCATAAGAAAAAAAAAAACTATTTTAAAACTGACGGATTTCATTTGGTGCATTTTTAAGTTAAGTTTAATTTTTGTCAATATTTTTAATTACTTTTTGGTATTTTAATATGAATCACAAAGGTGATTTGCCCGCTGCTTCTCTCGTCGCACCTATTAACATAAAAGTTCCTCCTTTTTGGTTCGCTAGTTGCATAATTGTGATAATGCGTGAATTGGCAGGTGAAAATTTTACATATTCAGCATTAAAATTTTTATTTTTACAACGGCTACCACAACAATCACAAGCTATATTTTCAATAAGTGATCAACTTGCCCGTTTAGCAGATCAATTTTTAGAAGCAAACACGTGTAATTTTGCCACTGTAGAAAAATTAGATGATGTTTCTAATTACAAATTTGACAAATTAACAAAAAAAATTGAAAAACTTAGTTTAGAAATACCTTCAATAAAAAAACAGCGCTAATCAAACTTACGAACGCTTTCGCTCTCCCTTTTCTTCGTACTTTAATTTTACTCCTCAACATTTTTTTTACCAACACGCTTACTCAACCACCTTGTAATTAATTTTTTTTTTTCAGAAAACAGTCACAAAATTGCATCGATCAATATTGTTGACTCGTTTTTCAACAAACAAACAAACAAACAATTATAAACAATCTTTTCTTATAAACACAGGAGCAGAGGTTTCAGTGATACCTGTTAAATTTGGATCACCTAAACCAGTTCCTTCATTTTTATCTTTAACAACAATTTCACCCGATCATTTTAACAAATCCATTTTTAATTTGTTAAAAGATTTTTCCGTTTTCTTGTCTTTCTCTTTACCTTTACTTAGGAGGGGAGTAGTGTGGCAGCATCGTTCATTTTTGAATTAATAATTTTTGATCAAGTAATTAAAAAATATAAAAAAAGAGATTTGTTTTGGTAACTAAGATACAATTAATTAATTATTATCATTATGTTTTTTTGGCAGACATATTTTAGAAAAGCTTGTAATTAATATATTTAAATTATTTCATTAATAAATAACAACTAACAAAATATGTCGATAAATATTTTATGTGGTGATAAACGCCACAACTGGTGACCCCGACGTGATGTGATGTTAGAAATTAATAAATTTTCGATTTGGAATTTGGAAACACTTGACTATTTGTATTTTGGTTACGCCACATATGTAAATAAAATATGTTAGATTTTATTAACTTGTCTGAAAATGTATTTTGTAAAAATATTTTTTAAAAAGAAGTTAATTAAGGATTAATTAAATAAATAGATGTAAGAGCTTGTATAGTTATAATCTTTTATATTTTACAAGGGATTTAATATGTAAAATTAAAAACATAAGTTCCTTGCAAAATTTTATAAAAAACGCATGGATAATACAAAGGCAAGTTTTTATATATGATTTTAATTAATAATTAATTTAACTTGATTTTAAAAATATTTTTAATTGAAATAATATAATATAAAAGAAGAATGTTATGAATTCATGAATGGTTGAGTTTGTCTTTGCAATAAATAGATTGATTTTTTTAGTTAAAGATAACATTTAAGTCGAAATTATTAAAAAAGATTCTCAAAATTTTTTCCTTAATTAACAATACAAAATAATTTGAAGAAAATTCTATAAAAAATGTACGTAGGTACAGGTGTATATTTTCAGTCATATACAAAGATCAAAAGCTTATGACTTTTTTTATGTTTTTTTTAGAAAATTTTAGAAAATTATAGACATTTTCCATTCCAGAATTTTTTTATTATAAGAGGATTGCCATTAAGTTAAAGGTTTTCTTTTAACAAAAAATAAAATTTAATAATTTTTGATATTACTTCTCTCACGATATTGCACCATCTCCACAAAATTGAAAAAAAATTTAAATAATGATACATAAAAGAAAAGCTTCTTGTGAAACTTTTGTAAAAAGTATAAGATGTCATTTTTAATTTTCTTTATTATATAAAACATGAGTTTTATTTTAAGATTATTACAAATAAATTTTTGTGTCGTTTGATGATGAGTACTTAGAAAAAGTGCCAATGCCACATTTAAGTTATTTATTATACACGAAAATCACGTTTTTGGTGATAACTCAAGTAGAAATTGTAAAAAAAAATTTTTTTTGTGATATGATAGTCCAAATACCATTTGAAAACTTGAAGGGACTAGTTTTAGTACGTTTATCCTGCTTTGGCTTATTACAAAAATTATCATACCTATAAATTTTTTCATCGATTGCCGATTGTCTTCAAATTGTAAAAATATATTCTACCATTTTCAAAATCATTTCCAGAATCATTTCAATCCCATCTATTCAACTTTCTATTTGAACAATAAATATTTGCAATTTTATCCCATATTAGGACCTGCATGTTTTATTTTCTTTATCTTGTATATCTTGTATAATTTGCTAAAGAAGCTTTTTATCTTATTAGCCATCCATGTATAGAATGTAACCTTTTAGTATTAAGCCCCACTCAGATCCATTAATAGTACAAGAGCGGATGGTCTTTTTCTCCCTGGGATTAAAGCTGGAAAGATGACACAATTCATGGAGTAATTATTCTTAATGAGTTGATTTTTAACTTTATTTAATCTCAAACCCTTCAGACCCGGGTTTACGTGAGAGAAAATACGTAATCTCAATGTATAACTAAGTTATATAATACCAAATGAATAACCCTTATTTTGGTTCATTGGATTAGCGGAATTGAAGTTTAACAATATATTGCTAAATGTAGGTTTTGTGCATAAATCAGTGTGCAATGAACACCTCTGCATACCAACAAATCCAAAAACGGGGTGACACTCTCTGACTCTGTTTCTTTACCACGTATTTTTAGTATTCCGTGTGTAGTCAACTTTGGGTTAACTAATTTTTACCCCTTACCTGATTGTTTGTGGGCAAGTAAATTTTACGTAAGGCAGGTTACTTTAACGTAATTTTAAATTCCGTTGCAGATTGATCAATCATTCACTAAGTAATATCATTTAAAGATTCACACCGTTCTAGTATAAAACGTTTAACCTGACTTTGGGTCTTGTCAATGTAATTTTGTATAATGTAGTTTACTGCCATTATATATGTCTGTTTTATAGTAGGAATGCCCTTTCTTACCTGGCTATTCAGTCATGTATTTTTGTACAGAAATGTACAGTTTTGTACAACAGAAGATAAACATCCAAAAACATAACTGTAGGCTGGTGTGTTGGCTACGTTTTTCTTTTTATTACAATGACTATAATCGTGTGCTTAGAACCTTGAGTTGTAGATTTGGTTTGATCCTAAAATTTGTCGCACATGTTACCTCGAAAATTGACTATGGCGCCCTTATTTTTTTTGTCCGGATTATATCAATTTAAACCCGTAAAGCATAACATTTATATTTCTTTGTTTTTTGTTTACCATACTAACACCCTAGCCCCCCGCTTTGCTTAGCTGGCATCCTTGACGTTTTGTTGCAGGTGGGTAAATGTGGCTATGCGGGAAAACCTTGCAAAAACATTGCTAATCTCCTTATAATAATATAATAAACATTTAGTACTAAATTCTACAATTTAATAATAAATTTTTTTGCATAGGTAAGTTTTTAATATTTTGACTTGAAAAGCAGCAGTAGCTCTTCAGAAGTTTTTATTTAATTTTTTTTTAAACCGACAGCAAGAAACTACACGACTTTTACTGAAAAAAATGAAAGTAAAATTGTTTTCCGGGTACTTACAAATATTAACACTTTCTTACGTTGTTATTATTAACACCCTTCTACTTGAGTTAATCAGTAAGTATTTAATACAATTATCGAAGGTGACATGCAATAATGTAACAACTCAAAATTGTAACATAAAGTGACATCTTGACATGCTATGGTTTGCGTCGTAGTTAATTCAGTTGGATGATTGGATGGATTTATTATCGCCATTTGAAACAACAAGAGAAGCCTGTACAATCATGCAATAATTTAATTTTTGATTTTTTTAAGTTGTTACGTTATTGAATGTCATCGTCGAAATTTACATATGACTAAATTCCCATTAATTTGCAGATTACTAACATTGTCGTAAATTTTGCTTTCCCAAGACCAACCAAATTTTAAGTACTTAGGTGGGCTTTCACTTTCTAAAAATTACACTAGATTGCAAATAAACTTTAATACTTAGAGATCTTTGCAATATACGTAATACTAAAATAAAGTTTTTCAACAATGTACCTATATGAATAATGACGTTTATAAATAGACTTAATTTTGTATTAACTTTAGATTCATAATGAGAGTAGATTTCCAACTTGCTAAAATTTCTGAAATGCCCCACTGCTAATTAAATATTCAGGTTTGCGCAATTATTATTAGCATAATTTTTACATTTGTAATTTAGCTATTACTGAAATTAAGTTAATTAACCGTCGTTAATTTAATTTTTAAATCATTAAAGCTAAACAGTATTTAAGTTTCGCAAAAAAGCATATTATAAGACAATTTTACCAATGGCCTTATTCAAGTAATTTACGTTAAGGTAAAAAACAGAAAAATGAGAAACTAGAGACAAAAGGAGGAATCAATATATAGTTACAAATTACGGTATATGAAAAACCCGACATTATTGTTCAACTTGAAATTTTGTTGGATTAGTTCAGTCTTTCGTAATTAATTTTTGTACAAGTAAATGTGAATGCGTAGTATAGGAAGTGGATTAATTCAATATTCTATTCTATCATACGTATCATTTATAAAAAGTATTCTTTATTTAAAATTTAAACAAAATTGAAATGCTTTTTAGTTTTCAACAAAACAATCACTTAATGAAGCGATTTTTATCAATAGTAATATTGCAAGTGCTATACATAATATTATGATGTTGTCAATAATTTATTATGATTAAAATGCTATCTTAAATAAACATAAACATAAATAAACAGTCGATAATAATTTACAAATGTACCTATAATTGTTTTTGAATATTAATTAATAATAAATAAAGGTAGTTGTGTTATGCTGGTTTAAGACATTTTCTCGTTAATCCATTCCTGCGCGTTTTAATGGTTAGGGTAAAAATGCACTAAGACCGGGGTAAGCAGACTACTAATAAAGTTTTTTGTTCACTATAGTCATATATACAGACATATATCTATGTAAAAGTAATGGAAATTGATGTACAACACACAAAGTTGAATTTTATTTCGTTCTTTTTAAACTTGAAAGTACAAGTGGGAAACGTAAGAAAGTCAATTGTTGCTTATGTTTATTTTATATCCAATCGGTTCAGTATGTATCCTGTTATTTCTAAAAAGAAGTGTAGCAGTAGCGGAGTCTGGTAAATAATGCCACCCGCAGAGAAAGTAACAAAAAGGTCGAGCTATCAAGTTTGGATTTTATGTGTGGGTAGGGTGTTGTTGCAATTCAACCCTCAAAAGCTAGTTGAAATAAAGATGTTGATTGAACAAAACAGTGTGAAATGTTTGGAAAAGTAAAAGCTACGCAGCTACAAAAGCTCTCCATTTCTATTTTTATATAGCTTTTGCAACTTTGTCATAAAAAAAGGAAATGTAAACTTTAATAATGCAAAACCCTAATTGGTGGAAAACACAATTTAATTTAATTTAAAATTCTCGTGCGTTGATTTGCACAACAAATTTGTTTAAAATGAAACAAGAAAGTTTCCTAATTCCGGAAATATTATTTCAGCTCGTTAACTTTTGTCTACATCTAAAAAATTAAACTTGAATGGCTCTCGACTCTGATTAACGCAGAAATTAATGAGGCTCTAAACCTAAATTACTCCAATTATCGGTTGTCACTTTAAGTTCTTACAAGAAAAGTTGATGTAACACGTTGTCATCATTTTACTTAGTTAGAAAAGCTGTTTTGTTTTCATCAACAACCTTGTTTTCAAGACTAAATCTTCACTTTTATATTTTAGCATAATTTTTCAATTTTTCATAGTGGAAATGTTCACGAAATAAGAAAATACGTTTAAACTTGGCTTTTGTATTTTGTTAAAATAATGTCCATGTAATTTTTTTAATATTAAATTTATTATAATAAAAAGCTGCAAATTTACCTACTTGAAATGTAATTCAAAGTAAATTGAATATTTAACGCCTAAACGTAACACCCTCTTTGGAAGTTAATTTCGTTCTACGATAATCCAACCTCCTTTTGGTAAACTAACAGCGTAATTCGATCGATATTATAAGATCTTCTTCGTGTAATGCATAATATTAAAATTTTAATTGAAGTTCCTAAATATTCAATGAATATGAACTGCAGTCGCATTTTTTAAATTGACGGAAAATAATATTATATCAACATCATTCGCATTTTCAATTTGTATTTATAAATTTTTCCATTTGTATCATCCCTTTAAATGTTTAAATTTGCTTAAATCCGTTCTAAATTGCGACTTCTTAAAATATGAATTTCCGCTCCCTCATTGATCCTATATATTGCTTTTCAGTAGACATTTTCTGAATAATTTTATGGAAAAGATAACTTTTTTTTTTATTTCCTTTGTCAAATATTTAGTAGATTTCTGCAATTAAGTGCAATTATCCCAAAAATCTGAAAAACAATCATTTGTTGGCCACCATTTTCCAAGATTTGTCAAACCACATATTTTTTTTACACAGTTAGAAAAAGAATTGAAACACATGCATAATGTATGAAGTAATTAATCCAAGGATTGGACAAAATGTAAGTCCTTAAATACATTAATTTTAAGAATATCAGACGAAAGAGAAGTGGTCATTCTAAAAACCCTGAATACCTACTTATTCTTCGTTAGACGATATTAATGGCATAAAATATTACACTACTTGAAAACCATCCACTTATCTTGGGTGATTTTTAACAAAAAATATGGTAATCATTCCTGATATTTTTTAAATAACCCAACTTGAAAAATTATAGTTACAAAGTATGAATTTGCACATTTAATATAAATGCAGGATTCACGTAAATAGGATATAAATTAAGGAAATGTAATTAGCGCATTTTAAAATAAATAAATTTTGAATGCTGTAAGAACGTGACACTACAGCCAGGAAGAGGATAAATGAAATGCTAAGCAACTTAGAAAAGGTATGACACTAAGATGTAAGGATATCTTTATCCTGGTCGTGTTATTAGGTTCTTATATTCTTTGAAAAAGCTTCTCTGACAACCAATTTAAAGAAAGTAGTTAAATATTTGAAAATTATTTAAGGTTTGAAATATTTTGGAAAAAAAAATACGAAAATTTAAAAATTAATTAATTAAACGAATCCATTTTTTCAAGTGAATTTACCAAATTAATTTAGCATGTTACATAAATAATAATTTAAAGCCGAATAATATTTTCAACTTAATTAAAAAAAATCTGATTACAAAAATTTTAGTCAAATTAATTCTCGCGCGCAAGATAATTTTTAAAATGTCCCTAGTGACGAAGTAATTGAAAAAGTGGAAGAATTTACTTCAAATTAATATTTCATTTATATACGTTTAATTAATAATTTTCTTGAATGATGAATATTTAAAATTAGAAATTTCTATGCATTTATAAAATACTTGAAAGACTTTGTTTGAACAAACTATACATAATTCCACTTCATAAAGTATTTGAATTGCATTAAATTCTAAATATAATAGCTTCATTATTAGTGAAACGTATAATTCTCTTTGGTTAGCTAAATTTAAGCTCGTGTATATGCTATTTTAATTGGAACAAAACGTTTGATTTGAGATACGTACAATTCTAAAGCAGACAAATTAATTTTATCAGTGTTTGATAACAGGGTTAAACCGGCATTTGCACTACAAGATTAAGATTCCTCTTTTACATGAGAGGTACGTAAATTAAGTTCATTAAGTGAGCTTCAGATAATTTTAAGGCTAAATATAAATTGTGAAAAATATCTAAGAAAATATAACCTGTTTCTTCAAATGGCCAATTAAAATAAAAATGTGTAGCAAAGATTTTACTTAACAAGACCGTGTTTTCAAATAAGGTCTAATTGCTTAGAGCATTCCAAAAACTGTAGCATGCAATTAGTAACAAATTTAAAGGTAATTGAAACACGAGAATAAAAATTTAACGATTCTTTTATTAAAAAAAAAATGCATGCGACAAAAAGAAAAACAACTGCAGCAATGCACGAAAAGTGTGAAAACCGTATAACGTTCAAAGCTCTCCGATAGTTTGATTGGCTGATTAGCACCTCTAGTTTTTTAATTGCTTACTAGTACCAAGCTCTGATTTTTATCAGTCACTTAAACAATTTTATTTTGGGTCATAATATAATCTACATTTCATTTGTCTGGTTAACATTCGATTTGTAAACAGTTTATTCCTATATTTTGACATACATATGCTATACAGGGTGACCCAAAAAAATGATAAGAAAACTTTTTATCATAAAAACTATATTAAACGGAGAAAAAACTTTTTTGCAACAAATAATAATAACTAACATTATTGTTGACAAAAATAATTAACTAGTTCCAAAATAGCCGCCATCTGCTGCTATACACAACGTCAAACGCTTCCGAAAATTTAAGGCTACGCGCCGAAGCTCTTCCATAGATATCCGATCCCACTCACGGCGCAACGACTGCTTTAACGCCTCCAAACTTTTGTGTGGTGTCCCACAGGCTCTGGCCTCCAAAATTGACCATACGCTGTAATCCATCGGATTGAGATCTGGCAAGTAGGGAGGCCATTCCGTGGATGTGATGAAATCCGGGAAATGAGTTTTGCACCAATTTTGAGTAGCTTTTGCCTTATGCGCTGGAGCAGAATCTTAATCTTGTTCTGATAATTTTGTGTGTAGGTTAAGAAGCTAACTAAAACTATATTCAAGCTTTGAATAACAAAGATTTATCAATAATTTTTTTATAGTACCGAAATGCTTTGCACTCCTCGCAAAGCATTTCAATCAAAAAACTTTCTTTTCCTCTTTTCTTCATTTTTATGCTAGGTTGGCTATTTCAAGTTTTAGAACACAAAGTTTTTGCTTTTTGGCTGTAATTTCTGACAATTCTTTTGTTTATAAAATTTTACTTCACTTTTGTTTACACACAAGTCACACAATACAAAACTCTTCATGGTCTTCAATCTGGGTCAACCAGATTTCTGGTATTTTGCTGTTTTGATATTTTAATATCAATATTTTGATCCACGGTTTCCTTATGGAAATCATTAGATTTGTTTGGAATCGATGCATCAATTGCTTTATATTGCTAATCCTGCTTATTTTTGACACTGAAGGATTTTTTGCTACAGCTAGAGCTTGAAGTCGCTGTCACATCTTGGGTAGGTGAAGCAGCCAAATACACGGTAGCAAGTATAGGATCAAAATTATTTTATCTTTGGGCTTTTAGATTAGCTTGTGTCAACTATTAAAATTCATTTAAGTCAATGGGAACAGCAATAGTTTTTAGGTGATTTAATTTTTTTTAATTTAAAGTGTGGGTCTTGTATTTTAACTTTATCCATAGCAATTTAAGACGATTAAAAACTATTGTGAAGGTTTTTGTTAGATCGATAAAAAAACCCTTGGGGTAAATAAACTTATATTCACACAACAAATAATAGTTATTTAAGTTACAAGGAACGTAAGGACGTTGTTATTCAAGGAAGGTGAATTTAAGGCGAGGCGGAGCCGAGACTTAAATTGCCTTCCGAGAGTGATAAGCCTCGGCTCCGCCTTGCCTTAAATTCACCTTCCTTGAATAACAACGTCCTTACGTTCCGTGTTGCTTATTAAATTTTTCTTGCTTCCGCGGAGCAGCGGACAATATTTTTCTATAATATTACAATTTGACATCGGACGTCAAATATTTAATTTGAAGTTTAATTTCATTATTTTTAATTTATAAGTTTGCTTTGCCTGTTCGTTCTTTAGAAACCATAAACGAATATAAATCAAATCTGTATGTCAATGGTTTATTATTTTCCTAAGAAAATAAGTGACACTATTAAGTTCCGTCGCTAACGGTAACTAATAAATATACGCAATAAACAACTTACGTCGGATGAAGGCACATAAGACACACTTACGTGATCGGGAGCAGGAAATATAATAAACATTAAACTTTACACTAAACATTTACATTAAACACCATGAAAAATAATTATTTGTAATCGAACATATTTTGTTATTCTGACATCCGGTCATGGGTGTCTGGATCCATTTTGATGTGGTGTTACACTATTAAAATAAGGGGTTTAGATCACTATCTCCAACGCCAAAATATAAAATTTACAAAAGAGAACTCACGGTAATTTTATAGATAATATTAAAATAAAGCGTTTGAGGTGAGAATGAATCACCAATATCCATTAGTTTAGCCAATAATTGATTATAAATAAGTTAGGAATTTTTAAGCAATTTTGACATTTATTCACGCATTGTGTTTACGGTACGTGCAGATTTACTTACACTAACGGTCGGTAGATAAGTTTTTCTGTGCACTCTCAATTGATTATTGTCTTTGTCGCGATACGAGGCTCTACTCTCGCAAGTATTACACATATACCCAACTATCCATGCAATGTTCTAAGAAGTTAAAAGATGTGATGGAGACTTAGTCTTCACAAAACTTTGTTCTCTAACCCCGCGTTCGGTTTGGAGCTACTTTCGCTACCGACGCTTCAGGTTAGGAGCGTGAAAAATTTGCGTTCGGGTTGGAAAAATAACCTGAACGCATGTTGCTCAGAGTTTAGTCGAAAATTTCAACTATTCATAACTTTGTATAAAATTAATTTAAAATCTTGCTCACTGAAGCTCTTTCAAGCTCAAACAAAGCTCTATCGGCTGCACACATACAGAGACGTGCTCATGGGGTGGAAGGAGCCCCCCCCCAAAGTTTTAGAAAGTTGGCAAAAGTTGACAAAAACACCCAAAAGTTGGTCAATTTGGCATTTTTTTATGTCTAAATTTACAAAAAATTGCAAAACTTACAAAAAGTTGGCAACTTTGAAGTAACTCAGTTGGCAAATTTGAAATTTTTTTTCCCCGAAAAAAGTTGGTTGTGGACGACCCTGCACACATAAATTTAATATGAGAAGGAAAATTGTTTTTTGCGAATAACTTTTAACTAAGATAATACGGAGAACTACAATTGCCAAAAAACCAATTCATAGTATGTAGTTTACAAGCAAAAACATACATTTAGATAAAAAACATACATTATTTGTATTACTTTTGATTAATAAAATTTATTTTGTAAAATTAATTTTTCCAGTTTTATTTATTATCAAAATTTATTATAATGGAAAACAGAATTAGTTCTTTTAATCGGATTAAATATTTTAATCTAGTGTAATAGAAAAAACTTGAGGATTATCACACGGAACTTGCTCGGAGGTTAGAAAATTAAAAATGCTTGTAACTTTGTAAAAAATGAAGTTAAAATGATGGAAATGGAAGCTCATTTAAGCTCTAGCGTTTGACACCAATTTCAGCCCAAAATTCAAAATATGAGCGAAAATAGAAAAAAATGTCTACAGCCCCCCCCAACGTTTTCGCGAATATCTTCGCGACGGTTGAGGCTCAAACGAAAAAAATAAAAGCTCATTTAGGCTCTAACGAAGCTCTAACGTTTGACACAATTTTTAACCCAAAATTCGACTTGGGGGGGGGTCAACGTGTCTACAGCCCCCCCAAACATTTTCGTGAATATCTCCGTAACGGTTAAGGCTCAAACGAAAGAAATGAAAGCTCATTTAGGCTCTAACGATTGACACCAATTTCATCTCAAAATTTTATTTGGGGGGGGGGGCAGCGACATGCACGTTACTTACGTTAGTGTTAATAATGTTTCTGTATATCATTGTACTTACTTTGGAGATTAACTTATATTTACTTTGCTTTTGTATTACAAATTAATCCAATTCTTAATTATCTTTGTCTTTTATTTATGGAGATTGACTTGTTTTGATAATTTTTTACTTATTTAGTTTAATTGCAACATTTAAAACGGAGATTCAAATTGCGGAAAGTTTAAAATATTCTATGGTCGAGTCTCCAGGTACAAATTTTTAAAAGTAATATGATAATTAAGGAACATGTCATTGTCACCCACCAAATTTTTTAAGTAAGATTAGTATTTAAAGTTTGAGCTTTAATAAGATTTTAATTTTTTTGTTTGAATCGCAATCGTAACGGAGATATTAGCAAAACATTTCGAAGAGAGGAGAGAGAAGATGCAGGTCCCAAATCAAATTTTGAAATATTTTTCATATTTTTTGGTTGAGTCTTAGCGGTTGTGAAATCATTGCAAATTTTCCGGAAAAGGGAAGGTATGTTTTTTCATCTTTCTTCCTCTTTCAAAATTTTGTGCAAAGCTGATATCAATCAGTAAAAAACATTTTGAGCACCAATGAGCTCCCTATTCTTATAAATTTAGTTGCATATTGTAAAAAATTGCAAATATTTGAAATTTTAGGAAACTCAGAGCAAGTGTTTCATTCTATTTTATCACATTCAAATTCAGTTGAAGTCATCAGATTAGAAAATATAAAACTACTTAGGTTATAGTAATAAAATTAATCAGTGATCACCATCATTTTCACAAAATAAACTGAAAAAAAAAAAATTATTTTTGAACAAAATTTTTTTTGAAGTAATGGAAAATAGGTACCTATCTATTATAATTAATTAGGCATAATTTGATAAATAAAATTAAACATTATTTTCATATACTATGGGTACAAATGGATTTTTGTAAATTGAAGCTCATACTTTCACATAAAATTTCTTAAATTTATTATAAATTAATATAACACAAAGTTAAATAGTTTTGTTACTTTGTCTAATTATACATCAATTTTTCTAAGCTTTCATTTCCATAAAATCTGTTTCGTTTCTGTTTCGTGTTCAACCAAGTTATAGTAATTTAAAATGTGTGTAGTTAGATGTGATGGAGTGGAAAGAAAGAATGCTTATTCAGGGTGTCGCAAAATTTTTCATTCGATTAAAAATAACAATAAAAAGCAAATTTATAAAAGCTTTTGAAGCTTAAACGTTTTAAATCAATTTTATTCAAAAATTGCATTAAAAGGGGGAAAAAATCATAATTTTATGACTTGAAACTAAAATTCAAAATTTGTTATTTGAAAAACGTGTTAGAATTATCATAGCCCTTCTACTTGTTTTAATTCAAACTGGTTTATGACCCTAAAAACAATTTATATTAATGTTATTTACGTGAAAGTGAAATAGATTTGTCCCACCTCTAATGAAAATTTATAGACATGAGTATTCCTGAATGTACGGTTTTTTCAAAATAATATTTTAATTAATTTAAAATAAAGCATTTTTAGATACTCCGATATTTAATATAATTATAATACTATGGATTGAAATAAAAGCGGAGATAATTATTTAATTTGTTTTCAAAAATAATATTTGCTGTAGATTTTAATTAAATGTTTTAAAATAAACTAGGCCGATTTAAAGAAATAATTGAAAGCAAATTTAGTTAGACCACTTTGAGGGTTAATTGAGTTTAAGAGTAATTAGTAGTAAACTCCATCAGTCAAGTCCACTTCCACTTATGTTCTATATGACCACCTTCTAGTTTCGTCATACTATAATTAATTAATTATTTTTTCTGTGTGCTGTTAGCCAAGTTAGTACCTACTTTAGGGCAGACATGATTAATAAACGAGCTAAATGAGATTAAAAATTTTCGTTTATTTTAACAATCAATTTTAAGTGGAAAATAAATATTCTGGATTACAGCTATAATATCATTTAATTTAAAATTTATTGAATAATTTTGTATAGTTAAATATTATTGTATTCTCTCAGAAAATGTAAAAAGATTTATCTGTTTAAATAAATAATAAATAAATACAGTTCAAGCAGTAAAATGAATATTAAAAATTCTCCCTGATGTAATACCCCCAAGGAGTAACCACTGAAAAGCAAATGATCTCATTTCCTGTTTCCAAAAAATATACTAACAATGAATTCATTAAATTAATGCGCAAAATAATACTTAGGTACCTACATATATCGACATTATTACAGTAATGGATTGTGCTCTTTAGGTTTTCAACAAATGAAATTCGTGAGCGAAATTTTCAACCCCACGATTGTGTATCTTTAGTTTGATTTTAATTATTTTCAATTTACCCTCACAAATAATTCAAGAGTATTCCCTTTAGATTACTTTAAATAGGGGCCAGTTTTCATTAATTGTAGAATGAATATTAAATTTTGTGTTGATGGGTTAATACTTCGTATAATCTTGCAATAATCGCAGATAAACCCTGGGAATATAATTTTCCATTCAGAGAAAATATTTTATCACGCATTATTACATTTAGAAAATAATCAAGTAGGTAAGTCACGTAGAAATATTAAAGTTATATTATGAACTTGGAATGGTAGGTATTTATTATTTACATTGCGCTTATTTTGATGCTCCGTTTGTTTTGCTTTGTGGTTTAAAATACTCTTTTGATATTCCGTTGTGCTATAAACTTAAATTGTATCTTTCATTTTGTGTTTATATACGATTTCCGCTATATAAACGTAAATTAAGTTTTTCTTAATTTTATTACACAATTTCAATAAAAACTTTTAATGATCCCTCAATCGCATTAAGTATTTGCGAACTTATTTCAGAGTAGCTAATACATTTTATGTGTGATCTATTATTTACGCTTTTGAGAAAACCGCTCCCATTGAGATTTGTATCCGATCCCCTGATAATATTAATCCTGAAAATTACCCACAATATCAGACGGTAAAGTTTCCGAAGTTGTTAAGTTTCTGCTTTGCACAGTCTCTTCAGAGATTTGAATGTGTAGTTTATAACTAGAGTCATTGCAAGGGTCAAGCATAAATAGTATGACTTTGTATTGATTAGAAATCAACTGTCTATTGTGTTACGTATAAGTACTTTTTGAAAGGTAAGCCAGCGTTTGGATTAGTTGCACGTTTAGACTGGAAACTTTTTGAGAAGTTGAATATAGGTCAAGTTCTCTTTGTTACATTTAAGAACAGTTAAACCTAATGTTTTCTTAGCTTTAGACAAAATTTTAATTTTGAGTTTTCTTGGGTTAAATTAACTTGAAAGGTTTTGAGTTTAAGATGATACAATTTATTTCCAATTTCTCATTCTTAAAATAATAATTATTTTTTACAAAATATTTAACAATTTGATGAAAAAAGAACTTAAAATCACCTAACCTCATTTCGTACATACAGTAACAATATTGAATAAAAATAAACTAGAATGAAGTTGTGGATCCCTACTAAGAATAAAGTGGTTTATTCTATTGAAGTGCATAGGGAGTTACATAAAAGTTGAAAATTCGTACATGTTGAATTCAGAGATGCACAAACATGAAGAACGCTCGGATAGATATCCCATTAAGTTTTGTTGGTTTATTTGACGAAGGAAACCTACATAATACCATACAATTTTTTCTTAAAGGGAACTTTTTTAGATTTTTAACGGTTAGGTTAGGAAAATTATATTTATAAAGAGTTAATTGCATTAAAATTTATATTATAAAAATTATAAAATTATTCTTTCGTATCTAGTTAAAATTTATTCTTTTGAAATTTAAAATATTTATTATTATCAGTTCTATTTATTTATGTATCTTGCTACATATTACTTACTTTCGAACTCCTCTCGTTATTAAACATTCACTAGTATCATAAATCTTTATTTAGGTAACAAAGTTTTATTCGAATAATATTACCTCAGGTTCCTACAATATTATCTGTGAATATTCTTGGAATATCTTATGAAATATAGAGATAATAATTATTGTAATATTAAACTTTGAATTTCAAATTTCTCGCCCCCAATTTAAAAAAACTCAAAATAAACAGAATTTGAAAAACATCAAATTTTTTATTATTTGTGCATAATTTTATGTTTACGTCGTAGCTCTGATTTTTTCAGTTTTGTGCTATCTAAACACAACAGTGGTTAATAATAATAATATGTCACTACACCCTTTAAGAGTAAGGATCAAAGAGAGAGCATCGTGGTTAATAAATTTTACCGTTTTTTGTCTATTGTGGACAAACTCTATTTCACGCAGAGCCCATATTTTCTCCTATAAATTTTGTTGTAATTTAAGTAATATTAGTTATCGTAGCCGATTGATTAGTTTTCATGTAGAGTTATCTTTAAAGGATTCAAATCATGATTGGGATGAATTGCACGTCAAGAATGCAAATTTGTAGTGGAAGTAATTGAAATTATATGTTAATTTATTAGTACTGAAGTTTTTTTTCCATAATTATGTGCACTTAATAATGTGCATGTTTTGATCTAGATGTGATACTGCGTTAACAAAAGATGAACAACCAAAACACATAACGGTAGTTGTGTGCTGTTACGTTTCTTTTATTACGATGACTAATGACTAATTTTTGTGTTCAGCACGGAAAATCACAATGGTTACCATAAAAATCGACTATGGCGCTCTTAACGTTTAATATCCGAGCCGACCTTTTCGCTTTTCTTAGCTGGCACCTCTGACGCTCTGTTACAGAGTAAGAGTAAAAACCCCTAAAAATTTTTTTTAAATTTTTACTGTTTTACTGTAGCCCAACCCTTTAAGATTTGAAAGAGAAAAACAAATTATTATGCTAACCAATTGACTTGTGGTTAATGTAAAGTAATTTATTAGTAAACATATCAGTATTTTAGACTATTTAAAACTGCCTTAAGCAATTTTAAAACAAGAGTGATCTGTATGAAGCTATCACAAATAAAGAAATAATTTGTCTAAAAACTGATTTGAATTTTAACATTTTAAAATTGCAAAATATGAAAAAAAAACAGTACAAAAAACAACTTAATGCAAAAGAACTTGAATTCTTGAAGAAAAAAATTCAAAAAAGTATTATTTATAATTCTAAAATATTGCCCAAACGAACTTCAGAAGCAAGTTAAAAAAAAGTTACAATGAACATTAAAAAACTGGTAAATTAAAAAAATTTGATACTGAAAAAAATATAAAAAAGAACAATGTGTAATGTGAAATGTAAAAAATGTGGGAAAATTTTAGTAATTGGTTTTATCTTGAGTACAATTTGAAAACTTTGAAAAACTATACGGTTTAACAATTTATTTAAATAAAAAGAGAAATGTTGTTACAAACAATGTACATAAAAAGTGGGCCATTTAACGTTTGAAATTTGAACTACCATTTATTTTGATTTTGAAAGGTATAATGACATTCATGAGTTGTTAGGAATTTAGTTTTAAGTTTGGCATTTATGAAATGGGATGCTTTAAACTTAAACAAAATATTGAATAAAATAATAAGAAATTAAATATAATAAATAGCAATGAAATAAAAATATGATGTGAAAAGCAAATAATAAAAGCTATGAAAAAAATTGGAGATGTGGCTATCACATGACTTTATGATTCGGCGCCCATGTGCAGTTTGCACAGTATACCTATCCATGATCATTACATTACAAAAAATAATAAAAATTAAAACGAGTGGATGTGAGTCGGATGTGGTTGTTCGGCCTTCGGCCTCACTGGATGAGAGATGTGGCCATCACATGACTTTACCATACATTAATTTTATGGTACTTTAATTGCACACAAATTTAATACAATTTGTACCTAATTAGTGCATCACTAATTTGATAGTGAATCGAGTCAACTTACAGGGATCATCACCCTTTTATCAATAACTCGAGTCCAAAATTCAAAACCTGATAGAACGATGCTATGCTTTTTTATTGTAGCTGTAGCTGACACTTGGCATCTGCGGAGCAGATGCGGGCGATAGCCTCCTTATTTCCTTCGTCTGATTAGAAACCTGACGTTGAGAATTTTATACAGGGATTTCAAACCCGAGGAGCGGCGTCGAGCCGGTGTCTTGTTTATTATTGCGCTATAAGGTAAGCACTGCGAGGCCGGAGGCTAACGTCGAATTGTCCGCGCGTGCACGCACGCGTGAGATAATTCCCGCGCCCGCGGCGGCGCGATGCGCTTACCTTGGGCCCCTTTTTTCTATTATTTATTCTGGTCTGGTGCGAAGCACCAGGGCTGTTGCCCCATATCTTCGCAGACTTGAAAAGTAAGGTTGCGGGCTTGCCCGCAACGTTACGTCGGATGATTTTTATTGAGGCGTACCTCTGAAAATTAGCGTGAAGCTAAGTCCTGGCTGTGTTAACCTGTGAGACCTACAGCTTTACGTGGAATCCGAACCACGGAGTTGGATAAATTTTGTGGCCGGGTTGGGGATCGAACCTAACCGTTTTTTTTTTTTTTTTATTTGGTGAGTTGATTTATCTGGACAGTTACACATAACATAACTTGCGACATTATTAGGTGTCGCTCTCTACCGACCACAGTACCAAACATACTCATCGCGTCACTAATTTACTCCCAATCTCACGTTTCCGTGGACCGATTTTAACCAAAATCTAATCAAATCTAAGTTTCAATATAAAAGTACTAAATATAAAATTTGATTGAGAAATTCTTATTAGTTTGGGCGCTAGAGCGCACACAAAATTAAGTGACATACAGACACACAGCCACACACCCACACAGACACCCAGACATTTTTTGATGTTGGGTCTCTTTCAACTCGTTTGATTTCAAAGACTGTAAATCCGTGAAAATCTAAAAAAAAAAATTTTTTTCGATTACATAACTTTCCCATTCGGTATGGTAAAGTAAAAAATTTTTTTTGATTACATAACTTTCCCATTCGGTATGGTAAAGTAAAAATATTGAAATACTGATATCAATTGGCCGCCTAGGAGAGGTAAATGTCGCTGGCCCCCCCCAAACCGAATTTTTGGGTAAAATTTGCGTCAAAGGTTTGAGCATCGTTTGAGCATCAATGAGCTTCCAATATTTTCGTTTGAGCCTCAACCGTCGCGGAGTTATTCGCGAAAACTTTTGGGGGGGGCTGTAGACATGTTGGCCCCCCCAAGTGGAATTTTGGGGTGAAAATGGTGTCAAACGTTTGAGCATCAATGAGCTTCCAAATTTTTCGTTTGAGCCTCAACGGTCGCAAAGTTATTCGCGAAATTCTTGGGGGGGGAGGGCTGCAGACATGCTAGCCCCCCCCCAAGTAAAATTTTGGGGTAAAAATGGTGTCAAACGTTTGAGCATCGTTTGAGCATCAATGAGCTTCCAAATTTTTCGTTTGAGCCTCAACCGTCGCGGAGTTATTCGCGAAATTTTTGGGGGGGGCTGTAGACATGTTTTTCTATTTTCGTTCTTATTTCGAATTTTTTTTTGAAATTGATGTCTATCAATAGAGATTCGTTTGAGCTTGAATGAGCTTCCATTCCCATCTTTTTAATTTCATTTTCTGCAAAGTTACGAGCATTTCAAATTTCGAGTACTCCGGGCAAGTACCGTACAAACATTTTGTATTTTAATTCTATTTTATCTGATTAAAAATTTTGATCCGATTAAAAAAACTTAATCCTGCTTAAGTACCATCATCATTTTGATGGAATAATACGGAAGGTGTAATTTTAGAAAAGAATATTATGTTTAATAGAATATCGTGGACTAATAAAATGGTGATATATTATAATTTTTTTAAAAGATTTAAAAAAAATTTTAAAATGGATATAAACTAAAAAGGTCAAAATGACATTTTACTCTAAAAAAAACGTTTAAGGCCCGTAATCGAGCGCAACTTTCAATATTTTGAAAGTTTATGAATGTACTAGACAAATCGAATTTTCTAGAAAAAGTTTTGTTAAACGTTTTAACATCAATAAGTTATCAATATTTTCATATGAGCCTCAACCTTCATGGAGTAATTTGCAAAAACTTTGGAGGGGGGGGGCAAGAGGTTGTTAATAAGTTTATCTTTATCTCATCTTAAAGTAGAATTAATTTTGTTAAATTGGTGTCAAACGTTTGTGTATAGTTGGTGAGAGACCCAAAAGTTTCAAATTTTTTGTTGAGCCTCGACAGACTTATTTGCGCAATATTTGGGGGGGGAAGCATACTAACGCCTTCAAGTGAAATTTTAGGGTAAATTTAGTGTTAAACGATCGAGTATCGTGATGTTCATACTTTTGACATCAATTTTATTGCAAGTTTTAAAAAAAATTTTAATACGGATATAAACTAAAAAGGTCAAAATGATATTTTACTCTAAAAAACGTTTAAGGCCCGGAATCAAGCGCAACTTTCAATATTCTGAAAGTTTATGAATGTACTAGACAAATCGAATTTTATAGAAAAAGTTTTGTTAAACGTTCGAAAATCAATAAGTTTCCAATAATTTCATTTGAGCCTCAACCTTCATGGAGTAATTTGCAAAAACTTTAAAGAGGGGGGGAGAGAGAGGTTGTTAACAAGTTTATCTTTATCCCATCTTAAAGTAAAATTAATTTTGTTAAATTGGTGTCAAACGTTAGTGTATACAAGTTGGTGAGAGACCCAAGAGTTCCAAATTTTTTGTTTGAGCCTCAAGAGACTTATTTGCGAAATATTTGGGGGGAGGGGGGCATACTAACGCCTTCAAGTAGAATTTTGGGGTGAATTTGGTGTTAAACGATCGAGTATCGTGATTTTCATACTTTTGACACCAATTTTATTGCAAGATTTAAAACATATATTAAAAAGAACTTAAAGTAAAAAAGTCAAAATGACATTTTACTCTAAAAGAATTTTTAAGCCTCGAAATGTAGCGCAACTTACAATATTAAGTTATTAAATGAATATGTAAAAATCGAATTTTTTAGAATAAATTGAGTCATAAGTTTGAGAATCATTGAGTTTCTAATATTTTCGCTTAAGCTTCAACCGTCAAGGAAAAATTCCCAAAAACTTGAATGAGGAGGAGATATTTCCCGTACTCAAATAAAATTTTTGGGTGAAATTAATGTCAAAGGTTTGGTATAGTTTAAGCATCATAAATTTTTAGAATATTGAAGGTTCCGCTTGATTACGGGCCTTAAACGTTTTTTTTAGAGTAAAATGTCATTTTGACCTTTTTAGTTTAGGTATATCCGTTTTAAAATTTTTTTTAAATCTTTTAAAAAAATTATAATATATCACCATTTTATTAGTCCACGATATTCTATTAAACATAATATTCTTTTCTAAAATTACACCTTCCGTATTATTCCATCAAAATGATGATGGTACTTAAGCAGGATTAAGTTTTTTTAATCGGATTAAAATTTTTAATCAGATAAAATAGAATTAAAATAGAAAATGTTTGTACGGTACTTGCCCGGAGTACTCGAAATTTGAAATGCTCGTAACTTTGCACAAAATGAAATTAAAAGGATGGGAATGGAAGCTCATTCAAGCTCAAACGAATCTCTATCGATAGACATCAATTTCAAAAAAAAATTCGAAATAAGAACGAAAATAGAAAAACATGTCTACAGCCCCCCCCAAGAATTTCGCGAATAACTCCGCGACGGTTGAGGCTCAAACGAAAAATTTGGAAGCTCATTGATGCTCAAACGATGCTCAAACGTTTGACACCATTTTTACCCCAAAATTTTACTTGGGGGGGGCTAGCATGTCTGCAGCCCCCCCCCAAGAATTTCGCGAATAACTTTGCGACCGTAGAGGGTAAAACGAAAAATTTGGAAGCTCATTGATGCTCAAACGATGCTCAAACGTTTGACACCATTTTTACCCCAAAATTTTACTTGGGGGGGGCTGGCATGTCTGCAGCCCCCCCCAAGAATTTCGCGAATAACTTTGCGACCGTTGAGGCTCAAACAAAAAATTTGGAAGCTCATTGATGCTCAAACGATGCTCAAACGTTTGACACCATTTTCACCCCAAAATTCCACTTGGGGGGGCCAACATGTCTACAGCCCCCCCCAAAAGTTTTCGCGAATAACTCCGCGACGGTTGAGGCTCAAACGAAAATATTGGAAGCTCATTGATGCTCAAACGATGCTCAAACCTTTGACGCAAATTTTACCCAAAAATTCGATTTGGGGGAGGGGGCAGCGACATGTACCTGCCTAGGAGCTGTAATTTGACTCCGTTAGATATTTTTTTGTGGAGAGCTCTGGATTTGGATCTTATTGTGGAGGGCAAGACAAGCTCGCACGCACTTAGGTCTCTAAATTGGGCCCATTGTACTACCTCCGATTTCTCAACAGTGTATGTGGCGCGACTAGAAATAGAACTGCAGTTTTCCGCTTTCTAGCCGGCCAGTATATGCTTAACACCACACTGCTGGTTTTGTGGAGAGCTCTTAAGAATTAAGCGTTATGCTAACCATCCAGAGACGTTTGATGTCTTAAAACACGAAATCAAAGTTGCCATTTATACGATTGGAGCCCAAGCAATTGAAAATGTACTGAAAAATTAAGTTGATTGGATGGGGTACTGGCAAGCCCGGAACCGGACAACTGGGCGACGGACAACTGGGCGACGTATAACTGGGCGATTGGTAAACCAGGCGACGGTCAACTGGACTACGGACAACTGAGCGTTGAGAAAACTGGGCGCCGGGTAAACCGGGCGATGTCAACCGGGCGACGGGCAACTAAGCGACGGGTAAACTGGGCGACGTATAAGTGGGCGACGCTACTGTAACTTTCGGGCACTTAGAAAAGAAAATTATTATGATAACCTTTAGGTGAGAGGTAAGTATTCAGGATGCGAAATGTTTGTGTCTGATTAGAATTCATCATCGAAAAATCAATTTAAAACCTTACATTTAATTAAAGTATTAACAAGTAGGGGCTAGTAACATCGTGCGGCAATACTGCACCGCCTGTGCATTGAACAACTTGCTCTTAGTCAATATACTGGAGGTGAGTGGGGTTTACTTATAGCGGAAACCAATCAAAGGGTCAAACAGCAATAGCCGCTTTAATCAAAAACAATTTTTTTAAATTTTGAATAATAAGGCTTATTTGCCTTTTTTTAGATTTTTTATGATTTATAATTGAGTCGTCCAGATACAAACCCAGACATAGACAAAAAATTTTTTTTTTAGTTTTTGGTATGGACTTCTATGTCTATTCTATGTTTTTGTCTATGTCTGGGTTTGCATCTAGACAACTCAATTGCTCTTTGATCCATTTTCCTTCATAAAATGCTTCAAAAATTTTTAATATCTGGTTGTTGTCTGACTCCCGTTCGTTATACACTCCTAGGCGATTTGACCGATTTGAACCAAATTTTTCACACTTATACGGTAAGTGACTACTTGTGTTAGTTCTTTTTTTACTTATATTTTAAACTTTATGACATTAAACAATAAATACATATTAAAGTTAAGATATTCATCTAGTTTATGTAGTTATTATTGAAAATATCATCATAATTATATCAGAATTAAGCATGATTAGTTTAATATGCACCTATATCATTTAAATTTAAAGGGATAATTACAATTCAAAATGCAATATTACATAAGAGTTTCTGGTCACAATTTCATGCAATTTCTAAAGCTAGAATTTTCAGTGGAAACTCGACAATGTCGAGATATCTAATTAAAGTTAAAAATAAAAACTAGGTAGTATAATTCCATAACAAGTCACTGTAATTGTATTAAAATTTTGTTGTGTTATTATTAGGTTTATTAGGTATTTGGGTTAAACTCTGAACATGTTTTAATAAATTGTGATACCTGATAAATTTAATTAAACATACACGGAAAATAATAATAATAGTATTATATTATTAAGTTGGTGTTATGTTGTTACGAAAATTTAGTAACATACGTATTTTGTAACAAAACATTCCTATTATAAACAGTACGTAAATTGGAAAACGTTAAAAAAATAAACTACTGTGAAAACCAAAGTTATTAAAATAAATTTAAACTTTTCCAGGATTTTCAGTTTAATTACATAACAACTGCGAGGAAATTACGGATACATAAAAATAATAATTTAAATATGTATTGTTTAAAAGTTTTCCAAGTTTAGAATGTTATAATGTACAAAATTTAATTTGAGGTGATTAATACTGAATAGAAATTGCTAAATTAACCGAAGTAATTAGATATTTGTAAGCACAATTGGTTCAGACAGTTTTCTAAGTTGTTAATTAATGATGCGGTCATTATGTATTTACCTATTACAGAAAATCGTTTACGTTTCCAAAATCGAGTACGCAATATCTCATACCTACGCAATAAATGCGTGTTTGATTTAATATATTTAGTAAATTTTGGTAGAAAATCAAAAATCGTTTACTGGAACGTATAAATCATTACACCTTTGATCATTCAGACGTAATTAAATTTCCATTATGAGTACTAATTTATTCTTATTTGATATTAGGTGAGCTCATAAATTAAACAGCACTAAACGCTTTATACTATAAATTTTATAATAATCTATAGTACACCGTTAATGTTACAAGTTTACTATCGTAATTAGATTTATTAGCAAGTAATACAATGTGCTAGAATATTTAGTGAAATTAGTCATCATCTACGTAAGTAGAACATTAATATTGGATTTAGTCGTTGAATTTGCACCTGAACGTTCTTTTTTCAGATAAGATTAAATGATTTGCGGAAATTCTAAAAAATATACTCTTTCAATAAGGATTATAAAGCAAATAGTTAAAATTAGATGTGTGCCTCTGAGAAGCAATAAAAGCTTTGGGGATTCGATTCTATGCTTCACTACCTAAAGCGTTGAGTATTTTCAATTTTGTTCCTTTGACTTTTAAATCCTATCTGTACTTTTATAAAATGTGATTTTATTGTTATTTTTAAATTTCATCAAATTTCCCTTTCACAAATAGGCCATAAAAGAAATGCCACTTTTAAAAGATTTCATTCAACATTTTGTTATTAAATGTTTCCTTATTCGTTTAAAAGAAATTTTTTTTTAATAATAATAATAATAATCTTTATTAACGGAGTACCTCCTTTTCAAATACAATAACAACAAAACAAATAACAATAAATAAAATAATAATAAAAGTAACAAACAAATTAAAAGAAAGAAAAGAAAACAGGGTTACATGTTGAAGACTTAAATCCCGAAAATGAAGAATTAATCCAATATAAGGCAAGCTGACAAAAAAGTTTCTACGCAAATTTATCTCATTATTTATGAAAATATTTGCAAAGCTGTTATTAACTTTAACAAATAAAGGTAGCGGAAATAAAAATTAGCAAATTTCCTCGGTTTAATACGCTTTAAAAAAATATTATCTTAATTTTGAAAGGAAATTAGTAACATTTTATGAAACCCAATTATTTCGGGAAACCAAATAACCGAATAAAACATAATTCTCAGCAATGAAAATTCTTAACAATTAATTTTAATCTTAAATTGAATTTTGTTTGACTTTCATGGCCGCATTTCACGGCAACTTTTTTTGTAAGTGTTTGTAATATTTAAGATACTTGAAACAGAATTTTCCGCAGCTTTGGTAGTAGGTAGTACATTGAAAATACATTTTGTTGATATTTTCTTGGTTAGTCAATTTAAAACGTTCGAGGAATAATAAGAAGTTGTGGTACATAATTACAACTCACGCATAAATGCGAACATCGGCTTTATGAATAATGAAATGAAATTAGGAACACAAATTACAATTTTTTTTTGGAAAATTCGATCGAATGTAGGTACTTAAATTAAGTAGCTTTGAAAATTAACTAGGGTAAATTTCTGTACTAAAATATTTCTATATTAAATTACAAATGTGAAACGTATCGAATTTATTTATTATCTTCAATTTTTCAACCGAATAAAAATAACTGTACTGCAGTAGAATAAACCGCATTTTTAAATTAACATAAATAAATTTACTGAAGCTAATGGCCGGATGTCAAAATACTGTATTTATTTTTTTAATTAAAAGTTTTTTCCTGAAAAGCACTTATTATTACTTTTTAGGGAAATTGTTATTCCGTATTATAGACAATTACATTATCGATGATGGCGCCACTGACACTACCAACATGGCGGGTTTTATTGGGTATATTTGATATTGTTTATTGTGATTTACAAATTGATTATTTATTAATCTTATTGTAATCTTTATAAAAATAACATTAACACACGAACTGGCAGCCAAAGTTTACTTATTTTACAAGTTCTACTTAGCGACAAGTGGTAGTTAATGTAAATTGTGAGAAAAACTCTATTAAATTAATTATGATTACAAGTTATCAGTGCCATGGGAGGCGTTTAACTAAAGCAGTTGATAAATTTTAAAACACAACTGTTTTTGCAAGTTCCATTATATTAAATGTAGACTGTGACGTCAGATGCCACATGATTTCCTTCTCAGTGCCTGTTAAATGGCTGTAAAATTTGTATACTTAAATTTTGCTTGGTGATAGACAACAATTTTGATCTGTAACCTAACTGTAGTATTTCATTGTAAGGGTGATACCACATTTGGTTGGACCTTTTTTTATTGCTCACCTGCGTGTGACTATTTATTTTATTGTATGTGTGTTTTGCTAGTTTACTGCATATTTCCAGATGATATCATTAAACATTATTTACTGTGCTCTGATCTCTTATTTATTTTACAGTTATACTTTTATCCTTCACCATCAAACGATTTTGTAGTGGAAATTTGCCTCTTATCACAAGGAAACTAAAGGCATAGTTTAGAGTGAACTCTTTGGTTATCGTAAACTTTTGATTTTTGCATTTCAAAAGTTTAAGTAAAATTCCTATGTTTGTTAAACTAAAAAAAATTTGTACGGTAAACTTTCCTTTATGTTTTCTTTTTATTAAACATAAAATCTCAATTATATGCGATTATGAGTGTTCTTTTGTTGCTCAATATTTTTAAACCAATAAAGTTTAATATAAATAAACTTTTATTGTTGTACATTTTAGTTTAATAACGTAGAATATGTGGATTTTAAAGCGAAAAAGTTTTAAATTTATTTTAAATATTTAGTGATAAAAGTTTAACCCGTTATAATGAATAATTATTGTTTGATATTCCAGAATGTTTTTAGATTTAATTTTATTTTTATTGTTAACAAATAAACGCGTTCTGATTTCACATTTCAATTTAACTTCTTCTTTAGTTTTTCCTAACAAATATTCCACTCTTTTACCTGTGTTACTTTTAATTAGAAAATAAAATTAATCCGTTCCCTAAAAATTTCGTATTAACCTCTTAACGTCTGCTTTTTCTTTTTCTGGTAATGATAATTTGTAGCGTTTCTTGGAAACTGCTCATTGGTATTGAATTACATGTTAAATTGGGCAAATAATATGAAGAACGATATACCTTACATATCAACAATTAAATATATACCTACTAACTATTTAATTGATTAAATTGTATAGGTAATAAAATCCCTCTGAGACTACAAATAACAGACAACCCTCACAGCAACACAAATTATGCATTATATATTGAATTAGTTTGATATATTGTGACGGAAATATTAATCTCCTTACACTACTATAATTATCACATATTGAGACGAACCTGATTAGAAATTACAACGTAAATAAAAAGTAATAAATTAAATCATTTTCCTCTCCGATTCTCTTACTTTTATTAAGAGTGTTGTTCAACTGCATTTTATAACTTGTAGGGTGTATCAGAGCATCTTTATGTTTTTTTGTTTAGAATGAAGTGGAAATAAAATATTTTATGCTATACTGCACGAAGAAATAGTCTCCTTAGGAATGCTAACAATCCAACCGGAAGCAATCAGAAGCAAACAACTGGAAGTGTTGAAGGTTATCCCTAGGGAAGTATTACGTTCCCTGTTTGGTGATTTTTGATACATAATGATTTCTACAAAATTTTATCAAAACAAAAGAAAATCATCGGTTTCAAAAGAAACTTAAAAAGATAATTGGGTGATTGAGTTGTTGAGAAACTCTTTCTAACTGAGTTGTTCCAAATCCCATTTTATCCAAGTCAATTGTTAACAAAAATTTCATAATTTTAACTGTATTGGGTTGTGAAATTTGCATGATATTATGTTTGACGCATTTACGGTAATTTGGAGAAGCATATCTCGCGAACTTGTAGAATGCAGAGTATGTAAAGGAAGCGGATGTAAAACAGAACACAACATTTCTGTTTACGAAATGTGACATGTAGCGCAGAGAATTGTCGAGAATTTTCTCTGTAGGCGACGATGCTGACGTCACTCTCTGAATTATGGTTTGTCATCAAAACATCCAATTCATACAAAATAAAGAATAATTTATACTGCTGTACGCCCGATTTGTCTCACTAATAGAAATGTTTATTTTTCAATGTTTGTATTTCTGAATTTCATTAATTTTAGAAATAGTCATTAATTTATTTTGATTGATGAAGTAAAATTATCGGCTTTGTGAAGGTAAATGCATAGATTAATGTTGACAGTTGGATTATAGTAATAAAGGTTAATGAAATATTTACTTCGTCATAACAAAAAAAAATTATTGTTATTAATTTACCTATACAAGTTATAAGTAGGTACATAGAACTGCCGCATAATAAAAAGTTCAGTTCAAATGTGGAAAGAAATAATACAGTAATATTTGTTCTAAATAATATTAAAACTGTGATGGTAGCAAAAAATTTATATTAAAAAAAAACTATTCATCTCAAAGGAGATATTAAAACTGATAAAAAGAAAAACTAACAATTTAGAAGGAAATTATTTTGCTGACGAAATTTTTTTCAATTAGTAAACTTTCATAAAATGTGTTTTAATTCTACAACGAACCTTTTAACGGTTATGATTTTCAATATATGAGATTTTATTCTCAATAATAAATAATCTAGTGGAAAAAGGAAAATAGAACCCTTTTTCGTAAATGGAAATGTAAAGACCAAACAAATTTGTTTCCGTAAGTTTATAGATTGAATTCGTCTTTCGAGTTTTATTTCGAGATGCATTGCTAGAAAATTTAACGCATTGTGTTGTGGAAGAATGCTGTACTTTCTAAAGAACATTCAGATTTTTGCAGTTGCGACCAATATATTAAATTTGTGAACTACAACTTTTAGAAAATAAAATTCGATTTAAATATTTTTTGGTGTGCTTTGGACTTGGATGGGTGATCCTTCAGGGAACACACCGTTATCACTGTGGTTTGGATGATTTCAAAAATTAAAAAAAAAAGATTTCTATTAAGAATGCTGCATTGCATAATGCATAATGAAATATTTTACAATATTTTACAATAAATACATTTTTCAAAAAGTAGGATACCTATATATTATTTTCTGAAGAGCATTAATCACAAAAATAGTAGATATCGAAAGGTATCTTAGCTGGCCTCTCAGTATATTCATAAAATGAGAGCAAGATATTAGTAATTTCAAGTTGAATATTTATTGGAGGCGGTTCATTTAGGATTTGGGGGCGGTTTTTATGAAAATAAAGTTTACCGCATATAAAAAAGTAAAAAATAAAAAGACTACGTATTTTAGACACTAACATTCTTACAGGCCCTGTACATAAATGATTAGCTGATGAAACATTTAAATTATGATAAAGCAAAGACGTGATAACTTCCGACAAGGTTGTCACATCAAACAAACACCTACTACATTATGACTATCAGACACTTTACAGGAATTTTCAAATTTAAAAATTCTACTTGGTGTATATCAAAGTTAAGTTCCCTAGAAAAGGGAAGTTGGTTAAAAAAGAACTCAAAGAAGTCAACGCAAATAACAAACGTTCAACGGTCATGTCAAGTTAAATAAAAGCTTCCAAAAATTGAAATCCTTAGAAAATATCTTTGCAATGTTGACTACTAAAATGTAGTAAATTTTAATATGTAAGCTAAAATATACTTTTAAAAGGCAAAATATAACAATGAATGCAAAACATCATTCAGAAATCTACATTAAACCGCTAGAAGAAAGGTGTAAAG
Source organism: Rhagonycha fulva (assembly GCA_905340355.1). NCBI lineage: Eukaryota > Metazoa > Arthropoda > Insecta > Coleoptera > Cantharidae > Rhagonycha > Rhagonycha fulva. Next base: position 40,381,596 of record HG996556.1, read on the forward strand.
CTCCATTTCGTGCCTTGGGGTTACCATATTATTATTTCAAAGATTTCTCGATTGAATACGTGCATTTTGTATGTTTTATTAAGAAAAAGAAAAATTCATACTTAAAGTAAACCGAAATTCAGTGTGGTTTATATAACTATAGAATTTCGTATTAACTTACCTTTAGAAGGGCTCAAAGCAGCGGTATCGACGAAGCTTCGTAAAGACGAAACCGTTAGACACAAAACTGCTGTTGCCAAATAAACGGCAGCCATCACAAAATTCTGAAACAAGTTTGCATTTAAATGTTATTTTTATACAAATCTTCTAAACAGGGATTTTAAATTATAATTTAACCATTTTACATTTACTTTCATAACAAAATTTATTAAAATGAAAAACAAATCACCTGCATAAATCTACAAGATTTACTATTTTACCAACTGCATCTTCTTTTATTTTAATTATCATGATATATCTTTAGGGCACAACTTGATTTGTGAATGGAATTCTTAACACGAAAAGTGCATTTATAAAGTCGCATTTTATATAAAAATAAGAATAGAAGCCAAAATGTAAGTAGATAAAAAAGGTATGAATAAATTTATAGAAATTCCAATTTATTATAACGCGAACTCGCCATTTGTGGGTGCACAAGTGGGTGCTATTGTTAATAAAAGTCGATGAAAATTAATTGTCAATACCATAGTAATTTTTTTTCCACTTTTAAGAGTTTCCACCTATACGGTACTGCTGGACTAATGAATTAAAACAATAACTAGAAAAAACCAAACTTTTACCTATTGATTTTTTGCTTGATTGTGTAGATAATTATTGTATGAAAACAATTATAAATAATCAATCCTTTGCAGAAGCTAATTATAGAAAAATATTAACCTAATCTTGAAAATTTTTTAATAAGAGGTTCATAAATTTTTACTAATCGTACATACCGACCGAATTTTAATGATTTCTTTGTTGTACGATTTAAAATTTTAAAGCGCATTTAGAGAGGAAAGAATTTTGATTTATAACTTTGAGAACACTTTTTGCTTCAATTAAAGTTTTGTAAAAGTTATGAAAGCACATAAAACAATTTTTATATAAAAATGAATGGAACAATTAAATAACTCTTCATCAAAGCCCTCAAGTTCATAAACCCCGTTGACCTATATTTTGACGTCATTTGAAAGAACACTAACGATTGGATTTACAAATTTAAGGAAAAATTTTGTTTTAGTATGTTTGTAAACATGACATTTTAAAATTTTGATCAAATACATAAATCGGTATACGAAATTATGTAGTCAGTTAAAAAATTTTGGAGAAGGTAGCAAAGTTTGGAATCCAATTTGATATCACAAATTATTATTAATTAATTATGTATACGAACAGAAATTCTCTAGGTGGTGATGCGATTTGAAATTCAAACAAACAATCAGCAAACACACACATCCAACTAGAATTTGGGTTATGCCGTTATACTAAGTATTGCGGATTACACTATAATTATTATTCGAAATATAAATTTGATACAAAATTTTATGAAAAAAAAGTGTAGAGATGATATTTAAATTTTCGTTTGAATGTTTTCCTAAAAAACCTTTTATAAGAAAATTGAATAAAAAAATACTTTCAAAGTCAAAGGTGATATAATAACCGAATTATCCTTTTCATTATTGCACGTAGAGCTTTAACAGAAAAAAGTCGATATAAAATTTTACTTAGTGCTTCAGTATTAAATTATACGAGGTAATTTAGTTTTTGCTTATACATTTTATTAAATTATGAAACTACAAGAAGTCATTTACTTGGAAAAATTCAATTAGATTCTGGAAAAGTTTTTAATTTTACTTTAGGTGGTAGTTATTTCCTACAAGTTGTAATTATTATCCGTATTTGTAACTCTGGAAACCTTTCTGAAATGAAAGACAGAGATTTTTATAAAATTAAATACGAACTTTGATGTACAACGGCGAACAACGTAAAACAAATTGTTTTGTACTTTAAATTAATTAAATGAAAATTTAGTGCAATGTGGGGCAGAAAAAGTAGGATTTTTTGTATTTAAAAAAAGAATAAATAATTGATTGAATGTTCTGAATTAGTTTTAATCAAATTTTTAATTAAGCTGCTTGTAAGCAAAGCGAGTAAACGCGTTGCTAGCGTACGTAGATCTATAATTGCTCAAATTTATTGATGTATAGAAAGGTCAGCAATCAAATGACTTATTCAACAGAATTTGAACTCGTCTTGATTATTGATATTTATAAAAAGGATATAAAAGAGATCAAAGTGGTGGATTGAAAGTAATCTTGTATTTAAGTGGGGTAAGTTGCGTTGTAATTGCTGTTTACGGCATTTATTCTATTTATTTCACATTTTTTGTTACCGTTTTGGATTAGGCTAGAATCAGTCTAGATTAAAATAATTAAAAATTTTTTTTTACAGTTATTTGTTAGGTAAGTTCTGCGTAAAAAATTCATAAGTGCGAAGTTGTGCTTCAAAGTTGGAAGTAATGATTAACATTACAATGTCTTTAACATTACAATGTTAGTGCACCGTCAGATGTTAGAGTTGGGCCAGTTTACTGAATCTAAATAAGCACTTTTTTTTTTTTCGTAGATTCGCAATTTAAAAAAAAAATTTTAAGCAAGATTTTCTAACAATATTTTTAGATAAGTAATTTAAATTTTTTAACAATATTTTCCGGGATATCTACAAAATCGCTACATCTACTATAAAGTAAAATCTTATATTTTACAAAAATTTGCTTAATTTGAACAACCTTAACATCTGAGAGCGCACAGAGTTGAGTTCCATTGTCAGTATTTGTTTATTTTATGAGTTAAATTATTTTTGCAAAGAGGTGGCTGAAAGCTGTGTGCAATATTTTAGAAAATTTGACATATCGCATGTACAGTATAGTTATAATTTGCTTAATTACTGCAATAAATAAATGCTGTAATTGCTTTAATTGTCTGCAGATAAGCATGCCCTTTATACGATTACAATTTATTATGATTTATTATAACATTTTTATAATTTTAATCCTTTGTGTCCTGGTGGGATTGCAAAATCCTAGTAATTTTAATTTTAATACTATTTTTAAGTAATAAAGCTGAATCATTTGATTTTTTGCAAATCATGGACCGGGATTCAAAGGGTTAATTTTTGCAAATACGTTGTTTAATTATCTATTACAGCAATACAATAGCAAAAACAATTTTGAAAACTTTCTTTGAATCAATGCTGTGGGGTTAAAAAAAAACTATTAGGATGTAACAACATTTTTAGCTGTAAGTAATGTGTTTAACTTACGTTTATTTACAAATGTTTTATGATTTTATGACCACTTTTGTTTGCTAAGAATCGATCAAATTAGACGTACGGCATCCGTTTATCTTTATTACACTAATAGATCGTTAAGGAGGAAAGGTCTTAAATATTAGATACTAATATTAGCGAACAGCCTGTAGGTAGGGCAATTCGAGCAACTGCCCTGAGCGCCAATATTTAGCGGCGCTGAATTTTAGTGTCTAGTTATATTTTTGTTTTAAAAGAAATAATATACTATTTTATGTAGGAATTTAATTAAATACCTGACCCCATTTCAATACAAATAACGAATGGGCTATTTACCGACGATCTCTACACCGATCATTTGTTTTAAATGATTTTGCTTGTTAATTGCTAGAATGTTTTATTGAATTGAGTTCTGTCTACTACATAATATTTCTGTTTTATATAATAATAACAAAATTTAAAAAAATTACATTTCCCAAAAGTTATTTTTCAGCGGCACATGATTTAATAAATTATTATTAAAAAAGGTGTAATCTAAAATTTTTCTCCTCGAGTAGCTAAAATTGATTATAAGTAATAAGAATGAAATTAGCCATTTTAGAACAAACTTATAAGAAACTGAAAGCTGAAATTTTACCTTACTGTGACATTCAGTCAGAGTGTAATTTTGATTTAAGTCGCAATACTTTGATCAAAGTGAAGCTCACACTTTTCAATAATATTTTTTATTAAAAAAAATTTTAAAGTAGGTAACTTTCAAATCAAAAAAGTTAAAATGTCTGAATTTTATTTATGCCAATGCTAGCTCGGTTACTTTTAATTGCAATTGGGTTCAAATCTGACAGTCGTCGATAGTAAAACTTCGTTTCGTTTGAAATTTCTGGTGGCATTTACAGAAAATGTAATTTTCCTATTACGTGGTTAATTAACAACGTGATAATTATATGAATTCCAAATTATTTACTAAATAAAAACTGAAAAGTACTCCAAAAAGTTTCAAACATTACATTGTGTTTTCACTGACTTACACTTTAATAAATTAGTAAGAAGTTATTTTAACCGCAATTTTAGACTCGTATAAATTCAAAAACTATGTTTTAGATGTGCATAATCAACAAATTTATTAATTTTGCATTAAAAGTGAACAAATTTTCACTATTTAGAAATTTTAGGAACATTAACTCGAAATATTTACAATCATGAATGTTACAGGCAAGAACTCCTCAGATGAGAATTGTGCTATCTTTTAAAATAACGGACCACTTAAAATTTTTATTAATATATCCAGGGTATTTTAGAAAGTTATTTACAACCAAAAAGGTTTTTTTTAGATTTAAGATAACTACCTAAACATCCAGATAACAAATATTCAAGAAATCTCAGGTTGTACAATGCTGCTTTAGTTAGACATTTCGTAAGTGCAAAATATTAGCAAATTTACTTTTTCCCTTATTTGTTTGTTTCTTTCCCATGCTATGTTTTAAATTAAAATATGATTTTAATATTAGTTACTTTTTTTTGGTATTTTTATAGTTTAATGACCATTAAACTGCTGCTAAAGTTAGTCATTAGCAATTAAAAAATCAATGCAAATAAGTGATAACAATAACACTAGATGATTTTTTGGCAATATCACTTGGGTAGTTGAAAAAAAAATATCTTTTTTACATGTAGTCAAACAATTATAATAATGTCTAATGTAATTTTGAAAGTTACACTACAAAGCCAAAATAAATATCCTTTGTTTAAATATTACTCTATTGGCGGGAAGCAATAAAGTGCCTCTTTTGTCAAAGTGTAGGTATATAGAAAAACTATTATTTTCAGTAGAGTTTACTGTTGATTTTATTTTCAAACCGAGTTTCCAACTTTATCTGTGCTAAATATTTAATTACGTATTTACACCATTTATGACTGCATTTAAATTTAATGTCTGGGTAAATTTATTTGCGAACGAAAATAATTAACGAGTTGAAAAGAGAAATGGGATAGACCGAAGAAATAGAAGACGGCTAATTAAAAGTCACTTGACCTAAATGTACAATTAAAAACTCAAATGGCTGTGGATTATGTTCTCAGGTAGGTAGTCAGGTGAAAAAGAACAAGCAAATAAATATAGAAATTTGTTTTCCCATTGTGCTGTTAGTGAATCATAGTGAATCACAAAAATTTTTGTCATAATAATGCAATAGCATGTCCATAGATAATATGCGTGTTTGTCTGCAATCATAGATTGGAGCAATAGAATTTAATGCAAAATCTAACAAATGAAATTAAAAAATTAAAGGGTAAAAAAACTTTTATCGCCTTTGCACTATTATTTGAAAATAAAATTTGCAAAACACAGATTTTTAAATAATGGTTATTCATGGTTTTTAATCTTACAAAAGAGGTTTTTATCTTTCAACTTAAATGGCTCCTATGAATAAACCGTTCAAATTAGATATATGCCGTAAAAGACTTTTTTGTAGAAAATTTAATAAATTACAAAGTTCCTTTTAGGGCCGGTTTTACAATTGGATGGTCAACTACTAGTTAACTTGACTATTAGTTGACGTCGACTAGTAGTCGACGGGTTCGCCCGGTTTTACCAACCTCTTGTCAAGTTACAATCAGTTCATATTAACTACCTGAAAAAAGGTTTAAAAAGTAGGTTGTTTACCACATTTTGTCAAATGTTTTCAGGTTGCTTAATATTTATCATAAGTATTCCAACCTTACTTTGTCAACGCCGTTGACAAATCAACTAAATTTGCTCAATCAAACAAACACGTTTAACTGTAAAAAATAAATAAATGAATAAAAATTGACCAAAATAAGAAAAAGCTAGCGTATTACTCGCTAATTAACGAAAACAGAAATTGGAAATTATGTCATCATTCGGAAAAATTCGGAAAGAACGAGAAGCTACGATTCTCGTCAACTAATAGTTAACGGAATCGACTAGCAAAAAATCTGCTAGTCGACTTAACTACTAGTCGACGACGTCACTTTTCTTCCTCTACAGATTGTAAACGGCAAAATCGTTGCCGACTATTAGTTAAGCGTTAACAACCACTTAACAAGCGGTTGTAAAACCGGCTCCTAATATTTCTTACCAGTTTTGCAGTATTCTGATTGCATAATATTTTCTGAACTCTAATTTCATGTAACTTTTAAAAATGTGTTTTCCATCAAATGCTGATTTAGTTTCATTTAAATACTAAAATCTGCCTAATTTGGCTGGCTTACATCCTGCAATAACTAAATAAGCTTTATGAAACTTGAAAGTAGTAAAATACTTTAATAGTCTACTTAACAAATTTGTGCTGCAAGGTATACATACAATAAAATGTAATTATATAAGTTTGAAACGTAAAGAATTAGAAAAAGCATTTCCGAAGCATATGAAGAAATTCATGTAAAGAAAGTTTTACTGTATTTATATTTTTTTCAAAATAAATATTGAACTTGTTTTACATTATTCAAATCACTTGTTTGAAAATTGACGGTGGTATAATAAAACACGTATAAAATACAAGACAACAACTAAAGTTAGAAACAGCAAATAGAAAACCTCAAAGATAAAAACTTCAATAAGCATAATTCAACCTGGGGATTTTAAATCGTTGTGTATACAGAAGAAATGGCTTGGTGTAAGTACGATAAGACTTGGCAAAATAAATTTAAACTTGAAAAAATATTTACCCAAGCGTAATTAGCTATTAACATAAATTAATTAACTTTTTGATCATATTCAGCAGTCAGCATAAAAAGTAACAAAATTTTATTTAACTAATATAAGTTGAACTTTTAAATTAAAATATGGTTTTTAATAAGTATTATGGTCATTATTTTAACCCAACAGGTGAATGTGGGATTATAAACCACAACTACTTGTTTGTAGTCGCTTATATTTTCCCGTTGAATATTATTTAGTAGGTAAATTGGATTAAGAAAATAATTATTCTACCATTATAAACCAAAGATAGTTAAATTTAATTAAATGTCCCAATTTTAGTTTAATATTACATTTTTCAGTTGCGCTGCTTGATTTTCCATAATTTAATGAAAATTAAAACACAAAATACTGAATTTCTTCTATATTCCATTTCAATTTGATTTTATAACCTACTGATATATTTTTTTTATACTCGTACTATTTCACTGTGAACAAATGTAAGTTCTTATATTGAAAAGCCTGAAAAAATTGATACGACTTAAAATGGGTGGACTGCTAATACAATTTATTCAATACTTTATAAAGAAAATTCAATTTTAAATAAAATTCTCTTGTAAGAAGTTTAGATATATCGAAGTATTTTAAAATATCATCATAGTATGAAACATTCGATTTGTAACATAAATATTTCACAAATCTTTTTTTTTATCATTGTAGGTATTTATAGTAATAAGGATATTTCATGCAATAGTAAATATTTCGTAGTATTGATCTAACCAGAAATACATGTAAATACATATGCGGAGTAATGAAAAATCCTGCTAGTTAAATTTATTTGATAGCCGAATTCTGAAACCTAATATGCTATCGGCTTTGTTAAACGAGCCATTAAAATGACTCGAAAAGTTAATTTTGAGTATACATGAAAGCAGGTAACTACAGAAAGCTAGTAAGAAAAGTCAAGATTTGCTAAATTTCTACTGAAACTCGTAACTTTACTCTTAGCTATATTGAGTTTTATGTGTTCCAGTTTACATCAAGATTCGAGCGAAAGAAGATTTTATATGTACTTAAAACTCAAAATGATTGAAAACAGTTTAAAATTGTAAACATTTTTGTTTGATATCCTAAAAGTTGAGTTCCTTGGCGTTGGCACTTTAATTATACTGTTGGTCATCCTAGTTTTTCCTACAATATTAAAATAGTTTGAAAATGTTTTTTATGTGCCATGTTGTATTTTTTATATCACAGCAATTTTAGGACTTGCGAGCAAAACGAGCAAGAGTTAAAGTTGCTGTTGATTTTTTTTAAATGCTTCAAAGTGACTTTCTGTACCAAGAGTACTACTAGTAAATTCTTGAATATTACATTCACATTTACATGTTAATATTCGTATCTTCATCATACCCTTTTCGCTATATTGAATAGACTTTTCTAGGAAAACAACCTCAAGGTAATATATTGATTTTCAGGTGGCACCCTTTTTGAACTGTTGAACACCTAAGTTTATCGTCCTAATATTTTATTTTTTTTGATTGCTTGGCAAGGTAATCAGGAAGAAAAAGAAGACCAAAACTTATTGTTGAACAGTTTTAAAATAAATGTAATTAAAATACATTAGTTGTTAAGATGTCCATCTTAAAAGAATTAATTTAGTTTTAGTAAAAGCACTATAAACAACCTAATGATAACTTCTATGGTCATTTAACGACTTCAAACCGGGCTCAATACTCTTGCACCATTTTAGTAGATAAGGTAATAATGTCACAAGTGTATACTCGAAAGTTTAATAATTGAGTTGTAATAAACGTACACAATATACTTGCTCATATAATATGGAAGTGCTTGTGAATAGAATTAATTTTTAATTGCTCCTTAAAACTATTTAGAAGACTAAGGTTTACATTACTCCATTTTACGGCATTGTGTTATATAAATGTTTCATATAACATAGTTACATAATAATCAAGTGTGAAGTGTATATCCTTTAAAATTGCAAAATTTCACTGAAAATTAAATTTTTTCAAAATTAAAATATATTTCCCAATTTTTCTAAAATGAGTTATTAAAATTCCTATTAAATTCTAATATTAGTAGACTTTCAAAACTCTTCAAGCTAATTTAACACAGTAACATACAATTTTTTTTAAATATCTAACAGTACTATAGTAATTTGACTATGAAAAATTGTGATTTTAATTTAAACTCGTTAGTCTTCCTTCATTATTATATAAAGCATTTTAAAAATAAATTAATTATTTTTTTAGGAAAAAAAGCAATTTGAATAGATTACGTGAACTCTGTATTTGACGTACTATCATCAACCATTGCTGTTCAGTTCGGGTCAGTAAACATTCATTCATTATTTGTCACTGTCGTACTTTATAAAATGTCCATATAATTTGCCTTATAGGCGAACTTGTATGCTACAAATTTGTTATAACTCTAAACAGTATTATTTTATTTAAAGGGTCGGATATTAAGGAATAAACTGTTAATCTTTTAATTAAAAGTTTTCCCGAACTAAAATATTAATACTATTGGGTTTTATATTAAAATGGCAAGGAATTCCATTGAAAACAGTAAATTAGTACGGATCGTTAAAGTAAAGTGGTTCTATAAAGAACTAAAACACATTTTCAATGCTGGATACCTTAGGTTTGTAAAGAAAACTTACAGAAATTTTACTTTGTAAATTGGGTACCTATATTTTACTATGTTAACACAAAAAGTAGTTAACCCTTTGATTCCATAACCACAATTTTATTTTCATTCAGAGGATTTTTTAAACCGCCAATTAGCATAAATTTAGCATTTTAAAACTTTGTAATTCATGTCTTGTTACATTAAAAGTTTACTATTTTGCATAAACAAAACTTTTACAGTTAATATAACAAATCAGCATTGCCAAAAATTATACTTTCAAGTTTTATGAACTGAAACATTCAATTTGAAAATATATCAGCTATGTAAGTCAATGGCACTTTAAAGTTCCCGTCAGGACACAATTGGTTAAACAGTTTGAACCAAAGTTGAAATTTTACACGTTTGATTGGTTCACTTTATTTCAAATTTAAATTCAAGTTATTGAAAGTTGTTAAAAATGTATAGCTACTGATTTTATTGGGAGTTAACTTGATTTTCAATTTTAAGTTCGATTCACAACGAGAACCATTATTAAAATGCAAATTTAATCAATTTTCAATTTTTGTACCGAAGGCATAAAATCAAAATGAAAGTAACCATTGTACGGTCTGATGATTCACTTATTTGCTGTGGCATTTAATATTATTTTATTCAATACAGTTTAAATTAAAAACTTTCAAAGAATTTTTATATTATATTTTATTTTAAGAAATGTTTTTCATTACATAGAAAAGTTTTTGCGTAGGTTATTGCTTTGCTTACGCTTTTCTAACTACTAAAAATTCGGGAAAAGAAAAACTCTATATTTGCTTAAATTAAAATTTTAATATTTTTGATTTAATCAAAATTGAAACAGTTTTTACATTTTAGAGTGCTTTTAGAAATCCAAAAAAACCTTTTAAGAAAACTGCTCACTTAATTAACGTCGAATTTCTACCTATCGAACGAATATGAGGAATTATTTCTATATTATCATACTAAAATATAAATATAAAAAATTGTAAATGTTCAAATGCAAGTTTGTTTCGCTTTACACATTTTTATTAAAATTAAAATTTTTTTTAGTTTAAATAAAACACAGCACTTCATGAAAGTCTGACATTTACGTATCAATTCAAAGGCTTTAATTAGAATCAAAACTTCATTTACTCTTATCAAAATAATTTGTGTCACTAGAATATTTGCATCGCATAGTGAACAACTAATTTTGAATTAAATTTAATTGAAAGCCACTTAAAATGTCGTCACATCTCTGAAAATTTTAACATCAGATTTATTAAGGTTTCCATATTTCAGAAAGTAAGGTATAAAGCGCTGTTCGAGCAGAAAAGAGAAGATTTCACTAAAATCTAATTATTATATATTTAAAATGAAATTTAATAAAAATTCTTTAATTACTTCCGAAATAACATATTAAAGGTTTACCCAAATCCAAGTTCTGCTACATCCGTCGGGTATATTAGTAATTACGGTCAGAATCCACATAGTATGTATATGTTTGCGTTTAACCGCAATAAAGAAAAATTTAAAATTAAAAATATATAAAAATTTTAAATACAGAATTTTGTTGTGTGTATAAATTTTTCATACACTAAATATTTTTTTTTTAATTTAAATGCTTTAAAGTTTGTAATTTTTAAAAACAATTTTTTTTTAGTAAAGTTTGAAATTTCCCAATATGACAACCCTAATCCCAATAGACAAACAGTTTTACGGATTGTTTCATAAAGCTGAATGCAATATTTTAGTGTAGGAGTAGCAAAGACAGAACAGATTAAAGTAGTCATAGTATTTGGTGACATAAAATAATCCTTAATCCTCACACTGCTCTGGTTTATTTGCTATTCCTTAGGGTTCAGGCTGTAATGAAAATAGAGAAATTCATTGTCTTTTTAATATTTTTTAACATTTTTGTGATTATTTATGTAATCCTTGCATACATTTCCATGATGGTACTTTTTAACTTAAATTCGCCTGTAAAATCGGTAACATGTTCAAAAATTGAAGATGAGGTTTTGAGGTTATGTTTGAGACATAGCCGTTAAATTTAATGTAATGTTGTTTCTAAAGCCAAAGTCTTTTATGGTAAAATAATGAAAATTATTCTATTAATTGATAGTACCAACCTAAAATATTTACTAAATATGTAAGTATGACGATTTTAGATAAGGTTTCAGCTTTTTTAAATAAGGTAACCAAAACCGCAGGCAACCTTAACAAAAAAGACTAAAACTTGTCTAAAAACCATCATTTTTTATTTATTTATTTATTATTTTTTTTAGTTGGTATTACCTTGGTTTGAGTTGCAGCTCAGAAAGCGTTTATTCGAGAACTAGAAACTTAAAATTACGCCTCTGCTTTTGCTTTCTCTTTGTAAACATTTTTTAAGGTATTTTTGAATGAGTTATATTTTAACATTATTTTTGGTTGTGTTTATTTCAAAATACCAATAAGGAAGAAAATTAAAAATATAAAATGAGTTTTAAAAGTATTGTGTGTTCAGGAGCGTAGTAGCTAAGAAAAATATCTTAAAAAAACCTAATAAAATTAAATACGTTTGTGTATTTAATTTTTTTTAAATTTTTCGTTAAAGTGAAGATAATCCGTACCCTCACACCTAACACCCATTTCTTTACATTTTGCTTCTTTTACTCTACGTTAATTTTGGAGATTTATGTACTTTTCTCTAGCACTAGAAAATTTTTACTTAATTAGCTTTGTTTTAAGTGTGTCGCAGCCCCGCAACTTCATTACTTGCATGAAATTTTATATATTTTTTGGGTTGGCACGTGGGGTCATTTAGGACCCGGGATGTTATTTTTGTAAATAACTTTAAAATTTAATAATATTTCACTATGAAATTCTAGAACATTTCTTAAGAATGTTTATTAAATGTAAATAATCTAATAACTTTAAGCTAACATCTGGATTCTGGATTCTGGATTGGATGTGGAGGGCAAACCATGGTTCACGCGCACTCAGGCCACATAATCGGGCCCATTATGCTACCTCCGATGTTAGCAGCCCACCAGCCTCCTATTCCTCAAGCCACCCCAAACTCAGGGCGAACTCAAGTACTTTGGAGGGCGGTGTGCCACTAATACTGGCCATGCTAGGCCAGAAGTTCCCCAACATGGATCCTCTTTTCGATGCTAACACTGGGCAGTTGCAAAGCACATGCTCCACTGTTTCATCTTCTTCTTCACATCCACGACATAATGGGCTTTCAACCAGTCCCATAGTGTGCAGATGTTTGTTTAGCTTACAGTGTCCTGTAAGACATCCTACGATAACTCGTAATCTGTCCCGAGACAACTGCAGGTAATATTTTGCATGTTTGTCAGATGGTATGTTAATTGCAGCCTTAGCCTGACGGCATCCAGCCACATTCTCCCATCTTTCAACATGCAGTCTACGGGTCTCCCCTTTTATGATGGCATCAAGGGCCTTAACAGCCAGCGAGATAAAAGGCTCCGGACCGCACGGCACGTTACCAGAACCTTGCCTCGCCAGCTCATCAGCCCTCTCATTGCCCTCATTTCCTTCATGCCCTTTAACCCAACTGAGAGTTAGAACATTATGAGTGGATATCACGTTCAGTGTCTCAATGCATTGTAGCACAAGACCGGAGATGATCTTGCAGCGGTTTAGCGCCACAAGGACCGCCCTACTGTCCGTGATTATTTGAATAGTTTTGCCCCGGACATTTCTGTCCTGGACTTCTTCTGCGCAGCGAAGCACCCCAATGAGTTCCGCCTGGAAAACAGAGGAGTACCTCCCCAACGATAGTTTTATATCTAGCTGCAGTTCCGGGGAGAATATTCCCGCACCCGAGCCAGTATTATTTTTGGATCCGTCCGTGTACAGACATATGTCAGCCCGGTCAGATCCTTTAGTGTCTAACAGAATTTTAAAATTCCTCTTAAACACGTATTTGGGGGGGATCCTGTCAGCATCAAGACCCAAAAGAGGCAGCTTTTTTGAGCAGTCCTCCAGAATCCGTGTATGCCCAACCGATCCCCACCTATAGGTCCAGAGACCCCAAGCCCGCATTCTCAGGGAGGCCCTCAGTGCCTGTTCCCTCACATAGAGATCCAGTGGAGGAAGGCATAAGAGAGCCTCCATGGCCGCAGTAGGTGTTGTTCGCATCACTCCCGTCACCGCCAAGCAGACCGATCTCTGCAGCCGCTCCAGAGAGGACACTACTGTAATCAATCTGGTTCTGGGCCACCAGACGAGTGCGCCATAGCAAAGCATAGGCCTGATTATGGCAGTGTACAGCCAGAGGGCAATCTTTGGGGAGAAACCCCATGACCTTCCCAATGCTCTGCGACACTGCCAGTAGGCCATACTTGCCTTTGTCACCTTAGTGCTAATGTGTTTGCCCCAGTTAAGCTTCGAGTCAAGTATTATACCCAGATACTTGACCTCTGAAGTTAGTTTAAGAGGGGTTCCTTTTAAGCAAGGCATTTTCATGCTTCTCAGCTTTCTCTTTTTGGTGAACAGAACAAGCTCAGTCTTGGTCGGGTTGACCGAAAGAGACTGCTCCGAACACCAATTCTCTAGGATTCTCAGGGCGCCCTGCATCAATTCGCACAGGACATCCTCAAAAATCCCTCTAAGCAGTATGGTAATATCATCTGCGTATCCGACAGTGTAGAAACCACTGTCATTGAGACGCTGTAAAAGGCTGTGCACCACAAAGTTCCACAATAGTGGCGAGAGTACACCTCCCTGTGGGCAACCCTTATTAACAGCCCCTCTTATGTACGCATCTCCCACAGCAATCTCAACAGCCCTACTATTCAGCATAGAGCTGATCCATCTAATGATGGCGTTAGGCACATCGTGTTCGTGTAGAGAGATGCCAATGCAGTCAGAGGTAGCATTGTCAAATGCTCCCTCTATATCTATAAACGCTGCCAGGGTACATTCCTGAGATTGTAACGATTCCTCGATACGCTCCACCACCTTATGTAGTGCAGACTCAGTAGATCTCCCTGGAGTGTATGCATGTTGATTCGGGTGTAGTGGGTTTGGTACCAGCACCACATCCCGAATCTCTCTGTCGCACAGTCTTTCCAATGCCTTCAGAAAGAAGGAGGTAAGACTAATTGGCCTAAAAGATTTAGCCAGAGTGTAGTCACTACGCCCCGGCTTAGGTATGAAAATTACCTTAACCTTACGCCATTCTTTAGGTGTATAGCCATGCGCAATGCACGCCCTGTACACCTTCACCATAGGGCCGAGTAGGAGGTCCAGGCCCCATTGGAGTAGAGCCGGATATACCCCATCCAGCCCAGGCGATTTGAATGGACTGAAGGATCTTATTGCCCATTCCGTTTTGGTTGGGTTAACAGTGGAATTTGCACTATCCCAGTCCGCCTCAGTCGGTGTCCAAGCGATACGCTCAGTCCACCTATAGTCCGAGACAGTTGTACTACCAGGAAAGTGTGTTTGTAACAGTACCTCAGCAGTCTCCCTGAGGCTCTCCGTAAAGGAGCCGTCAGCTCGAAGGATCGTGCCGAGCTGTTGGTTTGGGTCTTTGGAAATGATCTTCTTTAGTTTGGCCGCATCCGTAGTAGAAGCAATGCCACTGCAGAAGTCTCTCCAAGACTCTCGTTGCTTTAGGCGAATCATCCTCTTGTAGTCCAACCGGAGGTTTTTGAAAACCTCCCAGTCAGCCTCACTTTTGGATTTCTTCGCCTTGTTACAGAGTCTCGTGACTGCCTTCTTCAGCCGCTCCAGCTCCTTGCACCACCAAGGTGTTGCTCGTATGCCAGAGCCAACCGTTTTCAGCGGACAGGAAGACTCATATGCTTTTGTGAGTGACTTGTGTAATGCGTTAACGCATAATTCAATCTCCTCAGTGTTTTCTAGTCGATTTTTATTTATGATTGCCTTTGGCATGTCGGCCTCCAAGGTGCTGGAGAGTACATCCAAAAAGATATGCCTGTCCAGCTTCCTTGGATTCCTTACTTGCTTAGGCTCGACTTTCAAAGCTTTAATTTTAAAGCATAACCATCTGTGATCTGACATAGTCAATTCGTGTGACACATGCCAGTCAAAGATTTTTGTTGAAATACTTAATGACGCCAGAGTGATATCAATCACAGAATGACGTTTGGGGGACACATAGAAGGTGGGCGTGTCACCCCTATTAAGAATTTCTAGGTTCGTACCAATAAGGTACTCAAATAGGGATTTACCTCTGTTGTTGCAATCTCCACTTCCCCACGAAATATGGTGGGAATTTGAGTCACATCCAACAATGAGGTGTTTTTTGTGTTGCTCGCAGTGCCTCACCAGTTCCACCAGTCTTGAAGACGGCGGCAGATCCTGGGAGTCAACTGGGAGATACACTGATGCAACGATAATGTCGCTTAGGCCATCCCCAAGATCACAGCTCAGCCGGGCAACTGTTATATCGCCGTCGCTAAACTGCGGTAAAGGATTGGCTTGAATGTTGCCAGATATGTAGATACAAGTTCTGGGTTTCATTGAAAGGCTGCCTGTTATGACATTCCCTTTCAAGGGTGAAAGGCCTGTAACTCTGCCTTTCACTACATGTGGCTCTTGTATCAGAGCTATTGTATCCATACAGCCAGCAAGGCGGCGGCAAAGAGTCGCCGTGGCCGCCCGGCCATGCTGCAGGTTAGCTTGTATAAACCTCCACTCCCCCAAGGCAGCCATTAGGCTTCCTCGGTGGTGGGGTTTGTCGCTGGAGCGGCATCTTCATCCTGAGATTCCTCATGGATCCCCATGAGGTCAAGATCGGCCGTCACCTGCTCCACCGTTTGTGTCGGTACAGCGTTCTCAATTTGCTGTACCCTTATTCGGATTGTGGAGAACTTATAGCTCACCCTCTCCTTTTTTGCTTTGAGTGCCTTTGCATCCTCTTCACTGACACCGAAGACAATGAGCTTCCCCAAAGGGGCACTCTTGTCGGTGTCATAGAAGACACACCACTCATTAATCTTGACCCATGGGTTCTGAGCCTTGAGCCGTCCTATAACCTCCCCGGTGGGCTCAGGTTTCCCTGGGACCCAAATGGTGGCTTTGGATAGCTTAGGCAGTTCGTCTACCTGGGTCACCTCTAGCCTTGCCCCCTCCCACAACTGTGGCAGTACAGCAACGGTTGATTTTAGCCACTTAAGGGAACTCTCGTTATCGCAGTTGATCCTTAAGATCTCCCCCGAATAACGAAAGCCCCCAAAAGTGGGTATTATGTTTGCCCCCTCACTGGCCGACCGAATCGTCCTGTCGAGGGCTGAGTTGAGGTGTTCCTCAACTAATTCCTTCCGGGCCTCCGTGAGTTTGCCCAGTTGGCTAGAGCGGTCAATCACTGCTACCCGAAGGTGCCTAGTGGCAGCCTCCTTGTAGGTGATCACCCCCTCCGGATTTTTTGAGTCAGGCACAGACAACTTAGCCCTCTTCCTCGGATTGCTCTGAGGCGATGGCCGAGAGTCCGTGGACCTTACTCTCTTTTTTGCATCCGTTTTCTGAAAGGGTTTGGAATTCCCCTTCTTGACCGGTGCTTTCTTTCCCGTTCCTGACCCTGAAGGAGTGCTGTCCCCACCCTTAGGTTTGGACGCCCCAGCCTTCTCGTGCTCAGTCACGGTGTTTGATGGGCCGGCAGCCTCTGCAGCTGCCTGCCTTAGTTTGGCCTTCTTACGGCGTTTTCGCTCCGCACCGCAGATCTTACGCTTTTTAGGGCGAGACCCCTCGGTGTTGCCTTCAGAAAGGGCATCCTTTTGGGACGACCCCTCCCTGGCTGCGGAGTTATGTGGTAGAAGGACATCTGTGACAGACGTGCCTTCTTTGTTTGACAATGCATCCTCAAGGGACACAATTGTCGGGTTGTTAATGGTGTTAATATCCATGTAAATGGGATAAGGTTTCGTTCCCCAAGCTCCCCACCCGCCACGGAGCCCGCAAAAGGGGACGCCGACAAGTCGACATCAGGGCTACCCAGGGAATATAGCCCCCAGAAACAAGGCAGAGTGCTTGCACACCCCGACCTCGTCCAAGGACTCGTCCAGCCAGCCCTCAGATGGAGGGCCGCTCAGCCGATTGATCAGGGTGGACTAGCCCAGACCGCCCGTTTTAGGTAGAAATCATGGCCAAAGTGGAGTGTTGTCAGGCCCAGGAGAACAACTACCGCCCCCGAGCCAACTCAGCCACCAGGATCCGTTCATCCTACCCTACGGGTATCCACGCACGGCAAAAACACGCGGGTACCTGTATTGGTCCGTTTCTCCACGAAAGCCGTCATCCTGGTACCCTGACAGACAAGACCAAGCACAAAGGTTTTTATGCCCCGGCAAAGCCCTGCCCGCCAGCTCAGACCGAACACACGAGAGTTTTAAGTCCCCGGTCCGTAATCCTTGCAGGTGCACGCCCGTCGCTTCATCAAAAACAAGCCCCCTCACCACGACAAGGTTCAGGTACATTCGAGGGGGTAAGCTAACATCATTATAGACGCAGAAAAAATTTCCAAGGTTAAAACACCTTCGGATTAGCACACGGGGTCTTTTATTATTTTTGCAAATAACTTTGAAATTTAAAAATATATTACGTTAAAATCTTAGGGCATTTCTTTCAAATGTTTATTTAATATAAATAATTTAATAACGTTAGGTTAAAATTATTGTTGTAAACGCAAAAAAAGAAATTCTAAAGTTAAAAGACTTTTGAATTGGCACTTGGGGTCTTTTAAGAACCCCAGGAATAATTTGTTCTTAGTGATCTGCAAAATTATATTTATTATTAGCTTATTTGTAACTTATTTAAATAATTTTGTTTTAAAACAAATTAAACCTAAATAAGTAAATTAGTAGTACGGATTTTAAAAAGTTATTAGTTTAAACCGTAGAATTCCTGGGGTCTTAAAAAAGCCTAAATGCTAATAAGTGTAACCTTTTTAACGTGCCTACCAGATGCACCAAACTTTAGCAGTAAAGTTTGTCACAACTCTACTTGATCCTTACAACAATGAAAACTAGCCAACTTTGGGTATTTAACCCACAGTACGGAGCGTCAAGGGTCGCGCTTGGCGGGGTCGTGGCTTTTTGAATTTAACTTACAACAAAGTTATGTAGTGTCTTCTGTGACACTATCGGCGAAAGATGGAAATTCGGGCTCCAGTTGATGATAAGAAACCAAGAATAATAACTTATCACCAACAAAATAGATTTTTATTTTGCAGCCAAAAGATGTTAAATACAAAATGCAAAATTATTTACGTGAACTTAAGCGGATCTTCCAGCCTAGCTACCACAAAACAATTTGATCAATCAATAAGATCAATAATTGTCTAAAAAAAAAATAATTCAAACTTTTTATCACCCTTACCTTAACTCGTTTGATTTCGCTCTCTTTGATCGCAACTTGACTATTTAAAAATTCTAGATAGGAACTGAAGATTTTCTTGAGTAACTATAATTGCATACTTTTAGAGGAAAAATATCCTTAAAAATTGAATTTAAAAGATAATAAAACCCGAAAGCATACAAGGTGTTACACAGAAGGATATTCATAGTTTGATTATTGTAAAAACTGTTTGTAATTTGATTTTTTTTTTTTTTAATTTAGGACTACGTGGTGTTACATCATCAACTGTGTTACTGAAAATGTATTAAAGCACTATTGGTTCTGTGAACACTTTTAAGGGTAGTTCACACTACATGATTTATCATATGACTTAGTCATAAGAAAAGTCATGGCTAAAATCATACCATCACAACAGCCAATCATAAAAACCATAACTTCTATAATATCAAAAATCATATAGTGTAAACGTAAAAAAATCCCTCATATGAGAAGTCATGTGACAAGTCATATGATAAATCATGTAGTGTGAACTACCCTTAATAATAGATTTTAGAAGTAATCTTATAGATCTGAAATTGCCCTATGTGACCCAGTCCCTCTAACCAAAGAGTTGTGCAAGACAAAGATCCAGGGTCTCTCGCCCGATTTTGTAAGCGAGAGTAGTATTACAATTAAAATATTCACAATATATTTTTCTTCAACGTCTTTAACTACCAATGGTTAACCAATATTGAATGTAAAAGACAAAATAGCACGAGAAAATAAAAAATATTACTTACGTTGAGCTTTGGTAAGTTTACAAACTTTCTGATTACAAGCGCTCTTTTCAATGGAATTTGACGTGCGGCTTGGGAGGTGAGAAATACTAAACTTTTTTCAAATTAACGAGTAACACCTG
This sequence comes from Rhagonycha fulva, assembly GCA_905340355.1. Classification (NCBI taxonomy): domain Eukaryota; kingdom Metazoa; phylum Arthropoda; class Insecta; order Coleoptera; family Cantharidae; genus Rhagonycha; species Rhagonycha fulva. The sequence goes on from HG996556.1 coordinate 40,401,419, forward strand.
ACCGAGGAATACTACTCGTAGATGTTACTGAAACCGTTGATAGAGTTTAAAATACTAAATTTCAGAGGGTAGAGAAATCCCCAAGGTAGCTATCATTTGGCGTTACCACATAAAAACAAAAGTTTAAGGTTAAGTTCTTGTTGTTGCTGATTAAAAATTACAGCGCCCATACACGTGGCTAACCAAATAAAGGCGGATATGGTCTTAAAACTTGCGCACCAAAACAGCGTAGAGCTTGACCATTAAAACTCTCTTTATGAAAACGTGGACTCGCATCAAATGTTTACAGAAGTCAAAAACATTAAATGATAGCTGAACCAATTGTCATACACGAAATTTAACAGTGGCGTCAAAACCAAAAAATATTTGTCAAGGCGCAACATTGTAACTATCGAGTACTGCCTTTAAAGTCCAGAATGTATTGTGAGAGTCTAGAATTGGCAATTTACATCTTCTTGTTTCATTCGTCAATTGTCGATTTTGTTGCGGAATTCTTTTCTTCGTTAGGGGCACACTAAGTTTTATTTTGTTTCAAACTGGGATCCAATTACAATTTTGAAAAAAAGTCAAATTTTAACAAGTGGGGAAGAAAAAATAGATAGCACTAGGCAAATTTTGTTGACAATCGTGGTTTTAAAAGAACCTTTGCTTTGTAAAGAGAATCTCCTATAATTTCTTTTTGAGACATCGACATTAGAACGCTAAAAACCTTGAATTCATTTTGTTTAAATTAATTCAGGATGTCCCCTCAGGATATTCTGTTATCACTATATTGGTAAAGCGCACACCAAAGTTCCCAAATAATTTTAATTTCGTGTTTCCTTCAAAGATTCAGTGATGTGGAAGGGCCGCAGGTGATTTAATCCTTACTAATTTAAAATATTATTTGATAATTTGTGATAATATGAATATAATGTAAATATACCGCAAGTTTTTTAGTCGGGAGTATAGTTACGTTGTTTGGAATCGTTTTCATTACATTATGACATCGACAGATAGCTTATCAATCCAGAAACTACTTAAAAATTAAATTGTAAAAATTCTGTTAAAAAATAGTTGTGATTCAGATCAAATTAATCATTTAACAGTGTTAGAATGTTTTAAATTCATTAAATTTTATAATAATGTTATGGTTAAGATTTTCCTCTTCTCCATCTCTCCTGATTCCTAACAACATCTAAACAAATCTCCTTGACTCGTGTTTAATTAGTTTTATAAAATTATAATACAGCAAATAATAATTACTTTGATATTTGAGAATGAAGCATGGACAGGGAAAATAACATAGGTAGGTAGCATAGCTAATTAATTGAAAATGTTTTGTTATAGCTGCCTCTGGATACTGCTTTAATGATTTTCTTTACGAAAAAATATAATTTAATACAAACTGCAAATAATTAATCATCCTCTAAATTAAAACACAGATACCTGCCGGATATTAAAGCAAAAAATATTCAATGTAGGTATTATAGTATCTACATATTATGAAAATTAATTTAATTTTCAGCTTCGTTCTTCAAGTATTACTTTAAATTTTCTAGAATGCGGCAGCAGGTGATATTTTAAAAATTAATAGCAGTCCTTAAAATTTAAAACTTTTTAGTACTAAATTTGATTCCTGTTGTAACTTTACAAAGAATGTAATTAAAGAGCTACTCATTGGATCGACAAAATGTGGAGTAATTTGATTCTTGATTAAAGGATCTCTTGTTGGTGTTTTGTTTGATTAAAGTGGATATGTAGCCAACCATTAAGTTACTTTAAAAGTTTGCAAAATACTGTTACAATTTTCTTTCTCTTTTTTAACGAATTTTACTTTCTACCTATACTTTCGACAACAAATTTATCAAGGACTGGGAGTTGAATACCAAATAATTCAAACTAAAAAGAAATTAAACAAATCGCTCTCTTTAAATTATGAATGTAGCATGGTCCCTTTTAAAAAAGGGATATTGTTCCAAGTTACGAAAGTATAACATATTTGTTTTAGTTTGATTTCAATAAAACCTACAAAATTACGGTAACAGCGCATTTTAAATATTTCATATATTGAAGTAAAGCACGCGAACCACTTAAAAAGTCAATTTGCGCTCTATTAAATGAAACACCGTAAAATGGAAGAAATTGAGATAAAATAAAAAACCTGATAGAATATAAAATTGAAATTTGAATTACTCTATGCTGCTATTATTATAGTTTCATATTTTTTTTAAGAAAAATAGATGATTTATACGTAACAAGTGAGTGCAACAAAATATTAAATAAAGACTTCTTTATTAGATAAATTTGGATCTACATGGACGTTTTGATTAGCATTTGAATTATCATAAATTGTCAAAATTATTAAGGTTTTCCCCCCTTTAGTAATCAGTAATGGCAAGTCTTATTGTATTATGTGGTTTGTATCCTATCGTAATCCACAGATGATGGTTTGACGACGGTCTGTGAGCAGTATACTATAAACGTGAAAATTCATCAGGTAGGATTAAATCAAACGTAGGCTCTTCACGTTGAAGGAACACAAAATTGCGTTTTCTTTGTGTAGCTCCAAACCTACGTAAATGTTTCTATTACCATGGCGTATTATCGACTAGGTCAGGGTGGGCAATATTAATTATGTAGTATATTAAATTACTAATCGGTTATACTGTTATAGAGACACTACAGATTCAAGAATCCTTTTTGATCGATACCCTAACCAAGTTTGCAACACACACTGTCTATTTAATATTTTACTAAACTAATTTATTGCACCGTTACAAGATTAATTTCAGAGACTGTCAAAAGTTTTCGTCAATGTAGTTCTTATTGAAAAATATTAAATAACTTGAAGAAAAAACGATTTTAATTTCCTGCTGCACAAACGTTTCATATTGATTTTCATACCTCAACAAATTTTCGTTTACATTACAAGCCATACTCTGAAATATTCAAATACATTTTTGATTTGAATAGGTAATAAATAAGAAGAAAAATATTGATACAGGAAATTTTATTGGAATACGAATTTTTTTTGTACACTCCAATAAAAAGTTTTTGGAAAAATCTTACATTATTTGCAAAGCTTAACAAATGTCAAGCAATTCTGAAATTTTATGATGCAATGAACAGTTTTTGTAATCTAGATTTTTGAATATTGCTTTTTTCTATAATGCCTACTGTAATCAATGGGGTGACGCCTTTTATTGCAGTTCTTCTTTGTAACTTCTGTTCCAGATTTATCTTAATTAAGTCTATAAACCACTATTACTATTAACAATCTCCCCCTGTATTATCTGCGACGTTTTTATTACTTTTTGAGATATCCATTACTTCTGTTTCTAAGCTTTTGGAAATTTTCATAACGTTTTCTCATATAACTCTTCTGTTGTAAAACAGAACTTACACCTTAATAAAGAACACATGTTCATATTGATCGTAAAAGTAAGACATAAATGCGTCTTTAACTAATACAACGTTTAGTGCATGTAAACCTTAGCTTCCAGTTTATGGAACTGAAAGATTTTTTGAATAGATTACCCGAATAATTGAAAAAAAGTTTTACTGTGTCGCGTTAATGTATAATCAATCGGCAATTTGGATTTTATTTGTGATGAAATATAAACGATATACTGTCACCTTAACTTTTTACCGATATATCAAAAATACACAAAAATCACGAAGTTGCAGATAATATGAAATTCTGAATAACAAAACTTTCGGTGACAGATTTTATCAAAAATTTCAACTTGCAAATTGTTCGATTTCTTGAAAGATTTCATTACAAGAATGAACGTTGAAAAGTAAATACAACGTTGATAATTTAATTTGCTTTCAACAAAACTTGGTTCAAATTATGTTATTTTAAAATGTATGTATTATTATTCAATACTAGAAGATTACCCTATAAATTATATGCTCAAAAGAATGGTATACCAAGCAATGCATAGCAACTTAAAAAAATGGTTATTAAATATTAATAACCATCGGGAATCGAATCTGTGATCTTGCATTCGAAACCCCAAATCAACCATCTGTACAATGCAGCAAAACATGTACAATTATGCAAAATAACTAGTCGTGTAATTTAAATTAAATCACGTCTAAATTAGAGAATGTATCGTTTTTGTACATTTGCTTAATTAAATTTTAACACTTGCAAAATTTAATTATATTCATTTGATTAATTACCAAAGCTTACTGAAATTAATTTTAGATTCCACTAAGCAACTAAACTCCTGTAAGTAAATTACTACAAAAATTGAACTTTTAACCTGTGATCGTGGAATCAATAAAAAATATAATTTAAATAAAATTAGAACAATTTAATGGAAAATTTTCATTGCAAAGGACTTTTATAAAGACCACTGTTCTACATAAACAGGCAATTCAAATGTAAAAGAAAGTTTTTACATTGTGTTTTTTCAAAAGCTCTCATTAAAATCTGTTAGGATGTTGAATAAACGTAAATTTAGTGAATAACGTAGAGGAAGTTAATTAAAGGTATAAAAATTATGTAAATTATAGCATAAAACGGTAACTAAACTTGTAATAATTGTTATTTCTTTATTCTATTAAAAGTTTTACGACAGTACTAACTTTAAGCTTTTTATATTCAAATTTTCAGGTTATATTGTTATCCAATACAAAAAAATAAATAGTATATAAAGCTCGAAAAGAATATTTTATCCATGATGAATCAATCAATTATTAAAAAACTTCTTTTTAGAAACACGACGTCGAAGTATTAAGGAGTTATAGACTTATCTTTATACGTATAATAATTGAATTTCCGAATCCCATAATATTATAGCATGTAAATCTAGTCAATCACATAAATCCGGATGGTTTAACGGATTAGCGTAGTAACGAACTACTAGTCAAAGCTTTGGGTAAATAAAAATAAACGCTGTCGCTCATAATATACTAAATTATTAATCTTCACCTTCATAAAAATAACCTAAATTTTTAATCTTAAAAATTCAGACAGAAACAAAATGTGTTATAATAAAACTTTAATTTTTTCAAGGGGTATGTAAATCCCAAGCATTTCTTATTTTCTGTTACAAAATATTTTTACATAATTTGATTAAAAATGAAAACAAAGAAATTTAAAATAAAATGATCATTGTTTCAATCAATTTTACTAGGTTAAAGAATAGTTATTTATGCAACAAAAGTAAAAAGGCAACATTAACATAACAATAATAAAGAAGAAAAGAATAGATAAACAACTTTTTGGAATTCAAATTTTGTACAAAAAAGTTTGTGACAGCATTTCGCTGTGCTTTCTATGGGAAAGATAATATTCACATTATTTTAGCATTTTAAAAACATTACAATTTAATTCACATCAGTCCCAAAAAATTTTTTGGTATAGAAGGTATGAATTATTTTATTAAGATTTATTTGACATAATTAACTATGTAGATATTTAACAATTGTATACTGTGGTGTTTTAAGGCTAAAAAGGAGGGGGTGATTGCTTTTTATAAAATTAAGGGTTAATCAGAAAAACATCAAAACGCAGAGAAACCAATAAAATTTTATATTTGACTTCAGAGGGGGGCTTTTGAATGAAATAAAAAACAAAGGTTAATCCAAATTATAGAAAAAAGTAAATTGTAACATAAAACACAAAATTATACCTACTTATTTTGAAAATTTACGTTTTTGAAATTATTAAAAGTGCAATATTTAAAAGTTGTGACCAGTGCGCGCATGACCAAAAATAAAACCAAGAATTGACGATCCGTGCAGGAGAGATAACGAAAAGTTAACTTGAAAACCTTCAACAAAAAATTTTGCTTTTGATCGGCAACTGTTCTAAAAGCCAGAGCGAGGCCAAACCACGATTTGAATTTGATACAAATTAACATAGATAAAAAATTATAAAAAAGTCGCGATAAACAGTAAAAAAGTGAATTAAATTACAAGTAAAAAAAGAAATAGGTAGTATTTTGAAAACATTTGGGAACCGCTGAGTATGTAAATTTTGGTTAGCATTTTTGGAAACAAAAAAGTAATATTTTTTTATATACCGATTTATTTGGGAGGTCTATCAAATTTTTAGCCGTATTAAATGGTCTGATGAGGCGAGCAACGAATTTTTAAATTGGTTTTATATTCAAATAAAAAAAGCATTTTACCTAAGCTGATTTTTTGACATTTGGTGAAGATTTTTCTGACTAACAGTTTAAGGCCGTGTGACACTCATATTATTTTGTCGTTAAAATTCTGTTGAAATTTCATGCGAGAAATTTTATGCAAGACATGTTCTATTTTTTTTACCTGAATACTATTATTACCTGGTTAGGTAGTAGGTACTATTATTACCAGAAAAGGTGATAATATTATTTTGAAATGTTAATTGAGTGTCGCTGTTAAATATTTAGTTAAAAGAAGCTCATTTATTATTAATTATATAGCAATTAAAAAATAATAAAAAAAAATTAATATTTTAATTTAACAAATATTTATGGTTCAAAAAAATTTATGTGACAAGAAAAAGTAGGTTTTAGATAATAAGAATAAGTTTTTAATCCTTGCGATCCGTGGTGTTAGTTTCTCAATATTTTTTCAAAAAACGTGCTACAATCAGTCAATTGTTAGGGCCAATTTCATGATCGCACTGATAAACAAAGATATAAGCAAAAATCACAGTATAAGTGATGAATCCTGATTAAATTACAATTTACATTACAATAACACTTTGCAGACTTGGGGCCATTTTGCTATTGACAATTGACAGACATCATGCGCTTGCGCCAAATTTTACAAAGAAACCGAGTGTCATACAGAAAAATTTCTCATGAAATTTGTCATGAAATTTGTATTGAAATTTTAAGGTTTTACACGTGCTAAAATTTATCATGAAATTTCTCATGAAATTTCAACAGAATTTTAACGACAAAATAATATGAGTGTCACACGGCCTTTTTACACAATAAAATTCAGTAGAGTAGTATCATAAAATAATCAACTTTTTAAGTTTTTTATTATAAATCTGTTTGACTTTGTAAAAAATTTTAAGTTTTACACAGTAACACTTTGAAAGTCTAAAATGAGACTTTTTAATTTGTTTTTTTATGATATTTATTAAAAAGTATCGTCTTCGGTCGTCTAATCACACCATTACATAACAACTTTAAAAATGCTCAGGAATTTGTCAATGAGTAGAATTTTAATTCAATTAAATTTCTTTAGAGCAATTACATTTTTTGTTTTTAATTTTGATTGGTTTTTTTTGAAAAGTTTTGCCACAATTTAAAATAGCATTTTGAACCACGACCCCTGGAAAGAATTTTTTAGGGTTTACTGCAGTTGCAAGCTTAAATATCGTAAATTAAAATAAGCGTAAATTATTGCAATACATAAGTTTTAACCTATTAACATTTAGGGGCATTATCTACCCCCACAGAACCCTCAGTCGCAATTACAATTTTTACAATTATTTAAAATGGTTGCAATTTAATAAAATAACATACCCCATGCATCTGTTTTTGGTGACTAGGGTGGAAGTTTGAAAAAAGGTGGAGGTATAGAAGAGGTTTAGGTATGCTAAAGCACACGTAAAATATAAAGAAAATTAGCACAATCTACGTGCGAGATGGAATTTACAGATTTTCTATTCAAATTGTTTTCAAATTTTGATTTCTATCTGGTATTTTCAGCATGGATAATAGTTGAAAGTTAGGTTAGCTTATATACAGGATGTTAAAAATAAACGACCACAATTAAGATCAACTTATTATTGCATTTAAAACTTATGTTAAATTCTAATAAGAATTTAGTTTTGGTAGTTAAGTAATAAGAGGCCTGAAGAATAAATTAAAATATTGCAAGTAAAAAGCTTAAAGAAATTTAAGAATGGCAAAAGAAAACTCTTAAAAAATAATGATACTACTAAAAATCAAATAAAACAAAATGGTTATTTTGATTTTTTTTTTTTAAATTATTCAATATATTATAATCAGTAAATCGTGAAAAATGTCTTTCTATCGAATAATTTTCTTGCTTACATTTGTCGAAACTTTAGCATTAAGGATTCTATCGATTTTTGCATTTTTTCACTAACTTAGAAAGTTTATAGTTACGCAAATGGAAAAGCGTTAGAAATAAAATTAATATTTCAGACAAAATGCTAAGACAAAGAATAATCAAAAATTTCCCAGTTTTATACAGCGGCAAGTTTGTGTAATAATTTACCTTTTTAGTTATCGGAAATGAAATAAGTTAAGAGAATTTGTAGATTTAGGCACTGGAGTAATTACATTATTTTAAAAACCGGATTTAGTTAAGTTAAATATACATTTTTTTAAAATTTTATTATACAAATTTTCTGGATTGAAACCTACAATTTAACGTAGGTTCCGATCCACCGAATTGTAATGCACTTTATTTTGAGAAAGTTTACTAAACAGATGTCACCTAGGTAATTTGCTGTTACCTTTTAAGGGTAGACCCTCATAATCAACTTATTCCTTTACCCGGCGTAATCGACTAGGATACTCATCAGTCATCAATATCAGTCAACGCACTTAAGGACTAAGTAATTACCGTCTCATTGCAGGTTGAAGTAATTAAAAAGTAATATTAATATTTCCGAATTGATTAATTTGGGACAATGGTAAAGCTAATTGGGTTTTAATAATCTCGAAAAATTTTAATCAGCTTTAGTTTTCTGAAACTTGCATCGAATTTAATGAAAATATACCAATAATCGATTCGACAAAATATTTATTAAATTTTGTGTCTAATAAGTTTTGTGTAGCTTTGGTAATTTGAAATACTGAAGGGTAGAAACTGAAACTATGCATGACATGTATTGATTTAATTACACTAATATACCACATTTTCGGTAACATAAAGCTTAGTAAGTAAATAAATTTGAAATCTGTCAAGTCACCCTCGAATGTAAGTATTTTAGCATTAATCACAAATTCACAAGGTGTTTCAATTGTCAAATTTCAGTTTTTCTTAAATATAATTTCTGAGAAAGCGATTTTAAATGTTATTCAAATAAAATAATAATTATATTTGCAATCAAACCATATCTTATGGAAAAGATATTACTCAATTAAATTTTCTATATAAGCCGGTTATTAAACCTACTCCTAAATTAAGTCATTTAAGTAATCTAACTTGGAGTTTAAGTGAGGATCAAACCTATAATTTAATAATTACGAAAACCACTACACTACAAGAATAATCAATTAATATCTTAAGTAGATAACTATAGGGATTATCCGAAGCCATGCAATTTTCCAATTCGATGAATCTCCAAATTTTTATCGTTTAATGCTTACCAACCAGAAAAATCAAATTAATATTATACAAAAGTGATAAGAAACTTATTTTAAAGACATAAGAAATATTTTATCTTTAATGCCAAAAAAGTTTTAAAATGAAAAAAGTTTAGTAATATTGTAAGCTGTCTCTTTGAGTTGGCTCATAAATTTCAACAATATCGAAACTAATTCTCATGGGAACCACACGAGGCAATACAAAATATTATACAACAGAGTAATTCATTATTTAATGTGTTAAATTTCGTATGTAATTTTTAGTCGGAAAATTTTTTTCCCAGCAAAACTCAATAACTAATGAGTTATAATTGATAACCAATTAAAGTAAGAGCGCTTTTAGAAGTATTTCCTCAGACGCACACCATTTTGTAATTTGCGTTCAATGTATTCATTTGTGCTTTGTGAGCTTTTCGTGTCGCTTTTAGTTTAGATTGTGCTTTTTCAATTCTTGACATTTTTTATAAATTAATGAGGTGGAAACTTTTTTATTAGGCCTGTTTGCTCTCCACCTGTTTACCGTTTTGTTAAATTTTGATTCAACTGTTTGTAAAACTCTAAAAATTCAGTTTAATATTTTGATATTGCCAAGAAAAACTATTAAAATTTACAAACATATAAATTTTATATGGATGAATTATTACAGAGCACAATATTGTAGATTTAATTTTTAATCATTTCAGTACTTTTAAAACCTGATAGATACCTCAGGGCTTGTTCCAGATCCTATAAGTTACGACGTTAATAACTTAAAATTTATTTTAAAAACAATTTTTCAAATGTACCTGTCAAACCTAAAAAAAAAAATTTATATTGTAGGTCTCAGAAGGTCTCTATTTTGGTGAGTCAGTACCGTTTAATAAACAAGTCGGGAGAAGTTGTAAAAATTATTTGGCAGTAGTGGACACTTATAATACGAAAAATCTATTAAAATTGAGAACTCTTCCAATTATCGAAAAAGTAAAATTTATAAGAAACCAAATGTTTAGAATTTACTGTTAGGAATTTTGCATAAAAGGATTTAATTTAATAAAGTTTTATGGTTGAAAAATTTTAATTTGAATTGTTTGTAAGTAATGGGTAGAATAACGTCATTTGTAAATTATTTTATTCCGCATATATCTATAGAGGTAATTATAATCAATGGTACAATAAAATCTGAATTGGTAATTTAAGATTGCAAGCAAAAATACGGTGTGGCTTTTCAAGCCACGACAGCTTTAAAGCTTAAAAGCTCTTGCTTAAAAGCAATAATACTCGTACATATTTTTGTTTAAAAGTTAAAATCGCCAAGAGAAACATAAATTGAATGCTACATTATATTTGGAGTGCAGAAGACTTAGTGGTTAAGTTAATGAAAAATAACTATTTAACTAATCAACTATAAGGTCATATATTAATTATTTTATTTCTGATTATTTATTTGAGTTAGGTTTTGTTAATTTTATCCCACCAAGATGGTAAAACTCTTCATTTTTATTTCATTAAAATGTCTTTTTTATAGCATTTGTGATTCTTACTTATTTTCTGTTGAGCTTTCTGCTAAATTCTAATTTAACTTTCTTGATATTTTATGCAATATATCTGGTAATTGAGAATGCAGTCTTTTAAAGTATTTGATCACGATGAGTTCTATCGTAGATTGTCATTCAGTTTAACGTGAAATCCAAACCACGGTACGAATAAATTTGAGATTACTTTAATTAACTTCTATGTTAATGAGAGGGTATACGTGTAATTATTCTGCTTTATAATTCTAAAATATAAAGGATTTAAAGCAACATAAATTATTTAATTTATTATGTTACTGGAAAAGTACACCTGTACCTTTGTAGATATTATGTAGAGTAAAATCACTGCAATATTCTTTTTCTGTAAAATAATTACATTTCATTATAAAAATATTGTATTATTTTCTAAGATGTTTGGGGCAATCCGGATGTCCTTAAATATCTTTATAATTTTTTAATTTTAAAAATTGTTTTTATGGATGCTAAGAAATACATCACCTAAAATTTTCAACAAGTAGCATTATTGATAACTCCCATATAAAATGTTGAATAAGTTGAAGCGGTGGCACATGGACTTGGAGGTCTTCGGGTGAGGACTTAAACAAACGAGTGTTCAAGACTCACTGAATAATTTATTTAAAATCATCTCTTTTATACAAAATTAAATACATAAGAATAATAGGTTAAACAAAGAACAAAGTAATCATAAAAATTATTGTAACTCAGCGTTTTCTTTATAGTTATTGCCGTGCTTCCAGGTTGAGTCATTTGTTATAATTCATTTCCTAGTCGGCATTTGATTATGGATTACATTTCCATGATTTGAGTAAAAATATAAGTTGTAATTATAATGCAAGTTCATTGTCTGCCTTGCAATTAAATTACAAAGTAAACGTAGTTTTGTATAAGAAATGAAATTTCCATGTTTAATATTGAAAATGACAATTTTGAATAATTAAACAAATGTACAAAGTACAAGTGTACCTTTTTAATAATTTAAACGAGTTAAAATCTCAATAATATAACGGTCAAAACTATAAATAACAAAATAACAGCAATTTAAAAATAGTACCTACTACAGTTAACTTACAGAGCAAAATATCTGAGTTTAAATTGTGGATTTTACGGAATTTCTGAGCTTAGCCTTTTAGTAGACATCTACAAGCTGTGGTGAAATCAAACAAACAAGAAAGCAAAAAACAAGATATAGATATGGGGTCTAATCTTTCCATTAAACCGGTTTTGTAAATCCTGGAATAAGGAACTAATGTAAAGATGATCACATAGTAATATTTTTTGCAAAGATTATCTTCCAAAATTTGATATACTAAAATTTAAATCTAAAAATAAATTAACAACCCTTAATGCTGTTCCCTTGTAAAATCACATTTTATGACTAGCAGCCGGGTCTATAATGAACTCTCGAATTACTTTACAAAACACATAATCATATTTTAGAACAAAAGTTTGCTTCTCAACCTCAACATAACCGATTACAGAGACGTTTGCTGACAGGTCATTTAAAAAGTTTTGTGGAACACTATTAATGTGTATATAAATGATAATGACTCAATAAATTGATGATGTTAAAAAAAATTATATAGTTGTTAATTCTACAACTACAACTACTTTTTGCAGTAAATGAAACTTTATTTTTTAAATGAATTCCAAAATGTTGAATTTATCGAATTTTTTATTATTACTAGACTGCTAAATAAAAGAAAGGGTATTGTGTTTAACAAGTTGGTATATTTTTTTAATTAAAGCTGTCATTTAAAACCTAACGTTTAAAATTGAATTAAAAAAAAACTCAAGTTAATTTCTTTAAAAAGTATGCTTTACCTATACAGTGCAACCTCGATAATCTCAACAAATTAACTAACGCAAGACTGTACAGTTTACTAAATTTTATATTATTACTATGTTATATTTCTACATAAATTAGGTCATAATTGAAAATATAATTTAATCTTCATCTTCATCTTTAATCATCATCACATTTGAAAATAATATTACAATATCCAAACTGTAATAATATTAACAGATCGACTATCAAGCATTTCAAACAGATTCAGACTTTTTTATTGGAAAAATTTATTACCTATTATAATGAAACGTTTATAACGGATTTTTATGTACACCATTAAATTTAAAACCTAATATTTATCAAATAATCTGTATAACATTTATCGGCTTAATCCATTTTATGGAATGGTAAGTTGCTGTATGGAGTTCTGAGTGAAGTATGGTCTTGAGTGTGTTTACAGATTTAGAGCAGGTTATGTTTTAAAAATTTGGATAAAATAGAGCAATACAATGAAGAAAAGAAGTAAATTAATACAAAACACGAGAATTTGAGTTTAGGGTAATAAATAAATTATTTTAAGGGTTACGTTAGTAGTACGGGGGCTTTTTAAGGCTTTATCTTGGCTCTTATACTGACGCTGACGTTAGATACGCCTTAAAACAAGCGCAAAAGAAGTCCTAGATTACAAAAAAAAGGAATTTAGAAGGCATGGTTCGACGAGAAGTGCAAAGAAATGAATAAAGTTAAAAAATAAGCAAGAAACAATTGGATAAGAACGAATGAACAGGAACAATTGAATGAATACAAAAGGAAACGAAACAAACTTATAAGCTCTACAAACACAAGAAAATTGAATGGATAGACGAAAAAATAAGAGAGATAGAGATAAGTCGTGTGAATAACAACGCAAGAGACTTTTATAAACAAATTAAAGACACGAAAAGCAAATACACGATAAAAAGTAGAGGAATAAAAAACGAAAACGGAATACTTGAAAGCAGCACTAAAAAAGTTAAAGAAATATGGGAGAAATACTTCAGAAAAAAGTATTTGAAAGCAAAGTACTAAGAACGATAATAGGGCTTAAACGAGTTAATGGTGAGTGTTGAGTTGTATAAAAAACACCTTTGAGTTATGAAAGTTTTATTTCATCAACAAGAAACGCTAGGTCGTTACTTGTCAACTGTGCTAACAGAACTGAGTGAGACATGGCTGCCATGCAGCGAACATAAAAATGTTTCGTGTACATATTAAATTATAGATGGCGTTAACATGCCGCCGGCCTTGACTTGTCAAAATTAAATATTATAATTAACATCTTAACTAATATAAAAAAATTAACAGAAACTTGGAATTGTAACATAAGAAATTAAATAAAAAAATTTAGTTCATTTTTTCTTCTCATTAGAAAAAATCTCTTATAATTGCTCCATTGGCAATATACACACTTTAGTCACCGCACGTTTAACAATTGCTCCGTTGGAACACTTCACTGTAACTACACGTGTGATGTTGTCGGTGCCTGGATGGATGTCCAGGATTCTTCCCGTCAGCCATCGTGCTGGTGGAAGGTTGTCATCTTTGAGTAGAACTAGTACTCCAACTTTGATAGCTTCTGCACCAATCTTCCATTTGGTGCGCTGTTGTAGTTCGCCGATATATTCCTTTGACCATTTAGCCCAGAAATGCCTGGTCATTTGCTGAAGATGTTGGTAACGATTTAGTCGATTTAGAGGTAAATCTCGTACATCTGGATCCGGTATCGTTGTGAACGAACGTCCGATAAGAAAATGAGCTGGTGTAAGGATATCAAGGTCATTAGGATCTGTCGTCAGTGGCGTTAATGGTCGTGAATTTAGAATGGATTCTATCTGGATAAGTAAAGTGTACATGTCCTCGTAAGTCAGTGGTGTCAATGAAATAATTCTTTTTAGGTGATACTTTACGCTCTTCACCCCAGCTTCCCATAAACCCCCAAAATGTGGAGACCTAGGCGGAATAAAATGCCAAACTATCCCTTGATTCGAAACAGCATTTGTTATTTCAACAGCGCTACAACTTAAAAATTGAGCTAATTTTTGCAATTCATTGTTTGCACCGATGAAATTGGTACCATTGTCACTGAACATATTTAGTGGTTTGCCTCGTCGCGCTATGAAACGTCGCAAAGCAGATAAAAAACATTCGGTTGTCAAATCTGTGACTAATTCTAAATGTAACGCCTTTGTAGAAAAACATACAAATAAAGCAATATAGCATTTTGATGTTTTGCTACCACGTCCCTTTCTATCTTTAATTAAAAATGGACCTGCATAATCAATGCCAGTGGAATGAAATGGTGGCATGATTACAGTTCTCTCATTAGGTAATGAACCCATGATTGGATTGTTAGCAATTTTCGGTTGAAATCTAAAACATTTTATGCAATTTTTAACTACCTGTTTTGCCAAATCTTTACCCCCGATGGGCCAAAATTGTTCTCTTAACGTATTTAGCAATAATTTTGCTCCAGCGTGGCATAGTTTCAAGTGCTCGTTGGCAAACATGAGTTTAGTTAAATGATGACCTTTTGGTAATAATATAGGATGTTTTTTGTCGTAACTAAAATTTGACAATTGTAGCCTTCCTCCTACTCGAATGAGTCCTTTTTGATCAATAAAAGGCGCTAAACTTAGGATGGCACTTTTTGGATTTATCGGTATCCCTTTTTGCAAATTGCATAGTTCTCGTGAGAATGCTGATTGTTGGGTAATTTTGATTAATCGAAATAAAGATTCTTGTAACTCATTAACTGACAAAGGACCGTGTTGTCTATTAATTTTTGTTGTACTACAATTGTGCTTAAACCTTAAACATAATGCTACAATTCTTTTTAATTTATTTATACATGAATAATTCTGAATTTGGAATGACATTTTTGTATCAATTACTGAAAAAGATTGTATTTTATTTCTGATTTCTGGTGATTCATTTGTGTTTAATTGAATTTGTATACCTGGACAAGTAAATATTTGTTTTTCCAACCATTGAGGACCCTGCCACCACAACCGTGAGATTATTAGTTGGTTAGGAAAAACTCCTCGCGATATCAAATCCGCAGGATTTTCATCTGATTTTACATAGTACCAATTATTATCTTTCGTTAGGTTTTGAATTTCTGCAATACGATTGGCTACATAAGTTTTCCATTTATTACTGGGCGATTTGATCCAGCTTAACACAATTTGTGAATCGCACCAATAAAATTCGTTGTTTAATTTTAAATTTAGTAGGTTTTTGAATTTGTTTGCTAACTGTGCTGCTAAAACTGCTGCACATAACTCTAATCTAGGTAATGTAGTGTTTTTGAGAGGTGCTACTCTCGACTTGGCTGCTAATAGTTTTATACTTATTTCATTATTTTTGTTAATTGATTTTAAATATATACAAGTACCGTAACCTTTTTCTGATGCGTCAGAAAATGCATGCAATTCTATGTGGACCGATTGTACAATAACTACATGACGTGGAATTTTTATTCTGTTTATGTATTTTAATTCTTCTTTAAATTTGAACCATTTTGTTTGGATTTCTAATGGAACTGATTCATCCCACTCTAGCTTTATTTGCCATAATTGTTGAATTATGAACTTTGCAATAATAATAATAGGTGCTATTAATCCTAAAGGGTCAAATAGCTGCGCAGTTGTAGCTAAAATCGTTCTTTTTGTGGTTTGACTGTGAAAATTTAATGCATGAGTGCAATAAGTAATTTGATCTGCACTGGGATCCCAATTTATCCCTAATGTTTTTTGAATTTTTTCTGAAATTCAATTCATTATCACTGATAATGATTTTTCTTCGCTTAAATTCACTTCGTTGCTCGTCCATTTTCTTAATTCAAATCCATATTGTTTAAGAATTGATTGTAAATTTTGCTTGATAAGTTTGAGTGCTGTAAGTGAGTTAGAACCTGTTAATAAATCGTCTACATAAAAATCTCTCTTTATTATTTCTGACTCGATTGGAAATTCTTCATTTTCGTTGATGGCTATTTGATGTAAAGATCTGATAGCCAAAAAAGGTGCACTCGTTGTACCATATGTGACCGAGTTTAATTCGTAACACATAATGTCTTCATTTTCTTGTGGTCTCCATAGAATTTTTTGGAATAACCTGTCTTCTGGGTGAATCCAAACTTGTCTGTACATTTTGGCTATGTCGCCGGTTAGAACGTAGTCATATGTTCTGAAACGTGATATTATAGAAAATAAATCGTCTTGTAGGGTTGGTCCAGCAAATTGAACTTCGTTTAACTGTTGTTCGATAGACTTGTTAAATTCATCGATCTGCCAAAATCTTTCAACGTTTTCATGTAACTGTTTTAAAGTCAAAAAAGAGGTTGTATTATTTCTTTGATTATTTTTCGGTTCGCTTATACTTCCTGATACTACCCATCCTAATTGCGTTTTTTGTAAAGTTGGTAGATAGGGTTGCTTGATTTGCCCTACGCACATAATGTCATAAAATATGTCTGCCCCTATAAGCAAATCTATAGGTGCTGATTGATTGAATGTAGGATCAGCTAATTTTATGTTTTGTGGTATCTTGAAAATGTCTAACTTACATGAGCGTAATGGTAATTGTTCGGTGATTTGGGGTATTACTAAACATGATAATTCAAATTCATAATCGTTTGTTGTTGATTTCAGTTTTACCTGTACCTTTTGTGAAATGTTCATTATACCTTGATTTATGCCTGTTACATTTATTTTAGTTGATTGTGTAATTAACCCTAACTGGTTGCACATTTTAGTGGTGATAAAGTTTGACTGCGATGCTGAATCCAAAAGAACCCTTGTTACTTGCCACCGTTTTTCTTTGTTTTCCACAAACACCTTTGCCGTTGATAACATTGTTTGTGAATCTATCATAGCTGACGCGCAAGTTAAAGCTTGCTCCTGAATTTCTTCTTCATTTGAACTTTCGGGTTGACTTTTTGTTTCAATACATGCATTCGCTGTAACCTTGTTGGTTGGCTGTTGTCGCCATTCATTTATGTGTAGTAATGAGTGATGTTTCTTACTACATTTTTTGCAAACATGTTGTGATCTGCAATCTTTTACAAAATGACCTTTGCGCAAGCAATTTGTACATAGTTGTAATTCTCTTACCTTGTTACCTTGTGTATTTATATCTAATTTTAAAAATGATTCGCAAAATGGCATAATATGATTTTCATTACAATAATTGCATGATACGTTTAAAGAATTAAATGTTTTAGTTATTCGATTTATTGAATTATTTTGAGTCGTTTTAACTTTATCGGTTGATTTTGTTTTTGTTATCATTTCTAATGTGTTTTGTCTGTTACTTAAAAATTGTAGTAATGATTCTAATGAGGGAACTGCATCATTACCATCATTTTCGTTACTTAATTTTGTTTCCCAATCTTTGTTAGTTTGGTAATCGATTTTTGATGTTAGTATGGGAATCAAAATTGCATCCCACGATTCTACTGCTTGCCCTAAAGATTTCAAACATTGTATGTGATTTTGCACCGTGTTGATTATCTGCTTTAGAGAATCATACGCTTCACGATTCATATTTGGTATATCTAAAATTGCTTGTACATGATTATTTATTATTCGTCGTTTATTGTTGTAACGCTTTTGTAATAATGACCATGCTATCTCGTAATTTTGTTCCGTTGATTGAAAAGGTCTTAATAATTCAGATGGTTCACCTTCAAGTGTAGTTTTTAAATAAATTAACTTTTGCACATCTGATAAATCAGAATTTAAATGTATTAACGTTTTAAATGAGTCATAAAATTCTTGCCACAGCGTGAAAGTACCATCGAATTTTGGTAATTTTATTAACGGTAGCTTAACCGTTGTCTTATTGTGAGGGTTTGTAATTTTTTGAGAATTTGATGCGTTTGAATTGTTTTGCATTTCACTACTGCTAACGTTTGCTAAACTAGATTTAATGCTAACTGCCTTTTGTTGTAACAAAATGCGTGATGCTTGGCTTGTAAGATTAAAAAATGAATCTTGAAATATTTCCCTTTCATTTAAATTTTGTGTTTCATTTTCTGGTTCTAAGTACTCTATTTCTCCTTGAATTTCAAAATAAATTTCATAAATTTGTTGAATTTTGATTAACCTTTGCTCTAAATTTGAAAAGTCATCGTCATTTAATTCGTCTTGTTTACCTTTTATGTTTGTCATGTATTTTTCAAATAGTGTCAGTTGACCTTTTTGAAAGCCTCTTTTGTAACGTAATTGTTTTAATAGTTCGTCTTTGTCTGGCATTTTTGTAATTTGTCAGGAAAATAGTTCGGAAAACTTACTTTCTTATCTTCGTTTCGTATGTGGTGTGGACCAGCTCGTTTTTGTGTATTGTGTGGAGTGTTGTCTTCGTTTTGTCGGACTCTCTCACTCGTTTGCTTTGGTTTAATTGCTTGGTCGACTGTACTGCATAGACGCTTTCGGTGCATGTGCACTTGAATGGAATGTTGGTAAATTTCTTCGTTTTTTCGATATTTGTGGACTTGTGTGAAGTTCTTCTTCCGTTTGTTGATATTGTACGTTTCACTTACTTGATAATTTGTTGCTTTGTTTGATTTCGTTTCTTGTTTTTGCTTGAAAACCATGTGTATTTTTGTTTGTTATGCTTGTTCGTTGTATTCTTCTTGAAGAACTTGTGTTATGTTTGTGCTTGATTCGTTATCCGGCTCGAAGGACCAATGTTGAGTTGTATAAAAAACACCTTTGAGTTATGAAAGTTTTATTTCATCAACAAGAAACGCTAGGTCGTTACTTGTCAACTGTGCTAACAGAACTGAGTAAGACATGGCTGCCATGCAGCGAACATAAAAATGTTTCGTGTACATATTAAATTATAGATGGCGTTAACAGTGAGTGTCGAATGAGAACAAACTCTGAAATTCTTGAAGAAATGAACGGCGAAGACATCGTAAAGTTTATCAAGTCTCAAAGACTAAGATGGTGGGGACACTTGATGAGAGCCAATGATGAAGAAATAACAAGAACCATAAAGGCATGGAAACCTGACAAAGAACGATGCAGAGGAAAACCAAAACTGAGATAGATCGATGGAGTATTGGAAGACCTAGAAAAGATGGGTGAAAGAGAATGGAGGCAAAAAGTCATAGAACGAACAGCCTGGAGAAAGATTGTGTGGGATTTTAGAACACATCAGGACCTATAATAAATGAATTGTAAATATGAAGATTAATCCACCTCAATAAACGGATCCTGTAAGTCCAAAAGGACAGCTAAATTCTATATAGAATGTAATGCTATTAATAATAATAATAATAATAATCCTCGGCCTTACAACTTCTCAATGCTTTTTCAAAATTTTTTTTATTTGAAAGTTTTGTAAAACTTATCAAAATTGCAGAAAGCTTTTATTGTTACCGCATAATCATAAACCGTCGATGATCGCGAGTATAAATTTTACAAGTTCAAATTCAAAGAATTTTATTAAAGAAAAAAGTTAGATTTTGCGAACCTGTTTAAATATAAGCAAATAGTGGGCTAAGTAAAACAAAAATCATAGTTCAGTTTAGCATCCGATGTCGGTTCAGCTTAAAAGGAATTCGATCGATAAATAGACCACTTGCACTCCACATAACTAGACAAAGGTATCTGCTATCAAGCATACTCGTGACCATAAGAATATTCCAACCAAGAGTAAATTTATCCAACTCAAAGCCAACGTCTACCTCATAACCAAATTTATAATAAAAGATCACAATGTAATCAAGGGAGTGTTTCAGGAACTACGAGGAACATTGCGTTTTAAGGTTAACGTTTCTCAGTAGATAAATAAAAAGGTAAAATATTAGAAGATTTTATATTAAAAATTGAGATATTGCTTCTGAAAAATTCAATCCCTCTAGAAAATTTGAATCAAATTTTCAATGGGTAAAGAAAAATACGAGGCGAGCTAAAACCAAATTTGTTACAATTTGCTGTAAAGTTGAATATTAACATGAATATGTTGCTATGATAATGAAACATGAAAGGCAATTACTATAATAATAACAATAGTAATCACGAAAGTTCGTGTATGACTTACCTGGTTAATAATGTGTGAATTAACTCACAATGAATATTTAGTTACGTTAGTTACACTTCTAAAATGTAACGATAGAAAAGAGACACATAAAAGTGTCTTTTATGCAGAAAGCTCATGTCGGATTTACAAATCTAAACTTTAAACAAGTTAGAACTTTACAAGCGTTTAATTGTTTTTGACTCAAAAATCTTTTTTGAGATCAGTCAAATTCGAGCGTTTGTGATTGCAACTATGTCACAGTACGTTTTTCCGTACTGCAATTGGATTTTAGCTGCACTGGTCTCTAATTTTTACAACTTTATTCTTTGATCAAATTCAATCTGCTAAGGGTTGCTGCTTTATAAACTATCAGAACTTAGAAATGTCTTGAAAGCTCATTAAATGCAGTGATGCAATTGCTACAATTGGTCCACATTCGTTATAACCACAATGTGCCATACCAAGAGTACGTAGTAAGCAATTACAATGTTCCTGTTTATTGAATTTCTTAATATTTAATGTTGTAAATAATCGTTGACCATAAAATATTGTTTTACCTACCGCAAAATTTATTCTCTAATAGCCTTTTCAACCTCTAACAAATAAATTTAATCTTAAAATATAAATCTTTTAAAAAGCACCCACGGCGCTGGCGCTATCATACGATAAACCGCTAAAAAAGACGCAAACAAATTGCTTTATCAATTCGTTTTAATTAAGAAGTGCTATCAGTTTTCTGATCATACAAAGGTACAAACGAGAACAGACACTCGTAAACAAACACAGCCTAATAAGATTACATTGAGTTTCACAAATTTAAATCTCAAAAGAACAGAAGAAATGTACCTGCTTTTAAACATAATTCGAGTTACTTAACTGTAATTGGTTTTTACTAGTCGCATCAGATCGACACGATCAGGTTGGTCAATTTTGTTTGAGTACCTACTAATTAGGTAGTAGGTACTTATTTACTGTAAACTATATATAAGTACCTGCATTGTTAGTTTCATTCGTCAGTTCGAGAAACCGTAATTTGCTTTGGCAGCATAACGATCCATTAAAGTAACAAGGAAGTTTTTCTAACAAGAAATTTTCTTGTATTTCAATCACAATGGAATTATAACGAGCAATAGGTCGAATATTGGATAAGACATACAATTCTTAAATGTTATTGAGTGAGCAATAGGGAAAATTTGATTCAAACATTGAGAACAGCAAAATGGAAATTGATTTTCAAAGCATGTTTTCATATACCTCCTAAATACGGTGCACGCAATAGTTCACCTACTTTTTCTATATCGGTCATGAGTTTTTTCTTCTTTTAAAAAGAAATATGACTGAACAGTTTAACACACGGAATCAAAATAATCTAAACACTTTAAAAAAGCTATTTCAAGAAAATAAATTTTCGAATAAAGTTCTTCTTTATATATCTCTCGTTTTCGTATTACGCGCTAAAAAATTGTGAAAGTGTAAAAAAGTTTGTTGTTTTATTTTATCATTCCTTTGTACTACCTCCGATTTCACCGAAGTGTCTGGATGTCTACTAGAAGTCAGAGCTAAAAAATTCTGTGATGTCTGCAATTTGAACCCAAAATTTAAAAGAATTGAGGTTCTTATAATGAAAAGTTAAAGTTTTGACAATTTTGTAAAGGGTGATAAGGAAGTGTTTTAGTAATTGGATGGTGACAATCGGGGAGAAAAAGGTTTAAAATAAAGGATTTCCAGAAAAAGGTGTATCAAATACAATAAACTGCGCAGTTCGTGGATTGTGTTCTTTTAATCAAGTAAAGTCTCCTTGATTCCCTGTTCAGCCGATCCACTTTCTATACCAATGAGTTCCGTCACAGATTGGCTAGATCGGATCTAGAAATAAGTATCTCGACTAAGAAGCCAGATCATGTCCGTCTAGACACGGTCCCAGAACCAACTCATTTGACATTTGATTACAAAGCTGTAAAGTATTACTTTAAGAAGATATTTTATCTGCTGATGAATGATGCAGAATTTTGCATATAAAAAGTGTCCGGCATGTAAATATGATAGCATTTGTTTTAACGGATTGAAGATCAAATTTCTAGTCTTGTGTTTGTTTAGTTCATATAGAGAAAAATATCTAGTTGACATGTTTAATATATTAGATCCAAAGCTTTGCTGTTCGACTTTCTACGGCCAATTCCATTAACTTGTTTTTTTTAAGTAATTTATTTTTGTTTGATTTTTTTTTTACATATCTCTTTGGGAAATGGTAAAGCAGTATAAATTGTCAAATGATTACTAAAATCGTAATTTATATAAGGTAAGATATAATTCTGGTGATTCGATTTAGTGGACTACACCAATATTTAAAGACTTTTTTTATAAAACTGTTCCATTTGGTTGATGTTAGAATACCTACCCAATAAACAATCTATTTTAAATTTGATAACAAAGTTCAATCGGTCCTAACACGCAAGCTTTTTGTTGTTGGTATATTTTGTTTTAGCACACTGGGGATTGCACAGTTAAAAATGCTACATGTATGGTGAACTGTAAAATTTTGTTATGTGTTTTATTACTTATTTTATAGATGTATGTATAATGAAAGAGAGAAAATTTTAGAGTTACATCAACAGGGAATGCGCAATTGTGATATCGCGCGAAGGCTCGGCATAGTGGCACCAAATGGCACCTGTCGTTCTTCTATGAGCTCATCAACATTTCGGCGATGCAAATTGAACGTTTCAACAAGATTCTGCTCTAACGCATAGAGCAAAAACCACACAAAATTGGTGCAAAGCTCATTTCTCGGATTTCATCACATCTGCGAAATGGCCCCCTTAATCGCCAGATCTCAATCCGATGGATTACAGCGTGTGGTCAATTTTGGAAGCCAGAGCCTGTAAGATACTCTATAAAATTTTAGATGCGTTGAAGCAGTCGTTGTGCCGTGAGTGGGATCGGATATCTATAGAAAAGCTTCGGCTCGTGGCCTTAAATTTTTGGAAGCGTTTGACGTTGTGTATAGCAGTAGAAACCGGCCATTTTGAAACTAGTTAATTATTTTTATCAACAATAATGTTAGCTATTATTGTTTCTTGTGAAAAAGTTTTTCTTCCGTTTAATAAAGCTTTTATTATAAAAAGTTTTGTTATCATTTTTTTTGGGTCACCCGTAAAGAAAATTTTATAGATTCACAGTGATACCTTGTAGACCAGGACATGCTGGTTTATTGTACTAAGTAACAGCTATTCTTGCTTTGGCAGCTACAACCTCTGCATTAGATGGTTTCTGCACTCAAAGAATTTCTAGTTCATTTCTCATTTGAAGAGCAAGCGCGAAGAATTATGGGTGGGTGGTAAAGGGAAAACGTGCAAGTGCTGTCGTGTAATCAAAGTGAACCAATTTTCGTTTTTCCACATTTCGTTTTCACTGTCGCAATGCTTCGTATTGGCTCTACTGAAGTAGTAAACCATAAATAAGCCTCCCATACTATAAAGAGTATCGCATCCAGTCAAAATTCTTTTATTGAAATCAGAATCACATGAGTACAGGCAAAAGCTATCATCATGGTAAATTCCAAAGCAAGGGATGTAATGTCTGCTCTGTATCTGTTTTTTTAATCATGAAAACTCTTTTTTAATAGCCAATCAAATTCAAATTTTTAAATTCAATATCAAAGTAATAATGACCTACGTCTCTACAGTATAAATGTACACCAAAAAATATATCTAGATAATTTCAAAATTACTGAAAAACTAATGGGTTACGCAAACCATGAGGGTACCTGGACTCATCAGTTATCAGGCTATCACAAACATGGGGTTTTAAAAAAACTTCAAATTTCAAACCAAATAGTTTTGGCTCCTTTGATAACGCATCAATCCAAAGGTTAGTAATCTAAAGGAAATATTTGAAAATAACTAAAACATTATTTTAATACTTTTCCGTTAAATTCTTAATTTTCTACTATTTATTTACTATCTAGGCTCAACAATCTCATGTAGCACTAATATAGAATGTTGGCAAAATACTGCAAGATTTAGCCAATATTGGATCTAATATTGGAGCAATATAGAAAATCAATATTGCACCAACGTTGGCTGGAGCTTGGTGCAATATTTCACCAATATTGATTACCAATATTAGTCCAATATTCCGACAATATTGCAAGATAATATTATATTATACATGACAATATAATTGGAAGACAATATTGCACCAATATTGGTAAATGTTCACATCTTTATTATGGCTCAATATTAATTTCAATATTGGACTAACATTGGGCTAAGATTGTGAGCTACTTGGAAGTGACTGGAGATTCGATCTCGCAACACTTATTCCTAGTCGCTTACGTTTTATTACATTTTCATTTATTTTGTTTAAATCTTTTAATTTGACATTGGAGACGGTTATTTGCCTTGTAGGTAACGCAATCAACTGCGAATGCGAGGTACCGGGTTCAAATCCGGAGAAGGGTAAACTTTCTTATAATTAGTTTCAGTCCTTCAAAAGGCACGTTAAGCCGGTGGTCTTCTAGGGTTAGTGAATTGCCGTCATTAACATAAAAACCAGGCACATCTGAAGGCGAGTCCAGCAAACTACCTTATAAATGTAAAAATATTTATATGCTCACAGAACCAACACTGCCAAGAAAATGACGCAGATTTTGGAAATAAAGGCTTAAACTAAGTTGAAGAAGAAAAACTTGACATTGGAAAAGAGTTCTTCGGTTTTTGACTTCAAGTTCGAATCGAGAAAGAATCAAAATTAAAAAATACACTTTTTGAGCGGAAATATCTTATTCTTTGGAGGACTACATCTAAAAACTGTATATTAAAACAATTATTTTTACGTATAATTTTATCCATGTAGTTTAATTTTGCTAATAATTATTAGGAGATAGGTGTAGGATGCATAAGAAAGAAGACCCTCCACAACACATTTCACCCTTTTCTGAAATTAAAAAATTTATAGGTTTTTTTAATGCCAAATTAAAGGTTTTAAAAAAATTTTGTTTGCTGGATATTTCCACTTAAAAGCACCTAATGACTCGACTCATTAGCTTTAACGGTAGTTTCATGAATTCCAAGCATTTAAATAGTTCTACTTATGAGGTAAAAAAAATTATTTTTTAAAACTGGATGCACATTTGATATATTTTATTTAGACGCAATATAGGTGTGATGGAAACGTTGGATGAGCCACAAAGCCAAAACTCTAAACTTAAATCGGGGACACTACGTCTTTCCCAAGTTTTTACAATAGTTTTTTTTAATTTTGATTTTTACATAAATTTTAATGTTGAGTCTATCTATGGAAAAACTAAGAAGTCCGAAATATGCCATAAATTATGGTTTTTTTTAATTTTAAATAATTAACTCCCCCTCTTCCTTTTAGTAATTTTAGTTCTAAATTTTTAAATTTACACTTTTGATTAGAAAATTGGTTTATACTTAAATCTTAACTGTTTAAAATTTAAATTAACTTAATTTTGTTTTCGAACAGAAAGAAAGCAGACTGCATGCTTAATGGTTTCCGGCGCGAAAACTCTCCACATATCAATAAATGGAATGGTATAGAAAAGAACCAGGTAATTGTAAAGATATTCAAGTGTAGTGATCGCTGGTAGGCACAATCAGACAACATAGTTTTAATTTACTTCTATAATACCACTCAAAGAAAAACTTCTAAAATTATTGACAGGTTTGGCCTAGAGCGAACAATTAATAAATCTACATCAAATTATTAATATTTACCGAAAAACTTAACTAAGATATTTTATGAAGTCCGGGCTTTGAACCCAAAATTTTTGATCTGTAAACTAATCAGTGGTTGGTTAAATAAACCCACCGATGTTTAAATAATTTTATGTTAAGGTTTGTTTTACAATTTGTACAATTATTAAATTCACATAACAGAAAATTAATAATAGACGTATCCAATTAAACAAATTGGATCCGATTCCTTTGAATTCCAAATGAGTTTGTTTAAAAAAATACCAATTTAATTAAACAAACAAATATAAATGAAATGAAACTTAATTATAGTTCGTACTATACATCATTATAAACAGCAGTTAAGAAAATGTATGAATAAATTTTAATTAAAATGCAAAACATACTTTAAATGTTATTGTATTTCTGTTCAAAAGGGGTTGTTTAAGGAACGAAACTATTTCAACAAAACCACCTCATTATTTTCACCCAAGTTCTTGTTACGTTAATGGCTCAACTTTTCAAACTTTAATCTCGTACAATAATGTATATGATAATATGTAACTATGTACCTATGTACGGTATTATGCATTATAATAATAAATAACTTTTTATTCAAGTTTAAATTTGGATATATCCTGATTTTAAATTTCCTCGGCAACTTTTAATTACAGGGCGCCAAAGCGCTTTAAATATTTAAAACAGGATTTCCTGCTTTCCTTCGCAGTGCTACATTTTCCAAATAATAATGAATTTACAGGTGACAAAATTCCACTACCTAATCATAAAACAAGTAATTGAAGCCATATGGTGATATTTTATGTCTCACATTAAACGGCTTTAAGTACCTAGATAAAGGAAAAGCTAACATTTAACGAAAACTCCACTCGTAGATAGCAAGATCCTATACCAGATAAATTTTCCCTATTTATAATTATTTCCTGAAATATGACTTTAATTAAAATTTTTTAATTACCACTACGATAATATGTTAGAAACTTGGAAATTTAAAGAATGCGCAATAATTTATTCAAAAATCGTATTGGTTTTTCAATTTTATAAATCACATCGTTACACAATATTTTTCATTACGATAAACTTACGTAACCGTTAAAGTGGAAAATTACTTTGGAGTTTAAACTTTACAATATTATGTTTTATAGTTTAGAAAATTTAAATATTTTTTTTTATAATTTTATTTTTTTTTTGGTTTAAATTTTTTGTCAAAATTAAATTAAATTTTTTTTTTGCAAAACAAAAAAATTTATAACTAAAAAATAAACTTACCTTAAGTTTGTAAAAAACTTAATTGTAACACGTCGCGTTTGTGGAGTAAATTGACGATGTTAACAGAACAGCGATAAAACGTCGAGTGCGACGTCGCGACGCTCGCGGTGGAACATCGATATCAGGTCACATTTCGAATTGGTTGCACCATCTACCTACAAGCAGCTTAATATTTTTTGAGCTTATAAGGATTCCTTTGATATCAAAACCATTAAATAACAGAAAAATAAAAAAATATCGCATTTATTTAAAAAATTAGGGAGGCGCATAAAATTAAATCTTAAACTAAATTATTCTTTATTTTATTGTTGAGCAACATCGGCTACAATGTTTGACCAAAATGTTCTGTACTCCTTCAAAACGGTGCCCCTAAAATTAAAAAAAAAAACCAATAATTTGTCTTTTTGTTTACTTCGGTTCTTACGTAAAGTAAACTTGTCCTTGGGAATCCTTTGGCGCATTCCAAATAAAAGTAGCTTGCTGTTTTTCTTTTGGATCGGCGTGTGTGATGGCGCTACATTCAGGGTGGATTTTGATATTTGGTGTTTCTACCCACTGTCCAATCCAAGCGTTAGATGCCGCTTCTCTTGCTTGCAGGAAAAATCCTTTGAAATATTCGGTTCCTTGAATGGTCACTAAAAGGAAAGTTGCAGATATAAAATACAGACTTCACTCGCAATAAATTTTATTCCGATTTGTGTTAAATTTTTATAAGTTTTCTGTATTTGATTCACAGTTTGCATTTTTAACAACTAACAAAGTTATTATTAGATGCGACTAAGAGTTATATGTAGAATAAATAAAAAAATTCAAAGTTGATATTAACTTTGGCATTTTTATTTTCAATAGTGTAAATAATTTAACTAACAATAGAACCCAAAAGTTAAAAACAAATATTTGAAAAACCATAAATCTCTTTATTTAAAGGTTACAAACTTTTTAGGATTTAAAATTTTGGAATTAAATTAAATTTTGTATGTACAGATTTGAAGATGTCTAAAAGAAAAAAAGCTCAAAATATTTAACTTTGTTGTTATTCAGTATTTAATAATTACAATGAATTCTTGTAAAATAACAAAATTGTTCAAGCTTAACTTTAATTTGACACTATTTCTCATTTTGGAATGTAACTTGCAAATTGAGCAATGTTTTGTGGCGAAAGGAAAGATATCTGTAGACGATTTGACTACTTTTGAACGTTAAGTTTACTAAGCTTCCACTAAGAAGATTAAGGGTTGCTATTAAACTATTTTAGAGCACGGTATTTAAATAGTTTACCTATTAAGTAATAAATAATTAAGTAAATTTAGTATAAACGTTTACTTTTGATTATTATCGATATTTTTTTACCATTGAGATAAACGTGCTAAAGTAAGGAATAGGAGTTAATTAGTAATCGTTACCGACTGAACGCTAAACAAAAACGATTTAACGTAGAATCCAAACTATAGCATAAAAATTTGAAAACTAATAGTATTCGAATCTATAATTTGATCTCCCGATAGATCAACTCCTATTTTTTATTTAGTCAGGTAGGTTTTAACATTTACAATGTTTCCTGAACTCATCCACAATTTT
This sequence comes from Rhagonycha fulva, assembly GCA_905340355.1. Lineage (NCBI taxonomy): Eukaryota > Metazoa > Arthropoda > Insecta > Coleoptera > Cantharidae > Rhagonycha > Rhagonycha fulva. The sequence continues at coordinate 40,430,655 of HG996556.1, forward strand.
TTTTAAATTAATAAAAAGATCGAAATACCAAAATCAAAAAATCAATTATTAAATATTTCAATTTTTATGGATTTATTGTGTTTTAGTAGTGTCCTTTGCAATGCACGAATAAACTATTACTTGGTTCACACCTTAGCGTAATTTCACAGTAAAGGCAAGTTTACCGGTACCGGCTTACCAACTCTTATTTTTCTAATGATAATAATAATTAATGTAATTAAACACAAACGAAGGTGCCAACCGGACAGATATTTCTATTGTATTCCATTGTAAAAAGTGACCTTTAACAATTTCTTCTTCTTCTTCAACTGAATAAATTCAGCCTAAGCCTAAGGCTTGTTATTTCCAGCCACTGCGCCGTTTCATTGGCAGTGCTAGATCTGTGAGCATTTTAATTGTTTAACGTCCAATAGTCCGCTTGCTAGACTTGTCTCCAGACGAGCCTGTAACCCTACTTTTTATGTTAATGATGGCAATTCATTAACCCAGGAGAACCGCCGGCTCAACGTGCTTTCCAAAGCACGAAAACTTAGGGCCGGTATTTCCATCTCCAAATAAAGTACCAAATAACTTTATTTTCCAAATAAGTATTGCGGTACCTCGCATTCGCAGTTGATTGCGTTACCTGCAAGGCAAATGACCATCTCCTTTAACCATTTGCATTTTCGAATCTCATCGACGCGAGTGTATTAAATAATAATTTTTTTTGTATGAGACTGAAGAATGGTGGTTTATACTCTGTTTTATTTAAGAAAAATGTAAAACGTTTGCACAATAAGGAAATTATACGTGAGTGAGTCTTTATTCAAAGCAATTTCATTGGTTAACATTTAAAGGTCATCTGTTTAGTGCAAACGTTTTACATTTTTCTTAAATAAAACAGAGTATAGAATGAAATATTTTGTTTACTCCGCGTAATATAATAATTTTTTTGGACCAACAATGAATGACTTTCCATATCTCCCAGCCCCACGAGGTTTTCAACTGTTTACTTTTAAAAATGCTCTCCAAGTCAGAGAAAAATTTTTTCAAAACCTTAGTTTACACTACATTTCATTTTATCTTATTTTTAAACCGACTTCAAAAAAAGGAGGAGTTTCTCAATTCGTCTGTTTGTATGTTTTTTTTTAAGTGTTTATGTTCTGGAGTAAGAGACGGTCGTAGAGCAATGGTCAAGCGAGTGATTACGAACGCTTAATACCAGGTTCGAATCCGGGTGAAGTTACAACTGTATACCGGCCGTCTTGCTGGTCCTCCAGGTTGGGGGTTTTACCGATGGGCCAGCTCCTCGTCGTAGGTAAAAAAATGTAAAAAGCTTTAAACCAGACCCAATCGCAAGGTTGGTAGTTTGGGAACGGATAAAACGGTTTCTAGTTGTAGCGTGGTGCATTGTGATGTGTTTCGCATGTATTTGTTACTTACCTTGCAATGTATTAAGCAGTGCAAATTATATATATGTTCTGGAGTAACTAGGGCCCCTAGCTTATTTTGTGACTCTTTGTACCTCCGTATTCTGCACCACCTTTGCCTCATGCTATAGGTAAGGCTCTGCAGTATTTACATATTATATTTATCTATCAGTGTATTATTCATATAAATGTGATTTTTCATTATAAAACGTATATGCTTACTTTTATTATATTATATAACAATTTCTAGTTTAGTTCAAGCATTTTAAAAGTTTTACGCATGAACTAATAGTTCAAATTAAAAAATTGTATTATGCAAATTGTAATACAACCAAATGAAAGCTCGAATCAACTGCGCTTGAGTGAAGTTTTTCATTTAGCTACATCTCTTTGACTGTTGTAGTTTAATTTAAATCTTTAAGAATGTACCTACACAATTTTATATTTGTAGAGCAGAGTGTTCAACTATCCATTGATTTATTTGTCAACGTGCATAAAACCCATGTACTAAAAATTTACTAAAAGACAAATTCCAACTTTTATTAGTAGAAAGAATATTATAAAAATAAACAAACATAAGAATGTCACAGAAAACTCTGCATCCCTATTGCTTACTTACTGTATCTGCCTCTCTTCCTGTAAAGCTATTCAGAATTTTTCATTAGTTTCAATTCAAATAGAAACTTGATGCGTACATAGAACAATTTAGTAGCTGCTTCTCTATTCTCATCTTCTACGCCTCATGATCCCGATCTCTCATTGATTTCTTTATCCCTTTGCTCAAGAATATTCGTGACCTTCTCTTGTTTTTTTCAGGTAGTTTTCATGTAAATATCCGTTTTTGTCACCGCGGATGTTTTATTCGTGGGAGATGACCGAACCACCACAGACTCCTTTTTTCCACTCTATGAACAATAGATTCTTCTGCCGCTATCATAGTTCTTACTTGTTTGTTTCTAATTCGCTGAATTTTTGACATTCCAGGAGTTCCACGCAAATAATTTATCTCTACAACCTCAATTCGTCGTTTACCCTCTTCACCATAACATAACACGGAACTGTCTCAATCATTGCTTGTTTTATTTTTTTTTATTTCTTCTACTTATATGTTTATCCCACCAAAACAAATTGAGTGCACATACGGGCATTTAAATTTTGTTGTCTAATCTCTCTCTTTTCGGTATCAATTATTGTCCACTAACACTTCAAGATATTTTAAACACATCAATTTGTTCTACATTGGTGTCGTCATCAACTAAAACTTGGAATCTCACCTCGGACTTCACCACCGGGTATTCTGTTTTCTGTAAGCTTAGTACTTCTAGTCCCCATTTCTTACACTTCTTATAGAGTCTTCTCGGCATAAACTCCATATATCATATATGCATCTTAGGCCATTAATGCTTTATCGTCCGCAAAGCTGAGAGTAAGCAGATGAGCCTTCCAAATTGAAATAGCCATTCCTTCACACAAACTTCTCTATTTTCTCAATGCCACCTCAACGTAAATATTGAACAATAGTGAGGACAAACTTCACCTTTGTCTTAGCCCTTTATTTAGATGTATTGGTTGCGATAGGTATTCCTGCTGTTTAACATTTATGATACGTAGTCGTTATACATTTTTTAAATAATTTTAGTTACTTAGATAGTTGCTGACTCCAATTGTTTCAAATGCTTTCCATAATTTACTTCTGGGAACATTATGGTAAGCTGTTTGGATGTCTATGAGTATAATATAAATTTTCTCTTCTTTAGCAATTTTCCTTTCTATACGTTGTTGCAAAATAAACAAATTGTCAACACTTGAATTTGCTTTGCTGTAATTCAATCATAACTTAAACCAGGATTCTATAGGCACATCAGTAACTTTCAAGGACACAATTTTCCTAAGTAAAAAATTTGCAATAACTAATTTCAACAAATCTTTAAGAGGGAATGTTTATATTGTAAATATTTTTATACTTCTTAAATTTTGTCTATTTGAGTTCTAAAAAGTGTTTTAGCGATTCTAAAATACATAAACGATGGTTTGTTAAAATAATTGTATGATCCCAAGTGCCCTGAATAGTAAAGTGTTAGAGTTGGCAAATAAAGGTGAAGGTAGATAGATAGAATCTGATAGAGTGATAGACAGTCACGTAAGTTTAAAAAAAGTAATACCACTTACAGTTTTTCTGATACTTGCTCCGAGCCAGCCATTATTTTTATAATTGACAAACTTCAAAATATTAAAGTAAATAATACATATAATAATATCTATACCAAATTTAAAAAGTAGTCATACTAATGTACAATTTATTGTGGTGAATAAAGTTCATTGTGTTAGAAAACAGGGATCAGTTTTTTCTTTAATATGTAAAGAACTACTGTATATTAATACATTGAGAGTGGATATATATATTTTTTTATGGATTGAAACAACCACTTTAGTAGTTTAAATTTTAACTCCGTTTCATTCCCTCTGCAACTTAACTTCAAAAAGAGATGGTCGCAAGGGAACTACTTAAAAGAGTTAAAGCGAAGTTAGATTCACTACATTTTTTCACTGTAATAGTCACTTACGATACGTACCATTGAATTTTCCCTAGCTATTATTATAATAATTAATGGCTTTGAAAAAATTCGAGAATTTTTTTCCTATCACTAATTAATTTCAATATGGTAATAACGCTTGTTGCTCTGTTTATTATCTGAAATTGTTTCTTTTGTTCATTGTTACGGAAGAACATTAAAATTTAGAAAAATTTCTATTGATTTAGAAAAATAATGAGGTATAGACTTTCCTCACTTCAATTCATACTCAATTAGGTGCTCAATTCAAGAACTTGGCAAAGGTAGTCAACAAGTAGCAAAATTATTCACATTGTTCGGAAGACGATTTGTCCATAATGGATGATAATTTATTGGAATAATAATGAAAGCCTCAACGCACTAATTTGATGTATCGACAAGCACCGAAAGCAATTAAATTAGAATATATTATAGTATGTTACTGTAAGTCCACTTTAAGCAACGCCGGTCGATCTATTTTGTTAATAATATTAGATCTTATAAGCCCTTATAAAGCTCCTTTGAAATATGTCAAACTGTTTCAGTTTGTATCAAAACAAAGGACCCAGAACTAACCGAAAACCAAAATTGTTTTCTGTAGATGTATTATCTGAGATGAAAAGATTCCTTATGGTCCAATGTCCAAAATCCTAACTTGAAACTTACGGGGAAGATAATTTGGGCAAGTTGCTACTTCAATTGAGTTAAAATTTGATTATTTCAAGTAAGGTCAAATTAAGAAAATTATACGCGTACATTCACCTTTAGTTAGGAAAATTAAATAATAATGTGGCATTTTGGGTGTTTTCGGACCCTAGAGTTTACCTTGCGTAATTTAATTATTATACATACATAATAATATGATGTAAACGAGAGATCAAATTCGCGTAACATCTACAACATGAATTTTTGCTCACTAAATGTCTACCTGTTAACCTCATTATATTACCAATTAAAGCACGGATCCCGAATAAACAATTTAAAAAAGATCTTAATTTGTATTCTAATAAATATAATTTTTTATTAAAGGAAATTTGAAAACTTGATTTAAATTATCACAATTAATGGCAAATTACTATTTACATAATTTCAAGTTTTTCTATACTATACAAATTTATAGCATAATAATTTTATGAAGTTGATTAAATTTTAAATAAGTACTTGTTGAAGCGTTGTTATGACTGGTAAAACAAAACCTTGGTTTAAAATTTTTCTAATTTTACCGGAAATTACTTCTGAAAGGGAAACACAAATTAAAATTGTAAAATAGCTTAACATCATAAATTATTAAGTATAATGTTAAAAAGAGAATACAAAGTGGAAATTAATTACCAGAATGTCACGTAAAACGTATCTTTATTGAGATCAGAAAGAAAGTCAACGTTTCAAAAAATCTGCTTCTTCTCTTAATTGTAAAAATTTTAATTTCTTAGTATTTTGGTTAAAAATTAAATAAAAATTTTATTGCGGCAGTTTTACGAAAACTAATTAAATTTGATCTAATAAGGTAAAAAACTAATAGATGATTTCTATTGGCTTGCTGGTGATTGTAAATGTTTTCTATTGGTTAAATAAATTTAATATTAGGTTAAGATAATCTTGAGTTAATTTTTAATTTACGTTTGTGAAACCCACGATTAAAGAAAATTATACAATTTTAAGGGAAAAATGTGTTCAAAACTAAAGCCAATTAAATTTCTTTCACATACATCCAATAATTTGTTTTGCGATTTATAGGTTTTTGTAAGAATGTACAGCGAATGCTGTGTTGAAATTAATGTGTTGCCGAAACTGATGCATATCAAAGTGCCGTGATTATTGAACATCGATCTGTTAGTTTTATTGATTGCACTGGCTCCATCATAGACAAACATTTACTTTGTTAAATCTAGGCAAGGGAAAAATTTAACAACTTGTACATTTTTCTCGGTAATTAAAGTCATGTATTGGACTTTCCATATTATGTACGTTATTTTTAAAAATTTTCCGAAGTCATTGTTGTATGTGGATAGCGCTTCTTTGTGAGACTTTGTTGATAATAAAACTTTATAATTCTGTGTTCAGAATTGAAAAGCAAAAGTGAAAACTGTGTAAACAAATATCGCTGCGTTATGGTCCACTGAGTAGCTTGAGGCAGTGTTTTTCGTGCTTGACATCAAGAAAAGAAATAATTTAACTATTTTTTATTTTACTAATAATATTATACATTGTACATAACAGTTGTGCATCTTAAATTAAGTGTAAAAATATATAAAGAAAGAGCAATCAAAAAATAAGGTATACTATGAGTAATGGTACTTCAATTCAAAAACTAGCAGTTTTTATTCTTGCAAAACCAAAATTTTTAAAAATTGCTGTTATTAGAGTAGTTAATCTGCTTTTATTATCTCCAGTTCAACAACTTGTATTAATCTTAACCTTGTGTTTAGACCTTGTTATCTTCTTTATCCTTCTTTGTTTTATTGAATTTCTTAGCATTCAGTTATTTTTATCACAGTTAATAGTTACCAGAGGCAACCTCTGTGATGTGTTGCTTTAAGCTTGTTACTCTAAAACATCATGACCCAACTCGCAGGTGGATAATAATTTTTACTGTGATTTATTGTGGTTTCTAGTAACAATCCAAATTTTACTAGGCCCTAAGTAAATTTCGATCTAGTTTAAAAATTACGTTGCAGCCTGTATTTAAAATCCAATCGTGGTTTAACTGTCACTTTCATTTTTTATAATGGCCACGATAAATCAACCATTTATGTCCACTATTTGCTTCATGTTTTATTAGAAGCTCTAAACAATTTCAAATAGAGTAATTTTGTTTTAGTTGAATTTTAATGATTTACTTTGTTTAAAACTATTCCAACCGAGACGAATTTTGACGTTCGAATTGCAGCTTCTAACACTTGCGAAATTTTTCTCTGGTACATAATTTTTTGTTTTAATTTTAATAAATTATGGTATTTTCTGACAAAGTTCAAGTGGACTGAGTTTGGTCATAAATCTAGTGTTTTTATATCCTTTACCATGTGACTAGTTATATGAAAACTTGCACTTGTAGGATTTTATCCGTTCTACTTGTGACAGCATCGTTGTTTTTTATGATACATATTGTAATTGGTAAGAATACATTTGAGACTTTGAGAGGATTTTTCCATAGGTGGAAAGCTGGTTAACATTCTAAGCTGTTATTCGTCAGTCACTTCCATAGTTTAATTTAATATTTACGTAACAATATAATAAGATTTAGAGACTTTTTTCATCTTCATCAGCCGTTATTCGTCCACTCCTGAACGTTAGGCCTCCCTTTTTAGCCTTCCCCTAAGTGGGGGAAAAGGGGTTTTGCCCATAACTCACCACGCTAGGCAGGCGGGTTGGCGAGTAGTCCGCAGATCAAGTTTGGACTTTTTAGATCACAGCACATATCCGACGCAACCAGGATTAGAACCGCGGTTTCCCACTTTCTAGTCTATCCGTGTTTGATTTACGCCAGACTGCTGGTCTTTACTTAGATTTTATTTATTTAAAAACTTTATTTAGACTGAAACCTTTTGATTCAGCATTGATTCATTTCTTTGAATCAATCTCATTTGGCAAGAAAAATGAGATCCCTACAGCTAAACCTATCAATTTTTTCTACAATTTTTTTTTTAAATCTAAGACCCATCTGCTTCAAAATGGCTCAATTAATTGAAAATTTGGAAAATTCTTTATTTTGGATCATTGGGGAAATCTCCGAATGGACTTCATCTTCGATATAGTGCCATATCTAAATTTAGTAGTCTTTCTGTTGATGATCCAATCCGTATACTCGTAGAGTGTGTGTTGTACGATCACAAGAAAGCAGCAATGATAAAATCCATTTGTTTGGTAAAACACCCCTGTAAACTTGAATAAATTGTTTTACAACACTTCTAAAACTCATCTTTCTTCTTTCCTAAAACCCAAATCAGTTAGCATATTTGAAGATATTCTCAGGCTTTCTATTTTCTTTCACAACTCTTCCTCGGACGACTTTTTCTGAAATTTTTGTACAAAGTTTCTATTTTCTTTGAAAAAAGCCTTTTTTGCTTTTTTAGACATGGTTAGTTTCCTCTTTACTCAAATCTTCAATTCATATTTTTGATCTTTTTTCTTTATATGTAGAGCTTTCACTTTTGGCTTCTGAACGATTCTTCTTTTCTAAAATCTGCTCAAATTTTTAGATTAGATTTTCTAGACCTTTAAAAAGGTCGATTCGTTTGGAAATGACATTCTTGGACCCGATTATTTCAGGCAACTTTACTGGTGGTTGACCCTACCACCCTTCGTACTCCCCGTATAAAATTTAGCAATTTTTTTTAAACTACATAAAGAATTTGAAGATGAGACTCAAATTTCCGTTCAAGTGACCAGTTGACTTTCATTTTTGTAACCATGCGTTGGGTGATTTGTTTTGCATCATTTGTCGATTCGCATCCAAACAGAAAAAGCAAAAATTCGTAGATGATTTAACTTCTGTTGTTTTGAAGTGTAGGTAAGTTCTATATTTTTAGCTATATTTTGAATACAATCTTGATGATTAATCATAAGTTGTTTTAGGGCATGACGGCCGGTGAGTTTAAACGCAAGCTAGGCATGGCAAACAAATACAAGAGCAAATTTTACTGTTTTGGGTTTTACATCGGGAGTGATGTACCCCTTTCCTAGTAGCACACTTTATCAATTTGAACCATCCTGGGGGATATTTTTAATTATTACAGCGTTGCTCAAAACGTCCCAAAGCGCGCTGAGCACCTAATCAATTGTTCAATGCGATTAATCAGAAATATTTTAGATATAACGAAATGCAATTCTGTACTTATTTTTACTTAATATTTTTTTATTTATATTGTTTTTGAGTATCCCTTAATGACATTATGGCGTATACCTGATTTTGTATACATATGGTGTTCTATACCTGAATTTGATATCAAATATATTAATACCTTCATTTATATTGCTAAGGTAGCAGGAGATGAAACAATCAAGCAAGAGGTGAGTGATAAAAACATGAAAATTGTAGGATTTGGTAGAGATCCAAGATTGATATGGTAAGATTTAAAGAGAAAGGAATGTCTTGTATAGAGTATTTTGAAAATTAGAAGTAGGTGATGTAAAAAGAAAATAAAGACCAATGAATGTATCGAAAAAATCTGAATGTTTTCAAATATTGGGAAAGTCAAGCAGAAACAGAAAGCCACGATTTTAGGAAAGCATCATAATATAAAATAAGAGAATGGTACTACTTAAAATTCTTATAATTGAAAATCGATACTAATTTTAGATAATAGTATTAGAAAAGAAACTTTTAATATTTCAAGGTAAAACAGGCACTTGAACTGCACATCTATAAATAATTTAATAGCAAAGTATTACCTATTATATTAAGAAATTAAAATGAAGGGAAGTTACAGCAATTACTTACTTGTTTAAATGTGTGGTAATTTTAGCAATCAAAAAGTTATGAAATCGTAATATTTGTTAAATTAACACCAATAGAGCTACCTTACCATCATTAAAAAAATCATAACAATAAAGTTTATTGATCCTAAAATTTCGTAATCCAACACTAATAAGCAGAAAACTCGTTTATTGCTAACATATGACAGTAACAATTTAAATTAAATTGTAAACAATTTATTAATTCTAGATTACCAATTAGTTGTAAAAAATGTAGGTCGATTATGTAATTTACAAAAAAATTATGTATTATTGCTCACCAATTTAATTAAAGTGTAGCTGACGTTGGAGATGTAAAATAAAATTGTATAACACATATTAAAAAAAAAAAAACATAAAGAATTGTGCATGCAAAATTAATTAACTTAAAAATGTAAGTCTTTTTTAGACAACAAGATACAAGTAGGTGCTTCATAAATAAGCATATTTTTCAAGAAAGACTTTTTTTGTGAATTAAAACAAACAGGAGCATCAAGATATTTTATAAAATGTAACCAAAGTGCTTGAGTTGACAATGATCTTGATTTAATTACTTAAATTAATTAGGTGGTTACACGTGAAGTGTAAACGGTATCTTGAAAAACGACAGTTTAACAACGTGAATTAATTTATAATACCTGTAATTTGAGTTCCGGGTCCATAATGGCTTCCAGAAGCAATTACTCGATAGGGATTAGTTTCAAGTGGTTGTGGTCTTGATTGACCATGATAAGGTTGATTTGGTCGTGGTTTAACACACGCATCTACCGGTGCACCATCTGGAAAAGCGATGGAGCTTACCACGAAACTTAACGTGACAATTAAAAATAAAAACATTTTGCACTTTTTTTTGTCTGTACTTATTAAGTGCCGTATGAAGACTGAATAAAATAAAAAGAGAACAGAAGGCATTTGGCACCAGGAAATATTGCCGATCAAAATCTACTCAAACCACTTTCACTTACCCAGATTGCAAATATTACATTATGGGTGAATGAGTGACCAAAGCAAGATTACGTTTGTTCATTCTTAAACTTATGAAACAACCTAATTAATCGTTTAACAATTTTTTTTATACCTTTTCCTTTCAGAGTGTCGCATTGCGTTACAATTTCAAGAAAAACTTGCTCTGAGCATCGTCATCGATTCCATTCTTTTCCTTTGTTACAAATTTAGAATTTTTATTAATTTTTAATTTTAAAAAACTCAGTGAAACTTCTAAAAATCTATGTCGGTGGATTCACTGCAGTATATATTATATTGTGAGTTATTGATCCACGCAACTACTCGTGCCGGTGATAAACACGCTAACCACCAAGTATGCAATGCCTTTGTTGTTATTTTCTAATGAAAAAAGTCATGCAGTTTGAATAAAATCAAACGTCCAGAAGGACCAAATTTTTTGATACAAAAATATTTTTTAAACGTTACAAACATGTTTTTTTATAGAATGTAAGTTACAATTGTGAGCCAACGTTGAAGGAAATTGCAAATTTGCTTAAGAATAAAAACTATTATATTGTGCATCTGTCGACCTTTTCGTAAAATCCATAAATAAGTAGGAATTATGATAAAGCGTCGTTTAACAAAAGCACATTTCTGCGTTTCGTGATTCAAGTTCATTTTAAAATGGCTCGAAAATAACAATTATGCTTACCTGAAAATGAGATTTAAATCTGAAACCTGTAATTAATAATATAATAAAGGTACGAGCTTTTTACGTTTTATGAGAACAATTTATAGCAAAAGCTCGACCGTAATGAAAATGTAGGACATGTTACTAGTAAAATTCCCGTGATTCATTTAATCGTGATATACCGTGTCACAAGCTTACATTTTTATTGACTTAATAACCCCTTAATTTGAAACGTTTAACCGTTACACTGAAAAATTTCAGTTTTCCTGAAAATGATTCAAGTGGCACTTATACACCATAAACTTCAAACGCAATTTATCGATAGCAAAAGTTTTGAAATATTTTTGTAGAAAATTGTAAATAAAGACGTTTAATATTCAGGAGTAGAAAATCAGTTGCTGTTGGCGTCGCGTCGGCGCGCATCGGTCCGCGTGTTGCAGAAACGACGTCCTGAAAAGAACCGTCGACAGTGCGTTGCAGCATGATCTACGCGGCAGCCGCAACATGTGAGAGTGTTGAGTGACTATGGGGTTCTGCTGGCTGGGGATAATCCTGCAGGGGCTTATGCTCCTGCGGACCCTCGTAGCCGCACAAGAACTTACAACCCGCCATCCAGGTACGAAAATAATTTTAAATTAAAAAAAAGCACTCGAAAAATTATTTTTTCCTCTCACAATTCAAATTTAAAAAAATATTTAAAAAAATTTGAGTCCTAATAATAATTATTATTTTTACGAAGTTAAGGTGGAAGAAATTGTTGGCACTATAAAATTTGTGATATTTGTTTCCGAAAAAGCATTGTGTTTACATAACCGGATAAACCAGGAAACTTTTTGTTAACTTAAGAGTTTTTTATTTTGTAAAACATCGAGTTAACAATTATTTATTACTTAGTTGGAAAATTATTTTGTAAGATTTCACCAGATTTTCCAACTGTAGGAGTATCACGAATTCAACGTAAGAAAATTGCGCATGTACTTTGTTAGTAGTTACCGAACTTACTTTGTTTAGTAATTAGAATTATAAAATAATTCCATAGCTAAAGTACAAAATCTTCTTTACTGAAATTTGATAACATCCACCCATTAATTAACTTATAACTCCATCGTTAACCCGATTTACGCTTATACAATACAAAATTGAATTATACGGTGTAAATTCTGCATAATAGTAAAAATTGATAGAGTTTCAGTTTCTACAGAAATAATCTTCAATTTAAATTAAATTTTTATGATTGAAGTTATAAGCATAACGTGGATTTGCCGCATCGGTTTGCATATACAGCGCAGTCTGTTAAGTCACGTAAATATTTTAAACCATTTTAAATTGTGTTGATTTAAATTTAAAATTTGTACTCGATATTTTACCACTTACAATGAATAAATTAAAATTAAAATTTTTATCAAAATTTGCAAAAGTACAAAAAAATCTCGTTAAATTGGGGGAGTTAGAGGTGGAAATAATTAAACACAATTGAAGGTTTTCATCTACAATTTGGATTTTAACTGGTCGTTTCTGGTTTCTACAATATTTTGCTTAATTTATATCCGTTTTGAAACCAAATATGAATAAAATTCCTGAAACCACTTTAAAGTTATGAATTATTTTAAGTTTCTGCGAAGAGTGGATAAGTAGTAACGATCGGTTTGCAGTGGTAGTTTACAGACGGGTAAAAGTCTAGTCTAAACAGAAAATGCCGTCCATAGAAAGGAGAAATACTCCCAGTATTCATATTTTAATTACAATTTTAAAGAACAGCATTCGGGAAAGTGACATTATTTTAATGAACTTTTTTCAGACTTTTGTATATCATAATTTGCTAGAAATCTCTTCCTCCCTTTCTATCGATGTCATTTATCATAATAAAATGTCAATATATTTGGAACGGTTGCAATTTAATAAATTAATGACCAGAACATAGTACTACACTATGTCGTGGTTGGAGGTAACCTGCAAGCGTAGACAGAGTTGAGGTTTGCTAACCATACATAAAATCTAAATTGGGATCTCCACTTGCTAGATAGGTTATATTAGGTTTTATTTTTGAATAGCTGTTTTATTGCTGAATTACCATACCCCAAATTGAAGAGTAGTAACGCCCACCACGTTCAATTACATAAGATTGATGTGATATAAAACGTCACGTGTACTCGATTCATATAATAATCCACCCAACATAATAACTTGTTAGAAAGCCGTTAAAAACTTAAAATAAATCAAAAATTGAATTCATGGTTTACTCCTCGTGGTTCATGCAGTGAAACTTAATAGTAACTTATAATATTGGAATTTTAGATTGATAAAAAGAAATGCACTGAGAAATTCTTAGATACACCTAAGATTTATTGAATTTTTGAGAGCTTTTGATACGATTGAGCTATGGGCAGTTTACGAGAGACTGGATGACGCCAGACGTATAAAAAAGTAGACGAATATCTAGAACATCTCATAAAATTAGAAAAACTAAACCAAACTGCCAAAATAACAAGAAGAATTAGATTGCAATGGGCAACATTTGGGAATCTGGGGTGGATTCTGAGGAACAAAAAAATACCAATTTCTTTAGAAACTAACTTTTAATTTGTGTCTTCTACCATTAATGATATATGGTGTTGAGACAATGGCGTTAACAGTCTATGTATTGCACAACAAGCCATGAAGAGGGCTATGTTAGGAGTTAACCTAAAAGATAGAATCAAAAACAAGGAAATAAGAAAAAGAACAAAAGTGACTGATATAATTAGAAGAATTGCAAGTCTGAAATAGAATTGGGTGGGGCATGTCGTAAGAAAATCATACGAAGAGTAGCCGTTTTGCATTTCCCAAGACTAACAAATAGAAGTATAGGTTATAGATTGACAACAAAAATGATGGCTTGATGATATAAAACAACAGACTGGAAGATGATAGCGTAAAATTGCTAAAAATAAAAAGGCTTGGAAGAAGTTAGATGAAGCCTACGTTCAGCAGTGGGCTAAAGACGGCTGAGAAGAAGAGGAACCAAACCTTAAATAAATACGTAATCATAATCACCATGTCATTCATATTTACATTACTCTCAATATTTTGAAGTTTTGTTTGACTTACTCCAAATATTTGTCGATGTATGTTTTTTTTTAACTAATTTTGTAAGCACTTCCAAATAGGCCAGCATATTAAAATTCTACACAGATGTGTATTTAGGATGACAATGCAATAATCTCTTGCTTTTAAAAACTTTTTTTACTTGGCATAAATTTGACGACCAAAGTGAGTAGTTTCATTCTTAGCTTTTCATTGTTTTTGCAACAGAAAACGCAGAATTTAAAAATACAACGCTTTTTTTCAAAAAAGAATACTAATTAAATTTTTTAAGATATCTCGTCTCAGAAGTTTAGTGTGCAGCTGAACCAATAACGATTTTGGATTAAAACCGAATTAGCAACAAAACGGAATTTTATTATTGCGTGCCGCCAAAACAAAAGAAATGTTTAAATAGTACATTATAGTAGTAACTTGCAAAACCAAAGATAAAATAAAAAATTAATAAAAGCATGAAATATTTTATAACGATTTCTTTTGGCCTGAAAAAAATTGTCGCTGAAAATACATGTGAGTACAAAAAAAGATCAAACAAAAATAAATTATATTATTGCTAATCCGAAAATTATATAAACCTACAGTTCAAATTTTACCAATCTGCATAATAAAGACTTGTTTACTACAATTTTCAAAAATTATAAAGCTAATTTCAATTAGATGTTTGGGTATTTCAAATTATTTTAAATTGCGTTAAGTCCAGGGTTGTCTAATCTTATTGGGTTGAAAGGCAACGCTTTAGGGCTGAAATATTTGACAGAGAGTTTGGTAATTAAGTTGTTTTGCAAACCTCTTTAGCCCCTTTTTAGGTGTTAGGCGTTCTCTAACTTTTGATGATCAGAATTAAGTTAAGCTAAACTAAACTATTTACCTTCACAGTATGAGGAAGTTATAATTGTGGGATAATGACTGTTTCATTCAATTCAGTCAAATAAACTTTGATTTGCATGTGAAAATTATCCCTGTCGGGTTTCTACTACATGAAAAGCATTCCCAAGTCTATTTGATTTATTCACAAATATTAATGCATTAACTTCAGTAACTTTAGTTTTACATGATCCTGTAAAATACGGTTTTTCTAAATCTTTTTCATAAAAGTTTTGTTTGATCAATACATTGAGTTGTAGTTTAATTGTTTTAAAAGCTTTAGCACAAAATTTATCGGTATGACACTAAAAACTTTTATTTTTTCTGTAAAGTATCTAAATTTTTAATTAAATTTTTTTTCAACTTTGTCAGTCTGTGTCGTAACTGTTTGTTTGAGCAACAAGTGTAAAAAGTACTTTTCTAACGCAAAATAGTGGCAAAAGTGTAAGCTTTTCACACGAAATCAGCTAGTTTTTTTTTTTTAATGTAACGATTTGAAAAATATCTTTAGGTCGAGAAAATTATTAATTAAGTTGAGACTGAAAAATACATAAAACTTTATGAAAATATCGAAGTATAAGAAAAGTTTAATATTTTTCGCTTTTTAATGTTCTTTTAGGACTTTTTATTAAGCGATACGAGAAACGAAGTAAGAATTTCAATTTAAATCTACCGTATTTTTCTGATGAATTTTTATTGTCAAATCGTTTATCCAAACACTCAACTAAAAGCCACTTCTTAAACTTAAATCCGTAAGTCTTTCCTATTTAATGGGTTGATCACATAAAGTGGAAAAAGGAAAGAGTAAAAGTTTGTACCTATATTTTTCTAAACACGTGAAATACGGCGAATAAATTTAAAAATCACTGTCTTTGAATGGTATTTTTATAGTGCCCTGATGACACAGCATAATAGCAAAGTATACTTTGCAACCCAACTTTTTTTTAGCTCGGTTATATTTGACTAGTAATTCGATCCATCTATTATTCTCTAAGAACGTCACTGAAACTGCTTACAAAATGCTATAGCTTTAACTTAGCTGATGAATAGGATATCAAATTTAACAATAAGGTTGTGGTTATTGATTTGAAAGCTGAAATTACGCATTCAATGGTATCCTCTCTGAAGAAATTTTATATTGTAAAAATTACATTTTTTTAAATTCTGTTTTAACATTTTTGTATGTGACTGGAAATCCACTCGACGGTTCTCAAATTAAATAGATTATTAAACACCTGAATATTTATTTTTTCTGCGAGAGTTGAGAATTCACCGTCGCGTCGACTATCGTAAAATTTTGACGTTGTTCGCAATTCGATTAAAAATTGTTTCACATAGTCCAGGTCATGAGGTTATGGCATATAATAAGGAATCTTTAGTATTTGTTATATCAACCCTCAATATCATCCAACCAATAAAGAGTAACTTTCAATTTATTTTTAGGAAGATTTGTTAACTTTATTAGAATTACAAAAATTGTCGAACAAATATATTAATTATGAGTGATCCGATTAATGTGCATAAACCAGTGGCGTAACATCGTTGCTAGGCGCCGGTGTGCCAGAGCCAGAAGCGCTTTGTATACAAAAATTTTTACATAAAAAAATATTATGTTACTACACGTGAAATTTTGACTTGTGTCAAAAAACAAATGAAATAGATTACATTATAATATGGCCCACGTTGTAGTTATTTAAAACAATTATCTGCTTATCACGAGTAGTCTATTCATCTCATATTATAAACCAATAGTGGAAAATGTTAACTAATCCTATCAATATCTGAATGGGGTAGTTCAATATTATTTATTGAATTCACATTGACGTAATGTTAACAAGCAGAATGCACTAAGTACATTCACAATAGTTGAATTAAATATTTAACTTAATCTTCTGGAAATTGTAAAATAAAAGTCTCTAAGTTATAAGAAAATCTGAAGATTAATATAAAATGTAATTTTCTTGTAGTTAATAGTTTAGTGGTTTAAAGTTTTTTTGAATTATTTAGCAGGTCTGTAGTAATAATAAATTTATTTATTTGCTATGATATATCGCACTTCGTTGTTACGATAGCCACTTTAGTATTCGTGCTTTTATTAGTAATTGATATCAAGTCGTTGTTCAACAGCTAGCAGATCGTTAATGGTTGATTACGAACAAGTAATTCCTAATATTCGTTGGATAGCTAGAAAGTAGTTGAAATAAAAAGAAAGAAATCGACAATTATACGACCACGTAGTTTTACGATACCGAAGTACATTAAAACTTTTATTAGTTGAGTTAAAAATTTACAATTTTTGGTTATTCATCTTACCAAAATTTTTAGAAAAGCTTTTGTTGGAATAAGCATTTTAAAGTTGATTTGCATAAAACTTAAATTTATTTAAGTACTTGATGATTTCTGTTTATTAACCCATTCGTATATGACCGTACACCACTGGTCAAATTAGACTACTACAAATTAAAACTTTAATTGTCCTTCTGCTTACAATTCTTAATGAGAGGGTTGACCTGAAAAAAAACAATAAAGCTTTGAGATCCGGAAAGAGTAACTTATTTCCAGTTTCTTTTGTCATGGATGATGTTAGTATACATAGATCAGTCTTTGATGACAGATTTTGGGAAAGCTGGGTAAGTGGGTTTCTGAAATAAATATAGTTTAGAGGTGCTTCTTCAATAAAACTCAGGTTAAGTAATGACAGACAAGCTTTAATAACAAAAAGACTCAAGAGTCGTGTCATTTAAATGAGTACCATAGATTCCAAACAACGAGTGATTTTAAATGGAATATGATATCTCCAATGACAAGCCTTCACAACACGATAATTACTAACAGTTACTAAAACGTGCCAAGTAGACTGACGGAAAAGAATAAATGGTACCGATCAAAACCTCTTCTGTAAAATTACCACAATAGTGATAAGCAGCTTTCTTTCAATTGGTAGACGACGTGCGGCTTTGAAAGATGATAAACGGTGATGAGAACGAACAAACACTGCGCAGAAATTTCTTTAACTGAAATAAGTATAGAAATAGTAGTCGACGTTGCAGTAGTAAAATCAACAGATGAAAAATAACCCTGACTGACTGAGTCGCATCGAATTTGGACTCAAAAAATGAAGTAGTCAAAGTGCTACTTTATAGTAGTACATATTTTACACTTTGACTTTATAGTAGTCAAAGTAGCCAAAGGTCAAAGTCCTCGCTTCCAAAATAAACAGTTAACAAATTTTCTCAAACCCAATCGGACGTCGCTGGCGTTGTGGAAGTAAATAAATAGAGCATGTGCTCACAGTAAGATAAAGAACATTAATCACTGTCACTGAAGGGGTGAGCTAAGTGAACGGGCTAAAGACCGGACTCTAGGTTAGAAGCTCTGGGTTTGATCCCCAACCCGGCTACAAAAATTTATACAACTTTATTATAACCTTTCTCCTCTCGGAAGGCAATGGCAAACCACCTAGAGTAATTTGCCAAAAGAACCATTTAATATTAATATTAATGGTCGCCAACCTCCGATATTAAGAGACGGCACCTTAAGAAGAAGAAGAAGAATCACTGTAACAATTACACCCACAATTATTTGGATTGCACACAATTTACCACGAACAGAAATATATTACTGATTTTCTAGGCATTTAACAGTCGATTTCCTTAAATTAGAACGTTCACGCAGCCTGCTGACTTTGAGCCAACAATTTTAAAGTTGTAGCGTAGCAATATTTGTAACAAATTTTCATTTTTCTTTGTGTATTTTTAGTGCAAGTGTTGATAAACTGCAACGCGGCTTATGAAATCAGTTCCCACGAGCGATTGCAACAAGCAGTCTAATTTATATTTGGTTCCAACAAATTTTGAATGCCGATTTGGTTGAACGTATAAGAATATTTTTGATTCCTACGTCATTGTTATCCTGCCAAATTCGTGTGTGGCCAGTTGTCCAATAAATTATTTGACTTCTGTTTGTTTTTGAAGAAACATCTAGAAAATCTTTTTCATGTTCAAAAATTCTATGCAGCCTTGCTGCTCAAATCTGACGATCGTTGCCGATTTTCTTTAATTAGTAGTTCTTGCTTGTTACTGTTTCAACAACTAGAGGCTAACCTACAAACTTCCATTTTTTTTATATACTTAGACAAAATTTTCCATTATCTGGATAGTTCAGTTTTGTTTGGCGTCACCAACATCGTCTCTCTTACTGGCTCAGGAGCGTTTTACATCTGTAAGCAGTGTTCTGGGTTTGCAAGTGTTAATTGGTTGTAGCTTGTTGATTAATGACAAAGGTTTTCATTTTCAATTTAACACTTTCTACGGTACCTGCCACTTTATAAGTTGTATACTTACCAGAGCTCTTACGTAAGTAAATTTTTTTTTTTCTAATTCGTGGTTTGTTACTCTATTTTGAAGTAATGCTTAAAGGTTATTATGTGTTAATAAGAACATGTTAATTTGAGGTGGGTAAACCTTTTGATTGTAACACCGTACTTTCATTTTCCACTTTGCATTGTTTAACACAGTAATTATACATTGCAATTGCTGTTGGACTTGTGTAAATACATTCCAAATTATTTTTTGTGTTATTAAAAGTATTTACCATCACCAGTGTTTTTTTCGTAAACTATTTTTTTAGAATGTGCGGCTTTGCCTCCGCACTAATCGAGAACTGGTCTAATAACATCATGACCAAACAAGCTAAAAAGGTTTTCTCCAGATTGCAACAAACTACGGTTTCTGTTTAGTCAATTCTCTCGTTAGGAGTTGAGACTATAGTACTTTTGATTATTTTTCAAATGTGCCTTTAAGTTAGAAATTAAAAAAGTTAAAAATTGATTATAATTTTTTATCAGACGGTTAAAAGTTAAAACAGTGTTGTAATCATAGGCCATTATAGTACTTTTGATTATCTTCCAAATGTGCCTTTAAGAGAGCGATAGGGGGTTATGACAGAGTTAAATAATTATATAAAATTATTTGAAAACAAAAATACAACTTATGATTGAGCATCATAACAATTATCATTATAACCATCATCACTTGAGTGTACATTACAGTTTATTTGGAGGACCTAAAAAAATATGTAGGTTATTATCAAAATCGTGGTTAATAAATAAATGAATAATAATATGTCTAAATAATTATGCCTTATCACGAACTTAGTGAAAAAAAAGAACAAAAACTATAAGGCAATTAAAATGATTCCGTCTGGTTCAGAAACTCTATATTATCTATTTTTTTTACTTTTAATGAAATTTTTTTCCCGAATTGTAATGAAGTAAATTATATATTGAAATAATTGTAAATGATATGGTGTAATTAGCATTTTGAAAAATCTTTGTGAGATAATCCTGAACTTTGTTAATGGCATTGCTGGTGGGGTTAAATTTTACCAAGTTGGTAAATAATTTATGAGTTTCTGAACAAAGTTGCACCTAAATTAATGCAAAGTAATAGACACTTTCGTGAGGATCAAAAAGGTATCGGTATGGAATTAAGAATTTATAAGTATCCGGAAAACCTAGTTTTACAAGTTTTGCAATATATTTCCATTTGAATTGGTTGCACTCCTCCAGATGATGAAAGTATTAAAGTACTTCCAATTTGAAAATATTTTTAAATTAATATCAACAATCTAAAATTTGAAAACTCAAAATAGACTCGTTTAAACTATACTCAAATAAAGAAAATATAATGTGGTTTACACAATACAGAATTTGCGCTTTTGGAAACAAAAATGTATCTCTCCTCCACGTGTAAACAAACTCAAATCCATAACAAATTTCTATTAAAAAAATAATGAACTCACTAAAGTTGCTGGGTTTTTGTTTTAAAAAATAATATCTGATTAACTCCCAATTAACCTTATAATAGATTGCTCTCAAATACGGTCAGAGCATTGATTACCTAATTAATTATTGTAATTTAATAATTGATGAATTTAACTGCACGAAACGTGTATTTTAAGGGGAAAAGTAAAAACGCAATATTTAAGAAGTAACTCGGATGGTTTATGAAACCATTATTGAGAATATATAATTTCATTGAATTATTAAAAATTAAACCAGCATCGGAATTTTGAATCGGAACATTATTATTTCATTTTATTATTATCACTCGATTCAAGCTATATTAACTTGAAAATTGATGCTTTATATGTAGGAACTATGTATATTCGTCTATTATGGTGTAGGTAATGACAGTTACCAGCATGTTTTTAGATAACATCGTTGACACATTAAAAATGTAGTTAATTTAAATGTTTAAAATACGTGTTTGTAACGTATTAATAAAACATTTTTGAATTTTGTCGAAGGAAAATCACAATTCGGAGTTAATTCGGCTTGCAGGTAATTTTTCTTCTTGAAATTTTTACTAGTAACCAGGTTAGCATGCTTACTTGCCCCATTACTACTATACGTGCAGATCATAATTAAAACTTCATCGGGCGTATTTAACCAATTTGAATTATATATATCTAAAATGGTAACAGTGCAAGTACAAAGTTAACCCTCTTTTTGTTCGCTAATTCACGTTACTTTTGGTTACTTGTGGAAGTATATCAGTGGTGACTTTCAATAACCGTATATTAAATATTATAGAGCGGAAATTTTTAGTTTAATATTGAAGTTTATAGAGTTAGGATGCATCGTGGCTGCAATATTTAATTTGATAAAGCTGTGTTACAAATACGTGAGTTATATAGCCAAAAATAAAGCAAAAAGTGGTTTTGCTTCTTATCCTAAGATACACTAAATAAAGTTTTTTTTTATTATTTGTTTTAACTTTTTAATTAAAACGAATGTTAAACTGAAATTATGTGGAACACGTTTGCCAAGTTACATTTGACATTTACGAGAACAAAAGTTTGACATATTACATTGAATTGCATACCTTCAACCTTGTTTTCGGAGATATTTACAATGTGATTTTAATTAATTTCACGTAACTAAGTTGTACAAAAAAAAGGTTTTGCAAGTACTTACCCTGTTGAGTGACCACCAAAATGTTGCTGTTCTAAAACACCTTCAAATTATTTTTAAACTAACAGATCCTTCTGGGCAATTTTGAGAGCGTTTCTCTAATTCAGCAATTGAATTATAAATATACCTACTTAAATGTTTCATAAAGAAGTGGAAGAAATTCACGCAAACAGATATATTATCATCATGTCATGATAAATAAAAGGTTAAAAAAAAACAAAATAACATTAGATCTAAGTCAAATAATATATTTAAAAGGTATTATTATACTAAATAATACAATAAGCTAATGGTGTGGGTTAAAAGATGATTATATGCCTTCCAACTACGGAGCCAGAAAGCTCTGAGTATTTCATTTCCCACTTGCATTTCCATTACCGAAGCGAAATAAACTAACAATTTTGAAAGGTTCTATCTAAACGCAATATTTTTAAATACGTACATTTAGTAAAGAAATATCGAGAAACAGTTTGCGATATCAAAGTGAGAATAACATTTGAAATGAAATACATTTTTATATTTATGACAGCGTCCGTTTTTCTAAGTAGAAATTTAATTTTCAATTTTAATACCTTAAAAATTGCTTGGCTATTGTGAACAACTCTCGCTTTAAGCACAAATTACTCAAAAACCCAAATAATCTCTTGCAAATATTATAATTAAAAAGTACTATACAATGTTCTTCTCGTTTCTACGTCGATGGTTGTTTCGACTACTAAAGATTGTATGACATTAGTTGAGCAGACAATAAATTCTATCATTTTACAAATAAAACTATATCAACCTTGTTGGATCATTTGACGTTCACAAAACTCGAAACGAAGCCAATCGTCTTAGAAGCTATTAAATTCTTCAACGTTAAAATTCACTTTTGATGTGAGAGAAATGTAATTACTCCCTTGCTAACTGAAACAGTAGTTTGGGGTAAACAAAAACCGCACTTTAAATATGTTGCCATTTCTGTTAACAAATCCTGAATACCTTTGGGTATACTGTGTTCGAAATAATTTAACGTACTATGTGACCTCGAAAATAAACTAATTTAACTAAATTCGTAGATAAAAACCGAATTATAGAATAAATATGTTAAAAAATTGGATAATTTTCTAAGGATTTGATTCTTCCATAACTTTTAAATTATATAGTACCCTTTGACTTTTATGGAATATGTTAATGAATTATATGTAATAATAATATTATGTAGTAATGTAAATATTTAATAACTTTATAAAATAATAATCATAAAAGTTTTTATCCAATTACCTAGCCTCAACGTTATTGTCGGTAATTTGAATTTATCATTTTATTATAATGGAAAATTTATTACACCAGACACTCATTTGACTAGCGATTGTAATCTTATTTTATTCGAACACACAAATAACGCAATGTTCATCTCTCCTGTAACAATAAATCTTGAAATTATTTTAACTCTTCATAATTATATTGCAACAACTTTCAAGAGGTTTAAGAGAGGTTTTATTTCTTGTTATTTGATTACTGCATTTTACGTAATTATTTCTGCTTACTTCACTTGTTGAACTTCTATAGGTACAGTGATTGAAAATGAAAAAAAATTTGTACTAGAAGAATTTAATAACAATTATAGTGCTTTAGTGGGAAATATATTAAAGGGTGACCAATTGTAAAAAAAATAACATAATTACTTTTGGGCATATACATAAATAATAAAGATAAAACTAGTAATTTTGAACATAAAGATATATTATTATTACTAAAAAAAAAATTAATAATTTTTGTGGTAATATGTAAAAGCATTTCTGTGATCAATATTACAATATATGCAATTAAAAAGTTGAAATTAGGGTGAACTATTGTTTTTACACTTTCTATTATTTCTGGTTCTTTTTCTAAATATTTCCAGTCCTACTCTGTCGTAAATGGCAATTTAAATGTTTTTTAATATTTTAACGTTTTTGTTAAAATTGATATAAGTAAATGTAATTAAAACTAGAAAAATTAATATAAAGTTAGGAAATTAATTTTCATTGGGATCAATAAATTTGAAAATTTGAAAGGGTTTGCCTTGAAAGTTCAAGGTCAAATTATTTTAACCTTGAATTGTGAAAAACGTAAAGTGCTTAATTATTGAATCTTGTTATGTATTTAATTTTATAATAAAAACTGTAAATTTAAGATTTTTATTCATGATATTGTAAAACTGAAAAGTTTAAAAATACAAAATTGACTTTCATCTTATATTTTTTACTTCTACCTAAGTGGGTCATACTTCCAAATATGAACTACATACATATTAGTCAATAATATATCTGATTGTTTAGTACATTTTTAGTTTTTCTAATAATACATAGATAATATAAATAAATAAATAGTAAATAGCATTGTTTAGGTTTCTACAATACTAATGAAAGTTCATTCAAATTACTGACCAAATCAAATCGTGACCGCCGCAATATTCTCATTTAACTCCTCAAATTTAGGTAATCGATCATTGTTTGGGAAAATTAATTTGTAATAAGCACGTACACATTTTATAAACTTCCTAAAATGTCTAATACGAATGGTGTTATATTTCATAAAAGGTGGAAAAACAAAAATCTTTTATTTTGTTTGAATTTGCGTGTATGAAGTATGCTCTAATCATTTTATGTGATCAATCTAGATAATAATGGGCTTTGTTTTATTTAATTCTAAATCGATTCACGCAACAAATTTACAATTTTTGTGTGAAAATTTCTTTGTTAAATTTATTAGAATTTTTGTCGGCAATTGATTTTTTAATAAACTCACCTCCACGGAGCTTGTTATATTTTAGTTAGTATTTTAAACATTGTTATATTTTTGACTACAAAAAAATATTTATATTAATTTTTCTTATTATTATCATTATCTATGTATAAATCAATTTTGTTGGAATTCTAAAGTGTAAATCTCGGTTATAAATTGATGTCCGAAATGTTGTACAAGTGATTGCCAAGGATAATACAATTTAAAGAATTAATTGATACAAATTACACTGAGCTTTTTTCAAAAAGCTGTAGGTATTTGTAATTCTTTTGTAATAATCAAATAATCTAATGTGTTTTTAATTTCAATTGTATCGATTAGGGAATTAATGCTTTTGGTTGGGTTATAACGATCAAGTTGGTTAAAAAGATAAAAAAAAACAAAATACTTTTACATAAGTTGTTATTTCGATTGTTTAAAAAACAAATACAATAATTAGGTACTGAACTTATAGATATTTTTGAAAACTATTTACTTTTCTTGTTATGAGGTTCAGTTATTTGTTTATATATTTTAGTAGACTGTTGAGTGGTAGAAACCAGCCGTAAGAATTCAGTAGCAACGATTTGCTCTGAGACGTATGTAAAGTAAACTTACAACAGTTGTACATCCTTGCATCCTTGAAATCTTACAGGGTAAGTGTCTCTTACTTGATTAATAGTCGAAAAGAATAATTTTCGCATTTACACTGTATTATTATTTTAGGATTATTTTTACATTGTTTTTTTACGTAGTAAATAATTAATAATCTTAAAACTTTAATTATTACGAGTTACTATATATTAAAAATTTAATTAAATTATTAATTGAGCTTTCGAAAGATTATTTCATTCCTTCATCAGAATAACGTGATACAAGTCTTAAAATATGATACAAATTTAATATCAACAAGTTAATAATATAACAGTGTAAATAATTAATGTCTGTCATTAAAATCTGAAAAAAAAATTGTAAACCAACACCACTGTTATATTATTACTTCACATTTAAAAGCACATACTCACAAAGAAACAACAATAAACGGTATGCTTTACAAATTAAATCAAATTATTTATTGGTTTTATTTCTACCAAAACAACAGAAAACAGTACAAACTGTTAGCTGTGATATATTGGCCAAATTATAGAAATATTAGTTTCAGTAGTGCGCGGTTTACAAGAATTCCTACAAACTTCAATTTTGTACTACGTATACGCTAGTGTAACGCTAATTGAAAACCTTTGAAATTCTTGAGTGTGAACCTGAGTAAGCGAAAATACTCCAGTTGAACGTCTATACTTACGGAAACATCAGGAATAAGCCCACAGTAAAGTTCGTGAGAAATTGGCCAATTACTGGAACCGACGCGATAATAATTTTTAAGTAATTTTCCTGAAGTGTAAAATTATTACTACTAAGAAAGGCTAATGTGTTATTCCACATACCAATTTTATATCAAGGAAATTTTAACAAGCGGATTTTTGAAATCGCTTAAATTTACCATCATTAAGTTAATAAAAAAAGGTGGTCGATGTAAAAATGGAATGTATTATGTAAGCTGGTCGTTTGTAACAATCGCTTTTGTTTTAATGTAAGGTGAAGTCTTACCAGACGTGTTGAAACATCAAGGAGGTCATTAATTTTCAGGCGGATGCTTAATTAAGATTATATCTTGTCAGTTGTCCACTCACTTCATAAGAATACCTACAACCTAATCTAATATTCGTTTATGTATAGGAAATTTCCATTAAAAGCAACTTCATTAAACTTGTACTATTTTATCAGTTGTACCTTGTACCTGATGAAGTTTTCTATAATTTTCTAAAAGAATACATTGTTATGCTATTTTCTTAGGATAGTATTTAAAAATCTTAACACTAAATATTTAATGTCTTATTCAATCAAAAATATTTTGATTTAAACTTAAAATTTTGTTAATAATAATAATAAAAATAAATGTTGGCTGAAAGCTCCTGAAAGGAGCACCAGAAAAATTAGTACACTTTTTACGTACTAAAAATTTGCTTTATTGCTTCCAGTGACCCTAACGTGATAAATGTCGGTGGCTAGCTAGGTTTTACAGTTCCAGTTCATGAGTGGGCTGAAGTGTAATCTTTTGTGGCTTTTGGCAATTTAGTTCTTTTCAACTGCAAAAGGAGAATTAGACTAAAAGTTATTTGTCAGGCACCAGATGCCAAAATATTAACGTAAATAAATTAGTAAAAAAAAATGTATTTAAATATTGAAAGCGATAATAATATTCTAGATGGCTGCGATGGTGTTATGATTGATAATAATGGTTGGCTGTGTATATTTAATAGTGCTATAACATTTAACCTCTGCCCATAGGGAGCATTCTATACCCGTCCTTCCGTTCGTAATACCACTTATTCATGTTAATATATCTAAGAATTTAGAAATGTAACAATTCAGAAAAATTAAACTAGTGAAAAATTACACTAGTAGGCTTCAGCGGTCGGCAACTTGTGGTCCGCAAGACTCCCTACAAATGACTTTTTTTAGTGAATAAGTGCACGTAACATCTGAACAAGTACTACTCTCAGGTAAGGTGCAAAATCTAGATTTTGTATTAAAATATTATTAATATTATTGCTAAATTAGCACCTACATCATTTAAGAGTAGTAATACATACTAAGAAATTAAAATTCAATATAAGAGACCAATAAGATGTAGCGACAGTTTCCATCCCATATTTTAGGAGTTCTGAAAATTTTGTGGTTATGTATTCCCGTGTTGCAAGGGTAAAAAAGGGGGTGTTTTAGTTTTTTATAATAAGAAAATATTGATAAAAGTCAGAAACACAACAAAGAAAAGATCAAAAAATAATTTTCTATTTGATTGCAGAAGGGGCATTTGCCTAACACAAAAAATAAAAAATGATCTAAATCAAATAAAAAGTTGAAATGTAACATAACACAAAAATTACACTCTATTCTTGTAAAATTGCGTTTTCAATTTGAAAATAGTTTGGCATTTTTAAAGTTACTGTGATGAGTGTTTGCATGTCTTATTGATAGGAAAACTTGGTCTATCACTCAAAAAATGATTAGAAACAAAAATTTTGGACAGCAAACGAAAAAATTTTGCTTTTTCAATGGCAGCCATTGGAAGGACCCGAGTTGAGTATAAGTGCGCTGTAATTTTCAACAAAATTGTTGAAAAATTAAAAATTTGAATTTGAATTATTTCTGTCGATTTTTGTATAGTTATTGCAGGAAATAAGAAGAAAATTGAAGATTCGACTAGAAATTAAAAAGTCCAAAGGCGTAATTTTATGGTTATGGTCATAAATGCTAGTGAGCAAGATTGATTTGAAGATCAACAAACCCGGATGCAAAATTGGCCAATTTGAATCAGATAGCAGTTTAGATTTAGTCGAAAGTCAATAAAATTTCAAAAACGTTGAAAAAGCACCACCACGAGCACTGCTAATGTGCGCTGTACACTCTCGGCGAGACAAGACGAAACAGGGCGAGAACGAGAGTGTAGATGGGTGCTCTCGCCATGCCTCGTCAGTCTTGGTGTGCCTGGTAGTGTGTAGTTTAGAAGGTCGCAAGAGCACGTGACCTCTCGGCGAAACATTTGCCCGAGAGCACTAGGCGAGAGTTTACAGCGGGCATAAGATAATAAAACTTCTGGCAAAAGATCTAATTAACTTTGTAATACGACTGTTCAGTAGCGTACACTGTTGGTTATTAGTCTACATAGAATACTAAGTTTAAAAATTGTATTTTAATCTAATCATTATCGCACTGGCAAAATATTGACAAATGCAATAACAGCCAATTAAAGGTGTTAAAACTGGTCACTGGGAATTCCAGGAAAAACATGAAGGGAAAAATAACAGCACGACATCTTAAATGGTTAAACATTTACTGACTGTAGACTGTTAATTTTTAATCTCAACTAAGATGAAAATTTAAATTAGCTTATGTGGAAGATGTTGCGGGTCTAGACCATGCCCTTAAAGTTAATTAGTTAATTGAAACGGAATTCTTGTACTCCCGGGACTGTAATCTGAAAATCTCGGATTAATATTTGCAATATAATCGCCGTTGTTATTTAATTACAGATTTTATTATCTCTAGTTGAGAAAACTTCACGGCTACGATCCTACATAACCATAGCCATAACTGGTTAATTGCGACATCTGTAATCGCTACACTACTGCGACCGAGTCTAGTAATCAGATCTGTTTGAAGAACTTGCTTCGGGACACAATAAGAATTTGTTCGTTCATTTATTATCAACCAAAAATATTGCAAATGCGGCCTTCAGGCCGCACAGGTTGTCTAATTTATTTTAATAATAATAAACAATATGTATCTAATAAGTAACTATCAGAAAAATTGTACTTTCAATCGATCAAATGTAAATGTTTAAATGTTATGTAAAGCATAAATAAGAAATTTAAGAAGAATTGTTTTTTGTCACTTCTAACCTAATGAAGTGACGTTACAATAATTATTTGCCTTGAAATAAGCTAATTTAATAAAAAATAAAGCGTATTCAAAAGAGGATAGACGGGCTAAAGAAAAATTGAAGCATGAAATTGCGGTTCGATAAAGGAATAAAATTATAAAAAGAAAATAAAAGAAGGAAGAAAAGGTACAAACAAAAATGCGAGTTTTTAGTGTACGAATGGGAAATAAAGGTATACCCTCATTAATGGAGAAGCTTAAGATGGACTGATCAGAGACCTTTAGCTACCATTCAGGTAAATGCAGGAGTAGAATTCGCTTTTAATACCCTAATAAGGGGTCAAATGTGTTGACCCGTAATAATGCGTGAGCGATCAGTTCCGGGTGTGAGACGTGATATACCTACATAACTAGTGAATATTAAACCCTCGTCCATAATTTAATGCTATTGACAAAACATATTGTAATGCTAATAATAATTAAGCAAAGGTGGTATATCGATGACATTTGTGAATAAAGTAAGGAGGACTTGGTTTCTCCAATTGCTTTGTTTTTTACCAAAAATGTTTTT
The DNA here is from genome assembly GCA_905340355.1 of Rhagonycha fulva. NCBI lineage: Eukaryota > Metazoa > Arthropoda > Insecta > Coleoptera > Cantharidae > Rhagonycha > Rhagonycha fulva. The sequence goes on from HG996556.1 coordinate 40,460,389, forward strand.
CTTTTAATTATAAATAATTTACTTTATAAATAATAAAAAGTAAAAAGTAATTAAAAAAACATAAATGTGGAAATATTTTAATTAAATTAATGCAAAATATTAAAACTTTTTGTCAGCTAAAGGATTTTGAATTTGAATGGTTAACAATTTTTGCAAAGTATGTAAACAATTTGTATGAAGCGGGAAATTAATTAAATATTTGCTTATGCTAACAACATCGTTTTATGTACTAATTAAAGCACTGATTAAGTGATCAAAGTTATGAGACTTCATTACATTTACGTAACTCCATACTTGATGCAGTGGGGTTGCAGACTTGTGTGATCGATCCAATTTTAAACATCAAAATTTTTAATTTGAATTTTATTTGGTAACACAAATTAATAAAGAAAATTTAGTACCAAAATGCTCTCTCGACAATGGAAATTGTTATATATTTTGTCACTACCAAAAGTGCCACGTAAAATTTTAATATAGTGAACTACGTTTGTGCAACATGCAAAAAATGTAATTTCAGACATACACGACAGTTGCAACATGACATAAATCATTTTTGCCGCAAAGTTTCACTTCCAAATGCTTATTTATAAATTTAATTTTTAAATGTTTTCGTACACATTAAATAATTAATTTACATCATAGTGAACAAAAAATTTGAAAAACTACCATTAATGTATGGAATGTTCATCATAATATAGCTGTCGGAACTTTCATTATCTCACAGCTTCTTGACGTGTACGAGTATAAGAACCCGCATCTCGGGAATACTGATTACGTCGAACAAAAAATATAAATGTGTTTTGCGTACAATAAGGATTTACATTTCTTTGTTAAACTAAAAACAACCCTAATTGTTTAACAACTAAGCTTTTTAATATAATGGAGCAATTTTCTCCATAACTTCATTAAAATATTAAAAATAAGTTAATTGGGGCGGTTTTTGAAACAGTTTTAAAAAAAATGATTGTCCCTATTCCAAAAATATTATAAAATTATTTATTATTTTAATGGACGAAATGCAAATTCGTTTAAAAATGCTAGATTTCCTTCGGGTAACGATGAAATAAAGGTTTCGTTTCCCTTGAATTTATCTTTGTTTTAAGGTGAATTATTAATTAGTTTAGCTTAATTTAAAGAACAGTTTAATTAATCTTTTGTAAATAAAATTAATGAAGTTTTTGCGAAGCACTTTACAAAATGTTATAATTAGGGTGTAATAAAATTGCTAAACTTATTTGAAAAGGAAAACCGCACAAAAAATATAATGTTTCGCTTTACACAAGGTTTTTTGGTTCTCTGCCTGCATTTTGTGTAAATAATAGTAATTTATAGTAACCCTCAAATTATCTCGTAATGACTGCGGTTCCTATCAGTTCTAGACACTAAGAATATTAATGAAAGGGCTCACAACTTTCAGGATCAAATTGAAACGTTGGTTAAATAAATGAGGAAGAAGTATTAGAGAAACCAAGCAATTCAACCTGCTAAGGTGAGTTTTTACGACTATGGTTTAGATTTCATGTTAGACTCTAGATTCCGCACCTGTAGATTCACGTCGGAAATTTTAGTAATACGTAAAATAATAAAATAAAAGTAAATCATTGAACTACTTTACAAAACCTCACAACACATGCACGAGATGTTAAAAGATACTGCAAAAAATGTATTTTTGGATATTTACTGCTTTACATCAGGCAAATTGCTAGAATTTAAAGGAAACGTATCGTTCGATATATCAAACAAAGAATATCTAAAAGGTGGAAGTTTCTATAAATTTAGCCTGAAATAATAGACCTCCTGGGATGAAAACATCAATGTGCACTCTTGAAAGCCGCAGTAACCTTGTTAAAGGCAAACATGCATAAAACTGTCTACCCCAATCTTTCAAACCATTAGATTATTGGCACTTTTTTTTGTAATATAAAATGAATGGCATAAAACATAAATCTTTTCAAAAAATGGAAATGCAAGACTAAAAATTATAGAAAAGCAACGTTTTTTCAGAAGTACACTGATGCAATGGAAATGTTTTTCATTCGGGCACTATGAAAAGCTTCGATATTAATTTGATAGATTTAATTATTTTCTATTGAGAATTAACGTACATTGTAAGCCCTATTATGCAAATTTGGATGCAAACTTTTCCGTCTGATGGGGAACTTAAAAATTTGAAGATAAAGAGTTTCAATAATGACAAATATATTTCACTTTTATTAAATGTCATCAGTAGTATTTACATATAAGAAAATACCTAAAAGTAACCAAACTTGGAGAGTATTTTGGAAGAATTAAAAATTCAGTGGTTAATCCGTTAAAATAAAACATTTGCACATTCGTTGGGTCTTCAAACAAAATACTACGGCCATATTTTTAAGGATGCGTTCCACTTGCGCGACGATCATGGTCAACCATGAGCGATCTTTAGCAGTTGTTGTGGTCGTGAAAAAATTTCATCAATAAATATTTTGCCGAAAAGGCCACTAACTCAAAATTTTTTAAATTTCTATTATAAATAATAATTTTTTTATTAATTAAAAATTGTACCTACTAATAGAATACATCCTAATACTCAATCGGCGAACCGACGGTCGTCGAGATGAAATTCTACCATTAAATGGAAATGTGATCAAGTACTCAAGTTTAAGAAACGCTGTTTTAGAAAATGAGTTAGTTGGATCAACTCTAGATAAAAATTTTGTAGGGCTGTCCAATTATTGAGCCCTCACTCGATAAACGACATTTCTCTGAATTTCAGAAAATATTGTAGAATTTAAAGTGAAAATTATGAAAATTTCAAATGGCAATTTGCAAAAGCACAAAACCACCAATTGGAGTTGTATAAGTTTTATTTGTGTAAAATTCCTATGCGAAGTAAAAAAACTTGCAAAGGTTTAAATTAATTAGAATTTATAAAAATTACAGTCAGTTTTGCAATTGCGGAGTGCTAAAATATGGATCACCTTTAGGCCTAGCTTCATATAATTAAATATTATTTTGGTAAATTTCAATTCAACTAATTAAACCCTTAGGAACCGCTTCATCTTTTAGGATTAAAATTGATAAACAAATTTTTATTTTTTTACGCATTTATAATTAGCATAAATTTGTAAAAATACAACGGAATATTGTAAAAACAAATTAATTTTAAATATAAATTTAAATGAATAATTCAAATTTAAACAAATACAATGAGAAACAATACGAAATTTTGAAACAAGAACAAAAGAAAATATGAATGAAAAATTAAAAATGATGTGCATGGAAAACAAAATCAATTAAATGTTTCGTCAGTTTTCAAACTCTAATTTTGTAAAAAAAAAATATAAACCGATATTCTCTCCACCCTGCATAAATAGCTGTAATCCTAACACCAATTAATTTTAAGTGAAGTTTTAAATAAGCAATTAATTTTCTTTTTGTCGATTTATAGACTTTTAATTACAAGTTAGTTGTTGTGTTAGTTGAATTATCTTGATACACCCACTTTCTTAATTGCATTTAGGTACTTACTTTCGTTTTCATCGTAAAAGTAAATTTGGTAAACAATGAAACTTCCAATTATTTCTTTAGAATTGCAGTAATTTAAATACAATTTTTACAATATATTTGTTAGTTTTCACTCAACGGTTGAGTAATTAATGCTGAATTTAGTTTGCTATCACGTACCGCTGAAAGTGAGCAAAAAATATATAAATATTAGATCTGTACATTATTATGATGGATACATGGGCAACAGCTAAAATATTAGCTTTTAAACTACTCAAGCTGCTAAACAAACCAAATAATGTAGTTAGTTGTCAAAAATAATTAAGCTATTTTTGAATTATTTGTTTAAATATTTGACAAATTACTGATCAAATTTGATATGCCGCTACATTGAAGGTTTTGTTACTTTTTTGAACATGCTACCGATTTCACAGATGTATTCACGTTAAAACACTTTTCAGAACTAAAATTTCACGAATAAAGTACACGTCATACAAATATCGAAAAAAATTCGTGACAATGTTTAGCGATTTACTCATCTGATGAGGTCAGAGTATCAATAAAATGTTAGCAAATAATACCTAATACTTCAGTGTATTTTATTTGTTAAATGTTGTAAATTCTGAAAACAGTTTATTGCATTTTTTATGTTTCTTGAATACGGTTAATACCAAGTTTTCTTCCATGAACTGAAAATCAATTGATTAATTGCCACTTTATAATATCAGTGTTGGTTAACCTCTTTTTATTCTTTTAAATTTTCTCACGACTATTATCTTCTTGAGTAGATATTGGAAATCTGTCGTCATGGTCACAGGAGACTTTTTATTTTGTTTTGTTTTTCTCTTACAAGTTTTGTTTATAAATTACTTTTACATGAGAACACAAACTTATTTCAACTAAATCTCACATAACAATTATTCGAAGCTTAATTTTATTTATTTAGTACCAAGTAAATAAATGCTTTATGACAGTTAATCCACCAAACTTTTGTTTAAATTGACGAAGAGTTTAGAAGAGAAATTTGCAACGAACAGCTTGGTTCTTTGGTTAACTGTCATAATCAGTTTCCCTGTAGTATTTGCTACAGAAATTTAAAATGTAGCAATTAGTACGGTGCCAAGAAGCATTCAATTTGATAGTTAGAGCTCTTGATATTAATTTAATTGGCTCTCACGATGGATTTCACGACAGTAATTTTAAATTAAATGAACGGTTTAAATGATGATTATGAATTTTAATCGTAGTTTATTTTACTAAATTTAAATTCTTTTATATTTAGCAATGAAATAGCGAGAGCTTGTGGATTATTTTTCCTACAAAATACTTATCTGGCACTTAACTGTAAAAAAATAGCAAATGTCAGGAAAATCTATGAAGCTCATTAGAAAGAAAGTCACCTATTTAGAATAATACCAAGGAAGAATCACTTACAAAAACATAGATTTAACTTGAAATAAAACAAAACAACTCGAAGCAATTAAATCGTTTCAATGTTCTTATAAAGAATATTCTTATATAAAACGTTCTATTTAACTACTTAGTATGTTTTAAAAATTCTCTTTTGAGAATAGAAGCCATAAAATAACAGCAGAGTATGCAAAAAAGAATTGAATTATTAAATAAATTTAGATATTAACTGGACATTTATCCGGTCTTAAGCTCCACATTTGGGAGGTGTATGGGAAGCATACGTAAAATTGAACTGTTACAAATAATTATATTCTGAAAATTCTATAAATTTTATAAAATATGTATTTAACAGCAAAACACAAATTAATTTATTAATAAATCTGTACAAAAACTATTGAAAATTTATCCCGCCCCAAGTTTCACATTTTGGAGGTTTATGGGAAACATACGCAAAACCACTGAAATTTCATATCAATCGTATGATAGGTATGAAACCAAAAGAAATTTAATAAAAATATATTCGACCTATCAAATAAACGCACTCATTTTATTGTCAGAATTATCATCGCATGAGGCTGAAAACCAAACAGGTACATATTTTGAAAATGATAATATCAGAAAGATCCACTGTATTTCAATTATTTCTATTGATATTTAAATAAAGACAAGGTAAACCCTGGTATACATTATTTACAAATTGCGTACCTTTAAACCTCCTGATCCTGGGGTTATTCCCCAGGTTTGCTTCGCAATCAAAATTGCTTCTAAAGCAGTAATTTATAATTTAGTTACACTTCAAAGCAGTAATTTTTCAAACTTAGTGTTAAATCGATCATTTTCACAATAAACACCATCTGTCAAATTCAAGTTTATTTCCTTATAAAATTAAATTTACTGATCTTTAGTAAATAGAAACTTATTTCATTTTCTTATAAAATGTAACAACTGTTTTAGTTAGAAGTGTCATTCCGATTTAGGTTATGCGATGTTGTAGATTATTCTTTTGTGGTTCTACATTATAGATTGAGTTGGTTTTAGGCATTGTAATGGGAGTTTTAGAATTTTATGAAAGCTATCGTTCACTTTGTTGTCTAAATTACTAAAGGCTTAGTAGTTACGTTCTTCGATTGATCGTTTTTGTGGTTCTTCTTCATCCTGATGACAGCTCTTTCACTTTATACGAAATATTTTTCCTTTTCACAAAATTGCAGTTGGAAAAGATATAATAACCATACTCAGGTTTCAATAATTATGTAAGTGGGTAGTGCACTTTACTGATGGTGATTATGCACTTCGATAAAATTATTTGATGGAATCGTCTCGATCCGTTTCCATTTAGTTGCTTGGTATATAAAGTTTTCTAGTTTGTTAAAATAAATGGTATAAGTAAACTTTTTTTATTACATCCCTTAGAAACTTAAGAAATAGGTACATTCTAATAGTGAAACTTGAAACGAAACAATTCCACTTACTTTCGCAGTAAATCGACCTAACCGATAATCTATCTTTTTTATTACATTTTATATCCACACAAATTTTGAAAACTGTGCAAATGAAGCAAAACGAACCTCCATTAGGAAAATTACCTTTAAAGAGTATAAAATACTTCTATACGATGTAACAGGTGCTACGTTTATTGAAAAATTAAATTGTTTTTTAATAATAAAAGTAAAAGTAATGTATTGTTTCATTCATACAAATACAACTCTAAATAGATTTGCATCGATCGAAAGCAGAGCAAATCTGGATGGAAGTGTTAAAAATGGTTATTGTTCAACAAATTTCAAACTAAATCGAGTTATCTTCATGCTCGAATATTTTGCAAGAGTTATATGACTGCAGAAAGCTTGGATTTAAATAATAAATGATAAAGATGCAGATTTGCGGGATTCAAAAAAGAAACTGACACCTAAAACTTTATCATTTTATAGCCCAAAACTGAGGAATTTAATAATCCTAACGGACATCTTGTCGATTTGGTATTTTAACAGTAATCATATAATTTGTTCCACTTTTTCTTATTTGCTTTTCGTTTATTAAACATTATTATTAATATCCATGTTATGTGACGTTTATTTACTTTATCGAGTGAGACGTTTATGGCTAACGATTATTACAATTTTCCCTAAGGATTTACTCCGTCTGATTACAAACTGCATTACCATTAATCATGTTAATGGTTACTTACTACACTTTTTTGTGATCACTCATAGATTGATAAAACACGTCACAATTTATATTAACGCTACGATAATCTAGAAAAAGTTTCCAAAATAAATTTTTTTTGCATGTCAGTAAAGAGAACTTGTTCAAAGAGAAAACAACAATAACACTGTTACAGGCACTTGACGTTTAAATTTTAATTTTTCATTCCAGTTAATGAATCTCGCAATCCCAAAAATTAACTGTTAACCTGTCAAAATGTGGAACACATTGTTGGAAACATTGATAAACGCGTACATTTAAAATTAATCAAAAATTTTACCAACGTACTTTTTTATCCACCGGAGTGAAATAAAAGTTTCATTTAAACCATACCTCAATTTAAGCAAATCTCTTTACCTTACATTTCCTATGCCTATTTCGTATTTTTGGATAAAGTTTAATAACTACCTAATTGGTTGTTTTATCTTTTTAAAAACCTGAATTGCTTGTGGCACCACTTTACGAGGATTATAAAACTTTAATTTTATCAGAGAACATAAAAAAGTACTCGAGCGACTTAGTTTCAAAAATTGTGTTTTTGAATTTAATGAAATCTTTATTTAAGCAGTTTTGTTTTTTTTATTAAGTTATTTGTTAAAGGAAATTGGATTACAAGGTGCTTGATTAGTTTGACATTGAAATACTTGCTATTTGGTAATTATTTCTTTTTTCAGTTTAAGGGTGATACCACTCAAATAAATCAAATTGAAACGCAATGTGAGCAAACAGGAAAAGGAAAACGCAAAGTGGATTACTTATTTTATTTCCTGTATTTATTCAAATAATATTAAATTAAATTTTTATAAAATTAATCACACTAAACATGGGAATACTTGAAGGAGATACATTGATCACAACTTTCTCTTTAATCTGAATATGTCTGTAAAATCGGTAACATGTTCAAAAATTGAAGCTGAGGCTTTGAAGCAATTTTTTGGAGAAAATAGGACATAAAAATTTTGTTTAAATATTATGAAATTACGAAAATATTAATCGTGCGAATGTAAAACCAAATAGTTACAAAATATTGATACTTTTTTTTCCTGTACTAGGACTTCTGATTATTTATCCATTTTGCAATTTAAGTATTAAATTTTAATAAATATTTTTTAGTTTTAATTTAGGGTTTATTATCATATTCTTCAGAAAAACTAGGGTGATCAAAGTATATCCATTATTATCAATACGTCCTTGATCAATCACATTATTTTTTTTTATAAAGTACTTGGGTTTTTGGTTTCAAATTTATCAAATATGTATAGCTAAGATGAAACCGATATTTTAGGTATTGCTTTTTATATTTTAGTTTAAAACAGGAATCTTATTTAACTTTTAATTTGAAAAGTGATACAAGTGTGCTTATGTATATTCTCATCAGATTTCCACTTTGTTCCTAGGATTTCTTATCATAAATAAAATATCTTTAAAGATTGCTACATAAACTGTTTAAAGTTTGTGACACAATCACCTAACCTTCATGGGTTTTCAGCCATCGTTTCTTAGAGCTATTTGCTCGTAAGCGATTTTGCAGATATTTTTGCAATTCGAGAGATTCAAGTTCAACTTACTACAAAAGAGAATTGAAATAGATAATACTTTTCAGCAGATACCAACAAATTAACTCAAAACATAGGGAAGCAGAAATCGTTTTATTTAACACAAAAAAGTAGTTGTACGCACAATAAAACATGACAATAGCAAGTAAAATGGGAAATTAACCTGATTGGTTAATTCCCAGAAAATAACAATCTGTATTGTCAATTTTTAGTGGCGTATTTTGATGGTTGATTTTATTCCACCTCTAGTCCACATTTTAACGTTGAAATTCTTTTAATAACGTTTTTTTATTCTTGCTAGGGGTGTAGCTCTCCTCCTCCGTTTGAAGAGACTCTCTAGATAAATTTTTTAAATAATTTAACTGTTCAATTTTTAAAATTTCTTATATACGTGTACATGGTTTAATTTGTTTCAACTTTATTTTTTGTTACTTTGCTAGGCCATTATTTATGCAGTTATTTAGAGAGTATGCAGTGATGGTCAGTAAATTTGCAGTGGCGCCCATAATACTCTTGAACATCAAGTTTTGTTATCCCGATTTTTGTTTTGAGCATCTCATATCCCCCTATGCCTCTGGTACCATTTAATTATAACTTGTTTTTAACTAACGACAACCGTCGTGACTGAATTTATTAAAATATCAGATTGCGGAGAAGCAACCAATACGATCACTGGTATACAAATTATGTATGTATGTGGCATTACTGATTTAAAATAACAAAACAAATTTTTACACCACATTGTTACTAAAACTAAAATTGAATAAAAAATGTACAATCTCTTAATGACATTAAATTAAACGAATGTGATGCTCATGAATAAATTAACAAGATTTCCTAGTCCAAAAAAACTTTTACAAAAATCTATAATGCAAATATAGAATTAGATGCTTACTTTTTTAATAATGAAGGTAAATTAAAATTGTAAGCATACTGTTAAACAGACAATTTATATTATAGCCCAAGAGTTAGCGACAAAAAATGCGATTGTGGAGATACCAAATGTTTGACATCATAGACCGGCAAAGTGATGATGTCATAAATTGGTAAACCATTGTACTTATTGATTGGTTAACCACACATTTTTTAAGTTGTCAGTTAATTCGAGAAGTTTATCAAGCATATCAACTTATGAAGCTTGCAAAATATAAAGTTACATTTGACTACACCCTCTGACTTCTAAGAAAACCAAATGAAATGCTATCTTTAAGAACAAATGTTTTTTCTGTGTATACTTTTTATAAATTTTAGCTAAAAAAGCTTCAAATTTCATCATTTTAAACTAATTTTTTAAAAGAATTTTTGGACCCCTTTTTCCTCCCTTTCCCTCCGCCGGTCGGCCTACAGATAACTTGTAAATATTTAGCCTACCACTACTCACGCCACTTACAGATGCTAAATTGGTAAATCCGGGCCTGGAATGGAAAGCGCAATAAAAATTATGATTGAAAATTATGTCGCAAATTCTGAAAGGTTAAAAAATGCTGTTCTAAACCAATGTTTTTACTATTTCTAACGTCACACTATAACGTATTCCTTATCTTCCCCAAAAGGAAAACGCGGTCTGCGTTAAACCAAAATTAATAGATTAAAAAAATCCACCAACTTTGTTTATTTTACGCAGGACCAATGATCATCCGGCCAGCTACTGCAATAGCGGTATGCGAAGGGTCGCGAGTTGATGACATTTAGAAATCAAACACACAAGAATCGTTAACAATTTAATCACATAAAAAATTATTCTTAAGTGATGCTGGAGTAATTCGCGTCGTCGTACAGTTTCAAATAGCTTCAAAATTATAACAGCAGTCAAAAAGCAATCTTTAGCATAATCAATTTCACTCCAGACTACATGCCACAGAATTACATAAAATTTTTTATCACAAATCTTAGAAATTTTTAAACATAAAAGTTACTACTCGCCCAGTTTCAGAAAGCTTTCATTGCTGTGGCGTTTAAAAAAAAATCGTGATGGTAAAAATTACAATGTATTATAAAAATCTTCAAAATGTGATAATATACTAATCTTCTTCTAATCTTCCAAAAAAACATGATAGTTAAAAAATTCGTCCATATAGGAACTAATTTGTATCAGATGCTCGACTTATCAAAAAATGTATGACCATAGGACATCACCTGCTTGTAACATTGCACTCGCACTTGAAAATGTGTTATCAAAAGAATTTTCATTAAGAGAATCTGCTACCCAGAGAAATTGTCATCGGGAAATTCTTCGCCTCCAAGAGAATTTGCCTCTACAAGACGAATCACATCACATTAAAATATCATTGGAAACTCAAGACTAATTAATTACCTGATAAAACTGATATTTACGGGAAATTATCAAAAATTATAAACTTTAACCCACAATAGAACGTTCAAGGTATAAATTAAAATCAGAAATGAATCCCAATGACACTCACGTGCAAAACAATCCGCTTGTCGGAAATAAATAAATACGCAGTCGCGAGGAAATACGAGGGGCGCGCAACAAATTTTGTAAAGTAAGTAATGAATTTTACAAAAATTCGTTACAACCCTTTGCCAGTCTCTTAATAAAAACTAGTATTATAATATTAAAGCTGATGCTTTTCTGCAAAACAAACATTAATAAAATATCACTGGGTTTTATCAAATTTTTGATTTTTAGAACAAAATCGTAAATATTGTATAAAATCTATAGATTTAATTAAGTTAAACTTGTGGTTTTCAAAAAGTCCATTTTTATTACCTCTATGGTGGGAATAGCAAACATGAACAAATTTGGGCGGCGTTCAAGTGATGTTTATCCGAGTGACAAGAATATAAGCAATTATTTCAACACTTTTGTTAAATTTAAGGTTTTGCAATGTTATGTATTAATCTAGTTTCAACAAAAATTCATTAGATGGCAGGAGAAATCACTCCAATCACTCGGAGTAATAAAGTATTCAAATGCGGTCACCGTCTGCTTATTTTTTTTTGACATTGCAAAAATGAACCCCCGTCAAGCTGTGACGTTTTTACCTTTATCCTACCTACCTACCTAGTTGGATTTAGGATAATCTGACCTAATTATTTTATACATGGTATATGGTTGTGGTCATAGGCTCCCTTACTATTATGACAAATAAGTCTGTCGATTGCCTCACTTATTTGTGGAAATTCTGATTTGGAATAAAAATGTGGTTCCGGATGCAAAATTTGAAAAACTTCTGGATTATAAAATTTTGTAATGATTTACATTCACCTTCCTAATTTCTAAAATTTTGTGTTTTTAAGCAAAAAATTTTCAAAAATTATACAATTTTATAACTTTATAAGGTTTTACGGTATGCAAATTTTACACAACCGTATTGCGGATTTATAAATTTGACAGGTTCTTTGTTAAGCAAATATTTCTTGAATTTAATTAATTTTTGTCATTTCTAAAATTTTGTGTTTTTAAATAATTTTCAGTAAATATCAACATGTAATTATAAATTTTTTGATAGGTACTTTGTATTTAGTACGGAACATAGGTATAAAATTTGGAGATCATAAATCCTCAAATATATACCTACTTATATACAATTGTACGAATTTTAGACACTATTTTGATGAAAAATACAAAATTTTAGATATTACAAAAAAAGGTCGAGATATCAAAACAATAACTTAAAGAATTAAGAAGAACCCTCGTTCTCTTTAAAAACTTTCTTGGTTATATGGTCTGGAACCTGGATTTAAAATTTTGAAACTGTAAGGTTCCAAAATACATAATCTTTTAATGATGATTTTTTTAACTTTATCAAGTAGTGATTAATTAATAATCAAATTAATTTATAGTTTATAATCTCAGAATATTAGATAATATTCTCATAAAATTTGATTTACGTGACTTTATAAAGCTATACAACTGCTGTTTTTGCATGAATGGTTTAAGTTTTGATTGTACGTGACTTTATGCGTTACTATACTCTGTTCATTTAATATATGCAGCTAAGCTCCTCCCAAAAAATAAAATAGAATATTTCTATTGCTCGAATTTTGAAAGTCCTGTTTACCATTGGTTCAAATACATTTTGGGGAGTGGTTTAGCTGCATCTGCTAAGTGAACAGAGTATAACAGACACTGATACTTTAATCACAAATTTTGTATGTATAGTACTAACATCATAAAATTTAGTCGTACGTGATTACTTTACTTCATAGAAATAAATGATAATATTTTTATTGCATGATTGCTGGTAAATTTCGGACGCCTATTAACTTAGAATAAGTTTTAATACAATGAAAATTATTTTTGTTGTTATTTTGGTTTAAACATTTGTACTCATTAAAAACTTCAAGCCATAATTCAAATATTTTAACAAATCAGCTAAATTATTTTGAAACCATAGGAATAGGAGAAACGCAAAGTAAGATATTATTTAGTTTTATGTATTTCTGCTTTTGTTAAATATGCATTTTAATGGGATTTCCTAGCAAACTCGGCTCTGAAGCAAAGCAATCGTATCAGAATTCTAATCCAATTTCACCATCTATCTCAGTATTTATTGATGGAGAAAGATCGAATCTGACATTATTTAGATACCGAAAATGTTGAAACCTAAGTTTTAATTGCGATTGCTTGAAACTAAATTTCCTTAAAATTGGTAATAAATTGCGCAAGTTACAAGTAGTAATCCAAAATAAAACTGGGATAAATTACAACTGGTAAAATTTATTACTTGCTAAAAAAAACATATTGATTGATTAGCACCGAATTAAATTAGCAGTAAGTATTTAAAATTCAAAACACTACTTTGAATTTATCCTAAAGATTTACCGAAAATATTGTCACTACAAGAAAGGTGATTTATCTTATTAGGGTATATCGACATTTCAGCTTTATTTATAAAATAGAAAGCTTGTTCAATAAATTCATTTGAAAGAAGCTTTATTAAATTTTGTTATTTATGGAAATAAATTAAGTTAGAATTAATTACAATAATTATTAACACGAAGTGAAGTTTTTCAAATTGTTTTAATTAAAATTTCAATTTGTCAAATAATTGAGCGTAAAAATTTAGTCACGTTAAAAGTAACGTCGGTCGTTTAATTAAGAGAATTACGTTTTCAGATACCTCTTAGTTAATTATTTCTAACTTTTGCTTTATTTTATCATTAGTTAAAATGTAAATAAGCATCGGTGAAGTTGAATTAAGTAAACTTTTAAGATTAAAAAAATTACTGCAGCTATTTTATTTTTCAGGTTTTTTCAGGCAACGAATAAAACTAAAAGTGAAGTCATTTAAAAAAAGTTTTCTCTGCTTTTCTGTTCCAATATATTCGGAAAATCCTTGCTTGAAACCTAAATCATCAAGTTTAGTTAAATAAATACCTTACGTTTTAGTTCTCTCCATATTACAAAATTCTTTTGAAATGCTCTCCATATATCGTAATAAAATTGTTCTTTCTTTAGTATTCCACTCCGGTACATCAAACAATTTGAAAATGCGGCAGGAATTAATTTACATCAATTATTATGTGCCGGTAAATTTCAAACTATTCAGTTTTAACTTTTTACTGCTTTTTTTTCGAATATCTGAACAAAACCTGAATTCAATAAAATTGAAATCTATGAAATCAAACGTTTTCAATATCATCACATGCTAGAAAGTTTATTTACAAATGCTGACTAAAGAAAGAACGAATGGTATATTAAATAAAATGTAGAAAATTTAATTTTCCTTCTCAGAAGTGAAGTTAACTCCAAAAATAGAATTTGTTACTCTTATTTTAATAAAATAAGTCATTGATTGGGTGGACTGAATTCTTAAAAATTATTATTTTTTTTACCGGTCGTACCAAAAAGCAATCATGCGTGCTTTTTTGACTTTTCGCCTTATTTGTTAGAAATGTTTGAAATAATTTCACTTTTCTTTAAAAGCGATTAATATTTTAGAGCATAATATTTACTCGGAAAGTAACGATTTTAAAACTTGAGTTTTTAGAAACCTCTTTTTGCATTTTTGTCTTTTGTTCCAGTTTCACTTTTTATTTGCGCACAAGTGAGGTATTTAGGGTTTACTAGCAAGAAAATAGTTGTTATGGTATTAAGATCCCTTGTAATATTAATTTAAGTTTACATTTCACATCAATTCGGATTAACTAATCCGACCGTCAAGTAAACACGGCTCATATGGCGGTAAACCAGAATAAAAAATCCAGACTAGATACTGCAATAATTGTCCTAATACTCCTAAATGAGATTAAAGCGAAGATTTGAAAATCAAATAGAAAATAATTTTTTGCCTTACAGCTTTTCTTGCTGTAGATCATTTTCATGAGATTTTAAAAATTTTACACTACAAAATAATTTAACGTTTCTTTTAAACAAAAAGATATTATGATTCTCATTTGGCCAGTTTTGAAAACTAAATTCGTGAATCCACAATGGAAATATTTTACGTAGTTTAAAATTTAAATCAAAAAGCCTAAACAAACATTTAGTGTGAGTCGATGCAAACAACTAGCAGCGTTTGATATTACGGATTCCTCTGTTAAAAATTCATCAAACAAAATTTATAACATATTCCATATTTCCCATCTTCCACAAAAGGAAATCGCGGTTATCGCTGAACCGAAGGCAAAGGTAGCAGATCCAAAATTTCATCGACTCTGTTTATGTTTAAAATTCAGCATTCATTTGCTGATCAACTTTCAAAGTAGTGGTTGATCTGGGTCGCGATTCGATGTATAATAAAAATTAATTATTATCTAAAAATTCGATTTAATTAAAATTTTTAGTAATAAAACGTTGATAAAGATACTTCATTTAAATAAAGTTTAAGAAATTATTAGTAATAAAGCAGATAAATAATGTCACTTTTCCCTAATTACAGTTGTAAAGATTAGAAATGTTATAAATTGACGCTAGGTTGCAAACTGACATTTGTAATGTCACATACAGTGACGAGGTTAGGTTTTGTAGAACCCTGTGCAGTAAAGAGCAATAATATTATATTTTAGCAACAAAAATGAAAGCAACCACGGAAGATAAGATTGGAATTGTCGTATTTGATTTGCTATATACATAAAAGAAAATTTAATTTATACCAGAAATGGCTGGAGGTTATACATATAAGAAAGAGATACCAAAAACCAAAATAGAGAAAAAGAATTTGTTGAGCGAGTTCGTCGCAGATTGAGATGCGTATAAATTGATAAAGTTGTAAAAGTATCAGCAGGATAATTCGAGATATTAAAGGTCGAATGTAACGAAAATTAGTTTTTCATTTTTTATCGCAAATTTAACTTTCTCTGAAATATATCACAGAAAAAGAGTAACAATAAATTTGCTAACGAGATAACAAAGTTTCTTTATTGTTTTAACATTAAATAAACAATTAATTATAAAAAAATTTATTGATGGATGACAAATTATCGCATAGGTTTCTGCACCACCGAAGAGATAGAATGCAAGGCACGTTTTTCTTTACATGGTTTTCCCTGTAGGTCTAATCCATGTTGATTGTTTTTTACAGAAACAAATCAAAAACTGAGTTTTGTTTTGTTTTATAAGAAACAAAAACCCTAAAAAACAAAACTGTTTTTTTTACAGAAAGCAAACATAAATAATTGAGGTGTTTTTTTGAAAAAAACAAAAAATTTAATAAAAGAGCAAAACTGCAAGAAATACGCCATAATGCAAATAATATGCAAAAATCGGCGATCGTGAACGATCAACATCGATAACTAACCGTATATGTAAATTTCTTTGTCGATGCCACACAGCTTGGCGGACCGATGCAGACCTAAAAAAAATTAGATCCTCTTGGAGGTTTACGATTACCCAGTCGATGACGAACGTTTGTCGGGCAAAGTGGAGAGTATTGGGGTTTTTTGCCAAAAGCACGAAAGTGATGAATGTGGCTAGCTGCCGGTGAATTAGATTTATTTGTGGAAGAATAACGTGGAGAAATTCTGTCGGAAGAGCGGAACGGATGTTCCATTACAGCTTTGAAAGCTCCCCTGCCGAACCACAGGATTGTAATGGATTTCTTCAATTCCACGGACGAACGGTAGAGTGTGCTACCAAACTGACCTTTTCTTTACTATTTAGGTTTCTTAATAATATTTCAAACAATTTTAAATATATGGATCCATTAATATGGATATCATTACCTAAAACTACAAAGCACTAACCTAAGATAGATTTTATTAGGATTACAGCTAAAATTAAAAAAGAACTCAATCCAAGGTCATTTAATTTTTTTTTTTTGACATACATTTTATCCATTTGTCAACATATTTTGTTATTTATTGCTAAGTAGGACATATTATAGAATTCTTCGTAATCGCATTCATCATCACTGTTCGTTGCTTCGTTTACGTAGCTGATTATTTTCTTACTAAAGCACATTTGACTAAAATGGTTTATTTTTCCACATTGTCTGCACTTTCTTCCGCAAGCTGGACAATCATTAATGTTATGCATCAATCCACATTTCTGACATTCTTGATTCCTCCATTGCCTACATTGATTTTTGTTATTCTGAGAAAACTGTTTTTTTTTATTTGGTTGTTTGCTTATTTTTGCTATTATTTGCTTTTTGACGCACTTTTTCTCTACATTTCTTGAGTTCTCCAACGATTTAGCTATCTCTACTGCCTTCTTAGATCCCTACAATCAAAATCCAATAATCTCTGTCTAATAGCTGAGTTGTCTTGGCGTAGACCACAAATGAAAATGCTTTGGACAATACTTTTGCGCAAAGTATCTAATTCACATGTTAAACTTAAGTTTATTAGATCAGTAACATAGACATCTATAGATTTCCCAGCTTTCTGTGTTTTCTTGAAGAAATTGTGTCTTTTCATCTCTAAATTCTTCTTTGGTATAAAGTTATCGAAAAATTTTTTTACTAATTCTTCATATTCAATTTCTTTTATTTTTACGTTAAAGCTTCAGAAGATATGCATTACTTCTGAATCAAGATGATTCAGTAAGATTGCATTCTTTTTAAAATTCTCTAAAATTTCATTTTTTTTGGTTGCGACTAAATATACTTCGAATTCTTCAATCCAGTACTAAGCACTAGGAAGTCAGACCAAAACGCTAATTTTATATCAACTGCACCAAACTTTGGCAGTAAAGTTGGTTACTAAGCCACTTGATCCTTTTATGATAAAAAAAGGTAACTAACTTTACGGATACTTAGTCCACAGTCGAAGAGACAACGGGTCGAGCAAATGCGCGTTTCGTAGGTTCTTAAAAAAATTATCTAGTGTATTCACCACAAGAAGCTCTTAGTGCCCACAGATGACACAATCTGCATAGATGGAATTTTGGGCGCCAGTTGATGATAAAAGAACTTTTCACCAACAAAATAAATTTTTAATTTGCAGCCAAAAGATGTTAAATAAAAAAGTGTAAAATTACTTACGTGAATATTCGAGAAGAAACCTTACACCAAGCTACCATAAAAAATCTCAAAAAAGAAGTCACTTCCAAACTTTTAACACCACACTTCTCGCATGTTCACTTTCGAATCTCCTTGTTACCAAGCTCTTTTTTCAAAATCTCTAAGAGGGATTTTCTGGTTGCATACTTTCAGAGTTGAAATGTTATTAAATATTTAATTAAATAATTAATATTCTGAAAGCACACAACGAGTGTTACACAAGATAAAATTTCCAATACCACTAATTAAGATTTCAAATTTGGCTATGCACAGAAAGGTAATTTAAATTTAAGTTTGCATTAACAAAATAAACTTTCACCAAATTTAAATCCATTGTAATATAACAATTGGTCGGATTTAACCGTTGGTGGGGCCACCGTCATTAACAACGTTACGTTCAACAGCAGTTTGAATAATTATTCTGTGTGGTGGCGTTTTGTTAATGTAAACCATACAAGATTGTTTATTTATGGTGATTATGTTGATACTTACTAATACGTTCCATTCGAGTTTGAAATTATTCCGTATATGGTGGTGTTTTGTTAATATAAAACTCGAATATTAGTTCAAAAGGATAAATCTATATTTTGATCGAGTTCGACGTCGTGCTTCTTAGAAAACATTTTTAATGCAATTTTGAAAAGATTTTGTATAAAAAGGCATCTCAACAGTAATTAATGGTTCGTACGCTTGATTTTTGTTGAGTGTACGCATTTTCAGGGGTTAAAGATCACCAAGAGTTACTATTTAATATAATTCCCTTGAGTGCAAGGGTGCGTGTAGGTGTGTGTATCTGTGCACATTTGTTTTCTCGATAAAATTCCCTATTTTCATTCTACTTTGGTGAAACTTGACAAGTTGCGTAATGACAATGATTTACTCCCAAGCAAATATTGTTAGGGTCATTTTAAGAGATAAATTATTAGATAAAGCGTGTAATTTAAACGTTTTTATTATTCTGTGTTAAAAATGTTATCCGAACGTGAAAAGGAAAAATGTGTATTTTTATAAAAGTCTCCTCTATAACCTGTACAGTGACTATAAAAAGAAAACTAAATCGTAAACTAAGTAAAACAGACTTTAATTTACGACTAACTAATAAAATTGTAAAAGATACTTATCGGCGAAGAAGCAATCGATCTAGAGTAGATTTAGACCGGTGAACTATCTTACTATAATCACGATCTATTAACCACGATGCACTGACGCAAACTAAAACAACTACGAATTCACATGAAACCAACTATAAATAGGATAAAATCAACTAAATTAATTTGGCAGAACTACGTGCAAAAGTAGCTGTAGCAGTAAATAGTAAAAACATCAAAACAAAAAGATCACCGCCTTAATAGACGTGTACGAAACACCCTGTACTTAAATAAATATAACTAAATTAATTATAATTTAATAGTAACAACTGCACAGTGTTAGACCTCAGTTACTGACAGATTTAATCCTATTTAACATGACGGATCTCTCACACTGGAAAATCTGCTTCATTCCAACTAATAATAATTAATTAACTGTATTGTTTCGTCGCTGAATATAATTAAAATAAATGATAGTTGCAATATTGAATATTATAAAGGAATAAAAATGAATTATTTAAAAAAATATTTCGAACAGGTAAACATTATACCAATAGTTGTAAAATTACAATCAATAAATTTTATATGGGTTTTCTACCCTTTAGCAATACGTTTTTGTTTTGTAGGAAGTCAAATTGATTATTTCCGTAGGATTTTCACTTTCAACCCCGTCTATTAGAAAAGCCCAAGTACTATATAATTTATATTACAGGATTTTCATCTATTTTTATACTCGAAATGGAAAAGAAAAATCTTAAATATATTTGTTCGTCTTCTATACCTCATACCGCTTAATCTTGAAACTAATTACGTTCTGACAGCTCCCAGACTAAAACAGTATTTGCGTTCGGAGCTAAGACCCAACATCCGTTAGCGCACACCAAATTGTTTATAGTACACATAACGTAATTTAATTTCTTTGTTGTTTGGTTTAGAATTTAAGATTCCTTGTTTTCTTTTTATCGTCGAGTTTTATGGAAGAGGAGTTAGTTTAATTATTGTCATGTTTTTTATTCGTTTTTAAGCAACTTTTAGTTGTTGTGTTTTCATTAGTAACGAATATAAAGTTTCTTCTTCTAGCTAAATTTCTATTCTCGAAATACTACAAAAAACCGTTTGTTTTCCTGTCTGGTAACTTTAGCAACCACCTAATAATAATTTTACTACTATGCATTTTGTTAATTAAAACTTATCTTATACAAAAAGCTGCTTTCGGAATTATAAAAGTTCTATATGTGTTAGTTAAGGAAGTGTTCTAACGTTGAAAATGTGAACAAATCTATAGTTTGACCCATTTCCCAGCTCGCCAGCTTCTATAAATTTGTAACGTACATCTTGGGGTTGGTTTACCTAAGTTAACCTTTTGCATGAACTCCAATCGAATTTTAACAAAAAATTATTAATAAAATATTTAGACAGCAGCTAGATACACCAAAAATCAAGAAGTTATTAAAGCAGTGATCACAATCGTATTTTTTACTGTTTAATGGCGTTGAGGAGTTTATTTTATGAAGGCAATAAATTTTATGTAGTATACAATATATTATTTTGCTATTATCTCTATTTCGTTGTATTTCAATTTTTGACTGATAATTACAACTGTTGATCTTGTATTGTTATTTTAAACATAATTTGTTTTCTCGCAAATTTTAAAGTTTAAACATAACCTGTAGTATTTTGTTTACAGTTTGAACTGAATTTTACAGTACGGAGTAAGCGATTACAAAAATCTATATTATCAATTAACGTTAGTTATTGTCCTAAAGTTGGTAGTACATAGAAATGAGCACCGTGTACTGTTAGAGAATGCGCACTCTTGCCTGACATGATTAAAAAGTATAAAAATGAAACAACATAAACTTGAAAAATGTTTCATTCAAAATATGTTCAAGAATATTTTTGCAATAATAAATAATTTCTGTGTGATATTAAATGTAAATTTTTTACATTCATGAATATAGATCGTTAAGAGAATATCTAAATATTATGTTACGATGTAGTAACGAGATGAACCTCTCTACATACAATAATGGTTTCTCTTTACTGTTCTCCAAGGACTATATGACATTTTCAGCAAGATGAGACTTAAAACATGAATGTTCTGCTATCCTTGGGACTTATTAATTAACTTGAAATTATTTTACTTCGAAAGCACTAATTTAAACTTTAATTAAAAATTTCTTTGAAATGTCTTATTAGTATTATTGAATTCTAAATAAGAGGTAAACATTATTTGATTAAGTCTTTTCGTGTCTTGACAGTTTATGTTATGTTATCTACATAATTTAAGTGCACGCAAGAGAAAATACTGTTCTTTTTATACTTGTGACTTTGTCCATATTTTATATTTTAATACGAAAAGTTTTCTATTGTAGTATATTATGCTACGTTGTCTCCAAATGTTACAAATTTCAATTGTTGATATTAAATGTTATATCCTTAGCAAATAATAACAGCAAATATGGAACCGAAAGAATTCCCCGCGGTATACCTGTAAAGCCAATATTTACAATTTCTTGTTTTATATTACAAAGTTGGCAAACATGTTTATTAACGACTTCTTCTATTATATGAAGTTAGCTGCAGTTGGTTACTACATAATTACATTTTACTACCTACAGACATAAAATAGGTTAGGTGTATGCCTAACTAATGTTAAAATGCTGCTTTCGTATTATTATATTATCATAAGTTTGAAACTACGCAAATATTGCCTTGTTCAAGATTAATGAATAACTGTTAGAACAACTTTAAGCAAACAAAACTAAATTGTATGTCTAAATAACACAATACACACTAAAAGTTACAAAAAATGTAAACTGCCTATTATACACTACTTTAAACCCATTTTATTTAGCTTATTCCGAGAAACATTTACTTATTGTGTTATTTACATAAGTAATAGTTCATTGTGTATATAAGCTCAACTTGTGTATTCAAAATTCATGCATAATTTACTACTTATTGTAATTATATTGTATAAACTGCATGCAAACTGCTACAAACAATTTTTTATAAATAAATAAACCTAGATAAACCTAGAAATTCAATAAAATTCAAATTACTCGTCATAAGTTTTCAACAATAAGTTATTGCCTTCTTCAGGTGTTTTGATTTGAAAATAAATACAATGTAATATTGCAAAAAATTTCAAATTTCCCGCTTTATGTCTAAATAAACTAAATTCGTGCTTAAATAATTATGACCATTAAATCTGTAGTTATTTTAATATTTTTAAAATTTCAGGTTAATACGTTCCACTCTGTATATACGCTAGTATGCAAATTCATGTTACCTTAGTTTGAATAAAGCAGAAATTAACGTAAAATATTATAATTAATGGAATGATAATAATGTGGAACAAAATAATTTATACACAATTTAACACACAAATCACGGTTATAATCATTCAATTAAATTTTGATCTCAACACATTAAATGATAATTTTGTTAAAATTGCATAAAATAAATAAACCATATTACATTAATTATATTGCACATATTGAAATAATTTGTTAAGTTCTATTTTTTAATAATAATAATGGAATTTTAAAATTGGCTATTTCATTTGGTTAAATAAATAAATTTCAATAGTCCTGAAAATCCAAAATATTTAGTGCAGAAAGCACCGTTATCTGTTCTATGATGGAGGTAATGGATAGCCAAATGAATCAGTTCACCATTGCGTTCTTTCATTTTCCAAAAAATAAAAATACAAACAACTAAACAGAATTAAAAATACAATTAATTACTACGGTCCTTATAGGACCAAGGGCTGAATTGACTATCCTTCTCTCTTTTCTCTTTCTGCTCTCATTCTACCATGTTAAACATTCACAAGCAACTGAACACATAAACAATTAGGTTATCCTGTACTTTAAAGCGACCGACCTCTCAGAAATAAAAGTCTTGCGTTTTTGTGATAATTCTAAAATTTTTCGTAAGAGTAAATATTTGAATCCTAAATGTTTGATGTTTTTTTTTCTTCCAAATATTAAAAGCAAGCTTTATTCGCTACGTTTGGGCTTTACAAATCGTTTATTTGAAATCAAAAGAGATCAAAGTATTTTCTAGCTCCACCTAAGCTCATAAAGAATCAAATAGTTGGGCAGGTGTGGCAGACATGAGGCTTGGTTTAATATCGTGAGGCTTGAAGCTTGTAGCTCCGAAACCGAATAAATTTTGATACTCCCTAACATTCCCAACAAAGCAATATTTATTCTCAAGCTGCATTTTTTGTGCTTCGATTTGAATAATATTGGATGTTTAAATTAAACAAAAGGTAAGGAACTGTTGCGTTCTTTATTTTTAATAAAAATAGTTACCTGAAACTTTCAGTTACTTTAAGGCAGTCCGCAAAGTTTTTTGCGGCATGGATAGAAAACTAATTTCAACATTTTGAGCTTGCAATTTGTTCACCTGTTTACTTTCATGATAAAATTTCATTTTTGAATGTAATTTTTACTTTGAGAAAATTACAAATAATGCGAGTAGTTGGCAATAACCCGATTACCAGCTCACCCCTTGTTTGTAAGCTTAACCGAGCTTTACAAGTGGAATAACAAATATTTTTGTTTTTATTCACAAAAATTACACGAGCACCTATTGTAAAAGTTGTTAAAATTCGTTTAATATTAAATAAGCGCCAGTGGCTTGAAAGTATCTTATAAATTTTTTACGAACACTTTTACTTCATATGAATAGAATATAAAATTTTATATGTACATCTACCTGTAGAAACATCTAATATTACGCGGAAAACATATTTTCTATGCTGTAGCAAATGTTTTATTTATGGTGCATTCTTTACATTTTACTGTAATTTTTTTACCAAACAGATAAATTATTCTCATAAAAACGAAACCTTGATATGCTGATTGTGATGATGAGTATTGCATGCAGGTGGTTTTGTGTCAAATTTTTTATTGTAAAATTATCAAAAATTTAGTTATATTTAAAAACGCAATTTATTATACTAAAGTGAAATTTAAAATTTGAATAAACCTCAAGTATGCAAGATCGGGTGTGGCTAGTACTTGAATGGATGACCGTTTGAATGAATCGCGTGTCGTTGTCAAATCATCTATCAAGATCAACACCTTTGAAGGACAACTCGCTTATAGTTGTATCATTGCCTCGCCTTGATAACCTTCTAGATCTTCAAAGGTGACTAGCCTTAATATTCAGCGTCGAAAGCAACGTTTAAAAATAATTATGCAAATCAAATTGTTTTTCAGAATTAAAATACATTGTTTTATGATACAATAAAATTTTTACACTTTGTCTCGAAGTGTAACATGACGAATCAGCTTTACAGTCGGAACTTTTGTAATATTTTATACTTGAATGGTTATTTTGCAGCATTTTGGAGTGCCCCTCAATACTTAGAAACAGTGACCATTAAATAAAAAAAATTTTCTTATGCAAAAAGATCCAAAGGTTTCAATTTGACATAAGTTGATAAAACTTATTTTTTCCAACACAAATTGGAAAGAATTAAAAGTACTTACTTTGAGTTCTAGTAAGTTTACAAACTTGTTAGTAACAAACGCTTCTTTTCAATCAAATACTGGCGTGCAGCATGAAAGGTAAAGAACGGTGAACCTGTTCCAAATTGTCATCCGAGACTTAACTTTTTTAACTTTTTTTTGTCAAGACCACAACCAACACTCGAAAGTATAAAATTTATGAAAGAAAACTCGACGGAATTAGATAGAAAATATTAAAATAAAGCGTTTTAGATATGGAGGAATGTTATTATATCGATTAGTTTAGTTAATAATTGATTTTAAAGTTTAGCATTTTTTTTCCATTTTTGACCTTTATTGACGGATTGTATTGTCGGTACGTGTAGTGAAAAGTACATTAACCGTCGGAGGGTGGGGATTGTCAGATATTTGTTACCAGGATGTACCTTGTCTTGATGGTGTTGTGTAGTCCCGATCTAATGAGATCTCTACTACTTTCAATGAGTTTTGTGGCTAAAGTATAAAATTCGGAGTGCGCGATAGCGCACCCTTCTTGCCACTTTAAGCTGATGGCTCACTCAAAAATTAAGGCCCCTTTTTTCTCCTCTTCCTTCCTTCAGAAATTTTTATTATCGGAGTAATAATAATAGTAATAAAAGTAATAGTAATAATGCGACCTTTCAAATTTCAGGGCTGTTTTTTAATTTTTTACTGATTGATAAAATGGTGTAAAATTGAATTTTTCTTGAATTTAAAACTAAAGTTTCTTTAGCGTTTTATTTACAAAAAAAAAACGAAGGATTTTTAATTATTTTTAGTAAAAGAAATTTATTAATTTGGGGGAAGAGTGCAAGGTCGCCTGATAGCAGGCCTATGATAGTTTGGGACTGGGTTAGCCGTGGCATATAGCATTCTAATTCCAATGACTGATGTTATTAATTTTTGGAAAATTTTATTTTTGGATGGTTTTAAGTTTTATTATTTTGTAGTAGGTATTAAAAAAATAATTAGGCAAATTTTTAAAAATTTTACTTATTTTCACTTAACATTAATAAAAATAGAAATTGATATTCAAAAGAATCTCGAACGACTCATGAAAAAGCTTCTAAAAAAATCTATGAAAAAATTTAGACACAAAATAAAAAGCAAGATGAAATAAACAAACAAATAGGAAATGTAAGGGTGGTTACTCTATCTGAATGAAAAAACAAAGTAGAAGACATCAATAAGAAGGTTTCAGTGTATTGAGCAAACGCAATGAAAGAGATAGAAAAAGAAGAAAAATCAAGCTGAAATGTTTGAATATGTACAAAAGAAACTAACATAGAGAAACAAGAAAGTAAGTTCCAAGAAAGTTATGAGATGGTAAAAATTAAGCCCATGGATAATATTTGGATTTTGGCAGTAATTTTTGGTCATAAGCATAAAATTATATAAGAAAAAAAAACTGTTATTAGAAAAAAACAAAGTATTGAAAGAAAACAACAAAAATGTATCGGCGGGTGAAGACACGGATGAGATGTTTAAAATAAAAACAATAAAATTTATCGAAATGCTGGAGGAGTTTCATGGAAACCATTTCAAAACTTTTTAAGTAGATAGAAAGCAATAATGGAAAAAAGAAAATAAATAAACAAAAGAAGATTAAATTCATTCAAAAGATTGACTAAATTATCAAAAAAAGAAAAAAAGCAAACAGAAAAGATTGTAAAACGAAAATTACAAATGTATCATAATATAAAATAAAACTTGTTCTCGACATTCAATTTTTATACAATTTAAAGCATAGTCGCTCTTTCAGAAGCTTTAGAAGTGTTTTGTTTGGAAAAAAAAAGTTATTGACGTGAAGTAAACTTCAATGTCCCAGATAAATTCAATCTCTCTTTATCACTATGCAAATAACTATGTATACAATTTTAAAATATTGTAGAATTTCAAAAATTAAATGTTTTAATTTAGATTTGTGAAAATTTGACTGTTGCACAGAGCTATTTTGAAATACGACAATATATTGAAATTTTTTATTTAATCAATAAATTTCAACTAATGAACAGAAATTTTCTGTATTTATAAAAATTCCGTAGTATTAATGAAAACGTGCATTGGAGTTATGAATTTATTCATCGCATTTACGACCATTTTATAAAATTAGTGATTTTCATTAATCAATAAACATTATTTTTTCTCGTGATATAAAAAAGCAGTGATATAACTCAAGTTATTTTCTAACCACATGATAGCAGTCACAGGTATAATACGATAAAAGCTTCAATGTAGCTGTTAAAAATTGAATCAATGACTAAATAATTAATTCACCTGTAGATTTCATCTCAAAGATACATTTAACCCAAATTAGATAAAAGTTTTGTTGATTTTTTTTTTTTAAATGCTTCAAGAAAAAAAATAGAAGTACTCTTATAGCGAATCAAATAGAAAAAACTAATTCTTTAATCAAAACAACCAAAAATCCCCAATTGACTTTCCTGGGTTGCATTTTACTTGTCAAAAGTATTAATTTTGACTTTGAATTTGAACATATTGGGTGGTTCATAAAAAGTTCAAGACGAAACAAATGTGTAAAATGTAGAAAATATAGAAACAAAATGTGAGTGATGAAAATAAATTGAAAAATCTTTAAAATCAAAGAAATGAAATATATTCGGAAAAATAATGTAAAGAAAACAAGTTTAAACGGAAAGTTATTGAAATAACTGCGAGAATTAAAATACAAAATCAACATTTAAAAGAAAATACGCTCTTACCAAATTACGTTTATAAACTGAAAAAATTAACCACTTGAAGAAAAATTTAGCCCTATTACTTTTAAATTTTTTCAACTTATGAAATGTCCTCTTTAGTATTCTTGTGTTCTCATCAACTTGAGTTTGTAGGGTATTGCTGAACTGAATTTTCAAGTCCTTACCGCTTTCATGACTGCCCAACCATCGTTTGTTATAATAAGCTTTCGTATTTTCATGCCACTTAATTTTTAAAATTTTTCTCAAATCATACGAACTATAAATAATACAGCAGTACTTTTTATTTTACGTTAACATTTGTGTATTTGGAGACTTTTTTTTAATTTTAAAGATTTACTACTTGACCTTTTTCAAGGAACCAAAACCTCTTATCTGCTGAAACTTGGAAAATTCAGTATTGGAACACTCGATCACCATCAATTATTAAAGAGTTTTCTTGAACAAACACAGATATTTAAAAGCATACGTAAGGAAAATTAATCTTGCAAGTTAGCTTTTAGATAATTTGTTTTATAGTGCCTCGGTTTTATTTACATTTTATAATGCAAATCGATAGATCTTAAACAAGTGTTAAGTTACATAACGTAAAGCTCTATAAAAAGCTTTAGCCTACGTGTAATTTAGCATTCGGGATCGTGCCATCTAGAAACTAAAATAATTTAACTTTCAACTTGGCTACAAAGAATCCTTTGAATTTGAGCGATCTTTTGTGAAAAAAAAAGTTTGAATAAAAAGTACAAATTGCTTTTATCTTTTAACACAATGTTCTTTTGTAACGCTTTTACCATTTTACCTAAAAAAATAAAACAAATTTTTGGTTCAGCTGTTACAAAATTTTCTTTAAGTGATATTTTTTTTATAGATTTGGCTGGGCGTGGTTGGAAAATGTATGATGATCGATGTAACATCACCAAAGATTGTGGATTTTGGGGTTCCGTTTGCCACGAAACGGTCGGAAGATGTCGATGTACTTCTGATTTGCCGATATCAAACCACATAGATATGTGTGGCAAAGGTAAGAAAAATTAAATTGTATTTTTGATCGGAGGAGGCGGTAGAATTTTCTTGATCACTTTATGAATGGAAATCCATGCACGACACCGTGTCGTGCATGCAAGATATTTAGTAATAGTTGAAATTATCATAGACTCTCGTGTAATGTTCGACATTATAAAAATTAAACCGACACTTTATTTAAAAATTGTAAGATATCCATACATTTTACCCTCAATTACTTAGTACTACCACATTTATTTTGGTAATAAAATGGATTACTTGTAGTTACGTTTTATGTACATACTTTTGGTCAAATAGAAATTCGTAGTCAATAAAATATAGTGATATTTTCTGTGAATTAAAAAAGCTTACATTGAAAAGATCAAAGGTTAAAAGCGTACTAAGCTTTTTCGATTTTATGTTATTACTGTATATTCTACAACATTTTTTATCTTTTTATACAATAACCTGAGGTATAAATTCTTTTTTATTTATAGATTCTAAAGTTTTTTTTTATTAAATTCTTTTTTACAGAAATCTATGAAAAAACAACAAGTGTTTGATTTGACAAGTAATCATTACATGTCAAATTTTATTTTAGTAAACAACAGTAACAGTGAACAGAAATATTAAATTAACGTAGTATTTTCATGTTTTTCTATTTAGTTACTTATTTATTACATACATTCTATATTTTTTGACCTATAAGCACTTGATTATTATTTTTCTGAATTTGCTCTGTTATTATTATATTAGAGTGATTAGCGAGCTTTTCACAGTATCCTTACAATGCATGCAAGCACCCAAGAAGATCAAAAGTTGATAAAAATCAGTCATATACCTACAATTTATCGTTTTATCCTGATTTTTATACAAAGAGTATATTTTTACAACAAAAGAAATCCGAATTTAGAAATCTTTTCTCAAAATATCAAAAAACACTCTAAATTTATCCTATTGTTTGATGCAAAGAAAATAATAATTAATCAATTAGTTCTCGAGGTTTTATAAAAAGCATTTACTTTATCTCAATTTTTTTTTCAAATGCAATAGATTTTTTTGTCATAGTTTTTATTTGACATCTAATAATAATTTGCTAGAATGCTCTTCCTTTGTGTCATTTATAGATGTACTAAAAACTAAAATAAATAAACTAAAAATTAAAAAAAAAACTTTTACCTAAAAATTAACAAATGCATCTGATTTGTTACAATATCATCCGATTGAGATGGAAGACCGTAGAACTATAATTTTTATTAAGATTTATTGACAAAGTTTACTGCGCACATTAAAAAATTGTATAACTATTAACCTTTTTCACCCTAATGATCTCCTGCACCGGTTCTAATATAATGACGTTATTTAAGTCATTGGAACGGTTGCAATTTAATAAAATCAACAATAGAACAAACACTATGGTGGTCTTTGTGACCGGGGGGTTTGGGAGGTATGGAATACCCTTCAAGAATACACGGAGTTACGAGATTTGAGTTTGATAAGCACACGTAAAATCTGAATTCTGAAAAAAAAGTAAAATCTAAAATCAAAGGAATCGCATGGTTTTCAAAATAATAGAAATTCTATTTTGATTAAAAAAAAAATTTCAAAATATGTAGTACTACTTACATATAGAAATTTTTTTCCACACTGACAATGGCCATTTACTTTTATACAGGATTGCAGCCGGCCTTTAAAATCTGTCAATTTCTTTGAGAAATAATCGAGTTATCCCCTCGATAAAATGCATAAGTTCAAGTCGGGGAGCAAGAAGGACAATGAATATTACCATACATTTACTAAAAACTGCCAGAGAGCGAATAAGCCATGATGCTTCAGAGAAACGGTCTACAAAACATTGTCTTTTGCGACCCCTGGATAGACAGTAAACGCATTCTTTCCAATATTTCTTGGAATTTGACAACCCACTCTCTGGCGGTCGCGTTAATAAAGTTTCGACATACGAAATAAATAAATATATGCATCTGAAATGTCAAAATTTCCAAATGTCAAAAAAAAAGTTAGGCTAAATGTCAAACAACTGTGGTTTATGTTTGTATGTGAGGTCTATGGCCGAACAATCATATTAATCGATCACTAGATTGCTATAAAATTGCTAGTATTTACATATTATTGAATGTCTGGCTTACGTCCAGAAAAGCTTTTGGCCAGGATTTTTTGGTTTCTTAGTCTTTATTCACACTATAAGGATACCATAATACTTCTTCTACTGTAACGTATAAGCAGTGAGTTCATCTGAGCTATGCACTTGTACGTTTTGACCACATGTTGAAGCGCTACAAGATTTCTACAAAATCACAATCTGATCAAGCTGAAAATATGTCTGACTGAGACGAGACATCATCGACATGTACTGATTCCAGGATCTACGACAGCGCACAAAAAGTACCGCTCTCTTGATTGTAGTTTCTCTAAATCTCCAAAAGCCCAAAATGTGTAGTAGGACATATTATAGTTCATCTTTACTTTCTAACTTAGATCTATTCTTTATAGATCTCTTGAAAACCAGACCTGACCCCAAATTGAAAACCACACTTTTCTAGAAAGGATTGTTACTGATTAATTAATCAGTATGTATTGGTATCTACTTATTCAAACAGTCGAGTTCTGAGTCATAGAAAAAAAACTTATGAGAATTTCAATGGAACAATCGCAAATACAATAAACGTTACTACAGTGCAACTTTACATAAATTGACAATATTTTCTGATAATCTTAGGCAAAAATACAAAAGATTGTAAGTCTATTGTTTGCGTTTTTAATATTTTCGTTACTTCGTGTCCAAAGCAATACTGCACAAAAGTATATTTTTCCTAAAAGTTATAGTAAAGTTTGGAAGTAAAGTTTATTAGCTCATTCCATAAAATTTACGTACAAAGTGAGTATTAACAATTTCAATTGTTGCCAAAAGATATACCATGTATCCTTCCTTTTAACTCGCCTCAACGCGTTTTCTAATGCCACAGCATCGTATATTTCGACTTACATCCTCTTGCCATTTTGCAGATTCTCATTTATTTCGAACACGTACTTTATGTCTTAAAATACGTATCCATTGTAATGAAAAGTATAGTGGCGACTTGCCAATCGCAATTACCGATTTTCTTGGATTAACGAGTCCAAAATTGTTAATAAGTAAATTTGAGAATTAAACACAAAAATCAAAAGAATGTGTGCACCCTGCATCCTTTTCCTCATGATCAAACTTTTCGTTTAGTTACCACCTCGATTTCCAACACAGTAATATTGATTTTATTGGTTACTACAAGTAACATAATAATAAGTAATGCATTTATAGCGTTTTTAGTAATCTTTTATTTGATTGTTAATGGGATAGTTCCCATGGGAACCATGAAAATAATAAAATAGTACCTAATTTAATTTTTATGTGGCATTACCCACCTAAATTTAAATGTTTTTCTTTTCGATTCTGAAAACAATGCTACAGTTTATCTTTGAGAGAGTAATGAGGACGAATAGTTATATCGGGACTGAATACCCAACTTATAATATCAAAGTTAATGACATTTTTGGACTCAGACCTGATTATGCTTTTATGGATTTTAACAATTACATATGGCTAAGCCTCAAATTTATCTTATCCTTTTTTGGCCCTAATTCTTACGCAAGGTGTCATCTTGATGAAACAGTGACACAAAAAAAAACTTTTAAACAAAAAATTAAATCGACCTCAAAAAGGAAACTAAAAAGCATAAAATAAATATATTACATTTTGAGTCTTAATAAGTAACGTTAGTAACTAATTTTAAGTCGGTGCAGCGTGTGTGACTTTTGTTTTGATAATTTTTTTAAAGTAATTTAATGATCGTTGATTTTTTGTTTTGCACCGACTCAAAATTAGTTACTAATTTTACGGTTTAATTTTTTGTTTAAAAGTTTTTTATTTTTTAATTTTTAGTGGTTAATATCTACTAATTACATACATGATAGCTCTACAGGCCTAGAAGGCCCTTGGCTTCATTCCCAGCCTACCTAACCTGTCTTGTCAACTCTCGTGTGTGACGCAGCCGTATCAACGGTAATGACGTCGACACAAATATCAGGGAACACCACAGAGTGTAGATGCCCACCGGAAGGCCGAGCCAAGAATATTTGTGCAATCCGCAAATCTACTAATTACTAACTTTATTAATTAATTTGCTCGGTTTAAAGTTTTCATCCATGCCAAGTTTCAACAGAATAGGTTCACAAGTGAAAAATCAATAAATGAAAAATCAATCATCCGCTATTTTCTACCCTTACGGGTGCAATTTTTCCTTATTTTCTACCCTTACGGGTGGATTTTTTTTTGGAAATTCAAATGGGACCACCTTCGAGGTATACTCTATCGAATAAAAAAAATTCATCAAAATTAGATCACTCTGTAAAAAGTTATCCCCGAACATCCATAAAAAAAAACATCAAACAGATGAATTGAGAAACTCCTTCTTTTTTTGAAGTCGGTTTAAAAATGTTATTCTGAAAAGTTAATAAAGCATGCATTTAGCTTATCTTAGAAAGTTTTGGTGATATACATAGGTCGCAGGACGAAAAAGGCACTAATCATCAAAACAATGATAAAATAAATGTGTGGATAGCCAAAATACCGACACTTACAGGATAAATAACTATTTCTCTTTTGTAATATATTATGCTATCACGAATGATAATTACTGCGATACCGCAAGGTGATTTTCAATGTGGGTGTTAATAGTGTAGATTTTACAATTTGTGATACTAATGTAACTTCTATGTGAAATGGATTTTTAATAAATTACGAAGTAACATTTTGAATTATTAAAATTAAAAAAAGTTAAATGCCCGACAAGCGGAATCGTCCCCAGCCACACGGAAACTATAAATTATGAGTACAGCATTTATGGTGTCGTGATACTTTTCTGTATTACATTTGTAATTGGTAGAATCTTTTCACTGAAAAGCGGTACAGGTACCTACACAAACAGTTCCGATTTAATTGATAATTTACTTTTTGCGTGATTTACAATCAGAACCTGGTTCAGAGAGACATTATCATACTTTTCTCATTAAAAAGTTTTATAACAAATTTGAACAGAAGTTGAAATTATATTGTTAAAATTATTTAATTCCAAAACAATGAAAAATTGGTGAAACGTGTTAGTTTAGAATACTTCGAAGTGCCCTTTATGTATTATGGAACTAAAATTACATTTAGGTTAAGTTAATTTTATAATAGAAATTAACATAAAGTAGAATTTTCAATGCAATTCTGTCCTGAAAATTTATGATTTTTAAAAACTATTTTAAAGCTTAATTCACACTTCACGGCTTTCCTGATGAAAGTACGAATTACCGAAATAAAATAAATTAAATAATTTATTGTATAAGCAAGCGCTAACAGGCCATGCAGGCCCAGGGCTGATTTTACTGCTTAATTTCTCTCGTAAACTTTTGCGTGTGTGACGCAAACGTATTTACGGTAATGACGTCGACACAAATATCAGGATTCACCACAGAGTGTAGATGTCCACCGGAAGGCCGAGCCAAGAAATTTTGTGCAATCCGCGATTTGAACCTAGAATTTCCGCTCTATACTCAACCAGCGATCACATCACTCCACTGCTGTGGCTTTAATTTATTGTATAGGTTTTGAAAATTTTTTTGTAACCTTTTTCTCTTGATGACATTTTTATGTTTATCAAAATAAAACATGCAATATTTTATAAATATTATACTTTGTAATAAACCTAATCGTTAAATAAATTGATTAAATTTGTAGCTATTGAATCTATTTAATTAACCTATCTCTTGTATCGATCTACACTCTAGGGAACTAAAAAGGTTTACAACAAAGCATTTCTATTAATTTATTGTTGGGGCTGGAAAACATAATTAAAATACCCTAACAAATTTTAATCTTAAGAAAAACTCTAACAGGGCATTTTAAACTCCATTTGGAAAGAATTCAAATAAAAAATTGTTGTGTACAAAAATAAAGACAAATCATCAAAGAAAATGGCAAAAACCCTAAAAAAGCGCAAAATGTGTGAGATTCAATGGTTACAGGAAGATAAGAGAAAATGTAATGTCACGATTTCTAAAACATCAGTTCATAAACGACAGACATATTCTCGAAGCACATTTTCATTTTTTTGAATTTTTTGCTTTTATAATAACACAATACTAATAATTAAATTAATGATGGAAATGTGCAGTTTTAAAATTTTGTAATACAAAACACACCAATTATTTCAAAGTACTCGTGAGGCTTATAATATATCAAGTTTCTTTTTGTCTGGACACAATAATACTACTAAAGCAAATCGATAGAAAAATAAAATGACATGCATTTTACACAGTTCACTGACTCGCGTGTATGTGTAGGAAATCAATACTACATGTTATTTTACAACAATTAAAATTTTGAAATTATTTCTTTTTATATTTCAATACAATAAAGTGAAAAATATTTTTCAAATAAACATTAGGTATTTTCTGCAAAGATGTAAAAAAATACTTCTTAATTTCCTACTGAAACTGATAAGTACCATGATAAGGTTTAAGGTACCGTGAAAAGTATAATACCCAAGATTTCTAAAAACTGGCAAGACTCCAAACTCAATATCTATAATTTCAACAAATAAGAGGAAAATTTGTTACATGCGCTGTAGAAGCGCTACCAGGCAAATATGAGTTCAAAGTCCACTTTTTTTAATAGGTGAACGAACGCCATAAATCTAAAGACAATTTAACTTCCTTAAATTTTAATTTGAAAATTAATCCTGCCAAAGTTACGAGTAGCTCAATTTAAGTACAGCTAGCAAGAACCGTTAATTCAGTGTTAAAATAAGTAAATCCTTTCGAGACGTTAAAAATCATTACCATGGCTACGTTAATTTTGGCATCGATATTACAGCTTCAGAACACTTTATAATAATGTAACCTCAAAATGTGACCCAGTTGTTTCAGATTACATTAATTTTACTTTTTTTTACTCATTATTTGAAGCATCTCTTATCTACATCTACATAATTTTAAAACAAGAATTAATTGGAACAGCTGTATTACATTAACACATATTAAAGTTTGTAATAAAAACAAACAAATCTCTACAACGCACGATTTTGGTCGTTTCTGCGTCGTTGGCTGTATCGTCTACTAGAGATTTTATGGCGAGAATCTTGTGATTTTAAGTTTCAAAAAGAGACAAATTTGAATTTAAAAAAGGAATCGCAGTTGTTGGTTAGACGTGTGACGTAGAGTAATATCCTAAAAATTCATTTAAAGTGTTGGACTAGAAGAAAACACTAAATAAACGTTTGCACTGTATCCACTTGAAGAATTCAACATTTAAAACACCGAAACCAAAAATTTTCAATTATACAACGGACGTTACAGATTGTACAGCAAAGCTACAGTCTTTCAAATCTCAGATTTTATTTTAGATGTACGAGAATACTAATTCACCGATCAACTTCTGTAGATCTATTTGTATAAAAATAATTCCATTATGTAGGTGGTTTTGCAGAAAATGTATTACTTTTTTACCGTTGTGAACAATTAGTAAACCTTGAATAATTTGGTGACGCCTTTGATTGTATGTTTGGTGTATCTAGGGTATCGTATAGGAATCAAATTAAATTCAAATTCACGTATAACAAGTAAAATTGTTTTCAACTGACGCTTAATTAAAAAATTTACATTTGAAATGTTACAAAGTATCCTAAAGCACACAAATTTTAAGTTTGTTAAGCCAGTCAACGGGAAGCTAAAATCAGATATAACTAAAAAGAACTCTGATAAGTTTGGCAAATTAACACTTTGAGACCCGATATTCAATTGTTTTTGTGGTCCACGGAATCGGTATTAAAATTCTTTTAAAATGAATGAAATAATTTAATATTGTACATAATATAGTAATGAACAAAATCCATTGATCAGATTTTGAGTTTTTGTGGGGTAATCTTAGAATTTTTAAAAAAATTTAAATAATATTAAATAAAGTTAAACTCCGGGTGGCGCCCATTAAAGTGTTGGCCATTTAGTTTTTGTCGTCTTGATTTTTGTTGTCTTGTTTATCCCTTATTTTTATTTTATGATGCCTTTGTGGAGTTTCTTTTCAAACTTTGCTATCAAACCCCCTACTTCATTGATCATGGCTGGGACGTCAATCTGCAGAATTCCATTTTATGAAATAATGGCCAATTCTGCTGTTACAGCTCTATTTTTAGATATCCTCATAAAATGTGAGATTTAAATGTTTATAGCAAAAAACTGAAACGAATAGTAGAACTAACAAGGTACAGTTATTCCATTTAAGTGAATAATTAATGTGAAACGTAATTACAGAGGATCGCACAAACTTTGTAAAGACATTAATAATATAAAACTTATGTCTGTACGTCTTGCAATTGTAAAAAGTTTTTTTTGTAATTATGTGATTACAAGTGAACAGCTGTCTGTCTACCTCAACAATTCTTACAAGAACTTATAACTGACCAAAAGTTTTCTTTTAACCTAAATAAATTATTTCAGCCACAAGTTACTAAATTAATGCAGCTCTTACAGATTTGTAATTGTAATTCTTTTTAATAAATTACAAGAAAAGTCAACGTATAAAATGATTAATAGGTAAATTAGGTACCTACCTATTTTCTCACATATTTCATGATTTATATAATTTTCTTATCAACAATCAGAAGGTTAAATAAATTGTATTTATAATCCAAATACTACTTAAAATTCTTAATTAACTTCCTTTTGTTATATTTGGATTTTTAAAGTGTCAAAAATAAATTAAATGTAGAAAATTATTTTTATATAAATTATCAAAAATAATTATTTTCTTCAAATGTCAACAAAACGTTTTTAAAAAAATAGGAGGATCAAGTTCACTTTACTTCCGTTTCCGCCGGGAATAAAAGTAGTTTAGAGTCGCTGGCACTAAACGCTACGACGACGGTAAAATAGTAAAACTTTCACCCTAAAAAAACGTTTGAAAGAAAATATTATTTTTGAAGTTTGAAAAATAAAATCTAACAAAGATTGTTTTGAAAATTTTCAGCTGCTCGTATAAACGAATCATGCACATTCAGTGAGCAATGCGAGTTCTACAATCACATTACTGGATGCGCTGATGGAATTTGTTCTTGTTTATACGACAGACAGCCAGTTATCCATCCTGATGGCTCAAGTGAATGTATAGGTAATTATTTCCATTGCAGTGATAATTGATTTTCGATGAGATTTGTTTATTATTTCAGTAATCGAACATAAATCAAACACGGAAGACTACGTGGCACCAACGATGATAGGCATTTTAATAGTTATGATCGTTATGTTTATTATTATTTGCGTTGTTTTGCGATTATTTAGCAAGTAAGTATGCAAATTACTCATCATCCAATTTTTATCGGTGAGATCCACTATACAATTTTTTCCTTGTACTGCCAGTTTTAAAATAGCAATTTACATAGCCTGGTGTTTTTATTATCCAATCATGAGTTGATACGTTTATCGATGCATGTATACTAGATTAGCAGGTTCATTTATTTTTCAATATTTGCATTCGTTTATGTTACCAGATTTAAAATTACATTTGCGTTCCTGGTTTTTAAAAATCGCCATTAATTTGTTTGCCTTTGTAAATTAAAATTATAATGCATGATCAGGTATCATATTTTGCAATTTAATGTTTATCCTAAAATCGAATGTATAATTTTTCCAATTTTTATTGAATAATGAATGAAACCCAAACCATTCGGAATTATTGAAAAAAAAAATTTATATGAAAAGTAAAATGTTTAATCTAAGCAAGTGGTTTCTAATG
This sequence comes from Rhagonycha fulva, assembly GCA_905340355.1. Classification (NCBI taxonomy): domain Eukaryota; kingdom Metazoa; phylum Arthropoda; class Insecta; order Coleoptera; family Cantharidae; genus Rhagonycha; species Rhagonycha fulva. Next base: position 40,498,596 of record HG996556.1, read on the forward strand.
TCTCCGACAAATCAATTTTCAAGAAAGACTTGACTTATTAACCGTTTAAAAATAGTTTTTTGGATGGACAATATCATTTTATTTAATATTGGAGGTGGTGTGAATTATTTCGTTATAATGTGCTTAAAATATTTTTTATGAACAATTCGGTTGGAAAATAATCGTTGATAATTTCGACGTCAAGACGTCATCTACCCCAAAATATTCCAAATGATCGCTTTTATTATGTTCATCTAAATAATTGCTCTTTAAGTTTTCCTTTCTCATTTATGTCATAAAAGTGCAATGCTTTACCATTATCACTCAACGATGATGATTGGGCACTCAGAGATTTCCAAAATGTTATAATATCACCTATTATTTCTCGGGCAATGTGTGAATCCTATACATTTGGTTTTTGCTTCTATAAGAAATTTAATAATTGCATATTGCCTTCTAACAATACTTCAGTCTGTAAACATAACAAACGATACGTTATTTGACATAGTATTAAGTGACTGAGTAAATTTGGACCAATATTACATATTAGCAGAGCTGCATCAAAACTTCCAAATATAACGTATGTTTTGATTGGAATAGCAAAATTCTCTTTTCCATGCAAATACAATTTAGTATTGTGTTTGATTAATAGTTTAACTTTGTTTTTCTTCTTATACTCGCAAGCTAAATGCAAAATTGCTTCAAAATAATAGTTGTAGTAATCGATATCTACATCTTGTTTTGTGAATAATTCCATTCATTTGTATTATTGTTGACGGCGGAGTGTACGATATTGTTGCCACGGTTGGTGCATGTCAGTTCCATAATTAAGCAACTTTAGAGTTTAATAACGTCGAGTTAATTTTATGGCTTAGTTTTATTAAAACTTGGATTTATGGATTATAGATTAACAGATTCAAGTGAAAAGACTAATAAAGGATCGTTTGGATTGTGCCAGTATAGTACCTACTGTAATGCTGGTCTTTCTTTTTAAATCTCTCGGTGAACTAATCTACCCAAACTTCCTGTAATAATTTACCTCCTCCAACTCCCATGTGTTTTTTATAACCATTATATTAATAAGCTAAAACCCACGTTGTATAAAACATAAAGTTAAAGCTTTACTAAATATCCCCAGTTGTGAAAGTTTTCTGTAATCGGAGCGAACACAAAATGTGATTAACGAGTTGAATAAAACGAATCGAAAGTAAATATTTATAGAAAAATTATGGTCAAACAACTTTGAATTTATATTGCTTCAAGAATCCATGCTTAGGTCTCAACAAAGAGTCTTTTCAAAAAATCAGAATCCTTTATTACAGCCTTTAGTTCAATATTTGATGTTAGTTTGCTTAATTAATGTGCTTCACCTACTCTGATCCATTTCCTCAGTGAAAGCCACAAAATTTATTTAGAATCCAAAGACTAAAGTTTTTTAGGACTTTTTTTTTCGGAGGAGTCTCCGAAGTTCGAATTTAATGTATGTATGTATTATTTATTCAGCCATTAAAAGGTACCCTTTATACATATAAAATCTAGATTACAATAATTTATTACAAATTTTGTAAAATAATGCAGTTTATGGCCAAATAAAATTACACTCGGCAAGAAAAACAAATTAATGGAATTCTTATCACAGCACGACAAGTTAGACCATGCAATTTTATAACAGTAATCTTCACGTGAAATTTTATGTTACATTTTTATGATTGCGCTATGATTCGAACACAATCGGGATGTCATTTATTCTTCTTTTGGCACTTTACTCAATGCTATTCCACCTCAACTGGGATATTCATACTAAAAAAAATCAACGTCATTATACAATTTCGTTCCAGTCTCGGCAACCTGACCATATGAAATTTGTTCCATACAATTCAAGAGGAAACCCAGAATTACATGATAGACAACTAAACATAGTCCTTGCCAGGGAACTTTAGCGTTACGTCATCCTGACCTAACCATCATGAAAGCTGTTGTTGTTTATGTAAGATTAGATGTGCAATGCAGCACTAAAGTTTTGTCATACTTTAAGAAACAATACTTCAGAATGGACCTAACTATTTACACTTTGAAAATTTCTAATAGCTTTTATAACCTCATCAACATTTGAACTATGTCATCTATGCGGTCCTTGAATAATAATTTTGACACATTTTTTGGTCGGTTAGGCTTTGTGATAACTCTCATTACTTTAAACATAATATCAATTTAAAACATCAGATCTGCATCTTAATTCCGTACTTCATTTCATCTTATCCCCATTATTGTCATGGGTTGGTTCCTCTTTCAGTATAAACAAACTTGAAAGTGCAATACCCTTAAAGTTGTGTCGAAAGTTGATCCATTATAAAATTAATCTTTTATAAGCTTCAACTTTAGTTTAAAAGTTGCCTACGGGGCTATTTTATTTAATATACGAATTTGCTTTACAAATTATTAAAAGCAAATATGATTTAATTAATGTTGATAGAAAATTTGAGTTAAAATTGAGTTTCTGGGGTTATAATAGGTGTAAACATGGAAAAGTAAATTATGCTGAACCGGACCCATTAAAAGTAAATAGAACCCAAATCGTATATGTCTATCTAAATAAGGTATAGTTCAATACCAAAATTTGAAACTTTGTTATTAAATTGTGCGTCACAGCTTGTGCTTCTCTATAGCAGAGATCTTTTTAATTTTGACGTACGTATTCAAATTTTATCGAGATAATTATACAAAGATAATCAATTCAAGTGACGCATATGGTGGGTTAACGAGCTTCCGTTTGTTGCAGCATCAATTGAAGTTTAATTTACAATTTAACTTGCGGATTTCCCAAAAACAATCAATTTAAATCAGTTGCAGTAATCAGTCCCATTTTTTCTAAACGTCACAATCCAGATTTATCATCTGATTTAAGTTACTGAAGCTTGATGTCCAAAATTTCCAATTATTTCCTTTCATCAAGATGGCACCTAAATGGTTCATTGGGACAACTTTCCAAAATAGTTACATGCAAACCTTCGCATTTACAATGTAACTTATCGATCTAAAAATGAATTCTAGTTTAGTTACATTACTATTATGGACAGACTACCTTTGTTATTATATTAATTACACAACAGTGAAATTACGTACAAAACATTTACAGCAATTGCACTCTAAAAAGTCAGCGAAGTATTATTAATAGGTATAATTAAAATTTCAAATAAAAAAGAGAGGGCAATACAAATTATTTTTCAAAATTTTGAAATTTTGAATTAACAATTTTAAATAGTTAAATATAAGTATCAATAAAGGTGATACTGGTACAAGTAGATATGGTTGTTTATTTTATCACCTATTTATGCAGTTTTTATAACATTTTGATAAAATTAAGTTTTACTTTGATTATAAATTTTATCTACTCAAATTGTATTCCTGAAGTGGTCGCAACTGAATGTGTCAGAAGATTGCGTGACTCTTAAATATTATTGCTGCTGAAGTTTGAAATATCGACATAAAATGTTACCATTTACAATAAACCTCTGCATATCATTTTACTTAAGGGTTTTTGTGAACCGCTGTAAAATTTTATCGTAACAGGAATCGATAATATTATGCACAAATGAGTTTTCCTACCTATACGTTTCTACATAATGGTTTTAAGTATCAGAGGTAACTAAACTATAATAAGTTATAAAAAAAAACTAAAATAGCCTTGAAATTGCCTCAGGGTTTAATTAAAAATAATCCGATGACTTTCAAATTTTCTTTTGTCTTTTGATTTACTATGAGTAATATAACTATCTCCCTTGACGTATAATTTTGTTATGCAAATTAAATTTTACTTTCAAAACTAACCCTAATTTTGTATAATGATTCAACAATTATATTTCTGCAGATTAAACGCAAATGCAATTATCATCCACCCCATCCAATTACCTGTAAATTTTCTATTGTTACGGCGACTATACACACGCGGGAAATGACTTAAATTTTGTTGCTAAATATTTAAATTCTATTTTCAGCGCACGATTTAGGGATAACAGATCCATTTTTAATACTCCAAATCCGAGATTGATGAATGTGTCACTTTTAAGGGATAGCAAAATCTTACATCAAGAAAGAAGGGGTTCCAAAGGAAGTTTAAACAGAGGTCCTAGCAGGCAACCAAGCATGGTATCTTTAAGAGCAAACTCTCCAAACTCTCAAGGTATAACTTTTAGATTTTAATATTCATGAGTTAATTTATTATGGAACGCTTTTATAAATTTTAAAGACATTCGACAATATTTAAAGAATCAACAGTTAAACGAATAATATAGTAAAAGCAAAGTTATTTCAAAAAGTTGGGTAAGGTAAAGCTTATTTTTTATTGATTTTGTTTCGATTTGCCGTTTATTTTTAATTACTAATTTTTTAATTCCTATACCATTTTGTATTATTTATAAAACATGTGTAACGCACAAACTACCGTCTGACAAGCATTGCATGTTTGTCGTTTTTTATTGTTAGCAAAAAGTACGAGACTTCATTACCAATTCTGAACTTGTCTTCAAAATGCGCCTGTTTTCTTGCAATTACTTTAAATTTTATTTTTCAAAAACACACAACAATCAACATGTAATTTTAAACTTAACTGTCGCTAGAGGGGTAGAATAGCTCAAGATTAGACAGCTGAGTACCAGATATCTTTTATACCCAGAGGTGATTAAAAAATACTTTTCTAATTTACACTGGTACAATTAGCAAAAAATTCTTTAGCAGTACAGTATTTAAAAAAAGCAATCAGTAACGTCAACATCAAACATCAATACCACCTCGCATTGTTATTACGTATATATTTTATGAATAAAGTTTATTTATAAAACGTGTTTTTATACTAACAAAATTGCTATGTACTACTCAGAAAGTTTATTTTTCATTTTTATTATAAATCGATAAACAATTTAATAGTCAATACTGCAGCCGACAGGGAAAAAATAATTTCTAAAGGTTTTAAAAATTGGTCGAGAAAATTTTTCGACTTCTTAATGAACGTCTAAAATATAGGTACTTTTTGGGGTTTTTGTTATCTTTTAAGCTATTCATTTTATTGAAAAAATAGCTAAAATAAAGATAATAAATTATTAAATTCTTTACAAGAAAGGTATAATTTATTTCTTTCATAACTTAGAGTATGTTGCGACTATCCATTACAGTTTTAAAGGCAACTCTCATCATGTTTGGCATCAACTTCTTGTTGTATTTGCGTTTGTTGAGAAGTTGTCTACGCGACTTGCAATCAGTGGACTTCGACATCAGCATTTTTTTCATCGATTTTTTGTTTACGATTCATGGGTGGAAGGGCAACTATCCTTTACCTTTGCTTCTTGAAAGTCTCTATTTAATAGTTGTAAATATTTTAGCTTGGTTAACTTTACTTGATTGGCAGCAGATGAACGAACTGATCAGATATGAAGTAACAGATAGGGAGGAAGAGGAATTTTCTAAAAAATTATAGAATGTAAAAATTAAAAATATAAGATCGTCACTTAAGATTACATTGGGTGAATAGTTTGGTTCTTACGTCATATTTGTGGAACTTCTTAGTGTTTTAGGGTTAACTTAAAAATCTCTTTGGTGAGCTTCGGCATCAGATTATTGTGGTTTTTCTGTTTCTTGAAGAAATTCGTTTTAATATTTCATTTGTAAGGTCGAATGCGGGTGCACTTGAAGAGATTGTCGGGTATCGATTGTAATATTGTAATATTTTTTTTATGTTAAGAACTTTATTTGGATGGTAATAAATAAACAAACCAACCAGAAGCGCTTCTATGAATAACACAGAGAAGAGGAGTTTTCTAGCTATATTGGATTCTTTGTTTTGATTTATTGCTCTGATAGATTTTTTATACTTTAAACTTTCCGGATTATTGTGGTTGCTTAATTCTTGTTTTTTTTAACTAATATGATGGATGCTTGTGTTTGGGTTTTGGTTGTTTCGGACGTCCGAAAGAAGAAAATCTAAAGGTATGGTTTTCTAGCGGCAGTTGCAAACTAATATTATTATTCGAAATTTCTATTACATTTTCCACAGTATGTAAAATATTTCGGGGTGTTCACCTATGTACATATGTTTAGAAGGTAATGAAGCTAAAGCTTTCCTATGATTTATTATCTAAGTGATTTTCTGTAATTCAAAATCATTTTCCGATTACCTTTTACAGTACAAGTTTTATTGATGTTTTAATTGCAAAGCCTTATTTGTAATTAGTAGTTTGTAAAGGCACATGTTTATGCAGAATTTTGTGTTTTTTGACATTATCAACAGCAAATCACTATGTATACAAAGTCCTGCCTATATTCCCTTTTGAGGCATTTTATTTTATTTCCTGTTTCTCAATGTAACAGTTATCATCTTTTATTTTCTACATTATAAGTTCTGTAATTAATATACCTTACAGAAGTAATGCGTTCCACTTTATACTACGACCATACTGGAGAGGAATCTCAAGCTATGCTGAGCCAATCAGGTAAGTGCCTACCAAAGATTATTAAGCTAAAGTGGCGCCACCTCGATTTTGACTTATTTTTTCAGTTTTATTATTCCCAACTATTAGAATACATGTTTTATTGTTTTTGTGGAGTCTGCACTTTCTCCACTGCTTGTTAGCCATCAACCGGTTTTGTAAAGTGTAACAATATTAAATTTGATTTTAGTGACTATTTTCTAAAATTGATAAATCTGTATTTATCAAGAGGTGTTTTCTGCAAAACATAAGAAGTTTTTAAAGACCTTGGTGGTAAACATCTAATTTTCTTATGTTTTTACAATGTTTTAGCTTTTCCTTATTAAGACGATGCGATTGTATTATTGTTAAGAGCTTATCGTAAGGTCTTCTTCTTTTGTTAGAGCACAGCTATCCTGTGGCTAACTTGCAAATTGTGTTTTTCATTTTTGAGAGCTTTCCGGGGAGGAGAAAGTATTGTATTTGGGTCATCACTGTTTTGCTGTTATCCCATCCTCGGATTTTTTTCTTATAATTTTTTAATATTTATTATTATTCTGAATTTTCACCTCTTGCAAGTTGTTTTTTCTTACTTTATCCTACAGAATCACTTCTGCTAGTGTTCTTACAGTTTTGTTTTATACATTCTGGTTTTACTTTTACTTTGGATGGCTGCATATAGGGTACAGTAATCTACAATAATCTCAAACGTTGCAATTTTAACGTACAACATTTCTTCAAAGATTTCAAATGGCAAAATGTCCTGATAGGACAACGGACAAATAAAGAAACAGTTTGGATTGCTCTGGAACGACAGAGATTAGGTTATATGTTGAATTACTATGTTATTTTTAGAATAAGTTTGTGGTAAATGAGATGAGTTTAGATTTCTTGGTTAGAACAGAGTTATAGGTTAGTGTCAACAGCTTAGGTAAAAATCAATAGTTCCCCATTCTACAAAAAAACTGTACATAAAAGTTATACAATTTTGGGTTTAGATGCTAGACAAATTCAAATTTTAGAATTAAGTGTAATTGTATTAGAAAAGAGTAGAATTGTGCTGGAAAAAGAGTACAATTTGTAACTGAAAAACTATTCTTACGACATACCTAACTGAAGGAATGATTTTTCTCTCTTGAGATCAGTGGCCGGATAGCTAGACAGTGGAGATAAATGGGGTTTAAATAGTCAACGGCACTGAAGTAAGAGAGTGAAGCAAAAAGACGTAAACAAGGAAAAAAGACAAAATTAGCAGGACGCCACCGGCAATGACATTCAGTAACGATCCACAAGGACATTCGATCGTATTAACTGGAAATACACCCGGAGCGATTTTTGAAAACCGAGTATTTGCAACGTAAAAAAAGGACGGTGAGTATCTTCAACAAAAAGGAGATCAAATGAAAGATCATCAATATAGTTTCCAAGCTGCTTAATTAAACCGTCGAGGTTCAACTGCCTTAAGTAAAGGTATAGCAACTTTTTGGAGCTGTTGACGCAGAAATAATTTGCCATAACGATATTTCCCAAAACATGACGTAATCATATCAAGATAATGAACAGTCGCGGTACATCAAATTAAATGAACAGCGCATCAAATTACAAGCTCAGAAAATATTACGATTCTGGAAATTTTGAGAACCATTGAATGTCGATTTTGGCTAATAACTCAAGAGAAGAAAAAGTAAGATTGGTCTACTTATCGTTAAATTTGGAAGCACTATTGGGTTTGTTGCTGTATCGAGTGATTGGGAATCAGCAACGAGATTTTGACTTGGGTTTATAAGCAGATGAACAAGATATCACTGGAGCCGAGTCATCGAGCTTTCAACAGCACTTCAGCAGCGGCATTTGGTGAGAGAATAACAAACTGACATTTGTTGATCATAAAAATATCAGTAGTGTCGCAATAAAATTTAACTTTTGGATTGCATTAGTGTTTAACCGTTATTTTTGTAGAAGATATTGAGTTCACACAGAAACATTTTTGAAAGTTAAAGGTGAAGTTTTTTGTTTGCTTTTTAGAGTTTTTAATTTAAAAACGACCGACGCGACGCCTTAAACCGGTAAAAATACACAAACTACACATAACTTTTGTGCTCATTTGTAAATAAGCAATAATTTCAACTGAATTAATTCCGTTCTTTTATTAAATTATCAATATCATTAAAATTGTTTTTTTTTATAAATGTTTATTGGGTTTTTTGACAAGTTTTTTACAATTTTTGAGTAGCTTTGAATCTACGACCTCTTGAATAAGGATTTCTTAGGGTTTACCGCAGATATAAAAAAAAGCAGCTGGAGCATTAGATGTGACTCTCACATCGAAATCATCGCAATAAAAAGATGTTGGTCTTCAACTTTCTTACCGTGAACGATTCTTACAAATAAGGCGGTATAAATAGCCAAAATGGCGGGCAGGAAATTGGACTTTTTGGTTCCAAACACATGTGTTAAAAATTTTTAAAATATTGGACGAAGATTCTGCTAGATGAAGATAGAGATCGTATGCTATATTATAATTAGAGTTTAAAATATATTAAAAATATACAGAGTAAACCAAAATGATAAGCGGGAGATTTGAATTTAAATACATGAAATACCTATAATTTTAAAAAATACGTGTATTACAAATTATTTTGCAATATTGTTTAGAAACGCTTCCTTTGACACCTTCTATCATTGTAACGACCGAAACGTGGAAAACTGCATTTCTGCTATTTATGCCAAACCAGTGCATTTATGTCACTCCAACCTAGACTAACACAACTGACCTAAAATGGAAATTACTTTAACAAGTTGTGTCAATTAAAGAATTAAAAGATAATTATGCCAAAGATAAGTAGTCAACGAAAATCGTCAAACCTCGGTGAATACAGATCCTTATGTTATAGAAATTAAGGTCTAGCTCAGACATGTATTGTTCATTGGACTTAACTACTTATAAGATTTTGTATTGTTAAAGTTTGCCATGTAAGTTTATAGAAAAGGTGATTAGTGTAAGAAAAACAATTTTCAAAGAAAGGGTTATATAGAAAAGCGGTATGAAGCATCTTATTTACAAACGTGCAAAACAAGACCTGAACGAAAATATGAGGAAAATAAAATTTCGAATTTTATCTAACAGTAAGAAAATTTATCTGCTCATAAGTCAGAAAGCCTTTGGCAGAAAAAATTAAAATTGTGGTGGAAGCTCATGCATGAAAAAAACAACATTTTTACAAAATTTCAATTTGATCGATAAGAAAATTTTTCTTGCTTAATAAATCAGGCGGGCCGAGTATATCAAAATTTATAAATTTTAAAAATCAAGTTGGAAATCCAAAAACTATAAAAGAGCGTACATAAACAAAATTTAGGCAGTTGATCTAGGACGATGCTGCAGAGCTCTCACATTGCATAAGTCGAACAGACAGTTCTAAGTTAGAAAAAGTTTTGAATTGAATTTATAGTTGAAGAACGCCACTGTGGGAAAATTTGATGTTGAGTCACCGACCACTGAGGCAAGCTGAGTAACCGATTACTGAACAAATCCGATCTTCCATCACCATAACCTAAACTAGAAGATATCAAAGTTACTGAAAAAAAACTTCGCCTGAGCTTAGCCTACAAAATTTGTATTAGCATAACAATTTTTTTAATACACTTTGTTCATTTTTACTTTCAACAATTTAAACCCTATTTGTGCTTTTTTTAACTACAGTTTTTTTCCAATATAATAATGTTCCTGTCTACAATTTTTTTCATGTTAAGATTTTGGGTTATTGGAACTTTTGTACTTTAGATATGTTTTTTTTTTGGAATTTTTACTTTGGCGGAATTTTATCTTGTCCAAATTTTTAACAGTAGATTTTTGGATTTGTTCATTTCGGTGCCAAGACTGTGGTTTTTAGGAATTTGTAATCAACTTTTGATAGCTTTGAGATGTCTCTGATGAAGAAATTTATTTATCTAATCAATGATTTCTTCATCAACTATAAAATTCCAGCATAAGGGATTATTTGCAATCATTACAGATTTTATTTTTTAGGTTGAGATCTTCATATTGAACATTTTTGAGTCGATGTGTTGATGTCAAAATTTATCTCCACAGCAGACCGTCTATATTCTGTTGTTTCCTATTCCAAACCACATATTTTGTTTTGTCAAAATAAATTCAAAAACCCGAAAAAAAAGTACATATTCTATAAAATGGCGGCGACAATTCATTAACAAGCCTAAACAAACAATTTTACCAATTTTTAAAACCTCTCAGAAATTACTTTTCTTGTACTTCTGTACAAATTGGGGTTTTTAAAGCACACTACGCATTATTATTTTGAAAAATGTTTTGCTTAAAATTTTAAACTATGTTCTTTATTAATAAAAATTTGCTACCACTACATTTCAATTTTCAAATAGTTATAAATAAAATCGATGAAATTTACATTTCAAGGTAAACTTGAGAGGGTAATTCATAAACGGTATAGTTTATATTTTATTGTATTGATTTAAGTATTAGTGTCGATGTCATTTCGAAAAAGTGGTCATTTGATTGTATATCAATTTCCTAAAAATTAGTAAAATTATTATTTACTCAAAAAAAGTAATAAAAAATAAAGAACATATTTATATTTATATTTATATAATTACTGCCTTTTGTATTTATGCACTTTTTGATAATTGCTAAAAATTTTGTAGCTAAATTTGAACAAAAATAGGATTCTGTAGGTATTGAAAGGTTCCGTTTTGATAGGACTTTTGTGAGAAGTATCAAGTAGCTACAGCTACCCTCTATTATATGGAGGATGTACGAGTAATAGTAACTTATATTTCTGATTTCAAATCCTATAGTAGATTAATGTTACTTAGTATGCAAATTATGACTTTGTGGTAAGATATACAAATTTTCACATTATTAACCACGCCTTTATTGTCTTTAAAGTTAATAAATTGAGATCAAGCTAAGCACGCAAATTTTCTTACTTTAATATCGTAGCAAATGCTGCAGTGGCAACAAGTGCTCCCTCCACTTGATGCAGTAATAATCAACTTGTAAGAAATTTAGTAAATTTAGCTTCTTATAAGATCTCAATTATTATGTATCAAACTAGAAAATATATAAAATGGAATAATCGTTTTATAATCATCGCGACAAGTTTTCCGGTACAAAGTGGTAGAATTAGCGTCTGATGTTTTAACGCTTGAAAGCAATCAAAATTTTAATAACCTAAAAGCTTAACCCAAAACAAATCACCACTTAAACTTTATAAGCTTAGTTTAAATCCTATTAAAGTTGGAAGTTGTAAATAATTTAAAACGGTTCTTATTGTATAAAATCAATACTGAAACCTTTGTCGTTTGTAGATAAAAAAATATGTTAATTTTAGCTACTTAATTATTAGCAATTTTTAATTATTATTATTTATGCACAGTACAATCAAATCACAATTACCCTATCCATAGGGCGTTTATTTTTAGGCTCAAGAGGTAGTAGCAACGCTTCGGTACGCTCAACCAGAAGTCCACCAACCACAAGACATGGAGTTTCTGGTAGCACTGCAACTACCCCAATGTTAGAAAGCGTTACAGTAGAAGTTCGAGATCCATAAATTCTCGAAACATTTAATAAAAACACAAGCTTAGTTGAATTATTAGTCTTAATCATGTAGCTGTAATTTTACAATTTTTTGTTGTTCAAAAACAATTTCGACAAGGATCGTTTATCTCGAGTTGGCTAAAAATGTCGTGCGTTTTTGAATAACAAAAAAACAACCATCGATGCATGCCTAAACGAAATTTCTCTATGCTGATAATTTCTTATTCTTAAAAAATATGTGATGTCTGGGACCATGACTTTATTATATTGTCCAATCATCACAAGTTCAAACTTGCGTAGATTTAACGAGCTTTACGATAAGCTTCAGTCATACGAGTGAATTTAGCACATTAACAATATAAAACTTTGAATAATTAAGTAAGTTGTGTTTGTTTAATATTTGCACTTTATTTTAAAAACGATACGTATTATACTATTTAACACTTTCCTTAATATTTTAAGACACGATTGAAATATTTATTACCTACGTAGATTAGTTAATTATTATATTTAGCCTTAAATTTAAAATGTAAACTATCAATAACTTAATTTATTGTATTAAGTTTGGTGGTTCAAAAAATACTGGGAATTTTTTGTGATCCTACCAAGCTGTGATTTTAAGTAGATCTTCTCGTAGTATCTAATAATTAAGAAGACAAAAAGTAATGGGAAAACTTTTTGTCCTCTGAATATTTATTATCATCTTATCATTGACAACTTAGTATATATAAAATTCTGATCATTATATTTACATAGAATACTTGATTAAATATAAAGACTAATCCTAAAGTGTTTGTTTTCAATGCACAAAAATATTAAAAGTATAATAATATAGTGTGTAACATTACATATTTTGTAAAGTTAAGGGTGTTCCATTCACAATTTAATCTTGACTATTTAGGTGATACGAAGCTTGCTTGCGTACATCAGAACCATTATAGCTGAAGCAATCAAAATTTAAAACTTTATTTAATACATTTGTGACATAATAGTATATTCTATACATTATATAACTATAGCTTAACTCTTTGTACTATTGTACTATATTATATAAATATTTTCACATAATATTATACTATATCTTGTACTTGCCAATACTTTTAATAAATTATTAGGAAATAACGATAGTTACACATTTCTTAAATAAGGTTTTCCTATTAATTGCAGTAGGAAAGAAGTGGGACACTTGATCCGTTTTACTTATTGAGAAGAAGGGGTTAATAATAAAATAAATGTATGGCAATTACAGTCCCAATATACTATAATTTATGGTATATCAATAATAAACATTGATAGAATAAAAAATGCCAAGAAATACCTAAAGATCAAGTCTCCCTCTTATTCGGGACAGTGTCCTGATAGCACAATTTATTGTTTCATCAAACCAATTGTTTATCTTACTGTCTATACATACAAAACAAAATTAAACTATTGGGAAAAGAAGGGTGGTAATGTGAAGAGTGGGTAAAGTAAAAAATAATTTAACAGGAAGTAACAACAAATAGGTACAATTTTATCAAAAAAAAGAATAAAAGAAATGGTACGAAATATATTAAAAACAGTGAAAAAATAAATTCATTATTAAAGGTACAAGTAAAAAAAAAGAACTTGGTAAGCTTTCTAAACACAAGTGCCCGAATAAATAGTAAAGCTTTAATATTAGATATGAATTATACTTGCTTTTATAATTATTTTGTACATAAAAAATACTGCCTATGTATGCTATTGTTTAGTAAGTTTTCTTTTTATATGAAGTAAAAAGGCAAAAATATTAAGTCTCTGCTAATACTAGTTACGCCACTGCCTTACTAACCACTTTCAAACAAATCATCTACAGCATATTTTCTCACTTTTGGCAATTGCATGTACTATGTAAATTTAGTTTAAGAATATTGAATTAGTAAATGTTATTATGTTAAATTTAAACACCTGATATAAGCGACATCTTATGAAAGCAGAAGGAAGTGACTTTTTCTATTTTATCGTGCAATCATTTCTCTTTTCCTTGCATGTGATCAAATCTCTCAAAGTGACCCCAAACAACCACATTATTTAATTTTTCAAGCTATTTCTCATATACCATTGTCATATTTATAAAGAAGTTTGTTTTATTAAATTTTAAAAGTTTGTTTGTACAACTTTCTTTCTAGCAATCAAACTACATTTAAAATTACTTTAATTTATTAATTAAAATTTATAATAAATTAGCAAAACGTAGAGAAAATAGCCTCAGCACTCAAATTTTTCAAGATCAAAGCGACGTTGTCCTACCTCACTGAGAACGTATTTGAACCGCTTCATGAGTGAAACAGAAAGCGTCACTTTTGTTCTTAAATTGCACTTATCAGAAGTTAACATGATTCACATATTAATTTCTTTAAACTAAAACAAGTGAGCCTCATTCCGGGACTTTATTGACCCAAAAATGCTTCATATGTTTTAGTTGATTGTTGTTATTAAGGCGTTTACTCAATGCCCTATTGTAAACCTATATAAATTTTTTTAGGAGATTGCTCATGGTGAGGTGTTGTGGAAGTAATTTTTTCCGTAACGCTATTATTCTTACGACTGCTTTTCTTTAATTCTTTAAAAGCTCTCTCAAAATTTTGCGTGCAATTGCCCGCTTTTCAACTAATTGCACCAAAGTTTGGCAGTGAAGTTTGTCACAACGCCACTTGATCATTTTGAAACCAAAAAGGTAGCTAACCTCGGATGTTTAACCCACAGTTCGGAGATCAATGGGTCGCGCTTTGCGTGTTTTGTGAGTTTTAGCAAGTATCTAGTGTATTTACCACAACAAGCCCTGTAGGTCTAAAGATAGAAATTGAGCGCCAGTTGATAAAAAGAAACCACGAATGAAAAACGTATCACCAACAAAAAAGATTTTTAGTTTACAGCCAAAAGATGTTAATTACAAAATTCAAAATCACTTACGTTAACTTGAGAGGACTTTCCAACCAAAAATCTGATTTATTAATTAAATTAAATATTAAAGGTTGGCTTCTATAAAACTCTGTAGACGATGTGATGCTATGTTATGCTGGGGGCCGATTGTGACAGCTTTAGTCTTATTTACACCAACTAACAGTTAACATCAAGCAAATATTACGGTTCAGAATTTGTTTGTCTTAAATTTGCAAAAAAAATAAATCCAACAGTTGAGCTTAGGTTAGTGTTAGGAAACGATATTTTTTCTTTGAGAGAACTGTTACACTAAAGCTTTTGTGAGTTAACTTAATTCAATTTTTTTCTAGGTAATTTTGGTCCTAAAAAAGACTATTTATTAAATCGAAAAATATAACACATCTATTGCGGTACTAGCTATTAGCGAGGTGCAGTATTTAAAATGGGAGTTACCAAGTTAGTATTTACAAACTGCGAGGGTCTCGTCAATTTATTGAAGAGTGGGCCTTCAATGTCTTTAAATGCCAGATCATGCAATTTTTCAGTTTTTTGTAAATTTTAGGCTCTAATATTTTCAATAATCCATAAAATTTTTGTTTTATTATTGATTTTCAAATAATTTATTAGCATTTTTTTTTACAAATATTTAAATTCGTGGTCCGAGATTTCGTGCTATCCCCAAAAAAGTAATAAAATACATAAAACCTTGCCATTTTACCTGGACCCACCTCTTCACACGAAATATTATAAAATTTTATCTTTCCATTAATTAAGACTTCTTAATAATGAATTGAAATTTTGCGTGATTTACTTTTAACTAAAAATAACTAAATATTATATTATATTATATTCCTTCAACAATTTGTTATTTTAATTTAATTAAGATAATCATCAAATTTTATTTAAAATGTTTTTAGGAAATTATTTTTTTCTAATTCTCTTTCGAAAAGTCGTACTTTGTGTTATCCAAAACATAAGTGTGCGGGAAAGGTGAAACGTCTTAGAACAAATAAAAACACTGTTTATTCAGGTGAACACGTGTTTACCGCACTGTTATTAAAAACTTGACAAATGACTTGCAACCTTCACGCCATCTATCGATAGTTATCTCAGATAACTATCAAATTCGTGAATTTTGTCGGATATTTTCTCCAAAATTACAAAAAGTTGTTTATATTACTCGGACGGAGTAGAGAGTTCCCGAGAGTTGGAATTTTAAGTCATGTGACAGCTTCAGTTAAAATATTGGTAATTAAATTAAGTGCTACATTATATTTTTTTGCAATAATTGCATAACGTGACCATTCGTCCGTCAATACGACAGACCGTCCGTAATTTCAACTTGCTGTCCGTCAGACCAAATTGTCTGTCGTTCGGAATTTTTAAAAAAATATTATACTTTATCATCACCAAAGAGACAAACTTGACAAATGACTTTCAACCTTCACGCCATTTATCGATAGTTATTTTAGAGCTATTACATTATATATGCGAAAAATTGGGAACTGGTTCTTTTTCGAAACATTATTAGAAAAAATATTGTTCGATACTAGTGGAAAACTATTTCTCTATTCTCGGCTTTGGTTCACAAACTCGGCTTTCGGCCTCGATCGCAAAACTCAGGCTCAAATGGAAAAATCTCAGTTTTCCTAACTAGTATCGAAAATATATATTCTTTTCTCAAATTTTATATTTTTTTCACATAGCCAAAGTCAACGTGAATTTCTCTCGACATGAAAAATATAAGTAATTCCAGTCCTTACTTTGCCGGTTTCCCACAATAACTCAAAACTACCAAACATCTTCATAATTAGAGTCTCATGGAGGTAGTATAATTTCGAAAATCACCTAGGAAATATTGTTAAGTTTTTCTGATTCAACCATATAGACAACCAGTAACTCGAAAACAAAATATTATTGAACATGGTGCTTTTAAGAACTTGCTATCTTAGAATCAATCAAACAATCTTATCCTGAAGTATTTTAATGAAATTAAGGTTAGTCTCCGAATGAACATTGAAACATACGTGCATCTAGCCTTGTGGACACATGCGCTGTTAATCTCTACGATTCTATAAGAATCTTATGTGTCATGTGTAACCGCCATTGACGCGCATGAATAAATTAACGACATTTCCATTACCGACTGCTCACTCACTGACTACAAATTAATTTCAAAAAAAAAAGAACAAAGTTTAACAAATAAGTTAATCTCTGATACATGACTTCCACGTATAAGATGCTGGTTTTTTAAGCATGAGTAAAAGTAAATATTGAATTCTATTCTATAATAAATATTGAAGTAAATATTGAAACTCTAATACACTGTAAATTTCTGAAATGCAAAGATATCATAATTTTAGTATATTTTACTACTTGTAATATTAATTTAACTTCGATTTTAATAGCACATCTTACTAAAACAATTTCACACTTCTCTACTAATTTGCCTAAGAGTAAATGTTAAGGGTAGTTCACACTACATGATTTATCATATGACTTGTCACATGACTTCTCATATGAGGGATTTTTTTACGTTCACACTATATGATTTTTGATATTATAGAAGTTATGGCTTTTATGATTGGCTGTTGTGATGGTATGATTTTAGCCATGACTTTTCTTATGACTAAATCATATGATAAATCATGTAGTGTGAACTACCCTTTACAGTGCTAACTAATTATATTATGTGAAAGATAAGGATAACCCTACAATAATGTGGATTAACCCTCAAGAATGTAGATTACTTCGCCGAGACTATACAATTTTGATGACAATAGAATTGATAGATCTGGAGAAGTTACGGTAATTTAGTTATCCTTGTTATAATTATTTTTTGACGTGTAATTAAGTTATAATATTGAATTTAATCTGATGTTCTAGAAAACTTGCTAAATTATAATTTTGCAAGATGAAATAAGAAATATTCTTTATGTGTACCTACTTTTAATTAATTTTAATTTCAAAATTTTAAGTGTGTACCAAAATAGTTTTACATAAATAATTTTGTTTTGAATCATTTAAAATGATTTATTATTAACATTACAATCTTAACTTAACCCTGAATTTTAAGCTAAGAGAGGTACATCTTAAATATTTATGGTGAATTCAAAAATCTAGTAGGTGATTTTAGTAGTCTTTTATAAATAAACTAGCTGGAAACCCAATCCACGGACGGGTAGCTCACCAAGGTTTGTAACTCGATTAGTGTGTAATTCAAATAACACGCTGAAGCAGCAGTAGCGTGCTGAAATTTATGATAATTTATGATTTATGTGCTAAATTTATGATCATATTTATGATAGTAAATATGAATATAAAATAAATAACATATGGTACTCTGCAATTAAGTACCTAGTAATTGTCAAAAATGAATAAATATATAAGGTAAAATCTTGTTTTTAATTTTATTGTAACGATCCTTCTTTACCTTCGACTAGCTCAGTTCTCAATGATCATAGAATAGAATTTATTTTTAATTTGTAAATAAAAACAATTGATACGAACGAATCTAGTACAAAGAAATATGTTTTTATATTGAAATGAAGCTCTTAATATTATAAGAGGAAAAATTTTCGTGTATTTTATAACAGTCGTATCGCAATAAAAAAAACACCTCAGTTATGTAATTGGAAGAATGAAAAGCAGTTTATAACCAACAGTAAACTCTTGTTAGTTTGTAAGTAGATATTTACAGTCTAATTTTATCTGCCGCTTAAATACCCAATCGTAGGAATAATAAAATTTAATAATTATAAAAAAATTTTCAATACTTTTTAAACTTGGTTAGGTCTAAGCAATGTCAAGCTTGACCGTGTGGTTTTCACTATTACACGATAGTTAACTGATAAAATGACTTGCTTTAAAACTGTTACAAAACTCCAACTTTATTGAAAATAGCAAAAAGAGTTTTTTATTAATCCTCCAAATGAAGGTTAGCATTTGATAGATTCATTCGTTTACTATTGGATGAACGAGATTCACTTCTATGGTGGAAAATTTTTATTGTACCATAGATCTCTATACTCCTCAAGTAACAGTAGACATTTTGAAGTAAACAGTTCTTGCCTACTTAATCTCTCATTTTGGTAATCTGCATTGGGCGGCAAAATTGCCCTATTTTACAGTTCCAGAGGTCTTTCTTTAGGAGTTTCAAATTCATGCTTCTACGCGAACAAGCTACAGCTTTTGAAAGCTCTAAAAGAGAAAATTCAACAATAAGTGGAAAATTTATCTCCAAAATTTTTAAGAAAAACCATAGAAACGCTATCACATGTGCATCAACTCTAGCGGCAGCCACTTTACCGGTATTATCTTTGCGACTTAATGAAAAAAAAATTTGAAGGTGTAAATAAACATCATAAATAAACAAAATCAATTTTCTTACAAAAAAAGTTACTGACTTGGGAAATCGATTGATGACTTTTCTGTCACTTTGTATAATTGCATAGCGTGTTTGCCAAATTCAGCTACAATTCTATTTGGCTAATAATAATTCAAGCAGATACTATTTACCTACGACATCTTTTTTATAGATGGATAACCAACAGCCAGGTCCATCTGGAATACACATTAGGCATTAAAAGTTCTATTATGGCCGCAAAAAACTTACAGATGAAGAAATTATAAAATTATTGATGGAGTAATTTGAAAATACCTTAGATCTCTGTATGTGAGTGATTTTGATGATTATTTTACCTACATGCCATCAGTCAAAAAAACTGATCTTACAGAGAGTGCCACTTCCAGTGAAGACGATAATCAGTGTCATTCGCCTGTTGATAAAATGCAATAAAGAGACAACCAATGTAAGAATGTCTAAAAAAACATAATCTACTTGCTAATAATGAACTTTAGTTCATAGAAAATTATCAAGTAAACGTTGATGTAGAAAACTGTAGATTATTTTTCACAACTCATTCCAGATGACTAGCAGAACAAAATTGTTCCACAAACAAATCATTAGGCATCTCGTTATTAGATAATTTAGCACTTACTGTAATTAAACTCAAAATTTACATTGAAATTAAACTTGTCATGACGTACATGAAATATCCACATGTAAGACAATATTGGCCTTTTGTAGTGGTGTGTGTAGTTATGACTGAACAGATAGGAGAGCCTAAGACCATGTTTGCATTTATTGATTCAGATACAATTCTCACCCATTAACATTTCATGCTGTTGTTAGCCCAAAAGAATTTACATGAGAAATATACATGAGGAGTGTTTTGACGGTGGTGGACACTATCCTAAAAAGACAATAAGTTCCAATGCCAATTACTGCATAGATACAGGGCCAGTGCAAAACAAGGTAAGTATATGTATGCATTTATAGTATATGTGAGCTTCCAATCTGTCCGAAATATTTGAGACAGTCCTTACAAAATGATGTACATACAAAAAACCACTACAAATCTTCACTTTTGTAGGACGCAACTTTTTATCATTTAATTTTTTTTATTGTGTTTGTACTTTAAATAAATAATTATGCAGTGTTTCACCAAAATAAATTTCTTATAATTTAAATCACGCCCTAAAAACTTATTTATAATTTGTTGCTTTATCACAATATATCCTCATAAATAATATGAGGACAACGTTATTTTTATGTACACAGGACAAAAATTTCCAAGGATATATAGATGCATGTTAATTATATAGGTACTATTAAAAGATTCTTTGTAACGCTTAAATTTTTTTTAATTATACTAATTTAAATTAAATTACACATTTGAATCAAGAAGATTCATACAGTTTCTAATTTAATCGTAAAAAGGCATCAAGGGGGTAATCGTAATCTTCAATTTGCGGACTCGGTGCATTTTCTTCCTCTTCAAATAGAAACAATTTCTCAAATTTGAATTTTAGAAAAATGGGATATAAAAAAATAGATAGAATAATCGTGCCATAGCCAAAAATTTTGAATTTTTTAAAACCAAACTGTCACAATCATTCAGAATTTCATTGTTTTCTCAGAAAAAACTCTTCAACTTTAAATTTGAAAAATAATAAATTTGAAAATTGTGAATAATTAATTTAAATTTTCATTGATTTAAAAAGAAACAAGAAAACTGTAATATGTAACTTACTACTATCTCTTTAATGGGAGAAAAGGAAATTCAAAAAATTGTAACATGTAACAATCAAAATTAATTCTAAATGGAAGTGTACAACTTTCCTTAAGGGTACTAGGCAATCGTTATTCGCAAAATCCGCGCTCTTGTTTTTATTAATTTTAACATAGAAAGAAAGCAGATACACAAATGTAATTTTAACCAATGTTTATTGATATATAAATGATAATAAAAATTATACTATAAAGCCCTTAGGAACATAAAAAATGGCGGCACAGTCTGCGACGTATATACGTGTTTATTTTCCATTTTTACATGCTGTCGTTCGTGGAACTAATTTTTTTCGGCTCTACAAATGGTTTTTAGTTTCCTAAGATACGTAGTTTGGGACTGAACCTAAAATTAGAACGATCGAATCGGAATTATTTAAGTAGTAGACGAAAAACCGCGATTTTTACGATAAAAATGCGATTTTTTTATAATTGCACGTAAAAATCGCGACTTTTCAATTTTTTTTGGAAAATCTCGAATTTTTATGGATCATTTCGGAGGTTCAGTCCCAAATTACACATGTTTTACGTGTCCTCAATTTTTTTCAAGTCACCAGAGACCTCCGTTTTTTAGGAATCATGTAAAAACCAAATGAAAATAAAAAGTCGAGAAAAACGCGTTCAAAGTTTTTTTATTGATAAAAGTGCTTTTACTCATATTTACCTTTTTTAAAACTATCCAGATGCATAGAATTATGTTTGCAGTAGTGCTTCGGCATCAGACCGTTATTGTAAAATTTATTTTTGTTATTTTTTTTTATTATTAACACAAGTAAAATGAAGTAAAGTTACAATATGACAACGATTTTGATCTCAATGTGAACAACTCACAACTGATTTCTTTTAATATTCTTTTTTGTTCTAAAGTAAAGACCAAACCATTATTCTAACGACCTAGGACAACCCTATGTAACATGATATTTAGGTCTTAAACCCTCTGGAAAGGCAATCATGCAGATATCTACGATTCTTTCTACATTTATCAAAGTATTTGAATTTTACAAAAAATTTCATATAATAAATTATTAAATTTTATATATTTTAATACATCCTATTTAATTATAATAATATATTACAATAAAGAGCTCATATCGTAACATTACAGTCGTCCGAGTAACGGTCTCCGCTCTGCTACCAGCGGTAGACTGACATCCAGTTCATGCACCGCTCCACCTTTTCGCTTACAAAATTAACAATTTTGTGAATTTTCATATGAACTAAACGGTATTTTGTTCAGGAAGGATAGTACTTACAGAAAATTAAATAAAAAAAAAATCGACTTTTCGATTGCCTAGTGTCCTTAATAGTCAATTCTACATAATTTAACAAAAATACAAACCTTCTAGTAAAATAATGCGAGCACTACTCGGACATAGCTAATTTCAAGGCAATTATATTTCCTTAGAGAGCTGTTGGGATTCTCCATTCCATTCAACTACTAATTGAATTTTTTTATAGTCTTTTTCTATAGGCAACTAAAAATGCTTTTGTTCAATAATTATTCATTGTGTTATTCTTTTTTAATATTTAAAAATCGAGAAGAATAATAATTATGTAAATCAAATTGAGATAAAATCATTAAAATATTATAAAATTTATGTCACTATTGTATATTTAACGCCACTCTTGAAAAAGAACTATGGCATTCTTAATGCTAGTTTTTGCTGTTTGCTGTTTATTAATTTTAATTATTGCTAATACTTTGTAATTTGGTATTAAAAATTTGGTTTGGTCTGAACTATTTACATTGCTCTGTATTGAAATTATTCACTTTTTATTTATGCAATATTTGATCCATTTATCAATAAAAAATAATACCTTCACAATTAAAATTATTAGCTAAATACTAATGAAAATGCTGTGCATGAGAAAATTTATTTATTTCTAACTGCAGAAACTTTGAATCAGGAAACTACATAATCTAAAAATTTCATGCTTTATACATTTATAAGATATTTTATAATAAACAATTCTCTATTATGAATCTACTGCTAAATAAAATTTCTGGCAAATTTGTCAAACATATTCAATATTTTAAAAACTTTTAAATCGATTTTTTGGATACAGATTCTAATTTTTATCTAATGAATTCAGGTTAGAAGTACACATCAGTCTTAAAATAAATTAAACAAAATTCCATTTTTGTGTTGTTACTATTTTGAAAAAATAATTATTAGTAGTACAATATTTAAGATAAATAATAAGTAGTAACACCACAAAAAGTTTTGTTAAATATCATATTATAGTAAGTAGGTAAATTTTGTAGCAACCTTAGACGAAAAAATTGTAATTAATTAAATCTTAGTTGTCTTCGTGTTCTCCTTCTTGTGCGAACATGTACCTGGGAGCCTAAAAGTAAAAAAAAATTAATATTTTGAAATATTTTAACATAATAATTAATTTTATTTATTAACAAATTTATATTCATTTACCACCAGCTTAAACTATTTTGTGCAAGGATTACCTGAAATCCTTTTAAGAATATACAAATATTCCACGCTCTCAAGAACTGAGTATATAGGCTAATCACTCTCGAATATCAATGCAAGGTGGAGTTTGCCATTTTTAATGTAATTTGCGTTATACAAAGTTTTAGTTAAATATTTTCTAACTATAAGCAAGGAACTACAGGTAGGAGTTAATCCAAACCACAGCACAAATAATAATTTGATGACAAACTAAAAGCTACCCGGTTCCTTTAAAGCCCAATTACATCACAAAACTATATTAATATGTAAACTAACAATCCTGATAATAATAATACAATAAAATAATTAATTTGAATTAAGTTTTGAAAACAATACTTTTAGGGTAAGCTTCCTCAACATTTTATTTGTTCTTTTATAGGATTACAGAATTACTTTTAAATTACTGTTGGTTAAAATTTTTAAGTTCACAAAAGCCTAATATGCTAAAAGATCAATTGAGGGTTTTAATACGCTGCCTGATTTTGTTAAAATAGAACCACGATCCACCAGCTTTAGAGAAAATCCTTTGTTGCATGCTAATGTATGATAAAAGCATTACATTAGACATTTAAAAAATCAATTATTATTACAACGGATGTATTTTGGTAAGTAATGGGGTAAACTTTGGCACGTTTAATTTCACATAAAAAAAAACTTGAAATGAAGATAGTAATACAAAAACGCATTGAATTGTTGAAAGAGAACCTGAAAACTACATCAGAATCTTTTTAACGGTTTTTTGAATACGTCAATGGGTAAAAGGTATATTGAAATTTAAAGAACGATTCTGTTTTATTTTCAATCCAAATAATTTCATCAAAGAAGTAATATTATAGAAGATTGATTTTGCACCTTAAAAACCCACTCTATTTCATTATATTTAACGTACATAAAACGAAGTTCAACTGTAAATGATTTATCACATTCGCATTTTTCTTTAAATATATTTTAAAAGCATTATTGTTGATTTTGGTTTCATAAGCGTAAAATTTATCAATTTTCTAAATAGGTTTTATATAAATATTTGTAAAATTTTATCTTAATTAAATTTAAATGTAATTTATTACCCAACTTTTTACAAATTGGATATCCATCACTTTCGTGTGTAATTTTTTGATTTCAATATTTGTAAAAATATTTAATTTAAAATTCTTACTGAAAGGACACTCGGATCAGATCTTCGTCCAAAACGCAAACGTAACGATGGTTGTCGACCAGATTTTCGAACGAGTTGATGAGCTCCCAATCGTTCCTCCAATGCATCTTTCTGAAGTAGCAGCTCATAGAGATCCCTTATACTATCTGAAAGAAATATTCGGATTAACTTTTTAAAAACTGTAATTTGTGCTTTTAGCCAACACCAACGTTTCATACTCAATTCCAGTTCGATTGGCTAGTTCGAATTACTTTCTGTAAGTACCGATAAACTTTTAAAAGTTTCTAAAGCTCACGCAAGTAAATAACATATTGAAACTTTATACTTAAGCCATTTGACAACTGAAAAAAAATTCAGTAGCATCTATAATGCTGCAAAATTTAAAAATTTATAAAATAAAATGTTTTATAGTAGTTGCTATAACTACCACTCCGTAGCCCTCAAATTAGTAAAGAATTTCGACAAAAGAGATAAAAAAATTTATTTTTAAACTGAAAATATTTTTACGAAGGACTTATAGATGTACTCGACTTAAAAATCTCTTCGTGTTTATCGTTGAAGGTTTTCTTTTGCAATATTTGACCCACATTTCTTAACCTTATACTTTTATTTTTAAAATTATAGAAAGATTACAGGCGAGATGTTTGGTGCAAATTGTAAATAAACTTGTCAAAATGATCAAAGAAAATTTTTTGAAATTGGAATGATTTTTTATAGCAGTTATATTATTAAGTTATTGAAATAGTTATCAAATCGATTTTATTTTTACCGTTGAGACTGTCTACCTCTCCAGTTTTTTCTAAGATCAAGCGAAAGTAGTCACACTCTCTAAGGTGCTTCCAATTTGTGCAAAACTGTTTTTGTCTGCATATTGTCTGATTTTTATCAAATATTAAATTTTGAAATTTTGCTTTGAAAAAAAATTAAGTGTTGATTTTTTTGTTTATAGAAATAATAAAAATGTGTGCTTAGTTTATGAATAAATAATGTTTAAAAAATTTGATCTGCCTGATGGTTCTAAAAATGTAGTTCTCTTTGCATGCTGTAATGCTAAACTTAGGGTAGATTTGCCTTATTTCACAGCATTTTTAGACCTGTTGTTTTACATCCAGTAAATAGCTTGCTAGGCTAGCTTTCGGATGTGCTTGTAGCTCTGTTTTTGTAAATAGTGGCAATTCATCAGTTTAGGGGATCGCCGATTTAACGTGCCCTCTGAAGCACGAAGACTTTGTCATAAGAAAGTTTGACTATCCCTAGGTTTAAACCCTATACCTCGCATTCGCAGTTGATCGAGTTAGCTACAAAGCAATGATCGCCTCGAAAAGCAGTTTCTTAACAAAAACATAAATTACTACAATTAAAGTGTACAAACTAAGTTTTTTTATTGAAAAATTAAAAGGAAAATTGATAAATCACTGAGGGTCATAAATAATTTTTGCATTAAATCTACTGGATAATCCATTATTAAGCTTTTCCTTTATGAAGAATCACTTCAAATGTGATGTTAACACAAGAGGTAAAACTGGAAAAAGTTGTGTGAGACACGGAAGAAGGTAGGTATTGCTTTTTATTACAAAATTTTATTTTGTAATTTCTTCAGCCATTTTTTTAAGACTAATCGTATGTTTTTCTATAAGTACCTTGTTTATTTAATGATTGTAGATTTGATAAGGATAACATTTTAATGTAGGTAGTAAATTTACATAATAATATAACAAACAACAGTGTTTTATTATTTGATTTTGCAAGTATTAATTTTTTTTTATAGATTTTGGAAAACTGTGATTGGTTTTTTTTCTTTTACCTATTTTACTAGTAACAGCTATTAGTGTATTTACCTCAACAACAGCTTTTGAATTGCAAATAACAAAGAAATCGCCAAGAGGGTCAAGGGGCTGACTGAATGATTAAAGGGGCCCACAAACGATCAACCTAGTGTTCAACTTAGTCTCCAACCACCTTTGTAAAATCAATGCCGCCACATTCGGTCACGTGTGTGGTTATGTGGCGGTATGTACTTTTACAAAGTGGTTGAATACTAAGTTGAACACTAGGTTGATCGTTTGTGGGCCCCTTAAAGCATCTGCAACATTTTTGGATAGATTCATCTTTCTTGAATGATTTAAATTTTTATGAAAACTTCCTGTTGCCCTATTTCCTCCGTCTCATGAATTTTTAACATCAACAAATGAACTGTAACAGATTTTTTAGTCACTTTTTATTTAAATAATTGATGCTTTATTCATTTACAATCTGAAAGTTCAAGGTAATGGCTCTGCAAATGGTAGCTCAAGTTAATATGTATGATTAATTTTCTGTTGTATATTTATTTAACGATAGTAGTTTAGGATAAGATGACGGCTATTTGTACATATTTCAATTGTCGGGTAAGGTTACAATTTAATTTTGACTACATTTTTGACTTATTGATTTTATTTGCCGATAATAAAAGGTAATTCAATCAGAGGTAATAATTGAAGTTTAGTACCATTGTGGTTCTGTCAAACAAAAATACATTTAGCATTTGTGATTCTAAAGTATTGACAATTTTAATTATTGCTAAATCCGATCTGCAAGAGTCAACGGCGGATGTTATCGATACATAATAACAAATTTTTTTGGCACTAATTGAATGATATTGATATTAAGAACATAAAGTTTCAACAAGATGGTGCAACGTACCACAAAAATAATGTGTTTGTGCGAAAAATAATGCAGTTATTCCACTTAAAATTTTCAGGCTGCATCATCTCTCGTTTTGATCGAGTAAAATCACGCTTTTGGATTTTTTTTCTTTTGGTCTATGTAGAGTAATAGGTGTATGTCAATAACCTCCCAAACAATTCCAGATTTAAAGAACGACATTAGACGTATTATTTATAAACTATTTCTTATGACCTACTTATGAAGTCTTTAAAGACATTTTGAAATTAAAAAAATTTAACCTTACATTTTGATATATTTTTTTACGTTTTTGTGATTTTTTTTAAATTTTTAATTTGAAAATTAATTTTTTGTTATTCCAGAGGTACACCGTGATTTACGGATGTAAAGTGACACTTTTTTACCCTGGGAGACTAAAGTAACCAAATCTAGCAAGGTTTTTTTATTGCCTTTGGGCAATGAAAGCTTTTTTATAATAATAAAAAAATTACCAGATTTAGTTACTTTACCCAGGGTAAAAGTAACTAGGTGCTTTTTTAGGCCAAATATTAGTGCGACCTACAATGAAATAAATGCATTTTTCAAAAAATTCGCCGCGTTCGAATTATATTTTCTTTTATAAAAAAGATTGCAATTTGTTCGTCCTGCACTACTCTACAAAATTATTATATTTCTTCTAATAAATCTTTTTCTATTTCTTAGGCAAGAGCTCTACTTTTAAATAATAAATAAACTTTTGGTAGGATCGGGAGTGCCAATTTTCTAGGACTTTTTGGTACTTCACTTTGGTACATATTACTAATGATTTTCTTGATTGCTGCACAAGAAATTGAACTATTTTTTGATAATAAAACACACATGGTTGTGAATGTTTTATTGACGTTCCTACTTTATCTTCCAGAATTGTAAAAAAACAATTGTAAAAAGTGTATCTTTTGTTTTTTTTTTAATTGTTGCACTTGTCTGACGTCTTGTGCAAACAATTTTTTATTTTTTAGCCAAAAATATGTCACTTTATGACATATAAGAGAGGTGAGCTAAGTGAACGAGCTAAGGACCGGACTCTAGGCTAGAAGCCTTAGGTTCGATTCCTAACCCGACTTTATTATGACCCCCTCCTTTCGGAAGGCAATTGCAAACCACCGAGAGTAATCTGACAAGAAAACCATTTAATAATAACATATTAAATTGGTCACGGCACTTCTGTCAAAAAGCATACGAAGAAGAAAAAAAATGTCACTTTAAATCCTTGGTGCATAATGTACCCTGAAAGCTTTTGTGAGGTGCAAAATATTTTTTTTGTGAAAGGTGAGTACTCGGGACCCGAAAATAACAATTTTACGATTGAAACCTCGATTAATTCTGAAAGAGCATATTTTAAATAAGAGAATTAACCCAGAAGCACTAACAACACTAGTTTTTTAAAAAATCCATTTTAAAATCTTTGATTTTTCTAGCAAATTTTTACGTAAGTCGCTCGTGATTGGTCAATTCTGGCATTCTGAAACAAATAACCTTATTACCTTCTTTTCCCCACCACTATGGTGGTCCAGGAAGTGATTAAGTTCACCAGGAAGACTGCTACCAGTTAAAAAAATGTGCCCTATGATATCTTAGCTCTGACGATAGGCTAGGGCTGGATTGCCTGAAAATTGACTTCAAAAGTAAACACTGGGTGGAGTTATTTCTGGGTTCTCGAAGTCGGACTGCAACACCACAGCGTCATCATCAGTCCGGAAATCCATTCAACAATCAACATTCTTAAAGCGACAGTAGTTGGTAATTTGGATTGCTAAACCTTGCATAAGATAAACTTTGTAAACCTCATCCGAAAAAGATCTTTGGAAGTGAAGGTAAGATTTTTTATTAGCAATTCAATTTTATTAATTACTTGTCGCTGAGTTTTTTTGTGTTGCACGAAAGGCACTTGCCTTATTTTTGATCGGGTGGTTACGACAAGTGTTTTTTAGTCCTTTGACTCGATCACTATCATTTTTACAACGTGGACCAAATCTGTCGTGAGTTTGCACCTGTACCAAAGTTGCGATAATATTTTATTATATTTTATTTTCATTGTTATTGGTGGTTTGATTTCCCAGTGTTTGCTTTTGAAGTCAATTTTCAGGCAATCCACCCCTAGCCTACCGTCAGAGCTAAGCTGAATAGGGCAACTTTTTTTTACAGGTAGCAGTCTACCTGGTGAACGTAATCGCTTCCTGGACCACCATAACGGTGGGGAAAAGGAGGTAATAAAGTTATTCGTTTCAATTCTGTGGTCAGTCCGTGTGAATTACATTACTCTAAGCTATACGCAGAGAGGGGATAACCAGTGCGACACTAGCATTCATATGCTTCAACAGTGCACTTCGAGCAAAAATTATGTTTTTTAATAGTAAATGTGCAGTAAAAATGGCTGGAGAGGCTCGAGCGTAGCAAAGAGTACAAGACGACTTGTTCGACCTATAAATTTCAGCATATAGAGTAATAGTAAATTGTTAGATTGATAAAATTAGTTATTTGTGATTAATTAGTCGTCGATAAGTCTTGGTTAAGTGCTGAATGGTAATGTTAATTTTAATCAAGTTGTAAAAATAATTAATACCTATTTTCTACAGGTGCCTTTTGGCACAATGAAGAAGTGTGTTAAAAGAATTATTGTATTATTTGTATGATTCTAACTGTAAATATTCGTTTGTGGTCGTGTCGGCTTTTTTGATTTTACAAAGTGATTGCAAGTTTAGGTTGCATACTAAGTTGATCGTCTGTGGGCCCCATTACTTTCTCAGCTACCTAACTTTGGTATCAGGGGTGGATGGAGATTGAGGTGTAGCACTTTTTGGGTTACTTATTCGACCTTGGTATTCAGCATCAGAATTTTGCATTGAAGTTTAAAGCCAATATTATTTGTATTCTAACTATGTGTTATCGTCCATGATCATCTAAATACCATACTAATTGTTATGTATGAAAAGGTCGACATTACCCAGTAGTTTAATTGAAAAATAACATTGTCCAATTTCCGATAATTAATATAGTACCTACTAATGGTATTATGTGTAAACGAAATTTTAAATTCTATAAATTATTTGCAATAAATCTATTTGCTTGCTAAAATATTAAATTCGTAGATTAACAACAATAAATTAAATAGCTATAAGTTTATTGTTTGATAATTATGTCATTTATTGAGTAAATTATTGTAATATAACCAAAATACGTACTAGGTTAAAAGTTTAATTAAGCGTATGAAAATTAATATAAAGGCGAAACGCTATTTTTTTTGTATTATTAACAATTCGTACCAAGGTTCAGGCGTCAATTTTTCCCCAAGCGGAAGTAATTTCAACAGTGAAAGGATAAATCAGGCGTCTACAGTTCAGTTGAGAAATTTTTGTCTTTTTCAACAAACAATAAACTATTTCTTTTGTAATTATTTCACGTATATCATTAGAAAATTGTAAAATGCGGTTAAATAAAATTTTAATCAAACGACAGATATTTCTGGAAGCTTCGTTCACTGTAATTTTGGTTACAAAATAATTGAAATTTAATTTGCAAAGTGTGTTTATTCGGGATCTAATTTTACACTGTTTTAACAAACGACTATTCCTCTTACTTGATCGGCCTGCGGCCTCATAATACCACCCTTAAGTACCTATTTGTGCCAATTCTCCCAAACTTAATGCGATAGAGCTTGTAAGTTTCATTTGTTAACTTCCTGAAGAGGAAGCCCATGATATGTTTGTTTACTTATTAAACCGATTTGCAAGATAACAAGTAGAAACTTCGTTCTAGCATAACAAGCTGCATTACCATTCTAGTATTGTTCTGTGACATAAAATAACTTGCAAATATTGAGTTTTACTAAAAAATAACCTTGATGTTATTCTAGTAAGTACCTCTGTTTTCCCCAATAGAGTAAAATAATACACAATCTAAAGATGTTCCTAAAATCAAATTTGATTTAATTATTATTAGATATTTCAAATTAAAAATTGCTAGTGATCAAATTGTTGTTTTCTTTTACAAAAAACAACTAGGAATTATAATTCTCATTCTATTAAATTGGAACATTTTGTTTATATCGAGGTTGTCTTGTTCAAGTTAATTAACTAAATGAATGCTTGTACAGGAAAAGTAACACATCGGATGTGTTTCAAACTTTAATCAATAACCTCCCATGTAGTCAAGATTTTAGATACGTTTTATCTAAAAGTAACACTTTGGTTGAAATTGAGTGACCAAAATTTACAAATCAAATAGAAATTTTAATAAAAAAATTGGATTAAATTAGGTACTGTACGAAAAGCCGCAGATAAAAGTGATTTTAGGATTAACTTTCTGTTTACACTGGATAAATGTTTGATGAGTTAAACTATTAATTACCAACTATGGGAAAATAATTTTGTGGGTTAAAACTTTATCTGTAGAATGATGGATTAAAATTGCATAAAATAAAAATTTTGCTGTTCTGGAGATTAGAAACTACGCTGTTTTAGCAAAACTAATTTAATTATAGAAATTTAACAAATTAACTTACTTAACAGCTACAGTTGATATAATTTAATTAAGTATATCAATTTGTCTTATCTGTTATGCTGTAATCATAGACATTACATTACTCCCCCTTTTAATAACCTAGTGCAGATTTGACTAACTAAGTAATAGCCATGTAAACAGCGGAAAATCTGCTCGTATCATGTGGTGTATTGATATTGGACAAGGACCGTAGAGCATAATTACTGTACAAAATACGAAACTATAGTCAATATTTAGGTAAGTAGTGCTATTAATAGTAATTTCATTATAAATTTGATTAAGTAGGTGCGAGCACAATTTGTTTCATACTCTCCAAAGTTTAGATTCTAGATGTTATAGCAGATGAAGAACAAAAAGAAGTTTTAAACAAATCAGAAGGGATTTTTAATCGATGGTACTGATTTTTTACAGCTATAAAAGTTTTACAAAAAATGAATTCGAATCCTCGATGTTGAAGTGCCAGAATATAATATAATTTTTGGACTATTCATCTACACTTAAAATATTATTTTTAGATTTAATTTAATTTAGATTTTAGATTTAAATTCCAAGTTGACATCATTAAGCTTTTACATTCTAAATATAATATTGTTTTCCTTTTTTGGGAATTAGGTACAAATCCGATTGGCGGGGTGGATTAGTCCCCATATTACATATTTCAGATAAATCAATATCGATTTCATCACAGCGTGTGGATGCCCACTGGAAGACCGAGCTAAGAAATTCTGTGTAGCCCACGATTTGAACCAAGAATATTCGCTTCGGACTCAACCCAGCGATCACATCACTCCACGGCTGGGACTTCCAAGTTGACATACTTAACAAAAATTAGGTTGGATTTAATTTTTACATATTCAATAGCTGCAAATTAAGATTTTGTATTTTATGGTATGCCTATTCATTCTTTTCAAAAAGCATCAGTTTTGCGGTTAAAGAAAGAAAATTTTGACACTTTTCTAAAAGAATTTCGATATCCGCAGTGAGATTAATGCTCGAAAAGGTGACTAAAACCTTAAAACGTGATTTGAGTTAAACAAAAATTGATATTCAAGGGTTGGTAGGTGGATTATTGTGTTTGTGTTAGCAAAACGGGAATATGCTAATTTAAATATATACTTTTGTACGGTAAGGCGGCAGTTGAAAGTTTATCTTAAATATATTTAAAACAAACACTTTGAGCAATACATGGGTGAAAATTATTC
Organism: Rhagonycha fulva; assembly: GCA_905340355.1. Taxonomy (NCBI): domain Eukaryota; kingdom Metazoa; phylum Arthropoda; class Insecta; order Coleoptera; family Cantharidae; genus Rhagonycha; species Rhagonycha fulva. Next base: position 40,531,674 of record HG996556.1, read on the forward strand.
TTTGCGGTAAAGCACATGATTCTTCAGAAAAGCAAGCGATTTAAATTCTACAACATGAAAGTAGCTCCAAAATATACCTAGTTTATTACAGAATATTTTTATCATTACAAGACTAAATTTTAATGGTTAACTTGTTAAAAATCCGTATTATACGGCCGCCTAATAAAACTCCATTGAGTTAATTTAAATGTTTAGCTTATACTGTTAACTGGAAAAATTAACTGTGGACACCTGTAAACGCCTGACAATTATTAAAAAATTATTATTATAATCAGTCCCGGATTTAAGTGTACGTACACTGTGGAAGCACATACTGCGGTTGACCAGATTTGGCATTTGCATTAAAGTATCTGTGCGGTTGTCTGCTTTGTTTGTGTTTAATTATATTTATTAACAACGAAGCGAGAAATTACAGGAAGATCTCACTGAATACATTGACTTACTTTTGCAATTTCAGTTATTGGATTCGTAGTGATTGTGGTTTACCAAATCATATCTGAATATTGAACACACTTAAGAACCCACAAGTCTAACCCCAAGTTTTAGTCGGTCCAAAAAAAATTTAATATACTACATCTCTCTCCGCACGAGCAACGTATCTAACTTTACCGACACCGGCCTGTCAATCAGAAATCTGGTTTTGGAAATTAATCCAATCCTAAGTTAAAGTACAAAAAACCTTACAAGCCGAGATGACGGTGAATAGTCCGAATTCAGGAGTGCAGAATTGTAAACGTTTTTGTACGATGATTTAATGCACAGCGCGCATGTTCCTTCTATTTAAGAATTCACCCACAAAATTCCAAATTGAGTATCTTAGGTTATCAAATCCAAATACGTAATAACAAAATCAGAAAAGATGATGTGTGATTTGGTGGTGTTACGCCCTAACCTAACATGTGCATTTTAGTTTTGTTTTGAAATGTAAGTCTAAGGCCACACGTGCAGTAAAATGTCGCTAGCAGTTAATAGCGGTAAAATGAAGCTGCAGTAAAGTTGACAAATGCACATTATGGGAATTTCAGTGCTTGACCACACGGAGCTGCAAATGTCGCTTGAGAAACGCAAGAAAGCGCATTTTCAAGGTAATGTCGCAGCTTCAGGAATGCACTTGTATCAGATTTTCTTCAACCGCGATATCAGTACTATTCACCGCCGCTTCAATTGCTGTCGTGGTGCACTACTTGTGTGGCCATGGTTTCTACTGCCTTACTGCAGCTTCATTTTACCGCTGCTGCTATCGACATTTTACTGCACGTGTGGCCTTAGACTAAACCAACAGCAACAGTAGCTTATCTTTACTTTTTTAATCAAAATCTTGTTGTATTTTATTATTATAGTTTTATTTCTGATTAAAAAAAACTATTATTATCAAGTACAAGAGGCTAAGAAGGTAAAGCAGCTGTTAGTTACATCTAGATCTTTAACTATTCCAATTCAATGATTGCTGAGATGGGTAATTAAGATGTATTTGTGAATCCTTTACAAAATTACTTTTTTCTTTTTCTTCTTCAACTTAGTTTAAGCCTTAAGGTTTGTTATTTCTAACATCTGCATCATTTCCTTGGCAGTGTTAGTTCTACGAGCATATAAATATTTTACACCTATTAGGTAGCTTTCAGGTTTGTCGGAACCCTGGTTTTTATGTTAATGATAGCTATTCATTAACCCAGGAAAATCACCGGCTTAACGTGCCTTTCAAATCACGAAAACTAGTCATAAGAAAGTTTGACCTTTCCCCGGATTTGAACCCAGTACCTTGCAATTGCAACTGATCGCATTAGCTGCAAGGCAATATGTAATTTGTGTGTCAAATGCCATATAGTCATACTTTCAATCTTAAATAAGTTTTTATAGTAGACGATTGAAAAAATTGATTAGATTTAATTGTTAAGAAAAAATTTAAAAAGAAATATTGCCAAGGTACTAAATTGGATATTAGCAAAAGAAAAAAGTCAGCTAAAGGCGTTCGCATTCTGGGTTTTATATATTTTGTAAATGTTTTATAAAGTATTTATAAATAAGTTAATATGTTTAACTTTTTGCAAAATTTTAAATAGAAATTTTATAAGAAAGAAAGGAATTATAATATAATAAATCTTTTCCTTTAATTTTTTAAAAAAACTTTATTTCTGTAAAAATTTTAATAATTATTTGATATGGATAGGCACTTATTAAAGAACCGAGCTGACATTTTATGATCATTTATTAGTTTTATCCAAACATTTAGTGATTATTTATAGCCAGATTACAACTATACGTCACTGATGAGATCTAATAAGATCGAAACATGTCTGTCGTTGTTGTGGTTTGGTTATAATTGATTCATCTTCAAATGTGTACATTCTCCCGGAAATTGGTTAAGCTTCATTACAGTGACCTTGGAAAAGTCACAACTCTTGATTGATGGTTTATCCTCAACACATTTAGTACATTGTCTTAATGACATGTCTTCACGACTCCTTACTTCCATACACATATGAATTAGTGATTATTTAAATTTAATCATTAATAAACTACATAATTCATTTTCCCCTTACATTTTATTTAGTTTTTTTGGTAGTTTAATAAAGTTTTTTTTTATTTATTACTAAATAGAATTTCAGTGGTCAAACTTCCATGCTGGGCATAAAAGCTGGCCGCCCTTGATATCAAATGCGTTTGAAGCAAAGAACAAGTAGTGGAAAATGAATTTACTTTAATTAAATCAATAATTACTATTCGTCCTCTCTGTCATTCTATAAAATTGTATAAAAATAAAGTTCTCATAGCAAAACATTTTCTCATATTGCATTTATACTTTTCCTAATAAAGTCGCGGAAATACAGAAATATCTATAATTAAGTTTTTAATCACTTCTCCTGTAACGGATAAAAGTTAATCATTAACTACCATTTCGTATGCAACAGAAACGCCAATTGCAGAAAATTTAAAAATAAAATTTTATGTGTATTTTATAACAAGAAAGCAGCAATATTTTTAAAGTTTAGATCAAATAAAATTCTTGAAATATATCACAGTCGTTCATTATGGAATCTATAGAAAAGTAACAATGTTGGAATGACCCTAACGAGTGGCTGAACCGGACTTATTTGATATCATATTTTTCCTTTTATAGAATATTTTAAGTAAAAGTATTTCCCTTTATTAATTTATTATACAAATTTTTAAATTTTATGCTTAGCAATATGTCGCGTTGGGTTACGCTACCGAAGAGGTAGCAATAAGGACATACTGTTAAAATATCGCTTGAATTTAATAAGGGATAGTAATATACAACACTAAATTTGTCCTGGCAAAGTTTAATTTTGAATTTAGTTGTTTAATAAACATGCAATTGTTGTTCTACATTCTACACTAATATAACCAAGATTAATATTGAACCTAAATAATGTAACAATTTAAATTTTAAATTAATACCGAGGAAGTAGTCAGGACTTCTCGTCTCTTAAGATAATCTTACAGCAACTAACCAATTGGAAAGATATTATTTGTAGAATAGTAAAACTTGGTGTGTTAATTAAAATTTAAAATAAAATTAATTATAGAAACATTCCGTTTAATTTTAACAATTAATCAAAAGTTTCGTTTGGAGTGTTTCTTATAATTGCAAAATTTATCAAACTTGAAGGTTATGCAATATTTGAATGAAGAATACAACTTTTAAAGAAGTAAACTTTTACAGTAAAATTAATTTAAATTCTTTTCTAGTGGTTGTAAAAAAACATAATTATTTGATAATTACTTACTTTCATAATCTGCGTAAGTAGGTGCTGAAGATACCATTTCTGCCACAACGAGGATAACGCAGAGGGTGGTGCAGAAACATTTCAGGGCTGAAGATCCTTGCATGATTAAGATTTCTGCTTATACACTCTGAAAAATAATTAGAACTTTTAGTTTTTAATTATAATTTATGTCAGTTCTGTCTAAACGTTAATTTAAAAACTCTTTGTAATAGATAAAACTTTTATGCTAACGTGATCATTTATAATCCTTTGTATAGAACTCGTTAACATTTTAAGTAAAAAATAGAGGAATATTTTTAAATTAATAAATTGTATAGAAAATATTTGCATGATTCATTTTTCCGTTTTTAATAGAAATAACAAAATGAAATAGTATCTAGGTCTTCAATTTTTATTACAGTTTAAATATAGCATCAATAATACTATTCAATAGAACGACATTTTCACAATTTTCTATGACTTCTACATAATATATGTATAAACATCTTTCGATAATGACGCAAGGACGCAAGTTTATAAAACGGATATGTTTCACGTTTTCATAGAATACAATAAATTGTTCACGTGAAAACAGCACCTAATGCTCGTTTTATTAAGAACCTTTTGGAAAATGTTTTATAACAGCAAAAATGGCTACGTAAATAATAATAGAATAATATAATATGTTTTTATATTTCTTGTCATAAAAGCTTTTATTAAAAGAAAAATAACTTATTAAGTATTGCCCTGAAAATCGAAGCAAATATTTATTCAAATTATATTAATTTAAGTAAGAAATGTGTATTATTTAGTCGCGGGGCTTCTACCGAGTTCAATTAACCCATTTAAGCAATTCATTCATAAAGGACAGTTGTCATCATGTAAAATTTTGTTTTTTCCAGTAATAAGCCCTATTTGCAATGGTTGATACATTTTTTGTTTTACTATTGCTTTTGAACCATTTCTATCATTATTTGTTTTAGAAACTTTTAAATCGGGGTACCGGTTACTGAACTACTCCCCAAAATTACCGTCTTAAATTACAAAAGTTAAACTTTAATAAAATACGCACATCTACGTTTTATTGTACGATTTATTTCCTCATATAAATTAGAATTTAGCATTCGTGTAAGAAATCATAAATGAACTCATTTCATATAAATATTTGAATCATCTGTCAGGACATAATCTAAACCTTTAACATTCATTATTATATTTTGTAAAAAGTTTTGCTTAAATTCTGCATGTATGTATTTAAAAACTCAACAGTTGAAATTATTTAAGTTTATTTTTGGTAACAAAATTTTATAACAAAAATTGAACAAAAGTTTCAACAATTTCTAGCAATTTGCATAGTGTAATTTTAAAGCTATTGTGATAACTAAAAGTTAACTTGTAAAATGTAAAATTTGATACGTTTGTTAATTTAATTACATACATTAATTACAACTAGCAATTAAATATACCACAGTTAGTGGTAATACATAGAAAGCTTTTCATTTGCCACTCCTTTTGCCGTGACCATATACTTTGTCCAAAGGGGAATTTTCAAGTTTTTGAATCGATACTTTTTTACATAACATAAAATTAGCGTATTTAAAACGTGGGTTGTAGACAAACACCTGTCAGAATCATAGAAATATTGTAAAAACTTACAGACCTCTTTATCCATAAACATTTTATCGACTTTTGTAAATGTCACATTAATACCTTTCAAATAATGTTCTTGATAGGTCGTTAAACAAGTTATGAAAAATATGAAAAAAGGCAATTTATTATTCAAGGCGCAAAACAAATTTATTGGATTGTCTTTAAAAGAAATATAAAAGTTACCATTTTCTTGTAATTTGATGGTAATTAATCAACTCTTGTGGTTTGTGCCTCTGGGACTGTTCTCTATCCAAAAAGGTTAACGCACTTTTGATATAAATTAATCAGTCAGTCTCAAACATGTCACACAATACCGTGCGTGTAATAAGTTTCGTTTTCAAAAAGTCATTAAAAGGAATTAAATCTACGCACTCATGCAAATTAGCAAGAAAACAAAACTTTTATTTTCTTTTGTGTCTCTAATAAACAATTTTGTATGAAGTATTTTTAATAACACATGAATTCGTATTAAAACTTTGCCAATGTTCATCTAACAATATTTAATAAGTATAATAAATTAAATTGAACAGGTTTTTTTTGTTATTAAATTTTTATATACACTTGAGAATTTTTAATGTAAATTTTCATATTAGTTGAACGTTATAAACTTGGGACGTTCATTTATTTTATTTTAAATATCGTATCCCCATATCCCTTAATTAAAATTTGAATGCAACTGCAATAACTTTGCTTAAGTCAGCGACCGAAAATTTCCCTAAGGAAATTTTATTCTGGCCCCATGTTTGTTTATCAAACTCAAAAACTTATCATTTCTAAAACGTACTCTCGATACTTCAGTAAACTTTCTGTTGGTTAGTTGGTTGGTTTTAAAGCGCTGTAGCAAATACTCTCTGCACTTGAGACTTTTAATAGTAAATATGCTAAACCGTAATTAGGTGCAAATAAATGTTAATTACTTCTAACTCTAAATTTGAAGCTTAAGAGGAAGTTCTACGAGTACTTTGTGAGATGCGATTTCAAAATCAAAAATTACAAAAACGATTTTTTTTTCTTCACTGCAAGGATTATGTTGAAGGATTATGCATGGTGATCATTCACCAATAATTATTATTATCAGTTTATTCGAGCAGCTAACTGAAAGTTAGAAACTACCGTCATTGTCTAGCTTTTGGAAGAGAACTTGACAATTTAATTACGCTTTAAATATCACTAAAGAACGAAATAGAATTAAATGAAGGTGTTAATGCACTCAATAAGTCTAAAACTACGCAGGAGTTAAAAATAATAATCAAAATATTAAAAAATCAAGGTATACAAAATTATTCAAAAATTTCAAGTATAACTGAAGACGGCAAATATTCATTGTGGAATAAAGGTTATGCTAAAGATAAAAAGGCCACTACAATAAACTAGAAGCAATAGCAAAAATTCTGATGTTTTTGTTACAGTTAATCCTTCAAAAACCATCATAGTTCCATTCACTAGACATAGAAAGATGAACTTAAAAGCTCCACAGCTTCAATACTATACGTTTTACGATACGTTTTTTAGATAAGGTAAAGTATCTGAAGGTAACTCTAGATGCCAAACTCACCTGGAAATCTCATGTGGATAAAATTCTATCCAAAGCAACAAAGGCCTTCTGGGTTTGCCAAAAATTCTTTGGAAAGACTTGGGGAATAAGATTGAAAATGATCTACTGGTCATATACATACGTCAATAATAAGACCCAATGTTACACACGTATCAATTATGTGGCGGACAAAAACAAAGGAAATCACGACACAAAGCAAAATGCAGAAATTGCTACGCTTAGTGTGTCTGGGCATAACAAGAGCTATGTGTAAAACCCCAACAGTGGCCATAGAAGCACTCTTGGATTTACCGCTTCTACACCTACACAGGTGCAGAGGGAGGGTCTACAAAATGCCATAAAAATTTCCCAAATCAGGAAATTTAAACCAGGAGACAAGATAGGTCACCTAAAGATACTGGACTTCCTAAAGCCAGATCTGTTTGAAAAACCTTTGGATATTATTCCAAAAACTTTTAACTTTTAACAGCCGTTTGAAGTTGTTATTCAGAACTGCAATACGGCTAGAAGTCAAATAATACAAGTGGATAAAAAATATTCCAACTGATACACAGATGGATCAAAAACTGAACAGGGAACAGGCATAGACATACATGGCCTAAATTACTCGGCATCTATAGCTTTAGGAACCTACCCTACAATTATACAAGCTGGAATACTTGCGATTGAACTGTGTGTCCATAAAAGCCTTTGAAGGAATTTAAAGAGCAAGAAGATCAATATAATGTCGGACAGCCAAGCTACGATAAAGGCACTTGAAGCAAATAGCTTTAAATCCTTGTCTACATGGGAATGTCGACAATTTCTCAAAAAACTGGCAATGGGCAACAAAATTGCCCTACGCTGGGTGCCAGGTCATGAGGAAATTGAGGGTAATAAACTAGCTAGATTAGGCTCAAGACGCCTCCTACCGGATCCGAACCATTATGTGTAGGCTAACCAAAGCACACAAAGAGCTGGAAGTCCAAAAATGAGAGACAGAGAGCAAAGAAACCATCTGGAAAAATACATTAGGACAAAGACAGGCGAAGAAATTCATAAAGTACTTGACTGCAGAGGCTAAAAAACCTCTTCTTTTGACAAAGAATGAAATTAGACTCATTACGGGGCTGTTCACCGGACATTGGCCGGTGAAATATTACCTCCAAAACATAAGACTGAAAAGAAATGACAGGTGCAAACTTTGTGCATCGGAAACAGAGACGATCGAGCACATTCTCTGTGACTGCAATGCTTTAGCCCGACTTAGGTTTAAACATATGGAACAGATACAACTGACTCCCAAGAAGGTAAAAAGTAAACCTCTTAAGAGCATTTTGTATTTTGCTAGCAAAATTCAAGTCCTGAATATCTAATTAATAGGGTCATAAAGAAAAAATTAATACTGGTCGCAGTTCTGAAAAGCTCTCGCAGCCAATCGATTCTTAAGTACAATACAATACGATTGCAGCACTGAGGCTCAAAAGTAAATTTCAATTTTATGATTCTGCAATAAAGTACTCCCCACAATCGTCAATGCACCGAGATTTCCAGTTTTTACTCTTTTAATTAAAAATAGTGGGTTCCAAAACTTTCCTGGTTCACATTGAATGCCTCATAAATAAATTTCTGGGACGAACCTCATCCACTGACTAAATCAACAAGGTTTTTTTACATTTTAGGTTATTGTCTAAATTTTGATGACGTTGTGGATAAACTACCCTTAGCAAATCGGTAGGCTAAACCAAATGCTCCGTAGACTTCTTCATATTATTTTATACTGTCATTAACTCTTTGCACAATTTTTTATTTTCCATCAATTTTATCTGTCGGTATTTTTACGAACAAATAAAATTTTTAGTGCGTTCATACTGCTGCCTATTGTGCTAAAATTATTTTCTGTGTTCAGAAATCTACAAACGTTATTAGATTATTCTGTATTACAAAGTTACGACTCTTTCATAGTTTCAGCGGTTATTTCGTACAAGAATTTATAAAATTAATAATTATTTTACTTTTTACTGCAAGATCGAAATAGTTTCTAAAATGTTTATTTTAAAATTAAAAATTATAGCTAGTAAAATTTAAGATATAACAGATATAACCAACAAAACAATGCAACCAGGAGTACGTCAGGGGCAACGGACTTCAACCGTAAGAATTAAGTGGCATTGAATTTAAATTTTACATGTTTGGTTGCCTAATGCAATCTAAGTAAATTGCATTTCATCTCAAATTGTGATAATATTGAATTATATTATGACCTGTTGAAGAGGTTATTGTTTAGCTTATACTCAGTTACTAAACATCAGTAGTAAATTTTGTGGTTCTTGAAGGTGTTTATTTAAATCTTGATAAAGATTAATTAAAAAATGTAGTCTATGCATTTAAACCAAAAGTTACACGAAAAGTCTCCGCTTCGCTGCGGCTTAATCAGTAGAAAACACTTAATTGGTCGCTATTGATAAAAACTTTGCTTAATTAAGTATGGACCATTATATCCCGACATCGAATGAATTAAAAGATATAAATCACGTATTATAAAAACTTTATTTCTAATACATTTGTCACTGTTAATACATTACCAGCTTTTATTTTAAACGCTTTCATACAAATGCAGATTATCATGCGCGAGAGAGATTAATGTGCATGTAACAGAATATTTAAAACTTTACAAATTTGTTATCGCCAATAAATTTAATTATCGTATAAAAGGGTTATTAGTTACGGGTTTGTTCGACCGAGCTACATTAGAGTTTGCGAAAAAATTGTTTGCTTTTCTCTGTATTTTACAATGCTAAACAATTTGAATTTCAAAAACATAAATTTATATTACAAACTGTCGTCTGTTCGTTATTTATAAAATAACTCCTGCAGTTAGCTCAGAAAAGTATTGAATTCAATAATTTTGTTTGACGTATCAATAAAGCCGAATATAACGTAATTTCTGTTCGTAAAAAATTCTATCTTGTGCAAAGAAAACGGAAATTTATATTATTTTTATAATAAGAAAGTTAAAAAGATTTACTTTGCACAAAATTTTTATAAATTTTTTTTTTCAATTTAACTGTTTAATTCCGGTTAAAAATTACAACACTTTACAGCATGCATGCTAAATATCAGACGTCATAAAAATTTCAGCCTGATTTTTCAGTGTTGAAATTACGAAATTGCTTCATTTACCATAACATTTTTTGTTGTGAACAGCAATTACTAATTTTTTTACATTTTTACAGTGGTGGAAATTTTTCCAGTTTCACTTCATTTTAAATTTTAAAGCACCCCTGCTTTGTTTTCCAAACACAATTTCCGTCAAATGTGTGCATAAATCTTATTTTCGAATTATTGATAAGAGAAAACCATCAAGAAACGAAATGGTGCTTACATCAGTACTACAGATAGTATTTGATGGTATTGCTTTATCCCCAAAATTACAAATTCAGATCAATTCCGAATCCGCATATATTGTAGTCAAAAATTGGGTTTAAAAAATATTGCAGTAGGTACTTATTATGCAAATTTACCTATTATAATATTATTTTGTTTCAATCAATTTTAATTTTATTTTGTGAAATGAATTTAACCAGTTGTAATTTTCGTAATAACAAAATGTTTGATACAAATTAGTTTGATGTAATCACATAATTTTTATATTTGGAGTTCGATATGTTTATGTAAATAATGACAGTACCTATGCATTATTTATATTTTCAATTATTCTAAATTACGAATCCAATTTGTTTACAATTACATTGAAATTATTATAAATTTTTAATACATCAGCTAAATATCTCACTCGATTTGTACGACCAAGCAAAACTGAAAGCAAAATTTAATTTGAAAAATTATTTCGTATGTTCATGAAAAAGAAATTGAACATTTTTTATTCTAATTTACATGCATAGCGTCAAAAACGTAAACTTTTTATCAACAGTCGCAATTATACACCCAATTATAATTTGTCAAAAATTGTATTAAAAAATTCTTAACAATAACATTCAATTTATTTTTCGCAACTTCAGCGACCCCAAATTGAAAGTAAATAATCTTGGTCCTTATGGTATTTCAAAAATAAGTTTTTCTGTCGAACACCATTTAATTCTACTCAATTGAAATTTTCAGAGATATCTAAGAGCCTCACGTTGAACATTGTAAAGATCGAGTTATTTACAAATTAATGGCCTTAAGTAAGTAATATAAGACCTACCGCCTGTTGAATTTACGGTTTTTTAGAGCAAAATGTGCATTCAACCAACAAAGACTTCATTAGGATTGCTGAACAACATAGAGAAATTATGACTGTTTAACAACTACATTTATTGTATACTGGCTTCATAAAACTTTTAGGAGTCAAATTATAAACGTTAAGAACAGAAGCTGTCATTCTCGTTACCTAGAGTGCATAGATCATTTATAGAGCATTAAAAAATTTAATTTTGAAGAATTAAAGTTTTTACTTCTTTTTGTTAAATTAAATTACTCTTACAAATTACTATAGTCCTATAGTTCGTTTTAAATAAATTTACCTCAAGTCACGAAATTCTGATTAAGAAATAACATACTGAATGTAATTTGACTGAAACCAATAAAAGTCGTATGTTACCAATATTGTAGATTTCAAAAACAGTTTTATTTTTTAATTAAAATTTCGTGACGTAGGGGAAAATTTATTTAGACCGAACTATATTATTGTATTAACTGTTTCTATAAGTTTAGCTTCGTTCTCAACAACAGTTACATTATACTGGCTAGTAAATGCAAAATTCCTGTAGTTTATAACTTGAAATCGTCATGAATGTGTCAAACTTTCAAGATATTGTAAAACTTCTCGAATGCGACGATATTGAAGCATTGGAATTGCTTCAGCAGTTAGGTTTGGTAGAAAATCGGGATCTCTAAGATGTCGGTTTCATACGTCATGAGTAAATATTAAACTTAGATTTAAGTATTTACGTGAACTGCACGGACCGTCAACAGAGTGAGATGCGCTTCCAAGAAGTGGACGGTTCTTACTTAAAAATTGATTCTATTAGAGAAGAATTGTTAAATTTTCGTGTTGAATAGTAATTTTGGATATAACCAAGTTAAAATAATGGAACAAAATTATCATAGGTGAAAGTGAAAACTCATCACGTATTTTGACTGGTAGATGACTGGAATTTGTTATTTGATTAAATAAATCATTTTTTTTAATGCATAAATTAATTGATGGCGTTGGATAATCAATATTCTATAGGAAAGATTTTAAAGTTAAGACCACGTGATCCTACAAATAAAATTGTGAGTCACCCAGACCGGAAGCTTTTTGTTGGCTAATTCAGTTAATTTTGAACGTCCTAAAAATGATATCAGTGATTTATTAAATTGATTTATCACAGTTTAGTGCATTCATTGCTGCGTGCAACATTGAAAATAAGAGTCATTGCTAGCCGGCGCATTCAAAGATTGTATTTTTCATTCGTACTTTTGAAAATTGCTTAATCTTTCTAGATCAATACAGAAAAGGCAATTGGAAAATTACAATACATTGCTGAAATAAAAATCTAGCCAAACAAATTATGAAATACAATAAATTCTAAAGAGTAAAGCAATTATTAAAAAAAGAGACCAACGGAGAAGGTCTGGATTTCTGGATTTATTGTGAAAGGTAAGGTAAACTCACTTACACTTAGAATGTAACATACAATTGGAATGCTACGCATTTGTTTTTTTTTGTGATTTTAAATTATTAAGTTAAATTTAATTGATAAAAAAGTAACCGACAAGGTAAGCAACATTGTGATGGTTTGCTTCAGGAAAAAAAGTTTGAGTTGCTTGTTGGCCAGATCACCATGTTTAATTTGACAAGCAGTTCTTGAAAACGAGTTGATGTGATTGTATCAAAAATCCATTATTAAGTAATCACAAATAAATATAAAATCACTGTGGAAGACCAACCGCAACAGACATTTTACTGTCATTGCGGATATCATAGAAAGACATGAAGAAAGAGTTAAAAGAAATTATTGAATTGGAAGTATATGAACATTAGAATTAGAAGTCCATTGCAGCACAATTTTGCTGTAGGTATATAAATTGCAGCAAATTATTCTATTTTTAAAAATATTCAATTGATTTAATTTAGACTTTTGGTTTCTCAGAATCGATGGTACTCCTCCATCTAAAGGCCATAGCTGCTCGGTCTTATCTCGTATAAAAAAATTTTGAATTTATCGCACTCTTAACCTTTAAAATTTAAAATCCATTTAAAAAACCCCGATAACATTTTCCGCAAAACAAAATGAAATAGTATAAAAATATTTTTAAATAATTAAATATTATAAAATGTTCATCTTATCCTAAAGAGCTGCAGTTCTGATCAACTGCCTGAAAGTAACGACATTTACCAAAATTCGAGGTTCTTACAGCAACACCTTATACGATTTAAAAATATGAGTAAGGTAATAAAATCGTTCTATAAAATTGTGTCAAAGAAATAATAAAATATCAAACGATGTAACAGTGGTATAATATTTTGGATTTATTTAGAAAGTAAATTGAATTTGTAACATGAGGAGATACTAAACATTCAACGTAGAAAAAAGGTAGGACAAAACCTCAGGTGGTAATTAGCAAATTTTGGTGGTAAACGACAACACAATAAATTATCAAAATAAATATAATTATAATCCTAAAAAAATTTTCCTCTCATCGAACGATTTTACCAAAATAATAATATTCAAAAAATTTCGAATCAATTCAACGCAATAAAATCAGTTTTATATAATTTACAAATCTTTCTTCTCAATTTTAATAATCATTTTTCTTTCAAATAAGTCGATAATTTTTAAATTTTAAATATTATTTATTTCACGAATTAAAAGGTAATAAAATTGTAACTCAAAATTTCTTCGAATTTATTTCCAAAACTGTAATAGATCGTATCATTGTTACTATTGGTTTAAATAGCTAATAAATAAATTTAAATCCTGCTATAAAACACTTTATTTTTGTAATTGGTTGATTTTGAAATTCATTGTAATTGAAAAATGGAATGAAATTTAATCGCTTTAAGCTTTATTAACCTTTGATTTGTCACTAAATTTGTGATTTTTCGTCAAAATTTCATAGCTCGTTTAAATTTTAATACCGTACATATGTTTAGTATTTGTATGAATTAATCAATTCTGATGAAACTTAATATTAATTTGACCTTTATTTTTAATTTTTATTAAAAAACAAAAAACCAAATGTAAAATTAATCCATTATCAATTCGAAAATATTAATATTAATAATATAATATGAATTTGTAGAATATTCAATTACATATATATTATTTGAATGGCCAATTGTCGATATTATCTTAATGGGTCGCTATTTGATGAAGTTTGATTATATATTTTTGATATTTAGATAAACCTTGTACTTTTAGCGGTTAATATGTCAGTGCTATAATATTATTTTATGATGGGTTAGGTATTATAGAACCTTTGCCATTTACCTAATGCTTAAACATTTATTTATATGGTTTCGTGTAAAAATGAAAGTAATGATAATAAACATGGATTATTAACACTTTATAATAGTAAAGTACAGTAAAACCTTAATTATCTAAGCCGACTGGGACCGTGCTCTGTACTGATAATTGAAAAACACGGATGATAATAATGGTTTTATTTAAAAAAAAGGAATAGATAATAATTTAATTCGTTTTTTACTTTTACCACAGATGAGCTAATCATATCTCTAAGGCTACGACTTTTTCAGGTTTAGGTAAACTTAAACAGTCTACGGTATAACTGCACTATTAGAAATTTCTACCACTATTGGTGCATGTAATTTCATATAACAATTTTACATCAAAATTAGGAAAGAAAAACCGTCGCCGCGATAATGCGCGCACGGATAATCAAGGTTCTACAGTAGTTATCAATTTATTCAGCCTATCTACTGTACTTATAGTAATTTGTTAAACTAAATTTAAAAATAGTTGATATCCATAAATGTTATAAATACAAAATATATAGAAGAAGAACACGGTAAAGTTTTTCATAGTAAAGTTTTCCCCTCTCCGTAAGTCTATGTAAAAACTCAGATAACCAAAAAAAGAACGATTAATTATTTTTGTTAGCATAAAGATAAGTGCTAAAAGAGTGCGCATTTAACTTGTTTTTGATTAACTCGATTGGTTTTATTACTTGTAAGAAGTCGTTCTATTGATTGAAAATTGACACTGAGGTAAAACTTTAAGACCGTAATAGAATCTGTTTCAAACTCATATTTCAGGGCTCACAGTTTACTCATAACTCACTTCAGAATACCTTTAAAAGTCACAATCTCACGCGTGAATGGTGAGTTTGTAAGCAACTGATTTTATTACAAATAATGGAACCAATAGAGATTTGTTTCAATTGAACAAATAAAAGTTTTTATTATGTTTACAATAAAACAGTCGGTATATAACAAAAGTTTAATTAAAGTTATTTAGATAAAATATAGGTTATGTTTAAACTTTAGAAGTAGACTTGGATCGGACTAAGAAGAACCGCAATAAGAAATACCGACGCCGTACATAAGACGGGTAAATGGACTGAACGAATTTTCATAACCGACCATTATCACGTGCTGGTTCTTCTTAGCTCGAGCCAACTGTATTTATAACGGTTTTAACGGATAGTATCCAGGCGTAATAAAATTTTCTTTATGTCATCTAATTTTTTGTATAAGTATATAGTGCATATATATTTTTAGTTTATAAAAGTACCTAACATTTCAAATAGGTATATAAAACTTCTCTCTAACTTGAATTGCTATTGAAAATTTATTTATGTGGAAGATACACATTCCCCTTCATATGTATTATTTCGATCAATCAAAAACTATAACACCAAAACAGACCTTGAGTCCCTAAAGAATAAACGAAACGTGGAACTCTATTTCCGCCGAAAGATTGCAATAATTTAGGTAGTAACGCGTTTACACTGCAAATTTGCTGTAACAGGTTACTGTAGAAAAATTATAGAATTGAATTACTGTGCAATAACAACTCAGTACTAGTGTATAATATTTTGCGTAAACGTAATAAAATATTAAACATCTGAAGAAAAAACTTTAAAGTTCAAATTTTGCAAAAACGTGCGACATATTATGTAAAAATACATTATTACCGCACTTAAGTGGTAATGAGGTCTTTTTTAAACTTGTTGATTAAATAACAACTATTTTAAAATTTTGACGAGTTAAAAATTTTAATTAAAAACCTGCTAAATCATCAATATTTAACGAATTATTAAAAATAAAACATATTTAAAATTGCGCGTATTTTCAACAATCAAATATATTAATAATTCAATATTTAATTACCTGTAAAAAAATGTAATTTATTTTATTGTAGTGTGTAATTGACACAAATGAGCTTTTTTGTTGTAAACATTTTCTTTTATTTATCGCTACCATAATTATCTAAGAACGTTTGTAAATAACGTTAATGATATTCTGAGAAAATGTCGTTTGTCGTTTTTGAATTTTAGATATCTTTAAATAATTTAAACCCCCTTCGTAGTAAGCTTTCAAAACCTTGTTTTGTATTGATAATAAGGCAAAATTTATTTGTAATTTTGATATGGTAACAATTGTTTAGTCTAATTGTGAAATTACTAATGAATTTCAGTTTTAAATAACTTGTTTAATTTTTGAGCACTCTCGCAGTTTACTAAAAATGTTTTGAAAGAAAATACTCAAATATACTCGGAATTTTCACAAAGCTTTCTTTCATTCCCTTTTTTTCTGAAAACTTCAAATTTCGGATGTGGTTATGGCGTCTCGGTACGTAAACTGCTACTTGTTGATGAAAGTATTAAATGTAAATGTTTAAAATGTTTACAAGGAACTCTTGTTTGAATAGTACCTAAGCAGTGACTTATTTACAATGATTGTGAAAACTCTTAAAGTCAATATGAAGTTATGTCAATATTGAAGATCACAAACATGTTCTTTATGCTTTGATGGTGCGTAGTTCCTTCAGTAAGCCGACGCTATTTATCTTTACATAGAATTTATTTATAAGTTTGCAATTAATTGTAACCCTGTACGCTTTTACCAATATATCATTTCACAGTGGAAATTGTTACATCTCTTTATTTAAGCATCGAAGTACAGCAGCACCCTAATTATATCTAAACTTGTACTTTAAGAACCTCCGTTTAGTTAAGCAATTAACGGTCAACTGAAACTACCATAAAAGCAAATTAAACTAATGTAACCATATTATTACTTAATATAAGTAGTTTAAATCGTTAGAATGAAATAGATACTTTGAAATCCATGCCCAATTGAATTTTTTTACTAATTTATTTTTTATCAACCTGCATAAAATAACTTCGTTTAATGATAAACTACATTATTTATAACTCAACAACCCTAATTTATATTATTTTTAAAAGTGTCACTTTTGCCCCTCAAGTAACTTGAGTTACCAGGTTTCTCAATTTTAAGATAAAACTGTCAAACTGCATATTAAATTTTAATTTTTAAGATACGAACAAACGCAGGTTTCAGGCACTGAACTGCCAGTTCTAAAATAAGAAACCTAAGGCAATTTTTTAATTAAAAATGAAGGGTATCTACGTTTGCAAAGTTCTTGATTAAATACGTATTTTTGGCATATTTCTGTTAAATTTGACTGCAACTGAAATTTCTAAAGTTTATTTAGAAAAGTTTCAGTAAGTAGTAGTTTCAGTATTACTATTAAATATTATCCAGTATTAAATTGGAAAACTTGAAAATTAACTACCTAATATTATAATATGCTAAAAGCTTCCACTTTAAAAATATGTACTACTACAAAAACTCTCTGAAAAATTCTTTTTGCAGTTATAATAATATTAAATGATTTTTGTTTTATCAATATTTTCATTTTTGTAATTTATTAATTATTTACTTTGTAAAATGAAAAAACCAGAATGGCGTTGAAATGTCCTTATTAAGTTGACACAATAATGACAAATTATAAAAACTCAGAAAATTGTAACACTCAACCGATGAAGTGTTTGAAAATTAAATTAGGATGATTGAAAAGGCAAACCTGTTACATAAAAATTATAGAATGATGAAATTGGTAATAAAAAGTATGGGCTGACTTCTAGGGGACTTCGTTTTTGAGATATGCAAAAAATATTAAATAAGGTTCTGATATCGTACCACCACCTAAATCGTACCGCCAATGTTTTATTAAAAACTATAGCAATATTCAATCACCTTTTCAATTATTTTGATTTCAGAGTTTTTATTCTAAAGTTTTTTTTAGTCCCTAGAGTACAAAAAATAGCGTATATTATAATACAATTCATAATTTGTCGTGCGTAGTACATTCTAAATGAACTTTACAATCAACTTCTAAATCAACAAATAAGATTTTGGTGCGATATTTACGAGAAAATAAATAAAATATTTATCAACATTATTAAGTTAAATTTTTTATAAGAATTTTGAGTATGTCGTGGAAAACAATCAGAATACACAAAGCATGCAATTATTTCAAGCTTCCGATTGTTTCCACCGCACACTTTATTTCATTTTTCCAAAGAATTTCTATCGAATTGAACTTATCAACCATCATCGAATTTAGAAAAAAAATTCATCGATTGACATTTCAGTTGATGCTTTGGGCTCTTTGTAGTATTTTTACAATCAATTTTTTTATGTTTTGGTTTATTAAAATTTAATAATAAATAACAAAGATACGATTTACAGCATTTTTTTAAACAACCTGTATAATAATACTAGATTTCTATTGCCCTAAAAATATATTGTGATGCCAAAAAAATTTTATTTTACGTTCCATTGGAAAATTACAATTTTTTGAATAAAATCGTTGAAGTAAATTTTTTTTAAATCTGAAATAAAATATTCGCGAAAATCACATGCACGCAAATGTTAAAATTTCATCTATACTTGAGAAAATGCACAACGGAAATAAAAAATATATTAAAAGGGTGATAAAAATTTTTAAGATTTTTATCCTATTTTAAGAGGTATACCACTCTGGGTTAAATTCTTCTCCTTCGCGAATAAAAAGTTTAATATTTAGTTTATGAAATAAAAAAGTCTTTATTGAAATGACTATGATTTGCGTATGAGTCATTAAATTGCAAAAAAAACTGTGATTTTTGGAGTAAAATGTTTTTTTCATTCATAACATGCGACTCTTTCATATTACCTTGTTGGCATTAAGCTTAAAATTTGAATTCTTAACAACGGCTGCTTTGTATAATATTGAAAGTTAAACAAAATTTCATTTAGTGAGCCAACACTTTATTCTCATTGCGTCTATAAAGTATATGCTAAATCCCAAATTGCAATTAAGTTTGTTTATCTGAATAATACTTTAAATTAGTTTTGCGAAAAACGATTTTAAATTTTGCAAAACAAAAAAATTTAAACTGTTTCAAACAATTGGAAACTTTAGCAATCAGGCATAAAAGTTTTCAGAAAATTAAGAGAGATATTGAAACTACTTACTTTTTATTCACAACAACTGACAGTAAAAGTTATCTGGAAGTTACCACAAGCAAAGAGTGGTCAACAACTGTCGATTTCCCTTATATACCTGAAAAGCACCTATAAGTTTCAGCGCTACCACCGCGGCGCCTGCGTCTGCTGAGAAACTTCAACCTACACTACTATCGTCACCTATAAAAAAATTAATATGAATCTTTGTGCTTTTTCCGACACATTTTTTCACTCAAAAGAGCACATAATAAAATTAAACTGTCAATGATGTCGCAATAATTTTTAAATATTTCGTTACTGTGGTTAAATAATTTTGCGATTCTCTCAAAATTGTTGCCTTATATTGACTTGATGCAGTTATGATTAAATATTATAAACAATTTTGTTAATGTGATAGCTTTATAAAGTTTTAAAAAAGTTTCACTGTGATTTCAGGGAAATTAGTGCTAAAAATATCTGAATTCTCTCTCTATTCCACGTATTCAATTGGAACAATTAGATTTTTACTTCCTGGAAAATATGTTATGAAATTTCTCTCCAAGAAAAAACAAATTTGTTGCAACCAGTTACGAAAATTTATAGATGTTTCAAAATCGAATTGATTAAGAATAATGATATGTACGTGACATATCAAGATTAATAAATTTTGTAAAATAAAATTCTGGTAAAAAATTGTAAGTTTTGAGGAGTATAAAAGAAAAGAATTGCAAAAATTGTAACATTTATTTTTTATGTATATGTAAGTCACAGTAGCCCAATAATCCCTAACAATTTAAATTATGTCACTTTCTTTCTATGAAAAATAAAAATATTACCAAAATTGCGATTATTAAAATTAGTTCTTACAGAATTTAACTAAAAATAAACTGAAAACAATACTTTTTAAAATGTAAAAAAAGTGATATATTTGCTTATAGTAAAATATCAAAGTTTAAAATTTACATTAAAAACCTAACTTTAACCGACACCTTTTGAGTTAGGACTTATTGGTATTAATAATTGCTTAGCTAAGCGGTAAAGACCGTCAAAATTTAAAAAATATAAAGTTTAAATGTAATTACAAATTTAATTCTTTTTGACTCAACTATGAAGTGACACTTTTCTACCAAGGTAACAAAAAAAATCTATCAAATAATAGCAAATTTGCATAATCAAGGATAAACGGCAGGCACATGTTTACGATTTATTAGTTATCAACAGAACTAATCAAGAGTTTCCACGTGTATTCGCTATTAATAATTACTAATAAGTCTGAAAAACTTCATCCTTGAACCATAAACAACTTTGTGAGTTTATTATTAAATCAAAGTATCAATAAAGTAAAAAATTGTAAAGATGTGGAATTGAGTTATTGTTTGAGAACGAAGTTCACGTTCCGCGCTCATGTAGTAGACATCAGCGGAAAAGCTCAAATTGCACAACTCAAAAGCTTCCATGTATAATAATGGTATTGAAGATAATTATTATTAATAAGTCTAAAACTACTTAATCCTTCTTATATGGTGCAGAAGTAGTGTCACACACTCATCATGGCAAGGATGAACGTGATGTGATCATTCATATCTCCAAAGACTTCCTGTACCTTCCTACTACTGAAAACTTTACTTTTAACCATGTCCACCTTTTTGCACCGTCTTCGCCTACTACAACAACGTTGTATCCTTCCTGCGCTTCCTTGAGGCAATATTCACAATAAGGCTGTCTACATCAGAGGTAGCGAATAGCACAGCGTCGTTCAGCTGCTGCAGGTAAATTCCAAGAAAAGAAAATATTTGTAACGTTGGCTAAGAATTGGTACTGTGCTACCATGATGTTTGCTGGAGTCTCGAATGCTACTTTAGGTGTCCCCAATTTGTCGCTAAACCATCTCATGTGTATTGCGTCTCTTGTGATGAGCTTTTTATATCCGTCAAATTTGTGACAATCACATTTTTCTGAGATATCCATCACACACTTCACAATACGTAGCAGGTTTTGGCCACGGCACACACAGTGGAAGAGCTGATTAGGATTTACTATTACTAGATCTCCTCTAACAAGCACAGTTTTACTTATAGCAGCTAGAGTATAAACCTGATCTTTGCGTGTTTAGTACCTTATATTGGAATATCTTAACTGCCAACTTAACTGTAGCCTCCTCGATCCATACAGCATTATCACAACCTATCTACTCATTAGTAATAGATGGCAAAAATATGCAGAGATCATCTGACCTACTGAAAGGTGATCGGTGCTTCAGGCCGTTAATTTTACTAGTGGAACTTTTGAGAACTTCTTGATCACCTCCGTTGCGTGGATTGTGCCTGCAGTTGTACTTATTCAACAAGCGATAACTGTATCTGTCAATCCATATCCACGTGTGAGGTTTCCTGAGGTTTCCTGAAAATTTCTCTGACCGGCAAATTGTGAAATAGCTCTGTTCTACAAATTGCTCAAACGTTTCTGTTGAGATTACAGCTTTACAACCAGCTATTGCAACCAAAGTTGGTCAGTGTGACTTGAGTTACAAAATATCTCAATCTTCTCATCAAGTGTAGAAATTATTGATTCAATGCTAATCAGAAGACCTGGTTCACAAGCTAGTACACAGTTTTTAAATTAAAGGAGTAGTACATAGAGTTTTATTTAAAACACTTTTCTCTATGTTTATAAAAGTTGTTTGATTGTAGTATACAAAAATTATTTAAGTGCGCACCCTTAGAGTACTTTTCCTAACTGTTATAGGTAACCAATGATAATGGTAAATATCAGGCGTAAATAAAACTGATACACTCATAAAACGTTTTTAATGGATTCCTTAAAAACCCTTAAAGGGTTATTGTGTTGGTTGTGATTCTTTATTGTCAGGTCGCATATAATTTTTCCAGATCCCATGATTTTTACTTATCCCCTTATTAAATTTGAAAATATTGAAAAAGTTTTAAAAAGAATGTTTAAAAAGGTGACATTTTAAAATCCAGTGTTTATGTCTAATTTGGTAAACTTTATGCGATATAATTAAAATTATGTATGTAGTGGTTTGCTTCTTAACGTGACATTGATTATTGTCTAAAATTAATTGTATCTTCTAAAAGACCTCTAAAAGTTGTGTTACGGAAATTAAATACGTTACAAAACAATGCTGATTTTATTTTTAAATAGCAGCTAAATTTTCATTGATTTTATGCCTTCTGCGATGAGGAAAATTATAAACAATAATATATAGCGATTTAATATTTTGACGTGAATACGTCTGTAAAATCGGTAACATGTTCAAGAAAAAATCTAGCAAAAACTATTGACGAAGTAACAGTAACATGTTTAAAACAATTGCAGGAATTAATCCTTACATTCGATAATACATTTAGCAAAGAGTAACTTTATCTAAAATGATCATACTGATTTATTTAGTAATTATTTATGTTAAACCTACGGCTATGTCCCCAAATATAATTATCATCAAAGCTTCAATTTATTTGTTTTATTTATTTAGATTTTGTCTAAATAAATAGGACAACAAATAATAATCAAACATTGAAAATGGACCGTTGATCTCTTTTGTATGTGAACAAATTCTATGCCATCGCTTGTAATTTAGAAATAATAAATTACAAAAAATTAAAAGTAAAGGTTCCTCCTTCAGAGTGTAAAATTGTTGATTTTTTTAACGAGTAAACTTTCAAAATTCAACAATTTGTGAACCATCAAACAAAGAAACTATCGTATCTTGTTGAATCATTTTCAAAAGATTTTCAAAAATATTGCTTTCTTTAATCTTTAATGTTTATACCAAGTTCAAAATTATATTTATTGTCATGCAATAAGCCTTTAAAAAAAGTTTAGACTTTTTAAGAAGTTATCGATCAGATGAAAGTTTCCTGAAAGTTATTGATGAAGCAAAAAAAGATAGCTGAAACAATGGAAATTGAAGGGCGCTTTCCAGATGTTTCAACAATTCGAATACGTAGTAAAAACAAACAGTTTGTATACGCATCTGCTGATGATCTCATCTACCACAAAGTTAATATTTTTTTAATTGCATTTTTGACAATGCTGTTACTGCAATCGACCAGGTGAATTAAAAGACAACGATAATTCCGAAATATTTAAATATTGCAAATATTATTACTATTAATTGACAGTAATAATGTAATAAAATTGTAATAAAAT
Organism: Rhagonycha fulva; assembly: GCA_905340355.1. Classification (NCBI taxonomy): domain Eukaryota; kingdom Metazoa; phylum Arthropoda; class Insecta; order Coleoptera; family Cantharidae; genus Rhagonycha; species Rhagonycha fulva. The sequence goes on from HG996556.1 coordinate 40,555,225, forward strand.
AATGTAATAAAATTCTACCTGTTTCTGTCCAATCCTGAAACCTCTCCAATTCAATCCTTTTCCAATCCATTCTTTGGACTGTTTGACAATGGGCTAAAAGTTACTTGCAAAAAAAATGCATTTCAACACAGAACATCAATTGAATAAAAAAAAGGTTGCAATTTAATCCAGCCACAGTGAATATATTATTGATAATAACATCAACAACTTTTAACATTTTCTTTACTGAATGTTTTTCAAATTCTAATAAGCGGCTTTTGATTTAACAAAGTTTTTAGAACCTGAAAGTACAAATATAATGAAAACTGCGAAGCTTCTTTCAGCAACAAAAACTTTGTTACATTCTATATAAAAACTTTTTACTGTAATTTTTGTAATTTTATTAAAGTTTTTATGAGAAGTGCTAAAATTAAACTTACAATAAGCTGGACTGCAATGACCAACTTATCGTAAAATTATTTCATATTTGTTTAAGCAGAAATTTTAACATGGCATTAAAGTCATTGAAATAATTTCAATTTTCTTATTTTTTTTTTGCTTTTTATTAGTGTCATAGTAATTTATTATTTACTTATTTTTAGATACTTACAAAATTTTTTTTATATTTTATGTAAATTCAGTAGGTATTAGGTTTACTACGCCACTTCGCAGTAATAAAACGTAAGTTGGCCAAAACTGCTGAAAATTAGGTATCTTTCCTAAATTTGGATTTATCATTCCAAATCAGAGATTATGTTTGGATGTTTGCTTCACAATTTAAAACAAATGCAGGCAATTACACCAATTACTTATGGATGGCTACAGGCGGCTTTTGTGCTAAATGAAAATTGCTATTTATGTAGCTAAGGTAATGTCGTATTTTGTATAACGAGTGATATGTTTTTAGAATGCGCTCAGAGAGTTATTTTTTTTAATTTAATATAATATAAGTAAGGGAAAGGTGAACAAAATATATTTTGAGAATATGAGGCAAAAACTATAAAAAAAAAAGATAGAAAAATTATTAATCTAATTTCTATGAATTTTAGAGACGGCAAGAAAAGTGCACTAAGCCGAGAGGATAAATCTAAACAACTCATATTTGGTGGGCATACAAAAAAGTGATACAGATCACTTTTAGAAACTATTGAAATACCATAACAAAGAGTGAAAACAATGCAATAAATTTATTAGACAGATATAATTATACATTTATATGTGTAAAATGATACGCAACTCTTTGAAAGCTTACTGATATCACCTAAAGAAAATAGAAACTACCTACTTAAATTCAATTATTTGTTTGTATTGTAATTTTGAAATAGCGTTTGTTCTATAGGATTTGTTTTCTGGGTAGTATTATTGTGTATATTTTATGAATTTTATAATATTCTGACGTGTGAGTAGCTAATCAATAATTTATATTATAATTCCAACAAAAATAATATTGGAATTTAATTATAAATGCAATAGTAGGCAATAAAGCCATTATGTATTAGTATTTATTAGTCTTACAAAACGTTAAAACATTGTCATATCTCACTATTCAATTTATATTACTGTTTATTTTTTAAATAAATTTAACTTGAAATAGTTGTTTCAAGACTATAAATTCATCAAAGATATATTCTAATTAATTATATTACAGTAAAACTCTTGCTTTGGGCAGTGATTCAACCTTTGCTTGAAAACTTGCATTGATCTAGTAATCAAATATTAATGTGTTCATTTGTTTGTTCAAAATTTTCAGTGTAATATTTGAAGGAAAAGAATAAAAATTGTCGGAGTTCTGTTGCGTGCAGATTTGAAAAATCGTGTTTTAAGAAAAACGCGTTTAATGGTGTGAAATGTGTATATAGTTTATAGTTGAATAAAAAATTCAATTGTTTAAAAGGCTTTACCAATAATCGGCTATACCAGCACCATAAAACTGCCCTTTCTTGTCCCAAATTTGCAAGAAAAAATTTCATTCGGATAATAACCGTTTTTCCTCATATTGTAGCAAATTCAAACCATCTATTAAGACAATAAAAATAATTGATTTTCTAAAAAAGTTACAGTGGTTATACCCCTTAAAACAACATCCTGAATTATAAATTGTTTGGCACTGAAAAATGTATGTGTGCAAATTTTTGCAAGGAAGTATTTGAAGAACCTAACAATAACTTTCCAATGTTTTAATTTTTTACTCAAATAAAATTATTTACTCGTTTTAATTTCGCGTAATTCCGAAGATTCCCAAATCTCATTTTTTGAATAACAAAACTGTAAAAAAGTTTTTGTACGTTTAAGATCATGATAACGTAATAAAACCATTGAATTAAATGTTTTAAATAAAATACAAACACCAAATACTTGCAATTTGAAAAAAATCGATGAGTCAATGAGCCATTATAACATAATTGTATTTTCTATTGTCGTTTTCAAATTCACCAGTAGTATCAAAATGTTTTTTCAGCTTTCGTATCTACCCAATCTAAGTAACTTACCTTAAAGATGAGTTTTAGTGTTTTGGTAGCGAATTAATTGCTCCGTGTTTTTTTATATTACAATAAAACTTGCTTTAGTAGATCAAAGTTCTTTATTATTAATCATTATTTTAATTTAAATTATACCCTTGTCATATTTGCCTTTGTTTCTTGGCTACAATAGTTTTAAATAAAATTAAATGAATACAAATTAGAAAAACTTAACTCTCATATATAAAAAAATCAAATAAATAAAATAATTACCGAAATAGAAATTTAGAATTAATTTTTAATACAGTGCAACCTCGATAATCTGAATATACTTTTGCATCAGCGATGTTTTTTAAATTGATTTTGGATTACCGTGGGTGTGGATTATCGAGGTTACACTACATTTATTTTCACCTACTAATATCTGACAATATCAACACAATAGTAAATTTATTTGTGCTAACAAAACCCCTAATATATAACATGAATGTATTGATATCAATCCAGATTATATTATTATATCATTAAATCAAGTTCTTCATATACAATAAAATACTTATTAATTTATTTAACGAAACAGTGGCCGCTACACCTACTCTAATTCTTTATTATTTTTGTGTTTTCATTTTTATGAGATACACCAACCGCATCGAAAAACAAGGCAGTTGATTCGAAAATTACAAGAAAATCTTAGTCTTAAAATTTTATGTTCCTATATTTTACATTTTAATGTAAATTTTTTTATTATTCTCATTACAAAATATAATTTATGGAGTCCTGTTGATCCCTGAAAAAATAAATTACTTTTTAACATAAACTCTGATTACTTACTTTTAGGTAATTTATCTAACTTATATCATTATGGTTGCACCAGTTCAATGAGCTTGTAAGGTACTCGATAACTTTATTAAAAGGAACCCTAAATTTTTGTATCAAAAAGTTTAGGTATAAAAAGTGTTCGAAAACTTTCAAACATTTTTTTGGTCATTATAAAATGGCTATCTTAACAAGTTTTAGGATATCAACATCATTTATCATTATCCATAGCACTTCATCTTTAAATACCAATTTATAAGCTTAATCAAAGTTGACTTACAATGTGAATTTAATAAAGCGTTTTCTAAATAAATATTACTAGGCACTAAATTTTAATCAATTTTTATGAGTGTACGCAGTACATGAATAGCCAGAGCTGAATAGCAGCTTATATATTTTTTTGTTGTTGTAATAATTTTAAAACTTGAGTGTTACGTCACCATAACCAATCAAAAATGTTCTTTTAGATGGATAACTAATGGCAGCGCTTACGTGCGATGACGCAACATACAAGTTTGAAGATTTATACTATAACAATATGTTGCACTTTACATGGAGGTAGCTCCTGGACTAAATCAATATTTGCAACACATTTAAACTATTTTATTTCGTATTTTTAAGTAGTAGGTATAATTTACAAACACAAAAAAAGTGTTATTAATATTAATTATTGTTATAAAGATCTTTTACACAAACAAATTGAAAAAGTACTTATGATAAATTTGTGTTTCTTAATGTCAACAAGAATAAATTGCTTGTAAAACTTCCAATAAAGTACTGCTAAACTTCTGTTGCAACTTTACAACAATTTCTTTGATTAATTTACGAGAAAGAAAGTATTTAGTTGCTTAAACTTTTCGAAGCAATGAAGTTGATTAAAAAATGATTATCTAAACTAAAAAATTGTATAAGGGTAATGTCGTCGTATTTTCGTATATGTGAATTTTAATGCTGGAATATATTGATTTGTTCTATTTTTGAGAGCAAATTAGTTTCAGAAATAATCATCCAATCGTGTTTAAATTTACTCGTATGATAGAGCAAGTTCAAATTTAAAAAGAAATTTGTTTTATTTACAGAAATTTAATATAATACGTAAGAGATAAAATTTAATTTAGATAATGAAGTTGTCACTGACAGAAAGGAACAGCTTTGTGGCACGTGATGATCAGTTAATATAAAAAATATTTAATAATAATTAAGTTAGTTGAAAATTGCTGAAGTTACAGAGTAAATAGGGTCAGCGTACCCTAAGTACGTAGTTTTCATTAAATTGAATATATTTTAAGTTGTAGTTAGGATTTTTAATTTATATTTAAAAAAAATTATCTTAAATTTTTAAATAATTTTGTACTATTTTTTAGTAGGTATTAAATATGATAATTTAACAACAAACTTTGGATCACAGTTATTGACACCCATGTGACACTATAGAATTTAAAAAAATGTAATTCACTTTCCTTAAATGTTTTTTTAAAGCATTAATTTTCACATTATTGTGATTCAAATAATAAAACCTTAAATAAAAATATAACCTATAAATCTAAGTATTTCAGATGCCATTACAAAACAATAATTTATTTAATTGTGTCAATTATTGTACCGCTTACCATGCATACCAAAAGACCATTTTTTACTTGTTCGTCTGAGTTTATCTTATATTTTTCATACCGTAGACATTCTGCTATTCGTAAATACTGAAGCAAATATATTAAAAAAACGAGCATAAAATTTGGCAATTTTTCCTTTTAAAATAACGTTAAAACCTGCAAAATAAAAAAGTAATGAAAACAATTTCAAGCTATTTAAACTTTAATTGTTAACTAAATTCTCCTAAAAGATAAGAACACAAAAAAACTGTAATAATGTTGCAATCATGATACGTGATGCGTTTACTTAGCAATCCTTATTATGCAAAACTTTGATATTACTGAAATAAACTGTATCTGAGAAAAGCTACTGCTTTTTTTAAATTATATAGAGTGGCAAAATTAACTATTTTGCTTAAGCGGGTGTAGATTAGAGGACGTTTGTAAGAAGAAGATAGGGGAGTCAGTGAAAATCTCACGTAAGCTTTTTAATTCAGAGAGCTTTAAGCTCACGTAAGATTTCCACTGACTCCCCTCTTGGTGAGATTTGATACAATTTTGCCGGACCCTTTTTACCCGATTTTGACCTCACGTGGTACCTTGGTATATAGTAATTGCAAATGAACTCACCCATCTATTACCACTTTTCAGAGTTATCATTTCTTTTCTTTATGTTCCTTTTGGTATATTTGGTTGAAAATATAGAAAAATGACTTTGTGCCCAATAAAGCTTTGGTCCGTACGAAAAAGAAGTAATGGAAACTAGACGATAACAGTAACTACATATTTTATTTCAAAATCCATTCATTTGATCTAAAATAATCCATTTTTTTAAATATAAATTGATAAAATATTCTAGAACATTACCTAATGAAGTGTAAAAATCAATTTTTACATTTATGTATTAAAACCTACAGATGAGCCATGAAAGGGTTCACAGTTTTAACGACTTGATGAACTTTGTGCGCATTTGAAAGTACATCACCAAATTTTCAGTACTTTGGTCAAAAGCATCACATATTTATTTTAAACATTAAACATGTCAGATTCACTTTAATTAAAAAAAGCATCATACTCGTATGTTTATTCAACAATGACCTAAATGTTATGAGTTTCTGCTTGCCCTGTAACGCTTTGTCAAAGGTTCTAAAATGATTTAGTTTTTATGCAGGTATGTTACTCACTATAACAATAAAGTAGCTAAATTGTATTAAATTGTTATCTCATCTGTTACACCGCAGAGACATTACAAAGCAATTAAAAAAAATGTAATTTAAATATTATAACTCAGAAGTAATTACTAAGCATACATTATAAATTAATTATTATTTATTATAATTTTTTTCATATAATGTAGGTAAAACAAATTCATATTAAATTTAGATTAGTTGTAGTAGATATTACTGTCTAAACATAAAAACGGAAATAAAGCAGGAAAATCACAGCTTCTGGTTTCAAGCGCTAAAAATCTCCACATGTCAGTAAGAGATTGCCGTGGTTAGTTAATTTTTCTTAATTCTTAAAGTTTAAAAAGTTTAAAAAACGATACTTTTTAACACTAAATATTTCTACGTCTCAAAAATTTTGAGTTTAGGTATAACTACAAGTTGAAATATTTGAAACACATATTATAAAAAATAATTAACCCTTTAATTTTTTTTTCATAGGTACTATAAGTAAATATGATAAAAATTACCACTGTACCCAATTTTAGATTTTTTGATAGAAATACTTTCAATTTTCTAATGCTAGAAGTATTCATAATAAGCGTCGAATTTAATTTATTCCTTAAATATGGCACAAAGAGTTTGCAAACAAATATGTAATCAAATAGTTTATAATTACGGTCGTAATTAGTTATAGGTATTGACAATACTAAAAATGATCGACGGCTTATTTAATGAACACAATTGAATCTAATTGTGTTGACTGATAATCATCAATCAAATTTAAGTATCAATCGTTACATCTATTACAGCTTGACTATTTGATTGCTAATGACGAACTAAATTACCACTGAAGAAACTTTTAGAATGGATCGTCATTATTTGCCTAAATTTTCATTATTTCAACAATTTTTAGTAGAAATTTATTTAATCTGAGCTCTATTACTTACAAATAATACTTTATTGGCCATTAATGTACATTATTGAATTTTAACTTTTTTTATTTTATAACTTTTGAATTTTAATAAAAAAACATAATTTAATAATAAATTTAATAAAAAATATTGCTAACGTTGTTATAGCAAGTTATAGTTGTAACGGCACTCACCACTCCACCCCGCTAATTCCTCCTCATAAGCACTTTATTTTCAGCGCGACTACTCTTTTTTTCCAACATTTGGAATTTGGAATTTCATAGATTCTTCACTCAGACCAATGTTTAGTAATCAACTGTTAAAAAATAACTTGACGCTAGATAACTCAATAAAACTTTTCTCATTTTTATTCGTTTCTTAATTTTTAATCAATTAATTTGTTCATTCTAAATTTGAAATCTATTTTCACTTTTATCGCATTTAAACGTACTGATACGTAAAGTTTAATTTCGAATTTGACCACTGTCCAAAGTCCTTTAAGACCTTATCCTTTCTTAATTGTACTTCTAACGATTACAAAACTTTACCGTGAAAGTCAAACTAATTATTATTTGACAAAGTTAATCGTAGTGATTTGCATTCTAAATCCAAACTGACTGTCGTTTTCGTGTAAAATAAACCCATTCACATCGAGTCGGTGTGAAAATTATCACAAGTTAAATTTTAGTTACATAAGTGGCACTTAATCAAATTTTATAAATTTTACTCAAATTATTACAGCAATAAAATTTGCGGATTATTTAGTACGTACTGAAATCAACTACTAAATATAACTACTAAATCCCAATAGTTATTATTTACAAAAATATAATTAAATATAGTAAAACTTATTTACATAAATTTCTGCTGTATTGCTAATTTAGCTAAATTTCAGTAAGTTGTTAAATAGTTTAGTCTTTAAAATTAATCCAAACTGAAATACTAACATTAGTATAAAGTTCCAGCAATTTTGCAAAGGATTTGTGTTAAAATAAAATTTGCATTGCAAGTTTTCAAAATCGCTAAACCTGAATTTTGCGACTCTTGAGTTCAAACATTTCACATTTGCTTATCTCATCGCGTACAGTTTCAAGTTTTTTTTTTCAATTTTATGTAACTTGAAGAGGACTCTAATTTTTAAAAAATAAAATATAAATCTTTTTGGCTTTGCAGAAATATAAATTGATAAAACACGTTTTCCTTAAAATCCAGATTTTATATGTTGTGACTTTTCTCCATTCTACATACAGCATATAAAATAAGATACAGATCAGTTTGTTAACATTGCGGAATGGAAATCGATGTTGTACCTTTTAAAAAGATTTTTATCGTTACAAATATACTATAATACCACAAAAATGTAATTAATTGTAAACACGGCTTAATTTAATAGTTTTAGCTAATAGGCCGTAGCTAGACATTATGGTCATTGTGAGAACACATATCAAAATCGATTTTTTTTGTTTTAGTTTAAAACCACTTTCGATTTGTCTAAAAAATACTTTAGTTTAGATTTAAAACTGCTTTACTTTTGATTCCAAGCTGGGCTTTGTTTTGTTTCAAAACCACTTCAGTTTTATTTCAAAATTATTTTAGTTTAAATTTAAAACTAGTTTAGTTTTGTTTCAAAACTAATTTGGTTTTGATTCACAAACACTTTAGTTTTGTGTCAAGACTACTTTAGTTTTGATTCAAATGTAGGTTTTATTTTGTTTTAAAATTTCTGTAGTTTTGGATCAAAAATATTTTAGATTAGTATAATTATAATATAACTAATGGATAAAATAGATAACGGTTAAAATGAATGGCTATACAAAATTCTACTAGTTAATTTCTTAAATGTTAAATGATAAAAAAATTTAAAAAAAACCGCAAAGTTTGGTTTGTATTTAATTCAATCATAGAATTTAATTGTGGGTGTAATGCAAAAAATAAAGGATAGGTACATTTTTATAGTTGCCATAATAAAAAAAATTTTAAAATTACATTACTTTTTTATCGATACACCTAATTAAACTGATTAGATATTTTTTAGATTTTGAAAAAATTTATTTTGGTTATTTCCACCAAATACATGCTCTATCTCAGTTTAGAACCGTACTTACAGTAAACGATCTTTATTTAATTTTGATAAAATGTTCGTGTTTAATCTCTAGCTAATAAATACAATTTTAAATAGTAGTACGTAAATTGGTTTTATACATTTATACAGTAGGTAGTCATACAAGCACGTGAAGTTAATAACAAAAAATGAAATTTATAATCAGTTTTCTGTTATTTATAAGCCTCGAGGTAAGAATTCCTATTCACATTAGTTTATACCTAATAATTGTTTTTTGTTCTTTACATAATAATCTGTGGTATTACTATGTCACGTAATAAAAGGCATGGAAGAAGATATTTTACTGCACAATACAAGTATAGTTTACAGAATGAGTCAAAAGCGAATTCCGTAACCTGAACTCTATAGTAAAATATTCCTTCCCAACTAAGACGCATTTGCTAGTTCTTTTCCAAGCAAAACCTTAGAAAAGAACAGAAATGCACTCAGGGAATAAAGTAACAATTTTTGTAAAAAAAAAGCTATACTTCCTACTCAAATCATAATTTTGTTTTAGGGCATATTTGGAAAAGTGGATCAAAGAGTATTTCAAGAAGTTAATATTCAGTGTTTGAAAGAATTGGGAATTGCTGAAGAAACTATTCTGAATTCTATGAATGATGATTATACCGTAGATGAAGAAACGTCAGAAATTAGGCAGCTGATTAATTGTTCGATGAGGAAAGCAAAAGTAATAGTAGGACCAAATCACATGCTAAATGTAAATAACTTTAAACGATTTATTCGCAATTTTGTTAGGCAATTGCCCGATTTCGCCCAGCTAGTTAATCACAAAGATATAATTGACAAAGCTTTCGAACATTGTCATGTTGTACGAAGTAGTATTAACGAGAGAATTTGGCTTTTGTATTACAATTGTATTATCAGATACCTTAATACCTATATTAATGACAGATATTAATTACCATCTTAGAATGAATTAAATTCGTTATAAATAATTCTTTATAAACAAATAAATAAAATGTTACAAAATGTAGTTTTTACAAATAGTGCAAGGTGACTTATCTATATAATAAAAATGATTCAAAAAATTTAAATGACGAAACCGATAATACCGAGGTGGCAAGACACCGTTGTTATAATTTTATAACCTTTCTTTTTATTCCTGTTCCTAAGATTACATACATCGTAGATCTCAATTTGAGTTGTGTCAATATCAACAATATAAGACCAAAAATTTGATATTCTACGGGATAATTCAATATGAGGTGAATGTTCCCCCTCCCCAATTAGAATGTTGAATCCAAAATACTTGTTCCAAAATTATGTTCATTTGTATTCAAAATTGATTCAAAATCACTTTACTTTTGCATCAAGTCTACTGTAATTTTGATCTAAAGCTAGGTTTTGTTTTGGTTGAAAGTTTAAAACCAATTGAGTTTTGTTTCAATATTACTTTAGATTTAAAGCTCCTTTAATTTTGTCTCAAAACTACTTTGGTTTTATTTTAATTAATTAAAGCCTACTTTAATTTTGACTCAAATCTAGGTTTGACTTGGTTCAAAGTTCAAAACCACTTGAGTTTATCCTCAAAATTACTTTAGTTTAGAAATTCTATTTTACAAATAAATTTTTGAAACGTATAAACCAAGTATTTTTTTTAAATATAATTTTTAATTATGTTTCGACAAGTAAGTGAAGAATCCGTCGAATTTACTTTAGTTTAGATGTAACACTAAATACTTTAGTTGTATTTCAAAACTACTTTGGTTTTGATTCAAAATCGCTTTAGCTTTAATAAAATTATTTGAATTATGGTCAAAGTAAGACTTCATTTTTTTTTCTTCTGGAAATTTTTCTTCTGTTCAAACTTTTCTAATAAGTAATAAGGTTATTAATCTGTTTCTGAAATTGGCTGCCTCTATTCTTGACCATTTCCGTGTGCACACCATAATATTTTCCAGGTGCTTTTCCATTCTTCATTTTACATGTTATAGTTATCATTTCCTTAAATTTAGGTTATTTTATCTGCTTGTCTTCACCTTTATGTTTACGTTTCCTATGTTATTGCTTTCTACCGTTTGTATTTAGTAATCTTTTAAATTGTTTTTTCTTTTATCTTCATGATCTTCTCTTTATCATTTTCTGGTTTACCCTGCTCATCTTTTATTTCTCTGGATCTTATTTTATTTATTCTTTTCAGTTCACTTAATTTTTTATAAAACTTTCTAATTGTTACTTTTACTTTTATGCTCCTATTTGTTCATCATTTCATTTAGCTAAATATTTATCGTTTGTTTGCAAACTTTATAAGCTTTTTTTCTCATTTCTTCATTACTTCTTTATATCTTTTAATGAACTATCTTTTTTCATTCATTTGGCTCTAGTAAGCTCTCTTTTTCATTTCTACTTTTTCTTTTCAGCTCTCATCAAACTATTTTTTACTTATATTTTTGTTTGTATGCGTTATTAACGATTCTTTTGCTGCTGTTTGTATTTCTAGTCTTATATGCTTCCAAACCTCATCGATATTGTTACTTTCCTGTGAGATTATTAATTGTTTATTTTAATAGTTCAAAGTCGCTGACATAAGTGAAAATGCAATAATTTGATTTTTACCACTGTAATAAGACCGTAAAAGTGTAGTTTTAATTCTTAGCCAAAAATAAACTGCCTTAGAAGAATTTTCTCGTCAAAGTTCCGAGTTCCGAGTTATTCCAGTGCCGAGTTGCCGGTGCCGAGTTATCCCGGTGCCGAGTTTTCCCAGTACCGAGTTGTCCGGTGCCGAGTGGTCGGTGTCCTGTACCGTTCTAAGCACTTTTGGGCGACTTCTCAAAGTTTTCCTTATCTGAAAATGTGTTTTTTTGCACTCAAGTGTGCCAAAATAATAAAACGAACATCTAAATTTTGATAGACTTTCAAAAAAAAAAGAATTATTTTGAATTCTTTTCAGATGCCTTAAAAATTAATTATTGAAAACAATAATTACTTTTTCGACAAATTCTTATGTATTTCGAAGTTATAATACCTACAGATAAGTGAAGATTAATGTTTACTATATTATGGGTTGGTATTCAAATAGTTAGATGGCGCTATATAAAACTATAAAAAAACTTTTTAACAAAAAATTAAACCGACCTCAAAAAGGAAACTAAAAAGCATAAAATAAATATATTACATTTTGAGTCTTAATAAGTAATGTAAGTAACTAAGTTTGAGTCGGTGCAGAATGGGTGACTTTTGTTTTAATAATTTTTTTAAAGTAATTTAGTAATCGTTGATTTTTTGCACCGACTCAAAATTAGTTACTTACATTACTTATTAAGACTCAAAATGTAATATATTTATTTTATGCTTTTTAGTTTCCTTTTTGAGGTCGGTTTAATTTTTTGTTAAAAAGTTTTTTATTTTTTAAATTTTAGTGATTAAAATCTACTAATTACTACCTTAATTAATTAATTAATTTGCTCGATATAAAGTTTTTCTCCACCCCAACTTTCAACAGAATAGGTTGACAAGTAAAAAATCAATAAATGAAAAACAATCATTCCCTATTTTCTAACCTTACGGGTGCAATTTTCCCTTATTTTTTACCCTTACGAATGGAATTTTTTTGTGAAAATTAAATGGGACCACCATGGAGGTATACTCTATCGAATAAAAAAAGATTCATCAAAATCGGATCACTCTGTAAAAAGTTATGCCCGAACATACATAAGAAAAAAAAAAAAAAAAAAAAAAAAACATACAAACAGACGAATTGAGAAACTCCTCCTTTTTTTGAAGTCGGTTTAAAAAATAAACAAAGAAGTGAGGTTATATTGTAACAAAGTTGCTCAAGTTTGTCTCATTAACTTAATTTAAATTTTTAGCAGCATTAATCATGAATCTTACATGGACAGAAGAAGAAAAGTTAAAACTGTTGGAAGTGTTACAAAAATATGGAACTCACGATTTAGAAGTGATTGCCACCCATGTTGGCACGAAATCAGTTGGCGAATGCGAATATGCAATTAAATTATACGAACAAGAAGCACTAAATAAACTCAAAGAAGGTACACCAAAAGATACGGTCAGAGAAGCACCCATCGATAAATGGGTTCAGTTATTACAAAAACTTTCAACAGATCGTTATAGTTCGAAAGACATTGCAACAGCGTTTAAATTAATTGCGCAGTACGAAGATAAACACGAAAGTGGTGTAAATTTAAACGAGTGTTATAATTATATTGCAGATTTAATGTGTGGAAGAGCACCGAAGAAATTAGACGAGGAATCCGAACAGTTTTTACTTCTGTGTATTGTAAAGTTGTCCGAAATAGTTAATAAGCAAGATAACAAAAAAGAAAATGACTTTTTAAGTAATTTAAAGTACGAAGATCTTTTATCAAAATCTTACAGTAGCAAGGCATCAGTTGTAACCGATCCTGCTCTCAATGTACTTAAAGTACCTAAAGAATTTCTTAAAATGAAGAAGTTTGACCATTAGTTTTATAATTATTTGTTGTATTTATTATTGTTATTTTAATAAAATATATTTTAAAAAGAAAATCACAGCTGAATAATTGTTTATTATTTTGTTACACAGGCGGCTCTTTAACCCTTTGGGCTGTACCGGGCGACACATTTTTGAACCGTGGACCAGTGATTGGCAATATGTGAGGCGTTTTCGATGCACATGTTGCTCGGATCAAATGTAAGTGAGGGATTCATACAATTATGAAATAGGGTTTTGAACAATCATAAGTACACAGATCCATAAAGAAGTTATGGGGGTATTAATAAGATTAAAGAAACACGGTTTAATCAATAGTTCGAAACAAATTATGAATTAAGCTTATGTCTTATGATGTCCAAACGGCTCACTTGCAGGTACGTGTTAACGTGGACGGAATATTATTAAATCAAAATTGTCTATTTGATATTCTTTTATAAAGCACTCCAAGTTTTGAAATGCATTTTATTTGCGCAATACTCTGTATAGATGGCACTACGGACTTGACATTTTTGGTGTATAGAACAATTTCGTTTTTCATTCGGGTGTTGACTTGAATTTTATAAAATTAATTTAATTTAATGAAACTATGTTATTAATATGTATATATTGCAAATTTATAGTTATTTAAGTGTTTACAAAGCAGAGTTCTATTTTTAGGTGATATTTTACGATTTTAAGGTTATGTTTACGTTTCTATAATGTTCCACTTTGTAGGTAATAAATTAAGAATTATTGGAATAAAAATAAGAACTATAAGGAATAAAATTGAAAACATTATAAAGTCACAATGGCTCCCGTTCCGTTGGAAGGCTTGCAAACTCCTGTAGCAAATAATATGGTGCAACCGTTTGGTGGTCCCCAAGAGGGTAGCCGAGGTGGCCAAATATCCTTAGCAATGTTGATGGACTTTATTGTACAACGTACTTATCATGAACTGACTGTTCTTTCTGAATTGTACTTAAAATCAAATTTTTAGGGGTAAATTTTTTAACTGTTAATTTGTAGATTACCTCGAAAAACCGACATGGAACGAAAAATTGAAATATATAATTTTGCTATACGTACCAGACAGTTATTTGTTCGCTTACTAGCTTTGGTTAAGTGGGCTAGCAGTGCTTCAAAAGTTGAAAAGTCAGCCGTAAGTAGCTTGAAAAATTATTATTATTGCATAAGGTTTTTAGCAATTTAAATGTTCATTTTTGATTTTTAAAGTGGTTTTGCTTCAAAAAACTTTATTTATCTCAGTAATGACACATCCACTAAATATACTACAAAAATTTAGGCAAGAAACAAATTTTTTAGTAGGCCCTGGCGCCAAACTACAACAGTAAAAACAAATGCATAGCTGGTGTTTCTTTTGTTTTATGCAATTGTCATTGTTGATCAAGTGATAGCACAATTTTTTTGTGTGTGTAGCACAAAATATGCAAAAGAATTGGGAAAAAAATTACACCTTTCACGCAAAGTGCTGCAACAAAGGTAAGAAATAACCTGTTGATAGTATTTAAATTTTTGTACAAAATTCATCTAAAATGTCAGGTTTTAAAAATCAATTTTAACTACTTTATACAGTCAATATAAAATGACTTTACTAAATGCAACACTACGGATAGATAACATTAATAACATTATTATTAAAATGATAGTGTTTAGGCTATGAGCGAACGTCAACTATTGATTAATTTAGAGAATAATCAATTGTAAAGTTTTGCTATTTTACATTTAATTGACTCCGGTTGCAATATTCTGTTGACGGTACGTGCGCTTGACGTAAATACTTGCAACAAGACCTAGTAAGGAGTTTAACTTTGTTGCGACGCCGAGGCTCTATGGTTGCATTAGTATATTTATACTCACAAATAACCATCTCTACGATATTATAAATGTTGAAAGAGGTATATAGATGTGATACTGTGCAAGGAGTGCTAATCTAAGATCGTTACCAACCAGACCAGCTCAGATCTCTCAGAATATTTCGAATAATGAACAATATAATTTGCTTTTGGTTCATATAAAATTATCAATATTTTTTATTGTTGTCGCAGGGTTTTGAGTGAAAGGTCACGGCATAAGTTTTTTGTTTCAGTTTTTTTGCATATTGTCCTAGTTTGATGTTCATGTAACTTTTGTTTATTTTATTTGAAAATATTTTGACCATTGAATGGCTCAGATTTTATAAAATCCTGATTCGGTTCCGTTAATTAGTCTAATAACTCTAATTTTGTGATATTTAGCGCATTAACGCATTTTTGGATAAGCAACAATGTCTGTTTGTCGAAACTGCTGATATGTTGGCAAGAATGGCACGCGAAACTTTAGTTCAAGCACGTCTTCCAAACTTCCATATACCTGCTGCTGTTGAAGTTCTCACAACTGGATCCTTCAATCGACTTCCAGCTTGCATTAGAGAAAAAATTGTTCCTCCAGACCCAATCAGCAATACAGAGAAACGAACCACTCTGTTGAGATTAAATCAAGTAATACAACATAGATTAGTAACAGGAAATTTGCTACCCCAAATGAGAAATTTAAAGGTAATTTTTCACTCAAATTCAAGATTTGTTTGGTATTTAATTATTTATTTTTTTGATAGATTGAGAACGGCCGTGTAACTTTTCATGTAGAACATGAATTTGAGGTATCGTTAACTGTGATGGGAGATGGCCCTAACATACCGTGGAGGTTACTCGAGATTGATATTTTGGTGGAAGATAAAGAAACTGGAGGTAATATTGCTTATTAAATTAAATTCGTGCTAAAAAAAAAACTTTTTTAGATGGAAAGGCTTTAGTTCATTCATTGCAAGTAAACTACATTCACCAATTGATTCAAAATCGACTGGTGGATAATCCTTCACCACTAACCGAAGTTTACAATTGTTTACATTTCTTCTGTCAATCTTTACAGTTAGAAGTTTTATATTCACAAACATTACGATTGATGAGGGATCGTTTGAATACGCATATTCATGTTGATGAATATTATCCTGGTAATCGTTTAGCTGTATCATATTGGCGGGAACTTACAGCCAAAAGCAAGGAACTTGCAAATAAAGATCCCAGATCTGAATTGGGCTATAAGTTGACCATCCAAGTTGATGCGCACGACCGAGCCAGGCCATTATCGGTGGTTCATCTGCCGTCTCTGGGTAACAAAGAAAGTGAAATTGCAGATCGAGCAATACGATCTGAATTTTTGTCCATGGAGCGCCTTTTAGTGCACACAATTTACGTAAGAACGCGTAGCCGTTTGACTGACATCAAGCAAGAACTGCAAAATATGCTTAAAGATGTCGATTGTGAGTATATCAAATCAAGAAAAACAAGTCGGAAGTTTGAACTTTTGTTTTAGGTACTCTACAGGGATCCCCTGCAATACTGTCGGTTGCAATTTTGCAACCTTGCCTGCGT
Organism: Rhagonycha fulva; assembly: GCA_905340355.1. Taxonomy (NCBI): domain Eukaryota; kingdom Metazoa; phylum Arthropoda; class Insecta; order Coleoptera; family Cantharidae; genus Rhagonycha; species Rhagonycha fulva. Next base: position 40,572,118 of record HG996556.1, read on the forward strand.
GCAGAACAATTACTAATTACAGTCGACACCCATACTGGAATGCTGCAGTGTCATGTACCTCAATATGATCCGCCGTTGATACCGGAACTTCAGAATTCTTTAAATGGTGATCACTCTCGTTTAGCTGTACTTATTAGTGAGTTGAGGTAAGAATTAAATTGTATTTTAGCGAAGAATTTGTAAATAAAATTGTTTTTTTAGATATTGGATAACTCAACGACGCTGTGAAAAAACTTTACAGCACTTACCAGCAGTTGCATCTGAAAAATTGCCTTTGCTACACTTACCAGATCATCCTTTAACAAGAATTGGTCGGCATCGCATGTATATTCAGTTACATCGTCATCCAAATGTTATTCTAGTGAGTATAATTTACTTGGGACAGCTAATTACAATTATCCTAAAATAGCATGAACTTTTAAATTTCTTGCTTTAGCGAAAAAGTTCTAATCCCTAAATTACCTTATATTTTGATTTTATTTAAATTTTTTAATAAAAATTTAATTTTACTTCAAATATTCTATAACTTTCATTATTTTACAGATTGTGGAACTTAAAGAAAAAGACAGCAGTCCATGTGAATTAGACTTTTCTTTTTATTTGGCTGTTGTCAAGCACTCCAGCATTGAAGACAATCCTGACGATGAAAGCATCGAAGCTGAAATTCCTAAAGTATATTTAAAAGTACAATCTTTGATTGAGTTGGACACTTTTGTAGCCACCCATGGCCCCTTCACAAGTGTAGATGGTAATTTTATTCAAATTGATTACGAAAAAATGATTTAATTTAACCTGTTATAGACTCCGATCATATGGAATCAGGCAAAAGGAAAGCTACTTCGAAGTTAGATTCCCCACCAAAAAGATCTAAACAGCCTGCTTATTTTATTTCGGAGTTAGCACATGTAGTTGCTATGTGTGACGAGCGATTACCATTTGTTACCTTGGCTACTGAAGTAAGACACCAATATTTTCATCTATACAAATATTTATTTATTTATTTTAGCTCACAAAACGCAACATTTTTCATCAAGGTTTACAAGTTGAAGCTAATGCTACCGGTTTGGTTTTGAAACTTCTTCAGTTACCTCCGCCTACGTCTGAAATTAAAGATTCTCCAGCTTGGCAAGCTTTATTGAAACGTTTACTTTCCGTTTCGATTCGTGTCCAAAGTAAAGGAATGTTAAAGAGTTGGATGCTGGAATTTGTATTCTATTCGAGTCCACTTTCAAGTACTCACCCGAAAGAACAGGGTAAGTTCCTGCAAAACCATAATAAATTGTAACTCAAAAATAATTGATTAAATGGTTTAGGTTCACGTAGACCTGTTTATTTCCAATACGATATGGGGACAGTGGATACAATTTCAAAAACAGTTGATTCGTTGCTTAGCGATTGGGCACAAATTGTTCACTTGTATTCCATCGTTCATGATTTAAGTGAGTATTTAAGAGAGAACGGCATGTTTATTTACTTTAATATATTATTGTTTCAGAAAAATACAACCTCTCAAGTTTGTTTAGTGTTAAATCCTACAGCTACAGCAAATTAGTATTGTGTTATGGACCGGAAAAGGGAGCAATGGTTTCGATTACCTGGAATAATAATGATAAAGCATTCAAGTTGTCGTTTGGTGCCAGCAATTCAGCACTAAATGCACACTCCTTGGTAAGGGAGCAACTTGAAGCTTACCTTAATCAATATAGAAATTTGGCCCAAGTTGTACAGCTTTTGTACGAAACATATGAACCATTAATTTCAATAAGCAAACTACCAACTCTACCGCAACTTGGTGTTCACAATACTCGACCCCAAGTTCCTGTTCAAACATTTACACTGATGGCCCAATCGTGCACCACTATACGACTTGCCTATCAAGGAATGTATTGCATTGAATTGCGATTACGTGGTGGTGGTTTGGTCTCACTAAGAGATGGCGCCTACAGTCACTTTGACAGAAGTAATGTGATTGAAGCTTTTAATCCTACTCCAGGCTTGAAAGCATTCTTGTCAAAATATGTGGACGAAAGTGCTGTTTTTAGGCGTAGATCACAATCGGAAGATGATAATCCACCATCTCCAATTTCAATGGAAATTGAAGGCACCGGTAGTTTTCTGGGTCATCATAAGGGACCACAATCACCTGCACAACAACGCGAAGCTGGACTGCGATTCCATCCACCTCTAACACCTCCATCTGGTTCCAATCCACATACTCCAGCCAGCCCACACACATCAAACATCAACCAAACTACTACTCACACTAGCTTTGGTTCCAGTCCAGCAACATCTTTCAGTCTTGCATCACCTAACTCCTTACCAGGAAATATAAATCCAAGTCCATTACCTGTTCTTCCACACCCTAGTCCCAGTTCTGGTTTGGTTGCAAATTCGCCTTTAAACCCACATGTACCAAGTCCTGGTGGTTTGTTATCGAACTCTTCTCCAGGTCCAGTGGGTGCTAGCTTACCGGGTCATTCTCCAGGTAGCAGTTTTTTGCAAACAGGTGCGTAACTCATCTAGTTTAGAAAGCTGATTTTAACACAGTTTCTTATTTTATTAGGTCACACAGATGGCAGTCCTTTCCCATCATCACAAAGCATGGCATCTCCAGCAGCTTCAAATTGGCCTGGTTCACCCAGCGTGCCGCGACCATCACCTGCAAGACCTGGTCAATCACCTGGGGGCCATCCTCTCATGCACAGTCCACAGTCTGATTTAAAAACAGGTAAAGCTTCTTTCCATTTTTTTTTCTTATTAAAAAACTTATATAGATTATTAATTTTGTTTTGTATATTAGGTGTACATTTGTCTCGAGTTCTTCCTCAAAAATCATGGGCTGGTGCTATACCTACCTTATTAACTAATGAAGCTTTAGAAACTTTATGTTGTCCATCACCTCATCCTCAAGGTTTACCGGGACCAGAATTGGCACCTTTAGAACGTTTTCTTGGTTGTGTATTTATGCGTCGACAGCTACAAAGATATGTGCAGAGCGAAAATTATGTAAGTAAACTGTTTATTCTGTTGAAGAAAGAAAATTATGAATTTAATTGTAGTTCACGTTAATTCAATCAAATGAGCCTGGAGTTATTCATTTTAAAGTAGCTGAAGCGTTGCAATGCAGAATCTCATTAAATCCTCAACATTTGCAATCGCTACATTTAAAAGTAACGCAACTACTTGAACATAAAGATGGCTTGACTTTGGATGAGTTACAGGTTTGTTAAATGTTCTTATTAATATTGCGAATGTGGACTAACATTACCTTTTAGATTATTGAAATGTTCTTTGATACGAGGGCTGCTGCACCTCCGTATAAACCAAATTCAATGTCAGGATTTTGTTGCATTCTGAATGTACCTACTAACGTTCTGCGAGACTTTGTACAAATAATGCGATTGGACTTGAAACCGCAAATAGGTCAACAGCAAGGATTTAAATGGTCTGTGCAGTGGATGTTACGGATTCCACCTTCGGCAATACCTTTAGTTCCGATAGGAATGGCAGCTTGTATGGTGTACCGCATCAGAATTTTGTTTTTCGTGAGTAAAAACATCAAGGTGAAATGTTTAGTTTCTAATTTTTTTTTGTTAGTTACAAGTAACTCGTATTGGAATCCAATACCCAAATAATATGGAACCCTTATCTTTGGTGATTCCTTTGATATATGACGTTGCTTCAAATACGACACAATTGGCTGAAAAGAAGGACACACCTCCAACACCTGCAATGACGGCAGTTAACCAATTACTCAAACAATTTGCACAGTACCAAACAGGGCACAATGAATGCTCTTTATTCCCTGCTGTTAGAGATTTGTTGATAAATTTAACTCTACCATCAGAACCGCAACAACCCATGCCTGCACTAGGAGCAGTACAGCAAATTCAGTCACCTGCCATGCAGATGGCTCAAAGTGGACAACCAGGTTATCCTGTAAATATGCCGATGGGTATGATGGGACCGCAATAGTATTACAGTAATAAGCATGGCTTGAAACTCACTTACCATTTGTAATAAAACCTGTATTAAGATGTTACTGTAATTGTAACTTTCATTTTATATTAATAGAGTTCGGTACCTGAACCAAAATTCTAGATTAATTGATTAAAATATTTAATTTTGTTGAAAACAGCAAGTTAATGTAATGTACAGTTTTATTTAATAAATATAAAAATGTCAAGTTGGTATTTATGTTGGTACTCTTCCACCTGTTTTACACTTGAACTTTTCATCCATCAGGTTATTTTTCGTTATTTTAAAATGAATCGTTCTTGGACAGAAGATGAAAAGTTGAAACTTTTGGAGGCTCTCCAAAAATATGGAGTTCACAATTTGGAAATTATTGCAAATCATATTCATTCTAAAACAGTTTCAGAAGTTAAGTACGCAATTTACTTATACGAAAGTGCTGCAATGGAATCCCTACGAGAGGTTCCCTCAACCAGAAAGATTAGAAGAGCGCCAGTTGATAAATGGTTAAATGTTTTGAAAAAAATTCCCCCGTTTACTTATGCTTCAAAAGATATTGTGGCTGCCTTTAAATTGATTGCACAGTATGAAGAGCAACACAAATCCGATGTAAATTTAAGTGCCTGCTATGATTTTATAGCAGATTTGATGTCGGGAAAGGCGCCTAAAAAATTGGACGCAAAAACTGAAACGTTTATGTTATTGTGTCTGACGAAATTGTCTCAGGTTATAAATAAGCAAGACCATACTAAAGAAAAAGAATTTTTGGAAAATTTGAAGTATGAAATTGTCATGCAACAATCCTATATGAGCAGGACGAAAAAGGCATCGGTTGTTGTTGACCCTTCACTCAATTTACTTAAAGTACCTAATGAGCTTCTTAAAATGAAAGAAAGTGACCAATTAGAGTGACTTTTTGTTACGACATTTTGTAATTTTTTGTTAAGAGAATAAAAATTTAGTTCTTTAAATTTCGATCTGTTTTTGTAATAAGTACAAGTTTTGTTAGCTTACTTATATTGCAGTAAGCGATTTCAGTTTAACACTTAACCTACATACCTGTCTGACCATTTTATCCCAAGTAGTCTTCGTAATATTTTCATTTCCATTGATCTCACTTTTTGTTTTGTTCTTTTCGTACCGGCTCTTGTCTCACCTGCGTAAGTTAGAACGGGTCTCACTATAGTTTTATACAACCTGACCTTGCATTCTTGACGCATATATCTGTTTCCCCAAATGCTGTGACTAAGACATCCAGCAATCTGGGCTGCTTTTGTTACTTGTGAATCTACTTCTTCGTAGACGCAGTTATTTCGGTTCCCAAGTATGTAAACCTCATAAGCATAACTTGTTCGATCATAGCACCTTCCAATTCCAGTTTACAGCGAGATGGCATCTTTGATATTACCATAGTCTTAGTTTTAGTTGCAGAGATTTCCATGTTAAGTCAAAACATATATATGCTGGCAGGTTGTATTCTGTGATTTGTCGTAATATAAAAATGACATCTATTGTGCTCCTGTTTTTTTCGAAACCCTTGTTGCTCATCGGCAATATCTATCTGTTTTTCTAATTTTTCTTTTAGGATAGACGTGAACAGCTTAAGGGTGGTGTTTAAAAGAGTAATTCCTTGGTAGTTGTCGGGATCCTTCTTATTTCCTTTTTTAAATATAGGTATTGTATTATTTACTCTCCATTCGTTTGGGACTTTTCCTTTTTGCATTATAGTGTTAAATAGTATATGCAGTTCTCTGAGTAATACATCTCTCCCATATTTGAGCATTTCGTTGTATATGCCGTCGGGCCCAGGTGTTTTACAATTCTTTAGGCATTTAACGCTACTTTGTAACTCCTCTATTGTTATTAGATTACTATAGGTTGGTCGTTCATATTACAGTTATTCATAGGCTCGCTTTTCCCATATCTCTGTTGTATAGTTCACCAAAATACTTGGTCCATTGTTGTTTGTTAATATTGCAAATTCTTATAAATTGGCTATTTTCCTGTTGCGGTCTTCTTATTGTTTTCCCGACTTTTCTTTGAGCACCATAAAAGTCAAATTTCATGGTCTTTGTGAACCGTTCCCAGTATTTCTTTGATGTTTTCTATCTCGCGCTTTATTCTATTTCTAGTGTTTACATATTCGATTCGATTACTTTCTGTATGTTGGGCTTTATATTTTAGAAAAGCTAAATACTTCTTTTCCTGTGCAAGCATCTTCACTCTTTCATCATATCATGGTGTCGTGCTAACAATCCTATTTGCATTGGTTTTCTTTTTTCCAAGTGCTTCCTCAGCCGCTACATTATATTTGTTTTCAATATTTTCCACATTTCGTCCACTGCTTGATTTTTTGTTAAAGAGACGTTTTTTATTTTAGTATTCAGTCTGTTTTGGTAGAGAATTTTTTTACTTTCTTGTTCCATGCTTTCGATATTAATTTTCTCTAATATCTATCACTTTCGAATAAATTTTTTCTAGCCAACCGGCCATTTTGTACCAGTTTATTTTTAAAACTTTGCTGATTATATCCATAGGCACACTCTTTCTTAGTTAGTGAAGCACCTTTAGTACGTAATTTTAACGCACTAACTATTAGGGTTTTTCTGAACTTTTCTTTAAATACTAATCATCATGGGTGCCCATAGGGGGGGGGGGCAGTGGGGGCCGTCGCCCGTACTGAGAAATCCACCAAAAGTATTCATTCATACTTACTAGTTACAATAGATTCAAAACAAAATACATAAATTAATAAAATATAACACTATAAAAAACAGATTAAATTATTAAAATAGTAAAACTACATCTAAAGTTACAACGAGAATATTTTCAGAATCACACAGCCTCTGCTTATACCTATGGATGCCTATAGTATGCCTTTTTCCAACTTCTTCTAAAATTTTTAATTAATTGATTAAAATTAAAGATTCATTTTTTTTCCATAAAAAATGCTTAATTTTACTGTACGACAAAAATATATCTAAATATTCCTAAAGTCGATATAAGGACATTTGACCTTGAAAAAAACTTTTTAACAAAAAATTAAACCAACTTCAAAAAGGAAACTAAAAAGCATAAAATAAATATATTACATTTTGAGTCTTAATAAGTAATGTAAGTAACTAAGTTTGAGTCGGTGCAGAGTGGGTGACTTTTGTTTTGATAATTTTTTTAAAGTAATTTAGTAATCGTTGATTTTTTGCACCGACTCAAAATTAGTTACTTACATTACTTATTAAGACTCAAAATGTAATATATTTATTTTATGCTTTTTAGTTTCCTTTTTGAGAACGGTTTAATTTTTTGTTAAAAAGTTTTTATTTTTTAATTTTTAGTGATTAAAATCTACTAATTACTATCTTAATTAATTAATTTGCTCGTTATAAAGTTTTTCTCCACGCCAAGTTTCAACAGAATAGGTTGACAAGTGAAAAATCAATAAATGAAAAACAATCATTCCCTATTTTCTACCCTTACGGGTGCAATTTTCCCTTATTTTTTACCCTTACGAATGGAATTTTTTATGAAATTTAAATGGGACCACCATAGAGGTACACTCTATCGAATAAAAACAAATTCATCAAAATCGGATCACTCTGTAAAAAGTTATGCCCGAACATACGTTAAAAAAAAAACATACAAACAGACGAATTGAGAAACTCTTCCTTTTTTTGAAGTCGGTTTAAAAAACCAAAAATTTCGCCTGCGGCGAGCTTTTTCAGAAATTCCATGAGAAACGATACACAATTAAATATACAATGGCCCCTACTGAAAACATTTTATATGGGCGCCCATGCTAATCATTATAGAATGATTAAAACCCATGTAATTTCTGTTAGTGGTTACATTTTCTTTCGGTTTTCTTGTGTCATCAGCGACCTTTAGTAATAGTGTATCAAATGATTTGCTGACATCGCAATTTTCTTTTTAAATAGTTTCAAAAAATCGAATTACATTGAAATTAATGCAACTTTTATATTAGGTGCTCGAGGACCTTTACGAGTCACTTGACATATTTTTAATGGAAAATTTCTTTTAGTTAACTGCAAAAAAATGAGATCATTTCCATATAATTTCATTCAAACACGACGCGACCGCCATACGTTATCATTTGCTAAACAATTCAACAGTTTATTGATGGTTTATTGTTATCAAGTTTATGTGCTGACTAGATCAGAGACTGAAACAACACATATAACAAAATCAATTTTTCAAAATAGCATTTTCAGCAATTAAAGTTTGTTAATATTTTTACTTTGAAAATTACCATACAATTAATTCAAAAATAAGTTTTAAGCACCAAAAATACAGGACAGTTATAGCATAGGTTATAGTTCCGTATAAAAGTTGTCGGGACTACGGGTGCAGTCTAAAATAAGGACAATCCCGTAAAATACGGAACGTCTGGTCACTCCACTTTAAACCAGCACTAAGGCGTAATAAAAGTGGTGCAGGCCAAGGGCGCACAAATTTGAGGCGTAAAATAACATAGAACATAGCCACCCAAGAAAATAGAAAAAACTCTTCTTAAAAATTGAGATAAAATTAATCATTATGTATAGTTTACGTTCCCGAAAAAATAATTCTTTGACCTGGAGGGTACTTTTAAAAGTAAACAATCGAAAAATGGAGGTTTGAAATATATTCTAGGCGTAAACTAAGTAAAATATTCTCTCTCTAGAATTAAATTTGGGTTTTTTCAATTTTGAAAAGTCATCTCGTTACTTCCTTGTGCTGGGGGATATTCCATACCCCCCAGACCCCCCGGTTTCAAGCTTATTTCTACACATTTTAAGAGAGTCTAACTGGCTTAGGTACCCTAAAAACATAAAAAAAAAACTAGCAATAGCTAAGGCATGAAGAAGGTGGTGCAGGCCATGGGTACACAAATTTGAAGGGCAAAATAAATCGTGTAGATGATAATATGAAATTACACTGATGAATATAAATGCATTTGAAATAATATGAGCAGGAAAACCTCAGAGGATTAAAAAAGCAATTCATGGTTGAGCAGAGAAAAAATTATTTTTTGCAGAGTGAATAAAAAGGTCATATATTCATTATTTAATTTCATGTAACAAATATTAATATTTAATTGTCAATATCCCCGCATCGATGAGGATAAAAACACAAAAGGTCCAATGTCATCTTTTACAATAGAATAGGTAATTTTGTTTCATTATTTGTTTAGTGTTGAATAAAAAATTTGAAATTTGTTTTGGTTTAATGATGTTTTTAATGGTGTAGATAAATATTTAACATTTAAAAAAATCTTTGATTTTAGTGGGGGGGGGGTAGTAAAAATGCAAAAATATTTTGGAGAAAATTAGGTTTCTAAATTTAAAAGTTTTTCACTTTCTAAGGTAGGTTAAACATTTTTTAAGATGGACTAAGCACCCAACCTAGCTACGCCAATAAATATTTCAACAAAATCTACACATATTCTTTACTGATAGTTACCGCAATTAAATGATTTTGGCCGTTTAAAAGATTAATTTGTTTCATTTTATTGATTGTAACATGAGTTACTGCAAGTTGGGTTGCGAATTTACAAGTTGAAAATTATTTTCTTATACATTTCACGATTTGCCTCCTTAATAATTTAGCTAGTGTATCCATATTGTAGAGACTAGCCTAAATACATGTTCATTAATTGGGTTTAACTTTGTCTGTTATTGTTGTGACTAAACTTTATTAGTAAAATATCATGATATACCAAAATGAATCACATGAGTCAAGTCATAATTTATTTGATAGTGGATGTATTTGAATCGGGAGGAAGCAAATACTCATGGTAGAAATATTAATTACAAATTGTGTTACCTGTTATATTCTTCCACATAATGGACTGTGGTGGATCAAGTATGAAAAACGCACCTGGGACTGATGGTGCAAATGACGCAGTCTCAAAAGTGGTTCCTCACTACTGGTTCAGAGCACCAAATCAAGCGACATCCAGTCTGATAAACCAAGCCAAACCATACCCTGTAATTCACATCTGACCACATGGAGAGTAATATTTCTTGTTGGATAACTTTGGCCGTTACATTACGGCGCTCAAACAGGAGCTCTATTACAAAAATGCTAAACAAAAAATTCTCTCAATATTTATTGTTTGATAATTTAATTAGAAAAATTGTTTATATACAAATTTGATACAAAATTTTACTTATTTAGCTTGTATAACTTTATCTATCTCTAATTAAACATTATAGTGCTCCAACTAAGTAAATATACATATACATAAAGTAAATAAACGCGACTTTAAATATTTTGCTCTATTTTAATAAATTAATCAAATATTTCCTTGTGTCAGTTATTTTCAGTCTTTTAAGCTGTAGGTCACACAGTGTTTTTGGTTCAAGTTTTACTTAAAACTTTGTGGCCTGGACTTAATTTTTCTTGTCTGTGATAAATTTACAAGTTTAGTGGGTCAACAAATTTGATTCTATCAATAAACTTATTCTAAAAATACATTTTTACCAGAAATTATTAAATAAATAAACAAATTTGAGGAAAAATCGTGTTAATTATACTTGCACATGTCTCGACAGTTTAATTGATTTAACGTGCAACATTAGTATCGTAAAGTTAATTACAAAGTAATTTTTCTAATTTCTAAACAAAAATGTTATCGGGACTAGAACAGACAAAAACAAATCTGAATTAACTGTAATTATTTCAGGTAACTTATGTAGGTTTCTTCGTTATCACTTAATATATCCGTCTATTGCTTTGCACAAACAAAACGCAAAAAATATTCCCAGTAACTGCAAAATTCCTAAACCTACTGCAATACCGATCACTATATTCAAATTCGCTTTGATCCAATTTATTAGCTCATCATAACAACCCTGAAAAGATATTTGTTAAAATTAATTGGATTTCCGTTTTTTAAATTTTACCTTATTGTAAAACGAGTTAGATGTGGTTGGGTTCTGGACGCAAGAAGGAGGTTGTGGTTTAAATGTTGTTTTGTCTAATAACCTGCAGCAGGATTCGGGTATTCCTCTACTTTGGTCCCAATTTGGAGCATCCCTGAAGTCGTCAGAATTATCAACACCGCAACAAGATAATTGGGCCTGGAGGTGATTCCACATCAAAGTTACTGCGTCTGTGCGGTTACCAGACGCGTAATACTTTTTAATAGTCGACTTTAGGAAAGTTCGTGTTTGTTCTTCTGCCTATTGAAATAAATCTTAAAACGCGATTCTTTCAATAAAACTTTTACTTACTTTTCCTTTATAGGCAGCTGCCAATCCACCCGCAGTTATTTCCAAGATCAAAATTATTATTAAACAAATTCCATACTGAAAAGAAAAATGTATTTTATTGATTCGAATAGTCCTCGTATTTAAAACAAGGCGGAACGGTTTGCTTCAAGGAGGAAAAAGATAATATATTCAAATGTATTCTACCTTTGATTTAATTACAAAACTACAGTTAAATTGAAATGCAAAGAAGTTACAAAGTACACGTGTAAAATACGAATAGCACAATTTGTTCTAATCCATTTCTGAAAGTCTTAACATAAATATGATTCATGCAATAATGTAATAAATATTAATGAAAATTATGGCATTAAAAATAAATAAAAATGAAGGTTAAATAAATTAATTGTACAGCACTTCAACTTCCCTAAATTTCTTCCCGTAAATAAACAAAGTTTAACTGACATGTAATCTAAGGGATTTTGCTAGATTAGTCCCAATTGACTTGATTACGCGTGTAGGATATAGGACCAGTTGGAAATTGTAATTGCGTCAGTTTTCTGAAAGAGATTAGGTGTTAAGAACCTAGAATGGTTTCATTAGAATGACTTAATGTTTGAGCTTTTAGTGAAACCAATTAAATATTTTAGGAGCTCAACCGAAAAAGGAAACGAAACAAATTAAAATAAAAAGCGTAATAATTTTGTTAATTGCATAATATAATATTTATTTCAAATTATGCTGCCCCGGATCTACGATTTTTTCAAACCGGGGCAAGAATTGGCGTCCCTTTCCATCAGCATTTGAGTTTAAAAGGTTTTCAAAATAATACATTTTTGAAGATTTTATTCATTTTAAATCATTTAATAAAATTACATTTCTTAAACTTTTTGCGCTTTGCACCCCCCTTTGCACCAATCCGCGCATCCTTTTTGAAAATCACTGAGCTGAAAGGTAATTTTCGAGACGGAGAATGGGTAAAAAATAAAAATTTTGATTAAAATGTTTAAAACTTTTTAATTAGATTAATAGTAACCCGGATAACTACAAAAATAGTTAAAAAAAACTAATCAAAAGAGGTTATTTATGAAGAGGAAGCAGAAAAATAGAAAAAAAATTATGAATCTCATAAATTATTTAACCTTAAAGCTGTAGATACTGTAAATGTTGTTAATGTTGCTTAATAATTTTGAAACTTTTTAAACCTGTGAATTAATTTGTAATTTGTAAGGGGAGTCAAAAATTAAAATTGTATACTTTTGAACTTATTTAATTATATTAATATTAAACTTGTGATTGCTTCAAAAATAATGAAAAAATTCTAATCGCCAAATGCTAATTTTATTTAGCAGTAAAAACTAAAAATATTGTTTCAAACTTTTAAAACTCTTCAATAATTATATTTATATTAATGTCGTGAATACTCCAAAAATGGTGAAAAAATTTTAATCGCTTTATGGGTAATTTTTGAGTAAGCTAAAAATAGAAATTTTGTTTCAAAATTATGGAAATAAAAAATTATATTAACATTAAACCTGTGAACAGTTCAAATAATGTAGTAAAAAATTCTAATTTTTGGGAAAAGTAAAAATTAAAGATTTTTTTAAAATCTTTTTAAATTACAATTATATTAATATTAAACCTGCAGAAAGTATAAATTTTGTTAAAAATTCTAATCGTTAGATAATGGGGGTAAAATTTATTTTTACCGGATTTGACCCTTGGCACCGGTCTATGCCCCCCAGTTTGGAAATCGCTGATGTAATCATGCAATATAGAAAGAAATTTTGGAAAGTGGATATTTCATTATTTTTGAGGATATCGACATTTTATTGACTGAATTATCCGAAAGATTAGTGGTCGTACGGCCCCTCAAGTAAAAAGCGTTTGAATTGCAGAGTCAATGTACTCATAATATATTATAATGTTCAAGTATAGTTTCGTGATACTTACAGTAGTAAGAAGACATTGAGATTCTCTTAAGGCTCCACAATAACCCAAAAAACTGACAATGAACATAAAAGCACCAGCAGCAATTAAAATGTACGAGGCTTGGTCGATTACGGTAGGCTGTGTGAATTGCTGAAACAAAATATTTATTATTATGTGGTTACATCTTTATCCAATAAAGTAAATATTGACTTTGAGGTCAAAAAGGTCAAACAAGATCGTCTAATGGACCACTTTATTCACTCTTATTAGCTTAGGTATGTTGAAGTTACAATGATCTTCAAATGGAACACTTACAAAATTTTACATTTTTCGTATTACCAAACAATTTTAATTGTATTTTTGTGGTTAATATTTTTTATGCTTTAGTTTGAATTATTTCGCATGGATGGTGTCTGCGGGACTTCTTCAAGTCCATTTTTAACCAATTTTCCGAAGTCATAAACAGCTGAAATTACGTACACAGCTTCCACTCGAAAAACAATTTTATTATGTTTTTCAAAATAACGTAAAAATTTTAAAGAAATTAAAATTTTGCATTTTGCAGCGATTAGAGTTAATTTTAAAAGTACTAATTTTAAATTTTGAAACTCAATTTGATACAAATTTGTGTTTTACTACACCATTTCCGTCTGTAATTCAGAAAGTGTCAATTGTATGCTACGGTACTGCTCGGTATTCAATTTCGTAAAGTTAGCCCTAGTATGTGATGTAAATGTTTACATTTTGATATTGGGGCAATATTGATTTCCCAATATTGCACCAATATTGCGCCAACATAGTGTGCTACCTGGGAAACCTAAAAATGGTGCAAATGCGATGTCTTAAACTAAGTAAGTTAATAATATATTTATGCATCGCACCAATTCGAGGCCAAAGGCAGAGTGTTGAAGTAAAGGTTCAAACGTGTCGGTTAATAATGCCACATTATCTACGTTAAATTAGCACTTGACTTTCGTTTTACTGCTTGGACGACCAAATTGCCTCAAGAAATCCAACAAATTGACGGTTTTGCTGAGAATAATAGAACAAATGACAGATCGTAAAGCCACTAAAATACCAGAAAATTGGTTACCATATCTATTTTTATGGCAACTTTTTTGGATTTGTTCATAATTTAGTAATAATTTCTTTGCCTTTATTAGATTTCACAGAAAAATAAACATAAAATTTTGATCTGAACCTCGATTTTCACAGTTAAAATTTTAACGGTGCGTTGATACTTTTTTATCTTTATAATTTTGTGAAAGGTGGGAGTTAAAAAATTTTTTAAAGCAAAATATGTTTTTAGTGATTTAAAAATAATATTTTGATAACTTTAATCAAAAATTTCAACAGTTAGTTTTGATTTAAGTCGGATCTCAGAATAATAAATTCAAAAACATAACAAACCACTTAATTTTTACTGAAGTCATTTGTTTTCATGTTTTCAGATACAAATTTAAGATACACGACTATGTTTTTATAAAATAATTAAATATTGATATATGAATTAGTATTTTATACGTGGGTATTCATGATATCTGAAAATTTCATATCAATACGATTCCATCGAACATAACAAAGAGAATATTACACTCGCACACAAAAACATGTAGCAATTATATTAATTTTTCAGTACAGAAGCAAGTAAGTAATAAAAAATGAGTTTGAACAAAGTTGGAGAAACAACAACAAAGAAAATGTTTAAAACATAAACCAAATTACAACTTTTCGGTCAATTAAACCAGAATATTAATACCTGAAAAGTTATGGTAGCCAAGTATTCCACTAATTCATGTTATAAGTGAACTATAAATTATAATTTAATACAGGAAAAATGAATTAAACGTGCAAATCTTCAATAAATTTAAATTACTCACATCATTTCTGTCATATAGGAAGTTGTAACAATTACGAATTTTGGTTAATTTATATAAACTATTCTTTAAATAAATAATGTTAATAAAATTTAAATTACATAATTGCACCAAATGTTAAGTAAACGACATAATTTAGAAATGTGAAAGTATTAAAACCAGTTGAGTATAATGACTGATTATTAATCTTGTTTATCGAAAGTCAATTGGACAAGTGCTTCTTATATAATTTTCGTGTAGGAAGTAAATGCCAATTAATAAGCTGCTAAAAAGCTGATAATATACAATGATGATTATTGTTTGATTTAACTAATACATTTTAATATCTGAATTTTATTTGGTAACATTTTGGCACCCAACGTGGGGCCAATTGGAATAAATCAAAGAATAAAGATTTTTCATACTAAATAGTAGAAGTGGGAAAAGAATAAACGAAAGCAAAATTAATGCAAAATGCTAAAGTGGGTTAGATTAATGATAAAAGTTGGAAAGAATAAAAACTTAAATTAATAAAGTGAGACTAAACTAGGATTAGGGCAGTTGTACAAAAAACGATCAAGAGAATAAAAAATGAAAATTTAAATAAATATAAGGTAGATTATGAATATGCAAATAGAGATGAAGAATTTAATGAAATAAATGGAAGAATAGAATTAAGTAAGTAATAAATAATATGTGATGCAGAAAATTAAACAAAATATATGCATGAAATGAAAGCAGTGACATAAGCAGCCAAAATGAAGAAAATTTGAGAAATTAAATATCGACAAGGTGTAAGATTTCACCAAAATTTCAGTACAATGCGTATATTCAAAAAATTTACAAACCAACGTTTTAAAATATATCCACCATATTGAAAAATAAACAGGTCATTAGTAGGCTATTAGTTAGCGTTAGATGGGTGTTTTACACCTGGACGATTATATCAGTTCCTGATGATTCATCACTCATGAGCAATGATACACTTCTGTTCGATGTGATGTGATTGTAGACGAGATAGAGAACCGACGACGACGGGGAAACGGTCAGATGACCTTCATTTTTATAATTAAAGGAAACAGGTAAATAAATTGCAAAGATTTGCAGTTGATTTAATTCTAGTTATTGCAACTTCCAGGTTCTAGTATTTTTAGCTTTCTTCAGAACACAAAATTAATTTTCAATTATTTCAGCTTCAGACTCTTAGATTGTTAATAAACCAAACTGAGATAGCTCGGATGATGGATCTAGAGATAAAGGGGGAAGAAAATTATACATGTAGAACACTGAAAATTATGATCTCCTTTTTTGCCTTTATGGAAGTTGACCTGTTGAGCTAGTGATCTGATGGCAGTAGAAGAAGCTTTCCATCTACTGACTTGAATTATTCCAAAGTCAAGGTAATTCGTCTGTACCTTGAAATGGAAATGGCGGATGTTGTAAATTGTGAAAATGAAATAAACAGCCATTATTGAATTTTCTGTTGGTGTAACATCTTAAACCCATTGCAAGAAATTTATGAGATTGCCGTACTTCGCCTTTTTATTGGCAAAATACTGTCAATTCGTAAAAGCAAGAAAATACCAAAAAAGTGCAGATCTTGCTTTTTCTTGCGCTTATAGCTAACTTTCCTAAATTTAGCCTTATTGACCGATGTTTTATAAAGAAAACTGCCAAGATGATCAGTTTGGGCTTTAGAGTGAACCACTCTGCAGATTAGAAACAGTTCTCCTCAAATATTTATTTTCTAAACCACTAATGATTCTGATTTGGCAGAATACAAACTGGACCAGTCAATAAAATCTTCTTGAGCTATTTCAAGGTTTGTTCTTCATTTAGCTAGTTCAACTGCGCCCACGTTCTAGAAGATTAAAAGAACATTCCTGGTAGTCTCTTCTTTTTTTTTACTGCATATACCCCATCAACCTCCATATGAGTATGCCAGTGAGGAGAAATTTGCAATTTATTTCCTTAATATGCTGCAGTTTTTAAACAGATACGTAAAAAGGAACATTCAATTTCTATTTTGGGCAGCACAGTTGTCTGACTAAATCGTTATTGTATTGACATCATCTGGGAGTGTATTAATGCACTTCATTAGAGAAGATTCCACCTCCTGTAGAAATTTACTGGTTCCACATCATGCAATGATTTTCTAATACGGTATTATCGTAAATGGTAAAATTGAAGGTCTATCATCTACCGATAGTTATATCAGAACTCCTAAGATGTAAAAGCCAGATGAATTTGTTTGAAATCAGAGCAATTTCTTACCTAACTTCTGCCCTTTCCATTCCAAGGTACGAAAGTAGGTATATTATAGGCAATTTATTATGCTGTTTAGAGTCGTCAGGTAGTAATTTGGTGAGTGAACTATAAATAATACATAAATCTTGTTAAAAAATTAATAAAATACGCAAACTCGAGACAAAATGAATATATCGAAAAACTGCCACTGGACACCAGGTAGACCGCAAAATTGATTGATGATTTTATAATCCATCATATCAATTCCATCTTTTTGGATTTTGAGTTTTACATTACCTACTTATGATCCGCATTGGCTATCATTAAAAGAAAACCAGATACCCAAAACACAAATTTTCAGAAGATGAAACCTCGAAATGCGCTTTGAAAGTGTCATGGTGGTGAACTTACCGCAGACTGACCCTAACCCAAGGTTCATCAATGTCAACCCTTGAAAATCATTTAATTCAAGGAAATAAAAAAACACTGATGCCCATAAATTTAAACGATGGAATACACATCAACAATTAACCGAGTTAAAGCGTATGACACATAGGTCATTATTACTTTATTTGTCATCCTCGTAATTTTATACACAAAGCATAGCGAGACGCAACCAAATCACATGAGTTTATTAACTTCTAATAGTTAATTTTTGCTTAATATACAGGCCAATTGATAACTCAGTAATTCCAATTTAAAGAGGTTATCGATAATTACTCTATCGCTAAAAAAATGCAATTACTGATTTAAAAATTCTATTTTCGTGTATTTGAATATATAATTAGTGTTTGTATGTATGCATGTATATTTTTTCTATTAAATCAATAAAAAAATTACCTACTTGAAGCTTAAAGCAGTAGTAAATATTATGACAGTCATAACTGCGCGAGTCCGAATATGACTTAATCAGTTTTTCTTCAATAACTCGAAATTGGTGAAAGATATCAAAAATATTAAAGAGGTCAAAATTGTTTAATGTAAAAGGACGAATAGTTTTTGTTACACAATTTTTTTTTATTTTATTCGCCGTTTTCGAGTTATTACCGAAAAACGTAAGTTCTCGTGGTTATGCGATAATTATATGGATTCCATACTTTTATTGAAACAAATTAAATCTTAGTAAATATAATTTACAGAAAAATGAATTATTACATTACTACAATTCAATAAATGTTTTTTATTGTTTTAAACCATTCGTTTAAAGTAGTATTGCAACGTGAAATCAATCAATATTAGGTGGTCGTGTTGGCAAACTGATTATCAATTCTTGCAACATTTAAAGTGGGTTTGATATGTGTATCAGTATTTCCAACAACGATTTAATGAATAATAAAAATATATACAGTGCAGGGAATTAAAATAAGGTCAATTGTCGTAGTTTTACTAATTGACCCTTCGCAAATGCTGACTTCACCTATCACGTTTATTAACTGTTAAAAATTTACACATTATTACTTGTACACATTCAGTCAATTAACAACCATCAGCTAATTTTATAAACAAATTGCAAAATAAAATCAGCTGAATTTTAAAATTCTTTAGGTTACTGAAAGAATTAGTAAATTTCAACTGAATTAATTAATTGCCCCAATTAGTTTGTAGTACTAAATGTAAAAAAATTTAATTGCAGGTTTGTAACAAAACAAAGGGGAAAGCAATGTTTACAAAATTGTTATTATCATTATTCCGAATCTTTATTATTTGTTTAAATTGTTTTTTAATTAATTTTATAGAAACTAAAAGTAAATTAATTAAGTTAATATTGAACTTTACCCATAAATTTAAATCCTTTATTTGTAATTAAAAAAGTTTCTGCAATAAAAAATAAAATGCTTGACCTACCCCAAGTTGGAAATTTTGCAACGACGTCAAGGGTGGAAATCAGCATGCTATGCACTATGGAAGTAGACGCATTTAACCCTATTCGCGTAAATAGTAATTTTGATTATTATCGACAAAATGCACACACATCATGAAAAGGTTAATGAACTTCGGCAAGTGGTATATTGAAAACAAATTGCCTATGTGATATGGACTTATGTATAACAAATTGATCAGAAGATTATGTATGTATTAGTATGAATAACGTCGTGGGGTAGAACTTCCTCGCACGTTTTGTTTATTAAACTTTTATATTATGAACAAAGCTTTTAAATAAATTACTTGTATAATATATTATGTATTCATTGAAAAGTAATAATCTCAGAACGATGAACTGTAAATATACTTTTTTAGTAATTTGATCTATTTATTATTTGTACTGTCCAAAAGGTCATTGTTTCTATCAATTTTGAAGTTGTAAAAGCTAAATCGTTAAGCCAACAATCTCGTCGAGTTGCATCAAATAATGCGTAAAAAGATTAGCTCTTGGCAGTTATACTATGTACTAATTTTGTTATTACATACTAAAATCACAGAAGCAACTAATTCTCCTTTGAAGAAAACGATTAACTCTTTAATACGAAATCTGTTATGCAGCATTCTTTTCTTTCTGTTTTGGGATAAATCCAAAATGGGTTGGTTAAATTATGCTTAATTATATACAATAAAAACAGTTACTTTGCGGATTTCGATCTATTTAATGGCTAGGCGTTTAGTCAAGATTAACTTCATTGTATTTTATTGAATAAAATCGTAGTATACTATGTAATCTTTTATACGAATTGTGAATCTTTTGTATTTGAATAGCGGAATTTTTATATCAAAATTTATAAAAGTTTTGTTCTACGAGCATGAGATCAATAAATCAAATCAATTCGTCTTATTATTTAGCGATTCCATTAAAGAAAATTGATAATAAAATGTCAAGTAATTATTGGTTGAATTACCAGAACCACGAGTATTTTTTTACTAATAATAATTATTGAGGATATTACTACCAGGAAGTTGAAAACTCAAATCACATATCAAGGATTAAGGAACTAAATTTTTAAATAATCGGTTGCGACATGCAAATTTTCAAACCAAAAGGTCCCACAACGACCTCACCGTACGTGAAGTTTGACAAATCTAGATTCATATTTAAATAAATCCTTGCTCCAATTAATCCTTAATATTTAATTAGATCTAATGTTAATTTTATACAAAAATATTCTTATCAGAAGGATCGTGTCGAAGAAGAAGAATACAAAAAATTATTTAAAATATCAAAAAACGTTATTGTTTCGAACATGTTAAGTGCATGTAAGTATAATTTAATAAAATATCGAAGCATGAAGTTTAGAAATCGTAACCATTACTTTCGCTCAAATAACCATACAAGCTAAGTCTATTAAAGATAAATAATAATGACTCGAAGAAGAAAAAAATGAAACAGTTGGTTATAAAATTATGTTGAAACTTGTATTACAAATTTTATGGTAAATCGCCATTGCACGCTATAACGGGCTAAATAATATAAAAAGCGATTGTTTTAGGTTAAATTAAATAATAAATGAAGTTGCGAACGAATCGGAAAGGGTTGGTAACTACCTTAATGGTCACATTAATAAATATATAATTAGCAATGGGAAATACTCGCTATATCTCAAAATAACCAAAAAGAACAACAAGTAATGCATTTTGGGTCAACGAACTGTAATTTACTTTTCCATGTAATTTCGTCCCTTTGTAATATTTGCTGTTATGAAACCTGTCAATAATAATAAAAAAAAAGAACTTAAATAATTATTACAACCCTTCATCAAACATTCTTTTATCGGTTCAACATGACACGGTCATTATAATAGCCCACGTGAACAAATGTTTGAACACGTTTCCTATATTATTTTTACTTTTTGCAGTAAAATTTTGAAAATTATTTTGCTATTACCGACTGAAAAAAACCGATTGTTTTGTTTGCCCCGTGATTTTGATCGTAACAAAACATTTACAAAATGAAATAATAATTTTTCCATTAAACCAAACTCGAGAAATTAAATTAAATTTCAGGATAAATCGATTTTTGGTTTTCCAAAAAATAATTATCGGTCTTGAAGCGCACGTTTATTGCTCTTTATTTACTTTTTGTACTAATTAGTTTTCAAATTTAGATTTTATTTAACGGAAACAATAATTTTTATACCTACTTTCATTAGTTTTTCAATACGTGCACGTCAAGGATAATAACACAGTTATAGTTTTTCTCATAAACCTGATAATTTAAAAAGTATGGGTCATCGTATTGGACTACTTCCTATTATTATTCAATTTTTAATAGCAAAATTATGTAGGATGACTCGAATTCGAAATAAAATTAATAATGCGGTATTTTCTGAATTCAACTGCTTCAAATAAGGGTTGTTGATAATCTAATTATATAGTAGAAACTTTTTAACTTTAATACCACCCCGAGACTTTAATTTGTGACACAAAAGAGTTAATCTCGGTCATGCTCACAAAATAATGAAGGTAAAAAGATAAAAATAATTTGGATAATTGGAACACAGCACGTCTCGATTTTCCACATAAAAACCGACATTAGTAGGTACCATCAGCTTATTCATATTATTATAACCACATCAAAATTTTATGGAATGAAAGGTGAAGCAAAAACTGAGAAATGTTATGGTAATTCCAAGAGGGATGCAGAACATTTTGAAAAAAAGATTGATACTACTGTAACTTCACCCTATCTCTACTAAAATAAGTTTTAAAAACGCAACTCAAACTTGCAGTTCAATAAATGATAACCAAATGCAGCCCCAAATCATTGCAGTACCACCATTAAACTTTATACTCATTTTAATTTTTTATTTTCTTCTCATTATGCCAGAAATGTTTAAAACCATCAAATCTAACGGGATTAAAATGTTTTCTATCGGAAAATATATTTTTCCACTCTTTTTCCTATTAAACATGATTTTCGACAAATTTCAACCTTTGAATTTTTATGCCTAAAGAAAACTTCTTTAAAAAATTTCACAATTTAAATCAAATTTTATCTTTCCAAATTTGGTCTATTCCACGATTAATTTGAGGTAGAGGTCGCTTTTAAATTTTGATGCGCGCTTATTCCAGAATGAACTATTCTAATAATTATTACCGAACTAATAACCATTAGATTTCCAATTTTTAAAAACTTATATATGACCCTATGTGATTAGTTAATTTTTTCTCAATTTCTCTATTGCTAAGCCCAAATCTTCATTTACTTTAATTTTACCAATTTCCTTTTGTATTGAGATGCTGCTTGAACCATTTTGAATTGAAACGAAAACTATTGATAAACACAAAATTAAAAGTTTGCTTAGTTAATTTCACTATAAGAATTCTCATTCATTGCAAATTTTTTCGTTGCTTGATGCATTAGAACAGTGGACCCCCATTTTGAATATAATTTTGTCTCGGTCCCTGGATAATTAACAGACGTGGAATTTAACAGTTACTGACTGACAAGGAAAGCCTACAACTAATGAATAGTCAATCTTGATATTTTTTTTAATTAAAATATATCGAAAATAAAGCGATGTGAGAGAGAATAAATAGATACTTTTTAATTAAAGAAAAAAATTATAAAATTGGTCATTCATCAGCTATAGGCACCCCTTGTGAGGGGTTCAATTCGGTTCGTTTTCCTAATGATGTAAATAATAAAATACGTTATGTTTAAAATATTAACCCAGTATTAATTTCGTATCTATTATAAAAGTATAAGACTATCTGGTAACCCCTGAACGGTTCTCCTTCAAATTAACAAAAGCGTCTGGTAGTGGTTTAAATAATGTATTATTATTAGTATTATTTTGTACACCAATAAAAGTCATTCTTGAGACTGTGATAAGCAGATTGCTTACATTACTATATTATGGATGAATTTTTGTGGGAAAATGAGGTAATAAAGATATTGACAGACTCTCGAACTATAAAATTTTTTTTCTTGGATTGTACAAATTTCGGGGTGTGTCCGGACTCCGGAGCGCTAATAAAACACAATAATAATAATATTGGGTCGCGGTTGTCTACAGAGTTACATTTAATTATCCTATTCAAGTTTCTGATTCTATAATGTTAAATTAAAATTGTAACGACTTTGGGGCCATTGTACATTGTATAACAATGGCGTATAAAGTGCATAAAAGTAAACAATTTTTCGATTTTTGTACAATTGAGCGTGCAACGGTAACTTTGTATGTGCAATGACAAATTTGTACAAATTCGGACGTTGTGAATAGCATACATAATAATCACGAGGATTTGGGTATAATTCGTCCCAGTTTTTCTCAAATAACTAAAACTGTAAAAAAAATATTAAACATATTCAAAACAAAAACTTTTCGCTTCTTCGAAATTTTCACCGTTTTTAAGTTACTAGAGAAAAACTGGATGGTGTCATACTCGAGCGCTTGTGGTTATTCTTCGATTTCTAAGTTTTCCAATTATTACCTTGACAAAAATAACTAGGTAGCTTCGGTGGTATGTCGATAAAATTGAAATAATAAACTATTTAGAAGATGGCTACCATAAAAGCTACCCCTTCCCTGCTTACAAGGCAAATACTTACAAATAAACAGCTCAAAAGTATTGAGATGACAATATTAACTTCACAAGTTAATAATTTAATATGTTTTTGATTCTATAATTCAATAACTAATAAGTAGACAATTGGAATTATTATGCTCCATAAATTATTGGTTTTACCTCAAACGTTGTTTTTGTTTACTTTCGTGCTATTTACATTATTATTTAATACACGTTAGAAGTGTAACACGGCCTAATTATTCAAAATTACAGACTAAAATAGACTATTAATTTAGATCAAAGAAACGTTACCTATCGTGCTATTCCCATAAAATAAACTAAGCTTTTGATACTCAGATTATCTAAAAATAAAAGTTGAAGAAAATCTATTTTTATGCTTTTAATTAGAAGGCGTCATCGGTAATACGAAAAATGGTTCATTATTCATTAATTAAGCGAGAAAAATTATAATAGTCACATCGTTAAATTTATTTTTGCTCACCTCTAAATGTTCACTAGGCACCACTTTACTCAGCGCGATGAAAGAATTTTTGTCAACTGCTAACCATATTCCCACACCCAGTACCAGAGAACCTGCCAACTGAAAATAAAAAAAAAATTAAAAAAATTATGTTAACACTTATACATACCCTAATATGGTAAAGGAAGAAAAAAACCTTTTTTTCTTTTGTAATGAATATTAATATTAAAAAATTTTACGAGGTGTTATTAGGCGTTAAATTTATTTCATTTTTAAGTTTGGGGGTTATGTACTCAACTTTTAATTTCATCTGATACGAAAGTGACATCGACGTTTTCTCTAGTTCTGTTTTCGTTTCGATTATTGTGAATGTGAAATTTTCGTTTTTCATAAACCATGGTCCAACAAACAAAATTAAAATGGTTAGTGGATATGATGTTATAGTGTAATAGAACTTATCCTCCAAAACTGTTCTATAGGACTTGTCTATTTCTAAGTCATATTTTATATCAGCAGCTCTGATAATTTTCATTCAAAATTTAAGTCAACTGAGATGATCAGACAAAATTGTAATCGAGGAGGTTACTCTGTCCACCGAAACGTCCGTGGATCATCAAAGCTGTGGTTCAACTTTTGAGCAAGTTGTGCTTTAATATAACGAAAAAGTGTGACGTGTGCGAATATTATACTTTTACATGCAAAAACTTTGTGTTTTTAATGATATTATTATGTAAGCACTATTAAATTTTAATTTGTTACATTGTAAAGATGTCTCGTAAAATTAAGTTGAGACATCACTTGTATGATTAATTTGTGAGGTGTAACACTACCATTGCTAAAATACGAGTAAAAAATGATATAAATTAATGCATACAGCGTAACTTCAATAAGTATCTTAACGCGGATCATACTGAATTTTCATACTTAATCAAATTTCTCGTCAATTCCCTTCAATATATATCATTAAAATTACAACGGTTACAAAAATATTCTTTATCAAAGCAATATAGACTTAACGCCACTTAAACACGTTTTAATAATAATTATGTGCCTATTGACGGTTTCTCATTAGGGAACACTTCAAATCGCAACCCTTTTTTTTGTTAATTAACCAACAAGATTTTTTTTTATTTTTTTTTCAGCCTTAATTTTTCTCATGGTTTCTTTCATTAAGTCGTAAAGAAGCAGAAGACTTTCCCTTCTAAGGGCTAGATTGTGTCGTATTTCTTAATTAAAAATTCTCAGACGCCACTGTATTTCGCTTGATCTTCTACACCAAAAAAACTTCCTAATTTTTAAATCGCTATTGTATTTTTCTGAATATGGTAGATCATCGTACGAACTACGAACCTTCAAGGTAACTAACTCGTTATACCGACCGAAGTGTAATTTAAAAATAATTACAACAAATTTCGAATTAAATTACACTAAACTAATGATCACATTAATTTATTGATAAAAGTAATACTTACAAATATAATAAAATTAAAGCAGCACAGGATGTATTTAGCTATACAGGCACCACAATCGTATACCATTTTGAAAAATTTTGCACTTCCTTTTGTCTAAACTGCTGAAAATTTTCAATCTGAAACAAAATTTTAAAGTTAATATAAGTTACAATGTTCATTGTAAAGTTGTAAAACAAAAGTGTGGGATGATTTAATTATTAAGTAATAAAATACCTATAGAATAATAAATATTTTGATACAATAATCCGTTAAAAAACTTTATTTACAAAAAATGTAGGTACATATAGGTAACTTACTTGTGGGAGTATAGAATCGTGTAAAACAGAATATCTTAAATGATTAGCTTTTCAAAATTACGTTTCACCACCATTACTGTTAGTGCGATTAAAGTCTAAATGGAACAGAGAAAATTATGGGAACAAAGATTAAAATTAACTACTACCTAGTTCTGTAGTAATAGTCGTGTGAATGCTAGCATCTCGAATGTTTGAATATTAATGTATTGAGTATAATTATTTTTACCATCATATCGTATCGGTACCAAAATTAATGTTCCATTTAAAATTAGTGTTAGCAATAATAGTAAAATCAGTAATAATACATAAACAATATTTCGTAACTGAAAATGTAATGAGAATTGTTCAGTGACAAAATCAAAAAATTCTAAAGCCCGATTTACACGATGCGAACACATCAAGTGCGTCGTGTAACTTTGGTGTTACGGTATCGCACACCTAATCGTACATATAAACACCAGCAAAATACCCCGTGATATTGGTTATTAACGTGACATCAAAGTTATATTATAGCAAAGAATGTTCATGAGATAAATACAAACATTCAAAGATACAAAATTACACCCATTTATAATACCAAGTCGATGATCAGCATACGCAAACCAAACTGAAAATGCTCAATAACCGGATGGAGTTCAACTCTGCAGGCCTTTTATTAAAGATGACCTTAGACTAAACAATTACGGCCTATTGATGCGATTCGCTTTTTAGTTTCAATTCTCAAGCTCCCATGGGATGAACCAAACGGTTCAAGGCTGAAAGTATAATTTAATAATTTTCAGCAATTCGATTGTAATTTATAATGGTTAAACTTATAGTTTCGCTTTTAACTAGCAATAAGTTCAAAGTATTAGAGCAACGATTTGGAAGTCTTAAAACATGAAGAACACAATCGATATCAAATTATTCATTAGATGATATATAGTAATCGAATAATGATCTAAAGAAAATGATCAGTTGTAAAGTTTAGTTAGAAACTTGAGAAAATTATGTTTTTGGCTAAAATAATTACCCTAATTTTTTAGCAAAAGTAGAGGGATTGGCATGTTAAAAAGAGGGTTTGTATCGATTGGGACTGTAGAACATTCAACGTGGACATAATATGTACATTTATTACATACTACAATTTAACATTATCGTTGGTCGTTACTTATATTGTCGTGTTGTTAGTAACACAAAAATACACTTTAATACCGTACAGCAAACTGGCAAACAAAAATGTTACGTAATTACGTACTACTTATCTAATTAATAATAAAAAAAAAAAGCTTTTTATACGGTAATATAAATAAGAAGGCAATAAATAACTGAGGAATAACTTTGATTATCATTTATAATATCCAATTTCAGATACGAAGACCTGGAAATTTTGAAAATACCCGATGTAGTTCAAAATATTTTCGACAAAACTTTTATAAAATTTTGTCCATCTGGAAACAAAAAATCAGGATTGATAACAGATTGACCAATCAAAAAGCTTCATTTGCTTAAACAAAGCATTACCAACCTTTATAAAAATTTATGTATTGTCGTATTCCTTCTGAATGAGACCGAAAATAATGTAAAAGTTGTTATTACAATAATTATAAATTATACCCTACTAATAAATAATACTTGAGCTAATTTGCAAGGAATAAAGGTAAAAAATTGAAATAAAGCAAAAGTTTTTGTTTTACTTTTTTAGACTTTTAATAAAAATAAACACAATTAATGTGAATATTGAGACGTATTTACATAGCTATCAGGGTGACGCACCCTCTGAATACTCAAGGGTTGAATAAATTTCGACGTTTAATACAATTATTATTTCAATTAATTTCAAGATGAAAGAAAACAAAAGAAATACAACGCCTTAGACAGCCTAATTTTATCTTTTTCATTTGAGACAAATTTTAAGAACCAGAAATATTACTAGGATAGCAACGAATTTAATACGTAATACGAGGGGAGAATAAGCTTGGTAAAAACGTTATAAGAAATCAATATTTTTTAATGAAATAAATTTTATTTTTCGACATGATCTCCTTGAAGCGGAAGGCACTTGGTCCTTCTTTGAATTAATTTTTCTAAATTACTGTAAAAAAAATAGCAACTTGTAAAACTTTTGACTTGTGAACTGGTGCATTATCATACAGAAGCAAAATTTGTTTGTTTCACTTGCCCTTTCTTTGGTAGTTTCCTTTAATTTCTGTAATAATCCTGCATAATAACTGTTGCACTCTCTTTATTAGACAGCTAATCAATTAACAGAATTCCCTTGGCATCCCAAAAAATTGTTGTCATAATTCATAATCTTGCTCACCCTTATTGATCTCCCCCTCGTACAATATAGCATTATTTTCAACTGTAATTTCATTTCTTCTGGCCAATTTGTCAAGTCGAACTTTAATTTTACCTTGTTAATAAGGAAATTGATGAAATTCAAAATATTTTCTCACAGTTGGATTTGGCTTCACTTTACACAGACTGATGGAACAGCGATTATCAAGTTTGAAAACATTTGGTAAATAATTTTACTTTAAACTGAATATTTGTTTACGTTTTAGTAAAATTACTTTGTGATCGATTCTATTTTCATTCGGTTGACTACAACCAGAACAAACACTTCTTTTTTCTATTATCGGTCGTGACACTGCAATAGCTAAATCGGACAGAACTTCTTGATACGAATGGTTAACTTCGATTCTTCGGATGGGAAAAGCTAGTTCAACAAAAACTGGCTGAGAAATTGAAAAATGAGCAGATTGATGGATTTAAAATTGAACTTTTTCTAATCTAGAAGTATATAAAAACAAATAATGCAACTCAATGCATCCTGGGTGACCCACCTTATCCCCAAATGCGATTGTGGAATTCAAAACCAATTCATTTGCTATATCATCTGAGTGTTCAAATCAAACTTACTTCAGAAACTCTAATTTAATACAAAATAATAGAATTTTGTGCAGTATTACCCGTATTACCCTAGATACCTTTGAGCGGCTGTGGAGTAAATCACGTCCAGTACGCCTTCTGGCACATATACTATTGGAATGCTATCCCTATACTGTATTTTTACATCCAATATTGCATTCTACTTCTGGTGGCCTCCAGTATTTAGACAGCAATTTTTTCAACAATAAAATATATTATATATGCAAGTTTTCCTTCACCTAGCGAAACCCTTCATTATATACACGGACCAAAGATATTATTTAAGGATATTGATAAAGAAATTAAAATTCTGAGAAATTGGTAATTTCAAATCGATGCGATGGTAGTAAAAAATTAATGCGTCTAAAAAAACCTTTGTATTCAAGAAATTTCCTTCAAAATATAATTATGCAATAAGTCAATCAAACTCAATGCCTAATTAGGTCCCTACCTAAAAATACTTGACATTTCTAGAATATTACAAGAACAACTTAATTTCTAACAAAATAATAACTTTTTTAAAGTTTCAAGCGATCAGCTTGCATCAAGGGCAACTGATAAGTGATAACCAAACGTGCAAAATCATTGTATGAAATTATCAAAAACATAAAATTTTACAAAAATTTTCTTTTAAAAATTATGATATCGAAAAATACACTTATGCTCATTAACAAATGGTATCGATTGCATTGTTGCCCTTTCCTTTTCCAAATAATGTGTTTTAACAAACATTTTTTAGTCGCGTATTTCTCTTTCTAAAATACATTCGAGGTCGAATATTTATTCAGATAATAGGCTAATAAATGTTAATTACACTAAAGGTTGGTTTTCACTGACCAAGGGATTTGACAAACTTGTTCAAGCTTTGCTGTCGAAGTTCATTCCGTAAGCTCCTGCCTTTTCTAATAAAATGGCACTCTCCAAGTTGCTATTAGTACTGGTAATAAAACACCGGAAGACAACGTAAACAACCATAAAGATAATGGTTATATACGCAAATGGATTCAAACTGCATATTTTATAAAAAATTATATAACCATCACCTTTGTATTCCAGATCATATTTTTTGGAGATGACATTTTTTTGTGGGTAATAAAATTATAACAAAATTTTTTTTAAGGTTTTTTACAGAAGTTTTTGAAAATCTTGACGTTTTTCTGCCACTCCCTGTATATTAATTTAATATAAATGTACTGTATAAAAATAAAATATTACACAATAATCATAACATTTTTGGAATAATTGCAATAGGTAAGAAGCACACCCGTAAAACTCACGTGTAAATTTTATAACACTTGCGTGATAACGGAAAATAAATTAATCCTCACTAACTAAAGTGAAAATGTGTGTCAAAAAAATAAGTATATAATGAAATACTTTACCCCAAAATTATAGCTATTTTGGCAGTTCATTACATTATTAAACAGAAAATAAAGTAATGTTTTCAGGTTGCCTTCCCAACTTTTTCAAAATTTAAATTTAGATATACGACTACCTACTTTTGAAAGATAAATTGCACTTAATTTTAATTATACTAAATAAACATTTTGTTAAAATGCACTTTAACAACTACTGTTAAAAATTACAGCTTCTCAATGACCGCCGCCACCAACTGCAATGAAAGTTTTAATTCCAATATGAAAATTGTGCATCACACAGCGGCGAAACAAATAAATTAGTTTTCATGTAGGTTTCTACGGAAAACAGACATTGTTGGACTTAATAATCAATGACAGTTAATGAATTGTAACAATATAACAAATTTGTCACGCATTTTTATGCTTTTATGACAATTAATAAGACTTTCTTACAATTAGTAAAAGATAATATTGAATAAAAGTCTGATGGTTTGTGATAAATTCCTACTCGATAAATGTACCTAATTCAATTGACATAAATTCCAAAGACTTATAGTTAGATAATATCCCTAAAAATTAAAAAACTGTTCAGTTGTCTCGCCTAGATTTTATTCAAACATTAAAATGAGCTCTATAAATTTCTATAAAATTTGCTAAAAACTGTTGCAGAACAGGTATACAATTAGAAGAATATGTTAATTTTCTTCTTTTTTTTGAAAATCAGAACATTAAAAGGAAAGTTTTACAGAAGATATGGACTGTCTCCGATTATGGTTACAAATCTGCAATTAGTTGAAGTTTTCCTTACTTCGATTGATTACTATTTTGACTTTCTAATATTTTACTTTTTTTTAATTATACGACACCTTAACATTCGTTTTGTTAAACCAAACATAGTAAAGAAGGTCGCGATTATATTATAACGTTCAAGGTTTAGAAACTTACAACTTTTTGTATTTAATCGATAACTTTTTCAATTTTGATTGTTCAATTATTCTTTCTGCATCGTAAACAATTGGTTCATGAATATACTTTTAATGGATTTAGTAAGTAAAAAACTTTCACTCTTTTAGTAATGCTGAAGGTGTCGCTAGCGGAAGAAACTTCCAACCCACAATCATACTTTTACTGAAAGTGCATCCTAAAATATGGAAATTAGAAATTAATCAATATTTCAAGTTTAACAAACTTAGCACAATCAAACCGGGCCCATAAATATGGATAATAATTATAATCTTCTCCAACTATTAAGTAACGAAATCCTTACAAAACTTAGTTAAGTAATTAAGTGCAACCTCAAACAAAATTTTAGATTTTGCAAGTTTACCACACACGAAATGTTCAGGAAATGAACAAATAATTAAAATCGAAACTAAATTAGAAAATACTAAAAGATTTGGTTTCACAAAGAAGCAAAAGTAATGCTTGGGCAAATTAATTTATTTTACAACTTCATTCAATTAATTAAGACTGCTTTGTTTACTATATCAATTCTTAATTTGAATTTCAAATTAATGCCACTTGTTGATTCATTGAGTCTTTTCTTATTTACTACATCTACACGTTAAGCAAATTTTATTTTTATAATAGTACCTTTTTACGGTTTTGAAACATGCTCCAAAAAAGTAAACCGTAAATTAACGCATAATA
Source organism: Rhagonycha fulva (assembly GCA_905340355.1). Taxonomy (NCBI): domain Eukaryota; kingdom Metazoa; phylum Arthropoda; class Insecta; order Coleoptera; family Cantharidae; genus Rhagonycha; species Rhagonycha fulva. The sequence continues at coordinate 40,603,950 of HG996556.1, forward strand.
CAACGTAAAATGAATGAGTAACTTCAAATTGTTTTGTTCTTTTGTGGTATAACTTCCTCTTCAGCAATTACGGTGCGTCACTATATCGTGACAAATTAATCGAAAATTTGTTCTGAATGATTCGATAATAGCTACATTAATGCTTGATTAATTAAATGTAAATGTCAGGTGAATCAAGCGTTGAAAAACGCATTCGATTTTGTTGTGCGTATTTTAAAAAAACTGGGAAAACATTTGAAATTAACGATACGTGCATACATTTCTCAAGTTCAACAACTTTTCGTGGTTTCAATGAATCGTCAAAAAAGTTCTATTTTTTTATTAAGATAGTAAGTAAGAGCTTCCTGAGTCTATCTCAGCAGTTCTCAACTTTTATTCCGACATCATTAACATATGAAATGGATAACAAAATAATTGGTAGGTTTATTGGGTTCTTTTATGTTCCTCCTTTTCAGCTGAGTTACTTTGTGGAAAACTTTGTACCAGACTTTATAAACAACTTTTTACCTTAATATCGGCAAACATGATAATAGGGAAATCGATCGAAGTTTCTGACAGATAGGAAGGTGAATAAACAGAGACTGCAGATTATTAATTGCAGATTTTTAATAAAATCCCTGAGGGAAGAACATCTAGATGTCATAATTATATAGTACATAAAGCCATAAAAAAAATTTATATCGCAATTTATACCTAATTATTTTTTATTCGGAATAACTAATAATTAAAATTTAAAACTATTGGAACGAAAATACAACTGCTCACAATCGGTTAATCGAGTGAAAGTAAAGCTGTAAAAATTGTTTTCAATTTTCTTTTAGATTAAATAAAATATAATAAAATTAAATCAAAATTCAACGACAATATCATGTACCTAGTACTTCAATTTCCAAAACATTTTGATTTTAGTATTTGTATGTATGTTAGAATAAGTGAGGATTACTAAACCTGAACCCGGACCTGTATATGACGTTAATGAAATACTCTGCCCTGACTAATAATTTTAAATAAATGCGTTGAGTAAGTAATACCAACCTAATTTGGTATTATTAGGTTGGTAATCAACTATAACAGTATTACTATATCAAAACACAGTTTATCATAGGGGTGTGAAGACAGTAGAAGAACCTAAATATAGAAAATCGAGAAGAATATTATTTTAGCTTCATTTATTGCAAATATTTTGGCTCACGCTAACATCAGAAGTGGAATTCGAACCAACGTTTAACTGCAAACGGATAAGTTTTTTTTTTGTCGTGTTTTTTTTTTGGTTTTTGTTGGTTTTGTGTTTTATTTTTTCTCTCGTTTGGTTTAAAATGAATCAAAATACAGAAGATTCCCAAAATGCAATTCAAAATCCGGACGGATATCCGATGGACTTAGAACAAATGCACGATGCCGTTAATAGCAAATTTTTGATTGATGAATAATGGATTGAACAAATAAACGATTTAAAGAAACGAACTAAAATATCCGATTTCATTATGATATTGAAAGAGGGAGACGCTCTACGAGAAAATGAAAAATAAAGTTTTTCGATGGATGGAAACCATTTGATAGGAGTTGGAATAATTTGTGTATGACTTTTGAATAACGTTCCCCAAACAAGAAACATGGCACACGAAGCTAAACAAGGCAGCTAATATAGAAAGTTCAAACCTTGTTAGTTTATGTGAATACGGAATAAAGAAAATACGTAGTACCAACCTCAACTGGAATGGCAGAAAGTAATACGTTCCATTGGTGGAATAAATAACGATATTATTCGACAAAGAATACGAATAAATGTACCAAAGAATCAACAAGATCTTAAAGCTTTACTTCGACAATATGATAGCGAAATCAAAGATGATCATCGAAGAGTACCAAAACAACTCAAGCTAGATACTATGCAATCGTATGAGAAAAACAGAAATTATCAAAAAAGTGTTTCAACTGTAAAAAAATAGGTCATTCAAAGAAAGACTGTAAATATTCAGAAAACCCGAAGCATGCAATGAAAGAAATCTAAATTAAGAAGCAAAAGAAGTGTTATAATAGTAAAGAAATTCAACTTGTAGCTGAGGATTGCAAAATTGGCTTTGAGTCTACCGCCTTGCAAGCTCCTGGAAGAGAAGTCGATAGACAGTAGTTGTATTCCTGGCGTAGATCATGGGCTCCCAACCGGTGGTACGCGGAAACGTTTCAGGTGGTACGCGTAAGTGATGTGTGCAAGAGTGAAGATAAGTTCCATTACTCCTAATGTTGATATTTTAAATTTTAATCTTTAAAAAATCGTTAAAAACTCGCTATTCTAGCTCCAGTTTTTAGAAATTTTTCCCAGGTGGTACGCAGGTGCAAAAAGGTTGGGAACCCCTGGCGTAGATTGATTGGTTGGAAGACGATTCGGCGTCCCGGATTGTGCGTTGTCATGGGAAATTATGGATTGAACTTGGCGTAGTTCTCAATGATGAGACCCCGAATTTGATATGTACTGGATAGTGATATAAGTGTGTTGTCAGGAATGGACGAAGAGTGGAAATGTGGAGTCCCGAGCGTTGGATGATTTTTGTATATCGGTGAATGCACCGTAATCTTGGTTGTGATTGGCGCATTTCTGAAGTATCCGTATATTTGCTCTCGTAGAGAACAAAACTTCTAAACAGTCTATAGTTACTTTGGGTTTTTTGTTTAAACGAGCTGGCATCCAGGGGCAGTCATGACTGATAAAGCGGAAATTTTCACTTCATCGGAATTCGTTAATTGTTTTAAACGAGAAGATGTTGAATTGCACCTTAAAAATGTGGGAGTGCCCAGAGGTGGCGGACAGGTAAAATCAGTGATAAAAGTCTTGTCTGATCTAGTGAAAAGTGCGTTGAACAACAGAAAGGAGATTGAATGGTTTGCAATATTGACCGGAATTGAAGCAGTACTTAATGAAGGTAAAAGTTTGGCAACTTGATATACGTCGGATGCATTTATGTTCTGAGGGAAGAATCGCGCAAGCGGAAATAGGATTTGGCAACAGTAAGATTTGGAAAGCTAAGCGGGAGGTTTTTGGGACTAAGCAAAATTATAGAAATGCTGGCTAACGAACGTTGTGTATTTGGAGGTTGGAGAAACTAGTGAAAGAGGCTACTTATGAACAGTTGAGAGGCTGGTTTAACAGACAATTTTGAGGAAAATATGACTAGTGAAGCAATTTGATTCATTGCTTTTCTTTGGTAAGTACATTTATACTATAATGTACATTTTCACATATAGAAAACAATACTGAAAGTAGCTGTTTACAGTACAGAAATGTCAAAACCTCAATTGTTTTATGTGCAATCCTACTAAAATGTACACTTTGACATATATTTTTGACGTATTTTGTGAATTTTAAATATTTTATTGCTTAGCAACATACGTATTTCGTTAAATTATTATCGTACATTTTTGCAGAAAATGTGCATTTCATTCCAATTACACATAAAATAGTTTATGCGCTTTATCCTTAAGGTGCCTTTTTGGCATTTGCGTGGTTATAGACTTCGTCTGCGCCTCAGTCTATAATTTTCCGCGCTCATGCCAAGAAGATGCACTTTCAGGACTTGGTGCATAAATAACTATTACGGACGGTAGAATCAAATTATTATGGCGTTGCGGCCGAGTTATTTAAGGCGTTGCGGCCGAGTTATTTAAGGCGTTGCGGCCGAATTATTTAAGGCGTTGCGGCCGAATTATTTAAGGCGTTGCGGCCGAGTTATTTAAGGCGTTGCGGCCGAGTTATTTAAGGCGTTGCGGCCGAGTTATTTAAGGCGTTGCGGCCGAGTTATTTAAGGCGTTGCGGCCGAATTATTTAAGGCGTTGCGGCCGAGTTATTTAAGGCGTTGCGGCCGAATTATTTAAGGCGTTGCGGCCGAATTATTTAAGGCGTTGCGGCCGAATTATTTAAGGCGTTGCGGCCGAGTTATTTAAGGCGTTGCGGCCGAGTTATTTAAGGCGTTGCGGCCGAGTTATTTAAGGCGTTGCGGCCGAATTATTTAAGGCGTTGCGGCCGAATTATTTAAGGCGTTGCGGCCGAATTATTTAAGGCGTTGCGGCCGAGTTATTTAAGGCGTTGCGGCCGAGTTATTTATGGCGTTATTCAAAATTCAAAAAAAAAAAAAAAATGTCACGGGGACGCGACAATTGCAGGATGGCCGTGTTAGAATAAGTGAGGATTACTAAACCTGAACCCGGACCTGTATATGACGTTAATGAAATACTCTGCCCTGACTAATAATTTTAAATAAATGCGTTGAGTAAGTAATACCAACCTAATTTGGTATTATTAGGTTGGTAATCAACTATAACAGTATTACTATATCAAAACACAGTTTATCATAGGGGTGTGAAGACAGTAGAAGAACCTAAATATAGAAAATCGAGAAGAATATTATTTTAGCTTCATTTATTGCAAATATTTTGGCTCACGCTAACATGTATATTCCCAGTTTTCTTTGCGTGGTTATGCGAAAGGCACAGAGGGCTTACAAATACCGTGAAATTTTAACGTAAAAAGTAAAAGAAATCTCCAAAGCCTCCTCTACAACCTGTATTAACTAAATTCAAATTACGTAAATTACAGCTTTTTTACAGCTGTTATCACATCATTATTCCCTTTATGTATTTATTCGGTATTATTATAGTGAAAACCCCATTTTTGAAGATTAAAGTGCCACTTTTCACCTATAGATATAAATCGTCATGAAAAAAGGATGATCACTTAAATAAGGGGACAACTCCCTAGCAACAGAAAAAAAGAAGGGCACTGAGAAAATTTGCTCTTTATTTCACAAGTTTATACGGGGTATTCCTGCCAACAATGTACACCTTCTTTAATTGTCTAATTAAAGGAAGAAATTCAAAGTTAAATTTTGAAAGTCTGTGTCAATTTTAAATAAAACATTTTCCAAAAAATTGACGTCCCTTTCTGGATACAAAATTTAACGGGCCACAACTTCGGTCTTAATTTTTTTTAGAATAACTAATTTTACATCAGAAATCAAGTATTGTTGATGTTGATACAATTTTTCACATAATTTTCACAAAAAAAATAAAAAATTTTCTTACTTTGCAGATGATTTACACTTTTGAGAAAGAATTCAATCATTCATACTATAAAATCAACAGTTTCCGTGTTATGACCATTTGGAGGTAGAAATTACAAAAATGTTGACAAAATACTTTTCTAGTTAAATATTTTTCTTAAAAAAGTGTCTTATGTCACTCACCATCTAAGAAAACTGATCAGTCGTGAAGGCACCAAAATTCGGAATTTAAAGTGACTTTTAATCACTTGGGCCAGGTTTGTCCCTCAGCACCGTTCGTAGAAATAAACTTTACCTTTGTTTTAAAAACTGTTAATTTACTCCCTTGCATAATATAATACCTACTTTTTATTACCCGAATTGTGTTCGTTCACACGTTGTGTGTGAGGTTCGTTATAACCGGACTGCACTATATGTACGCAATAATGGAAGAACAAGAAATTGGTTTGATAAATATCGCAATGCATTGATTTGTTATCCGGCCAAGTCAATAAAGTGTAACCAAAAAAAGGTCACGACTCCCTTGAAGTTTGGCAACCTCCAGGTTGAGAATCGATGTTTTAAGAAACTATTGTGGTCAGACCAAAACATGATATACCCTAACATCTGACTACACATAATATATCGTATAGAAAGTGTGTCCAGGTACCTATCATCGTTTTACTATTAACAAATTCCATCTTCTTGTTATGTAGAAATTTAGCTTTCTGAAAATAGAAAATCTCCAAATGGAGTTCTGTCCTTACTTGAACAATTTTAATCAAAACTTATCAGTTCTTGCGGATGGAATGGAGGATTTCACGCTATGAGCTGTAGGTCTTTGTTTGGGTTTAGTCTGAATTGCAAATCAATCTTGTGGGTTTCTCCCGGTTACAAAAATGGTTTATTCATCAAATGAATTTAAGTAATTAATCATCAATTAATCATAACTCCAAACTCTAAGTACGTAAGTAACAAATGGAAAGTACTCAGTTTCTCAGCACTTTGATTCTTATTAAAAAAATATTCTATTAATAATAATTCCCCCTTTAATTTCTTACTTGTTCAATGGGGTCAATAAAATACGAAGATTTTATTGTTCAAGATTTAAAAAAATCTGTGGTCAGTGGTTAACATACTAATGAATGACTGTTACCTACACAGGTGGCTTTCTCAAGTTACTAATAGAGCAATGTTGTGATTTATAACTGAACTGGACATGGTTTCGGCAGTTGTTGGAATATTTTTCAAGTATTACTGGATTACTGCAAATGTTTAACAGTTACGCATTTTAAATACTATTCACAAAATTAAAAGTTAATTAGAAAGCTTACTTTCATTCAAAATTAGCTGATAAAATTTTAAACTACAAGAATTCACTACACCAAGTTGTTATTTTTTACAGTTTCAAATTAACAAAAAAAAGGCATCTCGTAAGAGAATTTTTGAACCGGTCTCTTGCACCTGTCAAGGTTTTTAAAGACAATTTATTCTGACCTGGAATAGTTGATTGCTCCTTTCGTAAATAAATACCATATCAAATGATTACATTCCGTTCTCAGTTTTAAGAAGTTGTGATTTTGTTAATATGGACAACTTAAAATTATTCTCAAAAAAATTACAGTTAAGAATTTAAATTAAACATTTTGATAACAATCGTATCATTAAGATCAGATTTGGGCCAATCAGAACAGCGAATTCTTATTTACTTTTCACAACAATGAGCAATAGCGTCGACAGCATTCGGATGTTATGCAGGAAACAAATCACAATAATATTTTGAAAAAAGTTCAAACTGACCGAGAAGGCAAATGTTTACTTGGCTATTTTAAACAAATGACATTCGAACTGACTAAAAATACGTCATAGTAATTGTTGTGTGAATATTTCGTATAAAAACGCATCATGTGCTCATTAATTGAATAAATATAAAAAAGACTTGAATACTCACATTGTTGTTCGATTTAAAAAATACTGCCTAAATTTTTAGTATAGTTTTATTTGCACGTCATTTTATGTAGTATACTTAATAGGAAATGAAACTAACTTTTTAAAAATATAAAAACACCACATTCACACGAAGATTTTTTAACTTATTGCGACGCCTGACACTATCATCCGCTCCCACAGTTGGTATACAACTGAAACGTGAACCGAAAATAAATGCAACAACACTACGCTCTCTTGGGTTCACTTCGCAGTCAATTCGAGTAGTACTAACGCACCGAGTTTATGGTCTTCGAATCCTCTATTAACACTGTTTTGGTTGATATATTCATTTAGGTACCTGGTATCGTCACAGTATAAAATAAATATTATTAATCGGTATACTCAATCGTCTACGTACGTAATTAATAATTATCATCAAAATAAGGTGAGACTATCCTGTTGTAAATTTACTTTCAGCGAATACTGCAGACATTGAGTTGCTCTGGATTCTGGATTGGATGTGGAGGGCAAACCATGGTTCACGCGCACTCAGGCCACATAATCGGGCCCATTATGCTACCTCCGATGTTAGCAGCCCACCAGCCTCCTATTCCTCAAGCCACCCCAAACTCAGGGCGAACTCAAGTACTTTGGAGGGCGGTGTGCCACTAATACTGGCCATGCTAGGCCAGAAGTTCCCCAACATGGATCCTCTTTTCGATGCTAACACTGGGCAGTTGCAAAGCACATGCTCCACTGTTTCATCTTCTTCTTCACATCCACGACATAATGGGCTTTCAACCAGTCCCATAGTGTGCAGATGTTTGTTTAGCTTACAGTGTCCTGTAAGACATCCTACGATAACTCGTAATCTGTCCCGAGACAACTGCAGGTAATATTTTGCATGTTTGTCAGATGGTATGTTAATTGCAGCCTTAGCCTGACGGCATCCAGCCACATTCTCCCATCTTTCAACATGCAGTCTACGGGTCTCCCCTTTTATGATGGCATCAAGGGCCTTAACAGCCAGCGAGATAAAAGGCTCCGGACCGCACGGCACGTTACCAGAACCTTGCCTCGCCAGCTCATCAGCCCTCTCATTGCCCTCATTTCCTTCATGCCCTTTAACCCAACTGAGAGTTAGAACATTATGAGTGGATATCACGTTCAGTGTCTCAATGCATTGTAGCACAAGACCGGAGATGATCTTGCAGCGGTTTAGCGCCACAAGGACCGCCCTACTGTCCGTGATTATTTGAATAGTTTTGCCCCGGACATTTCTGTCCTGGACTTCTTCTGCGCAGCGAAGCACCCCAATGAGTTCCGCCTGGAAAACAGAGGAGTACCTCCCCAACGATAGTTTTATATCTAGCTGCAGTTCCGGGGAGAATATTCCCGCACCCGAGCCAGTATTATTTTTGGATCCGTCCGTGTACAGACATATGTCAGCCCGGTCAGATCCTTTAGTGTCTAACAGAATTTTAAAATTCCTCTTAAACACGTATTTGGGGGGGATCCTGTCAGCATCAAGACCCAAAAGAGGCAGCTTTTTTGAGCAGTCCTCCAGAATCCGTGTATGCCCAACCGATCCCCACCTATAGGTCCAGAGACCCCAAGCCCGCATTCTCAGGGAGGCCCTCAGTGCCTGTTCCCTCACATAGAGATCCAGTGGAGGAAGGCATAAGAGAGCCTCCATGGCCGCAGTAGGTGTTGTTCGCATCACTCCCGTCACCGCCAAGCAGACCGATCTCTGCAGCCGCTCCAGAGAGGACACTACTGTAATCAATCTGGTTCTGGGCCACCAGACGAGTGCGCCATAGCAAAGCATAGGCCTGATTATGGCAGTGTACAGCCAGAGGGCAATCTTTGGGGAGAAACCCCATGACCTTCCCAATGCTCTGCGACACTGCCAGTAGGCCATACTTGCCTTTGTCACCTTAGTGCTAATGTGTTTGCCCCAGTTAAGCTTCGAGTCAAGTATTATACCCAGATACTTGACCTCTGAAGTTAGTTTAAGAGGGGTTCCTTTTAAGCAAGGCATTTTCATGCTTCTCAGCTTTCTCTTTTTGGTGAACAGAACAAGCTCAGTCTTGGTCGGGTTGACCGAAAGAGACTGCTCCGAACACCAATTCTCTAGGATTCTCAGGGCGCCCTGCATCAATTCGCACAGGACATCCTCAAAAATCCCTCTAAGCAGTATGGTAATATCATCTGCGTATCCGACAGTGTAGAAACCACTGTCATTGAGACGCTGTAAAAGGCTGTGCACCACAAAGTTCCACAATAGTGGCGAGAGTACACCTCCCTGTGGGCAACCCTTATTAACAGCCCCTCTTATGTACGCATCTCCCACAGCAATCTCAACAGCCCTACTATTCAGCATAGAGCTGATCCATCTAATGATGGCGTTAGGCACATCGTGTTCGTGTAGAGAGATGCCAATGCAGTCAGAGGTAGCATTGTCAAATGCTCCCTCTATATCTATAAACGCTGCCAGGGTACATTCCTGAGATTGTAACGATTCCTCGATACGCTCCACCACCTTATGTAGTGCAGACTCAGTAGATCTCCCTGGAGTGTATGCATGTTGATTCGGGTGTAGTGGGTTTGGTACCAGCACCACATCCCGAATCTCTCTGTCGCACAGTCTTTCCAATGCCTTCAGAAAGAAGGAGGTAAGACTAATTGGCCTAAAAGATTTAGCCAGAGTGTAGTCACTACGCCCCGGCTTAGGTATGAAAATTACCTTAACCTTACGCCATTCTTTAGGTGTATAGCCATGCGCAATGCACGCCCTGTACACCTTCACCATAGGGCCGAGTAGGAGGTCCAGGCCCCATTGGAGTAGAGCCGGATATACCCCATCCAGCCCAGGCGATTTGAATGGACTGAAGGATCTTATTGCCCATTCCGTTTTGGTTGGGTTAACAGTGGAATTTGCACTATCCCAGTCCGCCTCAGTCGGTGTCCAAGCGATACGCTCAGTCCACCTATAGTCCGAGACAGTTGTACTACCAGGAAAGTGTGTTTGTAACAGTACCTCAGCAGTCTCCCTGAGGCTCTCCGTAAAGGAGCCGTCAGCTCGAAGGATCGTGCCGAGCTGTTGGTTTGGGTCTTTGGAAATGATCTTCTTCAGTTTGGCCGCATCCGTAGTAGAAGCAATGCCACTGCAGAAGTCTCTCCAAGACTCTCGTTGCTTTAGGCGAATCATCCTCTTGTAGTCCAACCGGAGGTTTTTGAAAACCTCCCAGTCAGCCTCACTTTTGGATTTCTTCGCCTTGTTACAGAGTCTCGTGACTGCCTTCTTCAGCCGCTCCAGCTCCTTGCACCACCAAGGTGTTGCTCGTATGCCAGAGCCAACCGTTTTCAGCGGACAGGAAGACTCATATGCTTTTGTGAGTGACTTGTGTAATGCGTTAACGCATAATTCAATCTCCTCAGTGTTTTCTAGTCGATTTTTATTTATGATTGCCTTTGGCATGTCGGCCTCCAAGGTGCTGGAGAGTACATCCAAAAAGATATGCCTGTCCAGCTTCCTTGGATTCCTTACTTGCTTAGGCTCGACTTTCAAAGCTTTAATTTTAAAGCATAACCATCTGTGATCTGACATAGTCAATTCGTGTGACACATGCCAGTCAAAGATTTTTGTTGAAATACTTAATGACGCCAGAGTGATATCAATCACAGAATGACGTTTGGGGGACACATAGAAGGTGGGCGTGTCACCCCTATTAAGAATTTCTAGGTTCGTACCAATAAGGTACTCAAATAGGGATTTACCTCTGTTGTTGCAATCTCCACTTCCCCACGAAATATGGTGGGAATTTGAGTCACATCCAACAATGAGGTGTTTTTTGTGTTGCTCGCAGTGCCTCACCAGTTCCACCAGTCTTGAAGACGGCGGCAGATCCTGGGAGTCAACTGGGAGATACACTGATGCAACGATAATGTCGCTTAGGCCATCCCCAAGATCACAGCTCAGCCGGGCAACTGTTATATCGCCGTCGCTAAACTGCGGTAAAGGATTGGCTTGAATGTTGCCAGATATGTAGATACAAGTTCTGGGTTTCATTGAAAGGCTGCCTGTTATGACATTCCCTTTCAAGGGTGAAAGGCCTGTAACTCTGCCTTTCACTACATGTGGCTCTTGTATCAGAGCTATTGTATCCATACAGCCAGCAAGGCGGCGGCAAAGAGTCGCCGTGGCCGCCCGGCCATGCTGCAGGTTAGCTTGAATAAACCTCCACTCCCCCAAGGCAGCCATTAGGCTTCCTCGGTGGTGGGGTTTGTCGCTGGAGCGGCATCTTCATCCTGAGATTCCTCATGGATCCCCATGAGGTCAAGATCGGCCGTCACCTGCTCCACCGTTTGTGTCGGTACAGCGTTCTCAATTTGCTGTACCCTTATTCGGATTGTGGAGAACTTATAGCTCACCCTCTCCTTTTTTGCTTTGAGTGCCTTTGCATCCTCTTCACTGACACCGAAGACAATGAGCTTCCCCAAAGGGGCACTCTTGTCGGTGTCATAGAAGACACACCACTCTTTAATCTTGACCCATGGGTTCTGAGCCTTGAGCCGTCCCATAACCTCCCCGGTGGGCTCAGGTTTCCCTGGGACCCAAATGGTGGCTTTGGATAGCTTAGGCAGTTCGTCTACCTGGGTCACCTCTAGCCTTGCCCCCTCCCACAACTGTGGCAGTACAGCAACGGTTGATTTTAGCCACTTAAGGGAACTCTCGTCATCGCAGTTGATCCTTAAGATCTCCCCCGAATAACGAAAGCCCCCAAAAGTGGGTATTATGTTTGCCCCCTCACTGGCCGACCGAATCGTCCTGTCGAGGGCTGAGTTGAGGTGTTCCTCAACTAATTCCTTCCGGGCCTCCGTGAGTTTGCCCAGTTGGCTAGAGCGGTCAATCACTGCTACCCGAAGGTGCCTAGTGGCAGCCTCCTTGTAGGTGATCACCCCCTCCGGATTTTTTGAGTCAGGCACAGACAGCTTAGCCTTCTTCCTCGGATTGCTCTGAGGCGATGGCCGAGAGTCCGTGGACCTTACTCTCTTTTTTGCATCCGTTTTCTGAAAGGGTTTGGAATTCCCCTTCTTGACCGGTGCTTTCTTTCCCGTTCCTGACCCTGAAGGAGTGCTGTCCCCACCCTTAGGTTTGGACGCCCCAGCCTTCTCGTGCTCAGTCACGGTGTTTGATGGGCCGGCAGCCTCTGCAGCTGCCTGCCTTAGTTTGGCCTTCTTACGGCGTTTTCGCTCCGCACCGCAGATCTTACGCTTTTTAGGGCGAGACCCCTCGGTGTTGCCTTCAGAAAGGGCATCCTTTTGGGACGACCCCTCCCTGGCTGCGGAGTTATGTGGTAGAAGGACATCTGTGACAGACGTACCTTCTTTGTTTGACAATGCATCCTCAGGGGACACAATTGTCGGGTTGTTTGTGTTGTTCATATCCATGTAAATGGGATAAGGTTTCGTTCCCCAAGCTCCCCACCCGCCACGGAGCCCGCAAAAAGGGACGCCGACAAGTCGACATCAGGGCTACCCAGGGAATATAGCCCCCAGAAACAAGGCAGAGTGCTTGCACACCCCGACCTCGTCCAAGGACTCGTCCAGCCAGCCCTCAGATGGAGGGCCGCTCAGCCGATTGATCAGGGTGGACTAGCCCAGACCGCCCGTTTTAGGTAGAAATCATGGCCAAAGTGGAGTGTTGTCAGGCCCAGGAGAACAACTACCGCCCCCGAGCCAACTCAGCCACCAGGATCCGTTCATCCTACCCTACGGGTATCCACGCACGGCAAAAACACGCGGGTACCTGTATTGGTCCGTTTCTCCACGAAAGCCGTCATCCTGGTACCCTGACAGACAAGACCAAGCACAAAGGTTTTTATGCCCCGGCAAAGCCCTGCCCGCCAGCTCAGACCGAACACACGAGAGTTTTAAGTCCCCGGTCCGTAATCCTTGCAGGTGCACGCCCGTCGCTTCATCAAAAACAAGCCCCCTCACCACGACAAGGTTCAGGTACATTCGAGGGGGACATTGAGTTGCATAATTTTTCACAATAAACTCTTTGTTATCAATTTTGAACTCGGTTTTACTTGTTGCGCAAGTACTGTAAATAAAAGTAAAAAATAATATAAAAAATCAACAAAACGGGGTGAACCATTTCTAAATCAGAAATGTTGATGGTTTCTATCAACACTCCAATGAACGGAGGAAATCCAAAACAGCAATTCCTTCAAGAGAACAGCGTCTTGCCCTTGCTTAGGTAGAGCTGGCAAGAGCCAATTATATTGAAATATTTTCTTTTACCCTTTTCTATGGTTAAAAAATGCTTAAATCTGATAGGTTCTTGCCAGATTCTACCTAAGCAAGGCAAGACGCAAATCTTTATGTGAAAATCCCTTTTTACTTTCCTGCTTTGTACTTTCATTTTTTATATAGGGGAAATGTGCCTGCGGTACCATACTTGAAATAGTTCCGAAAATAATTGTTTTGTGCAGCTTTTTGCTTTTCCAAAATTTTGTTAGTGAATGTGCAAGTTTAAATAAATTGTACATGTCTATTTTATTATTTAGCAAAGTGTTGATAATATAGTTATATAACCTGTTTTACGTATTGATACTGCTTATAACTACTTATTTCACAAATAAAAATAATATTTGAACTATAAGTTATAATACATAATTGAACAAAGTACATACATTAGCACTATATTGTATAATAAATATAGCAAAATTTAATTTTGTCACATTTGAAACAAGAATAAAAGGCAAAAATAATATGTTGCGTATGTTGCTTGTCCCGGGGGCCATTTAATTTGAAGCTCCCTTAGGATATGTAAGTGTACTTATTTAAAGCCTAATTACTTTTCTCGGACGTCTTTTATCTGTAGTTGCCACTCACGCTCATGCCAATCTTGTCAGTTTTTTGACAAACTATTCTGACTTTATAATACTTTAAAATGTGAACTTTTTGTTAAAGAAACTACAAAAGGACAACTCATAGATGCCCCGAAGTAAACCTTTGTGCTATTCAAAAGTCAACCAAATATTTCTAGACGGATTTGTTTTAGATAACTAATGGTTAGGCATGACCACGAGTGGGCGACCATTAAACCTCATAGCTACTTTTCGGGTACCAAACTTTATTTTAAATTATCCAACGTCCAGCTTTTCTGAGAAAAAATAAGTTTAGCTAATTTTTGGAAGTTATTGACCGTTGAATGATTCAAAAGTGGGTGGAGGTTAATTTGCAGACTAATGTTTATACGAATTTTTTTCGTGCGATAATAATTAGGACTACAAAAGTTACTCTCTGTACGTATTATATAATCAATACATTTTTAATAAACTCCAAATATGGCAGGATTTTAAAGCATTGGGTCATATGCATGTTAGAATAATATAGCGTAGTATTTACTTTTACAAAACACGTCAAATACATTAAGTTATTGGTTTACGCGCTTTTATAAAGTTTTCTAATGTTGACAATAATAATTACAGCAATAAAATGTTCAATGAAATGCAGCGGCTAGAGTAGCAATAATAATAAAAATCTGATACAGTCATTTAAATTAATTTTTTTTAATGTTTAATACGGTCTTGTTTAGAAAGAGCTCGAATGTGGCTTTCACATGACTTGCCCATACTTGAATCATTTGAAAACATCACTCCTGCACATAGAATAGGGAAAGTCCCTGGTTAAAATAAAATGTGTCGACTGTCTATTATTGCGCCATCTGAAATTTTGTGGCCTTAGACAAGAATGTAGCCAAATAAACAAATTTGTTTGATTGGTTGCATATCATAATTTTAAATGTTTAATAAATTATTAACTCGAAATTTAATAATTATTTTATACTATAAAATGTTTTTAACTATAAATCTAAATTAAATAATTCATATTAGGCATTTACAAAAATTGTACTGGTATGTACTGCATCTACCGGCTACTTTTGAAAATTCGATCTTACCTTCGTCCCACGTTTCAAAATTAAATGCTCAATGTGTCGGTTTACAAATTATCAATCAAGTACATGTACCGAGTGTAAATTCTGAGTAATATTGAGATATTCACAAAAATCAGCAGCCACACCGAAGCGCATGATTGTTGACTCGAAATACCCGGTTCGATCCGGACGAAAGTAAAAAAGGGCAACAAAATAATAATTATTATTTATCATAAATACTGTCACGATGCGCGGACTCGGGCGTACCGACTACCGACCAAAAAAAAAAATAAACAAGAAAATAAACAAAAGCTATTCAAAGTTTATTCTATAACAAAATATATGTAAAATCATAATTAAATTCAGTGTCGGTGTGGTTAAAAAATTTTTTTATTGTGTTAAAAACTGTTTGGGTACAAATGAAAATTTGTTTCCTACAGATTTTTTTTAAATATTTTGAAAACTATTTGGATACCCTTGTCATGATCAGAAGGAGGGAGTAGCACATCTATTTTGTTCATCTTTCTCAAACTTTTCTTTTCGGTTATAATCTTTCAGCACTTATTCAGTTTTGATGAGCTTGCTGACTTGTCTTATATTTGTCTTCCTTCTTAATGATATTTTTTAGGGTTCAATCGCACTCTGGTGTTCTATCGAAATTAATTCCAATTTCCATCATTGTTCCAAGTTTTATGATATTTTAGAGAGACAAAACCTTTGTAGCATTTTCGTGTTCTTGGTCATCTCTAGGCCATGAATTTGATAGTACATATCGAGAATGGAGTATTACGCGTTCTTCCTCATTCAAATAACCTACCCCCATTTTCTTTGGTTTAGTTTACATATCCGAAGATCATTTAAAGTAAAATGAAATTTATTACGTAGTGTTTCTGCTAAATTGTACTCATTTAATTGGATTGACAATTTCTTTTTATTTAAAAATGTACTTTGTTATTTATTACATTACTTTTTTGACAAATTAATATTTAATACGCAGAGAAGAATTCAAATTTTAATATATTTCCTCGTCGACTTTCATAGCAACGAATAAATAATTTGATATGACTCATTACAGAAAGTGTACCCACTCAAATTAACAAGTTCCAATACAAAGTAACCACTAAGAGTTAGTGGTTAGCACTCCAAAATGAATACAAAAAGCCAAATCAATTACACGTTGGTCATATGAATTGGAAAAATAAAATTACTTACATAAGCGCTCGGCAAGTTTACATAATATAGATGACAAGCACTTCCTTCCAATCGAGATGGGAAGTGTAACTTCGCAGATAAAGTGATGGAATCCTTGTCAGTAATCAGCAGGCAATAACTGACTTGTCACTCGCGATTACTAAACCCTGCTTACTGATGTTGAGCGCATGAGAGAGAACCAATGAGAGATGATGTGAGTGACGCCGAAAAAAACTGGACCATTCAGATGATCGAAATTGTCTCAAAGCATGGACTTCTAAGTCCATGCCCAAAGTAATTCGAATAACAAACTTTGTTAGTTAGCTTTATTGTCAAACAACAACACAAAATCGCTGTCAACTGTAAAAATTCGGAAATAGTCGTAATCCAATCTGCTTGTCTAAATATCACAGGCTGACCCTTCATATTACTACGCCGGGGCGGCGCCGCGTTGCAGCTTATCAACATTTGCACTCTAAACCATGCACTTTAAATGTGCATAAATGCAAATTATAAAGCAGGACCGACATGAGAAAATATTGTGAAATGAGTGAAAAGTAGAACTACACGTAACAAATGCAAAAATTTGTCCAAAATTGCTTTATTTACCAATTAAAATAAAGTTAGGTACGTACAAATTAATTCACAATTCTGCAAGTGTGTTTTTGAACAAAATATATTCTATAATCTTCCTAGGAGCTCGCAGATCATTGACCAATCGAAAGTATGTCTTCGGATGTTGGATGTTGCTATTATTTCTTATAAATTTTATAACAGCATTTTTACTTATTTCCTTTAAAGAAATAAATTTGGATAAAGAAGCATCGAAGGGTTTAGTACTTTTTCCACTAATTTTCTTGAACGGAAAGGTAAAATTTTGTGTTATGAAATTAGTATAATTTTCATTAAACATTTGTTTACAAAATAGAACTTCGTAATCAAAATCATCTTCATTTCCACAAATTATACTTCCCAAATATTCCAAAGGATTATTTTTGTTGTAATTATTCAGGTAATCTGTTTTTAAATTCATAGTTAACAGTTCCACTTCTTCTTTAAATCCAAAAACAAGTAAAGCCTGACCGATATCTTCAAATGAAACCTGAGCACCTAACGATAACCAAAGCTTTATAATATCGATTCTTTCAGAAGATGAAACAGCTAGTGCATGAAGTTTTGATAACAAAGGAATAAAAACTCCGGTTTTCATATAATCTACATACTCTGCAATAAGATCAGGTCCAATAGTAGATATTAACATTACCTTTAAGCAATCGTACCATATATCAACGGTACCACTAAAATTATTCAAATATGTACCAATAAGTGGTACTCCGCCTGTAATTCTTACAAGCGAACTAAAAATTGGTGATTTGCCTTTCCATAACAGGGTAAAAAAGTGACGAAGGCTTAACTCTATCTCCTTAATGCGTGATTGAGTATAGTACCTATAGTCAATTAAATCGGTAACTTCAAAATTACACAATTGAAGTGTAATTTCATATAGTAAATCCCAAGGAAAAAGGTCTGGGAAGTTTCTACATAATAAAGTAGGATGGTAGAAGTTTCCCTTAATTATGGCTAATTCTATTGGTGTAGCTAGATAATTATATTCGCGATCATATAAATTTCCCCCATTCTCCAATAATATTATAATTTGATTAATGGGTTTAGGAAAACATTCAAACGCCCAATGCAAAGGAGTTTCATTCATATCATTACAAAGATTAACATCAGCACCTCTTCTTAAAAATAATTTAGTGGTATCTTCCAAGCGCGAGTAATGCAGAACACCGCAACCATCAACAGAACGCGCAATGTTAATATCAGCTCCAGAATTTACTAATTTTAATGTTATATCGTAGCTCCAAAAACACGAACTTATAAGTGAACTTATTATGTGGTCATTAGTTCCGTTTAAGTTTGCAATTCCTTCATCAATCATATAATGCAAAATGGCTCTAGATCTCTCACTAAAACAGAATATTTAGCAGCTATTTTGTGTCAACTAATTTAAATCAATAAATAAAAAAAATAATTTAAAAACTTTTAGGCAAGCATTAAAGGTAATACTTATAAAATTGTCACTTTAGACAAAAATATGGCTTCTGATCTAAAAAATTTGATCCTTTATTTTTTTTTAGTCGATTTATTTTGGTGTTATAAAAAAAATATCAAAAATCGAAAACGAGATCACTGCCTCGTAAAACGTTACTCAAGGTCAAAGTTTACGAAAACCTGTTTTTTGCGAATATCGCTCTTGCTATGCCTCAGAGGCCAATTGCGTTCAAATCGCGGACTATACAGAATTTCTTAGCTCGACCTTTCAGTGGACATCAACACGGTGTCGTGAAATAGATATTGATTTATCGGAAATAGGTAATATGGGGACTAATCCACCCCGCTAATCGGATTTGTAATTCCCAAAAAGGGAAAAGCAATGTTCTACTTACAACGTAAAAGCTGAATGAATGAATGAATAATAATAAAAGATAATAAAATACCGCACAAAAATTATTTTACATTTTTTTATGTACAACAAACGGTTTAGGCAAAACTGTGCTTTAAATTTTTCTTGTAAGGTATATTATTATCCTCCATTTTATAATAGTCCATGCATAGAATATTACGTGCTTCAAAATTTTTTTGAATAACTATTTTTTAATTAGGTTTGTTTCTTCGAGCAGTTTGAAAAGTTTGAAACCGTGCGACGCATGCGCAGATTAAAAATTATTAGTTAAATTTAAAACTGCGCATGCACCTGACAGTTGCAAATGGTTTCAAACTCATGAAAGAACAGAGCTAATACCTCTAGCCTACAATTGATCCAATCAACATGTGTAGAAACCAGATTAAGGATTACCACGTATCCCGAGATCCCCCTTTCGTATCGCGTTATCCCGGAATCTTGTTATCCCGAGATATACAGCTCCACCAAGTTAAGAAAGGACGTGGCAAATATGCCAACTAATTTGATAAAAATTTGAATAAACCGATGAGCGTGGAGTTATTTCTCAAGTACATTCTGTTATAAAAGTTACAAATCATTGCGTGTGTTTACATTTGTCGTGGGTTTTTGTGTTATTCGGTTTCGTGTTATTTCTGAAAGTGCTTTATTTAATATTTGCGCTATCATTATTTACGTATTTCGTGACTTCCAATTGACAAAATAATTTATAGATTTTAAATATTCGCGACGAGAAACTTCTTCAACTGAGTGTAAATTTTAAATTTTAGCAGCGCCTGACGCACCTCTAAAGTTAGTTCTATCGTTGGTGGAGCTGTAAAAGCGGGATCCCAAGATACGTGGTAATACTTTTTTTAATCCGGTCTTGACACATGTTGCTTGGAGCAATTGTAGGCTAGAGGTTTTAAAAATAATTTTGAAGCACGTATTCTATGCATGGCCTACTATGAAATGCAGCATAAAATGCCTTATGCGGAAACTTCAAAGCACTTTTTTGCCTAAACCGTTTGTTGTACATAAAGAAATGTATTATCACTGTCGCGTCAAAAGTTATTCATTTTGTGAAGTTTATCAAACCATACTTTTGATTTAATGACAATTAAATGAGATAAAAATTTATTTTTAAATTGACAATAAAAAAATATCGAATTTAATTACTTACCCATCCTTCAAATATTTTAAAGCATATAAAAAAATGCTTTCGTTGTCTTCATCGTATAGGAAATTTTCAAATGGCTTAGCTTCCTGTAAATTGTTTAAATAATAGTCAAATTCGGATAGTTCAATTTGTTCTGTATAACTTGGACCCGCAGCTCTAAACGCATTTTGCATTACTTGAAATTTCTATAATAAACTGTAATCAATTATACTGAAATTAATTTAAATGGTGTATACAGTATAGTATACATGTTACGTACCAAGCCCGAAATTGTACAGTTCGCGCTTTGTACAATGATTTTTGTACCGAGCGCGAAGTGTACAGGCTACTTTGTACGAAGTGCTATTTACCGGACTTGGTATTACGAGATTTGTACAAAGCGCGATCTGTACAACTCATTTGTACAGACACAGAGCTGTTAGTTTTTTCAACCTTTCTGTCAACTTGGTACAACTTAATATTGTACAAAGCTTGACAAAACAGCAGAAGAACAAAAATTTAAATAACAAGGCAAGATATAGGTACATATATAAACATTTTCACTTTATTTAAAGTAAATATAATTTCCTTGCACACACATAATTTATTTGTTGGTACAGTTGAATGACTTATGGCAGCGAGAATTGCACAAAACTCCTTTTTTCCTGCATACACATCTTTAATTCAAACATTTTTTAGTGCATGTGCTCCGCACAAATCCTTTGCCGAACTATTGATGTCTCTGAATTTGAGGCTCGTAGGGATACTGATGCATCTGGCATCTGATAGGTCGCTCGGAAAGTGACGTCTTCTCGGTGTTTTCCGATAAATAAATTATGTGTGTGCAAGGAAATTATATTTACTTTAAATGAAGTGAAAATGTATATACTTATATCTTGCCTTGTTATTTAAATTTTTGTTCTTCTGCTGTTCTGTCGAGCTTTGTACAATATTAAGTTGTACCAAGTTGACAGAAAGGTTGAAACTAACAGCTCTGTACAAATGGGTTGTACAGATCGCGCTTTGTACAAATCTCGTAATACCAAGTCCGGTAAATCGCACTTCGTACAAAGTAGCCTGTACACTTCGCACTCGGTACAAAAATCATTGTACAAAGCGCGAACTGTACAATTTCGGGCTTGGTACGTAACATACATACATATGCATACTGAATAAAATATGAAAAAGCTTTGAAATCGCGAAACTGATAGATAATTAATTATTATCAAGAAATATAATAAATGTAAGATCATTTATCTCTACAAATTATCTTACATTTTTTATAGTTTATAATGCTCATCGTCAAAAGTATCAGCATAGATTTGATCAATAATGTAATAGAAAAAAATCTTATAACGAGAGTCCAACTCACCGATTTGGTTTCTTTTCATTGTACGCAAGACATAGTTAGGACTTCAATAGCTCCAAATGATAAGTTGCGATATCCAGTCATTAAATAAATATTCGCTGTGATTGATTTCTAGATAATATAAATTCAGGAACCAATCAAAAATTGAAATCCTAACTATGGCACTATATTGTACATGTACAGTGAAAAGAAATCAAATTGGTGAATTATACTTCTTCACTTGTCAAGTTCATAAAACTAATAATCGTTAGAAAGTTGAAATTTTCAAAATAGGTATACGTAAAATAATGAGAATAAATAAATAAATTTTTTTTTTCAATAAACTTAACTATGTGTATGTACGTACAATCATATAATTTGTAGTATATGACTGACAACTTACACTTATTTGACATAACTTTTACAGATTATATAGAAGCACAAATAAACAAAATCATAAAAATTTTAAAAATAGTTTTATTTTACTTGCAATACCCGAGGGGGCTACGTTTAAATGTAAATTTAAAAAAGAATATTTGGCATCGTTGCATACAGCAAATTTACAAATATATAGATTTAAAACATGTTCTAAATTTAAGCTGGTATAACACGATGCATAATTTTACATAAAATTTACATGTAAATGCTAACTAACCAATAGAAAGAGCGTATTAGTAGCCATCGGATGTTTTTCATTGGTTAGTTACTTTATTTTACTTACTTTGTTAGTTAGTAAATGTGTGCAGTAGACATTTTCACGTCTAGAGCTTGCCCAGATTAGATCAGTGTTGCCAATTTCGCGGTTCTCCCACTAGATCTGACTTGTTAGAAGTTGTTTTAACGGTGAAATACTATCATTTAGCTCCTAATGAAAATTCTAGCTTCATTGGTTTGAACCTTAATACGCAAGCGCGCGTGCTAAATTTGTCATAAAAAATTGCACACAATGCATACAGAAAATTACCTTTAGCTGCTTAAAGCTGTGGAAAAAACATGAGCAAATATACATAAAAATTTGGATGTAAATTTTATGGTAACCTGACAGAACAGAACATGAAAAAACAGAACAACCAAAAACAGAACGGTGAAAAATCAGAACTTTGAAAAAACAGAACAATGAAATAAAAGAACATTGACTAATATGAACATTGACAAAAGAGAACTCTGAAAAATAAAAACATAAATATTTTTATTATATTATTATTATTTATTTGTCATGTATTATTAATTATTTTTAATATATCAAAAAAGTAATGAATAATGCGCTTGCGCCACAATTTAGCCATTCACCGCCAAAGCTCGGGTAGATCGCAGTTGCCCCCCCCCGGAAAGAACTAATCGGGATGTGCGGCTCTTAATACCTCTTAAGTTCACCGTAGTGGCTGAAGAGAAAACGGTGAGCATTTCTCTACGATTGTTGGGACTAGGCAGGCAACCATACCCAACGAACCCACGACAGCGGTTCTCGCTGAGGGGGAGCACTCCCACCTTTGAGCTTTCACTGGTTTAGAGTGGCACGAAAAGAAGCAACTTTTGCTACCCCCGATTTTCAAAATTAACGCTACCAATTTAAGTAAGAAAGTGTATCCTGAAGAAGGTTGGTATTCCATTAAAACCAGTAAGATTGGATTAGATTAGACGAATTATGAAAATCGAATAAATAGAAAATTATCAAAAAAATATTTCTTCGAACGAGCCTCATCGATTTGACAATGGAATATTCACTCACGCAGAAAGGAAATAGAGTTCTTTTGCATCGGGTATGAATATACAAAGTACAGAGAGAACAAAAGTGGAGTAATCACGTGGAGATGCAGAGTTTACTTTTCAACTAAATGTAAGGCTTTCTTAAGGTCTTATAGTGCCTTTTTTTGATTAATAAATTTAAAAAAAATTGCTGTTCTTATTTTTCAAAGTTCTCTTCTGTCAATGTTCTTTTTTGTCAACGTTCTTTTATTTCATTGTTCTGTTTTTTCAAAGTTCTGATTTTTCACCGTTCTGTTTTTGGTTGTTCTGTTTTTTCATGTTCTGTTATTTCATGGAACCAAATTTTATACAAAATTTAGCGTCGTGTCATAAAAACTTAAGATAATTTTAATTCTTAAATAATAAGATATTCTGCTTATAGGTTAGAATTTACATACAACAAATATAGCCTCCTGGGATACTGCAGAATGCAGATGATCTAAAACTATTTTCATAATTTTTTAAAACTGTCTTTACTTATGCTTCTGTATACATCCTCTCGAGTTTTATAACTTTTAATTTTAATTTTAAGTGGTAATATTTATTCATAAATTATTTTGCTTAATACGTTACCCTTTGCCATTCACCTGTATCATGTGGCACAAAAATATTTTGACTAAATTCAATTTCTTCCATTTTAAAAATTCTTTCTAATAAGTAGGTAACATTTAATTTTTCATAAATTCTTAAAACTGTAACTTTATATATATTTTCAAATTCCTCTGGTCATGAAACGATGTGTGTGATGATAATCATAAATCAAATTTTATATTAAAATAGACCATTTTGTATCTTTATATAGGTGGTATTAGTAGGTATAACATGGCGATTTAAAATAAAAATTTAAAAATTCAAAATTTTAAAACTGTTTTAGTCTACCTTTTACCTGTACTGATAATAGTCACATAATAGGTCTGTTTGGTACCACAGTCCTAGTGCTACGCTAACTACACTACTACAAATTGATTGGTGTAAAAAGTGGGTTGGTAATTGTACACCAATCAATTTGTAGTAGTGTAGTTAGTGTAGCCAAATACTATAGATTATAATACGTACAACTTAGGCGTATAACAATTGAATTTTCGTTGCACGAAAAAATGCGCTATCTGTTTGCAGGAGTTACTACTAAAGCTAAAGCCCGTATAACACGATGCGTAATTTTACTTAAAATTTACATGTAAATGGTAACTAACCAATAAAAAACATTCAATGGCTACCAATAAGCTCTTTTTATTAGTTAGTTAGCATTTACATGTATCAACACCAGTTCTATAAAAGTATTTAAAATATCGAAATTATTGTTCAAGTCGCATAAGGCATTTCTGCAATCTTCATGCGGCAGTCTGCTGCAGACCCAACCCAATACATACATTTCGGAATTTTTCTCCGCTAAAGGTAGTTCCGGACATATTGATAAAATTCACTTAAATATTTAATTCAGGATATATGCGACAAGCACTGTTTTTCTATCAAATATTAATTTATTTCAACAAAAACATTTATATTACACTTTGTACGAGGTACGACAAGCACGAAATCTACTGTCAAAATGATTTGGTTTAAACTCCTACAGATAGTTGGCGCTAGTGTGCTGGGCTACGAATTCTCGGCTGAGTTGTACGTATTATAATCTATAGTATTTGGAGTAACCTACCAACGGATTTCTGTGTCTTTAATAAAATGTAACAAATTTTATGTTTATTACGATATTTATTAAAAAAATATATCGGTTTTTAAGAGTAACCTACCAACGGATCCCTGTTTTTATTAAAATGTAACTTATTACCCAGATTTTAATTTTACAAAATATATAAATCGGAAAAAATTATTGATTTTATTGAAACAAAATGGACCGGTTGATCTCTCTTTTAAAGATCCACTAATTAAAAATAAATTGTTTTCTAACATTAACATAAGCTCGAACGGTGAATCCCTGTTTTAATGTCCCCCCCATTATTAAAAAAAAATGTTTTTTAACACTAACTTAAGGTCTGTTTGGTACCACAGTCCTAGTGCTACACTAACTACACTACTACAAATTGATTGGTGTAAAAAGTGGGTTGGTAATTGTACCACCAATCAATTTGTAGTAGTGTAGTTAGTGTAGCACTAGGACTGTGG
Organism: Rhagonycha fulva; assembly: GCA_905340355.1. Lineage (NCBI taxonomy): Eukaryota > Metazoa > Arthropoda > Insecta > Coleoptera > Cantharidae > Rhagonycha > Rhagonycha fulva. The sequence goes on from HG996556.1 coordinate 40,628,871, forward strand.
TACCAAACAGACCTTTAATCTCAACCCGTGGATATTTCTTTAATGGTTTGCTCTAAAAAAATCTTTTAAAGTTGGTACGACTAATGACAACGACCAATCAGAGTGAGTTGTGTGTCCTAAGAAAATGACACGCTGCAGCAGCAGCAGCGTGCTGGTCTTTTATATAACTTGATGATGATGATGGAATTGATTATTTTTTGCTTTTTGGAAATCTTGGTTAGTAAGTGAAGTGTCACCACTAGAGATTTGTAATTTTTGAGATTTTGTTTATGAAGTTGTGTTTTTATTTTTGTTGAATGATTAATTTAAAATTTTTGGAAATATACAACAATTATCCGGAATCAGATTCATGCAGAGAGATTTTGAACAAGTCCCCAAGATTGTTCTATTAATTTTCATTGTCAATGAATTAAAGAATTGCGTGATTGATAACAATTCGTAATTATTAAAATAAATTATTGTAAGTGCAATAATCAGCAAGCTAAGGTAAAAATTTGCTTTTTCATGCATTTATCGCGATATGAAAATATTTATTTGCTAAGTTTTACTTTTTTTTTAAATAACCAGGCATCGTAACGAACGTTTTACTCAAATTTGCTTTTTTTGTTTATTTGTTGATCGTGATTGTTTTCTTACAGAAGCTAAAGTAATCTAGTACATGGGTTTATTAGCACTGTATAAGTTAGCATTTATGTGATATATTAAACTCTATTGCCGGAAGAAATCACAATCGTGAGCATTTTATCATTGCGGTGTTGATTTATAAATTTTAATTACCTGTACATAAACTGTAAACTAAATGTCTTATTGTTAATCAAATAGACGTTGTTCCGTTGAATAAACAATCAAATATGTTGAAATACCGAATTTTATTCAATTCAACCAAAAGTTATCAAAGATAATACGCCATCCGAGGGCTGGGGCCATTCCAATCAACAGCACAGGTAATCTATACATAAAAACTCTGAGAGTGGCAGCAAAAAATAAGTAAAATATTATAAGAATCTTTTGTAGCCTGTTGGTTCTCGATACACCCCACAGTCTCAGAAAATCTTAAAACTCAACAAAAACTGTGGAGAATTTGCGTTAAAAGAGAACTATTCAGATTTTGGTTTTATTTTCAGAGATCCATTAATTTATTAAAAAAAAGTATAAAGTATTATAATAATTAAAAAAGAACATAAAACCAAATAACAACTACCGGACGTTACACAATGATGGAGAGCTTTTTGTTAGTTTCATCCAAACTCACATGTCGGCAACAAAATGGTTTTAGTTAAAATTTTGTTTGAAAAGGTAGAGGTACTCTGCCATCAAAATTAATTAAAAAATTTCCTTTTGTTGAAGTTATAAACTATATTAGAGATAATGTAGGTGAAAACATGCAAATTTGAGCTACTTCATTTAAGACGTCAAGACCTCTTCAATATCAAGAAACTTTACTAGCTTGATAATTCTGAAGACATTCAAATGACTGATGTATCAGTGTTGAGGTATAGATAAAACAAATAAATCAGAATAGCTGTGATTCGGTAATACGATTTTACAAGGTAATGAGAAAAATCATCAAACTATTTTCAAATAAAAAGAGATATTTTTTTAAATTAATAATAATTATAGATGGAAGTTCAATTAGAAACTTTAAGAAAATATAGAAAAAACGCATATAAGCATTGATCGTATACATGGTTTGAATGCAATTTTATTAATTTATGTTTTCTTGGAGGTTTCCATCTAAGTTTTTGTGCTTCAAAAGTGTAATTTACTCAAATATGTAATTGAAGTCTAAGTTTTAATTTAAAATGAGAATCAACTAATCAACTAATTTTAAATAAAAAGTTTACAAATGAGTAATATCGCAAAGTATTCAAATTTAATATGAATTTAAAATTTTAGCACCAATTCTATGTTCAGTTCGAGTACTAATCGACGTGTAATTCGTGTATGATCGAAATCGTCAATAGATAGATAGACTTTTGTTCACATTTGTGCTTCACATCATTTTAACTCTTTCGAAAACGATTGATTATAGCTTTCTTTATATCGCGTTAATAAATTGTGTAATAAATTATATTTAAACATCATGAAAAGAAATTGTGATGGCATGCCTCTTGGATCAAATACAACCGCAAAGTAAGAATAATGATTTTTAATTTTCTCCAAAGTAACTTCCATATTTCTTCTCAAATTGCAGGTCATCCTGTAAAGGATGTGGTTTAGAAATTGAAGCAAATCCTTCAAATATATGCGTAGCGTGTTTACAAAAACAAGTGGATATAACTGCTGGAATTCCAAAACGAACAAAATTATTTTTCTGCAAAGGCTGCAAATGTTATGAAGGAAAAAGCTCAAAATGGATAAATTGCCAATGGGGTTCTCGGGAATTATTAAGTTTGTGCTTAGACAAGTTGGAGAATTTAAGTTATCTCCAGCTCATGGATGCTTGGTTTGTGCCGACTGAACCTCATTCTAAAAGGATTGAAGTAATATTTTAGGAGTTCCCATTCTAAGTTATAGTTAACTAACTTAAATTTGTAAATTTGTTTTTAGGTTAAGTTAACAGTACGTGACAAAGTTATGGGAGGCACAGTTTTGGAACAAGTCTTTGTGGTCGAGTTCACTATTAACCATAAAATATGCACTAATTGTCACCGCACAGAAGCGCAAGATTTTTGGCGTGCACTTGTTCAAGTAAGACAAAAATCTGAAAACAAAAAAGCATTCTATTATTTGGAACAGCTGATACTGAAGTACAAGGCGCATGAAAATACTGTAAGAATCAAACCTATTGCAGGTAAGTCTTATCATGGAGTAATTAATTCTTAAAGAGGTATACAATAATATAAAATATGCTGTTGCGGCGATGTACTTCATAATATTATGTAGGTAGTACAGAATTTAAAAAGATATTTCTTTGACGACGGACGTTTGTTTGGTTAATCTTATTAACATTTCTTTTTTTTTTTATAAAATAAATGTTACACAACTTCAGATTCAAATGAAACTTCCATATAACGCTTTTTTAGGTTTACCAAATACTGGTAATAAAATTATTTAAGAAAAGTAATTATTGTAACATCATAACACTAATAAAAATATGTCTTAAAATTTTAATTTAAAAATTCAAAATGATCGAATTACAATATAATTTAAATATAATAAATTTTTCTGTATGCGTGTACTTGAGTAATAGCAACAAAAATTAAATTTTGAATCTACGTAAGTTTTTTAAAAAACGATAACATTTAAATTTTTACTTTATCGTTTGATAAGAAACTGAAAAATTTAACGCCTGATTTATACAAATATTGAACTAATATTTATTGTTTTAAAGATGATATTAACACAACAATAAATTTATTGTCGGCTGTCTACTTCAAATTAAGAAAAATAGCATAAAAGTGCGCGATTTAAATTTATTATACCATGAAATGTTTATTTTATGTGTTACAAAAAACAAAGCTAAATAAATCTTATTAGAATTTTAGGATGGTAAATATTTTTTATTAACCGATTATTATTTTTCTCAATTAACAAATGAGTCAAATTTTTGATTGTTACTTATTAATAAATCTTTATTAGGTGTCTGAACTTCCATAAGCGGTAGTGTAAAACTTAATTTTATAAATTTATTATAACTTTTAAATAGTAGGTAGCTATAAATTTATTTGCAAGACAGGTCGGGTCGCTGAGGTTAGTACTTCCGAAAGAACAGTCCCTGCTAGGAGACCAAAGCCCCTTTTCTGAGACACATTTTAGACTACTTTTCCAAGAACCACTGGTCACTGCAAACCTCCTCAATGAGCACTGATGCTCATGGAAACTAAGCACGCTTTCACGAGAATTAGCCCCGAGCTCCACTTTCCGCAGACGCTTGTTTGTTTGAATCCTCTTGTAAACGTAAGGTTTAGCAAATATAAGGACATGTCGTTAACGCTCTTTAACCCTCAGGTTAACTTACACATCTCAAATTCAAGCTGTTGCTTCGGAGTTCACTAGAATTGCCATCTACCGCCTGCACAGGTCTTCCTGCTGCAGGTTAAGATTTTCACTTCTTTAGGTGTCCGTTTGGTTTCCTTCAAGAGCTGGGCCTACTTTGCCGTAGGACACGGGTTAAGGCCCAACCCTTCCAATACCTTGCAATCGAAATCGCATTCAAAAGTTCGCAAGACTCTTGGCCGGCCTAAGCCTGCGTAATAGTTGCAATAATATACTGTAGTAAAATAATCCAGTCCACAAAATTCCAAATTACTTAAAATTTATTTTATATTTGTTTCAAAATTACTTAAATAAATCGTTTTCCAAAGTTTTTTAATAACCGGATTATTCGTTATCATAGCCCAGCTGGCTCAATCGGAATTTTCTATCGCACATTCGCAGTGTCTGACCTTGCAAATAAAAAATTTTTCTTTTCAAAAATTATTTTCTTCTTTATAAAAGAAATAAAAAAACACACGAAAACTTTTCGCTGCACTCAAATTTTATTACTCTTCCAAAATTTTACATAAAATCTATCAATCCACAAAACCGCGACCTTGCAGCACCGTGGATCGCTAGCAAGTCATTCTCAAAAATCAAAAATTTTTCCACCTTGGCTAACCCACCAGAGGTGTCACAAATTTAAATTTTATAAATAAAAATGCAAATATTGCAATAAACAAATAAATTTCTTCATCCCAAAAAAATATACCACATCTCCCTCCTGTCTTTGGCTAAATCCAAAAGAGAGTTAGAAAAAGATACACAAAGTAGTATTTGTGGAATGAAGATTCAATCTTTTAAAAAAATATTTTTAGCAATAACCAAATTTTTACATTTACAATTAAGATTTGCACTAAAATTTCTTTCCTCTTCTCTAGATAAATTTTTCCATAATAAACTTTTAATTATTCTTTAATAAGTTGACTAAATTTTCTTCTAACTTATTGCAAATCTAAATCTTTTCTAAATTATTGATAATTTTTGATATTTCTACATAAGCTCTCGATAATTTTCATTTCTTCGTACTTTTGCAATTATTTTGGTGTCATTCAAATTTTGAATTTACTCTTTATACTCGAATTATTCGATGCTACTAATTTCACAGCGACCAATCTTTTCCAAATTGTCAACTTTATTATCAAATAATTCCATACAATTGCTCGAATACGATTTTAAAATGTTATTTATCAAACGTTGCAAATTTTCACTTTTAATTTTAAATTCTTATAAAAATTTTAAGTTATATTAAATTATTATCAATAAAGTTTTTAACTTTTCACCTTAACATTTGAAGATCATTAATTTAATCGTTTTACTATTAAAATTTTTTAATTTATTAATTTGTCAATTATTCGAAATTTCCTAGTAATGTGCGTTGTTTTCTTTTTAATTTGTGAGCATATTAATTGTTCATTTTACCTGATTAAATTTTACGCCATAACTTGCATTCCATTATAATTTTTAATCAAATTTACACTTACGTTTTGTCCAATTTATAAACTTTTAATTTTACTCGGTTATCAAGTTCCATTACCGTGGTTCCGTGGTTGTCATACCAATCACAATACTTTTTTTTCTCTACTTGTTAAAGTGGGTAGCGGAAATAACGGCCTTCCATCTCACTCGTCGGTAAGATTAACATTAAGTAGGAACCCCCCTAAAACAAAATTAAAAACCAATAGTGCTATTGTTTTGTACCTGATTTGTACCCAATTGTACCATCGATAAAAATTTTTGTACCTCAACAGTTTTCCGGAAAAGCGCATACCAATTATGGGGTTCCTACTTAATGCTGTAACCCCCATGTAAGCAAAATTAAAAACCAACAATGCTATTGTTTTGTACCTGATTTGTACCCAATTGTACCATCTATGAAAAATTTTGTACCACAACAGTTTTCCGGAAAAGCGCAAACCAAATGTGGAGTTTGCGCATTGCAGGTAAAATATTATAATTATTTGCATTTTTTAATTACTGTACCTTCCCTTTGTTGTATGCCGGCTACAAGAGATTATTAGTACTTTGTAATTTACATTGTGTAGTAGCTATTATAATTTGCTATAGGTAATAGGTACCATGGCGCCCTTTAATCATCATAAATAAATTTAATTGTACCGATGAGCAGATATATATTTTAAAATAACTATTAAAAGAAAACAATGCCAAATACTGCTTTTAAAAATATACATAATAGCAATAAAGTCCAGACAGGGACGTGCCCAACCAAATTTTTTCAGAGGGGAGCAATTCCAAATTTGCAAATTTGCCAACTGAATTAATTAAAAATTGCCCACTTTTTCTAGATTTTGCAACTTTTTGTAAATTTAGATATAAAAAAATGCCAACTTGACCAACTTAGGAGTGTTTTTCATAGGCGTCTATAAGATCATTTTCAGGGGGATGAAAAGCAAAAAAAAAATTTATTATAAAAGAATTTTAATCATTTAAAACTGAAAGTTTTAGAAAATTTAAAAAATTTGGGCTGGTGAAAAATTAAATGTATAAAAAAACTTAAGTAGCCAAAAGCTAGGGGGGCCAGCTGACCGTTTTGCTCTTCCCAATGGACGCCCATGATTGTTTTGCCAAATTTCAAAAATATTGTGGGAGAATCTTCCTCCCATCTCCCCCTTGAGCATGTCTCTGAGTCCAGATATTGTAAATTTAATACAAACTAACATTACAATTTGTAATTATAATATCTACGTACTGCCAATATCTAATGCAATTGAAAAGTTGGTAACTCTTAAATTTTCAAATCACTGTTTCATTGAGTGACAAAGTACTTTCTCACGTATCAGTCAAGCATATTATTCTAAATAGCACTTAGTGGTTAAATAAAAAATTATATTAATGTATCAACAGTGCATCAACCATGGTACAAAAGACATGGGTGGTGTAAGCTTCAATTTTTTTACTGAAAAATTTATTTAGTAAAAATTGTTTATTTACAAATTCTAAAATTCCGGAGTCAACTGAAGTCTACGTCGATTAAAAATTAAATTATTATATGTTTATATTAATTAATTTAATTTAAAAAAAAGTCGATTAAAAATAAATTTAACGAATAAGAAGGCGGCAAAAAAGCCTAAAAGTAATAACGGTAAAGTATTACTAAGTATTGGTAGTACAAAATATTTAGGGGAATACCCAGTAAAGAAAAATTCTTAGAAAAATTAACACAATGTAAATTATAAAGTACGAATAATCCCTTGAAGCTGGCATACAACAAAGGGAAGGTACAGTAATTAAAAAATGCAAATAATTATAATATTTTGCCTGCAATGCGCAAACTCCACATTAGGTTTGCGCTATTCTGGAAAACTGTTAAGGTACAAAATTTTTCATCGATGGTACAATTGGGTACAAATCAGGTACAAAACAATAGCATAATTGGTTTTTAATTTTGCTCACATGGGGGTTACAGCATTAAGTAGGAACCCCACATTTGGTATGCGCTTTTCCGGAAAACTATTGAGGTACAAAATTTTTTATCGATGGTACAATTGGGTACAAATCAGGTACAAAACAATAGCATCATTGGATTTTAATTTTGCTGACATGGGGGTTACAGCATTAAGTAGGAACCCCACATTTGATTTTCGCTATTCCGGGAAACTGTTGAGGTACAAAATTTTTTATCGATGGTACAATTGGGTACAAATCAGGTACAAAACAATAGCACTATTGGTTTTTAATTTTGTTTTAGGGGGGTTCCTACTTAATGTTAATGTCGGTAAGCCCACTTTTCCAAAATAATCCTCTTTTTCGATTTTAACGACATCAACTCTCCTTTTCAAAGTCTTCTTTATCCATAAAATCTTTTTTGATGTTTTTTCTTTATAAAAAGTTTCTTAAATTGAAAGTCAATTTTCTTTCCGATGGTGTCTCCTCATCATTTCTATCTTTATTATCCCTCCAGATTGTCGAACTGGATACCTTCTTTCTGTCTGCATTTATCTTCGGAGAAGTAACTTTTATTTTAACTATAATTTCACTTAATTGGTAATTCTCTCGATATCATAAAAATTCAATTTTCGCTTCTGTTTGAGTCTTCTCCACCTCATTTTTCTTATTTTCTTTCTTGTAAAAATATTGACTTTATTCTTAACGTCTTGTTTTTGAACGTCACTCTTTTCCTTTTTACTAAAATCTGTAATCTGTACTGAGGATTCGCATATTTTCTTTATACCAAAATCTTTTCTCAACTGATCAAACATTTGACTCATACTTTGTTTAATCGATTGACACATCTGTTCCAATTCCTCTTCATAATTTTTATCTTTTTGCTGATTCATTTTTATAGCTTATGCTCAATTTTTGTAATAAAAATTATTTAAAAAAAAACTACAGGGTCTAGAGTAGGTTCTGTAGTAAACATCAATTTCCTTCCAAAAATCCACTTCACAAAAATGTTCACCAGAACCATGTAATGAGCACACAAAATGTACTAAATTTTAATTAATCATAATTATAATTTTTCAATATTCATAAATCATCTAAATAAATTTTCAACCTCCCGGGATCGAAGCAGTAATTTCTACATAATAATCAACAATCACGCCTGCTATCACACCAGGGGCGTCGCAGATTTAAATTTTGTAAACAAAAATACAAATATTGCAATAAACAAATTTTCTTTATCCCAAAAAAATATACGACAATACTAATACTATTTGGGTACAAACAAAAATAACTTTTACTCAAAAAGACACAAACGTAACACAAGCGGTTTAGATTAATTTGGATTCACAATTCGAAGTTAGAATAGTAGTTTATATCACAAGGACGTAAAGGGTCGTTTTTCATCCCTGAAGGCGTAGTTTATGAGACGAGCCGCGCAACGGCGAAGGGAATAATAGCCCGAAGGGTGAAAAAACCCTTACGTCCAAGTCATATGAACAACTTTTCGTTATTTTGGAGAAAATATCCTACAAAATTCGCGATTTTGTATAATAGCTCTGAGATAACTATCGATAGATGGCGTGAAGATTGTAAGTCATTTGTCAAGTTTGTTTCTTTGGTGAGGTAATGAATGATATATTCTTTTGAAAATTCCAGGGTCACAGCCGAGGCGTTCACTCGATGTCTCGGCACCGATCTAGATCAGTTATTAAGTTAAGACGCTGCGGGCATGTATGTTAGAAAACTTTTTCTCTCGTACAATCCCAACTTTCTTTTTGCAACTGCTTCGCTTTTTAAAAGCTTTTATTTAACTTGGGAAGACCGTTGTCTGTCGTCCGTCGTCCGTGTGGGTCGACCGATTTGAGGCCATTTTTAAGCAACTTTCCGACGTCCTAGAGATCTGAAATTTGGTACACAGCTTTCACCTGCAGAGCATTTTCATATTTTAATTTTGATTTTTTAAAATTCTGAAAAATAAGCAAAAAATCGGGAAAAAACTGAAAACCATTAAGCGCATGCGTCGATGCGCATTGGACAATTTTATCATACAGGGTGGAAAGTAACTTAGAATTTTAAATCTTATTTTTAAAGACCGCATTCAGGGTAAAGTTTTTCGTCGTAATGATTTATACAGGGTGAAGTATCAAACATCTAAAACACATAAATAAAGAAATCTGATAGGATGAACCTATATTAGTTAAAATACATAAGCTGTATTTGAAAAGATATGACTAAAAAATTAGAAAATAAAAAATTAAATAAAAAATTAAAAATTTTTAAAAAAAACCTTTTATTTAAAATTACAAAAGTGCACTTAAAAAGTAGAAAATAATTTTAATAAAAGCAAACAAAGCTTCGTGAAAACATCAATATAAAAGCGTGGGGTTATGAATTTTGTACACCAATAGTTAGCCTGCTTATCCACCTATAAACAGCCCCACGCTTTTATATTGATGTTTTTACGAAGCTTTGTTTGCTTTTATTAAAATTATTTTCTACTTTTTAGTGCACTTTTGTAATTTTAAATAAAAGGTTTTTTTTAAAAATTTTTAATTTTTTATTTAATTTTTTACTTCTCACAGACCCTTTTGGGCTCTGCGACGCTACGTTTTTTTTGGGAGGTTACCGTTGCTTCGGCCATGCGTACTCGTAAATCACTAAATTACTCATCAAAGGTTGATTATCGCCTTGCGCGGGTCAACACTCCACTTTTAAGTGCTACAAGGCTCTAAGCTCATTAGTATTATACATACACACCCAACTATTCCTGCGATGTTCTTAGATGTTGAAAGAGGTGATGGAGGCTGAGCCTCCACAAAACTCTGTTCACGATGTGATGCTATGCTATGCTATTGAAAATTCCGAATGACGGACAATTTGGTCTGACGGACAGCAAGTTGAAATGACGGACGGATGGTCACGTTATGCAATTATTGAAAAAAAAATCGCAAATTTTATCGGATATTAAACTATGATTTTGTAAATAAATATAATGTAACACTTAATTTAATTGCCAATTTTTTAACCGAAGGTGTCATAATTTTGTAATTTTGGGGATAATATCCGACAAAATTCACGATTTTTTTGCAATAATTGCATATATAATATAATAGCTCTGAGATAACTATCGATAGATGGCGTGAAGGTTGCAAGTCATTTGTCAAGTTTTTAATAATTGTGCGGTAAACATTACATATGTTCACCCGTTCGGGAAGGTACCCAAACAAAGAGTGACAGTTTGGTTTTTTTTGTCCTAGGGATGAAAAAAGTTCGATTTTTTTTTGTCCTAGAAATGAAAACAGTTCGTGTCGGTTCCCCTTCGGGTAGCCTGTGACGAAAAAACCTTCTTTACGACCGCAAAATAGGTCGTAAAGTAGTCACTTTACACCCGAAATAACGAAAAATATGTTTCTATCTATTATCATACGAATATTTTATGGAGTGTCTGTAAAACGCGGTTATTCGTTGAGAATGTTCTGTTTGCCGCTTCAAAGAGGAATAAATGTTTTTGTCTTTCCGGAAATAAAGTGGTCACTTTACTCCCACTTTTGCGGGAGCAAAGTTCCAGTTTTCTTAGGAGCGGGACAAAAAGTAAATTAGAGGACGAAAAGTAAAGTAGCGGGACGAAAAGTAAAACGATTCAAATTTATTACTACGTCTAAGATACCAAAAATGCATACGGTACTTTGACAAAGATATCAGGTTACCCAAACTACCACATCTGGGGTATTTATGGTTATTTATGGTTATTTTCAAGGAAGCAGATATTAGACCTTTTTTGTAAACAACTTTGTATTTTTAAAAACATAAATTTTATTTAATTGTTTTAGAAATTCGAGTAGTTGACGAAATTAAACTTCGAGATATAGAAATATTCGATTTATAGCGGAAAGACAAAAAATATAATATTCGCGCTCGGGAGTAAAATGACTTTTCTCCCTCGGTGTATAATATACCTACTATTATGTACGTAAAATTAAAAATTAGGGGTCAACAAAATTCAGAGAATAAATGAGTTACTAGTAGGATTAGTAGTAGTAGTACAGTATTAAATTTTAGATCAAATCTACAGCTATCAAGTTATTTCAAACTTTCACAAGTTTTCCTGATTGTATATTGTTTTACAATAAACTAATTTTGGTTTATAATTTGTTTCATTTAGATGGTTTGGACTTATATTACTCAACCGAAGAACAGGCTCAAAAATTAGTTGACATGTTACTAAAACTTTTACCCTGCAAAATTCAACGTACAAAATCAGTTAATTACAACCCAACTGCATCAAGATCGACATGTTGTGTAGAGCTTGTTCCGATATCAAAAGACAGTGTCGTTTGTTTGCCCAAGAAGTTCACTCAACAATGTGGTGGTATTTCATCTATGTGCTTGGTGTATCGTGTTACTAATACCGTACATCTCATCGATCCAGCCACTTTGCAAAGTAAATTTTAACAGAAAACATAAAAAAAGTCAATAACCTTTTTGTTTTTTTTTTATTCCTTAGTTGCTGAAGTAAGCAGCAATTTGTACTGGAGAAATCCATTTTCTTCAATTTGTAATCCCAAACAACTGGTGGAATACGTAGTGATGGATGTGGAACCCATTTTACACAAAGATCAGGTTCGTTTTCCCGGACAAGGTAACATATCGACCAAGCACGTTTTAGCCGATGCGTGGTTGGTTAAAGCTTCCGAAGTGGGAATAAATAGTGCTCACATTCATAGCAGGACCCATTTAGGACACATCCTAAATGTAGGAGATTCAGTATTAGGGTAAATTTACTAAAAATTTGATGTTATCTTGTTACAAATATTTAATTTAGGTATAATGTCAAAGATAGCAATATCAATGATCCCACGTTTAATAAGCTTAATAAAGATAAAATACCAGATGTCATTTTGGTTAAAAAGTATTGTCCTGGTCGTTCTCAACGCCGTCGTCAAAGGATATGGAAGTTGAAACATTTAGCCAACGAAATGACCACATTTGACACGGAGACCAAGTACGTCTATTTTTGGTTGGAGATTTTAGTTTATAATATTAATTCTTTTAATTTTGCAGAGATTACGATGAATTTTTGGACGATTTAGAAGAGGATCCGGAGCTGCGACAAAATATGAATATATTCAAAGATTCCACGAAACATATCCCTACCGATGTTTCTGAAGGAGTGGGAATTTCTTTACAAGAAATGATTGATATCGATGATGTTGATAAAGATGTTGCAAGGGCACAGGGAGCTTAATATATTCCTACCACTTTTTAATGTGTTGGATGGTTTATTTTCTTATAAAGGGTCTGATAGGGGTCTGAAAAGGTATTTTACATAAAATTGTCCAAGGTTGTGTTACATTTAAACTCGACACACAGATGAAGCGTAACACCTTAGCTTCGTCGTATTTTGGTTAACCATACGTTTGCTTTGAATCACCGTTTGAACCGTGGGTCTTTTAAGAACAGCCCACATTTTCTTTTTTGATTTTGTATTAAAAATTTGTAATTTGGGAATGCATTAAAATAAAAAAAATTTTGATCAGATTCAGATTATTATTTAACCATTATTCCACAAGAAAAAATATATCCGCAATGATACCTGGAAATAAATATACTTTTAGTTTGACAGATGAAAATTGTATTATTTTCAACCATTTATCTCCACCTGGTTTTAGAAAGCAGGTAAAAAGACTACCTTTCTTTTAAAAACCATAAATTTTATGGTAAACCAAATGAAATTAAAAAAGTAGGTAGTAAAGGGATTTTATTTATAAACAAGCAACAAGGTTTTGAAAATAAAATTTCACCAAATAATCAAAACCGCTTTTACTAAAAAATTGCAATAAAGATTTTACTAACACCGCCTGAACAGTGGGTTGTTCAAGAAACACAAGCAATTTTGGGTGTTCGTAATTACGCAGGTATTTCAAGAAACTTTTCGTGTGTCCGGATATAAATCATCTTTACCACCAAGTTTCTTTAGAGGCCAGTCATTATAGCAAAAATGATATGAAAAATAGTGGAAGTTTTAATTTTTTGAGACAATATTAGAGAAAGTAAAAAAATAATAAATCCGATTTTCAACCCTTTTCCACCCCCCGGAACATTGCTAAATTAACAAAAAACGTAAATTTTTAATAACTTTCTTTTAAAAATTCTGAGAGTTATGCAAACTTGGCAAAACATTTTAATGATTATTACACATCTTCTATTAAATTTGCACCCTGCTAACAGAAAAGGGTCTCAAATCCGCTTGTAATTTTGCATATTGGCAAATTGGCCGTATTGGCGATAAGCGATAACTCTTATAGGATTTGTCCTAAGATTTTGAAACTGGTATTTAGCATTTGTACCCATTTTGTAAGAGCCCATTAGATTTAGGTACAAATTCACAAACCGGAAGTAGTAGTTTACTTGAAGAGTGAAATTAATTTACAAATAAAGTGAAAGAAAATATCATTTGCTACGTCATTTACCTAAAACATGACTTGACCATACTTGAATCATTTGAAAACATCACTCCTGCACATAGAATAGGGAAAGTCCCTGGTTAAAATAAAATGTGTCGACTGTCTATTATTGCGCCATCTGAAATTTTGTGGCCTTAGACAAGAATGTAGCCAAATAAACAAATTTGTTTGATTGGTTGCATATCATAATTTTAAATGTTTAATAAATTATTAGGTCTGTTTGGTACAACAGTCCTAGTGCTACACTAACTACACTACTACAAATTGATTGGTGGTACAATTACTAACCCACTTTTTACACCAATCAATTTGAAGTAGTGTAGTTAGTGTAGCACTAGGACTGTGGTAACAAACAGACCTATTAACTCGAAATTTAATAATTATTTTATACTATAAAATGTTTTTAACTATAAATCTAAATTAAATAATTCATATTAGGCATTTACAAAAATTGTACTGGTATGTACTGCATCTACCGGCTACTTTTGAAAATTCGATCTTACCTTCGTCCCACGTTTCAAAATTAAATGCCCAATGTGTCGGTTTACAAATTATCAATCAAGTACATGTACCGAGTGTAAATTCTGAGTAATATTGAGATATTCACAAAAATCAGCAGCCACACCGAAGCGCATGATTGTTGACTCGAAATACCCGGTTCGATCCGAACGAAAGTAAAAAAGGGCAACAAAATAATAATTATTATTTATCATAAATACTGTCACGATGCCCGGACTCGGGCGTACCGACTACCGACCAAAAAAAAAATAAACAAGAAAATAAACAAAAGCTATTCAAAGTTTATTCTATAACAAAATATATGTAAAATCATAATTAAATTCAGTGTCGGTGTGGTTAAAAATTTTTTTTATTGTGTTAAAAACTGTTTGGGTACAAATGAAAATTTGTTTCCCACAGATTTTTTTAAAATATTTTGAAAACTATTTGGATACCCTTGTCATGATCAGAAGGAGGGAGTAGCACATCTATTTTGTTCATCTTTCTCAAACTTTTCTTTTCGGTTATAATCTTTCAGCACTTATTCAGTTTTGATGAGCTTGCTGACTTGTCTTATATTTGTCTTCCTTCTTAATGATATTTTTTAGGGTTCCATCGCACTCTGGTGTTCTATCGAAATTAATTCCAATTTCCATCATTGTTCCAAGTTTTATGATATTTTAGAGAGACAAAACCTTTGTAGCATTTTCGTGTTCTTGGTCATCTCTAGGCCATGAATTTGATAGTACATATCGAGAATGGAGTATTACGCGTTCTTCCTCATTCAAATAACCTACCCCCATTTTCTTTGGTTTAGTTTACATATCCGAAGATCATTTAAAGTAAAATGAAATTTATTACGTAGTGTTTCTGCTAAATTGTACTCATTTAATTGGATTGACAATTTCTTTTTATTTAAAAATGTACTTTGTTATTTATTACATTACTTTTTTGACAAATTAATATTTAATACGCAGAGAAGAATTCAAATTTTAATATATTTCCTCGTCGACTTTCATAGCAACGAATAAATAATTTGATATGACTCATTACAGAAAGTGTACCCACTCAAATTAACAAGTTCCAATACAAAGTAACCACTAAGAGTTAGTGGTTAGCACTCCAAAATGAATACAAAAAGCCAAATCAATTACACGTTGGTCATATGAATTGGAAAAATAAAATTACTTACATAAGCGCTCGGCAAGTTTACATAATATAGATGACAAGCACTTCCTTCCAATCAAGATGGGAAGTGTAACTTCGCAGATAAAGTGATGGAATCCTTGTCAGTAATCAGCAGGCAATAACTGACTTGTCACTCGCGATTACTAAACCCTGCTTACTGATGTTGAGCGCATGAGAGAGAACCAATGAGAGATGATGTGAGTGACGCCGAAAAAAACTGGACCATTCAGATGATCGAAATTGTCTCAAAGCATGGACTTCTAAGTCCATGCCCAAAGTAATTCGAATAACAAACTTTGTTAGTTAGCTTTATTGTCAAACAACAACACAAAATCGCTGTCAACTGTAAAAATTCGGAAATAGTCGTAATCCAATCTGCTTGTCTAAATATCACAGGCTGACCCTTCATATTACTACGCCGGGGCGGCGCCGCGTTGCAGCTTATCAACATTTGCACTCTAAACCATGCACTTTAAATGTGCATAAATGCAAATTATAAAGCAGGACCGACATGAGAAAATATTGTGAAATGAGTGAAAAGTAGAACTACACGTAACAAATGCAAAAATTTGTCCAAAATTGCTTTATTTACCAATTAAAATAAAGTTAGGTACATACAAATTAATTCACAATTCTGCAAGTGTGTTTTTGAACAAAATATATTCTATAATCTTCCTAGGAGCTCGCAGATCATTGACCAATCGAAAGTATGTCTTCGGATGTTGGATGTTGCTATTATTTCTTATAAATTTTATAACAGCATTTTTACTTATTTCCTTTAAAGAAATAAATTTGGATAAAGAAGCATCGAAGGGTTTAGTACTTTTTCCACTAATTTTCTTGAACGGAAAGGTAAAATTTTGTGTTATGAAATTAGTATAATTTTCATTAAACATTTGTTTACAAAATAGAACTTCGTAATCAAAATCATCTTCATTTCCACAAATTATACTTCCCAAATATTCCAAAGGATTATTTTTGTTGTAATTATTCAGGTAATCTGTTTTTAAATTCATAGTTAACAGTTCCACTTCTTCTTTAAATCCAAAAACAAGTAAAGCCTGACCGATATCTTCAAATGAAACCTGAGCACCTAACGATAACCAAAGCTTTATAATATCGATTCTTTCAGAAGATGAAACAGCTAGTGCATGAAGTTTTGATAACAAAGGAATAAAAACTCCGGTTTTCATATAATCTACATACTCTGCAATAAGATCAGGTCCAATAGTAGATATTAACATTACCTTTAAGCAATCGTACCATATATCAACGGTACCACTAAAATTATTCAAATATGTACCAATAAGTGGTACTCCGCCTGTAATTCTTACAAGCGAACTAAAAATTGGTGATTTGCCTTTCCATAACAGGGTAAAAAAGTGACGAAGGCTTAACTCTATCTCCTTAATGCGTGATTGAGTATAGTACCTATAGTCAATTAAATCGGTAACTTCAAAATTACACAATTGAAGTGTAATTTCATATAGTAAATCCCAAGGAAAAAGGTCTGGGAAGTTTCTACATAATAAAGTAGGATGGTAGAAGTTTCCCTTAATTATGGCTAATTCTATTGGTGTAGCTAGATAATTATATTCGCGATCATATAAATTTCCCCCATTCTCCAATAATATTATAATTTGATTAATGGGTTTAGGAAAACATTCAAACGCCCAATGCAAAGGAGTTTCATTCATATCATTACAAAGATTAACATCAGCACCTCTTCTTAAAAATAATTTAGTGGTATCTTCCAAGCGCGAGTAATGCAGAACACCGCAACCATCAACAGAACGCGCAATGTTAATATCAGCTCCAGAATTTACTAATTTTAATGTTATATCGTAGCTCCAAAAACACGAACTTATAAGTGAACTTATTATGTGGTCATTAGTTCCGTTTAAGTTTGCAATTCCTTCATCAATCATATAATGCAAAATGGCTCTAGATCTCTCACTAAAACAGAATATTTAGCAGCTATTTTGTGTCAACTAATTTAAATCAATAAATAAAAAAAATAATTTAAAAACTTTTAGGCAAGCATTAAAGGTAATACTTATAAAATTGTCACTTTAGACAAAAATATGGCTTCTGATCTAAAAAATTTGATCCTTTATTTTTTTTTAGTCGATTTATTTTGGTGTTATAAAAAAAATATCAAAAATCGAAAACGAGATCACTGCCTCGTAAAACGTTATTCAAGGTCAAAGTTTACGAAAACCTGTTTTTTGCGAATATCGCTCTTGCTATGCCTCAGAGGCCAATTGCGTTCAAATCGCGGACTATACAGAATTTCTTAGCTCGGCCTTTCAGTGGACATCAACACGGTGTGGTGAAATAGATATTGATTTATCGGAAATAGGTAATATGGGGACTAATCCACCCCGCTAATCGGATTTGTAATTCCCAAAAAGGGAAAAGCAATGTTCTACTTACAACGTAAAAGCTGAATGAATGAATGAATAATAATAAAAGATAATAAAATACCGCACAAAAATTATTTTACATTTTTTTATGTACAACAAACGGTTTAGGCAAAACTGTGCTTTAAATTTTTCTTGTAAGGTATATTATTATCCTCGATTTTATAATAGTCCATGCATAGAATATTACGTGCTTCAAAATTTTTTTGAATAACTATTTTTTAATTAGGTTTGTTTCTTCGAGCAGTTTGAAAAGTTTGAAACCGTGCGACGCATGCGCAGATTAAAAATTATTAGTTAAATTTAAAACTGCGCATGCACCTGACAGTTGCAAATGGTTTCAAACTCATGAAAGAACAGAGCTAATACCTCTAGCCTACAATTGATCCAATCAACATGTGTAGAAACCAGATTAAGGATTACCACGTATCCCGAGATCCCCCTTTCGTATCTTTTTTTTTTTTCGAATCTTGTTATCCCGAGATATACAGCTCCACCAAGTTAAGAAAGGACGTGGCAAATATGCCAACTAATTTGATAAAAATTTGAATAAACCGATGAGCGTGGAGTTATTTCTCAAGTACATTCTGTTATAAAAGTTACAAATCATTGCGTGTGTTTACATTTGTCGTGGGTTTTTGTGTTATTCGGTTTCGTGTTATTTCTGAAAGTGCTTTATTTAATATTTGCGCTATCATTATTTACGTATTTCGTGACTTCAAATTGACAAAATAATTTATAAATTTTAAATATTCGCGACGAGAAACTTCTTCAACTGAGTGTACATTTTAAATTTTAGCAGCGCCTGACGCACCTCTAAAGTTAGTTCTATCGTTGGTGGAGCTGTAAAAGCGGGATCCCAGGATTCGTGGTAATACTTTTTTTAATCCGGTTTTGACACATGTTGCTTGGAGCAATTGTAGGCTAGAGGTTTTAAAAATAATTTTGAAGCACGTATTCTATGCATGGCCTACTATGAAATGCAGCATAAAATGCCTTATGCGGAAACTTCAAAGCACTTTTTTGCCTAAACCGTTTGTTGTACATAAAGAAATGTAATATCACTGTCGCGTCAAAAGTTATTCATTTTGTGAAGTTTATCAAACCATACTTTTGATTTAATGACAATTAAATGAGATAAAAATTTATTTTTAAATTGACAATAAAAAAATATCGAATTTAATTACTTACCCATCCTTCAAATATTTTAAAGCATATAAAAAAATGCTTTCGTAGTTTTCATCGTATAGGAAATTTTCAAATGGCTTAGCTTCCTGTAAATTATTTAAATAATAGTCAAATTCGGATAGTTCAATTTGTTCTGTATAACTTGGACCCGCAGCTCTAAACGCATTTTGCATTACTTGAAATTCCTATAATAAACTGTAATCAATTATACTGAAATTAATTTAAATGGTGTATACTGTATAGTATACATGTTACGTACCAAGCCCGAAATTGTACAGTTCGCGCTTTGTACAATGATTTTTGTACCGAGCGCGAAGTGTACAGGCTACTTTGTACGAAGTGCGATTTACCGGACTTGGTATTACGAGATTTGTACAAAGCGCGATCTGTACAACTCATTTGTACAGACACAGAGCTGTTAGTTTTTTCAACCTTTCTGTCAACTTGGTACAACTTAATATTGTACAAAGCTTGACAAAACAGCAGAAGAACAAAAATTTAAATAACAAGGCAAGATATACATATATAAACATTTTCACTTTATTTAAATTAAATATAATTTCCTTGCACACACATAATTTATTTATTGGTACAGTTGAATGACTTATGGCAGCGAGAATTGCACAAAACTCCTTTTTTCCTGCATACACATCTTTAATTCAAACATTTTTTAGTGCATGTGCTCCGCACAAATCCTTTGCCGAACTATTGATGTCTCTGAATTTGAGGCACGTAGGGATACTGATGCATCTGGCATCTGATAGGTCGCTCGGAAAGTGACGTCTTCTCGGTGTTTTCCGATAAATAAATTATGTGTGTGCAAGGAAATTATATTTACTTTAAATGAAGTGAAAATGTATATACTTATATTGTGCCTTGTTATTTAAATTTTTGTTCTTCTGCTGTTCTGTCGAGCTTTGTACAATATTAAGTTGTACCAAGTTGACAGAAAGGTTGAAACTAACAGCTCTGTACAAATGGGTTGTACAAATCGCGCTTTGTACAAATCTCGTAATACCAAGTCCGGTAAATCGCACTTCGTACAAAGTAGCCTGTACACTTCGCGCTCGGTACAAAAATCATTGTACAAAGCGCGAACTGTACATTTTCGGGCTTGGTACGTAACATACATATGCATACTGAATAAAATATGAAAAAGCTTTGAAATCGCGAAACTGATAGATAATTAATTATTATCAAGAAATATAATAAATGTAAGATCATTTATCTCTACAAATTATCTTACATTTTTTATATTTTATAATGCTCATCGTCAAAAGTATCAGCATAGATTTGATCAATAATGTAATAGAAAAAAATCTTATAACGAGAGTCCAACTCACCGATTTGGTTTCTTTTCATTGTACGCAAGACATAGTTAGGACTTCAATAGCTCCAAATGATAAGTTGCGATATCCAGTCATTAAATAAATATTCGCTTTGATTGATTTCTAAATAATATAAATTCAGGAACCAATCAAAAATTGAAATCCTAACTATGGCACTATATTCTACAGGTACAGTAAAACGAAATCAAATTGGTGAATTATACATCTTCACTTGTCAAGTTTATAAAACTAATAATCGTTAGAAAGTTGAAATTTTCAAAATAGGTATACGTAAAATAATGAGAATAAATAAATTTTTTTTTTTTCAATAAACTTAACTATATGTATGTACAATCATATAATTTGTAGTATATGACTGACAACTTACACTTATTTGACATAACTTTTACTGATTATATAGAAGCACAAATAAACAAAATCATAAAAAATTTAAAAATAGTTTTATTTTACTTGCAATACCCGAGGGGACTACGTTTAAATGTAAATTTAAAAAAAAATATTTAGCATCGTTGCATACAGCAAATTTACAAATATATAGATTTAAAACATGTTCTAAATTTAAGCCGGTATAACACGATGATAAATTTACATAAAATTTACATGTAAATGCTAACTAACCAATAGAAAGAGCGTATTAGTAGCCATCGGACGTTTTTCATTGGTTAGTTACTTTATTTTTACTTACTTTGTTAGTTAGTAAATGTGTGCAGTAGACATTTTCACGTCTAGAGCTTGCCGAGATTGGATCAGTGTTGTCAATTTCGCGGTTGTCCCACTAGATCTGACTTGTTGGAAGTTGTTTTAACGGTGAAATACTATCATTTAGCTCCTAATGAAAATTCTAGCTTCATTGGTATGAAGCTTAATACGCAAACGCGCGTGCTAAATTTGTCATAAAAAATTGCACACAATGCATACAGAAAATTACCTTTAGCTGCTTAAAGCTGTGGAAAAAACATGAGCAAATATACATAAAAATTTGGATGTAAATTTTATGGTAACCTGACAGAACAGAACATGAAAAAACAGAACAACCAAAAACAGAACGGTGAAAAATCAGAATTTTGAAAAAACAGAACAATGAAATAAAAGAACATTGACTAATATGAACATTCATATCAACAAAAGAAAACTCTGAAAAATACGAACATAAATATTTTTATTATATTATTATTATTTATTTGTCATGTATTATTTATTATTTTTAATATACCAAAAAAGTAATGAATAATGCGCTTGCGCCACAATTTAGCCATTCACCGCCAAAGCTCGGGTAGGTCGCAGTTGCCCCCCCCCCCCGGGAAGAACTAATCGAGACGTGCGGCTCCTAATACCTCTTAAGTTCACCGTAGTAGCTGAAGAGAAAACGCTGAGCACTTCTCTACGATTGTTGGGACTAGGCAGGCAACCATACCCAACGAACCCACGACAGCGGTTCCCGCTGAGGGGGAGCACTCCCACCTTTGAGCTTTCACTGGTTTAGAGTGGTACGAAAAGTAGCAACTTTTGCTACCCCCGATTTTCAAAATTAACGCTACCAATTTAAGTAATAAAGTGTATCCTGAAGAAGGTTGGTATTCTATTAAAGCCAGTAAGATTGGATTAGATTAGACGAATTATGAAAATCGAATAAATAGAAAACTATCCAAAAAAAATATTTCTTCAAACGAGCCTCATCGATTTGACAATGGAATATTCACTCACGCAGAAAGGAAATATGTAGAGTTCTTTTGCATCGGGTATGGATATACAAAGTACAGAGAGAACAAAAGTGGAGTAATCACGTGGAGATGCAGAGTTTACTTTTCAACTAAATGTAAGGCTTTCTTAAGGTCTTATAGTGCCTTTTTTTGATTAATACATTTTAAAAAAATTGTTGTTCTCATTTTTTCAAAGTTCTCTTCTGTCAATATTCTTTTTTGTCAACGTTCTTTTATTTCATTGTTCTGTTTTTTCAAAGTTCTGATTTTTCACCGTTCTGTTTTTGGTTGTTCTGTTTTTTCATGTTCTGTTATTTCATGGAACTAAATTTTATACAAAATTTAGCGTCGTGTCATAAAAACTTAAGATAATTTTAATTCTTAAATAATAAGATATTCTGCTTATAGGTTAGAATTTACATACAACAAATATAGCCTCCTGGGATACTGCAGAATGCAGATGATCTAAAACTATTTTCATAATTTTTTAAAACTGTCTTTACTTATGCTTCTGTATACATCCTCTCGAGTTTTATAACTTTTAATTTTAATTTTAAGTGGTAATATTTATTCATAAATTATTTTGCTTAATACGTTACCCTTTGCCATTCACCTGTTTGTGGCACAAAAATATTTTGACTAAATTCAATTTCTTCCATTTTAAAAATTCTTTCTAATAAGTAGGTAACATTTAATTTTTCATAAATTCTTAAAACTGTAACTTGATATATATTTTCAAATTCCTCTGGTCATGAAACGATGTGTGTGATGATAATCATAAATCAAATTTTATATTAAAATAGACCATTTTGTATCTTTATATAGGTGGTATTAGTAGGTATAACATGGCGATTTAAAATAAAAATTTAAAAATTCAAAATTTTAAAACTGTTTTAGTCTACCTTTTACCTGTACTGATAATAGTCACATAATAGGTCTGTTTGGTACCACAGTCCTAGTGCTACACTAACTACACTACTACAAATTGATTGGTGTAAAAAGTGGGTGGGTAATTGTACCACCAATCAATTTGTAGTAGTGTAGTTAGTGTAGCACTAGGACTGTGGTACCAAACAGACCTAGTAAATAACAAAGATTAAAGGGTAGTTCACACTACATGATTTATCATATGACTTGTCACATGACTTCTCATATGAGGAATTTTTTTACGTTCACACTATATGATTTTTGATATTATAGAAGTTATGGCTTTTATGATTGGCTGTTGTGATGGTATGATTTTAGCCATGACTTTTCTTATGACTAAGTCATATGATAAATCATGTAGTGTGAACTACCCTTTATAGTTGAGGAATTGATAGTAAATAATAGGTCTGTTTGGTATGCTACACCCGGCTACACCGAACTTCTCGGAGTAAGTTAGTGTAAAAAATTGCAAAAATTGATTGGTGTAAAAAGTGGGTTGGTAATTGTACACCAATTAATTTGTAGTGTAGTTAGTGTAGCAAAATTGCGTTTTACATTACCGTTGGTGGCGCCACCGTCAATAACAACATTACGTCTTTCAGCAGTTCCAGTTATTCCGTGTGGTGGCGTTTTGTTAATGTAAACAAAAGAAAATGTTTGCTTATGGTGTTTATGTTGGTACTTACTATACGTTACAAACGAGTTTGAAATTATTCCGAGTGGTTGGTTAATGTAAAACGCGAAATATTATAGATAGCCCAGTCAAATTAGACGAAAAATAAGCTCCAGCTCGGAATAATTACCATCGAGCTGAATTTTGGTATACACCTTTATTATGCCATTGTAAACAATATGTGAAAAGTCGAAATCGAAATCATGTGAGCTTCAAAAGTTATTCTATGTCAAAGGTCACAAAAACGACCTTTTTGTAAATAGTTCGCTTTTTGTTAATTTTACGATAAAAAGTTTCAAATAAAAATTATAGAAGAGATAATTATCTACAAAAAATCTTTATAAAATTTTTACGAAAAAGCGATTTTTTTGTGCGCTACAAGGCCTACAATAAGCAAATATTCGGGTGGTTGTTTTACCTTAAGTGCCAAACTACACGAGCGTAGTTTCCGTCGCGTATTTATCGTCGCGGATTCTCCGCCGTATGAAAACCACACAGCGTGAATTACGCTCGTGTAGTTTGCTCCATTTAAACGTATGGTTTTCAATACGACGGAGAATACGCGACGATAAATACGCGACGGAAATAACGCTCGTGTAGTTTGGCACTAAGGGTATATATTCTTGATTTAAACTCCGGTTTTTTTTCTTTGTGGTTTTCTTCTATTATATATGTACAACATACTACCTCACAATCACCCGAATGTTTATACATACTACCCCTATACCCCCCGAATGTTTGTACATTATAGACCTTCTAGCGCAAAAACAATAGCTTTTTCGTGAAAATGCCATAAGATATTTTTCGTTATTTCAGGTTATAAATGACCTCTTTATGTATCTGTTTTGAAACCTATAAAGGGGGTCTTTTCTCAAAAGGTCACCTCAAGGGGGACCAACCCGACCATAAAACTAACTTTTATTCGCGTTTTACATTAACAAAACGCCACCATGCGGAATAATTTTAAACTCGTTTGTAACGTATAGTAAACAAACATTTTCTTTTGTTTACATTAACAAAACGCCACCACACAGAATAATTGGAACTGTTGAAAGACGTAATGTTATTATTGACAGTGGCGCCACCAACGGTAATGTAAAACGCGAATAATGTCCTAGGACCTATAAAACTTAACTTTATAAGGTCCTAGGACTTATAAAAACAGTCCTTGTTGGGGTACCAACAATGGGGATGAACTCCTGTTTTTCGCTTATGTTGTTAATAACTTGACAAACAACTTGCGATCTTCACGCCATCTATCGATAGTTATCTCAGAGCAAACAAATCGTGAATTTTGTGGGATATTATCCCCAAAATAACGAAATTAAGACACCTTTAGTTAAAAAATTGCCAATTAAATTAAGTGTTACTTTATATTTATTTACAAAATCATAGATTTAGATAATACCCGACAAAATTCGAGATTTTTTTTGCAATAATTGCAAAAAAAATTAAATTAAGTGTTACTTTATATTTATTTACAAAATCATAGATTTAGATAAAATCCGACTTTTCATCTGAATTTTATTGCAATAATTGCATAACGTGACCCATCCGTCCGTCAATACGACGGACCGTTCGTTATTTCAAGATGCTGTCCGTCAGACCAAATTGTCCGTCGGTCGGAAATTTCATCATTTATTCTGGTCTGGTGCGTGGCGCCAGGGCTGTTGCCCCATATCTTCGCAGACTTGAAGAGTAAGGTTGCGGGCTTGCCCGCAACGTTACGTCGGATGATTTTTATTGAGGCGTACCTCTGAGAATTAGCGCGAAGCTAAGTCTTGGCTGTGTTAACCTGTGGGACCTACAGCTTTACGTGGAATCCGAACCACGGAGTCGGATAAATTTTGTGGCCGGGTTGGGGATCGAACCTAGCCCCGCCAAACTAGAGTCCTCTCCTTAGCCCGTTCACCTAATTCACCTCCTCCGGAAATTTCAAAAGAAAATCATCCTTTTTCGCTCCAAAGAGACAAACATTGATCAACGACTTGCAAGCTTCACGCCATCTATCGATTGTTATTTTAGAGCTATTATATAAAATCGCGAATTTTGTAGGATATTTTTCCTGAAATAACGAAAAATTGTTCATATCACTCGGGCGATAAGGGTTTTCATCCTTCGGTCGATTATTCACTCGCCGCTGCGCGGCTCGTCTCATAAACTTTCGCCCGGCGAATGAAAAGACCCCCTTTATCGCCCTTGTGATATAAACTACTATTATGGAATTTTCACGAAAAGCTATTGTTTTCGCGCTAGAAGGCTTACAATGTACAAACATTTGGGGGGTAGGGGGATAGTATGTGCAAGCATTCGGGTGATTGTGAGGTAGTATGTTGTACATATATAATGGAATAACACCACAAAGAAAAAAAACCGGAGTTTGAATCAAGAATAATATACCCTTAAGGTAAAACAACCACCAGAATATTTGCTCATTGTAGGCCTTCTAGCGCAAAAACAATAGCTTTTTCATAAAAATGTTATAAAACCTTTTTTGTAGATAATTATCTCCTCTATTATTTTTGTTTGAAGCTTTTTATCGGAAAATAAACAAAAAGTGAACTATATACAAAAAGGTCGTTTTGGTGACCTTTGACCTCGAATAACCTTTGAAGCTCACATGATCTCGATTTCGACTTTTCACATATTGTTTACAATGATGTAATAAAGGTGTATACCAAAATTCAGCTCGATGGTAATTTTTCCGAGCAGAAAATCTAATTTAACTGGGCTAAGATTATATAATAGGTACAACTTAGGCGTATAACAATAGACTACGAAAGTGTGACGTCACGAAGCGCGCATGATTTAAAAACCTTTCCAAACAAAACGAATCCCTATGTAAATTGCCATAAGAGAATTTTGTATTGCTTTTTTTAAATCGGTGTTAGTAAAATAAAGGATTTCGTGTAAATAGTGATAAATAAGGGACATTAAAGGGCGAGTTTTTCTAGTTTACAGTAACTGTTAGTGTATCAAGACGTTTCTAATTGTGTTTAAAATCAATTGAGGTTATATTGTGATATTTTGTTTACAATATTTAACATTAGTTTAGGTTTAGCTGATAAATTTAGTGATTAAATTAATTATTTATTCATTAAGGCTGTTCTCTCGCAACCACTTTTTTATTTACAATTTTCTGACTTTATTTTTGAAAATAACGAGTTAAAATTTTTACAGTATGTCTGAAATGTTATTTACAATATTATGTCGGAGCGCTTTTATCGCGAATAAATAAATCGCAAAAAAAATTTTTTTTAACGCAATTCTAAAAAAATTTTGGCTCCGACATAATATTAAAAATAACGTTTTAGACATACTGTAAAAATTTGAACGCGTTATTTTCAAAAATAAAGTCAGAAAATTGTAAATAAAATTAACGCTAAAATGCGCGTATCTCTTGCATTCGCGATTTTTTTTACACATTACTTTATTTTTTATTGTACGTTTTTGGTCAGCTACCGTTATTGTACACCAAATAGTCCATTTTCTATTTAAAATCGAATTTTCATTCTAAGTGAGAACACAGCCTTAAAATGATAATGCTCCACATTCCACAATGTAATTACTATAGAGAGTAGAAAATATATAAATATTTTCTTTCTCGCAAACCCAAAAAACAGGAGAAAGAAGTGGATAAATTTAATCAAAGTAGGTATATTAAACAAAGTAGAAAAGCAGATTATAAGCCAACAAAATATTCATTTATTTGTAGTTGTCAATTCAAAGATGATCAAAGGAATAATGTACCAACTATAGGTATTTATTAGTTCCCGTTAATAAATCGGTTAAAGAATATTGTAAAATTTAAATGTAGTAATGTTAATAAAATTTTAATTTAAATCTAATTTTATCTTTTATTAATTTCAATTTACATTATACTTTACACTAATTTGGGTATACCGGGTGCTGAATGAGTTAGGCGAACATAGGATATTAACATGTAAAAACTTATTTTTGCAAATTCCTGCTTCCCTAATTATTTTAGAGAAAAATTGAAAGATACAAACATAATGTAGAAATATAAACTACGAATGATAAGAGCATTAGATTTTATCTAGCTTTTACGTAAATGATCAAAAAATCTTTTGAAATTGTTAAAATTTTTATTTATCAAACTGGCCATGCATAAGTTTCCAAGGTAATATTCCATTTTATGAAATTAAAATTTAATAAAGTGCAAAACTGTCAACAACGTGCAATTGTTTTTTATTACTTATCAAAAATAATTACCTCGGAAACTTCCATGGCAAGTCCGATAAATAAAAGTTTTAACAATTTCAAAAGAATTTTTTGACCATTTACGTAAAAGCTAGATAAAATCTAATGCCTTTATCATTCGTAGTTTATATTTCTACATTATATTTGTGTCTTTCAATTTTTCTCTAAAATAATTAGGGAAGCAGGAATTTGCAAAAATAAGTTTTTGCATGTTAATATCCTATGTTCGCCTAACTCATTCAGCACCCGGTATATTGATCAACATAAAATTTCTCAAGTTGTTAAATTATTTGCCCGTTTTACCTTTTATAATAGCAATAACGCTACCTTTAGTAGTCTATACCTTAGATCATCTATACAATAGATAGGTCATAGCCGTATACCTGAAGCAGTTTGTTTTGAAGCTCAAAAATTTTTGGTGGGGTTCGCGGGGTTTGTTTTCCTTTTGGTTAGCCCCTGTAACGGCTGCAACTAAATATACACATTGACATATTTTTATTGAAAACAAAGACTCAAATCATTCTCAAAACAAAGCAAAATATCGCAAACATGACGAAATTAATTAATACTTAAATAAATTATACCATTTAGAAATTGGTAAATGTGAAATTAATTAATAATTACACAATAAATGCAAAATTCGGTTACGTTTATTTTCAAATTTGTATTAATTTATTATTATGGTTTATTATTAAGATTGATGATATTAATAGTGCAATAGGTCATTAATAAAATTCCATTGTATAACCATGGTTATAAAACTGGTTAAATTAATATCCAAATGTTTTTCAAATATTAGATTACATTACGGGTCAAAGGCAACTCCAGAAAAGTTACAAAAGAAGCTTACATACAAAAACTAATTAAATATTAATAAAATTTATAATTTGTTAATGTTTTTACTGTTTTGTTACACTCGTTAAAATGTCACTTTGCTCTTGAAGGTATGCAACCTGTGATGCACTATAAAAGGAAAACAAACTTTATTGTTCTTTTTTGTGCTTCATAACAAATGGGTCTATGTCCTATCTATTGTATACATGATCGAAGGTCTATACCACTAAATGATATGTTGATCGATTCAAAATATGTAAAAGACCTTAAATTTGATCACAGTAATAAAATGATGATTCAATGATTGTTATTAAGATGTAAATTGTCATCATCGGCTTTTTCGGATAGAATCATGTTGGTCCGATTTACATTTCAGGTTAAGCCAGGTGCACTCCTTATCCATAACAGAAATGTTATAATGTGCATGAAATAACACCTGCAGCGCATGAAATCACTTTATTCCTCGAAGACAACAACATTGAGAAGAAACGATGTCACCAGACTTATCCGAAGAAACCTTAAAAAAAGTTTAATTACAAATAGAATTACATATCTACATTTATAAAATATTCTTACCTTAATTTGATTATATCTTTTCTAGTTTAATGCTAGCACCAACATATCAACATTACTTATGTGTCAAAAATCAGTTTTTCAATATCCCCCGAATGATAAACATTCTCGATCTTAACTTTATTACACATTTACATGTATCAACACCAGTTCTATAAAAGTATTTAAAATATCGAAATTATTGTTCAAGTCGCATAAGGCATTTCTGCAATCTTCATGCGGCAGTCTGCTGCAGACCCAACCCAATACATACATTTCGGAATTTTTCTCCGCTAAAGGTAGTTCCGGACATATTGATAAAATTCACTTAAATATTTAATTCAGGATATATGCGACAAGCACTGTTTTTCTATCAAATATTAATTTATTTCAACAAAAAAATTTATATTGGGTCCGTTGACTTAGCTCCCCCAAGTTAAAATTTTTTCTCAAAAAGCTAGCTCCCGAATCCTTATAGCTAGCACTCAAGTATGAAAGCTAGCACCGTTATAGTTTTTTCACAAATCGCAACTGAATCCGGGAGGGGGGGCCAAGTCAACGCTAGCCCCCCCAAGTTAATATTTTTTCTCAAAAAGCTAGCTTCCGAATCCTTATAGCTAGCACCAGCTAGCACTCAAATATAAAAGCTAGCTCCGTTATAGTTTTTCCGCAAACCGTAACTAAATCCGGGGGGGGTCAAGTCAACGCTAGCCCCCCCAAGTTAATATTTTTTCTCAAAAAGCTAGCTCCCGAATCTTTATAGCTAGCACCAACTAGCACCCAAGTATGAAAGCTAGCACCGTTATAGTTTTTCCACAAATCGATATTGAAACCATTGCACAGTAGGGTATGTGGCTTCAAAAAGTGGCAATAAATGAAATTCTATTTTATCGGATTTATAAGTTAGATATATATTTTGGGGCTTTTAGTAGTATCTAAAAAATACTTTGCATAATTGTTTGCACATTTATTTACTTAAGAAATGAGTTTATTTAAAAAAAATTAATTTATCGACAAAAAAAATAGGAAGAGCTTTAAAGCTTTCGAATTTGGAAAGTATGTGTAAATACGTCTCAAGTAAAACGTGAATATAGCAAAGCTCAGCAAGAAAATGAAATTTTTAAATCCCAATTATCATTATTATCCGCAAGAAAAACTAAAGTTACTAATCATATTTAAATCTTCCATTTTTCAGGTGCATGTCAGTGCCCTCCTCCTACCCCACTATCGAACTTTTGGATGAATTTAGTGTCAAACGTTAAAGCATTGTTTGAGCTTGAATGTGCTTTCATTATTTTCGATTGAGCCTCAAAGGTCTCGAAGTTATTTGAGAAAAACTAGTGGATGAGCTCTAGGAAAACTAGAAGAAACTACTTAGTAGATATGTTTTTTAATTTTTCAACTCATATTGAATTTGTATGTGCAATTGATGTCAATCGATAAAGCTTCGTTTGAACCTAAATAAACTTCAGAGAGCAACACTAAGTTAATTTTTTACACAGTTATGGATAGTTAAAATTTTCGACTAAGCTCCGAGCAACATGCGTTAAATCTTAAGTTTTTCAAAATCTCTTACTCTGGATATATGTAAATTCTCTATATTTTACTCAAATGAACTGAATGAGCTTCCATTATTTTTGTTTGAGCTTCAAAAATCTCGAAGTTGTCCTCGAAAAACTACTGGGTGAGGGGGGGGGGGTAAGTTGTAGACATGGTTTGAAGTTTTACTTCTCACTTTGAATTTATGTGTGCAATTGATGTCAATCGATAGAGCTTCCTTTAAGCCTAAATGAGCTTTAGTGAGCAAGAGTTTAACTTAATTTTTTGCAAAGCTATGAATAGTTGACATTTTTGACTAACATCCGAGCAACATGCGTTAATTCGTAATGTTTTTAAAATTTATTATTTCGGCAAAACGGTAGTATTACCCAATTGATTTACTATTTCCGACTAACAGATATTTGATGAGCCCTAAAACATTTTAACCATTGGATCATAAATTTTTTTTTATTAGCAACAATAATAATGTTAAGCTGCTTTAAATCATTCAAGCTCAAACAATGCTCTAACATTTGACACCAAATTCATCCAAAAATTCAAAAGTGAGGGAGGGGGGAGCACTGACATGCACATGAAAAACGGAAGATTTGAATATGATTACTAACTTTAGTTTTTTTTGCGGATAATAATAATAATTGGGATTTAAATATTTTATTTTCTTCCTGAGCTATGCTATTACTTTTTTAGATGTTTTAATAGGTACATACTTTTCAAATTTGAAAGCTTTAAAGCTCTTCCTATTTTTTTTGCCGATAAATTAATTTTTTTTAAATAAATTCATTTTTTAAGTAAATAAATGTGCAAACAATTATGCAAAGTATTTTTTAGATACTACTAAAAGCCCCAAAATATATATCTAACTTATAAATCCGATAAAATAGAATTTCATTTATTGCCACTTTTTGAAGCCATATACCCTACTGTGCAATGGTTTCAATATCGATTTGTGGAAAAACTATAACGGTGCTAGCTTTCATACTTGGGTGCTAGCTGGTGCTAGCTATAAGGATTTGGGAGATAGCTTTTTGAGAAA
The DNA here is from genome assembly GCA_905340355.1 of Rhagonycha fulva. Taxonomy (NCBI): domain Eukaryota; kingdom Metazoa; phylum Arthropoda; class Insecta; order Coleoptera; family Cantharidae; genus Rhagonycha; species Rhagonycha fulva. The sequence continues at coordinate 40,660,864 of HG996556.1, forward strand.
AAATATTAACTTGGGGGGGCTAGCGTTGACTGGCCCCCCCCCCGGATTCAGTTGCGATTTGTGAAAAAACTATAACGGTGCTAGCTTTCATACTTGGGTGCTAGCTGGTGCTAGCTATAAGGATTCGGGAGCTAGCTTTTTGAGAAAAAATTTTAACTTGGGGGGGCTAAGTCAACGGACCCACAAATTTTATGTTTATTACGATATTTATTAAAAAAATATATCGGTTTTTAAAAGTAACCTACCAACGGATCCCTGTTTTTAATAAAATGTAACTTATTACCCAGATTTTAATTTTACAAAATATATAAATCGGAAAAAATTATTGATTTTATTGAAACAAAATGGACCGGTTGATCTCTCTTTTAAAGATCTACTAATTAAAAACAAATTGTTTTCTAACATTAACATAAGCTCGAACGGTGAATCCCTGTTTTAATGTCCCCCCCCCCTCATTAAAAAAAATGTATTTTTAAGAAGGGCATTTTTTTCAGAGCTCTTTTAATTTAATCAACAGATGGCGCCTACTTAAATAATTTTATAAAATAAAAGGAATTTGCTATATTTAAAATATTATTTAATATTAAATATTAATTAATATTAAATAATTAAATATTATTTAATATATAAAATATATATTTAAAATATAGCAAATTCGTTGAAATAATACTATTCTATAAACACTATTCTTGATCTTAAGCTATTTTGAGTTTGTAATATTTCTTTATAAAAACACAATTCATAATTAAAGTTTAATTATCTTTTTTTGTAAGTGAGTGTGTTTTGACATACTCAATACGAACTCAAAATAGCTTAAGATCAAGAATATTGTTTATAGAATAGTATTATCTCAACGAATTTGCTATATTTTAAATATAGCAAATTCCTCTTATTTTATAAAAATATTTAAGTAGGCGCCATCTGTTGATTAAATTAAAAAGGCTCTGAAAAAAATGCCCCTCTTAACACTAACTTAATCTCAACCCGTGGATATTTCTTTAATGGTTTGCTCTAAAAAAATCTTTTAAAGTTGGTACGACTAATGACAACGACCAATCAGAGTGAGTTGTGTGTCCTAAGAAAATGACACGCTGCAGCAGCAGCAGCGTGCTGGTCTTTTATATAAGTTGATGATGATGATGGAATTGATTATTTTTTGCTTTTTGGAAATCTTAGTAAGTGAAGTGTCACCACTAGAGATTTGTAATTTTTGAGAATTTGTTTATGAAGTTGTGTTTTTATTTTTGTTGAATGATTAATTTAAAATTGTTGGAAATATACAACAATTATCCGGAATCAGATTCATGCAGAAATATTTTGAACAAGTCCCCAAGATTGTTCTATTAATTTTCATTGTCAATGAATTAAAGAATTGAGTGATTGATAACAATTCGTAATTATTAAAATAAATTATTGTAAGTGCAATAATCAGCAAGCTAAGGTAAAAATTTGCTTTTTCATGCATTTATCGCGATATGAAAATATTTATTTGCTAAGTTTTACTTTTTTTTAAATAACCAGGCATCGTAACGAACGTTTTACTCAAATTTGCTTTTTTTGTTTGTTTGTTGATCGTGATTGTTTTCTTCCAGAAGCTAAAGTAATTTAGTACATGGGTTTATTAGCACTGTATAAGTTAGCATTTAAGCCACAGCAGTGGAGTGATGTGATCGCTGGTTGAGTATAGAGCGGAAATTCTGGGTTCAAATCGCGGATTGCACAGAATTTCTTGGCTCGGCCTTTCGGTAGGCATCTACACTCCTGTGGTGATCCCTGATGTTTGTGTCGACGTCATTACCGTTGATACGGCTGCGTCACACACGAGAGTTTACAATACAGGTTAAGGTAGACAGGGAATGAAGCCATGGGCCTTCTAGGCCTGTAGAGCCGTAATATAAATATATGTTCAATATTGCACAAACCGCACCGAGTGGTGTAAAATTATTTTCTTTCATACCACAGCAACTCAAAAGAGAGTATTAATTTAAATGTTTTTTATCTCTTGGTAAATCTATGTTTGCTACAATACGTTTATTTATTTCCCTAATAATAATTAATATCAGACTGAGCCACAGCAACGCGTGGCCGGGTTCAGCTAGTATATTTATAGGTCTGTTTGGTACCACATTCCTAGTGCTACACTAACTACACTACTACAAATTGATTGGTGTAAAAAGTGGGTTGGTAATTGTACCACCAATCAATTTGTAGTAGTGTAGTTAGTGTAGCACTAGGACTGTGGTACCAAACAGACCTTATATTTGTTCAATATTTGTATCCTTATAATCTTTGTATTTTAATATTTGTATTTCATATAACATTTCAAATTTGCCACAGTTTTCTATACTGTGCGCAGGGTTTTCGCGTTGCTCTTTTGTTAGAGGCACGCGTATTATTAGGCTTTATAGCCAGTACACCATAGATGAACTACGAACGCTCGACGAGTACACATCGAGTTGTCCACATACTCCTTTCTTGCATAGGAAAGTAAAACAAGTTATGTATTTCAACCAATAAAATCATTATGCAACAGTGACTAAATGGTTTTCATTCATTTACAACAACAATTAATTGACCTATTTCGTCGTTCAAAGTATAAGTTTTAAAATTTATACACACCGGAAAGCACCGAGGCATCTTTTCGATATCCAAAAATCAAAAGAGAACCTCGTGCCTACCATATAAGTTAGCATTTATGTGATATATTAAACTCTATTGCCGGAAGAAATCACAATCGTGAGCATTTTATCATTGCGGTGTTGATTTAAAAATTTTAATTACCTGTACATAAACTGTAAACTAAATGTCTTATTGTTAATCAAATATACGTTGTTCCGTTGAATAAACAATCAAATATGTTGAAATACCGAATTTTATTCAATTCAACCAAAAGTTATCAAAGATAATACGCCATCCGAGGGGTGGGGCCATTCCAATCAACAGCACAGGTAATCTATACATAAAAACTCTAAGAGTGGCAGCAAAAAATAAGTAAATTTTCATGCAGTTCATGCACCGCTCCACCTTTTCGCTTACAAAATCAACAATTTTGTGAATTTTCATATGAACTAAACGGTATTTTGTTCAGGAAGGATAGTACTTACAGAAAATTAAATAAAAAAAAATCGACTTTTCGATTGCCTAGTGTCCTTAAGAGCGCGCTGCATCCAGGGGAGAAGGAAGGAGTATATATGACGTTGAAAAGATTTTTGTATCAATTTCAAAAACTAAACGTTGTACCAGTGTAATTCTTGGATGCAATAACCAACTTTGAGCGCTTTAAATTAAGAATAAATAAATAAATTTAAGTTTTGAAAACAAACAACTTTGAATTTTTACAATAACCAATCTTGATGAAATTCCGTTATTGCCTTCTGCAGACATATACCAACTTAAAATCACCTCCCCTGGGATCGAGTAGCACACCAATCAAGTTTTCAACTTTGATTTCAGGCGGTTCAGGCCCGTAGCCAGGGGGAAGGCACCTTGGGGCACGTGCCCCCCCTCCCGAAATGTTCAGAAAAAATTTTTTTTTAAAGTAAAGGAAAATTTGTTTAAATAATAAAAATTCTCGGAAGGGGAACCACCAAAAATTTAAATCTTTCAAGTGCCCCCCCCCCAATTAAATCCTAGCTACGGGCCTGCCGCGGTTGAACCAGTTATATTAATTAAATAATCAAATTTTTTACCAATTTAAAATCACCTCTCCTGGCATCGAGTTGCATACAAAGTAAAGGGTAGTTCACACTACATGATTTATCATATGACTTAGTCATAAGGAAAGTCATGGCTAAAATCATACCATCGCAACAGCCAATTATAAAAGCCATTACTTCTATAATATCAAAAATCATATAGTGTGAACGTAAAAAAATCCCTCATATGAGAAGTCATGTGACAAGTCATATGATAAATCATGTAGTGTGAACCATGAACATAGAAGTACAGGACTGGTAACTGTCCTTGAATTTGCGTGCGCTTAACCGTATACCCCTCAACCTGAACCACCAGGTGGCGCAGCAATAGAAGAGTGTTACGAAATAAAAAGAATATAACAAGAAATAAACATTATTTGTTAAAAATAAATAACAAAATTAAGTTTTTAATAATTTAGCGTGCTTTTTCTTTTGAGAACTTTATTTTACAAAGTTCTAAATTCAAATTATGAGTATAATGTCTCATTCTCACAGTTATATAATATAAGAGAGTATCTCATTTTTATGTATTTACAAGGAAAAAATTGTATATTTTCTATGAAATCTTCTACTATAGTATGATCATATACTTAACATTATAATATGTTTCATTAGAATTTCGTCAATTTTTTGAATTATATATTCCTATATTTTGATTTTGGATCCACGTAGTAGATAGGGGGAGGGGGAGGTTAATACATCATTTTGTACAAGGTTTGGTGCCAAATGGTAACTAACCAGTCTAATAAAAAACGGATGTTAGTATCCAAGAGTTTTTTATTGGCTAATTACCATTTAGTAGCAAACTATTTAAATCTATTATTCTATGTACCAAACCCCATAAAAAATGTTGTACCCCCCCTTAATCTACGGCCTTGTTTGTATGAAAATCTTAATTCAATTAACCTGTTAACACATATTTGTGATTGCGATCATTTGAGGGATATTGGCATAATTCAATAATGAATATTAAAGGCACCCTTGAACCTTCTGCCGTTGTATTGGTTAATGATTGATTACTCATATTGTTATTTAATTTTTCAAGTTCCTATATTGTTCAACTATTCTAAAGAATTCCGATGATGCCAAAAGATATAATTTATTAATTATAAATTTAATATATCTGCTTTTTAATTGCAAAGCTGTCAATCTTCACCATCTTTCCAAATTTCTTCCATATCAAATTTTCGATTAATACAATTAAAAGAATTACTGATTCTTAGACAAAATTTAACTGTTTCTTCACAATCTTCAAAACCATTTGCTTTGAGATTTTTATAAAATCGTAAGCCTGCTGCTACGGATTTGCTGAATCCAAAAACTAAATTAATTGTAATGTAATCAATAAATTAAAATATTAGTAAATCATACCAGAATGGCAAATTTCACTCTCATTTTGCTCATGGTTGCTTTTGTAAAACAAGTTTTAAAATTAGGAACTATGTATACATAGCTCATTTTTAATCTAATAGCAAGAAAAATTAATTAAAACACTTTTTTAAAGCTGCACTTATTTACGCTCCTAAAATGTTATAAATTACTTATTTTATGTCAATTTTCAAATACAAAGTCAATTAAACTTCTCTCTTTTATAAAACGTTATATTGCCGATTTAATTTATTTCTAAATTTGTTTATTTCTTATTTTATTATAACATACTCATAGCCAATTTAAACAGAATAGCACTTTAGTATCACAGCGCCGCCTAGTGGTTCAGCTTGGGGAGTATACGGATAAGCGCACGCGGCTTTTGGTATTTTAACAAAGGAGTTACCAGTCCTGTACTTCTATGTTCATGGTGTGAACTACCCTTAAGTTTCAACTGGGGTACTTATACAAGGTGGCCCTTTGAAAACAAAACAGATGGGATTGTGGCCAGCAGAATTTTTTTCTTAAGAAATACAAAAACACGTCAATTTTATCATTGAGGGGGACAACTTTTGCGACTAATGTTACTTCCGTATTGTTTCATCCCTTTGAGTTGCGATGACAACTCCTGAAATGATAATAGGGATGATATGGCAAGTAACACCTCATTTGAAAGGTCTTGCTTCGCTGGATTCAGTTCTATAATTTTTTTAAAGTTTTATCAATTATTCAACAAAAAAAGTGAATCTGCAAAAATTCGAAATAAATCCGATATTTCAAGACATTTAAGAATAAAAGAAGGAAAAACGTTTGGACAGGTCTGTTTCGTTTTCAAAAGGCCACCCTGTATATAAATTGTATCTCTGTTAATCCAAAGATTATCCATTAAGAAAATTTAATATTCGACTTTTACATTTTCAATAAATGTATTTCACAATAATAAACAGGCAGCACATACAACTTCTTAAGCGTGTCATATTTTTAAGACACACAACGCACTCGGATTGGTTGTTGTCTTTGGTTTTTAGCAACTTAAAATCTACTCCCCTGGGATCGAGTTACACACCAAACGAGTTTCCAACGTTGAGGACGTTTGAACGTGAACAATTAAAATTGTCAGTATTAGGGATTTATTTTTTTTAATGAAGATAATGTAAAACAAGAAATTCATCGGTTGAGCTTATGTTAGTGTTGGTGTTTGAAAACCTTTTTTTTTAATTAATACCGCTAAAGTAGAGATCCACCGGCTAGCTACCCGCCTTGGACGGGCTTTTCAACTAGTAGTATCATATTATAAATTCTGTTTGCCAACTTACTTTTGATTGCTACTGTACACTGAAGTACCCTCAGTTTTTATGCCCCTAAAAAAAGTGACTAATGGGTAGTTCACACTACATGATTTATCATATGACTTGTCACATGACTTCTCATATGAGGGATTTTTTTTACGTTCACACTATATGATTTTTGATATTATAGAAGTTATGGCTTTTATGATTGGCTGTTGCGATGGTATGATTTTAGCCATGACTTTTCTTATGACTATGACTTGTCACATGACTTCTCATATGAGGGATTTTTTTACGTTCACACTATATGATTTTTGATATTATAGAAGTTATGGCTTTTATGATTGGCTGTTGCGATGGTATGATTTTAGCCATGACTTTTCGTATGACTAAGGGTGCGTTCCACTTAAAGCCCACGACGACCGCGGCATGGTCCCGTGGCTCTTTGATTGGACTAAAGATCGAGAGCGGTTATTTGATTGGACTGACGAACGACCGTGGTCGTCGTGGGCTTTAAGTGGAACGCACCCTAAGTCATATGATAAATCATGTAGTGTAAACTACCCTTAAGGGTGACTTGTATAGATCTAGTTTAAAATTTTAAACTGTAGATTAACCAATCACAATAGTCAAAATCCGAGTTTAAACCATAGTTACCGGTTAAACTTGGACTATACAAGTCACCCTAAAAGTGACTTCTAAATTTTACAGGGATAAAAGCTGAGAAAACAGGCTTTCCAATGATACTAGACTCAATGCCGGCACGAGCCGGGTTCACTAACTTTTTTACTTTTGAAATTTTCATTTTAGGAAAGTCAAGGTCCAAAAAGGAGCTTTTTTAAAAAAGTCATGGAACCCGAGGGAGTGCTTATATCATGTAAAGCAAATATAAAAAATGTTCTTACTTATCTTCTCCATCGATATCCATCACGAATTGGACGAAAAAATTAAAACTTGACACCTTAGCAGCAATTTGAAAAATGTACTCTGATGTGGTTTTTATAAAGTCTGATTACACGTCAAACATGGATCAACTTTGAAATCGCCTAGCAACGAAAATATTTCAACAAAGAAATAAAAAATTAAATAAAAAATTAAAATTTTTTAAAAAAAACCTTTTATTTAAAATTACAAAAGTGCACTAAAAAGTAGAAAATAATTTTAATAAAAGCAAACAAAGCTTCGTGAAAACATCAATATAAAAGCGTGGGGCTGTTTATAGGTGGATAAGCAGGCTAACTATTGGTGTACAAAATTCATAACCCCACGCTTTTATATTGATGTTTTCCCGAAGCTTTGTTTGCTTTTATTAAAATTATTTTCTACTTTTTAGTGCACTTTTGTAATTTTAAATAAAAGGTTTTTTTTAAAAAATTTTAATTTTTTATTTAATTTTTTATTTTCTAATTTTTTAGTCATATCTTTTCAAATACAGCTTATGTATTTTAACTAATATAGGTTCATCCTATCAGATTTCTTTATTTATGTGTTTTAGATGTTTGATACTTCACCCTGTATAAATCATTACGACGAAAAACTTTACCCTGAATGCGGTCCTTAAAAATGAGATTTAGAATTCTAAGTTACTTTCCACCCTGTATGATAAAATTGTCCATTGCGCATCGACGCATGCGCTTAATAGTTTTCGGTTTTCTCCCGATTTTTCGCTTATTTTACAAAATTTTAGAAAAACAAAATTAAAATATGAAAATGCTCTGCAGGTGAAAGCTGTGTACCAAATTTCAGATCTCTAGAACGTCGGGAAGTTGCTTAAAAATGGCCTCAAAGCGGTCGACCCACACGGACGACGGACGATGGACGACGGACGACGGACGATGGACGACGGACGACGGACAACGGTCTTCCCAAGTTAAATAAAAGCTTTTAAAAAATATTGATACGTAGTGATGCATTAGGGTCTTTAGTCTCCAAAATTTTCAATATAACGGTTATAGGGCCGATTTCAGAAAATACCTTTTTAAAAGCTTTTATTTAACTTGGGAAGACCGTTGTCTGTCGTCCGTCGTCCGTGTGGGTCGACCGCTTTGAGGCCATTTTTAAGCAACTTCCCGACGTCCTAGAGATCTGAAATTTGGTACACAGCTTTCACCTGCAGAGCATTTTCATATTTTAATTTTGTTTTTCTAAAATTCTGAAAAATAAGCAAAAAATCGGGAAAAAACTGAAAACCATTAAGCGCATGCGTCGATGCGCATTGGACAATTTTATCATACAGGGTGGAAAGTAACTTAGAATTCTAAATCTCATTTTTAAGGACCGCATTCAGGGTAAAGTTTTTCGTCGTAATGATTTATACAGGGTGAAGTTTCAAACATCTAAAACACATAAATAAAGAAATCTGATAGAATGAGAAACGGTCCCTTCTGCAGATTTTTGCTGCCGACCATGACCTCGACCTTCTACTGGTAACGGAGACGTTTTTCAAAAAGGCTACCCGAGCTAATATCCCCAACTACGATCTTTACCGCGACGATCGTACCTATGCCAGAAAAGGCGGTACAGCTATTTATGTCAAAAAGACAATACCCCACCATCGTATCCCGACCATTGCTGCAGATATGGAATCAACTACGATTGGCGTTCCTCTAGCCAATCACGGTCTGATACACATTTCAGCAGCATACAACAGGCCCGACGTTGATTGCACCAAAGACGTTTCCGAGCTTCTTTAAAGCAACGGAGACACCCCGCACGTCATTGCCGGTGACCTAAACTGCAAACACTCCGCCTGGAATTCGAGAGCCACTAATGCAATAGGACGCAAACTCAAACTTCTTGCAGAACAATTCCCTTTCACGATCGACGCCCCAACCGACCCTTCCCATTATTCTAGTATTCACCATTCCTCAGATGTGCTCGACATAGTCATCTTTAAAAACTTCCTCCTCCAGCACCAGCTGGAAGTAGGTGAACACCTACTTTCGGATCATTACCCCATTCTTCTCACCCTGGGTGTCCCCACCCACGGTGCTCCGCTCCCCGACAAGACCCATAGCAAGACGGACTGGCCCGCTTTCCAGGACCACCTCCGCTTGAACCTGGGCAAAATCCCCATCATCAATACTGTTGCGGAACTGGAGAACTACGTTGTTAGCTTTGAGCAAGCCATCAATGATTCTATCAGTTTCGCAACAAAGACAACCTCCACTCCCTATTCCCGCCCTGCAGTCCCTAAATATTTACTGGACCTTATCCACGCTAAGCGGCGTGCCCACAAGGTGGCGAAACGCACTTGGCATCCCGACGACATCAGGCGTGCTTCCGAGCTTCGGACGCAACTCACATCCGAACTCGCGAAGTACAAAAGCGACAAATGGGCGGACAAGATCGAAAACTTGTCCTTCCAAAACCGATCAGCTTGGAGCATGGTGAAATCCCTTAAAGGCGTTCGCTCCTCTATTCCCCCCCTCAAAAAATCAGATAACTCCCTCGCTTACTTTCCCCTGGACAAAGCCGAACTGTTCGCCGATATTCTTCAGGAACAGTTTTCCCCGAACAAGGTAAATACGTCCGACCGTGATCTTCTAAAACATATCGATAAGATTAACAAGACGGTGCGAGACAGATTAATGCAAGCCGACCCCGATCCCATCCCTCCCGCCTCTTATTTTGAAATAAAGAGTGCCATAAAATTTATTTCCCTCAGGAAAGCCCCCGGTCCTGATCAAATTCCCAACTTAGCGCTGAAAAACCTTCCTAAAAAGGCCATATCAGCGCTAACTGCGATTATCAATGCCATACTTAGACTGAAGCATTTTCCCGGCAGGTGGAAATTGGCAGATGTCATCCTCATACCTAAGCCGGGAAAATGCTCGTCCAATCCCCTCAACTACAGACCGATATCTCTCCTCTCCTCCACCGCCAAGATAGCGGAGAAAATCATACTCTCCCGCCTTCTTGACGAGGTGGAAAGGCTTGGCATCCTCCCCGACGAACAGTTCGGGTTTCGCCAGGGTCACTCGACCACCCATCAAATTCTTAGAATAACAGAAAAGATTACGGAAGGTTTTTCCAGAGGCCATAGAGGTTTGGCTGTCCTGCTGGACATAGCCAAAGCCTTTGACAAAGTTTGGCACACAGGTTTACTGTATAAGCTTTACATGGCTAGAGTTAATCCAAGCTTAGTGAGGCTTATCACATCCTACCTGTGTGCCAGAACCTTCCGCGTCAAAATCAATGCCCAATTCTCCACGATTAGACCTATACACGCGGGGGTGCCCCAAGGATCTATCTTATCCCCCGCGCTCTTCAACATATATACCCACGACATTCCCATTCCCCAAAACGTAACGATGGGTATTTTCGCTGACGACACTGCGATCGTTACAACTCACCCGAGACGAAAGAGGAACGTTACTATCGTTCGTGATACGCTGAAGCTTCTTCAACCCTGGTTCTACAAGTGGAGACTTGTAGTAAACCCGGGGAAGAGCGAAGCTATCATGTTCGATAGAAAACGACACCCTCCCGACAAAATCGAGATGTTTGGCGAGGTAATTCCTTGGAAAGACTCCGTCAAATATCTCGGGGTCACCCTCGACCCAAGACTAAGCTGGTCCAAACACATTGCAAACTGTGTATCCCAAGCTAAAGCCCTTAAGGGCTCCCTTGCTCTACTGATCGGTAGAAATAGCTGCTTGCGCCACAAAGATCGGATCAGGATCTACAAGGCGGTCATCCGCCCGGTCCTTACGTACGCGGTCCCGGCATGGGGGTTCGCATCTTCTAATCAAATGAAAAGATTGGAAACCATGCAAAACGTCTGCATAAGACAAGCCATGGACGCCCCATGGTTTGTCACTAATAGACAACTCCAGGCAGCTTCCGGAGTCAAGCCCCTGGATTCTTTCATAAAAGACCTAACATCTAAACTGTACTTGAAAAGCTCCGACTGCCACAATCCACTCATCCAAGCCCTGGGTCGTTACGACACTAACGACTACCCAAGGACGCCTAGGCCCAAGGATATAATTATCCCTAAAACAGTTGTATTGCCTTCCTACCCTAGATCACCCCAACAAAGCAACCCAATACCAGACATCACGTATTCAGACTCTGACTCCGAGGACGGCGTGTTCCAGTGAGGAGTGTTCACGCTGCCCCGGGGAGGTTACAAATATTCGTCATTGTCCTGTCCAATTAATCTTCTTCCTTTTCAGCTTGTGTTTTTAAATTTTTTTTTCAGCGCCTATTAGATTATTGTTGTGTTTGTAAATTGTAAAAAATTATTTTTTTATATTAATAAAAACGCTGTAGCAACGGCGCGACTGAGGCTCTGTTATTGTAGAAAGGGCTCAAGGTAAGCACATCGCGCCGCCGCGGGCGCGGGAATTGTCTCACCCGTGCATGCACGCGCGGACAATTCGACGTTAGCCTCCGGCCCCGCAGTGCTTACCTTATAGCGTAATAACAAACAAGACACCGGCTCGACGCCGCTCCTCGGGTTTGAAATCCCTGTAAAAAATTCTCAACGTCAGGTTTCTAATCAGACGAAGGAGATAAGCGGGCTATCGCCCGCATCTGCTCCGCAGATGCCAAGTGTCAGCTACAGCTACAGAATGAACCTATATTAGTTAAAATACATAAGCTGTATTTGAAAAGATATGACTAAAAAATTAGAAAATAAAAAATTAAAAATTTTTAAAAAAAACCTTTTATTTAAAATTACAAAAGTGCACTAAAAAGTAGAAAATAATTTTAATAAAAGCAAACAAAGCTTCGTAAAAACATCAATATAAAAGCGTGAGGTTATGAATTTTGTACACCAATAGTTAGCCTGCTTATCCACCTATAAACAGCCCCACGCTTTTATATTGATGTTTTTCCGAAGCTTTGTTTGCTTTTATTAAAATTATTTTCTACTTTTTAGTGCACTTTTGTAATTTTAAATAAAAGGTTTTTTTTAAAAATTTTTAATTTTTTATTTAATTTTTTTAATAACAGTTTTAAAATTTTGAATTTTTATTTAAAATTGCCATGTAATACCTACTAATACCACCTATATAAAAATACAAAATAGTCTATTTTAATATAAAATTTATTTTATGATTATCATCACACACATCGTTTCTTGGCCAGAAAAATTTGAAAATATATATGTAATATAAAGTTACAGCTTTAAGAATTTATGAAAAATTAAATATTACCTACTTATTAGAAAGAATTTTTAAAATGGAAGATATTGAAATTAGACAAAATATTTTTGAGCTACAAACAGATCAAATGCAAAGGGTAACGTATTAAGCAAAATAATTTATCAGTAAATATTACCATTTAAAATTAAAATCAAAAGTTGTAAAACTCGAGAGTATATAGAAGCATAAGTAAAGACAGTTTTAAAACATTTTAAAATAGTTTTATGTATTTTATATTTTTTATACAGTTTTATGCAGCTAAAGGTAATTTTCTGTATGCATTGTGTGCAATGGGCGAGTTTCACTGTTTTTTTTTATATCTTTATTTGAAAGTAGATGTCAACTGAGTCTTCAGAACCAATCAGAATTGTCATGTTGTCACATGACAATTATCATTGAACAATGATGCCGCTCAGCTTAAATACTTTTTCAAACTTTAAATTGTTTTTAAAAATCTAAAACTCACTAAGTAACATATTTCTGTTTAAGAAGGGCACTTTTTTCAGGGCCCTTTTAATTTAATCAACAGATGGCGCCTACTTAAATATTTTTATAAAATACTAGGAGGCTTTTGTATTTAAAATATAGCAAATTCGATGAGATAATACTATTCTATAAACAATATTCTTGATCTTAAGCTATTTTGAGTTCGTATTGAGTATGACAAAACACACTCACTTACAAAAAAAGATAATTAAACTTTAATTATGAATTGTGTTTTTATAAATAAATATTACGAACTCAAAATAGCTTAAGATCAAGAATAGTGTTTATAGAATAGTATTATCTCAACGAATTTGCTCTATTTTAAATATAGCAAATTCCTCTTATTTTATAAAAATATTTAAGTAGGCGCCATCTGTTGATTAAATTAAAAAGGCCCTGAAAAAAATGCCCTTCTTAAGAGAAAATAGCGATTTACTTAAAATTATCTCTGAAAAATAGAAAATGGTTGTATTTGGTTTGAATTTTGCTGTAAGTAGAAGTAATGTTCTTTATCAATAATTTTTGCTCAAAAATATTAGAAAAATGTTAATATGGCATTAAAAAAAAGTTTTTGGTACTAAATGAATTTTACTTCTACAGCTTTTCCACGTTTGTTTAGAGGTCTTGAAGTCTTTTAGTAACAATCAGTGCTGGACTTTCGGAAATTTCTACAAATCGTCACATTTTCTATCAGATATCTTTCAATGAAGCTAGAATTTACATTAGAAGCAAAAAAGTAGTTTTTCACCGCTAAAACAGCTTCCAATTTAAGTCAGATCTTGCGGGAAAACCGCTAAATTGGCAACACTGATCCAATCTGGGCGGGCTCTAAACGGGAAAATGTCTACTGCACACATTTACGTGCACATTTACCTCTACACTTCTACAGCCCACGGACTTCTTAAAATAAATGGACTACTGATAAAGACAAAAAAAGTGTGTCCACCTAGGAAGGCGCCATTTGTGGTGCAACGGTTATTGGTTAGAATATAACCAATAGCAACTTAGGATTTTTGAGGGAAATTTAAAAACGGTAATCCAACTTGATTAATATAGGTAATTTGTAATAAATTTATTCGTATATTTTTGATGAATTTCCTAGAACCGCACCACAAATAGCGGCGCTCACTTTTTTGATTAAAAACAATAGCTATCAGCAGTTCATTTATTTTAAGAGGTTCGTGCTATAGCCCCCCAACAGTTTTTAGTGAATAATTTTGCGACTTTTGAAGCTCAAACGAAAATAATGGATAATAATAATAAATAATAATGGAAGTTCATTCAGGCTCAAACGATGCTCTAACGTTTGACACCAAATTCATCCAAAAATTCGATAGTGGGAGGGGGCACTTACATGAACCTTAAATGTAGCCCTCTGGGGTATTGCAAGTAACTATTTTCAAAATTTTAATGATATTCTTTATTTGTGTTTTTATATAATCTGTAAAACTTATATCAAATAAGTGTAAGTTGTCAGTCATATACATAGGTACATATAAGGTCTGTTTGGTACCACAGTCCTAGTGCTACACTAACTACACTACTACAATTTGATTGGTGTACAATTACCAACCCACTTTTTACACTGTGGACTGTGGTACCAAACAGACCTATAGTTAACAAGAAAAAATTATCTTTCCTTTCCGGTACATATATAAGCTTTGTTTGGTATTACAATCCTAGTGCTACACTAACTACACTACTACAATTTGATTGGTGTACAATTACCAACCCACTTTTTACACCAATCAATTTTTGCAATTTTTTACACTAACTTACTCCGAGTAGTTCGGTGTAGCATACCAAATAGACCTATAGTTAAGTTTATTGAAAAAAAAAATTTATTTATTTATTCTCAATAATTAAACAGAATTGTCATTATCTACCAAAGCATAAGTAAAGAAGTCCAATTAACCAATTTGATTTCTTTTCACTGTACGTGTAGATTATAGTGCCATAGATAGGATTTCAATTTTTGAAATGTTAGTTAGATAAATCAATAGTTAGAACCATAGTTAGGATTATTGAAGTCCTAACTATGTCCTGCGTACAATGAAAAGAAACCAAATCGGTGAGTTGGACTCTCGTTATAAGATTTTTTTCTATTACATTATTGATAAAATCTATGCTGATACTTTTGACGATGAGCATTATAAACTATAAAAAATGTAAGATAATTGTAGAGATAAAAATGATCTTACATTTATTATATTTTTTGATAATAATTAATGATTTCTCAGTTTAACGATTTCAAAGCTTTTTTATATTTTATTCAGTATGCATATGTATACTACACTACACCATTTAAATAAATTAATTTCAGTATAATTGATTACAGTTTATTGTAGAACTTTCAAGTAATGCAAAATGCGTTTAGAGCTGCGGGTCCAAGTTATACAGAACAAATTGAACTATCCGAATTTGACTATTATTTAAACAATTTACAGGAAGCTAAGCCATTTGAAAATTTTCTATGCGATGAAAACGACAAAAACTGCATTTTTTTATACGCTTTGGAACATTTGAAGGTTGGGTAAGTAATTAAATTCTTTATTTTTCTATTGTCAATTTAATAACAAATTTTTATCTCATTTAATTGTTATTAAATTAAAAATACGGTTTGATAAACTTCACAAAATAGAAATACAAATCAGCATGTCATTTGGGTCTCTGACATTTAGCTTTCACCCGAATGTATAATATTTATGAAAGAAAACTAAATATGGAGGAATGTTGTATATTTGTTACGGAAAAAGTATGCCGGTAAAAGGACACATTTCCGGTAAAAGAGCACTTATACCGGCGCGGCGCTTATGATAAATGTATAATATACAATGTACTTTTCCTAATACAATTGTAAAAAATAAAATGTGCATAGTATAATATACCAAGCGATGATGGGAAAAGTATATTGAGATTTAAAAACTCGTTAGTGTATTAAAGCAGGGGCTGTGGGTTTTTTTACTTTTCCGTGAGATGTATCATGGGGATTTTAATAATATAATAATTCAAATTTTAAATAAACTGTAAAGTTGTAAAAAATGTATTTACTTCCTTTTACATATTTTTTATATAACTTAGAAATTAATAGTTTTCTTTGGTACCACAGTCCTAATGCTACACTAACTACACTGCTATAAATTGATTGGTGTAAAAAGTAATTAGTATAATTGTACACCAATCAATTTGTAGTAGTGTAGTTAGTGCAGCACTAGGACTGTGGTACTAAACAAAGCTAATATTTTAGGAACAAAGTATAGACATACCATACAAAATTCGGTCAAATCTTAATTTTTAATTTATTGATTTTCTTGCAACGCTTCCTCCCTTTTTGTTGAAAGAAATGATTGGACTAATTACGAAAAAACTATAGGTTTAATAATTTTTTATTGAATAAATCATTTTAGCATTTTAGGCTATGTGCTAAAAGATATTCCAAAATAAACTGACATTTTAAATTTGCCACATTTATTTTTTCGACAAAAACAGAGTAGAGATGTTTATTTACTATAATTAGTAAATATTTAAGAGCAATATCCAGTGCTTAAGTTCAATTTTTGTGTTTTATGTCATTCATTTCCAGGACGTTACAAAAATTTAAATAATTACTAGCATGCCGAAATCTCTTAACACTTTTAACAAAAAGATTTCGGCATGCTGGCAATTATTTAAATTTTTGTAAGCAACTAAATTTTTAATCAGTATTTTTATCATTAAGAGGGGCACTTTTTACAGGGCCTTTTTAATTTAATCAACAGATGGCGCCTAGTTAAATATTTTTATAAAATACTAGGAGGCTTTTGTATTTAAAATATAGCAAATTCGTTGAGATAATACTATTCTATAAACAATATTCTTGGTCTTAAGCTATTTTGAGTTCGTATTGAGTTTGTCAAAACACACTCACTTACAAAAAAAGATAATTAAACTTTAATTATGAATTGTGTTTTTATAAATAAATATTACGAACCCAAAATAGCTTAAGACCAAGAATATTGTTTATAGAATAGTATTATCTCAACGAATTTGCTATATTATAAATACAAAAGCCTCCTAGGGCCAGTTGTATAAAGGAGGGTTAACTCGGGGATCAGCTGATCCTGGATCAAAAGTTGACCCAGGATCAACGTCTATGCGGTTCATTTTGTTATTCACAAAAAAACAATGTTGCCAAGTGTTATTTTAATAAATGACTAATGGATTTAGACAAATAGTATAAAACACAATAAATTTAAAAGTAAATAAAGCTAATCCACCAATTTCTCGGATCAGAAAATCGGTGAGTTAACCCAGGATCAACGTTTATACAACAGACATTTGCTTTGATCCTTGGTTTAACTCTGATCCGAGGATGATCCTCTTTTATACAACTGGCCCCTAGTATTTTATAAAAATATTTAAGTAGGCGCCATCTGTCGATTAAATTAAAAAGGTCCTGAAAAAAGTGCCCCTCTTAAATGGTCAGTATATTTTAAAATAAATGGTCAGTATTTAATAATACTTTGGTCAGTATAAATATTTAAGTATCAGTACTAAATTGAATTTTGGTCAGTATAAGTTATTATTTTGGTCAGTATTATTTATTTATGAATTTGTTCAGTATATTTTTGTTATTTTGGTCAGTTCACTCTACTGTAAGTTGCAGTAAGATTTCGTTTGATTATTAGGTATATTTTTATTTATTACTTAGCTAATTTTTGTTGTCAGTAACCATTTTTAATACAATATAAAAAATTTAAATAATTATTATAAAAATTTTATTTCATTAATTTATAAATTGAAATACAGAATTATTTTTTTTTATTTTTATAATATAGAAGTTATACATAAAATATTTAGAGTATTGCAATTAAAAAATATGAACTAAGCTTGTAGAGAACCCCGGATCTAAGGGGGGGGAGATTGCAAGGGTGTCTGTCCCGGGCGGCAGCTAAAAGAGCTCAAAAATTATGTATTTGAACTCTTTAAGAGGGGCATTTTTTCAGGGCCTTTTTAATTTAATCAACAGATGGCGCCTACTTAAATATTTTTATAAAATAAGAGGAATTTGCTATATTTAAAATATAGCAAATTCGTTGAGATAATACTATTCTATAAACAATATTGTTGATCTTAAGCTATTTTGAGTTGGTAATATTTATTTATAAAAACACAATTCATAATTAAAGTTTAATTATCTTTTTTTGTAAGTGAGTGTGTTTTGACATACTCAATACGAACTCAAAATAGCTTAAGATCAAGAATATTGTTTATAGAATAGTATTATCTCAACGAATTTGCTATATTTTAAATATAGCAAATTCCTCTTATTCTATAAAAATACTAGCTGAACCCGGCCACGCGTTGCTGTGCTGTCTGATATTAATTATTATTAGGGAAATAAATAAAAGTATTGAAGCAAACATAGATTTACCAAGAGATAAAATACATTTAAATTATGGTTTGCTTTGGCATAGAAAAATAAAGAAAACCAAGAAAGAAAAAATAATTTTCATAAGAAATGGTTTTTTATTGTAAAGCTAATAAATAAACAACATTTTTTGTTTGTCCATTTTCCGCATAAACATAAAGATCGGATGGTTTACCGACTCTGGAGCATGCGACATATAATTGACCATGTGAAAAGCATTCGTTTTCTAAATTCAATCCGCACACTTGTAAAGATTGTCCTTGCGCTTTATTGACAGTCATAGCAAACGCAAGACGTATGGGAAATTGAAGTCGTTTGAACTCGAACGGCATATCTGTCGGGACACAAACATACGGTCTCTGCATTTTTATATATATAGATTAAGACTTTTCGGGTGGTGGGGGGGGGTGTCAAAGTTTTATTGAACTGAGTTCCAAAGAGTACCATAGTAATATGTACGCTAAAGTATTCTGCGCCGATTTACTATTGCACCGAAATGGACCTATGTCGAATTGTACTCGCACCGAATTGGGTCTGCGTCAAACTGTACTTGCACCAAAAAAATTTTGCCGAAGTATGCTCTCGCCGAAGCGACCCATGTGTTGCCCCTGCTAAACACATTCCGGGGACACATTCTCGATGCCGACAATTCAAAAACTGATCGAAGGTTTCATTCGATGATTTTTTCTTGTAGCTGTAGCTGACACTTGGCATCTGCGGAGCAGATGCGGGCGATAGCCCGCTTATCTCCTTCGTCTGATTAGAAACCTGACGTTGAGAATTTTTTACAGGGATTTCAAACCCGAGGAGCGGCGTCGAGCCGGTGTCTTGTTTGTTATTACGCTATAAGGTAAGCACTGCGGGGCCGGAGGCTAACGTCGAATTGTCCGCGCGTGCATGCACGGGTGAGACAATTCCCGCGCCCGCGGCGGCGCGATGTGCTTACCTTGAGCCCTTTCTACAATAACAGAGCCTCAGTCGCGCCGTTGCTACAGCGTTTTTATTAATATAAAAAAAATAATTTTTTACAATTTACAAACACAACAATAATCTAATAGGCGCTGAAAAAAAAAAATTTAAAAACACAAGCTGAAAAGGAAGAAGATTAATTGGACAGGACAATGACGAATATTTGTAACCTCCCCGAGGCAGCGTGAACACTCCTCACTGGAACACGCCGTCCTCGGAGTCAGAGTCTGAATACGTGACGTCTGGTATTGGGTTGCTTTGTTGGGTGTGAAAAATTTTAAATGTCCGCCGGACGTCGCGCGAGTTTCCTCCTCTGAGGAAAACCCGCGTCCGGCGCTAGGCGCTTCGAAACAACCTCGCACCTTTAACCGCGGGGCGATTAGGCGAGTCGCGACCTACACCTTGTGTATCGGCGCGATCCCGTCGCCCTCTGAGGAGCTCGAGGTCGTCGCGCCGCAATATGCGCGCTCGGAGCCCTTAACGTGTGTTGTCATGTTATCGCGTCCCGAGCGCGTCCTTTTTTTTTTAAATTTTTTCTTGTTGGTGAATGGACTTATGTCGACAGTTGCACATAACATAACTTACAACATATGTAGGTATCGCTCTCTACCGAACACAGTACGAAACACAGAGCAAGAAATGAATTTTCTTCATAAATGGTTTTTTTGTACATTTTTAGGAATAAAAAGTATATAAAAACACTCTTCTATTCAAATGCAACGTTGTGTGAAAATTTGAAGTAAATCCATCGAGTACTTTTTGAGTTTTGACGACACAAACATACGGTCTCTGCATTTTTATATATATAGATTTAAGTAGGCGCCATCTGTTGATTAAATTAAAAAGGCCCTGAAAAAAGTGCCCCTCTTAACTTATTTGATCTTCAAAGTTAAATGCTGGAGAAAGGAGGAGCCAATGCCAAGGAAAAGGGAAAAAATATTAAAAAAAAATATTTTAGACATGAAAAATAATATTTCGCAAGTAGTGGCCACTTTCTGTTCCGCACATTCCATACATTTTCCATAACTTTTGCTTTTTATATGTTTTTAATTTAAATGTTGCTTTTTTTAGCTCTGGCATGGTCGCTGGCTTATTGACGTACAACTGTTTTATTCAAATAAAAGCATTCAAACCATAACAATCGTTTTGCGCCACCCTGAATATACTGATATGTTTAAAATACCAACCACTTATTTAAAATACCAACCACTTATTTAAAATACTGCCACTTATTTAAAATACTGACCATTTATTTAAAATACCGACCATATTATTTAAACTACTGACCATTTAATTTAAAGTACTGACCATTTATTTAAAATACTGACCATTTATTTAAAATACTGACAGTTTTTATACTGATCAGTGATCAATGTAATACTGACCGTTTATTTAAAACCAGGTGGAAAGTCCGTCCACAAACGGGTAGCTAGCCGGTGGATCTCTATTTTAGCGGTATTAATTTTTAAAAAATCATCGTTTTTAAACACCAACACAAACATAAGCTCAACCGATAGATTTCTCTTTTTACAATCTTCATTAAAAAATTAAATCCCTAGTACTGACAATTTTAATTGTTTACATTCAAATGTCCTCAAGTTCAAAAATAATAAGAATTATATAGACGATTCAATCGTGGACGAGCGTCCCACCAACGTTGGAAACTCGTTTGGTGTGCAACTCTCGATTCCAGGGGAGTTGATTTGAAGTTGCTAAAAACCCACGACAACAACCAATCAGAGTGCGTTGTGTGTCTTACAAAAATGACACGTTAAAGGAGGAGGTAGAGGAGTAGCATATGGTGCCCATTTATTATTGTGAAATACTTTAGGTATATGTGTATAGAAGCAATTGTGAAATACATTTATTGAAAATGTAAAAGTCGAATATTAAATTTTCTAGATGGATAATCTTCGGATTAACCGAGATAAAATTTATATATAAGTACCTAAGTTAAAACTTATTTGGTATGCAACTTGATCTCAGGGGAGGTGATTTTAAATTAGTAAAAAATTGAATCATTTAATTAATATAGCTGATTCAACCGCGGACGGGCGTCCCATCAAGGTTGAAAACTTGATTGGTGTGCTACTCGATCCCAGGGGAGGTGATTTTAAGTTGGTATGATTAACGACAACGACCGATTAGAGCGCGTTGTGTGTTTTAAAAAAATAAAACGCTGCTATTGCTCTAGCGTGTCATTTTTTTTTAGAACACACAGCTCACTTTGATTGGTCGCTGTCATCGGTCGTACCAACTTAAAATTACTTGACCATTCCATATAGAAATATATTGACGTGGATTGTAATAGGTTGAAGATTCTAAAATTATCCACAATTAGATTTTCATTTTGTTAAAGTTTTCGATTGTGAAATTTCCTTTAATTTAATTAGATGAGTAGTAACCTGTTATTTTTCAATTACGTGTCAAAGGGATACGTGCAGAGACGAGATTTTTAGGTTTGGAGATTAGTCCAAATAGCCTGAAAATTAAACATTTCAAACATGAAAAACGTTAAATTTTTGATTAATTTATTTTTATTTGGTCTTAAAATTGTTAACTTACGTTTGAATTGAGTTGGTACAAAGGTAGCTACGATCATCGATGCAGTGTTTTTAAACCAAAAGTGTAGTTCGCAATTAAAAATTTAGTGACTTAAAAATGTTGAATTTGGCATCGGAAAATTTGAATTTCGCTGGAAAACCAACCAACCAGAGTGCGACACGATTTTCCTGAGAAAACTTTGTACAGGAAACGAGATAAATGGTCAGTTGCTCTAGAGTAGTGGAGAAGTGAAGTCTAGAACTTAACGGCTTCATTGTGTTATCTTGGAATGTTTGAAAATTACCAATTGGTAATTAATTTAATGATGATGATGAGCAACTAGAGATTTGTTTAATTGTGTGTGCTACGAAAGAAGAGCATTAGAAAATTGTGAAGTTTTTGGAAAATTTTACTGACTGATAACATGAGGTCACCATTTTGTCGAATCGTAGATGCAAGGAATTCGAGTGGTAATCTTCTATTATTCAAGCCATCGTCTTGGTAAATAATTTTTAAATTGTTTATTTACGCTATATCAGCAATTGTCTTCGATATTTGTTACGATGTCGCGGAAATTTTGAGGTTAACTACAATGGACGTTGTTAAATTTGCATTTCGAGTCACAATTATGAACAGATTTTCACATTTAATTATTTAAACACATCAGTGGAACAATTTTAATAAATAATTTGTGTTATTTGACTGCGAAATTTAAATTTATGTGATAAACTTTTTTGAACGGTTTCTATGCATTTGGTAGTGACTACCATACCAACCTTTTGAACAATAAAACGCATCGTCAATATTTGAAAAGTAAACAATTTTTCATTTTTGTACATTTTTTTTTATTACAGATGTTTTATTTAAATTATAGTAAAACGTTGATTATCTTACAAATTGGAGATACTGTTTTTGAGCTTTAAATGTGTAAATTTGTAGGATAATTCTTCATGATTTTGGAATTATCGATTGTGACGATAAGTTTAATTACAAAATTTCGTCTCAACTTGTTTATTAATTTGATTATGACTACTACTTTCGTCGAATTAAATTATAATTTTATCCCTGAGCTTTTTGTTTCATTTATTGTGGATAGTTTAAGAGCAAAATTTTTGGAACCTACTCCTGAGATAGTCTCAAAAGTGCAAACTACCGACTAACGAGCTACGGACCTCTTTAGTGCTTGTTCATCAGAACACGACAATATATAACCTTTTCTGAATGGAATACTAAAGTGATTTTAAGTTGGTACGACCAACGACAACAACCAATCAGAGTGCGTTATGTGTCCTAAAAAAATGACACCCTGGAGCAGTAGCAGCAACAGCAGCAGCAGCGTGCTGGTCTTTTATATTAGTTGATACTCACCATTTATTAAAAATACTGACCAAAAGTATTTTAAAATACTGACTAAATAAATACAAGCCTGGATCCTTTAAATAAATGGCATAAAACAGAAAAATTGTACTTAAGCACTGGATATTGCTCTTAAGGTTAAATTATTAAAAGGTACAATCGAATAACAGTTACAAATTGTTAAAATTTATTTTTACTTTAAATTTTTATAAATTAAATTATAATTCCTAATACTCTATTGATCCTTCTGACCTCTATTGATGCATTGTGTTAGCGGTACGTGCAGATTTACCCCCCTATTCTGTAACTTGTCGTTACCGTTCGTTATCGTTATGAAATCGTTAAGAACCGTAAAGTTTGATTTACACTCAGAATTGCGTTAAATATTAATGAAATGATATGTGGAAACCGAACTTGACGGTTCTTAACGATTTTGTAACTATAACGAACGGTAACGAAAAGTTACAGAATAAGGGGGTTACCTACATTAACGATCGGTGAGTGGAATTTCGCAGGGTCACAGCCGAGGCGTTTACTCAATGTCTTGGCACCGACCTAGATCAGTTCTTAACTGAAGGTGCTGCGGGCATAAATGATAGAAAACTTTTTTCAACCGTACAATCCCACTTTTTTTTGCGACTGCGTAACCTTTTTCTTTTCAACGGACCCTTTTGGGCTCCACGACGTCACGTTTTTGGGAGGTTACTGTTGCTTCGGTTCGAACTCGGGAATCACTCAAAATTACTCATCAAAGATTGATTGTCGCCTTCGCGCGGGTCAACACTCTACTTTTAAGTGCTACAAGGCTTTAAGCTTGCTAGTATTATACGTACATATCCAACCATCCCTGCGATGTTCTTAGATGTTGAAAGAGGTGATGGAGGCTGCGCCTCTACAAAACTCTGTTCACGAAGTGATGCTATGCTATGGAATTTTGCTGAGGGGTTTACTCAATGTCTCTGCACCGACCTACTGTATCAGTTCTTAAGTGAAAGTGCTGCAGGCATATGGATGTTAGAAAACTTTTTTCTCTCGTACCTTCTTTTTGCGACTGTGTCACCTTTTTCCTTCCAACGGACCTTTTTGGGCTTCACAACGCTACGTTTTTGGGGGATTACTGTTGCTTCGGTCATCTCAAACTGAAGAAGTTAACACTCAAAACACTAATCAAAGGTTGATTATCGCCTTATGCGAATCAACACTCTACTTTGAAACGATACGAGGCTGTACGCTTGCAAGTATTATACGTACTCACCCAAACCATCCCTGCAATGTTCTTAGATGTTGAAAAAGGTGATGGAAGCTTTGCCTCTACAAAACTCTGTTCACGAAATGATGCTATGCTATGCTATGTGGAGTTTCGCGGAGCACCATTACTTGTACCTACCTAAACCATCGTACAGTTAACATCGAGCAAATTTCACTTTTTAGGGATATTTTTGAATTAAATTTTACAAAAAAAGTAGTGACAACTACCCCGTTCTTACAAGCACATTTTGGAAATCTGGACGCTCCCAGAGATATTAAAAAGAAAGTTATATTTACTCTTTTAAATTGGCACATTTTTTGATTTGGAAGACCTTAAGGTATATTATTAGCTAGTAAGCGTTAGTCAAAATGGCTCTGAGCCGGGCTGGAATGTAGGGAGCAAAGCGGAGGCAGTTCCGAGTTAATTTTGACAATGCAACTGTATCCGACAAAGATCCATCACCCTTTTCTAATGCCCGGTTGCACCAACCGACCGTAAAAACAGTCAATACAATAACCGTTGATTGACCGATTAATCGATGATTCTCCGATGTTTCAAAATACCAGTTTCACCAGAAAAAATAACAGTAGATATTTGAACCGACCGTTTATTGTAAAGTGAAGTGAGCGTTTTAAACTGTAACCCTACATTATACGTATTGTCAATGCCATAATTATAAAATGGGAACTAATAATCAGCATTTCACCCAATTAGAAAAGGATTGTGCCATTGATGTTATTTTAAGATAAAAAGGCATAATCGAAAATAAGATTGCCTCAGTCCCGGAAAGTTCCTTCAGTACACAAAGCGTTTCTTTCTTAGTAGTTCCTTGATAGCTTCTTTGCAGTCTTATATGCAATCCCGCAAGTTTGTTCTGGACCTACTAATTTGTTACATTCAGCCTCCCTTGTTAGGGAGTAAGCTTTTTCGTTGCCACTGATACCCATATGTTCCGGCATCCACATCAGTGTTAGCCTGTTGCTTTGTGCTAGTCTCACCAATATGTCAAGGCAGTTCTTTACAACTTTGGTGTGTATTTCTACTCCTTCCAGAGCTTTTAATGCTGCCTGGCTATCAGTCATGATGCAGATGCGTTTATGTACATAAGCTCTCCGATTCAGTTTCTCTGCACAAGTCAATATTGCCAGGATTTCGGCCTGGAAAACAGTTGCGTGTTGGCCCAGGTTTATGCTTAAAGCATCCTCTGGTTTCTTACCACTTATTCCTGCTTCACTGCTTACAGAACTTTGGATCCATCTGTATACCAGATGATTCCGAATCGTTTTCCCAGCTCCTGTGCCGCCTTCCAAACCCCTCTCAGGAATTATAACCTTAAAAGGTTTTCGGAAGTCTCTTACAGTGCTGGTTCTATCAGATTTCATGCAGAGCATGTTATTTCTCCTGTTGGAGTTGAAGATCATGTTTATTTTTTAGATTCAAGATATATTCAAGATTGTTTAGTTTTTTAATACTTTTCTTTTTCTGGGCTTTATGCCACCAGATAAGGGAAGCGTGTGTTACTGTAGGTATCACCACTTTGGTGTAAAGCCAAAGGACCATTTTAGGTTTAAGTTCCCACGTTTTGCCGATTGTTCTCCTGCAGGAACACATGGCCCTAGTCGCCTTGATCGCTATGTTGTCTATATGTTTGGTGAAAGTCAACCTGTTGTCCAAGGTTACCCCATATATTTGACTTTATCTACTAGTTGCAGATTTTTCCCACAGAATATGGGCATCCTCACTACCTGCAGTTTTTACTCGGGTTACTTGTCTTATTTCTGGAAGAAGTTCTATTATGAGGTCGAGCTCTTCATCAGATGAAGACGTACCCATAACTGTTTTTGTGTAGTCCGTAATGTGTAACTATGTAATATTCCGTAATGGTTTAATCGTAATGTCATACCACTTACAATTTATAAATAATATTAAAAAGATTGTCGAATCACTTTAAACCTCACAACAAACAAATGTAATTAGTGAAATAGTGAGGTTATTACTCTCAAAAACAGTCCGTATTTGCAATTATGGATCGAAATCGGACGGTTAATTCTGTCCGTAAAATCAATCGATTAACGGACAGCTTTTGGGTGGTGCAACCGGGCATAAGTATTTTTGGTCCTAAAAAAAATTTATTTTTGTATGCAATCGATATGCCAATAGTTCATACTTTTTTGTTTTGTAATTGCTCTTTGGTTTATTTTCATTCATTATTTACTTCAAAAATTTTTAAAATCGGACTGAGACCTATTGTCCGACTCCTTGATAATTTTAATAAGTATGACCTTTAATGCTTGGCTAAAATTTTTTAAATGACTTTTTTTATTTATCGATTTAAATTATTTGACACAAAATAGGTACTAAATATTCTGTTTTAGTGGAAGATCTAGAGCCATTGTGCATTACATGATTGATGAAGGAATTGTGAACTTAAACGGAACTGATTACTACAACAGTTCAGTTATGATAAATTCGTGTTTCTGGAGCTACGATATAACATTAAGATTATTAAATTCTGGAATTGATATAAACGCTGTGGATCCTTATGATGGTTGCGGTGTTCTGCATTACTCGCGTTTAGAAGATACCACTAAATTATTTTTAAGAAGAGGTGCTGATGTTAATCTTTGTAATGATATGAATGAAACTCCTTTGCATTGGGCGTTTGCAAATTTTCCTAACAACTTTAACCACATTATAATATTATTGGAGAATGGGGGAAATTTATATAATCGCGAAAATAATTATCTAGCTACACCAATAGAATTAGCCATAATTATGGGAAACTTCTACCATCCTATTTCATTATGTAGTAACTTCCCAGACTTTTTTCCTTGGGATTTACTATATGAAATTACACTTCGATTATGTAATTTTGAAGTTACCAATTTAAATGACTATAGCTTCTATAGTCAATCACGCATTAAAGAGACAGAGTTAAGGCTTAGTCAGTTTTTTACGCTCTTATGGAATGGCAAATCACCAATTTTTAGTACGCTTGTAAGAATTACAGGCGGAGTATCACTTATTGATACATATTTAAATAATTTTAGTGGTACCGTTGACATATGGTACGATTGTTTAAAGGTAATGTTAATATCTACTATTGGACCTGATCTTATGGCAGAGTATGTAGATTTTAAGAAAACCGGCGTTTTTATTCCTTTGTTATCAAAACTTCATGAACTAGCTGTTTCATCTACTGAAAGAATCGACATTATAAAGCTTTGGTTATCGTTAGGTGCTCAGGTTTCATTTGAAGATATCAGTCAGGCTTTACTTGTTTTTGGATTTAAAGAAGAAGTGGAACTGTTAACTATGAATTTAAAAACAGATTACCTGAATAATTACAACAAAAATAATCCTTTGGAATATTTGGGAAGTATAATTTGCGGAAATGAAGATGATTTTGATTACGAAGTTCTATTTTGTAAACAAGTGATTAATGAAAATTATACTAATTTCATAACACAAAATTTTACCTTCCCGTTCAAGAAAATTAGTGGAAAAAGTACTAAACCCTTCGATGCTTCTTTATCCAAATTTATTTCTTTAAAGGAAATAAGTAAAAATGCTGTTATAAAATTTATAAGAAATAATAGCAACATCCAACATCCGAAGACATACTTTCGATTGGTCAATGATCTGCGAGCCCCTAGGAAGATTATAGAATATATTTTGTTCAAAAACACACTTGCAGAATTTTGAATTAATTTTTATGTACCTAACTTTATTTTAATTAGTAAATAAAGCAATTTTGAACAAATTTTTGCATTTATTACGTGTAGTTCTACTTTTCACTCATTTTACAATATTTTCTCATGTCGGTCCTGCTTTATAATTTGCATTTATGTACATTTAAAGTGCATGGCTTGGAGTGCAAATGTTGATAAGCTGCAACGCGGCGCCGCGCCGGCGTAGTAATATGAAGGGTCAGCCTGTGATATTTAGACAAGCAGATTGGATTACGACTATTTCCGAATTTTTACAGTTGACAGCAATTTTGTGTTGTTGTTTGACAATAAAGCTAACTAACAAAGTTTGTTATTCGAATTACTTTGGGCATGGACTTAGAAGTCCATGCTTTGAGGCAATTTCGATCATCTGAATGGTCCAGTGTTGTTTGGTGTCACTCACATCATCTCTCATTGGTTCTCTCTCATGCGTTCAACATCAGTAAGCAGGGTTTAGTAATCGCGAGTGTTGTAACATTCAATGATTGAGTAGGTAATAATTGTTTAATTAATTATTTTATCCAATATCTCGCAATAATAGCGGTATAACTATGGTTTTTTAAATGAGTAAAGTGGCCTATAACCCACTAAGTGAGTAAAGTATAACCCACTAGTGAGTAAAGAAACTGGGAATCACTTACATTTTTAATAATTCAAAGACGTATTAAAGTATATATTTTTTCAGTTTCTATTAGGGGTAAAAAGTTTAGCTCACATGTTTTGTGAAAAATGAAAACAAATTAACACATTTTTAACCAATATCTCGTAATATTTAATAGTTTAAAATAACCTATATTTGACACCTACTATCAGGGTTGTAATGTTTAAAACATTTTGTTTTAAACAAGGTGTTTTAAACATGTTTAAAACAAAATTCATTTAAAACATCAATTTGTTTTAAACATGTTTTAAATGCGTTTAAAACAGGTGTTTAATTTTGTGTAAGTTTAAAACATGTTTTTTTTAGATTTTTAATTTTTTTTTTAAAGATTTTTTAAAAAATCTATCGCCCCACGTGAGATTGGATGAGATTCGGCTCGACCCCTCCCCTAAACGCTTCACGTAATTTATAGATACCCTCATACTAATACATTTTATTTTTATGATTATGTTCCACCGAACAGATAATGTTCAAAATTTTACCATGTACAGAAGAATAAACGGAAAGTTTTCTGTAAAAAATTCGTGATTAACATATTTAAGGAACATACTATATGTATTTAAATAAAGCGACCAAAACTTTTTTATTTTTTTAAAATAAAAGAAAAACGTAAAAAAGAAACTTTTCTTTACCAAAAAGTTTCATTAAAAAATATTCTTTAAAACAATTACAATAAAATAAAAACAAAAAAAAACACTTTTTTTCTTATTATTAAATCTTTGAGTAGGAAAGCTGAAATTTTCAGAAAAATGTTTTTTTTCGATTAAAAATCAAACGGATTTTTAAAAATCTTCAGGGGCAGTTTTTGCATGCTTACTCGGTAGGTGTATAAAGCTAAAGATAGATAAGAGAACAAATTTTTTTTTAGTTTTAAACATTGTTTTAAACATGTTTTTCTGTTTAAAACATGTTTTTTTTCTAAGGTAATAAAAAACCGTTTTAAACATAAAAAACTGTTTTAAACATAAAAAAAACGTTTGTTTTGTTTTATTTAAAAAAAACATGTTTTTTTACAACCCTGCCTACTATATGGTTTTCAAAATTTAAATTTGACATTTTAAAACGTCAAACATCAAAAATATAATTATATTTTAAACTATTATTACGAGATATTGGATAAAGTTTTGTATGCCACGCGTGTGTTAATAACAAATAAGTCACTTAAGAAAATAGCCCGCTCGGCCTTACGGCCTTGCGGGCTAAACTTTTCTCGCGTGACTTATTTGTCATATAACACACTCGTACAATAGCCCGCTCGGCCTTACGGCCTTGCGGGCTAAACTTTTCTCGCGTGACTTATTTGTCATATAACACACTCGTACCATAAATAACTATTATTTAACTTCTTACAGACAAATAAACCAAACACATTTCTTGTTTATTTATAAACAGCTTTTATTTCATTCGTTCTTTTTTTTAATAACCAACGTATTTGAACAAACTAACTAGATAGAGTAGTAAACAAAATATTAAGTCAAAATTGCTTACTAGATTTCATTACCCAACACTCCTCCTTAAGGCTGTTCTCTTGCAACCACTTTTTTATTTACAATTTTCTGACTTTATTTTTAAAAATAACGAGTTAAAATTTTTACAGTATGTCTGAAATGTTATTTACAATATTATGTCGGAGCGCTTTTATCGCGAATAAATAAATCGCGAAAAATAGCTATTTATGTCATGAGTACATAATTAAGGTCTTTATCGGACGAAGCCTAGGTTTATGGCTGAGCGAGCTTGCAAGCGAGGCCATAACTAGGCTAAGTCCAAAAAGCCGAATTATGTGCGAAAGACATACATAGCTTTATGTTCGACTGCACCATAAAAGATTTTCTTTTATATTTTGACGTAATAATAAAAATTCACTTTGACATTTAAAAATTGTATAATTTTCAAGAGTGCTTTTTTCGATTTTTCTATAGTTACTGTTATGGTTTATTTCAATGACATTGACAGGCGGCCGGTTTACTTTATCAATAAAGTAAAAGGGACTAGTCCCATAAAAAGGTATCTTATGGCCACTAAATGATATTGTAATCATGCTATTATAATACAGTCGGACATAAAAATTTTTTTAACCCAATTTTAAAAAAATTTTGGCTCCGACATAATATTACAAATAACGTTTTAGACATACTGTAAAAATTTAAACGCGTTATTTTGAAAAATAAAGTCAGAAAATTGTAAATAAAATTAACGCTAAAATGCGCGTATCTCTTGCATTCGCGATTTTTTTTACACATTACTTTATTTTTTATTGTACGTTTTTGGTCAGCTACTGTTATTGTACACCAAATATCCATTTTCTATTTAAAATCGAATTTTCATTCTAAGTGAGAACACAGCCTTAAGCAATTTTAAACGTAAATTTTCAAAAATTCTCTTAGATAAAGCTTTCGTTAAAATGTCCGCAAGTTGTTGCTTTGTATTAATGTTAATTAAATTTACCGTCTTCCCAACATGTTGTATAACAAATTTTCTTCTTATTTCCACATGCTTCTTTCCTTTAGTTATTTTGCCTTCTTCCGTCAACATTCCAGGTTCAATAGGTGTAGCAACTGGATAAGATTTCTCAAAACCAAATTTTAATAATATTTTCTGAGTATACTTTCCTTGAGTTACTAAAATTCCATTTTCTCTTAAATTAATCTCCATTCCAAGATAAAATAACTTTCCATCTTTCGCTTCCGTAGATTTCATTTTAAATTTTTCATTCAGTCTGACCAACACTTGCTTTATTGTTTCACCATTCTCTCCAATTATTATACCATCATCTACAAATATTCCAATAATAATTCCAATCTCATGATCATAAAATATACAAGGATCAGCATCAGTATCATTAAAACCCATTTCTTTAAAAAATTTAGTAAACATTGTATTCCATTCTTTTGATGCTTGTTTTAAACCATAAAGACTTCTTTTTAAAAGACAAACTTTTCCTGAATTATCATCAAAACCTTCAGGATGCATCATATTTGCTCAGATAATTTACCATTTAAAAATGCTGTATTTATATCAAAAATACAAATTTTTAATCCTTTACTTGCTGCATGACATAATAATATTCGAATACTTGCATGTCTTGCTACTGGAGCAAATGTTTCAATATAATCGATTCTTCGTGTCTGATCAAAACCTCTTGCTACAATTCTTGCTTTGAGTCTTCCATCGACCTTCTCTCGTAATACCCACTTGCATGTCAATGGTTTCTTTCCTTCTGGTAAATCTACTAATTCCCATACATCCATAGATTTTAATGCATCGATTTCTTCTTGCATTGCTTTTCTCCATCTTGAATCATTTACTGCATCTTTCACCGAAATATCATCAATTTCACCAATCATTGCATAATCATCATATTTAATTGGTAAATTTATATTTCTTCGATTTCGTAGATTGTATCTTGTAGTCTGAATTTCTGGTTCTGAATCATTGCTTTCACAATTTCTATAAGACTCCTCCTGACTGTCAATCATTTTACAATTTATTTCCATACAATTATCTTCAAAAGTAACTTTTTCATTGAAAATAACATTACATGACACTTCAACATGCCTTTCATTTTGTAAATAAATTCTGTAACCATGTTCTTCCAAATCATAACCAACAAAAATACCTTTTTTACTCTTTTTATCAAGTTTCCTACGTTGATGATCTGGTATTAACATATAACATTCACTTCCAAAACTTATCATTGATTTTAAATTTACTCGACGACCAAACCATAAATCAGCAGGTGATTTGTCAATCACGTTACTTGTTCCAGTCTGATTGATAGTAAATACTGAATAATTTAAAGCTTCAGCCCACAATGCTAAATTAAGATTCTTTGGGTAAATTTCTGACCTCGCTGCTTCCACTATCGTTCGCATTTCACATTCAATTGTTCCATTCTGTTGAGGTGTGTAAGTTGTTGACCTTTCATTAAATATTCCCCTCAAATTGTTTTTACTTCTAATATTTTTAATTTCAGTTCCATTATCTGACATTAAAACTTTTATCTGTTTCTCAAATTGGTTTTCGACCAAATTTAGAAATATTTCTAATTTTTCAATTGCTTCAGACTTCTTCTTTAGAAAATAAATTGTTCTAAATTTACTAAAATCATCTTTAAATAATAAAAAATATTTCGCACCACCAAGAGACAAAACATTCATTTCTCATAGATCGACATGAACTTTATCAAGAACAATTTTAGCAATCTTATCATTTCTTGAATGTGATATTTTATGTTGCTTTCCATATACACATCCTTGACAAACATCTTTCCAGTCATCAATATATTTGATATTATTTTTCAATAAAATATCCTTAACTTGTCGAATATTTTGATGTGCTAACCTTTCATGCCAAAGTTTCAATCCTACAACTGTCAAACTGTACTCTTCCTTTCGACGAAAAATCATTTTAAACAAACCTCCAATTCTTTCAGCCATTAAAACAATTTTGTCACCTTCTATTATCATAGAATTTTCTGCTGTAGCTTTCTGTGTATATCCTTTATCAAGAACAGTTGTAACAGAAAATAAATTAAACTTCAGATCAGGAACATACAGTATATCACGCAACACAATAGGATATCATTTATCATTGTCATATGCATTTAATTCAACATCACCAAATGCAATACCTTCTAATTTCGTTGAATCTCCAATTTCTACTAAAATTGGACTATCTAATGAACGTGCATTAGTTAACCATTTTAAATTTCCAGTTAAATGGTGAGTAGCACCACTATCTTGTATCCACATGTTACAATTGCTTGACGATTCTTCAAAATACATGATGATAAAGCAACTGATACAAACGATTTCACTTTATCATTTTTCCTTTCAGTCATGTTGATTTCTTTCTTGTCTGGGTATTCATTGGCAAAATGACCCTTCCTATGACAAACGTTACAGCCATACGTTTTCTTGCAGTTTTCAACATATTCAGCACAAGCTTTGTTTGTACAGTCACGTTTAATATGACCAATTCCTCCACATTCAAAACATTTAATTTTTCCAGATTTAAACTGACCATTATTTGCATTTTCAACTTTCTTCTGTGATTTCATTTGGTTTTTATTTTCTTTCTTGAATTTATTAAATTTACCCACAAGTGCATTTTCATTAACATCTGACTCGCGACTTTGAAGTCGAATTTCTTCTTGTTGAAGACGATCACGTAAATTTTGTAATGATTTATCTGCTTCAGCCACTGATTCCCATGCTGCATGAAAATGATCAAACTTTTATGGAAGAGAATTCAATATTCTTGACATTATCCAACTATCTTTAACCTCTTCACCATTTGACCGTAAATCTTGAGCTAGTCCGTCGATTAATAAACAATTTTCTGCAACAGATTTTAGTTCATCATATTTATAGCTGAAAAATTGTTGTTGTAACATTGCTGTAGATTTCTGACTTTTCTTACCATACAACCCTTCTAATCTTGTAATCATTTCATTTGCTGAGTTACAAGTTGTAATTTTTAAAGCAATCCTTTCGTCAACATTTAATCCAATGATTGTCTGAGCCTCAATGTCCTTCTTGATCCATGTTCCATAATCAGCACTAGTTTCGTATGGTTTCACACGAGTACCAGAAACATATCCTGACAATTCTTTCATCTTTAATAATAAATCCAACTTGAATTTCCATGAAACGTAGTTAGTCTTTCCATTACTGTCATTATATTCCATCAGCTTGTCCAAGTTTAATTTCGCATTCATTGTTATACAATTGGTGTATTTTAATTCCAGGTTAACCTTACCTTCTTTTCAGACTTAAAATAATTAATGGCAACTAAATTTTTGTTCAGTATTTTTATCATTAAATAGTCAGTATATTTTAAAATAAATGGTCAGTATTTAATAATATTTTGGTCAGTATAAATCTTTAAGTGTCAGTATTTAATTGAATTTTGGTCAGTATTCTTTACTATTAAACTAGCAATTCTTGTATATATATATATACGTGGTATTAGTCGGTATAACATGGCAATTTAAAATAAAAATTTAAAAATTCAAAATTTTAAAACTGTTTTAGTCTACCTTATACTGATAATTAATAGTCACATAATAAATAACAAAGATTTATAGTTCAGGAATAGATCATAAATTTTCTAGTAGATACAAGAAATCATAAAAGTAAAAAAAAAATTTTTACCTGAAGAATCAACATTGTCTTTAACAGGGGGGGGAAAAATTTTTAGGTGGTGCAAGATCTCATTTTGCCCCCCTTCCAAGTAATAAATACTAAACTGTACATAGGGACTTACGATAACATACATTAATAACTCAGACTTCTGAAAGATTAGTACAGTTGTAAACAGTTGTAAGTCCGATTTACTTAAATAATATAGTTACGTTATTTATTTTTTCAAAATATTTTTGTAATTTTGGGATCTCTTTACGACCGTTCGGTGCGATCTCACCGTCCTAAAGGCGCCCCTGGGCCGAGAAAGATTTCTACAAATCACTATGATAAAGACCAACAAAAATTAGGACTAGTTTCAAGATCAACATTTAATGAAAAATTAACAATAAAAATGATAAAATCACGACACCTTAAATTAGTAACATTTTTATAATCAAGTTATATAAAATTAATTGTTTTAATAAAAGGAAGGACATCGGAGAGGCAAAATTCATTTTTGTGTAGTTCGGAGGCACAAAAATTTCCTAGAGCTCCAGATAATCGAAACAAATTTCCTGAATTTTAATTCTGTAGATATCTGTCCATCATATGTATCTAGCTGATAACATCAATAACAATTTCGGTGGTAAGAAATCATTATTTATATTCAGGTATTATTTTTTTATTTTTCAATTGGGAAAGGGGTTGAAAGGACGTTAGTCGATAACATTAAGTAAAAGCTTTACAAATTTAAATACAATAAGAGCAACGACTGAATTTTACAGAGATAAACATATCTTTACAATTCTTAATTATTAAACTGGGGTCGATATAAATTGGGGCGATTGTAAGTTCCACTGATGGGTCAAATCTATTTTAATCTGTTATTATCCGATCCTCTAAAATAGAGGCCATGCAAGTCCTAGTGGAAAGAGTATGTAATTAATGCTTTTGTGATGAAATTGTGACCTGGAAATTGTTTTTTTTCATTGTTCTACTACCAACAAGCCAAAGAAAAGCTAACTCCAAATCTGAACATAACATAGATACGAGAAATACTGGGCACAAAAGAAGAAAACATCAAACTGGAGGTTTTTTGTAACCAGAAGACATAGTAGCAATGCTTCTATGTATGGGCGCCCATAAGATCATTTTAAGGAGAGCAGGGGAAGCAAAATCAAAAAAAAATATTATAAAAGAATTGTAATTATTTAAAATTCAAAGTTTTAAAAATTTTAAAAACTTACGCTGGTGAAATATAAATGTCTAAAAAAATTGAACAGTTAAAAGCCGGGGTGGGGAGGCAGCTTTACCCTATTGCCTCTTTTCTCCCAATAAACGCTCATGGTCTCTATGTAATTATTTTTATTATTTTATTTCATTTCTATATTTAATTATTCTGTTATTTTATTTGGTATACAAATCACAAGAGACGTGCCCAACCAACTTTTTTCAAGTTTGGAAAAATCCCTGCCAGTTAAATTAATTAAAAATTGCCCACTTTTCGTAAGTAATACCCAATTTTTGAGTGAATTTAGCAACTTTTTGCCAACTGCATAAAATATTAGGGGGAAAAGCTCTCCCCATCACACCCCTTGAACACGTCCCTACAGAGTACAAAAGGTTTTTGAAATAACAAACTTCCGGCAGTCAAAAATTTTAAACTAGCGACATCTACACATAAGTTAAGTAAATAAACCGATCTGACGTCACCAGACCCAGATGTCACATTTACACATTGAGGTTAAATATTTTGTGTGAAAATATTCAACACGTGAATTTCATTTAACATTTTGTAATATTTTATAATTTAGTTAATTAAATGGAGACTAATCCACTACTTTTTGAAAATTTACCAAAAACCAGAGCGATGTAAGTATAATGATTTTGACTTTTCTCCAAACTAACCCCCTTATTTCTTATCAAATTATAGATTATGTTGCGAATGTGGTTTACAAATTGAACCAAATCCTGCAAATATGTGTGTAGCTTGTTTACGTACGCATGTGGATATAACGGCAGGAATCCCAAAGCAAGGAACTCTGTATTTCTGTAGAGGCTGCGAACGTTACTTACAACCGCCCACAGAATGGATAAGCTGCTCTTTGGAGTCTCGTGAACTGTTAGGCTTGTGCTTGAAGAAGTTGAAGGGATTAAGTCGTCTGCAACTTGTGGATGCTTCGTTTGTGTGGACCGAACCTCATTCTAAAAGGATTAAAGTAATATTTTAGGAGTTCCCATTCTAAGTTATAGTTAACTAACTTAAATTTGTTTTTAGGTTAAGTTAACAGTTCGTGCTGAAGTTATGGGAGGCACAGTTTTGGAACAAGTTTTTATAGTCGAGTTTACTATTAATCATCAAATGTGCACTAATTGTCACCGCACAGAAGCGCAAGATTTTTGGCGTGCCCTTGTTCAAGTAAGACAAAAATCTGAAAACAAAAAAACATTCTATTATTTGGAACAGCTGATACTGAAGTACAAGGCGCACGAAAATACTGTAGGAATCAAACCTATTGCAGGTAAGTTTTATCATGGAGTAATTAATTCTTAAAGAGGTCTATGTTAAAAAAATGAAATAATTTCATATAGCCATTTAGATGTTTATTAGGGTTAGTGGTAGGACAGTACTTAAATTAAGATGAAATCCACTGCTAGCAAATCATTTCAAACTTTTAACAAGTTTTCCTGCTCTGTAGTAATATTTAGTATATTGTTTTACAACAAACTAATTTTGGTTTATGATTTATTTAATTTAGATGGTTTGGACTTTTTCTACTCCACTGAAGGACATGCCAGAAAAATGATTGACTTTCTACAATCTGTTTTACCATGCAAAAGTCAACACTCAAAAAAATTAATTTCACACGACATACACAGTAACATTTACAACTACAAGTTTACATATTGTGTAGACCTTGTTCCCATATCTAAAGACAGTGTCGTTTGTTTACCCAAGAAGTTCACTCAACAGTTGGGTGGTATTTCATCTATGTGCTTGGTGTATCGTGTCACTAATACAATACATCTCATAGATCCAACCACTTCGCAAAGTAAGTTTTAAGAGAAAACATAAAAAAAGTTAATAAACCTTTTTGTTTTTTTTTTATTCCTTAGTTGCTGAAGTAAACAGCAATTTGTACTGGAGAAATCCATTTTCTTCAATTTGTAATCCCAAACAACTGGTGGAATACGTAGTGATGGATGTGGAACCCATTTTATACAAAGATCAGGTTCGTTTTCCCGGACAAGGTAACATATCGACCAAGCACGTATTAGCTGATGTGTGGTTGGTTAAAGCTTCCGAAATGGGAATAAATGACAATCACACTCATAGTAGGACGCATTTAGGACACATCCTAAAAGTTGGAGATTCAGTTTTAGGGTAAATTTACTAAAAAATTAATGTTATCTTGTTACAAATTCTTAATTTAGGTATAATGTCAAAGATAGCAATGTTAATGATCCCACGTTTGATAAACTTGATAAAGATAAAATACCCGATGTCATTTTGGTTAAAAAGTATTGTCCTGGTCGTTCTCAACGCCGTCGTCAAAGGATATGGAAGTTGAAACATTTAGCCAACGAAATGACCACATTTGACACGGAGACCAAGTACGTCTATTTTTGGTTGGAAATTTTAGTTTACAATATTAATTCTTTTAATTTTGCAGAGATTACAATGAATTTTTGGACGATTTAGAAGAAGATCCGGAGCTGCGACAAAATATTAACATTTACAAGGATTCCACGAAACAAATTCCTGTTGATATGTATGACAACGATTTTGAAGATGGAGTGGGAATTACTTTACAAGAAATGTTGGATGATTTAGTTATTGATGATGTTGAAATGGATGATGTTTCCGAAACAGATGGAGCTTAATTTGAGGGTGGAAAGACATTATTAGAATACTTTTTCATTTCACTACAATTTTTTTATTAGTGGTGGGCAGTTTTCATATACAAACTTTGTTGTTATTGCAGTCTTTTGACTTTAAAATTTTGTAAATATTTCGGACATATTTTGTTTTACTAATAAAAAGTGACCTGTGCTTTTCCATAATGAAGTGAGAAGTTTTATTGAAACAGAAAATGGAAAAAGCATAACATCGTATAATTTGATAAAGGAAAGAGATTGCCATTAAGTTGGAATAAATGAAAATGTTATTATGAATTTGTGATTATTTAAAAATAGTAATTAATAATTGAATATTTGCATCTGTATGTGTATGAGTTAAAATAATGAAGAGGGTAAATATGCAGATAACTTTGTCAAAATGCCCCCTTAGGAATTTTATGGTGGCGATTTTAAGTTCATTATGTAAATAGTCATGTGCAAAATTTCAGGTTTATAATTTAATTAATAAAAGCAAAATGCAGTTTTTTTATATTTCTTTGGGTTTTTGTCTTAAAAAATGGTTGAAAATTCTAAAAAAACTTCAGGAAACCTAAAAATGTCCCAAAAAACATGAAAATAATTTTTTAGCTTTAGAAAAATGGATCAATTTCAAAACATTGACCATGTTAAAATTTTTTCACCGCTCAGAAAATTTCAAGTGGGTGCTTTTCTAATAGTTCAAGAAAAAAAGGCTCAAAATTTCACCTGCTCCAACATGAACAAGAATATTGAAAACGCAGCATTTTCGCAGTTTTCATTAGTAATTTATACAAAACGTCGCGAGAGTAGTTCATTATCTAGAATCGCGATTTTAAAAGTGTTTGAAAGATAGAATAAGAGAAAACTGTGTAAAACGCAAAAATAATAGTAGTTTATATCACAAGGGCGATAAAGGGGATCTTTTCATCCGCCGGGCGAAAGTTTATGAAACGAGCCGCGCAGCGGCGAGTGAATAATCGACCGAAGGATGAAAACCCTTATCGCCCGAGTGATATGAACAATTTTTCGTTATTTCAGGAAAAATATCCTACAAAATTCGCGATTTTATATAATAGCTCTAAAATAACAATCGATAGATGGCGTGAAGCTTGCAAGTCGTTGATCAATGTTTGTCTCTTTGGAGCGAAAAAGGTTGATTTTCTTTTGAAATTTCCGAACGACGGACAATTTGGTCTGACGGACAGCATGTTGAAATAACGGACGGATGGGTCACGTTATACATTTATTGCAATAAAATTACGAATTTTGTCGTATTTTATCTAAATCTATGATTTTGTAAATAAATATAAAGTAACACTTAATTTAATTTTTTTGCAATTATTGCAAAAAAAATCTCGAATTTTGTCGGATATTATCTAAATCTATGATTTTGTAAATAAATATAAAGTAACACTTAATTTAATTGCCAATTTTTTAAGGTGTCGTAATTTCGTTATTTTGGGGATTCGGTGCGATTCTGATTTGACATAACAACCTGGTTATGATAACAATTTGGTTATTTTGTAACAATATGGTTATTTGGGCGGATTTGGTATTCTGATTTTAAACACATAGCAATAGAGGCGTGGTTTTTGAACAATTATGGTTATAATTCATGACTATCATAGCAAGCACATTTTAGTACTTGT
The DNA here is from genome assembly GCA_905340355.1 of Rhagonycha fulva. Lineage (NCBI taxonomy): Eukaryota > Metazoa > Arthropoda > Insecta > Coleoptera > Cantharidae > Rhagonycha > Rhagonycha fulva. The sequence continues at coordinate 40,701,433 of HG996556.1, forward strand.
TATAGGCATGGTTATGCTTTTTCTTTGGATATGTTGTAAAATTTATAATACAAATCTTGTTAAAATAAACCGAATAGGTGTTAAATTTTATTTAAACACTAAAAATTAATGTTTAGTCGAATTAAATAATTGTATTTAATTAATAATTTCTTTTATTTGATTATGACAAGATTAATTAATAAAAACTCTTCTGTAATAATAAATTTGATTATTAAATAATTTAAATTTTAAAAAATCCAACCGATTATTATTAAACAAGTACGAGCCCTGTTCGTTTTGAGAATTTTTTATTTATGACGTTATTACATAAAGGTACAAATGAACAAAAGATCCTACGAAGGTACAATTTTGGGTCTTAGAAAACTTGATCTGATAACTGTACATTATAATCTGTACGGACTACGGAGGAATGTGTTATTAAAGATGATGACGTGTTATATAAAAATGTAGTTACAATTTTAATAAGGTTTCTGAAAACAAAGCAAAGTAATGTAAATAATTAATTGACGAATTAAAAATATTTGCTAAATGCAAATACAAAAAGGCGAATAAAATTTCTAAATCACAAAAAATATTTTTTTTAAACACAATTTGATTTGATTTAGCACAATAAAAACTTTCTTAATCACAACAGATTTTTATTTTTGTTCAAATTTTTGATTTCTAATCTAAGCTGGTCGAGTTCGTCAATTGTCAAACCATTTATGCGGTATAGATGTGAACTACTACTGTACATTTTGAACTATTTCTAACAAGGTTTGGTTACGGATAAAATATAACCATCATGTTTAAGTGAGGTTAAATAGAATACCAATTTTTGGCAACATTGTTGAGGAGATGGTTATAAATTAAGATAACAATCTAGTCATAACCATATTGTTGTATAACCATGTCAAAATCAGAATCGCACTGAATATCCCACAAAATTCACGATTTGTTTGCTCTGATATAACTATCGGTAGATGGCGTGACCCACTAGGCAAAATAACATTATCACAACGTTGACACGATATCAAAAATTCACTTGCGATGTTACTTAATTTGTTGAGGCGATGTTGTAGCAACGTTGCTACAACCGCTGAATGTCCGCCCATACAACGTTAATTGTTAACGTTTCTAAATAATGTTGTCTCAACGTAAAAAAGTAATGTTGTCTCAACGTGAAAAAGTATTGTTGTCTCAACGTGAAAAATTAATGTTGTCTCAACGTGAAAAAGTAACGTTGCTTTAACATTAACTAAAAAAAATTAAAAATTTTTATGATAAAGTAAGCAGCTTTTCGATCTATGATTATTGTTTAGTTACAGTAATTATTATTGTAATTTAGTAATATTGCATAATATATTTTGTAATCGTAATATTCTAATATTATTCCCTTGGAGTGCCTTATTATGATTGAGCCTGAAAATATAAATTTTAAAAATGTCATACCTTATGGGATTCGAACTTGCGACCTATCTTTCGTTATGCCGGTACCATGACCACTCAGCTATCGAGTTTGGTTGTAAAAATTATGACTATTTCACTTCAATATTTATATAATTTGGTTGTAAAGTTAATAATTTTGTGCAGAGGGCTGATTTATAGATGATAAAAAAACATTAATATAAATTTTTTTATATTAATAGTAGTTTATATCACAAGGGCGATAAAGGGGGTATTTTCATCCGCCGGGCGAAAGTTTATAAAACGAGCCGCGCAGCGGCGAGTGAATAATCGACCGAAGGATGAAAACCCTTATCGCCCGCGTGATATGAACAATTTTTCGTTATTTCAGGAAAAATATCCTACAAAATTCGCGATTTTATATAATAGCTCTAAAATAGCAATCGATAGATGGCGTGAAGCTTGCAAGTCGTTGATCAATGTTTGTCTCTTTGGAGTGAAAAAGGATGATTTTTTTTTGAAATTTCCGAATGACGGACAATTTGGTCTGACGGACAGCATGTTGAAATAACGAACGGTCCGTCGTATTGACGGACGGATGATCACGTTATGCAATTATTGCAAAAAAATCTCGAATTTTGTCGGATTTTATCTAAATCTATGATTTTGTAAATAAATATAAAGTAACACTTAATTTAATTGCCAATTTTTTAACTTAAGGTGTCGTAATTTCGTTATTTTGGGGATAATATTCCACAAAATTCACGATTTTTTTGCTCTGAGATAACTATCAATAGATGGCGTGAAGATCGCAAGTTGCTTGTCAAGTTATTAACAACATATAGATAAACGCGTGTTTATCGACGGGTGAATTGCTCTGAAATAACTATCGATAGATGGCGTGAAGATCGCAAGTTGTTAGTCAAGTTTTTGACAACATAAGCGAAAAACGGGAGTTCACCCGAACGGATGAATCGTTCGGGCAGGTATCTCAACAAGGACTGTTTTTATAGGTCCTAGGACCTTATAAAGTAAAGTTTTATAGGTCCTAGGACCTTATAAAACTTAGTTTTATGGTCGTGTTGGTCCCCCTTGAGGTGACCTTTTGAGAAAAGACCCCTTTTATAGGGCTCAAAACAGATACGTAACGGGGTCATTTATAACCTGAAATAACGAAAAATTATTTAAAGTATTTTTGGTTAAAATGAGTCCAAATAAGTTTTATTTGCGGCTATAATTTTTTAAAAAGGCGGTTAAAATTACCATTTTATGTCACTAAAATCACTAATAATAATTATATAAATTTAAAAAACATATATTTATTGTATTGATATAAAAAAAATACATATTTATTTGAGATTTATGCTAAGAATAAATAGTATTTATCTACTCCCAAATTTTATAGTTACGGTATTTTTTTTTGGGTAAAATTGTACCTAACAAAACGAAGGGTCGGAATTTTTATGACATGACAAAATTATAGAAAGCAAAAATCCGGATTAAAATTTTATTCTGCATTTCAAAGCTTTTATGCTAAACACGACGTGCTATTTTTATTTATTTGAAGAAGCGTTAAATAATTTAAATTAATATTGAAAATGTAACCCTTTATCGCATTGATTCAATATTCACATGTTTCTTTTTGGCGTTGAAAATATTAATAACTTATGGTTTTTAGGGTAGTAATTAAATAATTGTGAATATAATCAAGGTATATGGATTGTAAAATCCCGTTCACACTACATGATTTATCATGTGACTCGTCACATGACTTCTCATATGAGAACTTGTTTTACGTTTACACTATATGATTTTTGATATTATAGAAGTTATTGCTTTTATGATTGGCTGTTGTGATGGTATGATTTTACCCATGACTTTTCTTATGACTAAGGCATATGAGAAATCATGTAGTGTGAACTGTTAAATCTATCTACCTTGAGGTATAATATTATAAAACAAAAAAAGATGAATTATCGCAAACATTAAATTATTACTCTGCATTGAAAAGCTTATAGGTACGTGAAATTAAACAAATTAAAATTGTTAATATTTTTATGTGATTATTATCACCATATTATAAGCGAGAGTACATTAAATAATTAAGGACCGATCTTTTTATAATTAATAAACGTCAAGTAACGATCGACCCTTAAATTAATATAAATTAATTCACTTCAAAAGTTACAATTAATAAATGAATTAATTTTTTATGTCCCCAAAGATAACCTGAGCGTCAATTTTTTAAAATGCAAAAAATGTATTCTTTTATTGTTTTGTGTATATAAATTAATTTTTAATAATTAGATTAAATTCAAAATTTAATTTACGTTATAATAATTAATATTAAAGCGATGTGAAAATGCAACATCGAAGCAATGTTGGTACAATGTTACTATCACATCGCATTAATATTAAAGCGATGTGAAAATGCAACATCGAGGCAATGTTGGTACAATGTTACAGATGTTAATGCAACATTGACGCAACGTTTTATTGTAACGTTGTATTAACATTGAAAAATTAACATCGCCGATGTTAATTTAATGTTACATGTCTAGTGGGGAAGATCGCAAGTTGTTAGTCAAGTTATTGACAACATAATCGAAAAACAGGAGTTCACCCGAACGGATGAATCGTTCGGGCAGGTATCTCAACAAGGACTGTTTTTATAAGTCCTAGGACCTTATAAAATTAAGTTTTATAGGTCCTAGGACCTTATAAAACTTAGTTTTATGGTCGGGTTGGTCCCCCTTGAGGTGACCTTTTTTAGAAAAGACCCCTTTTATAGGGCTCAAAACAGATACATAAAGGGGTCATTTATAACCTGAAATAACGAAAAATATTTTTGAGAGGGCAATAATAATGCCCTCTCAAGTGTTTCTTGAGTTTTAAAAAGAGATAATAGTCACAGGGGGCGAAGTAAGGACTGTAAGGTGGATGTTGTAATTCCTTAAAGCCTCTGAAGGTGCATGTCCCCAGCCCCCCCCAATTCGAATTTTGACTCCAAAATAGTCTAAATCGTTTGTGCTTCGTTTGTACCTGTTTGTGCAAACATTATTTTCGTTTGTACCCAAATAGTTTTTGAGAAATTTCGCTGGGGGGGGCTGGAGACATGCTAGCCCCCCCCCATGTCGAATTTTGACTCCAAAATAGTCTAAATCGTTTGTGCTTCGTTTGTACCTGTTTGTGCAAACATTATTTTCGTTTGTACCCAAATAGTTTTCGAGAAATTTCAAAATTTCGCTGGGGGGGGCTGGAGACATGCTTTTTTAAATTGCGAATTTTGGATTCAAAATAGTCTAGAACGTTTGTAATTAGCTTGAGATTGTTTGTGCAAGTTTTATTTTCGTTTGTACCCAAATAGTTTTTGAGATTTTTAAGAAAAACAAAGAAACTGACGCGCATGAGTGGATTAACGAGATTCTTGGTAAAACTTACAAGATCACGTTCAAAATATTTTCTATCGTTTGTACTTAGTTTGTGCTTGTTTGTGCAAGTTTCATTTTTGTTTGTACCCAAACAGTTTTTGAGATTTTCAAGAAAAACATCAAAGATACTGACGCGCATGAGTGGATTAACGAGATTCTGGGTAAAACTTATAGGATCACGTTCAAAATACTCTCTATCGTTTGTACTTTGTTGTGATTGTTTGTGCAAGATTTATTTTCGTTTGTACCCAAATAGTTTTTGAGATTTTTAAGAAAAACATCATAAAAACTGACGCGCAGGAATGGCTTAACGAGATTCTTTTAGCACGGGGAAACACATAGAATTTTTTAAAATTTCGAATTTTGGATTCAAAATAGTCTAGAACGGTTGTAAAACGTTTGTGCTTGTTTGTGCAAGTTTTATTTTCGTTTGTACCCAAATAGTTTTTGAGATTTTCGAGATTCTAGGTAACACGTGGTAAAACAAAATTTCTTTAAAATTTCCAATTCCTGATACAAAAATAGTCTAAAACGTCTGTGTTTGGTTTGTACTTGTTTGTGCAAGTTTTATTTTTGTTTGTACCCAAATAGTTTTTGAGAATCTCGTTAATCCACTCATGCGCGTCAGTATCCTTGATGTTTTTCTTGAAAATCTCAAAAACTATTTGGGTACAAACGAAAATAAAACTTGCACAAACAATCACAACAAAGTACAAACGATAGAGAGTATTTTGAACGTGATCCTATAAGTTTTACCCAGAATCTCGTTAATCCACTCATGCGCGTCAGTATCTTTAATGTTTTTCTTGAAAATCTCAAAAACTGTTTGGGTACAAACAAAAATGAAACTTGCACAAACAAGCACAAACAAAGTACAAACGATAGAAAATATTTTGAACGTGATCTTGTAAGTTTTACCAAGAATTTCGTTAATCCACTCATGCGCGTCAGTTTCTTTGTTTTTCTTAAAAATCTCAAAAACTATTTGGGTACAAACGAAAATAACACTTGCACAAACAATCTCAAGCTAATTACAAACGTTCTAGACTATTTTGAATCCAAAATTCGCAATTTAAAAAAGCATGTCTCCAGCCCCCCCCAGCGAAATTTTGAAATTTCTCGAAAACTATTTGGGTACAAACGAAAATAATGTTTGCACAAACAGGTACAAACAAAGCACAAACGATTTAGACTATTTTGGAGTCAAAATTCGACATGGGGGGGGGCTAGCATGTCTCCAGCCCCCCCCAGCGAAATTTTGAAATTTCTCAAAAACTATTTGGGTACAAACGAAAATAATGTTTGCACAAACAGGTACAAACGAAGCACAAACGATTTAGACTATTTTGGAGTCAAAATTCGAACTGGGGGGGGGCTGGAGACATGCACCTATTTATTGATTAGAGATTACTTCTTGAACAATTCGTGCTTTCTGCTTTTATATAATAAAAAATAAGAAAACCTGGCCAAATATTTGTGAGTTAGGGCTTGTATTTGTCGTTCTTTATTTGATATCCTGTGTGTCTTAAATATTGTTGTAAATAAAATGTAATTATCAAAAGATACATTTGTTAAATATTGTAACAAAAAGTGACGTGATCATTGCAAAAGGAAATTAAGTTAATAGAACTCATATAGGACATGAGGTGGTTACACTTTGCAATGATTAATGCAGGGGTGTTAAGAAGGGCATTTTTTCAGCTTTCTTTTAATTTAATCAACAGATGGCGCCTACTTAAATATTTTTATAAAATAAGAGGAATTTGCTATATTTAAAATATAGCAAATTCGTTGAGATAATACTATTCTATAAACAATATTCTTGATCTTAAGCTATTTTGAGTTCGTATTGAGTATGTCAAAACACACTCACTTACAAAAAAAGATAATTAAACTTTAATCATGAATTGTGTTTTTATAAATAAATATTACAAACTCAAAATAGCTTAAGATCAAGAATATTGTTTATAGAATAATATTATCTCAACGAATTTGCTATATTTTAAATATAGCAAATTCCTCTTATTTTATAAAAATATTTAAGTAGGCGCCATCTGTTGATTTAATTAAAAGGGCTCTGAAAAAAATGCCCCTCTTAAGTGCTTGCACTTTGAAATGATTAGCATAAGAAAGAAAATTAAGTACTTGCACTTTGCAATGATTAGCAAATCATACGGCGTCGACAAGACTAAAGATCCAGCAAATTAGTGAGTTGATCAAATGTATATCAATCCTTATCAATGTAACAGTAAGTGGTAAAGTGACCAATAATCAACCCCATAGATCTATTATTCTAAACAAGAATATTCCCCCAATTATTTTAGGTAAAAAGTATTAACCCCTAAACATCCCCATGAGATAATAAGGGGTTAAATACGACAATATTTAAAAAAATATTGTTTAAATACATAATTTTTTTTAAATATCAGAAACAGAAGTTTTATATTGACTTTCATAATATATTAAACGCATTTTTGTGCAACTTCAAGTTTAACTATTTTGACACAGAAAATCAATTTAATCAAGAAGGAATTTCGTAATAATCAAAATAAGTTCACATTATTCATATTTTGTTACCTGTAACCAGAAGCAAAACTTATGCCAATTAATCACAATCATTTAATGGGTCTGTTTGGTATGCTACACCGAACTACTCTGAGTAAGTTAGTGTAAAAAATTGATTGGTGTAAAAAGAGGGTTGGTGATTTTACACCAATCAATTTGTAGTTAGTGTAGCACTAATACTGTGATACCAAACAAAGTTAGTAAAGTTAAACTTTTAAAAATTTATTATTTCTCCAATTTATTTGAAAAATTTCCAAGTTATTGGGATTAATTGATTTGATATTGATCAAGTGTCACAATTAAAATTACTAAAAAACACAGGTTTCATTGATATTACTGCAACAGTTTTTAAAAACATGATCGTTTAAAAACTGGGAATTTTACTAAATTCTAAAACAATAAAATTTCGTAAACAAAAAAAAAATTACTTACAAACCAACGTATTTTCAATCAGGTTTATTTTTAAGCATACTTATAAAAAATGCCTCGACTAATGCAAACTCATTCCAGCAGAAAAAATACAAAATAATTCACACAATTTACATTTTATCAAAAAAATGGGGTAATCCAGTTTCATTTCGACGTTTAGTTAGAATCTCACAACCAGTTTCAGTAACTAATAAAGTCTGTTCAAATTGGGCAGACCATTGCCCATCAGCTGTTACAGCAGTCCATTTATCAGGCCACATTTCATCTCTCCAAGTACCCATAGATATCATGGGTTCTATAGTAAAACAATGCCCTGCTTTCATTATTCCTATTGCTTTATTTTCTAAAAATTAACATTTCTTTAGTTAAAAAATTCATCAAATGTGTAAAAAACTAGAACTTACTTGCATAATGTGGAACATTAGGTGCGGTGTGAAACAGCCTATGAATACCATGTCCGCAATAACTTCTAACAACCGAATAACCATGAGCTTGAGCATGCTTCTGCACAACATTTCCAATTTCTCGATACTTTTCACCTGGTTTTACAATATCTATTGCTTTAGCAAGGCTTTCATAAGTAACTTTAACTAAATTTTTATGTTCTTCCTTAACATTTCCAACGAAAAATGTTTCATTGAGATCGCCATGAAAACCACGATGGTAAACCGTTATATCAACATTGCATAAATCGCCATCGTTCAGAGGTCTGGTGTCAGGAATTCCATGACAGATAACCTAAAAATATTATATTAACAAGCCAGTCATATTAGGGCCACTTATATAATCCCTAGATGTCAAGTTGAACTAATGTACAAAAAATTGAATGCTTACCTCATTTACTGAAGTACAACATGACTTAGGAAATTGATAATAATTAAGTGGTGAAGGATAACAATCCTTTTCGATGCAAGCCTCATGTACAGCTTTATCAATTTCTTCGGTGGTTACATTAACATCACACACTCGAGCTGCTTCATCCAAGACTTCTCGACCCAATTTACATGCTACCTTCATCCCTACAAGTACAAAAATTAGAAGTAAATACTAAAATTAATAAGAAAACGTCAAACCTTCAATTTCCTCATCATCTAACACTTTAATTTGGCTAGAACCTTTGACGGCTTGTTCCGATACCGGATAACCTTTAGGGTGATCGGCATAATCGGGTCTTCCTATTAGAATTGGCACGGTACGCATTGGGGTCTGTTCATAAGGGCGCAATTTTCCCGTGAACGTGTAATGGGGCCAAGGATTATACGACGTATCTTTATTGCCGTCAACATTTTCGCCTTCTGCAAAATTAACGTATTTATAAAAATAAAAAAATGGAACCAAGAGACAAAATTACGAAACCAACGCCAAAACAACCACATAAACAATAATGATTACAGTAACAGCAAAAATGGACTTGCTGTACCTACCTAACCCTACTTACTGGCAAGAGCATGTATAATTTTGTGATTTTTCCAATTTTTCTTGAAGCAGTCCTGGGAACAAAAGAACGAACCCTGAATTCCTATTTTTATACACGTGGGACATTGCAATTTGGCAGGATTTGAACAGCCTAGAGATTCACATGTGCCCAAACTTAAACTTGTCATCTTGCAATAATTATTATCGGTATTGTTTGTCAACTTGATAAACTTTTAATTTAAATTTTAAAAAACGTCAATTTTAAAATTTAGTTTTTAACAGTACAATAGTACAATTCACTCTTTAAACAATTTCTTTTTACAAATTCGACCAAAAAGACGAACCTTTTAGCAGAGTTACGAACCAAAATGTTGCGGGTGATTTTTGCTTGTTATAATTGGCAGGGAGTGGATCTAGAGCCTTTGTCACCCTGGACTTGCATTCAAAAAGGCGCCATTTTAAAAATATTACATTTTACATGATTTTTAATTAATTTTAATTAACAAATATGGTGATACAAGTAACAAATATATTGTAAGAGAATTGAATGTCTAATAAACTTGAAAAAAAAAAAAACAAAAAAAACGTGTTTTTGCTCTCAAAAGTGCACTTTTTGCCGCTAAAGAAAGATGCACCTAAAACTTGAAAGTGTAAATATTGTCTGATCCAGCAACAAGTTGTTAATAATAATTTACCAATTAGATATTTTTCTCTATGGAATGCATAGATTAGATCCAAAAAAATGGATTAGATGAGATAAAAGGTATGCTCGTTTGCCATGCACCAAATATTTTTTAATGTATTTGCAAGCACTAACTTTAATTGAACACTTTGTTTGACGTCACAGTTCAACTTGGTGCAGCTATTTTGATAGATAAAAATTTAAAACCGTGAGTTAGAGAAAACCTACATTGTGTTTCGGCAAAGAATCTATAATAATTATAGTCATCGTTCAAACAGAGGTGTTTCCACCCAACTAGATTAGGGGGGAGGTGTGATTTACCGATATCAATGTAAATTTCAACCTCTATGCATATAATATGTGATTAATTTGGCCAAATTCTAGATGATGTATGTATATGGGGCATTCCACATCAAATCGACCACTTTTAAACCCGACCCCTTTCGATTTGTCTGAAATTTTTACATATTTTACTATCCCACCAAAAACAGTTCTGTGAATTTTTTCAAAAATTTTTACTCAACCGAAAAAAAGTTAAGAATTTTTAGAAAAACTGATGTTTTTCTTCTTCAAACGATCATAACTATTTCAAAAATTGGCTAATCGAAACGTTTCTTTTTTTGTTTTTTTTTTATCTTTAAACGTACTTTTCAGGAAAAAATATAAAAAAATATTTTTTTTATTATTCATTTTTTCGGAAATAAATCATTGATTTTTCAAATTTTGCCACTTTTGATTTTTGATTTTTTTATTTCTAAAAAAACTCTGATTTATTCCGCGTATAATAACGCAAACCCCATAATGGACCGACAATTCGTTCTACTTCTTTTGATTAATTGAAAAATATTATTTGCGTAAAAATAAAACAAAATATTTTTTAATTAAACAAAAAAAAATAGAAAGAAATGTCGGCCCATTATAGGGTTTGCGTTGTTATACGCGAAATAAATCAGAGTTTTCCTTAAAATAAAAAAATCAAAAGTAGAAAAATTTGAAAACTCAATGATTTTCTCCGAAAAAATGAAAAATTTTGTAGAATCCCAGTTTAAATATTTTTTTTGTATCTTTTCCTGAAAAGTACGTTTAAAGACAAAAAAAACAAAAAAAAACGTTCCGATTAGTTAATTTTTGAAATAGTTACGATCGTTTGAAGAAAAAAAACATCAGTTTTTCTAAAAATTCGTAACTTTTTTTGGGTTGAATAAAAATTTTGAAAAAATTCACAAAACTGTTTTTGGTGGGATAGTATAATATTATGTAAAAATTTCAGGAAAATCAAAAAGAGTCGGGTTCAAAAGTGGTCGATTTGGTGTGGAATGTCCCATATGTACCTCGTGGAAATAATAATGAAATCTTCACAGTCGTCATGGCTTAAATATTAATTTTGGACTTTATAATGCTTACATGAAGCCACAGCCGTGGAGTGATGTAACCGCTGGTCGAGTACAGAGCGGAAATTCTGGGTTCAAATCGCGGACTATACAGAATTTCTTAGCTCGGCTTTCTAGTGGGCATCCACACGCTGTAGTGAAATCGATATTAATTTATGTGAACTAGGAAATATGTTAACTAATAACCCCCCCCTCCCCAATCGGATTTGTAATTTCCAAAAAGGGAAAGCAATATTCTACTTAGAACGTAAAAGCTTAATGAATGAATGCTTACCTGATTTCTTACGGAAGAGTCTATTTTTTATCCATTCAAAATAAAAATATATCTCAAAAAATTAATAATTTTTTAATACGTCCGAAGACATCAAGTCCTCATTCTGATTTTTCGACAATGTTGGAAATCAAATCCAAACTTCTCAAAACGCCAAATTGGTGTAATTGAATTTGAATGAAACACATTTTTAATTGAAATTTTTCCTTTCTTACTACAAAGTATATAAAAAATGAGATCATACAAAACCTGACAATTCCGAAAATCCTCTGTTCAAGACCAGGGACGTGTCCATGGAGGAGGGCTTCCCCTTCATATTTTAGAAAGTTGTCAAAAACACTCAAAAGTTGATCAATTTGGGCATTTTATTTTAAGTATAAATTTACCAAAAGTTGCAAAACTTACAAAAAGTTGGCAATTTTGAATTAATTTAGTTGGCAAATTTGAAATTTCTCCCCCCTGATAAAACTTGGTTGTGCACGTCTCTGTTCAAGACACATTTTATATGAGGTAGATTAAGGGGGGGAAAACACAGTAAGGTTTTTAAAAATTTGATTTTTTTTTATATCTCACATCGAAAGATACATGTTTAAAGAATGTTCTTTCAAAATATCAGAAAGAAAATCGTAAAATTGGCAAAGTTGTATTAGGTAGTATTGATAATTAAACACCTGCACATTTTTAGCAGCTCGATTTCTTTTTAATTGTACTATATTGTAACATGATACAAAACAATTTTTCTAAAAAAACAATAACATTTAAATTTTGACTGTATTTTACTAAGAAATTGACAAATGTAAAGCAATAAAATTCATAGATTAGTTAAATTTATTACCCATGAAATATTAATTTTATGGTTCCCAATAAGTGTCATAGAAAACAAAACTAAAACCTTTTTACAGGGCCCACAAACGATCAACTTGGTATGATACTTAGTCTCCAACCACTTTGTAAAATTTCATTTGCCGACACGAGCACGTGTGTGGTCGTGTCGGCTTTTTCGAATTTACAAAGGATGTTGCATACTAAGTTGAACACCAAGTTGATCGTCTGTAGGCCCTATAATTTTTATAGAGAGTTTTATAGGGCCTACAGACGATCAACTTGGTGTTCAACTTAGTATGCAACATCCTTTGTAAATTCGAAAAAGCCGACACGACCACACACGTGCTCGTGTCGGCAAATGAAATTTTACAAAGTGGTTGGAGACTAAGTATCATACCAAGTTGATCGTTTGTGGGCCCTGTTAGGATACTAAATATTAAAAAGTATAAACATTTAACTCTTTAATTACACAAATATTGTACTAAAATTGATATGCAACGTATAGACGTACTTAGTTGAATGCGCGCACACCTGAAGGTAGTTTGAAGACTATACGAGGGTATGACAGCAAAAACTACAATTCCTTTGCATGTGAGGAGTTATTATATAGTCCATGTATAGCTGATTAGGGGTTAGCTAGGTATTTTTATTTTTTATTAGTGAGTAATCCGCAACCAAAACTTTAGAAGCGAATATCTTAAAACTACAAATTTTTACCTGTTTGACAGAAAAACAAGCAAAACTATACATCCGATTAATATGATTTAAAAAACATTTTTTCTATTTTGAGTCTAAAATAAAGTCATTATAACACCCAAATCGGATATCAAAATGGACTCATTTTGAAACCCATTTTTTTGTTTTCAGAAGTTGGTAACATACACGTCATTGAAAATTAACCCCCCTATTCTGTAACTTTTTGTTATCGTTATGAAATCGTTAAGAACCGTAAAGTTCGGATTCATTAAGCTTTTTACGTTGTTCCACTCCTGGATGGTTAAAGTTTATAAAAAAAAATTCGAAGAAAATTTAAAAAAAAAATTCTCTTTTTTTTTTCTTTGTTTATAACATTTTTAATTGTTATTATTATTGTTTTAAAGCTGCCACCACATGAATTTTAAAAAGGGCATTCATGACGACCAAAAAGTAAAAATTAATCTTAGTTCCTTTAATTTAAAAGAACTTGGTAACGTATGTATTGGTTTGAGTTTTTCCAGTCTCCTTGATGCGTAGGATAAAGCGAATACTTTGACCACAAAGAAAATAGGATAATTTCAATTATAAATGATGTTAAAATTCAAGCTAGTTTATTCAAGAAATAAAAATAAAAAAAATATTGTTGAACAATTTCTAGGTTCAAGTTGTACATAAACGCATACCAAATCCCTAATAACTAACATTCCAATAATGTTGTAAAGATTAACTAAATTTCGTTTTAATTATTTAAAAAAAAAAAATGACCATTTTGGTTAAATTGAATTTATGAGTTCTTTTAGTTAATCTTTACAAAAACACAATTTTTATAATTTATTACAAATATATTGAAATCAAATCTTTCAATTTCTTTCTTTTGATTAAATTTTTCTGAATAAAAATTCATTTAAGTAGATGAATCTTTCCAATTTGAATCGATTTGATTTCAACAACACGATTATTACATATACATTTTTAAAATTACTTACAAGTTTTTATTTCACTCACTTACACTTAAAAAAAAAGGAAATATTAAAATGTTATTATTATAAGTTAGCAAAACGAACGCGACTATAATGACTCGACGACAAAAATGAATGAATGATTCTGAATTGATTAATAATGATCTTTCTGACCCTCGGTCACTTCTTTTATTAACTTTTTCCACCCCATCAACACTTTTCGTGGTGGTGGATTTCTCTTGGCCAATTGGTGTCTAAACTTGTTACACCTTGCCCATTTTCAGTTTTTAATAAATTTTGGTTGGTTTGTCGTTCGTACCCCCGAATTTTTGAACCATCGTTTTCTAAGGGAAGGGGCATGGAATGCGCCTGTATTTGAGGCTATGTTTGTAAAATTTTTCTCACGCCGAACCGCATCGTAACTTTTCTGTTTTATTACTTTTTGTAAAATTTTTGAATTTCACTAACCCTTGGGTGGTATCTTCGTATTTGTTGCGATTTTGACCCTTAAAACGTTTAATTAGTTTTTCTACGTACTTTACTTATTTATATTGCCCTTGCGTATAATTTTAAATTATGAACTTATGGGATTATTTAATGACTTAAATTTGTTGATTAATAATTTGGTTAATTTGGGGTTAATTAGACAGTATAAGTTTTCAATTAGACAACATGTTATTTGCATGTGGATTAGAAGAATTACTCTTATTATTATTTCTTAAAGAGCTTTGTATAAAAATCTGGATGAGATTTTTATTTGATTGAAAATTTCATTAAATAAAATTTTTACATAAGAATGTCATTACTTGTTATTTGAATTTTTTATTTACGTCGACTTATCAATTTGTTTCCTGATTTACCTATTTTGAATTAACTTGGCTTTCCTTGCTAAAGGGTTCAATTTTAAGAAGTTAAGTCTATTTATTTAATTATTTAAATAAGAGATTTTTATTCATATCTGTTTTTAGACACATTTAATTCTATTTTATTATACAATTTGTTTATTTGAACTTTGGGTTACAATTGATGTAATAATTTGAGAAAATGGTTTTTGAACATGTTTGAAGAAATGTCCTTTTTCGTTAATTAATCTAATTTGAGCTTAGATTTAAATTGAATAATTAGTTTATTTAACTATTATGATTTGAATTTAGTGACTTTGATTTTGTACATTTATTTGTTCAATCTTATGCTTGCTTGGTAGTTTCCGAATCTGAATTCGTATTATGTTGTTGTTAAATATTTTGTTAATTTGATTTATTTAAACTAATTTCTTTGTTAGTTTACAGAAATTTCATTTAGCACAATCTTTACAAAATTTGTTTCTATTGTGTCCTAAAAAGGTTCTTTTATGGCTTTTTGTCTAGTCGTTTTGAATCGTTCAAACGATATTATCTTGACTTTTATTATTTTCTGGAAGTTTCTAAAAAAAGTGCAGGTGTTCAATGCATTTCTTTGGCGCCTAGCTTACGGTTGTCCGCCTGCAGATATTCGCCTTATTAAATAATTCTTTTTGATCGCAATTGATTTAGATTAACTGAGTAAACTTTATAAAGTTTATATGCTTGATCATTTTAAGATTTAATTACTTTATAAATTTTTAGTATCAACGTTTTCATTGTTTTTCTTTCGTGTTTTTACATATCAAAATTTACACAATTTCTTATTAATTGTTACTTTTCGTTTGAACTAATTATTTATCATTAAGGGTTTGGGCGGGTTACAACAACGTTCTAAGTAGAACATTGCTTTTCCCTTTTTGGGAATTACAAATCCGATTAGCGGGGTGGATTAGTCCCCATATTACCTATTTCCGATAAATCAATATCTATTTCACCACACCGTGTGGATGTCCACTGAAAGGCCGAGCTAAGAAATTCTGTATAGTCCACGATTTGAACCCAGAATTTCCGCTCTGTACTCAACTAGCGGTCACATCACTCCACAGCTGTGGCTTACATACCATTACATTACTATTTAATGCAATTCTGAGTGTAAACCAAACTTTACGGCTCTTAACGATTTCATAACGATAACGAACGATAACAAAAAGTTACAGAATAGGGGTGTAAATTGAGTAATGACCGTTTAAATCAAATTAAAAATATCCAAATTTGTGTTAAACATTTTAATTAACTGTAAATTAGAGAAAACAATAAAGAAAATTCACGGCAGTGGAGTGATGTGATCGCTGGTTGCGTTACGAGCGGGAATTCTGAGTTCAAATCTCGGACGCATCAGAATTTCTTAGCTCGGCTTTCCAGTGGACATTCTCACTCCGTGGTGAACCAAAAACCAACCAACCAAAATACCCAATCCAAAAAAACATAAACAAACAAAAAAATACTGCTAATAACCCAGTAGTTGATGCACGTTAAAATGTAAATAAAAAAAAAATTCTTAAGAGGGGCACTTTTTTCAGAGCCCTTTTAATTTAATCAACAGATGGTGCCTACTTAAATATTTTTATAAAATACTAGGAGGCTTTTGTATTTAAAATATAGCAAATTCGTTGAGATAATACTATTCTATAAACAATATTCTTGGTCTTAAGCTATTTTGGGTTCGTAATATTAATTTATAAAAACACAATTCATAATTAAAGTTTAATTATCTCTTTTTGTAAGTGAGTGTGTTTTGACATACTCAATACAAACTCAAAATAGCTTAAGACCAAGAATATTGTTTATAGAATAGTATTATCTCAACGAATTTGCTATATTTTAAATACAAAAGCCTCCTAGTATTTTATAAAAATATTTAAGTAGGCGCCATCTGTTGATTAAATTAAAAGGGGCCTGGAAAAAGCGCCCCTCTTAACTGCAAATATAATTTCGTTTATTTAAGCTTTTGTACGATGTCTTAACCTGTAATTTTTTGACACAAACTTTCAAAATTTTTAAATTTGTTTTAAGTGTCAAATGTGTTACCAACCAATTTAAAAATAAAACAAAATTTCAAATTGACCATAATAATTAGAGTCACATTTCTTTAATTTTAAGAAGGGCATTTTTTTCAGGGCCCTTTTAATTTAATCAACAGATGGCGCCTACTTAAATATTTTTATAAAATAAGAGGAATTTGCTATATTTAAAATATAGCAAATTTGTTGAGATAATACTATTCTACCTTATAAACAATATTCTTGATCGTAAGCTATTTTGAGTTCGTAATATTTATTTATAAAAACACATTTCATAATTAAAGTTTAATTATCTTTTTTTGTAAGTGAGTGTGTTTTGACATACTCAATACGAACTCAAAATAGCTTAAGATCAAGAATATTGTTTATAGAATAGTATTATCTCAACGAATTTGCTATATTTTAAATATAGCAAATTCCTCTTATTTTATAAAAATATTTAAGTAGGCGCCATCTGTTGATTAAATTAAAAGGGCTGTGAAAAAAATGCCCCTCTTAAACCATAAAAAATTCAAAATAGAAAAAGTTCTATAAAAAACTCGTTTCCTAATCATTTTTATTGCACGAAATCTGTTTAGAAAACGAGCCGCGAAGCGGGGAGCAAAACTTTGATTATGAAACTCGTTGTTTAATATACTATTGTTCACAATATTCGTCGCTTCAGTTCGACGGGAGCTTTTTTTAATTTATCACTTCGTTTAGCTTCTAGATCATTGCCATCTTTAGTTTTACAAGCCGTGAAGTTACATTTGGCAACGTCGCATTGACAGCGCTTGGTGGTCCTATTTTCAAATGTCTCTTATAAAGGAAAAATTGTTTTGTGTTATTTTATGTTAATAAACAGATTAAAAAAATGATGCAATTTTATGTTTTAAAAGTTTATTATGAAAAATATTAATTAATTGTTACAAAAACATATCTTAAATTATAAAGATTAAATAAAAACAATACATAGATTTATGATAGTGTTTGTAGTTTTCTCTTTTTTGTTACAGTTTCAATACTTTTAACTGATCATTCTTTTGTTTCGTATAATTGTTTAATAGAATATTGCAAAACAACTTGTATATTTCTATAAATAAAGTTTTAGAACATTGCCCACATGAATAACATTTAAAAAAATTATCTTCAAAGAAGCGATTGGCATTTAAACTTATTAGCATTTCAAGCTTTACTAAGAATGCTTTTTGGTTTAAAAGCTTTAAAAATTTTGCTTCCAATTTTTCCAAAATTTCCAAAAATTCAGATTTGTTTTTGGGTAAAGCAAATGTGGTAACCACAGGTGCATTCTTTTTTAATGTGCTATCATAACTCGATGTGCAGCCTGGTACACAGCATCTATAAACAATGTAATAATGTTAATGTTATTAATGCAGTTTACCAATAATTAATTATTCAAATTTCTATAAAATGAAATACGAATTATAAAAAGTAAAATTTTAAGTTACAACTACCTCTAATCTAACGAAGAATTGAATCTATATTTTCGACTTTGACTTAATGTATTTAAATCAGTACCTACTTACTTACCTTTTGTTGTGTTTGCAATATAATTTGATCACTTAAATTTACGTTTTATTAGTGATAAAATACAAAATCTTAGCTACAATCAACTAAAAATTCAGTTCCTTGTGTGCATATCTTTTGTACGAGTCCATTACCAATAAAATATTATTAGAATGATTTTACACTGATACATTCAAAAATAACATAATTAATAACCGTTAATTTGAGCAATTAATGAATTATTACTAACAAAGTGCTATTACTGTCATTGAAAAATAGGACCACCGGCGACGTTGTCAAATTTGCGTCTTCACGGCTTGTAAAACTCAAGATGGCAATGTTCTAAATACAATAAAAGCTCATAAAAAATGCTTTATTTTAAAATTGTTTTTCAAAGTTCTGAAATTTTGCTATTTTTTTAGATATCAATTTTCCTCCCGTCGAACTGAAGCCATGAGTATGTACTTTAAAAATATTTTTTGAAATTTATATTTCAAAGTAACCATATAGCCGATTTGCTGTCAACCAGCCACTAACGTTTTTTTTAAAGAGCAAACTTTTACGTCCTGTACACTCGGTATATGGACTACAAACAAGCCAAAAAAAATTTTAATTATATATAATATAATGAATTATATGTATGTAAAATTTGAAAATGATTCGTTTTGTACTTTTTCTGAAAAAAAATTCCTAAAATACCTCTGTTTTTCGAGCCGTTACTGTGTTTTCCCCCCTTAATGTAATGGTATTTTGCAAACGCTAATAAATGGTATATTGATTTTTTGCAGCCCTCTTTTTTTTGTCCCTCTTGGCAACTTCGCTAGAGGTTGCGACCCTCAGGTTGAGAGACGATGTTTAAACTAGTTAATAAATTTAATTTTTAGTAAATATCCAATTAAAAAAAAATTATAAATCATAAATTTTCAGTCTGTTGAAGGTATTACTTTTATAAAGTAATATTTTTAATTAAAAATTATTTCGGTAATTTTTATCAGAATTCGAAAAAATCTTGTACGAAATATGTTAGCAAATGTCCTTTGAGTAACTTATAGACTGGAAAAAGAAACATTTCCTTCCTTGTTCTATTCTATAGTAGATATATCACATAAACATTAGTTGCCTGTTAATTATTTTTGTTAAGGCGAGAATCCGTTTTTGTTTTAAATTAGGATAAGGTAATTTTATTAGTTAAAAATGAAAGTCGAGAAAAATGTAAAATGTTGTATTTATACATCAACTATAACTTACGTATTACTGCAATATTGCAAAAACGATAACAATAACATTTAATAATTAGGGGCAGCGCTAACAACAAATGCACTAATAAATCAGTGCCTCAAACATTACAATATTTTGTAACTATTGTGTAAGGGGATGTCGTGAGTAGGAAAGCTTACAAAAATATAATTTAACACAAATATACTACAAAAATAACAATACTCTACCGTAACAGTTATTTAAGCCATCATGAATATTCGATTAGTGGGAGATATGAAGAGCAGGCAGTTCATTTTTGAAAACAAAATATACACAGGGGTTTTGCAATTGAGTTATTAATTCAATTTTGATTTTGATAAACAAACTTTTTTCATTTGCCCTGCATTCGAATATATTTCTGATTTAGTAAGAAAAAGTATCAAATGATGTGAAACTTTGAAATCTGAAAATTTCGGTTATAATACAAATTTGGTCCTTTTTAATTTAATTAGTAAAGCCGATGAATGGTATGTTAATTATTACAGGGAATTTAGTGATTTTCTTTCTTAAATACCCTGTTTTTATTTCGAATTACACGCATACTCTTGATTTTGTGCGTAATTATACAAAGTGTAATAGAAATGTACAAGAAAGAGTCGATTAGGGGTTGTGTCAGTCAAACTTTGTCGATTGCATTAAGTGAAATAAGTTAGGAAAAGTTTTAGGCCTCGTTTGCCCTTTGAGTACGTAACTGTACTTAAGTAAAATATACACAGCACATAAGGCAGTAGCCTATTTTTATCACTATTAAGTTATTATCTACAAATTGTGTTTGAATATATATAGGGTGTCACAAAACTTTTGTGAATACATTTTTTGATTCTTCCAAATTGGGAAAAGGTTACACTACAGATTTTTATTTTCAGTGCAATTTCACTAACAATTGAATCGTAGTCGATGTTTAAAAAGTATCGAATCACCCTGTATAATGTACGATATATAATCTTAATTATTATTATTATTAAAAATATTGCTACTGCAACGATATGTCAATTTAATTTTTTTGGCACAATACAATATCACGATTAAATAGTGCGTTTTACTTCGGCAAACAATTGACATAAGGTTACAGTAAAGTAGTTTTATCTCAGGAAACATCGCGGTGTTGATGTCTTGTTTTTCTATTTACACCAAATGTAAACCAAGTACCAACTTTTCTACCTAATGAATTTGAATTTTGGGTATTGTGGGAGTTCAATTGAAGCATGGATCCCATGTATGCCGAATCCACTTTGTAGTTTTTACTTCCTGCAACAAAAATTCCTCCTTAGATCAATTTATCCAATCACTTGCTTTGAGGTCAATAGCAAGCGCCAAAAGAAGGTTATTTACTTACAATAGAGCGAAAATATCGAAATATGAATGTAAAAATTTACCTCGCGGTTTGCGAGGCGGCCTACGTTGCGATCTAGCCGCCACACGCGCTAATTGCTTCGCAGATGATGGAAATTCCATACCATTCGACTTATCCTGTACCACAAGCTTCCTTTCTTCGCTAAATGCTTGCAACCATTTTTGCTTTTCTGTCGAACTTCGTAGACAAAACAATAACCACTTATCACGAATGCAGCTGTAAATTCTTATAGCATGTCTAACGCTTACACCTGTTTGTACATCTGTAAAAGTAAATCATGTTGAGTTAATCATCAAACCAAAATTTTTTTACAAATACCTTTTCCATCTGGGATATCTATTACTTCGCTCGTATCTAAATCTATTCGCCCTTTGTATACGTATGTATTCCTTTTCAAAATATCCTGCAACACAAAACGATTAGATAATTTAAAATCATGAGGGTATCCATTTCATTACCTTTTTACAATAAACAACTTGGTGGTCAAAAAGAAATAACATTACGTTGCTTGTCCACATTCCGCTAGTAACTCGAACAGCTTCACCTTGATGAATTAATTGAGAACTGACTTCTATGAGATCTTCTCCCTAAATAACAAACAAATATTATTGAAAATTACGCTTTTCTCGCTCAGATTAATAATTGTTTTAAAAATTGTTGATTTTGCTCATAGGGAATTAGCATTCGTTATGTTAGATCAAACATTTTTTAGGTCTGCAAATTACTTTGGTTAGGAGAATAAATGCCTACAGATGACATGGAAGAGGAGTTTTATAGCAAATTATTTCGATCTTTTCCGTTATCCAGAAGATTAACGAGATTACCACTGGCGATCGTTCTATATTTCTTTTAGGTTTGAAAACATTTCTTTTGATTAGTAATAAATAAATAAACCAATTAAAGCTCCGTCTATAAATTACACGGAGGAGGAGGTTTCTAGTAAATTATTTTATTAGATTTTAAGTTTGCTTTTTCTCTTTATCTTTCATCTGTGATGATACACTCTGTATAAAATTGAAGGGTATTCCATACCTCCCAAACCTTTCATTTTATATACCATGTTATGGGATTAATATTATTTAAATAGAATGGATTTCGCAGATAATATTATCATCGATGCAGTTGTTTGATTTTTGGCCTTACTCATGATTTTTGACAGCAATCAAAAACACTATTGACTATAAACTGCATAATTACAGTTACGACTTTTAGGCTTAGCAAAGCGGAATAGAACAATTTGCTGAAGAGGGAATCAACTCCGTTTGAATTTTGCATATATTAAATATATCCTGATATGACCACAATATTCAGGATCTTAGGTTCGACCTAAAATTGCATCCTTTGCAATTTTTTAAAACTGCGTTCCATTGATAGATAGTAATGTTCAAAGTCAGAAAAAATATTTTGAATTCACTTAATTACCATGTAAACGGACGGACGGATGTAAAAAAGACGGTCATCTGCCTTGCAGGTAAAGCAGTCAACTGTCAATGCGAGGTACAGGGTTCAAATCCGGAGAAGAGTAAACTTTCTTATGACTAGTCTCCGTGCTTCGTAAGGCACGTTAAGCGGGTCGTCTTGAGTTAATGAATTGCCATCATTAACATAAAAACCAGGGTTACAGGCACATCTGGAGGCGAGTCTAGCAAGCTACCTATTGGATGTTAAGACAATTATAAGCTCAAAGTACCTGTTATTAAGTGCACCTATGAACTTGATACAGATGATAAACCATGAAAATACAAATTTATCAACCGTAATCTAAAAATTTACAACTAAAAAGCACCAGGATCTATGTACATTGAGATATTTTTATATTTTGCAAATCTTATAAATAGCTTCTGAATAATTTTAATGTAAACTTAAAAATCGTAAATAATTTTTTTCTTTTCCTTTATAAATATGATCAGGAATCAAAACTTTTAACCCGAAATGAACACTTTAAGAATTTAACTAGATAAAAATGTAAATTTGTAAACACAACACCCATCCTTCTTGAATATGTATTGTAAACCGCCCAGTTTTTCATTTTCGACAGTGGTATCTGCAAAGTAACAGCCACTGGAAAATTAAAATAAACAGAAGATGAATACTGACAATAAGGATCCTGATCCTGACATGAATGCCATTCCAAGTTAATCAGATTGAAAATTTAAAATTAGTGGTCACCATTTGATGGTAGTAGATGATCAACAGAGGCTTAATTAGGACCAGCGTCTTATGACTTCGCTCAAGAAATCTTGAATACTCGTATCTTGGAAACATTCAGTGCCGGTTCCAAACAGGCGCCGCGGCAGTCTATCGCATGACCATTTTTTGGAACGAAGTTCCTTAACGCAGCTTGCGATAGCAGTGAAATAGCAGAAAACGTCACGCAAGGAAAACGCGTTATGCCCCCTCTCTAGACGTTTGGTTCCATTCGGCATAGTTCGGATATTATAGTCAAGCGCTAGCCGCCATACTTTTTAATAATAAATAAACAAATGAATTATTTTTTTGTGATTGTTTTATAATTCAAGAAATAGAAACTGCAGAAAGTATAATATGTAATACAAATACAGGGTGGCCCTTTGAAAACAAAACAGACGGGATTGTGGCCAGCAGAATTTTTTTTAAATGCAAAAAAAAAATTAAAAAAAAAAAATTTAGTTTTAAGATTTATTTTCACAAAGGTAACTAATTATTTAAGGAATCGGATTATTGTCATTTTATTAAGTGTACATTGAACTTGTTTTATATAAATTTTTATCTAATTATTTTAAATATTAACAAAAATATGGGCCGTTATGTAAAGACTGATAAAGAAATTCCCTCTCCATAGTGGCATCGATATCTCGGTGAAGAGTTATCCGAAAATAAAAATTATCAAAATTGAAATGAATGTAGCTATCGTTGTACGTAGCGGGTTTTTATTTTTTTGATTATTTACAAAATGGCAACAAATTGAAATCTATTTCAATTTTAAAACTCTTTTTTTTTTTTCATTCAAGCAGTTTATTAACATAGTAATTATTACAATTTTTAAAATCGGCTACGTATAACGATAGCTACATTCATTTAAATTCTGATGATTTTTTCATTTTTATTTTCGGATAACTCTTCACCGAGATATCGATGTCACCATGGAAAGGGAATTTTTTTTATCAGTCTTTACATAACGGCTCATATTTTTGTTAATATTTAAAATAATTAAATAAAAATTTATATAGAACAAGTTCAATGTATACTTAATAAAATAACGATAATCCGATTCCTTAATTAATTAGTTACCTCTGTGAACTTAATTCTTAAAAACTAGGTTACTTCTTCGACCGTCACAGTGGCTTTCCCCCTTAAATGTATTAAAAAAACTTTTTAACAAAAAATTAAACCGACCTCAAAAAGGAAACTAAAAAGCATAAAATAAATATATTACATTTTGAGTCTTAATAAGTAATGTAAGTAACTAAGTTTCAGTCGGTGCAGAATGGGTGACTTTTGTTTTAATAATTTTTTTAAAGTAATTTAGTAATCGTTGATTTTTTGCACCGACTCAAAATTAGTTACTTACATTACTTATTAAGACTCAAAATGTAATATATTTATTTTATGCTTTTTAGTTTCCTTTTTGAGGTCGGTTTAATTTTTTGTTAAAAAGTTTTTTATTTTTTAATTTTTAGTGATTAAAATCTACTAATTACTACCTTAATTAATTAATTAATTAATTTGCTCGATATAAAGTTTTTCTCCACCCCAACTTTCAACAGAATAGGTTGACAAGTAAAAAAAATCAATAAATGAAAAACAATCATTCCCTATTTTCTACCCTTACGGGTGCAATTTTCCCTTATTTTTTACCCTTACGAATGGAATTTTTTTGTGAAAATTAAATGGGACCACCATGGAGGTATATTCTATCGAATAAAAAAAAATTCATCAAAATCGGATCACTCTGTAAAAAGTTATGCCCGAACATACATAAGAAAAAAAAAAAAACATACAAACAGACGAATTGAGAAACTCCTCCTTTTTTTGAAGTCGGTTTAAAAATATCGGATTTATTTTGCATTTTTGCAGCTTCAATTTTTTTGTTGAATAATTGATAAAACTTTATAAAAATTATAGCACTGAATTCAGGGAAGCAAGACCTTTCAAATGAGGTGTTACTTGCCATACCATCCCTATTAACATTTTAGGGGTTGTCATCGCAACGAGAAGGGATGAAACAATACGGGAGTGACATTAGTCGCAAAAGTTGTCCCCCTCGATGATAAAATTGACGTGTTTTTGCATTTCTTAAAAAAAAATTCTGCTAGCCACAATCCCGTCTGTTTCGTTTTCAAAGGGCCACCCTGTATAGAAAAGTAAGTTAATAAAATTTTATATTTTGATACAATTATTTACTGTTTACATGCGTTTAATGATATTTGAGTGTGAATTATTTACCATTTACATACATAACAGGGAGACAATAGTGAAATCATCTGCTCAGTGCCAAAAAGAGTACAGAAGGAGGAAAAAATCGAACAACTTCAGAGAGCGAAAAAAAAAATACCAAAAACAAATGCTCAATGCCAACAACAATTGCGGCAAAACAATCAAAATATCCATATCAAATTACATTCGGAGTTAAAGAAAAGACCTAAGAAACTTCGTTCCTGACGGGGGTCCCTCGACCACACACGTTTTATTTTATATAAAGATTTTTGTATACAGGCGCCTCTGGCTCTGGTACACCAGCGCCAAGTAAAGTTGTTATGTACGTCAGTGGAAACTTTTCTATTGTAGAACTTAAAACCAAAGGTTGACTTCTCAAAAATTATTTGAAAATTTAATTTCCTACAAAACGCGATCTTTTGATATAGTCGTAAATCTCACAGTATTATCAAATTAACTTGAAGTAAGAATTCGATACCTAATGTAAATTTAAATTTCAGTTGATAGTTTCTGTGATTGACCATGATGGTTCAGTACTTCAGTAGCACTGCAGTTTGACAGACTTCGAGCGCAAACTTCAGTTGACTATTTCTGAATATTTTACCTACATTTCTGGTATGAAATAATTACGTAAATTTTAATTAATAATTTGATACTACTAAATATAGAAATTCCAAATGTGGTTATTAAATAGTACGAAGCAAATACCTTTGATAAAAACTTCGATATTACTACTAAAAGTAGCTTCAATTTCATCTAGGGTTATTTTTAGTTTCAAAATTTAATTAATTTATCCAACTATGTAAAATAATTGATCTGTATCAAACCTTGACTATTTGGGTTGTAAAAATGACAATCCACTGCTACTACCGTTATTTTTCTGGTTCAATTTTATTTCTTTTTTCTTTTAATAAAGAATTCAAGTTATGCATAAATAATCTTCCGATTGAATGAAATTTTTTTCAAGTTCGAATGCGGAGATCTTGAAACCAGGGTAGTGTGCTCGAGTTATTGGGTCAACTATATCTAAAGGCGCAACGAAAGTGATGAAAGTTTACATATTCGGACTTCTACGGTGTTCTTTTAATCGCGAAAACAGACCACAAGTAAAGCGTCCACGTTGGAACCCAAAATATAACAAACTAAATATGTCTATTTGAGGTTAAGGCAGATAAACTCCGATAGAGATCTGTAGTAATAGTGACGTCGGAACTATTTAATTTAGTTTGGGTGCCATCTAGCAGCTAGTTTAAGCTGACACTCAGTGAAACAAAGCTAATTCAATTTTGGTAAGCAGAATTGACGTTATGGGATGAATCAAACGTGAATCCCAAATTGAATTGAGTGCAGAAGGGTTGTCAGTGAGGCCCTGGAGGATTGATGCGAAGAACAACTGCAAGTGAAATTTAAGCCCTAATTTGTCAATCCTGACGCATCGTTTTTTATTATTCTTTTTGAAAAACTGATCAAAATTTAGGACGGGCGACAGTCCGCAACCCAGCAATGAAAAATCATTTTAAAGCTGTGTCATTTAAGAGTGCTTGGTCTGTAAAGCAGGATTGTTTATACAAAATATGATCACGAATACAGAGCTGGGCAACACAAAGTTTTTTTTTTTCATTATTATGATATGAAAGAAGAAAATGTTTCTTACCTCCCACGTTTCCACCCTCTGTTGCCAAGCAGCCAATTTTTCTAAACTCTCCATTCTTCTTTTTCGTTCATTAATTAGAACAGCTACGCCTCTCATTGCCTGCAATGCTTCTTTTATATTGACGTAATCGACATGATCGACTTTGGTATATTTTAACAATTCTGCCAACTGTAAAGGATACTTGCAAATCCTTTGTATTGGAGTGAGCAAATAACCATCAAGTGGAATTTCAATAAGGCCTCGCATTAAACGACAAGCTTCGAAAAATTTACTATAATTATTAAATTGATATAATTCTTGTAATAACGCCGTAGCAACGGGATGACTATTACAATAATCCGAATACATTTCGAAACCTTCTATATGTCTTATAAAACAACTACCAACACAACTTTTATTTGGTGATTCCCAATTTATACACGATTCTAAGTCTTTTAAAAACGTCGATTGAAATCTGAGTATATCTTCTAAATTAATAAAAATAGTGTCTATTTGTTCTTTAGTAAACATGTCCTTCCGTTTACGACACTCCGCGATATAACCTTCCGCCACATCTTGAAGCACTTTAACAAACTCCCGTTCAGTATGCACTAATTCGCGCACCACACTAGTCCTCACTTGATCATTCGATAACAACGATATGCTAGTCCTACGACGTAACTGAGACGGCACGGAATGGCCAGAAGCCATTGCCGCCAAACAGTCTTCCACGGTATCTTCTTGACTTACGCGTAAACGCACGAAAGCTGCAGGAAACCATCCTTCCTTTCCTCCAGCAGAACCCCACCACCAATCGCGATTGACGGTTTCCAAAACTTCTATCACATCTCCAGCCCGAAAAGCCAATTCCTCCGCTTCTATTGCAACATGGTCGAACACAGCTTCGGCCAAAATAATTACGTCTTCATCCATCGCAAGTTCTAAGGACTTTTTACGTTCGTTGATAGATGCCACAGACGACTCAGAATCAGACATCATTTCATCTTCCGACGTTCCTAATCTGCCATCTTGTTCATCTTCACTTACATTATTACCACCTTGAAATCTAATACCTTAAGAAAACAAAGTTAAAATTACATTCCATTGTAAAACGCGTGAACTACATACCTCCGGCTTTCGTTCTCATCAACGGCGACAACTTATCGATATCGACAGGTTGGCTAAGGGATCGTCTCAATTGACCACGTCGATGAGGACCTCTCAATTGAACACCATCTGGTGCATCGGGAGGTTTCTTTCGAGGACTCATCCTGTGAGGACGTCCCCTAATGGGAGCCGGCGACGACATTAGACGACGGTACGAGGAACGCGGATCCCACTGAAATAATCTCTGTCCGCCCAAATCGGAGTGTGTGCGTCTTACGTGACGATGCCGGTGTGCTCTCGTTTGAAGTTCAGCCTAAGAAATAAAATTATTGAATCAGCGATTTGATTATAGTAAGGGTATGACCGCACAATACAAACAAAACTCGTTGCTTAGATATGGAGACAGAATATCGGAGTTCAATGCAAAGTCAAGTTCAAAGTAAAATTATACAATATTTCAATTCTCCACGTACATCCCAGGAAGCAAAAAGATTTGATGTTAAATAAACATGGTTAAAATAACATGGCGGAATCGTTGAAATTAGTGTTAATTGGATTTCGAACAGTTAAATATTATAATACTGTGACACATTATTATTCATACCTGCAGAATTTAATGAAATGTTATTTTATGGAATCCACTTATTGTTAATAATATTTGCACCCGCGTAACGCCAACAATTATTATTTTGAATGATCGCACTCGGCGCCGCCGCCGTATTTTGGTTTTCACAGTGCAGTTTGGTGCAATAATAAGTACGAAACGAAAGAAACCTTACATTATCCGATAGTCGACGTAATTTCCTCGACCGACTTCCCGTGTAACTAAAAACATTTATTTTTGTTATCAATTTGGTTACGCCTTCATAAAACATTCATTCACATGATAAAAAATATTAACAATCAAATTAATTATCGACGTGATTTAGCTTGAATATTAATGAAATTTTTATTATAATCTTATAATTTCTCGGAAATTACTAACACTAACGCGTCAAATTTTAAAACCAAAATGATAAATTTAATTGATATATCGAAGTTATCAAATTAGAATATCTCGAATTCGACTTAGGTAAATTTTTGGAAAGGGAATTGTTGATATTGGGGATACGTGATTACATAACAGCTAAAATAAGTTAAATTTGGAATAGAAGTATCACATTTTTGAACCTTAGGAATTTAGATACAAGATAAAAGGTATCTACTTCGTAGCTATAAAGACTTCCATACACAATCAATCATGTTGACAGGAAAGCTTGACAATTTGTGATCGATAGTTTGCACGTATTTCAAATAAGTAAATATTATTATTAAAAGGAGTTTTAGGATTGCGAAGTTGAGAAAATTGAAAATATTCTTGCTTCCTTAAAATTTCATTTTGAACAGATTATGTTGGATGGAAGGGTCAATTTGCGATGAGATTCACATATCTGTAAGTGCGGGAGATTCCAGTCACCTAGTAGCATCCGTCATACTTGACGGCGCATGAGATTAAAATATTTAACTTGGAAATAAAAATAAATATTGATTGAATATCTTGCGTAATGCGTTTACTGTTTATTTGCTACTTGATCAATTTTGAAGTTTCTAATATTCGATAAACACAGCAATTCGTGGTAAAGGTAATTAAAGATTGCAGAAAAAGAATTAAGGAAAACTTATACAATTACTGAAGTGTACTCGATTCACGTGTCATTCGGAGAAGGAAAATATTGAAAATATTTTCCCGAGTTATTGTGCTCACAACGTAATGTAATTATAGAAGAGCTTTCCTATCTGGTATACCTATAATACGTCTCAGTCATCTCAACTCATTTAATATTAACTCGGCTTCACAAACTGCCACTTAACTCTCATTTCATGCTCATACTGACATTTTAAGTTTCCCATTTCAAACAGTAACTCAGCAATTGAAAATTTCGAGTACTATACATTTATAACTTTTTGTACGTCGTAATAATCCAAGACTTGAATTGCTCGTTCCAACCCGATTAAACTATGCTTTACAAAACATTCCGTAAAAACCATAAATAGGCTTTTCACAAAAGACAGACACAAAAAATAGCAAAAAAACAATTTACGTGTGTCGACTTTTCCTGTTCATTGAACTACCATTTATTGATTACACTGGATATTAAAATCGCATCAGCAAATCAACCATAAATTTTTCACAGCATATTTTTTGAACAAAGCAAAAATTTTAATGAAAACTGATATTTTTTATAGAAAAAAAAAACAACATTGTTGCGGTTAAGCTTTTACAGAAGTAAAATTTAAAAATCATCAAGGTGTGGGTGCAATGCACTTGCTGCACTAAAATGCGTTAGACCATGTTGGCAAACCAATAAATGTTACATAAACAAAAATAGATCGGTCTAAAAATTTTTAAGAGAATAAATTCGTTCACCGAGACAAAAAAAAATTAATTAGGAGCAATAAAACTGAAGTTGGAACGATTCCACGTGGTCGTTAACAAGTTCATTCAGTGTCTGATTGTAATAATAGAATGGCACTTACCTTAAATTTATCAATTAAAATTTGATTAAGAAGGTCGGAATGGGGTCTGGAAGTTTTGCCCGAAGGAGTAGCGCGTCGACGTACAGAAGGCGGACTATCCAACTCGTCACCTGGTGGATCAGTGTCATGAGATTCAGAACTATCACCACCTGCACCCCCACAACTAGACACCATCTGGAAAAGCAAATTAGGGTTGAGAATTATACTCAAGTTTGCGAGTCTTCTTAATAATACACCTACTTCTTACAAAACGATTTTGGCAGATGTTAAAATTTTTCAGCAAAACACCAAAATGTTTCGTATGGCAGTGATTTGGGTGTACTACTACACCTAGGGGAAAAATTTATTGTATTTGTTTTTAAGAACATCAAAGTAATAAAAAAAACTAACACTAATAACAATATTTTTCCAAATTTCATGCGCAATTAAGGTGATTGAAAAATTGTTTATTTTTGATTTATAAAAATATGAATATGAGCATTTATTTTATAATCACAATTACCTACTGTTTTTAGAAAAAATTAGTATCTACCCTACTGTGAGTTATAAATAATTTATAGCGGATGTAAAAATCGATATTTCATTAAATAGAGCATTCTGCATTACATCTTCAGATAACAAAAAATGGCGATATCAAATTGTTTCATTCGGAATCGATGTCTTTTTTAGCGCATTTTTGAGTTTTAGAAATTTATAAGCAGATTAAATTTCATTTCATATATTCTGGTTTGATAACTTGCCAAAACGTTTTTTGTATTCTAAACTTTCTTCAAGTTTGAGGTCTTGGTGGTTGTTTAAATCGGGGTGGTAACTTAGCTCCAAATGCCAAAGGTTAATAAAGCGGTTTTCTAAAGATGTATAACATACTTAATAATTAACAAAAAATTATAAACATAAGTGGAATTTACAGTTTGATTATATTTATTTGTTAGGGTTATAGTTGCTGTAATATTTACTTACCGTCCTGGTATGGTAAGTAAATAGTACAGTTAAGAAGGGCATTTTTTTCAGGGCTCCTTTAATTTAATCAACAGATGGCGCCTACTTAAATATTTTTATAAAATAAGAGGAATTTGCTATATATAAAATATAAAATATAGCAAATTCGTTGAGATAATACTATTCTATAAACAATATTCTTGATCTTAAGCTATTTTGAGTTCGTAATATTTATTTATAAAAACACAATTCGTAATTAAAGTTTAATTATCTTTTTTTGTAAGTGAGTGTGTTTTGACATACTCAATACAAACTCAAAATAGCTTAAGATCAAGAATATTGTTTATAGAATAGTATTATCTCAACGAATTTGCTATATTTTAAAAATAGCAAATTCCTCTTATTTTATAAAAATATTTAAGTAGGCGCCATCTGTTGATTAAATTAAAAGAGCCCTGAAAAAAATGCCCCTCTTAAGTAAATATTATGTTCCTTTATACATTTTAAGTTATAAAATTGAAATAGAATATGTTAAGTTTAAGCTTTATTCATGTTGATGTTATCAAAATAAACATTCAATTCGGTAACAGCATTAATTAATAAATAAATAATGATTCGTTAGTGTTTATTTTAATACACGTCTATAACTCACCATGAGAGCCTATAGCTGGCGATTTACCTATTTTGATAATTTTTTATTAATTGAAAGTAAATTGAAACTGAAGAATGTGTATCAGAATTTATTTTATTGTGGTTTACTTTGAAACAAAATCTTATTTTAAGTTGTTTTATTGAAATGTATTTAACTCCATAGGGGAGCCAATAGCTAGCGATTTACCTATTTTAATAATTTTTTATTAATTGAAAGTAAATTGACAATAAAGAAATAGGCTCAGAATTTATTTTAATGTGCTTTACTTTGGAACAAAATCTCATTATTTTAAGCTGTTTTCTTCTTCTTCAAGTGCCTATCCGAATCCGGATGTTGGCGATCATCCTGGCTAAACCAAAAGGATTTTACTAGGAAAATGTTAACGGGGTGGTTTTCATTTGCTTTCCCCATAGCCCATAGATCAATTTTGGACTTTTTAGATCACAGCATATATCCGACGCGATCAGAATTAGAACTGCGGTTTCCTGTTCTCTGGCTTATCCGTGTTTGATTTACACCAGACTGCTGGTTTACCTTTATTATTACTAGCTCAAAAACAGTTTACGCACCTCTGATTGGCAGTACAAAGTTAGAGGTAATTAGTATAGCATAGCATAAATTGGCTTTTTGGAGTATAATTGGAAGCGGAGCTCTCTTGACCTCCTTCATCTGAAAGACTATCTAAGTAGCAAAAATTTATGTAAACTAAGTCAGTCAGTTCATTACAAGGATAGTTCAAGCGTTAGACAAGTAATTCAGTTCAAACACCGTCAGAATGAAAGAAAGAAGACACAAGAACGCCAAAAAAAAGGTCAAAAAGTGCAAAAGAGAACCACGGCGCAAAAACGCAAGAAAGCAGACACGAACAGCAGAAAAATTACTTCCACATTCCATCACTCTCCATTTAGTGTATCTTTTTGAATAAAACCGAACTTTTGTTTGATTGTCCATAACGCTCTGTCGTACTTCAGATTGATTGTTCACTTATTATGAAGATAAATTTACTGATCTACGATTGGTAGCAAACTAACTAATCATATGCTTACATGGTCAAGTAAGCCGTCCTAAGCCTGCGTACACAGTAAATGCCGGTTTCCGATTTCGGCTTACCTGCTTCAATATTTGCATTGAAATACCAGCTTTGATTGTCCTCGGTTACGCATTAATTAACATTGGAAAGAGATAAGCAGGTAACGTGAGCTAGGCGCTTAGAGAAACCTTAAAATTGAATGTAGACCCCTTAGCTCGAATTAAGAACAGTTTGACCTTGAGTGATCACTTGAGTGCTGTCGTTAAACGGACCAGTGCAAAATTCGTTTCTGCATATTATGTCATCGCTGCCAGGATTCATTCTGTAAACTATACTGATATCTTTAGTTTTCAAGAGATATTATTTGAGATGAAAACTTTTAAAATTGGCACCCTTTATTCTGCCTTGGTTATTTTTTATAATATTAGAAATTTAATTTCCACAATTATTTTCGTAATTCTCTGTAAATAAATCTGTAATTATTAGTCCAGTCAAGTGAGCAGAAAAAAGAGGTAAACCTCGGAATGAAAGCAAATAAGCTGAAAATTTGCATAAACCTTTATTAAGTCATTATATAAGTTGTCTCAAAAGTCTCATTAAATCTCGTGTGCGTGTCACAAGATATTGAAGGTCAAAGGTCACGAAGATCGGTTTTTTTTGTAAATATCTCGTTTTCTATGCTCTAAACTCTAAATGACATTTTGAGGTATTAGAAAACTTGTAGAGCATAAAATTTTATAGAGCATAAACAACTTTTCTAATAGCTCAAAATGTCATTTAGAGTTTAGAGCATAGAAACCGAGATATTAAAAAAAAAAACCGATTTTTGTGACTTTTGACCTTTAATATCTTGTGACGCGAACACAAGATTTTATGAGACTTTTGAGACAACTTATAGAATGATCTAATAAAGATTTATGCAAACTTTCAGCTTATTTGCTTTCATTCCGAGGTCAAATGCTTATTTGACTGGGCTATATGGTTTTCGCAGTGCTTAGAGTGTGAAGCTCATACCAACAATTTTGCTTTAAAATTATTATCTCAACTTTTTTTTTAGTTTTGTTTTGAACTGTTTCCAACGGTAGGAGATAAAATCTTTTATGCAACACGTAATAAAATGGATTACTATCGCACATGTTGCATCAATAACTATTTCATGATTGTAAGTCTACTGAAAATATGGAAATAAATAGATTTATGAAAAAAATTATTACTGAAAAAAATTGACCAACTCTGGTTTATACTGCACACGAAGTTAAGATTCCAAAAATGTTACGCAAGTCGTCTATATATTTCATTAGCTCTTTTCACAAATTTTTTTTTTTGGGTTTCTTGACTATACTAAAGCTAAGAAAGCATAAATGAAAGTTAATTCTGGAATGGTGACGGATTAGTAAGTTTTTTAATTTTACAATGTACGGATTTCTCGCTGTAGTAGTACAAAATGTCTCCTTTCTACCTACACGCTTTTCTTATTATTGCAAAGAAGAGTATGATGATCCGACGGTGGATACGAATGAATGTAGTGGTAGTACAGAAATTATCAATAACTTTAACTTGACCAACCTCAATTTTTTCATAAGTCAGTGTTCACTCTTTGTTTTATATGAATTAGATTATTATGAATAAGAAACGTTTCGATCTATCGGTAACGGAATCACGATTGGTTAATCAATTTATTATAAATCTAAAAATAGTTTTAGTGCGGCCTTCAGGCCGCACAGTTTGGTCAATCTAGTTTACATAATAATAATTCATCATATCAATGTCAATCATCAAATTTATATTTAAATGAAAAAATCATGATGAATTTAATTCCACATATGTCTAGAAATTGGATTATATAAATGACTGATAATCTCAATAGATCATTAAATGTCAAAGATTATAGTTGAGCTATTTTCAACTATAATGCTTGCTATTTTAGTATAAGGCCGACAAAACAGTTTCAAGAAGTTTGAATTTTCAAATTCAAATTTTCAATCGGAGTTCTTGTGACTGCTAGATATTGAGGAACACAAACAACTTTGCTGAATGTGTCATCAATTTTGTTTTGTAGCTATTCTTTATGTTCAAATTATGGAAATTTGAGTAGGGATCTCGCCTGATTTTATTCTTCAACTGAAGTTCTGTTCGGTTACAAGATTATGGTAATACAGTGAAATTTCTCATAACTGACACCTCTCCAATGAACGGAAACCTCTGTTAAACAGACACATTTTTACAGTCCCAAAGGTGTCCGCTCTAGAGAGATTTCACTGTATTAACAAAATCTTTAAAGTTACATTTCTTGAT
This sequence comes from Rhagonycha fulva, assembly GCA_905340355.1. Classification (NCBI taxonomy): domain Eukaryota; kingdom Metazoa; phylum Arthropoda; class Insecta; order Coleoptera; family Cantharidae; genus Rhagonycha; species Rhagonycha fulva. The sequence goes on from HG996556.1 coordinate 40,737,113, forward strand.
TGAAAAAAAGCTTTTTATTAATTGCAAAAGCTAAACACTCACTGCATATTATACTGTGTCCATTTCAAGATATTTTAGCTCTTTTCTCTGTAGAGAAAAGTTTTTGCTAATATCCTATTATGCAGGTTAGTAGGAAAATTGTGATACGCGTTATTCTCAAATTGATAATCTTATGGTTACCCATCCAAGTGTGAGTATAAGAATTATTTTTTACAACCTATAATAAAAATAGTAGGCATAATTATGTAAAAAGTACATTCTACTCCATAAAAATAGCTCCTTTATAAATTTTAAACTATTTCTTGGTCTCAAGCCCAACGAAATTTTTTATTTTGTTACAACTTGCGCCACAGGATAACAAACTACAAAATTAAATTTTAATATAAAATTTACATTACCTAAAATAAAGAAAAAATGTGAAAATAGCACTTTTCATCATACAATAGAAAAGCTGAAGAAAGCTTTAAAATAAATCAAGCGGCTTTTTAAAAATTAAATTTCAAGACAAACACTGTAAGCAGCATTGCTACACCGCCGTGGGTTCTGTGGTAAAAAGGACATCCGGTTCTCTACATCCCCTGTATTATGCTTTATATAATATCAAAGATTCGGCGGTTTTCGCAAACAATGCTTGGGTTTACGACAGGTGGACTTGGTCGAGCAGATCCAAGATTTGAAAAATACTATCACAAAGCAACGTATAAAAGGCCATGCCGTAAAATAACACTGAGAGGAAATTAAAATCTAAAATTCTGCTGGAATTCTGTTCTTTACGAAAATTATGTTGGTGTTACATACATTTTAATAGTTCTGTCGTACCTATAGGTGTAAATATTTAGCTGAACTAATTAACTTAATTATGTGTCAAGCAAATAAACGATAATAATAAATCACTTCAAAAGCTACAAGCTGAAGGTTAGAAAAAGCTAATTTGTTTTTCATTCGAATTAACACATTTTTGGAACCAAGTTGCAAAATTATAATTATATACCAAGTTTAATTCTCTAATGCTACTTTATAACTTAATGTTGAAGTTTAGGTTCATTTCACTATTAGAATCTACACTATAAATCTACTTGTTTAAACACGAAGTTAGAGAGACACAACTTACATAATTACTTAAACAAATTACTGATGACACTTAAAATTGCATTAGCAATATGAAACGCATAAAAAAGAAACGAACAAATGCTTTGTATCTTTTTGAAAATGGTCAAAAATGAGTTGCGAAATAAAAACGCATGTAAAAAATTTGAAGTATTTGATATAATAAATATCTTACCAAACTATTCTAGCAGCAGCCTAGTAAAAATTTTATAAAATTAGTGTTAGTTATGTAATAAAAATTATAATGATAATGTGTACCTATTATTATTATTACTTTTTTAAATTCAATTTTTAATACGCAACCAAATGACAAAAAAATAAGAAACATAAAGCTCACCTCAATCTGAATTCCACTGTCTCCGCTATTGCATTTCGTACTTCTGATTGCCTTATTCGTCTTCTTTCTTTCTTTACTAGAACGCCAAATTAATGGACCAAACCTAAAATTTGATAAGTGAATGAAAATTTATAAAACGCTTCGGAGGAAAACTTACTTGTATTTTTGTTCGGAACTCTCTTCTTTAACGTCTACGCTATTTGCCGAATTTAATGATGGAACACGTTGTGGAGAGTCTTCTTCAGAAGGGTCGCATAATGTTTCGTTAAACGGTTCTATGCTATCAAACGTACAACTATCTTTACTTCCTTTCTTTTGAAAACGAAGTGAAAATGTTTTTCTAAATTTTTGTAATACACTTTCGGTCGTCGAGCTTCCTGCAAGAAAATAAATATTTTAAATATTTCGCCAAACGTATTTTCATAGAAAATTTGCAAATAGTAAAGAAAAGACTTTAACTACTTTAGAATTATCTCTGAAGACTTAAGTGGGTACAACAGATAATTTATATTTAATTACCTTTATCATAAAAATAGTGATAAGGATTAAGCTTGAAAAGTTTTGAATATTAATTTTCTTCGGATAATTTCATGCTTAATTTTATCTTCCAGCGTTTGAGTATAACTTTCAAGTTAAAAATAAATTAAAAAGATTCCCTTTCGTTTTATGGACAAAGTTATTATTTTTTAATTTCTCTATTTAATGTATGCAAAAATCAGGGTAGTGGATAGTGGAGACAAAGACGGACGTAGATTTTAATATTAAAAACTGAAAAATACAATTTTGTTGTATTATTTTATATTATCACAATTCGACACCCCCAAGGAACAAAGCCGTAACTCAAGTTAGGTCAAATTTGAGTTATGACTACCACTGTATTCCTGAGAAAAATTCCTTTCTTTTATGTTAAAAAAATTTTTCTCTACGAGCAATAATACCAGAGATATTCAGTAAAAACGAGTTTTATCTCAAAGTTATTTTTCAATTTTTTTCCAATTGGGCAGTAACAAAGCCGGTATTTAAATTACATTTGTTCACAACTTAGCATTTCTCATGATGTTAGGGGGTTAAATAGTCATAATATCAGTTGCGCCGTTGTTTTTTTTTACTTTTATGTTTTTCTTTAAAATTTTCAAATCGCTCTGTTGAAAAATATGTAAAAATGAGTTACGTCTTTGTTCTTTGGGGGTGTCATGTATATATATACACGATAAATAAATAAATTATTTATTACATGGTGATGTAATAACCCCCCTTCCCCCCCGAGAGCCAATATTCAGCAATTTCCTAATTTTTTTCTTAATGATTCTACTGTTTGGCCTATCTAAAGATAAAGATGACTTTCCATTTTGTGACGTAAAACTTCATTATTTTATTGCCAGTTTTTAAGCAAACAAAATTTCGACAATAATTTCATATTGATTGTAAAATAATTATAAAAGATTGACATATTATTGAAATGTAGAGGATGAGAAAATAGTAATAATTGAGTAGTGAAAAGTCGTGAAATGTAAGAAAAATTATTATGGCTTATAGCAGGGGTGGCCAAGCTCCTTCATAGTGGAGCCATTTTTTAAAATTTGAAATTTTTCGTGAACCGCGAAAATTTTGAAACACATACGGAATGAAAATAATTTTTTTAAATATAATAACACAAAAATTAAAAGGAAACTCGGATACATTTATTGAGAACCACAAATTATTTTCAAAGAGCCGCAGGTTGGCCATCCCTGGCTTATAGGATAATAAATAAAATTTTTAAATATTATTGAGTTAACAATTAAATCAATTATTATAAGTACATTTCTGATGAAACTTTAGGTGCGTAAGAGCGTCTAAAATATTGAGGGGCCAGTAGTGAAATGTAAAATAATATAATTTTTGACATGCGATTATATAGTAAATTTGTGAGTTTTGTAAAAAAAATTTTTGAAACCTCAATATCGTTTCATTTATAAGCTTAAAAAAAGAGGGACTCGGGACGGGACAATCGTCTGTCGGTGAAAAGCTACATTTTTTTAAAAGCTTTTATTTAATTTGGGAAGACCGTTGTCCGTCGTCCGTGTGGGTCGACCGCTTTGAGGCCATTTTTAAGCAACTTCCCGACGTCCTAGAGATCTGAAATTTGGTACACAGCTTTCACCTGCACAGCATTTTCATATTTTAATTTTGTTTTTCTAAAATTCTGAAAAATAAGCGAAAAATCGGAAAAAAACTGAAAACCATTAAGCGCATGCGTCGATGCGCATTGGACAATTTTATCATACAGGGTGGAAAGTAACTTAGAATTCTAAATCTCATTTTTAAGGACCGCATTCACGGTAAAGTTTTTCGTCGTAATGATTTATACAGGGTGAAGTATCAAACATCTAAAACACATAAATAAAGAAATCTGATAGGATGAACCCATATTAGTTAAAATACATAAGCTGTATTTGAAAAGATATGACTAAAAAATTAGAAAATAAAAAATTAAAAATTTTTAAAAAAAACCTTTTATTTAAAATTACAAAAGTGGACTAAAAAGTAGAAAATAATTTTAATAAAAGCAAACAAAGCTTTGTGAAAACATCAATATAAAAGCGTGGGGTTATGAATTTTATATACCAATAGTTAGCCTGCTTATCCACCTATAAACAGCCCCACGCTTTTATATTGATGTTTTCACGAAGCTTTGTTTGCTTTTATTAAAATTATTTTCTACTTTTTAGTGCACTTTTGTAATTTTAAATAAAAGGTTTTTTTTTAAAATTTTTAATTTTTTATTTAATTTTTTTTAACAAGTGACACTGACGACGAATCTACGTGTCTTTATCGTGATCAATAATAATTAACGTTGTCAAGAGAACGATGAGCTTTTTTCTCGTTTAAAAGTTTTTTTTAGAAGTTATTGCAATTTATTATTTTCTTATTTGATTGTTTTTAAAACATCATTTTTGAGTTTTTTTTTAGTTTCTATGTAACTTTAGCTTTTACTTAACTTTTGGTTTTAACGTAAAATTTAATTTCATTGTTGACTTTAATGAATTATTTTGTTTAAAAAAGAATGTATATTACGTCAATGATAATACAATTTTTTTTCATTAAGTAACTGTTTTTGTGATTTTGACGTTTTGATGATATTTTAATATAGACTTTTTTTTAGCAAACGTAAATTTTACGTGAAATTGTAAATGTATGGAGTTGACGTTATTGTCATCTGATAATAATCTTTGTGGAAAAGTTTACGGTGAACGAAAAAATGTTGTAATCAACTCGTTTGTTAATTGGCGATTAATAATCTCAACTATTAGGGCCAGTTGTATAAAAGAGGATCATCCTCGGATCAGAGTTAAACCAAGGATCAAAGCAAATGTCTGTTGTATAAGCGTTGATCCTGGGTTAACTCACCGATTTTCTGATCCGAGAAATCGGTGGATTAACCCAGGATCAACTTTATTTACTTTTAAATTTATTGTGATTTATACTGTTTGTCTCAATCCATTTGTCATTTATTAAAATAACACCTGGCAACATTGTTTTTTTGTGTATTAAAGTAAGAATAACAAAATAAACCCCATAGACGTTGATCCTGGGTCAACTCTTGATCCAGGATCAGCTGATCCCCGAGTTAACCCTCCTTTATACGACTGGCCCTTAAAGACACTCACTCGCTTCACTCGTTAGTGCTTTAAACAGTATCGATTTATTAATCGCCTTCAATAACAAATTAGTTTATTAAATAACTATTAATTTTAAGCTATTGTTTTCGCGATACTGTGGTTATTTTTGCACAAAATTGAGAGAGTGCAGGAGCTTCTTGTCATCAAGAGAACGGTCATACCCACAAAAATGATATCCTAACATTTTCTTGTAAAAAAATTACTTTCCAAGTTATTTATTTAATTTATTATAAAATTAAGGAAGCACATGAATAGATTAACGAAATTCCTGCTGTCCACTAAAAATTTTTGTTTTTATTAAACAAAAAGTGGTCAAATGCAATTATCAAAGAACGTTGAATCTATCAATATAAAGCAAATGTAAAATTAAATTCCAGAATTGGATTGAAAATTGGAGTAATCCGGGTTGAAATCCGGGGTAGGGTAAAACTTTCTATGACTATTCTCCGTGGTTGGGAAGGTACGTTAAGCCGGTGGTCTTTCTGGGTTAGTAAATTGCCATTATATATGTATATGATAGCTCTACAGGCCTAGAAGGCCCTTGGCTTCATTCCCTTCCTTTTGTAAACCTGTCTTGTAAACTCTCGTGTGTGACGCAGTTGTATCAACGGTAATGACGTCAACACAAATATCAGGGATAACCACAAAATGTGGATGCCCACCGGAAAGCCGAGTCAAAAAATTCTGTGCAATCCGCGATTTGTACTCAGAATTTCTGCTCTATACTCAACCAGCAATATCACATTACTCCACTGCTGTGGCCAGTAAATTGCCATTATTAACATAAAAAAAACAGGGTAAAGGCACATTGAAAAGGCAAGCCTAGCAAGCTATCTATTGAATGTAAAAACACTATATTACGTTCAAGGTATCAATAATGTCAAGAAAACTTGACAAACAGAAGAAATTCAAGTCACATAAAAAAAATGTGTAATTAGGGTCATCTGTGTCCGGGGGGGGGGGAAGAATTACTAAACGCGACTGACGTGGGGTGGGCCAGATTTACTCATCACATAGTTGGTTTCTTTTTACTGTACGTGCAGGCCATAGTTATAACTTCAATAGCTCCTAATTTAAAACCCCACTTACATTTACATAGTGTAATTTACGAAAAAACGCGTAATCAATTTTCTTAAATCTTCACTCTGATGATTCGGATTATCTACTTTTAACTTTATTTAACTTTATCATTTTATTGATAAAGATGATGATTCGGCTGTCGCACTTTCCATGACCAGTGGCTGATTTCGCACTTGAGCGGCCCCAAGCACAATTAAATTTTGAATGCAGTGTGCATTCTACGCGTACGTTTTTTACTTTGGTCAAAAAACCCCTTGATTTCTGAAACCCCTGGTGCGCGCGTGTGCCTCTTTAAAAATCTGCCACTACCCAAGACACATACTAAACATGAAGATGTAAAAAATTAAATTGTAGATATAAAACAACAAAAAATTATTTGGAGAAAAAATCATTAAATTTACAAAATATTAGGATAGAGAAGTTCGAAGGCAAGGCCGTAGGGCGAGCTATGTTATTCGGGGAGGACATGACTAGCTTTGCCAAAGAGAGGAGAGAACATTCAAAATTTCAGAAAAATATAGAAAAAAAATAGTGTGTGTACTACAAGCATAAAGCATTTTTGCCGATCTTGTATGGTTGCTGGTCTTGGCTACGCCTGTACAATAAAGCTTCATGCGCTATAGTAATTGGTTTGCGATAATTATTATCAAACAATTAAAATGTTTTTAACCATTTAATAATAATATGAAAAATAAATGAAATCGCTTAATTTTCCTCAGAATTTCGGCTTTCAGATCAAAATTTCAAGTTGCCTTCTATAGGCAACCATAATATTAAATTGCATTTATATTAGAGAAACAATGTTAATTAAATTTGTAAATAATGTTAACGTTAAAAGATCTATTATTATATTATCTAGTAGGTTATATAATAAGATAACGTAGTTATGTTATTTAAATAAGAAATTTTTTTCCTTCAAAATTTGACATATTAAAACGTTCAGCTAGTGGAAGTTGTCTATCAAATTTCAGCCTTTTAGGATGTGGAAAATTGGTTAAAAAGCTCTCGAAAAAGCCCTGGAGTACAAACATAATATAAACAAAGTTACAAAACTAGACACAGAAAATAGTCATGTCAAGTAATAAAAAGTTAAGAAAAAGGACACAAAAATGGCAAAGGATAACTACATCAACTATGGTAAAAGTTATTTTGTTCCACTATTAATTCACTCGGATTTACACTAAATTAAAATTATTTGGGGCGTGGTTTGAATTCCACGTTAAAATTAACGATGATACCTAGCAATCTCATCTGTTATTAATTAGGGTAGGTTGATGCAGGTCTACTCCGGAAGGGTGGAATTTCGTGATTGAATATTTGTATATTTTTACTTTTCTTTAATTTTAGCGTTTCAGTTAATTTTGTAAAATTTTTATGATTTGCACATTATCCAATTTATCTAATTAATCTACGATAATAATTTGTTAAATTAAAAATTAAATTTTAAATTAGGCCAAAGTAATTTTGTTAATAAAAGTTTTCTAAAAGTCAAGTGACACTATCTTTGAATTTTTGAGCAACTTGAACATAAAAACCGCTCTTATATTTAATCTGCCACTTCTAGTTTACGATATATCAAAAACTTTAATGCTAGAACATGAAGTTTTAAATTTTATAAAATATATCATGCAGTAGATACTAAAAAAATTATCGAATTTTCAGAGCTTGAATATGTTGAAGAAAATAAGCCAGAAAATCATCTTATAGTTAGTATTCAGGAAAGGTTTCGTATAAAGTTTCTTAAGCCTGTATTTCTTTTATAATTTTAACAATGGAAGCTCGTGCTTGAAAAATAATAGATGAAGCATAAAACTAGTTTTGGTACCAGCTGTTGGATGTCTAAATAGAGCAAAGCTGAAAAGATTGACGAAACTCTTATAAAATGTCAACAACAATGTAACTTTGCAACTGCATAGGATGTACGTACCAGTTGCAAGAAAGTTGAATTCAATTACAAATTTCTTACACTTTTCTCTCTCTTTTTGAGCTTCCCCTTCTACGCTATTTTGAAACCTGCGACGGACGTAAAAATAAAATATAGGGCACGCTTCCTAATATCCCAAGAAGATTTCACAAAATCACACGCAATTACATCTGCCTGATAGTTTTTCTAAGAAACCTTTTCATTATGCCGATTTTACCTGACTTCCTAATTATTATACCTGAACAGACAACTAAAAGTAGACTTTACTTTTAAAAACTGATAATTGACTTTTGTGGTCGGAAAAGAAAAAAGAAGCATTAAGTACCTTTTATTAGCGTCTTATCTTTCGATTTATTGATCAATTTATTACTTTATGAGTAATTTATTGATAGACGACCTTAAATTGAACGATTACAGAGCCATTAAGTTATTAATAGAAATTTTTTTATGGTCGTAGAGGGAGGTACTTCCCAAATTAACAAAAATTTTCGCATTATGATTAAATTATACTGCCTCTATGATTTTCCTATTAATTTAATTATTTTGTCATAAAATGTAAGCAATGAGATTTTAGACATGGTTTGGTTAACCGAATTAGTTAAGGTAGGTTCAGCAAAAGATGACAGATAAACGGAAACTTTACTACAAACTGTATCATTAAATAAAAGATAACTTTTGTTTTGACCATAAAAAATTATTAAAACTATTTTTGGAGAGATTAAAAAATACATACTTTTATGAAATAACAAACAGCTCTTCGGTTTAGCAACTAAATCGTAGGATTGGGACGAATAAAAACATGGAATATTGCACATTTCTTCTCGTTGTTCTTGCATTATGCATAAGTAACACATAAAATTTTTGAATTGCACACGTATCGATCACTTAAACAGTAAAATTCAATAAATATTCCAAACTATCTGAACGAAAAACCTTTTAAATAATTTGCGACAATCGGTGTTTATGTTTCCACATGAAATGTGCACTACGGAACCGAACCAATACCTGTCAAGGTGTAAATCCATCTGATGGCAAAAGTTTATCAGAATAAGGGTTTCCCTACCTACCTACTAAAACAGTTACCCATACAAAAAGGTATGAATGAATAATTCAATGGAATGATTTAATACAAATATTTCTGTTTGAACAAGACGATATCGATAAATTTCTATCAATTCACTAATATTTCCCTACCGGAGATAAAAAAAATATGTAAAAAAATAATCTTTTTCGAAAACTATTTCAATATTAATTCTGATAATGGAACATGCGAAAATGATGAAAAAAAATTTGATCATTGGAACTTTTAAACAAACAAATGTTTGAAAAAGTTTATAATAAAAATTGAGTGCTTTTTTTGTAAATTTCTGGAATATTCAATTTATTAATAACCTCTGACCGTACACCTCGTTGTTATAATTTCCGTGTTCTCTACCGTTATCGAACATAATGCTCCATGAAAAGTTTTATCGCGAATATTCAAACTCGTTTAGGGAAAATCAATCGTCAAATATAGAGCTTTGATTAAAACTTGTGCGCAGTTTCTATTATTCAATTTTAAATTATGAATATTGAGATAATTGTTGTGAACTTTTAAAAATCGAATAAAGGAATATTTTGATTTATAAACGATTTCCTACTGTGATGGAGATTCAAAGTTTTCAGCTGCGGTTAAACCATTTTTATTATTTCCAATATTTGGAATATGAATTTACCTTAAATAGAAAGTGATTGAATTTTGTGGACAGAATACTCGCAGCTCACTTCAAAGATGGTAGAATAAAACTTTCATCAAAAGAGAATAATATGGTTAAAAAAGATGAGTGAAGTTGATGATCAAGAGTGAAAGCTTGATCAAATTTTATTGGCTTCTGATACTACTTGCAATACTTGACTCGTTGACATGTCCATAGAATTTTTTGTAATAGAAGGAAAACTAACCTTTTATCTACACTGACTGACAGATAACGCACAGCCTAAATTTTAGGGTGGGTCCATTAGGCTTAAATTTTGGCAAATGAGTTCCTTTTATAATGTACGTGAGCACTAAGAACGGAATTTTATCTGAAAGGAAGTTTTTCAGCTGCCGAAAATCAAGGGAAATCGTTAGAAATCGCCGACAAATGTGAAAAACCAAATATCGATATTTAGGAATGTAATCGACCGTAAAAGTTTAACTTTAATACTTACCGGAAAATAAACTCAGATGAATTTTTTCATCGAATTACATGAGAAACCGCCGAGAAAGCTATAGTTTTCTAATATTTATTTTCTGTGGTGAAAAAAATTCACATGGGTTATCTACCGTTTTTGTGAAATCTCACTAAAATTTTCAAGTTGTTTAAGTCATTGTAGGTGACGTATTTTGATGCGTAGAGTCCAAAAATCGTATTTTCAACTGACAAAAATCAAGGAAAATCGTTAAAAATCGTCAACAAATGTGAAAAACCAAAAATCGATATTTAGGAGTATAATCGACCGTAAAAGTTTAACTGTAATACTTATCGAAAAATAAACAATAAACTCCGTTAGACAAATTTTCAAATCGAATTCCATAAGAATCCGCCGAGAAAGTTATAGTTTTCCAATATTTATTTTCTGCGTTAAAAAAAATTCAAAGGGGTTAATCGCCATCGTTTTTGTAAAATCCGACTAAAATTTTTAAGTCGTTTAAGTCATTGTAGGCGACGTATTTTGATGCGTAAAGTCCAAAAATTGCATTTTCAGTTGGCAAAAATCAAGGAATCCGTTAGAAATCGCTGACAAATGTGAAAAACCTAAAATCTATTTTTAGCACTTTAATCGACCATAAAAGTTTAATCTTAATCCTAGCCGGAAAATAAACTGCGTCAGACGAATTTTCTCATCAAAATACCTTAGAATCAGTCGAAAAAACTATAGTTTTCCAATTTTTATTTTCTTTGGGTGAAAAAAATTCAAAGGGGTTAATCTACCGTTTTTGTAGAATCAGACTAATATTTTAAAGTGGTTTTTGACATTGTATGCGACGTATTTTAATGTGTAGAGTCAAAAAATTGCATTTTCAGCTGGCGAAGACCAAAGGAAATCGTTCGCTAGAAATCGCTGAAAAATATGAAAAACCAAAAATCGATTTTTAGGAGTATAATCGACCGTAAAAGTTTAATCTTAATACTAACCGAAAAATAAACTGCGTCAGACGAATTTTCTCATCAAAATACTTTAAAATCCGTCGGGAATGCTATAGTTTTCTAACATTTATTTTTTGGGGTGAAAAAAATTCTACCGTTTCTATAAAATCTGACTAAAATTTTAATAGTATATTAAAGTATAAAATTATATTAAAACTTCAAAATATCGAGTTATTAATAAATTAAAAATTAATTAAAAGATTTATTGAGCTTTCAAACGATTATTTCGTCCGTCATCAGAATAATATACAGATATTATGTAATGTATTCTGATGACGGACGAAATAATCGTTTGAAAGCTCAATAAATCTTTTAATTAATTTTTAATTTATTAATAACTCGATATTTTGAAGTTTTAATATAATTTAATATCAACGAGTTAATAATTTATATATTTAAATTATTAAGTATAAGTGGATATTAAGATCTTTAAAACACTCTAGATTTTGCGAGCACAACGGCGCAGTCGGAGTGCTGGAAATAGAGCACGTGTTTTAAAGATCATGTATCCACGAATACTTTACATAATTTTTTTTTATTGGTACACTTTGAAATCATTAATACTGGTATTGATACTACAAAAAATGGAAATAATATTTGACAGTAAGTGAAATGGTCGAATTTGTGATGTGACATCAGTATACCACTGTCGTTGCCATGGAAGTAAATGCAACCTCATTTACTTCCGAGAATATTAGCAGCATTTCCTCTGATTTAAAAAACGGAAGTATTAATATTTCAAACAATTCCAACTGCACTTTTAACATTTATTTAAAAAAAAAATTAATTTTGTTAAATATTTGAATATTAAATAATTAAATAATAATTAAAGAGTTGACATTTTTTAACTTTGCACGTTTCTTAGGTTGTTGAAGTTGCCATGGTAACTTTAAAACACGCACGTTTTTGAAAGACACGCTGATGCGTACTTTAAATAAGTATTATAGGATACCAATAAAAAAAAGTAATTTTTGACATTGTATGAGACTTATTTTGATGCGTAGAGTTCAAAAATTGCATTTTCAGCTGGTGAAAACCTAGGGAGATCGTTAGAAATTGCGGACAAATGTAAAAAACCAAAAATCGATTTTTAGGACTTTAATTGACCGTGAAAGTTTAATTTTAATACTTATAGGAAACTAAACTGTGTCAGGCGAATTTTCTCATCAAAATATATAAGAATTCGTCGAGAATGCTATAGTTTTCCAACACTTATTTTTTGAGATGAAAAATATCCGACTAATATTTTAAAGTGGATTTTGACTAAATGAATTTTCGTATCTGTGAATTATCACCAATGGTTTCATCACAATCACATTTTTGTGACTTTGAAGGCAAATTCGATGCTCACCGCTTTCATAATTTCTGAATTATTACACATTAAGCGTCTATTCATATCACAAAAATTGAAATTAAATCTGAAATTTACAACTCTCTCCTTCCTTTGTGTAAGGGTTCGGAAAATTATGGAGATCCACCTCTTCTCATCTTAAAGATATTTTTGTTCCCTCTTCGGTAAAATTTGAAAAACCCCTAAAAGTTTTCTGCTTAAAAAGTTTGCAATTTGAAATTTGTTAACAAAATAATGAACAAAGTGTTAATCAATATAATCTATTAACTATGTCCGACTGCATAGAAAATAACAGTTTTTCATTTTAGTTTGGTTTTAAAGGTGGAAGATATTACTTTTACGTCCTAGGGCAAAAAATAAAAATGTTCTTAGTAACGAGAAAAATAAAGCGGTAGATAGCAATGCGCGGTAAAGTTAAATAAGCCACGTTTGCCAATTTTAATTTTGATTGTTCCCTTTTATTTTGATATTTCCAAGAATCATAATTATTAAGTTTTCAATTAAATTGCTGTTAAAAAATTGTAAGCACTAAAGATACTTACAGAAATATTCAACCCTGTTTAAATTTAATTTAAATCAAATTTCGATGTTTTCATAAGCTTCCTTTTACAATCTTTTGAGGAGTGCAAACAGTTTAAAATTTTCTTTGATATGTGAAAATTACTTATAGTATCCAAAGTCTTTGTCATGCGATATAGTACCGTAAGTATTAACATTCGTTTGATATAATGTTTGCTTCTTGTTTGCATATTATAAATTATAGTGAATAGCATTGGATGATTGGCGGTTTTTCAATGTAAACGCATTAAAAAAAAGTTATTTCGCTTATAATACTTTTTGCGGACTTTGATATATTTTAAACGTTTTTATTGAAAAATAAAGTCGCATTTATGTACCTAGTTATTTGACTCCACTCTAAACAGCAGTGGTCCCCAAACTACTGTCGGCGTTTTCTTTCTTTTCCGTAACTAAAACTATCTAGTAATCAACTTTAATTAGCATTTAATTATGTTAAATCGCACTTAGTTAATTGAGATGCCATTATTACATGAAAACTAAAGTTAATAAATGGCTCAAATGGTAATATTTTTAGATGCTGATAAACAAATAAGAGATAATAAATACTAAAATTTATTGCCTTAAAATATTTTGCATTCATAAATTGTTAAATGACACGCTGTTAAGTGATGCAAAATTTAATAATTTTTGGTAATAGCTATGTTTAAAATGTTTATCTAACTTCAAAATCAAAATAAAGCATTTGATGGGACCATAAAAAATTAGAATATTTGAATCGTGTGATTGTACATAAATTCAAAATTCCAGTTGAACCAATACATTGTAAGTAAAGCAAATAAATAATGTAATATTTAATGAAAAACGGAAAGACTGTGTAGTATACATTTTTTTCATAATAGAAAACAATGTTCAAGTTTAAAAAAAAAATTTTAAGCCACACCATTAATATCTAAGAACGATAATGATTACTCAAGAAGAAGTTGGTTTTCGTAAATTATTAAACTATTCAACAATTACGATTTAATAAAGAGAAATTACAAAAATTAAAATTTCGGTTTAGAAGTTTGGAAGTAAAATTATCCTCGATTAACAACTTAGTTAAAAATTAATAAGGAACAATTTACACTCTTTAGAATTGCTTTCATCTTGCTGAAAGTCTTAATGGTATTGCTTCATAAATTTTAATGAAATGAACATTTTGAAATAACAATAAGTCTTTGATTCGATATAAATTTATGAAAGAAAAGTAAATTTGACACAACTAACCTAAACTACGTTGTGTTGGAAGATCCTTGGTCCCTGCTTGATTAACTCGAGGATTCCCTTCGTTGTTCTTGTTCGACCACCTCCTAAAACCCAATAAATTATTAAATGAACCACTACGCCCAAACAATCATTTCAATTTGCATATAGATTATGTAGACGTGCTTTATGTTAACAGGGACGGATTGAATTCATGAAATTTAAAATTTCCGAAGATTAGGAAATAATTTATTTAAAAGCGCAGTAGGCGATTTTTGCACAAAATATTAAGATTTCTGCGTTAAATTGGATACTTAAAATACATTTTATTAACTAACAACTTTTAAAGTAAGATTTATACCTAAGTTTCTTTAAGCATCCAAGTTTAAGAATTTCAGACATAAATAGTACAGTAAAGATAGCTTGGCAAAGATAAATGAAAGTGAACCAAGCTAATCAAAAATATCCTGAGGTAAGAAACTAGGTCATTTTTCAAAACGTCTGCAGTCAAACTGCACAATTATGCCGGAATTTTCTAACAGATATTAAAACAAAATAGTGAAGCTTTTGAAAAAACCACTTCTGAGTCCGCTCCTGTATGGTACGCATTGTTATAAACAATTCAGTTTAATACCCATCGCGTGTCTGGTAGTTGTAACAATTTAGGTTATAAATTAAACCAAAAGCCAGGACGACTGAGTTATTAAAGGGAGAAAAAAATTGGGATGGATAAATAAAAAAATAATTTTAATTAAATCCAACATCAAAGAAAATTACAGTTTTAATATTAAAAATTTTTTAATTACTTTTATGTAAATCATAATTTAAAATGTCGATTTTTACTTCCAGCAACTCTATCTAGAGTTTGCAGCTGTTTCGTTGCTAATGACACTCATTAGTAAGACGTGGTTAATGATGCATCCATATTCGTCATATTATATTATGTAATTATGCACACGACGTTAAAACGCTTCCGTATTGTACATAAATGCAATTTACTCAAACATAAATCTATTATTTTGAAAAGTTAGCGCTTCGTTACAGTTTCCAACTTTCAACGCTGGAGGTTTAAAGTCTTAACATGAGCATTATAAAACTAAAGGTTGGTCTACGTAAGATTACCAACGTTGTTTATGTCAAATACTAAGCAAGCGTAAAAATACTCTGCCGTTTAAAAGTTAAATCGACTACAACTTTTATTGGCGGTGCGTCACATTTATGCCGATCAAACACAGTTAGAAAATTTACCAGTCATAAAAATAACGACAAAACAAAAAAGGTACAGTACAGAGAGGCAGAATGTAACAATGGGAGACTATTACACTACACCGCCCCACCCCGTTATGCTTTCAAATTATCTTATTAATTTGTTCTTGAAATGTTAATTGGTCCGTGTAAATAAAGCACCTATTCAATAAAAAATACTACGAACGTAATTAATTTTTTTTGTCGAGTTAAATTAAAATAAATTAGTGCAATTATAACTGTTCTCATTATGTAATATTTGAAGCTATAATTACATGTAACTGACCTGTTATTTGATTCAAGCGGATCTAATAATTGAGGTGTTGATGTAGCTTTAGCCCGTCTTTCGGTGGTTCCAAGTGGAGATCGTTTTCGATTTGCTTCGTGCGAAGGCTGTAATCATAAACATTAAATTACCAATAATTATATTAATCATGATAAAAATTGACAACATAAAACGTTGTAATTTATTAAAAGCGTAACATAAAAAAGTAAGTAGGTAGGTATCGAGTGTATAACATGAAAACGTTAAGAGGTAATTTTAGAGTTAGGGGTTGATGTAATAGGAAGACGCAACCATTAGCGAGCATTATATACTATGTTTGCTTTACAACCACCAAATACCACGTTTGAACGGCGAAATACCACCAGAACAAAATTAATTTTGCAATGAAACTAATTTGTATTTCATTACTTTAAATTAACTAAATTAAAACAATTCCCTGTATACTCACTTCATTATGTTGATGTAAGTAAATAAGGGCTTTTTTAAACATTTGCCAATGTGATTCCAGAGAGACACTTAAGAAAAAATAGAAGAAATGGGTATCTCATAATCTCAAGAGTAAACCTAAAATGTAGAGCAAAAGCTTGTAAATGTCTATTATGCCAGCTTCTTGTGGCCATATTTACTCTTGCTTTGTAATCTCAGTATAAATATAATAAAATTGGTAATAAAGGTTGAAAAAATATTAAAATTTACTATAAATATGTAATATTGATAACAAGGAATATCAAAATACAAAGTAAGCATTTAATATCTCACAAGTAGGATGTTAATTCAGATTAAGGAATTCTTAACACCTTCAATCGTTCCCCTCCTTAACTCCGATTACACAACTCCAATTCTACAACCTAATTTGTTTGAGTTCGGTCAACTTACCATCACTGTTGATTGGAATAGCAGACGGAAATAACAAGGGTTTGTAATCGCGTGATTGAATGGCGTTTGGTTAATTAATTTATTATAACCAATGATTTAATCTTTGTGAACGTGTAACAATTTCTTGTATTTTTACAAGTGTGACTGACGGATTTTGATTCTTCATTTGAAGAATCTTCCCAGGTTCCTGTAAGTGCTATAATTTTATTTTGCATTACAACTTTTATTGTTATTGCCACAGTAACAAAATTAAAAAGAGTTGGTGGTTAAAAAGTTATACTGCGATATACAAAGTGTAATGTAATAGAAACACGTAAAAATTACTAAAAATACATGGTGTGAATTGCTTTTCCACTTCGGTGTAGTGCTGAATACATATAATAAAAATTTGATTTTCTCATGAATTCTAAAGCAGAAAAATAGTAACTGGGAAACAAAGCAAAGCAACAGCAGCCCATTAAAAATACGTTTTATTTCAACAAGATAAAATTACTATTTTTAAAAATCAAAATATTGGTTATCCAAATTAAGTTAGTTATCGAAAATGTAAATATAAAGAAAGAGAGTCAAAAAGAAGTGATTTAAAAGCTCCTTCTGATGTTTGAACAAATTTAAAAACGCAAAAATACTCGTTTCATCCAATTAATAACCCTTAATGGTATAACCGACAAAAGTCCTGGATAAACAAAAAATGTTTTTGAAAAGTTAGAAAATGTAACAATTTTTCAGTTTAAGAGAAATGAAAATAATAACGTAACATTTTGTCGATTTATGATCGACATTTTTCATATTATATAAGTTTCGATGATGCATAAATATAACATGGAACTGCTTTTGATCGACGTGCAGAAATTTGAATTTTATGAAATAAGATATTTCGATATTTTGTAGGGGATGTAAATGTTAAGCTATCTGTATGCATAATATTAAATTAATAGGGTACACAGGGCATTTAATGTCCCAAACAAACATCAGAGTTATGGATAGATAATAAATTGAACTAATTGTTAATTGAGTATATTGTTGCATAATTTGATGTCTTTATGTGTCACTAAAGCAGAATAATATGATTAAAATTATATTGCAAACAACAAAATTCAATAATTTTTTACGTTAAAAAACTGATAAATCCGCCACATAAATATTTTGATAAAATCCGATATGTATGGACTTTTTATCGAAAAGCTTTCGATCAAACTAAAGCCACTTTATTTAATACTTTACTTAATATAATAAACAATAACATACAAGGTGGAATCAAATTTTTCTGAAGCTGCAACTTGCGGACAATTTTACCTATTTTAGATGGTAATTTAGATATCGAGGATCCCGTCATTTGTTGTCACCCAATTCGATGTTGTATATCCAAATAGTCGTTCACATGTCATCCATAAATAGATGAACTGAAATTTCTGCGCGACTGATATTCCACGGTCGAATATTTTTTTGTAAAAAAACCATATTTTGAAATTTTAAATGTTTTCAATTTCAATTCAAATTTCCTTTTTCAAAAATCCATTGCTTTTCTCTTTCGATTAGCATCCGCTACATTCTCGTGAGATTTAATGTAAAAATTTCAACGGGTAATTATTTTTCATGAATAACTAGACAAAGTTTTGTAACATAAAGGCTCAACACATTTACAGGTGGTTGGATTCACAATATCTTGATTTATACAAAGGTTCAGTTATCGCACAGTTTACTCATTTCACCACTGTCAATATGTAAGTAGGTTAAGCTTAAAGCGTAACAGAAACAAATTTGGAAGCTGCTCTACAAACACAACGTTCATATCATTTTTGAATCGCATTTCTACATCGATTTCCTTCTCAAATGTTTTCCTTTTATTTCCGACATTTTAAAAGTGCATGTTAAAATTAAACGTTCTTGAATTTCATTCCGCCATTTATCTGCTCTTATCGTATTTGCTATAATATTTCCTTCACTTAGAACTATTTTCAATGTCTGTCAGGATAAAAATAAAGTTTGGCCGAGATTTTCAATTGGAGCTTTTCTTAAGAACTGTCAAGTTTTATTGCGTTATTTTTACTAAATAAAATCAAGAAGAATTGAATTTTGGTCATTTAACATCATCAAATTTTATTGAATCTGGTACTAACTGCGCGTTTTCAATATAAAATCAAAAATAATCTTTTTTTCCAAGGTCACATTAATTATCAATCATTTAGTCTAAATACTACTACCCACATTAATTGCTCCGTTTTAAGCCGATTGGTTCCCGCTTTGGATTATGTTGTGCCAAATTTTATCATTCTCTATTATCTCAGCTGTTTTATAATTGTAATACAAAAAGCAAAAAAAAAGTAGAAAAGTTGAGAGAAAATAAAACCAGGTAGAATAAAAAATAATTCAAGAATCCTTTCATTTAATTTCGATGCCGATTTGATTTGTATTTTAGATTGATTTTTACATCTAACCAGTTTCACTTCGTGTGCACTGTGCCTTAGAAAATATTATAATAATTTACTATTGTAATCGTTCAAAAAAAAAAGTTTGATTCATATCACTTTTTGATCAACTTTTTTGTGATTTACTGACGAAGCTTTTAAGAAAGCAGAGCGAAACATTAAAAAAACATATTTATAGTTTATTATTATTGTTGCGGACGAAAATTTATCTTTGTAATAAATTTTTGCGTTTGTTTGTTAATTCTTCCTTAAATTGTTCTCATTAATATTCTTCATGCTAGCCCTGCATGCATTTCACTTTGGATTGTTTGTTGAGGTCATCCACGTTCCGCAAACGTGCATGGTTTTAAGTGGTTTTGCAAGGGTAGCGATTGCAAGCAATCATGTCTGAATATCGACTGTTCAGTTCGATATTAGTGTATGTACGTAATGTCTTTCTTCACTCTTAGTTTTGGACGTCGTTTTGATTATCGTTATTTCCAGTCATTACTATCTGATTTTAACATCTGTTCGCCTATGGTATGGATTAAAATTTCTTCTTGGTACGACAACTGCTTACTCGACGCTTCCAGCATATTTCAGTGGTACGAGTCAGGTGCTACTGTTTATTTGAAACAAGCTTAACCGTTTGACATCATTTGAAGCCGCAGGTCAAAAAGTGACTGGAAAAAAACTGCGGTCACCATTTATTGTGTAAGCTTACTAGAGCGCAAAGCAAATAATTTTAATTTTTTAACCATTGGCAACTGATAGTAATTATAATTTTGTAAAAGCTTGTTACATATTATACTGAGTTTTATTTGAGTAGCTACCACAGACTCATATTAATTTCAGAGACCTACGACCTAACTCTCCGGCATTATCATCAATGGCTGGTCTATACTAACATATTTTAAACACTAACTAGATTCTCTCCAGATTGCGACTTATTTTTGGATCATTAAGGGTTGTGTTCAGAAGGACAGTTTGTGTTTCATCCTTAATATTTAAATAATAAATTATAATATTAAATCAATATTTCTTTTTAAAAGTGTTACTTTTTGCCAAATGGAGTAAACCGACTTTGCTGAATACAATGCTACAGCAAGTTCCAATATTAGCATCTTAAACCTTTCTTTCTATAGTTTCTTTTGGCTTCTCTTGACAATTCATCTTATAAGGCCGCATTGTTGTATTACTCGTTTTAGAGATTACTCCTGGTATTTCCTTCTTGATTGTTGTTATTGTTTTTTTTGTCTATCAGATTCTTAAAACTTCTTTATGCTAGCTTTATATTGTAAATAAGTGTCATCGAACTGAATCCAAGTTCAGTGTTGACTCAATGTTAGTTTTATTAGGTGTATTTCAAAATTATCCATTTCCAAAACAGGTTACTGCCGGTTATGAATTCAGCGCCGAAGGTGATTTTTCGTACCTACCATATTTAATTAAATTTTAATTTAAGCGGGGCCAATATTGCCCTGAGCTAACTATTGATAGAATAAATCCATATTTAAAACAGCTTAGCTTCTGAATATTTTAAGCGCTAGCAATTTTATCTCCTACTTTTTAATAATTACAAGTTCTAGAACTCAAAAGGAGTTGTACTTCTCTTTTTAGGTTATTGAATTTTATATAAGCAGTCATATAAAAGCGTTGCGAGCAAACATACACGAAATGGATTCGGATTTTTAGTCGGGTTATTTTAGAATTATCTCTATTTGTTCGAAAACTCTAAAGTTTAGTGCACCTCATAAAAAACATAAAAATGCAAATTGCGCTACTAGAAGCTATTGAATATAAGAAAATATTTTAGTTATCGACTTACAGTAACAGGTGCAGTATGCGAAGTTTCGGGAGTAGGCGGTCGACGGTGGGATCCTGGAGAAGATCCTAAACTTTCACTTCCTTGTTTCCTCGAGGAATGACTTCTGAAAGAAGAAATTAAGTATTTAATAAAAAGTTTTTATGTCGAAACTTTCTTTCTAAATTTTTGAATTAATGGTTACGACAAATTTGAAACATTTATTTTGCTATAAAACTTGTCAAAAGTGTTATTTAATTTAGTTTTTTCAAAATAAAACTTAGTTTTTTATTACATATACGCCCTAGTTATTAAATAATGAAATAAAATAATTAATTAATTGTTGTTTGCGATAGAAAAAATAAATGATCACGTTTAGTTAGCTTTGCAAAAGCTAAATCCAAAGAAAATTACTTTTATGACAGAGTAAATTAATATCAAATTTTTCTTCTAATCCGGGATTACTGCTCAAGATAATTTGAAAATAAGGAAAGCCTATTAACTCTAATAACAATATTAACTCAATTTATTTTACACCAGGATAATAATGTACCATTTATTTATCCAAACTTTTATTCCTGTAAATTATTATTATCAATAAAATGAAATATTGTGTATTGCACTGATCGTGAGAGAAGAAAAATGGGATCTAAAATATACCTTTTATTATACCTTAATAGTTTGTCATTTATTACAAAAATGTCAAAAGAATGAAACTCAATCACTAAGAAACGATCAAATTAAAAGTTGAAGATTAATTTATTTTTTATATTATTTGTTCTATAACTCTAAATAAAAACTTTTATAGAATTTACTCGAGTTGGTAATTGATAGATGAGAACAAAAAAATGTGTTATATCTACTGGAAAAAGTTTAGTTTTGTTCAAAATTGTGTGATAAGCACTGATAGAACTGGACTATATAGAGCCCATTACAGTGATTTATGTTAAGAGCAATTTGTTGCAAATTTTCGAAAAGTAACAAAATAAAATTGAGATGGACTAAATAAGATGTAATTAACTTTGCATAAAATAATTGGAACATACATTTAACATTATATATCTGACAGCTATGCAGGTGTAATGTAACATTTGCAATGTGTTGAACGATGCTAATTAAGACATCAGACGACAGAGGGCTTAATTGGTTCAGTCTACAGGCGAATAATGTGGAAAATGGTAAACCTGTCTTTATTTACCAATATTTGGAAAATTATTATCGTTACCATCAATGACTACCATGAAGATTAGAGGACAATAAATTTTTCATTTATATTCGATTACTAATTATTGCAAACTTAATCAGGCGTTTTATCTATGTACATTATTCTGTGTAGGAATGCAAAATATTTTTGTCGATTGTTTGCTGTCGACATTTTTCTGTGCAGTATTTTTGCATTCCACTGCCTTACTATTGGATTTAAACTATTCAGGTTATCACCTTTTATTTGAAAATTTTAAGTTACATAATATGTTGGGCGTTCAGTCCCAACACAACAACCCCTACTCAATTGCTGTTTCATTGCTAAGTCTTTGCAATCTTTACTATCCCCCTGAAAAGATTAGACAAAAGGTTTTGGGTTTTTTCTCAATAATTGAGAAAAAATTTTCCATATGGCCAGTTGGTCTTTGCTAATAGCAGATGATTTGTTTTCCCCAAATACATTTATGTAAGCCTGTCATTACAAAAGTAATGCATACAGCCACTTTCAGTATAGTTTATGTGACAAGAAAAGCACTGTTACTTATGTAACGAATGGCTGTCTGAAATTATTTCTCCACGGGGCTTCCAAGTGTATTTACTTCACTCCCTATTCCACTGTTGCATCGTTGCACTGGGTTTTGCAGTCACGTAAAATGACAAGTTCACTTATCTTTATTTATTCATGTAGTACTCATAATATCTCATCGTATATTATTTAGTTTTCCAAGAACATTTACGTGGAAAAAGTTAACTAGCTTTCTAACTAATGATATATTTGATATATTACTTTATTTTTTTTAATTAACAACTGAAAGTAGTTTTACAAATTTTCAGGAGTTTTTGTAAGTTTGAACGAGCTGCGTTATTGTTTTGTCATTTTTATTTTACGAAATAACGAAGAGAGATGATAATATGAAGACCACATCATATAAAATACCGAAAGCCATTTTTAACAATTTCGCGTTTTAAAATGAGTAATTGTTTCTTCCAGACTTTGTCAGAAATTTATTTTGTTGTTTATCACAAATATAAAATAATTTATGATTCCATATTAAACAATTCTTCAGGATAAATAAATGGCAAAAGTAAGCAATTTGAAATGTCTCTTTCATGTTCTTAAAATCCCATTTTGGCAATTTAAAAAACTGCGAACTTTTGGGAACATTTAATTAAACACATCTATCAATCCAAGCTGTGTATACAGTTCTTCCGGTAAAAAAGAGCTTTATCACTTGTTGCGTGACACGAGAATCAATTTGACATCGCACCAACAAAAGACTTCGTTAAATTTAGTTTGAGTTACCTTAAAAACGTTTCCATTATAAAACCCTTGTTTAGAGAGAAAACTAATTTATGTTACCAGACCAACTTTATAAGACAAATTTGTGTTATAAAATAAAACAAGAACAAACTGAAAGAAACGTTGAGAAATTACGTTCACTGAAGCTTTTGCTGGTGTACTTGCAAACAAGGAATAAAGCTTTATTGTGAACGAAAAACTTTGCAACTTGGACGTTTTGCACACAAGACAAATAGCACGATTGAACCGCACAAGGTTCGGTTGATTCCATTTTGGTTTATTTATAATTCGTGGTTTATTACTTCCAGCTTTAGTTAAATCTAACTCAAAAGACAGAAGAAAGCTGTGGTTCATTAATTATATGGCTTGTATACTGTCAATACCACAAGAAACTTGAAAAGAAACCAGAATTACTTTCAGCTTAGAGCAAATCAAAATAAAGAAATGTTCAAATAATGAAGAAGTTAGCTAACAAAATAAACCATTAAGTTTTATATTAACAATTTAGCTTTACAAGCTCTTTCTTTTCCGAATCTTTATTTTTTACAACCAATTCAGTCGTAAGGAAATTAAATTTTAATTGGATAATTCATTTCCGAACAAAAAATTTTGGTCAACACAAAAGTTCTCTTGCATTGTTAGAGAATACGATCAATAGTCTTAATTTGAGAGAGTAAATCCGGAAATACACCAAATTAATTGTTAACTGTAAAGATCTCTCTAACAGTTCAATTATTTTGCAATTTGAACTTCAATTATTGAACGTTCTTGTAAAACGATAAATACAAGTGGAAATTTATTGGGGTGTAAAGTTTGTTGCAACTGTAAACTTTTTACTTAATTTTATTTATTTGAAGCAATTAGCTGATTTCAAGGTAGGTATTCATTGATTGCAAGGTGGGGTGAACTGAATTGGATGATCGTACCGACGTTTGTGAAATTTTCCTGTGTTTTAATTTCACGTCAAACTGTAGATTCTAATTATTATAATTTGTCTGAAAATCACATATTTTCCATACCGTTTAGTTTTCGAATTTTTGACGTCGGTTGATAATTAATTTTAATTATTATCCATCATAAATATAGTAAATTACGTCGGCGATTTACTTCAAATTTGACTTAATTTTACGTCACACGCGGTATTCGAGAGCTGTGAAAAGCGCCAGTTTAACCTACCTTTCGTGCTTTCGATTTTGACAACAAAATGTCTATTTTCATATGTTCATTGTTATTCTATTTAGTATTTCCGTTAATACAAAAAAAAACAGTTTTAGTTAGTGGGTTAAAATTACTATATTTATTTTACATCAAAGACGAATTTTACTGTTGAACGAATTAATAGCTTGAAGGTCCATTTTTTGTTCAATTTTATGACAGCACTTTTAATTTTCAATAAACAAAAGTCCAATGAGGAGAATTATGAGAGTGTAAAAAAACTGTACATAAAGGTCCTTAAATTTAGTAATGCTTTATACCGCTTATTTAAATATTTAAATTGAATGATTGTTTATTTTAATTTGATGGATATCGCAATGGCTAGCATAATATTATTATAAAGCCTTTTTGCTAATTTTAAATGTGTTTTCAAGTTTTTACAAGGTAGTTAACGATGATAGTGTTTTTCGGAGTTATCACAACTTAAAACAAACAACTGAACTTGATTAAACGTTTCAAATTTAAAATTAACAATTAGTATTTTATTTGCATAGTAATTAATAAACTCATCATTATTCTGTACTTTTCTAGACAAAAAAGCCAACTTTTGCTTATACTCTTGTTTTAATTTAGAAGACTGGCGTTCCGATAATTTCATTTTGATTAGATGATAGTTTAATCGGAAGTTACAACGTAGAAGGAACTCACAAACCGCATACCTGTGACCAAACTATAAAACCCTAATTAGTCTGTTCACTACTACATTCGTAAATCTTCGGGGCAACTGGTTCAAATTTAAAGCAATTTACGCTTCAACTGCAACTGGTATTTGTTTAAAGTTTCATCTTTACTTTTTGACTCCACTCGGTATTCTAACTTTGAAACCAAAATAAATAGTTTTTAGTAATTTAACAAAGCGAGGTTGATACGGTAGTTTTTGCATTGGGACTACGGACCTTTGAAAAAATTTTTTAATCTTTATTTAAAAAGTTCGTAATTGGGACAGTCAACTTGTTTATTTTTGCAAAAACAACATTTGTGCAACTGGCGTGCACGATAACTAAAATGCCATTTAACCGATCGGTCTGAAAGTTGATTGTATTTTTCTACACAACAATAACCACAGTATAGACAAGAATGAAGAAGATTGGTTAAATTTATCCTCATTTTTAACGTTGTTTCTACTAAAATAAGTGTAATTTTTGAGGCAACAGTGGATCAAAATTTTTAAAACATCCTCCATAAAGTTGCCAAAAATTCATTTAACAGAATATTTAAAAAAATATTTTCTCGTATTTGAATTCTTTAAATAATTGTTAATAATTGGCAAAAATAATAATTTTTAATAATTGGCAGAAAAATCCCGAAATCAAAAAAACTTTTTTATTAGTTTATCAGCCTCCTAACCATTACTAAGATTTTCACCTGAGGAAGTAGAAGGTCCCCTTAACTTATAATTACTATTTTTTTGTTACAATTTTTTTTGTTTTATTTAATTTTATTTCCTAAGCAGATTACAAAATCGATTATTATAAATACCTGAACCATTCGAGGAATTTAAAATTTCTTGATTTGAATAATTTTTATGGACCTCCCTGGCATCGATTCCGACAAAAAAAATCAGTTTTCCCTCCTCCCCTAAGATAATTTTTAAAAACTTACTAGAATTCTACTCTCTCGGTACTGGCTAGCTGCCCAAATATCGAGAAACTGAAAGGATTGTTATTTCAATGCATAATTCTACCAATTTACGAGAAAGCTACGAATACTTTTCGTGAAGTTTACAAACCCGGAAATCTAGCCACTATAAATGTATTATCAATTAATAAAAATTGACCCACCTACAATAAAACAAAAAACTTTAAACGAGTTTTTATAGAGTACTTCCATTAAATGTTGTGCAATTCGGCTAATGTTGATTTGACTAAATTTGAATGCTTTCTTATAATATGTCTAATGTAGGTTTGTATGTGTATTTAATATACAATTCGCTAGTACAATCACAGTTAACACTAAATTAAAGCACCATAATAGGAAATCACAATCAAGTTGTTCATCTATGTAGGTTATCATTCAATTTGCAATTAAGGTTGTTCAAAAACTATTGGATAACGAAATAACAAGAAATGTTTACTCACTCTCTTATTTATTAATCCAAACGTATTTTTTTTAACAGTGAGTTTCTCCGTTCACCAACTGAAACTATGGAAGATACCATAATTAAAGTCATTAATAAACTAACAATTTAAGCTCATTGACGTATCTTAACCATGAATACAAAAGGTCACATTTTTTGACTTGTGCATTTAACCTACAACTAAACTTGGACTAATTCGCAAATCAACGTAAGCAGGTGTAATGTGGAATTTTGAAAAACCATTAAAAATTACAACTTATTTCCAGTAAATAATAATAATTACCGGAAACTTATAAATTAAAAAATTAATTACCGTGAATTCATTATGAGACATCATAATTATGAGACTATGTTGAAGTAGATTATGAGGCAACTGAGATTTAAGAAGGGCATGCCGATATTTTCAAAAACCGAATTATTTGGAAATTACAGAGAAAGTTGCGAATTTTACGTTTAAAACAAACCAAAACAATGTTTTCTTTGAAAATCGGAGAATTCACCCCAAATCCGGCGAGAAAACAACTTTTTAAGCTTTCAGCAGTTTGTAATCTTGCAAAAGTTATATTTGTACACAAACTTGCGTAGTTCAAGCTTTCACAATTTTCTAGAGTAATTAAAACTTAAGTTATTCGTCGGTCATCATTTTACAACCACGGTTCCATGTTAAGGATACTTCTACTATTGAAAATTTTGGAGAGTAAAACAGTAGAAGCAGAGTTACTCAACTTTGTTTAGTTTTCACTTTTTTTCGAGCCTCCTCTAAGTTCTTTGTGGCCTTCAGGTTGAAAATCTTAGGTTAACGAAACCTTGTCGTGATTTGAATTTTGCTTGGGTTGCTAGTTACGTGATAAGGTTTGTAAGACTTTGCAGTATGCAAAGCTTTGTTAATATTATAATATAAATTTCCCATTAAAATAATATGCTGAGTTTTAGAACGTGAGAACAATTGCATGTTTCCAAAAGCTCGAGATTCATTTCGGTATGTCTCATGTTTCTTGAAAGCTTTGCTATACGTTTTTTTAATTTTATAGTTTCCTAATGATTAGGAAAAATAACTAAATGTTCGCTGAATTTCCACGAAAATATTAACGCGCCGGAATGGCAATATCTCAAAATAAGTGGTAACATTTATCCTAATCAAGATAAAATGGACATCAGCATTTCACTATGTCGTTACAAATGATAATATATTTCCGCAAGCTATCAACAAAATAATTTAATTAATTTTGTCAGACCATTATAAATTGTCGATTAATAAATTCATGTTGTCTTTTGCACACTTCTGATGATTAAAATGGAATTGTGATTTTCTAACACGCCATCGTGATTATGCAACAACATTTTTGTTGTTTAGAATTATCTCAAAAAGAAAATGTTTTGCCGTGGTAAAAAAAACTTAATTAATACATTTTCTTGTTTATCGTTGAAGCTAACTATTGCTTAATTAGCAGGTAGATAAGCTTTTGATTACTATTTTCCACTGTTTCGCAAAATGAAAAATTATGGATTTAAAAATCTCTGACATAATGGAACAAACATCAGTTTAGATTAGATGTGATAAATGCAATAACCAAGAAGCGAAGTTAGGACCCAGGAGTACAAAATTGAAATTTTTAAAAAATATATCATAACTTATTTTTTCAAGACCCTGTCGTATTATTTTTATATATAATTAAATTTTAACAGAAATTTTCACTTTCGTATTTACATTTTGGTAGTATTAAAACTCAATTATAAACTTAAAAAGTAAAATTTGAAAGTTCAAGTTACACATAAACAAAGTTTTCAGACGTTAATATTATATTTTATTGGATGTAAAAGGCTATCGATTTTCTAGTCAATTTAAAAGCACTTACTGAAAATTCGATAAGTCCACCAATAAGAGAGAATCGAGTTACTAAAATGAAACCACTAAATAAACAAACCATTTTCAGATTAAGCCTAGGGAAATATTATTATTCGTAATTAGTCGATTCGGCCATAACTGGAACTGCTGGAAAGATTAGTGTTATTACTATTATTAAACCTCAGCTTGCCTAATTGTACCTACTATCTCGCAAGGATAGAATTAATAATGCAAAGTTTCGAGACGAAGCAAGAAAGATTTTTGATCCCAATAAAAATAAAAAATTACAGTAGACGAACTTCTAGACTAACTCATCAAATACTATTCATTCTTGCAGTAAGTTAAAACAGGGCATTTATATTGAAAACTGTTGTAGTAGTATAAAAGTTTTCACGGAGTTTCCCCAAGTCCAAAACAATGGTAAGTCAAATTATCTGCAGAAAAGTCGGATAAAAAGGTATGCTGGACGAAAACTTTCAAAATTTAATTTCAAGTTGTTTCTACTGCTAATGGCGCTGTTAAATATTAACCGAAAATTTAATTATAGTGGCATCCAAATTTTCCTTTTCATTATTATCGAAAAACAGAATACAATTGGTAGTTAATAATGTACTAATTCAATTAATGAATTGCTGAATCCTTCTTTACATTTGACACCGTTTCCAACAAATTACGGACAAATTACTAATTGATTCGTACAAGAACTTGTAAAATTAAACTGTAATTACAGTAGAAATCATTTACAATTCTAATATGCTCAATAAACTTTCACAACTGGAATTGTTATAAATATTCACTTGAAGATTTTAGAAGCAAATGCGCATTCCTTCCTGTAGCGAATATGTTAAAAAATTTAACAATTCAATTTGAGTTATATGCAAATGGGAAATGAATTCAATAATATGAATAAATTCATAGTTTTGAATGCGGAAAATATAAATCTAAACGTAAATCCTTCTGTATCATAAATAAGTCGAGTAGGCATACATAACCAAAAAATGCATAATTTTCTTTATTTTGTTTATAATTTACATAATATTTTAATATAAACAAATAAACTTGAACTTTGAAATTATAATACGGTTATTTTCTAAAGCATGTTTTTGATACATCGAATAACTTACTGTCAAAAGTTATAATAATATATGAATCAAATTGATGTTCAGAAGCCGAAAATGTATTAGGAGAGAACCTAATTCAATATTAAATTATAAAAAACTAAAAGTCACGTTGTATGACATTATTTTTAAAAATTGTAAAACTTTCATGCCAAATTTGTTATTTTTCAATATTGAACTCATAACAGCGATGTGACAAATTGAATACTGAAAATTTGAACATATCAATTTTTGTCATTTTAGTGAAAGGTTTGGTACGTGTGGTTAATTGCAATTTTTCATATTCTACAAAAAGTTATTTATGGACTTCATCATTCGTTGACCAATATTTTTTCTTCCTTCATTAGGTACATATCGACTTCTCGTAATTCAATTCTCTTAAGTATAACATAAATCAAAATTCAATAGAATAACGGCAATTGCTTAAATGGTTGAAGCTTGTCGGATAAATAACGCACAGGTTATACAAATTGCGGATACAACTAATAACCATCGCACTTAACGTAAACCAATTTTACGTCTCATTGCATTTGATTAAACACAGAAAATGCAAACTAATTATATATTGATTAATATTCCTCAGTGTCAATCACAGAAGAGAAGAAACTGTGTTGATGGCTTTAATCGTCTAAATCTCAAATGGTCAAACACAAAAAAAGAAAAAAAGTCTTTCACGTTGGAAGTGGAGTTTGAGAAGCACTGATGATTTTATGCCAAGAGGTTGACAACCACTTCAGAATCTTATGCAGATAATGCTTAAGTGAGTTTTCGTAACATATAAGAGAGCTAATTTGTGAATCACGAACTTATAAGTTTTAAAACATTTGAGAAGTCAGATACTACATTGTAATATGCACGATCAATATTAACAGGAAATTAAATAAGTTTCTAGATTTTATTAAAAAAATAACATATCGAAAACTTTCAAACTGAAATAAGTGGTTCTTTGCGGTAGATATACAATCGTCGCTTCATTATTGATTTAAAACTGATGGTGAAAAGTAACGTACGATGCCACATGTTTTCCTTTTTTGTTGAAACGTTTGAATTTCCCAGTAGCAACAAATGTGAAATTTTGCCTTTAGTATTCGTCCCTTTTTAAGACGTCCACAGCACCGTTATGATTTTGTCTAGTCAACTTACTACAACTATTGATAATAATTTAAACCAAAATAGTTAAAAGAATCAAAAAATATTATACTTCATAAAACAAAAACTGCTCTGTATTTCCAACACTAGGTAAAAAATAAAAATAAACTTTGTTAATTCGTACAATTTGTAATGATGTCACCTTTTAATGTAATTTGTTTGGATGAAGTAAAACAAATTACTCAATGCATATCCTGTTGACGTTTAATATTTCCATTTTTTCATCCCGAATTATAACTTATATTTAGAAGTACGTTAATTTAAATTTTCGTATAAATCTTCATTTTTATGTATAACTCCTAAACGCTTGATTTATATTCGAGTCCACCGAGTAGATGGAATGTACTACTTACAAACTTCCCAGTTAAAATGCTGCGCTAAATATATACGTTTCAGAACCATTTACAGCACCAAACCACAAAGAAATATTAAACAAAAGAGAATGATTAAAAAAAACGTAACAAGCTTAGAAAATAATAAGTAAAGATATAAAAGGAAATATATGTATCAAATTTGAAACCGAGGTTAAAGAAAAGACTCATCTAGAGGTGCATTGGGATTCAAGCCTGTGACTGAAAAAACAACCGACATAAATCCTGAAATTTAAAAACAAGAAATTTCAAAACAAACGAGCCCTTAATATTTCCACTTGTCAACATCAAAAAACCATTTGTAACATAAAATTCTAAACATAGGAACTTAACCCAACTTGTCGTTTTTTGATAGGTTCGGATTGTGCTTTAAATTTTTATTATCTAAATGTTATTAATAAAGCAAATCGTTTAATCCATTCAAAATTGATTTTCAATTAGCGAAGAAATGTGGCTACTAAAAAGCAGTAAAGCAATACAATTCCGACTATTTTAGCTTTCCCAATCATTGAACACAGCTGTTACTGAGTTGGTGAACCACCCCATTTACAATGTTCAGCAAAAACGTAAATCTTTCATCTTTACATTATTTAGCTTTAAAATTCAAACTCGGTGCCAGTATGTGATAAAATTTTATCCACTTTTCGCCAAACTACCTTTATCTTACGTATTCAAAGTTATTTTAAAAATGAAAAACTGAAAATTTAGCAACACGCACTTGCATAACTTTCATGTTTTTATTACGATTGCGTATCAAATAAGACTCCAAGAATATCCAGCTTGTTAAATCTCGAGTTTTATTTTATTTAATACAATTTTAGATCATTGCTCGGAGTATTCACACCAAAATCATTACATTCCTGCATGTCGGGGATATTTTGCGCAAACTCAAATTCCTGCATTTGGTACAGCAAAAATTAAGCGAGATTGTGATTTAATCGATTCAGTTATTTGAGTTACGATTTTGCCATTGTATTTGATATTAGTAAACACAAAACGCTGCTTTCCAGATTAAATACTATCTAACAATTTTAACAGTTGTTTGTAGAGTTTATGATAACAAAAGCTTTTTGATATTGTTGAAAATGGTCAAGCTATAATATAGAATTTCCATTGTGAGCGTTAGTTACAATATTTGAAATTCAGAATTTCAGCTTTCGCAGTACAATATCGAATCGTTCATTGACATTCGATCCTTGAAACCTTATCGCAATAAATAATAAAGAAAATGATATATCTTAACCATGCTTGAAATCAAACACAATGGATCCAATACGAGGTGTGAATAAGAAAAAGTGGGGCAGAAATATAAAATAACTTTCAACCTTTCCTTTTTGGGATGTGAATTTATTTTATTTTTAGCATAAAGTGGACCAACAGTTTGAAGATCAATTAAATTTATTGCATAAGAAGTTGTGCAAATTCATCAGAATATAAATATAATAAATCGAAGTACACATTACACAATTACTGAGCAACTGACGGTAAAGGAAAACCTTACATTTTCAATGTCACTCCTAACACGAATGTAAAGCAGCAATTGCATTTGGGCAAAGTGAGGTTTTATCGCTTCTAATGACTAAGTTCCTAGTTGAAAATAAATAATACTTTTTGTTCTGATTGAAATAATTTAAAATGCAGTGGTAGGGGTCAAATTGTTATATTCCGAAACGGTCCATCAGTCACACAGAAGATTGCCGAAAAATCAACACTGCTCCGTCAAGATAAACAAAATAAAAAAGCTTTATCTTAAAGTCTCCAATTCGGCCAAGTTCCATAATATGTGCAAAATAAAGTCTTGACACTTTTAACATTCAGTCAAAGTCACTGGCAATGCACCCAGTACAGCCAAGTCCGTGGTTAACCATCACAAACTAAAATTTAAAAAGTTTGTCGCTTCAAATAGATCGTAAGCTGAATAGTAAACGTATAAATTGCTCTTCGCTCCGCCACGTCGCTACGGACGCTTCAAGCCGTTTTGACTAATTTTGTATTAAGTGAAATAAAGTAAATTTATTAAGCCAAAAAAACCCTCTAAAAAGTGAAAGTGGACACTTTAAAATCAATTATTAGCTACAGTAATCGATATTCTACATTCTACCTCACCTTAAATGCTTAATTTTAATGTTATCTATCAAATTCCGTTGAGTTTTCTTTAATAAATTCAATATCTTCTAGTACCGGTTCATAAACTTAATCCCAAATATCTATTTTTTGTTGTAATTTTGTGTAATTGCGAAACACTCAGCTGCATCATGGCAAGAGCGGATCCAGAAACTTTTACAAGGGGGAGCGATTTTATAGATTGTAATATAATTTTGGAATAAGAAAAATACCAAAATTAAAAAGGTTTTCTGTATATTTTTCCAGCAATTGTAGTTTTTACGTTTTGTATGCAATGCTTAATTTTTCTAAGGAGGGGCAATCGCCCCCATCGCCACCCTCTGAATCCCCCTTGCATCATGGACCTCTTAAAATAAATGGACTACTATTACCTATTGTTCCCAATCCATAAAAGTGAGGCCTAAATGAAACGAGCGTCGCTATTTGTGGTGCGGTTCTAGGAAACTTCAAATATTTACCTATATATGTTGGTACTAAAATTATTGTAAACCAGCAGTGTGGTGTTAAGCATATCTGGCAGGCTAGGAAGCGGAAAACCGCAGTTCTATTCCTAGTCGCGCCACATATACTGCTGGGAAATCGGAGGTAGTACAATGGGCCCGGTTTAGAGCCCTAAATGCGTGCGAGCTTGTCTTGCCCTCCATAATAAAATCCAAATCCAATCCAAAATTAGTGTATTTCACTTTTGATTTAAATTATATTTAAACTTCAAAATATCGAGTTATTATTAAAATAAAAAATTAATTAAACAATTTATTGAGCTTTCAAACGATTATATCGTCCGTCAATGAGTTAATAATTTATCTATTTAAATATTTCACTTTTGAACTTTAACTTTTTTTTTTGATTTTTTTTTGTTATGAGCAGTTTAATTTTAAATTACCCTATAAAATCCTAAATTACTATTGGCTATAATACAGTTGCACCATACAAATGGCAGCCTCCTAGGTAAACACACTTTTTGAACACAAATATTAGCAGTCCATTTATTTTAAACGGTCAGTGGGCTGTACGTTACTACAAAAAAATGACACTTTTGCTACTCCGTAGTGTGACAGAATTTGCATTAGGAAGAAATAATTTTGACTGATAAAATTTGCATTTTTGACGCTCCAGAGAAGAAGAGAATAACATTTTCAGGAAAATTGATTGAAATTTAATCATAAGTAAAATGTGAACACTTATTTTTGCAATCAATTCTTTAAAATTCAGATCAATCTTCTTCTTCAGAACCAATAAGATTATTTTCAATCTTAGGTGTAATTTTACGTTTCAATTGAAACTTTTTATAAATATTGAGCTAAATGTTTGGTTTTCAATTTTAATAATGGTCTTCTTTGGGAATTCAATAAATCCTATGTACCGAATATTTCATTGGTGCAAAGAGCAATTTATGCATTTGATCATTTTGAATTTCGAATTGATTTATAGCACAGTGCTCTCTGTTCATTGGTAGTAGCATAATCTTATTTTGCATTTAGATCACCTAAATTTTATTTCTTCGGCATATGTTACGTCTTCACCAGAGTTGAGCTCAAGTTTATCTAACATTCCATTTCCGCTAGATAAAACACCAAAAAAGTCGAAGGACCAGGGTAACATAATTATTGTAATCGTGTATTGGAGTGACCGTCTGAATCATTAAGTTATTCCATCCTGGCTAATTAATTCTTTATTTTTATATATAATTATGTGCAGTTCTTTCATCAACATTTTTTAAATTGCTGCTGAAGTGTTCCTTTTACGATTTAACGCTTGAATTTAATTGTCTATTTTACCTATAATATCATTCGACTCTGATAAATTATTGTAGGAAATAAAGCGAGTGAATTTGCAATGATTCTACTTATTTGCACTTATTGCCTAAACTGCACTTTTCGCTACAAATATTACATGCGATCCTGGCACGCAATACCGAGAATACTCGTTATTAATACAGAAAACTTAAATTTTCTGTAAGAAAGAAAATAATCGATAAGACTGATCCGTTTTTCCAATGTCGAAAAGAAGTATAAATTTGGCTAGTTATAAACGAAAAGATTTAACTTTTTTTCAGATTTCCCCCATTATTATTTACTTGGCTTAATTTTCTTTCATATTGATAAGTAAAAATTTAGCCGAATTAGCCAAAAACGTAAAAGTTGAAAAATAAAACAATATTATTTATGTAAATTCTGAAATATTAACGAAAGTCTCAAGAGCGCATTTTGAAACTTACCGGAGACAAGAACGTCTTGGGCTTATGAACCGAAATACGTAACTTTTCGTGTTCTTGTTCGGTAAAATATTCTGCATCATTTGCATTTTGCAATTTCATATTGTAAATAATTTTCTGTGCTATACGTACACATTTCCTTTATTATCCACATAATTAACATTAAACGCTACAAATGTCAAAAAGTTTGGAAAGTTAATTGTGCTAATAGTTACGACTGCCAGAACTACGATATCCCAGGGGTTTTATTATTATGAATTGTTAATAAATTTCCTAATTTATGGTTTTAATTAATTTTGTACTTGAACCAGGAATATTTGGAGTAACAAGTTTCTTTTGCACTATATACGTCATCAAATTTATACAAGGTACATTAAACTTAATTGGTCGTACTAATTAATTATATTAAAAAGTGGTCTTGCAGTATGCAAATTTCATTCATTCGCAAGCTGTTACACTTTCGGTTAGATAATAATCAAAGGTTTTAATAGAAAAAATATTATATTAGCCAAGCCGCACGAAAGCTAAAGAAATATTCTCACAGACATAAAAATGAAATTTTGCAAAAGGAAATTAATTAGTTCAAGATTTAATTTCTAAAATGAAATTATCGTCGTTACTTAAACCAATTTAAACAATTAGGATCCATTAAAATTTTTAGTTGAAAATCACGAAAAACAGGAAATTTAAAACTGAATTTTAACTTTCTTTAGCTAATTTAAATATTTTGTTACCTTTAAAATTGTAATTTCCATAATATTTATCAAAGTATAATAAGTTTGTCATTTTTTTAGTTGATGAATATTAAGAAGACTAATTTATTAACTAAAATTCCGTTAAATGGAAACAGTAGGTCAAAAAAACATATTAATAAATTCAATAAAATGATCTTCTTCCTATAACTTTCGGAATATTTATAAAATTAAAGTAGGCTGAAATTAATAGAAAAATTTAGCCTACTATTTTTTATTTTTAACAAAAACGCAAAATTGTTAACCAAATGACTTGGTTTATAATTAAATTTCCTTTTATTTCCTCAAGTATTTGACGATCTTCAACCGAAAATTTTCTCGTTAAATATTCCATAATTTCGCACTTTTAGAATCTCAGTTGCGAGTAATAAAGGGTAAAAGTAAAATCTTAAGTGATCAAATTGTTTTAAATAACCCAAATGGCAAAAATGTTGGAATTTACTGCAATAAAATTCTATTTGCTTTGGCGAGTTTTCTAGATTCTTTCAAAGTTTTCGACAAAATAAATTGTTAGAAAACTTTAGATGTAGTATAAAAAACAAACCTCTGATGGATTCATTATCCGCTCAATTAAGCAACAAAGAAGTTGATCCAATTGAACAACACATAATAAAATATTTCGTCAAACTGAAATCCAAGTTTGAATTTTATTTAAATATATTTAAGATTTATTAGAAATTACTTTTACAGTCATAAGTATTTTCAAATCCCCATTTAAAAATTTTATTTTCCAGGTTTCATATTATTATGTTGATGTAAAAATGTATTCGGCTCATTGTAAAACACGAATTTTCAAGAAATTTTGTGGAATATTTTTCTCTATTGGTGCAATTTTTCATATCATGTTTTGGATTTATGGTTAATAAAGATATCATAAAGAGGCATTGCGAGCGCCATTAAACGATTTAGCTGAATTTGTAACGATTCAAATAACAATAAATTTAAATTACAACCTATAATAAGGTACCATTGCATTACAATAATTTCTTAATTTCGTGTTCACTTATAATTTTCTTTAGTTAATAAATTTTCTTGTCGTGTTTAAGGCAATCATAGCAAAAGATAAGAAACTGAAAACTATAGAAAACAATTTTATTATTCCATTTTTCATAAGGAAGAAATTAATTCTCTTTGGAAGGATTACCGATTATCCCTATCAATCCGATTTGTCTTGCGGAAATTTATTTATGCAAGTTCAATTTTAGCGGTAATATGAAAGAAAAGTTTACATCAGTAAAAAGAAAATCCAAATCGTAGCACGAAATTATTTTATTTAAAAATTCGTAGGAGTTTCAATTTTCAGTTCATAAAAAGCTTGAGGCGATTTTTAAAAGTTCGGAAAATAATTTTTAAAACAAAAATTTTAGAGATGAAACTTTAGAAGTTAGACACATAAAATGATGTGAAGTGGAGGTGATTACTCCGTGGCGGCTGTCGATAAAAATCTGGGATGGTTTAATGTAACGTTGTAATAATTCCATTAAAGTAAACAACGAAATCGTAAACCAAAGTGAACCGTCAATTGCAGATTGATAGAATTGTAAAATAGTTATCGAAGAACCAAGTGATCAAATTAACCCCGATGATGTTTTCATTTTCAGTTATTGCACTTATCGAACAAATATTACGAATTATTTCGATACAGTCTATTTTAAAAGTTTCTACATCAATTATTTCCTGAATTTAGCAAAAGAAAATAACAAATTAACATGTAGTAATTTTAAAACTTTTAAATGGCTTCCATTCTAATCAAACAAAAGATATAAAAAATGCTAAATTTATATGCACAAAAAGTTCAAATATGTGTACCTAGGTACAATTACTATCGAATCTTTTCATCCAAAAGAATTCCATCAAATTCTTCTAATAAAGATTTTCTTTTTAAAGTTAGGGCTCGGTAGTTTCAGAACATAATATTATATTACTTCATCGTCTTGTCTGATTCTTCACATCTCTGACAGGTACGCTTTACTGCAAATCTTACAAATGTGTTTATTTTATTTTGCAGTGTCTTTCCCAAAATCCCGTTATTTCTCATGGATTGATCCGAGAGCAAGCTAGAAATGATATAATTGGGTTTCTGGGTGCTTGCATCTTCCAACACTCAGTTGTTTTACGAAGATAAGGAGGGTTTGATGGCAGAAGGAATGAATGGTTCAAGACCACAAAGTTAATTCGGTGTCCAAATGCAAGAAATCTAAACCCAAAGTAATCTCATGAACGAACAAATTTCAGTGTTACTCTATTGTCTATTAATATCTGAAAATCTCTTTTCTAGACTACTTTTGAATAGTAAGTAAGTAAGGAGGAGTTCTGTCAAATACGGATATCTAAGAGAAATTTTGTCAACACGAACATCCAAAATAAGAAGTTTTTTCAACATAGTTGTCTTAGATCTACATACACAGCGGAGGAAGACAAAAACCCAGCTGCAAAAATACCACCCCAGTAAGTGATATTTGCATCATTTCCGGTACTGGGTACTGACAGATAGACTGATCATTTCAACTAGCGAAAGAACAGTGTCATTAGTACCAGTTTAATTTTGGACCACTAAGTAATGAAAACTTCATTATTTTTTCGTTGCTCCACGCCATTGCTAAAGGGCTAAGATTTATTAGCGTTCAAACTTTTTGTAGGTATTATTCCCAGGTATTTACTTAACCTCAGAGACTAATTAAATTAAGATTCCATAAGTCAATTCTCATTCCTTGAAATTTTACTTTCTTGGTAAACAGAAGAAGCTCAGTCTTGGTTCGGTTTACCAAAAAACCCTGCGTTTGTAAGAGCTCTACATCAAATTGTATAAGATGTTATCCAACTTTTCCAAAACTATGAAAAATGTTATCCAAAACTAAACTTTAAACGTTATAAAAAAGCACCGAAATGTAATACAACTGAATCAAGTTTAAACTTATATTTAAGAGAATATTGTAAAAGAAACGTACAGGTTTAAAGTATCTCCCTTTACTTCTTAAATCGAGAGTTATAAATGGAGATCAACGTTAGATATTAAAAACTCAAAATACAATCTTAGACGGTTTTGATACCATTATAAGCATAACAAATACATAAGAATAAAAAATTTGACATTTGCATAAAACTTTTGACAGCTGTCAAACGTCATATAAGTGTCAAATCCCATTTCTCATGGTTACCACCATTGTAAATCAATACTGGGGTATCAACGCCATAAAACTGTAATATAAAACAAAATTTTGAAAACCAACAGCCTAAGCAAAGCTGGAAGAGCAGTTTATGAAATAATGTAAATTTATTGTGTTTACTTAGCTTGTTAATTCATAAGCCTTAATTTTATTTTAATTTTCGCAAACTAACAATTTATAATTTTTACATTAAAATGCAAATTTTCCACATTAAAATAACAAATTATAGACGAGGTGCATATCTACTGATTCTTATTAGTTTGTCATTAAAAGTGAATGGTATTACAATCGCGCTACTAACATCAAACAGCGGAAGTGTTTCTACTTCAATGTTCTTATTAATCATAATGTGTTACCGTTACACGTTGCGATGTGATATAAATATCTAAATTCACGGTTATTTCTTAAGACTTGCAGGTAGGACATATAAAAATTACGAATGCAACTGCTTTAATATATACCTTGTGGCTAAAGAAAATAATTGGTAGTTTCAGATTTTTAAATCTGCATAGCTTCGCGCCGTAGGTGGCGCTACAAATTGCTAAAAGGCGCCATGTTTGTTGACTAACCGGCGTTTTTAAATTGTATAGTTTTTTTATAACAAAATGTTGGAAAGTGAGGAAAAACATAAATTTGGGTTATGGAAGATATAAAAGTTTCCTCAGACCTCAATAGTAGGCTTTCGGTGTAAAAATTTGAAATATCAAGAAAACCATCTCGGTTTAAATTTAATTTACATTGTAATATTATAAATGTCAGTATAATTTAATTTCATGCAGTTTTAGTAATGTCAGGAATGTAACAAAGTTATGGTTGAGAATAAATATATAATGAAATCGGACAAGCGTGCAACTTTATTTTGCATTCTTCTTGTATTCAAACTAGAACGCTTAAATGTCAGCTATTCAGGTATTTTATACTTATGTTAGTATATAAATGCATGTGGTAAATAGCAACAAAGTTTATAATTTTTCATAATCGTAAAAGTAAACTGTTATTATAAACCGCGATACTTAAGGTATCATAACCATAAAAACGTCGTTCGTACTAATTAAAAATACCAAACTTACAATTTTTTGATAAACAAGAAAATATACAAAATTTCTCAAGGTTGGGTAACGTAAATTTTAAAGAGGAATAATGTAAAAAAATATAGGTGAAAATAATTAGTTGCTTAATGACTTTGCTCATCTATTATTAGAAACGGACTTAACCATTTTATATTTTTAAGGGAAAAGATAAAATTTCAGCATAATAATTCAATTTAAAATGGAAAAAATTTAAACAAAAAATAGGAACCCTAAAACGTAGAAACCCTAAAATGAAAAATCAATAATTGATGTCCTCGACGCTTGCAGAAATAACAATGACAAATGCTTAAATTGAAAACAAAAACCCAAATAATGATAATTTTGTTTACAAAAACTTACATTAACGTGTTAATTACTTGAAACGATAGTAATCTACTTTGTTAGAAAAACGTTAATTAAAGAGGTGATTATACGTGAGCGATAAGTATCCAAATTATGAACATTTTCCGAATTGAATTTAGTGTTTTACCTGAATTTGATTAGCTTTCATGAAGTATGAGTTAGAAAATTGAAGGTAAATAGAATTGGTATTCCACGTGGACACTGTATAAACATTGAAACTACAACGGATTCACACAGTCGGATTGAAATAAAATTGGTTTTTATGAAAACTGAAGGATTACTCACAGGGTTACAGATCGTCTCCTTTGAGTACCGTTCTCTTCAAAACAACTTAATGGCGTATCCCAAGAAGTAGCCGGTATACAAATTCTTGTCGACAGACAATCCATAGAAGAAAAATGCCAACTATGCCGAATTTTGGCTTTAAGCGAACACATTACAGAAAATGTCTACTCCGATAATTTTTTTGAATTTCATTCATTTAGAAATCGATTATGATACAAATGCACACTTCGTAAAGCACGACATTACACCACGATTTCAAATCCTACCCGTATAAACCAAGAGCCCACTACTTCTACTTCAAACCGACTATTGGCAATTCAGCTGGTCGATGGTTCGTCGACCTAAACGGCGGTTTCATAGGGATCAAACTCCTGCGCACGACGCCTGACTAAAAAGGTGGGTGCCGAACCTGGCGTCCAAGCTAAGATACGACTTGGTCGATACCTGTTATTTAATATTTCATTCAGAACACAAACTTATAAAAATATTTTTATTTTAACTTTTTAGAAATTTATTTGGACCGCAAACTCATAAACGTTTCAAATTAACTTTAAAACCAAAAAAGTTTAATATTAATCTTTTTCCCGTTGCCTTGCCTCCATTTTTGATCGTAAATAATGAAGAGGATATTAAATATTAATTTGGAAGAAGGGAACCTACCTATTTCATGATGATCAACACTGGGTCATGACATTTCCGGAATCCTTAATTTTTAAGATGAAAAATCTATAATTTGGTTTCGTCAAAACAGTAACCGGCCTAATTTAAATATTTCGGTGATAATTAACGATTATATCGATCGTTTTTCCATTAATTATGCGTTCATTTGCTTTATCAAATTTTGAATAGCAGTAGGAGTTTAAAAAATTACAAACCTAATCCTAATGAATTATTGATGATTTAAAGGCGCGTTTGAAAGTGTTGATCAACACTAATATTTCAAATTCAAACAAAAATGTTTGAAGTGCAAAAATTAAAAAATAAATAGTAAAAGTAGGTCAATAATATTATACAATCGTTTCCTACATGAAATCAATAACAAGGTACAAAAGTAAATAAACTTGGAACCTTATGGTTTGATGTTCAAAGATTTTACTTTTCAAAAACCGACAGAAAACGAGTAAGTATGATTCTGAAGATGGCAAGGTAACATGAGTTTGACAAACAGCTGTTTGATACCACAGAAAAATGGTACACAAAGAACAAGGAAAGGAAACGAGATATTTTAATTTTGTTAGGGTATGTTTTCAGATAGGGGATCTTTTTGAGATGTACAGCAACATCCGCCCTTTAAAATATTGCAAGATTGATCTCAAAATGTTAATTTTAACTAAAACAAGCGCTATAATTTCATCCTCGTCTTGTACGCGGTCCAGAGATGTAAATAAAAAAAGAGGAGTAAATTACATGTCAGTTGAGAAGACACAACAAATTGGAAAATATTACTGGTTAAAGGGGAAATATGTACATATTGTATCCATTTATTTATACTACTAATAATCTTATGAATATTTATGAAGTTACATTCCTCAAATCAGAAATTAGCTGTTAGTCATCTAAAAATTTATAACAAGATTCCCGATGCTAATTATAAGTTACAATTTAATTTAAAAAGTTGTGAAATCAATTCGTCTTTCGGTGTTAATTTGTAATAAAATAAATGAAAGAAACTGTCATCAATATCAGCGTCTTGTTGATAAAAATTGTTAAACTTTGAGATAAAGTTTAAAATTTTGGAAGTTTTAATTCAACATTAATTATTTAATTGCGACTAATCAAATAACGTGATCAATCAAAGTGGTCTTACATTCGTTAAAATTAAAAAGTTCTGTCAGTCTGAATTATTTCTCATTTGTTCCGAGTTTTGAATATTTAACAAAAATATCGTGAGGAAATTTTTAGGATACTTTTTCGTTATAAGTATTAATAAAAATACGTTGAACAAAGATAATTTTTAAATTTTTTAAATCGTCACTCAGTTTGCTTAAAATTGCCTCAAGCAAACGAATACTGAATCAAGACAAATCTACCAAATTCATCAAAGTAAACTTTCTATTTTTAATAAATTTTAATTTTCCGACCATTTGTTTTACCTTGCTTCTGTGTGCGGAATAATAGCAATAAGTTTCCCTTTAGAATTGCAAGTTAAGGGTAGTTTATGCACAACGCTGCCGAATATTAACTCTGAGCTATTTACACTAATTCCATAACCAAAATCAATAATAACAATAAGTCGCTTGTTAAAAAAACTTCATCTTTTAATGGCGACGGATCATGTTTATGCTAATAAAACCAGTTAGGTATTTTTGTAAAACTTGAAATTGCAACCCTTGCAAAGTTGAATATTAGCAATTTATAAATTGATAGTTTATGAAAATTTATTTTCTACTGTACCTATTTCATATTATTTATCCGGAAAAAAATTTTTTTAAGTAAGA
This sequence comes from Rhagonycha fulva, assembly GCA_905340355.1. Lineage (NCBI taxonomy): Eukaryota > Metazoa > Arthropoda > Insecta > Coleoptera > Cantharidae > Rhagonycha > Rhagonycha fulva. The sequence continues at coordinate 40,780,817 of HG996556.1, forward strand.
AAAAAGGTAGCTACCATTAAAATTTGTCAAATCAGTTAATTTGTTAACACTCACAGAGCAGTGCCAAAATTAACGTATTGCATTATCTACTTTTGTAAAAAAGAAACTTTTATAAGTAATGTCATAATGTCAAGCTATCACCCGAGATTTTCCAAATTAAAATCACATATATCAAAATTTTATGCCCGTTGAACACCCATTCTTTGAATTTGCTGCACCTGACACTAACGTGCAACCCATATAAAATATCTACAAAATAAATATAATATAAGAATTTTGTATTCATTTTATATCCTTTAAATAATATTTCCATCTAGAATGCTGTGCTTTTATCGTTTTTAAGTTACCAAAAAAAAATTTAGTTTAACACTGACGTGCATGAATAGATTAACGAAATTTCAAATTTTCAGTTACCAATTTTTGAAGTTAATGGTTTTAAAAAGTTCTATAATAAAATAAATAATTTAATTATTTAATTTTGTTTTATTAAGTTTTTTAACGTTAATACGTTCTTCGTCAGAAATATATTTTAAAATATTTTATTTATTTATTATCACGAGTTAAAAATTAAACAACTTAAATTTATTTACATATACATAATATACTACAGGGTGGATAGGTGAACTGCAACGGACTTCCGAGTGTTGTAGCAGTTGTATCCGTATCAAAGTACATCTTCAAGTGTTGTGCATTTGACAGATTATCAGTTATTCATTTCTCTCAAAATTTATAATATAAAAGCAAATTTAATGCTATCCTAATTAATGTTCCGAAACTTCCAGACCACCTGGAAAGCTGAAATTTTGTAGTGACAGATATTAGGTATTGCATGGGCTGAGCAACATCACAAAACTTTAAAATTACATTAATGGGAAAGCAAAATAGTTTTAACTTTGATTAGTTTTTTACTTAGAAAACTGTTAAATTATCAACTAAATAACTTTAACAATAATAGTCACGTTTGCTTTCTTTGTTATTGCAATCTTTCAAGAAAATATTATTGAACGTACATACGTAATAATTGAAAAAGTTACAATATTTTGAAAGTTTTAGTAAAACATGGATTACCTATATAGTTCCAGGAGTGAAGAATAAGCGAGAGAGGCAAAGAAGAGTAGGAGAATTTACATTTTTTTTATTTAAAAATTTTTTTTTGCTCTTTAATTTTTAGTTTATTAGCTCTTAAATCAGAGGTAAAAAATTTTTATTTTGATAATAGTCGTCCACGTCCATCCAGGTAGAACATAACGGAAGTGTCATAAATAGAGTGCGCTAATACATATTTACCCGTGTTGCATACAAGATTTTATTTGATTTCATTTGAAACATAATTAATTAAGTGTGTGCTGGTACTAAAGAAATTATTATCCATAATAAGAAAGCCCCATACTAAGAGATATTCGACCGTATTATGTATTTAAACATAGCATCCATGTTATATTAATGTTATGTCATTTCTACGAATATAAATTTGTACCTACTAAATGTAAATGACATAAAAATTATTTCATAAATTATAGCGCTGATTATCTCACAGAAAAGTTTCTTTTATTTACTTTTATTAAAATTTACAAATTTTTGTTTGAATTCTATAATTGAATAGTTTTCAATATTCAATAGTTTTTAAACTTCTAGGAGAAAATGCAAATGAGAGAATAATTATTGAACCGTACGACTTGAAAGCATGCAGAAATCGTTCTATCAGCAATTTTTGAAATATTGAATTGGATAAAATTTTGCAGAGCCTTATGAATAAGCAAACCTTCATTTGAAATATAAAAGTCTTTGTTTATTTTTTGAATAATAAAATTAATTAGTTTTATAAACAAAACTAAAAGATTCGTTTTTATTTCATTACAATTGTATTCATAAGTTTTGGTTAACAGACAAAGAGTTATAAAATTTCGGATATATGAGGAGCAGACATTCTATATGCAGTTTGTTCAATGTAGAAAATACAAAGTGCAGTTTGTTCAATACATTTTTTAGCTGTTTTGCAAAACCGCCAATCGAATATTTGCTTCATTTATGGATACTTCATAGTGTAATTTACACTGTGTTATTGCAAAAATTACTTTTTTAATAACTTATCATTTAAACCTGTGGTAGTTTTACTGCTTTCGTGAAAATTTCAGAAAATGGACATACTGCATATATAGAATGTCTGCTCCTCATATGTAGACTGCACCGATGGTCAGATGTAGATTGCACCGATAAAAATAATTAATCTTTTTAAGTAAAGACTTACCAGTAAGCTTGTAAGGCTTACCGTAATGTTTTTTTACTGAAAATAAAAGAAGCATATAATATATAAAAAGCCGCTCTTAAAACTATTAAAAACTAAAAAAAAAAACTTCATCAAACGTGTAAATTTAATTTATGGTTTTAAATTGATTTATAGATGATGGATCATAATCGGTCACAGTTGCGTTGTCAAAATCGACTCCGAGCCGTTTTGACTAACGCTTTATTATCTAATAATATCCCTTAAGGCCTTCCAACTTGCCAAAGATGCTACTAAGAAAGGGTAGATCTTACTTTTTTTCTATATATCTGAGGGCCTTCCAGCTTGGCAAAGGTGCTCCTAAAAAAAGGGTGGATCTTACTTTTTTTTCGTCAAAAGTCAAAAATATCTCTAAAATGTAAAATTTGCTTGACGTTAACTGTACGATGATGTAGGTAAAACTAAATAAGGTGCTCCGATAATCCCAACTCTCCGAGCGTAAGAATAGACATAAAATATTACCGATGAGAGCGCTGCAAAAGATGAAAAATGACTGCCTTAAACAGTATGGTATTAGTTGTCAAATCAGTTACGAGGTACGGTATTGGCTGTCAGACTGCTTAAGCTTAAAGCATCCTTTACTGGACTTGCAATTTCAGTCGCTAGACGGAGTTTTGTTAATATTTTTCGCCTATATCTCAGTGCACAAATGGGTGACAAAATAAGGCAGTGAAGGTGAACATCGAATGAAAATTGTCAACTTTAAAATTAATTATTGGCTAAACTAATTGGTATTGGTGATTGATCCTCACCTTAAACGCTTATTTTAATATTATTTATCAAATTCCATTGAGTTCTTTTTTATAAATTTAATATCTTTGAGTACCGGGTAATGAAGTAGACTCACAATCTGTATTAGGCCGTCCCTATACTTTTTACATACTTCTGTAGTAAATTAAATACTTTAATATTTTACTAGAATTAAAGAAGATAACTTTTTGATCATCGGTGTAGTCTACATAGGTACCCTAATCGAACCCGGTACAATTCACATGTCAGATTATGAGACCATTTGACTATCGGTGCAGTCCGCAATTGCCCAAAATTTCATTTGTGAATACAAAACTAAAAGAATAATTTTTATTGCCTTACATGCCCATAAGTTTCAGGAACACAGATAATGTGTGCAAGCAAGAATGGGCTAATTCCTATCACCACACTCGAGCCCCCAGCTCCGGAAACCTTGTTAAAACTTACTTCTTGCAAGTGCAAAAAGGATGTCGGGGAGCCTGTGGATGCAGAAAGGCAGGATTAAAGTGCTTTATTATTTGCACGAATTGCAATGGTATCTGTAATAATTTGCAAGTTCCACTACATGATAGTGATGAAGAAGAAGAAACGGAGACTATTCTTGAGCAAACGTACGACGAAATTGAGGAACAAGAAGATTACATCGAAGTTGATAATTCAATTGCAGATTACGTGAAAGAAATTTTTACTTGTAACGTTTATCTCGGTACTGAAGAGGATAAACCGGCAAAGCCTGGTTCATCAAGGATAGTAAAACGAAGGAGAATGCGTTAATTTTTTTTTGTTTATTTAAAATTTTATAATTTTTTAATTATTTTTTAAATATAATTTTTTTATATAATTTATATAATATAGATTAAGCTTACATTAATACAATGTTTAGAAGGGGTGTAATGTGAAGCTGGAAACGCAAAATTTTATTTTTTTATTTTTTTTTAATTTTATTTTTCTTCATTTTTTTTAAATTTTATTTTTTTATATCATTTATATAATATAGATTAAGCCTACTAGAAATACCACAAAAAAAACGAGCTATTTTACTTAATAGGTAGTGTAAAAATGAGTTTTTTGGTCAAAATGCATGTAGGGGTAGACTTTGTGGCGCTCGTACGCTAAACTATTTATTTTACAAAAAAAAAGGTAAGACATAAATTATAGGAAATTTTCTCTAGTTTAATTTATTATATAACTATTTTTATCGTAAAATGAGTAGGAAAGGAGATATCTTTTAAAAATGGCGGCGCGAGCGGCAAAGGTACGAGGTGGCAAAGTAAAAATTCGAAAAGAGCACCTCAAAATCTATAAAAATACCAATTTTAAAAACTCCCTCAAAACTTTCCAGGTAAAACTACCAAATGACTGTACTATATATAATGTTTTATTTAGTATTCATGCCAGTAATTCTTTCTTCCTCTTCTTCTACTTTTGGCTAAAGTCAACCCTGTTTGCTTTAAACAGGCACTTCGTCATTTCCTTGGCAGTGCTAGATCTTTGAGCATATAAATTGTTTAACGTCCGCTAGGTAGTTTGTTAGACTTGTCTCCAGACGAGCCTGTAACCCTGGTTTTTATGTTAATGATAGTAATTCATTTACCTAGGAGAACCACCGACTTAACGTGCTCTCCGAAGCACAGAGCTAGTCATACGAAAGTTGTCGTTCTCCCAGTAATTCCAATACTTTTTATCTCACATAACCAAATTAAATTTAATTTATACAAATCTTAGACTAAAATAACTCTCAAAATGTTTTATTCTGAATTTTAAACAATCATCGGTTTCTTAGTCAAAACGGAATACGACAATATACAAGAATTATTAAATTATCGACTGTACTTTCGCTTTCTATCAAAGATTATTGAGAAGAGTTACGAAAATAAATCTGATAGATGTCTCAATCTCTTCACCCTCTCGTATATGAAGGATGTTCTAATAATATCTGACAAATTTTTGTTTTTTGAGTAAAACACAAAGCAATTGGAAATATTACTTTATTTTAACATAAAATTTTAATATTCTGCGGTCCAAAAGTAATAGGTACATAAAATTCTTTTTCAATGCTAGTCGTCTTTTTGAAAATCATTTTAGTATTTAAAATAATATAAATACTACAACTGATGAAATTAGTAATAATAAAAAATGCATTTTTAAAATATACCTATACTGTGTAAAGCTATGTGGAGCTATACCTGTGTATTTATCGTCAGTGATTTAATTAATAATGTTAATTAAATTTTGATAATGCTGTAATGTTATTAATTAAATATGTGATGTTAGCTATGTATATATACATACAGTATGTATACCCAATTTGCTATTTATACACATAGCTGGAAGCTCATGAAAATATTGGGTTCAATAAGTGACTTTAAAGATTTAACAATTATTTTATTTTTATGCATTCTGATACGCTGAAAACGTAAAGTTTTTCATCTTAATTAATATTATTGGCATTCTTAAATTCAAGTTGAAATAAATTGTTTTCATTTAGATTTTAGAATTAATTTATTGTTACGTTATAGCTATTCAATTGTGGATTATTATGTAGTATACAAACAACCATGTATAGCAATTTTAATTGTTGAGTTGATTTTTATAATTAAGAACAACTTCCTACAAAGGTCTTAATGGCAATTTACAAATGCTTTGTTACAGCTTCACACAATATATAATTATCATTTATCAGTATCTTTCATTAAATGATAACCTATGAAATACCTACGATATTTTTTAATTAAAGAAGAAAATAATATTAATAATAATAATGCAACATATTCATTAAATTTAACCAGTTAGTAGCAACTGTTTTTTTATTAATTATATCTTGTTTCTGTAAAGGCTTAATTCTGTATTTCTTTTAAGCTTTGTTAAGCAGCTAAGTTATAATTACGACTTTTTATGTTTATGCAATATAATACATGATCGATCGAATTATTGCCATGAAATGATCACCCAACCTTGCAGAAATGTCTGGCAATTTCCTTCTAATGATCACAATTGTACTTTACTTCCATTACATTTCATGCAGTTGAACTTTGAAGAAAACCTCTTTTGATTGTAATTTCTAACCAACCAAATTTGTAGATCACTTGATTAGAAGCAAATCATGCTTTTTCTGCTGAAATAAAACGAAACTGGATAATAAAACTACCCAGTGAATTTTATGTATAATTACACAGTTTTTTTTGAGAAAATTCTATTTGCACATAATTATTATTTTTGGATTATGCATAATTATTCAAGTTACTAGATAAAGCTTAGTCATATACAAATATCAAATAACGAATTCCATACGTTTACATGGAATTTCAGCGAACTATGTACTTAATTTAAGCATACAAAGCAGGAAACAAATTCGAACTAATCATGTGACAAATGACAAGAATGCTTTAATAATAAATTATTATAGGTAAAACTAACTATAGTATTAATTAATTTGACAAGCGATCTGACTATCAAAGTTTTGTGTATGGAACATAATCAAATACCTATACATATTTACTTAGTATTTGTTTAAAAGCACAACCAAAATAATAAATTTTGATTCGTATTTTAATTTTATATTTGATAAAGGCACAGTTCCAAAAAACGAATTTTAGATTTCTAATAAAAATCGACAACGAAAAACTTGGCCAACGCTTTTCATCCAATATAAAATTTATTGAATTGAAAGTGGCTTAACATGTCAACGGAAATTTCAAGTGTTCTCCACAACTTGATCAACTAAACGAAGTGTTCCTTTGCCCACGGTAACATTTTTTATTTAAATTTTATTAACGACAGTTCATTTTACAATTTTATTGTATAATTATACAGAGTGGGTGGCATTTGCCTTCCAAATATGTTATAAACACTTCAACTATCCAATAGTTACGTAAAATTATTATGTAAGCCATTCGTTTTATTACTTCACAACTTAATCCATCTCAATCTCAGCAATTAATACAAAATGCGGTTTGAACAAAAAATAAAGGAAAAATCAAATATAAATTCGATTCAAGTATCAAATATCAGAAAGCGCTGATACAACTAATAGAAGAAGATGATTCGAAACATCTGTTGATAAAATAGCTTAAGATTTTTTTGTTTTTTTTGCTGCAAGGAAAAGCTTCAAGTGTTCACGGTTTTAGTAAGATTTAATAAAATGATGAAAGCTAAAATTTTTCAACAGCGTCGTGTATCTGCAAATCTCTAAAATTAAAGATTTTTGATGATACGTCAACTTCGTCTTTTGTCTTCCACTCCAGACTCTTGTAGTTTTTTTCTACGAGGTCATGATGTCTGGAACACAATTTGAACGGAAATTGAGCTTTATAAAATGTTTATAAAAAAATGTTTAGGAATGGTCTTCCCACCCATTGAACTTAAAAATCGATAATTTTAATTAAATTGAGTATTTTAAATGTTATTAGGTTGGTAGTACGCATTTTCGGTATTCTTTGCAAATCGTATAGAAGGTGGTTAAATTTTATTCTCATCAGGACGAAAATTCTTCTAGATGAGATTTTCATTAAGCACCAATAATCCGTTGAAATTCAACCGAATATTATAATAATAACGAAGTTTATGTCATAATCATAACTTATCTCTTAGAAATTGGATGTGCGATGAAAACATTTTCTTTCTAGTCATGTATTACACATTCATTTTGTCACACTAAAATATGAAATTTGTAGTTATCCTGCTGACATGTCATTTAAACATTTGAACTTCATTATGTGAAATCACAATCAAGACTAAACATTTACTTATTCCATTTTGGAAAGGACGACAAGTAAATGTTTATTTTGCAGCTTTACAAAATTGTAGAAATGTTAGTTTTAGTTTGTTAGTTTTTAGAAAAACTAAAAAAAGCAAATTGAACTGTGCCCTACAAAGTTGGGTAATACACATTTAACTATTTGCAAATATTTTTTAAATTACATTTATTCAAGTCTTGAATTTTTTTTAATGTTTATGAATCGTACTATTACAGTTTTTAATTTATATTATATTCATCAGGCAATATAAAAATTCTTAGAGAAATAAAACCTCACTCTAGTTAAGATACTCTTATTTTGTTGAAGAATTTAATCGATTTATTTTAGCTTTTCATTGGTTATTTATTTTAGAAACTTTTTGATTTGCCTTCGTATTTGTTGATTTAGTGGAAGTGCATGTTGAGTAGGGAAAAGGACATGCGCCATGAGAGAGTATTTACTATCGTAAATAGTAAATTGAAATTAAATATTTCAAGTTGGAATTACCACGCAAAGTTTGAGATAGGTGTCGAGTTTAGTGTTAGTGAAACTTTTACATTTTCACTAAAAATTTTATTTTATGATATGGACCTTCGATTAGCTGTCGTCTGAAGTTGGAATTTGCTGTGGAAACAGCAAATTTTAATAGCTGCATTTGATGCTTTACTCAATTTGAGTAGATACTACATGCTATAGCTTTTTTTTAAAAATAATTTACGTATGGGTTTATATCAGAGTTCATCGGATGTCCGGAATCGATCTGTGGCCAGTGACTGCGTTAAAACATCCCGTTGTCTACCCTTCCAGTGGTTGAAATTCTCCAGTTTAATAATGTCTTGCATTTTGTGCATTCAGTAGATTTTTATCACCTTTGATCCTTTGATATTTGTTGTCATTTTTAACGGAAGTTATCAAATGGTTTGACTTACATTATTTATCAACTCGAAGTTGAAGCTATACGAAGCTTAATTAGATTTACTTCGTTTATATTTTTTTGCCAATTTAAGTTATATGCTGCGTTTAGTTTTTACAGTCACATTTTAGACAAATTCACTTCTCCTCGCTCACCGGTGTCAAAGCTACCGACTCTAGGGCACCCTTAGGTGCTTTTAAATAGCACGTAATCCTGGTATTTACCAGATTGATCGATTTGTTCATGGAAAAAGGGAAAATTTGTTTATGTGTTTTGGTTTAAAACCAAAAGTTGATATTAGTGACATAATATTATGCTGACCTTCCATCGAAAGTTTTTTTGATGAGAAGTCAAATTTGTCCATTTCTTTTGTGTTTTGATAAAGATATAACCGGATGATGAATGATTTTTTTGTAGTTTGCAGTATTTTTCTATTAAAACTTTATCAATTGGGTAAAGGGTGAAGAACTTGGTTTGGTTAAAAGTGCTCGACTATTTATTGTGTAGGGTGTCATGTAGGTTATCTTAAGAAGCGGATGCCTACACGGGAAGTCTGGAAGGTACGGAGTAGTGTCCAGGTAATAAGAAAAATTAATAAGAAGTACATACTACTGCGTTTTGCTTTCATCCAAGCTGACATGGCGTTGGAAAGGCCTATCGTCTAGAGCCTATCATTGTTTCGGCTACAATCAACAAAAATTAATTTTTTTAATAATGATATGCGATTAGGGGTGTACAAAATATAGAAAATGAAAGCGCAAGCATTTTAAACTTTGTAAATGCGCTTTTCAAACTCAAACGGAAAAAATCGATGAAGTGCATTGTTGCATTTGCTGATGTTTAAAACACGACAATCATTCATATATCCAGCATTCCCCGAAATTCTCACAGAAGAAGCTGGTCTTTACTGCACAACGACGCACTCAGTCCTTTGTCCACAAGTTGTTGAGGCCCAAACAAGCCACGGTACTTGACCATCTAACGTATGCTTTAGATTTAGCTCTGCGTGACTTCCTTCGATTGTCTAAACTCAAAACTTCTTTTAAAAGTTACTATTTGAATTATGTAGTAGAAATTCGATGTGGTGAACATGTATTTTTAAATGTGTGCAGAAAAGTGGATACAATTAGTATACAATTTTATAAAATTTTTGTATCTATAAATGGTATTGAGAAGTAACTGAATATTGGATTGAACAGAATGGAAGATGTTAATTTCTCAAGTACAATCAAATAAATTTAATTATTTTCATCAGATCAATTATTTAAATCAATTAAAATAAATCAATACAATTAAATAATATCATAACAAAAACATGATTGGAAAATTCCATTAGAAATAAAAATATATGTGAACTGAGACATGGAGTGCGAACATGCTAGGGCGTGGTTCATTAAATTATAATAAAAATAAAACTTTGATTGAAAACAAAATAGTAAATATATTAAATAAAATTGTAATTAATAAGTCTACAACCCAATATTTGAAAAATTATTAAAATATAAACGTTTTAATCGAGCATTTTCAATGATAATACGTTTTCATCTCAGATGGTCACGTTAAACTTTTAAGCCCAATGAGAAGCTCTGTATTATTGTATATCATGATATGTATATCAATAAGTAAGTGTCTCAGATTTTTAACTATAAACACGTCATTTCTTCCTTCATTCTTAGTTTCATTAGGTTACTTGAAACCCGATATTTTTAAGTTACTTGCCAGATAGGCTTTTGAGTAAAGGATTTCTAAAGTATTTACGCTTTTGAAGCTGACCATAAAAGCTAGTGGCCTAGAATACAAAGTATCATCTGTACAAATTTCTTGCTGGTAGTCTAACTAGGAGGATACAACTCAAGAAAGTAATCTGAGGGTACTACTCCAGATTAAGTACGAGGATCCTACTCCAGTATTTCCAGTATCTGGAGATACTCCTCATACTTACTTCATCTGGAGTAGCATCTTCATATTTAGACTACTCTTGCTGCTACATAAACACATGTAAAGAAAGAAATTTTATCATCAGGTGTCCGCTCAGCTTAAAGGTAGAAAATTTTTAAAATTTTTGTTTTTTAATTTAATTCATTCATGCGTCTTATTTAGGGACTAATAATAACTAACTTTAGATTTTCCTTATTCTAAAGTTCAAATTATTTTATTTTATTTGTAAAATCTTAGAAACAATAATTTAAACGTGACTTTATTATCGCTAATCGTCACATAATTTTACGTGCTAAAGTAGTATTAATTCTTAAATAAATTTAATTGTCTTCATCTTTTCATTCTGTCACTTTCTGATCTTATTAAAATTTTCCACTAATTTTTCTTAATTATAAGCTACTTTATTTTTACTTAAATTATTTTACAAAACATTTGATTATCATCCAATAAAGAACACTCCATAAAATAATCAGAAAAAGCTGTTGTCTGCGCATTCAACTTCACAACCATAGCATCGGATTATTTTAAATATAATTACAAAATAATCAATTCCTCCATTTCCCATTCCTAAAGGGCTAACTTTTGAGCCATGAAATCACATAATTGTGTGTATGATTTCAATTTAAAAACATCTGAAGAAGAAAAATAACCGTGCGATTGCTGCACGCTTTTGAAATAGTTTGAAATTTTTGTGATTATTTATTGGCTTGTTAATTTTGTAAACCTTAATTTTAATTACTCAATATAATTATAATATTCTTAGTAATATTTATAAGTTTCGTAAAGCACAAATGCAGAAAGTGCACACTTTCGTAAGATATATTTGGCGATTCTATACTAATATTGACTTTGAATTTCGTTCTAAATATAAAAAAAATATAGGACTGAAGTTTTATATTGTTGCTTTCAAATTCAGTTTCGATAATATTAATTTTAAAGCAATAACAGGAAATGCTTTATTTGAAAAGAAAAATATTGATGAATTTAATTCGATAACACTTAAATTTATTAGCTGACCCTGTGTAAGGCACAATTTAAAACTTTCTCATAAATTTTCGTACTAAAACATGTAACAGAATAAATTACACACAGCAATAAATATTTAACAAACTAATACATTATTATTAAATATTTAATCGTTAGTAGGTACACATAAACAATCGCTTTTAGGCACGTTTATGCAATTATTAAATGTTGTCATTTATTCAGAGGTGAATTTTTAGAAGCTAATTAAGTTTTAGCTTCGAGCTTCCCTATAGGCCAAAATGAAGAGGGGCCCCAAAATAATTTTAGCTTCAGGCCCTATTTAAAATTTGTAAATCTCACTCCTTGCACCATTTTCTAGTTGAATTTGTTTAGTAATTATTATTACACTGTAACGGTTATGATTATATTAATTATAATTCTTGCAGTATATCCAAGATGGGTACCTATTGGAACGATTTTATAATAAAAATCAAACCATGTAGGTATAGAGAAAACTAGAAATTATATTAATTATAATTAAACTGCAGATTGTTAAGAAAAACCTAGGTTTGACCGCACAAGTATGCCGATACAATTAAATTCTGCGGCTGATCTGATTAATTAAATGGTAAATTTTTTATTCATTTAATTAGTTAAATTCAACGGTTATGCAATATATTTTAAATATTATCTCTGTAATATTGCAAAAGTAACCATAAAAATAATAATCGAGTCGAGTCTTTTGTAAAATATATGTTTTTGATACAGTCAGAGTAGGAGGAAACTGATAATGAATGGGATGACAATTTCATACCAGTATATCTTTAGTACGTTTCTGGTTCATAACATTTGAGTGTTATTAAATCGATAAAGCAAGCATCAATAGTGGAATAATCAGCACATCATTATGTTGTATACAAGAGGTATTGATTACAAAGCAAATGAGTTCCCTGGTTCTTCATCTCTTTAGCCATCTTATGAAATAACTCAACATGTATTACATACTATTATGTACTATACGTCCATAGCTAAAATTTATCTCCTTCGGAAAATGTGGTAATTCTATAGAATTGATGGTATGCATGATATATTTAGACAAACATTAGTAGATTACCACAAACTTTTAGGATTAATGTACATAATTTCAGTTGGAATTGAATTAAATCAAATATATAAATAAGTATTATATAATATAATTCGATGTACTTATAAAAAATAACAATTGCAATTTTTAAATTTTCAATGCAACCAACAACCTAATACTGGTAGAATTTAGTCCTTGCAATATGCAACCCATCGAACGTTAAGAGAAATTTGTATGCTGTAGTACAATATAAAATAAAGGTATTGGAATAACTTTGGTTTCCAATAAACAGAGTGGATAGTGGAAATTTCCCATAAAAGGGAAATTAATAACATTTCATATTTATAACGATTTCGTTCTGTTTTGGGAAGGATGCACCCAGTTGTTCTCTCAAAGCTTTACCAGTATAAAATTTTGACACTGCTAAAAACCTCGTTTTATTACCTAATATTGTAGGACATTAACATTTGTTTTTGTAATAACCTGAAATACTTGTCTGAAGCCATTGCAAAAGAAAAGTGATAAAAACTTTTAAAATTGTAAGATATAAACGGTCCAGATGCATGAAGTTCCATTTTCACCATTTCTGCAATAAAAAACGAATCAAATGGAATTGATTTACAAAATTATTTGATGAATAGTCAATAAAATTGGAGACAAAAGAGGTTTGTATGGTTATTGGTTTAATATGCTAAAATAAAAGCTTAGGGAAACAAATCACCATTAAGGTAAATAAAATTTAGCAATTGAAATGGAGTCGAAAAGGTGCCATAAAAACGCTTGAGCAACTTTATTACCTAAATATTGTGAGTGAAAAATTTATTATGATTATTTTTTCAGAGTTATGTTTATCCTTACATCCTTGCAGCACGTTCTTCCAGTAAGGAAATATTTTTTATTCGGGCATCGCTACGTAGGTACAATATAAAGCTGCATTCTGAGGTTGTGCTAAAGTTAAGAATTAGCGGATATGAAAACTTTTACCTACTTTTCTTCCTGAAAGATACATTTCATAAATTTTCAATAATAATCCAGCAAAAAACGAATATTTGTATAGAGCCTCATTTTAGCTTTATAAATAAAAGATATTATCAAATTTTGTCCAAAATCTGACAGTGGTGTAGGGGTATAGTACGTAACCCTTAAATTAAAAAAAATTTGATTGTGCACAAAAAATTATGTTCAGTAATAAAAATTTGCTAGAATTCTCCTCCTTCTGTCAACTAAACAAAATTTACAAACCTAAAATATTTGATTTATCACAATCCCCCCGTGTGAGACCAAAGGCCGAACAACCACATCATTTAGTACGTACTGCAAGTAAAATATAGTCATTGGAATTTTTAAATAAAAACGGTAGACTGGATTTGAATGATATGCCAAGGTTTAGAAATATTTCATTTTGTTTATTTAAATTATTGAGCAAGTCCGTGGGGGTACAGACTAAATTCCTGACCTTTAAATTTTGATCGAGTTAAAAACGAAATTTTTATTCATACCTATAATTGATGGAAACTTTTAATTAATTTCAAGTTCATATGATAGGTGTTCAATAATTACATAATCTAGCCAGACAAAAAGTTTTTGGACTTGATCTTTTGTTATTTTGATTTAACAGAGAACTGGAAAATCTAAACCCACGACTACTTGTTTGTAATAGCTTACGATTCACTCCATGCCATTTAATGTAAAAATTCTTTCAAAATATTTTTAATTGTTTGACCTATTTTAAAAAATTTTTTTTTCTATTTTAATTTAATCGCTGCATTTTCAGTAGGTACAATAATTTTTTCCTAAACTTCTCTTAGCATCCAATGTTTAGCTTGCTTAAAAGGACAGAAGAAAAAAAAATGATTATGGAAAGAGTTAAATGGTGATTAAAGAATTTAGCCAAGCGATAAAAGATAGTAATAGTAAAAGGTGGTATAGACCACCTCTTTCACACAGACCCCAAACAAAATTTTGTATATTTTTGTTTCATAATTTATTATGATGATGTTTTTCAGCGTTTTACTTCTTTAACTTATAATTTCTTTCACAAGAACATTTCGAAAATAAGCAGGGAGTCAATGATTTGCATTTTATACGCTAATTATTTCCACTGCGTATTCGCAAATTTACTTGGAAAAATACTAAGCTTATCACGATCTACTAAACTAACCTATTAACTAGAGTTAGACATAGATTATCTTTGAAAGCAATGAATATTGATGTAGATGTGTTATTACGTAAAACATTTAAATATTCTGTGCTTAGAGAAGCTAAATATGCGATTTATTTATTTTACAATTCTGAAATACTTTTAAGGTTAGGTTTGTTTGATATTTTTTGAAATAAGAAGACTTGAAGCAAACAACATTTTTTTTGTTCATTAACTCTTGTAATTCAAAATTTTCTCAAGTAAGAGAGAGGTGAAATAAGTAAAAAGAAAGAGGGATACATGAGCATGATAAGATTTATTTCCTCCTTTGAAGTAATAAGTTCATTTTGATTTAAATATCTTATGAAATGATGGATGCAATATATCTAATGAACTGGGATCATCTGTTATCTGCTAAATAACTACTTTATCATAAGCAGCACAATATTGCTATAGAAAAGAAAAAAGTTTACTACTTATACTTTTATAATATCACAGATTTATGAAATTTATAAATATTGTCGTAGTTCAAAATGACCATGAATGGCAAGAAAGTGATAGAATCCAAATTCGATGTGTTGGTTTTTTAACATTTTCAAAACTATTTTATTTGTTTTGTTAATGTAAGATTTTTTCAGAGTTACCTGAAGGTTGCATCTCGGTTAATTATCATTAATAAGAAGTGCTAGGGTATTAATGTCCAGTAAATTTTGTGGCTGTAAGTACTATGTAAATGAAAGCCGACAAAAGCAAAATTCTAGAAGTCAGTAATTCAATAAAAGTGCCACGATCTTGTAAAAATTTCAAAATTGACTCTGAAATATTTTTTACGACGTTAAAGTTCAATCTACTAACTATAAAAAGTAAAAAGATTGGTCGAGGTTACTCCGTATATTGCGGATTTTTTGAGTTTTGGTTGCCAACTGATGATAAGCGGATTATTTTATGCAGGTGATTTGTAAAAAGTAGTGGATGAATTTCATATTGTGAATTATTACAGTTTAAAGTTGTTTTCCACAAAAACTCATTGAATAATTGAATCGACGTCAATTTGTTATTTCATTTGATACAGAAAACTTTAATAAATTCTTTGGAATTTGATAATAAAAGATTCGAAAACACGAATACATGCATAAGAGATCGCATGCCACTTAAAGAACCGCTGAGCACAGTTTGTGATTGTGTCTGCACCAGACCTCATACGGTCTCTTTTGTTTTTCAGAATAATAAATATTTTGAACAACCTAATTTTTATTTTATCAAAATTTTTGTGAGATCAAAAAGTAATATTATATAAAAAATTTCATCAACATAAAAAATAGCATAAAACGAATATTGACATTTAATATATTAACGTTAAAATTAAATTTTATGCAAATATTGGATTTATTCAACCACATTCTGGATAAAAAATGACTAAAAAATTAAATATAAAAAAAATCTTTTTTGCACAAATCGATAAAAAAAAGATTAAAATCATATTTTTTCAATCTCAGTATGAACTCCTTTAAATTAATAACGACATTTTCTAAAACTACATTAAGATTAAATTTTGCTTTGATAAAATAATCAAGAATTTAAAGAAGAAAATTGTTTAGTTTTCCACATCGTGTTTTCGCACTGCGATATTAAATATAATTTAATTTTTTCTTAAATATCACGACAGACGCATAATTAAATTTATTTCAACTTTAATTTATCTTAATTAAGAAATACAATCTTTGGTGTCACATTTCCAAGATAAAATTTTTTAAATTATGACATTTGTAGAGAAGCTCGAGTTTTTCAGTTAATTGTGCGTTATGTGGGTAAGTGATGTTTTTTCTTAATTAAGTTTGAGGTCTTAAAAATTGAGCCTGAAGTAGGAAGTGCAACAATAAAAGATTCGTACTTTAAATTTTTAAAATTAGGTTACACTTGTTGAAATAACAATGCTGTTAGAAAAATAACTAATCTTCTCCAGCTGTTATTATTTTGAGGAACATGCACAGCTTGCAGGCAACGAATAAAAATATACTTTTTGCCCTAGCAAATAGCTCAGGTGTAAATCATTCTCGAGGTTGTGCTTTGGTTGTTTAAATGAAATAAGATTGCCGACAAAATGTCGGAATAATTCAAATGTTTTCATAATTTATTAACTTAGTTAGTCGAGTCGAGTTATTGCATCGCACTTGGAATTGTTAAATTCAACCCCGGCTTCCGATAATACAAAATCTTTTGCAGACTGTTTGTTGTAATGTAAAACAAAAAACTATCTTAATGCGGAAACTGAATAACTATAACCCAGTGCCATCGCTGCCAAGACTGGGGCCATACCACTTCAAAATATAGCGTTTAAAGCTAAATGTTTAAAATTTGTAAGAACTCACTTGATGAAGAGTTGAAAGCTTTTGTTGACCTAAACTGTAACATATGTTAACTGTATAGCAGATTTCATGAGGAAATTAACCAACAAACAAACATGAAAAAATGTTACAGGTACTAAAAGACTACAACACATTAAAATTCTGTAATTATTATGGTTGTTAAGATTAAAATTAATTTATGAAATGATAACCAAATAATAAACAAAATGCAAGCTAAAAAATTATTTAATTAAAATGGAAAACTTCTTTTCTCAAATTCACCTAAAGCGTAACCCGTATTCTAAAAATATTTCTACCATTGTTATTTGTTCATTGTTTTTATTATCTACATTTGTAACATTATTTTTCTCTTTTGCTTTTAAAAGCCGTAAATATTTATCCTAATCCAATTATCGCAAGTTGGCTATTGTAACTTTACCAACAAAAATAATGCCAAACTTTGATACAATAATCTCAAATACCCTTTCACCCCAATTAAATCTGGAGATATCTGTTAATATAGGAGGCTTCTAAATGTTTAGTAGTAAAATTTACAATTAGGGCTTACTAATCGGACAATATTGTATTGGTCAAATTAATAAGGAATATTCTAGTTTTTACAAGAGTTAAAAAAAGTTGCGACTTCACTATTTCAACTTTTAATTCAGACAGCATCAATTGCATTTTAGATTAGTAAAAATTTCCTGCCTTACCACTACCCATCTGGAGATAGGATTAAAGGTTTAAAGTTAAACTTCAAACAGTCTCTCCAAGTTAACCAGAAGGGTGGGTGTAAGGTCGAAAATACTAGTTAATCTGATTTACAATTGATGCTTTCTAAATTAAAGATTAAAATGATGTAGTGGCTAGCATTTAGATGGGTGACTGCGTGATGACTGCAGTCTTTTTCTGATTTCAGATTTTGCGATCTGCTTTTTTGCTAAGAGATGCAAATATTATTAATTGATTATAATCTTTTTAATTACTAGATATATAATTTAGTAGAGACGGTCATTTGCCTTGCAAGTAACGCGATCAACTGCGAATGCAAGGTACCGAGTTCAAATCCGGAGAAGGACAACTTTCTTATGACTGGTCTCCGTGCTTCGGAAGGCACGTTAAGCCGGTGGTCCTCCTGGGTTAATGAATTGCCATCATTAACATGAAAACCAGGGTTACAGGCTCGTCTGGAGACAAGTCTAGCACACTACCTCTCAGACGTTAAGCAATTTATATGCTCAAGGATGCCAAAGAAACAACGCAGTGGCTATTTAAGGCAAACAGGGTTGACCCTAGCCAAAAGTAGAAGAAGAAGAAGAAGATTATAATCTAATTCTGTAATAAGCTCGTTCACTGTTCATAATCGTTCATTTAGCTCAAGTGGCGCCACTCGAAAAAATGGCGGAATTTTATGTAAAAAAAGAAAATTTATCTCTGTTTGTGCTTTGAATACTTTCATTATTAATTGTGTTCAATTTTGCATAAAATTATATCTGTGATTGACATTTTGAAAATTATTACAATGTATCAAAAAATAAAGAGATATTTTTATTTAAATTTCGCTTTATTTCCAATAAATTATTCCTGCGGGTGTATTTTCTATTTCAACGAATTAATATTAATCACGTCATAAAATATGTATAGACAATTCATTATAAACTGCTATGATTAAATTGATTACCGTTTTCAAATGATTCTCATTTTTTAAACGAATTCGGTTAATATTAGTTAATTAAACTAATAGAGCAAACGCAACGACCATTAAAAAAAATCAATCATTTGATTAACCTCGAATACAATAAATCCGGAGAAAGAAATCTTTAAACGTTCGGTTTGAAAAGCTTTTATTAAATTTAACTCAATTTAACTTGACAATGAATAATTAATTAGCATTTTTATAAAAATAAACAAAGTGACGCGTCTTCGACGTCTATTCTTAAAATTTTATTTATATTGTACGTAAACTGTCTAAAACTGTTTTAACAATATTGCTATTTAAAAGAAGATGCTAGTAATATTCTACAACTTTTATGAAAAAGTTCATATATCCGGAAAAAATACGATTTACTTATCTATGACTTGTATCTTGAGATAGTATAATAATATTTTCAGGATGTTCTTCTGAAAGTGAATTTCAGAGTTAGAGTAAATACGTTGAAGATTTTTTTAGGTTAAATTTAAGTTTTGTTTTCGATGGGAAGACAATCTTGTTGAGTATTAATATGATTTACTGGTGCTTTTAATTCTCGTTCTTTTAAATGGATAGGAAACCCTCTCAAAAATTATTACATCTTCTTAATGTATCATTAAAGCTTCTCCGCTCATAGAAGCTGTAAAATAAATACCCAGTTCCTTCAAATCAGAACAAAAACATGAGAATGTTAAGTGAATTTTTTAAAATACTTGCAAAGTGTTAATAATAAATCGTGCTAATTTAAGGTAACATTAACCATGACCTTTATATCACGTACCAAAGGCATAGTTGTTTTCACATTTTAAGCTCATAAAGTTCAGTGAGCACTCATTACTCTATAAAATTATTCACCGAGTTCTAAAAAACGCCCCAGCACTTCAGCGGCATCTACTATGTGGTAATCTGTTAATTAGGTGAAAATAAAAGAATTTAAATTAAACGTGTTCCAAATGTAAAGTAAAAATTAGCGAAGGTTTTAAATAGTACTAAATTTTTTATTGATTGCAAAACAACCTTCACTACAATTAAAAGGAAACGTGTCAGCATTTACTACTACATTTTGGATAAACGAGCACACATAAAAATTTAACTTTTAAAAATGAGAAATAAATTTGTATTAAGCGGATAAATAATTAATTTTCATTTCCTTCACTACTAACAAAAAGTTGCAGATACTCGTATAAATGCTTAGGGAAAAGCTAAAATCCCAAACCGAATTTTTACAAAAGATATCTCGAGAGGAATTCTATAAATATAGCTCTTAAAAGAGATTCGTGTAGGTCAAACCATTTAAAAATTAATTTTCGAAAAATGTCAAGTTTTGTTTTTTAAGAAGTAATATCGATCGATTTTTGTATTCAAGACGAAAAAACAAACTTTTTGTGAGGCCTATAAATATTTTATTAATTCTGTTTTTTGTTAGTTAAACATTAAATTTTCTAATATCAAAGTTTATATTCAATTTCGCGTTCTCGTTCGGAATACAAAATCATGTATAAATATTGGACGATGCGTTTTGTGTGTTTTCCAATAGGTATTAATCAATTGAAAGTAGAAACACAAATTTAAAACTCGAGACACAACATTTTTAAATAAAATTGAGAAGGTTTAAGTTTTTTAAATTTATGATTTTGAAATAAAGTTAGTAAAGAATGGTAAAATAAGGGTCATATACTCCATTCCACATCTATAATTCCTATCAATGTCAAAAGTTTAGAAAAGTAATATTGGCAATATCTAGGGATCACTAAAATATTTATCTTTTTAGTTATAAAAAAGTTCAATGTCATAATTTTTGACACATGTCACTTATGTATTTCATTCGGCTGTAGACATATTTTATATCAGAAATCGCAGTAGCGTCCTTTTTGGCATTATTTGCCGTGTTTCATCATTAGGTTATAAACATAACCTAAAATGATTGGGATTACCAACCTTCAAATATTTAATTTATATTTTTTAGTTCTTCGTGTTGCAGAAGTTACAGAAAGCATTTCTATATCTGCATTAATTTTAATCTACTGTTATCAGTGGACTAGGGGCCTAATCTGTATGCTATTTTAGTTTTTGTTTTTCCTACCAGAACTATAGAACTTCCAATAGTTCTAAAAAAACTTGAAACGGAATATAATATTATTGAACCATATTATAATTTGTAACACCTGAAGATTATGCCACATTTAAATGTTACGCCACCTAATTTCTAGTTTTAATTATAAAACCCACATACAAAGAAGTATTAATTAATCATATTTTATAAAATATTAATTAATCCTTAAAATATTGTCACATTATTAGATTGTGTTTACTTGTATTTGTAGGCGTACAATAAATTGTAAAATTTACATTGCATATAACAGCATAGGGATCAAATTTGTATTTACTTGATCAAATTAATCAATTAAAAATTATAACCACTTTCGATTAAAAATATCCCAAAGTAAAATATAATTCAATTTGTATTTTAATTAAAACTTCTGTTATTGTTATTTCGTACATTTAAAATCTGATGGATTTTTTGCTGCCACCCTTAAATAAAATTCAGGTTTGAGTTTTTTGAAAATCGCTTTATTTCAAATGCATAATAAATAAATCATAATAATAATAGCCCCTCTTATATAACTTTTAACATAAATTAACATAATTTGAAAAGTATACTACTAGAATGTTTACTAATATTTTTGTTATAACCACCCCTTCAATTTACTTATAAGAAATAATGACATTATTATCGTTTTTATGGGAATTTACATTAATTATGATTTATTTAAATTTGCTTCTTCTTCTTCTTCGTATGCTTCTTGACAGAAGCGTCGTGACCAATTTAATACGTTATTAAATGGCTTTCTTGGCAGATTACTATCAGTGGTTTGCCATTGCCTTCCGAGAAGAGAGGGTCATAATTAAGTTTGATAAACATTGTTCGGGTTAGGGATCAAACCAAGGGCTTCTGGCCTAGAATCCGGTCCTTAGCCCGTTCACTTAGCTCACCTCTCAATTTGCAGATTGTCATTATAAATTTTTAGGTATGAATAATTAAATAATTATCAGGAACGTCTTTGTAATTTCAAAATATAATATGTACCCAATTCTTTTTTATTTTAAGCTTAGTCGAGGAGCTACCAGCACATAACAATAAAAATTGCAAAAAATATCCTTGAGGTAGCTTTCCGAATAAAATACTCTCCGTATTTAATCATCATCCAACCCGGATGGAGGCGCATCCATGGAGTTTTTATGCCGAAATACTATTATATTCTCTAAATTATATGCAAGTTCTTCATAGTGAACCTTCAGCAGTAGATAATATAAGGCCGAACAAGAAGATTTAAAATTTAAAAGAAGCACCTAAAGTAAGTATCAATGCAAATGTATTTAAATTTATTAATTTTTTACAATTTATACATTTTATTTTAATTTATACAAAATAAACTAAAATGGGTATCTACTAGTACCTACATAAAAATTATAAAATTTCCAAGGAATAATTAAATTTAATATAAGTAACGCTTGAAAGAAAATCAACTTTAATAATAATTTTGAGAAAGCAAAACATCAAATTCTGTTTCAATCCATAAAAATAATTGACTTTTGTGTTTTTTTTGTTCTTCAGCTGCTTATAGAAACATAATGTAAATGTGGCAAAAACAAACTAAATGTATCTAACAGTTTTTGTAGGATAAAAAGGAAAACCTTTCAAATTAACTATTTCAAAATATCCACTGTTGGGTACGTTGAATATTTTGACTTGATCTTGGTTAGATTTTTAACTATCATTTTTTGAAATGCAATAGCAAACTAACATCTTCTTATGGTTATGTATATGAAAAAAACTAAAGCTTTAGGTATAATATTTACCAGAAAACAGGGAGAAAATGTGTTCAAAAAAGCGTTACAATTTTTACTTAATGAATTTGATTTCACAATAATTTGTATCTTTTTATAATACACTTAGACTAAAAAAACTGATGAGAAATCAAACCAAAAATAAAATATGACACTTGACTGTACGTATGCAAAGACCCTTTTTGGGATTAGAGAAGTTTAGAACCGACATTTTTTACTCTCAAATTGCTGAAGTGTGTACCAGCCCGGTTTTTCTTCATGTCTTTCGGACACCTTTTGTTAAGTTTGACGCAAAAGTGCATATTTAGCCAAATTTACATTTTTATAATCCAGAATAAAATATCAAAAGGCGGGAAAAACTGCGAGAATAAATTTCGTTAAACTAAAAACTGACCATTTCCCCTTTTTGGGTTTATATAATCTGTAATTTACTATTGCAATAGCACCTTTGGGAGTAGCAAACAAACAATTTAAAACGTGACCAATCCAATAAAAGCATTTTAGATAGACAATTTTTAAACGTGTGGTAGAAATTTCCACTTTTGTACATACATAAATTTCTGTTAAAGTTAGAAAAATTCAATACAAGTTTGTTAGAAAACTACAGAAAAGTTAAACTTACCCCATCATATAAAATTATTTATCGCAATAATACCTACAGTAATAAATAAAATACCTACACCTTTGGTATGTACTACATAATAATATATTCTATTGTAAGTGTAAGTTTAACTTGAGATAATTAACATTTCACTTCCAAAATGAACCCACATATTCTGAATAGTCTCAAAGTTAGAAATTCTATTCAAGTGTAATTTATTATTTTCTCTTTTTATATTTTTTTACTCCTTTGTTAAAGTCTAATCAATACTTAAGCACAAAAGATAAAAAAGTTTTAACGGTCCGCTGAAGTGTTTAGAAGCTTAAATATTACAAATATAACAATATATTATCTCGTAACCTATACTAGCAAAGAAAACGACTGAAAATCTCGCTCCAGTACATAAAGGGTTATGTAAATGTAATTTTGTGTGAATGTCTATGAGAATAAAATTAGTTCAATTATACAAAAATTTAGTATTGCATTGATGTCATATTTCTTTATTAGCTTGACTAAAACCATGTCAAGAAATAGCTTAAGGGCAGGGGGGGGGGTTAGGTTAATTCGGTGAAAAAAGGAATGTTTTTAAAATTTTTTTTTGTGAAACTGAAAGCGTTAGTTTATTCAGTTAATTTCCATATAATAATGCAACATTTGAACAATATTTTCCTAAATTTTTATTGCAAAATATTTAAAATTGAGAGAATGATAGTGAAACTCCGGAGGCGCTTCGAAAAAATGTTGTTTTGCAGTGTACATCATAACTCGCAACAGAATCATCTGAAACCAAAAAGTCACGGTCTTGGACGATAGCTCTCACCCAAAAGTATAATATTTATGAAAGAAAACTCGACGGAATCTGATAGAAAATATTAAAATGAAGCGTTTTAGATATGGAGAAATTTTGTATATCGATTAGTTTAGCTAGTAATTAATTTTAAAGTTTGCGATTTTTATTCCATTTTGACCTCTATTGACGCATTGTGTTGACGGTACGAGTGAATTTACTTACATTAACTGTCGGAGGGTGGAAATCTCTGAAGCGCCTTTAGATTTTTGAATTAAATTTTACGAAAAAAGTAGTGGCGACCACCCCGTTCTTAAAGCTCATTTTAGAAGTTTGAGAGACCCCCGAAAATATCAAAAAAAAAGTTATATCTACTCCTTCAAATTCATCCTTTCAAACCGCAATAACCGCTTCGATCATAGATGATTTTTTAAAATTGGAAAATTTGGATTTAAACTTGGAAAAATAAGGCCTATTTGGTTCATACTTTTTATGTTTTGTAATTGCTCTTTGGTTTATTTTCTTTCATAATTTGCTTCAAACATTTTTAAAATCGGTGTGAGACCTATCGTCCAACTCCCAAAAATCAAAATTCATTTGTTAAAGGAGATGTTTCTTGAGATGTTCTCCTTTCTGGGAGGATTTTTGTTTTAATTTTTTATTATTTCGTAGCACTTAAAAGCCAAAAAACCGATTTTCGCTAAAAAAAAAGACTAATTTGTTATTGTAAAATTAATAATTATTAAAAAAATCCTCACAGGGTTACCTCGAGATACATCTCATTAAGCAAATGCATTTTGATTTTTTTTATTTCAGATGATTCTGTTGTAAGTTATTTGTGTAAGTTACACCGCAAAACAACTTTTTTTCAAGACGTCTCCGGAGATTCACTGTCACTTGCTTAATTTTCAATATTTTGCAATGCAAATTTAGATATTGTTCAAATGTTGCGTTATTATATGGAAATTGACTGACTAAACTAACACTCTTTGTATCGCCAAGAAATTTCTTAAAAATATGCATTCTTTAAACGATCAAAATCAAGTGATTAAAAATCGTAGTTATCATTCAAAATTATTCAAAAATATGTAAATATAGGTATAAATGAATTATATTGTCATATGTAAAACTTAGTTTGTATCAAGTTATGAAGGAAAATGAAATCCATTAATAAAAATATATAAATTATGAGATAGGTAATTATTACTACTGTTTCGCTTTAATTTAAGCTTCTCAGATAGTTATAATATAAAATCATAAATTTCTTACATTTAAATTTTATATTCCCATATTGAAGTCTAACGGTATTTAAAAATTCATGAATAAATCATAGAAAATGTAATATATAAACTAAGAAAATAGGAAAATTATAGAAAAAATATAAAATAAATTATAAAAAAAAACAATTTGAGTTTTGAAAATTAAAACAATGTATTTAAGTCAAAATGACAAATAAATACTTGTAAAAATAAAAATTATAAACCCATTAAAGAAATTTAAATACATCGCGAGTTAATAGATCAAAAATGAAAGCCTAAAATTATGTATAAAATGAATGGCTACTAAAGAAATTAAAATTTGTGAAATAATTTATTTTGAAATTTTCAATGTGTACAAGGTCCAATGATTTTCATAAAATTGACAATTTTAATTTTTTCAAACCAATCAGAAAAGGCAGACAGAGAGAACTTTTATACAAAAAGGCTCCCAATCGACAAGAAAAAGATAACTGACATAATGAACACCATTAAATTCCATCCTTCCATCAACTTCAGGGAAAGGTTAAGATGACGGATAAACAATTTAGTTAAATAATAAAAGGAATTTTGGGTTCCTTAGAACGTTTTAGATATAGCGGAATGTCCTAAATATATCGATTACTTTAGCTAATAAGTGATTTAAAGTTTCTAATTTCTGTACGAAAAGTGACGGTAGTGACTCATCCTGTTATCCGTTCGTGTGGATTTACTAACATTTCAAGCTGGGCGTGGCGAATGAACTCGAGATCAGCAGTAGCACTAGTACCATGGTGGCGTTAGGACCGATCACTGTTTAAAGGCTTTTATTAGCTTAAATTTGCAGAAATAAAAAAAGGGATTTCGTCATCAAGCTTAGGTTAGTTTTAGGAAACGATTTTTATTTAATAAATTTAACTCCGCCAAAAAAAGAGATTGATCTAATGATTAAAATTCTGCACATTTTTCTAGAGGTATATGGGACTAACTTTATTGTTTTAACCAATTGAATGTCGTTAAATGCCATTTGATGTAGTTTTTCAGTTTGTAAAAAAGCCTTTTTTGCAAAGATCCACAATTTTTTTTTTATTATTGCTTTTTGCGGACAGTTTTTTTATCATTCTTTAGAGCAAAAATTTTTTAATTTGCTGTCCGGGTTTCGTAACGATCCTCGAATATTGTAAAACAAATGAAAAACTTTTTTTCAAAATTTGATAATTAAAAAATATAAACTTTTTTCTACATTATAAAATCACTTAATATTTTTTGTCTTTTTAAAACCCAACAAAATACTTCAGTTTTCTCAAAACTAAACGTTTTCCTAAAAAATTATAAGTTTTAGTTGTTGACTTTTGAAAAAAGGTCTTCAAAAGACCTTAAATAAAACAATTTTCAAAAAACATTTTTGCTAGTTTCCCTTTCCTGCTGAAATGTGACCTATTCAGATGTTAAATTTAGCAATGCCAAAAAAGTCTCCAGTGTACCCTAACTTATACTAAATGCTTTAATTTATATTAAAACTTCAAAATGTTAAATTTAAAATATTTAAATGCTTTAACGATTGTTTCTATAATTTTGAGTCCAAAATATATATTTTAAAGAAAATTAGAAGATTTTTCTTGATCATGTGCCCTATCATAGGAAAGGACAAGAGAGACTGTAGATTAGCTCTAATAGCCTTAACATTTAGTTTGATATTTTGTTTAATTTCTTTATTATTGAAGAAAACTTGAAAAATTTTAAAAACAAATAAAAAAAATCGATAACAATAAAGAAAGTTAATATTTAAAAAATGGGGGAGGGGGCTAGCACATAATTTTATTTCGTATTTTTTTGGTTCTCATTAAACTTTTAACATTTTATGTTTGCAGAACAATTTAAAACAGACGTATAAAAAATGTAAAAGCAAAATTTTTTTGGTTATTTGTTTTGCAAAAAAAATAGAAGTTAAGCCAACTTCGCTCATATCAAAATACATGTAATGAATAAATTCATTTACCCTACTTTGAGAAGGAAAATCAAAAACATTTTAAAAAAAAGGTGAAAATGAAAACGAGTTCATGCCAGCTAAAATAAAAGTTGAAAATTAATTTTCTCCTTAAAAGTTTAACTTTACTTTTAATTAAGCTAAGGAAAGAGTATTTATATTAAGTCTGAAAAACGATCAACATACTAAGAGTGAGGTTTTGTTTACTTTTAATTCACTTAAGTAGATTACATAAGTTGACTTCAAAGTTTACTTACATAGTATTAAAGAGTGAAAACCCAGTGAAACTGAAAATTAATGTCCTAAATAGTAATAATTTATACTACATACACGACAAAATAAATAAAAAATCGTTTTTCAGGCAATTTAATAATATAAATAAGAAAATCGATTCCAGATAAACGCATTGCAATAAATTGTATATATTTGGCAATAAGTTAATCCAAAAAAGAATAGAAGTTGTACAAACGTTTTCGAACAATTCTGCGTTTGCAACAAATGAAGTTCTAAATCAATGTAGAACAAATCTCAACGTAAACACTAACATATTTATCTGTTCGGTCGTATAGAATTAAATGCTTATGCCCTTTTGTATTACTTACTTGATGCCAAACATTGTTTAAGTAAAATCCAATAGTTTTAATTAGCTTTGATAAGTTTTACATATTCATTTCATTGTTAGTGTAGCAGATTACGTTTCAATCGCAATTAGCAACTACGTATTAAGTTAGAACGACTATTGTTTATAATCAATGGTTTATCTGAAATTTTAACGAGTCTGTTAAATTATTTAATATAGAGCATGTGGAGATTTCTAAAGCAAACTGAAAATACTACTATTTTAAAGCTGACTGCATTTTGCATAGCACCTAAATCACGTTTAACTGATGATGACCAAATTTTGATTAATGCATGACATAATTTACAAATTCATTTAAAAATAGATAACCAACTTTTACAACAATTATTACATTAATAAATTAAAACTATTTTGCATATCTAAATTACTTTTAAATCCTGTCATACAAAAGCTTGATCCTTTATTATGGATTATTAAAATTATCAACATTGTATGAAAAGTTTAACTATAAAATTTTCAATTTGATAGTTAAACTGATGTAGAATTTTACTCGGTAGAGGGATTAAAAATTACACTAAAAGATTATAAACGTTGGACAGTTTTTCATCCATGCTACAAAATTGTGCAAATGAAACCAAAGTCAAAAGCCGCATTAACATAAAATGAACTAAAGTTGATTGAATCATCTTTTTGTGTGCGGTGGGTAAGAGTGGGTGCAATTATGGTAAACCATACCACACAAAACTAAAACTTTAACGATAAACAAAAACAACAACCGTTACTAGAACCATTTCCTGATGGAAATGAACTTGTATTATTAGAAAATTATTTAATGTCATTTGAATTTCAGATGGAGATGCAACAGATTAATTAGATGCCTAATGTTTATAAAAAGACCACTCAAGAGGTAAGTGAATGGTAGCGGGTCAATGTTAGATGACTTCTTTGAATTCAAAGCATTAAAAAAATAAATTTTATTGGAATAAATTTATAGCTAAAAAAAAATCTGTATAAACATTGAAATGACAATTTTGGCGGCAGCTTTTGTTAACACAAAATTCTTTGCACTCTCTACATCTTCTTTGCAATACAAAGCACAGTCACGTCTATCGCTCAATGGAAGTCAATGTTCATATCACAATATATATTTTTTGTGCAGTTGGTTCCAATTTTACACATGATCGGCTTAAAAGCGCTAGTTATAGCTTTGTCGATTTTTTGATACTACACACTTTGTCATTATGGTATGCTGAAAATATGCTAAATTATACGTTGGGTTATTGTATACTTACAAGGTGAGTGCCAATACTTGCGCTCATCAATTTGCACCATTTTTAATATAATAATTAGTTATACATCAGCTAAAAATGTAAAATTCTAGAATTCAGTGAAATTAGAAAAAATTGATTTTGAAAAACAAAAATTACAGGAAGTTTTGCTTTCCATGCATTGCGAGTAATATTTTATAACGTAACATATGCATTACGATTATGCAACCCACGATGTTCCCCTAAGAAATGCATGGTTATCCTTGACATGCAATTTATATAAAGATACCACGAATTCGTTCTTCCAATCGGCTGAATTATGAAATTTTAAATTTTTACCTGATGTTTTACTAATTATGACTAAAAGGTATATTAAAAATGGAGCAAATTGGTGAGTGTAAGGGCCGGTTCCACCAACTTCATTAAGTGCTTTAATGTCGGTTAGTTGTAGTTAATCACGGTTAAATAAAACAGACTGTTCCACCACTGTTAACCAGGGTTAATGCTACACTTATGCGCATTTCTTGCAAAGGAGTTTATAGTTTTGTTTTTCTTTTTTAAAAATCATATATTTTGAATTTATATTTCGTACCCAATTGGTATTTGATATTGATTAATAAAGAATGTTAAAAGAGAAATCCATCGGTTCAGCTTAGGTTAGTGATGGTGTTTGAAAACAATTTTTTTTAAATTAATACCGATAAAATTGAGATCCACCGGCTAGCTACACGTCCGTGGACGGGATTTCCACTTATTAATTTAAGATGTATGGTATGCAAAAAGTAAATATGAAATTAATTTTCAAGTCAAGATTTTGAAAAAGAAAGAGGGGTTTTAAAACATGATTTACGATAACACTCTATCGTCATCTGATGATGAAATTATTGCATTTTGCAATGAATGAATGAATGCAATTTATAGAAGACACGAGTTTTAAATCCAAGACCGGATTACTTTGAAAATTATGATGATCTCTCATTTTTTTGATGTTTTTGTCTACAAAAACGTACCGTAGAAGATCTTTTATAAACCTAGCATGAATTAGAGCACATGACTTTAAGAAATAACGCTATTCCTCTTAAAAAACAATTGTTCAAAATTGTTCTTCAATTCCAAAATTGAGGTTATATTCCGTTAACACATTTGTTATTGAACAAAGAATATTACTGTACGGTTGGTAGCCTACACAATCACAATCTATCCACCAATCAGAATAGCTTTTACGCTCTAAAAATCGAATATACACGAAGTCCAATCAATTTACTAATCAAAGCTCCAAAACGCTTGGTGGAACGCTTTCAAGTTAATGTCGATTAAATTTTTCTAATCATGGTTACTTAACCAACAATTTAATCTAAGTTGGTGGAACCGGCCCTAAGTGTTGCTACTCTCATTATTAATCTGAAAACTAATCTTGCTAATCTGTTAACCTTGTTTTTGAGGTTTCTAAGTTTTATTTGCCCTAATTTTAATTTAATCAAGCGATTCACAATAGATTTGGCTAGTTAATTCACTTAACATAGTGTGTTTCAGAGATCTAACCTAGAAATTGGTTACAAATTGAGCTTTTACAAAGATGTTTAACTTATTTAAGATAATTAACACGTTGAATGCTGGTGTTATATTACAAGGTCGATCTTCTACGCTGAAACTTTTTATTTGCATTATAAAATGCCGTCACGTAGAGAGCGGCCGCGCCAGTGAAGTGACCACTAGCGCCGTAGACGTGACGGCAGCCGCATTCAATGTGTTAGTGAACATTCGAATTGAAGTTAAAAAATTTCAACATACTCGTATCTACTTTGGCATTCTATTTATACCTTTGTAAAATTAGATGCTTTTAAAGTTGATTGATCTCCTTATCTCTTCGTTAGGATGCAATTAATCATGTCGTCTAAATTAAATTACCAAATTTAGCAAACTAATACCGCTAAATTCCATATTCCAAATTTTAACAACATTATATTGTAATCCATTATCGTGTTTAACCATTTTAAACTTTAATCACTTTTGACAATAAAACATAATTCAATAATAATTTTTCTTTTAGGGTCACCGAGTAGTTTACGGACAATTTAATTAAGTGCCTAAGTTTAGACAAAAATAATCTTTTTACAGTAAACTTCCATTCCCAAATTCTATTTGACACTCAACTTTAATTACAATTTCCGATGTAATTCAATCATTAATTATTGAAACAAGATTTTATGCACACGTCAATGTTTTTCAAACGTACATTTTTAAAGGAAAAAATCTTTGTCAAATAATTTCTGCAAATTTTTAAGAGACACCTGATATAGAATTTTCAATGCAAATTAAATCTCTTTTTTGATAGTAGAACCAGTCCTAATTATTTTTAAAGTGACCATAGACCTTGTTCTCAAGTTGGATAGAATGTTATAATAAACAAAAACTTTTTATTCTAAATAAAACAAAATTGAAGGTGGTAGATAACATACCAGTGCTTCACCACCTACTACTTATATCTTTGGAGGGTCACCTATCCAAGTGCTAAACACACAGTGGCCTAGTGGTTCTAATTATTAAATTTAAAAATTAAGAGCCAATTGCTATCAAAAATATGAATTTTATTGTTTGCTAAGCTTCTTACAGTTTAAATTACAATTAGAATTAAACTTATGGCTGAGTATTTCGCTGAATTGAAAAGTTATTTAAAAAGTAATGATGAAAGCTGCGTGGGTGAATGTGTTGGAGAAAATAAAATTAATTTTTAGGAAGTAATTTGAAATCGAAAACGTGTTGAAAATTGATGTATAATTATATTATTATACTAATAAATGAATATGCTGATCAGATTTTCAATTCAATTTGATATTAAATTTTTTTAATTGTTAATTTATTTTGATTGATTCTAGTTGAAACAAAATTATACAATAAAGTTGTTTTACCAATTCATTTAACAAATTTTCTGAAAACGTTTCTCACGCATTTTTAAGTAAAAGTATTTTGTTAGTATAAATGGGTATACAGGAAAGTGATTACTTGAACTTAATTGAAAACAAACAAGTTTTTGCGAAATACGTATAATCATCCTATAAAAAGGAAATCGGTAGAATCAACAACGTACAATTTTCGCAAAACAGGTGTGAACGTCTTCTTTTATCTTAAAGCAGTGCAAGTATAAACCAGAACCTCCTTAAATCCTTTCAGTCATAAGTTACAGCTCTTAGTAAAGGAAGTCATTTTGTTTGTTTGTGCTATAAGGAAGTTTCCAATTCGAACTTTTTAGGAAACTTTTCTGCCTCACAATTTATTGTAAACACAAAATATGTTCACTCTTTCTATCACATTAGTTTGGTTAATTAAATAACTTAAACATTAATATCAAATTTGTAACTTATTGAAATAATTGTGGCCGAGTAAATTTTTTTCCTTATGTGCGAAAATTCCCAACAATGTTAAAAATTTAAACTATTTAATTTCCATTACTTAGACATAACTTTTCTTTACTCATTAAACCGCTACTAATTAGTTTCATTAGATTAATTAATTTCACAAACTTTGTATTATTATTATAGAGGAAATTAAATACGGTAAGTTATATGGCATGTAATAGCTTTCACGAAATAAATTGTTAATTCAACCCTCAAGAACTTTATCATGCAGAATTGTATAAATAAATATAAACCAATAACAAAAGGGAAAAACAAGGAATTGTTAATACCAAAAAACTACGAATTGTTTTTTTAAGGTGTAACATCGGACCAGAAGGTAAGCGGATTGCCCGTGAAACGTAAAAATGGAAACGAGAAAATCCGAAAGTTCTAAATTACATTTCCTATTCGCAGTTTTATGATCTCTAGACCTGTTGCCATTTAATGGTGGCTTTCTTTAGCTCATTGCTAATATTATAATTAAATTATTTTACGATATTTATTCGAAAATTCCATTTAAATCAATTCAAAAATTGACAAGTTATATTGAACAATAAATAATGAATTATATACTATCTCTAATTTTCTCATATTCAACTATGGCATACCTTTCGTTAGATGTTCATAATGAAAATATAATTTGATATTTATTATTTAATATAATATAATTTGTTATTTTAATTTTGCAGGCTGGAAATTAATATAATATTTTAAACAAAGTAAATTTATACATGGGTACAAAAATGAACTGAATTTTCCTCCCTTTGTCAAGTTTTTTTTAAACTAAATTCCCTTTTTATTTATATCAAAAAGTATAATAACTGAAAGTATTTTTTAGCTAATTTCAATTACTGTACAAATTATTTTTCAATTTTGTGTAACGAAAAGTTAAAATAAATGTTATTAAAACTTTTCTAATTTTAATCCAACCTAAATTGATGAAGTAAAATCAATCAAAAAGGACTCTCATGTTTTCGATGTACCTGGAATAACATTATAGGAATTATGTAAATAACCGCGGAGACCTGGTAGAATAATTCTGATTTAACATAGAAGAGTAAAAAAAGATTAAAGGGTGCGTTTCCCATCTTTGCCGTCTAATAAAAGCATGGAGTTTCAAAGAATGGATTATGTACGCACGTGATGTGTTCGTAAATGTATTCTATCTGAGTATACCATTGATCTTTGACTATTTGAGGAATGTGGAAGAGCTTGCAATTTTCTCTTGCCCATTTAGGAAATAAACCGCGATAATAAACTCGGCAGTTTTCAAAAGCGAATTTGTTCTAAGTACAATGTAACCTGATTAGTGAAGTACTAAATTGAAAAACTCTTCAATAAGAAGCATAGTAAACCGAACCAAAATACACATAATAATAGTTTACGGTTAAAGAAGCCATACTTGAATTTAAAATGTATACAACAGAGGATATAGTTTTCAGGTTTTATTCGTATGTTTTACGATTCCGCCTCGAATACTTTTCAACTCTAAAATCTTAACCAAGAATCTCGCAATTCCCTAGAAAATTATTTTGCATTTACCACATTGTAACATTTTAAATAAAGTTTCCTGGCAGGCTTATATATTTAAATTGCAGTATTTTCGTTTTTAAAATACCAACATCATCATCAATAACAATCACCTTCTTGTTTTCCAAAAACATCCAAAGCTGCTTATATTATGTCAATGTGTTTTTTATTTTGATTTATGAGTTGTGCATTATAAAGTTGTAAGTAACAATAAAATCAAAAAGTAATATGTTCTGTATACGAGTGAGATCCAGAATAGCACGGAATTAATTTATCGACACGTCAAACATACAAAAAATATTATTTTTTAATTTATTAAATATTCAAGATTTTAAAATTTAATTGGTGAGCTAGATATTGAGAGAAATACAATTGGAAAATAAGTTAACAATTGCAGTTTTTGTTAATTATATTGTATAACTCGAGCTTTTCCAACTTTTCACTTGAAACGCTGCAATAATCTTACGCAATTTAATTATTCTTTCTTCATTGTACTTTTTAGTGCAGTTGTTAAATTCAAAAACCGCAAATCTAATCGTTTTCCATGTCTAAACTATTGAATATAAGGTAAAATATACATTTCTTACGATTATTGAAGTATTTGAAATGAAAGGTCAACAACAGTATCAAATAATGCATTATTATGATACTAAAGTTTACGATAATCACTCGTAGAAATTTTAGCAACATAGCAGGTACATACATGTTTTGATCTCAATGTAGCGTTCATAAAAATATTCATGGAAAATTTTTATTTCCTTAGGTAATACCCTGTACTGAGAAGAATATCGTATGTGAAGGTTTAACAAAAAAGATATTAACAGAAATAAGTTTATAAAGCTTCCAGTTTGAAAACGAAATTTATTTCTCAAATTTCATGATATTCAAACGAAGGATTTTATTATCAATTTTAATAAAATATTTTGAGTTGTGTTCTTTTAGAGAAAAGAAAATTTCATAAACCTTATCAAAATTATAGATAAAAATCTCAATATAAAAGCATTATAGTGTGCAGATTGCACAAAGAATAAAAGTGAGGTTAAATAGTTCCAGAATGTAACCATGAAAACTCTACGGCTGCTTAGCAACATTTAAGAGTTTTAGTTCAAGATCTCTTGATTAAAAACAATAGCAAATGTTTTCTCTTAAAAGCAAAATTTATCACAATAAAAATGTGAGGTTAAGTTAAATATACTAATTTCTTAATGTTTTTATCGGTTTGCTAAATAAGAGAAACAAGAACAACAAAATTTATAGAAAGAGAAAGTGATAAAGTTTACTAGGAACCCACCTAGACGATGCGGTAACGAGTGAAGTATTCAAGACACTCAAGTAGAATGAATAGTAATTATAATTAGCATTAACATGCTTAAAAAGAACATTACAAGTTGAATAATCTTAAATTCCCTACATTTTTTAAATATTTGAAATTCAAAACATTGCTAATAAATTTTCAATAATTTTTATGAAATTCAATCTAGTTTATTCACTTAATGTAAAAAAATCAATTATAACATTGTACGAAATATAAAGCAGCGAATGGAGAATTTTTAATTAAAATAATACATTTCTCGTTTAAATTAACTTAAAGTTTTAACTTTTTAGAACAATATGATTTAAACAATGAAATTGCCTATTCTATGATAAACATTTTTAAAATTTGTCTTGTACTTTTGAAGAAAGCTTTTGTTTGTATTCCATATTTCAGCATTATGAACAATAAAGTTACAAAACTGTTTAAACATTTTACTTTAAATAGAAATAAAAAAAGTTGAAAATGCATCAAATAATTGGTTATATACTACGAAGTAAATAGTAAAAAATAACTTCAATTAGAGGTATATTATTAAATAGTTGTTTAAAGTTCTAAAATAATTGTTGTTTTTAATTAAACCTATTAAACAACTGACGCTCAGATGAAAACTGACATTTAGAATATCACAAATTGTAAGAATAATTTAAAATTTTGTTGCCTGCATTTTATCCATGTCCAACCCCAAAAACTTAAATACGAGTATTTGATTTCTGATCTGTATAAATTTTTTTAAATATTTGTTATTTGGTGAACATATTATAACTCCAATTTTCGCTTTGTTTTAGTAATATGAAAATCGGAATTTTTTTGTTATAAAATTTGGATTTAATGTGCGTAATCTAAAATCGATATCTAATTATATTGAAAATATCTTTAAATATAATTTTTCTGGTATTCAATTAACGTCATCTGCAGTATAATTGGTTTACAGATTGAAAAAAAAACTTAGTTTTTTTAAAATTAAAAAAAAATTTAATGCTAATAATGACCTATAAATAATTCTTACAAATGTCGACTTCTTTGGTTCAAAGAATTTTATAAACAATTGGGCATTATAATATATTAACAAAGACGGGTTTCAAAAAATAATTTCTCATCAGTGATTATTTATTTTCATACATATCATTGAATAAGTTGAATTTTGATACTTGGAGATATAAAAATTAAAATAGTTTTTGATTACTTTCATGAAGAATTATTCCATTATTTAATTTCAAAACGCACGTTTGACTATTTGTTGAAAAATAATTTCTGATTATTTTGCATTTAAATTAAAATATTTTCAGTTTTTCCAAACAAAAAAATATACCTACTAAATGCGACATGGTAAGAAAAAAAGCATTTCTAGAGGAATAATGGAACGTGTTCAATTTGAAAGCTTTAAATCTATCAAAATAAATGACCACTAGAGTATTAAATTTTCCGGTGTTTATAAATTTGTAATGTATGTTTCTCTATAATCTACTTAATTTAGCGATAAGAATAATTTGTGAATTGCATAAATAAATCATTACCTTGTTTTAATAAATCTTTTTGAATCGTTCTTTTGCTTAAATTTTTCTTACGTAGTTTACACAATTCTTTTCAAATTAAAAAAGGTAGAATCAGTTTGTAACATATTATATGTTAGTTTTCACCTTAACGTCAGTTGAATAATGATTTATATTATATATCTACAGTCAACACTGAATTTCGCTGGTTAATCAGCAAGGTAACACCGAAGAATATTTACGATTGCAGTAAAAAACGACACTAGAGCATTTTTCAGTGATTATATACGTCAACACAATGGTCACCGCTTGTAGTGTGGTCAATTATTCTGGCCAGCCAATAAAAATAAAAAAAATAGCGGCTAATTTGTTGGAAAACATGAGCACTGAAAAACTTTGAGTTTTAGTCAATCTGATCTGAACAATTATTCGTCATTGTTAAATATTTTCAATAACCCCTTCACCGGCTCATCCAATTCAACTATTGATAATAATAAGTAAATGGCATAGTGGAGAGCATGCCCATTAGCATGGCCTTTCTTACACTAAATAAGTTGTATCAGCACTCAACACGCTGTGAAATTTATCAAGGTGAATTACAAATACTGCGTAATATTTTGGGTTGAAAGCGCTGGATCTTGACAATGTTGGAATCCGTATGTTCATATCGTCGGCTGAGTATTGGAGTGTTCCATGTCCATTTTAATTTTTTTTTAGATTAATGCATCTTCTTGTTGTTAATATTGAATTGTACCAATTCCATTAAACGTGTCCAAAAATTCGAAAATGTTTGTGATATATAGAGTTTTAGCTTTTTACTAACTTTTAAAAATTTACTTTAAATGAGTACTGTTTTGTTCCAAGTCCACAGCCAACCTATTGCATTACTAGGAGTAATCACGTGGGTAAGGACTTGGCACATTCCAATACTAATTTACAGGCAAGTAACGTTTTAATATTATTATACATAATTAGCTTTATACGCTATTATATTTACGATATCGTAATTTTTACGAAAAATCTATTCTAAAATAGTCATTTTATTATTAGTATGCTTATTTAAAATAATTTTTTAAGTTACTTTATATCTATTATTTTGGACATGGAACAACTTAGTATATTAATTTATAAAAAAGTTTACATCATTTGTTCCATGTCCATTTCGAATAATTAATTATTTTCAGAATACTATAGTTTAAAAAAAAATAACTAGCACTATTTAATTCATGTGATAATACCCCAAATAATAAATTATGTATGTACTAATATATTCTACTACATATTTAGAAAAAATGCGTTTGAAACTTTAATTGCAGTTTTCTCGTAATTGCCCTTTTAGGACTTGGAACACTCCAATACTCAGCCGATGATATGGACTTCAGAATTGTTTTCTATAATAATAATTTGATTTTGATAGATAAAAGAAGTCGGTTTTGGACCAGATGTGTTTGGCCTAGGTCAGTCGCCGATTTAGACGAAATCTTAAATATTTTACTATTTCTTGTACTAGGAGGATATCATCATACAGTGCTACGCTTACGTAGGTTCCCTTTCTAAGGGTAAACGTGGTATGTACTTACTCACTTTGAGGTGTTTGCCTTGATACGCCATTTCTTCAGCTAATCTTTTATTTGTTTGTTTAGACTTGTAGAACTTGGGATGCACAAATAGAGTATTGATCTGATAGCAATATCGCCGTATCGTTTCACCAAACGTGACTGTTTTAGAGTTTTCAGTTTTTTTGCAAATCTGCAGTAAACAAAAAGAATCTAAGAACGCTTCCAAGGTCGAAGATACTTCACCAATTTTGACAAAAAATACCTATTTGATAGATAAGATTTCAAACGACTACTGTACGGATAAGGTAGGTATTTTTTAATTTTGTATTTTAAGCCGACGTGCCGTAAGAGACGGTTATTTGCCTTGCAGGTAACGCAATAATCAACTGCAAATGCGAGGTACCGGGTTCAAATCCAGAGAAGGGCAACTTTCTTATGACTAAGTTTCCGTGCTTCGGAAGGCACGTTAAGCCGGTGGTCCTCCTGGGTTAATGAATGGCCATCATTAACATAAAAACCAGGGTTACAGGCTCGTCTGGAGGCAAGTCTAGCAAACTACCTATCGGACGTTAAACAATTCAAATGCTCATAGATCTAGCACTGCCAAGGAGTGGCTGGAAATAACAAGCCCTTGGCTTAGGCTGAATTTATTCAGTTGAAGAAGAAGAAGAAGCCGACGTGCCACACTCTGTCAAACGCTT
The DNA here is from genome assembly GCA_905340355.1 of Rhagonycha fulva. Taxonomy (NCBI): domain Eukaryota; kingdom Metazoa; phylum Arthropoda; class Insecta; order Coleoptera; family Cantharidae; genus Rhagonycha; species Rhagonycha fulva. The sequence goes on from HG996556.1 coordinate 40,819,960, forward strand.
ATGAAATATCCAAAAAGGAAGCTGAGCAGTACTTCTTACTTTCTAGGTCAGTTCTGATATTTTTGTAACCTGTAATATTGCACTTGCTCTACCGTTTTGTGCCTATATCTAAATCTCTATGTCTAAATGTTTATGTCTATATCTAAAACTAAAATTGATGGTTTGGAATTAAGTTCCTGTCTTCCAGGACACTTAATTTCAATCTCTTCAGAAACAGGTTTTTAAAAACTTTGGATAGGATGGGTAGTAGATTTCTAGGTATGTAAGAAGACGTTTCGACCAAATCCTTTCCCGGTTTCTGGATCATTTCCGGATGATTTCGGATTTCCACTGAAATGGGAAATGGCCATATCTAAGGATTATGTTGAATATGATTCTAAGTAATTTGAAATTATTTTCTGATAGGTTTTGTAGAATTCTTCCAGCTATAAGATAATAATTTTTAATTTTTTCATTTGTGGGTCCATTTGGTATGGAGCTGCAAGTAGCTATTGTATGGGATATTCTTCTTCAAGAGAAATTTCTCTTGGTGGAGGTTGAAACACCTTGACTAAGTGTTCTGGAAAAGTTTCATTCTGAGCCCATACCCCGTTAGGTTTTCTAATTAGTTGAAATGTCTTTTGTGGTTTTTTTCATAAGGATTAGTCGGCTACTTCAGCTGCTGAGAGATTTCAAGATAATTTTTGATGCTCTAATTTTTGTGGTCATTTAGCAATTTTTTGAGTTGTTTCGTTGCTACATTTAGGTTTGTTTTGTCGATTGGAGAGTGGGTTAATTGCCAGCGTTTTCTTAATCTCCTCTTTTGTACTATTTTAAGTAAAGCAGAGAGAAATAATTTTAATGTATGTATAATCTATATTATTTAATGGTGGGCTAGAAATATTGCACTGTACGATCAAAGACGTAAACAAATAATTTATTTAGTCAACATTTAGTGCTCGATGGTACTAAATAAAAGCACTTCCTTAGTGAGAAATTGCATCGTATATAAGTACATACCTACTATAGGTATATTATTGATTTGCTTCGCTGTTATTTTATTTGATCTTATTCCTATACAGCGATAAAATTAATTAAAAACGCGCTTCTGTTAAGCACAAACTACTTTTGCAATATTTTATGTACGAAATTGAAAATTTTTGATTAACAATTCAAAAGACCTGCAGAAAAGTTTTTGAAAAACAACTTTTGTTTTAATAGAATTTATTCAGAACTTACCTAACTACAGAATTAAAGTACCAGCTGTTAGTAAGTAATGAGAAAATTAAGTACGAAAGAATACAATAATTTTATTATTTACTACTGGTTAGATGAAAATGTGGCGACAATAAGTCGAAATAGAAAACATTCCAAGAAACTAAGGATAATGAGAAGAAAAATTACATTATCATAAGCGCTCAGAGGAAACAATAAAGATTTCGTTAATAAATTTTTAACATTACATTCGTGTAAAAGGAATTTTTTGCAAAATGGTAGCTTTATGCATACACTTTATTGTTTTCTCAAAAACGTAAAAGAAATTTAATTTGGGTTACTATCACTTTGCTAATAATACCTAGAAAGGCAAAAGATTATGTTACAAAACCTACGCGTTTAAAAAAGATGACAGTTGATCTAAAAAGTTATGGTAATAATGGCGTTAGTAACCTGATTTACAAAATTCCAAAATTATGTAATACCGTTATGATAGCAAATATGTAGGTATAAATTGGTATTGTGAAAAATTTCTTATTAGGCATTCATGCATAGTTAAATAATGTTTATTGACACATAGAGATCGTACCAAATTTCAAGATTCTGCTTGAAAGACCTAAATTAACCTAAGAGGTTAACTCATAGAACGACTGCTGAAAATATAAAACTGTACGTATGCAACCCTTAAATTTAACATGAACTCTATCAAAAAGAAAGAAAGAAAATTCTTAGTTTCCTTTTTTCAATTTACAAAGACCTATACTCTATGTTATTAAATTTTCCAGACTTTTAAATTTTCTCTTCAATGAAAAAGAAACAAGTTTTATGAAACTTCAAATTTGCGCTAATTTATTTATAGAAATTTTAAATAAAGCGTAGTTTCCTGAATTATTAACATATTTCCATTATAAACTGTGTGGCTGGCTGGATAGGCTACCTAATTATGTACGTGCATTTCCATAATTCAAATTTTCTTGTTTAAAAATTAGAAAATCTGCTCCACTATTCGCAACTTCATCTTGCACTATTTAAGTTTAAATAAAATTTATGAGAGAAAACTACCACACTCGACAGTAATATTTCAGAGTGTATGCAAAACAACTTTAAATTATCATATCAGTCTCATACTTTGATTAACTTAAAACAAAATTTTACACGTAAAGAATACAATACTTCTAGAAATATAGTGCGACCTGGATAATTTGATCTGCTGATGGAACGCTTCCGGAATATTAATTTTCTACATCGAAATAAACCATTCACATAAAATTTACAGTATCATTAAAATTGATTACATTTTCGTTATTATAGTGGAAATATACTTTTAAATTCCATTTATTCCATTAATTTAATTTGCAATATTCATCACGCCGTTTTATTATTACGAAAACGACATACACAAAGAAAGAAATTTGCAATAATTTGAATGTTAAATTTAATACATCGGGTTTAAATTTTGATTACGTTTCCAAATTTCATACGAAATATTTCCTTATTGTTCTTTTTGTATTTCTACTTAAATGTTTTTGAGGCTAAAACGTCTGATACAGAAAATCTGCTAATTTTAATTTTTAACTGGCAATTACTACTTTTCGAATTGAAACTTTATTATTCGGAATTTACTAATTTTGCATTGAATTAATTGAACCGATATTGCAGTGGAAACTGTAATAAACCATTGCGAAAACAAGGTAGAATTTATATTCATCATTTTGCATTGTTAAACGTTAATTACTTGCTTCATTGCTTAAGTCCTTATATTATTTAGTTCTAAAATTCTGATTAAAGATCGTAACTTGAAGTTATAATAACAATAATAATTTTCATAAAGGGGTAATTTATTTACTTCCATCAAGTCAATGTTTGCTAATGTTTAAATTTAAGAACACGCGATTCCAAAAGGCTTAAAAAATTTAATTATAAAATAAAATTTAATTAACACCCAAAATTATTTGAACAAAACATTTTCAAGTTTAGAAGTTACATCGAAATATAAACATATTTTTATAGGTAATAGACGCAACTTTTAATTTTAAATTTTTATTTATATAAAATATAGTGCGCCAAACAACCCCAACCATTGCGCCAATCAACATTGAAGTGAGTAACTAAAGGTGATAAAAAGATATTAGTTTTTGCATAGAAAAATGGTAAATCTCAAAAGGGTTCCATCAACCCAGGTCTTCTTTTTTGTGTTTTTATGCACAAGTGACAACTGCAACTGTGAGAGCTATGCTTGATATAAAAATTGTATTAGTGTTTTTATGATTTTAGTTTTAATTAACTTGTAGTATAGTTGAAGTTGTTTTAAATTGCTTTAATAAATTTAATTAAACATAAGATAAGTTTACAAAGTTTTCAATTTGACATTATGGTATAAAATAATTTTAATAGTTATATTGTGCTGAATAATTCAAAACAATTTTAAATTTTTATTCCATTTTGAATCATTAATTTAACAATATTACAGTAAAAAGTAATAACCAATGATTTTTTTTTAAATTTTTAGCTTACGATTAGTATAGTACCGCTTTCTTTTAGCTGAATTTTAGCTTTGAATGCAAGAATATGAATACAATTTTTGTACTAACACGTAGCAGTTTTACCACAACATTGTAACTCAAACTTTGTATCTTTAATAAAGTAAATTTTATTTCCTCTTTTTACCTTTTATTTAGCACTTCGTTTTTACGATCAGAAAGGCGCAATTCCGTGCTCCCAAAAACTGGGTATAAAAGCTGGCCATCTAAGACGTCCAGACTGTGATGCATTTTTAAGGAAGTTGTTCTTTAATTTTCTCTTCCTAATTTAAATCTAAAAAGGGGTGGTTGTAAGGGTACTCTCAAAATGAGTTAACAAAAAATTTATTTTTTGTTCGGTAACTCTGTGAGGTATTGTCAATTTTAGCTGGGAGTTAACTCTTTTTGAAAGGTAACTTGCTCTATTTTCTACTACACGCAGTATAACAAAAATGTTTTTGTTACCTGCTCTTTACGTAATATGTACACAGGAAAAAATTTATTGCTACTATAAGATGAAATTTGAATTTCGTTTTAGAAATAACAATTAAAAATTAAGAAAGTTTATTGCGTTGGAAGCAAATGCCTACGGTTTTATATTATAATTAAAATTACAAATTTTTGTTATTGGTATTAAAGCAAATTTATTAAAAAGCTGTAGAATATTGTTGTAAAGTAAAATTTGGTAGATCGAAAGTAACGTTGGAATTAAATTTTGTTATTAAAATAATATATTAATAGATTCCAGATAAGTAATTGGAATATTTACAAATTGAACAACTTAGTAAATGGAACATCATATTTTACCAAAAGGAAATTCTAAAATTAATTTTAGCATATCCCAACAAAATGTTGAAAGGTTTATTTTTATTATGTATTCACAAAATTATTAATTAGTAAAACATCATTCATTTTCCAAAAAGTTTTTTGTTAACCGAAAGGTCAGAAAACTATTATGACAAAACTTTTAGGATTTAAGAAACACAAAACAGGTTTGTATGCAAATTAAACGTTTTATAATAAAAATAGCATTTTATACATTTTTGCACAACCAACTTCAGGAAACATTGCCAATTATTAAAGTGAGCGTTGCTAACTTGAATAAAAAAAAGTTTTTAAATTAAAAAGTTTTATTTTAAAAAGTGTTTTTTAGCACAACTCAAAATATTAAAATTATTTATTGAATGTACTGATTTTACATGAAATGTGCATTTCGCTGGAACTTCAAATCAAATATTTTAATAAAATTAGTGTCAAATTCGTGAGCTTACGATTTTTACTTTTTTGATATTTACTGTTACACTCAGCAAAGCTCGATTATATTTTCAGGTTGTGGTTGTTCCACGGCCAGAAATCCTAGGTTTGATCCTCAACCCGGCTACAAAATTTAGCCTTCTTTTGAAAGGCAATGGTAAACCACCCAGAGCAATCTGGGTCACCAAACCCTCATTAGAGTAAAAAGACTGACGAGAAGGATGGTTGTTCAGCTTTCAGTCTTATAACGTCTAAGAATTGTTTGGTACACGTACCTACCCATGCCCCCCCCACCACATTCTCAAGAGCTCCAAAGTCGATCGACAATCTATCGGTCTTTTCTGCGGTAAAAGACTAACTAGTGCTTTCTTCCACACATTAGAAAAATGCTTGTACACATGATTTAACAAAATGAGTGATAAAGGGGTAAATATGTGGACAGCATAATCCAAGTAGAGAGATATTAATCTCTGGTGTGTCAGCTACATCATCCAAATTAAAATAAAAGGCACTCATATTATGCTTGAATTTAGAATTACTGAAATAATCAATGAATTCATTATTATACCTGTAGATTTAGTTAAAAAATAAAAAATTGTTATATTACTATTAGGAGAAGACATAACATTAAGACCCCTATGTGTAAAAGTTATAAATTTGTACGCTTATTCGCTCAAATTGAAAGAGTGGTGAGATTCCTCAATCTTTTATATTCAAGCCAATAATAATCACTAAAAGGACATATAATATAGCAAAAAACATCAAATTTATTTAAAAAAAATATTAGGTTTGCCTAGCAAGGAACGTAATATTGAATTTTTTCGTCAAGGATTTTATACGAAATTCCAAAATATAAAAAATTTAATGTAAAAGTTAGTATTATATTGAACTTAAAATTCCAGCTTTACAAAAAATGTATACACACAAATTCTCGCAGAAGTTGTTCAAAGCACAAACATCGAGTATTAAACATTAAAAGTTTATCATACATTTTTGTAAAGTAATCCACCGGCTTAAAGTGTTACAAAATGAGTTAATTAATAGAATACTACAGATACACGAAAACTTAATTATAAATTTTGCAAAAATAAGAAAAGCGTACCAAATAAATTTCTTTAAGAAGGTGCATCTCCATAACAAAAAAACATAGGCTTGTTCGTGTAAATTTAAAATGTTTAAGGCATATTTATTCAATTTCGATGAAATTGCTATTCTGAAAAAAACGTGCGGCTATTATATTTGTCAAACATTGCCTGCTAATCGGTAAAAATCGTCTCACGTTTGCTTTGTATAGCTTTAATTTAAAGAAAAGGGAATGTGGAATAGCGTATCTACTATGCGCCATTTTTCTACCATTTCGGTTTTCTAATGCGCCCGCTTTGGCTACGTTTTATCTCGTTTTATGTGGTCATTGATGTAAACGATTGGGGGTTTATAGTACTTTGCTAATCAATTATTAGCAATATGTAATTACTGTTTGATATGCCTCAGCCTAAATAACAGTTTGCAACGATTAGTTCGCAGTAACTAAGCGAAAAAAAAATTGGGTTATAAATAAATATAACAATAAATAGAATGATTTACATTATGCCATGCTTAGGCACTAAAATAAAGAACAATAATGGGTCCAGCAAGCTACCACCTGTGTTTGAGCAGGCGGTGCCAACACTTCGATTTATTGCAACAAACACGAGAACAAGAAAATACAATGTTTCGTTTTGCGATTAGTGTTCTGTTTATTATTATTACGTTAATTGGTTAATACTTACGAGAGGAAAATTCCCACTGAGAGGCTCAAATTGAAAGTAAAAATTAACGGATTTTTTAAAGTAGATAACACGTACTTTACGATTTATCACGAAAGTCATAGGTTTCCCTACATAAATTGTTTAAAATTTTCATTTGTGTAATATAGTCAGGTGGTACCGGTATGTATTAGAGGAAATTGCAAACACGGCTAACTACTATTGAAATTTTGCTAAAATAATCTTGTTTATGATATTGTTTTCTTCCATAGGAAAGTTGAAAAAAAATTTTTTCCGAATATCTTAACGTTAATTTATAAAATGTCAGTAATTTGTAAAATTAACTTACATACATATTGAAATCTAGCACAGTAAGTGTTACTTACTTGATCGGTAGTAAAAATAATTTTTGTTATAATTTACCTAACCTATTTAGATTTATATCAAATATTGAATTATATAATATCATATCTGCAGGAAACATTTACATACCGTCGCTGCATATTACTGTTCAAAAAGTAACTCAATATCTGCAGTATTTCTAGACTCATAAGCTAAAGTAATGAAACTGTGCAAATGTACAGTTATAGCATGCCGTTAATTGTGTTTGCTTAATTAACTATATTTGTTGAACTCAAATGTTAAATTTTGAAAAAGTAGTAACTCATAAGCTAAATAAATTGCATAATATATAATAACTGAATTATCCAGTCTGTGCAGCCGGAAGGATTTACTGGATCTAGATATTTCTTCTCATGATTTATAATATGGGTCATTCATTCCATGCAAAATCGACAAACCTCTAAACCCGACCATTTTTAATTTAGCCGATTTTTTATTTTATTGTAATATAGTAAATAGTACTCCAAAATTGCAATATTGCGGCAATTAGTGCCAATGTTGTGTACTGTGATGGGTAGGAAAAAATTATTTTGAAATTAAAAATTAAGAAAGTACCTAATTTAAGAACTAAAATATATAATAATCGATGAAGATCTCATGATAAAAGTAAGAAATTTTTATATTATAGAATTATAAAATTTTTTCGAAAAAAACAAGAAAAACATAATTTTGTACTTAAAAATTGAAAAATGCCCTTAATTAATTTTTTAAATATTTCTTTTAGAAAGTTGGTTTCAACTTGTACTTAGCAAGTTTTTAATTGCGGATTATAAGCATTTTAAATTTTACTCCGCATGGCCTGCAAAAAAATGAAGTCGAGAAGAGATAATGATAAAAGTTTAATTGTTCTGACAATGGTTCATTGCAAAATAATTAAAAAAATCAGCATAATTTAAAATGGTCGAAATACCGAGGTTTGATTACTGTACATACTATCCTAATCGTCTTATTTATTTTTGAAATAAAAAATTTGGAAAAATTTATCAAGGACAAAAAGGTAATACAATCTTGGGTGCTCCGGCCAGCTATGACTCTTATTGATAGTATAAAATTGAATTCCATTGGGCGCCAGTGATCACTATCATGTTTCATGTATCACAAAATGTTGTAAAATATGATAAAATAAATCTACCTTTTTAAAAATATTAAATATATTAATCAAAAAGATAAATTTTGAAATTAAAATGAAAATCTGAAATCGAGTCACCTCGGTAATAATTTTGAGCTTCCTTGAACGAATTTAAATCAACAAAATTGCTCTGGTTTAATGGCTGCCAATTTAAATATTTAATTATCAAATTTTCCTATAAAGTGCAACCACCAAGAAAAAAAATATTAAAATTAATTTTAATAATTGTAATATTCTTTCTTTTCAATATTTTCTTTTCATTAACTTTACAGCAAGTTTATGTTTCTATGTAATACTTAAAACAGTTGTTAAATTGGTAAAATTAATTATCAATACAAACTTTACAATTTAATTGTGCCTTTTTTATGTTCTAGAGCAAATTTTATGTGTATCACACATGATTTTTTCTATTGATAGATTCCTTTTATCATTACATAAAAAAATAAATCTTTTTAAAGGTACAGTAACTTTCGAACTAATTTTGTATGAAAAAACAATACATCTTTTTTGTTTTTTTCATCGTTCCTTTGACGACGGTTACCTTCTTTTCGACGTTTGTGCAAAAATAATTACAGCATCGTTAAAACAAACTTTAACAATTTTTCGAAAGCAAAACTTATTATTACTATGAAATTTCCTAAAAACTGAAATAAGGTGAAAATTAAAAACAAAAATTCAAACTAAAAAAATTATTTTACAAGAAAAGGCAAGATTTTTTTTTGTTCAACTAATCGTTCCCTTGACTACGTTGAATTTAATTTTGATATCTACAAAAGTAACTAAAAAATCGTAAAAGCAATATAATATACTTTAAAATTGAGAAAGAGAGGTTACCAATGGACGGATTTTAGCCATAAACTTTTTAGATATGTTTTTTAGACATTAGGATGCAAAATTTTACGTTAATTCGTGCACACATTTGTTCCAAATGATTTCCGAAAAAGTTTCACAAGAAACACATACACTCCCTACATTACTTAGAAATTAAATTTTTCAAAAATTATTTTTAGGGGGTAAATTTTTTTTTTACCCCCAAAAGACCAAATAAGAGATGGGCAGACCAAAATATTAGAGTGGCGTAACGGACTACAGGTCTATGACGTGCTGATGATGAATTTTTTTTTAATTAAGATTTCAATATTATCCTTGTAAATAGAAAAGTAAAACATAAAATATCGTTTTCTTTTTCATTTTTTCGCATAATTGTTGTAGAGTATGCCGATTAAACTCGGATGGAGTCCAAAAAGATCCTAGGTGTTAATCATGGGTGTTAATCACGGTACCTTTTCAATGTGCCCGTTAGAAGGTTGAGGTTGTGGGTGATTGATTAATTAACATAATTATATCGCCTGAGACTAATTCTAATGCTTTCTAACTTTTAACGACATGATGTTATATTTTATGTAATAGTAAATTTTGATTTTCAACCTGGAGATGGAATTTGATGGCAAGAGCAAGTACAATAAATTATTAGTTCCATCGTTATTACTGATATCAGCGTTAATATAATATCACAATTAAATAACAGCTCGAGTGCTTCTGAAATAAATGTGGTGCTATTTTATGGTGGTTTTTAGTTCAATATGCGAGGATTAATTTAAAGCGATTGTTTCTCTCACGAGAAAGCAAAGATGATAAAATTTCTTAAGCTCTTATTTGTCAGCCATTTTTGTAGCTTGATTTGGTCTTGTTTACTTTGTAATGCATTTAAGACATTTCCTTCCATTTTCCAATTCCATAGAGATAAGTGGAATGCAATAATTTGCAACCGATTTAATTCCTGTTACCATAAAACGCGGTCTTTGTATCTTTAGCCTTATCTCAAACGCAATTTGAAGTGATAAATCGAACAGATATTGTAACAAGAAGGTGAGTTAAATTGCAATTTGGTTGTTTGTTTCAACTTAATTATAGCTTTTGGGAAATATGCACTTTTTATTCATACCAGCAACAAAAAAAGCAGTCATTAGATTTGGTTTAGAGAGGAAGTTATAAACAAATTATCTTACGGATATGAGTGAGCTTATGTCGATAAAATGACGAATAAAAGTATTTATTTACAGTTAATTTATAAATGTTGTAAATAGCAATTATAGAAAAAATGTTAACACCTTAAATTAATAAACATTTTCTTTGTTGGAATGTAAAATGGAGCGTTCAGGGATGTGCCTAAAACACAAATAAAAATTAAAATGATCATTAGGAAACGCAGCAGTTTAGAATAAAAAATTTAGTTGTAATAAAAGTTTTTTTTATCAAATTTAAAAGTAATTTATTGGTAACAACCAAAAATTGCCCAAAACTTTGCTATATTTAAATAGGAAAAAGAAGAAGAATTCAATGTCAAACTAAACAAAAAAAATGTCAAGCATGATTGCCATTCAAAAAACTGAAGTTTCCGTCTTGTATTTCCTTACTGTCTCAAGAATTTCTCTGTGGGAGTGATCAGATTTTTGTACTTATAATTCGATAAAATATCAAAGGTTATTTTGCCAATAAAAAATTTAAATAATTTACATATAACGAAACCAATAATTGACTAATGACTTACGTTTTCATAACATAAAATAAAAGTGAATTGAAATAATCTACATAACAAGGTTAACGGCAAAATTATTTAAATATTTACAAACAAAGAATTGATAAAGAAATTTGTTCAAGAGCAAGTTTAGAGATTGGAAAATATTTTTACAATTATTTTCACCGGCACAAAATTAGCAATTTAATTTGTAATTAACCTTACCTTAAATTTTACAATACAAGTTAATTGCTTTTGAGAGATCCAATTCAGAATTACCTATTTGTATTCTTTAGAAACTTGCATTGAATTGAAATTAACAGATAAGAACTGATTTATTTGTATCTTAACTTTGTTTGTCATTATCAACATTACAATCTTAAAAAGATAATTATGTATGTCAAGTTAAGAAAAGTTACTATAAAAAACCACATAACATTATTAAATTATATAAACAAATAGAAAGGCCAAGGCTTGTACTTCTTGTAATTGGAATAAATTAGGTTTTCATTAGTTGAAGTAATAAAACGTCGAGGAGTTCGAACATGTTCATGATTGAACTTCATGAAGCTATATAGTACATAAATTTTCTATCCAAAAAGTAATTTCAATTTAAATTTTAATCATTTTAGAAATTCATTTTTAATTAGTAATATGTCAACTTGTAACTTTCTTCATTTTTAATGTAAGACATCATCAATTAAAAATCGAACTTACCCCGATGGTACATAGTTAGCCGAAAGAAAAGATTTCGGCAATGACATGGACCGCTGTTGAGACTCCAAGAATGCAGCATGCTTATCTTCCATTGGAGCACTACCCGGTCGCGTTAAGATTATTTCTCTTTGCAGTTCGTTTTTATGCGTACTAGTTTCCTCCAAAGGTGTAGACGTTCCCGAACTTTTTGCATTTTTAGGACTTTTACTAACGGTTCGATCAGATGTCGTTAACCACACGTCACTACTCGACGACGAATTACTAGAATTACCGATCGCGGAAGGAGACCGACTAGCACTTTTAGAATTAACCGGAGAAATTTTACGTTCCATGTGTAAGTCACTTGCTTTATTTGGACTTAAATGCCGTTCGCGTGGTTTATAATCACCTGTAACGAGCGAATCATTACGACGTCGTTGCACATGCACCGGATCTACAGAACCTTTTGAAGTTGGAGATCGTTTCCTATTCTGGTCCATCATAGTTAAAGTTGCCCGATTTTTATCAACGTTTGCACAATCAAGTGATCTTTGATGAGTTGGGTAACTTTGCGAAACTCTCATCATTGATTGTGTCCGACTATTATTAATACTGTCGCGGTGAGCACAATGCGGCCAAAAATCGCAGGTGTTGGAATTGCACGGATTTGGAGCTTCTGCTGTCGGACTGCTCTTAAATTGTGGCTTCGAAGATGAATTCGGAGTTGTAATACCTCTTTGCAAAAGTTTTTGCCGATCACGAGCAGCAGCAGCGCCACCGACGTAGAATACATCAAACCCATTATTTGTGTTATTTTTCGGCGGTTCTTTAATCTTTTCCTCTCGGTTGTTATTGTTATGTCGGTGCATCAAAAGAGCTTGGGCTGCTGCTCGGCTTCGCGTACCATACAAAAACTCGGTTACAATCTCAGCCTCTCTCAAAATATCTTCGTTTAAAATATTTCCGTCTGCCGATTGAACCTTTATAGGTTGAACTAACCGTTTCGGTCGCTCAGCGGTGGTTCCCATTTTTACAACAACTCGATGAGATTCGGGTTGTTGTGGTGAAACGCGTGACTGCATGGACTGGTCGCGGTAAGGTCCCACTGGTTTTTTTTCCGGCAACTGTAAACTTCGCGACCTTCTCACTTTTTGTGAATCTTCTTGTGGAAATTTGCAAGAAAACTGTGGTCTGCTTGGAGTTACTCGTCGTAACTGTTGTTGCGATCCCAAAGGCGATCTAGAGAGAAATTCGTCTGTGCTCGATGATGAAGAACTGCGTGATGAACAATTTGCTGGTTTGTTTGTATCCGAACCGGCGGGAGATCTACGAGTTTGAGATCGATGGTGTGCGAGGCGAGTTCGGCCTGATGGAGATATTTTTTCTCGTTGACGAACACTTTCAACAGGTGGAGGTAATGGTTTTGTTGAAACAACACTAACGTTTAAGGATGAACTGTTGTTGTCTTCTTCGTCGGCGTCTTCGTAGACATCGATGGACGAGTCGGTATTTTCTGATAATCGTGGCATGACGGGGCGATTAACGCAGCTGTCTAAGCTGCGGAATCCCATAGAAGAAGAAGACGAAGAAGATGATTCGGCGTGGCGTTGTAGGAATTGAGTACGACGACTGTTAGTTGCATCTTCGAGCGATTTGGCTTGTGGAATGCGAGGGTACAATATAGGTGGTCTGGAGACCGGTGACGGAGTGAGCTTAATTTTACGCGATTGTGAAGGATACGGAAATGTCAAGTTTTTATGTTTTTCGTTTGTTGGTGATGGTGGTGGACTAATTATGTCACTATCTACGATAGCATTTGAACGAGGCAAAAATGGTGGTTTTCCAAAAAATGAGCGTGGTTTATTTGTGTTATTTGCTTTCCGATCTTGAAATGCGGGTGGTGGTGAAATTATCGGTGTGATAGAAGGAGGAGATGATTCACATACTGGTATTGGTGGTGATGGAGTTTTACTTTTAGGTAATTCGTGTTCTCTAGTATTTAGTGGCAGATAAGCTGGTCTTTGCGGTTCGATCGATTTTATCGAATCTGACCGTTTATTTGCGGGTTCGCTATTGAAATGATAATTAGCTAACTTGATTCCGGTTCGTCGAGATAATTCAAGAGATCCTGATATGCCTTTACCGTATCCTTTGCGATTTTCATCTAAAGACCGTTGCTGTACTTGAACCCAACCGGAACGACCCAAATATACTCCATCAACTTCCCGATCGCACCACCGCACAGGAGAAATATCTCTGCTGCAATTGCCGCTTATGTAAAAGTCGCCAGATTTAATGGAACTATCTGGATAGAATCCTCCACTAGTACTATCCCATTTATAACCTTGACCTAACGATTGATGTTTTGTTAACGCTGGAGCTCCTCCAGAAATATTACTTCGTCCTGAAGAATGTGACCGAATGTTATTTCCGGAAGAAAATACCGATGCCGGATTCGTTTCCCAAGGTTCCGAAGTATTTCTGAGATGCAAAACCGATACGTTTTGGCCCCTGGAAATAAAATTATCATGTTAGATTCAGAATAATAGATACATTTGTTAATAACAAAGATGGTAGATTATTTCCTATTATAGTAACGAAACCATATTTTATATCAAGTAGATCGTTTCGAGCAATACTTGTTGAGATCAATTCAAACGCTTAGTTTCCATATTTGGATTGTCCTCTAACCAGTACAATCTATTTAAACGATTATTATACCTTGCGCTTATTTTTTCAAGACTAAAATTCAATTTTATGAGTTTTATTTGACTTCAAATCAAAATTGATTGAAGTAAAGCAAATTATTTCAAAACATTACTTAAGTTAATCGACCCCCACGTCAGTATGCTAAGGTGGTGGACAATGAACCTAGTTAATGTGGTTTACGGTTTCTTGTGGGAAGTCTTCTTGTACCAGACCTTCAGAATTGATAGGTCACCTACGCGTATGCATGCCATTGCTATTACAAGTTAAATCATAACGGAAACGTTATTGATAATGGTAACGATGCTTATACAATTTGTTTGCTATTTTATTGATTAATCTTAAAAAATTATGAATCACTATAACTCGTGGTTCTCAAGGTAAATTAAATATTTTATTAACAGCAAAAATATGTTAAAGTGTCACTAAAAATCAGGGAGCAAATTTAATAAAGTTGTTCTGCCAGACGAACCATTTTTGTAAAAGATTCTCTAGACCATTTTTTCATATTTGGAACTAAACAATTTGCAAAACGTGAATTTAATTAAATGAACAATCAGCTCCAAGCTGCTAATACAATTGCAATTTGTATTTTTCTCATTGTTAATGTGAAATTACAGTTAGTATTTCAATTCAATTTAGTTAGGCATTTAGAAGCAAATTGAATTTTTTAAACACCCCAGGATCATTGATTACAATTTTGTAACATAAACTAATGACGAGAAACTTTTAGCAATTTTCCCTCGTTATTCTAATACTCAAACAATTTTTAATCAAGGTGTCAAATTTTCCACCTATTTTGTAAAAATTAATAATAAAAAATAGCCACTTTAAAGTTTTTAAGTACTTCGTCGTGGAAAGCACGCAAAAAGAGCTTTAAGCGTGCTTCAAATGTTTCCAGACGAAAAGTTACGAAAAACTTTCTAAAAGTGATTTTTCTTGTAATACTGGTCGTTCTGTGTTTTTCTGTATCAATATGATAAAATATTTTTGTATCGTCCCATATGACTTTGAAGTAAATTTTTTTGTGTTTACCTTTTTGTATGAGTAATTAAAAGCAACAAAATTTATAAAAGACTTTCCAAACAGATAATATTTTCTTAGCAGGAATCGATAAAAAACATCAATCAAAAATTGTCTATACAAAGCAACAAAAGTTGAACTTTTCTTTTATCAATATTGACAACTACAAAATAAAAAGGTTCTCAATTATGTAACAAACCTCTTTTGTGGCTTTTTTCTTTAAATTTAAGTTAGTAACGCACTTAAAATTGGATGTTATAAAATAATAGTTTGCACTCACCTTGTTGCAGCCATATCAGGCTCTGCAGCAGGACTGAGTCTTAAAGTGGAGGACGTTTGACGAACTGGTTCTTCTACCGCCACCCACCTCCTAGTAGACGCCAAGGAGTCCGCGTTTCGCGTACTACTCAAGCTCGCAGAAGATGCGCGAGCCGGTCCTAAGACGCTGTCTACGCTTCTCTGTAAAAAAGGCTCGAAGGAATAAAGTAGATTTGTAAGATTAATAAAACTTTACTACGTAATTTACAAGCATTAAGTTTTTTTAATAGTAATTAAAATGGGAGATAAAAAAAATTTATCCGGATTTAATAATTTTTTAAAACAAAAAATATTCATTACGAATTTCAAAGGACACTTACATTAATGGTTGCATTTCTAGCTTTAACATCGTCGGTGGATCGGTTTTGAAGATGTCTACTCAAAGCAAACATTTCCGCTAGACGGGAACGTGTTTTGGAAGGAGGATTTGGAGCAGATTGTTGTGTGTGAACTTTTCGCCCCGGAAACACCAAATGTTCAATATCAGGTGTATATCCAGGATCTCGTCTAACGAAGTCCTGCATACTCCACTTGGGACCACTTTTAGAACGAAGTTTCGGTGGTATGGTGGTCGATCTTGCTTTTCGCTTTACATTTTGCGGTTTATAAGGGTTAGAACATTCTGCAAGTAGCAAAAGCCGATCCCTTAGATGATGAACTTCGTCTCTATTCATTTTCGATAAAATTTAACCCATTTTCACAATACAGATGGTTTATTGATTTGTAAAGTGCGAAACATTTATCACTAAAACAAAAAAATTAATTATAACGCTGGTTTACTTTTTCAAAGTTATACATTTTAAATTTGAGAAATGTATTACTTAGTAAAAAACTTGAAAAAACATTTAATCCGCTTAGATTTTACCTTAATTAACTTATTCCTTACATTTTTTTTTATAAATAAAAAGGATTAGAAAAAGCAGGATGGTAAGAATGGAAGTCGATAAAGATTAATAGTGATTTATTCATTTATTTATAACAAGAACATAATTAATTAACTAAGAAACGTCGATTCAACAGTGTCATTAATTAATTTAATAAAATCATTCCTTAATCTAATCAACCTATTTATGTCTATTCCAAAATAAGAAATTTTAATTATAAAACAAAGCCGGCGCAATTGATCCGGTACGTAAAATAGGTAGCCATTTTTATTATGTTATAACAATAAATTGGTGTACAAATTCAAATTTACTAATTAAAATAATTTTATAAAATTATTCCTTATAGTCCACTATTATTTTGTCTCTTCCAAAATTAGAAAATTTAGTTATGAAACCAAGTTGGCGATGTAGGTCTAGCATGCAAAATTGGAATTCAGTTCAGTAGCATTTGATATACAATTTCTAAATTGCTCTAAGATTGTTTGTTATACTGCTGGCAAGTTATTGAAATAATTCAAAATCCGACACTTGAAATTGAGAAATTGGTGAACCAGAGCCGATTAGATGGAGAGATGATGGTCGATATGCATTCGAAATCGCTGCACAGTCACTTTGAACTGATCGAGTGAGCAGACAATAACTTTGAATTTTCATTGAGTTCAAAGCAACGATCTTTTAAAATTTCAAGATTACCAGACGTTTAACTCTAATTACATCGGAAAAACGGAATTCCCTTCTAACGATTAAAGAATGTTGGGTAATTATTTTAAAGCTAATTTGTTTGGTTTTATTGAGAAATTTTTTGTAAGTATTCAAAAAAAAGTTTTGGATTTCTCAAATTTTTGATTTTCAAATAGTTAATTCCTTCGGTTTGATTTTTCAAATAATTCTCTTTATCGTTCCAGTAACAAATATAATTTTTTAAAAATTAAACTGCCCACTAGACATGTAACATTAAAATAACATCGGCGATGTTAGATGGTTTTCAATGTCAATACAACGTTACTACAAAAAAGTTATTTCAATGTTGCTTTAACATCCGCAATATTGTATCAACGTTCCATTAACCTTGCATCCGCGTCATCGGTTTTATATTAATGCGATGTGATAAGGATATAATTTAAACATCGTTATAACAATGTACATACATGCACATGCTATTTACAACATAAATTAAATGTTGTAGTAACGTTAAATTAATTTTAATAATAAATTTATATAGATACACAAATCGATAAAGGTGCATTTATATTTATACCTACAGTATTTTGAGCGTTCGCGTAATTTTGCTCAGTAAAAATATAATTTTTAATTAAAAAATTAATTTCTGCCAACATAATAAATTAATATCGGGGATGTTAGATTTTTTTATGTTGATACAACGTTACTACATAACGTTGCGCCTGCAATATTGCATCAACGTTGCATTAACATTGCATCTGCAACATCGGTTTAATATTCATGCGATGTGTAGAAATATAACTTAAACATCGTTATAAAATTGTGAAAACGTTATTTATAACATAAATTAAATGATTTTTTGTTTTTTATTAAAATTTTATTAATCAAATTGAATCGTTGATTGTTGAAAGGGTACTAAGTCCACTTTTTGAATAAAATTTTTTTATGATCTTTTATTATTCAAAATTGAGTCTCTCGTCGTTTGGTGTTGAAATAAATTTAATCAGAAATACTAAAACTCATGTCTGTGTCATTCCATGTGAAATCAACACACTTTTTCAAGTGACCATCTCAGATTTTATTCAAATTTAGTATATAAATAGATAGTATAGAGACTAACAAAACAAAAATACAAAATTTTATTGAAATATCTCAAACGGTTTCCAAAATATCGCTACGTAAAATTTTCAAAAAATTGCTTCAAGCGTATTTTCAATTTATCTTAGCAACTCTCTTAATTGAGCTAGAGAGGTGAGACTGGTGTCATTTTACTCAGTTTTTTATGCCCTTTCCAATGATATACAACACAATGTGCTTTATTATAAAATTACTTTTCAAAACTCAAAATTAAAATTTTGATTTTGATTTTCTGAAAAAGTACATCATCAATATTTTAAAAAAAAATTCTCTGAATAGTCTGTACTTATGTGAAATGATTGCTAAAAGTTAAAAAATTATTAGTTATGTTTATTATATTTTCAGAATTACTATATATTTGTTTGTAGCAATCTTTCAATAAAATATATATATTTTTTTTTATATTTACATAATATACTTACTATATTACTGATTATTTGATAAAATCGATCTTCTATATTGCCTACATAGAAGAGGTGTCTTTGCAATATCACGAAATTTTTATTTTTAATATCATTGATTGTTGAAAGGAACTAAGTCACAATTTTAAAAATTAAATAAAATACAAATTAGCGATAATAAAAATTATTTCTATATGGAAATCGATACCCAACTAACTTTCCTACAAAACACTGATTGCATTTTTCAATAACTCAAATACATCAGAAATAAATCAGTTTTATTTGATCATCTCAGAACTTACTTTTATGGACTTAGTACCCTTTCAACAATTCAATTGCAAAATTTAAAAATTTTTATTGACATGTTTTTCGATCAGGCACATGAAGAGACTTATAATAAATATGTCAATAATTTGTAGGTAGTTTCGTGTAGTGGTTAGAAGGTTATAGATGTGGTAAAATGGTAAGGTTATAGATCCAAGAGTCGGAGTTTTAAATCCTGGTCGTTCCCAAATTTTTCTGTACCATGCTTATCTCATGTTTGCCATGTTGCGCTTATTTAAAGAGTCGTAGTTACATAACACGTTTACGTTGAAAAATGTTCAAGAATTTGAATTTGATAAAAAAAAACAGAAACAAAATGATTATAGAATTTGTAAAATTAACTATGGATTGGTTTCCTTACACCAAATCAAGACGAGACCAAAAGAAAACTTAATTTATTTTTAAAATTTTTTAAGTATTAATATTCATTTTAATTTAAAATTACTTCAACTTTTGATTAATAAAGTTTTTTTCACAAATTACATTTTTTATTTATCTATTTGAGGTGAGAAAGAAGGAAAACAATTATCTTTATTTAACATTGCAAAAACGTTAGTTTTTAATGTTGAAGCAACATTAGTTATTTAATTAAAGAAAGTTAACAATTAACGTTGTATGAGCGGACATTCATCGATTATAGCAATGTTGATACAGCATAGCCTCAACAATTTAACTTGCATC
Source organism: Rhagonycha fulva (assembly GCA_905340355.1). Lineage (NCBI taxonomy): Eukaryota > Metazoa > Arthropoda > Insecta > Coleoptera > Cantharidae > Rhagonycha > Rhagonycha fulva. Next base: position 40,839,572 of record HG996556.1, read on the forward strand.
GTAAGTGAATTTTTGATATCCTGTCAACGTTGTGACAATGTTATTTTGCATGGTGGGTGGTAGCTACTTGAGCAAATGTCACCCTATTTACTGGATTATGAGAATTTTAGTCTAAAAGCTTCTATTAATCACTGTAATGACAAATTCAAAATTTATTTTATACTTCGCTCAGTCAAAATTTAATAAAATAATATTCACACTATTCGGACTCAATGTATATTTTTTTTCGAATAAGTCAGGAACTTATAAATTTAGCTGTCCGTAAAATCTTACTAATTTTACAATCTCGTACCGTTTCCGCCATATTGACAAGATGGTGTTGACATAACAATAAAACTGAAGCAAAATATTGTTTATTCTCTGCAATTAGGGCAAAAAATTTTTTTATAAAGTTGTGTAGGGGAGAGTTTCATAAAACGGGGTAGGCGGATAAAACGGGGTAGTAGCTATTTTAGCAATGTGTTTGCAGGAATCTACTTGAAACCCATATTAATCGAAACTACTCCCAAACAATACCAGATGGGGCGATATTGACAGCATTCGCACGTATAGTTTTGCCTCTATAGAGGGACAGTTTGTTTTTGATAGTTAGGCTGCGTGGTAAGACCGATGTTTATTGTGTGTTACAAACTTAATCTTATAGATTATTTATCAGGTAAGTACACATTTTGAAAGACTAATATTTTAGCAACTAAATGGTGTAAATACAATTAAATTCTTTTAATTTTTTGTGTGTGATCAATAGACTTCAATAAGAAACGAGCCCGTCGGGTGAAATGGGGTACTAGACGGTCTGCTAAAATGGGGTACCCCATTTAACCCGACAGCAATAATTTCATATGGTTTGCAATAATATCAGTCAATATAATTTCATAATTTTATTCTAGGTATATAAGTAGGAACATTGTTCCGTCACTATGCCTTCGAAATACAAACGTATTTCAACTCGTCAGTCTTGGGATGAGCAGAATATGAAGAATGCAATACAAGAAGTGATAAACGTTCAAATGGGTTATAAAAAGGCAGCACAAACTTTTCATGTTCCACAAACCACTCTAGAGCGTCGAGTTCGTAAAGTGCGAGATGGAGCGATTGTTGATAATGCTGCAACCAAAGGACTTGGTAGGCTTAAGCCTGTTTTCAATGAAGATCAAGAAAATGAACTTGCTGAACACATTCTTGCAATGGAAGCGCGATTATTTGGTTTAAGCTTGAATGAATTACGCCATTTAGCATATAATTTGGCAGAAAGGAATAATTTGGCGCATAATTTCAATCGAGAGAAAGAAATGGCAGGGAAAACATGGTTGTATGGATTTTTAGGCAGACATCCGCAGTTAAAAATACGCACCCCAGAAGCAACATCCCTTGCTCGCACCATGGGATTCAATAAAGTGACTGTGGCAGCGTTTTTCAAACTTTTATCACATTTGTATGACAGATACAATTTTGCTCCAGAGTGCATATGGAACGTAGACGAGACAGGGATTACCACAGTTCCCAAGAAGATATCAAAAGTTCTAGGACTGCGTGGGAAACGGCAAGTAGGAGGATTAGTCTCTGCCGAGAGAGGAACTCTCGTAACCGTGGAAACATGCATGAGTGCAGCTGGAAATTTTATGCCCAGCATGTTTGTGTTCCCTAGAGTTAGAGCAAAAGCAGAACTTCTTGATGATACTCTACCTGGAAGCACTGCAGAATACCACCCTTCTGGCTGGATGCAGAAGGATATATTTTTCAAGTGGTTTCAAAGGTTCATAGAATTTACAAGACCCTCTAAAGATAGGCCTATTCTTTTATTGCTGGATGGTCACGCCACGCACACCAAAAACCTGGACCTTATCAACTTGGCTCGTGAAAACAATGTCATATTGCTGTGCTTTCCGCCACATTGCACACATAGGATGCAGCCATTAGATGTGTCATTTATGGCTCCTTTAAGTTACAATTATTCAGAAGAAGTACGCAAATGGTCTCGGTTACACCCTGGGCGACCGGTTTCAATTTATCAAGTTGGAAAGCTGTATAGTCAGGCATTTCAAAAGGCTGCTTGCGTTGATACAGCAGTCAATGGTTTTAGAAAAACGGGGATTTACCCACTCAATCCCGACGTCTTCGATGACTGGATGTTTAAGCCGGCTGAAACGACAGAGAGGCAACTAGTACACGTTACTGGTGACCATGATGATGACCATGACTTGGGACCCGATAATCAAGCATCTTTGATAAATGAACACTCTAACGTCTCAATTGGTGATACACCTGGAACGTCTGGCACCGCCCAAAGTATGAAAACACCACCTCCACCACAGAACGACCTTGTGCTTTCCGTGGAGTCAATGCAAGACAATAACCATTCGACAAGTTTTCTAGTGAGTCCAAGTGAAGTAATGAAACTGCCGCAAGTTGTAAAAAAGGATGGACCAAAACGGAATTGTCGAAAAGGAAAAACTGCTATTTTAACAGATAGTCCGTATAAAAATGAGTTAGCTCTACAATCCACTCCTCAGAGAAAAGTTGCAGAAAAGGTTTTTAAAAGAAAAATCCTATGCAAGAAAGCAACTGGACCTGAAAAAAGAAAAAAAGTTGTTGCTAAGCAAAGGCAGAGGACACCAAGTCCCGATTCATCAGAATCATCATATAGTGGAGACGATACTCCTTGCCTGATTTGTGGCGAAGCTTTTTCAAAATCAAAATCTGAGGAGGGATGGATAAAGTGCGACTCATGTCAGAAATGGTGTCATGAGGCCTGCGCTGATGTAGATCCAGAGGCTTGTGAAGCTTACGTTTGCGATTTTTGTTCTAAGACAATTTCTTTTTAAACATAGATAAAACTCTTTGTCCTATTTTTGTTATTACTTTAGGTTAGCGTTTTTTTTTGTGAAATACTTTATGTTTTGACTTTTACGTATAAATAATTATTAGTTTTGATAAATAAAATATATATCTGGATGATCTCCCCATTTTATCCAACTACCTAACCCATTTTACCCGACCGGTTGGCTAAAACGGGGCATATGACAAATTTGGCAATATATTTTTTTTCTTAAATATATAGTATTGCAGATGAATGGTGTTATTAGATTTCAAAACATAATGCTTCAACATTTTATTCACGTACAAAAAATTATCGTTTTTGCCAACCCTTTCGGAAATATCCACCTTTAAATACTAAGTACCCCGTTTTATGAAACTCTCCCCTACCCTTTCTCATTCTACTGCTAAAAAATATGGTTAAAGGATTTATGAAGTAAATTCATATTTTAAATGGTCTTTCAGATCGTAGCACAAGGATAATAAGCAACCCTAATAACCTCACTTTATACCACCCTCTATTTTGATGATTATTTAATACATTATAAACTTTCATTGACAACTAAATTGTAATAATAACTTTTAGTTTTCAAGATCTCAGCATTCAACATTTGCAGTAGCAGGGGAAGAAACAATCGGAGTATAGAGTATAGTGGTCACGGAAGTTGACTATGACCGCTAAATACACAGTTCGACTACGGGTGAATTAAGAACTTTATTCTGGCCGTCTGGTCCTCCAGGTTAGAGGTTTTTCGTCAAGCTGGTTTTTGTTTTATGTAAAAAATGCAATGCCATAAAAGTTATTTGATGTTAAAAATTTAATATTATAATTGTCAGCTAAGACTAATCTCCGAGTTGTAGCGCTGCACGATAGCTAGTAGCAGGGGAATAGCTATTATCTTACTTTAATCGATTTTTGGCCGAAGGTCTTAACTTAACGTTAAAAATTAACAGAATATAATTTGTAGCGAATTGAATTGTGCTTTTTTTCCTATTTTAGCAATTTTATGTTGTCGGATGCACAGGGACGTGCCCAATCAACTTTTTTCAGGGAGGGTGTAATTCAAATTTGCAAATTTTCTAACTGAATTTATTAATTAAAAATTGCCAACTTTTTGTAAGTTTTGTAACTTTTTGTAAATTAAAACATAAAAAAATGCCAACTTGACCAACTTTTGAGTGATTTTGCCAACTTTCGCTCCATTTCCCGCTTGATGCTTCTTAAAAAAGAATTATTATTTTCAAGAAGTTTGATGGAGGCTTTATCGATAACTTGTGAAGGTAAAAAATCCATTTCCAAAAATTTCTGCAATTTGAAATTGAGTTATGGTTCTTCCCGGATTGGTGACCATCCCCTCATCAGAGCAAGCTCCAAATAGGTCCTTCAGTGATTCAAAGAAAGATATATCTAGTGGCTGAGTCTTTTGGCTGCTGTGAGGTGAAATAGTGAGCATGTGAATCTAGGTTGTTCTGCAAAACCTTATGGTTTTAATTGTGATGTGTGAACTATGGCTGTCAAGTATTAGCAATACGGGACGTTCTTCAAATAATTTTACATGTGTTTGACACATGTAAAAGTACATACCTGTTTACTTGCACTTTATTTTATCTCATTATCCGCTCCACACCCGTTTTCCGAGAAGTCCGAAGCAAAACTTGTTCTTTTTCATCAAACTTCGGGTTCATTCTTTTAAATTTTAAAAATTTAAATTATTTTGTTGTGCAAATTCTATGTTACAGGAACTTGAACGTTAGTCCATAAAATCTTAGATCTAACTGCCTGAAATGTTTTGCTAACTTTCCTTTTTGTTGTGGGTTAAATATGTATCTAAAACGTCCAAGTAGCTTTAATGCACCGCATCCTTTCTTCAACTTTTTCTTAAAGTGGACTAGTCAATTTTCAATTCCTTTGCACTTTGTTTAAAATATCCTCTTCTTTTCTTTGTTTAGCTACAATTAGCCTGTCTTCTGTACAATTTTTTCAATCCGTTTTTTTGTAGATTCTGAAAAGTACCGAAAATTGTAAACCTTTATCTAAGTAATCAATAAAGCAGTAATCTAGCTTTGCGTGATAAAATTTTGTACTGACACTGTAATTGATTACTAATAACTGCACCTTACGCACATTGATGCAAATATATCAACTATAGCACGATATTTCAATTTAGAACTCTTGCCCCATGCGGACTCTTACCTCCCTTTACCTTATAGGCATTCCAGGGCCAGTGGCAAAGTTACAAAGTTGCAAAACTAATTAGTATGTTCTTAGGGACCATTAAATTTACAATTCAAGCAATCCAAGTTTCACAGCTTCCTAATTCACTTCGAAGTATATACTTCTTTTTTTCCATGTGTTACTCCGGGTTTTTCTCAAAATTAAAATTTGGGAGAGCAAATACAGGTGTTGATGGGAAAGGTAGAGAAAGTAAATGGTTATTTTTATAGCGGTACGAATCGGTTATGAGGGAGTAGTACTAATCGGTAGCTAGTTAGCTTTAACCATTCAGAGTGCATCAGCAAAATCGTGTTTTTATAACAAAAAAATATTACTTATTAGAAGCGTAATCGCAAAGTTTTACGTCAAAAAGTTTAAAGCATTACCAAAAACGATGTTTTCAAAAAATATGAGGCATATTAAGGGTACGTGAGGAAATCAATAGACCCTGAAGATTTCACACAAACTCGTCGATCGCATCGTTTTTCTACAAAAATGGATTCCCAAATACCTGAACGCAAATTAGAAGCAAACTTAATCTATGCTCAATTTGAAAAAAATCCAATCTTTTTGAACCGACTTATCACTATGGATGAAGCTAAGATGCATTTATAACAGAAGCAAAACAACAGTCAATTGAATAGAAGTACTCTAGGTCTCCAAAGCCAAAAAAATTTCGCATTTAAAAAACTGCTAGAAAAGTTCTTACTTCAGGTTCTTGGGATAGTTGTGGTATCATTCTCATTCACGACCTAGAAAAAAGATGAAAAAATGTGGAATGATTTCTAAATAAGTTTTTATTTTACAATGTAATAAGGCAGAATACAAATTGCACATTACCATGAAAAAACTTTAAAATTTAGAGGGTTGGATTGGTGGAATACTTCACTCGTTTAACCTAATTTGGCTACTTTCAATTATTATCTTTTTACTAAACTAAAAATAAGTTTGAAAGGTCTTAAATTTTTTTCTTATGGTCTATTAAATTACACCTCGATGGTTTGCCGTTGCCTTCTGAGTAGAGACAGTCAGAATAAAATTTTATTACTTCGCCTAGAGTCGAACCGGATTTTCTTTATTAGCAGCATGTTAATTGCTATGCTAACGACCGTTTCCAAACGGACAATGCAAAAACAAAATTAAAAGATTATAAAAATATTTTAATGTGAAAATAAAAAAATTTTGTTCAAGATGAGTTTTGGTATTCCTTCAATTTGTTTAGTATACCTACCCCTAAGAATATCCGTACCTTTGGTTGAATATCAATGGTAGAACAAATGTTAAACAAAATAAACATTGAAAATAAATTTTATGTACACCGGCATATATTATAATTTCCATAATTTTTTTGTTGTAAGTAAACAGTTTATAATAAATTAATTTATGAAATTATAATATTCAAATGTTTTAATAACCAAAAGGATTTAGCACTAACTGAAATTAAATAATAATGTCTTGATTTAATCATTACTGCTAGTTATGTAGTTATATCTACTAAATCATATAAGTTCGGATTTATTATAAATTTGGGAGTTAACGAGTAACAAAAATTAGTTTTAAAAACTTTTAACAATTTTTATTGTAACTATAATTTATTGTTAAGGGGATGTAACTACTCTAGCGCACGCTATATAATTTTACTAAGGGTAGTTTTTTCATTTCATATAATATAATCAATGTCATTAGTTAAATTAATCTACAAATTTTACAACTTTCTTGATTTAGATTATTTAGTAATTATATAATGTACAAGGGTTTTATTAGCTTACTTACAATATTAGTGTTGTAAAATGATGTAATTACGTAAGGATAAATTACAATTAATTTTTTTTTAATTTGGTTGTTAGTCAGTAGTATTGTTATTTTAATTTTATTATGCGAATTAAAAACTTAGAGTTTTGTTTACATTCAATCCTTTTAAGGATAACTCAAAGAATAAATATATATGTATTGATCCGCATGTCTATTGTTTACTTACTGAATGTAAAATTAGTAACAATAATAATTAATATAACAATTTCTTCAATGTAATTTAAAGAGTAAGGTTTTTTTGTAACCGTGTATTTAAGTGGCTTTAATTTACTCGGAAACATTTCGAATTGTTTCATTTACAATATGCATTTTTGACAAAAAGTGAATTTAATTAGCACGCGAGAGTTATTATCTGATGGTAATCATAATTTATATTATATTTGTTGTTGAAGTGTCATGTAAACTTACACAGTAGGTACCTAAAGCGCATTTCTTATACTTGAAGTTGCTGAGCAACTTCAACGTCATTAAATTATATTTCGTCAAAATAATAGTTGGAATTAAAGTTTATAGAACTTCTACAAGCCTGAATTATCAAAACGACATCTTGAATTAATATCATGAAATAAATAAGTCTAACTAGCTTACATTTCTCCTATTGTGTACTTTTCATTCCGAATTTAACTAAAACTATATAGAAACTTTGTTATTCTTGTATATAGTTTAGTTTTGGTATTTATAATATTATATTCAAATGTACATCAAGAATATTGTTGCAAACAAAAAATTACATAAAAACCTTTTATCAAATCTTGTAATATTTAATTGAAAGTAATTTTTTCGATTGGAGATTAACATTAAGCTAAAATTGTCAGTAGTTAAAGTAACATCTTTCTGAAGTCCCAGTACGAACTATGTTTTTCAAAGAGAACTTAATTGCTACATTTAAGCATGGTTAATCATGAAACTGTAACTGGATGTCTCAAAAACTAATTAACAACTTGGCTCCAAAATTTGCAGTAGTAACCTTAAGAAGTTTGTCTGAAGTGCAGTTTATTGCATATCTACTGTTGAAACCTCAGTGAGTTTGAATGCACACGATATAATTACACAAGCATTATGGCATCACTCTGGTACAATTTGCTCTATAAACCACGCTTTAGCATCAACTGCTTGTACAGAGGAAGCCCCATAAACCCTACTATCTAAAATCTACATAAATTATAATTCTCATAATATTAAAAATTTAGCTCCGATTATTCTTGGTTGTTAAAAGTTTTGCAAGTTTTTTCTGGGTATTTTTTGTCAGCTTTGTCAACCTTTTCGGAAATTTCTTGAAGAGAATCGAACTTCTGTCACAAGACCGTGAAGTTTGAGTATAACAATCTCGCGTACTTTAACTAACCTAAGAAATTTTTAAACACAATTGATGGTTTGTATTCTTCTTGTATTCCTAAGTATTTTTGCAAATAACTTGGAAGAAATAAAAGATTTTTTTCAAAAAATGTTTCGAAAAAAAAAGCTTTAGGCCTCTCCGCTAATTTTATAAATATATTTTACCATTTTTCATCTGAAAATTTAGCGGTACACGACAACTGGGCGAATCCCACTGGGAGACGTATAACTGGGCGACTGGTAAACCGGGCGACGGTCAACCGGGCGACGGACAACTAGGCGATGGGTAAACTGGGCGCCGAGTAAACCGGGCAATTGCCAAGCGGGCGACGGACAACTGGGCGATGAGTAAACTGGGCAACGGATAAACTGGGCGACGTATAAACTGGGCGACGTGTAGGTGGGCGACAACCTGAAGCATTTTGAAGAATTGAAATATTTAGCATGAAACTTATTGAGTTTTGAGTGTAAGAAAACTGTTAATACTTTTTTGCGTAGATCCTTATCGTGCCATGGTGGCTAAAACTACACTTATTATAAACATACCCCTAGGCCCGTGGGTTAAGGAAAAGGTGGATCATTAAAAGGTGAAACTCGTTTTTGCGTGGATTCTACAAGAACGGTGGTTGTGCAAATAAAAATTACTATTAAAAAACATAATTTTTGCTCAAAGTGCACTGTTGAAGCATATGAAATGCTAGTGTCGCTTCGGTTATCCCCTCTCTGCGTATAACTAAAGAGTAATTTAACTTGTACGGACCGATCACAGAATGCCAGAATTCACCAATCACGAGCGACTTAGCATAAAATTTACTATGAAAATCGAAGTTTTTAAAATCGATTTTTGAAAAAACTAGTGCTGTGAAGGCCATTCTTTGGGGTTAATTCTCTTATTTAAAATGTCGCCCGGTTGACAATCGCCCAGTTTACCCAGCGCCCAGTTTGTCCATCGCTTAGTTGTCCGTCGCCCGGTTGACCGTCGCCCAGTTTACTAATCGCCCAGTTGTCTTTCGCCCAGTTGTCTTCGCCCAGTTATACGTCGCCCAGATGTCCGTCGCCCAGTTGTCCGGTTCCGAAATTTAGTTATACTTTAGCTCTTCTAGCTTCATAACTTCATATCAACAATTCCCATGCATGGTGACGTCAGATTTATGACAAGCGCGTTTAAAGTCACTTACAGAAAACCAAAATTATTTTTTCAGTCGATTATCAGATAACTAGGGATTGAATTAAAATTTGGCAATGTGTTGTTTCAGAATTTTCATTATCAGATTGTAACATAATTTTTTTATGAAACTGATTCGTTTTTCGACTTAGGGTAGTACACACATAAGTTAATTCAGAAATAATTCTAGAGCAACAAGAGTAACAATAATTAAATTTGACCATTTAAAAATATTTATATTTACTGAAAAATAAATATAACCTTTCAGCATATTATTTTAAAATCTATCTAAACTTTGGCATGCAAATAATATTTACAAAACATACCTAATGGCGTTTTTCGCTATTTAATTAGTAAAAGCAGTAATATCATATTTAAACAACTGCGTAGGTATTTTCCAAGTTATATAAACTTGAAAAGAATTTTTTACTAGCAGTTTTAATTCCAATTTCCAACAACAAATAATGAGAACAATGTCTGCGAATAACAGTTGTTTTTAAAAATATTTAAAATTAATTTTCTTTTTCAATTTTGTAATTATTTTTACGAACGTACTTTGTATATTGCGAAGGAAGCTAGCAATATCCCTTCGTATAAGATTCGATCAAATTTTTCGATGGAAATGCGAATTATTTGTTTATACCCTTTTCAAAGTGTAACATTCTGGTTAAATAAACATTTGAACTCCTCTTTTTTATATTTGGAAATATGAAAACCCATTTAATATTTTATCGGAATTAACCTACTTGCCCAATAACTACACGAATTATTCAAACGTTGACATGTAATTTTTGAGAGTAAATTTTTTTTTTTTTTTTTTTTTTTTTTTTTTTTTATTGTAACCCCTTTTCATACAAGCAATCTATCAATAATAATAAGCTTTACATTTGACAATATAACACTTAAGACAATCAGAGTATTGCTTCAGTAAGCAATCTCTATAAATATGTACAATTAATTACTGTCCTCGGTGAACCTATTCACTAAATCTTCCGGCATAAACCTATTTAATCTACGCAACTCACTGTGGCTGTTGGCAAAAAGTTCGGTAGCGAGAGGATTAGGATGGACTGCGAGTCTTTCGCGATATTTAGCACTGAATTTCTCAATCTCCTCTTTGACAGAATGCAGTGGTATGTCACGTTGGATAATGTTGTTAGGAACATATCTCGGCGCGTCAACAATTTGGCGTAGAACTTTATTTTGAAATCTCTGCAAGATTTCTAAATTGGAGTTAGCTGCGGAGCCCCATAGTTGGATACCATAAGTCCATATTGGCTTCAAAATGGTTTTGTATAGCAGCACCTTGTTTTCAATGGATAGTTGAGAATGTCTGCCGATAAGCCAGTACATCTGTCTTAATTTCAGACCAAGTTGTTTCCGCTTTGTAAATATGTGCTTACGCCAGGTAAGCCGTCTGTCGAGGTGCATCCCAAGGTATTTTGCATCTTCCGCCTGTGGTAGTTGACAGCCATTTAGTTTTACGGGCGGACAAGTGTTTCTTCTAAGGGTAAACGTCACATGTACCGATTTGATCTCGTTGGCTTTAATTCTCCACTTCTTGAGCCAGTTTTCAATTAGTATTAAGTGAGCTTGTAAATTCGTGGATGCTGATGCAGGATCATTATGGGAGGATAAGATAGCGGTATCGTCAGCGAAAGTAGCGACTGTTGTGAATGGTGTTGTTGGAAGATCATGCGTGTACAGAAGATATAATATTGGACCCAAGACACTACCCTGAGGCACGCCCGAGTAGATGGGGTGTAGATCGGTGTACTCATTTTGATGTTTGACAAGATAGTATCTATCACTTAAGTATGACTTGAGGATTAAGTAGAATTGGTATGGGAGATTTTTCTTTAATTTATAGAGCAGACCAACGTGCCATACCTTATCAAACGCCTGGCTAATGTCGAGGAAAGCCACTGAACAATAGCGTTTATATTCTAGGTCTCGATTTATTTGTTTAACTACTCTGTGCACTTGTTCGATCGTTCCATGTTGGTTTCTAAATCCGAATTGGTGTTTTGGTAGTAATTTTTTATCGTCTATTATAGGTTTTAGGCGTTTCAATAGTGCTTTTTCGAAAACTTTGGATAGTAAAGGGAGCAAGCTAATTGGCCTATACGATTTTACCTCTTCGGATTTTTTGCCAGGTTTAAGGATCATTACTATCTGAGCCACTTTCCATTGTTCTGGGAATTCGTTAATTCTTATGATGGTATTAAATATTTGCGTTATGGCGTTAATGCACTTGTTGGAGGACTCCTGCAGTACCTTCCCAGTAATTAAGTCAAATCCAGGGGCTTTGTTTGCTCGAATCTCTTTTTTGATTATCCTTTTGACTTCTTTTGTTTTGAACTTGGAGATGGGGGGATTCATTTGGAATGAGTAAATAATATAGAAATAATTCAACACAATTTACTGATAAAGAAGTGTGTAACAGTGGTTCGCTCTTGACTAGTCTGGTAAGGTAACTGTGAGTAAAAAGAAGGATCAGTGCACGATAAACAGCCAATGCTTTAATGATAATAATTAGCCATTTCTAATAAGGACCTACAGCTACAGTAGAATCCAGAAAAGTACAAACATTTTGGTAGCAACTGGGAATTTAAAAATCACCTAAAAGATCTTGTTGCAAAAATTTGAAATTTTTATTTAAAACTACAAAACTTTTTAAAATTAAAAATCAAATTTGAAACGTTTTATCGCACTGTGTAGTTTATTTAGATGTTGTTTACGTTTAATCAACTAAAAATAGGAAGTGGTTTGATTAATGATTTTTCGGGTTAAAATGGTTTTCTGGTAATTCAATTGTAGTTTGAAATGTGTGTAGTAATTTAGAATTTCTATTTAAGGAATTACAGTTTATTTTCTATACTGAAATTGACCCTTATTCTAACCTGCAGTAGAGAAACACCCTAAATCAAGAATGAAATTTGTTTCAAAGAAGGTTCTAAGTCTGTTATATGGCTTTATTGAGATTTAGAAAATGGTATGTGTTATTATTACATAAGATAACCTAAAAGATTGCATCGACCAGAAAAGCCATTACCCTTAGCTGATAGACGCTAAAAATGTTTTTATGTGTTTTCGGAGTTCAAAAATGGAATTAACCGTGATATTGCAAGAGCTGTCCTTTTAATAATATTGCTCTTACTTAAACATGTTCATATCATTTTAACTTAATTTTTTAAGACTTCTGAAAGTGTAGATATCCTACATCTACAATATGGTTACAAAATTTTTTACTTAGTTAAAATTTTAGATTTCATAAAAATTTATTGTTTTCTAGATTAGCTTGACAGCTAACTAGCAGAACTAACGTAAGTTCGACCGATGGATCTCTCTTTTAACGGTCCACTAATAAAAAAATATTGTTTCCTAACACTAACCTAAGCGCAATCGGTGGATCGCTTTTTTAAAGGTAAAAAATACCCCAAATTCGTGCTATTACCTCTAGGTACTACTAATGCTTTTGTGGTCATTTGCCATGCCCAATCTCAAGTTCAACTAAGTGCACACGAATGGATAATAAAATAAAATACGGCTGTCATTACGGTCGATTTTTGCGTAAAATTGTAAACTTTAAAATTAATTTTTGACCAAACTAATGGATATTCGGAATTAACACGCACCTTAAACGCTTTATTTTAATGTTATCTATCAAATTCCATTGAGTTGTCATTAATAAAGTTAATATCTTTTAGGCTCTGTTCTCGTGCTCCTATCATCATCTTTAAGATAGATCATAACACCAAAAGCCATAATTAGCAATTTAGATTTGAGAAATTATTAGTCAATCGTACTGCTGTGCTAAAAGGTTTTCTATATTGAGATCAAATGAATTTGCAAGTACTAATCCAACTTATTGGAGTTTATTAATAAAAATAATTTAATGCTTTAACTTTAAAACGAAATTATTATTTTAAATTTAAATTAAAATGAAAAATTTAAATTACTAATTTTTTGATGCAAAAATTATGAAAATCGTGGAATTTATATTAACTACTTTTCTTGCGATAAACCGTTCAAGTTTCTAATTTTAATGCATTTTTTGAATCCGTTTTTCACTCATCAGGAAACTTTGAGATAAATGTGATTAATTGAGGTAACTCAAGACTGATTTTGGATATCAGTAGCTTTATAAAATAAATTTGAATTAACTGAAATATTTCAATATTGCCCGTATTCACCATTTTCACCCTAACAGTTTGATGAGTAACAAACTGTTAATACTTGACAGTATGTTAAAATAAATTCGTATTCACCTTCAATTCAAAAATAATTCACTAGAATTATAGTTGGTAAAACTTGCTCGAGCTAATTTAACAGGGATTTAATTTAATAAATTAACAGGGTCGTAGCTAGACATAAGTCATGGGGAGGGTTATACCTAAAACAAAATTTTTGTCTATGCCATGGGAGGAGTTTTACCAAAAAAAAAAAGTTTTTAGACCCTTTTTTTACTGTTTTGCTATTATGCCGTGGGGAAGGGCTGAACTCCAAAAGTCATCCTTTTATATACGGCCTTGTAAATTAACCTGAAACTCTTGGCATCTGCGAAGCAGATGCGAGCGATAGCTCTCTTATCTCATTCGTCTGTTATTGAAACATGACTTTTGAAAATTTTTTACAGGGATTTCAAACCCGAAAAGCGGTTTGAGCCGTAGTCTACTTATGAACGCTGAAGCAACGCGTATGTGCCTACCTTGGGCCCCTATACAGTAGAGCATCAGTCGCACAGCACCATCGGATGTTATATTATTAAATTAAAAAATAAAATAAATAATCTAATAAGGAGTTAAAAAAGAAAAATACCACTGCAACAAATTTAAAGAAAATTTTTTTCACTGGGTTTACAATATGTAATAATGATAGCTCATTCCAAACTCAATAAAAGTTTGTAAATAAAATAGTCCCATCACGTCAGGTTTCATAGTGAAAAGCATTTATTGATTTTTAACAATTTTACAAAATTAACGATAAAAAACTTTATTTTTCAGTAAAATACTTATATCTTTTAGAACGATTGGCTTTTTTTCTTGTAGTCAGTCTTCACTGTATCTCTGTGAATCACCAAAAAAAGTCTGCAAACATTGCTGGTTTTCATCTACCCTCATAACGCTTCTTAAAGTCTGTTATTAACTCCATTAGTGATGACGTCAAAACGCAGAGATATAAACCAACCAACCAACACCAAATGAAATCAGTGTGTATAAGCATATAAGCATTAACACTAATTCAATTTTGTTTAGTATGGGGAGCCTATATCAAAGCGTTTTGACGTCACTCTAATGAAGTCAATTTCCTAGCAAAAGCGCTTGCCATATTTATCGCTAACTAAGTCTTATTTTCCGGAAAAAACTTTAAATAAGAATGTAAAAAATTTATTTATGAGTAGTTTAACTGTTTTGATGACATTTGTACTCAGAAATATGATATTTGGATGACTAATCTCAAGCAGGTATTGTGCAGAATACATAAAACAAAACACTGCATATTTATGTTTTGAGAAGTGATATTAAAATAAAATTTTGTTTTCTTACATATACTAGGTATACCTAATACAAACCACTATTCGAGATATTGGTGAATTTTTTAGTGTTGCACAGTGATAATTAAGCAAAAATTAAAATAAAAGTTGAAAAAAATAAAAATAAATTAAAAACAAAAATAAAACAAAATTAGTGATCTATTCACTGAAATACGTCGTCGGATTCAGAGTCCGAGTCTTGGTTGGTGTCAGGGACAGGATTGTGAGGATGTTGAGGTCTGGGATTTGGAGGTATAGGAATGGTGATCGTTTTAGGAGTGATAATGTCTTTGGAAAGAGGAGTTTTGGGATACTAGTTGGAATCATAGAGGCCAAGGGATTGGATTAGTAGATTGGGAATGTCAGGGCATTTTAGGTAGAATTTATTGGTCAGGTCATATATGAAGGAGTCCAGGGGCTTAACGCCAGAAGCGGCCTGTAGTTGTCTATTAGTGACAAACCACGGTGCAGCCATGGCTTGCCTAATAGAATAATAGAAGTTAGAAGTTTGTTTATCTGATTTTGCGATGCAAATCCCCATGCTGGGACCGCGTAGGTTAAGACCGGCCGGATGGCTTTATTATATAAATCTTAATTTTATCTTTCGGTTGCAAGATGCTTTTTCTACCGATCAGTGAAGCTAGAGAACTCTTAAGGCCCCTTGCTTGGGAAATACATCTGTTGATGTGTTTCGATCAAGAGAGTCTAGTGTCGACGGTCACTCAGAAATATTTGCCGGAGTCTTTCCAAGGAATTACTTTGCCGAACATTTCGAGTTTGTCGCGGGGGGGAGTACCGTTTCCTATCAAACATAATAGCTTAGCTCTTGCCCGAGTTAACTACAAGTCTCCACTTGTAATACCAAGTTTGAAGAAGTTTCAACGTGTCACAAGCGATATGATGATCCTTTTACGTAGAGTCGTAGAGGATGATTGGTCAGGATGGAATGGGGATATCATGGGTGTAAATATTAAACAAGATGAAGAAAAGGAT
Source organism: Rhagonycha fulva (assembly GCA_905340355.1). NCBI lineage: Eukaryota > Metazoa > Arthropoda > Insecta > Coleoptera > Cantharidae > Rhagonycha > Rhagonycha fulva. Next base: position 40,855,442 of record HG996556.1, read on the forward strand.
TGAACCGTGCAGCAATTTTATGCACGTATTATGATATTTTGGATTATTTAGTCTTCCGACCAGTTCTAACACCCCCTGCAGCATATTAGACAATATTTCAAAAGTGCTTTTATTCATACGAAATCATTTTTTTAAATCTTCAACATCCCATTCTTCCAATAAATTATTTCGTTCTCGAATTATTTTTGAACGTTTGATTGCATCATCACTATATTCGGAAGAAGAATTTATTAATAAGTCATGAAAGTCCACTCTGACCATTTCACTACGATTTTTAAATAATATAATACGTTTTTAGTGTTAATAATAATTATAACTAAAAATTTTGATACATAGTCATTGGTGAATACAAAAGCGCCAAATTAACAAACTGTTATTGACTTAACTCCCCGATAGCAAGAGCTTGATGAATACGGCCATATATAAGATTTCATTGTTTGAATTAATATTGCTTTGTCTATAGTTAGGATACTAGTTTTTTCAGAATATGGGTTTTCTACCAGATATAATAGAGAATTCTATACATCTAATATAACAAATTGCTAGAAAACTTCTCCTTCTTCTCCACCGTGTAATTTATTATAGAGACACTTATGATTGTTTTATGATTTGCGACCAAACAAGACAGTTTAGAGAGTAAAAAGCTTACAATCTACGAAATAGACACAATCTCCCCCTCCCCATTTAAATCGCAGTGCGGTGCTCAAAAAAATGAGAAATTTATCTAAAATAAAATGTAATTTTTAAAATAATTTTTGTGCGTACAAATAGATCAAGTTATCACTCTTATAAAAAATAAAAACTGGACTAAAATTCAGCAAATCATAAAGTTCGTCATTAACTTGATAAATCTAACTCTATTGTACTAGTACCTATAGCTTTGTATAAACTCAAATCAACATTTAATTTTTAAGTGTTTTATTTGAATAATATACAGAAATCATAAGTGCAGTTGTTTGAAAGAATAATTTTTCTCAATTGCTGAAACAAAGAATTCTCAAGAATTCAATATCACAAAGTGGTTGTGAAGAAGGTGTTCTGTTGCTCGATTTTGTTGTTATACAAGATTTATTTTATAAATAAGGTAAGATACAAAAATATATATGATATAACATAAGAGACGAATTGTTTACTAGTATTCTAGATAGTTGTACCTTTCATAAAGTATGCGAATTCGATTTCAGATGAACAATACATAAATAGGTACTTATCTATGTATTTCAAAATTTTATTCAAAAAGATGTATCTGAATACATCATACATTTATTTACCTTATTTCACAAGATCTGATCGTAAATTTTTAATTAGAAGAAAGTGAATAAAATTAAAAAGAGGTGAGAGGAGATTAAGAAAAAATAGAAGATCAAAAATCATAATACAATAAAGAAATTCGAATTCATTTAATGGTTATTTCATCTCATGTGATAAAAGAAAAAGTTGGAAAAATGTTATAACGTGGCATCTATGCCCAAGAAAAAGACTAAGAAAAAGATAGCATGCACTACCACCTACCCATTTGATTCCGGCTTTAAGGCCTTCGTCGCTATAGGGTGGCTGGATTCCAATGATTGGTTTGCAAACATTCTTTTTTTCGCAGATTGTGGTCATTAATAATATTTCTCAATATTTTGGTGGGTCATTTTCATGCACAGCCACAACCGTGGAGTGATGTGACCGCTGGTTGAGTACTGAGCGAAAATTTTGAGTGAAAATCGCAGACTAGACAAAATTTCTTAGATAGGTCTTCCAGTAGACATCCACACGCTATGGTGAAATCGATCTAGAGTATTGAAAAAGAGAAGGCAAAGAGTGATTCAATTCGGGAAACAAATCGTTAAGAATATTTCAAATGGAATGGATACCTGATTACATTTTCATGCAAGTATTAAAGTATCTCGGTGTTTTGAATTAAAATATTCAAGATTCCAAAGCCTTTCTACACTTGAACCCAACAAACTAACAGGTTAAAATTTAGCTGAGCTTATTACGTAACCGTGCTAGTTAACATATAAGTCTTTATAGTTACAGTACAACTTTTGTTTTGTTTGTATTGTATTTGTAATACCTCATTTGTATCACACCCCAAAGAAACTAGATCCGCCACCACTGGTGATATCGTCTTTCATAGAGAAATTTGCAATTCTCTTCTTTGAATAGGGTTCGTCTTTGAGAAACTGTATTCTACCTTCTGTTCGTAGGGCTTTGTGGTATTTGTCCATTCTTGCATAGCAATGAGACTTCTTCCTGCGGCGTCTTTATAATCGTTCAGCATATCTTTAATAATTTTCTACGCTCTGTTAGTTTTTGTATTTTTAACGCAATATTAGCTTCTTGCCCTGCTTGCTTTCTTTTTTTTGAAATAATGTTTTTGTTAAGGACTTTCTGTCATATACTTTTTTCCGACTTCTGTAAGCACCTATTTATTTCACCACGAAACACATTTACTATTCTTTTCTTTCAGTTCATTTAATCCTTATATATTAATCTTTAATTAAAGTTAAAGCAAACTTTCCGTTAGAAATGATCAATTTTTAATCTACTTATAATACTAGGTAACAAAAGAAAATTACTAAGTTTCAGAACACATAAATTCCTATTAATTATTGACACCTCGTATATATATAATCCTGGCAGTAAGGTACATTAGAAAATGTCGTTAAATATTTCACCATTCCCAAAAGAGTAACTCGTTTAATAAAATAAATATTTTTATTAAGTTGGAACGTAGTAACACGAAGTAATGTACGCGTATTACACCAATTGTATGGATTTTTCCAAGCGACTTCTTTCTTCATTTCTGAAAAGAAAGGTTCCCTATTTAGCAGTTAATTTAACACGCATTGTGTTGAAAGAGGCCGTACTTGAGTAAATCCTCCTCCCTAAAAAACCATTCTAATGCGGATTGCATTAAGACATTCTTCACATAGGTATAAGCAACAAAAGTTTTTCTCCGGTTAATAGTTTTTGTTGGATAAACAATAATTGAATTGCTTTCTCCAGCAATATTAATGATCCAGCAAATTCGTTTTGTAAAACCGACGAAAATTGATTACTTATAGAAATTTACCTTTAGCTATAATACAACTTCTTCGTTTAAATTTGTTACTTTATAGCTAATGAAAAAGATTTTACAATCAAGGTTGGTTGCTTCAAGCCGTGGAGAGCACAAAAGCGTTTTTACGTCCTTTGAGAAAAGGAGTAGAAGCGTTCGGTTAAGGGTTGTTTGCCATTAGTAACAAGTTGTCTTTACACACTGTGGAAGCAAAGGATAATAAAAATGTGGCTATATTTTTTAAGTAAATGAATTAATTTTAAATTTGTTTTTTTAAACTAATTAGTTAATGTATCTGAGAATTTAATCTACTTTTGTTAAACTGTCACATTTACCAAATAACTTACTTGTAATTTGTTTAAAACTTTAAAAATTGTGGTAAACTTCGTGCGACACAATTTGATGCAAATAAAATTTGTGCAACTTTGCAGGAGACGTTAAAGTATAGTAGTTTTATGTTGTTAAGTTAAACAAAGCATTTCAGTTTAATATAAATTTTAAATTTTAATTGTTAATTAATATCTTTGCTGGGTATAAAGTTTCATGTATTAGTTATTACTGATGTGACACTCTGAATAAAGTTATCTGCATTAGTAAAGAGATTTGTTATTACTTCAAGATGCTTGCTGCAATGCATTTTAGAAATTTCTTCATTGCATGCTCACGCTCGTGCAATTTAAACTTGTGAAGAAATTATAGGTATGAGTCACGAACGCGGAAAAATAAATTTTAAAACTAAGAAGATAAAATTGTTGAAATAAAATAAGTTCACGTTATCATTCTCAAGTGGAAATAGAAGTTATATATGTACATACATAGTAATTTGGAAAGTATAGAATTCTGTAGCAGAACAAAAGTAATTCAAAAATAAAAAAAGTAAAACATCTTAACTCATTTTGAATTTGAAGTTGCTTAGAATTATTGATGCACTTCCTAAAAGTGTTCACTTTTATTGAGAAAATTCGTAAGTAGATTAACACTATTTTTTTTTTCATATACAACCAATTTGGCGTTAGCTGTCTTTCACAATCAAAAAATTCCTGAAGCTAAAAATAAATATCAATCCGTAGAAGTGGCTAATGATGTCTGCTTAAGTACATATGTTGGAATGTATACACGTTTTAGACGTTTCATTGAGATATTAACTTGAAAATTAAGGTAACTTCAAAGGAAGTTACAAAAATACCTAAAAATTTCTAAACAGCCTGGTAATTGTACTTCAAGGAGTGAACAATTATGCTTGTTATATAAATTAACGGCTTCCTTCGAAAATTTCCTTGGGAAATTTATTGTATTCGTACTATAAAATTGGGATGTTATCAAAAATAAGTAGATATGCCTTAAAAAATGTATTCTTCTTACAAAAGAATAAGAAACCTTACCCAGTATTAAAATCAACCTCTTAGATCTAGTAGAACATCAAAGCTTTCATTCAATTGGAAGGATCGAAAATACCATATTATGAGGGTGGAAAAGGATGTAAAAAAGGAAGTGCAAGAAATTGTGCAACAAGCAAAATAATTTACATCCACAACATACACGTCCTGCAGCGGGAGGGGTTGATTTCACTTAAATAGCAAAAATAAAAACCTTTACCAAAAAAATGAGAATAATAGGAAAGCACCACAACAAAGATTTTCATCGGTAAAAGCGTTAAATAAAAACTTTCGTAGAAAAGGCGACTTTACCACTTCACACAATAATTTTTCCAGATGAAAGTTTAGAAATGAAATTGAGAAATAAACGTAAAATATAATTAAATCTTGAGTAAATTAATGTACGGTTCATCATGGGGTAATTTTCTACAAAAGTGACGTTAAAATTAAAAAAATATATACAATGAAATTAAATTTGAAATATATTCAGTAATTGGTAATTCAAAATGACAACGAATTTCAGCAAGCTAAATATTAAAATTAAACAAGTTGTTAATAAAATATTCAATTTAGCTACAATATATTATTTAAATTAATCTAAAATATAAATTAAACAACGTAACGTTCAAGGGACCGTAAATTCAGTTACAAACGTTTGTGAATACGGGCATAAGTAGGTACGATATATAAAGGAACTAGCAGAAAAAATGCAGGTTTCATGCGCTCGTCAATTAGTACTGGAAATCTATGAAGAAATTTAAATTTTGAGGCGTAAACTAACCACCGATGAGGTGCTACAAAGGGATTGGGTCCAAGGGTGTTATTTATAAACTAGGTTGACTCTGAAAGGGGTCGAAAAATTTAAAATAAAATTGTGCATAAGGTTAAAGAGATAATATATTTATTAAACATACGGACCACTGGAAACCTAGAAGCAGATCAATAGAAAATAAGAACGAACGCCGAATTGCAACAGCCTATATAGCTGCCCCACATAGTACAAGAAATGAAAACACAGAGATTGCAATGGGCAGGTCATATGACGTGATTACGAACGACTGACTAAAATAATATGGAACGAAGCACCACAAAGAAAGAGACCACGTAAAATACCACGACTGAGATAGAAGGACGGCATCAACGGATATCTTAGGATGTTAGAGATAGATATGGGCATATGGAAGGAATCAGCACAAGACCTTCAGAAATTGATGCAAATTGTAGACTAGAGGCAGCCAAGATTTAGAACGGTTTATAGTGCTATGGATAATTTTTTATATTATTATATTGTCGTAGTCCAAAATGGCTCACAATCATGAAGTATGTAGTCAAAATTCAAATAATAATGTGTTGGTTATTTGTTCACCTAAGAAACGACTTTATCGGTTGATATTAAAGAGCCCTATGAGTTTACTGGAATTACCGAAAGTTGAATATCTAAATATTTAAAATTTGCTCTTAAAAATTTAAATGAGGGTTGATATCTGATAATTTTGTGTATCATGATCCAGATAAAATATAGGAAAATGTTGAAAATTTTAATTCAATGATAAATTTGGTAAACGACGAACTTACACTTGAAATTCTGAATTAAATTTCTGAAAAATGCAATGTGCCAATTTACGAAGAAACAATCGAGACTTTTCTATCAAAACGGTCAAAGGCGGTACAATCGAAATTTGGGCGTTTTGTTAATTTTGACGAGATTTGCGACTTTGTAGTATCAATATTGGTGATTAACAGCTACATATTATTAGCTGTAGTGTTTGTTACTGATGATAATAATCCGGATTTTGGTGAATCAGTTGAGTCTCTTAAAAACAAACGTGTGCACAAATTTGCAAAATTTTGAATTTGTGAGAAAATTATTAAACGACGTATTATTCATCAAACTAATAAAAAAATTGGTAAAATTTAGGCGATGAAATCTAAAAACATCGACATAGATAAAAATATGTACACCATGGAAGTTGAGTTATGGTTATAATAAAAGCTCATTTTATCAGGTGGATACAGTTAAATTGGAACGACAGGTGTATGAATTGTTCAAAAATATCAACCACGATGAGTGTAGCAGAAGATTTGGTACTCTTTTGAAGTCGATTGAATGCACAATTATGGTAAGTGCAAATAACCGCAAAAGCGTGGGTAAGCGAAGCTATGACACGTGCAACATTTTATACCCAGTGTAGTGCAATAACATTTTTAAAAGCATACAGTGGCGGTATATAAAATATTAAACTCTGTAATATATGAATTTGAATTTTGTTTATAAAAAATTGTTAATGATTACTGTTAGCATTTATTTTAGTAATCGGGTAATGCATGATTTATGAAGCTATTAGATGTCAGTTTAAATTCAATTTGTCGTTTTTTTGTGACTGATAATTTTAACACATTTATTATTAAATTGTTTAATTTAAATTTAGCATTATGAATCATTCTTATTTAGAAAAGCGATTTCGTGCGACATAAAGAACCGTTTGAGCTAGTTTATGACTTTAGTGTATCTGATTTGATCCCACAGGAATTCCCTCATTTTTAAAATTTAATAATTTTACTATAATTATTGGCTTCGGAATATCAAAGTACAGTGACGATGTTTGTCCTGAAAAGAAGAAATCGGACGTGGTTTATCTTATAGGATTATTAACTAGATTAGAGAATAAACTACATGTATCAAGAATCTTATGTATTTTTATCGTTTTATCAAACACCAAAAAAATTAAATAAGCAAAACAAGAATAGGTTACAAGATATATATAATAATAAATAATATATTTATTTTTAACAATTTATTAAGTTATTCAAGAATGATCATGTGGCTTTTTGTGGATGACAAAAAGTCAATTGCTCCTGAAGTTTTTATGTTTATTGGTTTACAATAAATTCACTTATACCAGGCCTCAGGAAAAAAAGCATAAACTTATTTGTTCTCAAGTTTTTTCGGTTTATTGTAATACTAATAAAAATAGATGTCGGAATTTAGCAGTCTTTTACAGAGAACTTACAAATCCATTTACTGAAATGGATTATTTTTTTTCGTAATAATATTAGTGTTAATAAATATTTCAACGAATCAATTTTTATTCATTTGACAATTCCAAAGGGTGCATAAATGTTAAGCAAAAATAAGGAATTCTTTCAGAAACAATTCCAAAGTTTTTTTTTTATAAATATTTAATATTGATTTTTTCTATCTACATTTATCTATTTAGCACTTTTAAATGTTTATTAAAAAATTTTTTTTTAAGATTGTTGAATATATTAATTTGCTCGAAGTATTTTATGTTTTGTTTTTTTTTTATTGGCCCAACAGGCGACTAGGAAATTCAAACCCACAATTACTGAATCGTAGTTGCTTACGTTTCACTGCATGCCACGCTACGCTCTTGGGCTAATGTCGATTCTTTACTTCTAATTATCATTAAAATTCTAATATAAAAAATATAAAACGGATTTACACTGCATATTTTCACTAATTATTACTACCGTAATTATAAAAAAAAAACTTTATTTGCTCATTAGTTTTGAAATATTACAATTTTTAATAGCATTTCTGTCAAAGAACTGAATATGACTTTTTTAGTTTGATCCATACTATTAAAATATAACCATTTAATGGATCCTGATGAGGATTCACAAAGAATATTAACGTTTTTTAATTGGTTAATTCGACCAAAAATACAATAATCGATTCCTGATAATGTCTGGTCCATACTCAACAAGTGGTAGCAGCAAACCATTGATGTTCTTAACAACAAACATTAACTTATTGCGTAAACATTCAAAATCAATCACTAAGCATCTATTTTCAACATTTGACATTGAAATTTTGCTTTCAATAGAATTCAATTGATGTAGTTACATTATTATGCAGGTGTTTGTAACCTTTCTTGTCACATGTATCAACCTAGGACTCCAAATTTCTGAAATTAAAAAGTATATATGTTGTAGTGTTAACTGATAATAATTAAATTAACTGTCGCAATTAAAAATATTAACCTAATTTTGATTTTTTAACGTGGGGGCAGACGTTAGGAGAGTAAAATATTATTTCCTAAACCACCTTTAATTTTGAGTTTTTACCAATTTATGTATAACAATATAATTTATTATTATTGAAATTTTCGTCTACGAACTAAACTGCGTTTTCCGCACGATATTAGTTTTTGTAAATGTTTCTGATATCTGCAAATATTTGCATGCAAATCCAATGAATTTTAGTATTGTAAATAAGCGATTTTTAGGATCCGGATTTAGTTTCAGTTTCATATTTTTTGAAGCACTGGATCAGCATCTATCGCCAGTGCAATTTTTTACTAAAATATGCACCTACCTACTGCTACTAGAAAATTTTTGACTAGGTCCATCTATTTGAAAACTACCGGAAAGTTAACCCTAATTTTTGCAAAAGAATTCCTTCCAAAAATTTTGTATTTCAATACTTGTCTATTTGACTGTATTAATGGACAGAGAGTATTTTACACAAAATGAATCATAAATCACTAATTTATTATTATAATATTATTTGGCATGAAAACTGTCAGTAAATATTGAATTACTATTTTACATATTAAGCAATATATTTTGGTAATTATTTAATTAATAGTTATAACATGAAAAGTCGCTTATTAATTTTTACGTAAGCAGCAGTAAATATTAACTTTGGTTGGAAAATTTACCACTATTTTTAATTTCATTCCATTATGAATGATATGGAGATGATATGGAGTAAGCAAATCTGAAAGAATTAAGATTGATATACTTATTTTCCTGTTGTTCTTTCCTAATTTTAATTGAGAATATTAACGTACAATTTTACTATTAAAAATTAAAACAAAATTTATTGTACTACTAGCAAAATCGAAAAGTACTACAATTTTGTTTTGTATTGAAAAGATCCAGCAGGTGATACTCTCACGATATTGTCAGATGCTACTCCCTTAGGGAATCTTATCACCTTCTTTTATTATTACTGTATTTCAACCATTATCCAGAATAAGATCGATTTTCTAAAAACTTTCATAATAGATTATTTGAGTTAATAATTTTTATATCGACCTATTTGACATGAAAATGCAAAATTTTATGGATCATAATCGTATTTAAATATTATTTAAATATTTAATTACGTAACTTAGCTGAGCATGCGAGACCAGGGTTAGGACATAGTCGCTTATTCGTTATGCTTATCAGTAATTAGGGGTTATTCATTAACTGATTTTGCTTTGCAGGTTCCACTTTTATAAAGAAGCTTAAAGTATTAATTTGTTTAGAGGATTTATTATGGAGCTACGCTTGACTGTTATGCTTTTGAACGTTTTTGATGTTTGTAATGTACAGATGTCTAATATTAATCTGTACATTATACAAATTATTAAAATAATTATGAAATATCACATCAATGTACTATATATAAAGTCAGTTAATGCTATTACATACATGAATTTCCAAGTGTACTGAACTGGTCAGATCAAGCCTGATCTATGTAATAAGAACGGAACAAGTATTTCTCTTTGAGAGATCCTTGAAAGTGATTGTTAGTTTATAAGTATTAACGTATTACCTTAACATTTTGCAGCTATTAGGGTAGATTTTAGGTTAAATCTTGAAGTAAACTTTCAGACAAACTTAAACCAACTCCTAAATACTACTGAAAATTTATTAGAAAACTTATTAAGATATAATCATTACACTATACCTGAAGTTGAAGTGGTTTATAGGCGCTAATGTGGCAAATATAAAGTAATTTATTACATTATTGAATATTAATTTAAGTTAAGTAAGTAAGTACATAGTCACTTCTGCTGTACCAAAACTTTGAAATTATTACATATTATACTATTACAGTTCGTTACCGAAATATTAGATTACCAGCAACTTTCAGTAAAATTTATTCCTGTAATAAAAAATAATATTTCTTCAATTCAGGTGTAGAGACCTAAACGTGACAAAACTTTTATGTAACTGATGTAGTAACGTCACCAAATACATTTTCTATAAAACTCTTCCAGTGTGTAAAGTTGCAGCAGACATGTCGTGCATTTATACTGCAGTTAAATTTAATTTATTCTAAACACGTCTTAAAACGAAATAAGCAATTAAAAAGAAAACCAATTTTTTGAACAAATTTAAACCTTGTCAGCTTTCTGTCTCATTAGAGTAACAGGAAAACTCACTTAGAAACTCTTTCCAACTTCCATATATTTATAAAGTTCTTTTAAATCATTGTTATATTTTAGGTGTATTTATCCTAAAACATTAACGATTTTTGTAGCGATTTAAACTTGTCAATTCATATATTTTGTAACCCCATGCACTCGTGAACGTTTTAATAATTTTAACCATTTTTGTTCAGCAGGTATGTGATAAAACGTAAAAAGGTTTTATAAATATTTTATCAAGTTGTGACGCAATTTTACTAAATTTACAACAAATAATGGGAAAATATCAAGTAGAGGTAAGTCAATTTTGGACTCCTCCTGATCAATAAGCTTACTAGAGAAACTGGGACAACAACGTAAAAAGATATTATTCAAGTGGTATATATTTTAGCACAAAATTGTGTCAATATGATGTGAATATTTAATTAATTCGTAGTGAAAAGTAAACTGTGCAAAAAAAGTAATTTATAGTTAATAATTCATTGAAACAGCACAAGTTTCTTTTATTGTTTTCTACTACTACCACCCTGTATAAAATTATTATTTGCAACTCATTTGAAAAATATATTTTTAGTTTTCGAAATTCAAACCTGTTGAAATGATACAATAACAAAATAACATGTTAAATTCGAAAAAATTTCAGCAAATGCGATTTTCATAGAAACAAATTTTCCAGTTTGAGGATACGCTTTTATCATTAGCACAACTTTCTGACTGTATCTTCAGCCCCTACGTGAAAAGCAACATTTATCGTGCGATCTAAGCATATTGAATAATACAAAATAATTAAAATAAATTACAGTTATTTGTTTACAAAACAACAGGTGCAGAATATAACATACCCAGCTACAAAATACAGTGTTTTTCATAGAAAAGCTACCGCTTTTCATATTATAATAAATTTTGAATAAACTGAGCAATTGATTTCTAATTCGATTCAGTTTTCTTGGGAATTAATGGAGCAATTACATTGTTTTGGTTAAGAATGACTGAAGTTTATTTGTTACCCTGAAGATATATTGGAATCTGCCCTTTTTGCTGATGTCGAACATTTATCAACTGCGAAAACCTTGTTGATTTTGAAAAATAGTGCAGTTGGAGTATTATTATTCAATTCAGAACCCTTAGCTTTTAATGTAACATTCAAATAATCTTATTTGTGAAGGCGTTGTAATGCGATAAGATCGTGTGTTACATTAAATAAAAGTTAGGTTATTCCCTAGATTTAAATCTACGATGTTTCTGCTATTGACAAGGTTAAGAAATGATGTAATATAATTAATCGGTGATTAGGTAATCTAAATGAACAAACAGAAAACAAGTAATTATCCTAAGAAACGTTTTCTATTGGTTGATTTGGATTAACTAATCAATGTTTAACTTTTTTAAAACATTTTCAAACCTATTATAATGTAATCATTAAATTTTTTTTATTTAAATTGATGACAATTTTTTTGAGATTAACATTGAGAAAAGGTCACCCATTTCAATAATTGTTGTGTGAAAACAAAGGAACCGCCTACGAAAATCAGGTGGCATATTGGGGCAGTGTCACAGACTGAGCAGTTCGTGTTCTATACATTATTTTGAGTTCCACGTTAAACTGATTATTTGATAACATTTTTAAATAAATGTCGATTCTAATTGGGTCCTTTATTGTTTATTTTTAAGGTCCGCTTACCGTTTTACAATTAAAAGTATTAAAGAAGAAAATATAAAATGGTTGGTTTTGTTCATGAATGTTATTTTTGTATTTACTTTTATATTTTTATAGAATGAAGAAGTTGAGAACAGGATAAACACTGCCTATATCTTCAAAAGACCAAGAAGAAGATATTCACTTTTATTTCAATAAATTATAAAAGGTTGAAAAATTAAGGCCCCCTAATTAAAAGTTTGGGGCAGCTGCCCTTTTTGAACCTTCTGCTTTCTAATAGAACCTGGGTGCCTGAATCTTGCTAATTTATTAAAATTTGCTTTGTGATATTTTATTATTTTAATATTTATTACAGTTTAATTAAATACATAGTCATAAACAGTTAAATAGTAAAATTATATGGATTACGTCCAATATGAATAGGGTTATGTCGATTACGTGAGAAGCTGTGCTATAAAATATGCATTGTGAATGTTTTGTAATTAAATATTGAGTTCTAGTTTGTTTAACCAGATTTGAAGATATTATATTCGTTAAAGAAAACTCAACAAAATTTGATAGATAACATTAAAATGAAGCGTTTTATATACGAAGAAATGTTGTATATCGATTAGTTTAGCTATTAATCAATTTGAAAGTTTCTAATTTCTGTGCGATATTCGCCTTTATATGGCATTCTGTTAACGGTACGTGTTGATTTACTTACGCTACAGGCTGAGCGTGGCAAACAAACACAACAAAGATTCACAGCCGGAGCGTTTACTTAATGTCTCGGCACCGACCTAGATTAGTTATTAAGTTAAGACGCTGCGGGCATGTATGGTAGAAAACTTTTTTCAACCGTACAATCCCATGTGCGTGAAGTTAGCCCCTCTTTTTTTGAAATTGTGATTTTTTTTATTTGTGCTCAATTGTGCTCAAGTTGTGCTTAATGTGCTTAAAAGAATTTTTTGATTTTGAACAAAAATAACAAAAAAAAATCGAAAAAAACACTTTTTGACGCCAGCCCCCCTTTTTTTGAAATTGCAACTTTTTTTGGTTGTTCTCAATTGTGCTCAAGTTGTGCTCAATGTGCTTAAAAGAATTTTTTAATTTTGATCAAAAATAACCGCGTTAAGCGCGAAATAAGATTTCGACCTAGCCCTCCTTTTTTTTGAAATTGCAACATTTTTTGATTGTACTCGATTGTGCTCAAGTTGTTCTCAATGTGCTTAAAAGAATTTTTTAATTTTGATCAAAAATAACCGCGTAAAGCACGAAAAAAAAATTTCGACCTAGCCCCCCTTTTTTTGAAATTGCAACTTTTTTTGGTTGTTCTCGATTGTGCTCAAATTGTGCTCAATGTGCTTAAAAGAATTTTTTAATTATGATCAAAAATAACCTTGTAAAACGCGAAATAAGAGCAAAGAAAGCTGCATATTGAACAATTTTATCATACAGGGTGAAAAGTAAAATAGATTTCCAAATTTCATTTTTAAGGACCGCATTCAGGGTAAAGTTTTTTGTCGTAATGATTTATACAGGGTAAAGTATCAAGCATCTAAAATACATAAATGGAGAATTCTGATAGGACTATATTAGTTTAAATACAGAAGCTGTATTTGTAAAGATATGACTAAAAAATTTAAAAATTAAATAAAAAGTTAAAAATTTTTAAAGGAAACCATTTATTTAAAATTACAAAGTGCATTAAATAGTAAAAAATAATTTTAATAAGAGCTAACAAAGCTTCTTAAAAACATCAATCTAAAAGCGTAAGGCTGTTTATTTATAGGTAGGTGGGTAAGCAGGCTCAGGTGCCCCCCCCCCGCGGTAAATTAAATTTTAGGATAAAATTAGTGTCAATCGTTAGAGCTTTGTTTGAGCCTGAATGAGCTTCAGTGAGTGAGATTTTGAGTTAATTTTTTTACAAAGTTAGGAATATTTGAAATTTTCGAGTAAACTGCGAGCCTTAAAAAATCTTACTATTAAACGTGCGTTGCTCAGAAAAAAAATGTGCACACAACTTGAGCACAATTGAGCACAAATAAAAAAAATCACAATTTCAAAAAAAGGGGGGCTAACTTCACGCACATACAATCCCACTTCTTTTTTGCGACCGTGTCGCCTTTTTTCCTTCCACGGACCCTTCTGGGGCTCCACAACGCGACGCTACGTTTTTTGGGAGGTTACTGTTGCTACGGCCATGCGTACTCGTAAATCACTCAAATTATTCATCAAAGGTTGACTATCGCCCTCGCGCGAGTCAACACTCTACTTTGAAGTGCTACAAGGTTCTAAGCTTATTAATATTATACATACAAACCATCCATCCCTGCGATGTTCTTAGATGTTGAAAGAGGTGAGGTGAGGCTGGGCCTCCACAAAACTCTGTTCACGAAGTGGTGCTATGCTATGCTATGGCAAACAAACACGAGAGCAGCAGTAGCGCTTGCACCATGGTAGCATTAACATCGAGCAAATTGTACTGTTTAGGCTTTAGGAGTTTCAAATCGAGGGAGATCCACTCCCTTCCTAGTAACACACTTTGCCTAGGTGATATCTTAAATTAGTTCATCATTAGTCAAAACGGCTCAAACCGTCCGGAGAAGAGGTGACGTAGTAGTAAATTTGGCAACTAAAATCTGGACACAAGAATTTCGATTGAAAATTATGTATTAAATGATTTTTTACAAAAACCTTATGCGATGATGGGCGGGGCTACCCTTCTATCTGCACCTAATCAATTGTTGAATGCTATTTTATGTAAAAAAAAATATTTTAATTATAAGTTTTGTTTATTTTTTGCTTTTTGGATCGCTTTCTATCATTCCTTCAAAAAAATTTTTAAATCGTGGACTGGGTAAAAAAAATACTCCCAAATTGTGTAAATATGTTTTTTCGTCAATAAATAAATAAAATATACGCCCGAATATATCACTTCTGTAAAAACATCTTGGTCCAAATTATTTAAATATTTATAAAATCTAGACGTGCTAACTCTTGAAATATTAAACAGGTCTAACAAAATTAATCACCAAAAGATAAAATTCCACGTATGCAAATGTCACTATAACTGGTGTGATTGCAGTAAGGATAACAAAGGTTAATGTTTTGTCAAGAATTTATGAATATCATTCTGAATAACTGCAAAAAATTTTAATGACTGATAAGCAAAGTTTGAAAATTAATGCCTTTAAAAATCACATATTTGTTTAAACAAAAAATGAAAACTAAAAATAGACAGATTGTAATTATTGAAGCGGGGAGAAGCAAAATTTCCTTGTTTGCTTTTTCAAAACCGTTTCTTGTAAAATTCTTAGCTATTAATTCACCGATATTTGTGAAAATATCAAGAATATTTTCTTGATAGTCAAGAATTCTTAATGGCAGGAATAAATCGATTAATTAAATTTAGGTAACTAGTAAAGTGTTTTATTAGGTACTTAAAATGTTTACATGAGATGGTATATCAAATTTTTTCATTTGTTTGTTGGTTCCTCGTTGAATTATTTTTATTCATATTTCTTATACCGGTCCTGTACTATACATTTCACCTTAAATGCATTTATTGCATGATTTTTATGCAAATATTTTCATATTTACCACGCGATCTTTTGTATCTTGTAAATCTGGTTGTGTGTGCGATGGTGCTCTATCTAAGCAGTGTAGTCTGTCCCGGGTGAGCGTTTGAAATGTCATAGTAATGTATGGTTCAATTGTACATCTGTTTTAATTTTGATGTCCGAGTATGCAAAATACGTTATGTTTTCCATTTTTGTTTTTTGACGACGTTGTAACCTGTTAAATCCCATCATCGCTACCCGATCTGAACAGCTGTGAAATATTTAAATATGGTAGGTGCTTTTTATCCCATCATTTGTTCTCCGCTCGTTTATCTGACTATAATGTAATATTTTCATATGGGTTTGTTTACACTCTAATGACAATGTCTTATCTCCAACTTCTGTTTAGTTTGAAAAAGCCAAATTTGGTACCACGAGGAGGCTCCTTTTCATCTGAATGGGTTGTGTTATCGCTACTTGTCTTTACTACAACAGCAGCTGCTCATTCAACGGTCCTAGATCTTGTCCAGTGTTGCTGAAGTACTTTCATATTTAGGACAAGTTGAACCATCTGTCATCTTTGAAGTCACACTTCAAGCTATTGGAAGAAGTTGGTGTCATTTACTATTATGTAAATTTACAATGGATTTTTCGATGTATTTATTCGGGTTTTTGTTTTAATTTCTGATAACCTTAGTGGTCATAGTTTACTTTTTTTTATTTTAAAAAACTTTTTGACAGCGTAACGATTGTTTCACCACTTATGTGTATTGTTAGCCCTGATTGTATGCATTATAATTATTTGAATTATTCACATAACTCTTACTTATATTTTTTGTCTGTTATCTTAAACACTAATGTTTTATTTAGAGATTGTAACCCCAAATTTTTTTTTCAAAATTCAAGGTTTAGCAATCCGCTGGTCTAAACATAAACTATATCTCTAGTTGTTGAGCATCCCTTTTATTAATGTTAAGTTGTTTAAGGGTAGTTTACGTCTGAATTGAAAAATGCTGCAGAAACGGTAAGATATACCACAAAATTGTTAAACTTATACTAGGAATATTTATTTCTCTTTAATAATTTCGATGTTAAGACATTCAAAGTTGCTGATAACAGTAGGTGTAAAAAGTCACAACTGACTTTGAATACTTCCCACGTCTTTCGATAGTAAGCTTGTAGCATCCTTTAATCAAAATAACCACGTAGGCCTCCCCTCTCAGATGCCAAACCACTTTACTGCTACCAGTATTATTCGGCTTTTAACACCCACTAAGTTAAAGCTTTCTAGCAAAGTATTAAATTTAAATTGGGTTTGAATTTTGTTGCCATTATAATTATAAATAATAATTAATTATAGCAAAACTGTAGCTTTATCCTTGCCAAGAAAGGTAAGTAACAATATACTAGATTAAAATTATTGGAGACGTAGTTACTCTCAAATTTGAGAAATGCTCATATTTAATAGGTACGGATATTATGGAGTAGTTTTTTGGTATTCGCTTTCTTTGTGAGAGGGGAAGAATGTAATAAAGTTTTTATTATTTAATTCTAAAATAACATTTTAAAATAACATGACAAAAACAATAATAAACCAGGAATTTTTATTTCATCATATTTAGTTGTTATAAACACGCAAACTAGCACTAAAGCTTTGAAATTAATGCGAAAGAGAGGTAAACCTTGGTTAACCTACAAATAAACTAAAAATAAAATTAAACATATAATTACAAGTTTTAATTAATTTTTAAACGATTTCCAATTGTAATATTACCTATTTAGAATGGAACGAGTCAGTTCACTAAATAAGGTAGATAGTTTACACAAAGAGCCGAAGGCGAATTTTGTAAGCTGTCGAGTCTAGTAAAATATTCGGTTCTATCCAAGTGAAATGCCTATGTGAAATTATTTATTATGTTTTGTTGTAACTCGTTTTGTTTCAAATTTGCACCATCAGTGTGAGTTATCACTTTTATTTTTGTTAAAAGCAATGACGCTAATTAAAAATTTAATTTGTTTTTGCTTTTAGTCGTACCTATTGTAAGTCAGATAACGTAATATAATATTTTGGTTTTAAAGAAAATAAATTTTATATTACATTATTTATTTTTTGCGTTTCTATTTTCAAGTAGTACTCAAATTCTGTTGTTATTTACAGACATTCTAATAATTAGGTTGCTTTTTGTGCACCTGCCCTTAATCTCTTTTTTAACAAAACCTAGCAAAGTAATCTTTCCATAAGTTTTCAAAAACGTCATATTAAATTAATTTTATAAAGTGTACATTTTCCTGTAAATAAATTTTCAAAAGTCCATTAAAATTTAAATTTAAATAAAAAAGATTTAATATTTAAGAATTTATAAACAACTGATTGTAACTATATCATTAAAGATTAATTAAAAAACTTTTTTCATGAAAGAGCTATTCAATTTCTTTTGCAGTTTTAGTCACAAATTTTGTTAAATCTCAACGTAATCAATAAAGAGATTTTGATTCGGTCGGTGTTTTATTGGCGAATTATTGTAATCAAACTTTTAATTAGGTAAAGTTGTTAATTAATGATCGAATTTCGAATTGGCATATACAAAATTTGGTAGTTTTTATTTTGTAAGTATTTTATCTACCAAAACTTTGAAAATTATCTACATCGTAAAAGTGCTTATCGGACTGTAGCGTGGCTTTCCTATTTAATAATTACACGGAAAGAAAAATACGGCTTAAGGAGATCTGGTAAAGTTAATTTCACAATCGATCTAAATGCTATTCATACTATTCCGTTCTACTATAAATTTTCAGGTTTCCAAAAAAAGGATATTGGGTGCTTCCCGTTCTTTAACAATACCTTCAGTTTATATTCTGAAAATACTTAGTTTTATTCGTAACAATTGTGATTATTTTAAAAATGTAAAAATTCATCTGACTAAAATAAGTTTATGATTATTCAGCTGGGTCCCATAAGCGTAAGGATCAGACTTTACAATAAATTACCCGATGATGTTAGATTTCTAAAATGTCAAAACTTTCGGAGTCAGGATTATGCTGACATCCTTGTATTGTTGTAGTGTGAATGTATTTCTGCTTTGTGGCTTCATTTGACGTCTTAGTGTGTGGTTTCTATTTAAAATTTTTTTTCCCTTATTAGGAACATTTTAATTTTTGTGATATGAAAGTGTATTATTATAGTAATTACAACACATAATTATATAAAAAGGATAAAATTAAATTTTTGTTAAAAAAATTTTAATTTCTAAAGTTTACCCTTATCAAAATATTTGACGTGTATGCGTTTACATGTCATGTTATACGTGGTGAGATTGACAGCATCGTAACAATTTATCTGATGAGTAGAAAATATCGTTCACCCTTTATAAAATTAGCAAGTAAGGGGTTAATATGGTATTACTGTTTTTGCTATAAACTAAAACTTGTTTGGTTTTAAATCCTTGAAACTACCATTGTAAACTTGACCTAATTATTTTATTTATCAATTTAGATACAATAAATTAATCATATCTAGTTTCTTTAAAAGTAATTACACAGTAATTTTTCTTTTAAAATACTTCCTTGCCGACGGGATTGATTGGTTAAAACTTAAATTAAATTTATCATTAATGTATTTTTAATATAAACCGGATGTAAACTTTATATTTCATAGAGCACGGAAAATTGTTTTTATTATATTACGAAGATTGTTATTTGAAAGCACTTAAAAGTACTTACTTCATTATTTTAAAGAGTCTGAAAAAAGATATTATGTAGATCAAATTAGATGTAATTTGTCTCTATATAAATGTATCTCTGAAATGTATTTAGCAAATTTATTAAAAATACTGTTACTTTGTAAAATACATAAAAAAAGTAAACAATTTATATTGTACTTCCTCAATTGACTTTTCTTTCTTAATGTAAAGAAATTTGAAAAATTTTAAATGTACGAAATACGGGAAATACAATCTTTGAATGCTCCGGCTAGCAATAACTCTTGACGTGACGTCGTGACGTGGGGACTTAAACCTAAAATGGTCTTGGCTTTTGGCTTTACACCAAAGTGGTGATACCCACAGTAACATACGCTTCCCTTATCTGGTGGTATAAAGCCCAGAAAAAGGAAAGTATTAAAAAACTAAACAAGTTGCAAAGACTTGCCTGTCTAGGAATAACGGGGGCAATAGCAACAACGCCTACCGCAGCAATGGAAACGCTATTGGGACTGCACCCACTACACTTGGTGGTGGAAATAGAAGCTTAAATGACTGCATATAGGCTGACGATCAATAAGAGCAACAACATGCTCTGCATGAAATCGGATAGAACCAGCACTGTAAGAGACTTTCGAAAACCTTTTAAGGTTATAATTCCTGAGAGGGGTTTGGAGGACGGCAAACAGGAGCTGGAAAAACGATTCAAAATCATCTGATACACAGATGGATCTAAAACTTCTGTAAGTACTAGAGCAGGAATAAGTGGTAAGAAATCAGGGGATGCTTTAAGTATAAACTTGAGCCAACACGCAACTGTTTTCTAGGCCAAAATTCTGGCAATAATGACGAGGAACTGATTCGGAAAGCTTACGCAAATAAGCGCATCTGCATCATGACCGATAGCCAAGCAGCATTAAAAGCTCTGGAGGGAGTAGAAATACACTCCAAAGTTGTGAAGAACTGCCTTGACACATTGGTGAGACTGGAACAAAGCAACAGGCTAACACTGATGTGGGTGCCTGGACACACTGGTATCAGTGGCAACGAAAAAGCTGACTGCCTTGCAAGGGAGGCTGCATGTAACAAATTAGTAGGTCCAGAACCAACTTGCGGGATTGCATACAAGACTTCAAAAGGGACTATCAAGGAACTACTAAGGGAGAAACGCCTTGTGTACTGGAGAAACCTTCCGGGACTGAGGCAATTGCGGATGTTCATTCGAGAACTTTCAGGGGACAAAAAGATCAAAGAAATACTCCAACTGAGTAGAACTCAGCTGAGAAAAACAGTAGGACTGTACACAGGACACAGGACACTGCTGCTTAAATAAACACCTCAATAATATTGAGATCGTCAAAGATTCTACATGTAGTATGTGTGGGGAGGAGGAAGAAACTCTATTCCACCTGATGTGTGTATATCCAGCTCTTGCCACCGTAAGGCATGAACACCTAGGGAGTCGCTATCCGACTACCGAGGAGATAAGAAATTTACCCATCAATAATGTACTCAACTTTGTTGAGGACTTGAACTTGATGGAGTAAAACTAGGAACGCAAGGTACAATGGGCCAGGAGCCTAAGTGCAAGTGGGAGTAGCTTTTACAAACCACACCCGTTCAGAAATAATAATAATAACTCTTACTTTTAAAGTTTCAATCTGTAATTAATGCACTAAATTTCAGTATACTGCTATAGCAATGTAATAAAACTTTTTATAATCACAAAAACGATCTTAAAGTTCTTTGAAGTTGAAGCTGTAAACTTCAAATTTTTATCTCTAATCAAACACGTCCAAATTGTACCCTGAAATATGCAAATTCTTAAAATTATAAAATTTCAAGCAAAGATTTTTTTTACTTTGAATTTTATACACTTTAATATCTGAAAATAATTAAACTTTTATATTCAAAAGCGTAGACACTTGGGTCAATTAAAAATCACAAAAAAACAATAACATACAAATATTTTTATTACCATGTTATTTTTTAGGTATAGGAATTGGAATACGCAGGTTTCAAGAATTTCACAAAGTAATTATCCATAATGTGATGTTTAATAATTAATTAATTGTTTCAATTCAACTAAGTGCTTTAGACGATTAGGTTTAATATAAATATTTATAAAATTATAAATTTTAATTTTTCTTAAAGCGCCACAATCTAAATTAAAAAAAATTACTCTGTACTACTGCATCTAAGTCTCAAAAACAAAACCACTTAACCAATTTGTGACTTTTAAACTATCCATTTTGTACAAAGTTGCTCGATCAGTCGTATTTTTCATCGAAATTGCACAATTTTACACACGTACCAAATTTTGTTCATTTGTTCTAATCAAAAAATTAATTAAATCCTGAGAATACTTCTCGCAGTCATTTACAAACACTGCAGCTAATTACAACGTAGCTGTAAATCACTTCAATTACCATCAATTGGTAATAAATTATTGCACAGCAGCAGGAACTGCTGCCATTTCGGCTCTTGGGTAGTCAAAAAAAAGGAAAGAAAATTTTATTCTTTTTGTTAAGTTGGCACGTTAAATAAGCGAGCAAATTTTGAATATGAAAAAACTCAACATTTGGTAAATATAATAAACTTATTCTGCCAACAAACTTCAACTGACAAATCGCTTTTTAAGTGAACTAATTAACAACACATCTTTAATTGAATTTTAATTCTATACTTGACATTTTTCTGAGCCACTTTGAAATACGACAATATACTATATAAATTTTGACAGAGGATGCTCTATAAAATGTTACTTCTTGCACGTTTTATTGTTGATGAAACTAATTCTTATACAGCCAAAAAAGCTTTTTGCAACCTAGTTAAGGTGGTTGGAGCGTTTCTACAAGTCCATGTAAAAATTATAAAATTTGCAGAGCATATAATTTATGATTTACCACGTACGTAAAAAAAATTTTAAGCGGATTGACCAACTAGTTTACAAAAAAATCAAATTTGAAATCTCCGAATTTAACATGGGGAGTATTGCGTGAACGCGTTTACTTGACACAATTCCCATAAAATAATATAGTTAAATCCATGTCAAGTAAATAAAAAATATGTTCAACTATAGATTAACGTTTTACAAAAGTCCTAGAAAAAATTTAAAAATATTAACCATCTAGTTTGGCTGTAAATAATTATTGAACTTAACGAAATTTAACTTTTTTAAAACTACAAGCGGCTTGGCAACGTTGGGATACCAACAAAAAACAATAACCACAAATTAAGTGACGTTACGCTTTGAAAATTTATAATTATGTAAATTTTATTATTTAATTGCATCGAAAATTACAAAATGTAACAAAGTTACATGGAAAAAGGACATTGTAAGGATTGCATTTGCGTAAAAAACCAGAACAAATTTTTGTTGTTGCCAGACCAAATTCTTTGTAAATCAAATAAGGTACTCTGAAAACTTTAATAAATAAATTCTTTCTTTCAAATTATTTATACTTTTGTCATTCGTTCGTTTTTAATATTATATTTGTATTGATACCTCTTTCATGATTTTTAAAGTAGTGTTAATATTTTTCAGTCACTATGAACTTAAAAACTAGCCGAGTACCGCTCGAACCACCTTAAGTCTAGTAAAGTAATATTTTGTAAATTTTCAAGTCGTGAAAGTAATTTATTTAATTACTTTTTTATTCCTGCATTACTCCTTAAAAATTTAAATTATTCGTTCTTTTTCACTTTGAAGCTGAATGTAGCTATAGGTTACGCAATTCTCGGAAAAGTAGCCGTTTTGGAAATAAATATATTTTCGTTTACTCTTCTGTATTGATTTCAATTATGCTTCGATCCTTGGTTACCATTCCTCACCTTAACTACTGAATTCGATTTAGTTGCAAATAAAAAAGATGCAAAAAAATAGGAAAATGCTATGCAAATTTATATGCATGCTATAATTTCCAGTTAATAAACTTTTGTTATAATCTACCAATTTATTATAATGCTAAATTTTCAATTTTACGAGTTAAAATTATCGTTAGTTGCCAAATACGAAAATTATTATCCAAATAAACTACACAAATTAGAATTAATTTTGGTTTGTTGTTACCCAACATTACAAATAAATGTTATTTATATTTAACGGAAGCCATAGCATTTTCTACTTTTGAATTTTTATAAACGTAAATAAACCAAGAAGTTAACTGTTTAAGAAAGAGCTTTTTTCTAAATTGTACGTTATTAATGTTCTGGGTCTTTTATATTATTTTACTTTGATCGTTCAAGTATAACATTGTAAAATTTTATTATTCAATGTTTAAAAAAGATATCCTTTTGTAAAATTTACTGAACTTTTAAGGATTTTAAATGTTGCTGGTAGAAAACTGCTTTCCGTAGCCATTATTTATTAGCTCATTTTGGAACGGTGGAATGATACAATATACACTGAACACTAACGCAAACGCATTAAATATTCTCTTGTACGTATCTTTATTACAATTTTAAACTTTTCCAAGTGCAACAAAACTAATATAATTTATCTAGGTTTATACATAAAATAGCCATAAAATTTATATAATCTGCGTTATTTTCGTGACTTAGCAATATTTATGTAAATTCGAAGTTAAAAATTGCCAAATAAACAAAATTTATTATAAAACCATAAATTATGGAAAATTCAGCTAGGACATACAACGTTGAATATTTCATAAGCAACGATGAATTTTAAAAATATGTTGTGTAAAATGGAGTCGAGCTCTTTTTACTTGCAGAAATAACCAAATATTCAAAAAAATGTACCCCATCGTAACCCAACTTTCTACTTTGCATCCACCACTGTTCACTGTTCCTTTAAATAAATTAAGGAACTTAATTATTGCAAAGTTATTATAGGAGCAATTTACTAAACCTAAACCGACTTTTATCATAAAGATCGAGCTATTCAACCCAACCGCAATATTATAGACTTGCAAAACACTGCGTGGTATTTACGTGTATTACATTTACGAAGTTAATTTGCAGTATACTGTAATGTACTTTTTTTTACTAAAATTAATGCTTGGTTTACGGGAACATTACCTATTTACAAGACTAAATACAGTGCAGTCCATTTTGATAAATTTCCTAATCGTTGCAGATTGCATCGTCTACCAAGTTCAGATTGATGAGGCGAAAATTTTGTAATAGCTGTTTTGGCATTGCTCAGTAGAATTATTGCGTCAATTAAGTCGGCGAGATTATTATTTAGAATTCATTATAACTTAAGTTGTCGCTGCGGTAATGAGATAAAATTTTGTTCATTACTGATCTTCATATATTTTTGCTTTGAATAAAGTTTCCATTTAGAAAATAATTTGAAAACTTTCTTCTTTCAGGAAAAAAGTTGTGAATGCCAAACAATCTTGAAAAATTTTCTTATAACTATAATTTCTGAATATATTATACAATATTAAAATTTTAAATAAATATTCTATGTTATTGTTAGTTCGGTTTGAGAATATAATCATTAATTTTGCTTAAAATATAACTCTAGAGACTTGTGCAACTTGCGGTACTGTAAGTAATTTATCAAACTACTTTATAATAGTATAGTTTTTGTTTCTACATTACTTGAAAATGTTTTCTGTTTTCTTATTGTAAGAAATTCTTAAAAGAAAATAAAACTTGTATAAACTTCAAAAAACGCGCTTAGTTGATGACGTCAAACACAAACGCAGGCAAGAGCAATGATGTCAGTGAGTATTTTGCTCTAAAGTAGTGATGGGATCAGAAAATGGCGTAGTTTGTATTTTACTTCAGGTATCATTGGATTTTTAATTTTTTTCAAGTCAGCAGGTATTTTTCCACGCCTTACAGTGGAGTATTTAGCCAATCTAGCTGGACAAAATTATTTGAGCTTTCAAATGAGGTCATATGGGATAGATAATTTTATTTAGGGGGTTACTGAAGTTATTATGTTTTTATTTTATTTTTTAATAATTTAATTAAATTTTTAATAATTTAAATTTTAAATTTAGAAAAAAAATTATTTTAAATGTAATTTATTTATTTATTTTTGGGTAATGGACACTCAATGACAAATTAAATAATAAAAAATAAAATTTAATAACATTTAAACAATAATATTTTTAAATAAGATAAAAACAAACAAAATCGAAGTTAATATAAAAAATTTAAAAAGCGGAAGAATGAGGAAACGTTTTTAGCATGAATTGAAAGCTGAAACCATTGGCTATTCGTTTATAAAAAAATAAGTCGCGGGACTCTTCGGGAAATATAACAAAAACAATTTTAAATTTCAAAAAGTGTCTTGAGAAAATCTCAGAAAATCACTTTTTTTAATGTCGCTATGAATGTGGAAAATAGGGCATATATACAACAAAAATTATATAAATATATTCTTACGTATCCCTCTTAAGACGTTCAGTGATTTCAAGATTATTAAACTTTTTTAAATGTATGTAAACCACTTTTAACTGTGCCCGCTTTTCTATTACAAAAATAGCAGCAATATGGAATTAAAGCGATCGTCAAGTTCAAAGTAGTACTATAACACCACCGCACCCTGTATATCACATGGCATGGTATTTTCATGTACCCCAACTATTCAACTTTATGGTGTGATACCTATTTTTCATTGATTATGCCTTTTTAAAATAGACTTTTGTCCAGCTAGATTGGCTAAATACTCCACTGTGCGCCCGCCAGATAGACGCAAAACTTTTAGTTAGATTACAACACTAATTGTTCAAGATTTTTTTACAGCAATGGCGACTTGGTCGATCCTGCTTTTTTCTTATTCTGTAATAATTCTTAATTCTGTTAAGAGTTATCAACAACAATTGATCAATTTAAACCATGAATTAATCAAAAAACGACTAGAATGAATACAAGACACGGAAAAGTTATTTTGCAGAAAAGAAATAACCAATCACGCACATCGAAAGAAGTGAAAAACACAATTTTTTTATTTAACTGGGAACTTTTGCCTTATTCTGCTTGGTGGGGTACCAAGTGGGGGGAGGGCTTGGTTACCAAACTTGGCTTTTTTTGACTATAACTTGTTTATATCTAGTATGTCGCAGTTTTTATAACAACTACGAAGATGTCAAAAATTGCCTTGATGATTGGGCTACCTTAAAAGATCTACAGTTTTTTTTGGGAGAACATCCACACATTGCTTGAGAGATGAGAAAAAAGTGTGACCTGCGATGGCGCATAAATATTTTGAATAAATCATTCTCTTTCTTATTTAAAGAAATAAATTAAGAATTACTATTAATTAACAGCTCACACCTGATATTAAAACTACCAGTAGTTTCAATATATTGATTTATTTTATTTAAAAATTCCTGTGGAAATTCTTTGGTTCAAGTATAATTACATTTATTTTCCATCAAAAATAAAAGTTTACTTTAACAATTTCATAACTTCAAGACCACCTGCTCTTCTTTAATTATGTGAGTCAGTTTTGATGTACAACTTTAATTAAGAAATTCTGGCAAAAAACTCGAATAGTTGCTAGTTCGTTTAATTAGCAGGTAACTGAATTTATCACCATGATGGCATTTCCACCTTTTTTTAGAATTTTATTGTTTTTGCAGTGGCGTCCTACGTCACAATTTTAACATCTGCAATTTATTTTTAAGCCTATTTTTGCAAGTTGAGTCCACAACTTCCGCATGGTTTGATAGATATGGCCAGACAAATTTATACAGACCAAATTAATAATTATAGGTGAGAAAATATAAAAATGAATAATTTTATTTTTTTTCTTATGACAATTTCCTGGTTTCCTCATTTAGGTTATTTGTTGACCCTGGGGTATATTATTAATGGGTTGAACTGTCTCAGAAATCCTGGTTAATTAGTTCCGTGTTAATGTTTATAAACTTGGAGTGGATGTAGCTAACCTCATAGCTGCAGCTAATTCAATGTCATTACATGCCAGTTCATGTAATTTTTCAGTTTTTAACAAAATTTTAATCTTAGTTGCAATGATCCTTAAAATTTTGGTTTTATAATTAGTTT
Source organism: Rhagonycha fulva (assembly GCA_905340355.1). Classification (NCBI taxonomy): domain Eukaryota; kingdom Metazoa; phylum Arthropoda; class Insecta; order Coleoptera; family Cantharidae; genus Rhagonycha; species Rhagonycha fulva. The sequence continues at coordinate 40,882,929 of HG996556.1, forward strand.
TTGGACCGCTTCCTGTCATTTTTTACATCGGAAACTTTTAAATTTGCTGTCAGGGTTTACGTACTATCTTTTATTTTCTGCTGAGAATCCGGCACTGCACGGTGGCGATAACTAACTTAAATGCAAATGGCTTTAAATTCAAATTCAAACATAAGATCTTACCAGCAGTATTATACCAAAGTACATCCTCGAGGAATTTTGGATTTTACTGACTTTGTTGTTGAATGTTGAGTGTATTCTATTATATCTTATCTTATTAGATTTAAATCATGTTAACCTGGCAACTTACCTATTGTTCTATTTTTTTTTGTTTTTGTTTTTTTATTTAAGAGATTTTTTCTTTAATTATCTGCCGGACTGTCGCCTGAGTCGTAAACTGCGATCCTAGATTACATTATAGTGACAAATAAATGGTTTAGATTTTAGGTAATGTTAATAATGATCAAGACGGTCTTAGAATACTTTTTTTCATTTGTAGGTTTGTCGCATACAGAATGCACATTATGTATTCTTAGGTATTTTTCCTTACGACGTACCGTGTATATTAGTTTGATTAGGGCTTATCAAATTTGAACGCCCGGGATTGGTCAATTAAACTCAAGGCTTTTTGATTAACAATCAAAAATGGCAGTTTGATATTTTTGGTGCTTGGAAGTAAAATAGTTATTTTCGAGTTAATTACCGCATTTTTGAGTTTAATTGGTCGTTCCGACTACCGCCCTAATACACTTTCGTCAGAGTGTGATTTACCAGCAGCACGGTAGAACAGATAGGAACTGGGAGTTGCATGTGGTGATAAAGAATTTTATATTTTGGAACTGCATAAATCGCCATCTATGTGAACCGTTGGAACTTCAAATGTAAACATTGGAGTCCTTATTATTATTCCTCAGCTGATTATCAATTTTGGAATTCCTCAGCTACGATCATCACCAAGACGGTTTGTGTATCGTTATTTTATTCTGATATTCCACCTCCAGCGTATCAACCATTTGTTGCTTCCGTGACTATCTTGTTTGGCCATCGTTGTTTTACCACCAGTCATCCTAATTATTTAACTTTGTTTTGTAAAAATCAATTGTTAATAATTAGTCATTTACTATTTATCGCACTCCAGTGGCGTAACACTGTGTTTACTTTTGTTCAACCAATTTTTGTTCATTACAGAAACGCTTGAGGTGACAGACAGGGTATATTTATAATTTGCTAAGTGTGTTTGCTTTATTTTTAGCTTTTAAAATCATTTTCAACACTGGTGGAAGGAACTTTTGGACGAGATCTCGAAAGAAAGTGATTCTGCTAAAAGATAGTGTTTTTGGTATCAAATTCCCACTAATTACTAGGGCAAGCAAATTTAAGGTAGGCCACTTGGTGGATATTATTTATATTCGGTTTGTTAACCCGATTTTAGCGATTTTTCTTTCAATCTTACCTGTTAAGGTTACATATTTGTTGGTTGAGCGAAGTGACATTTTGTCATTGTTCGCTGGTAGTGCTTTTCACTTTTGTTTTCAAGTAAGCCTATTGCTGGGGCAACCAACCAGTCTCCTGGTGGTTTTTTCTTTGGTAGCCTTCAGCTACAAACATTTCTGTTTGGGACTTCGAGTCCGGCTTACTGTATTGTTTGTAATAGCAGTATCACTTTACATATGTGTGTATTTGGTTGATCTGATCAACCATATTTTTTGTAATTCAATAAAACTTGTCTTTCATTTTTTTCTTGTCTTACTGGCGCCCACAATTAATTCTTTAGTTAGCAGTAACATTAAGCTTGTTGTGCTGAGTGAGGTAAGTCATTTAAAGAATCTGCGAAACGCGTGCGCGCGACCCAGCTCTGATACTGGACGGGGGTGTGTTCCCTTAGCTAGTCACCCGCAAACATCAACGGGGCATCGAGGCATTGGCGGTGTTTGTTCACAAACTACGTTACAGGTTTTACTTGTAGTTTTTGCTGTTAGCGGTTTATAGCTTAAAGTGCAGCTTGAGTAATATTTTCGCTCAAAAGCATTTGCTTTTTTAGAAATTTTTACTTCCATTAATATTTTATTTGTATTCCTAAGAAAAGGATTTTCTTCTTATTTTACAAAATAAGGTTGTGCTGCTGTTTATTCACATCGCCCACTGAAAAGTAATTTATTACATCTTTTTCAAGGAAATTTAATTATTTTTCTCATTGAGGAGGTAATAAGCAAAAGCTGTAAATCCAAAAAAATCATTTTCAAGATAATCATAAAACAGTTCTATTAGATAGTGAAGCTAATTTCACAAATAAAAAAATTTTTTCGAGTAAAATTGTACTAAAAAACATTAAAATTAAGCAAATACAATAATTTAAAACAATGATCGTTCACGACGACTGAGTTAGATCAAAAATTTAAGCTAGAGGTCTTAAAGATTAACATTATTGTAACAGTTTTTTAATTTTGCAGAGCAAGCCTAGCCAGTGATGACGCTATGTGCAGAAACGAAATTTGCATCGTTTCTTTAACATTTTCTTTTAAGTAAATAGGTTGATTGACGTCCAAAAAAGTTTTTTCAATTTAAATTCTACCTTTTCTCTTTTGTATTTCATTGTAATTATAACGTTAGATTCTCAAACCATACATCCATACCTTTTATCAATACGTTAGAGTTATTTTGCTTAGTTAGTCAAAATCAATATCTGGTTTTCGCTTAAATAAACTTTGTGGTTAATTTAGTTTGCTTATGTTAGTTAGCAAATAAGAGCAACAAAATTATCGTACTTAAAGACTTAACCTATTAAATAAAAATAATAAAATGTTAATTTAAGTAAATGCTTGAATAATAATTAGTTTATTCCCAAAACTGTAATACATAGTAATTTACTAAAGGAAGTTTGGCAGGATACTTGAGCGAGTGTCTGTTAAACCCTTTTCTAATTTAATAGGGTAAAGCCAAACATTTTCAAATATCTTGCTTCATAGATACGCCCCAATTTTCATAAATCTGCCAATATTGAACGAACAAACAAAATCTAATTATCGTATTAAATGATAATAATTATTAATCAATATATTTTATGTAATTACTACTTGCTTAGTTATAGTCAAATACTTGGTACGATTATAATAATATTTCTGATATAAAGAGTGCTAAAAAAATATGGTACCACCAAAGTAGTAGAACTATTTATTTATGGTTTCTGTGTACTCCTAAAATTTGGTATAATATACTATTATTTTTAAACTCCCTGTATATTATGTAATATCTAAAATCAATCCAAGGAATCAAATTTTCCTATTAAGGTTTAACCGAATAAAATTTTGATATTTTTATCTAAAAATAAATATGTCGTTGTTGAATTGAATAAAATAATTTTTGAATAAACTCAAAGTTCACAAAAAGTTCAATAAAATATAAATTTTAATATTAAGGACAATAATATAATACAGAAAGTGGAAATGGAAAACTTCTTAATGTCTTTTCTTAAATAAAATGAACAGTCTATGAATAAAACAATTCCAATGCGATCAAATACAATTTTATTCAAATTGAACCACAATAATAGTTATCCTCACCTAATTTACGACAATTGCTAAAAATGTACGACACCTATGTTAGATTATACTATATATGAAAAATATGTACTACAGAACACCTAAAAATTTATAGAAATTCGAACATTTCATTACGGATTCCAGCGCAATATTATGAATACTTTTGTTCAAAGTTATTACCAACGTTTACTTTTATTGCACCAATCTCTGTTTTGTACACAAAATCAATATTTACTTGAGTGGCTGCATGATTCCGTTATTTTATTTTAATGCATTAAATTTTGCATAAAATCTTAAGCAAATTCATAAATGCTACGTGTAGATAATTGCAACGTTAACAAAACTATAACGCTTTCAAGCAATTGCAATCCTAATCCGCTCTTGCACATGCTTGTATTAAATTTTGCGAATCCAATTCCATATAACAATTTAATCCTGCACTCTCACTATTTTTTGCAGTTAACTGAACAAATCCTGAAAAAATACCTGAGAAAACTTTTGAAGTACCTACCATCAAAAAAGGAATCTAAGAGTACTATACTTTAGTAAATTATTTCATTTTTCTTGCCTTGTACACCGTTAAAAATTGTTTGATCATGTGATAAGCCAAACCCAATCTTATGAATTTGGTGGGTAGGCAATGCTAGGGAAAATCTTGAAATATTCATTATATAAAATATTACAGCATTGTAAACAATATTAGAATATTCTATAGCAAAAAATGTGAATAATATCGCCTTTCATTAAAAATTACTCTCCAATAAGTCAGAACGTTTTGTAAACAAATTTCTCGAGTACTAGGAAAATAAAGTTAGATTAGAAAAAAATTTACCAGCTCTTATTTAACGTTCAGCTTAATGGAATAATGGCGTCATTTCCAATTATTCTTCCACACTTATCCTATATTTTACCATTTAGCAGTTTATATATAATTTACTCTTTTAACGTGCAGTTAGTTAAAACAAATAGTTTTACATCCAAATATACTATATCAAATTAAAATCCCATGTGGTATACCTACTAAGCTACGGTATCATAAAAGTAAATTAAAAACTCTCTAGCGAAATGTTCAAATTTTTATTGATGTTTGTGTTTTTTTCCCATTTAATTTTTCTAAGCGTTTCTGAAATAAATAAAATTTTGAAAGTATTTGAAGCCTTTGTTTCTTTTGTAAACTCGGAATATTAATAGAAACCCGACTGTCAGAGCACCGATAAAATTTAATTGAATATTTCGACATTACATTGCCGGTTCAATACAAGAAAAAATCAACCGTGTAAGATCAATAAAAGCTTCTTTCAATAGTAGCAAAATGAACATTTGATGTTTTAAAATGCTTGTTTCAAGTTCAAAGCAAAAGTTATTTTTTATTTTGTTCAGGGGAAATGTCCAAACAATAACTAACAATAATGGATACGAGTTATCATCAGGTAAGCAAAAAAATGACAATTAATTTGTTGTTAAACAATTATAATGATGATAATAATAATTATTGGGTTAGTGAATGCCCCAGTGGGTCAAAACTTAAGGGTTTTTGGTGCTACCGTAGGCAGGCAGATTACCTAAGTGGTCCTAATGCGATTTTTTCTACAAATAACTAAGCTACAAAATCAATAGATATTTAATAGTATTTTGAGTTTGGATTTGTAATTTGTGGGCGCAACTATACAATATTTCTCTCATACAATTAAATTAAAACAGTGACTAAGAAAATTTGATAGATATGTTGCTGCAAAATTGAATTACAATATTATCCCAATATAGATAATCAATGTAGTTCCAATAGAGAAAATCAAAATTGCCTTGAAATTGCCAATATTGTACTATAAATATAATAAATACTGTACAATATAAATACAAAACAGAAAACATCCACTTGGATACCAAATCACGAGACAAATAATTTACAAGTAAGCACTGCAATGAAGTAGTCGTGGGTTAAAATCTCACATCCGTTTTTGGGTTCCTTTAAGCAAGCTAGGCTTAATTTGGCTTAAACAACGCTAATTTTAATGGAGCTTATACGATCAAATTTTATTATTTTTGAATCTCAGTTTTTCACCTTTGCACCTAAATTTTCATTCACCTAATTAGCAATAGATTCCTGAATGATGATAACATTGTTACGGTTATGTCCCGTGGTTCTTGAAATAACGCAATATTCTGGTTTTAATACATTACCTACAGGTTACACTCCACATAGTACAAAATAATATGCTTTCAGCAATGAACGGTTTATCATGTAGTGCAGACAATTAATTTGATAAGTACTTGGGCAAAATTTTACAAGCAGAGCTTTAGATGAAGTTATTTACCACACCACAATATTATAAGTATATTATAAATATAAGTAAACTTATTCAAAACTTAATTAATTGGTTAGTTAGGCAATTTAGATTAGAGCTCACTCGATCAATGATAATATGACACATTTTATTTGCTAGCAAAATTTGACAGATTTCAAGGTTTTATCTAACAGAAAAATATAGTAGAAAATAAATAACTAAAAAACTACATACAATTTTTTCCAGGTTCCTGTTTATACCTAGAAAACAATTCCCCATTGTTCAATATTGCTCCTATATTTAGATATAGATTGGGTAACATAAAACAATGCAATAGCAATTTATGTGCTCACTTGTGAAATACCTTATTTTATGTAACGAAATGTGACGATTGCAGATATTCCAAAAAAATCATATAATTTCAAAGTTGCGAAGTCATTTTGATACACGAATCAAAATAAAATAAAATATTTAGTAAAAAGAGTAAGAATATTTTTCAATAAATTCCACTATTCCCCCCCTAAAATTCATTAAAAACACTTTTTAAACGTCAGCTTCAGGAGTAAAACAATTCCAATGCAGAGTTGCGCAAATCAATAAATTTGTAAACAAATCAATATTTCATTGTATTTCTAACGACCCTAGAGTTCCAAGGAAAAAGACGAGATTATAGAACAGGATATTAAAGAAGATGTGAAAGGAGCATCACTACCAAAGACAGCACTGATGGAAGCTGCAGGCTCTGATAAAACTATTTCTTTATTCTTATTTTTTATTGAAAATATTTTCTAACCAACAATAAATTTTAGAAAATGATAATTTACTGCAGCTTTTACAACGAAGAAGTTCAATTTAGAAATTATCGATATTTTGCTTAACAATAGACAAGCTCGCCGAACAAAATCACGTAATTTTACATATACAAAAAATTTGACTTTGGTAAGGAAGCAATCACATATTCAAAGTAATCTGTTTTAGACGTTCAACCATCAGCGCTGATAAATTCAGCAAAATTGAAAAGCTGGTAGATTATTGAAAAAAGTAAGAAATTACAAAATTATTTTTAAAATGTTACATTTAGCAGAGAAAATTATTAAATTTCAAATATAATTTTCCATCTGTCCCATTTATTAAAAGCTACTTTTACCTTTCAAATAGTCAGAAGTTATATATTTTTTATAAATAAATAAGGTGGTTAAATAATTTTTGAGGAAGTATCAAGTCCGGAAAAAGTTTTTATTATTAACCACCATAAAAAAGCATCCCGATAACTTCCAGGGCTAAATGTTTCCCATGCCATCTAACTTAAAAGTATGAAAAAGTATTTCCTGCATTATTGAGTTAATCGTAATATATAATGTACATTATTTTTTAATAATATAATGTCTTTCCTTTACAAAAGACTTTTTTAGTGATCGAGTAACTTTTAAACTCGGTGATGGCAGCTAAAATATAAATTTTAAATAAACTTAACGAGGGACTGGTTTTGGTTTTTTTTACGTATTATAGTGAAATTAATTTTTTCAGGTCCATATTTGTGAATAAAAATAATTCATGTTGCTCTATCCAAATAATTCAAACTGCATTTGACATAACCTCTATGTTTCCGTAACGAAGTATTGAAGATTGATACCTCAATATAGAAATGGTATACTATGGTATTCTAACATGAATAAAGCTCAGTCAAGGTACTTATAAGGAAAAAATATTAAATTTTTACAAAGACCAAACTAAACGCTAAAATATTATACTTTTGTCTGTAAGTGAAGATACAATGTAAAAATTTTATTCAAAAAAAGACTTTGATTGCCGCTTTGTGAAAAGTCTTAAAGTATATTTAAATAATTTAAAAAATTTTGTTATTTATATTATATAATTTAATTTTAAATTTAATTTGATAAAAAAATTCCAAAACTCTTGAATGATATTTTATTAGAATCCTAAACCAAGCAAAAGTCAATGCAAATTTTTGAATGCAAAATGTTTTAATTTTATTATTCTTCGGTTGAAGATGACTGTTATAACAAAAACATGCCCTGTATTACGCTGCTTTTATCAGAGATTCTACTATTAATATTAAAAAGATTATAAAATTTACAAGTACCTACCATTTGTTGCTTGTACCTTTCTATAGAGTAGTAACTAGTAAAGCTGTTAACGTTGACGTCTTAAGAAACAATAAAGGGGAAAAGTTATGCGACACCAACGCAGTTCTTTCGAACTCTTTGAGGTTTACACGCGTTGAAAACTTTTTAACTAAAGTTAGCTAGAACCCATCTTTTTCTTTGTAGTAAAAGTATTTCCAGTAAATTCAGTTTATGCTCTTAAATTTGCACATAAAGATTATTACAATTTTTCAAACAAAAACTTCGTGAACTTAATTGTTTGAAGATATAATAATGATAAAGCAGAATTACGTTAAAATAGCACCTATGTGTCATAAGTCTGTCTGTCAGAAACGCATGACGTTAGCTACTAAGCTACGCACAACAACAGATAGCAAAGTTAACATTTTTACAGCAGTACACAAGTGTATCAAAGGTTGCATAATCGAGTTTATCAGAGATGGGCTAGCCTAGCCTTTTTAAATTGGATTAGGATCGCCAAATTAATCTATTATTACATGAAAATTATTGGATATGATCAAATAAAATTTCTACCTTTTTATCAGATGGTATTGTAAAATTATTGTGAATATGGAACCTCGTTGTCGTCTCTAAGTTCCGTAAGTATTTAATTTAGTGCTTAAGGGTTCCTGTAATAAAACAGCAAGCAAGTTGTCTAGAGAAAATAATGTGACATTATAAAATGTAGAAAGCTTTAAGCTTAAAACGACAGTAGTCATTAAAACATTTTTTTGGCCGCCGTGGCTCTGAGAGACAAACCAAGATTTTTGTCGATGTATTGTTAAAAGTTAGGGTATCCTTATAAAAACCTAACAAGGTTAACAAGCTTCAATTATTGCAATTAGAATTATGATATATATGAAGCTTCCACCCCAGATTCATTTAAAAAGTCATAATTAAATATTGATAGAAATATAATATTAAATAAAATATGCATGCTCTAACGTAATGCGAATATAAACTTAGCTATTATTTTGTATTTTATTGTTTTAACCGTTAATCGTTCTATAATTGCGTAAGGGTAGCGTTCAATTTTAAACCAGGAATTATATTTTCCCTAATGTTTTAGATTTACCATTACTAAAAATTACGATCACAACTAAATTAAGCCTACAAAGCCATTTTGCAACTTTGTTTCATTATTTACTGTAAATTGAACTTTTGACACGCTGAATTGTTGTAAAATTACTAAACTATTAATGATTGGTGGTTACCTTTATTTTCATCTTAAATGAAAGTATTCAACAAATAACATAAAATAAAATAACTCCGCTATCTTGTATTTAGTATTTTTTTTTTATTCCAAAATTTACCAATATCTCTGAATATTGTAACATTTACGGGGGATGAAGCTGGTAAGCCAGTGCCGGTAAACCTGCCTACGCAAAACCAATTTGCCGGCCAGCTGTTGAATTACTGTATCGAGAGCCATGATCGGTGTAAAGCTAAAATCGAATCCTACTGTATTCCTATTACTTTTATCTGCGATTTTACCCCTGAAAAATTCAAAAAAAAATTATTTGTTGCATATTTTAAAATAAAAATATGATTTACTTTATTTGTTAAATTTAAAGGTGTTTTATATTAAATCAATTCGTAGGTGCGTTAATTTAATTATATTTAAATAAATCGTTATAATTTGTTTTCCCAAATGACCTGGCAAAGTGATACATGTATTTGACGTTGTTTATAATAATTATTGTGAAAATGGAATTTGAAATTAAAGTTTATTTAGTTGGATAAATTTTGATATCAGTTCAATGTTTGCTATTTAACAAGCAAACTTTCTGCAATATAAAATCGAAATTAATTTTAAATACACATTTAAGCATACGTTAATTATTCATGTATAGCAGATTCATTCGTATAAAAAAGTTTTTGATTTACTGTGAATTGTTAAATACATTTTTAAGAAATTTGATAATATATTTATATAATAATTTAAAATATACCTACAACTTTTTAATATTATATGTAGGTATACTTGGAATTTCTGCTCGGGAAAACAAAAGCTTCGTTTCACATTAATTAATTTGCGGACAGTAATAAGTTTCAATGAAAATCTAAGCTGTTAACTTCTTGATAAGTTGTGCTATAGCAATTTTTTATCATTCGTGCCGTTGGTACGAGTATATCGTCTCTTTATCAAATAAACTTAACACTCACTGAAAAGTGTTTATTATTTTCAATTTATTATTATAAAACTTTCGGCAAGAATGCTAAGCAGGCCCACAATTTTAAAAATTTTCTATTCAAATTATGGTAGTTGAGGTTGTAAACTACAAACATAAATACAAAATTTTGAAGATCATTCGTAAATTAGGGCAAAATGGGCCAAAAAATATTGCATTAGTTTTTGATATAAGTTTAACCCCGTTCACCTCTAAGTTAATATTACTTTTAATATTTATATTCAAAATCCCGAATGCTTCTTAAAAATATCCATGTAACCCACGTAATTCCAAAACCGGGATTCTAAGTTTTACTTACGTCAGTTGACCAAGTAATCGTATGCTGCAGTAGCTCTGCTCCTTACTAAACCGTGCTCTAAGTATTTACATCAAGCGGACGGACCGTCAACAGAATTCAACAATCGAGTGAATCAAACATGAAAAATAATTGATATTTGGCGTCCATTCCTACACTAAATGCTTCATTTTAATGTTATCTATCAGATTTCGTTGAGATTTAATAAATAACTGTAATATCTTCTAGGCGCAGTTAACCTAATCAAACCTGAAACTATTTTTAAATATTTATTTGAACAAAAATGATATGAACTAGCCCTGACGGTTAGATGGCGCTGTTTATACCTATAAAAGCTACATCACTAGTGTATTTAATAAAAATACATTTTTTTAATAAAAAATTTCAAAAAAGTACACGTTACTAAAATCTAAATTAAGGCAAGTATATTTATAATCTTATAACCTTAAATTTGTATCCCAGTTGGGTGCATCTTAACTTAGTGCAAGCCACATATATCGACGATCTAAAACAGCAAATGTACAGAAGCCTTGTCTAGATTGCACTTGTTGCTTCTATATTATACTACATTAATTTATGTTATTAATATTTTACTGAGTTTTTAATTTAATATTATTATATTATGTGTTTACTGTTCAGTATGATAATTATTATTATTCAAAGCGTTGGGTAATGGTTCATTATTCACTGGTTGTTATATGGAATATTCTAATTTTACTCAGCATATTGTCTCATAATTTGTAATAGCGTCTAATAAAACAGCTCTCTAGTCGTAGAAAAAGTAGTGCATTATTCTACTCGCATGTGATGGTTATTACTCCCTCGATTGTAATAATAATTAAGACATTCTCTGGAGTAATAAGTATCATGACCCGCTTTTTGAATAATATGAATGAATGAAGTCACCATTCCTGACGGAATATAACTACTTCTATTAGAAGTTTTCAAATCCGAGTTTTGAGGTGGATTAGTCCTCATTTCTCTCCATTACTACATCGCCCTGTGTGATTTTGCCATATTAACGATCTTTTTCCACACTTTTCTGTCGTTGCACTTCGTTTTCCAGTTTTCGATGTTCATTACTATCAAGTCCTTTTCCACTTCCTCCTTCCACCTCAATCTTGGACGCCCTCTTCTCCTTTCGCTCATTGGCTTCCACTCAGTTACCATTCTTATCATCTCATTTTTGTTTCTTCTCATTATATGTCCCAACCATCCTATTCTCTGCGCCTTAATACATTTTACTATATCTTCGTTCTTCATTATTTGCATGATTTCTCCGTTTGTTTTTATTCTTACTTTATCTGCGCCTATCTTTACTGGTCCAACAATTTTTCGTATAATCTTTCGTTCAAAAATTCTTAAACATTCACTTTCATATTCCGTGCAACATAAAGTTTCGGTTGCATACATTAGTATTGGTCTAATCAGGCTTTTGTATATTCTTATCTTCGTTTTTTGGTTTATGTTCTTGTTGCCCAAAAGCTTCTTATTAGCATAGTAAGCCTTATTTCCCGCTAAAATTCTTTCTTTTATCTCTTCGCCTCTGTCATTTTTGTTATTTATATTTACACCAAGGTACTTGAAATTTTCCACTTGTTCGAACTCATGCTTAGTTGACTTCAGGTTCTGTAGTTTGTTTTGTTTTCTTCCGTTAAAATACATGTATTTTGTTTTTTTGTCGTTGATTGTTAAGCCTAGCTCTGACGCTTCAATGTTCATTTTTTCAAGAATCTCTATCATTTTTCTTTTTGTTCTTGCAATTATTACTACATCATCCGCATATGCTACAACTTGAGCTTCTTTTGTAATTATTGAGTTCTTGTTATCAATTTTTCTCATGATGTATTCCATAACTAGATTGAAGAGTATTGCCGACAGAGCGTCCCCCTGCTTGACACCAGAGTTGATTTCAAAAATATCCGTCTCTCCGTTCTGCGTTTTAACAGTCGCCTTAGTGTTCTTTAGTGTCATTTCAATGAGGCTTATCAATTTTCGTGGTATCTTCATATCTTTCAATGCTATACTCAACCCATTTCTGATTATTGAGTCGAAAGCCTGTCTGAAATCTACAAACAACATATGCAACTCCATATCGTGCTCGTGAAAACGTTCTGTTATTTGTTTGATAACGTGTATAGCATCAACCGTTGACCTCCCTGCCCTAAATCCATATTGGTATTCTCCAATTTCGTTTTCAGCATATTTCATTAATTTTTCCAATATTAGTGATGAGAGTATCTTATATACCGTTGGTAGCAGTGTTATACCTCTGTAGTTGTTACACTCATCTATTTTGCCCTTCTTAAGTATTGGTACTATTTTTCCGACTCTCCACTCTTCAGGCATCTCTTCTCTCAACCATATTCTTTTTATCAATTCATATATTCTTTCTTGTAGAATATTTCCGCCTTTCTTTATCATCTCTATGACTATTCCATCAGCTCCAGGTGACTTTTGGTTCTTCATCCTTTTTATCACATTTATCATTTCTTCATATGTAGGGGGTTCAACTATGTTGTCTTCTTCTTCCATACTCGTAGTAACATCTATCTTCGGTCTCCCCAGGTCTTTATTTAGTAGTTGCTTGAAATGATTTTTCCATATTTCTCTAACTTTTTCGTCATCATATTCCAGTTTTCCATCTATGTCCTTCATTGCTCTTGTTTTAACTTTATAACTTCTGTTTTGTTCTTTTATTTGCATATAAAACATTCTTGTGTTATGCATGTTACTGTTTTTTTCAAGTTCTTCCATTCTTTCTTTCATCCATACATTTTTCTTTTGCTTGCAAACTCTGAAAGCTTCCTTACTTCTTTCTCTGTACTGTTCCATATTTCTTGGGTTTCCCGTTCTCAGACATTCCATCCTTGCATTCTTTTTCAATTCTATCTTTTTCTTACATTCTTCATCGAACCATCCATTATTCTTATTACGTCTCTTTTGCCCTATTACCTTTTCTGCTGCTATTTGCATTACTTTCTTTATTTTTTCCCATTCCTTATCAATGTCTTCTTCTTTTCTAGAATTTTCAAGCGTCATCGTTATTTCTTTTATATAGCTTTGAGTGTTTGTATTGAGTTTTTCTATGTCCCAGGTTTTAATTGCATTTCTTTTTCTGCCTTTGGATATTACCTTCTGCTTCATTTTTGCTACCACCATATAATGATCCGATCCTACTTCCGCTCCTCTATAGGTTCTTACATCTTTTATATTTGTTGCTCTACTACTATTTATCAATATATGGTCGATCTGATTCCCATCATCATTCCTTGCTCCTGGTCTCATCCAAGTTATTTTATGTATTGCTTTATGCTCAAATTTTGTGCTACTAATGATAAGGTTCTGAGCTGCCGCTAAATTGCACAAGCGTATGCCATTATCGTTGGTTTCATTGTGAACTGTATGTTTCCCAGCCACTCCGCATATAAAATCTTCCTTACCTATCTGCGCATTAAAGTCTCCCATAATTATAAATGTGTCTCCTTTCGGTAATAATTCAATTTCTTTTTCTAATTCCATGTATATCCTGTCTTTATCTTCTTCGGGTTTTTCTTCAGTTGGTGCATATACGTTCACTATAGATATATTTGTAGGTTTTGCTTTTATTCTTAAGTATGCCATTCTTCCGTTTATCGGCCTAAAATGCATTATCCGGCTCTCCATATTTCTCGCTACAAAAAATCCTACTCCGTTTCTTCCTTGTTTTTCTTCACCTGAGTACAGAAACACATAGCTTTCATCAATCATTTCTCCTTCTCCTCTCCATCTCACCTCTTGTATTGCTGCTATTGAGATTCTATATTGTTTTAACTCATTCTGGATTTCTTTCTTTTTTCCGGGCTTTAGCATGGTTCTAACATTCCACGTCGCCAATCTCATTTCATTCTTTTTACCTTTATCTACTTTTTTTATTCTCCCTTTACTACCATTCTTTCTAGTTCCATCTCGTATCCATTTTCGTTGCATTATTTTAGATGTACTTGCCTCGTCATCCCTGCACGATACTGGTTGAGGCGTACCAGTATCTGCCCTCTCATTTGCGTTTAGTTTTTTGCTGGTGGTGCTTGAGTTTCGTTAAGCTTCAAGTCATTCGCCTTTTTATCCCATATATAGGTTTTTCCATCTCTGTACAGTCTTTGGAATCCTACTCTCACCCTCCTACCATCTTTCATATCATCTCTAGCATGGTCCCATATTTTATCTTGAATCTCTTTCTCGAAACTGGTAAGATCGCTTTCGATGTAGGTTCTTGTTCCTTTCAACTTGTTTTTATTTTCCATAACTTTTATTTTCTGACTGCGGTCCTTCAATTTTGCCACTATTACTTCTTTCCCAGGTATTTTTCCTATTTTAAAAGCATCGGTCACCTCAACTGGAATTTTCAATTCTTTCATCAAGAAATCTTCCACCTTTCTCTGCGTCACCAACCCTTCTATTGGCATATTTTTTATTACGACGTTATTTGCCTTTTTTTCTTTCTCATATTTCTCAAGTTTGCCTTCAAGTATTAGTACCTTATCCTCCAATTTATCGGTTTTTTCCTGATTTTTCTCGATCACTTGTTTCATTGCTCGTGATTCGTCTCTCCACTTTGCCTCCATCGTATCTAACTTCTCTCCCATTTCTCTCACATTTCGAAAACCATCATTAACCACTGCGGTTAGGTTCATTATCATCTCTTTTAAATCATCCATCTCGTTCTTTGTTGTTTCTTTGTTCTCAACTGGAACAGCTGTGTTTACTGACTTATTTGTCTTCTTACTTCTCTGAGATATTTTTACTTCCTCCGATTCTTCCTCACTATTCTCTTCTTCTCTTGTTCTTTTGATGTAATTTTTGATGGAGGGATAACTATTTGATCTTGTTCTTTCGTTGTATTTATGCATCTGGAAATTTTGTTAAAAATTTCTCCTTTTTCGCAGTTTGTTGCCTTCTATTTATGCAACCCAAAATGCATTCAAACGCGCTTCTAAATTTCTGAAGTTTAGGTATCTGTGTAACTTTCTCTTCTTAAAAACTATGTTTACGCGTGCAGTACGATATCCGGGTCGACCCCTCGGAGACACCTGTACTATCAAAATAGTTTAATTATGTGGTTACTCACCGCTATGTACCTAGTTCAAGTATAACCTTAAAGGTTGGTACAACCACAATGAACTTTGCTTCGGTTTGCAATATGACAGTCTTCTAACCTCAAAAGCTGTTTCACTCAGTTCTTTCAGGTAGCTTTTTCGGGTGTAGCTACTCAACACCAACACTTCACGTATTTCTTACACCTTATTTACTCTTAGATATCGTATCGGCATCCAATTTCTCTCTGTACAAACCACAAAATCGTACTTCAAAAACACGATCTCAGCATACCAGACACAGGGCCGTACTTACTTCGAAAATAATAAATAATTTTGAATAATATACTATTAATTAACATTAAGTTAATTGTATTGTGATGATGTTATATCCGTATGGATAGGTACTTTATAATACAATTAAAAAATATTCTATTAATCAATGAGTAAAGTAAACTCAATTACGCTTCGCTGATCGTTAAAATTCAAATTATATTTTTTGTAAATTTTCAAATGATTATTGTATTTTTGAGTTTTTGCTGTATTATATTTATTATAGTTATAATATTATTATAACATATTGAGCAAAAAATATATATTTTTAGTAGTTTTTTCTACCATTGGATTCTTTTTGCATGGGTGTACAGTACATTGACAAGTTTCCTTAACATTAACGACCCTATCATCTTTAATTTCATCATCTTAATTAAATTATTAAAATCATTAAATATATATATAAAATAATTAAAATCATCTGTAATTCGTGTAAAAAGTGGTATTACTCATACAGCGGCCTATAGATGAACGTAGAATCTGAACCACAAAAAATGTAATGTAGATATTTCATTTTGAGAAGATTTACTAAACATTAAATATTAAAATATGACTGCCTCTTTCTGAGTCTAAATTAAACATGAACTTACAACATATATTATGTAAAAGAAATAATAACAAATAAAATAGAATCTTTAAGAGCAAGGAAATCAAATGTAAGAAGCACTTTTAACTATTCCCAGCTCATCGGTTCTCAAATTCACACGAAGACTTTTTTGTATTTGTCTGTGGATCTTACTACATTTTGTCATCTCAAAAAATGTAAGTAAATGAAGCTATGATGAGGATTTATCCCTGTAAATTTTTTAAATTAGTTTATTTATGTTTACAGTCGAAAAAAGAGGACAATTATACAATTTCTTACGGCTTTTTCTTCAAATAGAGTTTCATTATTATAGAAACTTCACTAACAGCTTACGTAATTTTTATGAAGAAAAAATTGTCTTTTCAATTAAATTTAGATTACCAATTTGGGGGTAACTTTTCCACAATTTTGGTTACGTTGTAAATGTTGGGACTTTTGTACACAATTATGTAAAGTATAGAAAAATTTTAATAATTAAGCTGATGAAAATTCAAATTGTATTACCCGGAAGTGTAACGGACTTAATAAATTTTTAATTTTTAAAAATTTGGAGAAGGATTAGGGGATTTTCGGAGGAAGACATCTTGGAAACTCACAGTGAAAATTCCGTACGTGTTCTTAATTCTATTATTGCTGATTTCATCATAGAATAATTTAATTAAATTTTGAGAAAGTGAAAGACGTCATTCCTCGAGTTTTGTTAGTTTTAGTTTTGGAAATTTTCTGGAAGTTAAAATTTCATCATTTCTGTTTTTGAATGAGCACATGGGAAAAATTTTTATATTAGTGAGAAATATCAATTCGACTGTATTTATTGATGAGAACTAAGTTCATTGAAGTGGATTAATTCCAATTTTTGAAGGTAAGAAGCTGGATAAGAACATATAAAAGACTCAGTCAGCAGTTCGTAAAGTTTGAGGTTAGAATTTTTTATAAGACGATTACTTGGATGGAAATCGCAGTAGATTTGATTGGATGTTGTGGAAAACTATTTATTTTACATTAATAATACATTAATAATTTAAATAAAAACGGAAAATACAGATACCTCATTATTTTATACAAAATTTATTTTTATTTTACAGCGTTATTTGTGGATACAAGAATTAGCAATTATTTTGATATTTGAATGTGTTTTTGTACCTACTAGAAAGCAAGTGATTATGGTGAGAGTTGTTTACTTTATGTCCAAATAACAAGAACTTAGTTGTTACTTTGTATCAAAATTTGCGATGAACAAAAATTATTTTTTTTGTTTAATTAAATTGAATGACTATCTTAAAAAAGTTTTATTTAATTAACAAGTTGGTTCTTTATGATATTATTCTTGATAATAAAAAGCAAATTTAATTATACATCTTAGTGACGCCCAATTTCAATGAATTTATTTTTCTTCATTACAGAGTTACTCATAAAAAATTTCGTTATTTTATGCTACTATGTTAATCAAAAAAAGCCTTTTTGGAGACCCTTTTTTATTCCTCATTTTTAGTCTTCTCCAAAGGATTTTTGTTGAAAAATAAGTTTATGACACTAAACGACGCATCACAATCTTATTCAAATAAGATTCAAACTTTATATTAAACAAGCTAAGGTCAAAATAACAAAAAACCCATTCAACCGCCAAAGCATTGATACTTCAATGTGCATTCCACTTAAAGACCACGACGACCACGCTCGATAGTCAGTTCAATCAAATAACCGCTTTCAATTTTAAGTTCAATCAAAAAACCACAAGACCACGCCGCCGTCGCCCATAGGCTTAAGTGGAACGCACTGTTAGTATATAAACTTGCAACTTTAGAAGCATCTTTTCCCATTAGTGCTTTTGGCAATTGGATCTTTTCTTATTGATATGGTACAATTAGAGTTTATAAGCTGACCGGAGTACCAGAAATTGGCTTTACTTTTGTTTGAGAGACATTTCTTTATTTTAAAAATTGATATTTTGGTAGCTGATATTAGTAGAGTGCAATATATAATTATGTTACTGTGAAAGATCAAAATCCGGTGAATGTCGAGATACACCGGTGAATGTCAATACTCTCTAAGTTGTTTGGTGTATGTTATCGGTATATCGGTCGAATATCATTATTTCTAACTTACACCGGCAAATGTCGGCATTCACCATGCACTCATGGTGTATGTTAAAAAGAAACATTTTTGTCTGGGTTTGTGCGACCATGGTCGATATTAGGGACTTGAATTCTTACTGTATCGATAATTTGGGCCGGAGGAAACTTTTTTCTTAAAGTTTGCAACATTTTTATTGCTTGAAGTAGAAGATTCTTTTTTGCGGTTATTCTATTTAAAGAAATTAGCTTGTGTTTTGGTTATCCACGTCCGTTTCATCTGACACATGGTCATTAATATGGTCACTACCCAAATTTTCTTCAGAAGTATTAACATAGGCTTCTAGCTGTTCTTCGGTGTCAATGTTTGCAATTTGCCCGCAAGGAAGAGATGACGATGCTATCCCCCTTTTTAGTTGAAATCCAAACATAGCTTCCCATGAACTCTGGCGTATTCCTTCGTGATATGTTGTGTTTTTGGCTAATTAGACAAACGGCAAATCTTCTGATCATTTATTTGAATCATTATTTGAATCCATGCAGTTAACATATTCTGTATGTCCTAATTGGCTCTTTCGACTGAGCCTTGTGATTGACTGTGACGAGGTTTTCTGTGCACTATTTTAACATCTTTCCACATAGCGCATAGTTTAGATATGACTCGATTACTGAACTCTACCATTATCCGAATGTAACATAACAGGGCACCAAATGTTAAAATAATATGAAAAATGTGATATATGTGCTACTTCTTCCGTTCTCTTATTTTTTAAAGGTCGTAACTGAACAAACTTGGTTAAATGATCTTGATATCTACCCCATATTATAAAAAGATAAGGGCTCAATATGTAACGTTTTTATGTAACGTTTTTATGTAACGTTTTTTTGTAACATTTTTATGAAACCGAAATGCTTATACTATATTAGTCTACCCTATATTATAAAAAGATAAGGGCTCAATATGTAACGTTTTTATGTAACGTTTTTATGTAACGTTTTTTTGTAACATTTTTATGAAACCGAAATGCTTATACTATATTAGATATAAAATTATTTTTACTGTCTCAACCTTTATACCATGGTATAAACTGATAAACTGATCAACTGATCAACATCTCAGGCAATTTGATCTGTTTAGTACTTGAGACGTTGATCGTCCGCAGCCGTCGTTCCCATCAACAAATTACAAGCTTTTATCTTCTAAAACATCAGCAGAACGTGTCAAGGAACTCAGGGAAAGACAACAGCAGCAACAAGAACTATCAAAATCAAATCCGCCAGCAAAAAAATCAAAGGAACCTTTGAATGAATGCATAAAAAGCGAAAATCAGACAGTAGCTCAAATTGCCAATAATTTTCAAATAATAATAATACCTCATGATGCCGGAGATATTACGCAAAAACGTCGATATTGCAGTGCAATATTTTGGAAAAATTAATTTTGTAAAAAGATAAGACAAAATATGCAACGTTTTTATGCAACGTTTTGGAAGATTGTGATTGGTTCTTTCCCTTTAACCAATAGTAAAATTGCAGAACGTTTTCAAGAAATAAAAAAATACCTAATAGTAATCGATAACATTTATTTTAAATTTTCAAGCTGTATGACGTTATAATCCGTTTAAACGTTAATCCGTTCATCCGTTGAGATATATTAATCATCGGAAAAAAATGTTGTATGAAAAGAAGTTTTACAACTCAAAGTTATTTCGTTTATGTGCTATTAGGGCCGCGAAGCGGCCCGGGGGGTTGGGCCGCGACAGCGGCCAGGGGGGCAAAGCCCCCCTAGTATCATTATAAACTTGTAATCGCCATCCCTGTGTCATTGCAAGTCTATCAAGTCGACTTGGCATCTAGAGTTCAATTCGGAACTAATCATTGGTTTGACCAATTGACCAGTCAATTGTCAACGACAGTGGACATCCACCGAAGCTCAGTTATATTTGTTGACATATACCGGTGAAAGTTCGAATGTATAATAAAATTAACACACATGTTCGGTTTTTCACCAAGAGATTTGGTATTTGTCGACATTTACCGGCAAATGTTGACATTCGCTAATTTTAGTCCTTTACAGTAACATATTAAGTATGCATATCAAATTAAAATAAAAAAAAGTTGCATTCAAATTAAAAGAAATTAAATGTTTTATCAGAATTTTCTGTATCTATTAATATTAAGTTGACAATTATTTTAACATCCAAAATTTTGTCGAAATCGTAAAAATACAATTTTCGTCTAATATGAAGTAATGATTTAAAAAGAATGATATTTCAAATCTACTACATACATACATACAATAAAAAATTTATTAAAATTAACTGAACGTTGCTCTACTCTGTTTACTACGTCAGTGCAGGGTAATCTAATTTTCACGCATCTGGTTTTTCTAAAATAATTGTTTTTTCTCAAATGTTACTGATTTATCAAAACACAACAAGTGAACTCACTGCTATTAATATTAATCGTCTTACTGTCAATTCACTATTAAAAATGCACCAATTTCAAAAATTAAAATGAATCAAGTCATTTTGGCTAAATTTTTAGTGGTTTTTTTCACAAGGAAGCCCAGAACCTGTTTAATTCCATCCTGCGGTTGGCAATATGAAGTTTTTGATAATAAATTTCTCACTTTGTAGCTTTACCCTTCTTTTGTCAGTTCTTTTGTTTACTTTATGTTTTTTTTATGAATATTTGGCACTTATCGAGAACTATTTTATAACACTTTTTCTAATTAATAATCTACTTTGTACGTAATTCCTACAAGTTTCTACTATACACGTGTAATACCCATAACAATTTTTCTAAATTTTAGATTTAAAAAATCTTTTTCAACATCTCATTTCTATTCGATATAAAATTCAAATGCTCAATATGACAATATATTATCTCTCTCCTTTTGTATTTAAAACTACTCCATGCCTTTAATCAAAAAACAATTACTTATTTTAAGAAATTATAAGGAAGTTGTTAAGTGCGAAAGCTTGTGAGTTTATTATTTGAAAAATGCATTAAGAAAATTTTTCTAAATTAATCTTTATTGAGGTTTTTGTAGAAGTGTAGCTTAACTGTAGTTTTACCTTAATCTTGCACTTAAGGTGAACGAATACGAATTGCTGCAGTCAAGTATTGACATTTATATGTCGCTTTACTCATAAAATATCTCAAACAAATTTATTACCATATTTACAAACTGATTTATGCTTTAAAATGCAAAGATAGATGTTGTCGGAATGAAAATCAGTTTTTTTGTACAAAAATATCTCAGAATTCACTCTTTCTCTGTATGCGGCCAAAGAAGGAGAAAGATCTTTATAAAAACATGTTTGAGGAACATCAGAAGAAGATAACTTAGACGATCTACTAGTAGTGACACTAGGAGTTTTTTTTATTATTAAAAAGCGAGGTATTTATATTATAAAATCGATTTTAACCGCAATTTGTTCAGTATAATCAAAGAACAAATTATCTGCTTATTGGTAGATATTATAATTTAGTACCTACTCGTAAGGAAATTATAAATTGGATTATTTGGATTCTCACGACTGCTAAAACTAGCATGGTTTACAAAATTACCAAAGCCTAATGTAAAAACGATGTAGCATAGTTCCAAACTAACCAACCATAAAATATAAGTGCCTATTATTTACATACCGTTAACAATGTTTTATGGTATTGAAATAACGTCAGTAAGTTATAATAGATACAATTTGAAAATATCTATTATGATGTATGTATTTAATTTTAGATAAAGAAAATATATGTACATATGTATGTACAAAAAAATTTCAGGTCGAATTCAAAGCTGGGAAAAAATTACTTGGTAGTAACTGGAAAGCGAATCAAGACCCTTTCTCCAAAAACAGGATATAATAAGCTTTTTCAATTTCTGCTTTTCATTCTAACCAATGAGAAGAACGCTTATTTTATTTTTGCATTTTTAACATTAATAAAAACAAATATATCACATTTAACAGAAAAAAAAGTATCTTTTGATTGATACGATCCGTTACAATGGGAAGTGGGAATCTTAAAAAAAAACTAATTTATCACGTTATTTCCGATGGTAGGGCGTAAGGTTAATCACCCGGTGTACCATATTACTAAAATTGGAAAAGTTGCTACAAAAGTGATTAAATCTCCAATTCATCATTTTCTAAAACGTAGAAGTTGAAGAATATTGCGTGTATCGTTTTCAAGAATAACCTGTTAAAAGCAATTTTAGTAAAAATGTTGGCATAATTTTGACATAATATGTATTATAATTTTAAGGGTTTATACATAACTTCGCTCTAACATGATTTCCACAAAAGCTTCAGTTGTTTGAACAGTCGATTAATCCATGTAAGTCGATAAGTGACAATAGAATTGAATCAATGACGGGAAAATGTTTTGAAACCCTTTCTCTATTATCTTAAGACACTTTACACAGTTTCGCAGCATCTTTTGTGCTTTGTTAGTGCAACTAAAAAATTTGGGTTTGTGCCGTAAGGCTGCGATGTTTCCTCAAAAACGTAGTATAATAGCATAGCGTTTTGGTAAATAACTAACAATCAAATTTACTAATCGTCTTGTTGCATGAACCGCTGACATCAATTAATCTATAAACGCTTCCCATTTTACAATTTATCAGTTTTGATATACATATTTAGTGGTATTGTAATATAACTGTCAAAAAAAACTACAATTAATTAACCTAATTACTCAAAAAGTCCAACAAGAACCGTAGAAAATTGTAATATCCAAAAATGAAAAAAGCCCAAAAATTGGTGTTAATTTCCTATTTTTTAATTTTAAAACGATTACCCAGTAAACTCGTTGTTTTTTTGCAAAGGGCTAAAACAGCAATTTTTAAAGTAACCCAGAAAAATATCTGCAAGTGTTTATTTTGCTTATTTCCAAAAAATTTCGTTTAAGTTAACAAGGCGAACAAAAATATTCTTTTGAGTTTTCGATAAATTGAAAACTTTTATATTGTCACGAAAAATCTTATTATATTTTTAATTGCTTGGGTAATAATTGTAATATAACAAGTTAAAATACATTTTTTAGCAATGAAAATTGAAGTTTATTTTTTTTAATTGTTTTAATTTTCAGCCTGTTGAAATACCCACAGCAATTTATGTTTTCATTTAAAAAATTGTTCAGTTAATTTCTTTCATTTTATTTCTCTTGGTTTGATTTACCACACAATAATTTGTCAAATTTGAATTTATTTAGCTATTTAAATAGCAAAGAAACACTTAGATGTATATTCTGAAAGTTTTAATGTGCTTTAGTTTATGTTGTTTTGGAAAAGTTGATACGCGTAGTTTTGTATATTATTTGCATAAATTGACTTCAAAAGTCTGTACAAAGCATAATTCTCTGTGATTCCAGAACGTTGCACCAGTAAAATTATATCAAAACATTTTTTGTAAGCGTTTATTCAATACGTTTTTGGGATGTAAAGTGGAAAATTAAATGTAGATAGTCGATAAATGTAATAATAAGGAATTAGGAGTGTTCACTAAATTTTGGCATTACCATAATCTTACCTTTCAGCTACCATAATGGAACACTGTTGCAATTATCACTTTATAATACTTTTGATACATTTTGGCACATTTCCCGAAGAGTTATTGTCAAAATTTCAATTTTTAAAATGCACAAATTTAACAGTTATTTAACATTTTTAAATAAATAAAAAATGTAAAACTTAGTAAATTACAACAAATACGCAGTTTTTCACATTTTATTTCCTTTTGAGTGTTACTTAATGATTCTAAAAACCTCAAGTCATCTTGAAGAATTTTTATTCAATCTGAAGCGCGTGTGGCGGCAGCTAATTGAACACCGTTACGACGCCAATCTGTCTGCTGCCGCCGACCCACTGAAAACCCTTTGCATTTTCAGTTTCCACCTTAAAGCGCGGGCGCGGTACAATAACGACCTACGTTTCAGACGCTTATGAAATAAAGCTTTTGCTAAAAAATATACACGTTTAAGACAAAACCTAATAAATATTCACTTGTGCAGAAAAATTACCCAAGCATTTGTATTCACGCCTGCTACATCACAACAAAAAATTGAAGTTGTAATGTAAACAAATTAATTAATATAAAATGATACAAATTGAACAAAATGTAACAATTTTATTTGGTTTTTTAAATAACAATCTTTGAAAATGTAAAGCTTCTCCAACTATTTCAAATGTGCTCACTTATATCCATGGTTATATTGAATATTAAGCTGCATAAAATTGAAATCAACTCTGCAATTTCGAAACAACTTTTAACATTTTCATTTTAAATCAGATTCACTCATTTTAAAATGTAAAATAGAATAGGTAAAAGGTACAATTGCATTTGAAAACTTTATATGATACCCGCCAATGATATTTTGATTATTTCAATTTATATTTTAAATTTACTTCGTATAAAATGCAAACCTAAGATGTACCTTATTAACATTTAATTCATGGGTGACGCAATAACATTAATAAAACATACGAATGTTGTCGAAAATTATGTGTCTCTATCTGTTCGTAACGTTCTAGCACTTCAGATTTTTACTTTACCATACCGAATGGGAAAGTTATGTAATCGAAAAAAATTTTTTTTTCAGATTTTCACGGATTTACATTCCTTGAGGTCTAACGAGTTGAAAGAGACCCAACATCAAAGAATGTCTGTGTGTCTGTGTGTCTGTGTGTCTGTATGTCACTTAATTTTGTGTGCGCTCTAGCGCCCAAACTAATAGGAATTTCTCAACCAAATTTTATATTTAGTACTTTTATATTGAAACTTAGATTTGATTAGATTTTGGTTAAAATCGGTCCACGGAAACGTGAGATTGGGATAAATTAGTGACGCGATGAGTATGTTTGGTACTGTGGTCGGTAGAGGGCGACACCTAATAATGTCGCAAGTGATGTTATGGGCAACTGTCTAGATAAATCCACTTACCGAAAGAAAAACCGCAACAGCCAACCGAGACACTCGTACAGGCCGGTCACCAATGAACGTTCTTACGTTCAGGTAGCCCGGTCAAACCTTACCCAACCAGCTGCCTCCCAAAACGTCCAGGAGGCCCGATCAAGGCCCACCCAATCAGTCCCCTCTCAGAAACCATCCGAGGTTCCCAAAAAAGACAAGCCCTCCAACATCCCTCCTACAGACGATAGCGGTAAATTCACCGCGTCCAAACGCGAAATAGTTAGGGTCACCCTAGAACTCATCAGATTCGGAATGTCTTCCGAGGTGATCCAGGAAACCCTCAAACAGTTTGTCAGAGTCGTTTAACTTTTTTCCTGTCCTTCAGCCCACGCCATCGCTCATAAGATTTCATGACGACTACAATTCCCGCAGCCCTAAAAACCGTTTATTGGAACGCCAATGGACTGACCAATGAGAAACGGTCCCTTCTGCAGATTTTTGCTGCCGACCATGACCTCGACCTTCTACTGGTAACGGAGACGTTTTTCAAAAAAGCTACCCGAGCTAATATCCCCAACTACGATCTTTACCGCGACGATCGTACCTATGCCAGAAAAGGCGGTACAGCTATTTATGTCAAAAAGACAATACCCCACCATCGTATCCCGACCATTGCTGCAGATATGGAATCAACTACGATTGGCGTTCCTCTAGCCAATCACGGTCTGATACACATTTCAGCAGCATACAACAGGCCCGACGTTGATTGCACCAAAGACGTTTCCGAGCTTCTTCAAAGCAGCGGAGACACCCCGCACGTCATTGCCGGTGACCTAAACTGCAAACACTCCGCCTGGAATTCGAGAGCCACTAATGCAATAGGACGCAAACTCAAACTTCTTGCAGAACAATTCCCTTTCACGATAGACGCCCCAACCGACCCTACCCATTATTCTAGTATTCACCATTCCTCAGATGTGCTCGACATAGTCATCTTTAAAAACTTCCTCCTCCAGCACCAACTGGAAGTAGGTGAACACCTACTTTCGGATCATTACCCCGTTCTTCTCACCCTGGGTGTCCCCACCCACGGTGCTCCGCTCCCCGACAAAACCCATAGCAAGACGGACTGGCCCGCTTTCCAGGACCACCTCCGCTTGAACCTGGGCAAAATCCCCATCATCAATACTGTTGCGGAACTGGAGAACTACGTTGTTAGCTTTGAGCAAGCCATCAATGATTCTATCAGTTTCGCAACAAAGACAACCTCCACTCCCTATTCCCGCCCTGCAGTCCCTAAATATTTACTGGACCTTATCCACGCTAAGCGGCGTGCCCACAAGGTGGCGAAACGCACTTGGCATCCCGACGACATCAGGCGTGCTTCCGAGCTTCGGACGCAACTCACATCCGAACTCGCGAAGTACAAAAGCGACAAATGGGCGGACAAGATCGAAAACTTGTCCTTCCAAAACCGATCAGCTTGGAGCATGGTGAAATCCCTTAAAGGCGTTCGCTCCTCTATTCCCCCCCTCAAAAAATCAGATAACTCCCTCGCTTACTTTCCCCTGGACAAAGCCGAACTGTTCGCCGATATTCTTCAGGAACAGTTTTCCCCGAACAAGGTAAATACGTCCGACCGTGATCTTCTAAAACATATCGATAAGATTAACAAGACGGTGCGAGACAGATTAATGCAAGCCGACCCCGATCCCATCCCCCCCGCCTCTTATTTTGAAATAAAGAGTGCCATAAAATTTACTTCCCCCAGGAAAGCCCCCGGTCCTGATCAAATTCCCAACTTAGCGCTGAAAAACCTTCCTAAAAAGGCCATATCAGCGCTAACTGCGATTATCAATGCCATACTTAGACTGAAGCATTTTCCCGGCAGGTGGAAGTTGGCAGATGTCATCCTCATACCTAAGCCGGGAAAATGCTCGTCCAATCCCCTCAACTACAGACCGATATCTCTTCTCTCCTCCATCGCCAAGATAGCGGAGAAAATCATACTCTCCCGCCTTCTTGACGAGGTGGAAAGGCTCGGCATCCTCCCCGACGAACAGTTCGGGTTTCGCCAGGGTCACTCGACCACCCATCAAATTCTTAGAATAACAGAAAAGATTACGGAAGGTTTTTCCAGAGGCCATAGAGGTTTGGCTGTCCTGCTGGACATAGCCAAAGCCTTTGACAAAGTTTGGCACACAGGTTTACTGTATAAGCTTTACATGGCTAGAGTTAATCCAAGCCTAGTGAGGCTTATCGCATCCTACCTGTGTGCCAGAACCTTCCGCGTCAAAATCAATGCCCAATTCTCCACGATTAGACCTATACACGCGGGGGTGCCCCAAGGATCTATCTTATCCCCCGCGCTCTTCAACATATATACCCACGACATCCCCATTCCCCAAAACGTAACGATGGGTATTTTCGCTGACGACACTGCGATCGTTACAACTCACCCGAGACGAAAGAGGAACGTTACTATCGTTCGTGATACGCTGAAGCTTCTTCAACCCTGGTTCTACAAGTGGAGACTTGTAGTAAACCCGGGGAAGAGCGAAGCTATCATGTTCGATAGAAAACGACACCCTCCCGACAAAATCGAGATGTTTGGCGAGGTAATTCCTTGGAAAGACTCCGTCAAATATCTCGGGGTCACCCTCGACCCAAGACTAAGCTGGTCCAAACACATTGCGAACTGTGTATCCCAAGCTAAAGCCCTTAAGGGCTCCCTTGCTCCACTGATCGGTAGAAATAGCTGCTTGCGCCACAAAGATCGGATCAGGATCTACAAGGCGGTCATCCGCCCGGTCCTTACGTACGCGGTCCCGGCATGGGGGTTCGCATCTTCTAATCAAATGAAAAGATTGGAAACCATGCAAAACGTCTGCATAAGACAAGCCATGGACGCCCCATGGTTTGTCACTAATAGACAACTCCAGGCAGCTTCCGGAGTCAAGCCCCTGGATTCTTTCATAAAAGACCTAACATCTAAACTGTACTTGAAAAGCTCCGACTGCCACAATCCACTCATCCAAGCCCTGGGTCGTTACGACACTAACGACTACCCAAGGACGCCTAGGCCCAAGGATATAATTATCCCTAAAACAGTTGTATTGCCTCCCCACCCTAGATCACCCCAACAAAGCAACCCAATACCAGACATCACGTATTCAGACTCTGACTCCGAGGACGGCGTGTTCCAGTGAGGAGTGTTCACGCTGCCCCGGGGAGGTTACAAATATTCGTCATTGTCCTGTCCAATTAATCTTCTTCCTTTTCAGCTTGTGTTTTTAAATTTTTTTTCAGCGCCTATTAGATTATTGTTGTGTTTGTAAATTGTAAAAAATTATTTTTTTATATTAATAAAAACGCTGTAGCAACGGCGCGACCGAGGCTCTGTTATTGTAGAAAGGGCTCAAGGTAAGCACATCGCGCCGCCGCGGGCGCGGGGATTGTCTCACCCGTGCATGCACGCGCGGACAATTCGACGTTAGCCTCCGGCCCCGCAGTGCTTACCTTATAGCGTAATAACAAACAAGACACCGGCTCGACGCCGCTCCTCGGGTTTGAAATCCCTGTAAAAAATTCTCAACGTCAGGTTTCTAATCAGACGAAGGAGATAAGCGGGCTATCGCCCGCATCTGCTCCGCAGATGCCAAGTGTCAGCTACAGCTACAAGAAAAACCGGCTCGACGCCGCTCCTCGGGTTTGAAATCCCTGTATAAAATTCTCAACGTCAGGTCTCAAAACCAGATGAAGGAGATAAGCGGGCTGTCGCCCGCATCTGCTCCGCAGATGCCAAGTGTCAGCTACAGCTACAAGAAAAATTTATAACATCGAGTTATCTATAAAAGGAATGATCCTTGAAAGGTGACTTGGTATAGAGTGACAGCCGATAAAATTTTCGCACATGGGCACCAAATCATAGGGAGCGGCCAAAATCGTTAACTACGTTTTTGTATGGTAAAGTCATGTGATGGCCACATCTCTCATCCAGTGAGGCCGAAGGCCGAACAACCACATCCGACTCACATCCACTCGTTTTTATTATTATTTAAAACAATAATTTTGATAGCATCACATTTATGGTGATAAAGTTCAAAAAAGCTGTGTAACCTAGGGAGGGGTGAGAAACATGGAATATCGCAGAAGTATTTTATTCTTCTATGTTCATTAATTTTAGTAAGATTAAAGTTGATTTGTCACAAGATCTATAGTAATTGGTTGCTATAAATAGTAATACATAATTTGTAATTTACTGAGATAATACATTAACTACAATTTACTTGATTTCTAAAGTTGTCTGAATTAAAATAATCTGTTTGTGGTAATAATATCTTCATTTATGGAGATAATAAAGTCAATTGTTTTGTATGAAGTGCTATCTCTTATTTTGGAATAGGTGCACTATATTTTTCAGGAATTTTAATAAGAGTCTCATGCATTTATTTTCCCGCCTAAAGCTAACAAAAATTAAACAAAATTACAAGCTAGACGTGCAATTTTTTATGTAGAAAAGAAAATGGAACACCTAAAACTTAGTTGCAGTTATAACTAACAACCCTGTCTATTGTTATTTTTCTCTATTATTATGTTTGTGTTTAATTATCATGTTTCATACATATAACAATTTACTTATGTTATTCTTTTGTATTATATTATATCATGCGAGATATTGTATAATGTATTTAAATTTTTAAAACATAAAATTTTACTTTTAGTTATTGAATACATTTTCATAAATTCTGCAATTTTACAAATTTAAAATAATATAAAAGTTATGTGAAATATTAAACATCCTAAAAATGTTGAAGTTTAGTTTTAATGTAGTATAATTCTCTTTGAGCTAAATTATTAAATATTAAAATTTTAAAAACGCAAAATACTACATCAGTCACTAATTTATTTAAACAGCATTTTACAAATAGGATGTAAATCAATATTTTTTTTATTTACCACTAAAATTTTCATAATGTAAATTTATTACAATAATTATTAAAATGTTTTGTTTATGTTTGCAAGTTTCGCATTTCAAACGGTTTATATAGATTATAAAATGAATGGAAAATTATATTATAATAAATAAACCTAATGTGACATAACACATGACTTTCCCATTAGAAAAAATAAATA
The DNA here is from genome assembly GCA_905340355.1 of Rhagonycha fulva. Taxonomy (NCBI): domain Eukaryota; kingdom Metazoa; phylum Arthropoda; class Insecta; order Coleoptera; family Cantharidae; genus Rhagonycha; species Rhagonycha fulva. Next base: position 40,913,461 of record HG996556.1, read on the forward strand.
ATAACACATTACATTTGTTAATTCTCTCATGTCAGTTCGTAATAAGTGTAAGGCTACTTTTTTTTCATTGATCCACTACTAAGCACTTTTAAACGATTTTCAAGTACTTTCAGTTGAGTAAGTGATCCTACAATAACATGTCATTTTTTATACAGAAATTTAAAAAAAAAAACAAGCAAATCCAAAAAGATTTCAACCAAAATATAATCAGTTATCATACCCGCGCCTACCAAAAAAAAACAATAATTGCGATACTATGTCGTATGGTAAAAATCATAAAAATTGGAACACCCTGTACATTCTTACGGTATAAGTAAAATAAGTAATGTATTGCTTGATATAAATTATATAATAATAAACTTTACCCTAATTAAAGTGTATCATAAATTTTAAAATAATATTTTGTATTAACCACGTTTCATCAATAATTTATTTTATAGCTACAATAAAGTCCCATAGAAGTCATAACATAAAATAGTGCATTTTGAGACATATTATACTACTAATTTATTTGCATTCTTTAATTTTCTTGTTATGTTTTGTTCCTTAGGGCCATAAAACATTTTATTTGTTTTGCTGAAGTTCTTATGTGGATGAGAAGAAATTTTCCTTGCATGCTCGTAGCAAAATAAACAAATATCAAAATAAATTTTTCATCTTGAATATATGTACATAGTACGATGTGGGTGTTGGTTAATGCTCTGTGACCACAGCAAATTTCCACTCGACCACTAAAACGAAATTTTCATTCATCAATTTTCATCATTGTATTGAACGCTTAATTTTAAATTTCGTATTCAGTTCTGTACTACATACATATTATTACATCCAGGCAATAATGAAAAATATATGTAGCTTGAACCACAAGCTTTCTACAGACAATGTCAAAACAGAATTTATTATAATTGCAAATTTATGTACAAGTGGCTTTAACAATTAAATCGATTTAGGAATTATAACGTTTCCTGGTAGAATCTTGAGTGTTTAAAAGGCATGACGAGCGTAAACCTGCATAACAAATAAGAAGTAGTGAAATACTTTTACAAAATTTAAATTTAACTTTAAAATGAATTTTAAATTAAAATTTCTGTATGAGAAATTTTCAGTTCAATATTTTGAACTGTTTATCTTTACTACAGAAACTGGTTGAAAGTAAACTTCGCAAGCTTTCATTATTTTAACTTTAATTTTAATCTTCAATAACAAATGTTTAATAAAATTTAAATGGCACTTGAATGTTTCATATTTCTTTATTTATTATTTAAAATTAAAATTAATTTGGTATATTGTGATTCAAGAGTATAACTTCAAAGTTATTTGTAAGTGATCATACGACACTATTATATTGCAGCCGGCGGCTGATAAAGTAGACGATATTAAAATGAAACTTTAACTATACTTCTACATAGTAACAAAATGACGTACTTTATCGCTGTTTTCAAAAAAATAAATTGTTTATTTAATAACACACAGATATTACAATAAATTATTTTCACACTAAACAAATATAACATTTTGTAAAATCAACTTAATTAGTCAAATAGGTGTAATTATTTTTAAAACTTAAGTAAAATCAAAACAGTTAAACAGATACACAATGTAGTCATTTACTCAATTTTGAAATAAATTACCGAAATAATAGCAATTTAAATTACATGATGGGGATACAATATCAAATTAGCGTCTTATTTAATTTGCAGATCGTCACAAAGACTTCAATATCCGGCGAGCTCAAACAAAATTATCTTTAACATAATTAAGCTTTACAAACAAATTCGAAATACGAGTACACTATATTATAACCAAATACAAAAAATAACCAAAAATTAACACAGTTTCGCACTAACATGAAATGATCCTTTAGGATACGTAGCAAAATAATCTAATATTTGATAATAATTTTAATTATTTTTAATCGTCCACTAAATTATTACGCTATTTTGTAATATAACTTTTAACATAAGTGACTATTTCCTTGATGAATATTTATAGTTGATTTGATTTATAGAATTGAACATTTATATTAATAATACTGCCAATTATTTGTTATTATTTATTACGCATTATAATAAGCAAATTAACATAACCTATTAAATAATTTCTAACAATAACTACCTACATATATAGTTTTTAGATTTTTTATGACAATTTTTCTTCCAAACCAAAGAAATTTCAGTTTTCTAATGTTAATTGGAAAAAATAAAGTTACTTATTTTGTTTATTGGTCTACTTGGTCCGAACATAAGTTAAGAATTTTTATCGCAGAAGTCTCCTCAGATTTCTGTCGGTTGTTATTTGAACTGTGATTTGGTCAGTTAAAAAGTGAATAAGTTTTTTTTACTACAGATATTAATAGAATAGATGTTTTTTCCTTCATAAGTTCTTAAATATATCCTTGCTCTCGAGAGTGGACATAAGCTGAACGCTCTGAAACATTCGTTGTCATGTCTATTTATTTGTGTTTTTAGTTACCTACAATAACTTTAAATTTAGCTAAATCCCTTATTTTCCAAAACTGAAAGACTACAAGGACTTCTTTCAGATATTAATTTAACATATTATTTAAAAAAATTAAATTAATTTAAAATTGTTAAAACTGGCGAAGCTATAACGGACTACTATTGAGCTTGTACAACATAAAATAAGATACATCCTAGATTAGCAAACGTAAGCATCATTGTACTAGTGAACCTTTGAAAATTATGCAGCAACTTACTGAAATTGCTAATGAAAATAATATAGTGATTGTAGTACGCAACCAAAAGATCTTAGTAAATGGCAAAGCAAACGATAATAAACATAACAATTAACATGTGTCAGGTAAATAAATACACAAGGAGTAGAAGACAGTTATCAATTAATGAGGAATATTATTACGCAAGAATAAATTTAAAGCTTAATAATTAAATATTATAATATGATCAAAGCAAGAACAACAACATAAACTGAAGTAAATAATTGAAATCAGATATATGATGATACATTTAAACATTGATGTTGTAATACCCGGTGTAAGAAACAAAAATTAATCCGGTATCTAAAACAAAAATGCTCGCTTAAAACAATTCAAAATTTAAAATTGTGTGGGTTACCTAACCTAACTTATTTTGAAAAAAGAAGAAGAGTTAAAGCAAAAACACCAAAAAGAAGAGGACGAAAAGATATAAAGTTTTTCGGAAAATATTGAAGAATCTTGATGATACATGAAGAAGGAAGTAAAGAAATTATTTTTAGTAATTTAAAATAGTAAGATTATAATAATTAAGATAGAAACAGAAGTCGAAGTCAAAAAGGAGAAAAAAATATTAAAAAATGAACAGAATAATCAACAAAGCAATCAAGACAAGAAAATTAAAAACAGAAAACTAATAAAAAAAAGACAAGAAAATTGACAAAATTAAAAAGGAAGAGTTAATTGGAAAAAAATAAAATTTTGATAAAGACGAGAAAACTCAAAATTTGAAGTGTTATCAAAAGGTAAAAAAATATAATTTAGAAATAATTTTTATCCATATTTAAGACACGTTTAATGGTGTGACAAAAATGTTTCATGTGGATTTAAAGTTGAGTTCGACCACAACAATGATTTGACATTGAAAGGGTAGCATATGGAAGCCAAAAAGCTGTACACCTTTAACTGAGAGTAAGTCATTATGGAATAGATGCAAATAGTCACTTTTGGTTATGCTTTTGTACTTTGAACTGTACGCAATAATTTGGACTTAATTCATTAGGAGTTAGATGATTTGCACAAACTTAAAGAAAACTTTAATATGTGCGTTAATTGCATAGGTAATTAGTTAGTTACATAATTTAATATGTTATTATTAAATGGTTTTCTTGGTAGATTACTCTCGGTGGTTTGCTATTGCCTTACGAGTTATTAGGCTACTGAAAATACGAAACAATAGAACCAAACCTAGGATTAATTCCCACAGAAACAATTCTTTGTTCAATTGAATTTTAACGCATTGTCATTTGAAATATTCAAAATATAAAATTATATCAATGCTTAATTTACTATATTTAAATTGTTAAATTATTAACTTGTGATAATTAATATAGATGATTTTTAAAATAAATCGAGTTGTAAATAATTAATAATCAAATTAATTTATATTATTTTTATTAAGCATTCAAGCGCAAATGCGTCTTTTTGTCTGAATACTCAACTAATATCTTTGTTATTAAATAATAATGACAAAAAGACGCATTTGCGCTCAAGAGCTTAATAAAAAAATATAAATTAATTTGATTAGTAACTATTTATAACTTGATATATTTTAACAATTATCTATTATGATTTGATTATCACAGCCTTAAAAATGGACCAATAAATGGCCCGAAACGTCAGACAATTATTTTAATTGTCTTAAGGGGTTACGTACAGTTATTATGTCGAAAAATAGCAGTTTTTTGAGATTTTTTTCTTTAAGTTATGAATAGATGTATTTATTTGAACGTTTTTTTAAATAAAAGAGCAACATTTAAAGAACATTTTAGAATTTTACTTCTACAAAATGTGGACAATTAACCACTGGTAGTAGATTTTTGAAAACGCTTAAAAAAAAGATGATTTGCGGTGCGTAAGATAACTCATTACAGGATTATCCAAAATACAAAAAGAGTAAAAAAATTCGTTTAATACCTATATTAGCTTATCTCCAGACTGAACGAATCTATTTTAAAAAATATGAAAATTTCCATTTTTGGGATAGTGTTGAAATAAATGTTACAATTTTTACCCAAAAAATTGGCCAATAATTATTTGTAAAAAGAGATAGAAATAAAACAAAAATGAATCGTTCAGTCTCGAGAATTATTTATATTTAAGACATGTGTAAAAATGTCATCATGATTGGTTAAGTAGTTTTTGAGTGATCTTACGCACGGACTGATGGTAAACAATTAATTGTTTATCTCCAATCTTTACCTTTATCTATTGGTTGCATCTTTTTGCTCTAAGTTTCTTACTTTTATAGCCTTTTTATCCCATCGTTCCACGATTTTCTGGGTCTTTTACACTTCCTTCTTCCTGGGGGTACCCATTTAATCCTCCAGGTTCTCACTTCCTTGTCTGTTCTTCTTTGTTTTGGAAAATAAGATTATGTCAATATTCAGTCTTTGTAGCTTTTTTAAAATGTCCGGGTTTTATTAATCATACTTTGAACATTCGTGCCAATCGTTGTTTAATGTTATTTTGTTCCAGTATCTGAGGCTTATGTATTTTGTTTTTCTTAAGGGTAGTTCACACTACATGATTTATCATGACTTGTCACATGACTTCTCATATGACAGATTTTTTTACGTTCACATTATATGATTTTTGATATTATAGAAGTTATGGCTTTTATGATTGGCTGTTGTGATGGTATGATTTTAGCCATGACTTTTCTTATGACTAAGTCATATGATAAATCATGTAGTGTGAACTACCCTTTAGTTGATGAGGAGCTAAACCCAACAACCCGAACCTCCAACTTAAACCATCAGAATTTTTTCATGATTTTCTTCATTAGTTGAGCTGTCCCAGTTTTAAGGCGTCAGAAACTCGCCTTTTATCCTTTCTTATTAACTGCAGTCTATTACAACTACAGTCAGGGAGCACAACGAGAGCGTTGGAAAAGCCAAATAGCAGATGTATTTCTTGATATTTTGGAAATGCTTAACCGACATCTGAAAAAGTGAAGTGACTATGCTGGAAATTAAGATCGATAAGAAGTTGTGTTTCTTACCCAACCTTAAAATGGCGGCTGAGAAGGCGGAAGTGTTGTGCCGCCCTCACTAGACTCATGCCCAACATGGATGGCCCTCTAGCGACGAATCATCGCTTCGGAAGCAAATTCTATCCTTTTGTACGGAGCGCCAGTGTAAACACAAGCGTTGCAAATCAAAAAATATAAAAAACAGTTGAGCAGTGTCCAGAGGAGAACCGCACTGAGAGTTTGCAGTGCTTACCGAACGGTCTCTGAAGATGCGGTGCTGGTCCTGGCGGGATTGCCACCTATAAACCTGATGGCAATAGAAAGGGCCGCTAATTACGATAACGCTAGCAAGGATGCCAGAAAAGAGCATAGAAAAAGAAGAGACGAAGCATGGCAGGTGAGATGGATGGCGTCAGAGCGCGGTAGCTGGACAAAAAAACTTATTCCGACAATCGAGTCGTGGAACAGCAAAGCGCACAGAGAATTAAATTTCCACCTGACCCAAGCCCTTTCTAAACATGGATGCTTTCAAGAGTATGTTCATAGAATTGGAAAGGCTGAGGACAGCGTGTGCTTCTACTGTGAAGATGTGGATACTGCCGAGCATACGCTGGCTGTTCCATTGCCGGGAGTGGACTGAACAGCGAGAGTTAGCTGAAAACATAGTAAAACAGAAATAACAATAGAGAACATGATACACATTATGCTCAAGTCAGAACATAATTGGAATGCCGTAAACACCTTTATTAGGAAAATAATGAAGACAAAAGAAGATAAAGAAAGATCGCGACAAAGAAACCCATAGACGGATAGTGACCGAAAAACACTTATTTGCTAAAAGTTGGGAAATAGCAAATAATACGAGTGGTATTAGTGAAGAAATGCCCAAGCGATTCCACGTACCACTCGCCTAAAAGCGAACCAACACCGGTAGGATGGTGCAGCTACATAGCCCACCAACCTGGGAGGGGATTTTAGTCAGTAAAAATCTGACACTACCAGCAAAAAATCAGCTGGTGTTTTTTTGAAGATTTCCCCCTACCCGCGCTAACGCAAAAAAACCGACATCTGCATTTCATTCGAGATTCTTTACTAGCATTCAACCAAAAATACAATACAAACTCTTTTAAAGTAGTTTTGGTCTTAAAAAAAACGGTTTACTTTTTCAAATAGACGTGCAAAATACAAAAGTTTTAAATCTCGGTCCCAGGTTTTACTTTCGAGATTAGGCGTGTCAACTTTTTGAAACTCTGCTGTTGCACAAATAATGCAATACCATGTTTTTCAGTGGTATACTATGCATAACCAACCAACTTCTATTTCCGGTTAGTAGATGGTATTCTGACAACATCAAAATTTCCTCTTCGTAATCACGCTCTCGTTATTTTGCACCACCTGCCAATTTTAATGATTTTCCCAATTTTTTTTATACTTGTAATTTATACCCCCTCTAGCCTATAGTACTATCGTAATAAATTAGCCATTTTTTAATCCGTGCAACCGGTTAGTATTCTATCTTCTGAATATTTATATCTTGTAAGACTCATCAGTGGCGTAACTACCGCAGTGTACAAATGCACACGGCCAGTAAACTCCTAGAAATTTAGAGGTGGGCAAAATACATTTCTGTTTTGAACTAAAAGTAGAAAGAAAACACCCGATAACTTTAAAATTTTTGTTTAAAACTCAATAACAAACAAAAACATAGTCTCATGCATTGATATGAAGTATTTTTTGGATTTAAAATAAAAAATTTTAAAATATTTTGCATTAAGAACTTTAATTACGAAAAAAATAAGAATATAATAGTAGGTATTTAAAATACATTTTAGGGCTCGTTTTAAAATGAGTCTTGTTTTAATTCAAGACTAATCTCGTTTTAATTTAAAGCCACTGTAGTTTTGTTTCAAAATAAGTGTCGTTTTAATTCAAAATTATCTCGTTTTAATTCAAAACCACACTGTAGTTTAGTTTCAAAAAGAGTTTTGTTTTAATTCAAAACGAATGCTGCTTTTAAATAAATAAAATCTGCTTTTATTTCAAATCTACTGTAGCGTTGTTTCAGAAAAGTTTGGATTCAATAGGAGGCGTCCATAAAGTGTGAGGCATTTTTGTCGATTTTCCGATCCTACCTTCTCCCTTCGTAAGATTTCATGAGATTTTGTTCGACTCCTTTCTCCAGCCCCAATATCAAGTAAAATTTTTCAAAATGCCTTTTTAAAGCTTTTCTTCCACGTCAAAGTTACATATCAAAATTTTAACTGAATCTGTAATCTGTGATTATCCTCAAATTAAAAAAATATGGGTAGTTGTTCTGACAAGCAAACGATGTCGAATAATAAGCACTGAAAATAAAAATTAATGATGTGATAACAGATAACAAAAACGCTTAGCTGTATTTCAGGACTGATTATATGGGCAATTGGTTTTCCTCAAAACAATTATTTCAAATTTTTATAAGTAGATATTCTTGCTTCCGATAAAATACTAAAATCCTCCGTGAATTTATTTACGGACACATCATAACGTGAAATTCAAGGTGATCAAAATTGAAGTGAAAAAGGGGGAATTGAAAAATATTTAAATTATAAATAAATTTATTAGAGAAAACCAATTGTCCTCGTGATTGGATCTGAAATATAGTAAAACTTGATGTTTGTTATCTTAATACCTCGTTAATATTAATTTTCAATTTGGGCTTATCGCTCGACAATATTCCCTTGTAAGTCAACATTTCGAGTTTTGCTATAATTATGTACTACCTGCAAAAACTGTACATGCGATATCTTCAAGAACTCGAATTTTATTTTTTGTATTATAAAAATGCTACGAACAAATTTAAATGAACATCGCTTTTGCATTTATATCTTCAATTTTATGTATTCACTGTAAGTAATATTACGGTTCTTATTACTCATATCAGTTATATAAATGTAATACGATAAGAGGGTGCAAAAATATTAAAAATTTATGAGAACATCGTTTACCTTGTCAAAAGAGACTTTATTAAATATATGGCGGGTAATACCTTAACAAAATCTTTTCCCTAAGAAATAGGTAATTTACATTAACGTAATTAAATTAAAATAAATTTCGTAGCCTACTTAAGTATATGAACCACCCTCCGTAATGCAAATACGTTTCTTATTTATTACTAAATTTTAATTGAATTTTACGCAAAATACTTAATGCGATTATCAATATCAAGTTTTAATATTATTAATAATAACTATTGATTATTATTATTAATTAAACAATTAAAAATTGAAATTAGGTATTAGAATAACGAATTATTGTGTTTTGTTTAAGTTTAATTTTTATTTATATTACAAACTTTTATTAAATTTTATCTCACTTGCACCACCCTAACATATTATCTCGGTCGAGTTAAGCATCTGATGCAATTAATTATCTATGCTAACGATGAAAACTGAAAAAGTTAAGTACCAGGGAAATGAACATTCAGTAGGTACTGATAGAGCAAAATTTATGTTTTTGCTTTAAATACTGAATATATTTTAGCAAAATTAACACAGATGTAAATACTGCCAACGCTTAATTATCTCTTCATAAAGAAGAGGAAGTGTGTGTGAAGAAAGTTGGTGTAAACTTTGTGGTTATTATCAAATTCAGTCTGTTGGTTGCTTTCGATCACACCCCATCAGTTCACTTTAGAGAACATTGATCGACGTTATTCAAGATAATGAATATAACACTACCATTATTACAATAAAATCAATCTACAATACCCATTATGCTATCCATACACAACATGACACAGTTTTCAAATTTATTGTTCTTATCGTCTTTCCAGCATTTGTTCTATTTACAAAGTTACAGCGTTACAGCACATCACCTTCAAACAATTTAAATTGTTGTTTGTTATTTTTTTGTAAAAATTAAATTTAACATTTTTTTTACTATGTTCATGTTTTCATTATTTTTTCATTTATGACGTACTTTTACATGACGTTTTAATAAAGCTCTTTGTTGAATACATTACTTTTGCACTTTCGGTCTTGTAAATAAAGAATAAAGAATAAAAAATAAATTAAGTTTAAGTAGTACATCTAAAACATTGTAAGCTTCTAAAAATTCGAACAAATATAAAAGTATTCTCACCGATCTCTTTTCACGTTTCTTTTCAAAATTGTTGTTTTTTCTTAGTAGGAGTCATAATACATTACAGGAGCCCTCCAATTCGAAATTAAAAGCAAAATATAAATTAAAAATAACCTTAATGTGTGACCATGGTTTTGCTTATATTTATGTACATTTTATTTATAAAAATAATGTTATAAAAAACAAAATAAAATAATATACTCTTTTCATGCTTCGGCTAGCAATGACTCTTATTTTCAATATTGCAAGGTGTAATGAATGAACCAAATTGTGATAAATCAGTGAAATAAAACTTCTTATGATAAAGAACGATTTTACTTTCAGATAAAAACACAATTTTACCCTTGATTTTTTAAGACCATGCGGAGTTAACTTCAAAAAAATCTTCTTGATTATTTAACCAAATAACTACTCTACTTTTAACCATTTCACAATGCAGTCGAAATACGTGAGGATTTTTCACTTTTATTCATAAAAATATTCCACGCGGTTTCCAATGTACAAATCGTAAAAATCTTCCAATAATTTTAACCCAAAATTACTATCCAGCATGAAAATTCTCTAATTTGTTTTAGAATCTTATTTAGATTCTAAAAGAAATTCAAAATTTTACTCAAACTATACTCCAGGAAGAAATACTACGTCTTCCCCTAAGATGGATACCGGAACCAAATTTTATCTTCCTAACATTTTTTGTCAAGAACAGAATGTTTCCACTTTCTTCCGGAGCGAGTAAATTAAAATTTTTCACGTCATAACACTTTCACTGTAATTTATTTATTTCGGGTATGCAAAACAAATACAACAAAATTCAACAAAAAATCAGTCAAATCAGAATGTCAGTTGTGCAATTACTATTCTTTTAAAGGACAATTTTTTTCATGTCATCAAGTAACCAATCATAAATAATAACTTTAATATTATTATAGTTTTCTAATTTAATGCATTGGCCATTACCCAAAATATAACAAAAAAAATAAGACGACAATACCGGGTGCTGAATGAGTTAGGCGAACATAGGATATTAACATGTAAAAACTTATTTTTGCAAATTCCTGCTTCCCTAATTATTTTAGAGAAAAATTGAAAGATACAAATATAATGTAGAAATATAAACTACGAATGAAAAAAGCATTAGATTTTATCTAGCTTTTACGTAAATGATCAAAAAATCCTTTTGAAATTGTTAAAATTTTTATTTATCAAACTGGCCATGTATAAGTTTCCAAGGTAATATTCCATTTTATGAAATTAAAATTTAATAAAGTGCAAAACTGTCAACAACGTGCAATTGTTTTTTATTACTTATCAAAAATAATTACCTCGGAAACTTCCATGGCAAGTCTGATAAATAAAAGTTTTAACAATTTCAAAAGAATTTTTTGACCATTTACGTAAAAGCTAGATAAAATCTAATGCTCTTATCATTCGTAGTTTATATTTCTACATTATATTTGTGTCTTTCAATTTTTCTCTAAAATAATTAGGGAAGCAGGAATTTGCAAAAATAAGTTTTTGCATGTTAATATCCTATGTTCGCCTAACTCATTCAGCACCCGGTATACATACACCATAATATCATTACAAAAGCATAATATTATGTTGAAATTATGCTTCTGTAAATATTTTCTTACGGCCGTGTGATACGTGTGTTTGTTAATAAATCTTATAACAAAACGGAGAGAAGATTGAAAGTGTGATCACTCATTAAGGTTAATTTGAATTTATATTATCAGTTCTATCTTACCTTAAATTTCAAATCGGAAAACTTCTCCAATCAGTATTTTTTGTGATGAGTGTTACTGGCGATTTACATACATGATTTTGACATAATCAATACGAACTTAAAATAGCTTAAGACCAAGAATATTGTTTATAGAATAGTATTATCTCAACGAATTTGCTATATTTTAAATACAAAAGCCTTCTGGTATTTTATAAAAATATTTAAGTAGGCGCCATCTGTTGATTAAATTAAAAAAAACCTGAAAAAAGTGCCCCTTTTAATCAAATGCTCAATTGTTATAAAAAGTTTTAATCTTATTTTGACCCTATTATAGCTACACTATATTTGATTCGTGTGCAACTTCTTGCAAATCACGTTTGCAGCTTAATTCGAAAATTTATTGAAACTATAACAATCGTTAAAATTAATAAATATTGTTAAATTTTTAGATTAAGAAGTAGGTACGTTTTACATTTTGGGATCATATTACATAGGTATGGGTAAAACGGCAGAAATTATATACGCCTTTTAAGAGGAGTATCCACTGCTTACTGAATAAGTTGTGTTTATGTCATTTATTTCCAGGACGTTACAAAAATTTAAATAACTGCTAGCATTACACAATCTTTCAACACGTTTTTATGTAAACACGCTAAAGGAAATTGATTTATTTGTAGGAATTAAAAGCTTTGTTTGTTACCACAGTTCTAGTGCTACACTAACTACACTACTACAAATTGATTGGTGTACAATTACCAACCCACTTTTTACACCAATCAATTTTTGCAATTTTTTACACTAACTTACTCCGAGTAGTTTGGCGTAGCATACCAAACAGACCTAAAATATTCTAAATTAGAAGTGGGAATTTACCCCCTTAATCTCAGTTTTTGAATTGTGCGGTCTTAAAGTAAGTAAATCAATTTTCTTTAGTGTGTTTACATACAAAAAGTGGTGAAATGTTGTTGTCTCTCAGTTGTCAGATAAGGTTAACCTAGGTATATACATCGGTTATTATTGGCAATATTGGTGCAATATTGATATTAAATATTGCCCCAATATTGGAAAATAATATTTATTGGGCCAATATTGGTCATCAATATTGGGGCAATATGTCACCAAGATTCAGCCAATATTGATGCAATATTGATATAATATATTTTCCCGATATTGGAAAACAATGTTGGACCAATATTGACTAAAACTTGCAATATTGTGTACTACCTAGGATCTTAGTCTTCTTGTGGCTAAGGCTGAACAATCACAGAATAGGTGGCACCGGGTCAGGACTTTTGGGCGCCGCCGTTTGGGCGCCGAAACTTTTAAGTGCCAAAAATGTCTATTGCGCACATTTACGCGCACATTTGTCTCCAAATTTAAAACATGTTCTAAATATTTTACATGAAAATTTAGCCCAAAATTTGCTGGTAAATTTGCTGTATGCAACGGTGCATGATATTTTTATAAAAATTTACATGTGAATGGTAACTAACCAATGAAAACCTTCCGATGGCTACTAATACGCTCTTTCTACTGATTAGCTATCACATTTACATGTAAATTTTATGTACAATTATGCATCGTGTCATACAGGCTTTATAGATAAATAAATCTTAAAAAATATTCCCTTTCCCCACGTAAGACTCCGTAAGACTTCCCATACCCCCCCTTCCAAGGGTGGGCAAAATACAAGATACAAAATACATTTTGTACTTTGGGCAATATATTGGGGGTTAATATTTAAAATATTGAATGTATTTTGTTTCAAAATGTATTTTTTTTAAGGAGATGGGGGGGGCAAAAATTAATTTTTATTTGTTTGTATTTTTGTATTGATGTTTTCAAGAAGCTTTGTTTGCTCTTATTAAAATTATTTTTTACTTTTTAAGTTTCTATGACACGATGCATAATTTTACATAAAATTTACATGTAAATGATAACTACCCAATAAAAAACGTCCGATGGCTACTAATACGCTTTTTCTATTGGTTAGTTAGTATTTACATGTAAAATTTATGCAAAATTATTCATCGGATCATACAGGCTTAAGATGGAGGGGGTGCCACCAATCGATCTTATATTATGAAATAACTAATCTAAGGTGCTACCCTTACGTGGATATCCTCCCTTATGTATTAAGTGTTTATTGGTGATTTTTGCGGAGTTGGTAATGCTGAAAAAAATAAAACACTTTATAAAGAAAATCTTTACCGGTCCAGAAAAAATTGATTTTTTTTTTATTTTTCAACAAATAAAGATTAATCTATGTTGAAATTTACATTGATATAGATAAATTACCCCCCCCCCCTAAGTCAATTGGCTGGAAACGCCCTTGTCAACGGCCCTAGGGACCGTCCATTAATTATGTAAAGGTATGGGGGTAGAGGGAGGTATGGTAGAGGTTTGGAAGAAGAGGGGGGACAAAATGTATTTCAAATACAAATTTTAAAATACATTTCAAAACAAAACACATTCAATATTTTAAATATTTTCCCCCGATATATTGCTCAAAATACAAAATGTATTTTGTATATTATATTTTGCCCACCCCTGGGGGGGGGGAAGTATAGAAAATTTTACGGACTCTTACGTGGGGAGGGGGAATATTTTTTAAGATTTATTTATCTATAACCTGTATGACACGATGCATAAATGCACATAAAATGTACATGTAAATGATAACTAATCAATAGAAAGAGCGTATTAGTAGCCATCGAAAGGTTTTCATTGGTTAGTTACCATTCACATGTAAATTTTTATAAAAATATCATGCACCGTTGCATACAGCAAATTTACGAGCAAATTTTGTAATAAATTTTTATGTAAAATATTTAGAACATCTTTTAAATTTGGAGGTAAATGTGCGCAGTAGACATTTTTGGCACTTAAAAGTCTCGGCGCCCAAACGGCGGCACCCAAAAGTCCAGCGCCTAAAAAACCGGCGGCCAAAAATCCCAGCGCCCAAACGGCGGCGCCCAAAATTCCGTTGCCCACCACGTACCGGATGGCACAGAGTATTTTTTTTCTCCTCACACATTCTACATATAGAATCTTCGACAATCCTAATGATGTTGAGATGTCTGTTTAAACAGAGTAGCAGTGTCCTTTATACAGTTCTATTGTCTTTTTCAGGTCTGTTCTACTCAGCTAGTGAATTTTTTGTATTATTTTTTGTTGTTGTTGTTTCCTTAGTAGTTCCTTAGTAGTCCATTCTGCTGTCTATAATACGCTATCCCACGAGTAGGTTCAGAACCTATCAGGTGCTTCTCTGCAGCTGTCTTATCAAAGGAGTCTACTTTTTAATTGCTCCTTATGCTAAAGTGGCGCCGCACCTACCTCAGCGTTAGGTTGTTGCATTTTGCCAGTGCCACTATTTCTTTGAGGCAGTTCTTTACAACTCTAAAGTGTATTTCTACTCTTTCAAAAGTTTTTAATTTTGCCTGGCTGTTGCTCATGATGCAGATCTGATTTTTCCATAACCTTTTAAATCATTTCCTGTACACAGATCATTATGGCTATTATTTCAGTCTGAAAAACAGTTACGTGGTAGCCCAAGTTTTTTGCTGAAGATATTTCTTGTTATTTTTCCACTTATTCCTTATCCAGTGCCTAGTGACGTTTTGGATATTTTAAGGTACCTTTTCCTTGATTTTTACCTCATATCATTATTCTCTTCCCAAGAAGTGCCTGATAGATCCGATGGCTTCACCTCATTTGTTCTTAACTTCACTATGTTCTTTTGTAGAACTAAAACCTACTAATTTTTAGTACAGAGAAACATTTTAGATCGGAGATCTTTTGTGGATGAGACAACCGACCTTTGATTAATTTTGCTATCTCACTTTTAAGAAAATAGTTACTCGCTTTCTGTTAGCAGGTGATTTGAAATTTTCATGATAAAACCTAATGTGTGGTTTTTATATTTTTAGCTTTATCCTGAAGGCAATTTAAGACGATAAACCACATATTTTTCAAATACTCCAAAAAAATAAAAATGCGATATCGTGCCGGAGGAATTCTAAGGGAACAAGAAGTTGAACCGCTTTTGCTTGAACTCCATCCAGTTTGATGGAAAAATATAAGCCAGTACAGGCTGTAAATTATTGTTGGTAGCAAAAACACAAATCAATCCTCAAATCACCTGAAATCTATCTTCCTTCATAAACTACAGAATATAAGTAGTTACGTTAATTCGTTAAGAAAATCTTTTAAATCTAAAGATATAAAATTAAATTTATCTTTTTTTTTATTATTAGGTGGTAAAATTAATTAATTCAAAAAAGATGGAACTGAAAATTCTTGAAGTCGTCATTGTAGTTCACGCCCTATTTGAATTAAAATCACTGGAAAAACACGAGAACGAAATTAAGTTAAAAAATTACCATTCGCCAATTTTCTAACAATTGCAACAGAATTTTTAAAAATTTTAAAAATTAAATTGAATAGGGTAGATTTCCACTTTATTGAAAGAATTTTTAAATTTTAATATAAATTTTATTGGGATTTTTGATATGATAATCAAGCTAAAAAATTTGGTGTTTATAAACCTAATTTTACTTAATTATATTACACAATAATTAAATTTCTCTAATAATCAATGTTATAATAAGGAAATAGCTTCATGCAGTTGTTAAAATTTCTTGGTGCAATTTTTCGCTCCTCTTAACTTCTTTTAATAAAATGGAAAACTGCTCACGTTTTTTACTTGTCAATTTAAAAATACCCTTTTTAAAATTAATTTTAATATATAAGTTGAACATTTTTAGCTTACGTGACATTAACGAAACCTTTTCATTCTCGATTATTTTACCTTTCCGCTTTTATTCTTTTTATACCAGATATAATATATAAAATGTTAATGGTATTCTTAGGCAGAAGATTTGGGACAAATTTTTAACATTTTTTCATCACAATAATGCCAAATTATCAATTGCGGTTTTTACGTGATTTAGGTTGCAATTTACTTTTTTTGTTGTAAAAAATGTCCATGTGAGATTATTTAAATTTTTCTAAAAATTCTAAAATAAACTATTATTTAATGCAAAACCAAACCAATTCAAGCAGTTGGTAAAAAAGTACACTGATAATTTAAAGTAATCCTAATTTTGGAAGGTCATTTAATAAATCAACTTATTGCTATTTTTTCTTAGTTTTATTGAATTACTGACGCTCAATATTTTTCTACCGTTAGCTGCAAGGTAGCCACCTCGGTAAAAATGCTTACAAGATCTCGGCTTCAAAGCTTAATATAAAAGCTAGCCGATTGTGTTTTAATAAAATTATTTTGAAAATATTAGTTGCAGTTATTTTGTCGTACCCCGTATACTCTAGCGCTATTGCACTAATGAAATTTTTGAAAACAATTAAAACTATTGTCAAATGATTTATTATCCAATTTAGGATACATCGAAATTTCAATTATAATTTATAATCTGATTACGAGAAAATTTCTTGGTTTTGTAGAAACTCTGAATGTAAAGATGAGCCGATTTAACTTTCTTTGAAGTTCTGCTAATTTCATTAGAGCATGACTTGTACAAAAATTTAGGAAACTAAACTAATTTGTAAGTGCCTAAAGCTAATTATGGTAATTAGACTTGAATATTATCATTTCATATGATGTTTACAAAGCAAAAATTAAAATTTAATTTGTACTTGATTCAAATTTACTGTATTATGAAAATCTACTTGGTCAATTTTCTCTTGTGGTTATAATAATTAATTGAATTTTCTCTAAAGCATTTCCTAGGTCAATGCTTTAATTAACGTATGTTTGGTACTTTACGTCACTTATTTATAATTAGATTAATTACATTGTAATTGTTTTGTTTTGGTTATCCCCCTATTAAATAATATCAACTTTGGTGGGATTTACACGAAGATAATAGAACAGCAATTCTAAATTTAATAACATAGGAAATTTCATATAGCGGGGCACGTGAAACTTTGTATTAACAAAATATAATAAGGCATTGTTATTTTTGTGTTTTTTATTGTAGTAGGTTTTCTTTTATTTATTAAATTATATTTTTAATTTTAATTAGTTTAGTTTTCATAGTTCTTTTTTATATTTTAGTTAATTTTTTAAATTTTGTGAAAATCTGTTTAGTACTTCAATAGTAATCTCGCCAGTTCATTCATGCGCGTCACGGTAGAAATGCTGCTTGGGGCTATTCCAAAAATTGTACAATTTTCGTGCTAAGTGAAAAATATAATTTATTGTCACCTGAAAATCTATCGAACAGTAGGATGGTTTTAGCAAAAACTTTTAAATTAAAATTTACAAGATATACAAAAATATGTTTAAATTACATCTTAATACAAATTCTGTTTATTTATAAATATAAATATTGTTCAATTCGACAATTATTGTTTTATTTCTTTGAGTTTTATAATTTATTTTTTACTTTTTAATCTGATCTAACGATAAGTTTTTATGGAGCTCCCTTAAATTCAGTCCAAAGGAGCAAAATCCTCTAATGTGAAAATGAACGACACGAAAGGTTATTTCGCTACAGTTGTGTTGTTAAAAAGAATCATTCGACCCAAAAAAATTAAATTAATGAATGCTTCCTTCAAGGTAAGCTTATCTCTTTTTCATTAAAGGTAATATTTTATTTTTGGTAAACATTGCAACTCTTCATGCAACTAAGTGTTGATTTTTACTGCCTTCACGGCAAGTATATCATAAAACGGAAAGTAAAAATACGCATTACACAAGAAAGGAATTGAAATATGGCACAATAAAACTTTTATTAGAGTTAATCTCAGCACAAAATTGAGGTATCAGTAACACTAAAGCTTATAGGCGTTATAATTAAAAGAATACTTTTTAAATTGCTTTCCTTGTTAAAATTTGCAGCCAATGCCTTTTTTCTATTTCTGTTTATGTTTGTGAAGCCAAAATTTTAATTTAAATTATAACCAATAAATTTTTTATGTTGATTATTTGTGCTTCTTTCATAATTCCGGTTTTGAGCTTAATTTTTCATTTTTGTCGTTTTTCAGGTACTACCTTGAAAATTCATATACTATTGCATAGCATGGAACTGTAAGGTCAAATTATTTGTACCGTGTTTTGAATTCTACGTTATAAGTTATAAGTTCCAGTTGAGATATTTTGAGTCATTTCAGCAGAAATCACACAGAAAAAAAATAAACATTCTATAAATTTTTTTTTTAAATTTTAATATACTGCTATAAATCATTAACAAAACCGAGAATAAAATTTTCTTTTGACCTTTCGTTTGTTTTCGAGTTTGCACTCGAATCCTTAAAAAGAAGTAGCTACAGAAAATCTTATAATTTAGGAACTAAAAAAGTTAAAGATGCAAATAAAAAAACCTTATTGTAGATATTGAATAAAGTTTTTTTACATTGCGATGATCTCGGTGTGGGATCTAGCTTTGTTTTATTTTTTTTTTATTTTTTTTTTTTTTAATTTTTAAATAACTAAATATAATAAAGTTTTAATATTATTTAATATCAGCGAGTTAATAATTTAACATTTTAAGTAAAAGTAAACCTTACTCATTTTACATCTACATATGACTATAACCATAAAATTACGCTTTCGGTTGGTTTTCTAAATTTTCCAAATTTCAAATTTTTAATTTTTCAACAATTTTGATGAAATTTTCAACGCACTTTGACTTAACTCTTGTCCTTTCAATAGTTGGAAATTAAAAAACAATTTTACAATATTTTTTTAAATAATAACGCACTTGGGCTTCACGGTGGCCGATCAACGGTTGGCAATCGAAAGGCAAAATGTTCTTGTTTTCTGTCCCGAAATTTTTTATTTTGCTATTTATTACCCTTTGTACTGTTTACGAATTTCTCCCATCAACGGATCATGCGCGCACATCACTTCAGATTTCAGAAACACCGCACTTTTATTTTTACTTTATATTTGATTTAGATTAACCTTTGTTTTTGTTTTAGGCAAATGCCTCTTCTGAAGTCAAACCGCAAATTCTTTATTGATTTTTTCTTGTGTTTTGATTTTTATCTACCTTTACTTAATAAAAAGACAAAGCATTTTATTTTCCAGCCTTGCACATATAACTCACATTGTGCTATTTTATATAAAATATTCCTAAATTAAATCGTAAAGTTTACATGCAAATTACTTAAAACGCCATTTTCACAATTTTATTTTGTAACTAGGAGGTCCAGCAGCCTCGGCCGCGTTTGGTTATCAGATGTGTTTGTAAGGCTTTTTGGCTTTACTCATTTATAAAATTCTTGTTAATCCATTCATGTGCCTTACTAAATATGAAAAAATACGTGATAAATCCATTTTGGATAGAATTTGCATAAAGCCCGTTTTTAATACTCACCTGCGTCATAATATGCGTTGTCCGTCAGTCAATCACTCTAATTTTTTTAATAAGTAGGTCATTTCTAAGAGCTCTTTATAACAGATGTTACCCTACTTCAAGGAAGTTTTTGCAGTAAAATTTATTTTCCAGAAATTTAACTTTCTCTTCTGGCCTAAGCCTGAATATTGTAAAATTCCAAAAATAGCCAAAGTTCAAAACTCTGTATGGTGAGCGACCTCTAAAAAATATGAAATTTTCAGAAAACAGAGTTCATTTAATTTGTATAAATAAAAAAAAGTAATTTTAGATTTGCGGCAATCTGGTTTTATAAAATCCCTTTGCGATGACCAAAATTATGCAAAACCAGAAGCAAAAAATTCTCAAAGCTCAAAAAAAATTAGTTATTTTATTTGTTTATCTTGTTAGTGATTGAAGTATTTTGTGAATATTTAAAATAAGACAGAGTGGAGGCCACCAAAGTAAAATTTTCAGTTTTTGTAAAAAAAAATGACATTTTTTGGCTATAAAATAAAAAATACACATTAAAAATAAAAAAGATTCTATCACAAACAGGATTTTGATGTCTAAAAAAAGCACACAAAATTTGAGCTTTGTATTATATAAAGCGCTTTTCTCGTAGCGTAAAATGAAGGTCTTGAACAAGTCAAAATTGCGCTCTTAATAATAAATAATTTTAACTGATTCCAAAAAAAATTACGAAGGTAAAACATAAAACTATTTTGGTACAGGCTTAAAATTTTAAAATTTTAATTCATTTCAAAGCAATAATGTGGCCAAGACATTATTGCTTCAAAATTAATTTTTAATTTTAAAATTTTCAACCTGTACCGAAATAGTTTTATATTTTACCTAATTAATATTTTTTGAATCGTGTAAAAATACTTTTTATTAACAGCACAGTTTTCACTGTATTTTTATTTTTAGGATTTTAAGCCAATAGAGGCACTATAAGCAGTGCGGGCGCGGGCGTAAAGAGTACGCAAAGTACATAATTATACATACCTAAATATCTAATTAATAAAAAGTTTCTTATTTCTAAAAATTGCCATTTTGTATCAAATTTTTAAACAAAAAATCCGGGGATGTACCCGTGGACCCCCATAGTTATATGAAACTGAATGATGTATCAAATTACAATCAGTAGTAAGTAGAGGAAAAATACAAAATACAAGATAACAGAGTTTACTCAAAAAATTCAGTAATAAATTTTTAGAAAATAAAAATTACAGTTTTTTTTACATAATGGAACTAAAATCTCTAGTTTTACCATTTTTATCTTCCCAAGTTGGTTTTTTTTGTCTTCGCTGAGGGGGGATGCCCCTCAAAATCAAAATATTTGCTCTTCAAAAAATCCTTGAAATTATTAGTTTTTAATGGATAATATTAAAAAATTAATCGTTTTGTTTTTTACGTTTTTAGCCTCTCCAAGCTTTTGACCCTAGTTGAGTCTATGATTCCGTGGTAGATAAGCAAAAATGTGATGCAGGTCTGTTTTTCAACAAACTTGATGCTACTAAAAAAATTTAAAAATAAATTTAAAACGCCCACACCTAGGTATCACTTATTAATAAAAGGCAAAGTACTCAGAAAAATTTGCAATGTTGATTAAAAATTATAAAATAATATAAGCTCGATGAGACAATAAAAACAAAGTACTCTTTTAAAACAACTTTTATTACAAGACCAAAATATGAAACACCTTACAGGTCATCCACGAATGCCTTCCCAATTCGACCTTCTCCAGCAAGGTCCCGTCAGCGCCCCTGTTAACGTCTTTCTTTCTTTTGACCATCTTGTAACACGCCCCTTCGGTCAAGATTCTTACAAATAGCTAACAGTAATAAATACTTTGAAGTTTTTCAAATGAAGCTTTTTTGTAAAGTAATTATAGTGCTGTAGCTGCTACGAGTACTTAACCCTGTTCACATCTTTCATGCAAAGCAAAATATTATTCTATAAAATTTTTTGTCCAAATTTTAAGAAAACACAAAAGTTAAAAGTTTTATTTTGGATTCAAAAAACATCTTGGTTGTTCCGATCCCTTTTTGAAATACGACAATATATAGCACCTTCAACAGAAAAATGACACAGGTGAAAATTTTTATTCGATTTTAATATAAAAAATCTGATGAGACACAACACATGATTTTCCCATTTGAAAAAGTAAATAGTAAAAGCATGCCGATGATATTAATTTGTAAACTTTCAGACATATAAAATTTAAAGGGAGATATTGCTTATATTTCTAATTTTCTAGATACTTTTCAGACTGTTTCAAAATACCCTACAAATAATTGCTCTCAGGTACGCTACTGGATTCGTTAGTATGCAGCCCACCTTACTGGCGAAAAATGTTTACTTGCTTGTACGTATTTTCGCATAATTTTCTGCTTATTTATTATAAATTAACTCGTATCTTATCAAAATAATTTACTTTCTTGCGCATAATTTTTGTGAATTTGACGTCATAACCTCCAAACGAGATGAATAATCTGTTGTCCTTGTCTATCCTTTGACTCTGTTGTGTTAATGCAGCTTGATCAGCTGCAACAGCTGTGTACAGTGTCGTGTATGTAAATTGATATTTTGTGATTGCGATGGCCGCTGGTTGTTGTGGATCTAAAAAACAAAAATTAAATAATTCTTCTTGTAGTGTACCGTCGTGTAATGGTACTGCGATATCAATCAACGGCTCATTAAACGGAATGGTCGCGTTACCAGAAATGTGTTTCTTTTGTTTTGATGTACTGTATTGTCATCTGTACAGCCTCGACCCACCGAAAACACCTTCATTTAGCAATGACGCATAGTAAGTACCAATAGAAAATTATCCAAACTGTTATCAACAATGACAGTAATTATTGTTGCAACATTTTTCAAAATAAGGTCATTCAACCACACAACAATTTTCTTTGTTCACCATTTTTAACTTCCCTTTTATGACCTTGTTGTTCTATTTTTTCTAAACGCTGCTTATTCTTTTGTTAAAGTCCTTTGTTTGTGACATGGAAAATTGGCAAAGATAAGCGTCTGCGAGGCTGCATCGGAACGTTCAATGCTATGAATCTGCAATCTGGACTTCGGGAGTATGCCATTACTAGTGCTTTCAAGGATTCCAGATTCAATCCCATTTCTAAAAGCGAATTTACTAAGCTAAGTGTGTCCGTATCGATACTACGACATTTCGAAGATGGCAACGATTACCTCGACTGGGAAGTTGGTGTTCATGGAATTCGTATAGAATTTATAAACGAAAAGGGTAATAAACGCACTGCCACTTATTTACCGGAGGTGGCCACAGAACAAGGTAATTATTTTTCCTGCCTACCTTTTTCATTTTAGTAAATAACAAAAGTTGGTTGGGTTTCTTGCTCGACTTGTTGTACAAAGTTTTTAACCTCAAAGTCAAGTTTCTAAAGAAAATTGGCAAGGCTCCAGCCGGATAAGAATGGCCATTTTATATCCTTTGTATTATATCGAGTTGAATTTTCTTTTTGTATAAGTTACTGTCAGTGTGACCTACACATTTGTAAAATAATAATCTTGAAAGTTTAAACGTTACCTTTAAAATAGGTACCTACCGATATAAATTTTTAATTACCTTCTGGGTAACGAACAAGTTCATGGGGTTCTTTCCGACTATGTCTTCCTCATAAGGTGCTGGCAATACCATTGAGGTACTAATGTTTATATTATCTTGTATTATCATATGTATTCCCTGCATTTCGGAGCCAGCATCGGGGGGTTAGGGGAGCCTAACATTTGAAATTTCGAAAATAATATAATATACTGGGTGTTCATGTCAAAAATAGAATTGTTTCATGTTTGTAATTTTTACCTTGTACTCATAAACAAATCCAATTTACGGGATGCTATTTAAGGTCCTAGATTAATAGGAATAGTTCATAAAATTCAGCAGATGTCACTAGTTGCTTTATGATATTTGAAAAATAATTTCTAATAAATGTATCTACAGTATCTGAGTTGATACCTGTTATTGCTTATGGTTATGAATTACCTGCAGTTACAAGTTTTCATTAATTGTAAGGATTTACTAAAATGAAATATCTAAAGTAAAATAAAACGAACTGACAGCTTTTTGTATAATGTACTAATTATAGTGATAACTTTTGTTTATTTGTACTAGACTTCTGTGGTTTTTTTTCAGATATTTCTGAAATAGCTAGTTCGATCCACGGCGGATCGTAAAACTTCATATTTCTGAGATCTTCTCCTGGCTATTTCGGTATGATAATTTAATTCCATGAGACCACGTTTGTTTATTTTCAAACACGTAATTTTTTATTTCTGAGCCTTGTCTTGGAGTAAGATTTTTTTAAATTAATTTTGGTAGGCATTTTATTTCAACACACTTTGTATTTCTAACTAGTCCATCTGGAGATACACATAGAAAACGATTATTTGTGTCAATATACAAATCTGCTGCAAGCTTTTTTGCTAATATAGTAAGAGCAACTACTTCATATCTTTTTCGAAATAAAGTGGATTCAGATTGAAACTCAAACGAATAGACTATGTCTTTTTCAAGTACATGACATCTGGTCGTATTTCTTCTAGCTATTGCAGCTCCAAATTTTGATGCTGCGAAACGATTTCTTTTCTGCCTTCTAGCGATAATTTTCAAATTGTTACGTTGTTCTTCAGTTTTTCCATACTGCGCTTCTTTGATATTTCTACTTCATCTGGTGTAAGTTCTACTTATTCTATACATACCTCGTAAAACAACTGAATTACGTTACGACCCTTTTGGGATTTTATCGCACTTAAAAGTTCTGTTTTGAACAGATCCGTTGATATAACTTTGAAAATATTTTCCAGGGCTCCTTCCTACTACACGTCGGTACGAATTTACATGCCACAATGGTCCTAAATTATATCTCAGTGTCGTCAAATCGCACCTCATATCAAAGGAACTTTGTCCACTCAAATTCAGTTGTTCAACAATTCTGCTTCATTATTAGTTTCATTGTCGATGAACATTTGTGGTTTTTTAAGCAAATTTTCATTAGCTTCATCTATATGATGATACAAACCTTTTTTTTATTATTTCTACTATGTTCTCTCGGCGAGACATGGCGAGGATGAGAGTGTAGATGGGTGCACAGGGTTGCCACAGATACACTTTTTTCACTTTATTCACTTTTTTGAAAATCTTACACTTTTCTTTACTTTTTTAAAAATAAAGAAACTTTTCACTTACAAAAATGAAATTTTTTGATACATTTATAAATGTAGTAACTAGAATTTTTAAAATTATCAACGCATGTTGCTTGGAGCAAATGTAGACTAGCTTAATCAACAAGTAAAATTATGAAATAGAGTTAAAAAAAAAGTAATTAAAAAAAAATTTCGGGGAAAAAATTAGATGGGGAAAGGGGTAAAACAATCATTTGTGCCACCCCTAAAAATTTTGCTTGGAGGAAGTGGCCCACGGCTGGAATGAGTTTAACACCTCTGTACACGCAAAATAAAGAATCTCGTAAATTCATTCATGCGCGTCAGCAGTGCCGTAACTACCGGTGTGCAAAAGCATACCGTCCGTGTACTCCTAGGGGCTTAAAAGCAGTGACGTAGCAGGAGGCGGTTCCGGGCCTCCGAGAAAATTAAGCAATCATGTTAGAGTGTAATTTCTTGTGAAAGACAGAGGTATGGCCATTTTTATGCACAGTAGACATACGTGAAAATCGAGTCGCCACTGCCTTCTACAAAAAATTACGATATACACAAAACAAATATTGGAGTAGTACGCATGTTGCTCGGAGGAAATGTAAACTGGTAAAGAAAGGTCGTTTAAAAATAATTTTTTTGTAAAAAAAAAGGCCGATATGTACAAAATGTGTAAAAAATTGAACCGTTTGCAAGTTTTGCTTTGCAAATTTAATAGGGAGTCAAAAAGGGGTCTTTAGTTGATGGTCATAGTTTAGATCTTCTTCATATTTGGTGTGGAGAAGCCCCATGATGTCCTGAACACGAATCACTAAAAATTTTTGCGCGGAAACTATTTATAAGTCCGTAAAACATTTATGAAAATCAATTTTTCCTTGCACAACCACCCTGCTTTTAAAATCCACGCAAACGAGTTTCACCTCTCAAAGATCCACCATTTTCCTTAATTCACGGGCCTAGGGGTATTTTATAAATTAGTGTAGTTTTTACAAAAATGACCCGAAGCGTAGCGTAGGCTAGCGCAGGGTCAATTTTTGTAAAACCCACCACGGCACGAGGAGGATCCAGACAAAAACCAAAAAAAAATTTCCGCGGAAAAGTTTTGCTTTTTTTCGAGACATTTTAACCCCTTCCCCCCCTCCCATCAAAAAATTTCAATTCCAGGTTATGACCATAAACTAGAATCATACCAAAGTTCTCAAATGCACAAAGAGCAGTTCGAAACATTGGTTCTAAAAAAAGGGGGCCCGCTGTGGGTCTTGCCCCAGGAAATATTTCATATCACTCGGACGTAAGGGTTTTTCACCTTTCGGGCTATTATTCCGCTCGCCGCTGCGCGGCTCGTCTCATAAAGTACGCCCTCAGGGATGAAAAACGACCCTTTACGTCCTAGTGATATAAATATTACACTATTTGTCACCTTTTTCAAAATTTCTATACACTTTTCTTCACTTTTTTTGAAAATTTACACACTTTTTTCACTCACTTCTTACTTAGAACTCTGTGGCAACTCTGGTGCATTCGCCATGTCTCGTCTGTCTCGGTGTGCCTGGTAGTGTGTAATTTAGATTTAGATGGTCGCACGATCACGTGACCTCTCGGCGAAAGTGTACAGCGGGCATTACTTCAATCAATAGCTTTGTTTGATACTACAGTCCTAATGCTACACTACTACAAATTGATTGGTGCACAATTACCAACCCACTTTTTACACCAATCAGTTTGTAGTAGTGTAGCACTAGGACTGCCAAACATAGCTTATATCTTCATTTTCACAACCAAAATATAACTTGCATTTTGAATGATCCCCAAATATATGATGACGGCCAATTTTGAAATCTTTGCTCAGTGGTTTTGGTGGGTTATATTTTTTAAAACTGAGGTGCGTGTCCACAGCCCCCCATTCGAATCCAAAATAGTCTAAATCGTTTGTGCAAACATAAGGTTTGTTCTAAGCAACCAAGAAACCATACAATGTACGGTCACGCTCATGCGCAATAGATAAAAAATATTTCTTCGCAAATTTCGCAAAAGTTGGCGCAACAGATTTCTAAAATCTGACAACACTGCATAAGAAATCATATTGGCGTTTTACATTACCTACAGATGGCGTTGTAATTCAACAACATGGACGACATAAATAGTATGTACATCTGTAAATTAAACTTATGTTAAACATTGGATTTTACGTTGTTTACATTGGAAATCGTGTTTTTAAACCAAATTGGTTTGCATTAATTAATTATATAACTTCTGATTTGTTCATATTTAACGATAAGTACACGCTAAATACTACTTAAGTTAGTTACCATTAAGGACACTACACTAATGTAAAACGCCATTGCGGTCGTTATAATTTTTGCAACACTGATGAAACTTACAGTGTATAAATACAAAATTAGATAAATTTCCTATCTAATTTTGAACCAAGTAGAGGACAACTTAATAATTTACGGTAGCTCTATGCGGTAGCTTAACTGCTTTTGATCTCTGACCTTTTTTTGGAAATGCTTGAACTGCACGTTTACTTCTGATTGGTTAATACCATAGCACTAATTTGAACTTTCATGCAGATTGCTTCAATTCTAGCGTCAAGTTTGCAAGTCAAACCAAGAAAGATAAACTTTGTTTTTTTTCAATGTATGGTAGGTATCTACACCTCCTATTTTATAACTAAAGAGCTTCTTATTGAAAACTTACAGATATATTTCTTCATATTAATTTTTTTAAATGAAACATATTAGATGTTAAATAATATCATATTTTACGTAGTTCTGAAAATTTCAACTTTCTATGATTGTTTGTTTTTGAATTGAACTCGATACAAGCTCAGAGCTTATTGATATGGCACCTTAAAATTTTAAAGTAATGGTAGCTCGGGGGGGGGGGGGGGGCGTAATAAAATTTGAACGTTCCTTTCACCAGTTGAATCGGCGTATTTTTTCTTTTTCTCAAATGTACTCAAAAATAAAAGTTATTTTGACTGAATATTTCTGAAACTGACGTGAATAATAAAAATTACATTGTATCCCAGTACGATTTACAGGCATCATTTATTAGGTTTTCACATGTAACCAGCTATTACAAAAAATAAAGAGCATTCAAATCAAAAAGGTAGTTAACAATTAGTAATTTTTTCAAACTAAAATCTTATCAACCAAATCTTCAAAACAACTTTCAATCGCTAATTTTAATTATTATGAATGCAAGAAAATGTAACACAATGACAAACTAATTACAAAAGAGGGTTTACGTTATTTACCTCTTCAGTTAACCCATCTTCTCAAGATGTCAGTTAAAAGTACAAACATAGCAAGGAAAATTAATTACCTCAATTTTATTTTAATATCCTATTATATTAAACGTTGCAGGTCAAATGCTGAAAGAAGGTAAATATGAAAAAACTTGAGGAACTGTGATTGATTGACTCATGAGAATCACCGATTATCTTGAAATTTTGCGACCTGCAGTCCTGCATCAGTAAAGATAAACCGAGTCTACTGTAAACAAAAGTAGCTTACAAGCTGCAATTTTCTATTGAAGGTATTTCAAAACACAGCTATGGTGCAAGGAAAATTATTAAAAGTAGATTTAGCTTATAGGTTACCCACTCAATTACTCTCAGTGTGACTCACAAAAAAAATTCAATTCGATACATAATGGGGCAAATTTGCTATTCTTATCTGGCGAGATATATAAATTTGTTTCACAAT
Organism: Rhagonycha fulva; assembly: GCA_905340355.1. Classification (NCBI taxonomy): domain Eukaryota; kingdom Metazoa; phylum Arthropoda; class Insecta; order Coleoptera; family Cantharidae; genus Rhagonycha; species Rhagonycha fulva. The sequence goes on from HG996556.1 coordinate 40,942,259, forward strand.
TTTGAATTAACGGTAATGTAAATAATGTGACTTATACAAAAAAAATTAACTTGATACATGATGGGGCAAATTTGCCATTCTTATCTGGCGATAACCTTTAAGAATTGAATTTTTTATTAACTTTAATCACTTTTCTTGGATATTTAAATTTGTCTCGTGAAACAAAAGATGGTTTCACAAAATAGTTGGAGGCAGTGGATTAACCAACATCAAACATTCCCTTTAAAAGACAAGGCTATTCCTGAAACGCCCTTTGAATTTTTTAAATAAGTAATTTCGTGCATTACCAAGCATTAAAAAACTTAAATTTGCAATAAAAAAATGAGGTCTTGTTATATTCCTATCGACAATTTTGAAAATTTAATATGTAATATAGAGCGCAGATAAATTGAGTCCTGAGTAAACCTTGATTTATACTAAGTTTTAGTAAAAATATTTCCGGATTTTTCATTTAAAGGGATCACAAAATGTAAAATTTATTATAAATCGCGATTTACCTTCCGTAATTTAATGTCAAAATATAATTAAGTCCTTTGATATTAAGAAGTTAGATCATAAAAAGAACACAGCGGTTTCCAAACTTTATGTTATTGCTCTCCCCTTGAACAAATTTTTCTTTTTCCGCTTTGCTTCTTCCAGTTTAGAAATCGTACATGCGGTATATACCGGTACAATTTTCGTAAATGCCTATAGTTTCAAAAATTTCTACCGTTTACTTCTTGAAAAACTATCCCCTTTTAGTTACGAATTGTTTCACAATTTTGACAGTGTTCATAAATTTATCACTAATATAATATTTACCAAATTTCAAATATTTTAAACAAACATTTTATTACTGACTCCTCAAAAATTATCTCTTTGCGATTAAAATTTTTTCACAATCCTCTTCAAAAACTACCCCCTTTTCGTTTAGAATTTCGTGAATATTTGTGCACTGTTCACAAATTTATCAACTTTTAAAAATTTTAAATAAACTTTTTGCTCTTACCCTCCGCAAATTTATCACTTATCTTGAAAAAATATCTAATCTTGGCGTCCCTCTTTATTTCATAAAATAAAACACACATTATTAACGGTAAAGAATGCATAAATACAATAAATTAATAAAATAAAAACTTTTTTTTACAATAAAATTTCGGAGGCGCACACGACCATGGCATTACAAACGTATACGTTCAGGAATAGATCCTAAAACCATTATGATCTTATTAATTTGTCTGTTGAAGTTACTTGATTACACCAGCCAATTTATTTTGCAAACTGTTAATTATTTTAAATTTTGGTAAAGAAAGAATAATGGGCGACTGTGATTTCGAGTACTAAATGAAATAATTTTGGAAGTGCATCTTTATTTAACCTAATCCTTCACGTGAGTGTAACCTCTTTGGCTTAAACTACAAATAATTTTGACTTCTGATAAGCCACTCTGTTTCAAATTAAAATTTTGAGAAGAGTTGGTGTACATGAAATTTGATTGAATTTTTACTTTTAGCTTGGGACCAAATTCAAACGATAGATTCTCTGTTACGCAAGGGCGGATATAAATCCGCGATTACGAACGAATTTCGCCGCAATATAAAACTAACTCGTTATCAAAGTGAAAAAGTTACCATGTCCTATCAGGATTACATGAACCATTGTAATAACCAGCAGTGCTAGCAGCTAATGTGGGGGCGTGCACCACCTACGCCCCCACAAACCACACCAGTTTATCCACATCCAATGCCACCATATCGACCACCAAGATTAGTTATGGTACAACCTCCAATGTCTCTTCCATCATATTCAGGCGCCAACTTTGTTCAACCACCATTCGTATTTCCACCCATGTCTGCATCAACTTCGATGTGGTGGGATCATTATCCTGGCCCATCAGGACAACAAAATTTTGTTATGTTACCGTCGCCTGATTCCGATCATGGAGGTTATCAATCACCACCATTTCGGAAACGCAAGTGATCAGACTAAACCGACCATGTGCCCTCAATATATTTTTTCGAACACCAAAGGCTTTCGACTCTAAATAGGATGTTATAAGAGTTTGTTGTTAGGATCTAAGATAATTCTATAATCAATTTTGCTATCACAACCGTGCCTAACCATCGTAATTCCGGCGCAGTTTCACACTTGTGTTACCTTTTTATTATTTTTTTTATTATGTGCGTTTCATTGCATACATTTAGTACCTAGTAGTAAGTTTTCTAATGTTAGTTTGTAAGCTTTGTTAATTTACCTAGTTTTACTTTTTAACAAAATACGTTTTATATTTTTTTTTGTTAAGGCAAATAACGCAATTTTTTTAATTAATTTTCTTGTATAGTTTATTGGTGCTTAAATTTAGGTTGTTGAAGTTGTAGAATTGAAACTGTTATTGCTTAAAAATTCGAGCGCCAAAAGTCTGTTTCGGTGACGAACGTTTGTATAATATGTCGTGTGGGACGTTTTCGGCATAAATTTTTACGACAATCAGTACAAATTGACGATAAACTTAATACAGATTGTTTTGGATAAAAAACCGAATTTGTGTTCAATTTTTAACTTAAATTAGGTAAAAAAAACTGTCCGTTTTATCTGAGACATGCTGTATGTTAATAATGAAATTTATAATGAAACGTCCCGTACGTACGTTTATTGTTGTTTGATATTATACTACCAATGCACGAGGAATTATTTGAAGACATAAAAATAACACTTGATTTAAACAAGTTTCAGGTCATAACCTTTCATGTTGTCTTGTAATGTTGAAATAGTTTATGTAATTTTGTCAAGTGATCGTTTAGTTACATCTAAAAATAACATTTACATTACAATTATTAGACTTAATCAAAGAAGAAATTGTTGTTTTGAAATGTAGATTTGATAATGTTTAATGTAGTTGAGAGGGAAGACACACTAAAATAACGATGGAAAAAACTAACTTAATAATTATCACTGCCATTTTTATCATCTTAATTAGGTAGTTTTATTCACAATGATGCTCAAGGCGAGTTTTGATTATGCAAACATCATTTGTTCCTTGATCTCGTTGTTACATCCAATGATTATATACAGGATGAAGGTTTTGGGACTGTTATTTAGTTTTTCTTTGTTGTTAATTTTTACCACATTTGTATCGTCCTGTATATAAAGGACACAAGTCAATGAATTGTTTTTCCACAGAAAATACTTTACTGTGATTGGGTGTAAACGACAACTATTCCAATTTTATAAATGTCTGACAAAATGATGAAGCATAACTCTGTAATAAAGTAACCAGTGGTATGAATAATGTCCATTACCTCAGGGGCTTAAATAACTCAATTGTCACTGCTTTATACATACATCCAGCATATTTTTCTTGTAATTCTGTACACAAACTAATGCAAAAATAAGAACAGTCAACATTAACAATTTGTGTTTATTATTTGCTAAAAACCATTAAAATCAATATAAGATCAGTTGTAGTGATATTTTAAACTAATAACTGGACTCATTGATTTTTATTAACATTATTTTTTTCTAGTATTTGATGCACCCCGAAAACCCATTTTTAATAATGCTTAAACTTGCAAGAGGAACCTATAGTTGGGGAGTCACCAATTTCACTAATTTTTCATTTAAAGAAAAAATTGCATTTAATATAAATTCTATTGTAGTGTTATTTTCTCAATAAAAACTGGAATATTTGATTTACTTTCATTTAAAAAAAATGATGGAAATTGGTTACTCGTCAGCTATAGGTTATCTGAAGCTAATTAGTAATTTTACAGTGTTTCTTACCGAAAGGTGGGTTTTTAGTAGGACTATTTTAGTAAAACAAGTGAATTGATGACGTGTCATTTCAATATTTGAAGTTTTATTTAAAAAAAAGGAAGTGATAATTAGAGAATAATTAAAAAACAATTTATTTCTGAGTTATATTTACATTAATATACAAAATTTTATATTAACCAATAAAATCATAAATTTTAATTATTCACTGTTTTTATTAAGGGGAGAAAACACTGTAACAACTCGAAAAAGAGGTATTTCAGGAAATTTTTTATAGAAGGAAAGGTACAAAATGAATCCTTTTCAAATTTTACTTATATTTTTTGATTATATTATAAAGCATTGTAAAAATATTTCGGCTTGCTTGTAGTCCAAATACTGGGTCTACAAGCCAGGAAAGTTTGCTCTTCAAAAAAAAACTAAGTGTCTGGTTGACAGCAATTCGAACGTTTGGTAAGTCTGAAATAAAATTTACAAAGATCTAGAAAATCATTTTAATCGGATGTATAGTTTCGTTGTCAACCAGGTAAAAATTTGTAGTTTTGAGATATTCGCTTCTGAAGTTTAGGTTGTGGATTACTCATAAATAAAAATAATCGGCTATCCCTGGACCATATAATAACTCTCACATACGACCCGCCGCAGAAGTGCTTGGTCGCAAACGTTAAAAATTTAAGTGTTTTCCCCCTATAACTTCCTTCTAAAAAACTTCCTGTCTAGTTTTGATGCGCCGCCAATAAAAATAAAGATGGATTATAGTCGGTCCCACGAGAGCTCCAGTGTGACTTGATAAAGTTTTTCTGCAATAACTCAAAAATGGTGAAAGATATAAAAAAATTTCAAGAGGCCAAACGTGTTCAGCAGAAAAAGACGATTCTTTTTTTGGTTGAAATATTTTGATATCGTTTACTGTTTTTGAGTTATTTCTTTCTTTCGTGGGACAAACTATATCGTTCAAGGTTCGCATAAATAGCTTGTTTATTATTTTACATTACATAATAAAATGGGATTCAATGCTAACTACTTTTTAATATAGTATTTAGCGTATGAAGTGCCACCAGCAAAATTCTGTTAAAAAGATAAATTTTCACTAATCGATAGCTTTTTTATCCTTGAGTAACATAGGCTGTATAACACTGCGCTACTGTGACATGTATGATTATTGATTATGGACTAGTTAATAGATACATATTAAATTTACAGGTCTAATAACTCGGGGGAACTTAATATGCCCCCCCCCCGTGGATACACTCCTGGACTTGTTACCCGATTACCAAAAATCAGGCGTCATTCATTACATGTCACGTTATATAGGTACTATTTAAAATAGGCAAGCAAATTCCTATTTAAATTTTCTAAAGCCACAAATCCCAACATCAGGCGAAGGAGGTAAGATAGCTTTGCTTGCAGCTACTCTTATCATGATATTTAAGTCAAGTTAAGGACGTTAACCACGTCCAGAAGACAGTTCTTAAATATTATTAAAATGAAGCAAAAAAACTTGACTTGCAGAAGATTCGAACCTAATGTCTACAGTTCATTCCACAACACTTTACTGAAATTATTATAGTCCAGTCAGTAAAAAGTTTTAATTTGTCAAAATACAAGTTTTCACGAGTTTACAGCTGGGTATCTCAATTTTTGTAGGTGAACCCCTTAAATGACTGGACAATTTTTGAAGGTGTTGCAGATGGAATTTCTTCATTTTGTTTTATTTGATCTTTTAATACAAAAAAAATGAAGAAATGTGAAAAAACTGTTCTTTCCTTCTATAAAGTCAATAAGAATTAAATTGAAGGGCTGAATTTTGCACACAAATGCCCTTTTACATAACTTTGTAGAAAATCGCTAACATAAAATTGTGAAGGGTCATATTTGACAGCAAGATGCAGTAGACAAAACTTTTGTTTTATGGGCGGGGATAAAGTGAAGGAATGTGCGACATAACAATGTCTGTGACAATGAGGGGGGGTGTTAAAAATTGCGTAACAAAGTATGGACGGCCCCTTAGTGAATTTATGAACCAATCTACATCAGTTTACTTCATATTTAAAATAATTTTGCACCCAAATTCCAACAAAAAATATTAAAAATTTTTACAGCGGCTCGATTATGTGACTACCCAAACTAATGAACTATTCGAAAGAGTAAACAGTTAAAATTTTTACTTATCAGATGCTAGAACTATAGAAATATTTTAATTAAATAAAATTATTTTTAAGATTTATAAATTATTGGAATGTGTACAAAGCTTAAAACCCCTTTCTGTTATATGAACTCTTCTAGTTCCATTAGTTCACAGAATCGAACTTCTACTGTGTATGCAAGACCCATAAAAGCACAGTAAATCAAACCACATGGGAAAAAAAAGTAAATTTAGCAAGTAGAAAATTCAAATATCAAAATTATTTTAATGATTTCACCAGTCTGTTCCTATTTCTGCATACTAGCATAGTAGAATACTACTTATAGAATAAATGAGGTTTTTAAGGGGGAAAGCCACTGTGACGGTTGAAAGAGTAACCTAGTTTTTAAGAATTATTTTCACTATTTTTATTATTGTATATTTTATTTTGATTATTGTTATTTTATTAAGTGTATATTGAACTTGTTTTATATAAATTTTTATCTAATTACAGTCGAGTTGCGAAATAGTGAATTAAATATGGCAAAGACCTTTCACTTATTCGGGGTTGTTCACTATTTCGGTACTTACAAAATTTACAATAAAGCCACGTTTTGAAAATTAAAGCTTTATTTTAAAGAAAATTGATACAAATATAATTATTAATTAGGAAAAATGATGTTATTTTAGATTGTATTTGTTTTTTATTTAATTTAATAGTTAATACTTTTTGCCTTAAATTATGTAAATTGATAAACCAACATATAAAAATTCCATTCTATGCTAACGTTAGGCGTGAAATGAAGTGAAAATATGATATGTAATGTAAATTCTCAATGTTGGGGGGAAGTCCCTATAAATGACGTCATTCAAACTGCACGATTTAGTACGCAGTTAGCTGTATCGGGGTTACTGCTGTTCGTTATATAGGAGTCCCATATACACTCAATGTTAAAATTTTTGTGTTCACTATTTCCGGTATATACGGTATTCACTATTTCGCGACTCGACTGTATTTTAAATATTAACAAAAATATGAGCCGGTATGTAAGGGACTAATAAAAAAATTCTCTTTCTATTGTGGCATCGATATCTCGTTGAAGAGTTATCCAAAAATAAAAATGAAAAAATTATCAGAATTTAAATGAATGTAGCTATCATTGTACGTAGCCGATTTCAAACATTTTAATAATTACTATTTTAATAAATTGCTTGAATAAAAAAAAAAAGTTTTAAAATTAAAATACATTTCAATCTGTTGCCATTTTGTAAATAATTAAAAAAATAAAAAACGGCTAAGTACAACGATAGCTACATTCATTTAAAGTTTGATAATTTTTTCATTTTTATGTTCGGATAACTCTTCACCGAGATATCGATGCCACAATAGAGAGGGAATTTTTTTTATCAGTCTTTACATAACGGCTCATATTTTTGTTAATATTTAAAACAATTAGATAAAAATTTATATAAAACAAGTTTAATATACACTTATTAAAATAACAATAATCTGATTCCTTAATTAATTAGTTACCTCTGTGAAAATAATTCTTAAAAACTAGGTTACTTTTTGATCGTCACAGTGGCTTTCCCCTTTAATATTTAGGCCAGTGCAATTAGCAATTCCAATCGTAATTATTCTGGTAGTTTAAATTTTTTTGATATGTTTTATAAAGTGGTCTCCTGATGTGAAATCCAAGTTTTCGACCTTAGCGCGCATGTGCGCGTGCCGCCATCTTGAAAAAACCTTACAAAATCCCAGCAAAATGTAGTTTTTCCGATATATGTTCTTTGTAATGCAAATATCGATTAATGTAGTTTAAACAAATTTTATAAAACCTAAAATTTATATTTATAATTTTCTTCTATTTCAAATAGAGGTATACTGAGATGAAAATGCGTGTAAGTTTATAAAATGTATGTACGACTAGGGTTTGTTTTTCGTGGTTACTCATTTCGAATAAAATTTTATTTTAGATGTGTTTTTTCTATCTTTATTAGGTATCGAGATAGAAAGTCGCAAAAAAGCGTATACATAAGTAAAAAAAAAAGCAATAAAATGCACGTTTTGCTTTGATTTTTCATGATTTTCTAGTTTTCAGTTCAATTTCGAGAAAAATTTATTAACGATAGTTTTGTAGAGCATAACATTTAAAAAAAAATATTGTTATGTATGTTTTTATCTGTTAAATATCGAGGTTCTAATCCACTAATAACTCTAAACCATAAGCTCTAAACTACATACCTCTGTTTCAATTAAAGACTTAATTTTGGTGGATTAAAGCTTTGATACCTAATAGAGACAAAGAACTTAAAACACACACGTCGTGTATGAAATTTTATGCTGCACAAACTTGGAGTTACTAAATTTTTTTCGAAATTGCAGTGGGACCAAAATATTCACAGAAAACCAAACGTAGTCTTGCATATTACTTATATTTGCAAAATACTCAGTTTTACCACTTTTTATCTAGATACTAAATACAGATTAAGAAAAAAAATCACGTCTTCAACGGCGCAACTAGGGTCAAAAGTTTGGGGGGTCTAAAAAAATCTTCAAAAAATTTTGTCGTCAAATACATCAATATTCGTAAAAATCAGTAAAATTTTAGAATATAATTATTTGAGATAATAAATTACATGAGGAGCAGACCTTCTATATGCAGTTTGTCCAACAGAAAGAAAAAACAAAGTGCAGTTTATTCAATACATTTTTTAGCTGTTTTGCAAAACCGTCAATCAAATATTTGCCCCATGCATGGATACTTCATAGTGTAATTTTTTCTGTATTTTTGCAAAAATTACTTTTTTGATAACTTATCATTAGAGCCCGGATTCTAAGCTTTTTGCTTATTGCTCTAAATTATAAGCAGAAGATATTCTTTTTGGATCTTGACGATTCTTAAAAATTGCAGTGATTTGAGCTAATGTTGATAGTGCTTTTTTTTAAGATTTTGCTTAAAACGCATGTTAGTGCTTATTAGAGCTTTTTTTTAATGTTTTTTTGGAGATTTGGAATGATAATTCCAAAAATTAATAATTTATTTTCGAATGGAAAAAGAATTATTGTCAAGGCGCCTTTGAGAGTGCAAGTTTTTAAAAAAAATTTTCCTGATACACTTCTTCCTCCCGAAGCAGTGCTTACAGGTGGAGAAAGTGGCTCAATTCTGCCCTATACTATGCGAAAAATTTTAAGAATTTTCAAAAATTTGTTTGTGAATTGTCAGAATCGTCGTCGGCAGCTATAAAATAATGTCAAGAAATAAAAATACATTAATTCGACAACAATTAAGTTATATCAAAGCTAACTTTTCATAATATGTTCCATCGTCCAACAAAAAAAAGATATTTGACTTTAGTAGAATCGGTAAAAATTATAAATAATTTTAAAAAGAGAACTTTGGATGGAAGTTTTTTGATTTATAAACATGTGATAATGAGAGACGACAATCTTTCAAAATGGAAAATTTGGAAAAATATATGATAATTAATTTTTTTTATAATTATAAATCGAATGTCTAATTATTATTTAATAAAAATTATATTTTGATGTTTGATTTTTAGTGCTTTCTTTCAATTTTATTTGACTTTTTTTCCATGTTTTAAAACTTTTTAAAGCGCTTATTTTGGAATTATAAGTGGTTATAAATCCGGGCTCTACTTATCATATAAACCTGTGGTAGTTTTTCTGCTCTCCTGAAAATTTCAGAAAATGGACAAACTGCATATAGAAAGTCTGCTCCTCACATAATTTTCAAAAAAAAGTTGCCTAATCGCCGTGTGACACTTGTACTAATTTGTTAACAAATTTTGTAACAGCCCATTGATTTGTTAAACAAAGCAACATTGGTATTTCGGTAAGCAACATTTTTGCGATTTTATCAATGTCTTCATGGGTTTTTGATGTCTACGGCCTGCCACTACATTCATTATCCTCCCATAAACGTTGTTTCCGACCATTGAATCCATTTTTAACACAAAATTTAATGCAAATTCGTTGATGCAAATTTGATTCAATTTTTAAAATCGTAAAAAACCCACAGAGATAGATGTACCAAAACGGCGTAACTTTTACAAAAGTATAAGCTGAAATTTGGTGGAAATATCAATAATTTAACCAACAATTTTGTTTAAATATTGGTTAATATTTATGAAACCAAGTGAGTCGTCTAGATGCAAAACCAGACAGACAAAAATTTTTTTTTTGAGTTTTTGGTATCTAGGGACTCATAATATTATTACGAGTCGTTAGATACCAAACACTCAAAAAAATTTTTTTTGTGTATGTCTGGTTTTGCATCTGGACGACTCAAGTGTAGTATCATTTCAGAATATTTTACAATTGACACAAACAAAACTTATTGCCCAATATTGAAATTTTTAACCATAACAATGCATATCTAATAATTGAATAGTTTTTTGTGTCTTCTAGAAAAAATGTAAAATGTGGATTACTCCAATTGGCCCGATATTTTCAAAAATTCATAACTTAAAAACTAAGAGGCATTAGACTAAACGACGAGAAAGTGATAATATTTTTGTATCATAGAATCACCAAAAATATTGAGATCTCGATATACCAGCCATGATGTCCTTTTGTAAGTGGTTTACAGATTGTTAATCTAAAACTTGGATTCAACATTAAAAAACCAGCTTATAAAACATATTGAAAAATTGAAACCAGAACCCCCATGATCTGCACTAACTGTACTGGCCTAATTAACAGCATATCGGATTAAGTCCAGAAAGTACTTATTCTATAAGTAATAAAGTGGCCTCTCGGTAATCTGGCACTTCAGTTCTTTGACCCTGCCAGTAATCCGGCGTTTTTTGAGCCTAAATTGGAGACGATATCTGCCGGATTACCGAGAGACCACTGTACTATGGTTCTACAATACTTAAACATAATTCTGTAGGTTAACATATCTGCAGCTAATAAAAATAGATATTTTACTTTATAAGTGTTAGCATTAAAACAAAACGAATTTGAACGAAATAAAATACCATTTTTCACACGAACAACGGTAATTGAATTAAAATTGTGCCTACTGCTGGATTTAATTATAAATTAGCAGTTTGACAGTTTAACATTAAAATCTATTAGTAGTAACTAACCTTAAAATAGTTTTTAAAATGAGTGTATTGTAGTGGGCTATAAGGTTTTAAAAAGAATACATTTTATAACACTAAAGTTCTATTATTTTCCTAAAATACATCATTACCATTGTGCTCTAAATTATATTCCATTTTTATTAATTTATTGTGTACTGTATCAATCGATTTTGCTTCCAAATAAGTCACAAAGGATGCTGCCAGTGCATGACAAATAAATAATCCAAATAGTATATTACCTTTCGGTTTCATCTGTTTTCTCACAAGTTCCAACACTTTCATTGGTTCTTGGGTGATCGGTGGCACATTAAATGTGTTGTAACGTACTGCTAACTAAAATTTGGATTCTAAAATTTTGTTCACTGTAAATATGTTGAAATATTCTTACCGCTAATGAAGCAATCGGTGCTAAAACGGTAGGAAATACCATTCCCATAAAAGCCTGCATTGAAGAAGCGCGTATTTCCGTACAAACAGCGCAGTCTTTTTGTAATATTACACTAGGTAAAACAAATTCTGTGTGTAAAATTATAGATATGAGAGACGGCATCACAGTTACGGGCAAATACGATGACATTCTTCCATAATGAAACAATTTAAATTTTCTTCTAAAGTAATTATTTAAGTAAATTCCGGTGGCAGCTGAAAGTGAACCCAATGCAATACCGCCGTACTTTATGGCCCATCTAGGAAAATTTTACGTTAATAATTTGACTTGGACTGCTTTCCGAAAACTTACATATCACTTTGTGGTTTCCATTTGGAGAGAAGATTGCTCTGATATTTCAAGGCATCGTCTTCCGACAATATTACCGCTCCTTGCGGAATATCCGAAGGTTTGTTTTTTAATAAAGCCATTCAAGATTTAAAATTAAATAATTATGCAATCCATGAAATGATATTATACTATTCTAGTAAACGCACTTTTATGTAGTAGAAAAGTAGGTCAACAAATTCCTAAAATATCATTTCTAGATAAAATAAAAGATAATTTTAAGTTGTTTTAAGATAAATTATATTTACATTTTTATCACAATTTTAAGGTTAGGAAAATGGCATGTATACATAGACAGTGGCGTACTTCACTGAAAAAAATAAAAGTTAGGTTAAGTTAGTTCGTGGAACATCACCACTTTCTTGTTCGATTTAAGATTTACACATTTAATATTAATTACACAATGGTGGTTTGTAAGCATTTTATGACTAGGAAGAAACGTTTTTGTCGTATGCACGTTAAAGAAGGGGACGAATACTGTGCTGAACATCGTCCTTATGTTGAACCGAGTGACCCAGAAAAAAGTGATCTAGGCCGAAGGATTTCGTGTCCTTTGGATCCGTCACAGTAAGAATTAACAAAATCGCCTTACGTTTTTATCACTTAAATTTTCAGCACTTGCTTTTTAAATAAATTACGCCGACATCTCAAGAAATGCAATGCCCGACAGACTAATATACCTCCTTACATCGAAAAGGGTGTAAACTGGAAAGAAAATGATCAGGAATTAAATAGGTGCCTATCCAAAGTTCCAGTTGAACAGTTACTTCAAGTTATAACTAAAGTCAAAAAAGTTCATAGTGGTAAGTAAACAAACTGTGACGATCAACATTTTTTGATTTAATATTTTTTTTTGGTAGAAATTCTTCAAGATTTGATGATTGAAAAATTTGGAACCCATCCAGTTTTGAATGATGAACTCTCCAGTCCGGATTGTGGAAATCTGGCACGTAAACATCTCCTTCAAACTTCATCAATTTTAGCCCTTTTGGAAGAATTTAAACTGTTTCAACCTGAAACGTGTTATGTTGAGTTTGGGGCTGGGAGAGGTTTGTGATACTGTAATCAATTTTTCTTATCTAAAACTACAGTTTGCTTTCTTACAATTACAAGCTTCATGCTAATTTGATTTTAGGTATGTTAAGTTACTGGATTTCAACAACCTTAAATAAATTGACTTACAGTTCCTCTTCGGTGTTACTGGTTGAAAGAGCTTCTCCCAGACACAAATATGATAATAAGTCAGATAAAACAGTTTCTCAGATATCTCGACTACGTGCTGATATTGCAGATTTGGTTCTTTCAAAAGTGGAAGCAGTAGAAAAATCTAAAAGAGTTGTAGGAGTGACTAAACATTTGTGTGGTGATGCCACTGGTAAGTTAATTAATCCTAAAACTCCCTGAATTGATCTCTAAACTCAATAATTAAAATAATTAATTTGATAGATTTGGCACTGCATTGTGTAAAAAACTGTCAACAGGCTGGCAAAGATGTAAGTGGCGTTCTGATGACTTTCTGCTGCCACCATCGTTGCAAATGGTCGTCTTATACAGGAAGGAACTTTTTTGAAGTATTCTCTATTTTTGTGAATATTTTAAGCATCATAAAAAAAATTTTTTTTCTAGGAGTTAGCTTTGAGTAAATCCGATTTTGATGTTATGTGTGGGTTAGTCAGTTGGGCTGTTTGTGGAAATGGGTTAAGTAGGGGGCGCCGAATGAATCCGGACGTCTCTAGCAACCAACATACTAGGTAAGGAAGTTAAATTTAATTGAAGATACAAGAGAGTTAAGAAATTTTAATTTAGGGATTTAGAGATCAATCTGTCTCGAGAGGAAAAAGAACAAATTGGGAAGCAATGCAAAGATATTTTGAATTATGGTCGCAAAGTTTTTTTGCAAAATTGTGGATTTAATTCGGTGCTTTGTTATTATGTAAATCGTGATATTTCTTTAGAAAATGTGTGTATTGTAGCTGTAAGAGAAAATAAAATTTTATAATTTTTATTTATATAATTTAAAAATGCGGTTTTGATTTTTTATACTGAATCCCCACCTGTTACAAAAATTTGATCGACTCAGTTGCAAGTTAAGCTATGAAGAATTAGGTTAACCTTTTAAAAAAGGTGGAACTTGCTAAGGCATTGAATCACTACACCATTTCAACCTTTAATTCAGAAAGCACCAATTGCAGTTCAGATTAGTCAATATTTCCTACCTCACCACTGCCCATCTAGACAGTTGTACTAGGTCGAATACCAAGCAGTATCGGAGAGCTAGCCAGAAGAGTTAAAGATGAACTTCAAATGGTCTCTCAGAGTTAACTAGAAGGGTGGCCGTAAGTAGGTACTAATTCATCTGATTTACACTTTATGCTTTCTGAATTAAAGCTTGAAATGGTGTAGATCATGATATAAGCGATCTAGCGTTAAACAAGTAAACTTATGAACTTTTTTCAAAATATGGAAACTTTCTCGCTCCCTATATTAGCTTTGTTTGGTACCACAGTCTTAGTGCAACCAGAAATGTTAAAGCAATATTTACAAAAATGTATTTTATGTATTATGAATATTATTCATTCAAATGGCCAGCAAATGCCATTTGCAGTTCAAAATATTAAAGAAGGTATACCAGACAGACCATCACAGTCACCTTTTCAAAATACTCATTATGATATTTAAAAATGTACAAACCTATAGGACGGTGTAATGCCGCAAAACCAAAAAAAAAGATAAAGAGACCAGCACGGACTTCTTAAAATATTCTTTATTTTAAGAGGTCTGTGGGGACCAGTGATTGATAGTGTCGTAACGAGTGTACTTACCTAATACACTCCTGATGTCAGTCAAGTTGAAAAATTATCTTTAACATTGCGTTTTGTAGACAATAATGAAGATGAAGTTCAAGTGCGTGAGTGTTTCGTTGCTTACGAGCTGCTAAGTGACTATTCGGGAGTTGGACTTACTTGCCTGTTTGGCAAGTATGAAGGATTGTCAAGGCCAAGAATACGATAACGGATCTAATATAGTAGGAGTAAACAAAGGTGTCCAAAGCAGAATTCTGAACCAATATCCACAATAGGGTGGAGTATAACGTATAGGAGGAAAAATTTAGTTTTGAATTTGAATTGCCCTGGGTGCGCGATAGTTGCCTTTTGACATACCATACATAATGGTAAATTTTTTTTTAAAAATATGAATATCTTCAGGTTCCTTTTTTAATCTAAAAATATAAAAAAAAAATTAATGTCAACTTTTCTATGAAGCTCTTTGCTTGCTTTCTTTTTAAATATTGAAATATTGATAAAAAAATATATTAATAATTGAAAGAAAACAACTCAGAATCCACCACGAAAAGGTGGCTGCATGTCGGATTCCATCCTCCCACCTTCCCATTTGTCTAAAAAACTTACTTTTAACTTAAAAAAACTAAAAACTTACTTAACAAAATCTTTCTTTGTTTTTAACTTTGGTAATGCTTTCCTGCAGGAAATTTTTGCTCGAATGAATCCATCCCTAGCCTCATTGTCACATACTGCCGAAGAAGCTTTCGTTACCATTTTTATATGACGTTCTACCGCCTGAGTGTGACATGGAAAATTTAAATTTAAATTTTCAAAGTTTTCTGGAATATTTGTAATCATTTCTCTCAGATCTTTTTTAATGATGCCTTTGGTCAATGGTGGCTCTGTTACTTCTGTAGCTTGCCAATTAATTAGCTCCGTATAATCGGCAGCTCCAAAATTCACTTCTGGCACTTTAAATTCTGGAATTTCAGTTTCTACATTTCTATATCTACAATTTAAAATTTGACGCAAGGCCAACTCCCGAATATGTTGTCTATTATCACCAAGCATTCCAATCAAAATGTTTTCAGCATGACCGAAAAAAGTATTTTGTTGAATAACTTTATCAATAATATCCCTAAATTGGGTTGGTAAATAACGCGAAGATTGAATTAAATGAAATAAATGTTGGGATCCATACTCACAAGGTGTTTTGATAACGAACCAGGTGGTTCTTTTACTACGTACTCCATTAATAACTTTAAGTCATACGATGGTTCTTGTGTAGCAACATATAACTTCAGTATTCTATTAGCTGTTGTTAGCCACTTTGCATGTGACATTTTTCCTGGATGCTTAAAGGCCAGTTGTAAGGAAGCATTGTCTTCCCTTATTGCCATGCAAATCTCATATAAATATTTTTGATCAGTACTCAAATCGCTAATATTGACTGCAGGAAACTCAACATTGTGTTGTATTATTTGAAATGGAATAACTGGCATTGTCTCACATCCACTGAGTTGCTTACCTATAGGACCAGTAAAGCCCCTTGGATCACTGGTTTTTCCATCAATTTTTTGAATTAAATGACAAAGAGGAAGTTTGTTCATATGCAATAGGCACATAAATCAATGAAACAATTTTCCCAAAGACATCTCTAGTCGTTTCATGACATCATTCTTAAAACCTGTGTTAATAACAGTCCCATCACATCCCACAGTAGTAATTTTGTTTAAATTTTCTCCCAAAGAACTTTGGAGGAAGTTAAAAAGATCGGTGTTAATATCACTGGCGCTTCTTGAAGTGGGTGTCACATGTCCTAAGTAAACAGAACCCGGTTCTGCGACGATTACTATATGCTCTTCGGTAGTATGCTTGGTGCGATAACTGGTTTCTATTTTATTATTTACAAGTGTCTTATCTATTCTTCCGTCAAAGTAAATTCCATAAATATAATTCGGTTTTTCTCTCATTTCTATGTTAAATAAGTTCTGCCTTCGTCTTTTTCTTTCTCGCCTAATTTTACTTCTATCAATGACTAATAATGGATCTTCGTCACTAGTAAGACCGGAATCTTTAAGCACTGCATTTACAAGAAGCGACGCATTTCTGTCTGAAACTCCACTTTTGCCACAGGTTTTGGCCAAGTTGGGCAAAGTTAATCCTCTGTTACAAGACATTCTTGAAAACTTTGATGTTGAAGGTTGTAAGATCTGTAAGGCTGTAAGATATCGTCCTCATCTCTATCTTTATTTCTTCGTTGTCGTCTTTTTCTTCCTCTTCTTCTCTATTCTGTTGATCTGCAGTACAAATTAGAGTTTGATTTTTGATTTGTTTCTCAGTTCTCTTTTTTTTTAACTCCTTTCTTTCTAACGACTTTACGATTTTCTTTGTACATTTTTGTACACAGTCTTGTATTTTTCATTATACTTTTTTATTTTTTGGATTATTCTTTGGTCAGAAATAATTGGAAGTGCAGCTTTTTGCCAAATTTTGTTAATGTCAAAAAGAACTTTCTTAGAAATATCTCGTACACTAAGGTCTTTATCGCTTTCAGCTTTCAAAAGTTCGCGATATCACAAAAAACTTCATAACGTCAGAGTATGTTGGAAGGACATTGTCACAAAGTTCACTTGGTGTCCAAAATATTTCACAATAACATGTCACTCGGGCTCGAAGCATCATGAAATCTCAAATTTTGTTAAAATTCGTTTCTCAACACTCAATTAAAAACAAACAAAGCGCTTTAAACCACGCTTTATATAAGAACCTAACGATGATTTTTTTTGTTAAAATTTCAAAATTTCACTTTTGAAAAGGAACCTGAAGATATCGTTTTACATGGTTGAAATTTGTTATGGTACCTTTTGATATTAAAAGGCAACTATTCCACACCCAGGGTTTCAAAATTTCAACAAAAAAAAGTACGCTCCACCCTAATCCACAAGCATTTCTAATCAATGTGGTTATCAGCTTAAATTTGGTAATAGCAAATGCCACCAAAATATCTGTTAAATAGGTTTAATTGTTGGGATTTCTTCAAAAACTCTTTGTTCTATTCTCTGAATCAAGAAAGCGATGAGAAGCGATATCTAAGCCTGTAGAGGACTATCGCTGAAAAAAGTTTATGAAACTCGTCGGAAAAGTAAAGATAGTGAATTTGAAAAAAAATAATTAACAAAATTAAACGCACATATAATAGAAAATATAATTTAATAATATCTATTAAAAATGTAAATTATAAATACTAAATAATCTTCAGCTATTATGGAGAGACCTTTGGATACAGTTCTCACATAAACTAATTATTATTTAAACTTAAAAATTTAACAAAAATATCAATTTAAAGAAAATTAATAAAAACAAAAAAAAAATAACTAACTCCAAAAATACAACTTAAAAACGAAGTCTAATTTGCTACAATTCAATTTTTTTTCACAAAAGGGAGCACATGACAATTTTGATGTCCTAAAGATGTTTTATTGGCGTTCAACGAGTGTGGCTCATATTCCAGGAACCATGTGCACTAGTGATTGCAATACCGAACCAAAATTGAAATACCGGTATTCGGTATTTATTTGCATGTAATACCGGTATTAGAACCAAAAATATTCTATTAAAAAACTACAAACAAAATAAATTACAGTAGAGTAAAGGGAGGTAAAAGTCCGCATGGGGCAAAAGTCCCAAATTCAAATATCTCACTATATTTCAAAAATTTTTATCATTGTGCGCAAGGTGCAGTTAGTAGTCATCAATTACAGTGTCTATACCAAATTTTATCACGCAAAGTTGGATTACTGGAGAACCATGAGGTAATTACGATTTTGCGTATGCCTGATGTATCATTAGCTCTTGCAGAAATTGCGTTGAAATGTTGAAAATGAGTAGTAACCATAACTAGTATGTATTTTATTGAAAATACATGTTTCTTGCTATAAACTTATAGGATATAATCGATGTTAGGTTTGATGGTCTGGAAAGGTCATGACTCGGAAATGTTTTTGGCTACTTGGGGCAAGAGTCCTATGTTGCTGAACCCATGTCAAGCAAAAGTTTGAAGAATTAAAAAACGCAAGAATTAACCGATGGCAAAGTGCTTTGTTTAGGCTGCAAAGAATAATATGAGAATTTATCAATGAGAGAGTGAATTCAATGCGATAGCTGCAAACAATGGTGTCATGAAGAGTGCACGAAATTGGCCAATTTATTTGTGACCATTGCTGAAATTTTTCTACATTTTATCTTTTTTATATCTTATACTTTTGTTGTTTTTGCTTATTACTTTTCATTTGGAAGAAATTGTTGATTTTAATTTGACTTAAAATAGCGCAGAGTCCAATGTCGGACTTTTGCCCCACCTATGGGGTAAAAGTCCCATTTTCCGCAACTTGTGTATTATGGTTTTTTTATACACACCGTTTTCAAATCATGGCATTAATGTTATTTATAACAAAGCCTAAGTACTGTACAAACTTCTCATCCAAATATTGAGCTGATTGAGTAAAACATATAAGCGTAAAAAAATACAACGTACTAAGTGCGGACTTTTACCTCCCTCTACTCTACAAAATTAACACTTTATTATTTTAAATTTTTAAAATGTAATTGCAAAAAAACATAAAGCATCAATTGTTTCGTTATTTAGCCGCGATCGCACCTTAGTACAAAAATTTTCTGCTGCAGAAAATGCTCTTTCTGATTCTACACTGGTGGGTGGAATTTTTAGAAGATAACCATACACTATTTCCAAGTATTTCCCTCTAAGTCCTTTGTTTTCATATAGTCTTATCTCTCATTTTTATATCTCTTTGTGTCACAATTTCTTTGTGAACTGCCTTTTTTTTATTTATTGCAGACTGCAATTTTTATTCCATTGATTGTTTATCATTGACATTTTCTTTTCCATTTTCTTCATTTTCGTATACGTTAGGTTACCACTTGCAACATTTAGGTCCTCAGATACAAGCGATTCAATCTCACCATCAAGTCTCTCGACCATGGAGAAAATGAATTTTGCCATATAAGCTTTGGTTAGTCGTGAATTCTCTCTTATAATTTTCTCACTATACTCTTTTGGATTATGCAGGTATCTTAAAAGTAATTCTAAATCTATTTCCCTTTCTTTGGTGCGAAATTTCAATGCAGTATACAATTCTTCAGAGGGTGGCGAATTTTGTTTCTGAAGAGTGTCCAACTTGAATTCAATAGTTGCATTTGCAGTTAATAAATTTGCATCTTGGCGACTAGTGCTTCTACAGCAAGCTTAATTAGTAAAAAAAGCCGAAATAGTAATTGATATTACTTTAAATTCGCTTTTGGAAAAACTAATGGCAGTATTAAGATCAATTAAAACTTTTTGAATGGGATTTTTTAATTTTAAAAATCGCTCCATCATAAGAATAAACTATTCCAACGAGTTTTTGAATTTAATAAAAGCACAAATTCTTTGTTACATTCAGCTTTTACGTATATATTTGTATTGTCCATGATAACTTTAGTTAAATCTTGATCCGATTATCCGAAAAGCCTAGAGTCGTTACAGCTTAATTTTTTAATAATTTGGATATAATGTTTACTTATTACATTAAAGTAACTAGTAACTACTACTTATTTAATATTAATCAATTACCAACATCAAAATTATTTTAAATTAAAAAAATTTTAAAAATACCGAAATAGCGGTATTTTTGAATACGTAATACCGGAATTTCGGTATCGCAAAATAGCCCAAAAATACCGGTTTTCGGTATACCGGTATTGCAATCACTAATGTGCACTGAAGCAAGCTTATTGTACCTAGCCCATGCTAAAGTATTAGATGGATTGTGAGGTGAAAACCCGTCACTGCAGATCTCGGTGATTACCTCGGTCACCAACACCGTAGATGTCCACTGGAAGGCCGATCTTTAAAAAATTCTCTGAACTGAACCTCTGTTTCGACAACTAAGAGGGAGAAATTGTTAAAAATTTGATAATCTCAGAATGAATGGTCTCCGCGAATCTGAGTTGGGCGACTCTCGAGTTCTCAATAGAACCACCATCGATATCCCTGATACTGTTTCCAGAACTCTGTCACTTGGCCCTAAGTTTTCCATCACTCCTTCAAGAGTTTCCCAATGTACAACTTTCTGTCGGAATTTGAATACATTATATCCAAACTTAACACCGCTGAAGATAGTAAAAACGAACTCCGTAGCTGTTTTATCAATATTGTTCACAATTTTTGAAACTAGAACGAAGATAGAGGCAGGGCCGTTATCAGGAAACAATTGCTCACCACCATGGGTTTCCTTAAGGCTGTGTTCTCACTTAGAATGAAAATTAGATTTTAAATAGAAAATGGACTATTTGGTGTACAATAACAGTAGCTGACCAAAACCGTACAATAAAAAATAAAGTAATGTGTAAGAAAAATCGCGAATGCAAGAGATACGCGCATTTTAGCGTTAATTTTATTTACAATTTTCTGACTTTATTTTTGAAAATAACGCGTTAAAATTTTTACAGTATATCTAAAACGTTATTTTTAATATTATGTCGAAGCAAACATTTTTTTAAAATTGCAATAAGAAATTTTTTTTTGTGATTTATTTATTTGCGATAAAAGCGCTTTGACATAATATTGTAAATAACATTTCAGACATACCGTAAAAATTTTAACTTGTTATTTTCAAAAATAAAGTCAGAAAATTGTAAATAAAAAAGTGGTTGCGAGAGAACAGCCTTAAAAACAACCCAGAGCTGTGTGTGTTGAAGGCAGATAAGGGAAATTTAACGGTTGTGATGTGGAAGAGAAAGTATGAAGATAAAATGAATAATTTGTTTGAGGATCCATCGACTTATAAGAAACTAAAAAGAGACCCTACTACATCGATCCAAAGAACATATAATAAATTGGCCAAAACGTTGATTTTTTTATACATTCACTGTCGCTGTCATTTGTTATTAATTATATTTGAATTTTTGCGGTGAAATATAAAACAAAAAAAACAATTGATTACAAATTACAGCCACCTTATTTAAGTAGTGTTTCCGCTGAATTAAAGATTTTATTTTATCGATAAAAGACGTGATGGAAAGTGGAAAAAGAAACCGCGGTAAATATTACACCAAAATTGAAAAAGAGGAAATTGTTCATTTATTGCCACTTTTAATAAAATTAAAAGATCATTTAAATTATTTATTAAGCTTTCGGAGGTTTATTTCCATCCATCATCAGAACAAAGTTTCAAAATTTGATACATGTAAACAAGTCATGGAAACAGGAACAAGTATTGTCATTTGAACGGTGACTAAATAAAAATCTAGGACCGCGAGTTAGGGAAAACCTAAATTGTGTTTCAGCAAAGAAGGAAAACCTAACTCCAATACGTAAAAGAACTTAAATTAATAATTTAACATTTTTAATAATATTTCAAATAAATATACAGTGGGGCCCGCTTAATTCTTGAATTTAAATAGCATTAAAATCATCTACTATGCCTATGTTAGAAGCATTTTAGAATATGGATCTCTTATATGGTACCCTATCTACCATAATCAGCAGACCCAATTGGAAACAGTTCAGCGCAGATTCCTGAAATTCCTTCATCTGAAAATGTATGGAACATATCCGGTAAGAGGGTTTGACCACGATATCCTTTTAGGTCTATTTGATTTTCAATCTTTGGCCAATCGTAGATACGTTACATCAGTTATGTTCTTACATGGATTGATCCATAAGAAAATTCAATGTGATGAAATATTGTGCAAAATTCGTACGCTGCCTCCCAGGGCTGCACGCCGTCAAAACGATATATTTTATATCGAAGGCTATCGTACCAACGTAATGAAAAGAAGCCCAGTCAATATTATGAGCTCCAATGTCAACGATATATCTAGTCTCTGTAATATATACCAAGATGGTCCAGTTAAAACTAGAAATGCTGCATACCAATTTCTTCAGGGACGAAGTGAATCATCCAATGAAACTGAATGATATTTTGATATTTGGAACATGTTTACTTTTTACTTTTGTTTTGCGTTTTCCTGTAATTGGGCTTGCCTGTTGGAAATAAAGTTATTATTATTATTATTATTATTATTAATGTGATCAAGGTTAATGTTATCATTCGGATATTGTTATCACTTTTGCCAGGAACGGAACGGACATATATTATTACACACAAAAAACATCGCTTATAGTTATCATAATTCGGTTAATGTTATCATATTATTCTTAAGATTATTTTCTCCCACGGGCAAAAGGAGTTGAATTTCAGTTACAAGCATTTTTTTATATTGTGCATAAGTCACCCACATAATTTAAAGTCAGGTGTTAGCAAGAAAATCTGCCTATGGTTAATTTGTTTCAAAGACGGAGTGGATGTAAATAAACCCATCGTGTGATTCTTTCTATCACCGTCACATAATATGTGATATCACGTTATATTTTTATGTTTATTATGAATTCCGTCGTTTAAATACATAAAAAACTTCACAATGAATGACTATTATTAATTAATTATTGTAAATGTAGTTCATACTACTAAATAAGCAATAAAAATTTTTTTTGTTTATTGTTATCTATCGGTTATTGTTATCAAAAACCCCAAGTCCCGATGTGATCACATTAAGCGGGCCCCACTGTAGTTATGTTAAATAAATATAGTTATGAGAAGAAAATTTATGTTTCCTAGTTGACCGTGAGTTGACAGGTCATCAGCAGTTCGGGTAGTTTTAAGTTTAGCATTAGTTTTTATGTAATTAGTATTTATTTACATTTCCATGTGTGAGGACTCAAAGTTATTTTAATAAAATATATTTAATTAAAAATATACCTTTTATTTCAATAAATTTATCTGGCGCTGCAAACAGGATAATTAAGAGGTTCTATCGCCCCCTCGAATGTACCTGAACCTTGTCGTGGTGAGGGGGCTTGTTTTTGATGAAGCGGTAGGCATGAGTTACGTTTAGTGTCCAAGAAGAATTTAAAAAAAGCAAATTTAATTTAAAACATTTATTGAATTGCTAACATCGATTTTAGAAGTTATACAATCAATAGTTACAACTACGTTATTACATTATGAGTGACCGTACTATACGATAATTACTATCTTACTCCCTGTGGATAACAATGCTCTTATATTTATAATATAAAAATGCTTACAAACTATTTGCAGAATTAACATTAAAACATAAACAAGTGTTGCACATAAATTGCACTTGAAGAGGTCATCCACGTGTGGCTTGAAATACTAAGATGTTATGGTAACAACATGACACCTCCCCTCTGAGTTGCAATTACGGTTGACGTAGATTTTGTAGACCAATTTGATTGATGTTTTGTTCGATTGGCGATGCTGATTTCTTCCTATGGAATATTTTTAATGAAACATAACAAATTGTAGAAATGATAATTAACATATATATCAAGATGGTCCATGCGCTGCTGCGATTAAAGTAGATACTTTTCGAGGTTTCTTCAATTTCCATTTTTATTTGATGTAATCGAAGATCGATTGCTTTTAATTCGTCCAGGTTAATTGGTTCCAGTTCCATTGGTTTAAATTTAACTTGCGATTCAGTTGGGTGAATTTCAAACGATAAATTGGGAATTTTGATTGTAGTGATTTTGGCTCTTCCTTTTTGACTTTTGACTAATTTTGAATAAACTTCCATTTTGCAGTTTCCATCCACTAAAATAATATACGTTCCATTGAGTGCGGTTGACACATTTCTCGAATTACATTCTTGTTTCACAATTTCTTCATCCTTGGTTACCAATAACCGTTGATTACTTGATAAATATTAAATTTTTGTAGCCTTAATGTCCAAATAGTGTTGTTGACAATTATCGTAATTTTTGGTGAATTGTATCAGCTGGATTTCACATGGAGAATTTTCGTTAATTTGATTAATCTCGTAATCACAAATAAAATTAGTGGGTTGTAATTCGATACATTTTTGGTTACTCAAAACGTAGTCATGCTCATTTATTAGGAGATACTTGGTTTGAGGGATAATTATGGTTTAAATGGAATTTTTACGAATAGGACATGAATATAAATGAAAATAATTATATTTGATGGTTTTGATAATTGGAATTTCTAGGATAAGATGAATTTTACTAAGTTGTGTGAAAGCTTTGATTTGGATTAATTTTTGGAACTCGGGATAATTTTTTCGCCTTAAAGGTAACGGAAATGTTGCTTCGTTTAATGATGGTTCGATTTCCAATAGTTCCTCCATGAGATCATCTGGTGTTAAAATTGATGGATGCATTACGTTTAATTTAGCAAACGTCAAGGTTTCTTCTAATGTTTCTAAAATATCTTTTATTGTATCTAACGAGGTTATTAACTGCAAGTAAACTGATACGAATGTTAACCTATGCTCGGACTTGGATTTCCATACATTTGTAGCATTAATAAATAATTCCATGTATGCAATTTTTTCTTGAAACATTAATTGGTTACTAGCTAATTTAATTATGGTACTATTAAATTTTTCAATCGCAAACGTAGTAAGTTTAATTTGTTCTTTCATGAGTAGTTTTTGATTATTTTGGGCATTCGTTAAATCTTGAATTGCCTTGTTGTATCTTTCAGCATCATCATTATCGAGGTTTCCCGTAATAATTTTGATAAAACTTCCTAATCCATTGAAAAATGCTCTACGCTGTCTTTTCACAGGCAGTGGGTCTATTGCATTAAATTTTTGTTCAATTGTTTTAATGGTGTTTTCCAAAAGTTTGTGAAAGTTTTCTACTTCCCTTAAATATCCTGAACCGTTGGAATGTTTATAGTAAGCACTTGTAATATTCTTAAAATTATTTACTAAATTATTAAATTCTAACCTGAGTGGTACTACATCTATAATTTATTCTAACCAATGTCCAATAACTATCTACATTACTAGCTGTTCCCAGTTGAACGGGTAGCATCCCTGGATTGTCTTCTAACTTGTGGATGTTGATTGACTGGGTGTTTCCCCATCTGTAACGTTAGGTTTTCTTAGTAGTCGTAAATGAATGCGCTGAATTTTGTTATCTTTCTCAATTTCAGCAGTATTGTCCTCAAAAATTTTACGTATGACAAAGGGACCTTCAAATTTGTCTCTAGTTTTACCTCTTATGTTACTTGTCTTTTTAGTGTAAACTGTTTGATTAATTTTGAATGGGTGTAAATTTTCCGAATTACGTTGTCTTGTCACGTCTTCTTTATTTGAGTGCATTTTTTCTTGAACTCTCTCGTATGTCAGTTTTAATTTGTTTATGTGGTTGGTTACGTAATCCTTGTAAAATCTGTCGTTTAAATAAAGATCATAAGGGTCTCTAGAATTTGTATGTCCTAATATTAACTCAAGTGGAGTATACGCTGTCGAGGAATGAATCGAATTATTGTAAGCAATAATTACGTATTATGAGACGGTCGGAGAGCAATGGTCAAGCGAGTTGACTACGAACGCTCAATACCCGGTTCGAATCCGGGTAAGTAACAACTTATTCTGGCCGTCTCGTTTGGTCCTCCAGGTTGGGGGTTCTACCGACGGGCTGGCTCCTCGTCGTAGGTAAAAAATGTAAAATGCTAAAAAACCAAGCGCCAATTCCCAAGGTTGGTAGTTTGGTATCGGACAACGTCGCAAGACGTTTAAAACCGACTATATATATAATAATTTCGTATTGCATTAAATTTTTAATCGGTGTCCTTTTATCTTGCGTTCTCATTATTCTCAGGTGTTCGATAAGGGTACTATGGAGTCTTTCGATTAATCCGTTAGAGGGTGGATTTCTGGGGGTAATAAAATGTACTATAATTTTGTGGGCTTCCAAAAGTTCTTGAACCGTTCCGTTTTTAATTTCGATTCCGTTGTCAGTTGAAAGGATGATTACTTCTTTTATGGTTTTTGTTCCTTCTTTTCTTGTTTTTACCTTAACTTCGTCATGAAGACTGGTTTTGATAATTAATTGCTGTTGTTTGTCATCGATAGCTTCATTTAAGATTGGTATTTCTGTAATTGGTTCGTCGTCGATATTAGAATGAATGGTTTATTCCTATTCATTTTGGAAATTTTCATTCGGCGGCGGTTTATCTGGAGGTTGAGCTTTTGAACATTTGTTGAGGTTGAACATTTTTCTAATGTCTTCTGCTGTTGGGGACAATGCCCTGGCCAATTCCAATTCACATTGCAAATCGTACATTCTGTCGGTGCTGTCAGAATTATCAACATTAACCATTATTGAAGCGTCATCGCTGTCCTCGATTGCATTTATCTGAATACGAGATAAAGCATTTGCGTTGGTATTGCATTTTCCTTTTTTATAAATAATTTTGTGGTCATTCGAATTATTTATCGTCGTAGTAGCAAAATTATTTTTACATTTGACTAAACACTCGGGTATTTCTACACCGCGTATCAGTTGTCTGTATCTAATTATTTCTTCATGACCTTCCTTATCTACGGGTACTTGAACTACCTTTTGAACTCTCGGTTCAATAGTAATTTGGTAAATTTGATGTTGGTCTTCGTCTTCCAAATAAATTGGTATTGCTTTATTTTTGGTTTTTAATAATATATTTTTAAAATCGATTTTTGCTTCCAAAATTTTTAATAAATCTAACCCTATCAATCCGTCGTATTTATTATTAAAATTAAAAATGTAAAATTTGTGTTTAGATTTTGGATCAATTAAATTAGGTAAATTTATATATGCTTACCTCATTATGAAAACTAACTTGGTGCGCTGTTTGAATTTTAAATGGTTCCGGTTCGATTTGATTAGGAAAATACTTATAAGCCAATTCTTGATTAATTAATGATTTCGTACTTCCGATGTCTAACATAAATTTTGAATTTGTTTCTGAAATTTTAATGTAAGGTAATTTTGTAAAAGACGTTGAGTTGAGATTTATTGTTTCCGCTACGTCGGATTTTTTGTTGATCAGGTCCTCTCGAAAATTTACTTCAATGTCAGGATTTGTAGAATCTTCTTCTTCCGTTTCTTGATAGAATTGTTCGTTTTTGTAGTCCTCTTGAAATTGGGTGTAATTGTGGTCATAATCAAAGTATGTTCCTTCGTGGTTTTCTTCTACATCTTGACAAAATAATTCTTGTGCTGTCCACTTTGGAGCTGATGGATAATTTGATCTGCGAGTGTTACTAGATGACGTATCCATGGGCTTTGGTTGGAAAGGTCGCGTTTGTTTGTTTTCGAATCTGTTACCACTAGCATTCGATCGCTGAGATTGTTGACCTGGTTGAAATCCTTGACCTAGTTGTTATTGGTTGAAATTTGTTGGTCTTGACATGTTGAAACCAGAATTTATGGGTTGTTGAAAACGATGGAAAGATGGTTTTGTCAGGTTAAAATTTGATGGTCGAATAATCGGTTGTTTTTGAAAATTTGGTTGTTTATGAAAATTTGATTGATTTGAAAAATTTGGTTGATTGAAATTTTGAAACTTCGAAACTTTGTTTATTGATCGTAGTGGTTGAGCTGGTGTTTTCTTTTCGATCGGAACATAATTTCGTTGGAAATTTAAAGTGTTTATTTTGTTTTTTGAATACATAAAATTTTCTTCCTCGGTTACAAATTTCATTGCTTCTTCCAAATTTTTGGGATTTTTTAATCTAACCACTAGTCCTAATTGACCATTCAAACCTTGCAAATAAGTTTGTAATGATAAGTCGTCGTAAATTTTGGTTTTTACTACTCTAACATTTGGATCGTTTTCTTGTAATTGAAGATGTGTCAGCAATAAACTACGCACATCCTTTCATCGCATTCCAAACTGATATGGAGATTCTGCCTTATGAGATTTTAAGCTCATTAGGTCGCGTAATAAACAATTTTCGTCACGCTGGTCGCCAAAATGTTGTATTAATAGCGCCTTTATGTTTCCCCAATTTGTAGCATTTTCTCTACTCGCTATTAGGGTTAAAGCTCTTTTTTCAAGTTTACTAATAATTACTTGGATTAGTTGTTCATTACTTGCAGGGTCGTTACTATTAAATTTTGTCAAAAACCGTTCACAAGATTTGGTAAATATTGATAACGTCGATGGGTTTCCATCATATTTTAGTATTAAACTAACGGTGAATTTATCCAATTGTGCCATTTTCGGATTGTTGAGAGTAATTTCGGTATTTGGATTTGAAACAGTAGGGGTTGTTAGGATCAATTGTAATGTTTAGGTTGCCGAATAGGTTGGCAATTTCGGATTCAGACATTCAGAAAATAAATAATAAAAGGATAAAATGAGCAAAACTTACGCCAAGATCGCCAAGAGCGTTGCAAATCTCTTCATATCTTGATGCGTACTGCTTCTGGTGTTGTGGTTCTTCTTTGGATCACTTTGTTTAAATTGTTTAATTATTATTTCGATTTCGGTACGGTCTTATTTAAATTGTATTTTAAATTTTTGTTGCACTTAAGTTTTTCACTTTTTTTTGTTCGTTGAGTTAGTGAATCGTTGAAACGAAAAGCCGTCAGAAATTTTATCTTAAGGCCCTAACTACAATCCTATCGACTGCGCCAGTTACGTTTAGTGTCCAAGAAGAATTTAAAAAAAGCAAATTTAATTTAAAACATTTATTGAATTGCTAACATCGATTTTAGAAGTTATACAATCAATAGTTACAACTACATTAACACAAATTACAATTTCGGTTGACAAAAACCAGTTTTTAAAAAGTAAAAACCTTTATTACACAGGACTTAACTACTTCTACAGTGAATTAGAAAAAGCAACTACTGATGCTCTGCACCTCTATTTAACACCTTTGTTATCTTAAATCTAAGAAAAGCGAATGAACTACATCTTATCATTCTACGTATAACATGAATATCGTAACTCCTCTGGCCTAAGATGAGAACTATGGGTTACCAGAGTTCGAAGATAATTTGATGTTGATCTCCTTTTTCGGCTTACCATTTTCTTCTTCGGCTTCCTCTGCTGAGGGCTTCAAAATTTTGATTCTATTATAATAATATTTAAAAAATACATAAATTAAAATTACAAAGATTATAACATAAATGATTAATGTATATCCACTAATTTTGTGGAAGTGAACCGAAGTATCATTTAATGAATTTAATTTTTCTTTTTGATTTGACAAGTCACTAAAAATATTTTTGATTTCATCGACATTTACTGAATTTAATTTTTCAGTTTTAAAATTAAAATCGTTGTGTACTTTTTGATTTTGACTATAATATAATTTAGGTAATTCAATATTTTTAAATTCCAAATTTAAATTCTTAAAAGTCTTTAGTGTTATCTCTTCTATTTTCACTTCACATTTTGTTTCTATTTGAACTACGTAACTTCCGTTTAAATACACACTGTCTTTGTCATTACCGCACTTGTTCGTAGCAACAACACTTTTTGGTGTAATGATGATCCATTGATTATTTTCCAATTTTTGAATTTTGATGTTGGTTATTTGAACATGAATTAATTTACAATTCGTTGCATTTTCCGAGTGTCGTAGTAGTTGGATTTCACATGGTGCATCTTCTTTGAAATCGATAATTTCTCCATTTTGACATAAATATTCCTTGTTCGAAATTTCAAGACATCTTGCAGTAAGAAATGCATAGTTTTGCTCATTATAAAGGAGGTATTCGGAATGAGGAATTATTGTTTTAAAGGATGTATCGGATAATATTGGCAAAGGATATAAATGATAGTAATTGTAACTTTCAGTTTCTACTATTGGAATTTCTAAAATAAAAATGATTTGATTTTCTTTACTATAACTTTTTATTTCCATAATTTTTTCAAATAAAAGAATATTTTTAATTTCTGGTTCAAATGGAAATTTATTTTTATTGTTTAGTTGTTTATTGATTATTAAAATTTCATTCAGTAGTTCTTTTGGATCTAACATTGAATTATGAAATGTGTTAATTTTTGAAAAAGTGATAGCTACTTCAATTTTTTCCAATGAATCGTAGATTGTTTGAAAGGCTGACATTATTTGTGAAATAAACATTTGTATAAGAAAGAAATGATAAGTTTCGATATTTTTAAATTCTATTGTTTTTAATATCTTCTCTATTTGTAAAATTTTGGATTCTAATATTAATTGATTTTTTGCTAATGTTTGAATGTTTTTCTGATAATTGCCAATTGAATTTTGTAATAACGTTATCTGTTCTTTTACTAATGATTTAATTTTATCTTGGTTTCCTGAAATTGTCATTATTGCTTTGTCATATTTTTCCGCATCATTTTGATCTAAATTTCCCGTGATTGCTCTAATTATGGATCCTAAACCGTCTACTAAACCTCGTTTGGCTCTATTTTGATTTAAAGGATTTAATTGATGAATTTGTAATGTTATTTTTCTTTCTAAAATATTTATTAAATCATAGGAATTATTTAATTCTTGTTTATAACTTTCAGTAAGATTTGTCGAACTAATTTCAAATGAATTTTTTAATTGATTTAATTTTGTTTGAAGTGAATTGAATTCTCGTATGGTATCAGTAATATCAAATATTTGAATGAATGACCAAGTATCAATTTTATTTTGGGCATTTCCTAATTTTAAAGGTAAGAGTCCAGGGTTTTCAGTTATTTTGTGGAATTTTGTAGAAAAGGTTGCGGTTAACAAGGTGAATCTGAAACAAGAGGCATCTTAAGTTCTTTGATATGAATAATTTCGTTCTTGTTTTGTTTGTTAGTAATTTGTACTCTATTTTTATCTAAAATTTCGGTAATTTGGTAAGGTCCAATAAATTTGTTCTCTTTCTTATTTCGAGTTTTTGGATTTTTCTTAAAAACAGTTTGATTTAATTTAAAAATGTCATTAGAATCTCCGTGAGTGTTATGTTTTGAAACTACTTTACGTTTTTGGTCGGTTAATTTTTCATTCAAGTCTTGGTAAACGTGTTTTAATTTATCTTTATGATTTTCCGCATATTCGGTGTAGAATGAAGTTGAGTTAAATATTTCATTTGGATTTCTAGAATTTGTATGGCCAAAAGTTAATTCAAAAGGGGTATAATTTGTAGCGCTGTGTATGGAATTGTTATATCCAATAATGGCATAATCCATCAGATCTTTTTCATTAGGATACATTTCATTCAGTATTCTCAAATGTTCAATAATTGTTGAATGAAAACGTTCGACAATGGAATTTGATTCGTGGTGCATTGCCGTTGTAAAATGAATTTTGATTTTATGAAGATTCAAGATTTCTTTAACTGTTTCATTATTAAATTCGGTACCTTTGTCCATAGTTAAATTTTGGGGGATTCCAAATGAAGTAAAGTATTTAATTAAAGCTTTGCTAATATGAATAGCAGTTTTACCTTCTATAAAAATTGCTTGAGCAAATTTTGTAAATGAATCTACTAATGTTAAATAATTTTTTATTATTGAATTAAAATTATTTGTTTTTCAGGGGCGGTTCCAGTATTAACTCTTTTTGTACATCTAATTAATTTTGGTTTGTTACCAGTAAAATATACTAAACAAAAATCCTTGTACAATTGATCATTGTGAAAATACACGCAATAAACTTTTTGTGGGTCCGTGTATTTTTTTCAAAAAATCTAATATTAGTTCGTTATTTTTTTTCGGTATTTTTAGAGTAATTATTTTATGATTTTCATAACTATCCTGATTTACATCCGCTTTGTGATATGATAAACGTTCGGGAACACTAAAACTTGATTTATTTTGTTGTTAATGATTTCATCACTAGATTGAATTCCGTCATTTGTATTTTCGTTTACGTTAAAGTGCGCTGTGTTAAATACGGGTGTTAGCATTTTTTTATGTTTTTATTTAATAAAAAATATAAACAATCTTATAATTATGTAATGCGAATTTTATTTTCAAGCTTTATGTTCTATTAGTTAGAGT
Organism: Rhagonycha fulva; assembly: GCA_905340355.1. Lineage (NCBI taxonomy): Eukaryota > Metazoa > Arthropoda > Insecta > Coleoptera > Cantharidae > Rhagonycha > Rhagonycha fulva. The sequence continues at coordinate 40,974,665 of HG996556.1, forward strand.
TTTTTTTTTTTTAAATTTGAAATTTTATTTTCAACTGAATAATTTGAATCTAATATTTCTTTGAAATTTATAAATTTGATTTCTTTTGGTTATCAGTTTGAATTTCTAAAGGTTTATTGAAATTTTATTTTTATGCAATATTAATTGGTCCATTATTTTTATGTTATTTGTACCTAAATTTAGAAAAGCGAGATTATATATTACTACTAATAAGCAAAAGATATTATAATGTATGCTACGAGAGCGAAATCCTGGAACTGATAAAGTTCTGGAGGCAAAAGAATACAATAGATTCCTACAAATTTGTTATTTAATTTCTTTCTTTTCATATTTTTAATTTTGAAAATTTGTAGTTGTATAATGTCTAAATTGTAAGGATTATTAAAACAATTTTGTTTAAAGTTTGAAAATTTTTTGTTTCCATAAATTTTTGGTAATATTTGAGGGTTGTAATTTAAATTAAATTTTGTCAACTTTAACTTGTCTTTTAATTCCGGTATTTGTTTATTTTCAAAATTTGGATCTTTTAATAGCTTCAGTTTCCGTTTGTTATCGTCGATTAAAAGTTCAATGCATTTTTGAGAATTGTTTAATTTTGTTAAGTTTTTTGTTTTCATTTTGATCTGGGTCGAGTTAAATAATTTTGTTGGTGTTAAATTTTCTAAATTGTCATCTTTCAATTTTATTTGTTTGTTTGCCAAAATGGTATTTTGTAGTGAGGTTAATCTACTAGTATTTTCATTGAATAAAGTTTCTATTTGATTTTTGGAATTTTGTAATTTTGAAAGCAAACGTTTTGTTTTAATTTTTGGGTCAGGGGTTTTAGTTTGAATATCGGATAAAAATTTAATTTTTGCTTCTATGTCTTTACTAGTCAAAAATTGGGGTTGGTCTGTAATATTTTCAACAATACATTCACATAAAAATTCAAGCGTATTATCATCTGCTTCTCTAGGATTATTAATTATTGATTTGTTTTCTAAATCGTTAATTGAAATTCTAGATAAACAATCTTCATTTGTATTATATTTCCCTCTTTTATTGTAAGGTTCTAATCTGAGATTTTTAAAATTTTGTTTTGATAAATTTAAATTTTCTTGTTCTAAATTTAATGGTTGATGATCGATATCTATTTGGTCAACAAAGTTTAAATCTACTAAAGTTCTTGGTTCAATTTTGAAATGAGCTGAAAGGTTTACTTTTGACTTATTATTGTTAAAATTTTGCATTAAAGGTTTCTTATCGGTATCGAACATTATTGAAATTTCAGTGCGTGTTGTTGTAAATCTTCTTTCTGCAATATTAATTTGAGCGTTTAATTTATCGAGTAAGTCAAATCCGATTAGTCCTTGGTAGTTTTCGTTTAATTGAAAAAGATAAAATTTATGATTTTGATTTGTCTTAAAAATTTGAAAGATGGGAATTTCGGCTACTTCATAATGATTTGAGATGTCATGTGATGTTTGAATATTAAAATTTTCGTTTGAAATGAAATTATTGTAAAAATGATGAGCTAATTTTGGATCGATCAAGCTTTTTGAACTACCTGTATCTATCAAAAATTTTGCATTAATTTCTGGTATATAAATATAAGGTAAGTTAGATTCAAAATTATGTAATTGTACTATCTGGGTTGGTTTGAATAAATGACTTCGCGAAAATTTGTTTCATTATTATCATTGTTAATGTCGTTGTGTTGACATTGACCCTTGTCTATAAATGTGTTATCTTGTTGCAAGAATGCATCTTGAGGGTACAAGTTACATTCTTCCGGCAGGTTGTTAAACTCGTCTTGATTTACATTTTCCGTATAATTAAATAAATTTTCAAATTCGTTTTCGGTTTCTTGATTTTCAGTTACATTCTGATTAAAAAGGTGGTTCATAGAATATTTTGATCTTTCAAAAGTAGCATGACCACTACTTGTATCCATTGGTTCGTGTAATCGATTTGTAATTTGTGTTCTACCAGATCTGTTAAAATTTTGATTCATACCTTGAAAAGGTCTAGGTTGATTTTGAAAAGTTTTATTAAAATTAGTATTTTGAAATGAAGGTCTTTGATTAATCGCAGAGTTATTTTGAAATGGTGAAAATCTATTAAAATTTGGGGTGTTTTGAAATTGTGGCGTTTTGTTAAAATTTGAATTATTTTGAAATGGTAAATTTTTATAAAAATTTGAGTTATTTTGAAATTGTATAGGTTTACTAAAATTTGAAGTATTTTGAAAAGGTGAAGACTGATTAAAATTTTGCGAATTTTGATACTGTGGAAATCTGTTAAAATTTTGAACGTTTTGAGTTGTTGGAGTTTTATTGAAATTAAAATTGGTTTTAAAATTATTATTTAATTTTCCAGGTGTTAATCTTTGTTCCGGTCTAAACATAATATTCGAATTTAAAGTGTTACTTTGGTTAGTGGAATAAAGAAAATTTTGTTCTTCTAATAATAAGCTCATTGCTTTTTCAAGACTATCTGGATTTCTTAATCTAACGTTAGTTTGAATTTGTCCAGTTAGACCTTTTATAAAAGTTTTTAAAGCTAAATTATTGTAATTTTTTATTTGAATCGCCATTTCTTCAGGTGGCATTGATGTTGAATTTAAATTTGACGTGATTAACAATCGTACGTCTTGACAACGCATGCCAAAATTATAAAAAGATTCATTTCTATTTGGTTTCAAATCAATTAAATCTTGCACAAGACAATCGATATTTCTTTGATCTCCGAAACTTAATTGTAATGCTGATTTTATAGCTAACCAATCGTTGAGTTCGCTACGGGAACCAATTAAAATTAAAGCTCTACCTGTTAATTTGCCTAATACAGCTCTTAACAAAAATTGGTTTAAAGCGTTATCGGTAGCACTTGAAAATGTATTTATTAAATTTTGACAATTATCTATAAAAATATTCAAAGTGTGAGGGTTTCCCTCGTAATGTGAAATACTATCTAAATGCAATTTTAATAAATGATAATTTGTTGCCATTGTTGATGGTTCTAATTTTATGTTACTAAATAAATTTGTTAATTTTTCCAAATCAATTTCTGGGTTCATAAATTTCTCGGAAACGTGCGATTGAAAGTTACACTTATCTATCTTATACTAGGAATTGAAATGATATGAAATTAAATGAGACTTACAATAATGCTGTTTTCATTCTTTGCCGTTCGTTTTCTTAGTTGCTAATGCCTATAAGTTTGGACGATGCTTGTTCCTTCCTCAGGACTTCCTAAATTAATTGTCAACAGTTCGGACGATGCTTGTTCCTCCCTTGATGACTGCTGTGCTGTTTTTGTCCAAATTGAATTTTTTTTCTTCGAATTCCCAATTAATCGATGATACGAAAATTGCTCTTGCGATAAGGTCAATTTTGGGAATCCTACCGACTGCGCCAATTACAATTTCGGTTGACAAAAACCAGTTTTTAAAAAGTAAAAACCTTTATTACACAGGACTTAACTACTTCTACAGTGAATTAGAAAAAGCAACTACTGATGCTCTGCACCTCTATTTAACACCTTTGTTATCTTAAATCTAAGAAAAGCGAATGAACTACATCTTATCATTCTACGTATAACATGAATATCGTAACTCACATTACGAGTGACCGTACTATACGATAATTACTATATGACTCCCGTGGATAACAATGCTCTTATATTTATAATAGTATAAAAATGCTTACAAACTATTTGCAGAATTAACATTAAAAACATAAACAAGTGTTGCACATAAACTGCACTCGAAGAGGTCATCCACGTGTGGCTTGAAATATTAAGATGTTATGGTGACAACATGACACGTGCACCTGCTAGGATTACGGACCGGGGACTTAAAACTCTCGTGTGTTCACGAGAATAATACAGGTACCCTCGTGTTTTTTCCGTGCGTGGATACCCGTAGGGTAGGATGAACGGATCCTAGTGGCTGAGTCAGTCCGGGGGCGGTAGTTGTTCTCCTAGGCCTGACAACACTCCACTTTGGCCATGATTTCTACTTAAAACGGGCGGTCTGGGCTAGTCCACCCTGATCAATCGACTGTGCGGCCCTCCATCTGATGGCTGGCAGGACGAGGTCGGGGTGTGTAAGCACTCTGCCTCGCTTCTGGGGGCTATATTCCCTGGGTAGCCCTGATGTCGACTTGTCGGCGTCCCCTTTTGCGGGACGTGGCGGGTGGGGAGCTTGGGAACGAAATTATTATCTCATCACATGGATAAAAATAAACAAAACAACCTGACAACTGTGTCCCCTGGGGATGCATTGTCCAACAAAAAAGGTGCGTTTGCTACAGATGTCCTTGTAGTACAAAACTCCGAAGCCAAGGAGGGGTCGTCTCAAAAGGGATGCCCCTTCTGAAGGCAACACTGGGGGTTCTCGTCATAAAAAGCGTAAGATCTGCGGTGCGGAGAAGAAACGCCGTAAGAATGCCAAACTAAGGCAGGCAGCTGCAGAGGCTGGCGGCCAACCAGACACCGTGATTGATCATGAAAAGGCTGGGGTGTCCAAACCTAAGGGTGGGGACAACACTCCTTCGGGATCAGGAATGGTAAAGAAAGCACCACCGAAGAAGGAGAAATCCAAACCCTTTCAGAAAACTGATGCTAAAAAGAGAGTAAGGTCCACGGACTCTCGGCCATCGCCTCAGAGCAATTCGAAGAAGAAGGCTAAGTTGTCTGTGCCTGACTGAAATAACCTGGAGGGGGTGATCATGATCACCTACAAGGAGGCTGCCACTAGGCACCTTCAGGTAGCAGTGATAGACCGCTCTAGCCAACTGGGCAAACTCACAGAGGCCCGGATAGAATTAGTTGAGGGACATCTCGACTTAGCCCTCGACAGGACGATTCAGTAATGGCAAACGTAATACCCACTTTTGGGAGTTTTCGGGGGAGATCTTAAGAATCAACTGCGATAACGAGAGTTCCCTTAAGTGGTTAAAAGCAACCGTTGCAATATAAAAGAGTAGTGTGTCTTCTATGACACCGACAAGAGTGCCCCTTTGGGGAAGCTCATTTTCTTTGGTGTCAGTGAAGAGGATGCTAAGGCACTCAAAACAAATAAGAAGAGGGTGAGCTACAAGTTCTCCACCATCCGAGAAGGGTACAGCGAATTGAGAACGCTGTACCGACACAAACGGTGGAGCAGGTGACGGCACAGCTTGACCTCATGGGGATCCATGAGGAATCTCAGGCGGAAGATGCCGCTCCAACGTTAAACCCCACTACCGAGGAAGCTTAATGGCTGCCATGAAGGAGTGGAGGTTTATTCAAGCTAACCTGCAGCATGGCCGGGCGGCCCTTTGCCGCCGCCTTGCTGACTGTATGAATACAATAGCTCTGATACAAGAGCCACATATAGTGAAAGGCAGAGTCACTGGCCTTTCACCCTTGAAAGGGAATGTCATAACAGGCAGCCTTTCAATGAAACCCAGAACATGTATTTACATATCTGGCAATATTCGGGCCAATCCTTTACAGCAATTTAGCGACGGCGATATAACAGTTGCCCGGCTGAGCTGTGATCTTGGGGATGGCCTAAGAGACATTATTGTTGCATCAGTGTATCTCCTAGTTAACTCCCAGGATCTGCCACCGTCTTCAAGACTGGTAGAACTGGTGAGGCACTGCGAGCAACACAAAAAACACCTCATTATTGGATGTGACTCAAATTCCCACCATATTTCGTAATAGAAAAAATGAGTTCTTATAAAAGAAAAAGTGATAGGAAGCTTGTTTTTACTGAACAGCTTATGGCGGAGATTAGAGATAAAATTAGTAACGGCCAGAGTAAACAAAGTATTTCACGAGAATTGAATATTCCAGAAGCAAAATTATGCAAAAGATTAAAAATTGGTACTGTTCCAGTATCACTTGGACGATACAAATGTATTTTTAGTGAACAACAAGAAAATGAATTAGCAAAGTATGTGCAAGAAATGGATTGCAGATTTTACGGATTAACCATGAAAGACTTGACCAGTATTGCTTTTGAATTCGCCAAAGCTAATGGTGTACAGCATAATTTTAATATGAAAAAAAGGTTGCTGGCAAAACTTGAATACGTTGTTTCTGTCAGAGACAAAAGATCACATTAAGACAACCCGAGAAGTGTTCACTTGGCAGAATGATAAGCTTCAACAGATCCCAGGTTGATTTGTTTTTTAAAAATTTGCAAGATATGTACGAAAAATATAATTTCACAAGTAATTTTATATACAACATGGACGAGACAGGCATATCTACAGTACCCAACAAGCTGCCCAAGGTGTTTACACAAAAAGGCAAAAAATGCGTGGGAAAAGTTGCTAGCGGCGAAAGAGGTCAACTAGTTACTGCAGTATGTTGCATGAGTGCTGGTTGAGTATATGTTCCTCCAGCATTAATTTTTCCTCGTAAAAGAATGAAAGAAGAGCTGCATACAGAAGCGCTTTCTGGAACTTCACCACTTATTTCTGAATCAGGCTTTATAAATTCCGAATTATTTCTTGAATGGATGAAGCATTTCCAAAAACATGTTAAAGCTTCCAAAGATGCTCCTGTTGTATTAGTATTAGATAATCATTCATCTCGCCGAAGCCTAATGTTATCAAATACTGCCGTGAAAATTTCATTCATCTTTTACGGTTGCCTCTACATGCCAGTCATAAAATGTAGACATTGGATAAATGACATTTTGGCCCACTAAAAACTGCATACGCCCAAATAACTGACAATTGGTTAGTTACCAATCCTGGTAAAGCTATTACTCAAAAGCAAGTTGCCGGTTTATTTAAAACAGCATATTATAAAGTTGTTACGACTACGTCGAACAGTCCCTTATTTCACTTAAAATTTCGATTTGATTTCAAAACTATTTGAAAAGACCTCGTATGTACGGCAGACGGTCGTCTCCACTTAGTTATTTTTAGAATTTATATCCTGAATAAAACGCAACTCTCGTAAAAGAATTCTTAGAAATTCTGTTGTAAAATGCTAGTAGGCACAATACAGAATTACGTCATGTGTAACAAGTGAGAAAAATAACGAATTGTTCCATTTTTACTCCTGTATTTATGCAACTCATTAAGCTTTGAAGAATATTTAATAAAAATCTTTGTTAAATTTTAAGATGCCATCTTGGAAAATAAGAGAGCATACTTCACTTTCTTGTGTACCTTCGACGAAGTAACATGGTTAACTTTCTGTTAATCAGTCAAACAAGTAACTTGTGTTAAATTTTCGGTTGGTCAGTCGAACCAGTAACATGTTAACTTTTTGCATATACCTCAAACTATTTAGACGTGTTATCTTTATCAGTGCCTTTAAAACGAATAAAATGTGTTAACTTCCTGATATCTTCGATTAAATTTTAGTGTTAACGTTTTTATGTGTCTTCCCGAATAAGCTTCGATCACAGAAGTAACAATTTTTACCTTCAGTTTCGTGAGTCAAACAAGTAATTACAACCATTAAATGGTGTTAATTTTTGATGTCTTGGATAAATAACTTAGTTAAACTTTCGTGGCAATACTAAATAATGACCTACGATTTAGTAACTGTGCAAAAATTCGAACGTTCACAAACTGATGAAACAAATGCAAATTTCGTAAAATTCAGTTAATAAATTATTAATTACGAAAAAATAAAGAAGAAATAAAATGTTTACCAATTTTATTAACGAAAAAATGGATTACCGATTAAATTAACGACAACAGAAAGAAGAATGGAGTGTAAATTATTGGATGCAACTGTAATTATACGACAACCACTACGGAATGCCTCCAGTAAATGCTGATTCTTTGAATTTGAAAACCGGAAAAGTGTTGTGTTATATTGGTGAAAATGGCTTACTACGTTTAGAAAGATCAAAGGTTAGTTTAAGTTAATTTTAAGAAATGTAACCATCAATAATTATTAACTATTGACTTTTTAAACTTTATTCATGCGACTAGTTTGGTCCAGTTTCAATTACTTATTACTTAAAAAGTCGATTGTGCAATTATTTATCTTTAATTGGTAAAATGTACCAAATTTTAAATCAATCCTTTAAGGATAAAATATCGTCAATTGTTTATTTACAATTAATTTTAACCAAGTAACTCAGTTACTATTTTTTATTAAGTTAATTTTTGCGAACGTTCAGTCAATAGGTACTTTAAGAATTTATTGTGTTTATGTATCGTATTTTTATGTCGACGTTATTTAGCTTCCATTATATTTATAAAAAGCATATTTCTTTTTATTGGAATGCGCCACATTCATTTCAGAGATCTGGTGTTATGTAAAAACGAGGTAAGCACGTATTTTGGTTTCATGCAGGTAGTACCCTGAGATTAAGGTCTTGGTATTTTTTTTTGGATTTCAAATTCAAAGAATATAGCGTTCTCCGACGAATTGAGCTAGCAACGGAAGATCATCAACCTTTTATTAAGCGGGGTGTATCAAAGTATCCAATCTCGACAAAGCAGTACAAGCATTTGAAGCTACAGGAATCTGGCCTTACAATCCCGATCGTTTTAGTGAAGAAGATTTTGCTCCTTCACTTGTAACTGACAAACCTTACAATGTATGTGAAGAAGCTCCTAGAGCTATAGAATTTGCTGAAGCTGCTGACATTCCCACAAAATCAAATGAGATTACTGAAGCGACTGAAGTCTTTGAAATTAATTTCAATGCTTCCACGGAATTTCCTGTAAATCCCGAATATGGAGAAGAAATATTGACCTCAATTTTAAAGGATATTAATTCTCCATAATCAGATAATCTGAATGATTTTAAAATACATTTGGATGTCGAAAACGGCATGAAACCTGGACCTTCCACGGCTGAAGAAAAAGAAAACATTAATCAAGCCACCCAAGATAACGCTACTGTAAAACCAGAGGATTTACGACCATATCCAAAATGTAATCAAACGGGGCAATCCAGAAAACGTCGATCTCAGAAATCAGAGATATTAACAACCACACCCTTAAAAGATGAACTGGAAGCGAAGCAATCCGAATTAGCAAAAAAGGTTAAAAGAAAAATTGGTTTAGAGAAATAGGCAAAGTCTACTGCTGAAAAGACCAAGCAAAGAAAAAAGTTAAAGCATCTACCTCAAAAACAAATATAAACGTCAAAGAAAGAAACGGGAAGCAGAAGCCATCCAAGGCCGAAAAATGTAAAGAAAATAAGAAAACAGAAGAAATATTATGTCCATCTTGTGATGCATTATTTACAGATCCGCCATCTAAGGACTGGATACAGTGTTCTAAGTGTGATATTCCCCACCATTTGGTCAAGTTTCGGGGGAAAAATTTCCCCCCGCCCTCGATTAGAACTTCAAATATCTAGAGAACGGTGCGTCGTAGAGGTGCGGTTTGTGCCAATCGAAAGGCGTCTCAAAGGGCTTCCTTTTTACCTCCACCCCTCTCGCGAAAAACTGTAATAACTCAAAAACGGGAAGTCGTAGAAAAGTGCGGTTTGCGCCAAAGTGAACGTCGATAAGAGGGCAATCTTTACCACATCTCAAAAAACGCTTTGACAGATTTTCATCGCAATGTCAGACGACGGGACGGTACGACGAGAAAGCGAAAGCTCAGAATGCTCCGGTACGGAGGCTAGTAGAAGAGAGCCCGCCTCGATGGCGGAAACTGCTTCATCCGCGAGTGGGGGAAAGTCGGTCGGGCAGACGACGGCCGCGGGTGTGTCCCCTGCGGTCAGAGTAGCATCAAAAGGTCATTCTTTCAAAACCATGGAGGAGATCTTGGCAGCCTACGAAAAACATGCGGCAATATCGAACACCCGCAGTGATCTTAAGATGGCACTGAAAATCGGTAGTACCACCATGAAGAAAAAACTGATAGAGCTAGATAAAGCCAAGACGCAAGTTGATCAATGCCAGACGACGATCGCAACCATGACGGGGGAGGCAAAGAGGACCCAAGAAAAGATTGCGACAAGGGTCAGAGAAATAAGTGAACTTGTCGCCAGATAGCGACGTGAACGCGAAATCAAGAAAATCTAATAAATGATGGATTTAAGCGGCTTCCCGCAGAAATCAAAGCACTTGCAACCAAAGTACAACATTGCAAGCAAGATACTAAAAAAGTGCGGACGACGACGAACAATGTGCAGCTCGGAATCGACAGAATCAAAGATGTCGTTCTGGAGATGTCTAGAGGAAGCTTGGAAACATCGATACAAGCTGACCAAATCGACACGTTGAGATGGGCTGTAGAGAGTTCGGGTGCGTTCGTAGAACGATGCGAGTCAGTGATGAGGGCGGTCGAGAGCGGAGTCGCGGCTCGAGCAGTTAAGCAGTGCGCGGATGCGAGCTACGAAACGGACGCTTCATTGGCGGCAGACTCAGCTACGCGGGGGGTTGCAGAGCAATGCGAGACCGAGACAAAAGCGGCCGAGAGCGGCGCCGCGGCGCGGGCATTAAAGCAGTGCGCGGATGCGAGTTGCGGTACGGACGCTGTGTTGACGGCGGACGCGGCTACGCAGGTAGCTGTGGAAGGTTCGGGTGCGCTCGTAGAGCAAGGCAAAATCGTGGCGAGAGCGGTCGGGAGCGGCGTCGCGGCGCAAGCCACACAGCAGTGCGAGGATGTGAGTTGCAGGACGGACGCTACGTTAGCGGCGGACGCAGCTACACAAACGGACGTTAGAGCACTCGGGGACATCCTGAAGTGGTGGGTTAAACATCGAGAGTCACCACTGATGCAAGCCACCACTGATGCAAGTGACCGAAGTGCCGTGGAAGCAGGGATTCCTCTCGCGAAGGAATCCGCAACTATAAAGTCTTCCGCTCGGATAAAGTGTCGACGACAACATCGAGCACAACGAAAACCAAACCGGCACAAGCATCAAGTAGCAAAACACCAATACCGCCGCCAATAACACCAGCAGCGGTGGAGGCGAAAATGACATCGGTGCCAGCAGCATCAAAAACACCTGCAACTTACGCACAAAAAGCAGCAGTACCAACAATAGCTACGACTATTCCAGAAGCAAGATCGGGACCGGCGTCGCAGACGGCTGCACGGGTGTCCCTACCCGACTCACGGGCGAGTAGAAAACAAATAATCTTCGAAAGAAGAAAAAAGTCCGGAAACGGTGAAGAAAGAAGACCAACTGTCCTCATTAAAACTGGAGGGAAAAAAGATATTGAGAAAACTCTATCACAGATAAGCGCAGCTGTAAGAGATACGGACCTCGACAATACTGTCAGGTTGGTAAGAGTAAATAAAGACGGTTACCTTGTGGTGGAGACAGGTGGGGTGCGGGGCTTTTCCCAGCTACTGGAGAGGCTAGACAAAAGCATCCCAAAAGAAAAATACAAACCGCTCATCAAGGAGAAAACCATAAAAATCTTGGATCTCCTTGGTGACATTTCAGTACAAGATTTAACTAACTGCCTGCGCGAGCAAATAGGAGCGGGAGGGTACATGGAAGGCCCGGTCATAAAGGAATACCATGCATATGCGCAGACCGCCACCGTTAAAATGGACGCGCAGACCGCCACCGTTAAAATAGACGCGCGGAGTACGCAGGCAATACTGGATCGTCAAAGGATTCGTGTCGGTATCAACAGATGCCAAGTGAGAGAGGTGTCAAAGCGCTGTTTTAGGTGCTGGGCCTCCATTCATGGAGGAACTTGTAAACTGCCAGACAGGAGAGGAGATTGCTACCTCTGTGATGCCCATAGAAGTCCGGTAGGGAAGGATCACCTGAAGCTGTGACGTACTCTGGGCCGACATATGTAGCAATTCGTAGTGGGAAACATTCATTTTCCAACGCAGAGACTCATACCATCGACGTTCATAAGCTTTTTGAATTACCGACTTTTGAAAACTTGAGAACCAGAGAAGGTTTTGTAAAACCTGTTTTTATTTTCACATGCGATGGTGGTCCCGATGAAAATCCACAGTATGAACGGGTCATAGTTTCACATTTTAAAGATTTTAATTTAGATGCAATTTATATAGCTACAAATGCTCCAGGAAGGAGTGCATTTTACAGAGTTGAACGACGCATGGCACCTCTTAGTCGCGAACTTACTGGAGTAGTATTAAATCATGATGATTTTGGGTCACATCTTGATTCAAGTAATCGAACTACCGACTTGAAGCTAGAAAAACGAAACTTTGAAAGTGCGGGCAATGTGTTGGCTGATATATTTGGAGCAAATTAGTCATTGATGATTTTCCTGTAGTTGCCGAATATGTTGTACCAACTGATACCAGACTGGATGTTGAACAAGCTATGATGTTAAAAAATAATGCTACTTCCCACACAGCACAGAATATCTCATGGATATTTATAGAATGTCAGATCCCAAATGGACATCCACTGGATATCCATATATCCATGAAATATCAGCATCCAGTGGATATCCGCATGATGGATGTCCTTTTTCAGGTATTAGATATTTATATCTGTTATGCTATTTTCTAAATGAGATTGTATCTGCGCATGAGTGTGACAACCTGATAACAAATCACCAATTATATTTACTGAAACCTAGCAAAAAATAGTATTTGCGCATGCCTTAAAGTTAAATATTCTAGCATGAACACCGTACTATAGTTTCTTAAATCAATATATCCATTAGATTGTAACGTGCGAATTTCGCCTTAGCAAGGTCCCACTAATTTAAGTATGAAAATAGGATACAAAATTTTGAAGCACCCTATATTCTTTTATTTTCATTCTATTGTTTATAAATTTATTTTAAACTAGGGGGGCTTTGCCCCCCTGGCCGCTGTCGCGGCCCAACCCCGCGGGCCGCTTCGCGGCCCTAATAGCACATGAACGAAATAACTTTGAGTTGCAAAACTTCTTTTCATACAACATTTTTTTCCGATGATTAATATATCTCAACGGATGAACGGATTAACGTTTAAACGGATTATAACGTCATACAGCTTGAAAATTTAAAATAAATGTTATCGATTACTATTAGGTATTTTTTTATTTCTTGAAAACGTTCTGCAATTTTACTATTGGTTAAAGGGAAAGAACCAATCACAATCTTCCAAAACGTTGCATAAAAACGTTGCATATTTTGTCTTATCTTTTTACAAAATTAATTTTTCCAAAATATTGCACTGCAATATCGGCGTTTTTGCGTCATATCTCCGGCATCATGAGGTATTATTATTATTTGAGAATTATTGGCAATTTGAGCTACTGTCTGATTTTCGCTTTTCATGCATTCATTCAAAGGTTCCTTTGATTTTTTTGCTGGCGGATTTGATTTTGATAGTTCTTGTTGCTGCTGTTGTCTTTCCCTGAGTTCCTTGACACGTTCTGCTGATGTTTTAGAAGATAAAAGCTTGTAATTTGTTGATGGGAACGACGGCTGCGGCCGATCAACGTCTCAAGTACTAAACAGATCAAATTGCCTGAGATGTTGATCAGTTGATCAGTTTATACCATGGTATAAAGGTTGAGACAGTAAAAATAATTTTATATCTTATATAGTATAAACATTTCGGTTTCATAAAAATGTTACAGAAAAACGTTACATAAAAACGTTACATAAAAACGTTACATAAAAACGTTACATATTGAGCCTTTATCTTTTTATAATATAGGGTAGATTTTACTTTTCAACTAAACAAAGGGAATATAGGGACTGCGCAAAATTTTTGTAGAAAGAGATAAGGATATCGGGAGATAGCAGGTGATTTTGGTGGAAAATAATTGCAGTTAGCAAGGATCCGAATAGAAAAGTGCGAATTAGGCGGTCGATATCGTTTTTAATTAGTTGAATTTGGTTAACAATTCATTACCGGTTTTTCGGATTTCAAAATTCGAATCGATCTTTATTCACAAGGGAACGGCCAAGATTGTAACGGGACGTTCCTCGTGATATTCCACCTGCCGTGGGTTACAGCCAATTTATTCGAGGCTGCTATTTTGATTCAAGCGTGCAGAAATTTGCATCATTTTCGTTTACCATCCAATATCAACTTCAAGTCGCCGTTGCGAGCACCTGGGTGACAATTGAGTGCGAGTGTTCTCCTTATTGTTGGATTATCTGCTACCATCTTTCCAAGATGATACCAAAACCTCCTCGTCCAATATTACATCAGTGAGCTACGACTGACAGCTGGGCTCCATTTTGGCATATTCTACCGTGCATATCGAAGTCAGCTCATTATATCAGTTTGGTTGCGTTCAGTAGAAGAACAATTGACTACGTTTCGAAGGCGCTACGTTTCGAAGGGGTGAGCGTTTTTTTTATATTCCATTCTCACTTTCGGTATTTTCGGACTACATCGTGCGACGTAGTTTTGCACATAAGTACGCGGGCGGCAATTTGGCAAAAAAGATCATTTATCTTCATAATTTTTATTCTGTTTGCGAAAAAATCGGAACAAAAGTTCCGATTGTAAATTATTGTGCGCCAAATCAGATCTGACGCGGTATTTTTTTTTAACAGCTGCGTCTGAAAATTTACTGTGGAGTACCTGAATTGCTTTGACCACATTATTTCTTTGTATATTTCATTTTATTAAAGCCATCTACTTGTACTCTGGGATTTTATTTCTATTACTTTCGTGCTTTCAGGCTTTACTGACATCTGGCGAGCGGCGATAAGCACGTGGCGTCTTAGTTTTTTGTGTAATTTTTTTGATAGGGTCGAGGATCTCCTCGGCTTGCACCCCCCCCCCCCCATAAGTGTCCTCTGTTGAGCTAAGCCGTAGTGCCGCTTGAGAGGCCCAAGAGTGCAGGTAAGATCGTGGGTTTTTTTTGTAAGTGAAATTTTGTGAGACGCATTTTAATTTAACGTCACAAGATATCCATATATCCACAGAAAAACTATTTTATTATTAAGTTGGTATTAGTGCGTCAAGTGAATTGCCGAATGTGATTTGTATAATCTGTGGTTTTGTAGTATTGTTTTGGTATTGTGTATTCTGAAGTGTTGTTGGTATTAATTATTGTGATTAAGAATTTTTTGCCAACTACCATTGTGAATTCCAATAATAATATAGTGTAAGGTAAGTACATTTTCAACCAATTGTTTTTGAACATAACCTAAAAATGTTGTTTTCTTTTAGGTGTAAAAATTATTATATTATATTAATTTTATTATATTATTGGTTTTTTAAATTTTTAACAACATAATGAATAGAGGTTCTAAACGCAAGGCATTAGTTGATGTCTCATCTAGACATCTACGGCGTTTGGTGACTATGAATTCTACCATAAATTCTTCTAATGAAGAACAACACGCTGTGACATTACCTGCTGATGAAGGCAATCTGAATAATTTAAATTGCTTGGTGAATAACGTACTAGAAGTATCTGATAATAATACTATAATTAATGATTTGAATGATTTAAATTACGTAGTCAACGATGACAACATAAACAATCCCATTATGCAGCGTAACATCCAAGAAGTACCTGATAATACTGCAATAATTATTTTATTATTATTAGCACAACAAAATTGCACTTTTTGTCTGATGAATGACTTTTATCACTTGATGTTTACTAATTTGACATCGTTGATTCTAAATATACTTTCATTTCTTTTTGTAACAGCTATTGTTTACGAGTGACAGCTGTCACTAAAAATTCGCTGTTACCGTGTTAATTTGCTGCTAACTTAAAAATGATTAAGTTCTCTTATAATAATTTGATATGCCAACATCAAGAAAGGTTTGTGTGAATGATCCGAATCATTTTTGTTTCATTTGCGCAAAGTATATGTTTAAAAAATGCCGTTTAAATGCGACAGCGTTCGTAAGTGAGGCCTATAAAAATTACTTTGGGCACCCGCTGGATATGAAAGATAAGCCTTGGATTCCGCAAAAGTTATGCAAAACGTGCGTTGAGTTTCTACGTTTGTGGACAAATAAGAAAAGGAATAGTTTCCGGTACGAAACCGCCATGATCTGGAAGGAACCCGTGAACCACCACAATAACTGTTATTTTTGTTTGGTGAACATAACTGGCATTAACCGAAAAAATCGAGCCAAATGGGAATATCCTTACATACGATCCGCACATAGACGTGTTTTGAGCCCTAAGGGCCAGTTGTATAAAGGAGGGTTAACTCGGGGATCAGCTGATCCTGGATCAAGAGTTGACCCAGGATCAACGTCTATTCCTTTTATTTTGTTATTCTTACTTTAATACACAAAAAAACAATGTTGCCAGGGGTTATTTTAATAAATGACAAAAGGATTGAGATAAACAGTATAAATCACAATAAATTTAAAAGTAAATAAAGTTAATCCTGCGTTAATCCACCGATTTCTCGGATCAGAAAATCGGTGAGTTAAACCAGGCGGGGATCACAAATTGCGCCAGCGGTCGAGGGTTCTTTTAATCCTACCCGTAAATTGCGCCAAAAATTTTTGCGGTTGACCGTAAATTGGGTCAAAAAAAGGTTGTTATATTTTAATCCATTGCTTGTATGACAAAAGCATTAGTACTACTGAAAAAAAATTGGGTCTTAATTTAACAGAGGTGCATTTAACCCATATTTTCACACTGTAGGAGTTTCACTGATTTTTACGTTAAGAGCAATATCCAGTGCTTAAGTACAATTTTTGTGTTTTATGTAATTCATTTCCAGGACGTTACAAAAATTTAAATAACTGCTAGCATGCCGAAATCTTTTAACAATTTTTCATGTAAAGGCGCTAAAGGCAATTGGTTTATTTATTGGAATACTACGTTATTTAAAAACTAGAATTGGTGGGGGGGGGGGAAATCCCACATTCTAGTTTTCAGATAACGTGGTATTCCAATAAATAAATCAATTGCTTTTAGCGCCTTTACATGAAGAAGTGTTAAAAAGAAGTGTTTTCGGCATGCTAGCAATTATTTAAATTTTTGTAACGTCCTGAAAATGAATTACATAAAACACAAAAATTGTACTTAAGCACTAGATATTACTCTTAATTTAGATATTTTCTATTTCTGAATTTTAGCAGAAATTATAGGGTGTCCTTTTATGTCAGTCCAGCGTGATACCAAAAACTTATAGAATTTGGACTTTCAACTGAATATCAAGATAAAAATTTGCTTATTGGAAATTGGTTGAAATGGACATTTGAGCTGCAGTATTTAAACCCCACAAAAGTATCTGAAGGTTTAATGCAAATTATGCCCGTAGATGCCAGACTTTCTAAATATTCTTCATATTTACATAACACATACATACAAAAAAAATCTTTGTTCCCCCCCAAACATTTGGGCATGGAATACATCAAATTTGTTCCGAACAACTAACGCATGCGAGTCTTTCCACAATTATTTTGCTAAAAATTTTCATACAGCTTATCCAGACTTTTACACATTTTTGGACGCCGTATTAGATATGCAAATTTCTGTTTACGTTAAAATCGATAGTATTAATCAACAGAAGCAAATCCGTACTAAAACTATACTCAAGCAAAAAACATTGCAATTCAACATAGCATTGTATCAATCGAAGGAACTAAGCAGATTTGATTTTCTAAAACGTAAATGTCATCATTTTGCAGATATTTATTAAAAATAATTAATAATAATCTTCATTAATAATTATATATTGTTGTTTATATTTTGTTTTCTATATTGTATTAGAAATGACGCCAAAGAAATTGAATTTGCGCTGATAGGTACAGCTGTGCGTAGGTTACCGTTACTTTTTTATATATTTTTCTAAAAATAAAACCTTCTAAAAACTACGCCACTGTGGGAAATACATAATATTATAATTACTACTAAATACACCACTTTTTGGGTATTACAACTTAAGCTCCCTAAGCAACCGCTGGCGCAATTTGCTAGTTGTCCTTAAGCTACCGATCAAAAAAATCCAAAAAAATATTGACCGTTGGCGCAATTTACCGGCGTCCAAACCAGGATCAACGCTTGACCCTCTCTTATTCAACAGACATTTGCTTTGATCCTTGGTTTAACTCTGATCCGAGGATGATCCTCTTTTATACAACTGGCCCTAAGATACCACCTGAACCTCAGGTTGATGCTTTACAGAAAGAGCCAAGTGATTTTGAGACGACAACTGGCAGTAGTGATAGTGACTTTGAATGTGACCTGGAAACTCCAAAACCATTCAACCAAGATGATTTAAACGACCTTATCAGAGATCTAGGACTGTCAAGGTCTGCTTCTGAATTTTTTTTTTCAACTTAAGAACTAAATAAAATAGGATTATCTTTAAATATGTTGTGTTTTATTCTAAAAAGGCCCATGTGTCACATTTTTTAAACTAAAGCTGATACAGAAATTTCGATCACAGATTTGAAATCGTGATTAAAAATTGGGCTAATATCATGTAACATAACCCAATCATCAGATATGCTGTTGTGCAGTTTCTATCTAATTATAATTAATGATACTAATTTTGATAATTACGATGTTTTGAACCCAAGTTTGGCAAGTTCTGATGATGACGATAATTCAGAACATAGGATGAAATTTAATCATGTGCTGGCATCGTGGTCCTACAAACATCAGATTTCGCATTCAGCACTATCTGATTTGCTTAAATCAATTAATGATTTTGTACCTGAAGCGAAATTACCGAAAGATCCGCGAACGCTTTTAAAAATACCTCGAAGTAGTGCTATTCGAAAGATGGAGCCAGGAAGTTACTGCCATTTTGGAATATCCGTGGGATTACAGGAAACCTTTCAATTAGATTTTGAAAAATTTCAATTCAAGAAAATTCTACTAAAAATAGGTATTGATGGTTTGCCAATTTCTGAATCAAATTCAAGCCAACTGTGGCATATCCTAGCTTCGGTTCACCCCAGTTCAAGAGTATTCCTCATAGGAGCATATCATGGCTATTCAAAGCCATCCAACGCCAATGAATTTCTTGAAGAATTTGTTAATGAATTTAAAGATTTAATCAATAATGGCTTTAGGTATCAAGATAAAATGTTTGAAGTAGAAATACATTGTTTAGTTTGTGATGCACCAGCAAAATCATTCGTAACAAAACCCAAAGGTCATATTGGTTATTTTGGATGTACAAAATGTGAACAAGAAGGTCAGTTTAGAGAGAATCGTATGTGCTTTCCCGACATCCATTGTTCACTTAGAACAAACAAAAGTTTCCTTTTACAATCGAATGAAGAATTCCATCAAGGTGTGTCAATTTTAACCGGCATTCCTAGATTTGGAATGGTTACGCAAATACCATTGGACTACATGCATTTAGTTTGTATTGGTGTCGTAAAGAAAATGATAAATTTGTGGCTTCATGGTAAACTTTCGACGCGTTTACGACACCAACAAGTATTGGAGATATCTAAGAATTTGCTTTCATTGAAACCTTTCATAACTCGAGATTTTGCAAGAAGACCACAACAATTGAAGGCCTTTGGAAAGTGAAAAGCCACCGAACTAAGGCAATTTTTATTGTACACTTCGCCAGTGGTACCTTATAAAGTATTGCCAAATTATTTGTACGATCATTTTATGACTTTACATGTAGCAATAAGAATTATTTGTGGTAGACAAGATGTGATGGAACCTTATGGCTTGGATTATGCACAAACCATTCTTGAGCACTTTGTTGAATCATTTATTGTTATTTATGGTGCAGAATTTGTTTCTCACAATATTCACGGAATGGTGCATCTCGTGAACGATGTCAAAGCTATTGGTCCCCTTGACAATTTCAGTGCATTCCCGTTTGAAAATTTTATGAGAAGCATAAAAAGTCTGATTCGGAAACCTGATCAACCTTTACAACAAGTACACCGTCGGTATAGAGAACGAGAAATTGCAAATATGTCCAATGATGGGCATAAAGAAGTCGAGTTGAGATTTGCAAAACCTCATACGGATGGACCCATTAAATGCATATAGAATCATTTCCAAAGGTCGAATCGCACTATAGTCGTGCTAATACTAAACGGGAATATTTGAAGTCTTCCTTGCCTATTAAAAAAATGTGTGAATTATACATCGAATGGTCAGAAGCACAAGGAAAAGTAGGCACCAGTAAAATTTTGCTTGTATCGAAAAGTATTTTGCAACAATTACAATCTATATTTCCATAAACCACGCAAAGACAAGTGTGATTTATGTGAAGTGATCAAAATGAAGAGACAAGAAAAAGAAAATATTACAGAAGAAAAATTATATTCCTACGAAATGCATATTCAAGAAAAGACTTTAATGAGAGAAGACAGGAAGAAAGATACCCAGGAAAAGAAGGTCGTATTATGTTTTGATCTTGAAAATGTTTTAAACTGAAAGCAGAAGTAAAAAACTTCTTCTACAAATCAAAAATAAATGTGTATAACATGACAGCTCATTTATACATTGGGAACAAAGTTTATTGTGCGTTGTGGCCTGAGACAATGACAGGAAGAGAGGGTAATGATATTGCCAGTGCCGTGTACAAAATTTTGGAGAGGGTTCTGAAAGATCATCCTACCATCTCGGAAATTACTATGTGGAGTGATAGTTGCGTTCCGCAGAACAGGAATAGCTTCATGAGTTTTGCAAAGAGTCAAAAACAAGAACGGGGAGAGTTATTCCGGAGAAGAAATTTAAAATAATTGTTAGTTGTTGTCGTAAAAGGTGTTTCGAAACAATGACTGAAGAACAACAAAAAGCATTTCACACAAAAATGTATGAATGCTCGAAGGCTGAACAAAATCAAATTTTGGCCGGAGGAATAACCATCTTAAAAAAAAGTGGTGAAAGGAAGGGTCGTAGCAAAACAGGTGTTAAACACGATCGGCAAAACACTGCTAAATATTTTTTAAAGTATGATGGGAGTACCAAGTCGGTCTGCAAGAATATGTTTCAATCCGTTTATGAAATAACCAAGTGCAAAGTTGATTACTTGGTAGAAAAATTAAAAAAATCAACAACTACTGCTGTACCAGTTGGTACTCTTGAGGATTGCAGGGGTCGGCATATACCCAAAAATAAAATGGTTGAAGAACGGATGACCATGTTAAAATATTTAGATAAGTATCCCAAATACGAAAGTCACTATTCAAGAAGAGACACAGAGTCACTTAAACATAAGAATGCTGTATAATAATTACAAAATGGAACATCAAAATGCTGCCTCGTATAACTTATTTCGTGAGGTATTTAAGTCAGCAGGTTTAAACATTTAAACAACTGCAAGTAGATACATGCAAGACATGCGACTCTTATGTGTTACAAATAAAACAAAGTACTGATAGGGGAGAGGTTTGCAAGTTGCCAGTGCTTGCATGTTGCCAGGGTCTCTGAATTTCGGTATCTAAGAAGTCCACAAAAAAAATTTCGACTGAAATCGTCAACAAAGGAGGTGTGGTCAATTTTAAACTACTTTTGGTCTGAAAATATTCAATATTACAGTGTTTACCGAAGAAAGTGTGAAAAAGCGTAAATTTAAAAGTGAAGAATTAAAATTGTGTTTTTGTTTTTTGGTTATAAATTGAACATTTTTATATAAAATTTAAGGTAAATATTTTTACTGTGTTGTATTATATTCAATTTAATTAATTCTAAAAGAATTTCAAAAATATCATGAATTGGCAATTTTTTGTACAAATTATTGTAAAATAGCTTCAGAATGTAAGTTGCCATGCTTTAAGACTTGCAAGTTGCCACCCCTTTATTTTTCGCTTATTTCAACTTGTATGCCAGCTTTCATGATTTTTTGATGATTACAATTGTTACTAAGTTAAAAGTAAACTGTTTTTTTACAATTTCGAAATATTTGTAGTATGGCAGCGCGTAGACCTAGAAAAAGCGACCGCGGTATTAAGGATTACGATGCATTGCTCGACGCAATCATAGCAATTAAGGTCGACAATAAATCCAGGACGAGTACAGCAAAGGCATTCGACATAGATATGCGAAGCTTGGGCCGATATTTAAAAAAATTCGATGATGCTGTTCCCGACATTGCGGCTCTCACACATGATGAATTATTAAATGTTGTTGGCCAAATTGCATCCTATAGCACACCAGCACAGGTTTGTTAACGACAATTTTATAATTCATAAAAAAAATTTGTTGATTTTTTAAGTGAACTGCAAATTAATTTTGATGATTCAAAGAATAAAAATTTTGTTTCTGAATAAATATTTCGACAAATAACATACAGCTAAACTTAAAAATTAAGGCATTCGTAGAAACAAAGGTACGGTGTTAAACCAGGCACCGCACCCTACACCCTACGTATCAAATTTCATAGCAAAAAATGTGTTAGAATTTTGTAATAAAAACTACAAAGATATTTTATAAATATGTTAAAATTTTATATTTAAAGTTACTCGATTTTTCGATTTACTATGCAGCAAAATTTTCAATATTTTTAATTATCCGATTTTAATAAAAATTAGATCACGTCTAAGTGCCAAGTTTTATCTTTAAAATGATAACAAAATAATTCTCTAAAAGTGAAAATTGAAGCACTTCTTGTAAATACAAATGAGCGATCTGTCTCATATAATTAACATTGATAAACCCATCGCCCGCTAAACCGCCACCTTAATTCATTCTATTTTAAATATAATTAATTTTATTCATGTTTTTGTAGATTTTTAATGAAGAGCAAGAAAAGGCACTAGTTGAATACGTAATAAAGTGTGCTCAACATTTTTATGGTTTGAGCATACTGGAGCTAAGGCAACTGGCGTATCAATTTGCTCTAAAAATAAATTGTAATTACCCACTAAGCTGGGATGATTATAGAATGGCCGGAAGGCAGTGGTACTACGGTTTCATGCTGCGGCACAAAAATTTATCGTTGAGAACGCCCGAGCAGACAAGCTTAAACCGCGTGAAAGCGTTTTGCCGGGAAAATGTGGAGAGATTTTTCCAAAACTTGGACTCCATTCTCGCCGCACATCAATTCACTGCCAGTTCCATCTGGAATATGGACGAGACTGGGTTCTCGACGGTGCCAACAAAGATGGGCAAAGTGATATCACTAAAAGGTGTGAAGCGTCTCGGCCAAATCACATCTGCCGAACGCGGGAGCATGGTGACATTGGCTTTTGCTGTCAGCGCGTCAGGCAATTCAATTCCGCCTTTTTATCTTTTTCCAAGGAAGAAGATGAATCCGCTGTATCTCACCCACGTATCAAGCGAAACCGTCGGGTTTGCGAACGAATCGGGGTGGATGCAGCAGGCGGAATTTATTAAATTCATGCAGCACTTTATACAGCATAGCCACTCATCAAAAAATTCCCAGACCCTTTTGTTGCTTGATAATCATGCATCACATTTATCTATCGAAGCGATTGACATTGCTATAGAAAATGGCGTGACGATGTTATCTTTTCCGCCGCATTGCAGTCATCGTTTGCAGCCCCTTGATGTTTCAGTGTATGGACCTGTGAAAGGCTCATACAATCAAGCCCACAACGCATGGATGCGTAGCAACGTCGGCAGAGCATTGGACATTGCTCAGATTCCAATGCTTGTTGCGAAGGCTTTGCTGCGAGGTGCGACGCCCGAAAACATAGTGTCCGGCTTCAGAGCTACTGGAATTTGCCCATACGATCCAGGTGTCTTCAACGACTCACATTTTGTTAGTCTTGGTGTTGACGAAGCAAATGTAGAAGCTTCCGCCGTTGAATTTGAATTTGACGAAGACGAGCAACGCCGCATTGTAATTGATAAGGCGCCAACTTATGTAGCTGCATCTCAGCCATCAACGTCTGGCATTTCTCGTGCTTGCAGCTTGGCGTCAGTGGTATCTTCCATCGGACCCTTGGGAACAGCAGCACCTCAGAAAAAGTCGAATCGTGGTCCAAAGCCACAGAAAACAACGATTTTGACTTCGCCGGAAAGTGTTACCGTCCTTAAGGAACGACAGAAAAAGCGAGCAGCTGCAAAGGAGAAGAAGGAAGCCAGTGCTGATAAAAAGAAGCGTCAACTGCCAGCTAAACAACCGCCAGCAAAACGTAAAAGCAGTGAAATTAAACCTACTTGTTTGATTTGTTCGAGAAAATTGCCCAATGCATTAAATAAAAACAATTCAATTAAGTGCCATGAATGCAATAGGTATGTTCACGCTAAATGTGCAAATATGCGCTTTAGTGTTTACATATGCCCTAATTGTGATTCTGATAATGATTTCGAATGATTGCAAATCATTTTGCAAATTTAATTAAATTTAATTTAACTAAATTTGCAAAATAATATGGAATCATTGTTTTTATTGAGTACGTCGGGCAATTTCATGCCAATATGACTTAAATATGACTAAGAACAAATAAAATGCAATATATTTTTACAATCAGATGTTTTTCTTTCCGTTTTTCTACATTTTCAGCAATTTTACAGGGGGTGGCAACCTGCAAGCCTAAATTTCAAGGTGTCGATTTTAGGTACTTTAGAAAATTGCCTGTATAACTTTTATTTTTTGAAATTTCAAATGATTTCTATTTCAGGATTGTGGCATTATAGTTCCTCTTTCCAAAGTATTTTTTATATTTACAATATATTAATTTTAAGATGAGTTATGATAAAAAAAGCTAAGGGGTGGCAACCTGCAAGTCATTCCCCTACAAATGAAAAGGAACAGCTTAATTTGGAACATAATAAACACAAGGAAGCTGCAGATTTAGGCTACAAATTAAAAGATGCTGACAAAAATAAGGCAAAAGAAGACCCAACAATGAGAGTCTTAGTGTTTGACTTACAGCAAGTTTTAGATACCCCTTCATTAACAGCCAACGTTTCATTTTATAAACGTCTTCTTTCAACGTATAATTTAACTGTTCGGGACTGCACTATAGACGGAGGCACCACTAGCTGCTACATGTGGCATGAAGTACTTGGTAAACGAGGGTCTGACGAGATTGCGTCCAGCGTTTTGAAGAAACTTGAAAATCTCCCCGAAAGTGTAACCTACGTAGTAACCTATTCCGATACATGTGGAGGACAAAATCGGAATATTAACATGGCCAGCATGTTTTCGCTATTTGCCAGTACGAGTAGCCACATTGATTGCATAGATCAGAAGTTTTTGTTGCAGGACACACGCACCTCGAATGTGATGTAGATCATGCTCGCATTGAAAGGGCAAAAAAACTGCTAAAATACCGATTATGGTACCGCGCGACTGGTTTCTATTCGTCCGAACGGTAAGAGGTAAAAAACAATTTCAGGTACATGAAATGGATCAAAAGGACTTTATGACTTTTTCAAAACTAGTTCAAGAACGGTTTATTCGAAGGAAAACAGACATTGATGGAAAGAAGGTTAACTGGTTTGACATAAAATGGATCAGGTATGAGAAAACTTTTGGTTTAATAAAATTCAAAAATTCTCTTGATGATGAAAATTTTCGAGTACTCGATTTGCGGCGATCGAAACGCGGCAAACCATCAATACCCTTGTTGAGCAAATGTTACGATGGTCCACTACCTATCAATCCCCTAAAGAAAAAAGACTTACTTAGTCTTCTTCCGCTGATTCCCACCGAATGCCAAAGTTTTTACAAAAATTTGGAAATCAGCAGTAGAGTATCAGAGCTTTCTAATGATGATTCTGAAGAAAATGAATAAAAACTTGTTTGTTTTATTACCTAATTATATTTTTTTTACTTCCTAATAGTTCCACCTCTACGTAGTCACAAAATCTGTACCTTGAAACAATAACAATCCTTATAAAATAAATCATTAGCAACTAAGACTCAAATAAGTTAAATACCGATAATGTCATTGGTGAGTGAAAAAGATAAGCAACAAGTCAATTTTATCAAAAAAAATAAAAATGTCAAAACCGATATGTCAAACTTATCAAATTATTTTTGCAACCCGTTGAAATTTTTAAACAAACTCTTTATAGAATGGTAGATAAAACTTTAACGAACTTCTCAGATTAATAGAATTCTTATTGATATAAAATTTGAATATCAGTGTTCCGAAATGTTTTGGATGTACCTCGTACGTATGCGCAGTACGTGGTACCCTTGAGCTGGCTGCTCTTACGCGTAGCCAGTAGGCTTCTAAACGTCAACCAAGCTGGCTGTCGTTTACCAAGCGCTCCGACTTGCTATCAATTATTATTATTTGTAGTCGTTAAATGTGTTGTTTTTTCAAAGTAAATTGTATGCTTATTAAAAAGAGTCTTTTACTGGAAAAAACCCCAAAGCACTGGTGAATCAAATTCCGATACATGGTAATGAGTAAGCCAGGTGCGTCTACAGTTTTTCTATTAATTGGATTAGAAAAACACAAGAAGGAAATACAGTCCACATCCAAGGGCAGCGAGAATCGAGTCAAGCTGCAATTCAATACATGGTCCGTCTACCGGATAAGAAATCAACAAAGGAAGTTATTAATTGCTAATTAATAACGAAGAACTGTTCTTTAAAATTGTTAAATTGGTTTCAAAGAGGAGCAATTGACGATTTTATCGAGCAAAGGTAGTAAACAAGTGCCATTGTTTATTACAATCAAAATATTGCAGTACGTTAGAGAGGAAATCGTCAAGGCCAGACACATCCAAGCTTGCAACAAGATAAGAAACACATGTTCAACTTACCAACCAACGAGAAAGAGTAAGAAAACAATTATTCCTTATCCTTTTATAGCTAACATTTGTCCACGGGGTCAGAGTTCCATTTTAAAATAGTTTTAAGGTTTAGTTATTACCGCACAAAATAACATTTTTTTCTTATAATATTAAATTGTTTACATTTAAATAATTTTTTACAATGAGTAATTTAATGCGAAAAAGGGGCATTGTCAAAGCCAAATTAACTAGATTTCAAACATTTGTAAACAAAGTAGAAAATGCATTTGAAAGAAAAGAAATAGTGCAACAAAAAACAGTAAATGAATTACAAAAAAGAACAAATGACATTTCTACAATCATGATAGAGTTCGTTGATATACATAATAAAATAACAATAACAAATGAAAAAGACGGGACGAATAATTTGGAACTATTCGATTCTGAAAAAGACAAAGCGAATGAGTTGGAGTTAATTGAATTTGAAAACACCTATTATAAAGAATTAGCTGCGGCGGAGTTTTTAATTAGTCAATTAAGGCCGACAGCTAATCATCCAGTCATGGGTGCTTTAGAGCGGCCAGAGTCACCGAATGGAAGTAGCCATTCAACGGGCTCATTTACAAATTCAAATAGGGTAAACTTGCCAAAAATAAATCTTGTTAAGTTTAATGGACAAGCCGATTCGTGGCTTGAATTTAAAGCAATATTTCAAAATTTAATTCATGAGAATGCAGATCTCAGTGACATAATCAAGCTTCACTATTTGAAATCAGCTCTTTTTGGTGAACCTGCGGAGGTAATAAAATCACTCGATTTCACAGCTGATAGCTACGAAATAGCTTGGACGACAATGTTGGATCGGTATGATCAACCCAAGCTAATTATCAAAAACAATTTAACTGCTATACTAGGGTTAAAAACAATGAAACAGGAGTCTTCAAAAGACCTTAGAAAAATGACTGACGCGATAGGTAAACACGTTAGTTCGCTGCTCACGCTGGCATCTGCTGATGAACTATTTGAAGCAATCGTGGTTTATTTAGTTTCAAATAAATTAGATAATTACACCCACAGAGAATGAAAAAAGTTCTAAACGCGGATGAGGCAATTTTGCCTACGTTAAAAGAATTCAAAGCTTTCTTGATCAAACATTCAAATTTTCTAGAAAAACACAAGAAGGAAATACAGTCCACATCCAAGGGCAGCGAGAATCGAGTCAAGCTGCAATTCAATACAATCAGTGACCTCGCAAACTTTAAAAAGCGCCTCCTCGAAAAACATGTTTTTTGACATATGGGGTTCTGCCTTAGTACCACAGATATAGAATGTCTGCTCCTCATTTAACCTCAAAATAAAATTATTTTAATAAGATGTTTGATAATTTGTGTATCCTTAACAAAAGTGTGAAATAAACCTAATTGTTGCTAATCATGCTGAAAATTCAATAAATAATTATCCGTAAAAGAACAAACAAGTAAGAAATTTTTTTTAAATACTATTGGTTAGTTAATCTTCATTTTTTTCAAATGTGAATTGGAAAACTACAGATGGAGATTTGAAATCATTGTGGGTCATTATTATTTTGATACAGATAATAGCTACAGCATGCATTTTTTAAAATATCCTAAATGAAGTGTTTTTACATAATATTTGTCTATCGTTTTTCCTCCCACTTATCGGGGGAGTCTAAAAGGGAGGCCTACGTCCAACAGTAGATAGCGAAAGGTTGAAAAGAAGAAGAAAGAAGTGTGAAATAAATAAAACTAATTGTTACTGCTAATTATCCTGAAATTTCTATAAATAGTTATTATGTAGAAGAACAAACAAGTAAGTAATTCTTTTAAAATTTCTTTAAAAAGCTAATTATTTTGTTATTTCTAGAATATCCTAAACGAAGAGCTTTTATGTAAAATTCGTCCATTGCTTGCTAGCAAAAAAAACCATGTCGTTACACCAATTTAATATTTAGTACAACTATGTGTTAAGGGTAGTTCACACTACATGATTTATCATATGACTTATAAAAAGTCATGGCTAAAATCATATCATCGCAACAGCCAATCATAAAAGCCATAACTTCTATAATATCAAAAATCATATAGTGTGAACGTAAAAAAATCTCTCATATGAGAAGTCATGTGACAAGTCATATGATAAATCATGTAGTGTGAACTACCCTTTAGCTTCACTTGTTAGTCTGTAAGCGAAGAACGTAAATTGTCAATTTCTGTATGATGATTTGTTACTATTTTAAGGAATTACTAACTGATTTAAGGTGGCAGTTTTGTGCGTGGGCGATTTAACGCAATTATGCTAATATCTGGTCACATTGCATTTGCTTACGTTTGAAAACTACAAACTTTTAGGTAATGATTTTAACGCCATTAGAAAGTAGAAGCTTTGTTCTAGGGTGTGAATTACTTTTTATTATAATCAGAATACTATAACAATTCATAATATGCTGTTGAAATTTGTCAATATTAGTAATTGAAAAGTTTGTATTGCATAATTTTTATTGCTTCAGATATATCGATTTTTACTCTAAAAACCCATTCACACCCAGGTGCCATGTTTTACACTGCTTGTAAAAAAATTTGGAGGAATTATATTCATTATTTTAAAAATCTAAGCAAATTCAAATTAATATGAAATTTTTCTTCCTTTTAAAAATATCGAGTATAATTTTACAGAAATCTGTTGACGAGAAAGTTATAGTAGCTCTTGTTATCATAAAAATAGTTTGACTATTCCCCGTCATTCTGTAGGTAGTTTTACCGACTAAATAATATGAAATGCAATCCTACATCCACGTATCTGCGTTGACTTAATCACGGTAGTGAGTCACGGTTTCGTAAAATACGCGCCGTGTCAACTACTTTTTATAAATTACTCTAGAAAGTTTTTCGAGTAGGTATTTATGTATAATAATAAAAGATTTTTAAATTTTTTACAAGAATTTAAAAAAATTATCAAAAATGAGACTATTATGCTCCCAAAATCTTTGGTATTGATCTTCAAACTTCTTCAATGAACGTGTTTCACTAATGTTTTTAATTTGTTTATTTGATAGTAGAGGTCAAAGTAAAGCTACAGAATTTTTTTAACAATTTTTTGAGTACTCCTAACATGAGAAAAAAATTATTAAAAATTATAAAATAAACGGCAGTTTTGACTACGGTTACTGACGTCACACGAAAGTGAACCAATCAGCATTTCCCTGTTGTTACATCGACAGAAATTTAAATTAAATATCAATTTTGAATTTGATTTTTATGGTGTAATACTGGTATTCTTCAAAATTATTGAAGAATATTTATTTAAGAATTATTATTCTTCAAGTATAAGCGTAAAAGAATTATACTTTGTGTAAATTAAAATAAATTACCTGTTTTTAATGTAATAATACGTTTTTAGCTAAAAATTCTGTGATTTTATATTAAAGGTACCCGGTACCACATTCAGGTGATATAGGTATAACTTTTTATTATCGCAAAAAAATGCATTTATAAAAATATAGTAGCTTTCAAAATGACTTTAATACGTTAACAACTATTTTTTAAAAGATGTCACCAAATCCCAGGTCTCTGTAAAAAATACAAGCGGAGATATTTTACTGCAAAGTCAAAAAAGTACCCGGTACTACGATCCAGGCACATTAGGGTTGAAAGAAATTCAGTTTTTCTTTTTTTACATTTTGTCAAAGTAATAATATTCAATAATATGTGAAACAAATTTCAAGTTAAAATATTGAAAATTGACCAAGTTACAGCAAAAACAAAAAAGGTTTTGATAAAAATGGGATTTAAAATTTTTATAATACGCATATCGTAGTTAGTCCGCTCTCACTAAATGCGCTGTAACTTGGTCAATTTTCAATATTTTAACTTGAAATATGTTTTGCAAATTATCGAATATTATTACTATGACAAAATGTAAAAAAATAAAAACTCGATTTCTTTTAAGTTTACAGTAGTGGTGTTTCCCCTGATTAATTTCAATTGGATATTACTTAATAGGGGTGGCAGTAATAAAAAAATTTTTCCTACAAAACTTGCTTATTTTTAAAAGATCTTTTCAAAAATACCGTTTTCGACATATAGTGCTATTTAAAATTCTGTTAACATTTGGATATTAATTTAACCAGTTTTATAACCATGGTTATACAATGGAACTTTATTAATGACCTATTGCACTATTAATATCATCAATCTTAATAATAAATTAATACAAATTTGAAAATAAACGTAACCGAATTTTGCATTTATTGTGTAATTACTAATTAATTTCACATTTACCAATTTCTAAATAGTATAATTTATTTAAGTATTAATTAATTTCGTCATGTTTGCGATATTTTGCTTTGTTTTGAGAATGATTTGAGTCTTTGTTTGCAATAAAAATATGTCAATGTGTATATTTAGTTGCAGCCGTTACAGGGGCTAACCAAAAGGAAAACAAACCCCGCGCACCCCACCAAAAATTTTTGAGCTTCAAAACAAACTGCTTCAGGTATACGGCTATGACCTATCTATTGTATAGATGATCTAAGGATATGTTCAATATTGCACCATTTAAACATTTATGGTTGTTCAATATTTTTATTATTATAATCTTTGTAACATTTCAAATTTACCACTGTTTTCTGTACTTTGCGCATGGTTTTCGCGTTGCTCAATGCATCGAGGAACGCGTATCCCAAGGCTTTTACACGCCAGTATATTTCGACCGCTCGAGCAAACACCACTCCTTTCTTACATAAAGAAAGTAAAACAAATTATGGACTTCAAAAGTAAATAAAATCATTTTTCAAATAGTGACTAAAATGGTTTTCATTTATAATAATAATTTATTGACCTAGTTCGTTGTTCACAGTTTGCATTTTTAAAATAAATGTATTCAATCATAAAGACATTAATCGCTTGTAAAATATCAGTAGGTACACAATAAAAAGAATTATACAATTAAATACAGTGCAGTGTGAGTGCTTGAAGTGAATAGAGGTGTTTGAGGTTAAGTATAACCACGCATACTGTGTGACTTTACATTAACCAATCATGGAAAATATGGATAATTTCAAGGACATTAGTGAAGACGACCGCAAAATTTTATATGGGAAACTGAAAAAGCTAAATAAAGATGCTCTTATCGATGTAATTATTACGGGTAAGCTTCCAGTCGAGTTTGAAATCAACTCATTGATCAAAATTGGTTTCGATGAAGTAAAGAGTAGTGCAACAGGCTTCAATATCGAGATGTATAACGAATTAATTAGTTGTCAAAAACAACAAATCAACGCATTAAAAGCATCTATCAACGATAAAAATACCATTATTACATTATTAAAGCCGAAAAATACGCAACCCAACGAACACGTGGCAAACAAACTTTCAGGTGGGAAGCAGGCTTTAGAGTCTATTAAACTACCTAATGTTGGCTACAGTAGTTCTAACAACTCACATAATAGTACTACGATGTCAAAAATCAAAAACAATATTGATGATCAAACACAAGTGTCCCGCGACAAAATTACGATTAACGATTTAGCTGCTGGTCTCGAGAAAGCGATTAACCATCTACCAAAAGCGAATAAGACAATCAATGTTGACAATGATGGGTTCACGAAAGTGGTCTACAAGAAAAATAAAATTAGTAACCCATGTACAGGTAACAATAATGTTTCTAAATCGTTAAACTCTGTAGGTAAACTCAAGAACAATTACTCTCAATGTATCGTGGGTTCCTCGACAATATCTACTGATCTCCAAAGTGTTGATAGAAAATGTTGGCTACACGTTGGTCGAGTGTCGGCCAATACATCAGAAGAATCACTGGTGAAATACTTAAAAACTAAGCTTCCTCAAGAAGATTTTTCATGTGTAAAATTAAGTACCTATGATAATATATCTACGTTTAAAGTAGGTGCAAACATGGCTCTTCATGACCAATTGATTAAACCCGAATTTTGGCCAAAGGGTATAACGATTCGTCGATTCAACTTTTTTCGTGGACCAAGAGAGGATCATCAACTCCAGAACCCACGAAGCGTCATTGCCTCAAACCTCTGATTTATCATGTGAACGGGATGTCAGAACATGTGTTCAGGGTAAGACTCTCAAAGTCTATTGGCAGAATTGTGGTGGCATTAAAACAAAGATTAACGAGCTTAGAAATAACATTAACTGTTGTTTTTACGATATCATCATTCTTATCGAGACATTCCTAGATGACAACATTTCTTCTAGTGAACTAAAATTTTCTAACTACGATGTTTTTCGATGTGATCGCTCAATCGAATCAAGTCCGAAAACCTGTGGTGGAGGCGTACTTATCGCCGTACGCAAAGATGCAGTAAAATGCATTCAAATCGACACTGCAAAAACTGTGGAAACTATCTTTCTTAGAATCGGTGGCTTGATTATCGGTGCCGTTTATCTACCTCCCGATGCGAGTGTCGCTTCCTATGATAAATTTTATGACATTGTCGAGAATATTTTCAATAATTTTCCTCATTCTAAAATCGTTATTTGTGGCGACTTCAATCTCCCTAAGGCTACATGGTCTCTTGATGATACCTGTGTGGGTACAGGTATGTGTAACAAAACTCGAGCTATTAGTGATTGTATGTCCCTACACAATCTCGTACAGGTGAACAAAATTCCCAATAGTCGGGGTGTATTACTCGATTTAGTCTTTACTAACTTGAACAATACGCCGGTAGATGCAGCAACTGACTTGTTGTTGCACACATCAGTTCATCATATTGCATACACATTAAACATCCCGGTCTGTGATTCATCACATTCTCAATTAGAATTTGTTAATTATGTTTTTGACTATAAATCCGCCGATTTTGATGTCATCAACAACTGCTTGCTAGATATTAATTGGTCTGAGGCTCTGTGCTCGGAAAATATCGATGAAGTAGTTGATCACTTTTATCATTTATTATGGCCCATCATTCACGCTTATATACCACGTAAAAAAATATCTGTTTCTAAATACCCCGCATGGTTCTCAAAGGAATTGATCAACCTTATAACAAAAAAGAAAATCACTCATAAATCATTTAAAAACTCCCGTTCCCTAACAGACTATAATAACTTTTGTGAACTGCGTGAGAAAGCAAAGAAACTTAGCTTGCTACTGCACCAGAAGTATATTAAAAAAATAGAGGATGCAATTGCTACCGATCCTAAATCTTTCTGGCGTTATGTAGATGACTGCCAAAACGATCGTGGTTATCCTGCTTATATGTTTTTAAGCGATGAAGTTTCCTCCTCTGGTCAAGAATGTGTCGATTTATTTGCGAAACATTTCTCTACAGTTTACTCAAGAAACGATGCTCCCCATGCTGGTTATGATTTTAAGAAGGTTATTAATTGTGACTCGTTCAATATCTCCCTGAGTGATGTCTCTGACGCAATCTCCGAATTGCCTGATAGCTTGAGTAGTGGTCCCGATGGACTCCCTGCTTTTTTTATAAAAAGATGCCAACAGTCACTGGTGGCCCCAATTTTCAAAATGTTTGAAGTATCACTATCTAGTGGTTGTTTTCCAAGTGTCTGGAAGAAGAGCTTCATAACTCCAATATTCAAGAAAGGCCAACGAGACGATATCAGAAACTACAGGGGAATTTCGATCCAGTCGACCATACCCAAGATGCTTGACAAACTTGTGTCCGTCCAACTGATGCTAGCTAGCAGAAATTATATAATTGATAATCAACATGGGTTTTTACCTGGTCGTTCTACAACCACTAACTTGTTGTCGTTTATCACATATATTTTCGATGCATTCAAGAATCATATGCATGTAGACGCTGCATATACAGATTTTGCAAAGGCCTTTGACCGTGTTGACCTTGTTGCTCTTCGGTCCAAACTTGTTGCCATGGGCTTTGGCGAAATTACAGTTAAATGGATGGCTAGTTTTCTAAACGACAGAATCCAGAATGTTAGGATTCAGAATTTCATCTCCGATGATATATTGGTACACTCAGGAGTTGTTCAAGGCTCCCACTGTGGACCTATCTGGTTTCTACTGTTCATCAACGATATTGGACGCTATATAATACACAGTTCGTTTCTGATATTTGCCGACGATCTTAAAATCTTCAAGGCAATAAAGTCCGAGGAAGACTGCCTGTTGTTGCAAGCAGATCTAAATAATATTAATCAATGGTGTGTTGACAACAATCTGTGGCTTAATTTTGATAAATGTTCTGTTATCTCGTTTCAACGTCATAGCTGTAGCGCATTCAAATACAAAATTAATGAGGCTCAATTAAATAGAGTTATAGAAATTGATGATCTGGGTGTTCGTTTGGACACCAGCCTATCTTTCATCAACCACATTGAAACCATATGTAATAGGGCTATGCGCACGTTGGGATTTATTAAGAGGCAAAGTGGACATTTTTCTGCTAACACAGTTAAAATTCTCTACTTCTCATTGGTACGATCTCAACTACGATATGCAATACGATATGCCTCTTGTGTGTGGTCTCCCTACTATGACTGTCACATCTCCAGATTAGACAAGGTTGAACGAAAGTTCCTAAAATATCACCACTTCAAGAGTGGTGGTATGCAAGATAACTTCTCTCAAGCAATACAGAAGAATCGTCATTGATCTATGCTTTGCCCATCGATTGCTGAATGGAAAGATCGGTTGTAACACTCTGTTAGATCGTTTTAAGTTCCGGGTTGCCATATATAATACAAGGCATGAAAACTTGTTCTACATTGAAACTCAAGGAACTAACTATGGATTGCATAGCCCTTTAACTAGAATGTGCCGCTTTGCTAACAAATTGAACAAATTTGATAATTTTAATTTATTAAATAGTTCATATCATCAGTTCAAAAAGAATATCATGTGGAATTTGTGTGCACTGGAATGTCTTAAGTGAATTGGCATTCCATATTATATTATTTTTTTTTTCTTTTTGCTTCTATATTGAATATATGTAAATTGGTTTATCCGTTAATAATAATAAATAAATAAATAAATAAATAATTTTCAAAACTTATACATCCTAATTGCAACGTGATTTTCTTTTCGATATCTAACAATCAAAAGAGAACCCGTTCTTTTCAAGATACCTTCCACGAGAACTGACACTCAAGTCCATGTTTGAAGTATTTAATATTATACATCCTGGAGTCTGCAAAATTGAAACATACAGACTTACCATAAAAGATATGCATATTTCTTTATGCATACCAAAATCCGATATGTGCAAAGATTGCTATTTATTTAAAATGCGCAAAACAGATGCTAAAAATTCAAATGAGAACCTAAGCAGACCGACTAAAGAAGAATGGAATTCTCATAAACTAAAAGCAACTAAGACGACAAACAAATTTAAATCTGACGCACTCATTCCCGAAAGTAGTACAAATTAAGAAAGCATATAGCTACAGTTATGCAGATTTTGAATTTGAACAAAGAAGAGGCTAAGCAATTTACAAACTTTATGGGGCATACAGAGAAAACTCATAACGAATTTTATGAGTAAGTAGTAAAACTTTTAAGTTAATTTGCACTTGTTATTAAATGATCAATTTTCAGATTGCCCGTGAATATCTATCAGACTGCAAAAGTATCCAAACTTTTGCTAATGATGGAAAACGGTTCGGTGACAGTTCAGTACAAAGGTAAATCCTTAGCCGAAATCAACCTAAATCCAAATTTAGAATACGCCGAAGAGGATAATGAAGGTAGGCGAGATTTAACTGTGACTACTGATTGAAATAAAAACTTTACAATAAAACTCTTCATAAAATGGGAAATTATTCCAATTATTCAAATATTTAGAAAACTAACAAGAGGTCATGGAAAGAGATCAAGAAATAAATGATGATGGAATAATTGAATCGGAAGGTATACTAGAATCAGAAACAATAATCGAAATTAATGAAAAGGATAAATATACGAATAGAAAAAGAACCCACAATCAACAAGAAAACTCTGAAGTTAAAGTGATTTGCTAAGGAGTTATTTAAAATAATCAATGGATTAAATTTACAGATTCGGATAGTGATATTATAGTGATGTTCCAAGAAAAAAGAAAAACAATAAGAAAACAACAGTAAAAAAACAAGGTACATCATTTTCCAAACCCTTTTAAATATTTCAAACTTAAAATTAGTTTTTTAAGGTTGGTCTAACACCGAAGTAGATGGATTGAAGAAACAATTTTCTTCATATATTCGAAGAAACGTTTATCCTCAAGGAAAATAAATCAAAGAATTTATTGCGAAGACGAAATCCAGCAGAACAGTAATAGTTATAAAATCCAAATTGCAGCATTTAAAGAAAATTAAATAACAATTATTATTCAAATTATGATTCAATTATTGAATCAATTTGCACGGAAATGCACGGTCTAAAATATTTGAGACTTGTAAGAAATGGCGATAGTAGTGTTTTTAAAAAACTAATGGAAATTCGTCCTTCCTGGACGACGTTTTCCTAGTGGAAAAAATTAAATGCCGTAACCATCTCTTGCGAAATTTTTCTACCAAACTTCGAGACATTTGCCGTATGTAACAATACTAATAAATTACAAATTATTATAATACTTATTTTGTATTTTTAGGTCGCAAGCGAAGCAATTCGAAAAACTTGGCAGTTTTGCCGTTTTAAGAAACAATCTGTCTGTTCACTCAAAGAGACTTAGAGTAGGTGTTCAACAAGCTGCCATTTATCGAATTGGAGAGAGTACATCCTTTGCGGAAAAAATTCAGTTATTATCAGAAGATATAAAAAAAACGTCCCTTCGCATGTTTTTGGAGAGCACAAAGATTGTGAAAAGATTGGATACTTTAAATGTGATAGAAAAGATAATGAACAAAATTTTGTGCCAGCAATGATTACTTGTGGATTATATGAAGACCTCGAATTGTGTTTAAATAGGCTTATTAG
This sequence comes from Rhagonycha fulva, assembly GCA_905340355.1. Classification (NCBI taxonomy): domain Eukaryota; kingdom Metazoa; phylum Arthropoda; class Insecta; order Coleoptera; family Cantharidae; genus Rhagonycha; species Rhagonycha fulva. The sequence continues at coordinate 41,012,036 of HG996556.1, forward strand.
AAATGGTCCAAGTTTGATCACGAACATGAATAATAATATCACTGAGCAGTATAATTCGATTGTCTGTAAATTTGTACGAGGAAAACGGGTTAATTTTTCAAAAAAAGGTTCCTATCAAACTAGATGCGAAGCGGCATCTGTATCTTTTATGGCCTAAACAGAATGAACGCGAAACCAACGCGACGTAACGTAAAGTTAAATGTATGTAGTGAAACAAGAATGCCTTCCCCTCCACAAGAAGAAGACCTCTTCACTATCGAAGACTGACTTCCCACAGATAAGGCCCCAAGCCCAGACTCTATCCCAGGACTGGCAGTAAAAATAGCTGCAGCGGCGTGCGGGTCAGCATTCCTAGCCGCATTCAACAACTGTCTCGTAAAGGGAGAGTTCCCGACGAGGTGGAAAAAGGCTAGGCTAGTGCTGGCTCGCAAAGGCGATAAACCAACAGACGAGCCCAGCAGCTATAGACCTATATGCTTGCTAGACCACGTAGGCAAGGTTTTAGAAAGAATGATCCTAAACAGACTGCTCCAAGACATAGAAAACAGGGACAACCTGAGCGAAAGACAGTACGGCTTTCGAAGCGGTAGATCAACCATGGACGCTCTCGAAGCTATAGTCGGGATTGCTGGGGAAGCAATACAGGGTACCTGGAGAACCAGAAGCCTATGCCTTGTAGTCACCCTCGACGCCCAAAACGCTTTCAACTGTGCAGGGTGGAAGCACATACTGACTTCGCTCAGGACCCGAAAGATTCGCCCCAAGATCTTCAACCTAATCGCAAGCTACCTGGAAGGTAGGAGCGTGCAGCTAGAAGACGGAGACATGGAAGTTACAAGCGGCGTTCCACAAGGATCAGTTCTGGGCCCGACCTTGTGGAACGCAATGTACGACGACGTCTTCGAGCTTGAGCTCCCAGAAGGCGTAACGATCATCGGATTTGCCGACGACCTGACCCTAATAGTGACAGGTAGAGACGCGGCAGAGGTAGAACAAAAAGCTAACAAGGCCATAGCAATCATCAACGCATGGGTAACCAGCCGAGGACTAACACTCGTCTCCGAGAAGTCTGAAGCTGTGTTAATCCGCGGAAGGAGGAAAGCCCCTAGGATGAGGTTACATTTGGGCGGGGTGCCAGTTGTAATCAAAGACAGCGTGACCATTCTAGGGGTTAAAATAGATAAGAATTTGAACTTTGCTGACCATATCAGAACGGTGTGCAACAAAGCAACGGCGATCGTTGCGTCGCTTGCAAGATTGATGCCCAACATCGGCGGCCCAAAACCGACGAAAAGAAGAATCTTGGGCACGGTTGCCCACGCAGTGATACTGTGTGGCAAGAAGCAACCAACATCGAGCGGAACCGCAAGCGACTGCAACCCGTCCAAAGAAAAATGGCGCTAAGAGTCACCTGCGCTTACAGGACCGCGTCGAAGGAGAGAACAGATGCACGAGCGGGACCGGACCCGACTGCTAAGCAAAGGACGCTCGACGAGTGGCAAAGAAGATGGGCCAATGCTACAAGCTGGACCAAGACGTTAATCCCCGATTTCGGGGAGATCCGAGCTCAACAGCAACAATAAAACCGGACAACAACAAGTGCCCCGAAAACGTTAAACACAAACTCAGTGCGCGGCGTGATCGGGACAAACCGGAAACAAAAGTTGAGTGCGCGAGATCAGTGCGGAAGCAGTTCTCCTAATCCCCGTTCACAAACTTAGTGCATCGGAGAGCCGGCGGTACTTCTGAAGTACTGCATCGAGCCCAACACAAGGCAACTAAACAAAGTGCAAGCTTCGAGATAACGTCCCCCACAAACATAGTGCGCGACGTGAAAGAGCGACAAGCATACTCAGTAAAACGCGAGTGCTTCAATTACCCCGGACTTGTGCCAAATGGGTAAAAGAAGATTTAGCAGCACAACAACACAACATCGCAGACGACAGTGGAAGAAATGACGAAAAGGTCAATCCCGCTGTTGTCGGGGAGGGGGTTTTAGTGAGTAAAAATCTCACACTATCACCCTAACCGGGTTGATGTCTTTTGAAGATTTCCCCTTCCCATGCAAGAAAAAAAATGTATGTAGTTGCAATACGTTCGAACAGAATAAACGCTCGCAACGCGATCCCAACGTCAAACGTTGGCAAACTTAACGCGAACCGACCACTACCAACTACAATTTGGTGATTTAATTACGTTACGTCGCGTTGGTTTCGCGTTCATTCTGTTTAGGCCTTTAACAGTGGAGGCAGTTACTATCGTTCCATCCATAAAGGCTTTACACAAAAATTCAAGCTTTTATGAAAAAATAGCGCGACGAAGAATAAATTATCGAAAATCTAAAATTGCCAAGAAAAATATTTTTAAACCAAAAACAAAGGCAATAGCTACAGTCAACGAGCATTATGGTCCAGAGGCTGCTGAAATAAAACCTGATCTTTCTCAAGACGAATTTGATAGTAAAAAAAAAGGTTTTCCTCAAAAACTTAGAAAAAAGTTTGGTAGAAATACAAAATTTAGAAATAGAAACTCGAGGCCAAAGAGGAAATCCAAAATGGATGCAGGAACGCTCATTACGTTTAACTGCATCTAATTTTGGAGATATATGTAAGATGCGTCCAAACACATCGTATGAAAATAAAGTGAAAAATTTACTTTATACAAAATTTATGGGAAATGTTCACACTAAATATGGTTCTGAACACGAAATTCATGCTATGCGACAAGTTGAAACAGAATTTATGTTAAAAGTAATACTTGCGGATTGTTTGTTGACGCAAAATATCCAATGTTTAGAGCAAGTCCAGCTGGATTGGTGGAAGACGATACAATTTTAGAAATAAAATGCCCTTCGGTAGCTTCCAAAATGTCTCCTATTGATGCTATCCAACAGAAAAAAATTAAATTTTCTACACTATCCGAAAATAATAGTGTCTCGATAAAAAGAAATCATAATTATTACTATCAAATTCAGGGACAATTACACATTATGAATAGGAAATATTGCTATTTTGTGATTTGGTCTCCTTTCAGAATGTTGGCGAAAAAGGTATGTAAACAAAAAATATTATAATATTTAAGTAAATATTATCATTTGCAGATAGAGAGAAACATACAATTTTGGCAAAATAAAATGGAAGAAAAACTACAATTATTTTATGATAAATGCTTATTGCCCGAAATAATTGATCCGAGATATATGAGAGGGTTAAAGATTAGAAACCCACAACAAAGAAGCGACTAATTGATAAGAAGTTAGAAAAAATGTTCTAAATGAAGAAGAAGAATTAATAAATAATAAAACTTGCGTCATCATTCCTAACACGTGTACTTATTGATCTACCTCCGTATTATATCTTTTCTTATTCCATTTTTTTAAACAGGCTAATTTGTGGAATTGTTAAATTTGTTTAAAAAAGTTATTTAAAAAAAATTTTTGTTTTAAATGAAGAAACCAAAAAGTTTAAGACTTGAGATGCGTTCAGTTATTGTTAAACTTCATCAACAAAGCAAATCGGAAAGAAATATTGCCAAAGAATTAAAAGTTTCAAAGACTGCAATACACAATGCGATTAAATTATTTGCGGAAACAGTGAATTCCATGATCGTAAACATACTGGAAGGCCACGATAGACTAAAAAAAAGAGGAACGTTTAATTATTATGTCAAAACGTAATAGAAGGTTAACGGCACCGGAATTACGTGCAGAAATGAATCGATGTCATGAAAGACCAATTTATTCACTTAAGAAAGAAGGCTATAAGGAAATTTTTAAGCAACATGCTGTGCCATCTGGGCTCGAATTAATTTGTCATTTTATTTTCCAGCAAGATAATGACCCAAAGCACACTTCCAAGCTTTGCCGTGATTACCTACAACAGCTGGAAAATGAAAATATTTTGAAAGAAATGATTCACCCACCACAATCGCCCGATTTGAACCCAATCGAACTGCTATGGGACGAATTGGATCGAAAAGTGCGATTACAATGTCCAACATCTAAGGAACATCTTTGGAAAATCCTGCAAAAAGAATGGCGAGCAATATCCATGGACGCCATAACAAGATTAGTTGCAAGAATGCCGAGATTAGCCAAGAAAGTTATAGAAACAAAGGGTGGCTTTTTTGATGAAAAAGATGTTTAATAAATTATGACTTTAGCATTACTTTAAATTGTATTATTAAAACAGTAATATACTCTAAAACTATTAAATAAATGCATATTATTTCAAACTTTAATAAAAGTTGGATCCTTAGTTGCCGAAACGTAATGATTTTAAAAATAAGTAAGTGGCCTTAAAATTTCCGACTGCAGTGTATAACTTGAATGATAACCGTTTGAGAATCTGCAAAACAATGTTTCAAAATACTCTGTGTGTTACTAAAATGTCCATCTGGAACTGGAAAAAAGGCAAAAATAATACTTCTAACAATGCAAACCAAAATAAGGAATCTGTCAGAAAAAATCCCCATGAAGCAGAAGTAGATGGATTTACAGAAATTTTTGAACAATATACCAAAAACGGAATCTCATTATTGTCGCAAAACCACAACCAAGCTTTATTTGCTACCAGAATGGTCATCAAAGAAAGCCTTGTACAATTTCTACTCATCAGAGTGGTGTTTTTATCAGGACTTACTTTGAGAGAAAGGGTGAAAACCACAATTTACTCTGTTATTTATGAAGTAATAACTATATCGCTTTTTTTAGGTCGCAGATATTCGCGATCTCCAGTACACAAAAGCTGAGAACATATGAGGAGCAGACATTCTATATGCAGTATGTCCATTTTCTGAAATTTTCACGAGAGCAGTAAAACTACCACAAGTTTAAATGATAAGTTATTAAAAAAGTAATTTTTGCAATAACACAGTGTAAATTACACTATGAAGTATCCATAAATGAAGCTAATATTCGATTGGCGGTTTTGCAAAACAGCTAAAAAATGTATTGAACAAACTGCACTTTGTATTTTCTACATTGGACAAACTGCATATAGAATGTCTGCTCCTCATATACTTCAAACTGATGTTTAGGAATGAATGGATTCTTCTCCCACAACGTCGCGATAACAATGTCAAGCCTAAAGTGATTGAAACCTTACGTGTGTTGAACGTGTGTAGAATATTATAATGGCGAAATATAGGCAATTGAGTGAGGTGAAAAGCTACAGGGTTGTCCATAAGGGCTGTAAGTCAAAAAGTTAAATGTCATCATTCTACAATTTCAAGATTGTTGAAGAAAACAGAAAATACCGGTAATGTTTCTCGAAAAAAGGGCACCGGCCTGAAGAAGAAAACAACGGGTATCAATAATGATTTATTAAAGCGGTTATGTTTAAAAAACCGATTTAAAACTGCGGTAGATATTCGTTCGGAGTTTCGAGACATGACCGGAATCGAAGTTAGTGTACACACTGTACAGCGTCGTCTTCAAGAGTTCAAATTGTTGGCTCGCAGGCCCGCAAAAAAACCATTGCTAACCGATAAAATGAGAAAAAAGAGATTAGAATGGGCTAAAAGTAAAAAAGCATAGACGGTAGAAGACTGGAAAAAGTTTTATTTTTTCAGACAAAAGTAAATTTAACATTATGGGCTCTGATGGTTTATAGTATGTGAGGCGTCGACCTGGTGAACAATTCGTACCAGAATGCACTAAAAAAACTGTAAAGTTTCCGGCTAGTAAAATGGTATGGGGTTGTTTCTGTTACTATGGAGTTGGAGATCTGGTAGTCATCGAAGACACTTGGAACGCGGCAGGGTACCAAAAAATGATCAAAGAAACCTTGGTACCATCAATAAAAAAATATTTTAAAACAAAAAATAAGTAGTAGGTACATCTTTCAACATGATTCTGCACCATGCCATCGAGCAAAATGTGTGAGTACCTATATATTTTTTCTAGTTCGATATATTACTATTTATAAAAATACATGTAATTTTTAATTACATTTTAATTATTTCTCTACAGGTACAAACTTTACTTCAAAATTTAAGAATTTCAACGCTCGACTGGCCAGGAAATAGTCCGGACTTGAACCCCATAGAAAATTTATGGAAGATTATTGGTGACAAACTACGCAGTCATAAACCTAAAAATGGTATAACGAATTGGAACCACATGCGTTACGCAACCTGATCGAGTCGATGCTGAAACGTATAGGCAAAGTAATAAAAGCAAGAGGTCAACTTAACCCTGAATACACAAGGTGGCGTCACCAGTGACACGGGATTTCCATTTTTGAGTCTGTACTTCCCCCGGCGTGACTTTCAAACTTTTCCGTCCTTATTGGCGTTTTACATTACGTATAGATGGCGTTGTAATTCAACAACATGGACGACATAAGTAGTACATCTGCTAAATTAAACCTATGTTAAACATTGCATTTTACGTTGTTTACATTGGAAATCGTGTTTTTAAATCAATTTAGTTCGTATTAGTTAATTATATAACCTCCGATTTGTTCATATTTAACGATAAGTACACGCTAAATATTACTTAAGTTAGTTACCATTAATGACACTACGTGGCGTTTCACTAATGTAAAACGCCAATACCTTCAGTACGTGTGTTAACCGTGTGATGCGTTCATTAAAAAAATTTAATTTTGATATTTGTGAATGCTATTGAAGCTTGTGTCATATAATATGACGCCACCTTGCTATTTACGTAATATAAATTTATTACATCCACTAGAATTTTTTTTAATTATTAAGTTTTTCGGCAGGTATAAAATAGTAGTGTTGTTTTTATGATTACAATACAATAAAAAAATTAATTAAAATGTCAAGTTTTATTATTATTTATTGATGATATAGTACTTGATAAAGAACTTACTGAATCTAAAAGTGATAATGAGAATGATATTGAGTATGTACCAAGCTCGGATGAATCGGAGTCTGAAAATGAAGAAGTAATTGGCCATGACAGTGATGAATTCAATGCTAATTCAGATGAAGATCGTAGAATTAGAAAATATATCTATGGTAGAAATAGTCGCAAATGGCTTTTTAATTCATTCTACTCAAAATCGTCTAGAACAGCGGCTAAAAATTTAGTCTTTCGACCTCCAGGCACCAAAGGTCGAGCTAAAAATGTAATTAACCCAAAAGATTGCTTTTCCTTGTTTTTTACAGACGAAATATTAGAAAAAATAGTAATTCATACTAATGAAAGATGAAGAAATTGAAATTTAAAAAAATTATTTCAAAAGCGAGCAGTATTATCTTGGACCAACAGACAAAATTGAAATTTTAGCACTTCTTGGCTTATTGTAAGGTCCATTTCCCCAGCCCCCCCCCCATTTTGATTTTTGGATCACTTTTTAAGTCATTCGTTTGTGCATCGTTTGTGTACGTTTGTGCAATTATTTTTTTCGTTTGTGCATTCACCGTTCGCGAATTATTTAACAAATAAGTTTGGGGGGCTGGAGAAATGCCAGCCCCCCCATCGCGAATTTTGGGTCAAAATTGGTGTCAATCGTTTGTGCATTCAATATTTTCGTTTGTGCAAACACCGTTCGCAAAATATTTACAATTCAAATGGGGGGGGCTGGAGAAATGCCAGGCCCCCCCCATCGCGAATTTTGGGTCAAAATTGGTGTCAATCGTTTGTGCACGTTTGTGCATTCAATATTTTCGTTTGTGCAAGCACGGTTAGCGAATTATCTTCAATTGAATAACCGGCCATCATTTCTCCAGCCCCCCCCATTACGAATTTTGGGTCAAAATTGGTGTTAATCGTTTATTCATCGTTTGTGTACGTTTGTGCATTTATTATTTTTGTTTGAGCAAGCACGGTTAACGAAATATTTTCAATTAAATAACCGGCGAACATTTCTCTACCCCCCCCCCATTTCGACTTTTGGATCAATTTTTGTGTCACTCGTCTGTAAATATACCATTGTGCATTTACTATTCTCGTTTGTGAATTGTTTAACAAATAAATATTTATAAATCTCCGAGCAACAACTGCCATAGTGTCTAGATTGCAATTTATTCTAGTCTACTGAAGAATATGCTGAAAATATTTTAATTTTCCGGAAATCGTCATCGAAACAACACTTCTCTGCGTATCTACGCGCAGGGAAATTGAATTATACTGACTAGTTCGACAATATCAGTAATTGATTTTTGCTGTTTTGACACAAATAACTATGTAGTCAACAAATTGACAAATTTAATTTTTGCTCATTTTAAAAATGTTATTCAATTAGTGTTTTAAAATTTCGATTTTATCGAAATTGGCAGTAAAACTATATTTTTAATACTTAGCGGAAAATAAACTGCGACAGGCAAATTTTCTCTAGAAAATACGTAAGAATTTGTCAAAAAAGCTGTAGTTTTAAGTGCATGTTAGTGCCCTCCACCCCGCTTTTGAATTTTCGAATTTAGTGTCAAACGTTAGAGCATCGATTAAGCCTGAATAAACTTCTATTATTTTCGTTTTAGCCTCTAAGGTTGCGAAGTTATTTGCGAAAAACTAGTGGGGGGCCGTAAACATGTTTTGCAATTTTCCTTCTCATTTTGAATTTATGTGTGCAATTGATGCCAATCGATAGAGCTCCGTTTGAGCCTGAATAAGTTTCAGAGAGCAACAGTTTAAGTTAATATTTTACAAAGTTATGGATAGTTGTAATTTTCGACTAAACTCCGAGCAGCATGCGTTAAATCTTAAATTTTTAAAGCTCTTAAGCTGGTAATCTACATACTTTGAATATATAAATTCTTTAAATAAGCAACATTTTATTCTTTACAAATATAAAATTTTTTAAATAGAAGTAATTTATCTAAATAGAAATTATGCCGATAAAATCTAATATTGATTTGAAGCAGCTTAACGTTGTTGTTGCTAATAAAGAAAAAATTTATGATCCAATGGCTAAAAAGTTTTGGGGCCTTTCAATTATGTGTTTGTCGGAAATAGTAAAGCATTGGGTAATACTACCGTTTATCCGAAATAAAACTTTTTAAGAACCTTACGATTTAACGCATGTTGCTCGGAGTTTAGTCGAAAATTTCAACTATCCATAACTTTGTAAAAAATTAACATAAAGTCTTGCTCTCTGAAGCTCATTCAGGCTTAAACGAAGCTTTATCGATTGACATCAAATGCACATACAAATTTAAAATTGTTAGGAAAATTACAAAACATGTCTACAACCCCTCCCCCCACCAGTTTTTTTGCAAATAACTTTGCGACTTTTGAGGTTCAAACAAAAATAATGAAAGCTCATTCAGGTTCAAACGATGCTTTTGTCACCTAATTCATCCAAAAATTCGAAAGTTTTTCCTCCTCGACTTGTTTTTCGCGAATAACTTTGCGACCTTTGAAGCTCAAACAAAAATAATGCAAGTTTATTCAGGCTCAATCAATGCTCTAACGGCTCTGACATACACCTAAAACTATAGCTTTTTTGACAAATTCTTACGTAATTTGAAGAGAAAATTCGCCTGTCGCAGTTCATTTTCTGCTAAGTATTAAAAATATAGTTTTACTGCCAATTTCGATAAAATCAAAATTTTAAAACACTAATTGAATAACAATTTTAAAATGAGCAAAAATTAAATTTGTCAATTTGTTGACTATATAGTTATTTGTGTCAAAACAGCAAAAATCAATTACTGATATTGCCGGACTAGTCAGTATAATTCAATTTCCCTGCGCGTAGATACGCAGAGAAGTGTTGTTTCGATGACGATTTCCGGAAAATTAAAATATTTTCAGCATATTCTTCAGTAGACTAGAATAAATTGCAATCTAGACACTATGGCAGTTGTTGCTCGGAGATTTATAAATATTTATTTGTTAAATAATTCACGAACTGTGAATTCACAAACGAGAATAGTAAATGCACAATGGTATATTTACAGACGAGTGACACAAAAATTGATCCAAAAGTCGAAATGGGGGGGGGGGGGTAGAGAAATGTTAGCCGGTTATTTAATTGAAAATATTTCGCTAACCGTGCTTGCTCAAACAAAAATAATAAATGCACAAACGTACACAAACGATGCATAAACGATTGACACCAATTTTGACCCAAAATTCGTAATGGGGGGGCCTGGAGAAATGATGGCAGGTTATTCAATTGAAGATAATTCGCTAACCGTGCTTGCACAAACGAAAATATTGAATGCACAAACGTGCACAAACGATGCACAGACGATTGACACCAATTTTGACACAAAATTCGCGATGGGGGGGGGGGCTGGCATTTCTCCAGCCCCCCGCCCCCCATTTGAATTGTAAATATTTCGCGAACGGTGTTTGCACAAACGAAAATATTGAATGCACAAACGTACACACACATACCTGCCTGCGCATATTTGTCGCATCCATGAAAGAGACCAGATTGTGACACAGAGAGAAAGAGCATAGTACGAGATAGCTTGACAGTAAACAAAAATTTGTGTCTAACTCCCGCCCCCTTACACACCGTAGTAACTCTTCCATGCCTGCATATATGAGCATGCATAAACCTCTATTATGACATCAGATGCTACAAATATATATACAATATGCGGCAAAGGTGTATGAAGTGTAAAGATGCCACAATTATTCTAAAAATATCTTGATGTGCTGAAGCGCATGTCGATGAATGTAAGAATTACTGATGTATGTAAATAATTAATTTAAGCGTAGATATTCTTTATTGTAAAAGCTTCTTTCGCGCTAGTGAAGTGCAAAGTGCATTTTCATACGTTTTATTTGCATAGTTAATTAGTGTTTTGAAATTTAAATTATAAGGTAAGTACTAAATTGTTTAATTTTATATCATAAGTTATCAGGCAAATCGTTAGATCTGGACCGCGCTTTAAATTTAATGTTATTTCCTAGAATTGCTGAATGTACCCATTGTTTTACTTTTATGATAACATTTTGTCACCCTAGAATTGGTTTGTTCCATGGAACATGATGGACATGGAACAAGATGGACATGGAACAAACCAATTCTAATGTGACGATTTATATTATGAAATTATGATTATTGATTATGAATCATATAATCAGTGTTATTTTTAGTATCTGAAATGTTTCAAGTTTTTCATGACCATTTCAAAAAGGGGCTCAGCAGATTGAGTTCAAATATTGTTTATAGTTAAATTTGTTTTGCTTCAACCAAACTGTTTTTCCTAAAATGTCCAGAAAATTTTCAATTTTACAGTAAAAGTTTATTAAGTTACCCTACGTTTGTCGCACAATCTAAAATTTACACTTAAATACCTATCATTATTTATTGTAACAAGATTTATTATTAATATTTTGTGTACCATTAATTTTTATCCTTTTAAGACATTTAAGTCGCTATTAACTTTTATGACATTTTCAATAATTCGTATTTTGAAGTCGCGCCTACGTACGGTTAAATAAAAAGGACTGTAAAAAACGGTTTGAAATATAAGAGCTAGTATCTTTGAAGTTTTGAGCATAATTAGAAAATGTAAGACCTATTATTGTAATCAATAGTTGTTTTATTTTAATTGTAAAGTGTTATTAATTTTAAAAACCTCAATATAGGTTTTTTTTTAACCAAAAAAACCCTTACCCATAAGTTTGCAAGTTGCATCTCATATAATATATGTATATTTGATATTATGATAATTAAAAATTAATAATAAATATATTTTAGCAAAAGAAAAATAGAAAAATGGAAACGAGATCAGCAAAAATAATGAAAATGGCAAATAAAAATCTGGAAGTGAGAGACAGAAATGTATTGCAAAATTTAGATATTCCTTGGTATGAGTCAACAAAAGGAACTAACCAATCAGAAAGGGATATAGCTATCCGAGGTACGTTCTGATGCTTATTAATTATTATGTACTAAGGATGTTTTATAATATTCTCCATTTAAAAGAATTTACTTTTTTTTCGTGTCCATAATGAATACTACTTTTATATCATTTTGGCATCATAACCTTGTTTATTAGCAAGCAGATGCGGTCGTAATATGGCCTTTTTAGCCCGAGGGCCTTTTAAGTTACTAAGCTATGACAATAATATTAATAGGTACCTATCATTATTAATTTATGTATTTTGTTTTATGTTTTGAATCTATTGTAACTAGTAAGTATGAATAAATACTTTTGGTGGATTTCTCAGTAGGGGCGACGGCCCTCACTGCCCCCCCCCCCCCTATGGGCACCCATGGTTGTATGTATCACGTGCACAATCAGATTATAGGCTTCGGCCATTTATAAATTTTCCTCGGTGCTATAATATAATCAATAATTGATTGTGCCATTAATACAAAAATAACTATACTATTTTGATTAAGTAGTTAATATAATTAATTTAAAATATAATAGATATCATCTTTCGAAATTAGTTTCAACTAATAAAGATAGTAGAAAAGCGAAACAAATTCCATAATCATTAATGAAAAATGTCATAGTTACATGAAAATTGAAACTGGGAAATTAAATAAACTCAAGTAAAAAAAATGTTGTCCGGGCGTTTTACTCAAAACCGTGCGCGGACTGTTGTAATAAATAGATTTAAACATTTTAAATATAAGCAATTTTCTCGAGAATTTAATTTAGTTTTATAAATTTGGATCCGTCCAAAATAGCAGGTTTTGAAAATCATCTTTAACTTATCATTATATCAATGAATTTTCGTAAACTTTCAATATATTAATAACCTATAAGTCTCTAAGGATTTGAATTTGGGAATAATTAGGAAAAATCTGGAAATTATCTGAAGAAATTTAAATAATAGAAGGCATTCCATCAGCTTATTATGAAAACACGAGAAAATAAACTTAATTACAAATTTAAATATTCTGTAAATTGTGAACTAAAATTTCACTCTCGCTCTTTGCTTATTATTTATGTGGTATTCAAATGAGAAAATCAATTTAGTTTTTGGTGTTTGCATAAGGATAGTGGAATGCTTACTATTTTAATTTCCGATGAATTCTGAAAATAAATGAAGAATTATAATAAAATACGAATTATATAAAGGCTGCCAAGTTTAATCTTAAAGTCTCAAATTATGAACAACAAAGAAAAGAAAAGTTCTGTGCTGTAAATTATTCACTGTAATATTTTTATTGTTAATTTTTTTCAGAATATTTCCAGATATTACAAATATCTCCCAAACCGGTTTGCGTCGTGAAACCGTGCACTGTGAAACCCAATTCACAAATTAAAGGAACTAATCTAGATATAGATGTCGGCCCATCAAGCACCATCAAGGATAATTTAAATAGAATATTTACAGAATATAATGTGAACCCACAACGTCCACAAGTCGTATCAAGCGAATTGGATTTGCCTATTTCAGAAACCGTATATGACATTCCTGAACCATATTCTGATTCAGGAAGCGAATATGTTCCATCTATTGTATCTAGTATTAGTGATGTAATTGAAAGCAATGATGAAAATTCTTCTGAAAACTTAAACAGTAATGACGTTTTGATAGAAAAGCAACCTTCCATAGTATATAAAATATCACCAACTGATGTGAAGATTAACCCCGCTCACAAACTAGACGGAAAGAGAGTGAGGGATAAAGGCCATTCCTGCTATTTTTGCCATAAATTTATAATTAACAATTTAGCACGTCATTTTGAAATTAAACACAAAAATGAAATGGAATTAGCGAGAATATTAGCATATGCAAAAGGCTCTAGAGAAAGACGCGATTCTTTTCTTAAATTGAGCAGATGTGGTGATTTTTACCACAACTGCAACGTCCTTGCATTAAAAAAGGAGAACTTATATTAACGCGACGACCTACCGAAACCGAAATCAAGTTTTCAGCCTATAGCGATTTTGGTCCATGTCCCGAGTGCTTAGGGTTTATGTTAAAAAAACATATATGGCACCATTTAAAATATAGTTGTAAAGCAAAAATCAACACCGACCCAAATAAAACCGAAGATGCAGACCACCAAAATAATAAGAAAATGCCTTTAGCAGAAAGCAGCGCGTTGCTCAACGGTATACTGGGGACAAACGTAACGGCCGAGTTTACCAATAATATTATTAACAAATTCAAAAATGATAGTATTGCCCAAATATGTAAAGAAGATAGTACTATTATAAAATTTGGTGCTTTTTTATACGAAAAATATGATACAACACAGAGCGAACTCATTCGACAGTCTATGCGCCAATTGGGCAGATTAATGATGGAGTTGAGGAAACTTGATAAAAATATTGTTACTTTAAAAGGATTTCTTATTCCTAAAAAATTTGACAATGTTGTTAATGCAACAAAGCAATTATGCGTTGCTACAAAAGAAGTTACAAAAAGACCGGAGTTTGCGATTCCTTCGCTAGCTTTGAAGATAGGGTACGCACTACGAAAATGTATATCCATTGAAAGAGGGCAAGCTTTAAGAACTGGAGATTTAAAAAGTGATAAAAGCTTCTTATCATTTTTAACTCTGCTTGATCTCGAGTGGAGCGTGCGCATATCATCGAATGCCTTACATACTTTATATACAAGACAAAAAACTGCTACTGATTTACTCCCAATTACCAGTGACTTAGTCAAACTAAGCAATTATATAGATAGTCAAATAAAAGAAATTAAAAAGACCAGCATAAATTCTTCAAAATGGACCAAATTGGCCAGTTTAATTTTAAGTCGAATAATTCTTTTTAATAAAAGACGTTCGGGAGAAGCAGCAAAAATGACAATGAATGATTATGCTTCTCGACCAGCGTGGGACAGCAGCGGTACCCAGGAGATGAAAGACTCCTTAACTCCATTGGAAAATCAACTGGCATCAAAATTAACAATTGTTAGAATAACTGGCAAACGTGGCCGAATAGTGCCAGTTATTCTAACAACTGAAATGAAAGATTCGTTAGATACGCTAATTTTGAATCGTGTAAAATGTGGCATTGGAAATGAAAATCCATATATTTTCGCTTTAGCAACTACTTCCGGCAGTCACATGAGAGAACATGACTGTTTAAAGAAATGGTGTATTGAAGCCGAACTTCAATCACCAGATCTTATAACAAGTACCAAATTAAGAAAATACGTTGCAACAGTTTGCCAAATTTTTAACCTAAGCGAAAACGAATACGATTGGTTAGCACGGCATTTGGGGCACGACGTACGTGTCCATCGAGAATTTTATCGTTTGCAAGAGAACGCGGTCGAATTGACAAAAGTCAGTAGGCTTTTAATGGCTGTAGATCAAGGAGAAGCCCACAAATTTTCTGGAAAAGAATTGAAAGATATCAACATAGAAGGTATTTATGAATGAGTGATTTGCGTACGTTAAAAATAATAAATTTTGTCTTTATAGATTTACCAAATGTTGAAGATGAGAAAAATGATAATGACGAAGAAGAATATGACGAAGAAGAAGGTAATACGAATAATAAAGATAGCCAAGATGATGAAGAAATGGCAATAGATGAACCAATTCAATCAAAAGATTCCCAGGGAAATTTAAACAGAAACGTTAAATCAAAAGGTAATGAGATGTTTAAATGATTGTATTAGACATTAATACAAATTATTTGTAATGTTTAGGAAAACGAGCAAGAAACAGTAAAGGTTGTGGTGAGAAAAGAAACTACTCCGGAAGAAAATCATGGTCCAATCCAGAAATAGAAATTCTTCTTAAAGAATTCAGAACCTTCATAAAATCAAAAAGTCTTCCCGGAAAAGAAAAGTGCTGTGCAATTATGAAAAACAATCCTAACCTATTTATTAACAGAAAATGGACGGATTTAAAATTTTACATAAAAAATCATTTATCAAAAATGAATAAAACAACTTCAAGTGCTGTACGCCTATAAATTAATTGTTTGTACAATTATTAATTTTATACAACAGACAGCACAGCAGTAACTACCGTTTTAATAAAATTTCACCACTTTATTTTGTAATTATTGGACCTTAAAAAAATCGTTTTGTTTATTGTGTTTTTAAGAATTTATTTAATTTTTTTTATTTTGAATTATTGACAAAGAATTTTTTTACATTTTTATATAACTATATTTAAAATTCTGCTTAATAAAATTTAAAACAATAGTTTTTCTATTTTATTTTTGTTAACAGCCATCGCGTTGACAAGAATTGCTTGAAATCCAACCTGATTAATCTAGGTATTCCTATATTCTTTTTTTTAAGGCTGCAGGTAACGAAATCCTATTGGTTAATTGGGTATGTAACCCTCAGTAAGCGTCCCTTAACTGTTGCTTTATTTTTATGTTTATATATTTTTTTCTAAACTATCGGTCAAAAACTTTTTTTAAGAGGGGCATTTTTTTCAGGGCCCTTTTAATTTAATCAACAGATGGCGCCTACTTAAATATTTTTATAAAATAAGAGGAATTTGCTATATTTAAAATAGAGCAAATTCGTTGAGATAATACTATTCTATAAACAATATTCTTGATCTTAAGCTATTTTAAGTTCGTAATATTTATTTATAAAAACACAATTCATAATTAAAGTTTAATTATCTTTTTTTGTAAGTGAGTGTGTTTTAACATACTCAATACGAACTCAAAATAGCTTAAGATCAATAATATTGTTTATAGAATAGTATTATCTCAACGAATTTGCTATATTTTAAATATAGCAAATTCTTCTTATTTTATAAAAATATTTAAGTAGGCGCCATCTGTTGATTAAATTAAAAGGGCCCTGAAAAAATGCCCCTCTTAAATTATTTATAAACAAATATATTTGTTTGAAATATATTACTATAACCATAGTATCTATAACTATATTAAATAAAATTAATTACCAACTAAAATAATAATAATATGTAAATCATAGTTATTTTTAAATAATACAAATTTTTAAATATCGCGCGCAGAAGTTAAAAGAATTTAAAAATCGCGACAAATAACGTAGTGCTAGGAAATGGGAACCGTATGGTAGGTAGATAAAAATAACTATTTGTGATAGTTGACTAATTCGAATAAAAAAATGTGTGTAACGTAGGGGGCGCCAGCATACACCTGTGCCACAAATTGGTTTAAAAGTCATATGCATTAAAACCGAATTGTGACACATCACACACAACTCTAAAATTTATATATACGGTGATTGGTTCATTCTATGTCGTAGAGATCCTCCCACAAGCGCGGGAAATTTAAAATAGAATTATAAAAGTACTTGAACTACCAAGTAAATACAATTTTTGCTGTGGCATCGCGGTGTAAGATGCCACAAGTAAAACAGATGCAACAGTTCAGCTTTAAGTTCACACAAGATGTCACAACAAATGCAACACAAACACAAACGATGCACAAACGATTGACACCAATTTTGACCCAAAATTCGCGATGGGGGGGTGGCATTTCTCCAGCCCCCCAAACTTATTTGTTAAATAATTCGCGAACGGTGAATGCACAAACGAAAAAAATAATTGCACAAACGTACACAAACGATGCACAAACGAATGACTTAAAAAGTGATCCAAAAATCAAAATGGGGGGGCTGGGGAAATGGACCTCTTATTGTATTATAGTGGAGTTTTAAAAAGTTCTCATTTAACTGTAGCTGATAGGTGGTCAGAATTATTTGGTCCACCAATCTATAAAACTACTTTATCTAAAAATAGATTCGAGTTTCTCATTAGATGTTTGAGATTTGATCACAAAGCATCAAGATCAATCACAAAGAAAAGAAAGTGACAAATTTTGTGCTATACGTGAAATTTGGGATATGTTTAGGTTACAATGTAA
The DNA here is from genome assembly GCA_905340355.1 of Rhagonycha fulva. Lineage (NCBI taxonomy): Eukaryota > Metazoa > Arthropoda > Insecta > Coleoptera > Cantharidae > Rhagonycha > Rhagonycha fulva. Next base: position 41,029,715 of record HG996556.1, read on the forward strand.
AGATAACTATAATCCATCGATTTGTGTAATATTTCTCCTAAAAGAAAGTCACAGTTATTTTAGTGTTATTTAATTCATCGTTATGCCGCAAAAACATGAATTTGATATCTCCAAGCGATAAAAATAGTACCAATAGTAATTTTCTGCAAAATTATACAAAGGATTCTGCAATAATTGCATATTACAGTTTGGTTGTAGTATTTTTCCAAAGAACATCGCAAGTAAAAATTGCTAGAAAAATGAAATGTTGTGCGGTACAACATGTCATTTGAAATAGGCCAAGAACGGCGAGAAAAAGAATAACGACCAAACGGGAAGATCGTGAATTAGTTTGAAAATTTCCAAAAATAGCTGGTTTGGCAAGCCATCTGTTCATGTGGTCTTAAGTCTGCACCTTTCATTACAATGGGCAGTATAAATCCAGAAATATATTTAAAAGAGTGCATTGAAAAACGCTTAATGCCCTTTTTGGCATCTCATGACGCACCATCATTGTTCTGGCCCGACCTGGCTACCTGCTACTACAGCAATAAGAGTATTGCATTTTACAATGCAAATTCAATAAACTTTGTTCCTAAGGATGCAAATCCCCCAAATTGCCCAGAGCTTAGCCCAATTGAAAGATATTGGGCACAAATTAAAAGAAAATTAAAAAAGACTAAAAGCATGACTGGAAAAAAAGAAATATAAAAAAGCTGCCGATTCCATAAGCGTTGCTGATGTACAAACGCTTATGAGAGGTATAAGAAGAAAAGTCCGAAATTTTTATTGCCATTCGTAAAAATTTTAGTTTTATGTAATTTTCTTGTAGAATAATATTATACATTGTCAATATAAATATTAAATATAAAAAAATAAATTTGTTTTTATTTGTTATAAAATATAAAGTAGCTCATATATTTTTGGTTCGAGTCTTTACATTTGCAGGGGTCGGATTTATATCTATTATTCTATGGGTCGAATGGACAGTAAAACCTATGTAAAAGTCTTAGAAACAACCCTAATGCCGTCTTTCCGGAAAATTTATGGAGATACAAATATATGTGGCATTAAATTCCAAGATAACGCACCGTGTCACGTATCCGCATTTTCTAAGAATTGGATGGCAGAAAATGTAATTCTCGTACTCAACTGGTCTCCAGATCTTAGCCCCATAGAGCAGTTGTGGGGCAATTTTAAGAAAAAGGTACGGGCGCTTCCTATAACTTCAAAAGAGTCTGGAAGCTGCCATAAAAGAGGAATCGAAGAAAATAACAACGGAAGAATGTCATAAATTGGTGGCTAATACGCCAGGAAGGATGGCTGAAATTATAAAAGCAATAAAAGGTCCTTGCCGTTATTAAATTTATAATGAAAAATTATTAGGGTAAACCAAGCAAACGTGCCCCAGTCGATAACGTGCCCCACTCACGAAACTAACAAAAGCATTTTGAATTTGGCGCTAATTTTATCTGAACACGTTAGTGGTTACAAATATAAGTTACGTTGAAAACAAAAGTGCCGGTTTTTATTTGTTTTAAGTGAGAAAAAGTGATTAAAAGGTATGTACTACATTGTGAATATGTTCAGATGGGAAAGTTCTTCTGATTCTAGATGGCCATTCTTCTCATTCTAATTCATATGAAATGCTACAGTTGGCTAACGAAAATGACGTTATCATCCTTGTCTACCTAGCCACACTACCCAAGCTCTCCAACCATTGGACAGAAGTTTTTTTAAACCATTCAAAAGTTATTTATCTAAAGAAATCACCACTTGGTTTATTAACAACAAAAGAAAGCCTTTCAGTCGATACCACATATAAAAAATTAATGGTGCTGCCTGGTACAAGTCTGCAATACCATCAATTGGCTTATCAGGATTTAAAGCAACAGGGATATATTCCTTTGATCCTAATGCTATTCCTGAATACTTTTTCAGCATTTCTGATGCATCAGTTAGCAACAGTGATGATAATCCACAAGAAATAAATGATACTCTGCAGTCAATTCAGAATGCAAATGACCTTTCTGTACCGAGTACCTCCACATCTTCAATTAACCAAAATGCCCAGAAGTCTACACCACATGCTTCTGTTGTTTCACAAAAAGAAACACCAACTAAGACCTTACAAGTAGTTAGTCCATTTCCTGTCATACATAGGAAATTAAGTAAGAGAAAACAAACCGTAAAGGTTTTAACATCAGAAAGCCATTTAACAAATCGTAAACTGTTTAAAGAAAAAAAGAAGTTGCGAGAGAAAAAGTTGATTACTGTTCCATCAAAACGTAAGAAAGATTTTTCAAAGGCGTGTTTTTCTTCATCGGAAAGTGAAGAAGAGTTACCGCACAGTGAATTTGTAGCGAGAGTGTCGCTACTATATTTTATTTGGTTAACTACTTTATTGTCCAAGTCCTTACTAATCGTAGGTGAGGAGGTCGTGTGTCGTTCTTGGTCGATGGTTGTTGATGGTGTGCCGATTGTCGTTGTTGGTTGATTTGTGTGTGTGTGTTCTTATATCACCAGCGCATACCTTTATATAGTATTTTGCATCGGATAATCTGCGGTTGGTATTATCAGTTACTTAATCTGTAATCGACACAGAGCCGCCACAAATTAAGTGACGAATGTTCTGATGAATACGACAGTTGTGCAGAATGTCACGAGTCTTACTACCATACGAAGAAGAAAAGTGACTGGATTCAGTGTTTACAGTGTTCTGCCTGGTTACATGAAGATTGCACACATTTTTTAGAGAAATGCAATAAGTGCGGTGGCAAAAATAAAGGAAAAGGAAAAAAGTCAACAAAGTGAGAGGTTTTACTGGGGCACATAAGACTGATATCTCCGTGAAATGTGCCTCACCCTAGATTTTTAGAAATTGTTTTTATTTTAGATTTTAGATATATTTTAGAAGATATTTTTTAGTTTTTCTTATACAAATTGAGTCTGAGGTTAAGACTAATTATTTTAATAAACATGTTAGAAATAATACCGTTTTTATTTCAATTCTTCGAATGGTGGGGCACGATTGCCAGGTTTACCCTATATTTTCAAAATTCTATAGTTTTATTTTCACCTAATGTAGAACATGTAGAATCAAACCCAGGTGAGACCATAGATTACAATGATTTACACAAAAGCTACACTCCATCGGAGAAGACTCCGTGTCTTCTTTGAATAGTACTGCAAGCGCATCTAATTTTTGTTAAAATGGAATAGAAGAATATGTTGAAGCTAAGAAAAAACGATGGTCAACGTCTGATCATTCCAAATGGAATCTTAATAAATTTAAAAACCTGCGACGTTTTAGGCAGGCCTACAACAGTAAAAAAGAACTTCGTAAATCAAAGCTACTGTAACCAGTAGGGTGTAAGTGCCCATTTAAATGCATAACTAATATTAATGCTAGATTACGAATTTGTGAAAATTATTGGAAACTGGAAGATTACAAAAGAATTAAAGTTGATCTTAAGCTTGTGAAAACAGTTCCAAGAAAAGAATGCTTACAAAAAAGTTAAAAAAAAAGACTTCAGTCATTCGGCAGAACTTAAAAACTCATCTAGTAACTCAAAACTACACATTTTTATAAATATCTTACACACCAACTTTATATTTCTCCTATTGTGAGCAAACTAATGAATACAAAAACCTGCAATTTTCAGTGAATTTAAAAATGAAAAAACATCAATAAAAAATATGTCGATCTCCTACTGCTCTATTCCACAAACCTAAAGAACTTCCCTCATAGTTATCTTAACAATCTTAAAAATATTTTGAATTAATAAACACACAAGAAACTCCACAAAAATGTTTAGAACTATATAAATTTTGATACATTTGGATTTCGTTAGGTTATGTATGCGTAAGTAACAAATTTAAAATGAACATACATCAAAGCTCATAACGATGGCTCTTAGAATTTGCTTTTTTTTCCCACAAAAAACAATCAATTGTATTTAGTAATTTCTTCACATTTAAACATAGAAAATTACGTACCGTGGTCATCAGAGATCCACCTTGTTACAAATCAACTAATAAACTCCATCAAAACGTAGGTGATTATCGAATGAATAAATAAAATTTAATACAAAGTGCTTATCTAAGAATTCATATTAAAATAAAACTTTCATTACTTACAGTTACTTGTCGAGAGCTTCCTGCGACTTCATAAAATAAAAATGATACAAGAGTTGGAATGCACTTTCAGCTGCTTAAGTATTTTGAGAAATAATCGACATCCATGCTAGCCAGCTTGATGCTTACCTTGCCTGATTACCTGTAAAATAAAATAAACTGTCACCTCCGAAAAAAGTAGACATGAATTGTTACCGTAAGTGTATCGCCATAGCGTGTCATGAGCTTCATCAAATTTGTAATGTTTGTTATGTATTAGCTTCGAGTAATAAAGTTCCATCGGTGCCAAAATTGATATCGGTTTTATCATTGTATAAACCTGAAATCTCTTCATATATGCCACAGTTTCACCAACAAAAAAACTCTAAAACAAAAGCCAGTTAAAACATAATTGAAGCAGTTTACAGAAAGCAACTTCCTTTGGCAACTTTCAATTATTCTCAAACTCAAGATTGGTCTTTACATAACCTTACTTCTACGCTTGTTTTATCTACTCAATTTAATTAGCTTAAAAACCATGAAGTACAGCATTTTATCCATTACGAATGTTACAAGTGGTTACAAAATTGGAAAATTTTAGTATTTCGATATCTACCTGTTGCATTTCAATATTACAATCCGTAATTTCTGTTGAACATATTTTTGAGCGTTTTCTACGCCGGCAAAATAATGCAAAATTCACTTCATCCATTACTAACCTTATTTAAAACTTTATAACGCTGGCAAACTTTTTAAAAAGTTTCTAATTGCTATTCTACACGGTAATCAGATCAGTCACAGACCTTTCAAGATGGCCCATTCCCCATTGTATTTGATGGCCCTTAATTCAGGGACTTTTAATCTAATCAACAGATGGCGCTTACTTAACTATTTTTATACAGAACTTTTTATAAGAAACAGAGGCTTTTGTATTTAAAATATAGCAAATTCGTTGAGATAATACTATTCTATGAACAATATTCTTGGTATTGAGCTTTTTTGAGTTCGTATTGAGTATGTCAAAACACACTCACTTACAAAAAAAATAATTAAACTTTAATTATGAATTGTGTTTTTATAAATTAATATTACAAACCCCAAATAGCTTATTACCAAGACTATTGCTTATAGAATACTATATCTCATAGATGAAAGAGTAGTAATAGATGGCCGACTCCCCACCTATTTTTGTGCCAAAGTATTACTTCATACCAGGGTCACCAGGCGCACAAACAGCGCTGCTATCGTGCTATAAAATCGGCGGGAATTCAAATGTTTAATTTTTTACTTGCGATTTTAAATTAATTGTAAATATTAGTGAAAATTTTCGGTACATAATTTTTTTTATAAAATTATAATTATGAAAGTTTTCACTAATATTTACAAATTTTCTGAGCAATGTACTAGAAAAAAAAACTATATTTATAAATTAAAATTTTATAATTTATTAATAAAAATTATTGAAAATTTACAAAAACAGAAGTTATACTATTATTGCAACTGCTTCGTTATGTTAATCTTCTTTTTGGCTCCTCTGAATTTTCGATACTTTCTTATTGCAACTTCTTTTATCGGGTCATTTATAACATTTCTCCTGTTATCAGCACCTTTTAAAATTTTATTAACGTTCTTCACCCACATGTGTATGTAAAAGAATACAAACAGGTCGGATTAATGTTGCGGGCCCCATGGCTTCGTATACAAGCAAAGAAGTTCTCCAGTGGGTCTTGGTTAATATTTCTTAAGGCTATGAATTTAAAACCAGCCTTTTTCTCTTGGTGCCATAAATAACGAAATGCCTTAAAATTAAAACAAAAAAAATAACTATACATTTATAATGTTAAAAATAGTGAAAAAAGAAAATTACCTTTATGGTAGAAATCCAATTTGTTACTGTAGGAGGCACATAGGCACATCAGCAAACTTAAGTTCCCTACGGTTACCAAGGTCCTCAAATCCTTCGATGACATCATTTTTAGCATTATAATGTAAGGCAGGCTCTAATGACATTTCATCAAATATAACTGTACAATGACGATCACATGTATTCAGTTTTTTAACAGACCCTTCCAAAGATTTTAAAATGGCCTGGTTGATACCAGTTTTAAAATCAACTTTGTTCAATAACGCTAACAAGGTTCCCCTAGAGGGCAACGCAAATATCTTTTTCAGTAGTCGATACCCACTGCCACTTTGTTTCATTAATGATAAGGCAAACACCTTATCATCTAATGTGTACCTCCGACCACGAGAATTTTTTTTCTGCATTCTTAATTGCGAAATTAAAAATTTTGCGGTTACATCATTTACACCGGCATCTTTGTAAATTTGAGAGTCTGTAAATTTTAAAGCTCTTTGAATATTTTTTTGGTTTTTATTGGCCTTTGATCGATTCAGCTTTTTTTGTAAGCTAGCGGCTATAGCATATAACTTCTTTGCTTTAGGTGAAAGGCTAGCCACCCGACCAACATTTATTTGTCCCAGCAGACCATGTCCTGAGAAATAAATAAATTCATTAGCAAAGAAACATAAAATTATTATAAAATATACTTTTTAATGGAGTGCATGATGGTACTACTACAGGATCTACATTCATTTCAATATCAGAAATAGGATTATTATAAATTTGGGGTAATATTGGTATATCAACATTCATTTCGATATCGGAAGTACAATCGTTATGGATTTGCGGTATAATTGGGATTTCAACATTCATTTCGATATCGGAAATAGAATCGTTATGGATTTGTGGTAATATTGGGATATCAGCATTCATTTCAGTATCGAAAACCATAGGATCATTAGCGATTTGCGGTAATATTGAATATTCACGAGTAACTTCTCCGGTTATAATTTCTGATTATATTAAATAAAATAGGTAAAATAGGTACAAACATAGTAAGAAACTGATTTCTACTCCCGAGCGTGTAAAAACTTAATTTTAATAATATATAATACTATACCTGAAAAATTTAGAAAAAGGGTTGGAACTGCATCCATTTTCAAATTAGTTTTGGCTTTTGCACCAACAGTAAACTTGGAGTCATCACTGAAGTGAATATCACAAACAACATAATTGTAACGCTTCTCATATTGAACATCTTTTCCCACAGCGATTTTCCATTTATTAAAAAGCTAAAATGCAAAATAAATAAATTTATTGTTTATAAATTGTTGTACGTTTTACTTGTACTTTGTAAAATGTTTGTACTTCGTTCCATACAGATAAAAAATTGTGGTTACATACCTCTAAATTCTTTGGAAAAGTGTGAGTTCGCACACTTCCACCTGAGTGATTATTACAATCTTTAACTGCACATTTGCAAACCATATTTTTGTGTTGATAGCTAGAAAGTACTTTAAAAAATCGCGAAAACAAAATTAAGCAAAATTGAAGTTGTTGTTACTGACTGGTTTTTTTGTGGTTATTTAGACAAACCAAAAGTTGGTTGGTACGGCTGGTACACTTTAAAATTTTAAATTTAGTAGCAACATAAAATACAGCACCCCCTGGTGACCCTGGTACAAACTAATACATCGACCCCTTAATAGACAATAGAGTCGACAATCTATATTACTCTTTCTCATCTATGGCTGGCGCCGCCACTTTTGCAAAACCTAAAATAAAGTACATGGGAATTTGTGCCCAATTTGTTGCTAATTAATTACCGCAATCGCAAATTTGTTGCTCTTACCGTTCGCGAATTACAGCCATTTGAGTGGTGGCGGCGCTAGCTTGATATCAAGCCAGCGTCGCCACCACTCAAAATTTAAAAAAAAGTATATGAGAATTTGTGGTTAATTTGTTGCTAATTAGTTACCGCAATCGCAAATTTGTTGCTCTTACCGTTCGCGAATTTATTACGTATATGTATGCATAGTATGTATATTAATTTTTGTAGGTGACTATCACAAAAAGAAATGAATATGGGGGTAAAATCACCAACCCTCTTTTTACACCAACCAATTTTTACAATTTTTTACACTGACTATACTCGGAGTAGTTCGGTGTAACATACCAAACAGATCTAATATCTTCCGGTACATGGGCGTCCATTATGGGAAGCAAAAGGAGCAGCTGCCCCTTTTCTCTAGCTTTTGGCTGCTTAAATTTTTTTTTGATATTTAATATTTAATTATATATTTTTTTAAGAAATTTAAATAATTTAAAATTTAATAATAATAAATTTTTCTAAAATTTTCGGTTTTAAATGATGATTATTATATTATAATTTTTTTTTTATTTTGCTCTTCTTTGAAGGTAATCCTATGGACCACCATGATCCGGTATACTGCCAAATAAAAATTTAAAAAAAACTGCAACAATAGAGAATTTGAATTACAACAATGGACAATTGAAATTTTAACAATTAGAGAGTGCGCATACGAGAATGCGCGAGTTCAACTCTTGACCATAAAAGCTGCCAAGTGAACCTATAGGCCAATCGAAATATACATTGTACCTTGCAAACGGTGGTGTACAAGTTTTTATTTTTTTAACTTGTATATATGAGTGCCAACATGTACAAAATCAAAAATTCTAACACGGGAAACCTCGGGAGAACTTTTGGCCTCCAAAAAACCTCCAAATTTTATAACTTTTTTAGCGTTTTTGCTTATAACTCCTAAACAGTGCATCTTAGTAAAAAAGTTAGAATGTAACAAATTAAAAAGAATTAAACTCTGCGTCGAATGAGTAGCACCACTTAATAATTTGGTCAAGTAATAGCCAAAAATCACGGTCAAAGAACGAAAATTTTTTCCAACTTTGTCAAAAATTAAGATACCTATAGTAGGTACCTATTATAAATGAGTCTGCAGCTTTGTAATGAATACTCTAAGAAAAAAATTTATAAAATAAAATTTGTAGTGTGTGAAATTCTGCATCTAATGAATAGGTACCTACTTTATATTTTTAAATTTGGTAAACTACACCTTCTCAAATTGGCAATTTCCCGATGTCCGGCATGATATTCGGAAGGTACATACCTATGCGTTACGCTTCAACTGTATGGGTGTATTTCCTACAGAGTTATCATCAAATTCATTTAAAACAAGTTAAAAAAATAAAATCTTGTACACCATCGTTTGCAAGGTACACCTCTGTTTTGATGCTATATCCACTGGCCTACTACTACTATCTTATTTTTAACAAGATTGCCATTTTTAATTTTTTTATCAAGCCACACGTCGGAAAGCGATTGGAAGGAACTGCTGTAACCTTATATTGTGTAAACTTACAAAAGCTCAAAATAAGTAATTCTTTTTTCAAATTTGTGTAACTTGAGGTGTCTTATTGGCATTTGGATTTATATTTTGATAAACGTTAGTGGTTATTATTTATTCAAGGCTGGTTTTCTATTGGTGGGCATACTTTTTAACTGTGTTTTATCATACTTAGTAACTGCGTGTATTGTTTTGCACAAAAATATTATTTTTGAAGTTCCATAGATTGGCTAAAATTTTTTTGGTTGAATATTTTACTTCACCAATTTAGTGTTAACCACAATTTTAACAAATTTCGATAAAATAAAACACACCAGTGTTTTATCTGAGAAGTTTCCCTCAGACTAGATTTTATTTGAGAACCTACTACTCCACATTTCAAACATCATCAACACAAACGATTGCGACTCATTTTAGCATCTTGGTTTTGGACAACCTTCCCATTAGGAGTTACGTTCAGAAGAACATTTTGTGTTTGAATAAATAATACCAAATACAATAGATGTGATGTACAGGGTGGCTCAATTTCGATCCTTCTTATGGGGAAATCGGTAACTATGGGAGATATCAAAAAATGGATGGCGCATCCTCGATCTCTTTTTTTGAGAAAATTTGAATAGAGCAAACCAGAATTTGCTATCTTTTTTTGTTTTCGAGTTATAGCCAAAAGTTCGATAATTAGACTTTTCTATAAATGTCGATATTTTGGTTGTTTTTGAAGTTACTAAAAAAGTGTTAACACTTTCTTCAGACACTTTTTCAAGGGCAACAAAATGGAATAAAGGGATTTTAAATATCTAGATTAGTTTCCGAGTTATAACATAAAGTTGTGTTTTTTTAAATAGAAACCATAGTTGGCTATGACATTTTTAAATGGCGTTTTTTATCCTCTTTTTAATGATGTATAACATGTGGGGTCTAATATTTTAGTTTTATCCCATTTTATTAAAAATTGTAATAAAAATAAAGAAGAATGAAAAATTTAATATAATAGTAACTGTTTTTAGTGGATAACAATAAAAAATATTCAATACTTAACAAAAATTAAAGTAATTGTATTCAAACTGAAGTCTATTATTTTCAATAGATATAATTTTGTCAAAACAAACACTACTAAATTGGCATCTAAAAAATTCCTTTATCAATTAGTTTTTAGTAGGAAAATATTGGTTTAGTTACTGTAATTAAAATATTAAATATTTATTAGCAATTCTAATAATATGTTATTATATTTACCTGTTATTTCACGTAAATATTAAATGGCTTATGAACACTATGAAAAATACGATATGCTGGAGTTCTTTATTCAAGCCAGTTATAATGCTGTTCTTGCATGTGCAACATAATATTTTAGTAATTATTATCTAACTAATTAAATATTTTCCTACTAAAAACTAATGGGCAAAAGAATTTTTTAGATGCCAATTTCGTAGTGTTTGTTTTGACAAAGTTATATTTATTGTAAACAACTGAGTTCAGTTTGAATACTTACTGTAATTTTTGTTAAGTATTGAATATTTTTTATTGTTATCTACTAAAAACATTTACTATTATATTAAATTTTTCATTCTTCTTTATTTTTATTAAATTTTTTAATAAAATGGGATGAAACTAAAATATTAGACCCCACATGTTACACATCATTGAAAAGAGGATAAAAAACGCCTTTTAAAAATGTCATAGCCAACTATGGTTTCTATTTAAAAAAACACAACTTTATGTTATAACTCGGAAACTAATCTAAATATTTAAAATCTCTTTATCCCATTTTGTTGCCCTTAAAAAAGTGTCTGAAGAAAGTGTTAACACTTTTTTGGTAACTTCAAAAACAACCAAGATATCGACATTTATAGAAAAGTCCAATTATCGAACTTTTGGCTGTAACTCGAAAACAAAAAAAGATAGCAAATTCTGGTTTTCGCCATTGAAACTTTCTCAAAAAAAGAGATCGAGGATGCGCCATCCATTTTTTGATATCTCCCATAGTTACCGATTTCCCCATAAGAAGGATCGAAATTGAGCCACCCACAGTATTTCATAATATTTATTGGACTACTAAACCAAATAACCACAACAGAATGTATAAAATCTCTAGGAAGAATTTGCCATGGTAGCTTCAATTCTCGAGGAAGCTTTTGAAGATGCTCATCATGAAATGAAAAGAACACTAATGAGCTTAATGAACAAAAATCAGATTTGACGGTTTTGTTGATTTCATAAGGACTCAAATTTCGAGAAAGATGTTAACAATAGAAAAGAAAACCATACTATAGGTTTGTTTGTGCAGCAGTTTGAAACGGTTTGCAACTGTCAGACGCATGCGCAGTTTCAAAGACGCATGCGCAGATTAAAAATTATTACTTAAATTTGAAACTGCGCATGCGCCTGACAGTTGCAAACCGTTTCAAACTGCTGCAAAAACAAAGCTAATATGTATATGGCCGACAATTAGAACTCACAACTTACTGGCGTACCGCAAAGCGCTGTATAGAATACTGAGAATATTGTGGAGCATATCACAAATGAGAATGTTTTTCTTCGCATGAATAAAGATAGAGAAGTTCTAACCACTGTTAAAAACAAGAACTGCCTTTAAGCGATGATTATGATAAAATTTGTAAAAATTTTAAGTGACTAACACGAAATTCGCTTGACGAAATTCCCATCAATAAGGACGGAACTTCTATTGTAAATCAATAACTTTCTTCAAGGTGTTAAAACTGTTGCCTAAGCCAAGGAAATATACCATAAGTAGAGTAGTAGTAGTATAATCACGTATTATGGTGACTCATTGCATATAAATTACATCTATTTTATGAACAAGGAAATTTATTTAAATTATTATTATTATCATTAATTTTGACACTTACTATAATTTGAAAACTTATAACTTTCAAGAATTTAAAAAAAAATTAAAAAAATGTTATTTCCAAATCTTTGAATGTAAAAAGTACTTACCCTGTACTTACCTATATTTTAATGATAATTTTATCAAGGTAAATTTTCTTTTTTGTTATTAAAAAACACTACAAACTTTTCTTCAAAACAATTTGAAAAAGAAGATGATTGCCTATGAATATGATTTCACTCAATTTTCAACCAATAATAAAATCAAAAATTTTACAAAAATATTATTTTTGAAGTTCTATAGATTGGCTAAAATTTTTTTGGTTGAATATTTTACTTCACCAATTTAGTGTTAACCACAATTTTAACAAATTTCGATATAAAAATATTAAACTAAAAATTTACCACAACTGCTTACATACCAACAGTAATAGTTGCAGAAATTTTCACTTTAGAATTTTCTCTTTAGGAAATTAATTATTAACGTTTGTTTATGTAATAATAATTCTTCAAGTGTTTATAATTATTGGTTTCGAAGGTAAACATAGTAAACAAGAATTGTTTATTCCCCACTAACCCTAGCAATCACTCCCCACCTAAATTCTTCATCGAAATTTACAAAATTGTATCAATGCAGTTTAGTTTCGCACAAACAGTCATTAACAATCAAGATGATTGAAAGTAAAAATTGTGTCAGTTTGTTATTTATTTTTTCGATCTCAATTATTCTTCAAACCAAAGGCGACAGCATAACGGATCAAGGAAATTTTACAAATTTAGACAACAACAAACTGACGAAAAATGCGGGTATGTACAAAATATAAAGTTTTTTTTAAATTGTTTTACAACGAAATTTTATAAATGTTGCAGAAGTGATTCGTTTACAAAACAAAACCGACCTTGAAGATGATGAACTGTCGAATCGGCGTAGTCTCTTTCCTCCGGATTTGCATCGAATTTACCTAGCCGTTGAGACTCTTCCAAATGGATTGTGTAAAAATCATAGTAAATATGTTTTGGAAGCCGTAGTTAATCACGAAAAATGGGCTTTACAAAGTAAGTCAATTTTATGTTTAATTTGAATTGAAAACGTATTCGGTGTTATTTATTGCAATCACTTATATAGCTTTAGGCATTCGGTACATTTCCATAAACATTCAGAGTTCAGAATACAAAATCCTGTTGAACTGGATCTTAATATCTATCATCCATATACATATTGTATAAGTTTTGCATGCAATTTATGAATGTTCACTCTTGTAAAACTTGTAGGTGTTGCAGCATTTTTAAAATCTCTAATGCGTATTAAAGTAAATAAATTACTTCCTCCTTTTCTGCAATTAGAGTAAATATGAAAAGACGTGAACTTTTAATTAACGCAGATCGATTAATTGTAAAAGTACTAATGCTTTCACATTTTATTAGTTTTGTAATATTCATTGTTACACTGTGTAGGGAGAGAGTGGGAAGTATATGGTATTTCGGGCTATGTCTTGGAAGACATCCTGTTGTTTGTCACATTCATCCTGCCGCCAGGAGGAATAGGACAATTTTTTCTTACCTAGAAATGTCCCATTTATCCACACTTTCCCTTACTTCTTGTTATACAGTATGTGTAAGCTAATACATAGTTGTAAACAAACACATTACGTTTTTGCACAACTTTCAATTATTCCCGATTCAAAGAATTTCTACTAATTAAAATCAAAACAATTAATTTTAATCATTTTAGTGCTTAGGTAGATATACATAATTATATAAAATGCAATAAATTTGCATTTATGCATAATAATCTATCATGTGTAAATATGGTTCAAGTGCAGTTTGCAACAAGGAAGTAAAATTTTTAATAAAAATTCTTATAATTTATGGTACATTTTATGCAAAATTGATGAATTTATAATTTTTATTGCCAAAAACTAATGTATCACAATTTTCGTCTTGAAACGAACAGTGAAAGTAATCACAGAATCGCAAAACCAAAAAAAGCGTTAGATTGCCAAAATTAATTTTTAAACTAACTCTGGAATTTAAGGAGTCGTCTAAAAAGACACCCGTAATTTTTTTCTAACTTTTGACTTCTCCCGCTCTCGTTGTCGCAGTTGGTCATCTTTTATACCAAATATAGAATTTCTGGAGATATTTGGTTTTTCTTATTGCTTTGACTTTATAATAGCACAAAGGTTTTCTTTAGGAAGTCTGCACACGGATTTAAAATAATTTAAATATTAAATGTAAGGGTTTATATAATGAAATTATTATAAAAGTAGGTTAGATTATTAATAAAAACAAAAAACATTTGAGTAAAATTTGCAAAAATCAAAGAAATTTTAAAGAAATATTTAAATTATTTTAAAGTGGGTAGATAAATTTTGCTACGTACAGACCCCTTGAAGTAAACCTTCGTGCTATTATAAAATCAAAGCAATAAAAACCAAATATCTCCAAAAGTACTATAGCAAAGCTTGACGTGCGGTCTTGGCACTTCTCTACCCTGATCTTTTGTAATTTTAACCCTAAATTTTCTTGCAATCAAAGCAATTCCGATTTTGTAGGAATACATCGGTCAGAAAGAACTCTTTGCTGATTAATGCTTTTGCTTGTAGCTAGAGGAGGACCACAATTGGCGATCTTCCTGGCTATAAGCCAAGAAAACTTTACTAGAGAAATGTTAATGGGGTGGTTTTCCTTTGTCTTCCCCATTGTCCACAGATTGATCTTGGACTTTTTAAATCACAGCCATATCCGACGCAATCAGGATTAAAATCGCGGTTTCCCGCTTTTTTACGCCAGACTGCTGGACTTAAAATTATGTGTTAAAATTGTACGAACTTGGCCAATTAATGACTAACGCTATTTGCATATTATATGATATCACTTCGACTCGTTTTAACAAAAAAGAAAATGGTAGTAGAATAATAAATAACTATGATCGTAGTAGATGACGAGATGTGATTGACTTTTATTCTAATGAATATGTTAACATTTTAAATTTTGTCAACTGGAGAAATCATTTCAAATTTTTTATATAATTACACCAATAAATTACGAACCAGCAGTTATTGTTACTTATTGTTATCCCATATGTACGTAATAATAAACCCGTTAACACGGTACCAAATGAAGAATCGTTTTGAAATGTATACAATTACGTATATTTCCGATGACAATACCACAACAGTCAGTCACACTATTCGCAAAAACTACGTTTTTGTGACGTTAATTTTTTTTAATCATTTGGTTTGTTTAGGTACCTTCCGTCTGTAAATGTGCAACTGACGTAAAAAAATGTTAAGTTTTGATTTAGTTTTAAAATTTCACTTTCAACATTTACATATATAAAAAAAACAAGGAGGAATTCAAATGACCGCAGTTCTAAGGCTTCTATACGGCTACCTTTCTAGTTTTTATGTAAAGGAAACCTCGACTTAATTCATTAATCCGGATTATGTGCAATTCATTTTGAATAAATTGATAAATTTTTGTGGTTGGTAAATCACAAATTTTAATTAAAGTTTTGCAATGTAAAATATCTGCTAATAATATTATTATAATTATTATTAATTAAATACTTATAATAAAAGTAAACATTTTCTCATGATTTGATAGAAGGAAACCCTAAATTATATTATAATATTATTTTTAAATTTAAAGTTTTACTTATGCAACTACATAGGGAGGTACATGATATATACAATATCAGCATGTAAAGCTGTACAAACAAGAAAAATTACAGCTCATGTTGACTATATAATAACGTAGAGTAAGAAAATTTAAAATCATGCAAATTAAATTACTTAATTTATCATCAATAATAATAATCAATTTAAAAAATTAGAATATTTTGAATAAATTACACGATTTAATTCACATTTAATAAAAAATTGTTTTGAACAGAAAACAAGAAATTTATAGTTAATGAAGTTACGCCTCTAACAAACAATTCACAATAACATGTTGTTCAAATTCAACAAATTGAAAATCTGGTAAATAACTAAAAGATACTATAATGGTAAAAACTATCATAATGTAATTTGTTAAATATTTTCATTCTAAAACGAATAAAAAATAGTAATAATTATATTAAAATTATCGGTGTTTGTAAATTCCTCTTACGATCATAAATCCCTTGTAATCTGACCACAGATTTCTTAAAATAAATGAACTGTCGAGGTCAAACAAGTGTATCTACCTAGGAGGGCGCCATTTTTGGTGCAACTTTATTATAGTCAATAGTAATTTAGAATTTTAAAGGGTAATTTAAAATTAAACTGCTCATAACGAAACATGAGGTTATCTTAAGGCTCAAATGTGAAATACACTAATTTTAGTACCAACATAAACCAGTAAATATTTGAAATTTTCTAGAACTGCACCACAAATGACGAAATCCATATAGGCTTAATTTTTTTTGGATTGAGGGCAATAGGTAATAGCAGTCTATTTATTTTAAGAGGTCCGTGAATCTGACCCCTAAGGATCAGGGGCTTATAATATTTTGATTTCTATTGCGTGCTGTAACCCCTCTACCCATGGGGTTGGAAGGTCCTTATTCCTTCCTTAACCTCCCTCTATGTTCCTTCCTCCTCGGAAGACGTACCACTGTTACATGACTAACCCAGTAGACAATTAATACGCCAAATTTTATTTAACTTTATATATTAAACATCAAATATGTATTATAATTTTACAATTTTACTAGGATGCAGTGTGGTGCTTTAATGAAACATTTATCATAAATTTCCCTGACCTTATTGGGCTGATGACTTCACCAGGCACACACTTCACACTCTCAAAAACAAAACTTTTCTGCCTGTACTTGTCCTCAATCTCTTTTTTGCTTCTTCTCTTAGTTGGCGCCTCGTGCGCTCTCAATATTACAGTTTTGTTCTAGTCAGCACCACACGCTGCACCCGTTGTTCTACATTAATTTTTCAACTTACATTATGTTTATGCAATTAATTTCTTTATGCAATCAATTATTATTTTATTGTATGTACAGGGTGTTACAGTGCTCTTAATCTGGATTTGAGTAGCTTAGGTTACTAAGTTATTTATGAGTTATAGAATTTGTCAAACCACACAAAAAGTTTATCTGCGTGCGTAGACCTATAAATCTTTATAAAGAGATTCACCGGTTGAGAGCTTAGGTTAGTGTTAGAAAACAATTTTTTTTATTAGTGAGCCGTTAATCGAAAGTTTCACCGATCGAGCTTAGGTTAGCGTTAGGAAAAAATTTGATTTTTTAATAGTGGCCCATGAACAAAAAGTTTTGAAAAGAATTCAAGTAACAACATAATACAATAATTAATGAAGTACGTTTCACGTAATCTGTGGTTTTACCAACCATTTGTCTTATGTCATTAATTATTATTATTCACAAGCCTATGTCAGACTATGAGGGTTAAAATTCATTGATATTCAGAATTTCACCATTCAATTTAATTTATTTGTCGGATATTCCATTCCGTGTGCAATTTTGTGTTACGATATTGAGCGATGTCTCAAACTCATCAAAAAACCTCTCATAGGAGTGGTGGAAGAAAGTAAGTACCTTCATAGCAAGTAATCTAAAAACTTTTTCAAAAAACTAAATTTTCGTTGGAAGCTTCTATAATATTTGTCAGCGCGTAATGTTTTGAGAAAGAATCCACCTCCCATAAACTTAGAAGATTATAAATTAACCGTAATCGTTCTCGTAGGGTGCGTTCCACTTAAAGCCTACGACTGCCGCGGTCAATTGTCAGTCCAATCAAATAGCTGCGCTTAATCTTTAGTTCAATCAAAGAACCGCAGGCGCACGCCGCGGTCGCCTATGGTCTTAAGTGGAACGCACTGGTAGTAGCTGCATTTAAAAGTAACAAACATAGAGCAATATTTGTTCCAATCAATTGAAAATTTTTAATTAATTAAGAATTAATTATAATTGAAAAGTAGACCAGCAGTCTGGCGTAAATCAAACACGGATAGACTAGAGAGCGAGAAACTGCGGTTCTAATCCTGGTTGCGTCGGATATGTGCTGTGATCTAAAAAGTCCAAACTTGATCTGCAGACTACTCGCCAACCCGCCTGCCCAGCGTGGTGAGTTATGGGCAAAACCCCTTCTCCCCCCACTTGGGGGGAGGCTAAAAGGGGAAGCCTAACGTTCAGGAGTGGACGAATAACGGCTGATGAAGATGAAGAATTGAAAATTCCTGATTGATTAACTGAGGATTCAACGGGATTCAATTAAAGTTCAAATGACTTGGTGAACTTGGTTGCTTGAACCGATTCATAGTTAGGTAATAGAGGTCATTCCTTTCTAAAGCTTCCAGAGAAAGAAGGGATAATAAAGAATTAATTTTTTATTCACCTCCCTTCCAGGATCACAGAGTGAAACATAACAAGTCGTACCAAGTAATCTACTTGGTGGAAGAATACTAATTGATCAATTATACTAATTATAAATTAGTAGTAATTGTTCATTACTAATAATATAATTTACTAATTAAAAAAATTATACCTATAGTAATAGAACGTTTAGCGTAATAATCAGGTAAAACCAATTTTATAGATTGAAAGATTTTTCTTTATTTGCATACTAAGGAATACCTTGTAATTAGTGATTGCAATACCGGACCATACAAAAAATTCAATTAGAAAACTAAAAACAAAATAAATTATAGAACAAAATAAACAAACATACAAAATGTAATTAGTATTTGCAATACCGGACCATAAAAAAAATTCAATTAGAAATCTAAAAACAAAATATAAATTACAGAACAAAATAAACATTTTATTATTTCATATTTTTAAAATACGATCGCAAAAAAACACAAAGCATCAATTGTTTTATTATTTAGACGCGATCGTATCTTAGTCCAAAAATTTCCTGCAGCAGAAAATGCTCTTTCCGATTCTACACTGGTCGGTGGAATTGTTAAAAGATAAGCATACAATATTTCCAAGTACCGGTATTTCGGTATCGCAAAATAGCTAAAAAAATCGGTTTTCGGTATACCGGTATTGATGCAATCACTGCTTGTAATGTAAAAATATTATAATTTTATTAAGTGTTTATTCAAGTTTAAAATTTCAACGATGTTCCGATACATTTTTACCGAAACCCTTAATGACCAAGTACAAGTTATAACTTATAAGCTAATCCAAAAGAGCTTATAATTTTGTAAACTTTTGCTTTTCAATCAATTTTTGTCAATTGAATAGGGAAAGAATGGGGTAACACTAACTTAGCATTAACCGTTCAGTACAAAAAAAAAACAAATTAAAGAAGCTATAAAATTTTTGTAGTTTTTCACGGACACCAAGAAAATCGGAAGTATTACCAGAAGGTTACATGAAGGTTATTAAGTCTGTTTTCGTATATTTAGGACATTTAATTTATTAATAAATGGGCTGCAAATAAACAATTTGTGGTACCTACAGCAGCGAGAACTAAATACCACTTAATTAATTTGAAAAGCTTTTTAAGTAATCCTCGAATGATTATAATTGCTTGTTTACCTCTTATAAATAATTAAAATGTCATATATGTAGCTACCTATAATTAAAAACAAATAAAATTTTAAACAGCGCTCAAATCAATCATGTGAAATCAAAATGTTTAAGGTTCATGAACTTGCAATGAGTGTAATAAAATGTCATGTGCTAACCTCCGACATCCATCTTTATAAAAAATTGTTTTGATTATAGGAACCCATAAAAAAATTGTACAGTAAGATTATATCCTAAATAAATGTCAATGTCGAAAACTTCGTCTTTTATCCACCCACAAGGATTTTATCTTACCTTCCTATTGAGGGATATGGAAATTAATGGCTCACTAACGGATATGAAAAGACTAATTACGATCATTCTCTAACTTTTTGTTCCATATATTATTTTGTACTTTTAAAAATACTGAATGCTTCGTCATCATATTTTTATCATAACATCTATTAATAATAATTAATTATTTTTTGCTGCTAATTATAAATGATGTTCTAAACACTAAATCAGCATTCTTTAGTATAAGTAAATAATTACTATTGAAAAAAATAACCTTTGATATTTTATATTAAATAAAACAATTAGGAATCTTTGTCCATGAACGTGAAGAAATTAAATTATTAAACGAAGAGAACGCTTTGTGAATATTAGGATTTGTTTTAATATTTAACAGTTAGGTAGCGAGAAGAATAGTAGTTACCTATTTTACATAAATAATTAAATTAAAACCGACTTACATATATTAAATTAAAATTAAATTAATGAATGAAAATTTTCTACCCTTAAATTCAGCGAAGCAAATAAGATGCGATTTTTACAAAATTTCAAAGCAAAGTAATTTTGATCAAAAGATTTTATTTAATTTTAAAATAATAAATTATCATAATATAGAATTTGTAAAACTCACTGCAAACCGCATCTCTATATTTTTTCTAATAATAATTCGTTATTTTAAAATTTGAGTGTGTAAAGGTGAAGAATAAATTAAATTTTGTCATTCATTTTGAAAACTTTCCTTAATTCTTAAAATAAAATTGTTATTGGAAAAATCAAACTTTTATAACGTTAAAAAACTTACCTCTTAATTAATAAAGCAGGAAGTAAGGAACAAAATATATAAAAACCTCGTGTTCCTAATTTGAATATGTAGCGTTATAGTAGAAGGTAACATTAGTTTTAAGACATTTGAATGAGATTAAATATTATAACGAATTATGTTAAATTGATTAATTTATTACTATTTTTATTACGTATTCATATTATTATTTTCTGTATTTTTCCAACAAGGTTGTTTGTGTATAAAAGTTAATTTGAAGTTTTTACAAAAACTTTATGGAATTTAGGCATCAGCCTTTGGCTAAAGGTAACGCAAGGATTTTTGAATGAAATGTCTATAGCATTAAAAACTGGTTTTAGAAATAAATGAGCTATTTAGTGCGTAGATGATTTTAATTCAATTTTGGGTTACAATAAAATTTGTAACATGGGTGGGGGAAATTTAAATGAACTGGAGTTACATAAAAAAAAAAACTAAATTAAATTTCTCTGTGCAAAACTATCATAGAAACAAATAAATATCGTACCTAATCGAATATATTTTTCAAAAAAATATATTCATATTTTGTCAAATTCTCCGTGATGCTATTTATTTAAAAGTGTATATATTTTTATAGAAAAATTAATAACTTAAGAAATATTTACTCTATATTTTTTTGCTGTCGAAGAAAGAATAACAACAAACCATAAGTAGGTGAAAGTTAATATAAAATTCAAGGTCTTTAACATTTCTTGTGGTCAATGTTATTGTAATAACAATTTAGTTCTTTATCAGCATTTGAAATTTCTAAGTAAATTAATAATATAATTACAATAATAAAACCAGCCCTAATAAGGAAATTCATTACGTATTTATAAAATTTTTTGAATGTATATTATTTTTATGAAAAACTTCAAAGTGATTTTCGAAATTACCCCCTAAATTTACAGATAAATAAAATTATAGTACAATCTCCGGTAATAGTTCATTAACCCGGACAGCGATTTAAAAAATTTCTGAAACAAATAATGATAGAAAATAGTCCAAAAAGCAATAATAAAATAAAAAATTTAAGAACCATTGCAAATTGGACTTATTATTAAAAAAAAACCAAAACTGCACATGAAAGTGGGTTTACTAGCATATAACAACATTTTATTAGCTGTAAGAATAAAATTAGTCACGCCCACTTAGAATGAATATAACGCTATGAGACATGACTGTAGTAGCTCCGCATGCAGTCAATGGCCCCTGTTTTGTCAAACATTTAAATTTAATTTAACGTTTTAAATTGATTTTTTGATGAGGGATCCTAATCGGATGTAGTTGAGTTTTTTTAAATTGCTTCTTCGTTTCTTTCCACTTTTGCCGGCCGCTACGCTAATGAGGTGGATCTCTCTTTTTTTTGTCAATTTTAAGCTAGAAATACCCCTAAAAAGTTAAATTTGTTCAATGTTAACTGTACGAAGGTGAAGGTGCTCCACCGGTAACAGTAAGTCTTGGTACACGTATCGTCAATAAAATGAGTTAATATAGGCGAATATCGAACAAAAATTGGAAACTTTAAATTTAATTATTAGCCAAACTAATCAATATACAATATCATTCCTTCATATTATCTAAAAAGTTTTATTTTAATATTTGAAGGGTACGCGGAAAGAAAGATCAATGTCACAATAGATTTAAAAATGAGTTATTGAGAAAATTTTGAGATTTATTGTGACATTGATCTTTCTTTCCGAGTACCCTTCATTTCTATCAAATTCCGTTGAGTTTCTTTAATAAATATAAGTAATATTTTCGGGTCCGGGTAAACAAACTTGACCCCAATCTCCTAGTATTTAAAGTTCCGAAAAAATAAATATTTACAGCAGCATCGTAATCAATTCAAAATATCTACATGGATCTGTAAATTTTAAAAAATTTCTACGTTAGTATTCAAAATTTTTGATGTCACTAGTTAGTTTTTGTAAAAGCTTTATGTCTTTTTAAACAAAATTTTTATTTCCATAAAGTTTCTTTATAAGTTGGGCTTCTTAACATCTTAAATTTTCGCTTCTTTCAGCAATTCCGTCTTCTTTATTTAGCAACGTTTGACTTTTTCAGTTAATTTCATTATCATAATAAATAAATTTCTTCTAAACAACAACAGTGTGTATGTCTTCTGGAAGGCCGAGCTAAGAAGAAATTCTGTTTGATTCAGTCTACAATGCCCCCGATCAAGGTGCCTCTACCTCTGCTTCACCGGACGGGTCTAAAGGTGTAGGTTTTTTTGATGTCCCGATTTTACCACCTTTGCTAGATTGTAATTGTTTTTCATCAACATCAAGAAATGTCTGTGTGTCTGTATGTCACTTAATTTTGTGTGCGCTCTAGCGCCCAAACTAATAGGAATTTCTCAACCAAATTTTATATTTAGTACTTTTATATTGAAACTTAGATTTGATTAGATTTTGGTTAAAATCGGTCCACGGAAACGTGAGATTGGGAGTAAATTAATGATGCGCATTAACGAGATGTCATTTTTTTTTAATTTTTATTTTTTTTGTAATGTAATGATCATGGGTATACTGTGCAAACTGCACATGGGGGCCGAATCATAGAGAGCGGCCAAAATCGAAAGTCGTACTTTTTTGTAAACTGTATTAAAGTAGTGTGCAAAACATAATATTGTACCATAAGATTAATGTACAGTGAAGTCATGTGATGGCCACATCTCCAAATTTTTTGAAATAGTTTTATCAAAAAACATCTTGTGTCATTACTTTTACAGCCAGTTACACAACAACCAAACATTTTTCTAAAAAAAATTGGTCTACCCGTGTAATTTGTAAACGTATAAATATCATTTTGACGTCTATATCAAGGATTTTCGTAAATATTTCAAAATTCGCGAGCTTAATGAGATTTTAACCATGTAAAGAACATGGTGCGAGCAATCAAAAAGATGATCTAATATACATTGGCCGCACTCTTTTATATATACCCACTCTACTATTTTTTATACTGCTATACTGATGTATTGTTTATCCATAATCTATTATTTTTCTTCATCTATTTCCATTTCTGTCTTTCTTCTATTGCCACTTTTTTTCTTTAATTTTTTTTTGCTAGATTCTCTAACCACTGGTTTTTCTTGTCAAAATTTTTTTTATTTTTTTTGTCCTCCACTGATTTTAATTTTATCATACTTTTTAACTCCATAATTATCTTGTACTTCTTTTCTAATTATTCCATTTATTCTATTTATTTTTTATGAGCATTATCTAATCTTTTGAATTCTTTTTTCTCCAACTTCTTTTTACTTTTCAATAATATTGCACAAAGTAACTTAAATTTTGATTTGGGTCGCTTATAATATTATGCTTATCAAAGCATTATTTTTGGTGCCACATTTTCTTAATAAATTTACATTCGTCCTTGTGCTCAAGCCAAATTATGCACTGATATTTCCAATTAACTTTTATAAATTAACTACATTTAAATTTGTTAAAATTAATTCATTTTATTTTGTTTTAGTTACGAAAATTGTAACTAATTATACAATTTTATTCATATTTATAAATTGTCAAGGTTGGTGCGATTTCCAATGCTACATGAGTCGTCCAGATGCAAACCCAGACATAAACAAAAAATTTTTTTTTTGAGTTTTTGGTATCTAAAGACTTATAATAATATTATGAGTCCTTCTCAAAAAAATTTATATTTAAAATAATCATAATAATATTATGAGTCCCTAGATACCAAAAACTCAAAAAAAAATTTTAAACAAAAAAAATTTTTTTTTTGAGTTTTTGGTATCTAGGGACTCAAAAAAACTCAAAAAAATTTTTTTCTCTATTCGGGTTTGCATCTGGACGACTCAAATATTATCTCCAATATTTCTGCTAAATAAGTATGTAAAATAGCAGCAGAACCCAAGGGCGGATCCAGGGGGAGGGCGATGGGGGCGATTGCCCCCCCGCATGCATTATTATTATGCATTATAAATATAACGTAAAAACTAAAATTAGTGGAAAAAAGGCTATCAATTTTGGTATTCTTTTTAACAATCTATGAAATCGCCCCCCTTGCTATGCAATCGCCCTCCCTTGAAAAAGTTGCTGGATCCGCCCCTGGCAAAACCACAGAATTTTACCAATCAATTTTTAATGTTGAAAATGACACAACTAGATATATATCTACACAAATATTTTTTTATTATTTGTTTTTCAAAAACCAATCAATTTGGTTAAAAATGTTATTCTATACAGATGCATGAATTATTAAATAAAATATCGATGTGTCGTGTTTTCAAGAGAATGACGCGACAATATGGCCAAGCATTTAAAGGCTAACATGAAAATAACTATATTTAGAAGATTATTTAATATAGGATTTTGTGTTACAAAAAATTTATGTTTTATTAAAAAGGTGATTGATTTGTTATTGTGTTGTAATGGAAAATATACAATTGTGCCAAATTTTTAATAATTGTAACCACTTCAAATAAATTATTTTTATAATAAATATATTCTTGCTATTTTTTACAATGGGAAGCAGACATCTTAAAACAACTAGTTTATCATGCCATTTCCCTATGTTTGGGTTTATCAAAAATACAAAGCCAAAATTTCCAATAAGGAGAAATTGTAAAAAAAATTGTAATTAAAACAACGATTTTATTAGGTACTGACGTTCGATCAGAAATAAGGTAATATTAAACTTTGATATTGCACGGTATTTATCGATCATACAATAAATTACTTATAAATCAGAGAAAATAATAACTTATTATACTTTTTTTAAAAGATTCTGACGCACTTTGCATACATAAAAATACCTGGATACCTACACCTGCTTTGGAATCTATTTTTAGTACATTCTTAGTTAAAATTAAAAACAGTTCCATTTTTTGTAATAGACAATATTTTTAGTGTTTGACTCATCCCCAAAGTTTCCTGTCGGAATGCTATATGGATCTCATTATCAATTAGGAAATTATGACGAATGTGTTTCTTTGAAACAACCTGAACCTCCACAGATTCAAGGACAATATTGCTTGACCGAAATTAACCTACACTCCGATTCAGAGGATGGTAACGAACGCTATGCAAGATCAAATGGACACTTTTACGACCATGGGGTAAGAAGTTCAACAAAAAAATGTTGATATAAGGTGTCTTTATTTTACTAATATTTTAAATTTTTAAGCCGATTTCACGACTTTCATTTAACAATACCCTAAACTGGGCTATATGTGTTCCATTTTCTTGCAAACCAAAGGAAGTCCAGCAATTTCTCAACGAACTGTTAAAAATTGCGATTAGTCATAAAGCTGTTGCTATAGAAGTACCTGAACTCAAGTGCCATTACGATAAAGACATTCCATTTACAACACTAGAAGTCATATATGGAAGTATAATTGGAGTTTTTATGGCTTTAACGTTATTAGCTACCTCATACCATATTATATATTTACATAACAAAAAAACAAGATCAAATTATGACGTCGAACATCCATCAGAAATTTCAAAACCAATTTACATAGAAATTATTCTCTCCTTTTCGATCATTAAAAGCATTCGAAAATTGTTGCACATCACGAAATCAGATTTGGATTTAGATTTTATTTCTGGCATAAAATGTTTTTCAATTACTCTAATTATTGCGTCACATACCTTACTTTTTGTAACAAGCGGACCAATTTCAAACGAAGACTTTTATCTTCAGGTAAGTTGCCTAAAATGTTTGGTTACCATTTTAATTATTTTAAACTTGTTTCAGTCTGTAACAAAAATTAAAAATGCGTTTTTTACCAATAATCCATTATTGGTCGATGTATTTTTACTGGTGGGTGCATTTCTAATGTGCCGAATGCTTTTACTAGAATTGGAAAAACGTAAAGGACGATTAAACTTTATAGCCGTATACATAGGACGATACATAAGGTAAATGTTAACCAAAAATTTAAAACGCATTTTTTTTATGAATTTTTTTTATAGGTTAACTCCATCTTACATTATCGTGATTGGATTATATTGCACCTTCTTGATTCGGATAGATAGTGGTCCTCTATGGGATACGGTAATGAAGACGGAACAGGAACGTTGTTTGGCCTCATGGTGGACCAATTTATTGTATATAAATAATTACGCCAACACAGACAAAATCGTAAGTTGCAAGATGAATAATTTATTAAATTGCTTTAACGGTATAAAAATGGTCTAATACGAAAAATGGTTTTGGCAGTATTATCGTTAGCTATAATTTGATGTGTATATTTTTTAAATATATTTTAGTGCATGTTTCAATCATGGTACTTATCTGCAGATACGCAATTGTTTATCATCGCTCCACTAGTAATTTATCCATTATGGAAATGGCCAAAAAGAGGAGAAATCATTTTAGCATTGTGCACGATTATATCGATTGCAATACCATTTGCAGTTACGTACATATATGAATTGGATCCTACTTTAATGGGATATCCTGCGTAAGTTGTTTTCTGCAAGAGTTTAACATTTTTACTTATTGGATTATTTATAGGGAACTCTACGATATTACAACAAATAGTTACTACGTTTTTGCTTATATAACGACCCATATGAGGGCAACTCCTTACTGTATTGGGTTGCTTTGTGGACATATCGTCCATAGATTGCAATCAACGAAGTAAGTTTAGTCATGATGTGTAGTTTGCCTTTTTATAACCTAAAATTTTTATTTTATTTTAGTATTAAAATTCATAGAAATGTGGTTATTATAAATTGGATTTTGGCCGTAATATTTGGTAGTTCGGCGGTATTCTCTATAGTGGCATTCTATCACCCTGAGTACCAATATAATGTAGTCGAATCTGCTTTTTATGCAGCTTTACATAGGCTAGCCTGGAGTATATTTATAGGGTGGCTTATAATTGCCTGCGCGACTGACAATGCAGGTTACCTAAAAAGATTTCTATCTTGGGCTCCATTTTTACCGCTCAGTCGATTGACGTATTGCGCTTACCTTATGAACGGTTTGATTGAACTTCATCAGTATGGAACAATAAGAGATCCCATATATATGAGCGTATATAATATGGTAAGCAAAAAAGAGGTTTTTGGTCTAACGTTTTGGGAATTTATTCAACCAAAAAGTTTTATTTATTATTTTTTAATTTCAGGCTGGAATTTCATTGGCCCATTTGATACTGACGTTTGTAGCAGGATTTATTTTATGCGTTCTATTCGAATCGCCGATTCATAGTTTGGAAAAATTAATCTTAAGACGAGGTACAATAATTTCAAAATTTATGTATTGTTTATTATAATAACAATTTTTTGCAGAAAAAGGAAAGCGTACCAATCAACAAATAACTCAAGAACAAAAGTTGTGATGTTAACTTTAAGTTTATTTATGTTTAATATGTGATATGTACACAATTGGATATTAACTATGTATTATATTAATAAAGTACCAATATGTACCATTAATGGGTTTTAATTAAATAGTTTTTATTGTGTATTGTTGGAAAAATGTTGGTGTTAAGATTCTTGATGACTTTACCAGTGCTAACTAAATCTGAGCTATATTTATTCTATAAAAATGAAGATGGTGAACAAAACTGTAAGTTTTTATATCTCTTGGGTAGGTATGGCTTATGCCATTTCCAGCTTTGCTTCAGAAAGCATTAGTTACCCCATATTAGGTTAGTTCCTTTATGTATACACTCAGATAATAACCAGACATAACGGATTTTAGGTTAGGTCGATCTTAAAATTGAATGTAGACGTGTTAGCTCGAATTAAGCGCGGTGTGAATAATCAGGTAGGAAACGCTGGTTTCAGGTCGATCTAATGACTGCATGTATACGGTTCTAAAAAGCGATTCAAAATTTAGCCTTAATATTTTTGATGTATTCACTAATCTGAACAGCAGTTGACGTTTTCTGGCTTGTAGCTGAAAATCGTGTAATTGGAAATACCTAGAAGTATCTGAATTTGCTTATGCTATGACTCTATTTATTTTATAAGTTCATTAATAGTAGGTACAATAGAAACATTTTTTCAATCAGGCCGTATGAGGTACTACCATTGCAATAATAAACCCACAATCAAGACTACCGTAATCATATCTATTTCTTTGTACGGCCTGATTGGAGGCGCTTTCATTGGAAAATCAATGACAATTAGCAATTTAGGTGCAATATCAAAAAAACCAATAATTGAAATTTACGATATAGAAGATTTTCAATATATTGCTTTCTCACTTCGTGTAACATGGCTTGAAGCAAAAATTCTGTGTGTTGCTTATAATGGACAATTGGCTAAAATTGACACCAAGGCAAAAGCTACAAATTTAATCAAAGAAATTGAAAACTCTAATATTGGTAAGAAGCAGAACTATCCAGAAAACCACATCCCATTATAACAAAAATTTGTTAATAGAATTTGACAGTTTTTGGATTGGCGGTTACAAACGAAACGAATTGTGGAT
Source organism: Rhagonycha fulva (assembly GCA_905340355.1). NCBI lineage: Eukaryota > Metazoa > Arthropoda > Insecta > Coleoptera > Cantharidae > Rhagonycha > Rhagonycha fulva. The sequence goes on from HG996556.1 coordinate 41,058,871, forward strand.
ATGGATTGATGATACCAATATACCCGTTCATCCAACCAAAAAATTTTCATCATGGCATCTCCAACCATTTGGAGAGTCAAACCAATGCTTAACAATGGATCGTTACAATCATAGTGTTCCATTACTTATTAATTTAAATTGCAACTTGATGAAGTACTTCATATGTGAAAAAGGTAAAACTATCACTTTTTGTATAATAAAAATATGTTCTAAATTGTTTCAGAATTACATGTTCCAATAAAAGAAGACATTCTTCTTCCATCTCAACGTATTCCATTCAATAATAAAATATATCTCTTGTATAATTACAAAACTACATGGTATAAAGCATCTGCATTTTGCAGAATGAAAGGATATAGGTTAGCAATAATAACTACTAACGAAGAAGTTGAGTTATTGGGGAAACGAATGCTTCAAACCAGACCAAGTAATTATAACAGTATTTTGTTTAAATATTCATCTAATTTACTTCAAGGTTTTGAAAATGTGTGGATTGGTGGTTATTACTTTGACAATTACTGGAGGTGGGTATCTACAGGAAAAATAATTTCAAATATTACCCAATTTCTTCCGTCAAATAAAAATGATCTAAATAAAACGTCTGGTTGCGTATTATTAGATCGACATCTGAACAAAATACATTTTATTATAACGAACTGCCAAAACAAAAGACAAATTTTATGTGAAACATGTAAGTTTAAACCACAATCGAAAGAAATTTGAAAATAAGTTGTAAATTTAGATGATCCAGATGAAGCACCAGAAAATGATTTTGAAATGGTTCCAATTTCATACAAAAATTGTAATGTGTTTCTTGTTGCTCGTAAACTCACTTGGGATGAAGCTTTTAGTTATTGCTCGAATCGAAGTATGTATCTTGCCGAAACGGAAGATGACGAATTACTCAAAATGATTTCTGAAACTATGTCTAGCCAAATTTTAGGTTTGCTTTAATCGTCATTAAACAAAAATAAGGAATAATTAAAACCTGTTTTAGAAATAAAGCATTTGTGGCTTGGAGGAAAATTTAAAAGTTCAAAATGGATGTGGGCTACTAGTGGTGGCAAAATATCCAATCGTTACATGGAAGAGTGTGTAGAAGATAAGGAAGCAAATAATACAAACCATTGCTTAAATTTTGACTGGGATGTGTATAACAAGCCCAAATTATATGGAATCAAGTGTAAATCACGACAAGTTTTTGCGTGCATGGAAAATGCTTGCAGTAAAAACATTAAATATGTTAAAGCACATTTTGGATATAAACCAATCATACAAAAACATAGAAAAAATTTAGCAACCACTTATGAAATGGCAACAGCAAATGTAAATAATAAAATGTTTAAACGTGCAATGAGTACAGAATTAAATGGAAAAACAACTGCTGCTTTTACAAAAATTGCTTCAACTTTTGTTACTTATTCAAACTCAAAATTGAATAATCCAAAAACTACAACAGTAGCAACTACTTCAAGAACTACAGTAAAAAGTTAGGCAATCTTATTTTTAGTCAAAATGAAAAAATGCAATAATTGTCATTTCAGTTTCTGTAAGACTCCCTCAAGTGTGCCCCAATCAGTCTTTTCCGATTGTATTAAATGGAATATGGAATATAGCCTTCTTCGAACTATTAACATATCGAAAAGCACTGAAAAAATGCCAAAATTATGGAGGAAATTTGGCAAATGTAGGGAAAAATACAGAAAGTTTAATTCGAGAGAGACTAGGAAATTGCAGGGGTATTACTGAAGAAGCTAATAGAAATTCATATGTTTTTGAAATATTTTAGATATCGATTTATGGATTTATGAAAAGGATTATCCTTGTGCAAAACTACAAACTAGACAAAAGATTACTAATGGCTTGATTAACAGAAATAATCGTTGCAGTAACAAATTAGGAAGTTTATGTAAAATTGGTAAAAATATTTTAACCTCTCTGTTCTATTAACTTTTGATCTTTTTTTTGACTATAAAGTTTTGTCAGTTAGTCAAACCTATGTATGCAAATATAAAACCAATTATTAAATTTGCAGCGTGTCAAAGTTCATTGGAAGACCGACCTAAAGAAATTCCTTAAAGTCTGTGATTCAAACCTAGAATTCTTGCTTTGCAACTAAACCAAGCCACATCGTAGTGGTTTAGTGTATAAAATTGAATTTTCTCCTTATGTCTACTTTTTTTTACTTTTTCCTATCCTTTACTTCATTTTATTTGTCTGAAAAAAGAGATTTTAAAAATTCCAAAAGGAAGCGACATGGGTTATCTGCTTGTGGTAAAGTTTGGAAAAATCTAATTCTGTTTGTTTAGGTCTAGGTGCAGCTGCGATAGTTGGACCGATGCGCACAAATGTAGTGTCCATATTATATTCTTGGGGTATTGTCTGGTCAGCAATTGCACCCGGGTTTTTTTTCTTCTTGGTCGGTACGCTCGAGTCCGGGCATCGTGACAGTATTAATGATGAACAATTATTTTTGTTACATCATAGATGTTGGTGTAAGATTTTTTGACCACTCTTGAGACAACGTACATATGCAGTAGGGGTCCCTATTTCTTCTCTATAGAGACGGCCAAAATGAAGTTTCTACTTCACCCGGATTCAAATTAGAGATTTCTAGTCAATAGTCAACATACTTAACTGCCATGATCAAACCACCTCTTGCAACTTGCACATCTGTGCCACTATGAGTATGTGCTTGGTATTCAATTTGTTTCGTATTGGTTTTTAATTTTTTCAGTGAGAAAAAAAAAGTGCGAAAAAAGTACTGAAAACGATTCTTCAATCCCTCGTCCATTCCTGACCATTTATCAAAAAAAACTTCTTCCCGTTTTCGCAAAGCGGTTTGATCAAATGTTATAAGTCTAACTATTCAAAACAATTGTAAAACAAATTAATCAATTTAATACCTTAAACTTCATTTTTAGATTCCAACACGGGAAATCACACAGAATTAAAAGTAAATTGCAAAAACAACACCGTAATGTTTGGAGCAAGTATTTTATCTTATGATGACCATAATTGGATTACCAAGCAAAATTTAACCATAAACTTTCCTGTTTGTTTAAGTAATAATTTTTTTATACATTCACGTTAGTCAAAACTTTTCTTCCGATTCTAAATAGTCAAATTAAATAAGTTTTGCATTTGAATACCAATTAAATGTCATAAAATTGTTTTTCAAATTAAAACCATAAGCTTTCAGATAGAAGGAAATTTACAAATCACTTTCTAAATTTGTTGGGTAAGATAATAGACAAACATTATGGGTTCCTGTTTGTTTTGGACAGATCAACCAAAGAAAATACAACTGAAAATAGTTTACTTGGTTTGTTATTTATGGAAATCGTGTTAAATATTTTTAAGTAAATTTTCCAAAGAACCTTTTATGCAAAATGTAAGTTTTTGTTTTTAGTTTGAACGAAACTCTTCCATCTGGGCTAATACTTTTTGGAGAAAATGCGAAAGTAGCTATTCCTTATAAGGAAACAAATTTCTGTAAAGTTGCGTTTTTCTAATTATTTTTGAAATTGTAAATTGTGAGGTTGTTTCAGATTCAAAAGAAAATCTTGAGGCTCAGAATAACTGGAGGGTTTAAAAATAAATTGAGTAATTATATCAATGCGTTAACCGAAGCAGAGGTTCAAATTAACAAATATCAACTACAAAGAAGGACTCTGATCTGTAGGACTTTACAATTCCAAAAAGGTTACATTGTTAACGCTTTCTTTTTAGTTTTCATATCCAATAACATCAACAACGGTGAAGAAAATCTTGCTGTTGTCCGCAGGTTGCAACAAAGTCATACAATTTTTTCGATTGGAATCAATCCAGATGGATTAACAGATTTAAATATTATCGCGTCGTCTTACAAAAATAATCTTTTGATGTATGGTTTTAGGAATTACGCCCATATGCATAGCTTGATGGTTTTCATCAAATGTAAATTCTTTAAAATAGATTACTTTTTATAATAAATAGTTATAACATTTTAGATAATAAAGGAAATCTTCACAAATGCGCTGAAACTAAGTATCAGATGTTCCCGAATTCGAACATTGAAAAAGCCAAAAGTGGTGAAAGCAACCAATGAAGATATGTGATGATAAATGGAATGTCTCACTACTTAGAATAATTACGACGATTTAAAACCATATTTTTCTTTTCATAACGAAAATATTTTTATTTTGAAATGTTTACAATAAAATATCATCATCTTGACATTTGGACCTATCTATGCTTATAAAATAAAGAGACCATAGTTAAATACTTCAATACATCTTTTTCATTTGCGTAATATAAACGAAATCCATTACAATCTAAGTTATCCAAATTTATGCCACATCACGATTTCATTAAATATTTAATTCGGAAATTCTTATTCCTACTTGTGTCTAATATCGAAATAGAAAAAAATATTTCTAATAAATTAACTAATATTTAAATAAACTTTTTCTTATAATTACGTCACATTCAATCTCGTAGGTAAAAAAAATATGCCCATTCAAATTTTCAGAGCTCAATTTTGTTATTATTACTCGAAAGTATTTGTCAATATAATATTACTGAGGTAATTTGCATCCGTTACAAACGAGTCGTTTCTCCATTATCTGGCTTATCGGTTTCTTCATCAACTTCCATAATATTGAAGGTGCTTTTAGCGATAGCACGCAATTGTGTCGATATCGAAGGTCCAGCTTCTTCTACCATCTTGGAAAAGAAGCCCAGTTGGTTTTCAAGTAGTTTATGGGGATGACCAAACTCTACGAGTAAACCAGCGTCCATAACTAACACTTGATCAGAATCCATAATTGTGTGCAATCGATGTGCTATCGTTAAAACTGTGCAATTTGTAAACTTCGTTCTAATGGTTTGTTGAATTAAGTTGTCGGTTCTAAAAAGTACAAGATTAACCTACACAAATTATGTTTTATTTTGATAACATACTTAGGGTCCACATTTGCTGTGGCTTCGTCCAAAACCAGAATCTTATTGTTTCTCAAAATAGCCCTAGCCAAACACACTAACTGTCTTTGACCAACACTAAAATTACTTCCACCTTCCTGAACTATAAAATCTAACGACGTAGTCGATTCTTTTAATTCGACCTAAATTAAAAAACGGTTAGTTCAATATCACAAAGAATCAGTAACTAACTCACTTCTTCCAAAACTTTCCAAAGATCTTCATCGGGAAACTCTTCAAACGGATCTAAATTATACCGCAGAGTTGCCGAAAATAAAACCGGTTCTTGTGGAATAATGGAAATATTTCTGCGCAGTTCGTTCAAACTAATGGTGTTCGTTTCAACATCATCAATCAAAATTTTTCCTTCTATTGGAGAAAGCCTAAATAATGCAGCCAATAGGGACGATTTTCCTGCTCCGGTCCGTCCAACAATTCCTATCTAAAACCATCAAGTTTACTAATCTCAAAAATAAATCATGCAATTGTTGCAAACCTTTTCTCCACCTTTGACAACAAAATTTAAATTTTTTAAGACGTAAGAACCATATTCCGAATATTTTAACGAAACCTTGGAAAATGTAACCGATCCCGTATGGGGCCATGGTAATGGTAAAGTAGTTTCTGAAAATCCAAAGATTAACTTTTGACCGCACTTGAAAGAAATGTTACCTTTTGGTGTTTCTTGTGGAGTTTCTTCGTCAAGGTTAGTATATTCTAACACTCTCTCCACGCACGTCATTTGACTTACAACTTCCGCCGTTTGTCGAATTCCGTGCTGAACCATTACAATTAAAATTAGAGAATGGGAAATTGCTAAACCTACGAAGCTACCATTGATATCATTATCTGAAATGAAACATTATAAACATTAATTTTGTTTTTAAGATTGAGCTATTTGAAAGACCGACTTACATTGACTGACCAAAATGAAGCCGTAAATAACGCATAATATAAAGAGGAAGCACAGTAGATCGATCCAGAGACCAAATGATGAAATGCATACAATCATCATGTACCAAGCTGAGGTGTGGGTGTCCTAGAAATTAAAATGTTAGTAAAAACGAATTTAGCGTTGAATAGTGTAACCAAACCTGATGCAAATCAAACTCCGTCATCAAGGCTTGTTCAGCATCGGAAGCTCTTATAGTTGTCATGCCGTTCAGAGTGGCAGTAATGTGTGAAAATACGGGACTTTTAGCTAAAATTTGCAATTCAAAAATTGATCTAATATAATTAGGAGTTTACTTACTAATGCCCTCCAAATGTTTGATATTTCTTGCAATAGCCACATACCATTGTCGCATTTTGTAGAACACAAATCCCAACAATACTATAACGATGATCATATATGGATTTGTAATGGTAACCATTAATAAAATACCAATGGTAACTAAAAATATCTAAAATAAAAAATTTTTATATAGAAATAAAAAATATAATATTATGCTTATGAACTAGGTAATATAATAAATCATAATATTATAATATTGCGTATGGTTTACTCACTTGTATAGCTTCCAGAACCATACGTGGTAAAATTTCGTCAATTATTCCCATATCTCTTGAAAAGCGATTCAATATTCTACCACTAGGATTAGTGTCGAAAAATTTCATTGGAGTTATCAATAACGAAGAAAACATTTTATTATGCAAATTTTTGGATGCGTTCATAGCAACTTTGAAGAAGTACACAGATCTTGACGTTAACAAAACAATACTTAAAATGATTAATGAAGAGTAAACGTAAATAGCTAGAGTCTTCCAAACTGCATATTCGTAATCTTCATCATCATTTGAAAACTTGTAATGATAAGAACCATTGTGAAGAAGTTCAGATTTATTGATTGGTACTAGGACCTCGCCAGTTGATAAGGAAGACTCGTTGTGGGTGGACAAATATATTCCTTCCTCGTATGTCCTAAAAAAAGTTATTTGTGATTTGCTGATGAGAAAAGATGAGAAAATACTAACCAATAAGCTATCCAAAAATCTAAAGCGTTGGATGCCGCTTGACCAGCAACCAAAAACACTGCTAAGAAAAATAAAACGCAGATACTTCCACCTGCTCTAGCATACTCCCAGTAAACCGACGAATCTTTTGAAATAGTCATTTCTTCGTTATCATTAAATACCGTAACTTCCATATTAATTGACAAATCGCTCTAAAGTTGAAAAGAATTAGTTTCAATGTTGTACCCAATAAATGAGATGCTTACTCTCATAGAAATGGTAGACCTAACCGAATCCTTCCGCTTCCTAATTGATCTTCGTAATGGATCTAAGTCCTTCTCCAACTGAGGATTTTCAGGATCGTCAGGTTTTTCGATAGTTCCTAACATTTTTGTAAAATCGAGTTCACTGTTTGATAATTGAGCAAAAGTACCTTGGGCTTCAATTTTACCCTAAAAAATTAAAAGTTAAATGTAAAACCATAAGAAGATATGAAATCTCGTACCTGATTTAATACGACTATGTGATCGACTTTCCTCAGGAAGTGCAATTGATGTGTTACAAGTATGCGAGTTCTGTTCCTCAAATAATTAACAATACATTCTTCAAACAGGTGTTTTCCTACATGAGTATCAACCGCTGAAAGGGGATCGTCTAACAAAAATATATCTCCGTTGCTGTAAATTGCTCTAGCTAAATTAATTCTTGCCTTTTGGCCACCGCTTAGCGAAACTCCTCGGTCGCCGACGTACGTCTTATCTCCATGCGGAAGTAATTTAAAATCTTTTTCCAAAGCACAAACTTTCACCACTTCCCTGTAAAGTTTACGATCGTATTTCTGACCAAACAAAATATTCTTTCTGACGGTCGATGCAAAAAGCCAAGCTTCTTGACACGAATATGAGATATGTCCACCTGTTTTAACTGTTCCTCGTTCTTGTACTAATTCTCCCAGAAGAAGTTGTAAAAGTGAAGATTTTCCTGCACCAACAGGCCCAATGATGGCGCACAAAGAACCCGATGGTATGGTTAAATTAATATTTTTTAAAACTTTTATGTCGGGTACCCAGGAAGCTGAAACAGTTTTTAACGATATTGCCTTGGATTTGTCTTTGATTATGTCGGCTTGAGTTTTTTCTTCGAGTAACAGGAATTTTTGCAATCGTTTTACGGAAACTAAAGTTTCTGCTCCTATATTTGTTGCTAATGGAAATTGACCGGCAAGCGAGTGTTGCAGTAGATTGAAAAATTGTACCATAGAAAATACCTTTTCAGCTGTTATATGATGGCCGAAAAGAACGTACGAAATCACAGTTACGTAAAGAATTGTGCGTTCTACAAATACGCATGAACTAATTGTTATTCCACGGATATACGAAACCCACGATAAAACATTTATTTCGTGTAGTCTTGCTAATTGGATTACTTTTGCAAACGGTTTTTCCCATGCGTACATTTTGATGACATGAATTCCAGAAATAATTTCGTCCATTTTCTTAACTCTGTTATCTGTTCGTTCGGCTACTTTTAAACGTAATACTGATGATAATTTTCCAGTTACAACTGCAAATTTAGAATGATAATGCAAAATTGTGGTTAAGTGTTGAAATACAAACCATGAACTGGAATGGTTAATATCATAAGGAATCCAACACCTATTATAGCTGATACTCCAACTTGTAAATAAATATAATAAGTTACTATTGGCATGAGTATTGGCATAATCCATATGTGGTGAAGGTACATCGATACCAAATCAAAACGGACTACATCGTTTGAAAGCAAATTTACAATTTGGCCAGCTGCGGATAAATTAAGCGATTTTTGACTAAGTCTTAAAGTCTACAAGTAAAAAACGACAACACTTTTAGATTTGGTGCATAGTTTCTTGAATTTGTGCAAAAATGAGTTATTGACCAAAAAGTCCTATCCGCTGAAGTAAAAAATTCTTGAAACTGAAAAAGTTCGAACTTCCTACTTTTAATTTAAATAAATGCAGCATTAACTGAACAATTACTTTAATATCCATACGTAGTAAGACATGTCGACCTTACAAAGTATATATACCTAAACATTAAAATCCACATAAAGCAACTAAAAGTAATTCCCAACCTTGAAAAAATTCAAATAAATAGTATCTGAAGAAATACATACTGTTAATTAAATAAAAGTTACATGTTTAAAAATTAACATTTCCGTAAATTTATGGAGAATTTGATAAAAAATGTGGGTTTTTTTGTCGCCTGAAATTTAAAGTGAATTAATGAAATCAGATATAATTTTATACAACAAAAAAAGTGTGGATGAATAATGTGTGCCAAATACTGGATGTATCAAAATAACTGTTTATGTTTCTTGCTAGATAATATTAACCCCAAGGTTAATATATCGAATTTTAATTAACTAATTCTACCAAATAAGGATATTTATTTCAAAAATATTATAAACCTAGTTGGTGAGCCGCTGATGGGAAAAATAGAACTATCTGGTCTTTTCTCAAATTTACGAAAAAGATTATATTTTAACTTACCTTTCTATAAATTAACGAAGAGCAAGCGATTCTAACTCTCATTCCAATTTGATTTAACGTTAAATTAGTATGATGATCGAAGAATATTAAAATAAACGATATTAATACAATAAAACCACCATATAAACATTTATCCTTAAAATTATTGTATCTATTTTCTTCACTAGTTTCTATTTTGGAAAACAATCCAATGAAAACGGCCAAACAAGCAGGTTGAATAGGTCTAAAAAAAAGTGTTAATTTTTTAATTAAACAATCGACTGTAAAATTACCTAATAATTGCCATTTGAATAAACATAGAAATTCCCATAAGCATATATTGCCCGAAAAATGTCCTCCTAATCGCCCTAAGTAAGCTTGGGCCTCTGTGCTTACTTTTCGCGCTTTTAAGTTCATAGTTCCAATTATTTTCTAATGAATTACTTAACACATCCGATTTATCGGTCGCCAAATTTGTGTACAAATCGTTGACTCCCAAGTCTTGGTGGACACCCTTGTAACATAATTTTGTAAACCATCTAAAAATTAACAAATTAAACCTGAAATTAAGTTCAACAATTATTTGACTTACTTAAAAACGAGTTTTGATAAAATGTTTGCAGATTCTCTCGGATTAGCATTTTGAATGTTGATATTATTATCCATAACTGATGATTTTTGAAGTTGGTGCAAGTTCTTTTTTTATTCAATTAAGTAATCACATAATGATCAAATCAATTGGACCAAATTAAAATTGTAGCGTAATTCCCTAAAAATGAGAGTCGTAATTTGGCTAACTTTTTGATAGCTACTATTTCCTACTTAAAATGAGTTCTAACTGCTTGAGTAAATTTATAAATTTTTCATAAATTGGCGCAAAACAAATAAATTTAAGAATAATGATAATGAAAAGAATTTAACTTTATAATTACGAATAATTAAATTTTAGTGATTTTAATATGTTTTTTGTGTGTAATACAATACAAATTGCCTTGACGCTGATGATTTCAATTTTAAAGTACCATGACACTGCTTTGCACACTGTTTAGTTTTTTCAAAAAAGGAGTCTTGGGTAGGTACTAGGTAACTTTTCTAACCGCAAAAACTGAAACTATTGTTTTTCTGATTGCCAGGTGTTGGGCATGTTAACACTCGATACATTGTGTTGCTCAAATCAAATGTCAAGTTATAGATAACAGTTGATAACAAAATTAAAACGATAGAAAATTATACGACTAATTTATTTATATCTGTATTATGGATATCGATGTATACCATACCAAATTTTAAGCCTTGTCTGTAAACCCTTGCATATGGTTGCACTCTGCTAACCTGTGACCTACGTCATAGGGCGCAAAGAACTGATTACTTGCACGTGTGGCGACCAGAAACAACGAGTAAAGTTTTTGAAATGCAACATTGAATTTATGTAGTAGTACTTTAAATCTCAATTTATTTTTATCATTTTATAGACACGTGATCGATGTATGCAGGAAATACTCGTAAAAATTTGTGATATTTCCGACTGTTTGACAAATTGTGTGTACTGTAAAGATAACGCATTTTTATGTAAATACCAGTTTAATTTATAAGCTCATCAACATACTTTCTCGCACAAAAATTTAATTCCGCATTTTTTAATCGATATGGGGACAAAAATGTTTAAATGTCAAAAGTAAGAAGATCAGTATGAAAGTTTTTAAATATAAAATTTGTCCTGTATTCATTTACAACAATTTACAATGCATGTCAGGACGCCTACGTATTATTGCAAAGATGTGGCACACTTTAAATTTTTCAAATATCGAAAGCCTAGATAACTGTTGGATCAAAGGTACACGCAGGAAATTGAAATTTTTTTATTATCACCTTAAGGGTTTATTCACCGTAAACCAAAACATGTTCTGCAAGCAGCGACGAGCAGGCTATTTTTAGATTATCACGAGTTTCACTTATAAATCATTCCAACAATTTTTGATTTTAATTAAAAAGTTAATAAAAACCGTTATTATAGTATGCTTTTACCAATTAGAGAAATCAAATTTTCATATCATGCATTGTAGAAGTTATAATAAACAATGATATCAACAAGCTTTAGTCATTTACACGTTTTTAATGTATGTTCGGTTCGATCTCATTGGACTGCATTTATACAATGGGCAACAATTATAAAGCAGAAAATTCAAATAACAATAAAACGGTGTAGATTAGAGTAATGACATATCAAGTAATAACTTAGTAGTCAATAAAACACTTTCCTCTTATTTTTCCCCACGATATTCCGATATTCAAATCAGAACTTGGCTTTCCGCAACCCAGCTAACGTGCTCAACAAGTCACCGAATCCATAATTTTTTTTTTATTACAATAGATACTGAAAGTGCAAGTAATTATAATTAATGTAGTACGTGCGTTAACGTAATTAATTAATAATAAATACGTAATAGTATACACATGACCATTATATTGTAACATTTAAATGTTTATTCAAGTTCAATGTCCATTTTGTAATTGAATACTATGGTTAAAATGCATAAGCGATAACTATAAAAACAAATGGCTAAGAACAATTTTCCAATATTTTTATAAATTAAATAATTGAACTTGAGCTACCTCTTAACAAAAACAAATCTTTTTGCAATGAATGACTCAATCGTGCTTGAAGAAATAAACATGTTTATTGAAAAAGAACATTGAAAATCCTTAGAAAATTACACAAATAGCTCAAGGACGACAGAAAATTTGCATGTACTAAGAAAATCGCAATCATCGTTAAGAAAATTAATAATAATCATTAGAAAACGGCGATTAAGTCCATAGTAAAGTCTGAAGCGATTGGTTCATTGACCAAACGTTTCCCGTATCCTTTCATCTAAATGTAAATTTTTAAAAATAACTCAAATCAGGTTTGTGGAATTTTTTGCAATAAATTCATGACAAGTAAATAGTGCCCTGCAAAACGCATTTTATAGCTCTTTAAAAACTAAAAACTTTTGATAAGTGATTCGCTTGAATCGCGACATTAAAATTCGACAAACGGTAAATTGCAAACTGCTAAATTTTTAATTAGAAAATTGCAAAATTTAAAAGCGTTTTATTTTGAAACAATTAATTAAGTAATGGTGGTGTAACAACATAAGTATGAATTTGTCAGCAAAAAGTTTCCTTTCACAAACGATCAGGTATTGAAAAAAAAATTCAAAAACGGTCATTTGAAAACCCATCATCACAAGCAGCCTTGGAGTTCCACCAAAAAACTGATTAAGTGAACGGTGAAAACCTTGATTATTATTACATACTTAAAATGCATTTAAAAAAATTTAAATCAGAAGGACTTGAGTACTTTGGGAAATCTATAACAGAAAAAAGTACTCGAAAGGATTAATTTGGAATTGATTAATTGTAAATCAATCGAAATTTAAACAGTGAAAATAAAAATAATTTTTATCGAGATTATTATCTACTCAAAAAGTATTGAATTTGTGAAGCATACTTCATTATTATGCAATTTTAATATTTTGGAGAAATTTAAAATTAAATGTTGTAAAATTTATATTAAAAAAAAAACTTCTATTATTGTAATCATTTTAAAATTTTATCGAGTGCTTGTCCGGGCATATTTTTTATTAATAAAAATTAGTATTAGGAATTTTTAAATATTTAGTATTTTAAATAAATATGCAAAAAAATTTGAAAATCGTTTTAAAAAATGTTAAAGCAGGAAATATACATAATGAAACTGTAGTATAAGTGATTTGAGTTTCCGTTCACCTATTGGATGAGCGAGAGTAATGATAATTAAGTATTATTAATTTAAAAACTCAAAAATGTTCCTTAATCTGTTAAGATATTAAAAACGATAGAAAGTAAAGGAAAGTTATGCAAAAGAAAATATTTTTTCTACTACTAGTTTTTTATTTAAGGCTGGGATTTGCTGTTTGCTAAATATATCATAATATTCAAAATATATATATATATTCAAAAATATATGTAATTCAAAAATAAAATATATTGCGGTAACTACCTGTAATATTAGGTACATATTTCTTTTTTTTTATTTAATTTTTTTTTAATACGAAATTTTATTACTCTCCCATTTACGTAGTGTAATCGAGTTAAAAACTAACTTTGCGTAGACATATTAAAATTTTGATTCAAAAAGATCATTTTGATCTTAAATGACTGGATATGTGTGGTCGTGTTGATATTTTTTTAGTTACGATTACAAATTTTATAGTTTAGATTACGATTAAAGGCACACACCAATGAAATTGAAATTTTGCACACTAGTTTGAATAAACGGTTTGAATTTAGTTTGAATAACTGATTAGATTTCGATTAAAATCCCTTAACTGAAACCTCCTTTATTTTTGTTTCGTTGATTTTTAATGACGCACATGAATGGATTAACGAGATTTATTTCATATGAATGTCGATGATGTTGATGATTGCCCTAGATCAAACATTGAACTAAGTTATGTTGAGAATAATAAAATCTGTAGGATTTGGCTCAAAACTTGACATGTTTACCTCACAATATATAACGCAAATTCAAAATTGTTTAAATATCAATGACTATTTGAGAGGTACTGTCATGGCAACAAAATGACATAAGAGATAAGACTCTGAACCAACCCTTGCTTCTAAAATAAGAATTATTTAACACCAAACCTGATATGTTGAGTTTTTAGTTAGTATTAAACAATCATCTATATAGATTATATCGATTAGCCTCAAACTAATTAACCAGAGTATCTAATGTAGTCAAATAATTCGACCAGATTATATCTAGATTACATATATCAGAAATTGCAACAGATTGTTTTTGTTTATAGCACAGGGATTTCTGGCTTTCAATATAAGGGGCGTTGAACTAAAGTAATAGATTAATTGTAATTTAGTTTAATCTACTAGAATCGATTTGTTGAATGCTAAGCAATTTATATTAACTAAACGCCACCACTCGTCGCTAAGTTGAACTTGTGAAATGAGTATACTTTGGCTAATAATCCGTGCGTTTTTATTATTTCTGTGATATTTATGATTAGTGTATTATTATTTTGTGGCAACAAATAATAATATTAACAAATTAGCAATTTGGAAATTATAACAAACAATATCAACTACACCCACTATAACAGCAATGTTAGTAGTGCCGATGGCGTCATCATCGGTAATGTAAATTGCCTAGGGGGAGTAAGAAAGCTGACGTTAGCGTCCTCTAGTGTTAAAAAATTTCATGATTAAGGTTCACTTTTTTAACGCTAGAGGCGCTAATATCGAGCTTTCTTGTTCCCTTATTGGAAAAATAGCGAAAATTAGCTCTATTATTAAGAAATTAGCGATAAAACTGGACGGTAGCGCTTTTAGTGTTAAAAAAGTAAACTTTTCCCATGAACTTTTTTCGTGGAGAAGAGGAGCTTTCTCACTCCCTATATATGACGTCAAAACTAAACTGGAAGTTAGAGCTGTAGCACACGTGCGTTTTAGGTATAAGTAGCTTAAGTAGGGTAGTACGTGATAAAAAAAAAAAAAGCTATGGGTGAAGCCAAAAGGAAAGTGTTAGACTAGTCAAACACGTACGAATGCAGACCAGGGTTCGAGGGTTGATCTTGATCGGTGCATATTGACGTTAACGAGGATGGTGCTGAGTAGTAATATACGCATGTAGACTTACATATGTATTGATTGTTCTATATTATAATAATAATTATTGTATGATAGTGAATAAATATTATAACTACACTTTAATAATCCGACGGTGTAAATCCAAGTAATTTCTCTTTTAAAATTTTTGCAATTGATTTCAATCGATCTGTCAATTTTCTGTCACACTTCTAGCAGTCCAAAACCAATTAAATTTAAAAAATATAAGATTTTCGAGTTCGGATTATCGAAGTTGTATTCGATTGTCATCTATAATAAATTAATTTATTATAAGCTTAAAATTTACATTAAAATTAGATGTCCTAAACTGTACTATCTGAAGGCCGCAGTGGAACTATATGTAAGTCGATAACAAATTAAAGAACCAATCACATTGGTTTTGATTGCGTCACAAAACGTCCCACTAGCCAAACAATACAGGCCAGTCTAGACGTTTTTTATAAACAAACCTTTGAGTTCGTAATCGATGAGGCTGTTCAGCCTTCGGTCTCACAAGCTGATATGTTGCAATAATAGTAGCGCTTTCAATTTATATTAATTGAAATATACAGATGAAATTCTAATATGAGATGTAAATTATTTATTGAAAATGTTTAATTATTTATAACTGACCATTATAATTTTTTTATACCTACTACCTCGAAGCAATTGTTTATAATAAAAACTGCATTAACACTTTAAAAGTTGTTACTGGGCAAACTATGGACTCCATTCTATTCAAATTTGTTTTAGAAATGTTGGACGTGTTCACTTAAACAGTTTTAATTTTGTATTTTTCAAGTTGCATTTTTAAATTTAATAATTTATTATTAAATTTTATTATCATTTTACAAAATATGCAACGTGTTCAAGATATATGAGAAAATAATTTCAAGTAAAAAATTTTTTTAATTGAGGTTATGTACAGACATAACGGTTTCTGCCGTTAGTGATATACGAACAAATTATTAGAAATATTTTTTTAATATTGTCAGCTACGTGTACTAAAGAACGGGGGTAACTCCACTGATGATTACATTTTAATGTTTTTTTTTTGCTATTCTGCAGAAGGTAAGCCGTTTGTAGTATTTAGTACATAGGTACCTATATAAAATTACAAAGACAGTCTATTATTATATTAAATTGATTTATCGATGATGGATCCTAATCGAACTTAGTTGCGTTGTTAAAATCGACTTTTCAGCCTTTCCGCTTCGCTTTGCTCCGAGAGAGCTTCAAGTTCTCAATTATTAATATTCCTGGGGACCATCCAACTTTGCAAAGGTGAAGAAAGGGGCAGATCTTTCTTTTTGCCTAATGCCAACTTAAAGAAATAAAGGGCCGATTTCATAAATGTGGAACAGTGGAACTTACATGTGAAATAATAGTGACCCAAAACCGACTGATGGAACTTACATGTCGAATTGAAATAAATTTGACCCATCAGTGGAACTTACAATCACCCGTTAAAGCTACTCAAATTTTAAATGTATTTTTGTTTTTTAAATAAATATAAGACGTATGTGACGTATTGAGTCAACTGTCCAGTTTGTAGATAGCCTGAAGATATCTAATGTCATTAAAATATTGGAGTATTATTGTAAAACTAACATATACCTGAACGTTTATAAGAAATACAAAGCAATACATTAATCAGAATATCCATATCTCTTGTAGCTTGGGTTTTTGCATTTTATGAATAATGTACAGACAGTAGCGGTGATAAGGGCATTCTCCACATGGAACGACATCGAAACAGTAATAAATAAGATTAAGACCCAATATGACCTTACAAATAATGTGTATCACCTAAGTTATGATACAAAATACATTCTGTAAATTAACATAGTCGATATTTATTTAAAAAAATAATTTTATTTAACCCTTTGTGTCCAGGATCACGACTTTTAGCTAACATAATTTTTTTAGAGTTCTTGCACAATCAAATTAAAAATAAAGATTATGAAATTTAAAGGTTCCGCCGAGACAGAATTAATGCAATTGGATGGTTTTCAAAACAATTACGTTAAAGTGCAATTTTTTTCTGAAGTTTACTATTTTGTGCAAACGCTTCAGCTTTTATAATCAATATTAATCAATTAAAGCTTTTTCACAACTCGAACAAAGTAACTTTCCTACTTAAAATATAATATTTTATTCTACAATAAGAAAAAGAAAATTGAAGTCCAAAAATAATATTTGCTCTGAATTCTTCAGTTGAAGAAAGATATTTTATTGCATTCCATTCGCGAGTTTTTTATGGGACACACAAAAGGATAAACTTTTAAGAAATATACTATAGCATTAGAGGGTAAAATTTAATTTTTGGAGAAATTGTTGTTAACAATGAAATAGAATTCAATTAATTGTTTTTTTAATATTTTCAGGATAGTTTCGCTTATTTACATTTTTTATTCCCACGACAACGACACAATAAGTATTATTATACCTACGTTATTATTCATTACCGTAATGATTTTATTTATTTCGCCACATCAACATTTAAACAATATTTATGACAATTTATAAACAAACAGAAGATTAAACGTAATTTAACCAGCAATAAAATGGATGACAAAATACCGCATTGTATTAACTAAAGTTGGCAATTATTTTAAAATAATAAATTAATCATAATCTGATGCTAATTTTCCAAAATCATAAATGTATTCAATTTACCATTATGAAATTTTAAATCCCGTGTTAATTTATCTGCTAAGTTTTTACAAAAACAACGACGCTAAAATTTATGATCAGATAAACGTGAAGTTTAAATATTTTTACAATTTTTTTGTAAAACTTCTAACAATATAATAAGACGTAAGACGTAATATTTAGTTTTTTGAAAATAAGATACGCATGAAATACAATGCTGTAAATTATTTTAATTAAATTAAAATCAAAATGAATAATTAGGGGCCCCAGGCAACCGGAAATAATTCGTCATTTACCAGCATAATTTTTAATTTTTAAATATAAATTATTTTAAGTGAAGCTTATGGAATCACCTTATACATAGAGTCTACTATTGTTTACATAAATAGTATTTTAAGATGTCCTATCTAGAACCAAAACAAAAAATTAAATTTTTATGTTATGAAAACAATATTTCAACATAAAAGTTAAAATCATCCAATTGGAAGAATCTTCTAACAAAAACTCAATTGCTCCCCCCCACTCAAAATTATTATTTTGAAAGAATTTAAAAAAATGTTCCTAGGTGTGCATTTTTATTTTCTACTGATTTTTATTTAAGAAAAAATACGCAAAATCTGTACACTAAATATATTGTTCTAACAGTGCTAATGAGCTTATACAATCGACTATAAATTTTATAAGTATAGTAATTCCACAATATAACTATCAACAAGTGAATTAAAAGGAGTGGCCTACGTCGCCAAATCATCTCGTATTAGATTACTGCTTCGTACGTCACTACTTACCGCGCTTTAATTTTATTTAAAAATACTATGTTTACAATTAAAAAACAAGTTTTTAGATGCAATATTTAAATTTTTGATTATAATAATACAGAAATTAGAATAAAATTAAAAAGTGTACAATTATTTCTGAGATACAACATAATAATGCAAATATATTGCTGAAATGTTTTTTTAAGTTTTTTGAAAGTTAGATATCAATTCTTGGAATACTTAAGTTTCTCATAATTCTACGAATCGAACACACTTCTGAGAAACAATTAAATAATTATCTGTTTTTAAATTCGACTTGCAAAACTTAATAAGTAGGAACAACTTATTAAAGTTTATGATAACATTAGAAAAACCCGTTATTGTAATAATAATATGAAATTCGTTGATATAATTGATTAAAGTTTTTTTTGGAATTCATTTCAAAATTTGAGTTGCATATTGCTATAAAATGATCTCTAATTTTTGAATGACCCCTATGAATAAATATCATAGTGTACATGTAATTGGTTTCCGTGTGAATTTGTAAGAATTATTCAATTTACAAAGTTTCGTAATTTATAATTGACATTGAAAAATTGTTGTTGGTTATAATTATAGCATTAATATTGAAAGGATCTATAGACGGACATAAAAAATCGTTTTTCGGTGTTTATTTTAATAAGGTACGATTAAATTTTCAATTTGGGCATGTACGTTATTATCATTTATAGATGTAATTTGTTAACCAGGTAAATATATTCAGCGATATTTCCAACACAACTTTCACTAAATTATAATAATATTGAAATGATGACGACCCTTTAATACAATTTACGGTTATTTAAATAATTAAAATGTAAATCTATACTATCCCGATGAGAATAAAATAAAAGCTTGGTCGGTACATGGAATGATTTTTAAAATTTAGGCATTTCCAAAACGTTATTTCCAAGATGAATTTAGAGATATTTTAGCACAATTATCACCCAGAAGATAAAATTCCTAAAATTAGGTGTAAATTTTGCATTTAAAATGTTCATCATCCTGCTAATGTTTTTAAAAAGTCGGTTAAGTGTCTTGTAAATATTACACTGTATATTTGAAATACAAATAGAGTTTCTGGTGTTTATCACCTTTTTATCAGATATTACTAAAGTACTTCATGGTTCCGTTACATATTTAAAGAACACCGTTAATTGAATATAAATTCTTAATAACCAAACTAATTCAGTAAACAAGTTTAAAATAATAATTACAAAAATTAATACCTATATATCCTTAAACATTTTACTTTTAATTTTATTAGTAATTAAATGTTGCGTCATAAAGTTATTCGCCCTAGCGAATCTACTTGGCATTTTTGCAAATGGAAAAATTCACTGCTTTGTATCCCTTAAAATATCCCAATGTATTCCCAATGTGCAAAGCATATGGGCGCCCAAAATTAAAGGCAGCCAAAATTAGTTTAAGGAAATTTAGGAGCAGACAAGTAAAACTCAATATTTAAGATAGAGTAATAGAAATTTAAAAAACTGTTTTAAAAAAATTAAAAAAGTAGACTCAAGAGCGGCCAAATTTAAGTTTGCACAAGGGCATAAGGACCCATAGCAACGGTCCTGTATATATGGAATAAATGTATTAAACGACTGCTTGAACTGTGTTTTGGATTATAAGTTCTACTAACAATTAGGCAGCAAACAAGCATTATTTATAGATCTACGGCACGTACATCAAAATAAGTGCGGTTTAAGTCGACAGGTGGCAATTAATTTTGCAAGAAAGTTAATTATCTTCAAATTAAAATTTACTGGAATGACAGAACTCACTCTCAAAGTGAAATATTCTATGGACATGTAAGTAAGCTTTAAGAAAAAAAATTAGGATTAGAACAGAAAAAGCATCTCAAGTATTTAAATTATAATTAAAATAAAGTGACATGCTACTTTTTAAATTAATAAAATAGTAATTAAGGGGTATTTGCAACTCATAAAATATTTTATTATCAATATATTATGATATGAGATCTTCCACGTCAAATTACTGAGTGTATCCTTACCATTTTTGATTTTTTAGAGTGATCCAAATTCTTGTTTAGACAAGTTTGATTTTGGCCTTAATCAAAATATAATTTTTAGTGTGTTATAAAATTGATCTGGTGGCAAAGAATTAATTTTTTTAATAAAATTTTTAAATAATACCAAACTTGTTTTTTAAATTAAGTATAGTTGAAAAAATGTATCTAAAAATTTTAATTTTTGTCAAAAAAATTTCTGTATAAAGTTGAAAAATTTTTTGGGTCAATTTGAAAAAAAAAGTAAGATAGATTTGACTTGGAATGTTTCATTTAACATAATGAAATGAACAAATTTTGTGTGTAACTCCAATGCATTTTATTTAAATTTCTACTGGTAAAAAAGTGATAAATTAATTAACTATTTAAATTTATATGCACTTAAAAAGTGTAAATTGTTTTAAAATTTATAAATTTACCTTCAGTCTCTTCAAAAATAGACTGCATAATTGTCATGTTTTTCTACTATTCTCACCATGGTAGAATCAGGGTACGCTCAGGTAGGAAATATATAGTATTGTAGTAGCGTAACAGTATAAAAAAAAGCGTGCAATTTAAAGATTATGTAAATAATTTAAAATATATAAATTAATTACAATTAATTATATTACATATTATTCAATTTTTAGTGGAAATTTACTGCGCATTTATTTAGCAATTTTAAGGGCATTAAAAGCGTGGCCCTGGTTATTATTATAATGATAACTTAAAAATACAATTTAATTTTAGCTGAATTTTAGAACTTCCAAAAAATATAAAACTTTGCAGAAAAAAAATTTTACTTTAGTTTCATGTTTTTAAATTTTGTATTATATTTTAGGACAATTTTAAAAATTAATTTAAAAAATCAGAATACAATTTTAAATAATTGAAAAATAAAAATCTGAAAAATATTTTAATTGACGACGAAAATAATATTAAACTAAAAACACAAAGATTTTCTGAATTTAATTTCTTATATTTACCATTTATTCTATTATTATCATGAGATTTTCAATGGGATCAATGAAATTGCAGTTATTAGTTAAGCTAAGTTTTTAAATTTCCATAAATTTTAAAAATCTTGTTTATATTATTTAGTTTCATTCATAATTTCTCTGATTGTTTTTAATTGTTTAGTATTGATTTACTTATAGATTTCTGCGAAAAATTTTTAATGTTGTATTATTTACCATCTAATTATTATTTTAAAGATAAACTGTTATTTATTAAACTTTTTTATGTAGGGTACTACTCGTAGTTTTAAAAGTATGGACAACTAACGGATCAACAATAATTATGTTTTTTGCTCGAGATAAATCCAAGGCAACACTGGTATTGTAATTTTCCTTTCTACAGATAATAAAATGTGAATGAATATTTTATTTTTATTTTTAACAAAATTTATGTAGATAGTTTTGCATACAAATGATATGTTTACAGTTTATCCCTAAAATTTAAAGGAGCAGAAAAACTTACTCTTGAAATCCCTATGGTACGTCACCTAATTATATGGTGTAAGTACAACTTTTGCCACAGTAAATATGGCAAAACGTTAGGAAATATACTTACAGCTTCTTTAATTTGTACTTTACCCCTTGTTAAATTTTCTACCACGAAAAAGTCACGCTTCGGTGCATGATGTTTAATGATGATATAAATAAACTATTAGCTAATTAAACATACAAAATAAATGAATAATCAAAAACAAAAGTATGTAATATTATCAATATGATCGTCGACACAGCTCAGCTTTCCACTTCGCATTATTTTCTTAATCATTGCGTGATAAGTAGTAGTACGTACGTAACTCAATTAAAACTTTTCCTTAACCCTTTGAACGAGTTAATCAAAAAATAAAATCTGATCTGTAAAATGCAAATTTTCCATAAAAAAATAATGTTTTAAAATAATTATTCTATTTACTGTCGATACAAAAGCCTTCCGCGTTCAAAGGGTTAAAGTACCTAAATTTAAAAATAATTTAAAATTTATTAACATCCAAACAAATTACTCTTCATTGCTAACTTGGTATGGTTTTTTAGAAATTTGGAGATGTTAAGGTTTTGGTTAATAACTCACAAACTGCTCAATTGTTTTCGTTTTGATTTTATATAGGTATACAACAAAAAATAATTCAAGACATCAATACAGGGTCGTCTTAAATGTCATGGATTGTTTTTTGAATTGAAACCGATTAACATAGTTATTATATTTTTACAAGAAACTGTGACGTAAACACTGACCCTTAAAATGATGCCAATGGAGTTACATTAGAACACTTTAATACTCTCAAAATAAGTTTAGAATGTATGTAGATGTGATGTAATTTATACGATTGCATAAAAGGTTCATTAGTATTTTGAAAAATAAATGAAAAAACTATACTTTCATATATAAATGGTAAAAATCTATGGATTTACACACCTCTATCACTATTATGGTATTATCACTATTTAATTGTAGGCACAAACAGCTTTTCCGAGCGTCAGTCACTATTCACTTTTTCTACTAGACTAAAGTACCATTTGTAATAATAAAAGCACGATAATTAAATTTACAGTACACTACAACTTTTTTCCTATTATCAGTATAAAAGGAGATACTTGTATGTGCAACAATATATGGACAGGGGATCGAGATGAAGTGAATCATTTGTTGTAATCTAAGGCAAATAAATGAAACGCTAAGGTTAAAAGTTTTGTAGTAGTAAATTAACAAGCTACGTAATTCATACGAACGTCAAAAAATTTTTTTTACCTAATTTATAATAATATCACTTAAATAATTATTCAATGTTACTTTTTCTAAAAATTTAAATTAATTTGTTTCAGTGTGTTATGTCACAATATACTACTTATTACATTAATAAACATTTAAATATTAGTAAGTGTTTCAGGTTATGCAAAAAATTTGATGCAAATTTATTTCCAAGAATTGAAAAATGAAAATTCTTCAGAAGAAATACAAGTTACACCAAGAACCCGTTTTAGTAGCCATGTAACTAGACAACCCTTAACAAACTTTAGCTTCGTGTTATGCAAAACATTTCAACGTAAATTTATTCCCAAGAGCTAAAAATGAAAATTCTTCTGAAGAAATAAGTTACTGCCATACAAGTAGATGAATAACTCGTTTTAGAGCAGTCATGTAACGAGACAACCCTTAAAAAACTATGTGTGCACTTGTAGAATTTCTATTTTTATAATTTCTTCTTTTTTTCCTGTTTTCCATCGGCTCAGGAGTGGTTCGAGTCTTATTAATAGTTTACAGTTTCTTGCTTACCTAGTAATCATTTTTATTTTTATTTCTTGATAAAACTAGTTTTAAAAGAAAAACTGTTTTTTATTGTATTAATAAAAACCTCAATTAAGAGGTACCTACCACAAATCTACTGGAAGGTTAGATTAAACGTACAATACACGTAATTATTAACAATAATTAATAATAAGAAAATCGTCCTCACGTGGAG
The DNA here is from genome assembly GCA_905340355.1 of Rhagonycha fulva. Classification (NCBI taxonomy): domain Eukaryota; kingdom Metazoa; phylum Arthropoda; class Insecta; order Coleoptera; family Cantharidae; genus Rhagonycha; species Rhagonycha fulva. The sequence continues at coordinate 41,082,876 of HG996556.1, forward strand.
GTCAAAAAACAGAAAGTGTATGATGATGTATGGTTGTGTTGTGGATGAGAATTAATCTTTCCTACTTTCAATCCAAGGATTAGTGCAAAGTTTATTTTTTGTATTGTAATATTGCTTTTCGTGTAGATTTTTTTAATTATTACGGAAATTACTAAAACAGTAAATAATATTTTTTTTAAATATATTTAATGATTACTTCTTGTGCTGACCATTTTAAATATCATTGTCGAATTGCATGGAATGACAAATTATAACCAATTTAAATAAATATCACAAAGTCCACACGACGATACGTGAATTAATAATTCCATTTAAATTTTATTAAAAAAAAAAAAATTTAATTAATATTAAAAAAAATATCAGTTTTTGATATTATTTTGGAAATGAGGTTATAGATAGGTAAACGACTTAAATAAATTTAAAGTGATAACAACAGTGCAAATTATAGAACATTAATATTTAAAAATATAATTATTGTTTGAAAATTTTACACGAGGTATTGATATAGAAAAGTATATTAGGTATGCTATTGTAATAATTAAAATTGCTGATAATGCAGTTCAATTAAGTACACGAACAAAAAGTAGTCGATATTATCAAGTGGTTAAAAACAATGATAAAAATTTAAGCATCTAACATTATTTAAATATTTTTTAATTAATTAAAAATTTGTAATAAACTTACTTGAGATAAAAATTTCATGAAATAAACCTGCTTTACTGGTCACAAGTAGCAACAACTTCCACTACCGAGACTTCAAAGTTAACTGATCGTACCATAAGTTTTCCAATAAAAATATACTTGCACATACATACATATTACAAGATTTTTGTTGTTTTTATTTACCTAGCAAACTTTGGTTTTTTCTAGACATACGAAATTGGAGCATCCTTTTATGGAACCAAAAATAACTGTCCAAAATAAATATTTTTCTATATGTACCAGGTATCAAAAGAGTTCATAAGATAGGTATTAAAATATTCTATTTATATATATAAGTGGTTTAATGAATTGGAAATATTTTGTGTTCAATGAACTACACACTTGTTGCCCTCCATGACGATGTTTGTTGTTACTACATATTAACTACTGAGTACTAATGAAACAGTTTGCTGTTACTATTAGATAAATATGGACACTGTTCCCATTATATCATCATTTTCATAGTTCGTAGTGCTAAAGTTTGCCTGGAAAAGTATCTTACGTTATTTAATACCACCGAAACAACAACACCTTTAAAAGAAACCCTGCGGTACTCCAAACCGTGCTAAATGCTTTTTCATCAACGGTAAGGCACAAAAATAATAATATGGTACCTGCTACAGTATATTTTTTCCAGAAAACCTTAAATTTAAAAAAAAACGTCAATTGAAAATACGTCCTGCGTAGATTGTTTTAATAATAAATTAGCACTATAATATTTTACACTGCATGCTACAATTATTTATCCTCATTTAGACGTAACATTCAAAAGTTATGTACTCTAACTGAAGTAATAAATAAAGTTGTCACAGTAGTGCTCTTGCTTTTTGTAATACAAAAATTATTAAGAGTAAATTCATGCCCCATATAATTTTAAAGCAACGTAATCAAGGTATATAGGGTCATTAATTTATTGAAAATTATTGCAGATCATAAAATGTTTCAAATAGCCGTCGAACCACAATTTTTGTTACTACCTACTCTTTTTTTATCTGAAAGTTTGTGTTTAACGGGTTTTGGGGAACGCAATATTTTGTCCAATAAACAATTTTTTGAAAAATTTCAATGCCAAGTTTTGTCTTAAATAAAACAAAATAAAATAACCATTATTAGAAACTGATCAAGGTTTTGCGGTTAGTATAAATAATTTGTGCGGTTACAAAAAACAAACTCATTTATTAGCAATGAGGTACAAACAGACCTATTGGATGCGCGTCATTAGTTTTAAAAAATTCGGAAAAGCAGCAAAATATTGATTTTCAAAATCGAATCTAAATTTATTAGGAACTCTGGATGTACCTATAGCGGTTTATTGAGATTGAGACAAGCAATTTTTTTAAATGGTTTATCTATTTTCTTCTTACTAGTATAATGTAGAAAATTGATTTATGATGCTCTTATAGGTAGCAAACTGAAATTTATCGGCAATAAAATTACCACGTTTAATGTGTATAAGCTACAATTTAATAGCAATCGATCTAAAATACATAGTATATATTAGGTCTTATTTACTTTTTCAGAGCTCTTTCAATATTTGCTTACCTGATAAGGATATCAAGCGATAGAACACGTGAAGGAAAGCAATTATCACGATGTTATGTTGCACAAAACGTTGATCTATTATCTAGCGATAAACAGATGTTCCATCTTCTTGTAAAGAATAAGCACAGATCATAGGCGTGCATAGAATTTTTTCCATCCGGAAGGGGGGCAAACTCAATATTGAAGTAAAAATTTTTGAGTATTTCATCAGGTCTTCCAGACGTTGGCGATCTTCTCTCCTAAGGTGTCACACATAGAAGACTTACGGTTTAACCTAGACTTCATTTTGAGAAGGTTTACTAGATAGATTACATCTCAGTGGTTCGCCATTTTCTTTCAAAAAGAGACGGTCAAAATAGCTCTTCCTTTTCTTGGTTACTCCACATTTTAGCAGTTAACTCACTTAACTACTAAACTATTGCAGTCTCATACAGTATCTCTTAAATTCATTTCAAAACTATCCAGTTTCAATAACTATAGGTATATATAAGGAAAATGTAAGTTGAAAAACACATCTCTGAATTTTAAGTTTTACTCCTCCAAAATCAGCTAATTTTTATTTTATATTTATAAAAAAAAATAGAAGTATAGTGACGTCCAAACCCTGGTTTCTCATATGCTTCGTATGTTAGCCAAGCAATAATTCTATTTTCGAACACCAGGTGAAGTTCAGACAAAAATGGTAATTACAAAAACTTTGTTACATTCACTTAAAAACTATTTATTAAGACTGACTAATTTTCAAATGAATGCACTGTATAATCATTACGATATTAACATGATTAAATCAATAAAACTATTAAATTTCTTGATTGAAGTTCTTCCATGAATTTCAAATGAAATCAAAGCTGTGTCGCCCCCCTTCATAATTTTTAGTTATTTGTCACTGCACAACCACTATATCACTAAATGCTGCTTTATTTTTAGAGTTAAATTTAAATTTGTAGGTCTTTTCTCCATTTTTGACGCAAGAGATCTTCAGTAGACTTTTGATCCAATTGCCTTTCAAAGTAATTTCTAATATCCATAAAACAAATCGGTGTTCATTTGTTAGTATCAGATAGTAAAAATGTTTGTTCATTTTTGATTGGATTAAACTACTTAAATATTTTTAAGTTTTAAATAACAATTTACAAATTATGGTAAAATGCCAAAATCTTAGAAATTACATGGATTTTGAGCTTTAAAGAGCTATAAAAAAATTCAATAGTTCAAAAGAAAGTTTGATTGATATTGCACTATTTTTGAGTTTTTATAACACTCTTATAACTGAAGCTAGGGAACTTTTATGATTTTGGAATTTTACCAAACTGGAGCAACTTACTAGAAAATCTAAAAACACAAAATAGTATACTAGAATATTTTGAATATTATGTTGTTGTGAAGCTGTCATGTGGTTAGGAATTTCGTGCAGTAAAAAATGAAAAATGGTAAAATGTGCAATACAATTACTAGTGACAATAATTCAGTAAATTTGATCAAGTTAAAAAATAATAGTCCTACTTAAAAGGTACAGGAAGGTACACTATGTATATTTTGAACTTTTTATTACATATCGTGAAATGGAAGGATAACTTAATCAGGTAGTTTCAAAAAATTCAATAATTTTTTGTTTTCTTAATTTTACTTTTTTATGTTTAAAAGAACGATGAGACGAACAAAAAATATGTCTAAATTTCGTTTTCTCACAAAAGAATTACTGTAAAAATGATTGCAATTTCAAAATTATTTTCACACTCTTGAGTTTTTACTTAAATAACTAAAAAAAAAATCTATTCTTCTTAACAATTTTTTGATTCCCGTTTGACTTCTTTTTGCATAAAAATTGCTTTGCAAGTTTTTGCAATTTAAAATTAAGGATGCGCATAAATGGATTAACGAGAGCTAACCAAAGTTGTTCTACCATTGACCAATATTGACTCAGTGCTTAGTCTTTATATGATTAAAATATATTTATATAGACATTAGGCACCAAGTCAATATTAACCGATGGTTGGACAATAATTTAGGTTGGCAATTTTAAGCGTTGTGACGTTACACTATTGGTATATCCAGCTAAGGATGAAGACGCCGTCTAGCGGTGAATTTAGAACTTCAACTAGAGATATAACTTTTAATTTTAACTTTATATTACAGTCTCATTTATAGTAATTACATCAAGTAACATTTAACTTTATAATAACAAAATATTAAAAGTTAGTACTACAACAAATTATATACAATTAGGGGTATTATGTATCACCAACGTTATCATAAAGGTGACCGTTATAACATATTTCGGTAAATCGCATCGATTTCATTGGTGGAATTTACCAAAAAACTTTATTTTATGTCATAACTGTCACCTTTATGATAACGTTGGTGATACATAATACCTCTGATTATTTAAATTCTATTTGAAAATCCTTCAATGTCTCTAGTAGTTAAATTTCCGCCTGTAATCTTAACATTCGATCCCAATTGTAGTCAATTATTGTATTTTATGATACAGATTCAATTATAAAAAGTATTTAATTCTAAGAACCCAGAGCAAATCCAGATAAAGTTCATAAAGAGGAAGAGGGTAAATAAAAACATCGAAAAGAAGGTAACCATCGTTAAGAGAATAATAAAATGCTCAAAATAGATATCTTCACCTTTTTTTTATTAAACAGATGCAATTAGAAAAGGTAGTTGCATCATCAAAAGAGAACATCATGTGTTATGCGCATAAAATTCCTGAGTTTGTTTTGTGATAATTAATTTTGCCATTTCAACAATTTTTTGTAAAGCTTATATCATATATCAGAGTTTTTCAATTTCGAATAGTGAAGAATATTGTAAAACGTAGTGAATAGGAAAGTCATGTGTTGTTTACATCAGATTTTTTAATTTGCATCGTTAAAACTATAAGGCTAGAACGGACCTGGTACTGTTGTAATAAAAAGTAAAAATGTGAAATATTGAAAATAAAATTAGCTAAAAGTTAGATACTGTAGATCTTTATAAAAAGGACGAAGATTTTTCTTCTACTACTTAATGGAAAAGTAGAATACTTGATTATTAGGGAGACTTGATCTTTGCTTCAATTTATTCGTAAGTTATTACGCCTGTCTGATTACACATGGTTTACTGCATAAAAAGAAGATGTGATCATTTTGCTAAAAGGAAAATTGTACAATTATAATGTTTATGGAAAGCAAACTTTTGTAGAAACACCATAGTATTGTTATGTCTGAAAAATAATCTTTTTTGAAAAATTGAATAATGTTGTTACTTGAGTTACAAGAAGACTTGATTACCCGTGAAAAAGAAAGCCATTTACTATTTTCTACTTATTTCTTGCACCTATATTTTACTAAACTGAATAAATATTTTGTTTTCTTTTTTTAGTATAATAGTTATTTTTTATTTTGCCCACCCTTCCACTTTTCCTCCTCACCCTACAGTTTTTTATTTTTATTTGTATGGATATCTAAATAATAAATCTTGTTTAGGGAATCAAATCAAATTTCTTATGATCGGGAAATCAAATGTGAACCCAGAAGAGGGAGACTTGATCCATAAACGTTTCTTAACATTCATTGTTTTTTTAATGCAATTATGGTCATGCTATCAATTATTATTGGTAATTATTAGTAAAGTATTATATCGAGGCTGTAAAGTTGATTGTTTTCTAATTTTCACTTCTTTGTCTCAATAACCGCAATAAGAAAATGTATCAAATTTCCTACTTCTTCACTAGAAAAATTTACACTGTACAATAAAAGATTTTAACTCTTGAAAGTTTTACTTATCGCTATTCAATTTTGTAGCTGTTTTATATATTATTAAATATTGTGATTTTAACAGAGAGCAAATGCTCCCGTTGTTTTACTGGACGCTCCTAAACTAAAATCACTAGATTTATTATCGGTTTTAAAAAATGCAAAAATATTAAATTGCGTTTAGAAAATTTTGACTTTTTTTCCGTTAATCTTGATTAAGTAAAATCTAATCAATTTAAGCCCAATGTAAGAAAAAATATTAGGTTTCTATTTCTCAACGAGAAATTATTTTCTCTTATAATCAATTTTACAGTTTTCATTTTAAATTTGATTTTTATTAGTGTGCCTCGGGAGGTAACTAAATCTATTTTCATTATATTGATGAGGTAATCAACTAACTTATAATAAATTTTATGTTCACTCTTCTCGTTAATTAATTACTTCTGTTAAATCAAAATTTTTGTTAGGGATAATAAAAATTTACGTAAGGATCAGTTTCATTATTGATAGCATCAAGGACTTTAAAATAATTTACTTTTTTAATTAGCATGACAAAGCTCTTGTAGTTAATTTAAACTAACCTTTTTTTATTATAATATATTGAAGTTCATTATGATAAAAAAATATTTATAATAGAACCTTCAACAAATTTGACCCAACAAATGATTCAAAATAATTTCTACATTTAAGATAAGAAAACTCGGTAGCCGAAATTTATTTTTGAAAATTGTTTGAAAAACAAATAGTGCAATTAGCACATCTAGGAAAATACTGTCGAAAGCCAATAATAATCCCTGTTTCTCAGGAAATGGATTTCTAAACATAAAATACTATAATGAAATGGTGCACATTACTAATATCGTTATTAACCCTTAAATATTTTATTAGAAGCTGCGTGGTTTTCTAACGCTTTTAATGTGCATACCTAACTCAAAAGTGACTATTTTCTACTGTATTTCTGTTTACTATGCCCGTTTAAATATGGATACCACCAAATCAGATTTCTTTAACTATAATAATTTTATTATTTATGATCAGAATTTACAATGTTCTATTGCAGTAGCCCAATTATTTGCCCATCAATGAACAAAAACTGACCACAATATTTCTAATTACAACCATAAACTTAATATACAAGTAGTTATAAGAATTTAAATCGAGTTATGGATATATATTTTTTATTTAGTATGGAAATACCCAATTCCTGAAATTAATATTACACCTTGCACTGAGAGCTGCTATTAATTATTAACATATTATGTGGTAATTAAATTTAATCATTTACATCAGTGCTTTTAAAGTTTTCTCTTCTTCTCTATCAAATGATTAAATATTTCGTGTCTCATTTTTTTACAAAACGGAATACAAAACCCACTTTCTTAATTAACAAAGATCTACAAAATTATTTGAAGATTGATTTAACGTTATTTACCTTTTGATTTACACATAAGAAATGCTTGGAAAGGTTTCATGCAAAATACAGTTTATTTTGCTTTTAAAATTATACCCAATTCGGAGATCAGTTCATTCACACGAAAGAATACCAAAATCAAATTTTTACTTAGCCTATAAACAAATGTAAATAAATAATAAAAAAGTGGAACAGCTACTTAAAAGCAATGGATTTTACTTCAATTAGATAGAGCAATATTTTGCCCTCAAATAAATAACCCAAGAAATTTTAGCCATATATTTTTCTAGCTGACTGTTTTACTTTTTAAGGATTAAAGGAACTACATATTTGTAGCAATTTAAATAAAATAATAAAGAATTCTTTTCAGTTTATACGTCGAATTTAAGATATAAGAAAAAATTATGCGCCAAAATACAGTTTGACCGGAAAATCTATTAAGAGTTACAGGGTGGCCCTGCAGGAGAGAGGTACTGCGTATACCAAAAAGTTTTGATTTAATTTTTAGAGGATGTTGACTAATCGTAACAATTATGTACTTAAATGGGGATTTTCTATTGTTGTTTTGATGTAATTTTGTTTTGAGGGCCTTATTTACTACTCAATATAATTGGTAGATCTTTTCCATCCTATAATATTTCAATAATAAATCAATAATATTATGTAATTTGTTTATACAATATTAATGTTCATTCATGAATTTATAGCTTTTTAATAGAGTAACGTAGCTAGGAAAATTAAAATTTTGATAAACAATGAAAAATACATATGCAAGTCGGTTTTACTTCCATTTCCATGTCCATATTCGACAAGGTAGGGGAGACCGTGGTGAAATGGGACAGCAACTGACTATATTTTATACTTTTTGTGCCATTTTAGATCTTGTATATTTACTGATAACAGATGCAAAGATTGCCAATGTAGTTGAGCAATCAACTATGATATTTAAAAAGTTGTATTTTTTTATCACAAAAATAAGCATTTAATAAACAAATAATGCGTCATCACTTTCTTAAAACTAATTTAATTTCCTTAATATACCGGTTTTGACTTTGTGTCATCATTCGGTCAACATTGAAAGTGATCTCACGGGGAAATCCGGCAATTATTGGTACTTAATGCTTATATTGGCCTAGTTTTTGATTTGGTAAAGGAAAATTTCAAATTACAGGGTTTCTATTGAGTAAAGCACCAATAACTAAAGTTTTCATTGGTGTGAATTTTGTAAAAATTTAACGGTAGAAGGATCGAGATATTTATAACTTAAAACCAATAAAAATGGGGCTGTTGTAATCTTCGTGCCAACATAATAATCGAAATTCCCCAAAATTTCAAGTTAGCTGTTAAACAAAGACTGAAGATTTTGATAACCAATAGTTAAAAATTAACTTAAAAAATGTTTTTTTAAGAAATGCCGATACATGCTTTAACTTTCACAAATTAAAATAACCAAAATACATTTTTTATTTGTAAATCTCGGCTGAAATAAGACACTGGAACGTTCCCTCTCCACATCTACTGCGCAAGAAATTGGTCATCTTATTTCAGCTGAACTTTACGTAGTTGCTTTCAAAGCGGGGGCATCATTTGCACAACCCTTGATGCACTTCCAAAGAGTGCCCTCCTAATGCCACATTTAGTATGCCACAAAAATTGTTTAATAACTATATATTAACATGAAATCCAGAGTAGTTAATGTTTCTCAAGCAGAATATTAATTTGTGAATCAATTTAAAAAATTTATAATTTATTTTTACTAAAAACTTAATTCAAAATATTTAAAAAAATCTATTATACTCACTATGCAAAAAAATTTGATGTCAATTAATCAATCTCCAAGGATAAATTTTTAAAGTGAGAGAAAAGAATATCTCTAATAACCACAAGTCACCACTCCAACAGTCGTCGACGTAAAAGTTTAATTAAAGGACAATGCACGAGAGCGTCGATTTCACAGGAAGAAAACTTCAATATTAAACTGTGAAACCCTTAGTGTTAGTCACTGGGCACGCGGAGGATGCAAACAATTTGATAATAATTGTAATATTTAATAATTACAAAAGGGGAAAATATTTTTTACTTTACCATACTATAAATTATGGAAAAGTACCACGAATAGCAGTACAGAGAGGTATTATTTTATTCGTGCAGAAACATTTTCAAAAATATTAATATATCCGTAAAATTTAGTGTGCGCTTTTACTCATACATCAATAAGAATTTTACAATAAAATTTCATGTTTAGGACCTTATTCAAAATAAGATTTTGGTTAAAATTAAGTTTCTACTTAACTGAAGGAATGACGCGCAAGAGTGGATTAAGATTAACATGATTTCAATGTTTTATATATATTGTACTCTCCTACTGCTGATTTGAAAAATTAAAAAAAATAAAAATTATTGGGGAAACTCAATCCGCAAATAGAAGAGCACAAACTTTGTTGCTCCGGCCAGCCTTTTATTCGTCAAAAAAAAATTCTTAAAGTAAAAAAAAAACGATATGAATATTCTAACACAAAGTTTAATATTATAACCAGAAAAGGAAAAAATTTTTCGCAGATAAAAAATAAATCATATAACACTTTGGTTATTTGGTTTGAACCAAAGAAATGCAATTCAAAGCAAACGATTCACTTAACGTGTCTGTAAGCAGATACTTTTAAATTTAAAATAACCTACTGATTACAAACATGTTGTGGAAATAAATTTTACAACTATAAAAAAAAACGTTGGGTACCTTGTTTCCTTTGATGTCTTCATCCAATCTTGTGAAGTAATACTGCCTTTAAATTTTTAATATCCAAATAAAAATATCCAAATAAATGTCACGATGTAAGATAGTGAAAATTTTCTCTTTATCTCCAACACGTTATACGGGAAACGCAAAAAAAACAATTCTCCAGCCTTCCAGAAATTACAAAACTCCTCACACACTTGATCAATACCACTGTGTAAGATTATACCAAATAATAATATGTGAAAATTGGTCCAAACTAGACATTTCAAAAACGCTCTGGAAAAACTCTCAAAAATCGACGTCCATCATACTTGACGTCCCACACCAGATAATCCTCCTTCATTTATTTCCGGTCTTCCGCCAAACTTTCAAAATCAAAAATTTCCACTTTTTTTTTTATTTCCATCAGGTAACCGCCGATGCCAACTTACACTTTTCAAATCCCTAACTTTACAAATCTAACAAATTAATATTCAAATTTCCTCTAATTGGAACCGTTAGCTGTTCAAATCCCAAAAACAGGCACAAGCGCCTCATAGAAAAATACAAAAGTGTTATATTGACTTCTTAACAACGGAAGTCGTAATAATAAAAAAAATTGCGCTAACAAAATAAAATAATTTCCTTTTCAAAACTTAAAATTTTTCAAATTAAACAAAATAAAAATTATTATTCATATCGTCTAATTGTTTTGTTATACGACATCTTACGCCCCTAGCATTTTGTGCAAAAGAAGGAAAAACTGAATCAAGCAAAATGCTACTACATTGTCGTATTCAAACTATTAACAATGCCCATATTTAAATTTACAGAGCAATACTTTACTTATTTTATTTACAAAATGCCATCAATAACAGTCAAATTTTTCGCACTAAAATTGTCCTATAATTATTTTGATAGATAAATCGAAAAATCTATTTTTTTTTTTTTTTAAATTACTTTGCAAAATTACCAATTCTATAAAATAGTCTATAATTTTCAAGTTTTCCTGTGTGAACTATCAACAAATTTAATTTTTCGTATTATAGCAACTTTAATTAATCTTAATTTCTTCAACTTTTTGTACTAAATTTCTTCGCTATTACCTTATTCAATTTTCAAAATTATCTCAAATCTCAATACTTTCAATACAACAAATTCATTCAATCTAAAATACACTACGTCCATTTTGACTATAGCAAAAATACTAATTTTAATTAATTTATTTAATTTATAATCATCATAATTTCAATCAATAACTTTTCAATTTTACTTGTATAGCGACAAAACATTTCTAAATTGTTAATTCAATCTTAATTAATCCAATCTTAATTGCTCAATACGGCCTTAAATTTTCATGTGATTATAGTAATTTGTTCACCTTTTACTCTTTATTTTTATCAGAAAACTATTTAATTTTTAATTATTTACTACAAATTTCAAATCTTAAATCTTGTTTATCAAAAAAAATCTTGTTTACTCCGTTGTTAAACTTAATATTACGTGCGTTGTTATAGGTCTTAATTTTATTTATTATTCGACATTCAGCTAATTATTGATAGTTTCATTTATTTCAAATTTTCCTTAGAACTAATAGAAATGATAAACCTTTAAACTTAAAATAATATTCAAAATTTAAATAATTGATATTAATAATCAATTTTCTTCTATCAAATTTACACATTAGCAAATAATATTCAAAACTAATTAATCAGCTTTCCAGTTGTCTTAAAATTCCTCTGCCCCTAATTTTTCAACAGAAGTAAATTTAACATTATTTTCAGCCACCTCATTACCTTTTGTGATAATTTCGGCTACTACCTCTACCATCATAATCAAAATATTGAAGTAAATAATCCTCAACATTTAACTGTTCCTTATTTCTATCATTTTTACAATAGAAAATTTTGACCTCAATACAATTTCTTTCTTGCAATAAATTTTCAAAATAATTTTCCCAAGTGAGAACTTTTTTTATCATAGTAGCATTCTCTAAAATAATTTGATCTCTAGCATCATTATAGAATTGCGAAAATTTATTAATCTCTGATAGAAAAATAAAAAACCCCGGATCTTTCACATCTAAATCAAAATTTTTCAAGTTCTTTTGCCTCTTATTACGTAAAATTTTTACTAAAGAAAACTGTTTTTCCTTCTGAATTTGGCAGTTTATTTTAAATTTTCTTTTTCTTTCCTTTTTAATCTTTCTCTCTCTACTTTTCTTAACTTGTTTTCTATTTAAATTACAGACTTTTCTAATTCTATCACTTTTTAAACATGTCTCCTCCGTAATAATTTTTTTAGTTTTAAACAAATTTTCAGTTGACTTTAAAATACAACTTTGTCCCTTAACCACTTCATCTAAATTTTCAAAACTATCCTGTGCTATAATTTGCGAATCATTCACGTTTTTTTTTAATTTGAGAAAATTACTTTCCAAATTCTCATTGATACTATTATTAATATTTTTCATTAATTCTTTTAACTTATTGTTCATCATGCACTCTATATTATGTTCCATCTCTTTTCTTTTTCTCTTTCTCTCTTCCTCATCGATTTTTTTCTCTCTTTCTCTCTTTTCCTCTTGCATCTTTAAAAAACTCAAAATTTCCGAAAAACTCATTTTAATTTAATTTTCATATAAAAATCTCAGGGTTAAAGCAAGTTCTCAAGTGACTCTAAACTGTATTCATTTTTTCCCAAAATTTACCATTAAAATTTTTCACCAAATAAGCCCCACGTTTGTGCGTCAAAAAGATGTACTCTCCTACTGCTGATTTGAAAAATTAAAAAAAATAAAAATTATTGGGGAAACTCAATCCGCAAATAGAAGAGCACAAACTTTGTTGCTCCGGCCAGCCTTTTATTCGTCAAAAAAAAATTCTTAAAGTAAAAAAAAAACGATATGAATATTCTAACACAAAGTTTAATATTATAACCAGAAAAGGAAAAAATTTTTCGCAGATAAAAAATAAATCATATAACACTTTGGTTATTTGGTTTGAACCAAAGAAATGCAATTCAAAGCAAACGATTCACTTAACGTGTCTGTAAGCAGATACTTTTAAATTTAAAATAACCTACTGATTACAAACATGTTGTGGAAATAAATTTTACAACTATAAAAAAAAACGTTGGGTACCTTGTTTCCTTTGATGTCTTCATCCAATCTTGTGAAGTAATACTGCCTTTAAATTTTTAATATCCAAATAAAAATATCCAAATAAATGTCACGATGTAAGATAGTGAAAATTTTCTCTTTATCTCCAACACGTTATACGGGAAACGCAAAAAAAACAATTCTCCAGCCTTCCAGAAATTACAAAACTCCTCACACACTTGATCAATACCACTGTGTAAGATTATACCAAATAATAATATGTGAAAATTGGTCCAAACTAGACATTTCAAAAACGCTCTGGAAAAACTCTCAAAAATCGACGTCCATCATACTTGACGTCCCACACCAGATAATCCTCCTTCATTTATTTCCGGTCTTCCGCCAAACTTTCAAAATCAAAAATTTCCACTTTTTTTTTTTATTTCCATCAGGTAACCGCCGATGCCAACTTACACTTTTCAAATCCCTAACTTTACAAATCTAACAAATTAATATTCAAATTTCCTCTAATTGGAACCGTTAGCTGTTCAAATCCCAAAAACAGGCACAAGCGCCTCATAGAAAAATACAAAAGTGTTATATTGACTTCTTAACAACGGAAGTCGTAATAATAAAAAAAATTGCGCTAACAAAATAAAATAATTTCCTTTTCAAAACTTAAAATTTTTCAAATTAAACAAAATAAAAATTATTATTCATATCGTCTAATTGTTTTGTTATACGACAATATATTTGCCCTAATCATCTGCAAGTATAATTAAAAATATATTTTAAGTATTTTATATTTTGCTAGCTGATTTTTAATTAATTTTATATTGCAGATAATAATAATAATAATACAATAAAGTTATATAGTACTATTATGAGGTAGTATTATTTAATACAGTATAATTAATGACATCATTGACAATAATCATGTTTACATTAACCATTTACATATTTTTAAAAGCTAAACCATGTAATATTTATAGATACAAATATTTTAATAATATGTGTATATGCAGTTATGATATCAATATCATGTAAGTAGATACTTCTTTTAAATTTTTTTAAAAGAAGATATTTTTTATTTAACCCAATTCCGGTGGCGGTAATTTTTATTAAATTATTGTTTGCTTATTGTATAATTTTATTAATGTTATATGTTTCTTCTTCAACCTTCACCTCAATACTATGATTATTTTTACTAGGATGAGGGCTAAAATGTTTAAGTGACATTTGTCTCGCATCTCTCGACAGTTCTATATCATATTAAAATTTCGATGATGCGGAGATTTTTTTAGCATTTAGTACAATTTTTGTTAACAATTTAATTTTATCTGATCACAATGATTCATTGTACTTTAACATGTGTAACCTAAATATTAGCATACTTCAGACTAATTCACTAAATCTACTCAGGGTAGCGTAAATGGGTTTGTTTTAGTTTTTACAAAACTTAGGTCTTGGAATTTAATTAACCTTGGAAACATTACATTGTAGCTATTTTCCTATCAAAATAGTAAAGTAAATATTTAAATAACTAGTAAATAAGTCTCCCCAAAGCGCATTGAGTATTTTGACGTCCGACTCATAATAAAGCGTCATTCATAAGTTTTATTTTCATTATTATTTAGTGCAGATATATTTTCTTCTACGCAAGAAAACCATCAGTGCTGGAGCATAAAGCATACACGGGCAGGATTGAGACCGGAAAACAGCGGTTTATTTCCCGGTCATATCGAATTCGCAGCTGAAGCTAAGAGGAAGGCCATGTAAGAAAGTAATTATTTTATTTTATTACAACACATTACAAGTTTATTAGCCACAATCTTCCAAAGATTGTTACCATACCCAAGCAACATATTTTCATGGAAAATGCCCGTCAGTAAAAACTTTCCCATATCTCCGCTCTTATGATAGGTATGAAGCAAAATGAAGCATAAAATTACCTAGAGTAGACCTCTGGCATATTTGGTTGAAAGCAAGCAGGTGGTGGTACGAGTTTGCAGCATTCCTATTATAATTTTAATAAATTCTCACATTATTTTACGATTTTTTTCTAATGGGTTATCTCTTTTCTATACCCTCTTAAAGCTATCAATAAGCTGAAGCTTGGTGGGAGCCAAGCTAAACTAAAGATGTTCACTGGTACTACTAAAGCTAGCAAGAAGCAGCAGCTTGACGTGGTCTAAAGCAAGCTCAGGTAATTTTCAGATATGACCATACTATAACTTGTAAATTATTATTTATTTATACAAGCCCAGATTTGGCATAAAACTGTTGACTTTACAAGCGATTACCAGGCTTAAAATGTTACTTGAGCTTGAGCATCTACCCCATTCTTAGTATAGTAGAATCGCGATTAACCGACCTTTCATTACACCATTACCCGATATTTCGTTTATTCAATTTTATTAATCCACCATATTGTGAAGCTGTTCATGAACTATACAATTTTTTTCTCGGAATTATTTGTAGTCTAAGCAGACCTTATCTTTTCCAAATTATTCCAAAATCTGCCTTCCGTTGAAATTACTCAATTGACTCTTTCTGAATTAATCCATTTGGATTGCTGATATGATTAATTAATCTTAGTTTAAACTTGTAAATTTAAATTTGAAGTTGGAGTTAATGGTCACTCGTAAACTTCCTCAAAACCCTGAGATTTTTATTTTAAAGTCATGCCTATTTATTTTTTACAAAATTTTAAATTGCTTTCACGATTAGTAAAATGGCAAAACACAAAAAATTCAAGGTAGAAGAATTCACGATGTGGTTAGAAAAAAAGTTTGCTAAAATGACAAATGACAATGCAAAATGTTATAAAAACTTCTGCAGTAAATGTGATGAATTAAAAATGGAGATATTGGATAACATCGCTATATTACCACTGAAGAGATTGTAAAGCTTTAATACGTTCCAAAAATTGAGCTAAGTGAAGAAGAAATAATTTTGGAAAAAACCGTAGAAGTTGTTCAAGAGCAACAATTTAATCAAAATTTTGATTAAAGAAAATGAAAAGAAAAATTACAGGAAGAAAACTCTATCAAAAGAAAAAATGGTATTTAGAAGAAAACAAGAAAATTATGGAATAATAGAAATGAAATATAAATTTTAAAAAAAAGAATTTAATTCGTCGGTATAACGAGGTCGGTAATATTGTACGACAGGGAGATGTCTCTTACAGCAACATGGAGGGACGAAAAAGAGGAAGACCATAAAATGCCGCCCCACAAATTTATTTGTAAGAATTTTCCAAAAAAGAAAAACAATAAGAAAAAATTAAAGATATTTCTTTAATAAAATTTTCAAAAAGATGGATGTTAAAGATAAAAAAGGGAGTTTTTTTGTCGAAAGCCACCAGTTTCTGGTGAAGAAATGGGAAAATTTGATAAAAGTACGGCAACTGCGATTAAAATGACAATGAAGATAAAGTTAAGTTTGTAAATTAGATGACTTGAAAATTAAAAATAAATGCTACGATCACGGAAAATGAAAATCAATTTAAAAACAAGTAATTAGTTAATTTAAAATTAAAACAATGCACATAAAATTAAAATCATAATTAATGAACAACAAGTGATAACTAGAGGTGAGATTTTTAGGTTGTATAAAATCAAAAAGAGGTACCTAAAAAAAGCGATTTTAGGTCCTATAAACACAAAAAAAGGTCCTATAAAAGTACCAAAAAAAAGATTTTATACCTAAGCATTCTTAGATACCCACTGAAAATTTGTAATTTTTCTTAGATTGGCACATATGGTAAGCTGCCACCACCGAGTAACAAATTCAAATTTGAAAAAACAATAAAAAATTTTTAATTTAGGTTAGGAGCGTCGTAAAAGTGAGATTTTTTTTCTATTTAAACTAGAAATTAAAAAAAATGTTTCCAAAATGCTACAGTAAGTTGTAAAAATGAACAAAAACGTTGCCAAAATGCTAAAATAGGTCGTAAAAATTAAAAAATGACAAATAAGGCAAAAAAGGTAAAAATATATAAGGCTTAAATAACGTAGTTTTTCATGAAACGAATTTTGGTACCAAGAAAATAAAAAAAGGACGTAAAATAAAAAAAAGGTAAAAACCTAAAAATCTCATCTCTAGTGATAACAGTAATCTTAAGATAACGAACAAAATATAAAATTAAATAATTTATAAAGTAATTTAAATAAGATGTAAAGTTTTCAGATAACATGAAAGTTAAAAAAAGTGGATAAGTGTGGGTACTAAATACATACATCGTTAGATAATAAATTGGTTTTTAATATTAAAATTAATGTTTTAACAAAATTAGTCGCTTTGAAAAGAATTGAAGAATTATTGATTAAAATTAAATTATGATGATTAAAAGAATTGATGTATTTATGAAACTATTAGCAGCAGAGAAATTGAATAATGAAAAATTTAGATAAAATAAAAGAAATTGCTAAAGTACGAAGAATTAAAAATTGTTGAAGGTCCATGGAAAGAAGATAAAAGATTTAGAAGATTATTGAATAATTTAGAAAAAATTAAAAAAATGAAAAAAGGCAAATTTTTAGATCGACTTGTTTAAAGCCTGTATGACACGATGCATAATTTTACATAAAATTTACTGTAAATGATAACTAACCAATAGAAAGAGCGTATTAGTAGTAATCGGACGTTTTTCATTGGTTAGTTACCATTTACATGTAAATTTTATTCAAAATTATGCATCGTGTCATACAGATTTAAGAGATGATTTGTGTGACTGAAAAATTTTGGGTTCAAATTATTATAAATTAATTGAAGTCTGTAAATTGGATTTACTTGATTACTTATTTAAGTTTGAATTTGAATTGATTTAGTTATTGCTAAAAAGTATAAAAATTTTTTTTCATGCCAAAGATATGACTTCAGGTAGATTTCTACAATTCTTTTCGGACTTGTCAACGGCTGGGGATTAATGTCATAATTATTTTTAGATAAAAAAGCTTTGTCGTATTTTAATTGTAGATATTATTCGATTTTGTAATATTTTGTAAGTTGGAAAATTTGTGTGACGTTTCTGGTTTTGAAACAAAGGCTGAGATGGAGACGGAAGTGGTTAATAAATGTTAATTTTTGAAAGGCATAACAAATTTTGTAAATATTTTATTTTTTATAAATATAAAATAAAAAATAAAATAAATATAAAATAAAAGTAGTGAAAGAAAAGCTTTATTAGTGTTTTATATTTTATCCTCTCATTAAAAATGGAAAATTTAATAAAATAAATTAGATTAGTATTACGAAGTTAAATTTTATTAGAATATATTTCAAGGTAACGCAATAACCGCCATGCGAGCGATAAATTTTGGATCGAGTTAGTCGGCGCATGTAATTTTGGAAAATTTTTGTGTTAATTGTTATATTCAAAATATTTTATTTTGGAAAATGGGGATTGGATTTTTCTTTTTTAACATACATATTATGTAGACCACAGTTGAGGTTAGTATTATATTCAAACGCTTTTTGGCATCTTACCCACAAAAATAGTTTTATTAACCTTGGATTTTAAATTAGTTTGTTTTAATTAATAGTTTAAGACGGACATGTAAATACTTATTAAACGTTGAACGTAAAAATAATTAAGCCGTCTTTATTTATTATGTCGGACGTGAAAATATCCACAGTATCTTTTTAAACACATTCCTTTCCTTATAGTAAATTTTGCCTATTTTTACACTATTTTAGTTTTTATTTCAGGACCTGAACTGGTACGATATTGTTTTATTTGGATTTGTTTTGCTAAGAATTACCAAAAGGGAAATCTTGCATTAAAACAAGTTTAAATTAAAATAAAATTACTTGCATTAAATGCATAAATGTACTACATATATACCTTATGTAAATAGCTATATCAGAGGTGTGAATGTGAATGCAATTTTTATTTAAAACAACCGCTACAAATCCTTCCTGTTTTCTATCTTTAAAGATTGTGAGCATACATTTACCATTTTTTAAATATTGATTGCACAAAATGCTATTTAAATAATCAACTTTTCACCTTGAAAAACCATTAACACAAGTACTAATATTTTACTGCACAAAAATTAAAAGTGTCGAAAATTTTATCAAAAAATATTACCACACTATCCATTGCAAAAATAAACAAACAGTTCAGAAAATTAAATAAATGTAGTTTTTCCAGCTTTTCGCACTTCTAGAATTAGAGTTATCTCAATTGAAATGTAATCCAAATAATGCAATTCTGTCATAAAATTTAAAATAAACTAAAAAATGTGATGGCATTAACCTAAATACTTCTCCAGCTGAATCAATAAAATTAAATAAAAACTTACGGTAATATTTCAATTATTTAGTTAATCCATTGCCAGAAACCAAACAGAATCACTGATTCAAAAAAATTATCCCTACACAACCTGCATATACTCCGTATTTGCCTGCATTTGCGAAGATTTGGCAAATATATCGATTGGTGACGGCTTTCAGTGGCGTCCGTTATTTTGTCCTTATTTGTCGCGCTATTTTCAAGAACCGTTAAACGAGCGTCTCTCTAAGCACTTGGAAGAAAAGTCATTGCCAAATCTTATCGATACCTTTAATAAGTGTTTATTGCACTTCAAATATGTATCAACAAGGAACCACAAACAATAGCATGATCGGTGACCTTTTCAACTAAAAATAGTTTGGGCATGTGTATAAATAATCACCAGTTGGAAATTTTACAATATTGCTTATAAATTATTATCAAATCAGCAAACGATGCAACTATAACAAAAAAATTTTAATTTACTTCCACTGAAATACATAGTTTATTTTAAAACATGGAAAATATTTTTGATTCTAAAACTTTTTATTTTTGAAAAGGAATTTTACAGAAACTCAGAAGATGTTAAGTGCCTATGTAATTCATTTACTTAAGGCTAAAAAAAATATTACTTTGTAAAATGTGGAAACAAAATTTTGTTTTAAAAAAATAGGTCAAGTGCTCTTGGTTTCTTAACACAATAACTTAAAAACTGTTTTCTGAATGTAATATATATGTAAGTATTATGCGCACTAAATATAATAATTGGAAGTAAGTCTAGTACTTTTCCAATATGATGGAAGCTGTACACTCCTGCGCTCCCTTAGAAGACCTGCGCCGATTAAAAAAATAGCAGCTTCTTACTCGCTCTGTAAAATTAACATATACTTATAAACTGTCAATGTGATTGATGAAACTGCCGGTTACGTACATTATGTACGTATTTTATACAATATGTGTCTGGTATACGTTGCCCAGACACAGGTACGTAAGTTTTTGAAGAAAATTACCGGCCGTTTAAGTGTTAATATACAAACATAATAATATTACTGAACGTTTTCAATTAATAGTTTTTTCATAATTTAGTAATAATTTGGTAAAATTACTGATTAACATAATTAATACCAAATGATATGCCCCAGACGAGAACATAGAAGATAATATTATAAATAAATTGCAATAAAATCCTCTGTTATCATAAATAAATTTATAGTAGTTGTATGACCACGGTTTCGGCTATCTACGTTCAAATAAATAAATAATAAAACAAAAAAATAATAAAAAAAATTCTCAAATCCATATAAGATAATAAAAACCATAAGAATAACTCGCCTATAAATAATGTTACATAATTATTATCAATAGCCTGAATTTTACAAATTTATTTATAAAAAAAATTAAGTGTTGTTATTATTATCTATAACCGGAAGCAGAAATCTTAACAAATTTATTTACCATATTATTCTTCTACGTTTATGTTTAAGGAATATTGCGCGGTATAAACATAAAAATTTTTGTATAATTTTGTATTGAAAGTTTTTTCCTGATTTGTATTTAACTGACAAAGTGTCAGTATTAAATAATAAAACTTAATTTAAATAGTGAATTTTAAAAAACAATTTTTTTAAGCCATATGCTAGAGTTTCTCACAATTTAAGTTGGATCGGCGGTCATAATGCGCAGATACAAAAATTGGTCCGGTTGAGTCAATCTCTGTGTTTGAAGGATGTAAATTTGAAGTGTTTAAATAAAATCATGACGGTAATGGCATGTTCTCCCACCACATTTAATACACAGATATTTGTTCTTAAAGATCCAACTAACTTTGCGTTAATTCTAACTCTACTTGTTAACATTTGAAATACAATAACAGTAGAACCTTGATTATCCGATATTGAAAAAGACGGATAATAATAATTGACGTTTTTTGTAAATACAATTACAAAATATATTTATTATGTAGATTCCAAACAAAAAACATAAAGAAAACGGTTTTATTTGAAAAAATTTACTGTACGTTTGTAGACCATCCAAAGCAAGACGTTTGATATAATGTCCATTTAAAAGTACGTATGTACATACATTTTTGTACTATAAATGGACATACTTAAAACTTACAATAACGAGCGTTCTTATGACGTCAAGAATTGATCGTTCTTTCTATGTACAGAATCATTCCTTCTCAGGACGTACGTCCATGGACTATAAATGGACATACTTATAACTTACAGTTACAGACTTTTTTTTTCTGTGGACGTACTTTAAATGGACTTTCACGGACGTTCAATGTTAAACGTCCAGTTACAGACGTTTTAATGACATCGGTACTTTAAATGGACTTAACGGGTGTTCAATGGACGTACGGACGTACGTTCATGGGCAACATATGGACGTCCACAGTACTACTTTGTGCTATATGGAATGCGCGCACGGATAATCGGAGTTCTACTGTAAATTGGTTATAATAACCACTTTAAATATTTAATTAAATTTTAAATGGTTTTTAAAGCCGTTAGATATATTATAATAATATAATTTAGCAATCATTGTACTCATAAAAGGTAAACAAACACTTACACTGAAAAGAACGCCTCATCCGGATAATTTACACAACCCTTTTTAATACAATTTTGACGTATTAAAAATTTAGGTTTAAGTAGGTAATTGATGGTCGCTAAATTATCGTAGCAATATTTTTTTCGTTATTTGTAATCGTTAATTTGCATTGCTATACAATCTACAATGATGCCTTCTTGTTAACGATGCAATTTATCAATCTAATAGTAATAACACTTAACATTAATTGCCGGCACTATATACAGTCGTTTTCATGAAACTTGAAGCTGACGTCACAAACGCTATTTATATGAAGCAAGGCAAAAATTATAAGTCAAATAAGTGCTCGATATAATAAATTTAAATCAGCTCATCAGATAGATATAATATAAAAACATAAAAATTATAGAAATCTAAATTTTATTCAAATGTAAGTTTTCTTAAATTTCTTATCGCAATGAATTTATTTTCAGATTTAGATTTTTATATTACCTATATCTATCTGATGAGCTGAAAAAACTGCGAAGCAATATTGAAATAGGTTATAAATTTAAATCATAATATTGATTATAAGAAAAACTCTTCATTTCGACAGCAATCAGGATTTGTCTGAAGTAATTTTATTTTTTTTTTCACCCATCCATTAACCCCACCTGTCAATAATTCTTTCATAGATTTTTAACAAATAAACATACAGATAAAATAAAGTAAAAAGCGAAAAAAGTAAATAAAAAAATGAAACTCAAAAATTTTCTTTCTTGTAAAACAATAGTAGTTTATAATAATTAATTTTAAGGTAGATACGTACATATATTTATAAGGAAACTGCACATCATTAAACGTGCAGTTTAAAAAAAATAAAAAAACATAACAAAAAATTATTCAATATGACGGACGTTAGAGACGATAGATCCACGGGTCGAGCTTAGGTTTCTTCTTCTTCAAGTGCCTATCCAAACCCGGATGTTGGCGATCTTTCTGGCTAAGCCAAGAAGACTTTACTAGGGTAAGGGAACGTACCCATACTAAGTGACCCGTTTAGGGGGGGGAGGGGGGTCTTCAAAATACCACGCTTGGTCACCGGGGCGGGGGAGGGGGTTTAAGTTTTTGTCACGTAGTCAATATCTTTTAGGGAAATCTCGCGATTTTTTGAGCTATATTCAAAAATAAATGAAAAGAAGACTTTTGTTTTTAAATAAAGACAAATTTGAACCAATTTAATTTTTTTTAACTTTGTGTTTGCAAAAAATAGTTTAAAACAATATTTATGAACTACTACGTGACAAAATAGGGGGAGGGGGGGTCTTGGCATATACTACGGATGGTCACCGAGGGGGGAGAGGGGGTAAAAAATTGTAAAAAATAAGTCACGTAGTATGGGTACGTTCCCTAATGTTAATGGGTGATTTTCCTTTGCCTTTTCCCATAGTCCACAGATCGACTTTGGACTTTTTACATCACAGCACATCTGATGCAATCAGAATTAGAACTGCGGTGCCTCGCTCTGTAGTCTATCCGTGTTTGATTTACGCCAGACTGCTGATCTTAGCTTAGGTTAGTGTTAGTGCGGTGAGCTAAGTGAACGGGCTAAGAACCGGACTTTAGGCTAGAAGCCTTAGGTTCGATCCCCAACCCGGCTACACAATTTATGCAACTTCATTATGACCCTCTCCTCTCGGAAAGCAATGGCAAACCACCGAGAGTAATCTGCCAAGAGAACGTTATACATACGTCACTAAACCCTCATTAGGGTAAAAGGACCGAGGAAGGAAGTGTTAGGAATTCGCAGTTCTTCTCTCGCCATTCGGCTCGAATCATAAACCACGCTTTTTGAAAAAAGACCCTTTACGTCCTTGTGATACAAACTACTATTACAGTAGAGTTCTGACACTAAACCATATGACAGAGATGTGGCGATTTTGAGTGCAGTGAATGGAGGGAGAACGTGCGAGTGCTGTCATGTAAACAAAACAGACTATTTTTTGTTTCTACACATTAAGTCATCACTGCCAGGATTATTTGTCTAAACTTTACACCAATCATTCAAGACTCCAGCAATTAGAAATGCTATTTTCACCCTGTATTGTAAAACCGTTCATATAAAAGTGGCGCTAGAACCTCCCGCAAATCATATGTTACGGACGGAGAATCGTGATTGACGGCAAATAATGCCTAACGAACTGTCTCCCGGCGAATCGTGTCCGACAAAATGAGGGTTTCTCAATAGAAATAGAGACAAAACAGCCACTCTATTAACATTTCATCGACACGATGAAGTTCTGCGATTACAGATTTGTAATACCCTGGGACGTGCCCAACCAACATTTTTCAAGGGGGAGCCCAAATTTGCCAACTGAATTAATTCAAAATTGCCAACTTTTGGTAAATTTAGACAAAAAATTTGCCAAATTGACCAGCTTTTGAGTGTTTTTCCCAACTTTTTTTTTACCAACAACTAAAATATTGGGGGGCGGAGGAGGAAAGCTCCCCCCTATGGACACGTTCCTGGTAATACCTAGAATACTTAAAACTGTTTCCAATGTATTCGCGATTTACGTCGGTGGCGCCGCTATGATTAACAAAATAAAACAGTCCAATTTTTAGTTTAAAATTATTTTGTTTGGTGGCGTTTTGTTAACGTAAATCGCGATTTATTAGCAAACTATGAACCAAAAGGTAAGCCACGTTCGGTTTAATCAAACAAACAGCCTAGAAGATATGCAGTCTGTGTTACTCAAAATGAAACAATAGTTTGTGTCCAATGGGTTGCGTGGATTCAAATTGGCACATTCTTTACAGACATATAAATAAGCATACCGTTAGCTGATATAAAATTTCTCTATATTTGATAAGAGATTTCGTTCCATATCTGAACCTTATATGGTTTGGAATGTTAGATTATAACCAGTAGGTAATATATGCAATAAAGGAAGGTGACAGGAAATATTACATTATATCAAAGCGCGAATCAAAATTGCGCTAATAAAGAGTATAGAATATAAAACTTCCATTAACACTAAGTTGTACATAAGTATGCTAGCTTCTTGTGCCAATTTTTACGAGTTTGATTTTCGTGGTGAACTAACTTTCACTCACTAAATGTCTACCTGCCCTCCCAGATAATATTACAAATGGTCAATATGCAAAAATAAATTTCCGGTAGTTTAAGTGTTAATTACCCCAAATTTAGTGTAATAAAAATTGTAGTTTATATTGATTGAAAAGTTAAATTAAAATCTACAAAAAACGTAAAAAATTTAATTTATAAATTTGATTAAAATAATTCAGGTACCTAATCATATAAATATCGATTAATCTCATTGAGAAGAATGTACTCTTTCGTTACATACTCGAATTGTGAATTAGTTAGGTACTACGTCTATACTCATATATTACAAAAAACTGATAATTATTTTGGTACTTATACAAGAAAACATGATAATCCTTTTAAAATTTGTGCAGTTCATCATGGAGGTGTTAGATTAGATAAAAAATATTATATAATAAAAATATCACAAGATTTTAAAGTAGTTGTGCCAAATATTTGCAAGAAAATGGAGCGTTGGGAAAATAAAGTTGCTATTGTTACAGGAGCTAGTTCAGGTATTGGTGCTGTAATAGCCCAAGAATTAGTAGAACGCGGTATAACGGTAAGATTTAACTATTATCAGATTATCACATTCAACTGCTAAATTACCTTTTATTATTTAGGTTGTCGGTATCGCTCGCAGGAAAGTAAAATTAGAAATTCTTAAAACTAAGTGCGCAAACAAGAAAGGAAAATTTTATTATGTGCTAGGAGATGTAGCAAAAGAGGAAGATATCATTAAAGCTTTTAATTGGATAAAGGTGAATGTTGGTCCAGTTCACATTCTTATTAATAATGCCGGAATTGGTAGAATGGCATCTGTAATAGATGGAAATGCTGATCATATAAAAGATATATTTGATACAAATGTGTTTGGATTATGTGTTGCAACGCGAGAAGCTATCAAAGAAATGCAAAGCAATAAAATTGATGGACATATAATTAACATCAATAGTATTTTAGGGCACCGAGTTGTTCGAGGAAATGTTTTTGGTTTATACGGTGCATCTAAACATGCAGTGTCTTCTTTAACCGAATCCTTAAAACACGAATTATCTTTAATTGGTAGTAAAATTAAGATTTCAGTAAGTTTTCAACGTTAGTGAAATGAATGAATATTACCATGCTATAATTTTAGAGCATTAGTCCAGGTTTTGTAAAAACTGAATTTGTGGATGCTTCTTTCCAAAAAACGACTGAAACCAAAGAACGCGAAAATCAAATAAAGGATGGTTTTGAAGGCGCACCAATCTTGCTTCCAAAAGACATTTCGGATGCAGTAGTTTATGCTTTATCTACAGCTCCTCATGTTCAAGTACTATTTTAAATAACTTTTGTGTGATTATGTAATCAATTATTTGTTTTAGATTTACGAGTTGATTATTCAGCCTGTTGGAGAAGCAATTTGAAGCGATCAAAAATTTAAATTTTGATTTGTAATAAAATTGGAATAAAAAAAATTTAATAACTAACATACTTTTATTTTTAAAAAACACATACAGATCATAAACACTGTGAAACTGTTGTACTACAAAATTGGCTACTCCTGATCAAGGTTGGTTACTAAAAACAAGAGTAATAATATATTGCCTCTTTTGTGCCAGTATAACATCCATTAATTATCACCGCCGAGGGCGTCCACCGCTTCATAAGAAATGCACCTTTAGGTTCAACTTTGCAAAAAAGCACGAAAGTAGTTTAAGCTACAATTAAAAAGTAGTTGTTTAAATTAACAAGATCAAGAAATTAAATTTTTTTAAACTATACTGAGTTATAATAATTAAATTGAAATAGTAATAATATCCACTGAACTTTCAGGCGTGATTATACTAATTCCACTTTTTGTCAGAAATAAAACATTGATATCAATTTAATTATTCTTAACTTGATATATTTTAAAATTTTTAATTTATTAAATTTTAAAAGTTAAAAACTTAACTTCAACATAAGAACTAAAAAACATTATTATCAACTATATTTTATTAACAACAAAATATAAAGATATTGAAAGAAATAATATAACATTTATTTTAATAAATTAATTTAATGATATCTAAATAAAGTTATAAGCAGACATCTATTGTCATTTGATCTGAAAAATTGGAAAGTGAAAACAATACTAAACCCAATTTAGCAGCCTCCAATGTGGAAAGCCTCTCTGTAGCACCTTCCATATCTGGCATCATCTATAAAATAAAGTGTTTTAATATCCTTTTCAAAAAAATACTTTCTGCTGAAAAAACTTGCTGGGGTCAGCACAAAATCTTTTGAATTTTTTTCAAATAGTCATTTACTTGGAATATTCAGTTATTTTATTTAATTTATGTATAATATAAAATTATATAATTAAACACTTTAGTATCTCAAATGAAAGTACTAATAACAGGCCACGCTGTATTGAGAAATATAAAAAAAAATTTTTTAATGAAATTAATCTTTAGCTAAAATTAGTAAATAACTTTTGGAAACTGCTGACATATTTGAATATTTTATTGTGTAATAAATTGGAAAACATTAAAATTCTTGTAAAAATTGAAAATAAAATTGTTGGAAGATTAACATTGATGGAATCTTAATCATGAAGCTTTAAAAATAAAACGAAAATAAACTCACCTTATCAGCAACATGTTTATAAATTTTACCATTACCATCAACGTGGAAAGTAGAGAAACCATCCAACCACCTAAAATAAATTTTTAATTTTCACAAGTACTAAAACAAACAAAAACCATCGAGTACTTACGGTTCAGTTTTTTGAAACATTTCATTAATCTTGACCAAATTATATTTCCAAAACTGAAACATGACTTTTAATCCTGATATTCCCCGAATCGTCCAGCGAACTTTAACAGTTGAATCTTCTGGATGTTCGGTAATTTTTATTATATCAAATTTAACGTAGGCATATTTTAAGTGTCCCACCATTCTAAGAAGTGCTACTTGATTAACATACTGAAACAACCCCCTAAAATTAAAATTAACCAGTGATCTTACGGCCACATGGAAAATTATACTTACACCGTTCT
Organism: Rhagonycha fulva; assembly: GCA_905340355.1. NCBI lineage: Eukaryota > Metazoa > Arthropoda > Insecta > Coleoptera > Cantharidae > Rhagonycha > Rhagonycha fulva. Next base: position 41,111,040 of record HG996556.1, read on the forward strand.
CTTTCCCAATATTCTATTTTCAAATATAATATCTGGATGGTACAAGCTGTAATCTAAACTTTGAACAAACAACCTAGGTAACGTTTTCGATAAACTTTCGTACACAAGTTTCAACTGCCCGGGAGAAGGCTTACCAGAAAAATTACTACTACCCTGATCATCGACATTAGTTGCTACGTATTTTTCCTTTTTACTCTCATCTCTCTCTTCCACCTGTGGACTATTCCAAATTGTTAGAAAATACGAACCGTAAGTAGTCAACTTGCCAACAACTTACGTGGAATAATTTACAAGCCTATAAACATTTTTAGGTGGATTACAACTAATTGATGAAATTCTACCAAGTCTATCTTGCTCATTGTTTAAACTACTGCGATATGTAGTTCTAGCTTCTATTTCCTGAGCGTTGGTCTGAGATGCTACCTGAAAGTGTAAAAATAACTTAAAAATGAAAATTTGAGGTTATGGATTCGAGTGTATGATTTACTGTATAAATGTAACGAATTAATTGTATTTAGTTAAGTACTTACACGATGAAAATGTTTAACTTTGGTGGTTGCACATTTGTTAAAACTAACCGTATATTGCGACACAATTGAACTTAAATTACATGCCCGACTGGCCAACGATTTTAAACACAGGGCCATCTCGGCGTACTACTTTCACTTAAAATACGAATTTTAAAATAATTACTGCACTTTTTCAACTTGTGCAATAAATAATTTAAATATACAGTGAGATAACAAGTGTTTTTACGTTTGACATTCTCAAAAATTAGTAGGTACCTGTTTTGACAACTACAATTAAGATTAGTACACACGTGCGTTTAAAATACCCAAGATTAAGGGGTTACTGCGCAATTCAATCGTTTTTATTTTTTAAATAGAATTTTCCACACACTTTCCATTTTATGTGTTCATTTCACAGGTGCATGTCGCTGGCCACACCCAAATCAAATTTTTGGGTAAAATTTGCGTCAAACGTTTGAGCATCAATGAGCTTCCAAATTTTTTATTTGAGCCTCAACCGTCGCAGAGTTACTCGCAAAATTCTTTGAGGGGAAGGGGAATGTAGACATGTTTTTCTATTATTTTGTTATTATTTCTAATTTTTTGTAAAATTGATTTCTATCGATAGAGCTTCGTTTGAGCTTGAATGAGCTTCCATTCCTATCATTTTAATTTCATTTTCTGAAAAGTTACAAAAATTTCAAATTTAAGGTACTTTGGGCGAGTACCGTACAGACACTTTCAACTTTAATTTTATTTTATAAGATTTAAATTTTCGATCCGATTAAAAAACTTATAATTCTGCTTAATTACCTTCGTTTTGAACGTGCGTGAAATTGGCCCCCCTTTTTTTGAAACTGTGATTTTTTTTATTTTTTATACTACATAAAAATGTAATTTTAGAAAAGAATCTGTTTAATAAAATATCGAATATGGTGAACTAATAATATCGAATACTGTTATAATTATAAGTATGTGTACCAACTATACCGAGTTTCCCAAATTCAAAATTTTTCCCAATTTCCATTCAACAGCATAATTGATATACATTTTACATAATTTTATTAAAAGAAATTAAAAACATTTTAAAAAGGACATAAACTAAAAAAGTCAAAATGACAATTTACTCTAAAAAAGTTTTTGAGGCCCGAAAGTAAGCGCAATTTTCAATATTCTGAACATTTATAAATGTAGTACTAGTACAAATGAAACTGGCGGGGAGTTGTAAAGAAGTTTATCTTTATCCTATCTCAAAGTGGAATTTTTGTGTCAAATTATTGTCAAACGTTTGAGTATAGTTGGAAGGAGACCTAAGACCCTAAGAGTTCCAAATTTTTTATGTGAACCTTTAGAGACTTATACGCGAAATATTTGGAGAGAGGGGAGACATGCTAACACCTCCAAGTGGAATTTTGGGGTAAATTGAGTGTCAAACGATTGAGTGTCGTTTGTGCCTCAACGAATTTACAAATGTTACGATGCTCATACGTTTGACACCAATTTCACCTAAAAATTCGACTTGTTTTTCAACTATTGGCTAATAACTTCGTAATGGTTGCGGTTCAAATGACAAAATTTGGAAGATTTTGTTTTAAATCCACATTTGAGTCGTCCAGATGCAAACCCAGACATAGACAAAACATATTTTTTTTTGAGTTTTTGGTATCTGAGCACTTTGCTTTCGAGTGATAATTGGGAGTGACGATGTAATAGCCAATAGTGTTTCCTAAAAGTGTGATCCAGTTGTAATCTTTTATTCCAAATGTGCTTACTCCATGTTAAACCTCTTCTTCTTCGAGTACCGTATCCGATATCGGACGTTGGTAAGATTCTACTGGCTAAAGCCAAGAGGTCTTTTACTTGGGAAATATTAATGGGGTGGTTTCCCGCTGCCTTCCCCATAGTCCACAGATTGATATTGGACTCTTTAGATCACAGCAAATTTCAGACGCAATCAGGATTTGAACCCCGGTTTCCCGCGCTACAGTCGTCCGTGTTTGATTTACGCCAGACTTCTGGTCTTGTGTAAACCTCTGGTTACGCCCTTGGTTACACCTCTGGTTAAACCTCTGTCCATATGTATACCCAGGTATTTGACTTCTTCTTTCTCCGGTAAAAGATTTCCATTAAGCTTTACAGGAGAACAAGTGGCTCTTCTATTTGTAAAGGTTATGTGTACTGACTTCTGATCATTTGCTTTAATGCGCCATTTCTTTAGCCACTTTTCAAGCTTGTCAAGGTAGATTTGTAATAATGCGGACGCTATTAATGGATCGGGATGTGACGCCAAGATTGCGGTATCATCTGCAAAAGTTGCCACGACTGTGTCTCGGGTTGTTGGTAGGTCAGCTGTAAAAATTAGGTAGAGAATCGGACCAAGCACACTGCCCTGAGGGACTCCAGATTCGATGGGCATAAGTGAAGAAACCTCATCCTGAACTTTCACGAAAAAATGCCTATTTGTAAGATACGACTTGAGTACTTCGTAGTAGGTATGTAGCAAGTATTTCTTAATTTAAAAAAAAGACCAGGAGTCCAAACTTTGTCAAAGGCCTGAGTTATATCGAGGAACGCAGCTGTACAATAACTTTTGTTTTCCATGTTTTGCCTGATTTTGTTAGCGATTCTATGTACCTGTTCAATTGTTGAATGCTGTTTACGGAATCTAAACTGGTACTTCGGTATTATTTTTTGCTTTTCGATAATTGGCATCAGTCTTCTCAGAAACAATCTTTCGAACACCTTCGACAGAATAGGCAGCAAGCTGATAGGTATGTAAGAGCCAGGTTCCGTTGGAGGTTTTCCCGGTTAAGGGTGACTTGTATAGATCTAGTTTAAAATTTTAAACTGTAGATTAACCAATCACAATAGTCAAAATCCAAGTTTAAACCATAGTTACCGGTTAAACTTGAACTATACAAGTCAACCTTAGGGATTAAAATAATTTAAATAAGATTAGTTTTTTAATCGGATTATAAAAAACTTTTTAACAAAAAATTAAACCGACTTCAAAAAGGAAACTAAAAAGCATAAAATAAATATATTACATTTTGAGTCTTATGATCATCATAATCGATGCATGCAGCAAATGGCTTTAAGTTAGAACTACCACCTCAATCACAAGCGCTTCGACAATTTCAATTCTTGATGAACTCTTTGCAAGGTATGGCACTCCAATTACCGATGTTTCCGATAATGGCCCTCAGTTTACATCGTCCAAATTGAAGAAATTTTTACAGATGAGTGGTGTAAAGTATCTATCATAAGCGTACGGCACCATACCACCCAGCAACCAACGGCCAAGCAGAACGTAATGTGCAATCAGTAAAAAACTCCTTAAAGGCTATGGCTACAACTCGAGGTACAATCCAACAAAATCTAAATGAATTTCTTAGACAGTACAGCATTTCGTACCTTCCAACCTACCCAATTGGTCTATGGTCTATTTTATGTCTGGTAATGCTAACATGAACAAATGGATCCCAGGTACAATTGAAACACGGTTGAGAGACCTACACTATGAAATTGATTACAATGGAAAACGCTATAAGCGACATATAGACCAAATAAGACAACGACAAGAAAACATATTTTCAAGTGAGAATATTGTTGAGTTACTTTGTCGAACCTGCGTGTTTGAAAGCAACACCATACAACCTTCAGCAGAGCAGCAACAGATGCAAACGTCGCAACCCCCAGCTCAACAACCACATGTGGAGGCACCACAGGCCTTGTTGCCAGTCATGGCCCCACAAAAAACCCGCCGATCGAAACGCCTACAACGACCGCCACAGCGTTTCTCTCCTCGTTAAAAACACAGCACAACAAAGTTCTCTGAAGGGGGGAAGAAATGTTATGTTTTTGTCATTTTTGAATTGTCGGAATTGTCAGAATAATGTCAATTTTAATATTTTATAACTGTCACTTGTAATAAACTAGTAAATTAATAAAATCAGATAAAACTGTTTAAAAGTACATCAATAAAGTGCCGACACAATACCCGGATTTAGGCGTACCGATTAAGTAGAATAAAACTACAAAAATCATTTAGAGCAGTACAATTTTTTGTGTTGCAAATCCGGATCTTTGGCATTGCATTTAGCACTCAATATAGCATTTGCAATATTATGCTATTATGCTCTTCAACAATTTGTTTACGCCGACTAATAACTATCAAACTTGCACTAGTAGTCCAGTCAAAATTGACATAAAAATAGGGGTACCCTTGCATAAATTTCCAAGAAGCTGAAAATTTACATGAACGTTAGGGATACCATTATAATGAAATTGTGAAAAGTCTCCATCGATCCCATGTGTGCAAAAAATTTTTATGAGAGGTCAAAGTTTGCAAACATGGGTTTTTTGAATTTTTTAGCGAAGCGGTTAGTTTTATGAGAAAATTAGTTTAGCCAAAAATAGTAGATCATTTAATTATCTATAAAAGTTATTGTTACACTTTTTTTTCTAAGATTTACCATTTCTGAGAAAAAGCGATTCTGAATTTTACTAAAGTTGGTTGTATTCTCCATAGTATTATAGGTTGCGTGGAAACGTGTGCATATAAGGAGAATAAATTAATACAAATTTAGTGAATTTTAGAATCTCTTTTTCTCAAAAATGGTGAATCTTAGAAAAAAAAGTGTAAGAATAACTTTTGTAGATAATTAAATGATCTACAATTTTTGACTAAACTAATTTTCTCATAAAACTAATAACCATTTCGCTAAAAAATTCAAAAAACCCATGTTTGCAAACTTTGACCTCTCATAATAGTAGTTTATATCACAAGGGCGATAAAGGGGGTCTTTTCATCCGCCGGGCGAAAGTCTATGAGACGAGCCGCGCAGCGGCGAGTGAATAATCGACCGAAGGATGAAAACCCTTATCGCCCGAGTGATATGAACAATTTTTCGTTATTTTAGGAAAAATATCCTACAAAATTCGCGATTTTATATAATAGCTCTAAAATAACAATCGATAGATGGCGTGAAGCTTGCAAGTCGTTAATCAATGTTTGTCTCTTTGGAGCGAAAAAGGATGATTTTCTTTTGAAATTTCCGAGAGGAGGTGAATTAGGTGAACGGGCCACAGGTTAACACAGCCAGGACTTAGCTTCGCGCTAATTTTCAGAGGTACGCCTCAATAAAAATCATCCGACGTAACGTTGCGGGCAAGCCCGCAACCTTACTCTTCAAGTCTGCGAAGATATGGGGCAACAGCCCTGGTGCTTCGCACCAGACCAGAATAAATGATGAAATTTCCGAACGATGGACAATTTGGTCTGACGGACAGCATGTTGAAATAACGGACGGTCCGTCGTATTGACGGACGGTCCGTCGTATTGACGAACGGATGGGTCACGTTATGCAATTATTGCAATAAAATCTCGAAGGTTGTCGGATTTTATCTAAATCTATGATTTTATAAATAAATATAAAGTAACACTTAATTTAATTGCCAATTTTTTAACTAAAGGTGTCGTAATTTCGTTATTTTGGGGATAATATCCCACAAAATTCACGATTTGTTTGCTCTGATATAACTATCGGTAGATGGCGTAAAGATCGCAAGTTGTTTGTCAAGTTATTAACAACATAAGCGAAAAACAGGAGTTCACCCGAACGGATGAAGAGGAGGTGAATTAGGTGAACGGGCTAAGGAGAGGACTCTAGTTTGGCGGGGCTAGGTTCGATACCCAACCCGGCCACAAAATTTATCCGACTCCGTGGTTCGGATTCCACGTAAAGCTGTAGGTCCCACAGGTTAACACAGCCAGGACTTAGCTTCGCGCTAATTTTCAGAGGTACGCCTCAATAAAAATCATCCGACGTAACGTTGCGGGCAAGCCCGCAACCTTACTCTTCAAGTCTGCGAAGATATGGGGCAACAGCCCTGGTGCTTCGCACCAGACCAGAATAAATGAACGGATGAAGAGGAGGTGAATTAGGTGAACGGGCTAAGGAGAATGTGCATGTACTTAGCACCGCCACTTTTGAAAATCACAAAAATTTTAATTGTGCTGGATTGTGCCCGGTGTGTGCCGCGTTGTGCCGTATTTTTTTTTTTTTAATTTTTTTTTCCCGGATTTTATGGAGGTAGCCTATTTTGAGGGTGGTGGTTAGCACCGCCATTTTCGATAATCTTAAAAATTTTAATTGTGCTGAATTGTGCCCGTTGTGTGCCACAGTGTGCCGTAAATTTTAAAATTTTATTTTAATAAAAAAATTTTTTTTGGACCAAAACGTATTTTATCGATGGCCGTTAGCACCGCCACTTTTGATAATTCTAAAAATTTTAGTTGTGCTGAATTGTGCTCGTGGTGTGCTACAGTGTGCCGTAAATTTTAAAATTTTATTTTAAAAAATAAAATTTTTCTGGGCCCAAACGTGTTTTATCAAAAGTCGTTAGCACCGCCATTTTCGATAATTCCAAAAATTTTAATTGTTCTAGATTGTGTCCGTTGTGTGCCATAGTGTGCCGTAAATTTTAAAATTGTATTTTCACAAATAAAATTTTTTGGGCCAAAATAGTAGTTTATATCACAAGGGCGATAAAGGGGATCTTTTCATCCGCCGGGCGAAAGTTTATGAAACGAGCCGCGCAGCGGCGAGTGAATAATCGACCGAAGGATGAAAACCCTTATCGCCCGAGTGATATGAACAATTTTTCGTTATTTCAGGAAAAATATCCTACAAAATTCGCCATTTTATATAATAGCTCTAAAATAACAATCGATAGATGGCGTGAAACTTGCAAGTCGTTGATCAATGTTTGTCTCTTTGGAGCGAAAAAGGTTGATTTTTTTTTGAAATTTCCGAACGACGGACAATTTGGTCTGACGGACAGCATGTTGAAATAACGGACGGATGGGTCACGTTATGCAATTATTGCAATAAAATCTCGAATTTTGTCGGATTTTATCTAAATCTATGATTTTGTAAATAAATATAAAGTAACACTTAATTTAATTGCCAATTTTTTAACTAAAGGTGTCGTAATTTCGTTATTTTGGGGATAATATCCCACAAAATTCACGATTTGTTTGCTCTGATATAACTATCGGTAGATGGCGTGAAGATCGCAAGTTGCTTGTCAAGTTATTAACAACATATCGATAAACGTGTGTTTATCGACGGGTGAATTGCTCTGAAATAATTATCGATAGATGGCGTGAAGATCGCAAGTTGTTAGTCAAGTTATTAACAACATAAGCGAAAAACAGGAGTTCACCCGAACGGATGAATCGTTCGGGCAGGTATCTCAACAAGGACTGTTTTTATAAGTCCTAGGACCTTATAAAGTTAAGCTTTATAGGTCCTAGGACCTTATAAAACTTAGTTTTATGGTCGGGTTGGTCCCCCTTGAGGTGACCTTTTGAGAAAAGACCCCCTTTATAGGTCTCAAAACAGATACATAAAGGGGTCATTTATAACCTGAAATAACGAAAAATATTTTATCGATGTAAATTAACCCCGCCATTTTCGATAATTTAAAAATTTTAAATTGTGTTGGATTTTACTCAATGTATGCAGCTGTATGAAATAAACTATTGCCCCGGTATTCATAAAAGTAAAAAATATTTAAAAGAGGTTTGCAAACCCTTTGTAAGGGATATAAGGCATTTTAAAAGCATTCGTAAAGCTTTTAAAGCTTTAGTAAACCTATTGTAAATATTACGTTTTTATGAATACCGGGGTTAATATCTAAATTTTGTATAAAAGATTTTCAGCACAGTTGAGATGAAAGATGATAAACATGTATAAGTAAACTACCTCCGATCCTTTTTTGAACCTTTTTATTTCAGGTAGATGAAAAAGGTAAAAGTCTTTAGGAGTAAGGATTATTTACAATATCCTTTAAAGTAAAATAAAAATATTTTATCGATGTAAATTAACCCCGCCATTTTTGATAATTTAAAATTTTTTAAATTGTGTTGCATTTTACTCAATGCGTGCAGCTGTATGCAATAATCATATTATTGATAATCATATCTTATATCAACCAATCGTAGATAATAAAAATAATATTAATTAAAGTATTATTGACTGAAATAATCTATCGCCGTTGATAGGAGGGAAGGAGGGGATCGATACAATCTAGTCATCGATAAAAGGGATGATTCCTGGAAAATGACTTAATAATCCAATCGATCGATTTATCCGGTGGTCCTTCTGTTCTTCTGGTCTTCTGTGAGGCCTTCCCCCTTTGCATTAATCCAAATTGGCATTTATTCTACTGATTAAAAGCTTTTCACACCCTATTGGGAAAAGTAGTTTTCTCCTTTTTTTCCGAAATTCTTTTAATTGTGTAATTTATGTGAACAATTTATCTACATGTAATTAAGCCCTTGGCCTGTATGTAGTGTGATATTCATGGACGTCTATAAGATCATTTTAAAACCAAAAGTTTTAGAAAATTTTAAAAACTTGGGCTGGTTTGCCCCCTCAAAAATAAATTACACAGACGCCCATGGAGCCATGAAAATAAAATAATAATTAAACCCTGTATAAAACTATTCAAATAATAAATTAGAGCCTAAGCTACTCAGCTACAGATTAAAACCAGGCCATGGAAATCAATCTATTAAGTCCCTGATCGTCAAGGGTCAGATTACAGAGATTATATTTCCGAGAAGGAAATATAAAACTTTTACCTTTTTCTGAGAAAAAGGTAAAAGTTTTTAGTGATACGGATAAAAAGGTTCAAAAAAGGATCGGAGGTAGTTTACTTATACATGTTTATCGTCTTTCATCTCAACTGTGCTGAAAATCTATTATACAAAATTTAGATATTAACCCCGGTATTCATAAAAACGTAATATTTACAATAGGTTTACTAAAGCTTTAAAAGCCTTACGAATGCTTTTAAAATGCCTTATATCCCTTACAAAGGGTTTGCAAACCTCTTTTAAGTATTTTTCACTTTTATGAATACCGGGGCAATAGTTTATTTCATACAGCTGCATACATTGAGTAAAATCCAACACAATTTAAAATTTTTAAATTATCGAAAATGGCGGGGTTAATTTACATCGATAAAATATTTTTTGGCCCAAAAAATTTTATTTGTGAAAATAAAATTTTAAAATTTACGGCACACTATGGCACACAACGGACACAATCTAGAACAATTAAAATTTTTGGAATTATCGAAAATGGCGGTGCTAACGACTTTTGATAAAACACGTTTGGGCCCAGAAAAATTTTATTTTTTAAAATAAAATTTTAAAATTTACGGCACACTGTAGCACACCACGAGCACAATTCAGCACAACTAAAATTTTTAGAATTATCAAAAGTGGCGGTGCTAACGGCCATCGATAAAATACGTTTTGGTCCAAAAAAAATTTATTTATTAAAATAAAATTTTAAAATTTACGGCACACTGTGGCACACAACGGGCACAATTCAGCACAATTAAAATTTTTAAGATTATCGAAAATGGCGGTGCTAACCACCACCCTCAAAATAGGCTACCTCCATAAAATCCGGGAAAAAAAAATTAAAAAAAAAAAAAAATACGGCACAACGCGGCACACACCGGGCACAATCCAGCACAATTAAAATTTTTGTGATTTTCAAAAGTGGCGGTGCTAAGTACATGCACATCTAAGGAGAGGACTCTAGTTTGGCGGGGCTAGGTTCGATCCCCAACCCGGCCACAAAATTTATCCGACTCCGTGGTTCGGATTCCACGTAAAGCTGTAGGTCCCACAGGTTAACACAGCCAGGACTTAGCTTCGCGCTAATTTTCAGAGGTACGCCTCAATAAAAATCATCCGACGTAACGTTGCGGGCAAGCCCGCAACCTTACTCTTCAAGTCTGCGAAGATATGGGGCAACAGCCCTGGTGCTTCGCACCAGACCAGAATAAATGAACGGATGAACCCGTTCGGGCAGGTACCCCAACAGGGACTGTTTTTATAAGTCCTAGGACTTTATAAAGTTAAGTTTTATAGGTTCTAGAACATTATAAAAGTTAGTTTTATGATCGGGTTGGTCCCCTTGAGGTGACCTTTTGAGAAAAGACCCCCTTTATAGGTCTCAAAACAGATACATAAAGGGGTCATTTATAACCTGAAATAACGAAAAATTTTTTTTACACATGGGATCGATGGGGACTTTTCATAATTTCATTATAATGGTATCCCTAACGTTCATGTAAATTTTTAGCTTTTTGGGAATTTATGCAAGGGTCAATGTCTATTTTGACTGGGCTATAGGTTCTTTGCACGTACTTTAAATTTGAAATAAAAGCAAAACTGCATTAGGTATATTTCCTTATATCAATGTGATTATTTTTAATTTTAAAGATTGGTTCATGTAATTCTTATTTAAAAATGATTTCATGTAAATGACCAATGACCGTCTTTGCATTTATTTAAAGCATTCATTCTGGAACTCCAATTTTTGCTTAATCTTCCGCATAAATAGTCAGAAAACCCAAGAAAAAAAGGGTTGATAAGAGTTATATCGTATGATCTTGATGACCATTTCACTTTGCATAAAGTTTCTGCACTTCAGATCAAGGTCGTCTAGTTCATACCAAGAAAACTCAGCAATCGTGTTATAAAATCAGTAAATATGGTTCATTAATACCTCCAGACTATAAACTGCACCACATTGTTAAATCCTCATAATTTAAAGGCGCTTCAAAAATGGCATGCACTACTAGAATTGCGATTACTTCCAAAGTGTTAGTGTTAATAGAAAAAGTCAAGTAGTAACCAAAACTCTTATATTTTTTTATTATAAATTACGTTTGTTTTATCGATTCCTTGACGACATTGACCTCTTCATCCACGTTTCTCTGACTAACGAGATATTTTAGTCACATTGTACTGTAACAGTTCTTCAAAAATTTTATTAGTTTGAATATGTACAGAATACTAAGTAAGTATAGAAATACCTATAACTAATTTTAAATTAATTTACAATTTTAATAAAAGTTTATTGTAGGTACTTATTATTTAAATTACAAATAAATATTTTAATAAAATTCAATTCTTAATTCAACTAACATATTATTGCTACATTATTATTTAACTAATAGCTTTGTTACTTTCCTTGTAAGAATTTTCAGCCATTGCTCGTAATTGGAGTTCCATTGCTGGATTGGTTTCCGAAACCATTTTAGAAAGATATCCATTTGGTATTTGTAATAATAAATGAGGATGATTAAATTCCACTGCTAAACCAGCATCCATAACTAATACCTTATCACCATCCATAATTGTGTGCAAACGATGAGCTATAGTCAATACCGTACACATTTTAAATTTGTTTCTTATTGTTTTCTGTATTAATGCGTCCGTTCTACAAAATAAAATTAAATAGTACAGATCTTCAAGAATTCTGTTTGGTATACTTAGGATCAACGTTAGCGGTAGCTTCATCCAAAATTAAAATTTTATTATTTCGTAATATGGCTCTAGCAAGACACAGTAACTGTCTCTGCCCAACACTAAAATTACTACCACCTTCTTGTACCATAAAATCTAATGACATCCCAGGAATTCTCAATTCGACCTAACACAGAAGTCTATGAATACTAATAGTGTGTACATGAAATTTCTCACATCTCCCAAAGATTTCCACAATTCCGAATCTTCGTATTCTTCAAATGGATCCAAATTGTATCTCAGGGTTGCAGAAAATAAAACAGGCTCTTGAGGTATGATAGACATTTTTTTGCGCAAATCGTTTAAACCAATATTTTTGGTATCAACACTATCAACTAGGATTGCTCCTTCCACAGGAGCAAGACGAAACAATGCTGAAATCAGTGAAGATTTTCCAGCTCCTGTACGACCCACTATTCCAACCTAAAACTCATTTGCAACTGAGTTGTGAACTTATAAAAAATGGATTCAATACTTTTTCTCCTCCTTCTACTTTAAAACTAAGATTTTTTAAAACGGGTACGTCAAAAGTTGAATATGATAAATAAACATGGGAAAAAATGATTTTACCAAAACTTGGCCATGGTTTGCTTGGAATAGCATCTATAAAATAAAAGAACAGATAATTGCTCAAATTAAATTACTGTTTTACGTTGAATACTTACCAAGTGGAGTTTCTTGTGGACCTTCCTTTTCAAGGTTGATATATTCTAACACTCGTTCAACAGACGTCATTTGACTTACAACTTCAGCAGATTGTCGAACTCCATATTGTGCTATTGCGCACAATGTCAATGCTTGAGATACAGCTAATCCAAAATAGCTCCCACTAACATTACCACCTAAAAAGAAAATAATTTTATATTTCATATATTTAAGTACGGAATATTATACTTTGGCTTGTAAAAATAAACGTAAACATAACAAATGTTATGAACAGGAAGCATAGAAGATCCAGCCAAATGCCAAATGAGGAAATGCAGACTACGGTTAAATACCAGGCAGATGTATGACTATCCTGAAAAAAATAGTCAAAATTTGTTAAATGGTTAAATGCAATCAACTTACTTGATGTAAATCAAATTCTTCTTCTAATTCCACTTCCATTTTGGACGCTCTTATGGTGGTAAGTCCATTAATAGTAGCATTTATATGAGAAAATACTGGACTTCTTACTGTTAGAAAAATATAAGAACCTTTTAAATTTGGACCATAAGCAAGCAATTTAAGTTAAAACTTGAACATTTAGAATTACTACGGAAAACTCAGAGAATATGTTCAAAAACCTAGATTTTGAATTTGTTGGTGCAGCTATATAAAGCGAGTGTTGAATTTGGATGGAATAGAGATGGAATTCTCAAAATAGCAATTCTGTATATTCAGGTAGAAACTTTTCTTTAAGGCCGTGTGACGCGAATGTAAATTTGTTAACAAGTTGAACCAACCAACATCGGAACCAACATAGGTTTATTTAACCAATCAATGGGCTGGAACCAAATTTGCTAACACATTTACACACGTGTCTTTTACACGTTATTATTAGTAGTCTTACAAATTCCTTCTAACTGTTTTAAGTCTCCAGCAATAGTTATGTAAAGACGTCCTAATTTATTGAAAAAAAATCCCATGAATAAAACAACGATAATCATAAATGGATTGGTTATACAAATCATGGTAAGGACACCAACCAAAAACAGGAATACCTATACCACCAAAAAAATTCTTAAAAAAATAATTTTTTATCATAAAAATTTACTAACCTGTATTGCTTCTAAAAGCATTCTTGGTAAAATCTCATCGATCATACCCATGTCTCTTGAAAAGCGGTTTAGTATTCGTCCACATGGATTAATATCAAAAAATCTCATAGGTGTCTGAAGTAAAGAACTAAACATTTTGTTATGCAGATCTTTCGATGCATTCATTGCCACTTTGAAATAAACTAGAGATCTTATCGTTAATACAATAATACTTGCTACAGTTAAAATAGCATAAACCGTCAGACCAAAATTAGTGGTCATTAAAGAAGAATCTTCTTTTTTAAAATTTCTATACAGTTCAGGATTAAAATCTTTTGATTCGCTTGCGTTGTCTGAAGACAAAACGCGCACAACATAAAAATCTCTGTTACTTGATCCTCGGGCAGCTTCTTGTTCTGTCCTATTCAAAATAGAAAATACATAAGTTTAAAAATTTTGCCATAGATTGATTAACTACCAACCAATACGTAATCCAAAAGTCCGAGCAATTTGAAATTGCTTGACCACCAATTAAAAACAGGACAACGATAGCTAAAATAAAAATGCTTCCACCGCTTCTTGTATACTGCCAATAAGGAGATGAAGTTGACTCGACTACTTCTTCTCCCGTAATAATGTCATTGTTGACTACATTAGGTGCACTCGGTTCGGGCTGAAATTTAGGATCCTTTAAAGGTAGAAGCAAATTGGCATCAAACAGCTATTTATGCAAAAAGTGTGGCAAATGTGACATTGTCGCACGAGTGCGGTAATTCACTTTTACACTTGCTACATATTAAATTAAAAAAAAGAAAATGATAATTTTTCTTAAAGGGGTTGGCAAAAGCAGGATTTTTTGCACAATATCAGATTAAGGTATCGAGAGATTTACCATCGAGTAAAACATAAGAGATTCTCGAATTGTAAATAAGCTAGTTGCAATGTTTTCTTTAAGAAGATCCTTGTTCTCTTCTTCGGTATTGGAAGCAACTAAAATTTTTGTAAAGTCTAAGTCGCTGGTGAGTAGTTCCGCAAATGTTCCTTGCGCTTCTACTTTACCCTAAAATTTGAAATTGTTGTATGTTAATCTACCAGAATTGTAAAAAAAACCACTTACCTCATTTAATACAACTATATGGTCCGCCTTCTTTAGATATTGGAGTTGATGAGTTATTAATATTCTTGTCCTATGTTTCAAGTAACCCAAAATGCAGTCTTGAAATAGTTTATTTCCTACCTCACTGTCAACAGCCGATAATGGATCATCCAATAAATATATGTCGGCGTTTCTATACACTGCTCGCGCTAAATTAATACGAGCTCTTTGACCTCCACTTAGAGAAACGCCTCGTTCTCCAACCATAGTTCTATCACCTTGAGGTAACAAATCAAAATCTTTTTTTAACGCACAAGCACTTACAACGATGTTATACAACAATCGGTCGTATTTTAGTCCAAACAAAATATTTTTTTTAATTGTCGAAGTAAACAACCAAGGTTCTTGGGCTGCATAAGAAACACTGCCTCCAACAGTAATTTCCCCACTTTCTTGGTTTAATTCTCCAAGCAACAATTGCAATAGTGAAGATTTGCCAGAACCCACAGGCCCTACAACTGCACACAAAGTCCCAGGCAAAATGTTTATATTGATATTTTGTAATAACTTAGTTTGCTTAGTCCAAGAGGCGTCAATATCTTTTAAGGTTATTTCTCTAGTATTATTTCTGAGTATTACAGGTACAAGTTTTTCTTCCAAAAGTAAAAATTCTTCTAATCGACGAATTGAAACTAAAGTTTCGGCACCTAAACTTGCAGCGAGAGGGAAGAAAAGACCCATTGAAAGTTGTAAAATGTTAAAAAACAATGACATGGAGAAAACTTTTTCTGCGGTTATTACATTTCCCAATGAAACGTAAGTTACTACGGTTATTAGAAGAATTGCTCGTTGCATGTAAATAAATGAGCTTAGAATAAATCCACGTAAATAAGAAATCCACTGAAGAGTTTCAATTTCTTTACTTCTTGCTATCCTAACAATTTTTGCAAATGGTTTCTCCCATGCGTACATTTTGATGACCGATATTCCCGAAATTATCTCGGCCATTTTTCTTATTCTGTTATCAGATCTTAGTGCCATTTTTAATCTTAGATTGGATACTAACTTTCCCACTAAAGCTAAGTATAGGAAAAATTACATAGTTTGTTAATCAAATTATATGGTGACAAACCATGTACTGGTATGGTTAGAACAAGGATGGATCCAATTCCAGCTATTGCCGAAATACCAATTTGCAACCAAATGTAATATGCAACTACGAATGTTAAAATTGGCATTATCCAAATGTGATGTAAGAAGCAAACAACTAAATCAAATCGGCTGACGTCATTTGAAAGTAAATTAACAACTTGACCTGCTGTTGATTGATCCAAAGATTGATGACTTAAACGTAATACCTAATACGTAATAATAAAAAAAGCAAGTTTTAATTTCAGCGTTGTACTAATAATTTAGTGTCTACCTTTCTATAAATTAAAGAGCAGCATGCAATTCGAACTCTCATTCCAATTTGGCTAAGGATTACATCGCTGTGATGTCCAAGAAATATGGATAGAAGTGTAATAATTAATATTAATATACCATAGAGGCACATATAATTGAAGTTATTTTTTTTAGCAGTATGAGTTTCAACTTGAGTAAATAATTGTATTAAAAGTGATAACAGAATTGGTTGAATGGGTCTAAAATCAATATTGAAATATTAAATTAGTGAGAGCTTTTTGTTGATCAAAATGTGTCATATTAGGGTTTTACTTGACAGTTGATAGCGAAGTTAGTTAGATCATTGGCTTCTTCAGATCTCAAGTGCCAAGTTAAAATAAAAAAATTTAAAATTTCTAATCGTTTTCTCTCACTTAATTATCACATATTGAAGAAATACTACCAAGCCCTTCAGCATATAATTCGGAAAAAAAGTTTTTCTGATTGCACGGTAGAAACTTGGTTTTCTTTTGTATTTTTTTCGAGCATTTTCTATTTCATTGTTCCAATTAACTTCTAATAAATTACTTAATTTACTTGATTTATCCGATTCTTGATGAAGGTAGAGGTCATTTATTTCCAGTCGTTTCTGGCCCCTTTTCGAAACAAGTTTGGCAAACCATCTGGAAATATTAATAAAATTAAATTATTCGCAATTCTCAAACTTACAAAAATACACAAAAAACAACTTTGAAAAATAATTTGCAGTTTCTTTAGGATTAGGGTTGGATAGTTGTAAATTGGTGTCCATTTTTTAACGTGGAAGGTCTGAAAAACGTATAAAGCTAAAAGGAATTAAAAATTTTTAGTGTCAAATATAAACTTAATTTAAAAAGCAATCGGTCATCAATTATATTAATGTCAGTCAAATTTTGACTTAATTTTTGGCGGATGTCAGTGCCAAATTAAAAAAATTGAAAGCAAAAATAATTAAAAATAAGGCAGAACTAATAAATCATAACGTTTAAAGAGTAGACGCAAATTAAGCCATTTATTACAAATTTTTGTACTATAAATTACATAACTCAGTAGCTACGAGATAAATTATAAATCTAATTAATACAATAAAACTAATTTCTTTATTATATCTTATTATATAAAATATTTTCTAAATTTGACTAACATCTCCTCTTTCGTTATACGATTTTTCAGCCATTGCTCTTAATTGTAGTTCCATCATGGGACCAGTTTCCGACACCATCGAAGAAAAAAATCCTGTCGGATTTTGTAATAACAAATGAGGATGGTCATATTCTACGGCAAAACCTGCATCCATAACTAATACCTTATCAGCATCCATGATAGTATGCAAACGATGTGCTATTGTTAAAACTGTACACTGTTTAAATTTATTTCTAATAGTTCGCTGGATCAAAGCATCGGTCCTACAAAAATTAAATTTAGCATATCAAAAAATCATAAACATTTAGGGTTTTGGTTTACTGTGGATCGACATTAGCTGTAGCTTCATCTAAAATTAAAATCTTGTTATTTCGCAATATGGCCCTGGCAAGACATATTAACTGTCTTTGACCAACACTAAAATTACTTCCTCCTTCTTGTACCATAAAATCTAATGACAAACCAAGATTTTTTAATTCGACCTACAAAATATTTTTCAGTTAAAATATTTTTGTTAGTGTCACATCTTACATCTTCTAACGATTTCCATAATTCGCTGTCAGTGTATTCTCCAAATGGATCCAAATTGTATCTCATAGAGGCAGAAAATAATACAGGTTCTTGGGGTATAATGGACATTTTCTTGCGCAAATCATTTAAACCTATTGTTTCTGTATCGACATTATCCACCACAATTGATCCTTCTACAAGAGCAAGACGAAATAAAGCTGAAATTAGAGAAGATTTTCCTGCGCCTGTACGTCCAACAATTCCAACCTAAAATTAAACGATGATTTTAAGGCATTTGCTGATGTTAATAACATACTTTTTCTCCTCCTTCCACTTTAAAATTCAGCATCTTTAAAACAGGCGATTCAAAAAGAGAGTATCGTAAATAAACATCACAAAAAACTATTTCTCCTACATTTGGCCAAGGACCCATTGGAATTGCGTCTATAAAAGAAATGGTTCACTGTTGAAGAAAAATATATGAAGGGCGAGTAAAACGCTCACCTAGTGGAGTCTGCTGGGGACTTTCCTTTTCTAGCTTAGTGTACTCCAAGACTCGTTCAACCGAAGTCATTTGACTAACAACTTCCGCAGTTTGTCTTATTCCGTATTGTACCATTCCAGTCAATATTAATGCCTGGGAGACGGCTAAACCCACATAACTTCCATTAGCATTACCATCTGAAAATTTGTTTTTAAATAATCAGTTTAATGATGCTTTTGATTAAATTTATATTTACTTACTTTGACTAGTAAAAATAAATCCAAATATAACGCACGATATAAATACAAAGCATACAAGATCAAGCCAAAGACCAAATGATGAAATGCAAACTATTGTAAGATACCACGCAGAAGTGTGACTATCCTGAAAGATAAAAAAATGGTAATGTTTAATTTAATAATATAGAGATTTATTATCTAACTTGATGTAAATCAAACTCATCTTCCAACGCTAGTTCTGCCTTTGAAGCTCTTATTGTAGTAATTCCATTTATAGTAGCACTTACATGTGAAAATACAGGACTTCTCACTAAAATGTTGGAAAGATTTTGATTACAAATTTCAAAAATGTTATAGCAGTACTTATACTATAATGTATGTAGTTCTTACCATGGAACTTTGGTGTTACGTAATTCTAACTTAACAAATCACAAAGGCTGTTTTGCTTAGCAGTGCTTATATTTGATCAAGTATAAGATGACGTAGCACCAAAATTTCATGACAGGTGCTTTACTCACTAATTCCTTCCAAATGTTTCAAGTCTCTAGCAATGGTTACGTAGCGACGCCTTAATTGACCAAAAAAAATTCCAACGATTGCAATTACAATAATCATGTAAGGGTTGGTAATGCAGATCATAACCAAAACACCAAGTAAAATTAAAATAAGCTAAAACAATAAAAAGTCAGATATTAGAGTGAGTCGGTGAGTAAACTGCAAATACAGTAAAGCTAATTAGATTACTTTTCGGTGGAAGTGTCTACTGAATTAAAGTTACTTTCAGGAAAGCAATCTAGAATTTAGTTCTAATAAATTTTGCTAACCTGTACTGCTTCTAAAAATATTCTTGGTAAAATTTCGTCAATCATACCCATATCTCTTGAAAACCGATTTAATATACGACCACTTGGGTTGGTATCAAAAAATCTCATTGGCGTTTGTAATAATGAACTGAACATTTCGTTATGCAAATTTTTGGATGCATTCATTGCTACTTTGTAGTAATATAGAGATCGTATCGTTAAAATTATAATACTGGCTATGGTTAAAACTGAGAAAATTGTCAAAGCAAAACTGGTGGACATTATGGAAGATTCGTCCTTTCGAAAGGTTTCAGATACTTGTGCATTTAAGCGTGGTGTTACGTTTGTGTCGTTTATATGCAAAGCGCGTACAGTTTTACCACCTTTGTGAAACGATTCTCTAATAGCTTCTTCAGATGTCCTATTGAAAGTTATTAATTTACAATTTCACTTGGAATGTTAAAGTTATAAAATTACCAATATGTAATCCAAAAATCGCAACAGTTAGAAATGACTTGACCACCAATTAACAGTAATGCCACAATAATCAATACACAAAGGTTTCCTCCGGTTTTTGCATATTCCCAATAGGCAGATGAAACCGACTCAACCGGTTCTTCATCCATATTAATCATGTCCCCTGCAAGTGCAATTTCACTCTAAAATTACTATAAATAAAAGAAATCATGTATTCGAATTGAAATTCCTACCACCGAGCATAAGAACAAGGACTCCCTTATGGAAATTGACGTTTTTGGAATTATATTGTCTTTAGTCATTTCTTTTGAAGTCTCTTCCTCGTTATTAGAAGCAACTAACATGTTAGTGAAATCCAAATCGGTGTTCAGTAATTCAGAAAACGTACCTTGAGCTTCAATTGCACCCTGGAAGAAGAAGTGGATAATTAACTCAACAGTAGTTTTTAAAATTAAAACTTACGTCATTTACTACCACTATATGATCCGCTTTTTTCAAATATTGGAGCTGATGAGTTATTAATATTCTTGTTTTATTTTTCAAGTAACCTGTAATACATTCCTGAAAGAGTTGCCTTCCAACGTGGGTGTCGACTGCCGAGAGTGGATCATCCAATAAGTAAATGTCGGCGTTTCTATAAACCGCTCTAGCTAAATTAATACGAGCTTTTTGACCTCCACTAAGGGAAACTCCCCGTTCTCCAACTACAGTTTTATCACCATGAGGTAACAACTCAAAATCTTTTTTTAATGCACAAACACTTACAACGGACTTGTACAACAACGGTTCGTATTTTTGACCAAACAAAATATTTTTCCTAACTGTCGAAGCAAATAACCACGGTTCTTGAGCTGCATAAGATACACTACCTCCAACAGTAATATTTCCGTGCTCTTGAATCAATTCGCCAAGTATCAACTGCAAAAGTGACGATTTTCCAGCACCCACAGGACCTACAATTGCGCATAAAGTTCCAGGCAAAATTTTGATGCTAATATTTTTCAATAACTTTTTTTCCGCCGTCCACGAAGCATAAATATTTTTCAACACTATTTCTTTGCTTTGATCCCTGGTTATTGCTGGTACAAATCTTTCATCTAATAACAAGAATTCCTCCAAGCGACCAATGGACACCCACGTTTCTGCCCCCAGGCTCGTTGCGAGTGGATAGAAAACCGCCATCGATAATTGTAAGAGATTAAAGAATAGTAACATTGAAAACACTTTTTCCGCTGTGATTATATGTCCCAAGGAAACATAAGTGAAAACTGTTATCAGCAATATTAAACGTTGCATGTAAACAAACGAACTTAAAATAAGTCCTCTTAAGTAAGACACCCATTCGAGTATTTTGATTTCGTTACTTCTTGCTACACTAATAACTTTTGCAAATGGTTTTTCCCATGCGTACATTTTGATAACCTGAATTCCTGAAATTATTTCAGCCATTTTTCTTATTCTGGTGTCTGATCTCAAAGCAATTTTTAGTCTTAATCTGGATACTAATTTGCCTACAAAAGCTATAGGAAAAGTTTAGATGCAGGTGATCTAAATTGGGAAGTCTTGTACAAACCGTGAACTGGTATAGTTAGAAGGAGTACTGATCCAATTCCGGCTAAAGCTGAGATTCCAATTTGCAGCCAAATACAATAGGCGACGATTATGGTTAGAATTGGCATCACCCATATGTGATGCAGGTAGCAAGCAACTAAATCAAATCTGTTGACGTCATTCGAAAGTAAATTTACCACTTGACCTGCTCTTGATTGATCCAAAGACTTGTAACTTAAACGTAACAACTAAAAAATTAAGCTTTTAGTTAAATTTGCAGCAATTTTATAATATTTACCTTTCTATAGATTAAGGAGCAGCACGCAGTCCGAACCCTCATTCCAATTTGATTAAGGATTACATCGGTATGATGGCCAAGAAATATTATTATCAGTGTAACGAGCAGTATTAATCCACCATACATACACATTTCTTGAAAGTTATTACTCTTGGCGGTACCATTTTCAACTTCAATGAACAATGAAATCAACAACGATAATAAAATTGGCTGTATAGGCCTTAAAAATAAAATATTTAATAGAAATTAATTAATAAATGGTATATTTTTTACCTTACGATGGCATACTGGAGAAATACCGCCAAACCATTAAGCATATAAATCCAAAAAAAAGTTTTTCGAATTGCTCGATACAAACGGGGATTTTTGTGTTTTCTTTGAGCATCGTCGATTTCGTTTTTCCAATTCTTTTCTAACAAATCGCTTATTTTACCTGAGCTATCACAACTCTGATGGACATACAGATCATTCACATTTAATCTCTTTTTCCCACCTTTCCGACATATCTTGACGAACCATCTAAAGAAAATCAAATAAATAAGTAATTAAATTAACCAAATACATCGTCGCAATTAAAACTTACATAAAAAATAGTTTTGAAAAAATATTTGCCGTTTCTTTGGGATTTTCGTTTGGAAAGTGTACATTGTTATCCATTACTGATGTTAAAATCTAAAATACTGTTAAATTGTAATTTGTTGTACACTTATAACAAATTAAGTTACGCAGTATTAAAAATAGAATAAATCGTATAGTATTGACTTAATTATATTCAACCAATTAAGATTATAATTGGTTTAAACCAAATAAACCAGTAATTCTGTGCTATAACATTTACGCAATTGTCACTGTGACATTAAAGGGGCTTATTATGCTGTCATTTATATGATTTAAGTTGCATAGTGAAGTTCACTTGACTTTCCTATTTTTGCCAATTGGTAGATTTCAAAAACATTTATTTAAATATTCATTTATTTGATGTCTATGTTTAATGATGTCGATAACTTTTGAGACACAAGTGATCCATAAAATTACTCATAGTTACAAAAAGCTTTGATTTTTCTAAAAGCTCTCAACTTAAGTATTATATTTATTACCTTTTTTTTCCTTTCTTTCTTGATCTCAAGGTGATTTTTTGAATAGCCTGGCAGACATTCGAGATAAATGATAAATTCAAATCAAAAATGAATTTTGAACTTCGCGAAGAGATAAGTTGTGAAGAAATTGCAAAGTATATTACTACTATACTTAATAATTTGGATATAAGAAGTGGCAATGATGAGGTGACAAACGAAGGACGAGCTAGAAAAAGATCGAAAATACCACGATAGAATTGAATGACAGTTGATCTAATATAAGCAGATGGGAATGAAGCGAAAGAGGTAGATGCGCCTATATCGGAGATAAGATAACAAGAAAAAGGAGAACTATGAATACTATTTCATAAATAGATCTTAACGAGTCTCAATGACAGATTAACTTTGTAAAAAATGCTATTAAATAATAATGTTGTTTTGACTTAGTCTTTTTTTTAATTTGAACACGGTTACGAAGTTAACCTGAGAGCCAAACTAAGAAATTTAATGAAGTTTTTTATTGAACTCAAAATTCCCACTCCGTAACTCTCGCAATTATACAATATTTACGTTAAAATACATAACATTTATGGTCTTTGATTAAAAGTATATTTTGAAGTGTTGCAGGATTAATTTTTCAAAATATTGTAATTCAAAAATTAAAGAAAAAATGGTCGAGTTTAGGAATCTTATACAAATACATTTTTTAGTGCTAACATAATTTTTGCGAAAAATTTGGATAACGACGAGAACATCAGAATTAATATTTAGCAACAAAAGTTTTGCTTTTTATTTTATTGTTTCTTATGTAGTATAATAATATCACAATTTACTCACCGATTTGCTTTCGAACTGGAACACAAAAATGAACTGATAACTTTGAAAAATTTTACAAAATGTATCGAATTTTATCACTATTGTAGATAAATATTTTAATTATTTAAAAAGGTCCAAATGTCCCACAATGATTAATTTAGATATAATTATTAATGCGTTAGACTGAAATCTAATATAAAGATAAGTAAAAAATTACAAAATCAAAATTTTCAAATTATGCTTAATACCCCTTGCAGTGAAGATAATTTTTATAAGATTATAAATTATTAAAATACTACATGTACGTAGATAAGGAAGATAAAGTAATAATTTACAGCTTTCATTTTAGAATGTATTGGCTAAAGATGGAATTGGTATATAGGTACCTACCTAAAAAGTAATGGTAACAATTTTAATTTCCAAATTATACCTAATAAATTAATAGTGATATAACAATTTCATTCATTCATTCATTAAGCTTTTTACGTTCTAAGTAGAACATGGCTTTTCCCTTTTTGGGAATTACAAATCCGATTAGTGGGGTGGATTAGTCCCCATATTACCTATTTTCGATAAATCAATATCTATTTCACCACACCGTGTGGATGTCTACTGAAAGGCCGAGCTAAGAAATTCTGTATGGTCCGCGATTTGAACCCAAAATTTCCGCTCTGTACTCAACCAGCGGTCACATCACTCCACGGCTGTGGCTGATATAACAATTTACTTCTTAATACTTTCATTTATAATACAAAAATAAATCCGTAACGTGAGAGTTATTTCACACCCCCCAATAAATATTTAAAGATCGAATTAATTTGTCATAGAGTTGTGTGTATGAATGTTGCAAAATTTCTAATTAAAAACTTATGAACTAATGTCGATACTATTGCTACTATAAAAAAAAAAAAAAATTGGCGTACAAGAACAAGCATCGGACCCTAGCCTTTCAACTTACAATTAGCAAAATTATAAAGTCAGAAATTTTTGATTATATTTATTTTATTTATTTATTTTATTTTATTTATTTAATATTTACATTTTTACGGATAAACCATTTTACAACTTATCACTAAGGCAATTTTTTTGTTGCATTTAAAACGTGTAAACTTGCATTTATTGATCATAAAAACCATAATAACTTAAAAAAATAATACTAATCAATGATTGGTTTTATTTTTTTAACTTAAAAAAATTATTTATTTTTTTTGAATTCATTTATTCACATGAATGAATAAAATTCATTCATGCAAAAAAAATGATTGGTTTTATTTTTTTATGATCAATAAATGCAAGTTTATATGTTTTAAATGCAACAAACAAATTGCCCGACTTATCATTCATTAAATTATACAACGAAATAACTTTAAATCCGTGAGTATTATACCGGTATAAACACGCCATCTTAACGACTTTTCAAATGCTGCAGCATGGTCATAAATGTGATATCTATAGACGAATCTTTTGAATACTACAACCGAGATATACACGACATCTAACGACAACTCATTGAATGCTGAAATACGAGATAAACCCGCTAAAACCGTGAAACCCCAATACCGAATTACAAGTCAGCAGTTTTTACTGACGTCATAGTAGAACGATAGTTTAACGTGTAGTCCTAAACACGGCACAGATAAATTTGGGAGCAATCGGAATTTAAACCTATTATCTTTGGATCTATAGCTCCACTCCCTAACCACTACACCAAACTACCTGTTCAATATTGCACTGCAACATTTATTTATATTGCAATGGTCAAAATGGTTTATTGAAATTTTTTAAAAAATATCAAGATTCCCCACAGTTGTGGATAAATACCACAACTAGTCAGCCGGATGGTTTTGTGCTTCGAAGTTAAATTTTCAGTGCTCAGCGTAAAAGTAAGTAATTTAAATAAACTCTGTATGACATATGGCATTCAAAGCAATATTTAATAACTCAAAATAGTTATTAAACTTTGAAAACCATAGACACGTATGAAATAAAACAAAGTACAAATGAAACAAAATTTTAACACAATCTGTGTATAACGTCTGAAACATCAAAACTAAAACCTCTTTTAAGATGTAACACCCTATGTGTGCTTTCAGGTTTATCAAAAATTAAAATTAATTTTTAATAACATTTTGAACTTGAAAGTATGCAACCATAAAATCAATCTTGGGGAATTTTGAAAAGATAGGTTGGTAAGAAAGAGGATTCGAGGTCTAACAAGTGAAAGTGTGGTGTTAAAAAGTTTGAAAGCGACTTCTTTTTTGAGATTTTTTTGGATCAATTATTGATCAAGTTGTTTGATTGGCTTGTTTTATAGTAGCTTGGTGTGAAAGTCTTCTAGAATATTTACTTAAGTGATTTTACACATTTTCCATTTAACATCTTTTGGCTGTAAATTAAAAATCTATTTTGTTGTTGATAAGTTTTTTATCATCAACTGACGTCCAAAATTTCATCTTTCGCAGATAGTGTCATCTGTGGGCACTAAGAGCTTTTTGTGGTAAATACACTAGATATTTTCTAAAAACCTACATAACGCGCATTTGCGCGACCCATTACTTCTCCGATTGTGGACTAAATATTCGTAAGGTTAGCTAAAAAGATTAAATGACGTTGTGACCAATTTTACTGCCAAAGTTTGATGCACAAGTTTTGGCGCCCAACGTGGGGCTACTAAGCACGTCCTTCTTTTTCAAAAAAATGTACACCTCCTCTCGTTCCCCTTGTCACAAAATTTTAATTTTTTATTTTACTTTTTATCTTAATTTTAACTTTTATTATTTTTGGTAAGAAGCACGGTGTATAATAAGATAGGTGGGCTTACGAGCGCTTGTCGCATGGTCCTCGAACGTGGTCGACTATGTTAGACAAGGACAGAATGAGTGCCGCGGTTGGTTCTAAAGCTGCCGTCCTACCTATGTAATCATATGGGACAGCTCGCTCATTTGTATTTACTACAAGTGCAAAAATTCAAACTTTTAGAGAATTATTTTGTAATCATTTTAAAGATAAAACTTAGCTCTTGGACGTGATATAATTTTTATTACAATCAAATGATTAGAAATATTGAAAATTTTGCTGCAAAGTTACTCTATTTTTTAGATAACAAAAAGAGCCATATCGTAATTTTTGTAATCGTTACCGTTATTAGCAGAAGTACTTAAAGTAGATCACATCCAGGACAATTCTTTCATCTTGCTTGTGAAAAAAATTGGTTGAATTACATGCATTTTCAGAAAAGTTTTTAAGAAATCATGTGACCAACATTCCTCTCCCTGCAACGATCTTTGGTGCTAGGCTCATTTTTGTTTTGATTCTCGGTGATTCTGTTTTTAATATGCTTGCTTTGTGTCAATTCATGTTTCTTTCTTATTAATAGATACACACAATTTGTAGTTTTTTCTCTATTAAACTAAATATCTAATAAAAATAGGAAGTTGTTTATTTTCTAAGACTATGCTTTGTATGACGTCCGCTTAGTATGACTTGTTTGCACTTCCCTTCGATGTTATTATAAGCGGATTCTACTGTATACAACTTACCGAATAAGTTTCTGTAATTACTTGACGGATCACATCTTCTTTTAAAAAGTGTTTCTCGCACAAAACGTTCTTAATCGTCAATTGTTTGTCCGCACGGGGAATCACAGCACTCCACTCTTTTAATTTGTTTTTGGGCACTTTAAACAACGATACTTTTTCCGTATTACTTTTGTACCCACTATTACAGTTAGGCGCAAAACAGTACCTTCGAGGCATTGCCAAAAATTAACAAAAAACCGATTGTATCGAGAAGAATTAGACTTCAATGCAACAAAATGCACTGTTATCCTATAAGCACATTATGCATTACGTGCTTTCGCAAGAGGCACTTCGTCTATTTCATGTAGCTTCGTCTCTCTCGCACACTGACCACGCTCAAGACCCACAAATTTGCGATGTAGGCATAGGCCGTAAGCTCACCTATCTTATTATACACCGTGGTAAGAAGTAAGTAGTCTTGACGCAAAAATATCAATTTTACGATTGATTCCTCGTTAAATTCTGAAAGAGCATATTTTAACCTTTTGAACGCTGGATAAAAAACATAAAATTGGATTTGAAACATGCAAATTTTTTATATAAAATTGTGTTTCATAAAATTCCTTTTATTTTGTTATTCTTACTTTAATATAATAAAAAAAATGTTGCCAGGTGTTATTTTAATAAATGACGAAGAGATAGAAATAAACAGTGTCTGAGAGGCGAGGCGACAAAGGTCTTATTTCCGCGTTCAAAGCTAATGGTTTTTATAAGCCGTGGACTAAAATCGATTTAAGCGTTGAAAGGGTTAAATAAGAGAATTAGCCCCAAAAAAGGCCTTAAAACCACCAGTTTTTTCAAAAGTCGATTTTAAAAACTTTGATTTTCATAGCAAATTTTAATCTAAGTCGCTTGTGATTGGTAAATAAATGCATTCTATGGTCGGTCCGTGTAATTTAAATTACTCTAAGATTATAGGCAGAGAGGGAATAACATGAGTAACACTTAGCATTCATGTGCTTCAACAGTGCACTTCGGGCAAAAATTATGTTTTTTAATAGTTAATGTGCAGTAAAAATGGCTGGAGGCGTTATAGCGTAGAGACAGAGTGCATCCCGTCAATTTTTACTTGCACAACTACCGTTCATGTAGAATCCACGCAAAAATAAGTTTCACCTCTTAATGATCCACCTTTTTCTTGATCCGTGTGCCCAGAGGGGTATGTTTATAATAAGTGTAGTTGTCATAAAAATGGCCCAAAACGGCCGAATCAAAGCGCACCTTAGCGTAGGGTCAATTTTTATAAAAACCACTATGGCACGAGAAGGATCCACTCAAAAAAGTAATAACCGTTCGTTAAATCAAAGCATTTTTTTTTCTAAAGTAATTTTGGTTCTAAAAACAGCACGGATTTCCTACCATTGCAAACAAGTTACTGAGAAAATTTACAATAGCCGTACAGTTAAGTATGACAGCACACGTACCGACCATAGAATGCCAGTGATTCTCCAATCACGATTACGATTTTCTATGATTTATAGATTTTTTATTAGTTTTAAATGAAATATATTATTGGTCCATTCGACGCATAGCGCCATTTGAACCAGTATTAAAAATATAATAATAATAATAATAATTTACTTTATTACAAACAAGCAATATCAAGATACAAAATATATGTTCCAGCACGCGTTCGTAAAAGGCGGAGATCAGCTTCAGTAGCTGGTTTTCATCACGACCCAGAGGATTTGCCTGCTTTAGTTGACGATGTTGATTGTGTTTCTCAAAAAGTCGTCCACATTATAAAAGGCTTGTTCTTTTAGGTATTTGCTTATTACCGTTTTAAATTTCTTTAGTTCAAGCTCTCTGATCACCATTGGTAACTTGTTAAAAAGTTTGGGAGCATAGTATTTGCTAGCATTCCTTGATCTTGTCAATCTTAAATGTTCTTGATGGATATTTGCGTTATTTCGCGTATTGTAGCTATGTACTGAGTTCATAATCTTGAAATCATTTATATTTTTTCTTGCATATATGAGGCATTCCAATATGTAATTTGATGGTATAGTGAGGATATTCAGTTCCTTGAATTTGTCCTTTACGTCTGCTCGGTAATTCATTCCTTCAATTATCCTTATGGCTCGGCGTTGAAGCTTGAAGATTCTTTCCATGTGGCACGTATTGTAACCACTATCATTTTTTCTTTGATTATCTCGATCGCTGCGACTTCGCAGTGCATTTCATAGGATAATGCAACCAAGTTAACAAGATTTTTATGTATTATACCGTTCCTGCATAAGATCATAGCTCCACCACGTTGCCTTGTTCTTCTTGAAAAATGGGAAGCCACGTTAAAGTCTTCAACTTTTAGTAAAGATGCCTCTTCATTAGTTAAGAAGTGTTCGGTAAAACATAATATACCATAATTCTTTGTGCTTTTACATTTGAGGAAGACCTCGATTTCACCAACTTTGCTTTCAATGGAACATATATTAAGATGTAATATATTCCATTCCGAATAGTTTATTTGTTGATTCTTTACTATTGTTGAGGTGTTTTTTGAGAGAGATCCCTTAAAAAATTTTTACCTTTTATAAACGAGAATCTTCTATATTTTACACCCACTGGCCAGAAATTTTCTTGATAAATATTATCTTTTGCAGCCAAATTGACGCCAATCTTAAAATACTTTTTATTTTCATTACGATGTTTAGGTTCGGCTTCCATTACACTTGCATCACAATCCTTTATTCGTTCTTGTAGATAGTCTGAAATCATTTTTTCAGTTACACTAGCTTTTACATTTGATATAAGAAGCCATAGTTTTTTGTTATTTACGTTTTGTACGTTGCCTTCAAAGCCAGTCGTGTTTGTTTCGGTATTCGAGCCTGTTGGTAGTTTGGTTCGTTTACCTCTTTTTCGATGCGATACTGTTTTAAATTCCTTCTCCTCTTGTTTATTGAATTGCTGTTCACTAAGAGCATGACTAACAGCTTGCTTCATATGGGGTAACGTGATTTTGTTTACTGCGACTTCTTTTTTTTCACTTGTGTTGGTTTTTTCATCGAATGTCAAATTTTCTGTATTATTAGATGCTGTTTTGGTTGCATATTCGTTAACGCTAACTTTTCCTATGGCAGCGTTCACTTGGTTTGGTGGTGGTAAATTTGAATTTGGAATCGATGGCTGGGATGGTTTCTTATTTCCATTTATTAAATCAATGATCATAATTTTATCGTTAACCATTGCTTCTAATATGTTGATTTGATTTTTTAAACTACGAATATACTCGATGCGTTGCTCCACGTTTTCGTCATATTTTCGTTCGTTGATTTGTACAAACTCACGTAATAGATCATTTTCTACATATTTCTCTGGTAGTTTATTCGTTATTAACAGCTCAATGAGTTCATTTTTTGATAATTTGTTTAATTTTACCTGGTATGGTTTCATAACCTCACTTATTATAGGTGTGGCCATTCTGCTTGCACACTACCAACTTTGTGTTGTTATAGTTTCTATAAGAGGCTCCTGATGGCACGTATCCCCCAGTTACTAAACGTAGAACCTACGCAGAGGTTTTTCGGAAATTCTTTTTCGTCAGTTCTAGAAGTACTTTAGTTTTCGTATGTCATGTGGCGTCGTTTCGTGTTATGTAGTTGGAAAAGTAAGAACAAAAAACCAACTTTCAACAATTTGGGAAACCTTCAATCACGAGCGACTTAACATTAAAATTTGCTATAAAAATCGTCATTTTTAAATTTGATTTTTGATTTTTTTATTTTTTTAAAACATGCTCTTTCAGAATTCATTAAGGTTTCAATCGTAAAATTGTTATTTTCTCGCCAAGAGTAACTATCTCTCCCCTTTATTTTAATTTCTCACTATTAATATGTACTTACTTTTTTTTTAACTCTTTTGAGATTCAAATCTGGAACGGGTATAAGTTAGAAGGTAACTGCGATGTCTGAGGACCTATCGAGGGTGTTGATATAACTTTGGTTGTTTAATATTCAACTTCAATTTTTTGATAAAACAGTAAATATTATGGATTTAAAAAAATAATTTGTAATTTAAAATATCAGTAGGTATTCGAAATATTAAACATTAAAAAAATATTTAAGAAAAATTTGATTTGCAATTTCATCACATAATATGAATGCAATAATAATAAATAACTGCATTCTTTAATCGGCTAACATGCGTTTTATATTCAGTAGTTATATCCCGAGTGCATGCCAAATACGCGATATTGGACGAGTATTTCTCTCCGAAAATTTCTAAATTTTTTCCAAATAATTGTGGAAAAAAGTAAAATTCAAAGTTTTTCAAATCTGTCAGTTCGGCAGTTTTAATTTAAACAATGTAAGAAATGCTACCTCCGATTGCATTGGCATCTATCTACACGAACACGATGTGCCTAACGCCATCATCAGATGGATCAGCTCTATGCTGAATAGTAGGGTTGTTGAGATTGCTGTGGGAGATGCGTACATAAGAGGGGCTGTTAATAAAGGCTGCCCACAGGGAGGTGTACTCTCGCCACTATTGTGGAACTTTGTAGTGCACAGTCTTTTACAGTGACTCAATGACAGTGGTTTCTACACTGTCGGATAAGCAGATGATATAACCATACTGCTTAGAGGGATTTTTGAGGATGTCCTGTGCAAATTGATGCAGGCCGCCCTAAGAATCCTAGAAAATTGGTGCTCGGAGCAGTCTCTTTTGGTCAACCCGACCAAGACTGAGCTTGTTCTGTTCACCAAAAAGAGAAAGCTAAAGAGCATGAAAATGCCTTGCTTAAAAAGAATCCCTCTTAAACTAACTTCAGAGGTCAAGTATCTGGGTATAATACTTGACTCGAAGCTTAACTAGGGCAAACACATTAGCACTAAGGTGACGAAAGCAAGTATGACCTATTGGCAGTGTCGCAGGGCATTGAGAAGATCATGGGGTTTCTCCCCAAAGATTGCCCTCTGGCTGTACAATGCCATAATCAGGCCCATGCTTTGCTATAGCGCACTCGTCTGGTGGCCCAGAACCAGATTGATTACAGTAGTATCCTCTCTGGAGCGGCTGCAGAGATCGGTCTGCTTGGCGGTGACGGGAGTGATGCAAACAACACCTACTGCGGCCATGGAGGCTCTCTTATGCCTTCCTCCACTGGATCTCTATGTGAAGCAGCAGGCATTGCGGGCCTCCCTGAGGATGCGGGCATGGGGTCTCTGGACCTATAGGTGGGGATCGGTTGGGCATACACGGATTCTAGAGGACTGCTCGAAAAAGCTGCCTCTTTTGGGTCTTGATGCTGACAGGATCCCCCCAAATACGTGTTTGAGAGGAATTTTAAAATTCTGCTAGACACAAAAGGATCTAACCGGACTGACATATGTCTGTACACGGACGGATCCAAAAATAATACTGGCTCGGGTGTGGGGATATTCTCCTCGGAACTGCAGCTAGATATAAAACTATCGTTGGGGAGGTACTCCTCTATTTTCCAGACGGAACTCATTGGAGTGCTTCGCTGCGCAGAGGAAGTCCAGGATAGAAATGTCCGGGGCAAAACTATTCAAATAATCACGGACAGTAGGGCGGTCCTTGCGGCGCTGAACCGCTGCAAGATCATCTCGGGTCTTGTGCTACAATGCATTGAGGCACTGAACGTGATATCCACTCATAAATGTTCTAACTCTTAGTTGGGTTAAAGGGCATGAAGGAAATGAGGGCAATGAGAGGACTGATGAGCTGGCGAGGCTGGGCTCTAGAAACGTGCCCTGCGGTCCGGAGCCTTTTCTCTCGCTGCCTGTTAAAGCTCTTGATGCCATCATAAAAGGGGAGACCCGCAGACTGCATGTTGAAAGGTGGGAGAATGTGGCTGGATGCCGTCAGGCTAAAGCTGCAATTAACATACCATCTGACAAACATGCAAAATATTATCTGAAGTTGTCTCGGGACAGATTACGAGTTATCGTGGAATGTCTTACAGGACACTGTAAGCTAAACAAACACCTGCATAATATGGGACTGGTTGAAAGCCCATTATGTTGCGGATGTGAAAAAGAAGATGAAACAGTGGAACATGTGCTTTGCAACTGCCCAGTGTTAGCATCGAAAAGAGGATCCATGTTGGGGAGCTTCTGGCCTAGCATGGCCAGTATTAGTGGCACACCGCCTTCTAAAGTACTCGAGTTCGCCCTGAGTTCGGGGTGGCTTGAGGAATAGGGGGCTGGTAGGCTAGCATAATGGGCCCAATTATGTGGCCTGAGTGCATGTGAACCATGGTTTGCCCTCCACTTTCAATCCAGAATCCAGAACAATGTAAAATAAAACTCGATTTTTAACGAAAATTATAATACCCGAGTATTTGCACTAGTGCAAATCAATTTTGATTGTGAACTTAACATTTAATTTAACACTGTGTATATTGTTTAGCACAGCCATACATTGCAATTATTGGAATAGTAAACCCTCAAATTTTATGTCATTAAAGCCATTTTAATATTATAAAAATAAATTACTTTTATTTTTCAGAGTTTACGGTCTTGCTTTAGCAATTATTGTGAGCTGGTCTATAACATCGTTGCCAAACAAACTGGAGAGATTCTCTCTGGATTGCAACAGACTCTGGTCTTTATTTTGGTCAACCCTTTTATTAGGGGTGAGGTTCAGAGCGCAGCTTTCATGGCATAAAAGATTTAAGTCAAATGGAAACTAGTATAGCTTAAAAGACCTTAACTCATGGTTCTCATGATGTAGAAGAGTAGAAGGTCAGCCAAAGAAGAAATCTATGTATTATTAAAATGGACATCTAAGGAATTTTCCTGCTTTAACTCACGACAAGGAGAGTTGGAATGACGCGGAAAGTCGCACTCCGGTGGACTCCGTAAGTGACAGCTCTAAGCTTGAGATTGGCAAGTAAAATATCTAAGGGTGTTTACGAATCACTCTTGAAACGTTTGAAACTAAGTAAATCATGCTGACAAAATAGAAAAACTGCTGCGGGGGTAGGAGTCTCAGGGTAATTATAGTAGGCTTTTTGTTGTATGTCGCCCTAAAAGTCGGTCTTTAGTGCTCCTAGGACTGTTGATCGCTTAGTACGGATCTTGCAACTCTCAACCTAAGGTCATCCACATCTTTTGTCTGTTTTTTATGTATCTAAATACACACCTTACATCTCAGGAATGCAAAAAATAATATAGGTTCTTGGGGAAAAATTGACATTATTCTTTGCAGCAATGCTGAAATTGGAAAATTTTTTTCAACAATTCCAATCTAAAATTTGATCAAAATTTTTAATTATGTTTTGTTATAATAACCATACTTGCTCTCCACTTTTCACTTTAAGATTCAATTGTATTAAAACTTTGTGGAGTCTGTTGATGATCTTGTTTTTTCAAGCTACGTGTACTACTCCAAAAAGTGTTCAACAAATAATATTAAGTTCATCTTCTACGTTCTGCTCATTTGAAGAAGACTATTTTGGAAATACAGGTTTTAATTTTAGTTTTGCCAGTAAGCCATGTTCTTTAAATTCTCCATACTATGCAAAACTATTTGTTTGATTTTATGCAAAAACACTATTTTATATAAAAAAAGAAAATAAAAGGAAACTTAATTTTAGATGAGTGGTTCTTTGAGGTACATTTTTTAGTCGTTTCTCAGGTCAGGCACAGATGCTATTTGTAGCAAAAGATTTGCTAGAACCAATTATTATTTACCACAAGTGTTTGGGTAAAAATTGCGTTGATTTATACCTAGTAGGTTATCTCTTGAAAATTGATTTAATATTCAACTACTTGGATTTATATCAAAGAATTTTAGAGACATTTGTAGCAGTGAATTGAAAATTACAATATGTAAATTTTTGAATGCCTTCATTCTTACTTTACAAAAAAAGAGATCTTAGCGTCAAAATTATAATACTCGTTAAGGCTAGAACTGAGGAGATCATGCATAAATGCAAATTATTAGTTGAAATTATTGAAGAATGTTCTTGTCGAAAATTTTTGTACTATATCTGTGGTTGAGGCTTGGTGATATATTTGCTTTGCTCATAGGCCCAAAAAAACTGATTTATCACTGTTATTAATCGATCCGGACAACTTCCTCTATCATCCTGTTGAAAATAATTAGCTAAATTTTCAACTAAAATTAACTTACAAAGTTACCAATATGTAATCCAAAAATCATTGTAGTTATATACTTATAAATCACGTTGCCACAAATAAAGTGCAATACCAGAGTAGTTAATATACAACTCTTTCTTTCTCTCTCTCATGTTCATCTCCATGTTCATCCATTACTATTAGGGTCCGGATTTGTAGGCATTTGCATGTTTTTTTTCCGGTGTTCCGACAGGTGGCCCTGCGACAACTCGCTTTGGACAACTGGCTTTGGCGAAAACTGGCCCTGGAGACAAGTGGCCCTGGTGACAACTGGCTTTTTTACCAATTTTTACCCATTTATTTATTTTGTAAAATTAAAATCTGCGTAGTAATATGTTACATTTTATTAAAAACAGAGATCCGTTGGTAGGTTACTCTTAAAAACCGATATTTTTTTAAAATAAATATAAATGTAAATAGGCAGTTTACATTCCGGATTAGTATTGCTATTTTTGGTCGGAAGGCAGTTTATTCGCGTTTTACATTAACAAAACGCCAACACGCGGAATAATTTCAAACTCGTTTGTAACGTATAGTAAGTACCAACATAAACACTATAAGCAAACATATTCTTTTCTTTACATTAACAAAACGCCACCACACGGAATAATTGGAACTGCTAAAAGACGTAATGTTGTTGTTGACGGTGGCGCCACCAACGGTAATGTAAAACGCGAATAACTTTCAATTTTTACCTGATCTATGCATTAGGGCAGTTTACATTCACCTAAAAAGATGTATCTTTGTTTCTGTTAGTATAACTGGTCAAAGCTATATTTCGCATTTGTCGTATTTTTAATAAATAATTTTATGTATTGTTATTGGCACTGATATGTGTACTATTTTTGTTAAACTACTTGGACAAAATCAATATTTGACAAAATATTTCTTCGCTGGTAAAACAGTATACTACTGGGGTTTTGTAAACTGCCCTCCAAATTTGACCAAAAACTGCAAACTGCCCTCCAAGCAAAAAGGTTGCCACTAATCTGGGATATAAAGTGCCCTCCAAACTATAACTATTCTCTTTTGTTATTCGGCTTAATTTATTAATTCCGTAAGTACTAACAATTTTATCATACAGGGTGTAAAGTAACATAGATTTCCAAATCATATTTTTGAGGACCGCATTTAGGGTGAATTTTGTCATTGTAATAATTTATACAGGGTAAAGAATCAAACATCTAAAACACATAATTAGAGAATTCTGATAGGATATGACTAAAAAATTAATAATTTCAATATGACAGTGATAAAAATTTATTTTTTATTAGTGAATCTTTAAAAGAGAGATCTACCGGGCAAGGTTAGGTTAGGTTACAAAACGATTTTTTTAGAACTAATCATTAAAGAAATATCCACGGGTTTAGGTTAGTGTTAGAAAAAAATTTATTTTTTATTAGTAAATCTTTAAAAAAAAGATCCACCGGTCAAGTCCGGTCCGGTAATTAATCCCCACTAAATTAATTACTAAACCGTACCTATATTAGGGCAGTTTACATTTCGGATTAGTGTTGCTATTTTTAGTCGGAGGGCAGTTTACAACTTTCAATTTTTACCTGATCTATGGATTAGGGCAGTTTACATCACCTAAGAAGATGTATCTTTGTTTCTGTTAGTATATCGACCAGGGACGTGCCCAACTAACTTTTTTTGAGGGGGAGAAATTTTAAATATGCCAACTGAATTAATTCAAAATTGCCAAATTTTTGTAAGTTTTGCAGGTTTTAGTAAATTTAGATATAAAAAATGGCAAATTGATCAACTTTTGAGTGTTTTTGTCGACTTTTTGCCAACTTTCTGAAACATTAGAGGGGGGAACTCCCCCCCCATCCCCCTCATGAGCACGTCCCTGATATTGGCAGATAAGTGATCTACAGATGACGCGACGATTAAAGCTCACTTGTAATGTATGCATCAAAGCTCTTTATTAACTGAAGAATATGAATCTTACTTTGTAAGTTTTTAATTCCATTTTATTACTATTATGAATTTTATTATGAAGAATATATGAATTTTACTTTGGAAGTTTTTAATTGCATTTTATTATTATTGTATTGTTACAATTCGTATTCTTAATAAATAATTTTAGATATTGTTATTGGCACCGATATGTGTACTATTTTTGTCAAACTACTTAGGCAAAATCAATATTTGACAAAATATTTCTCCGCTGGTCAATATTTGACAAAATATTTCTCCGCTGGTAAAACAGTATACTACTGGCCAAGGTCAGTTGTCATCGGGGTCAGTTGTCACCAGGGCCACTTGTCTCCAGGGCCAGTTTTCGCCAAGGCCAGTTGTCCGAGGCGAGTTGTTGCAGGGCCAAGTGGCTCAGGGCCACCTGTCACCAAATCAGTTTTTTAGCGCATATTTAAGTGCTTATTTTGAAGTTTTTAGAGCATATTTGCCTGCATATTTTCAAGTTTTTTAGTGCCTACAAATCCGGAGCCTAATTATTATTATTCATTTTATAGCGTAATTTTTGTGAAAGGCAGTGCTGACTTGGTGCTCCTACATGTCATTATGTCATTGCACATAAATAGCCACACTTCAGCCTTCCTCAAAAACTTACGCTCTACCACAGAGCAT
Organism: Rhagonycha fulva; assembly: GCA_905340355.1. Lineage (NCBI taxonomy): Eukaryota > Metazoa > Arthropoda > Insecta > Coleoptera > Cantharidae > Rhagonycha > Rhagonycha fulva. The sequence continues at coordinate 41,148,882 of HG996556.1, forward strand.
AATAAAAGGCTCTCTCCTTTTAGAGAAATTAATTTATTTAGAATGTGATTTTTGGAAAAATGCCGTTTGTAATAAATAAATGTCGTTTATTTCTTATGTGTTGTTGGAAGCAATTAACATTTTGATAAAAATGATCACTATTCAATAATTCAAAAAACGTACCTTCAGCTTCAACTTTACTTCAGTTTACTACTACTTTTCAACTTCAAGCTTGTGTCAATATTACGTAAAATAACTCAATTTTCACAAAAGTATGAATAATCTCCATTACTTCACGCAGCTAAAAAAAGTTACATATTAATCTTGTTATTGGTATTACAACATTTAAATTTATTAAGTGTGAAGAATAATACCTCATCTATCTAGTTTTAAAAAGTATATGAAGATAATACAATATAGAGCTTTGTAAAATATTACATCTTTGATTAACCTTATGACGATAACTTTTTAGTTGGAAATGAACTTTATAATTACTTATTTATAAGTTTGATAATCAGTCGTTATCAATTCTGTAACTCTTACATTCATACATATTCATTCATTCTTACATATAACTCGAGATTAATGAATATTCACAACAAAAAAATTAAGTGTCTGGGATTTACACTACTTAGGAGTTAGGTTACCCAAAAACAGAATTTTAAACTGTTATTTAGATGAAAAACGCATTGTCGCTTTTTGTAGGAAAAGAAAATTTAACTAGGTACACTCAAACTCTCCCACGAACAATAGCCCACATAACAAATATCTTTGGTTCTACCTTAAAATTAAAAATAAAACTACCAATGTACCAATTGGATTTTATTAAATACCTAACCCAACACACCCACTGGATGAAATTCTAATCACTTATTGGTTATACAATATTTATTATTGATATAGGATTACAGCGATATCTTACTATCTGCAACCATTTTATAAAAGTAACCTTGATCATTTTCTAACAATTTACTAGGGACATCAAATTCAACTATTTTGCCTGCGTCCAAAACCATAATTTTATCCGAATCTATTATCGTGTTTAATCGATGTGCAACCGTTAAAACAGTGCAATCGATAAACTTTCTTCTAATTGTTGTTTGGATTAGCTCATCTGTTCTAAAAGAATAGTTTTTGTAACATGAAATTCCTAAAAAAATAAAAATATTAATTAATTACTTTTGATCGATGTTTGCGGTAGCTTCGTCTAAAACCAAAATTTTATTTTTTCTCAATATAGCGCGAGCTAAGCAAATCAATTGTCGTTGACCAACACTAAAATTACTACCCCCTTCTTCAACTAAATATTCTAATGAAGGAACTAGATCCTGCAGCTCCACCTGAAAGGTTTAATACTTAATATTAAATATATTCCAATTTCTTTTAACATTTTACGTCTTGTAATGAATTCCATATTTCATCATCTGTATACTCTTCAAACGGATCTAAGTTGTAACGAAGACTTTCAGAAAATAGTACTGGATCTTGAGGTATAATAGTAATTTTTGAACGAAGATCCTTCAACGTTATTTCGTTTATGTCTAAGTCGTCAATAATAATATTGCCTTCCGTAGCAGTCAGTCTAAATAATACCGAAATCAGTGATGACTTTCCAGCTCCAGTGCGACCTACAATTCCAACCTTTTCTCTTGAATTAATAACAAAATTTAAATTTTTCAAAACAGGTGCTTCAGTTAAAGAATACCGCAAAACAACGTTTTTAAATTCAATTTTTCCATGATATGGCCAAAAAAATAATAAATCACCTAAAAATATAATGCAGTTAAGAAATTAAAAAAAAAACAAAGAACTCGTAAATACTATCTATGTAAGATTTCTCTTCTTCTTTCTCGACTTTGGAATATTCAATAATTCGTTGAACTGAGATCATTTGACTGATACAGAAAGCAACTTGTGATATTCCTAATTGTATTGTTCCAGCTAATGTTGCGGTTTGAGATATTGCTAGGCCAGCCATGCTACTAGTAACCACTTTAACTAAAACGAAGAAGTTTTAATTTTATGAAAGTTACGTCAGCATTTGATTACATTGATTCATAATTACAAAACTAATGATGATACATGTAAGAAAGATCCAACTTAACAAATCTATCCATAATCCAAACGCAGAAATGGATACTATGTATAAATTGAAGATAGAAGTGTGAGTGTCCTAAAATTTTAAATTCCTACTAAGAGTGTAGCTTAAAAAGTAGTTAATACGAACCTGGTGGCCATCAAATTCTTTTTTTAGTGTAGATTCCATTTCAGTAGATCTTATTGTAATTGCTCCATTCCAAGTAGCATTTATGTATGAATATATGGGACTTTTTACTAAAACCAACAAAAACTTGTATTTAATTGATTTTTTAAATAGATATTTAATTACCTGCACTCTCTAGGTGTTTTATATTTTCGGTAACAACAATGTACCATTTTCTTAGTTTATTAAAGAAAATCACTAATATTAGTACTACAGCTATCATATACTGATTAGCTACAAATACCGAAACCAAGGTACCAATTATAATCAGCGTTACCTGTAATAATAAAATTTTTACCACTTATTTGGTTATTTTATACAACATCGTTTACATGGCTAATGGACATCTAAGTGCGTTTATATTTTGAATATACCCGTCACTACAAGATCATTTTATTGAATACAATAATGCAATATTATTTTGAAAATGTTAATATTGGTTGTTGAAACAACTGGACAACATTTTGTTTACCACCTAAATTTTGGCAATAACATAATTTCTTCTGCAGCATATAAACCGAAATTAGAATCTCTCCTACATGTCCAAAACCACACTTGTGATAGTGTTCAACTTACCATTGTAAATAAGTGTAGGGTCCGTGGTAAAATTTTGTCAACAATGCCCATATCTCTAGAAAACCGATTTAAAATTTTTCCACTTGGATGAGTATCAAAAAAATTTATGGGGGCGTGAAGTATTGAATCGAACATACGATCGTGCAAAGCTTTTATGATGGAAATGTAAGTTTTATAAAATAGTAGAGAAGAGCTTATAGCAGAAAAGATAAGAATTATTATGATTCCAGCATAAATGCATACGATATTATCTATGGTAAGATGTAAAAAATGTTTTTGTGGTATAAGTGTAGTTAATAAATTTGTATCTGAAATGCTAGTGTTTACATCGGAAGATGGATTAATCTCATGAGAAGTCCTATGAAAGAAATAGTTGTTAAAAATGGTTACAAAAATAATTTTGTAATTACCAGAATGTAAGCCAAAGATCAGAACAAACTGAAAAAGTTTGTGCAGCAATTAAAAATATGAAGAGTAACGCTAAAATGAACTTATTCGGCGCTGTCATAATAAATTTCCAAAACGTTGATTGTTCTCTATTGGAATTCCATCTAACTTCCTCATCATCTTCTTCTTCATCACCAGAATTTTCTGATTCTACAGCATTCTACGAAATTTCATTATTAAAACAAACCACTTACTAAATATGTCATTTTTACCGTTCCTTCTATAGATTTTACTTTAGTTTCATTTTCTTCATTTTTCTCATTTGCTTCTTCTTCGACAGGTTTCAGTAACTTAGCAAAACCTGTATTGATGTTAGATACTTCTGAAAATGTCCCTTGAGCTTCAATTTTTCCCTAACAAACAAGTAGTTAGAGAACTATTTTTGTGTATTAATTACATAATTCTTACATTACTTAAAACTATTATGTGGTCAACTTGTCTTAAAAATTGTAACTGGTGGGTAACCAGCACTCGAGTCTTTCCTTTTAAATAATTCACGAAGCAATTTTCAAACAATTCCTTTCCCACATGCGCATCCACTGCAGACAGTGGATCATCCAACAAATAAATATCCGCATCTCTGTACACAGCTCTAGCTAAATTAATTCGAGCTTTTTGGCCACCACTTAAAGAAACGCCCTTTTCCCCGACTAGAGTTCCATCGCCGTGAGGGAAAAGATCAAAATCTCTTTTTAGGGCGCACACTTTGACTACTTCATCGTAATGGTTTTGATCATACCCCGTACCAAATAAAATGTTGTGTTTAACTGTTGAAGCAAAGAGCCAGGGCTTCTGTGATGCGTAGGAAATTGATCCCCCAATTGAAAGATCTCCTTGATCTTTTGGCAGTTCTCCTAAAAGCAATTGCAAAAAAGTAGATTTTCCTGCGCCCACTGGGCCAATCACGGCACATAAGCTTCCTGGTTTGATCTGAATGTTTAGATTTCGTAAAACCGGTAACTCCGAATTCCAAGAAATTTTAACATTTTTTAAAGACATTCCTGTTGATGTATCACGTGATACGGTAAACGACTCGTCCTTTTCTTCCAATAATAGAAATTCTTGTATTCTTCTAATCGACACCAAAGATTCTGCTGAAAAATTTATTCCAAGTGGAAGCAAAATCATAATGTTTTGTTGGAGCAAGTTAAAAATGAGTGAAATTGAAAACACCTGAGCAGCTGTTATAGTGTGTCCAGTTAAGGTATATATAGTTATAGTTATAAATAGAATTAGTCGCCCCGCGAAATTCCAACAACATATTATCAATCCTGATAAGTTTAAAGCTCTGTTAAGTACTTTAATTTCTTGATTTCTTATTGAGTTTATCAATCGTTTAAATGGAATTTCCCATGCGTAAAGTTTAATAAGTCTTATTCCTGAAATTACCTCCGATAACGCTTTAACTCTTAAATCTGTACTTTGTGATACGTTCCATGTCAAGTTAGCTATATATTTTCCATTTAACACTGAAAATGAAACTTTATATTAGATACATAATTATTATATTTTAAACCAATTGTTTGGATCTGTTCTGATGTGATCTATTTTAATCGGATTGGTAGTGGTGCAGCCACTGCACCGGATCGGTATGACACGATGCACAATTTTATATAAAATTTACATGTAAGTGGTAACTAACCAATGAAAAACGTTTGATGGCTACTAATACTCTGTTTCTATTGGTTAGTTTTGGTAAAGTAAATTTTGTGTAAAATTATGCATCGTGTCATACAGGCTTTAGAAACAAGAAAATGTATGTGGAAGATGAGAGGACTGATAGGTACATATTCATAAGAATTGACAGAGAAAACAATAATAATGGTAATTATTACCTTGAATAGGAATTGTTAATATAAATATTGCAATACCAACAATTCCTGCAACTTGTAACTCATACCACACGAATGCAGTCGCTACCAGTAACATTAAAGGGGAAGTCCATATATAAATAAAAAAAGATGCTGCTTGATCAAATTTGTCTACGTCATTAGATAATAAATTTATAACATAGCCTGAAGCAGACTTATTCAGAGATTTTGAGCTTAACCTCAAAACCTAAAATTATTGTAACTCTAATTAGTAATTTTAAAAATGTATTACCATCTTTACCTTTCTGTATACAAGTGCAGAACATGCAACACGCATATACATGCCCGTTCGGTAAAATATATAACACACATGGTTGTTAAGAAAAATCGATAGAATATTAACTATGATAATTGATACTCCATAGACGCATATAATTGTCAAGTGATGTTTACTTTCTTCTTCACTTGGTGTCACAGAAAATAATTGTATCAGTTGATTCACCAAAATTGGCTGCATAGGTCTAAATTAAATTTATGATAAACAAGCTATCTTAATTTTTTTTTACAAACTTACGATAATATCACTGAATACAAGAAGAATAAGCAACCGTAAGCAAAATAACGCCAAAAATATGTTTTCCGAATAACTCGAAGTAAATTAGGTTCTTTGTTTTTATTTCGTGCCCGAATAAGTTCATAATTCCAATTACTTTGAAGTACACCGGTTAAACGTTCTGATTTATGAGTTGATGAGCAGTCATACAAATTGTTAAAATTAAAATCTAGTTTTATGCATTTAATACAGACTTTTCCAAACCACCTGAAATTAATACCAAGTTATTCATTTGCCTATAATATTTGAAATATATAATACACAAAAAATAATTTTGAGAAAATGTTGGCGTTATCTTGAGGACTCGGTTCTCTTCGAATAATGGACGCATTGTCCATTTTATCGGTAGTACTTGGCTAAATCGAATACCTGAAAGTTGCAAAATATTGAATAAAAATAATTTTAGGTAGAGTGGTATATTATTAGGTATAGGTAGTTCGACTCCTGATCTAAATAGCGTGAGGTTCAATCCTCACATTTACTCTAAAATATCTAGTGCCGCAATTCTTAAAATTCTCATTAGGTTTGTTTCAACCAGTCTGGAAACTGTACAATGTGCAGTCTCGTTCATGCGCAGTAGATAAAGAGTAGTCCTTTTTAAGTCTGTTTGGTATTCTACACCAAACTACTTGGAGTAAGTTAGTGTAAAAAATTGCAAAAATTGATTAGTGAAAACAGTGGGTTGGAAATTGTACACCAGTCAATTTCTAGTAGTGTAGTTAGTGTAGCAATAGAACTGTGGTACCAAATAAAACTATTATATAATTTGCGCAAAAGCGTAAATGTTTATTGTACGGTTTCTTGGCTGTTTAGAGCATACCTATCAAATAGTAGATAATATTTTAGAGTAATATTTAAATTTAAACTGACTTTGTTATTTTATTATTATTTAAAATGAATCACATCAGACAATTTATGTATATTTATAGAAAGCGTGACAAAATATTTTCATTAGCACCGTCAAAATGCAAAGCCAGCCGCAAGTGCTAACATTTCTTCCCCAATGGGAATTTTTACCAATTTTATTTTTATTTAAACAATTTTGTAACCAAATAAATGTCACATGAAACTATGTACAGCAATTAAAACCTGATTTTACCATTAAAACGATATAATATAAAGATACATTTTAAAAAATTTGAAAATTGTTTCATTAAATCAAAAAAGCAACTAAAACCATTCAAGACGGTGATCGGTAGTGCATTACTAATATGTTATATTAGTGTTGGACTATGCTAGTGCGTTTTTGCGAAGTCATCGGCGCAGCACCTGCTTTTTTGTTGGTAACATATGTTTTTTTGGTGCAGTACAGCCGATGCAACTACAACACATACCATATAGTCTAGCACTTACATAGATCTTACACCCCTATATTGAAACAAAGTAAAAATGACTTACTACGTACCTTGGCGAAGTAAACTTACAAATGTGATCTCTTCAGTAATTAACTAAATTTCTTATGAAAATTCAAAACATCAATAAATGGTAGTTATTATCATCACAATTTATTGTAACGTAATGTTCAAATGACGGAAACAGAAGCTTGTAAATATTATTATATTTTAAAATAACAGTTTATTTTTGATTACCTTATATCAATGGATGATATGACTATTATATGAATAAGAATAATGAGAGTGGATACGTGGAATGTGATGACTGTGCAGAAAACAGGAAAAATAAACAAAATTGCAAGAAAACTGAGCAATTGTAAAATAGACTAATCAGCATTACAAAAACTATATGGGGGAAGCAAGGTGTAGTTATAGGAGATAGATTTATGTTACTATATGCGGGAAAGAAGAAGCAGGGAAGTAATGGCACGGGTTTCATGATAATGCAAGAAATTATCAACAACATATTGAAATTTAAGACCATGTGAGAGAAGACTTTTATATCTAAGAATCGAAATGAAACCTAACAACTTGTCTTTAATTTATGTATATGCACCGACGAAAGGATACCTAAATACGATACCACATTGATACTTGGTAACTAATGCAAAAAACCTGTAATGCCAAAATTTGAAAAGAAAGTCATATAAGAGACGCAGCGAGATAGTACGCAGTACACGGAATCACAAACGATAATAAAACGAGATTATGCAACTTAGCTGCAGCGCTGGGCAAGATAATCAAAGAAGCGACATCAAATTACATGGATATGGACTGAAAGTATCAACATGGAGGGTAATCAAATCGACTACGTAATAGTAACCAAAAAACGCCACATCTATAAGAGATGTCAGGTTTTATAAAGGGGCAAACGTGGACACAGATCACTATTAAATAGAACAGTATCAAACAGAAAACCGAAAAAGAGAGTAGAAGATACTAAAAAAAAAAGCAGATTGTATTTAAAAAATTTAGAAATAAAGCAGTTAGAAAGCAATATGAAAGAAGGATAAGCAATGAAATAGTTAAAATAAAAGAAAAGTGCAGATGATATACATAGTATAAAAGTGGAACGAATTGATAGAGAGTATAACAACAAGTGTTGAAAAAGTGATAGGCTATAGAGAGAGAACGGGATGGAAGACTCGGTTCGACAGCGCATGTAAAGAGAGAACAAGAAAAAAAAGATAAGAATAAAATTGATAAGAACAATAAATGAGGAAGACCTGAATAATTACAAGTCTAAGAGAATGGAAGCAAATAAGTTTTACAGAAAGAAGAAAAATATGTGAATGAATGAAAGAAATATAAGAAAATGGAACAAGAAACAATATATGGAATTTCCATAATTGTATTAGAAAAACAAAAAGAATTATGAAATTAAAGCAAGAGGAATTAAAAACAAAGATGGTGTAATTGTGAAAGAAGTAGAAGAAGTTAAAGAGATTTGGTAAAATCATTTTGAAAAACTGGTGACTATACAAAAAGACATACAATTGTCCAATCTTTGTTTATTATTACAATTAAATTATGGTAAATACCATAATTGCTTATAACAGTTTAAAAATGAAAAAACAATTTAATTTAATTTGTTATATTACGTGCCACATATCTTTCTCTCTCTCTCCTGGAGATGCGACGCATAAATACATTCACTAATTCTATCTGTATCAATTGGTTATATATTATTTTAGGGTGTTTCCTCTATTAACAGCCATTAATTTGGTTTTTCAAATTTATTATTAAGCTCACTTTCTCTAAAAACTAATTTTAGCATCTCAACTAGTTCATCTTCATTACTAACCAGCAGCGTAGTATCATCTGCATATCTCAGATTTACTATTCTTTTCCCATCGATCAACACTACCTCCTCGTATTCATCCAGACTTCTTTTCATAATATACTCTCCAAAGGCGTTAAAAAGCCTAAGAGAGAGAATGCAACTTTATCGCACTCCATTTTAGCACTGGAAGGTTTAGATTTCTTCCTATCTAATCTTACAATCGACTTATTGTACTCATAAAAATTTTAGTATGCAGCCCTCCGAGGCGTTTTGATTAATGCTGTACTAATTTATAATATCCTTGAGGGCCATCCAACTCGACAAAGATGCTACTAGTAAGAGTAATATTGATAACCAATATTATCTGCCGATATTTACCTAAGGGTGGTCCAATATTTCGCCAATATTGTAAAGCAATATGGCACCAATATTAAAAAATGATCACATCTTGATATTAGCGCAATATTGATTTTAAAATTGGACCAATATTGAGCCAATATTATGTGCTACATGAGAAGTTTACTCGAAACACCGATATCATCAGATTTATATTGGGACTGAAATATAGAAAAACTTACTAACTTCCATCTATGTATTCTTAAAGCTCTCAACGGTCCCAAACTATAAACTGATTATAACGGTTCCTTTATCACATTTCCAACAGTGATATCAAAGATTTATACATTTTCTATATATTCATCTTTAACGAATAGGTAATAGGTACACTACAGAAAATTAATAAAATTGTAAACAAAATTTTTATAAATTAACATTATTAAAAGAATTTAGCTGTTCTTGTGGCTGTGTTACCTATACTTGAAGCTATGACATTATCGATAATATTTTTTAATAGCAAACCGAGTAGCAATTTATAATTTTTACTAAAATTTCTATTGACAAAAATTATACAATTATAATTATTTACAGACAACTGGAATCTCTCAACACTGTAAAATAGCCACAAATCTGTTGAAAATAAAGATTCTTAAAGGGTAATGTGATGAGCACATTTTGCCTCGATATCAAGCGCGTTATAATATTGAGCCAGTTTTGTACTTTTGACAAAGACTATTGATATCCTTAATGGGGATAAAATGACAATTCATCATGTAATCAACAAAATAAACAAATACAATGTAGAGCTAATTTTGTGTTAGTTATTTAATATTTTTAGAGTGTTCAGCAATAGTTTCATTTTAATGACTATTATTTGTTAAATAATGATAAGTAATTTAAAATATAAATTAATATTAAAGCACCGCCTAATATATGAATTGTAAATCGTACCGAAATATAAATCTTTTTATATGACTTGCATTAAATTTCTCACTTGTAACTTCAGAATTGCTTATAATGTTATTGATAGATAATTTAGTAAACTCTCAAGTGAAGTATAAATGTTATCATGTGAGCGCGGTGTGCTTTTTAAACTCGATTAACGACAGCCAAAACAACGGATGAATGCATATACATTTTATAGTGAAATGTAAAAGTATATGGGGCATTCCACACCAAATCGACCACTTTTGAACCCGACCCCTTTTGATTTTCCTGAAATTTTTACATATTATACTATCTCACCAAAAACAGTTCTATGAATTTTTTCAAAATTTTTTATTCAACCCAAAAAGAGTTACGAATTTTTAGAAAAACTGATGTTGTTTTTCTTCAAACAATCGTAACTATGTCAAAAATTGACTAATCGGAACGTTTTTTTTTTGTTTTTGTTTGTCTTTAAACGTACTTTTCAGGAAAAAAATACAAAAAAATATTCAAATTTGAATTCTACAAAATTTTTTATTTTTTCGGAGAAAATCATTGATTTTTCAAATTTGGACACTTTTGATTTTTTTATTTAAAAAAAAGATCTGATTTATTCCGCGTATAACAATGCAAACCCCATAATGGGCCGACATTTTTTTCTATTTCTTTTGTTTAATTAAAAAATATTATTTGTGTAAAAATAAAACAAAATATTTTTTAATTAAACAGAAATGTGGGCCCATTATGGGGTTTTTGTTGTTATACGAGAAATAAATAAGAGTTTTTTTTTGAAATAAAAAAATCAAAAATCAAAAGTGGACAAATTTTAAAAATCAATGATTTTCTTCGAAAAAATAAAAAATTTTGTAGAATCCAAGTTTGAATATTTTTTTTGTATTTTTTCCTGAAAAGTACGTTTAAAAACGAACAAAAACAAAAAAAAGAACGTTTTGATTAGTCAATTTTTGAAATAGTTACGATTGTTTGAAGAAAAAAAACATCAGTTTTTCTGAAATTTTAACTTTGTAAAAAAATTTGAAAAAAATTACACAACTGATTTTACGTATCAAAAACCTACCTATCCCATCAAAAACAGTTTTGTAAATTTTTTCAAAATTGTTTACAGTTAAGAATTTTTAGAAAAACATGTTTTTTTTCTTCAAACGATCGTAACTTTTTCAAAGATTGACTAATCAAAACGTTCTTTTTCTGGTTTTTATTCGTTTTTTAACGTACTTTTCAGGAAAAAATACAAAAAAAATATTCAAACTTGGATTCTACAAAAATTTTTATTTTTTCGGAGAAAATCAATAATTTTTCAAATTTTTTCACTTTTGATTTTTGATTTTTTTATTTCAAAATCAACTCTGATTTATTCCGCGTATAACAACGCAAACCCCAAAATGGGCCGAAATTTTTTTCTATTTTTTTTGTTTAATTAAAAAATATTTTGTTTTATTTTTAAGCAAATAATATTTTTCAATTAAACAAAAAAAATAGAAAGAAATGTCGGCCCATTATGGGGTTTGCGTTGTTATACGCGAAATAAATCAGAGTTTTTTTCAATAAAAAAATCAAAAATCAAAAGTGTCGAAATTTGAAAAATCAATGATTTTCTCCGAAAAAATGAAAAATTTTTTGGAATCTATAAGTTTGAATATTTTTTTTGTATTTTTTCCTGAAAAGTACGTTTAAAGACAAACAAAACCAAAAAAAACGTTCCGATTAGTCAATTTTTGAAATAGTTACGATCGTTTGAAAAAAAACAGCAGTTTTTCTAAAAATTCGTAACTTTTAATTCGTAAAATTTACAGAACTGTTGTTGATGAGTAAGTATAATATGTAAAAATTTCAGGAAAATCAAAAGGGGTCGGGTTCAAAAGTGGTCGATTTGGTGTGGAATGCCCCATATACATGTATTTGTATTTAATAAAAAAATACTCTAGGTATTCTTCTTGAACTAAATTAGGTACTACTATACACAAATTCATCACTGACATTTTAACATTAAAGAGGAAGTCAATGATTAAAGTAAAAAAAAAGGAAACAATTTTGTTTTGTATTATCAATATATTATTGTACTCTATAACTCCGATTATAATAAAAATAAAAAAAATAACCATTAATAATTGACTTAGTTTATCTTATATATTTTGCACTTATTGCACAATGAAAGTGCAGTGTACGTAAAGTCTACACCGACAGGCTGGGGAGTGGGAAATTAAAGTATTGATCTGTAGACTATGTACAACTACTCGATAATTACTGTGAAAATAAAAATGGATTAAATTAATTTTAGTCTCTAATACGACTCACAATCCGTTGGCTTCAGTATTTTCTTAACTCTCTTGTACGAGTTTATGGCATGGTTTTGTTATCTCGTCTTATTTATAGAGTAAATTTATCAAAGGTCTACTTTTTCTTCTTCTTAGTGTCATATCTTCTTTAGACGTTGGCTATTAACCTGGCCCATATACCTTTATTGTCTCAAATTCTTCAGATACGAGTTTCGTCTTCTGCCTGATCTTCTTTTTTCTTTTACCCTCTCCTGTATTATCAGTTTTACCAGGTGGTATTTATTGTACCCGAATTATTTTTCTTTAACGGTTTCGAAAATATCTTTATCTTTTCCTATTCTGTGAAGAATCGTGGAGAATCTATCATACACTGCATCTCAAATGCAGTCAATCGTCGTTGGATTTTTTCCGTGACTGTTCAAACCTCTACTCCGTACATGAGGACGGAGAACACATAGCATTTTAGCTGTATCTTAGTCTACATAAAGGTCTATCTTTTGGTAAATTCTTTTTAGATTAATAAATTTATTTTGCTTGGCAATAAAATCATAGAATCATTCAAAAAATCTATAAGTAACACAAGGGAGGATCTCTCTAGTAAATTTAATTTAATTTAGAAAACATTAATTGCACTTTAGATTAATCAATATTTCCTACCTTACCACTGGCCATCTAAAGAGTTGTACGAGGTCGAATGCCATAAGCAGCATCGCAAAGCTAACCAAAAAGTTGAAGTTGAACTTTAAACGGTCTCTTGGAGTTAACCAAAAGGATGGACTTGAGGCCGGAAGTACTAGTTAATCAGATTTACAATGAAAATAACATAAAGTTTTATCCTTCCCCGGATTTAAACCCGGTACTTCATCGTTATAATGACCATCTCCCTATAGGTATGTAGTTGGCTAAAATAATAAGCTACACGTCAGTATGAAGTGTTACCAACCTCTGCAACAAACTTCCCCTCGGAGTAACAATTATTATTATTACTTTTTGATTAGCCCTCGTACTTATAGAATAAACAGTTAAATTAATTTGCTGGAGCATTTATGCAAAGAGTTCAAACGACGTATTAGATTGTAACATATTAAAATATTAATTACATAAATTAATGAATTATTATCGTCTCTTTGATAATAATAATTTGTTTGTTAAATTTTTTTTTAGGGTTAATGTACATTAGTTAATTAAAATTACGTATTTCTTTTTATTGTAAGCTTGTATAGTAATAACATATAAAAAAATTTTAAATTGCGAATGACAACTTCAGTTGAATATTAATTGTTAATTTTAGTTTATCTAATTTACTATAAAAATAATCATTTAATAATGTCATATTTTTAATTGAAGTTGTCTTATATAATTTAAAATTTTTTTTATGTTATTACTTCCTGACAAAGCTTAACAATAAAGATCTAAACGTAGAGAAATACGTAATTTTAATATCCATTAACCAAAATAAAAATAACAAATAAATTAATTATAGAGTAGGATCCCAGAGCCCCCAGACCTAAGTCATTTTGAAAGAGCTGAAATTTTGAGAATCAATACTTTAATTTGCAGTTAAGCAGGTATGAGTACTTACTAGCTCGAAAACGGGACGTTTTTACGCCACTAAAGTTATTATCTATTATTATTATATTGTAAACTATTAATCTTCAATAGTTTAATGTGCAATTAAAAACAAGAGCTTTCAGTTTTTCTAAAATGACTTAGGTCTGGGGGCCATGGGATCTTGGACTATTATAGTTTACATTGGGAAAAATATCATTCAAGCTGTTAATAAAGCTGGTTGACTCTATGCCACCACTGTAAAAGTATAGGAAATATGGATAAAAAAAACACTAACAAAAATTAAAGTAAGTATTCAAACTTTCTACATATCTGTTGCTTGTACCCTAGTTGTACTTATTTATTAATTAAATGTTTACAACTGATACAGTACGATTATAACAATATCTTACTATCTGCAACCATTTTATAAAAGTAACCTTGATCATTTTCTAGCAATTTACTAGGGGCATCAAATTCAACTATTTTGCCAGCGTCCAAAACCATAATTTTATCCGAATCTATTATCGTGTTTAAACGATGTGCAACCGTTAAAACAGTGCAATCGATAAACTTTCTTCTAATTGTTGTTTGGATTAGCTCATCTGTTCTAAAAGAATAGTTTTTGTAACATGAAATTCCTAAAAAAATTAAAAATATTAATTAATTACTTTTGATCGATGTTTGCGGTAGCTTCGTCTAAAACCAATATTTTATTTTTTCTCAATATAGCGCGAGCTAAGCAAATCAATTGTCGTTGACCAACACTAAAATTACTACCCCCTTCTTCAACTAAATATTCTAATGAAGGAGCTAAATTCTGCAGCTCCACCTGAAAAGTTTAATAATTAGTATTAAATAGATTCCAATTTCTATTAACAATTTACATCTTGCAATGAATTCCAAATTTCATCATCTGTATACTCTTCAAACGGATCTAAGTTGTAACGAAGACTTTCAGAAAATAGTACTGGATCTTGAGGTATAATAGTAATTTTTGAACGAAGATCCTTCAACGTTATTTTGTTTATGTCCACATCATCAATAATGATATTGCCTTCCGTAGCAGTTAGCCTAAATAATACCGAAATCAGTGATGACTTTCCTGCTCCAGTGCGACCCACAATTCCGACCTTTTCTCTCGAATTAATAACAAAATTTAAATTTTTCAAAACAGGTGCATCAGTTATGGAATACCGCAAATAAACGTTTCTAAATTCAATTTTTCCCTTATTAGGCCACAAAGATAATAAATCGCCTAACAAAGAAAAAATGCAGGGTTACAGTTAGAACACAATAAGTAGGTACTAACTCATAATTACTATTCATGATGGGTTCTGTTTCTTCCTTTTTCACATTAGTGTATTCAACAATTCTCTGAACTGATATCATTTGACTGATACAGTATGCAATTTTCGATATTCCTAATTGAAGTGTTCCAGCTAATGTTGCGGTTTGGGATATTGCTAAGCCAGCCATGCTACTGTTAACCACTTTAACTATAACAAGGAACTTTATTATTCTAAAAGATTGATTTTACCTTTTGATTACATTGATTCATAATTACGAAACTAATAATAACACATGAGAGAAAGATCCAACTTAATAAATCTATCCACAATCCAAATGCAGAAACGGATGCAATGTATAAATTAAAGACTGACGTGTGAGTGTCCTAAAAGATATTGTGAGTAAAAAGTTAGCTTAAGAAGCAGCTAGTACTTGCCTGGTGACCATCAAATTCTTTTATTAAAGCGGATTCCATTTCAGTAGATCTTATTGTAACTGCTCCATTCCAGGTCGCATTTATGTAAGAATATATGGGAGTTGTTACTAAAACAACCAAAGATTATATTATTTAGTGGTTCTTTTTAAATATTTAATTACCTGCGCTTTCTAAATGCTTTACATTTTGTGTCACAATAATATACCATTTTTTCAGTTTATTAAATAAAATACCTAATAAGATAACGACAGCTATCATGTACTGATTAGCAATAAATACTATAATCAGAATACCAATTATAATTAGAGCAACCTACAATAGTAATATTTTTAGTAGTAGTATTTAGTAATGGATTATTATTTAAATCATAAAATCCAGCATTTGGTTCTCAACGACAAAATAAGCACGGGAAGTTGCCAATTCCCACACTAGTGCAGCAACCAAGCAATACCCGTAGCAGTGTGAGAAAATTGGAAAATAGCAAGTGAAAATTAATAAAATTATTTACATTGTATTTGGAATTTTTGTAATTTTCACATCTGTGTGAAAAGCAGTATCTTTCCGAACTTGTTTAAAAATTACATATTTAAGCTTAGTTTCTACTATTACTAAACTTACCATTGTAAATAAGTGTAAGGTTCGTGGTAAAATTTTATCAATAATACCCATATCTCTAGAAAACCGATTTAAAATTTTTCCACTCGAGTGCGAATCAAAAAAATATATAGGCGCGTGAAGTATTGAATCGAACATTTGATCGTGTAAGGTTTTTACAATAGAAATATAATTTTTATAAAAAAGTAAAGAACCGCCTATAGCGAAAGTAATGAGAAATATTATAATTCCAGCATAAATGCATACTATATTATTCATTGTAAGAACTATGGAATTTTTATATAGTAAATTTATTTTTGGCATAGTAATGTTATTGTAAGGAGATTGAGCAACCTCATGAGAAGTCCTGTGAAAGAAATCATTAAAAAAATATATTACAAAAATAGTGCAAAAATAACCAAAAAGTAAGCCAAAGATCTGAACAAACTGAAAATGCTTGGGCACCAACTAAAAATACGAAAAATAATATAAGAACGCATTTATTTGGTGCCGTTTTAATAAATTGCCAAAACGTTGACGATTGCTCTTTACTGGAATTCCATTGAAGTTCTTCATCTTCTTCCTTTTCGACAGATAATTCTAATTGGGCATTCTAGAACACTTCATGGTTAAAACAAATTACTTTGTAAAATTTAGTTTTACCATTCCATCTATAGATTTTACTTCTGCATGGTCATTTTCTTTATTTCCTTCGCTTCCAAGAGAATTTAGTAGCTTAGCAAAACCTGTGTTAATGTTAGATAATTCTAAAAATGTACCTTGCACTTCTATTTTGCCCTAAAAATCAAAAATTTATATAAGAACCTTTACATAGTAATTTATAAATTCTTACATTGCTTAAAATTATAATGTGGTCAACATATCTCAAAAATTGTAGCTGGTGGGTAACCAAAACCCGAGTTTTTTCTTTTAAGTAATCTACAAAACAATTTTCAAACATTTCTTTTCCTACGTGTGCATCCACTGCAGACAATGGATCATCCCACAAATAAATATCCGTCTCTCTATACACAGCTCTAGCTAAATTAATTCGAGCTTTTTGACCACCACTTAAAGAAACTCCTTTCTCTCCGACTAGAGTTCCATCTCCGTGAGGGAAAAGGGTAAAATCTCTCTTTAGAACGCACACTTTGACCACTTCGTCGTAATTTTTCTTGTCGTACTTCATACCAAATAGAATATTGTTTTTAACTGTTGATGCAAATAGCCAGGGTTTTTGTGATACATAAGAAATTTTTCCTCCAATTGAAACACTACCGCAATCGCTAGTTAGTTCTCCTAACAGCAGTTGCAAAAAAGTAGATTTTCCCGCACCTACAGGTCCAACCACAGCGCATAAGCTTCCCGGTTTGATATGAATGTTAAGGTTTCGTAAAACTGGTAACTCCGAATTCCAAGAAATTTGAACATTTTTTAAAGATATTCCCGTTGATGTATCACGCCTTACCGTGAACGACTCATCTTTTTCTTCCAATAATAAAAATTCTTGTATTCTTCTAACTGACACTAAAGATTCTGCTGTGTAATTTATACCAAGTGGAAGCATTGTGATGATGTTCAGTTGAAGTAAGTTAAAAATAAGTGAAATTGAAAATACCTGGGCAGCTGTTATAGTGTACCCGGTTAAGGTGTAGATTGTCACAGTTACAAATAAAATTAGCCTTCCCGCAAAATTCAAACAACATATTATTATTCCGGTCAAATTCAGCGCTTTGTTAAGTACCCGAATTTCTTGATTTCTTATTGAGTTTATCAATTTTGCGAATGGAATTTCCCATGCATACAATTTAACCAGTCTTATTCCTGAAATCACCTCAGATAATGCCTTAACTCTTAAATCTGTGTTGTGTGATATATTCCATGTCAATTTAGCTATGTATTTTCCATTTAATACTAAAAATTAAAGTTGTAATATATTAGTTAAGAATATTACAAATAGGACACTTCAGAAGTTAATAAGCAGATTATTGTTACATAGAATAAGTTTCTATGCATTCCTCTGCTTCTAACGTGATCCGAAAACTTTGAATTTGTATTGAATATAAAAGTTACTAGGGAATGATATAGAAACATCAAACAATTAATAATACAATGCCACAGATGCCAGGTGTATTGCCATGGCGTATTTAATAATTGCCTAAATATGCTCAAAAGCACTTTATTAAATAATTCATACCTATAATAAAACCGTTAGCAGAGCTAACCCATGATTTCCATCAACCTGCTTGTAATAAAAGTAATGTGGTAGCAAAAATAACCTCTGCATGCATCCGCAAAAATTAGAAAAGAAACAAATGGAAAGAAAATGTGATTTATATAATTACCTTGAAAAGGAATTGTCAGTATAAATATTCCAATACCAATAATTCCTGCTATTTGTAATTGATACCATACAAATGTAGCAGCTACGAGCAACATTAATGGTGCAGTCCATATGTAATTAAAAGTTGATACAGCTTGATCAAATTTGTCAACGTCATTAGACAGTAAATTTATAACATAGCCTGAAGCAGACTTATTTAAAGATTTAGAACTTAACCTCAACACCTGAAATGAATAAAATACATGATATAAAAATTTAAGACTGAATTACCATATTTACCTTCCTATATACAAGTGCAGAACAAGCAACACGAATATGCATTCCAGTTCGATAAAATATATAACATATATGGTTGTCAAGAAAAATTGATATAACATTCACTAAAATAATTGATCCTCCATATATGCAAATAATCGTCAAGTGATATTTACTATCTTCTTCACTTGGTGTCACAGAAAATAAATGTATCAGTTGATTCAATAAAATGGGCTGCATAGGTCTAAATTATATTTCGTTTATTAAAGTACTTTTTGTAATTTTTTGAAAACTTACGATAATACCACTGAATATAAGCAGAATAACAAACCATAGGCGAAATAACGCCAAAAAAATGTTTTTCGAAGAACTCGAATTAAACTTGGTTCTTTGTTTTTGTTTTGTGTTTGAATAAGTTCATAGTTCCAATTTCTTTGCAATAAATTAGTTAATCGATCTGATTTACTAATTGGTGAGCATTCGTATACATCATTAAAATTGAAATCGAACTTGATGCATTTAACACAGATTTTCCTAAACCACCTAAAATGAAGAAGGATACTCATTCCCTATTGATATTTCAAATATAAATTTATATAATACACAAATAGTAATCTTGAGAAAATGTTGGCGTTATCCTGTGGGCAGGGTTCTCTTCGAATAATGGAAGCGATATCCATTTAGGTATATTAGTAGTAGGTACTTATTTTTTGAATAAGTGCCTGCAAATTAAATATTAAATAAATATTTTGATAATACAGTACAGGTAGATTGGTTAACAAAATAGCCAGCTGTACTTCAGAAAGCATCAATTGTAATTTTTTTGTAATATTTTGTTTTTATATTTAAAACAATACACAAGAGGCAAATTAAATAAGGCTTGTATTTATTTTGTCAGTATTTTAAAATACTTCTAAAATAATAATAGCAATATCTCTAAATTCAGACAATGCAAAAATGATATTCGAGTATGTACATACCTCTGTGTAAAACTTACAAAAGTAACCTTTTTCAGTACAAACCAAAAAATTTAAAAAGATCATCAATAATTGCAATATCATTGTAATTACTTTATCGTAATATTTACAAATAATAAGCAAACTAGCGGAAGTATAGTTATCTTTTTAAAAAATATATTACAAAATTCGGTTTATACTGCTTCAACTTTTATCGCCATCTACAAATGATAAAAGAATTAATTACGGCAACCAAATTTTTGGTCAGTATTTTTATCATTAAATGGTCAGTATATTTTAAAAGAAATGGTCAGTATTTAATAATATTTTGGTCAGTATAAATATTTAAGTGTCAGTATTATATATTAATTTGGTCAGTATATTTTTGTTATTTTGGTCAGTACACTCTACTGTAAGTTGCAGTAAGATTTTGTTTGATTATTTGGTATATTTTTATTTTATTACTTAGCTAATTTTTGTTGTCAGTAATCATTTTTAATAATATAAGAAATTTAGATAATAATTATTGTAAAAATTTTATTTCATTAATTTATAAATTGAAATACGGAATTACTTTTTTTTATTTTGATAATTTATTATAATATAGAAATTATACATAAAATAAAATTTACAAGATTGCAATTAAAAAATATATACAAATAAATTATAATAGTAAAGGAAATGTTATATAATTAATCCACTAGAAGAGCTCGAGTAGCTAATTTTATCCTTCCCCTTGAACGCTTTTCACCTATAGGTATTTGTTTAGCTGCTGGGGGAAGTTTGACATATTTTAAACGTATAGCCAAGTCTATTATATGCTTGCATATATATTTCTTAAAGAAACCTGAACAAGTGCAGCGGCCATGGATCCAGTTTTCTGTTTGTTTTGGAAGATTTACAAACCATACTTTAAATGTTCTTTGTTTGAATTGATCAAAAGTGTTCCAGCGCATTTCTGATACGGCTAAAATTTTCTCCTCCGTAACAATAAGTTCTTCATTGGATGGACAAAAATATTGAATTGAATATTTGCATGTCATTGATGAAACTCGGATCTAGAAGGAGGGGAGACTGCAAGGGTGTCTGTCCCGAGTGGTAGCTAAAAGAGTTCCAAATTCATATATTTGAGCTTTTAAACTTATTTGATCTTCAAATTCAAATGATGTAGAAAGGAAAAGCCAATAAAAGGGAAAAAATATTTATAAAATGAGAAATAATATTTCGCAAGTAGTGGCCATTTTCTGTTCCGCACATTCATGCTCATTTCATACATTTTCCATAACTTTTGCTTTTTATGTGTTTTTAATTTAAATGTTGTTTTTTCAGCTCGGACATGGTCGCTGGCTTATTGACATACAACTGCTTCTTTCAAATAAAAGCATTCAAACCATAACAATCGTTTTGCGTCACCCTGTATATACTGATATGTTTAAAATAATGACCATTTATTTAAAATGCTGACCATTTATTTAAAATACTGACCATTCATTTAACATACTGACCATTTATTTAAAATACTGACCATTTATTTAAAATACTGACCATTTCATTTAAAATACTAACCATTTAATTTAAAATACTGACCATTTATTAAAAATACTGACC
This sequence comes from Rhagonycha fulva, assembly GCA_905340355.1. NCBI lineage: Eukaryota > Metazoa > Arthropoda > Insecta > Coleoptera > Cantharidae > Rhagonycha > Rhagonycha fulva. Next base: position 41,170,339 of record HG996556.1, read on the forward strand.
TGAAATACTGAATACTGACTGTAAGTACATACAAGCCATTAATTACTACAGAGTGTAAAATATTAACTGTCTCACTAAAAACAGGAAAATTTTGTATTAAATAGTAGTTTATATCACGAGGGCGTAAGGGGTTGTTTTTCGTCACGAGACGTAGTTTATGACACGAGCCGCAAGGCGGCGAGAGGAATAATAGTCGAGAGATGGAAAAACCCTGGAGCCCGAGTATTATGAACAGCTTTTCGTGAATTTGGGAATAATATCCGACAAAATTCACGATTTTTTTGCAATAATTGCATAAATTTTATAAATTATAACACGTTTTATTTGACATCGTGGTAGTGTAAAACCAACTTCTACTTGTAACCATGGTGTTTTTCTTGGCACCAGTTGGTACCCTAGAGGGCGGCCATGTTGGAGCGCCATGTTCATTTTGATTTCTGCTCTTGTGAAGTTGGCACGTTTGTGTATTGTGTCGTGTGTTTTCAATTAAAAATGCCTAAAAACCAAGAAATAATCGTTAAATAATCAATAAATACGACATTGTGGTCGCATCTATCGATGTTCATGGACACGTTGCAAAAAAATCGCAAATTCGATATCAATGGATCACGTGGTAGGTACTATCGAACTCAGCAAAAAGCGGTATTTATGGGGCGAATTTATACATTATTTTCTATTTCAGGCTACAAAGCCACGATAGTCGATGTACGTGTTCTAGTTTCCCCTACAGGATTTTTTATGCGCCGACAGGCGCATATTTTGAAGATTAAAAATGAAAACGACAAAAAGCACGTTCGCCGAAGACAACCGCAAAACGTTGTAGATACGCAAGACAGACAAGTTTTTCACAATTTTGTGGTTAAGATTAAATATGTCAATAAATGATTTTTGAAAATTTTTGTTTTTTTGAAATTTTTTGGTATTTTTTTACTTTCGGTATTTTTTTACTCCCGGGAGAAAAATAAAGTGTGACGAAAAGAGCTTCTTTACTTTCGAAAAACCGGGTGTAAAGTAGACACTTTACACCCAAAATCACGAAAAACTATTTATACATTTGTTTTTTTCCAACGACCATGAATTTTTTTTCAAAAAACGGAAAACATTTAAACATCTTTTAAATGAAATTTTGGATATAAAGTTAAATTCATCTAATTTTTGCAACAAAGTACTGTAATTTCATGCTAAAAAATTAGACTATACTTTATTATAATTAGATAAAAATTGATATTTACATTGGGATTTACTACGGTTTTGTTTTACTGCATTAGAGCTGTAAAGTAACGCTTTCTATACTACGTTGTAAATATGTACCATAAAGTCAATATTACTAGACGATTAAAAAATATATTTATTTTAATGATATTATTTGTAACAAAAATTTTTCATTTTCGTTTGTGAGTCCGAACGCCGCTGGTTACCCTAGTTGGTTCATGCGCAGCGCGTATGATTTGCCTTGACATTACTACCGGTGAAAATTTTTCTGTCAGAAAGTTTGGTGTGCAATTTGAGCTCAGCATGATATTTTAGATCTTTTGCATAGATCGATGCAGATAGTTTTTGTTAGATGTTTTTATTCGTGACTATGGGTGCTCATCTTATGGGGTAATGTAAACTGGGCCAAAAAACTACCTGAAAGTGGTAAACTGGGCCAAAAGTAATTTTTACTAAAATTTTGAAAATGGTAAACTGGGCCAAAAGCAAATTCTATTACAATTTTGCAAATGGTAAACTGGGCCAAAATTAGAATTTTTTAAGTAACCGCTGAATTGAAATTAAAAATAAAATTTTTTATAAAAACCACTATGGCACGAAGAAGATCCACGGAAAAACAAGTTTCACCTCTCAATGATCCACCTTTTCCTTAACCCACGGGCCTAGGGGTATGTTTATAATAAGGGTAGTTTTTATAAAAATGGCCCGAAGCGGCCGAAGCGCAGCGTAGCGTAGTCTAGCGTAGGGTCAATTTTTATAAAAACCACCACGGCACGAGGAGGATCCACGCGAAAAAGTATTAACTTTTCGAAAGTTTTCAAATGTTTTAAATACCCAGAATTGTTACTGATTTTGAGGTTGCGATGAGAAATGCGTATACTTCCCAGTGGCCGGAAGCAAATGTCGAAGGAAGCAGGTTTCATTTTAGACAGGCGTGGTACCGAGCTCTCCAGAGATACGGCTTGGCTTCAGACTACCAAAATGTCAATTCTGAAGTTGGCACATGGTTACGGTATTGCTTTGGTTTAAAGTTTTTGGCAGCAGACGACGTTTTCAGGGAGTTACAATGATTTAATAGAAACCAAACCGAATAATGCAAATCTCGACAAGTTCTGTGAGTATTTATTCACTTAGTATGTGATAGGGTCAGCTGTGTTTCCTCCGGTAGTTTGGGCTAAGGCTTCTGCAGACATAATTTCGACGACTAATGCTTGCGAATCATTTCATGCTGCATTTAAACAAAATTTTAATTCTGGTCACCCCAATATTTACAAATTTGTTGATGCTCTTAAACAGGAACAAAACAAAGTATATTTAGCATTGAACAGTCTTCATCAACCGCCGATTCGAAACTCTAATTGTAAACTAAGGTAGTCCCTTGTTGAGAAACTGCTGCAAAAATACAGTAAAGAACAGTAAAGAAGAAATATCGCGGTTGGAGTTTCTGAAAACGGTCTCGTTTTACAGTACTCTTCGGTTACTTTGAATATAATTCGTTCCTTGTTGTATATATCATGTATAATGTGTATTAATAAAAAATATTAAAAATAAAATAGATAATTTATAAATTTCATGTTTTGTTGAAATGTATTCCGTAAAAGTCGGAAGTCAACCCAAAGATATTAATTTTACTATCCGTAAATTTTTTTCCTAAATTGTAAACTTAAAACATAAATCTTCCACTATTTCTATAGAAAATTAAACTAAATAAGCTGAAAACAAACAAATCTGCGCGAAAAGGTAGATCGGGCGCGAGGATGTAGATCTGCCGATAGGTTACAGTTAGTTTATGATATTTTTTTTTTAAATAATAACAAAAAAGATTTCACACCGGCACACCACTAAACTATAAACATAAATCTTCCACTATTTCTATAGGAAAATAAACTTTGGCTCAGTTTACCATTTTCAAAATTTTAATAAAATTTGCTTTTGGCCCAGTTTACCATTTTCAAAATTTGGTCCCACTTTACCATTGGCCCAGTTTACATTCACCCGTTTTAACTCTTGGTTTTTTTTTGGATATTATTCCAACTTCAATGGTCCTGCAGCATTTAGTATTTTTTTGGTTCTTCCTTGAAGAGGAAGTTTGGTAGGCTACAACCTTGAGTTGAAGATAATGTTTTATCTGTACGACCATTTTTATTTATCCTTGTAACACGTGTACCACCTGTGATAACACCACTATATCTGGAGATGAGTTTTTGGGTTCCTGTTCTGTCGATGGTCAACACAATTGTTTGGAATGCTTGTATTCAACAACTGGAAGAGAGAGGAGCAGCTATAATGAGTATTTTATGTAATTTTATATTTTGTAATCACGTTAAAGATCTTAGGTGAATGATTTTCTTATTATAGTTGTTTTTGATTTAGCTTTTAACACCACGATACTTGGTGTGTGTTGTTCCAGACACCTGTGGTGCCAGCAGACAGAAATTTTAGATTTTTTCACTTTTATACCACCAGCGTTTTCTTGTGCTTACTGTTAATCATATTGAAGTTATTTAATGCTTATTTTGTTTTAATACTTTGAGAAGCAATTAATACAACCCATCACCCAGCCACCGAATTATCATTGAGCTAGTTTTTTACATCAGGGTCTTCGCACGTCGAATTATACCAGTTCTATTGGGTGTGCGGAGAATTCTCTTTTCGTAAGGAATTTTTCTTACATATCGTTTATTAAATTAATAATGATTAATAATTTTAAATATAAATTATGAAATACCGCCTAAAGGTAAAAGCTAAAATGTTCGTATTAATCAATGACGAATATAAATACTATTTACAATATCAGTTGGTATGACTTGTGCGTGTAATTATCAGTTTTGTAGAACATAATTTGTTAAATTTTCAACTAAAGTATAATATAAACCAATGTTATCTTACGACCGGTACTTTTGCATATTACATGTGATTAACCATAACGTAATCGATAGATTTGTGGGTTCCTTTTACCAAACACATTTTTAAGATTCATGCAGTTAGAATTGTGGGTCACACTTTTTAGTATGTACTTTTTATAAAAAGTACATAATCCAGAAAACCACAGCCCTTTTTATCATAAGCCTTTTATCATCATTGAAAATGTAAATTCAATAAAATATCTATTGGTTCCATCAGTGAAGACGTCAAAACGCCCACATATAGGCCAACCAAACTACACAAAATTGAATCAGTGTATAAACTTAAAATTTTCTGTTTTAACTTTGTGTAGTATGGGTGGTCTAAATCTAGGCGTTTAACATCACACTGTTAAAGTCTCATATATACTCATATAATTGAGTAAAAGTATTAGCAGCTGTTGGGAGTTAGAGGAAATGCAAACTGCATTATAACTCTTGAAATTTTCTTAAACCTTTGTTATTATAATAATTCTCAATAATTTTCTAAATCGCTAAGACAAGACATGACAAGATAACTTTTAAATAATCACGATTGATCATTAATAACAAAAAACTGCATTGAATTCGAACTAAAGTGGAATATCCAAGCTTTAAGTTGTGTAACAAATTTTTCAGAGATCTTGAAGAAAATCTGCTATAGTTCATAATTCACACGTACGCCACTGACACTGAATGATAGTTTCAAGTTAATGCTAATAGAGGTATTCAAATAATCATTAAATCAAAAATGTTTAGTTATAACAAAGTGATTAACAGCTGGAAATAGTGGTAAATCAGTTAATTAAATATTAAGCACTCTTATAATCGCGTAATAACATCTTAGAGTCTTTTCAGAGTAAAGGCCTGTTTAGATTTACCTGCTCATCTTCTTTTAATGTTAATTAATTTAACCAAGAACAAACGAAGCTGATAACAGGACATATATTTCAATGCAACTATCAAAGCGGGTAAGCCGGAATCGGAAACCAGCGTTTACTGTATCTTCCTCCTTGGTCCTTTTACCCTAATAAGGGTTTGGTTACGTATAAAGTTTTTTTGGCAGATTACTTTTGGTGGTTTGCCATTACCTTCCGAGAAGAAAGGGTTATAATGAAGTTGAATAAATTTTGTAGCTGGGTTGGGGATCGAACGTAGGACTTCTAGCCTAGAGTCCGGTCTTTAGCCTGTTCACATAGCTCACCTCTTAACTGAGGTTTACTGTATACTCAGACTTAATTTTGGTCTTGCAAAGTGAAATTAAAATGAAATAAAATCAAAGTGGTGAATTGGAACAGAGCACAGACAAGCCAAATAAGAACAATACGCATGTTAAACTCAGATACATTCAACAAAACTAATAGATACTACAACCAAAACTATCAACAACACATAATCAATTCTAATATGGAATTGAAAACAACCGGACATAGAAAGCGAACAAGGAAAAGATGCAGCATTGAATAAAATATTTAAAAAAATAAGTATACATTTAAATAGCATTTAAATAAATGCTATTTTTAAAGTTTTCTTAATATTTTTAAATTGGAGACACGTCTAATTACGTTTACTGCTAAACGGGAAGCAATATTTGATAAGAACATTTTTAAGTTAAAAAATATGCATTTGCTATCAAAGCAAACTACGAGAAATTAAATAATATTATTTATATTTGTTATTTTGAATACCAAAGGATAATATATTAAAATGCACTCCTTATATTCCTTATATTCATAAACTTATTCATACCTTATTAAACAACCCATTTTTTATAATTACCTTATAGTATGTACTGGGTGTCCCAATTTCGACAGTTCTTATAGGGGACTTACTTTTGTTTGTTTCCAAATAAATAATAAAAAAAAATGTATTTGTAAAAGTTATATTTGTTTCACATTATCATTTCAGTGACCACCCTGTGTAAAAAAAACAAGATTTATTTACATATGCTATACATTTGAAGAGTTTAATTTATAAATGCAAAACGTCCGATATGTTTCTAATTTAAGAAATATTACCGATTTTCATTACTAATTCCTGGTTAATGTATTAAAAAATTAATCAAATTTTATAAGGTTTACAAACACTTGATAAGGCCTCTACAGGTTTTGTAAACCTGTTGTAAATATAATTTTATTTTTATGAAACCACTGTATATACATAATGTATACAAAATTCATTAGTTATCAAGATTGCATTTGGAGTAATCCACTGTCGGACACCATTTTATAAAAATAACCTTGATTATTTTGCAGCAAATTATGTGGACTGTCATATTCAGCAATTTGACCCGCGTCCATAACCACAACTCTATCCGAATCCATTATTGTGTTCAAACGATGTGCAATTGTTAGAACTGTGCAATTACTAAATTTATTTCGAATAGTATTTTGAATTACTTCATCGGTTCTAAAAAATTAACTTGTAGTTGACGCTTGGTAAAAACAAAATAATGCAATGAATTACTTTTGATCGATACTTGCTGTAGCTTCATCTAAAACTAGTATTGTATTCTTTCGCAAAATGGCTCGAACTAAACATATCAATTGCCTTTGCCCAACACTGAAATTACTACCACCTTCATCCACGTGATAATCTAGTGCAGGAATTGCATCTTTAAAATCAACCTATAAATAATAAAAAAAATGTGAGTATACTTTTTATCATATTTAATACATTATTACAACGTCTAAAGCGTTCCATATTTCTTCATCACTGTAAAGTTCAAACGGATCCAAGTTAAAGCGAATGGAAGCAGAAAATAATACTGGATCTTGTGGTATAACTGTTATACGAGAACGTAAATCCTCTAACTTTACATCTTTTATGTCTATATCATCTATTACGATACATCCCTCAATAGGCGTAAGCCGAAATAATGCAGAAATGAGTGAAGATTTTCCCGCTCCTGTTCTTCCCACAATTCCAATCTTAAAATTATGAGCTATTTTAGGTAACAATTAAGAATTCCAATATATACCTTCTCTCCTTGGTTAATAATAAAATTTAAATTTTTTAAAACTGGCGCATCCGTTAGAGAATATCTTAAAAAAACGTTTTCAAATTCTATTTTTCCTTCGTACGGCCATGACAAAATTAGCTCACCTAGAATAAAATTTCATGAAAAAATAATTTAACATTAACCCTACTTGAGTACTTTTAATTAGTGCATGCGATTCTTCCGTTTTTAATTTTGAAAATTCCAAAATCCGTTCAACCGATGTCATTTCACTGATAATATGAGCAATTTGAGATATTCCCATTATAAGTACTCCAGTCACTGATGCAGTTTGTGAGATTGCCAAACCTGCGTAGCTTCCATTAACCATTCCAACTGCAAGAACAATTTTAAATTTTTTGAAATTCCTTGTTACGGTGGGTATTACAATGATTTAAGATAGCTGAACTTAAAATAACACAAAAGAGAAAAAATGTACATAACAATTCAATCCACAAACCAAACGCGGGTAAGGATGCTATGTAAATGTCCCATGCTGATGTATGCAGATCCTAAAAAAAGTAAAAGATATAATAAATTGAAAAGTAAATGTTGAGTTTAAAGTTTTATGTCCATTTATTTATTCTCGCAATTATAAGAAAAATTTGCATGATCATTACCGCTAGATCTTTGAATAACATTTTTCAGATATAAATATTATTAAAAAAAAAGTTTCAAATTGGAGGAAGACACTTAACCTGATGGGCATCGAATTCTTTTTTTAGTGTTGATTCCATCTCGGTAGATCTTATCGTAACTACTCCATTCCACGTAGCATTGATATATGAATAAACGGGACTCTTGGCTATAAAACAAGAATGAGAAATACAAAGGTATATGTTTTACTACATACTTGCACTTTCCAGGTGTTTCAAATTTTTGGCCACTATAGTGTACCACAGTCCAATTTTTCGAAATAAAAAGGATAATACAACAAATACGATAATCATGTAGTAAGTGTTTATAAACACAATAACCAAAGTACCAATTATAATAAAAGCTACCTAGAAAGTTTTCTAAATAATTTTTGATACTTCAAGTTTTTCTCACCTCACCGTTAATCCTCCATACAACTCGAGAGGCAAATCCTGGTCAACGATTCCAATATCTCGGGAAAATCTATTTATGATTTTTCCACTAGGATGTTTATCAAAAAAATTTATTGGTGCATTTAGCAATGAGTGATACATATCATTATGCATTTTACTCGAAATAGATGTTATGGTATTGAAAAATAAAGCGCATGTAATAACCGATATTACAATGAAGATCAGCAAAATTGTAGCATATCCAATGATTATTGAATTGGTTGAGAGTGTGGTAATATAATTTACAATTTTGTTCCTAAACAAGGTTGATCCACGGATAAACTGTACGCTGCTGTGAGAGGTTGAGTTGATAGAGTTGTGCTGGGTCCTTTTAAATTAAACAAACTTTCCAGAAATTGTAAAAATAAAAAAAAATTATTTACCAAAATGTAAGCCACAAATCGGAGCAATTTGCCAAAATTTGTGCAACAAGCAAAAGTAAAACAATTACTATGAAAGAGCACTGATTGTTCCCAATGCTGATGTATTGCAAAAATGCCGACTTGGGGTTTTTGAGATTATCATTAGACTCTTCTTCAACATTTTTTTCCATTATATTTTTAATTTCATTTGTCTATTTTAAAAAATATTTCAAATCGGATTTCATATTATCATGTCACTTACGGTTGGAATTCCATTATTTGATGTTTCAGCGCCCAAGTCTTCCGCAAGTATTGAGTGTGATGCCAAATCAGGAAATTTTAATAACTTGGTTAGGTCTTTATGCATACCGACAAGTTCTTCATATGTACCTTGTGCCTCAACTCGACCCTAAAGTTTTTAAAAATTTTAATCAAATATACACCCTAAAAATTTTATTCAAATATAATGTATTAATCACTAAAATCTTACCTGATTTAGGACTATAATATGATCCACATTTTTGAGGTACTGCAGTTGGTGTGTAACTAAAATTCTAGTTGTCCCTTCTAAAAACTCGACAATGCATTTTTCAAATAGTTCTTTGGCAACATGTGCGTCGACAGCAGATAATGGATCATCCAATAAATAAATATCCGATTTTTTGTAAACTGTACGAGCAAGACTTACCCTTGCTTTTTGACCACCACTTAACGAAATCCCTTTTTCCAAAAGTAAGGTTTCATCTTTTTGTGCAAATAGCTCAAAGTCTCTTTTTAGAGAACACGCATGTACTACATTTTGGTATCGATTTTCTTCATACTCCTGCCCAAATAATATGTTATGTTTAACTGTAGATGCAAAAAGCCAAGGTTCCTGAGATGCATAAGAAATTTTTCCGCCTATCAAAGAGCTACCTTGAGCACTTGACAATTCACCCAACAAAAATTGTAAAAGAGTCGATTTTCCAACACCCACCGTCCCTATCACAGCACATAAACTTCCCGGTTTAACTGTAATATTAATATTTCTTAGCACTTCCAATTCTGGATTCCATGAAATAGTAATATCTTTTAAAAGTATTTCTCCTGAAACGGTACTCGATTGTAACTGAAACGGTTTTTCTTCCAAGAGTAAAAATTCCTCTAATCGTTTAATTGCTACCAAACTTTCGGCTGCAAAATTAATCGACTTTGGAAGTAAAAGTACAATACTTTCTTGCAGAAGATTAAAGATCAACGTTACTGAAAACACTTTCGCAGCTGTTATCTCATGTCCTAGTAAGGTATAAATTGTTACAGTCACAAACATTATCAATCTTGAAGTGTATGTCCAAGAACATCTGGAATTTCCCATCAAACATAACAGGGTTCTAAATATTTTAATTTCTTTTGTTCTAATATAGTTTACCAAGTTTGAAAATGGTTTTTCCCACGCATACATTTTAATAAATCTTATTCTTAAAAATATTTCTGATAACGATTTAATCCTGAGATCTGTTTTCTGAACCGCTTGAAAACTGAATTTTGCAATGAATTTTCCACTTAAAGCTAAAACAGATTTTGTTGTTAAATTGTAGAATTTATTGTTTACAAACCTTGAAATGGAATCGCTAATATAAATAGTCCAACTCCGATAATACCAGATATTTGCATTTGAGTCCACGTAAAAGCGGTTGCTGCTACTAACACAAATGGTGAAACAATTATATAGCTTAAAACCATTAATGAATCAAATCTGCTGACATCGTAGGTTAGTAAGTTTATTACATGACCCGATGAAAATGTATTTAAAGATTTTGTACTTAACCTCAACACCTAAAAATATTAAAATATTATACCTACTTATTTTTTTACTTTTTTGATTTTACTTTTCGATATATGAGTGCCGAACAAGAAATTCTAATTCGCATTCCTATAAGTGGAAGTAAATAATCAAGTTGATTAACCATAAGAATTCTTAAAATATTGACCAATATTATTAATCCTCCATAAACGTACATCATTTTCGTGCGATTTTCAGTATTTGGTGTTACAGAAAATAATTTTATAAATTCTGACGTCAAAACAGGTATCATAGGTCTAAAATAATTAAAAATACTTGTTAACTCGAATACATCCAAACCAAACTGGAAATAATCGCTGAATTCGCAAAGGGAACCTATGGCTTACCCGTCAATTTTTGTGATATTTTTTAAATGAAAGTAGAATGAAATTTGATATTTATATGGTGAGTAAAAATTTTGTTAATCCATTCATGCGCGTAATTCCCACTAATTTAATATTTTTTGAAAATAAAACATATTAAATCAAACGTTTAACCAAATATTTATTCCTTTTTTGCTCTACTATCATCTAAAAAGATAATCGAAATTTGCAGGTGATCAGCTATAGGTTTCCATCGTCAGTTTTAATTTGCTGATAATTCTTACGCAAGTACAGCTGTTTCGATAACTAATAATACAGAACAAAAAGCAAAACGCCAAAAAAATATTTTTCGTATGATCCTAAGTAAACTAGGTTTTTTATTCTGATTTCTAGTTTTAATAATTTCATAATTCCATTCACTTTCAAGAATATTTGTTAAACCATTAGATTTATTGTACGATGAGCACTCATACAAATCGATAGAATTGTAATCTTGCCTTATACATTTTAAAAACACTTTTCTGCACCACCTTTAAAATAAATTTGATTATTTAATAGTTCATAAATCTTATTATTTAAAAGTACACTTACAAAAACAGTAATTTTGAAAAAATATTGGCTTTATCCTTAGGATTACATTCTCTTGTGTAAGTATTACGACGATCCATTTCTACACTAGAATTTTTTTGAATGTGAAAACATGTGATCAATGTAGTTTACAAGTTTTCTATTGTTATATAAATACTAATGAGTAATGAGTCATTTTAAATTAACAATAAATTTTTTAACTTTTATAAAACAGAACAAAATAATCTTGGAGAATACGTTCAAAGTGTCCGCACTTAATTTATCTTTGTTCATTACAAACAAATTGGAAAATAAAATCAAATTATTATAAATATGAGATATTAAATAAATAAATAAATATGTAAATATGTAAGTCTTGGCTCTTAAGAATTGTAAAAAGTTAGTGTAGCTTTTTGGTTCACTAGCACCAGAAAAACGAAAGTGGAAAATTGTAACAAAAAATGAAATTAGTATACCATAATATTGTGATTATTATGTGCTTTATTCGAGAATTTAGTGGTACAACGGTTTTACGGTACCTAATAGATACAATGATTGATTTTGAACATAAGAATTGAAAACTTTATCTCTTTCTTTGAGGCAGTCGGAGAGTAATAGTCAAGCGAGCTGACTACAAACGCTCAATACTCGGTTTGAATTCGGGTGAAAGTACAACTTTATTCTGGCCGTCTCATTAGTCCGCCAGGTTGGAGGTTTTACGTCGGGCTGGCTCCTCGTCGAAGGTAAAAAATGTAAAATGCTTACAAAACCAAACGCCGGCGCCGCCTGGAAATGTTTGGAAATCGGAAGACGTCGTAGAGCGTTAATAAAACCAAATAATACATCTCTTTCTTTAATCGTAACGCTCGTATACGTAACTTAACGTATGTAACGATTATTACCAACTTAAAAAAATCTACTTTTACTAGTGAGAGTCTACAATACTTAGTGAATATATACTTTTCCTATAAGGGGTCAAGAAAAGTAAATTGACAATAAATTGTTATTCTCGTTTTTACAAAAAAAATTTTTGATATAGGTACCTATGTAAATCTATAAAACTAAAGAACGTCTTATTTGTTTAAAAAAGTTAAGTATACCTTAAAAACTTAAAAATTAAGTTAAAAAATATAATAATATATGTTTTATTTATTGCAGCACGACAGAGCACTGTGGCATTTAGAATTGCACAAAACTGTCCTTTTCTTACAAAGAATTACTCTTTCATCCGACCAGAAAATTTAAAAATTTTTGCTATATAATGCTATCCATGTCAATCTTACCTAAATTTTTTTGTAACATTTAAGATATTTTTTATTTTTTGTTTGGTTAGATAGTGTTTTTTAATTATAGTTTCACATTGTTTTTATTATGTTGCCAATATTTTCACCTATTTATTTTTGCTATAATTACTATAATCACTGCTTTTTTAATTATTAAACGTAAATAATTCATGTACTACCGTTTGTTATTTGAGTTCAAATTTGGAAAGATTCATTATTCAGAAACAACAAAATATTACAAATCAGCAAATCACATTGTGTGAATTCACATATTGAAAGCAGAGCAACTGACTATTTTAAATAAGCAGAACTACTTATTATAGCAAAAATATTTCTAAAGTAGTAGGACGGATAAATCGATCGCAAAAATTAGGGGTGCTTATAGGTTAGGAATACATCGTAAATAAATTTATTACTTATTATCAAGTAATAATTAGATGAATTGAGTTTATCAGGTTAAGTGAAATCATTGTTCCAAGATAAAAAAGCGTATAGTATAAATTATGGGGTTTTCATAATCAGTATTAAACATTTGATATTTAAATATCACACAATTAGAAATGCTAGTATTGATTTTTCACATAAACATAGCGAACGAGTAGAGTTAATGCACTCTAAGTTGGAACAGCAGAAATAATGTGCAGAAATTAAAATTAAACAGAGCGTCGTCTTCGAAAAGTAGCCAACAAAGATTCTCGTCTGGATTGTGCAAGGGAAGATATAATATAAACGTGCGGGAGAATGTAAATATAAAACGTTAAAATTAAAATTTTACGTTTCACTGTCGTCATCCTTCCGCCATACATTATAATTCATTATCGTCATCACATTTTGGCTTACACATTATGGTAATATCATCTCACACGTTTTAAATCATTTGTTACGAGCTTTCTCTACAAAGCGACACTTACCTATGTACCTGAAACAAAACGTCATCATAGGTGCCGACGTAGCTTGCAAGCTTTGGTTGTGTGGGGGGGGGAGGTATCTAATGTTGGTAAGTGCACGTTGATGCTTTGTGACCGTTTTTCTCCTTTTATTCAAGTTTGATAAAATGCTACAAAAATATTATATAATAATATATTATTTTCCAATTTGTTTGTAATGAACAAAGATAAATTAAGTGCGGACACTTTGAACGTATTCTCCAAGATTATTTTGTACTGTTTTATAAAAGTTAAGAAATTTATTAATCTAAAATGACTCATTAGTATTTATTTAATACAATCTAAACACAGAAGTATCACGTGACCTTGGCACAACCAGGTTGAAATGACAATGCAATCACTCCTAAATCGTGCGAGGTCAACACAAGAATTTGTAAAACGTTTATGGTGTGGAGGGTGCTGTAGATCACCAGTTGAGCTAAAAAACAAAGACATGCGACATGCACAACTAAATGCCTGGAAACAACATAAATAAAATGCGTTTCTTTGGTAAATGTTTGTATAATGAAACTAAATAGTAGTTTTTCTATTTTGCGTCTAAAACAAAGTCATTTCGATGCGCGATTGCGTATCGAAATGGACCCTATTATGAAACGCAATTTTTTGTTTTATGAGGTTGATGACAGAAACGTCATTGAAAATTAAAACAAATAATGTCATTTTAAATCAAATTAAAAATCTCCAAATTTGTGTTAAACATTTTAATTAACTGTAAATTAGAGGCAATAATAAAGAAAATTCTTAATTGCAAGTATAATTTTGTTTATTTAAACTCTTGTGCGATGTATTAACCTGTAAATTTTTGACACAAAATTTCAAAGTTTTCAAATTTGTTTCAAATGTCAAATGTGTTACCAATCAACTTAAAAATAAAACAAAATTTCAAATTGACTATAATAATTACAAACACATTTTTTTAAATTTTAAACCATAAAAAATGCAAAATAGAAAAAATTGTATAAAAAACTCGTTTCATAATCATTTTTATTGCACTTATCTTTTAGAAAACTCCCCGCTTCGCGGCTCGTTTTCTAAACAGATATCGTGCAATAAAAACTTTGATTATGAAACTCGTTGTTTAATATACTATTATATCACGAGGGCGTAAGGGGTTGTTTTTCGTCACGAGACGTAGTTTATGACACGAGCCGCAAGGCGGCAAGGGGAATAATAGTCGAGAGATGAAAAAACCCTGGAGCCCGAGTATTATGAACAGCTTTTCGTAAATTTGAGAATAATATCCGACAAAATTCACGATTTTTTTGCAATAATTGCAGAAATTTCATAAATTTATAACACGTTTTAATTGACATCGTGGTAGTGTAAAACCAACTTCTACTTGTAACCATGGTGTTTTTCTTGGCACCAGTTGGTACCCTGGAGGGCGGCCATGTTGGGGCGCCATGTTCATTTTGATTTTTACTCTCGTAAAGTTTGAACGTTTGTGTATTGTATCGTGTGTTTTCAACTAAAAATGCTTAAAAACCAAGAAATAATCGTTAAATAATCAATAAATACGACATTGTGGTCGCATCTATCGATGTTCATAGACACGTTGCAAAAAAATCGCAAATTTGATATTGATGGATCACGTGGTAGGTACTATCGCGTTCAGCAAAAAGCGGTATTTATGGGGCGAATTTATAGACAGGCAAGTTTTTCACAATTGTGTGGTTAAGATAAAATATGTAAATAAATGATTTTTGAAAATTTTTGTTTTTTTGAAATTTTTTTACTCCCGGGAGAAAAACAAAGTGTCACGAAAAGAGCTTCTTTACTCCCGAAAAACCGGGTAGTCACTTTACACCCAAAATCACGAAAAATTATTAACACCACTGGTATACACACAGGCACGTTAAATGTGCTCCGGTACTTGTTGACATAAAGGTCCCTAAAGTGATCGGTTTGTACAAACGCAAATAGCTATTTTTAAAATTAATATTGTAATTGCATGAATTTATATAATTTGACTTTGACGGCCATCCTTGGTTGTCTAATCAACTTGAAAATATTTACATAAACTAAAAATTATGGTGTCAGTTACGGCACAACTACATTTGCGATAGATGCACTGTAATACCGCGATAATGACAAAAATTAAAAAAAAGTACTTATAAATTACTTACATATTTACATGGGTATAAAGTGGCATTCACATAGGGGGTGTTTAGATGGTATGTAGATAGTAGAATCAGGCACTGCTTATAGGTTTGAAAATGTAAAATTACCAACCTTGATTGATTACCAAACCAATCAGCAGTGCCGGATTCTACCATCCACATACCATTCAAATACAATCCCTTATGTGAATGCAGCTTAACGCTGCAACCTGGAGATCCAGCTTTTCACACACCGCCATAAACGTAAGGAAGACGATGAGCAGAATGGGTAATGGGGATGATTTTTAACGATTTAAAAACAAATGTTGAAGGGTTGATTGCCTTTTCAGGAATGCATTATCCACGTAATACTTAGTTAATAAGAATGATGAAAATCGGCAATAAAGAATCTGACATAAAGTCGCTGAAGATTTTTCAATAATAAACGGTGAGACGTGATGATTACCAATTGAATGATTCTCACTTGTTAACCGAACAAAAAACTTAAAAGTTGTCACTTAAGCAAATTTGATGTTAAGTATACTACCCATAATTTGGAATTCTCAAATTAAATTGTAGGTACCAAAAATCACAACTAATCGTCGAACATCCCAACAGGATTATTCAGTCACATCCGCAAAAATGTGTCTAATTAAACCCAAACAAAGTGCAATGCAACTTGGTGATTGTACGGTAAAAACTTAACCTGCTACTGATTAAAAATCAAGTAAAAGCAAATACCTACAACGACGCCACTATGTTATAGTTTAGTTTTGCATAATTTTGATGACTCTAAGATGCCAGGATGTCGAGGTCCCGTCTAGAAAATGCACGTATTGAAATGAAAATCTTAAAGATAAGACCTTTTATCCAATACCTATGTAAAATTAATGTAAGAATATTACCAAGCAAGCCACAGCAGTGGAGTGATGTGATCGCTGGTTGAGTATAGAGCAGAAATTCTGGGTTCAAATCGCGGATTGCACAGAATTTCTTGGCTCGGCCTTCCGGTGAACATCCACACTCTGTGGTGATCCCTGATATTTGTGTCGACGTCATTACCGTAAATACGGCTGCGTCACACACGCAAAGTTAGCAAAATAGGTTAGGTAAGCAGGGAAAAGTCATGGGCCTTCTAGGCCTGTAGAGCTGTCATATATATATATATATATATTACCAAGCAAAAACTATGTTATGACTAATTTAAAATTTAATGAAATGAAACTAAATGTTGACGTATTTAAAAAAAATATTCTTACACATTGTCTTTTCATCGTTAGGGATTCAATGCCATTATTTCTGACCTATTTTGACATCAGTCCAATTTAGTGTTATATTTAATAGCTTTATAGGCCTAGAAAGTCTTTGGCTTGTTTGACCACATTGATCCAATCTTTTCGTCGTTTTCATCGTTTCCAAATCTTCTTGAACCTTATTTCTCCACCTTTTCATTGGTCTTCTTCTACGTTTTGTACCGTCTATTTCGGACGTCTATATCTTGCGTATACTATTCTGTCTTTTTTCCTTTTTAAAATGTGTTCCAACCATCTTATTTCTTGTGACCTGACGACACCCACTATGTGTGGTTTGTTATATAGCTCGTATATTTCTTCATTACTTCTTCTTTGCTATTGTTCATCAATGTTTTTCCCTCCAAATATGTTTTCATTATTTTTCTCTCCCATATTGCCCAAATATCTTGCGCTTGTTTTCCTAGGGACCATATCTTACAATCATATAACACAGTTGGTCTTACAATTTCTTTGTGTTATATGTTTGACATTGATCACTTTTGCTATTAATTTTTTATTTACTATAAATCCCGTACCTAACCTTTGATTCTTCCCACTACTGATAAGGAATGTATAACCTTCCACATTTATTATAAAATATCATTATGCAATTTTGATATCTGTTTAAGAGCCCCTGATTCAAAAGATCTTCTTACGTTCTATGTTGCCACTAAATTACGTTATCAATTTTTACTTTGTTGTTTTGCTTTTCTTTTTTTTCTGTTTTATTGCCTCGTTATCTTATTTATTGCTGTGTGTATTATGTTTATCAATTTTTTTATGTTGATACTTTAGTCAGTTTCACTTGAAGTTCATTGATTTCTTCATTCTAGATATATGGTTTTTCGTCAACCCAAAATTTTTTGAATCCTGGTGTCGCTTTGTTCCTTTTCCCTCGTTTTTCTTTAGTTTTTATTTTTTTTTGTGCCTGGATTTTTTTTGTATTGTATAGTCATCGTTAATAAATATTTTACTTCTTTTCAGCTTTATCATGTTTTTCATAACATCCATTTTAGTTTCGTTTTACTCAAATTCTACTGCACATCTATCTTGACTAATAAGACTACGTACAGAGAAGACGCTGGTTTCAAATACCGGCTTTACCGCTTCGATATTTGCATTAAAATATCTGATCTTTTACCAGCTTCATTTGTTCTCCGTCAATGCAAATATCAAAGCGGGTTAGCCGGCAAAAGGGACTATGAAGGAACTACTAAGAAAGAAACACCTTGTGTACTGGAGGAATCTTCCGGCACTGAGGTAATCGCGGATGTTCATTCGAGAACCCTCCGGCGACAAAGAGATCAAGAAAATGCTCCAACTGAGTAGAACTCGGCTGAGGAAAACAGTAGGACTGTACACAGGACACTGCTGCTTAAATAAACACCTCAATAATATTGGGGTCATCAAAGATTCTACATGTAGTATGTGTGGAGAGGAGGAAGAAACTCCATACCATCTGCTATGTGTATGTCCAGCTCTTGCCACCGTAAGGCATGAACACCTAGGGAGTCGCTATCCGACCACCGAGGAGATAAGAAATTCACCCATCAATAATGTCCTCAACTTTGTTGAGGACTTGAACTTGATGGGGTAAAACTAGAAACGCGGGGTACAATGGTCCAGGAGCCTAAGTGCAAGTGGGAGTAAATTTTACAAACCACGCCCGTTCAGAAATAATAATAAGCCGGCATATGCAACCAGCGTCTACTTTATACGAAACCCTTCTACTTCTAGGTTTTCATTCATAAAGTTTTTACAGTTAACACACATTAACTCCAACAATTACAACATTATTTCTTGTGACTTTTCTTTTTCCCATTTAGATTGTTTGTTCTATTTTCATCAGATATATTTCTAAATTTTTGCGTTCTTTTTACCATTTTCGTCTCTCACTTTAGTAAGCTTTTTTTTGGTTGTTTATTTGTACCTTTGTTTGTTTGATTTCCTACTTAATCTCAGCAATTTAAGTTGTAAATTGTATCTTCCAGGTTAACAACATACTTGTACGCGCCCCACTGTGGTACCAGCGTCAAGCGGAGAGGGAAAGCAGAATCCACAGTCCACTGGTAGAAGTAAAAGCGAACACATGTATTAAGAGTGTTAAATATAAAAGATTAAAAATATTATATTGTGTTTAAATCAAACAAAACCTATGGTAACAATACTTTTATTGCCTGTTTTTATTTCTACCTTGATGGTGCTTGTTATCCTTGCGATATCTCCTCGAATATCTCTGCACACTTGCAGTTTAAATGTAAAACTAATCTTTGATAAGTTGGAAATTATAAAAATTCATAAATTTTTGGTTTTGTTCCGGAGGAGATCGCAAACTCCATTGTGGAATAATAGAGAAGACAGAGGTCCTTGCATTCCTTGTATGTTATCAAGAAATGTCCAAATTTAAACTGCATTTTTTGTTTTAGACTGTGTTTAATTCTCTCAAGAGCCGTAGCCGCTAATTTGAGACCCAATAATTTCGTGTCTGGTAATTTGATCCTCTGGTAATTTACTCCCGAAAATTTAAACACCAAATGATTTCACCTCCAGGTAATTTAGTTTCCGGTAATTTTGTTGTGGGTTATTTGATCTCGGTAATTTTGCCCGATTACGATTTATATTATTTCACCGTATTTTATTAACATAGTATTTAATTAGAAAAATTTAGCGCTTGAGCCTTTTTGGGAAAGGTTTATGGGTTTGTTCAAACAAATTTACAGTGCCAGATACGCTAACACCTCATTGGAAATATGGACACTTAATAATATACCAACCGGTAATTTTGACACGAATTTTTTGAAGCCGCTTGGTTTGACAAAAGAACATTTTGACACCAGCACATTGAGGAAGATCTACTCTTTTCCTAGTAGCACACTTTGCTAAATAGAACCTGTCTAAGAAATATTTTTAGTAAATAAAATTATTTGCTTTGGTCCCTTCTTCTCCAGACACTCCAAGACGTTTTGACAAACGTAAAATCACGGAAAATCTCAGATTTCTGAGAATCAAATTGGCGAAAACCAATTTACCAGGAGAATTCAATTACCTGGAGATTTTGAATTGAACAAGATCTTTTATTGTGTGAGCAATTCACGCACACTGTGCTTTTTTTTCAGAAAAAAATAGTTATTGTTGAATCACATGAGCTAGTCGGAGCAAAACACAAGTTAGTCTGCCACTTGCTAATAAAATTTTCCTCTGTATTTTTTTGTTTCTCCATAATTGCGGAAATAGATGACAATATGTATGTACATAATAAATATCTTTATTTTGTCTACAATAAATTTTATAATTGTATATGCAGCTATAAGATTAAATTTATTAATTGTTTCTTTGTTGTGCCGGAATAAGATACTACATATTATTAATTTCATAAATATAAATTAATTTAATTTAATTGCTTACATTTTGATATTAATTCAAGTGGAAAGAATGACTTTTGATTTTGTGTTTGTGTATATAATGAAGAAAAAAAATTATAAAATGCAAAATAATCACACTAAGTAATCACCATTACTATCCCAAGATCTCACCCTTCTATGTGAAATAAATTTCTATCAAATTTAATAACAAAAATTTAAATCTCCACGCTTGTTTAGTTAATTTTTGCTTAACTAAAGATGCCGTATAATTTTTTTAGTCGATTCCAGTGGATATAAGAAAATAAAGACTTTTAATTTTAAATTCAAATAAAATCTATTTGTAAAGGTGACAAAATGAAACAAACCACTTGAATTTAAATAATTTATTAAAAATGATGAAAAGAATTAATCATCTGTACAATTTTTATACGCACTTTCTGCAATAGATTTTAACTGTGTTGAATTAGCTTCGGCAACCATTTTAGAAAAGTAACCATTTTCGTTTTGTAATAAATTATGAGGATGATCAAATTCAACAATTCTGCCTGCATCCATAACCATAACTTTATCCGAATCCATGATAGTGTTCAACCGATGAGCTACGGTTATCACAGTGCATTGTCGAAATTTATTTCTTAGAGTTTTCTGAATTAAACTGTCGGTTCTGCAAAAACTTGAGTTTATAACAAAGTTTATTATACTTAATAAAAACCATACTTCTGATCTACGTTGGCTGTAGCTTCATCCAAAACCAAAATTTTGTTCTTCCGTAAAATAGCTCGAGCAAGACAAAGTAACTGCCTTTGACCTACACTAAAATTACTACCTCCTTCATTCACAAAGAAATTTAAAGAAAAAGCAATATCTTTCAATTCGATCTAAAAATATAGTGTTTTATAGAACAAAAAGTAAGTTTTTTGAAACTTTCGTACCTCTTCCAGTACTCTCCAAATTTCTTCGTCCGTAAATTTTTCGAATGGATCTAAGTTGTATCTAAGAGTTGCAGAAAATAATACCGGTTCTTGTGGAATTATGGAAATATGCGAGCGCAAGTCTTTTAGAGATATTGTTTTGATATTGACTTGATCTATTATAATAGTGCCTTCAATAGGAGCCAGGCGAAACAGTGCCGAAATTAGTGATGATTTACCAGCTCCAGTACGACCCACAATTCCAACCTAAAATAGTGGATTAAAAAATTTTTAGCTAAAGATGAGATTTATAAAACAAAAACTCATTGTTGCATTTATCTATCATACCCACGCAGAGTCATGGTGCTTTGAAAGCATCCTGATGAAACATGACGAAAAAATGTTAATTATTGAATATTACCTTTTGACCAGCATTAATAGTAAAATTCAAATCTTTTAATACTGGCGGATGTAACTCTGAATATTTCAAAAAAACGTTAATAAATTTTATGTTTCCTTCGTATGGCCACAATAATTTAATATCCTCATCTAAAAATAAAACAAAATAACAAAAAAAAGTAAATTTTCTAGTTTCATACCTTTTTTAGGTGAAGTATTGGGTTCTTCGTTTTCCAACTCAGTGTATTCTAAAATTCGTTCTACGGATGCCATTTGACTAATAGCTTGGGCAATTTGAGATATTCCATATTGAACCATGCCAGTTAATATTGTAGATTGAGATATGGCTAGCCCAACGAAGCTTCCACTAACAACACTATCTAAAATTATTTCATTTTTAGGTGAAACCTTGACAAAAATTTTCTTCCAACTTACATTGATTTAATAAAATGAATCCAAATACTACGCAAAAGAAAAAAACTAAACTTAGGGAATCTAACCAAAGGCCGAAAGATGCTAAAGATACTAAAGATAAATACCAGCTAGACGTGTGGGTATCCTGAAAGCAACAAGTAAGTCCAGATATGGAATAAATTTTTCAAAAGATTACCTGATGCAAGTCAAATTCTCTTTTTAAAACAGATTCATTTTCGGTTGCTCTAATGGTAGTTATTCCATTCCAACTGGAGCTTATATGGGAGAAAATGGGACTCTTCGCTAGAAACATAAAATAAGGAAACAATATTAATTATATGATGAAATCAATTATGACACGTTTAATACGGATTATTTACTTGATCTTATCTCCAACATTATTTAGTGTTCACTTACTTATTCCTTCTAAAAGTTTGATGTTTCTAGCGACTGTAACAAACTCCCGTCTAACCTTATTAAATCCTATTGATAAAATTACGATAATTGGGATCATGTACGGATTAGTAATAAACACCATAACCAAAATTCCTATCATAACTAAAATTATCTACAAATAATTCATTTAAAGATCCCAATGTTACTCAAGTAAACGTTTTGTACCTGAATCGACATATGCACAAGCTGCGGTAAGAGATCGTCCACAATTCCCATGTCTCTTGAAAATCTGTTCAAAATTCTTCCACTAGGATTTGAGTCAAAAAATTTGGTAGAAGTTAAAATTAACGCATTGAGCATTTTGCTATGTAAATTCTTTGATGAAGTCATTGCAATTTTATAAAAATGTATTGCTCCAGATGACAGTAATATAATGCAAAGTCCCAATAACCCAGTATAAACGTATATAGCCATATTTACAGAAACGTTAGTTGATGCAATCTTTGCTTCGATACTATTGGAACCGTTTATGGGTAAACTATTTATCAACGCTTCTTGGGATGTCCTACAATTCAAAGTTTAATAAAATGCTTTAATAAGCTAGAAAAGGTTAATCACCAAAATGTAATCCACAAATCGGTGCAATTTGCTACCACTTGTCCACCTAGCAGAAATATGGTCAGCAAAACTAAGCTACAAAAGCTGCCACCAAACTTTAAATACTGATAATAATTACTTGAAGCGTTAGTTGTCAACATTTCTTCGTCGTTTGAATTGTTATCAATTTGACTAACATGTAATTTGCAACTCTAAAATTGAGAAAACTTGATTTATTGCATTAAAAAAATTAATTTTTATTTTTACCACCGATAAGGTGGCGCTAATGGAATCGGTTGGAACGTCTACAACTCGATTTTCTTCTAAATTTTCTTGCACCTTATTTGATTCGTCGCTCCTTACCAATAATTTTGTAAAATCAATGTTGACGTCAGATAAATGTTCGAAAGTTCCCTGAGCTTCTATTTTACCCTAACCAATATTCAGATTTTATAATAATTTTTCAAAAAACAAAATTGTTAATAATTACCTGATTGATGACTACAATATGATCTACTTTCTTGAGGTATTGCAATTGATGAGTTACCAAAATTCTTGTTTTATTTTTTAAGTAATCTACAATACAATTTTGGAATAATTCGTTTCCAACGTGGGCATCTACAGCAGACAATGGATCATCTAAGAGGTAAATGTCTGCACGTTTGTAAACACTACGTGCTAAGTTTATTCTCGCCTTTTGACCTCCACTTAGAGAAACTCCTTTTTCGCCGACCAACGTTTTATCTCCTTGGGGAAGCAAGCTAAAATCTTTTTTCAACGAGCAAACACTAACGACTTCGTGATAGAAATCTCTATTGTATTCTTCACCGAACAAAATGTTTTGTCTTATCGTGGACGCAAACAACCATGGTTTCTGTGACGTGTACGTAATGGTACCGTCGATCGAAATCGTACCACGGTCTGGTATTAGCTCTCCCAACAGTAAATGGAGAAGGGATGATTTTCCTACACCAACAGGTCCAACTATAGCACATAAACACCCATTGGGTATTCTTATGTTGATATCTTTCAACGTAGGTAAACTGGGTAACCACGAAGCTTGAACATTTTTCAACAAAACTTCTCTTCTGTTATTTGTAGTTATTTTTGGTAAACATTTTTCTTCAAGTAACAAGAAATTTTGTAAACGATTTATGGAAACCAATGTTTCTGCTCCTAAATTAACCCCAAATGGGAAAAAGCAAACAACAGATAACTGCAAGGTATTGATGATCTGCGCCATCGAAAAAACTTGTGACGCAGTTATACCATTACCTAGTAACGAATAAGTTACGATGGTTATAAATAAGATCGTTCTTTCTATAAACACCGATGCGGATACGATGAAACCACGTAAATAACTTACTTTGGTGAGAAAATTAAGTTCTTGTATTCTGACATTATTTACCAAAGCAGTGAACGGTTTTTCCCATGCATACATTTTAATAACTTGAATTCCCGAAATTATTTCAGACATTTTTTTAACTCTCATGTCCGTTTTTTCAGCTACTTTAAGACGAAGTTTCGACATTAAACTTCCACTGTAAACTGTAAAAAAAAATATTTACCACTGGTCTATCCAGAATTTGATTTTTCGAACCATATGATGGTACTGCTGTAACTATTAAAATTGT
This sequence comes from Rhagonycha fulva, assembly GCA_905340355.1. Classification (NCBI taxonomy): domain Eukaryota; kingdom Metazoa; phylum Arthropoda; class Insecta; order Coleoptera; family Cantharidae; genus Rhagonycha; species Rhagonycha fulva. Next base: position 41,194,927 of record HG996556.1, read on the forward strand.
GATGCTGATTACCCCGGCAATTCCAACTTGGTACCACATAAAGGTGGTTCCGATTATAGTTAAAATGGGCATAATCCATAGATGGTGTAAGTAAAATGCAACAGAATCAAATCTGTTAACGTCATTTGATAGAAGATTTACTATTTCACCAGCTGTACATTGCTCTAAAGACTGTGGACTTAACCTCAACATCTGGAAGAATAACTTATGAACTTGAACCACTTGAGGTTATTGAAAAATTAAAAGATACCTTTCTATAAACTAGTGAAGAACAAGCAACTCGAACCCTCATCCCCATTCGATTTAACCCTAACGTATTATGATGATCAATAAATATCATTGCCATCATAGTTAATATCATGGATCCCCCATAAATATACATTTGTTTAACTTCTTCATCTGTGCTACTCTTATCAGAAAATAAGGTTATAAAGTAAGCCAATAGAATGGGTACAATTGGTCGTAAAACAGCCATATGAAAAAGCAGAATTAGACCGTAAAAAAAGTAGCTCCAAAAAAAAGTCTTGCGAATTGCTCTATAAAAGCTTGGATTAACATTTCGAATTCCTGCTAATATAACTTCTTGATTCCAATTGCTTTCTAATCGATCGGTCAATAATTGGGATTTATCGGATGGTAGACATTTATACAGATCGCTCACTTTTAAGTCATTGTGGATGCTTTTTGAGCATAGTTTTCTAAACCAGCTAAAAAATATACAAAATTCAATTGTTACTTATTAAGTTTAACATTTTTTGTTAGTAATATTTTCAAAATATTAATAGCTAATATTATAAAATCAAAACTAAAAATAATATTAACTTTTTTTGTTTTATTTTGGCTCTGTATTTACTTTTACAATATCTGTGACCGGAAGCTAAATGGACTATGGTCAAATTAATTTTTAAAAAATTGATAACCATTTTACTCAGTTTAAACTGTCCAAGACGTCATTGACAGTAAAAATAATTACAAACGCTTTGTAATATTGAGGTTTTTTTTACATGAGATAATATTTTTCAAATAAATTTACAATAATTAAAATAACCCACGGCAGTGGAGTGATGTGATCGCTGGCTGCGTTACGAGCGGGAATTCTGAGTTCAAATCTTGGACGCATCAGAATTTCTTAGCTCGGCTTTCCAGTGAACATTCTCACTCCGTGGTGAACCAAAAAACCAACCAACTAGCCAAAATACTCAACCCAAAAAAACATAAAACAAACAAAAAAAATACTGAACAAATTAAAAATTAACATTTAGAAGTGCTAATAACCCAGTAGTTGATCTACGTTAAAATGTAAATAAAAAAAAAAAAAATTAAAATGTTACTTACGCAAATGTTAAAATAGAAATCCAATTTGTCTTCTCTCTGGGATTTGGATCCGTTAATATAATTACATTTTCCATTTGTGCTTAATATTTTAATACAAATACTCAAGAGCACCACGTTTTTACAAAGAATTTTGAAAAACTTATCACAATCATTCTATACAGTTTACACTATCGATTATTTTAACATCTTTGTAGTAATAAATTGAAAATTATATTATCACCAGAAATATTTATTTAAATTATAAGATAATTTATGAACTCTAAACCCACATAAAGATTATACATAATATAAAAACAACAAGGTTAATTTGTTAGTTTTATGATTAATTTTCATTCAGATACTAAAAATATCAATTAAAATTAATAAAAACTGATAATAATCATAACTTACAAAAAAAATTATTTTTTTCTATACAAGAAGAGGGTACAAGAAGAGGATTTGGTATTAGTTTAAAGAAATAAACAAAAAAGGTCATCGATAAATCTTTACCACTACAATTGTAACAATAATTTTTTAATCACGATTATAGTCGAGTTTTTATATATAAAAAATCTGCAGGTGGATGCTAGATATGAATTTGTACAAATCATAATACAAAAGCAACCAGTCAGGACCCTCTTAACACTCGACATTCAATGATAACTTAATTAAAAAAATTATAAAATCCAAGAACACCTTATCGGATTACATGTTTCGATCTGATTTACGTATTTTTATTTGTTAAACTGATCTTGTCAGCCCCATACTGGCTTATAATGTACATGTACATTTCTTATGACCTCTTTCCTCCACTACTGGTAATCGTTGTAATTGTTTGTAGAATTTTAAAAATAAACGCCATTTGTTAATAATTTATTTTTGAATGGTAATAATTTATTTTGTTTTATTATTCGTCAAGATATACAAAATTATATTGCATTTCTTGGGGATAATTACTTAAAAAATAAATTTTGCGTCTACATTGTGCATTCCAATGAGCCAAACCGTATGAATAACGCTATCACTGATTTTCGGTAACTATTTGTCTGATTTTGACATCATTTTGTACATAATTAAAACGTACCTATGACCAGATTGTCATAAAATCCGAATTTTAAAAATTATAAAATTTTTAGCAAATGCAAATTAAATTTGGTGATCTGATCTGTTAAGGTTTTAAGATTTAATTCTTTTTTTAAAATAAATACATCGCAGATAATTTGGAATTTTATTCAACAAAACACTAAATTTAGAAGCGCTTGGTTTTCTTCCGAATCTTCTTGGTAAGTTTCCATATGGGTTTAGGTAAGTTTAGACATCTTTGGTGAGATATCAACGTTGATTGAAAAATAAGAAGATATGCAGCCTTACGAACAAAAACGTGCCATAGAAATGTGTCGACATCTGTTGACCTATTTTTTCAAGCAACGATATTAATAACTAACTTTGTACACACAGTCCAGTGGCGTATCACTGATGAATTTTTCGGGTTTTCTTTATTATTCATGATTAATTTTGCTATAAAAATTTTTTTGTTTAAGCTTTACATATTTACACTTCGGGATCTAAAGCAAAGTTATTTATAACTTTGCCACACTTTTTGAACCACGACCGCCGGAAAGAATATCTCAAGATTTACCTTAGATTGCAAGCAACCGGACAAACATAGCGTAATCTCCAGTGAGATCATTGCAATATCTTTGTTACATATAATCTCATGAGCGCATCACCATGGCAATTGGAAGCTACCGTAACAACATTATTATCTATATACTAAATATAATTTCATTTGAATTCGAAAAAGTTTAAATTTAATTTACATTTTTTCAAATGAACACTATAGCACTGAGTCAATCAATATTTAGCCAACGATTAGCCAGTTTTGGTTTGAAATTCTAGATGCTTTAACGTCATTCATCACTAATGGAATCAATAATTAATTTTTTTATTGATTCAAAATCAAAAAAAAGTAATAAGGGAAACACTGAAAATTTTGACACGGAATGTCAGAGGCTTCAACAACAAGGAGAAAAAACTGATAGAAGCCACGAACTAAAAAATTATATTATGATCTACAGTGGAGTAAATAAAGCAAAAGAGCATCAACAGGAATAACAATGTATTGAAGTGTTCTATCCTAGGTACAAAGTTAAAATTTCCACAATTAAAATTTTGCAACGTTTTTCTTTCTTCTAAAACCATATTTTACTTGAGCAAATGATCAATTGTCCTAAGTCAGTAATTTGCACTTAAGATGATGGGTGAAAGAAAAACAGATTATCCAGCAGGAGGGGACTGTCCATTTCCTGAAATGATGAAATCAGTTAAAGTAAAACAGCGTTAATTTTTATTTATTTATTTGTAAATTGTTACCTTGAAAATTAATTTAATATTTGAAGTGTGGGTATAACAGACTGCTGTGAATAGTGCGCGCAGAAAGTGATAGATGGAAGGATAAACATTTTGAAAATGAAGTTCAAATTGATTGGTAAATTTTGAAATTGCCGGGTACATAAAGACAATTAGAATCAAGCACCACAAAAAGTCAAAATGAGCAAGCAGAAAATTTTAGAATTTCGAAAACGGAACGGTCAGTCGCTGGCTCAACTCCGTAAGAGCAAGGCGAAGTAAAATTGAGTGCTGCAAATTAATTAAAAATTTGCGAATTACCTGCAAATAGAGGGAAGTGAAATATTATATTATTAATTTTACCGAGCAATGGTAAATAGTGTGAAGAATTATTGCTGAATTAATTCGAAAGTGAATTTGAAGTTTATTTGAAGGAAGAATTACCTAGCCATTCAATTTCGAGACGCATTTATTCCAGCATTTTGAAAAAGTTTGGAAATCACTTCAACAGATTTCAACCACGTGGAAATTTAGGACGGTAAAACTGTTTAAATTTATTTATTCAATGCGACATTGAGTTCATTTTTCTACAATTAGAAAAAGTGCATTTTAAATTTTGAAGTAAAAACTTTATGATTAATTTACTCACCACGCCTTACTATTAAATCATATGTGTTAGTGCGACACAGTATTCAATTTAAACCTGCACTGCGAAGCACCAAAATTTTAATTAACTTAACACCTGTGATTGATTATATTTGTTCACCCACGATTTATAAAACATTTGTTACACTAAACTTGTGCCACACAGTTGTCAAAACGACAACTAATTTAAAAATATCCCTAGGCCCGTGGATTAAGGAAATGGTGGATCTTTGAGGGGTGAAACTCGTGAGAGTGGATTTTTAACGCAGGGTAGTTGTGCAAAGAAAAATCGACTTAAAGCACCCCTCGCTGCGCTCGGGCGCTTTAAGCCATTTTTCCTGCACATGTACTATTCGGAAAGGTGGTTGTGCAAGGAAAAATCGACTTAAAGCACTCCTCGCTGCGCTCGGGCGCTTTAAGCCATTTTTCCCACACATTTAGGGTTGAAAACCATGATTTTCGTTTGGGGTGCACTGTTGCTGCATCCCAATGCAAGTGTCGCTTATGTTATCCCCGCTCTGCGCAAAGCTAAGACCAGTTGAAAGTGCACGTACTGTCAATAGAATGAATTGATTCACCAATCCCGAGCGACTTTGCTTAAAATTTACTGTGAAAATCGAAGTTTTTAAATTCGATTTTTGAAAAAACAGGTGCATTTAAGGCATTCTGTCATAGCTAATTCTCTTATTTAATATAAACTCTTTCAGAATTCATCGAGATTTCAATCGTAAAATTTGTATTTTTGGGGCCTCGATAGCTACCTGCAACCAAATCCCATATCATAAATTTAAATATTAAAAAAATAAAAATTGACAAAATTTTAAGATTTTCTCATTGTCAAAACTTTTTTTGCGTCCATGTAACGCAGCTAAGTTTCTTGAATTTCTTCCGTTATACAAATAATGGCCACTCAAAATTGTGCTTGGCAAATCAATAATGATTTATTTAACAAGATTTACTATGTCTTATTAAAAAACAATTGCAAAATTAGAGCAGAAGTGCTCCAATTGCACCTAATCATGACTGGCTGTTCAGCACTGAAAAAAATCAACTTCATTGGTTTTGTTACCCTTTACCACTAATTTAGTTCGTAAGTAAATTTAAAACCACAGCGCCGTTTTTTTAATAACTATTAATTTTGATGGATTTCCTGAAAAATCTTTTGTTGACAAAATAAATTGTTACACATAATTATAATTAATTTTATTTTAGGTTTAAAAATTTAAACAAAATCAAATCGGACATTGATGGTTCAATGGACATTGGTTCAGAGGACATTCGTTTCAACCTTTTATCATCAGCACAGATTGCTTCTATTTTAAATATGTTTAAGTAGTAAAATTTATATTATATTAAATTAATAATAACAAATTAGATTTATAACGACATTTTCCTTTTTTTATAAGATTGTTCTGCAATAGAACTAAGAATTGCAAAATTACTCTCCGTTACCATTTTGTAGAAATAACCCTTGTCGTTTTCTAGTAATAAATAGGGATGATTGTATTCTACAATCAGTCCAGAATCGATAACCATAACTTTATCTGAATCCATTATTGTATTCAAACGATGAGCAACTGTCAAAACAGTGCAGTGAATAAATTTGTCCCTAATTGTTTTCTGTATCAATTCGTCGGTTCTAAAATTTCATTAAAAAAATTACAATTTCAAAAATTTGCAAATTACCTATGATCCACATTTGCCGTTGCTTCATCTAACACTAAAATTTTACATTTTCTCAAAATGGCTCTTGCAAGGCAAATCAGTTGCCTTTGCCCAATACTAAAATTGCTTCCCCCTTCATTAACTAAGAAATCTAGAGAACCCGCGATGTCTTTAAGTTCGACCTGAAAGAATTCTTTAACTCAAAAGTACTTAAATTAGATTCGGTGTACTTCTTCTAAACTCCTCCATATTTGTTCATCAGAAAACTGCTTAAATGGATCCAAATTGTAGCGAAGAGTTTCGGAAAATAGTACCGGTTCTTGTGGTATGATTGCAATATTTGTTCTTAGTACATTTAATGGTATTGTGCTTGTATCAATTCCATCAATTATAATTACCCCATCGATGGGTACAAGACGAAATAATGCAGAAATTAGAGACGATTTTCCAGCACCAGTTCGTCCAACAATTCCAATCTTAAAATAAAATTTTATTTAACTAAATAAGGTCATCTTCCAGTGACAATTGGAATTTAAGTAAAACATATTTACCTTTTCTTCTGGTTTTATAACAAAATTTAAATTTTTTAATATTGGAGGATCTGATTTGAAATAACTTAAATAAACATTATGGAAAGATATCTTTCCTTGGTATGGCCATAACATGACGTTTTTATCTACAATACAAGTTTTATAACTGAAAAGAAAATAGTTAAAAAAACTCGATACTTTTGCTTTCCTCCGGAGATTCCTCTGAATCTAATTTCGTGTATTGAATAACTCTTTCCACTGATGTCATAAGACTCACTGTTTGGGCTATTTGCGTTACGCCGTATTGAAGTATTCCTGCTAAAGTTGCAGTTTGACTTATTGCAAGCCCAGCAAAGCTACCGTTGACCACATTATCTGAAATTTTCATTTATATAATAAGAATTTAAACTTCTCCTTGCAAAATTACATTGGCTCAATAATATGAAACTGAAGACAACACAAAATAGTAAGCAACAGCTTAACAAATCCAACCAAATTCCAAATGCTGACATGGATACGATATATAAATACCAAGCTGCAGTATGAGTATCCTAAAAAAGTTTAAGTCAAAAAAGTTTTTGTACAATTTTGAGTTCAAAGAGAAGACAAGAAGAAGAAAATTTTCTTTTTGCAACTTCTATTAATCCATTCTTTCTCTCCACAATTTCTTGTTCCAAATGATGGAATCCAATTTTTTCAAGAATCGAAAATGGAAGAATATTGAAAGCATGTAATAAAATTTTGACTTACTTGAAGATTATCGAATTCATTTCTTAAAACAGATTCCATTTCGTTAACTCGTATTGTATTAATTCCATTCCACGTGGCATTTATGTATGAATATACAGGACTTTTAGCTGAAAATTACAAAAATTAGACTAAAAATTGAATTAATAATTAAAAAAATGTATACTTATGCCGTCTAAATGTTTAATGACATTGGCAACACTAACATACCATATTCGTAGTTTATTTAACATGAGGAATAACACAAAGATTATTATAATCATGTATGGATTTGCTATTGAAACCATAACAGCAATACCAGTAGCTTGAAGAAGTATCTAAAATAAAAAAATTTAATTGTGTAATTAAAATCAAAGCAATAATTTACCTGCAGTGATAATTGTAATGTTGGTGGAAGAATATCATCAACTATGCCCATATCTCGAGAAAACCTGTTCAAAATGGAACCACTTTGGGTCGTTTCAAAAAAATTTAGAGGCGTCTTCAGAAGTGCTTTAAACATGGCATTGTGCAAATTTCTGGATGCACACATAGCCACTTTATAATAACATATTGCTGCACTTATTAATATTATAATGCAAGTTAATACTATAGCCGAATAGATGCATATAGTTAACTTATTGGAAATGTTTAGAGAATCCGAAACGGTAACATTTGAGTTCGCATGAGAAGAATTTAGATCTTCTCGTGTTGACCTAAACAAAATGGTTCAATTTGATTAAATAGTGAATGTTCCACTTAGTTTTACCACAGGGTTAACCAAAGGTCAGCGCAGTTTGCAGAGGCTTGGCCAAATATTATCAAAATGATGGCTGAAATTAATGCACAATAATTTTTCGCCGATTTGAGGTAGTCTAAAAATATTGATTTTTCTTTGCCGTATATTTCTTTATTACAACTACTGCTATCATCGTCAAAATCGTCCAATTTGCTGCTGCACTAAAATTATGATCAAAAGGATTTTGTGCTGATTTACAAAACATTAATTTCATACCAAAGATGTTATAAACTTAGATGATTTGCTTTTAAATGTTGACAAAGATGAGTTGACAGAACTGATTAACAAGTCGACAGAATCTCTTCTTTCGTTTGTAATCAATTTTGGGGTTTCCAATTTCGTAGATGTCACCAAGAGTTTAGTAAAATCGATATTAAGTTTAATTAAATCGGAAAACTTTCCTTGTGCTTCTATTCTACCCTTTAACGACAACATTAAACAAATAAAAAGTACATTTTATATCTCCTCACGTTATTTAGAACAACTATGTGATCCACTTTATGCAAGAATTGCAATTGATGGGTTACCAAAATTCTTGTTTTATTTTTCAAATAACCCAGAATACATTTTTCGAATAACTCTTTTCCTACGTATGTATCTACAGCTGATAAGGGATCATCTAATAAATAAATATCTGCATTTCTGTAAATTGCTCGTGCCAAATTTATCCTTGCTTTTTGACCACCACTTAGAGATATTCCTTTTTCACCTACTAACGATTCATCTCTTTGTGGTAAAATGTCTAAATCTGTTTCTAACGAACATACGTTGATTACTTTTTCATACAACTTTTGATTATATGCTTGCCCAAACAAAATATTGTGTCGAACAGTTGACGAAAACAACCAAGGTTTCTGATCTGCATAAGATATATGACCTCCTACAGTGATGCTTCCATTTTCTTGTATTAGTTCACCTAGAAATAATTGCAAGAGTGACGATTTTCCAACTCCTACAGGACCTATCACAGCACACAAACTTCCTGGTTTCACATACAAATTGATATCTTTTAGAACCGGTGTTTGGGGAATCCATGAAGCCTGAATATTTTTCAGACGTACTTCTTCCGTTGTGTTATAAGTTATAGCCGGAAGAAACTTTTCTTCATATAATAGAAATTCTTGCAAACGCCTAATGGAAACTAAAGTTTCGGCACTCATATTAACAGCAAGTGGAAAAATCAATGCAACAGCTAATTGCAAAATGTTGATAATCAAAGACACTGAAAAAACTTTGGAAGCTGTTATCGTACTTCCCATCAAAACATAAACCACAACAATTGTGAAAAGACTAAGACGTTCCACAAATATAGACGAACTGTAAATTATGCCGCGAATATAAGAAACTTTGGTTATTGTATCAATTTCTTTGGTTCTTATGTCGTTTACGACCTTGGTGAATGGAACTTCCCATGCATAAAATTTAATCACTTGAATTCCAGAAACAATTTCGGATACTTTCTTCACTCGGGTGTCTGTTCTTTCAGCTACTTTCAGACGAAGTTTTGCTATCCAATTTCCAACAAAAACTGCAAAAAAACAATTGTTCGTGTAATTATTTTTAATTATACCTATTGAAAAGTTATTGCGTACTATGAACAGGAAGTGTTGATATTATTAGTATTCCTTCTCCAATAATCCCACCTACTTGCATTTGATAACCAATGAAAATTGTGGCTACGATTACCAATAATGGAGTAATCACTAAATAAGGTAAAAATGTTATGACCATATCAAAACGAATAACATCGTTGGATAGTAAATTTATCACTTTTCCTGAGTCAGCTTCTTCCAGACTTTTCTTGCTTAATCTTAATATCTAAAAAAAAAACAGGAAAATGAAATGGTAATTCTAAGGTTTCTCTGTAAGTTTTACTACAATGAACAGAACAACTACTATTAAGGCAAAATAACGGAGGCGAGAGAAGCGGAGAAATTAAAATAAAAGCAATTCCAAAAAGGTCATAAACTTTTCGAATTTATCTCGTAGAATACTCACCTTTCTGTATATCAATGATGACGATGCAATTCGTATTTGCATGCCTAATTTATTCTGTTTAAAGAAAAGGTGGTTCTCAATAAAAATACATACTACAGACAATGCTACTAATAGGCCTCCATAAATACATAGGCTTGCCATATTGTTTTCATTTCCTTCACTAAATAGATTTATAAGAATTGCTAATACAACAGCTTGAGATGGTCTAAAATTAAAGAAACTATAATATTTAATTTTCACCTAAATAGGTAAGGCTTTTTTGGCACAGCCAAAAAAACTTGAGATTATAGCAGGTCACGTGGAGACAGTTTTAAGTTTACTTTCCGACCGCATTCTTGTAAAGCGATTCAATTTTCGAATAGAAAATTACTACTTTTTGGATCATTGGAAGAAACCTAATGTTTACATACTTATCAATTACAACTACGTTTGGGTATGGGGCATTCCACACCAAATTGACCACTTTTAAACCCGACCCCTTTTGATTTTCCTGAAATTTTACATATTATACTATCCCACCAAAAACAGTTTTGTGAATTTTTTCAACATTTTTTACTCAACCCAAAAAAGTTACGAATTTTTAGAAAAACTGATGTTTTTTATTCAAACGATCATAACTATTTCAAAAATTGACTATATTCAGAACGTTTCTTTTTGTTTTTTTTTTTATCTATAAACGTACTTTTCAGGAAAAAACACAAATAGTAGTTTATATCACTAGGGCAATAAAGGGACTATTTTCATCCCTGAGGTCGACAGGTTATGAGACGAGCCGCGCAGCGGCGAGTGAATAACCGACCGAAGGGTGAAAACCCTTATCGCCCGAGTGATATGAACAATTTTTCGTTATTTCGGGAAAAATATCCTACCAAATTCGCGATTTTATATAATAGCTCTAAAATAACAATGGATAGATGGCGTAAAGGTTGCAAGTCATTTGTCAATGTTTGTCTTTTTGGAGCGAAAAAGGATGATTTTCTTTTGAAATTTCCGAATGAAGGACAATTTGGTCTGACGGACAGCATGTTGAAATGACGGACGGTCCGTCGTATTGACGGACGGATGGTCACGTTATGCAATTATTGCAAAAAAAATCTCGAATTTTGTCGGATATTATCTAAATCTATGATTTTGTAAATAAATATAAAGTAACACTTAATTTAATTGCCAATTTTTTAACTAAAGGTGTCGTAATTTCGTTATTTTGGGGATAATATCCCACAAAGTTCACGATTTTTGTGCTCTGAGATAACTATCGATAGATGGCGTGAAGATTGCAAGTCATTTGTCAAGTTATTAATAACCTAAGCGATAAACATGAGTTCACCCGAACGGATGAATCCGTTCGGGCAGGTACCCGAACAAAGACTGTTTTTATAAGTCCTAGGACCTAATAAAGTTAGGTTTTTATAGTCCTAGGACATAATAAAAGTTAGGTTTATTTTGTTCTAGAACAAAATAAAGTTCGGGTCGGTCCCCCTTGAGGTGCCCTTTCAAGAAAAGACCTCCTTTATAGTTCTCAAAACAGGTACGTTAAGAGGTCATTTATAACCCGGAATAACAAAAAAAAAATATTCAAACTTGTATTCTACAAAATTTTTCATTTTTTCGAAAATAATCATTAATTTTTCAAATTTTTCCACTTTTTCCAAAAACTCTGATTTATTCCGCGTATAACAACGCAAACCCCATAATGGGCCGACAATTCTTTCTATTTTTTTTTTGTTTAATTAAAAAATATTTTGTTTTATTTTTATGCAAAAATATTTTTCAATTAAACAAAATAAATAGAAAGAAATGTCGGCCCTTTATGGGGTTTGCGTTGTTATACGCAAAATAACTCAGAGTTTTTTTTGAAATAAAAAAATCAAAAATCAAAAGTGGAAAAATTAATGATTATTTCCGAAAAAATGAAAAATTTTGTAGAATACAAGTTTCAATATTTTTTTTATATTTTTTCCTGAAAAGTACGTTTAAATACAAAAAAACGTTCCGATTAGTCAATTTTTGAAATAGTTATGATCGTTTAAAGAAAAAAACATCAGTTTTTTCTAAAAATTCGTAACTTTTTTTGGATTGAGTAAAAAGTTTTGAAAAAGTTCACAATACTGTTTTTGGTGGGATAGTATAATATGTAAAAATTTCAGAAAAATCAAAAGGGGTCGGGTTCAAAAGTGGTCGATTTGGTGTGGAATGCCCCGTATGTACCTTGTAAATATGAATGAATCAGCATAATAGAAGAGTTACAAATAAAAAATTTCAATGATACTACATGATTAAAAAGAACTGATTACTGTCATAATCACCTCGTTAATTTTATTTTTAATGTGATTTTATTAGTACTCAACAATGCTCCTTTGTAAATAAATTGCAATTTATATGTGTAAATGATCTTACTTTAAAAGAGTGGCTTCTAATAGAAAAATTACACCAATATAAGTAAAATAACAAAAATGTGTTTTACAAATCGCCCTTAGGAAGCTAGGATTTCGATTTTTAATTCCAGCCATTATAAGTTCGTCATTCCAGTGGCGTTCTAACGTATTGGTCAATTTTGATGATTCATCTTCAGGCAAACATTTGTACAAATCAGTGACTTTTAAGTTATCGTCAACGCAACTTTTAACTATTTTTCTAAACCACCTGAAGCATTAAATAAATAATAATTATGAAAAATAATATTGCTGTTATACTAACAGAAACAACACTCTTGAAAATATGTTGGAGGTTTCGACTGGGTTAGGTTTTGTAATCACTCCATCCTTCCTATTCATGTTTTGAACAATATCAAAAAATTTAACAACGGAAAACTTTAATTTTAACAAATTTAAAAGTAAAAACTAAAATGCAAATAAAACGAAACAAATCAGTTCATTTCACATTCACACTTTTTTTTGGCGCACATACATATGCACACCGTAGTGTCACTGACTATAAAATATATTGTAATTTACACAGCGTTAAAGTAAACTGATTGATCGCTTAACAAAAATGTGTACAAATTGGATACTTCAAGGATAGATGTGATAATATTTATAACCAATTCATCATTTATAATTATTTGTATTGGCTCACAGTATTATACAAAATTACATAATTTATCATAATATAATTATTTCATTGTATGATTTGCCGAAGTCGAACAAAATTAGAAAAAATAAGAAAAATAATTCAAAGGTGGATAATAAAAAATTGCGTTAATAAATAAAAAACGTAATATATTAGCTGTGTTTGGTATCACAGCCCTAGTGCTACACTAACTACAAATTGATTGGTGTAAAATCACCAATACACTTTTTACACTAATCAATTTTTGCAATTTTTTACCCTAACTTACTCGGAGTAGTTCGGTGTAGCATACCACACAGACCTAATGTACGACATAATATCGTCTCCTTAGTACTACAACTAGGTAACTTGAAATTACTGATATTGAGAAAATTCAGTTTAACGTTTAGAATAGCAAAAAAAAGTATTAAAACGTTAAAAAAAATTTTGTTTTTACGTTATAACTTTAGCTACTTATGGAAGTTAAATGTATTTTGTACCATCACAGTCTAATTCTTTCATGCTAGTAATTTTAACTTTGTATGATGTATCAAAATAAGTTTTATTCATAACAACTGATAAATGGTAATACATAATACAAAATAAATTCAAGATAATACATAATAATTAATATAAATATAAATATTGCAAAAAGATTGTCACTCATCACTATTGCTAAACTCACTTTCTGATGGCTCTCGACTAGTTTCATCTTTGTTTCTTTGAAAAGGAAGGCTTTCGAAGTATGGCTTATATTCTCTTGGAAGTGCAGGAGGATCCATTTGAAACAATGACAAAAGGTCGTTATATTTTTCTTTCTTAATTGGCAGTTGATCTTGGTATAAGGGCTTCAAAGTACTTGCGATAGATGAAAGACGTCTTGTTTTCCTATTGCAATTTAAAATTTTAAAGTCTTCATCAAATTTTTCCTTGAATCTCATGATCAATGGTCTTGATTTTGAAAAATTGATCCAACAAAATTTTTGTCAGCTTACTGTATTACGGTTTTGATATTCCTTTCTAAAAATCATGTTTTGTTCTACATGAGCCTTCCAATCAAATATTTGCTTATGGGTTATTTCGTGAACTATGTATGGCTTGTCACCTTTCCTTCTTGCGGATCTAGCAATAGTTTTCCAGTCTAAAGGCCAATTCGCTTTGCCAACTCTTTTCAATTCTGTAGAAATTGCGGAGTGCATGGAATCACACTCCATTTCGCTGTGTCCCGACACTAGAAACATAAGATCTATATTTTCCAAGTGTGGAATTTCCTGTACAGCAGTTAAGCACATGCCTGCTACAAATTTATTCAGGTTTTGCCCGCCACATCGGTCACTAAAACATGAAATATGTTCCACAGAATCTGGCAATGACTGAAAGTAACTATAAAGACAAGTTGCTATTTCACTGCTACCACGCTTTCCCTCTACTTCTGTCCACATGCTTTGAAACCTGCTTTGAAACCACATCATAAACTGTAAAATTAAGTCTTTAAACGCTGTTTATAAAATAAGACATTGTTTTTGGAATCATTGGGTACAAGAAGTACCTGTTGTAGGTCAAAATTGCAACTGATTATTTTTTCTTTTGGGTTTTCTGCTAATTGTTTTCTTGATCTTTTCTTCTCTCTAGCTCTATCCTTTGCAGATATGTAGGCTTGATATCTAGTTTCTAAAGCACTTTTATCATTATTTGTAGGAGTATTGTAAGCCATACAAATCCGGCACTGATCTTTTCTTGGGCGGTGTAAGCCAAGGTTGTATTCCCCACAGAACACTTTTCTATAAATAGTAGAAGTTGCTACTGGTAGATTTAGTTCTGTACGTTCTTTTTTGTACAATGAATACATAATGGTAATGTTCATATCGGAGGCTAAATATTTTCGTTGAGTTTTTGCACAGCGCTGATCTGCGATGGAATGGCAGACAGGCCAGCTAAGGGATTACACCCCCGTCCAGTACCAGAGCATGGGTCGCGCATGCGCGGTTCGTGGATTCTTTCGCGTTGTGACTCAGACGATCTTCGGCAGCTAACTAAGGAAAAAAATATATTCGGGCGCCAGTCTTCTAAATAAAACACGAAAGTAGAAGAAAGGGTGGTTTTATTTATAAAACAAAAGTCAAGTGAAAGGTGAGGTTGACAATGCTTGATTCCAAAACTCCATATAGGAGACACGCAAACACATAACAATTCAAGTTAAATCTAGGATACCCTGAAGGGATACCCTGGGACAATAAATCAAAATAAAAGAAATAAAAAACACAAATGAGTTGCCATATGAAGACAACCCACCAAAAATAATATCGCGCATCTAGGAAACTGCCCAACGCAGACATAACACGTCGGTAACATTGACTACAAATACTCATTCGCAAGAGATATCATCAAGTAGAATTAAATACAGTAATTGCCTTTTCAACTTACCCTTCCACTACAATCATTCCGATTCAACATCGCTATTCTTTTGAAACCTCTGGAATATTAATAGTTCATCGTGCAAACTGAGTTTCAGATGTAAAGCTAAAAATAACAAAACTGCAATAATTAAACAAGAATCAATTCACCTGCGAACGGTAACATCTCAATGTCGATGTAAATTATTAAAGTAAGCTAATTTCCCAAAAGCGCTTTTAACAAAATAAAAATCCATGGTTTTCCGGTCATCCCACGTCGTCGAAATTATCAAAATCAAAGCCGATAGGGCGGCGACGTCAAACGGACAAGGTCAGTAGACTGATAAGTAATAAAAACCAAGTGCAAAAACTCCATTATAAACATCCACGGAAATAAAAAAGGAAAACACCCTCATGGAAATGGCTCCATCACGCTGATTGAACAATAGAAATATATCAGCTCCACTTTAAGTTTGCTTCCAGAAAACCATAAACAAAAGTTGAAAACCAAAATGGACGAACACAGAAATGGACAGGTGGTAATAAAAAGCTAAAATTTATCAAAGTCAAACTTCCCTCAAAATGGAAAATATCAATGTAATGCTTACCCACAAACATAAAACTGAAGGTTATTAAAAAGATCACTTCATTAAAATAAAGTTTGTGGCTTTTAAAACTCAAACATTACACAGAACAAAATTGAAACTTCCATTTTAGATGGTGATAAACGGAAGAATGCCAATTTGATAAATTATCGAAATGTTAACGCTTGCGCGTGATGGATATGCACAGGATGATGCGTAGATTTCAAACCAATTTAAATAATAGCATTTGGAATGCTACAGCAGTAATGTGAAGACATTACCGGAAACTTTTCAATATGTTCTTTTACACTTTCTAATATCTCGGTTGATGTGGCCTTCTTTATGTGTTTATCTCTCTTATCTTCAACACTTGTATTTTCCGATGTTCTCTTTTGCATTGCAATATCTACAACTCCTTTTCGAATTCCCAATGTATTAATAAACATAGTCTTACACACTTGAATTCTTTCATGGTTTCGTGCTAAAAAAAAAATTAATCGTATTTTGACGTTTTGATTTCTCTAGAGTGTGCCACTTTTTATTTTTTTTCTCAGTGTGGCTATGAATAAAATCACGTTTTCTTTCGTAAGACTCTAATTCATAATATCTATGAAAATTCATTAGTCTCTCATCATAAGAAATACGTTCATTGCATTTCCGTCTACAACTGGCTGGGCATGAATCTCTCATAAACACAGCAAGTATTGTTTGACCTTTAGAAGAGATATAGCTTTTGCCTTGCTGCCTTCCTCTCTTTGCAACATTTCTTTTCCATTCGTCGGGATGTTTACTTCTTTTTCTTGGTTTTTCCGTTTTTACCGGAAGCTTTTCCATATTATGCAACTCAATTTCAGTGTTCCTAGGAACACCTGAATTTATAAGCGCAATGTCATTACTAGAAGATTCACTGAAAGAACTTAGATTAAATTCTGAATGGTCAGGGGAATAAGGTTCAAAATCTGAGTCCAAATTATCATCATAAGGTGGATACGATGAACTATGACCTGCCTCACACTCCATAGATCTATACTCGCCAAATCCCCATTTTTACCTATATAAATTAAAACATGTATCGAATTTGTTTGAAATTTGATATACAATCATGTTAAAAAAGTATAATTTTCAAACTTAACTTAACTTCTTATAAACATTTTTAAATCTTTTTCTACATTTTTAAATGAAATTATTAAATATAATTTCACGTACCTGTATTATTTTCTGATTGCTCACGTACTAATTTTAATATTTTCTTTCCTCGAGAATGCATTTTCACTTCTAATATAGTTCGCTAACATAAATATTATAATATTTGTTTTATCACTATAAAACTTTACTGTTAATTATTGCACAAGTAGATATCTCAAGTGTTTTGCGAAGGTGGCGGTAACATTCAGCACCTGCACAACTAGATATCTCAAATTATGTACTTATAGCATAACTACATTGAAAGGATCTGGAACTTATCTACATTTTGCAAGTGGATAATATATATTTAGAAACATAATAGAACATTTTTAGCTGTAGCACTAAAAGAAGCGGTTAAAATTAGGTAGATACATGTAGTTAACTCAAAACAGCCAAAATTCGAGTTACCCAGTTATAGTACTAAGGGGACGATATAATCAATCTTCAAAAAAATGTGCCTTTCAATTTGAAAACTATTTAGGATATATAAAGCGCCCTTTATAATTTTCTCTATAATTTTACTTTATAATTAGTCAAGAAAGAGAAAATGTAAATAACAACGACAAGAACATTCAGGCAAACAAAGAATAAGAAAATAAAAGAACTACTAGAGTACCATCAAAGTTCAACGACTGTGAGTTATGAATACATGGCGTTTGATGCTTCAAGTTACATTGAAGATGTATCAGGTTCTTATGCAGACTTAAAAGATAGGATAGATAGGAAAAGTTCGCGGATTGCACAAAATTTCTTGGCTCGGACTTCCGGTGAACATCCACACTCTGTGGTAATCTATGATATTTGTGTCGACGTCATTACCGTAAATACGGCTGCGTCACACACACAAAGTTAGCAAGATGTTGTACTATTTTCTCCCTAATTCAAAAATTTCAAATTTCCACAATCGAAATTTCACAATATCTTCTTTTTTTGATTTTGAGCCATATTTTACTTGGACGAATGATAAGTTGTTTTTGTTCAGTAATTTGTACCGAGATGATGGTATTGTTTAAAACGGAATTTTATCAGGAGGAGACCCATTTCCTAAAAATAAATAAACCAATCAAAGTGAACAACGTTTTGTTTTATTTTTATATTGTTTAAATTAGTTACCTTAAAAAAATAATATTAATGTGAAGCGCGGGTAAAATAGACTGCGATAAATGGTACACACGGAACATTCTAGATGGTGTGATTAATATTTCAAAAGTGTAGATAAATTAATTACGATAATAGCGTCCATATTTAAATATATTATTGGTTTTTCTTTTTTTGTGGGTATATTGGACTTTTTTTTAATTTTTTTAAATAATTGACGTTTCGAGGTTTATTTCCTCTTCCTCAGAATCTAAAATACAAATTGATTGTGAAACATAAAGATAACAATGTTACAGAAAAAACTTACTACTTAAAATTAAACTATAAATGTTATAAATATTTTTAAAAACATAATTTTTACGTTATTTTTAAATTATTATAATTTTTACAGCTAAAAACAAAATTCACTAGGCAGAAGCTTTCTATATATTTGACCTACGAGGAAGCTCGATGACACCGCTATATATTTTACTTAATCCCATGGTGTCTTCTCTAAAATTAACACAATCGTGCGTTTTTATGTAATACATTTCACTAATATTTCTTTTAGTGAAATTCGAGTGGTCAGTCACTGGAGAAAATTTGTACAATAATACTATAATACAGAATAATACAAGTAATACAAAATAATACACGTAATACAAAATAATACGGAATACCAAGTAATACAGGTAATACTGAACGTAATACACGTAATACTCAATGTAATACTGACCCCTCGGTGAAATTGTTTTCAAAATCCAAAATTTTTGTTTGTTCAAACCGGAACTTGTGACCAGTTTGCTGATGGTGTAAAGTTAGTGCAGTTTTACCATCTGAATTACTGATTCCACGGGTACCTTCTAAATCGATCTTCTTACAATCATTCTTGTGTTGAGATAATCTCTTCTTAAGCCATTGTTTTGTTTGGTCAATGTAACATTTATCACAATTACCACAAGGAATTTTCAAGGAAGGAAGTTCAGACTTTAGGTCACTAGGTGTTGAGTCTTTTAATTTACTTAATAAGATTGAATTATTTTGAAGATTGTGAGTACCTAGTAATCAGTGTTCTTTTAAAAGTAATTGTATTTTCTCAGTCAAGTTCCACGTTTGTTACAAATTCGACGGTAAATAAATTTTTAAATTATTTTCAACATACCTATTTCACAAATATTTTTTAAGAATTAAAAGTTGCCATATGTTTTGATATAATTTTTAATTAAAAAAAGAACGTGAAGAAGCCAAACAAAGAAGTCAACCACACTGAGAAAAGAGATTGTTATCTATAAACAAATATATTTGTTTGAGGTAATTTGTTTAATATAACACTCGGTATATTAATATATATTGCGATAAGTATATTATAAAATTATTGATAAAGTTGTCTCAACATTATGCCATGTTTGGGCATATTGTGTTAATGTTAACAAATATTTTTTTAAAAACGAATACGAATTCTAAGGAACAAATGATTTGTTAACTATTAACAAATCTTGTTTGTGTGAACCAGGTATAATTTATGGTAAATTATACCTGGTTGAAAATTAGTGCGGGAACAAATGATTTGTTAACTATTAACAAATTTTGTTTTCGTCAACCAGGTATAATTTATGGTAAATTATACCATAATTTATGGTAAATTATACCTGGTTGAAAATTAGTGCGGGAACAAATGATTTGTTAACTGTTAACAAATCTTGTTTTCGTCAAAATTCGTAAAAATACATTTACCATAAATTATACCTGGTTGAAAATTAGTGCGGGTGGCAAACGTGGTCACAAGGTGGTAACATTTGGTGGTAACAAAACTTGACAGATGTTTGACAGCAACGTATAAGAATTTGTGTGTGATTTAGTTTTTAGTGGCTACATTCGAAGGTAAGAGATGTTAAATTTTACTTAAACAACATTGTTGGCAAATTTTCTACTTATTAGTTTTGAAAATACACATTTAAAGTAAGTACATGTGTATAATGTGTATATTGTATTGTGTTTTATTTACAGTTACCAGGAGATATCAAATCTATTAGCAAGCATTAAAGGAATAAAAAATTGAGACAATTTGGTTTAACTTCCAGTACAGTACAATACACTACATTAATCGTCATGTTTTGTGAACTATGCAAAAAATCAATTGCAGATAACTGTTATATTTTGCATTTAAAAAAAAATACATCCTTTAAGAAGCACATACTCTTGTGGCAAACCTGGATGCCTTCGTACTTATAATAATTTGTGTTCTTTAAAACATCACATCAAAATAGCACATCATAATGAAGAAGTAACAGATTGTAATTTTAATTCAAAATCTTCCGAAAGTAACACACCATTCGTTGACACGACAAATAATCTTGAGGATGTTGAAACAAATAAAAATTCTAATTTTCAGAATCAAAACAATATCAATATCGATTTAAAAACTATTGATTCTTTTATTATTTCTTTCATTGCGAAGCTATATGCTAATGACACTATCAACAGATCTGTAGTGCAAGAAATAATCATAAATACTTCAGAATTGATAAATGACGTTTTTTCTACTTTAAAAGAAAAATTAAAAGAAATTGTTGATATTGAACCCAAAGTCAAAGATGTTTTAGACTTCTTATCAGAAGATGTATTCTTCAATTATTCAAGAGAGTATAAAATGTTGTCAGAAATGTCTGCTTTGATTACATATGTAGGTTTACTTATTGGAGATCATGTGCTCATTGATGACGAATGTTGGGATTTGTATTTAATTATGTATGATATAGTTAACATCATAACTTCAAGAAGCATTAGTCAGGAAGAGATCATTCACTTAAGACAATTAATTCATGAGCATCACACTTTATATTTAAAATTATTTAATGAACCTCTCAAACCTAAATATCATAATTTGGTACATTATCCAACTATTATTGAAAAACAAGGACCCTTAGCTAATATTGCAACAATTCGGTTTGAAGCCTTTCATAAAATTGGTAAATCCAGTGCAAATATTGTAAAATCTCGCAAAAATTTGCCCTATACCATATCTTTTAAACATGAATTGAGATGCTTTTACAGACGTATCTGTAGAAGTGGTTTTAGTAGTAGTATAAATTTTAATCTCAGAAAAGTTATAGAGGCCGACTCAATAGGCAATGCAATATTGAAAATTTACAAACGTGATCAAACACCCTTAGATACACGTTGCCAAGGGTATTTATGTGAGGTGATCACAACGTATATCTTAAATAATTGTAAAACGTTAGTTAACTCTTCCTCTTTAAAACATAAATAACTGTATTTAATTTTAGTCGACTTGATAATGAAGATATAGATGTGATCGCAGAATCTATAGTAAATGTATTCAAACATGAGATTAAAGAAACTTATTATGTCCCACCTGTAAAAAAATCCCTTTTTAGAGATAATAAGTCTGGGATATCGAAAGGCAAATTGATAAAGTACCAAAATAAAATAGCGTTTATAAGAATGGCTACTTCCAACTTACAAAAGAAAGACTCCGATGATGATGGTAACGGTAAGCTAGATTTTTTTGGAATGTGGGTGAATGCATTGTAATAACAAATGTTTTCTTTTTAGATGTCACTATGAACAATTAAATTTTATATTTTCTAAATATTTAATTGCAGATAGAACACGATTTTACCAAAATGTTTCCCGATAAATCTTCGTGCTTATTATTAAACTGGAAGAAGTTCTTTAAAAATATTTTGTTTTTAAAAAAAGGAGCGGTAACTGGGACAAATGAAATCCTTTTAGACTTATTAAATGGAGACATAATAAGTGATGGTAAGCTTTTTCACTCTTTACCAAAGTTTTACATATTATTATAGTAATTCATTGTATATTTTCACATATATCCCCAAAATATATTTATATATTAATTTTAACTTTTAGATGCCAAGACTTACATCGAGATCGTACTGACAAATGTTATGGTTCCCCCCAAGTCAAAGATATCGACTAAAAAGGAAAACATTTTAAGCCGAGCATTACAGACAGTGTAGAGGGAATTGTCGAACATGTATGTGTAAGTAATTTTACATGGGTACTGAGGAGGTACTGAGCAGTCATATGTATATAATCTATATCTATTGTGTTTTACAGTTACCAGGGGATATCGAAACGAGGAAACTTGCAAGAAATGAAAAGATGAGACAATTTGGTCTAACTGTACAACCGTACATTATAATTCAGGGACCATTGACCCAAAATATTCACAAAGTGTATGTGGTTATCGATGAAATCAATTATGCTGTGAATTCGTTACTGAAAGGGCTAGATTTATGCTTTAAATCTTTTCATGTGTTGGATGCAAAATATTCACAATAAAGTGAACATATTTGGCTCTTAATTCAATGGCAGATATTTGAATTTAAAAATTGTTTCGACAATAATATTCCATATATTTTGGATATTAACAACAAGATTAATGCTCATAAAAAAAGCCAATTAGAATAGGTTGCGTTCATCTTTTTTATTTGTTAATGTTAGTTTATTTTTTGTTCTGTTTAATAAATATATTGTATACCCATTTCGTCGTTATAAACATTATATTATACAAATTAATAAATTGTTATCGTCCATTTTGTGATGAATTGTTATTTGATGATTAAATCTCTGACGGAGCTTAAAATATATAGCGAAACGTAGAAGAGAAATATATATTTGGATTCTTTATTAATTTGCCATAATCTAAGAGATTTAATCATCAAATAACAATTATATTATACTTATAACATTTATCAATTGTATTTATATTCCTGTTTGGCCGTATTACCAAAAACTCATGGTACAGGGTAAACCGGATGGTAAGAGGAGGCAACGGCTCGATTGGACACATGAAATAATCATACGCGTCTGTTAAGACGGATAGACTGGAGGAGGAGATTTATATTGTATTTTTATTGTTAATTTATTATTTTAGATTTTGTTGTATAATCTGTATATATTTTTAATGTGTTCTGGTTTTAATAAATTAAATTTATTTCTTAAACAAACTATACTTTTATTGCACACCTATACGCCCTATATAGTAATCTAATAGTAGTTTATATCACAAGGGCGATAAAGGGGGTCTTTTCATCCGCCGGGCGAAAGTTTATGAGACGAGCCGCGCAGCGGCGAGTGAATAATCGACCGAAGGATGAAAACCCTTATCGCCCGAGTGATATGAACAATTTTTCGTTATTTCAGGAAAAATATCCTACAAAATTCGCGATTTTACATAATAGCTCTAAAATAACAATCGATAGATGGCGTGAAGCTTGCAAGTCGTTGATCAATGTTTGTCTCTTTGGAGCGAAAAAGGCTGATTTTCTTTTGAAATTTCCGAATGACGGACAATTTGGTCTGACGGACAGCATGTTGAAATAACGGACGGTCCGTCGTATTGACGGACGGATGGTCACGTTATGCAATTATTGCAAAAAAATCTCGAATTTTGTCGGATATTATCTAAATCTATGATTTTGTAAATAAATATAAAGTAACACTTAATTTAATTGCCAATTTTTTAACTAAAGGTGTCGTAATTTCGTCATTTTGGGGATAATATCCCACAAAATTCACGATTTTATTGCTCTGAGATAACTATCGATAGATGGCGTGAAGATCGCAAGTTGTTAGTCAAGTTATTGACAACATAAGCGAAAAACAGGAGTTCACCCGAACGGTTGAACCCGTTCGGGCAGGTACCCCAACAAGGACTGTTTTTATAAGTCCTAGGACCTTATAAAGTTAAGTTTTATAGGTCCTAGGACCTTATAAAAGTTAGTTTTATGATCGGGTTGGTCCCCCTTGAGGTGACCTTTTGAGAAAAGACCCCCTTTATAGGTCTCAAAACAGATACATAAAGGGGTCATTTATAACCTGAAATAACGAAAAAATATTTTTTTAAATATATGGTTAGATTAGAATAAAGCTATCAATAATTAAAAGTAATTAAATCCTTTTTTTACATTAACAAATTATAAGCTAACCGTGATTAAATACTTTTTTACAACAACAATATTTGAGGAGCAGACATTCTATATGCAGTATGTCCATTTTCTGAAATTTTCACGAGAGCAGTAAAACTACCACAGGTTTAAATGATAAGTTATTAAAAAAGTAATTTTTGCAATAACACAGTGTAAATTACATTATGAAGTATCCATAAATGAAGCAAATATTCGATTGGCGGTTTTGCAAAACAGCTAAAAAATGTATTGAACAAACTGCACTTTGTATTTTCTACATTGGACAAACTGCATATAGAATGTCTGCTCCTCATTTATTCTTTAACCATGAATCTAATTGTTTTCAAGCAAATTTAGGATGCGTTTATTAGTATTAAATAGTTTATTTGATTCTACTAAAATATTTTTTTGGAAGAAATAAATATATATTAGCCTACATAAAATCAAAAATTTGAGGTAAACTTCATTTATTCATAGTGAAAAAATATTTTGTGTCTGTAACGTTCCCATAAGTTAATAGTTAACAAATATAAGTTTACAGTAAAGATATTCCTCAAACAAATGATTTGGTTATAGTTAACTTATATTTGGTTCCCTGTATTCATACCAACCGTAATGTTACACCAAATAAGATTTGTTAACTATTACCAAATCATTTTTTCGGTGCAAATGTTGATGAATTCAATGTTTCGATTGATGATTATTCGAGTACAACAAATGATACATTATCACTTATTCAAGTTGAAACAGAAAATGTAGCGAATACGTCAAGAGATGTTGTTAACGTGTAAGTGTTATTTAAAAATTTTTTATTTTAATTTAATTTTAATTAAATTTAAAATTTTTAAAATTGTAAGATGTTGGTTTTAAAATTGAATTTAGCGCCAACAACTTATCAGCGATGACACGGAAACTTCCTATCATCGATCTTGTATTACAATTGTTAAATAATAGATCGTTGCTTCCTATAAACCACCACGTTGTATAATTTCCTACCTCACGCCATCTAGTAACAGATTCTTTCTTTCGAAGTTAATACAATTTGCTAAACACTTGGTACTGAAACAAAACAAATAATCGCTCCGAAAGAGGAAACGATCATAACTTCCAACACAAATAAAAAACATATATTTGGGTTAAGTCAAATCTTTATTTCCAGATTATTTCTGTAAGGGTAACGACTGTAGGAAGTACAACGAAAAGTAAAATTGGTAAAACCCCAGTAGATAAACACACGGAAATAAATGATCGTAGTGGGCAAGTAATAATTTGACTTCACGATGTAACAATAATTCAAGTAATCAATACTTGGGTAAAGTTTGTACTGGTTGTAATTTTATGTCATTAAAATTAAACACGGTTAAAATACTATGTTTCACGGAGTAAGATAAACCAATTATCGATTGTTATAATACCTTCAAAATCAACATAATTCAACCTGGCCAGTGATAGTAATTTCGGATTTTGTTTGTGTGTGCAAGGTCTATAGTTGTGAAGACGGCATTGAACCGACTTTCGTGTCTAGCCGAGAAGAGCATTTCCTTTTCGAGATTTTCTTCGAGTGACATTTATACTACACTTGCACGGTTTAAAGATGAGTTTAGCTCACTCTTTTGGAGTGTCCTTCAACATTTTGAAGTGTCCTTCAACAACCTTCAAATTTAATCTTTTAACAGGGAACACGATTATTGTGAACTTGAAGTTGTATCTGATGGTCCAAGTCAAGAAATAGCGTTTCATCCAGAAGGAAGGCGTTTTGTTGATTTAAATGCTAATTTAAATATTAGCTATAAATAATCATGGATCTTGTGGATGTAATATAACAGATATGTACATTGTTGAGGAAAAGAGAAATGGTCTTTTTAGCACTATTCGGTTGAAGTGTAAAATGTGCAATATTGTAATTGATATAACTACCGGTAAGGAAAACGATTCGAAAGGAATAAAATAATGCCGCAGCTTTGGGCATAATTTCTTCAGGAATCGGATATTCAACTGCAGAAGAATTTTTATCAGTTTTAAATGTGCCATTCATGGATACGAAGAAGTTTTCCAAGTGCCAGAATGACACTTCTGAAATCTTACTCACTGAAGCTCTTTCAAGCTCAAACAAAGCTCTAGCAACTGCAAACATACAGAGACGTGCCCAGGGGGGGGAGCCCCCCGCAAGTTTTAAAAAGTTGACAAAAACACCCAAAAGTTGGTCAATTTGACATTTTTTTATGTCTAAATTTACCAAAAATTGCAAAACTTACAAAAAGTGGGCAACTTTGAAGTAACTCAGTTGGCAAATTTGAAATTTTTCCTCCCCGAAAAAAGTTGGTTGGACAAGTCCCTGCACACATAAATTCAAAATGAGAGGGAAAATTGTTTTTTGCGAATAACTCAAAAAAACTAATTCATAGTATGTAGTTTATGAGCAAAAACATACATTTAGAAAAAAAAACATACATTATTTGTATTACTTTTGATTAATAAAATTTATTTTGTAAAATTAATTTTTCCAGTTTTATTTATTATCAAAATTTATTATAATGGAAAGCAGGATTAGTTCTTTTAATCGGATTAAATATTTTAATCTAATGCAATAGAAAAAAATTGAGGATTATTACACGGAACTTGCTCGGAGGCTCAAACATTAAAAATGCCTGTAACTTTATAAAAAATAAAGTTAAAATGATGGAAATAAAAGCTCATTTAAGCTCTAACGTTTGACACCATTTTCATCCCAAAATTCGACTTGGGGGGGAGGGGCAACGTGTCTACAGCCCCCCCCCCACCCAACGTTTTCGCGAATATCTTTGCGACGGTTGAGGCTCAAACAAAAAAAATTAAAGCTCATTTAGGCTCCAACGAAGCTCTAACGTTTGACACCAGTTTTAACCCAAAATTCGACTTGAGGGGGGGCAACGTGTCTACAGCCCCCCCCCCAAACATTTTTGCGAATATCTCCGCGACGGTTGAGGCTCAAACGAAAAAAATGGAAGCTCATTTAGGCTCTGACGATGCTCTAACGATTGACACCAATTTCATCTCAAAATTCAATTTGGGGGGGAGAGGCAGCGACATGCACCTAGTACCGTACCTATTTAAACTTTTTAGACGTATAACAACAGTAACGTTGGTAAAACGGTAAATAAATTGCAAATGACAAACAATATTGGTCAATCTTATCCTCCGATTGAGGATAATCCTCTAAGAGGTATTATTAGTTTAGTAAATTTAAAGATTTTTTTTATCATTGCTCGATTTTAGAATAGTTTAATGTTTCCTTCATTGAAGCAGAGTAGCTACCTCAAGCAAGTAAGGAAGGAAACAGCTTAACGAGTTCGGAGAGATTAATTAAAGAAATGCCACTAAAGAAAAGAAAGGGTGATTCTAATGAAGATTTAACTGTAATGATGAGCAAAATTAGCGATGCTGCTACAAACTTGGCAAAGAGGCACTCTCAACCTACGAGTGGAAGATATGAGTGGCTAGGAAATTTTATTTCAGAAACCCTCAACACCAGGGATGCAATAACTGCAGAAGAAACTGCTCAGGAAATTACCGAATTACTTTTTAAGAAAAAGCTTTCTGTAATGAAATTGCCACAATAAAAAATTTTTAATTTATTAAATACTAACAATTATTGACATAGTCTTTTTGCCAATGCACACTTCCTTCGTTATTTAAATATCGCATGTACTGATCGCGACACTGTAATGCATTTTGTCGAGCATTTCGGGCTCCTAATCTCCTTTGAATATGCTGAAATGCATTGTTATTGGAAAATTCTTCTCTCCACTCTCCTAATATGATGCAGTTGTTCACTTCTCGGTTGGTGAAGTTTGCATGCCAGTACAATTCTGTTTGGACTCTTCTTGCTTTGTCATAATAAAATTATGCAAGCATAATATAGTAGCCTGTAGAATTTTGTCTAGTTTCTGGAAACGCGTGAAATTATTAATTATCTTGTGAAATATACGCCACCGAGCCGCTAAAATTCCAAAAGCATTTTCAATGCATCTTCTTGCTCTTGAAAGTCTATAGTTACACGTGCATACCGTTGATGCATATCTAATCTAAAATTGCAACAGTCAGTTTTTAAATTCAAGCCTTTTTCTACGTTCTACATGATATTTTTCTTTTCTAATTTATGCAAATATTTTAAAATTATAAATACGAGTACATCATAGACATTAAAATAAAAATTTTGTTACTTACAGTAAAAATGAATCAACAATATTTAAAGTATTTATACGATATTGTAAATCTATAAAACCAACCTCAAGTACGCAGAGATGTAGGACTTTGCGCATGCGTATTCAATTTAAGAACGCTTGATACTTGCTCCGGATCAAGAATCTTTGTTTACCAATTGAATAGAGAAGAACAACGAGATGAGCCGATTGCTACAAGAACCAAGCTGGGATAGACTATCTTTAGAAAACTACAAAGCGATCGCCCAACGGGTTGGAACTTCATCAATTTCATGCTGACAGTTGTTTGCCTGACGACAGATTACATAATCAAATTCACGAGTTCTTTTCAACTGAAAGCTTCGAATACCAGCAACGCCTTTGCTATCAAGGGAGGACCAACGAGATTTTAAAAAAGACTACACAGAGAAGGGGAAACCGTTATGAAACCGGTTTACTTTGGCGATACGCAATGTGGAACTGCCCGATAATTATGAAATGGCTAAGAAACGTTTATTCTGTCTGGAAAACAAAATGCGTAAGAATCCAGAACTGGCTAATAATATGAAGCTACAAGTTCAATATTACTGTAGCAAAGGATACGCAACTTAAACCAGAAGAAGTAAATTAATCAACTTCAAAAACATAGTATCTACCGCTATTCTCGGTATAACAAACCGGGAAAGATCAGGATGGTATGGAACGCTGCAGCAAAAGCTAACGGTTCCTCACTAAACTCTGTGCTACTCAAGGGTCCCGATCTATTGTGTTCCCTCTCGAATATTTTATTCAGGTTTCGTAAACAAAAAATTGCCATATCCGGTGATACAAAAGAAATGTTCCATCAGATTGAAGTTCGTAAAGAAGATCAAAATTCGCAACGCCTTTTATGGAGAGACGGCGACTCTGACCGTAATATTGATGTGTATGTCATGCGTATGGTGACATTCGGTGCATCCTGTTCGCCAAGCATTGCACATTACATTAAGAATTCAAACGCACGACGTTTCCAAGACAAGAACCCACGAGCGGTACTGGAAATCACCGATAATCACTACGTGGATGATTGGTTAGACAGCTTTGCCACTGAAGGGGAGGCAATTTCAGTAGCCAAGGATGTGATTCCAATTTATGTTGCGGCGGGATTTGAAATTAGAAAATTTGTCTCAAATTCTAGCCAAGTACTTGAAGCATTGGGAATGGAGAAAGGTGAGAAACAAGAAATAAATTTGAACATCTGTAATGATACGAATGGAACACAAGTTCCCGGAATGTGGTGGTCTACTAGATGACTCGTTTTTTTATGCTACTAATTTTAACAGAATATCAGCGGATATCTTAGGGGCGCCGCCCTACCAAACCAGAAGTTTTGCAAACCCTAATGCTAATTTTCGACCCATTATCGTGCTTCCTCGTGTACCGTAGTTTCAAAAAATTTGACTGCGGTGCAATAAATAAGTGTGAGGATACGTGGAGTGTTTGCCAAATGATGTAGATCGTAGATTTCTGTGTGTTGTGCCCCGGTGATCATTCGGAGGCATTTATTTTAAACTTTTTGAATTATTTGGACGTTTGAGTGGGCCGCTTTGCTCCAGACGGGGGAAGCATAAAGAAGTATTGGCTGTATTCTAGATTTGTATAGCTAAAAGCGAATTTTAAGGTTTAATTTATTTTTGAAAGGAGTGCATTGCACGAGTAGCCTTATTCTTGGCTGTTTCTTCTAAGTGATGTCTAAAAGCTGGTTCACACTAATGATTTGTCATGGCTAAAATCATACCATCATAACAACCAACCATAAAAGCCATAACTTTTATTAATATCAAAAATCTGATACTTGGTGGCCTTGGTGTTTGTAATTTGTGCATTGTAATTTGTCTAAGAACCAAATTTAGAAAATGAAGAGCTTCTAATTCATCAGGAATTAAACTAAATTACATCTCATCAAAACTGGCACTACTAATAATGGCACCAACTAATTACACTTACTATTCTTATCGACCGGATCACCAATCTGATATTTTGGACATCATAATGATAAAAAATTTCAATGAAACTCTCACCCAGGAAGTTTTCATCGAATCGAACTCCGATCACGTGCCAGTAATTATAACATCTCAAACTACTACTCCTCAATATCGTGATGAAACCAATCTAATTAACGGAATCGTTGATTGGGAAAAATTCATTAAGATAGTATATAGAAACAGCAAGCAACATTCGATTGATAGAAGTTTTGGAAGAAATTAACATTATACCTCCGCATCAATTTGGATTTAGGAAAAACTTCTCCACTATACATCAGCGTTTACGAATCACCGAGGCAATTAAACGTGGTTTCAAAGCAAGAAAATATACAACTGTACTCTTTATGGATATTGCACAAACTAAGCTCAGTTAACTATTCCATTGCATGGGACAAGTTAAATGACCGCTATAATAATTCTCAGTCTAATTAATCATCACATCAAAACCCTAATTAGCTTACATAATGTTTCGAAAGAGTCCGCAACTAGGCTCCGGAATCTGGTCGATGGCGTCACAGGCTACGCGCTCGCTGAATTTGCTGCTCCCCAAGGCCGAAGTTTATCTAGTAACGTCTAAATTAGACAACTTAACTTACCGGGAATTTGAAAACACATTTGTCTGACAAAATTCTAAAATTCGAACAGTTGTTAAAATTCAGGAAAAAATAGCCATCTTTTTAGAAGAACTTGAGCAAAAAACTTCTTCTATACCAAGGTCTTCCACTAGCGAAGATAGTATGTCAAAATCCTTTCTTACCACTACGTCGGAATGTATCATGTGCAAAAAACCACAGCCGTTGTATGTATGTGAAGCATTTAAACAGCTAAGCATATACAAGCGTATCAACAAAACAAGATCGACAAAAATTTGTTTCAATTGTCTTTCCAACGAGCATATTTTGCCAATCGGTGTCGGGAAAAGGTTAAATGCCATAAATGTAGGTCAAACCATCACACCCTATTGTACATTGACAAAAATCCACAAGCAGCAGTGGTCAACCCCCCTTAGTTGCCAGTTGAATATTTTTTCAATCTCTTCCCATTGTTCATTTTGATACCAGAGAAAATCGTGGATAGAAAATCAATTCCTTGCTGTAAAATGGTTTATTTATATTCAGGTGTTATACAAACCAATCAAATAAACCGAATATAACCAATCCTTGAAATTATTTTGTCAGAACATCACACTAAAAAAATATTCAAAATTTTTAACAAATTTAAAACATATTTCGAAGAAAATTGAAAGAAAGAAAAGTGGCCAATTTTCAGCACTTTGGTAAATTATTTTAGCTTTGCCACGATCCATGCTACAATTAAGGTATAATCGTATTGATTACTTGGATATTTGTTTTAAAAGATGTAGTCGAATAATCGTATCGTTAGGACGTGTTTATTGCGTGCGCTGGGTGTTGGTTGTTTATTGTTCGATATATTAGAAAAAAAAAACAGGTAAATCTGACTCCAGTAAAATGGAGCTAGATTGTGGAAAATGTGGTAGTATTTTGAGAAAAGAGACAAGTATTTTGGTGTGTGCGGGGTTTTGCAGAAAGTCGTTCCATGCCAAAAAGTGCTTTGGTATTCCGGAAAGAGATCGTGGCGTGTTGAATCAATTTTCTAACATCAAGTTTATTTCTGATTCGTGCATTAATACTTTTGAGGTGCTGAAATCTAATCAAGAAAATATTTTGTCGGAAATTAAACAATATGAGTTGGAGATGAAACGATTAATTGAAGAAAAGTCTAGTGGTATTATGGAAAAAGTAGAATCGGTAATGAGAAAATTTAAAAGTGTCCAGACTCGACAAATTCTTCACGGCGAAAAACTTCCCAACGCACTCGTACCTCCTACCTAGAAAGAAACCACTCAAGGTCGTCATTCGAAGGCTCGCCGGCAACACTGAGGTGGATGTCATCATAGAAGACATGAACGCCCAAGGATTTGACGTCATTTCGGTTAACCATAGAGGTCCCGCAAGACGTCCCATGCCGCTTTTCCTCGTCCATCTAAACAAGTCGGACCACTCCAAGACGATCTTTAACCTGGAAAAGATTAATTATATACATAAACATCACCGTCAAAACCCTCCGGCCAAGATCCACTCCTCCACAATGCCAAAGGTGTCAAAGGTTCGGACACTCGCAACATTCCTGCAGGTTCCAGCCGCGTTGCGTAAAATGCGGAAAGAATCACCACACCTCGACGTGCGAAAAGAAGCCGGACACTCCAGCCACCTGCGCCAATTGCAACGGCCAACTACAAGAGGTGCAGCGAACACCCTCAACCGAGGTTCAACGCCTACTCCCGGCCTACTCCGAGTAAGAACAAATACGCAAGCATCAAGACGACTACACGTGCAAGGTAAAAGTGAGTACAATAAACAGTAATTACGATTATTATTTTCCCACGTGCAAACAACGCAAAGTTTTTACCTAATTGTACGTAGTCGCAACAAATATTTACGACCCACGTGCGAAATCTTAGACATTTTTTTTGTTGTTACATTTGATAAATACGATGGTTAACGAGAAGATGGAATCTACAGTGGCCACAGACGGCATACCACAAGCCATCGCCGTACAACGTGTAGCAGTAAGAGTACCACCATTTTATGAACAAATGCCTGAGATTTGGTTTAAACAAATCGAAAGTCAATTCTTGTTAAGTGGCATCAAGGACGATAACACGAAATTTAACACTATTAAAGCAAGCCATCTTTCACTTATCAAAGGCATTGTCAGGTCATTAATACCTGCTCCAAAGTGGGTGTAAAACATGTGAACTGCCTCAGTATTTATAGTTATTACTAACCCTAAGTCATTTTCTATCCCTTGAGCTACTTTGTCAGCAAAATCTTCACTTACAGTTCCTCTCTTACATATAGAGACCGTTATATTTGATATCAGAGCCAAACCTTCTATCAAAAAAGCTGGAGTAGCATATAGGGCCATATATACTAGTACTCTTATACATGATGCTAATGTTACGCAATTAAAATCTGCTTCAACCGCATTAGCAAAAGCTCCTGGCAAATAATTGCAGCCCTCTATTCCCCCATCTGAAACCAAGTCAACTGCATATGTAGCACGAGTAGCTCGTGTGCATGCCACACGCCAATTATCATTAGCTATTATAGCTAATAGTGATGAGCTTAATCTGGCTCTAGAATGAGCTTGGTCTAGGAATAAATTTTCTCTTACATAAGGTCCTAGCATCTCTGCCATTACAGTTGTATACACAATATTCCTGTCAGGATTTTTCCGAATTTCAACTGGGGAATGATTCAGAGAATGTTTCCCAGAGAATGGATTAGTATGCACGCGGCCCTTCTTGCAATTAATGGTAATGCCTTCTACGGATTTAGACGTAATCTTGAAGCTGCAAGATCCACCCACTTCAAATCAATTGCCTATGTTGCTAAAGAGTTCCATATTAAAGCAGGTGGTGAAGGAGCTCTTGGAAAATACCAGGGTTGGGTAAGAAAGCTTGCTTTCAAAGCACAAATAGATACACTGATCACTGATTATGTTGATGCTAGGGCAGCAGCTATTGCCCAAGAGGTTGAGGGTGAAGCAAATAATCCAGATGTCATTGCATCAGTTGCCCTCCTGAATGAGCCTGATAATATTAATTTATATGCTTAATAATCATTACTATCATTAAGTACATAGATAATAATCATTATCTATGTACTTAAAAATAGACTTAATACGAAGCTGGTATTTTTAAATTCAAATTAATCGATACAGAGTCGCCACAGTACTCCCCTTCTAGAGAAGAGTATCTGAGCAAAATATAAAATTTACAAAAAAAATATATATATACACAGTTTCATATCCGTTCTACACCAAAAAGTTGACAATATTCTTCAACCCTTGGGCTTCTTTTCAAAAAAATTGTCGCCAGCAGAAAGTAAATACAGTACATATGATCGAGAGCTGTTAGCGATATACCAAAGCATCAAGCACTTTAGGCACATGCTCGAAGCAAGAGAGTTTTATGTGAACACCGACCATAAACCGCTAATATACGCTTTTAACCAAAAACCAAACAACTCCTCGCCTAGACAGTTACGACACTTGGATTTAATTGGACAGTTCACTACCGACATCAGATATGTTCCCGGGGAAGAGAATGTGGTAGCCGATTGTCTCTCCAGGATCTGCACGGTGACTAATAATCCAACGATCGACTATCCTACAATAGCATTAGCGCAACGTAGCGATGAAGAATTGAAACAACTGCTGAACAATCAGGTTAGTCACTCGCTCGAGCTCAAACCAATTTTGTTTACAGATACCGTAACAGAAGTGTACTGCGACATCTCACAAAATACAGTACGACCGTTTATACCGAAGAAATTTCGTGAAGACGTCATTACAAAGTTCCACAAATTGTCCCATACAGGTATCAAAGGTACAACAAAGCTGGTAGCACAACGTTTCGTGTGGCCCGGCATCAACAAGGAATGTGCAAGAGTGGTACGGCAATGTTTATCGTGCCAAAGAGCGAAGGTTGAAAGTCACAACAAGTCTGAAATCAAATCATTTGCTTTACTTGGTAAGCGTTTCGAGCATATTAACCTAGATATAGTTGGACCATTACCACCAAGCAAGAGCTGTCGTTACCTACTCACGTGTGTTGACCGTTACACAAGGTGGCCCGAGGCATGGCCGCTGATGGACATAACGGCTGAGACGGTTGCATCCACACTAGTATCAGGCTGGATCATCCGCAAGCTAACGGTATGGTAGAAAGATGGCACCGTACGCTCAAGGCAGCAATAATGGCATACGATACGAAAGACTGGTGTAGCATACTGCCGACAATCCTCCTAGGTCTCCGAACGACATACAAAGAGGATATTCAGGCAGCACCGGCTGAATTGGTATACGGTTCAACGATTTCCCGCCAGGTCAGTTCCTTTGCAAGAGTGAAGATCAAGTTCTGCAATCCGAATTTGTCACAGAACTAAGGAAGCAGATGCAAGAGCTAAAGCCTGTACCAGCGGCGAACCACGGTAACAACACCATTTTTGTTCAACCAGCGCTAAGCTGTTGCACACACGTTTTTCTTCGAAACGATGCTGTTCGTCCCGCGCTTACACCACCGTATGAAGGACCATTTCGCGTTATTTCACGCACGGACAAGAATTTCGTAATTAGCATGAACGGAAAAAGCAGCACGGTTACGATTTATAGAGTAAAGGCGGCACACACGGTCGACAAGCGTCCAAACCAAGAGGCAACTCCAACACCACAGCCAACGCAACAGAGTTCAGCAGCACCTAAGAAAAAGATCACATTTGCACCAGACGTGCTAACAAGAACAGGAAGGAAAGTGAATCTGCCAGCCCGCTATCAGTAATAGAAGGATATGAAACTGTGTATATATATTTTTTTTGTAAATTTTATATTTCGCTCAGATACTCTTCTCTAGAAGGGGAGTACTGTGGCGACTCTGTATCGATTAATTTGAATTTGAACTAGTTGCTAAGTGTGTACCAGGGGTCGCTGGGATCCAGTAGTTGGTATACCTCAACCATTGCGCAGTAGTTCACAAGCATCATCAATTAGTTCACAAGCATCATCAATTAGTTCACAAGCATCATCAATTATCAGTTGTAAACAGTTATATATAATTAAATATTTATTAATACGTTATCGTGGGTATTTTATTGAATATTAAAAGAAAATAGGCATCGGGCAATCAACCCGCCTATATTGGTGACCCCGACGTGATAACTACAATACAGAAGAATCGTCATTGACTTGTTCCACATTGAAACTCAAGGAACTAATTATGGATTGCATAGCCCTTAACTAGAATGTGCCGCTTTGCTAATAAATTGAACAAATTTGCTAGTTTTAATTTACTAAATAGTTCATATCCACAGTTTAAAAAGAATATCATGTAGAATTTGTGTGCGCTGGAATGTCGTGAATTGGCATTCCATATTATTTTGCTTCTATATTGAATATGTAAATTGGTTTATCCGTTTTTTAATAAATACTAATCATATGACAGTGTACAATTTAATTATGTTTTAGCTCATCCACTCACACAGACGACGAACAACGCTCACACCAAGTTAAATAAAAGCTTTTAAAAGGATGGCACTTTAACGAGAGAAGCAATTTCTGCAAGACATAAGTAGGTAAAATCAAAATCTGTCAAGTTTTGTAATTAATACTGTTAAATTAACATTATTTCAAATGATGATAAGTTAATATAATATATTTTTTTATTAGATTTTGTAACTACAGGTTACAAATTACGAGTACATTGAGATTTTTGGCTACTGAAGAAAGCTATCAATCGTTATTGTACACTAGCAGGATTCACGAAAGCACTATCTCCAAGTTTGTGCATCTCAAACCAATATATTTAAAGGTAAAGGCCAATTTTAATCAAAAGTGGAATTGAAATATAAAATACATAATTACAGACTCCTGCTGCAATGGAAGAGTGGAAAAAAATTTTCGAAGAATTTAATTTGCTGTGGAATTTCCCTCATTGTCTAGGAGCTCTGGAAGGTCACCACGTGAAGTTTAGAGCTCCTATATTGGATGGCTCCTATTACTACAATTACAAGGGTTGTAATAGTATTGTTTTGCTTGCTTATGATCAATACACGGTATAAATTTACATACACTACCGTCGGAAAGTTTGGAAGCACCCATTAATTAATTGAAATAATTGATAAATAATATTTTATAATTTTTTTTAATGGAATATTTTTGATTGGCATTATAAATACATAAAATTTAACTATTGTTGATAATATTTTAACTTAAAAATATTTCGTTCAAACACAAAATCGCATTTTATTACTTTACGGTATCCCTCGCCTGCATTTTAGGTTTCGGTTAACGTAAAATTGCAAGTAGATTACATGTATCTTGCAAAGGAGTGCATTACACCATAGCACGTAAAAGACCGTAAAAAACACAACCAAAATCCCCCCCTCCGAATTCCAACACATTGTATTATAGCCTTCCTTATGTAAAAGGGTTGTCCAATAAACTCATTTCGATTTTCAAACAGAACCCCAACATTAAATTTGGACTAAGTTGTCCTAACAAGAACAAACGGTTCTTCACTAATGTCAAAGATCTCACCCCCCTCGACTCCCGCAGCGGTGTAGTTTACAAAATTCCTTGTCAGGATTGTGGTGTATGTGAGTGAGAGCTCGAGAAAGCTTGGTGTTCGCATAAAGGAGCATACTAGAGATGTTAAAAATGCTCGGGTTTTTACAAACGACGAGGATAACAAGTATACTGTTTTATGCAAACATATGGCTTCCAGGTCTCATTCTATCAGGCACCAGGATATCACAATCCTAGACACGGAAAATAATAATCAGAAAAGGAAAATCAAGGACGCTATTAACATTCATTTGAATGATAAAACGATGAATTTTAAAAAGGATGTCCAATACTTTCACGGTGGTTACAAATACATTTTGGACAAAATGAAGACGACGAAATAATTTTGTGATCGTACATTATTATACTAACCTTTGAACAGATAAATATAAGATTCGCGATTCTACCAATTTTTTTTCTCCCACGCACAATTTAAATTCAAATCCAAAAAGTCACCACTTTAGGGTTACCTATAGAGGGAGTTGAGGATTGAATACGAAGGTACCTTATGAGGCATGGTTGGAAAACCCAGTATACTCTTTTAATCTAAAGTGTAAAGTGGGTTAAACAATTATGCCACTGGTATCTAGGCCTGGATTGTGTCGTGGAAGGAAAAAGTTTTTCAGTAAGTTTTCAATATTTTTGTTCTCACATGTTATTCATATAACATTATATTGTTTTTTTCAGTTTAAAAACAAAAACCTAACAGAGGTCATCAAATTATATCTTATATTTTCTCCGAAAAGGTTAGTATATATAGCATTTGTTATTTAAAGTCTGTAATGTCTACACAATTTTAATTGTATTAATATTGTAGCCCTGAGGATGGACTATTAAAGTTCGAAACGTCTGCAAAAAGTCTTTTTGTTATACGACCTATTCCCAACAATAATATTATTTTATATATTATATAAGGTCAACTATATTCTTCTATTATGAAAGTTATAAAGTTTTTTGTAAATTTTTTGCTTTGCTAATATTATTATTTTACTATTATTATATTATTATTAACCTATATTTTCTTTGAAATAAATTTATTTTTAAAATTATATGGGTTTTAGTAAAGAAAAGGTAAAAATTGTGTCTGCTTCCAAACTTTCCGACGGTAGAAACATCGGTGTCAACGGTCGAGTTAACAATGGTGGTGTATTTCGTGGCTCTATGTTGTTCAAAGCTTTAATTAACATCAGCTTCAAGTTTCCAGCTCCCGAATGTTTACCAGGTATGTACAATAATAAATTGAAATGATTCATAACCTTTCTACAATGCTTTGGAATCACTACATATTCTTATTTACAATTAATAATAATTCATATTTTTAGGTATGCAAAATGAAGTACCATTTGTAATAGTAGCCGATGATGCCTTTTCGCTTTCGGATAACTTAATGAAGCGTAGGTTAACCCACGATATGAAAATTTAGAATCTTTAAGTAGAACAAAAGGAATAGTCGAAAATGGTTTTGGAATTTTGAAAAATAATCCGATAAATCTTTCCGCTGCCAAAGTACAAACCATCACTTTGGCTTGTATAGTATGACACAATTATTTGTGTACTGAAAATCCAATTCAGCGCAAAGACATCGGTGATTATGAAGTACTACAACAAAATAGAATCGGCCAACTAGAAGATAAGCGTTCGAGTGATTCTACACGAGCAGTAAGAAATGAATTCAAAGCGTTCTTTAATTCGCCACTTGACTTGGTTCATTGGCAAGAAAGTGCAATAAGAAATAGCAATATATAATTTGGTTTCCTCTATTTTTAATAAATTAGCTGATCTACCAAGTGATCACCAACTTCAAGGTCCAACAGGTCCATGAAGATGGCCAGGAAAATACCAGGTAAAATCACACTGTACGATGGTTATAATTATAAATCTCTTTTTATTGCAGACTTTCCTTTCCAAATAGATGACTGGTCAAGGCGTGTAACAGCCTACGTAAAAGCAAAAGGTGGTCATTTTGAATAAATTAAAATGTAAAAAATTCTTTAGAATGTACCTAATAGTATAGCTTTTTAAAATTACATTTTTTTATATTTAGTTGTTTAAAATTCACAAACATCTCACAGAACATAGAACTCATAGAACATAGGCACGACTAGATAAATTTGATGATTAGGAAATGGTTGAGAAACTATCGATAGAAGAAAGAATGGTCGAGACAAACAAACTGAAAATTGAGTTGTCCCACAAATTAAAATATGGAATTTTTATGCAGCCAAAAAGATACCATAACCAATCAGAATATTAGCCAGTTTGATTAATCATACAAACATAAATCCACGTAACTCCGACGAAGTAAGGAAAGAAGAAGCCGTGACATCTCCGCACACCACGTACAAATTTGGATTGCTAGCAAATTTACATAAGACAAATCCATATCCAAAATTCGTGAAGATTTTCCGCTCCTGCCCTATCCAACTCAAAAACAACATTTGCGTCTAAAGCAGCAGCAGTAGCCAAACCTAAAATCTCTAGACCACCCCGATCGTACAAGTACAAGACTCCAGATTGATTAAACATTTATTAAAATCCAAAGAAGAGTACAAACCAAATTTGGTAATTTAAAATTTGGAGCTCTACTTAATAGTCGGAAATTTTTCATATCATTTTAGTGGAAGGCGAGTGCAAATTGCGTCCAACAATTTTTTTGCAATTGTAAGAAAGCTTATAACAGAAGATGTGGTTCTTTTATATTCTCTGAAAGGCAGAAAAAGCAAAAAGACGTTTGAAAATCTAGAGTTATACAAAGTTACTACAATTGAGTGTATTTTGCATTTATTGTTTTGAAACAGTATCGGTTAATTTTTGCTTCAGCAAGTGTGCCGAGCATCTATAAGAATGTTACCCAGTACGACATTGACAAAGATTTAGGTAACGTTCTAGCCACTGCAGGAGACTGAGACGGTGAAAAGAAATACTGAGACCCCAAACATCAAACTAAACTAATATAATTTGATATGATAATATAACAATTATATAACTTTTTATAATAATAAAACATACACTACTTTCAATTTCACTCTGGATTATTAGCGCTGTGCGTTTAATTGCATGTCTATATAAATAAAAATTAAATGCTGTTTGTTGGTAAGCGCATCACTTCAGAAAAGCTGGACCAATGTGGCTCATTTATTTTTTGACAGTTGACTCAAATTTAAAATTAGAAGCGATAAGTTGTTTTCAGTTTGAAAATTTACTAGGATCATTGTGAAAATTAATAAGAACTCCTAACAAACAGTTATAACAATATACAGAATCCAGGAACGAGATAGTGTTAATTTCGATTTTAATGCCACGGATAGAAGTTTTTTACAATTAATATGGTCTCTGGTACTAATTTTTTACTAGAATAAATTTTATTCCATTTAAATTAATTAAGAAACCAAAAGAAATAAAAAAAACCAAAAGACTTAGAAGAAGCCAAATCCGAGTGTTTTGAAGTGGACACATCTACTATGTTAGTGTCTCACTTGCGACAACTATTTTAATATTGACTGTATGAAGCTGTCATCGGGTGCTGTTAT
The DNA here is from genome assembly GCA_905340355.1 of Rhagonycha fulva. NCBI lineage: Eukaryota > Metazoa > Arthropoda > Insecta > Coleoptera > Cantharidae > Rhagonycha > Rhagonycha fulva. Next base: position 41,236,078 of record HG996556.1, read on the forward strand.
AGAAGATTTTCTGATGGATCAAACTATAAACGAGGATTTCCAGTGTGAAAAAGCAAATCTGAAGATAATGAGCCAAAATTTAGCACTGTAAGAGATCATTCGACAATTAGCTCAGATTCTTCATCATCGAGCGATGATCATTATAGTATACTGATATTAATAAAATCTGTACCTATGTATTATCAAATAATAAATTAATATAATAATAACCAATCGATGACGTAGGTACGTGTGATTAGACAAATTTTTATGCTAACCTAAAGAGTTCGGTTTTTTCACAATTTATTCATCTCCAAGTGGGTGCTTGCCTTGAGTATAAGTGCGTAACAAACTTAATAATTCTTGTTGTCACGTGTTACTTGTTATCAACATGGCTCCCAAAGTTGACATCGCTAATGTTATTTCGATTGAAATGGAGAAATTTATTATGTTTTACAAATGTAAGGCATCTTTGATGAATTATATTAGACCATTAATAGATAAAGTAAGTTAATTAAGTAAACACGTTGCTCGGTTATGTTCAATTGCTAATGAATGTAAGTAATGTAACTTAATCGCAAAGTTTGAGTCGATTCTTCCATCAATTAATACAGATGGTGTGGTTTCAAATGGTGTAAATGTTGTGTTTCACCACCCTATGAAGGGGTTATATCGTCTTATTCTGAGATTGTCACGACAGCTTCCATTCAGGAAGGTAACAATAGTGATGATGCTAGACCATTAGACAATGTTGTTTCGGTTGCGCCAGCGACTAATCGTAGTCAGGTTTTAAGTGTTAACCCAAAGCATATTGTAAGTAAAATTATTATTGGTCGAGGTGATGTTGCAGAAGTCACATTGGCTGGTACGTGTTTATTATTTGTAATTGTAATATTTATTTATAACGAAAAAGACGATTTGTCGTTATCAGCCCTGGGTCTGCATGGCCTGTAGCGCTTGCTTATATATATATAATATTTATTTAAAAATATTATGGCAAAAAGAAAGAGAATTTTGAACAAAGGGCAAAAATTATATTTTTGCACGAAACAAAAATTTCTAACAGAGAAATTGGGCGCAATTAATAGTTTTGGAATATTGTGTACGTCAAACAATTAAAAAGAAGGAAGAAATCGGACACTTTCATTATCGTAGACGCAGTGAAAGACCAAAAATTAAAACAGAAGCTGAAGATCAGTCCATAAAACTAATGTCCTTACAAAATCGACGTCGTACAGCTCCAAATATTGAAGCAGAATTTAATGTTGCTCATGGTAGCAAAATTAGTGCAACAACAGTGAAACGCCGTTTAAGTAAAGCTGTACAAAAATACAGAATTACTACAAAAAAATACGGTTTTCTACACAGAATAAGCAGAAAAAATTAATTCGAGCCATAAGTCATAGAAATTAGACAATCACTATTGGGAAAAGGTATTATGGACAGACGAATCAAAATTTGAAATCTTTGGAAGTAAAAGCCCAATGAAAATTTGCAAAATACATTCAAAAGGAGTTGGACAAAATTGATGATCTCGCAATATTAGCAGATATGAACATAGAAGTACAGGACTGGTAACTTTTGTTAAAATCTCAAAAATAGTGTACGCTTAACGGTAAACTTAATCTTAACCAATGATGTCATCGATGATATTCTAAATACTAGCAACATGTATGAACAAAATACTGTTGCTAGTACTTCGGCAGTATCAGAAATTTTGCCAAATATTAATAATGTAAGATTTTTTTTTTAAATTAATTACTATTAATTAATATTAATATAATTTCAGTCTGTTTGGAATCTTTTAAATTCTTGCGATGAGGGCAGGATGATTGTAAGGAGTGTTGGGAATAATTTTAAAAGGAACGATTTGGTTCGCTTTGTTATTAAACATGAGCTAAACAATTCTGAAAGTAAATCGTAAGTGCTTTTTTATATTGATTGTTGGATCAACTTTATATATTATTATATTTCAGTATTTCTACAACTAATTTCAGGAATTAGCTAAACTAATCGTTGCTTGTTTTCCACATGAAAAGGAATGCATATATTACATTCCTTATTAAAAGTCCCAAACTGGGACTGTGGTATCTGCCAGAGGGAAGCTGTGGACTTCCTATAGGCATATGCGGCAGAAGTACAGAACATTAAACATGTTAAATAAAACAGTCGCTGATGTAGATGTAGTACCTGGTACTTAACACTTTAATTTCTTGCATATCTTGTATATTTGTATTTATTTTTTTTTATAGTTGTTGAAGTCACCGAAGAAGAAAAGGACCTCCTTCTTTGGTTAAAAGAAGCCACAGAGCCTTTTCCGGATGTACAAAAAGCTTGGGATGCGACGTTCAATAGTAGGAGTGCAGAAAAGGGCACCCTTTCTATTGAACAGGTAATTAAGAAATATAAGTGTTTAAGCCATCCTTTAGGATATTTATTGGTAAATTGTATACCTACTTCTTAAAATATTGTTGTAATAATTACGAATTTTAGTTACAAGATGACTTTAAAAAATTATTTATTAATCAGCAAATTCATTCTTTCGTGGATAAGTTCACAATACTTTGATTGATTTTGCCAAAAGCAAAAATAAAAGCAGTCATTTAAAAGATTCGTTTAAACAATTTGAGGAGAATTATCCCGAGGCAAATGAAGGTAATTTTTATTTTGAATACATATTATGTTTATTATAGGTTATTATTTTAGATGCAAAGTTAATATTTGGACTACGATTAATACCTTTGTTAGTTGGTTCCAGTGTGATGAAATTTAAAAATAGAACTCACTGGAGCCAAGTAGAATAGAGGTACAGAACGGCTTTCTGTTGTGCGTGGATGTAAAGTATACCTTTTAACAAATGAAATATATTTTAAGATCTTTTTTTAGACTGTTGCAAATTTAGAGGTGCATTTAGGAATGCTAAGTCGATTGTATGCCAAACATAATTTGACGATTCAACCATTACCTGTTGTCGTTGGAAACTGGCAAAATCCGATGTGTTATGTAGTTTTGAACGACATCAGGTATTTGGTTGAAAGTCCTTTGGCAGCTTTTGACTTAGCTTTCAAAATAATATATTCACTAGATGAAGAGATGAAGAGAAGCACCAGAACAACAAAATATTACAAGAATAGATGTCCACACAACGCAGGAAAGAAAATACACGTGCTCAAATTGTAGTAAATTGTAACCATGAAGAACTCATCCATGCAGAAACAAATCAAACTGATGCAAGACCTAATAGAGGAAAAATCTTTATGTAATAAATTGCTATTAGAAAAAATTGATGCGAACGAACCTTTAGAAGTAAAAATAATTGATGACGATTAGCAAGTATATTATTATGTTCTCCTTATTTGCTTTGCAGTAAACCCTTGGTAAAAACAAACAACAGTACCGTATCTCGTTTCGTAAATGACGGTTTCCGATTTCTTTGGCCTGAAGGTGGAAATGATGACAAGATATGATTTATTTTGACAGACAGCGTTGCGTACATGTTAAAAGCAGGAAAGAATTTGCAGGTTTTTTATCCAAATACGTTGCATGTTACTTATCTTGCTCATGCTCTGAATTTAGTGGCAGAAACTGCGCGAAAATTATCCCGATATCAACAAAATTATATCAAAATCAAAAAGTGTTTTTAAAAGCTCCTCTTCGAAGGGAAGTATATTTGGACATGTCTGTTCTGACGAGATGGGGAACATGGATAGAAGCTGCAGTGTTTTATCAAGAAAATTTTAAGAAAGTAAAGGTAATTGATAGTTTCAATTGAAATATTGCAGACTGCGTAGAGAAAGCACAAGAAACGTTTTTCAAAATACTGCAATAATTATTTCTCATTTCAAAAAACTCCTAAGGAATCACCAATTATTTTTGTTCTAATTGTACCTATATCTCCACTTAATAAAAACCAAAACTAGAAATAAATTAATTACAAATATACATACTTTGTTTTTCGTTAAAAAAATTCTGGAGCTGAATCTGAAATAATGAAATGAGTAATGATAAATTTTCATACCATATTGAAGTATCGTAGTTTTAAGAGAAAAATAGACGAAGAGCTTATGCTTGAACTTTGTGTAATCACTGGATCTAGTAATCACACACAGTAAGTACACCCTAAATACTTAATAATTTTACATTTCATTATATTGAATTTTTCTAGATTGCATTTTTTGTTCAAATTCGAAATAAAAGAATTTATAAAATTAGATATTATTTGTCTGTACTGCAGGTCTAGATAGTGAATTAAGATTACCCTTTATCGAGAAGTCAAGGTCGCTTAGAGCAAAACATAGAAATCAAACTTATTATTAAACCTTGACTAAACAGCTTCAATTTAGACACTGGCAAACACATAGGTATTTATAATTTCATTTCAATCGATATAAAGAAATTCATCTTTCAGTAGAAATGATAATCTCGATGAAACCAACTTCAACGGGAGAGCTGCCGAGCTAAAACAACTTCAATTAAAATAACTTTATTTTAAAAGCAACTTTCAGAATTAAGGTTTAGAAAGTTAAAAACTTAAAAGAAACTTGAAAACAATTCAAAATCTAAATTAGTTGTGGTACTTGCAGTGAAACCGAACCAAACTTGGAGTTTGGCCCCAAGAAAAATTGTTGAATTGCTATATTTGTTGTAAGTAACACACATATTCAAAATAATCATTTATAATAATATAATTATAAGAATTTTTCAAAAATTACAATATTGAATAAACTAAATTACACGAGGTAACTAAAATCAACTTATGTAGGTACTTACCAATAACGCCGCCACGTGATGTTGATGGTTCCATAAAACACTTCTTAATAAAAATGGAATTAATTTATTCATCGCAGCCACAAATTATACTGATAAACCATAACAAATTAGTTCTTACATTTTTGCTTTTAACATCTTGAAAGCAAAGTAAAGTTTATAATTTTATTTCCTAAAGAAAGTGTCACCAACTAGGTACAACAAATTCCCTATTTTACTACAAATAGGCAGGGGCGTACTTAGTTAATGGAATTATGATCCCCAAAATTTTTCGTATCATAACTTAAATTACGTAAACAGTAAGCACACGATGCTAAATTTTACATAAAATTTACATGTAAATTGTAACTACCGAATAAAAAAATCGTATTAGTAGCCATCGGACGTTTTTCATTGGTTAGTTACCATTTAAATTTTACGTAAAATTTAGCATTGTGTCATACAGGCTTAATAGTGAGTTTCGTACAAGTCACTTAAATTTTTTAATAAGGTTTTTTTAACTTGTCAGTCTCGTGGTTGTCTCTGAAATAGATTAAGAGCTCGACTTGACTGGAATCAAACACAATAGAGTAATTAGTCTATTGAATTTGTACATGAGAAATACGCAAAAAATAGGTGGTAGGTGCAAATAATTCCCACAAAAACGGGATTTGAATTTTCTAGTTCGTTCTTGGTATCTTTTTAACATACTAAAAGTCTAGAAAAATCTAAGTATGCAAAATGCGTTTTTTTTGCCCAAAAGTTTTAAAGAAATGACGCTCGTGAATGGATTAACAAGATTCTTAGAAAAATAGGTTGTTTTTTTTGATATAACTAATTCCCACAAAGATGGAATTTAAATAAATTTTTAAGTTTGTTGTTGGTACTTTTTTGACATACTAAAAATCTAGAAAAATCTAAGTGTTTACAATGAGTTTTTTAACTTTTAAAATAAAGACGCGCATGCATGGATTAACGAGTTTCTTAGAAAAATAAGTTTTATTAATAGATTTTATTATTAATTTGTATTAATTAAAATGCTTTTTATATTACAAATGCAAATAAATTTTGTAAATATTACGTCTTTCATAAGAGAAAAGCTTAATGTAATAGTCTTCTTCAATTTCTTGTAAATCACTTTCTTTCAGTGCACTATTTGTGCAATCTCTACCAGAACAGTTACAACATATCCCAGTACATTCCACACCACAACGTCGACAGGTACATCTACCACTGCCACACGGCTCATTTGAATCCGTTTTGCAGGTGCAGCGGATCATAATATGATCCGATCAATTGCATTGATATTAAATATGATCAGGGCTGATCAGTGGTGCAGGGCTCATTTCACATGTTATGAGCTGTAGTTGGTCTCCTGCATTTTTCCAACTCCACTCTTCGCGATTTGCAATATAGGTGTTCATAGTTTTCCAACAAAAATATTGTAAATGTACGCGGAGAAGATCATAAATAGCAGCATCTTCTGTAGGTGGTAATCTTGCAATATTGAATTCACTTTTGGCAGTTGTGATTTTTTTCAAGTACAGATTATATCGTAGTAGGTTCAGAGTCTCTGTCTTTGGATTTCCACTATACAATGATATCAATGCTTTAGTGCCAATATCTATAAGTTTCTTTCTCTTTGCATTTTCTGATCCAAACAGAGTAGCGCAAATGCTAAATTCATTATTTTTCCAAAAATGTCGATATCCTGCTGATTTACTTTTACGAAATAAGGAGCTTGTGGTATCACATCCAGTTATTAAAGCATGTGAAAAGCACGTGTTACATATTGATTTAATATCACATTTTTTATCACTGAATGTAGATGATCGCCAACAAAAATATTTCGTGGGTTATGAAAAATTAAGAGCAAGAATATCGGTATCGTCAGCAACAACTGTTACATGCTTTTCTTTTTGCACATCATAATTCCCATTCCATGTAAAGTGTTGTGACCATTGGTGGTAGCAATATTGTGGTCCACATTATCGGCTATTCATTGACAAAAATGACCTGGTGGAACTTCAAAATTTGGTTTCTTGTTCATTACTGCAGATTACAAATACTTTTTTACTTCATCATATAATACGAAAAACCCAAGTTTGTGAAGCTCATCTAGAAGTAAACGAGAACCGAAGTCTCGATAAAGCTACACATCAGCACCAAGGAGGATTAGACTTATAAGTAATCTGAGTCTTAAAACTTACTATATTAGGCATCCCATCATTTTAGGAAACAATTATGTTACCACAAAAATGTTTCTTAAGCTTTTTCGGCATGTAACAATTACCATATGGTTCAATATAAACCGTTCTATTTTCCAAAATATGGGACAATGAAAATTAAATAAACGGTCCTCTTATATATAATAACAAGATTTGCAAATTTACCAATCTAGAGTAAATTGATAAAATAATTTTTTTACATTTGAATTTGAAAATTCAAAATTCCTTAGATTGAAAAAAGTAAGTAATTGTAGTAGAAAACGTATTTTGATTAATAACAATATGATTTTTAACACGGCATAAATTTTCAGTTCTTCAGCAACTATTAAGCAACATGAATCTCGTTAATCCATTCATGCGCGTCTTTATTTTAAAAGTTAGAAAACTCATTGTAAACACTTAAATTTTTCTAGATTTTTAGTATGTCAAAAGAGTACCAACAACAAACTTAAAAATTTAAATTCCATCTTTGTGGAAATTAGTTATACCCAAAAAAACTTATTTTTCTAGGAATTTGGTTAATCTATTTATGCGCGTAATTTTTTAAAACTTTTGGACCATAAAACCCCATTTTGCATACTTAAATTTTTCTAGACTTTTAGTATGTCAAAGAAATACTAACAACAAAATAGAAAATTCAAATCCCGTTTTTGTGGGAATTATTTGCACCCTAAAACCTATTTATTTCTCCTGAACTACTTCTCCTTGACCTAATGAAGAATGGTAGTAATGGCTTTGTTGGTTTTAGCAAATACAATAGACCAGTAATACGTACAAGGTACAACTTTGTCAAATTTGAGGAATATTGCATAAATACGTCTCTAGTGGGTAGTAGCAGGCGTGTGATGTTAAGTCCACGAATAATAGAGTTAAGTCTGTTAAGTTGATGTTTACACACATTGTGTTAATAAAGAGCGGTATGCATAGTTGCAAATACTGTATATAAGACCATTCAAACTTTTTATTTAATATTTTTATTATTTATTATTTTTTAATTACTTTTGATAATCTTGTTATTCTGTCAATTAAATTTGTAAAAAATTTCAAAGTACCGTTTGATATTTTTTCTCGCTGATGTGGGCAATAGATAACCATTAAATGCTATCAATCAAAATTGTTAACGAATCAAATAATGCTGGTTATTGCTTACCACACACCACCAGTTGAAACAATACCATTTGATTTGTTAATAATTTTGGTTGATAGTACTTCATGGCTAAGGTATGCAAAATATATTTTCAAATATTTGGAGTACAAAATGCAAGATAATTTGAATTATTTATTTAAAACTTAAAAATTAATTTATTAATACCTAATAAATAATAAATCAATTAAAAACTAATTTTAACTTCTTTTAATACTTAAAGATAAATAATTTCTTCTATTTCGGTTATACTTTCTTGTATATCAATAATATTTCTCAAAAAAGCATCCTCTGCTATTTCATTTAATTCAGCAGATAATGTAGGATTGGTTTCAGCAACTATTTTTGAAAGATAACCATCTTCATTTTTGAGCAATTCGTAAGGATATCCAAATTCTACTAAAACTCCGTCTTCTAAAACTGCTATTTTGTCAGAATTGAATACAGTTTTTAAATTATGAGCAATAACCAATACTGTGCTGGTACTGAATTTTGTCTTAATTATTTCTTCAATCAATTCATTAGTGCTACAAAAAAAAATTATTTTTTTATGATTTATTGATTTAAATTTAAAACCAAAAATTAAATTTTGACAATTCAAACCTTCACGGCCCATACGCAGAGATATAAAGAACCATAACCATTAGCATTGCAAGGTGTGGCCATATAAATAGGTTTTTTTCCAACCAGCCGAGAAATCTTACAATGTACGGTCGGGATCGTGTGCAATAGATAAAAATAATGCACAATAAAGAAGAACCGTTTTTTATTTCTATGGCGTACGAGCGTGACCGTACATTGTACGGTTCCTTGGCTGGCTGGACAAACCTATTGTCGCGTTTGTCGTTGGTCGAACGGTTAACGTGTATTACATCTACACAATTACTAATGACTCTCAATGCAGAGATGCGTTTTAAAGCGTCATGTTCTAAACTCTATTACTAAAAAGATTCCCACAAGCTCGGTCTTGAGGGGGAGAGGCATTTCTGTTACAGCATTATTAGATGAAAAAAATTTTCACTGTAGAATTCTCAAACATGTTGGTTGTCAGAGTGTTTTGGTCGTCAAGACCTATGATTTGACGTGAAATTCGAAGCGCTAGCATCATATTCTGAAATGATCACTTGATATTATCTTCCTTGTAATGGTACAACTACTTATACTACTTAAAAGCAAGATGTATTCTATTCGCAAAGAACAAGAGATAAAGTTTTAGGTTATTCAAGACCCTAAGAAGCTTTAAATGCTCAGTTTACTAAATATAATCCGTGCAAGTTTGTTTGTCTACTCCAAGCAAGTTAGTGTAAGAAATTGCCAAAATTGATTGGTATAAAATCAACGATCCATTTAGTGAATTTGACACTACTTAACTTGGAGTAGCTTAGAGTAACACAAACAAACAAGCCAAAGAACAAAGCTCGTGGATAAGTATGGCCAATGGATATCAAGCAAATCAGCTTCTGCGATCGGTTGGATTTGCATTATATAACACCCAAGTTTCCGGGAAAAAACTATAGCTAAATATACCTTAACGTGACGTGTTCTAATGCGTTATCCAAAATCAAAATTTTATTATTTCTTAAAATTGCTCTGGCCAAACATAGCAGTTGCTTTTGGCTAACACTTAGACTTCTGTTACGCTTCTTCATATGACATTCTAAAGAATTAAATTTATGTTTCAATTTTACCTGAAAAAATAAGACTGTTTCGATTATTATTTCAAAAACAACTTTTTCTTGTAAAACTCACAATTTCCAAAGCTTTCCAAATTTCGTTATCAGAAAATTCTTTTAATGGATCTAAATTGAAACGAAGAGTATCATCAAATAAAACAGGTTTTTGAGGTATTAGTGATATCTTTCTCCTTAAATCATTTAATCCAATCTTTTCAATATTAACTTCATCAATTATAATACTTCCTTCAGTTAATGCAAATCTTAATATGGCATTTATAAGAGAAGTTTTACCAGCACCAGTCGGTCCAACAATTCCAATCTAAAATTTTTAAATAAAATAAAACAAGGTATTTATATTTTGCCATATTTAGAAAAACCTTTTGACCGGCCCCTATATCAAATGTTATGTTTTTTAATGCTGGAATTTCCTCGAATTGAGAATATCTCAATGTTAAGTCAATAAAACGGATGGAACCTCCATATGGCCATGCTAATGGTCTTTGTTCTAAAATAGTGCTATTAGAACAACTCATTCTTCTCTATTTTGGATTCAAAATATTTTATTGCTAAATCAAATCAAAGAAGTCTAAGCATAGAAATGATGCAAAAACAATTTAGACTATTTTGGATCCAAAATTTGACAGGAAGAGCTAACATGTCTTCAAGTCCTCCTCCTTGGCGAAATTAAAAATAAAAAGATTATATACATGAATAAAGATTTAGCTGGACCGTTTTGGATATATGTAAAGTTTCAAATGGGGGAGGGGAAGTATGGGGGTATGAACCTTGGTAACTACCTAATGGTGTTTCAAATATTCCTTCCTTTTCGAGTTTGGTGCACTCAATTACCTTCTCGGTAGACTGCATGCTTTTAACCACTTTGATACTCTGTTTCATTGCATAATGCACTGTTCCAGTTAAAATTAGTGATTGGGACATTGCAAGGCCTACATAACTACTGTTAACTGCACCGTCTAAAAAAATTTAAACAATAAATAATTCATTCAGTGTGTCACAAATAACTTGCATTGACTTATGCAGATAAAACTGATAATAGTAAACGTCATATAGACAGCAATCAAAATATCAATCCATAAACCGAAAGCTGCAGAACAAACCAAACTTAAATACCACGGTCCTGTATGGGTGTCCTAAAAATCATTAATTAGTTTTTAATAAATTAGGATAACATTGTTTTACTTGATGATGATCAAATTCGTGTAAAAGTTCTTTTTGTACTTCAACTGCCCTTACGGTCACGATACCATTTATTGTATCACTTACATGAAAATGTAACGGATAATCAGCTAAGAGATTTCAGATTTAAATTTGCTTTTCAAAATTTTATACGTACTTTTATGTTCTACAGCTGTAAGATCTCTTCCAATTGCAGCAAACCAACCCCTCATTTTATAAATTATAAAACCAATTAAAAGAGTTATAATTATCATGTAAGGATTGGCTATGATAATTAGAATAAAGCTGCCAATGGAAAGCAGTAATCCTTGAATGGTTTCAAGTAAAGATTGGGGTAAATCCTTATCAACGGTTTCCACGTCCTTAGAAAAATGGTTTACAATTTTACCATGCGAACTATGGTAATTTCCTTCTTCGGAATCGTTTTCCGACATTTGTTGATCAAATTTGTCTACATCGTCTTCATTTACTTCACCGCTTTTTGCAATTGATGTAGAGCGCTCTTGATGTTCAATTCCTTCATTGTTGGAATCTTCTAATTTTTGGCTGCTATTGGTTGACTCACCATTACGTTTACTGTAACTTTTCTCCAGTTCTTGACTGTGCTGTAATTGAATATCTGAATTTTCGTCAAAATAATTAACGGGAGATTCCATTAATGAGTTCAGCATTTTTGTGTGCAAGTGTTCTGATGCTAACATTGCTATTTTGTAGTAATATAGGGACCTGTATATCAACAAAATCACTCCAAGGATAATTAAAGCTGTATAAATATACAAGGCTAAATTTATATCAAATGAGGTTCCACAAACGCCGACTACTGTCGGAATAATTAAAGGATTTGTATTGTTAAGTTTATAAACTTTAACAGATATGTCGATCACCTGATTTGGGCTTAAAGGTAATGATTGTGTTTCTTGATAATTTGGTTGTACTCCACACAAATATCGAGAATTTTCTTGTTTTGTTCTAAAAACAGTGTGTTTAGAAATATTGTGTACCTACAGTTAATTGGAAACATTACATTAAGGTGAGCCAATAATCAGCAAAGTTTGAAATTAGTTGTGCAAGTATTAGTAACAGAATTAGCTTTAACAACATGCTAACGTTTCCTGCTGATTGGATGTATTCCCAATATGTAGAACCAGATGTTATTTTAACACTTTCTTCAATTTCTTCCGAAATTGATATTTCCTAATTTCAATAACATCTTCAAGTTAATTTACTCCTAAAATATATTTGAATACAAACTTTTGACGATGTAGATTCCTTTGACGATACTTCATGAGACTCTTCAGTTACTTCATCTTTTTTGTCATCTAGTAAACTTTGAGCCTCTACCTTTAAAAAGAAACATCAAAATTAGGGTTCTTCAAATATTTGGTAGGTACTTACATTTAAAAGTGAAGAACGTCTTTTAAAAAACTGTTTCAACTTTCCAAAAGCGGAACTTGGCTTATCTTGTTTTTGATCATCGCTACTTGGCGATTCTCTATCGTTTTCATGTAGAAGTTGTTCATCTTCACTGCTAAAACGCATCTAAAACTTTAAAATAAGCAATGATGTTATAATACAAAAGAAGAAGACTAACTTTAAAAGCTTTTAATGGATTAGCAAAATTCCACTTTTCGTTTGATTTTTCAGTTTTCGTTTTCGATTCGGTGCCTTTCTCCTAGAAGAAAGTTATAATAATGTCAAAATTCCATGAATTTTAATAATACTTACATCATATGGAGTGGATAAAACGCTGGAATAAGATTTTCTGGGTAATAATGGCGAAGCTGAAGATTTTATAATTTGATCTTTATCTGGGCTGTCATCCACTACATTAGCAGATGTAATTATATCCCTAAAATCTATATTAAATTTTAAAATGTTTGCGTAAGAACCTTGTGCTTCCATTTTTCCCTAACATGCAAAAATAAGTACGTCAAATGAATTATGATAGTTCGATATTGAGGTCTTACGTTTTTCATAACTACGACGTAATCTGAATCACTTAAGTGCTGCAATTGGTTTGTAACAAAAATTCTCGTTTTCTGTTTCAGGTAACCGTTGATACATTTTTCGAACAAAATATTTCCGTTTTCTGGATTCATAAACAGCAGTGGATCATCCAACAAATAAATGTCTGCTTCCCGATAAATACATCGGGCTAAATTAATTCGTGCTCTTTGAGCCAGAGTTAATCGTGTTTTGTCGCAAATTATAGTTTTGTCTTTCTCTGCTAACATTTCAAAATCTTCTTCGAGACCACAAGCTGCTATAACTTCCTTATAACGTTTAGACCTGTATGGTTCATTAAATGTTATGTTGCTTCTAACTGTTGAAGTAAATATCCATGGAATTTGCGAAGAGTAAGATAATGAACCTCCAATGTCAACAGTTCCATGTTCCTGCGACAATTCTCCAAGAATAAGTTGAAGTAAAGAAGACTTTCCAGAGTTTTGTGGACCTATAATTGCGCACAAAGCTCCAGCTGAGACATTAAGAGTGATATCTGATAAGATTTTTTTCGATGTGCCCCATGATGCTTGAACATCTTTAAAGGTAACGGTTTTTGTAAAACTTTTTGCTATTGACGGCTCTAACACTTCAGCTAGTAAAAGAAACTGTTGCAATTGGTTTATAGTTGACTTAGCTTCTGCCCAGTACACTAAAGCTTTTGGCATATTTGTAACTAACGATAAGTGTAAAATAGCATAAAACTGTAACATTGGGAAAACTTTATCAGCTGATAGAGTTACTCCCAATAGTAAACATAAAGAAGTGGTTATAAATATCATCGCTCGTTGTAAAAATACAGCAGTGCTTGTAATGATTCCTTTTACGTAAGATACCATTGTAAGAAAACTCATTTCTTCTTTTCGTATATCTTCCACTTTTTCTTCAAACGGTTTTTCCCATCCGTTCGATTTGATAAGATGGATTTCGCTTACGATTTCGTCCATTTTCTTAATTCTTTCGTTAGTCTTTGCAGTGGCTTGTGCTTCTAAACGCGATGTAAGTTTTGAAAAGAATGCTGCAAAATGGAAATCTTCATGTGAAACAAATTAAATTTGTGTGCTTACCGTTGATGGGAATAGTTAAAACTAAGAAAATTCCTACTCCAATTATTGCTGAACTACCGATATCGCTGCAAATGAGATATGCTACTATCAAAGTTTGGAAAGGAATGATCCAAATTTGGTGTAAAAAATAGAAGAAATCGTCGAATTTTCGTAAATCATTTGCTAACAGTTGAATTATTTGGTTGGTTAATTGTTGATGAAGTGATAGCTGGTTTAATCGTAAAATCTATAGGCAATCGATTTAAAAAATTAATTTTGTATGCTTGAAAAAAGTTAGTAATATCAAGAACTATAATAATATTTACCTTTTTGTATAGTAATGATGCACATGCAATCTTAACCCGCATTCCCAATTGATTAAAAATTAAAGTTAAATGATTGCCTAGAAATGCGATAAATAATGTGGCTATCACTATTTCTCCACCATACCAACACATTTCCATCGTGATTTTTGAAGTAGCTTTTCCTTGCATATCGGAAAACACCATAAGAAATTGTTGCAAAAATACTGGAATTATTGGGCTAAAAATTTAATTCAATAAAACAAGTAATATTAAAATATTTTTTCTGATTACGTTAAAATTGAAAGTTGTATAAATTGTAAGACACCACAACACATGTAATAGGAAAAGAATGTATTTCGTAACGCTGTTACCAAATTTGGATTTTCATAATGAAGTTCTGCTCGGTTTAATTCACTTATCCAATTTTTTTCCAATAAATTACCAACTTTTTCTGATTTATCGCAAGATAAGTTATTGTAAACATCTTTAAAAGTTAAATGATATTTTAGGCCTTTGCGACATAACTTTATGAACCATCTGAAAGTTTAATATTTTAGAAACCAAACAAAAAGTTGGAAAATACGTACGAAAATGATAACTTGGAAAAAACGTTGGTATTTTCGTGTGGGTTTGGATTTTTATAATATGTATTATTGTTCATTTTACAATTTTTGTTAATGTAATTCGTAGATAATAATTATACAAAGATTTTTATTTATCCATTTATCTAATAATAGAAATTGTTAACGATACTAAAAAAGTTATAATAGGTTAATTCATTCAGTTTGAGGCTTCATTTAAAATAAAACGGACACGAGGTACTTAACTAAGTTAAGATTTAAACACAACGTGCTTTAATTTTACAAAATGCATTATAAAATTTTAATAATTAAATAAATAATATGAAATTAAAAATATTGATAAAACTGGTAGTAGGTCGTTTATAGAAAAGTTTACGTTAGTTAAATTTTTGTTATAGTAAATCATCTAATAATAAAGTGGTATTAGTATAATTACGAAGTTATTTTACAGTAATTTGTACTACTAATATTATAACAAATAATTACTATATGACGACATTGACTTAAAATTTTGGGGGTTATTATTTAAACAAAAATTTCTGTTGTTGCGCTGTATATGTACTACATAAATATAAATCTACTAAATAAATCAAAGTTATTTATAAAAAAATTATTAACTATTCAGGTGGATTATAAAAACATATTATTTTCAAATATAATTCTTATGATTTCAATAAATTAATTTATACTAAACATTACCTACTTACTATAAACCGAGATGTTAAAAGTGCGATACACCACTGATATTTTCTAGTACAGACTGATAATACAAAGAAGTTTATGTGTGTATATAATATTGTAATAGCAATATATTATTGCAGACTTTTAAGTCTTAATTGCAAATTATAATCATTAACCAAATTAGTGATCTTATAATAAATCACTGTAGTATTGTTAATTTACATCAAATGTAATTCTAATGTGTATCTAATTTTGAAATAAATTTTTTTTATTCTTAATATAACTGTTAGATTTTTTAACTAATTTGTTTTTATTAAAATATTAATTTATCTACTTAGGATTACAAGCATAATTAAATTATATTAGGTATTAAATTATTATTTATTGAATATTTATTTTAACCACTTGAAACACAGCGACGCATACATATATACGTCCACTCCTTAGATCATATATATTACATCATATATATGATCATATATATGATTTAAGGTCCACTCCCATGTTTACCGTGTGTTTGTTTAATGTACTTTAAGTTTAATTAATGTGTATGTTACGTCTTTGTTTAACGTTCACCATTTATAATTAGAAAAACGATAATTTGAAAGAAATTGTAATACATAAATTAATAGGTAGGTATGTTAAAAAGAAGCTTAATACTTTGTATAATAAGTTCTGAATCGCACAAAAGTAGAATTCACGGGGGGCTTTGCGTGGCAATATTTTATTAAGAAAACTTATCTATCTACAAAAAAATTTAAAATAATTTTAATATTTATTTAAAGTTTCATTGAATTTCGTAATTATGATATTTAAGAGGAAATTGATTGATATAATAAAATTAGTATTATAAAAATCGGTACACGTCGTTTCGGCGACCGCAGTTCGGCGAAAGCGATTCGGCACCGTATATTCAGCGACGGTCAATTCGGCGACCCGATTTTCGGCTATGTTAGTTTTGGCGATTCCAATTCGCCGAAATTACGTCAATTCGGCGATGGCAAATTTATTTAAGTGTTAAAATTTATTAAAAATTTTTAAATTAAAAATATAAAAAAAAGTAATTTTTTATTTTTAAATTAAATATTTATTTACATACATACACAGGCATATTATTATACATACACTTTTTAGCAATTAAACAAATTTTAATCTTCTTCTTCAACTTATTTTATGCCTTTAAGGCTTGTTATTTCCAACATCTGCGTCGTTTCATTGGTAGTGTTGGTTCTGTGAGCATATAAATATTTTTACATCCATAAGGTAGTTTGCTAGACTCGCCTTCAGATGTGCCTGTACCCTGGTTTATATGTTAATGATGGTAATTCATTAACCCAGAAGGACCACCGACTTAACGTGCCTTCCGAAGCACGGAGACTAGTCATAAGAAAGTTTTACCCTTCTCCGGATTTGAACCCGATACCTCGCATTTGCAGTTGATCGCGCTACCTACAAGGCAAATGACCGTCTCTAAATTTTAATCCATGTTATAATAAGCTATACCGCAAAGATATTCTATAATATTAATATAGAATTACAATTGGTTACCTTCGCCAAAATTCGAGAATCAGCCGCTTCGTACCGCGGCCTTTTTTAGGAAGTGCATGTCCGGTTAGAATACGTTCGTATTCTGTGGCGAAAGTTTTTTGAATATGTCTTAATTTGGAAGAATAAATTGAATAAACTAAAAGTATATCTCCCGTCGCCGAATCGACGTAGTCGAATTTACTGTCGCCGAATCGGAATCGCCGAAATGCCGGTGCCGAATTGGAATCGCCAAAACTAACAGAGCCGAATATCGGGTCGCCGAATTGCCTGACGCCAAATCCGAATCGCCGAAATGACGGTGCCCAACTGGAATCGCCAAAATGACGGTGTCCGTATAAAAATAGATTAGGCTAAAAAAACAAAAAATATTTTAAAATTTAAAAAAAAATTACAAAAATCAAAAAAATTATAAAGAAATATTTAAATTATTTTAAATCTACTTTGAGATGGATAAGTTTTCTTAATAAGTTAACCTCTGTGTGCGATTCAGAATTTATTATAAAACCAAAGTATTAAAAACTATGTAAAGTATGTGGTTTTACTATTAACAAAAGAAGTTCACAGTGAAAATAGTGTACTTAAAAGTACGATAATTTGTGCCTAGATTATCTACAAGTACAAATTGTGTAAAAATTTAGTACAATTGTTATTTTTAGCACAATATTATAGCCATCTCTAGCGCAACTGTACTATTTTCTAACACAAACTTTACCTAAATTTTCACCTAATTTGTACTTGTAGACAATCTATATACAAATTGTTCTACTTTTAAGTACAAGTTTTTTTGTGAATTGTAAATTACTTTATTTCTCTTTCTTTCTCATAACCCAAGAGCCAGTGACAATTTTCATCACGGATTTCAAAATTCGTGAAAATTTTATGGCTTATAGTTAGATAGACACCCCTAAATACAAAAACAAAAATTAATGACGTTTTCCTGCTTGGATAAGGAGAGAGAAGGAGTGAATTTTCAGAAAATGTTAGACATCTATCACTTTCATCAAATGGTTAGGTAGTGTTTATAAATAATTTAAAAAACTGCTTCTTTTTCTTCAGCTGAATTTAAGTCTAAGGCTTGTTATTTCCAGCCACTGCGTCGTTTTCTTGGGAGTGCTTAGATCTGTGAGCATATAAATTGTTTAACGTCCGATAGGTAGTTTGCTAGACTTTCTTCCAGACGTGCCTGTACCCTGGTTTTTATGTTAATGATGGCGATTATGCGCAATTAACGCAATGCGTTAATGACGCATGCAAAATTTTCCGATCGTGTCAAACAATGGCATGTACCTGTATTATATAATCTTTAGGTATAGCGCGTGTACTCTTAACGATATCTTTTTATCATCCGCTGTTTTACTTTTCGTCCCGCTACTTTACTTTTTGTTCTGCTCCTAAAAAAAAAACTGGCACTTTGCTTCCGCAAAAGACAAAAATTAGTATATTAAACTTGGGAGCTAAGTTGAAATACCGCACTTGTGTTTCAAAAGTACTCGGGCTTTCGGCCCTCGGGCTTTTAAAACCTTGGTGCGGGTAATGCACCTCATATCTCCAGCGTAAATAATATACTATTCTTAGAAAAATAAGTGATACTATTAAGTTCTGTCACCAACGGTAACTAATAAACAAACGCAATGAACAACTTACGTCGGGTGTAGCCATGCACATAAAACACATTTACGTGATCGAGAGTAAGAATAATATAAATTCTATCTGTCTCTTTTTCTTTATTTCTCACCTCAGTTCATTCTGGTAATTTCGACATAAAAATCTTTAAGGCTCAAAATAACAAAGTTGTATAATTCTTATAGTGGCTATCGGTCACAAATTGTAATGTTAGAACTAACATATTTTTTTCTATTATGTTCTATTATAGACTATTTAATAATCGTTAACTGATAGACATTCAAATAATGATTAATGTTTTCTGAATTATTACGATAAAAAGCTACAATGTACAAAAATTTATTTTGATCCTTGATGTAAATAGTTTTCTGTATGTGTATGTATTATACATACGTTTATCAAAGTATAAATTTCAAAATGAATAACTCTAATTTATTGAAAGAAATATTTCTTATCAGCAAAGTGCAAGAAATTATGGGATTATCCTCATTGTTTATATCTAGAAAGGGAAAGACATTCAAAATTACTTGTAGTCATCATTTACATGCATTCATATTATCTATATATTTGCTTTTCTTCATGTGTATATCCTGTATATTTATATCCAATTTATCTGAAATTAAGCAAATTATTATCGAAAATAGTTTAGTTCGTATTATGATAATTACATTTGCTAAATCTTTTGGATATATAACATGCTGCTATATTTATTATACAAGTTTTACAAACACCAAAACTTTTGTTAACATATATAAAAAATTGGCCAAAATTGAATACGACTTTAGGAAACATGGAATAACTTTAACTTATAATACACAATATACTCTATTATTCAATCTAGAACTTTTAAAATTAATTTCATTTACTGCTATGTTTCTTTTTCACAATTGGGGGATGTTTTCTCATATTAATGATAAATATTATCTAGTTACTGTATCCTGTAATTTATTTATAACTTATTGTACCATCTTGTTTGTTGTTAGTGATACCGTTATATTGTACCTTATACTTTCTATTGCACAAAAATTATAATTAATTTTTGTATATATGGATAAAAAATTACTACAAATTGATGCTATAGGTAAATATATTTTTATTATTATTAGTTATGCGAATTTTATTATATCACAAAAATTAAATTAAGATATAACTGAGGCATTGAGTGGAAAAATGAGGTTTGTGCTAAAAGTTCAGTCCGAGATAATCGGAAGTTTTCGGTAAAAAAGGAACCATGTAAACACCCCTAGACTGTGCAATTTGGCATGGAAAAAGTAGTAAAAATCGTTGCTTCTGAATCGTGATCAACTTAATAATAAGAACAAATAATAACGTACAAACAACTAAAAGTCTGTATTTTAGGACACATTTATGATTACGATAATGAATCAATTTCAAAAATAAAATTTCTGATGAATACCCATAGAAAGATTCACGATGTTAAAGTTTTAGTTACAGATTTGTTTTCGATTCAATCTTTCCTTATTGGAATAAATGAGATTGGAATAGCTTTGGATCTTATAGTAACAATATATGAAAATGTAACGTCTTCGTAACTATAAATTTCAAAACCTAAAATTTAAAAAATCATTTTCAGGATTCTCATGACGACCTCTTCAGTATTGGTTGTGACGTATTATTACTCTGTTTACAATTGTTAATAACAGTATATATATGTTACGTGCCAATGTTAATGTATCACGAGGTATAAAACAGTTTTACAATAATTGCATTGGTTAGTTACATTCTTTATCTAGAATAGGTTCAAAATTGAATCCAAAAAGTTTATAAAATTGTGATTAAGGTAAAAGCTAAATCATTAATCAAAGAGGTAAGAATATTTTTGCATTTTACATGTTGTTTTTAAAATTATGTCATTTGATAATACTTTCAGTTGTTAACTTTTGCCAAGCAGTTACAGCGTACTAGTTTTACTGTCCTAATTGCATATACCACTCCGCTTGATTTCAAATTCTTAGTAATTGTAAGTAGCACATACGTCATACATATTTTAGGAATCTACGCTGAATTGCCTCTATTTGAGGTTAATGCTTATTGTAAATTGGGTAACATATAAAAAAACCTATACTTTAAAATGGTTTTAAAATATCCACAATAGACGATTTTAATGCTACTTATATTCGAAAAGTCTCTACAGCTACAAAGTACGAAAGCAAGGTTCTTTAGAAATTTATTCACAATGTCATCTATGTGATAACTAAAACTCAATTGATTGTCAAATAGAATACCCAAGTTTTTAAATTTACTACATCTTGTAACAGTGTTATGACCTAATTTGTATGCATGTTACTGTGAAAGACCGAAATTAGTGAATGTCCAACATTTGCCGGAAAATGTCCACAAATACCAAATGTTTTGGTGAAAGACCGAATATATGTTAATTTTATTATACATTCAAACTTTCACCGTTATATGTCGACAAACACAACTGAGCTTTGGTGAATGTCGACTTTGGATAACCAAAATACCATTAGAGCGGATGCGCAGCCTAGTAAGTCTTCTTCTCAACCGCAGACTGATCTACAATTTAGCACGTCTTCATCTTAAGCATTGACTGGACAACGCGAGCTAATTTCTTCAAAAAGAGTAGCCGCAAAAGAGAATCTTCTACTTCAAGCAACAAAAATGTTGCAAACCTCAAAAAAGAAGTTTTCTCCGGGGCAATTGGCGATACCGTAAGAATTCAAGTCCTTGATGTAGACCGTGGTCGTACAAACCTCAGATTTATTAAAAAAAATGTTTCTTTTGAACGTACACCACGAGTGCATGGTGAATACCGACATTCGCCGGTGTAAGTTAGAAATGATGATATTCGACCTATATTTCGAACATACGCCAAGCAACTTAGAGAATGTTGACATTCACCGGTGTATCTCGACATTCACAGAATTTCGGTCTTTCACAGTAACATGCATTGATATTATGTAATCGTGTTAGACCTTCTCAGGTCGTCGGTACATGTAATTTTTATATAAACATTCATGAAAATAAAAAAAGTTTACATTTTAGTAACTCATATTATATTATTTCACAAGTTAATTAATTTAATTTATTTTTTAAAAACTTGATTTTATTGTTTAGTGTTAATAAAACAATTTATTATTTATAAAAAATTAGTTTGTTAATTAACAAACTATCGCATTCGTTTCCGCACCACCCAATAAGAGGTAGAATGCTAGGCGCGTTTTTTTTTTACATGGTTTCCCCGGTAGGCCTAATCCATGTTGATTGTTTTTTACAGAAACAAATCAAAAACTGAGGCTGGTTTTTTGTTTTTTAAGAAACAAAAAAATCCTATAAAAAAACAAAACTGTTTGTTTTTTGCAGAAACCAAACAAAAACTGAGGCTTGTTTTTTGTTTTTTTTTGAAGAAACAAAAAAATCCAATAAAAAAACAAAACTGCAAGAAATATGCTATATAAAGCGGAAGTCGGCGATGATCGCGTGAACGATCAACACCGACGACGAGCCGTATATGAATATTTCTTTGTCGATTCATTCATCATCGTCGCTATCGTCTTCTTCCAAGTCGTCGTCGTTAGAATTAAGTATGCGTGCAATTTCGTCGCCGTACTCGGGATCGGATGAGATCCAGTCGAGCATGTTAGATAACGTGCCCCGACCTAAATCCCATTCGACCCCCGTACCTGCATCATCATCATCTTCCTCCATGTTTTCCTCCATATCATCCATGTCGTGGTGTAATTTGACAACGCGAGATGTGGGTCCTTCCAATGTTTGGCTGACAAAAATTTCTTGAAAGGCACGTCTGCAAAGAGGACAAGTGTCCTTTTGCTGTGCCCATTGTTCCATGCACGGAGCACAGAATATGTGAGTGCAAGTATTGGGTCTTGCGAGTTCGCCGACGATTTTTTCTATACAAATGCTGCAATCTTCCATGTCGATGCTAATAGGTGTCGAATGATGAATGTAAGTAGAATGAATTGCGTTCGTCCAAAATGAAACGGTTACATTTTTTATGACTTCTTGTGTCGCCTTCATAAACTTTAATCCGTTGAGTACTTGATCAGTTGAGTACTTTATCCGTTAAGTACTTAATCCGTTGAGTACTTTATCCGTTGAGTACTTTATCCTTTGATACGCTTTCACGCTATTTTTTGTTGTAAATGAACAAAGATCGAATCAAAAACGCAAGAAAAAGATCGGATAAAGAGACAGGATAGGAGACGTTAAGACATAGAGAGTTTTTCACGATGACGTTCTAGAACCAAAAAAAAAAAATTAATTACTTATGTAAACGCCTAAAAGCAGTCAATTTTTTTTACACATTATTATAAAAAAACAAAATCTATGACGATCGCAAGAGATCCTGTGAGATGCAAATTGGTAATCGAAGACGAAATTGTGTAGCAGGTGATGGAAATTAACTCTCTGGGAGTAAAATTAACAAGCGACGGGCAAATAGGAAAAAAGACTAGCAAACAAAACATGAAAGCAAATAGGGTGTCTGGATGCATAAACGATTTAATCTGAAATAACAAACATATACAGAGAGAGGCAAAAGTAAGAATATATTATAAGAGCGTAATAAGACCTATCCTTATGCAGCCGAAACTAGACCGGACACTGCCGCAACAAAAAGACAAACGGAAGTTGCAGAGATAAAAACATTAATAAGAATACTTGGAAAAACCAGAAGAAACAGAATTCCAAATATAAACATACGAAAAACCTGCAACGTCACGAACATCTCAGACTGGATAGCCGACAGAAGACGATTATGGAACAAACATATAACAAGGATGGAAGAAACCAGGTTAGTAAAAAGGGCAAGAGATAACCGTCCAAGAGGAAAAAGAAGAGTGGAGCGTCCCAAGAAAAGATGGCGAGACAACTAATAAAGAATTAAGAAAACGTTGGTTAAGGAACAGGAAAATAATTTTAAGAAAGGAGAAGAAGAAGATTATAAAATTTATCTTTTACATTAAAACTATGTTATATTTCTGATAGAATGCATTATTTATTAATTATATAAGCAAGCGCTAATAGGCCATGCAGTCCCAGGGCTGATGACGATAAATCGCCATTTTTCTGCTTAACTTTTCTCCTAAACTTTTGCGTATGTGACCCAACCGTATTTACGGTAATGACGTCGACACAATATTTATTAATTAGTTTACATTAATTTATTATCGTTAAAAATAAAAAAGAGGTAACGAAATGTGATTTTCCGCCAATAATACTTGCCTCTTATGCTACGTATCGAACGTTGATGACGACTATTAAATTGTGCATCATATATTACACTGTGCAACAAATTTAAAGAAAATTTGTTTTACTGGGTTTACAGTATGTAATAATGATAGCTCATTCCAAACTCAATAAAAGTTTGTAAATAAAATAGTCCCATCACGTCAGGTTTCATAGTGAAAAGCATTTATTGATTTTTAACAATTATACTAAATTAACGACAAACAACTTTATTTTTCAGTGAAATACTTATATCTTTTAGAACGATTGGCTTTTTTTCTTGTAGTCAGTCTTCACTGTATCTCTGTGAATCAGCAAAAAAAGTCTGCAGACATTGCTGGTTTTCATCTACCCTCATAACGCTTCTTAAAGTCTGTTATTAACTCCATTAGTGATGACGTCAAAACGCAGATATAAACCAATCAAATTACACCAAATGAAATCAGTGTATATAAGCATATGAGCATTAACACTAATTCAATTTCGTTTAGTATGGGGGGCCTATATCAAAGCGTTTTGACGTCACTCTAATGGAGTCGATTTTCTAGCAAAAGCGCTCGCCATATTTATCGCTAACTAAGTCTTATTTTCCGGAAAAAACTTTAAATAAGAATGTAAAAAATTTATTTATGAGTAGTTTAACTGTTTTGATGACATTTGTACTCAGAAATATGATATTTGGATGACTAATCTCAAGCAGGTATTGTGCAGAATACATAAAACAAAACACTGCATATTTATGTTTTGAGACGTGATATTAAAATAAAATTTTGTTTTTTTACATATACTAGATATACCTAATACGAACCACTATTCGAGATATTGGTGAATTTTTTAGTGTTGCACAGTGTTATTATTATTAGTATATCTGTTTTTAAAATGTATTAATTTCTACCTTATTTGGTTTCCATATTTAAAACAAAATTATTTATTTTGAGTGCCCCTTTACCTTTTCAAACTTTATAAGCTTGTGCTTTCGATCTAGTGTCAGAAACCAGAGACAGCCAAACAATGAATTTTTGTCCCAAATATTTAAATAATTTCTTTATTTACTAATTGAACAAAAAATTGCACACATCAGTAATTTGACGATAGGTTACAATTAACAAAAATCTGAACATCTACATAAAACTTGAAATTAAAGTGAAATTTTTGATTTTAGGCACTTGTTTGGTATATTAATGTGGTCACAATAATTTTTCAAACTAGAGATGTTAAGAAAATTTTTTCGGTTCCTAAAAATATTTCTCAATTTTAGCTGAAACAACCAAAACGTCTCGGCGTGTTAAGCAATTTACAATTGCACACCAACTTGCAGAAATCATAAAGTTTTGTTATTAAATTGTTATATTTTTTATCACCTTGTAGTAGGATACAGAGTTACATTTCTTTATAATTTTTATAAAATAAGTTTGTATAAAATAATATTGTTACCATGGATTGTAAAAAGTTGTAATATTTGTATTGAAAATACATTAAGAAACAATAAAAACTATAACAAATTTATTTAAAATACCACCATGAAATTATTATTGTAGAAACATGGAAATATCTACATATAGTGAGCCAAAATTACTATAATGGTACAACATTTCGGTACAACATTTTTTCCAATTTATTACTAGTTAATTAAAAGAACATAATAATATTGTACCAACATAAAATTATTTTCAAAACATTTACTAAATTAAAAATTTTTTAATTTAAAAAAAACTATAATAATCACCATTAAAATAATTTATAATTTATATAAGTGCTAATAAAATATGCCTATCAGATATTTTTTTGATTTATTTCTTTTGGTTTATAATTCAACTTTAAATATTTTAATGACTCAGTGCTTTGTCGATTTAGTTGTTGTACGTATCTAATATTAAAGTGATTCAAAATGTACAAATTAAAATTAAAAGAAATATATTTTATAAGTAAGATGCAGGAAATTACAGGATTAACTTCATTGTTTGTAACAAAAAATGGAAAAGAGTACAATATTACTTGTAGCCATCATTTACATGCACTCATATCGTCAATGTATTTGCTTATATTGATCGGTATATCTTGCATATTTATAACGAATTGGTCTGAAGTTATTCAAATTATTCAGCAAAAAAGTTTATTTTTGATTATGACAAATATGCTTTCAAAAACCATTGGGTATTTTACATGCTACTTTATTTACTACAACAGCTTCGCGACCACCAAAATTATACTTCACATATATGGAAAATTAGCCGAAATTGACTTTGATTTTATGAAACATGGAATAACGTCAACTTTCAGTACACGATTTATTTTGTTATTTAATCTGGAACTTTTAAAAATCTTTGTATGTTCCATTGCATTCTTTTTTCACAATTGGAAGCTGTTTACTAAAAGTGATAATAAATACAATCAGGCTGTTTTAGCCTGTAATTTCTTTATAACTTACAGTGACATTTTGTGTGTTATTAGTGAAGTCGCAATATATTATATAATATGTTCTATTGCTCAAAAATTAAATTTAATTAGCTTGTACTTGGATGAAATGCTAACACAAATTAATGCTAATGGTAAGTAAATTCGTATAAAAAGAAAATTATTATAAGATGCATCTATGTATGCTAAGTCCGAAAAACTATAAATCTTTTTATTCTGCAAAACTACTAGTAAAGCAAAAATTTTTCCGTTGAGTTGTAAAAGTTAATAAAGTTCTTATTATTAAAGAAAAATTAATTACGTATAAACAACGAGTTATCTGTGTTTTAGATCGGTCCCATGAAATAATTAAAGAATCCATTACAAAAGTTAAATTTCTGATGATTACCCATAAAAGAATTTACGATATTTTCATTTCAGTCAACGATATATTTTCGTTTCATTCGTTGGCTGTTGGTTGTAATAAAATAGGAACGGCTCTGGACCTTGTAGTAACAATTTTCGAAAGTGTAACGTGTTGATAATTTATTTACAATATAAAATATTTAAAAAAATTAGTTTCAGGTTCCACAATATGACTTGTTGAGTATTACTTGTGACGTAATGTTACTTTTTGCCCAAATATATTTAATGGCATTTCTAGCTTATATACCAACGTTAATGTATGATGAGGTACAACAAATTTTATTTTTTTTAAATATTAATTTATAATAATTGTAATATTGTAAGGTTCAAAGTTGCATCAGAAAAGTTTTTAAAATTTTGATTGAAGTAAATTCTGGATCATTAAGCCAAGAGGTAAGAATTCTTGTACTTATGCTATTTTTATTTTTACAGTTTAACAAAATTATTTTAGTTGATGATTTTTGCCAGGCAATTGAAACGAACAAAATTTGTTGTTATAATTGCGTACACCACTGCACTCGATTTCGACTTCTTAGTAATTGTAAGTAGCCTAAAATTAATAGAGTAACATTTTTTAGAGAAAGTAATTTATAAAATTTGGAATTTGCTACATATTTTTATGACTCAAATATCAATCGAATTTCTCCTTCCCCGTTTTCATCGCCAAAAATTTAAAAACCAACTCAGTTTCATGCACTCGAATAGCACTCGGCAAATATCTCTTCAAAGGTTCATCCAATGAAATTGATGAAAATTTTGTAAGGTTTCCCGTCCTTGGACGACTGTTTAATCTTTAAAAATTCAAAAATCCACCCCACCCCGCCAAAAACGACCTAAGCTTTATTTTTGTATAAATTTTATTTTTACACAATTTTTATTACTAATCAATTTGTTAATTAAGTTATTTTTTTAAGTTTTTCTAATTTTTATGATAAACCTTATAATTTTCAAGAAATAAATATACAACGTTAAATAAAAGTTTTAATTAAAATCTGTTAAAAAAAATAAAAGTATAAAATTATTATAATTACACATAATTATAAAATTTTTGAGTAAATTTAACAAATTGAAACTCGAATATAGTATAAAAAACTTTCAGTTAATAAATGAATGGAAACAAATATTCAAATCTTAAAACATATTTATAATAATTTGATTGAGTTAAATTAACTTAAAAATTTTATGTTAGGGGAGAGTGGTCCTAAGTCGACCCAGTAAGTCTTTTGTCCGAAAACGAAAGGTAAATAAAATTTTATAGCACTAATAAGAGTGTAGTTGCCTACTGACATCGATTGGCTATAAATCTATGTAATTTAGGAAGGTGTAATGTGGCTTTTGTAGTCGCAATGCAGTGAAAAGTAAAAAACAACATTTTGATTATTTTTTAAAACAGTGTTTCTGAGTCGGCACCCCCCTGGCCTTGAGTCGGCAACTTATTTTTTTTTCGCTCGAATGCAGAAAAAAGTGCAGATTCTCTAAGTTGAAACAGGAAATAGACGAATTTGAACCATTCAGAAGAATAAAACATGCATTTTTTGTTTAATTTTTTATGAAAACATTTTTCAGCTACGTACACAAATTTTATATTGAAACCTTTCTCAGGTAAATAATTAAATAAAAAGAGTTTATTGAAAAAAAAAATGATCATTTGTTATCGTCGTCAGATTCAAAATACGTAGGGCGTAGCAAACACGAACGCAAGTGCAATCCACTTGTGGAGGGCTGCGGAGACTGGTGTTCGGTTTGGTGAAATGATTTCGTTTATAGCGTCCATATTTGAGTCGTCCAGATGAAAACCCAGACATAGACAAAATTTTTTTTTGAGTGTTTGGTATCTAACGACTCGTAATAATATTATGAGTCCCTAGATACCAAAAACTCAAAAAAAAATTTTTTTGTTTATGTCTGGGCTTGCATCTGGACGACTCATTTATAAACTGTAATTACTTATATAGTGTTTTAACAATGGATAATCCGACAAATATATTACACTGAAAAGATTAAATACCTGAAACAATGCAAAAAAGCGTCAAGATAAACTGTAGCAGCTTCAGAATGCATGACAAAAATGAAATTGTGTCACTAATGAAAATTATAAACGCGCTCACATTGTACAGCACAATCCAAACTAAAAACTACAAACGTAATTTACGTCAGTGGTTACCAACATGTTAGACGACAAAATAATTTAGCCGACACATGCGTCATCTCTGAGAAACACCATGGTGCCGACATAACCCGCAGTGCCAACTTAGGACCACTCTCCCCTACTTATTATTACTTTTTTTACAAGTTAAAAAGTTATATTATTTATAGTTATTTACAATCTACATATATCAACAAACAATAATAATAAATTATAATTTAATTTTTGATTTTAGGCACTTGTTTGGTATTTTAATATTACTATATTTCTTTTGCAAACAAAAGATATGAAGTAAGATGCTGTGGATCCTACAATACATAATTTAATTAGTATTGCTAACGAATGAAGGTGCACAATCACAACAAAAAAAGTAGAGTTTGTTATCAATTAGCTTCATATTTTAATATTGCACATTTTGACGTTTTCATCAGAAATTTGACGGTAAAGTGGGTAAATGCATTGTTGTCATTTGTAAAAAGTGATTTTAGGATTTTACTTTAATATTAGGTACATTTTATTGTTACTAATTACTTTTTATAAAATAATTACAGTACTTGTTCAAATAGAGAAAGACTATATTTATAGCACTATAATGATATTCTGAGGTTAGAATATTGCTCTCTTTACAAATGCCCGCTAGATTTAAGATTTATCAGTTCATAATAAGAAATATTGCTAGTTAGCTATCTAGGTAATAATTTATAATCTCCTCTGTATGCACGGGTCGGCCATAATGGTTTATGATTGAATACACTGCAAATGGCGACCATTTTATTTATGAACATTTGCACTAAAAACGTTGTAGAGTGTCGTTTGAAATCCAATTTTAAAGATGTACTAAAGCTTATTCTTAAGTAAACTTTTTTTGGATTTTTGGATTTTCTAAACCGGGCCCATTGTACTACCTCCGATTTCCCAGCAGTGTATGTGGTGCGACTAGGAATAGAACTGCGGTTTTCTGCTTCCTAGCCTGCCAGTATATTCTTAACACCACACTGCTGGTTTAAGTAAACTTTGCCAAATTAAATTTGTTATATGCGTATATTTGTACTAATATTTATTTTAATTGTCTTTTATAATATTGTTATATTGTAGAAATTATATTACCATAAACCAACTTTGAATAATATAACATTTATGTAAGTGTATAAAATGTAAATTGTATAAAAAATATTAACTGTGTAATAGTGTCTTTATTATGTTGAATTTGTTTCTATCCAATGACTCAATAATTACATCTGGTGTTATTCTCAACAATCAAAATATCAATCATTTTAAATTACATTCGGAGTTGAAAAAAAGGTGTAAAAAATTTCGTTTCTAATTTATTTTTGTTTTATTTCTTTTGCTGCAGTGCCTGTGACATTTTTTGTTTTCGTTTCGTATGCCACTGGGCACTTTGGATAATTCTAGCGCCACGCTCTTGTTTGGGAGTTTTGACAATGTATTATTTTTAACTGTCAATTTTTCGATCTGGGCAAACTTAGTAGTTGAGGTTTTATTTCGCTGCTCAATTTTGCGAGTTTCTATGATTTTTGGAGCAGTGGTTCGTCTTGTGAAGATTTGTCAATTTCAGTGTAAGTTACCCAGCTGTCTTTTGTTTAAATCGTTATACGTATTTGTATTAAAATTTATAGTGGTGTCAGCACAACAAGTGGAGCAGATTTTTTAGGTTCATATTTATGTTGTATAAAAACTTTAACATTGTTTATAATTGCACAAAGTTTCTTTAGTTAAGCACAAAGTAAGTGTGTTTTTCTGTTAAATTATCAGGAATTATTCGATTGAATCTGTGATCCTATTGTTCACTAAGACAAATTATTTAAAAGTGTCAAATTTAAGTAATATCACAAATAATCTTCTTTTTCTTCTTCATAAGCCGTTTTTCGTTCACTGCTGAATGCTAAGCTTCCCCTTTTAAACTCCCCCTATGTGGGAGAAAAGGGGGTTATACCCATAACTCACCACGCTGGGCAGGCGGGTTGGCGAGTAGTCCGCAGATCAAGTTTGGACTTTTTAGATCTCAGCACAGATCTGATGCAACCAGGATTAAAACCGCGGTTTCCCGCTCTCTAGTCTATCCGTGTTTGATTTACGCCAGACTGCTGGTCACAAATAATAAATACTAACTAATCTGCTTTAATCATCAAAAACTGGAAATAAAATTTATTTTTTTATTTGCTACAACAATTTATTATTTATTTGTCTCATGGCATTTTATTAAAGTCTATCAATCCAACTGAGCATAGTCTATTTTATTTTGGAAAAAGAAAAAATTTGTAGAGATCTATTAACATAGTTGTTGTTTTTATATAAACATATAATTTAAAATTTATGTAATTTGTTAATAAGAAGAAACCCCAAGTTAATCAAGTTTATCAAGATGGTCAATAAATCTGTTCCGAGACAAATCAACTAACAGTTTTATTGCTTGGTAACACAATAAATTAAATTCGAGCTTATTATATACATTAGCATTAGAGGCTTTGGAGACCCATAGCTTCGTTTACTACCTTCTTCCACTCCTTCCTGTTTCTTGCTTTATCTTTCCAATTTGTCACTTTTAGTCGTTGTAAGTCCTCATTCACGTCGTCTTTCCATTCAAGTGTTGGTCTTCCTCTCCGTCTTCTACCATCTATTTGACTCTCCCACACTTTGAATGTTACTCTATTCTTACCCATTCTCGTCACGTGTCCAAGCCATCTCAATCTCTGCGCTCTTATCACATTCACTATTTCCGGTTCTCCGTATATTTCTCTTAACTCTTCGTTTGTTCGTCTCCTCCACGTCTCTCCTACCTTTACTCCGCCAAAAATCTTTCTTAGCATCTTCCTTTCCCATACTCCTAACATAGTCTCGTCTTGCTTTTTTAGCGTCCATACTTCACATGCGTAGGTCACCACCGGTCTTATTATTGTTTGGTAGATTCTAGTTTTCTCCTCTGATTCTCGTTTGGTCCTCCAGGTTAGGGGTTCTACCGACGGGCTGGCTCCTCGTCGTAGGTAAAAAAATGTAAAATGCTACAAAACCAAGCGCCAATTTGCAAGGTTGGTAGTTTGGTATCGGACAACGTCGCAAGACGTTTAAAACCGACTATATATTGTCGTGTTCTGACAAACAACTCTTTAAGGTCCGTGCCAAATTTGTCGGAGTTTGCAATAAGTGGCTCTCCCAGGGAGCGAGTTCAAAAGAGATTTCAAAATTTCCACAATTAAATAAAACAAATTTATGCAGGGTATTAACAAAAATTTACTTAGACGAATGTTGGTGATAATTAAAGTCTTGATTACAAGCAAAAACGAAACTTTTGTCGTTAAATCTAATTCAACAATAGAATAAACCAGATATTGACGTGATCTATCCACAAGTTCACACATTTACTATGTCAAATTTATTACTATAACTTGTAAATAAATCGTACCTTGTAATTATTGTACAAGCTGAAAATAAAATAATTGTGCACATAATAAATTAAAATTGTTTGATTTAAAAATTCGCGCCGACCTGTAATTTAACGCGTAATTTACAGCTGAATGCAGCCACCGGTAGCAACAGAAATTTGTAGTGACACACAATACACGCGTTGATCATATTCATTGAAATAAAGTTATTTACAACCACAAACGAATTAATCCAATAATTAAAAAGTTGTAACTGTGCTTTAAAATTGGTGTAATAGTGAACTTAATTTGTTATAAACGAAGTTTCCAGGTTTGAAAAAGTTTGTCTCGTGCATAACCTCGAATTTTTCAAATTCATAATTTTCATATTCCAGATAAAAATAATGTCGAAATAACGCAAAATAAAAGAATTCAAATTCTAATTACCCTCTGATGACTCCAGAAAATGCCATTACGAAGAAATAAATCGTGATGAGATTTCACAAAATGAACGGCCATCACTCCAGTTTATCAGGTAAATTATCCAAAATTTTATATTCCATAACCCAATCTTCCAGAAATTACAATACTCATTATGCTGACACTTCACTAATCATAATTGTAATTATAATTCTCAACTTATTTTCAAAATTGTAACATTTCATAACTTATCGAGAAATTTTATTCCTTTCGAAATCATAACTTTTCTCGTTTGCCTCTCAGTCAGCAATCCCCATCTCGCATACAAATTTTTCTCACTTCCTGTCCTTTCCAGATTTTTGAAAATCGTGTCTCATGCCAATTGGTCATTATACCCAGCCAAATTTGAAAAATTTTTGAAAAAAATTAAATGTTACCAATTTAACTCAAATTTGAATCGCTTCCAACACCATCTAGTTCTATTAGCACAAAACACGAAATTACAGGTCTCTTCATACGCACTCACTTTCGTTTGAAAAGGTAAACAAATCAATAATACAAAAAAAATTTAATTAAACAAAACGTAATCATATCTGATTAATTTAACTTCTTTCAGGTTTCGGAACAATACTCCACCTGTAAAAATCTCGTTTTCATAATACCAGGTACAACAACTGATCGCAAATCAACCGCAATTCGTCCAAGTAAAATCAAAATTACTCAAATTCAAGAAAATATCAAATTAACTTTTAATTGTGGAAATTCTTAAATGGGCAATTACCACGGTTCATGTCAATATATTGTCGTATTATTTTTGGGATGAAGAAGCTTAGCTATTTAATTTCTATTATTATTTTGATAATTATGATTTATAAAATTTTATAAAATGTAAAAATGTTTGTTACGCCTATGGTGTAATAGCCAAGGTGGGGGAAATTTTTAATTTAGAGGGGGACTTGCGAGCGACCCCACGGTGCTGCAAGGTCGCAGTTTTATGAAATTGGGAGATTAAATGTAAATTTTGAAAAATAATAAAAGTTGAGTGAAACAGAAAGTTTTCTTGAGTGTTTTTATTTATTTTAGAAAAGAAGAATATAATTTTATAATTTCAAGTTTTATTTATTGAAAATTATTTATCGCAAATGTGCGATTGATATTCTGGTGGTATTATCTACTACAATATATATATAATGTCGTGAAACGACTTTAAAAAGTCATTGTTTTTGATAAAAATTGAGTCGAAATTGATAATTTTGTTTTCTTTTCAAATTTTTAAGTTAATTTTTACGATTTATCAAAGAGACGCTCGTACGAAGGTTTACTGTAACTCTTAACACAAACAAAGAAAATTTTATTTTATTTTATTTGAAAACATTTGAAATTTGAATTTATTTTGTATTGTGAACTATTGAAAGTTTTGGGTGTGAGCGCGTGATAAGAATGGTTGGTGGGGCGCGAGTACAAATGTTATCAAGAATTAACGAAGGAAAGACAAAAAATTTAAAAGCGAATCAATCGACTGAGTGTCGTGAGAAAGCGAACATTTGAGCCATTTTGGTTGAGTTATTTTTGGCCGCCGAAAAATGCGTAAATTTGAGTGTTTTGATCAGTGAGATCGTCTTTGGACTTATAAGGACCAGAATTTATGAAGATTGGATTGACATTAATTTTTAATGATCAAGAGTTCTTTGGTTAACGATTTGGAATTTTGAATAGTCTGTCCCGAGTTGAGCGGCGATTATTTTGATTTATAATTTTTGGATTGTACATGAATTTGGTCAATGGTTCGACATTCCTGCATATGGAACGAGGAGCTTCAATTGTATTGATTTTACAAGGTATTTTAAAACTCAAATAAAAATTATTTAACATTTTGATAAAAATTTTTGCGTTAAGTGTGATATTAAAAATTTTTGTGGCGCCGATAAACTTCATTGCTGACTAATAGCTTGAATAATTTATTGCACATAATTTTTGTAAATATTATAAACTTTTTGCGAACACGAATACACCGTAGTTTGTACGAATGCGTTATTTTGCTATTCATGATTGTTTAATTTTCAATTGTAATAGCGCATTCGTATTTGCTAACACCAATTACACCATACGTTTTCAAAACTCAAATCTGTGAGTTCAAAAGGGGTCTTTTTGATAAATTTTTTTTATTGATTTTGAATAAATTAAAATTTTGATAATTGTGAATTTCGACTCGATTATTTCATTTCATCTGAAGCCACCTACCCTGAAAGAGATTTTTCGAGCGTTCCCATTTTAGAGAGCTGCCGGCGCACTTTTGAGAGGTGTCTCGCCAAGAACACTTTAATATATATATAGATTCTGGTTTTTACCGCTCTAGACATCATTTTACCTGCAGCATTCTGTTCTCTTCATACGGTTCGTCTTGCCATGTCATGTATTTAGTTTTCTGTTTGTTGATCTCCAACCCCATTCTTCTCGCCACTTTTGTCATTCTGATGATGCATTGTTGTAGTTCTTTTTTTGATCTAGCTGTCAATGTCACATCGTCTGCAAACGCCAGACACTGGTGGTAATTGCTGAATATTGTTCCATTTCTGTTTATCATACTCTCATGGATAATTTTCTCTAGTACAAGGTTGAACATCAACGCCGACAATGGATCTCCCTGTCTCAGGCCACTCTCTACTTTGAACTTTCTTGTCGTCCTTCCTTTCACTGTTACTTTATTTTCCGTTTTCTCCAATGTCATCTTTATCAGTTTGATCAATTTGGGGTGTATCTTGAATTCTTCTAGTATCTGATAAAGTTCATTTCTTTTTATGCTGCCGTACGCCTGCTTAAAGTCTATGAATGCCAAGTGCGTGTGTAGCCGTAAACTATGGCTTTTTTCCTGAATCTGTTTAATTGTAAACACTTGGTCCACTACTGATCTTCCGCTTCTAAACCCGCTCTGGTATTCACCTATTATTTTTTCTGCTTGATCTTCCACTTTTTGTTTTATCCATGTTGTGAGGATTTTGTATACCACGCTGTTCTGGATCTTATTGTGGAGGGCAAGACAAGCTCGCACGCACTTAGGCCTCTAAATTGGGCCCATTGTACTACTTCCGATTTCCCAGCAGTGTATGTGGCGCGACTAGGAATAGAACTGCGGTTTTCCGCTTCCTAGCCGGCCAGTATATGTTTAACACCACACTGCTGGCTTTGTTCACCACGTTCAGTAACGCTATTCTTCAATAGTTTGCGCAATCCTTCTTGTCGCCTTTCTTATGTATTGGGCATATCAGCGCTTCACTCCAGGTTTCAGGCATTTTTTCCTCATTAAATATTTGTACTATCAGCTCACATATCTGTTCGTCTAGTTCTTCACGAACTCTGCTGTTATACCATCTTCTCTCGCACTTTTATTGTTCTATAGTTTTTTGATAATATCAATTATTTCTTGTCTTTTTGGAATTTCTATTTTTATACTTTCTGGATCGTATGCAATATTAATGTCACTTGTTTTTTCTTGGCTTTTATTGAGTAATTCTTCGAAGTACTGTGCCCATCGTTCCATGATCTTTTTTTCTCCTCCTATTAGATTTCCATCTCTATCCTTGCAAATCATTGTGCTCGTCTGGTATCCTCTTTTAACTCTTTTCACTCCCTGGTAAAAGTTTCTAATCTCTTTGTTTTTAAACTTGTTTTCTATTTTCTTGAGCCTCTCGGTCATGTATTTTCTCTTTTTTTTCTCTGAACAGCTTTTTACACTTTCTTCTTTGTTATTCGTACTTTTTGTTATGTTCTACTGTTTTTTTCTGTATAGATTCTTTTCTATATTCTTCTTTTTTATTTATTTTTGCCTTGCACTCTTCATCGTACCACTCTTTCTTTTTTCTTTGCCTTGGTTCTTTAAATTTCTTTTATTAACGTTTGTAGAATTGTTTCTTTTAGAATTTTTGCTTTTTGTTCTAGATCTTGGTTTTGTTGACTAGTTCTTAGGTTTTCCGTCATAGTTATTTCATATTCTACTCTTGCTTCTTCATCTCCTATTTGTAATCTTGGTCTATCCCTAAGAGTGTCTTTTTTTTTCACATCTATTTGTATTATTTGTTTTAATTTAGTTCTCACTAGGTAGTGGTCCGTGTTCATGTCAGCTCCTCTATAACTTCTTACGTCTTGTATGCACTCGTTACATCTGTTTTCTATAATTATGTGGTCTATTTGATTTGTCACATTACCGTTTGGGGTCGTCCATGTGCCACGATGTATCGTTTTGTGTTCATATTGGGTACTCTTTATTAACATGTTTCTTCCCGCTGCCAGGTCTATGAGTAGTTTAGCGTTTTCATTTGTTTCTTTGTGTAGGCTGTATCTCCCAATTGTCGGTTGGTACTCCTGTTCTTGGGCCTACTTTCGCATTGAAATCTCCCATTATTATTTTTATGTCGTAGGTATCTCGGTATTTTATCATAATGAGCTTATTACTTAAAGGATTAAAAAATAAGGATGCTACATTATGAGATAAAGACTGAGGTAGCAGTAAATAATATTTATTAGAAAAACAAGAAGTGACACTGCAACAATTTTCAGTTTTCAAAATAAAATCCAAAATTCAAATGGCAATAATAAAAACTCAGTCAAAACTTTAATTGTGAGCGTATCTATTGAATGACCCTGCAGTACAAAGAATGTCTACATTAAATTTTTTTTAAGATTTTCTATATTAAAATATTAATTAAGGGCACAAATCAATTATTAAAATTCAAAGTTTCAAAAAGAACATTTATATAATAACAGTCATTCATATAATTTATAAATTATATAAATTATTCTCGGAACTATTATAATAAATTAATAATCATTCAAGCAATTTAAAATTTATATAAATTCTTATAAAATTATATCAGATATTAAATGATATTTTTATTGGATTTTAATTTTCAACATTAAACTACAAATTTAAATTAGTTCTTTGTCGAGTTACATTAGTTCTTTACGTATCTAAATTTAAAGTGCTTCAAAATGTACAACTCAAATTTATTGAAAGAAATATATTTTATGAGTAAGATCCAGGAAATTACGGGATTAACTTCATTGTTTGTATCAAAAGATAGAAACGAGTACAAAATTACTTGTAGTCATCATTTACATGTATTCATATCGTCTATGTATTTGCTTATATTGATGTGTATATCCTGTATATTTATAATTAATTATGCAGAATTGATTCAAATTTTTCTGGAGAAAAGTTTATTTGTGATCTTGACAAGTATAGTTTCAAAATCTATAGGGTATTTTACATGCCACTATATTTACTACAACAGTTTCATGACCAGCAAAATTTTACTTAACATATACGAAATACTTGAAGAAGTTGAGTACGATTTTAAAAAACATGGAATAACTTCAACTTATGGGACACGATTTGTTTTATTATTCAATGTGGTACTTCTAAAAATTTGCGTGTTTTCCACTGTATTTCTTGTTCACAATTGGAAGCTCTTACCTAATATAGGTAATAATAAACACAATCAGGCTCTTTTAGCTTATAATTTCTTGGCAAATTATAGTGATATTTTTGGTGTTATTAGTGAAATAGTAATATATTACATTATATATTCTATTGCTCAAAAATTAAACTTAATTGGTTTGCACTTGGATAAAATATTATTTCAAATGAATGCTAACGGTAAGTAGGTACCTACATAATATATAATAAGATGCACCTAAGACGAAATGTATTTCAGATCAATCCCATGAAATAAATAAGGAATTTATTACGAAAATTAAATTTCTGATGATTATTCATAAAAAGATGTACAATGTAATCATTTCAATCAGCGATATATTTGCATTCCATTCTTTGGCTATTGGTACTAATAAAATAGGAATAGCTTTGGATCTTATGATAACAATTTTTGAAAGTGTAATGTGTTGATAAATTTTATATGTTACAATATAAAATATTTAAAAAAAATTAGTTTCAGGCTTCAGATTACGACTTGTTGAGTATTACTTGTGACATAATTTCACTTTGTGTGCAACTATATGTAATATCATTTTTTTGTTACACACCAACGGTATTGTATGATGAGGTAGTTACAGCATAGTTCATTTATTTAAAATTCAATTTATAATAATTGTATTTGCAAGGTTCAAAGTTGCATTAGAAAAGTTTTCAAAATTTTGATTAAAGTAAATACTGGATCATTAAACCATGAGGTAAGAATTCTTATATATTATATACTGTCGTGAAACGACCTTAAAAAATCACTTTTCCCATTTTCAATTTAACGAAATTAAGTTGAAATTAATAATTTTGTTTTTTTTTTCATTTTTTATGTTATTTCGATTTACAAAGAGACACCTAAAAATGAAAGTTTATTGTAACTTTGAACACATATAACAGACAAATTTTATTTTATTGAAATTTTGAAATTAGGAATTTTACTTTGTTTGTAAATTGTTTTAAAATTTTAAAAGTGAGCGCGTAATAACAGAGCGATAAGTGATATTTTACAACGCAAGTTCGAACGTTATCAGGAAATTAAGGAAAAGAAGAGAAAGTTTTCTAGAGAGTCAGTCGACCGAGGGTCGTGAGAGAGTCAACATTTAGTCATTTTTTTGAGTTAGTTTTGGCCGCCGAAAAAGGCGGAATTTGGAATTGTCCAGAATTGGAGAGGAGAATCATTTTGGTTTGCGAAACTTGCAATTGTCTGCGAGGATCAACTATTTTTGGAAAATTTATTGTACGTTTGGTCAATAGTTCGACGTTCCTGCGTGTCGAATAAGGAGTTTTTTTCACCAACGAATTACAAGTTATTTAAGCTCAATAAAAATTGTTTAACTTTTAAAATACGCGTTTGTGAAATTAAAAATTTGTGGCGCCGATAAACTTTATTTTTGATTAATCTTTGAATAATTTTTTTTTGATTTCACATAAAATTGGTGTTTATTGTAAAATTTGTTTTTTGAGTAACGAATACACCAATAGTGGGTGCGAATGCGTTGTTTTGCTGTTTGATTATTAGAATTTCATTTATAATAGCGCATCCGTATTTGCTAACACCAAATACACCATACTTTCAAAAGCTCAAAATTGTGAGTTTAAAGGAGTCTTTTTGATGAATTTTTAATTAATTTTTGAATAAATTACAATTGCTTAATTATTTTTATTAATTTCGACTATGTTTCATCTTTTTGACGCTCGACGTAATTTTTTTGACTTTTCGACCATATTTCATTTTCGTCCTGAAACCACGTATCCTTTAGGAAGAATTTCAAGTGTTCCCATAATTACGAGCTACCGGTGCACTTTTTGGAGGTATCTTGCCGAGATCAGTTCAAGACACATATATAATATGTATGCTTTTTTAATTTTTACAGTTTAACGATAATTTTAGTTGCAGATTTTTACCAAGCAATTAAGATGCTTAAAATTCGTTGTTATGGTTGGTTACACTGCTGCACTCGATTTAAGCTTTTTAGTAACTGTAAGTAGACTAGAATTAATATTATTACAGTTAACTTTTTGTAGAGTCATTAGGTTTTTTACTGAGATAATTTTGTATACATAATTTTAAAATTTAAGTAAAAAAGGAGGGAGCTAAGGGGCGGTTTTAATCAGTGAAAGTCTGACACTACCGTCATAGATGGTAACGGTGTCTCGTACGAGATTTCCTCCTCCCTGCAAAACAAAGTAAAACAATAAAAAAAAATTATGTAGTATGTAACCCACAAATACTTTTCAGAGAAAGTTTAATAAGTTAGCAAAAAAAACTATGTGATGATGGCTGTATTGATGTAGACAATAAGAAGTTATTGGCGAGCTACAACTCTCGCTCTCCTAAAGCATAGTCTTTCCAAAGATCATTATCATAAGATCATTAAAAAGGAGTCCTTTTAAGACCAGTGATTAGTTGCATCAAATCTCATTTAATTCAATTTTCACCTAATTCAATTTTAAACAACGTCATATCAGAGTTCCCTTTTAACTTTAAAAACTTCGACAAAGCCATGTACATGATACATAAATTCAACTTACCTCAAGACCAAATGTTGGTCTCTTTTGATATGAGTTTTTTGTTCACTAATAGATCTAAAAAAGCTGACATATTTTCACATATACATCTCATTCTCTTCTCTTTCTTCTAAATCCTCACATCCGTCTTCGCTTTCTCCACTATCTTTCTCTATTCCCGTCTGTCTGCCACCTTTGCCTTCTAGTCCCCGACTCCCATACCCGCAATGTCCCTGTACACCTGGTCAAGCCATCTCAGATTGGATTTTCCTTGCCTATGGCACTCCATTGGTCTCCATCTTATTATTTGTTTTATCTCAGAATTCTTGCCGCTTCTCATTATATGTCCGAACCATCGTATGATTTCACAATTCTCACTATATTCTTGTTGCCCATAAAACTCGAGATCTCGTGATTTATTATTTTTCTTTTTTCCTGTTTGTCGTTTTTTATTGGTCTCAATATCTTTCTCAATAACCCCTCTTATAGATTCGCAGTCTTTCTTCATCCCTACTACTCACACACCTTGTTACATAAGTATTTGGTAAGGATAATTTAGCTCTAAAATGAGCTTGTCCTTTAGTGAACGTACAGAGTTACAGACGTTTGAAAATTGAATTCTTAGTTAGAGACCATTATTCTTTCAATATATTTTATATTGTGATCTAATTTTATAAAAATGTTTTAAATATATAAATTATTAACTAGTTGATATTAGATAATATTAAAACTTCAAAATATCGAGTTATTAATAAATTAAAAATTAATTAAATGATTTATTTAGCTTTCAAACGATTATATTATAATAATAATATAATATCTGTATATTATTCTGATGACGAACGAAATAATCGTTTGAACGCTAAATAAATCATTTAATTAATTTTTAATTTATTAATAACTCGATATTTTGAAGTTTTAATATTATCTAAAAATGTTTTAGTGCATTTTTAGTTAGTCTGGAATTATGATATAAAATTAAATTATAGTATAAATATTGTCATAAAATAATCCGGCCCAAAACTGCCGAACTTATCTATGCATATCCCAGCTCGCTCAATCAAACATTAACAATCGCCCAAGTTATCATTCGCACCGCTTTATCTTGCGGCCTTGCAAACAAACACATTCAGTCTTCCAATATTAAATTATTTGTTTGTTGCAATAAATTACCAACGAATTCTACAATTCTTCTTTACTAATAAAAATAGAAACACCAAAAAAAAACTTTCCGCTGTACTCTATCTTTAATTATTTTTCTAAATTTACATAATCTCTCACACCACTCAAAACGCGACCTCGCAGCTCCGTGGATCGCTCGCAAGTCCCTTCCAAAATTAAAAATTTCCCCCACCTTGGCTATTACACCAGAGGCGTCACAAAATTAAATTTTCAAAAATTAAAATTACAAAAATTGTCATCAACTAATAAATTTCTTCATCCCAAAAAATATACGACAATATATTTTTAGTTATTACCTTGTGAAAAAAGAAATAAAAGTAATTTATTAAAATTATGATATGTTTAATAATACATTATAATATAAAATCAATTATATTGTCAAGAGCTTTTCAGCTAATAAATATATGGAAACAAATATTCAGATGCTAAAACTTATTGTCGTTTGATTTGATTTAGTAGTTAAATTAACTTACAAATTTAGCACTACTTATTTCTTTTTTTATAAGTTAAAATAATACATTCGTTTATAGTTATTCTAATCTACATTATTTTTGAACCATATTATAGTTTAAATTTTGATTTTAGACACTTGTTTGGTATTTTAATGTTGGCACATTTCTTTTGCAAACAAAAGATATGAAGTAATATATGGTTTTGGCCCTAATATACAAACCTAATATACATTGCT
Source organism: Rhagonycha fulva (assembly GCA_905340355.1). NCBI lineage: Eukaryota > Metazoa > Arthropoda > Insecta > Coleoptera > Cantharidae > Rhagonycha > Rhagonycha fulva. The sequence continues at coordinate 41,278,685 of HG996556.1, forward strand.
TAACCTTTATGAGCATTTAACGATTACAAGGGCACTTCATATTTTAATTTTGCTCATTTTGGATTCAAAAATTCAATTGGATTATGAGTTCCACATCAGAAAAATGTGTAATATAATTTTATGTAATATCAAATAATGTAAGTAATAATTTCTATTTATTTATAATTCTATGAAAAAATAATCTGCAGTTCAAGTAATATTCCTCATCCCATTAAATAATAATTGATTTTAGTAGCGTTCCATCAATACGAATTGAGAATCGGTATTTTTATTATTAATTTGACTGTTTGATATTTTTAACAATATTAAACTAAATTTTTACAAATTATGTACTACTCCGATTTTATTATGTAAAATTTTGTAATTATGTAAAAGTTGTAGCATGAAATATAATAATAATCATTAAAATAATGTATAATTTACCCAAGTGCTAATAAAAATTTATCGGATATAAACTAATTTATTTTATTTGGGTTTTAATTTTTAACTATCATAAAAAACAATTTAGTTGCCTTGTTTACTTAGATGTTATATTTTGTATGTAATTTGAAGTGCTTCAAAATGTACAACTCAAATTTATTAAAAGCAATATATTTTATAAATAAGTTGCAGGAAATTACGGGTTTAACTTCATTGTTTATATCAAAAAATAGAAACATGTACAAAATTACTTGTAGCCATCGCTTACATGCACTCATATCATCACTATATTTAATTATCTTGATGTTTATATCTTATATTATTTTCATTACAAATTATTCAGAGATTATTCAAATTTTTCGAGAAAAAAGTATTTTTCTGATTTTGACAAATACATGTACGAAAGCTGCTGGATATATTTCCATTTGCTTTATTTACTACAACAGTTTTGTGACTACCAGAATTTTACTTAATATATACGAAAGATTAGATGGAATTAGCTCCGACTTTGGGCAATATGGAATAACGTCGACTTATAGTACACGATTTAGTTTATTATTCAACCTCGTAGTTCTAAAAATTTGCGTTTGTTCTACTGTATTCCTTGTTGACAATTGGAATCTAATTACTGGAAGTGATAATAAATACAATCAAGCTGTTTTAGCCTGTAATTTACTTATAACTTACAGTGACATTTTGTATGTTATTAGTGAAGTCATAATTTTCTATATAATATGTTTAATTGCTCAAAAATTGAATTTAATTGGATTGCATTTGAATAATATATTATTACAAATTAATGCTAATGGTAAGTAGATTATTATAAAAAAAAAAAAATTTTAATATGTCATGTATGAAAAATTAAAATTTTACTTTAAAATGCTCGAGCGCCCAATTAATTAATTTTTGATTACCCCTACACATATTGTTGAAATTATTTATGTTTTTATTATTAAAAATCTGTGTTTTAGGTCAATCTCATGATTTAACTAAAAAATTTGTTACAAAAATTAAATTTTTGACGAAAGCTCATAAAAGGATTCATGATGTTATTGTGGTAGTAACAAATATGTTTTGGTTTCACTCATTGATAACTGGCATTTTTGGTATAGGAATAGCTTTAGATCTTATAGTAACAATTTTTGAAAGTGTAACTTCTTGCTGATTATACACAAAATATCATATTTAAAAAAATTAGTTTCAGGCTTTACATTACGACGTGATGAATATTACTTGTAACATAATATTATTTTGTGTAGAACTATATTTATTGGCATTTTTTTGTTTTATACCAACGTTAATGTATGATGAGGTACGAAATAGTTTCTTTGTTTATAATACCAATTTATAATAACTTTACTTGTAAGGTTCAAAGTTGCATCAGGAAAGTTTTCAAAATCTTGCTTAAAGTAAGTCATAGATCATTAAACCAAGAGGTAACAATTCTTCTAAAATGTAAGCTTTTTTCATCTTTACAATTAATTTTAGTTACTGATTTTTGCCAGGCAATTAAGACGTGTAAAATTTGTTGTCACAATTGCGTATACCACCGCTCTCGATTTGAACTTCTTAGTAACTGTAAGTAGAATAGAAATAATATACCTTATTATGTAACATTTTTGATGTAGTACCTACAGTTATTAGAACTCTTCTTCTTCTTTTTCTTCAACTTAGTTTAAGCCTTTAAGGCCTGTTATTTCCAAGATCTACGTCGTTTCCTTGGTACACAAAAAAAAAGTGTACTTAAAAGTAGAACAATTTGTGCCTAAATTGTCTACAAGTACAAATTGGGTGAAAATTAGGTACAATTGTACTTAATTTTAGTCAAATTCAGTCATCTCTAGCGCAATTACCTGTAGACAATCTAGGCACAAATTGTTCTACTTTTAAGTACACATTTTTTTCTGTGTAGTGTTAGTTCTATGAGCAAATAAATATTTTACATCCATTAAGTAGCTTGCTGTGCCAGTACCTTGGTTTTTATTATGAGAATCGAAGAAGAAGAATTTTATAGTCGCTATTATTTTTTTAAACAAGTTAAAAAAGTTACATCAATTATTCCTCATATATTTTCAAAAATTTATTTATACCGGGTGCTGAATGAGTTAGCCGAACATAGGATATTAACGTGTAAAAACTTATTTTTGCAAATTCCTGCTTCCCTACTTATTTTAGAGAAAAAATGAAAGACACAAATATAACGTAGAATTATAAACTACGAGTGATAAGAGCATTAGATTTTATCTAGGTTTTACCTAAAAGGTTAAAAAATTCTTTTAAAATTGTTAAAATTTTGATTTATCAAACTGGCCATGTAAGTTTCCAAGGTAATTATTTTTAGTAATAAAAATCAACAACGCGTTGTTTAAATGTTTTGCACTTTATTAAATTTTATATTCATAAAATGGAATATTACCTTGGAAACTTACATGGCTAGTGTGATAAATCAAAATTTTAACAATTTTAAAAGAATTTTTTAATCTTTTAGGTGAAACCTAGATAAAATTTAATGCTCTTATCACTCGTAGTTTATAATTCTACGTTATATTTGTGTCTTTCATTTTTTCTCTAAAATAATTAGGGAAGCAGGAATTTGCAAAAATAAGTTTTTACACGTTAATATCCTATGTTCGGCTAACTCATTCAGCACCCGGTATACCTATTATTAAACTGTACTGATAAATTGTAGTTTAAATTTTTATTTTAGGCACTTCTTTGGTATTTTAATGTTGCTACGTTTATTTTGCAAACAAAAAATATGAAGTAGTATACCGGGTGCTGAATGAGTTAGGCGAACATAGGATATTAACGTGTAAAAACTTATTTTTGCAAATTCCTGCTTCCCTAATTATTTTAGAGAAAAATTAAAAGATACAAATATAATGTAGAAATATAAACTACGAATGATAAAAGCATTAGATTTTATCTAGCTTTTACGTAAATGATCAAAAAATTCTTTTGAAATTGTTAAAATTTTTATTTATCAAACTGGCCATGTATAAGTTTCCAAGGTAATATTCCATTTTATGAAATTAAAATTTAATACAGTGCAAAACTGTCAACAACGTGCAATTGTTTTTTATTACTTATTAAAAATAATTACCTCGGAAACTTATATGGCAAGTTTGATAAATAAAAGTTTTAACAATTTCAAAAGAATTTTTTGACCATTTACGTAAAAGCTAGATAAAATCTAATGCTCTTATCATTCGTAGTTTATATTTCTACATTATATTTGCGTCTTTTAATTTTTCTCTAAAATAATTAGGGAAGCAGGAATTGGCAAAAATAAGTTTTTACATGTTAATATCCTATGTTCGCCTAACTCATTCAGCACCCGGTATACCTAATAATTTATGTCAAGCAATACATTTGATTAGTATTGCTAAGGAATTTTAGATACCTAGAGCAAAAAAAAGCTTGTAATAATTTAACTTTATATTTAAATTTTACACATTTCGGATCCAAATATCGAATAAGCTTATGAGTACCACATCAGAAAAATATGTAAAATGTATGTAATGTCAAATAATGTTAGTGTCATTTTTAGTTATTTACAATTTTATGAGAAAATTACCCTCTAATATTATAAGTAGTCTAAAATAACACCCGTAGTTCAAGTAATATACCACCAATACGAATGGAATAAGATCCGTGTTTATGATGTGCGATTGTTTGATATTTCAAATATTAAACTAAATCTTTATAAAAGTTATATTTTCAAATTTCACTATGTAATAATTATAATTTACCAGCAGTCTAGCGTAATTCAAATAAGGATAGATTAGAAAGCGAGAAACCGTGGTTCTAATCCTGGTTACATCAGACATGTGCTGTGATTTTAAAAGTCAAAAATCGATTTGTGGACTATGGGGAAGGCAAAGAAAAACCATCTCATTATCATTTCTCTAGTAAAGTTTTCTTGGCTTATGACCAGGAGGATCGCTAACATCTGGAATTGGATAGGCACCCGGAAGCATTTCATTACACGTGGAAGCATTTGTTACCAAATTAGTGCAAGTATCATGAGGCCTTAAGATATTTAATAAAATATTATTGCATTCAAGTAACTTAAAAATCTTATATGTTTTTGGCAAGATGCAAAAATTAAAATAACCCACTCAATTAATTTGTGCTTTGTTGTATTTAATTAAAATTTAATATTTGAATTTAGCAATTCTATGGTATTCTAATATTGCTACATTTCTTTTAAGAATAAGAAATATTTACTAAAATTCACTAAGTATTTATATTCAGCATTATAGTATCCTTGCATTTCAAGCATTTAATGTTTGCACGTCCATAAAAACTTCAAAGAAGATGAAACGGTGTTATCTTTGTAAGTTTAGATGGTAATTAATATGTATTTCTTTATATTTATTAATAAATTTATATATAAAATTTGAAAGACTGATTTAATTATTTCAAAATAAATTTTATTCAAGAAATTCGATAACGTTTCGTGGCTTAGTCCCAGGATTGAGATATTGAGTTTCTTGTAATTCAGGTAATCTTCAAGTTAATAGTTACTCAAATTTTTTATCAGCAGTGTATCAGGTATTCCAATCAGTGGCGGCTAGTGGCAAATATTTTTGGGTGTTCTGCATTATAAAATTTTTAGTCAAATTCTAATCTGAGAAAAGATATTTTACTACCAAAATTTGTTAAACATTAATTAATTTTTTACTTGAATATAATTTATAATTTTTGATAAAACATATCTGTTTTTCATTACTCCGTCAGTATGTTTTTTATATTTATCCAATATGCGGAATATTTGTCTGAATTTACAAAAAGTTGGAGATTTTGAATTAATTCAGTTGGAAAATTTAGGATTGCTCCCTCCTGAAAAAAGTTGGTTGGGCACGTCCCTGCCTTAAATAAATATTCTTATTGAATTGTCTCTTATATGGTTATACCGTGACTTTTGCCTTCCACTTCAATAATTAATTCAGGTTTAGGATGCTCCTGTTTTTTTATAGCTAATTTTTCTTGATAATTAAGTTTAGAAAACTTATTTTCGCATATTTTAAATATAACATTCATTTTTGAAAAGAAAACACAAAATTGCAAGCTTTTGATTGCTTTTAAATTAAATTAACACTAATGTAAGTAAGTACTAGATAATTCACCAACTGCAGCTTTAAAGCACTAAAACTAGTGAAAGCAATGGTTGCATTGATAAAAACAGAATAAAATGTTGTCCTTATCTTTGAAGAGCTGCAAGAAGTGCAGCACAATTTTTCATATTTTTAGGTAGTAAATTTTAAACGAGCCCATCCGATATTATACGAAGCGTAAAGTTTTAACGTTACAAAGTGTGATTTTGGATCACAGATCTGCGTAGTCCGCCAACGATTTTATAAGCATACTTTGTCTTGCATTTATGCTTTCATATTTATTTGACCGACTGACTGACTCAAAAGTTATGTTCGTTTGTATAAACTAACCTTTGTTAGTTAGTGCTAACTAAGAGAAAGTTAGTGCAAAATAATACTGCACAAACTTGTATAGTGACGTCATAGATACGTGTTCAGTTCAAGTTAGTGCAAGACAAACGAACAGATCTAAACACTCGCAGCAGATTTATTTTTTACGATAATATTTATTATTTACCGATTTCTTTTGGTTGTTCTGCAGCTCTGCAGCACTTATAGAGCAGCCGCCACTGATTCCAATGCATCTTAGAATTTTACCGCCGAATGGCTAATTCAAAGTTTTTTTGAAACTAAGCGTTAGTAGCACTTCTCACTTAGGCGTCCATAATCTATCTTAGCGAGGTATTCTAGACACTTTTTCAGTTTTTTAATATGTGTTTTAACTGCATATTCTCAAGCTACATGGAAGTTTTGTTAAGTGTTGTAAAAACACCAAGTTATTTTTAAATGTCGATAGGAATCTATAGGATAGGAAAGTGGTTCCATTTTTCCATGTATAAACGCTGGATAACAAAGGATGAAAGGTTACAAACACTGGGGTTTTATTGTACTTTCCTGGACCAACAAAACAATTTTATAGTCTAGAAAAGCTAGCCGAAGCAAAGCAAAGTGTATGTTTGCTAATTGCGCAAGAAATATTTCCCTATTAAAATTTTAAAGTTTCAAAGAAAGAAATATCCCCTTACAACTTAGAAGTAGGTTATAACAGTGGGATTGAAACATTCTAATCTTCAACTATAATCTTTGGTGAATTATTACTATTATTATAAAAAGGAATTTAAATAGTTTAAAAATTTTTAAATTTTTGTGCAGTTTTTGTACTTTTCTTTGCTTGTTTTTAATGTCCTTTGCCAGCCTATTGTGAGATATTATTTTCCCTAACTATTCTGTTTTAATAATTAGCTGTAAAAATGTTAAAAGCGTATTTTCTAGCATGAAATATAGTAATAATCATTGAAATAATGTATAATTTACCCAAATGCTACTAAAAATTTATCGGATATAACTTAATTTATTTCATTTGGCTTTTAATTTTTCACTATCAAAAAAAATAGCTTAGTTGCTTTTTTGACTTAGAGATGATATTTTGTATCTGATATTAAAGTGCTTCAAAATGTACAACTCAAATTTATTAAAAGAAATATATTTTATAAGTAAGTTGCAGGAAATTACGGGTTTAACTTCATTGTTTGTATTAAAAAATGGAAACATGTACTATATTTCTCATCATCTCTATATTTGCTTATTTTGATGTATATGTTACAGTTAAAACCCGAAATCAGTTAAAACCCGATCTAACTAGTAAATTCTAGTTTTAACTAACCGCTTTAGTAAATTCTAGTTTTAACTGAAATAAGTTTAGTTAAAACTAGAATTAACTAAATTCTAACAAACCTTTTTAGTAAATTCTGGTTTTAACTGGTATAAGTTTAGTTAAAACTAGAATTAAAGTAAAAATAGACTTAATTAGATAAAAACTTTTCGTTATCGTTCGTTATCGTTATCAAATCGTTAAGAATCGTAAAATTTGGTTTCTAATACTATCTAATGCAATTCTAAACAAAAGTTAAATTTACATATTTGAAAGTGAGCCACAGCAGTAGAGTGATGTGATCGCTGGTTGAGTATAGAGCAAAAATTCTGGGTTCAAATCGCGGATTGCACAGAATTTCTTGGCTTGGCTTTCCGGTGGACATTCACACTCTGTGGTGAAACATGATGTGTGTCGACGTTACTATCGTAATACGGCTGCGTCACATATGGAAAAGTGTACATGACAAATCAAGTAGTAAAAAAGGCGATTTATCGTCATAAAGCCATAGGCCTTCTAGGCCTGAAGAGCTGTCATATTTGAAAATGACAAAAAAAATTAAAGAATATTCTGAAGTTTTTCTGACTGTCGTTGGATCTGGACAAGAATTTGTCCGCTGTTCTTGCAAAAAAAATTGCATTTTAAAGCGTTACCTTTGTTTAAAAAAAAAAATTCTTTGCAATTCAAAATTTCACAACAACATACCATGTGGCAATAAGTAGAATATAATAATAATTTTTATCTAATTAAATAATATTAAAACTTCAAAATATCGAGTTATTAATAAATTAAAAATTAATTAAAAGATTTATTTAGCTTTCAAACGATTATTTCGTTCGTCATCAGAATAATATACAGATATTATGTAAACAAGTCGTGCAATCAACGAGTTAATAATTTATATATTTATCTAATTAAGTCTAATTTTACTTTAATTCTAGTTTTAACTAAACTTATACCAGTTAAAACTAGAATTTACTAAAAAAGTTTGTTAGAATTCAGTTAATTCTAGTTTTAACTGGTATACGTTTAGTTAAAACTAGAATTTACTAAAGAAATTTGTTAGAAAACAGTTAATTCTAGTTTTAACTAAACTTATTTCAGTTAAAACTAGAATTTACTAAAGCGGTTAGTTAAAACTAGAATTTACTAGTTAGATCGGGTTTTAACTGATTTCGGGTTTTAACTGTAACATATATATTGTCGTGTTCTGCCGAACAACTCTTTAAAAGCCGTAGCCGTTATAGTCGGTAGTTTGCATTAATGAGCTCTCTCAGTAGTAGGTTCCAGGGTATGCTTAAATTATCCACAACAAATGAAACAAAACCTTTACCGGGCATCAATAAAATTTTACTCAGATAAATTTGGTTATCACTAATATTGTCAAAAACAGAAAACAGAATTTTTGTTAAATCAAAATTCCACAATGAATAAATCAGATATAGACGAAATTTATCTACAAGTTCCCACATTTACTATTTCAAACTTATTACTGTAACTTGTAAACAAATCAGGCATTATAAATTGTACAAAATGAAATAAAAATAATAGCACAAAATTATTCTCTTATTTAAAATCTCGCGCCGACCTGTTATAAACCGCATAAAACACTGTTGAATACAACCGCTAGAAGTAAATAAAGTTTGATGTAACACATAATACACGCGTTGGTCCAAATCATTAAAATAAAATTAATTTCAACCACAAATTAATCAATCCAATAATTAAAATAGTTGCATCGGTGTTTTAAAATTGGTGTAATGGTGAAATTAATCTGTTATAAGCGAAATTTCCAGGTTTGAAAAGAAACTGTGCGTTGCATAACCTCGAACTTTAAAATTTATGAATTTCATTTTCCAGATAAAATAATGTCGAAATAGCGCAAAATAAAAGAATTCAAATTCTAATTACCATTCGATGGCTTCTTAAATCGTTATTAAGTGTAAATAAATTGCGATAAAACTCTACAAAATGGACGGTCATCATTCCAGGTTATTAGTTAAAAATTATCCATAATATCACATTCCAGAACTCAATTTTCCTGAAATTACCATGCTCATCATACTGACACTTCACTAATCAAAATTGCAATTGTAATTTACACTTCATTCTCAAATTACAACATTCCACAACTTATCGAGAAAATTTTGTCTTCCTCGAAAACACAACTTAACACCTCCGCCTCTCAGTCAGTCATCCTTATCTTCCTACAAAATTTTCCTTTCCTTTCCGTTCCAGGTTTTTGGAAATCGTGGCCCATGCTGATTCGTCGATTTTTCCAGCGAAATTTGAAATTTTTCCAAAAAAAATTGATATCACAAAATTTTAAAATTACTTTTCAACAATTACCGCACCATCTAGAGTTATTTACGAATAACACGACGTTATAGTTTTCTATGCACGCATTCACTTATTTATTAAAAAAAAGGTAAACAAATTAACAATGCAAAAATTCAATTAAAACAAAATGCAGTCATATCTGATTAATTTAACTTTTTAGATTTCTGGAACAAAATATCCATCTATGAAATCCTGTTTTCTTAGCAACAAGCAAAATTATGGCCATTAAGAGAAAAACCATTCAACTTGTCCGAGTAAAATTCAAAATCATACAAAATTCAATAAAAGGACAAATTAACATCAATTGTGGATATTTTAAACTTTTGGTAATTAGTTCGTCCCACGTCAATATCTTATATATTTGTAACCAATTATTCAGAAATTGTTCAAATTTAAAAAAAAAAGTATTCTTCTGATTTTAATAAATATGTGTACGAAAGCTGCCGGGCACATTTCTGGTTACTATTTTATTATTCTACCTGGTACTTCTAAAAATCTTTGTGTGTTCTATTGTATTCCTTGTTTACAATTGGAAGCTGTTTACTAACATTGATAATAAATACAATCAGGTTGCTTTAGCCTGTAATTTCGTTATAGCTTACAGTGACATTTTGTGTATTATTAGTGAAGTTGCAATATTTTACATAATATGTTCTATCATGGGCGCCCATATAAAATGTTTTCAGTAGGGGCCATTGTATATTTAATTGTGTATCGTATCTCATTGAATTTCCGAGAAAACGCGAAATTTTTGTTTTTTTCAAGGTCAAATGTCCTTGGATCGACTTTAGGAATATTTAGATATACAGTGTGTTCACGGAAAGTGGTAACAGTAAATAATTCTTAAATATTACTAGATACAAAAAAAAGTTTAAATAGTTTTTTATTCAACTCCAAATTTTCTATTGGAAACTGTCAAAGTTTATTTTTTTATTCTTCAAATTCAACCGGAAGTAAGCATAACATTTTTTTTTCAAATAGCAACATGTCTTTTTTTAACATTTTGGCAATCTACAATTTTTTATCTATAAATACCTATAAAATTTTCATAAGGTTACATAAGAAAATATTTGAGAAAATGTAAGATTTAAACAAGCAATAATAATTTACTAATTATTTACACACAGGTATGTAGAGTGCCATGAAAAACAAAACATCACGACACCGAAAACACAACATTTCAGTTATCTGATAAATTTTTCAAAATTGCCACCGTTTTGTTCAAGATATGATTCTAATTTTCGCAGAAGTTCTGGCGATTTGGTGATAATTTTGATAGATGCTAAGTTAATTTTGATTTTTAAAATTTTAAATTTAAAGAGAGATTTGCCTAATATACCATTTTTAAATGACTCCATAGAAAGAGTCTAATGGTATCATATCATAATAATGGTGTTTTGTTTTTCATAGCACTCTACATACGTAATTAATAAATTATTATTGTTTGTTTAAATCTTGAGTTTTCTCGAATTTTTTCTTATGTAACCTTATGAAAATTTTATATGTATTTATCGAGAAAAAATTGCAGATTACAAAAATGTTAAAAAAAAGACATGTGCTATTTGAAAAAAAAAATTTATGTTTACTTCCGGTTAAATTTAAAGTATAAAAAAATATACTTTAACAGTTTCCAATAGAAAATTTGGTGTTGAATAAAAAACTATTTAAACTTTTTTTTGTATCTAGTAATATTTAAGAATTATTTACTGTTACCACTTTTCGTGACCACACTGTATTTTTGTAGTACAGTAAAATTAAGTATTTTTTATGGAAAAAAAATGAATCTTTAATTTTATTCAATTAATTAATTAATCCGTGGGCCGCCCCAGAATGAGATGGCGCAATCAATTTCAGTGACGTAACGGGCCGCTGGTCTTGAACGTGCGGATGATGATGATGATAATTGAAGATTTTAGAAGAAGTTGGAAAAAGGCATACTATAGGCATCCATAGGTATAAGCAGAGGCTGTAGTGTGCTTCTGAAAATATTCTCGTTGTAACTTTAGATGTCATAGTTTTACTATTTTAATAATTCAATCTGTTTTTTATAGTGTTACATTTTATTAATTTATGTATTTTGTTTTATGTTTTGAATCTATTGTAATTAGTAAGTATGAATGAATAATTCTGGTGGATTTCTCAGTAGGGGCGACGGCCCCTACTGGCCCCCCCCTATGGGCGCCCATGTGTTCTATTGCTCAAAAATTGAATTTAATTGGACTGTACTTGGATAATGTATTATTAAAAATTAATTCTAATGGTAAGTATTATATATATTATTAAGAGAAAAATATATGATAACGTCACAAAATTTATTGCTGATTATCTTTTTTAAATTCAAACCCTTAAGTTTAGTAGTTTATAAAATGAAACAGAGAAATTAGAAATATTACTATTAAAATATTATATTATATTTAAACTTCAAAATATCGAGTTATTATTAAAATTTAATTTTTTTAATGTAATTAAACATTAATTTTTAATTTTAATAATAACTTGATATTTTGAAGTTTAAATATAATTTAATATCAACGAGTTAATAATTTATTTATTTAAAATATTATAGTCGTAATTTATACCTACCTACAATTTATTTTGTATACGTAAATACGATTTATTCTTATCAAAATCAAAATAAATATAATGAGTTACCTTAAGAAGTTATAAATTGAAGAATTAATTTTCTTCTATTCTTTTCTACGCTTAAAATTAGCTCTGATGGCTTTGCTCTTGTCTTGCCGACGTTTACTACGGCAAGAACCAATCAAATTTACATATCGTATAATATGCGAAGATCGTTAAAAATTTTATCAAAAATTAATTTAATTTTAATCAAATAAACTGCTAACAAATATCCGGGTGCCTTTAATCAAGTTTTGCGTTGAAAGGGTTAACCCTTAAACTCCCACAGCTTACACCAAAAGGATATTTTTATAAGCTGTGGTTATTATTATTGTTGGTGTTGGCCATAAAACAACTTAAAATTGATTTACAGTAATATACAGGAACAATATATAAAAATATAAAATTTTGCTAAAATGGTCGAATGTCCAACATTGGATGATTTCTAATGACCCCTTCATGTGGTAGAAATTTATTTTTGTTTTTATTATCAATCAACAAGTATAATTACATGTATAAAAAAAAACATTATGTGTTTTAGGCCAATCTCATGAAATAAGTAACGAATAAGTTACGAATAAACGATTGTAACAAATATGATGTCGTGTTCTGACGAACAACTCTTTAAGTCCCGTAGCTGAATTAATCGGAGTTTTGCATTAATGAGACTCTCCCTCAGTAGTAGGTTCCAAAATTATTCCCAAACTATCCACAATTAATAAAACAAAATTCTCAGAGATAAAATTATAATTTAATTTGACGAAAGCAGTATTTAGTTTTAAATTTATAACCATGAGACGAAACCTTTTTGTTAAACTTTTTTGACACATTCAAAATTTTTCAAAAATTTATGGAAAATTATTTTACAAATTTACACATTTAAATTGCAAAAAAACATTTTCTCCAATTTGTAAAATAATTAACGTTTTATTATAATCTAAACAAAACATCTGTAATAAAATAGTGTACAAAACTAAAAAAAAAATTGTTTAATTTTCAAAATTTGGCGCCTTTTAATTGTTCAAATGGTTGATAGCATAAAAATACCTGGTTGTCATATGATAGTGACAACTGAATGCATAAAAACTGTACGAAAAAGTTAAGCACATAAATTTAAATTTCGCAGTCAATTAACACGAATTGATTATTAAAATTGTTCCACTGGTGTGTTTAATTAATTAAGTGTAAAAATCCAATCATAAGTGCTTCTTGAAGTACAAATTTAACAACATCAAATGTGGTTAACCTCAAAAATTTTCGAAGCATCGTGACAAAATAACGAAGATAATCGTTGAATAAGTGTGAATAAACAATTTAAATGGTATTTACCAATATGATGGCTTGAATAATAGAAGATTGCCCCTCAAATTCCTTGCATCTACGAATTGACAGAACGTAATACCTCGTGTCATGACTGGTAAGTAAATTTTCCAAATCTTCAAAATTTCACAAAAGATTCCATATCACTCTTCTTTCATAGCACTCACAATCAAACAAATCTCCAGTTGCTCATAATCATCGCTAAATTAATTACCAATTCTTAATTTTAGACATTCGAAGATTACACTTTCAAGCCGTTGAGTTCTAGACTTCCCCAGCTTACACCTCTCTAGAGCAACTGACCCTTTATCTCGTTTCCTGTCAATCTTTCCTTCGGAAAAATCGTGTCGCACTCTGGTTGGTTGATTTTCCAGCGAAATTTGAATTTTCTTATGCCAAATTCAACATCTACAAGTCACTAAATTTAAACTTATCGCGAACAACACTTCTAGTTTATAAACACCGCATTAATGATTGTAGCTACCTTTGCACCAATTCACTTCAAAAGTAAGTAAACAATTTTATGAACAAACAAAAATTTAATTAACTAAATTATAACGTTTTTCCATTTTTGAAATATTTAACTTGCAGGTATCTGGACAAATTTCCAACCCTAAAAATTTCGTCTCTGCATGTACCCATTTGTACAAAATTGAAAACAACAGGTTAATACTCATTCGTCTGATTAAATTAAAGGACAACTTCATAAAATGAAAACTTTAACAAATGAAAATTTAATTGTGGATAATTTTAATGTTTGTAATTAATACAATACATGTCAATATTTTGGTTTCATTCTTTGATAACTGGCATTCTTCGTATATACTGAGAAAAGAGATTGTTATCTATAAACAAATATATGTAATATAGGAATTGCTTTAGACCTTATAGTAACAATTTTTGAAAGTGTAACATCTTAATAATTATATATCCTACAAAATATAATATTTAAAAAAATTAGTTTCAGGCTTCACATTACGACCTACTGAGTATTACTTGTGACCTAATGGCACTTTGTGCCCAACTATACACATGGACGTTTTTATGTTACGTACCAACGTTAATGTATAATGAGGTACAAAATAGTTTATTTATTTAAAACACCAATTTATACTAATTGCATTTGTAAGGTTCAAAGTTCTATCAGAAAAGTTTTTAAAATTTTGATTAAAGTGAATCTTGGATCGTTACGCAAAGAGGTAAGAATTCCTATAATATGTAGATTTTTTTATTTTCACAATTAATTTTAGTTGCTGATTTTTGCCAGGCAATTAAAACGTGTAAAATTTGTTGTTACAATTGCATACATCACTGCACTTGATTTGAAGTTCTTAGTAACTGTAAGTAGCCTAGAAATCATTTACGTTTTTATGTAGCATTTTTAGCAGGACGAAAACAGGACATCGTCGATACAAAAATTATTAAAAGTTCATAGTATGTGCAATATTTGAAAAAATAATTCAAAAGTATCAAAATATTTTAATAGTAGGTAGTAGTAGATACATAAATAATTTAAAAAATTTTAATTTTAACTATAACCAAATCATTTGTTTGAGGAATATCTTTACTGTAAACTTATATTTGTTAACTATTAACTTATGAGATCTTTACAATAAAATTATATTGTGTAACTATTAACTTATAGGAACGTTAAAAAAATAAAATATTAAGTTGACGCAGAATCAACTTTTTCTTTTAGGTTTTAATTATTATTTATCATTTTAATTAAATTTTTCTATTAATGCCCTTTGGATATGATGTTATAGGAGTGAATCTGAAAATTAAAAATTTCTTAACCTGACGAAGTATCGAACCTACGACGAATCCTTCGATTGTTGCGCGAGGCAACCACTGTAACCACTTACCTATGGAGACATAGTACAAAATGTGTAGTTTTTAGGTATATTGTATAGTTTTTAAATTTATATCTAAAATAATATGATGTTTTGAAAAATTTCAAATCAATATAGAATTTTTAAATTTTTTTATTTAAACTTACAATGGTTCATTACAGTCAATATATTGGCAATCGCGATTATGTATAAATTAAATACAAAATTTAAAATGGCCGAATAACAGGGTGTCCACCCGTTTAAATTCAAAAAATTATTTTTTATATAATTACACGTGGTTACCACAAACAAGATTTGTTAATAGTTAACAAATCATTTGTTCCCGCACTAATTTTCAACCAGGTATAGTTTACCGTAAATTATACCTGGTTGACACAAACAAGATTTGTTAATAGTTAACAAATCATTTTTGTTCCTTAGAATTCGTATTCGTTTTTAAAAAAATATTTGTTAATATTAACACAATATGCCCAAACATGGTATAATGTTGAGACAACTTTATCAATAATTTTATAATATACTTATCGCAATATATGTAAAGAAAGTACCCTCTTCATTTTAAATTTGGCGCGCTTGACTTTACGCACGCCTCTGGATTAACGCCACGAGATATAAGATTAGAGACGATAGAGAGGTTAATGTATAAATTTTAATAGTTTTGTAATAAGTGTTTTTATTGTTAATTAAGTGGACATAGAGTGATGATAATAAACAGTAATTGTTGTTTCTTTTGTTATAGGTATAGATAAATGTGATTAATGTAAAATAGTAATTATTAATAAAAAACTTTTGTTATAGAGAAACCAAGCTGGTTGTTATCGTTGATGAATTTATTTTTGTCCTTATAAAACAACAATTTTGTTTATGATGTCGAAATTACAATTTGAATTTACGGTGGTGACTTCACCGAAAGATGCTAAAACAAATGTAATTGCTATAACCTCAATTTATACGGAAGATGGAAAGAAATATGTATTGCCAGAAGAATTTAAATATGTGGGAGATCATGTGGAATTGAAAAAAACAAACAGTTACACAAAGGTAATTAATTCGTTAAAGAAAAGAAATCAAATAAGGAGAGTGTGGATTGCAATGACGGGGGAATTAGAGCAGATATATATATAGATGTGGATGGAAATTTACAGTTTAAAGAGCAATATTTAGAGGAGGTAGATGAAGAGAATACAGACAAAGCGCAAGATCGTAATCTAAAGGGAATATTGGAAAAACTGATAGGAACAACACGAAATAAAGATAAGGAGAAAAACTTAAAACAAATATCAGAAAAACTTTTGATGGAAAAATTTTCAAGCAAGAATACTAATGCTAAACAGTGGATGGAAGGCTTTGAAAGGGAGTGCTTTAGATTTCAGATAGAAGAAAGTGAGGATAAAATCGAATTGTTGAAATTATTTCTGGATAAGCCGGGTTTAGATTGGCACTCTTCTACACTCATCAGACTGACAGTGAATGCTGGTTGGTTCGAGTGAAAGAAGAGATTTTTGGAGTGTTTTACGGACAGTGGATGGAATAATGTTGCTTATGCACTATCATTTAAATATCGAGAAGGTTCGCTAACTGACTATGCTTTAAAAAAGGAGAAACTGTTAATGGATTTCAATAGAGACATGGACGTTAAGACACTCATAGCATTAATAGCGGTAGGGTTGCCGGAATTTGTATTGAATAGAATTGATAAGTCGCAGTTGGAGGAGACGGCAGACTTGTGTAATGAGCTGAGGCGGCTCGAGTGTCTGGTGACCAGGAGAAATTTTCAAAAAAGAACGTTCACATCGGACTCTCAAAGGAAATATGAAAGAGGGAAATCGTGTGGTACGTGTGAAGGTTTGGGCAAAGGAGTGAGATACCACCCTAATGAAAAATGCTGGTTTAAGAAAAATGAAGGAAATAGAGAGAGAAACACTACAACAGAAAGGGTAAATAATAATTCTATTCTAGATGTACAAATTTATGATGAGACAAAAAACGAATAAACACACCACTAATTAAGTTAAACATTGTATTGCAAGATAAAATAAAAATAGAAGGGATTTATGACTCAGGATCTCAAGTTTCACTGATTAATAAAAGATTAATAAAAACTATAAATAGTAATAATAAAGATAAGAACAAAATGCAATTAAAAACAATTAGTGGTGTGTCACTCACAAAAGGACTAACAAGGATAAAATTAAAAATTTTCAATATTGAAAAAGAAGTAGATGTGTTTATTGTGGAGAATGAGGATTTTCATGATTTTTTGATAGGCCTAGATATAATAAAAGAATTTAAATTGAGGCAAGATGAAAATCTACATATAAGCCAAAAGGAATCGCAAAGAGAAGATATGATAGAAATAAATTTTAATGAACACATTAAAGAAAAAGATTTTAAAATAGATTTAAATCATTTAGATGATAGGAAAAAAATCAAAATAAAACAATTAATAGAGGAATATAAAACAATATTTGCCAAAGATAAATATGATATAGGAACTGTAAAAAACTATGAAGCAAGAATAGATCTCTTGGTGGATAAGTTTTGTAGTAAAAGACCATATAGATGTACAATCGAGGACAGGAATGAAATAGAACAGCAAGTGGCAAAACTATTGAAAAAAAATTTAATTGAAGAGTCATATAGCTCATTCGCAGCACCAGTGACTCTAGCATTAAAAAAAGGTGAAGGAAAGACTAGATTGTGCATTGATTTTAGAGATTTGAATAAAATTGTGACACCGCAAGCTCAACCTTTTCCGCTAATTGATGACCTAATGATTAAAGCTAGAAATTGTAGATATTTTACATCACTGGACATAAATTCGGCATTCTGGTCAATACCACTAAGGATAGAAGATAGAAATAAGACAGGTTTTGTAACTCAAGAAGGACACTATCAATGGACATGCTTGCCATTCGGTTTAAAAACAGCACCAGCAATCTTTCAAAGAATTTTATCAAGTATACTGAGAAAGAATAATCTTAGGAATTTCACGGAAAATTATATAGACGACATATTAATATTTTCGGAAACTTTTGAAGATCATATCATGCATATAAAACAAGTTTTAGAAGCCATAATAAAAGAAGGCTTTAGATTGAAATTAAAAAAATGCACGTTCGCATCCAAGTCAATCAAATATCTCGGACATATAATAGAAAATAATACAGTAAGACCAATCAAGGACAACTTGGTATCAATACATAATTTTCCTACTCCAAAAACACAGAAGAATATCAAACAATTTCTGGGTAAGATAAACTTTTATCACGAATACATCCCGAAAATCTCAACAATACTAGATCCATTACATAGACTGTTGAGAAAAGATGTAAGATTTGATTGGTCTGTGGAGTGTGAAAAATCATTTACAGAAGTAAAAAAATTATTATGTTCTCAACCAGTGCTGGAAATATTCGATAAGGATTTGCCTATTAAGATATTTACAGATGCTTCAATAGAAGGTTTGGGTGGAATACTGAAACAAACACAAAAAAATGGAAAAGAAAAACCAGTAGCCTATTTCTCAAAAAAATTAAATGAGACGCAAAAAAGAAAAAAAGCTATTTATTTAGAATGCTTAGCAATAAAAGAAGCAGTAAAATATTGGGAACACTGGTTGATTGGAAGAAAATTTGAAGTGTATTCAGACCATAAACCTTTAGAGAACCTCAACATAAAAGCAAGAACAGACGAAGAATTGGGTGATCTGACATATTACTTATCTCAATTTGATTTCAGTATTAAATACATACCGGGAAAACTGAACACGGAAGCAGACTGTCTTAGCAGAAACCCAGTATTGGAATCAATAGATAATACTGAAGAAGAATTAAAGATAGTAAATACAATCAAAATTCAAGAAATAAAAAAAGATCAAGAGGAGAACATTGCATTAAAAGAACTTAAGAGAAAAACAATCGATAAACATGGTATAATTTATAAACGGAGTAAGAATAGAAAGAAGATAGTGTTATCAGAAAAATTGAGCAACGAATTAATAAGAACTACACATATGAATTGGTGTCATATTGGCATAAATCAACTGATAAACAGAATATGCCCGTATTATACTTCAAAAAGATTAATAGAAAACATAAAAAAGGTATGCAGAGCGTGTGATATTTGTAAAAGAAATAAATCTAGAGGTCAAGCTAAATATGGATTGATGTCACAATTGGGACCAGCAACAAGGCCATTTGAGATAGTGTCGATTGATACGATTGGTGGGTTTGGTGGTCAAAGATCAACAAAGAGATACCTCCATCTTTTGGTTGATCACTATACAAGATACGCATTCATACGTACTTCAAAAACCCAAGCTGCAAACGATTTTATAAAAATAGTTCAAAACACACTAGAAATAAGCAAGATAGATACAATATTAACAGATCAATATCCAGGACTCAACTCTAAAGAATTCAAAAAATTTTTGGAAGGACAAGATATTAGACTTATTTACACAGCCTTAAATGCGCCTTTTTCAAATGGTCTAAATGAAAGATTGAATCAAACAATAGTCAATAAAATAAGATGCAAAATCAATGAATCTACGGGAAAGAGGGCTTGGACAACAATAGCAAGAGAATGTGTTGACAAATATAACATAACAGAACACTCAGTAACCGGTTTTACACCAAAATATCTACTAGATGGGACTAATACAAGTATGCTACCCGAAGAACTAAAAGATCATAGAAATGCAGAAGATTGGAAAAACGATAGAAAAATGGCCCTAGATCGCACTATAAAATCACACGAATATAATAAAAAACTATTTGACAAGGGTAGAAAGGAAAATGAATTCAATATAGGCGATTCCGTATACATTGAGAACGGAAATAAATTAAACAGAAGAAAATTAGATGAACTCAGGATAGGACCTTTCAAGATAACAGAGAAGATATCAAATACCATATTTAGAATTAAAACAGGAAAAAGAAACGAAGAAACAGGACTATTCCACATAACAAAATTAATACCAGAATGAGCAAGAGCTAATAAAAATTCTCGTAAGCATTTTTACGGTGGGGGGGGGGGAGATGTAAAGAAAGTACCTTCTTCATTTTAAATTTGGCGCGCTTGACTTTACGCACGCCTCTGGATTAACGCCACGAGATAAAAGATTAGAGACGATAGAGAGGTTAATGTATAAATTTTAATAGTTTTGTAATAAGTGCTTTTATTGTTAATTAAGTGGACATAGAGTGATGATAATAAACAGTAATTGTTGTTTCTTTTGTTATAGGTATAGGTAAATGTGATTAATGTAAAATAGTAATTATTAATAAAAAACTTTTGTTATAGAGAAACCAAGCTGGTTGTTATCGTTGATGAATTTATTTTTGTCCTTATATATATATTAATATACTGTAATATTAGATTCACATTTTAAATTTGCCGCTATGAAAATAATAATTTTTAGTAAGAATATTTTTGCACGCCTATGGAGTGGAATGTGATTGTAACAGTATTTTTCAAAAGGCAACGACAGAGGGACGCATGGTAACCTGGTTGAATTTGTACTTGAGTACAGACGTGCCTTTGAGATTTTCAAGTTTTCTTGTTTTGTTCGCTTGAGTTTATTTGATTTTAAGAATCAGATAAACTATAAATAAACTGCAATTTTTATGTAAGTAATTTTAAATTGATATTTCTAATTGGTAAATTTAAAGATAGTAGGTTTTTAAATAATTACAATCGTATACACGTGCGTTATGATGACTCATGCATCGACGTTGGTTTACATATATAGGGTGTTTTAAAATCAATGTTGCTTTGTTCATAACTACTTTAAACTTAATTATCTATATTTGCATATATTTATAAATTATATTTTGTATATAAATATTGGTGATGAAATTCAAATAATCTTGGTTATATGTTGGCTTTTGGGAATGTACAGGGTGTGGAATATGTTTCATAATTATTATTTAATTATTGGTGTTGAGGTTTTATTGAGGTATTAAAAGATGATTTTAATAGATCGAGGGGGTTGATAATTGATACGTTTTCAAGGTATGAAAATCAAGATGGCGCCGGTATAGCGTCATTTTGAGGTAGTGTAACGTCACTAGGCGAGGGTTGATAATTTATACGTTTTCGAGGTATGAAAACAAGATGGCGCCGGTATAGCGTCATTTTGAGGTAGTGTAACGTCACTAGGCGAGGGTTGATAATTTATACGTTTTCGAGGTATGAAAACAAGATGGCGCCGGTATAGCGTCAACTTTTGAGGTAGGGTGACGTCACTAGATAACGAAGTTTGCCCTAGGTTAGCGTTGATATTATGAACTTCGCTGGTATGAATGTGTAGTATGTACGAGCCTGCGGGGATGAACCTAGACATTCCGTATTCGAGGCTAGAGTCTGCACAGGCCTCGCAGGGCGTGATAACTGGCATCCAAAATCGTACACGATAGTTAGTATGAATGTATTTAGTAAACCATTACGTAGTAGAGTGTTCCCCAATCTACCATAAATATGTCCCGAGTGTAGGTTCTGTGGTATTGCACTATCCGAGGGGTAAACTTTGTTGTGTGATGTTGATTGGTTTGAGGAAGGTGATAAATATAACAATTACGAATTTTCGGTTCTATGTATGTATCAAAAGATAATAAATAAATAAATACGACAAAGTCAAAAGACGCATAAAAATGCAATAACAAAGTCAAAAGACTTAAAATATAATACAATTATAATTAAACTATTACTAATAATAAAATATTCTCAAAGAGAATCAAACAAATATCAATCGATAGAAAGGTTTTACCAAATTGCTACCAAGATTATTAAACGATTTACCAGTAAATATATATAAAATGTAATCAAAAGTCATTATCAATTCGTGTTCAAATATGTTCAGTTACTCAAGTATAATTGAGAGGTGGTGCCCATTTAAGTTGGCTTGTTGTTCCAATCCCTGTTTTTTTTCTTTTTTTTTTACATAAATAAATATAAATTAATCCCATTTTAGTGTTTTATTGTGTTTATTAAATGAGTGGCGTTTAGATGCGATCCGACGATCTGAGGTTGAATCATTGTGTAATTATGTAGATTTACTAACGACATTTTAGCATTACCAAGGTATCGAAGTGTAAGTTTGGATAGGAGATTAGTACTGACCTCACGAACTGTGTCTTTCGGTTCTAAAAAGAAGTTTGGTTCTTATCACGGCTTGCGCATTTACAACGTGGAGGTTCATTGACGATCACAGGCTTACAACGAGGTTGTTTGAATTTCTAATAGGTGGAGTTAAATGAGAGCGGGAAATTCAAATTCAAAGGTCGATATTACAATACCGAGTGTTATATTAAACAAATTATCTCAAACAAATATATTTGTTTATAGATAACAATCTCTTTTCTCAGTGATAGCCATTGTCAGGTATTTAAGCAGCTTTTACATGAAATGAAACATTCAAATGTTAAAACGTTTTATTACTTAATACGATTACATCGAGTTAAATTAACCTAAACATTTTATAGTGCCGATTGCTTCTTTTACAAGTTAAAAACGTTACGTAATTATTCATCATTATATTAATTTTATACATTTATATGTTGTTATCCTAATCTATATTATCATTTTTTTTAGGCACTTGTTTGGTATTTTAATGTTGCTACATTTATTTTGCAAACAAAAGATATGAAGTAATATGGCCTGGGTTCTGCAATACAACGTTTGGTTACTACTGCATGATGAAAAAAATTGAGATCGTGGTGATTTAACTTCAAATTTAAATTTTGTACATTTGGGAATCAAAAAATTGTAGCATAAACTACGGATGTAAACACAAAATCTTATCATGATCTGCACGTTTGTCATAAAATGTTAGAAAATTTTGTTGTATATTGTCGTATTATTTTGAGATGAAGAAAAAGAGTTTAAGAATTTTATTTAAATTTTTAATTTTGGATATTATGATATATTTAGAAATTTATGAGACGACCCTAGTGTAATTACAAAAGAAATGGTGTAAAATTTGTTTTTTTTGATGAAGTGTTTTACATAAAATTAGTACCTAAAAAAAGTGTGAATTATTTATTTTACCGTTTTTATATGGTTAAATATTACTAATTGAGGCAATAAATTAATTATTATAATAGTATAATAATATAATTAGGAGCACATGAAATATAATAATCATTAAAGTAATGTATAATTTACATAAGTGCTAATAAAAATTTATCAGATATACCGTAATTTATTTTAATATTTGGTTTTAAATTTTCAATTACATCTATTAAAAATTTACTTAGTTGCTTTGTCGATTTAGATGTTACATTTTGTATAATATTAAAGTGCTTCAAAATGTACAAACTAAAGTTACTGAAAGAAATATATTTTATAAGTAAAATGCAGGAAATTACGGGATTAACTTCATTGTTTGTATCAAAAAATGGAAACAAGTACAAAATTACTTGTAACCATCGTTTACACACATTCATATCATCTCTGTATTTGATTATCTTGATGTATATATCTTATATATTCATAACCAATTATTCTGCTATTATTCACATTTTGCAAGAAAAAAGTATTTTTCTGATTTTGGCAAATACAACTACGAAAATTTTTGGGTATATAGCATGTTACTTTATTTACTTCAACAGTTTTGTGACCACCAAAATTTTACTTAATATTTATGATAGATTGGCCGAAATTGACTACGATTTTGGGAAATATGGATTAAGGTCAACTTATAGTAAACGAATTATTTTATTATTCAATCTGGAACTTTTAAAAATCTTAATGTGCTCTACTATATTCCTTGTTCACAATTGGAAGCTGCTTACGAAAATTAACGATAAATACAATCAAGCTGTTTTAATATGCAATTTTTTTATAAGTTACAGTGATATTTTGTGCTTTATTAGTGAAATCGTCATATTTTATATAATATATTCTATTGCTCAAAAATTGAATTTAATTGGATTGCATTTGGATAACATGTTATTACAGATTAATGCTAATGGTAAGTATATTATTTTGAGAAAAATTTATTATCATTATAGACCTAATATAGACAAGATGATAAGTGCCGGAAAACTATAAACCGTTTCAGCCTGCGAAATATTGGCAAAACCAAAATTTTCAGTTTGGGTCATTCCATCGGAAATCATCCAGAAAGAATTAAATTGGATTGGATAAATTGGAAAAATGTATTTGCAATTTTTTTAATGGTTTATAATATACAGGAAAAATATACATACCTATATAAGGGGCATTCCACACCAAATCGACCACTTTTGAACCCGACCCCTTTTGATTTTCCTGAAATTTTTACGTATTATACTATCTCACCAAAAACAGTTCTGTGAATTTTTTCAACATTTTTTATTCAACCCAAAAAGAGTTACAAATTTTTAGAAAAACTGATGTTGTTTTTCTTCAAACGATCGTAACTATGTCAAAAATTGACTAATCGGAACGTTTTTTTTGTTTTTGTTTGTATTTAAACGTACTTTTCAGGAAAAAATAAAAAAAAAATATTCAAACTTGGATTCTACAAAATTTCTCATTTTTTCGGAGAAAATCATTGAATTTTCAAATTTCGACACTTTTGATATTTGATTTTTGTATTTAAAAAAAAATCTGATTTATTCCGCGTATAACAACGCAAACCCCATAATGGGCCGACATTTCTTTCTATTTCTTTTGTTTAATTAAAAAATATTATTTGCGTAAAAATAAAACAAAATATTTTTTAATTAAACAAAAAAAATAGAAAGAAATGTGAGCCCATTATGGGGTTTGCGTTGTTATACGCGGAATAAATCAGAGTTGTTTTTGAAATAAAAAAATAAAACAAAATATTTTTTAATTAAACAAAAAAAATAGAAAGAAATGTGAGCCCATTATGGGGTTTGCGTTGTTATACGAGAAATAAATAAGAGTTTCTTTTGAAATAAAAAAAAATACATCAATCAAAAGTGGACAAATTTGAAAAATCAATGATTTTCTCCAAAAAAATAAAAAAATTTGTAGAATCCAAGTTTGAATATTTTTTTTGTATTTTTTTTTTGAAGAAAAAAAAATAAGTTTTTCTGAAATTTTAACTTTGTAAAAAATTTTGAAAAAAATTACACAACTGATTTTACGTAGTATTATACTATCCCATCAAAAACAGTTCTGTAAATTTTTTCAAAATTGTTTACAAGGTTAAGAATTTTTAGAAAAACTGATGTGTTTTTTTCTTCAAACGATCGTAACTTTTTCAAAAATTGACTAATCAAAACGTTCTTTTTTTTGTTTTTATTTATCTTTAAACGTACTTTTCAGGAAAAAATACAAAAAAAATATTCAAACTTGGATTCTACAAAATTGTTTATTTTTTCGGAGAAAATCATTAATTTTTCCACTTGTGATTTTTGATTTTTTTATTTCAAAAACAACTCTGATTTATTCCGCGTATAACAACGCAAACCCCATAATGGGCTCACATTTCTTTTTATTTTTTTTGTTTAATTAAAAAATATTTTGTTTTATTTTTACGCAAATAATATTTTTTAATTAAACAAAAGAAGTAGAAATAAATGTCGGCCCATTATGGGGTTTGCGTTGTTATACGCGGAATAAATCAAAATTTTTTTTGAAATAAAAAAATCAAAAATCAAAAGTGTCGAAATTTGAAAAATCAATGATTTTCTCCAAAAAAAAGAAAAATTTGTAGAATCTAAGTTTGAATATTTTTTTTGTATTTTTTCCTAAAAAGTACATTTAAAGACAAACAAAACAAAAAAAAAACGTTCCGATTAGTCAATTTTTGAAATAGGTACGATCGTTTGAAGAAAGAAACAGCAGTTTTTCTAAAAATTCGTAACTTTTTTTGGGTTGAGTAAAAAATTTTGAAAAAATTCACAGAACTGTTGTTGATGAGATAGTATAATATGTAAAAATTTCAGGAAAATCAAAAGGGGTCGGGTTCAAAAGTGGTCGATTTGGTGTGGAATGCCCCATAAATATAAAAACAATTTTAAATAGTTGAAAATTCAGCATTGGATGATTTCCATCGGACCCTTCATTTTGTAGAAGTTAATTATGTTTTTATTATTAATCGATAAATAATTACGTGTAAACAAAGAAATATGTGTGTTTTAGGTCAATCTCATTATATAACTAAGAAATCGATTACAAAAATTAAGTTTCTGATGAAGGCTCATAAAAAGATTTACGATATTATTGTGGTAGTAACAAATATATTTAGGTTTCATTCATTCTGTACTGGTGTTCATTATATAGGAATAGCTTTGGATCTTATAGTAACAATTTTTGAAAGTGTAACGTCTTGATCATTATATATCTTACACAATATAATATTTAAAAAATCTAGTTTCAGACTTTACATTACGACCTGATAAGTATTACATGTAACGTAATATCACTT
Source organism: Rhagonycha fulva (assembly GCA_905340355.1). Lineage (NCBI taxonomy): Eukaryota > Metazoa > Arthropoda > Insecta > Coleoptera > Cantharidae > Rhagonycha > Rhagonycha fulva. The sequence goes on from HG996556.1 coordinate 41,305,379, forward strand.
TGTATTCAACTGTATTTAATGGCATTTTTATGTTACATACCAACGTTAATGTATGATGAGGTACAAAATATTTTACTTATTCAATAGTATACCAAATTTTAATAATTGCATTTATAAGGTTGAAAGTTGTATCAGAAAAGTTATTAAAATTTTTATTAAAGTAGATTCTGGATTATTACGCCAAGAGGTAAAAAATCTTGTAATATATGTAGACTTTTATCATTTTTACTTTAATTCTAGTTGCTGATTTTTGCCAGGCAATTAAGACGAGTAAAGTTTGTTGTTATAATTGCGTACACTACTGCACTGGATTTCAACTTTTTGGTAACTGTAAGTATGTTTTTTATTATAATATCAATTTTTTATTTTTCTCTTTTGTTTATGCAAGTCAGGTGATTTTGAACAGTAGATATCCGCTGACATGTACAAAAAGAGTAACTGTTGGTTGCAAACTGTAGTTTTATTATTTAAATATTTTCATAAGTAATGTGATTAATTTGTTTTTCAATGTTAATAATACACTAGAAATTTATACTTTTTATTCATTAAATATTGTGTTCTAAGCTAAGAATCTTTCTATGGTATGGATGATCTATACATCATTGTAAGTATTACTTTACAAGACATAAGTTTATAATTAAGTATCCGATTATTATTAGAAGAGGTAATCAAGAAGTGTCATTGCTAAGTAAAACTAAAGTTTGCTTCACTTATTATATTCATTTATATATTATTATTCTAACCTATTATTACATACTAATATAATTATTATTATAGTTTAAATTTTGATTTTAGGCACTTGTTTGGTATTTTAATGTTGCTACATTTATTTTGCAAACAAAAGATATGAAGTAATATGATTTGGGTTTTGCAGACACGGCGTTTGGTTTATTGCTAAGGAACTTTAGATTAAACCTTTATTTAAGCATTTATCGATTGCGAGTGTTTACCTACTAAATTAAGAAAAAATAGAGATTGTAGTAATGTAATTTTAAATTTAAAATTTGTACATTTTAGCACTAAAAGGTTGTGGCATAAACTAAAGATGTAAACACAAAATTCCAACATAATCTGTATGTTTGTAATAAAACATAAATTTCGGAATATTATCTTACATTTGCTAAACGAGTTAATTATTATTTCAATTAACGAAAAATAACCAAACATTTTTAGATTTATGGTTTCTGTTGAAAAGAAGCGACCATAACCTGATTGAGAACTAAGTTTGTTAGTTGGCTCGTTTTTAGCAAAAACAACTTTATTACCTATACACGTTCATTTTCATTAATCTTTTTACATTCTAAGTAGAACATTGCTTTTCTCTTTTTGGGAATTACAAATCCGATTAGCGGGGTGGATTAGTCCCCATATTACCTATTTATTACAGAATTTCCGCTCTGTGCTCAACCAGCGGTCACATCACTCCACGGCTGTGGATTTCTATACACGTATCCCAGTTAATTTTATTTAAAATGTTAAAGGTTAATCTTTAAGTTCCGGTATAGAACATTTGAAGACTCTTCAATGATTTCAGTGCCCATGCTACCAATAAAGTGATTGTCAATTGCTTTGCTTTCATGAGAGATTTTAAACTAATATCAAAGATGCTATGAGCTTTAAAGATAGATAACGTTATACAAATTTATATATTGTCATGTTTTGACTTTCTCAGAGAGAATTGTGAGGGGAATTGATGAGTTTTTTTTGTAAAAATCTAGCTCTACCCTGAGAATTATGTCCCAACAGGTGAATCCTTATTATTATGGTTTTTAATTCAAATTTTTTTTATTATTGAATTTGTTTTACTTAGGAGATGAAATGATTTGGTTGTCATGGTGCACATGTTTTAATTTTGTTTTTGAAAATCCTGTAAAGGGATTCCTTTTTTTAATTAAGTTTTCTCAGCTGAACAGCTCAATTCACGGAGACAATTTTTTTGTGGTCAGCGAAATAATTTTAAGTTTTGTTTGTAAAATTTTATTGTTTGAATTTTGTTTATTTGAAACGTGATATTTGCCGGCTGTTTTGAAGGTATAAGTGATTGCAATAAACACCAAATGGCGATTGCGCAGTGAGGCTTTATACAAAATTTTGGGTAAAGAGGCCTCCGCCTCTTAATGAAAGAATTTTGAAAAAGCGGGGACGTGCTTGAGCAGCACGAAAAGACAAAGCTTTTTGAACCCCAACCAGCCAAGAGGCCATACGTAATTTTGTGGCGCTCGGTAAATTAAATTTTATTAGTGAACCATAGTGGTAAAAATTTGTGTAAAGTTCACCCCACGTGAATTTCGAGTGAACCAGCATTACAGCGGATGGAAATGTGGGGAGGCTGCCAGGATCTGGAAATTCCTGTCCAGATGGTCGTGCGATGTATGAAAATTTATGAAAAGCGCCATTAAAAAATTTTATTGGAACAAACGGTAAATAATTTTTAAATTATTAATAATTGCGCGTTGATGAATTCTACTCAACTCAGCGAACTGGTATTTGCTGCTACATGAAATTTATGCTTCTGGACTGTTTCAAGTTCCAACGATTATTTTCTGCGTTGCACATGTGCAGACTTGCTAAGCCGTGGTTTTGATTCCGCAGCTGTGTTCGAGTTACACGGCATTGTTTGCGGCTGTTTTATTTTTGAATTTGTTTATTTTGAACGTTTTACACCGGGTGTATTATAATTTTTCTCTTATTGTAAATAATTTTAATTGCTCATTTTATAATTATGGAAGTGCAGGACGATTTTGATTTGATTAAATGTCACTTCCATGATTATGTGACTCACAGAAATTCATCTATACAGCCTCAGAGAAAATTTTATTTTATTTTTGCTTATTATAACTGTGTGATGACCATCTTATTTGTTTCATTATAATTTTATTTGTCATCATATTCTATGCGTTTTATTTATCCACCACATAATAAAGATCTATCATTGGGACATAGTAATCTACCAACTGAGCTAGCGGGTAATTTTTCATTTTTTTGTAAAGGTATGAAAGAAACCTTGGCAAAAAATTTCGGTTTTTCGCAAAAGCTTTCATATCATTGAAATATATGCGTTTTCTATACTCATTTACAGATGGCGCTACTGATTTGGGTTACTATTTATCAAAATACCATGAGTTTATTTGTTAATTTTAAAAAATGGTAAACCAAATCAGTAGCGACATCAGTAAATGAATATAAAAAAAGCATACATATAAATTTGTATAGCGTCATTCATCTTTAAAGCTCATAGCATCTTTGCTAATATGTAGATAATAACTGGAAGTTTGAAGTTGAAGTCGGTAAATGCATTGGCGCCATTTTGTTGATAAACTTAGGTACTGAAAAATTCTGTAGTGTTGTAGATTGAGGTTTTTATAGTAATTATTTTTTGGTATTAAAACTTTTAAGATTCAGTTAAGCTTGTTGTTCCTATTTTTTGTTATTTCAACTTTGGCAGATTAAATTTTTAATTTATTAAATCTAAGTTGACTTTTATAATTATAACTAATATTATAATAATAATGTAATTATAAGATTATAATATATTATTATATTATGTACTTACATTATATTGCCATAAAGCATAAACCAACTATATATATAATATTAACCACAATTGTGTTTTTATTTATTATAAAGTATTTGTTCCTCTTCGATGACTGAATAACCACATTTTGTGTTCTTTCCGATGCACTGAAGACTTTTTCTGCAAAATCACTAGGAGTTAGCTGGGAAATTTGTTTTGGAAGTTTAAGTTGGTTAGCTTGTACTGGTGTTTTCAAAAAATAAAATGTACCACATTGTTTTTTAAATACGTATGAATTTATACCTATTTTTCCAACCAGACTTTTTTGTAACACAATTGTAGGTACTTAATTTAAATACAGTAATTTGTAATTGTAGACAATCTAGATACAAATTTTGCTACCTTTAAGTACAGGTTTTTTGTGTACTTAGTAAAAGAACAAACTTGGTTGTCTTTATTGACAAGCTCATAATGGACTTTCCTCTGGAAACAAAAACAAACTGAAATAAACAAAAACTACCCAAAAAGCAAGAGCTGCGGAAAAAATAGCAACAAACTGGATACCTTGCAGACAAGGTCAAATTCAATAAAATTATTAAATAATTAAATGAAATTATATCACAATCACTAAAAATTGAAAAAACCACAAAAATCTATCCCACTAATAAAATACATTGTTTGACCCATCATTCCAAACGGATTTGTTTATAAAAAAAATGTAAATTGAAAAAAGTTGGAAAAAAATAAATACTGACTTAAATCTAAAAAAAGCTCCTGGATTTTATTTATTTACAGGAAAAATACTGCAAGAAGTTATCATCAAATAAATTAAAAAGAAATCTACTTCACCGCTATCAAAAGCTTCTGAAGTCCTACTTGAATGACAGATACTTCCAAGTCAAACATACAACAAAACGAATACACCAACCTATTTTATATTTTATAAAATCCTGATGTTCCACAAGAAAGCATTTTGGATTCAATATTGTGTTTGATATTTATGATCTAAATGCATAACTAATTTCAAATGCTGTTCTTGTTTGGCGTTTTTTCTTAATAAATTTTTATATTTATTAACAATGCATGAAAACTTAATTTTTATTTTACTATTTTACGCTAAGTAAAAAAACAATTAGCTTAAATTTTGAATTATTTTTAAGTTTTACAAACTATAAAAATTCTAAAGCTTCGAAAAGAATAGACATGTTCACATGTTGAATCATACAGATTGTAGTGGAAGGGTAAGTTAACATCCAACTACTATACTTATTTTTATTTAGTGATACCTCCTGCAAATGTTTATTTGGTAGTTCTTTAGCAAGGTTTTATATCTGTATTGGGCAGTTTCCTGGATGAGCTTTTTTTTATAAGTTGTCTTCAGATAGCAACTCATTTGTATTTTTTTTTATTTCATTTTGAGTTGTCTTAGGGTATCGCTTTATTCCATAATATAATGTTAAATTTTACTTTTTTTTATATGTTTTGTGATTCCTATACTTGATTTTGAAATTAAACATTGTGAACGCAACTTTTGTTTTTGTTAAATTAAACAAACCCTTCTTTTCTTTCTGAGTTTTATTTAAGAAAACTGGCACTCCAAATATTTTTTACTTAGTTAGTTGCCAAACGATCGCCTGACTTACCACGTGAAGAACCGCATACGCGCAACCTAAGCTCTAGTACTACATCAAGTGTAAAATTCTTCAGTAGGCCTATGTAAGTGCTTCGTAAAATAGTGGATACACTTAGAGACATACCCAATAGTATGGTGCGACGCGACATTCCTATGCCGTTCATTAAGGAAGTCATTCAAAAAACTATTATGAGATATTATCATGTATCTTAATATTCTTGCCAATCAATTAGTAGAGACTGAGGGTCACTAAGCGTAAAATTTCATTAAAATGATACACCCTCCAATGGATGAAATATAACGGGATTAATAATATCGAGTTTAACAGCATCTGGAGAGCCACGTTTTAGTAATAATTTTGTTTTTTCTAATTTCCCTATCTTAACCCATCTACTTTCAACTTTAAAATCACTCTATGTGACATATCAAATGAAATCCCTTAAGAAAATCTATTAACTAATTAACTAATAAATTATAATCTTCTTATAGAAAATAAATCTTAAAAAGAAAATTTCAAGAATTAGGTGTGATATTAGTATGTGTCGTAAAATATAGAATTAAACAAACTTAACCAAACGTTAAAAATTTTGAATTTTTAACCGTAAGAAAAGAAACAACATACAAGAAATTTTATAAAAACACTTAAAAATCATTTAAAACTTTAGTGACAAGGTAAAACTAGATAAAATATTAGAAAAATGACTAAAAATGAAAAAAGGGGGGGAGTGATGAAACGCAAAACGTGGTATTTAAAAATTGAAAAATGTACTAAAATGATTACAGAATAGTAATACGATATAGCGTTATTTCAAGGTAATTGCCTATCTTCAGTCGTATGTAACTAGAAAAAAGGGAAAAACAAACATGAAAATGACTAAAAAAAACTTTTAAAAAATAAACTATTTTACCTTGAAATAGCGCTATATCGTATTACTATTCTGTAATCATTTTAGTACATTTTTCAATTTTTAAATACCACGTTTTGCGTTTCATCACTCCCCCCCTTTTTTCATTTTTAGTCATTTTTCTAATATTTTATCTAGTTTTACCTTGTCACTAAAGTTTTAAATGGTTTTTAAGTGTTTTTATAAAATTTCTTGTATGTTGTTTCTTTTCTTACGGTTAAAAATTCAAAATTTTTAACGTTTGGTTAAGTTTGTTTAATTCTATATAATCTTCTTCTTTTTTTGACTAGAATATTTCCTGTCAATGTTGTCTTTCAAGTGTCAAGTTTCTTTAGAATCATAGATTCCTTGAGCATATAGTAGTGTTTTTTACATCCATTAGGTAGCTTACTAAGCTGACTTGCAAAAGTGCCGGTATCCTGGTTTTTATGTAAATAATGGCAATTGATTAACCTAAGAAAACCACCGTATTAACGTGCTTTCCAAAGCACGGAGAAACACATAAGAAAGTAGCACTACAGATTACTACTACAGATAGCCAACCCTATTGTTAAAATGGTTAACATATTTCTTAACTGAAACCATGTTTGTACTGGAGACGACCACCAGTAGCGTATTTCTGGGAGACATCATGACATTGAACTATGGTGGCTACTGAATACGTTTCGTAGATGGCATTTCTAAAATATGTCATGAAATCTCAAGTAGAAAATTTTATTATACATACATTATGCCGTTATAGTTTCATACCTTAAAAAGGAAAGTAAACCGTTAATCCGTAAGTAAATAAATAAATTTTCTACTTGAGATTTCATGAGATATTTTAGAAACGACATCTATGAAGCATATCCAGTAGCCACACCATAATTCAGTGTCGTGATATCTCTCAGAAATACGCTACTGGTGGTCGTCTCTAATACTAACATGGTTTCAGTTAAGAAATGTGTTAACCATTTTAACATTGGGGTTGGCTATCTGTAGTAGCAATCTGTGGTATTATTCTTCCCCGGATTTAGACCCGGTACCACGCGTTCGCAATTGATTGCGTTAGTTGCATGACAATGGCCGTCTTTTTTTTAATTATAATGCAAGAACGAATTTTGTAACGTAACTGCAATGTTTCATAATAATCATTAAAATAATTTATGGTATTGTAATGGTCTCTGTAAGTATGGATTATCGACTAAAAGTATCAGATATTAAATAATTAATTATTATTTTTGATTTATTACATTGAAAATGCATAGGTAACTAATTTTTCTGTACTGATGTAGTTGTATGCACCTATCTAACAAAAAATTTCAATAATCTAACTATACATTTCAAAATGTATAACTCTAATTTATTAAAAGAAATATTTCTTATTAGCAAAGTGCAAGAACTTATGGGATTATCTTCATTATTTGTAACGAAAAACGGAAACAAGTATAAAATCATATACAGCCATCATTTACATGCACTCATATCATCTATATATTTATTATTTTTCCTATGTGTTTCCTATACATTTATTTCCAATATTTTTGAAATTAATCAAATTATTAGAGAAAAAAGCTTGGTTTTCATGTTGACAACTACAACTTATAAAGCTTTTGGGTGGATGTCGTGCTTCTTTATTTATTTTAAAAGTTTTGCGAACACTGAAATTGTTCTAAATATATATAAAAATTTGGATAAAATTGAATACGACTTTAAAAAAAATGGAATAACTTCGACTAATAATGCGCAATACACTTTATTATTCATCGTTGTACTTTTAAAAATTGTTTCATTTACTACTGCATTTCTTTTTCAAAATTGGGAAATGTTGTTTCAAATTAATAGTAAATATTATCAGGCCATTTTAGCATGTAACTTTATTGTAACATTTTGTAATATTTTGTGCCTACTTAGCGAAAGTGTAATATATTTTCTCTTAATTTCTATTGCACAAAAATTAAATTTATTGGTTTTGTATATGGATAAAAATGTTCTAACAATAAATCCTAACGGTAAATATAAACTATTATTAGTAAGTAAAAACAGAATAATATAATATTTTCGGCTTACTGCAAAGCTGACCAAGATAAAATATATCTTGGTATAGTTTTTGCAATTAGCCGACAATATATTGACGGAAGAAAGTTAAAACTTCTTAAGCGCAGTTTGTTTGCTGTTTTTCTGAATGACTGTTGCGGGGCAACAGGACTTTTTATCTCCTTTACCTGTTAATTGATGCTAGGCATTCGTACTGTTTTTAGTGGATAACCACAGGTTGGAGCTGAGGCTGAAAGCAGGTTGATGTACCCATTGGATTCATCAGGAAAGTACTGAGCATTAAGCGCTGTTACAGTTAAGCTTACTTTATACTCACATTTAGCAAGGACACAACAAAAATTTAGCAGAACGTCTCAAGTAGAAAAATGAACATTAGAGTTATGGCGCTTAAGAAGTTTTATCTTTCCACAATCAATATTATTTTAGTATCATGTGCTTTGAGCGGCTACTTTAATTATTTCTGTCTTATCGGTTATCTGACTTAATAATATCAACAAATATTTACGTATTAACTAATTAGTATAGTATGTATTTTAGGACAACACTATGATTATAATCCAACAATTACTACAAAAATAAAATTTTTGATGATCGCTCACAAAAAGATTCACGACATTAATATGTCAGTTACAGATATATTTTCGCTTCATTCTTTTTTCAATGGAATGAATGAAATTGGATTAGCTCTGGACCTTATAGTAAATATTTACGAAAATGTAACGTGGAGGCAACTATGATAGTAACCGTGAGAGCCCGAGTATGATTCATCACGAAAATGTATTATGTATCATTTTATCAAAAAAATAACAAATACAATTTTTACATTTATGTTATTGCAAGAATTGTTATCTTTTCTAATAATTACTTATCAAATAATATTGAGGATCTTTAATTTACATAGTACGAACAGATGAGTTATACGCCAGCTCTCCTGATTATAACTATATAAATAATTGTATTAAATAGCATTTAAAATTTTATTTCAGTTTTCTCATTCGGACCCCTTCCGTATTAGTTGCGACATAGCATTACTTTGTATTCAATTATTTTTAATGGGCTACTTATGTTATGTGCCAATGTTAATGAATCACGAGGTAAAAAAGAGTTTATTAAAGGGGGTGTGATAAATCAAAAAGTTTTTATAAAATTTAATATTTAAGAACAGTGGCAAAAACCTTACATGCTTAGCAAAATTATTTAACGATAAGTTCTACTTAGAAAAACCTAGCAAATACAGCACCAATAGCTTGGCTGTGTTTAAAATATATTCTGTAATTACAATTTAAAAGATAAGAAGGGTTACAAAGAAATCAGAAAACCAAAAAAAAAAAAACTTTGCCCAAAGCTACAGATTGGCATAGCTCAGCACCGCATTGAAAACATTTTATTCTCTGAACAGTTAAAAATTTGTTTTTAAAATTCTCTACATCATAACTTTTGTTTTTGAATCACACCCCCTGTAATTTGAAATCGCAATTTACGAATACAGTAGTAAAAATTGTTCCATAGGTTAATAATTGTATCAAAAAAGTTTGTAACATTTTGGTTAATGTTAAGGCTGAAGCCTTAATCAAAAAGGTAAGTTTACATATCATTTTAAATTTTTGCCAATTAACAATAATTTTAGTTGCTGCTTTTTACCAAACAACTGAAGCGTGTTGAATTTTCTGTCATAATTGCATATACCACTCCGCTCGATTTAAAGTTCTTTGCAATAGTAAGTAGCTCGCAATTGATATTTTAAAAAGATACCTATTATTTACATATTTTGAAAATGCCAAAATTGCGTTTTCTTCAATCCTAAACACCTACAGCTGTCCCAAGTGATACCAAAGATGCATAAGCATTACAAGATTTTAACGATCCATTGGTACTCAAATGAAATAATTAATTTTTTTCAAAATACAAGTTATTGAAGTTCTATTGTATTGCTTAAGTAATATCTTTTCATGTTTCTTTTTTAAAATCTACCCTATATTATAAAAAAATAAGGGCTCAATATGTAACGTTTTTATGTAACGTTTTTATGTAACGTTTTTATGTAACGTTTTTTTGTAACATTTTTATGAAACCGAAATGCTTATACTATATAAGATATAAAATTATTTTTACTGTCTCAACCTTTATACCATGGTATAAACTGATAAACTGATCAACATCTCAGGCAATTTGATCTGTTTAGTACTTGAGACGTTGATCGGTCGCAGCCGTCGTTCCCATCAACAAATTACGAGCTTTTATCTTCTAAAACATCAGCAGAACGTGTCAAGGAACTCAGGGAAAGACAACAGCAGCAACAAGAACTATCAAAATCAAATCCGCCAGCAAAAAAATCAAAGGAACCTTTGAATGAATGCATAAAAAGCGAAAATCAGACAGTAGCTCAAATTGCCAATAATTCTCAAATAATAATAATACCTCATGATGCCGGAGATATGACGCAAAAACGCCGATATTGCAGTGCAATATTTTGGAAAAATTAATTTTGTAAAAAGATAAGACAAAATATGCAACGTTTTTATGCAACGTTTTGGAAGATTGTGATTGGTTCTTTCCCTTTAACCAATAGAAAAATTGCAGAACGTTTTCAAAAAATAAAAAAATACCTAATAGTAATCGATAACATTTATTTTAAATTTTCAAGCTGTATGACGTTATAATCCGTTTAAACGTTAATCCGTTAATCCGTTCATCCGTTGAGATATATTACATCGGAAAAAAATGTTTTATGAAAAGAAGTTTTACAACTCAAAGTTATTTCGTTTATGTGCTATTAGGGCCGCGAAGCGGCCTGGGGGGTTGGGTCGCGACAGCGGCCAGGTGGGCAAAGCCCCCCTAGTAATATAATATTTATAGAAGGGGTTATTTAACTAGAGGAGGTAGGCAGTTTACAGAATGATTCAAAGGCGGATTTTGTAACATAACGACTATAGTATAATTTTTCTTTCAAAGCGAGAGGCGTATGCTGGGTTTTTTCTCTACAAAGCTATAACAAGGACTTCAATTTACTTATTCGTAAACTTAAAAATTAGTAGGTACCTACTATTAAAAAGTTATTAAAATATTAAATTTTATTTCTAGGAATAATTTTAATTTCTGTGTTTAATACTTAAACTTATCTTTTAATTTTAGGCTCTTGTTTGGTATATTGACGTGGTAACAATAATTTTGCAAACAAGAGATGTTAAGAAAATTCATTTGGATCTTAAAAATAGTACTTTCTTATAGTACCTACTATCTCTAATTAATTCAAGATAATCATCATTCAAACACCGCTATCACATCGTAGAATTTTAAAAATTCCACAAAACTGCACTATTTTTCGAATAATTTTCATATGCAATATCCCGAGTGCATTTCAAATTGTCGACAATTTTTTGGAGCTCACGAATGCGTTTGTTGCTTTTGCAACTTTCCCGACTCAAAAAGGAGGGAAAATTGCCGCAAAGCAACAAACGCATAAGTGAAAAGCGAAAAAAAATTGAATACCAATTTGAAATGCACGAGAAGATATTTATTTAGACTATTTCACGAACAAAATAGGAGGTTAATATAAATAATTAATTACATTATAATTTGAATTACTGCTAAAAACACAATTTTCTTCAAGTTTATTAAGTAGATAATATGTATTATTTAAATATTAAAGTTAATAAAAAAAATTGTCACTTATGTTTGTTTAAAATAAACTTGAAAAAATAGTCGCTGCAATTCGATTGCTATTGGTTGAATGTTTCGTTGTTTTTTCATTCTATTGGTCTAATGACAGATGAGTGAAATAGTCAACACAATTCAATATGTATTATATTCAATATTTTAGTTAAAAGTATATTTTCTATTTTTAATCATTTTTTAATATTATTTTTTAAATTTTAGCTATGAAGATTTAGGGAAAATATTATATTTTTTATCTTGTATTGTAATTAAAAAATATTAACAATGTAGGATTGTAACACTTTAAATGTAACCAAAGTAAACTTGTAAAATGCATTTAAGAGTGTTGTGCAGTAAATTTTAGCATAGGGATTTCTTAATATATTTGAAGGTAACTACGTCCTTTATTGGAAAAATTCTAATTACAGCATCGGAAAGCTACATTCTTTGCGCAGTGAGTAAATGGTCACATTTTTTTTAAAAATTTATAATTTCTTGCGTGTTTTGCGATTAATTCATCCTATGTTTTTAATTCATCACATTTTGTAGAATTATTATTTTATTAGGGTAGTTTATTTAAATTTGACCATTTACACACCTGGAAAATGGTATTTTACATCACTAGTGGTTTTAAATCTCCCTCAAGTTAATTTAATCAAAAGTTATTTCTCTTCAATGATAATAATTGATATATTAATTTTGATAATTAATTGATAATTAATTAATATCATAATTCATAATTAATACGACGGTCAGCTAAAACTTTTATCTTCAACCACCTATTGAAATATTGCAAACACTTTGACACGATGATTGCTTGACTAGAAAAACATTTGAAAGTTTTCAACTGCACAACCCTCTTAAAGCGGTTCCGTAGGTTACTGATGACTTCTTTTTTTTGTTGAATATGTAATGACTTTTATATAAAAAAGATCGTTTTTAAATAAAGTTTATTGAGTTTTGGCAACTTAATTGTATTCAATTCTCAGTTCACATAAAGTTCCAAAGAAAATTTTATTCAATGAAACACTTTTCACATATTGAAAATCTTTTTTCAACTTAGATGGCAGGCGAAATCACTCCTATTGCTCCGAGTAATCAGAGCAATAAATATTCCAACGCGGTCATTAATAAATCTAATGCTATCTACTAATAACATGAAACATTAAATAATGATATATTACTTTTTATTTATTACACCTAAACTATTATAAGAAGCTTCTTTGGCTATGTTCAAGTAGTTTTGTGTACCTACTCCTCTTAAAAATAATTTCAAAATGTACAACTCAAATATATTAAAAGAAATATTTCTTATAAACAAAGTGCACGAAATGATGGGATTAACCTCTTTGTTTGTATCGAGAAAAGGAAATAAATACAAAATTACTTGTAGTCATCATTTACATGCACTCATATCTTCTATGTATTTGCTTTTCTACCTGAGTATATCCTGTATATTTATATCCAATTTATCTGAAATCGGTCACATTCTTAGAGAAAAAAGTGCAGTTGTTATTTTGACATCAACGACTTTTAAGGCAACTAGATATATATACAGTTATTTTATTTACTGTAATAGTTTCGTAAATACCAAAATTGTTCTGAAAATATATAAAAAGTTGACCGAAATTGAAGATGACTTTAAGAAAATTGGAATAACTTCAACTTATAGTACACGATATATTTTATTATTCAATATTGCAATTTTCAAAATCGTTGTGTTTATTATTGTATTTCTTTCTTCATTTTGGGAGGTCTTTTTGCAAAGCCATGATAAATACTATCAAGTTACTTTGGCTTTTAATTTGTTTATAATGTACTGTAACATTTTGTGTGTTGTAAGCGAAATCAGTATATTTTATTTCATTACTTCGATTGCACAAAAGTTAAATTTAATGGTTTTGTACATGGATCAAAAATTACTGCAAATTAATGCTAATGGTAAATATATTATTATCTAATATGTTGTCGCATCCGGCTCCGTCAAGTTGTACCCCGCACTTTGGAAATTTTTTCTTTGAAATTTTTTTACGTCATTGGGAAGGGCTCGCGAAGTGCTGGCAAGTGCTGTAAATTATTTTGAAAATGCTGGGGAAAGCTCTAACATTTGACACTATTCTCATCCAAAAATTTGACTTGGAGGTGAGGGGCCTATGTGTCTACATCCCGCCCTTCCCCTCCTCAACGTTTTTGCGAATAATAGTACAAAATAAAGTTAATATTATGGAAATGGAAGTGTGTTGTAGAAAATTTTAATCCGAGTAAAGCAAAATTTGGTCATTTTGTGGCATATGCTAAACGATTGCATGGGAAATGGGAACTTTACAACGATTTAAAAAAAAGTTGATAAATACTGTAATCCTGAAAAATTAGTTGTATGTACACTGTTATTCTTTTTGACAACATGAAAACAGTTTTTTGTTGATATAATTTTGTTTTATTTGTAATAAAAACTTATATTAAATAAGTAGGTACGAAACTACTTTTTGAATTTCTATTTGTTTTCAATGCATCTTGCTCGGAGCTTTTAAATTTAAGTTCTTAATTTTTTTAATAAAATGAGTAGGTATCTTTAAATAGTTTACAGCATTTGAGAGCACTTTATGAGTACTTTTAAATAACATACAAAAAATTTTAACATTTGACAAAATTTAAATTCACGGGGTCCAACTTGACGTTTTTGTCAAAAGTCGATATTTCAGTTCTTAATAGAAATTTTACAAACCCAGCATTTTCAAAATTAATTATAGCATTTGCTAGCACTTCGCGAGCACTTTCAAATAAATTTTAAAAAAATTAGAAATTCTAAAGTCGGGGGTAGGCGTCAAGTTGGCCCCCCAAAATCTACAATTTTAATTTCTTAATAAAAATTTAACGGACCCAGCACTTTCAAAATAAATTAGAGCATTCGCCAGCACTTTGCAATCACTTTCAAATAAATTTAAAAAAAAATAAAAAATTCTAAAGTCGGGGGTAGACGTCAAGTTAGCCCCCTTTCGGTTGAAAATGGTTATTTGGCAATAAAAAATTAACAAACCCAGCACTTTTAAAATAAATTAGCGCATTCGCCAGCACTTCGAGAGCCCTTCCCAATGACCTAAAAAAATTTCAAAATTCCAAAGTGCGGAGTACAACTTGACGGAGCCGTCGCATCCTGTGTAATATTTTGTTAAACGTTGTGTTATATGCAAAATGCATAATATTACATTTTTTTTGCATATACAAATATTTAAATATTTTAGAATATATTTAAGGCAATTTAATGTTTGTTTAATCTAATTCTTAATTTTTACACAGAAAATTATATAGACATAAAATACATTTTACTTTTGAAATATTTACAAAAACAAAATTAAACTCAGAGCAAAGTTGAACAGCGGTGATCTAGCTTTATTTAAAAAACTAATATATAACTAACCATTTCTGTTTTAGGACCAATCAGTTATTCCAATAACGAATACTCGTATACTAGTACAAAAATAAAATTTTTGATGATGGTTCACAAAAAGATTCATGATGTTATTGTTTCACACACGGATATTTTTTCGTTTGCTATTCTCTATCAGTCCATGATTGACATGGATGTGGCTCTAGATCTTATAGTAACAATTTACGAAAATGTATAGTATACAGTCATAATAATCACAAGAGCTCGAGTATAAACTGCTCCCTAAAGAGTATTTGTAACATCAGTGGCAGATACAACACTAAATCAAGGAGAAAGCTCTCAGCATAAACACGAGCTCTTGTGATTATTATTATATAAATTAAAGATGAAACATAAAATTCACAAAATTAGTTTTAGATTTCACATTACCACTTCTTCAGTATCAGTATTTTAATAATACTGCTTTGTGTTCAGTTATCTTTTATGGCGTTTTTATGTTACTTGCCATCGTTAATGCATCACGAGGTATAAAAGAGCTATGCTAAGATTAAGTTAAGGTATTGATTAATTAAACTTATTTTATAGGTGCAAAATTGTATCAGAAAAGTTTATAAAATTTTGAATAAGGTAAACGCAAAGTTGTTAATTAAAGAGGTAAGAATTCTAGCAAATTTTATTATATATTTGCCATTTAACAATATTTTTAGATGTTGCTTTTTGCCAAGCAGTTGAATCGTGTTAAATTTAGTCTAATCATTGCAAATACTATTACGGTCGATTTAAGATTCTTGGTAGTTGTAAGTAGCTCACAATTATTATAGGGTTACCCCAGTATTCATAAAAACGCAATATTTACAACAGGTTTACTAAAGCTTTAAAAGCCTCACAAATGCCCTTAAAATGCCTTATATCCTTTACAAAGGATTTACTAACCTCTTTTAAGTATTTTTCGTTTTTATGAATAAGGGGGTTAGACTATAGTAAACAGTATGAATTTTGAGGATGGGAGGAAATAAATCTTTACTTTGTTGGTTAACATTTAAATCCACGTAGCTTTGGTTTTAAGTTACAAATTGAATTTAGATTATTTGTTTCTCAAAATTTACAAAATTTTGTTCATTTTATTCTTAATTATTTGGGTAACAATTTCACTTTCAGTCATAAAACCACCGTCCTGCAAAATAAATTACTTTAAATTAAAATTTCTTTTTTGATTTTAGGCACTTGTTTGGTATGTCAATGTGGTTACAATTATTTTGCAAACCAGAGCGGTGACGAAAATTAATTGCGATCTTAAGAATAATACTATTATATTAGTTTAGTTTTTTCAATTAATTTTGGATAATCATCAGCCTAACATCGTTAATCACTTAAATTCGTATATTTTATCTCGTTATTTCAATTGCACAAAAGTTAAATTTAATGGTTGCGTACATGGATAAAAAATTACTGCAAATTAATGCGAACGGTAAATATATTAGGTATTAATTATTATCTAATATGTTGTCGCATCCTGTGTAGTATCATTGTTAAACACTCTGATATAATATGCAAAATACATATTACATTTTTTGTTTATAACCGATACACTTGGCACTTTTATAATTCTCTTTTGCTTGTTCTCCTACTGCAAGTGCAAAACAAAATAAGTGCAAGTGCTCCTGTGAGAAAACTAAGCAATTTTATTTACAATATTTAAAATAATTTAAAGTTTGTTGTATTTTTTTTTTTTTTATTTTGATTTTTATTTTTTGATTTTTACACAGAAAAGTACCTAAAAATTATATAGACAGAAATACATTTTTCAAAAATAAAATTAAACTCAGAGCAAAGTTGGACAGCGGTGATCTAACTTTATTTGAAAAACTAATAATTACGTATAAATAACTAACCATTTCTGTTTTAGGACCAATCGGTTATGACAATAATGAATACTCGTATACTAAAAAAATAAAATTTTTGATGATGGCTCATAAAAAGATTCATGATGTTAAGGTCACACATACAGATAGTTTTTCGTTTGCTACTCTCTTTCACTGCATGATTGAAATGGATGTGGCTCTAGATCTTATAGTAGCAATTTACGAAAATGTAAGATATACAGTCATTATATAATAATCACTAGAGGTCGAGTGTAACTCCTCCCTAAAGAGTATATGTAACATCATTGGCGATCCATGACTAAGGGTCGTATTCTCTAACTCGTCCCTTAAATAAAGATCCTTTATGTAAAGGCAGGGTACCTGAAAGGATCCGTGTAAAAACGCATTCTCTAACTCATTCTTTAGGTAATTTCTTGTCCCTTAGTAGTTGTAGTTACGTAAAGGCAAGGCTGATGTTTTTAATCGTAATAGTACAATGCGAGTAATATATTGACGTGGGACGAGCTAATTACCAAAAGTTTAAAATATCCACAATTGATGTTGATTTGTCCTTTCATTGAATTTTGTATGATTTTAAGTTTTACTCGGACAAGTTGAATGGTTTTTCTCTTAATGGTCATAATTTTGCTTGTTGCTAAGAAAACAGGATTTCATAGATGGATATTTTGTTCCAGAAATCTAAAAAGTTAAATTAATCAGATATGACTGCATTTTGTTTTAATTGAAATTTTGCATTGTTAATTTGTTTACCTTCTTTTTAATAAATAAGTGAATGCGTGTATAGAAAACTATAACGTCGTGTTATTCGTAAATAACTCTAGATGATGCGGTAATTGTTGAAAAGTAATTTTAAAATTTTGTGATATCAATTTTTTTTGAAAAATTTCAAATTTCGCTGGAAAAATCGACGAATCAGCATGGGCCACGATTTCCAAAAACCTGGAACGGAAAGGAAAGGAAAATTTTGTAGGAAGATAAGGATTACTGACTGAGAGGCCGGAGTGTTAAGTTGTGTTTTCGAGGAAGACAAATTTTCTCGATAAGTTGTGAAGTGTTGGGATTTTGGCCTGAATTGTGAATTATAGTTGTAATTATGATGAGTACAGGGTGGCTCAATTTCGATCTTTCTTATGGGGAAATCGGTAACTATGGGAGATATCAAAAAATGGATGGCGCATCCTCGATCTCTTTTTTTGAGAAAATTTCAATGGCAAAAACCAGAATTTGCTATCTTTTTTTGTTTTCGAGTTATAGCCAAAAGTTCGATAATTGGACTTTTCTATAAATGTCGATATCTTGGTTGTTTTTGAAGTTACCAAAAAAGTGTTAACACTTTCTTCAGACACTTTTTTAAGGGCAACAAAATGGGATAAAGAGATTTCAAATATCTAGATTAGTTTCCGAGTTATAACATAAAGTTGTGCTTTTTTAAATAGAAACCATAGTTTGCTATGACATTTTTAAATGGCGTTTTTTATCCTCTTTTCAATGATGTAGAACATGTGGGGTCTAATATTTTATTTTCATCCCATTTTATTAAAAAATTTAATAAAAATAAAGAAGAATGAAAAATTTAATATAATAGTAAATGTTTTTAGTAGATATCAATAAAACATATTCAATACTTAACAAAAATTACAGTAAGTATTCAAACTGAACTCAGTTGTTTACAATAAATATAACTTTGTCAAAACAAACACTACGAAATTGGCATCTAAAAAAGTCTTTTACTCATTAGTTTTTAGTAGGAAAATATTTGTTTAGTTAGATAATAATTACTAAAATATTATGTTGCTCATGCAAGAACAGCATTATAACTAGCTTGAATAAAGAACTCCAACATATCGTATTTTTCATAGTGTTCATAAGCCATTTTACATTTACGTGAAATAACAGGTAAATATAATAACATATTATTAGAATTGCTAATAAATATTTAATATTTTAATTACAGCAACTGAACTAATATTTTCCTACTAAAAACTAATTGATAAAGGAATTTTTTAGATGCCAATTTCGTAGTGTTTGTTTTGACAAAGTTATATGTATTGAAAATAATAGACTTCAGTTTGAATACAATTACTTTAATTTTTGTTAAGTATTGAATATTTTTTATTGTTATCCACTAAAAACAGTTACTATTATATTAAATTTTTCATTCTTCTTTATATTTATTACATTTTTTAATAAAATGGGATGAAACTAAAATATTAGACCCCACATCTTATACATCATTGAAAAGAGGATAAAAAACGCCATTTAAAAATGTCATAGCCAACTATGGTTTCTATTTAAAAAAACACAACTTTATGTTATAACTCGAAAACTAATCTAGATATTTAAAATCTCTTTATCCCATTTTGTTGCCCTTAAAAAAGTGTCTGAAGAAAGTGTTAACATTTTTTTGGTAACTTCAAAAACAACCAAAATATCGACATTTATAGAAAAGTCTAATTATCGAACTTTTGGCTATAACTCAAAAACAAAAAAAGATAGCAAATTCCGGTTTTTGCCATTGAGATTTTCTCAAAAAAAGAGATAGAAGATGCGCCATCCATTTTTTGATATCTCCCATAGTTACCGATTTCCCCATAAGAAGGATCGAAATTGAGCCACCCTGTACAGTGTCAGTATGATGAATATGATGGTTTTTCTGCAAGATTGATTTCCGGAATTGGATATGAAAATTTCTACCTGGAGTTGTGAAATGGCCACATTTTTGATGTTTTCCATCGAGTTTTATTCACATCTAACAACAAGTAATGAAGCCATCGAATGGTAATTAGAATTTAAATTCTTTTATTTTGCGCTATTTCGATATTATTTTTCTGAAAACGGAATTTATAAAAATTACAATAAGAGGTTATGTTAGTCACATTTTATACGAACCTGGAAATTTAGTGGACAACAGATTGATTGGAGTATTACATCAACTTTAATCACTTCGATGCACCAAATTCGTAATTTGATACAATTAGATTACCATCGAGATTAACTTTAATTTTTTTTTATGCGACGATTACGATCTACTGTTGTGATACGCGTTACATCGAACTTCAGTTGCGAATAAGCATAAAAAGTAACAGTTTTGTTTATGTGGTTTATAACAGGTCGGCGCGAGATTTTAAATAAGACAATAATTTTGTGCTATTATTTTTATTTCATTTTGTACAATTTATAATGCCTGATTTGTTTACAAGTTACAGTAATAAGTTTGAAATAGTAAATGTGGGAACTTGTAGATAAATTTCGTCTATATCTGATTTATTCATTGTGGAATTTTGATTTAACAAAAATTCTGTTTTCTGTTTTTGATAAAATATTATTGATAACCAAATTTATCTGAGTAAAATTTTATTGATGCCCGGTAAAGGTTTTGTTTCATTTGTTGTGGATAATTTAAGCATACCCTGGAACCTACTACTGAGAGAGCTCATTAATGCAAACTACCGACTATAACGGCTACGGCTTTTAAAGAGTTGTTCGTAAGAACACGACAACTTTTATTTGACGCGTCAACGTGGGGCTCGACAAAGTAAACGTGGGGTTGCAAAAACGTCTACGTAGAGCGGCGAAAATAGTTCGTGCGCACACAACTTATTTTGGCGCACGAACGTGGGGCTCCGAAAAACAAAAGTGAATTTTTTAAATTGATAGAGTTAGTTGTAGGATTTTGATAGTAAGGGAATTATTTAAAACAAAATTAAAATGGATAATTTACCAGGAGATAAAAATAACATGTTGGAGATGTTTTTTCTAAAACTATCAACTCAAATGACGGAAATGGAAAATAAAAATGATAAAAAATTAACTGAAATGAAAACAGAGCTAAGAAATGACCTTAATGAGGTTAAAATAAAATTAAGGGTTTTAGATAAATATCAGAAAAATCTAGACACAATGGACAATTTAAAAATAAAAGACGAGGGGATAGAGGAAGTTTCAAATCAAAATATTGAAGTAGATCAAATAATACAGGTAGAGAAAAATTTAATTATTGTAGATTGTCCTGTTGTAGAGGAAAATTTGGAACCGGTAGTTTCAAATGAGTTTTTGACCTTTAATGATGTTTGTGAAGAACATGAGGACGTAAAAATTTTGGATATAGTTGTTAATAAAATTAAAATTTATACTAGAAAACAAATTAGGGGGATAAAATTTAGTAAATTAAAAGCTAAAAGGAAATTGAAATTTACAAAACACCCAGGTATAAGTAAAGCTAAGAGAAAGGAATTTAAATTTAAAGTAAAAAGTTTAAAAATTTATTCAGATGAGGAGGTATTAGCCGAATTTAAAATTTGTCAAGTGAACGATAAAGAAGGTCAACTAGATAATTTAGGTTATTTTATTAGACAAAATTTTGAAGTTTTTGATAATAATAAGAATGACAAAAATTCAAAATTAATTAAATTGATAATTTTTTGTAAAAGAATTTCTTGCACGAAGAAAGTTGCAGGAAAGGAATGGCTGTGTGTCATGTTAAAATGGGCTTATCGCAGGGTGCGATGGAAATAATTTTGTAGATAAAACTTAAATTGATAAAGGCCAGGAAAATTTAATAAATAACAATTGCAATTAACATGGATTTTGAAAATTTAAGAGATTAGTAAAAATTTGAATAATATTAAAATTTTGTAAATAGTATGATTGGTTAATTGATTAATTAAATTTAGTAGTTTGTAAGATAAATAAAATTTAGGGGATAGCTGTAAATTAGATGAAAGAAATTAGAATAAAAATTTGTAAATTTGATATTAACAAAGAAAAATTAAAAATAAAATTATGAGTATGAGCATCAAACATTCCTGACCAAATATTGTGATAAATAATTGAGAATTGGAAAATGGGTAGAATAAAGGTTTTAAATGAGGTACTAAACAATTTTAATTAATTAAGGTTTTTCTAAAAATAAAGGTGGAAAAATTACATCAAATTTGATAATGAAATTGAAGTCGTATTGAGTAATGAAATTGAAAATTAAGAATAAAGTTGATAATTATCTAAAGAATTTGTTGCTGTGAGGTTTTGAAATTTTAATAATTTTAAGGGGTTTAATTAAAATGGAGAAAATTGTATGAAATTATGAAATAATATTGAAATGAATTGATATGAAATTTATGAATAATTAATTGGGAAATAATAAAATGATTAAAGTAAGTTAAAAGTCACGGTAAAGGATTTAAGTAAATAAAAGTCAATTTGAAAATTGAGATTTAGTAAAGTTACAAGGTACGAATGAAAATTTTAGAATTGTTAAATATTCACAAGGGAAAAATTAAGATTTTGAAAAGTTAGGAGGTATTTTGGAGGAAATTTGAATTCTATCAGTTTTGATAACTTATTTAAAGTTGCATAATGTAGGGGATTGTTTTGATGAGGTAGTCATTAATTTGTAAATAAAATTGTAAATTTGATGAAGTAAAATTAAAGAAAAATAAGAATAAAGATGAAAATTATAAGTTTTAAGATCAAATAAGTTTGTTAGTTGGGATTTTCATTTTGTATTGTAAATAGTTGTAATTAATTTAAATGATGAGAAATTTGAAGATTTAAAGTTAAGGAAAATTTTTTGTGTTATTTTACCCACAATTTTTTTTTATATAAAAAAAAAATTTTTTATATAAAAAAAAAATTGAGTCGTAAATGAAGGGGATGATGACGTGGGACGAGCTAATTACCAAAAGTTTAAAATATCCACAATTGATGTTGATTTGTCCTTTCATTGAATTTTGTATGATTTTAAGTTTTACTCGGACAAGTTGAATGGTTTTTCTCTTAATGGTCATAATTTTGCTTGTTGCTAAGAAAACAGGATTTCATAGATGGATATTTTGTTCCAGAAATCTAAAAAGTTAAATTAATCAGATATGACTGCATTTTGTTTTAATTGAAATTTTGCATTGTTAATTTGTTTACCTTCTTTTTAATAAATAAATGAATGCGTGTATAGAAAACTATAACGTCGTGTTATTCGTAAATAACTCTAGATGGTGCGGTAATTGTTGAAAAGTAATTTTAAAATTTTGTGATATCAATTTTTTTTGAAAAATTTCAAATTTCGCTGGAAAAATCGACGAATCAGCATGGGCCACGATTTCCAAAAACCTGGAACGGAAAGGAAAGGAAAATTTTGTAGGAAGATAAGGATTACTGACTGAGAGGCCGGAGTGTTAAGTTGTGTTTTCGAGGAAGACAAATTTTCTCGATAAGTTGTGAAGTGTTGGGATTTCGGCCTGAATTGTGAATCATAGTTGTAATTATGATGAGTACAGTGTCAGTATGATGAATATGATGGTTTTTCTGCAAGATTGATTTCCGGAATTGGATATGAAAATTTCTACCTGGAGTTGTGAAATGGCCACATTTTTGATGTTTTCCATCGAGTTTTATTCACATCTAACAACAAGTAATGAAGCCATCGAATGGTAATTAGAATTTAAATTCTTTTATTTTGCGCTATTTCGATATTATTTTTCTGGAAACGGAATTTATAAAAATTACAATAAGAGGTTATGTTAGTCACATTTTATACGAACCTGGAAATTTAGTGGACAACAGATTGATTGGAGTATTACATCAACTTTAATCACTTCGATGCACCAAATTCGTAATTTGATACAATTAGATTACCATCGAGATTAACTTTAATTTTTTTTTATGCGACGATTACGATCTACTGTTGTGATACGCGTTACATCGAACTTCAGTTGCGAATAGGCATAAAAAGTAACAGTTTTGTTTATGTGGTTTATAACAGGTCGGCGCGAGATTTTAAATAAGACAATAATTTTGTGCTATTATTTTTATTTCATTTTGTACAATTTATAATGCCTGATTTGTTTACAAGTTACAGTAATAAGTTTGAAATAGTAAATGTGGGAACTTGTAGATAAATTTCGTCTATATCTGATTTATTCATTGTGGAATTTTGATTTAACAAAAATTCTGTTTTCTGTTTTTGATAAAATATTATTGATAACCAAATTTATCTGAGTAAAATTTTATTGATGCCCGGTAAAGGTTTTGTTTCATTTGTTGTGGATAATTTAAGCATACCCTGGAACCTACTACTGAGAGAGCTCATTAATGCAAACTACCGACTATAACGGCTACGGCTTTTAAAGAGTTGTTCGTAAGAACACGACAATATAATAGTAAATAAATAACAATTTAATTACAACAACCAATTTAATTTAAAAAAAAAACAATAAAAAAATTTTAATTTAGGAGCGTCGCCGTTGCGTCGTAAAGGCAAGATTTTTGGTATTAATAAAATAAAAATAGGAGCTAAAATTAAAAAAAAAGGTAAAAACCTAATTCATCAAGAATATTATTCAATTGAATATTCATTTTGAACATAAATTCACTTTTGAAGTTCACATTTACTAATAAAAACAACACTTCAATTTCGTTAAAGGCGTCTACTGACCATCCTTTGCGTAAATGATCAACTTGGTGTATTTTGACGCTAATAACGGATCCCTTAGAGTTACAGAATACGCAAATCCTTTACAGACATCCCTTACCGCGCCGTTTCGTAAAGATCGATCTTAAAGGACGGCCTCTTACTAAAGGATCTTTTATAATTACAGAATAGGTTTAGCCTTTACGTAAAGGCATTCTTTCTGTAAATATCCTTTAAGAGTTAGAGAATACGACCCTAAATCAAGGAGAGAGCTCTCAGCATAAACGCAAGCTCTTCTGATTATTATTATAAATAATGATGCAACATAAAATTTACAAAATTAGTTTTAGATTTCACATTACCATCTCTTCAGTATCGGTATTTTAATAATACTGCTTTGTGTTCAGTTATCTTTTATGGCGTTATTATGTTACTTGCCAACGTTAATGAATCACGAGGTATAAAAAAGCTATCTCACAATTAAGTTAAAATATTGATTAATTAAACTTATTCTATAGGTTCAAAATTGTATCAGAAAAGTTTATAAAATTTTGAATAAGTTAAATGCAAAGTCGTTAATTAAAGAGGTAAGAATTCTAGCAAATTTTATTATATATTTGCCATTTAACAGTATTTTTAGATGTTGCTTTTTGCCAAGCAGCTGAATCGTGTTAAATTTACTCTAATCATTGCATATACTACTACGGTCGATTTAAGATTTTTGGTAGTTGTAAGTAGCTCAATTATTATAGGGTTAGACTATAGTAAACAATATGAATTTTGGGGATGGGAGCAAATAAATCTTTATTTTGTTGTTTAAAATTTAAATCCACGTAGTTACTAATTGAATTTAGATTATTTGTTTCTCAAAATTTACAAAATTTTGTTAATTTTATTTTTAATTATTTGGTTAACAATTTCACTTTCAGTCATAAAATCACCGTCCTGCAAAATAAATTACTTTAAATTAAAATTTCTTTTCTGATTTTAGGCACTTGTTTGGTATGTCAATGTGGTTACAATTATTTTGCAAACCAGAGCGGTGACGAAAATTAATTGCGATCTTAAGAATAATACTATTATATTAGTTTAGTTTTTTCAATTAATTTTGGATAATCATCAGCCAAACATCGTAATAATAAAATTGTTTATTGATGTACTCTCGTTTATAAGAAATATATTTCTACCTTTTATATACGAAAAATTCTGGGAGTTGTTATGGAATTCGATGCAACTAATTGTGACATAAAGTCAGAAGTGGAATTGATTAACTGTCTTTGATACTATACGATGACCTGTATTACTCCAGAATCACTGAGAGATTTTGTTTGTTGTAATTAAATTATTATTATTGATTCTAATGTGTTTTATTTCTAATTGTAATCACCCACGCCTCTTTCCATACTGCTGTTGCACAGCTGGCCAAATTATCATTAGATCTGTGTTAAGAAATAAATAAAATTGGTAGATTTTCAGATTTGATGCTACTTTCGGTTTAACGCAGACCTTATTATTATTTTTGAAAAGATCAAAAATATGTTACATATTATTTAAACAATATAAAATTAATAATAATTTACATTAGCTCTCGGCGTCATACCTTTACTTGAAGGCGGTTTATATTAATTGAATGGGAAGAAAACCTTTAGGAATTGGTTGTAATTAAATTTTGAACTATGGAACATTTATTTTTGTCATCGCAATACTTTTCTTTGTTAGTTTGTTTCCCTCACAAGTCTAGTGATCATCAAAACTTAATTTTAAGTGAAAAAATGATTGCAGGCACTGGCAAATGAGGTATGCCCGTGATAAGGATACATTTGTCCTAATTGTTCTTAGAAAAGTGGTTCACATGCTTGCTTATGTCATTAATGTACTTCGTAATAATCATTAAAATAACTTATCGGGTTACCTAATGCTATTTACTAATTATTGGAAGTTCGATAATTATTTAATATTTTTTATTTATTATACAAAAGCCTGTTTTATTTTTCTAAAGTAACTACTTATTAATAAATATTTTCAAAATGTACAAATCAAATTTACTGAAAGAAATATTTCTTTTTAAACAAAGTACAAGAAATCTTGGGAATATCTTCGCTTTTTGTTTCGAAGAAAAGGAATAAATATAAAATTACTTGTAACCATGGTTTACATGCACTCATATTATCTATATATTTGCTATTTTTGATATGTATATCCTATACATTTATATCCAATTTATTTGAATTTCTTCAAATTATTAAAGAAGAAAATTTTGCTCTTACAATGACAACTACTGTTTCTAAAGCTGTTGGGTATATAGCATGCTACTTTATTTACTATAATAGTTTTGTGAACGCCAAAATTCTTCTTAAAATATACAAAAAATTGAATCAAATTGAATACGACTTTATGAAGTTTGGAATAACTTCAGCTTACAATACAAGAATTATTTTATTATTTAATTTTGAACTTTTAAAAATCGTTACATTTGCTACTGTGTTTATTTTTCAGAATTGGGGGTTATTTTCTCAAATAAATGACATATATTATCAAACCAATTTAGCCTATAATTTATTTACAACATATTGTATCATTTTGTGTTTCATTAGTGAAACAATTATATTGTATATAATAATTGCTATTGCACAAAAATTAAATTTAATTGTTTTGTATATGGATAAAAAATTACTACAAATTAATGACAACCGTAAGTATATTATTAGTAGTAAATGTAATACGCATAGTGTAATAATACCTCATTATTGTAAATAGAAGCTTAAAATTGTTAAAAAAATATTCTTCAGGAACTAAAAAATTCCTTTGTTTTTCGTAATAAATTAGCGGATTGGAAAAAGAAAAGCGCTGATCCAACTAACCAATATAAAGAAATAATCGTATAAAAATAATTAAACTTTTATTTTAGGACAAACTTGCAATTACAGTAATGAAACCATTTCAAAAATAAAATTTCTGATGATCGCTCATAAAAGAATTCACGATATTAACATATTAGTTATAGATATGTTTTCGTTTCATTTTTTGTTTACTGGCGTTCTTAATGTAGGAATATCTCTGGACCTTATAGTAACAATTTTAAAAAATGTAACTTTTTGATATTTTTTATAAATTGCAAAACAAGAAATTTAAAAAATTTGTTTCAGATTTCTAACTTGGACCTCTTCAATGTAGGTTATCAGTTAGTATTACTATGTGTTCAATTATTTTTAATCACATTTGTATGCTTCATTCCGTCATTAATGTATAAAGGGGTATGAATTTAGTATATTAATTAAAAGTACTAATTTATAATAACTAAAATTTCATAGGTTCAAAATTGTATCAGAAGAGTTTATAAAATTCTGAATAAAGTAAATACTGGATCATTAAACAAAGAGGTAAGAATTTTGGTACTGATGTTCTTTTTATTTTTACCATTTAACTATAATTTCAGTTACTGATTTTTGTCAAACAACTGAAACGTCTTAAATTTTCTATCGTAATTGCATACACCTCTCCGATCGATTTAAAGTTTTTAGTAATTGTAAGTAATCCACGATTGATAAAATAAACCTCTATTCTGTTATTAAAATTGATTTTGACAATTTCAGTTATGAGTTTCCCTTCGAAGCTTACATTAGTTCATTGTAGTCAAAACTTTTTCTAAAAAACTACTATCTAGTGAGTTCATGCAAAGCGTTAAACGTAAACACCTTCACGTGTTTATCATTCACTGCTGAACTCTTCAGTCTTATTCACTTCGCAATAGCAAAATTTTTAGTCATATCTTGCGTGCGTTATAATTACTTGCATGAACCCACCACAAGTCCATGATAACTCTATACATAATTTTTACCATTTTATTAAAATTAAATTTTTGATTTTAAGCTCTTGTGTGGTTTGTTAATATGGTTACATTTATTTGGCAAACAAAAGAAGTCATGAAATTTTCTTCAGTTCCTAAAAATGTTACGCTTATTTAACATTTTCAATTAATTTTATATCAAGCTTATAATAATAATCAATATAGTATTCAAATATTTAAGAGAGAATATGAAGTTCAATAAATGAATATTGCTAAACAGATATTAAAAAACCGAATAAATTTTACTTCTGGCTTTGTTTTTTATTAATCAACTGAAATCTAATGAAAGATAATTTAAATCTGATCAATGCAAGTTGAATTCATTAATACTTTAATGAAATAATATACAATACCTTAAACTGGATTTTCAAAATGTTTCTCTTAAAAAAAACAGCTACTACTCGTTACTAGGTAGCAATTCAAAATCTCTTTCCAAAGCGCAAACCTTATCGACCTCCTTGTATAACGCACGAACATATTTTCTCAAACCAAAAAACTTAATATGAGACAAACAATCATTAAAATAATGTATCGTTTATGTAATGATATCTATTAAAATCATAAAACATTAAATAATAATTTACTACACAGAAATTATCACACAAATGTATATTTTGCTACGTTCAAGTACATCTATGTAACCTACTCATCTAAAATAATTTCAAAATGTCTAACTCAAATTGTTAAAAGAAATATTTCTTATAAACAAAGTGCAGGAAATTATGGGATTATCCTCATTGTTTGTATTTAGAACAGGAAATAAGTACAAAATTACTTGTAGCCATCATTTACATGCATTCATATCTTCTATATATTTGATTTTCTATATGTGTATATCCCATATGTTTATATCCAATTTATCTGAAATTAATCAAATTATTAGAGAAAAAACTTTAGTTCAGATTTTGACCACGGCAATTTGTAAAGCATTTGGATATATATACTGTTACTTCATTTACTATAATAGTTTTGCAGACACCAAAATTTTTCTTAAAATATATAAAAAGTTGACTGAAATTGAAGACGACTTTAAGGAAATTGGAATAAGTTCAACTTATAGTACACAATATGTTTTATTATTTAATATAACAATTTTCAAAATCGTTGCATTTACTATTGTATTTCTTTCTTTCTCCAATTTGGGAGATCTTCTTTCAAAGTCATGATAAATACTATCAAGTTACTTTGGCTTGTAATCTGTTTATAATATATTGTAACATTTTTTATGTTTTTATGTTAAAATTATTTAAAAGTGTCTTTAAGTAATATCACAAATAATAAAAGTACCTTACTAATCTGTTTTAATCGTCAAAAACTGGAAATAAAATTTATTTTTTTATTTGCAATAACAATTTATTCTTTATTTGTCTCACAGCAGTTTAATAAAGTCTATATCAATCCAACTGAGCATAGTTTATTTTATTCTGTAAAAAAAATTCGTAAAGGACAATTAATTTAGTTGTTGTTTTTATATAAACATACAATTTAAAATTAATGTAATTTGTTGATAAGACGAAACCCAAGAAACAAGTTAATCAGGTTTATCAAGATGGTAGATTGAAATAATAAAGAATTTCCATATAATAATGAAGTTCCAAAGACAAGATTACCATATAATAATGAATGATCCATATAATAATTTAGGATTTTCATCATTTATTCTGGTCTGGTGCGAAGCACCAGGGCTGTTGCCCCATATCTTCGCAGACTTGAAGAGTAAGGTTGCGGGCTTGCCCGCAACGTTACGTCGGATGATTTTTATTGAGGCGTACCTCTGAAAATTAGCGCGAAGCTAAGTCCTGGCTGTACGTGGACCTACAGCTTTACGTGGAATCCGAACCACGGAGTCGGATAAATTTTGTGGCCGGGTTGGGGATCGAACCTAGCCCCGCCAAACTAGAGTCCTCTCCTTAGCCCATTCACCTAATTCACCTCCTCTTTAGGATTTTCATAAAATAATTTGATTTTAAAGGTGCGTAGAATAAGCAAGACTTGATGGTTTTTTCATTGATACTTGTATTTATTTTTATAAACTGATACTGCACTCTACTACACTGATACTACCAACGAAATCCAGGTGTTTATATTATAATAGAATTCTTCCTGGTTCGCGTAGTTCATAAGTCAGTCAGCACCTTTTGCCGCTATGACATGTGCCGCGGTTCTTGTTTGTCAACTCTTTCTTTACCGCTCATATCCGTCGCGGTATTACAATAAGGTGATCTACAGGAAATGTTATCGCAAACTTTGCGAATCCTACAATATGCACTTATAATTAATGCACTTACAATAATTGAATAAATGTTAGGAAAAATAATTAAATTTATATTAAACCTATCTATACACTTGTGGCGTTACATCTCACACCCCTTACAAGCAGCTCTGTGTAAAATTTAAAAATAATTTATTTTAACTTTTGTAAGGTTGGTAGAGACGCTGGACAGTTCGCTGTCCTGAATAGATCCCTCTAACCACCAGGTTATTTATGTAAGGAATTAATTAAGAAATAAAATAGAAAATAATCAACGAATTTAGTTTCTTAAACACTACAAGATAAATCTGTTTCGAGACAAATCAACAAACAATTTGATTGCTTAGTAACACAATAAATTAAATTCGAGCTTATTACTTGAAGGATTAAAAAATTAGGATGTTACATTGTCAGATAAAGACTGAGGTAGCAGTAAATAATATTTATTAGATAAACAAGAAGTGACACTTTGCAACAATATTCAGTTTTCAAAATGAAATCTAAAATTCAAATGGCAATAATAAAAACTCAGCGAAAATTTAAATTAATTTAGGGCACAAGTCAATTATTAAAATTTAAATTTTTAAAAAAATCTATTATAATAATCATTCATATAATCTTAATTTATATAAATTCTTATAGGAACTATTACAATAAATTAATAATCATTCAAGTAATTTATAATTTATATAAATTCTTATAAAATTATATCCGATATTGATATTTTTTATTGTATTGTAATTTTCAACATTAAACTACCAAATTAAATTAGTTCTTTGTCGACTTACATTAGTTGTTTACGTATCTAAACTTAAAGTGCTTCAAAATGTACAACTCAAATTTATTGAAAGAAATATATTGTATGAGTAAGATTCAAGAAATTACGGGATTAACTTCCTTGTTTGTATCAAACGAGTGGATGTGAGTCGGATGTGGTTGTTCGGCCTTCGGCCTCACTGGATGAGAGATGTGGCCATCACATGACTTTACCATACAAAAAACGTAGTTAACGATTTTGGCCGCTCCCTATGATTTGGTGCCCATGTGCGAAAATTTTATCGGCTGTCACTCTATACCAAGTCACCTTTCAAGGATCATTCCTTTTATAGATAACTCGATGTTATAAATTTTTCTTGTAGCTGTAGCTGACACTTGGCATCTGCGGAGCAGATGCGGGCGATAGCCCGCTTATCTCCTTCATCTGGTTTTGAGACCTGACGTTGAGAATTTTATACAGGGATTTCAAACCCGAGGAGCGGCGTCGAGCCGGTGTCTTGTTTATTATTGCGCTATAAGGTAAGCACTGCGGGGCCGGAGGCTAACGTCGGAGGAGGCTAAATTTTTCTTGTAGCTGTAGCTGACACTTGGCATCTGCGGAGCAGATGCGGGCGATAGCCCGCTTATCTCCTTCATCTGGTTTTGAGACCTGACGTTGAGAATTTTATACAGGGATTTCAAACCCGAGGAGCGGCGTCGAGCCGGTGTCTTGTTTATTATTGCGCTATAAGGTAAGCACTGCGGGGCCGGAGGCTAACGTCGAATTGTCCACGCGTGCACGCACGCGTGAGATAATCCCCGCGCCCGCGGCGGCGCGATGTGCTTACCTTGGGCCCCTTCTACAATAACAGAGCCTCAGTCGCGCCGTTGCTACAGCGTTTTTATTAAAATATATAAAAAAAAAAATTTTACAATTTACAAACTCAACAATAATCTAACAAAGGCGCTAAAAAAAAAAAATTAAAAACACAAGCTGAAAAAGAAGAAGATTAATTGGACAGGACAATGACGGATATTTGTAACCTCCCCGAGGCAGCGTGAACACTCCTCACTGGAACACGTCGTTCTCGGAGTCAGTGTCTGAATACGTGACGTCTGGGGCTGTGGTCGTTTTTTATTGGTCAGCCCATTGGCGTTCCAATAAACGCCTTTTAGGGCTGCGGGAAAAGTTGTCGTCATGAGATTTTAGAAGTGATGGCGTGAGCTGGAGGACAGGAAAGAAGTTAGTCGGACCTGGCGAAATGGCTGAGGGTTTTCTGGATCTCCTCGGAGGACATTCCGAACCTGACGAGCTCCAAGGTAACCCTGGCTATTTCTTGCTTGGAAGCGGTGAATCTACCGTTGTCGTCGGTAGGAAGATTATTAGAAGGCTTGTCTTTTTTGGGAGCCTCAGATACATTCTGGGGAGAAGCTGGTTGGGTAAGTTTTGGCCTGGTCACATGGACGTTCTGGGAGAGAGCTGATTGGGTGGGGTTTGACCGGGCCACCTGAGCGTAAGAACGTTCATTGGTGACCGGTTTGTACCGTCTTGCCTGGTTGTTGAGGGGAACTGGTCGAAGGAGAGCTTGCGCTCTCCACATTTTAGGATATGACTTACAGCCCTGGTAGCTAGCTGGGTGGTCACCACCACAGTTAGTGCAGGTAGCCGTACCCTTGGGCCTGGTGCACTCGGCTGTCCAGTGCTGGCCTGGACATTTTACACACCGGGGTGTGGCCTTGCAGCAACTCTGAGCGTGGCCGAAAGATTGACAGCGGTGACACTGCCCAATCTTGGTTTTTGCGTGGGGGACTTCTATTTTGACGCAAATGTCATGGACCCTATCCTCGTTGAAAATATTGGCGGAGGTCGTGGTTTTGGGCATAGTGACCATGATGAGGGGAAGGGGTCTTCTGCCCCGACTGCTCCTCATTCTGCCTACCGTGCAGTCGTATCCCTTTGAAATGAGGTCCTCTTGGACCTCTTTAACATCAATGTTGATGGGGATGCCTCTAATGACTGCTTTTAGGGGCTTCTCCTCTCTCAATTGGTGGAAGTACCAACCACCTTCCTCGGGAGTAAGAACTTCCTCGAAGTACTTGTATATGGCCCTGTAGTCGTTTTCGCTGGCGGGAGTGATGCTCAGTCCGCCAGCGAGCAGTTTAGCCTTTGTGAAACGAATCCCCCGCCTCACGAATTCGCTCTTTATGCTGCCCCACTTAGCAGTATCCCTTAGAACTAGTGGAGGGATTCTGGTCTTAAGTGGAACGGCCAAAGGAGATTCTCGACGGGACGTCTGGTTAGGGGCTGGGGAGGTATTACGTGGTATGTCTGTATTGGGGGGATTTGAGGGGAGTGATTGGCCGGGTGGTTCATGCTCTTTCGATTGGCTGGTCTGCTCGTCTACCAACATTGGTTGGGTGTCGAGCACACCCGCCAATTGGGAGCTAATAAAGTCCTCTAATGGAGGGAGGTTAACAAGATTATCCGTCTGATTAGTGCTTACCTGTCCTTCGTTAGTCGGCTTCTTTTTCTTTGAAGATCTATCTCGGCTTCCTGACATACTGCTTGAGGCAGGTCTCGTCTTTTTTTGTTGCAACTTGCGCCTACTTTCTCGGTCGCGCTTTCTCTCTACATCTTTTGGTCCATCCTGCACTTTTGATTGGCTGGACTTGGTCTTTCCTGAGTGGTTTGCCGGTAATATCGGTTCCTCCTTATCCGGCTCTTCGGTGGACATCGTGGCTTCTTCACTTTGCACGGTTACAGGGTTGCTCGAAACAACCTTTTTTTCTTTATTCGCGCTCTGCCTTTTGGCCTCGAACTTTTCCAGGCTCGAGGTGATCAGGTCCTTGTAACCCATCAGCTTCTTATGAGTGCTGATGGCGTCATCGTAAACCGCCTTTACCCTTTGGTAAGAGCGGCTATCCGGTCTTTCTCCCAAACTTTGATAAAACGCCTTCGTCGGGCTCGATCCATACGCTTCCAATTCTTTCTTTGTCTTGGCTGCCAGATTGGCCTGCTTCAATAGGGAATCCTTTAAATTGGCTAGCATGCGCTGGAGTTCCACTTCGGTTAAATCGGATAACTTCTTGGAGCTTGACATATTCTTCGATGACAGTTTGAGTCTTGGCAGGGAATCTAAGGAATCTGTTTTTTTTTTTTCGGTAAGTGGATTTATCTAGACAGTTGCCCATAACATCACTTGCGACATTATTAGGTGTCGCCCTCTACCGACCACAGTACCAAACATACTCATCGCGTCACTAATTTACTCCCAATCTCACGTTCCCGTAGACCGATGGAATATCGTTAATGCGCGACATCATACGATGGTGAATCGAGTCACTTTCCAAAGATCATTCCTGTTATCGATAACTCGATGGCAAGATTTGATGCTATTATTTTGTAGCTGTAGCTGACACTTGGCATCTGCGGAGCAGATGCGGGCGACAGCCCGCTTATCTCCTTCATCTGGTTTTGAGACCTGACGTTGAGAATTTTATACAGGGATTTCAAACCCGAGGAGCGGCGTCGAGCCGGTGTCTTGTTTATTATTGCGCTATAAGGTAAGCACTGCGGGGCCGGAGGCTAACGTCGAATTGTCCACGCGTGCACGCACGCGTGAGATAATCCCCGTGCCCGCGGCGGCGCGATGTGCTTACCTTGGGCCCCTTCTACAATAACAGAGCCTCAGTCGCGCCGTTGCTACAGCGTTTTTATTAAAATATAAAAAAAAAATTTTTTACAATTTACAAAGTCAACAATAATCTAACAATAGGCGCTGAAAAAAAAATTAAAAACACAAGCTGAAAAAGAAGAAGTTTAATTGGACAGGACAATGACGGATATTTGTAACCTCCCCGAGGCAGCGTGAACACTCCTCACTGGAACACGTCGTTCTCGGAGTCAGTATCTGAATACGTGACGTCTGGGGCTGCTGTCGTTTTTCATTGGTCAGCCCATTGGCGTTCCAATAAACGACTTTTAGGGCTGCGGGAAAAGTTGTCGTCATGAGATTTTAGAAGTGATGGCGTGAGCTGGAGGACAGGAAAGAAGTTAGTCGGACCTGGCGAAATGGCTGAGGGTTTTCTGGATTTCCTCGGAGGACATTCCGAACCTGACGAGC
Organism: Rhagonycha fulva; assembly: GCA_905340355.1. Taxonomy (NCBI): domain Eukaryota; kingdom Metazoa; phylum Arthropoda; class Insecta; order Coleoptera; family Cantharidae; genus Rhagonycha; species Rhagonycha fulva. The sequence goes on from HG996556.1 coordinate 41,340,776, forward strand.
TCCAAAGTAACCCTGGCTATTTCTTGCTTGGAAGCGGTGAATCTACCGTTGTCGTCGGCAGGAAGATTATTAGAAGGCTTGTCTTTTTTGGGAGCCTCAGATACATTCTGGGGAGAAGCTGGTTGGGTGAGTTTTGACCTGGTCACCTGGACGTTCTGGGAGAGAGCTGATTGGGTGGGGTTTGACCGGGCCACCTGAGCGTAAGAACGTTCATTGGTGACCGGTTTGTACCGTCTTGCCTGGTTGTTGAGGGGAACTGGTCGAAAGAGAGCTTGCGCTCTCCACATTTTAGGATATAACTTGCAGCCCTGGTAGCTAGCTGGGTGGTCACCACCACAGTTAGTGCAGGTAGCCGTACCCTTGGGCCTGGTGCACTCGGCTGTCCAGTGCTGGCCTGGACATTTTACACACCGGGGTGTGGCCTTGCAGCAGCTCTGAGCGTGGCCGAAAGATTGACAGCGGTGACATTGCCCAATCTTGGTTTTTGCGTGGGGGACTTCTATTTTGACGCAAATGTCATGGACCCTATCCTCGTTGAAAATATTGGCGTAGGTCATTGTTTTGGGCATAGTGACCATGATGAGGGGAAGGGGTCTTCTGCCCCGACTGCTCCTCATTCTGCCTACCGTGCAGTCGTATCCCTTTGAAATGAGGTCCTCTTGGACCTCTTTAACATCGATGTTGATGGGGATGCCCCTAATGACCGCTTTTAGGGGCTTTTCCTCTCTCAATTGGTGGAAGTACCATCCACCTTCTTCGGGAGTAAGAACTTCCTCGAAGTACTTGTATATGGCCCTGTAGTCGTTTTCGCTGGCGGGAGTGATGCTCAGTCCGCCAACGAGTAGTTTAGCCTTTGTGAAACGAATCCCCCGCCTCACGAATTCGCTCTTTATGCTGCTCCACTTAGCAGTATCCCTTAGAACTAGTGGAGGGATTCTGGTCTTAAGTGGAACGGCCAAAGGGGACTCTCGACGGGACGTCTGGTTAGGGGCTGGGGAAGTATTACGTGATATGTCTGTATTGGGGGGATTTGAGGGGAGTGATTGGCCGGGTAGTTCATGCTCTTCCGATTGGCTGGTCTGCTCGTCTACCAACATTGGTTGGGTGTCGAGCACACCCGCCAATTGGGAGCTAATAAAGTCCTCTAATGGAGGGAGGTTAACAAGATTATCCGTCTGGTTAGTACTTACCTGTGCTTCGTTAGTCGGCTTCTTTTTCTTTGAAGATCTATCTCGGCTTCCTGACATACTGCTTGAGGCAGGTCTCGTCTTTCTTTGTTGCAGCTTGCGCCTACTTTCTCGGTCGCGCTTTCTCTCCACATCTTTTGGCCCATCCTGCACTTTTGATTGGCTGGACTTGGTCTTTCCTGAGTGGTTCGCCGGTAATATCGGTTCCTCCTTATCCGGCTCTTCGGTGGACATCGTGGCTTCTTCACTTTGCACGGTTACAGGGTTGCTCGAAACAACCTTTTTTCCTTTAATCGTGCTCTGCCTTTTGGCTTCGAACTTTTCCAGGCTCGAGGTGATCAGGTTCTTGTAACCCATCAGCTTCTTATGAGTGCTGATGGCGTCATCGTAAACCGCTTTTACCCTTTGGTAAGAGCGGCTATCCGGTCTTTCGCCTAAACTTTGATAAAACGCCTTCGTCGGGCTCGATCCATACGCGTCTAATTCTTTCTTCGTGTTGGCTGCCAAATTGGCCTGCTCCAATAGGGAAGCTTCCAAATGGGCTAGCATGCGCTGGAGTTCCACTTCGGTTAATTCCGATAACTTCTTGGAGCTTGACATATTCTTCGATGACAGTTTGAGTCTTGGCAGGGAATCTATCTATCTTCTTTGACTATTTTTTTCGATCTGGTTGCTATTATTTTTCGGTGAGTGGATTTATCTGGACAGTTGCCCATAACATAACTTGCGACATTATTAGGTGTCGCCCTCTACCGACCACAGTACCAAACATACTCATCGCGTCACTAATTTATCCCAATCTCACGTTTCCGTGGACCGATTTTAACCAAAATCTAATCAAATCTAAGTTTCAATATAAAAGTACTAAATATAAAATTTGGTTGAGAAATTCCTATTAGTTTGGGCGCTAGAGCGCACACAAAATTAAGTGACATACGGACACACAGACACACTGACACACAGACACACAGACACACAGACACACAGACACACAGACATTTCTTGATGTTGGGTCTCTTTCAACTCGTTAGACCTCAACGAATGTAAATCCGTGAAAATCTGAAAAAAAATTTTTTTTCGATTACATAACTTTCCCATTCGGTATGGTAAAGTAAAAATTAAGTAGCCAAGAGCCAGGGGGGCAGCCGACCCTTTTGCCCCCGCCCCCATAATCATTTCAAGATTTTAACGATCCATTGGTACTCAAATGAAACAATTAAATTTTTTCAAATTTAAGTTATTGAAGTTCTATTGTATTGTTTAATTAATATGTTTTCATGTTCATTTATTTCTTTTACAAGCTTTTGTTAAGCTTGCAATGTTTGTTAATTAAGATCAAATCTTGCAACTGAATTTTAAATCAGTTCTCCTCTACCGATTAAGCTGAAATTTTGCATACACGTTTAGTTTGGATGACAATGCATGGTAAGCTAAGTGACGTCTTTCTAAATCCAATATGGCGGCCCTCCGAAAATGGCAGACAAGTTATTTTTTATGCACTCCCATGATATAAGTATCAAATGAAAAAACTCACCAAAAAGAATACGGAAAATAAAATTTAGTCATTCTAAATTCCATATGGCGGACCGCTGAAGATGGCGGACTAGTTATTTTTTATGCATTTTTATGATATGGGTATCAAATAAAAGGGTTTGCTGAGAAAAATACAATAAATAAAATGACACCACTCTCAATTCAATATTGCGGACCGCCCAAGATAACGGACTATGTTTTTTTTATGCATCCTCGCGATACGGATCTGAAATAGAATACACAGACTTAGAAACATGTCTAGCGATAACTAAAAACTAAATTAATCGTAAAAAAAATATTTTTAAAAACAAGCTTTTATTTAAATGCTCTAAGAAAAGAAAATAAACTTTAAATTAAAACAAACTTGCCAATTTATTACATTGCACAATTTATATGATATAAAATCTTGTCGCGAGATTTACTTGTATAGATAAACAAGAATACAATAAGTAACTTGATCTTGACATAAGTAATTTTTAATAAAACCTAATGTTTTTAAAAAAATAGGTAAATCTCGCGACAAGCTTTAATATCATATAAATTGTGCAATGTAATAAATTGGCGAGTTTGTTTTAATTTAAAGTTTATTTTTTTTTAGAGCATTTAAATAAAAGTTTGTTTTTAAAAATATTTTTTTACTATTAATTTTAAATTTATTTATTAATATATTAATTATAGAAAGGGTTATTTTACTAGAGAAGGTAGGCAGTTTACAGAATGATTCAAAGGCGGATTCTGTAACATCATTGGGGGTTATGAATAAAAGTGAGCAATAAAAGTGAGAAGTAAATACTCTAAATTTTGAATTAAATAGCTCAAATTATACAAATAAAATTTATAATTAAATGCTTAGCATGAGAAGGTACACTTATTATAAGAGTATCTACTCTTATACTATGCTTAATTATTTTTGAATTTTATTCATACAATTCCGAGAAATATTTTAAAATTATGAGTATATACTTCATGCTCACTTTTATTCATAACCCCCATTGATTATAGTATAATTTTTCTTTCAAAGTGAGAGGCGTATGCTGGGTTTTCTCTCTACAAAGCTATAACAAGGACTTCAATTTACTTATTCGTAAATTTAAAAATTAATTAAATATTAGTATCCACTATAAAAAGTTATTAAAATATTTAATTTTATTTCTAGGAATAAAAACATCATAGTGTTTAATACTTAAACTTATTTTCCAATTTTAGGCTCCTGTTTGGTATATTAACGTGGTTTCAATAATTTTGCAAACAAGAAATGTTAAGAAAATTCCTTTTGATCTTAAAAAGAGTACTTTCTTATAGTACATACTATTTCTAATTAATTCAAGATGATCATCGTTCAAACACCGCTATCACATCGTAGAATTTTAAAAATTCTACAAAGCTGCATTATTTTTCGAATAATTTTCAACACATTTTAATAGGTATTATATTCAATATTAGTTCAAAATATATTTTTTATTTTTAATCATTTTTTAATATTATTTTTTAAATTTTAACCATAAAGATTTAAGGAACAAATTATATTTTTTTTCTTGTATTGTAATAAACAAATATTTTAACACTTTATGTAAATGTAACCAAAGTAAACTTGTGAAATGCATTTAAAGCGGTTCCGTAGGTTACTGATGACTTTTTTTTGTTGAATATGTAATGACTTTTATATAAATAGGATCGTTTTTAAATAAACTTTATTGAGTTTTGGAAACTTAATTGTATTTAACTCTCAGTCCACATAAAGTTCCTGAGAGAATTTTATTCAATTAGACACTTTTTACATATTGAAAATCTTTTTTCAACAAAAATTCGTTAGATGGCAGGCGAAATCACTCCTATTGCTCCGAGTAATCAGAGCAATGAATATCCGACCGCGGTCATTAATAAATCTAATGCAATCTACTAATAACATGAAACATTAAATAATGATTTATTACTTTTTATTTATTACACCTAAACTATCATAAAAAGTTTATTTTTCTATGTCAAAGTTTAGTTTTTTGCGTACCTACTTATCTAAAAAAATAATTTCAAAATGTACAACTCAAGTATATTAAAAGAAATATTTCTTATAAACAAAGTGCACGAAATGATGGGATTAACCTCTTTGTTTGTATCGAAAAAAGGAAATAAATACAAAATTACTTATAGTCATCATTTACATGCACTCATATCTTCTATGTATTTGCTTTTCTACTTGAGTATATCCTGTATATTTATATCTAATTTATCTGAAATCGATCACATTCTTAGAGAAAAAAGTATAGTTGTTATTTTGACATCAACGACTTTTAAGGCAACTAGATATATATACGGTTATTTTATTTATCGTAATAGTTTCGTAAATACCAAAATTGTTCTGAAAATATATAAAAAGTTGACCGAAATTGAAAACGACTTTAAGAAAATTGGAATAACTTCAACTTATAGTACACGATATATTTTATTATTCAATATTGCAATTTTCAAAATCGTTGTGTTTACTATTGTATTTCTTTCTCCAATTTGGGAGATCTTTCTGCAAAGTCATGATAAATACTATCAAGTTACTTTGGCTTGTAATTTGTTTATAATGTACTGTAACATTTTGTGTGTTGTATGCGAAATCAGTATATTTTATTTCATTACTTCGATTGCACAAAAGTTAAATTTAATGGTTGTGTACATGGATCAAAAATTATTGCAAATTAATGCGAATGGTAAATATATTATTATCTAATATGTTGTCGCATCCTGTGTAGTATTTTGTAAAACGCATAATATGCAAAATGCATAATATTGCATATTTTCTGCATATACAATATTTAAGGCAATTTAATCTTTGATTTAATATAATTCTTGATTTTTACACAGAAAATTATATAAACATAAACACATTTTGCTTTTGAAATATATACAAAAACAAAATTAAACTCAGAAAAAAGTTGGACAGCAGTGATCTAACTTTATTTGAAAAACTAATATTTGCATATAAATAACTAACCATTTCTGTTTTAGGACCAATCGGTTATCCCAATAACGAATACTCGTATACTACAAAAATAAAATTTTTGATGATGGCTCACAAAAAGATTCATGATGTTAATGTCTTACATACAGATATTTTTTCGTTTGCTACTGTCTATCAGTCCATGATTGAAATGGATGTGGCTCTAGATCTTATAGTAACAATTTACGAAAATGTATAGTATACAGTCATAATAATCACAAGAGCTCGAGCATAAACTCCTCCATAAAAAGTATTTGTAATAATCAGTGGCAAATCCAACACTAAATCAAGGGGAGAGCTCTCAGCATAAACGCAAGCTATTGTGATTATTATTATATAAATAAAAGATTAAACATAAAATTTACAAAATTAGTTTTAGATTTCACATTACCACTTCTTCAGTATCAGTATTTTAATAATACTGCTTTGTGTTCAATTATCTTTTATGACGTTTTTATGTTACTTGCCATCATTAATGCATCACGAGGTATAAAGCAGCTATCTCAAAATTAAGATAAGGTATTGATTAATTATACTTATTCCATAGGTTCAAAGTTGTATCAGAAAACTTTATAAAATTTTGAAGAAGGTAAATGCAAAACCTTTAATTAATGAGGTAAGAATTTTTACAAATTTTATGATAATTGCCATTTAACAATATTTTTAGTTATTGCTTTTTGCCAAGCAGCTGAAGCGTGTTAAATTTGCTCTACTCATTGCATATACTATTACGGTTGATTTAAAATTCTTAGTAGTTGTAAGTAGCTCACAATATTAAAGGGTTAGACTATAGTAAAACAGTATGAATTTTGGATATGGGAGCAAACAAATCTTTATTTTGTCGGTTAAAATTTAAATCCAAGTAGCTTTGGTTTTAAGTTACTAATTGAATTTGATTATTTGTTTCTCAAAATTTACAAAATTTTGTTCATTTTATTCTTAATTATTTGGTTAACAATTTCACTTTCAGTCATAAAATCACCGTCCTGCAAAATAAATTACTTTAAATTAAAATTTCTTTTTTGATTTTAGGCACTTGTTTGGTATGTCAATGTGGTTACAATTATTTTGCAAACCAGAGCGGTGACGAAAATTAATTGCGATCTTAAGAATAATACTATTATATTAGTTTAGTTTTTTCAATTAATTTTGGATAATCATCAGCCTAACATCGTAATAATAAAATTGTTTAGTGATCTAGTACTCTCATTTATAAGAAATTTATTTCTACCTTCTATATACGAAAAAGTGTCTGAGAGTTGCGATAAAATTGGATGCAACTAATTGTGACATAAAGCCAGAAGTGGAATTTATTAACTCTCTTTGACTCTATACGATGACCTGTATTACTCCAGAATCACTGAGAGATTTTGTTTGTTATAATTAAATTATTATTATTGATTCTTATGTGTTTTATTTCTAATTGTAATCACCCACGCCTCTTTGCATACCGTTGTTGCACAGTTGGTTAAATTATAATTGGATCTGTGTTAAGAAATAAATAAAATTTGTAGATTTTCAGATTTGATGCTACTTTCGGTTTAACGCAGACCTTATTATTATTTTGGACAAGATCAAGAATATGTTACATATTATTTAAACAATATAAAGTTTTAATTTACATTAGCTCTCGGCGCCATACGTTTACTTGAAGGCGGCTTATATATTAATTGAATGAGAGGAAAACCTTTAGGAATTGGTTGTAAGTAGATTTTGAACCCTCTTGAACTATGGAACACTTATTTTTGTCATCCCAATACTTTTTTTTGTTAGTTTGTTTCCCTTTCAAGTGTGGGAAAATGATTGCAGACAGTGGCAAATGAGGTATGCCCGTGATAAGGATACATTTGTCCTAATTGTTCTTAGAAAAGTGGTTTGCATGCTTGCTTATGTCATTAATGTACCTACTTCATAATAATCATTAAAATAACTTATCGGGTTACAAAATGCTATTTACTAATTATTGGAAGTTCGATAATTATTTAATATTTTTTATTTATTATACAAAAGCTTGTTTTATTTTGCTGACGTAACTACCTACTAACAAATATTTTCAAAATGTACAAATCAAATTTACTGAAAGAAATATTTCTTATAAACAGAGTGCAGGAAATCTTGGGAATATCTTCGCTGTTTGTTTCGAAGAAAAGAAATAAATATAAAATTACTTGTAACCATGGTTTACATGCACTCATATTATCTATATATTTGCTATTTTTGATATGTATATCCTATACATTTATATCCAATTTATTTGAATTTCTTCAAATTATTAAAGAAGAAAATTTTGCTCTTACAATGACAACTACTGTTTCTAAAGCTGTTGGGTATATAGCATGCTACTTTATTTACTATAATAGTTTTGTGAACGCCAAAATTCTTCTTAAAATATACAAAAAATTGAATCAAATTGAATACGACTTTATGAAGTTTGGAATAACTTCAGCTTACAATACAAGAATTATTTTATTATTTAATTTTGAACTTTTAAAAATCGTTACATTTGCTACTGTGTTCATTTTTCAGAATTGGGGGTTATTTTCTCAAATAAATGACATATATTATCAAACCAATTTAGCCTATAATTTATTTACAACATATTGTATCATTTTGTGTTTCATTAGTGAAACAATTATATTGTATATAATAATTGCTATTGCACAAAAATTAAATTTAATTGTTTTGTATATGGATAAAAAATTACTACAAATTAATGACAACAGTAAGTATATTATTAGTAGTAAATGTAATAGTACGCATAATGTCATAATACCTCATTAGAAACTAAAAAAGTTTCTTTGTTTTTCGTAATAAATTAACGGATTAGAGAAAGAAAAGCGCTGATCCAACTAACCTATAAAAAGAAATAATCATGTAAAAATAACTAAACTTTTATTTTAGGACAAACTTGCAATTGCGGTAATGAAACCATTTCAAAAATAAAATTTCTGATGATCGCTCATAAAAGAATTCACGATATTAACATATTAGTTATAGATATGTTTTCGTTTCATTCTTTGTTTACTGGCGTTCTTAATGTAGGAATATCTCTGGACCTTATAGTAACAATTTTAAAAAATGTAACTTTTTGATATTTTTTATAAATTGCAAAACAAGAAATTTAAAAAATTTGTTTCAGATTTCTAACTTCGACCTCTTCAGTGTGGGTTATCAGTTAGTATTACTATCTGTTCAATTGTTTTTAATCACATTTGTATGTTTCGTTCCATCATTAATGTATAAAGAGGTACTATATAATATTATATTAATTAAAAGTACCTACTAATTTATAATAACTAAAATTGCATAGGTTCAAAATTGTATGAGAAGAGTTTATAAAATTCTGATTAAGATAAATACTGGATCATTAAACAACGAGGTAAGAATTTTGGTACTGATATTCTTTTTATTTTTACCATTTAACTATAATTTTAGTTACTGATTTTTGTCAAACAACTGAAACGTCTCAAATTTTCTATCGTAATTGCATACACCTCTCCGATCGATTTAAAGTTTTTAGTAATTGTAAGTAATCCACGATTGATAAAATAAGCCTCTATTCTGTTATTAAAATTGATTTTGAGAATTTAAGTTATGAGCTTCCCCTGGAAGCTTACATTAGTTCATTGTAGTCAAAACTTTTTCGAAAAAAACTACTATCTTGATACATCGGTGACTTTTATAACTGTTGAGTGTCGACAAAACTACTAGTAATTTCATGCAAAGCGTTAAACGTAAACACCTTCACGTGTTTATCATTCACTGCTGAACACTTCAGTCTTATTCTGGCATGAACCCACCACAAGATCTATGACTCTATACATATTTTTTACCATTTTATTAAAATTAAATTTTTTATTTTAGGCTCTTGTGTGGTTTGTTAATATGGTTACATTTATTTGGCAAACAAAAGAAGTCATGAAATTTTCTTCAGTTCCTAAAAATGCTACCCTTATTTAGCATTTTCAATTAATTTTATATTAAGCTTATAATCAATGTAATAATAGTAGTATTTAAATATTTTAAAGAGAATATAAAGTTTAATATAATATGAAGGATTTAAAAAACCGAATAAATTTTACTTCTGATTTTGTTTTTTATTAATCAACTGAAATTTAATTAAATATAATAATTTAAATCTGATCAAGGCAAGTTGAATTCATTAATACTTTAATGAGATAATATTCAATACCTTAAACTGGATTTTCAAAATGTTTCTCTTAAAAAAAGAACACCTACTACCTACTCGCTACTAGGTAGCAATTCAAAATCTCTTTCCAAAGCGCAAACCTTATCCACCTCCTTGAATAACGCACGATCATATTTTTCTCAAACCAAAAAACTTAACATGAGACAAACAATCATTAAAATAATGTATCGTTTATGTAATGCTATCATAACATTAAATAACAATTTACTACACAGAAATTATCACACAAAAGTATATTTTGCTACGTTCAAGTGCATCTATGTAACCTACTCATCTAAAATAAATTTCAAAATGTCTAACTCAAATTTCTTAAAAGAAATATTTCTTATAAACAAAGTGCAGGAAATTATGGGATTATCCTCATTGTTTGTATTTAGAACAGGAAATAAGTACAAAATTACTTGTAGTCATCATTTACATGCAATCATATCTTCTATATATTTAATTTTCTACATGTGTATATCCTATATATTTATATCCAATTTATCTGAAATTAATCAAATTATTAGAGAAAAAACTTTAGTTCAAATTTTGACCACGGCAATTTGTAAAGCATTTGGATATATATACTGTTACTTCATTTATTATAATAGTTTTGCAGACACCAAAATTTTTCTTAAAATATATAAAAAGTTGACTGAAATTGAAGACGACTTTAAGCAAATTGGAATAACTTCAACTTATAGAACACGATATGTTTTATTATTTAATATAACAATTTTCAAAATCGTTGCATTTACTATTGTATTTCTTTCTCCAATTTGGGAGATCTTTTTTCAAATTCATGATGATTACTATCAAGTTACTTTGGCTTGTAATCTGTTTATAATATATTGCAATATTTTGTGTGTTGTAAGCGAAATCAGTTTATATTATCACATTATTTCCATGGCACAAAAATTAAATTTACTGGTTGCGTACATGGATCAAAAATTACTGCAAATTAATGCTGATGGTAAATAATATATTACAATCTAATATCAACGGTGGAAAAGCACTATTACAGTTGTTAACCTTACTTCATTCTCACATATTGCACCTTGTATGGTATGCTTGTTAAGCCGCATTCACAATAAAGTAGGGTATTGCCACAGATTACTATACAGATAGCCAACCCCATTGTTATATTGGTTAACACATTTCTTACCTGAAATTATGTTAGTACTGGAGACGGCTACCAGAGGCGCATTTCTGGGAGACATCACGACATTGAACTATGGTGGCTACTGGATACGCTTCATAGATGTCGTTTCTAAAATACCTCATGAAATCTCAAGTAGAAAATTTTATTATAGATACATACATTATGCCGTTATAAATAGTTTCATGCCTTGAAGGAAAGTAAACCCTTAAGCCGTATAGGTACTACCTGGGTAAATAATCTGGGAAACACACTTGAATGCGTTATTGTCATTTAAAAATAATATTGTAGCTTAACTAGATTTTTTACATTACAAAGTTACAAAATAAACATCAGAATCTTAATTAAAAAAGATTGTTTTATTTATATTTATGATTTTTTTTAAATGTATCAAGTTATAAATAATAATTTATAATCAAATTAATTTATATTTTTTATTAAACTTTCGAGCTCAAATGAGTCTCTTCGTCAGAATAATTAATATTATTTTATCAATAAAATTATCAGCTATAACTATAATCACAGATTACTATAATAGTAATCTGTGCTATAATGTACCAAAGGTGATGATAATCATGCAATAATTTTGGCTAATAATTGCATGCATTATTCTGATTGGTATAATATTAATATAAGGAAGTTATCCAATGAGGTAACATAATTTTAACAAAACAACAAAGATAACATAAAATGTAACGTAGCATAAAAAACCGCTTTTCACTTATTTTGCAAAATATTAAGTTTTTGATTAGGTTTAGTACTATTACCATTTTTAATGGGTTTCTTTCCATATTTCCACTTACACTCTTTATAAATTTTAGTTCTAACCATTAATTGTATAAAATATTGAAAATGTTCAAGACAGAACTTGTCATTAAAATAACATTCTCTTTGTTTAGAAAGTTTTTTGACAATACTGGAACTTAAGCCAGTCTTTTCGGGATTTTTGTTAAACAGCTTGTAAAATTTTGTTAAAGATATTTTGGTAAAGTGTTCAATTGTACTATTAGGAATCCTCAATCCAGTTGATTCTGCTGAAATATTACTATACAACTTATTTAAAATTAATAATTGTTTGGGGTCATTTAGACTACCTTTCACGTTTAATAGCCCCGTCTCACACTTTTCACATTTAAATTTTTCAATTGTTTTTTTGCATAGGTAACCTGCATAATATGCTATAGCACAATCTTCTAAAATACAATTTTTCTGTTCTATAATATTTGAATTTTCATTAACAGAAGGCATCTCTGCTTCCGATTCGATATTTGAAGTTGTTGAAGAATCAGAAAAAGAACTGATGCTACTAATTAATAGTGCAATCGAGATCATTTTCACACTCGGACAGTTCGTTTGAAGTATCATCTTCCTTATGTTGATCCACTGATTTATCTAATTGGTCATCTAAAAATAAATTATCTACGCACGGTTCATTTATATACAAATCTGAGTCAAAATCGTATTCACAATTTGAAGATGATGGGGGTTTTACTAAATTATTAATTGTACAGCTCCTAAAGCTTGTACGAAAAGCTCTAGCAGTGGGATTAAAATTGAAACCACCTCTTTGTCTAATTACGGAAAAAAAGTTTTCTAATGGATCTTGATTTAATCTAGATGTTAAAATGAATTCTGTTCGAGTTTTTAATTCTGCTTCATAGATCATCAATATTGAATTGATACTCCAAACGAAACCATCAAAGCAAGGTGGTCTTTTAACTATGTTGTTGTTATTCTTTTCATATTTGCAAATTTTCTTCATAATGTTTTGTAAAGACATTAGAGTTGTTTTTACAGTTGGATTTTTCTTTGAAATAGCACAGCGAAAAGGATTTTTATCAAATTCAAATTTGGTGTTCAAACAATCAAACCCTTTATCCAATAGATCAATAAATTCTGCTGTATTTATTGCCGTTTTACTATCAATATCTCCAGTTTCTACTGCTGTTTTTATTGCTGCTGCCATGCTGTGGCTAAATACTTGTAAAGCTACTGAACATGACATTTTTTGGAACGGACTAGGATTAACATGCACATCTGTAATTTTGATTAAGGATCGTGCATACTTACTTCTTTTATCAGCAGTGTAAGTATCAATGATATCTGAAAATCTTATTCTCTTATTATCAAAACAAAAATCATGAGTTAACAAATTATTTCGCAAAGATTTGTAGATATGTGGGATATCGTAAATTACATATACTTACTCTTTATCTACAAAAAAGTAAGGAGTTTCTGAGCTTGCTCCTAATAATTTAAAAGCACCTACGTTGCTTGTACCTTGATCTCCCACAACTGCTTTTACAATAATACCACATTTTTGCAGTTGGGAAATTGTTACTTTAATTAGTTTTTCTAAATTTTCTTTATTTACTCCAGAATTGCTCAAAAAGTAAGCAACGGGAAGTTTCCATTTGTTATGCAGTCCTCGAATCATAAACACAAGAGATTTTTTTGCTGATTTAGCAGTTCTTCCTAAAAACCCCAAATCTTCGAAGCCTTCAATTAAATCTAAAGTTTTTGAATACTCGAGACACTCTTTTATAGACATTTCATCTAGTAGAAGAACACATTTTCTTTCTTGGTCATCCATTGCGCCGGCTTTAATTGATATTTGCTTCATAAGTCTTCTGTTAAATCCTGGCATAAATTTGGATTTTCCTATCCATGATTTTACTGTTGATGGAGCAGGTAAAGTCATTCCAAGACTGAGTAAAAAATTATAAGTTGATGGTGACTTATAATATAAAGAAATTGCCAAGTCTTTTTCTTCTTTTTTCCATTCACTTCTCGTTTTATGAAAAATTTGCATCTCCACAAATGCTTTAACATGGGGCGATTTAAAATTTATAGACTTGATGACTGCATTTATAGTAGGCGTTTTATGAAGCGTTGAACGAAGTTTACATATTGTAGCTCGATTACTTTTCAACAATCGTCTTTGTTTTGTAATTAAAGCTTCTCGTTTTTCTAACTTTATTCTTTTTGCTGAATTTTGTAATTCTTGATCATCAGTAGGTATTGATCTTTTAGTAGTTTCTACAGTAGAAGATGGTAATTCAATTAAATCAGATAACAAATTTGATGTTGAAGGTGATCCGCTATTTTCAAAATCTGTCTTGTTATTGTGTGTCAATGGAGGTGAATGTAGAGAAAATATTTCACTTTGTTTTTGGGTATTGCCGTATCTGAATTGAATAATCAAAATGATTTGAATCGTCGGATGATAATATAATTTCACTATGAGATACTGGAACTGCTGTCGGTAAAAGACGATCTTTTTTGTCACTATAAAATTGCGTGTGTGAAAAGTGATTTGCAGTTATAGTTGATAATTTTATTGATAAAATAATATTAATTATTCTGACGAAGAGACTCATTTGAGCTCGAAAGTTTAATAAAAAATATAAATTAATTTGATTATAAATTATTATTTATAACTTGATACATTTAAAAAAAATCATAAATATAAATAAAACAATCTTTTTTAATTAAGATTCTGATGTTTATTTTGTAACTTTGTAATGTAAAAAATCTAGTTAAGCTACAATATTATTTTTAAATGACAATAACGCATTCAAGTGTGTTTCCCAGATTATTTACCCAGGTAGTACCTATACGGCTTAAGGGTTTACTTTCCTTCAAGGCATGAAACTATTTATAACGGCATAATGTATGTATCTATAATAAAATTTTCTACTTGAGATTTCATGAGGTATTTTAGAAACGACATCTATGAAGCGTATCCAGTAGCCACCATAGTTCAATGTCGTGATGTCTCCCAGAAATGCGCCTCTGGTAGCCGTCTCCAGTACTAACATAATTTCAGGTAAGAAATGTGTTAACCAATATAACAATGGGGTTGGCTATCTGTATAGTAATCTGTGGTATTGCCTTGCATTTGTAGAAAGCCGGCAAAAACCAATTAAAATAAAGCATTTTTGTCAATCATTTTCTATAATTTAAAAATTGCTTACATTAATTGGCTCTTGTCAGCTTTCTACCAAAGCAAGACAAGGTTCTCATTTTTATTTACAATATTTAAAATAATTTAAAGTTGCCTAGAATTTGGTTCTTGACCTTTATATGGTAAAAGTGCCTCAAAATTATATAAAAATATAATAGATATCGAAATATTAGCAAAAATAAAATTAAGCTTTAATTATATTTAGACAGCGTTGATCAAACGATTTTTTTTAGGTCAAATCGACGATTACAATAATAGATATACTGTAAATATAAAATTTTTGATGATTACTCATGAAAAGATTCATGACGTTAATGTCTTAATTAAAGATATTGTTTCCTTTGTTGCTCTCTTTCATTGCATTACTGAAATGGAAATAGCTTTGGATCTTATAGTAACCATTTACGAAAATGTAATGTATACAGTCGTAATCACGAGAGCTTGAGTATAACTCCTCCCTAAAGAGTATTTGTAACATCAGCGCCAGATCCATGAGTAAATAAAGGGAGAGATCTTAGCATAAACGCGAGCTCTTGTGATTATTGTTATATAAATAATTGTGAAACATAAAATTTTCTAAATTTGTTTTAGTTATGACATTACCACCTCTTCACTATCGGTATCCTCGTAATATTGCTTTGTGCTCAATTATCTTTTATGGCATTTATGTGTTACCTGCCAACGTTAATGCATCGCCAGGTATACAAAAGCTTACTAACTTAAAATTTTCAGTAATACTATCAGTTAATTAAACTTATTTCATAGGTTCAAAATCTTATCAGAAAAGTTTATAAAATTTTGATAAAAATACATTCACGATCACTAATTAAAAAGGTAAGAATTCGTGCAGGTTTTTTTAATGTTTGCCATTTAAAATACTTTTAGTTATTAATTTTTGCCAAGCAGTTAAATCAACTTAAATTTTCTATAATCATTGCATATACCACTTCTGTCGATTTAAGATTTTTGGTAACTGTAAGTAGCTCACAATATTATTGATACATATAGAATAGAATTTTCTCCCATCTTGAATCTTCTATTTCTACTTATCTTCAGCATTTTTTATTATTTTATGTAATTTACTCTAGAAACGTAGTTTCTTTCTTCTTTTCTTAGTTTTGACATTACCACCTCTTCAGTATCGGTATCCTTATAATATTGCTTTGAGCAGTTTTGCTACAATTTATTGAACATAATATTAACACAATTTGGATTTGTAAGCAATCTAGATCCAATGTGTGGTACTTTTAATCATAGTGCTTTATTGAATTGCTATTTATAAAAGTACATATATTATGAAATCACACAGCCGATCAAATCTAATTTGACCCTAATTTCACCCCAATGTAGAAAAAGGGACAGTAACGTGCACCTACAGTTGTAAGTGTAACTGTATTTGTTGAATTCCATAAAATAAAGTCTCTTTTTGGAGCTGACTTCATCATTTAACTTAAACAGCTTTCTACCAATTCATTTTCCATGTTTGAAATCAAAAACAAATTGTATGAAGACAAATCTAAAAAATAATTTTAATTAAATTTGACCAGATTTAATGAGTAGGCAATTATTACAGACAAGATTTTATCTGGTACGTGACAATTGGGCGCCGCCGTTTGGACGCCGGACTTTTGGGCGCCAGATTTTGGCTTGGGGGGGGGGGTAATTTATCTATATCAATGTAAATTTCAACATAGATTGATCTTTATTTGTTGAAAAATAAAAAAAATTTCAATTTTTTCTGGACCAGTGAAGATTTTCTTTATAAAGTGTTTTATTTTTTTCAGCATTACCAACTCCGCAAAAATCACCAATAAATACTTAATCCATAAGGGAGGATATCCACGCAAGGGTGGCACCTTAGATCAGTTATTTCATAAATTATGAAAAAACTATGAATAACACCACCCATCGATCTTATATTATGAATCATAATTCTATTATTATACATCATATTATGAATCATAATATAAGATCGATGGGTGGCGCTCCCTCCATCTTAAGCCTGTATGACACGATAAATAAATGTAAATTTTTATAAAAATATCATGCACCGTTGCATATAGCAAATTTACCAGCAAATTTTGTGCTAAATTTTCATGTAAAATATTTAAAACATGTTTTAAATTTGGATCCAAATGTGCGCGTAAATGTGCGCAGTAGACATTTTTGGCACTTAAAAGTCTCGGCGCCCAAACGGCGACGCCCAAAAGTCTTGACCCGGATTTTATCATTTATTTTTCTTTGCCAAACAGAACCGACTTTTCATCATATCAGTGTCGATTCGTTCTAGTAAATTTGCATAGCACTGCCCCGTGATTGTCCTTCCCTTCTTCAAATATTTGGTAGATATGATGCTTCGTGAAGCATAAAATTATGTAGCGTTTTTTCAAGTCGATAAAACCACTTTTGCCTTTTTTGGAGCAAGGTAAATACAGGAGTTCCTGTTGCGACCATTATGTATCGTCCCTCTTGAAAAATTTGATCTCAAACGCTCCTGTGAGTTTCACCTCTTTTTTTCCAACAAAAACAGACCCTTGGGAATTGTTGCCTGGTACGTGCGTTAAGATAAATCAGCACCTGGGAATAGTTTTAGATTTGTAGAACAAATGATCATCAACAGATCGACAGTAACGATTGGATCCGCCCAAAAAATTTAAAGTTGATAAAAACTAAAATTACGGTATGTATCATAAAACAACCAAGCCACAGCAGTGGAGTGATGTGATCGCTGGTTGAGTATAGAGCGGAAATTCTGGGTTCAAATCGCAGATTGCACAAAATTTCTTGGCTCGGCCTTCCGGTGAACATCTACACTCTGTGGTGAATCCTGATATTTGTGTCGACGTCATTACCGTAATTACGGCTGCGTCACACACGCAAAAGTTTACAAGAGAAATTAAGCAGGAAAATGGCGATTTATCGCCATTAGCCTTAGGCCTGCATGGCCTGTTAGCGCTTGCTTATAATTTATCATAAAACAACCACTGTACTTTGATCTCCAATCCAAACAAAATGGAATAAATAATCGATCATATACAGTGTTCACGAAAAGTGGTAACAGTGAATAATTCTTAAATATTACAAGATACAAAAAAAAGTTTAAATAGTTTTTTATTCAACTCCAAATTTTCTATTGGAAACCGTCAAAGTATATTTTTTTATACTTCAAATTCAACCGGAAGTAAACATAAAATTTTTTTTTCAAATGGCAACATGTCTTTTTTTTAACATTTTTGTAATCTGCAATTTTTTCTCTATAAATACATATAAAATTTTCATAAAGTTGTATAAAAAAAAATTCGAGAAAACACAAGATTTAAACAAACAATAATAATTTATAATTAATTAATCATCATCAATCATAATCATAAATCAATAATGAATTACGTATGTAGAGTGCTATGAAAAACAAAACACCATTATTATAAAATGACACCATTAGACTCTTTCTATGGAGTCATTTAAAAATGGTAGTTTAAGCAAATCATCTTTAAATTTAAAAAATTTAAAAGTTAATTTAGCATCTATCAATTATCACCAAATCGCTAGAACTTCTGCGAAAATTAGAATCATATCTTGAACAAAACGGTGGCAATTTTGAAAAATTTATCAGATAAATGAAATGTTGTGTTTTCTGTGTCGTGATGTTTTGTTTTTCATGGCACTCTACATACCTATGTGTAAATAATCAGTAAATTATTATTGCTTTTTTAAATCTTACATTTTCTTAAATATTTTTTTATGTAACCTTATGAAAATGTTATATGTATTTATAGAGAAAAAATTGCAGATTACAAAAATGTTAAAAAAGACATTTTTTAGACAAAAAGACAAAATTTATGTTTACTTCCGGTTGAATTTGAAGTATAAAAAAATATACTTTGACAGTTTCCAATAGAAAATTTGGAGTTGAATAAAAAACTATTTAAACTTTTTTTTTGTAACTAGTAATATTTAAGAATTATTCACTATTACCACTTTTCGTGAACACACTGTATTATAGTGAAATAATAGATAGTTGGCATAAATGTTGTTCTTAACCTCACTCTCTTTAACCATAGACTTCACGCCTGCGCCTAGGTTTATAAAAGGATATTTACAGGCGTACAGAAGTGCGAATGTGGAACATCAAATGACTTACTTTACGTTAACAATTTCTAAAGGAATGAATGATAGAAAACGATCCAAAAATCAATAATAAAATAAAAAAATTGTTTTTTATACTTTACTCTCATTTTAAAAAAAATGATCAAATTTAGCAATTCATTAGCTATAGACTCCCCTACTGCCGTGTTAATTCTAAAGGGCGTATCTGCAAAAAGCTAATTGTTGGGAAATCGTGTTTTTATAAATTTCCGTGTGCCATCACATGGTTTGAATTAAACAGAAAACTAGTGTTTTAGATTCATATTATATCTGTGGCAGAATCTAATGAAATAAACCGTTTTCTTAAATATTTATTACAAATGAGACTTTTGATACATACGCCTTTTCTGACTAACATATATTAATAAAACTCATAAGAAAAAAAGGCGTATCTGCAAAATGAGACACTGTGTGAACTTTTTCCTAAATAACTAATAACCAAAAAACTTAAAACACGTAACAATATTTAAATTATAAAAAACAAACAGAACTTCACAAGTGTAACCATCAAAATTTGAATTGTATCTGCCAGTCACAGAATAGATAATTTTTGCCAGTCAAGTAATGGAGTGTTACAAAGAAAGGGCGTATCTACACAAAATAGTAGTTGTAGATACGTCCTTTAAATCTAACATTGTTGGTTACGTCTCTTTTATCTAAAATTACACATTAAACTGCAGATACGCCGTTTCTTTAAAGATGCATTCTAGCATATCTATACATAGTTTAGCCTTCTGAACTTAACGAAATGATAGATTTACATGCAGGGAAGCGTTTGCCAGCAATAACTCAAAATGCCAAAAATTGCAGATACGCCCTTTAGAATTAACACGGCAGCCTTGTCAATTAAATTTTAAATCCTCATAACTTTATTTTTAAATTATTATTCGCATTCCTCTTACCACAGATTAGTATACAGATAGCCAACCTTATTTTTAAACTGGTTAACACATTTTAACAATGAAACCATGCTAGTAGTGGAGACGACCACCAGTTTTGTGACAAGACTGCTGTTAGCCATACGTATTGGTATGGCTAATGGCCACGACTGGTGGTCGCCTCCAGTACTAACAATAGAGTTGGCTATCTGTAATACTAATCTGTGCTTCTACTCGTTTCTCAAAAATTACAAGCTTTTAACAGTTTTATTCTAAATTATTTTGCTAGCAATTTTCACTTTCCGTCATAAAATCCCCGCTATGATGCGTATTACTCCAGTACCGTTTTAAATAAATCATTTAATACTTTCAATTAAAATGTACTTTTGATTTTAGGCACTTGTTTGGTATGTTAATATGGTTACAATTATCTTGCAAACCAGAAACATTACGAAAACTACTTTGGATCTTAATAATTGTACTTTCAATTAATTTTGAATAATCATCACTCAAACATCGTAATATTAAAATTGTTTTGTGATGTACTTTCATTTAAAAAAAATGTCAAGTCTTACTAATAATCATAATATTGCATTTTAGTAACACCACACTTTTTTCTATACACTAGAATGATGAAACTGAGTGAATAATGCTAATAGATCCATTATATAAGAAAATGTCTAAGAATTGAGATAGAATTTGATGCAACTAATTGTGACATGTAGTCAGAAGTGGAATTGATTAACCGTCTTTGAAACTGTACGATGACCTATATTAGTCCAGAATCACTGAAAGATTTTATTGTAATAAAATTATTATTATGATTCTTATGTGTTTGATTTCTAACTATAATTATCCACGACTCTTCGCATTCCGCTGTTCCACAACTGACCAGATTATCATTGGTTCTTTATTAAAAAATAAATAAAATATGTAGATTTTTGGATCTGATGCTACTTTCGGTTTAATGCAGCCCTTGCTATTATTTTGGGAAAGATTGGGAATACCTATGTTACATATTATTTAAACGATGTAAAATTAAAATTGTTATAATAATTGTAATATCGCAATTATTATAATATAAAATTTTAACAAAATATTTTATAGAATGCTTTAAAAACGTCATTTTCTTAAATAATTATTTTTATTTTAACAAATAATTTCAACAAAGATGTAATTTATTAGAAATAATTCACTGTTATTTAAACGATACAAAATTATAATCAATTTATATTTGTTTATAATAACATATTAATAATTTACATAAGCCCTTGACGTCATACGTTTATTTGAAGGCTTATATTAATTTAATGGTTTTTCCTGGGAGAACAACTTATAAGAATTGATTGTAAGTAGATTTTTAGGTGGCGTCCCTTTTAAACTATAAAACATTTATTTTTATCATCCCGAAACTTTCCTTTGTTATTTAGTTTTCCCTTCAGATCTAGTGATTTTTAAAACTTAGTTTTCAGTTATTTTAGTGGCAAAATAATTGCAGACACCGGCAAATGAATTATGCCTGTGATAAGACTACATTTGTTTTAATTTTTTTTTAGAAAAGTGATTTGTGTGCTTGCTGATATCATTAATATACTTCAAAATAATCATTAAAATAATTTATCGTGTTACATAAATGCCATTTATTATTATTGGAAGTTCGATAATGATTTAATATTTTTGATTTATTATACAAAAGATTGTTTTATTTTTCCGAAGTAACTACCTATTACTTAACCAATATTTTCAAAATGTACAAATCAAATTTATTGAAAGAAATATTTCTTATGAGCAAAGTGCAAGAAATTTTGGGAATATCTTCATTGTTTGTATCTAAGAAAAGAAATAAATATAAAATTACTTGTAACCATCCTTTACATGCACTCATATTATCTATATATTTACTGTTTTTCTTGTGTGTATCTTATACATTTATATCTAATTTATTTGAATTTATTCAAATTATTAGAAAAGAAAGTTTTGCGCTTATAATGACAACTACTGTTACTAAAGCTGTTGGGTATATAGCATGTTACTTTATTTACTTTAATAGTTTTGTGAACGCCAAAATTTTTCTTAACATATACAAAAAATTGAACCAAATGGAATACGACTTTAAGAAGTTTGGAATAACTTCAGCTTACAATACAAGATTTATTTTATTATTTAATTTTGAACTTTTAAAAATCGTTACATGTACTACTGTGTTTATTTTTCAGAACTGGGGGTTATTTTCTCAAATAAATGATAAATATTGTCAAACCACTTTAGCCTATAATTTTTTTACAACGTATTGTAACATTTTGTGCTTTATTAGTCAAGCAATGGTATTTTATATAGTAATTGCTATTGCTCAAAAATTAAATTTAATTGTTTTGTATATGGATGAAAAAATACTACAAATTAATGACAATAGTAAGTATATTATTAATAGTAAATGTACTTTTGATCCGAAATGGCCAGAATCAATAACATTCCGCTTGCCAAAATCGTCAAGTTTAATCTACAGCTGGACTGGATTGAGGAGTGACTGGATTGGGGTGTAGCTGAAAACCGAAGATAGTACAATAGACCCGAATAACTTTCTTTTTATTGATGACTGTTTAAAAATTGTTTGATCATGGGAAGATCCTGACCAAAAAGCGACAATATCTGATATGTGAACTTGAACATTCCAAGAAAACGAATCTTTCTTATTTTGATAAATTTCATATTTTTCACCTCTTGGTAACTTCATTTGGGTACTTCATTTCTTACGTACCTTGTTTGAAATTGTTTAGGATTTCTAAGATAGCAATATTTATATCTTATTTCTGAATCAATATCTGAATTGAAAACATTTACATCGGTATCTATTGAACGCTGATCCATCTTACAAATATAAATTGTTGTGTTTTAGGACAAACCCATCATGATTATAGTAATGAATCCATTTCAAAAATAAAATTTCTGATGATCGCTCATAAAAGAATTCACGATATTAACATATTAGTTATAGATATGTTTTCGTTTCATTCTTTGTTTATTGGTGTTGTTGATGTAGGAATAGCTCTGGACCTTATAGTAACAATTTATGAAAATGTAATAACGTGTTAATATTTTTATAAATTGCAAAACATAAAATTTAAAAAATTTGTTTCAGATTTCTAACTTCGACCTCTTCAGTATCGGTTATCAGTTAATATTACTATGTGTTCAACTGTTTTTAATCACATTTATATGTTCCTTGCCATCGTTAATGTATAAAGAGGTATAAAATTGTTTATTAATTAAAAATACTAATAACTGAAATTATATAGGTTCAAAATTGTATCAGAAAAGTTTTTAAAATGATGATTAAGATAAATACTGGATTATTAAACAAAGAGGTAAAAATTTTAGTAGTACTTATACTCCTTTTATTTTTACCATTTAACAATAATTTCAGTTACTTATTTTTGTCAAACAACTGGAGCGTCTCAAATTTTCTATCGTAATTGCATACACCTCTCCGATCGATTTAAAATTTTTAGTAATTGTAAGTAACCCACAATTGATAAAATAAAACTTTAGTCTGTTATTAAATTAAAAAAAAGTTTTTTAACTTGACAGTAATAAAATACAAATTGTATTTGACAATTTAAATTATTAATTTTTCCTAGAAGTTTACATTAGTTCATTGTAGTCTAAACTTGAGCTTGAATGAATGGACTAGACATCTGGACACCATAATAGGGTAGAAGGGAATCAAAATTTGATATTAATAAACTGAGGTTTATTTTTCGGTAATTGGACAAAACTACGTGGGTTCATGCATGGTATTAACCGTGAGGAAAACACGTTCACCTGGTAATCACTCTCTGCTGAACACTTCAATCTTATTCACTTTGCAACCGCAAGACTTTTGATCATATCTTGCGTGCGTTATAATTACTTGCATGAACCCACCATAAGATTCGTGGTTATGAGAAAATTTCACAATAAAGAAAAATCATAACTTTATACATACTATTGACTATTTTATTAAAATTAAATTTTTGATTTTAGGCTCTTGTGTGGTTTGTTAATATGGTTACATTTATTTTGCAAGCAAAAGAAGTCTTAAAATTTACTTTAGTTTCCAAAAATGTTACCCTTATTAAGCATTTTTAATTAATTTTATATTTTAAACATGTGACATCTATATGTGAAAGCACATCCATTTTGAGAAAATATGAAATTTTACTAAATATTTATTACTATATTCTGTGTTAAATTTTGTGTTTCAATAAATGAATATTGCTATAAAGGATTTATAAAAACCAAATAAATTTTACTTCTGACTTTGTTTTTTATTAAACAATTCAAATCTAATAAATTTGAGCTATGAAAAGAAAAATAATTATTTCAAAAATTGATGTTGATATTTAATACATAGCTAAAGTAACTTCACAAAAGTAAAAAGTACTTATTAAATAATACAATGTTTCGATTCCAGGTCTCATTACAATCAAACGGCTTTCACTCTGAACAATTCATTTCGGTAAATACCAGCGCCTACAGCCATGCTCGGTACTTATTTACCTACTTGCACTGTACGTATTTCTTCTACTCTCTCCCTGCCTTTATATATTAATTTCACAAATTCATTAAATTATCAATATATTTATTTCAAAAAATATAATTAATTATGAAATATTCACAAAAATTAAGTAATTTTATAATAATTATCAGATTATCTATATTACAACCGACGATAAGTCGTCAAATTTTACAATTTCCTGTTGTTAGCTTACTTCATAGCTGAGTTTGTTCCTCTTCGGCAATGGTTTGCATATATGTAACTCGAGCAACCGAATGTAAATGTTGTGACATAGATTTACCAGTTTGTTCTACCATCTTGGAGAAATAGCTTTCAGAATCTTGTAAAAGTATATGTGGACTATCATATTCCACCATTTCACCAGCATCCATTACTAACACTTTATCGCCATCCATTATCGTATGCAATCGATGCGCAATAGTCAATACTGTGCAATGCTCAAATTTATTCCTAATAGTTTTTTGAATTAATTCGTCGGTTCTAAAATTCAGTGTAAAATTTTAAATAAGTAAGTGCGATTTTTATTGTTGCAAATTGATCTTTACCGAGGATCCACGTTTGCAGTTGCTTCATCTAGAACTAAGATCTTATTTTTTCGTAAAATAGCTCTAGCTAAACAAATTAACTGTCTTTGCCCAACACTGAAATTACTTCCTCCTTCTTGGACGAAAAATTCTAAAGATGCTGCTACATCTTTTAACTCCACCTACAACATAAACAACAATAAGTGACACGATAACAAGTCAGATGGCAACCATACTTCTTCCAACACCTTCCAAATGTCTTTATCAGAAAACTCATCAAATGGATCTAAGTTATACCTAAGAGATGCCGAAAACAAAACTGGCTCTTGTGGAATTATTGAAATTTTTCTTCGTAAATTATGGAGACTGAGATTATTGGTGTCAATGCCGTCGATAATTATGCTACCCTCCAAAGGAGCAAGTCGAAACAAAGCGGAAATTAGAGAAGATTTTCCGGCTCCTGTTCGACCCACAATACCAACCTGCAAATTTAAATTATTGGGTTTACTAAATATTATCTTTATTTGAAAATAAATTTAACCTTTTCGGTTGCTTTAACGGTGAAATCCAAATTTTTTAGTACTGGTGGTTCATCATCCGAATATCTTAGAGAAACTTTATCAAATGTTATGTTTCCAAGTTTTGGCCAAGTTTCTGGAGGGGTTACTTCTGCGTTAGAAAAATGCTATAAGCTTTTCAAAAATGGTTTCAAAAAATATCTTAACCTGTTTTGGTTTCATCAGAGCCTTCCCTTTTTAATTTCGTATAATCTAAAACTCTCTCTACTGATGTCATTTGACTCACAAGCTCTGCAGTTTGTCTCATTCCATATTGGACCATACCGTTGAGAATAAACGATTGAGATAAAGCTAAACCAACTTGACTGGCAGTAATAGCTCCAACTAAAATATTTAAAAGTTATACATGAAAAACTCTGTAAGATGAGATATTACAGTGATTTATGGCAATAAAGCTGAATATTGTACACGTTATGAATATGAAACTGAGGAAATCAATCCATAAACCAAAAGATGCAATTGAAACTAGCATTATGTACCACGTGGATGTATGAGTATCCTATAACATTTAAAATTTGTAATTTGTTACATTACCATTAATTATTATTGCAATCTTACTTGATGCCAATCAAATTCATCGATGAGAACGTTTTGGCAAGCCGATGATCTTATAGTGACTATTCCGTTTATAGACGAATTTAAATGTGAGAAAACAGGGCTTTTGGCTGAAAACAAATAATTTAAGATTTTAAAATATAAATTCAGATGAGGATTTACCAATGCCTTCCAAATGCTTAATATTTCTTGCAACTGTCATATACCATCCTCGAATTTTGTAAAACAATATTGCCAAGATTGACACCAAAACTATCATGTAAACGTTTGTAGTAAAGACCATTATCAAAATACCTGCCATTACTAAAAATATCTAAAAAATTAAAAATGTTTAGTACTATCTAATAATTTGCTTTAAACTTTAACTATTATACCTGTATTGCTTCTATCATCATTCTCGGCAAGATTTCATCAATCATTCCTATATCTCTAGAAAATCTATTCAATATTCTTCCACTTGGATTGGTATCAAAAAATCTCATCGGAGCTTGCAATAGCGAAGAGAACATTTTTTTATGTAAGTTTTGTGAAGCAATCATAGCCATTTTGTAAAAGGCCAATGCTCGTGCAGTCAAAAGAATTATACTCAAAATAATTAGACTAGTGTATACGTATACTGCTAAATTAGAATCTATTGGTATTACATCACAATAAATATTATTTAAAGTAAGATCAATTTTTTGAGTTTCATTCAATGAAATTTTTATATCCTTTTGAACGGTAGTTCCTAAATAACTATCGTTCTGTTGTGTGCAATATTTTTGCCCATTTCGAATTTCTTCTTCTTCTGTCCTAAATTTATTTCAATATTTACTAACTACATATATTTTTAAATTTTTAATAAATAAGTTTTTTTACCAATTCGTTAGCCACAAATCGCAAGCATTTGAACTAATTTGTCCACCTAACATGAGAAGCAATAAACCAAATAACATTAAATAATTTCCAGATGCTTTTGCATATTCCAAGTATGCCTTAGATCCGTACTTCGTTACTTCTTCTTCGTTTGAATTATCTTCTATATCGTCAAACTCTGACACTTCCTATAATTTAAAAAACACAATTAAATTAAAAAATACATTTTCGATCGGGTTATTACCGATTGTACTGAAAGATTCATTGATATTCTACGAATTCTACGTTTGCTATCATTCATCGATCCTCTTTTAACAATTTTAGAACTCTCATCTTCAACTGCTTCCTTTGTTTCATCAGAAGACACCAACATTCTAGTAAAATCCAGTTCCATTTTTGACAACTCTTGGAATGTACCTTGGGCTTCTATTTTTCCCTGTCAAAATTTTACATAAATATCTCAGTATTTCTTATATTATAAAAATTTACTTCATTTATAACCACGATTTGGTCGGCTTTCTTCAAATATTGCAGTTGATGTGTTACCAATATTCGTGTTTTATTTTTTAGGTAACGAACAATGCATTCATTAAATAATTGTTTACCTACATGAGTATCAACAGCCGAAAGTGGATCGTCCAATAAATAAATATCAGCATTTCTGTAAATTGCTCTTGCTAAATTAATTCTGGCTCTTTGACCTCCGCTTAAAGAAACTCCCTTTTCGCCAACCATAGTTTGATCGTTATTAGGTAGCAATTCAAAATCTCTTTCCAAAGCGCAAACCTTAACGACCTCCTTATATAACGCACGATCATATTCTTCCCCAAACAAAATATTTTTGCGAACCGTTGATGCAAATAACCACGCTTCCTGTGAAGAATACGACATTGTGCCTCCAACTGTTACAACTCCATCATTTAGAGGTAGTTCTTCTAGCAATAGTTGTAAACATGAAGATTTTCCACTTCCAACTTGGCCAATAATTGCACATAAACTTCCAGCAGGAATTTTGAGATTAATATTTTTTAAAACAGGGGTATCACTCACCCACGAGGCAGTGACATTTTTCAATAAAATTTCTTTCGAATCATTTTGAACTATTGCCGAACTTCCTTTTTCTTCCAACAGCAAAAACTCTTGTAAGCGTTTTATAGAAACCAAAGTTTCTGCTCCCATGCTTGTAGCCATTGGATAATATATAGCCATGCTAGCTTGAAGAATATTAAAAAATTGTGCTGCAGAAAACACTTTTTCTGCTGTGACTTCGTTTCCGAGGTAAAAGTAAGTAATGATGGTTATGAAAAGAATTGTTCGTTCTATAAAAACTGCTGAACTGAGAATTACTCCCTTAACATAAGAGGTTATTGTAAGTACTCGTACTTCTTGTTGTCTTACTAAATTGACTATGTTTGCAAATGGTAGTTCCCAAGCGTACATTTTAATAACTTGAATACCCGAAACAATTTCGGCCATTTTTTTCACCCTGCTATCGGTTTTCAATGCTATTTGTGAACGAAACCTGGACGAAAGTTTTCCAACAAATGCTTGAAAAATAAAAAATTAGTATGGTATTTGAGCGACAGTTAAATACTTACCATAAACAGGTATTGTGGCCAGAAATAAAGATCCAACTCCTACGAATGCGGCTACATCAACTTGCTTCCAAATGAAGTAAGTGACTATTACAACTTGAAATGGCATTATCCAAAAGAAGTGTAAAGGTACAACTACCAAATCAAAACGACTAACATCATTGGATAATAAATTTACAATTTGGCCTGCTCCTGATTTTTTCAAAGAGTCCTGGTTGAGTTTCAAAAGCTGAATAACAGAAAATTGGGATTGTTTAAAATGATTTAATCTTAAAGCTGTAATTTTGAATTTCGAGGTTAATGATAGTACCTACCTATTTAAATTTTTAGGTGGTTAAATTTTGTAATATAGTAGCGGAAAATTAGAAATTCATAGTTTAATGTTAAAAGGCTTACCTTTCTATATACCAGCGATGAGCAAGCAATTCTAATTTGCATTCCAATTTTTGTTATCATTAAATTTGTGTGATGATATAAGAACAGCACGACAAAAGTTGATATCACTAATAAGCTACCAAATAAATACATGTGATTTAAATTGTCTTCGGCACTAATTTGATTATTCGGAAAAAATAATCTGATAAATATGGATAGTAGTACTGGCTGCAATGGTCTAAAACAAGAAATAAATCATAAATTGTATACTACAAAGTGTTGGCTTTTACTTTTCTTTTGATGATATAACTGTGAACAAATACAGAATACAAATATGTTTCGATTTGTGTTGGGGTTACTTTGTGGAATAGCATGACGCACATTAAAACGACGCCAATTGAATCATTTTTGTATAAAATTCCATATTATAGTAATTTACAAGGTAAGTTCCAAGTTTTTAATTTATTATAATGAAGATTAAAAAGGTTTTAGAAAATATTTTTATAAATTTGTGATGTATTACAAATCTATGCAACGCAAATCGAAACTTTGGTATACTGAAGCTGATAGTTTTCGTACCTTATGATAACAAATTGAAGAAAGAGTAGAATACCATAACACATAAATAAAGAGATAAACGTTTTTCTAATGGCCCTTAGTAAACTAGGTTGTGATTTTTTTCCCTTTTTTTCTTGTATTATTTCTTCATTCCAATATTTTTCTAACTCATTGCATAATTTTCCTGATCTATCAGCATTTAAGCTTTCAAAAAGATCTTGTATTTTTAAACCTTCTGTAGTACATTTTTTGCACAATTTTGCAAACCAACTATAAAATTTAATATACTTTAAACGAAATATAATAAAAAGTTGTATACTTACACAAAAAGTAATCTTGAAAAAATATTCGCAGTTACTTGTGGATTAGCATTTTTAATGCGTATATTATTATCCATCGCATTAATTACGTTTACCTAAAATTACAAAAATTGGCTTCCGGAAAACAAAATTTTCACTTTCTTAAGATGATTCAAGTAGGAAACCAAAATGCTTTAATTTTTTAACAACACAGTTCGAACGAGATCAAAAGTATACTAAGTAATACTTCAGAGTATAGTATATATAAATTTTTGAATAAATTATGTAATTTTATTAATTTACTTAAGATATCCTTTTATTTACAAAACTGTTTAGTTAGATTAAATATTAATTATGTTAGGTTATAAAAAACTTAAAAATAATAATTAAACAACGTAAATAAACATGTAATAATTTAAAATTCAGTAATGTTTGCATATTTTTAGATTGTCTAAACTTTTATCACTTATTTGGTAGCAAAACCCATTATTTTGAAGATTGGTCACCAAAATTTATTTTTATTAATTATTAAAATTTATTTAAAGTTATTTTTAAGTGCATATTTTGTTTTGAACGATTATCATCTTATTTATCACAACTTCCTACACTTTAATCAGGATAACTTACCACCATCGTTGATTGCAAATTTTGCATGAGCTTCATAGTTGCGTATTTGAATGTTATGTCACGCTCTATCTTGTAGCAAAAAAGAAACAAAAAAATCAATTACTTTGCTCACCGCTTATGGTGTCGAAAAGACCTACCTTTTAGTACTAGAAGATGAAAGTTCCAAAGCCGTCTAACTGTGAGACAATTAAGGGTTGCATTCTTTCATATTAAGATAAATCACTTCAGCAAGATAAATACGAGGAAGGTTTAAAAACTATTTATTTATCACAAGCAGATTTTTCATAAGAAATATACTGTGGCTTGGAACTGAAAGGGCCAATGTCATAAAGTGCACTTTTGAGATAAATGACATTAAAAGTTTTACTAAAAATTCTTTTATTTATAACTGCTTCAAAGTAAAAGTTGCTTTCATCAACTTTTTGGCCTTAGTTAGACTATATGTACAGATATTTATTGGATAATTTGTGTTTCAAAAAAATTTATATTTTGGAAAATAAAGTTGATATTGGCTTTTCCTTCATAAATTTTGTATATATTTGAATGACATTTGGCCGCAATAAAATCAATAAAAGTTATATATTTTATGAACTTTATTCAGAAAAAAATTAATAAACACAAAAATAAAGAAATTAAATCTTAAAAAGAAAATTTCAAGAATTAGGTGTGATATTAGCGTTGATTAAAGAAATATTTTTTTTTTCAATCAACGATATTAGTATGTGTCGTAAAATATAGAATTATACAAACATAACCAAACGTTAAAAATTTTAGAATTTTTAACCGTAAGAAATGAAAAGTTTGTTTAATTCTACAAAAATAAAGAACAATAAATTTAATTTATTATCTTTATTAAAAAAATTATTAATAATTTAAGATCTGCGCAGCGAAGCACTCCAATGAGTTCCGTCTGGAAAACAGAAGAATACCTCTCCAGCGATAGATTTATAGCTAGCTGCAGTTCCAAGGAGAATATCCCCGCACCCAAGCCAGTATTGTTTTTGGATCCGACCGTGTACAGACATATATCAGCTCGGTCAGATCCTTTTGTGTTTGAAGAGGCTCATGTAATGTATTTGTTTTACGATGTACAAAATGCGTTTTTAGGGTAGATTTGACGTCTAAAAAATCGGTTTGCTCTAGTTTTATCACTTGTATAGGAGGTTTTCTTTGAACAAACGTATTAAATTATCCCAATCGCGTGGTAACTGAATATCAGCTGCAGTATGTTTTTTGTCTTTTCTATAGCAGCATGGTATCTGCTTCTATATATATTTTTTTTTGAAACTTTGAAACACAAGATGCAAATAAAATATGAACATCTCAGTATCACCTCATAATAATGTAATGTGCAAGTTAAACATAAAATTCATACAGACACCTTTTTTTTAATTTAATATCATAAAATGCATCTGTAATCACATGAAACGGAAATATGGCACCATGAGTGTAAAACCATAGTAAGTGCAAATTTTTTTTTTGAGATTTTAATGCTAAACAACTGTATTAGTAATAACTTAATAGTGTAAAACACTAGTAAGCGCAAATTAATACTTTTATGTACGAAAAAGCAGATACTTGGATTAAAAGAAAATTTTTTCAAAAGTTAGGTGTGATATATTTTATGTAGTATGGTTAAAATACTAATATTTTATTAACGTTTTAATTTTATATGTTTACTAAAAGGCTTAAAAATTATTGTTTTGTAACAACTTTAAATAATTGTTAGGGGAGAGGTTTGCAAGTTGCCAGTGCTTGCAGGTTGCCAGGGTCTCTGAATTTCGGCATCTAAGCGAGCCACACAAAAAATTTCGACTGAAATCGTCAACAAAGGAGGTGTGGTCAATTTTAAACTACTTTTGGTCTAAAAATATCCAATATTACAGTGTCTACTGAAGAAAGTGTGAAAAAGCGTAAATTTAAAAGTGAATAATTAAAATTGTGTTTTTGTTTTGTGATTATAAATTGAACATTTTTATATAAAATTCAAAGTAAATATTTTTACTGTGTTGTATTATATTCAATTTAATTCATTCCAAAAGAATTTCAAAAATAAAACAAATTGGAAATTTTTTGTACGAATTATTGTAAAATAGCTTCAGAATGCAGGTTGCCATGCTTTAAGACTTGTAAGTTGCCACCCCTATTTTTTTCGCTTATTTCAACTTGTATGCCAGCTTTCATGATTTTTTGATGATTACAATTGTTATTAAGTCAAAAGTAAACTGTTTTTCTTACAATTTTGAAATATTTGTAGTATGGCAGCGCGTAGATCTAGAAAAAGCGACCGCGGTATTAAGAATTATGATGCATTGCTCGTCGGGCAATTTCATGCCAATTTACACAAATTTTTTTATAATTATGTTTTTAAATATGACTAAGAACAAAGAAAATGCAATATATTTTTACAATCAGATGTTTTTCTTTCCGTTTTTCTACATTTTCAGCAATTTTACAGGGGGTGGCAACCTGCAAACCTAAATTTCAAGGTGTCGATTTTAGGTACTTTAGAAAATTGCTTGTAGAACTTTTATTTTTTGAAATTTGAAATGATTTCTACTTCAGGATTGTGGCATTATAGTTCCTCTTTCCAAAGTATTTTTTTTATTTACAATATATTAATTTTAAGATGAGTTATGATAAAAAAAGCTAAGGGGTGGCAACCTGCAAGTCATTCCCCTACATATAGGAACGTACCCAGGGAATTTTAATATATAAATTAAAAAAATGTACGATCATAAAGCGCATCGTTACGACTATTAATTAATAATTTTCCTAGATGCAAGCAATAAAATCGCCACAATCGATTTTTCATTATTAGTGCTTTCGAAGTTTTTGCATTTTTAGTTACGCTTTATTTGCAATTATGAGGAAGAATTTTAGATATACCAAAAGAAACTTGAAGGTTTGAAAGTAAGACTTTGACAGATTGTAATCGATCATGTGAGTTGATTTGCAAATACTGCTATATTTTTAATGAGTTCATTCTTGGTTTTGTTTAATATATTCAATTGTATTATTATATTGAAATCTGCTTTTTGATTTTGAATTTTAAAAATGTATCAACGTGAGTTTCGTTTGCATTTCTTTTTTTTGAGTCTAATTAAATGTTATAAAATTAAATACTTTAAAGTAAAATTAAATTTTAAAGATAAAATTAAATGAGATCAAAGTGACTATTGCACACATGTGTTACATGACTAACATGAACCAATGATATTTAGCGATCCGATCAATTCTAACCAATGGCGTTAGAATTAAGCGATAATTGTTCAAGTTGCTTTGATAATTGCACATATGCATTTTGATAATTGTGTACGTTGCTCTTATTTATAACGTAATGAGTATTTTTTAAATATTATTTACTACTACATTGTGTCTAATTCTAATATGTGCAATAGTCTTACCGAATTTATTACGTGCATTATTGATTATCATCCAATTTGACTACGTTCCTATATTTAAACCTTGATGTCATTAGTAAATGTCCTCATGCTTTGCATTCGGACATTTACTTGACAACAAAGTTTTCATGGCAACGTAGTCAAATTATTACTGATAATCAAAAATGCACTTAATATAGGTATTGTAAGTGACAATAACCCTTTATAGCAGTTAATATTGGAAACATAGACGTGTGCCATTTTACACTTATTTTATCAAATTTAAGACTTTTAACTGCCAACAGAAAAAAACAAAAATTTAGATTTTTTAATTGTGTCACTGTTGTACCGAAACTTCGATTTGTTTATATGAAAGTAAGCGATTTTAGCATATGGAAATTAAAATATTTGAAAAAGATGAAACAGTGAAAGAAAGTCTTTACGCCAAAAGGAAACTAAAACTTGGTCTATACATTTTTTAAATAGAAAACAAAAAAGTCATTGTTACTAATCTTATGTGACACTTAAAAAAATTATTTAAATCTTTATTGTTTAGTTTAATATATTTTTATTTCTTAACCGGCTGCAAGTGTTAAAATTAACATTTTTACAAAAGTGGTAAAAGTGTCCAAATTATTTGTCAAGTAATTATACGCGGGTGTATTGAAAGTATGTTTTGTTGTAAAGTTTCATCCTTTGATAGAATCAACACAAAACATTTAAATTATACATTCATTTGTATGTCATCGAAAGTCAACCAAAGTTGTTCGAAATATAACTTTTTAAATAAAAAAATTTAAATATTACTTATGTCCTGATAAAGTACTTTGTTATCAAAAGTTTAACTTCCTGTATGACCAATCTTTAGTGATAGTTTCTACTCTTTATAGATGATGCTTCCAACGACTGCAATATTTATATTGCGGATCCATTTGGACTTAATCCTTAGTTTTTTTGCCCTACCGATGTAAAACTGGACTTTTTTTAGTAGGTATTGGTATTAATCGAATTTTATAAATTACTATTATATTTAACAAAATATAACTGGAAATATAAAATGTGTACAAAAGTTGAGTAAATGTTATATCAGATTCGCTAGTACAGTACACAATTTAAGATGTGTTATAAAACATCAAAGTTGCTATTTGTTACCTTCTTCATAACTGTGTGTTTTCTTCTTCAGCAATACTTTGCATATATGTAACTCGAGCAACAGAATGTAAATGTTGTGTCATAGATTTACCGGTTTGTTCCACCATCTTGGAAAAATAGCTTTCGGGATCTTGTAAAAGTAAATGTGGACGATCATATTCCACCATTTCACCAGCATCCATTACTAACACTTTATCCCCATCCATTATCGTATGCAAACGATGCGCAATAGTCAATACTGTGCAATGTTCAAATTTATTCCTAATAGTTTTTTGAATTAATTCATCGGTTCTAAAATTCAGTGTAAAATTTTAAATAAGTAAGTGCGATTTATATTGTTACAGATTGATCTTTACCGAGGATCCACGTTTGCAGTTGCTTCATCCAGAACTAAGATCTTATTTTTTCGTAAAATAGCTCTAGCTAAACAAATTAACTGTCTTTGCCCAACACTGAAATTACTTCCTCCTTCTTGGACGAAAAATTCTAAAGACGCTGCTACATCTTTTAACTCCACCTACAACATAAACAACCATAAGTGACAAGATAACAAGTCAGATAGCAACCATACTTCTTCCAGCACCTTCCAAATATCTTTATCAGAAAACTCATCAAATGGATCTAAGTTATACCTAAGAGTTGCCGAAAACAAAACTGGCTCTTGTGGAATTATTGAAATTTTTCTTCGTAAATTATGGAGACTGAGATTATTGGTGTCAATGCCGTCGATAATTATGCTACCTTCCAAAGGAGCAAGTCGAAACAAAGCGGAAATTAGAGAAGATTTTCCGGCTCCTGTTCGACCCACAATACCAATCTGTAAATTCGAATCTTTGAGTTTATAAAATATTGCAATTTTAAATACATTTATTTGAAAATATTTTAACCTTTTCAGTTGCCTTAACAACAAAATTCAAATTTTTTAGTACTGGTGGTTCATCATCCGAATATCTTAAAGAAACATTATCAAATGTTATGTTTCCAAGTTCAGGCCAAGCTTCTGGAGGGCTTCCAGCTGAGTTAGAAAATGCTATAAGTTTTGTTAAATTGTTGTAACAAATTTAACCAACCTGTTTTGGATTCATCGGAGCCTTCTCGTTTAAGTTTCGTGTAATCCAAAACTCTTTCCACCGACGTCATTTGACTCACAAGCTCTGCAGTTTGTCTCATTCCATATTGGACCATTCCGTTGAGAATAAACGATTGAGATAAAGCTAAACCAACTTGACTAGCAGTAACACTTCCAACTAAAATATTAAAAAATTAAAGTGGAACCACACTGAAGAATAAAACTTTACAGTAACTTATGGCAATAAAGCTGAATATTGTACACGTTATGAATATGAAGCTGAGAAAGTCAATCCATAAACCAAAGGATGCAATTGAGACCAACATTAAGTACCAGGTGGATGTATGAGTATCCTGTAACATTTAAACTTTTAAACTTGTAACAATAACATTAACAATTTCAGTTTTACTTGATGCCAATCAAATTCTTGAATGAGAACATTTTGGCATGCCGCTGATCTTATGGTGACTATTCCGTTTATAGACGAATTTAAATGTGAAA
This sequence comes from Rhagonycha fulva, assembly GCA_905340355.1. Taxonomy (NCBI): domain Eukaryota; kingdom Metazoa; phylum Arthropoda; class Insecta; order Coleoptera; family Cantharidae; genus Rhagonycha; species Rhagonycha fulva. The sequence goes on from HG996556.1 coordinate 41,377,453, forward strand.
AAACTGGACTTTTGGCTGAAAACAAATAATTAAAACTTTTAAATTCAATTTGAGATGAATAATTACCGATGCCTTCCAAATGTTTAATGTTTCTGGCAACCGCCATATACCATCCTCGAATTTTATAAAATGCTATCGCCAAAATCAAAACCAAAATAATCATGTAGACATTTGTGATAAATACCATAATCAAAATACCAATCATAACTAAGAATATCTAAAATTAAAAAAATTCAGTAGTAGGTAATTTGTTTAGATGTATTTGCATTTTACCTGTATAGCTTCTATCATCATTCTCGGCAAGATTTCGTCAATCATTCCTATATCTCTAGAAAACCTATTCAATATTCTTCCACTTGGATTAGTATCAAAGAATCTCATCGGTGCCTGCAATAGCGAAGAAAACATTTTATGATGTAAGTTTTGTGAAGCAATCATAGCCATTTTGTAAAAAGACAGTGCTCGTGCAGTCAAAAGAATTATACTTGAAATAATTAAGCCCGTATACACGTACACTGCTAAATTAGAATCTATTGGTATTGTATCGCAGTGAATATTTTTTAAATTTTGGCTAAAGTTTTGAGTTTCATTAAATAAAATGTTTTTATTTGTCAGGACTGACTCATTTAGTGCAAAATGTTGGACTAAATAATTTTCATTCTGTTCTGTACAATATTTTTGTTCAATTCGTATTTCTTCTTCTTCTGTCCTAAATTTATTTCGATATTTAATAACTCTATTTTTTTATAAATCAGATTTTTTTACCAGTATGTCAGCCACAAATCACAAGCATTTGAACTAATTTGTCCACCTAACATGAGAAGCAGTAAACCGAATAGCATTAAATAACTTCCAGATGCTTTTGCATACTCCAAGTATGCTTTAGATCCGTACTTTGTTACTTCTTCTTCGTTGGAATTATTTTCTACATCGTCAAACTCTGACATCTCCTGCAATTTAAAGAACCTAATTAAATAAAAAAAAATACATTTTTGATAGAGTTATTACTGATTGTATAGATAAGTTTGTCGATAGCTTCCGTACTCTACGCTTGTCATTCATCGATCCTCTTTTAACAATTTTGAAACTTTCATCTTCAACTGTTTCTTTTGTTTCATCAGAAGACACCAACATTCTAGTAAAATCCAATTCCATTTTTGACAACTCTTCGAATGTACCTTGAGCTTCTATTTTTCCCTGTCAAAATTTTACATAAATATCTCACTATTTTGTATATTAGAAAAATTACTTCATTTATAACCACGATCTGGTCGGCTTTCTTCAAATATTGTAGTTGATGTGTTACCAATATTCGTGTTTTATCTTTTAAGTAACGAACGATACATTCATCAAATAATTGTTTACCTACATGAGTATCGACAGCCGAAAGTGGATCGTCCAATAAATAAATATCAGCATTTCTGTAAATTGCTCTTGCTAAATTAATTCTGGCCCTTTGACCTCCACTTAAAGAGACTCCCTTTTCGCCAACCATAGTTTGATCGCTACTAGGTAGCAATTCAAAATCCCTCTCCAAAGCGCAAACCTTAACGACCTCCTTGTATAACGCACGATCATATTTTTCCCCAAACAAAATATTTTTGCGTACCGTTGATGCAAATAACCACGCTTCCTGTGAAGAATACGACATTGTGCCTCCAACTGTTACAACTCCGTCATTTAGAGGTAGTTCTTCCAGCAAAAGTTGTAAACATGAGGATTTTCCACTTCCAACTTGACCAATAATTGCACATAGACTTCCAGCAGGAATTTTGAGATTAATATTTTTTAAAACAGGAGTATCACTCACCCACGAGGCAGTGATATTTTTTAATAAAATTTCTTTCGAGTCATTTTGAACTATTGCCGAACTTCCTTTTTCTTCCAACAGCAAAAACTCTTGTAAGCGTTTTATAGAAACCAAAGTTTCTGCTCCCATGCTTGTAGCCATTGGATAATATATGGCCATGCTTAATTGAAGAATATTAAAAAATTGTGCTGTCGAAAACACTTTCTCTGCTGTGACATCGTAACCGAGATAAAAGTAAGTGATGACGGTTATAAAAAGAATTGTTCGTTCTATGAACACCGATGAACTCAGAATTACTCCTTTAACATAAGAAGTCCAGGTGAGAACTCGTATTTCTTGTTGTCTTACTAAATTTACTATGTTTGAAAATGGTAACTCCCATGCGTACATTTTAATCACTTGAATGCCCGAAACAATTTCGGCCATCTTTTTTACCCTAGTGTCGGTTTTAACCGCTATTTGTGAACGAAATCTTGAAGAAAGCTTTCCAACAAATGCTTGAAAAATAACAAATTAGTGAAACATTTTATCGACAGTTAAATACTAACCGTGAACAGGTATGGTGGCAATAAATAGAGCTCCTACTCCTGCAAAAGCGGCTACGTTAACTTGTTCCCAAATGAAGTAAGTTACTAGTACAACTTGAAATGGCATTATCCAAAAAAAATGTAAAGGAACAACTACTAAATCAAATCGACTAACGTCATTGGATAATAAATTTACAATTTGACCTGCTCCTGTTTTTTTCAAAGAGTCTTGGTTGAGTTTTAGAAGCTATATAATAGAATGTCTCATTAGCATCTTAAAAGATTATATAACATATCAAATTTAATATTATTGACAATGGTAACAATGATATTTGAAATTTTGAAGTTTACACCGCTTACCTTTTTGTATACCAACGAAGAACATGCAATTCTAACTTGCATTCCAATTTTTGTTATCATTAAATTTGTATGATGATATAAGAAGAGCGAGACAAAAGTTGTTATTACTAGTAAGCTACCAAACAAGTACATATTATTTAAATTGTCTTCGGCACTGATATTGTTATTTGGAAAAAATAATCCGATAAATATGGATAAAAGCACTGGTTGTAATGGTCTGAAATAAGAACAAATCATGAATATCTAATACTACTTAATATAGGTTTCTCGTTTTCTTTTTACGAATTCATTATGTATCTATACAAATATAATGAATTTTTTGTTCTTTGTACAAATTTTGTGCTCCGGTTGACATGCTACCAAATTTGCATTAAAATATCCATCCGGTTGCCTGCTTTATTACTTAAAATGACTTTAAAATTTAATACTTCAAAAATACTTTAATTATTATTACTGTATAAGGTAATATGCACATCTAATACTATTTTATGTTAAAAGACGAAAAATTAAATCACACTCATTTCCAGTCGTAAATTTTTTATGCAAAGTACATCGCAACTGAGGTGTACACAGCAATTAATATTTTCTTACCTTACGATAACAAATTGAAAAAACAATATAACTCCATAAAACATGAATATGAAAATAAAACTTTTTCTAATAGCCCTTAATAAACTGGGTTGAGATTTTTTTCCATTTTTCCCATCTGATAATTCATCATTCCAATATTTTTCCAACTTATTGCATAATTTTTCTGAACTATCAGAATTTAAACATTCAAAAAGATCTTGAATTTTTAAACCTTCTCTGATGCATTTCTTGCACAATTTTGCAAACCAACTAAAAAATGTCTAGAGAGTTTACAAAAATAATTAAGAAAGTTGTACTTACACAAAAAGCAATTTTGAGAAAATATTTGCCGTTATTTGAGGATTGGCATTTTTAATACGTATGTTATTATCCATCGTATTTAAATAAATTTACCTAAAATTAAAAATGACATTTTTATTTTTTATTTATTATTCTGAAAGATAAATAATACCAAACATGCGCGGATAAGGAATAATTTGTTTTTCATGTAAAATCCTTATCAAAAATTTATTAAAACACACCTCGAGTAGTCAAATCAATAACTGCTACTAACTGTTATTACTGCTTATTAGTTTAAACTGCTGTAAAATATTAACCTTTATAAGATAAAGTAAACATTTTAAACAAATTTTTTCATTGTTTTCTAGTTTAATTTCACATGCATACATACATACGTCACATAAATTATTATAAATTCAAGAATTTCTTAAAATAGTTGACATTTTCAAGTAGTCATGCATATTTTTTTCCAGTAATAATTATATGCTTACATAACTTTCTTATCTTCTCTTATCTGTTTAAAAAACCTATCGATTGAGTTAAATTTGGTGATTTTAATTAAAAATCGTATCTGTTAGAAATTTCGATAAAGAAGTTTTCAAGCACTTTAAAAACTTAAAAAGTGTTGTTATATTCATGAGAAATATAAGTATAATAATTTTTGTATTATAATATTCCTATCTAATATTCCAAACTATCGTCTATTCTGAAAAATTTTCTATGTGAAAACAAGGTTTTTTCAATTTTTACGCAGCAAATTCAACGTCAAGGTTTGCATAATTTATCCAATGTCATGTTTTGACTGGGCACTATCGCAACCTTTGCTTTACTGTGTCTTTTTTTCCTTGGATTTTAAACATTAATATTAAACATGAAATTTTATATTAAAAAAAATTATATCACTACACATGACGTCATCGTAAGACAGTGACAGAGCAGTGATGGAACAACATTATTAGAATCGATCACGTAAATGTAAATGACAGGATATGTGTGACTGTAATGTGGTGAAAGACAGCGGTGGACTCGTATTTCAAAATGTGAAATATTTAATTTAAAATCGGGAATTTTTAAGCTCTATTTTACACACTTTATATTTCTGTATAAATTGTAAAGTATTTTGAAAATACTTAAATTTTTTTACTTATTTAGGTATACCTAAATATTTTTTTGAAGACTTTATCTGCTATCTATTGATAGATCATTATGACCAAAAGTAAAATTTGTATCCATTAATTTTAATTAATTTTACTACAATACAAGCAAACCACTTTTCGTATATACATATAAATTTTTTACATTGTCATGAATAACGTAAGGGTTATTCCGATAAAATGCCTAAATTTTACAAATCAACTGTTTTTAGTTGTTTTTCCTTCTATTTGTATATTACTACAAGCAATTAATAGTAAGTATATTTAATTATAACATGACTTACCTACTCAAAAAAAAATTTCCACTTTTGTAAAAAAATTCAAGCATCAACCCAAAGACGTTTCAAATGATTGTAATATGACAATTCAAAACGGATCATAAATAGAATACTAATATTTAAGCAATTACTATAAATATTTCAACAAATTGTTTAATTAATTTTAAAAATTTATTTATGATATCTTTGTACTACTTGCACATATATTTAATTAAATGAAATGCGAATTACGTTATGTAATCAAGTACCTAATAGTAACTAAATAATATAAATAAAGGTGTAATAATTTAAACAAATTTTCTTCAAACTGCAATAAAACATCATCATTATAATGTTGTGATGTAAAGTAAAGCTGCATAATATAGAATATATTTATAAAATCTATTGTGACACGATATAAAATTCGGCGTTTGTAAATTGGGCCAAAAGATTATAAGGGTCGTATGCAAATTAGGCCAGAAAAGATTCAATTATATTAATCATTTGCCTTTTATATATTAATAGTATTACTGCCAATTTACAAATTTCACTTTTTAGGTGTACTTAAGACTGAAATTTGACTAAAAAAATAGTAACAACCTGGAAGACCAGGCTGGAAGACCCCCAGCAATATCAAAAAAATGCTATATCCACCTCCTTCACAGTAGCACCTTTTTTTAAGCTGGAAGGTCCTAAGAGATATTATTAGCTAATAATAATATCTTGCTCCGGATCCAACTGTATCCGACAATGATTTATCATCTCTTAATTACTGACTCCCATCTTAAAGCACTTTTTAAAAGGTTAGAAAACCTCCAGAAAAGTATATTGATCGCTGACTCAATTTACTAGTTTTCTTCCACCAAAAAATATATTGACCGCTGCTGGACCAATTTACTAGCGTCCAGACAACATTTGTTACTGGGCTCACGCTGGTTTAATCCGAAACCGCTAATAAATTATTATTAACAGGATAGAATGCTAAAATTTAATTTTTAGCACTTTTACAGACTAATTACCTTGCTGTGTGTTTTCTAGTCCATATTCTGGATGACATGGTTCAAATTGATCATTTTTTTCCATAGCAATTCTCCATTCATCAGCATTTAGGGTTTTGCTGGGTTTTAGAAGCTTACAGCATTCTCTTTCTAAATCAATCTGGTTTTGCAGTAAATGTTGATGGTTGGCCTGGATCAACCTATGATTTCTTGAAAACCCATTTCTTGCCACCCGGTGCAAATTAAACAAAAAAGACTTCCTTTCCTATCATTGAAGCAACATTTCTTTGGTCATCATTAGATTTTCCGTTCGTCTTTCAATCAACTCATGTGGCACTTATTGTTTTCACTTTTGAATCTTTCCCTTAGCATGCAAACGTTTAAAAGTTGTTTTTTAAACAGTATTTAATGCTTCTGACATTTGCTATTGACTCAAAGTGTCATGTTCATCCAATAACCATTGCAATTTGCTATCTTAAAACTTTTTTAGTTATCCTGATCACTCCTAGTTTCTCACATCAAAATCCCTAATTTTAAATCTTTAAACCAGTCTTCTCAAGGTGTTTTCGATGAAGCATATTCGCCATAAGCTTCTTAAAGCAATCGATGTGCTTCAGCGCCAGTTTTTTTTTAATAAAAACAAAAACTTAATGATGTGTGCAAATGTTCCTTATTTGACACGAAATTTGACGGTTTTATGTGATATAAAAATATGCGCGTCATTAAAAATCAACAAAACAAAAATAAAAGAGGTTCTTCTGCTATTTTATGTTTTTTAGAGCCGAGCTTATGAAGGCAGATAGATTTTTAAATCTCGGTTAACTCTAACCAACTGATAACTTTGATTTTTAACTTTATCGCTCTGTTAAATATTTATCGAACGGTTAAATTTATCAAATAGATTAAGTTAATCAATCGATAACTAATCAAAAGATTTAAAAAATGTAAAATTCTTTTACAGCTTCGAAAAAGTGACAGAAACTTACATTTTTTTACATTTTATAAATCCTTTGATTAGTTATCGATTGATTAACTTTATCTATTTGATAAATTTAACCGTTCGATATATAAATATATATCGAACAAAGCGATAAAGTTAAAAATCAAAGTTATCAGTTGGTTAGCTTTAACCGAGATTTAAAAATTTATCTGCCCATTATAAGCTCGGCTCTTAGTATGATTAATTATTCTATTCGATAATATTCTTTGTTTCACTTGATAAATTGATTGATGGATTGAATGGGTAAATAAAAAATCAATTACAAAAAAAAAATTTCTTTTTTTAATTAGTTAAAAAACAGTTATTTATAATAATATAAACATTTAATAATGCATCCTTCACATTTTTGTCAGATATTTTGCAACAAGATTAAAAGCTGGGCAACCGTTTGTATAAAAAAAAAAGTTTAGCCCTACTGTGCTATGCGACTATACTTTTTTTGATACACTTCTTCTTCTAAATCAGTTTTAAAGTTTAACTTTGTGTAGAAATTGTGAATCGTAAATTAAGAGGGTTATTAAAACAAAGAATCAATAAAACGTTGCAATCCAAAAACGGTAGCTCTCCAGTTTTGTTTTTCCCGTTGGTCGTATAAATCAGCCTTTGGTGATATTCATATTTCAGAAAGCTGGAAGGTAAGTTTTTAAAAGAAAATGTTGTTCGGGGTAGTTAAAAACTAAATTATTATAAGGGTACCCTTATCCATATGGCTATAATATACCAATGTTGCTGAATATCGGCAGACAATATTGGTCATCAATATTGGCGCAATATTGCACCAACATTTAGTTAATATTGGTTCCATGTTGATTTCCTATATTGCTCTAATATTAGAACACAATATTGAACCAATGTTGGCTGAATTTTGCAATATTGGGGCAATATTGAGCTACATAGGGTGAGTTGTACTACAATTCAAATAATTACAATAATATAGACTGTGCAAAACAATTAACACAATGAATAATTTAAACTTTACACGGTCAAAGCGGTTAATTTTTTTTTTTTTGCATTTGTGATGGAGATAATCGGTGGCAACTAAATTTTTGGTCACTATTTTTATCATTAAATAGCCAGTATATTTTAAAATAAATGGTCAGTATTTAATTGAATTTTGGTCAGTATAATTTATTATTTTGGTCAGTATTACTATTTATTAATTTAGTCAGTATATTTTTGTTATTTTGGTCAGTACACTCTATTGTAAGTTGCAGTAAGATTTTGTTTGATTATTAGGTATATTTTTATTTTATTACTTAGCTAATTTTTGTTGTCAGTAATCATTTTTAATAATATAAAAAATTTAAATAATTATTGTAAAAATTTTATTTCATTAATTTATAAATTCAAATACGGAATTTTTTTTACTTTTATAATTTATTATAATGTAGAAATTATACATAAAATATTTACAAGATTGCAATTAAAAAATATATACAAATAAATTATAATAGTAAAGGAAATGTTATATAATTAATCCACTAGAAGAGCTCGAGTAGCTGATTTTGGCCTTTCCCTTGAACGCTTTTCACCTATAAGTATTTGTTTAGCTGCTGGGGGAGGTTTGACATATTTTAAACGTATAGCCAAGCCTATTATATGCTTGCATATATATTTCTTAAGGAAACCATACTTTAAATGCTTTTCGTTTGAACTGATCAAAAGTGTTCCAGCGCATTTCTGATACGGCTGAAGTTTCCTTCTCCGTAACAGTAAGTTCTTCATTGGATGGACAAAAATATTGAATTGAATCTTTGCATGTCATTGATGAAATTCGGATTTAGAAGGGGGGCGAGACTGCAAGGGTGTCTGTCCCGAGTGGTAGCTAAAAAAGCTCCAAATTCATATATTTGAACTTTTAAACTTATTTGATCTTCAAACTCAAATGATGGAGAAAGGAGAAGCCAATAAAAGGGAAAAAATATTTAAAAAATGAGAAATAATATTTCACAAGTAGTGGCCATTTTCTGTTCGGCACATTCATGCTCATTTCATACATTTTCCATAACTTTTGCTTTTTATGTGTTTTTAATTTAAATGTTGTTTTTTCAGCTCGGACATGGTCCCTGGCTTATTGCATTCTGCATAAAGCATTCAAACCATAACAATCGTTTTGCGTCACCCTGTATATACTGATATGTTTAAAATAATGACAACTTATTTAAAATACTGACAGATTTTATACTGACCAATGTAATACTGACCATTTATTTAAAATACTGACCATTTATTTAAAATACTGATCATTTAATTTAAAATACTGACCATTTAATTTAAAATACTGACCATTTATTTAAAATACTGACCATTTATTTAAAATACTGACCATTTATTTAAAATACTGACCATTTACTTAAAATACTGACAGATTTTATACTGACCAATGCAATACTGACTATTTATTAAAAATACTGACCATTTATTAAAAATACTGACCATCTATTAAAAATACTGACCAAGTAAATACAAGCCATAATCGGTAGAGACGTGTAAGAGCATGCAATTATGATAAAGAAATCTGTTAGGTTGTTATATGAAAAGTATCAGAGTAAAATTATTTTTTGTATGGAATTCAAATTGTTAATTTTATTATGAGTTTTATTGCTGTGTTTTATAAAAAATTTAGTGCATGCCACAATTTGTCACATATACAAAAAATAGTCATTGCTAGCCGGAGCATTCAGAGATCGTATTTCTTTTTCGTACTTGAAAATTTTTCTCTAATCGTGTACATAAAAATAGAAAAAACGATTGGGATAGTACAATATAGCGACATAAAGTTATTAGCACTTTTTGACTATTCATGCACCATGATTTATGGTAAATTATATTTGGCAAACATCTGATATACAGGGGTATTATGTATCACCAACGTTATCATAAAGGTGACAGTTATGACATAAAATAAAGTTTTTCGGTAAATCCTACCAATGAAATCGATACAATTTACCGAAATATGTTATAACGGTCACCTTTATGATAACGTTGGTGATACATAATACCCCTCATTATGTCAGTATTTATCCTATGAAATTTTATTAAGCATTGATTTTAATGATATTTTTTGCAAAATATTTTACAAATAATTTTTGTATACTACAATTTTGCTTTTCAGAAACGGAAACGTATCTAAATAGTGCAAAATATGGTCGATGGAATTTATTTTAACTAAAAATAAGATAGTATACTGAAATGTAAATTAACCTTCAATTGACAACCCCTAAAGAGAGAGTTGTTCAAAAAAGAATAAATTAAAAGTAGCAATCTTCTAAGGGTATGTTTTGCCGATGATGCATCAAAGAAGCTGGGTGTTGAGCACTGAAATAAATCAGCTTTATAAATAAAACACTGGCAAAATAACAATCAGATTTAATGATCGATAAATAATACTTACGAGTAAAAAGTTATAAACAAATCAAATAATTATATGATAAACTGTGTACAAGAAATTTGTTAACAAATTTACACACGTGTCACACACAGCCTTAATTGTTAAAAATGTATCTAAATCTGAATTACTATGCTATGCTTACAATATTATTGTTTTAATAACTAATAAAACTAATAATAATGATTCTGCAATTTACTTTATTATATTTTTAATTACGACATTATAATTAATTACATATCATAATTAATGTACTCATCATACATCACTGTTATCTTAATAAATTCGATAAATGTTCATTTATTTTTTTCAGCAATACTTCGCAGCTGTAAAGACAGTGAAAGTCTAGTATTTTTAACTATTTGATAAAATACTGAATTGCAACAATTTATAAGGCTTATTATTTTTAATCATTTTTTCATAATTCTTTATGATAACTCTATTTGCATCTGTTTGATACATAATACATATTTGAAAGATACTCTTGACCTCTGCAACCCACCTGATGTCACACACTTCTCACGAAGCAAATGTATCACACTTATGTTTGTCTCGACAAGCTCTTATACTGTTATCACGTTTTAATTGATGACGTGAATAAATAAGCTTGGTGATCCTGTAATCGACACAAGTGTAGCTAGCCTTTGTCTTAAAATAACCCCCACGCAAGATAAGGGCTACTGCACATGGACTAACAAAGTATAGGTATTTGAATTTAAGATTGTAACGCCGCTAGCGGCCATGTTGGTACTAGGCGTGAAGAGACAACTACTGTATAAATGAATGGCATGACCATAATATTACACACAATCAGCAGATAAGATATCTATCATATTAAAAACATAATCAGTACACAGCTGAATACTTATGCCTAAAAAAATTGATGGTAAACAACCGTTCCAGCGCATGTCGGCTAGTACAAAACTTGCAACTAGATAGCGTATCGCTTGTCTCAAAACGCCTATAGTATCAACCCACCTTAACCTTCAACAGTTGCTGAAAACATTCCTTTATCCGCAAGATTGATTGTCTTCTTTATCGATAGTAACTTATCCACCGTACGTTAGTTAAAGCCATTTTTAATAACAACACGTCAAAGGTTATCATTTGATTTATTTCCGCGAATGTTTACAAGATAACATTTAAATGGTATCAAGTGTAGTCATTTTTAAATAATAAGTAAGTAATCAAAATATAACAGCTTAAAATTAGTATAGCAATCTAAATCAACAATTTTAGGTTTTTTAACACGCGGTGTGATTTGAAACGCTCAGAAATTTATTCAACGTTTACAATACCTTGAGTTATTGGTGCTTGTTCCTAACTGTGATGACTGATGATGTCTTCTTCCAAAGAGTAGATTGTGCTGAGATAGAACTTCTAGATAGAGATGCTAGACGAAGACTTAAGATATGTTCTGCATCTTCTCCCTAGAGAGCTATCTGCCGTGAATTTTATTTCAAGGAAAGGTCCCTAGCTAACCAGGATGACTACCTTACCCACTCAGGCCGAAAAACCTAGATGGCGTTAAGTAAAGATCTAAGTAGCACCCATAGAGATTTAATTTTCAAACCTCAAATTTTTCATCAAGGTTTCAACCTTCCACGCCATTTAATTTTCTTGTAGTGGATTAAAACTGTTGCCCCTTAGGTGTCTATTTAATAATATATTTTTTCCAGTTCTACGTTCTGCATCATGAAAACCACGAATTAAGATTGTCAACCCATTCCAGATCTCATTTGGACACAAAATCTTCTGATGAGTTAGTCATTGGTTACGATCATCATTGTTTTGAGTTCTAAGGTAGTACAATAAGAACGGAAGTCATTCAAAAGTTGCCTTTCTTCCTGCACAACGAATAAGTTACAAGTTAAATTTTTAAACCCTCTAGGTTTAAAAACCTTCCACAACATGAGCTAGTCATGAGTTAAGGTCTTCGTCATTTTGGGTTCTATTGTGAATTATCTTTTCTCTTTTCCTTGTGCAACTTTTGTCGTCATGAACACAAGAGTGTTGGCACTTTTTTAGGTCACCTACAAAGCAGTCTTTGATCTTACATAAGGAGGCTGCTATCACTTGTCTACTTTGATGACCTATCATTCACCCGAAAAGCAGTCCATAATATTACTCGAAGCGGCTGCTATCTGTTGCCCTCCTTGATGACCTATCATCAAAAGACTGATCTCCTGCACCATGAAAACCATGGGTTAAAGAATTAAGGTTATTGCCTTTTAGGTTACCTATGTTTATTAAAATAAAGAATTTAGAGCATCACTCTCAATTGCTATACATTTCTGTGAGTCGTGAACTTTTACCATTCTTTGGTTTTGGTGCTCAGTGCTAAGGTGAAACTAGGTTTTGGTTTCCTGAGTTGAGCAAGTCTTACTGATGATAGACTAGGCTTCTAGCTCGGTCCAGCTGGAGTACCCTTTTCTAAGAGTAATAATAGTCAGTCTCTGAGGTGTCCTTAGACGACTCGTTTGGCTTAATACTAGGTAGGATTCGACAGAGCCTCTAGATCAAATTACTAGGTAAACCAAAAAATCATCAGCTTAATATTTATACTCAAACGATTTGAACTACTTTACATAAGTAGGTTTGGAGTTGGATCTTCTTTCTTAAGGGTCTTAAAGAAATAAAAAATATATACTTATTATTTTGTCTATTCCATTTAATTTCTTATATAAAATTTTATATTAAATATACTCATATTTACACAAGCTACATAATATTATTATTATGTAATAGTATATGATTTAGCTATTTGAAATTAAACTTAAGGTTCAAGTTGGGTTGCCTAATCGACTCAAAAATGTTTTGCCATGTTGAAAATTCATTACCATCATTACAATACTGATCAAGTAAACGTAAATTATACAAAAAAAGAAAATATCTGGGTAAACTAAATAACTCTTGACCGATGTCGGCTAAAGAAAAAAATTTTTAAGAAAATGTCAGGGAGACCAAAGAATCGAAGGGAAAGGTTGAGAAGAGTAAGTAAAGGTGCAATAAAAATAAATAAAAAATATTTTTAACAGCAGGCAATTGAAAGACTTAAAGCAAAGGTTATTTTGTAATTCTTCCTAAATTTTCTATAAAAAAACTATACTAAACCAAAAGATAATTTGGTTGTTTTTTTTTTACTTTTACAAAAACCAAAACTAACAAGATTACTTAGAAAGCCATTGCCTTAACTGCACAAACATACCCTAAACAATATTTGATTTTACGCAACAATCTAATGTATTGTTAATCAAACTTTTTACAAGGTTAATATTAATTAATTATAGTTATTGCTCCACCTACTATCATATTATTTACTATTTCATCATAATAATAATTGTAACACTTACATTAGTTTTTTTATTTTATATTTGTAATTAAATAGCATCGATCAGTAAATTATGCAAATAAATTAGTAATTTCATGCATACCTTAATATATTAATTTTATTCTTTCGAACGGATTTTGATGCAAAAAATCTTAAGTGATTTTTTATAACAACGACCTTCAAAGATAATAATGTATGGGAAAAAACAACAAAATCCTAGTAATTACGCAAAAGAAAATATTCATAACTTTAATTTGAACAGCAATATCTCACAAATTTTTTAAAAGTTAATTCTGGTTCATTTACTTTGGCAATAAAAGTATTAAATAATTTAATTTTTTATCATACAATTTAATACAATTTTTAAATATTTTATTTATTTAAAGTTAATAAGATATTTGCCTAGGGGGCATCCATTAATTACGTGAGCTCAGAATGGGGGGGAGGGGTCCTGTAAAATATTACCAAATCTCATTTAAAGCGGAGGGGGGATAATCAAAAATCTCACGTCAACTTTAAAAAATATAAAATACTACAGATATTAAAAAAAAATTATTTTATGTGTTTATTTTGCCTGTTAAAAAATGTTATGGCCATTAAAATCATTCAGTTCGAGAGTACTGAATAGTTCATTATTTTCCCAAATAATAAAAATAAATTTTGTTGAAAATATTTTCAGCTTCAATCTCACGTAAGGGGAGGGGGGTCCAGGCAAATCTCACCTAAGGGGGGGAGGAGTCTAAGCTGATCGAAAAATAGCTCACGTAATTAATGGATAGCCCCCTATACATTAGATGTAAATTTGTTGAATGTGATCTAAACCAAAATTCACTTTGGTGAGTTTATTCTCGTAAAAATTAGACAACCTAAATATTAAATATTAAAATTTAAACCTAAAAAAGTGCAAATTTGATTAATTATACGAGTATGTAACAACTTTATAGTCAAACTTCTTGAAAAAATAAACAAAAATATCTAGTGTTCTGAACAAAACTGCTCTATGGCTTATAATAATTCAACTTGCCAACCAAAATAATGAAATAAATGTAGTTGATTTTCATCCAGTTCTCAATAAGGGAGCTGAATACCTTTTGTGCAAGCCGTCAAAAAACTCATACCTATGTAAACGCTTTTTTGCAATTTTCTTCTTGAAAGTGGCAAAAAAGGGCAAAAAAATTTATTTCTACAGATAACGAAGCTGTCGACGTAAAATGGTAAATGAATTTCTCCAATTTTAAATTATTTTACGATTTTTAAAATTAGAAAAAATTGCGCAAAAAATTGTATTTGCATTCTCACTTTTTCATGCGCTTCTCATAATTCGTTGTCTAAATATTTATTTGAGCGGTCTAAATTATATCTCAATGTGCCTGAAAATAAAATTAGATTTTGAGGAATTATGAAAATTTTTTTTCCGTTCATTTAGTTTGATTTCTTTAGTGGAAACGTCATCTATTATGTTTCCTTCCAGAAATGGGAGTCTTGGTAAAGCATATAATATCAGAGATAATTTTTCTGCACCAGTACGGCCTACCACCCTGGTGGCAAACCTATGACACGCGTGCCAGAGGTGGCACGTACGAAAATTTTAATGGCACGTTAACGATTTACCAGTGATATCATTTTATACGCGTTACAAATTAAGTAACGGGAAATAATCTCAATAGTCAAATTTAGGCAACTGTGTAAAAACGGCTCAGAAAAAGCAATAAGGAGCGAAAAAGTTTCCCTCACCCATGAAAAAAATTTATGACAAAAGTTTACTTTTTTAACGCTAAAAAACGTTAATAATAAAACAGAAAATTTGCGGACCATTGTAAATCGGGCTTCAATCAAAATCTCGTGTTCGTTTGCCACGTATGGCTTGTAGCGTAAGTAAGTCAACACGTACGGTTAAAAGAATGCCTCATAAAGGCGAATATCGTACAGATATTAGAAACTTTAAAATCGATTATTGCTAATAGATATAAAACATTCGTACGTATCTAAAACGCTTCATTTTAATGTTATCTATCAAATCCTGTTGAGTTTTCATTAGACCCGCAATGTTCTATTAAAATTTGTAGAGGTTTTTTGTATACTGCATCTGTTGCAGATGTAGAATCTCATGAAAATCCAGATAAAGTTAAATTGACAGAAAATTTTTTTGTAGTTATTCAGTCGATATAAACGAATTTTCTTTAATATTTATACAATTCAAGCTAAAATTCAATTCTGAAATAAATATTTTTTTTAATTCTTCCCCTATTAAAAAGTGTTTGGAACGGCAGCAACTCGATAAATACTGTTTGTAAATTTTTGGCAGTCGTACATAAAAAGGTTTGCCACCGCTGTCCTATACCATATAATATAAATTAAAGTATTTTACAATTTGTTTTGCTAAAATTACCTGATGTTGATGAAATTTGTTAATTAGAATGTTTTCTTCTCCCATAGCCTTTACAGTTGATAGACCAGTAAATGACGCTGATGTGTGTGCAAGTACAGAATTTTCACTTAAAACACGGTTTAATTTTAATATCCATATTTAAAAAAATATATACAGAGTATTTGTGTATCGGGTGGCCTACCTTGGACCCGAACATAAGAACTTTGCATGATAAATTAATTATTGTTTTAGATTTCTGCTTCCCGTTGTGACAGATAAAATTGAAAATAGTTATGAATGGAAAAAAATTTTTACGCCTGAAGACACTAAACGCACTTGATATTATTTACTGTTTAATTATTGTTAAAAGTAGAGAAATAAAATAAGCCGATCAATAGTGAAAATGAAGTGCATGAATGGATTAACTGAATTCTCTCTATCTGAATTTCCTTACAAAATAAAATCTTTTTAAAGATTACGGTTACTTAATTTCATAGTACGTACTTAATTATAATTATTTTGTATTAAATAAAGTTTTTTTTTCCATCCGACAGTTTCCATCCCGGATTTTGAGCATAAAAAATTGCTGCTCGTGTTAAACAATAGCATGTTCCTGTGATGTATAATCTTTAAGTACCCTTAACGAATGCATTTTTACCATTCGTGGGTCCCCGTGTTGCTTTGCAAAATTCTTACAATTTTAAAACGCGAATTACTCTTTTATCCGACCTGAAAAACGTCTACAATTTAATCTTTTGTATTTAGGGAATGTTTATCCATAAGCCATAAAATTTTCACGGCTCCTAAAATCCTGGATAGAAACTGGTCGATAGCTTTTAGTCTACTATTGTTTTGAAACCTTTTTTTAAGTCTGTTTAAAGAGAAACCTCATGTAAGAAACAGTTTAAAATTGAGTTTCCTCCCCCTCCCCAAACCCGCACATGATAAAAAATTAATTAAAATATGCTCCCTCCTTTTGCCCTACTTGTAATCTTTTTTTGCTTTAATATGACTACTTAACAGAACATCTCTTTGGCATTGTCTACAATTTTAAAATAGGCCAATAAACATTTTATTTACTTTAATTACATAAAATGCATAACAATAAAAATTTAACATATATTTTCAATAAATTGCATTTTACTATCAGCAAGCAGTCGACAAGTTTCATGATAATGTTTTATATATTACTTAAATATACAAAAGGTAAATTTAACCACAAAAAAACGTCTAGCTTTAGGTAATCAGAGGTATTATGTATCACCAACGTTATCATAAAGGTGACAGTTATGACATAAAATAAAGTTTTTTGGTAAATTCTACCAATGAAATCGATACGATTTACCGAAATATGTTATAACGGTCACCTTTATGATAACGTTGGTGATACATAATACCCCTAAATACCTACCACAAATATTAACTAATTCTGATACTCATAATCATGGTTTTAAAACATTAACTGGGACCAGAAAATATTACAGTTCTGATAGTTAACTTTGACATGCAAATTTATGCAGTAACCATCCGAATTCGACCTTCAAAATCGATTTTTTCCAAATTTGCCGAGTTAGGAGATTTTTAATTTTCATCTGATGTATAACTAATTATAACCAAAAGGTATATTAAAAATGGTGCAAATTAATGAATGCCAATGTTGGTTCTCTCTTTGTTAGTTGAGTTTGTATTATTTAAGATGACAACTACTCTGTGGGCATTCTAAAGATACAAACATAGTAAGGATGTCTATGTAGATGTCGATGTCGCGATAAAAACTAACGTATGTATTTAATGAAAGTGAGAGACTCATATGTCTAAGAGAGACATATACTTTACTATACTTTACTGATAGTATTTCTTATGGGAACAACAAGCAAGGGTTGCATAATTGTAATGCTTACCTGCTTTGATATTTGAATTAAAATATCTAACCTGTTACGATCTTTATTTGTCCTCGATTACATTAATTAACATTGGAAGCAATTGGAAGTATTTGAACAAGTGACCCGGTATCGGAAACCAGCGTTTACTCAGTATGAAGCCTTACTGTATAAAATATTACTCGCAGTTAAAGGATGTATTAAGTTATTAAGTATCTACATGTAGAAAACATAGCAATAAATCCAAATTTGTTGTTAAATACTGTCCCTGCATACATTTCGACTTGTAATAATAATAAAAAATTACTTCTTAGTTATTTTAGTATATGTGTCCCGTCCTCCCGTCGCGAAGAAAAGTACCTAAGTGTGAAAAAATCAATTTTTTGTTTTTTGCAGTTCTCCTTTTTCTAATGGTGTAAACAAAAATTTTGTTTATGAATTTAAAATGTTTGTCATAAAGTTTCCTTCTCACTACTATCTTCAAATCACGTTTAGGTGCCTTTCCTATGAAAAAAATACAAATCGGTTTAAAATTTCCATTTGTTTCTATTTATTTAATGTTAATGTTGTAATTATTGTATTTCGTAGGTACTTATAGATATAAACTATTTCATCATAACAGACGCAACACGTGAGAAAACTAATATTTATTAAACAAAGAAAAATTATAATTATAAAGACTTGTGAATTAATAAATAATAGTGTTAAAGTTATAATTATTGTTTTTTATATTTGTAATTATATCAATCAATAAATTATGCAAAATAATTAAATATAAAAAACACCGATCAAAATAATTGATATGAAAATTTTAAAATTTTGTGTAATACATAATTTATATAAATATTTTAAAATGTATCGATTTAGAAATAATTAATAATTAAATTAATTTGTATTTCTTTATTAAGCTTTTATAATCATTTACAGCTCAATACAATTTAAAAAATCACATATTGTCTTATTGTCGTATTATTTTGAGATAGAAAAGTTTTGATTAATTTGTATTTTTCATAACATGTAATTTTGTAAAATTTGAAATTGAATTCTACACCACTGGTTTTTCTTTAGTTTGTAAGAGAGAAATGGGGGGTTTGCGTGCAGTATAGCACTAGGACGGCGTGATTTTTAAGCCATGATAATAATTATTAATTTTTAAGTGTAGTAATTTAAAATTTTAAAAGGTGAGAAATATAAAATTTTATAAAAGTTGATGTTTTTCTTTTGCAAGAATTGGAAAGAACAAAAATTAATTAATAAATTAACAAAAAAATTTGAAAAAAAAAAATTTTACAAGGTCTCGGGATTACTGCGAATATTTTAAGAACTCAGTTTTGGAAGATGATTTATGTTATTTTTTTCAGGGTTAGATTTATTCGATTGTAATATATTTGTGCAGAAAAAAGTTTAAGCTATTAGATATTGAAATGTAATTAAATAATTATTAAAATTTAGTTTGCGTTTAGATGGCAGCGCGCCGAGTTGGGTATGAGCCCAATGACTATTCCCAATTGGACATTTTCCAAGTTAGATATGTGTTTAATTAATTCTTATCCGATTCCCTACAACGGTCATCATTTACATTCTAAATAATTAACTACCGGTTACTAGATTAAAATTATTTTTCTTCAAGCAATTTAAATATATAATTATTAGTTTGAGAATAATCCTCAAACTGCTCTGACTATCAACAAACCGTTTGAAGACGGTTTTGCTTCCTGTAGAAACACAAAACTATTAGTAATAGTTTGATCAAAGCGATTTTCAATCTGAGCATACATTTGATGGTTTGCAAACATTTTCAAACTGCTGAAAGAGCACACCCACTGCTATTGCTCAGTTAATAAACAATATCTTTAATACAATCAATGTGCAATTTAAGGGGGGAAGTTTATATAATAATTTCATACTATCGAGATCGAACAAGGAAAAGTGAGGTGTTAAAAAGTTTAAGTGCTTTTTTTGATTTTTTTTTTTGTTGATCAATTATTGATCGATTGATTAATCAGCTTTTTTGTGGTGGCTTGGTCGAAAGATCTTCTAGAGTTTACGTAAGTGATTTTACACATTTCTATTTAACATTATTTGGCTGCAAACTAAAATTCTATTTTGTTGGTGATAAATTCCTTGTTATCAACTGTCGCCCAAATTTCCATTTTTCGCAGATAGTGTCACTGAAGATACTAAGAGCTTCTGGTGGTAAATACACGACCTATATATTATCCGACTGGTGGTTAAATACCAAAGTTTAGCTACCCTTTTTTATTTGAAAAAAATGAAGTGGTGTTGTAACCAACTTCACTGCCAAAGTTTGGTGCGCAAGTTTTGGCAAGTTTCGGCAAGCCTCGTACAAAAACCTTCACAAGCGGGATGAAAAGTGGCACCTTAGTTCCATGATGTATAATATACTATTATCACCTTCTAAAACATTTTAAAATATGACCGACTTTAAGGCGTTTACATGGACTTCCCCCCTTAAATGTAAATATTCGTAAAAAAATACGCCAAGATAATAAATAGCGATAGTGCTGAACGACTCATTTTATTTCTTAACAATCATAACTTATAAATTGCAAGTTAATTTATGGTTGCAATTTACTTATTTGCTAAAAAAAATGTTTGTTTCTTAGGATTCATTATTAAAACTTCTTCAAACTACTATGTAGTATCTGCAGTAATTGTAGCTCTTTAAAATCAAGTTCAACTTGTTTTATTTATCTGTAGTAATTACTTATACTTGATCGACAATCTAAGAGGAGAATTTTGCATTAGCTATTTATGTTAATTTATAACGAATGCACATTATATTATTAGAAATGTATAGTGTGCTACATGATCGAAGCTAAAAGTGTAATAAAATATACACCTGATACTGTGTAAGTAATTTACCTGATAGTAAAATTTATATCTCAGTTTCTCTTCTAACTGCGCTGTTGTTACTTTATTCTATAATTTTTTTTGTTTTTAAAAAAATTTATTTTAATTAGGGAAGATTATAACAATTCAAAGTTTTGTTTAGCTCTTATAAAAAAGTTTTTATCGGCATGTCAATTTACCTACTTATTACATATATTTTTGAGATAAAGAAATGATAGTAAGATAATAACCAATTTTCTTAATAGTGTTGATAGAAATGGATAACAACTTTTTCTTGACCAACGAAAATCCTCAAAAAACTGCCAACGTTTTGTCCAAAACGTTTTTCATGTAAGTAATTAAAAATTTTGAAATTATATTTAAGTAGCTAAACGGTAAAGGAATCACAGTTTTAAAAACAATGTTTAATTTGGCATCGTTTTCAAATTTATTTTTTATAACCTTGATCATTGAAACATCGGCTTCATGTTCCAATACACGTACCTAAACTTATTAGATAAATAGATTTGGAAATAAAGCAATTTTTTATAAAGGTTATTATGTAAAAAAAACAGCCGCGTGCAAAGTTTTAGCCTTTTAATTTAATTCCTGTTGAATTTCTAAAGAAAAACAATTTTTTCACATTTCTTCATTTTTTGTACTAAAAGAAAGTCAAAACATCTCAAAAAATTCAAGCTTTTTTCAAATTTACTTATTGAAATTAAATTCTGGTGAGATAAAAATGAATGAAAATTGAGTTACCACTATGCATGAATTGCAGAAAATTAAACTATGCAGAAAATTGAAATAAAAATCAAAATTGCTTGATCATTTCAAAGCACTTCTTCTATATCAGACAATTTGCTTATTAATTTAACACAAAAGCTCAAAGTAGAAAGGCTAAAACATTCTAAAGGTTTTCTCGAATAAAACTTTTGTCTTCAATTTCACTCAAAAATTTAACTTGAGAGGATCCGACAAAATTTATGTATCCCAAATTGGGAAAAGAGTGAAAAAGACAAAAAAGCTGAAAAAGTTACAATGTAAAAAGTAATAGATATAACATTAAACATAAATTTTTTTATAGGTTAATAGTTAATTTTTATTCACTTTAAATTTTTAGATGGTTTATTAGATTATGCTCTAAATGTTTGAAACAGCAATTGGTTGTCAAAGATTTGTATAAACATTTATCGGCGGACGGTTCCAGTAAATTATGTAAAATTCTCGAAAATAATTGGAACATCGAAATTAAGCAAAAAAATAAGAACCAAAAACCAAGCCTACTGAAAGCAATTCTTAAAACATTTTATCCCTATTATCTTGGATATGGAACCATTCAATTTGTACAATTTACCATAATATAGTAAGTCACTTGCGTACTTTTCTTCTTTAGATGACCAAAAAATTTTAGTTCCATGCAGCCTATCCTGCTAGGATTATTTATAGAACTCTTTTCAGCAAATATTAATCAAAACAGGGATAATTTGGGATGGATGTGCTTATATGGAGGTTCAATAGCTTTAATATCATTAATTATAGCAGTAATTAATAGTCATATGACATTACGACTTTGTCAGCTTGGAATGAGAATCAGAATTGCATGTTGTTCGTTGGTTTACAAAAAGGTACAGCACAATTTTACTTTTCCTGAAAAACAATAATATTTCTCTTTTTTAGATTTTTAGCTTAAACCAAAGTTCAATGAACGCTGGTCAAATCGTAAATTTACTATCCAATGACGTCAGCCGTTTTGACTTGATGTCATTTTATATAAACCATATTTGGATAATGCCAATGCAAGTTGCAATCGTGACTTATTTCATCTGGCAACAAGTCTACATTTCTTCCATAATTGGAGTAGGATTTTTCCTACTGTTAACAATTCCTGTTAACGGTAATTCTAATTTTTTAGAATAACTAATAAATTAACAAAATTTCTTGCAGCTTTGTTTGGTAAAGTAGTCTCAATTTTACG
This sequence comes from Rhagonycha fulva, assembly GCA_905340355.1. Classification (NCBI taxonomy): domain Eukaryota; kingdom Metazoa; phylum Arthropoda; class Insecta; order Coleoptera; family Cantharidae; genus Rhagonycha; species Rhagonycha fulva. Next base: position 41,400,227 of record HG996556.1, read on the forward strand.
ACTGAAAATTGCCGAGAAAACCGACAAAAGAATAACAACAATGGCTGAAATCGTTTCCGGAATCCAAATTATCAAAATGTACACTTGGGAAAAACCGTTTGCAAATGTAGTTAACAACGCAAGAATAGCTGAAATTAACGTTCTCAAATGGGCTTCATACATAAGAGGAATGATCATAAGTTCATCTGCTTTCATGCAACGCACAATTTTATTTATTACTATTACTTCTTATGTTTTGCTAGGAAATACTATAACGCCTATGAAAGTATTTCCCATCTTACAGTTTTTTTACATTTTACAGCTCTCTTTAGCAATATTTTTTCCGTTAGCTCTAACATTTGGGGCTGAAACCTGGGTTTCTATAAATCGTTTGCAAGAATTTTTGTTATTGGAGGAAAACGAAGTTCCAAAGATAACTAACATTCCCGACAAGTTGATAACGTTACAAGACGTTGATGCTTCTTGGAATAACGAAAAAAAATTGTTAAAAAATATTAACATCAAAATAGAATCTGGAAGCTTATGCGCAATTATTGGACCGGTGGGATCAGGAAAATCATCTCTTCTCAACCTTCTTCTAGGGGAACTGGTCCAGCAAAAGGGAACCATAAATATAAATGGTGAAATATCGTATGCGTCACAGGAACCATGGCTTTTTGCTTCAACAGTTCGTAAAAACATTTTGTTTGGTCAAAAATTTGATTCGAAATTATATAGTGAAGTTATTAAGGTCTGTGCTCTAGAACGGGATTTAATTTTGTTGCCCAGAGGTGATGAAACCATCGTTGGGGAACGAGGTGTTTCGCTAAGTGGTGGGCAAAGAGCTCGTATAAATATGGCTCGATGTATTTACCGAAAAGCTGATATTTATATTCTGGATGACCCCTTATCTGCAGTGGATTCTCATGTGGGACACCATTTGTTTGAAAAATGTATAAATGGGTACTTGCAAAACAAAACTCGCATACTGGTGACACATCAACTACAGTATTTAAGGAACGCTGATCTTATAATATGTTTGGAAGATGTAAGGATTTATAGTTTAGATTCCTAATCAGTAATTTTTATTATTTTAAGGGTGAAATTAAAGTGCAGGGTAATTACGATCGAGTATCGCAATCTAATCTTGCACTTACTGGCAGCTTAATGACATCAGATGTAGATGTTACAGAAAATAAAGCAAAATCTCGAACAGAAAATGAAAACAAATTGGAAAATGCATCTCAGCTAGAGGAAGAAGTGAGTAACTTATTTATATTTTTTTTAAATTGTACCTATTGTGTTTCTAAATTTAGAACAAAATTCAGACAACGGAATATTCCAAAAATGATGAAGATGAAGAAACTTTCGAGGAAAATGTTTCGTTGGTTTCCACGATGTGGGAATACTCCAAGTCTGGTGGCAGCGTATTAAGTTTAATTGGATTATTACTGTTTTTCGTGTTGGCTCAAGGAGTGTCCATAGCTGCCGATTTATGGGTTTCTATTTGGTAAGTATAACTTCATTATGGTAAAATATAGCTTAGCGCTTTTACTGTGCATCGCAGGACAGAACAAGAAGTAACCAGAATGTCTTCTGCCTGCAACATTGCTGATCTGGAATTTTCCAACTTTAACGCTACAGACAACGTACTTTCAAAAGTTTTTCTTTCGGGCGTCAAATACGACGTTGAGGAGAACAATAATTTTTCAGTAGTTTCAACTATGAAAGTAGACTGTAGTTCATTAATTTCTACTGACGCTGCAATGTACATATATACAGCTTTAGTTCTCTCCAGTATATTGTTGATGCTTTACAGAGGAATTTATTTTTATCAAATTGTGATGAAGACGTCAAAAAATCTCCACAATAGAATGTTTACTTCTCTTCTCCAATCATCGATGAGATTTTTCAATATAAATCCAAGTGGCCGAATACTTAATCGTTTTTCGAGAGATATGGGAATGATTGATGAAATTTTACCGAGGATGATGTTGGAAGCTATTCAGGTTAGAATGTGAAACAGTTTATGATAAGTAAAAACTATGTTTTGATGATATTGCAGATAGCTCTTCTTATGGTAGCAATTTTTATAATGGTTTCTATAACCAATCCATATATGATAATAGTAACTCTGCTTATAGGATTTCTGTTTAACAAATTACGAAGTTATTTTATGTTGATTGCAAGAAATTTGAAACATTTGGAAGGAATTGGTAAGTTTCTGATTTGTCCTATTCATTAACGTTCACATTGAATTTAGCACGAAGTCCCGTATTTTCGCATGTAAGTGCTTCGGTAAATGGAATTACCACTATCAGATCTACACACGCGGAAGAAATTCTAATAGAAGAGTTTGATAAACACCAGGTTGGAATTTGGACTATATTTCTTATGTATTTGATTTCCAGTTAATGTTGTAACTTTTACATAGGACACTCATACTGGAGCTTGGTACCTCACTTTGGTTTGCAATGGAGGTTTTGGTGTATGGATAGATTGCCTATGTGGTTTATACATAACGTGTGTAACGTGTAGTTTCATTATTTTAAGTCAATGTAAGTTTAGATAAACTGAACAATTGGAAAAGAATAATTTTATCATTTATTGGATTTTCTTTGTAGTTGATGGAATAAGTGGAAGTTCTGTAGGTTTAGCCATTGCTCAATCCCTTATTTTAACTGGAAGTGCTCAGTACGGAATGTTTCAAATGGCACAAGTTGTTAGTCACATGACTTCAGTCGAAAGAATATTGGAGTACACCAAACTTGAAAACGAACAACCAAAGGAAGTAACTGAAGGTAAAATACAACAAAAAAAATATATTTTTTTTTATTCAATTCTTAGACCTAGGTATGACAATTATACTAAATTTTTAATGATTTTTTAGATAAAACTTTAGACGCCACCTGGCCATCATTGGGCAATATCAAATTTACCAATGTTTTTTTGAAATATTCCAAAACTGAAGAAGCGGTTCTAAAAAATCTAAATTTTACAATCTGTGCCAGTCAAAAAGTAAACAATAATTACTGTCTAATTTGTTAAAACTACAATTAATAATTTTAGGTTGGTATAGTGGGACGTACAGGTGCGGGAAAATCCTCAATAATAAGTGCGTTCTTCCGACTTGCACCGTTAGAAGGCCAAATTTTAATTGACGAGGTTGATACTCAATCTATAACTTTAAACCAACTTCGGAAGAAAATATCCATAATACCTCAAGAACCGATTCTGTTTTCAGCTACGCTTCGATACAATTTAGATCCATTTCAGGAATTTTCTGATGATAGTCTTTGGCAGTCATTGGAAGATGTGAGTTTACACTTTAAATAAAGAAGTCCACTAAACGGAATATTTTAGGTTGAATTAAAAAATTCCATCTCATCTTTAGATTTTATTGTTCAAGAAAGTGGAAACAATTTTAGCGTTGGACAAAGACAATTAATTTGTTTGGCTAGAGCCATTTTAAGAAAGAACAAGATTTTAGTTTTAGATGAAGCTACTGCTAATGTAGATCCAGTGTAAGTATTATTAATTTTATATTTCATCAATCCAAATATTTGAACTCAACGGATAGGACCTGCAGATACCAAGCACCGCCACTTTTTTAAAATTAAAACTGAAATATACCATAATTTTGTGATCATTGTGTATTCTATTGCGAATTTTCTACTCTTAACAGTGCATGCGTCGAAAATAAATAAAGATATTTTAAGAACCGCTAGGATAGAAAAAGCCATGCAAATTAATAAGTGTACTGTTTTTCCCAATAAATAGATAGAATTACCAATTTTTTCCTCAAAAAGTATATGATATTACAGATCACACCTGCACCGTTGGAGCACATAATTAGCACAAAATTATTATTTTTATTTTAAAGATTTCTGTAAGTGAAGATAAATTTCAATTATGTTTTATCTGTTTTAGTACTGATAAATTAATTCAAAAAACAATTCGCCAAAAGTTTGAATTTTGTACAGTATTGACAATCGCACATCGCCTGCATACGATTATGGATGCTGATAAAGTTATGGTTATGGATGCAGGAAAATTAATCGAATTTGACCATCCTTACAATTTATTACAAAATACTGAGGGCTGTTTTGCAAAAATGGTATCACAAACGGGGTTGTTAACCGCCGGCTATTTAGAAGGAATTGCTAGAGACGCATTTTTTAAAACTGGAGAAGTAGATCAGGCTAGTCAGCTATAAAATCATATACTTAAGATTATCATAATGAATAAGTGTAAGCGGCATTTATGCACATAAACCCCCTTATTTCCGAATAAAAACAAATAAAATGTTAGCCCCCCTCTTACGTCTTACGTAATACATGAACAACCCCTAATTAATAAATTGTTTAACTTAATTAATTTTTTTGTAATACATTTTTTTACTTAACTTATTGTTAGTATTTTAATTTAAAAATATTAGGTTAAGGGTACAAAAATAGATGGGTTTTATTTCTTTTTGAGATGCATGATATGGTGATATGTAAGTGATTAGGCTATTTGATTCCAGGATCCGGTAAATAATTTTCATAGGTTAAGGTAGTTCTCAATTTATAGATCTCATTGACAGCTCTCATCAAAAGTTTTATTTGTGTAACGTTACAATAATAGTATAATCGTAGCAGGAAAATTATACAAGTCGCCAGGCGAGTTTTACAGCTGGCGAATTCAGTAAACCAACTTTTTAACCGAAGCTTTTTAACGCTATTTTTTCTCCAACCAAAAAAATCTTAAACTTATTAAGCTGCTATGACAATTTGATGAATTTGTCTGTAATATACGATGTTACAAGATTATTTAAAATCATTATTTTTTTGTAATAAACAGAACAATAAATTAAACAGCCGGAAAAAAAATATTATATATTATACAGACGTGCCAATGTTCATTAACGTTTAATGACCTTTTAACCAGCAGTGTGGTGTTAAGCATATACTGGCAGGCTAGGAAGCGGAAAACCGCAGTTCTATTCCTAGTCGCGCCACATACACTGCTGGGAAATCGGAGGTAGTACAATGGGCCCGGTTTAGAGGCCTAAGTGCGTGCGAGCTTGTCTTGCCCTCCACAATAAAATCCAAATCCAAATCCAATAATGACCTTTTATTCGTTTAGTTCTTTTTTAGTCCAATAACTGATGAATTACAATAGAGAATAACATGTTAATCAAACTGATAAAATCTCGATCAACATTAACTCCAAAAAACGCTTATTTTAGACAAGCTCATTTATAACAAGCAGTAAAAATTATTTGTAGGTTTTTACGTAGTTCTGTATGTTCTAAATAGTTGCTATATTTTTCAAAATGTATAAATCAAGTTTTTTAAACGAAATATTTTTAATCAGCAAATCGAGAGAAATCATGGGTTTATCTTCAATGTTTGTATCAAGAAATGGAAAAAATCTCAAAATTACTTTTAGCCACCGCCTGCATGCACTCATATCATCTGTTTCTTTGTTTGTTTTTATGCTTATAACTCTGACATTTATTATTAACTATTCAGAATTCGTTAAAATTGTTTCTAAAAAAACTTTTTTTGCAATTTGTACAACTTTAGTTATCAAATCTATTGGATATTGTGCCGTTTATTTTATTTACTATAAGAGTTTTGAGAGTACCAAAACTTTTCTTGAGATTTATGAAAGATTGGCAGATATTGATTATGACTTTGGCAAACATGGAATATCATCAAATTATAATAGTACACGATTTATATTGATGTGTAATTTTGAATACTTAAAAATATTTGCTTTTGGATCAGCATTTATATTTCATAATTGGAAGATGTTCTCCCAATTATTGAATAATAAATTTTATCAAGCTGCTGTAGCAATAAATTTTTTTATAGTTTACTGTAATACTGTTATGGTTATAAACGAAATCATTATACTTTATGTTATCATTTCCATTGCACAAAGGCTAAATTTGATTGTTTTATATCTGAATAAACTACTAAAAACTAATGAGGGTAAATATCTTGACTAAAAACTGAATCTCTGATTTAAGAAATGTTAATGATTCACTAAAATGTGACTAATTGAAAATTTTTCCAATTTTACGCCCCAATTCTTTATTAAAAGCTTTGTCTGAAAAAATTATTGGTCAGCAAATTTTTTAGCATTAAAACTGGCCAGGGCGGACTAGCTCCTGATATACTTAATTAACTAATTTCAATTTTTAAAAAAGAGAACAAAATTCTGAATCCAAGGATGTAAGTAACTCAAAAACTCAAATTTTGTAGTTACTTCCTTGTAATCCTATATAGTCAATATGTACATAGATACATAACCAATTTTTTTTATTTCAGGACAAACACTGAATTTTGATAAAATACCAATTACAAAAATAAAAATTTTAATGACTACTCATCAAAAAATACACAATGTTGTCGTTTTGCTTTCGCATATATATTCCTTTATATCTATGCAAAGTGGCATCTACTATTTTGGTTTAGCTTTAGACCTTATAATTGCAATTTTTGAAAATGTAAGGAATTAATAATTATGCTTAGTAGCTATAATAAATAAAAAATTTTAAAAAATTACTTTCAGATTTTACATTACGATCTTTTCAACATTTTATACAATATTATATTGCTGTGTATTCAATTGCTTTTTGTTATATTTTCTTGTTACCTACCAACATTAATGTATCACGAGGTAAAACTATCATAATAATTAAAACTAGTTTAGGTATTATTCAATTGATATTATATTACACAGGTGAAAAGCTGTATCAGAAAAACTTATAAAATTATAATCAAGGTAAATATTGGATCTTTAAAGAAAGAGGTAATATTTATGATGCCATAGTACTAATAAATGTATTGAATTAAATAAAACAACATTTTAGTTACTGATGTTTGCAAAACAACTTGAGCGATTGAAATTTGCTATCATAATAGCACACACTAATCCACTCGATTTAAACTTTCTATTAATAGTAAGTACTTTAAAAATAAATCTAGTATCTATTAAGTAATATCAATTATGATTCTCCACCGTATCCCGCTCAAAATTCATGTCACTGCTTCGGTGATTCACAAATATGCTGATGGATAGACTAGCTGGAACATTGAGTCCTAATTATTTTATGACTTATACGTTTCAATTTCAACTAACTACTTCAAATAACTTTTATGTTGTTATTTGTCTGGAACCAAAATGTAATTAAATAATAGCAAAAGACTTTAAAATGAAGAAAGCAAAATTAAATATTATATCCCGAAAAAAAAAAATATCTCAAAATTTAACAGCGCATTATATTTAAGTCGCAAATAGAAAATCTCTATTAATAGACATAATGACCAATTGGTTCTAAGAGCCCAATAGAATCCGTGTGTTTGTTAGATTTAAAAACTTTTCAAAAAAATGTCATGTATTTTCATAACACTAAAATTAAATTTTTGGTTTTAGATACTTGTTTATTATTTTAATGTGGTTACATTTCTGTTGCAAACAAGAGATTTTACAGCTGCCAATTCGTGCCTAAGAAACGTCACGGTTACTTAATATCCCCAATGAGTTTTAAAATGATGTATTCGTCCACAAAGTTCAATTGTGTATTTTATCTAGAGATTCTCACACAGGTGCACTATAACTCTTCGGAAAACCATACAATACATTTCTGTTATTATTTGTAAAATTAAATTTTAAATAAAGTTATTTAATTTATGTTATTTAAGTGTGTTCTTCAATAATCGACTTATAAATAAGCGCTGTTGCTCGCTACGTCTATAGTCTATACGGATCTTGTCCGTTATGTGATATATGTCGACGCGCATGAATTAATTAACGAGATTCTTGCTTCCTACAAATCATTCACCCACTACGATGTAAAACTATGCTATGATTTTCAGTTAACATCTAGCAAGTATTACGATTTAGAAGTATTTTTGTATTAAATTTGACAAAAAAAGAGACAAAAAAATTTTTAAGTAGTTTTGGGCTTAAATTTGCCAAAAAAATAAGATTCACTGATCAAGTTTAAGCTACTGTTAAAAACCGATATTTTTTTTTAATTAATTTGCGTTTTACATTAACAAAACGCCACTATGCGGAATAATTTCAAACTCGTTGGTAACGTATAGTAAGTACCAACATAAACACCATAAACAAACATTTTCTTTTGTTTACATAAACAAAACGCCACCACACGAAATCATTGAAACTGCTGAAAGACGTAATGTTGTTATTATTACTGGGGGCGCCACGGCGCCACCAACGATAATGTAAAACGCGAATATTGCCAAAAAAACAGAGATTAATCTAATAACCGAAATGCTACACATGCTACACATTTCGGTCAAGGTGGGAGGAGCTACCTTTATTGTTACTATGTTATTAATGTCGTTTATTTTATTTATTTATTTTTTATTTTGAAAATATAAGCCTTATTTGCAATGATTCAGAAATACTAGCTGTACCCGGCAACGTGTTGCTGTGGCTCAGTCTGATAAAATGATAATAGAAATACAATATATGATATGCAATCTTTTTTGTCTATGCAGATATAAAGATTATAATGGTTTGGCGACTGTAAAACACGCAACATAGGAGATATCCATTAATTACGTAAAGTGTTTTTTCAAAAATTTGGATCCCTCCTTTCCCGTTGGTGAGATTTTATTAAATGTGGTAGGACCACCCCCCCTTCACATGAGATTTTTAAAGCAATCGATTAAGAACTTTTGAAGATATTTCTTTCTTGTCTTGGAAATTGGGATTTGGAGTTCTAATTGTTTTAATTTTATCTTCTTTCATTGTGTTAAGTGGCACTGGCAATTCATTAATCCAGGAAGACCACCGGTTTAACGTGGCTTCCAAAGCACGGATCGAGTCACCTCCCAAGGATAGTCCCTTTTATCGATAACTCAATGTCAACGATTCGAAAACTGATTGAACGATTGATGAACGATCAAATTTGCGCAAATGGTCTTAACCAGCGCTAGGCAATCGGTGGTCCGTAGCGTAATTTTAGTGGTCCGAGAAGAAATTATGACATTACTTAAATTTTCTAAACTCATTTAATAAATGAGTTTAAATAAAAAATTTTTATTTAAAAAGAATTTGTTTAATCTGTATCATAATATCGTCCCCTTAGTACTATAACTAGGTAACTTGGTTTTGCTCTTACTGAGAAAATTTAAAAAATTGATTGGATCTGGGACTTATCTACATTTTGCAAGTGGATAAATATGTTCTATTATGTTTCTAAATATAAATTATCCACTTGTAAAATGTAGATAAGTCCCAGATCCTTTCAATTTTTTCAATTTTCTCAATAACAGTAAAATCAAGTTACCTAGTTATAGTACTAAGGGGACGATATTATTAGTAAAAATCAAATTTAAATTGTGAATTTAGTGGTCCACAATACCTAAAAGATTGCCGACCGCAAGCAGAGAATATTTTGAATTTAAAATTTAAAAAAAAATGTTTCTAGACGTCCCCCGCACCCCAGCTAATTTTTAAAAACTCGAAATAATTTAGACTATTTTGAACTTCATCCTGTATGTGTTAATAAGAATCTTGTCAATCCAATCATGTGCGTCAGTATCTTCTATGTATTTTTGAAAATCTGAAAAACTCTTTGGGTACAAACAAAAATAAAACTTGCACAAACAAGCGTAAAACGAAACACAAACGATCTAAATCCAAAAATTAGAAATTTTAAAAAGCGTGTTTCGAGCCCACCCTCACCCTTCCCAAAAATATTTAAAATTTCTCGTTTAAACAGAAACTAAATACTAAATACCATGGACGTCTATTTATGTAAAAATAAAAAGAAAACCTACACCTCGTCTATTTTCCCGTGTAAATAAAAATAAGAACATTTTCCATTGAAGATCAGTCGCCTAGATATTGATTTTCATAAATAGCCCCTTGATAAAATATTCATCGCACACCACTGTCAATACGATTATATAAAATTCAAAAAGGGCGAATAATTTTTTAAGTGCCGGTAAACCAAAAATTGGAAGTGAATTCAAATCGGAAATTTTAAAAATTGCGTGCAGGAATATTCAGCCGCATTTGTATTCATTGTGCTCGCTCAACAGTATTATAAATAGAACGATAACCTCAAAAGGTAAAATGAATTCTAACCTATATAATTTCTTATTACTTAATTTCTTTTAGAAATGGGAATTTAAAGAGCAAAATAGAGATCTAAAATTGTCTAAAAGGCCATGAAAATGTCACCAAATACTTCTACCACCAACCGTAACCCCCAAATCCTACAGAGTACACTTTCGTGTCTATTTACATCGGTTTTAATTTTTTACTTAATTTATTATAAAAGTTTGTACAAAATTGGAAAGTATTCTAGTTTATCGTTAATCGCAAGTTGTGTAGTAATTGAATGTTTAAAAGCATTTCTAACAAGTGGTAATCAAAACGATAAAAACAGCAAATCGAAGAAATATGGTTGGAAAAGTAAACTAAAGTGTGGTGCGATAATATTATCAATGATTGCAGTTTATTATATTATGGCTGTGTGTTTTGGAGCTGCTTTTGTATCCAAGCAAGAGGAAACCTTAATGTTTTCTATTTTATTGACAATTTTAACTGCAGTGCCACTGTGTTTGCAATTGGGTGCTGATGCTACCATCTTCGTTTTCATGGAACTAACAACACAAGATAATATTAATGAAGATTTTAAACATAACGTATGTTTGACTTTGTTTGGAGCATGGCTAGGAGCTATCGTGATACCTTTGGATTGGGATCGTCCTTGGCAAGTTTGGCCTATTCCGTGTTGTTTAGGGGCTTTAATTGGTTATACTTTGTCTCACGCCTTTATTTTACTTAAATGTATGCCCACTTTTGAAAAGGTGTTGAATAAAAAACCTGGCAAATATAATTTGTAATTTAAAAAGTGAATAAAGCACAGATACCAAAAGGAAATGTTTATGTTTCTTAAATTCTTGGCAGTTCCAAGTAAAATTATTTGATTTTGCGAATTATTTTCATTAGATTTTAAATTTTTTACTGCATTTTTAAAAAATTATCTGCATATTAGTGACCCCTTTATTTAAAAAAAAAATAAATTTTAAAGGATGTTCAATGGTCACCAATAAATAAAAATTATTTTGAACAGGATTTTTAACACAATTTTTGAATATATTTGTGTGAAACTGCAAGTGAGTGGTTGTGGATTTGAATTCCCCAGTCGCCCATTGAGATAAAAAAAAATAACTAAATATCCAACCCAAAATACAGCAAACAAAAATAAATGATGTGACACAACACATGACTTTCCCATTTGAAAATGTAGACATTCTATCCATTTATATTTCTAATGACTACAATTAACTGTCTTTTTGGTAAAGGGTTTTTTGAGAATCAGTTCTCAGCTCTTTTAATTCGCCCTCCCGGGCGAATTTTAAAGCACTTTCAGATGAACAATTGAGGTGAGATATTTTATCTATTTGTATTTCGAATAACCATACAATAAACTTGTCACTTTTTATAAAACAAATTTTTGAGATCAAAGAAATCTCGTTAATCCATTCATGCGCATTATTAAACTCAACAAATGGAAGAATTAAGATTCAAAAATGATGTAAACCCAAAAATCTTAAATACTGGGATACTCCATGTTAGAATTTAACCATTACTATTTAGAATAAATTCTTTAATTATGATTCTGTGTGTGGCTGTTCACAAAGTTAAATTAAGAAATTCTGTTCGATGTAATAAATAACTGTTTTATTGAGTAAAAGTGTAATGAAAATAATAAAAGATACATAATATTCTTGGTAGATAGAGGAAATCAACAACAATAGTCATTTGAATACAATTTTGTTTTGTAAAAATTTTCAAATAAACAGAAAATAGACTTACAAATATTTAAAAAAACTAAACTTACTATTTCGGCCACCTTGGATTCATCAGCCTTTTGTCATTTTTATTTATAAAATTTGATCAAATAGAAAATATTTACATTAACAAAAATATAACTTAATTATTTTCATTTACCTCTTGTAATTTTTTCTTCCACAATTGAGTTTTAGCTTTTAGTTTAAGAAGTGGATCACTTTCTTCATCTTCTGGAAATATGTAACTAAAAACTTCCTCCCAACCTTGTTCAATTCCTTCTTCGTTAATGACTTTTTGTCTAACTTTCATTCGTCTGGGCATTTTACTTTCCACTTTGTGTTGACTGTCTTCGTCGCCATTTGAATTTTCAAAATCTCGCCAACTTTCCAATAACAAAACTCGTGATTCTTTCTCATCCGACTGTTTTAATCGTTCATTGGCTCTCTCGTATACATTTCTAGCCAAACCAACATTCAGTCCATCATCGGACGGTATGTTGAGCTCAAATTTAGCATAAGAGAGCCACACTTTAACATGTGACGTCCGTTCTAGTAAACGCTCATAAATGCGACGCGAATTTTCGTATTCCTCCTGGGAAATTTCAAAATCAATGTAGGCTTTCCATAACATTTCAGGCATATCTAACCGTGGTTGACTGATTGCCAATTCGTATATAGCTCTCGCTCGGTCATAGTCACCCAACAAACTTTCTAATTCAGCAAATTTCATCCAAGTCACACAATTTTCGGCACCGTACTCCAAAAACTTTTGGTACAAAGTTCGACATCGATTAAATTCTCTCAATTGAATTTCCAAATCAATGTAACCACGAAAAAGTTTATCTTTTGGACACATACCAATAGCATGCCCCAATATTTTTCGAGCCAATGTCAGATTTTTCTGGCGAATTTCAAACTGTGCAAATAGTAACCAAATTTTAGCAAACGTAAACACTTTATGTGGCAAAAGTTCTAAACACACTTTATAAATTTGACGAGTTCTTTCGTAATCCTGAGTTTCTAATTCTTCATAAATGGCATAATTGATCCACAAATAAATGTAGCGTCTCCAAAATTGTTTTTCCTTAGTAGGTGGAACGTTAGCAATGGCACGCTCGTAAGTTTCTCGAATGATTTCACGATCTCCTTCGCTCTCAATCAATTTTAAATAATCAAACCAAGCGTCATAATTTAACGGATTAATTTCAATTTCTTGTTCATACTGAAACTTCCTCTTAGAAACAATCACGTCTTCTATTCCACTTCTATCACCGTATTTCTTTTCATAAATGGTGTAACATTTTAGTAACTCTTTAGCTTGTTCCTTTGGAATATGTTGTAAACCGTATTTATAGATAACTTGAACACGTTCGTGTTCCTTTTGATTCTCTTCGAATCGTGCGAAAGCCATGTATAAATTTTCGTCAATGTGATCGTCACCATAAAAATTAATGGCACGCTCAAAAACACTACGTGCTGATTTGATAAAGCCGTGCTTCTCCTCAAATTTGGCGTATTTAATCCAATTCTTCACCTGAGGATGAGTTATAACAAACTTTTCGTAAATGCCTCGAGCTCGACCGATTTCTTTGAAACGCAGTTCAAAATTTATGTAAGTTTGCCAAGCCTGCTCGTCCGGTTCCCACTCCATCCAGCGATCAAACACGGCCCTGCAGCCGGGTATATTTTCCAACATTTCCTCCATGTAAGTATATTTATACCAAAATTGATTAATGCGTGGCAATATAGTTACAGCACGGTCCCACAAATTACGAGCATGATTAATCTGCCTACTTCTCATTTCCATTTCACCATATTTTAACCACATCGTTATATTCCTGTGATCTACATCAATACCTCTTTCGAACACCGACCTAGCTCGTTCAATCTCTTTCTGCGATTCCTCCCACAGTGCATATTTAATCCAGTTAGATATAACTGTACGATTTTTGCGAATATTATCCTCGAAAGCTTTACGCTTTCTCATCTGATAATCGGCCAATTCGGCCGGATCCGAAATTTTTTGCTTTGGCGGTGGAGGCAAAATTTCCAAATCTCTTTCCTTTGCTTCGCGAAGAAGCTGCTCAGCCGTAATTTGAATTTCGGCAGGCCGTTTATTTTTTACCTTTGCCACTTTGGGCATTTTTTGTACTTTATTATCCATCTTGCCTTGATTAAATAAAATTACAGCCCAAAATTTGCTTTATGACGTTACTTTTACGGTTATTTTCAGAGGTTATGTTAAACAGTGTTGCCAGATGCCAACTCTTAAATGTTCATTAGAAATTATTTTTCTTGATGTTTGACGCCGCATATACGAACAGTGGCGTCACAACGCCATATCTAGCTGTATTCGAAATATTGTAGAACGCTTTCCTTCCCATACACCGAATTTTTTTATTGAGTCCTTGTATCTATTAACTAATTAACATTAAATTTAATTAAATATTCGGTGCAATTTTCTAAGAGAAGTTGTTATGATAACAACTAAATTTAGTTGTTAAGTGACGGTTAGTTGTTATAATTACACTGAGTCAGACCTACTTTTCAGTTGTTGAGTAACAACTGCGATAACAACTTTTTTAGAAAATTGCATCGATTATCGTGAACAAAATAATCTCTTATTTGGTTTTACACTCCAATCTTTCATGCGTGGTTATTTATAAATATAGGTAGTAAACAACTCGAGCTTTATGGTTCGAATTTTTAATTTTCTTTTTGCAAACCTGAAGTCAGGGGTTTGGTTTTCAATGATGAATTAATAGTAATACTTACAATAATTGTTCCTGAACTTGTAATTTTATCTCAAAAGCTGCTACAAGAAGTTCTGTACAAAACTGTAAAAATTTTGATTAGTAACGCATTCGAAAGACGTAGAAGAGAATGAAGATCTATTAAGTGTAATAACACTCAACAAACTCTTAACGTGAGAAATGAAATAATTTAAGTAAATTTTGTTTTGGTTTATTTAAAAAAATTAATTCAAATTAAATATTACAAATAAATCCAGTTTACAAAATACGAAAACAAATTCGTAGAAAATATTAGCTAGAATAATTTCCAAAATTAGCTTGGAAATATTAAATCTAGAAATGTGATTTTTTAAAATTTCGAATTCAAATAGTCCAGATCGTTTGTGCTTGTTTGTGTCCCCGGTTTGGTGTCTCCAGTTTACATTTCCATACACTAATTACTGTAATCTCCTTGATCTGATGAGGATGAAGAAAAAATAAGTCTTCTGCGATTGAGCGCTCTGTTGCGGTATAGACGTTTTCTTTGGGTCTTCTTTCGTGCTGCCATTTTCAATTGTTTAGAAATCATTACAGCAGCAATAGCAAGAAGTTGCAAGAAAAGCAACTTACGTAGATTAATATTGTTGTCATCTTCAAAGAGGTCCATGATACAATCACAATAAACTATCGTTTTATTCTTAGGTTGATGGAAGGTTTTGTTTATTATGAAACCAAAGCAAAATTAGGTTATGTTGCTACCATAGGGGTGAAGCTGAGATTGAAAAACAGAAAACACTAAATATTTTCTTTGGTTGCTACCATGGTTGCTACTCCAATACCAGCGTTCAGCATGGGACTATTTTCGCTTTGAAGCGCCACCAATGAAGCGTGGTGCTTGGTGGCAAAATAATTTGAATTTATATTTGGTTTGTTTTATTCTTTTTACAAATTCAACAGCATAAAATAAAATAAAAACATAACAAATAAAAAAAATCAGCGTAGTTTACCATAGAGGATCAGTATTTCCGTGTAGAAAAGTGAAATAAAATATAGTTCAATTTTAAAATGGCAAATTTTTTGTCTAAATCCATAATATGGATAGTGATAGTGAAATAAATATTTCTTATTATCGTATTCATCTTCTTTGATCACTTCTTGTGGCAAAATAATAATAATATTTTATACGTAATATAAGAAACTCATATGCTAAATTTCATGCTTCTAGACTCCCAGCTTATTTTGCACATCATCACATAAATAAAAGACCAGCACGCTGCTGCTGCTGCTCCAGCGTGTCAATTTTCACTCTGATTGGTTGTTGTCTTTGGTCGTACCAACTTAAAATTACCTTAGTGCTCCATTAAGAAAAGGTTATATATATTTCTATATGAAATGGTAAAGTAATTTTAAGTTGGTACGACCGACGACAATGACCAATCAGAGTGTGCTGTGTGTTCTAAAAAAAATTACACGTTGGAGCAGTAGCAGCGTGTTATTTTTTAAAAACACACAACGCGCTTTAATTGGTCGTTGTCGTTAATTATACAAACTTAAAATCACCTCCTCTGTGATCGAGTAGCACACCAATCAAATTTTTAACCTTGATTTCAGGCGGTTCTGGCTCGTAGCCAGGGGGAAGGCACCTTGGGGCACGTGCCCCCCTCTCCCGAAATGTTCAGAAAAAATTTTTTTTTAAAGTAAAGGAAAATTTGTTTAAATAATAAAAATTCTCGGAAGGGAAACCACAAAAAATTTAAATTTTTCAAGTGCCCTCCCCCAAATTTAATCCTAGCTACGGGCCTGCCGCGGTTGAACCAGCTATGTTAATTAAATGATCCAATTTTTTACCAATTTAAAATCACCTCTCCTGGCATCAAGTTGCATACAAAGTAAGTTTCAACTGGGGTACTTATACAGGGTGGCCCTTTGAAAACGAAACAGACGGGATTGTGGCCAGCAAAATTTTTTTCTTAAAAAATACAAAAACACGTTAATTTTATCATTGAGGGAGACAACTTTTGCGACTAATGTTACTTCCGTATTGTTTCATCCCTTTGAGTTGCGATGACAACCCCTAAAATGATAATAGGGATGATATGGCAAGTAACACCTCATTTGAAAGGTCTTGCATCCCTGAATTCAGTTCTATAATTTTTTTGAAGCTTTATCAATTATTCAACAAAAAAATTAAAGCTGCAAAAATGCGAAATAAACCCGATATTTCAAGACATTTAAGAATAAAAGAAGGAAAAACGCATGAACAGGTCTGTTTCGTTTTCAAAGGGCCACGCTGTATATAAATTTTATCTCGGTTAATCCAAAGATTATCCATTAAGAAAATTTAATATTCGACTATTACATTTTCAATAAATGTATTTCACAATAATAAACGGGCAGCACATACAACTTCATAAGCGTGTCATATTTTTAAGACACACAACGCACTCGGATTGGTTGTTGTCGTTGGTTTTTAGCAACTTAAAATCTACTCCCCTGGGATCGAGTTACACACCGAACGAGTTTCCAACGTTGAGGACGTTTGAACGTGAACAATTAAAATTGTCAGTATTAGGGATTTATTTTTTTTAATGAAGATTGTAAAACAAGAAATTCATCGGTTGAGCTTATGTTAGTGTTGGTGTTTGAAAACTATTTTTTTTAATTAATACCGCTAAAATGGAGATCCACCAGCTAGCTACCCGTCCTTGGACGGGCTTTTCAACTATTAAAAATATAAGTACAAAGTTTGGGCGGTTTTATAAACAATATTAGTGATTAGCGGGGCTGTAACTAGATATTACTCACGAGGGGGGGGGGAGTTATGTAAGAACAATAAATTAGTATCACAATCACAATCAGTCGTCATTCGTCCACTCCTGAACTTTAGGCCTCTCCTTTTAGGATCCCCCCAAGTGGGGGAAAGAAGGTTTTTGCTCATAACTTACCACGCTGGGCAGGCGGGTTGGCGAGTAGTCCGCAGATCAATTTTGAACTTTTTAGATCACAGCACATATCCGACGCAACCAGGATTAGAACCGAGGTTTTCCGCTCTCTAGTCTATCCGTGTTTGATTTACACCAGATTGCTGGTCTGGATATTAATGATTAGCAGGGCCGTAACTAGATATTGCTCACGAGAGGGGGGGGAGTTATGTAAGGACAATAAATTAGTATAATGATAATAATTTGTCACTCAGAGCGGTTCCAAAGTATGTCACTCTTCCCAAAAAGTTTTAAATGATCTATTTTTCAACCTTATTTTAAAATTTAGTAAATCCCTTGCCTGCATTTGCTCCGAGCAACAGGCGTCGACTGTGCCATGGGTAATTTGAACCCCCTCCATAATATACGGCAATGGTAATTATTTAATCAAGATCAACTATCTAGGTAAGACATCCAGATAAGGCACATGTGAGGGATCAGCTACGCAGAGCTTTGCCATTTAAAAAACCTCAATTCTGGTCAAGGCCGTATATAAGGGGGTAGTTTTGGGTGTTTACCCCCCCCCCCCCATGGCATAGCAAAGGAGTAAAAAAAAGGATATAAAAACTTTTTTTTTGGTAAAAACCCCTCCCATGGAATGCACAATATTTTTTTTTAGGTAAAACTCTCCGTGTAAGAAGCCAAAAAGTGATTAATAACTTTTTTATTTGTTTATTTCTATATTTTAAAATTATTTCAATTGAAAAAGACCATAATCAAATTTGGAGTCGGATTTTTGCACTACTCGTTTTTTCCCCGGCTAAATCAAAAGAAGAATCCAGATTTGTCTAACAACCAATCGCATCTGATAAATTACTAAAAACGGGGAATTAGAAGATCCGTGCTAGGAGTAGATGAGCAAACCTCGGCAAAAACAAAAATTGGTCATTAAATTTTATTATTTTATACATATATATAAAATATAAAGTTTGTTACTTACTTACTTTTTATTATTTTGATTATCTATAAAATAAAAATCAACTTTTAGCAGAATTTTTTAAATTATAGAAATCAAAGAATAAATTAAAGTTGTCATTTCAAATTTAAATTTCCCGCGCCAAGTTTTATATAATCTGATAGATGGAGCTAAACTACAATCGTCAAAGGGAAGGTTAACAAACGAAACGAAGACGAACATCGCCCATTCGGTTTGTGACATCGAGGAGGAGTTGACGTATAGAAGTTTCGGTAAGCATAATTTTTATACCATCTTTTCCATTAAATATTTGCATTTATTTCTGCATTACATCTTTCTGTAACTTCCCAATACGTTTAATTTAAAAAATAATCATGGATGATCGAAATATTTCTCGATTTCCAAACCACGCCAGGTGATCTGGGCAAGGGGGTTTAAAATAATTTTTTTAACCACTCTAATCCACCGAGGCAATATTAAAACCATACGTTAATCCCATTCTACATAAATTATATGTAGCGTGATTCAAGTATAGGTTACATTTAACATGAAATTTACTATTAATTTTTCTTCCACGTGGTCGAAGTTGGTTCTAATTGAGGTTATATTGTTACAGTAAAAATCAACCGCCATGGTTAACGGCAGAATACCGACAGTATGTTCAAAAACGTACGTCACACCCAGGCGTCCATATGAAAAGGCACGTTTGGACCAAGAATTGAAGATCATTGGTGAATATGGTCTTCGTAACAAACGTGAAGTCTGGAGAGTAAAATACACCTTGGCCAAGATCCGTAAAGCCGCTCGTGAGCTGCTTACTCTTGAAGAGAAGGAGCCAAAGAGGCTGTTCGAAGGTAAGAATTTTTTCTAAACTCTTTAGCTTTGCCCTACCGCCACGCTCTTACAAACTATTTGTTGTAAATGAGTGCCAAATATTTCATTTGAAAGGGGGCTATATGAAAAACCCAGCTAGGAAGCAGTTTATTTCGAATTTTATGAAATTTCCTGTGCCGAAAGTATAGGGTACATTTTTAAAATATAAATCAATATTAATTTGTAGCACCATATTGTTTGTAATCTAACCTAATTAAACTAATTTTGTTTTCTATTTTAGGTAATGCTTTGCTTCGTCGTCTTGTACGAATTGGAGTGTTGGATGAAAGTAGGATGAAGCTCGATTACGTTTTGGGTTTGAAAATTGAAGATTTCTTGGAACGTCGTCTTCAGACTCAGGTTTTCAAGCTTGGACTTGCCAAGTCTATTCATCATGCTCGTGTTTTGATCAGACAAAGACATATTCGGTAATGCAATTTCCTTGGATTTTTAATTCTAAAAGGCCACTTAGACTTTGTCTAATGTCTTGAAATTATTAACACCCTTCTGGGCCGCTAGGCGTGGTTGGTTCCACATAACCGGAAGGTAATGACTTGAAGCTGTAAAAATATCTGTCGAGCTTAGAGTCACCCATAAAACTACAGATGTTTTGATGGGTGCTAAAAGTTAACTCGTAGATTGAAGATTCCAGTTTTATGCCCCGACCATGTTTATCATAATATGAGCGGGTACCTTATGAGGCGACATTTTACCTTGAATTAATTTTATTTCTTATTATTTTTTAGATAAAATTTACTTATTGATTTTCTTTTTATAGGGTACGTAAACAAGTTGTGAACATCCCATCGTTCATTGTTCGTTTGGATTCCCAAAAGCACATCGACTTTTCGTTGAAATCGCCATTCGGTGGTGGTGGCCCAGGCCGTGTGAAGAGGAAGAACCTCCGCAAGGGAACAAACACAGGTGTTGTTGAAGAAGAGGAAGATTAAACTGTAAATTACTTTTACAAATAAAAATGTGAAGTTACCTCTAGTCTTTTGTTTATAATTTTTTATAGCCTAATAAATTGCTACGTTTTATGAATATAATGTTTTAAGATTAAAAATAAAAAGAGAAAACCATAAAGCTGCTAGTTCTTGTGGCTGAATCCAACACAGTAAAGCTATGTGAGCACCGCCATTTGTGGTTTCATCTTTCATAGCAGTCCATTTATTTACAGGGTCCGTGCATTGTTGTGCGTCGGTATTTCTTGACTTGGATGTTTTTTATGAAATCTAAAATTATTCGGCACTTGATATTCAGTTATTGTTAAAGATGTAGAATTAAAGCAATTATTGTTAAATCCGACCTGTTTTGAATTGCCAAATTGCATTTGTACTGCCAAAACTTTGGTTTCTTTTTATCTGCCTTAACAATTTATTTAAGTAACTTGTTCGGAATTAGTTTTCAAACAAAAATAATGGCAGTGTAGAAGACAGCTAATATTTTTTTAAAAAGCGCACTCATTTTGTTATTGAATTTTTAAATATAAAACGTTGGGTATCTTCAGACGCGGAAAAGAAATTTCTTTAAATTGATACCATTTTTATTTATCCGAATCGTGAATTTAAAAAAGTTAATTTTCCATATTATTTCACAAATTCTACACTTTCACACAAAAACTATGGACCAACATTGTTGTTGCATCCTGTATGTTAAAAGAGTTGTCAAATGCTGGCAAATATAAGTCTGTTTTCATAACCTACAAAGTTAATTGCGAAGAAACTTCTCTATAATGGCAGAAAAAAATATTGGTTCATTAGAAGAAATCGCTTTGAAAAGGAAAGAGCGTTTGCAAGCGTTAAAGTCAAAGAAGAGCAGCAGTAACGAAAATTCTAAATCCGACCAAGGTGGAGTTGCTTTACCTAAACCTAAGTTTCGAAGCTACAAACCACAAGACGAACAACTACAAGAACATGTTTTGCCATTAGCCAAACCAGGCGATGTGGACAGTGAAATCAAAGAACAATTGGAAGCTGCCGAAGCTCCGGTGGTTATCGATGAGTTGGATATTACAAATTTGGTTCCACGTAAACCAGATTGGGACTTAAAAAGAGACGTTGCTAAGAAACTAGAAAAGTTGGAAAGGAGAACACAAAGGGCGATAGCAGAACTTATAAGGGAACGGATGAAAGCAGAACAAGGAAAGATTGCGGACTCGTAGTTTATTTCAAGTTAGATAATTGCAGTGTGTGAATGATGTAATTGTGGTACATACTATTTAATAATAAATTGTAAGTTAATATAAATATTTCTACTATTTTTAATAAAAAATACTCTTTTATTCTTTGAATAATTCAATTGTAGTCTAAATTTTAATATGGTCCTCGATAACACGAGCATAAATAGTTCATCTTGGAAAATATCCAAGTAAATCGAAATTTTGTAGATGTATATTTAAGTGGTTGAAGACACGCTCAATTTTTTTGTGCGTTTCTTCCGAAAAAGAAGTTTTCCAAAATTAGGTTCGTTCTAGGATTTCAAAATTTAAATTTTTGCGCCAATCAAAGTTACAACTGGTGTCGTTTTTGTGTAACTACCGGAAATAGCTGTTAGGCACGTGTAGCAGCATTTTGGATCATTTCATTTCGATTGAAGATGCTTTGGTTTGCAGTTGACTCGACTTTAATTTATTGTAATTAAAACCAACTTGGAACCTTTTGGTAAGATACTTCGTTTATTTTAAAAAATTTACAAACTTTTATTTGAATATTTCAAAACTAAATAATTATGCCAGGTGTCTGGGCAAGGGAGTTTGAAGCATTTTCTTTTGAAACTACTCTAATCCACCAAGGCTAAATTAAAACTTTACGTTAATCCCAGTCTACAGTTTTTATGCAGATTGATTCAAGTAATATGTTACATCTGAATTTATTTATTTTTTGAGATTTTACCACGCTTCCACGTGTTTTTTTTGCCACCACGTGTTTTTTAACTTATGTAATGGCGGTTTTTCTTTTTATAGTAAAATTCTTTACAATCGAGGTAGATGAAAAGATGAGCCATCAGAAATCAGCTTTGGGGTATTTCACCAACCAAAAAATGGCAATCTATGAGAAAAATGAACATGTGAGGAGTAAAAATCATCATCGACGATCGTATAGTGAAAGCATGGAGATATTTTGAAGGTAATTTTTTTTACAGTTTTATGTATGTTTTCGCCCCGTTCGCCACGCTCTTACATACATTTTGTTGTAAATGAGTGCCAGAATAATTAAATTATTTATACTGGGGCAATATAAATAACCCAGCTAGGAAGCAGTTTATTTCAATTTCTGAGATTATCTGTGCCGAAAGTGAAGGGTACATTTTCATTCACAAATTGAGTCTTATTAAGGGACTAAATTTACTATATTTTTCAGAACGATCATAATTTCGAAGATGAAGGACACTAGGAATACTTTAATCAAAAGGTTTGTTGAATTTTTTTCTTATGTACCCTAACGCCACGCTCTTGTAAATATTTGTTACAAAGAGTGCCAAGTTACAATTAACTGAAGGGAAAATTAAAAAGCCCAGCTAGGAAGCAGTTTATTTCTAATTAAGTGAAATTTCCTGTGCCGAAAGTGTAGGGCACATTTTTATTTATCAATTCTATCAAGTTGATTATAACACTCATTTTGAAATTTTTTTAGGATAATTGAAAAGGGGATGAAATTTGTGTGACTACATAAGGATTTAGAAAAAGAGGTTAGTTGAGTTGTTTATTTTTTCTTTTGTACCCTAACGCCACGCTCTTGTAAATATTTGTTACAAAGAGTGCCAAGTTACAATTAACTAAAAGGGAAAATTAAAAGCTCAGCTAGGAAGCAGTTTATTTCAAATTAAATGAAATTTTCTGTGCCGAAAGTATAGGGTACATTTTTTTTAATTGATTCTATAAAGTCAATTATAAAGCACTCATTTTACAATTTTTTTAGAATAATTTCGAATGCGATGAAATTTGTCAATGACTACATAAGGATCCCAGAGATTTAGAAAAAAAGAGGTTGGTTGAATTTATTTTATCTTTTGTGCCCTAACGCCACGCTCTTGTAATTATTTTGTTACAAAGAGTGCCAAGTTACAATTAACTGAAGGGAAAATTAAAAGCCCAGCTAGGAAGCAGTTTATTTCAAGATTAAATGAAATTTTCTGTGCCAAAAGTAAAGGGTACATTTTCTTTACGTTACAAATGTGTGTTTATCCACTTATTTTTAAAATTTACAGGAGAACATCTTCAAGATTCACGAAATTCAAATCAATGGCTGCAGTGTTTCAGACGTGAGTATTTCTTTCTTTTGATTTGAACCGATTTCTTCTTACATTTTTAAATGATGATAATTTAAATCCATTCAAAGACTGTGGCTATCAACAATCATCTTCTTGCCCTTGTTAAGGTTCTCTTAGCAAGTGCATCGAGGTTTTTGATTGAAACCATAATTTGGTTAATTTAGGCTCTGATTTATTGTTCAATACTATAGAAATTTTTGCTTGTTTTCAATGTACTAAATTATGTTTCTTTAAGATTCCCATTGATGCTCATATTTTGAGCAGTAAGGAGGACAGTTTGGGACAGAAATTCTGATTCTGAAACCAAGGTAAGGAAACTTTTCCTTTTTTTAAATATTTTATCGAGCTTAGAGTCACCGAAAAAGCTATAGATGTTTTTGTTGGTGCTAAAAGATAACTCGTAGATTGAAGATTCCAGGTTTTATGCTTCAACATTGTTTTTCAATAACATTGTTGGTTACCGAATGAGGCGACATTGTTTTCCTACATAATAAAATTCTTGTTGCGGTGTTTGTTTCCAAACTCTGCCGTTCCAAAAATGGCTGAACCGATTTTGATAAAATTTTGTGTGTTTATCGGGTAGGTCTGAGAATTTGCCAACATCTACCCCTAAATGTTACTTTTTTTTATCGACCGGGAATTGAGCAGTCAACTAGTATAAAATATAATAATCATTATTTTTATTCTGTACCGATAATTTTTTCTAATTTTTTCTGTTATTTTTTTCTAGGATTGTGGTTTTTTTTTCATCAACAACTGACAAAGTTAATATCACTTTTGTGAAGAGTTAAATTGGTAAGTAGCTTTTATTTTTAAAGAGATTCATCGAGCTTAGAGTCACCGAAAAAATTACAAATGTTTTTGTTGGTGCTAAAAGATAACTCGTAGATTGAAGATTCCAGTTTTTATGCTTCAACATTGTTTTTTAATAACATTGTTGGTTACCAAATGAGGCGATATTCTTGTCAAATAATACATGCATTATTAATAGAAGAATTAATTTGTTATAATCTTTTTAGAATAAAAGAAAGGAGAAGAGTCTTCAGAACCATACAAGAAGATGAACAATGATCATCACGTGACACTGTCCATGCTTATTGTTTGTATTATATTCTGTACTTTTACATTCTTGAGTGAATAAATTTCAAATACAATAAATTGTTCATTTTTTATTTTTTTAAATCCACCTCCACTGTTACTACCTCCAGTTGTTATTTTACTGGTTGCAAAAATTTATTTATTTTAATAGTTTGTCCATTTGTATATAATCCTGTCCTGTGGTGTTATTGGGAGATTTTGCATATTCTACCCTTCATCCTCATTGCTTATAGATATACTGGGTGACCGACCGCTGATCTGAACATAGGTAAATAACATGGAAAATTTTTTTTAATTCTTGCTACCCATTATAACAAGAATAAAAATGTTCTATTTTCCTCGTCTAAGTATACAGTTTAACATGTGTATCTGTGGGGTCATAGCTTTCAAAGGGATGAACCAATGAGCTCATTCAGGCTCAAAGGAAGCTCTACCGATTGACATCAATTGCACATACAAATTCAAAACGACTAGAAAAATTGCAAAATCCACCAGTTTTTCGAGAATAACTTTGCGACCTTTGAGGCTCAATAATGGAAGCTCATACGATGCTCTAACCACTCTAACGTTTGATCGAATCCAAAAATTCGAAAGTGGGGGGCGCCACTGACATGCACCCTTATATGGGGTCATCCATAAATTACGTCACACGTTGAAGGGGGAGGGTATCACCAGAAAGTGACAAGGGGCGAGAGGGGGTCAAAAGCTTTGTGACGTTACATGTTAAAATTTAAAGTACAGTCGAGTCGCGAAATAGTGAATTAAATATGGCAAAGACCTTTCACTTTTTCGGGGTTGTTCACTATTTCGGTACTTACAAAATTTACAATAAAGCCACGTTAAATTAAAGCTTTATTTTATAGAAAATTGATACAAATATGATTATTAATTAGGAAAAATGATGTTATTTTTAATTGTATTTGTTTTTTATTTAATTTAATAGTTAATACTTTTTCCCTTAAATTGATACACCAACATATAAAAATTCCATTCTATGCTAACGTTACTCGTGAAATGAAGTGTAAATATAATACGTAATGTAAATTCTCAATGTTGGGGGAAGTCCCTAAGTACGCAGTTCGCTGTATCGGGGTTACCGCTGTTCGTTATATAGGAGTCCCATATACACTCAATGTTAAAATTTTTGTGTTCACTATTTCCGGTATTCACTATTTCGCGACTCGACTGTACTAAAACGCGAAATTTATATGTGAATAAAAAAATCTAAAAATTTTTCGAACTCGATCTATATTTTTAATACTTTAGCACTCTCGCTATATCTCTCTCACGCAATAAAAATAAGAAAAAAATGAAAATAACTGCTTTCTTTTGATTATTTTTAAATACATGCATAAAATTGAAAAATGTGTGACGTCACATCAGGGGGGGGGGGTTCTAAAAATGTGACAAGGGCGGGGGGAGGGGTTAAAAAGTCCTAAAATTCGTGTGACGTAATTTATGGATGGCCCCTATGACATAATTTTTCATGAAACGAATTTTGGTACTAATAAAATAAAAATAAGAGCTAAAATAAAAAAAAGGTAAAAATCTCATCTCTAATGATAAAGTATGAAATTTAAATACAAGTAAGCTACGTAGGTAAATATCAAAATAACAATATCACATCGTGGTGCTTTAAGTCTTAATTCATTTACTTAGCGGTCGGTCCCCCGACGGAACGACGGTTGGATTTTATTTTTTACAAATTTTTTTGGTCGGGGGTTTTTAAATTTTGTTCTCTAATTATTGTTAAAAATATAGATAAAAAATCAGACCTACTTTGGGTATTTGAAGTTTTCAATGAAGTAAATTGCAAAGAAGGCATCTAATATCCTATATTTAACCATTTTATTTCGAGTTTTTAACAATAATATGTAAAAAAACAAAATATCAAGTTTTAGGTATCTTTATCTGCGTCTAGATTCTTCTTCGTATGCTTCTTGACAGAAGCGTCGTGACCAATTTAATATGTTATTATTAAATGGCTTTCTTGGCAGATTACTCTCGGTGGTTTGCCATTGCCTTCCGAGAGGAGAGGGTCATAATAAAGTCGGATAAATGTAGCCGAGTTAGGGATCGAACCCAGGGCTTCTAGCCTAGAGTCCGGTCCTTAGCCCGTCCACTTAGTTCACCTCACATAATAGTCTAGATTAGACGCGGAAAAATAATCTCTTTAAATTGATACCTATTTCATTCTTATCTGTTACAGTACAAGCAGGAATTAAAAAAAATCAATTTTCTGTGTTCAGATCGGCAGTCGGTCACCTAGTACTTAAAATATATTTTTTAAATTACTTGGATTGTTCCTGTTATTCTTATAATACACTGCCAAGTTAATTATCTTTTCAAGCAGGTAAACATTTAAAAAAAGTAAAACTTTAAAGAAACAACCTAAGCGTTGACATATCCACAAATTTAATTCAAAAAAAGTTCAACAAGAAAATAACAAACAATTGTGAGCGATCAATGTTATTCAAATAGACGTTGCATATGGAAGTGCCCATCATGGAGTTGTGCATTAACTGGTTAAAAGGCTAAATTATTTGCGAATCTGATTTAAGGAAAAGTTAATGATAATTAATTTTAAATGGCAAATTAAGAAATAGAACTTTTATTAGATGTACATATAATATTTACTGTAACTTTTATGAAAAATTGTATAAAAAAATATAAACACATCTTTCTACTAATATCTTCAATTGCTTGTGATTCACCCTGTAAAATTTATTCACAAAACTGTTCATGTTATGAGGATACATGCGATTTTTCTTCAGTTGTACAGCTTAATGACACTGGAGCAATTTGTTGTAAATTAAGCCTCGTGTACTTGTTTACATTTCCCATCTCACACTCAAAAAAAATATCATTCATCAATTTTTCTGCAACAATTTTAATTTCTTTAGAAAATGTTCGTAACTTGTGCGCCACATTTTTTCCTATCACATCAAACTCATCTTCAATTTTAGGTTTCTTATTTTCAACAAATTCTAGAGGTTCGAGAGATTTTCTCTTTGGTGAATTTGAATACGTAATATCCGGAGAAGGGCTCCTTGAAGGTGTTGGAGATCTGCACTCATCCATGTTAACTATTTCGAATTTTTTATCCAATCGGAACTCCTGGAAGAACAAAATTTATCTCATTTTATCATACGGAGCAGATATCCCTACATTTAGTGTAGTTTCAGCTATCGGTGCTTCGTGATCTGGATTTACTAAAAATAGTAGTTTCTCAAAGTACCAAAGCCGAGGCTGATATACCTCACCACCACCGCACCTTTGAGATTCTATTACTTTTTTTAGTTCCTTGCGAAAGCTTCCACGCAGAGAATCAATTTTACGGATTACCTAAAATAGTAAAACTAAAGAAGAAATTCGAAAAGAAAAAATAATTTACCATGTCTCGATTCGCATCGCTGTCTACTTCTTTTAATTTCCGCTTTAATACTTCGTAAGCTGCATGCTTTAAAGTTTTATTGGTGTACTGGGGTGATTTTACTTTCCACAAGCAAGGATAGGTTTTGTATAAATTTATAAACTCCGTTAAAAATTTTCGTGGACAATTTCTAAGATCGCCCATTTTCAACTTTCAAATATTCGCACGAGAAAATATAATGGTACGGGTAACCTTGTACTCACGTGCCGTGTTCCTGGTGCAAAGCGTCGCACCTACCATACAATCACGAAGGTGAATGTTTCCGCATTTCTTTTGTTTGTGTTACAAATAATAAAAAATTATAAAACCCAAATAATTCTATAATAAATATTTGTAATGACAACAAAAGGAAGTTACAAACTTGCGTTTTTGTCAACCCGGTCGGTTAAACTTGTAGGAATTACGGCAGTGGTTCTCAAACTGTTTTTATAATTTATATGTAAGCGGAAGTTGAATGCTTTTAAAACTTATTTATCTTTCATATTAAAAGAAACTGCAACTTAAGCATTAAATGAATAAAATTTGCGCCTTTCAGAAGCTTATAATAGTCTGGTAAATTTGATTATGTACTTTCGGTTGAATAAATTCTTTATTAAAATTAACTGTAGGATGAGTTGCATAACTTAATATTAAAGAGAGAGGTAGCAAAAATTTGATCATAATAGTTCGAAAAAACAAAAGATGAATCCCTAGCATCATTTCCACGGACCTCTTAAAATAATTTTTTGGCAAAATTGCGTTGCAACTCTCGTGACCTCTACTTCTGTGATTGAAGCAGTTGGTTTTGAACACAACCCCGAACTACGATTTTTCCGAACCTGGGCAAGAACTTGACTTCTTTTTGATTCGACTGTCTGCTAAAGGATTGTTGGTCAAAAAAGTTTGTGGAAAAGTGGTGTCCCTGAATTTAACATGCCATATTTAAAAAAATTTCTTTTCTTGTGACTTATTAGTCCCCATGTAACCCAAATAAATTTAGAGATATAATGGATAAAGGTAGAAATAGAATTAAAACAACCGGGTTAAAAAAATAGCATAGTTTCTCTTTAGCCACTATAATAAATTATTTATTTGACTATTTATTTGAATTATTGTAAAACGTATAGCACGTAGATAAATATATCACTTATTTGTAAACTTACGTCAGATAAACAAATACTCATTCTTACACTAAAATCTTACAATTTTCCTAATTCGTTAATGTGCGTACTCAATTTATTGTAATTGTCATAAGTTATTATAAATAATGGATTTTTGAGATCTTTTGAATTTTCCTATTATTTTACAATTTATACATTCAGCGAAATGAGAGAAGTATAAATATTATGAAAGTACTTAACAACATAAGTAAATTATTGTGCTGTTCTTTTAAACTCGAATTTTCTTCAGCACTTTGTTGCTGCTCGTAAAATCTTTCTCGTATATTACGGCTCATCCGTATGGTTCGTCCATGCAACGGCTGAACGGGCCGAAAGTTGTGCAACAGCTTTCCACTTTCACTGTTTAATTCACGGAATATTTCAATCTGAAAATATTAAATAGTAAATTTAGTCAGTTTATAAAAAATTCGTTTATATACCTGGTCATGAGATAGCGATACTGTGTATTTAAATTCGATCCAAGTAACCACTTCCGAACACGGAGGTGTCGTCAGAGAACCACCATAAGTAAAGTAAGTCGAAACATCGTCTGGTAAGAGATCCCGAAGAAATGGAATGTTGCTCAAAGTTGTTGTGGTATGGGGATTTTGGACCAAAGGTAATGCATTTAGAAGAGATTTATATTTTAAATTTTCATCCTGTCCTTTCTAGAACAAAAACGTAACAATTTGTTGTAAAACGCAATAATGCTAAAATTAAACGTAATATCAGTTTTTTCAATTATCACATTTGTAATTTCTTTTATTTTTAGACCATTTGTTTGAAATATTACGATTGCGATGTACCTAATTAAAAATTATTGAACTTACCGAGTATAGAAATGATAAGACGGTCAAACCATCCGGATGTTCGATCGCTTCTGTAAAGGAACCGTACGCTCTCTGGAAAAATACCATGTGCAATTCCACTGGGTAACTAAAAAGTATAAAATTATTGTGGAAAACTTAGAGAAATGTAAATTAAAATTTTTATTTAATTTAATATTTATCACCGTGACGGCTTAGTAAATATAATTAATTTTGCTAATTGCTGATCAATTATTATTCGGCATGTAACTGGGGAGTGACTTTTATATATCACTTATTAGTGAAGATTATTACCATTATTACCAAGTTGATGCAAAACGCAATAAAAATCATTTATATTCTTAATGAGCTTTCAACTATGTTTATAATCGTAATTTGTTTATTGTTATCTACGTTTATTGTGTTTTATTGATTTGAAAATTTATAACTCTTTGGTATATCCGTCACGGCATTAAGAAACAACATTATCGACTTGCCTGCTGTTATTAATTGTGTTCTCCGAACCTTCGAAATCGTTAGCGCCCCAATGAAAATGAAGTTGTGCAAAATCATAATTTCCAATCAAAGGTCCTCCGGATATCGATGGAGTGTGATTGGAATCCAACGTAACAATTACTGTAAAAGAAGGAACGTTAATAACAGAACGAAAAAAAAAATTGAAAGAGGAGTGGTTAAAAGTGATAATTGGAGAATAATACGATTTCACATGTTTCGATATAACTTCGAATTTTTGAATAGGGCGGCGAGAAGTCTCACCTAATTATTAATATTTAGAGAAAGTTTGGATTTTTAGGAACACCTCGTGATATCTTGTATAAAGTTTTTAAAAGAAAAAAGTTCAACATAGTTTTTCACTTGTTCAAAAATTATTTGTACCTAATAAATAAAATCAAAAAAAGATTTTTTCAAGGTGCGTTTGATTAAGAATTGAGTGAAAGTCACGCAATCATTTTATATGAATAATAAATACAAATTAATTATGAGGATCTTTATGACATTTCCTTTGATGTTTTTTTTTTAGAGAACCATATGGAATGGAATGCTTTTGTTTTATTCTGGACTGTGTGTTACTGAATTATTAATTTCTGTTTTTTTTTCTGTAAGGCTGTTTGATGTAAGGTATGAGTAAAACAATGTTTTTTCTTTGTGACCTACTTAAATTATTGAATATTGATGATTACTCGTACCACTATAAATTCAATATAATGGAAATACTTACAATTGGAATAAATGAGCTACTTATAAATTAAAATTTCGTCCCTGGCTTAGTATACCTACTTGGTACAGGCATCAAAAAAGATTTAGCACCTTCACATTTTAATTGAATTTTGAACCAGATTAATAAGATGCGGTTTTTGTTAAGCAGAGATTAAACAAATTGGAACATAAAATTTTGTTTAGAGTTATTCAGAATCGATCAAGGATAAGAGATTTCATACTATTACATGAAAATTATACATACCGGTATGCCCATTATTCTTGAGAACGGCATTATCTGATTTCCAATCAAGATTTGAAAATATCAACGGTGGTAAATGAACCAACTGGACGTTATGTTCTTCAATATTAATAGGACTTTGATGCTTCCCCACGCAGTGTTGATATTTTTCACCCCAATGTGTCGGTCCTAAACAAATTACACAATTATAATTTTAATAATAATATATGCTAATTACAACGTTAATTTCAAGATAACAAAATCCGGCTTGACGTACTTTTATTACGTGCAAAATCGAAAATTAAACTAACTAGGTATAAATTAATGATAATTATTTCAAATTAATTGTTTAAATATGGTGCAACAAACTCCAGTCGATCAATTTTTCAAAAAAGTTATTTAACATTTTAAATTATAAAATGCATTGTTACAGTTCTATGTAGCATTAGAGAATGTAAACTTTCTATAATCATTCCAATTTTCTCTTTATTGTCAATTATCCATTCACCCACTCGTAGCTTTTTGCAAAATTAAAAATTACTTGTTTTTAGCTTTTAATACAGTTTACACATATCATATAATCATTCTTTTTATTTCAAAATCAAATACGTCATCACTCTCAGTAAACATTATTATTAATTTTTTGCTGTTATTTTGTAATTTATATACCTACTATTAGTTTAAATATTATATTACTATTTTTGAAATTATATATTATTCATATACGAGTCGCCTAAGAAATCAATCGAATTGTGAGTTGTTTTGCTAAACTAAACACTTGATAATTATGCGAACTTTTTTTTTTATATAACAATAATTAATTGTTTTAATAAGCGTAAAAAGTTTATTTGTAATAAGGTGTATAAGTTAGTTTTATAAATTGATTAGTGGAACAATGTAGTATTACAATGTAACTAATTACTAATTAGTAATATATTGGAGTAAATAAATTTTGCAATGTTTGCTATTATTTCACCTTCTAATATAAGAATATAAGTCAACGACTTGGTCATCCTAAAGCAAAAAAAAATTTTTTTCTGCCACAAATCATTTTTTTTATTGCATAAATTTGAGAAGAAAGTTTGTAGACATCGAATTTTATAATTAATTTATCACTGTAGAACTGGAAAAAAAGTTTGTACTTTCGGTTTTCGAAGGAAAGACATTGTCAACTTTTTTTTTTAATATGAACATACTTTTGTAGGTCGAGTTGGGTTATTATTGGAAAGCTATTTTTTTCTCTTTTCAGCACTTAAAGTTTTTTTTAGATTAGAAAATTTTGAAGAAACTGTCAGATTTAATTTCTATCAAGTGCACTTTTGGTCAATGAATTAAATAAAATTTAAATCAAATTACTACAATTATCTGATGGTTAAAAATCTACCAAAACAAATTATTTAATTCAAATTATCAGAAGGATTACAATATATTTCGAGTTCCTTAAGACACCGTTACCTGAAGTGCACTTCAGAAAAACATTAGAAGACTTTCAAAACACTTGAAACTCACTCTTGCTACATAATACCTACTTTTAAAGAACCTGTTAATAGCCACTTACAGAACCAAAACGTAGCAAATACTACAGACCCCATGTCAATGCGACCCCGCATCCGACAAAAAAGTGTTTTTTATTTTAAGAAAGGGCAAAAAAATAAAAGGGCCCTGCGGAAACATTTGATGCTTATTCCAGCACTGAACTTGAATGAGTTGGAAAGTCAACTTTTGTTTTAAGGTGTGATTATGCCTTTCGGAAAGTCTAAATTAAATATAAAAAACCTTTAAAAGTTTAAACACTATTATTGGCCTAGATTCTTCTATACCTTTTATAGCAATACGATTGCTAGTTTTATTGTGCATTACAAACTAATTTTTCAAATTATTTGCAAATTAGAATTATTTCCAAATCTAACAATTCTATGCAAAGTCGTAAAATGATCAAAGAGAACCGTAACTAGGTTGTGGCGAAGGTGGCACAGGCCACTGATTTGAGATGCACAATAATTTAGAAGACTTAGCTACCGTAGAATAAAAAGAACATTAAAAAAATAAGATAAAAATAAGTTTTATGTTCCTAAAAAATTTTTTCTTTAGAAACCAGGGGGGTCTGAAGGTAAAAAATACTTCCAAGTCGTAAGAAGCTAAAAAATATTTCTCAAGAACAATTTTAAAAAGTTATCTTGATACTTAATACTGGGGGGAATACTGGGAGGTATTCCATACCCCCCAAACCCCTCGGTTTCACGCTCATTTTTTCATAATTTAGGGGGTCCAGCGGGTTTAGGCACCCTAAACTACATAAAAATGCTTTAAAATAGTAGAAACACTTAAAAATAAGATAAAATTAAGTACAGTAAACTCTCGATTATCCGTGGGCGGTTTATCCGCTTTGCGGATTATCCGCGGTGGCTGTAGGAGGCATTTTTATAAAAAAGGAGGTTTTTTCGTAAATCACAAATATACATATAAAAATAAAATCACTGTTTTCCGGATATTCGTCAATCCCGCGGATAATCGGGAGTTTACTGTATTTTGTAGTTTATGGTTTATGCTTCTGAAAAAATCTTCTCCCGACTTGGAGATTACTGTTAAAACTAAACAATTGAAAAAACGGCGGTTTGGGTGAGTATGGAAAGTTATTTATTAATTGAGAAAAAAAAATTAAATAAAAAATTAAAAATAACCTTTTATTTAAAATTACAAAAGTGCACTAAAAGAGACGGTCGGAGAGCAATGGTCAAGCGAGTTGACTACGAACGCACAATACCCGGTTCGAATCCGGGTAAGTAATAACTTATTCTGGCCGTCTCGTTGGTCTTCCAGGTTGGTCGGTCTGGCTCCTCGTCATAGGTAAAAAATGTAAAATGCTAAAGAACCAAACGCCAATTTGTTGGCGATTTGGGAATAGAGAAAGCAGCCAAGTAGCTGTATAATTGTGTATACAGTCGAGTCGCGAAATAGTGAATACCATGTATTATAGTGAACTACCGATAATAGCAAACACAAAAATTTTAACATTGAGTGGATATGGGACTCCTAGTATATAACAAACAGCGGTAACCCCGGATACAGCAAACTGCGTACTAAATCGTGCTGTTTGAATGTCATCATTTATAGGGACTTTCCCCAACATTGAGGATTTCCATTACGTATCATATTTACACTTCATTTCACGCGTAACATT
Source organism: Rhagonycha fulva (assembly GCA_905340355.1). NCBI lineage: Eukaryota > Metazoa > Arthropoda > Insecta > Coleoptera > Cantharidae > Rhagonycha > Rhagonycha fulva. The sequence goes on from HG996556.1 coordinate 41,434,930, forward strand.
AGCATAGAATGGAATTTTTATATGTTGGTGTATCAATTAAATTAAATAAAAAACAAATACAATCAAAAATAAAATCATTTTTCCCACAGGTATTGTAATTAATAATTATGTTTGTATCAATTTTTTTTTTAAATAAAGCTTTAATTTTTAAAACGTGGTTATATTGTAAATTTTGTAAGTACCGAAATAGTGAACAACCCCGAAAAAGTGAAAGGTCTTTGCCATATTTAATTCACTATTTCGCGAATCGAATGTATATACTACTAGCTGAACCCGGCCACGCGTTGCTGTGGCTCAGTCTGATATTAATTATTATTAGGGAAATAAATAAACGTATTGTAGCAAACATAGATTTATCAAGAGATAAAAAACATTTAAATTAATACTCTCTTTTGAGTTGCTGTGGTATGAAAGAAAATAATTTTACACCACTCGGTGCGGTTTGTGCGCCTCGGCTTCGCTACGCTCGCCTCGTCTTCCAAAACTTCGCCTACTATATAAATACCGTATGTGTTTGTGATATGTACATAATCATATAAAATAATAATATTAATAAAAGCAACAATGGTTTTTAAGGGGGAAGTCTACTGTAACAAGAGAAAAAACAGGCCGATTTTCCGGATTTTTTTTCTAACAAAATATAACTCGTACGTTAAATTAAATTAAACCGTCATATTTATTATATATTCAAGTATTTATAAAAAAATTTTCAAGTTGAAATATTTAAAATTGCCGTTGTGGCACTCCTTCGACGCAGGTCCGTTTTTTTTGGGTGCCCAAACGGTGTACATGAAATCTCACGACTGGGTAATCTAAAACAAACAAAAAAAATATGGTTATCATCTACATAAGTATTGACTCTCGTTTGTTGAAAGACTTTTTCGATAAAAAATTTTGGCGCCGAGAAAAAAATTCTTAAACTTTTTTTCTACTTTTTTTTTACCCAAATTTGATGTTATTATTGTTTATAACAATTAAACAAAAAACGATATCAAAAAAATCTCTCGACAAACGAGAGTCAATACTATTTAGATAATAATCATATTTTTTTTGATTATTTTAGATTATTCAGACGTGAGATTTCATGTACACCGTTAAAAAAAGACGGACTTTTTAAATTTTGAATATTTGGATTTGAAAATTTTTTTACAAATACTTGAATATATAATAAAGATGACGGTTTAATTTAATTTAATGTACGAGTCATAATTTTGTTAAAAAAAAAATGCGGAAAATCGGCCTGTTTTTTCTCTTGTCAGAGTAAACTTCCCCCTTAAAAACATCAATATAAAAGGCTCACGCTTTTATATTCGTGTTTTCAAGAAGCTTTGTTTGCTCTTATAAATATTATTTTTTACTTTTTAGTGCACTTCATCCTAATATCAAAAATCTCCATTTATGTGTTTTAAATGTATGATACTTCACCTTGTATAAATCATTATGATGAAGAACCTCACCCTGAATGCGGTCCTTAAAATTGAGACTTGGAAATCTATGTTATTTTCCACTCTGTATGATAAACTTATTAAATGCGCAGCAACGCATGCGCTTTATGATTTTCAGTTTTTTCTCGATTTTTTGCATATTTTCTAGAATTTTAGAAAAAAAAAATTAAAATATGAAAATGCTCTGCAAGTGAAAGCTGTGTACCAAATTTCAGATCTCTAGGACGTCGGAAAGTTGGTTAAAAATGGGATCAAAGAAGTCCACCCACACGGACGACAGACAACAGACAACGCTCACACCAAGTTAAGTAAAAGCTTTCATAAAAAATGAAAACGGGAGTTGAAGGGCAAAAAGTAGCGCAAATTAAACCGCTCGCCACAGGCGCTTTTAGCCTTGTTATGGTTCTGCAGACGTCATATTATATTTTAGAGTCTAGAAACAATTCTAGATCTATAAAAGAAATTATCGATGAGAAGTTGGATTTGTATGCATAATTTTTATTTAAATAAAGATACAGACGTAGTGTTGGATGAATACAATAGGTACTACATTTAATTATAACGAAAGACGATGAGGAAAGCTTTCTTTTTGAGGAAAGGAGTGGGTACAAAAAAAAAATTATTTTGTCTAGCGGTGTCAATAATACAAATCTAGCAGTAATTGTACCAAATATTTTTAACAAAATTAGAAATCTCAGTTTGTTATTTAATTAATTTTAATTATAGGTCCACTTAAACGATAAAAGAGAGGTGAGCTAAGTGAACGGGCTAAGGACCGGACTCTAGGTTAGAAACCCTGGGTTCGACCCCAACTCGGCTACAAAATTTATTATAACTTCATTATGGCCCTCTCACCTTGGAAGGCAATGGCAAACCACCGAGAGTAATCTGCCAAGAGCATTATGATCATATTGTCTAGTAATCGACGGCTCGATTACACGATTGGACACATGAAAATAATCACTACGCGTCTGTTAAGACGGATAGACTGGAAGACCACTTGAACGATATAGTAGTTACTATAAAGTTAGTTATAATTTCTGACTTTATTTTTGAAAATTACAAAGCTTTCTTCTTTAAATCTTTATTTCTTCATATATGAAAAAAGATTTTTAATAGACTGCTAGGAACATCACACTAATAGAAATTGTAGTTAAGGGTACGTTCCACTTAAACCCACGACAACCACGATCAGTCCAATCAAAGAACCACGGCAATAAGCCCCGGTCCCCATGGGCTTAAGTGAAACGCACTGTAAAAGTTTTTGCGTTGCTTTCAGAGCAACGGTTAGAGGACAGGTAGTTTTTTGTTAAAAAGTTAGCTATAGCCAGAGATGATAACCAAAGACTATCGGAAAATGATGAAAAATAACCGAACGGTACTAACCGCGAATAATTGCAAAAATAGGCCTCCGATAACAGATTTCCCACTTGCTCTTGTGCGCATTTAAGGACGATTTATAAAAATATAAAATAAAACAAAATAAGTTTATTTTATTTTGATTATGATGAAATAGCTTTATGATTAAATTCGTTTTCTATGTCAAAATCTACTCACAGATCTAGCACTGCCAAGGAAACGACGCAATGGCTGGAAATAACAAACCTTAGGTTGAATTTCTTTAGTTGAAGAAGAAGAAGATGTCAAAATAATAAATAAAATTTAAAAAAATTTGTTTTATTAATTTGCTTTTAAAAACATTTATTTATTTTTATTATTAAAAAATGCATAAAATTAAACTTTTATTGTAAAATTTTAAGTGTTTTCTATTAACTTGTGCCCTTATTGTATTAAAAAATGGCTAAGCCGCCACTAAGGAAAAATTTTAAAAATTTGTGAGAAGATGTTAAACGAAGAAAAAGTGGGGTGAGCATTTTTATTGTTGATTTATTAATTTTTTTCTTATTCTAGTTTTTTATTTTAAATAGTTTTTGCTTGTAAGAACTTCTATTTTCCATAAAAACTTTCTATTCTTTTTCAAATTTTCATCTTTTTCATTTTAGATATATTACCTACATATCAGACATTTTGCTTTTTTTTCGATACATTTATAGGTACTAATGACAATTCCTTATTCTGATCTAATATTCCTTAAAAATTATCCAATTTTTTATTGGTAAGGATTCTATGTTTACACTAAGAAATGTATGAAAGTCGAATTTTTAATGTTAGGTTTCTAACAGGTAAATCTGGGCAGTTTTTTTTTATAAAAAACACCCCAAAATTTGAAAAAATAGTGCAGCTATGCTAACCGATGGCGATGGGAGGAGAAAGGAGGAGAAAAGATGTTGAATCAAAAAGATTCTAATAGAGATTGATACCACATTAGGTTGTTAATTATTGAAAATCAAGATATGTAAAGAGCAATAGCTGGAAAAAAGTAATAAAACCGACAGAATGAATAAAAAAGGAGAAGATTATACCCATCACTGAATTGAAAGTCTCCATAAAAGGATGCAGGTGCCCCCAATGTCATCAAAGTACTTTGGATTCTAAAACTAAGGAAAGAAAATTCTTATAAAGGCCGTGTCGCCAAGATATGAGATTCCATAATTTCAAAAACATGTATATTTTGTTGAATTGCAATTGAAATATAAACACTTCAGGGTTTTTTCTGAACGGAAGCGTGCCTTATTAAAACTGTAAGAGGTCGTTTGCAAAAATTGTTGATTCGTGTTTATGGTGATATCACGAATTGCGTGTAAATTTTCTCTTGTCAAAAATGATCAACAAATTAAAATAATCTAAAAGGGATTATTATTGTAATGGTACGTTTAAGATTTTGTGAATTACTACAGCTTGAAAAAAGAAAAATAACTTATTAAAATATTTAATTGGTAGTAGTTATTACCGTAAATTAATGCAGCATTTATATTTTATTGCATACATTTGATCAGGTATATCATGCTCATCAATTTGATAAATGTCTTTATAATCGTGAATGGTCTTTCATGTATTATGTTCTTAATTTAATATTCATGACAATACATAAACTGAAAACTTTATGAACCAGTTAAAATTTGCTTTTAGCAGGTAATTATTTATTATTTTAGCCAGATAATAATCAATCTTTTTATCGCTGTTCACAAATATAAATTTGGATACCACAATGACAGGCTGTAATTAAGATGCTTATCTCAATTATTGTTCCAAAAAACGTTCTCAATCTTACATATTGAAATGATGTGACTTAAATGCAATATATAAGAATAACCATATCATTCTGGACGATTGCTCACAAATGTGCAAAAATACATCTCTTGGGCTCGTAGGCTTTTTATTACTAGCTCTGAAATCAATTTACTTGTTGAGTAAAGTATTACTTTTCTGCCTTGTGTAACTGAAGTTTAATGATGTTTATACTAAATAAAGCATATGAAGTTCAAAAAATAAAGTGTGTAACACGCCAGGAAAATAAGCATATTATTATTTTACTTATGCTATACATTCCACATTTCATGAAATAATATAATTTTTAATTTCTTAGTGTTATTTGCTAAACTACACCAATAAAATAATCCGGTGAATATAGAATTAGCTTCATCTGGTTTAAGTAATTCATATTAAATAGGTAAATTATCAAAAACATAAAAGTTATTATTATATAACTGATTATCGATAAAGGATAACGTAAGCAAATAATCATTTTGATATTGTAATAAAAGTACGTAATTAATAAGTGTCAAAAGCGTTAAAACGCTTGGCTACAGCAGAAAATAGAATTAGCCTCACATTAATGTTAAATTATTTACTGTTGTAAATTTCGTGAAATAAAAGAACACTTTTTGAAATTGGAGAGGGTAATTAAAAGAAGTCCTTGCCACAAAACTTTAGTGTAAGGGCTTGCAATAAAATTTTTTAAAGTTTAAAATTCTTCAAAAACCTCCCTTTTTGTAAAAAAATGTTTAAGCATTCAAAATATTTTCACGAGTATGTTTTAATTCCTATTTTAAAGATAATCAAGAATTTACAATTTAAAAATAACAGCATACTAAACACTGAGTTTAATATTTCCTGGGGTGGAGAAAGAGTGAAATAAGAAATGCAATGCAAGAAAGTTTTTGGCTTAAATCAGCCAAAAAAAAATAAACATTTGCAAATTGTTATAAAAATAAGCAAATATTAGTTAGTTGCTTAGAAATATTTTTTTTTAAAACCGGGGGGTCTGGGGGGTACCCCCCAGGTGTAAGAAAAGAATAAGATCACTTTTCAAAAATTAAATTTATATTGTCACCAATTTTGAAAAGTCACCTTGTTGCTTTCTTGCGGCTGGGGGTATTCTATAACCCCCAGACCTCCCGGTTTTTAGAAAAGATGTTTTAAAGCAATTAACTAATAATTGCATATTTTTATAACAAAATTATGGGTTAATTTCATTTTGTACTTCTAGAAGCCCTGGGTTTGCATCCATTTTTTCACGTTTTGCACACGATAAGAAGAGTTTTGCCAACTCTAGTACTTTAGAACTAACCATACTTTTAATATAAGTCATAAAACACATTTTATCCAACTAGTTTTTAATAAAATTTATTTTAACCCTATTTTCTGACATTGAAGTTAACGCTTTTATTATATTTATTTTTATATTTAGGTACTATAACAAAAGATTTATGTAGACTGCGGTTATTAGTATTAACTAAGTAAGTCAAAATTAAACATGAAATTGATTTAAATATTCAATTATCTACTATAAATATGTATCTATTTAAAGTTATACAATTATTTAACATCTCCATGGTTCTGATTTTTAAACCAAAGTTGGTATTATTAAAGAAATTACGTTGGAATGCCACTTTTAGAATTTTTAAGGGAAAGTACTATGACGCAAACAATTTTTCTAAAGCCCTTCTCCCTTTCAAAAATAAAAAGTATAAAGAAAAAAATATAAAATACATTGCGCCAACCAACCGTTAGGAGAAACGTTGGGGAAAAGATTTACGAAAAATTAAAAAAAACATTTTTGTAAATTGATACCCAATATACCACCCTAAATATACGTATAAATAATTTTAAAACATATTAAAAACCGAGTAAAAGCAATCAATATACAAAGTGCGCCAACCAACCTCGGCCTCCCTATATAAACAAATTAAATTTTATCACTTCTTTATACTTAGCTTGCGCCAATAAGTTGTTTGCGTGTTAATATTTTACTATTGTCTTATAAATATTTAAATTATACCTAATATAATTGTCCAAATTGTTTAATGATAGTAATTTTAATCATAAAAAATAATGCATCTAGTAATTATGTTTAATTTAGATTATAAAAAAATAATAAAGATACAAATATTAACCATTTAACAATAATTAGGGTATTTTTGCTGAAAATAATAGAATCAGTTCCAAGAATATCTCTGACCAGTTTTATTCTAATCGTCTACAAAAAACTAGAAGCTAGGAATTCGATAGAGAAAACAAAGGAAACGTTTTTTTTAACTTACTTGGACAAACAAATTTTTTTCATTCCATTAGAAACAAAACTATAATATTAAGTCTTTTGTTTGCTTATCGCATGTTCACTTAAATGCTCATCCTTCTCTAAATATTTTCTGAATTAAAAAGAGTATAAAATACTAAAAAACATCAAAATAAGCAATTTTGGTCCAACAAAAACTTTATTATAGGTACATATTTTTCAGACTAGTTATAAATTAAAAAAGTTTTTCACCAGTGGGGCCAAAAGCCGAACAAGTACATCCCCTGTTTCTTTAAATTTTAATTAAAATTTTAGCCTAAACATGAAAAATAAAAACTGGCCATGTAGTGCAGTTCTCATAGGTTCTTATGGACTTGTGCGTTTTCGCAGTAAGTTTACGATATTATGTTGTGAATTATGAGATAATGTAAATTATAACTAGTCGCTCTTAGTTGGGTGGGCAGCTTTAGTGAGACTGAATAGTCAACCTAACCTTAGTTAGAATTTTAATTTTTTTTACTTCTAAAAAATATGTAGAATATGAAAGTGCAGAGATAAAACATAATTTTTTTGTTATTGGTACATTGTGGGTTTTGACCAGCCCAAAAAAAAGTAATGTTACTTACTGGATCTATTGCAACCACATAGCAGTAACTGCTAAAAAATTATACACTGAAGCACGAATAATTTGTTAGTTACACATGAAGAACTTATATTAACAATCACCGCAAAATGTAATTATTAGTTATATAAAAATATCTCACATAATAAAATATTAACACATGAAGGTTAATTTTAAAACTTAATAATTTTTACTTACCATTGCTTCCCTCGTAGCCAAAATCTTGCCCGCAACCTGAAATAAAATTAAAAAATTTATTAATAAGTATTTTTTATAAAAACAAAGAAAATGTACAAAAGTCTAAATTTTAGGTGTATCCCATCTTTAATTTATGTAAAATATAAGATTCGCACTTAATACCAATTGAAGCGTGAAGAATTTTTAAAATGACCTCAAGAGTAAATTTAATTATTGTTAATAGTTAGAAATTTAACTGCCTATATTATCTAGAAGTTATAAAATATTTGAAATTGAAAGTCCGAGTGTAATTCCTACGTAATAAGTAAATAGGTTAAAGTAAATAGAGATAAAGCTTATTGCTAATTTAATTACTTACGTACTAAGCAATAAATTTTGGTTTCTGTTATATCATATTAAAATGCGATTATTTTTAAAGAATAGAAAATTATCGCTTAAATGTGAAAGCATTTAAAATTTAGACATATTCTTTTTCAAATAATATGCACGCCAATTTAAAATCTTATTAATGTCAAAACAGTTAAAAAAATAGAAAATGTGAAAGATTTATATTGTTCACAAGTGCATACAAATTAAATTTATTCATAGTTTACTGCTCAAAGTTATCTGATTTAGCTACAATATTTTGTAATAATTTTTTTAAAATATAATACCTATTAAATATTTATTTACTCGTTAGGGTATGATATTTTTAATATTTGGATTTGAAATTAATATTTACTATGAAATCCTCAAAAACGGTGAAAAATACTTAATTTTTGTTATAAGTATTTACCTACATTCTAAATTTTCTATAAATTGTATCGAGTTATAAATAATAATAAAATTTATTTATATTTTTATTGAGCTCCGCTTATTATAAATTATAAAAATTTTGCACTCAAAAGCTCAATAAAAATTTAAATCAATTTGATTATTATTTATAATTCGATACAATTAAAAAATCATTAATTATTTAATTTAACAATCTAAAATTTTTATGTTTAATTATTTATTTTCCAAAATATTTTGAAGATTAAAATTTTATTTAAAAAAAAATTTTGTGATATTGCTTAGTTTGATTATTTTTTTATTACTTACGATGCTTTTGATTTATAAAATACAATCTATTCAATGCAGAAAATTCTTGGTTCCGCACTTGTAAAACAAATAATTAATTTAAATTTATGCGTTTTCACGGAGTTAAACCTACTAAATTTCCAATATTAATTATACTTCGATAAAGAAATTAAAATAATAATTCAATAAGCAGGCAATGTTAATAAATAATTATCTTTTTTAATCATAATTTTATAATTATTTTTAATGTGAAAAGTATATCTTTATTGCATGGTTTCAAATAAACACTTTATGTTTGCAATAAACACTTTTAAAGTTTAATTTGTCAAATATTTTAATTATTTTATTTTGATAAATTATTATTAGTTTCAAAAGTTTTTCCCGGTTGTAAAAAGAATTGTTTGTGTAACTTTTGTACAAAGTCTATTTATTTTTTTGAAACGCGCAATAAATATGAATTTTATGCACTAAGTCCATTAATCCATTATCTGAAGTCTATTACAAGCGGAATACACGCACTTTATGCATATTTGTAGCTTATGAAATAAATAATAATATAATACAAAGTTTAAATATTAAATTTTTTTTCAAATTAATATTAATTTAAATTTGTAGGTATAGATACTGCAAATAAAAATTTTTAAGATATTTTATCTCAGGAATTAGCAAACATTACACAAAAAATAAGCTGCTAAAACCATGATGGTCTACTGGAAAAATGACACTCATGAATGGATTTACAAGATTTCAAGTACATTATTAGACAAGTATATTGAATTTATTTGATGAAACAGTGGAAATATCGTTAAACCATTTATGCGCGTCATATCCACTGTCTGTTTAAATAAAATTGTTCAAAACAATTTTCTCAAAATTGGCTGAGTAGTGAGATTGAAACATAGAATTTGATGAAGGCTTAATTAGTTTTACTCATAAATCGAAGAATTAGATTGTTAATTTTTACGTTAAAACAAATAACTGGATTTTTAATCATTTAATAATTGAGCTTAAAAGTTGCTAAAACGACGAAATTACTTTTCTAATAATTGTAGTAATTTTCTAAGTAATAAAAAAATCAAAATGTTATAGATTTTTTAAAATTTATAATCACATAATAACAGGCAATAAATTGAAAATAATAACACTTTAATTCTTTAACAAATTACTTCAATTATTTGAAAAGTATTAAATATCAAAATTTAAAGATTAAAAATCCATTTATGATTTTCAAACGTATTTAGAAACTAAGAATTGATGTTTTCCTAACGATTTTCTCGTACAAAATTTCTTTTTGTAAAACATCAGTACTAATTGTTTCTGCTTCGTTTAATTTCCGTTCATTGTTTTTATTTTAGTTCTACTATAGCATTTGTTAGATTAGATTATGAATATTTTGCGAGGTAAAACAGGACGTTTAGTTTATTTAAAATTGATTTATTACATTTACACCCTGAATGTGCCACATGATCGACCAGACCATCACCAAATTTGTTCAACGATTTCAGATAATTTTATGTTAATTAATAATTATCTATACAAATAATTTTAATTTTATTTATTTAACCTCTACGTTTCGTCTGTAGCTAAGTTGATAATATTTATTACCAACAAGTGACAAATTTTTATAGTTTTAACACTTAATTTTGCTTCAATTGCATGAAAGTTGTTTGTAGTTTTCAATCAAAGAGGGTCACAAAGGAAATTCAAATTAGATGGTGATTCCGCATTTTCTATGCCATTTCACCCGATGTAGTTTTATCTATATATGGGTTCAGTCGTGCCAAATGTCAATGAATCTCAGCTGCGATGCATTTTATAATCGATGTCTAAAAATTTGATTTTGAGGCTACAGCTTTCGTAGACAAAACTACTTGATCTCGATTCGTCACCTACTCAAAAGCCTTGATTTGTTTAAAAACTGGCTTAATAATTTCCCTTATTCTTTTTGAAAACTCTTCATGCCTTTTTGGAAGTTGTGTCCTTTCAATTTTTTGCATGTTCAACATAACTGTTGACGAAATGGTTCGTTTGCTTCTATTACTAATTTCATCTAGATTAATGGAATGCTACCAATTAGTTAATAGTATGCTGATGTTTAACGTGGAATCCTAACCATACCGACTAGCACAAGCAATTTGGAGCATCCTGGAGTTTTTCTTCAAGCGTGTTATTCGTCTTGCTAAACGTTAAGGCATCCTCTTTAGCTTCCTCATGAGGGAAAAGAAGTGTTGGCTCCTTAAATAAGTAGCTTGCTATGCTAGCTTTCAGATGTGCCTGTAGCCCCGTTGTTTGTTAATGGTGGCATTTCATCAACCTTAGGGGCATTAACGTGCCGTGCCCTCCAAAGCATACCGGAAACTTGGTCATAAGAAAGTTTGACTCTCCCCAGGTTTGAACCCGGTACCTTGCATTTGCTTTGCAAGACTATGATTGTCTCATACACCAAATTACTCATACAAAAATATTAAAATTTAAAAAATATATTATATAAAGAATTTGAAATAATTTTAAACAGTCTTTTGTTTTTTTAAAGAAAGAAGAAAATAATATCAACATAAAAGTTTATGTAACTTCATTAATTTTTTTGTTTACTGTTGTGAATATTTGTCTACCTCGCTACATAAAAAGTAAAATGTTTATTACTTGAGTACTTAATTATTTTCTTGTTGAACGCAAATGTAATAATTAAGTTCTTCCGGTTGATTTCTGAAGTATTTGTACTGAGCAAATATCACATTTTGTGTGATTCCGTAAGTAAAAATAATGTAATAATCAAACCATGAAAAATGCATTCCTTACAAAGAACATTATTAACAATCTAACGATATATCAAACATAATAAATTGCTTTTAAATACAGTAGAATTTAATAATACGTACCCACTACACTCCTAAATTCCTAGTAATCATATTAATTATTTTAATTAATTTTTTTAATTCTGAAAAAATTTGTTTTTGGTGTTCTTTGGATTTTTGTTTGTAGCATAGTTAATATTTTTGGTATGCCTATATAGGTATTATTAGTACACATAAAAAGTAACATACTAAGGAGTAACCAAACCAGTAACCAAAGCGAAATAATGCTAATTTTTAATAATATCAAAAATAATTTATTTCCAACCGCTAAACCCGTAATTACGATAAAAAATCAATCAAAATATTTTGAATTGCGTCATCAGTCTTTTGCGTCAATAAATTCATCGATTTTGGTCACAAATTTTGCTTATTAATTGTAACTTGTTTTTTTTTTTGTTAAATGTCGTTATTATATTCTAATGTAGAGTACCTAAATTTAAAAAAAAAATTCTGTACATATTAGGATAATTTTAAAAACTTCTTTAAAAAAAATGAAAATTTGCAACGACCTCATGAAACGTAAATTAGTTCGGATTATCGAGGTCGTACTGTAATGTTTATTTTGGCTTTTATGTAATTTTGCACGTAAAACATATTTCACGATTACATAAAAATGCAAAATTTTTGAGATTACAATGATAACCTTTTTATAGATCTTGACCTGTTTTAGGTATTCACCTAAACTTACATAAAACTTGTTTTTTCTGATTTTCTGAAACTATTGATGAATTTTTATTGCTAATTACACTTTAAATTAGGTTACACTTGAGCTACGCTTCTGATTCATGCTATTCTTTCTGCAATTATGGCTAATTAACTGTTATTGCTACAAACACCGTTCAAATAAATTTAATTTTACTTCTTATAGATAATAAAATGTCGAATTGTGGTTTCATATTGGCTCATTTCACAATTTCTTGTACAATGTAGTTTCTTGCACTTAATTCTTTTTGTTTAATTTTAATTCAAATTTTCTTGAAAGTTAATGTAGCCTTCGCATGTTCTAAAAACTATAGTAAATAATTCGTAGTAGTAAAATAATTTTTTGATTACTACCACTCATCATTTCCGACGAGGGTATTTAACCTTTGTAGATGTATTATTGATGTGTTACCAAATTTTGAAGCATATTATTGAACCTATTATTGCGATTTCAAGTTCAATTGTGAAGTTCAATGCTATTTTTGATTAACTAACAGTAACAAAGTTAGACTTAGTGCAATAAATAACTTCTATAAAAAGAAGAAATTACCTTTTCAATAATTTTAACCTTGTATAAACTATTTTATACATTTTACGGTAACAAAAAATTTAAATGTGTTGTAATAAATTAGGGTAATAATTTATTTTAAATTACATGCTATTAACAAAAATGTAATGTAATTTTGTGTATTTTAATGACTATTTTTAGTGGAATTTAAATGTTAATTTGTTAACACTATAATTCTATAAGACACCGCACGTTTTACGATGGTTTTGGGTTTTTAGGGAATCCACAAATTAAGTCAAGACCAATACAACAAAATTTGATCCAAAATATTATGTAATTAAGCAAAATGTTTTTCCAAAACATTTTTTCGCGAAGCGGTTTTCGTGCTTGGGATACTTGCAGATTTATCCTATCCAGAACGTTCCACTAATATAGGAGTCAAATTTGATTCAAACGTTAGCGCAGTAATGTCGATAGTATCGGTTTTCCGGTCATCCAAAAACACTGAAAAGTTCTTGCACACTATTCGACTATCAAAGGTTATGAAGCTATGATAACTCTCAGTGGCTGATCCATCTTTTGCCTTGGATGATTAAATGGAGCATATTTTACTCAACATCTCAAATTCACGTTGGTGTAAAGAAAACAACGGCGTTCCAAGAACGTTGAAAAAATCGTTCGTCTAAAGGCAGCTAATGTCTAAAGTGTTCCAAATCAACACATCTATAATTCAAAGCACGGAGTCTCGTATTGGATTTTATTTCATCTAAAGCTGCAGGTAGTATATTTGTGATGATGTGGATATTAACATTGACATTACCACTTATTACATTACCATTAACATTTTTGTGGTAGGATAGTTTAGTTACTCCTAAACGTAAACAAGAATCTACACGATAACGTGGAATCCAAACCACATACAGTATAAATTATTTGTTAGCAAAGAAATCAAAGCAATTCCCAGCGAACTACCTATACATTCCTGCCTAATTTGTAAAAGTATTTAAATTTTATTATTATTAGGTACTTAATAATACTTCAAAGTGATCGTGTGTTCAATTATGTAGATACAGATTAGATTGACTGTTAATTTCCGTTTTGTTACGATGCTTTACAATTAAAATTCAAGTTACATTTTTTATTGTCAATCTTTGAAGTTTAATTGATTTGATAACTAATGAGAAATTATGAATTAATTGCAGATAAAAATTTTACGAAAGCAAAAAATTTATTCTGAGAAAAATTAGTAGTACAAAAAATTGTGTTTATTAACAAGTTTTTTTTACCTAAACCTCGTAGAAGCGGACAAAGTTCTACTATTGTCTTGTGACATATATAAGAAAAAGAACGCCCGAAGCACAAAAGTTCCGGGTTTGTTTATATAAATAATAAATAAATATCTACTTATGATTTTTAAAATTTTATCGAGTTATACATAATTAATAATAATCAAATTAATTTAATTTTTTATTAATCTTTTGTTAATAATTATGCTGACAACGAGACATTTGCGCTCTGAAAGCTTAACAAAAAATATAAAAGAATATTATAAATTAATTTGATTATTAGTTCTATGATTTAATAAATCATATTTATTTATTTTCACGAGTTAATAATTTAACAATTTAAATACAAGTACACTAATAAATAACATTCCTAATAACTGTCAATAAATTGAAACTAATGTGACCTAATAGTTGTAAAAAGACAAGGGTACTGAAAAATTGGACAAATAAAATGGGCCAAATTATCCTAAAATGTGATATTAGAATATTATTTAAATAAATATATTTTTATATAATTAATTTTCTTTGTAAATTAACTTCAGTTTTTGAATGAAATTGTGAGGTTAGAATATTGCTTTTATTACAAATGGCCGCTGGCTTCTTCAGTTTATTATAGAAAATATTGGTAGTTAGTCATCTAGGTTATAGTTTAAAATCTAGGGCTTTGATTTTGTTTAATAAATCTACTATAAAAATTCGAGTCTCTAGACCCCTAGAGACTTATTACATATTTTGATAATAAAACGATTGATTAATTTTCTCTTAGGTTCCATAATAATTACCCTTCGGCAAAACTTTCTAAAAAAATCTGCTAACTGAGATAGTTAGAATTAATGTAATTATAATATCCTATATATGGGGCTTAAGTGTTCCTTACTTAAGAGCAAATTTAAGTAAAAATGTAAAGACATTCCAAATTGACAACTAAAGATTTGAATTTTAAAAATCAAATAAAGGGGATGGGGGTAAATATAACGTTTATAAATTACTAAAAATTTGAAATACCATGGTTATTCGCGTTTTACATTAACAAAACGCCACCACGCGGAATAATTGGAACTGCTGAAAGACTTAATGTTGTTATTGACGGTGGCGCCACCAATGGTAATGTAAAACACGAATAACCACAGTTTTTTTGATCTTAAGAAAGCATACTAAATAAATAAAGCAAAATTTGAAAATTAAAATTAAAAAAGGTGCAAAAGACCCCAAGTTAAAAAAAGAAAACTGCATGAAAATTATTTTGTTGAAAAGGATAGACAATTTTTAGGCTCAATCGGGGATTGATTTAAAATTTTCTAATATTATTCTAATATTATGCCTGACGCAATAGGTAACAGGATATTATATTATTTTAATAATTTATTTCTGTTAATGGTAATTTTTTTTCTAAAAAATCAAGTTTAAAGTTTTACAAGGAAAGTTTTTCATACTAATTTTAAAAACCACTTAAACAATCTGTTTGAAATAATTTTGAAGTGGTATTATTGAAGATATTAGAAAGATCACGTGGAATTTTAAAAACAAACATTTTAATTTGTAAGATAAATAAAATTAATTTTAAGAAAATCTGTTATAGGCACCTAACCCAGATACACCCTTAAATAACCAATGAAATTATTATTAATTATATTCTTAACGTTTGTTTATATTATCTAATGTATTTATAATAAATTCATTAAATTTTATTTATATCTTATTTTGTAACTAGTGATGAAAAGTAAGACGATTTGTAATTTTAATTGATTATAAAAAGTGACTCTTTATTTCGATTGTACTTTGATTATTTTTCCCTGCATAGGTCGTAGTAAATTCTATTGTAAAATTGTATTAATTGTAAAATTAAAATATTTTTAAATCTACCACCAAAAAAATTAATAGGACTATCGAAATTTTCAAAATTAATTAAATTTTAAATGTCCTGATTTTAATTTTCTATTTTATTTTCAGGGCGAATATCTTTTTATTTATAAAATCTGCAGAATATTTTTATAAATTCAGTTAATTAAATGTCTCCCAATAATAGATTAAATAAAATCAATTTTTACAGCTTTCTTCAAAAATTTAAAAAATAATAACAAACATTTACTGAAACATAGCTGAAAGCTCAAATATATAACAATTAATTTTAATACTTTAAAATTTATCTAATTTCTTTTCAAGTTTTAACTTCGTTTCACATCGTTTCTCTGTACGATTTTTTATTCCGAGTTTGAGACGAATACGTTAAATTGCAATTTATTCAGGTAATTAGTTTTAATTCTAAAAGAGAGGAATTTAAAATAATTAATATTAATGGTGGTACCGAAATACGTTTAAATTTAATTTCTTCAATTATCTCTTTAGTGAAACAAAAATTAAAGTCACTATGTTATTATTTGATTTTACGAGTCCAAACAGGAAATCTGTGGGTGTTAAAAAATTATTAAAATTGATTTTTTTAAATTATATTTATATTTGTATTTACAAATCAAAAATATTTTGTTGCTTCCGTCTGTCAGAGGAATTTTAAAACCCTAATAAATTTTTTTTGTTAGGTATTGCCAACAGTTTAAAATTCTTTGGTTACTCTCGCGTTTCTTTTTAGCATTAGTATAAAATTTTTGAAAATTTTTGAAATTTAATTTATGAAAAAATAATTTTCATAATAATTAAAGAGTGTTTTTAATTAAAATCTCATTAATAAAATAAAAGATTAATAATAATTAGTTTTTCTTTTATTAGTTATGAAGCAGAATTTTACTATCCAATTTATTTTGTTTGATTTAAATACGTGAAATTACTATTTGTTAGCAATAATTCAGTCATTTAGCCGAATTCTGTCTAATAATTTGGAATAATGGAATAAATCATAATTAAATTGAATCTATTATTGGATCTATTAAACCAAGAATTTTATTTAATTTTTATTGCGTATTTCTTGCGTGCAAAATATTTTAACCCCCTCAAAGGCAATAAGCATTGTGGTCACAGTTATTATTATAAATAGATACTAAATTCCACATAATCAATAAATCACAGCCAATATCTGATAAAACGATCTAATAATTAATTATAATTTCTATTCAAATCGTTTTTAAATAACCATAAAAAATAAATATTTCTACCCTTAGCTACCAAGAAAAATTTTGATCATTTTAGATGATACTAAAGTTCCAAAATCAAATTTTGCATGAATTTAAGAAATAAATATTAACCTTGCCTTGTGAAATAGTTGATAAAAGGATGCTCCCAAAAAATATCGTTTTCAAAACTGAGGGTTTCATTTCACACCACTCGATAGGTCTATCTACGGTCACTTCTATTATAACTGTCGAAACAAGACTGGCCTGTGTAATTCACATATCCTTCCTTATATTGTTCAATAACATAACAACTCAGGTGTATTTTCCTTGTGTCAACGTTAAGATTATATCGCTTTGATTAACTCATCTTTTTTTATGTTTCATTATTTTACTAACGCAATTAACGAAAAACTATGACAAAAATTTTATGTAAAAAAATTAATTCAAAGGTTAGAGGTTGGAATTTTTATCGTTAATATTAAATAATATAATATTTTATTTTATGACTCAAACCGCTTTTTTGTTTATAATTCATCAGAATAAAATTTCCCAAAAATGAAGAATTCCTTTTGATGAGTTATTATGTTAATGAACCTGGCACTGAGGAATTTTGACGTATTTTTAATTTTTGCTACCGAACGGTTTGTTAACGGTTAGATTCATTAGCGGCTTCAGTACGTCACCACCATGGTACGCAATAAATATTTTATCAAGTAAATAATTAAATAGAAAATCGAGAAAGTTTACACGGTTCATAGATTTCATAGGGGTGAAGTGTGAAAATAATGAAAAACAGCTTAAGTTCAAAATTCCTTCGCTATCTCCCACAAAAAAATATCTTTACCTAACTGGAAGCAAGAAATTTCGGAAGGATTTAATATTCCGCATCTTGGTTAGTACTTGAACCGTTTTTATTTCCGCTTTTATATTATGAAATAAAGCCATGGTTCCTTAGTTCACGAGCCACCATAATCTTAACGAAAACTCCTTCCTGCTTTCAATATTTCTGCATAATATATGGGTTAATGTCCTGTCTACTCTACCATATCTTATTAATTTTTTTTTGCTTTTACGATTTATTCACCTTTTAACAAACTACCAATTAAATTAAGCAAATTAGAAGGTGGTGCTTCGGACAAACAATGTAAAACACACTTAGTTGCCATTAGCAGTGACAATAGTGAAAGTGTATCAAATCCCGTATCTTGAAAATCGTAACAACCAGTCTAGAAATCTGACCTCACTTAATTTTTTGACTATTAAATTATTGAATGAAATTCTTAACGTAATACCGCCTCTCAACATCTGATATGTTTTAAAATTACTAGAATTCTAATATTAAATAACTTAAAACACGCTTATTTGCATAATTACATAGCTGTGCATTGTAGTACAAAATGAACTAAATTGGTATACCAGGTTTGGGGGGCGTCCATTAATTAAGTTAGAATGCTTTTTGAAATTTTCGGCTCCTTCCTCCTTGTAAAGATTTTGGAAACATTCTGTTTCTTACGTAAAGATCATTTTTGGAATTTTGGCTACCTACCCCCTTGTGGGGTAAGACTTTTCAGAGAGCTCAAAAATATTATTTTTGCCACACATCAATTATCCTTGAGATTTTGATAGTTTAATTCATCTACTTTAGCTTTTAATTTCAGAAAATTTGTTTTGCTCCCTTTTTTGACCCTGGCTAAATTTGGGCAAACTTTTGTAAATAGAAAACTAATTATTCAATCTAACAGCGTGTCATTTGTCACTGGTGGATTGAGCTAGGAAGTTCTGAGAAATCCATGATTCTAACGCAGAATTTCCACTCTGTAATTTTATGATTCAAAAATTTTTTATTTCAAAATAAAAACTTTAATAATTACAACTTCCATGTAAAACAGTAAATAATTTTATAATCTGTAAAATAATTATCCAGTAAAGACTTCTTAGAATATTAGACAATTTTATATTGCGCTAAGTCCTAAAAAAAAGCAAAATAAAATTTGAAACGTCGCGTCGGAAAAAACAGAATTTTTTAGTGCAATATCAAATAAAAATATTTGCTGGATTTTAATAAAAATTTAAATAATAATAAAAATAATATAGCCCTGTTTTAACCAATAAAATCGATCTAAACGAAACTTTGAGAAAATTATAAAAATTTTATTTTTTTTTCGAACTCTTCATTTTAAAATGCGAAAAAAATCTTGCAAGTAAACGGTTACTTTTGGTTCATTAATTTTTAGCGATAACACACTAAACTACAATTTTTTTGATAAAAGTTTTAATTAAACTTGTAATCAAACAACGGTAACTTTTTTCAAATGTTCCAAAAAAGGCAGGTATCTGTAAAAACAAGATTTTTGCAATAATTAAATAAGGTGAAATATATTCAATAGACTAAAATTTGTAGTTCACTAAATTTCCTATCCGATGTGATATTTCAAATGTCAGTTTTCCGCTTACGTCAGTTTTTTAATCATTTTAATTATTCCGAGAAATTATAGTAAATTAATTTATAGAATACCAGCAAATTTTGATTTAGTTTGGAACTATCGCTTTGTCTAATTATCAAAATGGCACTTTCAGTTTTCAATATAGCAGAGTATCAAGTGACATCTGTGTGGGCTGTTAGTTTTAATGTTTTGATTAGAAGCTAGAAATTGTTTGTCGATAACATGTAAACATTTTATTTCTCCTAGGATGAATGTTGAGTTTTGCAAAATTGTAGATTGTTACAAAAATTCATTGTGCTATTCTGTGTTAGGTAATTTTTGGTTTTTAATTTTATTATAGAATTCCACTAAAACTTCAAAATCCACTACAACTGTGGGTTTTTGTGGCTCTTCCATGGGTCATGGCGTTATAAGTTTTGCATTTGTGACGACGACAATTAGATTTTAACTGTGCTGCATTTTTGTTCGAAGTGCAAATATTTAATTCGAGAAGATAAGTTTTCCTCATTTGGAAAAAGAACATTTAATATTGAACGAATTAAACGACATAGAATGGCTAACTTCCATTTTTATAATTATGTGATTAGTGGGCTAAGGACCGGACTCTAGGTTAAAAGCCTTGGGTTTGATCCCCAACCCGGCTACAAAATTTATATAACTTTATTATGACCTTCTTCTCTCGGAAGGCAATGGCAAACCACTGAGAGTCATCTGCCAAGATGTAACATTTCAAATGATTGCAAACCCTGATGGGAGACGGCACCTCAAGAAGAAGAAGTGATTAGTGGACTTATTTGGATAATTCCGTCAATGTAAATGGAATAAAACCATTCACAGGTGATGTAAGTGTCAATAATAAAGTAGAGTTTTGATAAAAACGTCATCCAAAACACAATTTAGGTAAACGAATAATACTAATAATCAAGATCCATCACTTTATGATACTGTGAAAAAATGAAGGGTAAAACCTTACCTAGCTTATAAACATCAGGTAGGCCATGGAGGCAGTAAAGCAAAAATTATTTGTAAAATGGTTTTTTTAAGACAACAACACCCTGTATATGTTGCTGTAATATCCCCATATTTTATATACACTTTATTGGAGAATCAACTAACTTTCAAAAACCCCTGCTTTAAATTTTTTAAAAGTTTTAGTTAAGTTATAATTTTATTTATGCAGATATTTACAATTTCGTTATTCTGATTTAATAATTTGCTTGAATTTGATTTTCTAATTTAATTTTCTCCAATTTATTTTATAAAATATGAATGCAAAACTTTACTTTCTGAGTACTCTCTTCTCTCCATTTTTCTTTTTTTTTATTTTTTTGAAATATCTCTAGCTAATTCTTCTGTATGGATAGTTGGTGTATAGTACATAGGAAGTTGAGCTTAGGATCGTGAGGTCATAGATACGAATCCTAGTAACTGCCAAATAATTTGTTCAGTTTTTCAAATTCCATGTAAAGTTGTAGATTCAACAAAAAAAAAAAACAAATAGAGTGGAACTTCCATTGCATCTATCTCTCTACCAACTTAATCATTCTGGAAAAAAAACATATCTCTGAACCTAGAAAGATAACGATCTTAACTCATCATTATTATACTCATCATAACTTATGCATGAAAGATTTATATCCATGGACCATGGGTAACGGAATATGACTCTTGTAAAATTGTGACTCAAAGAGCTACAATCTTAACTCATCATCCAATTATCTAAGGGAAACCATTCCCTGATCTGGATTCTGGATTTGTTTTGGAGGGCAAGACAAGCCCACGCGCACTTAGGCCACCAGTCGCGTGGTGACCACCATTTCCTGATATTCAAATAAGCGATGACTTTATTCATTGCTTGACTTGACGTGGAAGGTTTGGCCTAGATGAGTACTAGGAAGATCTAAAATGGGTTAATGATCTCAACTCATGAAATGCATGGCAAAAAGGTCGAGTCCCTGGATAATAAGTCACTTCACTGGACCGGGATAGGCTAACAATTTGGAACCTATAAAGATGATGATCTTAACTTATGACTACTTTACAACATTAAAAATTTGGGTCTTCTGAGAACTGGGATGGTCTGGCAACCTAAACCTATGACTTTCATAATGCAGGAGATCAAGACTTATAGCCGTTTCCACCGACAATTTCCTAACGTTAAGTATTTCCTAAAGTATGAATGAATCATAATTTATAACCAAAATGCAGTCGCTAGTCGGAAACATCTAGTACTTTAGGAAATACTTAACGTTATAGGAAATTGTCGGTGAAAACAACCATTAGAGTCTTTGATTCTCGTACTTACAGTACTACCTAAGTGATAAGCTAAAAAACTCAACTCATGAAGGTCTGGGAACGGGAAGCTACTCCTTTAACTTAAAAATGGACAGTTAAAGGGTAACGGCTTTAACTCACGGCAAGGAAACTTGTCGCGAAAAGTTGATACTCTGGTAAACCCTAAAAACGACAGCTAAAATTTGGGATTGGCAAGTAAAATCTCCAAGGGTGTTTACGAATCATCCTTAAAACATTTGGGGCTAGAAAGGTTATGCTTTCCAAAGCAAGAACTACTGCGGAAGTGGGTGCCCATATGGTAATATTCTTACGTTACCTCGCTCAGGTTTGGGTCGGTTGACTTGGAGTGGTAGGTGGTTTCTGGAAACTAGATCTTTGTTAAATGTGTCCCGAAAAGTGGTCCTCAGTGCTCTTAGGGCTGTTAAACATCAAGTTCGGATTTTGGAACCTTCTACCTGAGGCCATTCAGGCGGCAAGATCTGAATGAAATAAGAATCCCAGTTTGCTGGAGACGTTTCACGAGGTATAATTCGTCAGTCGGTAGCTTTCTAGGGAGAAGATAATACAGAACATATTGTCGTGTTCTGACGAACAACTCTTTAAAAGCCGTAGCCGTTATAGTCGGTAGTTTGCATTATTGAGACCTCTCAGTAGTGAGTTCAATTAAAACTTTGAAAATTTTCCCAACCAAAATAAAACACAAATGCAGAGAATGAACAAATCTTTACTCAGACGAATGTTGTATTCAAATCTAAAGGAATTACACAAATGAAACGTAATCTTATCGTTAATATCATTTAACTCAGTTGGAATATCAAATATTTCACATAATTGTCTTACAAATTTACACATTTAAATACCAAATAATTTCTACAACTTGTAAAACAATTATAGCGTTTAATAAATTTTTATAAATCTGGAATAAATTTGTACAAAAAAAAAAATTATAAATTGTTCTCATTTAAATTTAAGTCTGTCGCCGAATCAAATAGTTTAAATTGATGGTAGTTTTGAAACCACTGATACGAAATTGGTAGCAACTACTTATCGTGCATGTAACACATCGAAAAGTTAAACACATTAATTAATCTTCTTTATAACCGAATAAAATGGAGTAGTGATTATAAAAGTTTCAGTGAATTTAATTAGAAAAGTGAGATAAATTAATTATTAGCTGCACACGAATATTCAAATTTTCCATAGCGTGCATCTTGTTTAACCTCAAATTCTTAAATTGTATTGTAATGAAATTGTTGAAAACAATTGTTGAAAACGTTCATAATAAAGAATTGAAATATTATTTACCAACAAGATATTGCAAAGAAGCCAAAATTGAGCCATATAAAATTTACATTCATGACTTAACAAAATGGTCGAGCAGATTATACAGCATGACAGGTAAGTCGCCTTTTCGATGTTTCTTCAATCATCCTATCACATGAAATTATCCTTGCACTCACAATTCTCTTTTTAGTTGGTCAACATTATTATAAAACTACTTGCATATTATTTAATTTATCTAACATCAGAAAAACTACGACGATGTGGTTGAGCTTACGACTCCATCATCGCTCATCGTTTCTAACCTTCTTATCCCCTTTTTCTAATTTTTCACTTCCTGTCCTCTTCAGATTTGGAAATTCGTGTCAAATGCCTATTGGTCAATCTCACCCGCTAAATTTGAAGAATCCATTGCCAAGTTAAACATTTCCAAGTTACCACACAATAAATTTTTACACCATTTTGTAGTTCTCAGGCGTACCAACTATTGCAGTCTGCTACAACCGCACAACACTTTAATTTAAAATCAGGTAAGAAAACAAAACATAAAAAAAATTACATTTCCAAAATTAAACGCTTTTTCATCTTCGATCAATCCAACTCTTTCAGGTTCCGGAACAAAGAATCCACCTATAAAATTACGTTTCTGCGCACCATAACTATTAGTGCAACAAATGACTGCAAATAATTCCATTCGTCCAAGCAAAAGTCAAAAACATTCAAATTTAAGAAATTATTAAATTAAATTTTCAATTGTGGAAATTTTCAATTTTTGTATCTATCACGGCTCATGTCAACATCCCCTTTGTTTTACGATACAATTTTTTTTTTATAAAAAAAATAGTGAGTAAAACAACAAATAATTTCCCCTAAACTTTAAATTTTCAAATTTCCCATTAATCAAATTATTTACAAGTTATCTACAAACCAAACGAAAATCCCAATTAACAAATGAAATCAACATCAAATAATAACTTTCCATCCCATTCCAAACTTACTCCAAAGTTGTTATCAAATTTACAATTTAAATGATTACCTCATCAACACAATCCCCTACACTATGCAACTCTAATTCATTCATCAAAACTGATAGAATTCAAATTTCATCCAAATACCTCCTAATTTTTCAAAAATTTAATTTCTCCCTTGTGGACATTTAACAACTCCAAAACTTTCACTCGTACCTTGCAACCTTACTGAATCTCAATCCTCCAATTAATTTTTATTTACTTAAATCCTTTACTGTGGCTTTCAAATTCTTTAATCATTTTATTTTATTTCCCAATTAATCATTTATAAACATCATATCAATTCACTCTAATCTTATTTCATAATTTCTCATTAATTTTCCCCATTATAATTTTAACCCCTAAAATTCTTAAATTCCAAAATCTCACAGTAACAAATTCTTTAGACAATTATCAATCTTTTTATTAATTTTCAATTATCTTGCTCAGTACGATTTTAATTTTCATTATTAAATTTGTTGTAAATTTCCCACTTAATTTTTAGAAAAACTTTAATTAATTAAAATTGCTTAGTACCTCTTAAAAACTTTTATTCTACCCATGTTCTAATTTTAAATCCTTTATTACAATAATTTTCAGGAATGTTTGATGCATGTACTCATAATTTTATTTTTTATTTTTATGTTAATATCAAATTTACAATTTTAACTTTAATCCAATTTCATCTAATTTACAATTATCTCCTAAATTTAACTTATCTTAAAAACGATTTCTAAATTTAATTAAACAACCAATCATATTATTTACAAATTCTAATTTACAAATTTTAACTAATTTCTTAAATTTTCTAAATCCATGTTAATTGCAATTGTCTTTTAATTTTAAATTTCCTGATCTTTATCGATTTTGAATTTTATTTACAAATTTGTTTTCCATCGCACCCTGCGATAAGCCCACTTTAACATGACACACAACCATTCTTTTCCTGCAACTTTCTTTGTGCAAGAAATTAGTTTACAAAAAATTATCAATTGAATAAATTTTGAATTTTTGTCACTTTTATTATTTTCAAAATTTTGTTTAATAAAATAACCTAAATTCGCATACTCATCTTCCTCATTATTTGTTTGACATGAAAATAAATTTTGTTGCTGTCCATCCAGCTCATCATTTACTCGAGAAATTTTTAAATTGGCTAAAGCCTCCTCATCTGAATGAATTTTTAAAACTTTTACCTTAAATTTAAATTCTTTCTTTTTAGTTTTACTTATACCTGGGTCTTTTGTAAATTTTAATTTCCTTTTAGCTTTTAATTTACTAAATTTTATACCCTTAATCTGTTTACGAGAGAAAATTTTAATTTTATTTTCAGCGTCTACAATTTTATCACAAAAATTATCAATTACTAAATCCTCCGTTGCAATTATTGGTTTTAAATTTTTATTATCAATAGTACAATTTTCAATAATCAAACTTTCCTTCCCTATCCGAACAGCTTGACCTACTTCATCAATTTTATTGCAAACTTTTTCTATCCCCTTAAATTTTATTTTCGAAAGCTCCTCTGCGATTGCAGGTACCAAAAATTTATTATTGATAGGACAGATTAAAGCAATCAAATTTGTCTCCCCTATTTGAATACTTTTGCAATTTGTTTCTTTGCTCTGATCTAAATTATTGTTCTTTTCTATTGAGATTAGATTGTCTACAATTTTGTCTAATTTTTCTAATTGAATTCTATCATTTTTAACATCCCCTTGTAATTCTGAGAATTTAGTTTCCATTTTTGTTTCAATCTCAATAAGTTTACTAGACATTAGTATCATCATATCAGTCAGACGATTTATAGCACATGTCATTTGCTGTTCTACAATCACATCATCTCCTTTTGTTTCGTTCGTTTTGTTATTATTTTCTATTTGTTTACTACCCCTATTAACTAATGACCCCTCAGTTTGATGTTTCTGAGTCTTTAAAACCTTTATCCCGTCAATTGCCCCTTCAACCTTTTCATTCGTTGTTACTAAATTTTCCATCATGATTTTTGGTTGACAAATTTCATTATTTTCTAAAGTTTTTAAACACTTGACGCTTTCATCCCTAATTTGACTTTTTTGGTCTATTTTAATATTTTGGTTTAAATCTTTCTTTATCACCTCATTATTTATTTCACAACCATCCCCTATAATTGTAGGTTTCAAAATTTCATTATTTTTTGAACAACTTGGAGTAGTCAAACTTTCTTCATTTTTTTGAATTTGGTCATTTGTTTGATTAATTTGTCCACTTTTATTTAAACCTTTCTCTATTTTGTCATTTATCTTATCTGAGCTATTAATTTTTTCATTCTCGTTTTTATTAACATCCCCTAATTGATTATCAACATTTTTATTATCATTCTCTAATTTGTGATTGTAAGATTTTGTTTGATTTGATTCCTCATACTTTTTGTTAAGATAAGCCAGCTCATTCTCAGCTGTTTCTTTCCTAATTTTACCTAAGTCAAATCCTTCCTTGCTCGCGAGAGCCCTTACTCCATTTTTGACTGATCTTATAATTTCATTTTCTTCATCTCTATTACTCAAATACTGAAGTTCATTCTGTTCCCTTTTTTTATCAAACCCCAAACTAATTCTTGGTAAATTTCTCTCAAACAATTTTTTATTAATTTCCGTCCACTCATTTTCTGATAAACCCTTTTTTAACAATTCCAGATACCTATTCCAAATAACCCTACTCATGCATCTATTTATTGATGAGCTTCTATGCGTAGCTACCATTTCCCTCATATCATAAACTTCCTTTGGGTATGGTAATTTTGTGAAATCAAGTTTTTCAAAAATCCTCGCCATTTTTATCCTTATTTTGTAAAATTAATCCCTTTATCTTAAAAATCCTACAACTAACTCTATCAAGCAAAAAAAAACTACAATCGTTTTTCGGAGCCCCACGTTCGTGCGCCAAAATAAGTTGTCGTGTTCTGACGAACAACTCTTTAAAAGCCGTAGCCGTTATAGTCGGTAGTTTGCATTATTGAGACCTCTCAGTAGTGAGTTCAATTAAAACTTTGAAAATTTTCCCAACCAAAATAAAACACAAATGCAGAGAATGAACAAATCTTTACTCAGACGAATGTTGTATTCAAATCTAAAGGAATTACACAAATGAAACGTAATCTTATCGTTAATATCATTTAACTCAGTTGGAATATCAAATATTTCACATAATTGTCTTACAAATTTACACATTTAAATACCAAATAATTTCTACAACTTGTAAAACAATTATAGCGTTTAATAAATTTTTATAAATCTGGAATAAATTTGTACAAAAAAAAAAATTATAAATTGTTCTCATTTAAATTTAAGTCTGTCGCCGAATCAAATAGTTTAAATTGATGGTAGTTTTGAAACCACTGATACGAAATTGGTAGCAACTACTTATCGTGCATGTAACACATCGAAAAGTTAAACACATTAATTAATCTTCTTTATAACCGAATAAAATGGAGTAGTGATTATAAAAGTTTCAGTGAATTTAATTAGAAAAGTGAGATAAATTAATTATTAGCTGCACACGAATATTCAAATTTTCCATAGCGTGCATCTTGTTTAACCTCAAATTCTTAAATTGTATTGTAATGAAATTGTTGAAAACAATTGTTGAAAACGTTCATAATAAAGAATTGAAATATTATTTACCAACAAGATATTGCAAAGAAGCCAAAATTGAGCCATATAAAATTTACATTCATGACTTAACAAAATGGTCGAGCAGATTATACAGCATGACAGGTAAGTCGCCTTTTCGATGTTTCTTCAATCATCCTATCACATGAAATTATCCTTGCACTCACAATTCTCTTTTTAGTTGGTCAACATTATTATAAAACTACTTGCATATTATTTAATTTATCTAACATCAGAAAAACTACGACGATGTGGTTGAGCTTACGACTCCATCATCGCTCATCGTTTCTAACCTTCTTATCCCCTTTTTCTAATTTTTCACTTCCTGTCCTCTTCAGATTTGGAAATTCGTGTCAAATGCCTATTGGTCAATCTCACCCGCTAAATTTGAAGAATCCATTGCCAAGTTAAACATTTCCAAGTTACCACACAATAAATTTTTACACCATTTTGTAGTTCTCAGGCGTACCAACTATTGCAGTCTGCTACAACCGCACAACACTTTAATTTAAAATCAGGTAAGAAAACAAAACATAAAAAAAATTACATTTCCAAAATTAAACGCTTTTTCATCTTCGATCAATCCAACTCTTTCAGGTTCCGGAACAAAGAATCCACCTATAAAATTACGTTTCTGCGCACCATAACTATTAGTGCAACAAATGACTGCAAATAATTCCATTCGTCCAAGCAAAAGTCAAAAACATTCAAATTTAAGAAATTATTAAATTAAATTTTCAATTGTGGAAATTTTCAATTTTTGTATCTATCACGGCTCATGTCAATATATAATTTTCGTCTACCATCTAAATCTAAAAGCTGTACCACTGTATCAATACCTCTATTCCAAGAGAACAGTGCAATATGTTACCACGATGCCCGGACATAGGCTTTCCGAACAAGAAGAAAAAGGAATACTCTTCTAGCAGTCTTTCTATGAATACTCTATATCACACATTAAAATACAAAAAATTTTAATATTTACATTTTCCTTCGGCCAAAAATCCATCCCTGCTTTGCTTCGTGATGCAGACTCTCTGCTCCAAAGCTCTATAAATGTGTGACAATTCAAACAGACAGATTCAATTCCTCTTATTGGATGTTCATTTGAATGACTCAAAAATGTTATTTCGCCATTTTAGACGTTGGTATTTTGACTTAGTTTGAATAGTATTTTGGTATCTCTTTTAACAATTTGATTATTTTTTATGAATTTGGAACGCCATCGTGAAGGAAGAAAGTACTATAAGTCATTTAATGATAAGTCTCTTCAAAATAGAGAAGTGAAAGATGTGCGTCGTTTAACACCAAATCACAGATGAGAAAGCGGTAATAATATAAGCAGGTTGAAAACTTATAAACACAAAACCAAATAACTACTAAAATGCGGAGAAAAGCAATTATTGACAGCGAGGTCAAACCATACTTAATTCTTCTTCCTTGTAATTAGTTACGATTCTGTCCTTTAATTATCCTCTTTTTTTTATGTGTGTAGTGTGCGTACGAAATGCTACGAAATTATCACACTTGGATAACTTTTCTAGAGATTACTT
This sequence comes from Rhagonycha fulva, assembly GCA_905340355.1. Lineage (NCBI taxonomy): Eukaryota > Metazoa > Arthropoda > Insecta > Coleoptera > Cantharidae > Rhagonycha > Rhagonycha fulva. The sequence goes on from HG996556.1 coordinate 41,464,319, forward strand.
AGCTGCAGATTTAACATAATTATATCTGTTCTGTGGAGTTGATGCAATCATCGTTTCTTTACTTTTAATTAAAATGGTAATTTATCAATTATTTATTTTATAAATAAAGAAAAAAAATTAGCACGAGTAGGTGCCGGCTCTCTTATTCGAGACAGGGTTGGATTTCTGAACCAATTTATGTGGTATTAAACAGCAAATTACTTTTTTTATTTGATCAGATTTTTCTTAGATTCAAGGTTTATATGAAATTTAAAATTTTCCATCCATATTGATGGATTAATTGTAATTAATGACAACACTATTCATAGTAACACGATAAAATCATTTATGTATGTATCATTATTTTTTTAATTTTATTGAAATTATTTATGTAACCACAACCACAATATAAATAGTTTAAATCTTTAAATCATTCAAAATTAAGCTTTCAGTCGTTAATTATTATTTTCTTATGATATTTTTAATATAAAAATAATGTTGGTGGAAAAAATTGCCTTCGTGATGAAAATGAGAGCGGTGACCCTCATTGCCGTCCTTACCCCTATTTTGGTTGGTTTATGTGGGTCACAAATTATCTTGAATACGCGAGCATCACCTCCATGCACATTTTTCAAAATTTTTCTTTGTAACCCACTCCACTTTTTTTTCATTAAACTTTTATTCATTTGATTAAATATTTAGGTATGAACATAATAATTGCAACTAAGACATTGTCGTGCAGTAAAGACCTGCTTCCTCTGTGACTGTTATCTCAAGTAGTGCTGTTGGATATACTAATAATGATAATTTTTGACATCAGTTCTGGCTGACTACTCGGTTAGAAAATTATGTGTGATTGGTTGCAGCATTAGTGTTTAATTTTTACAGCGTATAGCTATAATTAAACAATTGAAGGAATTGAACCTGGTACTTTCACCCCAACACTTAAAAACTCTTCAACATAGTAACCAAATCTAAATTCAGAATTTTGCTTCAAGTGAAAGGTTATCTGAAAAATACTTAAAAGTCTTGCCTAAAAACATTAATTCGCACTTCTAGATTAGGTTTATTTTAAAAATTATTACATATTTGTTCCGCTTTAAAGGTAAATAAACTTTTAGAAAACTATATATTTTTCAAAGTTTACACATCAGTCACTGAAACAACTTCAAACTTCAATCCATTTTCTTGCAATTGATCAATAAGGGAAGTATCTGCAAATGCAGCTCCTGGTGGATAAACGCCACCCCTAAAATTTCAGTTTTAATAACTTTGTGTAAAAATTATTTTAGTTAGTTCTTACTTAGCTGGAAGTTTGTCAGCCTCAGTTAGTATTGCAATTGCAGCCAATGTAACAGCATTACCTGTTAAACCATAACCTGGATTTTTTCCACTTACACGCCCAACAATAAGTTTATTTGGTTTGGTTGTATATTCATCATTAACGTCAGATAATTTTTCCGACCAGCCAAGACCATGGAAAATTATAGAAAATTTGGTTCTTTCTACTTTTTCCAACGAAGGACTTTCTTGTGAAAATAATCCAGCGGAAAACAGTGCAGGATACTAAAAAAAGACACAGAAATAAGAAAGCAATTTAAAAAATTTGGGCTAAATAAACCTTTAAAAGAAGAGATCTCCCAAATTCGTATTTTGCAAGTAACTGAAATATCGCTCCAAATATGGTCATTAAAATTAAGTAGAAGAGTGATTCGAGACCCATATATGTCTGTACTTGAACAGGCCTTATTTTCTTTGCTTCATATAAATATCTTTGTGAACGTAAGATTACAGATCGGTCAGATCCAACAAAAGGAAGACACCAAGCATTAACTACCTTACTTTTATGAATTGTTGGTCTAAAAATATAAAATTATAAGTCTATGTTTTAAATGAAAAATAAAATTTTGTACTACTTTGGAATCAATTTTGGTGTAAAGGTTGGTAAACGTGTTGGAAAAAGCTTTTTGCGTAATAATACCAATTCTTTTGCGTTAGCAAATCCATGCACGGCGGATTCCCATGTAGCATAGTTTCCACTAGGTCCGGGAGATTTTGGGGACTCCTCTGCAGATTGCAGATATGTTTCTATAGAATTTAGCGTCCCTAAAAGCAAAACAATAACTTCCTGATAGCCTGAGACGAATTTATACCTTCAAATTGCTTTTGCAAGTACACTACTCCAAGATCTGCAGGAATACTATCAAATCCACATGCGCTTACAATGTAAATACCCTTTTCTTGCGCTGCTGTGTGATACTTTAATTGGATGCTTTCCATATATTGTGGTTCTCCACTTACATCCACTTGGTGGGTTCCATTTTCAATACAAGCCTTAATAACAGGTTCACCATAAAACCTATAAGGTCCAGTACAGTTAATTATAATTCGAGCCCCAGCAGCCATTTTCGATAACGAATCATAGTTTTGAACGTCAGCTATTATTACGGGAATGGAACTCAAATCTTCTTCTGAAAATGTTCATTGCAAACACACACTGTTGGTACTATTAAGTTAAAAATCATACCAAACTTTTTCTGCGATTCACTTAAAGCTACCTTTAGTTTTGATTCTGACCTTCCAGCTACTCCCCATGTTAAAGGTTTATTTTTACTCTTCGCCAATTTAAGAACAGCTTCGATGCAAAATTTTCCAGTGTAACCAGAAGCTCCAAAAATCACAATATCCAAACGTTCGGCCATACTAAAATACAATCAGTTAAAACTGCACTATTTTAAACAACTGTTGTCAAAATGATTTAATATATATAGTAAATATGTGGTTTAATCAGTTCAGTTAACAATGATCACTTTAAAGTTCAAACCGTATGGTTTACTCATAGCCAACATTAATTGTCGTTATGTTGATTTAATTTTACGAGAATAAATAACGATTATGACTTATCACAAGGTCAAAATACAAAGTTTAAAATACATAAAATAATTTTGAAATACCTGTTTAAATTTGAATCCACATACCTGTTGTTCGTAATAATATGTTGAGTATAAGTTTTGATGGTATTAGCAAAATTTTTTATTGGCAGAACTTGACCTATGGTATTGAAAAAATTTATCTGTTTACTTAAAATTAAATTTGATGTGGTTCTTAATAAAGATGCCTCTATTTTCATTATCAAACCTTTTGACTGATAAGGTTACAATCAAAGCAAACAAAATTTATTTGTTTATAGAGTAGTATATTTTTACTTGGATGCAAGTTAATAGGTAACCTTGGATTAAATGTGATAAAACCACTTATTTTCTTAACAATACAGACTTTATTATTCCAATAACATTTTATTATATCTGTATCAGGCACTATCAAACTTTCAAACTAAAAAAAATCAGTGGAAATTTTTCCTTAAATACTTAGTTAATTTATCAAAATAATGTATTTAAATATTACAATAACACCATAATCAACAATTTATATACATAAGTAGCTTCAAATTTTTTATTTATAAATTTGATTGAATTTCTATTTGAAGACCATTTTCTTGAAGCGCATCAAGTAAGGATGTGTTTCCAAAAGCTGCCCCTGGAGTGTACACTCCTCCTCTGAAATAAAAATAAATAAATGTTTATTATTTGTACGCCACAAAAATACAATTATTAAACAATATTAAATTGACAATAATTAAAATTCATAATTTTATATAGGATTTAATTTAACCCAGCAGAGTGGCATGGAGTGAAACGTAAGCGACCACCAATAAGTAATTACGGGTTCGAATCCCCAGTCACTTGTTAGGCCGGCCGGTGCTAATAACCTAGTAGTTAATGCTTAATTCTTGAACTGGTTTTTGCCAATGATTGCTTCAAATCTGTTTTTGTTTACTGCAAATTTGTTTTTAGTTGTTCCAAGTAATACTGTTAAATTAGCTCGGTCTGCGGCCTCGCACCATACCCAACTTTCTTAGATTGGTAACTACAAAGTTAAACCAATCAAGACGTGCGTTGCAAATAGATATGCAGATAGGGAGTTGTACCTATTTTGATAGGTCCTATATTGGATCCAGATTCAATCCATCCTGTGAGAATCGTCGGAACAGTAAAACACATGATCTAATCAAAACTCAGATTATTATCAAACTATCAGAATTACAGATTTACGGAGTTTTAATATTTATTCTATGAGTGGCTTAGTAAAAACATCACCGAAAAAATTCTGCATATTATTATTTTTCAAAAACAGTCGGTGAAAAAAATAAAGTTTTTAGCACCGTTCAGCCCCTTTTTCGCTTCTTAGTTTCCAAATATGGAAACGTACACCTTTCCCTGCTGATTTTTTTAAGGTCATTGCCTCGATTATGGTTTCGCTATAAAATAGAGAGGTGATTCTACTAATTATGAAGGATCTTCCATTAAAAGCTATTTATGTGGTATTTTATAACTTTTACGATGTATCATCAATGTAATCTTTTTAATTTTATAGCTTATTGAATTTATGGAATAAATCATTTCATCATTCAAATGTCCATCACGTGAATTCCTTGAAACAAATATTCCATGACTTTTTCGCATAAATCAGTTTATGAAGGGTATTATGTATCACCAACGTTATCATAAAGGTGACCGTTATAACATATTTCGGTAAATTGTATCGATTTCATTGGTAGGATTTGCCAAAAAACTTTATTTTATGTCATAACTGTCACCTTTATGATAACGTTGGTGATACATAATACCCCTATATATTTTATTGCTTTTTAGGTATATTTTAACAGAGCCCCAAACGACCTCAAAAGTGTGACATGTGACACCGTCTTATTGAAACCACATCTCTTTCAAGTCCAATTATTTGTTATCGTTCTCTATTGACAGTAAAGTATAGCCCTTCATCATTTTCAAAAGATAATGGTCAAATCACACCTCCAACATGAAATGCACACCACACAGTTAATTTTCGAGGATGCATTGGTGGTGGTTCATAAATCACTTGTAGATTTTTTGATAACAAAATACAGCAATTTTCTTTATTGACATAATCACCAAGTGAAAATAAGAAAAGGTTAATTTTTTTATGAAAATTGTCATCAGTTTGAAGTTGTTCTAAAGATTCTCTTCTTCTTCCTTTTAATATAAGACTTCTTTTTCTTAAGGTGCCGCCTCTCGGAGATTGGCGATCAATTTAATATGTTATTATTAAATAGCTTTCTTGGCAGATTACTCTCGGTGGTTTGCCATTGCCTTCCGAGAGGAGAAAGTCATAATGAAGTCACATAAATTTTTGTAGCCGGGTTGGGAATCAAACCTAGGGCTTCTAGCCTAGGGTCCGATCATTAGTCCGTTTACTTAGCTCACCTCTCAATATAAGACTACGTCCAGTTACTACAAACCATGTCAAGTTCAAATGGCACTGTTGTCCAGTGAGCACAGACGTTGTAGATTTTAGATAACAATATTTTAAGCTGTAAAAGCTAGAAGTTAGGGTGGGGCAAGTGCCACTCTTGAATACTGAACAAATTAAAAATTGCACGTTAAAATGTAAAAAAAAAACATAAACTGTACTCACTTTTTGGGCAGCTTATCGGCTTCTGTCAGAATTGTAATTCCAGACAAAACAACCATAGTAGCAGTTAATCCGTACGCTGGATTAAAAAGAGTAAATTCGGCCATGATTTTTTTATCGGGTTTCTCAGTATAGCTACTATTTGACTTCCAACCTTCTCCACAAATAACGAGTGTTGATTTACTCTTCTCGACTTTTTCACGGGATGGCTGTTCCGTAGAAATAATTCCACCAGAAAATATACTTGGATACTACGAAATAAATGTTACTGAAATTAAAAACAAAAAGTTTTACCTGCAGTTATTAATCACCTTCAGCAACAGTTGCTGACCAAAGTTATATTTTACTAAAAACTTAAACACTGTGCCATACGCAATAAATTTTATTAGGCCCAATAATGTCGGTACGGCTTGATACGTTTGAACTTGAACCGGTCGTGTGTTCTCCTGTTCGTGCAAGTACCTTTGAGTACGTAAAATTATTGAACGATCGGCACCCAAAAATGGTAATCCCCAAACACCAAGTGCTTGGTTTGAATGTACTGTTCGTCTAAATTCAAAAAAAAAAAAAATTTTGAAAATCAAAGGAGTAGTAGTACTTAATATTGATCACATTGTACCTTGGTTTAAGTACAGGTTCCATTTTTGGCAAACGTTTTAAATTTGACTGACGACGTATTTTACTTAATTCATCGACAGTAGATATTCCGTGAACTAGCGCTCTCCAAGTAGCGTAATTCATGAGAGAACCTGGGGACGAATCGCTCCCTTCAGCTTTTAAATAAGTTTCGACAGAATTTAGGGTACCTATAAACTTGTAATATAAAAACCGATTACATTTTTTCCGTATTTAGTACTACCGTTAAACATTTTTTGAAGGTGAACAATTCCCAAGTCCGATGGAATACAGTCGTAGCCGCAAGCTTGCACGATGTAAACACCTTTTTCTTCTGCAATTTTGCTATATTTTAAGTTAATCATTTCCATATATTGAGTTTCTCCACATATATCAACTTGGTGTGTGCCGGTTTCAATGCATGCTTTTATCACTGGTTCACCATAAAAACAGTACGGTCCGCAACAATTAATAATGACTTTGGCAGAAGATGTCATTTTTATTAATGATTCGGGATCATTTACATCCGCGATTATAATTGGAATAGAACTCACATCAGTGCCTAACAAAAACGATGCAATTTAAATAAAAGAATCGTTCGCGTCACGAATGGAGATAGCAAGAAGAAGAAGAAGAAGAGGCAGTTACAGCTCTATAAAATTAAATTGTGTTTTACAAAAAATCGCCTGCGGCGCTTTTATCCGCTAATAAATATATTGTTTTGAGCATAAATTTTTTAATTGGACGAAATTTTATTTTAAACATTGCTTTTTTAAAACCCCATGGACATCATCAATGACCTCATTTCAAATTTGGTATATAAATTTTCCATAGTTACTTTTGAAGGAGTAGATGATTTTAAGTCGTTATAAATATAATTAAGATTTTTGAAATGCATAAAAATTGGCAGAAATGGAAAAACTACAAGGTCCTAAAAAATTATTTTTTTAGTTACTCTGCAAGGCAAATTTTAAAGTTCCGCCACTGCTTGGCAGAAAAATTTGGTACCCTATGGAAAATTTTACTATAATATCAAATTTGACATTGTGAAATGACATTTTCATGATAAATACGTACTAGTATATTTCTGATGTTCCATTAGAGAATCTTTAAGTTTAATTTTTGATCGTCCTGCTACACCCCATCTTAGAGATTTTCCATAAATTTTGGTAAGACGGTCAATTTCTCCAATACAATAATTGCCTGTAAATCCTGTTGCCCCAAATAAAATAATATCTATCCGATTTTCCATGCTTAAAACTAAAAATAATTTGTCTTAATTTATTATATCAACAGAATTTTGGTTTCGAAAGTAATTTAAACATTTAAATTTTAATTTAAAAAAAAACATTAATTTAAAATTTAAGAGGTTTTATCTTTTTAAATTTATGCTTGTAGTATAATTTGCGATTGGTGTAATTAAATTGATCACTTTGAACAGGAAATTTTTAATAAAAAATTATTAAGCTGTCACGGCTAATTTGGCAATTAATTAACACTACCTACAGTAAAAACACTTGCTCGAAAATCGTGCGAAAAATAAAACAACATCTATATACCCCATATATAAAATATTTTATAAATTGTTTTCACAAGTTTGGTCCTGCACCGATTCACTTTTTGATAAGATTCCTTATCACTTTTATCTTGCACTGTTATAGGTTAATTTACTGAAGCAACTGCTAAAACAAGGATTTCTATCCTAGATATGTTCAGTTAATCCTACCGAATGCGTCAACATTTTTTTAATTTGTTGTTTTATTATCACATAAAATGAAATAAAATTGATCGTAAATCGGCGTATGATAATGTAAGTAATTGAAGAAAATTCACAAGATTATAAACATTAAAGCATTGTATACTTTGAATGTGACATTTTGCGTTACTAACAGACAGACAAACTGGCATTTTTTGTTATAATAAGATAGTTTTTTTTCAATTCAAAATTTTCTTAAAGAAAACAATTTAGTTATCCGCTATAATGTACCAAAGACGATGCTAATCAAGTAATCATGCAATAATTTTGGCTAATAATTTACGAAAGTGGGTTTCTTAGTAACTGCCATACCCAAAAACAGTAGCATACTGGGAAATTCAACAAATTCAAACAAATGGCATTTTGAAACAATTCTTTAATTTAGCCAATTTTTTATACAGGTCACACCAAATATACGACATGGCCTCAGTCGTTTGTTATAAATAAAGACTATTTTTGTACTATATTATATAATATTCTTGCTTATTACACCTACAACTTTGTAAACAAAAATAAATTTTCCAAACTGTACAATAATTTGAAATTGGCGAGTTAGGCCATTTAGTTTAAATTAAATTAAGTTTAAATTTTTTTAAATTTTATGTGTTCATGATACTCAAATAGAAATGAGATGGTGTTTTATATATTTTAAACAATTAAAATTATATGATTTGTGGGTATCATTATGTTAATATGCAAAATTAAAAATTATGCTAGGCAACATATCACACAGATTTCTTCTTTCCTTGCTAGGTATGCAACCAAGCAAGCACATTAATTTATTTGTTAAATTTAGTTCATTACCTTTCTGAAGATGGCGCAATTTTAAGACTGTCTGAACTTTTAACATGGGAGTTTCTATTCTATTTATATCTATTATTCTATGCTTAATACTCACCCCCAGGGAATTGTCGGTAGGAAGGCATATGCAAAAAATCAGATCGATCGCGCGCAAAAAAATTTACTCATGGTTTTCTCAAGTTTAATGTATTTAGCACGGAAGTAGATAAAATAGTATATTAAACTTGGGAGATATGTTGCATTACCGCACTCAAGTTACAAAAGCTCTCGGGCCTTCGGCACTCGGGCTTTTAAAACCTTCGTGCGGGTAATGCACCTCATATCTCCCGCGTAAATAATATACTATTAATCACTAAAAATTAAAAAATAAAAAACCTTTCAACAAAAAATTAAACCGACCTCAAAAAGGAAACTAAAAAGCATAAAATAAATATATTACATTTTGAGTTTTGATAAGTAATGTAAGTAACTAATTTTGAGTCGGTGCAAAAACAAAAAATCAACGATCATTAAATTAAGTACTTTAAAAAAGCTATCAAAACAAAAGTCACCGACTCAAAATTAGTTACTTACATTACTCTCAAAATGTAATATATTTATTTTATGCTTTTTAGTTTTCTTTTGAGGTCCGTTTAATTTTTTGTTAAAAAGTTTTTTATATATTATAAATAAATCAAATCAAAATTAAATTATTATTTTAAATAAATCAAATTAAAATTAAATTAAAAGTGGCGGCAAAATAAGAAGCGGCGATTTTATAGGCGGCAAAATAGGGTGATACCAATCTTAGTCTAAGGATGTAATGTTGTTATTGACCGTGGTGCCACCCTTAGACCATCCAAGGTGCCACCAACGGTAATGTAAAAAGCCAATAGAATGAGACAATCTTTTTAGTTTCTAACCGTTACTATCGATTAAAATCAAAAAAAAATTTTTAATTAGTCCTTCTACAATATTAATTGAAAATGTACGAGCATTCATTCTATTTAAAGAAAAATATAAAAAGAGTTATATACTTTGAGATAAAATAACAAAAAGTGCTATATAATGCTACCGTGGAATTTAAACGCTTGCTATATATACAAATAGGGTGCATATACCATTGTGTGGTCCGCAGTTTCTCGGAAGAAGTATAAGTAGAACTTTACTCGCTAATGTCCGTTTATTCGGTATCAATTCAAGATGATTTACTCGTAGTAGCTTTAAGCTCTACAGTTACAAGACCCTTTATGGGTAACGAGCATCATGGCTCACAGCTACCGTAGAAACGACTTCGACCACACATTTTGCTGTTTTTACTAAAAAAATTTTCAATAAAATTTTATTTTTAATTCAAAATAAGTTCTAAAAAAATCAAAATAACAGTGGCGGTTCGTGACAAAATAAAAAAAAAGAAATATAGTCCAGTCAAAATGGGTTTAAAAATCCGTAAAACTGGAAAAAATTAAGGGGTCCTGTTTTCCTCTTTTATACTTAGGAGGGGATGGTTGGGAGTGTAAATCTTAGTTTTCGGAAAATTTCTCTTTTGCGTTGGCCGTCATCTTGATTTAAATAGTAATTTGTTTGTTTTTCAAATAACTCGCTTATTTTCAACTTTAGAGTGAAAATAATGATAATAACCAAAGTCGTTGCAAATGTTTTCCCCACAAATTTAAGTATTACTATTTTTAAAAGCTTTTATTTAACTTGGGAAGACCGTTGTCCGTCGTCCGTGTGGGTCGACCGCATTGAGGCCATTTTTAAGCAACTTCCCGACGTCCTAGAGATCTGAAATTTGGTACACAGCTTTCACCTGCAGAGCATTTTCATATTTTAATTTTGTTTTTCTAAAATTCTGAAAAATAAGCGAAAAATCGGGAAAAAACTGAAAATCATAAAGCGCATGCGTCAATGCGCATTGAACAATTTTATCATACAGGGTGGAAAGTAACTTAGAATTCTAAATCTCATTTTTAAGGACGGCATTCAAGGTAAAGTTGTACCGTCGTAATGATTTATACAGGGTGAAGTATCAAACATCTAAAACACATTAATAAAGAAATATGATAGGATGAACCTATATTAGTTAAAATACATAAGCTGTATTTGAAAAGATATGACTAAAAAATTAGAAAATAAAAAATTAAAAATTTAAAAAAAAACCTTTTATTTAAAATTACAAAAGTGCACTAAAAAGTAGAAAATAATTTTAATAAAAGCAAACAAAGCTTCGTGAAAACATCAATATAAAAGCGTGGGGTTATGAATTTTGTACACCAATTCGCGTTTTACATTAACAAAACGCCTCCACGCGGAATAATTTCAAACTCGTTTGTAACGTATAGTAAATACCAACATAAACACCATAAACAAACATTTTCTTTTGTTAAATTAACTAAACGCCACCACACGAAATAATTGGAACTGCTGAAAGACGTAATGTTGTTATTGACGGTGGCGCCACCAACGGTAATGTAAAACGCGAATAGTTAGCCTGCTTATCCACCTATAAACAGCCCCACGCTTTTATATTGATGCTTGATATGATGTTTTCACGAAGCTTTGTTTGCTTTTATTAAAATTATTTTCTACTTTTTAGTGCACTTTTGTAATTTTAAATAAAAGGTTTTTTTTAAATTTTTAATTTTTTATTTAATTTTTTATTACATTGATACGGTCGTTAGCATAGCGATTAAGCGCACACTCCACTCCAAACTCCCTGCACTTCGTTTTTTGCTACTTTATTTTTTAATCCAACTTGAAAACTCCACTCGCAATTATTTAACAATAGGTCACCTACTTACGTTGTAAGCAGGAGATTATGGTATGGTAATTCTTTAAGTAGTAACAATTTTACCATACAGGGTGGAAAGTAACAGATTTCCAAATCATATTTTTAAGGACCGCATTCAGGGTGAAGTTTTTTGTTGTAATGATTTATATAGGGTGAAGAATCAAACATCTAACACACATAATTAGAGAAACTAGGTCTGTTTGGTACCACAGTCCTAGTGCTACACTAACTACACTACTACAAATTGATTGGTGTAAAAAGTAACAGATTTCCAAATCATATTTTTAAGGACCGCATTCAGGGTGAAGTTTTTTGTTGTAATGATTTATATAGGGTGAAGAATCAAACATCTAACACACATAATTAGAGAAACTAGGTCTGTTTGGTACCACAGTCCTAGTGCTACACTAACTACACTACTACAAATTGATTGGTGTAAAAAGTGGGTTGGTAATTGCACCACCAATCAATTTGTAGTAGTGTAGTTAGTGTAGCACTAGGACTGTGGTACCAAACAGACCTACTGTATTTAAAAAGATATGACTAAAAAATTAATAATTTTAATATGAAATTGATCCCCACTCCCATCGAAATAAGTCCTGAGGACGCTTATGGCGTTTTCTGTTAATTATTAATATTTTTTAAATTAAATAAAATTTTTAATTTAAATATACCATTTAAGAATAAAAATCATTGAAGAAATATCCACGGGTTGAGCTTAGGTTAGTGTTAAGGAAACATTTTTTTTAAATAAGAGGGGACCATTAAAAAAGAAATTCGCCGCTCAAGCTTAGGTTAATGTTGGGAAACAATTTATTTTTTATTAGTAAATCATTGAAGAAATATCCACAGGTTGAGCTTAGGTTAGTGTTAAGGAAACATTTTTTTTTAATGAGGAGGGAACCATTAAAAAAAAACTTTCAAAGCAAATATAGCACAGTCCTCGTGGTAAGAAACTGATTAGCTTCAATATTTTAGTAAAACAAGAAGGAAAAATAAGTATTAAAGGCATTACGGTGTCTATTAAATTCCAGCTTTTTTTGACTTCGTTTATTAGACATTAAGAATGGAAGTCAGCTATTATAATGCTTCGATCATATATAGAATATATTATAATCATATTGTATATAATATACAATATCATATATTGTATATAATATACAATATCATATATTGTATAGATGATCTAAGATTATATGTGACAAAAAGTTGAGTTTACAAAAAAATATGATTTTATGAAGATTTTATATATTTTGAAAACACAACAATTTGGGCTAATACAATGCAAAGTTTTTATTTTCAATAATACTGAAAAATTTATATTTTATTATAAAGACATTTTTGTTTGTAGTGGCTGATAGAATTTTGGTAAAATTTACTAACTATTTTACCTAATAAACAAAGTCGAAAAACTTAGAAACGCCGAAATGCCTTTAATATTTTGTATTATTGTTTTACAAAAATATTAATCAACAAATTAGGTTCTTACCAGAAAGGCTGTTCATGATGTTGCTTTTAAGAAGATTTCAACAGTTACAACATAAAAAAATATTAACAGGTGTGCTATTTAGTAATCGCTTGTTTAAAAACTCTTATCTTGAAATGTCCTATCATTTATAAGCTGCATAATTTTTATCCTAAAGCCTGTATGACACGATGAATAATTTTACATAAAATTTACTTGAAAATAATAACTAATCAATAGAAAGAGCGTATTAGCAGCCATCGGACGTTTTCATTGGTTAGTTACCATTTACATGTAAATTTTATAGAGTTAATAAAGTATAAATTTTATAGTAGTAAACTCTATCTTACTTTGAACTATCGCTATTTCATAGCACTGATCGCAATTATTTCCGAGAATTCCTCTTAAGTTTAATTTTTGATCGTCCTGCTCTTCAAAGATTTTCCATAAATTTTGATAAGACGGTCAATTTCTCCAATAATTGCCTGTAAATCCTGTTGCCCCAAATAAAATAATATCTATCCGATTTATTTTCCATGCTTAAAACTAAAAATAATTTGTCTTAATTTATCATATAAACAGAATTTTGGTTTTGAAAATAATTTAAACATTTAAATTTTCCACCTTTAAAATTACAAGTATAATGATGCAGGATGGATTTTAAAAAAATGTAAAGGTTTTTATCTTTTTAAATTTACGTTAGTATAGTATAATTTACGATTGGTGCGTAATTAAATTGATTTTTCATCACTTTGAACAAGAAATTTTTAATAAAAAATTATTAAGCTGTCACGGCTAATTTGGCAATTAATTAACACTACAGTAAAAATACTTACTATATAAAATATATCATAAATTCTTTTCACAAGTTCGGTCCTGCACCGATTCACTTTTTGATAAGATTCCTTATCTTATTTTTGTCTTGCACTGGTTGATTTACTAAAGCAACTGCTAAAACAAGGATTTCTGTCCCTCCTAGATAGTTTCAGTTAATCCTACCGAATGCGTCAACATTTTTTAACTTGTTGTTTTATTATCACATAAAATAAAATAAAAATCCATCAGTAAGTAATTAAATAATAATTAATGTAAATAAAATTAATTTCAGGAGTATATTATTACTTATAGTCGGTAAAGTGTCCTATGTAAATAACTGAAGTAAATTCACAAGATTATAAACTTTGTAGGTATACTTTAAACGTGACGTTTTGAGTTACTAACAGACAGATAAAACTGGCATTTATAAAGTAATTTTTTTTAATTCAAAATTTTCTTAAAGCGAACAATTTAGTTATTAGCTATAATGTACCAAAGGCGATGATAAGCGCGCAATAATTTTGGGTAATAATTTACGAAAGTGTGTTACTTAGTATCTGCCCGACGCGGCATATCATACCAAGAAACAGTAGCAGAATGTGGAATTCAACCGACCGACCTGGGAAAAATCTGTGTACACCAACCCCATATATTAGGTCTGTTTGGTACCACAGTCCTAGTGCTACACTAACTACACTACTACAAATTGATTGGTGGTACAATTACCAACCCACTTTTTACACCAATCAGTTTGTAGTAGTGTAGTTAGTGTAGCACTAGGACTGTGGTACCAAACAGACCTATTATGATTTACAAAAAGAAAAAGATAACAAAAGGCTTTTTTAAACAATTCTTTAATTTAGTAAAATTTTTATCGACTTATAAAATTAATAAAGACTATTTTTGCATTATATATAAAATATTCTTGCTAATTATAGGTACCTACAACTTTTTTAAACAAAAATTAATTTTCAAAACTACAATAATTTGAAATTAGCGAGTTAGTCCATATGTACAATTTTGTAGCATTTGAAAGTGTTATAGTAATTAATAATAATATCATGATAAAAAAGATAAACAAGCAATTTAGTTTGTTTACATTAACAAAACACCACCGCACGGAATAATTTCAAACTGCTGATAGACGTAATCTTAGACCATTTACCCCCCTTTTCTGTAACTTTTCGTTATCGTTTGTTATCGTTAAGAATCGTAAAGTTTAGTTTACACTAAGAATTACATTAAATAGTAATGAATGATATGTGGAAACCGAACTTTACGGTTCTTAACAATTTCATAACGATAACGAACGATAACGAAAAGTTTCAGAATAGGGGGATTAAACTTATAGACACGCCTTGATTTTAAAGCAGTGAAGCAAACATAAGTGACGTCACTGGTGGGGTATACCGTTAATATAAATCTCTTATAGATCATCTATACTCACGGGCGTCTATACTCATGGGCGTCCATAGGACCATTTTCAGGGGGGGTCAAAATCAAAAAAAAATTTATTATATAAGAATTTTAATCATTTAAAACCGAAAGTTTTAGAAAATTTTAAAAACTTAGGCTGGTGAAATATTAAATTTCCCCCCCCCCCCCAAAGGACGCCCATGTTGCCCCATATCTTCGCAGACTTGAAGAGTAAGGTTGCGGGCTTGCCCGCAACGTTACGTCGGATAATTTTTATTGAGGCGTACCTCCGAAAATTAGCGCGAAGCTAAGTCCTGGCTGGCTTCACCCGCAAGGGATCCGCGAGAGATGATTTTTTCTCATTTATTCTGGTCTGGTGCGAAGCACCAGGGCTGTTGCCCCATATCTTCGAGGTGCATGTCCCCAGCCCCCCCCAATTCGAATTTTGACTCCAAAATAGTCTAAATCGTTTGTGCTTCGTTTGTACCTGTTTGTGCAAACATTATTTTCGTTTGTACCCAAATAGTTTTTGAGAAATTTCAAAATTTCGCTGGGGGGGGCTGGAGACATGCTAGCCCCCCCCATGTCGAATTTTGACTCCAAAATAGTCTAAATCGTTTGTGCTTCGTTTGTACCTGTTTGTGCAAACATTATTTTCGTTTGTACCCAAATAGTTTTCGAGAAATTTCAAAATTTCGCTGGGGGGGGCTGGAGACATGCTTTTTTAAATTGCGAATTTTGGATTCAAAATAGTCTAGAACGTTTGTAATTCGCTTGAGATTGTTTGTGCAAGTTTTATTTTCGTTTGTACCCAAATAGTTTTTGAGATTTTTAAGAAAAACAAGGAAACTGACGCGCATGAGTGGATTAACGAGATTCTGGGTAAAACGTACAGGATCACGTTCAAAATATTTTTTCTCGTTTGTACTTTGTTTGTGCTTGTTTGTGCAAGTTTCATTTTTGTTTGTACCCAAACAGTTTTTGAGATTTTCAAGAAAAACATCAAAGATACTGACGCGCATGAGTGGATTAACGAGATTCTGGGTAAAACTTATAGGATAACGTTCAAAATACTCTCTATCGTTTGTACTTTGTTGTGATTGTTTGTGCAAGTTTTATTTTCGTTTGTACCCAAATAGTTTTTGAGATCTTTAAGAAAAACATCATAAAAACTGACGCGCAGGAATGGCTTAACGAGATTCTTTTAGCACGGGAAAACACATAAATTTTTTTAAAATTTCGAATATTGGATTCAAAATAGTCTAGAACGTTTGTAAAACGTTTGTGCTTGTTTGTGCAAGTTTTATTTTCGTTTGTACCCAAATAGTTTTTGAGATTTTCGAGATTCTAGGTAACACGTGGTAAACCAAAATTTTTTTAAAATTTCCAATTCCTGATACAAAAATAGTCTAAAACGTCTGTGTTTGGTTTGTACTTGTTTGTGCAAGTTTTATTTTTGTTTGTACCCAAATAGTTTTTGAGATTTTCAAGAAAAACAACAAAGAAACTGACGCGCATGAGTGGATTAACGAGATTCTGGTTAAAACTTACAGGATCACGTTCAAAATATTCTCTATCGTTTGTACTTCGTTTGTACCTGTTTTTGCAAGTTTTATTTTTGTTTGTACCCAAATAGTTTTCGAGAAATTTCAAAATTTCGCTGGGGGGGGCTGGAGACATGCTTTTTTAAATTTCGAATTTTGGATTTAAAATAGTCTAGAACGTTTGTACTTCGTTTGTGCTTGTTTGTGCAAGTTTTATTTTCGTTTGTACCCAAATAGTTTTTGAGATTTTCAAGAAAAATATCGAGGATACTGACGCGCATGAACGGATTAACGAGATTCTGGGTATAACTTACAGGATCACGTTCAAAATATTCTCTATCGTTTGTACTTTGTTTGTACCTCTTTGTGCAAGTTTTATTTTTGTTTGTACCCAAATAGTTTTTGAGATTTTCATGAAAAACATCAAAGAAACTGACGCGCATGAGTGGATTAACGAGATTCGTAGCACGGGGAAACACAGAAGTTTTTCAAACATAGATACTGACGCGCATGAGTGGATTAACGAGATTCTTAGCACGGGGAAACACATGGAACACGTAGAGAGCGAATTTATATGTAACAACAGACCCGTCTTAAGGTATAGACTAATATACATCACCAATAGGAAACGATTATTAGCTCTAATAAGAGTTTTATATTAATGATAGACTTTGTTTGACCAATTACTTAAGAGGTGTTACCCTTAGACGGGTCTGTTATTACATATAAATCCGCTCTCTACACATAAGATATGGAACAACAGTTGATTAAAAACTCAAGAAGCGAAGGATGTAATGTGTTGAATACAAAGTTATCCCTGGATTAAAGGATTATTATTTTATATTGGTAACAAATTGATATTATTTCGTATTGGTAAAATAATTTGTAAAATACTATATAAACAAAACTATTTAAAAAAATAAATAAGTACAACAGACATTACATTTAGTATCCTTTATTATTCACGTATTCATTAAATCAAAGAATGATGCCTAGACCGTCAGAAATTAAATTTGAATTGTTGCTTGAAATTCTTCAGAAATTCAATTTTTTTTTTATTTTCCGTAATAAAAAATTAGTTTGAAAAAAGTTTGGTGTGTATATTTACTGTTAATCATGAAAATCACCTTGAACATAGCATAATGATGTACATTTCATAGGTGGTGTGCGTTTAAAAATAACAACAAAAAATTGTGTATCATTTATTTTAATTTTTAATGGTGAATAATAGTCCATATTAAATAAATCTGAGAATCTGTGCAAGTGCAATTTAACTTTAAATCCAAAATTCAAAATTTTAAAAACTTCTGTGTTTCCCCGTGCTAAGAATCTCGTTAATCCACTCATGCGCGTCAGTTTCTTTGTTGTTTTTCTTGAAAATCTCAAAAACTATTTGGGTACAAACGAAAATAAAACTTGCACAAACGAAGTACAAACGTTTTAGACTATTTTAAATCCAAAATTCGAAATTTAAAAAAGCATGTCTCAAGCCCCCCCCAGCGAAATTTTGAAATTTCTCGAAAACTATTTGGGTACAAACAAAAATAAAACTTGCACAAACAGGTACAAACGATAGAGAATATTTTGAACGTGATCCTGTAAGTTTTACCCAGAATCTCGTTAATCCGTTCATGCGCGTCAGTATCCTTGATGTTTTTCTTGAAAATCTCAAAAACTATTTGGGTACAAACGAAAATAAAACTTGCACAAACAAGCACAAACGAAGTACAAACGTTTTAGACTATTTTAAATCCAAAATTCAAAATTTAAAAAAGCATGTCTCCAGCCCCCCCCAGCGAAATTTTGAAATTTCTCGAAAACTATTTGGGTACAAACAAAAATAAAACTTGCACAAACAGGTACAAACGAAGTACAAACGATAGAGAATATTTTGAACGTGATCCTGTAAGTTTTAACCAGAATCTCGTTAATCCACTCATGCGCGTCAGTTTCTTTGTTGTTTTTCTTGAAAATCTCAAAAACTATTTGGGTACAAACAAAAATAAAACTTGCACAAACAAGTACAAACCAAACACAGACGTTTTAGACTATTTTTGTATCAGGAATTGGAAATTTTAAAGAAATTTTGGTTTACCACGTGTTACCTAGAATCTCGAAAATCTCAAAAACTATTTGGGTACAAACGAAAATAAAACTTGCACAAACAAACACAAACGTTTTACAAACGTTCTAGACTATTTTGAATCCAAAATTCAAAATTTTAAAAAATTTTATGTGTTTTCCCGTGCTAAAAGAATCTCGTTAAGCCATTCCTGCGCGTCAGTTTTTATGATGTTTTTCTTAAAAATCTCAAAAACTATTTGGGTACAAACGAAAATAAAACTTGCACAAACAATCACAACAAAGTACAAACGATAGAGAGTATTTTGAACGTTATCCTATAAGTTTTACCCAGAATCTCGTTAATCCACTCATGCGCGTCAGTATCTTTGATGTTTTTCTTGAAAATCTCAAAAACTGTTTGGGTACAAACAAAAATGAAACTTGCACAAACAAGCACAAACAAAGTACAAACGATAGAAAATATTTTGAACGTGATCCTGTAAGTTTTACCAGGAATCTCGTTAATCCACTCATGCGCGTCAGTTTCCTTGTTTTTCTTAAAAATCTCAAAAACTATTTGGGTACAAACAAAAATAAAACTTGCACAAACAAGCACAAACGAAGTACAAACGTTCTAGACTATTTTGAATCCAAGATTCGCAATTTAAAAAAGCATGTCTCCAGCCCCCCCCAGCGAAATTTTGAAATTTCTCGAAAACTATTTGGGTACAAACGAAAATAATGTTTGCACAAACAGGTACAAACGAAGCACAAACGATTTAGACTATTTTGGAGTCAAAATTCGACATGGGGGGGGCTAGCATGTCTCCAGCCCCCCCCAGCGAAATTTTGAAATTTCTCAAAAACTATTTGGGTACAAACGAAAATAATGTTTGCACAAACAGGTACAAACGAAGCACAAACGATTTAGACTATTTTGGAGTCAAAATTCGAATTGGGGGGGGCTGGGGACATGCACCTATATCTTCGCAGACTTGAAGAGTAAGGTTGCGGGCTTGCCCGCAACGTTACGTCGGATGATTTTTATTGAGGCGTACCTCTGAAAATTAGCGCGAAGCTAAGTCCTGGCTGTGTTAACCTGTGGAACCTACAGTTTTACGTGGAATCCGAACCACGGAGTCGGATAAATTTTGTGGCCGGGTTGGGGATCGAACCTAGCCCCGCCAAACTAGAGTCCTCTTCTTAGCCCGTTCACCTAATTCACCTCCTCTGATTTTTTCTTGTGTAGCTGTGTAGCTGACACTTGGCATCTGCGGAGCAGATGCGGGCGATAGCCCGCTTATCTCCTTCGTCTGATTAGAAACCTGACGTTGAGAATTTTTTACAGGGATTTCAAACCCGAGGAGCGGCGTCGAGCCGGTGTCTTGTTTGTTATTACGCTATAAGGTAAGCACTGCGGGGCCGGAGGCTAACGTCGAATTGTCCGCGCGTGCATGCACGGGTGAGACAATTCCCGCGCCCGCGGCGGCGCGATGTGCTTACCTTGAGCCCTTTCTACAATAACAGAGCCTCAGTCGCGCCGTTGCTACAGCGTTTTTATTAATATAAAAAAATAATTTTTTACAATTTACAAACACAACAATAATCTAATAGGCGCTGAAAAAAAAATTTAAAAACACAAGCTGAAAAGGAAGAAGATTAATTGGACAGGACAATGACGAATATTTGTAACCTCCCCGGGGCAGCGTGAACACTCCTCACTGGAACACGCCGTCCTCGGAGTCAGAGTCTGAATACGTGATGTCTGGTATTGGGTTGCTTTGTTGGGGTGATCTAGGGTGGGGATGATTTTTTCTTGTTGGTGAATGGATTTATGCAGGCAGTTGAACATAACATAACTGACAACATATGTAGGTATCGCCCTCTACCGAACACAGTATGGAGGTATGCATGTCATATAGGATTTACGATAGGTTGGTCGCGAACGCCATCTATGAAATTAGTGAAATTCATTGAATTGAGTTACAAAAAATGTGATAAATAAAGAACCGCTTGACCGATTTTGTGCAAACTTCACACAAACCATCTACTAAATAGTCCGAACAAACACTAAAAATTTGGTTTAGATAGGTGAGCCCGTTCTTGAGTTATAAAATTACAACGAAAAGTTGCATTGATTTTTATATATATAGAAGATAGATATATGATCGAAGATAAATCTCGATACAACCCCACCAGTGACGTCACACATGTTTGCTTCAGTTTCTATTCAAGGAGAGATAGGAAAAGCGTGTCTATAAGTTTAAATGGTCTAAGGACGTAATGTTGTTATTGACGGTGGTGCTCCCAACGGCAATGTAAAAAAATAAGACATTCTTTTTAGTTTCTAACCGTCACTATCGATTAAAATCAAAAAATTTTTTTTAATTAGTCCTTCTACAATATTAATTGAAAATGTACGAGCATTCACTCTAATTAGAGAAAAATGAAAAAAGAGTTATATACTTTGAGATAAAATAACAAAAAGTGCTATATAATGCTACCGTCGAATTTAAACGCTTGCTATATATACAAATAGAGTGCATATACCTTTGTGTGGTCCGCAGTTTCTCGGAAAAAGTATAAGTAGAACTTTACTCGCTAATGTCCGTTTATTCGGTATCAATTCAAGAAATTTACTCGTAGTAGCTTTACGCTCTACAGTTACAAGACCCTTTATGGGTAACCGAGCATCGTGACTCACAGCTACCGTAGAAACGACTTCGACCACACATTTTGCTGTTTTTACCAAAAATTATTTCGAAAAATTTAAAATAAAACAATTTAATTTTTTAATTCAAAATAAGTTCCAAAAGAAATTGAAATAACAGTGGCAGTTCGTGATAAAATTAAAAAAAAAAGAAAAACCAAATTTGGTTGTTGTAATTTTTCGGTAGGTAGCAGAAAAACCATTGGAAACTCCGCTTGTGCCAAATAGGTATCCTAAAACCTCATTGAAAGACCCAAAATCCAAAAAGGGACAAAGGATTAGTTTGGAATTACAGACCCATCACTTTTTCACAGGTTAAGAGTAAAATTTTTAAAAAAATACTAGGAGATTTTTTGAGGATTGTAATCAATTTTCTTCAAAGAGACGATTTGGTATTAGTATCGGAGAGAAATCAAGTTCTAACCTCAAATTTAAAATTGTTTTATTCTTTAATATTGCTGGTGTCTTTGATAAAATCTAGTGGTCAGGTTTATTTTACTTTTTGGTAAAGAAAAGAGTTAACCTTATACTCCGACTGCTCCTCAAGAGATATTAAGGTGTATGACTGACCAATGGTTACGTGAGAATAAGAAAAACTATCACAGTACAGTACAACTTATTTCAACGGACCCTGTCTTAACAGACACTTCTCAGAATTTTACTGGTGTATTATTTCACCAAAATGATGATGGTGATCACTTACCAATTTAAGCAGTTCCAAGTTTTTTTATCGGATCCAAAATTTTAATCCAATAAAATAAAATTAAAATTGAAAATTATTGTACTACGGAACTTGCTCGGAGTACTCGAAATTTGAAATACTCTTAACTTTGCAGAAAATAAAATTAAATAGATAGGAATGGAAGCTAATTCAAGTTCAAATGAAGCTCTTTCGATATACATCGATTTCACAAAGAAATTGAAAATAAAAAACAAAAATTGAAAAACATGTCCACCCCCAACAATTTCAAAAAAAACTCGGTGACGGTTGAGGTCCAAACAAAAAATTTGAATGCTCCTTGATGCTCAAACGTTTGACACCAATTTCACCCCAAAATTCCACTTGGGGGGCAGCATATCTGCAGCTCCCCAAGTATTTTGCGAATAACTCCGCGACGGTTGAGGATCAAACAAAAATTTTGGAGCTCATTGATGCTCAAACGTGTGACACAAATTTAACTTAAAAATTCGATTTGAGGAGGCGGCAGCGGTATGTACCCACCTTTTTTGTAATAAAAATTTTTTTTTTTCATAAATGTCTTATAAAAATGTTGCATAATTTTTAGTTTTCGTAATCTTTCGTATTTTTAGTATCAGTAAAAAAAAACTAATCAAGCAAACGTATCCTCACCTGCCCGAGGCAAATAAAATTTGTGTACCAAATTCTGTAGATAACCCCAAGTTTCTTTATAAGATTATTTGGGAAGGTGGAGATAAAACGATAACCTGAAACACAAATTTAAAAATTTCTAAAGTAAAGGATGATAGTAAGCGGTCTAAAAACCAATTATGCATATAAAAAAAATTGCTGATCATTGCAAATTGGCCTTAAAATTTGTCAAAAACTGAAAAATATATAAACTGGCATTTAAGCCCACGCAACTCCTCAACTGAAATTTTTGAAAATGTAAATCTCGGAGACAGTCCACTCATTTAAAAAATACCTTTAGTCCTACACAACTTCTCAATCGGAATCTTTAAAAATGTGAATTAGAAACAGCGCTGGAACTAACTTATAGTCACGGTCCTTAGCTACGCCCCGCCGCTTATAGAATGCGTTAATAAGGTTGAGATTTGCATAGAAAATTCAAACTTTAAAATCGATTTTCGGCTAAATTAATCAATATTGGTGATTTATCCGTACATTAATGTTATCTATCAAATTTCGTTGAGATTTCTTTAAGAAATATAATATGTTTTATTTTTTGATTCGAAATTATTCGAATCCACTGAAAAATATTTCACAAAAGCTGACCCACCCGAACATCTGACTCGGCACTATTTAGCGCACTTGGTGCGTAGCCTTTTAAGAAAATAATTTATCAATTTCATCTTTCAATTTAATAAACTGTTGTAATAATAAGCTAAATACTTACATGCAACAATTTATTTTTAAAAACAAACAGTTGTCACAAGACCGTCAGATAAATTGACAAACAAGAAAATGTTAATAAAAATTTCACAAATCAAACGACCGGGTATTATGAACGGGGACAGGATGTACTCGTTCCGTGTGAAGTTTGCATTGATCGAGAGAGTTCGTTGCCTTTCTATTAAACGCTGCGAATTTCACTCTATTGTATTTGACAGCTGAGGGTAGTGTCAGAATATTAAAAAATTTGAAGTGAGATTTTTATCAATTTTTGTGACTTTACTGCTTGAATTTCAATATGGATATTGCCGTACCTTCACGATTTGCTTGTTTGAAAATTGAGGGTGATGACTTTTCGCGTTCGCAAGGTAAACCAAAAGAAACGAAGAAAAAAGGTGACAAAAAAGCCGAAGTGAAAAAATCAGACAAAGACGTGAAGGTTGTTAAAGTAAATGGCACCAAAAAGGCAGCGAATGCTAAACAGGTAGAATTGGTCTACTCTGATGTGGTTAATTATATGTAAAATGCTGTAAAATTTAGGGTGTTAAAAAGGACAAGAAGAAGGTGAACACGCGGCAGTGGGAAGAGTGGAAGCAGAAAGATGACGAATTGGTGAATGGAAACTTTGAGGACGATTTGGAGACTGCAATTCTGCAGTCCAGGTTGGACTATGAAAATAAGAAGGATTTGTACGGGAAGTCGGAACGAGAGGCAGATAAAGAAAAAGCTGCTGGGCACAATAAGAAGAAAAAGAACAAGAGTATGAGCTTAGATCAGTTTTTGAACGCCGACAAAGCTGCAGGTTTGTTGTAAATTGTTGTTGGGTTGTGTATGTTAAGTGATTGTTTCTAGGCGATGAGCCATTGAAACAAGAAAATGCAATAATAGAAGAAAACTTTTTTGAAAAAGTTCAGTTAGAAGCTAAAAAAGAATTGAATAAAGAAGAGGTTAAGGAGAAACGTAAAAAGCGCGAAGCTAATATTGACGAAATTGTATGTCAAGCTCAGTTTCAGGAAAAGTTGCAGCAAGAAAAGTCACGTGTAATTCACCTCGAAGAAGAACTTGAAAAATGCAAGAGTGAAATCTTAAATGTTAAACAAAGAAATAAAACTTTATGTAGTCTTCTTAGCCATGGTGAAAGTAAGTTTTCTCTGATATTTTGGTTTAATTTTTTTCTGATTAATGTTTTGATTTTACAGTGCAAGATAGGGCAGGTGCCCTGCTAGAAATTGAACAAATTTCTGTTGAAAAAAATGACTTGATGGCAGAACTATCGAAGTTGCATGTGGAGAACGAACAGTTACGTTCAAAATTAGCAGCCTATGAATCTCAAAATACCAAGCATAAGGATAAGGTATGATTTTATATAATCTGATGTTATTTTTTATGTTGCTTATTTTTTATTATTTTTGTTTTATAGAAGCGCAATCAAAAAGGTGCTTAAACTGACGTTTTACATTTGGGTAAAAATTTAATTTTGTTTTTTTTTCTGCTTTTTATATCTATTAAATAAATTTTTGAATATTGCAAGAGATCAATATCTTTCAATATGAATTTTGTTTCTTATACTTTTTTCATGCTTAATACCACATATATTTGTTTCTGTTATTTACATTTGTTGTTTGTTTCAGAATAAGAAGTAATTGAATATGAAATACTTCAATTTATTATATCTTTTAGTTTGAAAATGTTTCAAATTATATAATATCCACATATTCGTGTCTTGTTTTTTTACTATTAACATGGATATTTACGAATATATTTTCTGTGCAGTAAATTATGACATTAGTTTAGAGTTTCATATATCTATATATGTAATATATACAAATATAATATAAACCATGTTACTCTAATTGATCTGATGACTGAATTAAATTTTGTATGTTTTTCAAACTACTTTTAAGTTCTGTCTTTTATGATAATTGTATTACAATTCAATAAAATTTTCAGTATTATTTTATTTTTGTTTTGTTAATTTATAGATCTAACCAAATATCTAACTAAATTAGATTAAATTAATTAGGGCGGGGGTTGCTGCAAGGGAATTAAGCTTAACTTTTCTCAAAACTTGGTACCCTTCTTAAATTTTTTTACTACTTTTGTTGTATAATTTGCATAGTTTTACAATTTGTATTCTCCTTCCCCTCAGAACTCGCCTACTTTGGGATTAGAATTTTTTCTCTATTTTTAAGGCATTCACAAGTTTGTTAGTTTATTTAGAAAATTTTAGAATCGTTAAACCAAATTAGATTTATTTTGCCTAAAAATCATCCCTTGTTGAAATCATAATATTATTAAAAAAAAATATTGGATGTGGTTGTTCAGTCTTATTTGGTGAGGGATGTGGCCATCACATGACTTTACCATACATTAATCTTATGGTATTATGAAATTACATAGTGTAGTCTTGCATATTAATTCAATGTAGTTAAAATAGTAGTTTATGTGTCTGGCTGTTCCTATGATTTGGGACCAATGTACGGCGTGCACAATGTACTACCCACGACCCTTAAATTACCAGAAATAAAATAGTTTTTTAAAATAAATAAAAGTTTTATGTTTTTGGCTGCCTCTATGTTTCGGCGCCTATGTGGGGCTAGCATAGTGTACCTATGACCCTTATATTAAAAAAATTAAAACAAATTTTAAAAAAAGGCATCTCGTTAATCCACTTTTGCGCGACACTTCCACTTAAGACTGATTTTAATCAAAATCTAATCACGTCTAAGTCTCAATCAGAACGTAGCAACAGGTGATGCCAAGGCCTGGCAGTTCTTGGCACAATTTAAAATCTATACAGTAGAAACTCAAAAACAGAAGAAAGGAAGACAACAGAGAAGCGAAAAGAAAAACACAAAATTCAAAGGCACACCAACTGAATTTATTAAATTTTTTTTTTTAATTTAAGTTTGGGAAACTTGTACTACTTCATAGCTTGAGGTTTTATTAGCGTCAAGTTTTGACAAGCTCGAAAGTAACGAAACAAAATAGAGCACTTGGATTGAAGAAAAACCTCGAACATTTTTAAATAGTTGTCATGGAATATAAAATCTGGATCATCACAAAAATTGTATCCAATGCATTGCAGAGTAAAAACCAAAATATTCAAATTCTGGCAACTGCTAGAGAGCAGGGACGTGCCCAACCAACTTTTTTCAGGAGGGAACAATCTAAAATTTGCCAACTTTTTGTAAGTTTTGCAACTTGTTGTAAATTTAGACATAAAAAATGTTAAATTGAGCAACGCCGACGCTTAGTTCGTAATGAACGTTTCAGCGAAATATAGTGAGTATTACAATATGATCTAAATAATAAGCGTCGCGTCGTCGATGTTTGTCACTCATCCTAGCGTTGTGATAAAAAAGGGTCAATGACTAAATCTGTGTTGATTGCAAAAAAGTGCTTAACAGTGCGTTCCACTTAAGCTCATAGGCGACCGTGGCGTGGTCCCGTGGTTCTTTGATTGGACTAAAGATCGAACGCGATTATTTCATTGGACTGACGATTGACCGTGGTCGTCGTAAGCTTTAAGTGGAACGCACCCAAGCAGGGCCCCCGCTACCATATGTGCAAAGTGTGCAATGCACACGGGCGCCAAAACCCTTGCAAAAAAACAAAAATCAAAAATTAATTTTAAAATAAAAGTTCGCTTCTACAGTAGGTATACTACGTTCTGATAATTACCTACCTTCAAAAAACATAAATAAAAAAACATGATTCAAAATGCCTTAAGGGGCGCCAAAATCCTTTTTTGCACACAAGCGTCAGTAGCCCTTACGGGGGCCCTGCACCCAAGTCATGTTTTTGCGAAATGGAGGTTTTGATATAACTGCCCAAGTCATAGCGTACTACATATTAAGCGAGATATTTAATAGAATACTTTACCTAAGTAATTCCAATGCGCGTTTGTGCGCCATTGTGCATTAATCCCAGATGATGATTTTACTTGCTACCAAAACTTTGGCCATTGCTGAATTCAGACAAGTTCAATTTTGCCTAATTTTTTTTTCGCAATTATCTCAGTTTGACAAATCAATAAAGAAATAACATAGTAGAGGTTTCAACCAAGACTTTACAAAGAACTAAATGAAATCGAACGCAGCTAACGTACTTTAGCCCAGGGGTTCCTAAACTTTTAAGGCAACGGAACCTTTACCAAATCCCAAAAATTTGACGGAACCCCACATCAAATGGTTACAAATAAAAGGCCCTGCAATTTAAATATAATATATAAATTTTGATTATATTTAAATATAATCAAAAAAATATTCAAAAATAAATAATTTCGCGAAACCCCGGTAACTTCTCCGCGGAACCCACTTTAGGAACCGAGGCTTTAGCCTACCTACGGCGCTTGAGGGTTCGTAGGGTACGCTCCAATCCACACCATAAGAACTAATAATAACCACATCAATACAATCAACAAAGTTTTGGATTATTCAATTATCCAACTAGAAATCATTGCAGCCACAATCTGATTACGTATTTTAGAATACTTACGCTTATCGATACAGCTTATTTCGTTCTTGTAAAATTTTTGATTTTATATTAATTGTTATTTAGATGATATAATGGACGATAACACACAGTTAATAATTTTTGATTATCTATTTGCTCTCGTCATCTATCCAATACATCACTTATAAGGTACAGTTAACGAAATTGATCTTAGCACTTTATTAATTGCATTTGATGATTTCCCTAAAAAAAATTTGTTTTAATTTTTTTCCCGCTTGCGCTGGGGCATTTTTCTAACTGAATTGCATAGTATATTTAGTATTATAGTTCAGGAATTATATAAAGAAATACTCTGTGCTAGAAAAACTTCCTTTTAAATTGGAAAAAGGGAAATGAGAATTTTATGATGATACACCGCAGTTTACATTGTTTAAAGTAACAAAACTGCAACGAAACTTCACATAGATGTAATTATGCAAATATACATAGTAGATGTATAAGCTACGTTAGACGTTATACCTACACTTTTACGGAGCTATGGCTTAATTTAATTAATTAAAGACAAAGAGAGTTTAGAAGAACTTATATATTTCGGATTGCTTAATAGGTACATTGCAAGGTAAGTAACAAATACATGCTAAACACATCACAATGCATCACGCTACAGCTAGAAACCGTTTTATCCGTTCCCAAACTACCAACCTTGCGATTGGAGTCTGGTTAGTAAACTTTTTACTTTTTTTACCTACGACGAGGAGCTGGCCCGACGGTAGAACCCCCAACCTGGAGGACCAGCGAGACGGCCGATATACAGTTGTAACTTCACCCGGATTCGAACCGGGTATTAAGCGTTCGTAGTCAACTCGCTTGACCATTGCTCTACGACCGTCTCATGTTTAGAAGAACTTAATTAACATAATGTAAAGTAACAGACTTAGGAAAGTAATTTATTCATTTAAGAGTTTTATTTAGTTACCTGGCGCCCAGTTATTTTCCACATTTAACTGCTACATTGCCAGGCAAGCACTTAAATTCAAAGATTTATACCTTAATTTTTAATCAATTTTATTCTATACCTTTTCTCAGTTTGTAATTTGGATTGGAGAACCATACATAATACGAACTCCACCACATTCAAATTCGTATCTATGGATAATTTAAGAATGGTTGTTTTTATTTAAGGTTCTCTGATTTTTGGGATCAATTGTAACAAATTTTATTTGTACAGGTGATACTTTCTCTTGATTCCGGTGCCTATTGCCTAGTCACATGTCATTTTACTTTAAATTAACTAGAGTATTTAGTTAGTTTATTTGTTCAATGATTTGTTTAAGCTTTCATTCTCATAATATCAGTGTAGTTTCCTGGCAAGTTATGATTATATTACCGAAAATTTTGTAAATTTCAAGCAAGTTACGTGCCGTAATGCCTTTATTCTATTTAATTTGATGAAAATGTAGTTTAGGCCAGTGGACCAGCTAAGAATAAGTTTGGGGAGAGAATGACAATTTATAGTAAGTGGAGAAAACGAGGGGGAAAAAAGGGGAAGAAAGTAAAAACAACAAAATGAGACCAGGACCAAATCCTGTATTCTTTTAAAACTCAATGATAAATAGAAATCAAAACTTTGAACTGTTTTGAAGAAAATAAAATAAAACTGTTGTTTTAGAGCTACGCGTCGACATTTCTCTGCAAACACAACTCAACACCTCGTCGACTCTGAATGACATTTCAAGTACTATAATAATGTCTATGCAAACTATAGTAAAATAGTTATAAGCAAATTTGGTAATTACAGAAATTAATTACTAGTAATAATTAGGATATTTACGAAGATTTTATCGGCTTTCGTATTTTTTTGGATTGCCACATTTATTTGAAATTTGGTCTCTATCGATATCTACAATAAAACATGTTATTATCAACATTCGTGCAATTTACCTCATTGATTGACACCAACTTGCACAAACATCTGTGCAAATTTATCTTCATCATACTGTAGCATTTCAAATGTTATTGTTTTTGCTTGGCGTTTTCTCTTAATAAATTTTTATATTTATTAACATTGGTTAGAGATTTATTTTTTATATTACATCTTGCGCTAATGAAAATACAAATTTTTTGTATTGGCTTGAAATCTACGCATCATCCAGAGCCAGCGTTATAATTTCAAAGATATCAAAGTATTATTCTTCCGTTGATCGTATGCAAAATGGATTTGTGCAATGTCTAGTTTTAAAACCACCAACTGTTTTATTTTATGAAGTATTTTTTTATTTAAACTTTAGTTTTAAATTTGTGGGTATTATAATTATCTAGGTACTTATTTTCCACCATGGACGTTGTTTTGACTTAGATATTTTTTTTAGCTTTTTTACTATATACCACGTCAATTTTCAACTTTTGATTATAGTTTTCTGAAAGTGGAGTTCGAGTGATGCTGATTCCCTTATATTTATTTTTCAGCGTGATGGTTCCTATTGCCGTGAGGGTGCATTTTACCCCAGTTAATTTTAAGTAGATGTTTCACATCTGATTTCGTTCTGTCAGCTATCACTTGAGCTGACCTCGTTTAGTTCCAACGTCAGCATTTTATCAAATAATAAGTATTCGACATTGGGAAGTTTTAGATTTTTAAGGCTAGGTTTCCGGATGAATAAGCGGAGACTAGATAATTTTGTTTGCTTCACCTTGCCTATTCCCGGATTGTTATGAAGCAGCATGAAGGGTGCAAACAACTCGTCCTATTTTCCTTTACGATTCTCAATATTTTTTTTAATGTTTACCTTTGCCTTTCTAGCATCAGATGATTGTTTTGTCGTAGCCGTAGCTCCGGAAGTCCAACAATTATTTTTGTAGTAGCGCAATTAGGAGATTATCTTGCTTTAATAATTTAACATCGCCATTGGGATGCTACCATTTGCAGGTGAATTGATTATTATTGTTTAATTATGTGCAGTTTTTGCTATTATTACTTTTACACCTAAAACTTAATTTAAACAATAAATCATTGATTTTCTAAAAGTTGCAAAATACTGAAATGTTGAATCAAACAGATTGTGCTGGTAGCAGAGTAAGTCGAAATGTAGTTACTGTACTAATTTTGACTTAATGATATCTCTTGTGAATGTGTATTTGTAATAAATTTTACCAACATTTTTTATCTGAGTCAGGCAATCTCCTGGATGCTCGAATTCATTTGTTGGCGTGTTATCTTTAGATGGCAACTCATTTATATTTTTTTATTTTGTTTTGAATTGTCTCAGGGTATTCCCTGGATTTTACTTGCTTTGTTGTGTGTGAGTCTCCCATACTTGATATGGAATTACACATCGTCAACCCTATCTGTTACTCAACTTTTGTTTTCTTTAATAAAATTAACTCTTCTTTAACTTCTGAGTTTTATTTAGGAATAAAAGAGTCTAAAATATTTTTTTTTTAATTAGTTGCCAAGCGATCGCTTCAGTCACAACATAAAGAACCCGTGAACCGCTTATACCCGTCAACCAAGCTTTAGTATTAATTAGCTGGTCTGTCTACTCTAGAACTGTAGATCAGCGAGGTAGCAGCAATTTGTATTACAGTATTTTAACAATACTTCTTAGTACATTTGGTTTATTTATCAACACTGACTTTTATCTAAGGCAACTGGCGAAGTTGACGACGACTGTCTTGTTATGCTGGATTGGTATTGGTATACATATGATCATATTAATTTGTTAGGAAAATAATTAGTATTATCGTAGTTTTCAGTGGCGTCGTATGGTCGTTTTGGATAAGTGGTAAGAACAAAGAACTACATAATATTTGTGTTATTGTTAAAAATGGTAATAAGTATTGAAAGGCAACACAAAGCCACTTCGTAGTTGATTAAACTTTTAGCATTCTTTAACAGTTTTCAATGGACTTAAAAAACTATTATAGAGAAAATTTCAAATATTTTAATATTGGTTTTTGAAAAAAAGCTTGAAAACTGCCAATTTTTTTTTATTTAAAATCTAAAGTTTAGTATTTCAAAAATTATAGAATCGAAATCAAGTTGAATAATATTAACCACAATTATTTTTAAAATCGACCATTTTAATTATTAAACCAATTAAAACTTTTTGCAAAAAATATTTAAAACAACTTAGTTGAATTGTACTTGTGTTACAGAAAAGCCATAACAAAGACAATTTTTCGAGAGCTTTGTTGCAGATCCTTGCTAATATTTGCGAATAAAACATAGCGGGCCAGCACCTTATGAATATTCATGCATTTCGAGTATGATGTGTGAATATTTACACATTTTACATCATACTATGTTGAATGGGGTGGATCCTACATGCCCCGTTGGCCCCACATGCATTGAGCCCCCGTAACCTATGCTAACCACACATTTGCATACGCTTTTACCATTGCCAAGAGCTTAATTTTAATGCGATTAAATTCCTACAAAAACGAGTAAAGTGGATACTCTAAAATGACAATAATTTTACTACGACTAAATTAAATTACAACCCATTTTTAACAATGCTATTTCGTTTCAATTAAATAAATCTTTTATGTACCTATCCACCAACGTACAGCATCGATGCAGTAATCAATTCGCAAAAAGTTTTAATTTTTTCAAATTAAACGCTAACCACAATTAAATTTTACTTTGATACTTTTTATATAATGCAAAATGTTACTTTCTTATTTGGTCAATTATAAGTTTTATCAAGGCGAAGCGTCAACATTTAAGAAAGTTTGATTGAAACTTTTTTTTTCCGGGGAGTTGTGCATAAATCTTACTTTTATTGCTGAAAGTTAATCATTTTGAGAAGTTCCTCTTGACGCTTCTTGTTTGCTTTAAATATTAGCTCATAAATAAATTTAACAAAAACATATTTTTGCTACCGTGAAGACGGCAACATAATAATGACAACCATTTCCCCAACCTCATAACTGATTTATTGAAGCTTTCATAAATCCACCGACTTCCGCTGAGAATACTTTTCGTAATAAATACATATTTTTTTATTATTTGAATTATGATTTTTCACTAAACATACTTTCATGTTTTACTTTGAAATCTTTTTGGTTCGTTTTTTACGATTTTGGCTTGGGTGGAGTTCGTGATGGAATTTCCATCAATTTCAACGAAATTACTTCAAGTTGTCTTGTTTGTAGATATTGCTAGTCATTGTGTAAAAATGTAAATTGTACAATATCGGATTTATAAATTTGATTGCGAGTCTAGCAGAGAATAAGTCTTCATCGAGGTGTTCTTGTGGAAGTAACAGGTTACAGATGTATCATGTCGGTGAATTCATACATGCGTGTGCACTTGTATCAATCATCGGGATTACGACTCAACTCCTAGTTCCATAAACTCGAAAGCTACATTATGTGTTGTGTTACAATCTATGTAGTATATGTCTACCACATAATCGGATTTATCTCAATTTGGTCATAAATTCTTTTGTGTTTGATGGATTTGATGTCTTGTAAAAATAATTTGTTTCCATATTTTAGCATAGCAATTATTGAAAAACCTTTCCTGGATGAGTTATCCAAATTAATTATTTAAACATAAAATGCATGTAACGGTTAGAATTTATGAAAAGAAAATATTCCGTTAAGAAATTGAAATTTTCTTCTCAAAGATAATTTATTCTGCGGAAGGGAAATCGAGTCATTTACATAGCCGCGTGGCAAATGACGACACATTATACCCTGATAAACGCAAGAAGTATCACAGTCGACAGTCTCTTGGCACTTTCCTTAGGGATTTTCAGGATATTAAAATATCACTTATTTATACCTTACAAAAATTTAAATTATTACCGCAAAGGAGACGTACAAAAATGTTCATTATTATTTCCCCATATTTGATTAAGCGAAATTTTTACTTACTTTACACTGACGAAACTTATTGGTTTTTGACACTCGTTTCACTCTTGACACAGCCATAGATAAAGATTTTCCGAGTGTGAATATTTTCTAAAATTGCGCATAAAAACTTTTGAGTCTATATCCGTTAATACGTCAAAGACAAAATCATGCAATATTATCCTGAATGAACGACACTTTTACTAACGATGTCCTGATTGCTTTTATAGAATGTCTTTTAATTATTCTAACAAACTTAATTATGTTCATTACGGAAAATGATTTTTTAATTGAACTTACCAAACTGTGGAAAAACAGAAATATTTTCTATCAAAACAAAACAATTATTATTTTTAATCTTTTTAATGTAATTAAAAGAATTTTAAAATTGATACAAATATTATTAACCATAATACGAAGCTACTGAAAATGTAAACTTTTATTTTTAAATTTGATTTTCCAATTTGTATGGCGTTTTCACACTTGTTATTGAAAGATTTTAATTTTTTTTAGTTTAAATAACAATCTACAATTATTATACTAGTATATAAATGTTTGTAGAATTTTGATTAAAATACTACAACAATTAAATCGCTTGTTACATGAATTAAAGTAAATTTTGAAATCTTTAATTTGTCTCTGCGGTAGCGTGAGCGTAGTAAGAAGTACACCTACGATTGAATTTATTTGACAACTTTATAATCAACTGACTTTTACAATAATGGAACTTTCCTTAATTACGTAAAGATAATTGAAAAAAATTTTTGACACTTCTTGTAAGACTTTTGTAAAATCTAGGAGATCCCCAAACATTAATTTTGAATAATTGATATAATATACGAAAAAGTAATTTTAACAGCTACACTGATCCAATTAAATGATTAAAAAAATGAAACTTATGTAAGAAATGATTTAGACTTCCTGACCCTATTACGTAAGGATTCATAGAGTTTTCTGGACAGCTGCAAAATCCCTTTAATCTATTATATGAATAAATTAAACCTTTCATAGAATTGCAGAAAAAATGATGTGCTTATGTTTCAAAAAACTGCAAAATGATATTATTGTATAATTTACTTCTTTTTTTTTTCAAAAAAGACTCATCCGATGGCACTTGCTAGTTGCACAAAACATTTAAAGCGTCACAAAGTTTTACAAGTTTATAATTAATATTTACCGAGTTAAAATATCCTACATTAGAGTTAAAATATCCTATTTATGGATAATATATTGTCGTATTATTAGAAATGAAGAAGTTTTTGGATAAATGATCTAAGTTTTGTATTTAAAAATTCGAAATTTTTTTGAATTTGGATAATTTTTATAAAATTGTATGCGATTTGCATGGTGAGGTATCCAAGGTAGCCAAAAAATGTTTGGATTTTGATTTTGAGAAAAAATTGTGTGTAAAAATTTGGAATAATAAAATTTGAATAAAAAAGATAAAATTTTCTTGGTATCTTATTCTTTTTAGTTGAAAAGAGAAACCGGAAAAGTTGGTGATTTTAAAGATTTGTAAAGAGTATTTGATGAGAGAACAAATAATTCGATTTAATAAAAAAACTTTTATGAATTCATAAGGTGATAAGATAATTTTGACTGAGCTAAGTAGTGGCATATGCATCGATAAGCAGCACAAATTTGAATTTTTTTTGTATAGTTTTACTGTTGGAAAACTTTAATTTCTGTTTTAAATTCATAGTGGAAAATTCCATTGCATTTTTGGCTCCTGCAAGTGTGGCATCTGGTGAGTATTTTTTGAAATGTTAGATTTATCGATTTCAATATCATACAGCCTCTCACTTCTAAGAATGAATGAGATTCATATAAAATCATAATTATGCGTTACAAACAGATAGATAGACAATTTTCCACATTAAACGTGCCACAATTGATGTTATCAAGTTTATGACATCTATACAAAATCTCTTTTTTTAGTCGTTATCCGTCTACTCCTGAACGATAGGCCTTTCTTTTAGCCTTTTCTTGGAGGAGGGTGGTGTTGGCCATAACTCACCACGCTGACCACAAGAGTTGCCAAGTATTCCGCAAAGTTTGAACTATAGTTGTTCTACATTCTGTAAGTAGCTTGATAGGCCTTCAGATGTGCCTGTACCTCTGTTTTTTGTTAACGGTGTCAATTCATCAACTTAAGAGGATCGCCGGCTTAACGTGCTTTTTAAAGAACGGAGACTTGGTCATAGCAAAGTTTGACTCTCTCTAGGTTTAAACCCGATACTTCGCATTCTTAGTTGATTGCGTTAGCTGCAAGGCAATGACCGTCTCAACTACGACTGTCTACGAAATAATGGTAATATTATTTTAATAATTTAAAATAGTTCTAACATGGATTGCTTAAAAACAAAGTAGTCATGGTTTTCCACAAAGTCTTAACCAGTCTTAACCCAAAATTCAATAATAAATAGTTAACTTTATGTCCAAAAATAGAAAAAATTCAAAAGTTAGCAAGAAAATTAAAATAATTCCTAATAAATTACAATGTTGTTTCAATAATTTTAATCTTAATTTTGACACAAATCAAAATGTTTAAAAACTTTCCAATTTTCAACTACTCTTACAACGATTTTGAATCAAAAATTAATTTTGTAACGTTGCTTGCAGAAAATGTAGGCAAATTCTATTGATAGGACATAGGCAGTGATTCCATTATTTACCTACAGTTTTGCCAATTGAATAATAAAATAGAGTAATTACAAATTTGAATATTTTATAATAAAAAAAACGAGATCTAATTTTAATTGACTGTTCCAGTCTAGATCTGACGATGTCAGTGTCATGAATAAATCGTCGCCTCTATGCCAAAGTTACCAATGTGCAAATTTGTCATTTTTGAGTTATCCACATCATCTACCTAAAATTTTATCAAACTATATATTAGCAAAACCGCGGCTAATAAAATTTTTGTAGTAGGTTATTGTACTTTTACCTATTTATATGTGCAAATGTTTTCTGATGAACAACGCCAAAACGTCGAATATACAACATTTATTGTTACAAATTATAAAAATACTCAGTTAAAGAGCTTTAAATAAATACGCAAAACTTAGTTTTTATAACTTTAAATTTCGATTTTTTATAAAGACAAATAATTCAAGTCACTTGATCTCAAAACTACAAATTTGCACATTGGTAAATTTGGCATGGAGGCAAAAATATAATTTGGAAAGGCATAATGATGGGATATACGTATCATTTTGATTTCAAGGACCTTCTTAATTTGAAAAACTGATTACGCACTCTAAACTTTTAACATGAGTATAATTACTCCAGAAATAATTTTGAATACTTTTACAACCTAAGAAATGAATTTGAACACTGTATTGACTTTTGATTTCAAGAAAAATCTTTATTTTGTGTCTTAAAATTGATAAAGCTTTGCTTGGAAAAACATTTTTACTAGACGTGAATGAGAAAAACGCAAATTTCAAAACCTCCTCTACAGACGTTTTTCAAGCAGGGTTTTTAATATTGGAGGTTTCCATATCAAACAACCTGGCTCTGACCTTCATTAAAAGACAGCACTTTTATTCTTAGCCCGACCAATTTTAAGACAAACTAAAAGTTGCATTGTGAGTTGCCCTAAAATATAGTCAAAGGAATGATCAACTTATCCCAAAAATTTGGCATTTTATCAAATAATTTGCTGAAAAATTAAAAAAAAAAGTTAAGAACGGCGATCACTGAGACTTACTTTACAACCAAACCAATTTTCAAAAAATTCTAAAAATTAGTTTGTGTAACTTTAATTACATAATATTATGTAAATTATTTTTGTTGTTCCCTATTTGACGAACAGTTTCCCTTACGAAATGTGCCTCATGGTTTACTATTAAAAGTATAATTCAACAAAATATTCAATAAATTATGGTAATATTTAAAAAAAAACAATTTTTTTATCTTCACCTTAAAAGCTTCTCTACAGAAACGTCAGGTTCCATTTTGAAGACCTCATTAATGCAGTGGTTTGTCATTGTCTTTCGAGTAGCAACAGTTAAAATAAAACCTTGCCTTGCCCGGAGTCGAACTTTGTCCTTAGCTTTAGAAGTCAATGAGAGGTTAATCGTACTTAAGATTTAAGGTGCAATTCCTTAGACGCGTACGCAGCAATGTGAATGCGGCAACCGCATCTAAGATGATTTTAACAATCGATTACTGTAACAAAAAAATTCAACAAAAGAACGTTTAAATTATTATAATAAATATATTGTTATTTAAACTATAGGAAATCAAAAAGTTGCAATAGAAGCTAATTTAATGTTTTGTTTGTTTTCCAAAATTAACCTCAATCGGTAGGTACTAATTCCGTATCAAAAACTTAAATCAAATATTTTAGTTACATTTTCAGTACCCATCTTCATTGTCTATCAAATATTAAAAATTCAACAAATGTTTATTTAATAAATAAATAAATACTAAACAGTTAATAAATATAATATTGCCTTTTTGACTGATATTTTGACTATATTGTCGAAGCTCAAAGTATTTTTAAATAATTTACATAGTCTTGACTAGCATTTCAAAACAATTCTAACACAAAATAGATTGACTATATCTTGCAGCCTTCGGTTTCTTCCTGTATGGCTACCACATCAACAGCTGGACTACCAACAGACTCAAAATCCGTCGAACTCTCTTCAGAGTTTCCGTTGCGCTGCTCAGGTTTGGCATGGTTCATATAATCTACCACTAATTCCAACCCTATCAACGCTCTCAAATCTTTAACCTTCTTCTCTTTTTCCTCTTCCGTTTCTTCCACCCCTTCTTTTTCCGGCGTTTTCGTCTCTTCTTTTTCCTCATTTTTAATATCGGGTTCTGATTTAAAAGAGTGCGGGTTAATTTCTCTGTAAATTCTTTGTATATTATTGACTACATAGTTTAGACTACTTTTATTGCAACTTCGTTCAAACCCCAAAGACTTAACGTCAAACTTCGTTCGTCCTGTGCTATCCTTGGTCTGAGAAGATAATTTTGATTCGTTACATGCTTTAATTTGAGAGTAATTGGTTAAATTTATAGGTGCGTTTCTGTTTAGTCGCGACGAAGGTACACTGAAAGCGGATGCGTGTCTCGACAATCTGAAAGGATCCTGAAGGTTTTCGATATTATTGGGTAATTTTATAGTGGGTTCTTGCGTGACTGTGCTTGTGCCTGGACTTGGGGAAGTGTTCGAAGTTGTGGTATGCGGCGAATTTGAATTCTCGTTTTGGTTTTTTCTATCGTAAATGTGACCGGAAACGCGGAGGTCGATAAAAAAGTGTAACGGATCAATGGCGTATGGAGACGGATACAAAGGTGGATACCATACTGGTGGAGGGGGTGGTAAAATCAAGTCCGACGATGGAGGAGTTTGTTGCGAAGCGGGAGGAGGAAATGGAAAATGAATAGGGTTAGGTTTTAGTTCTTGTTTTTCGGAATGAAAGTCTAAATTTTGATGTTGCATTAGTCGAGGATCGGGATGCATTTCGGATGAATTTACTTTTGTGTTAATATTTACATTATATTTGTCCGTTGTGAGTTCTAACGGTCTTTCCGGTATTCGATTCGGATAAGCGTTATTTTTTTCGGATTTTCCTAACCAATTGGAAGGTGGCGGCGGCATATCTGGTTTTTCTATTTTTGGGGGGTCTTTTTGTTGGTAGTAATCTGGTTGCGATTGCGCCCATGATCTCTTTCGCGATCTTCTGTGGTGAATGGGAGTTGTCGAAGTTCTGTTAGCGTTCTCTGTTTTTGCTTGCACTAAAGATCTCAACATTTCACTGAAGAAAAAATTATGTGGTACCAAAGGTAGATTGTATAAGTACGGGGGTGTCGCTGCTAATAGACGCGAAACCAAGTCGGTGTTTCTGTAATCGAAAGGTGACGCTCTAGGTTTTGGTGGTGGTGGAAGTTCTTCATTTGTGGATGTCATCTGAAAAAAAAATTTATGTTAATAAAATCAACTGTGACCCGTTAATGCGGAGCATTTTTAAACTAAAAGCAAAGTTAGCTGATAATCACAAAAATTAAATATTATCTACCTTTCTTTATAAAAATTTTACTTGTTAATTTTATCTTTGATTAAAAAAATAATTATTTATAATTTCCTTCTTTTTTTTGAATTTCCCTTCAGTCATGATTATTTCCTTGGTTTGTTATTGAGCTACTAAGTACTAACTTTCTTGTTTTATTTTGTTCGCGTTTTAAAATAATTATCATTTAAAATCCGAGAAACTCGGAATATAAATTAGTAACTTTTTGTTTGCAAATAATTAATCCACCAACTTTTAACTCGTACAACTTTGGTGAATTTTTTTCTTATTAATTGTTAATTTTATTTTTGTATAATTTTTCTCGCTGAAAAAGTTGATTGTCAGAAAATATTCCAGTGCAGACATTTTTGTGACATTATTTGAGTGGTAATTGTGTTACGGTTTCTAAGATTATAATGATTAGATTTGTGGTTTCTACATTCTGCACAATATAATGAATAAACATTTCTAATTACAACTAAGACGACGATTTTGTAATTGAACATCATTTGTAAATGTCTGGTTAAAATGAAATTTTGTCATCCGGTAAACATAATTTCAATTGGGAGTAACAACATAATATTGTTATTTTGCACTAAATCTCTCAATTACCATGGCTAATATTTGGTGAAGTTACATGGAAAATTCAATGGAATTTAGGAAAATTGTATTTAATCAATAGGTGATAGTCAGAAATTTTTTTTGTTATTCGTTCTTTTTTCGCAAATTACGATGAAGCAAATTTATTAGAGTAACTGAATATTTAAACAATGAAGCTGGATTAATAAAGTAATTTCTTATTAATGGTGTATTTGTGCCCGGTCGATGGCCAAGACAATGTAAGATGGGTTTAAGCCATTTGCAGATTGCTTGAAATATAATTTAATCATCCTTGTTAGTCAGAATAAGAGAAGGGGTTGATTCGAGTATAAATCAAGCTTCATAATTATTGCACAATACTCCAAGATTCAAATGTCTTGGGGAACATCTCACCCTACCGTAAGATTTATTTATTAACTAACCGGAAAAGGGTTGTATTTCTCTTATTTGCACAAGCTTTATAATTTCTCGAGATACAAAATTGTAATAACCATTTTTGAGATGAAATTACCTACATCAATAATTTAAAGTAATACGATATCGCTTATTGAACTTCTAGTTGAACTTAACTGCTGTTTAATAATGAAAATTGTTTATGTTGGAGAGTTTCCGTGTCGATATAATCCACTCTTACTCAACAAGAAACCATTATTCATTACCAACAAAAGGTATCAGTAGCAAGACGTAATAAAGTTAAAGTGAAGGGAATAAAACTAATAAGTTCCAAACTGTCGAGGGAGAGGATGCAGGTGTTTGAACAGCGGCATTCAAATTGAAATTGTCTTTACTAAGATATTATACAATGAAGACACTTGATTCTGAATCGCAATTTCACCGAGGTAATGTTAAGCTGCTTATGAGTGGATTTAAATATTTTCGCCAAGCGGTTCGTTTCCAATTAAGTTGAGTTTATCTCCACAAAACCCTCTTTGAAGTTCCGCACGTCACGACGTTGGTATGCACTAAATACTCGTCAAACTTAATAATCTTTTGTACGCAAACCTTTTGTGCGATTTGGCGGACGAATTCGCGAATGGATACAAATTTTCAAAAGTGTTTTTAAACGTAAGCTGGTTGGGGTAATATTACTTTTCTCTTTCATAGAAGAGAAG
The DNA here is from genome assembly GCA_905340355.1 of Rhagonycha fulva. NCBI lineage: Eukaryota > Metazoa > Arthropoda > Insecta > Coleoptera > Cantharidae > Rhagonycha > Rhagonycha fulva. Next base: position 41,505,916 of record HG996556.1, read on the forward strand.
CTTTCCCAAGAACAAAAATAAATGTCCATGAAAAATAATTAATCTAATAGTTTAAGGTTGCATTCTTAATATCTTTTAATTACCTTCTCCATCAGGCTAAGCTCTTATTGTTGAAATGTCTATCAAAATTATTGGGTTACAAATGATTTAAAACTTTGAAATGTTAGACTTTAACTAAAATGTTACATTTTATACTACATAAACAATGAAAAGTTGTTTGTTGTGTGGAGTAAAGTAAGGATACAATAGTAAACAAAGTTCACGGAACTGAGGCTTTTGGAAGGTGATATGTGCCCTCAGCTTGCCGATATTTCTATCGTCCAGTTGCACAATAAACGAGACGGGTATTGTAATGCCCAGCGAGTTGTAAGACAATGAAGAATGAAAACAATCAGCATCTCCATAGCAATGCACTGTCACCGCGGGCATCAGGATTTCTATTACAATATGGTTATATACCACAATGTGAACTTTTTACGATAATTTACTGCAAGTTTAGTTCGAAATTTGCTCTCTTAATTGGTAACCATCATTGTCGCGATTCAACTACGGAGAAAGATTTTCCACATGATAATTCACTAATCGGAATTCCCATTCAAAAATTACATTTCGGGGAAGTTAATTAATTATTTTTCTAGTAGGTACGTGACCGATGTGGTTATTCCGTCTTCGGCTTCACGGAACTAGGATTATTATTAATCTCATAATTTGCCACCATTTTTCTTTTTAGATTGGTAAAAAAATTGACCAATCACAGGTGCACAATTATATAACAAATCCCATTAGGCGGCATTCGGTTTGTTATTTTTATTGCCTGAAGGTTAAGCTTCATCAAAGTATTTAAAGTTTCTGAAATGGACAAAGGTAAAGCATTTACAGTGTCAAAATGCTGAAAGTGCAAAAACCGAACTCTTTAGATCAGCACAAAAATTTGACTAATTACACTCACCTACGTGATCGATTAGTTATTTTATTATTATATTAATTTATTATTTAAAAATGCACATAAATATACTAATGTTAATCATCATCGCTGGATGATGAAGTTGAAGAATCTGAAGTAATTATCGCATGATCATTTACAGTGGAAAATTTTGGCTCGTTATCTTCAGTTTTGCATTTTTCGCACTGGAAATCCTCATTTGTATTTTGATCCATCAGAAAATCTTCTACTAAAGCATCCGATGACAGCTTCATACAGCTAACATCAAAATATTTGTCGCAAGTGAAACACTGCAACATAGTAGATGTGTCCATTTCTTCAAAACACTCGGATTTGACTTCTACTAACTCTTGTTTTGTTTCCTTTATTTGTTTTGATTTCTTAATTAATTTAAATGGAATAAAACTTATGACTTCAATGGGTTCTATCCTTTTGACCTTCTCATTTTCATTTTTTCCTTTGGCTTCTCTCACAGTTTCCTTTTCACTACTCAGTCCTATAGGATACTGGGCAAGAGTAAAATTATCTATGGTAAGTTCCGTATTATTTAAATTTTCTTCTATTTGGCATTTCGAGCGAAGTTTCTTACCAATAGGAGTAATGTAATAAATTTCGGCGTGTTTTCGGGAATTTTTATTTTTTCGGTAAACTACTTCTCTTTTCCAACCCAAATCAAATGGTTTTAAATAAATTTCATTCTTGATGTCAATGGTTATTTTCCTTTTTGCGACAGAAGCCGTCGATACACTTTCATCCATTTCACTAGCTTTGCGTTTACGCTCGTTTTCGTTTCCTACATTTTGCAATATGTTTTCTTCTGGTATAACTATAATAGATTTATTGTTGTCTTCTTGTTTAATGTTTGTGTTTGAGTCATCGATATCTTTTACTGTATCGGCCATATTTCTATCGGGGTAAGTATTATTAATTTAATAACCTAAATCATAAATCTTGGTAAGATTTCACTGAAATCGTTCTTATATAGAAAAATTTTTAACTTGGTAAAAATCTGCAGATTAAACCATAATCGGAAAAAAAATCAGATACGTTTGTCATATTTTCAGGTCACTAAACTTTTTTGTTTGATAATGAATAAACGAATCAATTAGAGATTGTTCATAAAAAAAAGATAGTATAACTTAAAAGGTGAGATGGGCGCTAATTTGTTATAGATAAAGAGATACACAAATCTCAGGACTATGTAACCGCAAAAGATGAAAAATGTCCTTTTGGCTAGCTCGTAGATGTAAGAGGTAAAATAATGTGCCAATTCCTTTTCCTGGATGATAAGTGGATAATACAAAGGGAGCCGTAAAGTTATGCTCCACGAAGTAAGGCGATAGAAGATGGTAAAATGGACGCCACATAGTTTCCCAAACCAAAATCGCAGTGACTGAATTTTAATTCCAAAATAATTGCATTGGAAAAAATCACTAATTCAATAAAAAACAGGTCACTTAAACGTTCAAAAGAAAAGCAAAATACGAAACGTAAAGTATGAAACCGAATAAATCGTACACTAAATTTTAACTTTTTTAATGATAAACCTTATCAAGCACCAGCCAGGTGATTTTCAAAAATATGCAATACAATACTTGTATTGCCACTTAACGGAAAATAGCTAAACTCACACATAGAAATCTTTAATTTATTAAGAACCAAAATTTAAAATTCAATAAATTTTACTACATTGAATTTGAACTGTAACAAGACGCACCAAAAAAAATACGGGGAAGGAGGAGCTTTCTAGCAAATTATTATATTGAATACCCTGCGTATAATGTCATTCGCTTGGTTTTATAAGCTTTCACATAATTTCCTATGTTCACGTTAAAATTGCAAATATTTTAGGTTGGAAAATCTTTAGAAGGTTTGTAGGTCTTGTTATTTTCTCCAAAATAGTGCAGAAACCATGTTATGCAAACACACACAAGTTAAGCATAAATGTTAACAATCTTTAGTAATAAAACCATGAATTGAAAATAATGTTGGTAATGTAGTAGTGACTAGCAAATGGGTGTTACGTATTATGATATTAATTAATTTAGGAACAAAGTGATAAAATAATAGAATAATGAAAGTAGAACTAAAGATTTGAACAACAATAGAAGAAGGTGATTCAATAACTATTTCCGTTAACATAACCTATTTGGGCCTTGAAATTAAAAATTAACCCTTGCAAAGAGAGTAAAAATTCACGATCTAAGCATAGAAATGGATCTGAAACGAAAGAGAATTGAAGTAAGTGACGAATCGAGTAATAAAAAAATCCATTTAACAAGTCAGGACGATACTGGAGATAATTTTGAGACAACGACAATTTTTGAAAAACTGCAAATAAATAAAGCTGAGTCAGCAAATTTGGATGAAGAAGAAAATCTGGAGAAAAATGTTATAGCAATAAAAGATTCCGTTCCAATTGCACTAACTGAAACTGTAACCAAAGAAGATATTCCTGATTTTCCAAAAACTGAACCAACTGCAGAACCTGTACGAGAATGTCTACCTAAAGATACTGAGATTGATAGAAGTGCAACAAACAACGTTAAAATAAAAACGGTAATAAGTGAAAATGATGGAACTTTCGAAAACCATCTTGATTTTAATTTAAACGAAATCGACAAAGAAAATTTAAATTGTCCAACTACAACTGAACCAAAATTAGCAACAGATTTAGATAATATAGATCTTTTATTACCATTTAAGTATGGTTGGAGAAGATCATTAGTTAGGCGTTCTAACAAATCAACTATAGATCTTTATTACTACAATAAATTCAATAAGAAGTTCCGTTCATTGCGAGAGATATCGGATTATTTAAATAATGATACTTCAGAATTAACTACTAAAAATTTCTCATTTGTCAGAAGGCAAATATTGGCTGATGATAATTCTGGATACGAAACTCAAAGAGATGCATATCAGCTCTCGCCAACAAATATCAATACATCTAGGTTACCACAGGTAGATGAAGAACGGAAAAATTCTGTTAATAAACTTCAACCTGATTTATCTTGGACTACCAGAATGAGGGACAGTGTAATTTGTACAAAACGATGCCGAAATTTGCGAGGAGTAGATCCGACGTTAAAATGCATCCTTTGCATGAATTTATACCATCCTCAATGTGTGCAATTCGAGCCTCCTTTTTCTACCGCACAGTTTGTTTGTATTAATTGTAAATCGAGCAAAACTTACAATGCAGAGTTAGAAGATATAAATTCAAATTTCGCAAGGTTGAATATGGGTAATGAAGATGGGCAACAACTGGATCCCAGTTCATTGCAAGATTCACTACCCCAATCTCTTGTAGTTATGAAAGGGAATAAATATATTGTACTGCCAAAAATTGAGGTTTCATCAAGGATAATTGAACTTCAATCTGACGACGTAATTCAAATTACGTCCATACTACCTGGTAATAGCCAAGTAATGGCTTTCGATATTTTGAACACGAAAGACATAGTGAAAATTGATATTAAAAAGGTAGATCAAGATTGAAACAAGTAAATTTTTGGTAAAAAAATAATTAGAATAATTATTATGATTGAAGACCAAAGTGAGTTTTTAAGATAACTTTTGTTGTATTGTTTGTTGTATTAATTACGACTTGCTACTTGTTTAAGTAAGAAAGAAAATTGTTAAATATTTGTATTTAAATATTTATTTATGTAACAGGTTATGAAATGCCAGATTTTGTATAACGAGTGGATTTTTTTCAAAATTGTATCATTTTAATATATTTCAGTAACCTCTTTTGATACTTCATCATATATTCTGGTCTGGTGCGAAGCACCAGGGCTGTTGCCCCATATCTTTGCAGACTTGAAGAGTAAGGTTGCGGGCTTGCCCGCAACGTTACGTGGGATGATTTTTATTGAGGCGTACCTCTGAAAATTAGCGCGAAGCTAAGTCCTGGCTGTGTTAACCTGGGAGACCTACAGCTTTACGTGGAATCCGAACCACGGAGTCGGATAAATTTTGTGGCCGGGTTGGGGATCGAACCTAGCCCGCCAAACTTTTGATACTTCAATATCTATTTTACCATTAACACGCACAAGATACATTTCCACCCAAACCATGGCACATCTCCGCCACCTATTTTAATTTTAGCAAAATTGTTATTAAAAGTTGGTTGCACCATGTTCTTTGGAGTTCTCGGATGATGTGTGATTGTTTTTGAATTTCCAATTCCATTTTGAATGATCGAAGACGATCACAAATTCGATCACAAGATTCACGGAGCGTAAAAGCTAAACCAATCACTTCACGATAATTATTCTAAAAAGATTATTGGGGCTAATTTTACGTTTTAAATTATTTAGGTATATAAAGCTTATTATTTTATCTTGCTCGGTTATTGAAATATCGGAGAAAAAGTAATTTTACAATTTTCCCAATTTTAGTCAAATTTGAAAACTTTTAAATTCACCAACTATTCCAGAACGTAGAGATGTAGAAGCCTTGTATAAAATGTGCAGAAGTTATTTTTATTATTTAATTTTGTCTCGATATATTATTATTATTATTGACAAAATTAAAAACTTGTAAAAATTCAAAGGTGGCCATTTTTATTCTACCGGCGCCTACACTGCGACAGTTTAAACGGAACCTTAAAAATGATAGACTATTTGAATTTTTAAGTGCGAACGAATTATTGATTGCATTTAGTAAAAGTCGTTAAAGATTCAAAAGTGGCACTCGGATTAAGAATACCAAAAGTTATAAAGTTAAAGTAAACTCAAATCTTTCGGACAGATAATGCAAATTGAAGAGTACCTCTTTGAGAATAATTTTAAAAAAGGTTTAGAATTTAAGAGAATTTTATTTCCCACCGACACCATTGAGACCGTGACTAACACAAATTTGAGTGTATTTTCTTGTACAATTTTAAAATACGTGCTTTGCCATGTCGTGAGAAGCACACGTTCTCCTCCTCAAGTCGATTTTATTTAAATTTCAAAGAAGTAAAATGTGATTGTCTATATTAAAACACAACTTTTGTTTTTTGTTACCTACATTTTAAAGGCAATTTAAATTTCATTTATTGAATGTTTCATAATCTACTAAGCGTCGGCAATTCTCTTTTGAATATTAATATTTTTGTGATGATTTTGGTTCAACTTTATTGTGTAATTGACGTATGTTAAATTTAAACCAATTAACGAGTCAAAAAATTTAAAATGAAAGCATAGGATAACACTTCCAGTTCAGTCGTTACTACAAAAGCTATATTCAATTTCAATGTGGGTATACACGACTCAAAATTTTAATTAAGCAAATCTTAGGATTCAAGGTGCAACAGTGAGAAGAAGAGAGTCGTAAGGCTTTGGTCTGTGTTGTAGTAGCAGTTGTGTATGCAAACAGTCATCAGTCAAAGTAATTACTTGCTAACAATGTTTAATTAATTTCCTTAGGTTTGTCGTTGTTGCATTATTATCACAACAGTAGATAAATCTTACAAGATCATCTAAGGTATAAGTCACACAGTCCAATTATTTCATTCCAAAAAATTCGAAAAAGATTTAATTAACGTGGTATTAGTTTCCGTTTGAGGAGGTAAATTATCAAGAGTTAGTTTCATGAAAAGCATTCTTTGATCTGAACTGCAATATTACTAATATTTCAACGAATGGTCATTATTTTGAATTAATCAAAGGTATATTAAAATTTTAAAATAAATCAAACTAATGATAAAAAAATAATGATAAAAGTACCTAATTACATATTTTTTTAAGTGGTCAACGCAGAGTACGTTTAATAAGTAACGAATCGTTCTTGTTGGGTAAGAGCTTTTTACTAATCAATTTCCATTACAAACCGACAAATATCTGTCACCCTCGCGTAACAGTTACCGGCTCACGTCCGGGGGTGTCACGCGAGACGGCGCGACGCTTCGCCCCTGCCCTATGCAAGGGTCAGCTTGCATGTGACATACGCAACATGTCTCACTTCCGCCAGTTGCTTTACTTCCATTCAAATTTTCTGATTGTTTTAAAAATTCTAAAGCATTTGAAAACTCACCCATGCATACAGAAAGAGATTAGGTGATTATTTTTAGGGAGAACTGTTTCACTTCAAAACAGAAAAAAACTCAAAACGATTAAAATCTTACAAACAGATGCTTACCGTTTGTGTTTTTTAACCAAATATTTCGGTCCTTCACAGTTTGTGACTTTTAAATTAGGTGTAATTTGGGATTTTAAATTTATTTTTAAATTTCACGTACTAAGAAAATAATCTCTCAAGAAACCTACTTGACAAAACCCACACGCTTCAAAGTTTTGCGAAACTTATCTGCTGATACTTCAAATTTTTCAATTATATTTGAGATGTTAAAAATCGAAGTGATTTCTAAAATTGAATGAGTTTTTCAAAATTATTCTAATTTTCTTTTTGGAGAAAATGTGAAAATGTTAACAAAAAATTTTCCTACCTTGTTATATTTTTCTGATAGTCAAAAATTTTGCCCGAAGAGTTGAAAAAATTTGAAGCTTAGTTAATAAAATACAACAGTCACCACGAACTCCCGGTTATTAGCACAGGAACAAAACAGATAATACCGGCGCCCGACGTACCCTAGCCACGTGCTCGCGCGTTGACAACCCGCAAAGCTATGAGGGGTTGCTAAATGTGATAATAATCGCGGAGGTGGGGTAGTATATCAGTTGCGGAGGCGGCGTTTCCATTGTCTACAGGTGAACTTAACCGAAAAACTTAACTTCCACAAGAATTGTTTGCTTCTCGAGATAATTAATTGGATTCCTTTTTATTAGCCATAATTTAAAATTGTAAAAAAATTCTAAAAGATGATGAATTGGATCCTTAATTACTTTTTTTACAGCACAATAATTAAATGCGAGATCTAACATAACATATTTGGAATTTTGCTCCTTACTTTATTGCCGGACTACCACAACAGGTGAAAATTTCTATATTTACCCCTAAATAAATTCATAATAGTCGGATAGTGATTAATGTATTCAAATTATGTCATAATTATAAGAACGGGAAGGATAATTTGTAATAATATTGAACCATAAAATTAATTAAACATTTAGATTATTCCTGTAAATTAAAAGTTCGTTTATTGTAATCCAAGTAAAAAAAAATTTAAATTACGTTTTCTTATAATAGGTGCTTGACATTTGCGTTATCTTTCTACAACCGATTGACTTAAAGCTTTTTAATTTGTAAAGGAATTTATTCAAATTTGCAAAATTATAGAGAAGAATTCTGAAAACCTAAAAATCTAAAATTTATGGTTTAATAAAAAGTAAACCACCTTGTGCAATTATTATCTCATTTTTTTTTCTTCAGCTTTCCATAATTTTTGCTTTTCTTTTTGGCAACCTGTGCGTTAAGCAAATGTATACTCTTTATCACTTCTTTTACATTTACTTGCCCTTCCATCACTTCCTCTTTAATTCTTTGTTTCTGTTCTTCAGTTGAAGCAGTTGGATTTTCTTATTTTATTCGTCTTTTTATTGCACGGTGCATCTCATCATAATTCTTCTACACTCTCAGTGTTTTCACTGAAAAAAAAGTAAAAGTTACACTTCTGCACAATTTATAGCTGTACCTAAACTTTTTACATTTTTTAAGGTGCTATAGCACCTAATTGTGTACTTTTTTAACATATATGTTAAAAAAGTACACAATTAGGTTTAAAAATTGCACAATTTCAAGTGCATTGTCTTTTTCTTCCTACCAATATATTACTGTCTTTTCTATAATTGTTTCACATTTTGAAATTGCAACTGAATACAATTTTAAAAACTCTTTCATATGCTCAATTGTTTGTGACAAAAGCTTTTTAATTATTCAATTAATTGATTTCTACTATTTTGTTGTTATAATTTATAAACTTTAAATTTTTATTTTGTAGGCTAAATGCGTGAAATATTGTCAAAACTTTAAAAATTGCACTCAGCTGTGCTTTAATTTATTGTATATTATCACATATTTTTATTTTCAGACTTAAAAATTAAGAGTTTTTACCCCAAAAATTTTCTAAAATGCATTGAGACCAAAGAGGTGGCTTATAAAGATCAGTGAATGCTGATGACTTATCAAATTAAAAATACAATGAAAGAAGAAGACATAGTCAATTTCGTGAAGTCACAAGGAAATGAAAGGTGTTATATCGGCGATGGAAAAAATTTCACTTTGGAAATCTTACGAGAGTAGACCTCGTGGAAAGCCAAAGATTAGATAATGAAATCAGATTATGAGAAATCGAGATTGATGAATGGGTAAGAAAGTTCTGTGGAAATCGTGATGAAAGTTTATGACTCTGACAAGGAACTGCATTGGAAAAAAAATAAGAAAATTTTAGAAAACATCGCACATTAGAATGTTGGTTCTAATCCAATAAAACTCTAATTAGATTATAAGCTTACAATTATAATAGTCAGGACCCCCCCTCCCCCACCTGAAATTAATCTATTGATTTTCAAAAAAACAAATTGTTAGAAATTGTATTTATTTTAGACTATTTGACCTAGAAAAAATCAAAAAAATTTACCTGACATTTTTTTCTATTATTTATTTATATATACGAATGGTTTAGTAAAAGCATCTTAAACCTTCACTCCCGCCGAAAGAAAGTGCTAGTCATAGTACTAATAATAATAAAACCATGTTCCACATAGTGGAGCAACTGCAATGATTTAAAAAAATATCATCATAATCCGGTCTTTTTTTACCCGTAGGTATCGATGTTGCTATATTAAGTTTTCTTCAAATTTCATTCCACTTTCTTTTACCATTTCTTTCGCCATATTCCATAATTTTTCTGTTTTTTATTTGTCCAAAACATATCATTTGTGATTGAGTCTTCTCCTACTGTTTTCCCTGTTTTACTGTTTTCTCTGACAGTGACTTTCCTTCTAGGTTTTTTATATTATCATTTTATTTTCTTGGTTTACAGTTAATACCCATAATTCTCTCCTCCATAATTTATTCCGCAACATAGATGCTTTTGAATACCGTGATCTTACAAAGGGAACTTACCGCTGCTCAATTGCCAATTTTGATCATTTCTTTTAAAATTAAAGAATATTGACAAAAAAATGTGTCCCAGTTTTATAAAAATCACATTTGAAATAGTGCATTTTATTAGATTTCCACTAGTTGCAGTGTAACGAGATTGTCCCTTCTACTAATGCTATTTATTTACAAAATAAAGCGCATTAGAATAAATACCGAGACACTTTATTTTTGATTTACTGTATAAGCAACGCAAATCGAATCAATGTTTCGTTAGTAATTTATTAAACGCGATTGTAGTCAAGTATATATCAAATTTACAAAAATTACCTTATATTATGCTAACAAAACGCCTTTTTACTTTTCTTCAAAATTTTGTCACTAATTTTTATCTAGAAATAAAATTTGATACCACAGTAATAACATTTTAACGCAAGAAACTTTAAAAACTTAACAGCTTTACCTGTAAATTAAAATAATATACAAACACGAATAATATTACAAACTTTATATCTCATAAATTCTTTGTTTTATTACTAAATAAAAACTTGGGTTTAGGCATGAAAATAAAAATGTAAAGCAATAAGCGAGGCAAATTAAATCAATGCAGATCATATTTAATGATGCTAATGTACAGAAACGAAAATTATCGGGCTCTGTTTACACAACAGCACTTGAACGTTTTCTCACCACTACTCACAGCACAGAAGACGGCCATATCTCTGACATAATTTAGTGTCAGAAGTCTACATAATACCTACAATATGGGAAACTGGTGTAAAATGACACAACCTCAACCTTTCTTTTTCTTTATTCTCTTATAATCCTGAATGACGTGTGCCATATAGATTAAAAGAATATATTGATGGTTTAGCACTAATAAGTGCGTCTTCATTTTGAACGATCTTTTTACATTGCAATTTTTATCGCCATTGCTCTAAAATATTTTTAAATATTTGCTCGAATAATGCATTTTAAGTTGTATTTCTAGAAAGGAAGCGATCATGTTACTGAGATATACCAAATGTTTTTCAATAAGTGTGCACAATGCATTTTGCTTACAACCAATTTTAAAGAAAAGTAACGTTTGATCCTTAAAAGCGTCTTCAAGAGCGGACATTTTTGTTCTATTTTGCGTTTCTTGTGGGATATCATTGTACCCGGTTTGGGATACATCAATCTGAGTAGTTTATATATTTTTTAGCTTGTAAAGTAATTATATGACAGTTCTATAAGCCTAGAAGGCCCATGGCTTTTCTCTGCTTACCTATCCTATCATGCTAACTTTGCGTGTGTGACCACCACAGAGTGTGGATTGTGAAAGCACTTTATAAGGTGCTGGCACAGAGAAACTTTTCTGAAGTATTCTTATTTATAAATAACTTTAAAAAAGAAAATTAGTTTTGCGAGAAGATAGCACGCCAACTGGCAACACGAATGTAAACGTTTACGAAGTAAAGAATGATACTAAATTGTGTAAATAACAAATATAAAACAAAATTTTTATAGATCATTAAAAACGGGACCTAAATTTTGTCAAAAAATGAAAAATAAACAGGTATTTAATGATGTTGAGTCGGCTGTAGCTATAAGGTTAAAGCCGCTCACCTCGACACCTTTAAACTTAAATCCATGTGAAAATGTTCTTCTCTTATTAAGTAAATTTCACAAATTAACTCTGACCTATGTAAGCTCGAAATCAAGATCTAACTCCTCTCTTTCCACCACTTTTATGCAACGCAGTCAAGAGTAGTTTAGACTACAAATACCAACAGAATGATACCATAAGAACTAAAATTAATTTTTAGCTAAACTAATCAATATACCTATGACCTTTGCCCATAACTTAAACAATTCATTTTAACGTTATCTACCAAATTCCATTGAGTTTCTTCTGTCGCCGGTTAGTTCTAGAACCTGCTTTTGCACTATATAACAAACTTCCTTTTCTTTTGCATTAGGGGTAGTACACGTAACCGAAGTTAGAGCACTCTGGATTGATGTGGGATATCTGAATCTGTGGTATCCACTTCCTCGTTAAGAGTAGGATTTCCCAGGCTACATTTGTACAGTCGAAATAGGATTTTACCTGGAAAAAATTAGTGGGGCCGATTTTCCTTTTTATTTATACTTATGAGAGGGTGGTTGGGAGCGTAAATCTCGGTTTCGGGCGAAAATTTATCCATTGCGCTGTCTCCATCTTTATTCCTCACAATTTTAGTCCTGCACTGTAATATTGTAACAAATCCTGCATTGTAACGTTTAATTAGCCCTTGTATTGGAAAAAACACTACATCATCTTTATCACTAATCCTTCTGCTGAAATTAATTTCATTGTCTTTTGCTTGGCGGCCGGAGAGTAATAGTCAAGCGAGTTGACTACTAACGCTCAATACCCGGTTTAAATCCGGGTGAAAGTACAACTTAATTCTGACCGTCTCCCTGGTTCTCCAGGTTGAGGGTTCTACGTCAGGCTGGCTCCTCGTCGTAGGTAAAAAATGTAAAATGCTTACAAAACCAAACGCCGCCTGGCGATGTTTGGGATTCGAAAGACGTCGTAGGGCGTTAATAAAACCAAATAATACATATGTACATCATCTTTCGCTTGGAAGGATTTCATCTTGTGATGCCATTTTTGGGCGTGATTGGCTATGTTATGTCAGGTAGGTGAACTCGAAAACGTTTTGAAAATTATTTATGCTGTTTACGTTGACAAGATGACGGTCTCAAGTACTCCGTTTTATGTCTGTACTATAACGGAGAGACAAGTGACAATCTAACGAATATAAGGGATCTGTTTCTGGAAGACGACTTTGATGATGAAGATCCTGACGATTCTGATGAGTATTTCTGTTCAGAAGAATTGTCCGATCCTGTCGACGATCATCTTGATTATCCAATCGACAGCAAAGTAGCAATGGAAAAAATTGAGATCCAAAATGTTGCTAGGCCCTCAAAGAAAAATAAAAATTGGCATAGAAAAAGCTAACCTATATGTTATTAAGTTGCGTTTAGATAGCGCGAGTTTGCCTCGCGAATCTGATTCGCGAGGAAGATTCGCGCATCACTCCCGCGAGGCATCCCACAAATAGATGCATGGTGAGTCACGATGCAGGGCGAGCCGCCAGTATCTGAATAACATGGAAACACCAACACGAAGTTTACACCGCGCGAGTATCAAAGTGCGAGGCACCTTTGACGCGCGGTCGAGACCGACCTACCGACCGCTCGCAGTGCATATGCCTCGCGAGTCGTGATTCGCGCCATAAAACCGTCTACACGACGCGAGGATTGATGCGCGAATCAGATTCGCGAGGCAAACTCGCGCTATCTAAACGCTACTTTAGAACTAGAAGTACGCATCTTATGCTATAGGAAATGACATTAGTATGAATTTGACAAATTTTCAAGCTGAAAGAACTATTCAGGTGTTTAAATCCACAAGTTTCTACTTGCCAAAAAGACTATTTACGACAAGAAGACACATTAAAGCTGAAGGAAATAGAATGTCTTAACTGATTCTACTTTTTTAATAAACGAGATAATGTAAAAAAACACTGTTGTTGACCCTTATTTAAATTGTGACTTCAAAGTATTGATCTTAAGGTAAAAATGGTAATAAGCAAAGTTATGAGGTATAATACTTCCAACAACTTTGGTATTTGGTATTATCATTTTCACTCTAAAGTTAAAACTAAGCGAGTTATTTGGAAAACAAACAAATTACTTTTTAAATCAAGATGGCGGCGAGCGTAATAGGGAATTTTTTCCGAAAACCAAAATCTACACTCCCAACCACCCCCTCTAAGTATATAAAAAAAAAATCGGCCCCGCTAATTTTTTCTAGGTTTACTGATTTTTAGACTTTTCTCGACTGGACTAATTCCTTTATTTCAACTTTCCAATTGCTTTGATTTAAGCATTTGTGTATTCCTGAATTGAAAATTTTAGAGCTTTATCTATTTAAAATTTTTCATTTGAGTTCCGAACGCTTTAAGTCAAACGAAAGTCTTACTCTCGTTCAACATTTGAATGACATCTATGCTACTAGTATACTGCACAATATTTCACTAATAATGTACCCAGAAATTGTTATAATTCATTAAATGGATGGTTGTAGATGGATGTGCAGATTGTGTAATTTTAAAAACTTTCATCAAGTGGAGAAATACATTATCCATTCCATAAATAGGTCAAAAAAATTTCTGGTTCCAGTTACATATTCATTTCAACAGAAAATCAAACAGTTTTTCGTGGTTTATCGAAATTTAATTCACATAAAACTTTTAAAATCAAGGAGCAAAGTTAAAATTACATATAATCCGTATGTCATTTAACCCATACGTGTTCAGTATCATTTTACCTCAAAATGCAAAAAGTTCTTATATTTTAAATAAATGACGACATCTAAGAAGGGTCGTTCTTCAAGAATCCAAAGAAAAACCTTTCTTACTATAATAATTACAGAAAGCATCAATTGTATAGATCAGATTAACCAGTACTTCCGGCATCACGACTTCTGGTTCTGAAGAGACCATTCGAAGTTCAGCATTAACCATTCTAACTCTGCGACGAGCTATTTATGTAGATGGGCGGCCGTGAATCTGGAAGTATTGGATAACCTGAACTGCAATTGATGATTTTTTAATCGATCTTTGACGAAAAAGATTACCTTTATTTACTTATGCGATATACCTGCACCTTTTTTAAATAGATTTTCACCTTAGTAAATACAGTCTTCTTGTAAATGTCAAGTAATTATTACATTTTAGTGAAAGAGTTAAAATAGCCTATGTCGTTTTACCCGTATATGCATTTTAACCCATTCTCCTCTGTATACTTATGTTGAAAGTAACCGAACTAATAAAAACATAATGTGGTGTCTAAACTTTTGGGAAACACTGATATACTTTTTTACCGAATACAATTTGGTTTTAGTTAGGTAAATATTTTTGTAACATATTTAGGCTACGATAAAATGTAAACCTTAAAATTATTATTCGATTTAGCAAACTAAGTGCGAGAGCAAAGGTGCTTTTAATTTATAAATAAACATTGATAACGAAGGTTATTAGCATAAAAAATAAATACATATTAAATTTATTCAAAAGTCATAACGGTGACCGATGACACAGTAAGTTTGATACTCTCGTCCATTGTTCGACGAAACTTCACATCGTTGCGTTAATACCTAAGTGTTTTTGGAAAACCGGAAATTTCAAATACTTATGTAAGTTATTAGTTTACTTATATTAAAAAAATGATATAATAAATATTATTTATAATAATAAAATATGATTGTGGTGATAGATAGCATACCAATGGATACGAAACGCTATATTTCTATTATTTTTTTTAACCAGAAAACACAAAGATTTGTTCAAATGTATCATTTATTTTGTCGTGTTTGTTAGAATGAACATAATCAATATAAATCTGTATCTTGTCATATGATGTAAAGTAAATAATAGAAACACTTTCAGACATATTCTTACCCATTTAGTGTTCGTTTCTTTAAGTACGATATCATTCGGAGCAAAAGAACAGATAGCACTCTTGGGGGGGATGTGTTTGGAAACGAGGAAAAATTTGATAAATAACTTTGTGCGATGGGGAGGTGTTGGCAGATGATCTTGGCAATCTGCGCGAACAGAGTCGCATTCTGTCTATCAAAAACCGCAGCAGCACGTTATCGTTATATCCCACTTTCCTAATTATTAAGGGTGCATCCCTCTTGCGTCACGGGCTTATTAATAAAGAAGGTCGAATAAGAAAAAGTACTTCCAATTTTTCCTAATTAATTATTTCCGACAGCTTTACAGTTTCATCATTATGAATACATAATCGAAAATTGAAAACTATAATATTTCACCCCTGGTTTTATGTAAAAAACCAAACTGGATAATATAAACTACCATTCGATACAAAGATAACAAATCGCTGCATCCACAAAACAGCCAATATTCAGTATTTTCACAATATGAATTATAGCTATATCGTGGTGTTTAATAAAAATACAACAAAACGAGACGTTCGAGTTGTGATATTAAAACGATCATATTGAATGTTGATTTGTCCTGAAAGGGGGTGAGATCTCATTTTATATTATTTGTTGTGGGGTCTGTTAGTAAGGGCATAGTGATAATAGGCTACTAAGGGGGCACGCGTCAATGACACTTGTGGCCTCTGTGTATGTAAGCCGTCGGATTATTACTTCTCCAGCTAATATTAATGCGCCCTCGAGCTTCGTAATCAAATTCGAATATATGCACATAAAGAACTCTAACAGCATGAGCTTTATATTAAATTTTTTACATACAAAAGGAAATATTAATATTACATATTAGGTATACGATGTAATTAAACGAGGCTTCGTTTGCAATTACTTTATTACGTGTAATTTCCTCGATTTATTTGATAACGGGAAATTTCAGAGAGCAACAAAGGAAAAGAAAATTCCGGAAATTCATTAGGTTTTTATTTAATTAAATCCTTGTCGACTAGGAAATACGTGAGACGTTCCCTTAAACTCGAAAAAGAACAACCCTTTTATCAAAAGTGCTTGTCGGGGTCACCAATTTAATCCGAAAAATATGTTTCTCTTGCTGCATGAAAACTAATCGATGCGATTACTTGTGAATCGGCAACATTTGTTTTTTGTTCAGCCACATACAGCAGAATAATTTGTTAGTATCTACTACAATAATTTTGATTTAATTTGAGAAGTATGATTATATTTTATTGATGCGTGTTATGCGATACGTGAATATATTCAATTAAAGCATATAACCGAAGCCATGCATACGTACATACTTATATGAACGATTATGTATTTATAAACGATGCGAGCACGTTGAAATCCATTACAAATCCATTAACAAAGAGACAAGCTTGAAAACTAAAATACACGACCGATTTGCGGATGAAAGAGTAGATCTAGGCAACAAACCACCGATATGCAAGAGCCACCCTTGAAAATACAAATAATGCTAGCGCAACCTAAAAAGCTCGATTCGTAAAGCTCAGAGTTCTCGTCTCTCGTGCTCTGATTTCAATACAGCTACATCAACCCCTTTAGGGGTGATTTTTACATTAGAGGCCCACCCCCTACTAGAGTACAATAAGGATCTGTCAATTGTCAGCTCGCTCGCGCTCTATTTGCATGCACACTATGATATTTCTCTTCAGTGAAGATTCTAGGAAATGAAAAATGTATATGCTCAACATTAAAAGCTCGTTTGAGTGCATGATGATATATTTAATACAATTTTATAGCAGTTAATAAAATTGTCATTTATTCACGCGGAAGAAAATTTAAATTTGGAATATTTTGTATTATCGAATTTGTGTAATCGCATCCGATTGTCTAACGGGAATTATTTCAAGTGTCACATTACATTTCCCAAGTGTGAAAACGGGTCACATATGGCATCGAGGGTGATAAATAAATCGACCAAGTTCAATTGCCATAGTCAACTCGATTAAGATTATGTCCCAATTAGCAAAAATATTTCGCGCTATATTTTGTTTAATTTATTCTTAAATTATCGTACAATTTATTAACTAAAGAAAATGGAGTAATAATTCGCAAAATATAACCCTCTGTCTACAGTAATATTTCGAATTTATCATAAAGGAAAGGGAAACAATTGATAAAGCTTTTTCTCTTCTTGTTTTAAATGTTTTCCATCATTTAGATATATTTTTATACTCCAATAGTGTGACGTATACGAGTTCACTTCCATTATTTTACATTTTATTTGCAGTCTCTTAACGCTTTTTTTCCAAAATCATCATCTACATAGTATTATAATTGCTTTTATTTTTCATATCATTTTTCTGTCTTGTCTGTCTCCCTGTTTATTTAAATAAATACCTGGTATTCATTGCCTTATCTATTTTTTGGCTGTTTTATGGGTCGGACCTCCCGGGAGCCACTAATACTTTATTTTTATAGTATATGTAATAATAAATAATTAAAAATAAGATCAAATTAAAAATTTATAAAACTCAATTATTTAAAAACACATTAGAATATAATGAGTTTTTTGCGTTCAATTAACTTGTTACTTTTTAAATTTTATATTATTATCGGTATTTTGGTCAATACTGACTCGGTGCTCTGTTTGAAAAATTTTGAATCAAATAAACACCAACCACCGAGTCAATTTTTTCCAATTTTACATTATTAGATTTCTTAACTTGAATAAAATAAATGCTACTTTTTAGTAACTCATACTAACTTATTAGTAATATTTCTATTATTTTTAAAATTAAATAAGTTCTTTCAAATACTCATAAATTCATAATGCACGCAAAATACCTGTAGTCTTACATAAAATTGAGCACGTAAAAATCATTTGCCCCATTTCGTAGGCTAATTTCGATGATGTTACATAATTTAAAATATTAATATCAAAAGCTGTGTAAAAGAAAATAACTTAAGTACTTTATTATAATAAAAATATTAAATTGTTCCAGTGAAATCAATGGCTACCAAAATTAATACGAAACGGAAAATAGAAGTTAAAAGGTGTATTTTTTTTAAATATGGAATGGAGTACAAAATAACATAGTTTATTTGATGTCAAAATGTAGACGTGGCAAAATATTATAATCTGAATTGAGATTTTGAAACCAACAAAATAACGATTTTAATGAAAACAATCCTGAAGAAATAAGAAAACAAAGGGTAAGTTCAACGTTTTAATCTTTTTGCTATGCAAAAAATGCTTTTATGATTGGTTCTAAAACTAAAAAAGTAAGAACCTTTACAAATATACAATTCTTAAAATGTCTAGATATCAGTTCACTTTATATCATTTCAAGTCGTAATCTACAAACCGGATAATATTAATGAAAAATTTAGAAAACTTTCATGTTTAATTAAAAACATTTTTTTAAACTTATCAAATAATTTCTAAGAATAAACAAGTCTAAAATTTAATGAATTATCAACCAAAAAGGTCTTTGAGATATTTTAACAAAGTATACATTTTTTTGTAAATTCTTTTGGTAACTCCATAACTCTAATTTTTTGGGAAAAAAATACCACCATCTGATTGTGATACTGTTATAAAGAATATGGATTCAAAAAAGTATAAATCAACTCACTCCCTAAGTTATAGGTTCTTAAACTTTTAAATCCCAAAAATTTGACGGAACCCCACATCAAATGATTACAAATAAAAGACCCTGAAATTTAAATGTAACTTTCAAAAATTTATATAATTTTCAAAAATCAAAAAAATATTCAAAAATAAATAATTTCGCGTAACCCCGGTAACCCACTTTAGGAACCGAGGCCCTAAGTAACGCAAAAAATAATTGAAACAAAACTAGCAGTGGATCTTTATCACTATTATATGTGTCGGAGTTTTGCAAACATCAAACATTTAAGCTGCCCGCACACTTAGGCGACGCGACACCATACCACACCACAGACAGAAGCCCACAGCACCCACAAAAATGTGCGGACCCTACCAAGCTGTCGCGCCGCCTGGTGTGTGGTGTGTTGTGGGCTTCTATCTGTGGTGTGGTGTGGTGTAGTGTCGCGTCGCCTAAGTGTGCGGGCAGCTTTAAAGCTTAATATTTTTTTAATTAGGTATTACCAACTATATACTTTAATTTTTTTCCGTTTCAAATGAGAAAGCTGAAAATTGAAAACAATATGAACGAATAATTTTAAATTTAAAAAATAATAATTAAAGATTTTATAAATCTGTAACCATGCGACCAAAACCTGTAATTTACTGAGATAAAATAGAATTTGTATTTTGGCTTCTAATACCTTCCGATTATTATAGAATCTGATGACGTGAGTATTTTTTTTATTAATGAGCATTTTATTGGAAATATATTTTTAAATAATTCCGATAAGTACTTTTAAAGTAAATACTACATGTCGATACCATTTCAAATATCAAAAGTTTTCATAACGCAGTTAGTACTAGAGTAAGTTAAGTATTCAAATTAAATTCAACTTAAATTAAAGGTAAATTGTATCAAAGATATTATATTTATCAAGCAACCAATCTGTATAGGGTTTATGAGTGAGGTTAATCCTCAACACACAATTAAGGCTATTGAGATGATATGATCCTTCGTATGACCTTATCGGAAAAGTGTTTTCATTGTATGGTAAATTTACTTATCAAATATAAATTATTTAAAATATCAAACACTTTTATATCAATAGTTTTACTAACCTTTTTTTTTAAATACGGACACATGTGATAAAAAGTAATAATTTTCTCAAAAATGAGTTTCTTCTTAATTCTTATCAATTATTTTATAATTAAATATATAAATTATTAACTCGTTGATATTAAATTATATTAAAACTTCAAAATATCGAGTTATTAATAAATTAAAAATTAATTAAAAGAAATAATCGTTTGAAAGCTCAGTAAATCTTTTAATTAATTTTTAATTTATTAATAACTCGATATTTTGAAGTTTTAATATAATATTTTATAATTATTACATTTTCAATGTGAGTATAGTACATAGGTACACTATACTGTAATAACCACCCCTATATAATAACTAAATACTAAATATTTTTATAAAAAATTTTAATTATATTTTGGAGTATTTACTTTAAACTTTGCAGTAATAAATTGCATATTCCATTTTAGTCACTTTACCCAATTACGTCATAGCTACAAATGTTCAAAATTGAACTAATAATATTAAATTTTTTACGATTAAATACATCTAATTAACTTTTGTGTAATATATTATTTCTATATCGAAAATCTTACCAAGTTCAAAATGTTCATCGTTGACACGGGTCTGCGCAATAATCACAAACAGCAGATATAATATAGCAGCGACATCTCTTCAAATCTAACACAGTAAACATTTTAGTTTTCTTGATATTTCTTACACAAAATCGATCAAAATTTGTTTAGGGTAGGTATCTAGTATAGGTAGAGCGTAATTTTTTGTAAATGGCAGAGGTGTGGCAATAAATGTGCAGTAGAACTTGGTAGTAGAACTTAGAACATGCCTGGACTAAACTGCATAAATTTTTGTTTCTGATCATTGTGACCAAAAAATGCAAAATCCATTCCATAAGTGGCACAGTATGACATTTGACCGCAAAAGTTGACAGAAAATACAAAAATCAAATGCTACATGCATTATCGCAAATATGATTTTTGAAAACTACACTCTCTTGGGCACTGATTATTTGGAGAAGAGAATCACGGATTAGTACAATCACGGGACAGTGCCATGCTGATTTATTGAAAGATTTAAAGCTAAGTTTATGAAGAAACGGCTGCATTTTGTAAATAAACAGTGATCTTTCATAAAGACAACGCACTTGTGCATTCGTTCGCCATAGTAACATAAAAACTAGTTGACTTGTGCTACGATTTGCTACTATATCCACTTTTTTCCCAGATTTAACCTCACGCGATTTTATTTTGTTTTTTAACACGAAAAAAACGACTTTGTGGAAGCAACTTATATCAAATGAGGATATCATCGCCGAAAGAGAGGTTTATTTTGGAGTACGACAAATTCTATTTTTGGATCGTTTAGAAAAGTTAAAATATTACACTTAAGCCTATCGAGCTGAAAGGAAATTATTTTGCATAGTTGGTGCTAAGCGGTAAATCAGCTAAGCGACGCTTAGGGGCACAAAATGTCAGAGGGCTCTTCAGAATAGTCATAAGAGCAGATGACACTGGTTCTGCTTACATTTTTAAATCCTCAAAATATTGAAGGAAATTGTTACATGGGAAGTACACTGCTAAACTGGAAGCCGAGCTATATTACGCGAAGAGAAAAAGCTGATCTTAGAAAACTAAGCACGTTTTTCAATGTGTAGCATAGATAAGAAAGATTAATATAAAAATAATTACTACTCTTTTATCTTTGATGTGTAGGGTAAGAGGTTCGGTTGTGGGCACCCATGCGTATCTTTTGACAGAAAGCAGATTATGTGTTTCTGACAATTGTCACTAGTGTATTAGGCATCACGTTATTTATGTGCCAAATATCAAAGCAAACAGACGCGTTTGCTTTGTGCTATGAACAAATTTATTTTTTTGTTCTTGAAAAAATTACTAAACATTTTTTTACACTTTTTCAATAGTGTTTAAATCGAAGTGAATCAATCAAAAAATTAAGTACAATGCATAGTTATTCAGTAAATTTATTATACTTTGTTTTTGAACAAAAAATTTTTTCACCACTTTTCAAGATGGCTGCCAAATTCGGTTGTGGGCACCCGTTTTTTTTTTTTAGAGCTATCAACTTCAGAACCATCTGTTTCAGTTTCTTACGTCACGCCAGTGTGCAGTCTTTCCCTTTTTTCGATGAAGTTGGTCCAGTGCGCGGTGTAACGCCAAAGTAGCCATCGAATCGCTGCCGTAAACCAATGAAGAGCTCAGTGTTGACTTTTTCAAATGTTTTTTCTAGTTTGAAGAAGAAAGCAGCTGAGCGAGATGCTAAGATAGCGGCCAAGATAGCCAAGAAAGCGACACCAGCTAAGCGTGCCAATCCAACTCCAGCCAAGCGTGTTAAGGCAAAAGATTATCCGCCATCTGACGATGATGCTGACTTCTGACTGATTTGTTTGGAGCTTTTATCACGCAAATTTACCGCCGCCAACTCCATCAATTGCAACAAATGCAATCGGGCCGTCTATCTAAAGTGTACTGGCATATCTAAAGTAGGTGCCCGTCAGCTACTCCACATGCAAACGTGCTTCAGACGATGAATAATGCCAATAAGGCTTCCAAAATAAAAAAACTATTATTTTTTTTATATTTGTCGTTGTTTTTCTTCATATTTTCCTATTTCTAACAGATTTTCTAAGGGTGCCCACAACCGAACCAAAAAATACCGTTGACTAAAAATAACCACTTTACAAAATTCTTTAAAAAAATTTTCTATTTGACGGAATTAGTTTAGGTCCTTTATTAGTAGTTAGCTAAGGTCTCTAGCTTTCCATAGATACCTATAAGTCCAAATAATATGCACTTGGTCAAAAGTTATGAGCCAAAAACGAAAGTATGCCCACAACCGACGCCTTTCCCCTACTACAATAAATTATTGATCCAACTTTTTAGCAACTTAAAATTACCTTCCTTGGCAGCGAGTTACACACCAATTAAATTTAGACTGACATACCAATAAATAAAAGCCAGAACGTTGATCTACCTGTAATAATCAGTCCGACAAGGTAATTGATCTATCTTTATCTCCGTCAGTCCGATGATCATCTATCCAGAATATTAAATAGTCGACTTATACATTTTCAATAAATGTTTTAAATTATTATTGTCACAATTTTTTATCGCGAGGACGTTTTGACCCAAACAATTTAAATTGTCAGTAAATATTTGAAAAAAAGTAAATATTAAAAGAGAAATCTGCCGGTTAAGCTTAGGTTAGTGTTAGAAAACAATATTTTGTTAATTAATATTGCTAAAAAGGAGATCCACCGGTTAGCTACCCGTCCCTGGACAAGCTTTCCACCTAGGGTGCGTTCCACCAAATACTATAGATTATTATTTATTATTATTAATTATTAATCTACTACAGTATTTGGTTCCACTTAAAGCCCACGACGACCACGGTCGATCGTCAGTCCAATCAAATAACCGCGCTCGATCTTTAGTCCAATTAAAGAACCATGTGACCAAGCCGCGGTCGCTCATGAGCTTAAGTGGAACGCACTGCTAGTACATAATAAACATAAATATGTTTAATACATTTAATTTTAGATTTAAAACAATTTAAAATAATCGTTTTTAAATAATGGGCACGTTCAGGCAGTGCCCACTGTTGGGCCAGTGTTGTCATATTTTAGAAATCTGTAGCGCCAACTTTTAATTAAAAAAACGCCCAAAACCGCAAACAATTTCTCACGTGGCGCCAAAATTTAAATTCAATGTCCAAAATCCATAATAAAATTGAAATTTATTAATAATTTGATGAGTTTTGTAATTTTTTTTGAGATTCGTACATAGATTGTTGGTATGAAAATGAGCTATTATTGCATTCAAGAAAATCCGCAACTAAATATTGCTCATAGCGGGAGAAAGGGGGTATGGTGAGCACAATAATAATAATAGTAATTTTTTTTAATAATTATAATTTTTTATAGTTACTTATGCTATAAGGGGGGGGGGTTAATGGATTCAAACCAATGTTTGCACAATTAAGAACGTCATCACTTTACTGAATATTTAGTAATTCTCTAGATTGAGTTTCTATGGGGAACGAGAAAACTGACGTTTTTAACGCTAACGCTAGAGTTGCCAACGTCAAACTTTCTTATTGGAGAATTAGCGAGAAAACTGGGCGGTAGAGCCTCTAGCGTTAAAAAAGCAAACTTTTATTAAACATTTTTTTCGTGGTAGAAGGAAGCTTTGCCGCTCCCTATGTCACTCAATTTTCCTTGAGGTATACAATCTAATGGCAATTCACTACAATTAGATCTCAATGTCTATTATTTATCGCAATAAACCGCAACTTCATTTTTCAGAAATCGCCCAATTTGCGGTTTGCGGTTTTTGAAAAAATTTAAGAGCAAATTATCTACAAAAGTTGCCCAATTTGCGATAAATCACCCAATCTGGCAACACTGCGTTGGGCTACATTAGTAAAGCAACTTAGAATGCTTTATTGCAGCAAAATTTTTTGTTTAGCTGAGATCGCTAATCCAGCAATTCAACAGTTGAGACCGGCTGAACGTGCCCTATAAGCATAAAATATTACCGATGAGGGCGCTGCTAAAGATGAAAAATGGCTGCCTGAATTAAATAGTTCCAGCGTGAAATCACGTGATAGAGACACACGAATACCCCTTGACGTATTTTTGCGTATTTTCGCGAGGGCACCGGTTAGTACCGGTTGGTTACTTTTGGTCATCTTTGGTTAGTCCCCCACCACAATTTTATAAATTAACCGTTGTTGTCGCGAAAATGCAAAAAGTTACTTTTGGTTAAAAATATAAATGAAAACTAACCAAACTTTTGTAAAAATGTAAACAATAGTTAAACAATGATTTATTTCTTCGTTGTTAGCTTTTATTTGTTACTTCTAAAGACTAGTCTTTTTAATATTAAAATTTATATAAAATTTAAAAAAATATCGTCAACAGTGCTGTTATATCGTTAATTAACATTGCATTATTTGCAAAAAATAGTAGTTAAAATGAAATTTCTTGTTATTAGCAGTCAGAGAAAAAATGGCACTGTTGATGAAACTGAAGTAAGATAAATTTCAGACCATACATTTTGGTTAGAATAATTTCATGAAATAAATTTATTTTTTTGTTCACTCTTTTCAAATTGAAGTAAACAATAATAATAAAAAATATTTGTTAAAACCAAAACAGTTCTATCGAGGTAATCATATAGCAATGATATTATGTAGAACTACACATAAAACTGGAAGAAAATAATAAGACAAAAGAGGAAGGTGGAAGCAGAAAACATGCAGTATAAATACTAATAATTGAGTTGTTGATATTTTCTTTATATTATTTTAAATAAAAAACATTTTATTTTTTGAAAACTTTCTTGAAATTTTGAAGCTGTTCCAATATTTCTCAGTGGCTATTTTGAATAACCAACAATCCTTGTAAATGCAATTACTATTTACATTTTTTAGTTTGTCAGAAGTTCTATCGAGGTTATCATATTCCTTCTCCGATTGATGTTCCTATAATAATATCTGCAATGAGAAAATTATATTAGTTTAATAACTGTAAGATTTAAATTTTATTAATTTACCTGGGTATAGATATTGATGTTAGGAAAGAGTTATTAGTACCATACTAAAACCCACATGTTTGTGTATTATGTAAATTTATTAAAGAGTTGAAATGGTTCTTCATCGTGACGGTAATTAATTTTTAATAATTTTTTCTTACATCAAAATTAAAGCCACGTTTGACCATTTTTCCAGATTGATCCATGTTAAATCGTAACAATAAATAAATTAATGTTTTTAAGTTTAGTTGTCCTTATAAATTTTTTCTCGAATTGCTACCTACAATTTATTTCTAATTTAGCTTTAATTTTTTTTAAGAACAATTTATCATATTTGTACGATAAAAACAACATGAATCGTATACATAATCCTAAATATTTTCCAATTTTGATACAATAATTTTCTATAACCTCAAACTTCGAACCACTTTGAACATAAGAAATGCAAAAAACTTTAAATTGTGGCGCGTAAATTGTATGACCGTAGAAGTAACCACCGATTTCGAGCGGTCGTCTTTGGTTATCTTTGGTCAGGTAACTTTTTAACCAGAAACTACCTCCCCTCTAACCGTTCCTCGCGAAAACGACAGAAAAAAGGCGTATTTTCGCGAGGACTCCGGTTAGTACCGGTCGGTTACTTTTGGTCATCTTTGGTTAGTCCCCCACCACAATTTTATAAATTAACCGTTGTTGTCGCGAAAATGCAAAAAGTTACTTTTGGTTAAAAATATAAATGAAAACTAACCAAACTTTTGTAAAAATGTAAACAATAGTTAAACAATGATTTATTTCTTCGTTGTTAGCTTTTATTTGTTACTTCTAAGGACTAGTCTTTTTAATGATATTAAAATTTATATAAAATTTAAAAAAAATATCGTCAACGGTGCTGTTATATCGTTAATTAACATTGCATTATTTGCAAAAAATAGTTGACAAAATGAAATTTCTTGTTATTAGCAGTCAGAGAAAAAATGGCACTGATGATGAAACTGAAGTAAGATAAATTTCAGACCATACATTTTGGTTAGAATAATTTCATGAAATAAATTTATTTTTTTGTTCATTCTTTTCAAATTGAAGTAAACAATAATAATAAAAAATATTTGTTAAAACCAAAACAGTTCTATCGAGGTAATCATATAGCAATGATATTATGTAGAACTACACATAAAACTGGAAGAAAATAATAAGACAAAAGAGGAAGGTGGAAGCAGAAAACATGCAGTATAAATACTAATAATTGAGTTGTTGATATTTTCTTTATATTATTTTAAATAAAAAACATTTCATTTTTTGAAAACTTTCTTGAAATTTTGAAGCTGTTCCAATATTTCTTGGTGGCTATTTTGGATAACCAACAATCCTTGTAAATGCAATTACTATTTACATTTTTTAGTTTGTCAGAAGTTCTATCGAGGTTATCATATTCCTTCTCCGATTGATGTTCCTATAATAATATCTGCAATGAGAAAATTATATTAGTTTAATAACTGTAAGATTTAAATTTTATTAATTTACCTGGGTATAGATATTGGATGTTAGGAAAGAGTTATTAGTACCATACTAAAACCCACATGTTTGTGTATTATGTAAATTTATTAAAGAGTTGAAATGGTTCTTCATCGTGACGGTAATTAATTTTTAATAATTTTTTCTTCCATCAAAATTAAAGCCACGTTTGACCATTTTTCCAGATTGATCCATGTTAAATCGTAACAATAAATAAATTAATGTTTTTAAGTTTAGTTGTCCTTATAAATTTTTTCTCGAATTGCTACCTACTATTTATTTCTAATTTAGTTTTAATTTTTATTAAGAACAATTTATCATATTTGTACGATAAAAACAACATGAATCGTATACATAATCCTAAATATTTTCCAATTTTGATACAATAATCTTCTATAACCTCAAACTTCGAACCACTTTGAACATAAGAACTGCAAAAAACTTTAAATTGTGGCGCGTAAATTGTATGACCGTAGAAGTAACCACCGATTTCGAGCGGTCGTCTTTGGTTATCTTTGGTCAGGTAACTTTTTAACCAGAAACTACCTCCCCTCTAACCGTTCCTCGCGAAAACGACAGAAAAAGTAACCGGTTACTTTTGGTTAGTTTTGGTACCTCGCGAAAATACGCCTAAAGTAACCGGTTACTTTTGGTTAGTTTTGGTACCTCGCGAAAATACGCCTCTACTATCAAATATTTTTGGTTATGGTGATCTAGCAACGTTGCACTGAAAAAATGTCAAAACAATTATGATTTATGGTTATAGGACTTGTATGTTTTGACAGTTTTCCCCTACGATCATATCGCACCCTTGCGACAAAAGTGACACAAGTCAAAAAACCTGATATTTTAGTTATTACCATTAATGACTTCCGCATAAAGTGCTCCATTAATCATCAAAACCGTATTAACTTAACTTCAACGTGCAACCGACAGATGGAACTGCCTAACAGTTAATTTTTGACTCCTCTGCAAGTTTTCTGGAAACAGTTTTTCGCTATTTCTGAAAAACTCAAATTTTTGACTTGTGTCACTTTTGTCGCATGGGTGCGATATATACATGATCGTATAGATGATCTAAGGTTTTTCCATATCAAACTGTCATTCGTTGACACATACCTATGAACAGCGTTGCCGGATCACCATTGAATGTAAAAAGAACGTGTTGAAATTAAACAAAAATGATATTTTATTAAATGATATATTTATCAAAAATGAGACGGTCATTTGCCTTGCAAGTAACGCGATCAACTGCTAATGCAAGGTACCGGGTTCAAATCCGGAGAAGGGCAACTTTCTTATGACTGGTCTCCGTGCTTCGGAAGGCACGTTAAGCCGGTGGTCCTCCTGGGTTAATGAATTGCCATCATTAACATAAAAACCAGGGTTACAGGTTCGTCTGGAGACAAGTCTAGCACACTACCTCTCAGACGTTAAGCAATTTATATGCTCAAGGATGCCAAGGAAACAACGCAGTGGCTGTTTAAGGCAAACAGGGTTGACCCTAGCCAAAAGTAGAAGAAGAAGAAGATATTTTAAATTCTTATACCTTGAAGACAAAAAGGCGAAGTGTTATTTTTCTTTTTTTAATTTGCTTAAAAACCATTTTTCTTTACTCTCCTAAATTTTCTATTATATAATAGAAAATAGTTAGGCGCATAGAAAGTTTCACATGCTTTAAATGGCTAGGTGAGCCTGAAAATTGCTAACCTTGTTATTAAATATCTTCGCTTCTAAATGGTCAAAAATTCTAAAACTTGGGGATTTATTAGTAAGCGTTATTCTTAGCCTATAAACAAAAATTTAAAAAAATTTACCGAAAAATGGTTTCACGCTGGAACTACCTTAATTCAAAATTTCCAACTTTTTGTAAGTTTTGCAATTTTTTGTAAATTTAAACATAAAAAATGCCAAATTGACCAACTTTTGGGTGTTTTTGTCAACTTTTTGCCAACTTTCAAAAACATTAGGGGAAGCTCCCCCCTACCCGCCCCCCATTGGCACGTCACTGCCTGAACGGAACAAAGTAAAACTGCATATTTTTATCATAAAAAAGCATCTTATTGTTTGTTTTTTTTTAATTTAATTATTTAAACATTAAATATATATATTTTTTCATATTCTAACAAATTTTAATTAATTTTAGAAGTTTGAAGAAAAAATAGCATGTTTTATGCGGAACAAAAATTAACCTTTTGCTTCTTTTAAACAATAAACTATTATTTCGTTTGCCCTTTTGTTATAATAATTAAAATTTCAAGATCTTACGCATTTTTATTGTTGATTATTATTGAACTTTGCGTCATGTTAATCTGCATGTGTAAATAGATATAAACATAAACATTACTGCGTAGTGCAATAAATCAATCAACATGCAAATAATTAGTAATGTTATGAAACAAAATTAATTAAATAGATTTTTGAAAACTGCGATGAGAAAATTTAAATTTCAGCGCGTTACGACTCACGTGGTCGGTTTTTCGACCGACGAATTCGCAGAATTGTGCAAGTGGGATACAGGGATACATACCGTCTGGTCGTCTGACTCCGCCATCAAGTGCATAACTCTGTGCTAATTGCTAGGTAACCTTTCGACGTAAAATAATGGCATCGACGATTATTCGCAAATTGGTGAGTTTTAGCAATTATTTTTTGCACTGAAAAGTTAATTTATGTAATTTTACGTCATTTTTTTTCATTCTTTCATTTCACCCTCCTACTCTACAACCCCTGTAAATTTAAGAAAATTACTTCGATTGCACGTTTTTAAATCGGAATGACGCCATTTGGGGTGCAACGTAGTTCATGGGGGCTGCTTTTAAATTTTTTTTTTATGATTATGTAACTTGTCTGGTGTCTGATATTAGCAATTTATTTTATGGTTATGTTTTTGTTGTTTCAGGCAAAGACAAGTCCTTCTATTGGACGATTTTACGGTACAGGAGGAGTGAGAAAATGTACCCTAATTCCTGGTGATGGAATTGGACCTGAAATTTCCGCTGCGGTACAAAAAATTTTTGCAGCTGCCCAGGTGCCAATTGAATGGGAGACTGTTGATGTTACTCCAGTTATGGTAAACAGCAATTCTGTGGTCTTTTTAGCAATTTAACGTAATCTGATTAATTTTAGGGGAAGGATGGCATGTCACATATACCCCAAGCTGCCATTGATTCGATAAATCGCAATCAAATTGGGTTAAAGGGGCCCTTGGAAACTCCTATTGGAAAAGGTCACAGATCTTTGAATCTTGCCTTACGTAAAGAATTTAACTTATATGCTAATGTGAGACCTTGCCGTTCTTTAGAGGGGTAAATTTATTTTTAACTTAAAGTTTGTCTTTTCCTAAAGAGCCACTTTTAGGTACAAAACTTTATATGACAACGTAGATGTAGTGACAATTAGAGAAAACACCGAAGGAGAGTACTCTGGTATTGAACACGAAATTGTTCAAGATGTAGTTCAAAGTATCAAATTAATTACTTATGAAGCTTCTGCCCGTGTAGCCGAATACGCTTTTCAATATTGTAGAGAAAATAAGAGGAAAAAAGTTACTGCAGTTCACAAAGCAAATATCATGTACGTCTTTTATTATTTGAAAGAACTCAAATTTTGATTACAGAATATTTTTATTAATATTTTAGGAGAATGTCTGACGGTTTGTTCTTGAAGTGCTGTCGTGATGCTGCTCTGAAACATCCAGATGTTCACTTTGAAGAGAAATATTTAGATACAGTGTGTTTAAATATGGTACAAGATCCTTCCAAATATGACGTTTTGGTGATGCCTAATTTATATGGTGATATCTTATCTGACATGTGCGCTGGTCTTGTTGGTGGTCTGGGTCTTACAGCTTCTGGAAATATGGGTTTAAATGGCGCTCTATTTGAATCTGTAAGTAATTGAGTGCAAAATTTTTGTTAAATTGTAAAGCATAAAAATTGACACATTTGACACTTAGAGTGACAATGTCATTTCGGTTATGCTTATGATTATGACCATTATGAATCAACAGTAAAAGTTGGGTAAGTTTTATAATTTTTTTTTTAATATTACAGGTGCATGGAACTGCACCTGATATAGCCGGACAAGATAAAGCTAATCCAACTGCTCTTCTGTTATCAGCTGTAATGATGCTGAGGTATATGGAGTTGGCTGAGTATGCAAACAAAATTGAAAGTGCTTGCTTTGCAACAATAAAAGAAGGCACGCATTTGACAGGCGATTTAGGGGGTAAAGCAAAATGTTCTGAATTCACTACAGCTATAATTGAAAAGCTCTAAGTTTTGTTAGAGTTTGTCTAGAATAATAAACCTCAACTGGTAGGAAATCTACGATTAGTTAATTTTTTTTCCCAGTAACAATAATTTTTAATATTTTTGTTGTTGATGAGCAAGTTACCAGTGAAATCATATTGGTCAGTATTACTGCAAAGAATTAATAATTGCACCCTGTATCTTTCAATACTTTTAAAAGTTTTAAAGAGTATGTGATTTTATTATTTGCTAGTCATAATGAAAACATGGTCTTACATTTTGTGATAGTCTTTTAAGTTTTATTTAGTAGTTGTTGAATATTTGTAGGTAAATAACAATTATTGTTTCTCTACCCCCTTTTACAAGATTACCATTATGATTATACTAGTAATTTTTAATGTAACTTATTGATGACGAATAAATAAATTAAACATTTTTATGTTTGTTTTTTAAAGAAATGCTACAAGCAACTTTACACAATTTACCATCCTTGTGCGAGCACCTATAGGATCTCGATATTTATTATTAGTCGAACCTTAGTAGTTAGAATTTAAAAGAGTACCTACATATGTCCAGTTATGCTACAAAAGACGATTTATTTTTACCAGGCATAATAGCAGATGTGTGTCTAATTTTTGCAATAGTCTTTCATCAACTTTTCACATAAATTCAATATTCCATAGCAACCATGCTTAGGTTCTGACGAGATCAACTACTATATTATACTGTAATAGAAAATTCCAACTTCTCAAATTAAAAAAAAAAAACTTAACGGCATTTTTCAACGTTCTTGTGCTAGCTCAATTGATTTTTTATTTTTCCATATAAAATTATCCATATCTAACCTCGCCCCATAAGCAAATCTTTATCCAAAAACTTTATGATCAAAAAACCAATATATTTGTAATACCTCCCATGTAGCACAAATATTGGTCCAATATTTGAGGTACATCGCTGGAGTACTTCCAGCCATTTAATTTTAATATATTGATAAAATATTTTAAAATCAACTATTTATTTGAAACATTTCAAAAATTATGACATCGCAGGACGAGCTAGTGGAGTGCTTGCTGGCTGCTCAGTAAAGTTCTCAGAGCTAACTAGGAGTTGCACTGAAATGGCATTCACATAGAATCCGACACTGCTGATAGGTTTGAAAATGTAAGATTGCCAACCTTGATTGATTACTGAACCTATCGGCAGTGCTGGATTCTACCATCCAAATACAATCACCTATGTGAATGCAGCTTGAAAGGCAACCTGAACTGAGTAGTTCTCTTCAGCTGCATCCTCATGACTGAGGAATCGTAATCCAAATGGCTTATTTGCAACCGCACTCCATGTTCCTCCATTCCTGCTGGTCTTCTGCATCTCTCACTGTTGCCCTTCTTCTTGGGGTTCTTTGGTTATATTTTTTATATGATCAATCCATCCATTAGGTGAGCAACTTCTTGGTCTCCTAAGCTCTATCTTTCCTTAAAGTATCAACTTTTCCAGGCTTGATCCATCTCCACATATCCAAAATATTGTTCAATCTGATTGAGAAAGTTAGGCTCTGAACTAGGTGAATCTTGATGTTCGTCGATCCATATCTTCTTTAATTTTGTCATGACTCCACGTGCCATAATAGCGCTTCTCCTAATTTCTCTTTCCGATCCCCTGTCACTAACCACCAATGAACCAAAGTATAGAAATTCGCTTACTTTTTGCACCTGTGCTATTTAAGGTGCTGGCTCTATCGATAACCATTAATTTGGTTTTCTCTAAGTTTATTGTTAGGCCTAAGGCTTTACTTTCCTTAATAACTAATTGTAACATTTAGACGAGTTTGTCTTCATTATTATTAGCCAGCAACATAGTTCATCCGCCTATCTTAAAGCCGTGTGACACGTGTGTAAATTTGTTAGCAAATTTGGTAACCCATTGATTGGTTAAAAATTTGTTATTTTTCTTCTTGAGAAAATTCAACCTTGTCGCACTCCTTTCTGTGCCTTACACGGTTTCGATTCTTTATCATTTATTCTTACAATCGCTTCATTGTTTTCATATAAACTTTTATGATTGCTAACAGATGATCTGGAACACCCATTTCTTTTAGCGCCTGCCATAACTTGCTCGATCCCCCCCCCAATATTTTAGAAAGGCAAAAACACTCAAAGCTGGTCAAGTTGGCATTCTTTTATGTTTAAATTTACAAAAAGTTGGCAATTTTTAATTAATTTAGTTAGCAAATTTGGGATTGCTCTCTCCTGAAAAAAGTTAGTTGGGAACGTAAACGCCTTCAGCATATCAGCAGATACTTTTTTATTTTCACAAGCCCTGTCATTTTTCAGATGTCGTATGGCTTGATCGATTTTAGTCTTCATAACATCCGGTTCTTTGTCATCCCGTTCAAAGCAGAATTTCACATGCTCATCGTCTTCATCACCCTAATCCTGATTGACATCGTTCCAGCACATCCTCGTCTTCTCTCAGCAGTCTCCAACACTCAATCTCTACCACAAAAGTTTTTAGCTTGAAACTTCGTGTTAGCGTTCTCACTTTGTCAAACAGATCCCTTTAGTGGCGTGTGTATTATGATGGTTTTCCATTTGTTTTGTATATTTTGTTGATTATTCATTTTTATCACATCTACATTCTTTTTGCATTTGCTTACATAGCCGATTGTATTTCTCTTTCTGCTTTTTGGTTATCACGAAAAATGGAAACGGTTATTATCGAAAAACGGAAAGGACTGATAATCATATTTTGTTGCCATAGTCACCGATCCCTCTCCGACTTCCATAGCTGTGTCTGTGCTAGTAGCGCACTTCAAACCTTTCCACTCTTGATCAGGACCATTTTACCATTTCTCTTGATTTCGAATTTTAAATAATTTAGGTTAAACTTATCTTATCTGAATTACAAAAATGGTGCAGATCACAGCCTCGCTTTTGCAAAAAGGTACGAGCTGGGGCTTTCATCAGAGATAATAAATAGGTATGATTTAGGTAGACCTAAATATAACTGATTTGGGTCGATTCCCTTCCGTAAAATCGTCCATTGAGCCTTAACCCGTAACCTCTGACAAGCAGTCTCTCAGACCGCAGCAGAACTGAATTTCGTTATAAAACATGTCTAAGTGTCTGGCCACACGTGCAGTAAAATCCTGCTGGTAAAAGCCAAGTAGGCGCATTTTCAAGGTAATGCTGATACAAGTGCATTGCTAAAGCTGCGACATTACCTTTCATTTACCTTGACGATGGGCGTTTGAGGATGCACGAACGCCCATCCTCAAGGTAAATGAAAGGTAATGTCGCAGCTTTAGCAATGCACTTGTATCAGCATTACCTTAAAAATGCGCCTACTTGGCTTTTACTGCTTTTACCAGCAGGATTTTCCTGCACATGTGGCCAGAGCCTTAGTAAAAATTTAAAAAAATCCCTTTGTGTACCTTCAAATGGCATGTACACATTATGACTTGATAGTAAGCAGTAAAAAAAATAATTTTAGTAAGCGTTTACCTTAAATAGATTTTATTTAAAATTACAAAGATGCACTAAAAAGTAATTTTAATAAGAACAAACAAAGCTTCTTGAACACATCAATATAAAAGCGAGGGACTGGTGGGTAAGCTGGCTCACTGTTGGTGTACGAAATTCATAGCCCCACGCTTTTGTATTGACGTTTTCAAGAAGCTTTGTTCGTTCTTATTAAAATTATTTTTTACTTTTTAGTATGCATCTAAAATCCTAGAATCTCGAAAATCTCAAAAACTATTTGGGTACAAACAAATTTTGAATTCAAAATTTGAAATGGGGGAAACTAAGAGCATAAAGCCTACATTTCTTTTTCTCTTTTTGAATTTTATGTTTTTGACATCCACTCTGAAACCTTTTTTTCGTGATAAAATACAATTTTATGAAGCTCGTGATGTGATAACAATAATATTTTTTTTCTCGCTCTTTTCTTCTAATTATGCCCTGGCAATTACACGAGGTGTTATCACCGTTAGATATGACTTGGGTAACAATAGGCCCTTACACTTACAGTACCTACCCTTCGAAGAATACCGAACAAAGGAAAAATATTTGAAGAAAAAAGCCTTCAGTGCACTAAAAAAATTTCTTAAAACGTGTTAGTTGACCTACTTAAATAACAAAAATTTAAGAATAAAAAGGGTGCGTTCCACTTAAAGCCCACGACGACCGCAGCGTGGCCCCGTGGTTCTTTGATTGGCCTAAAGATCGAGAGCGGTTATTTGATTGGACTGACGAACGACCGTGGTCGTCGTGGGCTTTAAGTGGAACGCACCCAAAGTATAACAACAGTATAAAATTTAATATCTACCTGTAGATTATTATTTAAGACCTATTCTTAATAATACATTTTTGGTATAAAGAATAGCTCAGCCAAATACTATAGATTATAATACGTACAACTTAGGCCTATAACAATAGAATTTTCGTAGCACGAAAAAGTGCGCTATCTGTTTTGCATGAGTTAGTACTAAAGCTAAAACCCGTATAACACGCTGCATAATTTTATTTAAAATTTACATGTAAATGGTAACTAACCAATGAAAAACATTCGATGGCTACCAATAAGCTCTTTCTATTGGTTAGTTAGCATTAAATGTACCAACACCAGTTCTATAAAAGAAATTAAAATATCGAAATTATTGTTCAAGTCGCATAAGGTATTTCTGCAATCTTCATGTGGCAGTCTGCTGCAGATCCAACCCAATACATACATTTCGGAATTTTTCTCCGCTAAAAGTAGTTCCAGACATATTGATAAAAATTCACTTAAATATTTAATTCAGGATATATGCGACAAGCACTGCTATCAAATATTAATAAATTTATTTCAACAAAAACGTTTATATTACACTTTGTACGAGGTACGACAAGCACGAAATCTACTGTCAAAATGATTTGGTTGAAACTCCTACAGATAGTTGGCACTAGTGTGCTGGGCTACGAATTATCGGCTGAGTTGTACGTATTATAATCTATAGTATTTGGTTCAACAAATGACATGGCAAAAAATTGCAGTGATATTAATCTGATTAAATATATAAATTATTAACCCGTTGATATTAGATAATATAAAACTTCAAAATATCGAGTTATTATTAAATTAAAAAATTGTTAAAGGATTTATTTAGCTTTCAAACGTAATATCGTTCGTCATCAGAATAATATACAGATGTAATGTAAACAAGTCATGGAAACAAGAACAAGTATTGTCATTTGAACGGTAACTAGATAAAATCTAGGACCGTGAGTTAGGAAAAACCTAAATTGTGTTCCGGCAAAGAAGGAAAACCTAACTCCAATACGTAAAAAACTTAAAGGAGTAATTGGCTGTAAATGTTGCTTAAGCCATCAATATCAGTTTGCCGGTTCATTGTGTTGTTGGTCTTCTTTATACAAATCATTTCATGTACCAGCCGATCTTTATAATTTGGAACAGACTTGATGATTTTGGTGTTTTTGAAGTCCGCAGTATGTCCATCTACCAAGATATGTTTGGCGATGGCCGTTGAAAAAATCTGACCTTATATATCAAGTGGACTGTACAAATTGTAACTTGGTGTACATTGGACAAACCAACCAATGGTTGAAGAAAAGAATTGGTGGTCACATCTCAACCATCAGATGTAATAAGCCCGAATCAACGGCCATCGCCAAACATATCTTGGTAGATGGACATACTGCGGACTTCAAAAACACCAAAATCATCAAGTCTGTTCCAAATTATAAAGATCGGCTGGTACATGAAATGATTTGTATAAAGAAGACCAACAACACAATGAACCGGCAAACTGATATTGATGGCTTAAGCAACATTTACAGCCAATTACTCCTTTAAGTTTTTTACGTATTGGAGTTAGGTTTTCCTTCTTTGCCGGAACACAATTTAGGTTTTTCCTAACTCACGGTCCTAGATTTTATCTAGTTACCGTTCAAATGACAATACTTGTTCTTGTTTCCATGACTTGTTTACATTACATCTGTATATTATTCTGATGACGAACGATATTACGTTTGAAAGCTAAATAAATCCTTTAACAATTTTTTAATTTAATAATAACTCGATATTTTGAAGTTTTATATTATTTAATCTGATTAACACTAAAATTAAATAAAGTAAGCGGTCTCGGAGACCGCATGTCAGTGTCTACGTCCTAAACTTGTATGTCAGTGGTTACAGGTTAAATAATTTATAAAAAATTGTCTATGGTTTATTATATTTTCTGCAATGGTGGCGATAAGATTTTATAAATTCTTATTATATTAAGAGATTATTATAAATTTTATGACCATGATAAATAAAACTAATTAAGCGCCTGCATAATTTAGTGATATTCTACTTTTATACAGTGTCTCAGAGGGAGTAGATTTAACTGTCCAGAGCCTCACAACTTCAGGAGTCTTAATTTTCAAACTTTCATCGCATGTTGTAATAAAAATATAAATAAAAAAATATTTAAGAACAAAAACTAACATTTTATAATCTTTTTTTTTATAATTTTATATCTCCCCAACATTTCTCTTCACCATTACAGGGGTATGTGTATTACCTTAACCGCCGCCACTGCCCCACAAATTATGTAGTTAATTTTTATCTTTTAAAATAATGGCCGTCATAATTTAAAGCTCTTTTTCTGCATAATTAACTTTGGTGCCGGCCCATCCCTGAAAGGAAATCGAAACTTGTACATAATTACAATAATTTGAATTTCTTGTACCTGTAAAACAACTACACGCCACTGGTGCTCAAAATGAAATAATATGCAGTTGTAATACTTGACAAATCGTTCTACTTATTTAGGTAAACCTGTAATTGGCATTCAAATCTTGCAGTTTTGTAACCTTAAAAAATTTTTGAAATCGAACGTGGGGTCATAAATTTGAATTATTATATAATTTAGAAATTTATGGTTGACGTTGTCAGATGGCGGGCGCACTTTGTACGTGCGCAAACGTCATTCTGTCAAATCGAAGCGGTAAACATCTGATATTTGTGATAATTCAGTCATACTGATGATATTATATCAAAATTTTTAGTTAATTTTTAACCGTTCACCTGTGATATTCGGAAAAATTTTTTAGTGCAATTTTTGTTTTGTTAGTTTTTCTAGTGTATTTATTACAATAATTGTGTTTGTTTTGTTGCGTCATGACATTAGAACCTTGACATCTTATCAAGAGTTGAACAGAAGGTTCAAAATTTTACATTCGACTATACCTACCTTATTCTATACGTATGTTTTTACAAAGGTGATCAACGTTATTAATTTTAGTGTTATTTTGTTATCGACTTCATAATTTGCAAAAATGACCAGTGTAAGATGCGGTTTAGTCACCGCTGGAAAAATTGCTTTTGTAGCACGAAATGTCAAGTTTCAGCAGGGTAAGTGTGGATAATGTTTTATTTTCTACCCATTTTACAGTAATTTACACCTATCTATTGCTTTTGTCTATGCGAATCGACTCCAAAATTTTTAATCCAACTAACCCCTTCATTCCAATAGTTTCTGCTGAGTCGTGGTTTTGACGAAAAAATTGACAAATTTAATGTCAAACGCGCAAATTTTAAAATGCATAAATTCTAAAAAGCACTTGGTTACCAAAATTGATAACAAATTTTAAAATCATCAACACAATAATAATAATATTATCATTAAAATGCGTTTCATCTTTCCCCCCCCCCCCCCCACTCTCAAAATTCATCACATTTTGACTAGTGTTTTATTTTCAAATTTTGTTTTTTTTTGACAATCAAATCATTGCTGTTTTTAATACCCTGTACGTTTTTGATATGAGAATTATTTATTGTGCGAAGTTTCTTTGGATTTGCTCCAATTTGGAATGGAAAAATAAATAAAATTTGCATTGATGAATTTTTAAAGTGGTTTTGCAAGAAAAGAAATCGTAATAGGTATATTAATTCGTTCGTTTTGACTTTGATTTGAGCGGTTTGCTTTGACCCAATTGGATGGATTTCTTTCATCACCATTAAATTGATAATATAATAAAAAAAATTTTTTAATTACTGGTTCATCAAGGTTTGCTAAATTTTTATTACTTAAACAGATTTTGAAATAACCAGAATTGGCCAAATACAATTCGGTTCTGCTCTGCTTTACCTTGATAAGGTCAAATGTTGAAATGTAATACCTACATGTTGTACCTATTTCCTTCTTAATAATATAACAATAGTAAGTTGCTCAATTGTGTACAAAATTTGAATATACATTTTTGGATTATGTTACTATACTTGAAAATTAATGTGAATTTGTAACAATAATGGTTCCCCACCTATTTTTTGTACTACCGTTTTTCTCCAAAAATAGATGGAAAATTTTGGATGTTTTGAGGATTTCATCAAACCTAAATAAGGAGTACATAACTTTATAAAATATGTAAATATACCATGCGTTATACCATCTTTCAATTTTAGTTAAAATTATGTAAAAGAAGAAAGTCTAAAAAAGCAAAATTATCAAACAAAATCATGTTATAAATCAGACCTATTTTAGTTTAGCAATGGTGAACTCGTAACTTATGGGTCACTGAAGGTAGAGTTAACGCACTCTAGTTGGAACATCGTGGAAAATTTTCTGCGCGTAGAGATAGAGGGAGAACTTCAGTGCCGTCGTGTAGACGAATTATCGTATTACGTTAACTTTACTCGGGTCACTCGAATTTCAAGACACCCGCATAAATATTTAATAAGGACATTTTTCTTCTTCAGGTGCCGTCTCCTATCGGAGGTTGGCGAACATTAATATTAAATGGTTTTCTTGGTAAATTACTCTCTCGGTGGTTTGCCATTGTCATTTGCCAAGTTGGATAAATTTTGTAGCCGGGTTGGGGATCGAACCTAGGGCTTCTAGCTAGAGTCAGGTCTTTAGCCCGCTCACTTAGCTCACCTCTTTTTCCAATAAGGACATTGCACCGACTATTCGTTCAATTTACACATTGCTCCATAGGCGTTTGAACTTAAGGGCGACTTGCTTATCGGATCTAAGTTAAAATCTCGTGGATATTTGGAGCGCGACAGTTGGACGTGTCAGTGATCGTTTTCCAAAGGTGACACCCTGACAGATTGATTTGTATGGTCTAGGACGTTTGAACGCAGGGATGTTAAAACGCGAGCAATTAAAATTTCACTCTCTGCTGTTAAAGCTCTTAATAAGAGCATAATAGCGTAGCATATCTTTATATAAGAAGTTTGCTTGATCTTTGTTGTAAGAATGTCCTAGCGGTTAGGATATTATTTTAAACCACTTCAGAACGCAGACGGGTCGGGTGGTGGACGAGTAAATCGTTACCAACGCCATTCCTCCCAAAATCGCAGAGTCGGAGTACGTCGGGACCAGGCCCGTACCCAGGATTTAATTTCGGGGGGGGGGGGCACTTAGTAAAAAGTAAAATTTTTAATGGTTTTTCTTTCGAGAATTTTTATTATTATAAACAAATTTTCATTTACTTTGAAAAAAAATTTTTTTTTGAACATTTCGGGGGGAGCACGTGCCCCCAGGTGCCCCCCCCCTTGGTACGGGCCTGGTCGGGACGGCCAAGAAGGTAAACGTGACGCAGCACAACTGCAGAAAAGTTCTTTCTACAATATATCTTTGGTGCATTTTCTGGAGAAGAACTGATTATGGTCGACGGTGAGGTATTGTACACCTCCTCGCCAATGACCGTTCTTATTAAGAGTTTCCACCTTTTTATAGGACTATATTAACCCAGAATCCTTGAAACATGTGCTAAGTTAACATAATTCAATAAAAAATAATGTAAGTTCTATTACTAAATAAATAACATAAAATAACATGTAACCTAAGCTATAAACCGGGATCTTTTGGTTTTAAACTATTTCTATTGAAATTAAAATAAATTCGAAATGAATTTGAAAATATAATAAATTCTGAAGCAAAAATTATTTCAACTATTTCGCGTCGCGATGATTCTGTTTATTTTATTTGTATTTTGTAATTTAGTAAATTCATAATGACCATAGATCTTGTATACAAGATCTATGATGATGAGCCTGTAAATTGCTTTTCTCAATAGGTAAAGCCACGAAACAGAGGGAATGGGCAATTCATAAATAATATAAATTTATATTTGCAAAACATAATAATAATTTAATGGATGATTGTTGAAAGGATAACTAACTTCTGAGAGGTGGAGTATTGGAATAGTAATTAATACGTTAAAATATATATAAATAAAAATTTTAAAATATATTAATTTAGATAATAAATTACATCATTTTTTTTGCCATAATTGCCATTTCAATAACAATTAAACGTATGGTTAAATCACCATATAATTCTCATTGCAATTTACTATACATGAGTTATTAATATTTCCACTTATCTGACTTAATTTATTTCAACACCAAACGATGAGAGACACAATTTTGAATAATAATACATCGAAAAAAAATTTAATTCAAAACGTAGACATAATACCCTTTCAACAATCACCCATTCAATTAATAATAAGATAAAAAACATAATTTCTCTCAACTTCAATTAAATTCAGGAAGTTGTTAAATTATAAGATTCAAAATACCTGCAAATGAAATGTAACAAAGAGCAATAACTTATTATTGAAAGCTTATGAGAAAAATTTAATTTTTATTTACTTTTTGTTATTTTTATGTTATTTGCATTGCCAAACAAATGCAATCGTATGGTTTATTTATTTATAAATTTTTATTATTTTTTTAGATAACTTAATATTGGCATTGAAATAAATAAGCGAATAATAATATTTGTTTAAAATGCATTTTTCAATTAAAAAAACATTAGGTTAACTTTTACTTGATCCAATAATTCAGTTGCATAATTGAATGGAGGTTTAACTAATACACCTATGACTCGATTTGCGTCGGAGTTATGTTCTGGAAAAGGTCGACGCATATTGAAGCAACACATATCAAATAATACTTTTCCAGAAGATCCCATATTTATTACTTTATACCTCAACTTTAATCATTATGTTAATCTACACTGTTTTAACGAATTCTATTTTGAATGCGTTGTTAAATTATTCATGTTTCATTTTACAGCTTCAGGCAATTAACAATGTGGACTAAGTTTTGCTAAAAACATATTTATGAAAAGGACTTTTTCTGAGATATATTATTTCACGC
Source organism: Rhagonycha fulva (assembly GCA_905340355.1). NCBI lineage: Eukaryota > Metazoa > Arthropoda > Insecta > Coleoptera > Cantharidae > Rhagonycha > Rhagonycha fulva. The sequence continues at coordinate 41,548,512 of HG996556.1, forward strand.
ATTGCTGTTACTAAATAAAATCTTAAATGTGGACACATCATTTGGTCTACTAGGAATAGGTAGCCTAATGGGGTTTTGTAAAAAACGACGCAAATCGAGACTATGGTATATACAGGTTGTCCCAGTAGATATATAATACAAAATTAGCACTCTTTAACAACTCAAGGTATAGCGTCGTGTCTGACACGTCCACTCGTCATGAAGTCAAATCACGTTGATGATGAATTGATGACTATCAATCAAATGATATTATTATGTTTGAATATCAATAATTAGTTGTAGACATTTGGCATTCTGATACAAATTTAGATATTTGCAATGCTGCCAGAAATGCAGATTTTTCAGATATATTTTCGTAATTTAAAAAGACGTTTATAATAGCCAATGTAATATAACTTTTCTAGTGTATCAAACTCCGACACTCAAACTTCATTTTTGAATATTTTTTATGTTTTGAACAATTCTGATAATAATTTGATAAATATTACTTTACAAATTGCTATTATTAGTTACACATTATTTCGATATTTGTTTTTCTGATAAATACATACATAAGTGCAAGGGCACTGCATAATATCAAAGGGAGCGCAATATTGTTCGAACCATTTTAGCCTTATAATTTGCATGGTTCTAAATTCTGAGTAATATTAGTGCGCTGATAGTATAATAAATATTACATTTTGTAGTTATTATAGAATTTATTTGATTTATTTTGTAATTCTTATCAGTCTATCTTTAAAAGGTCGGTTTTATATTATTATGAAGTGGAAGATACGAAGTAGACAATTATCACCATAGTGGTATTTATATTTGTATGGAATTATTATAATACAAAGTAAATAATAAAGTTCTGTATATTATCTATCTACACTTTCGGCTGTAAAATGATAGTTTGACTTTTTAATTTTTCATTTCACAGATCACAAAACGTAGTTTTGTTTGACTTAAACTCAAAGTAATTGGAGGAATCCAATGTAAATTGTAATCAAGGCAGTAATTTTTTCCTTACTGTAATTAATTTCATTGTTGGTCTTGATATTTAAAATTTAATTTTAAGGTAAAATTCTAATTGAAGGTTTTCATAATTAACTACAATTAATTGTTGATAAATCAACGACTGGTACTACTAGAAATTAGAACAATACCAAGTTGGATTATTATTTTTTCACCTTCAAAAATTTAATCAACAATTCTCAAGTTTACTTATTGTGTATCATTACGCGGCAGTTACCAATTAATTCCAATTCGTTCTTTGTTTTACAAGAGCCTCGCTTACGGTGCTTGGTTGCTTTCCGGATTGAAGAGCAAGGTGTGTTGAATGTCATTCAGTAAATTCAAGAGCACCTAACGTTTCACTCAGAAAGTGCTCATTTGCAATGGACATGAACATAAGCGTAAAACAGAACGACTAAAGTCAAAATATTTGAACTTTTTGTTATGTTTTATGCAATGCTGGATTAGCCATATAGTAGAATTAGCAAATGCCACAGATATCCAGTTTAAGTTTTTTATTTAGCAAAGAAAGGATAATTTAAAAAATGGAAGGGCCTTTTGAAGTTTAATTCGGCACTGTTTTTTTTATACGATTCATGTACTACCTATTATATGCTTATGTATTAGGATGAAGTCTGTGCATGATCATTGATCATCATTCAATGATAAACTTCAATTTTTAAGATTTGTCTTTATGTTTATGCCTATTGTGAATGGGCACTTACTTTTATTCAGATATAATAGTGTAAAATTTTGATTGGTACTTGTGACCCTCCTTTATTAATACAATTATTGATCGAGAGTACATGAATATTAATTTTTGAAATTAAAAAAATTGTTGTCTCAAAAAGGGTACACCATGTCTTTAAAATTGATCAAATTATACAAAAGCAATAGTTTTTCTTGATTTAAAATTTCTTATACATTTTCCTTTTCAGTAATTCTATCATCAGTATTGAACAGAAAGTTTTTAATTAACGGAAATTCATTTTCGACAAACGTGTTGCTATACAAAGCATCAACTCCGGGTGATCCTCCTAATAATAACAACACCACTAAAAATACATCCACAACATCTTCAAAAGACATTTCAAGCAATGCACCACCCCCTATAACGCCTACTGGTGGAGGCAGTGGCGGAGGAAAAAATAAAAATACTTTATCTTGCCCTAAATGCGGTGATCCCTGCACTCATGTGGAAACATTTGTCAGTTCTACAAGATTTGTCAAGTGCGAGAAATGTCATCACTTCTTCGTCGTTTTAAGCGAACTCGATAGCAAGAAAAAGGAAGGAGTCGATTCAAAAACCGGATTTTTTCGGAAACCTCCTCCTCCACCCAAAAAGATCTACGATTTTCTTAATAAACATGTTGTTGGACAAGAGCACGCTAAAAAGGTGAGAGTTTTATGAAATTAGGTATATTTCACCTGAAGCATACTGTTTTTAATTAGGTACTATCGGTTGCCGTATATAATCACTACAAACGAATTTTTAATAATCTACCCAATGGAGGTGCTAGGCAGGACATAGCCGTCATGGAACAAGGTCCCCATCAAAACTTTTCCCACCGAGGTATTTGAAGATTTTATTGTAGAATTTGTATGCGTGGGTGTGTGAATGAAATTTGTTTGGGAGCTGTGCTAAATTTTAGGGTATACCGTGATTTCAAAATCGATATCAACTACCAGGTTACAATTTGTTTTGTGTAAGTTATGTAATTACTAAGCTATCATCAATATAACTAGTATTTATTTTAAAATTCCAATATTGTTGAAAAAACTGTAAAATTGTAAAAAGTTGCATCAAAATCCTTCTTATCGTAATTGTTTTTAACGTTTTCTGTCACAACTTTTATGCAGTCTTGGGTATCCAAAATAATCAAATTTCTAGTGATATAACAACTTACACGAAAATTTAATTTTAAACATGCGGGTGTAGATTTACCATTCTTAATCGGCTAAATATTCAAATTTAGCACCGAATGAGTCCAACAATGTTTTTAAGTTATTCCTAAACTGAATGAATGTGTAGAAAACCTATAAAAATGTGTAACATGTGCAGATCTGCTCCATATAACAGGAATGGGGCATTCCAATTCGATGGGTCTGAACTTTCAAAATTCTCACTCAGATACAGCTTCGGGTACCCGACACAACACTTCAGGTTCTGATATTTTAGACCAGTCTTCGCACGATCTCAAGTTGGAGAAGAGTAACATACTATTGTTGGGACCAACAGGATCGGGTAAAATTGGTTTTAGCTATTTTAGCAGATTGATCATTTTTGTGTCGCAGGTAAAACGCTGTTGGCACAAACCATTGCTCAATGTTTGGACGTTCCATTTGCGATATGTGATTGCACCACCTTAACGCAAGCCGGATATGTAGGAGAAGATATCGAAAGTGTGATTGGGAAGTTGTTGCAAGATGCGGGTTATAGTGTAGAGAGAGCTCAAATCGGTATAGTGTTTCTGGACGAAGTTGATAAAATTGGCGCGGTACCAGGAATTCATCAGTTACGCGACGTTGGAGGTCACTTTAATTGTTAATTTTGATTACAATTTTTTAAAATTGTTTTGTTTTAGGTGAGGGAGTCCAACAAGGAATGTTAAAAATGTTGGAAGGTACAATTGTTAACGTACCAGAACGAAATTCTCCTCGGAAGTTGAGAGGTGAGACTATCCAAGTTGATACCACAAATATTCTGTTTGTCGCCAGTGGGGCATACAATGGCCTGGAAAAATTGGTTCAGCGTCGTAACAACGAAAATGTAACTTTGATGCTCTTGAAATCCATATTGCTTATTTTGTATGTTAATATTTTAGTTCCTCGGTTTCGGTGCTTCGATATCTGGTAGTCAAGGAAGACGTGCCGTTACTCAACAAGCGTTAGATAAATCTTCGATGTCTGCAGAAGAAGAAAATTTGGAAAAGGATGTTTCTTTGAAACAAGTTCAGGCTCGTGATCTCATAGAATTTGGAATGATTCCCGTAAGTTTTTATCCTTTTTGGTGTTTTGTAACGACAATGGCGCTCAACCTTTGATCTGAAAAGCGGCTAGCAAGTCTACAAAACAGATACAGGATTGAACATCATTGTTATATTTATGGCGCCCAACATGGGGCTCATATGTACGTAGAATTTATTTGAATTAATTTTGTTGGTTTTAGGAATTCGTTGGAAGATTCCCCGTGTTAGTACCGTTTCATTGTTTAAATGAGTCTTTATTAGTTCGTATTCTCACCGAACCTCGTAATGCGATAGTACCTCAGTACCAACGCTTACTAGCAATGGATCAGTGCGAATTAGGCTTCACTCCCGAATCTTTGAAAGCTATTGCAAGGTTAGCAATGGAAAGGAAGACAGGTGCCAGAGGTTTAAGAGCAATAATGGTAAATTTTAACCTCCCATTTTATTTTTCATACCATTTTAACTTTTCTATTTCAACAGGAAACTTTATTATTGGAACCTATGTTTGAAGTACCAGGTTCTGAAATAATGGGGGTTCAAGTAACAGAAGAATATGTAACTGGTAAAAAAGGTCCTATTTACGTTAAGAATACCAGTAGCAGAGAAACAACAGAAGAAGAGGATTTAAAAACTTCTATTAGACTAAAACAATAATTTAGCGAATTTACAGGTGAAAATGCAACACTTTGATGTACAAATATATTTAATTAATCTTATGAACTCTGAATTATGCCAACAAGAGAAATAAACAAATTTGTTACATCCTTTGATGTGTACATACAGTGCAAGTAAATAAAAAATAATTTCGGTATATTTTGACTATTTTTAAGTTGTTTTTCCAAATTAATACAAGTTGGCTTCTTTTTAAATATTTTAATAGTTTTAAATAGTAATTATAATATTTTTAATGTTATTTCCTGTTAAATTATTAAAGCTGATCGAGAGGCAAGTAAGTTGTTTAATAAATAAATAAAGAATAGGCAAAAAACGGTTTTAGTGTTGCTAAAATTCCTGGTAATAACCAAAAGTAAATTTAATTTATTTTGTAACTCTTTTCTCAGAGACTTTGATTTTTTGATTATTATATATTTAAAAATTAGTTTTTACAAATATAATTATTATAAAAGTTTGCTCTGCTGTATATAAATTAAAAAATTCTTTAAATTTTAATTCACTAGATTTGTATAAGCTTTATCTATGTACCTTAACTCAATTTCTTCCTTTAAATTATCCTCAATTAACAATTTTCGAAGATTTCTCTTTCTTTTCTGGAAAAAAAATTTAACAAATTAAATGGTTCAAAAATAACGTGATTTTTGTTACAAATTTCAACATCGTATTGATCACATGCAATTCGTGCCGCATGGGAATCAAAAGGGGATTTAGTCCAATGTGCACTTTCGGATCTCGCTCTATTGCTCTCTTATGACTGATAGCCATAATAGCATCATCGCTGAAAATGGTGAAGGGAAATAATTTTGATATTTTTTTTTTATTAAAACTTACAATCGAAAAATTGCCTTATCAGTACCAGAACCCATTTTGTATTTGGAAGTAAACTGTCACGTTAGTTTGTCACAATAAACTGTTTTATAATGGCCAATCAAATTAGGGCTCTGAAATTCAACTATTTCAGCAGCACACCTTTGTACTTTTTGGAACCTAACTGATTTTTCCAACTTTGAATTGAGAATAATCAATTTCAAGTTGGAACTAATTTTAAATTCAGGACGATTAAATAATTGGGTGCTTACTGTTTCTTATTTTGAAAACTGAATTTTGAGGTCTTTTGATTTATGAGGCCCCAGGCGCGCGTCTGTTTGGAAATCCGCCACTGCTTGCAGCCTTATAAATTTAGATCTGCCAAAAATGCAAACATTTGGAAGTTGAAATGCTACTGTACAAAATGCTAGATCTGATTTGGCAAAACTTGTATATAACTAAATATATAAATTATTAACTAGTTGATATTAGATAATTTAAAACTTCAAAATATCGAGTTATTATTAAATAAAAATAGTTAAAAGATTTATTTAGCTTTCAAACGTAATATCGTTCGTCATCAGAATAATATACAAATGTAATGTAAACAAGTCATGGAAACAAGAACCATTATTATTATTTAATAATAACTCGATATTTTGAAGTTTTAAATTATGTATATAACTAAGCTTATTTATAACATCCGCTTTGCAATCAATCAAGAATTGCATGATGCAAATGCTTGAACTCTGGATATACCTGTAGGTAGACAGGATAGATAAAATCATTAAAAGGTTCCAATTTATATCTGACAAGTTCAATTTATTAAAAAAATATTTTAGTTCAGTACAAAAATTAAATTTGGGTATTTGTGTAGGCAAGATTCACTTCTCGTAATTCTTTATCTTCTCTTAAATAATCGGTTTTCAGTAATTCTTGTAACCTTCTTTTTCGTCCCTGTAAACCAAACTGTTAGATAAAATGATCAACTCAAAAATTTAATTACAATATGGCTCATTAAATTAAGAGTGTGCAATTCTCGTCTCATTGTTAGTAAAAGTGGATTTAAGCCTATATGGAGTTTTGGATCCCTTTCCATCGCAATTTTATGATTAACCCCCATAACAGCATTATTCCTAAAATTATAAATGTTAAGGATTTTTTAACAATAATTAGGTAAAAATGTCCATACAGCCGAAATAATGTTTGGTCTGTAAGATTAGTACCCATTTTTAAAAAAATTTAACCAAAACCTAATAAAATTCTAGTAAATATAAAAAGGATAAAATATTTATGCAAAAGAATTAAAAATTGTACATAAAAGTCACAAAATCTTTTGTTTAAAAAAAAAGTTAAACAGACTATCAGATTTTTACACAGTTATTTGAAAGGGGCTAAACTTACAGCCCCAAAAAATATTAATAGCTGTAGTTGTCCTTGCGCCGGCCCTGCTTCTATTATCTAATAAAAAATTATTTGACTTATTATGAATTTAAAATTTTAATTAATGAATAAAAATTATGTCGAATTAATTAAAATTTTAAATTTTCTTAATCTACATAATATCACGAAATGTAGAATGCGGTCAGAAGCTGAAATGTACATAAAAATTTAAATAAATTAATAATTTGATCAATGAGTTAGTAAATCATTGCAATACTTGGTTCGAGTACGATAACCTGGCACCGAACATATTATAGTTATTTAGAAAAACTCAATGGAATTTGTTAGATAACTTTGAAAGTAAGTGTTTAAGGTGAGGATGAATATCAAATATGGATTAGTTTAGGTAATAATAAATTGTAAAGTTTCGATATTTTACATTTGAGTATTTGGCCTCGTCTACTACATTTTGTTGACGGTGCGTGAGCTCGATGTAAATACCTCTACAAGATTTAGCGAGGGGCTTTTTAAAAAAACCGCTTGTTCAACTGTCTACTTTCCTCAAAGGCGTTTGTTTCTGACTGAAGAATTGAGTCAAACATTCCTAGAAGGCCTGAAGGCGATCGGTAGCGGGAATTTTATTAATCCATTGGTTGCAGGTAATTAGAAAGGCCGCTAAAATACAAATTTTACGATTGAAATCTCGATGAATTCTGAAAGAGTATATATTAAATAAGAGAATTAGCTATGACAGAATGCCTTAAATGCCCCTGTTTTTTCAAAAATCGAATTTAATAACTTCGATTTTCACAGTAAATTTTAAAGCAAAGTCGCTCGGGATTGGTGAATCAAATCATTCAGTTCATTCTCCTGTCGGTACGTGCACCGAGATATGGTCTTAGCTTTGCGCAGAGTGGGAGCGACACTTGCATTGCGATGCTGTAACAGTGCACTCCGAACGAAAATCATGGTTTTTAACCCTAAATGTGCGGGAAAAATGGCTTAAAGCGCCCGAGCGCAGCGAGGGGTGCTTTAAGTCGATTTTTCTTCGCACAACTACCCTGCGTTAAAAATCCACTCTCACGAGTTTCACCTCTCAAAGATTTACCTTTTCCTTGACCCACGGGCCTAGGGATATTTTTAAATTAGTTGTCATTTTGATGAAAATGGCTCGAAGCGCCCGAGCGCAGCGAGGGGTGCTTCGAGTCAATTTTCATCAAAATCACCCTCGCAAGAGCCGGACCCACGCGCAAAAGTAACTACCGTTCGTTAAATTTAAGTAACCCTTTTCTGAAGTAATTTTTAAATAATTTTAAATGTTTAAATTAAAATTTTTAATTAATAAAAAAGGAGAACGCATTCCTACCATAGCGCAAGAGTTACTGACTAATTTGTCAAGTGCAACACTCTTATGTTTAGGAGCGCACGTACCTCGAACGAACGAACTTGATTAACCAATCACGAGCGTTTAACCTTCGAAAATCAAGCTTTTTTAAATTCGATTTTTGAAAAAACAGGTGCATTTAAGGCATTCCGTCATAGCTAATTCTCTTATTTAATATATACTCTTTCAGAATTCATCGAGGTTTCAATCGTAAAATTTGTATTTTCGCGGCCTTTCTAGCTACCTTTCCCCAGTTTTATCGTTAATTGATACGCATAGTGATCGTTTCGGGAGTGATAATGTCTTTGGGGCGAGGAGTTTTAGGAAAATGGTTGGAATCACAAAGACCAAGGGACTGGATGAGTGGATTAGGACAGTCAGGGCATTTGAGGTATAGTTTAGAAGTTAGATTGCGTATAAAGGTGTCCAGAGGTAGAACGCCAGAGGCGGCCTGGAGTTGTCTATTAGTGATAAACCATGGTGCATCCATGGCTTGTCTGATACAGACGTTCTGCATGGTTAGAAGCCTGTTCATCTGATTTTGGAAAGCGAACCCCTATGCTGGGATCGCGTAGATTAGGATTGGCCGAATTATGACCTTATAAATCCTAATTTTATCTTTCGGCTACAAATTGCTCTTTGTACCGATCACTGATGAGGCTAGAGAACCCTTAAGGCCTCTTGCTTGGAAAATACATCTGTCGATGTGTTTCGACCAAGAAAGTCTTGAGTCGAGGGTCACACCGAGATATTTGGTGGAGTCCTTCCAAGGAATTTTTTCGCCGAACATCTCAAGTTTGTCGGGGGGGGGGGTTTCCTATCGAACATGATAGCTTCATTCTTGCCCGGGTAAACTGCAAGTCTTCACTTGTAGTACCAGAGTTGAAAAAGTTTCATAGTATTACGAGCGACAGTGATGTTCATTTTTCATCGAGGATGAGCGGTCAGATTCAATACATCGTCTGCGAAGCAGGTCAGCGTGGCAGTAGGAAGGATGGAGATGTGGTGAGTGTAAATATTAAAGAAGATGGGGGAAAGGATTGAACCTTGCGGCACCTCCACGCTAATAGGTCTGATAGTGGAGATTCACTGTAATTCCAGCTATTTCATATATATAATTTGGGGGGTTGGAGAACGAAACTTATATACCAAGAGCCAATACAATACTCTTGCATATTATTTTTACGGTAGTTGCTCTATTTAGCCTCAATTTTGAATGATCCGCAAATTTTTAAGTTTGTATTTGATATTTACACCCTTACCCTACCATAATTTCATTAGAAAAATTTTTAAATCCGGTGCCAGGTTAACGTACTCACTCCGGTATATCTTTAAGAATTGGATCAGAAACATCAAGTTCGTCATAGATTAGGTTATTCACTTGTGCCGGCCTACCTTTTACTCGGTCTTCCTACATCTATCACACTTTGATAAAAGAAAATGCCTTAGTCGATTTTTCTAACAAAAATGCATAAGATTTTGTCGAAAAAGTAATTATCTTTAAACATTTAATTTTTGTGCCCAAAAAACAAGGTTTATAAAATAATGGCTTGTTCGAAGTTTGATCAAAATTTTGATGCCCTGTTTATTTGTTTACATTATGACTAATATGAAGACGTAGAGGACGAAAATCGTATTTGGGACTGGCGCAAACGTCAAAAATGCAGAGTTGGCAAACCAAGTTGAATGTGAAATTTTTATTATACTTATATATCTATTGGTGCTCTATAAATTTTGGCCTAAATAAATATACTGATGAAACATAATTATTTTCGTCAGCAAAGCCTTTCACACTTATACAATCTTTTTAAAACCGCCCAATATTTTTCGACGCCCTGTATATTATAAAAATAAATTAAAAAATGTTTAAAATATCATAATTATAACTCGTGACGTGATTATTTATAACAATTTTAACCAAATAAACTGATAAGGAAAACATGGAAATGATATTTAATTCAAAAACCGGTGCCTTTTAACATTTATCCACCTGAAGGTCATATTTGTCAGACAAAATTTAAATAACATAACCTTAAAATACTCAACTTAATAAAACACTTTCTCTAAATATTGATAACAAAAAGTTGTGTGATAACACTTTTGTAAATTCGTGATTATATTAACAGTTTTTAGTTGGAAGTTGTTCATAAAATATCGAAAAACCAATTTCAATGTGTTTCTAAAAAATATGGAAATTGTACAAATCTCGCAGTTAGCCATTGTGCTACGGAACAACGGTGATAAGGCACTAAATTCGAAGAGCAAATTTTCTTTGTCTACCAGCTTATTGTCCAATTTGAACCATTATTTCGAGCAAGTGATCGAACGAGATGCAACTAATTCAACGTTCCAGGTGGTAAATAACAGTAATCTTAAAACAGAATTTTATAGGGATTTGCAATTCTTGCACGATTTTGTACAAAGAACGCTTAGTTTGAAGTTAACTCCGTCTTTAATACAAGGTTCCGATGCTACAGTTGTGGATATATCCAAATTTAAAAATATTCAGTTGTTGGAGTTGAACAAAGTTAGTCCTGCGATTGTGCGTGGAATTCAATCGTTAAAACGACAAATTCACTTCTTGGTGTGTAACAGAAGTGTCCAGTCTTTGAGCGAAATATTGGAGAAATGTGGTGCGGATGAAAGTTTGGGTTACACTTGGTGTTATTTAAAGGAAGCTAGTTTTAGTCACAATAATTTGGAACAATTGGATGCTAGTCTGGAGTACGTACCTTGGTTGAATTCACTCGACTTGAGTCACAATCAAATTAGCGATGCTCGCCCGATTAATTGTCTACCTAACTTGAAGAGTTTGAATTTGTCTTATAATCGACTCGAAGTGATACCGACCTTCACCGGCCAACTCTGTAGTCGTCTTCAAGTGTTAACACTTAACAATAATTTCATCGAAGACATCAGAGAGTTAACCACTTTGATTAATTTGTGCGAATTGGATTTAAGTAACAATTGCTTGTTGGATCATGAATCTTTAGGTTCGTTAACGTATTTGGCTGCTTTGCATTGGTTAAACGTGGACGGCAATCCGCTTAGTTTTCACCCTCAACATCGAACTCGTTTAGCTCGTTATTTACATAGCAACACCGGAACAGTGCGTTTCACTCTGGATCACGTTTTACTAAACCCAGCGGAGAAGAAACTTGTGGGATCCCTCCATTTGATTCAAGCAGTGCTGCATAGGTCACACCATTCTTCGTTTTGTTCATCTATCGGTGACGGTACAGTAGTAGGCACCGCAAGACATCGTCGCGTTCGAAACGTCGTTATTTCGGACGGCGAAGAAACCGTCGATATGGAAGCCAGCATGACGTGTTCTACTGCTTCGTTTACTGGTAATCTTGACCATTTGGAAACTAAACAAAAAATTGAACAGTTACGAAAAGAGTATGGTGAAACCTGGTTGAACAGTTTGGGCGGTTCCTATGTTCAAGAAGTTTTAGGAATAGAAAAAACTTGGGTTACCCATTCATCGAGTCCTTACGAAAACGATTTTCTCTTGCACGCCCAGGATGTTGATTTCGGATCAAAAGACAAGTGTGAAATTGTTTCGGAACAATCAACCATCAATACGTTCACCACTGCAAACGACGAGTCTACCGTTTCTGATAACAACAGCGTTTATGGTGGTGAGCGCGCACCAACTCCAGAACCGCAGTTGAGCGATGACGAAAATTTGGGTGAAGGTGAAGAAAATTTGTATTTAGCCAATATTAAAGATGATCCAGAGCCTCTTTTTATTGTACTAACTGATACGCATTTGCGGGAACGCGAATCTTTAACTGGGAAGGAGAGAACACATTGGCATCTGGAAGGGTTGCAAAGTTGTGAACTTTTGGGTGACGATTGTACCGAAATCCGGTTAACTTTTGATACGGTTAAACGTGATCGCCGCGAACGATTGTATGTGCTGGAGGTTAATGAAGCTACGAGGCTTTCATGCGTTTTAAACAATATTTTAACAAATCGTCCACCAGAACATAGTAAACTTGTGGTGTATAGGTGTATGAAGTGTTCAACACAATTTAGTAACGAAAAACAACGAGGACGCGAAACTCCAATCATGGAATGCCCGATTTGTCAGAGCACAGTTGTCATTGAAGATGACGAAGCTTAGGGGCTTTTCAGTGCAGCTTTCACCTGTCATACTGTACAATGAAGTTAGGTTCTTTTAAAACCCTTTAAAGATCACGGTCTACTCGATACCTCTAAATGTATCCCTTCTGAAGGTTTAAAACCTTCCTGCTTACTGATAACCTTGTGATACTATTTAAAATAGCACAAATATTCTAAACAAATTAAGTCAAAACGAAACAACCACCTAAACTTTTAGGTGGTAAAAATAATATTGTATGATAATTGTACCCTTATTATCAGTGGACAGGAAGTCCTTTAAGTTAATTAATCTATAAATCCTCTGGTAACAAGTAAGTCAAGCTTGTATTCTCATAGCAATACAAAAACGAAGAGATGAACCAGAGCTACCAAAGAAAGTGATGCTGGAGTACACAAGAACTAACAAAGTAAATATGTTGCATTAGTTTCCACATCTCTCATTAATGTAAATTAAATATAAGGGGAACTACTCATTCATTATATTTATAATATAATCATTGAATTTTGTACTGATTTTTGGATCTTATGTAATAGAAAGTACCTACCTTCACATATTAAATAATATATTTTATATAGCTAACCACAAATTATGCTTTTATTGTATAAATCATTATAAAATAGATTTTATTTATTTAGAAAAGTTTTGTTTTACTGGAATTTTTAATAAGAATAATATCACTTCTTTTAAAGGAATGGTGCTCAATTAAATAATGGTTAAATGTGATTGTACATAAAAGTGGAATTTTGTAACAAATGTGATTATTTTCTGTGCCGTTATGTTTATAATAAATAAATAAAAATGTTTGTAAAATACCATTTATTATTGTTAAAAAAAACCCAACTATTACATATACATAAATAGCTTGCAAGTTAATATAATAAATATATACAGGGAGCGCACAAAAATATTAATAAAAAATGTTAACAAATAAATTAAAATAAAAAAAACTTAACATTGTAAAAATTATACTATAGAAATAAAAAAAATATTCATAATACATAGGTACTTTTTGGCAATTTGGTCTAAATTAATCTTAATGTAAAAATTGAATTTTGCTATAACGATCTGTGTTGTTCCTTATGTATACTGCTGAGATCTGTCATTGTTTCTACTTCTCTTGTGGGAAAAATTCGTCCAAATCTGAAATTACAAAAAATTTTTATTGGACAATAAATTATGATGAGCTGAGCTTATTTGAGAGCAGGGATGGAATTCAATATTTTTAAAAGCTTCTATTTAATTTGTGGTGGATGACGTTACATTTTCAAAGCGATTTTTCAGGTACTTCAAAGTGAGCAATTGCGTTGAAATTTAATTTAATTCAATCTTAAAAATCGTCATTTTTAATATCAAACATGGAAATAAATTTTTTTTACAAAACTGCATTTATCAAATAATGTTCAACGTATTTTGAACGCTGTGGGATAGAGTGAGAAGCGAGTCAACAAGAGAAAAATGCAAAATAAAGGACGTTGTCAGATGGGCCAGAGAGGAGACGGTTCTGGAGAGACCATGGATGGATGATCGTAAAAATAGTGATGACACAAAGACCGAACACCAGGAGACCCCCCGGAAGACCACCAAAAAGATGGAAGGACAGCTGGACGTCGGAATCCCAAGAAGAAAATACCATTATTAATTAACAGGGCCGAGCCCTAACATCACAAGAAGTATTTTTAATATTTATAAATATAAAATATAAAAGGAATCTTATAATAATTTAAAATTATTAATTGTTAAATTTTATTCTTATTGCTGTAAACTAGCAATTGCATGATGCTCATTTAAAAGTTCTCCTGTTGTACTCGCGGAAATGAAAAATAAAAATTACGCATCCGGAAAGCAATGAACTGTGCAAATGCACTTTCTTTGTTCAAAAATTATACAGGGTGGCCCTTTGAAAACGAAACAGACGGGATTGTGGCCAGAAGAATTTTTTTTAAAGTAAATGCAAAAACAAGTCAATTTTATCATCGAGGGGGACTACTTTTGCGACAAATGCGACTCCCGTATTTTTTCATCCCTTCGCGTTACGATGACAACTCCTAAAATGTTAATAGGGATGATATGGCAAGTAACACCTCATATTTGAAAGGTCTTGCTTCCCTGAATTCAGTTCTATAATTTTTTTAAAGTTTTATCAATTATTCAACAAAAAAATTGAAGCTGCAAAAATGCGAAATAAATCTGATATTTCAAGACATTTAAAAATAAAAAAAGGAAAAACGCTTGGACAGGTCGATTTTAATTTCAAGGGGGCTACTTTTACTGTTATTCATAAACATTGACAGTTCAACCCTTAAGGTAAAGGGCAAACTACCCTTGGAATTTTGAATGAAAAATGGGTCTATTTTTTATCAGAAAAGTGAAATGCGTTTTTGAAACTTTAGCTTTGATACTTACAGAAATTTATGAAATGATGAAAGAATTGTTTCAATTCTTGATTGCATTTAAGACGGTAAGGGTGGTTCATCCTTCACTTCAAGGGTTGAACTGTCAACATTTATAAATAGCACTATAGCAGTAAAAGTAGCCCCATTAAAATTAAAATCAACCTGTCCAAGCGTTTTTCCATTTTTTATTCTTAATTGTCTTGAAATACCGGATTTATTTTGCATTTTTGCAGTTTCAATTTTTTTGTTGAATAATTGATAAAACTTTAAAAAAATTATAGAACTTAATTCAGAGAAGCAAGACCTTTCAAATGAGGTGTTACTTGCCATATCATCCCTATTAACATTTTAGGGGTTGTCATCGCAACGCGAAGGGATGAAACAATACGGAAGTGTCATTGGTCACAAAAGTTGTCCCCCTCGATGATAAAATTGACGTGTTTTTGCATTTCTTAAAAAAATTCTGCTGGCCACAATCCCGTCTGTTTCGTTTTCAAAGGGCCACCCTGTATATGAACTGAATATTAAATAAAAACAAACAGTGAGATTGGAAAACTTGTGTCGTTCACTTCTTACTCCATCACGGCTTCTTAGATCTAAATCTAAGAAACCTTAAGCATTGAGACTGGTGCTCACTAAGAAGAGTGTCGCAACTACGAATAATCTTCTAAGGACTGTTATCAGCGACTTTACACTACGTTCACTAACAACGGACTTTTGGTACACCAGGCCATTTTATTTCACCAGCGACAAAAATCAAACCACCTTCAAGTAGTGACGCCGGGAAAACCAAACAAATAAAGTTTAACTGCGACTACAAACCACACCGAGTTCCAAGCAGAGACGCCGGATAAATCCAAAGCAATTCAAGTAAATTAAACAAAGTCTTTCAACGATCACAAACCAAAACAAATCGAATCAAGCAGCAAAAACGACTAGAAAATCAAAATACACAAATTTACGCAACGACGCAAATCTATACGCACACAGGGGTCCAGCAGCGACGCCAAAACAATTAAATCATCATAACAAGAAGTTCATCAGCAACAACAATTCAATTAAATTTGAAGCCAAGCAAAAGGAGAAACAAAAATCACAATTAAACTACGAGCAAAACTTACAACCAAATTAAATAATTCGAATCAAGAAACAACACGTGAAGATTATCTATTTCCTATTTGAAACAATCAAAACTGCAGCAATCGAAATATTAGAAGAAAATATGCAAAGCAAGTACGAAAGGCTAGAAATATTCAACGTACAAATCCAAAAATTACACTACTAAAAATTGATCAAAATTATGTAACTTCATTTAAAAATCAGTTAAGATGCATCTGTTGCTATGAAGAGCAAAAAATTAACGACGACAAAAAAAGGATCAGATAGCATTTCATAAAAACTAGCAGAAATGGTATGATCAATCGTAATGAAGAAGAAAAATTTTGCGAAGTAGAAGAATTTAAAAAAGAAGAACCAAAATGCGAAGAACAACAGTGTAACACCCCGTATGCTTTCGGGTGCTATTTATTTATTACATTAAATTTTCAAGAATATTCTGCGCCTGAAAGTATGCAACCATGGAATCTTTTTAGGGAATTTTGAAAAAGAAAGTTGGTAGAAAAGAGATCGAGATCAAACAAGTGGGAGTGGTTGTAAAGTTTGGAAGTGACTTCTTCTATTAAATTTTTCTGGATCAATTATTGATCGGATTGACTACTTGGATTTTTTATGGTAGCTTGGTTTTAAAGTATCCTCGAATTCACGTAAGTGATTTTACACATTTCTATTGAACATCATTTGGCTGCAAATTAAAAATCTATTTTGTTGGTGATAAACTGATGTTCTTTATTATCAACTGGCGCCCAAATTTCCATCTTTCGCAGATAGTGTCACTAAAGACACTAAAAGCTTCTCGCGGTAAATATACTAAATACTTTTTAAGGACCCACGAACCGCGTATATGCGACCCGTATAATTATTCTCCGACTGTGGTTAAATCCCAAAGTTTAGCTACCTTTTTTTTATTTTAAAAGGATCAAGTGGCGTTGTGACCAACTTCACTGCCGAAGTTTGGTGTAACAGAAAGAAGTAAAAACGGCAATCAACAAAAAGACCAAGAGTTCCAAGCATCAATTTAATCGCACTACCAAAATTAACAAAAAATCGTCAAAACCAATCAAATCAGTCGCCTATATGCAAAAACCGACAAGTCTTTGCTTATCTTAGATTTGTTCAAGTGATTTCTTTTCTTCTTTAATGCCAACAATAACATAAAAACAAATTCGTTACATAATTCGCTCAAATAATGATTTTATAAGTTTTCTGACATTATCCCATATTTTACTTTTCTGGAATAGTCGGGTTTTGAATCTATGCAACTGAAATATGGAATTATCATAAACATGGGACAAATTATATTCGAAACAATCGAAAAAATTAATTTGAAACCTCAAGAAAGCCAACCAATACAAATAATTATGCGATTTACGCCCACATTTTTATTCATCAATCCAATCCTACAAGGTTATAATTTTGATATTTTGGCCAGTCATTAGCTGGCCTATCATCCCTCAAAGGGATGACGTTGAGTTTTGGGACACCCTGTATGTTTCTTTGTTTGTGCCTCTCTAGAGCCTGAAATACTGAAGCGATATTGATAAAATTTTCATTGATTCATAGATTTTATATCCGCGGGTAACGTAGGTTGTATAAACATTACAAAGCACATGAATGTGAATAGACAAACGAGACTACGCACCATCACTGAAATGTTGAAAGATTTTGATAGAAATTTCACTGATTCATAGTTATTTTGTCTATAAAATTAGTATAGATTACGATACTGTGACGCGCATGAATGGAAAAGCAAGATTATCATTAAAATATTGACCAGATTTTGATGAAAATTACACTGATTTATAGCTCCTTTATCCATTTTTATTTGTGTATTTTTTCGAAAACGGGAATTTCTTAATTCGAATTAAATTATTTTAGGATATATAAAGATGCTATTATTCAAAAACGAATTTTCCTAAAGTGAATTTCTGAAAAAACTGAAGTTTATGTCCCGTTAAGGTACCAATAATTTGGTGTTTCTTAAACTAAATCCTAAAATTTAATTACCTTTCTACAAATTTGTTTGTTTGATAAATTTTTTTCTAACTCGTAAAATTACAAAAATTGTTGCTGTGGTATCCAAATTAAGTGCGCACCATAGCTTCGTAATCATTAATCATTGGATCTATAAAAACGCTTGAATTAGTAAACTACAGTAGAACTAGTGATGCATATGATGATGCGTAAAAACAAAAACAATTGAGCAACGCGTTCTGGAGTTATATTAACCAAACCGTCAATTTTTTAAATTGACTTAAATAATAACTTAATAAACCTGGTTTTCACTGGTTGAAAATCACTGAATATATAAAATTTTCACAAATAGTGCATAGGTACCTGTTCATTGGTTAAAATTCATTGATTCAATGAAAATTTTCATCTAAACATATACAGCAAAGGGTTCTCACCGACCCATAAAAAAATTACAATTTGTTAACCATGGGCTAATTATTAACAAACTTCAATTGCTTAGGTAATAAGTAATTAATGATCGCATTTCGCTTTAGTCAGGAGGTTATATTTGTGATTTTTTGTATAATGGTGACAGAAGACACTTTTTTATTTCACTTTTTAATTTTTTGTTAATACTGAAGCGTCCCCTTTGAAAAAAAATCTAATTTTGATGCCTACCCCCCTTATTTCGTAAAATAAAATGCACATTTTAAACAGTAAAAAATGCATTAATACAAGAATTAATGAAATTAAATTTTTTTTTCAGTAACAAAATTTTGGGGCTCCTTTTGTACGAGTACGTGCCCTGCTACACAGAGAAAAAATTGAAGTAATTTTTACTATTTTTTAATTACTTAATTAATTTTAATTTTAAACTTAATTTTTGAAGTTAATTTTACTACAATTGAAATAAAATTTACTTCAAAATTGGTGCGAGATTGATTTGGAATTCAATTTTTTCTCTGTGTAGGGAGGTGCGTCTCCCAGTTTAAAAATCGCTGCTTTAATATTATACTAATAGACATCGGTTCTCAGGATGATATAAAAAGTAATTAAACCTAGTAAATGGGAAAGTCATGTGTTTTCACATCAGATTTATTTGTTAAAAAAGAACACCGTCCGACGCGTCACAGACAATTAAACTAATTTATTATTATTGTTTTATTTGAGATAAATTTATTTCAAAACTGTGTAGATTTATCTATTTAAGATCAAGGTGTAAAATGCAGATCACAAACTTGTAAATCAGATTGCTTGACCAAAATCCAAATTTCAAAATCCAAATTTCTTAATTATGAAATATTTTCCCCAAGCGATGAAAGAGTGCGTATATCAACCAAATTAATAAAAACTTACCGAACATTATTCTGTGAACTTCTTCCTATAACTTCTATACTACTTTGACTTGGATTGCTAATAACTTCTATGTCGCTTTCATATTGAACCAATTTATGGTGTGAATCGTTGTTCAAAGATGTAGCTGATCCTGAAATGAAACCACAATATTTAAAAATTTACCAATGAATATTTTCCACAACGAACCAAGAACTTACCTATACTTAACCCAGCCGGCGAATGTGGCCTCTTTTCGGCAACAATTCCGCTATCTTGCATACCATCATGGGCACCTTTCTTAACCCACCAATTTTCAACATCTTCATTTTCAGAATCTGATTTCAAAGTTGACGAAGTTATATCAGAATCCACACGATTTAAATTACCTAGATTTGTATTTATGACTGTATTAGCTGATTCAGTAGAACACACTGAATTTAAGTGAGACCTTGAGGAAGCCACAAAATTACGAATTGATCCAACGTATCTCATTTCGTTCCTATTTAAAACCACCATGTCCAAAATAAAATTAACATTATTTGTAATGTTGAAGTGTAAATAATAAGCTGTGTGTGTACGATGGTCATTGTGAAAACTCAAAGGATTACCGATCAATGAGAGCCACCTCAATGCAGGCAAATTAGTTAATGGCATCAATACAGTATGATCTAATAAGCAATTGTAGCTTAGATCTAATTCATTTAAGTTAACTAAAGTACATAAATCATTTATATCTTCAATAAAATTGTTATTTAAAATTAATACTTTGAGGCGTGTCGATAATTGACCGGCAATTAGCGGAACGTTTTCTAATTTGTTGAAGCTTACATTTAAGTAAGTTAAATTTGGAAGACAATTCGATAACTGGACGTTTTGTATGTGATTGTGACTTAAATCTAACGTTTCTAACCACGGCGTGAATTCCAAACTGTTGTCCACATTATCCAGACAATTATAATTAAAGATGATCTCCTTTAATTTCTTCCAAACAAATCCCTGGCAGTTGTCTGCGCCGCAATTTTCTAATATTTCGCCCAAACTGCGTACGTTCCTCATGCAAGTAATATACTCCAATTGAGGTCTCAGATTTTTTATTCCTTTGATTAAATTTAGACTTAGACGACGAATTTCTAGAAGCTTTAGATTTGCAAATAAATTTATGTCTATAATTTTTTCATTATTCCAAAATGAAGGATCCGGCAGTATTTTTAAGGCGAGAGTTTTTTGTATTACGTTCAACAAAAACTCCATATCACAGTTATTTGGAGATAAATTATTTTTCTTACAATTACTAAAAGATTCATTGAGATTGATGAGTAAGGAGGCCGAAAGCGACAACTTACTAGACGAATTTAATATTTTGTCTCCGTTGTTTCGCAACAACAAAATTAGTTCGTTAATGTTGTTGCGCGCAATGGCCATTTGCCTATAAAAGAAAATTTACCATCATTTAAAACTTTTACATTATATCAGAAGCGTATCCACGTTATAGAATAAATTCTTTGGAATAAAAAATTAAATTATTGAGAATGGTAGGTACGCACTTTTCCTATCGTGCGCCTTACAAATTTGAGACGTTAGTTACGCCACTGATTTTAGATTGTATTCCAAACAGAAAAATCATAACCTTCAACTTGCATTAATAATATTAAAAAATTGTAACTTATGTTCTTGAAATGAAAGCACTAATTGATGTTTTTACGACTTACCTTAATGGTTCCGTCACAACTTTTTGAAAACTACGTTTAGATTATTTATTTTTAAGTATGACATTGTACATTTAGAAAAGTGTCGAAACGTCTTTGTGTTCAATTTTTCTATTTTTTGCATCGCGAGACCATCGCGTTACATCTGCTGATCAGCTGTTTGCCAATTATATTTTCCCCACTCACAAATAATTTCATTTATAGTATTATAGTTTATTTACGCACCAAATATTTCATGTTTTATGAATGACAGAAGAAAGTTGGGTTATGTCTGTTATGTCACGATATAATTTAAAATTTTGAAAGTAAAATTTTGTTATCGATATAAAAACAAAATTTATTTATTTGTTGGGTACCTAGGAATCTCAATAGTGTCAATATTTTTTCTGTATAAATAAATATTAATAATTATTTATGTACCTACCAGTGGCAGGCGATGAACGGAGGGCGACATTAAAATATTGCCAAAAGCTCAAAAGAATTATTTAAAATACATCTTTTTAAATAATCAAATTTAAAAAACCAAAAGCATAACTTGATGACAAAAACCAGCAATTTTACTTTGTCTGCCGTTCGCCAACAAAAGCACTACATTATGTCGCAATTCGCAAAGTCGTAAAAAGTGATTTTGGTATTTTTTAAATAATTAAATTATTTAATAATACTGTAGAATACCTACTACATGGTTCAATTAATAGTGGATAGTGGCACTTTGATAA
Source organism: Rhagonycha fulva (assembly GCA_905340355.1). Taxonomy (NCBI): domain Eukaryota; kingdom Metazoa; phylum Arthropoda; class Insecta; order Coleoptera; family Cantharidae; genus Rhagonycha; species Rhagonycha fulva. The sequence goes on from HG996556.1 coordinate 41,570,077, forward strand.
GTAATTTTGTTGCAAATGAACAAAAATTAACTATTCTGAACAAAAACTGTATTGTAATCTTTTTCTGGGTCTTAACTTTTGCAGGCTATTACAGTTGATTTCTCTGGATTCTGGATTGAAAGTGGAGGGCAAACCATGCACTCAGGCCACATAAACAGGCCCATTATGCTACCTCCGATGTTAGCAGCCCACAAGCTTTCTATTCCTCAAGCCACCCCAAACTCAGGACGAACTCGAGTACTTTAGAGAGCGGTGTGCCACTAATACTGGCCATGCTAGGCCAGAAGCTCTCCAACATGGATCCTCTTTTCGATGCTAACACTGGGCAGTTGTTACAGTTGATTTAAATTTTATTGTTCTAAAAGTACTATTAAACTGATTTAGATCAATTTATATGTGGGGCATTCCACGCTAAATCGACCACTTTTAAACCCGACCCCTTTTGATTTTCCTGAAATTTTTACATATTATACTATCCCACCAAAAACAGTTTTGTGAATTTTTTCAAAATTTTTTACTCAACCCAAAAAAAGTTACGAATTATTAGAAAAACTGATGGTTTTTCTTCAAACGATCATAACTATTTCAAAAATTGACTAACCTCAACGTTTTTTTTGTTTTTTTGTCTTTAAACGTACTTTTCAGAAAAAAATATAAAAAAAATATTCCAACTTGTATTCTACAAAATTTTTCATTTTTTCGGAAATAATCAAATTTTGACACTTTTGATTTTTGATTTTTTTATTTAAAAAAAAAACTCTGATTTATTCCGCGTATAACAACGCAAACCCCATAATGAGCCGACATTTCTTTCTATTTATTTTGTTTAATTGAAAAATATTTTTGTGTAAAAATAAAACAAAACATTTTTTAATTAAACCAAAAGAATAGAAAGAAATGTCGGCCCATTATGGAGTTTGCGTTATTATACGCGGAATAAATCAGAGTTTTTTTAAATAAAAAAATCAAAAATCAAAAGTGGAAAAATTTGAAAAATCAATGACTATTTCTGAAAAAATGAAAAATTTTATAGAATACAAGTTTGAATATTTTTTTTTTGGTTTTTTCTGAAAAGTACGTTTAAAGATAAAAAAACAAAAAAAAAGTTCTGATTAGTCAATTGTTGAAGTAGTTATGAATTTTTTTAGAAAAATTGATGGTTTTTTCCTTCAAACGATCATAACTATTTCAAAAATGGACTAATCAGAACGTTTTTTTGTTTGCTTTTTTGTCTTTAAACGTACTTTTCAGAAAAAAATATAAAAAAAATATTCGAACTTGTATAATTTATTTATTTATTCTCTAATTTATTCTGCGTATAACAACGCAAACCTCTTAATAGGCCGACAGTTCTTTCTAATCTTATTGTTTAATTACAAAATATTTTGTTTTATTTTTACGCAAAAATATTTTTCAATTAAACAAAATAAATAGAAAGAAATGTCGGCCCATTATGGGGTTTAAGTTGTTATACGCGGAATAAATCAGAGTTTTTTTTTTAAATAAAAAAATCAAAAATCAAAAGTGTCAAAATTTGAAAAATCAATGATTATTTCCGAAAAAATGAAAAATTTTGTAAAATACAATTTTTTTCTAAAAAGTACGTTTAAAGACAAAAAAAAAAACAAAAAAAAACGTTCCGATTAGTCAATTTTTGAAATAGTTATGATCGTTTGAAGAAAAAAACATCAGTTTTTCTAAAAATACGTAACTTTTTTTGGGTTGAGTAAAAAATTTTGAAAAAATTCACAAAACTGTTTTTGGTGGGATAGTATAATATGTAAAAATTTCAGGAAAATCAAAAGGGGTCGGGTTCAAAAGTGGTCGATTTGGCGTGGAAAGCCGCATATACATATAAAGTAATAAATTTCATGATTTGGGCCAATATTGATGCAAAGTTTCTGACTGACGTGAATGGTATCTGCATCAATTGGGAATTTCTTATCCGTCGTGGCATTGAACCTGACTTAGAAAGGTGGATAAAAGGTTGGGAGGGAGGGAGAAGAAAGGAGAGACCGTAGATGCTTTGGCCTGTAAAAATTCTACAGTTTCAAAGTCGTCATTTTTGCACCACATCTTGCCGTTTGTCTACTCACTCAGCAAAGTTTCATGAACATTAATCAAGAAGTACAAATTTTATGTATATGGCGGGGGGCGGGGGAAGCTAAAAAAGATTTAGGCTTTGTTTTGACTTAATAATAACTATATTTTAATCAGTAATACATAACTTGAGATTACTGTGACATACAAGAACTGCACTGCATGGTCATGGTAAGATTTTAATTCTTTTTTTAAACTAAAATTTTAGTTAAAACCTAGAATCAAAACTGACCATGCAGTGCAGGCTATCTTAATAGGTAATATGGACTTAGTGCGTTTTTGCAGTAAGTCTGCGATAAAACATTTTTGATTGCAACCTTAAATTACGAATGCAAAACATGAATTCTTTTATTATAACTTAAAATATAAATAAAATCAAAAAATGTAATTTAAAATTTTTTAATTCCGTTCGTTTTTTTGATTTTAAATTCCTTTCCCAAATTATCTGTAATTCAGTATAGAGTTACGGGTTTGGAAGGTTGAAAAACAGCATAATTTTCTCTAATTTTCTGTAACGTAATTTTTTTTTATTGACTCCATGGTTTTGTTGCAATCTGTCCGGGACAATAATCACCATTGTTTGATGAATTACAAAAGTAATATAAAATGACATACCTATTGGAGAGCTTACCCATTGGCATGCCTCCCTTTGTAATATTATAATAAAAGAATTATTTTATTCAAACTTTTAAAGATATAACATAAATATTTATTATAATTAAAATTGGAATTTCAATAATTGCTCAATAATTGAAAATATACCTAATTATTAAATAATAAAATTAATTTAATAAAAAAATAATTCAATAAAAAATAATTTAATATTATTAATATTATATTATTATGTTTGTCAATGAACTCGTATTATGTACATAGACTACTTAATTGTTTTAGTTTTGAAATTATTATCGAAACAGCCCTATTTTATTTTTATATTATTTACTTAAAATGAAATTGCTATTATGTTTCTTTACGTTAATTGAATTGTGATTGAAAAGTTATTTAAGTGTTACTTACTTTATTTACTTAGCACTTCCTTAAAACCATTACTAGTAATTTCTTTTAACTTTTTACACATATAAAAGACCAAACGATTAATTATGGGTATATAGTTACGTTTTGTAGTTCGTCCGAATAAATTAAAAATGTTACTAATATTTTTACTCAATTTTGTTTTAAGGACTTCAACAATGTTTTACGATATTCGCCATGACGAGATGTTTTCAGAAGCAGAACATTGCACCAATAAAATAATACAAGAAATATTTCCATTCAACGATACCTTACATATTATATCGGATCCACATTTAGAAGTGAGATTTTTAAAATCCATTACTAATCCGGTCATTATATCACAAACGGATTATTTACAAAACGTTAAAGCAAATGATTGTAACAATTACATTATTTTTATAAACAGTTTTGAAGATTTGTATCTTACTCTGGAAACGTTTGTTATCAGTCGAGTATGGAATCCAAGAAGTAGTCCAAGGGGTAAATACGTCATAGTAGCTTCTTTCATACCAAAAGCTGAAGAAGTTTTTCGACACTTTTGGAAATATAAAATTGTAAATGTTTTATTACTTGTTCTAAACTTACCTGACCAAGATTCTTTAACTTCGTATATTTGGAGACCATTCGATCAAAAAAATGATTGTGGAAGAAATTTTATAATCAGTCGCTTTTCAAACTGCGACTATAAAGGGATAAAAGTTGCATTTTCAAAAGAAATCAAGTCTTTAATCAATTGCACCATTCGACTTGTAAATGTGTATGATGTTAATGCTACCAGATATGAAATGAAAATGTCTCCTTTAAACGGAATGCTGGTTAGCGTTATTCATTTAATAGGTGATTTATTAAAAGCGACTGTGAAATTTAGTATCGTTAAAGATAGCGAAACAGAAATGTACATCAACAGTAGCAACGATATAGTTATATCTAATGAAAATACAAGAACACTGGAGGTTTTCAATAAATATGACACGAGTAAATTAATTCACAACGATGTAGCAGTTTGGATTGTACCTCGTCCACGTGAAATTATAAAGTTAAACGTAATTTCTTCGATTTTTAGGGAAGAAGTTTGGCTTGCGCTTGTACTATGCGTTATTATAATCAGCGTAGTTTGGTATATTTTTAGTAAACGTAACTACGAGTTAGTCATATATAAAAGCTACTTAGGATGCCTCTTAAAAACATATTCTTTAATTTTCTCTGTTCCTATTAGTTTTCCTCCAAAATCGAGTATTTTACGTTTACTTGTGATTATTTATTTGTTTTTTACTCTTCATATCGATAACGCATTTCAAGGAAAATTAATTAGTAGCCTGTTACAGCCTACTTACGAACCCGCAATTAATACAATGCAAAAGTTGGTAGATTCTCACCTGTGTCTGTTTTCTCACCAAGTTTTCAGCAAATCATTGAAAGAAAATAGTAACAACAACAGCATATTTACAAAAATTATAGACAAAATTGTTGACGTAGACGTTCTAAATATATCAGAATTTATTAGAAGAGTAGCTTACGATCGAAATTGCAGTACACCCATTGGTAAATCTATTTTATCTCGTGCGTTTAAAAAGGAAATGAAATTTGTTAACTTGATTGAGGAAGAAAGCGGGATAAAAGGTGTAGTAGCTTTAATTGTCATGAGAAAGGGACACTTCTTTTTACCTATATTTGATCAGCTGAGCACCAGAATAATAGAAAGTGGGTTTCCAGCCATGCTTTTAGCTAATAGAACGCATAACACACAAGATGTCGAAATGATGAAGTCTGATACCATAGTCATACTTCGGCATTTATACGGTGTTTTTATAATTTGGTTTTCTGTTTTAATAACATCATCTTTTGTGTTTTTGGGTGAACTTTTTGTTTTTTATAAGCTGAGATAAAACGAATATCATAGGCTAAGATGTACGCAGAATCACTGTTATAAAACTTATCATCTTAAAATTTTTTTAAATTTTTAGTTCTAAGTACACATAATAATATTATTATTGTTGCACAAACAATTAGTTGTTAAATGAAATGATTAATTTGTTAAGACAAAGTTAATTCCACAAGCTAGTGTTCCATTAGCAGCTATGGCGTGTTCGAGATACTGTAGGTCACCAGACCTATGTCCCTTCAGGAATTTTTTTTTAGATTTAATATGTTTAGACTTTAATCAAAAATAGAAGATCAATTTAATTTCTAGTGTAGTTTAGGTTATAAAATATATTTATTTTAATGGTAAATGTTGATTCTGACTAAACAAAACTAGCATGTTTAGTTTTTAAACCCCACCTCCAAATACCTCTTATTTTCGTGTCTGTATTATCTGAATTCTTTTGTTTTTAAATTCTTTTTAATTCCTAAATTTTAATATTCGCCTCGAATGTTAAGTAATAAATTAATTGTATTGTAATAATAATGTGGCGCCCTACATAAATTATCATATATATTCGCAAAATGATTTGTAGTTATTGGGATTTGGATTTCTTGCAAATTAAAATTATAAAAACTTTTAGAAGTTTATTTCTTTCCCTACCACATACATTTATTACATGAATTTTAATTTTACGGTTTATTCTTTATAAAGCCAATTTTTGTTAGTATAAATTCGATAGTTTTATTAAAAATTTCTAGTACAAAATTGTAATTGCGTTAATTTACTTTCAAATATTCCCTCATATATTTAAGATTTGTTCAAAATTCATATAATAACTTTAAATACTTAAGTTATAGATCACGGAAAATACCCGTAGTTGTTATATTACAAAGCTGTGTATTGAATTTTATTTATGGTCCTTCAAGTCGAATCCTTCCAGCGGCGTTTAGAATAATTAAGTTTTGAATACTTAATTGTGTTTAATTCTTTTTTGAATCAGCGACAAGAAGTTTTTATTTATGATCCTTCGAAGAAATTGAAACCAGCAGCGGACTTTTGGTATTCCAATCCTTTTTTTCGGTTTAATTAGTTTGTGAGGCCGCAAGCTAACCAAAAGTCATTTACAAACAACCACCGAGTCCAAGCCAATCAAACAAACCAAGTCCACCAGCAAAGAAAATCAACCACTGGGTCCAAACAGCGACGCCGGGCCAATCGAGCAAATCAAGTCTATCAACGACAAAAAATTCAGTCACCGGGTCCAAGCACCTACGCCGGATAAATCTATACGCACACACGGTATAGCAGCGACGCCTGGAAATTCAAGTCAAGCAAGCAAGCAATCAAATCAAAGTACCACAGTTGTCTTCAGTGGGGTCTGGAAATTCAAGCAAAACAAATCGAACACAAGCAAACCACACCATAGGCGTCTAACAGCTGCGTCTGGCAAATCAAAGAAAACTATATCCAGCTGCGACAGATATCAAAACACATAAATTTAAGCAACTATGTAAGTCCAAGTAAATCTATACGCACACAGGGTCCAGCAGCAACGCCAAAAAAATCAAATCACACAAGTTCATCAGAAATTAAATTCAAAGCCAAGCACAGAAAAAACAAAAATCACATTTAAAAATTCAAAACAACGAACAAAATAACTGAAGAACAAAATTTGAACATAATCAAATAATTCGAATCAAGAAGCAATACCTGAAAATATGTTACTTATTTGAAACTCACAAAACTGCAGCACTCGAAATATTAGAAGAAAATACGAAAAGCAAGTACGAATCCAAAATTATATTGCCGAAAATAGATCAAAATTATGTAACTACATTATTTATCAATCAGCTAAAATATATCTGTTACAACGAAGACCACAAAATTCAAGAGTGCATTAAATTTAAAAACATGAGTACAACAGAAAGAAAAAGTTCAGACGACATTTCACAAGAAACACAAAAACCAGTAGAAGTAATTAGCGTTATCAATCGCAACTAAAAAGAAAAATTTTGGGAAGTAGAAGAATTTGAAGATGAAGAAGTAAAATGCGAAAAAGAAGAAAAGGAAGCTGAGAAATTTTTGGATCTGGAAGAAGTTAGAAAACAGAAAGAATCTCAAAAGACAAGTGAAGAAGCAGCACAAATAAGCGATGAAATTTTAAAATTCAAAAAGCAAGCAGCAAAAAAAACAAGAGGTTTAAGCATCACTTTAATCACACTACCAACATTTTAAAAAATACTACAACTACGCAGAAAAACCAAGAAAGCACAAAAAAATGCGCAAGGAACAAGAAGCCCAACAATATCAACAAATAAATTTGAAACCTCAAAGAAACTAACCAATCCAAATAATTATCCGATTTACGCCCGCATTTTAATTCATTATTCTAGAACCAATCCAACAACACATCTCGTTTAGACGTGGCAGCTTACATGAGCTTGCTTCACCAGCTCACGTAAAGAGAACAATACACTACGCACAGAGGAAGATTGAAACAACATTAATAAACGTAAGAAATCTTATAATCTAAATAATATCAAACAGTTGCAGAACAAATAAGCATAAAAAAATGGAAAAATTAGACATCATTCAACGATCACCGCAAATTCATAGCAACATCAAATTGGAAAAGAAGTACATCAAGAAATCAATGCAGCATCAGTCGCTCATATTCAACCTATGCAACTCATGCAAACTCCACCAAAAATTCGACAAATTAAATGAAAATGGTCATCAGCATCAGCATCAGACATTTTCAATTTGACCTGGCAGAATGTTTAATTATTAAAAATTGGTATTTTTAATTTTAAACATGGAAATTTCAGTTTTTATACAAAACTGCATTTAAAATTACTTTCTGCTGATGGTGAACTGACGATTCTAGGTAAACATCGAAAATTTTTGCACATAAGACTACTCGACACAGTGTGTTAGAACTTTTAGATTAGTTAGCTAACACTCGTGATTTTGTAACAACCCTGGTGCCGCTGGTGTGTGATGATCACTATTCACCAGCTTCCTAACCCTCATCTCAAAAGCTGCAAGACTCGAGTAGGGCCCCTATATTTCCAAGAACCACCAGCCACTGCGAATCCTTCTTAGGTAGCAAGCTCACAAAGACGGGGAGGCTAAGCACGCTTACGCGAGAATTATCCCCGGGCTCCCATCTTCCCGCAGATGGTTCTTTATTCGAATCACCCCGTAAATCGTGGAGTTTAACTGATTCAAGGACGTGCCGTTATTGCTCTTTAAAGATTTACTTGCCATCTCAAGTTCAAGCCAAAGTTTCGGAGTCCACCGAAGTTTCCATCTTACGCGCCGCCGAGGTCTCCCTGTAGCAGGTTAAGATTTTCCACTCTTTAGGTGTCTATTTGGTTCCCTTCGGGAGGTGAGATTACTGCACCGTACCTGTACACTACTTGCATTAGTTGTGTAACCCCACAACTTGCATTTGGTACGGGTTAAATTTCATCCCCTTCGTTTACCACTACTCGACACAGTGGATGATTTTTTAAAGATTGCAAATTTTTTGCCTGTGTGGAGTATTATTATGTGTAAACATTTATGTGTTTGTACTGATTATTGTGATTTTTTATCACAATATGATCTAAACTGATTTTGTCTATTTATACCCACATTAGCTTGCACTGCAACATTGTTAGAATCCATGTGCGTACAGTCAAATACAAATTATTTGTTTTTGTTGTAAGTAGAGGAACTCACTTGACTACAAAAATTTCTTGAAGGTTCTTCTGTACAATAAATGTTCACTTGTTCGTTAGATCCACAAGGTCCTACTAATTTTAATTTATTTTATTTTTGCTCGATAGCTAGTTCAAATCTGACACATTTCTGTTTAGCAGCTTTTTCTAGAAAATCGGCGTTTTGGCCTTTTTTATTAGGTACCTAATATAAAGTTTTACTGTTATTTTTATTTTAATCAAAAAATTAATGTTATAAAAACTGAGCTTGGTGAATATAATGGAAAATATAATGGGTTGTGTGGGTGATTGGATTTTTCATTTCCGATGAAGTGCTGACTGAAAATTCGAGTATATTTTGTTGGTTGCCATAAACTTTTATCACTAAAATAAACAATTAGGATGTTTTTAACTGTACCAGTAAATGTGGAAAATAAAGAATATACGTCGTTCTTTTTCGGGTGGTTTTGACAAAAAGCTATAAAATTTAAATTTTCATTGTTAAAAACACGTAATACTTATAAACAAAAGCAAATATGCAATGTCACTATTTGAAATGACCACACATATTATGCAAATTATTACCACTACTGGCGCTAGTTGCAAATACGCTCGTTCCCTATAATAAGCCTTATATATCCTTATAGTACAAGGATTCGGGAGTTAGCTTTTTGAGAAAAAATATTAACTGGGGGGGGGGGGGCAAGTTAACGGAGCCGTTAATAATTAATTATTAATATTATGTGTTTGCCAATGTACTACTGTTATGTAGTTTAACTTATTGTTTTAGTTTTGAAATTATTTTCGAAATAGTCCTATTTTATTTTTATATTATTTACTTAAAATGAAATTGTTATTATTTTTCTTTTACGTTAATTGTATCGTGATAGAAAAGTTATTTAGGTGTTACTTAATTTATTTACTTAGCACTTCCTTAAAACCATTATTAGTACTTTATTTCAACTTTTTACCCATATAAAAGACCAAACGATTACCTATGGGTACATAGTTACGTTTCGTAGTTCGTCTAAATAAACTAAAAATGCTACTAATATTTTTACTCAATTTTGTCTCGAGAACTTCAACCGTGTTTTACGATATTCGCCAAGACGAGATGCTTTCAAAATCAGAAAATTGCACTCATAAAATAATTCAAGAATTATTTCCATTCCACAATACCTTACATATTATATCGGATCGACATCTAGATGTGAGATTTTTGAAATCTATTACCAATCCGGTTATTATAACAAAAACGGATTATTTACAAAACGTGAAAGCAAATGATTGTAATAATTACATTATTTTTATAAACAGTTTTGAAGATTTGTATCTTACTTTGGAAACGTTTGTTATCAGTCAAGTATGGAATCCAAGAAGTAGTCCAAGGGGTAAATACGTCATAGTAGCTTCTTTCATACCAAAAGCTGAAGAAGTTTTTCGACACTTTTGGAAGTATAAAATCGTAAATGTTTTATTACTTGTTTTAAACTTACCTGACCAAGATTCTTTAACTTCGTATATTTGGAGACCATTCGATGACAAAAACGATTGTGGAAGAAATTTTATACTCAGTCGCTTTTCGAACTGTGATTATAAAAGGATAAAAAGAGCATATTCAAAACAAATTAAGTCGTTAACCAATTGCACCATTCGACTTGTAAATGTGTATAATGTTTATGCTACTAGATATCAAATGAAAATGTCGCCTGTAAATGGAATGCTGGTTAACGTTATTTATTTAATGGGTGATTTATTAAAGGCGCTTGTGAAATTTAGTATCGTTAAAGATTGCGAAACAGAAATGTACAGTAATAGTACCAACGAAATAGTATTATCAAATGAAATTACAAGAACACTGGAGGTTTTAAATAAATATGACACCAGTAAATTAATTTACCACGATGTAGCAGTTTGGATTGTACCTCGTCCACGTGAAATTATAAGGTTAAACGTCATTTCTTCGATTTTTAGGAAAGAAGTTTGGCTTGCCCTTGTACTTTGCGTTATTATAACCAGCGTAGTTTGGTATATTATTAGTAAACGTAACTACGAGTTAGTCATATATAAAAGCTACGTGGGATGTCTCTTAAAAACATATTCTTTAATTTTCTCTGTTGCCATTAGTTTTCCACCAAAATCGAGTATTTTACGTTTGCTTGTGATTATTTATTTGTTTTTTACTCTTCATATCAATAACGCATTTCAAGGAAAATTAATTAGTAGCCTGTTACAGCCTACTTACGAACCCGCAATTGATACAATGCAAAAGTTGGTGGATTCTCACCTGTGTCTGTTTTCTCACCAAGTTTTCACCAAATCATTGAAAGAAAATAGTAACTACAACAACAGTATATTTGCAAAAATCATAGAAAAAATTATTGACGTAGACGTTCTAAATGTAACAGAATTTATTAGAAAAGTAGCTTACGATCGAAATTGTAGTACACCCGTTGGTAAATTTGTTTTATCTCATGCGTTCAAAAAGGAAATGAAATTTGTTAATTTTATTGAGGAAGAAAGCGGGTTAACAGGTTTAGTAGCTTTAATTGTTATGAGAAAGGGACACTTCTTTTTACCCATATTTGATCAGCTGACCAGCAGAGTAATAGAAAGTGGGTTTCCAGCCATGATTTTAGCTAATATAACGCATAACACACAAGATGTCGAAATTACCAAATCTGATACCATAGTTATACTTCGCCATTTATACGGTGTTTTTATAATTTGGTTTACTGCTTTAACAACATCGGTTTTTGTGTTTTTGGGTGAACTTTTTGTTTTTTATAAGCTAAAATAAAATGATTTTTGTGGGCATGTTGGCAGAATCACTGGGAGAAAACGTATCATTTTAAAAATTTGTTAATATTTAGTTCTGTACACATAGTAATTATTATTATTATTGCACAAACAATCAGTTGTTAAATAAAATGATCAAGTGAGTTTGGATTAAAATTTGTTAACTCAAAGTTAATTCCACAAGTTGGTGTTTTAATTATTAGCAACTATGGGGTAGTCGAGATTCCACGGATATAATTCCAAATTGATTCTCTTAGGTCACCAGACGTAGGTTCTTTCTTGAAATTTTTTAGACTTCGTACGTTTTATTTATGTCCTGTTTATTATCTGTAACAAGTGCACATGTACATTTAATAACAGGTATTTTGAGCTTATAATTGTTTAACATCCGATAGATAGCTTGCTAGACTGGCCTCCAGAGGTGCCTGTAACCCTAGTTTTTATGTTAATGATGCCAATTTATTAACCCAGGTAGACCACCGGCTTAACGTGCATTCCGAAGCATAGTTATAAGAAACTTGACCCTTCTCCGGATTTAAAACAACTTGCATTCGCAGTTAATCACGTTATCTACAAGACTCTCAACTCAACTGTTAGTCTCAACTGAGATTCTAATAATAATAAAAAAAGTACATTTTAATAACGATTAACATATTTTGATCTTATTAGATCTCTTTAGTGCCACATAACTGAATATTTAATAATCTTAGAATATTTGATGATTATCTGATTTGCCGATTAAGATTTGAAATAGATTAAAGTTTTAATCAGCATTTTGCGCAATATCTGTTATATCAATGTATAATCTTTTTTTTATATGTATATTCTGATCATTATTTCTTATTAATAAGCATAAATAAAGTAATAAATGTTATAAAGTAAGCCATTTTAATTCCTCTTGTTAATTAATGTTAATGTAAACCTCACTTGCTGTTGAAAAAGCATTAAAAGTATAGGAGTATCACGCTTATCTTCACTGGATTTTCTATTGATTACTTTTGATTTTTAGGTTCCATTTCTGCATAAAAGTAAAATAAAATTTGTTCCACTTCAACAATAGAATTAAAAAAAATGGTGGTTGTATTTACAATATATGCATTTATTTAAAAACTTTTTAATGGTATTTAATAGGGCTTTAACAATGATTAGTTTCTGGAATAAAATTTACAATGGAAAACATTTTAAAGCTCATTATAAGTTTTTGTTAATTTCTTCTTCTTTCTCTTTGCTTCATGGTGAAAAAATTGTTGCCTGTTTTAAAATACTTCTCTTTTTAGGTTTTCCCACCCTTCTATTTTCTGTTTGTTTATATTTCTTTGCTGGTAGTGACAATCTTTTTTGATTCATCTTTTCGAGGTGTTTGCTCATCTCCTATTGTTCTCTGCGATTTTGCTCTGAAGCTTATTTATTCCTAGTTTCTTTCTGATGTCTTTGTTTCTTATTTTATATGCCGTTGTGAATATTTTGCTTGCTTGTAGGAATCTTACTTTGTGCAGTATTGTAAAGCCTTCACATCTTTTCTTATGTATTTCTGGTTATTCTGAGTTACAATAATTTACGGCTTTATATCTTAACGTTTTATGTGTTATCACTCAAAAGAATTGAAGTAATTGATTACCGATTAATGTTAATTATCACAAAAAGGGCTCATACATTATTTCGTTTGGATCGGTTTGGGTCTATAAGCTGACGAGGTTTGTTGGCTACCATCTGTTTTAGATGCAAATTGTGCAAAAAAAAAACAAATGAATATAACTGGTTTTGCACGAAAAATTAATAAATTCTTTTAAAAAATAAATTTATTCTGCTTTTAAACACAAATTAGTTTAATAAAAGGCTTTACAAAGTACATAAAAAAACAAGAACTTGAAAAAAAAACTAAATTTTTTTTATAAATTTAGAAAAAAAATTAGAAAAAAAAATTAAAAAATTAAAAACAATCACAAATGGACTATCATCATCACACTCAGCTCGTCTCTCTTTTATCCGTCTCATTATATGTTCTTCATATTCATCAATTTTGAGATACAGTCGAGTCGCGAAATAGTGAATACCGTATATAGTGAACTACCGGAAATAGTGAACACAAAAATTTTAACATTGAGTGTATATGGGACTCCTATATAACGAACAGCGGTAACCCCGATACAGCGAACTGCGTACTATAAATCGTGCAGTTTGAATGACATCATTTATAGGGACTTCCCCCAACATTGAGAATTTACATTACGTATTATATTTACGGTCGTTGATACGGTGAGACGGTCGTTAGCATAGCGATTAAGCGCACAGATTGCTAATACAGAAAACCCGGTTTGACTCCGGGTGAAGTAAAGAATATTATTCTAACCGTCTCAACTCGGAAGGCAACGGCAAACCACCGAAGTGTAATTTGCCTAGAAAACATTTGAAAAAATGTCACTATGTTCTTTCACAGGACCAATGAATCTGAGAGAGAGATTATATTTACACTTCATTTCATGTGTAACGTTAGCATAGAATGGAATTTTTATATGTTGGTGTATCAATTTAAGAGAAAAAGTATTAACTATTAAATTTAATAAAAAACAAATACAATCAAAAATAACATCATTTTTCCTAATTAATAATTATATTTGTATCAATTTTCTTTAAAATAAAGCTTTAATTTTCAAAACGTGGCTTTATTGTAAATTTTGTAAGTACCGAAATAGTGAACAACCCCAAAAAAGTGAAAGGTCTTTGCCATATTTAATTCACTATTTCGCGACTCGACTGTATAACCGATTTTGCCCCAAAACACCAACTTTGATAGGCTTTTTAAGCCAGATGTAATCGATTGTTTTCAAAAATAATTTCAGAATCGTGTAGAGGGCACAAAGTTTATATGGAAAACATGTTTTACTTTATTTTGGTAAAATATGGATTTAACCGGTTTTGCACGCGACCTCCTCAATTATTGTCTGAGATTTTTGTGGTTTGTACACGAAACGGATTACAATAATCTAAGTAAAATGGCTTTGACAAGCATGAAAATTGGCTCTTAAAAATATATACAGATAAGTGAAAAAGTTATGTCTTTTTGAAAAAAAGTGCCTATTGTGTACAATAAATAATTAATCTAACTTAATATATTTTATTATTACAGGTTAATATTATGTTACATTATGCATGGTGCTGTGAAAATATTACTAGAAAATCTCAGGGCCTTGATGTTTAGTCGTCAATATATAATTATTATATTATCCAAATTTGAATATTATATTATATTGATCCCTGTAATTCATAAATAAGAGAAATTATAACCCCGGGAAAACAAAAACTATATTATGGCAATGTTTATATGTTGCAATGTCCTGACCTTTATGTTGTACTCTTCTTGTATACTCTTGTAAAATCGAACTTTGTTTAATTGAATTAAATAATGTTCATGAATTGCTTGCCACTACACTGATAATATTTTTATTTTAACTTAGTTTGGTTGATTTATAACATTACAATGTATTGTTGCACGAGTTCAAATTTAAGTGATTCCTATCTGTATGTATCTTTAGAAACTCAGGAATTCAAGGGTCTATAGATGTAAAACTTCCATAGAAAATTTTGTCACACATTTCTAGGTTATAAAAATTAGATGACTCGATAGTATCAAAAATTTTTAACACAGAGTGAGGCTGAACGCCGAACAACTATGGCCTACTGTGACTAAATTTCTCACTAGAGAAGCCATAGAGCAATTAATCGTTTCCCACTAGCCATTTAAAACAATAATTATAGTGTAGGAGGTAATAATGTGACCATAGAAGTTTGGATATTTTGTAATCTTTTAATGCACAAAAAAATATACCAAAGTGAAAGTTTAAAATAAAGAAAAAGTATTATATTTTTACTTTATATTTAAAAATTATCAATTCGCCCAAAAATATAGCTATTGAAATAATTAATCCAATTAACCATATAACAAACAATCCAAATAAGTGTTTACACCTAATTGCGGTTCCGAATAACGGTTATTGGCATTATTGTTTATAAAATTATGAAGTAAGTTTATCAATTTTACAGTCAGAATACCACTCTCTCTTACTCTGCTTATATATGTATTAAGAATTGGTAAAAAATAATGACCGTTTTTCATAATATAAAGCATTTCATATCTAAGAAATCCCGAATTGCTTACTACAAAGTTAACATCTTTTGATATTTTATTTGAAACAAATTTTAAAACCGCATTTTTTGGAACAGGCATGCTAAAATTTTTATAAAGCTTTATCATATTTAACAAGTGAGTAAAATGAATATCGTTTAGTGGTTCTAATTTACTAACAATTTGCTTAAAAGTACTGCTATTAAAAAGTATTGTTTGTTCCTTTAACTCTTTAATATGCAAAGGATGAGTTATTAAACTTAATTTTGAATCTAATAGTTTTTCAATTGTGTCAATTGGTGGTTGATAAGATGGTTGTAAAAGAATGCTACTTAGTTTACTTTGAAAAGCATTATCAATATGTATTATAAAAAACAGGTACAATACCATAATCAATCTTAAGAGAGTTGATTTAGGAGGTTGTTTTAGAGCAATTGAAAATATTAATGAAAATGTGCTTTAAAATGCATATAGAAAGTTGCTTATATATTTCACGTTCGTTTAAATACCTTGCAATTAAATTCCAAACTACTCCTGTTATAATAACACAACATAAAATTGACAACCATGTTTTCATTTCAAAAACCATAAATATTAATTTAAAATTTGGAATTTCATCAGGCCGGGGAACAGCCCATGCCGGTATATCGTAATAAATTGTATCACTTAAATCGTAGTTTTTAGAGCTTTCCATATCTCGTGTAACATGTGGAGCTATCAAAATGTCATTAGTGATTTTATTTACAACTTTTGGATCACTGAATTTACCGAAAACTACAGGTATTTGCAACTGTTGACCGATTAATTTAAGGAAACTGATTAATACTGCAAACAATGGTGATCTTTTCAATGTAGAATCCATATCTTCAAAACTCCCAAAAATGTAAAACTGTATTGTACATTCAGTAAAGTTTTCAGATTGACTATTGAAAATCTTATTAATATTTTTGTAATCTTTTTTTTTTGGAAATGGTCGATGATAAATTTTTGACCACAGTGATTTTTGGATGCAAAAGGTAACCAAATGTATACGTTAGGAGCAATTTCTTCATCTTGATTTAATACCATCAAAACGGCACTTCTTATATGATATTTCCAAAGCATTTTGAAGATGCTCTCGGGGTCTTGCACAAAATACGTTATAATTAGATATCTTCTTCTTGGACTATGATGTGGGTTCCACATCCGAATTTGAACAAATGTATCAAAAGTTGTATTAAAATTTACATCACTTTGAACATACAAAATGTAATTGTTAGTAAAACTTTCATTTGAATGGAATAAGTGATCTGCTGCTGTTACAATTAATGGATTCTGCAGGGTATTTAAGAAATTCGCTGTTAGCTGTGGGCCAACTATTACATGAACGTCGGTGTTTTCTACAAACAACGTTTTGGATATTTTGGAAACACAGTTTAGAGATTTTGTTACATTTTTTATTTGAAATGCACATGCAATTGGTAAAAGTAGAATTAAGAAATAGATAAACATTTTCACCATCATGATCATGGTATGTTAAACAGGAGATTAAATAATATTTTATTATAAATTTATAAATTTCTGTTGTAAGTATATAGAGTTTGTAATGCCTTTTATATTAAATACAATAAAAGTAGTTTAATTTCTTACACGCAATGAATATATTAAAGCACAAATGAAACGTAATGGGCTTTGTGTCATAAAAACTTCAAAATTATTAGCTGTTACTATGTTAATTTTTTAGGATACCAATTGTAAAACCATAATATATGAGCAATATTGCTTTTTTTGCAACAAATATTGCAATGATAAAAAAGCTTTTGCGGGAAACCGAAGATTTCCCGCCAAGGTTTCTTTTATACCTCTGCAAAAAAATGAAAAATTTACCCGCTAGCTCAGTGATGGAGTCATACGTCCCAATGATGGACACTTATCATTTGGTGAAAAATAAAATTCATAAAATAATAGCAAACAAAATGTAATTCGACGAATAAATCAGTCATCCCATAAACAATTAAACAAAAGATTAGACCTTCTCTGAAGCCTATTATGACTACAGTCAAATTCCTACAGGTCAAATAACCGTGAAAGTGACATTTAATCAAATCAAAACTGTCCTGCACTTTCACAGTTATCGGACGAGACATAAAATTATTTACAAACTCATACAAAATTCAATTCAAAATCAAACATAAAATAATCGCACATTTGCTGTTGTTTATTGAAATTGTCCACTATGCATCAAATGTATTCGTCATATGGTCAACAAATTCAACCACATGCAGATGCGCGCATAAATTCAAAGTTCTGTAATTCTTAAACCACGAATTACAAAAATGCAAATTGGTAATTCATAACGTAGAGAAATACTCGATGTAATATAAAAAATAATATTTGAAAACAAAGTTTAAAAATTTTACCATCCATAGGAAGGCATCGTGGCGTTCCAACGTTGAACCGCTTCAAGGCACGCACAAAATCTCTCAACTTCCGTGTTAAAAATACCGCTTGGCTTTTCCACATTCACAGTCTCAATTTTCATACAGGCAAAATTATCACAATTATCAAACCTATCTTCAATAATTAAACACTTTGATTCGCATTTATAGCGCCTTCAAATCAGATACGTGTTACGCCTACGGGCGCTAACACTCAAAAGCCACTCTTGAGCCGTTTTGTGTTTGCTCGCCTCCTTTTTCCAAATTACACTCCCCCCTGACGTTGCAATGTTCTACAAATTTTCACTGGTGCGCGGTGCGCATGTCTCTTGTCCACTTCCAAAATTTCAACTATTTACACTCAATTTACAAATAACACAAATACGCTTCACATAAATAAAACTTTCCAAAATAAAACTGTACAAATTAACAACTAAAATCAACTAAAATCATTCCGCATGCCTATAGGAATTGCCTCCGTGAACCAAGCTGTTCAGCTGAGAAGATCTAATTCTCATCCCTTCAATTGATTTTCACAAGGGAAAATAATGACAAACATTATGGAATTCCGATGACTGATTTATTGCATCTTCATCATCCGCAAACCAAAAGCAGAAATTAAAATTAAAAACAAATAACCAAGATCCATCTGTTGGGACATACTTCTCAGGGTAGAGTTAGATTTTAAAAAAATTCATACATCCCTGTCGCAATCTCATACGAGGAGGTTCAAAACATGACATCTCCCTCTTTGATTTTTGACAGTTCACCAAAGTGAACTGGAGAAAAACACCCCAACTCATGTTTTGTTAATAAAAACTATTTGCTTCTTAAATCTTCCCTTATGAACTAATTATTTACATCCCTCTTATAAATTCAAATTAAAATAACTAAATTAAAATCAAACTTTCTAAAACTTTTTATTTTTATTTTTATGATTTTATCCCTCTTAATTCCTATTAATTACTACCTAACCTAAATTAAACTACAGAATTTATTTACAATTTTCAAAATTTTTCTCTTACGAATACAATTTCAAATTTTATTTAATAATTGACTTCAAAATTTTCAAACTCGGCAGATTTCATTTTATCACAAATATTTCACAAATTCTCAAAATCTTAAGCTTCTCCCTGGGGATATTCAAAAATTCCATCCTTTCTCGTACCCATGCAACGGCATTAATTTTTCCAATCTTTTGATTGACCCTTATTTAATTAAATCCTTCACTATTACTTAATTTATTTTTAAAAACTTACTTACATAATATCAATTAATTCTTCTAAATTCATCACCCTTATCATCAATAATATTCAATTTTAAATACAAAATTTCCTTACTAAACTTTCTTATAATCAATTAATTAATCTTTAAAACCTCATTACAACTTCCTCAAAATTCTTTCTTAATAAAATTCCATAATTTTTAAACCTCAAAATTTCATAGTGACAAATTCTTTCCATAATTATCAATTTTCCAATCAAATCATTCAACTTCATTGCTTAAATACGATATCCGATTTCATCATTAAATTTTGTTGTAATTTATCCACCTTAAATTTTATCAATTTTTCAGAAAAACTCTCAATTCATTAAAACTACTTAATACCATTCCAAAACTTCATTCTGCCTAATGTCTGAATTTCAAATTTACTATGGTGTACTAAATTGTTTAAATTATTAAAATTTTAAATTACCTAAAACATTGTATTCGTTTCCAAAATCATTATCTAATTTACAAATTTATTATTAAATTCTGGTAGCTTCTGTTTAATTATCAAATTTCGAAATTTTAATTATAATTGATTAAATCGTCATGTTTACAAATTTTAATTTTATCTCAATTTCCAAAATTATTGCGGTTATCTTTAGTTAAATCTTTAATTTCCCTGGTCTTTATTAAATTGGGGGTTTATCAATTAACCCTCTTTTTTCCACCTTGCTCGGCGATATGACCATTTTAACATGGCGGTCAACCATGTCTTACTTACTATTTTCCTCCTCCGAGGAATATCTGATTCATAAACATTTTTTTGTTTCTTCCAGTTTGAACCCTTCCTAACTTTGTTTTTATTTTTCCTAGATTTTCCTAAGTTATAAAGAAATTTTACTTTTCCTAATTTTGAAACTTTTTTATTTTTAATTTCGTTAAAATTTTCTAGATTTAATTTTATAAAATATTCAAAATTCTCTTTTTGTATTCTCACCCTATCGTCTACTTTATGAAATTCTAATTTGGCTATTGCTTCGTTGTCTGAATTATTTTTAAATACCTTAATTTTAAATTCATCCCTACTTCTTTTATTTTGGTTTATTCTAAAAAATTTTATAAATCTAAGTTTCCTTTTGGTTCTTAACTTCCTCCATCTTATCCTCCTAATTTCCCTACGTGAGAAAATTTTTATTTTAAATAAAATGTTGATAGTCTCAAAAGTTGCTACCTTTGCAATATTAACAGATTCCAAGATTTCCTCTTTAACAGGAAAACTTGAGGAAATCAACTTTTCCTCCCTAATTTGAGTGCTTTGGCAGGTTACTTCTGTAATAATTTCGACAACTTCTATTGGTTTGTCATCTACTGTTTTGTTTACAGCATCAAACTTTGCACGCACATTTTCATCGAAACCTTTTAAATTGTTACTGAGGACTTCTATTTTATTTTCAATGTTTTTATTTCCTTCTTCAATTTTTTTATTTAATCCCTCAAAATTCTGGTTAACAATGATTAATCTATCATCCAAAGTTTCAAATTTATCGTCTAATCCCTTAAAATTTTGGTTATTTTTCATAAATTTATCGTCACTATCTTTTTTTAAATCCTTACGTAATTGGTCACTATCTTTTTTTAATTCCTCAAAATTCTGTTCACTATCTGTTTTTATATCCTTTTTAAATTCTTCAAACATGTCCCTAAGTTGAGATATACCAAATTTATCAAATTTTTCAACTTGTTCCGTTCCCCTTCTCGTACTCTCTCTGTCTTGGGGTATATTGAAAATCGGACTATCTTCAAATCCTAACGCCTGTTGCAAACCTTCTGGTTCTTCCCCCCTATTCTCAACAGTTTCTCCCTCATGGTCACTCATGTTTTGCATGAGTTTAATGAAATCAGGGTGGCAACAATTTCTAAAGTTACTAATTTTAAAATTTTAAAGTTTATCTCAGGGTGAATGTTAGTTGCTAAAAACGGGATAAGTTTGTGTGTAAAATTTAGTTTTATCAAATTTGCAAAAATTAGACTCTCTCAGGGTGGTGTGGATTGCTAATCTGAAGCCCCACGTTCGTGTGCCAAATTTAGATGCAATGATAAAAAAGCTTTTGCGGGAAACCGAAGATTTCCCGCCAAGGTTTCTTTTATACCTCTGCAAAAAAATGAAAAATTTACCCGCTAGCTCAGTGATGGAGTCATACGTCCCAATGATGGACACTTATCATTTGGTGAAAAATAAAATTCATAAAATAATAGCAAACAAAATGTAATTCGACGAATAAATCAGTCATCCCATAAACAATTAAACAAAAGATTAGACCTTCTCTGAAGCCTATTATGACTACAGTCAAATTCCTACAGGTCAAATAACCGTGAAAGTGACATTTAATCAAATCAAAACTGTCCTGCACTTTCACAGTTATCGGACGAGACATAAAATTATTTACAAACTCATACAAAATTCAATTCAAAATCAAACATAAAATAATCGCACATTTGCTGTTGTTTATTGAAATTGTCCACTATGCATCAAATGTATTCGTCATATGGTCAACAAATTCAACCACATGCAGATGCGCGCATAAATTCAAAGTTCTGTAATTCTTAAACCACGAATTACAAAAATGCAAATTGGTAATTCATAACGTAGAGAAATACTCGATGTAATATAAAAAATAATATTTGAAAACAAAGTTTAAAAATTTTACCATCCATAGGAAGGCATCGTGGCGTTCCAACGTTGAACCGCTTCAAGGCACGCACAAAATCTCTCAACTTCCGTGTTAAAAATACCGCTTGGCTTTTCCACATTCACAGTCTCAATTTTCATACAGGCAAAATTATCACAATTATCAAACCTATCTTCAATAATTAAACACTTTGATTCGCATTTATAGCGCCTTCAAATCAGATACGTGTTACGCCTACGGGCGCTAACACTCAAAAGCCACTCTTGAGCCGTTTTGTGTTTGCTCGCCTCCTTTTTCCAAATTACACTCCCCCCTGACGTTGCAATGTTCTACAAATTTTCACTGGTGCGCGGTGCGCATGTCTCTTGTCCACTTCCAAAATTTCAACTATTTACACTCAATTTACAAATAACACAAATACGCTTCACATAAATAAAACTTTCCAAAATAAAACTGTACAAATTAACAACTAAAATCAACTAAAATCATTCCGCATGCCTATAGGAATTGCCTCCGTGAACCAAGCTGTTCAGCTGAGAAGATCTAATTCTCATCCCTTCAATTGATTTTCACAAGGGAAAATAATGACAAACATTATGGAATTCCGATGACTGATTTATTGCATCTTCATCATCCGCAAACCAAAAGCAGAAATTAAAATTAAAAACAAATAACCAAGATCCATCTGTTGGGACATACTTCTCAGGGTAGAGTTAGATTTTAAAAAAATTCATACATCCCTGTCGCAATCTCATACGAGGAGGTTCAAAACATGACAATATATTAAGATCTTTAAAATCGCCTTTTTTTAAATTTTAAAAATTGGCTTCTATATGTGTTAAATAAACTCTTTGAAATGAAATTCTATTCTTTTCTATACTACCAATCGTAAAATTTAGGTTTTCTCACGGCTTCTAGGATGGTGTTAACTTTTAATGAAATTATAGGTATTAAGCATGCATTTCACCTCATCACTTCATATGAAACGTTGTTCATATTCACCTTAAAGCAGGTATATTCGATTAAATTGAAATTAACATTTTTTGTACAGAACTTGATAAAATAAAAATCAAAATTTCTTGATATTGCTAACTAAGATAAATAAGATAATATTGTTTTGAAGGGATACACCACTTCATTAACAAGAGTATAAAACTACAAATAACATAAGTAAAAGTTAATCCCACATTGGGATCTTGTCGCCAAAAAATAAAACACATTCCAATACCCAACTTACCTTAGCTCATTTTGAGATTCATAAGTCGTAGGAGCAGTTTTTTAGCGAATAAAAATGCCAAATTTTTTTAAACAAAAATTATACCTAATAAATATATAAATAAATAAAAAAAAAACAAAAATATCAAATACTTAAAACTAAAATTTAAAAATAGGTACACCTTAAAACAAAACAATAATCAAAATTATTTAAATATTTAAAAAGACTATACATACTACGATGTTAATCACACACCTTTATTTATTTGCTAGGTGGATGATGATTAACACCGTATACTTACCCCTGTTCGCTCAGCCGGTCTTCTCAAATCTTTTTAGGTTGAATTTTTACTCGTTTTCAATTTTGAGTAGATAAATTACAAATTTCAAAAACAAAAATTATAATATTTATATAAAAAGAAATTATGTACATCCAAGGTTAATTTATTCAATAAATCGCGTCCCCCAAAATACTAACCAAAAAATTTAAATAAACTGTTCTCACTAAACCTTTGTTTTCTCTGGGCTCGGAGTTAACCGGATCTTTATGCTCCTTCTAATTTCAATAATGCCAAATCTTCTCGAAATAAATTGATAGCTCTAAATTCCACTTTTATCCAAACTCGACTTCTTTTCAAACCAATTAATCGTTTTATTTGTCTTCTGACCTTGAGTTTTTCTTGCAAATAATCAAAGCAATAAGTTTGCTTTCTTCCGATGTGAATTATTTACCACACTTTTGTTTCTTTATAATATTAATTTACGTGGACCAATTTATAATATGAATTCTTTTTAATTTATTCTCTACGTCTTTACTCTCGATAAGATCGGCAGTAAATAATTTTGTTATTTACGGCATTTTACACCCATCTTATCAGTACGCCGTTTTGTACCCAATTGATTTTTTTGTTCTTGTTTTCGCTACCATCGCCCAGGAAACCTTATAATTTTCTCCTTACTTGATCAACTTTTTTTATTTACCAAATTATTTTATTTGCAGCCATGGCTTTATTTCATTTCGTTGTTTAAATTTTATTATACACAGTGCTTTTGATTTTTTTTAATTTGAAATTTGTTTTGTTTGATTAAGTTTTCTAAATTTTATTTTGTCAAGTCAAAATTCAATCTTTTTAAAATGTTTTCATTTTAAATCCCTTTATACCCCCGTCCCTCAAGTTATCACCGCAATACATACATATAAAAAATCTATTATTGGTATTAATAAATTACTCATATCCTAAGTTATAATCTTTATCACTTTAACACTAATTTTGTTTTGTTTTAATAGTTAATTATTATTGACATGCACTAAAGTCTAAATTAATAATTATTTTAAATGTTTATCGCTATCAGCTTTGCTAAATTATTGCTTTAGTAATCTAGACACGTAATTCTTATCAAACTATTAATAATGCTTTTTGTCCTTACACACAATTTTTTTTTCAATTACTCGTACTTACCCTTCTATTTTGTAACTTTTCGTTATTATTCGTTATCGTTATGAAATCGTTAAGGGGGGACAACACTGTAAGCTTAAAAAAAATTAAGCTTTTTTATTTTGCATGTTATCAAAGTATACATATTCAAGAGCATGTAAAAAAAATTTCAAATTAAAATATTGAAAATTGACGAAGTTACATCCTATTTCATAAGAGCGGACTACCTACGATATACGTATACTAAAACTTTCAATCACGTTTTTTTTCGAAACTACATTTTTCGACTTGGCACGCACTGTAACTCTAGCTATGATTGTCCGATTTTTAATTTTAAAATACCAAAATATTTGTAATTACAGTAGTTATCGTTGCACGTAGCCGTTTTTTTTATATCATAAAATTTAGTGTTGTTAAGCTACCAAATATAAATAAAAACGTAGCTAGAATTAAACTTTTATGTTTGAACATCTGCCATTTGGCGAAAAATTTTTTTTTCAAAAAACGGCTACGTGCAACGAGAATTACATTTGTATAGGTTATAAAACTGTTAAAAATGAACCCCCCCCTTTAACTAATATTTTACTTAATTCTTTACTCCCGTCTAAACCCAACATTAACCTTTAAATAACCCCCTACATTTCAAAAATCTAATCCAAAATTCCCCAAAAATCTTACTTTCCACGCCCCTTTGCGGGTATGTTTAACCAAAATTCTTTTCACACTTTCTGTTTAGTCACCTGACGATGCTATGGTATAGCGAAAACGTTTGTGAATAAAATTATACATTTAGTACCTATAATTTACATTGTGTCAACTTTTAATATTTTAGTTCCAAAAGTGTCGATACATTTTTGGTTTGTCTAAAAAATTGTGATATACAAAATATGTAGATTATTAACTTAAAAGATTTAAAAAAACTTAAGATTTAACGCATGTTGCTCGGAGTTTAGTCGAAAATTTTAACTATTCATAACTTTGTAAAAAATTAACTTAAACTCTTGCTTACTGAAGCTCATTCAGGCTCAAACGATACTCTATCGATTAACATCAATTGCACATATAAATTCAAAATGAGAAGAGAAACGGAAAAACAAGTCTACAGCAACTCCTCCCCCCCAGTAATTTTTTGCCAATAACTTCGCGATTTTTAAAGCTTAAACAAAAATAACAAAAGCTCATTCAACCTCAAACGATGCTCTAACGCTTGACATCAAATTCATACAAAAATTCAAAAGTGAGGGAAGAGGCACTGACATGCACCTGAAAAACGGAAGATTGAAATATGATTAATAACTTTAGTTTTTCTTGCGGATAATGATGATAATTGCAATTTAAAAATTCTATTTTCTTGCTGAGCTTTGCTATATTCACGTTTTACTTGAGACGTATTTATACATACTTTCCAAATTTGGAAGCTTCAAAGCTCTTCCTGTGATTTTTGCCAATAAATTAAACTTTTTCAAATAAACTCTTTTTTAGGTAAATAAATGTGCAAATCATTAAGCAAAGTATTTTTTAGATACTACTAAGAGCCCCAAAAAGATATATCCAACTTATAAATCTGATAAAATAGAATTTCATTTATTGCCACTTTAGGAAGCCACATACCCCACTGTGCAACGGTTTCAATATCGATTTGTGGAAAAACTATAACGGTGCTAGCTTTCATACTTGGGTGCTAGCTTTTTAAGAAAAAATTTTAACTTGGGGGGGCCAAGTCAACGGACCCGATAGTCTACTGATGTTAGTTGGAAGTAATTTATTGAGTCTATTGCGCAAAAGAAAGACAAAGTTAAACAAAAAAGGTTATTTTGATATTCTTAATCAGTGTACTGTGCCAGCAGGTCTGGAATAAATTGGTCAAAACTTTGTTCTGCAACAAGGTAATGACCATAAACATTTCTCAAAATTGTATCCTAACCTTTTAAAACAAAAAAAAAGAAAGAATATTACAAAATATGATTTTATATTAATTGAGTTGTTGTGGGACAAATTGCATCGTCGCATACGTCTTAGATCTGCAGGAAGTGGTTATCATTTATGGAAGATCATTCAGGAAGATTGGCGACCCATTCTTAAAGCTGCTATAAAAAATTTGATTGAAAAAATGCGGGTATTTGTGTGACAGTGATTAAATCTAGATATGGATATTTTGACGAAAAACTGTTTAAGCCTTTTTGATTAATTATTTTTATTTTTTCTAGAATTTGCTTTGCGTTTTTGAAATAATCGTTTAATTTTGATATAGTAATGATTATTTATTTGTTTATAACACTAAACAATAGTACAACATAATCAGCATTGTGAAAAATTATTAGGTATATTCAAACTTACAAGATCGTTTGTCTCCAGGTCTTTTATGAACGATTTAGTGTTGAATCAAGCGGTTTTTCCTTCATTCAAGATTAAGCGCTTGGTCAGTTTGATACGCAGTGCATTGGCTTCCATACAAAATCATACATCCGATTCACAAAAAATTTTGCTTTTTACCCATTATCAATTTCTACAACTCCATTTTATATTAAACATCGGTAATGAACTATAAGGAAACCAGAAAAATTTTTTTCTTATTTATTAAATGTAACATCAAAGATGTTTAAAGAATTCAGATTTTACAAGTGTTTAAAAAATGTTTTCCAAAAAAAATAAAAATGGATTTATTCTTAAAATATTTTTACATCATACATAGGTATAAGCCAATAAAAAAAAATTTTTTTTTCAAACAGATAATCGCTTAATATTTTTTATTATTACAAGTTAATATTATGCTACGTAATGAATCAAAATTAGATGACGCTATATGGTATCGAAAAATTTTACGCAAAGTGAGGCTGAAGGCCGAATAACTATAACTTACACAGTGATTGTATTCCTCACTAAGCCGTAAAGCGATCAACCACTTCCGACCTAAAATAGTGACCAAGCATTATATTTTTACTGTATATTTAAAGATTATCAATTCGCCCAAAAATATAGCTATTGAAATAATTAATCCAGTTAACCATATAACAAACAATCCATATAAGTGTTTTACGCATAACTGCGGTTCCGAATAACGGTTATTGCCATTATTGTTCATAAAATTATGAAGTAAGCTCATCAATTTTACATTCAGAATACCACTCTCTCTTACTCTGCTTATATAGGTATTAAAAATTGGTAGAAAATAATGACCTTTTTTCATAATATAAAGCATTTCTGATCTAAGAAATCCCGTATTGCTTACTATAAAGTTAATATCTTTTGATATTTCGTTTGGAACAAATTGTAAAACCACATTTTTTGGAGCAGGCATGCTAAAATTTCTATAAAGCTTTAGCATATTTAACAAGCCAGTAAAATGAATATCGTGTAGTGGTTCTAATTGACTAACAATTTGCTTAAAAGTACTGCTATTAAAAAATATTGTTTGTTCCTTTAACTCTCTAATATGCAAAGGATGAGCGATTAAACTTAATTTTGAATCTAATAGTTTTTCAATTGTGTCAATTGGTGGTTGATAAGATGGTTGTAAAAGAATGCTACTTAGTTTACTTTGAAATGCATTATCAATATGTATTATAAAAAACAGATACAATACTATAATCATCCTCAAGAGAGTTGATTTCGGAGGTCGTTTTAGAGCAATTGAAAATATTAACGAAAATGTGCTTAAAATGCATATGGAAAGTTGTTTATATATTTCACGTTCGTTTAAATACCTTGCAATTAAATTCCAAACTACTCCTGTCATAAGAACACAACATATAATTGACAACCACGTTTTCATTTCAAAAACATTAAATATTAATTTAAAATTTGGAATTTCATCAGGCCGGGGAACAGCCCATGCTGCTATATTGTAATAAATTGTATCACTTAAATCATAGTTTTTAGAACACTCCGTATCTCTTGTAACATGTGGAGCTATTAAAATATCATTGGTGATATTGTTTACAACTTTTGGATCAGTAAATTTACCGAAAACTAGAGGTACTTGCAACTGTTGACTAATTAATTTAAGAAAACTGATTAATACTGCAAACAACGGTGATCTTTTTAATGTAGAACCCATATCTTCAAAACTCTCAAAAATGAAAAACTGTATTGTACATTTAGTAAAGTTTTCAGATTGACTATTGAAAATCTTATTAATATTTTTGTAACCTGGTTCTTGCAAATAGTCGATGATAAATTTTTGACCACAGTGATTTTTGGATGCAAAAGGTAACCAAATGTATACGTTGGGAGCAATTTCTTCATCTTGATTTAATATCACCAAAACGATACTTCTTATATGATATTGCCAAAGCATTTTGAAAATGCTCTCGGGGTCTTGCACAAAATACGTTACAATTAGATATCTTCTTCTTGGACTATGATGTGGGTTCCAAATCCGACTTTTAACAAATGTATCAAAAATCATATTTAAATTTACATCACTTTGAACATAAAAAATGTAATTGTTAGTAAAACTTTCATTTGAATGGAATAAGTGATCTGCTGCTGTTACAATTAATGGATTCTGCAGGGTATTTAAGAAATTCGCAGTTAGCTGCGGGCCAACTATTACATGAACGTCGGTGTTTTCTACAAACAACGTTTTGGATATTTTGGAAACACAGTTTAGAGATTTTGTTACATTTTTTGTTTGAAATGCACATGCAATTGGTAAAAGTAGAATTAAGAAATAGATAAACATTTTCACCATCATGATCATGGTATGTTAAACAGGAGATTAAATAATATTTTATTATTTATAAATTTCTGTTGTAAGTAAATAGAGTTTGTAATGCCTTTTATATTAAACACAATATAGGTATTTTAATTTCTTACACGCAATATATCTATTAAAGCACAAATGAAACATAATGGACTTTCTGTCATAAGAACTTGAAAATCATTAGCAGGTACTATGATAGATTTCTAGGATATCAATTTTAGAAGCATAATAGATGAGGAATATTGCAATTTTAGCAACAAAAATATTAAGATCTTTAAAATCGCCTTTTGAAAATTTGAAACATTAGCTCTGTCGTCGCCATTTTGCACCAAAATGATAATAAAACTTTTTCTTCATACTTCAATATCGTGTTAAATGAATCCTTTAAAATGAAATTCTATTCTTTTTTCTAAAGTAAATCGCTAAAGTTAGGTATTTTTTACGGTTAACCTTCAATTAAATTATAAGTATTAAGCATGCATTTCACCTCGTCACCTCATATGAAAACTACAAATAAAGTAAGTAAAAGTTAAACCCATATAGGGATTTTGTCGCCAAAAAAATAAAACACATTCTAATACTTAATTTACCTTACTCATTTCGAGATTCTTAGGTCGTAGGCGCAGTTTTTTAGGGAATAAAAATGCCTAATCTATATTTTACAATAATTTAATTAAAGAACAAATAAAAAAAAAAACAAAAATATCAAATACTTAAAACTAAAATTTAAAAATAGGTACATTTTAAAATAAAACAACAATCAAAATTATTTAAAGATTTGAAAACACTATACCTAGGTATCTACACATAGTTGGTATTAATAAATAGCGCTTATCGTAAATTGCACTCCTTATCACTTTAGCACTAATTTATTTTTAGTTTTAATAATTAATTATTATTTACATGCACTAAATAGTTTGTTTAAAGTCTAAATTAATAATTATTTTAAATGTTTATTACTACAACTTTGGTAAATTATTGTTTTCGTAATCTACATACGTAATTCTTAACGAACTATTAATAATCTTTTTTGTCCTTATACACAAATTTTTTCTCAATTACTTACTATCTTTCACTAAAATCCTAAATTAGCCTTACTGAATCTAAAATTATATTCCTAAACCAAATTAACCTTGCATATCTTATGCTTTTCGGTTGACTTCTCAATATTAGAAGTGCCCTTTTTTGTTTATTTAAGCATCATATATCTATTTGTTATTATGATATTTAGTAATATAACACAATAACAAATTCTCTGTAAGAATCATAAAAATAACAAAGTTACTTTATGAGATCAGCAACCTTTTTAAGAAACAAAATTTAAATTCAGTAAATGGATCTATTCTTAAAAAAAAGATCACAAGTTATTCATTAATTTTTAATTTATCCGCAATAAAAGTTATTATCCGTTACGTACGGTGGGTACAACCGAAACAAACATGAGTCGTTGATAGTACAGGATTAAATTGTCAAAATAACAGTAGGAAGGAATAGAAAAACTGAAAATGTAAACAAAACTGGATTTTGAATTCAAAAATTTGAATTTTTAATAGAGCAAATACCCTGTACATAATATTTATGATCGCGTTTATCAGGCATGTTAAATTATTTAATTTTTGAAGATTTTCTCTTCTCAAATTTTAAAATTGTTATAATTTTCTTTAATAGGTACTTTGATATAATATTTAAATAAAAAACTTTAACAAAAAGTTAAGACTCAAAATGTAATATATTTATTTTATACTGTTTAGTTACCTTTTTGAGGTCGGTTTAATTTTTTGTTAAAATGTTTTTTATTTTTTAATTTTTAGTGATTAAAATCTACTAATTACTACTTTAATTAATTAATTTGCTTGGTATAAAATTCTTCTCTATGACAAGTTTCAACAGAATAGGTTGACAAGTGGAAAATCAATAAATAAAAAACAATCATCCCCTATTTTCTACCCTTACGAGTGCTACTTTTCTCTATTTTCTACCTTTACGGATGGAATTTTTATGTAAAATTTAAATGAGATCACCGTGGAGGTCTCCCATATCGAATAAAAAAAAATTATCAAAATCGAACTACTCTGTAAAAAGTTATGCCCGTACATATATAAAAAAGTCGGTTGAAGTTGAAGTCGGTTTAAAAAAACTGTACCAGTGTAACAGTGACCAGTAAACAGTCCTACTGTTTTTCTCAGTTGAGTTTTGTTTAGTTGGAGAATTTATTTTATCATTTTTTCTCCCGAGAGCTCCCGAACGAACATCCGCGATTGCCTCACTCTCGGAAAGTTCCTCCAGTACACAAGATGTTTTTTTATTTTTTTGCGGTCTTGTATGCCATCCCACAAGTTGGTTCTGGACCTACTAGTTTGTTAAATGCAGCTTCCTTGCTAAGATGGCAGCTTTTTCGTTGCTTTTAATTCCAACGTGCCTCGGCACCCACATCAGTGAAAGCTTGTTGCGTTGTGCCAGACTCACCAATGCATCAAGGCAGTTATTTATAACTCTGGAGTGTATTTGTACTCCCTCCAGAGCTTTTAATGCTTCCTGGCTGTCAGTCATGAAACAGATGCGTTCATTTTCAAAAATTTTATTTTCCACGCCTCTTTGCGGGTATGTTTAACCAAAAATTCTTTTCACACTTTGTGTTTAGTCACCTGACGATGCTATGGTATAGCGAAAACGTTTGTGAATAAAATTATACATTTTGTATAATTTACATTGTGTCAACTCTTAATATTTTAGTTCCAAAAGTGTCGATACACTTTTGGTTTGTCTAAAAAATTGTGATATGTTTATCAAGTTGCACTACTCAGACCACACTGTTATAAATTATTAAATTATGTAGTGATTGTATTTCTTACTAGAGAGGCCGTAAAGCAGTCAACCACTTCCGACCTAAAATAGTGACCAAGTATTATATTATTATTTTATATTTAAAGATTATCAATTCGCCCAAAAATATAGCTGTTGAAATAATTAATCCAGTTAACCATATAACAAACAATCCATATAAGTGTTTTACACGTAATTGCGGATCCGAATAACGGTTATTGCCATTATTGTTTATAAAATTATGAAGTAAGTTCATCAATTTTACATTCAGAATACCACTTTCTCTTACTCTGTTTATATATGTATTAAAAATTGGTAAAAAATAATGACCTTTTTTCATAGTATAAAGCATTTCAAATCTAAGAAATCCCGAATTGCTTACTATAAAGTTAATATCTTTTGATATTTCATTTGGAATAAACTTCAAAACTAGATTTTTTGGAGCAGGCATGCTAAAATTTTTATAAAGTTTTATCATATTTAGCAAGTCAGTAAAATTAATATAGTTTAGTGGTTCTAACTTACTAACAATTTGCTTGAAAGTACTGCTATTAAAAAGTATTGTTTGTTCTTTTAACTGTTTAATATGCATAGGATAAGCGACTAAATTTAATTTTGATTCTATTAGTTTTTCAATTGTATTAATTGGTGGTTGATGTGATGGTTGTAAAAGAATGCTACTTAGTTTACTTTGAAATGCAATATCAATATGTATTATAAAAAACAGATACAATACCATAATTATCCTTAAGAGAGTTGATTTAGGAGGTCGTTTTAAAGCAATTGAAAATATTAACGAAAATGTGCTTAAGATGCATATGGAGAGTTGTTTATACATTTCACGTTCCTTTAAATACCTTGCAATTAAATTCCAAACTACTCCTGTCATAATAACCCAACATATAATTAATAACCATGTCTTCACTTCAAAAATCATAAATATTATTTTAAAATTTGGAATTTCTTCAGGTCGAGGAACAACCCATGCCGCTATATCGTAATAAATTGTATCACTTAAATCATAGTTTTTAGAGCCTTCCACATCTCTTGAAATATATGGAGCTATCAAAATATTATTGGTGATATTGTTTACAACTCTTGGATCACTGAAGTTACCAAAAACTACAGGTACTTGCAACTGTTGACTGATTAATTTAATGAAACTGAGTAATACTGCAAACATTGGTGCAGTTTTCAATATAGAACCCATATCTTCGAAACTCTCAAAAATGAAAAACTGTATTGTACATTCAGTAAAGTTTTCAGATTGACTATTGAAAATCTTATTAATGTTTTTATAACCATTTTCTAGGAAATGGTCAACGATAAATTTTTGACCACATTGATTTTTGGATGCAAAAGGTAACCAAATGTATACGTTAGAAGCAATTTTTTCATCTTGATTTAATACTATCAAAACGGCACTTCTTATATGATATTTCCAAAGCATTTTGAAAATGCTTTCGGGGTCTTGTACAAAATACGTTATAATTAGATATCTTCTTCTTGGACTATGATGTAGGTTCCACATCCGACTTTTAACAAATGTAGCAAAAGTTGTATTTAAATTTACATCATTTTGAACATAAAAAATGTAATTGTTAGTAAAACTTTCATTTGAATGGAATAAGTGGTCTGCTGCTGTTAAAATTAATGGATTCTGTAGAGTATTTAAGAAATTCGGTGTTAGTTGCGGGTCAACTATTACATGAACGTCGGTGTTTTCTACAAACAACTTTTTGGATATTTTGGAAACACAGTTTAGAGATCTTGTTACACTTTTCATCTGAAATGCACATACAATTGTTAAAAGTAGAATTGAATGATAAATTAACATTTTCACTGTCATGGTATGTTAAATATGAGAGTAAATACTATTTTATTTATAAATTTATTTATAAATTTCTGCTGTGAATAAATTGAGTTTTGTAATGCTTTTTATATTAAATACAACAAAAGCAGTTTAATTTCTCACACGCTATATATTTACTGAAGCACAAATAAAGCGTAATGGAGTTTTATTATTATCTGATTGTTTTCGTCCATTATTTTAGAATTGTCCAAAAAAACCCAAAAAATAGAATAATAAAGTAATGGAGACTCAGAAAATATTCTGAAGTTAATAAGTAGCTTATGATTCTTTTGACCCATAAATTTAATTACCTCTAATGGGTTAGTTTTCTTTGGCTCTTCTCATAGAAATCAGACAGATCTTACAAACTTATTTTAATGAAATTATAAGTATTAGGCATGCATTTTTATAATATCATCTTATATGAAACGCTGTTCAAGTTTAATTTGGCCTGATACAGTATGTCACAACTACATCAAAGTTTTGTTCAAAGTTTTTATTAATATGTCGTTTAACTAATACTAGGTTAAATTATAGCAGCACAGTAATTGGAAAAATGCCACACCACTACAGCAGGCAATTCCACCTATCAACATCTTCCACATTTAGGCAAGAAGCAACGAAATCAAAGTAAACCAGCATCACTTCTAATTTCATCAACAGCATTCCATAATATCTTCTTCTTCTTTTTCTTTATCAGCCGTTTCTGTCCACTGCTGAACGCTAAGCCTCCTCTTTTAAACTCCCCCAGTGGGGGTAAGGGGGTTTTACCCATAACTTACCACGATGGATAGGCATGACTAGGAAATCAAGAGATATTGTTCAGCCAATAAACATTTCTCACAATTTGATAGACGTTCCAAAAAATGGTTGGTGTGATTTAATAGTATCTAATATTTTTCTAATCGGTTTTCTAATAGATTTCGTCAGGTGGTTTACCCTAATCGCGCTTTACGTTCCAATCTTTACTATTCAACTGAGAGTGCTTTAAGTTATCATTTTCAAAGAAAATAAATTAGTTTTAAACAAAAAAATCGAAAATGAAAATTTACCATGTACATTTGCTATACCTGAGATCTTGCTAAAAGTTAGTTATTATTGCAAATGTGCATTTACAATGCTCCAATACTGAAGTTTGACAGATCAGTGTCTTGAGTCTGATTCTGGATTTGATCTATACAGATAACATACCAATTACTAGAAAAATAGTTATCCCGTCTAGATTATGTACTTACAAAAAATGCACTTGGGCAATTTTGAAAATCGGTTAAAAAATTGACGTTCAAAGTATACTATGTTCAATTTAAGTGTTTTAATTTTTGAGGAATATTTATAAATTTTTTAAACACTTTGTAAATAACATTACAAAGAAGTATTCCCAAAGTTTTTGTATCAAATTCGTGCCGTTTTGGAAAGTGGTTATTAACATATTTAATGTATAACAGCGCAAAACGGAATAAATTGCTTTTTATATGCAACCAAAAACTGAAAGACCTTTTTGTGAATGCTCCTCAGATATTTGTGAAAATTTGAGAAAATTAATTAATTAAGTCTGGCCGCCAAAATAAAAACATTTGTATCTCAAATAATCTAAATTTATAGGCAAGTGCCACAGGTAGACGTGTTTAAATTTTTGTATGCCGCAACAAATTGGTTATTAAATATTAAACAAACATTATAAGTATAAATACATACGTCAATCAACATTAATTTTAAATTTTAGTATAAAATAGTATATTTATACTATTGAAGGTTTTTGCACGAGGTTTACCGAGTCCGAGACCTTAGTCCCAAGATATATATACTATTTTTCACAATTTGTCTATTACATCAGTCAATAACTAAACTTGAGATTTTGAATTTGCAAAATTATTTAGTAAAATGTGACGTTTCCTTTTTTTGAAGTTTTGTTCCTATGGATATCGTTCCTTTATTCCTTTATGTTTACTTTACTCCCAATTTGAAAAAAATTGGTACTTTACTCCCCCAAAAGTGGGAGTAAAGTGACCACTTTACTCTTGAAATTGTGAAAATTAAATTTTATTTAAGAAATGTAATCACAATGAATTTGAGGTTAGAAAATTTTAGCCTGCTTGTTTAACATAAATATTGAAATTTTACAATAAATTGTTATAACGCATCAGACGTAAAAACTAAATGATTTTGCACTATTTGGTTTTAGTATTGAAGTTTTTGCTTATTTCCAATTGATCACTACAGCTCTAATAACATCGCTACATCAAACGTGCAGTTGCAAATATCTACATTATTCTATTAGCACAAAACCATTATTTATTAATTTAAGATTTATTTCAAGGTTAACCTGTGCAGTTCTACAAACTTTAGAATATTTGAAATAAATAATATTAAATGTACGCTCGTAAAATTGTTAAGTTTTGGATATTTAGTAAAACTTATAGGTATATCTGACTTCTCAACCACGATTTTGTAAGCGTAAGGTTCTTAAAAATTTATTGTTTACAACTGTAACTTCAGTTTAATAAAAATTAATTTATTTAAAAAAATAAAATTGAAATGTTTTATTTACAACGTTGTAATGTCGGCTGGGTACTGAAATCTTCTAAAAAATCAAAATAAAAAATGAACAGTAATAAAGTTTTATTTGCAATGATTATTACATTTACTTGTTAATTTTATTAGAAATTATCAATTCATAAAAAAATATAGCTGTTGAAATGATTAATCCAATTATCCATACAGCAAAAACTCCATATAAATGTTTTATACACAATTTTTGATTTGAATTAAGGTTATTTCCATTAGTGCCACCAAAATTGTGCAGTAAACTTAATAATTTTGCGTATAGAACACCGCTTTCTCTCATTCTGTTTACAAATGCATTTATGACTGGTAAAAAATAGTGCCCTTTTTTCATAGAAAATAATAATTCAAATCTCAAAAATACCGAATTGCTATCAATAAAACGAATATCTTTTGTTATTTCATTAGAGACAAATTTTGAAACCATATTTCTTGGAGCGGGAATGCTAAAATTTTTATGAAGTTTTATCATATTTATCAAATCAGACAAACTGCTATCATCGCTTGTTATTGGTTCTAATTTTTTAATCAATTTTGTAAAAACACTACTATTAAAAGTTGTTTGTGTTTTTAAATCCTCAATTACCATAGGATAAGCTAATATCTTCAATTTTGAATCTGCTAATTTTTCAATTGTATCGATTTGCGGTTGATATGAAGGTTTTAAGAGAATGCTACTCAATTTACTCTGAAATGCGTTATCAATATGTATAATAAAAAATAAATATAATATTAAAAGCATTCTTAAAATACTTGAATTGGGCGGATGCGCCAAACCAATTGAAAATATTAACGAAAATGTGCTGAATATACATATGGAAAGTTGGTTATATATTTCACGATCGTTTGAATATCTCGCAATTAAATTCCAAACTATACCCGTCATAATAACAAGTATTATAATTGACAACCATAATTTTACTTGAAAAACCACAAATATTACTTTAAAATTTGAAATTTCAATAGGACGAGGTACGACCCATGAT
The DNA here is from genome assembly GCA_905340355.1 of Rhagonycha fulva. Taxonomy (NCBI): domain Eukaryota; kingdom Metazoa; phylum Arthropoda; class Insecta; order Coleoptera; family Cantharidae; genus Rhagonycha; species Rhagonycha fulva. The sequence goes on from HG996556.1 coordinate 41,607,576, forward strand.
GATATATCGTAATAAATTGAGTCACTTAAATCATAGTCAATAAAAGATGCAATGTTTTGGGAAAATTGTGAAGCTATCAAAATGTCATTCGTGATATTGTTTAAAACTGTGCTATCACTTAATTGGTTGTAGACCACAGTTGCTTCCAACTGCTTACCAATTAATTTAATGAAACTGACATTTGGTACCCATATTGGTGAATTGCTCAAAAGAAACTCCACATCATCAGAACCAATAAAATTATAAAACTGAATTGTACATTTACTGAAGTTTTGAGATGGACTGTTGAAAATCATATTAATTTTTTTGTAAGTGCTCCCTGAAAAGTGGTCGATGACAAACTTTTTACCGCAGTGATTTTTTGATGCAAAAGGTAACCAAATGTATACCTTGGGATCAACTTTTATATCTTGGTTTAGTACCATTAAAACGACACTGTTTATATGATATTGCCATAGCATTTTAAAAATGCTTGTAACTTCTTGAACAAAATATGTTATTATCAGGTATCTTCTTCTTGGACTATGTTTTGCGTTCCACATCTGACTTTTAACAAATGCATCGAAAGTCACATTTAAATTGATATCATCCTGAACGTATAGAATGTAATTGTTACTAAAGATTTCACTTGATTTGTCTAGATAGTCTGCTGTTGTTACTATTAATGGGTTTAGTATATCATTTATAAAATTTGCTTGTAGTTTTGAGTCAACTATTACGTGAACATCGGTGCTATTTACAAAAAACGTTTTGGATATCTCTGAAACGTAGTTGAAAGATTTTGCAACTTGATTAATTTGAAAGGCATACACAACTGTTAAAAGTAGTATGGATAGGTACAAGAATAATTTGACAACCATGGTGAATAATATGTTGAATTAGAAATTAAATAGTTATTTGTTATTTGTAAACTTTTATTGTGAAGAAATTGAAACTGCGTTGCCTTTTATATTCATCACAACAAAATTACTTAGTTATTACATGCAATAGATCTATTAAACTATAAAAGAAAAACATAATAGCATAATTTCTATAAAAACCATTAAATTATTTTCATTAACAGTTACTCTTACTATATAATGTTGCTTAATACTTTAATTTTTTTTAGGATATTGTGATTAAAAACGTCATTAAACTTTCTATGTTAATTCATTTTTAGAGAAAGACGATCATTACGTCAAAGATGAAAAAAAGAAAAAGCAGCTAATTACTAATGTGATTTTATTGTGTTGGACATTTTGTCTTTTTTTCCTTCTAATTGTTTATCAGTATTCGTTCAACGGCTTTTCGTATAAAGAAACAAAAATGCAGCAGTTAGAAAAGTCCCCTTTGGGTAAATTGACCTTGGAGGATTGTAATAATCATCCTAATATTATACTAATAAAATTATAAAATCTGAAGTAGTGAATCGGAGGATATGAAATATTTTGGATTACAATATCAAGCAAGTGTTCTGTTGGCTTATTATCAAAGTAGCAACAGTAGTATTATAAAAATTTTATAATATTATATCATTGTGGTTTGGTTTGTATTTGTTACTGCGTTCAACATTAAAACAAGAGTCAATGCTAGCCGGCTCATTCAAAAACTATAATTAGCATTCGTGCTTTCAAAAGTTTCCCAATTTTATTACATAAATAAAAAAAAGCGATTAGGAGAATAAAATTTAATGTAAATTTTCTCCCCCCTGAAAGTCTCGATAGCCAAAAAATAACCTATAACTTTTTTAATTTGATGAAGGTAGAAGAAACATCACAAAAAATAACCCGCTTGTCCTCCATTTCTTTTCTACTACCAACAAAAAAATAAACTTATTAATTATTAACTACTAGATGTATAGTAGGCATATAATCTATACGTAATGAAGTGATGAAAAGTCCCACTCATTGCTAAAAAAGATTGGGGATAGTTTAAAATTCTATAAAAAGTATCACCAACATAAAATAACATATAAAATACGTATAAAATAACATTTCTAATAAAAGTCAATATTTTTATTTTTATATTATAATTATTTAATTTATGGTAATATACAGGATGGTACATAATAATTATCAGAATATTTGGTGCTTTCAGAAACATGATTTTTGTAAAATGACACTAGGTGATGTTTTATTTAGATCAGTTGCGATCAACCTGCTTTAACAACGGACCAGCTACAAATTTAAAAATGTTTGTGAGCTGCATGTAAACATCTTTAGTAAAAAAAAGCTCAAATTATCTCATTGTAAACAAAATAAATCTAGGAACACTGTAAAAACTTTAAATTTATTTTAATTTTTTAAATTCTTGATTAAAATGTAAAAATCCTTTAGCGGTCTCCACGAGAAAGTGTTAAGAGCCTCGGTATTTTTAACAAAGAAGTTTGAATATTTTGTAATCCAAACTTTATACACAAAACTGCGTCAAAATCAACATTTATTTACTGTTTATATTTTTTATTATTTTTATTGAAAATAATCAATTCGCCTAGAAATGCAGCTGTTGAAATTATTAAACCAGTCGCCCATATAATAAAAACTCCATATAAGTGATTTATACCTAAATGCGGTTTTGAATCATGGTTATCGTCATAAATATTTACAAAATTTTGACGTAAGTTTAACAATTTGATATAAAGAATACCACTTTCTCTAACTCTGCTTAGAAAAGTATTTAGAACTGGTAAGAAATAATGACCTTTTTTCATAGCAAATAATAATTCAAATCTCAAAATCCCTGAATTGCTTTCAATAAAGTAAATATCCTTTGTGATTTGATTTGGAACAAAATCTAACAATATATTTTTTGGATAAGGTATGCTAAAATTTTTATAAAGCTGTAGGTTATTCATCAAACGAATATAACTAAAATTTTTATCTTTGATTAAGCCGTTCGTTGGTTCCACTTTGTTAAGAATTTTTTTCATAGTGCTGCTATTGAATATCAATAATTGTTGTTCAAACTTTCTAATAATTTCAGGAAAAGCCATTAAACTTAATTTTGAATCTAGGAGTTTTTCAATTGTGTTGATTTGTGGTTGATATGATGGTTTTAAGAGAATACTGCTCAATTTACTTTGAAATGCATTATCGATAAGAACAGTAAAAAATAAATATAATATTAAAAGCATTCTAAAAGCATTTGATTTAGGAGGTCGATTTAGACCTATTGCAAATATTAATGAAAAAATATATAAAATGCATGTGGAAAGTTCTTTATATATTTTAAGCTCGTGTAAATACTTTGAAATTAAATTCGAAACTACTCCAGTCGTAATAACGCAAAATATAATTGATAACCATGATTTCACTTCAAAAACCATAAATATTAGTTTAAATTTTGAAATTTCAATAGACGGAGGAACAATCCATGCTGAAGTATCGTAATAAATTGTATCACTTAAATCATAATTGATAAAAGTGCTCAGGTCTCGTAAAATATGAATAGCTATAAAAATATCATTTGTGACATTGTTTAAAGTTTTCAAACTATCATTATTACTACCTATTTTGTGGAGGACCATAGTTAATTGCAATTCCTTACTAATTAATTTAATGAAATTGAGAAATATTGCAGATATTGCTGATTTGTTCAGTTCAAATTTGATATCACTGGAACTTCCAACAGAATAAAACTGCATTGTGCATTTACTAAAGTTTTGAGATTGACTCTTAAAAATTTTATTTATTTCTTTATAACTGTTGACCAAAAATTGGTCAATTATAAATTTTTGACCACAGCAATTTTTTGAAGCAAACGGTAACCACCTGTAAGCGTTGAGTGAATCTTCTTTTTCTTGATTTAACACTATCAGAACGACACTTCTTATATGATATTGCCATAGCATTTTGAAAATGCTCTTTACTTCTTGCACAAAATGTGTTATTATCAGGTATTTTTTTCTTGGACTATGTTTTGAATTCCACAACTGACTTTTAACAAATACATCAAAAGTTGTATTTAAATTAATATCGTCTTGAACCCATAAAATGTAATTATGAGTAAAGCTTTCACTCAAAAAATTCAGTTGGTCTGTTGTTGATACCAGTAATGGGCTATGAAGAGTATTTATGAAATTTTCTGTTAGTTGTGGTTCAAAAATTACGTGAACGTCAGTATTATTTTCAAAAAATATTTTGGATATCTTCGAAACATATTTTACAGATTTTGAAATTTCTTGCAGTTGAAAACTACATGCAATTTTTAAAAGCATTATTGAATAATAAAATAATATTTTTCCAATCATGGTACTTAAATTTTAATAGTTTAATAGTTTTAATAAAACTGTTAATAGAAATCGTAATACCATATTTATATGAACCGTGTAAAAAAGCATTTAGCGTTTTTACACGCAATAAATCAATTACAGCACAGGAAATATTATAAATATAGGTGAACCTGTTAACCAAACTCACAAACCGTTTAAAAAATTATTTAGCGTTTTTACATGCAACATCTATTACAGCACAAAGGAAATATTATAATAATTATAGGTGAACACGTTAACGATCTCACAATTTAAAAAAATTCTTATTGAAAATATGAAGTCATGTTAAAATTCCTGTATAATTAACAATATGCAATTAAAAATAACTAATTTAAGGTTGATGTTGTCAGTTGCACACGTAATTATCAACTGTGGTAGCTCCACCCCTTACTGCACCTTGCTCTACGTATTTACATCAAGCGCACCGACCGCCAACGTCAGAATTCACGTTATGTAAAAAATCAAAATATTACATTCGATTATTGCCTACACTTAACGCTCATTTTAAAATAAATATTTAATATAAATTTTGGGTCAATGTACAATCCATACAGATAGTTTTGAAACATTAGCCATTAGGGGTAGTCCATACAGAACATCCATGCCCAGGAAAGTGGATACGGTCACAAAATTACAATTAAATAATTGTGACTAAGGGAACGGGTGATGTCTCATAAAAATCTCATTTTTGAGACTTGTATGAAAATTGTGAAGACTAGGTGTACCAAAAGAGATCAAAAACGTATTAATAAACCAAAGGCTGGAAATAGCGATATTGATAGATAAAAACGATTGGAGAATTTTAGTTACTTTTCTTGTTCTAAAACGATTTGTTTGAATCGATTTTTTAAAAAATGTTGTTCATCTTTGTTGTGACATTAATAAGTAACTTATTTATTGTTATAATTTTATTAGTTTTTAAATTTACATTTTTAACTTAATAATTTTTTTTTAAACATTGATAGTTATATTTCAACAAAAGCTTTAAACCTAAAAGGTTTACAAAGGAATAAGTAGTTAGATGCTGTTACAATTAATGAATTCTGTAGAGTATTTAAGAAATTCACTGTTAGTTGCAGGTCAACTATTACATGAACGTCGGTGTTTTCTACAAATAGCGTTTTGGATATTTTGAAAACACAGTTATTTAGAGATCTTGTTACACTTTTAATTTGAAATGCTCATGCAATTGGTAAAAGTAGAATTGATTGATATATTAATATTTTCACTATCATGGTATGTTAATTATGAGAGTAAATACTACTTTATTATTTATAAGTTTCTGCTGTGAATAAATTGAGTTTGTAATGCTTTTTATATTGAATACAACAAAAGCAGTTTAATTTCTAACACGCAATATATTTACTGGGAAGCACAAATAAAGCGTAATGGAGTTTTATTATTATCTGATTTTTTTCGTCTATTATTTTGGAATTAAAAAAAATAATAAAGTAGTAACGAAGTTTCAGAAAATATTCTGAAGTTAATAAGTAGCTTATGATTCTTTTATCCCATGAATTTAATTACCTCGAATGGGTTAGTTTTCTTTGGCTTTTCTCATAGAAATCAGACAGTCTAACAACCTTATTTTAATGAAATTATATGTAATAGGCATGCATTTTTATAATATCACTTTATATAAAACGCTGGTAAAGTTTATTTGGCCTGATACAGTATGTCACAACTACATCAAAGTTTTGTTCAAAGTTTTCATTAATAAGTCGTCTAACCAATACTAGGTTAGATTATAGCAGCACAGTAATTAGAAAAATGCCACACCACTACAGCAGGCAACTCCACCTATCAATATCTTCCACATTTGGGCAAAAAGCGTCGAAATTAAAGTAAACCAGCATCAGTTCTAATTTCATCAGCAGCATTCCATAAAATAGAATACAACAAAAATGTATAGAAAATATTTCTGATTGCGGTTAAAATCAGGCATGACGAGGAAATCAAGAGATATTGTTCAGCCAAATAAACATTTCCCACAATTTGATAGACGTTCCAAGAAATGGTTGGTGTTATTAAATAGTATCTAATATTTTTCTAAACGGCTCCTTAATAGATTTCGTCAGGTGGTTTATCCTAATCGCACTTTACGTTCCTATCTTTACTGTTCAACTAGAAGTGCCTTAAGTTATTATTTTCAAAGAAAATAAATAAATTTTAAACAAAAGGTATTTAATGTAGGTATTGCAAATACCTACATTATTCTATTAGCACAAAACTATTGTTTAATTTAAAATTTATTTCAAGTGCAGTTCTGTGCAGTTTTACAAACTTCAGAATATTTAAAATAATTAATATTAAATGTACGCTCGTAAAATTGTCAAGTTTTGGATTTTTAGTAAAACTTATATTTCTGACTTCCCAACCACGATTTTGTAAGCGTAAGATTCTTAAAAATTTATTGTCTACAACTGTAACTTCATGTAACTTCAGTTTAATAAAAATTAATTTATTTAAAAACATAAAGTTGAAATGTTTTATTTACAAACTTGTCATGTCATGGCTGCGTACTGAAATCTTTTAAAAAATCAAACTTAAAAATGAATAGTAATAAAGTTTTATTTGCAATGATTATTACATTTACATGTTAAGTTTATTAGAAATTATCAACTTATAAAAAAATATTGCTGTTGAAATGATTAATCCAATTATTATCCATACAGCAAAAACTCCATATAAATGTTTTATACACAATTTTTGATTTGAATTAAAGTTATTTTAATTAGTGCCACCAAAATTGTGCAGTAAACCTAATAATTTTGCGTATAGAACACCGTTTTCCTTCATTCTGTTTACAAATGCATTTATGACTGGTAAAAAATAGTAGCTTTTTTTCATTATAAATAATAATTCAAATCTCAAAAATCCCGAATTGCTATTAATAAATCGAATATCCTTTGTTATTTCATTAGAGACAAATTTTGGAACTATATTTCTTGGAGCGGGAACGCTAAAATTTTTATAAAGCTTTATCATATTTATCAAATCAGACAAACTGCTATCATCGCTTGTTATTGGTTCTAGTTTTCTAATCAATTTTGTAAACACACTACTATTAAAAGTTGTTTGTATTTTTAAATCCTCAATTACCATAGGATAAGCTAATATCCTCAATTTTGAATCTGCTAGTTTTTCAATTGTATCGATTTGCGGTTGATATGAAGATTTTAAAAGAATGCTACTCAATTTACTTATAATGCGTTATCAATATGTAGGTATAATAAAAAATAAATATAATATTAAAAGTATATTCTTAAAATACTTGAATATGGCGGATGCGCCAAACCAATTGATAATATTAACGAAAATGTGCTGAATACGTGAGTTGCTGGAAAAGCTTCCGGAATCTAGTAGTTTTAGTGGCGTCACTTTTTTTTTAACTGGCATATTCGTAAAATTTAACCTTTTTAACTTATATATCAGTTGGCAATTCGTACTTAAGTAGACCAGTTTAGTTTACACAGCATTTTAAAGAAAAAAATTGTACGAGAAAATGGAATTTTTGTGTAAAAATTTTCGTGCCATGATTTGTTACTACCGTAGATATGGTCTAAAGCCAAAACAATCCATCGAACGGCTTGTTTTGGCTTTTGGATATGAAGCACCATCCAAGACTACTGTTTATACCTGGTTTTCCGAATTCCAACGTATGCGCACCACTCTCTGTGATGAATTTCGTGCAGGTCATCCAGCAACTTCTGTTGTTGCTACTAATGTTGATGCTGTACGTGAAATAATTGAGCGAGATCGGCATGTGACATATCGAGAGATTCAAGCATGCTTGGGCATTGACATGAAAACAATACACAAGTTTTTTATGATCATTTACACGTATGGGAGCTCTGCAGTCGTTGGATCCCACACAATTTGAGAGCAGCTCAAAAGCAATTTCGTGTCAAATGGTGTCGAAAAATGCTCATGAACTTCAACCGAGGTCTTACAAATTTAGTCTATATCGTTACTGGTGATAAAACTTGGATTTATTTATATAAACCCAAAAATAAACAACAGTCCAATGTTTGGGTATTTCAAAATGATCCTAAACCAACAAAAGTTGTCCGTTCACGTAGTCCTGCAAAGCAAACGATCGCTTGTTTCTTTAGTATTACTGGACATGTGGCAACCATAGCTTTAAAAGATCGAAGAACCGTGAAAGCTGATTGGTATATTACAATTTTTTTACCAAAAGTCATTGAAAAAATAAGAAAAAACAATAAAAATCGGCGAATTATTCTGCATCATGACAATGCAAGCTCTCATACAGCGCGTCAACGGTTGACTTCTTATCCAATAATAATGTTGATTTAATGATTCATTGCTCGTATTGACCTGATTTGTCACCTAATGATTTCTTTTAGTTCCCAAATATCAAAAATAAAGTGCGTGGTGAGCATTTTTCGTCATCAGAGGCAGCTGTTAACACATTTAAAACCTTGGTTTCTGAGGTATCAGCTTAAGAGTGGAAAAAATGCTTTGCAGATTAGTTTCGACGTATACAATACAAGCAAGCGCTAACAGGCCATGCAGGCCCAGGGCTGATGACGATAAATCGCCATTTTCCTGTTTAATTTCTCTCGTAAACTTTTGCGTGTGTGACGCAGCCGAATTTACGGCAATGACGTCGACACAAATATCAGGATTCACCACAGAGTGTAGATGTCCACCGGAAGACCAAGCTAAGAAATTTTGTGCAATCCGCGATTTAAACCCAGAATTTCCGCTTTATACTCAACCAGCGATCACATCACTCCACAGCTGTGGCTGGTTTCGACGTATGCAAAAGTGAATTAATCTCAAAGGCGAATACTTTTAAAAGCAATAAAGTTATTTACCTAATTTTATATGTGTTTTATCATATAGTCTCCAGAAACTTTTCCAGCAACCTACGTATACATATGGAAAGTTGGTTATATATTTCACGATCGTTTGAATATCTTGCAATTAAATTCTAAACTATTCCCGTCATAATTACAAGTACTATAATTGACAACCATAATTTTACTTCAAAACCATGTGTCACTTAAGGGGGAAAGCCATTGTGACGTTCGAAAAGTAACCTAGTTTTTAAGATTTATTTTCACAGATTTGCGGAGCCAAGCAAAGTGCTTTGGAAGACTTAGCTAGACGTAGCTGCGTACCTAAGTACGCGGGCCGGTCATTCGGCGAGGAAAACAAGAAGATTATTTACTTTCCTAAATTTTTTATTCTGTTTGAAAAAAAATCGGAGCTAAAGTTCCAATTGTATAATATTGTACGTCGAATCAGATCTGACGCGGTATTTTTTTTTATCTTAACAGCTACGTCTGACTATTTACTGTGGAATTTTTTTTATTGCTTTGATTATCTATCTTTTATTGTATATTTCAAATTATTAAAGCCGTCTACTTGTACTCTAGGGTTTTATTTCACTTACTATCGTGCTTTCAGGCCTCACTGACATCTAGCAAGCGGCGATAAGCACGTGACGCTTTTTTTTGTATGATTTTTTTTGATAGGGTTGAGGATCTCATTGGCTTGCAATTCCCTCATAAGTGTCCCCCGTTGAGCTAATCCGTAGTGCCGTTTGAGAGACCCAAGAGTGCAGATAAGATCGTAAGTTTTTTTGTAAAGTTGAAATTTTGTGAGTCAGATTTTAGTTTAACCTCACAAATTTGGCAACCAAAGTAGAGCCTACTAAAATAAATTATACTAAAAAATTATAAAATCGGAAGTAGTGAATCGGAGGATATGAAAGATTTTGGATTACAATATAAAGCAAGTATTCTGTTGGTTTATTATCAAAGTAGCAACAATAGTATCACAATATATTTTGTAATATTATATCATTGTGGTTTGGTGTATTTGTTATTGCGTTCAACATTAAAACAAAAGTCATTGCTAGCCAGCGCATTCAAGAACTGTATTTCCCATTCTTGCTTTCAAAAGTTTTCCAATTTTATTACATAAATAAAAGAAAAGCGATTAAGAGAATACAATTTAATGTAAGTTTTTTATTCTTAAAATTCTCGATAGCCGAAGAATAACCAATAATTTTTTAATTTGATGAAGGAGAAACATCACAAAAAGGTAACCCGTCTGTTTCTTATTCTTTTTCTACTACAAACAAAATAATAGACTTATTAATTATATTAATTACTAGATGTATAATACAGTGTGTTCACGAAAAGTGGTAACAGTGAATAATTCTTAAATATTACCACAGATAGCTAACCCTATTGTTAAAATGGTTAACACATTTTAACAATGAACTCATGTTAGTACTGGAGACGACTACCACCCAGCAAACACCGTGTTGACATACACATAACTGCTACGTAATATTGGGGGAACATTTTGCCTAACATAAATTTTACGTAACTGTAACATGTTTTCTGTTACCTCAATGCTACATATCGTACATACACATAACTGCTACGTAACATTGGGGAAACATTTTGCCTAACATAAATTTTACGTAACTGTAACGTGTTATCTGTTACCTCAATGCTACATATCGTACATACACATAACTGCTACGTAATATTAGGGGAACATTTTGCCTAACATAAATTTTACATAACTGTAACATGTTGTGTGTTACCTTAGTGCTACATATCGTACTTATATGTACGTTATATCACTCAGAACACATGGAGTTTATATAAACGTAACAATTACGTAATATTTACCGATCATAAGCAATATAATTAAAAATATATTAATTAGGAAATATACTGCCATAAAAGTTTTGTGTAATAATGGATATATTTTCTCCATTAAAAAACATTTTCAAAATATCATTATTTTCAAACACATCATATCAATATCAAATATTCAAACGCTCTTGGTTCAAATTTGTATATCCAAAGAATTTATATATAAATTTATTATATTATATTATATTATACATATCAAATGAGTTTGTTTACGCATTTGAATTAAGGGTACTAGGCAATCGTTATTCGCAAAATCCGCGCTCTTGTTTTTATTAATTTTAACATAGAAAGAAAGCAGATACACAAATGTAATTTTAACCAATGTTTATTGATATATAAATGATAATAAAAATTATACTATAAAGCCCTTAGGAACATAAAAAATGGCGGCACAGTCTGCGACGTATATACGTGTTTATTTTCCATTTTTACATGCTGTCGTTCGTGGAACTAATTTTTTTCGGCTCTACAAATGGTTTTTAGTTTCCTAAGATACGTAGTTTGGGACTGAACCTAAAATTAGAACGATCGAATCGGAATTATTTAAGTAGTAGACGAAAAACCGCGATTTTTACGATAAAAATGCGATTTTTTTATAATTGCACGTAAAAATCGCGACTTTTCAATTTTTTTTGGAAAATCTCGAATTTTTATGGATTATTTCGGAGGTTCAGTCCCAAATTACACATGTTTTACGTGTCCTCAATTTTTTTCAAGTCACCAGAGACTTCCGTTTTTTTGGAATCATGTAAAAACCAAATGAAAATAAAAAGTCGAGAAAAACGCGTTCAAAGTTTTTTTATTGATAAAAGTGCTTTTACTCATATTTACCTTTTTTAAAACTATCCAGATGCATAGAATTATGTTTGCAGTAGTGCTTCGGCATCAGACCGTTATTGTAAAATTTATTTTTGTTATTTTTTTTTATTATTAACACAAGTAAAATGAAGTAAAGTTACAATATGACAACGATTTTGTTCTCAATGTGAAGAACTCACAACTGATTTCTTTTAATATTCTTTTTTGTTCTAAAGTAAAGACCAAACCATTATTCTAACGACCTAGGACAACCCTATGTAACATGATATTTAGGTCTTAAACCCTTTGGAAAGGCAATCATGCAGATATCTACGATTCTTTCTACATTTATCGAAGTATTTGAATTTTACAAAAAATTTCATATAATAAATTATTAAATTTTATATATTTTAATACATCCTATTTAATTATAATAATACTAGGGGGGCTTTGCCCCCCTGGCCGCTGTCGCGGCCCAACCCCCCGGGCCGCTTCGCGGCCCTAATAGCACATAAACGAAATAACTTTGAGTTGTAAAACTTCTTTTCATACAACATTTTTTCCCGATGATTAATATATCTCAACGGATGAACGGATTAACGTTTAAACGGATTATAACGTCATACAGCTTGAAAATTTAAAATAAATGTTATCGATTACTATTAGGTATTTTTTTATTTCTTGAAAACGTTCTGCAATTTTACTATTGGTTAAAGGGAAAGAACCAATCACAATCTTCCAAAACGTTGCATATTTTGTCTTATCTTTTTACAAAATTAATTTTTCCAAAATATTGCACTGCAATATCGGCGTTTTTGCGCCATATCTCCGGCATCATGAGGTATTATTATTATTTGAGAATTATTGGCAATTTGAGCTACTGTCTGATTTTCGCTTTTTATGCATTCATTCAAAGGTTCCTTTGATTTTTTTGCTGGCGGATTTGATTTTGATAGTTCTTGTTGCTGCTGTTGTCTTTCCCTGAGTTCCTTGACACGTTCTGCTGATGTTTTAGAAGATAAAAGCTCGTAATTTGTTGATGGGAACGACGGCTGCGGCCGATCAACGTCTCAAGTACTAAACAGATCAAATTGACTGAGATGTTGATCAGTTGATCAGTTTATCAGTTTATACCATGGTATAAAGGTTGAGACAGTAAAAATAATTTTATATCTTATATAGTATAAGCATTTCGGTTTCATAAAAATGTTACAAAAAAACGTTACATAAAAACGTTACATAAAAACGTTACATAAAAACGTTACATATTGAGCCCTTATCTTTTTATAATATAGGGTAGATATCTTATATAGTATTCGGTTTCATAAAAATGTTACAAAAAAACGTTACATAAAAACGTTACATAAAAACGTTACATAAAAACGTTACATAAAAACGTTACATAAAAACGTTACATAAAAACGTTACATATTGAGCCCTTATCTTTTTATAATATAGGGTAGATAAGCATTTCGGTTTCATAAAAATGTTACAAAAAAATGTTACATAAAAACGTTACATAAAAACGTTACATAAAAACGTTACATATTGAGCCCTTATCTTTTTATAATATAGGGTTGATATATAGTATAAGCATTTCGGTTTCATAAAAATGTTACAAAATAACGTTACATAAAAACGTTACATATTGAGCCCTTATCTTTTTATAATATAGGGTAGATATTACAATAAAGAGCTCATATCGTAACATTACAGTCGTCCGAGTAACGGTCTCCGCTCTGCTACCAGCGGTAGACTGACATCCAGTTCATGCACCGCTCCACCTTTTCGCTTACAAAATCAACAATTTTGTGAATTTTCATATGAACTAAACGGTATTTTGTTCAGGAAGGATAGTACTTACAGAAAATTAAATAAAAAAAAAATCGACTTTTCGATTGCCTAGTGTCCTTAATGCATATTATCGACTTTCGCCGCCAAGGGGCTGTCCATTAATCACGTGATGTTTTTTTTTGGCATATTAAAACCCCCCTCCCCCTTGGTGATACATGGTGAGGTTTAAGACTAACCTCCCTCCCCATATCACGTGTATTTTTTGAAAAAATAAATACACGTAACGCCGCTTTTCGGTTCAGTATCGCGCATTTGCCAAAAAATAAATACACGTGATATATTACTAGACCCCCCCTCCCCCCTGTAATATTTCGTAATTTTTTTAAACCCTTGCCCCCCCTTTGGAGCCTCACGTGATTAATGGACAGCCCCCAATGGCTTGATCCAAGGGGGTCTGCGACACCACTGGCCTTGCAGAGTATACTTTGTTCATGTGTTTCCTAATTTCTGCTGTTTTTTCTGTGTAATATTGAAGATAAACGTGATAAAGTGTTTAAGGCGGTTCTCTCGCAACCACTGTTTTATTTACAATTTTCTGACTTTATTTTTGAAAATAACAAGTTAAAATTTTTACAGTATGTCAGAAATGTTATTTACAGTATTATGTCAAAGCGCTTTTATCGCGAAAAAAATAATTTTTTATTGCAATTTAAAAAAAAAAATTTCTTTGACATAATATTAAAAATAACGTTTTAGATATACTGTAAAACTTTTAACGCGTTATTTTGAAAAATAAAGTCAGAAAACTGTAAATAAAATTAACGCTAAAATGCGCGTATCTCTTGCATTCGCGATTTTTTTTACACATTACTTTATTTTTTATTGTACGTTTTTGGTCAGCTACTGTTATTGTACACCGAATAGTCCATTTTCTATTGAAAATCGAAATTTCATTCTAAGTGAGAACATAGGCTTAAGTATATCTTGCTCTCATGTTTTTATTGACTGGGTAAGTTATTTTAACTTTTTATGGTATTATTCAAAAAAATTACGTTTACAAGTATCTTTTCATAACTTAATCTAGTTATAATAAATTAGTTATAGTAGATACTAATTGTATTATCAAAATATTTGAATTTACCTATAAACAACTAAAACTTTAACAGTAACCCTCGGTAGCTCAGTGGTAAGCGATGTGCCCTTCAAAGCTATTGCATGGTATAGCCCAGGCTTGAACCCCACGGATGGCAACGTAAGTAATGTATTATTTCATACTATTTTCAGCTATTTTTCAGATTTTCAAATACATGGTACATGTCAAATGGATAAGGATAGGGTAACTCTTGACTTAATAATATCATAAATAGGATTTATATTTATGCTCTTTTTTGGTTCAGAGAAACAGATGCATAACATTGTTACTAATCAATTACATTGCTATTCTCATATAACTGTGATATAACAGTGGTACGTAATAATTATGTTATCTATAGCACATAACTGCCATGTAACATACATGTCTACATGTTGCTGACATAGGAACGTAAATGGATGTTACATTTACGTTGCATGTTACGTAACAGTTGACATGAATATCAAACGTGTTATATTAATGTTATGTAACTGTTACATAACTGTGTTTGCTGGGCAGAGGCGCATTTCTGGGAGACATCACAATATTGAACTATGGTGGCTACTGGATACGCTTCATAGATGTCGTTTCTAAAGTATTTCATAAAATCTTAAGCAGAAAATTAATTATACATACATTATGCCGTTATAGTATCATGCCTTGAAGGAAAGTAAACCCTTAAGCCGTAGGTAAATAAAATTTTCTACTTGAGATTTCATGAGATATTTTAGAAACGACATCTATAAAGCGTATCCAGTAGCCACCATAGTTCAATGTCGTGATGTCTCCCAGAAATGCGCCTCTGGTAGCCGTCTCCAGTACTAACATGGTTTCAGGTAAGAAATATGTTAACCATTTTAACAATGGGGTTGGCTATCTGTATACTAATCTGTGATATTACTAGATACAAAAAAAAGTTTAAATAGTTTTTTATTCAACTCTAAATTTTCTATTGGAAACTGTCAAAGTATATTTTTTTATACTTCAAATTCAACCGGAAGTAAACATAAAATTTTTTTTTCAAATGGCAACGTTTTTTTTAACATTTTTGTAATCTGCAATTTTTTCTCTATAAATACATATAAAATTTTTATAATGTTACATGAGAAAAAATTCGAGAAAACACAAGATTTATACAAACAATAATAATTTATTAATTACGTATGTAGAGTGCTATGAGAAACAAAACACCATTATTATGATATGACACCATTAGACTGTTTCTATGGAGTCATTTAAAAATAGTAGTTTAGGCAAATCTATCTTTAAATTTAAAAAATTTAAAAATCAAAATTACTCTAGCATCTATCAATTATCACCAAATCGCCAGAACTTCTGCGAAAATTAGAATCATATCTTGAACAAATTGGCAATTTTAAAAAATTTATCAGAGAAATGAAATGTTGTGTCTTCGGTGTCGTGTTGTCTTTTTTTTCATGGCACTCTACATACCTATGTGTAAATAATCAGTAAATTATTATTGTTTGTTTAAATCTTGTGCTTTCTCGAATTTTTTCTTATGTAACCTTATGAAAATTTTATAGGTATTTATAGAGAAAAAATTGCGGATTACAAAAATGTTAAAAAATGACATGTTGCCATTTGAAAAAAGAATTTTATGTTTACTTCCGGTTGAATTTGAAGTATAAAAAAATATACTTTGTCAGTTTCCAATAGAAAATTTGGAGTTGAATAAAAAACTATTTAAACTTTTTTTGTATCTAGTAATATTTAAGAATTATTCACTGTTACCACTTTTCGTGAACACAGTGTATAATCCATACGTAATGAAATGAGGAGTTTTCACTGACTCACTTATTGCTAAAAAAAAAATTGAGAATAGTTTAATAGTATATTACGTAACGAGAGTTGTAAGAAAGATATTACACACGAGTGAAAAGTTACTTCACGAGCCGCTTGCGGCGAGTGAAGTAAATTTCAAGAGGGTGTAATATCTTTTACAACTCTAAGTTATGTACTATACTTTTTCTACGACCAACCCTAGATTTTCTACCCCAACCCTTAAAGGTCGGAATGACTGACATAGTGAAATTTTCCAGACTTGTGTAGGCAATAAAAACTAACAAAAATTTCTAATAAAATTTTTTGCGTTCGCGTATAATAAGTGAGATAATGCGTTTTTAAAGTCGTATTTAACCGGAGAAGTTTCTCAGCTGCTGTGCGCGCTAAACAAATTCATCAGATAGCTGGTTCATACTCTAGATGGGAGGAAGCAATGGCAGTGGAGGGTGTATTTTTTCATCAGTTTTTCGATAATGGATTGGTTTTCGAGATTTTTAAAATTTTATGTTTTTTATTTAAAAATAAAATTTTCCATTTTTTTTCAAATTTTTGTAAATATTGGGGTTGTAATGTAGAGGAAATAAGAATATTACACAAAACCGTTGGTGCCAGCATATAATAAGTAAAACAATGCGATTTCAAAGTCGTTATAAACCTAACTTAAAAGCTTTGTTTTTGCAGCAGTTTGAAACGGTTTGCAACTGTCAGACGCATGCGCAGATTAAAAATTATTACTTAAATTTGAAACTGCGCATGCGTCTGACAGTTGAAAACCGTTTCAAACTGCTGTAAAAACAAAGCTAAAAGGTAAATGCTTCTCATCTCTGGTGCTTACTAGAAAAAAATCATTGGATAGCTTCTCTTATAATTTCTCTTTAAGGCGGTGGGGGAGGTATGTCCCTAAACGGCCAGAACCACAGATAAATAAGTCGTACTTTACTCTTTAATTTGTGGGCCAGAACTCTCCTTCCTCTGGACTAGTGTAAACTGGACCAAGCCAGAAGTCGAGCAATAATTATTGGTATGGTATTTGTGGAGCTTAGGTACATAGGAAGGATATAATATACTGTATTACAGATATAACACCAACACTCTTCAACAATCAACGCTTCAACTGCATACTTGACAATAACACTCAGTTTTTTTAAATTATAGGTGATGGAAAATAATTAAAACATCAAATAAATTAATAATAACTGTTTTTATTAAATTAAATACAATTAAAATTTATAACAAAACAGTAATCTTAAGACAAAAGTTAATCTAAAATATTTTGATCATTACATTTTATTATAATAATTATTAATTGTAACCGAACAATTATTAAAAACAAGGGTAGGATCGGTGACATTAGTTGCATTGCTGCTTGTAGCATATGATACACTTGCATGATTATTATTTTTTGATTTAGCGGCCTCATTGTTTATGTTTATAGCACATGAAATTTTTGAAGAAGTTGCAGTTTTATTATTTATTGAATCGTCAACATAACCTTCAGCGACAGTTGACGACCGCCATCCACCATGTCTTTTTAATTCCAGTAGATCACCACCAGCGTCAACAAGAATTGTAGCTGACGAACGCCTAAAACAATGACCGGTGTATAATTTCGCATCCGGTAATCCAAGATACTCTGCAATTTGTTTTGGAATACTGCCCAATTTATTTATTCCAACACATTGTCTGGTACATTTTCCATTAACGTAATTTAAAAAAAATGGTAAAAGTTTAATCTCTTGTCCTTCAGGACGAAGATTTATGTATTTCTTACATGTTGGATAAAAACTTTCTGATACAACAAACGAACGTTGTGTTTTTGTTTTTGAATCGGGTATTTTAATTATTAATGATTTTGTGGTATCTTCTACATCTTCAGGTTTTATATTTCGTAATTCTTGTTTTCGACATGCCCCACTTACCGCAATGATGAGAACAACCTAAAGTGAAATGGTATATTAAAGGTTTATATAAGTTTATAATATACTATTGTACCTTCATAAATAAATATTTACTATCCGGTGCATTTTGAAGGAACTTTTGAATTTCAGTGGAAGTCAATATCTTTGATTTTTTGCTTTTAAAGCCATCCGATTTTCTTCTAAGTAATGCTATTAATTTAGGATAATTTGATATGTTAATATTATCATGGTGTATATTTATTGTTGTCCGTAACATAGAATATATCGACCAAAGAGAAGTCGGTTTTAGATCATTGGATAATTCTTGAAAATAAGCTAACAGCACATTTTCTGAAAATGATTTAATATTGTTTTTAAGTTTCCAATCCATAAATTTTCTATAAACAATTTCGTATCGCTCCCGAGATTTTGTTGGTAATAAATCGTTGGTTGCAATTTTCGCTTTAGACCTAATGTCAGGTGGAGTACATTCAGTTTCACTGCCAGACATTCTTATTATAACTAAAATTAAAATAGGAATAAGTTAGAATAATATTCATCATTAAATATTTACCTTATAACAATTAATGAAACTACGTAACCAAACATAACCTACTATTTTAACCTATTAGCTTACTTTTGCAGCCAACATAATTTTAGTAAATTATAAAATTTCCTACCCGTGCGATGGATCACTTTACGCACGCTGTGCGTAAAGAAATGCATACAGATGATAGAGCTCGTACAATATTGTTCATTTTCGGTAGTGGTCGTAGAAAAAATACTATAAAAGGCATCACCAACATAAAAATACGTTTAAAATAACATTTCTAATAAAAGTCAATATTTTCATTTTTATATTATAATTATTTAATTTATGGTAACATACAGGATGGTACATAATAATTTTCAAAATATCTGGAGCTTTCGAATACATGATTTGTGTAAAATGACACTTGGTGATGTTTTATTTAGATCAGTGACGATCAACCTTTTTTAACAACGGGTCAGCTATAAATTTAAAAATGTTTATGGGCTGCATATGTAAGAAACTTTAGTGAGAAAAAGCTCAAATTATCTCTTTATAAACAAAATAAATCTAGGAACACTGTAAGATCTTGAAAATTTTTTTTATTTTTTAAATTTTTGACTAAAATGTAAAAATCTTTGGCGGTCCTCACGAGAAAGTGTGAAGAGCCTCGGTATGTTTAACAAAAAAGTTTAAATACTTTGCAATTCAAACTTTATGCACAAAACTGCATCAAAGTCAAAATTTATTTATCCAATACCTGCAAGTAAAATAAGTTTTACATTGTCATTTCTAAGCAACCAAAGTGGGTCTTTATTCAATAGTAAGCGAAAATTTACCTTCGTTCACTAGTGGAAAATGATTTAGTCTGCAAAATCCAATTTACTTCTAATAATTTAAGTTTGTAGAATTTATTTAAAGAGATTGAACATCTAAATTATTAACACCAACATTTCCATGAAAATTAATGGCACCTGATGATAATTTTGATGTGAAATCGCAGAATTTTATTAAAACTCAACAAAAAGTCTAGTGTGTC
The DNA here is from genome assembly GCA_905340355.1 of Rhagonycha fulva. Lineage (NCBI taxonomy): Eukaryota > Metazoa > Arthropoda > Insecta > Coleoptera > Cantharidae > Rhagonycha > Rhagonycha fulva. The sequence continues at coordinate 41,627,525 of HG996556.1, forward strand.
AAATTGATTACTGTCACAAAATTATAATGTCATTTCAAATTTTTGATTTTGAACTTTTCATTTTACTTGTAGGTTTTGGATAAAATGTTGTATGCCACTCTTGGGTAAAGATATTTTTATCCACTTTCGGAAGATAGCATACGAGTTCGTGGATAAAATGTATATTTACTCACTAGTCCCACTAATTACTATTAATGCGAATATTATATTTTTTTATTACTATTACTGCGAATATTATATTTTGTATTGATTTTATAGAAAATAAATAATTCGCCTATAAATGCAGCTGTTGAAATTATTAAACCAGTCGCCCATATAATAAAAACTCCATATAAGTGATTTATACCTAAATGTGGTTTTGAATCATGGTTATCGTCATAAGTATTTCCAAAATTTTGAAGTAAGTCTAACAAATTGATATAAAGAATACCACTTTCTCTAACTTTGCTTACAAAAGTATTTAGAACTGGTAAGAAATAATGACCTTTTTTCATAGCAAATAATAATTCAAATCTCAACATTCCTGAATTGCTTTCAATAAAGTAAATATCCTTTGTGATTTTATTTGGAACAAATTCTAACAATACATTTTTTGGATAAGGCATGCTAAAATTTTTATAAAGCTGTAGGCTATTTATCATACGAATATCATTATATGTTTTATCATTGCCGAAGCTTTTCATTGGTTCCACTTTGTTAAGAATTTTTTTGATAGTACTGCTATTCGATATCAATATTTGTTGTTGAAATTTTTTAATAAACTGAGGATAAGCTATTATACTTAATTTTGAATCTAGCAGTTTTTCAATTGTGTTGATTTGTGGTTGATATGAAGGTTTTTAAGAGAATACTGCTCAATTTACCTTGAAATGCATTATCGATAAGAACAGTAAAAAATAAATATAATATTAAAAGCATTCTAAAAACATCTGATTTAGGAGGTCGATTTAGAGCTGTTGCAAATAATAATGAAAAAATATATAAAATGCATGTGGAAAGTTGTTTATATATTTTAAGCTCGTGTAAATACCTTGAAATTAAATTCGAAACTACTCCAGTCATAATAACGCAAAATATAATTGATAACCATGATTTCACTTCAAAAACCATAAATATTACTTTAAATTTAGAAATTTCAATAGACCGAGGAACAATCCATGCTGAAATATCGTAATAAATTGTATCACTTAAATCATAATTGATAAAAGTGTCCAGGTCTTGTAAAACATGAATAGCTATAAAAATATCATTTGTGATATTGTTTAAAGTTTTCACACTATCATTATTATCCATTTTGTGGATGACCATAGTTATTTGCAATTCCTTAGTAATTAATTTAATGAAATTAAGAAATATTGCAAATACTGGTGATTTGTTTAGTTCTAATTTGATATCACTGGAACTTCCAAGAGTATAAAACTGCATTGTGCATTTACTAAAGTTTTGAGATTGACTCTTGAAAATCTTATTTATTTCTTTATAACTGTTGACTAAAAATCGGTCAATTATAAATTTTTGACCACAGTGATTTTTTGATGCAAACGGTAACCACCTGTAAGCGTTGAGTGAATCTTCTTTTTCTTGATTTAACACTATTAAAACGACACTTCTTATATGATATTGCCATAGCATTTTGAAAATGCTCTCCACTTCTTGCACAAAATGTGTTATTATCAGGTATCTTCTTCTTGGACTATGTTTTGGATTCCACAACTGACTTTTAAGAAATGCATCGAAAGTTGTATTTAAAGTAATATCGTCTTGAACCCACAAAATGTAATTATGAGTAAAGCTTTCACTAAAAAAATTCAGTTGGTCTGTTGTTGATACCAGTAATGGGCTATGAAGAGTATTTATGAAATTTTCTGTTAGTTGTGGCTCAAAAATTATGTGAACGTCAGTATTATCTTCAAAAAACATTTTGGATATCTTCGAAACATATTTTATAGATTTTGAAATTTTTTGCTGTTGGAAACTACATGCAATTTTTAACAGCATTATTGAATAATAAAATAATATTTTTCCAATCATGGTACTTAAATTTTAAATAAGAGATTAAATACTTTCTTGTTACTGTGATAAACTTCTATTGTGACTGAATAGAGATCATAATATATCATATTTATATGAACCGTGTAAAAAACTATTTAACGTTGTTTTTACATGCAATATCTATTACAGCACATAGGAAATATAATAATTATAGTTGAACGGTGAACACGTTAACCGAGCACACAATTTAAAAATTTTCTTTTTGAAAATATGTAGTTATGTTAAAATTCCTGTATAATTACCAATATGCAATAAATTAAAAATAACAAATTTAAGTTTGATGTTGTCAGTTGCACAGGCTGCACACATAATTATCAACGTCAACGTCTGAATTCACGTTATGTAAAAAATCAAAATATTACATTCGATTATTGCTTACACTTAAACGTTCTATTTTAAAATAAATATTTAATATAAATTTTGGGTCAATACAATCCATAAGGATAGTTTTTAAACATAATAGTTCATAAAGAACATCCATCCCCAGGAAATTAGATACGGTCACAAAATTAGAATAAAATAAGTGTTACTAAGAGGGAGTGATATCCCATAAAAATCCCATTTTTGAGATTTGTAAGAAAATTGTGAATAGCTGTAACAAAAGAGATCAAAAACGGTATTGATAAACCAAAGGTTTTAAATAGCGATTTTGATAGATAAAAACGATTGGAGAATTTTAGTTGCTTTTATTGTTCTAAAACGATTAGTTTGAATAGATTTGTTTAAAAATGTTGTTCATCATTGTTGTGACACTAATAAGTAACTAATTTATTGTTATAATTTTATTAGTTTTTAAATTTACATTTTTAAATAAATTTTTTTTATTTAAAAAAAAAAATTAATAAGTAGTCAACTCATAAACAATAGTTTACTCAATAGCCAATCTGACCTGAACAATTCGCCATTGTTAAATGTATTCAATACCCCTTTCCAACCAATCCAACAACCCCCCTCTCTTTTAACCAACACCCTACTAAATTCTTTACCCTCGTTTAAACCCAACATTAACCTTTAAATAACCCCCTAAATTTCAAAAATCTAAAGCAAAATTTCCCAAAAATCTTATTTTTCCACGCCCCTTTGCGGGTATGTTTAACCAAAAATATTTTTCACACTTTCTGTTTAGTCACCTGACTATGCTATGGTATAGCAAAAACGTTTGTGAATAAAATTATACATTTTAGTATAATTTACATTGTGTCAACTTGCAATATTTTTAGTTCCAAAAGTGTCGATACATTTTTGGTTTGTCTAACAAATTGTAATATGTTTGTTAGAATAAGCGAGGATTACTGAAACTTACACCCTGAAGCCGGACGTGTATGCGACACTAAAATTAAGAGGCCATAAATGCTATTTAAATTTAAATAAACTTAAGTTAATTAACTTGAGTTGGTATTATAGGGATGGTAATTGACTGAACATGATATATACCTCAAAGACAATCGGTCACAATAGAACAGGAGAAGAAGAAAAAAAAATAAGTTAATGAATAGTAATAAAGAAATAATAAAGAATAATCGTAGAACTCCCAGTTATAATTGAAATATTAGAAAGATTTAGGTCATTCTTAGATGTTTATCAAGTTGCTCTACTTAGACCACACTGTTATAAGTTAAATTTATATCGTCTTGAACATACAACATATAATTGTTAGTAAAACTTTCATTTAAAAGATGTAATTGATTCGTTTTTGATATAATTAATGGGTTCTCTAAAGTATTTATGAAAGTAGCTTGTTGTGAAAACTATAGTTGTGGATCAACCATTGTCAAATGACAGTTGTCAAAATGTCCAAGGCCATTCTCAGATATAGATTTTTTGAATTCACAAGACGTAGTACACAATTTAATTTATTATTTATACTTAATAGGTACATTGCGTGTATAAAAGCTAAACGCTTTTATTGTTTTTAAAATAAATAGTAATTTTGCAATCTATTATAATAATTATCGACAATTAGTAAATCTTGCATTTCACACAGGTAGACTTGCCTGTGGTATTATAAACAGTAGTCTTGGATGGTGCTTCATATCCAAAAGCCAAAACAAGCCGTTCGATGGATTGTTTTGGCTTTAGATTCGATTGAAAATCGGCAATGTGCAGAGTAAAAAAAACTTGCCTGTCGTTGAAATTTTTAAATTTAACATATTTGCTGAATAGCAAATCTTGCATTTTGTCGTCTTCATTTGTGATCTTCAAAATATGCGCCTGTCGGCGCATAACAAATCTTGTAGAGGAGAGTAGAACGCGTAGATCGACTATCGTGGCCCATAATGTAGTCTAAAATTGAAAATTATGTATAAATTCGCCTCACAAATACTGCTTTTTGCTGGTACGTACCACGTGCAATGCGTGGAAATTTTGCGATTTTTTTGCAGCGTGTTTATGAACATCGATAAATGCGACCACAATTGTCGTATTTATTGATTATTTAACGATTATTTATTGTGTTTTAGGCTTTTTTAATTAAAAACACTGACACACAACAGGCATGCATCTACACACCACAATATCACAAATGAAAATGAACATGGCGTCCCAACATAGCCGCCCTCCAGGGTACCAACTGGTGCCAACAAAAACACCATAGTTACAAGTAGAAGTAGGTTTTACACTACCAAGATGTCAAGTAAAACGTGGTATTTTTTATGAAATTTATGCAAATATTGCATAAAAATTGTAAATTTTGTCGGATATATTTCCTTCACAACGAAAAGCATTTCATATCACACGGACGTTGGGGTCTTTTCGGCCATCGGCTTCTTCTGTTCCCCTCGCCGACTAGGCGGCTTCGCCACCTAGCGGTTTGGCTCATAAAACATACTTTTTGCCGAAAATCGACCCTTTACGTCCTTATGATATAAACTACTATTTCGGCCACCTTACAGATAGAAAATACAAACTAATTTTAATACATTAAAAAAATTAAATTATTTTCCAGAAAAACTTTAGGTACTTTTAAAATTTATATTAATTTCATTTATTATCTTAATGTACCTACTTTCAAATCACTAAAATTTAAAAATTTGTTTTTGTTATAATTAAGCCAATCGAGTTGGTGGAGAATTTGAGGTGTGAAAGAATTGAGAGCATTGTTTTCTCCGTTTTTTTTTTGCCAAATGAAGCCGAATTTTTATCAATTTAGCTTCTAATCGTTCCAATAAATCAACATAGTACACAGAAAAAAAGGTATACTTAAAATTAGAACAATTTGTGCCTAGATTGTCTACAGGTACAAATTGTTTAAAAATTTAGCACAATTTGTGATATAAAATAGTACAATTGCGCTAGAGATGACTAAAATTGACTAAATTAAGTACAATTGTACCTAATTTTCACCCAATTTGTACTTGTAGACAATCTAGGCACAAATTGTTCTACTTTTAGGTATACCTTTTTTCTGTGTATTGCCCCACGATTGTTCTTATTTTCTCCAAATATTTGGTAAAAATAATAAATCACAAATGACAAAAAATCAAAAAAATTGAGAAGTATTTAGTGGATAATTCATTACCGGTTTTTGGATTTCAAATTTGTATCGATCATTTGTTCACAAGGGATCTGTCAAGATTTTAACAGGACGTTCCTTGTGATATTCCACCTAGCGTGGGTTACAATTCAACCAATCCGAGGCTGCTATTTTGATTCGAGCTAGTAGCAATTTTCATCCATCCAAGTGCAAGTATCCTTGTTGGTTTATTTGTTTTTATCATTCAAAAACGACACCACAACCTTCTCGTCTAAATTTACATCAGTGACCTACAACGGACAGCTAGGCTCTATTTTATCAGATTCTACCGTATAGATCGGAATCAAGATAATCAGTTTGGTTGCATTCAGTAGAAGTACCGGTGAGAAGAGGCGCTACGTTTTGAAGAGGTGAGCGTTTGTTTTTATATATTCCCTTATTACTTGGTATTTGCGAAGCAAAGCTAAGTGCTTTAAAAGACCTAGTGCGACGTAGTTGTGCACCTAAGTACGCGGGCGGTCATTAGGTGAAAAAGACAAGAAGATTATTTACCTTCCTAAATTTTTATTCTGTTTGAAAAACATTCGGAGCGAAAGTTCCGATTGTAAAATATTGTGCGCCGAATCAGATCTGACGGGGTATTCTTTTTATCTTAACAGCTAGGTCTGACTATTTATTGTAGAGTATTTATTTTATATTGCTTTGACCATTTCTCTTTTATTGTATATTTCAATTTATTAAAGCCATTTACTTGTACTCTGGGGTTTTATTTCAATTATTTTCGTGCTTTCAGGCCTCACTGACAACTGCCAAGCGGCAATAAGCACGTGGCGCCTTTTTGTGTTATTTTTTTTGGATAGGGTCGAGGATCTCCTCGGTTTGCAACCCCGTCATAAGTGTCCTCCGTTGAGCTAAGTCGTAGTGCCGCTTGAAAGACCCAAGAGTGCAGGTAAGATCGTAAGTTTTATTGTAAAGTTTAAATTTTGTGTAAAGTTTTAAGTTACTTTTGTAAAGTTTAAATTAAAAAAAATAAAACAAGTATTCTGTTGGTTTATTATCAAAGTAGCAACAATAGTATCAGAAAAAATTTTATAATATCATATCATTGTGGTTTGGTGTATATTTATGTTACTGCGTTCAACATTAAAACAAGAATCATTACTACCCGGCGAATTCAAATACTGTATTTACCATTCGTGCTTTCAAAAGTTTCCCAATTTTAGTACAAAAATAACAGAACAGCGATTAAGAGAACACAATTTAATGTGGGTTTTTCCCCCTGAAAGTCTCGATTGCCGAAGAATGACTTATAATTTTTTAATTTGATGAAGGTAGAAGAAACATCACAAAAAGGTAACCCGCCTGTCCGCTATTCTTTTTCTACTACCAACAAAATAATAGACTTATTAATTATTAACTACCTAGTACTAGATGTATAATATAATCTATACGTAATGAAGTGAGGAGTTCTCACTGACTCACTCATTGCTAAAAAAAATTTGGAATAGTTTAAAATACTATAAAAGGGATCACCAACATAAAAATACGTATAAAATAACATTTCTAATAAAAGTCAATATTTTTATTTTTATATTATAATTATTTAATTTATGGTAATATATAGAATGTACATAATAATTATCAGAATATCTGGTGCTTTCAAAAACATGATTTGTGTAAAATGACACTAGGTGATGTTTTATTTAGATCAGTGACGATCAACCTTTTTTAACAACGGGTCATCTATAAATTTAAAAATGTTTGTGGGCTGCATGTAAGAAACTTTAATGAGAAAAAGCTCAAATTATCTCTTTGTAAACAAAATAAATCTAGGAACACTGTAAGAACTTAAAATTTTTTTTAAATTTTTGACTAAAATGCAAAAATTTTTGGCGGTTCTCACGAGAAAGTGTAAAGAACTTTGGTATTTTTAACAAAAAAGCTTGAATATTTTGTAATTCAATTTTTATGCACAAAACTGCGTCAAAGTCAAAATTTATTTACTGCAAATATTATATTTTTTTATTTTTTTTATTGAAAATAATCAATTCGCCTAGAAAAGCAGCTGCTGAAATTATTAAACCAGTCCCCCATATAATAAAAACTCCATATAAGTGATTTATACCTAAATGTGGTTTTGAATCATGATTATTGTCATAAATATTTGCAAAATTTGGAAGTAAGTCTAACAATTTGATATAAAGAATACCACTTTCTCTAACTCTGCTTACGAAAGTATTTAAAACTGGTAAGAAATAATGACCTTTTTTCATAGCAAATAATAATTCAAATCTCAAAATTCCTGAATTGCTTTCAATAAGGTAAATATCCTTTGTGATTTTATTTGGAACAAATTGTAACAACATATTTTTTGGATAAGGAATACTAAAGTTTTTATAAAGCCTTAACTTATTTACCGCATGGATATAATTATAATTATTATCATCGTCAAAGTTTTTCGTTGGTTCTACTTTGTTAAGAATTTTTTTCATATTACTGCTATTGAATATCAATAGTTGTTGTTGAATTTTTTTAATAAATTGAGGATAAGCAATTAATCTTAATTTTGAATCTAACACTTTTTCAATTGTATTGATTTGTGGTTGATATGATGGTTTTAATAGAATACTGCTCAATTTACTTTGAAATGCATTATCAATCAGAATTGTAAAAAATAAATATAATATCAAAAGCATTCTAAAAATATTTGATTTAGGAGGCTGTTTTAGAGATATTGCAAATATTAAGGAGGTATATGACGTACAGTCCAGTCAGAAAGTCCCGTCAAATTGTACATGACAGAAGTATGAGCCTACCCGTAGAGAATGAACTTTTCTCAAGAGTGTACTTCAAAAAATTAAAAATTTCAGCTGGCAATAACAGCCTTTTAGCATGTTAAAGTCGATATGTTATGAATCATAAGATTAAATTAGAACATAAAATTTCAATAGTTAACAGGAAATTTAAGTAAAATAAGAAAATAAAATAATTAAATATCCTTTTGAAATTAATAAGAATTTCGACAACGTCGCAGATCCAGCCTCGTTTGCGCGGAGTAACTTTGTTATGTAAATGAAATAAACGTACGTTGCATTATAATATTACATCTGTCACTTCGTTAAACTGCTTAATTTTTATTTACATTTATTTCTTTTAAATGTACTTGAAACTTTTAACCATTCCTAATCTTCAATCTATTGAACTTGACAGCAAATGAGCAAAAAAACTTGACAGTTACATTTTATAAGCACACATTTGTGAGGTTATATCTCTTAATTTAATGAACTCTAAGACGTACGTTTTGTACATTTTGATGCATATAATTTTTTCGATGAGTCATACTCGACTTTAGGTGAATTTGACTATAGCAATTTATTATTTATTAATTAATTTTGTTATGTTTCGTAAGAAATAATAAAAAAGTTTGAAAAGAATTGTACATAATACACCCGTCTTAAGCTATTTCATGAAACTTGAAATTTCCCGCGCTATCCACCATTTGCGACGTTGCTGTCAACATAACCCACATTAGCCATGGCTGATATTTATTTTAAAATTTACATTTTTAAAACTTAATTATATTTATAACTAGGTATCCTCAACGTGATTTTATGTTTTCAAAAGTTTTAGCAATGTTTTTTCTATGCACCGTGAGTTTTTCAAACATTTCTCATTATTTTTTCATTATGAAATTGATCAAAACGTGAGTAGATGTGAGACCTAGTATGCCATTACAATGTTAAATGAACGATTTTTAATCTAGTCTTAAAAAAAACCGTGAACCCTAGGTCTCTGAAATTTTCACAGAACACGTATCAATTATATTTTTGTCTATTCTAAAAATTTCTAATTGATCTCATTATTTTGACTTAACTCCTAAACCTCCTTAATGAAAAAATATATAAAATACATGTGGAAAGTTGTTTATATATTTTAAGCTCGTGTAAATACCTTGAAATTAAATTCGAAACTACTCCAGTCATAATAACGCAAAATATAATTGATAACCATGATTTCACTTCAAAAACCATAAATATTTGTTTAAATTTTGAAATTTCAATAGACCGAGGAACAATCCATGTGGAAATATCGTAATAAATTGTATCACTTAAATCATAATTGATAAAAGTGTTCAGGTCTTGTGAAACATGAATAGCTATAAAAATATCATTCGTGATATTGTTTAAAGTTTTTAAACTATCATTAGTACCTATTTTGTGGATGACCATAGTTATTTGCAATTCCTTACTAATTAATTTAATGAAATTGAGAAATATTGCAGATGTTGGTGATTTGTTCAGTTCAAATTTGATATCACTGGAACTTCCAAGAGTATAAAACTGCATTGTGCATTTACTAAAGTTTTGAGATTGACTCTTGAAAATCTTATTTATTTCTTTATAACTGTTGACTAAAAATCGGTCAATTATAAATTTTTGACCACAGTGATTTTTTGATGCAAACGGTAACCACCTGTAAGCGTTGAGTGAATCTTCTTTTTCTTGATTTAACACTATCAGAACGACACTTCTTATATGATATTGCCATAGCATTTTGAAAATGCTCTCTACTTCTTGCACAAAATGTGTTATTATCAGGTATCTTCTTCTTGGACTATGTTTTGGATTCCACAACTGACTTTTAACAAATACATCGAAAGTTGTATTTAAATTAATATCGTCTTGAACCCACAAAATGTAATTATGAGTAAAGCTTTCACTCAAAAAATTTAGTTGGTCTGTTGTTGATACCAGTAATGGGCTATGAAGAGTATTTATGAAATTTTCTGTTAGTTGTGGCTCAAAAATTATGTGAACGTCAGTATTATCTTCAAAAAACATTTTGGATATCTTCGAAACATATTTTATAGATTTTGAAATTTTTTGCTGTTGGAAACTACATGCAATTTTTAACAGCATTATTGAACAATAAAGTAGTATTTTTCCAAACATAGTACTTAAATGTTAAATAAGAAAATAAATACTTTTTTGTTAGCATTATAAATTTCTATTGTGACTGAATAGAGATCGTAATACCATATGTATATGAACCGTGTAAATAACCATTTAGCGTTTTTACATGCAATAAATGTATTACAGCACTAAGGAAATATTATAATTATAGGAGAACCTGTTAACCAAACTCACAAACCGTGTACAAAATTATTTAGCGTTTTTACACGCAATATCTATTACAGCACAAAGCAAATATTATAATTATAGGTGAACACGTTAACCGAGTTCACAATTTAAAAAATTTCTTATTGAAAATATGTAGTTATGTTAAACTTCCTGTATGATTAACAATATGCAATTAATAATAACAAATTTAAGTTTGGTGTTGTCAGTTGTATACGTAGTTATTAACTGTAGTAGCTCCGCCCCTTAGTGCACTTTGCTCTAAGTATTTACGTCAAGCGCACCTACCGCCAACGTCAGAATTGACGTTATGTAAAAAATCACAATATTATATTTGATTATTGCCTACACTTAAACGCTCTATTTTAAAATAAATATTTAATATTTATAATAGCAGCAAAAAGATATAGACCACCAGGAAAAAGAAGAGTGGGAAGACCGAGGCAGAGATGGGTACCGGAACAGCAACAATGCCTACACCATGAAGCGCAGAAGAAGAAGAATATACATTTTGGGTCAATGTACAATCCATACGGATAGTTTTGAAACATTAGCCATTAGCGGTAGTCCATAAAGAACATCTATGCCCAGGAAAATGAATACGGTCACAAAATTAAAATAAAATAAGTGTGGCTAAGGGAGAAGTGATGTCCCATAAAAATCCTATTTTTGAGATTTGCAAGAAAATTGTGAAGATTGTGACCAGTAGCTGTAGCAAAAGAGATCAAAAACGGTATTGATAAACCAAAGGTTGGAATAGCGATATTGATAGATAAAAACGATTAGTGAATTTTAGTTGCTTTTATTATTGTTTGAAAACAATTAGTTTGAATCGATTTTTTTAGAAAATCTTGTTTATCATTTTTGTGACATTAATAAGTAACTGATTTATTGTTATAATTTAACTGATTAATCGAATCTGTAAATTTATTATTATTCAATGGTTTCAACTTATTAACAATTTGGTTAAAAGTACTGCTATTAAATTTTTTTTGGTCTTTTAAGTCTTTAATCAAATTCGGAGAAACTAATATGCTTAATTTTGAATTTAGACCAGTTTCTCAATTGTGTCAATTTGTTGTCGATATGAACATTTCAAGAGAATGCTACTTAATTTACTTTGAAATGCGTTATCAATATGCATTATAAAAATTAGATATAGCATCACAAGAATTCATAATTGACTTGATTTAGGAGGCCGTTTTAGAGCAACAGAACATAAACGAAAATGTGCTGAAGATACATCTCAAAAGTTCTTCATACATTTTACGTTTGTTGAAATACCTAGCAATTATATTTCAAATTATACCAGACAAAACCACGTAAAGTATAATTAATATCCATAGTTTTAATTTAAATATAAAAATTATTATTTTAAAATTTGAAATTTCAGCAGACTGAGGAACAATCCATGATGATATATCGTTATAAATAGAATTACTTAAAGCATATTTAAAAAAAGTTCCTATATCTTGCGAAAGGACCCCGCTACGGCCTTATGGGTTTTGGGTTCCAGTCAAATTTAACCAAAATTTAAGATATTGTAGTTCATAATATGCTGATAAAAAGTGTCAATGGGCACAAAGCCAAAAAATGGACAGTTTTCGAGATATACGGCATTAAAGAGTTAATCTAGTTATTCTATGAAGCACACAATGATAAAGTCAAAAACGATACCACCTAGAAAGAAAAAATACTGCCGTGTAGAAGAAAAAATTCTAAAGAAGATAGCGTTTTTTGCATCGCTCTAGCTAGTGTATTACATAACCTAAAAAATTAAACAAAGTCGAAAGAGCGCTTTCTTGAAATTAAAAAAAAATGAATTTTCCAACAAAAAAAAGTTAAATGAAAAAGTTGTAGAAAATAAGTTGTAGAAAGTTAAAATACTGATTCATTATTTATTTTCTGAGAAAAACGAAAAATGCCGTCAAAATTTGCCGTTTTTGTTTTTTTTCTTAAATCGCAAGAAACCACATTTTCGACTTTGTTTAATTTTGTAGGTTATGTAATACACTATCTAGAGTGATACACAAAACGCTATCCTCTTTAGAATTCCTTCATCTACACAGCCCTATTTTTTGTTTCCGGGTAGTATCGATTTTGACTTTATCATTGTGTCTTTCGTAGAATGACTGGACAAACTTTGTAATGCCTTATATCTCGGAAACTGTCCATTTTTTGACTTTATGCCCATGGACACTTTTTATCAGCATGTTATAAACTACAATATCCTACATTATGGTTAAATTTGACTGGGACCCAAAACCCATAAGGCCGTAGCGGGGTCCTTTGTGCAGCTATTAAAACGTCACTTGTGGTACGGTTTAAAATTTTTTTATCATTTAATTTTCTAAAAACGACGGTTGTTTGCAATTGGTCACTAATTAATTTCAAGAAATTGATTAATACTGCACCCATTGGTGAACTACTCAATATATAGATTTTTGTCTTTCCAAGGGTAAAGTGGTCTCTTTACTCCCACTTTTGCGGGAGCACAGTGCCAGTTTTCTTAGGAGCCGGACGAAAAGTAAAGTAGCGGGACGAAAAGTAAAAAGAATTACAAACACAAAACGAAATGAACGTTTGACATTTGAAATTATTGACGTTGCGCAGCAACGTTTCAAATTTATTACTACGTCTAAGTTTCCAAAAATGCATACGGTACTTTGACAATGATATCATGTTACCTAATCTACCACATCTGGGGTAGGCAATAAAGTGTTTAACATGCATAATATCCAAGATTTATGGTTCTTTTCAATGAAGGTCTAATAAACCAGCTTTGTATTTTTAAAAACATAAATTTTATTTAACAAATTGTTCTAGAAATTCGAGTAGTTGACAAAATTAAGCTTCGAGATATAGAAATATTCGATTTATAGCAGAAAGACAAAAAATAGTATATTCGCGCTCGGGAGTAAAGTGACTTTTCGTCTTTTGGGTATATTTTCTCCTCGGCTGCGCCTCGTGTAAAAACTTTTACCCTCAGGACAAAAAGTGGCACTTTACTCCATTGGTATATAATATATTATTTCGTTATTCCGGTCGTATTTGGGGTACTTTTCATACCTGTTTTTAGGACGTAAAGAGGCTCTTTTTGTCACTCTTTTTTTTGGCCACGCCCCGTGAACGTTTTGAGATTTTTTCGTATTATGGGGCGTAGTCGAACAACTTTTTTTCGTTCTAACTAGTTAAACTAAAACTGTTTTATAGACTCTTTGAAAATCGAAGTCGTAGGTTTAAATCCGAGCGATCGTAGGGAGTGAGGATTTAATAGAAAAAGATTTTTAATCTATAAAACACGCGTTGTCTTCAATATTTTTTCTAACACTAAAATATCGTATTAGATTTTTTAATAAATTCAGAAATTTTAATAAATTATTTGAACCAGTCGCAATCATGTCACACTCACTATACAAAATGCGAAAATTGACATGGTTGCTATAGTTTCACAAACTAAATGTTGAATAATTATGCAGCAGCGTACTATTTTATAGAGAAAGACACGTTTTAAAGGAAACATAAGAAGTGAGCTTAAATGCACTATAGCAATAACAGTATAAAATATTAGTATTAGAAAAAATAGAATAAGAATGTATTTTGTATTTAAAATACATTATTCAATTAGATTTTGTGGCTATTTAATTATATTTTTTAAATTATAACAAAATTTATTAAATAGTTATTTATGTATCAAGGGCATTATGGAGATGTTTATGTAGAAGGCAACCAGATTAAAAAATCGAGGGCCGCCAGGCCCGAGAGTTTTTATGTTGCCCGAGAGCATAAACATCGAGTAATGCCTGTGATGCATACAACGTTTTATATTTCACTGCATTTGAATTAGTGAACATTTGACATTTTTATAAATTTTGAATTTGATTTTGCTAAATTTTCTAGTTTGCGGTGGCTTGTATCTGACGCTTTGTTTGTTTTATGAATGAGAGGGCATAATAAGCGGGCATTATGATTTATACGCCTTAGGGCATTATAGCCTAATTAATATATCTCGTTTTATATATTTAAAAATAAAACTCGTATTATATAATATTGACGTAGAACGAACTAATTACCAAAAGTTTAAAATATCCACAATTGATGTTGATTTGTCATTTCATTGAATTTTGTATGATTTTAAGTTTTACTCGGACAAGTTGAATGGTTTTTCTCTTTATGGCCATAATTTTGCTTGTTGCTAAGAAAACAGGATTTCATAGATGGATATTTTGTTCCAGAAATCTAAAAAGTTAAATTAATCAGATATGACTGCATTTTGTTTTTTAATTGAATTTTTGCATTGTTAATTTGTTTATTTTTTTTTATAAATAAGTGAATGCGTGCATAGAAAACTATAACGTCGTATTGTTCGTAAATAATTCTAGATGGTGCGGTAATTGTTAAAAAGTAATTTAAAAATTTGTGATATCAATTTTTTTTTTTGAAAAATTTCAAATTTCGCTGGAAAAATCGACAAATCAGCATGGGCCACGATTTCCAAAAACCTGGAACGAAAAGGAAAGGAAAATTTTGTAGGAAGATAAGGATTACTGACTGAGAGGCGAACGAGTTAAGTTGTGTTTTTCGAGGGAATGAAAATTTCTCGATAAGTTGTGAAATGTTGCAATTTGAGAAAATTGTGAATTACCATTGCAATTATAATTAGTGAAATGTCAGTATGATGAGCATAGTGATTTCTAGAAGATTGGGTTCTGGAATATGAAATTATGGAAATTTTTGCCTAGTAAGTTGGAAGGATGGCCGTCCATTTTGTGAAGTTTCGATCTCAATTTATTTCCACGCAACAACATTTTTCTAGGACATCGAATGGTAATTAGAATTTAAATTCTTTTATTTTGCGCTATTTCGATATTATTTTTCTGGAAATGGAATTTATAAATTTTATAATGAGAGGTTATGTGAGTCACATTTTATACGAACCTGGAAACTTCGTTGATAACAGTTTGATTGGAGTATTACATCAACTTTAATCACACCGATGCACAAATTTCAATATTTGGATTAATTATTTTACCATCGAGATTTACTTATTTTTTTTATGATGATTTTTATCAGCTGCTGTGCTACGCGTTACGTCGAACTTTATTTGTGTCTAGCGGTAGAAATTAACAGTTTTTCATACGAATTATTATAGGTCGGCGCGAAATTTTAAATAAGACAATTATTTATGCGTATTATTATTTTATTTCAGCTTGTACAATTTATAATGCTGGATTTGTTTACAAGTTAGAGTAATAAGTTTTATAATAGTAAATGTGGGAACTTGTAGATGGATCACGTCGATATCTGATTTATTCCTTGTGGAATTTTGATTTAACAAAAATTCTGTTTTCTATTTTTGATAATATTATTGATAACCAAATTTGTCTGAGTAAAATTTTATTGATGCCCGGTAAAAATTTTGTTTCATTTGTTGTGGATAATTTAAGCAGACCCTGGAATTCACTACCTGAGATAGCCTCAATAATGCAAACTACCGACCATAACGGCTACGGCTTTTAAAGAGTTGTTCGTCAGAACACGACAATATATATATATACAGTGGGGCCCGCTTAATGTGATCACATTGGGACTTGAGGTTTTTGATAACAATAACCGATTGATAACAATAAAAGGAAAAAATTTTTATTGTTTATTTATTAGTATGTAGTACATCTACAAAAATTAATTAATAATAGTCACTCATTGTGAAGTTTTCAAGTAGGACTGAATCTTACAACACACATTAACAGCAAACTATCGTCCATTTATGTATTTAAATGACGGAATTGATAATAAACATAAATATGTAATGTGATATCACATGTGTGACGTTGGATTTTCTTGCTAACACCTGACTTTATATTATGTGGGTGGTATGCACAATATAAAAAAATGCTTGTAACTGAAAATCAACTCCTTTGCTCGTGGGAGAAAATAATCTTAAGAATAATATGATAACATTAACCGAATTATGATAACTATAAGCGATGTTTTTTGTGTGTATATATGTTCGTTCCGTTCCTGGCAAAAGTGATAACAATATCCGAATGATAACATTAATCGCGATCACATTAAGCGGGCCCCACTGTATATATAAAAAAATATTTATATTGCACTGAATCATTATTTGTATTTTATACCTTGACAACGAGATATATTAAATGGGCTATAATGCCCTAAGGCGTATAAATCATAATGCCCGCTTATTATGCCCTCTTATTCATAAAACAAACAAATCGTCATAGATACAAGCAAATATACAAGTCACGGCAAACTAGGAAATTTAGCAAAATCAAATTAAAAATTTATAAAAATGTTAAATGTTCACTAATTCAAATGCGGTGAAATATAAAACGTTGTATGCATCACAGGCATTACTCGATGTTTATGATCTCGGGCAACTTAAAAACTCTCGGGCCTGGCGGCCCTAGATTTTTTAATCTGATTGCCCTCTACATAAACATCTCCATAATGCCCTTGATACATAAATAACTATTAAAACATGTTCGAAATTGAAAAAGAAATAGAACGATTTAGATTTAATTGTCAAATGACAGTTGTCAAAATGTCCAAGACCATTCTCAGATATAGATTTTTTGAATTCACAAGACGTAGTACACAATTTAATTTATTATTTATGCTTTAATAGGTACATTGCGTGTATAAAAGCTAAATGCTTTTATTGTTTTTAAAATAAATAGTAATTTTGCAATCTATTATAATAATTATCGATAATTAGTAAATCTTGCATTTCACACAGGTAGACTTGCCTGTGGTATTTTACCATGTTTGTCAAAATGTTAATATGGTTTTCTATAATGATTTGCACAATTGCATATAAACTCCATCTGCACAATTTTTCACTTCCCGAAAACTGTGTTTCCACAATATCTAAAATTTTCTTTCGAGATAATACCGATATTCATGTATTAATTGACCAACACTTGCAAGAAAATTTTATCAGCACATTACCTCACCCATTGTTAATAACAACAACAGACGGACTATATAATTCTAGTGAGAGCTTCAGCCACAACTACATCGTATATGTTCAAGACGATATAAATTTAAATGCAACTTTTGAAGCATTTGTAGAAAGCAAGATTTGGAATTCGAAGAACAGTCCAAGTCGAAAATACCTAATAATAATTCATCATGTGCAAAAAGTAAAAAATATTTTTAAAATGCTGTGGCAATATTATATTAAAAATGTCATTGTTATGGTATTAAACCAAAATTTGACAAGTTTCCCAAACGTATACTTCTGGTTGCCATTTTCATCAAAGAATCAATGCGGTCAAGAATTTATCATTGATCACTGTTTAGATTGTAGTGATAAACAGATTAAGAGGATTCTAAAGAGCCAATCCCACAATTTCACTCAATGTACAATTTATTATTATAATTATGATAATGAAACCAACGAGGTCAATTACATGCTAAAAGGTTTGATAGTTGATGCGCTCCTCATGAGTTTCCTTAAAATAATTGAGGGAAAACTAAAACTAACTTTATTATTCGATGAATTTAGTGATGAAGAATTTTTAAACAGTACTAATGGGGACATTTTTATAGATACACAAGTTGCACGAGATTTAAATGACTTTGCAGAGTATGACTACAGCAAAACAATTTACTACGATGAGGGTTCGTGGGTTGTACCTCGGTCTACCGCAATTTCAAATTTTAAAGTAATATTTTTGGTATTTAAAAAGGAATTATGGATGTTAATTTTATTGTGCGTTATGATGACAGGGATAACATGGAATTTAATTGCAAGACATTCCAATGATTGTGAAAAATATAAACAATTTTCAAGTTGTATCTTAAGTACTTCTTCGTTAGTGTTTTCAGTTGCCATCAAATCGTCACCCAAATCAAGTCGTTTAAGACTGTTTATAACATTATACCTGTTTTTTATAATATTGATTGATAACGTATTTCAAAGCAAGTTGAGTAGTATTCTTTTAAAACCCATATATGGACCACCAATCGACTCAATGGAAAAACTACTAGATTCCAAATTAAGCCTACGTGCTGAACTTGTTCATTTGAGTAAGTTGAAAGACGATGCACTTATTGACAACAACAGTACTTTTAAAAAAATTGTCAACAAATTAGAACTAATAAAGTCCAATAATTTTACTGATTTAATAAGTAAGATAAAGCTTTATAGAAATTTCAGTATTCCAGCCGCCAAAAATTTGATTCTGGAATTTATACCCTACGAAATAACAAAGGATCTTGACTTTATTGTATACAAATCAGGTATTTTAAGATATGAAGTTTTTTTTGTTATAAGAAATGGTCATTATTTTTTACCAATTTTGGATACATTTGCAGACAGAATTACTGAGAGTGGTATTCTGCCTGTGAAATTTTCAGGTCTAATACATACTTTTAGAAATAGTGAGAAGAATGACGATAATTATTCAAAAATTCAAATATGTGTAAAACATTTGTATGGTGTTTTTGCTTTATGGTTAACTGGTTTATTTATTTCGATATTTGTGTTTTTAGGGGAATTGTTAATTTTTAATAAAAATAAGTAAAATTGTATTTAAAATGTAATGGATTATTATATGTTGCATTATTCCATCCTGGATATTTCTTTTTCAATTGGCATTTTCATAACCAATCTTGTCAAAGCTGGGCTAACTGGGCTTTCCATTGACAAATCCTCCAATTGGCTGTAGAACTTTTCCCGAATTGAACGTAGCACAAATTTTGTGTAATTTAGGAGCATTTATTCATTGTATGCTGGATTAAGAGTTGTTTACATAAGTGTCTTTAGATTTGCAAATTAAAATGTATTTATCTCCATTAGCATAAAATGTGACCCTTTAAATATTTTAAATAAAAGTCATTTTTTGGGATTACTGAAAACAAGAGTCATTTTTTAGGAAGAATACAATAATTACATATAACTTTTTTTATGCTTTAATAGATATATTGCGTGCTATACCTATAGATAATTGCTTTTATAGTGTTTATAATCGAATTTTTTCTTTTAAATTTATACGAATTACAGATAATTTTTTAATCTTATATGTTACCTTACAGGTTAGGTATTATATTCTACCATGATTATCAAAATAGTTTTATTTCATTATATAATTCTTATTTGCGTAAGTGCATTTAAATTTCAACTTCAAAACTTATCAGAATTTCGCAACTGTGTTTCAACAATATCAAAGATTTTTTTTGGAGAAAGTACCGATATTCATGTACTAGTAGATCCACGCCTACAAGATAATTTTATAAATGCTTTATTGCATCCTTTGGTTATAACAACCACAAACAGATTGTATAATTCAAGTGAGAGTGTTACTAAAAATAATTATATTCTATATATTCAGGACGATATAAATTTAAAAGCGACCTTTGATGAACTTGTAAAAAGTCAGCTATGGAACCCAAGAAATAGTCCAAAAAGCAGATACATAATAGTAATTCATTTTGTGCAAGAACTAAAAATGATTTTTAAAATGCTTTGGCAACATCATAATATAAAAAATGTTATTTTAATGGTGTTAAATCAAAATTTAGAAAATTTCCCAAGCATTTACTTCTGGCTACCATTTGCTTCAAAAAATCAATGTGGTCAGAAATTAATTATTGACCATTGCTTAAGTTGCAATTGTAAAAGCATTGGAAGTATTTTAAAAAGTAAAACTCAAAACTTCACTAAATGTATAATTCAGTTTTATAGTTCTACTAAATCCGATGAAATTAAATATACCTTAAGTAGTTTACCAATGGATGCTCTTTCAAAGACCTTCATTAAAATAATTTCTCAGAAATTGCACATAACTTTATTATTGAACGAATGGACTTCTGACGATGTTTTAAACAATGCTACTGATGATATTTTAATAGTCTCACAAATTTCACGAAACTTGGAAGTCTTTTCAGAGTATGATTTTAGCAATACAATTTACTACGACATATCTGCGTGGATTGTACCTAGGTCTCTCGAAATTCCAAATTTTAAAATAATATTTATGGTATTTAAAACAGAATCATGGATGTCTATTATATTTTGCGTTTTTATGGTAGGAATAATTTGGAATTTAATGGCTAGACATTTATATGAACGACAAGTATATAAACAATTTTGTAGGTGTATATTCAGTACTTTTTCATTACTCTTTTCAGTTTCAATCAAACCTTCTCCCAAATCAAGTCGTTTAAGAATTTTTTTGATCTTATATTTATTTTTTATAATACTGATTGATAATGTTTTTCAAAGTAAATTGAGCAGTACTCTGTTAAAACCATTATACGGGCCTCCAATCGACACAATGGAAAAACTTATAGATTCAAAATTAACCATCTGTTCTGATCCTGAACATATTGAAGAGTTGAAAGAAGATGTAATTAGTAATTACAATAATAGTATTTTTAAGAAACTTGTCAATAAGTTACAACCAATAGATTTTAAGAACTTTACCGATTTGGTAAATAACATAAAGCTATATAAAAATTTTAGTATTCCGGGCCCTGTTAATATGGTTCTAGAATTTATGCCCAATGAAATAACAAATAAGGTTGACTTTATTGCACACGATTGTGGAATGTTAAGGTTTGAACTTTTAGTTGCTATAAGAAAAGGTCATTTCTTTTTACCAATTATAAATACTTTTGCAGATCGAGTTACAGAAAGCGGTATTTTACTGGTAGAATTTTCAGGGTCTGTAAACAATTTTAAAAAGCGTGCCAGAGATCACAATTATTCGAAAACGCCATTATGCATAAAACATTTGTATGGCGTTTTTGCAGTGTGGTTATTTGGTTTAATTATTTCAACATTTATATTTTTCAGTGAATTGGTAGTTGCTAATGTAAATAAGATATAAATGTACACTAGTCTTGAATAAACGTTTATTTCAGTGACCATTTGTTATTTTTAAGATGATTTATTAACCCAGGGAGAACACAATGTTAGTGTAGTAATGCAATATTCAGCCAATATTGGGTCAATACAGAAAACTAATATTGCACCAATGTTGGCTCTGAAGTTTGATGCAATATTGCAATAATATTGACAACTAATATTGTCAACTAATATTGATTATAGAGTTAATAGAGATACGCAATTATAACTTTGGTTTAGGCTTTAATAGTTATGTTGCGTGTAAAAGAACTAATTGATTTAATTGTGTTTACTATAAAAAGGATTACAATCTCGATTTATTCACAAAATAATATATTATTCAATTGAAAATTAGTTCTACTTTTATGATTATATATTATACTATGATTTTAAAAATATTAATATGGCATTCTATAATGCTTATCACAAATGCATTTAGATTTCCGCAACAAAGTTTTTCAGTAATTCGAAACTGTGTTTCCACAATATCACACCATTTCTTTGGAGATAATACCGATATTCATGTGGTGGCAGATCATCACTTACAAGAAAATTTTGTAAATGCCTTACAGCACCCGCTATTTATAACAACAACAGATGATCTGTATAATTCGAGTGAAAGCTTTAGCAATAATTATATCGTATATGTTCAAGATGACTCAAGTTTAAAAGCGACGTTCCATGCACTTGCAAAAAGTCATCTGTGGAACCCCAGAAATAGTCCAAGAAGGAAATACCTATTAATAATTCATTTAACACAAGAAGTGAATAATATTTTTAAAATTTTATGGCATTATTATAATATAAAAAACGTCATTGTAATGGTATTAAACCAAAATCTGGAAAGTACTCCAGACATCTACTTCTGGTTACCATTTGCATCAAAAAACGAATGCGGTAAAAATTTTATTGTTGAACATTGCTTAACGTGCAATTATAAAAAAATCAAAAGTGCTTTGACGAGCCAAACACCAAATTTCACTAAATGTACCATGCAGTTTTATAGTTATTCAAAATCCAATGATACTAAATATGTATTAAGCACTGTACCCTTAGATGCGCTATTAATTACTTTCATTAAGATTCTAACTCAAAAATTGCAAATAACGTTGGTGTTCAACAAATTAACTTCTCGAAATGTTTTAAACAATGCGACTGATGATATTGCAATAACTACGCAAGTAAGTCGAAATTTGGAAATATATGCACAGTATGAGTTTAGCAGCACAATTCACTACGACATATCTTCCTGGATTGTACCTAGGTCTCTTAAAATTCCAAATTTTAAGGTAATATTTATGGTATTTAAATTAAAATTATGGATGGCTATTATATTTTGTGTGTTTATGTCAGGAGTGCTTTGGAATTTATTGGCAAGATATCTACACGAACTTGAAATATATAATCAATTTTTGAGGTGTATATTAAGTACCTTTCATTAGTTTTCTCAGTTGCTATTAAACGCTCTCCTAAATCAAATCATTTAAGAATGTTTATTACATTTTATTTATTTTTTATAATGCTGATCGATAATGCATTTCAAAGTAAATTGAGTAGTATTCTCTTAAAACCCATATATGGCCCACCAATCGACACAATAGAAAAACTTATAGATTCAAAATTAGGTATCTGCTCTAGTTCTAACCATATAGAAAAGCTAAAATTAGAAGCAATTGATTATAATAACAGTATTTTTAAAAAACTTGTCAATAAACTACAACCAGTAGATTTCGACAATGTTACTGATATTATAAATAACATAAAGCTTTATAAAAATTTCAGCACTGCAGCCCCTGTAAATATGGTTTTGGAGTTTATACCGTATGAAATAACAAAGGATATTAATTTTATTACAAACAATTCTGGAATGTTAAGATTTGAACTATTATTTACTTTGAAAAAAGGTCATTACTTTTTACCAATTTTGAATGCATTTGTAGACAAAGTTATAGAGAGCGGTATTTTGCTTGTAGAAGTTAGAGGTTTAATACAAAAATTTGAAAACCGTCTTAAAGATAACATTTATTCTAGAACGTCTTTAAGTGTAGAAGACTTGTACTGCGTTTTTGCTATATGGTTATCTGGATTAATTATTGCAACATTTGTATGTTTGGGAGAAGTTATACTTGTAAAATTACCTAAGTGAGATAAATGTACAAATGTGGTTAAATAATGCGCAATAATCATCTTTATTTGTCAACTAACTATGGATGTAATAAAGTGATCAAACTATGTTAACTAATAAAATTTATAGTTCAAAAACCTAATATCTCTTGAGTACACAAACCACAAACATAACTGTGGATTCTAATGAAATTTATTGTTTAAAAAATTTTTTATTCAGAATATTGTCCCTAGAAACGACCCATACATCCGCAAGATATCCACCAAAACTCAAAAATTGATCTGAAAATTTATTTAATCTAACAAAGCTTCTAACTACACTTCTAACGACTCCTCAAGTCGAAATAAATCAGCTTTGATTTTGAATGATTTACGTACAAAAAACTTACCTGCCAAAACTTTGACAAATTGTTAATAATGTATTTATATTTATATATATTTGTTACAAGAGAAATATGAGCAAGAATTGGAAGCCGGGAGAAAGGTGTAGATTTTATTACTCCAGTATAGTCAATTGCATGAAGTGTTTTACCTGTTTCAACTAGTACAATGTAACTGCGCACTAATCCGAGTTTATATTACAAGTTTCCAACGCCCGTTGATACATTAGTGAGATAAAGGAGATTAGAGGTTCAGATATCTTCATTCGTTTATCATCATCGGTATAGCGTGTCAGTGTGCATATGGGGATCATTACATTACGATTGAGATAGAAATTATGATCATGCCATAAGGTCCTGTAATCCCTCGGTTCCTAAAGTGGGTTCCGCGGAACCCTAAGGTTCCGCGGAGAAGTTACAGGGGTTCCGCAAAATTATTTATTTTTGAATATTTTTTTGATTTTTGAAAATTATATAAATTTTTGAAAGTTATATTTAAATTGCAGGGTCTTTTATTTGTAATGATTTGATGTGGGGTTCCGTCAAATTTTTGGGATTTAAAAGTTTAGGAACCCCTGCTGTAATCCATATTTTTGACTGTAACAGAAAAATAACTAATTGCTGAACCCAAATAAGAGCGTTTGTTTATTTAGTAATTTAGTATTTAGAAGTTTTATATCTATTATATTTATAGATTAGTTCAAGTTAGATTTGTAGGTTCTTCAAGCTTTATCTGTTTATGTAATTTAATTTAAGTTTGTATTCAATTAAATAAATTTTTCCATGCTTTGTGTGATTTTCTAAAATCAGTTTCACTCACGAGTATTATGTCTATACTACTATTGATCGCGAAGTCGTATTGCTTGGTTTTCTGGCACTAGAGAGGCTGTTGGAGTTTCAGTATGTTATCATGAAACTGTTCGCTATGCGTTTATTAAAAATTATAGGTTAAGAACAGCTTAAGAACAGAAAGAATTGAAGCTTAATCCGTGATGACAAAGTAGCCTATGATTTTGTTTATAATTAAGATTTTCGAGTTGCCCACGTTTAATCTCTGGAGAAGGATCACCAGTTGTTTCTTGGTATTAGTAATAAATTATTACTTAGTAGGTTGGTACCACCGGTAAAAACAGAGCTGAAAAAACTAAATTTAAATTTAGTCTAGGATATCATACCGGGTGCTGAATGAGTTAGGCGAACATAGGATATTAACATGTAAAAACTTATTTTTGCAAATTCCTGCTTCCCTAATTAATTTAGAGAAAAATTGAAAGATACAAATATAATGTAGAAATATAAACTACGAATGATAAGAGCATTAGATTTTATCTAGCTTTTACGTAAATGATCAAAAAATCTTTTGAAATTGTTAAAATTTTTATTTATCAAACTGGCCATGTATAAGTTTCCAAGGTAATATTCCATTTTATGAAATTAAAATTTAATAAAGTGCAAAACTGTCAACAACGTGCAATTGCTTTTTATTACTTATCAAAAATAATTACCTCGGAAACTTCCATGGCAAGTCTGATAAATAAAAGTTTTAACAATTTCAAAAGAATTTTTTGATCATTTACGTAAAAGCTAGATAAAATCTAATGCCTTTATCATTCGTAGTTTATATTTCTACATTATATTTGTGTCTTTCAATTTTTCTCTAAAATAATTAGGGAAGCAGGAATTTGCAAAAATAAGTTTTTGCATGTTAATATCCTATGTTCGCCTAACTCATTCAGCACCCGGTATATTGCCCCAATATTGGAAAACAATATTGCACCAATATTGGCTGAATATTTCAATATTGCCCCAATATTATGTGCTACCTGGATCCAGTTAGCTAAATGAACAGCTTTACTTTTCGTTTGCTAGTCAACTCTGTGATTTGTTTTAACGTGTAACACCAATGATTCCTTACATTATAAATTGTACTTTGCTCTCAATTTACTATTAATATAAGCAAAATTTTCTAAGAATTTTTTATTTTTAGTTGGAAATGTTAAAAATTTTTGATAATTTTACAAATAAGTGGATATTTACACGGATGTGTAAAAGGCAAAACATAAAATCATAGTTGACTATGATTAAATGTAGCTATTGTTAAAATTTTTTTTATTATTTCGGCCGTAAATAGACTGTTTTCGTAGTCGATTTGAAGTACGAAACAAGGTACTTTTTGTCAGCAAGACGTAAAAATAGTAGTTTATATCAAAAAGACGTAAAGGGTATTTTTTTCAGCACGAGACGTGGTTTATGAGCCGAGCCGCAAGGCGGCGAGGGGAATATGAGAAGCCGAGTTTTCTTATTCTTTAGCAAAGAAAGACCAATTAATGCTTGAAATGTGGGAAAGAAAAGTATTAAGAAGAATCTATGGTGGAGCACTGGAAACAACAGGATGGCGAAGACGAACCAACGATGAAATACAGGAATTATACGGTAAACCAGTAATAACAAGTTTCGTGAGAGTACAGAGATTACGATGGTTGAGTCATTTGCTGAGAATAACGGAGGACAAGGTGCCACTGAGAATATGGAACAGCGAAATTGATGGCAGGAAAAGACGTAGAAGACCACTATCAGAATGGAGGAAAAATGTACTGCGGGATTTGCAGCTTTTGAATGTGGTGGGTCGGCAACAGAAGACCAAAAATAGAAGTGAGTGGAGAAGGATAGTCAATGAAGCTATGGGCCTTCATGGCCTCTAATGCTGTATTATATAATATATATGATACAGAGAGGTGAGCTAAGTAAACGGGCTAAGGACCGGACTCTAGGTTAGAAGACCCAGGTTCGATCCCCAATCCGGCTACAAAATTTATCCGACTTTATTATGAAATTATGACCCTCTCTTCTCGGAAGGCAATGGCAAACCACCGAGAGTAATCTGCCAAGAAAGCCATTTAATAATAACATATTAAATTGGTCACGACGCTTCTGTCAAGAAGCATACGAAGAAGAAGAAGAAGAAGATAATATATAGTATTAGAGTGTAAATAGGTGTAACATAGTTGTAGAATTAATAAACAGTTAGACGCGATTGAGCGACGCGACATGTGTATAGTAGAGAAAGGTCTCACTTATGTATATGGGTATGAAAATAGAATTGAAAATTTTGAAGCACCTTATATTCTTTTATTTACATTTTATTGTTTACAAATTTAGTAATTTTACTGTGGCAATAACAAAGAGAATATAATAATAATAATAATAATAATATATATTTACGGATGAACCATTTTACAAAAATGCATATACAAAATTACTAATGAAAAATTTACACAATAACCAGACAATAAATAAACTATAGTTCGATCGCTGCAAACTCCATGGATTTTAAAACACGCTTAAACGCCACTAATGACTCAGTGGATAAATCGAACGATTTATCATCACTTAAGCGATTAGCAGAGCGTATCATTCGACTAATTGGGCTGTTGAATCCGTAATTAGTCCTATGGAAACCTTCTTCAAAAATCTTCGTTGATCTAGTGAATCTAGATGGATTCCAAACTCTAAAATGATCGCTAAGATAGCTGCAGTCAATTTTCTGATTCACCAATCTATGGATAAAACACAAATCCGAGATTATTCTTCTATCTGCCAATGTTCGAGTGTTACAAAACTCGAGACGGCCACTGTCAGAGAAGTCGTCAACTAGAAGCCCGCGTTTATAATGCAAGTACTTGAAAAACTTGTGCTGAACACGTTCAAGCTGGTTTATGTAGGTCAAGTAATAAGGAGACCAAACACAAGATGCATATTCCAGTAGCGAACGAACCAACGAGAAATACAGTAGTTTCACTGTGCCGGCCGAGAAGTGCTCCGATTGGCGCTTAATAAAGCCAAGTGTGCAAAAAGCTTGCCCACATATCTTAGCGATGTGACTTTTAAAAGTCAAGCCAACATCCAAACAAACACCAAGGTTGTCAATTTCAGTTACTCTTTTTACTGGTGTACCGTGTAAGTGATACACATACTGAATACTTTGTCCTTTGGAGAAGGAGATAGTATAGCACTTATCCAAATTAAGATCCAACCCATTTATGGAACACCAGTGACACAAGTTGTCGAGATCTTCTTGCAACAATATACAATCACCGATCGACTTGATAATCCTGTAAATTTTCAGATCATCGGCAAACAACAAATATCGAGAATTTCGGAAAAATTTAGCAATATCATTGATGAACAACAAGAATAAAATAGGACCGCAGTGGGAACCCTGCGGAACACCCGAAGTCACCTCGATAACGAAAGAGAGAAAGTTATCGATTCTGACTCTTTGTGTTCTGCCCAATAGATAACTGATGAACCACTTTATAACTACTAAACTGAAGCCAAGAGACCTAAGTTTCGCTATAAGAGCTGGTAGATTAATTCGATCAAAGGCCTTTGAAAAATCAGTTATAGGTTGCATCAACCTGTAAATGATTTTCAAATGCCTCCAAGGAGAAGGTCACAAATGACAACAAATTCAAAGTTGTAGATCGACCAGGAAAAAATCCATGTTGGTAATCTACAATGAACTCTTTACATGCAATGCTCAACTGATTAGCAACTAATTTATCGAGCATTTTGGGTATTGTCGATTGAATCGAGATGCCTCTGTAATTACGGATGTCACATCTATCACCTTTCTTAAAAATGGGCGTAATGAAACTTTCTTTCCATAATTTTGGGAAGCAACCACTTTGTAAAGATAGATAAAAGATTTTGTAAATGGGACTGCATATACCATACAGACACCGTTTTACAAAGTAAGGTGGAATGCCATCTGGTCCAGAACTGAAGCTGTCAGATAAGCCATTGATGGCATCAAAAACACATGCTTCTGACACGTTCAGGTGACAGTCAATCGAATTCACAGAATGATACTGGAAGGAAGAGTTGCCACTATCGCTATATACTGCCGAGAAGTGTTTGGCAAATAAATCTACACATTGCTGACCTGAAGTAGATTTTTGATCCTCTAAAAACATATAAGCTGGATAACCCATGCTATTTTTTGAGTTGTCGACGTGACGCCAAAATTTCTTAGGATTTATATGAATTTCTCTTTCCATATTAGAAATATATGTTTGATAAAGTTCAGAACGAAGAATCTTAACCTTATCACGTAGAGTGCAAAAACATAAGTAATCCTGCTCGCACAGAGTACGCCTAAATGTTCTGTGAGCCTGTTTTTTATTTTTAATCAAAGAAATCAATTCATTAGAGAACCAAGCAGGGTATTTAGACCTATAGATTCTCTTAAGAGGAACATGAATGTCGATAATATACCACAATATAGAATAGAATTCATCCACAATATCATTAATATTGTCCAGTTTCCAAATATCTGTCCAATTGACAGAAAGTAAGGCGTCATTAATTTTGTCAAAGTCAGCTACTTTAAAGTTGTATATAACCTTATCAACCGGGAGACCAGCTTGAGGAGAACTACCTAACAAGAAAGAAGGTGCATACGCTTCGTGATGAATTGACGAACCACACAGCTTGTCGGCAGCGACCACGATTGAGATGTCAAAATTAGCAAAAATCAAATCCAATAGCACACCTCGACTATTGGGTATCTGATTAAACTGAACCAAACCATGAAAGGAAAAGCACTCACTTAAAGATAGTGCCTTAGAGCAGTTGTTTTCGTAAGAAATCACACTAGATCCATCGAAAGCCCATTTTGCATTAGGTAAATTGAAGTCGCCACAAATTGCAAGCTTGGATTGAGGAAACCTATCACATACGTCGTCTACTATGCTACCAAACTCCTGATAGGACAAAATATTGGTGTCAGGTGGCAAATACACAGCACCAAATATAGGGACTGCACTATTTTTGTACTAAACAGGTGAGGATATCGATAGATAACAAGTGATTTTGGTGGCCAGTTACCAATTACCAAAGCAGTTAGCGACGACCTGAGTAGAAAAGTGCGAATTGGCGGTCGATAGCAATTTTATTGATCAGTATTTAATGGATAATTCATTACAGGGTTTTGGATTTTAAATTTGTATTGATCATTTCTTCACAAGAGATCTGTCAAGATTTTAACAGGACGTTCCTCGTGATATTCCACTTAGCGTGGGTTACAATTCAACCAATCGGAGGCTGCTATTTTGATTCGAGCGAGTAGCAATTTTCATCCATCCAAGTGCAAGAATTCTTGTTGGTTTATTTGTTTTTATCATTCAAAAACGACACCACAACCTTCTCGTCTAAATTTACATCAGTGACCTACAACGGACAGCTAGGCTCTATTTTATCAGATTTTACCGTACAGATCGGAATCAAGATAATCAGTTTGGTTGCATTCAGTAGAAGTACCGTTGAGAAGAGGCGCTACGTTTTGAAGAGGTGAGCGTTTGATTTTATATATTCCTTTATTACTTGGTATTTGCGAAGCAAAACTAAGTGCTTCAAAAGACCTAGTGCGACGTAGTTGTGCACCTAAGTACGCGGGCGGTCATTAGGTGAGAAAGACAAGAAGATTATTTATCTTCCTAATTTTTATTCTGCTTGAAAAACATTCGGAGCGAAAGTACCGATTGTAAAATATTGTGCGCCGAATCAGATCTGACGGGGTATTCTTTTTATCTTAACAGCTAGGTCTGACTATTTATTGTAAAGTATATTTTTTATATTGCTTTGACCATTTCTCTTTTATTGTATATTTCAATTTTTTAAAGCCATTTACTTGTACTCTGAGGTTTTATTTCAATTATTTTCGTGCTTTCAGGCCTCACTGACAACTGCCAAGCGGCAATAAGCACGTTGTGCCTTTTTTGTGTTATTTTTTTTGGATAGGGTCGAAGATCTCCTTGGTTTGCAACCCCGTCATAAGTGTCCTCTGTTGAGCTAAGTCGTAGTGCCGCTTGAAAGACCCAAGAGTGCAGGTAAGATCGTAGGTTTTTTTGTAAAGTTTAAATTTTGTGAGTCGGATTTTAGTTTAACGTCACAAGTTTGGCGCCCAATGTAGGGCCTACTAATAAATTATACTAATAAAATTATAACTTCTGAAGTAGTGAATTGGAGCATATGAAAGATTTTGGATTACAATATAAAGCAAGTATTCTGTTGGTTTATTATCAAAGTACATTTCAACAATAGTATCATAAAATAATAGACTTATTAATTATTAACTAGTAGTACTAGATGTATAATCTATAAGTAATGAAGTGAGGAGATCTTACTGACTCACTCATTGCTAAAAAAAATTGGGAATAGTTTAAAATACTATAAAAGGCATCACCAACATAAAATTATGTATAAAATATCATATTTCTAATAAAAATCAATATTTTTATTTTTATATTAGGTATAATTATTTAATTTATATTAATATGCAGGATGGTACATAATAATTATCAGAATATCTAGTGCTTTCAAAAACATGATTTGTGTAAAATGACACTAGGTGATATTTTATTTGAACGATTAACCTCTTTTAACAACGGACCAGTTACAAATTTAAAAATGTTTGTAAACTGCATGTAAGAAACTTGAGTGAGAAAAAGCTCAAAATATCTGTTTATAAACAAAATAAATCTAAGAACACCGTAAGAACTTCGGAAGAAAGAGCTTCGGTATTTTTAACAAAGAAGTTTGAATATTTTGTAATCCAAACTTTATGCACAAAACTGCGTCAAAGTCAAAATTGATTTACTGTTTATATTTTTTTATTATTTTTATTGAAAATAATCAATTCGCCTAGAAATGCAGCTGTTGAAATTATTAAACCAGTAGCCCATATAATAAAAACTCCATATAAGTGATTTATACCTAAATGTGGTTTGGAATCATGATTATCGTCATAAATATTTGCAAAATTTTGAAGTAAGTCTAACAATTTGATATAAAGAATACCACTTTCTCTAATTCTGCTTACGAAAGTATTTAGAACTGGTAAGAAATAATGACCCTTTTTCATAGCAAATAATAATTCAAATCTCAAAATTCCTGAATTGCTTTCAATAAAGTAAATATCCTTTGTGATTTTATTTGGAACAAATTTTAACAACATATTTTTTGGATAAGGAATACTAAAATTTTTATAAAGCCTTAACTTATTTACCGCACGGATGTAATTATAATTATCATCGTCGTCAAAGTTTTTCGTTGGTTCTATTTTGTTAAGAATTTTTTTCATAGTGCTGCTATTGAATATCAATTGTTGTTGTTGAAATTTTTTAATAAATTGAGGATAAGCTATTAATCTTAATTTTGAATCTAACACTTTTTCAATTGTATTGATTTGTGGTTGATATGATGGTTTTAAGAGAATACTGCTCAATTTACCTTGAAATGCATTATCAATAAGAATTGTAAAAAATAAATATAATATCAAAAGCATTCTAAAAATATTTGATTTAGGAGGCTGTTTTAGAGATATTGCAAATATTAATGAAAATATATAAAAAATGCATGTGAAAAGTTGTTTATATATTTTATGCTCGCGTAAATACTTTGAAATTAAATTCGAAACTACTCCTGTCATAATAACGCAAAATATAATTGATAACCATGATTTCACTTCAAAAACCATAAATATTAGTTTAAATTTTGAAATTTCAATAGACCGAGGAACAATCCATGTTGAAATATCGTAATAAATTGTATCACTTAAATCATAATTGATAAAACTGTCCAGGTCTTGTAAAACATGAATAGCTATTAAAATATCATTTGTGATATTGTTTAAAGTTTTCATATTATCATTATTATCCATTTTGTGCACGACCATAGTTATTTGCAATTCCTTACTAATTAATTTAATGAAATTAAGAAATATTGCAGATGTTGGTGATTTGTTCAGTTCAAATTTGATATCACTGGAACTTCCAACAGAATAAAACTGCATTGTGCATTTACTAAAGTTTTGAGATTGACTCTTAAAAATCTTATTTATTTCTTTATAACTGTTGACTAAAAATCGGTCAATTATAAAAGTTTGACCACAGTGATTTTTTGATGCAAACGGTAACCACCTGTAAGCGTTGAGTGAATCCTCTTTTTCTTGATTTAACACTATCAAAACGACACTTCTTATATGATATTGCCATAGCATTTTGAAAATGCTCTTTACTTCTTGCACAAAATGTGTTATTATCAGGTATCTTCTCCTTGGACTATGTTTTGGATTCCACAACTGACTTTTAACAAATACATCAAAAGTTGTATTTAAATTAATTTCGTCTTGAACCCACAAAATGTAATTATGAGTAAAGCTTTCACTCAAAAAATTCAGTTGGTCTGTTGTTGATACCACCAAAGGGCTCTGAAGAGTATTTATGAAATTTTCTGTTATTTGTGGCTCAACAATTACGTGAACGTCAGTATTATCTTCAAAAAATATTTTGGATATCTTCGAAACGTAGTTGAAAGATTTTGAAATTTTTTGCAGTTGAAAACTACATGCAATTTTTAACAGCATTATTGAATAATAAAATAATATTTTACCAATCATGATAATTAAATTTTAAATAAGAAAATAAATACTTTTTTGTTACTATTATAAACCTCTATTGTGACTGAATAGAGATCGTAATACCATATTTATATAAACCGTGTAAAAAGCATTTAACGTTCTTACACGCAATAAATCTATTACAGCACAAAGGAAATATTATAATTATAGATGAACACGTTAACCGGGCTTACAATTTAATAAATTTCTTATTGAAAATATGTCCTTATGTTAAAATTCTTGTATGATATACAATATGCAATTAAAAACAACAAATTTAAGTTTGGTGTTGTCAGTTGCACACCTAATTATCAACCGTGGTAGCTCCGCCCCTTACTTTACCTTGCTCTAAGTATTTACGTCAAGTGCACCTACAGAATTCACGTTATATAAAAAATCAAAATATTACATTCGATTATTGCCTACACTTAAACTTTCTCATGTAAAATAAATAAATATTTATAAAATAAATTTTGAGTCAATGTACAATCCATACGGATACTTTTAAAACCATAGCCATTAGAGGTAGTCCATAAAAAGCATCAATGCCCAGGAAAGTGGATACGGTCACAAAATTAGAATAAAATATGTGTGACTAAGAGAGGAGTAATATCTCATAAAAATCCCATTTTTGCGATTTGTAGATTTGTAGGATTTGTGACTAGCTGTTGTAAGAATATTTTTTAAAATTAAATTCGTTCACATTAATTTTAATTCATTAAATTATAATTTAGTCGTCATAACATAGTTTTGCTTGGTAATATTCTTACATTACTTTTACGTAGGTGTTGGATAAGAAGTTTTATCTTTAAGATTTCCGTTGCAAGACGTGCTTTTTCTAGACCAGACTTCGACATCCTGGCATCTTAGAGTCATCAAAATTATGCGAAACTAATCTATAATATAGTAGCGTCGCTGTAAGTATTTGCTTTTACTGATTGTAATTGCCAGTCAAGTTTTTATCGTACAACCACCAAGTTGTGTTTTACATCTTGGGTGGATTGAATTTTACGCATTTTTGCGGACGTGAGTGAATAATCCTGGTAGATTATTCACAGAGTAGTGTAGTTTTGTTTTCTACGATTCAATTTGGGAAATTCACAATTGTGAGGGTAGTGAACATCAATTTTGTATTAGTGACGGTTTTTTTTAATTTTAAATTTGTTTGTTCGGTTAATTATTTAATGAGGGTTTTTTAATTGGCAATTATCACGTTTACCGTTTAAGTAGTATCGTATAAAAATATCCAACGACTTTATGTCGGAGTCTTTATTTGCCAATGTCCAGGATCCTCATTAACAAGTTACGCGCAGTAGTGCACGCCTTGAAAAGGCAACTATAACCAGCATCATTTCTTTAAATCGTCCAAAGATCACCCCATCACCCATTCTACCCATCATCGCTTCGTTACGTTTCGGAGTTACCGCGACACAATGCGTTTGTCGCCAAGGTAGTTGTGAAGTAACTACCACCCTAATTTTTAGTTTAGTTTATTTTTGTCAATAAGTGTTATTTTAGATTTAAGTTATTTGGACACCAAGGATGGTTGTCGAAGCCAAATTGTATATATTTTTTTGTCAATAGGGTTAATTTTAAATTAGCTATTTGCGTTTGGCCAAACCAACTATTTTAGGGACTCAGTAGTGAATAAGTACCGGAGCACCTTTGACGTGCCCGTGTATTGTACCTGTGAATAATTGATTTTATTATACACATTTTTACCAGCAGAGAAACGCATATTATTTATGTTGTTAGTAGGTCTTTAGTGTTGCATGGCACATGATTTGTTTTTCAGCTTAACTGGCGATCTAAAGGACCCACCACACCATAAACATTTTACAAATTACATTTTTTGTGTTAACCTCGCACGCCTTAGGAGTGATTGAGTCGTCACTTCAATCTGGTTGTGCCAAGGTCACGTGACGCTTCCGTGTTGATTCTGGCGCCTATTGTCTTCCCCATTATTTGTGTAGCATTTCATCTCAAGGAAGTCGTCCACAAAGCACCAACGTGCACTTACCAATTCGAGTTACCCCCCCCCCCACGACCCAAACCCGCGAGTTTCGTCGGCACCTATAACGTTTTGTTACAGGTACATAGGTAAGTGTCGCTTTGTGGAGAAAGCCCGTAACACTGTAGCAAAAAAGATCAAAAACTAGCGATTTTGATAGATAAAAACGATTGGAGAATTTTAGCTGCTTTTATTGTTCTAAAACGATTAGTTTGAACTAATTAAAAAAAATGTTGTTTATTATTGTTGTGACATTAATAAGTAACTGATTTGTTGTTATAATTCTATTAGTTTTTAAATTTACATTTTTAAATAAATAAATTTTTTTTTCAAACATTGATAGTTATAAGATAAAAATTCTTGCATATTACAATTGATGTAAATAAAATATATTAGAATAATTAAAATCTTACAATCAGGAGAGTGATAGACAGCTACCGAATGCCGACAACTACGAAATCACAACGCAAAAAACCTGTGTTTCTGGATATTTTGCCTTCATCAGTATCACATATTCCATAATTAAACATTGATTGTGAGGCAAAATATAATGGCTACCGTTTTATTATTATAATCAGAATGTTAAACACAAATTCAAAACTTACAAATCAAAACTATGCCAAACTTGCTATCTCAGGACATGCTATACGAGCTATGAAATTATATAAAAATTCTTGCATTTTACAATTGATGCAAATAAATTTGAATAATTAGTGATTAAAAAAATAATGAATAATAAGACCGATGTTCGTCTTCAGGGTTGATATCGTTACTTGATTTTATTTCAACTACATTTCTCAACTGATCCAATATCTTCGAATATTAAAAGTTTTAATTTTTGATTAATTAAACTTTAAATAATACAAATATATCATATGTACCAAGATGAATAATATTAGGGATATAAAGGTTAAATAAAAGCTGTCACCTATAAATGAAATTTACCAAATTATTTCCTTTGAGTACGCAGTTTACCCAATTATACGTTCTTATTTACATTACATCGATTAACAAATTTATTAAAAAAAAACTATAAAAATTCACGAGTTGCGCCACGTAACAAGTTACTATTAAGATTTATTTCAATTTTAAATTCATTAGCATTCATTACGTTAATGAAAAATGAACTATTGCAATCGAGAACGTAAAATCTACTCTCGCCTAATCAGCTTTACTTGAAAATATTGTTTACAATTTAATAAAATTTTGACACAAATCGTGAATCATCATCACATTATGTATAAATGTAACTCGATATAAACATAATTGTAACTAAAAAAGCTTATATGAATATTAAAAATCCGTTAAAAGATTGAGCACAACAAGAATTACCTATAATTATATTATGGTAATACCCGGGTACTACGTATGGCAGATATAAGGTGTAAATTTGTATGGTCCCATAAAGGTTAAAAAAGTTGTTAATAAATTACAACCAATAGATTTCCAAAACTTCACTAATTTGGTAAATAACATAAAGCTATATAAAAATTTTAGTATTCCTGGCCCTGTTAATATGGTTTGAGAATTTATGCTCAATGAAATAACAAATAAGGTTGACTTTATTGCACACGATTGTGGAATGTTAAGGTTTGAACTTTTACTTGCTATAAAAAAAGGTCATTTTTTTTACCAATTTTGAACACTTTTGCAGATCGAGTTATAGAGAGCGGTATTCTACTGGTGGAATTTTCAGGATTTGTACAAAATTTTAAAAAGCGTGCCAGAGATCACAATTATTGGAAAACGCTATTATGCATAAAACATTTGTATGGCGTTTTTGCAGTGTGGTTATTTGGTTTAATTACTTCAACATTTGTATTTTTCAGAATAAACGTTTATTTCACTAAGCATTTGTTATTTTTACGATGATTTATTAACCTAGGGAAAACACAATGTTAGCGCAATATTGCAAGATTCAGCCAATATTGGTTTAACATTGTTTCCCAATATTGGGTCAATACAGAAAATTAATATTGCACCAATGTTGGCTCTGAAGTTTGGTGCAATATTGCAATAATATTGACAACTAATGTTGTCTTTCAATATTGAGCCAATATTGGAAAGCAATATTACACCAATATTCGATAACGTTTACATCTCAAAGTTGGCCGAATATTGATTTCAATATTGAACCAATATTGCGCCAACATTGTGTTCTACATGAGAAAGAAATTTGATGAAATCGTGGAAGTTTATAATAATGTCATAAATAATATTATCATATTTATGAAGAAAAATAAGGACATTAAACGAACTACTGAGGCATGTAGAGGAAATACTTGACTCAGTGGATAAGTTGCAAATAGCATGCTTGCAATATTTACTTGAAAATAATTACTTATTTGTTGATTGTTCACTTTTGTAACAGATACTATGGGTTTGGCTGTACTATTTTGAAAATTTGTTCAGTAGTATTTTAATCTAAGTTAATTTTTTTTTTAATCAGCCAATTCACTTTAAGTAAAGACAGTTAGTGTGTAAGATTAACCCACCTTATGGAGTAATTACTATTTGTATCATCGAGCAGTCTTTGACTGCAATAAGGTATTTTTAGTGTTTGTTATATTTTTATTTAAGATTACCTGTATGTTTCTTTTATAACTATTTTGTTATGGTTATCTTTTTACAGTCTTACTTATAAAAATTCATTTATACAGATGTTATATAGTGTATAGTTAAACAATGTATAAGGCGTGTATATAAGAGGTGTATATTTCTGTTACCTATAAACGCTGCATTAGAAGTATTTTACTATACACCAGCTATATGCAGTTTATACAATAAACAATGATAAACGTCATAATACGTCATAACTTACGTCATTAAAACGCTGTGTCGGTAACGTACTTGTAGGATATCTACATTTTTATTAAGTTAAATTTCTTGAAACCGTTAAAACGTGTGATTGAAAAAATCTTCATCACTTAATTCAAAGGGATCTCTTCTTATTTTATACATTTTTCGTCTTTGTACATTTTCACCATTATTTAAGTCGTTTATATCCATAGCATCCAATATCAAATCATTATAAAAATCCATTTTTAAAATGCTCTTGTCAAAAATACTTAAATTTATAGGTTGTCTTGTAACACAAAATTATAACTTATACCTAACTGCTTATAATACAAAGTCAAAACAGCAAGCGTTCTCATTCAGTGAAATGGTCTATCATATCGTCGCCTTACTTGTAAAACCTTCTAAGTCCGATTGACAAAACTTTTCAAGAGACATAAAAAATCTGCTACTACTCTTACTTTAGAATTCTAATTTATGAAATTTTTATGAGATACTGCAAGAATATAGTTTCATGTTTATCATCAAAATATTTTACGGGGATTTCATAATTTCCATATTAGAGAACTTAAAGGTTTTTCATTGAACATAATTTTTTTTTAAAATTGGACTTAGAAGGTTTTACAAGTAAGCCGACGATATTATATAAACGTTATACTACCCTCAAGCTGTGTATAAGAATTACCATGAATAGTTATGACAAGTGTATACACACTTTGGTTATACAGCGTTTATAGGTAACATTTTTAATGTATACATCGTTTATAAGTAAGCCTAAGAATAGTTATAACAAATGTATACACAGTTTGGTTATACACCGTTTATAGGTAATACTTTCTAGTTAAGGTTGGTATATGGTTATTATAAAAGTTATACATCGTTTATAAGTAACAGTGTTAATGTATAATGTCTAATTGAAAATGACGCTCTTTAAAACATACTGGTAGGTTTGGTGTTTAGTTTGTGCAGGCTAATTGTTGCATTGAACATGGAGTTGCTGTTTCTGATTAAGCACGGGAGGTTTATTTTAATTCCTGCAAAAATCTGCTTTGGCGCCTCTTTACTTTTCTGTCTCAAACATGTCCAGTGAAGTCCGTAAAATCCGCATTTACTTGTTTTGTTTTAAAATTCGAACACGACCCTAATTGCGAGCTAAGTTGGCACCTCTAACGTTTGTTGCAGGTGAGTAAACGTTGCTTTGCGGGAAACGACCCGTAATGGAATCTACAAATCTTTTTGTTATTTCCTTGTGCGGAACAATTTCAAACGCCATTTATTACGTCAGTTATAAGGAAAATTTATTTGCTATCTGCATCTGAAGAATCACGATAAATTGGATAGCCGTTTGTGGCATTATTTTTTCTACTGCTTACATTGAGTTGAATAATTTGCGGATAAATTTTAAAACCAAATTTCATATTTTGCTGTATTTCCGTAATGTTAATCCAAGTAGAGAAGTGAGCTAAGTGGAAGGGTTAAAGATCGGAGTCTAGGCTAGAAGCCCTAAGTTTGATCTCCAGCCTGGCTACATTTATCTGATTTCATTATGACTCTCTCTTCTCGGAAGGCAGTGGCAATCCAACAAGAGTAATCTGCCAAGAACGCCATTTAATAATAATATATTAAATTGGTCACAAACACGAATACAAACAAGGACTACAAAGAAGAAGAATCGAAGGTATTTTTTCTGGATAGAAAATGATTTGTGTTATTCTTGACAATGGTAATGATTATAATATACGCAATTATAACTTTGAGTTTATGCTTTAATAGTTATGTTGCGTGTAAAAGGACTAATTGGTTTAATTATGTTCACTATAAAAAGGCTTACAATCTCGATTTATTCACAAATAATATATTATTCATTGAAAATTAGTTCTACTTATATGATTATATATTATACCCTACCATGATCTCAAAAATATTAATATGGAATTCTATAATGTTTATCACGTATGCATTTAGATTTCCACAACAAAGTTTTTCAGTAGTGGTTCAAAACTGTGTTTCCACAATATCTAACAATTTTTTTGGAAATAATACCGATATTCATGTGGTGGCAGATCAACACTTACAAGCAAATTTTATAAATGCCTTACAGCACCCGTTGTTTATAACAACAACAGATGAACTGTATAATTCGAGTGAGAGCTTTAGTAATAATTATATTGTATATGTTCAAGACGACACTAATTTGAAAGCGACATTCTATGCACTTGTAAAAAGTCAACTGTGGAATTTCAAAAATAGTCCAAGAAGGAGATACCTTATAATGACTCATTTTACACAAGAAGTAAATTTAATTTTTAAATTTCTATGGCATTACTGTAATACAAATAACGTCATTGTGATGGTATTAAACCCAAATTTGGAAGGTTATCCAGGCATCTACTTCTGGTTACCATTTACATCAAAAAACGAATGCGGTAAAAATTTTATTGTAGACCATTGCTTAACGTGCAATTATAATAAAATCAAAAGTGCTTTAACAAGTCAAACTCAAAATTTCTCTAAATGTACCATGCAGTTTTATAGTAGTAGCTCAAAATCCAATGATACTAAATATATTTTAAGCACTGTACCCTTAGATGCGTTATCAATTACTTTCATTAAGATACTAACTCAAAAACTGCAAATAACGTTAGAGTTCAACAAACTTACTTCTCGCAATGTTTTAAACAATGCGACTGATAATATTGTAATAGCCACGCAAATAAGTCGAAATTTGGAAATCTTTAGACAGTATGATTTTAGCAATACAATTCACTACGACATATCTTCCTGGATTGTACCTAGGTCTCTTAAAATTCCAAATTTTAAGTTAATATTTATGGTATTTAAATTTAAATTATGGATGGCTATTATATTTTGCGTTTTTATGACAGGAGTGCTTTGGAATGTATTGGCAAGATACTTACACGAACTTGAAATATATAAGCAATTTTCGAGGTGTATATTAAGCACTTTTTCGTTAGTTTTTTCAGTTGCCGTTAAACGCTCTCCCAAATCAAATCATTTAAGAATGTTTATAATATTTTATTTATTTTTTACAATACTGATCGATAATGCATTTCAAAGTAAATTGAGTAGTATTCTGTTAAAACCCATATATGGACCACCAATCGACACAATAGAAAAACTTTTAGATTCAAAATTAATTATCTGCTCTGGTCCTCACCACATAGAAAAACTAAAACTAGAAGCAGCTAATTATAATGATAGTATTTTTAAAAAGCTTGTCTATAAACTACAACCAGTAGAGGTCAACAATGTTACTGATATTATAAATAACATAAAACTTTATAAAAATTTTAGCGTTGCATCCCCTGTAAATATGATTTTGGAGTTTCTACCGTATGAAATAACAAAAGATATTAACTTTATTGTAAACAATTCTGGAATATTAAGATTTGAACTATTATTTGCTTTGAAAAAAGGTCATTATTTTTTACCAATTTTAAATGCATTTGTAGACAGAGTTACAGAAAGCGGTATTCTGCTTGTAGAAGTTAGAGGTTTAATACAAAAATTTGAAAACCGTCTCAAAGATAACATTTATTCTAAAACGTCTTTAAGTGTAGAAGACTTGTACTGCGTTTTTGCTATATGGTTATCTGGATTAGTTATTGCAACAGTTGTATGTTTAGGAGAAGTAATAATTGCAAAATTAACTAATTGAGATATTTATGTGGTGAAATAATCTGATAATCATCTTCATTTGTTAACATAAGTGTATTATCTACTACGAATATTATAAAATGATCAAAAGACGTTAACTACTAAAGTTCATAGTTTAAAAATTCATATCTCTTGCGTACACGAATCAAAAATATAACCGTAGATTTTAATGAAATTTATGATTTGAAAAATTCTATATCAAGAAATTTGTCTCTAGAATCGACCTATACATTTGCAAGATATCCAAAACTCAAAACTAATTTAACAAAGCTTCTAAGCACACTCGACTCTCCAAGTCTCAGTATATCAGGTTTGATTTGGAATGATTCACCTTCAACAAACCCACCTGCTGAAACTTTGAAAAATCTTTACTAATGAATTTATGAATTTATTTATTCGTTGCAAGATAAATACGACCAAGAATTGAAAGCCGGGAAGAGGGGAAGATTTTATTACTCCAGTAGTCAATCGCCTGAAGCGTTCTATCTGTTCCATTTACAGTACGGTCCACTTAAAGCCCACGACGACCACGGTGATTTGTCAAACCAATCAAATAACGGCTTTCGATCTTTAGTCCAATCAAAAAACCACTGGACCAAGCCGTGGTCGCCCATGGGATTAAGTGAAACGCACTGCTGCGTGCTAAGTCAAGTTTAAAAAATACAAGAATCCAAAGCCAGTTGACTCATCAGTGAGATAAAAGGAGATTAGAGGTCCAGCTTCTTTTATTCGTTTATCATCATCGGTATAGTGTGTCAGTGTATACATATGGGAACCATTACATTGCGATTGAGATGAAAATCATGATCATGCCATGAGGTCTTGTGATCCATATTTTAGACTGTAACAGCACAAATAACTAGTTGCTGAGAACAATTAAGAACATTTGCTTATTCAGTAATTTAGTATTTATTATACATAAAGTTTTCTGTCTATTGTATTTATCGATTAGTTCAAGTTACATTTGTAGGCTTTTCAGGCTTTATCTGTTTATTTAATTTAATTTTACTTTGTAGTATTTAATTAAATAAATTTATCAAAGCTTTGTGTGATTTTTTGAAATGAGTTTCACTCACGAGGATTATGGCTACACTATTATTGATAGCAAAGTCGAGTAGCTTGGTCTTCTGACACTAGAGAGGCCGTTGGAGTTCCAGTATGCTATTTTGTTGCTGTTTACTATGCGTTTATTAGAAATTAGAAGCTAGGAAAAACGTGGAGAACAAAAAGGATTGAAGTTTAATCCGTGGTAACATAGTAGGCTACGATTTTGTTAATAGTTGAAATTTTTGTGCTGGTTACGATTAATCTCTGGAGAAGGATTGACAGTTGTTTGTTTAGACTATGCAAATTCCTCTTACGGTAACTTTTTTTCAGGTAAAAGATTAAGGATTAATCCTTTAATCTTGGGGTAAATACATAAGTAGATTAAGGGCCGATCTTTCCATGTTTTTTAATAGTCAAGTAGTTACTTGACGATTATTTTACTTGAGATTTTTGATGGTTGAGTAAAATAGTTGGGTCTTTTAGTTGCATTTTATGCTACTAGTATGCCAACTTTATCATGCTAATAACTTTACTAGTCAGTAAGCTGTTTTAGAAGGCTAAAACGCTAAAGTAAAGGAATCGTGAAGTAACTACTTGACGTTTAAAAAACATGAAAAGATCGGCCCTAAGAAATAAATTTATATAGTATGCAATGAATT
This sequence comes from Rhagonycha fulva, assembly GCA_905340355.1. NCBI lineage: Eukaryota > Metazoa > Arthropoda > Insecta > Coleoptera > Cantharidae > Rhagonycha > Rhagonycha fulva. The sequence continues at coordinate 41,671,218 of HG996556.1, forward strand.
TTTGTTAATAAAGTCCAGCACAAGGAGCTGGATATACAAAGACAATAAACTAGAGGCATATAATAACCATTGGCGTACTCGCTCGCAGTGTAAAAAAATAAAGAAATAGACTAAGTAACTTAGCAGCATCACTTGACATGATTATTATCAGTAGCACAAAATTCAAACATAAAAATGTGGTCGGGATGCAGTAACAAAAGGGGAACCCAAATTGACCATGTGCTGGTGACAAGAAGACGAGCTACTTCAATAAGAGACGTGAGGTCATATACATAGAAGTGCCAACGCTGATATGGATCATCTTTTAGTGGTCGCAGAAATCAAATAGAAAACGATGATTAAAGCTTTAAGCACACTTAGGCGACAAGTGATAAGAGCAGTAGATTTTATCTTGGTTTTACCTAAAAGGTTAAAAAATTCTTTTAAAATTGTTAAAATTTTGATTTATCACACTGGCCATGTAGGTTTCCAAGGTAATATTCCATTTTATGAATATAAAATTTAACAAAGTGCAAAACATTTAAACAACGCGTTGTTGATTTTTATTACTTATCAAAAATAATTACCTTGGAAACTTACATGGCCAGTGTGATAAATCAAAATTTTAACAATTTTAAAAGAATTTTTTAACCTTTTAGGTAAAACTTAAATAAAATCTAATGCTCTTATCACTCGTAGTTTATATTTCTACGTTATATTTGTATCTTTCATTTTTTTCTAAAATAATTAGGGAAGCGGGAATTTGCAAAAATAAGTTTTTACACGTTAATATCCTATGTTTGCCTAACTCACTCAGCACCCGGTATATAATTATAACTTTTACATTGAGTTTTAATAGATACATTGCGTGTAAAAATGTTCAATGCTTTTATTGTATTTTTTGATATAAAAGCTATTACAATCCAAATTTTCTTCACATAAAAAGGTATCAATCACAGAAAATTATTAAATCTTGTGCTTTACGAAGATATTTATTTATATCATGATTTTCAAAATATTAATATGCTATACTACAATAATTTGCACCTCTGCAAATCAATTTTAACTGACTAATTTTTCATTATCTCAAAACTGTGTTTCCATAATATCCGAAAAGTTTTTTGAAAAAGGTACCGACATTCATGTATTAATTGACCCACAATTACAAGAAAATTTTATTAACACTTTACCACACCCATTGTTAATAACAACAATAGACGGAATGTATAATTCAAGTGAGAGCTTTAGTAATAATTACATCGTATATGTTCAAGACGATCAAAATTTATTTGTAATATTTGATGCATTTATAGAAAGCCAGATGTGGAACCCAACAAATAGTCCAAGAAAAAGATATCTTCTAATAATTCATTTTGTGCAAAATGTTGAAAGTATTTTTAAAATGCTCTGGCAATATCATATAAATAGTGTCATTGTTATGGTATTAAATCAAAATCTGGACAGTTTCCCAAATGTATACTTTTGGTTGCCATTTTCGTCTAAAAACCAATGCGGTCAAAAGTTTGTCATTGATCATTGCTTACGTTGCAGTTATAAAAAGATTAGCAGGATTTTTGAGAGCAAATATCTAAATTTTACTGATTGTATAATCCGGTTTTATAGCTTTGATAATGTAACCGATGATATTAATTATATATTAAGCGGTTCACCAATTGATGCACTGTTCACAAGTTTTATTAAAATAGTTGAGGAGAAGCTAAAAGTAACTTTATTGCTTGACGAATTTACTTATGATGATTTCCTAAACACTACTACTGGTGAGATTTTTATAGCTACGCAAGTTTCAAGAAGTCTGGATGACTTTGAATATTATGATTTGAGCAATACAATTTACTATGATGTATCTTCGTGGCTTGTACCTCGGTCTAGAACAATTTCAAGTTTTAAAGTATTATTTTTGGTATTTGAGAAAGAATCCTGGATGTTAATTATATCGAGCATTATTATGACAGCAGTAACATGGACTCTAATAGCAAGACATCTAAATGAAAAAAAAATATATAAACAATTTTCTAGATGTATCTTCAGTACCTTGTCATTGGTTTGTTTAGTTTCTATCAAACCGTCTCCTAAATCAAATCGTTTAAGAATTTTTATGACATTATATCTGGTTTTTATAATATTGATTGATAATGCATTCCAAAGTAAATTGAGTAGTATTCTTTTAAAACCGATATATGGGCCACCAATCGATACAATGGAAAAACTGTTAGATTCCAAATTAAGCTTGTGTGCTGACTCTGACTATATAGAGGATTTGAAATACGATTCAATATTATACAATAACAGTATTTTTAAAAAAATTGTTAATAAATTACAACCACTATATTTTGAAAATTTTACTGACATGGTAAATTCTTTAAAGCTTTATAAAAATTTCAGCACACCCGTTCCAATGAATTTAATTCTGGAATTTATACCTTTTGAAATAACAAAAGATGTTTCTTTTATTGTGCACGATACTGGAATTTTAAGATTTGAACTTTTATTTATTATAAAACGAGGTCATTATTTTTTACCAGTTTTGAATACATTTGTAGAGAGAATTACAGAAAGTGGTATTTTGTATGTAAAATTTCCTGATTTAGTACATAATTTTAGGAATAGTGGCAAGGACGACAACTATTCTAAAACGCAGTTACGTGTAAAGCATTTGTATGGCGTTTTTGCTATATGGTTACTTGGGTTATTTATTTCAATAACTGTGTTTTTAGTCGAACTAGCAATTTTCAATAAAAATAAAATCAAAATGTATAATCCATTTATCGTAGCTAAATAATTTCACCAATATATTGTATTGTTTTTGATTCATATATATCCAATAGTCAATTTTTTTGTTGTACTTATTCATGTACTAAATATAATTTTAAATAAAAAATAAAATTTAGATTTATTAATAGGTATGTTTGGATTTATAAGAAATGATGTGCAAAGAAATCCAGTTCGATCCTGAGGTCCTTTCAAATTTTCCCAAAATGCCTCGTTACTGTTCGGAATGCATTAAAAATATTCGAAGTTCGAATTTCGAAGAATTCGAAATCATTCAGAAAACTTCTCTTTGCTTAATGAAGTGTATTGTTAGCTCCTATCTAAATAATTTTGTCTATATTTAATTTTTTTCATACACTAGCTATTTATTTCTACAGAGAGACAAGAAAATTTAACAATCACCAATTAGACAACTCATTGACGCCATAAAATATTTTTTTAAAGAGAATTTTTGTAACATCTTTTTTTAACACCGGTGCTGAATCTCAGGCGACAACTTATTAAAAATTCTGTTACATTATTTTTACGCAGTATTATGGTAATTATTCTAATTTAAATGATTGCATAACAGCAACGTTAACTTACAATATTAATAAGGAGTTATCGATACACCACGGTAAATTTTCCGCTAACGCTATTTTAATTTTAAACTCAAATGGGCATGTGCAAAAATAGCGTAATGCAAATAAAGTTATGGAGTCCCGCTATTGTTCGTAAAATAGCGTGGGTATTTAACGGTTACGTTATTTATATATTTTAAAGTATTTAGTTATTTAGGTTTTAATTTTATGAACCAGAGTACCTTGTTAAAATTAAGCAAGGTTAAAAATTAGTTTATAATAATATTTTCTGTGGTTGTATTAAGTAGGTTACACCAAGTTACAAGCTATGAGTTGTAAAAACGCACGTTTTCGTTTTACACCTGAAGACGATTTTACTATAATTATAAAATAAACATCATAAAAATAGCGGGATTTTTGATAACTCTAAAACTGTATTCCCGTTATTGTAAAATACCGTATTTTGTCACGTGACTTTTAGCGTTAGCGGAGAGTTTACCGTGGTGTGGCGATAACTCCCTAATATTAAGCAATACTTGACAGTAACAGCAATAGCTGTCTGAGACGTTAAACTTTATGTTATTTTTTTAAAGATTAAATTAATATTATTTAAATAGCTGAAGTGGAAAACATCAAACTGCATTGCATCGAAGATCTAAATCACAGAATGACTTGAACGAAAGTTCTACTGGAGCTGATATGATGAAGTAATAATGAATATTTAGACATTGACCAAAAGATGATGGTTTTTGTTGCAATAATAACACTTAAAAAAAAAAGATGAAGTAGGCTTTATAAAAGTGAGAATTTGACTTGCCTTTTAAACAAGTGCATACAAAAGTTCTGTTGCAGTGCGTTCCATTTAAGCCTATGGCCGATATCGGCGTGCTTTTGCGGTTCTTTGATTGGACTAAAGATTTAGCGCGGTTATTTAATTGATCTGACGATCGACCGTTGCTTTAAGTAGAACGCATCCTTACAAGTTCCACGGAGGTACATTGTTATCATTTCAAGCAAAATTATTGTTACAAAGTCATTTATAAAAGTAATAAATAAAATTGGACCGGACAGATAATTTTATGAGGAACCTCCATATTTACCGATCTCTAGTGAAAGTCAACTGAGATTTTATTTCTTTACAGTCGTATATCCATAAACCTTATCACTACAAACTGTAGTACTCTACATATTCTATTCTGCCCAATCCTTGTGTGATCATAAAAAGTGAGCACACAGGAATTTTCTTGTACTACAGAAGCGAAAAAGTTATTTTATAAAAATTATTATAGTATAAATTCGATAATCGGGAACTTATGTAAATCTGAATGAGTGAATAAACACATATTTTATGACAATTTTGTTTATAAAATTATTGAGTGATTTGGGTTTGTTTTTGAATTATTTTCTATCTCTAAAAAAATGCTAATAATAATAAATATATATAAACAAGTGCTACAGGCCATGCAGACCCAGGGCTGATAACGATAAATCGTCTTTTTCTTGCTTAATTTATCTTGTAAACTTCTGCATGTGTGACGTAGCCATGTTTACGGTAATAACGTCGACACAAATATCAGGATTCACCACAGAGTGTAGATATCTCCCGGAAGGCCGAGCCAAGAAATTTTGTACAATCCGCTATTTAAACCCAGAATTTCCGCTCTATATACTCAACCAGCGATCACATCGCTCCACAGCTGTGGCTTTCAAATAATTAATAGGCTATAGAAATCGGAAATAATTAGTATATCACAATTTTTTAGACAAACCAAAAATGTATAGACACTTTTTGGAACTAAAAATATTAAAAGTTGACTCAATGTAAATTATAGGTACTAAATCTATAATTTTATTTACAAACGTTTTTTGCTATACATCGTTAGGTGACTAAACTTTTAATATTTTGAGTTCCAAAAAGTGTTTATTCATTTTTGGTTTGTCTAAAAACTTGTGATATGTTTATCAAGTTGCACTACATAGACCACACTGCTATAAATTAATAATAATTTTAATGAGACGGTCGTAGAGCAATGGTCAAGCGACGTAATTGCGAACGCTTAATACCCGGTTCGAATCCGAGTAGAGTTCCAACTGTATAACGGCCGTCTCGCTGGTCCTCTAGGTTGGGGGTTCTACCGTCGGGCCGGCTCCTCGTCGTAGATAAAAAAAGTAAAAAGCTTACTAACCAGACGCCAATCGCAAGGTTGGTAGTATGGGAACGGATTAAACGGTTTCTAAGCAGTCCGAATTATATATAAAAAAAATTAAATTATTTTCCAGAAAAACTTGGGGTAGGTACTTTTAAAATTTATATTAATTTCATATATTAATATATTTGTACTTTCTATACTTTGTATGTATTTCAAATAACTAAAATTTGGAAATTTTTCTTTTGTTATAATTTATTAATAACCCAAGCGAGTTGGTGGAGAATTTGAGGTGTGAAAGAATTGAGAGCTTTTTTCTCCTTTTTTCTTCGCCAAATAAAGCCGAATTTTTATCAATTCAGCTTCTAATCGTCTCAATAATTGTCCTTCCTTTTTCCAAATATTTGGTAAAAATAATACCTCACAAATGACAAACAATCCCCCACTGTTTCTGGCCGGTGGAACCATTTTCGGCTTTTGTAGAGCAAGTTTAGCTAGTTCACTGTTTTTACTGTTCTTTTATTCGTGCTTTGAAGTTGTTTTTGCTCTTTCTGTCTCTTACTGTTCCGATTCTCAAGCATAATTTTTTATATAGGATATCTTGTACGTATTCTATTGAAATGTTTGAATTATCAGAAATGTCTCTAATAATTATTCGGTCGTCTGCTAACACAATATCAAGAATTTTGTTGACCACATCTTCAGTAGTCAGCTCACTTGGACGGCCAGGGCGTTTTTCATCAAAAATAGATGTCGAGTCACATGACTTGCTCTCTAATAATAGAAATCGAATCACTGACCGATATTGCTTTCTCTCTATAATTGCAAACACGAATTTGCTCCTTTTAACATCTGTAAAAAAATAAATGATAATTGCCGAAATCCTATATTTACATACATATAATTAGTAAAACAAAAGTAAGTTTTTTCTTACCTATTGCCTGGATTAAGTTACAAGTTGGAAGTGCATTTTGTTTTATTAATGTTGGTAATTATAACTTTTCGATTGGGTTTTAATAGATATATTGCGTGTAAGACCGCTAAATGATTTTTTTTATGTTTGATATAAAGTGTACCTACTATAATCTCTATTTCTTCACATAAATTTATATGATTTATTGAAAATTATTGAATCTTGTATTTTAGATTCACATACCATGAACGTCAAAATATTAGTAAGCCACTATATTTTGCTTTCCACTGTTGCATATAAATTTCAACTGGAAAACTTTTCACTTTCTCAAAATTATGTTGCCAAAATTTCCAAAATGTTTTTTGAAGATAACACCGATATTCATGTATTAATTGACCAACAACTGCAAGAATATTTTATTAACACTTTACCGCACCCATTGTTAATTTCTACAACAGACGAATTGTATTATAATTCAAGTGCGAATTTTAGCAGTAATTGTAATTACATTGTATATGTTGAAGATGACATAAATTTAAATGCAACTTTTGATGCATTTTTAGAAAGTCAGCTATGGAATCCCACAAACAGTCCAAGAATGAGATACCTAATAATAATTCATGATGTACAAGAAGTAAAAAGCATTTTTAAAATGCTTTGGCAATATCATATAAATAGTGTCATTGTTATGGTGTTAAATGAAAATCTGGCAGGTTTTCCAAACATTTACTTCTGGCTACCATTTTCATCACAAAACCAATGCGGTCAAAAGTTCATTATTGATCATTGCTTACGTTGTGGATATAAAAAGATTAGGAGGATTTTTAATATCCAATCTCAAAACTTCACTAAATGCATAATTCGGTTTTATAGATATGATAATATTGATGATCTCAATTATCTATCAAGCGGTTCACCAACTGCTGCACTAATGACGAATTTCATAAAAATTGTTGGTGAGAAATTGAAAATAACTTTATTTTTCAGTGAATATACTTACGACGATTTTTTAAATAATTCGATTGGTGAGATTTTCTTAGCCTCTCAGGAGTCACGGGGATTGGAAAATTATATATATTATGAATACAGCAATACAGTTTATTACGACACAGCTTCGTGGCTTGTACCTCGGTCTGGCGTAATTCCAAACTTTGAAGTAATATTTTTGGCATTTGGAAAAGAATCGTGGATGCTAATTATATTGTGTATTATTATGACGGGAATAGTGTGGGCTTTAATAGCAAAAATTTCAAATGATCGTGTAGTATATAAACAGTTTCCAAGATGCATTTTAAGTACTTTTTCATTAGTATTTTCAGTTAGTATCAAACCATCTCCCAAATCAAGTCGTTTGAGAATATTGATGACATTATATCTAGTTTTTATAATATTGATTGATAATGCATTTCAAAGTAAATTGATTAGTATTCTTTTAAAACCGTTACATGGTTCTCCAATCGATACAATAGAAAAGCTGTTAGATTCCAAATTAGGGTTGTTTGCCTATCCTGACAATCTAGAAGACTTGACATTTGATAAGATTTATTACAATAACAGCATTTTTAAAGAAATTGTAAATAGATTAGAACCAATGTACTCTGAAAATTTGACTGATGTTATAAATACTGTCAAGCTTTATAAAAATTTCAGTATACCCGTTCCGAAAAATTTAATTTTAGAATTTTTGCCTTTTGAAATAACAAAAGATGTTGACTTTATTGTACACGATTCTGGAATTTTAAGATTTGAACTTATATTCCTTATAAAAAAAGGTCACTATTTTTTATCAGTTTTGAATACATTTGTAGACAGAATTACAGAGAGTGGAATTTTGTATGTAAAATTTTCAAATGTAATACATAATTTCAGGAGCAATAATAAGGATGAAAACTATTCTAAAACAAAGTTATCTAGAAAACATTTGTATGGCATTTTTGTAATATGGTTAACTGGGTTGTTTATTTCAACATCTATATTTTTTTGCGAATTGTTAATATTTTATAAAAATAAAATAAAGTGATTTATATAATCATTGTGAAGAAACAATTAAATACTTCTACAAATTGTTTTTTTTTTTTTTTTTTTATTAAAGTCTAATACACTTGTTCAACAAAATTATTGTTATGCATAGTATTGTTAGAAGAGAAAATTAATTTGAAAAATACCCCGAGAGGTTAACCTCGATACAATTCAAAGATATTTATCCTGAGGAAGACGTCTTTTCAGTCTTTGGTGAATTCCTTTTACTCCTAATGAGTAGTATTGGACACTCGGGCATGTGTGAGAATTTGCATGAAAATTGATGGTGGTCTTCTTAATGAAATCGTGAATGGTTGGGCTGTTTAGTTCGTGGTGTAACGAAGAATTTCTCACAACCATGGGGCGTTAACAGCTATTCTGAGGATCTTGTTTTGGAACACTTGCAATTTAGATAAATTGGAGTTGCTTGCATTACCCCAAATTGAACAGGTGTACATCAGCAATGATCTAATTAATGATTTGTAGAGTAGAATGCAACATTCATGCCTTAAAGATGATTTCCTATTAATTAGTTGATTCAAAAGTTTAAGTTTCACATTGCTCTCAGCAAGCTTGTTTTTGATGTGAATGCTCCAATTAAGTTTTGAATCCAAATGCACTCCAAGGTATTTCACAGAGTCATCGACTGGGTTCCAAGGAATAAGGTCACCATTTAGAAACAATTCTGTGGGTTCCTCAATTTTTCTTAATGTAAATATTTTAGCCATGCATTTTGAGTTGTTGATTTTTATATTCCATTTATTAAGCCATTTGAGCAAGGTATTTAAGACTGATTGTAGGTATTTTATGCAGGTTTCGATGTTTGTGTTGGCTGTCAACATGAATGTGTTGTCGGCAAACGTGCCAATTTCGTCTGCTAGCAAAGGAATATCGTAAGTAAAAAGAATGCACAAAATTGGCCCCAAAATACTGCCCTGTAGAACACCAGCTTTGATAAGCTGGTATAAGCTGGTATATAAGTATAAGCTTTGATAAGCTTTTAATTTCAGATTTTGTTGAATGAATTTTGACCTGAAATGATCGATCAATAAGATCAATATCAATGATATTAGAATTGCTTTAAGAAAGTCGGGTATTGGTAAACGAAGAATTTTGTATATAAGGCCTTCTAGCCATACACTATCAAACGGTTGTGCAATATCCACGAAGAGTACAGTTGTAAATTTTTTTTCTTAGAAACCACGTTTAATTGCCTTGGTGATTCGTAAAAGCTGATGTATAGTGGAAAAGTTTTTCCTAAATCCAAATTGGTGCGGAGGTATAATGTTCTTTTCATTCAAAACTTTTATCAATCGAATGTGAAGGACCTTTTCTAGTAATTTTGAAAAAGTGGTCAGCAGACTTATTGGCCTGTAACTTGATAGTGCCTTTTTGGGTTTTCCAGACATTTTAAACATGATAATAAGGCTATGCTTCCATTTAGTTGGAAAGTAGCCGAATCTTAAACAGTTGTTAATTAAAGTAGACAAAATCGATAATGTTCTTCTACTTAGGTTTTTTAGAACAACATTAGGTATTAAATCATGACCCGGAGATTTATTTATCGATAGCGTCTTGATTATAGCTGATAGTTCATCAGGCGAGGTTGGTTCCAAGTCTTTTCCGGGTGTTGGAAGATGAGTTTCGATATAATTTAACACATGCAGGTGGTGACTAGGAGTGTTTAGTCTATGAGGTTGAAATGTCTTTTCTAGGTGGTCGGAAAAGAGCTTGCATTTTTCGTCGTCTGTCAAATAGATTGAGTCACCTTCTTGCAGGGTTGGAAGTTCTTGAGGTTGTCGTATGATTCTTCTAGTGGCTTTCCATATTCCAGATTCGCCTGGCTCTAATTCACCAATGTATTTCTTGTAAGTATTGATTTTATATTGATCTAATTCTCTTTTGACCCGATGAGTTAGATTATTTAATCGAGTTTTAATGACTGGATCTCTTGTTCTTATCCACAGACGTCGAGTGTAATTTTTTTGCTTTATTAGGTCAAAGATATATTTAGGTGGTTGTGCGTTATATTTTTTCTTTGGAAAGTTATGTTTAACGGCAGATTTAACATTATTGCTAATGCATTCTGTAAATAATTCTACTGCTTCATCAATATTTGCTTCTGTTTGAATTATTTTTGATAGTTTAAGATTGCTATCACACAAGTTTCTAAATTTTTCCCAATCAACGATTCCATTAATTAGTTTGGTTTCGTCACGATATTGAAAAGCAGTTGTTTGAGATGTTATAATTACTGGCGCGTGATCGGAGTCTAATTCGATGAGAACTTCTTGGGTGAGAGTTTCATTGAAATTCTTCATCACTATGATGTCTAAAATATCAGGTTTGTGATCCGGTCGATAAGGATAGTAGGTGTAATCAGTTGGAGCCATTACTAGTAATGCCAGTCTCGATGAGATGTCATTGAGTTTAATTCCTGATGGATTAGAAGCTCTGCATCCCCAAATTTGTTTCTTAGAATTGAGATTGCCTATGAGAAAAGTTGCTTTATTAGTATTAAATAATTTTATCAAATCACTTTCCAGCAGTTGTTTGTTAGGTTGTTTGTAGGTGCAGGTTATGTTTAAGTAGCTATTTGAATATGTTCTAAGCTTAACTGCTACTGTTTCAAGGTTTGTGCACTCAATCGGAAGAATTTCATAATGACTGATTTTGGTTTTGATAAGTATGCAAACCCCACCTGCTGCGTAATTTGAATTTCTATCGTTGCGGTAAACACGATAACCGGATATCTTGAATGGTTCGTTTAGGATAAGATGCGTTTCAGTAATGCACGCTACGTCAATGTTATGTCTAGATAAGAAGGCTGTGAGTGTTGATCTATGGTTGTTAATGCCATTTGCGTTCCAATTAAGGATTTTTAGCTGAGATAATGGAGGATAATTACGGGCCATTGAATAACATTGGCATTATGTGAGTTAAAAGAAATTGTTTTATTTGACTTAGATAAGGATTTATCAGTTGCAGTAGTGAATTTAAAAATTGTTGGATTGCAGGGGTAGGTTGCGGTTCATCAGTGGCATTGGAATCAGCTGATATATTGGTTTTATTTGGATTGGCTGTCGTATTTCTAAGCTTGGGAAAGTTTTGATTGTAGTTATTTGGGTTGCTTCTGTAAGGACTTTTGGTTGCTTGAGCGAAGGATCTAGTATCAGTTGCGTTTCTTCTGTTGAGTATATACTTGCATCCTCGATAGTTGGCTGGATGTTTATCTCCGCAATTAACGCATTGAACTGGTTGACTAGTTTTGGTACATTCTGAGTAAAGATGATTGCTTGTACACTTGACGCATCTTGGTTAAAGAGTACAGTAATTTTTGGTGTGACCAACTTGTTGACAACGGTGACATTGAGGAATGAAGTTGCTTTTTCTCCTGGGTTCTACGATTACTTTAGCTTCCCATATTTTTTTTATTTTAAAGACACCCTTGGCTTCTTCGTTGTCTGTTAATTCAGCGATACAAACAGGCATTGGTGTTTTATCTTTGTACAGTAGACGAGTAATTTTTAAAAGAGGTAAGTTATAGATTTTAAGCTCTTCTTTAAGCTCGGACTGTGTCAAAGAGACTGAAACATTTTTAATTGCCACAGAGATTGGCTTTTTATTGGGATCTTGATAGGTATGATATTTGATTTTATTATCAATATAGAATTTGGTCAGTGCTCTGTAGTCATTAGCGTCGTAGGTAATTACTTTAAGAAAGTTTTTTGAATATGAAGTTTAAAATTTATTTTTGACAATTTCTTTGATGTCGGTAATAACCTGAACATGATTTAGTGGTCCAGATAAGAAAATGGGCGGTAATTTTTTGTCTTTAACTTCTTGAGATGGTGGGGTTTGTTGTATCAGAGGATCTAAAGTTTCACCAAACCGCTGAGAAGCCGCTTGTAAGTCAGATACACCTGGGTCCAGATTCTCCGGTAGATAAAATTTATTTTGCTCCAATAACGAGATGGGTGACCACTGGTACTTTTTTTAAACTGGATTGATAGGAGGAGATAAAGCATTAGCTTTACGTTTAGAAGAATTCATTTTATTAGTGTTTACCCCCTGTAACAGGGGGCAAAAGAAATTGATAGTGTGGATAGATTCAAAGTTTTAATTTGTTAACGAATTTTTAAAAGTTAACTTACTATACTAATGTATATTAGCACTTATCACTGAACACAAATGTTAACTCGAATGCCGGGCACATACGTCCGTACTCGCTGTGCTCTAACTCGCATTTTTTATTCTGTTATCCAATAGCCAATTTTTTCTCTATTTTGCATGTAAAGCCAGCTATGCTCCAAGACCAAATTTTAAAGTAGGCTGCCTGTTTCTGGCTATCAGTGCTGATCGATGAACGTAAACAAATATTTTACTGCTATATTACTATATATATATTACTATATATATGCTATATTACTATATATTACTATGCTATATTGCTATATTAGCAGGTGCTATATTACCTGCTTCTAATTCGGGAAACCAATTAACAAGCAACGTGCTTATTTTCTATTCGTACTTTTACATATAAACTATCGTCGAGACGCGATTTTTTATTTATTTGCTTTCAAGCTTTCCAATTAATTTGAACTACAAATTTTTATAAACATAAGGGTATTTAAAATCATAAATCATTGTCACAACTTATAATTATTTGGCAATTACTTCAGTATTTTAATATTTTAGTTACTTTCTTTTTAATTAAGGTTTCAATTTAATAGCTATCATTTTTAAGTAACTGGCTGATCCAAGATCTGAACAACTAAGTCTAAAGTTACTACGTTGGTGTTACCTGCCTATATTCATTTGTTAAAGAAAATTGTGAAATTTATTTTAGTTAATCAATATTTATGCAAAAATATGTATGGAAATCAATATAAACTATATCAGCGTCATAAATGGAACTTAATTTTGGTTTAATTACATGCAAAGTTGGATGAATATTTGTTAAAGCTTTTACGAAGCTAATTGATTTATTGTGTATACATTTATATTATAAATAATAAAATTACATAATTTGATAATTGAATGCATTAAATCGAAGCGATGATTAGAAAAATATTTATATATTTCACAATAACAATTATTTTAATGGTGGTGCATGGATTGCAATTGGAAGAACAACCTAAAGGTGAAATATGTATTGTTGAAATACTAAAAAAATTCTTTACTAATATGGAGGACATAAACGTTATATTTGAATCACATCTGAGTATAAATTTCATCCATGTTATTCCAAATCCATTAATGATAACCACCTTAGAACAATTACACAACTTAAATAAAACCTTCAGTTATCATAATTACATAATCTATGTAAGAAATGCTTCAAACTTCAATTTCACCATGAGTAAGTTTGTTAAAACTGGATTGTGGCACCCAAAAAATAGTCCAGGAGGTAGATATATAATAATAACTAATTTTGTGAGAGAGACCAAGTATGTTTTTCAAATTCTATGGAAATATCACATCAGAAACGTAATTTTGGTAGTGCTAAATCAAAATTTGCAAATTTTACCAAATCTATATTTATGGTTCCCCTTTACACCTAAAAGTAAATGCGGACAACAATTTGTTGTAAATCGTTTCTCCGATTGTAATTTGAAAAAGGTGGAAAAATCTTTGGGGCGTCGTCGTTTGGAAGATTTTAGTCACTGCACTATTGGAATAATAAGTTACCTTAAAAATCTTAACCTGAAGTATACTGTCCAAGTTTTCCCAGTAGTTGCAATATTTTTAGCTGCAGTTAATATGGTTGCTACGAAACTGAAAACAAAATTAGTTTATTATAGTAATCGAGATAAGGTAGAGTTAAATAATGTAACAACTGAGATCTTACTGGGGACCTATTTTTTAAGAACGACTAATGCTTATACAACAGATTATGAATTAAGTAAGACTTTATTTTATGACATATACTCGTGGATTGTTCCGTGACCTGTTCCAGTAACACATTTGAAAGAAATATTTCTAGTATTTCAAAGTTGGACGTGGTACTTAATTTTATTTTGCGTTCTTCTGACAAGTATCGTTTGGTATCTATGTGCAAAACATTTAAATGGAAGTGACGGGTATGAAAAGCTATCTGAATGTATTCTAAGCACATTTTCATTAGTGTTGTCTGTTGGAATAATACACATACCTTCTTCCTTTCGTCTGAGAATGCTAATAATTTTCTACTTATTTTTTATAATACACATCGATCTTGCATTTCAAAGTAAATTGAGCAGTATTCGTTCAATACCCATATATGAGCCTCCCGTTGACACAATGCCAAAATTGGCCGAATCAAGTTTGAGGTTACTTATACACGAGGACGTCGGAAGGAGGTTTGAAACGGAGGAAATTTATCAGACCGGCGTTTTAAAAAAAATTGCTAGTAAAGGGGAAGTACAAGGGTTTTACAATTTTACAGATTTGATTAAAAATATGGCTAGGCATAAAAATTATAGTATTGCAGCTCCGAAATATGTGACTATGCATTTCTTTCCAATCGAAGTAAAATATCTTGATTTTATAGAAAAGGATAGTGGATTTTTCAGGATTGAAGTTATGGGTGTTATGAAAAAGGGACACTATTTTTTACCAATTTTTAACGCGTTTATTGATAGATTCTTAGAAGGAGGGTTTTTATTTAAAGAAATATTTATAACGTATAATTTTAATGTTGATGATGGGAGTGCTGCGTTTGTGTTACAAATGGAACATTTATATGGTCTTTTTGCTATTTGGTTAGGTGGATTAACGCTTTCTTTAATAGTATTTGTAGTTGAAATGTTAAATGTTTCGTAAGCCGTTATTCGAAATTTAGTTAGTATAATATTATTGTAATTAAATATGTATATAGATAACCTATGAAAAATGTTGAATTCCTTCCTAAATGATAATTTAGTAACTTAAAATGTGAATTTAGATGTTGTTTGCTGTGCTGGTATATTTGTCATAGTTTAGTTTCCCAAACTTTAGTTTACCTGACTTCCTGCACTATGTTAATATTTTCATGGTAAAAAAAATATGAAGAAAAAATTGAATTAATAGTATAAATAAATGTAAAATACTAATGGCCGGTTTCAGCAACTTTAACTTTAACCTGTGTTAGTTAACACATGTTAAAGATAATCAGTTGCTAAATTTTGAATGGGTTGCAGCAACGTTATCAAATGCATAATTAGTTAATGTCAGATTATGTGTAACACAGTCATGGTGGTACTCCTGAAATGACAACCACGCCAAGTTCATATTGTACAAGTAGTTCATATTAATTATATTACTTCACAAATTATCATAAAGTGAGGTTCAGTACAGTTGTCATTATTTTTTTATCTTAATAAAATGGCATAAAAGCGCGCAAAAATTTAATTTCTGTTTTAAGTTCTGTGTTGACGGAAACAATAAATTAACAGTGTTAAATAAGAAATTACGATTGTTAAGTAATGATAATAGTAATTGAGAAATAATAAACTATTAATTTAGTAATAAATCTAACTTTATTTTAATTTTTAAAAACAAGCAAAGCAAATTTAACGTTAAAGTTTGCATCGACATAAACAATTTCTCAAAAAGTACTTGAGGTACTCATAAAACAATACCTATAAATTTTTGAAAATATTTTATTTATAAAACTTCTTAAAAATTACTGCGGATCAATGCAGTACGTGTACTTGTATTTGAATTGCTTTGTCCGTCTTGAGCAAGTGGAATGTTAATTTCTGCTTCTTTTATGTCATTCACATCATTGAAGTCGTCATCTTGCAGTGAAGTACGGCGAATGCAATGATAATGATGAGTTCCATGGTGGGTTTGTTCCGTAGTCCTGTGTGCAGACAAAGGAAACGCAAAAGAAAAAGACAAAGGTCGCTTTAACACTTCAAAACATCTCTCAGTGGGATTTCTTGGGGATATTTGGCTCCAATTGTATGCTTCTTCGGATGTATGCTTGAATGAAGCAAGGGTGTAAGCATGTATGTCTTGCATGCATACCCATTGTCACCAAGTAACCACGTGTTAGGTCTAAAGTGGTCAGTTTCAAAATCCGCACACAAAGGCGTGTCATTGAAAATTGTCGAGTCATGGACTGATCCTGGCCACTTCGCAATGATGTTGCGAATACGTAATTTTGCATCACATACCGCCTGTACATTGAAAGAAAAGTAACCTTTTCAATTCCTAAAATCTACTGCATAGACACCACCAGGAGACTAAATTCAAACGTGTGCGCAGTCGAAGACACCTACCACGCCTGGAAATTGCCTAAAATTATAAAAATCGATTTTGAATATTGGCAATCTCATCAGGTCGAAGCATGTTTATGATGTCTCGTTTTAAACTTGCTATCCGTTCAGAAACTTTCCTGATCACCCTGCATGTGATGCTTCTACTAACATTGACGTGATCACCCAAAAACTGTTGGAAGGATAAAATCTCAACGTTAGTAAAAGTTGGAGCATCCCGGACAAAAGACAAAACCTTGTTTATTTGCAAAATAAAATTAATAATAAGGAACTTGTAAGGTTATAATTATAACTTAACTGTAACTGTAACGCAGTTTAAATTCTTTGTTATCGTACAATGTGAAATGGTCTCTTCTATCACGAATGACACGTATTTCCTCATCATCACTACTTTTTGATAAATCAGATAAATAAAAAAAATGAGATAAATTAGATAAATCAGACATTTTTAAAAAAATTGTAACTTTCGATTGCATTTATTTATTATCATCAAATTCAAAAAATATAATAAAAGTATACATGGCTGTTCAAAACGAAGTTATGTTACTTTAATCACTGGCCAACCAGTAATTAAATATTTTGACAATTTAATCTGCATTAAGCACAAATTAACGTTGCTGAAACGCGAAAGTGTCAAAAACGTCAAATTAATTATGATTAGCGTAACCTGTGTTAAAACTTAACCTGTGTTAAAAATTATGTTGCTGCAACCCAAATCAGACTTAATCTATGATTAAATGCTTAATCTAAGATTAAATTATAAAATTAACGTTGCTGAAACCGGCCATAATTATTTTAATATTTGAATTAGATCATTTCGTCATCGTCATTAGAGACAGTCATTTGCCTTGTAGGTAACGCGACCGACTGCGAGGTACCGGGTTTAAATCCGGAGAAGGGTAACTTGGATTCGCGTTGGATTTGGATTTTACTCCATAGTAGATAAATATTTCATTCCTTTAGTAGGCCAATAATTTTTTGTGGTCAAAGTAGGTACTTATTTTTTGATTGTCAGTTTGACTTGAATTTTTTCAATATGTGTTTCAATATTTTAGGCTTAGATTTGAAATGATTTATGGTTTTTTTTTTAATTTTCTTTGCTGATAGACTCCAAATAGGGATTTTATTCATATGTAAGTTTTTTGAAAAAGTTTTCATCTTAATAATTTATTTTCAGATTTAGATTTTTTATGATTTGTGTGTTTTTATATTATATCTATCTGATGAGCTGAAAAAACAGCGAAATAATATTGTAATAGATTATATAAATTCACATTATAAAATAACTTGATATTTAAAATAAATGTTACTTTTTAGTAAAACTCATATTATATGACTCATTATAATATATTATATTATATTATATGACTTTTAACAAGTTAATATTCATAATACTTTAAACAATTTATATGCTCACAGATCTAGCACTGTGAAGAAAACGACGCAGATGTTACAAATAAACAGATCAACAGATCTAAAGTAAAGTTAAAGAAGAAGAGAAAAAGAAGAATTAGATCATAATATAAGAGAAAATATTTAATCACCCAAAGTTATCAAAAGTAGTTAAAAAAAATTAATACATTTAAGGTTGTTAGGAGATAAGAAATTATGTTGTAGCATTGTTAATCTATTTGCATTGTAGATAAGATAATCATTATAAATGTTAATATGATTACTATGTTTTTTTTGTATTTCATCAGTATTATATTCTAACAATTTTTTGTATTTATTTAGTTACTTTATTAATAAAATCGTAGTTTAGTGTAGCTGTTCAATATTTACAATTTATTCCTAAGCACAGCCAATCACCAGGGAGTTAAATGAGGCATCCGAAAAAAATTGTTAAGTTTTGCAGATTCATAAATTAGTTCAGATTTATATTTTAAACAACCTGGTAAATTTGTAACCTTGGTGAGCTGTCGCTCATTCCTCCATATATCCATACCGGAAAAATCAGCTTTATGACAGTCTCTCTTTCTCAGGCAAAAAATAACTTTTTTGCTTTATAAATTTTATCTGAAAATCTTTTGTGTAAAGTATGAGGAATATCCGCCTTTAAACAAATTGCTTAAACTTTTGTTTTTAATTTTGAAATTACTAACAAGATTGTTATTTTTGCAATATATGTACTATATACTAACATTGGAACATAAACTCATATTATTTTTATTACAAAACAAATTATTGTAGAAGATAATTACAATAATGAACATTTTATTGAACTCTATTGAGTCTGTCGCAAACTAGAGAGAGAACGACTCCAGTTTATTTAGCCACGATGTTGTTAATAAACCAGCTCTAGATTTGAGCAAAAGCAAGGTCAAAAAGAGGTGAGTTAAGTGGACAGGGTAAGGACTGGACTCTAGGCTAGAAGCCCTAGGTTCGATCCCCATCTCGGCTACATTTATCCAACTTCATTATGACCCTATCCTCTCGGAAAGCAGTGGTAATCCACCGAGTAATCTTCTAAGAAAGCCATTTAATAATAGCATATTAAATTGGTCACGACTTTCGAATACAAAAAATGACTACAAAGAAGAAAGCCGTAGATTCTGAAATAAAAAGGAAGTTTGGGAAAACTAGAATGAAACGTTGGTAATGGTAAATGCTTTTCAATAACACAAAAATAATTGAAAGGTGTATTTACAATTCTAACAGTAACAATGGATAATGATCTTTTCGTAGTTAAACAAGCTCCCACATACTCAATAATCTCAAAAGGTTACCCCAAAATGAATAAAGAAGTGTAACATTTGACCAACTCTATTGTGATACCTGACCACTGAAAAGCGCAAACACACAAAAACACTGCTTGTAGATGTGGCTTTGACCAGTGAGAAAATTGTTGATGGAGATGCTGAGCAAAACTGAACCATCCAGATAACAAAAGAATTTCCCAAAATGATTGGTTTTCCGACGGAAAACAATGTTCAAAAGTTCTGGTATGTCAAAAACAACAACACAAAAAATACAGCTAACCGTAAGAAATCGGAAAAGGTCGTTTGACTGGCTCATCAAAACTGCGTGGAGCTGGTGCGCATAAAAGAGCCTTCTGTTTTGGAGGCTTTTAATTTTTGCAATACAGCGCTTTTTTAAATACATGATGACACTATAGATATTTAAATGATCAAGGTTTTTTAAACTTAGGTCCAAGAAAGAACAACTAATTTAGCTATTAATTTTAAGTCCTAAATGCTTACTGACTTTATTTAAAAAAAACTTACAGATTTTTATAAACAATTTTTTGCTAATGTAACAATTAAGATCTATACAAAGTTCATTGACTTAAAAGGAATTCAAAATTGTTTATTGCAATTTGATGTTTACCTGTTTCCTCAATAATAAATTGCAGAATTTTATGACTGATTCATCGTAAAGTTTATTTAACTTACGTGTTTATTTATTGATCTGCATATTATTACATGCTATTTGCGTTTATTATAATTATTAGTACCTATATTTAATACTTATTATATTGACATTATTACGAAAAATATTGTAACTCAAATTCTATTATTGAGTGTTTAAACGTATTGGAAATGTCTAAATTATAAATAAGATTTCTTTTAACAATTATCTGAAATAAATGTTGAAAATAAGTTGGACATAATTTGATAAATGCAATTAAAATCAAATTTCAATATAATTAGCAATCCAATTAATTCATATACCAAGATATTTAAAACAGTCGTTAATTTTTGCAGCATTAGTCAATAATTAATTGACCAATTCTAGACCATTAGGAATGATTTCATTAAGGGGTAAAAGCAGAATCATATCTAGACTTATTGTCATCAAATCATACCCCCATAATAAATTGAAGAAAAGAAGTAAGAAAACTAAGAAAACAAATAATATCGATTAAGAAACTTTATTGCCTTCAGAGAAAATCAGACAAATCACAACATCAACAATAAAGCAACTGAACAGCTGACAAAGAACATACAACGGGCAGCCTTCATAGTCAATCCCTAAATCCAAGAAAATCGACCCAATATATAATAACTGTCCAAATTTTATTAAGCAAAAAGTTGCCAAAAAAACGCAAACTTTGAAAGATATGGCTTATGATGCATGAACACCTCAGTCAAAACTTAATAAATCAATAAAAGAACTAAAGCAGCTAAAAGCAGCTAGGTAGTAATATGTCAATAAAAAACTATTTACAAAATCTATCTGCAACAGAATCATCTGACTATTGTCTTTGGTTTAAAAGGTTTAAACAAATCACAAGAGGGCAATTTAAAGCACATCTTTCAAAAGTCTTTAATCCATTTCAAACGAAAAATCTAGAGAAAAAGCAGACAAAATATACAAATTTTTTGATTCACCTGACCAGCTAGAAATCCCATCAAATCAAAGACTAAAAAGTTTTTGCTCCACAACATTTTTCGATTAATAAAGTCATATTTACAGGGCCGGATTTACCAGTAGCCACAACAGGCAATCGCCTGCGGCGTCAAAATATAAAAGGCGCAAGCCGCCAAGCATTCTGAGTTTATGTTCAACAATCATAAAATATATAGGCGCCTGAAGTTATTAGCCTGAGGCACTAGACTAGCTAAATCCGGCTCTGCATATTTGTAAACGTGACGCTACCATCGTATCACGATGAACAGACGTCCATATTGCAAACTTACCAACAATTAAAAATACGATTACTGATGACACCACCTTACTGGCAGTCTACAAAACCTAATAACCATTGTCTCAGAAATGCTACAAAGACATCTAGACAAAATTTATGAATATTAAAAGAATGGCGCATTAAAGTAATCTAAATGAAGTCAGTCCAAGTAAAAATGTGTTTACCGATTTTCCGAAACAAATATCAATTACCACAAATGTATAAACATATACTTGCCAAAAGAAAACAGCTTGGTTGTAAACTCACCAAAATGTACTGACTGATGGGATGAAAACCTTGGTTCTCAGTTGAAAACAAATTGCTAATTTACAAATCCATACTGAAACACATATGGACGTACGGAATACAACTTTGGGGTTTAGCTTCCCTGTGTTAAGTGCTAAGGATGATTGCCGATGCACCGTGGTATGTGCCCAACAATTTGGGCACATATGTACTTCTTTAAATAAATTCAGTTCAAGTTGAAATCGCAACGTAGGTATAGGTACATATTACATTATTTTGATTAAATAAATAAACAATAA
This sequence comes from Rhagonycha fulva, assembly GCA_905340355.1. Classification (NCBI taxonomy): domain Eukaryota; kingdom Metazoa; phylum Arthropoda; class Insecta; order Coleoptera; family Cantharidae; genus Rhagonycha; species Rhagonycha fulva. The sequence continues at coordinate 41,693,041 of HG996556.1, forward strand.
CATTTTTGCATATTTATTTCTGTATTGGTTATTTACGTATTGATTAAAACTTTAGAATATTATTATTCAATTTGTTTGAGTGCTTCAGAGATTTTCATTAATTGCTATTACTTTTACATTTCGAAGTTAACCAAACTTATATAAGTACAATAAAGTAGTTAATTAAGAATTTCTTTACAGTTTTAATGTAACTATTGCATGTCAAAATTTACGAAATAACTTTAGTCAGTTCTTTTTTCTTTTAAAAACTCTAGTTATCGTATTAATAATATCATATACTTACTGTTAGTGCGATACATAATATAAAGTGGATTAAGTCTGACTTGTTTAACAATCACGAAGGAAATGATTACAAAATATTTATTCTATTTTATGCTTATTCCGGGAATTATGATTAATTCGTTAAGTTTCAAACAAGAACAACTACAAGATGCTCAAACGTGCATTTCGAAAATTATTCAAGAAGCGTTTCCAGTAAACACTACCATACAATTGTTGGTTGATTCGAACTTAAAAATTGATTTTATAAAATATATTCTCAATCCTATAATAATAACTAGCGCTGAAAATTTAGTAAAGCAAAGTATAAATTTTTACAACAATTATATTATTTATTTGCAAACGGAAAAAAGTATAATATCATTTTTGGATTCGTTTATTAACAGTACAATATGGAATCCACGTAATAGTCCAAGAGGTAAATATTTGATAGTTACTTCATTCGTAATGGAAGCAAAACGTATTTTCAAATTTTTGTGGAAATATAAAATCAAAAACGTTATTTTAATGGCTATAAATGAGGATAATAGTAATCTTCCAAAACTGTGCTTCTGGTTTCCTTTGGACCCAAAAAATGAATGTGGGAAAAAATTTGAAATTGACTGTTTTGAAAATTGTACTTACCCGGATTCAAAAATAAACTTTTTGGATACTCCGGCATCGTTTATTGGCTGCACCATCAAAGTTCTTCAAGCTGTTGATTTAACCGATCCAATGTACACCTTAGATATATCTCCTTCAATAGTACTTGTAAACACCTTGTTTTATTTATTGAAGCAAATTCTTCACGTGCAGATTGCATATGTAATGCGTAATAGCGAAAAAGATGTAAACAATATAACAGATGGTATTTTGCTCAGGCCAACAATAACCAGAGATTTAGAAAGTTATGACATTAGCACTGCAATATTTCATGATAAGCGAGCCTGGATTGTTCATCGACCTGGTAAAATTAATAATTTGAGGGTTATTTTCTCAGTCTTTCGAGTGGAAGTCTGGTTTGCAATTTTATTCTGTGTTATTACAACAAGCATGGTATGGAATTTAATTGCAAAATGTTCCAAAGAAAAAAATTTATATAAACAATTTTCTGCATGCATTTTAAGCACACTTTCGTTACTCTTTGCCATGCCACTTAAATGTTGTCCCATATCAAGTCTTTTAAAGATGCTTATGATCTTGTATTTGTTTTTTATTATCCACATTGATTATGCATTTCAAAGTAAACTAAGCAGTATTTTATTAATCCCTACAGAAGAACCATCCATTGATACGATGCAAAAATTACTAGATTCAAAATTGATTGTATTTTCCAATAAATATATAATACAAAATTTGAAAGACGAAAATCTGTACAACAACAGCGTATTTGCACAAATTCTTAAGAAAATGGTAACTGTAGATTTTTTAAATATTGGGGAGTATGTACGAAAAGTAGCTTATGGGAAAAATTGCAGTACCCCTTTAGAGAAATATATCACATCAAAAGTATATCCAAATGAGGTTAAAAATTTGCATTTTATTGACGACGGGAGTGGATTACTCAGCTCTTATTTAGCAATAGCTATGAGTCAAGGACATTATTTTCTTAATACCCTTAACGAATTCAATAGAAGATTCGTAGAGAGTGGTTTTTATGACCAAGTTTTGTCTAACTCGACCAGTAAAGTGATAAACTATAATAATACAAAATCGCAGGATGTAGAACTAACACTTCAACATTTGAACAATGTTTTTATTATATGGTGTTTAGGCCTAATTCTTGCATTTGTTGTATTTTTAATTGAAATATGTTATTCTTTCCAATAAATATATAATACAAAATTTGAAAGACGAAAATCTGTACAACAACAGCGTATTTGCACAAATTCTTAAGAAAATGGTAACTGTAGATTTTTTAAATATTGGGGAGTATGTACGAAAAGTAGCTTATGGGAAAAATTGCAGTACCCCTTTAGAGAAATATATCACATCAAAAGTATATCCAAATGAGGTTAAAAATTTGCATTTTATTGACGACGGGAGTGGATTACTCAGCTCTTATTTAGCAATAGCTATGAGTCAAGGACATTATTTTCTTAATACCCTTAACGAATTCAATAGAAGATTCGTAGAGAGTGGTTTTTATGACCAAGTTTTGTCTAACTCGACCAGTAAAGTGATAAACTATAATAATACAAAATCGCAGGATGTAGAACTAACACTTCAACATTTGAACAATGTTTTTATTATATGGTGTTTAGGCCTAATTCTTGCATTTGTTGTATTTTTAATTGAAATATGTTATTCTTTATTGTACATTAAGAAATTCACAATAAAATCTTGAAACTTTGTTTTAAAAGCTTGGTAATTGTAATATATTGTCAACTATTTTTCGTAATTACTAATTTGCAAAATTAATTTGGCATTCCCAAAATTTGAATTTTGATTACATTTAGATTTATTTTTCAATTCTTAATTTGAGAGCAAAATGGGAATTTTTTTTATTTTAAAAAAATACAATAGAAAAACCATCCAAATTGCAAACAAAATACATAGTATTTATAATAATGTAAGTAATTTTATATATAAATTTTTTCTGTAATCTATGTAAATTGGTTCATTTTATATTACCACCTATAAAAAGTTTAAGTGCACACAACCAGGGTAATTTTGTATTACGTAAATCGATTTTAGAATTTTTTATATAACATAAAGTTAATGTAGTACGAGTTAAAATCTTACTTAACTCATTGTTAGTATACTACATATATTGGTGTAATTTTCAACCGAGTAGTATACATTTTGACACCATTACATCTCTATTTGGTGCAATTGTACAATAAAATTATTCAATGATGGGTACAAAAATATTTATATATTTTACAGTAAATATTTTAATAGCGTATGGATTTCAATTGGAAGAACAATCTGAAGGTGAAATATGTGTATCGCAAACATTAAATCAATTCTTTAAAGATGCTAAGAATATAAACATTGTATTTGAATTACATCTGAATATTAACTTCTTAAAGAATACTTCAACTCCGGTACTATTAATCACAGCAGAAAATTTATACAACTCCACCAAAACGTTTAGCTACCATAACTATGTACTCTATTTAAACAATTCTTCAAACTTAAATTTTACCATGACTGAGTTTTCAAAAAGTGGATTATGGCACCCATCAATAAGTCCAGGAGCTAAATTTATAATTGTAACTAATTTTGTAAAAGAAGTAAAGGAGGTTTTTCAAATTTTATGGAAAAATCACATCAGAAGAGTAGTTTTAATAGTTATGAATCAAAATTTGCAAATTTTACCAAATTTATATATTTGGCTGCCGTTTGCTTCTAAAAATAAGTGCGGTCAAAGATTTTATGTAAATCGTTTCTCTGATTGCAATTTCAGCGAGGTGGAAAAATCTATGGCAAGTCGTTTTGAAGATTTTAGTCACTGCACCATAGGTCTCATAAGTTTCGTAAAAAAACTTGATTTTAAACATGTTTTAGATGTTTATCCTATATATGCAGTACTAATTACCGCGGTTAATGCAATTGCTAAAAAACTAAAAGCAAGGGTAAAATATTACAGTAACAGAGAATTCGCAGAATTAAATAATGTAACCAGTGAGATCCTGTTAAATGGTTATTTTTTAAGGATAACTAATAGTTATACAATCGATTATGATTTAAGTAACACCGTATTATATGATTTGTATGTATGGGTTGTTCCTCGGCCAGTTCCAGTGACAAACTTGAAAGTAATATTTCTCGTATTTCAAACATGGACGTGGTTCTTAATTTTATTTTGCATTTTGGTGACAAGCATTGTTTGGAATTTGAGTGCAAAACGAATAAAAAAACAAAACAAATATGAAAAGCTTTCTGAATGCATTTTAAGCACAGTTTCGTTAGTATTTTCTGCGCCAATAAGAATCTTACCTTTCTCGTTTCGTCTAAGAATGCTTGTAATAGTGTATTTAATTTTTATAATGCATATCGACCTTGCATTTCAAAGTAAATTAAGCAGCATTCGTTCAATACCAATATACGAACCTTCTATTGACACCACAGAAAAATTAGCTGAATCAGATTTGAAGATACTTATGCATGCGGACTTGGGCAGAAGGTTTAAAACGGAAGAAATTTACCAGACTGGCCTTTTTAAAAAAATTGTTGCTAAAGGTGTTGTACAAGAGCAATACAATTCGACCAAATTGATAAAAGAACTGGCTATTTATAAGAATTATAGTGTACCACATCTAAAACATTTGACAATGCGCCTTTTTCCTAGCGAAGTAAAACATCTTAGTTATATAGAAAGAAATACTGGATTTTTTAAGATTGAAGTTACAGCTGTTATGAAAAAAGGACACTATTTTTTGCCCATTTTGAATGCATTAATTGCTAAGTTTACCGAAAATGGATTGTTATTAAAAGACTTACTTACCAGTTATAATTTTAATATCGATGGTGGTAGCACTGTATTTGTTTTGCGAATGGAACATTTATATGGTCTCTTTGCTCTCTGGTTAGGTGGATTAACAATTTCTGTAATTGTATTTGTAGTTGAAATTGTAGGTTTTAATAAGATTATTTAAATTAGAATAATATAATAAATAATTGTAATTGCATATCGTATTTGTTGTGATATAGTAAAGTGTATTTTGTTTGAGAATTCTTTAATTGTCAATAATAATAACTAGATACAAATTATAAAACCCTTTACAGAAAAAATGTTTACTTGAAAGTAACACAATTTGTATATCTAGATTATCTACGCAATTACAAAAAATTAGTGTAATTAATTGTACTCTTTTCCCTCACAGTTTTACTCATGTTTAGCACAGTTGTACTCTTTTCTAACACAATTTGTATGTACATGTAGACTAAATTTCCAAAAGCTTTGGTACTACATCATCACAAAACAAAATAAATGATTATTTTTAATTTTAAAAACATAATATAATAAATGATACATTGTAACTACGATATTTACATAGGTACTTTAAAAGCTTTTAAAATACGAGGTTTAAAATAGCATAGCAGCCTTTTCAAATGGTTTACTATGTAATCTTTTAAGCTACATAAATGTCACATTAATATTACAAATAAAATTATTAAAAAGTATTTAACTAAATCATGAAGATGATGAAGAAGAAATGTCACATTAGTATTACAAATAAAATTATTAAAAAGTATTTAACTGTATTCATTATTATTTAGGTTGCTCGATCGTACGTACTTATTTAGAAAGATTATAACCATTAAGATGTGTCAGTTGTTAGTTTAAAATTTTAACAAAGTGATTTATTAATCGACAATTTTTAATGATAACAACAAATTCACTTATGATGTATTTATATACGACGTTATACCCGTAAAAGCAGAAACGTAAAATGAGATAAGTTCAAGAGATATTTCAGGATAGGAAAACCGCAAGTTGAGGTGAAAAGGAATTTTGATGACTTGAAAGTATCAAGCGGGGTTTCACAAGAATTAGTTCTTAGTCCAGTCTAGTGGAACTTAATATAACAAGAGGTACTCCCATTTCAACTCCCAGATGAAGTGACCTTAGTAGTAGTGGTATCCACTTTAGTGGATAAAGGCGCAAGTCTGGTGGAGAGTAAAACCAACGAAGCCATTGCCACTATCCTCCAGTAAATCAGAGAAAGGGGTTTTACCGTAATCTCCGTCAAATAAGAAGGCGGTAATGGAATGTTTGGAAGAAGATAAGTATCACCTGTCTACATCAACATGGATAGCATCAACAACGCCGAGCATCTGGAAAGCAGCTGTTAAGGCAAGGCTATGGCCTTGTAGGCGATTATTGCACGTTTTATGTTAAATTTCAGAAAGTTTAAGTGCTAAAAAAATATTAGCGACAACTGTAAGCTTGATAATGCTGCTCCAGATTAGCATACAGCTTTAAGAATTAATATAAATTGCCAAAAAATCTTACAAGTTTAAAGACGTGCAGAGAGGTAGCGCTGATGTTGGTCGCCATGGCATTAGCCAAGCCAGTAAAAGTTTACTCTGGATGGGAAACGCCTCTGAGATCACTATGCTTCTATGGCAGTATAAATAGCTGGAGTTTGAAGTTAGCTTATAAACGACACGACTCGTACCAAACATCGATATTTGGGTCGCTAGAAGTCACGGTGAAGTTAAATACCATTTATTCCATGCGTTAACAGATTTAAACGGATGTTTGAACTCCTACATTTACCATTATTCCATTGTTTTAGATTGAGTAAAGTCAGAGTTTTGACAGAGTTATTATTTATTATTTCTGAACGGGTGTGGTTTGTAAAAGTTACTCCCACTTGCACTTAGGCTCCTGGCCCATTGTACCCCGCGTTTTTAGTTCTACCCCAACAAGTTCAAGTCCTCAACAAAGTGGACGGGCTAAGGACCGGACTCTAGGCTAGAAGCCCTAGGTTCGATCCCCAACTCGGTTACATTTATCCGACTTTATTATGACCCTCTTCTCTCGGAAGGCAATGGCAAACCACCGAGAGTAATCTGCCAAAAAAGTCATTTAATAATAACATATTAAATTGGTCACAACGCTTCTGTCAAGAAGCATACGAAGAAGAAGAAGGATTTTAATATTATGGCTATACAAATTTTACAACAATTTACACGTCATCGTTATCTTCTTGCAGTAAATATTAAAATTTTTAACTCTTTTCGTAAGCACAGATGCTTTTATTTGACCTGAAAGTGTCGGATTTCCTCCCAATGAACCATTCAACTTTTAAATCAAAAATATAAATTTATATGGTAATTACCATTTACTTCTGGGTTTCAAAATCTTATTTACAAAATTATAATTTTAGCAATATCAAGAATTTTATTGTGTTACTCCGTTATTGAAGTAAAGTTTTTGGCTTTGATTTTTATCTTCAATTTTGAAATATGACATACTCTCAAAATGCCATTTTGCTGAAATGTTGCATGACTAAACAACGATTTCCAAGAAATTGTTTAAAATTAAAGACATCACTTATTTAAAATTTTAATTTTAAAGTTATTAATCTTACTATAATCTAAAAGCAAATGATTTGCTACAACCAAAAAATTTAAAATATCAAATTAAATTCAAACTTTAACAAAAAATCATCTTTATAAAATTTTAAGTTATCCAATATTATATTCAAAGTAATAATTTATCAAAGTTTATCAAATTATCTAAATCAAGTTCAAAATATTTACAAAATCTTCTTTTTCTAACTTTTATTAGGTTTATCATATTTAGGTTCTTCTTTATAAATTTGTTTTTTATACTACCTTATTCGCGTTTTACATTACCGTTGGTGGCGCCACCGTCAATAACAACATTACGTCTTTCAGCAGTTCCAGTTATTCCGTGTAGTGGCGTTTTGTTAATGTAAACAAAAGAAAATGTTTGCTTATGGTGTTTATGTTGGTACTTACTATACGTTACAAAAGAGTTTGAAATTATTCTGAGTGGTGGCGTTTTGTTAATGTAAAACGCGAATAAGTATTCAAATATATAAATTTGTTTACCAAAATGGATGCTAACATCCCATCAACTACTTTTTTTGCACTAGATTTTGACTCACTTTGTTTATAGCATGTCCACACTTTTTAACATTTTATCTTCCTTTGATGAATTTTTCTTTTCCTGAAATCCATTCCTTTATTTGGGACAATGGCTTTTCGTCTATCTTCAATTTATTAGTAATTTCATTCTTTAATTTCTCTATAGTTGAGTTTATCTTCGTAAGAGTTTGTATTATTTTTATTTTAATTTATAATTTTCTTGATGTTTTATTTATTTAATTTACTTTTATTTTGTGTTTTAATTTTCTCATAACATTTGTCTTGATTTTCTCAATTCTTTGATTTTCGTGAACCATTCATCTTATGAATGCATGTAAATTTTTCTTCCCTTCATCGTCTTGAATTTTATTTGGTTCTATGATTTCTGTTATTTTTGTTTTGTTTTTACTTCTTCCAATTTATTTTCTGATTATTTATTTTTTTCCATTATTATTATTTCATATTCACTTAATTTGATTTCTGTTTCCAATTTCACTTTTAGTTTTTCAAAATTCTTACATTTATTTTCGAAATTTTTATTTATATGTTTTTAATTATTTTTATATTTAATTTTTAGAATTCTTTTTAATTTTGATTATGTCGTTCTTCTTGATTTTTTAAACCGACTTCAAAAAAAGGAGGAGTTTCTCAATTCGTCTGTTTGTATGTTTTTTTTTTCTTATGTATGTTCGGGCATAACTTTTTACAGAGTGATCCGATTTTGATGAATTTTTTTTATTCGATAGAGTATACCTCCATGGTGGTCCCATTTAATTTTCACAAACAAATTCCATTCGTAAGGGTAAAAATTAAGAGAAAATTGCACCCGTAAGGGTAGAAAATAGGGAATGATTGTTTTTCATTTATTGATTTTTTACTTGTCAACCTATTCTGTTGAAAGTTGGGGTGGAGAAAAACTTTATATCGAGCAAATTAATTAATTAATTAATTAAGGTAGTAATTAGTAGATTTTAATCACTAAAAATTAAAAAATAAAAAACTTTTTAACAAAAAATTAAACCGACCTCAAAAAGGAAAATAATAATAATAATAAAAAGCATAAAATAAATATATTACATTTTGAGTCTTAATAAGTAATGTAAGTAACTAAGTTTGAGTCGGTGCAAAAAATCAACGATTACTAAATTACTTTAAAAAAATTATTAAAACAAAAGTCACCCATTCTGCACCGACTCAAACTTAATTACTTACATTACTTATTAAGACTCAAAATGTAATATATTTATTTTATGCTTTTTATTATTATTATTAGTTTCCTTTTTGAGGTCGGTTTAATTTTTTGTTAAAACGTTTTTTATATCTAACTTATTTTTAAAATTTTTCTCATGGTATTTTAAGGTTGCATAAAAATATTTACGTCATACTTTTTTAATAAACAATTACATTAATTAATTATAAAAAATAAGCCATTTTAAAGAATGCTTTATTTCTAATTAGAACTTAGTTAATTTTACAAATGCTTTTTCCTACAATTTTTTTTATTTTAAATAAAATGTTGTTAGAAAAACATTCCAAACTTTATTCAAAATATATATTATTTATGTAACATACAAGAGTCTATAAGTTTGTTAATTACAAATATTAGGTAGATACTATATTAAATATTTACATTGAAAAAATGTTCAATACGTTCTTCTGTAACCCATTTAAATTGGATCGTTTTATATCATATATAAAAAGTTTAAGTGCACACAACCTGGGTAATTTAGTATTATGTAAATGGATTTTAAAATGTTTTCATAATGTAATACAAAGTTAAATATACTATACTGGTAGTTAGTATTTAACTTAGAATCTTTTGTTTTAATATTCAATTGAGTAAACTACATTCTGTCGCCATTGCAACTTTTTTAGTGCAAAAGTAACTTTAATTAATATAATTGAATTTATTTATTTTATATATTAATTAGTAGTGATGGGTACAAAAATATTTATATATTTCACTATAAACATTTTAACGGTGCTGTATGGATTCCAATTGGAAGAAAAATCAGCAAGTGAAGTATGTGTAACTCAAACATTGAATCAATTCTTCATGAATTCTAAGGATATAAATATTGTATTTGAATCACATCTGAAGTATATTAACTTTATAAGAAATAGTTCAACTCCATTATTAATAACCACAGTAGAAAATTTATACAATTGCGCCATAACTTTAAATTACCATAACTATTTAATCTATGTAAACAATGCTTCAAATTTAAAGTTTACTATGGATCAGCTTGCAAAAAGTGGATTATGGCACCCATCAATAAGTGTAGAAGCTAAATTTATAATTATAACCAACTTTGTGAAAGAGGCTAAGGAGGTTTTTCAAATTTTGTGGAAAAATCACATCAGAAGAGTAGTTTTAGTAGTTATGAATAAAAATTTGCGAATATTTCCAAATTTATATATTTGGCTACCGTTTGCACCTAAAAATAAGTGCGGTCAAAGATTTCATGTAAGTCGTTTTTCCGATTGTGATTTCAGCAAGGTAGAAAAATCTATGGCAAGTCGTTTTGAAGATTTCAGTTCTTGCACCATAGGTCTAATAAGTTACTTGAAAACATTTGACCTGAAACATGTTTTAGATATTTACCCTGTATATGCTGTACTAATGACCGCGGTTAAAACGATTGCTACGAAACTGAAAGCAAGGGTAAAATACTATAGTAACAGAGATTTCCCAGATTTAAATAATGCAACCAATGAGATCTTGTTAAATGGTTACTTTTTAAGAAGAACCAATAGTTTTACAATCGATTATGATTTTAGTAAAACTGTATTATACGATTTGTATGTATGGGTTGTTCCTCATCCTGTTCCAGTGGCAAATTTGAAAGTAATATTTCTTGTATTTCAAACATGGACGTGGTTCTTAATTTTATTTTGCATTCTGGTGACAAGTATCGTTTGGTTTTTGAGTGCAAAACAATTAAAAAGACGAAACAAATATGAAAAACTTTCTGAATGCATTTTAAGCACAGTTTCGTTGGTATTTTCTGTGTCAATAAGAATCTTACCATTTTCATTTCGTCTAAGAATGCTGATATTAGTGTACTTAATTTTTATCATGCACATCGACCTTGCATTTCAAAGTAAATTGAGCAGTATTCATTCAATACCAATATATGAACCTTCTATTGACACAATTGAAAAATTAGCTGAATCCGATTTGAAGCTACTTATACATAAGGACTTAGACAGAAGATTTAAAACTGAAGAAATTTACCAAACTGGCCTTTTTAAAAGAATTGCTGCTAAAGGAGTTTTACAGGAGTATTACAATTCGACAAAATTGATTAAAGAAATGGTTCTTTATAAGAATTATAGTACACCACATCTAAAATATTTAATAATGCGCCTTTTTCCTAACGAAGTAAAACATCTAAATTTTATAGAAAGGAAAACTGGATTTTTTAAGATTGAAGTTATGGCTGTTATGAAAAAAGGACATTATTTTTTGCCTATTTTTAATGAATTAATTGGTAGATTTACAGAAAGTGGATTATTATTAAAAGATTTATTTAACAGTTATAATTTTAATATCGATGGTGGTAGCACTGTATTTGTTTTGCGAATGGAACATTTATATGGCCTGTTTGCTCTCTGGTTAGGTGGATTAACAATTTCTGTAATTGTATTTTTAGTTGAAATTATAGGATTTAATAAGATATTATTACTTAATTAGGAAAATACAATAATATTGTAGTGAATATTTAAAATACATTATAGTTTGTAAATGTACAGTGTATATTTGTGATATAAAATAGGTGTGTTTTTTTAGGAATCTTTAATTGTGAATGATAATAATAGCTAGATACAAATTAAAGTGTGAAACTCTTCAGATAAAAAATGTGTACTTAAAAATAGTACCTATAATTTGTACCTAGATTGACTGTATTCTTTTCTAGCACAATTGCATTTAAACTTAACACAATTTGCACTTTTAGACACTTTACACTATTTTTTTGTGTTTTTTGTACCTACCTACTTGTCTAAAGTAAATTAAATATCCAAAGACGAGCTAGCGCTGCGGAAAATTTTTTTTAGATATTATAGTCTTCTACGACGGAGCTTTGGTGATACATCATTGCACAGCTAATCGTACATGATCACCGTCATAGGCTCAGTCACTTTTTTTTCATAAGTGGTTGACTCAGAATGACGAAACCCCAAAGTTTTTTGCCAAAGAATTTACAAATGCTTGAGTGACAAATAATACAATAAATATATGTAGGATAACCAATGTACTGTCCTCTACAAACTCTCTTATAATAAAAAAATGTTTTAAAAATAAAACTTAATATAAATAAATAGTGTAAAGTGTCTAAAAGTGCAAATTGTGTTAAGGCTGCCGTCCTACCTATGTTAATTATATGGGACAGATCGCTCATTTGTATTTACTAGAAGTGAAAAAATTCTAACTTTTAAGGAATTTTTTTGTAATCACTTTAAAGATAAAAGTTGGCTCTTGGACGTGATCTATTTTTTATTACAATCAGATGATTAGAAATATTGAAAATTTTGCTGCAAAGTTACTCAATTTTTCAGATAGCAAAAGTAACCATGTTATAATTTTTATAATCGTTACCGTTATTAATAAAGTTTCTTAAAATAGATCACATCCAGGACAATTATTTCATCTTGCTTGTAAAAAAAATTGATTGAATTACATCAATTTTGTTACAATCTTATACGTCACTACGACACCTGCAACAGATTAAATTGTCCGGTAGCTCGTCGTAGGGCCGCAGGTGATTTAAATTGGTGTCGTAGCGGTAGATGTTAAAATAAAAAAAAATAATTAGTTGAGCGCCACTGTCATAAGATATTAATAAAATTTGCATCGGATTGACTAAATTAGATGACAGACTAATTTTCATCCGCGACGTAACTTTTGAAAATAACCACACCTTATAAAATTTTGTAAATTGAAATTTCCTTACAGTTGAGACTTTCCTAAAAATATGGTTTGCAAAATGCAAAGAAAACAAAAACGTAAGAACAAAATAACACATATATTAAAGATAATAAAAATAAACAAACACAAAAATAAATATAAACAAATTATATATGTACAGTGTGTTATGAAATTAAATTTTATAATGTGAAGAAAAAGAAATAAAATAAATAAAAATAAATGTTGTTTAAATTCTAATATTTAAAATTAAAAATTAATAATAATAAATTTTGGGCCCAATAGATTTAATTAAAAGATAATAATTCTTAAAAATGAAATTATTAAACTAAATTTAATATTAATAGAACAAAATTTTAAAATTAATACACAAAACAAAACAAAAATCAAAGTAAAACACGCACTGTATTTTCGACGATAAAAATATAGTTTTCACTTACTACTTGATGAACTTGAATTTTTCTTTCATCTCTGGAAACTCCAAATTACAAATGATATAAGGTGGTTTTCTTTAAAATCGGTAAAATCGGTAGGCGGTATAATACTTCATTCAAATTAATTAACCATTGTTAAACACATCCCTCAATTTCGGAGGCAATTTTGAATAATACTTCAATTTTTGAACTTCACGAAAGTTTGTATAAATGTTGCATTACATAATTTTTAATTATTTCCCGAATATTGTCGGTTATTTAATAAAATAATATTTGGAAAATTATCTTATAATAATTTTCTTTTCATACGATACTTTAAATAATATGCAAACACTTCCGATAAAAGTTTTTAAATTTTCACAACAGTTTTAACTAACTTTGATTTGCCGATTTATTTTAAATTTGAATTAATTCGAAACACTTGTGTTTTTAAAAGAATTAACTTAATTGAATTTTAATTCCGCATAAAGCGAACGAGTATCTTAAGTTTTATTCTCAAAAACTTGAACGAAACTCCCCTAATTTTTGATAACTACCTGTATATATAAAATTACTTAACCGTTCCCCCACTAAAAATATAAGAAAATTTTGGACATTTTTACAAACATGTAAGATTGTTAGCATAACTCTTAGGCGCTTGACTGTCCATCAAGTAAGAAAAACCATCCACCCCATTAATTTTAATTACTTTCTCCCCTAAACCCAGTGCTACAAAAACTATTAAACTTTGAATATGGTATTGTTTCTGAATTGTTTCCCATAAAACTAATAAAATTTTATTGCAATATATGAAAAAACATTAAAAATACTCGAAATAAAGCAACCTCTTTTCAATTTTTAATTGCTTAACATAAACCCCTTAAGCCAAGATTTTGTTACATATGAATATGAAACAAAATGTCATTGTTCGACACGTGAAAGAAAAACATAATATTCTACAAAGAAGAAAAGATTGTAATGACTAATGATGCATGGAAGGAAAATATAAAATTTATATAATGAAGAATGGACATTACTAACACGAGTAAACAAAACTATTAAAATAATACAAAGAACTTAAGAAATTGAATATTGAAGTTTTAAAATGAATATAAAATTTATACTTTGTAGCAACTCAGTTAATTTTTTTACTTATTTATTTAAAAAAACAAAGGAATCTCAAAATACTCTAACACCCCCTCTAGTCGAAGATTAATTCCCCGAATTGATCTCAACAATAAGTTCCCACTAGACAAAACGCATAATAGAGAAAGAAAAGAAAAAAAAACAAAAGTTTTCTAAATGTTCTATATATAACCAACACATCAAAAGTCTTAATAAAATTGTAATGTTTTAAATAAAAAAAAAATAATTATGAAATCAACCCTCCAAAATTTTGAAATTGAATTTAAAATATAACCCCACAAAATTCCGAAAAGTAAATGAATCCCCTCCCAAGTGATAAAAAAAAAAAAATAAAAAATTGATGTAACTATTGTTGCCAAATAGCTAAGTTACTTTGGAAAAATAATACTGCGCACGAAATAATCCACCCCCTATGCGCAGGACACATTTATCTTACGACTACAAGCATCATGTTTAAATGGTAACAAAGCAAATTACCCTAAAATTTTTCTGCCAAATGTAAAAAAAAACAGACACAAACAAAGCGGACAAGTGAAGCCTGATTCCCATTTTGCGTAACCATACATAACCTATGTACATCATTTATAGTAAAAGTTAAACTAAATTTACGGAAATACAAAAATTAACTAATCTAAATAAAATATCAAATTTTAACTGGAACCCTAAAAAAACTAACTATCTTAAATAAAATTACACAACTAATCTAAAAGAAAACTAATTTAATATTTACACAAAGGAATGAAATTGTTGCTAAAATTTAACTAAAATAAAATTAAAATAAAACGCGAAAAGATAGTTCAGGGTTATATCAAGAACAACCGATAAGATGGTCTAACGTTATGACTGACGATACGATAATTAAACGTCAAATGAATACGATACGATACGAAAATTAAAAGTCATAACAACGCTACTAATTGTTTAGATAGTTTAACGTCATATCAAGGACGTAAGTAACCATAACGTAAAACCATAAAAAAAAATATAGATTTTTTTTTTTTTTTTTAATGAAAAGAGTAAGTAACCCAAATTAGTAAAATATCCTATTAAGTATAATGCACAAGCATTTGTCGTAACGAAAGAGGCGTTATTTAAAACAGTATCACATAAATCCAATCTGATAGATTGACACAAAAAGCAAAACGATAAAAATTTTACGATACGATAAAATTACGATACGATAAAAGTACGATACGATAAAATTACGATACGATAAAATTACTGTTTCTCACCAATTCGATACAAAATTACAGAATTTTTGGTTACACTACTTCTAAACTTAAAATTTTAAACATATTTAAAAAATCTAACCTAACTGTACAAAATAATAATAAAAAAAAATTAAACTAACCTAATTTAAAAAATATTAAAATTCAACCGATCAGGGATGAATCTTAAATATAAAAAAAAATATAAAAAGAAAAAAAAACTTCATTTATATCTAGGATGATTTCGAAAAATAAACAGTAGGTCACTACTTCCGAGAGATATTCCTTTCATCCGAGATCAGAAAGCAATATTTGGTCCCACAGATAGCAGGTTTCCCAATTGAAAATTTCCCAAACTTAACCAAAGATTCAATGAACTGTGGCTATCAAATTTACAAGCCTTAACTAACTTAACTTAAAATTAATAAAATAAAATAAAAATAAAAAAACTAATTTTACTTATTCAGGGATTAACTTTAAGTCTTTGGCATGCCATACGCCTTTAAGTACACCGGTATCGTTAGATAGTTCGTATGTGGTACTTGAAACTTTTCGAGATATGATAAAAGGACCTAAAAATTTTGGTGCTAATTTTGCGTTAAAATGTTTTGCTGCATCTGACAAAACATAATTTCTGCGGAAAACGGTATCGCCAACTTCAAAAGTTGCTGGTCGTCTACGTAAGTCATATTGAATTTTTGACTTTTCATATGCAATCTTCAATCTTTTTACAATATCATCATAAACGTCTAATAAAGCAGGTGCACGACGAGTTAACTCAGCTCGATCAGCATACGTAATATTTTCTACATCAGGCGAATCTATGTTGTTAGGGTATTGATCACCCTCTAACGTTATTTCGCGGCCAAAATTTGCAAAGTACGGGGTCATACCGGTAACTTCATGTACGGCAGTTCTTACGGCACATGCAACCTTAGAAAGATATTGGTCCCAAGTTTTATGGTTGTCTTTCACGTAGGAAGCTAGCATAGTCTTTAAAACTCGATTTATTCTCTCAACAGGGTTGGCTTGGGCATGATAATAGGCATTAAATAAAATTTTAGTTTTATAAGAGGCGGCTAAATTTTGAAATTCTTTACTACGGAACTGTACTCCGTTATCCGTAAGTAAATATTGAGGAGCTCCAAATAGTAACAAAACACCTTCTTCTAATTTAAAAATACTCGAAATAAAGCAACCTCTTTTCAATTTTTAATTGCTTAACATAAACCCCTTAAGCCAAGATTTTGTTACATATGAATATGAAACAAAATGTCATTGTTCGACACGTGAAAGAAAAACATAATATTCTACAAAGAAGAAAAGATTGTAATGACTAATGATGCATGGAAGGAAAATATAAAATTTATATAATGAAGAATGGACATTACTAACACGAGTAAACAAAACTATTAAAATAATACAAAGAACTTAAGAAATTGAATATTGAAGTTTTAAAATGAATATAAAATTTATACTTTGTAGCAACTCAGTTAATTTTTTACTTATTTATTTAAAAAAACAAAGGAATCTCAAAATACTCTAACAATTTTTAGAAAAGTTCTAGTAAATACAAAGTGATCGTACAGTTTTTCTTATTTTGACGAAATTAATTGCAATAGTAAGTAGAGTTCTATCACTTTTTTATGATTTAATTGCTATTTTCATCTAAAATGGTTTGACTATTATACACTACGGCGCTAATTTACAAATTTTGTGGTGGTTCGGCAAGTGGTTCGGTACGTGGCTTGATACAGTCTATTGTACCTATTTGATAACACATTACGTGATTCATCGAAAGGTATGTTGAGACAAGAAGTTATAAATACTATTACGTCAAACTTCCCTAACTCGAACTTCTCTAACACGAATTATTCTCTAAATCGAATTTTTTTGGAAAAACTATAGGTTTGTCGGATTTTTACGTGTAATTTTATCTCCATAACTCGAATTTCTATAAATCGAATATTTCTATATCTCGAAGTTTAATTTCGTCAGATACTCGAATTTTTAGAACAATCTGTTAAATAAAATTTATGGTTTTAACAATACAAAATTCTTAAAACTTAAAAAAAATTCTTAGAGCTTCCTTGAAAATAACCATAAATCTTTGGCTATTATGCCCATCGATTATGCCTGTTAAATACTTTATTGCCTAGCCCAGATGTGCTAGTTTTTGTAACATGCACAGAAAAAAATGTGTACTTAAAAGTAGAACAATTTGTGCCTAGATTGTCTACAGGTACAAATTGTGTAAAAATTTAGCACAATTTGTGTTATAAAATAGTACAATTGCGCTAAAGATGACTGAATTTGACTAGAATTAAGTACAATTGTACCTAATTTTCACCCAATTTGTACTTGTAGACAATCTAGGCACAAATTGTTCTACTTTTAAGTACACCTTTTTTTTCTGTGTGATACAAGTATCATTGTCAAAGTACCGTCTGTTAATTTCGACTTGTAATGTGTTTTAAATCTTCAGTTTTCCTAAAGATTTAAAGTGACGAAGTTGCATAATTTTATTTGGTGTGAAATTAGTGATTAGTATCTTACAGTTTGTTTATTTGAGTCAGTTAATTAGTACGAGATTATAATAGCACTATGACAAAAAGAAAATTGAATTGTTTGTCACTCGAACAAAAAGTGGAAGTTATTAACCCTGTAGATAAGAGCGGTAAAAAGAAAAAGGAAATTGCGGCAGAGTTCGGTATTCCAGCCAATACCCTTTCAACAATTTTAAAACACAGAGACGCAATTTTAGACAATGTGCTCGACAACAAACGCAAAAGATTGAAGCTTTGTGTGTTCCAAGATGTTGATGATGCTATGCATAAATGGGTTTCAGTTGTTCGTGAAAAAAATCTACCTTTATCGGGACCGATAATTCGGGAAAAGGCACCTGAGTTTGCAACTGCATTAGGGCATCAAAAATTTCAGGCAAGTGTAGGATGGTTAGACAAATTTAAAAAAAGGCACAATATTGTGGAAAAATCGATTTGTGGTGGAAGTGCTGCTGTGAACGTAGAGACTATTGAAAATTGGCAAAAAAATATTCTTCCTAGAATAATTCGCGATTATAATGAAAGTGATATTTTTAACGCCGACGAAACTGAACTTTTTTTTAAATGCTTGCCCAACAAAACGTTGGCTTTTAAAAATGAAAAATGCTTTGGAGGTAAACTTAGCAAAGAACGAGTAACGGTGATGGTTGGTGCAAATATGAGTGGAACATTAAAACTTAAACTTTTAGTTATAGGTAAAGCTAAAAATCCGCGTTGCTTTAAAGGGGTCAAGTCCCTTAATGTAGATTATGAAAGCAACAAAAAGGCATAGATGACTTCCCAAATTTATGAAAAGTGGCTTTTGGATATAGACAAGAAATTTCGAGCACAAAAAAGGAAAATTCTGCTTTTTGTTGACAACTGCCCTGCTCATCCAAAAAATGTAGAAGAAAAACTAAAAAACATCAAGCTCGCATATTTCCCACCAAACATGACTTCGGTACTGCAACCAATGGATCAAGGGATAATAAAAAATCTGAAACAACACTATAGAAAACAAATTGTAATGGGTATTTTGACGAACATGAATAACGAAAATCCTGAAAGCATAAACTTATTGGATTCAATAAGAAATCTCAATAAATCGTGGATTGTCAACGTTAAACAACAAACAATCGCCAATTGTTTTAGAAAAGCTGGATTCTGCAAAACCGATTTGATTCAAAGTGAAGAAAATTGGGATGAAGAAGATGATCTACCGCTTTCTGTACTAAACGATTTTTGGGTAAAATATCAGCAAGTTCAAGGTGTAGAATGTGTAACATTTGATGACTACGTGAACGTGGACGATGGTACATGCATTGCAACTTACTTACTGACATTTTGGAAAGTATACTAGATGATCAATTTACGGCTATAGGTAATAATTTTTTAAAATTTATATCAACAAAATAAAATATAATTGTACATTTTTTGCAACTACAGAAACGGACGATAATGAAGATGAAGTGCCCTCTATTCCTCCACCCACCTTTGGAGAAGTGACTTCTTCTCTTGAAAAACTAAGAGTATTTTTTGAGTCAAGAGAAAATATTCCGAACGATGTTTACTCTTCATTATATAAAATTGAAGATTTTATACAAAAGGAAAAGTGGTGTTTTAGAACCCAAAAAAAAATTACAGATTATTTCCACTAATTAATGTTGTAAATATTGTAAATAATGTACCAAATGTAATAAATCCATTATTCTAGCATTGATTTTTTTATTTTATATTTATTCTAATAACAATAAAAAATAATTACTACATTTTCATACATTTCTCTAACTCGAAGTTTCGCTAACTCGAACTTTTTTGTTGGTCCCTTAAAATTCGAGTTAGGGAAGTTTGACTATACTTTCTTGTCGATGTTAGCAAATGCATTTTTATACAGTGCAAATGTAAGATTTTCAATATTATATTCAATATAATAATTTCGCATTTCTAGTTTTGTCTAAAAATTTTCTTTGCTAATATTTTTTATTTCTACATAAATTATCTAATCAACTGCCGAATTTAGTTTTTAAAATCTCTATTGAAGTGCGTAATTAACCTTCGTATGGTACACTGGGGTCCGTGAGACCCTACGTAAAAACCTGTAAAATGTTCTAATTTTTCTTTTTACAAATAGACACCTTTGTAATTTAGCTGCATAAACCCTCTCAACATTTTACACAATATAGTGCTATTAATTGTGGTATGCCCTTCAAGTTGTATATAATTTAAGTGAGTTAGGGGTCTGTAGGACCCCAGTGTGTATCATCTAAGTAATTAAAATTTAAGTAAACCATGCAAAGGTTAAAATCAAACAGTAACGAGTATACCCGTCAAACGCACTTAAATCAATTTTTGGATTGACATGAAATGTATACGGAAAAAGCACACAGATTTTTTTGTTTTTGACCAGAATAAATATTGATTATTCATTAACTTACATTGGTGATCAATTCTCGAATTCTGCAGAAGAAATTGTTACATTATATAGTATTCGTTTTCACTGGATAGTTTCATAATTATGTGATAAAGATTGTTATTTTCTTCGAAAATCAAATTACTTGATAACTTTTCTTATTCATAAAGAGTTGTCAATAT
This sequence comes from Rhagonycha fulva, assembly GCA_905340355.1. Taxonomy (NCBI): domain Eukaryota; kingdom Metazoa; phylum Arthropoda; class Insecta; order Coleoptera; family Cantharidae; genus Rhagonycha; species Rhagonycha fulva. The sequence continues at coordinate 41,713,700 of HG996556.1, forward strand.
TTAAATTAAACGATAGAATGGTCATGTAGTAATAACAACATTAAATTTTTAATTAATTTGCTAATCTTGAATTTGAGAATTCAAAGTATTGTATATTGCTCGGAGCTTTTCTAATATTTTGTAAATTTTAACCAAGCATAAAAAATGATCAATTAATATCAATAAAATACACCAAAAAAATATTATTAAGATTTCAATTCTTAATAAAAATTTAACGGACTCAGCACTTTTAAAATAATTTACAGTACTCTCCAGTACTTCGCGAATCCTTCCTAATGACGTAAAAATTATCTAAATTCCAAAGTACGGGGGTGCAGCTTGGCGGATCTAAAACAAAGGTTTTTATGGCAAATTACACCTCGATGATTTGCCATGGCCTTCCGAGTAGAGAGATAATCAAAATGAAGTCGTTCAAATTTGAAGCCGGGTTGGGGGTCAAACCTAGCGCATCTGGCCTAAAGTCCGGTCCTTAGCACATCTTTTTGGCTCACCTCTTTAGCTCTGTTCGTTTGTATGAAATAACCTGAACCAACAAGTTAGTGCAAAATAATCCTGCACTAAGTTGTGTAGTGACGTCATAGAAACGTGTTCAGTTCAAGTTAGTGCTTGACAAACGAACTGAGCTTTTCTCGCCCTCGATTGTTGCAAAAGTGAAAGCACATATTACTAAGGTAGATGTCGAAAGAAGCAGCAGCAAAGCAAGTTTGTGATTTTTATCTTTTTTGATACTGTTGTTGCGTTTTTATCTTCAAATTATTCAACGCACTATTGGAACCTGTACACACCGGTAAATGTATAAATTTTCTAGTTTCGTAACCTTTACTCTTCCGAAAATTTTTATTATTATAAACAAATTTTTCTTTACTTAAAAAAAAAATTTTTTTTGAACATTTGGGGGGTCACAAGCCTCCAGGTGCCCCCCTCTGGCTACGGGCCTGCCGTAACATATAGTATGCTACCTAATCAACTCATTTGAAAAAAAAACGCCAAAAAACCATGGGCGTTTATAGGATCATTTACAAGGGAAAGCAAGATTTTAAAAAATGTTATTGTAAATGAATTGAAATTATTTAAAACCGAAATTTTTAGAAAATTTTAAAAACTTACGCTGGTGAAATATTAAATGTCTAAAAAAAATTTAAGCAGCCAAGACCCATGAGGGCAGCTGCCCCCTTTGCCCCCTCATTGGACGCCTATGATTCATACCCTCGTTGGTCTATCAGCAATGTACTATATCAGCAGCTACACAAGGGATAAATTACGCAAAAGTAGTACATGCATAAAATTCAAATTTTAATTGTAATCGGATAATACAGTGATGTCTTGAACAAATAAGAACTGCAGCACTGCTGCATAAAAGTTTTTAAATGATTTTAAAAATAATTAAATAGATAAAACAAAACTATTTTGGCAGAAGCTTACAATTAAAAAGATGTGGTTGTCATATTAATGAACTTAATAATGTGATCAATTTTCTAAAAATTGATTTTTAGAGATTTAATTCTAAAAAATTTCTTGTAAAATAAACTTATTGCTTGTTTTTCCACTCTACAGGAACTTGTTCATAAATACGTTACTACCATCATGCACCATGTGCATAAAAAATAATTATCTTTTGTGTAGGCGGGTCGGCTAAATGTATTTATACAGTATCAAAGTCGAGTTGCATCTCTTGTCAAACCCTATAAAATAGCATGATAATTGAGGATTAATAGTTTTACCTCTCCTCACTACGTATCGCTACTTTACAAGTGAATCTTCACTACCCACGCCCGTGAGGGCACCCTTAAGTTTAAATGCAATTGTGCTAGAAAAGAATACACTCAATCTAGGTACAAATTATAGGTACTAAATAAAACTTAATATTTTTGAAATACACATAGGTACATACATCTTATTTTTAAATAATTAGAAATACTAACACTAGGAATTTTACAAATTCTTCCGGTTAATAAAATATAAGCTCTCTCAATCGGCAATGCATAACTAGCATTTTATAAATTGTAAAACTTTTTTTCTGTGCTTGCCACAGAAATCAGAATAACCAATATAAATCTTACCCACGCTAAAAAACAAACTTTTATTATTAATTTTAACAACAGATAATGATACTTTATAGTTACTACAAAATATCACGCTTTCAAAATTAGAAGATCGAAAAATATTGAAAGAGGTATGGAAATATCTTACCCCAAAATGCAATAATAAAAGGATTCTTGGTAAGGGGGTGGGCAATTAAAATTTTATTTATTAACTACTCTTTTATTTTTACAAGTTTTTTAATGTACCTACAGACTGACCCATTCCGGATCGACGTGCTACTAGGTTTTATTTAATTGCGCTCCCCCCTTACCAAGAAATTTTTTATTAATATTGAAACAAGTTTCCGTATAAGTGTGTTTTGTTTGACAGCTGATCTTGACAACCTTGACATTAAATGACAGATAGTGTTATTGAAGTTAGATGGGAATTTTGTAAAAATAATCTTCAAATTGAATTCCAAACAGTCAGTGATAAAGCGATAAACAGTAAAGAACTTGCAAATATCTTGAGTGAGAGTGTCGTCTATTTTAGTTGCCGTGAGTTGCCATTAACAAAGTGAGGTTAGGATGTAAAAATGTATCACCGCCACCAAATAAAAACCACTCCTACAAAGCGGTAGAACCTCAGTACAAGAAATTACAGTCATATCAAGTCATATCAGACAGGACCAGCCGAGCCTACGACCGACCACAATTAATAGGTATAATTTATGAACTTATTGTAACTAAAAAGTTAAAGACTTCACTAATATCCCCAAAGATAAGTTCTTGAATGCTCTTAGGTTATGTTTAGACACAACCTACGTCCAATACAATGGCAACCGACCGGATTTCGTGCCTCCCCTTCCAACTCCCGTTTTTTAAACGATAAGTGGACGACATTATTACAGCGATTCCTAACGACAAAGAAGACTTCATCGTCGAACATTTCAACAAATTTCATCACCGACTATAATTTACCATTTTACAATTTACAATTTTACAATTTTACAAGAGAATAATATTAAATACATGTGGACACAGAAACCAGCATGGTCTGGTAGATATCTTAATTATAATTCTTACCACCATAAAAGCCATAAAATCGGGACAGAGAAAAACTTTTGCATGTACTGGACTTCTGTGTTGTCGGATGCATCTTGCACAACTCACCATTAAGTCTTGTTTTGAGCTTTTCTAGGATTACTTTCTAATAAATTGTAGCTACACTTTCGCTTAAATTGCTTAACAACCAGAATCTGAAACACTGCACAATAAGCAAACTGACTGGGTTTTCTTCAAAAACAAATCATATTAAAATCTGATTTTGAAATAGATGAAGCAGTACAGGTAAATGTCGATGCCCCCCCCCCCAAATTGAATTTTTGGGTAAAATTTCAGCTTGCTACCTATTCTGAGGAAACTGATGTCAATTATTAAAAAATAGCAAATAATTCCAAAATACTAATTTAGATTCCACAAGCAACATTCAACAATTAAGTAGGTTCATAGAATCGCAAACAAAATCAGACAAAACATTTACGCTGTTTTAAAAATGTTATATAGAGCTTATGTAATTAAATATATTGAATTTTTTAAAATTTAAATTGTAGAACCATATGCTTAGTTTATATTATTAATTCAATGTTAGTCAAATTCTTTTTCGTTTTTGTACAAATAAATTATTTACTAAAAGCCTGATTGTCACTGATGTAATTTACAATATTTTTCTAAATGTCGAACATAATTGAAAGTTTTTCTTTTTTAGCTGTATTATTTATACTTTGCAGTGAAAAATACGATAGTTTAGTGTTTCTTTTAAAAATTAGTGTTAAAATTTTATTTTGTCTATTGATTTTCTTACTTCTGTCGCTGGGGTCCAGGAGACCCCAGTATACCATCTAAGTAACTAAAATATAAGTATACCATGCGAAGGTTAAAAATAAAACATAACATATTTTAAAATTATGTTTTTTGTGTTTACTTAATTTATATACTTAAAAGGGTTTTAAGAAATGGAAATTAAAATACGATTGAACAGTCAAAAGAGTAATTTATTATAATATTTAGATATGTACATACACCCACTGCTTTATAATCAAAACTAATACCTTTGACACATCGTCAATTTAATTATAATCAGAATTAAACTTCTTTTTTGCGAATCGGATACACGAATGAAAACTACTCACGTTATCACTCAGTCTGTTATTTACGCAACTATTATTTAAGCAATTTAATAAATTAATTTATTTCTGAATCTGTGATTTAAAAATAAGTTAATTATCATTAATTTTTAGTCTGATAAGTCAAAGCTATTTGGCAGGAAGTTCTCTGGTGTACATCAAACCGACCCCAATACTTTCTGCACAGTCATTGAATTGGTTAATATATTTTTTAAGGTAATTACGATTATGACAGTTGTCTCCATAAACATGGATAGCAAATCGATCCATACAATCAAAACGTTCATCATAGTTACAATCCTAAAAATAAAACTGTTATTTACTTTAAATTCACCAAGCTATGCTTGCATTACCATGTTTCCAAATGATTCGGTATACAGCTTGACGGTATTTAAAACACAGTTTTCATTACCCATACAAGTTCTGTAAGCTTCATCTTCTGATGAATCCTTGTTCATCGCTGGTGCTCCAGCTGTTTTCCAATAAGACTGTGAAATTGAATAACGAGCACATGTAAGTCGGTTCCAACATCTAGTTCTGGCATGACATAAGCAATTCAGGCATTTTTGAATTTCGGTTCCCATTAAGTTTTCCACATCTAAAAACAATAACATATTACTTACTTAATTTTTGCTGAAATTATACCAATTTATAAAATTTGAAATTTACCAGTGTATAACGTTAAACAATTTGAATAGCCACATAAAACAATTGATAATATCAAAATGTTTTTGAAAATCATTTTTTCAAACTTCTCGTGCGATTGAACGAACTTTAAAATATGGACTGTAAAAATGTAAAAATGTAAAAAAAATGTAAAAATATTACTGGTAATTTATATAGGCTTATGATATCATTGATATCGTTTTAAATAAGATTAAAGGTTAAAAAGCAAATAAACTTGGATTTTCCTAATTATCTTCCACGTGAGCATAGTTCAGCTACAAATTTTAAAGAAAACATATTGAAATTATTAACTTAGTAATTAGTTATTTTTATATATTTTTTTTAAATTCTTTTTATTTTTACACGATTAAAATTTTGAAAGCACATTGATTCAGAAATATATTGTTCTATTATCAAAAAAATTATTTGAGGCTTAACATTAATCCGAAATTATAAATATTAGTATAATTATACTTTTACCTGACCTGTATTAAATTACTATCTATATTTAATAACTAAATTATAACAAGAAAAATAATAATTAAAATTAAAATTAGATGTGTTAATACAAATGACACGGAATTTCATAAATATATTTTTTTTTTTTTATAATAATTAACAAAATTAATGGTCAAGCACTTTTATTCATATTATGCACTTAAAAGTTAATCGAAAGTTGTACAACAAAGCAATTAAGGAATAAATGAAGTGTTGTAGTATTTTATGTAAAATTGGATAAAATACTTTACATATTGGTTTTCTTTTAAATATTAAAAAGTACTTAAGTGCTCACGAGTTCAAACTAAATATTTGATATTTATTTACTATTAAATGGCGAATCTTATACATTTTTTATATTAACCGACACGGTCAATTATTGCAAAATAAACTCTTCAAGATATTAATAATCTTGTAATAATAATTGAGTTTGCAATAATTTTTATTCAATTTTACAAGTTTCTGAAAACTGATCATCGAAAATAATAAAGAAATATTTGAAAATAATCTACATAATACTATTTAAAAAAATTATTAAAATTTTTTTTTTAATTTATTCAGTCTTAGGCTCTTCCTAAAATTTTCCAAAATGTTGTAATATTTTACTTCTCTCGTTATTAATCGAATAAAAAGTCAGATTCCCGTAGGCACATTAAATTTTTAATTCTATCACCTTGATCGTATTATTCTTATTTAGGGCAGAATTATAGTATGCTTTAATTAACTTGAAATTTTAAATAATAATAATCAATTATTGCAATCATGCAGTAAAGGGTTAAAGTAAAGAGATGAGGAGTTAAGTTAATGCTAAAGTCATCCAGTTAATATTATATATATTACAGCTCTACAGGCCTAGAAGGCCCATGGCTTCATTCCCTGTCTACCTTAACCTGTCTTGTAAACTCTCGTGTGTGACGCAGCCGTATCAACGGTAATGACGTCGACACAAACATCAGGGATCACCACAAGAGTGTAGATGCCCACCGGAAGGCCGAGCCAAGAAATTCTGTGCAATCCGCGATTTGAACCCAGAATTTCCGCTCTATACTCAACCAGCGATCACATCACTCCACTGCTGTGGCTATTACTCTTTATAAAGTTAATATTACTCTTTATAAAGTTAATAAACTTAGCTCTATTATCTATAAATTTACTACTAGCTAATGCTGTCAAAAATCAATGCTTTCACCATTAAATTTTTTTTTTTTTATAAATTATTATTAATTATTGGCATGAGACTAGAATTAATGACGGGAATAATTGGATTAATTAGGGTTTTGCTATTGTGGAAGCCTAAAAATAAACCAACACTTTCACATTTTTTTTGAATTGGAAAAAAGTTTTATTTATAAAATAAATTATATCACTTGTTTGCATATGTATTAAGGTACCAATATGTAGTTTTTAAGGAAAACAAATTGTTGAAATAATTCATTATTTAACATTTTATTGCATGAATGTGACCAGCAGTTCACATTTTCTTTATGTTTAAGTTCTTTGTAATAAACTATCAGATTTCATAGCCGGTGAACTTGTGTTCCAAATATTACAAGTTCACGCTTATTTAAGTTATTTTTAATTTCTAGCATAAGGGTAGTATTGTAGCAACCTTCTTTGAATAAAGACCAGCAAACTAAACTCCGCTTTTATTATTCCTGACTTTTATAATATTTTTCATATTTTCGATCCACAAATAATTAAACAGTGTGCCCTGTTTTAATTAATTCAACACAAATTTACAAAGTGGCGGCACAGTGCAGCTTTTAAAAATACATCTTTTTAAAACGGTTTCTTTGGGGCTTGCAGCATAACTTGAGTGAATTTGATCTTACAACAAAAATAAAAAAATTTTGAAAAAATTGCAAGCTTTTGAAGAAAAAATTCGATTTTTGCGCAAAAACTTGACAAAAAATTGTTAATTACTTTTACAATTTTTAATATTTTGCAAAACCCTTAAGTCATTCTCTTCTAAATCTCATAAAAAAGCTAAAGTTAAAATTTGAATTTAATTGAACAAAAATTGTTTGAATTATGCTGCAAGCCAATTTGAGTTTTGTAGTTTCGAGAAAAACGCGTTTTCAAATTATTCAAACTTAAAAACAAAATTTTAATTAAGAAAATTAGCAATGAATCCACATTCATAAGCTACCTTAAATTCAAACGTATAGAAAAATTTATATAGAAAATCTAATACCACGCCTAAATGAAATCGCAAATAAATTGTTGTGAGCATGCTATACCTGATTTGTTATTTTCATAATAGCCTCTAATTAATGCAAACGTTTATTTTACATAATTGTCACGTCAACTAGATAGTATTTAATATTTATTATAAAAAACTTAATGGAAAAGCATTTGTAATTCTTATAGAAATATATAAATTGCATTCACACCTTTTGGATTCAATACATTTTCATTTTGTAATCACAAAAGAACAACTCATAAGAAAAACGAAACACGTGTTATAGATTATTTACAAGTAATTGCATTTTTACTTTTAACTAATAGTTGGTGTCTGTACAGTTTGCTACAAAGAAATTGAAAACTAAAAAATTTAACGTAATAATAATGGCTATAAAAACGTTTATGTATTTTACTGTAAAAATTTTAATGGTAGTGCATGGATTGCAATTGGAAGAACAAAGTGAAGATGATATATTATGTGTACCAGAGCTAATAAAAAATTTCTTGCTACGAGATATTAACATTGTATTTGAACCACATCTGAATACAAATTTCATACGAAATATTTCAAATCCGTTAATATTAACCACAACGGATGATTTACACAATTCTACGAAAACATTTAATTACGAGAATTATATAATCTACTTAAGAAATGCATCAAACTTAAATATCACTATAGATAAGTTTATTCAAAGTGAATTATGGCACCCAAAAAATAGTCCAGGAGGTAATTTTATAATAATAACTCATTTTGTGCAAGAAACACAGCATGTTTTTCAAACTTTGTGGAAATATCACATCAGAAGAGCAATTTTAGTAGTACTTAACCAAAATTTGAAAATTTTTCCAAATTTATATATTTGGCTTCCATTTTCAACTCAAAACATGTGCGGACAAAAATTTAATGTGATCAGTTTCCCTGATTGCAATATCAACAAACTGAAAGAATCCTGGGAAAGTCGGTTTGAAGATTTTAGTAAATGTACTATTGGATTAGTAAGTTACCTTAAGCCACTTACCCTACAACATGCTTCATCAATTTACCCTGTAGTGGCAATATTAATGACTGCGGTTAATATGGCTGCCAAAAAATTGAAAGCAAAGATGGTTTACTATGGCGGCAGAGATAAATCGGAAGTAAATAATGTAACAAATAAGATCTTGCTAGATACATATGTTTTAAGAACAAATAATGATTCATATGCTAGAGATTATGATTTAAGTAACACTGTGTTCTATGATGTTTATACTTGGGCTGTTCCACGACCTGTTCCAATATCAAACTTAAAAGTTATATTTGTAGTATTTCAAGCATGGACGTGGTGTTTAATTTTATTTTGCGTTATTTTGACAAGCATCGTTTGGCATTTAAGTGCTAAACATTCAAAACAGCCTAACAGGTGTAATTTTTCTGAATGTATTTTAAACACCTTTTCGTTATTACTTGCAGTTGGAATATCAAATTTACCTTCGGCATTTCGTCTCAGAATGCTTATTTTGGTGTACTTAATTTTTATAATACATGTAGATCTTGCATTTCAAAGTAAATTGAGCAGTATTCGTTCAATACCTATATATGAACCTCCCATTGATACAATGGAAAAATTTGCTGATTCAAACTTGAAGTTACTTATCCATCATGATGTGAAGAGAAGACTTAAATCAGAACCTATTTACAAAACCGGGTTTTTTAAGAAAATTGCAGATAAAGGGGTGGTAAAAGATAATTACAATTTTACAGAATTGATTAAAGATATGGCGCGTTACAAAAATTTTACTACATCAGCTCCAAAATATATTGCTATACGCTTTTTTCCCAGTGAAGCCGAACATATTATTTTTATAGAAAAGAATAGTGGATTTTTCAGAGTTGATGTTATGGCTGTTATGAAGAAAGGACACTATTTTTTACCTATTTTCAATTCATTTGTTGAGAGATTCACAGAAGGAGGATTTTTATTTAAAGAAATATTTGTAACTTACAATTTTAATGTTGAAGATGGTAGTGATGCCTTTGTCTTACAAATGGAACATGTAATTGGTCTATTTGCTCTTTGGCTAGGTGGACTAGCTCTTTCATTAATTGTGTTTTTAGCTGAAATTGTGGTATTCCGTAATGGCTTATTATAGATTTACATATGTATCGATTGTATCGTAAATCAATTTATTATACGTATAATAATTTTATTAATGTTGGAAAACTTATCTAACATAATAATTATTTTATGTGCCACTGCTATGTTCATATGTTCATGCTCTCTGCTTTTCCTATTGTATGTTTATTGACAATCTATAATATTATTAATAATTCACTAGCCTAAATGTTGGATTGAAAGAAAATTTATTCATGATTAAATATATTGCTATAAATGGTGCAAAAAAATTTAATAAAATGTAATTCAGCATTTAGAACAACATACAGAATATAGAACAGATGTAATATTCCAGCAGCCCCAGGTAAATATCGATCCGTAAGCATGGCCTGCCTATCAAAAAATGCAAAAATAAATTTTAGATAGGTATAAAAAATGTATAGAATAGAAATTATAACAATTTTAAAAAAACAGAAAAGTAAACTGTAAAAGTGACTTTTTTATATGTCCAAATAATTTTCTTACTTATTTAATAAATTATTGTGCCTATCGAAAAATTGTGTTTTATTTGGAATATGTTACGGGCTACACCCGCAAAGCGACATTTACCTACCCGCAACAAACGCCAGGGGTGCCAGCATAGCTCGAGTGGAATATATGGGCGTGGGTAGATCTTAGAACGTAACAAGTAAATGCGATATTTTGGGCTCTGCGGGGCGAAAAAGACTTAAATCGGGACTAAAAGAATATAAGCGCCATAGTCGACTTCACGGGATCAATGGACTTTTTGTGCTCAAGCCAAACCCACGACTAAGAGATTTGAAGCACACGATTAGTCATCGCAATAAAAAAAGACAGAAACGTAGACACACACCAGCCTACCGTTATGTTTAGTGGATGGTCATCTGCTAACTGAGTATTACATATGGAACAAAAACATGTAAAACAAAATACATAACTGAATAGTTATGTAATAAAAGACATCAATAATATTAAAGCAAACATATAATTTGGGTAATTTGATACAAATGTGCATCACCAAGACCTTTGGTTTTGGAATGCAATTCATTCCAAAATGAATGAATTATCCTTAAAAACAAATCCTAATTGAAAAGCTGATCAGTTGAAAAACGATAATTATTACTATGACTAAAATTACTACTATAATATTTACAATAAGCTTGAATGAACTCTACGTAAAATGCTTGTTGTCCACAAAAGACAATAAAATTAACTGAATTGAATAATCAAAACCACTACAACTTAGTGCTAAGCGCACTGTAACATTACGGTGGAAATCTTGCACAATTATTTCAAATAAATACAATATTACACTTTACCCAAAAAAAAGAAGGTACGTTACAAAACAATTGGTACTCACATAAAGTTGTTCTCTACTCGTTAGACAGCGTACACATCCTAACATAACTGCCAAAAAGCTAGAAGCTGTGATCGGTATGGTGGTAAATAAATTTGATATGGTGGATTTGGGAAGAAACTACCCTCTCGGAAAGAGATGGACGTTGAATCACAAAGATGGTGTACGTAAATAAATCCGACATCAAGGTCGTTAATAAAATACACCCAAACGAAACAAAGCATCAGTAATATACCCCAAAATCCAGAATATAACAATGTGAAGGTAATATAAGCTAAAGTGTTTGTTTTGACAAAGTTATATGTATTGAAAATAATAGACTTTCGTTTGAATACAATTACTTTAATTTTTGTTAAGTATTGAATATTTTTTATTGTTATCCACTAAAAACAGTTACTATATTATATTAAACTTTTCATTCTTCTTTGTTTTTATTACATTTTTTAATAAAATGGGATGAAACTGAAATATGAGACCCTACATATTATACATCATTGAAAAGAGGATAAAAAACGCCATTTAAAATATCATAGCCAACTATGGTTTCTATTTAAAAAACATAACTTTATGTTATAACTCGGAAACTAATGTAGATATTTAAAATCTTTTTATCCCATTTTGTTGCCCTTAAAAAGTGTCTGGAGAAAGTGTTAACACTTTTTTGGTAACTTCAAAAACAACCAAGATATCGACAATTATAGAAAAGTCTAATTATCGAACTTTTGGCTATAACTCAAAAACAAAAAAGATAGCAAATTCTGGTTTTCGCCATTGAGATTTTCTCAAAAAAAGAGATCGAGGATGCGCCATCCATTTTTTGATCTCCCATAGTTACCGATTTCCCCACAAGAAAAATCGAAAATGAGCCACCCTGTACATACATACGTGCCCGTCTTTTGGAGTGTCTACTAGAACAAAATTTAATTGAGTTTTTGATTAAGTTATTTTTTCTTGAAAGTATCTTCAAGTGTGTAACACCTTGGATGCTTCAGGGAGCTATTATTTATTAAATTGAATTTTTAATAATATTTTACGCCTGAAAGTATGCAACCAGAAAATATTTTTTTAGAGATTTTTGAAAGCATGGGTTAGCAAGAAGAGAGATCAAGATTGAATAAGGAAAAGTAAGGTGTTGAAAAGTTTGAGTTCTTCTTTTGATATTTGTGGATCAATTATTTAACGATTGATTGATCAGATTTTTTGTGGTGGCTTGGTAGAAAGATCCTCTCCAGTTCACGTAAGTAATTTTACACATTTGTATTTAACATCTTTTGGCTGCAAACTAAAAATTTATTTTGATGATGATAAGTTTGCAGAGCAGCTTGTCGTGGTAAATACATTAGATATTTTCTCAAACCCACAAAACTCCCATCGCGTGACCCATCTTCTCCGACTGTGGGCTAAATACCCGTAAAGTTATAGCTACCTTTTTTTGTTCTAAGAGGATCAAGTAGCGTTGTGACCAACTTCACTGTCAAAGTTCGGTGCAAGTGCTAGAAGTGTTTCATTTCCTAGAAATCTGGAGGAATTTGTATTCAGTTTGATGAGAAAAGCGCGGTTGAATCCTACAAATCAAACAAATGTAAAATATTTTGACATGATGGAAAATGATGGAAAACCAATGGTGAATGGAATTAATCATAACATTTTTTATTATTACGATTCCAATTTGTTAGTCTTGCTTTAGAATTAATGTGGATGAATCATTTTAAAAACGATAAAACAAGGTGTGTTGGAAAATATGAGGTTATGTGTTTCAATAATAAAAATTATTTACTATATGAGAAGATTGAAACGATTCGAATCAAGAATAAAGATTAAGAATATTTTACTTAGATAATTAATTATTAATGCACCAAAGCATACAAAACTTGTAACAAATATTTCTCATAAAAAAATCACGAATATAATAAATTGTGGTAAATTGTAGTTTTTATTTGACAGATAATTATAGTGACCTACGAAACGGAGCGATAGAAAAAATACTCTATGATTTTTGTAAAAAGTTTAATTTAATCTTTTTTATTTTAAGGGTCAGTTGTATAAAAGAGGATCATCCTTGACCATGGATCAAGCTTCAATTTAAACCAATAGAAAACTAAAAAAAAATTTTAACTGTACTGATTGGTTTAAATTGGAGCTTGATCCATGGTCAAGGATGATCCTCTTTTATACAGCTGGCCCTAAGTGGCAGTAAACATTGATAGGTAAATATCTGCTTACAGGTGCAATAAAAAACATTGTTGGTTTTAAACTGTGTTTAACTTATTCAAATATTAATATAACCAAGTTGCATTATTTTTTAAATTTAGCAATTCATAAAATTTTTTTTTAAATTTTATTATTGTATTAGTACTGTCAAAATAGTAGTTTATATTACAAGGACGTAAAGAGTCGTTTTTCACCACAAGGCGAGGTTTATGATCCGAGCCGCCAGGCGAGGGGAATAACAATAGCCGAGAGGTGAAAAAAACCTTGGAGTCCGAGTAATATGAAAAACTTTTCGTTATTTTGCGGATAATATCTGACAAAATTTGCAATTTTTTTGCAATAATTGCATAAATTGGAAATTTTTGTTTTTTTCCCTATCGGCCTTCCAAACACAGCTCAAAAACCCCTTTGGGAAAGTACCCGAACAAAGAGTGACGAAAAGAGCTTCTTTACGACCTAGAAACAGGTTCGAAAAGTGCCTATTTACTCCCAAATAACAAAAAGTCTTTTTTTTTTGGGTGATTGACTCGTACTTATTGCGATTTTTAGAGAATAAGTCAAGGATAAAGTTTTTGGTCAATAAAAATGAGCTATTCAAAATGATTCAAAAAAAAAATTACCGTCACGGGACGCCCGGTAGATGTGAAACATGTCGATGCGATGTGGATGAATAATTATTATTATGAAGATCTAAAACTTATTTATTTTACATTACATAAGTGATAAAAAAGAACTCTGCCAAGATTTGAACTTGGGATTACAAAACACAATACCGAAAAGCTACATATAGTGCATCCACCAAACGTTACTAATAAAAATGTATTAATTTGTAATATGAATTATTTTCTCTAAATATTCAATAAAGAATGAGTATTGAAATAGTAAAATGTAAGTTATTTTACTGCTAAAATTCATAGTAACATATTAATAATAAGGAATCATAAAATTGTGTTTTAAATTATTAGAGGTAATACAATTGGCAATATAAGCTCTACTATTTATTAAAATAAGAATTTATAATTTATAACAATGAATTTATTTAAATACATAGGTTTGTTTCTATTGCGACATTGACATCCACATAAACATCTTTTGCTATGTTTGTATCTTAACATTTAAAACAATAAAAATGCACAAAAATACACACAAAATTTAACCGTCGTGACTAATCGCAAAGGTTCGGTTACGCCGTTTCAAGAGAGAATTACCCTCAAGGCGTGGCTATAGATGTTTCACATCAAAAATAACTATCTTTGCAAATTGGGAGAGAAGTTTTCCCCCATTTATTTCCTTTTATCATCCCAATTGCAGAGAACAGTATTTTATTTTTATGTAAAATATTGAATTTATTGTACCTAATACACAAGAGTTGATACATTGTCATTATAAGAATTTTCTGTGACTATTGCATAAAAGATGAATTGTGTAAAATAACACTAGGTGATATGAAGAGTATACTCTATAACAATAATGGGTACATCTAATGCTAAAATATTTGATCTTCATAACAGGTCCTTAAGCTATTACCTAAATGAGCACTGGTAGTTTGAAAATAAAGCTTTTAAATGCATTGTGGCCATTTGCAAAGCGGGATAATTAACCTAAAAATAAAGTATTAAGTTATTATTTAAAGTTTGATATCAGACCTTATTGGTAATGAGTAACGACTGCTTGCGGCATCTATTACTGTACTTGAAATTTCAACCGCTAGACGGCGTTTCTTTAATATTTTTCGCCTATAGCATTATAATGAAATTGTGAGATTATAATATTGCTTCAGCAGTTTGTACTAGGAAAATTGACAGTTACTATAATTTTTCTTATTTTTATTGAAAATAATCAATTCGCCTAAAAATATAGCTGTTGAAATTACCAAACCAGCCATCCATATAGCGAAAACCCCATATAAGTATTTTATACCCAATTGTGGTTTTGAATTATAGTTATTGCTGTAAGTATTTCCAAAATTATGAAGCAAGCTTAATAATTTGGTATATAGAATACCACTTTCTTTAATCCTATTTACAAGAGTATTTAGAACTGGTAAAAAATAATGACCTTTTGTCATAGCAAATAATAACTGATATGTCAAAAATCCAGAATTATTCTCGATAAAGTAAATATCCTTTGTGATATCATTTGGAGTAAACTTTAAAACTATATTTTTTGGAGCGGGAACGCTAAAATTTTTATACAGCTTTATTGAATTTAACACATGAATGTAATTATCAGTGTAGTTTGGCTCTGATTCTAATTTACTAACAATTTCTTTGAAAGTACTGCTACTGAAAATTGTTAGTTCTCGAAGCTGCTTAATAATAAGAGGATGCGCTAATATTCTCAAATTTGATTCTAATAATTTTTCAATTGTGTCGATTTGTGGCTGATATGATGGTTTTAAGAGAATACTACTTAATTTACTTTGAAGTGCATTATCAATATGCATTGTAAAAAATAAATATAATATCATAAGCATTCTTAAAATACTTGACTTAGGAGGCCGCTTTAGAGCTATTGCAAATATTAATGAAAATGTGTTTAAAATGCACGTGGAAAGCTGTTTATATATTTCAAGTTCGTGCAAATACCTTGAAAATAAATTTGAAACTAAACCTGTCATAACTACGCAAAATATAATTGATAACCATGATTTCAGTTCAAACACCATAAATACAAGTTTAAAATTTGTAACTTTAATTGGCCGAGGAACTACCCATGATGATACATCGTGATAAATTGTATCGCTTAAATCATATTTGAAAAAAATATCCGTATCTTGAAAAATATGCACAGCTATGAAAATATCATTTGTGATATTGTTTAAAATTTGATTATTAAACTTGTCACTTATTTTGTTCATGACAACAGTTGTTTGCAATTGCTTACTAATTAATTGAATGAAATTGAGAGTTATTGCAGTTGATGGAGATTTGTTCAGTACAAATTTAATATCACTGGAACTTCCATAACTATAAAACTGTATTGTGCATTTACTGAAGTTTTGAGAAGTACTTTTAAAAATCTTATTAATTTGTTTGTAATTTCTGACTAAAAAGCGATCGATTAGAAATTTTTGACCACAGCAATTTTTTGGAGCAAACGGTAACCACTTGTAAACGTTGAGTGACACTTCCTTATCTTGATTTAACACCACCAAAACAACACTTTTTATATGATATTGCCATAACATTTTGAAAATGCTTTTTACTTCTTGCACAAAATGTGTTATTATCAGGTATCTTTTTCTTGGACTATGCTTTGGGTTCCACATCTGACTTTTAACAAATGCATCAAAGGTCGCATTTAAGTTAATATCGTCTTTAACATACAAAATGTAATTATTAGTATAAGTTTCATTTGAAAGATTCATTTGGTCTGTGGTTGATAGTATTAATGGATTTTGCAAAGTACTTATAAAATTTTCTTTTAGTTCTGGCTCAACAATTACGTGAACGTCGGTATTATCTTCAAAGAACATTTTGGATATTTCCGAAACGTAATTTTGTGATTTTGCCAGTTTTTGCAGCTGGAACGTATATGCAATTTTTAAGAACATTATTGTATGATAAAATAATATTTTGACAATCATTGTATTTATTATAGGTTTATTAAATATTAAATTATGATTTTTTGTTTTTAAAGTGACTTCTATTTTGACTAAATTGAGATTGTAATGCCATAATATAATATACTCCATAAGAAAATCATTTAGCGTTCCTACACGCAATAGATAGATCAAGAATCAAGTTATAATATTAATCAATTAGAGCATAAAGGAAAAATTGTAATTATGTAACGGACATAAAAACTTTAAATTGATTAATTAGTACAGTATTCTGATAAGGTGTTTCTCATTGTATTATTTGTTTTTGATTACTGATTAGATATCATGGCAAAGGGCGCCGATGTTCTCCAGAAGCATGCAATAAATTCAGATACTATAAGAATATCTGTACATTGTGAGGGTTTTAAACTGAAAAAAGCTGTGCATGCAATTTGGACAACTTTGGTCTAGACTCTATAGATTGTCTACAATTCAAAATTGAGTTAAAATTATGTACTCATTTCTTGAAAGTATGCTAGAATAGAATTTACAGAGTCTTTCTTCTCAGATGTAGGTATTGTTAGTTTTAGGTGCTACTAGATATGCAATTAAATTAAGTATATTCTGCATCACCTCCTATAGATGGATTCTCAGCAAACTGAGATATCTATTACCATCGACAAGTTGCAAGATCCGAATGGCCTTAGGTGGGGCGTACTTTGTCAGACATGACAGATGATGGAAGTATTTAGTGAGCAACAGCACTTGGTGAAGCGCTGAGATAATTTTTTTGAAAACTTTAAAACTTTTCCAAGAACCACAACCACCACGAATCCAACCTGTAACGGTGGGCACGAAATGCAAGTATACGCTAGTATTGCCCCTTAGTAAGAGGTTTGTACCTTCGTAGTAATTTTTGAGTTATTTTATAACTTAAAAATGTGCCATCACATCCTTAAAGATTTACTTGCTCATCCCAAATTTCAGCTGTTGCTTTGGAGTCCACCAGAATACCACCTTCAGCACCATAACAAGTATAGGTTGCATTACTTGTTATGAGTTACAACCGCTCTTAAAACTAAAACTTTAAGAAATGTTTCTAGAACTAACCGCATCATAAAAAACCAGGACTTAGGGTCTTCAGCCCAGTTTTTTTCCTATCTGGACAATATCGATAAAATCATTCATGCCATGATCTAGTCGTCGGTTAAGATCATCGTCCTTATAGGTTTTAAGGTTAGTACCTTGAGTAGAGGAATTAATCTAATACTCAGTTTTTGTCTTTGGCTCATCTTCAACACTATGAAAGTCATAGGTTAAGATCATTAGCCACTCCCAATCTTTACCTAAACATAAAACTTTTGCGCAGGTCATCATCCTTCTATGTTTCAAGTTAGTACAAAAGTAAAAAAAATTAACTAAAGATTAATATCCTTTAGAACTAACCTCCAGTAGGTTTAAAACCAAAAAAGTTTTTGGTCCGGCAGGTTATCTCAGATCTTTATTTAAATAAGACCTTTTGTAGTATAAGTTAGTTATAAGGTAAAGTCACCACTCTTTTAGATCTTAGGGTACTCTCTTCTCTATTTCATGCAACCATCGTCATTCAAAAAGCAGTTTGGGGTTTTCAGCAAGATGACTACAATGCTGTACTTATCTTACTGACCTATTATTTAAGAACTGACCTAATGCACAATGGGTTTCATGGGTTAAGACCATTAGCACATAGGGTTGATGCTGATTCTTACTCGCTCTGATAGTCTTTATCGCTAGTAGCAATTGGCGTGATTTGGATCACCATTCAGATCACTATTTGGGCATGTATTTTACTTTAAGATATATTTTTTTGAGTTTTCAGAAGATCTCTAGAAGGTATATTTTCCTGACCCTGCAACACAGATTCCTAATTGTTTAAATTTAAAAAAATTTGGGTATCTTAAGAAGATTTGTATCACTAACCAAGAAATCATAAACCCTAGTTGTTATACCCAAGCAATTTAAGTTTTTTTACATAGGTTAGTTATATTTTTAGAGCAGCGCTTTTTTCTATAAGTCGGTCTGATCAAGTCGGTGCAGTTTTGAGTTACACAAAGTCGCTGCATTACTTTTACTCACCTTGATACCTTTTATCGCTAGTAACCATTTGTAACAAACGATCCGGAAGGTGACCAATTTTACAAATACGTTCTTCTAAGGCTACCACGTAGAGGTTGGCTGCTTAACTTGTCATGCAACCCTGAGGGTTGCAGCCATAAAAGGGGACACAATAACCATGTCATGCAACGTTGATTTTCTAAAACAGTTAGACGAGGCATTTGGCTAAATAATTTATTAATTTATCACTCTTTACAATTAATAATTAAACAATCTTTTATACTCTAAAATTATAGCTATCAAATTTGGTGTTTCAATTATTTCAAGGAATGGACCCCTACATTATTCACCTACTTTGTAAGATTTAACTCCACTGGACTTCTTTCTGTGGGACCACGTAATGTCATTGTATGGCAATTATTCAAAAATTTTACAAGATTTAGAGATCAATATTCAATGAGTTATAACTGACATACGGCTTTATTTGTGTGAGAAAGTTATGGAAAATTGGGTTCCACCAAATCATTCTTGCAAGCTATTCCGTGGAGAATATTTGAATGATATGTTGTTTTATAACTACTGATATCCATTCTACTTTATAATAAAATAAATTTGTTTATAATCTTTAAATAAAGAATATGTGTTTTATTTACAAAACAAAATAAGGCGTCGTTATTGAAAAACCCTTTATTCAAATGAAATTTTAATTATTGGGTTACAAAATAAATTAAGGCCGTGTGACACGTGTATAAATTTGTTAACAAATTTGTCAGCAAATTTGATAACAATCCATTGATTGGTTGAACCAACCAGCATCGGTACCAACATTGGTTTGTTTGACCAATCAATAGGTTATTACCAAATTTGTTAACAAATTTATACACGTGTCACACGGCCTTTAGTTTAGTTATATTGAATAAAAATAATAGTTATTTATGTACCAAGTCCTGAAAGTGTATGCACCTTATCCTGAAAGTGCATCTTTTTGGCATTTGCGTGGTCATAGACTTCGGCTGCGCCTCAGTCTATAATTTTTCACGCTCATACCAAAAAGATGCACTTTCAGGATAAGGTGCATACACTATTTTATGTGTAATTGGAATAAAATGCCCACTTTCTGCAAAAAATGTACGATAATAATAAATTATGTTATACGGAATAATTTAACGAAATACGTATGTATAATGATCCAGTTGCTAAGCAATGAAATATTTAAAATTCACAAAATACGTCAAAAATATTTGTCAAAGTGTATATTTTAGTAGGATTGCACATAAAATATTTGAGGTTATGACATTTCTGTACTAAAAAGTAAAATTTGACATTTTTGTACTAAAAACAGCTACTTTCAGTATTGGTTTGAATATGTGAAAATCTACATTTTAGTACGATTGCACATAAGTCTTTTTTTTTAAATACACAATACATTTTAAACATATTTATATTATATTCTGTTTTTTATGACATTTTATTGCCTTCAATAGTAATCATTTATTAGATATCATATTTAACTATATTACACTCTGTGGATAATTGATCTATAAGCTATAATTTGTTATATGTACTTTTAATAGAATAGTTTGAATTTTAATACTCCTAATTCATTGTTCAAAGAATTCAATTATCAAGTGGGAAAAAACTTTATTTAATTTTAAATATTGTATTTTTAAGTTTGCTTTTATTAAAAATTATCAATTCGCCTAAAAATATACCTGTTGAAATAACTAATCCAATTAGCCATATGGCAAAAACTCCATATAAGTGTTTTATGCATAATGGTTCTTTTGTGTAATGGTTATTTCTATCAGTGTTCCCAAAATTATCAAGTAACTTTAAAATGTTTACAAACAATATACCACTTTCTCTAATTCTGTTTGCAAATGTATTAAAAATTGGTAAAAAATAATGACCTTTTTTCATAGCAAATAGTAATTCAAATCTCAATAATCCAGAATTGCTTACTATAAAGTTAATTTTCTTCGTTATTTTATTTAAAATAAGTTTTATAACCATATATTTTGGAACCGAAATACTAAAATTTTTATAAAACTGTAGCTCACTTATTAATTCAGTATAATTGTTACTGATTACTGGTTCTAATTTATTAATGATTTGTTTGAAAGTACTGCTATTGAATATTTTTTGATTTTTTAAGCTTTCAATATGCGTAGGATGAGCTAATAATCTCAATTTTGAATCTAATAACTTTTCAATTGTGTCGATTGGTGGTTGATACATTGGTTGTGAGAGACTACTGCTCAGTTTACTTTGAAATGCGTTATCAATGTGTATTATGAAAAATAGGTACAACATCATAAATATTCTTAAGAGAGTTGACTTAGGGGGCCGTTTTAGAGGAATAGAAAATATTAATGAAAATGTGGTTATGAAGCATGTAGAAAGTTGCTTATAGATTTCATATTCATTTAAATATTTGGCAATTAAATTCCAAACTATACCTGTCATAATAACGCAAAATATAATTGACAACCATGATTTTAATTCAAAAACCATAAATATTACTTGGAAATTTGAAATTTCAATAGACGAAGGAACAATCCATGATGCTATGTCGTAATAAATTGCTTCACTTAAATCATAGTTAATAAAGGTTTTCATATCTTGTGAAATTTGTGCAGCTATTACAATATTTGTTGTCATATTATTTAAAATATTCATATCATTTAATTCCTGAAGCACCACAGGTACCTGCAGTTCTTTACTAATCAATGTAATAAAATTGAGTGTTATCGCAGCCCCTGGCATAGTGCTCAATAAATATTTTATACCATCGGAACTGAAAATATTATGAAACTGAATTGTACATGTAGTAAAGTTTTGAAATTGACTCTTTAAAATCATCTGTAGGTTTTTGTAACTAGTACCCAAATAACCGTCGATTATAAATTTTTGACCGCAGCAATTTTTTGATGCAAAGGGTGACCACGTGTAGATTTTGGGAGCAACATCTTCATCTTGATGTACTACCATCACAATGACACTACTTATATGAAATTCCCATAACATTTTAAAGATGTTTTTTACTTCTTGCACAGAATATGTTATTATTAGGTATCTTCTTCTTGGACTATGTTTTGGGTTCCAAATTTGACTATTAACAAATGCATCAAAGGTCGCATTTAAATTTATATCGTCTTGAATATACAGAATATAATTGTTAGTGAAAATTTCACTTGTATGATTCAAATGGTTTGCTGTTGATATTATTAATGGGTTTTGCAAAGCATTTAAGAAATTCGCCCTTAGTTGCGGGTCAACTATTATGTGAATATCAGTGTTATCTACAAAAAACATTTTCGTTATCTCGGAAACAAAATTTAAAGATTTTGAATCTTTTTCCATTATTAGAAATCCATATGCTATTTTGAAAATTAATATTGAGTGATATATTAACATTTTGACAAACATGGTGTATATTAAATATACGACTAAATGTCTTTCTAAATTTTCTGTTATGTACAACACAACAAAAGCAAAAAGTTTTCCAACACGCAATAGATCTATTAGAGCACAAAGGAAAACATAATGATATGTTTCTTCAAGAAAAACTCGACGACAAAGAAAAAAAGAGTGCGACCAAGAAATTTGTTATAACTTTGCAGATAATGACACTTTACTTGGTGCTATACCAGACTTACTGGAAAGTACAATGAACACTGACAACTGTGCCACTGAGCAAGATAAGAAAGATGAAAATCAAGAAATTTAATGATGAACGTATAATTGTAAGTTTGTAATGTACCTACATTGATGTCGTGATTAGTTCATTCTGTTGTTACCAGCTCTATCGAAAAATGAACAATGTCGGGGATAACAAAAAATGCGTTATTTGTAGCAAAAATATTGTAAAATTCCCATTTTTTTTAATAAATGTGTGAAAAAGTGTATTCTATCGATCACTATACATGGAATTTAGAATTTATAAGAATTCAAAAAGAAATTTCGCAAAAACATAACCGAAAAAAACATTACCATATTCATCCGTTTTTTATGATATTATACAGTTACTGAAAATGTTTCTTTTAATTGTATGATAGTACTATCTCTTACAAAGAATTTAAACCTAGGCTGAATTCTCTAGGACATGCCAATCGTGAAGAATGTCCGATTTACTAAAAGTTTTTTTTTTCGTTTTTGTGCTATAAATCGCGTATTTTTTTACATTTTTAAAACACGATTTTTTTCTACTCGACAGAGGCAACATTTTCACCAAACAAAGAATAATTTAATGCAAAATTGTGAAAAACACAGCTAAAACAAAAACAGCAATATTTGACGCAATTTTTTAATTTTTTCAGAAAATAAATAACAAATTTTTATTTTTCTAGAGGCATTAGATAGGTTTTTTGATTATTTACAACTCTCCGATTTAACTTTTTTATTTAGAATACTTTGTTTTTCCTTAAATCGCAAAAAACCGTTTTTTCGGCTTTCTTTAATTTTATAGGTTATGTTCTACATAAGTTAGAGCGATGCAAAAAACGCTGCTTTCTTAGAATTTTTTCTTTTACACGATTCCATTTTTTGTTTCCGGTTAGTATCATTTTCGACTTTATCACTACGTCGTTCGTAGAATGACTGGACTAAATATAAATAAATGAATATTTCGATAAACATGTTAATAAACGTATTCAATGTTAAATGGTTGAAAACATAAACTTCGTCTCGTCGTATTCTCGGGTCGTATTCTCTAACTCGTCCCTTAAATAAAAATCCTTTATGTAAAGGCAGGGTACCTGAAAGGATCCGTTTAAAAACGCATTCTCTAACTCATCCTTTAGGTAATTTCTTGTCCCTTAGTAGTTGTCGTTACGTAAAGGCAAAGCTGATGTTTTTAATCGTAATAGTACAATGCGAGTATAAGAGTAATGTGTTCTCATTGGTTGATTTTAATTTTCAAAACAACATAACCTATAATATTTTTAGTTGACGTCTTAAAATTGCGCTTTTGTTTTGTGTTTTTGAATTTATAATTGTAAAACCAAATTTAAATTTAAAACTGTAAAAAATGTATAAAACCAATCATTATTGATTAGTTTTATTTTTTTAAGTAAAGTAAAAAGAATTTTTTATACAAAGTGAAGAAAAGTGTAAAATTTTCAAAAAAGTGAAAATTCTCTGCATTTTCTCAATATTATTTAAATTAATAACAATTTAATTACAACAACCAATTTAATTTAACAAAAAACCAATAAAAAATTTTAATTTAGGAGCGTCGCCGTCGCGTCGTAAAGGCAAAATTTTTGGTATTAATAAAATAAAAATAGGAGCTAAAATTAAAAAAAAGGTAAAAACCCAATTCATCAAGAATATTATTCAATTGAATATTCATTTTGAAGATAAATTCACTTTTGAAGTTCACATTTACTAATAAAAACAACACTTCAATTTCGTTAAAGGCGTCTACTGACCATCCTTTACGTAAAGGATCAAGTTGGTGTATTCTGACGCTAATAACGGATCCTTTAGAGTTACAGAATACGCAAATCCTTTACCTAAAGACATTCCTTACCGCGCCGTTTCGTAAAGATCGATCTTAAAGGACGGCCTCTTACTAAAGGATCCTTTATAATTACAGAATAGGTTTAGCCTTTACGTAAAGGCATCCTTTCCGTAAAGATCCTTTAAGAGTTAGAGAATACGACCCTTAGTTGATCATTTTTTTTAAACAGAACGGTTATAGAAAGATATACTTATTAAACAGAAGGAGATGTAACCATTTTGATTTTATGTAGTAGGTAAAAGATGCAGGTAACCAGGTAAAATGTTGGTAAACCTTAGTCAGATTTACCTAAATTTTACGTAAAATTTATTTACTGAAGGTTATATTTACTAATAGGTAATTGACTTATTAGTCAAATTTACTAAATTCTACTCGAATATTACGTAAATTTTTTCTCCACTTGGTAAATTTTAAGTAAAATTTAAGTAAATTTTAAGACAAATAGAGTCGCCGTAGTTAAGTCAGCGACTAAAAATTTATGCTTTATGAAAAAAAAAAGTTATGCTTTTGGAGCAGCTTTTTGCTTTACTTTTACTTACCTTGATATTTTTTATCGCTAGTAACTATTCGTAACAAACGATCCGGAAGGCGACCTAGTTTACAAATACATTTTTCTAAGACCACGACATGGAGGTTGGCTACTTAACTTGTCGAGCAACCCTGGGAGTTTTTAATAAAAACCCATAAAAGGGGACACAATAACCGTGGCATGCCACGCTGATTTCCTAAAGCAGTCAGACAAGACATTTGGCTATATAATTTATTTATTTATCACTCTTTACAATTAATAAATAAACAATCTTTTATATTCCAAAGTTATAGCAGTCAAATTCTGTGTTTCAATTATTTCAAGGAATGGACCTTTACATTATTCACATACTTCGCAAGATTTAACTTCACTAGACTTTTTTCTGTGGGATTACGTAAAGTCATTGATTTAATATGACAATTATCCAAAATATTTACAAGATTTAGAGATCAATATTCAACGAGTTATAGCTGACATACGGCTTGATTTGTGTAAGAGAGTCGTGCAAAATTGGGTTTAATCAAATCATTCTGCAAGTTATTCCGTAGAAAATATTTAAATGATGTGTTGATTTATAACTAATGGTATCTATTGTACTTTAAAATAAAATAAAAATATCCATACATTTCAAATAAATAATATTCTGTGTTTTATTTACAACGCAAAATAAGGCGTCGCTATTGAAAAACCCTTTACTCCCATGAAATTTTAATTATTGGGTTGTAAATTAAATTAGTTTGGTTATATTCAATGGAATTTAAAAATTTTTTTTTTATAAAATACATCATACATTTCAAACATATTTTTATATTTATTCTATTTTGATTACATTTTATTGTCTTCAATAATAATCATTTATTAGATATAATAATTTACAATATTACACTCTGTGGATAATTGATCTAGTACTAACTACAGTTTATTATACCTACTTTTAAAAAAATAGTTTGAATTTTAATACTCTAAATTCATTGTCCAAAGAATTTCATTATCTAAGGGGAAAAAACTTTATTTAATATTAAATATTGTATTTTTAAGTTTGATTTTTATTAAAAATTATCAATTCGCCTAAAAATATACCTGTTGAAATAACTAATCCAATTAGCCATATGGCAAAAACTCCATATAAGTGTTTTATGCATAATGGTTCTTTTGTGTAATTGTTATTTCTATCAGTATTTCTAAAATTATGAAGTAACTTTAAAATTTTTACATATATAATACCACTTTCTCTAATTCTGTTTGCAAATGTATTTAAAATTGGTAAAAAATAATGACCTTTTTTCATAGCAAATAGTAATTCAAATCTTAATAATCCAGAATTGCTTACTATAAAGTTAATATTCTTTGTTATTTTATTTGAAACAAATTCTAAAACCATATATTTTGGAACCGAAATACTAAAATTTTTATAGAACTGTAGCTCATTTATTAATTCAGTATAATTGTTACTGTTTACTGGTTCTAATTTATTAATGATTTGTTTGAAAGTACTGCTATTGAATAATTTTTGATTTTTTAATTTTTCAAGATGAGTAGGATGAGCTAATAATCTCAATTTTGAATCTAATAGCTTTTCAATTGTGTCGATTGGTGGTTGATACGTTGGTTGTGAGAGACTACTGCTCAGATTACTTTGAAATGCGTTATCAATATGTATTATAAAAAACAGGTACAACATCATAAATATTCTTAAGAGATTTGATTTAGGAGGCCGTTTTAGAGGAATAGAAAATATTAATGAAAATGTGGTTAAGATGCATGTGGAAAGTTGCTTATAGATTTCATATTCATTTAAATATTTAGCAATTAAGTTCCAAACTATACCTGTCATAATAACGCAAAATATAATTGACAACCATGATTTTACTTCAAAAACCATAAAAATTACTTTGAAATTTGGAATTTCAATAGGCGAAGGAACAAGCCATGATGCTATGTCGTAATAAATTGCATCACTTAAATCATAGTTAATAAAGGTTTCCATATCTCTTGAAACTTGTGCAGATATTAAAATGTCTGTTGTCCTATTATTTAAAACATTTAAATCACTTAATTTGTGAAATGCCACAGGTACTTGCAGTTCTTTACTAATCGATTTAATGAAATTGATTGTTATAGCAGCCGGTGGAAAAATGCTCAATAAAAATTGTAGACCATCAGAACTGAAAATATTATAAAACTGAATTGTACATGTAGTAAAGTTTTGAAATTGGCTCTTTAAAATCGTTTGTAGGTTTTTGTAACTCGTACCTAAATAACCGTCGATTATAAATTTTTGACCGCAGCAATTTTTTGATGCAAAGGGTGACCACGTGTAGATGTTGGGAGCAGCATCCTCATCTTGATGTACTACCATCACAATGACACTACTTATATGAAATTCCCATAACATTTTAAAGATGTTTTGTACTTCTTGCACAGAATATGTTATTATTAGGTATCTTCTTCTTGGACTATGTTTTGGGTTCCAAATTTGACTATGAACAAATGCATCAAAGGTTGCATTTAAATTTATATCGTCTTGAATATACAAAATGTAATTGTTAACGAAAATTTCACTTGCGTGCTTCAAATGGTTTGCCCTTGTTATTACTAATGGGTTTTGTAAAACATTTAGGAAATTTGCCTTTAGTTGCGGGTCCACTATTATGTGAATATCAGCATTATCTACAAAGAACAATTTTGCTATTTTGGAAACAAAATTTAAAGATTTTGATTCATTTTTCAGTATTTGAAATGCACATACAATTTTGAAAATTAATATTGAGTGATATATTAATATTTTGACAAACATGGTGTATATAAAGTATACGACTAAATGTCTTTCTAATTTTTCTGTTATGTACAACACAACAAAAGCAAAAAGTTTTCCTACACGCAATAGATCCATCACAGCACAAAGGAAAGCATAATGTTGTTTCTTCAAGAAAAACTCTGAAAATTAGTGTCAATTTTGCAACTGAAAATCATTTTTATGATTTATGTTTTTGAAGAGGCTAGAAGATTTGACTTTCTTAAAGCTCAAAATTTTTTAAATAACTTTTCTGAAATCGAGAAAGATTAAAATGGATTTTTTTTTTATTTTTTAAGGTGAAGCCGCCGCGAATGTTGAAGGAAAACACACTTGGCCGAAATTTGATTCTGCACTACTCAATTAATTATATGTTTACCAAAATTCAAGGCTAAAAATAATTTGTGCTAAAACGTTTTCCAAATCAAATAGGAACCTTGAATACTTCAGATTTTAAATAATATGTTTCTGTTCTGCTCACAAACAAATTTTAACCGACAGCAGGAGTTTTACTTTAAAAAATTTAAAAAGAGTTATATTAATGTATTGTATAATATTATATTAGTGCACATACTCTAATTTTTTGATGCTTGCCTGCCTAGCTTGGAGAATTTTAGTGTTTAAAAATCCGGGCCTTATTATTAATCTTTTTTATTTGGAAAGATTTAAGCTAAGAGGTTGCCAATATAATGCAGCTTTTATTCAGGTTATGGTGAAAACTTTAAATTACCACAAAAGATTTCCTTGAAATCTGCAATTTTGTGGTGACAACCAAGTTAAGAAGCGTTTGATCGTTAGGTGCTATTTTGTATTATATATTTATTTGATTTTGTATTTATTTTAATGATTTTATATTTTTGTAATGGTATATTATTGATGGTCAGTTGGTTAAAGTTGGAGAGTGGTTGGTAATCTGTGGAGTAAGAAGTAAAGATCGAGTCGTTGAGTATAACGGCCAATCGTCTAATTTAAGTTGAAGTTAGAATTATAGAAGAATGTATTGTCGTGTTCTGAAGAACAAGCACTAAAGAGGTCCGTAGCTCGTTAGTCGGTAGTTTGCACTTTTGAGACGATCTCAGGAGTAGGTTCCAAAAATTTTGCTCTTAAACTATCCACAATAAATGAAACAAAAAGCTCAGGGATAAAATTATAATTTAATTCGACGAAAGTAGTAGTCATAATCAAATTAATAAACAAATTGAGACGAAACCTTATAATTAAACTTTATCGACGCAATCGATAATTCCAAAATCATGAAGAATTATCCTACAAATTTACACATTTAAACTTCAATAACAGTATCTCCAATTTGTAAGATAATCAACGTCATATTATAATTTAAATAAAACATCTGTAATAAAAATAATGTACAAAAATGAAAAATTGTTTACTTTCAAATATTGATGATGCGTTTAATTGTTCAAAAAGTTGATATGGTAGTCACTACCAAATGCATAGAAACCGTTCGAAAAAGTTTATCGCGTAAATTTAAATTTCGCAATCAAATAACACAAATCCATTATTAAAATTGTTCCACTAATGTGTTTAATAAATTAAATGTGAAGAAATCCATTCATAATTGCGACTTGAAATACAAATTTTAACTTCAGGTGTAGATAACCTCAAAATTTTACTAAGCATCGTGACAAATATCGAAGATCATCGTGGAAATAGCGCAAATAAACAATTTAAAAATTATTTACCAAGACGATGGCTTGAATAATAGACGATTGCCCCTCGAATTCTTTGCATCTACGATTTGACAAAATGGTGACCTCATGTTATCAGTTAGTAAAATTTTCCAAAAACTTCAAAATTTTCTAATGCTCTTCTTTCGTAGCACACACACAATCAAAAATCTCCAGTTGCTCATCATCTTCGTAAAATTAATTACAAATTTGTAATTTTCAAACACATTCGAAGATAACACTTTGAAGTCGTTAAGTCGTAGACTTCACACCTTCATTACTCTATAGCAACTGACTATTTATCTCGTTTCCTGTACTAAGTTTTCATCGGAAAAATCGTGTCGCACTCTGGTTGGTTGGTTTTCCAGCGAAATTCGAATTTTCAAATGCCAAATTCAACATTTTGAAGTCACTAAATTTTTAATTGCGAACTACACTTGTAAATTAAAAACACTGCATCGATGATCGTAGCTACCTTTATAGCAACTCAATTCAAACGTAAGTTAACAATTTTAAGAACAAACAAAATTTAAATTAATCAAAAATTTAACGTTTTTCATGTTTGAAATGTTTAATTTCCAGGCTATATGGACAAATCTCCAAACCTAAAATCTCGTCTCTGCACGTATCCCTTTGACACGTAATTGAAAAAATTAACATGTTACTACTCATCTGATTAAATTAACGAAAACTTCAAAAACATAACTTTGACCAAATGAAAATTTATTTGTGGATAATTTTAGAATCTCCAACCTATCAGAATCCACGTCAGTATGTAGGCTGGGATCATCTTCATGGCTAAATAAATTTAGTACACAGGGCTTACTAAGGCTAGGATTAGGCTAAGGTAGATCATAACCACGGTGCTTTTGCGAACATTTTGCACAACTTTTGTTACGTCAGTTAACTGCACATTTCAGTTATTATAACTCTTACAAACTAAATAATTGTACAAAATTTGGTTGCATCCAAAAAAATTTTATTTTGTAACGTAAAATTGTCCTTTGACGTTATAGGGTCGCACTTTCTGCACGCTTATTATGTTCCCTTGTTATACTCTAAGCAACAAATTCAGCTCAAGGACTATCCATTAACGTTAGCTTTGGTACCAAAATGTTTAGTTGCAAGAACCAAAACTAAGTAAAAATTTTTGGCTTTATTTGCGGTTGTTTCGAGTAATTTTTATAAGACCAGTTTTGGTTAAATTGTTACATCATCTGTTACAATATTTAAATTTTAAATTTATATTTGATCAACAGATGATTTCGTAGTTATTGATTTTATTGAAGTTACCGTTATTGAGATTTTCATTTTTTGTACTTTCGAATAGCAGTTTTGACTTTTAGAGAATCCTCATTTGTGCTTTCGAATAAATAAAAGAAGAGTTAGTTTACCACTAGGGTTCCACATGCAGAATTTTAGTGTAAAATTTTTTTTATTTATTAAAATGAAATTGTATGATTTATGGCACACGGCAAGCACAATCTAGTATAATTTAAATTTTAAAGATTATCAAAAATGCCGGAGCTAACTGTTAACCTCAAAGAAGTTATTTCTATTAAATCAAAGCTAAATAAAAGGAAAACGGCACAACGTGGCACACATCGGCCACAATATTCTTCTGAATTGATATACTATAACGCAATTTCCGTTTTCATCGCTTTCAAAGAGAAATTAGTCTCATTCAAAATTGTTAATTATTCAACTTAACCCTAGTTTATAGTATATTAATATTTTCCATGTCAGTTTTGTTTGAGTGTGTTTCTGCATTAATATTGAAGATGTAAAACTTGTTAATTATTTTCAGCAATAAGATCCAGCTCCTATTTTCTTACCAATTGTACCTTCCCCCAACATTTTTCACTGTTTTCCTATTGGTGTTTATTGGTTAACAAAATTTTAAAAACTTGAGGAATAAGTAAAGTTGAAAAAGTGAATCAAATTTTAGCAAAAAAAACGATTGAATTCAGGAAAGTTTGAGAACCGCTAAGAACGTAATGTTTGATAATAATTTTTGGAATCAAAAAGTAAGATTTACTTTTTAACCAACATTTAGAATTAAAGAAGCACTTTTGGATTCTGGATTCACTTTGGAAGAAAAGACAAGTTCGCACGCACTTAGGCCACTAAATCGGGCCCATTGTGCTACCTTCGGTTTTTAGTTTCACCCCAATCCTGTTGAAATAATTTAGGATTGCCATGAAATAATGTTGGTTTATAGGTGCGTAGAATAAGTAAGACTTGATGGTTTTTTCTTTAATACTTGTATTTATTTTTTTTACCATTTATTTACATAATAATATTGCGAGGCACTACTTTTACAAATTAACTATAACTAAGCAGTTACTTAATTTACTACATCGGAGAAACGTCGTAGTAGAGATTAACTCAGTCGATACTGCTACTGAAACTGCACTTGTTCTACCAACGAAATCCAGGTGTTTATATTATGATAGAATTCTTCCTGGTTGGCGTAGTTCATAAGTCAGTCAGCACCTTTTGCCGTTATGACATGTGCCGCGGTTCTTGTTTGTCGACACTTTCTTTACCGCTCATATCCGCCGCGGTATTACAATAAGGTGACCTACAGAAAATGTTATCGCAAACTTTGCGAATCCTACAATATGCACTTATAATTAATGCACTTACAATAATTAAATAAATGTTACCAAAAATAATTAAAATTATACTTAAACCTATCTATTTATACACTACATTGTCATTCTCCTATAAGCCAATCCAGCTGTAGGATAAACTCTAGGATCCTGGCAGGCGGAGTGTTCCCGATTCTGGCCATGATCTTCTTATTGAGGTTAAAGCCGGACAGTAGCAAAGTACATGTTCGGCTGCTTCCTCCTCTTCATTGCATCCACGACATTATGTGAAGGTGTTTATTTAATTTGTAGTTTCTAGTTAGGATCCCTGCAATTATCCGCAGATTAACTTTAGACAGTTTTAGATAGTATCTAGCATGTTTCCAAGAGGGTGCACGTATTGCAGCCCTTTCTTGGCGGCATGCCGTTTCTTGTATCCATCTGCAAGAGTGTGCAGTTATAGAGTATGTTGTTTTAGGAGTTCATCTAGATTCTAGAGCCTTAGCTGAAGGCCTGATCATTGGTTCCGGGCCAAAGGAACGACTATTGGAGTCGCGTCTCGTGAGTTCTTCAGCTCTTGCGTTGCCCTCATCACATTGATGTCCTTTAACTAAACAGAGAGAAAAAACATTTTGAGTAGATATATGATTTAGTATCTGGATGCAGTCAAGCACCAGAATAAAGATGACCTTGTAGCCCCCGAAGTGCCACAAGTGCCGCCCTACTGTTTGAAATAATCTGAATATGTTGGTTTTAGATACATCTATCCTGAGCTATTTTTGCGCATTGTAGTATGCCCATACGTTCAGTTTGATAAAGAAACACATTTCAAAAGCCGTATTGAAGCGTGGAGCGACATAATGACCGGGGACATCTGACTATCAAGTTTAAATAATAAAAAAAGTTTAGTAGCGCACCATTGTTTGAATTTGTAAAAATAATAAGTTTTGTCAGTGAGTAATTTTGATTGGATTATCTTCTGTTTTTATTAAACTTATCAGAGCCATTAAAATGATTGTTTTACAAAAGTTTTATTGGTTTTTCTTGAAAGTTTTGCTACAGTATTAATTATCATTTTGAACCACGACCCTTAGAAAGAATTTCTTAAGGTTTACCGTAGTTGCGAGCTGTCCAGGATAAATTGTAGAGGAGTTTTACAGGTAAACAATGGCAATATAGTTGATAAAGTGTATTTTGCACCTTTATTTAATTCATGAACTATTAAATATTGCATATTTTAAATTTTCTTATTTTTGACGCTAATCGTTTTAAACTTTTCTTCTTCTTTTTCTTGTATTTTCGAATCACTAATACTTCTTAAAAAAAATTTTTTTATAATTTATTACACCATAATTTTACAGTTCTATATAATTCTTATTTGTAAAAATCTACATCTAAAGTACGTAATGTATTTTAATATAAAGCTGCTAAAAGTTTTTACAAAGTTAATGTTACAGAAAAACTATATAGAAATCAATAGATTAACGTATTTATCTACTTTGTTTAATACCCAGTCATATTTAAATAACTAGCCATTGTTAAATATAATTTCCCATCCTAGTCAACAAAATTTTACTTCACTCGTTTTTAAATTTCTTCTTCTGAATACAAAAGTCTTTTCAAAGTCAAATTCAAAGAATAACATCTTAATTTTTACTAGCTACACTCTTCACCCCACCTTACTTAAATTTTGTTATTGCAGTACTTTCAGTGTATACTTTCATGTGATACCGTAATATATTTTAGTTCTAAAAGTATTTTAGTGCATTTTTAGTTAGTCTAAAACGTTTCCTATCAAGTTTCACTACATTAATTATAAATCAATTAATCATTTAAAGAATTTATGACTAGCCGTGTGAATAATTTTTTTACAGTTATTAGAACTTAACTTATATCTATTTTAATAATAATTGATATTATGCCATTTAAATGAAATCTATAAAAAATACAATAAAACAATACTGCAATTAAAGTTATATTTTCTTTCTGCTTTTGTTAAAAGTTATCAATTCACCTAAAAATATAATTGTTGAAATAATTAGACCAACCAGCCAAATAGCAAAAATTCCATATAAGTGTTGTATATCTAATTGTGGCTTCGAATACTGGTTATCGCCAGTAGTGCTTTCAAAATTTTGAAGTAAAGTTAAAAGTTTTACATACAGAATACCACTTTCTCTAATCCTGCTTACAAATTTATTTAAAACTGGTAAAAAATAATGTCCTTTCTTCATAACGTAAAGCAATTCATACCTCAAAGTATCAGAACCGCTTTCAATAAAATTAATATCTTTTGTTAAGTCATTCGGCATAAATTTCATGACCAGATCTCTTGGAGACGGGATACTAAAATTTTTATAAAGCTTCATTTTATTTATTAAGTCGGACATATTTCTTTTATTTTTCATTGGTTCTAATCTACTACCTAATTGTGTGAAAGTACTGCTAGTGAAATTCGTTTGTTCTTTAAACTGTTGAAAAAGGATAGGAGGAGCTAATAAACTTAATTTCGAATCTATTAGTTCTTCGATAGTATCGATTGGTGGTTGATATGATGATTTAAAGAGAATGCTACTCAATTTGCTTTGAAACGCATTATCAATATGTATTACAAAAAATAGGTATAATATCATAAGCATTCTTAAAAGATTGGATTTAGGAGGACGTTGGAGAGCAATTGAAAATATTAATGAAAATGTGGCTAAAATGCATGTGGAATATTGTTTATATTTATAGATTTCACGTTCATTCAAATACCTTGAAATTAAATTCCAAACTACGCTTGTCATAGTTACGCAAAATATAATTGAGAACCATGATTTTATTTTAAAAACCATAAATATTACCTTAAAATTTGGGATTTCAATAGGCCGAGGAACAATCCATGAAGATATGTCGTAGTAAATTGTATCACTTATATCATAGTTGATAATCGTTTCCATATTTTGTGAAATATGTGAAGCTATCAAAATGTCAGTAGTAATATTGTTTAAATCATTTCGATTGCTTAATTTGTTGTTAAGAACCACATTCATTTGCAATTGCTCACTGATTAATTTAATGAAGTGCAGGAATATTGCATGATTTGGTGATATTTTCAATAAGGATTCAATATTGGAATTGCCATCACTATAAAATTGGATCGTACATTTACTGAAGTTTTGAGATTGACTTTTGGATATCATATTAATTTTTTTGTAACTGCTGCTCTTAAGATGGTCAAGGATAAATTTTTGACCGCAATGATTTTTGGATGCAAAAGGTAACCAAATATATACGTTGGAAACAACTTCTGTGTCTTGATTTAACACCATTAAAACGGCACTTCCTATATGATACTGCCACAGTATTTTAAAAATGTTTATTACCTCTTGCACAAAATATGTTATTATTAGGTATTTTTTTCTTGGACTATGTTTTGGGTTCCACAGTTGGCTTTTAACAAATGCGTCAAAAGTCGCAATTAAATTTATATCGTCTTGAACATACACAATGTAATTGTTAGTAAATCGTTCATTTGCTAGATGTAATTGGTCTGCAGTTATTATTGTTAATGGATTATGTAAAGTATTTATAAAATTGGGTGTTAGTTGTGGATCAATTATTATATGAAGGTCGGTGTTATCTACAAAAAACGTTTTGGATATTTCTGAAACACAGTTTACAGATCCTGCAACATTTTTCATTTGAAATGTACATGTAATTGGTATAAATATAATTAAAATATATGTTAACATTTTCACTGACATGTTATATGTATGGTTTATAGAAGATTAAATACTAATTATTTATAACTTCTATAGTGAACAAAGAAGGTTTGCGATGTTCTTATATTGAATTCCAAAGAGCAATTAGCATTCTTACACGCAATAGTTCTATTAAAACTCAAATTAAAAGTTATAATGGCGTTTCTTCCATAAGAACTCTAAAATCATTAGCAATTACTCTGATAGTGCCATAAAATGTTTTAATACCAGGATGTTTTTGAGAATAATTACAATGTGGTCGATATGAATTCCGTTCAAGGGTCGGTTTTCTTTAATACTCAAGATGTAGCAAAACCCTGAAATTTTTATGCCGGGCTCTGGTTTCAGTATTTAACGCTAGCTTATTGTCTTGCCATTTAGGAAATGAGTTTTTCAGGCTTGGTCAATTAAATTTCATCAACTCTAACGTTGTCACAAATTTTTCAAATCCTAATTTCATTCAAGAAAATCAACAAGAGTAAATGCTTTATACCGAACATTAGCTCTCTAGGGCATAAAGAAAGTTGGTTAAAAGATCTAAAAATAAAGCGATGCTGTGTCTTCGCCGATACAATGCAAAAACGATTTCTACCAAGTTAAATAAAAGCTTTTCAGATTAGGTTTCATATTTATAAAATATGACTATAGGAGAGAAAGACTAGTAGGTGATAGTAGGGAAAATTATGTGAATTAATTTTAATTTGCATTCTTTTTTCTATACTTTTTTGTGATTTCCTGTTGATCATTCTTCTTTTTTTGAATTAATTGACCTTCTTCTCTCGGCAGGCAATGGCAAACCACCGAGAGTAATCTGCCATAAAAAGCCTTAGTTAAAGGCTCACCACACCCTATCCGTAAGGTAAAAAGACTGAAGAGAGAGAGATTCTTCTTTTAATAATAAATAATAAATTCAATAATTAATGACCCAATCAAGAATAGAGTGGCAGACACATATTACCGCATGTCGACATCTCAAAAGCATCACTCATTGCTGTGTTTCTGGCTCGTTATGCCTTTATCAGTACCACAAACTATGTTAAAACAATAAAAGATCTAAAATTTTAAAATATCTCATTTATTTATTATCACGAGTTAATAACTTAACAATTTAAATACAGTCGAGTTGCGAAATAGTGAATACCGGAAATAGTGAACACAAAAATTTTAACATTGAGTGTATATGGGACTCCTATATAACAAACAGCGGTAACCCCGATACAGCGAACTGCGTACTATAAATCGTGCAGTTTGAATGACATCATTTATAGGGACTTCCCCAACATTGAGAATTTACATTACTTATTATATTTACACTTTATTTCACGCTTAACGTTAGCATAGAATGGAATTTTTATATGTTGGTGTATCAATTTAAGGGAAAAAGTATTAGCTATTAAAT
The DNA here is from genome assembly GCA_905340355.1 of Rhagonycha fulva. Lineage (NCBI taxonomy): Eukaryota > Metazoa > Arthropoda > Insecta > Coleoptera > Cantharidae > Rhagonycha > Rhagonycha fulva. Next base: position 41,750,852 of record HG996556.1, read on the forward strand.
TAAATAAAAAACAAATACAGTCAAAAATAACATCATTTTTCCTAATTAATAATTATATTTGTATCAATTTTCTTTAAAATAAAGCTTTAATTTTCAAAACGTGGCTTTATTGTAAATTTTGTAAGTACTGAAATAGTGAACAGCCCCGTAAAAGTGAAAGGTCTTTGCCATATTTAATTCACTATTTTGCGACTCGACTGTATTTTAATTTATTACTAAATTTTATTTTTTTTTATTTTTATTAAAAATTAGCAATTCGCCTAAAAGTACACATATTGAAATAATTAAGCCAATTAGCCATATAACAAAAATTCCGTATAAGTGTTTTATACCTAATTGTGGTTTTGAATAAAATTTATTTACGTTAGTATTTCCAAAATTATGAAGTAACGTTAAAAGTTTTACATTTAAAATACCACTTTCTCTAATTCTGTTTACAAATGTATTCAAAACTGGTAAAAAATAATGCCCTCTCTTCACAATAAAAAGTAATTCAAACCTTAAAATATTAGAATTAGTTTCAATAAAGTTGATTTCCTTTATTATTTCATTGGAAATAAATTTCATCACCAAATGTTTTGGGGCCGGAATGCTAAAATTTTTATAAAGTGCCATTTTAATTATTAAGTCACTTATATGTTTTTGGGTTGTCATTGATAATGGTTCTAATCTACTAACCAGTTGTGCGAAAGTACTGCTATTGAAAAGCGTTTGTTCTCTCATCTCTAGAAGAAGGCTGGGAGGAGTTAATAAACTCAATTTTGAATCTATTAATTTTTCAATTGTGTCGATTGGTGGTTGATATGATGTTTTAAAAAGTATGCTACTCAATTTACTTTGAAATGTATTATTAATATGGAATATGAAATAGAGATATAATATCATAATCATTCTTAAAAGATTTGATTTAGGAGGCCGATGTAAAGCAATTGAAAATATTAATGAAAATGTGGTTAAGATGCATGTGGAAAATAGTTTATAATTTTGGATTTCGGGTTCATTTAAATGCCTTGCAATTAAATTCCAAACTATTCCAGTCACAGTTACGCAAAAACAAATTGACAACCATGTTTTCACATCGAAAACCATAAATATTACTTTAAAATCCGGAATTTTCATAGGCCGAGGAACAACCCATGATGTTATATCGTAGTAAATTGTATCACTTAAATCATAGTTGATAAAAGTTTCTGTATTTTGTGAAATTTGTGTAGCTAGCAAAATGTCGTTCGAAATATTGTTTAAAACTTTTCGATCGATTAATTTGTTGAAAACCAAAGTTGTTTGTAATTGCTTGCTAAGTAATTTAATGAAATTGAAGAATATTGCATGCATAGGATCAATTTTTAATAAGGATTCCTTATCATAACTGCCATAAGTATAAAATTGGATTGTACATGTACTAAAATTTTGAAATTGACTTTTGGATATCAAGTTAATTTCTTTGTAACTGTTGCCTGAAAAATGGTCCACGATAAATTTTTGACCACAATGATTCTTTGATGCGAAGGGTAACCAAATATATACGTTGGGAACATCTTCTGGGTCTCGATTTAACACCATCAAAACGGAACTTTCTATATGATACTGCCACAGTATTTCAAAAACTTTTTTTACTTCTTGTACAAAATTTATTATTATTAGGTATCTTCTTCTTGGACTACGTTTTGGATCCCACATCTGACTTTTAACAAATGCATCGAAAGTCGCAATTAAGTTATTATCGTCTTGAACATACACAATAAAATTATTGTTAGTAAATTTTTCTTTTGTTAGATGTAATAAGTCTGTTGTTGTTATCATTAATGGATTTTGTAGAGTATTTATAAAATTGGATGTTAGTCGTGGATCAATTATTATATGAAGGTCGGTGTCTCCAAAAAGTGATTTTGATACTTCGGAAATACAGTTTAAAGATCTTTCAATTTTTTTCATTTGAAATGTACATACAGTTGGTATAAATATAAATGAAAGATAGGTTAGCATTTTCACTGTCATTGTTCACGTATGGCTTATAGTAAGTCTGTATTATTTATTACGATTCTCGTGAATAAACAAGGATTATTATGCCTTTATTATATTTAATCAGAAAAGGCATTTAGCATTTTTACACGCAATATACCTATTAAAGCCCAAACAAAAGTTTTAATGGCGCTCCTTCCATAAGAACTCTAAAATCATTAGTAATTACACTGAAATTTAAACATTGTTATATAATGTTTCATTAACAGGATGAATTGGAGAATAATTACTAATGTTGTTTTGAGAGTAAACGTTCATTAAGAAGAACGTTCCAAGAGCAGAGATAGGCAATACATTTTTTATGTAGCTAGGCAGTAAAATGAATGTTACTGAAACTTTTATGGTGTATTTAACAACTATATCCACGATAGTAAACATTTTCAAAGTTTGTAAGGTCTTAACCTTATTTTAAAATAATTTTGGATGTTTAAATAAATTTGTTCTGGTTTTTTTCAATTTCACATTGAAGAAACTCTCTTGAACATTACTCTTTTTGTTTCTTTTCATTAACGGAAAAAGTATCTGCCTTTTTAATCCCTTATATTGGTTAACAAAAAATTTAAAAAACTATTTTCTTTATCATGATATTAATGGGATGTTAATTTTTGAAGACACTAAAATATTTTGAATTTTTTGCAGTAAAGAAAAATGACTACTGCAATATTAATATATATATTAATATTGTTATATATAACAGCGTGGTCTATGTAGTGCAACTTGATATTTAACATATCACAGTTTTTGGACGAACCAAAAGTGTATTAGACACTTTCAGAACTAAAGAAAATAAAAAAAGTGAGAAAAAGTCAAACATCGTATAAAGAGGAAATAATAAAAATGCTAAAAAGGAAAAACATTAAATTAAAAGAGAGAATCTCAAAACTGAAGAACATTCTGTATCGCTTAGAAAAAAAAAGATAGAAAAAATAACATCGTGGTAAGAGATGAAAAGTTTCTAACAATCTAAAGCAGGAAGTGGAGGATTTCCTAAAAATGAATTGATCGTAAATGCAAAAATAAATAAAGTCGATTTAATACAACCAAAAACAACAGAACCCTTTATAGTAATTATAGTGGAATCTGGGAAAGAAAAAATAAAAATAATGAAAAAAACACGCAGATTGAGGAGCACTCAGAGATATATAGATGATTTATCTATTAAGAAAAGCAAGAATGGTTTAGTTTGAAATAATTTAATTTGTAATAGATTTTGCAATAAAACACAACATGAAAGTAATGAGCACCCAATATCAACACAAAGAAATACGAAAAGAAACATAGACAGCTCCATATGGAAAGAATATAAACCAAATAGACCACGTTTTGGTAGAGATAAGAAGTGAAACATACATCAAAGATGTGAGAACATAATAAAGGACCTGACAGATTCCGATAATTTCTTGTTGGGAACAAAATTGAAAACAATCATTCCAAGAAAAATAGAAAATAAAAACCGCAAGACAAAGAAGCCAATACAAATTAAAATTTATTGAGCAGAAGATTCAAGGAGAGTATGAGAAAGCAATAGAAGAAGAAATAGAAAAAGACAAAAAACCTGGAAGTATAGAGAAAAGTGCAGAGTTTTTGGTTAGAGTTATAAAAAGAGCAGCATCCAAACAAAAAAACGGAAAGAAAATATGAACACAAAGAATGGTACAATTTAGAATACAAAAAAGAAATCAACAAAAGAGAGAAAACAAGAAAGAGAATGCTGGAAACAAAAACATTGAAAGACAAACACAAGTATGAATTACAAAGAAAAATGTGCAAAACACTGATCAGAGATAAGAAAAATAAAAGAATAAGAAAATTTGGAGGTTCCAGAGGAGACGTTCAGAAACAGAGAAGTCAGAAACTTCTACCAAGGTGCAAAAAAGGAATATACACCAAGAACATCACTCTGAAAAAGATAAACAAGAGAATTTAGTAAAAGGCCTAACAGAAATTATAGAAAGATGGGCTGAGTATTTTAAAAAAACTACTAAATAGGCAAACAAATGATGAAGAAATATTGGACCCATTCAACGACAATGAAAATGAGCCAAAAGTAGAGAAACTAAACCAAGAAAACATACAAAAAATTATTCCGAGTTTAAAAAATAATAAAAGTGCTGGTGAAGACTAACTACAACCTGAAATAATTTAATTAGATTAATTTTTTATTTCTTTCTGTATATTTATATTTAATATTTCAGTAGCCCATGTCTGCCATTTTTCCATGTTTGCATAATTTTTATTACATCGTAAAGTTTAGTGCAAATTTATATTACTGAAATAATTTAGTATGGTAGAGATGTAAAAGCACAACGAATAAGGTGGTTGGGACATTTAATAAAAATGGAAGAACAGAGAACACCAAGTATTATGTTAAAGATGACAATGAGTGAGGAAAAAAAGAAAGACCAAAATCAAGGTGGAAAAAGGAAGTACTGAAAAACTAGGAACAACAGTGGTGAGCTGATGTTCTACAGGTTTTTCTGTATCCAATCATGATTATCTCTATAATCTAAAAGCATAATTATCAGATCCTTATTCACTAAATCAAATTCTTCTATTATGGTTGGCCTACATATAGGTGTATTGAGCTTATTACTAAATTGGTGTAAATTGATTATTCTTATGTAGCATTCCAAATGCTATTATTTAAATTGGTTTGAAATCTACGCATCATCCTGTTCATGTCCATCACGCGCAAGCGTTAACATTTCGAAAATTTATCAAATTGGGATTCTTCCGTTTATCACCATCTGAAATGGAAGTTTCATTTTTGTTCTGTGTAGTGTTTGAGTTTTAAAAGCCACAAACTTTATATTAATGAAGTGATCTTTTTAATAACCTTCAGTTTTATGTTTGTGGGTAAGCATTACATTGATATTTTCCATTTTGAACGAAGTTTGACTTTGATAAATTTTAGCTTTTTATTACCACCTGTTCATTTCTGTGTTCGTCCATTTTGGTTTTCAATTTTTGTTTATGGTTTTCTGGAAGCAAACTTAAAGTGGAGCTGATATATTTCTATTGTTCGATCAGCGTGATGGAACCATTTCCATGGGGGTGTTTTCCTTTTTTTATTTCCATGGATGTTTATAATGGAGTTTTTGCACCTGGTTTTCATTTCTTATCAGTCCACTTGAGCTGACCTTGTCCGTTTGACGTCGCCGCCCTATCGGCTTTGATTTTGATAATTTCGACGACGTGGGATGACCGGAAAACCATGGATTTTTATTTTGTTAAAAGCGCATTTAGGAAATTAGCTTTCTTTAATACTTTACATCGACATTGGGATGTTACCGTTCGCAGGTGAATTGATTCTTGTTTAATTGTTGCAGTTTTGTTATTTTTAGCTTTACATCTGAAACTCATTTTGCACGATGAACCATTAATATTCCAGAGGTTCCAAAAGAATAGCGATGTTGAATCGGAATGATTGTAGTGGAAGGGTAAGTTGAAAAGGCAATTACTGTATTTAATTCTACTTGATGATATCTCTTGCGAATGAGTATTTGTAGTCAATGTTACCGACGTGTTATGTCTGCGTTGGTCAGTTTCCTAGATGCGCGATATTATTTTTGGTGGGTTGTCTTCATATGGCAACTCATTTGTATTTTTTAGTTCTTTTATTTTGCATTTATTGTCCCAGGGTATCCCTTCAGGGTATTCTGGATTTAACTTGAATTGTTATGTGTTTGTGTTTCTCCTATATGGAGTTTTGGAATCAAGCATTGTCAACCCCACCTTTTATCTTGACTTTTGTTTTATAAATAAAACCAACCCTTCTACTTTCGTGTTTTATTTAGAAGACTGGCGCCCGTTTATATTTTTTCTTAGTTAGTTGCCAAAGATCGTCTGAGTCACAACGTGAAAGAATCCACGAATCGCGCATGCGCGACCTATGCTCTGGTACTGGACGGGGGTGTAATCCTCTGGCTAGCCTGTCTGCCATTCCATCGCAGATCAGCGGGGCAAGCGACGCAAATTAGGAGCAATTTGTGGTACACTTAAAAATTAAGTTGATTTTTCAATTGGTAATAATTAACAAATACTATATAAGAAAAACAAGATTGCATAAAATAGTTTTTATATTATGTACAAGCAAAAATGAAATTGAGAAAAAGAAAACAAGATTTAAATGCTTCAAATGTTGGCCAAACCAGACCAACACAGAATATTAAAAACAATGATAAGATACAAGTTAACAAAATGAGAAAATTGAGAAAAAGAAAAAAAGATTTAAATGCTTCAAATGTTAGCCAAACCAGACAAACACAGAATAATGAAAACAATGATAAGATAGAAGTTAACAAAAAGCGTTTGCCATCAGAATCATGCCCAATGACAAAGTTTTCCGTTGACGATATAAATATCACAGAACTTAAAGAGCTGGAAACGGGTTATTACTACATCAACATTTCTCCAACAGATACGAGAAAGTATATTCCTTATTATGAAATTACACCTTCGCAATTAAGACAATTGCTTACTTTACCACCTAAAATATTGCCAACAAAAACTCTGAAACCTACAAGAAAAGCACGATCACATTTTAATCCACAGCAGATTAAGGCGTTCACAGCATCGTACTTTCAATGCAAAAATCCAAAAAAGGCTGATATTCAAAAACTAGCAGAAGAGTTGAAATTAGAAAACTATCAAGTTAGAAATTGGTTTAAAAATAAAAAGGCAGCCGATAATAGATTATCAAAGCGTTTCACTTAAGCCAATGAGCGATTGCAGCTTGGTCCTAGTGGTTCTTTGATGGGACTAAATATCGAGCGCGGTTATTAGATTGGTCTGACGAACGACTGTGGTCGTCGTGGGCTTTAAGTAGAACGCACTGTATTTGATTTATTTTCTGTTGTAAATTATTAGCTTTGTTTGGTATTACAGTTCTAGTCCACCCCGAACTACACTAACTACAAATTGATTGGTGTAAAATCACCAACTCACTTTTTACACCAATCAATTTTTGCAATTTTTTACCCTAACTTACTCGGAGTAGTTTGCTGTAACATACCAAACAGACTTTTTATTAACACTTTTTCTTTATTAGCGTTTTTGTTTACATCCATTTTTTGGATATACGCCTTTTCAAGTTTTTAACTTGAAGGTTTAGGCCATATCTTCTCACGCTGCGCTGGCCTAGTTGCGGGTGGGGAAGATTTTTATAGTCCACAGATCGATTTTGGACTTTTGAGCTCACAGCACATATCTGACGCAGCCAGGATTAGAACCGCGGTTTTCCGCTCTCTAGTCTATCCGTGTTTGATTTACGCCAGACTGCTGGTCACTAACACTAAATAAACAAAACCTATGTTTTAAATTTGAACTAACCTAGGTCTAGGATTGTTAGGGGTGTTTTCCGTAGCGGATAGTCGCCGACCTTGTACTTCCCCAGTTTCCGAATTAGTGGGTTTTCTGAGTTGGCAATTCGATCGTACAGCTTTTTCGTTGCTTTAAGCATCGCTTCCTGGAGGATGGGCAGCATCGCATCTTCGTGTAGGTTTCTGTTTGGGATGAACCAATCAGCGTTGAGAATCCTTCTCAGACACACGTTCTGGACCGCTTGCAGTCTGACGGTTTGTGTCTGGGAAATAAAAGCCCATGCCGGGGCAGCATAGGTGATTACTGGGCGGATGACAGTCTTGTACATGCGTAACTTGAGGGACTTGTCCAACGCGCTGCTGCGGCAGATCAAAGATTTTTTAAAAAACAACATGTAAAAAAATACAGTGCCATCTTATTTTTTGAAATTTTTTTTCAAACTAAAAATACTATTTTTTTTGAAACGGGAATAGAAATAACCTATTGTTTTTTTACCTTTTACTTAATATAATAAAAACTTTTAACAAAAAATTAAACCGATGAAAAATGAACCTAAAAATCGAAAAATAAATAAAATATACTTTTAGAGTTTTAATAACTAACCTCCTAAACTAATGTAATTAACTAATTTTGAGTCGGCGTGAGTGAGTTAAATTGTTATTTTGTTATTAATACATAATAAGTAATTCATATTAAGTCATAATAAGTAATATAATATATAATTAGTAAAAAGTAACTAATCTAGCTGTAGAAAAAATCTTGCTTTAATTTTGTTGATAAATCCTTTTTTGCAATACTTCAATTATGAATACCATAAGTGCTAGCAATAATCCTATCCACCATATTATAAAAATACTATACAAATGTTCCATGGTAAAAACTACTTCAGAATTAGAATTACTTTCTTTGTAAGAACCTTTAGATGCATTAATGAGAAGAAAGTCATGAAAACCACCTTCTATAATCCTTTTATTAATTTTATTAAAAAATTTTAAGAAATAATGGCCTTTCTGCACACCTATCAAAATATCCAAGTTAATTAAACCACTACCATCTTCAATAAAAGTTATCAAATTTAGTTCCTTTGAAAATATTTTAGAGGCTAAGTATCTTTCCATCGGGGTACTGGTATTTCTATCATAAGCTACCCTCCTTATGCACTCCGTGTAGTTTACATTATGCATCACTACAAGTTTATTAACAATATTTCTAAATATTTCATTGCTGTTGTACTTTTCAGCTTGCATAACATTTTCAGCTACAAATTTATTTGTATTTAGCGTCAAATTTGAATTAAGTAACTTTTTCATAGTGTCTATACGTGGCTCATAAGATGGTATTACAAGAATGCTGCTCAATTTGCTTATAAATGCATTGTCAATATGAATGGTAAAAAATAAATACAATATCATAAATATTCTTAATTTGTTGGTTTTTGGAGGACAGTTCAGTGCAACTGAAAATAGCAGAGAAATCGTACTTAAAATACATCTGAGAAAATGTTTATAGATCTTTTGTTCTCTTCGGTGTTGTATTGAAATCAAGTTCCAAACTAAGCTGGTTGCAAAAAAGCAAACCAGGATTGTGCACCACACCTCTTTCTTAAAAATGGAATATATAATTCCTAAATTTTGAATTTTTCTAGGACGTGGTACAAGCCACACTAATGTATCATAATACAATCTATCACTGATTTCATAATTTTCAATATCTATAAATGTTAAAGGTGAAAGCAAAATATCATTGGTAGATTTGTTAACGTATTCTAAGCGGTTCTTTCGTATAGAATTTACCATACGGGCTTGTAATATTTCCTCCAGGAAATAAAGAACATTTAGTAAAATTGTAACAATGGGGGCGGTTGTTATTTTATAAATGGGATCGGTATAGTTGATCGTAGAAATTATTTTGATAGTGCATTCATTTAAAAATTTCATGTTAATTTTTGAAAAAGCTGATATTGCTAATCGATAGTTACAATTACGATAACATTCGATATTGTAGTATTTTCCACATTTATTATTTGGTTTGAGTGGAAACCAAAAGCATAATTCTGGAGTGATGCTGAAATTCTGATGAATTGTAATTGCAATAATTTTTCTGATATTATATTTTCCCAAAAATTCAAAAACTGAATTTATTTTTATCCCAAAGTAAGTAACAATTACAAATTTTCCTAGTGGACTACGATTTGGATGCCATAGGCTACTGCCGATGAATGATTGCAGAGTTGCATTTACACTTGTTGCATTATGAAAGTAAAAGATGTAATTGTTATGGAAATTGTTAGTTCTACCAAATAAATTATCGGTTGTTGTAATTAATATTGGATTAAAAATATTTCGTAAAAATTCAATTCTTATACTTGGATCAGCTAGAACATGTAAAGTACTAGTTGATGGAAATACTTTTTTAATTATTTTAGAAATGCAAACTTCTGATTGTGGTATCTCCATAACTTCTTTTAGGTTTATTTGATTTGAAACAACTAGAGCTATAAAGTATAGCAAATGAAATGCTAACATATTATAAAACGTCTTTTGCATTTAAAACTTTGAATTTTCTGTTTATTAGCTTAAAAGTATTTTGTGAAGAAAATTAGCAGATGTTGTTGGAGTACAAAAATGTACACCTGAATAAACATATATAAATGAAATATATTAAAGCAAAATTATGTTTTAATAACTACTACTTTGCTTCACAATTCCAAATTTACCTCTAAGTGCACAGATTAGTGAAAGTACCCTAATTATTGTATTACTGAAAATTATTGATCATTAACTTTTTTTAATATCTTTTTTTTTGCATGCAAACGATGTAAATTGAAAATGAAATAAATATTGATTTAGAACGTGTTTCTGTTGTTTCTATTCATCTGCTACATTCTTTAGTAATTCAGAAACCTTGGAGTCCCATTTTTTGGGAAAATTTGGCAAATTTGCTCAATTTTTGGGCACGTGTTGTTCAACACTGTAACTTTCGATGATGATTTTCTATACATTAGTTACTATAACCTTAAAATTTGGCAGTTGTAGCTTTACGAATGTGGCCACTATACTATGCCAAAGTTCGAGCACCCCTATTGACAGTGGCGGATTAACGCACAGGCGCATGAAGCGCGCGCTTGGGGCCTCCAAATTTAGTGGGGCCTCAAAATTTGTTTATTTAAAACAAAACATATTTTTTGTAACATTTTTTTCAAAAATTGTAAGTACTTAATGAAATACAAAACATTTTTAAATTGAAATATAATTGCATAGTTCAATCTTTTGTTGTTCTGCTTATTAAGTTATTAAAGATTATTCCTTTGTTAAGTACCTATTCTTGGAAAGGTATAGGTACTGTAAGTAAGGGTCTATTGTTACCCAAGTCATCTAACGGTTATAAGTGATAAAACCTCGTGTAATTGCCAGGGTGTATTGGAAAACCAAAGTGGTTAGACAAGGAGAAATAAAAATAACAATATAATATTGATCTATCAAAAATGTATAGTAGAGAATAGGTCTTAAATAATAATCTACAGGTAGATATTAAATTGTATACTTCATTACAAAAATGTTATCACAACAATAGCCACATTCAGGACCGTCTTCAGGATTCAACGTTCATTAGAATAATTAACAAGAAAAATTGTGAAATTAAAAATAGTATATTATACACCGAGGGAGTAAAGTGCCACTTTTCGTCATGAGGGTAAAGGTTTTTACCCGAGACGCAGTCGAGGGGAAAATTTACCCGAAGGACGAGAAGTCACTTTACTCCCGAGCGCGAATATACTATTTTTTGTCTTTCCGCTATAAATCGATTATTTCTATATCTCGAAGTTTAATTTCGTCAACTACTCGAATTTCTAGAAAAATTTGTTAAATAAAATTTAAGTTTTCAAAAATACAAAGCGGTTTAGGTAGTCGACCTTTCTTGAAAATAACCATAAACTTTATTATGCCTACCCCAGATGTGGTAGTTTTCGTAACATGATATCATTGTCAAAGTACCGTATGCATTTTTGGAATCTTAGACGTAGTAATAAATTTGATTTTTTTTACTTTTCGTCCCGCTGTTTTACTTTTCGTCCCGCTACTTTACTTTTCGTCCCGCTACTTTACTTTGCGTCCCGCTACTTTACTTTTCGTCCCGCTCCTAAGTAAACTGGCACTTTGCTCCCGCAAAAGTGGGAGTAAAGTGATCGCTTTACTCCCGGAAAGATAAAAAATACTTTACCGGATTACATGTTTCAATATCATTCACGATTCTATTTGTGAAACTGATATCGTCAGTATGAAAATACCACTTTGCTTACTAATTTTAGAAATTTATTAAAATTTCAAATTTAAAAATTTTTTTATAATATTATTAGGTCTGTTTGGTACCATAGTTCTAACTAAAACTGTGGTACCAAAGAGACCTTTTATTTGATTTCAAGAAATATTATTATTTGTTTTATTTTTTGCTGTATTATATGTGATTAAAAATAAATATTTTAAAGCAAACAAAAAAATTTAAAGGGGGGGGGGAGGAAAATGGACTTGTACGTCACCAATAGTTAAATCCGCCACTGCATACTAAAGTAAAAAACGGGCACGTAGAATAAAAATATTTGAAGGGGGCCTCAAAATTGAATTGCGCTTGGGGCCTCTCAAGTGCTTAATCCGCCACTGCCTATTGAAAAGCCCTTTATATTTAAAAAATAAATAATCTGATTGATATCTACTATTTTGTTATTATTTCATACTAAAACGATTTAGATCTTTATATGGTAACCCTTAATAATAAAAGCATTTCTACAAGTTAATAGTACATAGTTAAATATTAATATTATTAATAATAAGTAAATACATTAATAATAATTTAAGGACGATTTCAAATTATTTGTAATCTGAAAATTATTGATAAAAATCTTAGTGTAGTAAGCTGTAAGAATATTTTTTAAAATCATTACATATCAATTTCATTTCATTAAATTAAATAAAAGTTAGTCATAATATAGTTTTTTGCTTGTAATATTTTCACATTATTTTTATACGTAGGTGTTGAATGTGAAGCCTTATCTTTAAGATTTCCGTTGCACTACGTGCTTTCTTCAGACTAGACCGCAACATCATGGCATTTTATAATATTACGATTGTAACAGTCGCCAGTGTTAAGTTTGTGTGAGAAAACCCCACTTCTTTTATGTTTGCAATGGTATTTAAAAAGGGTTAGTTAGAAAGTGGTCAATGGTAAATAAGTAGAAATTCCAAAATTATGGGTTAACTTTTAGTTACGTTTTGCGAGACCTTACTCGGAGAGGTCCCAGCGCCGTTAGTTTCGTCATGTTTTCGTGAAGTTTTGTTAATGTTTAAAGACAACATCTTCAGTTTGTTTGAATTGTACAAAGTTAGTTATTTAAATTTAGTGTAGTGTTGTAATTCATGTATTTCGTCTTGGGGGCACACCCATTTCAAGTTATGTTCTGGCTAGCGTATCGTACCTTCACATTGTTATATTCTGGATTTTGGGTTATATTACTGATGCTTTGTTTCGTCTGGGTGTATTTTACTGTACCGTTAACGACCTTGATGTCGAATTTATTTACGTACACCATCTTTACTGTTCAACGTCCATCTTTTTTCGAGAGGGTAGTTTCTTCCCAAATCCACCATATTAACTTTGTTTACCACCATACCGATCACAGCCTCCAGCTTTTTGGCAGTTATGTTAGGATGTGTTATGCTGGCTAACGAGTAGAGATCAACTTTATGTAAGTACCAATTGTTTCGTAACGTATGTACCTTTTTTTATTGTGTAAAGTGTTATATTGCATTTATTTGAAGTAATTATGCAAGATTACCACAGTAATGTTATAGTGCGTTTAGCACTAAGTTATAGTGATTTTGATTATTCAATTTAGTAAATTTTATTGTCTTTTGTGGACAGACAACAAGCATTTTACGTAGAGTTCGTTCAAGCTCATTGTAAATATTATAGTAATTTTAGTCATAGTACCTAATAAATATCGTTTTTCAACTGATCAGCTTTTCAATTAGGATTTATTTTTAAGGATAATTTATTCATTTTAGAATAAATTGCATTCCAAAACCAAAGGTCTTGGTGATGCACATTTGTATCAAATTAGCAAAATTATATGTTTGCTTTAATATTATTGATGTCTTTTTTTTTATTTAAGTACATAACTATTCAGTTATGTGTTTTGTTTTGCATGTGTTTGTTCCAGATGTAATACTCAGTTAGCAGATGACCATCCACTAAACATAACGGTAGGACTACGTTTCTGTCTTTTTATTGTAATGACTGATCGTGTGCTTTAAACCTTTTAGTTGTGGGTTTGCTTTGAGCACAAAAAGTCCATTAGTTCCGTGAAGTCGACTATGGCGCTCTTATTCTTTCAGTCCCGATTTAAGTTTTTTTGCCCCGCAGAGCCCAAAACATCGCATTTACTTGTTACGTCTTAAGATTTGCCCACGCCCATATATCCCACTCGAGCTATGCTGGCACCCCTGACGTTTTTTGCGGGTGGGTAAATGTCGCTTTGCAGGTGTAGCCGGTAACAAATTCTTGCATCGTATCGATGGATGGTTCATTTGAAGGAATTAATAAAATACTGCTCAGTTTACTTTGAAATGCATTGTCGATGTGCATATAAAGAATAAATACAAAATCATAAGTATTATTAAAAAATTGGATACTGGATGCTATTTTTGTGACATAGCAAATAATAACGAAAATGTGCTTAAAATACAAGCTGAAAATTGTTTATATAGCTTTCTTTCATTGAAACGTTTCGCGATCAAATTCCAAACAATACTTGTTAATACAACACAACACAAAATTGCTATCTATACTTTCTTCTCAAAAACAGAGTAAATCACCTTCAAATTAGTAATTTTCTCAGGTCGACGAACAAGCCATCAAGCTCTGATATCATGAAATATTGCATCACTAATGCCATAACTTACCAAGTCCCTTGTTAATACTGCGGTAGTTAGAATATATCCGTTACATTATTTACACCTTTTTCACCAACGCGAATCACATAGGCTATATTCACATACAGAATTTTCTCCAATAGAGTAAACAATGTTACCAACAACACAATTATAGGAGATATTTTAAGGGTGTACATAGGATCGGTCATTTCTACATTTTCATCTTAAAGTACTTGGATGGTACAGCCGATAACTGATGCTGGAGTATCTATAAAGGTTATTTTTGAATTTGGGTAAATACAATTTTTATAATATGATACGCTCCTCCCTATACTTACGGATAAAGCGCCCTCCGAACTAGCTCATAAAGTCGGTGGCCCATATGGGATTCTTAGAATTTGAGAAATCCAAGAATAGCAGGTACTCCCATCTCAGAGTAAATAGTAGTATTGGAAAACCCACTCACTTTACCTCTTTTTACACAAAAGAAGAATCTCTGAAAGGTAAAAATATGTCGACTTAAAATAAAAGAGTGTATGATTTTCATACGTATAATGTGACGAAATAAATAATAAAGATAAATTGCGATTACACAAAAACACAGAATTATTTCTTAAAAACGAGAGAAGCTACGTTAGAGAATCGATTCTAAAAATTCAAACTTAATTTTAACTTGTAACTTTTGTAGTTACCTATCTTTAAATTAATCATATAATAAACAAATGAAGATAATTTAATACACACTGGATTTGATAATATTTTGTACGTTACAATTAACAAGTATAAACTTGAACAATTGACTATTTAATGTAATTGGAAGTAGTGAAATTTAGACCAACCTTGGTCATAAAAAATAAGTAAACATTTAAATAGTCAATTGCCGTTTTTTAAAAAATTTGGAACACCTTAAAGTTAAACATTTCAATAAAACTAACCTTAATTCTTCCAAAACAGGCAAAGCGAGTGTCTCCTGGAATGAATTACACGGGTTCGTTGGATTTCTCAAGTTCCAGCGACGTGTTTGCAATAGTCAACTTGCGAGCAATTCTTCCATTTTTCGAAATTCCATTTTTGTTGTCGACCCAAATAAATAATCCATTCACAAATTGTAGAATTTTGTCGTCAAATCAGTAATTTGCACCAAAGTTAATACAAGTAAATCAATAAATTGCATTTGTTTCGCATTAACTTGTTTAAATTGTTTCAGTAATTGCAGGCACATAAATAATTTGTAATAACTTTTTAACATCCTCGATGTGTACGTTCGGTTATTTGAGATAATTTAATGTTGATTTATTTAAATAACTTCACCATCAAAAATAACATTTTAGTTTACGATATAATTAGTTGTTAATCCTTTTGATTTAATTGTCGACGGAAATATTTTTAGATAATTTGACGATAACCGATAAAAATTCACAGCACAAAATACATTTTTCATTTCAAGTCACTCAAAATTTCAAAGGAAAGTTACATTTTAGTCTACTCAAGTTAAGTAAAAAAGTTACGAAGTGATTACTTCGAAGGTAGAAGAAAAAGTGTCGATCCTCCGCATATTTTCTACAACATGATTTTCAGGGTAGCCATTAAGGTTGTATAACTACAGGGGTTAAATTATCATAAAAAAGTATTTTTCTACTCATGTAGGATGACGTAATGCTGGAATCTAAGAGCCTGCATTTATCGTTTAAAATTCTCGGTAATTTCATGCTTTGCTTTCAGGAAAAGAAAGATATAAATTCTAAAAATAAACCGTTCGGTGCCGTGATTATGTCGTACATTCATAGCACGTACGAAGAATATTCAATTCTTTTTGAAAGAACTTCGAATTATTAGGTAATTTGAAAATTGTTCGGCTTAAGCCGTAACAAATACTCAATTTCAAACTTCTTTTCACAATTATTTTTTGATTCCAAAAGAAACCACAGGTACAGTTTAGGAATGGTGATGTTTTCCTGATTTAGATCCATTAAAATAACGTTTTTGATTTTATATTTTCATAAATATTTAAAAACAAACTTTGCTTCCGTCACAAGTGAAGTCTAAATCAAATATTTTCCTTTTGGCCTATGGTGTGAATTCCATACTGTACTATTAATGAACGAATCTAAGAAGGTAATTAAATTTGTTTTTCTGTGCAAATAAATAATATAATTGTTGTACACATTGATATTATTAGGTTTTTTGAATATGTTTTCAGTTGTTGTTATTATTTTAGGGTTCACAACGTATTTTAGTAACGGGAGTTTTAATCTTGAATCAGCCAACAAATGTATGGTAGTATTAACTGGAAACAGTTCTTGAATAATTTTGAGTATACATGATTTGGCACTTTGTAGTTTTTCTGGTTCAAAACTAGATGAGTTAATCACAATTACATTAATTAACATAATAAAGTATACTAATATTATTGAGTATTTTGTAATCATGGAGTTTGCGCTTATAAAACACTCAATCTTAATCAACTTTATGTTTACAAGTATGTAAATGAAGTGTTAATATTACAATAGTTAAACGAATATTTATTTAAGAAGTATATAAAAATTTGACACGAAATGGAAATTATTAGAACTAAAAAAATCTAATTTAACAACTTTGTTGTATTACTTTCGTTAACTTTTAAATGTAGAAGAAATAACAATGGAAAAACATTTCTTTAGTGGTAAGTATCAAAATAAGTTTAAAAGTAATTTTGAAAAGGCTTTTTCGTTATTTCCTTCGGTATCCTTCGGTCGATTATTCACTCGCCGGTGCGCGGCTCGTTTCATAAACTTTCGCCCGGCGGATGAAAAGATCCCCTTTATCGCCCTTGTGATATAAACTACTATTTCGTTATTTCAGGTTATAAATGACCCCTTTATGTATCTGTTTTGAGACCTATAAAGGGGGTCTTTTCTCAAAAGGTCACCTCAAGGGGGACCAACCCGATCATAAAACTAACTTTTATAAGGTCCTAGGACCTATAAAACTTAACTTTATAAGGTCCTAGGACTTATAAAAACAGTCCTTGTTGGGGTACCTGCCCGAACGGGTTCAACCGTTCGGGTGAACTCCTGTTTTTCGCTTATGTTGTCAATAACTAACAACTGATAAACAACTGACTAACTGACTAACAACTTGCGATCTTCACGCCATCTATCGATAGTTATCTCAGAGCAATAAAATCGTGAATTTTGTGGGATATTATCCCCAAAATGACGAAATTACGACACCTTTAGTTAAAAAATTGGCAATTAAATTAAGTGTTACTTTATATTTATTTACAAAATTATAGATTTAGATAATATCCGACAAAATTCGAGATTTTTCTTGCAATAATTGCAAAAAAATTAAATTAAGTGTTACTTTATATTTATTTACAAAATCATAGATTTAGATAAAATCCGACAAAATTCGAGATTTTTTTGCAATAATTGCATAACGTGACCATCCGTCCGTCAATATGACGGACCGTCCGTTATTTCAACATGCTGTCCGTCAGACCAAATTGTCCGTCATTCGGAAATTTCAAAAGAAAATCATCCTTTTTCGCTCCAAAGAGACAAACATTGATCAACGACTTGCAAGCTTCACGCCATCTATCGATTGTTATTTTAGAGCTATTATATAAAATCGCGAATTTTGTAGGATATTTTTCCTGAAATAACGAAAAATTGTTCATATCACTCGGGCGATAAGGGTTTTCATCCTTCGGTCGATTATTCACTCGCCGCTGCGCGGCTCGTCTTATAAACTTTTGCCCGGCGGATGAAAAGACCCCCTTTATCGCCCTTGTGATATAAACTACTATTATGTAACGTAACAACTTATCAATTTATACTTTTTCGCTGATTACAATTTTGGGGTAAGTGCGTATTATAATTTAATCAACGGTGAATGATTGCCATAGAAGCAAATCTTGAAGTATAAGAAGAAGCAGATATGGGGTCTATATTTTAAAGTAAATAAAGACATCCGAACGTATACTAATTTTGATTATAATTTTAACACAAATCAAAGATGGAAATATAGTACATTCTAGACCAGAGGTGACCAAATTGACAAGCAGGGAAACATCTGGGGAAGCTCTTTATGCATAAGTACTACGCAGTTTTTATCTAAAGCTTAAATTTGATGATCAAACTGTTGTAACATCGTTTTTGGCGATGTTGTTTTTGACAACCAGAACCTAAATCTTAATAGACTTTGTTCTCCGTTAGAAGACGAATTACTATGGAGAATCCATTAATTATCTAGATGGTCCACTTTTACTCAGCATTTCCAACATTAACTCTCTCACTAATACACCATATTCACCCAAAGTGTTTCTATGTGTTTGCGTTATTAGCGGTCAAGTGTCGTCGGTTAATTTGAAACAAGTTGACCATTTATTATCTTTTGAAACAACACGTTGGAAAGCATTTGGAATGAAGCTACTATTACCTTTTACATATTGTAAACTTATTAGCTTTGAGACGGTCATTTGTCTTTCAATATCGCGATCGACTGCAAATGCGAGGTATTGAGTTCAAACATCGAGAAAGTTAAACTTTCTTATGGCAAAGTCTACATGCTTTAGAGAGCACGTTAAGCCGATGGTTCCCCTGGGTTCATAAATTGCCACCGTTACCAAAAAATAAAAAAAATAGTATTGCTCCACAATTTTTACTTTTACTATTTGCTCAATTTTTACTCAAACATCCTCTAGTCAACTGTAAATTACAGTAGCGTTTTTTATTATGGTGTAAGTTGTACAAATGACACGTGGTTACAATTTGCCTGTGGGGCACAATTACCAGCTGCTCAAATTTACCCAAATTGGCTTTACAAAGTAAATAGCTATAAAAATATTTGGCTATTGTATAACAAAATCAAAAATAAAAGACTTTATTAAAGTAATGATTTATTTACCATTAATATATGTTAAACAATTTAATTTTATGTTTTTTAAATATTAACAATTCGCAAAAAAATGAGGCAGTTGAAATAAACAAACCAGCAAACCACAATACAAAAACGCCATACAAATGTTTTGTTTGTAACTGCGCCTTAGAATAGTTATTGTCATCCTTATCACTGTTCCTAAAATTATGTACCATATTTGAAAATTTTACAAGCAGAATTCCACTCTCTAGAATTCGGTCAACATATGTATTCAAAACTGATAAAAAATAATGACCTTTTCTTATAAGAAGTAAAATTTCAAATCTGAAAAATCCTGAATCGTGTACAATAAAATCAACATCTTTTGTTATTTCAAAAGGCATAAATTCCAAAATTAAATTTATAGGAACGGGTATACTAAAATTTTTATAAAGCCTGATATTATTTATAATATCAGTCAAATTGTCATAAGGAATTGGTTCTAATTTATTTAGAAGTTCTTTGAAAATGCTATTGTTGTAGTATCTCATATTCCATTTTAGTTCTTCTATATGTTGAGGTTCAGCAAGCAAGCGTAATTTGGAATCTAACAGTTTTTCAACTGTGTCTATTGAAGATCCATATAATGGTTTTAAAAGATTACTAATCAATTTACTTTGAAAAGCATTATCAATCAATATTATAAAAATTAGATATAGTGTCATAAATATTCTTAAACGACTTGATTTGGGAGATGAATTGATACCAACAGAAAACACTAACGAAAAAGTACTTAAGATACATCTTGAAAACTGCTTGAATATTTCACTTTCGACTGAATGTCTTGCTATTAAAGCCCACATTATTCCCGTCGTAAAAATGCACATTATAATTAACATCCATGATTCTTTTCCAAACGCCAAAAATATTACCTTAAAATTTGGAATTCTGCTAGCCCGAGGTACAAGCCACGAAGCTGTGTCGTAATAAATTGCGTTGCTATATTCAAAATATAGAGTGTTGTCCATTTCTCGTGATACATCAGAGGCTATAAAAATTTCACCGATAGTGTTATTTAAGAAATCGTCGTAAGTATAGTCACTGAATAATAAAGTTATTTTTAATTTATTACTAACTATTTTTAGGAAATTCATCAATAGTGCATCTGTTGGTGAAACGTTAAGTATATTATAATTGATATCATCTGTAGCATTTTCCAAGCTATAAAACTGAATTATACATTTAGTGAAGTTTTGAGATTGAATATTAATAATTTTTCTAATTTTTTTATAACTACAACGTATGCAATGATCAATGATGAACTTTTGACCACATTGGTTTTTTGACGAAAATGGTAACCAAAAGTATACATTTGGAGAACTTGCCAGATTTTGGTTTAACACCATAACAATGACACTGTTTATATGATATTGCCAAAGTGTTTTAAAAATAGTATTTACTTCTTGTACATAATGAGTTATTATTATTAGGTATCGCCTTCTTGGACTATTTGTAGGATTCCATATGTGGCTCTCTAGAATCGCATCAAAAGTTGCATAAAAATTTACATCATCTTGAACATATATAATGTAATTATTGCTAAAACTTTCACTTGAATTATACAGTTCGTCTATTGTTGATATTAACAATGGGTGCGGTAAAGTTTTAATAAAATTTTCTTGCAGTTGTGGATCAATTAATACATGAATATCGCTATTATCTTCAAAAAACTTTTTGCACATCTTAGGAACATAACTCTGAGACACCGAAAAATTTGTCAGTTGTAATTTATATGCAATTGTAGAAAGCAAAATATAATAACATATTAATATTTTGATACTAATCATAGTAGAATATATTATTATCTGTCTAGAATGCAAGAAGTATGCAATTTTATGTGAAAAAAGTAAATATTGGAATACTACAGTTTATATCAAATAATACAACAAAAGCATTTAGTATTCTTGCACGCAAAGTATCTATTAAAATATAATCCAAAAGTTATAGTGGTGCTCATTAATAAAACAATATGCACTTTAATTCCTAAATTAGTCCAGTTGGTAGGTTAAAAACACCTACCATTTTTGTGAAAGCCAAACTGATGGCTTTTTTTTATTTAAATAGGTCAAGTTAAAGTTGAGAAATATGATATTGAAATTGAGAAAATTAAGTAACAGTAAATGGTTTTTGTACAGGGGTACATTTAATTGGAGTACAATTTTACGCTCTAACACCCTGTATAAATAAGCTGATGTAATATTAAAACAATTGCACTTGCTCTATAAAACTAGATCTTATTTAATTAATAAATATCGCAATATAAATCAGAAACTTTGTCTCTCAATCGGACACTAGACTGAAAAAAGGTTAATCTGTATCCAGGTTTTTAATTATTTGAAGTTATCAAATTTTTATTGTATCTAGTAAAGATTTTAATTCTATTCGGAATTATTTTGCCTTTTAATCGGAGTAATATTTAGTATAATGGTCTATTTGTATTTTGTATCGAGTTAAGACATGTTGAAACTTTGTTTAGATAAGATGATTTTGCTATCGCTTAAGCAAAACTTGTCTCGCAAGAATTACAGTTTTATTACCTTGCAAAAAGATTTTATACAATTGATTCTTTGTTATGATGAAACACATATGTAGACGTAGACAGCCACGTTTTAAAGTCGAGCGAGATTTTGCCCTTCATTTTACAAGATGCATTTCTTCGTGTTAAAATATTTCGTTTATCCCATTCTAATCTCTAATAAATAAAAAAAGGTGAGGTAGGTGGATGAGAGGTCAGCTAAATAGGTGGATAGGCAAAGAACCGCACTTTAGGTCAGTGGCCTCAGCTTTTTAACCAACTTTACTATGACCCTCTCAGCCCTTGGAAGAAAATGGCAAACCACCAAGGTAGAATTTGTCATGAAATCATTTGTTAAAAAGATCACTACGCTTTTGTCAAGAAGGATACAATGAAGAAAAAGATTCTAATTTTACAAGTCCTTGTTTTTTCTCTAATATTATTTAGTGGGAGTATTAATTCGTTGGTTTGGCTTACCGCACAGTCACGAGTTAACTTTTGTGACACATTTTTGGTGATCTCTTTAGAAGGTTACCCATGTTCCAGTTTAGTTATGTTTCCGCAAAGTTTCTCGTCTTTTAAAAACAACATATTTATTCCGTTTTGTATAAAGTTAGTAATTTATGTGTATAGTGTCGTATTTAGTCAAGGTAGGCTTGGAAGACCCCATCAAGTTATGTTATGGATTTTAAGTAAAAGTCTTATTACGTTGGGTGTATATTTATCATTTCGTATCGTTAAGGTTTTACGTATGTAGTGCAAATTTTATAAGATCAACCTAGTACATGTACATAAAGTGCTTTGAGTATTCCATTTATAGTCAACTTTAGGTTAACTAATTTGTATCATTTACCGGTCAGCTTGTAGACAACCAAATTTTTACGTAGGGCACGTAATTGTCCCTGTATCTATTTTTGTAATATAAAGTAAGTTTAATTACCGTTGCAGATTGATGAATCATTCAGTTAGGAATACTTTTTAAGGATTCACACTATTCTGGTATGAATTGCATTAATACTTTTTAATGCGGTGAAACCAATTTGAAGAACACTTTTTCCACTCTGAAGCTGATACTTCGGAAACGATGAATTGTTATTTATTTTCGAGTTCATACTAATAAATCCAAATTTCATCATCAGTAAAGAAATAAATTGTATACCAAATTTGAACAACCTCAGTTAAATTTCTTGACCATTTTTTGGCACCATTTGTCAAAACTTTGTTTTTGAGTTTTTAAGTTTATATCGACTTGTGTTTTGTTTTCATGTCAATGTCTAAAGATGTTGGAATCTCTCATCGGTATGTCACATGCCAATATCGCTCAATCATTTCACGTACAGCATTAACGTTAGCGACAACAACAAAGTTTTTGGACGATCTGCACAAAATTCGTCACTGAGAGTGGTGCGACCACGCTAGAATTTTGAAAACCAGCTATAAACAGTAGGTACTCTTGGATGGTGATTCGTTTCCAAATACTAAAACAAACTGATCGATAAATTGTTTTGGCTTTAGACCACATTTAAAATAGTACAAAATCATGGCACAAAAGTTTCGTAAAAAATTTCCATTTTTGGCATAATCACTTTTTTTAAAATTTTGTGTAAACAAAACTTGCTTATTTAAGTACAAAATTTCAACTAAATTATATGTAAAAAATGTCAAATTTTACGAATATAATAGTTAAAAAAATCTTTACTAGCTTACAGAAAACAACAAACTTTACAAGTTGCCTCTATTTAGATTCATTCATTCCAATATTGGATATACATATTCCTTCCATATTACTCCCCAGTTTACCCGGCTAACCATAAATCAGATTTACTTCTTTTCAGTCACATTTCTCAAGTCATCCAGATTTTATGATGTTTGCATTAATTTAAAAGAATTTTTTCATAATTGTTTTCATAAATTTTTTAATTCATAAATTCTGCAAAAAACTCATCACTTCTTGTTTTCATCCAATCGTTGAGTCAGTTTTTAGTTGTTTTGTATGTTTTAAACTGTTACTCTTTAAAGCTGAGCTGAATCAATCCAAACAAAATTGTGCTACGATGTGCTACTTCTTTAAAGAAGTGGTAATCAGAAATAGCAATATCTGGTGAACAGGGCAAGTGGAGGTAACACATCCCATCTAACTGCTTCTACAAGATCCTTCATTGCGTCTATCCTAAATTGGTTTTGTAATGTATTTACTTGAATTTTTCACAATTTTAATTTTCTGGCAATTCAGGATTTAACAAGTGTTTAATTTTAAGTTTCTTTGTGATGTTGCCGTCTCATCTCAGAAAAAGGTATGTGTTAAGATAACCGCTGTAATGTGGTACATAAAAAACCATAAGCAATAATTGATGATTTGAGCTTTGGGTTGACCACGTTATGAGGAAAAACTGATCTTGGAGTATATCCACAAGAGATTCAGCATGGAATGTTTTCAGCAGAATTTTTTTTTAAGTAACTTATTTTTGATGTTCGAGCTTACAAAGAAAGGTATAAAAATGACAAAATTGGCAAACAAATTTATTTAACTGAATATTATAATAAAATGTAGGTACACATTAAACTTGCTACTAGATCAAGCTTCAAAAGCCTACAATAAATTGGACTAAACTAATCTACAAATACAATATTTTTTGTTATTTAAAAAGAGTCAGTAAATAGTTTTTCACATTTAATAGTCTAGTGCGCGAAACCTACAAGAGTTATTAAAAAACTAAATTCCGCATTTTCTTTCAGATAACACCTTTACTACTAAACAATATTGTACTTTGCTTTGGTTTAGTTTGCAGGATCTCTCGGGCAATACGTAGTTAATCGGTTGGTACCTACTCGTATTACAATAATTCTACCTGACTATAAAGTGACATTCATATAGGGGATTGTATTTGGATGGTAGAATCCGGTACTGTTGATAGGTTTGAAAATGTAAGATTACCAACCTTGATTGATTACCAAACCTATCAGCAGTGCCGTATTCTACCATCCAAATACAATCTCCCATGTGGATGCAGCTTAACTCTTTCAGCTAGATGAGTCAGTTGGAATTATTTCATCTAGAATCCAATGGAAATTTCCACTTAGACATTAATTTTAAATTTAGTTTTCCCTTCAATCTTTATATCCAACTGATTTGAAGCAGTCGCAGTCGTAAGTAGAAGTACGCAAGTTTTACAGATTTTTATTGCTTTGTATAAAGTCCAAAATAAATTATCTAAAAGTTCACGTTAGGATCAATTTATACTGATACCACCCTTAAGCAATCATTTACCAAAAAACTCTTTCTCTTACAAGGAATGGCCAAGTTTTGTTGCTACCTTCTCACCATTACAAATATAATTGTGGATCATTAGTAGGATTTCATCAGATGAAAATTTAAAAATCTTTAATTTTGTAAATTTAAAGATAATAGCTTCTGAAGAACAAAAAATGAAGATAATGTTATAAAATAATCACATATGGTTGTACGTTCTATTATATTATTGAAGAAATAAATAATTATTTTGTTATTGAGTAGTTTTAAATATTGGATAATAACTTAATCACAACTAATATTTAAAGGTACATTTGTAACTTAATTACGTACTTTGACAAGTATTATTTCTCCCAAACATACAATTGTTGCTACAATTAAACCAGATAACCATATAGCAAATAGGCAGTACAAGTCCTTCACACACAATGGTGCTTTGGAAAAATTGGTATACATAGCATGGTTTTTAAAATTTTGTATTAAGCTTGAATATTCTACAAACAGAATACCGCTCTCCGTAACTCTGTCTACAAATGCATTCAAAATTGGTAAAAAGTAATGACCCTTTTTCATCGCAATTAAAAGTTCAAATCGTAACATTCCAGTATCGCTTGCAATAAAGTTAAGATCTTTGGTTATTTCATAAGGCACAAATTCTAAAACCATATTTACAGGGGCCGGAATGCTAATATTTCTGTAAACCTTGACAGTATTTACCAAATTTGTAACACTCTCGGAGTTTAGTGGTTGTAATTTATTAACAAGTTGATTAAAAATCGTGTTATTGTAATAAATAGCATTGTTTTTCATCGATTGTATATGGTTAGAATCAGTACACAAAATTAATTTTGAATTTATAAGTTTTTCCATTGTGTCGATTGGTGGCTCATATAACGGTTTTAATAGAATGCTACTCAATTTACTTTGAAATACATTATCAATCAGTATTATAAAAAATAAATAAAATGTCATGAACATTCTTAAATTACTTGATTTGGGCGAGCGTTTGACAGCAACTGAAAAAACTAATGAAAATGTACTGAATATACACATCGAAATTTTTTTATATATTTCAAGTTCATGCAAATGTCTTGCCAATATATTCCATATCACTCCTGCCATAAGAACGCAAAATATAATAGCAATCCATAATTTTAATTTAAATACCACAAATATTACCTTAAAATTTGGAATTTTAAGAGACCGAGGTACAATCCAGGAAGATATGTCGTAGTAAATGGTATTGCTAAAGTCATACTTTGCAAATAATTTCAAGTCTCTGGATATTTGCGTGGCCATTACAATATTATCATTGGTCGCATTGTTTAAAAGTTCGTAAGAAGTCCATCCGGAGAAAAATAATGTTATTTGCAATTTTTGAGTTAATATTTTAATGAAATTAATTAATAACGCATCCAGCTGTACAGTGCTTAATATATATTTAGTATCATTAGATTTTGAAAAACTATAAAACAGCAACGTACATTTAGTAAAATTTTGAGTTTCTCTTTTTAAAACACTACTAATTTTTTTATAATTGTACCATAAGCAATGGTTAACAATAAATTTTTGACCACATTGATTTTTTGATGCAAATGGCAACCAGAAGTAGATATCTGGAGTACTTTTGAGATTTTTGTTTAATACCAATACAATGACATTTTCTATGTTATAATAATGCCATAGCAATTTAAAAATGATTTTTACTTCTTGCACAAAATGAGT
This sequence comes from Rhagonycha fulva, assembly GCA_905340355.1. Classification (NCBI taxonomy): domain Eukaryota; kingdom Metazoa; phylum Arthropoda; class Insecta; order Coleoptera; family Cantharidae; genus Rhagonycha; species Rhagonycha fulva. Next base: position 41,777,514 of record HG996556.1, read on the forward strand.
TATTATAAGGTACCTTCCTCTTGGACTATTTCCGAAATTCCATAGCTGACTTTTAACAAGTGCATCAAACGTCGCATTTAAACTTGTGTCGTCTTGAATATACACGATATAATTATTACTGAAGCTCTCGCTGGAATTATATAATTTATCTGTTGCTGTTATTAACAATGGTTGCTGTAAAGCACTTATAAAATCTTCTTTTAAGTGTTGATCTACTAGCACATGAATATCGGTATTATCTCCAAAAATTTGTTTAGATGTTGTGGAAACACAGTTATAAAATACTGAAAAATTTTCTTGCGGAAATTTATATGCATTTGTGGTAAGCATTATAAGGTAACATATTAGTATTTTGAAAATCATGGTATAATTCATTATAGAATAGGAATTAGAACTAATTTTCTATGATTAATATATTGTTATGTGAATAAATCGCGATTGTAATACTTTTTATTATATTAAATATAAGTAAAGTAATTAGTCTTTTACACGCAATATATCTATTACATCATAAACACAGAGTAAATTTATATCTTTTTCATCATCATTAGTATTGTCAAAATAATGTTTTGTGGTTTAGTTGCTCTTCAAAGTTGTACCTCTGATCAAATACAAATCTATTCAATATTATTCAATATAGGATGAATTTGGATGATTGTAAACTCAAAATCTACAAAATAAATAATATCTAAAGGCCCTCAACAATGACTGTTAAGATAAAGGGTAAACGTAAAATATACAGGTTTAAGAATGAGACCAAACATTAGAGCTTATACAGAAGCCATACATAAGACATAACTGCAACTTTTACGCCTATGCTTATGTTGACGGTCGTTGTAAATAATAACTAAAAAATCCTATTTTTAAAATGTATTATTCAACAGAAAACCAACTTTTATTTGGAAAAAGAATATTTCTCAATAAGTTTTAATAATTTTGTTGTTCATGGGGCGCAGCCTACAAACTTTTTCACATTTTAGTGACAAAAAGTGCCTTGTTTTGAACATCAAATCGAGTACAAAAAGTGTTCATATATGGCCGGGATAGCAAAAAAAAAACTAAATTGATTTATATTTGTAACATTTTGTTCATTATGAAACATTTTCGATTTTAGATCATTTCTTAAACTCTAAGTAAAAAAAGTATGTTTTATTGTGTTTTAACGTCAAATAAATTGAAAAAGTTCTACAGAGATAAAGAAGTATGATCCAGAAAGTTGAAAGATGGACAGAGGTAATATATTTACCAGATAACTGACCTACCGTAAGATCTTGTTTCAAGAAAGGCTCTTCGGATGCCAGTCAACTTACTGTACTATCACGATTTGTATATTTTTGTAAATTAGCACTACGGAACAGTCTTAAACGACTTAATTTGGGAGAAGAATTGAGAGCAACCAAAAAAACTAATGAAGAAGTACATAAAATACAATTTGAAAATTGTTTATATATTTTACAATCATTTGAATGTCTTTTAATTTAATTTTAATTTTTCAATTAAATTACATATTATCCCAGTCATCATAATCCATAATAAAATTGACATTCATAATTTTTTTCCAAATAACAAAAATTTCACTTTAAAATTTAGAATTGCGACAAACCGAGGTACAATCCACGTACATTGTAGTAAATTTATTTGCTAAAATCATACACATCAAAGCTCTACAAATCTCTGCAATCTTCCGAATCTATGAAAATTCCAGTATTATTGGAATGGTTGAAAAAATTAAATGCTAACAACATTTTCTTGTAGTTGTGGATCAACTAATGCATAAATATCGATATACGGGGTGACCCAAAAACAGTAATAACAAAACTTTTTATCATTAAAACTTTATTAAACGAAGGAAAAACTTTTGCATCACAAATAATAATAACTAACATTATTGTTGACAAAAATTATTAACTAGTTTAAAAATGGCTGCCTTACACAACGTCAAACGTTTCCAAAAATTTAAGGCTACGCGCCAAAGCTCTTCCATAAATATGCGATCTTATATCCTTATAGCAAAATCTTGTTGAAAAGTCCAATTCGCATCGCCAGAATGTTAATGAACCTGTGGAAGAACGACGGCTTTAAGAATGTTGCGTCGGTAAACCTCTTGGTTAATTTTTACACTCTGATCCACAAAAACCAATGGAGTTTTTCTAGTTGAGCAAATTACGGCTTAAACCATTACAGACTGTTCATATTGACGGTGCTCTACGACAGTAGAAGTACATGGAGCATTAACAGACTAAATCCGGTCATTTTGACGGTTGTGAGCTTACTCGGCGGTAAAAAGCTTTTCATCAGTAAACGCAATCCGATTCTACGACAAAGAAGGCGGCGCGACAAAAAAGCTGATGAAATTTCTGAAATTTCACAAGCTTGTTATCATCGTTCAATAGTTGAACTTTATGAACCTTGTCAGGTTTGACCGTAAGGTGCTCTTTGGCTATTCGTCAAGCCGATTCACCTGAAACACCGATCTCGGAGGCAATTTTTCTTATTGAAACCCTGGAATTTTGCAAGAGTCGTTTCTTGATGATCTGACGGATCCTTGGCGTGTTGACTGTTCACTTTCTTCCGCTTCCTGGATGACGTCTGGTATGGCCACGCTTCTCAATTTGTTTGATTGTTTGGCTGGAATTTAGTGCCGCTATGCCGAGCCTTTGCGCGATGTCACAACTGCGCATTTCCTGTTGACGTAACCCTAAAATTTTTTTTTGATTTCTCTTCTTCCAGTCTATCTGTCTTAACAGACGCGTAGTGATTATTTTCATTTGTCTTATCGAGCCGTCGATTACTAGACAATATGATCATAATACCTTTGGCAGATTACTCTCGGTGGTTTACCATTGCCTTCCGAGGGGAGAGGGTCATAATGAAGTTGAATAAATTTTGTGACTTGGTGAGTATCGGTCCTTAGCCCGTTTACTTAGCTCACCTTTCTCATCGATTAGATATCTATAAAATAAGTAATAAAACACATAAAAAAATTTTGACAGTTAACTATACATATAGCATTTTTAACTGGCAATCTCAGTGTGCTAAAACAAAACACCATTAACAAAAATTTTTGTGTTAGGACCGATTAAACTTTGTTATCATTTTTTTTGGGTTTCCTGTATTTCCAAAAAGGTTTTTGGATAATATGAAAACACAGTTTTAAATCAGTGAGAACTTTTGCAGTTGAAATTTATATGCAATTGTGCAAATTACAACTAATCAAATGTTACAAGATTACAATAACACAATACAAGGATACCAATTTAAAACTTTGATCATTTCCTGGCATCCAACGACAACTATTCAAATAGATACGTCATCTAACAGCGATTCTTTAAAAACTATGAACAATACAAGAAGTTAAATCCGGTAAAATTATAAAGGCCCAGGCCGAATTAATAGTCAGCAATTTTACTTTGCGATCGGAATGCAAATTTTTCCCCAAACATATAGAAATAATTAAACATTTTAATATTTATGGTTCAGTAACTTTTTTTTTTGTTTCTTTGGAATAGGCCTTAACTTGGCAACAGTTAATTTGACCTCAAAAGCAACATGCAAAAGCGGGATTTAAACTTATGACCTTTAGATCTACAGCTCCACTTAGTAACTACTACAACAAACTACCTGTAGTTACATTAAATTTAGGTATGTTAAAATGTCGTTGAGGAGTAGGTCCGAGTATGTGGAATTTGACCTAAAGACAAGGCTAAAAAAAGTATTTGTTTTCAGTTAATCTAAAGTTATAATCATTTAATAGATGATAGAGAAATATTGTAATTTTTGCAACTCTTCATCAGAAGACTGTACCCCTTCATTTAGGAAAACCACCTCTCTTTTTTAATCATATGGCCTTGGAGTTAGAGAAATAAGGAAACATTTAGATATTATTCTTCAGCAATAATTTTTTTATTTTGTCGGCATGAGCATTAACTTGGCAACAGTTAATTTAAACTCAAAAGCAGCCCATTAATTTGCTACAATTTATTTTAATTTCCAAGAAATCAAAATTTTATTTAAAAAACTTTTTAAAAATGTACCTATTATTTAACCTTTTGCAGTAATGTAGGACTATATAGAAATATTTGAAAAGTATTTAAAAGTTTTTCAGACTTTCTCATCGGAACTCTGAATAAAAAAAGTTATTCCGATTTAGATAATATCACTAAAATACGCCAAAAGTTTTGTACTTGTGTTGTGTACTTTCTTTTATAGTGGCAATTATTTAAAAATATTTTAATCAAAATAGAATTTTTAAATCAAAACAGCTGTTTAACCAATATTTTAATAAAACAGGAGGTAACCTATAATAAATTATAGCCACGGCAGTGAAGTGATATGATCACTGGTTGCGTTACAGAGCGGAAATTCTGAGTTCGAATCATGGACGCTTCAGAATTTCTTAGCTAGGCCTTCCAGTGGACATTCTCACGCCGTGGTAAACTAGAAAACCGACCAAACAAAATACCCATTCCAAAAAACATAATAACAAGCAAAAATACTTAGCAAATTAACATTTACAACTGCTAATAACCCCAGTAGTTGATGCACGTTAAAATGTAGATAAAAAAAAACTATAATTATAACTTATTGTTTCTGTTATAAAAACCTAAAAAAACATATTACTTAAAAACCAGCTAAATATTTGATTGCTTTTAGTATAAAAGGAATCTATAATAACCAATATTTCTTCACATAAAAATATATAAATCACAGAAATTTAATTTACTTCGCTTCGTATATTGAATTCTACATAGGTAGTAATTATACCATGCTTATCAAAATATTACTGTGGCATTCTGTAATGCCATATTATACGATTGCATATAAATTTCAACTCCAACGTTTTCTACTTCCTCAAGACTGCATTTCCGTAATATCCACAACATTTTTTGGAGAAAATACCGATACTCATGTATTAATTGACCCACAACTACAAGAAAATTTTGTTAGCACTTTATCGCACCCATTATTAATAACAACAACAGATGAATTATATAATTCTAGTGAGAGTTTCACTCATAACTACATCGTATATGTTCAAGACGATATAAATCTAAATGCAACTTTTGATGTACTTGTACAAAGTATGATTTGGAACCCGAAAAGTAGTCCAAGAAGAAAATACCTAATAGTAATTCACTATGTGCAAGAAATTGAAACCATTTTTAAAATGCTGTGGCAATATCATATAAAAAATGTCATTGTAATGATATTAAATCAAAATTTTACAAGTACTCCAAACATATACTTCTGGCTACCATTTTCATCAAAAAATGAATGCGGTAAAAAATTTATTATTGATCGTTGTTTAGGTTGTAGTAATAAACAGATCAAAAAAATTTTTAACACCGAATCTCAAAACTTCACTCAATGTACACTTTGGTATTATGACTTTGAAAATGTAACCAAAGATCTCAATTATATTGTAAGCGGCTCACCATATGATGCGCTAGTTATGAGTTTCCTTAAAATAGTTGAAGAGAAATTGAAACTAACTTTATTATTTACCACATTTAGTGACGGCGATTTTTTAAACCACTCTAATAATGGTGAGATTTTTATAGATTCACAAAATTCCAGAGATTCTGAAAGCCTTGAAGAGTATGATTTTAGCAAAACATTTTACAATGATGTAGGTACGTGGGTTGTACCTCGGTCTACCGCAATTGCAAATTTTAAAGTGATCTTTTTGGTATTTGGAAAAGAACTGTGGGTGTCAATTTTATTGTGCATTATAATGACTGGGATAACATGGAATTTAATTGCAAGGCATTCAAATGATTCTAAAATATATTATAAACAATTTTCAAATTGTATTTTAAGTACTTTTTCATTAATTTTTTCAGTTGCTCTTCATTCATCTCCTAAATCAAACCGTTTAAGACTGTTTTTGACATTATATCTATTTTTTATAATATTGATAGATAACGCATTTCAAAGTAAATTGAGTAGTGTTCTTTTAAAACCTATATATGGTCCACCAATCGACACAATGGAAAAACTGTTAGATTCCACATTAAGCGTGTATGCTACCCCTATGGAAAGAGAAATTTTAAAAGATGGTGCACTTATTAACAACAACAGCATTTTTAAGAAAATTATTAATAAATTAAAACCAATGCGGTACAATAATTTTACTGATCTGATATATAAAATAAATCTTTATAAGAATTTTAGCATTCCATCATCAAAAAATTTGATTTTGGAATTTGTACCTTACAAAATAACAAAGGGAATTGACTTCATTGTCTTAGATTCTGGAATTTTGAGATTTGAGCTTTTAATTGTTATAAAGAATGGTCATCATTTTTTACCAATTTTGGATACTTTTGTTGACCGTATTACAGAGAGTGGAATTCTATATGTAAAATTTTCAAGTTTAATACATAATTTTAGAAATAGTGACAAGAGTGATGGTAATTCTAAAACACCAATTTCTACAAAACATTTATTTGGTGTTTTTGTTTTATGGTTAGCTGGTTTGTTTATTTCAACTATTGTATTTTTGGGAGAAATATTTGTTTTTATTAGAAATAAGTAAAAACTGGTGTAATAAATAGCAATATATTTTGACTTGTGAATTTTTTTGTATTAAAACTCTGTAATAACCGTCAATACTGTTTTTATTTCTATTCAAACATTTTTGAAGTTTGCCCCTAATTGAAGCTCTGGCCTACAATTCCCTACATGTGCAATGAATTCTAATAATTTTAATAAACAGTTTTTAAACTTTGGGACTGATTACCCCAAAAGATGCACTTTCAGAAATCCTAAAATCAGAACTATGTTGCTTTATCTAAGTCTGTGAAGACAAATAAGAATTGTAATTTAAAACAATAATATTGGTGATGATGCTACAGGTCAAAATAAAAATTGGTCAAAAAATGTCAATGTCGAAAGTAATAAGTATTAGCAAATCGTAAAGTACGTTTTTTTATGAAATACCAAATATCTTTTTACAAAATATTATGATGTCCATACGTCCTAGCATCAAAATACAATATCTCTTTATATTAATGCACATGTGGGGTATATAATTGTGATTTTTTCATTGTGCAATAAATAATAGATCTATTGCGTGTGTAGAAATGTTAAATGCTTTCAGTGTTTTAATGTAAAAGGAATTACAATCTAAATTTTCTTCATATAAATAGATGTTTTTAACCTATAAAGTTATAAATTATAATGTATGCCAAAATATTAATATGCTATATAACACTTTGTACCGCAGCTAATAAATTTCGATTGAAAAATTTTTCATTATTTGAAAACTGTGTTTCCACGATATCCAAAACGTTTTTTGAAGAAAACACCGATATTCATGTATTAATCGACCCAGAGCTGCAAGAAAATTTTGTTAGCACTTTACCGCACCCATTGTTAATAACAACAACAGACAAACTGTGTAATTCAAGTGAGAGCCTTAGCAATAATCACATTATATATCTTTACGACGATATAAATTTAACTACAATTTTCAATGTATTTGTAGAAAGTAAGATGTGGAGCCCAACAAATAGTCCAAGAAAAAGATATCTAATAATACTTAATCTTGTGCAAAAAATAGAAAGTATTTTTGAAATGCTCTGGCAATATGATATAAAAAGTGCCAGTGTTATGGTATTAAATCCAAATCTGGAAGGTTTTCCAAACATAATAATATACTTCTGGCTGCCATTTTCAACTAAAAACCAATGCGGTCAAAAGTTTATCATTGATCAATGTTTGCGTTGTAGTTGTAAAAGTATTACAAAGATTTTCGACGACCAATATCAAAACTTCACTAATTGTGTAATTCGGTTTGATAGCTTTGATAATGTAACCAGTGATATTAGTTATATATTAAGTGGTTCACCAATTGATGCGCTATTTACAAGTTTTATTAAAATAGTTTGTGAGAAATTAAAAATAATTTTATTTTTCGAAGAACTTTTTTATACAAATTTTGTAAACAATACCAGTGGTGATATTTTAATAGCTCCGGAATTTTCGCGAGACCTGGAAAGCTTTGCATATTTTGAAATGAGCAATGCAATTTACTACGATATATCTTCATGGATTGTACCTCGGTCTAAACCAATTTCAAATTTTAAGATTATATTTTTGGTATTTGGGAAAGAATCGTGGATGTTAATTATATTGTGCATTATTGTGACCGGAGTAATATGGACTTTAATAGCAAGACATTCCAATGAATGCGAAATATATAAACAATATTCGAAAGGTATCTTAAGTACTTTTTCATTAGTTCTTTCAGTTGCTCTCAAATTGTCTCCAAAGTCTAGTCATTTGAGAATATTTATGACATTTTATTTAATTTTTATAATATTGATTGATACTGCATTTCAAAGTAAATTAAGTAGTATTCTTTTAAAACCGTTATATGGATTGCCAATCGATACAATGGAAAAACTGCAAGATTCTAAATTAACCTTGTGTGCTGATCCTCACCATATAGAAGTGTTGAAAAACGATACAATTATTTACGATAACAGTATTTTTAAGAAAATTGTCAGTAAATTACAACCACTCTATTACGACAATTTGACTGAAATGGTAAATATTGTGAATATTTATCAAAATTTCAGTACACCAGTCCCTTTAAATTTAGTTCTGGATTTTATGCCTTCTGAAGTAACAAAAAATGTTGACTTTCTTGTGCATGATTCTGGAATTATAAGATTTGAACTTATACTTCTTATGAAAAAAGGTCATTATTTTTTACCAATTTTGAATACATTTGTAAATAGAATTACTGAAAGTGGAATTTTATATGTAAAGTTTCCTGATTTAGTACATAATTTTAGAAACAATGACAAGGATGACAATTATTCAAGAAGGCAATTACGTGCAAAACATTTGTATGGGGTTTTTTCTATTTGGATGGTTGGTTTACTTATAGCAACAGCTGTATTTTTAGTCGAGTCGATACTTTTTAATAATAATAAAACATAAATGTGTGTTTTCACCGTTGATAATTACTAATAAAAATTATATTATAAATTATTTTAAATAATTTACAAGTTGCTGTTAGTATAATGAATTATCCTTGCATACAAAGTGTTTTGCTATCATTTGAGATCCTCAGATAGGTATAATATAAGGACAGGAATATAAAATTAAAAACGTAATATTGTAAACGTAATTAAAGAAATTGTTGAAAAAAAAATATAATGTGTTTTATTTAAAGAGAAAAAAATTACCTTTTGAACTTAAAAGTGGAAACTGAACAAGAACATGTAAGATGTATGTTTAAAAGACTGCCAAGAAAAAAAAGAAGTTTTATGGAGAGCTTTTATAAACTGGCGTTAAAAAAAGTGACGAGTTAAACCGCCATTCTGGATCAATTATTGCTAAAGAAGCGTTGACCATTTCGCATCGAAGTACCCGATTAAAATATGCGCACCGACTTTCTATAAATTTTACTTCCATTTTCATGATATTTATAAACATTTAATTTACTCGTTCAATATGTTGATTTATTTTTAGTGAGTTTTCTAATGCGAGTCATAATAATTTATGGTTTTAGTTATTACATTGACAGGTTGACAAATTAACAAAAATTATAGAACCACAATAATCTAAACCATCATTTAAAAGTTTAAAATTATTATTGTAAAGCCATAGGTTTTTACTCGTATGTACATTTTTATGTATGTATATTTTTAATTCCGACCAATATAAGGTATATTGTCATGTTTTAAACCTCCTCGTATGAGATCATAGGATGGATCAATTTTAAAAAAAAAATCTAGCTTTACCCTGAGAAGTTATGTCCCAACAGGTGAATCTTTATTATTGGTTTTTAATTTAAATTTTTTTATTATTGATTTTGTTTGAGTAAGGAGACAGGATGATTTGGTCGTCAAATGTGCACATGATTTAATTTTGTTTTTGAAAATCCTTTAAAGGGAATTCTTTTTAGTTAAGTTTTCTTAGCTGAACAGCTCAATTCACGGAGGCAATTTTTCTGTGGTCAGTGAGATAATTTTAAGTTTTGTTTATAAAATTTTGTTGTTTAAAGTTTGAATTTTGTTTATTTGAAATGTGATATTTGCCGGCTGTTTTAAAAGTGTAAGTGATTGCAATGAACAGCAAATGGCGACCTGCGCATTGACACAAACACAGAAATTTGGATAGAAAGGCACAGGGGAAAGGAAAGAATTTTGGAAGAAGCCAGGACGCACTTGAGCAGCACAAAAAAACGAGACTTTTTTGAACGAAAACCGGCCAAGAGGCCATACGTAAATTTGAGCGCTCTGTAAATTAAATTTTATTAGTGAACCATAGTGGTAAAAATTTGTGTAAAGTTTACCCCACGTGAATTTCGACTAAACCAGCATTACAGCGGATGGAATTGTGTGGAGGCTGCCAGGATCTGGAAATTGTTGTCCAGATGGTCGTGCGATGTATGAAAATTCATGAGAGGCGCCATTGAAAAATTTTATTAGAACAAACGGTAAATGATTTTTAAATTATTAATAATTGCGCGTTGATGAATTCTACTCAACTCAGCGAACTGGTATTCGCTGCTACATGAAATTTATGCTTCTGGACTGTTTCAAGTTCTAACGATTATTTTCTGCGTTGCACATGTGCGAACTTGCTAAGCCGTGGTTTTGATTCCGCAGCTGTGTTGGAGTTACACGACATTGTTTGAGGCTGTTTTATTTTTAAATTTGTTTATTTTGAACTTTTTACACTGGGTGTACTATAATTTTTATTTTATTGTAAATAATTTTAATTGTTCATTTTATAATTGTGGAAGTGCAGGACGATTTTGAGTTGATTAAATGTCACTTCCACGATTATGTGACTCAGAGAAATTCATCTATACGGCCTCAGAAAAAATTTAATTTTGTTTTTGCTTTTTATCACTGTGTGATGACCATCTTATTCGTTTCATTATAATTTTATTTGTCATCATACTCTATGCGTTTTATTTATCCACCACATAGTTAGGATCCATTATTGGGACATATTACTCCACCAACTGAGTTAGAGAGTAATTTTTTTATTTTTTTGTAAAGGTATGAAAGAAACCTTGGCGGAAAATTTTCGGTTTCCCGCAAAACCTTTCATGTCATTGCAGTATAAATAGCTTCTCTATTATTTTGTTAATAAACTTTCTTATATTGTTAGAGTGCAAAATACAGGGAGCACCAAATGTCAAAAAGATATCTAATAGTTGGGAAGAAATCTTATCAGCTCTTTTGCTCTTGAGCGATTGCAATAATACAAATTTGGTGAGGTGATCTTGGTATGCCATAATAAACTGAAACTCTTGATCAGTTAGAGATTGCATGTCAGTTAGGTCTAACTGGCAGCAACTGTTTATTTCCAAATAAAGAATTAGCTTAAAAACCAAACTTGTCCATTACTTACTTTTTTTGGTTGGCAAGTTCGAGTATGTTGTGTGTATGGTACATTTTATTATGAACAACATTTATTCAAAACAACAGTAATTGTATTTTATTGCTTTGAAAAGTACACTTAAGAGTAAAAAAAAATGTGATTATCTCCGAAGTCAACAAAAGGGTATGCTGAATTGGAATTTATATACCAAACCATGCGTTTTGTGCCACTGGTTTTTGTTATCCATTAAAATGGAGATATTTCCCCCTTTTGCTTTAATTTTAATTTTACCAGTCTTGAAAAATATTACTGGTACTACTGATCACTGCTTAAAAAGTTTTGGTAAGTAAGATTATCTCTTAGAACATTTAATATAAAGAATTTAATGTTGCAAACCATCATTTTTGGCATAAGATAAGATCTGGAACTTAATTTTTAAAATGATAGAAATATATCGACTTCAGGATCACATTTTTAACTTATTTTTACTTCTAATTTATCTATTAAAACAAGGAAATCCATTAGTTTTGTTTTGACAAAACTAGTAAGTTATTTTGACCCATCGCATCGCTTGGAGTAATTTAGGAGTTGGAGTGCATTTTGCTTTAAATGGTTATAATTATAACTTTTTCATTGTGCCTTAATTCATATATTGCGTGTAAGAATGCTAAACGCTTATATTGTATTTGATATTAATTATTATAGGTAAAGTGTATTACAATGAGAATCTGTAGTTTTTTTACATAAAATTGTAAGATCTATTGAAAATTACCGAATTTTATTTTTTAAACAAATAAAATAGCGTGATTTTTTTTTAAATTAATATGTCATTACATACTGATTTTCATAGTTATACTTACCACAGTTTCATATAAACTTCAACTACAAAATTTTTCACTTGCACAAAGTTAGAAAATTTTACAATTATTTTACCGCATATTTTGTTAATATCAACAACAAACGCTTTGTATAACTCAAGTAAGAGTTTTAGTAATAATTGCCTAATATATTGTCGTATTATTTTTAGGATGAAAATGCTTTGAGCTAAGTTATCCAATTTTTATTATTATTTTGATGATTTTGATTTAAAAAGTTTATAAAAATGTAAAATTGTATGAGACGCCCCTGGAAATAGACAAGGGAGGAGCGTAAAAGTTTTTGAGAGGAGAGATGTGCGACCTTTCAAGTCGCACGATTTGCTTTTAATTTCTCTGATTAAAAAATAGTGAAAAATTGAATTTTGATTGAGCTGGAGAATAAAAGTTAGTAAAAGAAGTGTGGGTTTTCTTTATGTTAGCATTTATTTAAAAAAAATAGAGAAGAATATTAAAAAAATTTTAATAAAGGAATTTATTGAAGTAAGAATTAATTTTACATTGGAAAAGTACAAGACCGCAAGATAAGGGCGGTACGAGTGATAACTTGGACGATTGCTAATGTCCGATGTCCGAAAGTTGGCATATGCATAGATACATAAGTTGGGCAGTTTTGAGTAGTTTTTTTTTTAATTTGATATTGAAAAATTTTTGGTTTGTTTGAAATTTGGTAGGCCGGATTATAATGTGTCAATATGTAAGTTTCACATAATGTACTAAATACTACTTTTAATGCGTTTTTAAAAAGCCAGATATAGAAGGCTGTCGATTTAGAATCCCACAAATAGTCTAAGACGAAGACATCTAATAATAACTCATCATGTGCAAGAAGCAAAAAGCATTTTTTAAATTCTCGAGCAATATTTTTAAAATTAAAAAATAATCAAATTTTGGGGATAAAATTGATGGTCAATCGTTAGAGCCTAAATAAGTTTCAATTTTTTTCGTTTAAGCCTCTAGCGTCGCAAAAATATTTGCAAAAACGTTTTGGGGGACTGCAGACACGTTTTTTTTACCAGTCTCGATAAATATTACTGGTAAATTTAAAATGATCACTGCAGCCTGCACCCTGCAGCTCAAGTTGAATTTTAATTTGAAATGACTTTCAAACGTTAGAACTTCGTTAAAGCCTAAATGAGCTTCTATTTCTATCAGATTTCATATACTTCGGTATAGTTCAAATAGTTCAAATTTTCAAGTGCTCCAAGCAAGTTCCGTACGAAAGTTCTCAAGTTTAGTTCCATTTTGTCAGACTAAAATTTTTGTTTAGATTAAAAAAAATAATCCGGTTCGCTCCCCATTATAATTTTGATAAATAAATAGAACTGAAATATTTAATTTAACTAAATATTTCAGGCTTTGACAAAGATTTAGCGATTGACACCAATTTTACTCCAAAATTTGATTTGGAGAGAGAGCAGCGACATGCACTTTAAAATTTGCAAATGTAGTATTCAGGAACACTGACAAGGATAACAACTATTCTAATTTTAATTTTGAATTAATAAATTGGTACAAATAATGATATTACCGGAAAGTTTTGAACTCTTTTGAGTTTTCTTGTTAATAAATGAAACCACAAAAATCTTTATTTTATCTTATTTTTAAAAATATTGTTTTTGCCATAAAAGATTTTTGCCACTGGCACTCAACGAGAAACATCGAAATAATTTTAGTAGAGTTAAATTAATTAAAAGAGTAAAATTGCATCCTGAGCTTAGACCGAGGCAAGAAGTTTTTTTTAAGTAAAATCCGGTCAGATCCATAAACACCAGACATATCCAAACCAAAGAAAAAACCTAGATTTAGGCATTTTGACGTCATCACTAGGATTCTGGATTTGTTCTGGAGGGCAAGACAAGCTCGCGCGCACTTAGGCCACCAATCGGGCCCATTGTACTACCTCCGGTTTCAGTTACACCCCAGTCCTGTCATTCCCCACTGAGCCAATCCAGTTAGGATGAACTCTAGGATCCTGGCAGGTGGAGTGTCCCTGATTCTGGCCATGTCAGGCCAGAAGTCCCCCAACACAGATCCTCTTGTTGAAGTTAACGCCGGACAGTAACATAGTACATGTTCGGCTGTTTCCTCCTCTTCATTGCATCCACGACATATTGGGTCTTCTGCATATCCCATCATGTGAAGATGTTTGTTTAATCTGTAGTGTCCAGTTAGAATCCCTGCAATTATCCGCAGATTGACTCTGGACAGTTTCAGATAGTATCTAGCATGTTTCCAAGAGGGTGCGGTTATTGCAGCCCTTGCTTGACGGCATGTTGTTGTTTGTACCCATCTGCGGGTGTGCAGTTGTAGGGTATGTTGTTTTAAGAGTGCATCTAGAGCTTTAACTGAAGGCGTGATCATCGGCTCCGGGCCGCAGGGAAGACTATTGGAACCGCGTCTTGCAAGTTCATCAGCTCTTGTGTTGCCCTCATCACCTTGATGTCCCTTAACCCAGCAAAGGGAAAGAACATTTTGGTTAGATATATTATTCAGTGTCTGAATGCAATCAAGCACCAGACCAGAGGTGACTTTGTGGTTCCGAAGTGCCACGAGTGCCGCCCTGCTGTCTGAAATAATATGAATATGTTGGTTCTGGATATGTCTATCCTGAACTATTTTTGCGCATCGTAGTATGCCCATAAGTTCCGTTTGAAATACGGATGCATATGTGCCCAGCGCTATGCTTATGCTTAGGTCAAGTTCTGCAGAATATATTCCTGCACCTGATCCAGCATCGTTTTTGGAGCCATCCGAATATAGACGTATGTCATAGTTAGGTGCTCTATCAGTATTTAACAGAACGTCGTACTTCCTGTCAAATATATATTTAGGTTGGATTCTATCTGGCTCCAAGTGCAGTAGAGGTATTCCTTTGGAATATTCCTCCAAAATCCGCATATGTTCCGTAGTTCCATACCTATTGTCCCATATTTTCCAACTACGTAGCCTGAGCGCCCCCCTAACCGCCATCTCCTGCACATGAAGATCAAGTGGTGGGAGGCAGAGGAGAGTCTCAAGAGCCGCAGTCGGTGTTGTTTGCATTGCCCCAGTTACAGCCAGACAGACTATTCTCTGTATTTGGTGTAAGGAGGATGCTGTTGTTACTTGTTTGGTTCTGGGCCACCATACAAGGGCACCGTAGCATAGCATGGGTCTGACAACGGCGGTGTAGAGCCAGAGGGTGATCTTAGGAGACAAGCCCCATGACCGTCCCATTGTTCCTCGACATTGCCAGAAAGCCAGCTTAGCTTTTTCGAGTTTCATCTGTAAATGTTTTCCCCAGTTCAGCTTTTTGTCAAGTATTATTCCCAGATACTTGACTTCATCGGCTAGTTTTAGAGGAGTACCTGTTAAGCTGGGCATAATCATGTCCGGCAGCTTTCTTTTTTTGGTGAATAGTACAAGCTCTGTCTTTGTCGGATTTACCGAGAGAGAGTGTTCTTTACACCATTGTGCTAAAATCTTGAGAGCATCCTGCATTAGCATGCAGAGGATATTCTCATATTTTCCTGTAAGCAGTATGACGATGTCATCTGCGTAGCCTAGGGTATAATAGCCCATATCATTTAGGAGTTTGAGTAGGCTGTTCACTACCATGTTCCACAGTAGTGGGGAGAGAACTGCCCCCTGAGGGCAGCCTCTTGTCACAAATCCTTTAATCTTTGTGTCTCCAATACTGATCTCCACGGCTCTCCAAGTCAGTACAAAAAGAATCCATTTTGCAATGATCGCGGGAACCCCATGAAGTTGTAGTGCTACACTCATACTTTCGATGGTAGCTTTATCAAAAGCTCCTTCGATATCAATAAACACGCCCAGGGTGGATTCACAATTATCCAACGACCACTCTATGCGCTCCACTACCTTGTGAAGTGCCGATTCGGTCGATCTCCCTGGGATGTATGCATGTTGATTCGCATGTAACGGTCTGTGGATCAGAACCGTATCACGGATCTCTCTATCGCATAGTCTCTCCAACGCTTTCAGGAAAACACATAAACACATAAACACATAAACACATTCACATAAACACCAGACATATCCAAACCAAAGAAAAAACCTAGATTTAGGCATTTTGACGTCATCACTAATAGAGTCAACTAAACTGCTCGGAATCTATTCGGCAGTAATTATTATTATCAAAGAAAGCAAGTCAACAGTTCTGATTTGTTTTATTAAAACTCATCACAATCTCATATTTAATTAAATTAAGAAATAAATTTTTTGGGACTATTAATTAAAATAACGCCAAAATGGTTTGCACTCACTCGACTCAAAGTACAACTCCACACCGGCCAATAGATGGCTGGCAACTTTGTCATATTATTATGGTAAAAATATCATCAAAATTTATGGATTTGCTTTTCTGTTTCTATGCGAATCGTTCACCGTTAACCATGTAATAATTATGGAGGAACCATAAAATAGTGCATACGTAAAAAAAATAAACAAATTAAGTACCAAGTTGTTTATTTACTTAAAAGCGTTTTAAGAATAACTTTTGAACTTATTTTTTGAGTAGGCACTCAAGAAATTATCTTCCATTGTTACAACTTTTACATTTAATATTTAACCAAAGTTATACAACAAAGTTGTTAAATTAGTTTTTTTTAGTTTTAGTATTACCATTGCGTGTTAAATTTTAGGAAATGTTCTTAAATAAATATTCGTTTAAAACTATTTTATTGTAATATTAGCACTTCATTTACATACTGTTCAATATTAAGTTTATTAAGATTGAGTGTTTCATAAACGTGAAAAACATGGTTAAAAAATATTTAATCTATTTTATGTTCATTAAGGTAATTGTGATTAACTCATCTAGTTTTGAACTAGAGGAATCGCAAAATGCCAAAAGATGTGTACTCAAAATTGTTGAAGAAGTGTTTCCAATAAATACTACCATACATTTGTTGGTTGATTCAAGCTTAAAACTGCAGTTCCTACAACATATTGTGAATCCTAAAGTAATAACAACAACTGAAAACTTATTGAAAAAAACTATCAATGTTTACAACAATTATATTATTTATTTGCACAGAGAAGCAAATTTAATTTCTTTTTTGGATTCGTTCATTAATGGCACAGTATGGCATTCACATCACAGCCCAAAAGGAAAATATCTGATTTTGACTTCATTAGTGACAGAAGCAAGGCTTATATTTAAATTTTTATGGAAACATAAAATAAAAAACGTTATTTTAATGGATCTACCAAATCAGGAAAGCACCATGCTTCCTAAACTGTGCTTGTGGTTTCCTTTGGAACCAAAAAATGATTGTGGAAAGAAATTTGAACTAGACTATTATGAAAATTGTTCTTACCCAAAATCAAAAATAACTTTTATAGATACTTCGGCATCAATTATTGGGTGTACCATAAATGTACTTCAAGATGAAAATGTAGAAATGACCGATCCTATGTACACCTTACAAGTATCTCCTTTAATTGTTATTTTAGTAACCTTATTTTCCTTATTAAAGCAAATTTTTCATGTAAATATTGCCTATGTAGTCCGTAATGGCGAAGAAGATGTAAACAATGTAACTGATGATATTCTAACCACTCCAGTAATAACAAGAGATGTGGAAAGTTATGGTATTAGTGATGCACTGTATCATGATACGAGAGCATGGCTTGTTCATCGACCTGGTAAAATTACTAATTTGAAGGTCATTTATTCAGTTTTTGACAAGGAAGTATGGATTGCAATTTTTTGTTGTGTTATATTGACAAGTATTATCTGGAATTTGATCGCGAAACGTTTCAATGAAAGAAGTTTTTATAAACAATTTTCAGCGTGTATTTTAAGCACATTTTCTTTACTCTTTGCTATGTCACTAAAATGGCAGCCCGTATCTAGTAATTTAAGAATACTTATGATTTTGTATTTATTCTTTATTATGCACATCGATAATGCATTTCAAAGTAAACTAAGCAGTATTCTATTAATCCCTTCAAATGAACCACCCATCGATACCATGCAAAAATTACTGGATTCAAAACTGATTTTCTTTTCTAATAAATACATGATAGAAAATATGAAAGAAGAAAATCTGTACAATAACAGCGTGTTTGCTCAAATTCTTAAGAAAATGGTAACGATTGATTCTTTGAATAATGCTGAATATATAAGAAAAGTGGCTTACGATAAAAATTGCAGTACACCTTTGGAAAAATTTGTTACATTAAAGGTATATCCAAATGAAGTTAAACTTTTGCATTTCATTGAAGACGACAGCGGATTACTTGGCTCCCATATGACATTAGCTTTTAGAAAAGGACATTACTTTCTGGAAATATTTAACAAAATTAATAGCAGGCTCGTTGAGAGTGGTTTCTATGAAAACATTCTTTCCAACTCGACTAGTCATGTAATGGAAGAAAATGAGTCTAGCTCTCAGAAATTAACACTTCAGCATTTTTACAGTGTTTTTATTATTTGGTTTTTTGGCTTAATGTTTGCAGTTTTTACGTTTATAATTGAAATTTGTAATAATGGTTTGGTTTGTGCTAAAAAAAACGTAGTGATATAATTTTGTAAAATGCATCTTAATCCATTTATATAATGTTATAATAATATATTTTAGGTATGTATGTAAAAATATAGAATAGACTTAAGGGGGAACGGCAGGAAACGTAGACGCTCCAATAAAAATTTTACGATTAAAACCTCGATTTATTGTGATAAAGCACACTTTAAATAAGAGAATTAGGTGAGGAAAATGGCCTTAAAACCAACAGTTTTTTCAAAAATCGAATTTAAAAAAGCTTGATTTTCGAAGGATAAATCGCTCGTGATTGGTTAATCACGGTAAGCCAGGCATTCTGTTGGCGGTACGCGTGGAGTAATGCATGGTAGTGTTGCACTTGATAAATTTTTCAGTAAGTCGTACGCCATGGCAGTAAATCCGTTCCGGTTACCTGATTTGCAGGTAAACTCAATTTATGACGTCAACGCATTTTTTAATGCGGGTGATGAAGAGGCAGTTCGGTTTCTCCAGTCTCGCGGGTTGTTGCCAGCCAATAAGCGCTGCACGACACGTTCGTGCAGAAAGCATTGCACCTTGGTGAAACACAACCGCTACAACCTCAACTACTGTTTTCGGTGTCCAAAGTGCAAAAAGGTGTATTCCCTAAGCGAGGGCACCTTCTTTGCGCACCTTAGGCTTTCACCAATGCTGGTGTTCGCCGTGTTATGGATGTGGTCGTGCAATTCACGGGCCGGTGTAACCGCAACCGTTCTTGGGTTGGATCGACACGTCGTCTATCAGTTACACCGCAAATTTCGCAGTATTTGCACGTGGAAACTCCGCAGCAACATTGCACTCGTCCAACTCGGCGGCCCAGGTGAGGTGGTGCAAATCGATGAGAGCGTGATCACCAAGCGGAAGTATAACGTTGGCAGAGTCGTCGCCCAGCAGTGGATTGTAGGTATCTACAGTGTCACTGCTAGGCGAAGGGTTGTTGCCTACGTTCCGAATCGCTCACGGGAGACGCTACATAAGCTCATCTGCGGTTTAGTACGACCCGGGACCGAGATTTGGACCGATCGCTGGCGGGGTTACATTGGGTTGGGAGCGATACAGACCGTAAATCCACGCTACATCCATCGCACGGTGAACCACAGCAAGAATTTTGTAGACCCCATTACAGGGGTCTGCACAAATTCGGTGGAGGGCTACTGGTCGCAGCTAAAGGGGTTCTGTCGTCGCTTAGGTGTGATGCATTCCTCTTTGCTCGCTAGTCACTTGGACCAGTTTTTGTGGGTTGGGTTGTTTGGCCGCACACCTGCAGCTGTGTTTAACGAACTGCTGCATCAGATCGCGGAACGGTATCCTGTGTAAGGTTACGACAAAAAGGTCCTTTTCAGGACCAAAATTACTTAAGAAAAGGGTTACTTAAATTTAACGAACGGTAGTTACTTTTGCGCGTGGGTCCGACTCGTGCGAGGGTGATTTTGATGAAAACTAATTTAAAAATATCCCTAGGCCCGTGGATCAATGAAATGGTGGATCTTTGAGAGGTGAAACTCGTGAGGGTGAATTTTTAACGCACTGTAGTTGTGCGAAGAAAAATCGACTTAAAGCACCTCTCGCTGCGCTCGGGCGCTTTAAGCCATTTTTCTAGCACATGTACTATTCGGAAAGGTGGTTGTGCAAGGAAAAATCGACTTAAAGCACCTCTCGATACGCTCGGACGCTTTAAGCCATTTTACCAGCACATTTAGGGTTGAAAATCAAGATTTTCGTTCGGAGTGCACTGTTACTGCATCGCAATGCAAGTGTCGCTCCCACTCTGCGCAAAGCTAAGACTATATCTGGGTGCACGTACCGACAGAATTAACCAATCCCGAGCGACTTTGCTTTAAAATTTACTGCAAAAATCGAAGTTTTTAAATTCGATTTTTGAAAAAACTGTTGGACTTAAGGCCATTTTCCTCACCTAATTCTCTTATTTAAAATATGCTCTTTCAGAATTCATCGAGGTTTCAATCGTAAAATTTGCATTTAATCGTCTACGTTTCTTACCTTTCACCGACTTAAGTAGTATCAAAAACATATAGAAAATATTAATAGGTAATAATGTGGATTTTGTTTGTCTTAATAAATTGTTTTTCTAATAATTTTTAATTTTAGGAACGTAGTGTTAGAACACTACCAAAATGAGTTTAACTAATTTAAAATATTTTCACTGTTTATTAACTAAGCATTTAAAATTTAGCACAATTCACTGTTACCTAAAAATGTTTGAATCTTATCAAACATATCCAAATTGTACCCTGAAATATGCAAATTCTTAAAATTTCAAGCAATGATATTTTTTTTAACCAGCTGACTGAACAAGTCAATTTTAATTTCTTTTTTTACAATATGTGCACTTTGATATCTGAGAATAATTAGGCTTTCATATTTAACAGTGATTTAACATTGGAGTCAATTGAAAGTCACAAAAAGTATTTTCCAGGTCTAGCTATGTAAATATTTCAAAATGTAAAAATATACCATTTTTCAGCTTTAAATGCCATTTTGTTCAGGTAGATATCTGTAGTAGAAACATTTTTACATCTAAAACCGCAAAGCACAAAAATAAGACTTTTCAATTATTTGAAAATTAAGTCCTTGTGGATTGTGGTTTTTGCAACCTTAAAAACATTCCCAGAAAATTTGAGCACAATCCAAAAAATGCTGACAATGCTGACTGGTGATTTTATATGAAATGACCTTTTCCAAAAAATGGGTTCAATTGGGAGTATTGGCAAGCATTCTCTAAAGTCTGAATTTTATTTATTTAAAAAATTGATAAATGGTGTATGTGATTACATCTTATATGAAATAAGGTATGATCTTTAAACTTTGGTTTGTCAACCAGCTAATAAAGGAAAATTTGATGGATTTTGTCATTTGTATTATTTGGAATTGAAATGTTTGCTTTAGTTTCTAAAAGTTTAAATGTGTTTGTTTAAGGGTTGTAGAATAACGTGTTTAAAAGTTAACAAAAATTTTGGATACTTTAAGTAATTTTTACAGTTTGATAGTAACTAAGAGTGAGCTAAGTAAACGGGCTAAACACCGGACTCTAAACTAGAAGCCCTAGGTTCAATCCCCCAGTCCGGCTACAAAATTTATCCAACTTTATTATGACCCTCTCCTCTCGGAAGGCATTGGCAAACCACCGAGATTAATCTGCCAAGATGTAGCATTTCAAATGTTTGCCAATTTCCGATAGGAGACGGCACCTTAAGAAGAAGAAGAAGTGGCTAAACTTGAAAACAGAAGATGAGGTTTTTCCAAATATCAACTGTGCTAGAGAAACGTTATCTGGCACTTCTTCAAGAAAATTTTCTTTTGGTGTCTACAATTTTTGGCTAAGCTATGTGAATTTTAGAAGGTGTTTGTTGCAGAAGTATTTTCTAGTTTCAGAGATTTTTTTCACGTATAGAAAACCTAAAGAAGTGTTTTTGAAATTGTCTAGGAAGCACATTCATAACGAAAATTTTGTATGATGGAAAATTGGAATTATCTGGTAAATTTTAGACCTTCCTGCTTCAAAGAGATGATCTTATATTGTTGTGAATTTTTACGAAACCATTTCAAGTAATTTCGCTGCAAAATGAGGTAAAAAATGAGAACTTAATTTTATAAAATTGGCAACTTTCAACAAAGGCGATTTGATTGATTGAAATTGTATTATAAAACCTGAAATTATTACTGAGGTGTCTTCTAACATTTGTAAATTTGTAAATGCAAATATTTATCTTATTAATAATTATTATATTTGAGTTTTAAAAGAGTTAGTTTATTTTATTTCAAAACATTTTGTGGTACATGTTTGATACTGCCGGTGTAGCCGGGAATTTTAACCCCCTTTTATTTTACCCCCGGGGGTAAAATTTCACTAGGGAATTTTTACCGGGGGGCTAAAATTACCCTAGGGAATATTTACCGGGGGTAAAATTTTACTAGAGAATTTTTACCGGAGGTAAAATTTCGCTAGGGAATTTTTATTCCCCGTAAAAAATGATTAGGGGGTAAAATTTCACTAGGGAATTTTTACCGGGGGGTAAAAAGCTCAAAATATTCTTAGTGAATATTTACCTCCTTAAGAAATTTTATAGGTAAATAAGAATTTTTATATCTGTTTATGTATCAAAATTTATATGAATTTACTGCAAAATGCTAACATATCTTTCTCAGATATTTGAAGAATAAAATAGAATAATTTAAAAGCTTAACACATTTTTTTAAAAATTACATTTATTTATACACTTTTTTTACCGAAATTCCTACTTCAAAATGATTTGAATTTTTATGGTTTAAATATATTGGTAGATTTTTGTAATTAGATTCATCGGAAAGGTGCATTGAACTTGGAAACCTTATCCATGCAGGATTTTTTAAAATTTTAGTAAACGAATATATCGTGGGTATTCTGCGAAAAAGCACTAAGTCAATATTTTGCTGTTTTGACTTAATCATGGGGTTGTATTGATTGGTGAACGCTAAACAAACTGCGAAAACGACTAAATCATATTTCCAAAAATAACAAAGATAATTTCTGTTTTAAGTCAAAATCACTTAAATTTGTTCAGGGAAAATTAAAAAATATTTAATTTTTTTTTATTTTATTGTTATTTTTTACCTTATGTACCATTTCTGGACAAAATATTTAAGAAATAAATGTGATAAATGGGAAAAAACTGCTGCTGAATCTTAATTTTACCTTTATTATTTAAGAAAAATGCACTAAGTCATACATTTTTACACTTTTTTTTTAAATTGACCAATAGGCAAATATTTTTAAATAACAAATGAGGGAATATTGAAGATGATAAAGCATTGTATCGTTCGCAACCATTAATTTTCTGACATCTTAATAAATATAATTCTTATTTCAATACAAACTTTCAAATGCAATTATCTCAAAACTATGAATATCGACTTAGTGCCTTTTCGCAGAATACCCACGATATGTCGGCCCCTATGAGTGCTGCAGTAAAAAGCATCTCAACATCTGTTGCCCAAATTGAATTTTTGTGATATTCATGTAATTCTGAACAACAGAAAACAGATCCACTTTTTGTTTTTGAGTTTTCATAAATTCAGTGATTAGCTTTTGTACTTCTTTGTCTTCCAAAATCTAAGGAAGATATTTTAGCATCTCAGAATATAATATAATCGAATTTGATACATAAACAGTAATAAAAATTCTGATTTACCTCTAAAATTTCTTAAGGGGGTAAAAATTCACTGAGGTTATTTTGAACTTTTTTACCCCCCGGTAAAAATTCTCTAGGGAAATTTTACCCCCAGTAAAAAATAATTAGGGGGTAAAATTTCACTAGAGAATTTTTACCGGGGGGTAAAATTTCACTAGGGAATTTTTACCGGGGGGTAAAATTTCACCGGGGTAAAAATTCCCGGTTACCGGTTGTAACCGGGAATTTTTACCCCAGTGAAATTTTACCCCCTAATTATTTTTTACTAGGGGTAAAATTTCCCTAGAGAATTTTTACCGGGAGGTAAAAAAGTTCAAAATAAGCTCAGTGAATTTTTACCCCCTTAAGAAATTTTATAGGTAAATCAGAATTTTTATTACTGCTTATGTATCAAATTCGATTATATTATATTCTGAGATGTTAAAATATCTTCCTCAGATTTTGGAAAATTAAAAATAAATAAAATAAGATAATTTATTAGTTAAATAGTAAAAGAAATAGTAATACAGGGTAGGGCGCGAAAACTCCCCACATTTCATAAAATTGCAGTGGAGGATGATAGATAACACAGGTCAACAAAATCAAAAAAAAATTTTGGTGCCAAAATATTGTTAGTTGTTTTGTGTTAGGTGTGCATTGGCAGCACTAAAAATATTTTTTATTTTTTTTTCCTACGTGTAGTTTTGGATTTACCCTCAGTTTTGAATATTGGCTTTAATCAGTACTTGCGTTTGCGTAATTGCTTTCTTATCGATACATTTCTAAAAATAAATTAATTTTTATATCATCTCTTCATCGTGAAGAAGTTGTCTCAATGATCCAAATGTGTTTTGTTACATTTGTGGTGAATACACAGTTAAATAGTTCAGAAAACCTATTACCGATTTTATAAAAAATGGAAAAAATAAAAAATCACTTCAATAACTGTTACTTCTGTTGTGTTAATTTACGTGGTGTTAACGTTAAAATAATGATTTATTTAGAGTTAGATTTGGCTAGAAGACTCTTACCACATTCAGAGAAAGTACCTGTTCCAACAGTTTCTTCTATTCGTGAACCATCATTTGAAGAAATCTTTAATAAAGTGAGTAGCGCCAGTGATTTCAAAAGAATACCGTCTACATGTCCCCCCCTCACCTCCGCTTATTGGCACGTCACTATAAATATCAATGGAGTATTTGTGTTGATCTAAAGCAAATCTTGACCAATGACACTACACCTCGTTTACGAAAGTTGAAAAAAAGAAAGTTTTTATATATATAATAATGTAATAAATGTTGTTTATGATGTAAATTTTTGTTTTTCTGTACAAGACAAAATCTCGAAAACTACACGTAGGAACACCAAAACTAGTGTTGACCAGTGTAATAGATCTACGTAATACCAACTAAGATATTATAATAATTATTTTCTAAATAAGGTAAGTGAAACAAAAGCCAGTAGGTATATTTCATATCATTATCAGAGTAATTTCCAAAAATTAAAACAAAATGTTTAATCCACGAGAAGGTGATGAATTCAGTAATGACAATAAACCTGATATCGTCAAATCATCAAAATACATCACCTTGGATTTCAATATGGTTATGTAATTTTTAACTAACAAAACGTATCCTCAACATATCAAAGGAAAAGTCTAATTTTCGAAAACAATGTAAACCTTATACAATGGAAAACAAAACTTTATTATACAAAAAGAAAATTAAAAAAAGTGACAGAACCACAAGCGGTGATGCAGAACATGGTAATTAAAAACATTACCATGGCAACGAATTTCAAGAAAAAAATGGCGAAAATGAAGAAAATGAATCATCTGTGGAAGAAATTTATTATTACGGAAAAAATCAAAATGTCGTTTTTGTCCCATAAATAATATTTGGCAAAAACAACTTTGTGAGAAGCTTGGACTTTCATTTGACAAAAATTCCGACGTTGCAAAAACAAAAAATTCGTTGCTCCATTCGCCTCATACTGTTATATATAGACGTCAAGGCAGACGGTAACTGTTTTTTTAGATGCATATCTTTATGCATTACCGGAAGTGAAGATCAGCAGAAAGAAGTACGAAAGCTAATCACTGAATTTATGAAAACTCAAAAACAAAAAGTGGATCTGTTTTCTGGTGTTCAGAATTACATGAATATCACAAAAATTGACAAAAATGCAATTTGGGCAACAGATGTTGAGATGCTTTTTACTGCAGCACTCATAGCGGCCGACATATATTCGTTTACTAAAATTTCAAAAAATCCTGCATGAATAAGGTTTCCAAGTATCAATGCACCTTTCCGATGAACCTAATTACAAAAATCTGGCAATATATTTGAACCGTAAAAATTCAAATCATTTTGTAGTAGTAATTTCGGTAAAAAGAAGTGTAATATAAGAAAATGTAATTTTTAAATAAATGTGATAAGCTTTTAAATTATTCTATTTTATTCTTCAAATATCGGAGGAAGATATTTTAGAATTTCGCAGTAAAGTATTATAGATTTTGATACATAATATATTGACATGAGCCGTGATAGATACAAAAATTGAAAATTTCCACAATTGAAAATTTAATTTAATAATTTCTTAAATTTGAATGTTTTTGACTTTTGCTTGGACGAATGGAATTATTTGCAGTCATTTGTTGCACTAATAGTTATGGTGCGCAGAAACGTAATTTTATAGGTGGATTCTTTGTTCTGGAACCTGAAAGAGTTGGATTAATCAAAGATGAAAAAGCGTTTAATTTTGGAAATGTAATTTTTTTATGTTTTGTTTACTTACCTAATTTTAAATTAAAGTGTTGTGCGGTGGTAGCTTCTGCAATAGTTGGTACGCCGGAGAACTAAAAAATGGTGTAAAAATTTATTGTGTGGTAACTTGGAAATGTTTAACTTGGCAATGGATTCTTCAAATTTAGCGGGTGAGATTGACCAATAGGCATTTGACACGAATTTCCAAATCTGAAGAGGACAGGAAGTGAAAAAGGAGAAAAAGGGGATAAGAAGGTTAGAAACGATGAGCAATAATGGAGTGGTAAGCTCAACCACATCGTCGTAGTTTTTCAGATGTTGGATAAATTAAATAATTTGCAAGTAGTTTTATAATAATGTTGACCAACTAAAAAGAGAATTGTGAGTGCAAGAATAATTTCATGTGATAGGATGATTGAAGAAACATCGAAAAGGCGACTTACCTGTCATGCTGTATAATCTGCTCGACCATTTTGTTAAGTCATGGATGTAAATTTTATATGGCTCAATTTTGGCTTCTTTGGAATATCTTGTTGGTAAATAATATTTCAATTCTTTATTATGAACGTTTTCAACAATTGTTTTCAACAATTTCGTTACAATGCAATTTGAGAATTTGAGGTTAAACAAGATGCACGTTATGGAAAATTTGAATATTCGTGTGCAGCTAATAATTAATTTATCTCACTTTACTAATTAAATTCACTGAAACTTTTATAATCACTACTCCATTTTGTTCGGTTATAAAGAAGATTAATTAATGTGTTTAACTTTTCGATGTGTTACATGCGTGTTAGTAGTTGCTACCAATTTCGTATCAGTGGTTCCAAAACTACCATCAATTTAAACTATTTGATTCGGCGACCGACTTAAATTTAAATGAGAACTATTTATAATTTTTTTTTGTACAAATTTATTCCAGATTTATAAAATTTTATTGAACGCTATAATTGTCTTACAAGTTGTAGAAATTATTTGGAAATTAAATGTG
Organism: Rhagonycha fulva; assembly: GCA_905340355.1. Taxonomy (NCBI): domain Eukaryota; kingdom Metazoa; phylum Arthropoda; class Insecta; order Coleoptera; family Cantharidae; genus Rhagonycha; species Rhagonycha fulva. The sequence goes on from HG996556.1 coordinate 41,805,198, forward strand.
TAAATTTGTAGGACGATTATGTGAAATATTTGATATTCCAACTAAGTTAAATGACATTAACGATAAGATTACGTTTCATTTGTATAATTCCTTTAGATTTGAATACAACATTCGTCTAAGTAAAGATTTGTTCATTCCCTGCATTTGAGTTTTATTTTGGTTGGGAAAATTTTCAAAGTTTTAATGGAACCTACTCCTTGAGATTGTCTCAAAAGTGTAAACTCCGAACAACGAGCTACGGACCTTTAAAGAGTTGTTCGTTAGAACACGACATCTTTTATTTGGCGCACGAACGTGGGGCTCCGAAAAACAAAAGTGGTTTTTCACTCGATAAAATTAATTGTAGGATTGTTGAAAGTAAGGGGATTAATTGCAATTGAATTAAAATCAAAAATGGATAATACACCAGGGGATAAATTAACAAGGGAGTTTGAGATATTGTGTCAACTAATTGCTGGGATGGATAATAAATTTTCTGGGAATTTTACATCATTACAAGGGGAGTTAATAGAAATGAAAACAGACAACAAAGTTCAGTTAACGGAAATAAAAGCAGAGCTAAAGAATGACATTAATGAAGTTAAAAACAAATTAAAAATTTTAGATAAATATCAGAAAAATCTGGACATAATGGACAATATAAAAATTAAAGACGAGGGGATAGTAAAAGTTTCAAACCAAAATACTGAAATAAATCAAATTATTCAGGTAGAGAAAAATTTAATTATTGTAAATTGTCCTGTTGTAGAGGAAAATTTGGAACCGGTAGTTTCAAATGAGTTTTTGACCTTTAATGATGTTTGTGAAGAACTTGAGGACGTAAAAATTTTGGATATAGTTGTTAATAAAATTAAAATTTATACTAGAAAACAGATTAGGGGTATAAAATTTAATAAATTAAAATCCAAAAAAAAATTAAAATTCACAAAATACCCAGGCATAAGTAAAACCAAAAGAAAGGAATTTAGATTTGAGTTAAAAATTTTAAAATTTTATTCTAAAGAGGAGGTTTTGGCCGATTTGGAAATTTCTACGGAAAATGAAAAGGAAAATTTAGGTTATTTTATTAAAGAAAATTTTGAAATTTTTGAGAAAAATAACAAAGACAAAAATTCAAAATTTATACGATTGATAATTATTTGTAAAATGATTTCTTGCATGAAGAAAGTTGCAGGAAAAGAATGGCTGTGTGTCATGTTAAAGTGGGCTTATCGCAGGGTGCGATGGAAATAATTTTGTAAATAAAAACCTTAAAATTAATAAAGATCAGGAAATTTAAAATTAAGACAATTGCAATTAACATGGATTTGAAAAATTTAAGATATTAGTAAGAATTTGTAAAAATGAAATTAAATTAGAAAATTTTGTAAGTAGTATTGATTGATTAATTAAATTTAGAAATTAGTAGTTGTAAAATAAGTTAAATTTAGGGGATAGCTGTAAATTAGATAAAATTAAATTAAAATTAAAATTTGTAAATTTGAGATTAACATAAGATAAAAATTAAAAATAAAATTATGAATATGAGCATCAAACATTCCTGACCAAATATTGTGATAAAAGATTAAGAATTAGAACATGGGTAGAATAAAAGTTTAAATGAGATACTAAGCAATTTTAATTAATGAAGATTTTTCTGAAAATAAGGTGGAAAATTACAACAAATTTAATGATGGAAATTGAAGTCGTATTTGGCAAGATAATTGAAAATTAATAATAAAGTTGATAATTATCAAAAGAATTTGTTACTGTGAGATTTTGGAATTTAATAATTTTAAGGGGTTTAATTAAAATGGGGAAAATTAATAAAGAATTATGAATTGAGATTAAAGTGAATTGATATGAAATTTATGAATAATTGATTGGGAAATAAAATAAAATGATTAAAATAATTTGAAAGCCACAGTAAAGGATTTAAGTAAATAAAAGTTAATTGGAGGATTGAGATTCAGTAAAATTGCAAGGTACGAGTGAAAGTTTAAAATTGTTAAATATCCACAAGGGAAAAATTAAGATTTTGGAAAAGTTAGGAGGTATTTTGGTAAAGTTGAATTCTATCAGTTTTGATAACTTATTTAAAGTTGCATAATGTAGGGGATTGTGTTGATGAGGTAATCATTTAAATTGTAAATTTGATAACAACTTTAGAGTAAGTTTAAAATAAGATGGAAAGTTATTATTTGATATTGATTTCATTTGTTAATTGGGATTTTCATTTAATTTGTAGATAACTTGTAAATAATTTGATTAATGGGAAATTTGAAAATTTAAAGTTTAGGGGAAATTTTTGTTATTTTACTCACAATTTTTATAAATAAAAAAATTGATTTGTAAAACAAAGGGGATGTTGACATGAGCCGTGATAGATACAAAAATTGAAAATTTCCACAATTGAAAATTTAATTTAATAATTTCTTAAATTTGAATGTTTTTGACTTTTGCTTGGACGAATGGAATTATTTGCAGTCATTTGTTGCACTAATAGTTATGGTGCGCAGAAACGTAATTTTATAGGTGGATTCTTTGTTCTGGAACCTGAAAGAGTTGGATTAATCAAAGATGAAAAAGCGTTTAATTTTGGAAATGTAATTTTTTTATGTTTTGTTTACTTACCTAATTTTAAATTAAAGTGTTGTGCGGTGGTAGCTTCTGCAATAGTTGGTACGCCGGAGAACTAAAAAATGGTGTAAAAATTTATTGTGTGGTAACTTGGAAATGTTTAACTTGGCAATGGATTCTTCAAATTTAGCGGGTGAGATTGACCAATAGGCATTTGACACGAATTTCCAAATCTGAAGAGGACAGGAAGTGAAAAAGGAGAAAAAGGGGATAAGAAGGTTAGAAACGATGAGCAATAATGGAGTGGTAAGCTCAACCACATCGTCGTAGTTTTTCAGATGTTGGATAAATTAAATAATTTGCAAGTAGTTTTATAATAATGTTGACCAACTAAAAAGAGAATTGTGAGTGCAAGAATAATTTCATGTGATAGGATGATTGAAGAAACATCGAAAAGGCGACTTACCTGTCATGCTGTATAATCTGCTCGACCATTTTGTTAAGTCATGGATGTAAATTTTATATGGCTCAATTTTGGCTTCTTTGGAATATCTTGTTGGTAAATAATATTTCAATTCTTTATTATGAACGTTTTCAACAATTGTTTTCAACAATTTCGTTACAATGCAATTTGAGAATTTGAGGTTAAACAAGATGCACGTTATGGAAAATTTGAATATTCGTGTGCAGCTAATAATTAATTTATCTCACTTTACTAATTAAATTCACTGAAACTTTTATAATCACTACTCCATTTTGTTCGGTTATAAAGAAGATTAATTAATGTGTTTAACTTTTCGATGTGTTACATGCGTGTTAGTAGTTGCTACCAATTTCGTATCAGTGGTTCCAAAACTACCATCAATTTAAACTATTTGATTCGGCGACCGACTTAAATTTAAATGAGAACTATTTATAATTTTTTTTTGTACAAATTTATTCCAGATTTATAAAATTTTATTGAACGCTATAATTGTCTTACAAGTTGTAGAAATTATTTGGAAATTAAATGTGTAAATTTGTAGGACGATTATGTGAAATATTTGATATTCCAACTAAGTTAAATGACATTAACGATAAGATTACGTTTCATTTGTATAATTCCTTTAGATTTGAATACAACATTCGTCTAAGTAAAGATTTGTTCATTCCCTGCATTTGAGTTTTATTTTGGTTGGGAAAATTTTCAAAGTTTTAATGGAACCTACTCCTTGAGATTGTCTCAAAAGTGTAAACTCCGAACAACGAGCTACGGACCTTTAAAGAGTTGTTCGTTAGAACACGACAATATATATATATGACAGCTCTACAGGCCTAGAAGGCCCATGGCTTTTCCCTGCTTACCTAACCTATCTTGCTAGCTTTGCGTGTGTGACGCAGCCGTATTTACGGTAATGACGTCGACACAAACATCAGGGATCACTACAGAGTGTGGATGTTCACCGGAAGGCCGAGCCAAGAAATTCTGTGCAATCCGCGATTTGAACCCAGAATTTCCGCTCTATACTCAACCAGCGATCACATCACTCCACTGCTGTAGCTGATACATAAACAGATATAAAATTTTTTATTTACCTATAAAATTTCTTAAAGAGGCAAAATTCGCTAAGAATATTTTGAGCTTTTTTACCCCTCGGTAAAAATTCCTTAGTGAAATTTTACCTCCGGTAAAAATTCTCTAGCAAAATTTTACTCTCGGTAAATATTCCATAGTGAAATTTTACCCCCGGGGGTAAAATAAAAAGGAGTTAAAATTTCCGGCTACACCGGCACCCAACGGAAAAACACCAATAAACAATTAAATAAAGGAGTCGTTGCTAGCCGGTGCATACAGGGATTGTAATTGCAATTCGTTTTTAAAAAAAAAATTCTCATATTATAATTCTCGATAATAAAAAGTTAATTTGGAAAAAAATAATATAAACTTTGCTGTTTCAAACGCTTATTCTACCACATTATTTTGTGTATTACTGATGATAGTGTTTTCTCAGTGTACGAGCTTTTGCAAAGCTCTCAAGAACCTGATAACTTAACTTATTATTTTGGGCGTCAATAAGAACAACTTCTAACAAATTTCAAACCTTTCCAATAGATTCTCTTAGCTAATTTGGATGATACCATCACTAAGCTTTTATGGTGTAAAGTTGATGTTAGAAAGTTTGCTGATAATTGATATTAACAATATTAATTGTTCAATTAGTGGATCGTATCTAGCCACGTTTAGATGAAGTGTAAATTTTAAACAGATGATACCTGATTTTTGGTTTTATAATACTCTCTAATTCATGTCAACATTTTACATAAATGTCACATCAACTAGGTAGCACCTCTTTTCTCTTCGCAAAGCTTTTTTCAATTTTGACACTTTTTATAATCAATATTGTAAAACACTTAACGGAAAAGCATTAGTAATTCTAACAAAGGTATAAATTTATAAATAAACTGTATATTTTACACCTTTAAAGTGACTTACTACATTACGTACAATGCATTTACATTCTATGTACACAGAATACAAGTCAGTAATCAGAAGTGATGGCTATACAATTATTTATATATTTCACAATAAAAATTGTAATAGTAGTGTATGCATTGCAATTGGAAGAACAACCTAAGGGTGATATATTATGTGTATCCGAGTTAATAAAAAAGTTCTTGATCCATAACCAAGATATCAATATAGTGTTTGAATCAAATCTGAGAACAAATTTCGTGCAAAACATTTCAAATCCGTTAATATTAGCCACAATGGATGATTTACACAATTCTATAAGAACGTTTAATTACGAGAATTATATAATCTACTTAAGAAATGCATCAAACTTAAATAGCACCATGGATAAGTTTATTCAAAGTGGATTATGGCACCCAAAAAATAGTCCAGGAGGTAATTACATAATTATAACCAATTTTATTCGCGAGGCAAAAAATGTTTTTCAAACTCTGTGGAAATATCACATCAGAAAAGCAATTTTAGTAGTACTGAACAAAAATTTGAAATTTTCTCCAAATTTATTTATTTGGCTTCCATTTTCAACTAAAAACATGTGCGGACAAATATTTAATGTAGAAAATTTTTCTGACTGCAATTTCAACAAGCTGCAAGAATCCTGGGCAAGTCGGTTTCAGGATTTTAGCCAATGCACCATCGGATTCATAAGTTATCTTAAACCACTTAACCTGAAATCTGCTTCATCAATTTACCCTGTGGTGGCAATTTTTATGACCGCGCTTAATATGGTTGCCAAAACACTGAAAGCAAAACTAATTTACTATAGCGGCAGAGATAAATCGGAAGTAAATAATGTCACAAATGAAATCTTGCTGGATACTTATCATTTAAGAACAATTGATGATACATATGCAAGAGATTATGATTTAAGTAAAACTGTATTCTATGATGTGTACACTTGGGTTGTTCCACGACAAATATCAAACGTGAAAGTTATATTTTTAGTGTTTCAAGGATGGACGTGTTGTTTAATTTTACTTTCCGTTTTTCTGACAAGTATCGTTTGGCATTTAAGTGCAAAACGTTTAAACAATCCAAAAAAGAGTAATTTTTCCAAATGTATTTTGAGTACACTTTCGTTATTGTTTGCCGTTGCAATGCCAAATTTGCCTTCAGCATTTCGTTTCAGAATGCTCATATTAGTGTACCTAGTTTTTGTAATACATGTAGACCTTGCATTTCAAAGTAAATTGAGCAGTTTGCGGTCGATACCTATATACCAACCTCCCATTGATACAATGCAAAAATTTGCCGATTCAAATTTTAGGTTACTTGTCCACCCCGATGTGAGCAGAAGGCTTAAAACTGAAAGTATTTACAAAACTGGGTTATTGAAAAAAATTGCAGATAAAGGGGAGGTACCAGATAATTATAATTATACAAAATTAATTAAAGATATTGCGCGCTACAAGAATGTGACTACGTCAACTCCGAAATATATCGCTATACGTTTTTTTCCGAATGAAGTAAAACAGCTTATTTTTATAGAAAAGGGTACTGGATTTTTCAGGATCGAGGTTATGGCTGTTATGAAGAAAGGACACTATTTCTTGCCTATTTTCAATTCAATTGTAGAGAGATTTACCGAAGGAGGATTTTTATTAAAAGACATTTTCTTAACTTATAATTTTAATTTCGAAGATGACAGGCTTGTGTTTGTTTTACAAATGGAAAACGTATTAGGTATCTTTGCTCTTTGGATAGGTGGACTTACTCTTTCATTATTTGTATTTTTAGCAGAAATTGGGGCATTTCGTAAGACATTCTTATAAATTTACATTATTATTATAATTTGATATTATTAAAAATAAATTATTACTGTGGAACGCTTATTTAATATGATCAGTTATTCCAATTGTAGCACTGCTTAATATTGTCGTTGCTCTTACTAGTGTATATTTTGGAATTATTGTTATAAATAATGATAACGTATTACTTGGTTAATTACAAGTACTAAGTTAATTTATAAAGATTTAAATATTTAGCTGGTGCACGAAATTTTAATAAATTGTTATGTGTTATTCCAGCACTCTCAGGCTTTTATTAATTCGTATTATGCATTATCTATACATCTAATTTAAAAATTCAAAAAAAATTTTAGAAAATAAAATTGTATTGAATAGGATTATTATAATATTAAAAGAACAGAAAAAAGCACTAGTACATATAAATATTATTTCTTATATGTCTAAATAATTTAGGTGTAATAAATAATGGTCTATTGCAAAATTATGTTTTATTTGGAGACCCAAATCATTTTAAATTCTTAATGTGCTTTATTAAATAAATAAGCCATATTTTAGGATATTGGTCAATTTTCAGTTTTGTCATGATCATGAGTAATCTTGGGTAAAAAAATAAAAATGTAGTTAAACAAACTATTTTGTTAACTTAATAAAGGTCAAAAACATAAAATGCAAAATCTTATTTGGAAAGCGGATCGCAAATATAAAAGTTTTAATGAACAGTTCATTCTTCGTACTAGTTATGTCCCCTACCAAAAATTTTTAAGAATTTTCTTGATATCTTGAGATATTTTTGATAATTTATTATTTTTTTGTTAAAATACAAATTACTTTAATTTGTATCACTTACTCCGCTGATCTACGATAGAATAGTAGACAGATCAGCTAAAAGATTACACCCCCGTCCAGTGCCAGAGCTTGTGTTGCGCGTACGGAGTTTGTGGGTTTCTCACGTTGTGACTCAGGCAATCGTTTTGCAACTCACTAAAAAAAAAAAATATTCTTTTGAATAAAACTCAAAAGTAAAAAAGGGTTGGTTTTATTCAAAAAACAAAGTGAAGGTAAAGGTAGGAGTTGACAATGATTGATTCCAAAACTCTATACAAGAGACATACAAATACATAACAAAGCAAGTAAATTCTAGAATATCCTGAAGGGATACCCTGAAACAATCAAATCAAAATTAAAGAAAAAAATACAAATGATTTGCCATCTGAAGGTAACTCACTAAAAAAATAAATCGTTTATCCAGCAAGCTGCCTGCAGACAAAAAACGTTGGTAAAATTGACTGCAAATTTACATTCTCAAGAGATACCATCAAGTAAAAGTAAATACAGTATTTGCCTTTTAACTTACTCTTCTATAGTATAATTTTTCTTTAAAGGCATAGGTGCGGTCATTTAGGTGCTGTAAACATAAATAAATATCGCGTTAGCACTACCTTTGAAGAAAAATTATACTATACCATAATAATTTTAATTTAACATCACTATTTTTTTGAAACCTCTGGAATATTAAAGGTTCATTGTTCAAACTGAGTTTAAGGTGTAAAGCTAAAAACGGACACAGTCATTTCGGCGATTCCAGTTCGGCACCGTCATTTCGGCGATTCTGATTCGGCGACAGGCAATTCGGCAACCCGATATTCGGCACCGCCATTTCGGGGATTCCAATTCGGCACCGGCATTTCGGCGATTTTGATTCGGCGACAGTAAATTCGACTACGTCGATTCGGCGACGAAAGATATACTTTTAATTTATTCTTCCAAATTTAAAATTTAAATGTACACAAAAACCTTAGTACCGACGCCTACGGCTTTTCGAACTTTTATTTAAAAACTCATAGTTAATAAAAATTGGTTTTCTCCCTACCTCTCTTAAATAGATCCCTTTTTTGTTATTTGCTCCTTTTCAATAATACTTATTGTATTAATCTTTCTTTGGTTTTCCCCATTTCAATATAATTCTTATGTATATCCTCCTTTTCAATAATGCTTATTGTGTTAATCTTTTCTTGGTTTTCCCCATTTCAATACAATTCAGCCTTTTCAATTAAATATTACCGTTTTCCTTAAGTATCTTTTCCAAAATTTCAATTAGCTCTCCACTTTTAGTAACGGTTTTCGAGGAGTCATAGATGGCATTTTGAGTTGAGTTCTTTAGTCAGTTGAGTTGGGTTTTGGTATCAAAACATTTCAGTTTAGACAAAGAAGAAGTAAGTGGAAGCGTTTCAGCGTAACATGTTATTAAGATAAGTAACTTAAGTAAGTTTATAAGATTGCAATAATTGACATTTTATCTCCAGTTTATAGATTTCGCTGTATAGATTTTAATAAAAATCCAGTCCAGTGTAGTGTTAGAAATCAATATATTAATTTTTAATTCATAATACAATGGAAGAAACTCAAATAATTTTAACCAAACGAAGCAATGAAAAATATGCTCGTGATGGGTACCTCTATGTTAAAGATAAAATTAACACAAATAGTACTATTCAATTCTGGCGATGTGAAAGTAAGCATAAGGGTTGCAATGGCAGAATATGGACCAATATTAGAGACGGTTCGTTCAATTCACAGCGAAGGGAGCATTCCTGCAGGACCGTAGGAAATGCAGAAAACGTCAAACTTCAAAAACTTAATACTGTTATAAAACTTTTAGCCGAAAATACAATGGACAATCCATCGCAAATAAGAGCACGGGCTATTGCAAATGTTCCTGATGCCATAAAAGGTAACATTCCAAGCAATTCTGTCATGAGCAGAACGATACAACGGAAACGTCACCAAAATTCTGAAGCACCAGCAAATCCGGAATCTAGGGAACTAATAATCATACCGTAAGGTTATTCCACTTATGAGTTTAGCCCTGGTAATTTTGAGAGATATCTTCTTGCCGATTCAGGGAGTGAGAATTTGGACTCTGAACGTATTATGATATTTGGAAGAGAATATAATTCTAGTTGGTGTGAAAATATGTTAGAATTGTTTATGGACGGCACTTTTCTAATTTGCCCGTCTCTTTTTTCACAAGTATTCGTTATACTTGCTAGAAAAGATGGAAGAGCAGTGTTTCCTGTTTTGTTTTGCTTACTACCTAATAAGAGGAGGGAAACTTATGTAAAATTATTTAGTATGATCCGTGAATTGTGGCCTCAACTAAATCCGTTGAGTATAAGTGTTGATTTTGAGCTTGCCATTCATCAAGCGATTCGTGAAGTGTTTCCTGACGTTAATATACATGGCTGCTTATTTCACTTAGTGAAGAACTTAAAAAAACATTTATCGTCAAGTAATTTGTTAAAAAGGTACAGTGCCGATGGAGATTTTGCATTGCGCTCAAGAATGGTTACTTCAATTGCGTTTGTTCCTGAGAATGATATTTTTCATGCAATTACAAGTTTAGAAAATTATTTACCACCAGAATTTGATCCAATTTTAGAATGGTTTACAAATACATATATTGGACGTCTTAGAAATAATGGTACCAGAAATATTCCAATGTTTTCTTCAAATATTTGGTCTGTGTATCAACGCACGTTGGATGGAATTGATAGAACTAACAATTACGCCGAAGCTTGTCATCGAAAAATACAATTAGGTTTTGGTGGTGGTATATTTCATCCAACGTTGTGGACTTTTTTGGATAAATTAAGACGAATTCAAAAAACTTTCAACACAGAATACGAACGTATTCTAGCCGGACATGCACCTTCTAAAAAAAGGCCGCGGTACGAAGCGGCTGATTCTCGAATTTTGGCGAAGGTAACCAATTATAATTCTATTAATATTATAGAATATCTTCGCGGTATATCTTATAATTATAGCATGGATTAAAATTTGTATGTGTTATGTATGTAAATAAATATTTAATTTAAAAGTAAAAAATAATTTTTTTTAATATTTTTAATTTAAAAATTTTTAATAAATTTTAACACTTAAATAAATTTCCCGTCGCCGAATCGACGTAGTCGAATTTTCTGTCGCCGAATGGGAATTGCCGAAATGCCGGTGCCGAATTGGAATCGCCGAAACTAACATAGCCGAACATCGGGTCGCCGAATTGACCGTCGCCGAATATACGGTGCCGAATCGCTTTCGCCGAACTGCGGTCGCCGAAACGACGTGTACCGAGCTAAAAATAACAAAAACTGCATACAAATTAACAAGAATAAATTCAGCTGCGAATGATAGCATCTCAATGTATAGATGTAAATTATTAAAGCAAGTTAATTTCCTAGATGCGTTTTCAACAAAAATAAAAAGCCGTTAGTGCTGTCTTAACCACCAGAGATGGAATGGTGGTGTAGGTTCAAGCTACCGCTGCGACAGAAGAATTCCTCGATGTTGAAATGAAGATAATACGTTTTCCAACAAAAAAATACTTAAATGTCGTTAAGGGAGACAACCCCAAAGTGACAAAGTTATCACACCACTCCTTAAGGGCTTCCGTACAGTCATGAATTCTAAAAAACTTGTTTTTTTTTTATTTTTTCATATGAAAGTACAACATCTCAGAAATATTATGTGAAAGTTTCAAGTCCATCGGAGTAAAACTCACAAAGATATAAGCTAATAAGAGTAACAATTATTATAAAACTTAGATCAAACGGAAAACTTCAGACGTGTTTAACTCAAAACTACATTTTAAAAATCCGTGCGTAAGGTAACTCAAAAACTACTTCAGCAATCATGATGAAATTTCACACACAGGTTAAATATAAATATTTCTCAAGACTGAACGATTAATATTTTTCATTTTTCAATTTAATCTTTGTTTACAAGCAATTATAGGCAAATTTTTTGGCTAAAAATCGTAAATTTTTTTTCAAAACCTTCCCAAAAGTAGAAAATTTCATATTTTTTAAAATGGATTTGTTCAGTCTCGAGATTAACTAATAAGTTAACCAAATCTTTTACTTTTTTAATTTCAGATAATCCTGGACCAGTTATCTTACGCACCGCAAATCATCTTTTTCTTTAAGCGTGTACGAAGAACTACTACCAGCTGATTAATTGTACAAGTTTTTTTAAAATTAAAATTTTTAAATGTTCTTTAAATGTTGCTTTTTCATGTAATAAAACTTTCAAATAAATACATCTATTCATAACTTAGAAATAAAATCTCAAAAAACTGCTATTTTTCGACCTCATGACTGTACGTAACCTCTTAAGAGTATTGTGCAGCAGATTTTAACATAGAGATTTCTTAACATCTTTAAAGGTAACCACATCTTTTATTAAATAACTTGAAGAAATACTAATTACAGCATTTGAAAGCTACATTCTTTTCGCAAGGGAGTAATTCGTCATATTTTTTAAAAAATTTATAATTTCTTGCGCATTTGCGATTAATTGATCCGATGATTTCATAAATTTTTTATACTTGAATTTACATTCAATCAAAGGCATAAAGGGAATGAGGGCAATGAAAGGGCTGATGAGCTGGCGAAGCTGGGCTCTAGAAACGTGCTATGCGGTCCGGAGCTTTTTCTCTCGCTGGCTGTTAAAACCATTAATGCCATCATAGAAGAGGAGACCCACAGACTGAATGTGGAAAGGTGGGAGGATATGGCCGGATGCCGTCAGACTAAGGCTGCAATTAACATACCATCTGACAAACATGCAAAATATTATATGAAGTTGTCTCGGGACAGCTTACAAGTTATCGTAGGATGTCTTACAGGACACTGTGAGCTAAAGAAACACCTGCATACTCTGGGACTGATTGACAGCCCAATATGTCGCGAATGCGAAGAAGAATATAAAACAGTGGAGCATGTGCTTTGCAATTGTCCAGTGTTAGCATCGAAAAGAGGATCTATGTTGAGGAGCTTCTGGCCTAACATGGCCAGTTCTTCCTGAGTTCTTCCTGAGTTTGGGGTGGGTTGAGGAATAAGAGGCTGGTGAGCTGCAAACATCGGAGGTAGCATAATGGGCCTGTTTATGTGGCCTGAGTGCATGTGAACATTTAATCAGTTATTTATGTGGATATTTTCAAATAAGTAAAAAATATTAAACATATCTGTAAACAATTTTAAACTTCCTCAACTTTAAATTGCACATTTTTTCTATTTTTTTTTATCGATTTTCGACCAAGTTGGTTTAAATACTGCAAAAACACTTTAAAAATTATAAATTAATTAAAAATTTCAGTGCACATTTTTCTTAAGATTTTTAAAAAAATATTATACATTTCTGGTAATTCTCTTAAGTTATTATGACCCATGATTATCCGACTGCGATGATATCAACCGTTGAAGAAAATTATAAGTTAAAATTAAACTCCAATTTAGGGATTCAGAAACACACAACTAGCAAGTAAAATCCAGGATATCCTAAAGGAATACCATAGGACAATCAAATCAATGTGATTTTCGCTACTTTCTAAAATATAATATTATTTATCTGATACCAGCACTAAATTTTGATGTTAGAAAGTTTGCTGATAAATGATGTTAGCAATTCATTGTTAAAGTTGGATCATAAAATACCACGTTTAAATGAAGTATAAATGGAAAACATGCAATGTCTGATTTGTTATTTCCGTAATACTCTCTAATTGATGTCAACATTTATTTTACATAAATATCACGTCAACTAGGTAGTACCCCTTTTCTCTTGGCAAAGTTTTTTTTATAATTTTGCAATCTATTATAATGAATATTATAAAAAAACTTAATGGAAAAGCATTAGTAATTCTGACAGAAATACAAATATATAAATAAACTGTTTCATACATAGTAGACACAATGAATTATTTTAACATTATGCAGAGTTAAATATTACACGTTTGTAATACTTTTAGTGACTAACTACATTGCGTATAATGCATTTACATTTTGTGATCACATCAGTACAACACAAAAGATAAGCAAAATACGTTTTCTAGATTATCTACAAGTAATTGAAATTTTAAATCAACTTAAAAATTTAACATACATCAGAAATGGTGACTATGAAAATATTTATATATTTTACAATAATAAAAATTGTAATGGAAGTATATGGATTGGAATTGGAAAAGGAAACTGAAAGTGATATATGTTTATCCGAGTTAATAAAAAAGTTCTTGATCCATAACCGAGATATCAACATAGTATTTGAATCACATCTGAGAACAACTTTCGTGCGAAATATTTCAAATCCGTTAATATTGGCCACAGTGGATGATTTATTAAATTCTTCAAAAACGTTTAATTACGCCAATTATATAATCTACTTAAGAAATGCTTCAAACTTGAATGTAACTATGGTCGAATTTGTTAAAACTGGATTATGGCACCCAAAAAATAGTCCAGGAGGTAATTACATAATTATAACCAATTTTGTTCAAGAGGTAAAAAATGTCTTTCAAACCCTGTGGAAATATCACATCAGAAGAGCAATTTTAGTAGTACTTAACCAAAATTTGAAAATTTCTCCAAATTTATATATTTGGCTTCCATTTTCAACTAGAAACATGTGCGGACGAAAATTTAATGTGAATAATTTTTCCGATTGCAATTTCAACAAGCTGCAAGAATCTTGGGACAGTCGGTTTCAAGATTTCAGTCAATGCACCATTGGATTCATAAGTTATCTTAAGCCACTTAACTTGAAATTTGCTTCATCGGTTTACCCTGTAGTGGCAATATTAATGACCGCGGTTAATATGGCTGCCAAAAAAATGAAAGCAAAGTTAGTTTACTACAGCGGCAGAGATAAGTCAGAAGTAAATAATGTAACAAATGAGATCTTACTAGATACTTATGTTTTAAGAACAAATAATGATACATATGCAAGAGATTATGATTTAAGTACAACCGTATTCTATGATGTGTATACTTGGGCTGTTCCACGACCTGTTACAATATCAAACTTAAAGGTTATCTTCATAGTGTTTCAAGCATGGACGTGGTGTTTAATTTTAGTTTGCGTTCTGCTGACAGGTATCGTTTGGCATTTAAGTGCAAAACGTTTAGGTAATACAATGGAGTATAATTGTTTTCAATGTATTTTAAGGACATTTTCGTTATTACTTGCGGTTGGAATGCCAAATTTACCTTCAGCATTTCGCCTCAGAATGCTCATATTAGTGTACTTAGTTTTTGTGATACATGTAGACCTTGCATTTCAAAGTAAATTGAGCAGTATGCGGTCAATACCTATATACGAACCTCCTATTGATACAATTCAAAAATTTGCCGATTCAAATTTTAAGTTACTTGTCCATCCCGATGTGGCCAGAAGGCTTAAGTCAGAAAATATTTACAAAACCGGAGTTTTGAAAAAAATTGCAGATAAAGGCGAGATACAAAATAATTATAATTATACAAAATTGATTAAAGATATGGCAAGCTACAAAAATTTGACTACGTCATCTCCGAAATATATCGCTATGCGATTTTTTCCCAATGAAGTAAAACATCTTATTTTTATAGAAAAAGGTACTGGATTTTTCAGGATCGAGGTAATGGCTGTTATGAAGAAAGGACACTACTTCTTACCTATTTTTAATTCATTTGTGGAGAGATTTACCGAGGGAGGGTTTTTATTTAAAGAAATTTTTGTAACCTATAATTTTAATATCGAAGATGGTAGTGTTGCCGTTGTTTTACGAATGGAACATGTATTAGGTCTATTTGCTCTTTGGATGGGTGGACTAGCTCTTTCATTAATTGTATTTTTAGCAGAAATTGGTGCATTTCGTATGACCTTCGTATGAATTTACATACAGTTGTTGTCATGAAAGATGAAGCTTAGTCATAAACGGCATTTGTATGAAATAAGACGAAAATTGTAAGTCAAATAAGTGTTCGATATAATAAATTTAAATCATAATAATTATTATAATCATTAAAATATTCACAACAATACTTAGTTCTAAAAAGAACTAACAAATTTTAACAAGTTTATAGCAACACAAAACTTCCAATTAACGTAATAGAAAATAATTAATTACAACTAAATGGAAATATAACCTAAAAACCAAAGTAACTTGTCAAAATTATAGCATCAGTCAATATGAAAAACTACTTTCATTAAAATTATTATGCAAGCTATGAAATATTGCATCTTTCTTTTTCTATCTCATACGTTGCATATCATAACATTATTTTCGACATATGAGATTTCTAAAATCAGACACTTAAGAATTATTTATGTTAGTGTGTCTTTGTTGCACTTATGACTAGAATTAATTTGAAAAAAAAAGGTTGTCGGTTCTTAATTCAGATGGTTGTGACGTAAGCTTCATTTTTCAAGATTACAACTGTATTATTGTTATTTGACAATATATCGGGTGACCAACCGCCGATCTGAATATAAAAAATTAACTTGCGAAACATAATAATAAACAACAATGAGAAAGGTATTAATTTTAAGAGTCTTATTTTCCGCGTCTATTGATACCTAACATTTGATATTTTGTTCTTTAATTATTGTTGAAAATGTAGAATCTCAATAAGCAATTTTTGAAAAACCAGACCTGCTTTGGATATTTGAACTGTCAAAACTTGAGTTTAATTTCATTTTTCAACTATCATAGTAATATTATAGTAAGCAATTAGATTTCAAAAACAAAACAATAAAAGTTAATAAACAAGTTATCTAAATTTTTTTAAAAAGCGCTATTTAGTCATTTTATCAAGTGTTGGCTATCATTAGACGCGGAAAAATAATATTTTTAAATTCATACCTTTTCCATTCTTATTTCATAATGGCAAACAAGAATTTAGGTAAAAATCAATTTTCCATGTTAAATATTTCCCTACGTTCACATAGACGGTCGGTCACCATGCATAACAATAAACTATTATTGTTGAAAAACTTATCTAACACAATTGTGCTACATCTGCTCTTGCTATTGTAAGTTTCATAATTTTTATAAATAATGATAACGTTATATTAATTTATTAGCTTTTGTAAACATTAAGTGTAAAGCAAATATAGTAAAATTTTAAATATTTTGTTAGAAGTGGAGCACAACATTTTAATAAACTGTAGGTACCTAATCTGTTATTCTAGCACTTTCAGGCAATTATTATCAGTCGTATGCAGGAATAATTAAAAAAAATATATTGTGTAAGATTATTACAATATTGAAAGAACAGAAAAAGCACAATAAAAATAAATTTTTATGTAGCGCCATCTGTGATGTGGTGTCGTATCTCTTAGAAAATGAGTTGGTTGTAAGGTTATGCAAATTTGGGTTATGTACACAGCAGTCTATGGTACTCGGTTATGTATTATGGCTATGTATATTTTTATAGAATGACAATAAATTAACTTAAAAATTTCTTTAGTAACGAGTAAAAATAGTATTAATTTACATAAAAAATTTATTCTAGTAGAGATGAAGACCATCACGAAAAAATATTTTTGATTAATTATAAAATATTGACTTCGCTTCCAGATACAAAAACTTTATTATATGTACCTAGCATAAAGTAAATCAGTTGGAATACTATACTTTTATTATTTTGGTGAGAATAAGATTATTCTCAATAGAATATAATGGTACGATTAGATAAATTAAATCAATGAAATAAATATACAGCAATCAAATTGATAACTTTTTCATTTGCATTAGTTACAATAGGAAGAAGAAATTTAGAGAAAATAAATGTCTCATGTTATTTTCCTATGTTTACTATCACCTCACCACAGATGGCGCCACAGTCACAGCCAAGATATTACTGTCTTGACACTTGCCTAAATAAGTCTTTAAATTGGAATTAATTGTCTATTGAAAATTGGTGTTTTATTTGAAATGAAATATTTTTAAATTCTTAATGCGGATAACAAATAAATAAGGCGTATTTTGGGCTATTTATCAATTTTCCACTTGGTCATGAGTGGCTAGTCGAATTTTCTCATCAAAATACATAGAAATATGTAGAAAAAGAGTGGTAGTTTTTCGAATATTTAATTTTTGGATTGAAAAAATTAAAAGAAGTTAATCTATTGATTTTTTCAAATCCGATTGAAATTTTAAAGTGTTGTTTTTTTACGGAGCCGGACATTTGAACGCGGCCGTTTGAACGCAGGAACGTTTGAACGTAGGAACGTTTGAGCGCGAGAAAAATAATTTAAAAAATTTATTTATGTAGGTAGTTTTGACGGCGTTTGTATTGTCGGTGGCTGAACCACCGTGCACAAGACCATACATAGCCCGTAACGGGGTTATGGAAACTGCCCTCCAAATTTGACCATAAATTGTAAACTGCTTAATTTATTAATTCTTTAAGCAGTAACAATTTTACCATACAGGGTGCAAAGTAACATAGATTTACAAATCATATTTTTAAGGACCGTAT
Source organism: Rhagonycha fulva (assembly GCA_905340355.1). Taxonomy (NCBI): domain Eukaryota; kingdom Metazoa; phylum Arthropoda; class Insecta; order Coleoptera; family Cantharidae; genus Rhagonycha; species Rhagonycha fulva. The sequence goes on from HG996556.1 coordinate 41,823,314, forward strand.
TCAGAGTGAAGTTTTTTATTGCAGTGATTTATACAAGGTGAAACATCTAAAACACATAATTAGAAACAAATTTTCTATAGAAAGTCTGCTCAAAACAGGTGAACAAAAATGGCGGTGCTGTAAAAAAGGTTATTCGGTGGATTTTTTTAATGAGGGGGGACCATTAAAAGAGAGATCAAGTGGTCAAGGTTAGGTTAGTGTTACAAAACGATTTTTTTAGAGCAAACCATTGAAGAAAAATCTACGGGTTGAGCTTAGGTTAGCGTTCCTGCGTTCAAACGTCCTTGCGTTCAAACGTCCTTGCGTTCAAACGTCCCTGCGTTTAAATGTCCTAAACCGGACTAAATCTTTAAAGTGGGGTGTTTTATTGTCGGCGACTTATTTTGATGCGTAAAATTCAAATTTTGAATGTTTAGGTCGCAGAAAGTAAAGGAAATAGTTTAAAAGTGCTGATACCTATAAGTGAAAATCCAAAAATCAATTTTTACAACTTGAATGAGACTGTAAAAGTGTAATTTTTATTCTTAGCCAAAAATAAACTACATCAGTTTAATTTTCTCATCAAAATACATAAGATCAGGGATTCCTAAACTTTTAAATCCCAAAAATTTGACGGAACCCCACATCAAATGATTACAAATAAAAGACCCTGCAATTTAAATATAACTTTCAAAAATTTATATAATTTTCAAAAATCAAAAAAATATTCAAAAATAAATAATTTCGCGGAACCCCGGTAACTTCTCCGCGGAACCCACTTTAGGAACCGAGGCATAAGATTACGGCAAAAATAGAAAATACTTGAAATACGTTGAAGGAAATATTAAAGGTAGTACTTACTATCAGTAATAGTTAATAGATAGAAGAAAAGATCGAGAACAAAAAAACAGCGTAAAATAAATGAGAAATTGTAAAGAAAAACGCAGAAACAGATTACAAAGAAGAACAAAAGAGAAAGGAAATCTCCGGGAAAATTTCTAATAAGTATAACAAAAACTTTTGAAATTAGGAAATTTTGTAATCAAGCAACGACGTTTAAGTTTCTGCAAATTATAACGAGGATATGCCATGCTTTGGAGCTAAAATTAACTAATTTTATTATAAATAATTGGGGAAAAATTTGTTTTACTCATGTAATGTGCAGTTGCATATTGTGCATACTCAGTTAAAACAAAGATTACAAATTTTTTAATTTAGACGTTCCCCATTGTTCAATTTATTGAGTTTCACCTATTGCCCGAGATATCCTCTTCCATTACAAATTTTTTGTCAAAACATTCTGGTTTCCTATATATAAGATTTTCTGATTTTTTCTAATGATTTCTATTTTAGAAGTTGAACAATTAGCTTTTTATACGAGCACTATATTAAATGCGTACTATTAAATAATATTATTAAAAAAAAAGTGAAAAGCACTTATTAAGGTTTAATGTAAAAAGATGTTGCAATCAGAATTTGCTCACACTTGGAAAAATTATCGTTATAAATTAATTCAATTGGTGAAATCATTTAATCCCTAGTGAACTTGCATTCTGTACCAGGATGGTTGTCAAAATATTAATATACCATTCAATAATACTTTTAGCAGTAGCTTATAAATTCCAATTGCAAAAAGTTTCAAAATCTCAAATCTGTATTTCCAAGTTATTTAAAAATTTTTTTGTAGAAGACACCGATATTCACGTAATAGTTGACCCTCACTTACAAGTAAATTTAATAAATATATTACCGCACCCAATCTTACAATTAGTAACAACAACAAACAAATTGTATAACTCAAGTGAGAGCTTTGGTTACAATTATATGGTGTATGTCCAAGACGATATTAATTTAAATGCGACTTTTAATGCATTTATTAATAGTCAGATGTGGAATCCAAGAAATAGTCCCAGAGGAAGATACCTAATAATAACATATTTTGTGAAAGAAGTGGAAAGCATTTTTAAGATGCTATGGCAACATTATATCCACAGTGTCATGTTAATTGTGTTAAATCAGAATCTTGAGATTGCCCCAAACATCTACTTCTGGTTACCATATGCATCAAAAAATCAATGTGGTGAAAGATTTTTTGTCGATCATTGCTCAGATTGCAGCTGTAAAGAAACAAAGAAAGCTTTGCAGAGACAATCTCAAAACTTTACTAGCTGCACAATCCATTTGTACACTGTAAGCAATATAAATAGTTCCGAACATGATTCAAGTTCACCTGTAGATGCGCTAATTTTTAATTTTATAAAATTAATTGGTAGGCAATTGCAAGCAACTGTCGTGTTCCATCAATTTACTGATGACGATGTTTTAAGCAACACAACTGATGATATTGTAATATTTCCAGATATTTCGCGAAGCATAGATACCTTTAAAAGATACGATCCTAGCCATACAATTTATTTTGATATGTCATCGTGGATTGTTCCTCGATCTTTGGAAATTTCAAAATTTAAAGTAATATTTTTGGTATTTGAGAAACAATTATGGATTTTAATTGTATTTTTTGTTGTGTTAACAGGAGTAATTTGGAATTTGGGTGCTAGATATTTAAAGGGGAGTAAAATATATAAACAACTTTCAAAATGCATCTTATTTACATTTTCACTAATGTTCTCGGTTTGTTTAAGTTTGCCTCCGAGGTTGAATTTATTAAGAATGCTTATGGTATTTTACTTATTTTTTAGTATTCATATTGATAATGCATTTTTAAGTAAATTGAGTAGTATGCTTTTGAAACCTATATATGAACCACAAATCGATACGATAGAAAAACTTCTCGATTCCAAATTAAGCTTGCTTACTTGGCCTTTTCATATGTTTCAATTAAAAGAAGATGTAATTATTTATAATAGTAGCATTTTTACAAAAATGGTTAATAAACTAGAAATAACCGATTGTAATAATTTAACTGATTTGATAAATAATATAAAGCTTTATAAAAATTTTAGTATTCCTGTTCCGAAAAATGTGATGTTAGGATTTATTCCCAGTGAAATAACAAAACATACTAGCTTTATTGTTGGTAACACTGGATTTTTAAGATTTGAAATTCTAGTTCTTATGAAAAAAGGGCATTCTTTTTTACCAATTTTGAATACACTAATTGACAGAATTACTGAGTACGGTATGCTTTACGCAAAATTTTCAGGTTTAATACATAACACAGAAATAAGAAAGAGAGATAGCAATTATTCTGAAACGCAGTTGAATATAAATCATTTGTATGGCGTTTTTGCTATATGGTTAGTTGGTTTAATTATTTCCATAACTGTATTTTTTGGAGAATTTGTTATTTTTAATAAAAATAAAATAAGAACATTATTTTCATGGCAAAAAGAAAGTTACTAAAATTTTAGGTATTATAAAAATTCTTTAGGATTTATATTTCATTGTGTAGCTTGTTAAAATTTAATTCTTAATTTTTAATTGCCGAAAACTTTTGAAATAATTTGTACTTTGGTGTGCTTGAGTAGCTATTTAATTGTAGGTAATATTAAATTCAAATGAATAAAATGTAATGCAATGTAACTTCATAATATGATATAAATAAATAGATTGCATAAGTAGGTATTTATATACACGTGGATTTCAAACCACGGTACAAGTATAATATAGGAATAGTAGAGATTTAAACTTTTTAGATTAAATTTCTGACCCCCTAAGCTAAAATATACCGGTATAAATATTAATATTTAATAGTTAAACATTTCTAAACCTATCATAAATTATTATCACTTTGAATATTTTTGTCTAATAATACCCACATTATCTGAATGAATATTAATATTTAATACCTGAACATTGCTGAGTGTATTAAATTATCGCTTTGAATATTTTTCTGTAATGTTATTCAAGTGCTTTCACTAAGTTGTGCGTTTACAGGTTAATTTGGAATTGTGAAACCAAGCACTTTATACTGCAATAACAACTGTTTATAGCTAAAAAAAGTGCTTGCTTGCTTATATTAATATTTAAAACCAAAAATTTTTAATTTTAAATGCAAAAGACTTTATATAAAATGTTAGCATTGTATTTACTATATTTCTATACCGTACCAACAGTTGTTTCAAGTCCAATTTTGGAAAAAATTATGGAGATTCCAAAATCTGATATTTGTATTTCCGAAATAATTGAAAAAGCATTTCCACCAAATAGTACTTTACATGTACTATCTGATCCAAGTTTAAAAATTGATTTTTTACAAAACATTTTTAATCCATTATTAGTTACAACAACCGATAATTTATTTGGCAGAACTGTTAATTTCTACAACAATTACATCTTTTACTTCCGTTACGAAACAAGCGTAAATGCAACTCTGGAATTATTTATCAGAAGTAACCTATGGAATCCCAATCGTAGCCCACTAGGAAAATTCCTAATAATTGTTGTCGATTTTGCGTTAAGAATAAATTCAGTTTTTGAATTTTTGGGAAAATACAACATCAGAAATATTATTACGATCACAATCCATAAGAATTCCAGCATCGTTTCAGAATTATGCGTTTGGCTTCCATTCAAACCAAGTAATAAATGTGGAAAATACTACAATATCGAATGCTGTCGGAACTGTAACCACCAATTAGCAATATCAGCTTTTTCAGAAATTAAGTTGAGCTACTTGAATCAATGCACCATCGAAATTATTCCGTCATTTAACTACACTGAACCTTCTTCTAATTATGAAATAACAATTTCACCTATCATTACAATATTATTAAACATTTTTGATTTAATGGGAGAATTATTGAAAGCCCAAGTAGTATACACTCTACAAAAGAACCGATTAGAATATGGCAAGAAATCTACCAGTGATATTTTGCTCACACCCTTAACAATTATGGATATTGAAAATTATGAAGTTAGTGACAGTTTGTATTATGATACACTAGTTTGGCTTGTACCACGTCCTCGCAAAATTGAAAATTTGTGGATCATATACTCCGTTTTTAAAAAGGAAGTTTGGTACACAATTCTGGTTTGCTTTTTTGCAGCAAGCTTAGTTTGGAACTTGATTTCAATACAACATTCAAGAGAACAAAAAATCTATAAACATTTTGTTAGATGTATTTTAACTACATTTTCTCTATTATTTTCAGTTACACTGAACTGCCTGCCAAAAACCAACAAATTAAGAATATTTATGATATTATATTTATTTTTTACCATTCATATTGATAATGCGTTTATAAGTAAACTGAGCAGCATCCTTGCAATACCGTCATATGAGCCACGTATAGATACAATGAAAAAATTACTGGATTCAAATTTAACATTGTATACTAATAAATTTGTCGCTGGATGTATTGTGACAGCTGAAAAGCAAAGCAGCAGTGTAACTTTCAGAAACGTCCTTAATAAACTTGTAGTGATGCCTAATATAAACTATACGGAGTGCATAAAAAGGGTAGCTTACGATAGAAATTGTAGCACCCCAATGGAAAGATACATAGCTTCTAAAATATTTTCAAAGGAACTTAATTTGATGAATTTTATAGAAGACGGCAGTGGAAATTTTAAATTGGAAATTTTAGCAGGTGTGCAGAAAGGTCATTACTTTTTACAAATTTTTAATAAAATAAATAGATGGATTTTCGAAGGTGGTTTTAATAACCATATTCTCGTTAAGGCTTCTAAAGGTCCACAAAAAAAAAGTAATTCTAATTCTGAAGTAGTTTTTACCATGGAACATTTATACAGTATTTTTATGATATGGTGCACAGGATTAATGTTAGCATTTATGGTATTCGTAGTTGAATTGCTGCAAATCATATTACCAACAAAATTTTGAAATATTCGTATCGTTTCTAAAAATTCTAAAATATGGAATGAAAATGTATAAGACAACATTGTTTTAATTACCACTAGTCTTTTATTAGTAAATATTATGAAGAAGCCTAATAATAGTTTATAATAACAATAATATAATTTAGAAAAATAATGGAATAGAAAATAATTGATTTTTTTATGTCTTTGTGCAGAATTTTCCAAATTTTCAAGTCTGTATGATTTGTACTTTTGTATTTATTCGAAAATATTTACAATTAGGAACATTTCATGTACGTTAAAAAAACATTTAGTGATACAATCAGGTAAATACCACATATTGTCGGTCCCATGCTAAAATCACGAATCTGCAATTTTTTCATATCCCCCCTGTTAAATAAAATGCCAATTTTTCACGTAAAATCAAATTTTTTAGTTTTATTTTTAATATTTATTTTTATATTTTTTTAGGAAACTCACTAAGCTTCATATTTAAAAGTAATCTTAATTTCAGTAGTTATTAATATTTTATAATGAAATAGTGAAAGAAACTTAGAGACTTTATTTTACGGATAACCTTCGTATATTGTGTTTATACTAAAAAGACATAGAATATTAATCTAGTTTAAATATTATAATATAAATAATTTATAAGTGTGACGAACTAACGATGAAATACAGGAATTATACGGCGAACCAGTAATAACAAGTTTCGTGAGAGCACAGAGATTACGATGGCTGGGTCATTTGTTGAGAATGAGGGAGGACAGGGTGCCACTGAGAATATGGAACAGCGAGATTGATGGCAGGAAAAGACGTGGAAGACCACTATCGGAATGGAGGGAAAATGTACTGCGGGATTTTGCAGCTTCTGAATGTGGTGGATTGGAAACAGAAGACCAAAAATAGAAGTGAGTGGAGAAGGATAGTAAATGAAGCTATGGGCCTTCATGGCCTCTAATGCTGTATTATATATAATTTATAAGTGTACCAAAAATAAATTATAACAATAAAACCTTTTAACTGAAAAAGTTATTTCTTCATCTTAAAATGTATGCGGATGGAAACTTTATGACTATTTAGTAAGGACTTCCTTGAAAAATTGATGTGTTAAAATTCCATGTTGGTTTAATAGGTTGGTACTATTAAAGATGGTGCAATTGTATGGAAAAATTATTTTTATTTTAAAATATATTGTCGTGTTACAAAGGTAGAAAATGAAATGTTTTATTTTTTTCTGAAGAAAAGTTTTACAGAAATCGAAACACAACAAAAAAATAAATAAAGAATTTGCTGTTTGACTTCAGAGGGAGCATTTTCCTAAAAGGAAAACTGAGCAAAAAGTGATAACAAAATAAGAAATTTGAGAAAAATTGAAAAAACAATAGTTACGTCTTGGTGCGTTATTTCAACAAAATTTAAAACGTTAAAAATTTAATAAATTTGAATTATTTCAGTTGTTTTTTGCAGTTATTGCAGAAAGTTAAAAAAAGTATGACAAATAAATAGAGCATTCATAAAATTGAAAAATTTATGGTTATGGTAATAAACGAATAAGCAAAATCAGCTTTATTTATCTGGTTAAATTAAGATTTGAAAAATCCGGAAGCACAATTGGTGATTTGGAGCCGAAAGCAAATTAAATTGAGGTAAAAATTATAGAAATTTAAGTAACAGTAGAAGAGTTTTACAATGTCACTAGCAGAAATCCAAAGAAAAGTCATCTGGTAAAATTTTTCAAGCTTTATTAATGATTTTGTTTGTAAAATTTTTAGAGTTAACACATTTACACGTCAAAAATCTAAAGCAAGACTAATTACACCATTTCACAAGAATTTTTTAAATACTCAAAAATTATGAATAACTAAAATTATTTTGATTGCATTCTTCTTCTTGGATTGGATTGGATTGGATTGGATACTTCATATTAAATTAATAAGAACAATTAAAATTATTGTTTTGCAAACTTTATTGGTTTTCTTTGATAAGTTTTGTCGTTGTTTTAGAGAGAAAATTTGAACCACGACCCTCGGAAAGAATTTCTTAGGGTTTACCGTAGTAACCAGCATGTAAGGTAAAATTCAGCGCGATTTCACATAGAAATCATAGCCCAGTTAATACAGCAAAAAAAATAACTCCACCTTGCAAAAGGTACAGGAAAGTTTATTTTGGCATGATTGTTCAGTTAGGTAAGTTATATAAAATTCCAAGTTTTCGACCTTGAGGGGGCGCCGCTCACGCCGCATCTTAGTTTGAAGGGGTGGAAAATCGCTTTTTTGCTATTATCTCGTTACTGGTCTTAGATACGTCAACTAAGGTTATTATAAAAACTGTGGAGCGTGCGATTCTGCATATTTTTTCTTATATACATTTTTTTCTGAAATTAATAATTAATAGTTATAGAGTTATAACGCGTAAAAAATGAGCATTTTTGTCAATTTCAAAGTATTGATATTGAAAAACAAGCGGGGTTCATTAAAAAAATGGTAAATTAAATGTACCGCTTTATCTCATTTACTCATATCAGTTGTAAGACCTTGTTCATTAATCTCTCTTTTGCAACTAAGTGTTGTGGTTTTTCTATATAAAAAAATTGCATCATGAGATCTATTAGAAATCTTATCATCCCTTATACAGTGTGTCGCAAAACATAACGTTATCCCTTGAAGGGCTGATAAACCAGCTTATGGCTAACCAGAAAATCAAAATATGACCTTAGTAAAAAATCGTTAGTGTTTGAGATATTCGTACTTTTATGAATTTTGTGAAAAGCGACACATTAAATGAGTTATCGTGTGCTACAGGTACGAAATTTTTATTATAAGGTTCTAATTTTGGTTATGTAATCCTGAATAGCCTTGCTATTGATCACAAATAAAAATAAAACTAATAGTGCCATAGTTTTTGAAAAAAAAAATGTTTTTGCTCTACTCAGGAATTAATTTTTTTATTTGCTAACTTCGACTCTTTATTTTGTAAAAAAAAATGTATCACACTAACCTAGTAAGTTATTTTAAAAAATTGCTTGTTTAGTGCGATTTTTGAAACTTTATAACCATTTGCTATATTTTATTTTAGAAAAAAGATATTTTACCATAAAATGAGTAGCTAGTTTACCATAAAATGAGCTTATTGTGAAATTGTTACAATAATCAGGAATTCAAATGAAAAGACTATTGTTAAATTAAAGTGACAAGTATTTATTTAAAACTAAAGAAAAATACTATTAAAACTTAATAAATCAAAAAAAAAAATTTTTAAAATGACCATTAATACCTACTTAAATAATGCTTATTTTCAAAGCGTAATAACTCTAAAACTATTAATTTTACAAAAAAATTACTGAGACAAAAAATATGCAGAATCGCACGCTCTACAATTTTTATAATAACTTTAATAACGTATTTAGTAGCGGTAACGAGATAGTCGCAAAAAAGCGATTTTCCACCTCTTCAAACCAAGATGGCGGCGCAAACGGCACTCCTTCAAGGTCGAAAACTTGGAATTTTATATAACTTACCAAACTAAACAATCATGTCAAATATAAACTTTCCTATATCTTTTGCAAGGTAAAAGTACCAATTGACTAGGCTATCATGGCAATATACAAATTTGTAAATTTAACAGTGAATTAACTATGTATTATTAGTGTTATTAGCGTTAAATATTAAATTAATTGGTTTTGGGAATTAGAAAAAATTCAATTATATTACCTTCAAAGTCAACGTTTTGTAGAAATTTCCTGTGCGTTTTTTCCAATTAAAAAATTATTAAATTTCAACTAATACATTGTAAAAGTGATAAAAGCATATTGAAAAAATGTAACACTTTAAACTGGTTTCTGGATTTTATTGTGGAGCGCAAGATAACCTCGCATGCACTGAGGCCTTTAAATCGGGCTCTACCTCCAGTACTACCTCCAATTTCTCAGCAGTGTATGTAACGCGACTAGGAATAGAACTGCGGTTTTCCGCTTCCTAGCCTGCCAGTATATGCTTAACACCACACTGCTGGTTACACTTTACACCGATATGCAATGTTAAAATAAACCACAACAAAGTAATTACAAATAAACATGAATACTAATGGAGGAAATATCTTTTATTATGATAACAATACAGTAATGGAAGGGTTGATCAAAAAAAGTTCTTTTTTGAGGATATAATGCAACATACTCTCTTCCATTCATACTCAGCAAGACTTAAGAAAAGCTTGGTTTATCAGTGAAACCTGGTTATCTGGAAAAAATCTACATCTTGTTTCATCTTAGCACCAGTAACCTAACTGCAAAATTACTGAATGGTCATCAAGGTGGGTAAGGAAATAGCAGCCGCTTTGTGTAAGATCGTAGACTGCTTTTCGGGTGACCTAAAAGTTCCCTTCTGTGTTTTATGATGACAATGGTCACATGGTATAAGGAGAACAAATGACTCCCTGAAGGAAAAGACCGTAACCAATAATTTTTTAATTATACAAGAGATCAGTCTTGAAGATACTGTTGAGAAATAATACAAAATCGTAAACACTATCGTTATTTATTTACTCAGAATATTTATTTACAATATGTACATTTAATTGCATGTAGTTTTGTGAATTACTTGTTTTCAGTTTGAACGATATTTCAACACTGCCTTAAAAACTACCCTAAGTTTTCAACCTACAAAGAACACATTAAAATATTTTAAAACTAAACATGCGTGAAACCATTCGTCAAATAATGTAATTTCACACTGCATTTTTGAAAATCTAGAAATACATAAAAAATGAATAAGCTAGTGATTTTTGGAAAAATTAATTAAAATTGATTATTAAGAAAATAATAATAATAAAAAACATTTTATCAAATACTAAACTTTTAAATGGTTTCCTAAAGAGAAATGGCGTTAGCACATATAGGACAAGAAAACTTGGTCATAGTTACGGAAGGCTGCACTCTGATGAACTCCAAAGTGGAAGTTTAAATTTAAAATGCGTAAGTAAATTTTTAAAGATGTTACGTCCCATTTTTGAATTATAAAAGAACCCAAAGAGAATCGCAATTTAAAACAAAAACTACTACGGGGTGGGGACTCCGGGGCCAATTGATTCTTCCTAACATTAAAAGTTGGTTTTGCAGTGGCCGGTGGTTTTTGTAAAAGTAGTTCTTAAAATGTGTCCAAAGCTTTTTTGAGAAGAGCTGTTTGTCAACTATGGACTTCAGTATTTGGCCTGACTGTTAGAAATCCTTCCAGTTAAGGCCTACCAAACTTTGCAGTTCATGATGGTTGGTATCCCAGCTTGTAGATACTTTTTCCGTGAGGTGTAATTCACGGCCAATAGCTCTCTTTATAACGCATTGTAAGATATTGAAGTTACTACTAGACGTTTATTTAATTAAAACCTCAAAATCAAAGTAAATTTGATCTTTTGCGTTTGGATTCTTTCATAATTGCGTCTACAAACTGAAATTGGAAGTATTTTAAAAGGATCTCATATATGTTAGAATAAGTGAGGATTACTAAACCTGAACCCGGACCTGTATATGACGTTAATGAAATACTCTGCCCTGACTAATAATTTTAAATAAATGCGTTGAGTAAGTAATACCAACCTAATTTGGTATTATTAGGTTGGTAATCAACTATAACAGTATTACTATATCAAAACACAGTTTATCATAGGTGTGTGAAGACAGTAGAAGAACCTAAATATAGAAAATCGAGAAGAATATTATTTTAGCTTCATTTATTGCAAATATTTTGGCTCACGCTAACATCAGAAGTGGGATTCGAACCAACGTTTAACTGCAAACGGATAAGTTTTTTTTTGTCGTGTTTTTTTTTGTTTTTGTTGGTTTTGTGTTTTATTTTTTCTCTCGTTTGGTTTAAAATGAATCAAAATACAGAAGATTCCCAAAATGCAATTCAAAATCCGGACGGATATCCGATGGACAAACGCACGATGCCGTTAATAGCAAATTTTTGATTGATGAATAATGGATTGAACAAATAAACGATTTAAAGAAACGAACTAAAATATCCGATTTTATTATGATATTGAAAGAGTGAGACGCTCTACGAGAAAATGAAAAATAAAGTTTTTCGATGGATGGAAACCATTTGATAGGAGTTGGAATAATTTGTGTATGACTTTTGAATAACGTTCCCCAAACAAGAAACATGGCACACGAAGCTAAACAAGGCAGCTAATATAGAAAGTTTAAACCTTGTTAGTTTATGTGAATACGGAATAGAGAAAATACGTAGTACCAACCTCAACTGGAATGGCAGAAAGTAATACGTTCCATTGGTGGAATGAATAACGATATTATTCGACAAAGAATACGAATAAATGTACCAAAGAATCAACAAGATCTTAAAGCTTTACTTCGACAATATGATAGCGAAATCAAAGATGATCATCGAAGAGTACCAAAACAACTCAAGCTAGATACTATGCAATCGTATGAGAAAAACGGAAATTATCAAAAAAAATGTTTCAACTGTAAAAAAAAAATAGGTCATTCAAAGAAAGACTGTAAATATTCAGAAAACCCGAAGCATGCAATGAAAGAAATCTAAATTAAGAAGCAAAAGAAGTGTTATAATAGTAAAGAAATTCAACTTGTAGCTGAGGATTGCAAAATTGGCTTTGAGTCTACCGCCTTGCAAGCTCCTGGAAGAGAAGTCGATAGACAGTAGTTGTATTCCTGGCGTAGATGGCGTAAATCATGGGCTCCCAACCGGTGGTACGCGTACCCCTGGTGGTACGCGGGAACGTTTCAGGTGGTACGCGTAAGTGATGTGTGCAAGAGTGAAGATAAGTTCCATTACTCCTAATGTTGATATTTTAAATTTTAATCTTTAAAATATCGTTAAAAACTCGCTATTCTAGCTCCAGTTTTTAAAAAATTTTTCCCAGGTGGTACGCAGGTGCAAAAAGGTTGGGAACCCCTGACGTAGATTGATTGGTTGGAAGACGATTCGGCGTCCCGGATTGTGCGTTGTCATGGGAAATTATGGATTGAACTTGGCGTAGTTCTCAATGATGAGACCCCGAATTTGATATGTACTGGATAGTGATATAAGTGTGTTGTCAGGAATGGACGAAGAGTGGAAAGGTGGAGTCCCGAGCGTTGGATGATTTTTGTATATTGGTGAATGCACCGTAATCTTGGTTGTGATTGGCGCATTTTTGAAGTATCCGTATATTTGCTCTCGTAGAGAACAAAACTTCTAAACAGTCTATGGTTACTTTGGGTTTTTTGTTTAAACGAGCTGGCATCCAGGGGCAGTCATGACTGATAAAGCGGAAATTTTCACTTCATCGGAATTCGTTAATTGTTTTAAACGAGAAGATGTTGAATTGCACCTTAAAAATGTGGGAGTGCCCAGAGGTGGCGGACAGGTAAAATCAGTGATAAAAGTCTTGTCTGATCTAGTGAAAAGTGCGTTGAACAACAGAAAGGAGATTGAATGGTTTGCAATATTGACCGGAATTGAAGCAGTACTTAATGAAGGTAAAAGTTTGGCAACTTGATATACGTCGGATGCATTTATGTTCTGAGGGAAGAATCGCGCAAGTGGAAATAGGATTTGGCAACAGTAAGATTTGGAAAGCTAAGCGGGAAGTTTTTGGGACTAAGCAAAATTATAGAAATGCTGGCTAACGAACGTTGCGTATTTGGAGGTTGGAGAAACTAGTGAAAGAGGCTACTTATGAACAGTTGAGAGGCTGGTTTAACAGACAATTTTGAGGAAAATATGACTAGTGAAGCAATTTGATTCATTGCTTTTCTTTGGTAAGTACATTTATACTATAATGTACATTTTCACATATACAAAACAATACTGAAAGTAGCTGTTTACAGTACAGAAACGTAAAATTTTACTTTATAGTACAGAAATGTCAAAACCTCAATTGTTTTATGTGCAATCCTACTAAAATGTACACTTTGACATATATTTTTGACGTATTTTGTGAATTTTAAATATTTTATTGCTTAGCAACATACGTATTTCGTTAAATTATTATCGTACATTTTTTTGCAGAAAATGTGCATTTCATTCCAATTACACATAAAATAGTTTATGCGCTTTATCCTTAAGGTGCCTTTTTGGCATTTGCGTGGTTATAGACTTCGTCTGCGCCTCAGTCTATAATTTTCCGCGCTCATGCCAAGAAGATGCACTTTCAGGACTTGGTGCATAAATAACTATTACGGACGGTAGAACCAAGTTATTTAAGGCGTTGCGGCCGAGTTATTTAAGGCGTTGCGGCCGAGTTATTTAAGGCGTTGCGGCCGAATTATTTAAGGCGTTGCGGCCGAATTATTTAAGGCGTTGCGGCCGAGTTATTTAAGGCGTTGCGGCCGAATTATTTAAGGCGTTGCGGCCGAGTTATTTAAGGCGTTGCGGCCGAGTTATTTAAGGCGTTGCGGCCGAATTATTTAAGGCGTTGCGGCCGAGTTATTTAAGGCGTTGCGGCCGAATTATTTAAGGCGTTGCGGCCGAATTATTTAAGGCGTTGCGGCCGAGTTATTTAAGGCGTTGCGGCCGAATTATTTAAGGCGTTGCGGCCGAGTTATTTAAGGCGTTGCGGCCGAGTTATTTAAGGCGTTGCGGCCGAGTTATTTAAGGCGTTGCGGCCGAGTTATTTAAGGCGTTGCGGCCGAATTATTTAAGGCGTTGCGGCCGAGTTATTTAAGGCGTTGCGGCCGAATTATTTAAGGCGTTGCGGCCGAGTTATTTATGGCGTTATTCAAAATTCAAAAAAAAAAAAAAAATGTCACGGGGACGCGACAATTGCAGGAAGGCCGTGTTAGAATAAGTGAGGATTACTAAACCTGAACCCGGACCTGTATATGACGTTAATGAAATACTCTGCCCTGACTAATAATTTTAAATAAATGCGTTGAGTAAGTAATACCAACCTAATTTGGTATTATTAGGTTGGTAATCAACTATAACAGTATTACTATATCAAAACACAGTTTATCATAGGTGTGTGAAGACAGTAGAAGAACCTAAATATAGAAAATCGAGAAGAATATTATTTTAGCTTCATTTATTGCAAATATTTTGGCTCACGCTAACATATATTTGCTTTGGGATAGTAGTTAATAGGACGGTTAGGCCTACAAAACTTTTGTCATTTATTCTGGTCTGGTGCGAAGCACCAGGGCTGTTGCCCCATATCTTCGCAGACTTGAAGAGTAAGGTTGCGGGCTTGCCCGCAACGTTACGTCGGATGATTTTTATTGAGGCGTACCTCTGAAAATTAGCGCGAAGCTAAGTCCTGGCTGTGTTAACCTGTGGGACCTACAGCTTTACGTGGAATCCGAACCACGGAGTCGGATAAATTTTGTGGCCGGGTTGGGGATCGAACCTAGCCCCGCCAAACTAGAGTCCTCTGCTTAGCTCGTTCACCTAATTCACCTCCTCAAAACTTTTGTAAACTCTCAACATTCTTAAGTAGTTATTGGTAATTGCTGCTATTTACCAAATGAAAGATGTTTTAGAAAACCAGAAATTATTAAAACAACTTGTTCTAAGTGATTGGCACAAATCAATTGGTAAAATTGGGCTACTTTGTAATTTAATTATAATTAATATACAAGTATTAATAGATGTATTGCGTGTAACAGTCAAAGATAACTGATTTTATTACGTCGAATATAAAAAGCGTTATACGTATTTTTTACACACATTATAATATAACAATAGCCTGTAAGATTACATAGACCAACATTATGATTGTCAAATTAATAGTGTACCATTCCATAATACTTTGTGCAATTGCTTATAAATTTGAACTGCAAAATATTTCAACGCGTCAAATGTGTGTTTCCAAGATATCCAAAAAGTTCTTTGTAGATAATACTGATATTCATGTACTTCTTGATCCACAACTAGAAGAAAATTTTATTAACACGTTACCGCACCCACTGCTACTAACAACAACAACCGGATTAAATAATTCACGTTCGAGTTTTAGTCTAAATTGCATCGTATATGTTCAAGACGACCTAAATTTAAATACAACTTTTAATGCACTTGTAAAAAATCAAATGTGGAATGCAATAGATAATAGTAGAAGAAGATTTCTAATAGTTACATATTATGTGCAAGAAGTAAACAACATTTTTAAAATGTTATGGCAACATCATAATATAAAAACTGTTATTGTGGTGGTGTTAAATAAAAATCTGGAAATTTATTATTGGTTACCATTTACATCAAAAAATCAGTGCGGTCAGAAATTTAATATTAATCATTGTTCAGGTTGCAGTTATCGAAACATTCGGAAGGTTTTCAAGAGTCAATCGCAAAACTTTACTAAATGCACAGTAAGATTTTATAATTTTCCTGACTCCGATATAAAAAATGCACTAAGCAGTTCTCCGATTGATGCAATATTAAACAATTTATTTAAATTAATTAGTGATAAGTTACAACTAACTGTCTTGTTCCACGAATATGATTTAGGAAATTTTTTAAATAATATCACTGATGACATTTTAATAGCTCCACTGATTACGAGAAATTTGGAAGTCCTGGGAGAGTATGAAGGTAGCAAAACAATTTACTACGACATATCATCATGGATGGTTCCTCGGCCTATTAAAATTTCGAATTTTAAAGTAATAATTTTAGTATTTGGAAAGGAAACGTGGTTATCAATTATATTTGTTGTTCTGATGACAGGAATAATGTGGAATGTAATTGCAAGGAATTTAAACGATCTTGAAATATTCAAACAATTTTCAAGATGTATTTTAAGCACAATTTCGTTGATATTTGCAGTTACTTTAAATCGGTCTCCGAAATCAAGTCGTTTAAGAATACTTATGATATTGTATCTATTTTTTGTAGTACAGATTGACAATGTATTTCAAAGTAAATTAAGTAGCATTCTTTTAAAGCCATTATATGGTCCACCGATAGATACAATTGCAAAACTGGCAGATTCCAAATTGAGTGTACGTACTAGTCTAGGTCATATACAAAAGTTACAGAAAGAAACAAATATTTACAGCAGCAGTAATTTTAAAAAGATAGTCGATAAATTGGAACCAATAACCATTGAAAATTTTACTGATGTAATAAATAAAATAAAACTCTATAAAAATTTTAGTACACCAGCTCCGAAAAATATGGTTCTTGAATTCATGCCAAATGAAATAACCAAAGATGTCGATTTTATTTCAAGTGATTCGGGAATTTTGAGATATGAAGTTTTAGTTGTTATGAAAAAAGGCCATTATTTTTTACCAGTTTTTAATAAATTGGTAGAAAGAATTACCGAAAGTGGTCTTTTGTTTGTCAAAGTAACATACCTAGTACGTAACTTTAAAAATAAAGAAAATGAAAGTAATACATATTCGAAAACGCGCTTAAGTATCCAACATTTGCATGGCATATTTGCTATATGGTTAGCTGGTTTAATTGTTTCGACAGCTGTGTTTTTCGGTGAATTGGTAATTTATAATAAAAATAAGTTGAAAATGTATATTAATCGTAAATAAATAATTATTTAATATGTTTTAATGCGGTTTACAAGGACAATATCATATTCGGTAACTTTTCCCACTTAGAAATATCAGAATTTTAAGATATGCCCGAGCCACTTTATTCTTTGAGCCTTAATAACACTCATTATATTTGGTTCATTACATAGCTCAGATATTTCTTTGTTTGTTCTTCGTAGTTACTGTCCATTAACCTTCTTCCCGTTAAATAACTTTCTCAACACATTCCTCTCTCACAACGCCAAATTATTTTGCGTTTGTTTCTTCAACGACCACACCTTGCATCCAAATAATAACGTTAATAGGTTTTAAAATTGATTTATAAATCCGGAGCTTTATTGATTTAGCAAAAATTCCGTTGCCGGGCACTGATCGCCGTGCGAACGTTTCTTTTTCTTCCTGCTGCCATTAGTTTTTTACCTCTTCGTCTTCTTCTGGTCTTCTCAAGACGCTTGTTTTCAAGTAGCTGAAACTTTCCACTTCTTCAAATTTCATCTTCCTTTTGTTTTCGCACTTGACATTCACAAACATTCAAAACTTAAAAAGTGTGTCGTCCTAAGACGACGATATTTAGTGTTTTTCTCATTAACTTTAAGTCTCATTTTTGTTGCTTCCGCCGCTATCAATTTCTTAACTATATTTTCTAGCTATTTCTTTGTTCTTGTCAGAATAGTTTGTAAACGCCATGTATTGGGCCATTGTATTTGTTTGGTATAATATTCCATTTTTGTTTATCTTCGTCTGTCTGCTTATGATTTCTAACGCTATACGAACAAAAGCGATGACAACGGATCTCATTGTCTTAGTCCCGTTCTTACTTCGAAGCTTTTAGATGTCATACTCCCTACTTTTACTTTATTGTGGATTTGTTCTAGTGTCATTTAAACTAATTTGGTGAGCTTTTCTGGTATCTCCACTGCGTACATTGCGTCATCTAACTTGCTGTATAAAGTTCATTACCAATCTTTCATTTCTAAATCAACACTGGTATTCTCACAGTATTCCTTCTGCATAATCTGTCAATTTATTTTTTATATAAGTATGTTAACTGTGCTTTAACCATCAAAATCAACAATGCTACTTTTCTGTACTTTTTGGAATCTGTTTTGTCGTCCTTCTTAAATATTTGACATATCAATGCCAATCTCCACTATTTTGGCACCTCTTCCATTATCTATATTTCTTTTACTAATTTGACTAACATTTTATGCAATTTTTCATCCTCATACTTGAGTAGTTTCGCATATGTACCATCTTCTCATGCACTTCAATTATTTTTCAAGTTCCTAATTATGTCTATTATCTTTTCTTCCTCTGGTATTTCACCATTATTAGTTTTTGCCTTTTGTCTAATCATTTTAGTAGTTGTTTTTTCTTGTCTTTTTAGCAATTCTTAGAAATACTTTGCTTATTTTTCCAATGTGTTTGTTTTTTTTTTGATTCGACCAAATTTCCTTGTTTATTCTTACAAAAAAATGTTTTTGTGCACCAAACTTTGGCAGTAAGGTTGGTCACAACGCTATTTGGTCCTTTTAAGATAGAAAAAGGTAGCTAACCTTACGGATATTTAGTCCACAGTCGGAGATTAAACGAGACGCGTATACGCGGTTTGTGAGTCCTTTAAAAATATTTAATGTATTTACCACAAGAAGCTCTTAGTGTCTTCAGATGACACTATCTGCAAAAGATGGAAATTTGGGCGAATCAACAAATTTATCATCAAGAAAATAGATTTTTTAATTTGCAGCCAAAAGATGTTAAATAGAATATGATGTGCAAAATCACTTACGTGAATATTCGATTAGAATTTCACACCAAGCCACCATACAAAAATGCGATCAAACAACTGGATCAATAATGTTGATCCACAAAAATCTTAAAAAAAGAAGTTTCTTTAAGAAACCAACCACACTTCCACTTGTTCGATCTCAAATTTTCTTTCCTTACCATCTTCTCTTTTTCCAAATTCACTAAAATTGACTTTATGGTTGCATACATTCAGGCGTGAAATGTTATTAAATATTCAATTAAGTAAATAATATCTTTTTTTTGTGCGTTGGGAGTGGGGAAACCTTGCATAGGCGCCCCCCAATGAATGGGGGGGAGTGTCAGATTCTTACTGACTAAAACCCCACTCCGTAGATGCCTGCGGGATACACCAAAGATACACATCTTCTTCTTGTTCTTGTTTGAATAGTAATCTTCTTGTTTTTCTTCTTTTTTCTAACTTCCTCCCTTTCGAGACTTTTTTCTTCTGTTAAATTTTTTTTTGTCATCATCATCGAGGTTAACCCGCTCGAAATCTGATCCCATCTCTCATCGTTGATCAGCATTTCTTGGACCATTGTTTGAGGGGTAATTTTTTCTATATTGTACTCCAACCACGTGCCATCCCACCTTGGGCATTTAAAAATGGTGTGATAGGCGTCGTCCATGTCCTCCTCACAGTAGACGCATTTCGGGGAGTCCAATCTCTTGTACTTGTACAGATAGCCATTGAAGCACCTGTGGCCTGTTAGTGTTTGGGTAAGCTGATGGTTTAGCTCCCCTTGATTGGTATCCTTTTCTTATTCTTTTGGTACCATAGTAAACGTTTCTCACTTCTTTGTTGGTATAGCTTCCTTCCAGTTTTTTGACTTTATATCATCTCTTACTTCCTCTAATTACTCTTTTACACTGTCTTTTCTGTTCTTCATATCATTGTTTAGTTTTTTTTTGTTCTACAATTTAACATGTTTTTTCGGTCTTTATTCTCTTTTATATTTCTTTTTTGCATTTTTTATCAAACCATTCAATCTTAATTTTATTTTAAAACACTACAAATATTCTTTTTTCCAACCTAATCATGGTATTCTTTATTGTTGATATCATTTCTTCTATATTTTGCAGTTTTATTTCTGGCTTTATGTTTGGTTCATTTGTATTCTTTGCCATTTTTCTTTTTTCCCATTTATATGTGTCCATTTTGTTTAGTAAGATCTGTTTCAGTTTTATTTCCTGCATAAGAAATGATTCGTATTTACATATGCCCTTCGGTATGTTCTCACATCGCTAAATCAATTTTTATTTATGGCTTCCACCATTTCATGGTTAATCTGGCTGGTTGTTTTTGGCATCTAAAGTCATTCATGTACCCTTTTGTATTATTTTTTGTTGGTACTGTATACTTTTGATTTGTATGTTGCCATTGCAAACTCTATTGCAAATTTTGCATTTTCATTCATTTGTTTTCTTATGCAGGCTAATCCTACCTATTGTTGATTGGTACATTGTTTTCTAGTCCATCATGGCGTTCCAATCTTGCACCACCAGCTTTTGGTTAAAAACTAGATCGTTACTGATTCCATTGCTACTGTAAATCATAAACCAAAAAGACAAGAATGCATTGTCAACATCCAAAAAACTACGTCACTCAACGGTAGTTGCATACGTATGAGTTTTTAGCCTTTAGTATTAAGGTGACTAATATCAATAAAGCAATGTAGTATAATGCCTGTGTCCCACGGTTATAATTTCCATCAATATTTGATAATAATTTTTATCAAAACCGTAATGACCGTGGGACAGGTCATTTTGATAAAAATTTATAATTTGCTAAACAATGTTTCTATTTAAATGACGTCACATCATTATGTTGATGAAATACGACCGTTTCTATAATTTTGATGGAAAACTGGTTTTGATTGGTTGATGTGCTTCGTTAGTGTTTGTTTTCTAACGGTGTCATTTTTAACATGCAAGCTTTTAACCTCACTTTTGATAATCTGTCATTCACAGCAGACTGCTTTCTTATCAAAATATTGATAAAAATTTTGATCGCGGGACTTAGCAATAAATTTTGATCAAAACATATTTAATGACGACAGATGTATTAACATTATCATCAAAATATTGATGGAAATTATGACCGTGGGACACGGGCATAACAATTACATAGCAATAAATTAAATTAATTTTTAAATGAAATGACATGTTTTAATTTAACTAAAAAAATGTATACAAGGTGATATTGACAAGTATATAAACAACAGAACCTAAACTAAATATACAGGAAGCTTTAAAATTTATAAACATTTATAATTTTAACTTATCATTTCAATAAAAATGGCTAAATTAAAAAATTTGTTAGCAAATTATGAGATAGGTAGGTATAAAACTTTAAAACAAAAACATTTTTTTTAAGTTGGTCGATCTGAAATCTTCAAGACACTGCCAAGTTGATGATTACTAAAGCTTCTTTTAAAATAATTTTCACAAATCAACTCTAATAGAAAACAATTTAATTGTTTCGTTATACAACATTGCTACCATAAAAATACCAATTATCCATTTTTTGTATTGTTAAGCGGGAAATAAAAACATTCATAAAATTGCGTGTCAGGCTTTCAAAAGTCGTATTATTAGGGGTAATATTATACATTTGAAAGTTATTCTTATAGTAATAATGTACCTACTATATAATTATAAATATCTAGCTATAGAGGAACAGTTGCATTAACTTAATGTAAAACTCAATTAACTACAAGGATAACTTACGAAATATTTCTCAAGATGCATTGTAAGACGTGGATATACCTTGTTCTAATAATATCAACAATTACAAGTTGTTTAGTAATAAATAAATTGACAATAGAAGAAATTTGTATAAGCAAATTAATAAAAATGGTTTTTCCAAACGATGCCACAATACATGTAATGATGAACAAAAGTCTTGGAATACATTTTATAGAAAAAATTTCCAATCCGCTTTTAATTACTACAATAAATGGTTTAAATAATTCAAGAAATGGTTTTACAAATAATTACATCATGTACTTGCAAAATGAAATTGATTTTAATGATACTTTCAACACGTTTCTTAATAGTAACGCATGGCATCCTAAAAACAGCCCTAGAGGTAGATATATAATAATAACATCTACTGCTTCTTTAGAAGTAAAACATATATTTGAATCATTATGGAAATATTACATAAAAAATGTCATTTTAATGGTTTTACATCAGAAGCTATTGGTTGATCCAAGTTTGTACATTTGGTTCCCACTGGCGCTCAAAAATAATTGTGGTAAAAACTTTAAGATAGATCAATTTTCTTGTTCTAATTTTAAGAACCTGAAAAATGTATTTATAAATCATTTGGACGATTTTTCAGAATGCACTATTCGCTTGTACACTTTTGTTACTGAAAAGCAGAGACATGAATTATCTCGGTATATTGAAAATTTACCGGTAGTCAAAACTACTCATTTAGTAGGAGAGAAACTAGGAATATCGGTAGTATTGGATCTGTACAAGAAAAACCAACAAATAAGTAGTAATATCAGTAATGAAATTGTTCTGGTTGAAGCAGGAACACGGTCAAATGATGAGAATTTAATGTACGACTTCAGTAACCCAATATCATACGATGTCGGAGTTTGGATGGTTCCAACACCAGCTCCAATAACTAGTGTATTAATAATATTTATAATATTCCATGCAAATGTGTGGTTTTTAATTACAATTTGCATTTTTACGGAAAGTCTTATTTGGAACTTAATAGCAAAACGTTTATCAAGTGAAAGAATCATTTATAGATATTTTTCTTTGTGTATTTTAACTGCACTTTCATTAATTTTTTCAGTTGGTATTAAATTTACCCCAAAAACAACAATTTTGCGAATAATGATGATTGTTTACTTATTCTTTGTAATGCATATTGATAACGCTTTTCAAAGTATGCTAAGTAGCATTCTTTTTAAACCTTCATATGAATCAAAAATTGATACCATACAAAAATTAGCAGATTCACAATTGATATTGGCCCCTCCTCCAGGACTAATGGAAAGCTACCAAAAAGATGAAAAATTCAAAGAAGAAATACTAAAAAAATTGATGCAAAAATGTATAGATGGAAGTAATCGTTCCGATGCCATAAGGCAAATGGCTCAATTTAAAAATGTTAGTACTTTTTCTTCTAAATATGCGTTCAAGCAAGTTTATCCAAAGGAAGTCAAAAATGTTACTTTTATAAACGATGAAATGGGAATTATTAGGTTACAAAATCGATTTCTTATGCTAAATGGGCATTATTTCTTGTTTACTGTTGATAAATTTATTGACCGAATCATAGAAAGTGGTATATTGCAAATTGAATATAATACCTATAGCCCCGATAAACCAAATAGCAATAACGCTAAAATTATTTTAAGAATTCCGCATTTATATGGTATTTTTATTATATGGTTAACTTGTCTAATAATTTCATTTTTGGTATTTATAATAGAAATTATAGTTTTTCGAAAGAAATCAAAGTTAGATAAATCCAATCTAGCTCATTCAAAACAAGCTAATCAAGAAATTGCTGTAAGTATAATGAAACTGTAGAATAAACCAGTTCTAAATATGGTCGAAGAAAAATAAGTAATATAATTTTAATATAAGCAGTTGCTAGACGCCATATTGTAGTGTGACTGTATATAAAATTTCTCTACTGTAATTAAATGCTTCGTGCTAATTTTAGTTTTTTGTTTTCATTTTCAAAAATTTGAAATTTTGTTTGTGGTGTTGTTTGTGATGAAGTAAGCTTCTGTCCACTTTCACAGTCAATTTATAAGAAATGTCGAATAAGACAGTGTCGGATAAGGCAGGTTGTACTGTATATTTAATTAAAGATGTATCGCAGTAAAATTTTTTGAAATTAATCATTTGAAAGGTTTGTTTTGTAGACTAACAATAATCATTAATTTTCAATTGTAATAATTATTTTTTCATTACGTATACCTACTTATACTAAATAGTTTATGCTAAACTTGAACACTTAATAGTTAATAAATGTGTTGTTACTTAAATTTTTTTTTAGTTTAGTATAAAAAGTACCTATGCAAGAAGTGTTTATATTAAAATTAATTTTTGAAAACTACAAGTCAGTGAAAAAAATGTTTGCAATTTTATGCCTACTCTACTGCTCTGTGTTGATAATCTCTGCAAACTCACTAAAGATTCAATCAATGGAAATATCAAAAACTCAAGAATGTATCACCAAAGTTGTTGAAGCAGCATTTCCACAAAATAGCACCATACATGTACTAACTGATTCGAATTTAGAAGCAAACTTTCTGAAAAGCTTCGACTATCCTGTAATTCTTACAACTGATCATTTCGCATGTCAAACAACAAACTTTTATAACAATTACATTTTCCACCACCAAAATGGAGCAAAAATAATCGAAATTTTAAATTTATTCATCCACAGTACAATATGGCATCGGAGTTACAGCCCAAGAGGCAAATACCTAATAATCACCTACATGCCAATAAAAATAAAACCAATTTTTGAATTTTTGGGTAAACACAACGTTAGAAATATTATGGTGATAGTTTTCGATGAAAATAGTAACATAATTCCAAAAATTTACATGTGGCTTCCATTTGAATCGAGAAATAAGTGCGGAAAATACTTTAATCTTAAAACTTATCAAAATTGCAACCCTCCAATTAAAAAACTAGACTTTTCAAGTAGTTTCAAAATTCTAAATAAATGCATCATTAAAGTTCATACTTCAATTAACTTTACTGATGGTAAATTTGATATTACTACTTCTCCTATTGTTTTACTAATGGCAAATGTCATTAACCTAATGAAGGAAATGCTAGAAGTGCAAAGAGTGGACTATATTTTGGACCTAAATAAAAACGTAAGTCAATATACCAACGACATTCTCATTGCACCGATGGCAACATCTCGGGATATGGAAGCCAACTACGATTACAGTAATGGAATGTATTACGATACAAGAGTTTGGATCGTTCCTCGACCTGGTAGAATTGTCAACTTGAATGTAATTAATTCCATTTTTGACAAAGAAGTGTGGTGTGCAATAATTTTTTGTGTTATTTCTACAAGCATTGTTTGGAATTTATTAGCAATACGTTTAAATGATCGAAATGTATACAAATACTTCTTGAGATGCATTTTCAGTGCAATTTCGCTAATATTTTCAATTGCGCTAAAACTTCCACCTAAATCGGGTGCTTTAAGAATCCTGATGGTTTTATACTTGTTTGTCATAATACTCATTGACAATGCATTTCAAAGTAAATTAAGCAGCATTCTTTTAATGCCTTCGTATGAACCCCCTATTAATACAATGCAAAAACTGCTGGATTCAAAACTAATATTGTATTCCAATAGATTTGTAGGTTCAATGTTGAAAGAGACAAGTGAGTACAACACCAGTATTACTAACAGAATTCTTAAGAAATTGGTAGTATTAGATATGCTAAATAATACCGAATATATAAGAAGAGTGGCTGATGATCGCAACTCGAGCACTACGATAGAACAATATATTAGTTTTAAATTATTTTCACATAAAATTAAATTAGTAAATGTTATAGAGAATAGTGGATTACCTAGACTAGAACTCTTAATGCGAATGAAACAGGGGCATTATTTTATTCCTATTTTTAATAAAATTAACAGCATGATTATAGAAAGTGGTTTTCAAAGTCACGTTCTTTCAAATTCTTCTAAAAGAAACTATAAAATAGAAAATTCCGAATCGGAAACCTTTTTAACCATTGAACACCTTTATGCAATTTTTTTGGTTTGGATGACTGGTTTGTCACTAGCATTTATATCGTTTTTAATTGAAGTGTGCAACTATAATTTTGGAAATAAGATAAATATTAGGAGTTTTCTTCAAAAACGAAAAATGATAAATGGTTTCAAATAGATTACTGTTACTAAAATTTCAGAAATTTTATTTGAAATGCTCCTACCTGTTAAAAGTTTTGTAAATGTTTCACATTTTACTAGCAGATGGTGCTCGCAGTTTTAATCGTAGCATAATATTATTATACTATTCAATTTAAATAGGTAGTACCTACAGAAAATATAATATATATGCAGGAATTTTTGAACTTATTTTTTTCCAGGACAATAGGTATCTGTAATAAACCATACCAATCTGGATTAATTGTTAGCAGCTAGATATTATAAGTTAAATTTTATGTACATATAAATTTCGCTTAATAGAGTTCTTTTTGCTTTATGTTTTTTTTTAAATACAATATTTGAATTACTAACAATTTATTTTATACATACATTAATGAGTCAATAGAGAAAAAAGTCTTAGTCCATTATCAATAAAATTTATCACAAATTTCTTCTATTCTTGCGTGAGTTAACATTCTCATACGTATACGGTTTTTTACATTATAAATCGCACCAATTCTAAGAATTGAATTTAAGTATTGAAAATGTTATCTATAACCGTCGATTTCCCTCGTGGTAACATGGTTGGGCAATCAGTTTGCGTTTGCTTTGTAGTCTTACTGTAGTTTTATATTATCACCTCTAGTGTTGGGTCTGACAAATTGCATTAATTATTGTGATGTTTAATTAAAATACAATAAAACTATTAATTGCTAAAATTCTTAATTCTGATTCCTCTTTATATTTGCCTGCTCTCTGCATCTTTGATATTTATACTGTACTCTACTAATGCCCGGTATAGAAAATCAAAATTTAAATAAGTAGGTATCTCTTGAGGGTTTAGCAAAGACAATCTGTTTTCTTCCGATCAGCTTATAGAACTCTAAAATTTTGTTAGTAAACCAGGAAGGTATAATGAGTAACTATTTTATTACTCCAAATAAACACTTTGTCAAATTGGAAATAATTTTAATAATCAAAAAGATTATTTTTCTGTGCTGTTGAAAATAATATATAAAATTCAACAACGCCTTTGTTAATATTTAGACCCCGATAATAACAATTCTTTACTAATGATCTCGATTGTTAATCCAAGAAAACATTTAAAGTTTAAAATTTAACCTCTACCTCTTGTATCAATAATTTTTAAACAACAAAAAACATTTTAATAAAAATGTTACAAAGAAATAGGGTGTTTTATTTTTCCGCTCCGTACATACGCTTATGAAACTTATAAAATCACAAGATTCTTTTTTTCTTTTCAAGTTAGTTACAAACCGATAGTTTTTCTACAACGGCTGCAGACGTAATTTCCAGAACGCGATTAAAGTTCTACCGCACATAAAATTGTTACGAAATCAAACAAATGTAATGTTGATGTGAAATAAGAACTTATTTTTACCATTCGATGTAATCTCTCCTGTAGTTATATGACAACAAGTGAGATTTTTTGGTAATTCTAACTTCCAAAAATTTTCAAGAATTTTTTAATAAATTCTGTTTTCTTTTATCATCTAAAGTGTATGCATAAAAAAGTAAAACTGCTTTACACAATTATTAAATTACCATCAAAATTTGAAAATAAATTCAAAGATCAAAAAATAGGTATACCATGTGACTGTTCCATCAAAATTCTTCAATCTCCAGCTTCCTAAAAACACAAAAGTTTTAAACCATAAAAAAGTAGCAGTTGGTACAGACTATTATTTTTTTCTCCGAAATATAACAATTTCCAGAGGAGTAATTACATACACGTCCCCAAGGTGTCTTCCCTCGGAAGTCCCCTCTCATCTCTTCAAACACTCTTTAAAATTAAAAATTTCCTTAGTTTTTCCCGCACTTCCAGGTAAAAAAATTTAAATTAATATCAATTGCAGTTTTTAATACCACTATGTTTTACAGGTATATCCAAAAGCAATATCCAAACATTTACAAATCAAATATTAGAAATTATAAAAGAAAATCGTTCTGCTGCGTAGAAATTTGTATTAAAAATTTTCTTTAGAACAAATTTCCTCTCGCATTGAAAAAACTTAAATTGAGGAAGAAATTGTACATCAATTTGTAAAATTATAACTTCTTTATGACTTTCTTAAATCTTATGCCCGCTGTACACTCTAGCCGAGTGTTCTCAGGCGAATGTCTTGCCGAGAGGTCACGTGCTCTTGCGACTATCTAAACTACACACTACCAGGCACACCGAGACAGACGAGACAAGGCGAGAGCACACATCTACTCTCTCGCTTTTGCCTTGTCTTGTCTTATCTCGCCGAGAGTGTACAGCGGTCATTACTATTTATACAGCACGGATTCACACTCAAGTTTAACCCCTCCTTTGGTATTTACTAGGGTTTTTCTAGCTACTGTCATTGTGTTTTTGTTTTCCCTTAAGTTTACTCGAGTTTGTTAAACTTAGTTTCCGTTTTAATTTTCTTCCTATGTAACTTAATATGTTTGTGCCTGCTAGATTCAATCATTTTACTTGACCAAGTTTTATTTTTATTTAGTTTAATTTTTATATATATTTGGTTTTAACATAATGTTATACACTCTATGAAAATAATTGTGGCAGTGCCGTGATCATTACGTCATAGAATAAAAGTATTTTCGTTATTCAGGTCGTATTTGGGGTAGTTTTCATACCTGTTTTTAAGAAGTAAAGAGACCATTTTTGTCTCTTTTTTTTCGGCCACGCCCCATGAACGTTTTGAGATATTTTGTACATGGGGCGTAACCGAAAAGTTTTTTCATATCATAGAGCGTAGCCGGAAAACTTTTTTCGTTTGAGGGGCGTAGCCAAACACAGCACGAGGGGAGAGGCATACAAAATAAGGAATGGTACAACACAAATTATAAAAATACATAACTTTATTTTTGGATTCGATTAAAAATCGCAATGTGCAGAGTAAAAAAACTTGCCTATTGTTGAAATTTTTAAATTCAACATCTTTGCTGAATAGCAAATCTTGCATTTCGTCGTCTTCATTTTTGATCTTCAAAATATGCGCCTGTCGGCGCATAAAAATTCCTGTAAAAAAGAGTAGAACGCGTAGATCGACTATCGTGGCCCAAAATGTAGTCTAAAATAGAAAATTATGTATAAATTCGCCTCACAAATACCTACTGCTTTTTGCCAAGCTCGATGGTACTTACCACGTGCAACGTGTCCATGAACATCGATAGATGCAACCACAATGTCGTATTTATTGATTATATACCGATTATTTCTTGGTTTTTAGGCATTTTTAATTGAAAACACTGACACACAAACACAATACACGCGTCCGACTTGCACAAAATCAAAAATCGAAATAAACATGGCGTCCCAACATGGCCGCCCTTAAGGGTACCAACTGGTGCCAACAAAAACACCATAATTACAAGTAGAAGTAGGTTTTACACTACCAAGATGTCAATTAAAACGTGTTATTTTTATGAAATTTACGCAATTATTGCATAAAAATTGTAAATTTTGTCGGATATATTTCCTTCAAAACGAAAATCATTTCATATGACACGGACGTTACAGTCTTTTCGGCCATCGGTTTTTCCTATTCCCCGTCGCCGACTAGGCGGCTTTGCCACCTAGCGGCTCGGATCATAAAACACGCTTCTTGCCGAAAAACAACCCTTTACGTCCTTATGATATAAACTTCTATTTCATTTCAATATTCAATAACCTTGGTCTTAATGATGATGAGCATGTGGATGCGTTCCACCAGAGTCGATTTTTAGTTGTTTCACTTAAAGCTGCAGTTGAGCTCTAAACCTTCATTAGTAACGTCACCGATTGCTTTCTTAAAAATCCTACCACAACCGTTCTATTGACTATTGACATTTTGAATCCCATGCCGCTATCTAAAGCTATTTCAATACAGTGCTCACTTATAGCGCTTATAGGAGAAAATGCTTAAGTGGAACGCAGAGCTAGAGTTAATGATTGAACTTAGTTTATTTAGATAACGCAAAAACAGTAAATAATATAAAAAATATTTTAACCAAAAAAATTTGTCTCTTTCTGTTGGATACTTTTGGCTTTCTCCATATTGTTGATATCTTTCACTATTTTTGAATTATCGCTGAAGAACTTCATTGAGTCATCCTAGAGCTCTTGTGAGACAGAGCATTTGATTGTTTTGCTATATCGTATATGAGTCATTGCCCTTATGATCTATTGGGCGGTTCTAGAAGTTAAATTCAAGTAAATATAACGTTATTTTTTTTAATTTTGTGCTTCCACACGCTAGTACTTTAATTTCTTGGAATTGTAGCATTATGTCTGCTGAAAAATTTTATTCTGAAAAATATGTTCTGAAATATTTAGCTGTTTATATTTGCCATTTTTTTTTAAATCAAGCTTATAAATTTGCTAACCGCCCCACTTTAACTCTTATAAATTGACGGAAAAATTTGTAAAATAATTGATTATAACATTTAACTATTCGAATCGCTGGACCGTCTCTTAACTCTCTACAGAAACAGGATATCACATTTATGATATTGTGTTCGAAATATTTTTAAGAATTTGTTATATTTTTGTTGCATTGCGGACCACTTTTGAAACTTGCAGAGTTTTGGTCAAAAGTGTCTCGATCAGACGAAGGATCGGACCCAAATACTATGCTTTGATCACAAAAAATGTGCAAAGCTGTAAAAAATCTTGGTTTTAAAAAATAATGTACACTTGCCTAAAACTGTAACCCATTAAAGTTGTTATCTGAAAAAGGCTCTATTTTTTGTAAAAACGTTTTGTTTAAAAAAAAACAAACACAAAGGTATGAATTGTTTAACACAATTATTATTTTTACTAAATTTAATCTTTAACTAGAAAATTAAATCAATGGAACAAATTGAAAATTGAACTATTAAATACTTGCCAAAAATTCATTTTATTTTGGTACTTTAGCCAAGCATCTGAGATCAGGGTTTGATGGTATGTTGTAGCTCATTCATTATTTTATGCTTATCTTTGCTGATGAATTGGGGAGGAGGGGGGTTGACTATATTTAAGAAAATATTAATATATTGACATGATCTATCCTGGGTGCCAAAGTAAAATCTTCATAATTAAAATTTGGCAAAGATTTTGCTTTTTCTCAACCACAGTTTTAACTAGACAAATGAAAAAAGTTCTTGATCAGCAATAGTTTTACACTTTGTATGGTGGGATGACAGGAAACAGATTATCCAACAGGAAGAGAATGTTCCTGGAAAGTTCCAAAAATCTTGGAAAGATAACAAAATCAGCTGAATTAAAATAAGCGTAAAATTTTTATTTTATTTTATAATAAATGATTACCTGATTGGCCGATTCAAATCACCAGGCGGTTAAACCAATAAAATTGTTATTCGAAAAAAAAAGTGCAACGCCGTAAAGGTAAAATTTGGAGTTTTTCTTTTCTATGCCAACCGTGAAGAAAGCGGCTACAAAATACGTGTAGTGCTAAAATAAATTAAAATATTTCGAATTAATAGTTGATATAATTAAATAAAGTGTTTTATGTTAATAAAGGGGTTTAACCGAGCAAGGGTTAAACGTATTTGAAATTGGTAAAGTCACGGGAAGGTGTTTAAGAAGGGCATTTTTTTCAGGGCCCTTTTAATTTAATCAACAGATGGCGTCTACTTAAATATTTTTATAAAATAAGAGGAATTTGCTATATTTAAAATATAGCAAATTCGTTGAGATAATACTATTCTATAAACAATATTCTTGATCTTAAGCTATTTTGAGTTCGTATTGAGTATGTCAAAACACCCTCACTTACAAAAAAAGATAATTGTACTTTAATTATGAATTGTGTTTTTATAAATAAATATTACGAACTCAAAATAGCTTAAGATCAAGAATATTGTTTATAGAATAGTATTATCTCAACGAATTTGCTACATTTTAAATATAGCAAATTCCTCTTATTTTATAAAAATATTTAAGTAGGCGCCATCTGTTGATTAAATTAAAAGCGCCCTGAAAAAAATGCTCCTCTTAAAAACAAGCAACTCACTTTACAAAAATTTATAAACGCGGGCCGGCTCCATTTTTTAATTTGGTGCGCTGGACATTTTAAAACGTCGCTGCAGAAAATTTCAAGACATTGAAAAAATCATCTGGTAATACCTTTTAAAATTAATTATCCGAAATTCTATGCGTTACCTACAAATAAACTATTAAGAAATAATTATTTTTTATCAAAACTTAAGCACATCCACGTGCAAATCAAGATTTCAAAAAAACTTCAAATTAAATTTAATAGTGTACTTAGCACA
This sequence comes from Rhagonycha fulva, assembly GCA_905340355.1. Taxonomy (NCBI): domain Eukaryota; kingdom Metazoa; phylum Arthropoda; class Insecta; order Coleoptera; family Cantharidae; genus Rhagonycha; species Rhagonycha fulva. The sequence goes on from HG996556.1 coordinate 41,855,548, forward strand.
ACTATTAATGAGTTACCTTTATGTCTCTCTCTCTCTATAGTTGGTTTTAAACGTTTTGCGACGTTGTCCGATACCAAACTACCAACCTTGCAGATTGGTGTTCGGTTTGTTAGAATTTTACATTTTTTACCTACGACGCGACGAGAAGCCAGCCCGCCGGTAGAACCTTCAACCTGGAAGACCAACGAGACGGCCAGAATAAGTTGTTACTTACTCGGATTCAAACCAAGTATTGAGCGTTTGTAGTCAACTGACTGGACCATTGCTCTCCGACCGTCTCATTACCTTTTATGTAACTATCATAAAAGCTGAAGATTATATTATGCAGTATGTTTTTATAACAATTTGGAACTTTATAAAATCACGTTTGTTTTTCAATCAACAACAGCTGTATGCAGAATCAGTCTATTAGAAGTCACCGGTGGACTCGACGATAAATTTACCGCGTAATTTTAAAAGTGGTTAGAAATAATTTTATTTTGTATTTATTAATTTTAGGAACGCTATTTTCACTCATAAGGTACAAGAAAGACTTTTAATAGTAAATGGGTACTTAATAATTACCCATTGTTGCCGAAGGTTATAGCTAGGGCTGGGCGATTGTTAGATTTAACAATCGATAATCGATTGTGTAAAAACAATCAATTATATCGATTAATCGAAAACAATCGATTAATCGAAAACAATTGATTAATCGAAAACAATCGATTAATCGAAAACAATCGAAAAACTCTTATTAGCGCTAATAATCGTTTTCTATTGGTGATTTATATTAGTCATACCTTAAAACGGGTCTGTTGTTACATATAAATCCGCTCTCTAGTGATCATCTGCCACAATGGAGGTAAAGGGGATAAAAAAGCTCTCCCCATCCCCCCATGAGCACGTTCCATGATATAATAATAATAAGGTATGCTATTGCGCATCTGCAATTTATGCATCTGCAAAATGCAATTTAAATGTATCATATCATTGGTTCAAAATATGATTAAGCTGGATTTATAGTTGGACGGACTGTAAGCGTAGACACACTGGATACGTAACAAACGGACTGTAAAATATTATTAAATTTATAAATCGACGGAACAAAATTTTTGCACATGGGTAGAAGTGACATAACCAACAAAAATTATACGAATCGTAATTGATTTTCCATTGAAAAATGGATAATGAATTACATGAAGGTATGCTTCTTGGTGCCAAATTAACAAAACAGGAATAAAAAGAACTACAATTTAAATTTTCAAATATAATGCTTTGTTTTGATTGGCCGGACATAAGAAACGTACTGTAAAAGATGAAAGTTGGCGAACACTTCCGTTCCAGTCCGTTTCACTTACGTTACGTCATGCGCTTACGTTCATTTATATACAAACGTACATAAATTCTATAGTTGATCTTTTTGCAGTGCGTCTACGCTTACAGTCCGTCAAACTATAAATCCAGCTTTACGCGCAGAATTTTACTTACCACGTGACGTCATGCGCAACAAATACCAAAATGAAACTTGCATCTGTCATACGTTATTTATTTTATTATATCATATGGGCACGGTCCTGCTAGAGGTAGACGATTGTGTAAAAACAATTAATTATTTTTAATTAAAAATAATCGAACAATCGATTATTCTGATTGATTAATCTATTGTTCGATTTTTTACTTTCTCGGCTTTTTTTTACCAAAACTATATTTAATTACTTTTTTGCGTACTACTCTATATTGGTTCCATATAACATAAATAAACAATCGATTAATCAAAAACAATCAAAAAATCGAAAAAAAATCTGATTAATCTATTATTCAATTCTTTACATCTCGGTTTCTTTTATTAAAATTACTTTGAAAACTTTTTGGGTACTATTTCATATTCGATTTATATAACATAAATAAACAATCGCTTAGTCAAAAACAACCGATTAATCGAAAATAATCGAACAATTGAAATTCATCGAAGAATCGATTAATTGCACACAATCGAAAATAATCGAATAATCGATTAATTGCAAACAATCAAAAATAATCGAAAACAATCGATTGATCGAACAATCGATTAATCGAAAACAATCGATTTTTTGATTAATCGATTATTTCAAAAATATTAATCGAAAATCTTAATCTTTTAATTAAATTAATTCTCAGGCCGTAGTACTTATAGGTGGAAATCGTTGATTTTCGGTTTCAAAATTGCATTTCGTCTTATTTTGTCCAGGATAATTTGTTTTGAGTTTAAATCTAGTAAATTTAGGTTTTTCATTTGTTTAATTAAAATAATTCATTCAATTTTGTGCCAAATTTTAATTGTGGGAGGGTCCGTTGACTTAGCCCCCAAGTTAAAATTTTTTCTCAAAAAGCTAGCTCCCGAATCCTTATAGCTATCACCAGCTAGCACCTAAGTATGAAAGCTAGCACCGTTATAGTTTTTCCACAAATTGCAACTAAATCCGGGGAGGGGCAAGTCAACGCCAAGTTAATATTTTTTCTCAAAAAGCTAGCTCCCAAATCCTTATAGCTAGCACCAGCTAGCACCCAAATATAAAAGCTAGCACCGTTATAGTTTTTCCGCAAACCGTAACTGAATCCGGGGGGGGGCAAGTCTACGCTAGTCCGCCAAAGTTAATATTTTTTTTCAAAAAGCTAGCTCCCAAATCCTTATAGCTAGAACCAGCTAGCACTCAAGTATGAAAGCTAGCACCGTTATAGTTTTTTCACAAATCGATATTGAAACCATTGCGCAGTGGGGTATGCGGCTTCAAAAAGTGGCAATAAATTAAATTCTATTTTATTGGATTTATAAGTTAGATATATATTTTAGGGCTCTTAGTAGTATCTAAAAAATACTAATTGTTTGCACATTTATTTATTAAAAAAAAAATTAATTTATCTGCAAGAAACATAGGAAGAGCTTTAAAGCTTCCAAATTTAGAAAGTATGTGATAATACGTCTTAAGTATAACGTGAATATAGAAAAGCTCAGCAAGAAAATAAAAATTTTAAATCTCAATTATCATTATTATCTTCAAGAAAAACTAAAGTTACTCATTAGTAGGGCCCGGATTTATAGGCAGTAACCCTCTTTAGTCCTACCATAACTCAACAATTGTAAAGGTGTATTACCAATAGAAAACGTTTATTATCGCTAAAGACGTGTTTTACACGTTTTTTAGTTCCTATAAATCCGGACTCTACTCATCAGTAATCATATTCAAATCTTTGGTTTTTCAGGTGCATGCAAGTGCCCCCCCCCTCACTACCACTTTCGAATTTTTGGATGAAAGGTTCTGATGTATCGTCCTCATCTTCATCGTTCAAACACAAAGGCTCGTGTACGTTGATAAGTTTGAAGTTGTCGCAAAATGTAGTTGTGGTAATCTTTCTATGAGTTTGAATTAACGCGTCGTATTGTTATATAGCAATGATTTTTTCGTTCGAATTACCAAGTGCATAAAAATGTATTGATTTAGTTCGAAATATAAAGAAATTTTGTAGGGCAGAGAACTCGTGATAACTTTGAATTATAGAGAGGTTCGAATTATCGCAGGTTTGAATTAACCAGAGTCGACTGTACTTTGAATATATAACTTCTCTAAATAAGAAATATTTTATTTTTTACAAACATAAAATTTTTTAAAATTGAATAATTTACCGAAATAGAAATCATGCCGAGAAAATCTAATATTGATTTGAAGCAGCTTAACGTTGTTATTGCTGCTAATAAAAAAAAATTTGTGATCCAATGGCTAAAATGTTTTGGGGCTCATCAAATATCTGTTAGTCGGAAATAGTAAAGCAATTGGGTAATACTATCGTTTTGCCGAAATAATAAATTTTAAAAACATTACAAATTAACGCATGTTGCTCGGAGGTTAGTCAAAAATTTCAGCTATTCATAACTTTGTAAAATATTAACTTAAACTCTTACTCACTAAAGCTCATTCACGCTTAAAGAAAACTTTATCGATTGACATCAATTGCACACATAAATTCAAAATGAGAAGGAAAACTGCAAACCATGTCTACAATTCCCCTTCTCCTACCCAGTAGTTTTTCGGGAATAACTTCGAGACCTTTGAAGCTCAAACAAAAATAATAGAAGCTCATTCAGTTCATTTGAGTAAAATATAGAGAATTTACATATATCCAGAGTATGAGATTTTAAAAAACTTAATATTTAACGCAGGTTGCTCGGAGTTTAGTCGAAAATTTCAACTATCCATAACTGTGTAAAAAATTAACTTAGAGTCTTGCTCTCTGAAGCTCATTTAGGTTCAAACGAAGCTCTATCGATTGACATCAATTGCACATACAAAATTCAAAATGAGTAGGATAGTTAAAAAACATATCTACAGCTTCCTCACTAGTTATTTACTAGTTATTTACCATCATAATTACCAATTTTAAGGTTTCAATTTTCACAAACAATTTAAAGTACATTTAAGTTATAAAATTGACTTTATAGATTTCTTTCATTAAAGTCCCCTTTAACTACACCTCCATTAAAAAGTTTAGTAATTTTGAACATTAGTGTGTTATTATTATAAAAGTAATGTTACTGTTGCGTGAGAAAATATAAGCATTAATTTGAGTGTTCTTAATGAGTAATATAATAGTTTACAAAATCAACATTTACCTAGCAGTAAACAATACAACTTATAGAAATATTATGAGTTTTCAGGGTTAATTACACATCTTAACTATTCCTTTTCATTCAAGGAATTTTTTATTTTAAATTTCCATATGACAGTAAAAATTAAATATAATTTTCAGTAAATTTAATCGATTTTTTCAGTTGGAGAAACAAATTACTAAAAAAACTTATTTAGTTTTATAAATTATAGATAAACTAATTTTGTATTACTGTCAAACTTTGCATTTAATAATAATAATTGATCTCTACGCCGGAAGGTTAAATTTATTGAAATATTGCGTATCCGGTACTTTTAACAACAGATATTTTATTTAATGCAATTCCAACTATATATAAATCATAATTACATTATTTATACAAAAAGCGTCGAATTTCTAAATTATAAATAAGATGCATTTGTTCAGAGTAACTTATGGCAGTCTCAAAATAGTCTCAGAGGTAAATATATAATAGTTACCTATGCTATTCCCGATGTGAAACATGTTTTTGAAATTTTATAAAAGTTTAATATAAGAAATGTCGTATTATTATTATTATAAATAAAACTTTAAGTGAATATTATAATTTACGTATTTTATTATATTTCTTAAGTCAAAAAATGATGTTGGAAAAACGTTTAATGTTGTAATGTCATTCATTATTGCTTATTAAATTATTTACATCTTTTCTACAGTTAAATATATATTTCAAGTTGCACACTCCTTCTATTGTACTTATCCTAATTTCAAATATGACATGACTCCAGAAATGAGTAAAATATTTGGCAGTTACTTCTTCTTTTTTGTTCATATTTGAAAGATGCAGTTAAAGACTTGTTATCTTAGTTTATTTATAAGGAGCATCATTTAGAAACTTGCAGGTATATAATTTTCAACATATAATTACATAATCATAATTTTCCACACTGTAACATCTCTATTGGATATTTCTAATATGGTATGTGTACACAATTAATTTTTATTTGTTGCTCTGCATTGTACTACATTTTTGTGTTTGATGTGGTAGGATACGCAGTCAAATAATAACTTCAATATCGTAGTTTGAAAAATCAGCCACATTTTTAACATAAAACTTTTATTCGACGTCGTATTAGCGTTTTACAGATTTCTACAATTTGAAACCAACCTTTCAGCAAAGTTTAAAAAACTTCACTTTTAATGTTACTTATGTAAAAATTTCAGAAATTTTATAAGTAGAGAAGTAGAAATAGAGAAAGTTTGCAAACACGAACTACTTGTAATTTGTTCAAGTGTAATAGGATAAAAGTTATATTTATGTGACTGAATAATATTAAAAGCACCTGGTGAAGAAAGTCTAACATTTTTAAACTTTTGGATTACGACAATTTGTGCAAAAAGTGGGAAAGTTTAGGTAAACTACGCAGATTAAATTGAAACCAAATTTGTTAAAATAGAACATAATGGGGTTTGTCAAGTGTCGAGTTTTACGAGTCACCGTACTAAACGGTGGAAAAGAATTTTTGCAAATTTGAAAGCTAATTTGTCCAAGTTAATGAAATATTTTATGCAACAACAAAATTTTGTTTAAGAAATCTGGATTTGGAAGGGGGAATGAATTGATATCTGCTAAATCTGCTACTGCGTAACGAAATAGCACATAAATATTGTGATTTTTAGTGTCATTTTTTATCCAAATCTCCAAAAATCACAAACAATCTTTTGCAACCGTCTCACTAACAAAGTATCACACGACATTACGACGACGGCAAAGAAGTTAATCTTTATCGCCGTTAGAAGAAAACAGTAATTATTAGCATTAGAACGAGCACAATTGCTTCCTGCTACTATTTCGTTTAAATAAATAGTATGTCAACAAATTTGAAATTTAAAAATCTAAACTAATTATTAATAAATTTTATGTAAAATGTTTTGTTAATTCATTGTTACTAGGCTATGGATGTGCATAGCCGACATACGAAGCTTTGTAAAGTTTAGTTGATTTATGTCCGCACTAATTCATGTATTATGAATTGAGCTAATTTAACATATGTTAACATTGTTAACTGTCATTAATGTTTAAAATAACAAAAACAATTTTATTTTAATTAATGTTTTCCCCCAAGGCATCTGTTAATTTATACAATCATTTATTGATAATAACAATTAAACAGCAGCTAGGTAGGGTGGGATTTTGCTATTGCATCAGAAATAATATTACCACAATTTTATACAAAAAACTTTAAAATTGTTTTTAATATTATATAGTATTTTTACTTAAAGTAAAAGAAAAACCTTTAATTTAAAAACTGTCGTGTTCAGTCAATACTAAACCGAAAGAAATAATGTTTAAACTTTTACCAACGTTAAATACGAGTAAGGGTCTTTTAAACACAAATAAGGGATTTACGTGCTACATAATGTTTTGCTAATTAGTAAAATTTCTGTTCGTTTAATAAAATATCAATTATGTAAATTAGCCATCGTTTGTTGGATGTTTAAAAATGATCAAGTTCCAGTTTTAAAATTGCACGATGGTATCTTAAAATCTCTAATTCCCACAATCCTTCCATTCAGCAAAACTCTAAATATTTTTTAGTTTTTTCCAAATTGTTTAAAAAAGTAACTAAAAATATAATTAAAAATCGAGTATAGCTTTCACTTTTTAAATCAGTTATAACTTTTTTCTAAAGATTCTCTACAAAAAATGTTAAAATATAAGTGATATAAAATTAGGTTTATGTTTAAAAAGATAATTTAATAATATTTGTTTAAATAAAATTTAGATCAACAATATATAGTCTGTAATACTAATTTGAATCATTCAAAATATACAGTTTTTTTAAGAGCTAAAATTTCTCTTGAAATTTGCGAAATAAATAATTATTTAAAATTATCGACTAAAGAGCAAAAAATGTTGAGATATTGTTTCTTTATGTTGTTGAACTTTTTTAGGAATGTACGATACTTTTGCCTTTGTATTGACATCATTATTATTTTAATAGATTAACTTTACTGTGCAGAAAACCTTAAAAATAATGACAATATGGTAAATAATGAAGTTTGTGAAGGCCAGGAGGATTTAACTAAAGTATATCTATTGTCGTTTTGCGAGGGAAGAAAAGGAAGTATTTTATTTTTTATAAAAAAAATTAAGTGTTGATAAAACATCGAAACCCAGGAAAACCAATAAAAATTTTATGTTTGATATCGGAAAGGGCTTTTGCCTAAAATAAAAACTGAGATTAAAATGAAGTAACTCAAAACGAAAAATTACACTTATCTTGTAAAATTTCGATATTAAAGTTATAATAGCGCGACCCAGCTTTAAGTAAGTAAAGATAAATGCAATGGTGTAAGTGAATTTATAAAAAAAAATTCCATATAAATGCATAATATTTCATTACACTTTCATTAAAAAATTTACAAATTACTTATATAAGCAAGGAAACCGAAAAATTTTAAATTTTAAATTTTTTCTTTTAAAATTATTCAACAAAAAGAAATTAATATATAAATAATTATTATGTAAATTATTAACTTCAAAAATGTATAACAATAGCCCTCATTTTAAAAAGTTTAATCGTGATATTTAAACCCCAAAAAGTTTACTCTGGAGAATTAAAAAAATATTCAGTCTAATTTAAAAAGTAATTAATAATTAGTACAAAGTAATATTAAAAAAGTAGGTGGTCTCAATAACTTTGTGTAAATAGTCCCATCAACGTGTTTCAGTATAGCAAATTTATGCTGTAAATAATTATCCTACATTAAGAATTAATTAGTAATCGATAAAAATGATAAATTCAATTTTATAACAGTTTTATGTTCCAAGTTTAATTATTGTATCATTAAGTTTTTAAAAGGAAGACCGACTCTTTTATTTAAAGCAATCTATAAAATTAAGACCGCTTTTATATTTTCCTTATAGCTGATTAATTTATTATTAGTCTTGTCATTTAAAATTTTGAGCAAGTAATTTAAAAACACAAAAATGTTTTTAAAATCAATTTTAGTGAAATATTTTGGAAATTAACTTGCAATTTCATATTTCAAATAGTAACTTTGACGCTTTTAATGGAAAATATTATAATTTAAAAGTTTGTTATTTTCAAGTTAATCTCCACCTATAGTACTCCGTTATAATGAAATTCGGACGTGCTCTAAAAGCTCTGATCTAAATGTAACGGGTTTTATATCCTCATAAGCATAATTTTAATATTCATATAGGTATCCACCTACAAAAGTAAATTTTCATAACCACTACACGATAAATGATTATTATCGTTTTTAACGCTAAAGTATCGGATATCAACTTTATTAAAGGAAAGCGTTCTGAGTAAATACCAATTTTCAAACTTTTAGTACCTAGTAACTAATAGTTTCTTGCTTACATTAATTAAGTTTTATTTGACTTTTAAGTGTAACTTAATAAGATTAAAATTAATTTTCAATCTACATTAACATTTGCTTTTTAACTGGTCTAAGACTGAAATTCACTTTTATGGTTAATGATTGCGATAAATTTAATTAAAGTGAAAAGTGCTACTTTGAAGTTATATACCAAGAGTATCTGTATGTGATTACAGTAATTGATAATCTTTCAATTAGAAAAATGTTTTACTATAATTTCATACATTATTAAAAAAAATTTATAAATAAAAACGAGTTCGCATGAATCACGAGTTAATAATTTATCAAATTAAATGTTCATAATATACAATAATTTTTTTCACATTGTCTATTTTAAATTATTTTTTAAAATTGATTAGGATTTCACAATTCTTGTTCGGAAGTGTAAAATAACGTAAGGATATAACAAGAAATTCATGTGCCTATTAATCTATTGTGTGATTATATTTCCTTTCACTCTGTCTCAGGCAATAAACTTCCTTCGAGATTAAAAGATGCACATTAAATCTTTGTCATATTTAATCTACTTTTATTCATAATATAGTATGTATAGCGTATAGCCTATTATCGAAAAAAAACCATAATGTAGCTAAAATCGAAATTAATGTTACCAAAATATTTAAAATCAGATAGTGGAAAAACAAAATTAGACAGTGGAAATTGAAAGTAACATTCATTGAAAGCAATTTTTTGTTAACTTGGACTTTTTGAATAATAGTTCATGCTAAGAAGTCAAATAGTTACAAAAATTTTGTTTGGGAGTTAAGATGATGTCAAATTAAGAAAGAATGACGTTTCTTCAATACATGTAGAGTTGCGTGCATTATACCCAATAAAATTGTGTTCATCTGTGTTTTATTACTTGCAATTAAACTGTTTCCAAATATTAGATACTTTACCATCAAAAAGACGAAAAAGTTTTTGTTTGGAACCTGCTCTAAATTTTTAGTATAGTAGTCACTAATGAAATAACTAACGATTTGTGTCAGTCATACTCGTGATTGACGGCTTTCTGATAGTGTTCTGAATAAATGACTTCTAAGAACTTCTACCTCTAAAGCCTTCTAAAGTCCAAGGTTTGTAAGATTTTCACAGTACGTTGGTTGTCACATCAGAAAAACATAATATCATTACCAATTAATTTTCACCAAGCTGAAGAAATTGGAACAAATTTACTACAAGTAATGTTGGTAAAAACATGAAGGGCGCAAAAATAAAGCTTTCAAGGAGAATTCTGCCCTTAGAGATAGTTGTACTAATAGACCCTTTATTGTTCTTCTATAGACTTATTGTAGCCAAAAAAGTTATGAGCAATAAAGTGATTATTGTTACTTTAAGCTGTTTTCAGTTTTCCATTTATTTAAATTGAGCGAGCAAAAGACACGAAGGTAAATTCTATACGAGGTTTCTGTCAAAATTAAAGTAATGTTAAATATTGAAGAGTTGATAGATCAAATGTGACTAACGGTGGATTTTTGCTGTATCAAATGGTGTGATATAAGAACAATATATTTTTTAAGATCTGTACTATTGTAAGATCTACTGTAAGATGTTTCCACAAAAACATCTGGGAAACATTGTTGTATCTGCAAGTGCATGTCAGTCAACAAATTTTTGAAGAAGGTATGGTCGTACTATTGGTGTCCCAAAACCCATTGCCAGCAAATAGAATTAAAAAGCAGTGGCAACTTAAGGCTGTTCTCTCGCAACCACGTTTTTATTTACAATTTTCTGACTTTATTTCTAAAATTTTTACAGCATCTCTGAATGTTATTTAAAATATTATATCGAAGCGCTTTTATCCCGAATAAATAAATCGCAAAAAAAATTTTTATTGCATTTTAAAAAAAATTTTTACTTCGACATAATATTAAAAATAACGTTTTAGATACACGGTAAAAATTTTAACGCGTTATTTTCAAAAATAAAGTCAGAAAATTGTAAATAAAATTGACGCTAAAATGCGCGTATCTCTTGCATTCGCGATTTTTTTACACATTACTTTAGTTTTTATTGTACGTTTTTGGTCAGCTACTGTTATTGTACACCAAATAGTTCATTTTCTATTTAAAATCGAATTTTCATTCTAAGTTGATACGCTTCTCCTATCCTCAAGAAGAAAGCGCCCTCCGGTCTAGCTCATTAAGTCGGTGGCCCTTATGGGATTCTTAAAATTTGAAAAATCCAAGAATAGCAAGTACTCCCATCTCAGAGTAATTAGTAGTATTGGAAAAACCCACTAACTTTACCTCTTTTTACACAAAAGAAGAATCTCTGAAAAGTAAAATTTGTCTACGCAAAATAAAAAAGGGTATGAATTTCATACGTATAATGTGACGAAATAAATAATAAAGATAAATTGCGATTACACAAAAACACAGAATTATTTCTTAAACGAATAAACTCTACTTTAAAGAAACGTTTCAAAAAATCAAACTTAAACTTAACTTGTAACTTTGGTAGTTACCTATCTTAAATTAATCATTTAATAAACAAAGGGAGATAATTAATCCACACTGGATTCGACAATAATTTGTACGTTACAATTTACAAGTATACTTGAACAATTGACTATTTAATGTAATATTAAGTAGTGACATTTAGACCTAACTTGGTCATAAAAAATAAGTAAACATTTTAAAAGTCAATTGCCGTTTTTTAGAAATTTTGAAACATCTTAAAATTAACATTGCAATAACACTAACCTTTTCTATTCTTTTAAACAGGCAAAGAGAAGGTCTTTTGGAATGAATTACACGTGTTCGTTGGATTTCTCAAGTTCCCACGACGTGTTCTTTGTTCCATGTTGCAACATCAACTTGCGAGCAATTCTTCCATTTTTAGAAATTCCATTTCGGTGGTCGATCCAGATAAATAATCCATTCACAAATTGTAGAATTTTGTCGTCAAATCAGTAATTTGCATCAAAGTTAATAACAGTAAATCAGAAATTTGCATTTATTTTCGCATTAACTTGTTTGAATTATTCGATAATTTCAGGCACATAATAATTATTAATAACTTTTAACATCTTGCGGTTGAACGTTCGATTAATTGAGATAATTTTTGTGTTGATTTATTTAATAAACTTTACCAAAAATAACATTTTAGTTACGATATAATTAGTTGTTAATCCTTTTGATTTAATGTCGTCGGAAATATTTTTAGATAAAATTCGATAATCGATAAAATTCACTTCACAGATACATTTTACAATTCAAGTCATACAAACTTACGAAGAAAAGTTACGAAGTGATCGTGACGAAGGTAACAGTAAAAGTGTCCATCCTCCGCATATGGCGGTCGGAATGGCGGTCAATATGGCGGTCGGAATTAGAGAATAACTTGTCAAGAAATGCATTTTTTCGTTCAACTTTTCATGGTAGCTTTTAAGGTTGTATAACTACAGGGGTTAAATCATCATAAAAAAGTATTTTTTCTACCCATATAGAATGACGTAATGCTGGAATTTTAGAGCTTGCATTTATTGTTCGAATTTCTCAGAAATTTCATGCTTTGCTTTCAGGAAAAGAAAGATGTAAATTCTAAAAATAAACTGTTTGGTGCCGGGATTCTGTCGTAATATACGAGGAATATTCAACTCTTTTTGAAAGAACTTCGAATTATTAGGTAATTTTGAAAGTTGTTCGACTTACAAGGGGACACAACAGTGAATATGTCGCCAATCAAAATCTCAATTTTTTTGGTAATTCTAGGAGCTAAAATAATTATCACTTTCTCGATTTTTAGTCCAATGGGCTTTAGTTACAGAGTTATGAATTTTTGAAAATCTACGTTTTACCATAAGATTACATTGTTAATTTAGATTTTATTTAAAATTTTAAATTACATTTATTTTAAATAGATTTTTGTTTTTATTAAATAGAATTAATAGATTTAAAATGTTAAATTAGATTGTTAAAGCAATCCAAACCATGTTAAAACAATCCAAACCATGTAATCTTATGGTAAAATGTAGATTTTCAAAAATTCATAACTCAGTAACTAAAGCCCAATGGACTAAAAATCAAAAAAGTGATAATTATTTTAGCTCTTAGAATCACCAAAAAAATTGGGATTTTGATTGGCGACATACTCACTGTTGTGTCCCCTTGTTAGTCGTAACAAAGTGAGAACACAGCCTTAAGATACTAACCAATACATTTGAAGAAAAAAGATGCACCACAAAGAAAGATTTTGAAAATGCAGAGAAGTTGATTGTGAAAACAGAGTGATCGAATTACACCCTTCTTCAAAAGTAGTTGCCAAATCAAACAAAAATTTCAACCTATAGTTTGCTCATTGCTTGGCTTAGCTTCAGAAGAATGCAATAACATTTTTGTTGAACTAAGCAAAGGCAATGTAAGACAAAAAGTTTTTTCTTTGTTTGTATTGCAAAGATATAATATTATCATACTAAAAGAAACAATCCATTTTCTGTATGATCTCAGAGGTTGTGATTCTATATCATTTGAAATGGCAAATTAAAAGCTTCTAATGAATAAAATCAGGAATTAAATGGTTCTATGCAGATCTTTAATTGATTTTTTCTTTTCATCAAAATACATAAGAATCCGTCAAAAAAGCGATGGTTTTCCAATATTTAATTTTTGGGATGAAAAAAATTTAATGAATTATCTTTCGTTTTTGTAAAATTTAACCAAAATTTCCAAGTTCTTTTGAACATTGTACATGACGCATTTGAATGCGCAGAATTCATAAATTTTATTTTCAGCTTGCGAAAATGACCGGAAATTGCTCTAAAACTACTAAAGCGGAAAAGTTTAAAATCAATTATTATTACTTTAATCGACAGCAAAAGTTTAATTTTAATACATTCTGCAAAATAAACTGCCCCAAACAAATTTTCTCATCAAAATACATACGAATCCGCCGAAAAAGCAATAGTTTTCTAATATTTAAATTTTGGGGTGAAAAAAATTTAATTAATTTATTATCTTTCGTTTCTGTAAAATTTAACGAAAATTTCCAAGTTTTTTTAAACATTGTGCATGACGCATTTAGATACATAAAATCTAAAAAAAAACTCTATTTTAGCTTGCAGAAACAACCGGAAATAGCTCAAAAACCACAATAAAGCGGAAAAATTAAAAATCGATTATTAAGACTTTAATCGGCAGCAAAAGTTTAATTTTAAAATTTACTGCAAAATAAATTAAGTCAAACGAATTTTTTCATTAAAATACATAAGAATCTGTCGAAAAAGCGAAGGTTCTGGATTCTGGATTTTAATGTGAAGGGCAAGACAAGCTCGCACGCACTTAGACCTCTAAATCGGGCCCATTGTACGTACTACCTCCAATTTCCCAGAAGTGTATGTGGCGCGACTAGAATAGAACTGTGGCGGAATAGAACTGCGGTTTTCCGCTTCCTAGCCTGCCAGTATATGCTTAATACCACACTGCTGGTTAAAGGAAAAGCGAAGGTTTCCCAATATTTAATTTTTGAGTTGAAAAAAATTCAAAGGGGTTAACCTTTCGTTCTTGTAAAATCCGACCAAAATTTCCAAGTCTTTTTGAACATTGTGCATGACACATTTAGGTATGTACATAGAATCTAAAAAACTCTATTTCAGCTTGCGGAAACCACCGGAAATAGCTCAAAAACCACTAAAGCGGAAAAATTAAAAATTGATTATTAAGATTTTAATCGAAAAAGAAAATAAGAAAAATTTTCTAATCAAAATACGTAAGTTTCTGTCAAAAAGCGATGCTTTTCCAATATTTAATTTTTAGGGTGAAAAAAATTCAAAGGGGTTATCTATCGTTTTTGTAAATTTTGACCAAAATTTACAAACGTCTATAGTAATTTTATACGACAATTTTTGGTGCTTAAAGTGCAAAAAACTCTATTTTGGGAGCTGGAAATGCTGGCAAATCTTAGAAAATCTCATACAAAACTGAAAGATTAAAAATCAATTTTTAATACTTCAGTTGCCCATAAAAGTTTTATTAAAAATACTTTGCGCCAGTGCCATTCTCTCATTAAAATACATGAGAATCCGTCAAAAAATCAATAATTGGTGAAAAAAATTCAAAAGGGTTAATCTATCGTTTTTGTAAAATCCGACTAAAATTTTCCGGCGTCTATTGTTATTTTAGACGACGTTGTTTAGTGCTTAAAATGCGATAAACGCCATTTTGAGAGCTGGAAATGCTGGCAACCCTTAGAAAATCTCACACAAAGCTGAAAGATTATAAATCAATTTTTAATACTTCAATTGCCCATAAAAATTTTATTTAAAATACTTTGCGCCAGTGCCATTTTCTCATTAAAATATATGAGAATCCGTTAAAAAAGCGATGGTTTTCATACATTGATTTTTTTGGGTTGAAAAAAATTCAAAGGGTTTAATGTATTGTTTTTGTAAAATCCGACCAAAATTTCCAGGCGTTTATTGTCATTTTATACGACGTTTTTGGGTGCATAAAGTGCGATAAACGCTATTTCGGAACCTGGAAATGCTGGCAAATTTTAGAAAATCTCATACAAAAGTGAAAGATTAAAAATTAATTTTTAATACTTCAATTGCTCATAAAAGTTTAATTTAAAATACTTTGCACCAGTGCCATTTTCTCATTAAAATACAAGAGAATTCTTCAAAAAAGCGATGGTGTTCATACATTAATTTTTTTGGGGTGTAAATAATTCAAAGAGGTTAATCTATCGTTTTTGTAAAATCCGACCAAAATTTTCAGGCGTCTATTGTCATTTTAGACGACGTTTTTAGGTGCGTAGAGTGCAAAAAACGCCATTTTGGGAGCTAAAAGTGCTGGCAAGCTTTAGATAATCTCATACAAAGCTGAACGATTAAAAATCAATTTTTAATAGTTAAGTCGGTTACGTCAATCGTCCATAAAAGTTTTATTTTAATACTTACTGCAAAATACTTAACGGATTCAAGTAAAAGCACAGCAGCATTCTTTCCGGAGTTAATCTCAAGTATAAAAATTGTGTGGAATCGAGAAGATGTTTGAAGGGTCTGGATAAACACTTTTCATGTTATAGAAACGATATTACAACAATCGCAGCTATGACTCCTTAAGATCTTTGAACTCGTATTCCAAGCAATTCTGCTAAGGGTTTTACAACATCATAGGAGTATGAAATGGTGGTTGCACTGAAATGCTTGGATCTTATGTGGGTGGCCATTTCTCAAGAATATGAGGTTTAATTTTTAGAACCTCGTGATAGAGGGAAAATTTATTAAAGTTTTGCATTTGTTTGTTTAGCTTCTCCTAAAAATTATTCTATTTAATATTCTTCAATTCGGGTCTGAATGCATTAAACTTTGCATTGCTTGGGTTGGGGTCGAGGTCATCAAAGTTGCACGAACGTACGCCGTTTGAACAATCTTGCCATGGCAATGAATTGAAAGCACACACTTATACATTTCTAGTTACGATTTAGTTATAGTCGGTTTTATTAACTTTTGATATCGGAGTGATCGAGATGTTCATCGCTACCGTTTTCAGATATATGTAAGTATCACTCATTAAATTCTTTCAAAGATTCACTGCACGAAAGATGAGAATTACCTACAAAAATAGTATCGAATTGATTTAATTTATTTTTTTCTGTTTAAGAAGCTTTACACTTCGAGCAATCTTACAAAAGCGATTTGTACTGAATTAAGTAGAGAAAATCATTTCCGGATTGTAAGACGAAATGTTTTCACAATACTTTTTGCTTTTAAAGGCGGGCAAAAAACTTAGCAGCAACCTCAACAAACCACCTATCACAGTCGTGGTGAGATTTTGATGCAATCAGTGACGTCACTGCTGACCGTAACGACCGCGCTAAAGATTGCTTATCGTTATAGTCGTTTTTGCATTACTTGGACAGCAACCTAAATTAACGTACGTTTTCAAAATTGTAAAGTTCAGATATTTAATGAAACTTTTATTTCTGGCTTTTCAAGAACGATTTTGGAAATATAAAATTCTTAAGGTTTCATGTTTGTAGATACAGGTAATAATTCCAATCAACAACTTGCAATTCCTCGCTGAGCTAGTTTTTATCAACAAAGATTATCATTTTCGCCAATTGTTAATCCTCATCAATTCAATAATAAAAATAATTTTTGTAAAATCTGAAAGTTTAAGATTTAAGTGTAATTGCTTAAAATATATTTAATTTCATGTGGATAGAATTTATATAATTTTTCAAAATGACGGCATTTTCTTTTCAATTTTAAAAATTTTTACTGTCACCACATACGCATTTCAATTCATAAGTGTAGCCACAGTTTTATTGTAGATTATGGTCTGACGCCCTATTTTGGTATAAAATGATTGGTCTATATAAATATACTTTTTCGAAATTAATTATTAAAAGTTGTGATAATTTATGTGAACTCTCGTTTTACTAATATTAATTTTAAGCAATAATTTGAATTAATAAAACTTATTTTGTATTATATTAACCACACGAGCGGAATCTATTTATTACTGCAATAATTTTCAATTTAATTATTACGAAATTTGTATTTGAGAAGTTTGTTGGAAATTTCATTTCCAAAATTTATTCCAGAGAACTTCCACATTAGCAGTTTATTTAATTTGATAGTTGGCTTTTATAAATGTTGTTAGGTTATAAACTATCAAATCAAAAACTTTGTGTTTGAAAACAATTCAATGTTATACTTTCACCTTGTAAGGACCTTATGGCCTCTTGTGCCATCTGTCCCCTTAGACTAAGGCATGCGTGACATTTCTATTTCCATTACGTTAGGTTGCAACACAAAATTGAGAACGTGAAGCATCGAATTTTGTATTACATTTGCAATAACACAAAAAATATTTCTTAAAATTTTTTTATGAAAGCTATGAATCAAACGTACAATTATTATTGTTTGGTGTTTACTTTTCAAATATATTAATTTTAGTCGAAACTTAACAAAAGAAGTTATAAATTATCACTGACGAATATGTGTGTAAAAGTATAGGGTGATAAACTACAAATGGAGAAAGACAAAGATTTAAACTAGCACATAAATTTATTTCGGGCTTCTGGTTTCTGTACCCAAGAATAGTAGATCACTAGGGAGCAATACCGCAGGACTGTATTGAATTCTCATGAAACTCAAAACTACCACGAACACACCCAGCGGGTTAGCATTTAATAATTCCATAAAGAAGACGTTCATGTCAAAACTGTTTCACTAATTATAACGTTGTGTTTATTTCACTACTCCAACATGATATAATAAACTGCGATAAATAGACCTAAAATTTAAATTAGAAATTCCACACAGTTAAATGAATTAAGATTATTGTTACTTAAGATGTTAAACACGCTATAAACATTTGGTTTAAAATGTTAAATTTGCTTAATTTTGAATACCGCTTTATTTTATATATATAAAATGATTTTCAAAGAACAATATATACTCACAAATAATCGATTTAATTAAAATTCCATTCAGGCTTGCCTTTATTAATCCAATAATTCGTTGTCGTGTTTGAACATTCACAAAACTTGGTCATAAGCAAACACTCTATCCCTAGAAATATTCAGCATCCAAACCACAAGAAAATCAATTTTAAAATTTTAATTGTTAAACTTGCTTAAATTGGTGTAAATTATTAAAATTGATGTAAAAGACCTCTCGATACGTAGGAAAATGCTACTAAAACTTAGTAGTAAAACATTTTTTAAACGATTCTTTCAATTAACGCTTGGTTTTTTTTATGTTTTTGTTTTTTGTTAAATTTTTCTTTGAAACGTCTCTACGTTACATCGCTCCATTTTGTATAATATCATATAATATAAAAGAAATTAATTGAAAAGCGTACTCGATTGAAGTCATTGTAATCATTAATTAACAGGAAGTCGACTGTAAAATCTGATTGCTTCACTTTTATTTACAAAGCATTGATCAGACGTACAGCAACGTAACGTGGTAGTTCAATTATTTGAGGCAGTAACAAAATATTTATTGATTTTGACACGTTTTATGCAATGCAGATTGAAAAGCTTTTT
Organism: Rhagonycha fulva; assembly: GCA_905340355.1. Classification (NCBI taxonomy): domain Eukaryota; kingdom Metazoa; phylum Arthropoda; class Insecta; order Coleoptera; family Cantharidae; genus Rhagonycha; species Rhagonycha fulva. The sequence continues at coordinate 41,874,568 of HG996556.1, forward strand.
TTGGATTAGAAATTTTACCTCGAGTGCTTCGCACTCAGAGATCAATTACACACTGAACCCTTTCCACTTTTCCTCAGGAAAATTTCACATGAAAAAATTTTACTTTTCCCTTACGCAAAAAGCAATATAAAAGTGTAAATGCAAAGATTAAAATTATATGCGGCTTTCAATTATTTCTGTATTCTGTTTTCGTTTACGTGTATTAACCCGCTTTAATTAGTGTGGTTGTTGAAATTTTGTATACTGCGTGTTGGCTCCAATGTGTGCGAAAAAATATATTTGATGGTTTGTATTACAAAAGTAATTAAAATTTTAATTATAAAATTTTTTTTAAGTTCGGATTTCAAGATAACGCATTCGTATTTTAGAAAGCTAATGAAGGAAAAATAAATAGCTTTCCGTAACGTTTCGAAAAATTGCTTTTATTTTATAGTGTAAATTGTGGCCTAGAAATAGAATTGCTATTAATTTGCTACCATGCAATACAAAATCATCAACAAAATTATCATTTGCAATAAGGATAACTACACTCTTCTTAAAAAGCCTTGTGAGAGAACAAACAGTATTACTTTTAGAGCAGTGTTGTCGTAATTTTATGGTTTCTACCAATAATAAAAGAATTAATAATATTTATACTGCACTGGTCGTTGTTATTCATCTGGAACTTAATAAAAAATGTAGTTACTCGTCCTCCGAATTTACTAAATTTACTTAAAAAACAAACAAATAAACATCTCAACTATGTTTTGAATTTGAATCAATTGAACACAGTTTATAACCAACAAATTCTTTTGATGAACTTGTAAGTGGATATTTAAAATTTAATTTTCTGCCACTTACACAAACAAAAATAAGGAAATTAAAATAATCAAAAACAAAACGTTGGACTGTTTTTTCATTTTTTTGTTGTAATGCTACTGCTTTAAATAGTATTGAAATCGTCCGTTTGGTAATCACCTTAAACAACTCGGTAGCTGTTTATCACCAAAGGCAACACTCGTGTTATAAAGAATTGCTAATTATGCAATTAAATCCAACTAAAACGGTAGATAATCGTCATAATCTATATAAATAAAAATGAATGTGTAATCTTTGTCACGACATCACGCGAAAACGTCCAGATAGATTTTTTTCATCTTTTTTTTAAAATGTTTGTAATTACCCAAGGAATGTTTTTACGCAAAGAAAATTTTAAAAAGTTGCCCAAAAAGATACAAAAATTGCAAAAACAACTTTTTGCTTTCAACAGATGGCGTTCACCATAGACCTATCGTAAATCCTATATGAGACGATGCATAATCTATATAAATAAAAATGAATGTGTAATCTTTCTCACGACATCACGCGAAAACGGCCGGATCGATTTTCTTCATCTGTTTTTTAAAATGTTTGTAATTACCCAAGGAATGTTCTTACGCAAAGAAAAATTTAAAAAGTTGCCCAAAAAGATATAAAAATTGCAAAAACAACATTTTGCTTTCAACAGATGGCGTTCACCATATGAGACGATGAGACGAATCCTATATGAGACGATGCATAATTTTTCATAAAATTAACATGTAAATGGTAACTAACCAATGAAAAACGTCTGATGGTTACTAATGCGCTGTTTCCATTGGTTACTTAACATTTACATGTACATTTTATTCAAAACATTTCATTGACACAAAAATTATTACTTTTTACATTCAATAGATGGCGTTCACCACAGACCAATCGTAAATCCTATATGAGACGATGCGTAATCTATATAAATAAAAATGAATCCAAAATCTTTGTCACGACATCACGTGAAAACGGCCGGACCGATTTTGATCATCTTTTTTTTAAATTGTTTGTAATTACCCAAGGAATGTTTTTAGGCAAAGAAAAGTTTAAAAAGTTGCCCAAAAAGATACAAAATTGCCAAAACAATTTTATACTTTCAACAGATGGCGTTCACGACGGACCTATCGTAAATCCTATATGAGACGATGCATAATCTATATAAATAAAAATGAATCCAAAATCTTTGTCACGATATCACGTGAAAACGGCCGGACCGATTTTGGTCATCTTTTTTTTAAAATGTTTGTAATTCCCCAAGCAATGTTTTTAGGCAAAGAAAAGTTTAAAAAGTTGCCCAAAAAAATACAAAATTGCAAAAACAATTTTATACTTTCAACAGATGGCGTTCACGACGGACCTATCGTAAATCCTATATGAGACAATGCATAATTTTTCATAAAATTAACATGTAAATAGTAACTAAAAAATGAAAAACGTCTGATGGCTACTAATGCGTTCTTTCTATTGGTTAGTTAACATTTACATGTACATTTTATTCAAAACATAACTAAAAGTTAACTTGCAATTATCGATTCTCGGGCGAAACGAAGTTCGCCGGGTCAGCTAGTATATAGAATATAATAAATTAATTTCAATTGTTTATCCAAAATAATCCGGTAAGTATTTAAGCCACAGCAGTGGATTGATGTGATCGCTAGTTGAGTATGGAGTGGAAATTTTGGGTTTAAATTGCCGACAGCCCAGAAATTTGTTTATTTCAACCGTTACCAATTTTGTGTTACATTTTCTTGGCTAAATGTGGGGAACGATTTTTTGTAGTAAACCGGTTGGTCGTCACTTTCTAGGAGCCCTCATTACGTTTTCCTTAATTAGAAACCCATAAACTGGACGAGGTTGTTATTGGTTCCATATTGGAGCAATTTGTGAAACACTGTAATATTTAAGAAAATTAAAAAATTTAAAACCAAAATCTTATCTTTCCTGTTTTAGATCTCCAAGTATTTTGAGCTGCCAATATTGATAGAAATTAGATTAATCAAAAGTTTTAATCAAATAGTTTGAATAATATTAGTTCTAGAAAACTTATATTATTTGCGTAGCTTAAACAATAACGCATAAACATGAAAGTTTTCCTCACGTTTTCACTATAAATGTATTTTTATAAATAATAGTCAGCTGAATTTAATTATGCTTTTCATGTGAATGATTTTTAATGTTGAACATTTTCATAAATATTTTGAATAATTTGTTTTTTCTATTTTGTGCAATTAATGAGCTACATGCACAGCACTTTTTCATAAAGCTGAGAGAATGCGGATGTTGTAGTAACCTAATCCCCTTTTTTTCAAAAAAAAAAAAACAAATTACGAAAAAAGTTCTATTGTTAAAGTTAAATAATTAGAGTGATATCAAGTTTCTTATATATACAAGGAAATCCTAAATGGCGTAATAATTTACAATTCCGATAGGTACACTAGCTAATTAGTTCTCTAGCGGGTATATTGTAAGATATATGCAACAACGTATTTTAATAATTAACAAACTTGGCCATTATCAAATTTAAACACTTCATTCCACTTACAAATTTGCAAAGTTTACCTACATGTTGCTGCAATCCGTTGATTTGATAGGCAAGGCAAGGAATAATGCCGAGACAATTAACTATTCACGAAAGTGCCATTACACTATAATATTAATTGCTAATATTGTTGATGACCAAATTATTTTGAGCTGAAGGATCCAGGAGAGATCAATTGGTCAACGCAAACACATTACAACAACGCAAATACACAGAATGTATTTCAAGTTGTCATAGCAGAAATTTAATTTAAATGGAAATAAACCTTTTAAATATTAATAAAAATGTTTTTAGTATGTTTACGCAAATTCCACTCAGGTTTTCTTTATTTCAAGACCTTAAAATCCGTAATATACCATGCAGGGAGAGATTTGAATTTATTCGAAAAAGTTTATGAGGTAAATTTATTAAAAATATAAAAATTTAAAATATTCTCTCTTGAACTGCAAACTTCTCTTTATCTCACAGTTAAGTTAAGCTTAACTTGTAATAGTTTTCTATTATGTTAATTTCAATTTGCAAGTTGCCGCTGGGTTGTTTAAATATTTGTTATTTTCAATGATTGTTTAATCCGTTTAGGTGGATTCATTGAATTTATTTGTCAACCTAAGTAGTTCAATTTTAATTCCTCCACATTTGGACCTCACGAACGCCAGCGGTTGAAAATTTATAAGTTGCAGTTGGATCTATTTGTGGGTTTCCAAAGCTTCCTGGAGAAGCACTAAAATTTATTACCTTAAATTAACACTGACATTCTTAATTGGAAAGTAAAAATATTATTAAATTATTAGTTTTAAATATACGATAAACTCAGTGTAGTGTTGAAACTAACGGCTTGTGGTTGATTAACGTAACGGTTTTAGTCGTTTTTATATTTAATTTGTTTTACAAACCACAAGAAAAGATAATCTTGTTTAGTTTTCATAATATTAAAAGTAGAGGGAAAAATAACGTCAATATTATATCTCATACCTACGTTATGTCGGCGAAATCGAAAAAAATAGAGAGCTTTGTCTAATGCTATCCTGACATAAGAATTTAATTTCATTCATTTTAATTAAACGAATTATCGTACAACAAATAAATACTGAAATTATTCCTGTAAGTTTAAAATTCAAAATCATCTGTATATGGAATCCTGAGGTTGGTTCTAATGTTACTGTGTAAAAATTGCAGTTTGTTTTTAAAGACTTTCAACAAATGTGATAGTATATTTCTGGGTCCTAACTTTTTCCTGTCTGAGCCCGTTAGGTTTTTAAATTATGTTACAGGCACAGAGGACCTACATTTTAATGTAGATTTTAAACATCAAAGATATACACTTATTACAGCGTCAAATCCATACCAGGTAAGTATAAAACCAGTTGTAATGTCACCTGGTTCCAGCTGGTAGACATTTGGTAAGTAAAAAATTTTTGTATGGTACACCACGGAATGTAAACCCTGGATATTGATACAAGAAGTTAACATGCCAACGTCTTCACCATTCGCTCATTTATCTTTCATATTATTATAACAATATAATAAGCATAAAATATTGTGCGCCAACCAACCCCAATATGCAGTTCATAAGCGTATTATAGATGAACCAAGAAAACATTTTTTATTATAAGACAGAAAATTTTTTAATAAACTTCTATAAATTTCCATCAAGGTAAGTGTTACCTACCAAACAATCTACACCGTAAAGAACAATAAATTAAATTTTAAAATGTTAAAAGACTGAGAGAAAAGATAATCTAAAAAGGACGCCACGGAATCCTGTTCTCCCGCTCTTTTCAAACTGTATTCCAATGAGTAAATCAAATTTTTTTCGTGTTTACATAAACATATGTTGGAAGATTTACGAAACTAGCGCTTGTTTTAATTTTTGTAAAATGCTGGAAATAAATGACATAAAACATGAGTTACTCAGTACTGCACAGGCTAACGTTTTTGAAAATGAAATCCTCTTGTACAAATTTCCGCAAATTACCAACGTAAAATATTTTTCATTATCGTATCCAATTACCTTCATTAGCAGTTATCAAAATCGCAACAATCAAATTATGCAGATACCGTAACGTATTGAACCCTAATACATAAAATTTATTGCAATGACGTAATAAAGTTTTAACATTTTTAAATTAAATATACTCAAATCAATGATGGATAAAATTGTCAGATATTCTAAATCTATCGTATCTGTGAAAGTATTGAATTATCCCATCGCTCGTGTTATCCTTTCCGGTAACCCGGTTTAACGCACCATTGCTATTTACCGGTACATTTCCGATCACTAAAATAAATTTGTTATTTGACTTCGAGTGTCCTTTCATATTGCTGCGATATTGCAAAAGTTTTCCTTTATAATATTAAGTCGAGCAGTTTTAATCCCAGTTTCTTGTTTTTGTAGTGCCTTTGGCAACTCTCCTAATCTAATTAATAGATCTTTTTTCTTTTTAGAACAGCTTAAGTATTAACATAAATCTTAAGTAACTCTTAGTAGTAGGTACTTAATACGCACATTAATTATTTTAATAAAATAACTTTATGATGTAAGTATACTTATAGGTAGGTAAGTAAATACCTAATTTTTTAATTAAAAATGATTAGAAGATTTATTAAAATTTTGTAAATAAATTTGCTTGGATGTATTTATAGCCAGAAGTAGTACAGTCGATACGGTTATTTTATAACTCGTATTTGCTATTACTTACTCTTTCTCATCTCATTTATTTTAAAGCAAATATTAAAGTAGAAAATGTGTATAAAAGGCGTTTTAATATGGAAATTACGAATTTTACTGTAATTAAAAAACAGAAGCTTAATGTAGATAAACATATATAGGTAATCTAAGCGTTACACATCAGTACAAGTATACATAAAACTAGAAAATGTATGCTTTTTGTAAATACAGTATAATCCAAATAAATAGCATGTGTGGATCCAGAGGAGAGTAATAGTATAAAAGGAGTTATTAATTTTTGTATTTTTACTTTCAATTTATAGAATCGTTTTCTTTTTAAAAAAATTGATAGATCCGCTTCTGATAAATAGTCTTTTAAGTAAGCAACTCCATCTTTTGAATTTCAATACAGGTGCGTAACAATTCTAGAAGTTAAGATGGGTATTACAGGATTACTTACTCAATTGGTTTAGATAACAATGGCTTGTTGTTTTATTTGAACAACTACTAGTTTTTTTAGAGTAATGATCACCTAGCGGAAGATTGCGATAATATAAAAACAGTGGCGTTACGATAGAAAAATCAAAGAAGTTTCCAAAGTTTTGTTTTTGATTATTACAATTTCCTATTTTTGTTTCTGTAAGTGGCAATTGATTTTGAAATTGCTGTTGGTTTGAATTGAGATAATTAATTCAAATTGCAACTTAAGGTGGTTCGAGCGATACTCGGCTAGTTTTTAAGTTCATAGTGACTGAAAAATATTAACACTACTTTAAAAATCATGAAAGAGGTATCAATACAAATATAATATTAAAAACGAACGAATGACAAAAGTATAAATAATTTGAAAGAAAGAATTTATTCATTAAAGTTTTCAGAGTACCTTATTTAATTCACAAAGAATTTGGTCTGGCAACAACAAAAATTTGTTCTGGTTTTTTACGCAAATGCAATCCTTACAATATCCTTTTTCTATGTAACTTTGTTACATTTTGTAATTTTCGATGCAATTAAATAATAAAATTTACATAATTATAAATTTTCAAAGCGTAACGTCACTTAATTTGTGGTTATTGTTTTTGGTTGGTATCCCAACGTTGCCAAGCCGCTTGTAGTTTTAAAAAAGTTAAATTTCGTTAAGTTCAATAATTATTTACAGCCAAACTAGATGGTAAATATTTTTTCGTTATTTCAGGTTATAAATGATCTTTTTATGTATCTGTTTTGAGACCTATAAAGGGGGTCTTTTCTCAAAAGGTCACCTCAAGGGGGACCAACCCGACCATAAAACTAACTTTTATAATGTCCTAGGACCTATAAAACTTAACTTTATGAGGTCCTAGGATTTTACGATTTACGATTTACGATTTAAAGATTCTTTATTGATTTTCAGTAAAACAGATTATTGGTCCATTCGACGCATAGCGCCGTTTGGACCAATATTACAAGTATATTTACAATAAGGGGCTCCTGTTGGCACGTATCCCCCAATTACTAAACGTGGAACCTACGCAGAGGTTTTTTGGAAATTCTTGTTTCATCGGTAATGTAAGTGCTCCAATTTTCGTTTGTCTTGTGGCGTCGTTTCGTGTTAAATGGTTGGAAAATTAAGAACAAAAAACCAACTTACAACAATTGGGAGACAAAACAGAATAAAATAACAATAACAATTAAAAGACTAAATAACAATTAAACACTAAATAACAACAAATAAATAACAAAGAAAAAAAAAAGAAACAACCATAATAATGTATGGAGGAAATGCTTTTGTAGCGCTTTAGCTCGGAATGCTACCGGTTTTCACTCGCGTCATCCCAAGGTTCAGGTATACCCGTCCATTGGAGTGGCTGCTCAAAAGTACATTAGACAGAAGTAGTCGTATGCGTCTTAAAAGAAGGAAGATTTTGAAATGGAAGTAAGTATTTGCGTCTGGTGTTGTCTTGTGTCATGTGTTTTGTGAGTGTGCTTTTTGGTATTTGCGTTTTATAGAATTTCTCGGATAGACGCGTTATGTGGTCCCCGAGAAATTCTACTTGTGTATCGTCATGTAGTGTGGTTAGTCTAGTGTACCGGTCCGCTCCTGTGGCGAGTCGGAGGCATTTGTTTTGAAAAACCTGCAAGGGTCGAAGTCGTGTCTTAGACACGTTCGCCCAAGCAGGACAAGCGTACGTTATTATCGGTCTCAAGATGACCTTGTATAACGCACGTTTGTTTTCGGAAGTCATAACCTCGCTCTTCATGAGCGAGTAAAGTTTGCGCATTGTTGCATAGGAGAGTTGTCGTCTGTTTTTTAAGTGTGTGTCGAAGTTGAGTCTGGAGTCCATCGTGACTCCCAGATATTTTACGTGTGTTTTTGGTATTATAGTGTGTCCGTCCATTGTCAGTTTTTGGAAGACCCGGTGATTCGTACGCTTTCGGGCGAAGACTATTGTCTCCGTCTTATCGGCGTTCAGCCGGATCTTCCATTTGTCGCAGTATTTTTTAATTATGTCGATGTGTATTTGTGTTTGTTTTGTGGCTACCTGTGCGCTGAATGAATGCGCGTAGATAGCCATGTCGTCTGCAAACATTCCCAAATTAGTTTTTGGGAATGATGGAGTGTCGTTTATGTAAATGTTAAAAAGTGTGGGTGCTAGTACGGAACCTTGGGGAACTCCAACGTGTATGTGCTTTGTTGTGGAGATAGTGTCGTTTACCCTGACTGCAATCGATCTGTCCGTTAAGTATGAAAGTACTAATTTAATTAAGTAATTACTGAATCTGTATTTTAACATTTTATATATCAATCCCTCAATCCAAATTCTGTCGAAGGCTTTTGCGATGTCCAGTAAAGTCATAACTGTTACTTTGTCTTTGTTAAATTGGTCTATCACGTCCTTCACAATTCGGGTCACTTGCAGGGTCGTGTTAAGGCCCGCCGTGAATCCGAATTGCGAGGGATTGGTGACTTTTAGTTTTTGTATTTCGTCTAATAGTCTAGTAAGTATTATCCTCTCAGTTAGCTTGGCCATCGTGTTCAGTAACGTGATTGGCCTGTAACTGAGAGGAAGGTTGGGGTCTTTGCCTTGTTTGTGTATGGGTATTGTGTGTCCGTGCTTCCAGGCCGTCGGAAAGTATTGGAGCTTCAATATAGCGTTACAAATATAATGAAGCTGCGCAATGGCTTTCCGGGACAGATTTTTGAGAATTTTATTCTCAATTCTGTCCGGGCCTGGAGCCTTGTTTGTCGGTAGTGTTTTAAGTATGTGTTGTATTTCTGTGGGTGAAGTCATGTAAGTGGCGTATTGTTTTGTGGGTATGTTGTAGGTTTGGCTTGAGAATTCCTTCACGGTGTCTTTTATGTGTATGTGTTCGGGTGTGTCGGTCATGTCGTCTAGAGAGTGTACTTGTTGGAATGTGTTGGCCAAGAGTTCTGCCTTTTCGGCGTCCGTCATGGCCGTGTTTGTGTTGGAGTTGTCTTGCAGAGCCGGGATTGGCTTATAGGGTTTTCGTAAAAGTTTTGTAAGTTTGTATAATGTATTGTTTTTTGTATTCAGGGACTTCAGTAGGTCTTCCCAGGTTTTGTTTTTGTGTGTTTTGATTTTGTCCTGTACCAATTGGTTTAAGTTCGTCATGTACTGTCTGTGTCGAACGTCCCCGGTTTGTTGCCACAACTTGCGACACCGGTTTCGTTGCGTGATGGTGTTTTGTATGTCCTCTGGGAAGACGTCCCTGGTGTTGTCTTTAGTGTACGTTTTGGAATTCTCAGCCTTAGCCGTGTTTATGTGTTTTGTAAGTGTGTCAATTTCCCTGTCTAGTGTTTCCCTGTCTGTGATGTTATTGTTTATGGTAATGAGGTCGTCAAGCCTTCGACGAAATTTGGACCAATCGGTATTTTTGTAGCTCGTAACCGGTCTGAAGGACTTGTTACGAGTGAAGTTGTTTATGTAAAACTGGACCACGTTGTGGTCCGAAGTCAGAGTATGTTTGACGGTTGGTTTTGATATATTTGTTAAATTCTTACTCAGGATCAGATCGATCGTAGTCGGGGTCGTGTTGTTTGATGGTATAAGTGTATGTGAGTCTGAGTGTAATATGTCGATATATTTTAATGAACAGAATTCGAGTAGTGTGTTGCCGTTTGAATTGGACGTATGGCAGTTCCAGTGGGGGTGCTTGGCGTTAAAATCGCCAGCCACTACTACCTTAGCATCCAATCCAAACAGCGTGTCTAAGTCGTGATTAGTAAAAGTGTTTAGGGGTCTATTGTAAGCAACAACGAGTGTAGTGTTTTGTTGGAGTTTAATCCCCAAAACTTCCATACTATTACCTGGTGTTATGTTGTGTATACGTCTGTGTGGAATGTCGTTTTTTACCAGAGCTGCCACGCCTCCCGCTCCGTGTCCGCCTCTGTCTTGTCTATGGACGGTGTATCCCTGGACCTTGAGGCATCTATTTTCGGTCAGTTTCGTTTCTGTAATTAAGCAAATATCAATTTTATTTTTGAGCAAATGGTTTTTGAGTTCGTAAATTTTGTTACTTAACCCGTTAGCATTCCATAAATTAATTTTCAACTTAGATGCCATAGGACTCTAAAGTTGAAAAGAAATTTATCGAGGCTCTAAGGCGTTCTGTTTTATTATTACAGCCCTTGAGGAGGTTGCTGTAATCCCTCAGAGCTCGAAGCATTTCCTCCATATTTGTTTGTTGGTTAATTTCTTCGCATAATTTGGCAAATTCCGCGAAAGTGTCTCCCATATTGTTGTCGGTTGGTCCCTGTTGTGGCAGTCGTTGGTCTTGATTCCTTTGTTGTTGATGTAGTCGGTGTTTAGTCCTGGGCACTTGCAGCGGCTCCTGTTGTCTTTCTGGTTGTTCCACACGTGCAGCTGTTGAGATTCTTGGAGTACGTAATGGGGGAAAAGCTTGGAATGACGTCGGAGGTGGTGCTTGAGTAAACATCGGTGTTGGTGTTGTGTTCTTGTGCCATGGTGAGGTCGTCGGAAGGGGGGCCGGCACGTAACGCGGTGCGCTAATAGTTTGAGATGAGACCCTGTTTATTTTTTTATCGTTTATTTGATTTATTCTCTTTATGTAAACTTCGCATTTTATGTTATTAGCGGTGTGTTCACCGCCACAGTTTGCACATTTTGGTTTTTGATTTGCTTGTAGTTCACAGATTTTGGTGTCATGGTCTTCTCCACATTTCAGACACTTAAAAGCACGCCTGCAATTTGCAGTTGCGTGTCCCCACAATTGACACCTGTGGCATTGTATGATGCCCTTGTTATTGGTGTGCCTCTCCCACCGAATCCTGGCATCCAATAGCTGCCTTGTTGTTGCATTCAATGCCTTTAACGTCACCTCATTGGAGGTAACTACCAGAAAAGCCGCAGACCTTGTACCTTTCATTTGGTAAACTTTTGTTGCATTTACTCCCTTCGATTTTAATTCTTCACATATTTCGTTTGTCGTTGCGTCCTGAGTCAGACCCCATAGTACGAAAGCATGCGTCCTTTCGTCCTTTGGAGTGAAAGTGTGGTGCATAAAATTTCTTTTCTCCAATTGCGCCAATAGCAAGGAGTACTCTTTCTTATCATTGACGTATACCGCCACTGAATTGTGACGGTACGCCAATTGAAAACCTTTGGTAGCGTACGCCTTAATAATTTGACGGAACGCCGCCTGTTGACCATCGATACTTGTTTCGATAATAATGGGTGGTGGTTTTACCCTCTTTGCCGCCGTCCCTGTTACGTTATTTTTTTCAGTATTCTCCCGGAAATCGTCTTCTTCTACGATCATTTCCTCTACTTCTTTTTCTTTCGTGGTTTGGGTATCCTCGAGCGTGGTTAAAGGCAGAAAACGGTTGCTTACCTGAGTAGCGTTCAAATTCGGTATCGGACGAAACCTTGGCCTTTTCGTAACGATTCTTCCATTATTACCGTACTCACGGATATCGGACGTAATTTCATCACCATTACCACGTTTCAATGTACCACGATCTTTGTTAATAACGTTCAAATTGACAAAACCATTATTATTTGCCATTTTCTTATTGTTCCCAATCCCCTTCCTTGCTGGAACTAACGTTTTATTTTGTGAGAATCTTTGCCACAGTGCCTCTTCCGCGTTCAACCCGCTGCCATCGTTTTCCTTCGTATTTTTTGGTTCACTTTTTTCTTCTTCTCCCATATTTTTTTTTTTTTTTTTTTCCTTAGCCCGTTCACCTAATTCACCTCCTCTCTTACCTCTCCTTAGCCCGTTCACCTAATTCACACAAACAGTCCTTGTTGACTTGGTCCTAGGACTTATAAAAACAGTCCTTGTTGGGGTACTCCGTTCGGGTGAACTCCTGTTTTTCACTTATGTTGTTAATAACTTGACAAACAACTTGCGATCTTCACGCCATCTACCGATAGTTAAATCAGAGCAAACAAATCGTGAATTTTGTGGGATATTATCCCCAAAATAACAAAATTACGACACCTTTAGTTAAAAAATTGGTAATTAAATTAAGTGTTACTTTATATTTATTTACAAAATCATAGATTTAGATAAAATCCGACAAAATTCGAGATTTTATTGCAATAATTGCATAACGTGACCTATCCGTCCGTCAATACGACGGACCGTCCGTTATTTCAACATGCTGTCCGTCAGACCAAATTGTCCGTCGTTCGGAAATTTCAAAAAAAAATCATCCTTTTTCGCTCCAAAGAGACAAACATTGATCAACGACTTGCAAGCTTCACGCCATCTATCGATTGTTGTTTTAGAGCTATTATATAAAATCGCGAATTTTGTAGGATATTTTTCCTGAAATAACGAAAAATTGTTCATATCACTCGGGCGATAAGGGTTTTCATCCTTCGGTCGATTATTCACTCGCCGCTGCGCGGCTCGTCTCATAAACTTTCGCCCGGCGGATGAAAATACCCCCTTTATCGCCCTTGTGATATAAACTACTATTAAATTTTTTCTAGGTCTTTTGTAAAACGTTAATCTATAGTTAAACATATTTTTTATTTACTTGACATGGATGTAACTATATTATTTTATGGGAATTGTGTCAAGTAAACGCGTTCACGCAATACTCCCCATGCTAAATTCGGAGATTTCAAATTTGATTTTTTTGTAAACTAGTTGGTCAATCCGCTTAAAATTTTTTTTACGTACGTGGTAAATCATAAATTATATGCTCTCCAAATTTTATAATTTTTACATGGACTTGTAGAAACGCTCCAACCACCTTAAAGTGTCGGGTTATTTCTTTAATCACTGATGCATATACGAGTAAATTTGCTTTCTTAATTATCAAAGTTTTATTTAAATTTAAAAAGTTTTTTGCTTATGTCAGCAGTTCACACCCATAGTGGTTTTCTTTTTTAGGAAAAGATTTATTGAGTCTTATGCTCTTACGAGCATAACTTTGTGACTCGCGATAAGAATTTTCTGTTTCATTTTATTATTTTTGTAAATTAGCAATACCAGAGTACAATAATATATTATAATCGGTTTGAAACATCTTGCGATGTTGTCCGTCTAGAAACGAAACTAAGGTAAAATTCTTACTTCTACCCGGAGACAAATCAGGTATTTAAAGTTCAGAGTCAACTCGCTTGACCACAACGAATTTGACTGTTTCTTTGTAGTGTAATCTGTAATAATAGTTGAATCTAACGTTTCCAATCCGATTTGATAATTAACTGGTTTATTGGATTCTGGTTTAGATGTATTATTGATGCTTTGTTAAGTCTAAGTGTACTTCATCGTATAGTTTACGACCATTGATTGTCGGATTAATGAACATACACCATATTTTCCGTTAAGCATTCAAGTTTTCTTAAGAGGGTTTTTACTCCAAATCCTGTATGCCAACTTATTTACCATGATGCCAACCACCGCTTTCTTGTTCTTTAACAGTTATGTTTGGAAACGTTAATGCTGCTAACGATTAAAAGTAATAAATTACCTGACGCTAATGTAAGTAGAAAACCATTTTAATATAGGATTTGTACAGCATTGTTTGTATAAAGTACTCTAATATATTTTATCAATCGTGCAAGATTTCCACTATAACGTTAAAGTGCTTTGAACATCTAGTTTATAGTCAATTTAGGTTAACTAATTTTATTGTAAAGGTTCATTTGGGAACAGCTCCAATTTCACAAAAAATACATTATTGCTCATGTAAATGCTGTTTGTAGTTTAATGATAATTTTTGTTGCCGATTGATTAATCTTTTATTTAAAAATATCTTTTAAGGATTCAAACCGTCTTGGTATAAATTTACATGACCTGACTTTTGGTCTTGTTAATGCAAATATGTATGTAGAGCTTACTGCAATTATAGGTTTGTTTAATAGTACCAACGTCTTTCTCTACGTTACTATTTAGTTTATGTATTTTTGTGAATGATCTGTTCTAGATGTGATATACTGCGTTAACAGAAGATTAACATTCATAAATTATATAAAAGTAAGCTGGTGTATTGCTACGTTTTCTTTTTATTACAATGACTAATCTTGTGTTTTACACCGTGAGTTGTAAGTTTCAACTGATTATAATAGGTCACGTCACATATACCTAATAAAATCGACTATAGTGTCTTTATCCGTTTTGTCCCGATTACGTTAATTTAAACTCGTAAAGCATAACATCAATATTTACTTGTTTTTCGTTTACCATTTAACTCCGAACCACTCGCTTTGCTTAGCTTGCACTTCTGACATTTTTTTGCAGGTGTGTAAATGTCGATTTACGGGAAAGCCTAGTAACAAATTGAACTATCTACAAACTTTAAAATGACAATTTTTCAATAGAACTCACCGTTTAAGATATAATTGTAAAACAGTTACCAGGTATATGCAATCACTAACTTGAACAATCTATATCTGTCGGAGTAATCTATGCAAGCTTGGTTTTAAATTTACGTACCGGTGTATATGTTACAGTTAAAACTAAAATTAATTAAATTTCTAATACGACTTCAATTATGTTTTGTAAGTCGGCTTTAGATCTATCTCTATCAAGAATATGAATAATTATATTTACCTCTGATGTCAACTGCAGGATAGATTGCATTTAAAATCTTTTTCATACTTTCCTGTTTTTTCAAATTTTCTTGTGATTCTTTACTAGCTGAAGAAATGTATGCATAACTTTTCTTTCTCTGCTTCTCCTTTAGCTTCCTCCTACTATGAATTAATTTTTTTCATTATTTTATAAAGTTCATTTTCATAGATATTTGTAAAAATATCAGATGGCTATGCTGTTGTAGTCTGTAATATTATTGGTTTAATTCAAAACTTGCTTTTGAAGATAAATCATGTTATTTTCTAAATAAAAGGCTGTATTTTTTACATTGTTTAACTTCCATACCTGTTGATGTGGGGGGGGGGTGGAATTACATTAACACAAGCAGGTCTTCTGGAGGTATTCCGGGTTCTATGTTCCTGGGTGATAAAAACGCTGACTCACTTGATCAGGTGTTGCAGCTCTTCTCGGATTGCTTCTCTGGTGTTTATGGTGATAGGACTGTATTTTCGAGAAATTTTGAATTTGATAGAACAGTGAATCTGAGTTGTTGCCATGTTTCTGTAGAAAAGATTTTGGAAAAGATGAAGAAAATTAAAACTAAGAAGGGTCCTGGTCCGGATAATATTCACCCGGTTTTGATAAGGTTATGTATGCATTTTCTTAGTCTTCCATTGTTTATTTTGTTTAACAAGTTTTTGTCCGTTGGTGTACTGCCAGCAATCTGGAAGCAATCATTTGTGGTACCAATCTTTAAGAAGGGAGATAGGTTTGATGTGTCAAATTATCGCCTCATTTCAATTCAATCTGTTATACCAAAGATATTTGAAGGCTTGGTGCTCGATGCTATCTCTTCTAATCTTTTGAATCTTGTTGTTCCTGAACAGCATGGATTTCTGCGGGGGAGATCTTTATTGACGAATCTCATGATGTATGAGGACTACATTCTTGAGTGTTTTGGAGACCGTGTTCAAGTTGATTCCATTTATACAGATTTCTGCAAAGCTTTCGATAGAATTAATCAATCTATTTTGTTTTCTAAGCTGTGGGCGATGGGTATACGCGGTTCTTTATTTTGTTGGCTTATTAGCTATATTTCTGATAAAATCCAGTTTGTTAAGATCAGAATGCAGTTATCCGAGCCAATAAAGGTGACTTCTAAAGTGCCTTAAGGATCCCATTTAAGTCCGTTGCTTTTTATTCTTTTTATCAACGATATTGGCAAAGCTCTGGGATTGGATGTTAGATATCTGATATTTGCCGATGATCTTAAAATATTTTTTATGATAAGATCGGTCGAGAATTCTATTAAAATTCAGAATTCTTTAGATGCGCTTTTGGTGTGGTCCGATTACAATCAGCTTTTTCTGAATGCTAGCAAGTGCTGCGTAATGAGATTTTGTCGGGGTGGGTTGCCAATTTTCTTCCAGTACACATTGGGGGGCGAAGTTCTGCGATCGGTGAACACGGTGAGTGATTTGAAGGTGTTTTTTGAAGCTAAATTGACCTTTAAGATTCATACAGAGAGCATTTGCGCCAGGGCGATGAGAATGTTGGGTTTTATACACCAAAACACAAACAATTTTAAGAACATTTATACCCTGAAGGTTTTGTATATGACTTTGGTTAGGTCGCTTCTTGAATATGCTTCTCCAGTTTGGTCTCTCTTTTATGCGGTGGACTCTGATCTTATTGAGAGAGTTCAAAATAAGTTTTTGCACTTGATTGGAACAAGACTTAATTTGGGGAGAGATGTGTGCGTCAATGATTTTGTGCGAACTATATTGTCTTTGTCAACTTTGCAAGATCAAAAGGTTGTGACCGATTTAACCTGTTTATTTAAGATTGTGAATGGCGGTTACAATTGTGCTGAACTTTTTCAAAGAATTAATTTTCGGGTTTCCTAATATGGAGTTAGGCTTGGTAGCTTGTTCTCGGTCGATTTTGCTTCTACCAACTATGGCTACAACGCTCCTATAAATAGAATCCAGAGATTGGGTAATATTCACCTGAATGGTGCTGACGTTGACCTGTTCAATTCCTCGTTGAGTGGCTATACGAGATTGTGGCTTGCGGCTTAGGTTGGGTTGCGACCAGTAATTATGTTGGCAAATTTATGTTTGTATTTTCTTGTGTCTTTTATGTGATCTTGGGGGTTTAAAAATATTAAATTGTATGATAAAATGTTAATATTGTAAATGTATATTGTATTAATTGTGAATATTAAGTAGTACTCTGTAGATAATAATTGTAAATGGGCGATTGCCCGTATTTAGTAAATAAATAAATAAATTAGAGGTATTATTGTGTTTCATCTACAAATCTAACTTTTCTTCTATGTCCTGGTTGGATCTTTTAACAAAACTCTGGTTATGGCGCGGTTTTACGTAAACAATTTTTAAATCTGGCCAATATCAAAAAGTTAATATGGAAAAGTAGCTCTTTTATTATTTGTTAAGAAACTCTATTCATTATCAAAATGAAAAATACAGAGAGTACCAAATGTCAAAAAGATTAGTTTAGAAGACAACCTCTTTAGCTCTCTTGCTCTTGTGAACTCGCAATAATACAAATTTGATGAGATGGTCAGGATATACCATAATAAATTTGAACTTTTGATCAGCTTAAGATTGCATGTCAATTATGTCTACCCGGCAGCGACTGTTCATTTCCAGATAAAAAATTGGCTTAAAACACCAAACTTTTCCTTTCTTTATTTTTCTTTTGTTGGAAAAGTCGCGTATGCTGTGCGTTTTGTACAGCCGTAGATACATTGCATAGTATAATTTGATTTGATGAAGTATAGCAGATCAAACCGCGCGTAAGTCAAGCCAAGAAGTCTACATTTAATTTTAAGATTAACTTATCTTCTTAGCCTACGTGTTTAGCTCGGTCTACCTCAGGTCGATCAATACTGTTAGGTCGACTCATTACTTTTGATCTATCTGAGTGTACATATGAAATAACTGACTAGTTAAGACCAAGTTAGAGCAACTTAACAACTGAATATATACGGGGGTAACTGATTATTTGACTTCGAATAAATCATTTTTGCAAGGATAGCACAAAAAGTAACAATTATAAGAATTTTTTTATGTAGTAACGGTTAGATCATGTAGAATTATTTTTCTTTACAGAAGTAAATTTAAAATATAGGTAAGTAGAACCCGCTAAACTGAAAATTGGTATGGTTCCAAGCGGTTTCGACTTATACAGGTTCTTTTTTAGGTGGGTAGTTATTTCCGAAAGAGTTAAACTACTGTTCAACTCTGATAAGTGGTGACTAAATTTATCACCATCTTAACTATTTTCAACATTTCTTGAAACTATACCTACTATTTTCAATCAATTTCAATTTATGATGTAAGTATATGTTTAGTTTAAGATGATATTGATATATTTCGGCATTATATTTGAAACGTGCATTGTGTGCTCCTCAGCTATTTTAACATAACTACTTATTAGTTTTTTAGTGTTAAACTTAAAATTTAATTCATCAATTTAATAATAATCTACCTATCTTGTCTTTATATTAGATTAACTGCATTGGTCGATACATAAACTGAAAAGCTGAAAGACAAAACCTGTCAAAAGTAACAAGAACTACAGCAATACCAACAGTTACAAAATTCTTTTTTTGATACAAGATGACAACCATGATGCGTAAATACTAATTTATTTATTTCATTTTATTTATGGGAAATTTACTCCAAATCGTCATATTCGTAAATTCATATAGACTTCAAAGAGTGCATTATTAATGTTTCATGAATATTGTAGAAAAGTTGGAAGCTTTTGGGTCACGCCTTTAGTAAAAAGCGCTGTAGTAAATTCAACAAATTTAAAGTCTAAAGGGAACAATACATATTCTTAACTTGGAATATCAATTTCACTTTTAAAACGTATCTTTTTACTACTTCACAACACGGAAAGAGTTAAATATTTTAAAAGGGCCAATTTTACATTCGAAATAAAACCGCAAGACGGAATTACACTTAATTTACCATATTATAACAGGATCTACAGCTTAACGTGCAATTTGAAACATAGTACCTACAAATAATTTTAGAGCAACAGAGAAAGCTGTACAAACTGCAGATAAAATAATAACCATAAAAGAAACTTAATTTTTTAAAAACTGTTTTATTTATTAACTTCGTCATGTGTCGATAGCCGTGATTTAAAATTGCGAAACCAAGATTGATTTGTCGTGTCCAGTTGGAGTGTTATTTTTGTATTTACGCGACATTGATTTTATGTCACACTAGATTACTTAATAACCATAAACTGAAAATTAGTGATTGACGTAAAATGCAAGAATAAAAATTAACTGCTGCATAACTAGTACCAGAAAATTAAAATGTAATTAAATTTAGCATGTACTATGTACTAGGTAATACCTACCACACAAATTTTAAT
This sequence comes from Rhagonycha fulva, assembly GCA_905340355.1. Taxonomy (NCBI): domain Eukaryota; kingdom Metazoa; phylum Arthropoda; class Insecta; order Coleoptera; family Cantharidae; genus Rhagonycha; species Rhagonycha fulva. The sequence goes on from HG996556.1 coordinate 41,894,037, forward strand.
TTTTTTGTTTTTATTTGTTTATTTTACAGGCGTTTTATTTTTAAATTGGTTTTAATTTATTGTATTATTTCAAAAAGAGAAGCCATTTACACGCCCAACAGTTATAATAAACACAATAGAATTTTCAAGCTTTCGGAGCGTAACTTATTTATAAACTCTCAGTTGAATAATAATATGGAACTCTAATATGCAGTAACAACACAAATTTAACTAGCAATATGTAAGAGAAATCTGTTTTTAATAATATTTTACAAAATATTTAAAAAATAAATTTTGTTGTGTCAGAAAAATTTAATAATGATCCAATTAGTGGACTGTACTCTATTGAACTGCACTGAGGGTTTAACAACTTTTTGTAAGGTTTGTGCAAACAACACACAATGTCGGTGGAAATCTCTATATTGCATCTTGTTTCTTCTATCCATGAGACTTTTAAAACTTTGATCTTATACGGAAGTTTATGTTAAACTTGTATAGTGTAGTTTTTAAAATTATAAATAATGGATAAGCAAGGACCTACTTATACATGGTTACTTTTCCGACAGAAACATGCATAGGAAAGTTGTAATGAAAAGCTAATTTTGTTTGTATCCAAGTTTTCGTCATATTATCCGAACAGAACATTATTTAAGTTTTCATGTTTTTTTTTTAATTGTATTTTCCTCTTAATTTAATTTTCGGGTTAGGACTACTTGAGTGGAAATTCGAAATTTTGTTTTTGTTGTTGTTACTGATATATTGATGGTAAGGGGTAAAACGAGAAGTAATGCATGCCGGAAGTACTTCACCGACACCATCCCAACAGCATTTCTAAAGAAAAGTGCTTTATAGCTTTCTATGTATCTTTTAGTACAACATCTTAATGTATCAACAATATTTTTGCTTCCAGCTAAATTTTCTTCCTTAGTATCGGATTTCGATATTAGCTTTTCCAGAAGAATTTTTTAGGAAAAAGAAACATAAATAAATAAATAAAAATGTTAAAAAGTTCATAAATCTTGAGAAAAAAATTTAGGAGAAATATGTTCTCGAAATATGCAAATTTTAGTTTAAAACAGCGAGCAACTAAAGTTTTGTACTGAATGTCATCGATCTCAACTGCTTAAAAATATGCTTACGATTTGTTACATTTCTACTTCCTACAAGCGTTTTGCAAACTTTTTCCATTACCAAAGCATTTGCATATTAAAATTGCATACTACTATCACTTGTAATACGCTCTTGGATTGTTAGTGTTTTGTTATTGTTTCGTATGTACATGTCATGCATAGTATGCTTAATATTAAATTTGATACTTTGCTTTTGAGTTTGACAGTAAAAGCAACCTATAAAAATACAATGTAATGGACTTCTTTCAATTTATATTATAATTACCTTTGTTAGATTTTAAAACTGAAAATGACACTTTTGGTGAATAGCAGTGTAATGATAAGATTACAGCTTGGTTTCTTATTATCCCTTCGTTCCCCACTTCGTTGGGAATAAAAATACTACATAATTAAGAACCACTACAAGTTTTTTTTTCGAGCATCTAAGCACAACTTAGCTGTTACTAAGAGCGACTAACTTATTTAGCTAACGTGAAGAGCAGGGATTTAGTTGATTTTCCCACACGTGTGATTGATTGGCTGGCTATCAATAGAACTTAGAATGTCTGCATTCCCATTATTAAATCACCACAATATGAATATGAAACAAACACTAAACAAATGAATTTATAAAGAGCGCTACCGCGATCACTTCAATGCTGCCTGTAGCATCTAAAATGCAATACTAATTTATGCAGCGTTTCAAATGCAGATTTGTTAACGCTAGCTATAATATTATGTAAAAATTTTGTTGGAACTATTTTTTCAATTTTAAAGTGTTTGAAATCTGAATTTTTATTGTTTGACAACCGCTGAATATTGCAAATTTGTTAGAATCTACTTCAACAAATTTCCTTGAACTCTTTAATCTCAATATTTAACAATTTTGTTTGTATTTAAATTTGTTTATTTATTTAATTAAAAACTTATACCACAACCGGTTTCAAGTTTTTCCAAAAGACTGTTAAAAATTGCCATGGTATTGATTAGAGTTTAATTTGATACCTTATTTTTAAATTCAAAGCAGTGCAATTGACTCTTTTGCTCCCTCCTTGCCTTTATTTTTATTTATTTTATATTAGTTGTTTTTCCTTAAACAATTTTTTGTTTTTTACCATTAAAAGAAATTTTTATTAGTAGACCGTTAAAGGAGAGATCCATCGGATTTTTAATACTACAGTTTAAGCCCTGTTTTTAGCCATGTTCATGGGTTAAACTGCAATTCAAGATTTTGAAATTGTTTTTTTTTTATATTTTATTAATTTTAAAATTGAAAATTTTATTTCATACTGTTTATAAATTTATTTCTTAATTTACTTATGTATTTAGATCCAGATTTGGAGATAAATCCTTAATCTTATACCTGAAAAACAAGTGACCGCAGGAGGAAAATTCAGGGCTGGATTGAAAAATATTGTGGAATTGGAATTCAAGGAGGAACCAAATAATAAATACAACTTGTTGCAAAATTTACAAGTGATCTTAAAATCAATGTTGATCGTAAGTTTACAGACTCAAAGAAGCTATGCTGATAATATCTAATTGGCTGATATAACATAAATTCAAAAGCACAGTTTTGACAAATAAAGCATATGTTTATACCGATACAGTGGCTTTTGGCTTTTTTGTTGAAGTTTTTTTTAGGGGAATCTTCCCTTCTGTGAGCTTAGAGCGATGGAATTTGATTTTTGGAGAATTTTGTTGGTTGCCCTGCCATTTGATGTCCAGCTGTCATTTTTTTGAGTACAACGTCACCATTTATAACACTACTTGTAAATTACCAATCACCTTTATACTATTCGCTGTGTGCGTTCCTCCTGCTGCTCTCTGGTGGCTCAAATAGATGAAACAAAATAGGACTTTTGATATATAAAATAAACGGTTGCCACCGTTTTATTTAAATTATTTTTAAAAATTATGTGTTTTTATGTAATTTAACCCTTATTAATAACAGATGAATTTACTGTAAATCCAAATATCTCATTATTTATTGTTTAAAACAAATTAAACATTGTTTTGTCGATTTTTGAAATTTTAGGTTAGAATGAATATCTTGTTGACCTCCGATCAAGCGCTTAATCGGAAAAATTTGACTTGTTAAAATTGTGCACTTAACGAACGATCACCAACCTAATGGCTGGTTAAAAGTTCTATAAAACTGGCTAGTAGTCATTAAAAAAAAAAAATTGAAAAAATTGAAAAGTGCAAAAAAGTCCATTACTGTTATGAATAACTAGTTGAAAAGCCCGTCTAAGGACGGGTAGCTAGCTGGTGGATCTCTATTTTAGCGGTATTAATTAAAAAAAAAATGGTTTTCAAACACTAACATAAGCTCAACCGATGGATTTCTTGTTTTACAATCTTTATTAAAAAAAATAAATCCCTAATACTGACAATTTTAATTGTTCACGTTCAAACGTCCTCAACGTTGGAAACTCGTTTGGTGTGTAACTCGATCCCAGGGGAGTAGATTTTAAGTTGCTAAAAACCAACGACAACAACCAATCCGAGTGCGTTGTGTGTCTTAAAAATATGATACGCTTAAGAAGTTGTATGTGCTGCCCGTTCATTATTGTGAAATACATTTATTGAAAATGTAAAAGTCGAATATTAAATTTTTTAATGGATAATCTTTGGATTAACCGAGATAAAATTTATATACGGGGTGGTCCTTTGAAAACGAAACAGACCTGTTCAAGCGTTTTTCCTTCTTTTATTCTTAAATGTCTTCAAATATCGGATTTATTTCGCATTTTTGCAGCTTCAATTTTTTTGTTGAATAATTGATAAAACTTTAAAAAAATTATAGAACTGAATTCAGGGAAGCAAGACCTTTCAAATGAGGTGTTACTTGCCATATCATCTCTATTATCATTTTAAGGGCTGTCATCGCAACTCAAAGGGATGAAACAATACGGAAGTAACATTAGTCGCAAAAGTTGTCCCCCTCAATGATAAAATTGACGTGTTTTTGTATTTCTTAAGAAAAAAATTCTGCTGGCCAATCCCGTCTGTTTTGTTTTCAAAGAGCCACCCTGTAGAAGTACCCCAGTTAAAACTTACTTTGTATGCAACTCGATGCCAGGAGAGGTGATTTTAAATTGGTAAAAAATTGGATCATTTAATTAATATAGCTGGTTCAACCGCGGCAGGCCCGTAGCTAGGATTTAATTTGGGGGGGGGGCACTTAAAAAATTTAAATTTTTGGTGATTCCCCTTCCGAGAATTTTTATTATTTAAACAAATTTTCCTTTACTTTAAAAAAAAATTTTTTCTGAAAATTTCGGGAGGGGGGGGGGCACGTGCCCTAAGGTGCCTTCCCCCTGGCTACGGTCCTGAACCGCCTGAAATCAAAGTTGAAAACTTGATTGGTGTGCTACTCGATCCCAGGGGAAGTGATTTTAAGTTTGTATAATTAACGACAAAGACCAATTAAAGCGCGTTATGTGTTTTTAAAAAATAACACGCTGGTACTGCTCCAAAGTGTAATTTTTTTTAAAACACACAGCGCACTCTGATATAGAAACCACTCCATATAGAAATATATATATAACCTTTTCTGATTAGAGTATTATGGTAATTTTAAGTTGGTACGACCAACGCTAACAACCAATCAGAGTGCTTTATGTGTCCTAAAAAAATGACACGCTGGAGGAGCAGCAGCGTACTTAAAGTTACTTTACCACTCCATATAGAAATATATATAACCTTTTCTGATTAGAGTACTAAGGTACTTAGTACCTAAAGTACTTAGTACTAAGGTACTAAGGCCAACAACCAATCAGAGTGCTTTATGTGTCTTAAAAAAAATTAAGGTACTTAGGACCTAAAGTACTTAGTACTAAGGTACTAAGGCCAACAACCAATCAGAGTGCTTTATGTGTCCTAAAAATATGACACGCTGGAGGAGCAGCAGCAGCAGCAGCAGCAGCAGCAGCAGCAGCAGCGTGCTGGTCTTTTATGTTTATGATTATAATAAGAACTGGGTTTGAAAAAATTAATCACGATATAATATCCGGCAGTCTTTTTTGTTTTGTGCAGTATGTGGTCAAGGGGTTCCAACTACAGTATTTGCCGCTGATGATAGCAGAAAAAGCTTGAAACATGGGGTAGGTTTTTCTATTCTTGTTTTTTGGTGATTTGTTGTTTATCAGGGGCCCATGTCCGGTAATCTGTGTCCTTGACCGCATAAAATTTATTTTAGTACGTCGATGAGTGCAAGTGTAGCATTTTGACGATATAATATCATTCCAAACACATGAAACTTACAATTACTATTTATTTTTTACCTTATTATGTCAATTAAAAACACAGCAAGCTGAGTGACATATTTTATTTCGGGGACCGCAAATTGCGCCAGCAGTCAAGGGTTTTTTTAATCCTACCCGTAAATTGCGCCAAAAATTTTTGCGGCTGACCGTAAATTGAGTTAAAAAAAGGTTGTTATATTTTAATCCATTGTTTGTTTGACAAAAGGATTAGTACTACTGAAAAAAAATTAGGTCTTAATTTAACAGAGGTGTATTTAGCCCGTATTTTATCACTGCAGGAGTTTCATTGATTTTTACGTTAATTTAAACATTTTTTATCCAATATCTCGCAATAATAGAGGTATAACTATGGTTTTTTAAATGAGTAAAGTGGGCTATAACCCACTAAGTGAGTAAAGTATAACTCACTAGTGAGTAAAGAAACTGGGAATCACTTACATTTTTAATAATTCAAAGACGTATTAAAGTATATATTTTTTCAGTTTCTATTAGGGGTAAAAAGTTTAGCTCACATGTTTTGTGAAAAATGAAAACATATTAACACATTTTTAACCAATATCTCGTAATATTTAATAGTTTAAAATAACCTATATTTGACACCTACTATGGTTTTCAAAATTTAAATTTGACATTTAAAAACGTCAAACATCAAAAATATAATTATATTTTAAACTATTATTACGAGATATTGGATAAAGTTTTGTATGCCACGCGTGTGTTAATAACAAATAAGTCACTTAAGAAAATAGCCCGCTCGGCCTTACGGCCTTGCGGGCTAAACTTTTCTCGCGTGACTTATTTGTCATATAACACACTCGTACCATAAATAACTATTATTTCTGAATTTTAGCAGAAATTATAGAAATTAATTGTTAAAATTTTGATTTATCACACTGGCCATGTAAGTTTTCAAGGTAATATTCCATTTTATGAATATAAAATTTAATAAAGTGCAAAACATTTAAACATCGCGTTGTTGATTTTTATTATTTATCAAAAATAATTACCTTGGAAACTTACATGGCCAGTGTGATAAATCAAAATTTTAACAATTTTAAAAGAATTTTTTAACCTTTTAGGTAAAACCTAGAGAAAATCTAATGCTCTTATCACTCGTAGTTTATATTTCTACGTTATATTTGTGTCTTTCATTTTTTCTCTAAAATAATTAAGGAAGCATGAATTTGCCAAAATAAGTTTTTACACGTTAATATCCTATGTTCGCCTAACTCATTCAGCAACCGGTATTGTTTATATGTTGTTTTCTATATTGTTTTAGAAATGATGCCAAAGAAATTAAATCAGCGCGGAGAGGTACAGCTGTGCGTAGGTTACAGTTGCTTTTTTATATATTTTTCTAAAAATTATATCAAAAACACTTTCATTGCGTTTTATAACTAAAATGATCCCCCCCCCCCACAGTTACTTTCATACGTTTAACATATTTTGAAACCTTCTAAAAACCACGTCACTGCGGGAATTACATAATATTATAATTAGTAGTGAATACACCACTTTTTGGGTATTACAACTTAAGCTCTTTAACCAACCGCTGCCGCAATTTGCTAGTTGTCCTTAAGCTACCGATCAAAAAAAGGTAAAAAAAATATTGACCGCTGGCGCAATTTACCGGCGTCCATTTTATTTATACGTAATTATCAGTAATCAGTGATTAGTAATCTTTTCAAGTCCATGATAATCACATAAGGCAAGTCCCAATTTAGTTCTATTATCGGCCACTCCAAACGCTTTGATCGATTTTCGTATCCCCTCTACACCTAAGAACACAGCAAATACATTACACCGTTAAAGGCCTTGAAGGCTTATAGCTTTGTTTACTATCTTCTTCCATTCTTGCCAATTTCTAATTTTTTTTCTGCCAATTGTTGTGTATGTCGCCTCGCAAAATTGTTTTTACCATTATTGGTTTCTCTTCTTCTTCTTGTAATGCCAGAATGTCTATCCGATCTTGTTTCCTTTCTTTAATCAGTTGTTTTATTGCTTCTTCATTGAACGTACCTCTCACCTTTCACGTGCCAAGTCATTATGTATGTATTTTCTCTTAATTTCCTAATTGTTTTCTCTTTTTTTTGCCCATCTACCATGTAATTCTTTATTACCTTTTTCCTTTTCCTCACCAGTCCGTCTTATATTTTATTTGGTGAGTTTGTTTTGTTAGTTTTTTGGTACTTCTTGTAGGCTCCCCTTCTTTCTCTCCCATCTCAACAGTTTATCTTCATATTGCTGTTTCAGGTATCCCGTTTTTACTCTTTTCTCTGTTTTCTTCAACTCTTCTGCTTGTTCTCTTATTTTTTGTTGTATTTTTCTCTCTATGGATGTTCTGTCGTTATCAATATATGTCTTTTTTTCAGGTAATCGTCTTGGTTTGGGCTTATTTTTCATTATGTCCATCTTACTCGACCATCTTTTTACCTCAATCACGATCTTTTTGGTTCCTATCTGGTACACTGTTGTTATTTTCGTTTTACCTCCAAGGTTGTGCCTTCCAAAGTTCTCTAGCTTTTCTTTAAAGATGATATTTATGTTGTTATCTGTCTTCAATCCCGTTACTTCCAGTCTATTTTGTTCTCGTTTGATTCTTGATCTTGTTTCCAAATGGTCTTTGTTTGTATCAATTCTTCTTTTATTATTTTCATATCTTCAGCCTGCATATCTATTTTTTTTTTAAATTTTTCTAGTGTTCTCTTTTATCTCTGGTTTGACCTGAGCATTCTCTATTCTTAATTGTTTTAATTCTGGACTGATGTTTTTTTTAAAGTTTGTTATGTTATCCATCGTTTCTGTTTCAATTTATGATTCAGTTTCAATGTTTTCTCTATACTTTGTTGGAGTTCTATTGATTTTTTTACTTTTTTTATAGATCTCGGCTGTGCTTTCAACTTCTTGTGATCTTTTTTTTTGATGAAATCGAGACATCTGTGTGGATTTCTAACTGAAATTTTGATTATATGACTTATATTACTACCAGTGATCTCTTGTGGTTGTGTATTTTCATTATTAAAGCTGTTAAATATTTGTTATTTGTGCTTTTAATTACTTCGAAAAACAAAAATTTACAGTCATCTTTGCCTCCAAATTAATAAAGCTAGTTCTTACCATCAAGGTCCAGTACGCCAAACTTACCAGTTTACTGGCTGTGCAGAAATTTCTTTTGTCAAAGAGAAATATTCTTATAAGCTGTACAGTTTTTATTTTGTCAATTATAGAAACGTTTTATAGTAAGTCAGTAAAGCACAGAAGTAAATTAGAGTTTTAAAAAAATAAAATTTATTAAAATGAAATGTTGTTTTTTGAGCTAAAGGTAAAGAACAAGTGGCGTTTTTAAATTTAAACCTTTTTTTGTCTCACAAAACTTTTTGGAAGAACGAAATTATAAAGTTCTGATATTTGAGAAAGTACTGTAAAATTAAACATTCGTAAAGATTTTCTTGTTACACAGCTAAATTTTTTAAAAAAATTTTATTACAAACTTCTGACTTTCAAGCGATGTAGTTTACAAGGCTTTAACTTGATTGACGTTTGCAGCAAAAAGTAAAAAATTTAATTAATATCGCATCGATTGATAGTAGTTTTATTACATTATAAAATTTAGTTTTTATGCAGCGGCACATGGGTTCCTCCACTGGTTGTATCTAGATTCTTACTTTTAATGAATTTAATGAATTAATGAAAATTAAAAAAACCAGAAAAAATAACAAAAAAAATTTAAGTATTATTAAAACCACTGTTGCTGCGTTGCTTATGTGTTAGAAATAAGATCTTTATAGCATAGCAATTATTGCATATAGCAATTTAATGTGTAATACTGGTGTATAGCAGTTTAATGTGTACACCCACGTGTTCGCCATCGCCACCGCTCTGGTGTGTGAACTACTTTAAGCTTGATCTAGCTCAGGTCGTAATTTATCGTTGGGTTAGAATATCCAAGGCTTACCTGAGTGTATAAACGAAATGTCGAAGGAGTTTTAACCAAATTAGATCGACCTAACGACTGCATGTATACCTGCTAAATTAAAGATATTAGAATTGTCTAATCCAAAACAAATTAGCCTTTTCTAATAAATATTATTGTTTTTTTCCAGTATTTTCCAGTTTTTAGAGAAACACTGGATTAAGCGTTAGAAAAACACTTTTAGATTAATCTTAACTGATAATTGACAAAATCAGGTTCAATTGAAAGAACTTCGGATTTGGAAAACAATATTTCAATTGATACCATTTCAGTATTGGAAGAAAAATCTTACAATTTATTTCGGTATTCTCATAATTATATTAGGGTTTATAAGATGAACCACCTGGTATATTATGGTACATGTCAAAAACATCATGCACTTTACTTTATATAAAGTATTTTGCCATTACTGCATGCATTTCATAGATTTAATTATCGTTTTTGATACTTGACAGCTAACGTGAGGATGTAGTCGATGCCTTTATTACTTTTATTAACATCATAAATTGAATTTGCACGGATGAAATGTATATATGAAATGTTATGCAATTGGTATTAACTAAAACAATAAATTATAATCAGCGAAACCAGCAATTTCAGGAACTTACTGTTCATGTATTTTAAAATTTGAAATCATCTAGTACGCTTGTTTTACAATGAATGTTAATTTAACATTATCTATTAATATTACGATAAATTTAAATTATGACTCTTACCAAAACTAATCAAATAGTAAAGTTGCATTATATAAATATTTTATAAAGGGAAAGTATTAATTCACAATACCTTAACTAAAAAATCCAAAAAAAACATTTGATATATCACAAAAAATGTCACTTCTAATGCTTATGTGTTTCGTATGCTTATCATCTGAATCGATGCGAAATGGGGCTGATTTTAATGTTTGCGGAAAATTGGAAACTTCTTAAAGTAGACCTCTACTTATTTTTAGAATTTATTCAATTTAATTTTGATATCAAACACTGTCTTTTTGCTGCAGTACTTTGGTACCTACTTAGGGGTACTTATTAAACAATAAATATTAAAATATGTAATTATTTATCCAATAATTCTTTCTCTATTGGTCCATTAAAATGACAATGATAAATTATATGCGCGATGAATATAAATTTTAAGGCGAGTATCATAAATTTTAAAATTGTGTAAAATATTGCCATGACACGCGTCTCCGTTAAGTACTAAGGTCATTGTTAAGTGTGGTTACTTTATGGAAAACTAATTTACACATTCAAATTTTTATATGAAAGCTAAAATGCACTTAAAAGCTTATTGGAACAAAATGCTGAGCCATGGCTTAAATAAAATGAAAACGTTTTTAAAAAATTTCTTTTACTCACTTTTCTGTAAAATTTAAATATAATATAAACAGTTATATTATTTTAATCAAGTAATGTGTACGACAGATAAAATCAGTAATGCGATCCTGTTTTAGTTAGATTTAGGCTGGAAGATTTTAACATTCAGAAAAACAGAAAATTTAATTACGAAAATATAAACTTTGTTTTGTTTTTATTAATTCAATAGACTTCATTATTCGAAAATAAAAATGCAAATTCTTAACTTTAAAATAACTAATTTTACCTTGATTTTATCATAAAATTTAGATTTTTTAATAATATTATTTATATTATGAATGAGTGAATTTTTAAGAATTACGACAAAAAGTAAATCATTTTAATGTTTAAAAGAAGCTTTAAATACTTTTCATTTTGTTATACGTATCTTGAAAAGTAATATTTTAAAGCGATAATCAGAAGAACATTTTATTCAAATTTGTTTGAATTTATATCCATTCAGACCTTTTATTTAATATGCAACAAAAATAATTAATCAAAATTAATTTAAAATAAAAACACACACTAACAGTAAATTAACCTACATGGTTGTAGTTGTTTTGCAGAAACAATCAATGTTTGTTGTTTAACCCCTTTTTCCATTTTAATTTTTACGTTGAGTTTTATAATTATCTAGTATATGCTAACCAATATAAGGCCATTAGAATTATCTACTCTATTTTATGAAATTTGACTCACTACATCAACGTTTGTTAAACAAGGATTAATTAGTTTTTTCAAGTTCATAATGTAAAAGATCATATTTAAAATATGTAAATCAAATAAGAAATATTATTCAAAGACTCCTTGTTCAGGAATTTTAAATGAATTACTTTAGAAAGAGTATGCATAATTTAATTTTCTTTTGTTGTGTAGCACACAAAAGAAAACCAATCGATGTTCTAAATTGAAATTACATTAGTACACAAATTTTCTTAAGCAAATTGTAAGTTTATTTTAACACTTTATTTCCTTTTTTTAATATTTTAAATTTCTTTATGGTTAAAGAAATTACCACGTTAAAAAATTGGGTAAGGTTCTGATGTTAGAGTAATACCGACAAATGAAAGTTTTTCTCACAACACTTTTACCTTTTGAATCCACAAAAACCTAATGCCTTTCAATCTAAATCAATATTTTCAAAACGAGCAACTGTGTAACTATTTGAAACGTTGCAATAAGAAAGATCCAGAATTTTAGATTTCAATAAAAGTTAGAGCAAAGTTTTTCAACAAATTTTTATATAAAATGCTATAAATTTAATATTTCAAATCAAAATTTTAAAATTTTCTAATAAAATATTAAAACATATTTCCATATTTGCAATTTTAAAAATGGGACTTGCCAAAATTTTTAATATTCAACTTTAATCTTAAAGCGAATTTGCTTAGTCATAGGAAATTAAAGTTTCGGTTCTTGACGCTTTTTCCGGAAACAAGAATGGTTTTAGTTCACAGGTTACTGTCACATTATTCTTTTGCTCTTGAGATTTAACAATTTAACGAAGGAATTCAGGTGACTTGAAATATTACTATTCTAAGCTGCAATTTTTTGTAACCGAATATAACAATTTAGTACTTGAAATTCGATGTATGTGTAATTTATTGTAGTTCAATTATTAAGGTTCATTTCTTGGTGAAGCTGAATTAACAATGTCTCAATTTCTCATTAAATGAACACCACATTTAATTAGAAATTCCTTGAGGTCGATTTACTAATAATAGAGCACTTGAACAAAAAAAATATTTGTGTGAGGTGTACAAAAATTTGAATCTTGGGATCTTTCTAAGCAAATCGGTTAGGTGTAATTAATTAACTAAAATTACACTTACAAAATCTAAAAACACCGTTTATGTCTACTAATACTCGATCTCAAAAATCGTAGCTACTATTGCTTTTTTTAAACGCGTTTCTAATTATTTCGGATAGACTGAGTAAAATAAATGGTTCATTTTTAGTTCATCTGTGAAGATCGAAAAATTAATAATAATTTATAATTAATTGTATGCATGCGCCAAAACAACCCTTTAAAATTGTATAAAAGGTTGATCGTCAACTATCATAATCATAAGTATAACACAATAGAATTATTTTTTAGTTAAAATATTTTCAAGTATAATTTTAATTAATTAATTGCATGTAAATTAGTGCGCAAAACAAAATCTGACTATGTCTTATGACAAAAGCCATTCTGTGATTTGAATTTTCATTAACTTCAAACAAATATTTTGTTGTTTTGTTGTTCGTATACCTTTGATTATTGTTTCGCAAATTTGAAAAAGAATTTGCTTTTATGCTGTTGCATTATTAGAAGAACGTTGAATTTTTTATTTACAAGAAATTTGCTTTAATAATAAAAGAAATGAAGGAACAGTGTAATTTTATTAATTTAAATATCTCGGAGTTTTTGAAGTAAAGTAAAATGATGCAGTAGATACATATTTATTTTTTATTACATTAAAAGTACAAGTATCACTTTTGACTTATAAATTTATAATTTCGTTTTGAAAATACTATATTTACCTTTTCTCTAAAATATTCCATTTTACATTTTGTAATACTTTGTAGTCAAATTAAAAGTACATATTATACCCATTAAGTAAATCAAGAGTAAATTAAAATCATTTAAAGCAACATTATTATTATAATTTTAACATCGAAATAAAGCTAATCAATAGTCTATGAAATTTGAACTTTTGAATACAATATACATTTTTAAATGAAATACCCGAAAGTTACAAAACACAAAAAAAACTGATGACACGAACATGCCTTCAAAATTTTGCAAGAATGGTAAGAAAAAGTTACATATATAAGGGGGCATCTATTAATCACGTGAGGTCAAAATAGGAGGAGGGGGTCTGACAAAATCTCATCAAATCTCACCAAGGGGGAAAATCAGTGAAAATCTCATGATGTGATTTTTTTAATTCCGAGAGTTATAAGCTCACTGAGATTTTTACTTACTCCGCCCTTGGAAAGATTCAGTGAGATTTTTTCGGATGGAGGCCTCCCTCCCCTATTTAAATTTTACGTGTTTAATGAACGTTTCCTAAAAACAAATTTGCAAATAATTGAAATTTTAAAGTAAAGATAATTACAGATTTAATTAAATCTTATGTAGAAAAATTTTGTAATGTTCCTGCTGTGAAAAAAATGAATTTTGAAATGTCCTAATAAAATTACCAATTTTTGGACAAGAATACTTAAACACAGTAACTCTTTCTTTGTACTTTCTAGTTTTACCATGAATTCTCTTAAAGTTTTTGTCAAACGCAAAGGTAATATTTAATTTTACAACTAAAAACTCAACGGGTAATTTCCATAATTTTTGTAATTTCCACTTCGAACGGTTCCTATGTGTAAACTATTCAATAGATTAGAAGAGACCGGGTCAATTTGTCACTTAGCTGTATTTTCCTACAGTTTTGAGACCATATAAATAAGTGGTTATTGAAAAAATTAAGTTTTTGCCTGAGAAAATTTTTGTGACAACTTGTCCTAACACTGGTTTGGTGGTCGCAGACTTTGGAGTTGACTGTCACAAATTATTTAAATGGATAAAAAAACATTTTTAATTAAAAATTAAGTTATATCAAGAACAGAATAAAGATAAAATTTAAAGGAATATTTAAGGGTTGATAATGCATTAGTCATTTTTGAGCGCATTTTTACAATTTTGACAATTATTTATACAACTGATTTATCTGGGAAATTACAAATTGTATCCGTTCCCTCGGAGGAGGGATGCCACACGAGAAACCTGAACAACATTTCAAAATTTTCTCTTGAAATTATGGCAGTAGAGTGTAAATTGCAAATATAAAAATAAATATTTGTTAATCATTCAAAAATCTTATGCCAAAAACCGAGAAAATAAAGAGTATTGTATTATTTTTGTAATAACTTTAGCTGCGATCACCCTAAACTTTACATTTTAATGCAGCAAATTTTAACTTGTCAAATGCGCTCCCCTAAGGGGCGCAATAACACAAAATGGAGGGCTGGAGCATATCAAAAAAAATTTTATTTACTAAATAAAAAGCAAAATAAAATAAATTCTGATATAATAAACAATAAAACACAAGTTATTGTAATAAAGGGGGGGTACAATAACTATGATTAAAAATTGGATTAAAAAATGCTGAAAGGTTGAGAAAATCTGATGTAATGGCTACATAACCGGAGTAATTAAGCCAACAAATCTCGAAAACCGGGAATCTAGAGCCTTTTCACTTAGTAAAAATAACTTTGTGCAACTCCAAAACCGGGATATTTAATTCAACAGATCTGCGCGGTGTGTTTTTAGGTTAAAATTCTGCTATAACTAACAAAATACAATTAAAAGATTGAAATTGTCACTTGCCTAAGTAATAACTGCAGTATCATTGCTTTTTACCAAATCTTGCTTCAAGTACTAACGTCAGGTGCACGTACCATCAACAGAATGCAGCAGCCGGAAAAATCAAACGTAAAAAATTAACACTTTATACAATCTATTATTGCTTAAACTAGTTGATATTTAACGTTCGTATCCTCACCTTAAATGCTTAATTTTAATGGTATCTATCAGATCCCATTGAATTTTTGTAAATAACTATAATATCTTCGATGCATGTTTCTCGTGCCAATAAAATCTTCTTTTCTTTTTTCCAACTGTTTCTCTATCCACTGTTGGATTTAAGCCTCTCGTTTAGACTCTCCCCCAAGTAGGGGGAGAGAGGGTTTTGCCGATAACTCACCACGCTGGGCAGACGGGCTGGCGAGTAGTCCGCAGATTAAATTTGAACATTTTAAATCACAGCACATATTCGACGCAACCAGGATTAGAACTGCGGCTTTCCGCTGTCTAGTCAATCCGTGTTTGATTTACGCCTGACTGCTGCCAATAAAATAATACCAATAAAATCAAGAAAAAGAAGACCTAAGAAGCGATGGAAGGATCAGAGGTAATGTAACGGCCCAAAGCTTAAAATGTAAAAAAGAAGAAGAAAATTCAGATAATTGTTGCAAAGTACTTTAAATTACGTTGACACACTTGGAATGATATGAGGATAGAGTACTTTAAGTCTAGACATCTTGGTGGCAACAGCGACTAAGAATTGAGACAATCTGCCCAGTTTCCCCTATTCACAAAATTATTCTTATATTGTTGATGATATTTCTTACAGTTTCCGCATATTAAATGAAAGCTCGTGGCCTCAATATTTTTCAGTTTCTTTCAGATTTTAGGTGTTCTTTTTTCAAATTCAAGTAATTTTGCTTATTCTATTTGATTAGAAATTTTCTATGAAATAGCCCAAATTTTATCGATTCTTAGTTTAGTTCCCTTAACAGTTCTAATTTTATTGGTATTGTGGAGATTTGTTACATTTCTAAATATAAAAATTTTTCATGAGACAACACATGACTTTTTCACTTACTGCACTGGCATATTATTTACTATTTTAATAAAAAATAAACTTATAGGATAGATAACCATTATTAAGAGAATATGTTAGATACCTTGACCATTATTGCATTATTCTATTAAGTTATGTAAATAAATAATATACCTACATACGTATACTGTTTCATATTCAACTGATTATGGTCCATTGCGTCCTAGTTCAATTTAGTAGTTTAACTAACCGTTAATTTCTAATATAGTATTTTAACCAAACCTTACTACTTCTTATTGGTTGGTTGAAAATGAGTGATCAAACTATTCAGATATATCTATTGGCAGATTTTTAAAAGTTTTCTTCTGTAATTCACCTAATTTCTATTTTACTAAACTTTTATCACATTGCATTAAATATAGATCCAACGCTGCTTTATCGATAATTTTTTTCCTTATTTCAGGCCACCAATCGACAGGATATCCTTCTAGGAAGTTATCAAGCCCTTAAGAAAAATTATGACAGCCCACAACCTCAAATCGTCTTAGTAGCTCTGCAGCATCATAATCGAAGAACCTTAACTATCAACGGATAACAAAATTAAAAGTATAAAAATATTTTACTAAAAAAGCACACAATTGTAAGAGGTTGCCTTCAAGTTATAATTAATATCTACAATAATTTGCAATTTAATCAAATCTTTTGTTTATCTACCGGAGATAAAAATTTGATGTGAGCTCATATCCAGCTGAAATAAAAAAGGATACTTCAATGTGGAAAATCACGGAAAACCGCAGATTTATTTATATTAAATCGTAATATTACAACGATAATTACTAGTTATTTCCTTATGAAAAAATTACTTTACTACGTGGTAATGCTACTACAGCGCCCTCTAGATTGCATTATGTATATAAATAATAAAATAAAAATTGATTTAATCACTCATTTTACCACAGAACTATGAAGTTTGTTGTTAAAAAGTCAAATTGTTAAACAACTGAAGCTAAGAGGAAAACTGACATTTGTATAGGGTCATAGTTAACTATTTCGTGGTTACTATTTTGTCTGTCTAGGTGACTAGGTATTGTAGGTACTTTAAGCTTTAAAAAAAATTCTTACATAGTACTGAAATAATATTCGCAAAACGTAGCAATTATATTTTTGTAATTTATCTATCTAATTATTTGTTTATGCCAAATGGTTGAAGTATGTAATTATTTGCATAAGAAACGCAATTAATTCATTTCTTCTATAGAATGAAAGTAAATAAACAATTTTAAATACAATTTTCTCTAAAATAAAACTTCTAAAACTTAGTTAAAAAAATTTAACAAAAATTTAAATTTTAAATTGAAAACTCAGTGCATAAAAATAAGTTTACATAAAATGAATTTGAAATGAATAAATTTGTAATATTTTATTTAAATGTAACATGAATATTCAATAAATTTACACAAATATTGTTTTCGGTGGTTGGTTTGCAATACAGAAGTGAGTTTAATTTAATATGTTAACGTTCACTATTTCGACTATTTTGTTTTGTAATAATTGCGATAACAAACGGATAATCATAGATATACATGGACGTATCAAATGAAATTAAACTGCAATATTATAATGAAGTTAGGTCAGGGTGAGTTTCCGTTCTATTATAATAATATACTATAGCACATTTCTAATTACTTAAACATTAGTGCGAAACTAAAATTTATGCTGCCATTTTCACTAGTACAACAGCAATAATCGGCAACCAACTTCATGCGTTACGAACAGATCTTCACTTTTGGTAATGTTATTTTGATTGGATTGCTGATATGTTATTAATTAATCTATTAACACTGGGAGAAAAAATTTTGTCATTCAATATCTAAAAAATTTTATTAGCATAACACCAAATTTCTAACAAGCAACCTTCAACTACATAGAAAGTTTTCGCTAAACTGCTTGCATGGATGTAGGTGAAAACTAAAACTGCAGGATACTGTTGGGGTATGGTAGTAACTAATTAGCTATCAGTGATAGACAGCTAATTAATGGTATTTGTATTAATGTATTGATCATTCTGCGCTTCTCGATTGTAGCACTTATGTATATCATTATAGCCAGATTTGTTATACCTTGAAATTATTTAATGTACTCTAAGGGCCAGTTCTACAAAGCAAGTATAAATTAAGAATAAGCTATACTGAGAATATGTCTCATCTTATAACGTTATTTTTTGTATAAATTGTTAGATAACTTATAGCTCTGATCATGAGCAGATCATTATACCGTAATTTATACAAATATATAACGTTATATGGCGATTGTGAACGAAATCTATGTGAGATATTCTCAGTATAGCTTATTCTTAATTTATACTTGCATTGTAGAACTGGCCCTAAGTCAATAAAAAATGTGATAAAATATTAAACAAATGCATGTTGAAAATTCCTCGTGATGGAAATTACAATCAATTTTAGTGTTAACAAAGTAATCACATTTTCTAGCGTATGCTCTTTAGTTGTAAATTAAGTTTTCGTAAATATTAAGCAAACCTTTTCAGCGTAACAAAACTCAACTCATTACTTCTACGCTCATTATTAATAGATAAATCCAGAACATACATTACAGTACCTATATAATTTATGTTCTAGTTAATCACGTATACTTTTCTACTGAAGGTGATATAACGAGCTTCAACATTGTAACCGTCAATATGCTGAATGTATTGACCATGATAACACCTACCGAGGCAGGGTAATATTTTTAGCAGAAGCGACATTCCACATGTCTGATCAGGTTCGGATCGAAGTATGTTCAAGATGCTAGAAGAATGCTAATTTTTGAAATGTAAAATGATCTACACGACTGTACTGAAATTAATTTTTTTAGGCATGCATTTTATTTTTTCAACATTTGCAGCAACTGAAATAAAAGATGAAAAAAGATATCTCTTTTTACAAGTAATTATAAGTCAATTTTTTGGGTAAAAATCGTCACTTTTATTTGAACACCATCCCAAAACTAAAAATTTTATATTTTTTAAAATAGATTTGTTGAGTCTAGAGATAAACTAATAGGTATATTAAACAAATCTTTTTACTTTTTTTATTTTTGATAATTCTGTGACGAATTATCTTACGCACTGCAAATCATCTTTCTTTTAAGCATCTTCGAAAATCTACTACTATTGGTTTAATTGTCCCCGTTTTGTAGAAGTAAAATTTTAAAATGTATTTTAAGTGTTGCTCTTTCATGTAGAAAAACTTTCAAATAAATACATCTGTTCATAACTTCGAAAAAAATTTCAAAAAACTGCTTTTTTTGACTGTACGTAATGACTGTACGTAACCCCTTAACAAAGCATTACGATACCAAAGATGCAAAAAAATCAAATCAACGCAAAACAAACAAATCAAAGTAGAGTCAAACTTCCTTTAGATTTTGGCCCAATTTTGCTTCGTCGCAAAAAATCAATTTTAAAATTATTTATTAATATTAAAAATTAAGTGTTACTTGTTAAACAAGTAATTTAAACTTTTGTTTTTTGTTAGTTGATTTCCTTTTTATTAAATTTAAATTTATGATTTTTTCCAAATATTTGAATTAATCTACATCGGAGATAATTTTTCGATTTGAAATCAAACTTTTAATTAATTTTTTCAATATTTTAATAGATAAAACTGATATTTTGCATTGCAGATGCTTTCAAAGTCTTGCACAAGTATTCAAATATCATTCAAATAATGGCTACAAAGTTTTAAAGCTAAAGAATCTTATCGTATTGGGCAAGTAAAAGCTAATGTCAAGTGTAAACGCCAGTTGAATTTATAACCGCAAGTTCATATGTGCAAATGTTAAACTATTTCTAATTTTAAACACGAATAATTACATTATGTAATTATCACTTATCACACAAACTTTACTATTAAACTTAATGGCATGAATGCTAAACGTGATAAGATAACACCGAATAGCACAATTATTGGTTACTCCTTTTCTTCATTATTTTCTTAACTGATGTAGTTATCTACAAGCTCATTTGTTTATTATTTAAGGGTACTCAAATTTTAATAATCTTTCTTGCAACCAATATCTATTGTCAATTACCGAGCTTCTAATCAATAAAAGTACTGCACTTTTAAATTCAGTTTCTGGTAAGCATCGATCAGTACTTGTTTTGAACAGCAATTATCTTTTTTTTTACGTAGATATTAGTGAACAATGACGCAGACCACGCAAGTTACCAAAAATGGATTTTTCAATTATTATTATTTTGCGTATATTATACAAAATATAGTGTGATAGTGAAACGTTGCAAATCTCAGTGAACCAACTTGAAATTACAGTTTAGTTTTCTGCATATAATCAACCATGGCTCCAAATATAGTACAACTATCCATCGCTACCGAAATTCTACCAATGCGACATGGCGAAGTATTTACACCAGTTTCTCTGCGTACAAAAATTGGTTATGGATTAGGACACGTTTTCAACGACATATCTTCATCTTTGGCCTTCAGCTACCTTTTGTTGTATATGGACACTGTTCTGAATTTCAAAAAGTATCAATGTGGATTGTTGATACTTATCGGCCAAGTAAGTATCTAGTATTATCGTTAGAAAAATTTAAAATTTTTATTTTTGCAAAGATTGCAGATGCCGTTTGTAATCCACTCTTTGGGTACCTTTCAGACAGAAGTGATAACGTCGGCATATTTAAGTATGGCAAACGAAAAGTTTGGCATCTCTTG
This sequence comes from Rhagonycha fulva, assembly GCA_905340355.1. NCBI lineage: Eukaryota > Metazoa > Arthropoda > Insecta > Coleoptera > Cantharidae > Rhagonycha > Rhagonycha fulva. Next base: position 41,914,844 of record HG996556.1, read on the forward strand.
GGTACGGTTAAAATTTAAAATCACTTATTTTACTAAAGTCGTTACTTTTAGGAACAATTTTGGTAGTTTCAACTTTTCCGCTTTCTTTTCTCAATTTAAATTTGAATTTTGTAAGTTACGCGATTTGTTACGTAATTTTTCAATTTGGTTGGGCCGCTGTGCAAAACTCTCATTTGGCCCTTATACCAGAATTGTCGTTCACAGTGGGTGGTCGGTTAAAGTTAACATCAATCAGGTAATTCAACGTTTAAAACTATTTTTATTAACTTTTCAGCCTATATTTTGCAGATTTTGTGCTACCGTTTTATCCAATATACTCGTCTATGGGGTGGCATGGTACATTCTGCAAGGAAATAAACAATACACCATACAAAATGTGAGCGATAACTTCCGCAATATTATGGTGATATGCGCTCTTGTTGGTGTGACCGCAACCATACTTTTTTATATATTAGTTAAAGAAACGGTTCGAAGAGCTCCAAACTTGATCCGTAGTGAAAGTAGAGAAAGCATCCGTAATATTTTAACCGATCTGCTATACTACAAAGTATGGTTTTCTCATGTAAGTTCCTCTAAAGATATTAATTCCCTCGTTTTAGGCTGCAGTAGTATACATGTCCACAATGGTTTTTGCTAATATTGGGCAAGTGATTATGCCCTTATATTTAAATAACACCTTAGGCATGCACGGAAGTAATCTTGCTATTATACCGTTATGTATTTATATGGGCAGTTTTGTGATGTCTTTCTGTATAAACAAATTAATTCTTTCGTATGGACGAGTGGTAAGTTGGAACCACTAAAATTAAATGCCTGAAACTTATTGCGTTTTAACATTTTTATTTTAGAATTTGTATTCCATTGGCTCGTTGACTGGATTTTCTTGTTGCATTTGGATTTATTCAAGATCGGGAATTCCCAGCTTTATAGTTGCAGAAATCTACATAATAGCAATTTTATTTGGAATTGCCAGTTGCATATTGCAAGTTACCAATTTAGGTACCGTGGCCGAAATTATAGGAACCAAAACTGAAGACAGTGCTTTAGTTTATGGTTTCATGACATTGAGCGATAAAATATCAAATGGAATTGCCATAGCTGTAATTGAAGCTTTGTAAGTCATTAGTTTTGTGTTTATCCAAATATTTACAAAATTTATCTTTCCAGATATAAACAAATTCCTTCGAAAATGTATTACGCCAATGCATTAGCCTTAGTTTGCGGATGTGCTGTTATCTTAGCTACTCCATTTATGATGATGCTATCACGAACGATTAACAGTAAGCCAATTTTCATTAGTAATTTTGAAATCTATAATACATATTATTTTTTTCTATTTTTAGGTAGAAGAATGTATGCTCAGATTATATAGATATTTACTTTATTTTTTTACGTTACTAAATTTAATTTATTTTATAAAATTTTTGAAACAATAATTAAATACAGTGTATTATAAAATTTGTTTACGTTTACTCAGCCATTGTTATCTTAGAATATTATTATAAAAATTCATTCATTTGCTATAATCGCAATTTTTGCTTTTACTAACCATAAATAAATTTTTATAGCCAAATATCAAATAGTGATATTTTATTATGAAATTTAATCAAGTATAAAATAAGCAATAAAAAATAAAAGAAAACTAGTGCAATTCGACGCGAGAAAAGTATATTATTTTTTGTAATAAGTGTTTTAATTCAACTGGTTTGTCGCCTCCAGACAATAAGTACATTATAATGTAATTTTCGCAGTACCTATTGAATATAATTAATTCTATTGTGAAGGCTTAAAAGTTTTTAATTAATATTGTGCCGAATAGTCAAATAGCTTTTAAATCTAAAATCAAATAATTACAAGTTAAATTTAAACCTACATAATCGTAATATCATTTGAACAGAGCAAAAATTAAGATGTCAAAGAAGGTTAAATTCTGCACCACTTCAGGTGCTGTCATCACAGAATGGCTCAGTTTCCTGTGATTACTCTCAGATGAAATCTGTGAAACCCTAATACAAATTTTTGCAAAAACTGCAGAGCTGTAATTAATTACTTTCTCTTAGAGAAATTCAACAAAATCCACACAACTTTAATAATAATTTTTGAATTGTTAACACTTAACAAAATAATTTTCTATTTCTTTATATTGTTTCTTAAGGTGCCTCTCTTGGCTTAAAATCCTAAAAATTCAAGTCAAAACTGTGCTGTTAATAAAAAGTATTTTTACAAGATCCAAAAAATATTAATTAGATAAAACATAAAACTATTTCGGTACAGGCTTAAAATTTTGAAATTAAAATTAATTTTGAAGCAATAATGTCTTCAAATATGACCAATCACAGCGCTTGTACTGCTCATCACATTATTGCTTTGAAATTAATCAAAATTTTAAAATTTTAAGCCTGTACCAAAATAGTTTTATGTTTTACCTTTGTAATTTTTTTAGAATCACTTAAAATTATTTATTATTAACAGCGCAATTTTGACTTGTTTGAGACCTTTATTTTACGCTACGAGAGAGGCTCCTTAATTAAGTACCTACTATATTCAAATTAACTTATTTTAAATAAATGATAAAATAAATTTGCGTTGTGAAATACAACTGAAAGGTCTGCTTTACTATATTGACAAATATGCATTTCAATAATTGACAAAGCTGCATCACAATTGACACTTTCTGAAGTACATGTAAACGTTTCTATAGCGGCTGAAAAACTTGATTGTTGTGGTTTTACGGTATTCGGACTCAATCAGGGGTGATTATATAAATGAATTTATTTCGTAGGTCATAAACTTTGTTTAGGTCGGTAAATTTACTTGGTTGGTAAACTTTTTAATCGGTAATAAATGAACTATCCAATCAGAGACACTTCTACAAATAAGACAAAAGCAAAATGGAAGCTTCCTTGCTAATTTCTTTTCTTCTAAATTCTGGTCGTTTTTTAGTAATCTGTTAGTAGTGCGTGCTCAAAGGGGGGGAGAAATTTGGCAAAAACACTTAAAATCTGGTCAAATTGGATTTTTTATGTCTAAATTTATAAAAAGTAGCCAAACTCACAAAAATTTGGCAATTTTTAATTAATTCAGTGAACAAATTTGGGATTGCTCCCTCATGAAAAAAGTTGGTTGGGCATGTCCATGCATGCGCCGACTTAGTAGATCATATCATTTTAATGTTAAGTATGTAACCTAACACAGACGAAGATGGCAATGGCAATGATGATGAATCGGAAACCAGCATTTACTGTGGATAATTTACTTATTGTCAAAGTAAAATTTCTACACCACTTCAACTTTTAATTCAAGAAGCATCCATTGTATTTCAGATTAGACAATATTTCCTGCCTCACTCTGTTCATTTAGAGAATTAATTGTACAAGGTTGAATACCGAGCAGCATCACAGAGCTAGGCAGAAAAGTTACAGTTAAACTTCGAACGGTCTCTCAGTTTATGATTTACAATTCATACTTTTAGAAATAAAGCTTAAAATGATGTTTTTAACCAATTGGAATAACCAAACAATAGACACTTCAGTAACAAAAAAATTATATTTACTATTATAAAGTTATGGTGAGAGATAGATAGAGATAGAAAACTAACTAACTCAAGGAGCGTAATCTTTTGTGAAAAGCATAAGTGTGACAATTTATGTGCAGTGGACATATAATGTAAACTGCACATTTGGATATCACTGCCTTCCACAAAAAATGATGCTATACAAGCTCTTTAAGATCTGATACCATTAAAAAAGATATCATTGAATACCTTGTAATAACAGATCAAAAAAGTACAATTGTTTTGTTTCTTGAAAAGCCAAGAAAACATACTAAAAAAATGTTAATGAGGTGCTTTTTTGTTGCCTTCTCTACAGACCACTTTAGGCATTTAGTGAATGCTTTACGCCCCACTGCGGTGTAAAACAAATAAAAATACTAGCACCTATTATTTAGCTATAAATTTCTGAATTACATAATCAGGTTTTGACGTTTTTACTAATCCGGGGGGGGGGGGGGTGACAATTTAAACTTTAAAGTAGAAGTGTTAATTCTGTTATTGTAATGTTTTTTAATTTTATTTAAAGTGTAAAATCCTTTAGGGTTAAGTTAGAGTTAACGGACGTTTTCTATTAGTTTACTGTATACTTCTAGTATTTTCTGTCGCTCGAATGAAAAAGTTGTATGTACCTCGAGGAAGAAGCAGCGTTTTTGACCTCTACTGTGATTGTATCTTCAAGTTTGATGTTATGATTACTTTGTAGTTTTTCTTGTTTTTCAACATAAATTTACTTCATCGTACATCAAAGAAAAAAAAGAAATCCCTCAAACTTGTTTCAACTTGTGTCGAATAATTTTGATTTGGTTAAAATTAAAACCTTACTACGGTTTATAGAAGATCAACTAGTGTAATCCTTCAAGTGAAACTAACAAAAACACTTCAAGAAGCAAGATGAAAACTTTACTCAAGTTTAGCGAAATTCATATATTATATTTTGAACTCAAAACACTGACTATATTTAAAAGTATTTACTAAAATTTTATCAAGTTTTGCACTCTTAAAGCGTCGGTGCTTTAATTGTTTTGTTTGGCGTGTACTTATTATTTGATCCAGTTTTACAATTGTTTATGTTCCATAAATTTTTATAATAAGTACTTCCCAATTTTGAATTTTGTTACCATAAAATTATATCGTTTTACTACCCTTTTAGTGTTATGCTTGTGTGTAGAAAATTAGGATTTACACATTTATAACCGCAGGGCAGGTGAGAAAGTACTTATTTTCATTACAGTAGATACTTTTGCTAAAATGAGCGTAACTACAATTTCAATTTTAACATTGGTTTTTCATACTATTTGCAAGTGGTCAATTTCAAACTAAATTTTAGTTTTCTAATTGTTTACTGTTAGTTAAAAAACAAACTAAAAAATTAATAAATTCCTTCTGTTTGGATAAAACAGTCATCATTGGTAAAACTGTTATGAGTACAGCAGCGCTAAAAGCTATAGCTACAGCATTTCCATAAAATATGCTGATAATGCGGTATATGCATGCATAAAGTTATAATTTTACTGAATATTTTCTTTTGTTTTTTTCTTCTATATCCGTGTCACTTATTCATACACAATACAAATTGCATAAAGTTCTTATATTAAGTCATCTTTGTCTTCTGATATTTTGATTTTGTTTGGCTAAAGCACAATTGGCTGCCATTAATTGATTGGATGTCAGTATCTTTGCACAATTTATAAATTTAAATAAAAAAAATCAATTCGTAGCTAAACTCAAATGAACTATTTCCTTGCAAAATAAACAAAATAAAATTTTAATCTTTAAGGTTTCCTAAAACATTATTTTATATTTAGATTCGATATTAGAATTTAATATTTTCAGGCATTTTGAAATACGACAATGCTTGTACGTAAATTGACGCTATCTGAATTAAAACTTTCAAAAGAAAATGAGTAATAGAGGGATGTCGTTGATTGCTTTCTCTTAGAGAAATTAGAAAGTAAACCTCTTTTTCTAAAATCGAATCTGTTTCCAACGTGCATCTGCATTTTTTACCACAAGTTTTATAACGCACCATGTGTTTTTAAGGATACCATCTCTGCAAATTTTTGCTTTATTCGGATATACAAAAACTAAAAACTAATATATTTTTGCATTTACTTTTAACAACAAAATTTTCAGCAAAATTAATATTGCTTACTATTATAATTTTATCATTTCGTTAACCTCTGGAGTCAGTCCATGTTTAAATGAACAATTTTGTGTTGAAGCTTTGTTTTATAATTGTAATTTTGTATTTAACTGTTATTGCTTTGTTCATGTTCATTTAATGCTAATTAACTTCATAATCGTACCATTAAATATCAAATTAAATTCGGTGTACAGAAGACACCTATGACAAAATAAATGTAATTATAAATCTTTTTGTGAAGAGTCGTTGTTCTCGAGTTGATTAATGCCATAATGAAGAGAATGACCGTAAGGCGGATACTGTTACCGCAAATTAAGAGGTAAATGTGAGCAGATTTTGACACCGTACTCAACAAACCCTACGGATGGAACATTAAACGACATTTCCTCTGTTAAGCACTAATGGACTTTAGGTTGTAGTTACCACAGTTCGATATAGAGTCCTGAAAATTCTCATGTAGATGCGAATACATTTTCCTCGCTACGTACATAAAATTTAATTAAATTACGTGCAGACGTCGTTATACGTACCTACTTTACGTTATTTATAAATTTTCACTTTATTTACCATGATAAAAAACACAATTTCAATTTAATCACATTACATACTTACTTGAAAAAAGTTCTTAAATGAATTTCTAAATTTTCTACAAAATACATTATTTTTCTAAATTTTTTTCAGAGTTTATATTGGTATAGCACGTCAAATAATATAAAAAATTAATAGGTTTGCTTAATGTACAGTTAGGAATAACTACTTAAAATTGAATAGTCGCAGAAATATTTTAGAGTAAGCTAAGATGCAGAAATATTCAGTGCCGTGCAACGGCAGGTGCAACAGGTGCGCGCATCGTACACACAGATGATACAGACCAAAAAAGTAAAAAAAAAGCAAAAATAGGTACTAAAGTACTGATTGAAAATATTTTGGTTGTTTTTATTTATTCTTGATGAAATCGAGCATGTTTTGTCAAAAAGTTAGTTGCGACACTGGAAATACTGTGATTGGCCCTCACCATAATTACGTTTGTTTTGAATTTTAGACCCAAAATAGAAAGCGTTTATACCTTATTGCATTTCCATTATTTTCGATGGTGTTGAAATAGTTTCCAGATAATTCAAAAATTTGTTAGTGGCTGGTGAAATACTAGCCTATCTTATTTTGATGTTTATGTTCAAAAAAGCTGAAAAGTCTAAAATATTTTTTATACCTAGTTTGTGTACCTACCTGTTTGTAATTTTTTTTGTTCGAGTACCTAGATATTTTCTGATAAATTTGAAAAAAAACTTCAATGATACGATACTGATGCGCATAATTGCATTAACGAGATACTCTTTTTTAATATCTATTTGTATTATAAATCTTCTAATATTAGGTTTTTAAAATAGTTTAAACTTTAAATCTTTTATGATACTTCAACTTCGCTAAAGAACTTATCCCTAAATAAGCAAAATATAAATTGTCCAGAAATTAGTTAGAATTTTCATTGAACTCATAAGAGAAAATATATAATTAGTTTAAACGTATGTTAAGCTATTATTCCTATGAATGAATTGTATTTTATAATAATAAGTAGAGTAGGTATAAATTATTTAACTGTATACTTTTATTTCAATTTATGTGTATAAACACACGAAAATAACTATTAATTTTCAAGGATTATTTGGTTAATTAATAACTTTTACTAAAACGGAAAAATGATTTATGCGCAATTGATTTGTGTGCGTATTTAGCCCAATGTGTGCTATAATGTAGGGTTTTAGGCTTAACTTATCTGTTATCAGGTATAACGTATCAGCTTAAAAAAAAGCAATAAAATATAAAAGTGACCTAATGCTTTATTAAATCCAAATAATTATTAGTACCAATTTATGCAATCTGATTAATAAATGGGTGAATGAGATATTATTGAGTACCAAAGAATAGTACATAAGATTTCGATTTACATTGCACCAGAAACAAAACTGAAAATATAATCTACATGCTTTATTATATTGCGTCATTTTGATTATTATCATAACATCAACCTAAAATATTATATTACCTATACTGTAAAAGTAAGCATGAAGTTTTAGATAAATTTTTAGCCTTTTTAGATATGGTTACTTTTTGATAATTATCTAATCGGAAAAAATAATTAATTTCTTCAATTTTTTCGTTTTTGGTGAAAATATATGACATAAAACTCATAAATATTTGGTAAGTAACTGACAAATGTTTGACAAATAACTACAAATGTTTAATAAAGAAGTGAGCAAATATTTTTTGACTCTTTGTTTATTTTTGATTTTTTGATTAAATATTTGACAAATAACTAATCAACATTTGAAATCGTTAGATTGTTACAAACACCGAGATTTTTGTTACTTTTTTTAACATGTTTACCGATTTTACAGACGTAATAACTTCCAAATTTTATAAATAACTGATACATTTTTGGCAAATAGCTGACAAATGTTTGACAAATACCTGAAAAATGTGTTTTACAAATAACTGATCAATAACTCAAAAATGTTTGACAAATGGTTAACTAAAAACTGACAATTGATAATAATTTGTTTATTTTAGAATTATTTGTTCAAATATTTTACAAATAAAGTAATAAATTGCTTCCTATATAATATTTGAAATACCGTTACACGGAGATTTTTATTACATACTTTTTGGAACATGTTACCGATTTCACAGATGTATTTACAAATATAAATAACTGACAAATTTTTAACAAATAACTTACAAATTTTTAACAAGAAACTGACAAATATTTGAACATTAGTTTGTTTTGAGTCATATTTGTTTAAATATTTAACAAATAATTGACAATACAGTACAACCTTTCTTAACCAACACCGTCTTTTCGAACTGTAGGGCTGGCTAAGCTGGCGCGATTATAAAAAATACTAAAGATTAAAGTAGATTTATTTCCACAAACATAAATTCCATAAAGTTTCATAAATTAACATCAGTATTCGGCACACATAAATTCGTTACTATTTTTTCAACTAAACATAAAAGTACATCCTTACAAGTATCCAACCTTCTGGTTGTAACCAAAAAGTTACTACTGTCAGGTGGCGCGAAGTTTAAAATAACCACCTACACAACAATTCTCAGAAATTCACTGTTTAAGTAACTATCTAGTTACGTACCTTGCTTTTAAACAAAAGTTTAATTTGTAAATTTTATTTTTGTTACATATTACTGCTTAACAAAATAAATTGTAGGTAATGTTTCGTTTACGCTTTACCCAACTTCGATTGTTATTAATTTACTTTTTAATTTGCAAACATGTTTTATTTAAACATTTATTTATTTAAACATTTTAGGACTTGAGTTTGTAACGATTCAAAAATATTTTATTACATTGTCAAACAACACGAACGTAGGTAGTATTTGTGATTAAACAAGACTATAATGTACACTGTTATTATAATCTAGATCTAGAATAGCAAGAGTGTAGTCTTTTTCGTCTTTTTCCCGCTGCTACGCAAAATTGCAATCGTTGTTTACATAAACTCGCAGCTACTTCAGAAACTTTATTTTTAAGAAATAACTTAAAACACATACATGAAATAAACTAATAATAATTAGATTGCTCGTCGTACAATTTAATTATTAATTGTCGTCTTTTTATACGTCTTACGTTCGTCGTCTTTTATGAATGAATGTTCGTCTTACATTTGTCACATCAGTAGCGTCTCGTCTTTGTCAGTGGCGTCTCGTCTAAATCCCACAAGAGTAATATAAAACTTGCCGAGTAACGATAAATTAATTACATGTTTGATATTTATTACAATATTACCTAGATTCGCTGTCTTAACCGATACTTTTATTCAAACGATAGGAAAAGGATTCCGTTTGTGTCGGTTAATAAATGAGTCTACTGTATTTAAAATACCGTTGCATCCCATGTAGCACACAATGTTGTCGGGATACTGCAAGATTTAGCCAATATTGGTTCAATACTGTTTTCTAATATTGGAGCAATATAAAAATTCAACATTGCACCAATGTTGGCTGGAGCTTGGTGCTATATTGCACCAATATTGATAACCAATATCGTCTTCGTATTGGGGCAATATTGGATAATGTTCAGATCTCGATATTGGCATAATATTAATTTCAACATTGGATCAATATTAATTTCAATATTGGATCAATATTAATTTCAATATTGGATCAATATTGAGGCAATATTGTGTCCTACATAAGATTGAGGCTTTCTTTATATCTATTTTGAACATGTTATTCATTTCACAGACGTATTTACGTTAGAGAAGTTGTTTGGAGGGACATACCTGAAGAGAATGGAAAGAAGTACTTACTTGAAACTTAAATTTGGATTTTATTTCTTTATGTATAAAAGTAAGCAAAACTTTCACACATTTTCCACCGCCTCACAATAGAGCCCCGCAGCAGTACAGCCGAGTTACGGTTTTGTATGGGATTTTTTTAACGTTTAACACAAAATTTACGATGATTGTGGAACGCATTTTGTGTAATTATTACTATGGAATCTTAGAAAATGTGATTCGATTTGCGTTTTTTAAACAAAGTGTGTCACACATTTAATATAACTCCGACAAACATCGAGAACTTGGTGTACTTAAATTAATTTCATTAAGCATTTTACGTTCTAAGTAGAACATGGCTTTTCTCTTTTTGGGAATTACAAATCCGATTAGAGGGGTGGATTAGTTCCCATATTACCTATTTTCGATAAATCAATATCTATTTCACCACACCGTGTGGATGTCCACTGAAAGGCCGAGCTAAGAAATTCTGTATAGTCCGCGATTTGAACCCAGAATTTCCGCTCTGTACTCAACCAGCTGTCACATCACTCCACGGCTGTGGCTTGTATTATTTTACTTTATATTTAATTACCTTGTATTTAATTACCTGGTATAAATTTAAAATATAATTGAGATAACTGGTGTTAAAGTTTTCCAAAAGAAATTCACCGGAGAGTACCGCGTTTTTCGTACAAAATAATTCCTCTATTCGAGTGATGTACATAAGTAAAAATAAAACTTTTCTTAGTTTTGCAGTAAGTCCCGACTACAATTTTGGTTACCTTGTCTATGGTTTTTTATTAGTGTGAGAGAGAACACGATAACGTTTTTCTATTGCATAAATTCCATCCTTAAGGCTCAATTCTGTAGTATTATTTTGGTAGTGTCATTTTTTATATATTTAAATCATTTTTTTAACGTTTATACGGACGCTATTTGTGGATACTTATTGGTTACAATCTCAGAAATATATTACTCTATTCAAGACCTGAACGATAGTTTCTATGCAAATTTAACAGTAACATTGTATAAACACTTATCCACCTTGTGTTGTGAATACAAATGCTATTGTCACAATCGACCTCTCATTACTATGTTGCTCAATAATATTAATAGCATAATGACTTGAACGGACGTGTTCCATTATTGTTAAACTAGCATATGAGATGAGGACGCGACAATGTAGCAGTTTGAGTTAAGTGATATGAAATTCTAAAACGTTGTAATTCAGCTCGAAGTTGTTCAATCTTGCAGTAAAAGTTTTCCCTAGTTTCAGGAAATTTTTAAATTTCAACTTACTCTGTATTACAATATAGAGCATTATCAAAAAGTTCAATATAGTAGAAGCCTAAAGAAAATTACTAGTAGGAAATAGTTTTTTAATTTAAATCAAATTTATATTGAAATGTACGTAAAGTTAAATATACATTGTATGTCTGAATGGTCTGCAAATACGGTATATTTAAGTATAAAAACGTTTACATGATATAATAGAAAATGTACTCTATTAATACAAAAGTAAACCGAGATATGAAAACTCTGACATGTAGAAAATCAACATACATACTACATCCAAACATTCATACATAAAATCGAAAAACTATTCACGTACCAGTGTAAGTTTTAACGAAGTAGGTAACTTTTTTTTCTATTTTTTGATGTGTTAAATCTCCAATACTTCCTCATATATTTACATCTATTTATATTAATCTTATATTTAATACTATCCAATATGTAAAAATATGTAGATATTACCTAACTTTTGATAGATTATTTTGCCCATTAATTTGCCGAATATTTAAAATGTTTGAAAAATTTTTTTAACTCAAAATTGTAATAAGGAAAACTTCTTGGGAAGGGGGGCAGTATATAAATAAAACTAAATTGCTAGCTCGACCGGTTTCGAACGGTTAAACGTTCATCTTCAGGGCTATATTAAAGAAAGGTATAATATAAATCTCAATTCCAATAAAAAGAGGGCAATTAGCGTACCTGACCATCTGGATCTAAACAGTTTGCATGTATATACCCTAGATGGATTAACATAGGTGGGTGACACATCAATATATGGAGAGCACGTATGTACATAAAAGAGAGAAAAGTAGACATTAAGGGTGTAAAAATAAAAATTTAGTCAAAAAAGATTTAAAAAAATGTACACTTAACTTCTGACATAAAAATGACAAAAATTACAAGATATTAAACGTAATGCAATTGAAGAGGTCGGGGCAATATGGAACCTAAGCCTCATTTGAAGAATTTGTATTAAATGAGATTTAAAGTTTTGGACTAAATCCTGAAATCATATTTTAATTTTTTATAACGATTAACTTAATTTTTTGTATTTATATAGATTTATAAATTACTTTAACTAAAAAGAAAACAAAAAAAACTGCTTTTTCCGAGAAAAAAAATTTATTGCAAAATAAAAGTGGCTTATGACCTTTTCGATAATAACAAAACAAAAATAAATTAAAGTCAATAATATACAAAAAAAAATTTTATTGAAAAATATCACTTTCTTCATCCCCCCTATCTAAGTTCTCTGTTTCATCAATTTGGTCCAAATCTTGTTCAATATTACTGGAAGCATTTTCAATAATATTGAGATACTGCTGGTTTATGAGGGGAATGTATGGTAAAAGTTTTTTTAAATCTTGAACCTTTTTGATGTTTTTTTTTGTTTGTTTCCCTTATTTTTAAAGTTTATTTGTATAAAAGTTTTAATTGTGCTATTTTATTCAGTTAATTATAGTTAAAAATTTTGATTATAATATAATTCAAATTTAACAACAATTTCAGTTTAATTGAAATTTGTGTGACCTAAAGTTAATTAAATTTAGTAACAAATTGAACATGTAATAAGCAATGTCTTCTTCTTTAATTTAATTATAACATAATTAAAATATATTAACAATAAAGTGTAAAATTTGATACAAGTCTGTTTACAAGTTTCTTTGTTAATTAACAATAAATTTGCTTTTATTATACGTTCTATTTTAAATGAACAGTTACAATAAATTATATAAACATTGTTAATTTACAAAAAAAAGTTGAACTTAAATTTTATTTGAAAAGAAGAGTTTTGTTAATGCTATTTATTTATTACCTAGACTTAATTATAATTTATTGAATTATTTATGGATTGTGTATAAAGTAATTATTTTCCAATCAAATACAACATAATAGTATATGATTTAAAAAAAAAAGGCTTCTTGAAGCCCTTTGAGATTTTTTAAGTTTTATAATATTGGATAAGATCACCGATGACTGCTCTACCCCAAATCAACCCCAAATCAACCCCAAATCATTACCAAGCTTCCCACTGCTTCACTGAACCAATGATAATAATATATTGATCTCAATCTATTTTTAATGTAAAGGGGTAATAAATGTATGTATACATTAAAATGCATATAAACTTTAAATATTTCTTCAATTATTATATTTTTATTAGGTATATAATATTGAAATAGTAATTTAAACTGTTGTATTTGCAAATATATTAAACAATATTATAGTCTGCACAATATAAAAGCAAAAATATAGATTTAAAAACACAGACATGTAGAAAAATCAACATTAACCTTTAAAACTGATTTAATGGTAAACAATTTTTATTCGAAAACAAAAAGATGAAATTATATGAGTCAACAGAGATAGAATACATACAATACAGAATACAGTGCAATAACTTAGATATATTTATTAATTTTGATAATTACAATTTTTTAGGAGTCCAGTCAAACTAATATTAACTTCAATACATAATTTTGAAAATCACAGCGTCTAAAATTTAAAAGCCACAACTCCAAACGTGTGAACACTGAAAAACACATGTCAAGCTGTTACAACTAGTTGCATAAAAGCTGCTACTATTACAATATTCACTGTGGCTTCAGTTGCAGTTCAATTTAAAGCAAATTCATATGCGAGTGAAGTCCGCCGGCTTATATAAAATGTTACCTACACAAAAGAATAACTTAGAGTTTTTAGCTTAAAATGCTTTAACAATAGAATATCAGTGACAGTATAACGCTCATGTTGATTTCGAAGGAAAAAAATTAAATAAATGCAGAAACTTACATTTTTGGCAACATCTTCTAACATAATTTAGCCCATTATTTGACAAAACGTAACTTTTACGTCATCAATTATAAAATATACAGCAAAAATTTTACAAATTTGATAAATTTTTGAAAATACGATATCACTTTTAAGTTTTTTATGTTTTGTTTGATTTAGAAATGAAAGGGTTACTATAAAAAAAATTATAATACAAATTTTTACTTCACATTAAATCAATAAACCAAACATAACATAATATCATACATTACTATTTAGGTATGTAAATTTAAAAATTCGTGAAACACAAAAATCAAATAATTACTTTATTAACTGCCTAAAAATATAAGAGCAATTTGGCATATTAATAATTTTTAAAAGCGTTCCTGATACAAAAATGTTAAGTAAAATTAAAATTTATTTTGTGATATCTCATGTAATACAATGATAAAAAACCCTGAAATGTCGTAAACAAACATAATTATAGCAGCTTGCAATTAAGTAGGTACCTATATTTAATTTTTATTTTGGAAAAGATTGTCACTTTTTCAAGTTCATTATTCTGTTAAAGTTATAAAAGTTAACAAAACGCTAATGCAATGTTAAATTAAAAACAAGAGTTATGTTGAAGGTAATATTGTATTATTATTTTAGGTCTTTGTAATTTTATTTTCTCGTTTCGTATAAATTATTATTTCGAGTAAAATGTAAATTGCAATGAAACAAGACAAAATTAAAGTAAACAATTTTAAAATAAAGCGTAAGATAAAAGTCTAAATTTTTTGTTAATTCTGATTAAAATGTTACAAAAAACTCACTTTATTTTAAGGTTGTTAAGAAGAAAATCAAAGTAATGAGAAGTTTTTGAAATTTTCGCAGTATATTATTTGCATAATGAGGAATATTCTAGCAAAGTTTGAACTAAATCTTGCTCTTAGTTATCGAGAAAAAAAATGTTAAAGTTGCTGTTTTGTGACACGTTTTTACATTGCGTATATGGAAGCGACGTGTTTTACATTGATTTAAACGTCAGTACCTCGACACCCAGAAATGACATAATTACCAAAAATCGCCAAAATATTCATGAAAGTCTTATAAATAAGTGTACCAAATTTAAAAAAAGTCTTGCTTTTAGTTTATGAGAAAATTAAATTTTTATTCAAAAAAATGGGACAAATTCAAACAAATTTAATAAATCATTATTATGCTTGGCAACGTCGCAGCATGAGATAAAGTAAGAAAAGCGCGCGCGACTCAAATAAACACTTTGAGGTTATTTGTTTCAGATTCTTTTTAAAATAATAATATTTGTTTGAGCAGCTTTGCTCCAAACCGGTAATGCGTACAGTAGGATTGGTAGGATCAAAGAATTGTAAAGTTGTATACTTATTTTTGAGATCTAGTTTATTTTTATATGTTAATAATGGGTGAAGCTCAAACCAATATAATGCGTAAAGCGCCCTGGTTGCTTTTTTAGCAGCAAGATCGACGTGTTTTCAGAAAGTAAGTCTTTCATTCAGCGTAACTCTTAAATATTTGGTCGTCTTGGCCCGCTGTACGTCGACGTTGTTCACCTAAAGATTGTTTGGTATTTGATTTCTACGTTGTGTGAATGCAGTCAGGGTTGTTTTAGTTTTTTTGATTTAGAGTTTTCACTTCTTATAAAAATTAGTTATAAAGTCGACATGAGGTTGTAGTCTTAAAATTGTCTTGATTTTGACCTCATCATCAGCTGAAATGACGGTGTCACCTAAGGTGAAGTGATATTCTTGTGTTGTTCGTCTTAGGTATATCATTGATGTAAAATAAAAACAGTGCGGTAGAAAAGATGGAACCTTGCGTAATTCCAGCGGGGATGGCGAATTTACTTGATAATGAATTAATATTTTTACTTGGTAGGTACGGTCACGTAGGAAGCTGGTAATTGTTTTGATAATGTGGAGTCTTTTGCAAGTTTAGGGTGGTTGTCGATGTCAATTTTTCTTTGTTAAAATTTATTTATGATGTCTTTGATGAGGATTGTGAGTTGAAAGGCTGTTAAATGTATGAGACGGAAACCAAATGTTCGGGAAAAAACTGTGATTTGTGGTTTCAAATTTTTGAATACGGATGAGAGTTAATTTTTCTAACATTTTGGAAATGAAAGGAAGTAAACTAATAGGACCACAAGTGGAGGAGATGTCTTTTGGTTTGACTGGTTTTAGAATGGTAATAACAAAGGCGTTTTTCTAGGCTTTTGGAAAACATTAATATTTCAAGCAAGCATTAAGAATATAAAAAATTTAAACCACCTATTCTTTGAAAGTTTCTAAGAAGGAATGCGGAGATGGAGTCGATGTCTACGGCTTTGTTTTTAAATTTTTTAATTATTGCTAGCAGTATTTAGGCAGATGATATCAGGTCAAAGGCGGGAGTGACACAAACAGTTTGATTAATTTGACTAATGCAATTTTAGGATGAAAAATGTTACGTTGGTTTTATAATTCGTCATAATTTTTTTTAAGTTTGTGGTGACAAGTCTGTCAAAGTTTAATTTGACACTACCGAACTACCAAAAGTCTACAGCGTTGCCGTACTTTACGCATCATATTAAAAGTTTTTCAAAGTAATTAAAAAAATATTTTAATTGACCAAAACGCTTTAAAAAAATAAATTTTAGAACTAAATCACTAAAAATGATGTATTTTTAACATAAAAAACATGTTTTCTTCAATTTTAATTATTAAAATTTTGTTTATTTAAACAAAATTAAAGTAAACAATTTTAAAATAAAGCGTAAGATAAAAGTCTAAATTTTTTGTTAATTCTGATTAAAATGTTACAAAAAACTCACTTTATTTTAAAAAGAAGTAATTTTAAATTATTATTCTCAAAAAAGTAAACCCAGCTTCATTTTATAGTCTTTAAAGTGTAGTTTACGATTATTTAGTACAAACTCAAAAATTTTTTTTAGTTTAAAAGTTTTTACATATAATTTATATTTTTTTGACTTCCACTTTGACATTTTAATTGTAAAACTATTTATTTGAAACGTTTTTACAAATTTTTTGTAAACGAAAAAAATATTCAAACGAAACAGAAAAAGCAGAAATTTTACTTTGAAGTCTAATTTTGTACTAAAATACTTAGAAAACTTTTCAGTTCAATATTTGTACGAAGTTAAAATTCAATAAAGTTTTTCACTATAGTAAATTAGCTAAATTTCACTTAGAAGTTACACAATTGTGCATTATTTCAGCACAACTTAGCTCTGGATTTTTTATAAGTCTAAAATTGTGTTAAAAGCAGGAAAACGTTTCAGTTAAAGATTTTGTGCAAGCAATTAATCTCATTTGATTACTTTTATTATATTTTATATAGAATTTTATCCCAATCATCCTACTAGATGAACTGAGATTCTACTTTTAGACAAAACAAGTAAATAAATACAAGAATGGGCACCATGCAGGATTAACACGGAACTTTGGAACAACTGAAACTCAGTTGACTAAGAGTGACTTGTATAGTCCAAGTTTAACCGGTAACTATGGTTTAAACTCGGATTTTGACTATTGTGATTGGTTAATCTACAGTTTAAAATTTTAAACTAGATCTATACAAGTCACCCTAAATGTATTATAAAGGAAAAATAAAGACAACTAGATTCCTCCACTAGACAGGTCAAAACGCGAGTTACCTACCACTATGTTCGATTTTGCTACTTTACATAATTTAAATCTTCTCACTAAAACTGACATAAAAATCCCAAGTAATAAGTAGAGAAGCTGTAACACCCTGTATGCTTTCGGGTGTTATTATCTTTTGAAATTTAATTATTTAGAATATTTTGCTCCCGAGAGTATGCAGCTAAAGTTACTCCCAAAATTCTTTCGTGCTTTTCCTAGTAATTTTTGAGAAAGTCAAGTTGCGATCAGGAGAGAAGAATGAAATGAGTTGCGGTGTGGGTTGTAAAAAAGAGTGATTTTCATTTTAGATTTTTTCAAATCAATTACTGATTATTATTAATTAGCAGACTAGCAGTTTTATGATTAAGTGCCAGGAGCTTTTTAATGGTAGCTTGGTTGAGAGTCTGCTTGAGTTCACGTAAGTGTGTGTATATTTGACATCTTTGGCTGCAAGATGAAAATCTATTTTTTTGGTGATAAGTTATCATTCTTGATTTCTTATTATTAACTGGGGCCCTGATTTCTATCTTTTGGGGATAGTGTCAGTGAAGACGTTACAGAGCCTTGTTGTGGTAAATACACTATAGTTACATTTAAGAATCCACAAATCGCGCAAAGCGCCACTCACGAATCTCCGTACTATGGGTAAAATACCCAAAACTGACTACTTTGTTATTCTTTTAATATTTTAATAATTAATTCAATTGGCATTGTGACAAACTTTACTGCCGAAGTTTGGTGCAAAGAAAACACAAATAAATAATAAAATAAATATAATTAATTGAAATATTATAAAACTGTTTACAACAGTCAATGACTGTATGCTCATATAACGTAAATAACCCCGAAAGATTATTTATTCTTTAAATTAATTTTATAAAAACTGAATTTTTTTGCCAAAACTTTCCAAAACAAAAAAACTTAAACTTACAGAAATTATATAATAACTAATTACGTCATTCGGCGACCATGTTAAATTTGACTCAAGTAATTTGACTAAATCTCCATTCCAAATTTGAATTAAAAAATAGTTTGACTAGTAAATTAATGTAACAATCTCACAATGATGGTTTCAACAATTAAGTTTAAGAAAACCCTAGTACATTAATGAATAATTAAATAGAATATTAATTATGATGAATTTAATATACTAGATTTGCATATAAAGTAAAATACAACACAGACCGCACTATTCAAGATTGAAATTTTCTACGACGGACGTCGCCGTCGTTTAAAATTAAATTAAAATATGGAAAACTTGCAGTTAATTAGTTGACAGAAAAAAATTACAAAGTGGAATTACTACACGTGAACAAGGTGGGCTTAGAAAACTAAAAGTAACGTGCTTAAGTTGTAAAGTAACCCTCAAAAAGCAAAAACTTAACGGGTAAAATGTCTAAGGCAGGACTGTAATATTATTTTCTAAGAATCAAAGCGAAAATTATAAATTACATTACAAAGTAAGTACATCGTTCAAAAGAAAAAAACAAATAAAAATACTGCAAATAATGAAAAGCCAGAACCCTGCTCATTCTCCAGTGAGTCACTGTTTTAGGATACATAACGTACTGTGATTGGTCGTTGTCGTTAGTCGTAACAAGGAATATTTACAATAAGAAGCGACACTCTACAACGATTTTTAGTGCGCATGTTTACCAACAAAATGACCGCCGGCGCAGTTTACAAAGTTTTCATTAGTAAACTATTTTGGCTCGTCAATAAAAACTAAGCAGGCGGTGGCCATTTTGTTGGTAATCATTCGCGCTGAAAATCGTTGTAAAGTGTCGTTTCTTATTGTAAATATTCTTCGGTTGTACCAACTTAAAATCATCTCCTCTGGGATCAAGTTGCACGTCAAGTAAGTTTTGGCTGGCATACCTATATTATAGAAATTTTATCTATTTCCGATGATCATCCATTCAGAAAATTTAATATTTGATTTTGACATTTTCAACAAAAGTATTTTACAATAATAAAAGACCAGCAGCTCCACCTCCTCCTCCAGCGTGTCATTTTCTTAGTATTTTCTTTTTGTCATTTTTGTATTTCATATTTCTTTTTATTTATATTATTTCTAATTACATTCAATAGTTTTTTGTATGTAATTTATGCATATCCTTTGATACAAATGTTGAACATAACCTGGCGTGAACATAACGTTGAATTCAGCCTTTTGATTGGTAAGTTTAGCAAAGATCGGACAAAATTTTGGTTGGTCACAACAATTTTCTGAGTGCCGATTAAATTTTGAGTTGACGAATGTTTTTGAATCGTTCTCTTTTGGAAGCTACAGATTACTTTGAGAAATTTTCCATTATCTGGATAGTCCAGTGTTAACCATCAAGAATGTGCGTGAATTTAGCACTTTTTTCTTTTAATTTTATTTATGTACAATCGTACTAAAATGTACATTTTCTATATTCAAAACAAGACTGAAAGTAGCTGTTTTTAGTACAGAAATGTCATAACCTCAAATGTTTTATGTGCAATCCTACTAAAATGTACACTTTGACAAATATTTTTGACGTATTTTGTGAATTTTAAATATTTCATTGCTTAGCATCTGGATCATTTTATGTACGTATTTTGTTAAATTATTCCGTATAACATAATTTATTATCGTACATTTTTTGCAGAAAGTGGGCATTTTATTCCAATTACACATAAAATAGTGTATGCACCTTATCCTTAAAGTGTCTTTTTGGCATTTGCGTAGTCATAGACTTCGGCTGCGCCTCGGTCTATAATTAGTATAGATTGCTATAATAACAATCATTGTGTTTAGATAAATAAATCTTTTACCATTAAATAGTTCAGCACTAAAAGTGGCTAATAATAACATAAGTTTACATTTAACATAGATTTTCTAAATATTTCCATCCATAGCAATATAACAATTTTGTATTTTATTATTGATATATTACCATAATAATAATTATATACATCAACAACTACTCCGTCGAAGGGATATAATACATCCGATCAAACTATCCGTTATTTGCTTTGTAAACACACTATCATCAGCAATATAAGGACGATGGAATAGTTAGCCATTTATTCCATTCCAAGAGCATAATTGTGTAATATGATAACCATAATTATTATTAAGTATAAAGTAGGTATTGTAAATATTATTAAATATACTTTCTAGAAACTTCAAAATTTGTGTGTGAAATATAACTAGTAGTAACAAGCATAGTAAAGGCATATACAAACTGTATAATAATGTGCGCTCTATTCTCTGAAAATCGCTTAGGGTTACAATATAACTAAGACAATGTAGATACTATTCAACAAAAAGAGCTGAATTCTCATAATATTATTTAGCATGGACAAGCAACTAATTATTTACTTAGGGGAAAGTTTCAAAATCATATTATTTACTATAAGCAGATTGTTTACTGTAAACCCATGCTACATGAATATTGGCATTTCAAGAGATTGTATTTTAATCCTGTAAGACCTTCAAAACTTCTCAGAATTTCAAAATATTTGTGAAAGTAATTGCAAGTAAACACTGTAGTATTTCCTGGTATTGATTAGTTGATAGGAGTTTAAAATATTGATAGTAGATAAAAGTTCGATATGGTAAAATTCTAACAGAATCTATATAGAATTACTTTATTTTAGGTAATGTGATACTATAATAATATAAATAATCAAGTATGAATTTCATTTGATGTGGTTGATAACCTACGATCTAGACCAGATGTAAAGAAAATATTAATTTTGTTTTTGAAAATTTAACAAATTTTTTCTTTTTCTTCTGCCTTTCCAGGTTTAGGCACTTTTGCCTGTTCCGGCTTCACCATCGTTTCCTTGGTCTACCGACGCTTCTTCTCCCCCTAGGACTGTATTCAAGTGCTTGTTTTGGGATTCTATTGTTTTCCATACGTGTTAAGTGTTCTTTCCAGTTTTCTTTATATTTCTGGGTTTTTTCTACAATTAAATACATGTTTAGTTTTTAATGTTTAGTTTTTAATTAAATTTTTTATAAGCAATAAAGTTTATATTATGGTGCCAAAGTACAAAAAAAATGTTTGGCGTAGTATAAGGTTTATATGTTACATCTTCTAGATCTCATAAACAACAACAAATAAATTCACACTCATAAGTATAAATTTCTTATAAAATAACACAAGATAAAATTAAACAGTTAATCTGTTTGTGACATTTAATCACAAAATAGTAGCAGTTTTAATCTTTAATTAACCAGATTTACTTGACAAAAAGTTTACCCATTCAAATACACTATTACAAAATATTAACCAACACAGGTGGTATAAATTTATTGTAACCACCAAAATAATATAATAATATTATGTGATAATGATAACATTTTAATATTAAGTTTTGGTTATACTGCAGGGGTTCTTAACCTGGACCCTTAAGGGGTCCGTGTAGTGATCGCCGGGGGTCCATGGCGAGCCTGCCTAAAGGCTCTTAAATTTCTTTTTTTTTAATTGAAAAGAAATTTTTGCAGCCTATTCAAAACGGCTCCTCAATTTGACATTATAATCCAGCGTAAGCAGCAGCAATCGTCACACTAACTATGTGACTATATTACCTATGATAAGTTCGCAAACAATAAAACCTAGTAAAAGTAAAATCTCGTTTTTTTATATTTCTTTTTAGAGATTAAGTAATTTTAAATAAACTTTTGTTTGAACTGCGTTAATTGTTTGGAACGAAAATGATGTAAAACTTTCTCAAACGCAAACGCCACTATTGCAATTGCATGTCCAATAAGTAATACGTAAAAACTTCCTTGAATTTTGGAAAACGTTAAGGCTTTACCTTGCATTATTGTATGCCAATAATTTGAGTAAAAATTTTGCATACTATATTTCATTCCAGTATTGATTTTAATTACATTGTACCAATGTGTTATAATTCCGTGATTAATAAATAATGAAGTGTATTTATCGATTATCTTCGTTAATAGTGGATTATTTTGTATGGGAAAAACTATATAACTGTTTATAAAACATACAGGTAGTGCTCTTAAATGGTATCTACCATATAAATCCAAATTATCCGTTTCAGTTACGTAACTGTGGTCTAACGATTTCACCATAATGGCGTACTTGTTTGTACGAAACAAAACATTTCTTTGACTTATAGGAAAATGGGCATATCTTTTAGATAACTGTTTAAGTGCAGGGTTTGTAGAATTATTTAAGTGTGAAGTGAAATATCCATCGTAATCGTCCCAAAATATGTTCTGCTCAATCATGTCTTCAAATGTAGTGATCGGTTTGGTGTATCTTGGTTTTGCCAGTAAACTTGATAATCCGGAAGAGTACGCGGTGATTAGTAGCAAAGACTGAAAACATATTAAGGTTAAAATGAATCGCAACTGAGTGTGACACAATTTAGCCTTAAAATGTTGCAAGTATCCAAATGTGATTGTCTGAATGACATCAAAAAATGAAACAGCTATGTCCAAATATGGATGTTGCGCGATTTGCATTGTGTTGTAACATTTTGCTACCACATGAAGAAGAATTGTAAGAAATATCATTATAAATAAAATGTAGATCCATAATCTCACTGCTAAAGGCTGAAAAACGTACGTCAGTTCCGGTAATGTTTGAGATTTTGGAACCAAATATGTAAGGCAAACTTGACCATGAGGATACGTTCCTGAAATATTGAAATCGTAAACTACTCCTTGAAAATGTGAACACAGGCTTATGTCTGTTACGTTCATTAAAACGTCTTGCACAGATAATTTCCACAAATTAGTGGTTTCATTGTTTGGATGTATGTAGACATATTCTACAGTAAGGTTTTCTAAACGAGATATTTCTTTAATTATCCGATATTCAATTCCTTCGTATATCTCACCTTCTGCGTTTAAATAAACGTATGGCTTACAATTAAACGCAGCTACTTTAAACGTTAGGTCTTGTAAAATCTCGGAATATTTTACGTTGATAATAAAATCGAACTTATTTAGGATTACCGTCTTTCCATAATTCCAGGAAAATAGAACGACGTCTTTATTTATCGATATAACCTCTAAAATCGGAAAAGTGTCGATTAAAGCATTTTCGTTCTCAAAATTTTTAATTACCATAACGTTTACGTAATATTTTTTTCTATCAATTCTGTTTAACTCTGTTTTCCAGACACGATCTTCGGATTTGAGAAGTATTAAAATTGGTATGTAACGGAGAAAACATTTTGTTTCGTTGTAAATACTTTTAATAACATTTACACTGTCAGTATCGATAATATATCCATCGCAATTTGTTACGGTTTCTTTACTTCCAATAAAATTTATGTAATTCAAAGCTATGATTGGTAGATTTGTTTCCAATAAAGCTTTATCAAAATAATTGGATACTGCATTACCATGCTTTATGTAATAAATGCATAGAGGCGTTTCAAAGGAATATTTAATTATATTACTTATGATTGATACAATCGAAGAGCTCTTGAAAGTGTGCACCATTAAAATTAACTTGAAAATTATGAAAATTTTCATTGTGAAAGTAATATTCTGAACTGAGGTTTGTTAAAGCTGTTTGAATGATTCACTATAATAATGCAGCACGAATTACCAACAGGAAAAACCACTGTAAGCCGTTAGATATACCGTGAAAGTAATGTAACTGGTTCTGTTTTTCTATCACTTAATATTTCTTGTAACACCTCAAAGTACCACTCACTAGAATTTAATCTGAGTCGATCAGGGATCGAACCGGAGATCTTTCAGTTGCAATTAGCGACTGTATAATATTCAACGACTATATTAATATTTTTTATTCCTTAATTATCTAATAGGTACTTATAATTTAGTGAAAGCACTTTACTAATTACTTTACTTTATTGAAATTTGAAATGTTTTTACTTATTAATATAAAAACTTTTAGTTACATAAATATCACAATAATAGTATATATTTATAGTTATTTTGATCTTTCAAAGTAATTTGTAATAATAACATATCGAAAGCTTCGTAAAAATACAAACAAAATTTCTATTTATAAACGAAAGGCTGTTAATATTTGGCTATGCAGTTTATTAGTATTTTTAAGAAAACTGTCGAGACATTTATAAATCATTTTATAGGCACTTATAAAATGTTGAATAGCACTGGTGTATTATGATGAAATTCAAGCAGAATTAGTTTAATATGAACCAATCATTGAGCGTCAATCAAAGAGTACAATACTTAATTGACAGGTGACAGTACAGTGGCGTAACAAATCATATTAAAATGTATTTAAGATTGACAGTAACAGAACAGTAGTAACAAAGTTTTACTTGTCCCTAAATAACGTTGTAAATAGATATTTAATTGATTTGATTGTTATTTTATATTATATTGTTTGTTTTACTTTCATTGAACAGTTATTGTAAATCCAATTGAAAACCTACCGAGATTCGAGATGGTACAGAGTTAAGAACCTTTTTTTGAACAGTTTTGCTCTTTTTGCAGAGCAAATAAGTTAGCGGTTAACCAAACACAAAAAGATAGGCTTCAAGTTTATCATGACTCCTCTTTTTAACCTTCGTCAAATTTAGAACATATCTCTTATTTGGGTCGGGGTGAATTATTATAAATTAATCATAAATCCATCTCAACTTGATGACAGAGTAAACATTTACTCTTAAGCCACCTAAAGAATTATCGAGATCGTACATAGTTAAGAACATTAACCATTAAATATACTCCATCACTATAAAAATTTTGCATCAAGATCCGAACTTCCGTTGAATATAGTAGTTACAAGTGGACAGACAAACAGATTGAGGGTTAATAGAAAATACAACTTTTCTGAACTAGGTTTTCTAATCCTTTTTTTTTTGGATCTAATTTATTCGTACTTAAATAGCAATAAAAAGTAATAAAAATTATTATATTTGAGTTCAGTAAATGTTTAATGATCAGAAAAATACTTTAGTAATTTTTGGTTTCTTTGTTTGTTTTGAAAACCTCACAAACTTGTGACGGTGAAGACTTTTTTTTGTTTATTATTCATGAATATAATAATTATATATTGTCGTATTCCAAAACGACTTATTACTATTTTAAATTGCAAACTTTAAATAAAATAAAATAGTTGTAAATAGGATTTAATTTTTTGATTATAGCCCAATTGGCGAAACCCTCATTTTACATCATTTTTAAATAATGGTTAATATCTATAAAACCAAGGCTAGCATTATTTTAGAGTAATTTTGCAAAAATTGATAAAACAAAACTTATTGACCAACAACATCCAAGTTTTCAACCACAACAATATATACTTGAATAATTAATTCATTTTTTCTGGCAAAAAAAGAATTTTTAATGAGGGTTACGCCAATCGGCCTTTGAAGTGTAGAAATGGTTCTTACATTTGAGTGTAATTTTGTAATCATTATCGTTTTAATAATTCCTTAATAGGAGATATGTACGTGACACTGTTGAACAATGAAAGCAGGATTACGTTTCAAAAACATTGAATTGAATGACCGAAACTTTGGTGGAATTGATTTAGTTGATAAATTAATATTTTCATTCGCGTTACAAGTATTTTTTCTTTTGTTATCTGAAATTAAAATAAAGTTAAGTGACGCGACAGTTTTTAAAATAACAATTATTTGTGTTTCTTACCTGTAAAAGAAGAAAATTGAACAAATTTGGCTCAAAATTCAACATAATACCAATATAAATACGATTTTTATGAAGATATATTTGGAAATTTGCGTTATGAAGACGTTCGGACAGCCATTCTAGAGCGGGTTCTGCTAGACGCTAGAGGATTGATCGTTTCGCATTCAAGTGTCTAATTAAGAGACAAATTTTGTGATAGTAATTGAGGTGTTTTACGGTTTTCCGTTTAACTAATAAGCGGAGTGTAGTACCCCATAATTGTAGTGTACGAATTTTGAACAAATTGGTTTTCAATGCAACAAACTGTAAATAAAATCCTGAAAATTTAATAATGTTAATAATCAAAACGTTCGATATCAAAAGTTTTTCTTACATAAGTATTCATGAAGATTTTATGCCAACAAAAGTCTCACGAGTAACAGAAGCCTAACGGTTACAACTAAGATGAGGATATTTAAGAGTATGGTGCGACCGATACTTATGTACGCAGCTGAGACCATGTGTTTAGCAAAACATGAAAAAAAGATGCCGAAGAGTTTTGAGAGGAAAATAATTTGAGAAATAGTAGGTCAAATGAAGGCAAAATTGGGATAGAAACCAATGTAGAGCTGGATGAAATAATGCAGAATGAAAATTAATGTGGTAAGAAGTATAAAAGCTCAGAGAATAAAATGGATGGGGCATTTGATGAGAAGAGACGAGAAAGAAACAATAAGAAGGGTAATGGAATGGAGTCCATCAAATGAAAAAAAGAGGGGAAGACCTAGAGTGAGAAGGAGGGATGAAGTGAGGGAAGAGATGATAAAAATGAACATCCAAAACTGGAGATTGTCAAAACAGGAATGAATGGAGAAAGTTAACTAAAAAAACAAAAACACACAGAGGATTGTAGTGATCAGGACAACGAGGAGTGATTCATCTCAAATTCAAAATCCGAAGTACCTCAAGAGGTAAACGGTGATATTCCGACAGGAATAATAACCACTTTCATTCATTCATTTATTCATGAAGATTCCCATACAGAAATCAATCAATTTTAATTGATTTTTATAAGAAGATGGTCAAAATAAGAGCCAATGATCTAGAAATAAAATCAATCGTGAAAACCATGCAACACATATTTTAGGTTAAAGTTCAACTAGAATTTTACTCACCTAAAACAAAGAAGAAATTTATGAGACTCTATGGGATTGTATACGGCTAACGGTATCTGAATTCTATTAGTTTCATCATAATTTTGACTGATATCTACGAATCGTAAGAAATAATCCAAAGATACTGCGAATTATCGTCGATTAATTTAATAAAATTTGATTTCCAATATTATAAGTCACTAGTTATTTTTGATGAAACCTAAAAATAGTAAGAAAAGTAATTTTTATATTTGTATAAAAATCTAACTTACCCGAAGCAAATTTTATGTCTATGTAAGTGAGGTTATGAAAAGATTGTTATGAATAAAAATTTGTTGTGAATAATATTATAGTATTATCGGTGTGTAACAAAATTTAAATTAAAATTCAAGTCTCTAAAACACCAAAGAAGGATTGTCAGTTATCCCCGATAAGACCGCTGTGGTAATGAAGAGTATGTATAATCATGCTATACATGCAAACAGAACCAGAACTGTAAAGGCTTCCAAAAACCGTTTAGAATTGCAATCCATGAGAGAGGAGCGGATACTAAGCAAAAGCTCGGAGCTCGATATGACACCATTTAGTGTACAGATGAATCCAAAACGGATGCTGGTACTGAAGCAGGAGTTAGTAAAGGCAAAACAAAGGCTGCTCTTAGCATAAACCTGAGCTGCTACGCCACTGTTTTCCAGGTAAAAATTATCGCAATAATGGTCTGTTCAGAGAAGATGATGAGAAGTGCCTGTGCAAATTTGCATCATGTCCAACAGCCAAGCAGCATTTAGAGTTCTGAAAGAAGTACTGGGGGTGCAGGCACAACACAACAGCTTATTGATGAAGTGCATTCCGGCTTCCACAGGCATAAAGGGAAACAAACAAGCGGACTTCCTTGCAAGAAAAGCTGCAAGAAAACACTTAGCCAAACGTCAAGTCCAAACTAAATAAATGGAAATAACAGATGATTTGCAAGATTTTAGTACAAAGAAGTAAATGAGACCAAATTTGATACAGGTAAAATAATAAAACAACAGAAGAAGTGAAGTAAAGTTTGACCAATTTTATTTTGATTTATAGAAAGCAAATATAAGAAGTTATTGTTCGAAAGGAAATTTAGAGCAAAAGATGTACCAAGAGAAGGCGATAAAGACAATGCGGGTTTGGTACAATCTCAATTAGTTATGGGTTAATTTGGTTATGCAATAGGTCAGTATTATTTCGAAGAGCACGATGAATGCTACCTAAATGCAAAATTTACAATGCAAAAACAAAAAATATTTTAAATCTACTTTGCCCAGAAGTTCTCTTAAAACATTTTTAATTTTCAGTAAATTTTTGTTTGAACGGATTCAATTCTTTGAAGTGAATATGATTGAAAATTTTTTCAAAGACGAACGCTATTATTGCTATTGCATATCCAATAAATAATAAGTAAAAGCTTCCTTGAATTTTTGACAATGTTAATGCTTTAGATTGCAGAGATGTATACCAATATGATGAGTAAAAATTTTGCATATATTTTATTCCAGTATTTATTTTAATCATATTGTACCAGTGTATCATAATTCCGTGATTAATAAATAATGAAGTATACTTATCGATTAAGTTCTGTAATAATGGATTTCTTTGTATGGGAAAAACAATATAACTATTCGTAACGCATACAGGTAATGCTCTTAAATGATATCTGCCAAACAAATCCAAATTATCTGTTTCTGTTACGTAACTGTGGTCTAACGATTTAACCATAATGGCGTACTTGTTTGTACGAAACAATGTATTTCTTTGACTTGCAGGAAAATGAACATACATTTTAGATAATTGATTAAGTGCAGGGTTCACAGAAGTCTCCAAGTACGGTATTATTGATAGGTCGCGATCGTCCCAAAATACACGTTGATCGATCATATCTTCAAAGCTAGTTATTGGCTTCGTATACCTGGGTTTTGCTAGTAAACTGGATAACCCTGAAGAGTATGCAGTAATAAGTAACGAAGACTGAAAACTTATTAAGATCAAAATGAACCGCAAATGAGTGTGACACAAATTTGGATTAAAATTTTGGAAGTATCCAAATGTGTTCGATTGAATAATATCAAAAAATGAAACCGTTATATCCAAATACGGATGTTGCACAATTTGCATTGTATTGTAGCAATTTGCTACCACATGAAGAAGAAGAGTTAGAAATATCACCATGCAAACAATATAAACCCATAATCTAATTGCCAGTGGCTGGAAAACGTACGTCATTTCAGGTAATAATTGAGATTTTGGAACCAAATATGTAAAGCAAACTTGACCATGGGGGTACGTTCCTGAAAGATTAAAAATCGAAAGATATTCTTGAAAACTTGAACATAAGCAAATGTCGGCTACATTCGTAGCGACATTTTTTTTAGCCAGTGCCCATAAATTACTAGATTTATTGTCAGGATGCATATAGACAAATTTTACAGTGACGTTTTCTAAATGAGACATTTCTTTAATTATTCGAAATTCAATTCCTTCATATGCTTCACCTTTTGAATTCACATAAACATATGGTTTACAATGGAACGCAGCTACTTTAATCGTTAAATCACGTAAAATCTCAGAATACTTAACGTTGATAATAAAATCCAACTTATTTAAGATTATCGTCTTTCCATAATTCCATGAAAATAGGACAACGTTTTTATTCAACGATACTACTTCTAATTTCGGAAAACTATCAATTAAAGCGTTTTCACTTTTAAAATTTTCAATTGCCATAACGTTTACGTAATATTTCTTTCTATCGATTCTATTTAACGCTGTTTTCCAGAAGCGATTTTCGGATTTAAAAAGAATTAACATTGGAATGTGACGGAGAAAACATTTTGATTTATTGTAAATATTTTTAATAACATTCACACTGTCGGTATCGATGATATATCCATTGCAATTTATTAAAGTTTCGTTATTTCCAATTGCGTTATTGTAAGCCATTGTTATGATTGGCATATTTGTTTCCAATAAAGCTCTGTCAAAATAATTGGAAGCTGTTTTGCCATGTTTGATATAATAAATGCATTGAGGTGCTTCAAAAGAGTAATTAATTATATTACTTATGATTGATATTATTGAAGAATCCATGGAAGAGTTCACCATTGAAATTAACGCGAAGATCAAGAAGATCATCATTATTAAAGGTATATGTCCACTTAAAGTTGAAGTTGGTCAAACCACAAAAATGTTTGAATCCTTTTTTATAGTTCATTAGTTATAGTTGAGTAATAGTCTGCAGACCTGAAAACTCATTGGATTTGGCGAAGATTCCGATGACGTTTGGCGATACTGAGCAGGCAATAAGACTGGCACAGTGCTTGTATTGTCTATTATTTTTACCATTTGATAATGATCACTAACCGGCGACAAACCGTCTGATTTATTAGCAAACCCAAGATATCAATCTCGAGATCTACTAATGAGAATATTTGCTAATTATTAATTATTTGCTTAATAAATAATAACGGAAGCACTTTACTAATTACTTCGCTTAATAGAATAATTAAATATAAAAGTTTTTCTTATAAATAAACACTTTCCATCTTAAATAAACATCAAAAGTTAATTTTTGTTATGTATACCGGCTGACAAGTTTTACACCACAACAGGGATTCCTACTTTCCATTGTAAAAGATAAGAAAAAAAATTGTCAATCTGAAGGCACCATAAAAGAACACGTAACATTTAAAATTTTACTCCTTAATGTTAACAAAATATTCAAAAATAAAATCAACGCATGAAGAACAATTAATATGAGTTGTCTTAAAAATACAAATTAAATTGAGTTGTATTGATCCGTCAAAGTAATTTATTAACATTTTTATTTCCAAGGCAACACATACTCATTATTTTAATGAAATGTTTCGTTTGATACAATTTTCACATCTTTTCCCTTAAAACCGAAAGCAGATATCTTAACCAAAAAATTGCAACCGCAAAGTACGCACTACAGGTCTGAATCAACCTGGAAGCAAATAATGGCGAACCTGAAATTCGAAACCGAAATCTTTCAATTGCAGCAAGCAACTGTGCTTACTGAGCCAAGCTCTAGCAAGGTTTCCTTATTCTTGTTCTTTAATTATATATATTATAAAGTACTTTGCTATTTACTTACTTAATTGAAATTAGAACGATTTTCAGTTATAAATGGTCTCTTTTCATGTCCAAAAATATCAAAAGTATTTTTGAACTATACCGGGTGAAAAACCTTACCCGGACATAAAGAAAAATAGTGATAAATCAATTTAAGGGTTCCCATTGGCTAGTGTAACAGTAGGGAAAAAAATGATTAAAAATTTTTTTTTTAATCGGAAAATATCTAATAAATTTCCTTTTAAAAACAACAGCCTTTAAATTACAAATAAAATTCACTTATTGTGGTCCATCAACAGCATATTTGTATTTACTATAGGAAGTTATTTAAATGTTTTGATTTATAATTAACTTTTTTGATTAATATACTTGTAAGAGACGGTCGTAGAGCAATGGTCAAGCGAGTTGACTACGAACGCTTAATATCCGGTTCGAATCCGGGTAAAGTTACAACTGTATACCGGCCGTCTCACTGGTCCTCCAGGTTGGAGGTTCTACCGTCGGGCCAGCTCCTCGTCGTAGGTAAAAAAAGTTAAAAGCTTACTAACCAGACCCCAATCGCAAGGTTGGTAGTTTGGGAACGGATGAAACGGTTTCTAGCTGTAGCGTGATGCATTGTGATGTGTTTAGCATGTATTTGTTACTTACCTTGCAATGTATTAAGCAATCCGAATTATATATTAATATACTTGTCATTCTTATATGTTACATAGGAGTGATTGTCACTCAGTATATTAAGGAATTCTTTGGAATTTCAATCGAACTGTTATTACGTTAGTAATATTATAGTAAGTTGAAAATAAACTAAATAATTCACAGTTCAGTAAAAGCTTTCGATTTTCAATTTGTTCAGTAATTAAATTATCGAAAAACGTAAAAAGTTTATTTATAAATAGTTTTATAAAATTTTCACGTTTATAATGGTTAAAAATGTCTAAGGAAACTCGCAGAGATAGCAACAGTGTCCATATTAATATATTGAAAACTGAAATCTACACTTATGGTATTTGATAGTTGCCGCTATAAAATATGTACATATGTTGAGTAGAAATTGTATCAATTTCAATATTTTCAATTTAATTTATTGTAGGAAGTTGAATGTATTTCATTTTGTATTTTGTTAAATGTATAGTTAGTTATTAGGGTAAACTACGGAGAGTTGCCACATGAAAAATTACAAGTTTCATAAATATTATCCTATACTAAAGCTATTATAAAAAAAATTTGCCGTCTCGGGACGCCCGGTAGATGTGAAACATGTCGATGCGATGTGCATGTCGATATTATATTAAACACTTAATGAATAAAAACGCATAATATAATTGATGAGCTTAAGATTTACACCTTCAATAATAATAATAATTATTATTATTATTATTAATTAATAATTAAAATTATTATTATTAATATTAAGATTTAAAACATTACTTATTTTATATTACATAAGTAAAAAAAATAAACTTCGTCAAGATTTGAACTTGGGATTACAAAGCACAGTACCGAAGCGTTACATATTATACATCTACCAAACGTTACTAATAAAAATGTATTAATTCGTAATATTACTTATGCTCCTATATAACGATTACAACAAACATAAAGAATGAATATTAAAATAGTAAAATGTAAATTATTTTACTGCTAAAATTCATAGTAACATATTAATAACGAGGAATCATAAAATTATGTGTTTTAAAATTTATTAGAGGCAATTTAATTAGAAATAGTATAAGCTCTATTTATTAAAGTAAAAATTTTTAATTTATAACAATGAACTTATTTAAATACATTGGTTTGCTTTTATCGCGACATTGACATCCACATGAACATCTTTAATATGTTTGTATCTTAACACTTATAAAAATAACAATGCGCAAATACTCACAAAATTTAACCGTCGCGTCGTGACTCGTGACTGATCGCAAAGGTTCGGTCACGCCGTTTCAATTGTAAAATACCCCCAAGGTGCGGCTATAGATGTTTCACATCAAAAAAATTGGGGAAAAACTTTTCAGCAATTAGCAAAGACGAACTTTATTCATCACGGCTAGCTCAACAGAGCCTACTATGCTAATAAAACTTTACTGAAAGACAAGAATTTGAAAAGAGAAACAAAGCTGAAAGAGTCCAGAACAGTAATAGACCAGCAGTTGTGATGTATGCGGCAGAAACTTTGTACTTATTCAGATCAGATGTGAGACTATTGAAGGTGTTATGACTTATAAACCATTTTAGGAAAAAGAAAATGTAAGAGTAGAGAATACAGATTATGAAAAAATTGTAAACTAGAAAAAGAATTTAAAAATGAGGATATAACAAAGTTTGCTAAGTCACAGAGAATTAGATAGTTTGGCCATATTATGCGAGAAGAAAACCACTCCATTTTTAAAAGAATAACGTTATAGACACCAAACAAGGACAGAACGAGAGGAAGGCCCAGGTTGAGAAGGTGGGATTAGGTGATGAACGATCTGAGACTCATGAGGGTTGAGGACTGGACGACAAGGATTCAAGACAAAAAATCCTAGAGGAAAATCGTTGCAAAGGCAGCTAAGCATCCTAAATTGTAAGAGACGTACATGATGGCCGTAGGAAATGAACGTTATTAAAATAAATAAATGATGTTATAAGGGGACTAATCCACCCCTTCAAAAGAATTTGTAAATCCTGGAACTAGGATAGCTGGGGAAAGGTAGCTACTTTGGGCACGAAAATACAAATTTTACGATTGAAATCTCGATGAATTCTGAAAGAGTATATATTAAATAAGAGAATTAGCTATGAACGAATGCCCTAAATGCCCCTGTTTTTTCAAAAATCGAATTTAAAAAATCTTGATTTTCGAAGGTTAAACGCTCGTGATTGGTTAATCAAGTTCGTTCGTTCGAGGTACGTGCGCTCCCATACATAAGAGTGTAGCTGTTGACAAGTTTGTCAGTAACTCTTACGCTACGGTAGGAATGCGTTCTCCTTTTATATTAATTAAAAATATTCGATTTTTGAAAAAACAGGGGCATTTAAGGCATTCTGTCATAGCTAATTCTCTTATTTAATATATACTCTTTCAGAATTCATCGAGATTTCAATCGTAAAATTTGTATTTTCGTGCCCAAAGTAGCTACCTGCAACCGGATAGCTATATTCACTTGGAATGTAAAAGCTATTAATAATAATGGGTTGGAGACATTCCACTTTTTTGTTTGCATGGTCTGTTCTTCATCATCACGTCATAGATATGTAGTCCGTTACACTACTCAATTATTTTGGTCAGCCCATTTCTTTTTTTTTGTCCTTTAAAAGTACTGGAGGAACCAAAAAACGCCATCTGGTCTTGGGTCTGATGAAAGGAAACTCCCAATCTACACCTCCTAGTGGTAAAGGACGGGCAACGTGTATATATATGTACACGGCTAACGTAGATGGGGACCAAATAAACGCCGGGATAAACGTTCCACTCCATTGCGATGGAGCAAGGCTGCCTTCAGTCCTAGGGATAAGAAATCGTCCCCAAAGGCGGATGAACTAAATTTATGATCAACGGCAGAGGATCGAGCAGGCAACGGGAAACCACTCGATTAACTTCCCATAAGCACATATGATGAACACAAATGCGGATAATACATTGACGCAGTGTGTTCAAAAGATGTCACCACACTCTTTAAGAGTAAGGATCGAAGAGAGAGGATTTCTTTTTTGCTCTTTCCAAGTTTCTATTTCTTCTAGATCTGAATTTCAAAATTTGTTTTAGTATATGCATGTCATCCATTCTTTTTAGAGATAGCCAATAGCTTTTGTTTTTTTAACTACGTTCTTAATAAATAATTTGACATAAAACCTACATAAAAAATAGTACTTAATTACTTTACATGGCGATACTGCCATCCGTGTGCGTTACTTTATCACAGAAAGCTAAGAATAATACTTTTTCGCATAATACTTAAATGCACCATAGCACAATAAAATTAAAAAAAATTTATTTATAGAAAATTGAATCAAAATAATTTTTTGTTTTCTGTGGTATTATAAGTAAGTATGCATTTATTTTTATTTCTAAAAAAGGTTTTTCAAATCCGTTCCCTAGATAATGGTTTTGCTAGAAAGTAGGTAATGACAAGACAGAATCTCGTTACTCTATCCATTCATGAGCATTACAAATCAGTAGTACAAAACGTAAAGTTAAGTGTAATCGCCGTTTAAAAGCATTTGAATTCATTTTACACACTAACCGATTTAAGACATTGATCGGTAGTAAGTTAAACTCAGCTTTGCTGTTTTAGTACCAAAATATTCATAACACCGCCTATTTTTTTAGAGACTTTTTCAGAATGTTTTTAATTAATTTATTTTTATAAACATGATATTAATAATGTTTAAAATTATTAAGTTTTAAGGAATTTAAAAATTTACATATTTTGTAAATGCAAGAATATTGCAAAACAAAACGACGGTACAAGTTATCTCTAAATTTATAAATATTTTAAATTACAAGTTGAATTAAATTTAATTTTAATGTTTTAAATAATTTGCATAGTTTATCTCATACAACAATTTTTAAACAAAAATTATTTTTATTTAATTTTTTCTTGTTTACAGCTTAACATTCTTTGAGAATATAGCTATCCTTTTCCAGGCATTTACAAATACGTTTGACGGGATGGTTTAGTCCCCACATAATAAAATTACTGTGTTCTTATTTCCAACTCCAAGCTTTTCCCCTCTTTTAACACCACCTCTTCTCCTCCGTTTTGATTTTTCAAAGCCTTGTGTGTTTCACGACCTCTCTTACGATCTCCTTCGGTTATTTCTATCAGGAAACTTAGATCTCCAGTCGCTAGCGCCTATTATTTCCAAATCCTCAGTCCTCTGGTCCCACTACCTGATCCTAAGGTATCCCCTGGCTATGTCACACCCGTTGGTCTCTACAAAATAATCTTCCTCACTAAATATTCTTTACCTCGTATAAAGTGTCTTAATCATCTTATTTTCTCCGTTTTCGGACAATGGACCCAATAGAGTTTGCATTATCTTTCTCTCAAAGATTCTCATTCTTTTGGCCTTTCTTTGAGATAAGCACATACATATCTTTACCTTGGTGGATCTTGTCAATTTATTGTTCTTTAGGAATGACTTGTTTGCATAGTACGCTTTGTTACCTAATATTTGTACTTTTCTTCTTATTTATTCTCTTTTGTTACCGTTTTACACTTACACTTTGTCTTTTTTTAATTCACACAAAGTTCCTTTCTTTTCCTTGCATTTTCCAAATTTTTAAACATATCCATCAATTTCTTTTGTGATTTAGTTATAATAGGTATGTTGTCCGCGTAAGCTATCATTTGCTTCTCTTTTGTTATTAAAGATTATTTTTCTCTTATTTCTGTAAATATTTTTTACAGCAATATAATAAACAGCAATGCGGAAAACGCATTACTGTGCCTTACTCCACTGTTTATTTCAAAGTAGTCGGTTACTTGTAATTTCCACATTCTTCAGAGTCGCCTTTTTTATAGAGAAAATCACTCCTTTCTTCCATTCCTTGGGCATCCTCTCCTTTCTCCATACCTTCCCTACCAACTTACATACGACTACTTTATCGCAGACCTCATCGCTGCCATAGTTGATTATATATTGTATTTGATATTCTAAGTTCTATGTTTATTTTGTCCTTTTCCGGCGCTTTTCCGTTTTTTATTTTCATGATTGGCTTTTTTATATCCTCTTTAGGAAGTACCTGCATTTCATCTTGTTTTTCATCCATTTCTGTTTGTACACATTCTTTTTCTTCTTGTGTGTTGAATAGCTCTTGAAAATGTTTTACCCAATTCTGTTTTATCTTTTCTGCATTGTGCTTTGTCTTTTGCTTGTCGTTTTTCATTTCTCTTTGTTTAATATTGCTTTTTATTTTTTGTTTTTTTCTGAGTCAGTAGAACATTTTCGCTTTGTTATATCTGTTTTTTCATCGTCTATTCATTCTTTCTGATTTTGTATATCTTATCTGTTTCTCTTGCGCATTTCTTGTACTGTTTCAAATCCTTTTTTGGTCCGGTTTCACTCTTCATCAAACCACATCTTGTTTTTTTGTTACTTCTGCACCCTAATTCCTTTCTTGCGCTTTTATTTAAACTTGTGGTGATATAAAGTTCAGCTCCTCTTCCATATCGTCCTCATTTTTTTATTTCGTCTTCATTGCATTTTTATATCTGCTTTTTGTGTTAGTGTTTGTCAGTCTTTCGATTGATATGTTTTTCTTTTTGTTTTTTAACTTACTTGCGTATTTTGTTGTTTTATTCTCATCTTCGCTATCACCAGGTAGTAGTCCGAGTCTACGTTGGT
Source organism: Rhagonycha fulva (assembly GCA_905340355.1). Lineage (NCBI taxonomy): Eukaryota > Metazoa > Arthropoda > Insecta > Coleoptera > Cantharidae > Rhagonycha > Rhagonycha fulva. Next base: position 41,952,764 of record HG996556.1, read on the forward strand.
CTCTCTGAAAGTTCTCACATCGTTTATGGTCTTCTCATTTTTCTTCTAAATCAAAACATGGTCTATTTGGTTGGCATCTTCCTTGTCACTACCTGACGATACCCATATTATTTTATGTATTTTCTTGTGTCTGAACATTGTACTGAAAATTTTGGCATTTGTCTCTTCTGCTAAGTTACATGGTCTCTCTCCGTTTTCACTTGTTTCTTCATGAATCGTTTGTGTTTCTGCTGCCGAACTTACATGTTTCTTAGCGTTAAAGTCTCTTAGAATGATTATTATGTGTTGTCTTTGTATTCTTTCACAGAAGGTTTCCAGTTTGTTGTAAAATTTTCTTTTTTAAGTTTGCTACTCTCTTCCGTTGAGGCACGCGCATTTACTAACGATTGTTTCGGCTTCAAATCTTAGATATGACATCCTACCATTTATTGCCTTTAACGATAATACTTTTCTTGCATATCTTTTAGATATCAAAAAACTGGTATCATTTTTTCCTTGCTTTTTATCTCCAACATATTATAACAACGTGTACTTATCTTTACTTATTTTACTTTGCCCACTTTACTTCTTCTCCGTATTTCCTCATCTCGTTTGCCACCTTTTTTAGTTTTTCCGGTTTGGTAACGTCCTCACATTTCATGCTTCAATTTTTGTCAGAAAACTTTTATTTTTTTTATCGCTGTGTATTTTTTAGTTTTTTCATCTCATCTGTTTACATATTTTACCTTGTCGTCTTCAGTTTCTCATTTACGTTGTATGGAACTCCTTTCTAAGACGTTCCAGTTGCTTCATCTTCTAGATTGAATATTTTACTGCTCCACAAGTTTTCTCTTCCTAGTCCAGTTCTGCTTTGTCATTATTCCATAACCTTTTCATCCACCTTCAGCTTTTTGTATCCAATTTTCACTTTTTCTCTTTTCTGCCCTCCTTTCCAGCAAACTAAAATCTTATCCCGCACTTGTTTTTAAATGCGTTTCAGATCGTTTTCTATGTAAATTCTGGTGTTTTTAAGCTTATTCTTACTTTTCGTAGCTTTTGTTTTTTTTCCTTCAGCTTAGTCACAATTACCTCTCTGCCCTTTTTTAGCTTTTTACATTTTATGATAAAATTAAACCCTTATTTTTGGAAATAATTTACAAAATTAAAAGTAATTTTTGACTTAATGATTTAATGCCATTTTTGATATAATATTTTTCCTGATCCTAAACTAAACCTAATAAATTTGCCTCAATTTGACAAATGTAGTAGATTTTATTGGCCTGCTACCACCTGTTGTAGGTATAAATAAAAAGAATTAAAAAAATTTTATTGAAAAAATCATTGATATAATTATAAAATAAACTTTTTAAAACTGTTTTGCAGAACCTATTTGAATAACGACAATGCCAGTTTTCCAAAATATTTTCAGAGAAAAGGATACAAAAAGTCAGGAGCTTCATTGTTCATTTACTGAGCTGGCACCGACAATTTGCTCTTATTACACTTTTTCCAATTATCACTTGCAAAATCGAAGTTATACCATAAGTTTAGATTGTAATCAAATTTCAATTGCAAAATAAACTGATAAATGTCTCTAAATCAAATTTAATTTTAGTCATTTAAATGCACACGGTTGCAAAACTAACAACTTTTGCAATCGATTCGTGAGCAAATCTTGGTGTAAAATTCATTAGTGGAGCGTGAAAACAAGTCCAAATTAAGTACTATCAAAGATATCACTTATGGGGATTGCGTCATTAAATATGGTCAATATGCTGCCAACACCTAGTACAGTGACGTCACAATTGTTACAAAAACAGCCAATGACTTAAGTGGGATTAAATTAATCTAATATACTGCTAAAATTATTATTGAAAATTAAAAAAATGTACAATTAATAGTTAAATGACCACTCTTAAAAAGATATAATAATCCGGTTAATCATCCGAGACGATCTACAGCCTTCGAATCTCATAACGAACAATGATGTACTATCTCACAAAATCATGACAGTTTTATGGTTTGATAGTGCTAATAAAACTATAATTATAAATTTGTACGCCACAATCACATAATCAAATTCGATTGGTTCTATCCTTGAAGAAAGTAAATTTGATGATTAAAGTGAGTTTTTAGTTCAAATTAAGGACATTTTGTTACCAGGTGCTGAGCAAACTTTGAGGAAAAATAAAAAAAACTGAAAAAAGAAATCAACTGCTCTTCTTAATAGTGATGGTTTTCTAATAGAACTAAAAATTCCATTTTGATTTTTTAAATGAGTAAAATGTAACTTGGGAGAAAGCAATATTTTTATTATAGATTGACTAAAAGTTGACTGACGAATTACTGATATTTCGTAACTTTAAAATGTCATAGACAATAACGTTTCTTATTATTGTCGTGATATTTTGAAACCCGAGAGTGGGGTGTGTAAAAATAATGTTATAATTTTAATTTATGTTGCAAAATTTTTATGGGTACCGCTAACAAAATTTTTTATTAGAAGGATCCCGTAATTCATCTGCGAACAGACAGCATACGCAATTTAAAGATTATTTTTTTGAATCTAAACAGTTGTAGTTGACGAATACATTTTGATTTCTGTTGAAAGTTTAGTTTATAAACATAAATATAATTGGAATGGTGGAAAATTTAAACACCTATCATAAGTAAGAAGCGCAATTCTTATTGTAAGAAGAAAACTATTTTCAATCACTAGAAACGAAACACTACAAATGTTTGTATGCGAGAATTTAATTCATCTAAGACAACCGTAAAATGAAATGCTATATTACTGCACTGAGAAAAAAGATTTGTAGTTGTAAATAAATTTTAGTAACGATAAGTAACTATTTTATTGAAAATGGCACCAGCACATACGACAATAGTCGTTGATACTAAAATATTTTAGTTACTTATTTATCAATAGTAACACATTTTATTAGTTAGTTTGACAAATAAAATTAGTAGAGAGAAATAAACATGGATTTTTATAGTAACTAAAATGCTTATTAAGAAGAAATAATATTTATTAGTTAATTGCAATAATACCTTTTTGTGAAATAAACTAAACTTTACTCATTACATTTACTAAAATAATTTGTAAGAAGTGATATTATTTGTTAGTAAATTGCGGTAATAACATTTTGCTAAATGAAATAACATAATTTGTTGTAGCAAATAATACCTTTTTGTACTTTTTGATAACCTACCTTTGTTATTCTTTACCATCACTGTTACTTAAATTAAACAAAAACATTTATTACAAAGAAAAATTTTATTATTAGCAAAATTTATAATTAAATTTATTAAAATTAAAATATTACAAATAAGTACCTATAGAAAAAATAAATAACTCAATTATCGAGTTACAATATAGTATGTATGTTTATCCATATCCGTTTATGGCGGATTTCGCATAGCAACAAATAATTTTCCACTCGCCATCACACATAGCATTGCAAAGGGAAATTCACATAAGTCGTCGTATTTTATAAATTTTACTTTATTTGTTCTATTCACTTCAAAGGCGTATACATGTTCATTAAAACATAAAACATTTAATTCTGAATAAATCAAACCAATATGATTTTCAGCATTTATGATAACATAATCAATAATACCAAAAGAAAGCAATAAATCGTTTTTGAGAATTACAATAACACAATTTTTTTCAAACTTTTTATTAAATGCTGATACCCATTTTGCTACAAAGCTATTGTGAAAAGTTATAGGAATATTCTCTTTTATAAGTAAGGTATAATCTTTCAGCAGCTCTGAAAACGAATTAAATTGTATAGGTCCTATCACAATTCTACTATTAAAGCCGTTATTGTTTATTAATCTATGACATAGCTTTAATTGATTTTTCAACGCAAGTGTTTTAGTAATATTAATACGAGAAGACACTACATTTGAAGTTTTTTTAAACAAACGATGTTTTGCTTCAAAACGTAAAGATGAAATATTCTGTAGTGGTCCTACATTTCTTATAACAGTCGAATAGTGAACTAGGTGATGAAATTTTGGTTTCAGTGTTTGATTAAACAGTTCTTGATATGCTTTATTATGTTCGCATATTAAAAATTCAAGTATACGAATGGAATCCTCTGTTACTACTGTATCAGTCACAATCGAAATTATTTTTCGCAAAATTATGTAAAATTTCCACACTTTATCATTTTCAGGTACTAGATCACCTATTATTACACCAAAATATCTAACAAAACATAACATTTCTGTAGCTGTCATTGAAATTTTATGTTTTGCATGAAATTCTTTATTCAAAGATGGCGGTTTATTTGAAACTTCAAAAGCATAATTGAATGCTTCAATTCTGGAATTTAATGTATCAATTGAGAAAAAATTACAATGTAGAATAAAATATTTTAAAATTTCAATCATATCATAATGGCACACACCTTCGTAAATGTCGTGCATTATGTCCACGCTGTAATTTGTTGTAACATGAAAATAACTTAATTTATTAAAAATACAATTTTCTTTTATTCCAGTTCTAGATAAATCATTAATTTCAATATCGTTTTCATAATTATTTAGTGTTCTTAGTAATGTAGGATCTTCTTTACATTGTGTTTGTGCCGAAAATTTATCTATTTTACAAAATCTGCAATTGTAACGAGCATTAAAAGATTCTGAAAATCCTAATAAAGAGTGTAAACCTAAATTGTCACCTAATAATAGTGTCGTAATAAAATAAATTTTAATATTTGTACCATCAGCGCCCTGAACATCGATACCTTCTTCAAATAAAAATTGTAATTCGTTGATTAATATGTTAAAAACTGATTTATTGCCATAGTCTTTCCTATCATTGCTATGAAATAATATTGCCAAAAATATATTTTCCATTAAAGACCTATATTCGGGAGGAAATGTTGCAATACTAATGTATACACCTCCTAATTTATGTATACCTGCATGCGAAGAAAGTGGATTGCCAGACTCAAAATCATCGTAATATATTAATAACGGCAAAACAAATTTATTGCTGTCTTTTAAAATTTTTTGAAAATGGTTTGATTGATAAATATTAGAAATTCCATTTGTATCCGTTTTTAATAAATTAATATACAAAATTAATTTTTCCAGAAAACCTGGAATTTCAAAAATTTTCTGAAAAACCACACGTAAAGGAATGAATTGTGCAGTAACATTAATTGGTTTTAACAAGGTAATGTTGTTTTCTATTCGAGTTTCTAACCGATTTCCCACAATAAATTCAGTAGGGCGAATTAAAAATCCTAACGATTCAAACTTCTTTAATCGTAAATATTCTGTCTCCAGATTGGCAAATAAATTTATAAACTGATCAAACATGTCAACAATATTATCGTGAAGATCTTTGAAATTTTGATTTAATTGTGATAAAATAGAATTTTTTAAAATAGCAATAAAACCTCCCAAAAATAAATCTTTAATGTTATCTACTACTTCTTGAACACAATTTCTTGGCAATATTGGTGAATCATATAGTTTAGCCATAAATAATAAAAGGTGTTGCTGAAGCATTTCTTTTAAATTTTCAATACTATTTAAATTTTCATTTTGACTAGTACTACTGTTGCTGGTAGCATCACTATTACTAGTAGTAGCATCACTACCACTAGTAGTAGTAGCATTACTAACACTAGGAGTACCATCACTACCACTAGTAGTAGCATCACTACCACTACTAGTGGTAGTACTGTCACCACCAATAGTAATACCACTGTTAGTAGTACTGTCAGTATGAAAATGTTTTATCCGTAAATGGTTTTGATAAGATCTGAAATTAATAAAATCTCGAAAGCAATTAAACTCTCTGCATCGATATGTTGAATTTTTTTGTAATTTATGTTGAATTTTGAAATGCAAATATAAGCTAGATGGCGACGGAAAATTATTGTTGCATATGAAACAAACTGGCATCTTAAATACTAAATAAATAAAATAAAAATAAGTAAAGAAATAAAATTAAAATAACTAACGTATGAACCTACTAGTAATTATAAATTAAACACAATAAAAACAAATTAAATTAAAATTTAAATATAAAATAAATAAGTAAAATTATTACTTAAAATGAACGGAGTATTGTTTCTACCCCAACGAAGTTACCATCCCACTCAGTTTGCAGTCCATATATCCCTTTCTGAACGATGAGCCACAATTGACCAGCTTCGTAAGGATAATTTGCCTTAAGTGCATGTGTTATTTTAAAACAAATGTCAATTGTTTTGCCAATTGTTGGGATTTCGTATAGAATATCATCAAATGCTATGTAGCATGAATTTATAGCTGTTAAATTTTCTCCCACAACAACTGGAGTTGGTTGAAATGTCAGACCAAAGGACTTCAATTTGTTTTTCTTAATCTCTATCGAAGATTTTAGGTCAGTGATATCCTGTAATAATAAATTTATATAAGATTTATTAAAATAAAGAGATTCAAATAATTTACTTTTACATGCATAATAAACCCATCCGTCATTTCTTTTTTTGTGGGTCTCCAACTGATTCCCTTTTTATTTCTTGTCACTGTTACAGGTTTCACCAGTAATGGTAACATATTTAATAAACGTAAATAATACAAATCTGTGAAATAATGTAATATTAATTTATATGAAATATTATAGGAAATAGTATGTAATTATTTTAATTCTATGCCAAGAAATAATAGAAATCTATTATAAGCTTATGATTTTAATTAATAACCTATAGGCAAATCTTCATCACTACTTAAATTAAGTAAGTAATCTCGAATTTCAGCATTTTTTGACTTCTTTGCGTACTGTACGATTTTTTTAGCAAAACTGCTAAATTCATTAGTGAATGTATCTTCTTCTATCGAAGGATATATATTGTGAAAATCGATTTCCAACTGAAATGTTTATTAAATAAGTATAGGCATAATAAATTTCAAAACTTATTTACCAAAGTATATCCCAGCTTTAATTTCAAAGCTGGAAACATTGTGTAGTACCTCAAGATGGTAGTCTCATTACACAAATGTTTTCTTTTAGAAAAACTGGTTTTCCATCTTGCAACGACATCGGTCCACGGCTCTAAATTATGTTTTAGCCATATTACATCTTCATCTTGTATTGTGTCTATATTTTCATTAGAAGAATCTACAAAAATTAAAGCTTTAAAATTTTTTTTTTATATTAGTTCAAAATTATCACTTTTGGAAGCACAAACGTCAATTTGTGGAACATTTTTGATATTACTACAGTGAGACCTGTTTAATGCAGAATTTTGTTTTGTAAGTGAATTTTTCGGTGCCCAAAATTATGTAAATGCGCAAACAGCAAGTAAAAGTAATTACGCAAGTCCGTATTTTGGCTTTTGCAATAAATTTTGGTACGAACCTGTCACAGAGGAGACGATATAATGCAGAAACCCCAAACGATTCTGGTTTATACAGGTTTCACTCTATTAATATTATAACGTTAAATTGTTATAAACTATGCATATTTGTGTTGAAATATTTCCATAACTTTTATAATACAAGTTCTTTCAATCTTTGTATTTTATAAAAATGTACCTGATAATTTTCGTTTTACTAGAAGGTTTCCTTGCTTCAAAGTTCTTCTCATATTATAGAACTTCCTAAATAATTTACCAGAACCTAGTGTTCTAATTTTGCCTTCACTAGTACGTTTATTAATAGTGGCGAAATAAATTTCCTAAAAGAAATATAATAATAAATCACATTCAACTTGTAAAAAACATAATTTTTATGTAAACAAGTGGTGATATTTACTTTTATTTCATTAGGAAATACCCCTACTATCCCATTTGCAAATTCTTCGAATCTCGAAGTATGTATTCTACAATTATTGTAAAACAAAATTATTTCTGTAAACAGATTATGAAATTATTTTACCTTTTATCAAAATCATCTTGGAGTTCCGCTAAAATTAAAATTTCCACAATAGTGTCTCGCATGGATTCTTTTAATTCGTTGTTAGTTTTGTAATAATTCAAAACAGCTTTACCCTTAATTGACGAATTAAAAATTTCCTTCAATTTTAATTTTTCAGCACATCTATTATGCTTTTCTTTCAATTCAATTAAAAATGGTGAATTTATCAGTTCATTTTGACTGACACCCACAATAGCAGTATGGAATTCAGCTCTCTCACAAACTGCAAGAAAAAATGGTAATAATAATTTCTTAATTAATAATCGTTTTAAAACCTTTATTATTATCGTCGAAAGATGCCAGGCTTAATGAAGAATTTTCGCTGAAGTTGGTCTCAGTGTCAGTGTCGGACAAAATACAAGGCGCTTTGTAAATATTGTACTTCTTTAAAAATAAAATTCGAGGGCCTACTTTAGGAATAAGTTCTGTTATTTCCTTTTCCGTTAAGCTATCGAACGCCTCCATATTAATTTCATGTTCTGAAATAAGTTGAAGTATATAATTCAAACGAATAATAAGTATTATAATTTATAAAGTTATCTTGAATTGTGTGTTCACATTTTCAAGATTCTTCTTTGTAAGCAGTTAATTTTACATACCAGATTTTGCTTTACGGCATATTTATTATTTAATAAATTGAAATAAATTATTTAAGAAAGTTTGGATGGGTTTTCAATAATTATGTTATGAATTATGGTCTTATTTAGTATATAAAAATTAATATGTATACAATACGTGCGACTTACCTTCGAACAAAGCAATTAAATTTTGGAAACCCCATTCGGTTAACAACTTTTCAACGGATAATTCCATCATTATAAAATCATTAATTTTTACCAATTCACAAATATTAATAACACAACGATACACTTTTAAAACTTCTTATAATATTATAGTAGGTAAGAACATGTAAATCCAACGACTTCTATTTTATTATGGCGCAATTGTATGCTAAAAATGCAACTTTGCAGCTTTTTTATCTCGCAACGGAATTGTAGGTGTATTGATAACCCTCGTCATCAAACATCTAGTAGGTACATGCAAAAAAATATGTTTTTTTAAAATGAATAATTTTTTAGTACTGTTTACTAAATTTTTTATTAAAATGAACTAAATTTTTAGTACATTTTTTTACTTAGACTAGCAAATTATTTACTGTCGCAAGGTAAAATCTTAATAACACTTACCAAAAGTGTTACATGTAATTACAAAATATTTTAGTATTGTTGACAATTTTTGTGTACAATAAATGTTTTTTAAAATGAATAATTTTTTATTACTGTTTACTAAATTTTTTATTAAAATGAACTAAATTTTTAGTAGATTGTTTTACTTACACTAGCAAATTAATTATGTCGCAAGGTGCAATCTTATAACATTTACTAAAAATTTTATATGTAATTACAAAATATTTTAGTATTGATAACAACTTTTGTTATTTCATAATCATTACAAATTTATTTTTCTCAGTGTGCACTCTATTCTACATCATTAGGAGTATATAACTTTTCAACTTATCTCCGGTATTTCCATATTTTTAATCGTAGATGATAGTACTATTTTTGCCTCTAATGATTTTGTGAAGTTATTTTCTTTGAAGGTAATAAAGTGAGCTGTTGGAAGACGAACACACAGACCCAGTTTGAAACAAATCCAAAACAAAATTTAATCCAAAGTTAAATTGCATTAAACACGTTTCTACTATCCTACTACTGACCTGGCTTATCCTCTTTGATCGTACCGCTTAGCGTTAGATCGAGTTGGCCTCATAGCCTTTCAAATCCTCAGGCTGTTGTATGATATATGTCCACTACTGTGGAAGCTTTTGGATAAGTTTAAAGAAGCTAGTAACTTACCTTTAGTACTATTTGATACAAAAGAAAATTTATCATATAAAAAAGTTTGACAGAGTATGTTTATTCATAAATAAATAAATTTTTAAGTTATCCGTAGGTACTTGAAAATGTTACATTTTTTATTATTTTGTATCATTTCAATTTAAAACTACAAAGGCTGAAGTTTGATCCAGTCAAGGATGGATCAAGAAAGGAATCGATTTATAGAAGGCATAAGGATGAAATACGATAATTTGTAGTGGTACAAAATATTATTACAAAGTAAAATATTCAACCTTTAACCTTGACTTGTCCTTAATTAACCAAACTTTTATAAAAGTATTCCAGTCATCCTGAACGAAGTATCTCTTTCTGGATTTCAATTTACGCAGTGTGACTCATTTCAGGATCACTCCGAGCGACTTTTTGCTTTTGCAAAACTGTAGTGTAACTCAATTTTGAAATTTCTGTGTTGCATTTGTACTTTATAATAACTAAATGTAATTATTTTGCTGCAACGAATTAAATTTCGTGTTTCATCGAGATAATCAATTACAACTAAGAGCAACTGATTCATTGTTGGTTAACCACATTGTAATTGTAAATTAATAAACCTATTAACTTTTGTGTTACCAAAAAGAAACAATAGTGATTATTTCGTGCATCTTATGACAAACATTTACGAGCACCCACAAACGTTAATTAAATTTAAATTTATCGAGAGGATTAATTCCAACGAGATTATTTCATTTGAGTTTTAATAAAAATGAAAAAGTTTGTGTTTTTATTTATTGCTAATTATACGAAGAGCAACCAAAGTTGTAATTTATGTTCCTATTTATACCAACAGCATTGTTGGTCAAAATTTATATATTTTTGGCCTAAAAAGTTTTTCTATACAATTCCAGGTGAATAAGTTTAAATCCCCAGATGTACATAAACTTTTCAAAGAGATTTGAACTAAACAACTTTTGGTAATGCATGCAAAATGCAATTTAATAAAAGGGGATGAATGCATCAATGCACGAACAATAGAGATGGCACGAAGTCACCCACTATAATGCTGGAGAGGAACGTGGGGGTCCACGAGGAAGACTGCGTGAATGTGAAATCCAGAACAGAAATATCAGTCGTGTCGGAACGTTTAGAGGGTGAAGATGTAATAGGGTCGACTCCAAACTCAAACTTCATGTTTACGTAAATAACGGTTTTCGTAAATATAAAATTTCATTTGTTTTTGTGTTCTTTAAGAACGTTAAAAAAGGTATTCTGAATGTGATTAATAATAATCGAGTTTAAAATTTTTTCTCGTAATTTTTATACCACTTTAAAATTCCAACATTTTCGAATATAATTTGAGTACATTCAAGATTTTTGTAAGTCCTTTTAATCTTTATTGTAGTGTGATGTTGTCATTGTTTATGCGTTCAATCGAGTGAACCGACGTGACCCTAATATTATTTTTTATCGGATGTTAAATGTTTATTAAACTTCAATTTTATTGAAGTTAATTTGCTTTATTAATCGAACATCAATAACAGTTTAATTTGCACTAAAAAAAAATATTTGATACACTAAAAGAAATTACGAAATTATTCGACTCCGCATATTTTTGCAAATTTTTTTTGAATAAAAATTCCTTAAATTCCATTGCTTGTTTTCTAACTTATTTATTATTAAAATATAATTAAATAGAAAAGTTGATTGAACGTAACATTTTTTAAGTAAATTATTTATTCTTTTTCAGTTTAAATTGGATAAACTAAAAATCAATAAGGCTTTAATAAAGCTTATATTTCAAGATATTTCAAAATATACTGGCTTTAGGTTACAGCAATACTGAAGTAAATTGTAACACTTGGTTAAATCCAATATTTTTTTTTCGGCATTTTCATTGAAGTTCACTGTTAAGTTGTAGTTAATTGTTATTGTACTTTATTTATCCGTTAATTTGTAAAAAAGCAATTATAAAATTCTTAATGGAAGTTTATCTGTTTGCGTTTGACGGGATCAATGAAAAGATTAACGAGGATGAATTAACAACGCTTTCATTACTGCCATGCGAATAATGAACGCATATACGAGGTACAACCAAAAAATGACATCCCTGCTTTAGTTAAAATTCTGCTTGGTGTTAGATATTTTAAAATCCAAAAAGAGATAAACGAAAATGCGAAGAATTGAATTAAGTATTTTGAAAGGGAAACTTAATTTTCCAGTTCAGATCCTTTTTGATTGCCCAATACGTAATGGGTTGAGGCATACATAATTAAAATGCAAAATAAAATATTTATTAAAAAAATTCAATGAATATTGAAGCCAATGCGTCTTGAGATAAACTTTATGAATATTAAATTAGCCGGCTTAAATTCAAAATTAAATTTTGAAAACTTCCGAATTTTCACACCGATTCGAGTTTAAAATGTCTCTTAATATTCAAACTAAACGAAATGAAAAAGTTAGTTTTTAGTTAATTTTTCCTTCTCGGTTTTTTCGCTCAACAGGTTAAAATGAATGTAATTGGTGGAATTACAAACTGGAGCAATGTTTACGGTTATTATCAATAGTTATTCATGGATTTTATGATTCACATAATCTGTGTTTAATTTTTCTTGACAATCACTGTAAATGATAATATTGCAAAAGTATTCCGTAAACAGCGTGATGTGTTATTTCGCAATGAGCAACAATCTTTTGTTCACTTTTTTCCATGTAATTACACTTTTTTTTTTATAAAAGAGATACCGAAAGTATACAAAAAACTGACGGAATATGAAAAATTAGTCTGTCGTAATTGGGGCGTGAGCTGTTCCATTCAATAATAATATTTACTTTGAAACTGATGTCACGCCTGGTTATTTCAATTGTTAACAATAAAAATGGCCATTGACCCTTTTCTGCATTTGCACGAATACTAGGTTTAGAATTGATTTGGTTAAATCCACTTTAAGGGGCGAATATTTTCAATTTTTAATCTATAGCTTAACTCGATTGAACTTCTCGCGATTTTAGGTTTCGCGTATATGCAAATTAGTTGTATTGAATTTTAAGTTTTTGCTTTCTTTTTATCATGAGGTTATGTGCATCTAAAAACCGTTAAATTCAATGACTAGAAGATGCGATTCCCGTAAGATGCAACACAACTTTTGTTACGGCCCACATCTTTCTTATTTACGATGTAATAGAAATTATTTATAGCTTATTTCCATATTTACATTTTTAACATTCATTGTCTTTAAAAATTAAACTGTTAAGTAGAATGCAGTTTTCGCAACTGCAGTCACATTAATTTTTAAAACCACGTTAGTCGGTGTCATCGGTCTTTCAAATTAAGTAGAACCTGTCTAATTTGACACCGTCTAGTCCGACACTTCCCAGATTTTCATGTGAAAGGTGATAGAAGTAAGCAGAAGCTTAACCTGATTTCATCAGCAGATGCATCTGCTTTTTCGTTCTGCCCCTATGATTTCTTATCATGTTGTAATAACTAATATCAGGTTGTATCGTATCGTAGTATCAAAGTGCATGTACTATTTAGGCAATTATACCTATCACGACACCATGAATTATTGGTCCCTTTATTTTTGTCTTAGTATTATGACTTTACGCCGTCCTTTAGGTTTGTCGTCGGCTATCGTTCATCCTCATCAGTTTTCTCTGAGAAACATTTTATCGCTTTTTTTATTTTCTCGTTGTGAGAATAATATACGTTGTTATTATAATAGAAAATAACCTGAGTAACATGAAACTTGCACATTATAAAGAAAGAATGTTTGATATTTATTACAATCTCAGTTTTCTTTTAAAATCCGCCACTTCGTATAGTTTGTGTCGAATTGGACAGGTTCTACTGTAATATTAAATCCAATCACCAATGCCGTTGTAGTTAAAAACCATACTAAAAGTACTGTCCTGTTTTATTTTTCTTATTTTCTGTACTTATGTGATAATGTCGTTTTAATGCCGCCAGGCAAAATTGCCATCCTCTTTTTCCACCTTGGTGATATTACATTTCCATTTTCTTCTTGGTAATTTTTAATGAATGGTTCCAGAATTTGTATAAAACTTTGGTCGCAAAAATATTCGGAGAAATCTGTATTAAAACTGCCATTTATTGGTACTAAGTACTGGATGAGTTTAAACACGTCTTACGCTATTAACGTCTCTATGTACGCAGTTTCGCATGATTTCTTCAACCAATCTAAACCCAGGAAGGGGAAAATGTAAAAGTAAAATCACCAATGTCTAAAGAGAACTGCAAAATTTTGTTAAAAATTGCATCAAATCAGGCCAAATTGCTCTCCACATAGTTCAGGTTGTCGCAATCTTCAGTAATATTAGAAATTTGATTATCAACCTCTTCTTCTTCTTCTTTAACATTTTTGAGATCAATTGATCTGTTCAATCAACAACTGTGTCAAGTTTCCTTGCCACTATTGGCTTTCTTCGAAAATATCGTTGTTTTACATCCGGTAGGTAGCTTGCTAGACTGGCCTTCAGATGTGCCTATAACCTTAGTTTTTATGTTAATGATGACAATTCATTATTTGCTCCAAAGTACAAAGACTTAAAAGAAATTTTTACTCTTTTTCGGATTTGAACCCGGTACCTCGCATTTGCAATTAATCGCGTTAGCTGCAAGGCAAATAACCGTCTCTATCAAATCAAAAATTGATTAAATAAATTGGACTAGCGTCAGTTCTTTCTGAGACGGAGATCGTACAAGTATAAAAGCTAAGAGTTTTATAATTAAATTTTCCAGGCTATGCAACCTGGAAGCCGCACTGAAACTATTTTTACACGTTTAATTATTTATATAATAATAAATACAGTATTATTTTCAAAAAAATAAAATAACTTAACCTAAAATCATAATTTGCTAGGTGCAGAAAGCTTTCTTTATAGGACAATGTTTATTATTCTTCCTCGACTGAACTTCCACTAATTGACTGAATTAATTAATTATTTATACTTTTCAAGAAAACTTTTTATTTTCTTCAAATCATTTTTGAACTTTTAACATTACATTCGCTTCTCTGCATCTGCAAAATATTTACCGGTCGCTTGCTTTATCTTAATGCATAACAACAACAATTTGATGCTGATATTAATCTGAAATCAGTGGTTTTTAACCCTTTTGTTTGCATAACCCTTAGACACTTAATTTGCATGTGCGTACGCCCACATTCAAATGATAATAATAAAAAATAAATTGTTGTTTTTATTTCTCATAAAAAAGTCATCAGTTTTTCTATCAACATAGGATTTTTTTAAAATTCTGTTTATACGTGATTTTTGTGTTACTCATAGACAGATGGAAAGATGACATACATGAAATATTATAATAATCAATATAAATAATAGTTTAAAGTAGTAGTGGTTTACATTGGCGTCGGTTACTTTATGTTCATAAAATATTTGTATTATTTGCTGAAACATTTCAGTCATTACGAACAGACAGACTAATTTAAATAATATTTTATAAAATATATTACTATAATTTTTGTTTGTGTGTTAAACTCCAACACAGATAATAACAAATATTTTAATAATTATAAAAAAAAATTGTAAACAAATTTTTAAAAAAATTGAATTCTTATGGGTAATTTACACGGGTTAAGTAGATAAGTGATTAACTAAATTTTAAGCAAATTTTAGGTTAGAATTAAGTGTTTGTCCAACTTAATAGATAGTTCACACGTTAAAATTAAGTTAAATTTAACTAAATCACTTATCAACTTAACCCGTGTGATTGAGCCTTTAGATTTTAACCGCCATATTAGCCCAGTCAAAATAGACATTGACCTTTGCATAAATTCCCAAAAAGCTGAAAATTTACATGAACGTTAGGGATACCATTATAATAAAATTGTGAAAAGTCCCCATCGATTCCATGTGTGCAAAAAATTTTATGAGAGGTCAAAGTTTGCAAACATGGGTTTTTTGAATTTTTTAGCAAAACGGTTAGTTTTATGAGAAAATTAGTAGCCAAAAATTGTAGATCATTTAATTATCTACAAAAGTTATTCTTACACTTTTTTTTCTAAGATTCACCATTTCTGAGAAAAAGCGATTCCAAAATTCACTAAATTTGTATTAATTCTCCTTAAACGCACACGTTTCCACGCAACCTATGTACACAGAAAAAAAAGGTGTACTTAAAAGTAAAACAATTTGTGCCTAGATTGTTTACAAGTACAAATTGGGTGAAAATTAGGTACAATTCTACTTAATTTTAGTCAAATTCAGTCATCTCTAGAGCAATTGTACTATTTTATAGCACAAATTGTGCTAAATTTTTACACAATTTGTACCTGTAGATAATCTAGGCACAAATTGTTCTACTTTTAAGTACACATTTTTTTCTGTGTACTATGGAGAATACGACTTTAGTAAATTTTAGAATCGCTTTTTCTCAGAAATAGTGAATCTTAGAAAAAATAGTGTAAGAATAACTTTTGTAGATAATTAAATGATCTACAATTTTTGGCTAAACTAATTTTTTCATGAAACTAACCGTTTCGCTACAAAATTCAAAAAACCCATGTTTGCAAACTTTGACCTCTCATAAAATATTTTTCACACATGGGATCGATGGGGACTTTCCACAATTTCATTATAATGGTATCCCTAACGTTCATGTAAATTTTCAGCTTTTTGGGAATTTATGCAAGAGTACCCCTATTTTTATGTCTATTTTGACTGGACTATATTGAATACCACTGGTGAGTTAGTTGCTTCAAACGCCAAAATTTTGCACTCAGATAAGATCAGTAGCGGATAAAGAAAGAAGAATTAAAGAAGTTCAAAATTTAACCAACTTTGCGATTTATGGTGGTTAGTTGATTTGCCCTGGCGCCAAAAAGTTTGGGGGTCACAACTAGTTTTGTGACTTTTTTGTCAGAAATTTAATTACAGTTGTGTTACTAAATTTCATTTCGGGGTCAAAAGATATTATTAAGTTGCCTTTGGGATTTCAAGTTAATAAATAATTATTGGAACCCTTCAAATTTTTTTACTATTATTATCTTAATAGAATCGCTGTTGTCATTAAATACATCGATTTGGGTGTTTAATAAGTGATCCAAAAATTAAAAATTTTTCCTTTTTGAATAGCAAACGTAGTCACATGGAGCTAAATCAGATGAATATTATGGTGAATGATTAAGCAAAAAAGTTTGATTTTTACTCAAAAACTCACTGAAAATTGTTGAACACTATGAAGGTGCATTATCATGCAGTAATCTCCTAGTTTCGTAGACAAATCTTTTAGTTAAAATTTGATAAATTATAGTTTTTGGTATTCCAAGCTCCATTTTCATAAATCTCACTAAAGATTTCTTAGAAACTCCAACAAAATTACGCACTTTTTTAATGTTTTTCTCAGTAATTGCTTCAGTTAGTGGAGCTGGACGTTCATCATCACTTATAGCTTTTTGGCCTTCTGTGAAACGTTTATAATATCTAAAAACTTGTGCTTTTGATTGATTCTTTGGTTTTTGTACATTTTTCACAAAAATTCACATTTTTTGATGCACAAAAATTCCTGTCACTTAATGCGTTGTATTTTGACTCACACTAATGGAAATGTCATAAAACTTCCATAGTTTGTTAAGGTCGGTTCACACTATGTAAATCAATTAGTAGCTAGCAGATAGCGCTACGGATTCTATATACTTATAAATCGATTTTTATTATTTTTGGGACAGAAGCACCCATTCTAGTTAATATCATTAAATACATTGTAAGGAAGCAGGTAAATGAAAGATATTCAAAACTCAGCGCTGGCTGCCAAAAGCTGGAAATCTGATATCTGTCTGTTCGTAATTTTAAAAGCTCCGAAATACTAAGGTAAGCCCAATAACAGAATTGAGCAGAAAATGTTAGCATCACTTCTTAGAGGGGAAGATTATCGTGTTGTTCCTACAAATAACTTCAAAAATTGCATCGGTGGAACAGTTACTGAAACTTTTATTAATAGTTAATATTCCGAAGTTCGAATCAATGCGCTGGAAGCCATTTTCAGCACTGCAACTCATCCGCTACCTATATAAGTTGTAATATTAAGTAATATTTCATACTAAAATAAAAGAGAGTAAATTTATATCACTTCGATTTGTTACTTCTTGATTATAAATCCTCAAAATAAGATTTTCCTCTCGACTGCAGAAAACTTTTAATTCCTACTTTGTTTTTTTAACATATAATTTTGTTTGGTGTTTTGTTTCTCTTTCATATTCATCTTTTTAAATTGAAGCGTTGTATATTATTTTACCATAAAAGTAAAAGCGTCGGTACTTAATTTCTCCGAGATACAGCACATTTTAAAATTTGCATACCACCCAATCACGTACATTTTTATTTATCTGGAGGATCTTTTTATTTATTATTAAAGTACGTAATTTATAAAATAATTAAAACTTGAGACCTAACTTGATGTTGAATAATATAGGGTTATCCATAAGGGCTACAGGATGTTATTTTGTAATCAAGCACGTTTTAAATTAGAAAACTTCCTTTTTTCACTTTAATATAAAATTTGATAATTTGCAATTTTATGTGAAAAACAATATAGGCTAAATTTTTTTGCCCAAATTTTATTGTAGCTAATTATCATAATCGTGTCAGTAGACTTTGATTGTAAAAAAAGAAATTAAAGTGGATTATAGATGACAACTGTGAAATATAACCACATTTTTTAAGTTTTTTTAAAAGGAGCTTAAAAATATCTTGTACAAATGTAAGCCTTATTAATCCATTGTTTAACAGTTGTTTATTTTTAGTACATACCTTCAACGTGATATTTTCTAGTAAATATTTCAAAGAAGTTTTCCTGAAACTCATTATTAGAAGCTTTACTTTTATCAAATATCTTTGAAGTTTTTCAATTATAAATTCTATTCATTATTTATTTACATTTACGTATACCTGCATTAATTTATTTTCTATTATTAAATTCGTTGTTCTTCATTTCTATTATAATAATACTTTTTTCTGAATTAAAATGCCATATTTGTGAATACATTTTCTTGATATATATATTTTTTTGTTTTATACTTTAAATAAAGACCGGGCAAAAATAAATAACTGAAATAAATTTTAAAATTTCTAACCGTCCAGTTTACGACGTTTCTGTTTGTTCCATACAAATTGCTCCCAATGTTCTCAAGTTCTTATTTTGAATTTTAATTTAAAAAATCGATGCTAAACTAAAGCTAACGTTATGATTTGTTTTGCAATATTGTTTTCATCCTATCCGTTGCAAACCTCCAAATGCAATAATTTGAGTTATTATTGGTACGATTCTCAAATAATAATAGTTGCATCTTCTAACAATGCAAGTTCGTGTGTGGAAAATTGCCAACAGTAAATTTTACAAAAATTTACTATAATATGAAAGTAATTTTTGGCGGCTATATTAATTAGGTTATTTTGAGCTGGGATCAGAATTTTCGTAGAAGAATGTAATTGGTCAAATGAAAACATCAATAACATATCGGAACGTTTAACAAAATTTTCATTTACTTTTCAGTAGCCTTCAATACAATAAATCTTTGCCAAAATGTTCTTCGAAACCTGTAATTTTATCTTACAGTGGAAATTTATACTTTTCGCTTTCTTTTGGACTATTGTTGCATCGATTCAAAAACTCATTTAAAATTTCTTTTGTTACGTTTACCATTAAACATACACGCAGACAAGAGTTCGTCCATAAACGAAGTAAATTATCATTTTTGATACCGAGTTTGAAGGAAACTATCGTTTCATATTCAGTATCATGTTTCGTTATTACAACGTTTGACATATTTACAACGAAATTTTAAGATAAAACCAAAATTTCATAACTGACGTCTCACTAACACGATAGCAATCCAGTTCTGTATCGATTTGACTTCCGTTTCACCTATCGTTTCGCAGTTCCGGATTCCGGTATGTTTTCCGTTGAACCACCCCCATATCTCCGTGCACTCTTAAAATCGCCATTAAAAATCGGATCGAAAACGTTTAATTTGCAAACGCGAATTCAAAATTTTATTTCAATTTTCTCATCCACTAACCAGAAATTTAAAAACTGCTTAATCGAAATCTTACTTTTAAAATTCCCTACCTGAATTTGTGCGTTAAAATGCGTAGAACGATTTAAATTAAAATAAACGACGTCGTAATTTCTAATTTCAAAAATTTTAACGTTCTTTCAACTTATTTAACATTATCATTTGAGATACCCAACAGAACCAAATTTTGGTAAAATATTAGTGAACTAGAAAATTATGTACATGCATAAATGATTTGCTATATTTAAGATTTTCTCATTTCGAAAGAAAAAGAAAGGTAGCGCACCGCAATGATGTTACTTTTCTTTCTGTCATAACTTAATCATCTAACTTTTTCTTTTATTTTCGTTTCAGTTTTCCTCTTGCCGGTCCAAGAGAGTCCCAATCCAATTATTGCTAGAAAAAATTTAAAAAATCTTTCAATTCAAAGTTTTAATTAATGTTGAAGCTGGTAATCTCACTTTAAATACGCTTTTTTCTTTTTAATTAATCAAAACTTTAATTGGAATGTCGAACGAAAATTTAAAGAATACGTGGTGATGAATCATATTATGATAATTAATTTAAGCTACTACTCATTTGGGAATAAATTGTGCAATAAGTTTATTTTGTGTAGGTCTCAAAGAGAAATTAGACCGTTGAAAGTGTTTAGTTGCAAATTTTGAAAACTGTTATTTGATGTGTTGTAGATAGAATACGCAAGTGTAAGAAAGTTAGAACTAATTTATCGTTTTTGTTGAAACAGCGCTTCTGACAAAGTAATAATCAGATATAGTCAAGTTTAGTATACGTCAAAAACATTATTCGCGAATCTTCAATGATTCTGTTGTCCTTGACGGCTCTTGCTACTGTATCAAGTTTGTAATATGCTCGGAGAGAGAGATCGGACTATGGGACTGTCAGTAGAAATTTTGTTCGTTCGCGATGTAAACATGCAATGAATAGTAAAGAGAAGAATTTTTATTTAATAAAATAAATAGTGAGTGATAGTGATAAAATTGACTATGGCTACCTCCTTGACAGCTGTTGGATTTGTCTGGGCTACCTTGTCACTTGCAGCTGCCCTTCTTTGTTGCTCTGGATTTTACCTGCCATTCTGGATACAGGTATGTCGTATTAAATTATAACTTTGAATGAAACCACTTCTTCTTTCTTATAATATTAAGACTGCGTTTATAAAAACCTTCTCGGCCTAAAACAGGTGCACGTACTACAATAACATTTAAAAATTGTTACCTTGTACTAATTACATAATTTTCGTTATACACCAAATATGTGGTACAATAAATTTGTAGGTAACACAAACAATTTTTTTTAGAAAAGGTACGTAATGTGACCAACCAAATAGACAATCTTATTTAATTTCCTTAGCTTAATTACCTACTCAATTTAAACCTAATGATCCTTAACCTTTGACCTATCAAACATTTCGTTCATCCTTAAATTTCCTTTGCTGATTTTGACTTCAAAAAGGTTGGTCACTCACTGTTGATTAGATGCATTTGGGGTTACTACTACTAACCATATTTTCACCCCTAAATTAAGTCTCACCTCTATTAAAATAAAATGTAAATAGGTAGGTTGGAATTTTGTAAAGGAAATATGATGCGCTGCTATTTTAGGGGCAGAAAAGAATCGCGTAACCAGGATGCTTTCAATTCAATCAAATAAACCTATTGTTGTTTAAATTTCACGTCAATATTTATAAATCAAAGAGTTTGTAGGACAGCAAATCCGGGAAAAGACTACTTTGTTTTAATATATTACGAGTATATTAATTTGTAACCGGATTACAGAGGTGGCTTGGTGTGTTCGGTTGTTCTATAGTTAACTGATTCGAATTTCAAATTCAACTTGGTAAACTTTTCGGTTCTAAATTGGCCTAGATTTACAAGGACAGAAAGCTCATAATGCTTGATAATCGTGCAAAAATAATTATTTTTTTTTCCAAATATTGGCAATTGCTGTATATTACACTTATACTTCCGATACTGCTCAAATTGCCATATTTAATGGTAATTAAATAGCAAAATTTTAGGAGACCGGGAATATATCGGACAGATTTATAATTCTCGATACAGCTGCGTGAGTGGTAGAGTTCTAACACTAATTGATAGCAGTGATGACGCTAATGTGCAGAAACTCACAACTCAGACGACGGCCATATTATTTCTGCCATGATTTAATGTTAGAAGTCTACCACTTCTGAGTGCAATTAGCCATTACAAATAAAAAATGACGGAACCCAGCTATAATGAGTGAATGAATTTGAATGATTTTTTATTGGATTTCTAATACCATTAACTAAAAAGTTTAAGATAGAGCCCAAACCATCGAAAATGTACTGAAAAATTGCGTAGATCGAATCAGGCACTGTAAAGCAAGTCGTGGAAGCCATTTGAATGATGTTGTGTTTCATTCATAAATTTCAATGAGGGCCCTACCAATAATATTATAATTTAGACAAAATGTCTATTAGTATTTTTTTAAAGCGAAATTAAATTCCAAATTTTACATGGCCCTCCCTATATAATTATTAATTAAAGTTTGATTTTGTTTTTAAATTTACGGATTTTCAAAACAGCGGTAATTTTTAATGGGTAAACTTTTTAATTTATGGTACAAAAAAAAATTAATCAAATCTATTCACTCACGAAATTAAATTCCAAATTTTACAAGGCCCACCCTGTATAAATTTTTATAAAAACGATGATCATATAAATATTCCAAAGTTAATGGAATTTTGATAGGTTGTTTGGGGGTATTCAAAGATGTCTATCCTAAGTTTTTGACCTTCAAGACCCTGTGCTAACTTAAGAGGGGAGCGGAAACTTCAAAATTTTTTGACTTTTTTCAGGTTTTTGCTTATATTTCGTAAACTAAGTACATTTTGTGTACCATAGATCTTCTCAAAGTTGTAGAGCTCTAAATTTTCTAAAATTTGGTTAGTAAATCAAATTTTTAGACCCAATATTAACCGAGATAGAGCCAATCAAAGTTAGACAAAGTTTCTCAAAATAAAAAAAAATGGTCGAAAAACGATGGTTTTTCCTCTATAACTATTTGTTACCATCATTTACATGTTAATTATGTTAATCATTCATTAATATACTCATCTTAAAATACCTTTATGATCACTCTCCCCCACTATACCCTGTCTTATTTCACCAAACGTGAAGATGCCTCATTTTAATGTAATAAATGCCAATTAATATGCGGGATCTTCATGTTTGGTTAAAAGGAAGGGCAGGGGGGAGAATAATAATAGATGTTTCAAGATGTTCATATTGATGAGTGATTAACATAATTATCATGGAAATGATGGTAATAAATAGTTATAGGGGCAAAACCTTCGTTTCTTGCTTATATATTTCATTTTGAGAAACTTTGTTTAACTTTGATAGGCTGTATCTTGGTTAATATTGTGTTAAAAAATTTGGTATACCAACCAAATTTTAACAAATATATTGTTTTATAAGTTTGTAATAAACTATGGTATCTAAAATATACAAGGTAAGCAAAATTCTGAAAAAAGTCCAAAAATTTTAACGTTTTTGGTCCCCTCCCTAAGTTAGCACAGGGTCAAGTCAAAAACTTAGGATAAGCATCCTAGGTACCCTTAAACAACCTCTAAAAATTCTATTAACTTTGGAATACTTTCCAGTTAAAAAGGGGATTATTACAATCCTTAAAAAAAGAAACAAAGCTAAACTTTTTACTTTTTAGTATAAGAAATTCAAAAAATCCGGAAACATCTAAATCCATTCACTACAACTGGGTTCCGAGGTATAAACACCAGGTTATCCATCAAATATTTTATGTGGTGTGTACAATAAATGTGTAAATAATACAAACAATTTTTACTACTACTAATAAGCCAAATATTTTCTAAATTATTTTTACCTAATAATATAGGACCAGTGGGTTTCCAAAATTTTGCAAAATTTTTTATGGTGAGGGAGTTGAAAATTTTAAAAATTCGTTTTATTTAGTAGAAATGCATAATTTGGGACTCTTTATCATCAGAAACGTAGCAAGTCAAAACCGAACTCTGATGCAAATACCACAGTGGGCCTCTATTATTTCACAAATTAGGTCACATTTTTTAATTTTTTTTGTGGGGGTTTGGACCCTGGTGCCTGCCACCACTCACACTATCTGTTGCTACGCCAGATTTTTTTATATTTTGATTATTATGAGGGTGAGCATGCTAACCGGTCCCACAATTTCAAATATTTTTTGTTAAAATTGTGGTAGCTAAAATATGCAAATTTCTTTTAAAAAATCACTTGCAATCTATGAGAATATCTCAAACTTTCAGAAAACTGTTACTTTTTAAAAAACTGGGATTTTTAAGCCAATAGAACTGCGTGGTGTGCTTTTAGATTAAAATTTCCCTATAATTAACAAAATTCAATTTAAAATAATATTTTGAAGTTTGATATGAATTGCCATTTGAACAATCTATCGTCAACTTTGGTAGCCGCGTCTCTTACTAAACCTTGCTCGAAATATTTTACATTCAGCGCACGTACCCTCAACAGAATACAACAAATGGGGTAAATCAAACTTTAATTTTTATTTAATTTTTTTTTTTTTAATTTTTTAATTTAATTTAATTTTAATTAATTAATTTAATTTAATTTTAATTAATTAATTTAATTTAATTTTAATTTAAAAAAATTTAATTTTTATGTTATCCATTAAATCTATTTGAAATTTTGTTAATTACCTACTTATTATAACCGGAGTAGGCCAGCTCGGCAAAATGGTTAACCCATCAATAAATTAGGGGGTCGATTTGGTCCATTTTGGTTTGGGTTTAACTCGGCAAAATTAGAATCATATTTCAAACTTACAATTCAAATAACATCAAAGTAAAATCACTGTTTAGCATAAATTTGCCGAAGAATAAAGCGATCCACTAGTAGCACCTTTTTTGAATTGGACAACTCGGTTAAATTTGGAAATTTTTAATTAATTAATTTTTAATTATAATTCACATAATCTTGCTTTTAATTTATTTATTCTGTATTCAATTTTAGACCAAAATAAGCCTACAATTGTTTAAGCTTCAGCTTAAGCCTGATAGCACTTTAGGATACTGGATAAGTTACGTGACGTACTTTGTTATAATATTTCTTATCTTTCAGGAAAATTGACAAACGAATTTCTAGATCTCTCTTTTAAAACTTTTTTAATTTACAAATTTTAAAATTATTTTCCAACTTTTCAGTCTTTCGTAATTTATATGATTCTCAATTTTTGTATTCAGAGTGAATTAGAATTTTGACAACTGAGATAATAAATAGGTAAATAATCTTCATTACACCTTGAATTAATATAAAATTTTAAAGGAAAATTGGTACAAAATTGGGTCAGGTGGAAAGTGTTCCATTTTATGCGTTCTCCAAGACCAAAAATTTATCAGTCAACTTTTGAAATTGTAAACATATTTAAACGATACAACTACGTTATTTCGTTGATTAATAATAAAAAGCTACACCTAGCTCCTAGCTAAGGTGGTTATTATAGTCTTGTTTATTGTTGACCAAGAGATTAGCTACTTTTATTTAGTTCTGTAAAATGCTGGAACGGAAACGTTATCATTACGAGTTACCAGGAAAACAAAAATCTATTGACAAAGTGAATCGAGATTGTTTGAACATTCTGAGTAGAAATGTTTGCAAAGGAAAAAAATTAATCACCGAAATGAGAAATTACTGCTGCAAAAGTAACAGTAGTCTTAAAATCTTAAATAAGCTCGACGCCACTCGGGAACGTTAATTTGCACCATTGTTTCAAAAAGAGAATTATTTTTCTAATTTCAGTCTGAACTTAATTTTATTACAACTTTTGATAAGATCAGAAGATTGTAAGTAAATTTTGAGGCTGAATTCTGTAAAAAGATGTAATTCAGTTATTATAAGGTGTGTCGGCGTGAGAGGGGGGAGTACCACTAAGGTACCTACAGGTAGGTACCTGTGTTTCGGATTACAGGTTTTATTTTCAGTTGCTACAAAATTACTTATACTGTGCTTCTTATTCAACATTAAACTGTATGTCCTTATTTGATTGAAGTAAGTAAAGCTTGGCCGGAGTAACTTGACTGGGTGGAGCTAATTTTATTCCATTTTTATTTTATTCATTTTGTTCCGGCTGAACTTTAAGTAACAGTTACTGATCCGTAAGTTGCTATTGAAGGTTTTCCTTATCCCAGATGCTGAAATACAGCCCCAAACAATTACACTTCCACCACCGCATGTTCCATTTTAAGCTCGATGCACTGTTACCACGTCACTATTTGAATAGAGGGTACGATTTCAGATGTCCCGATTATTTATTTTTGAATACTTCTTTGAGAACTTCCATCCTAAACTTTTGTTATCTTTTTCAACGGAATTGTTTTTTGTACTTTTTAATTACATTTCTAATACGACTTCTAGAATATTTTCTGTCAATTAAGTCTTTCCAAATTAATCAAAGTTTAATACCAATTAGTAAGTTTACAAATCGAAATTAACTATTCCTGTACATCAGAGGCTGTGAAATTTGGTTTCAGAGCTTCAGCGCTCTAAAATTGACTAAACTTTAAATAAATAGTCTTATTGATCTAAGAGTCCATTAATTTATAATTTCAAGTAAAGCTTAAATTTTGCAATAATATTTTATTTATTTTCGTCTTTGTAATATTTTGTCAATTATTATTTATGTAAATTTTTACGAAAACTATGTTCAACAGAGCGATATGTTCGTCACACGGTAAGAAACACCTATAATCATCCATGCTTTCGAGCAAGAGATTGATAAAGCGCGACTTGTACTGCCAAAATTTCAAGGGACATCATCCCAAATCTCCCAACACCAAGTTTATTTATAGCCAGATGACGGAAAATATAGAGACGCTGCTATTACAAAGTCACTGAAATAATATTTTTACGTTATTTTCTAACAGAAAATCATGTTAAGAAAACATATTTATTAAGTATAAAGGGCAGAGGTCAGTAAGTTTGTCACGTAACTTTTATGAGGGCGAAATAAATGATGTAATTAAGCGACGCAGAAGAGAGAAAATTGAAATTGAGATATTCGATGTTATTTTTTGGTAATCGTTTTACTTCTTTTTAACGTGGTATTTATGCTCTGTCTAAGTGAAAGAAAGTTTTCAAACAAACGGTTTCTTTTAGAAATTATTTGCTATGATTCTACTGGTTTCACATCAGCACAAATATTGGATTGAACTTTTTTTCTTACTTGTTGTTATTCAGATTCTTAATCGATTGTTTGATAGAAGTGTACAAAAATATGAAATAGGTATAACTTTTGAGATTAGTGTAAACAACCTCATGCTGTTTCATTCTGTGAGTGCACACGTCGGCGTTTGTGTTTTACATCGTCGTGCATTAACTACCCATTTAACCAATTAACAGCCACCAAAATCTGACGCTTGGTTAATTTACTATTCATGATGGTTTCTTTCATTCGGTCTTCGGTTAATTTGGTTTAATAATTGGCAGTTGAAAAACATGGAGAGACATAAAAATAAAATTTTATGTTTAATCCCAAAAAGAGAAAGAATTATTAAGTCACATATTCTTATGGGGCTAAGTGGATGTTGGAGCAGAAAGTTTTTATCTTATCCATCCAGTTTTCTCAACAATTTTAATTAGTACAAACTTATGTATAAAATGTGCTATAAGTAAAGTTTTTTAATTAAAATAACTTTTTTAATATTAACATTTAGTAAGAAAAAAGGCTGGAATTTTTTAAATTTTGCGATTATTTGCGGTACATGCTTATACATATTTTAAGACTATCGCTGCAATTAATCGGTGTTTTGTTTCTCTAGGATATTTTACAGGACGAAGCGTTAAATTAAAACGAGAACTTCTCCGTTTTCATATAAAAGCTTGGAATCACTAACATTATAGATTATATCAGGTTGATAATCTTCAATGGCTTGAGATTTAACACGTTTTGTGTTTTATTCCACAAATCCACTAATAAAACGTTTATGGAGTTACAAAGTAATTAAAACTCAAATCACAGTTTCAATTGTAAAAAGTGTATTTGAAGATAAGAAGTTTTATTGTTTCTTTGATCTTCAGCTTGGAAAATACGGAAAATTTAAATTTTATCATTTTCAATTAATCCTCTATAGCTTCTAATTAAATTTGTCATAAAAGCTTACTTTTTTCATGAGCCTTGGCTAATTAAATATTTTTATATTAAAAATGAACAATAAATTAACTAGCAATGTCGCTATAAAATTAATATAAAGGCCCTAATGAGAATTTTCGACAAATGTAGTTCCCTCATTTTATTTTGAACTGATTGCAAAATAACCTATTGAAATTTATTTTCCATTAAAACAAATTAAACCAATTAAACTCTATTTATATAAATGAAATTTCAATTTGTGTATAATTTAATGAATAAATAATTTAGAAGAAAATATTTAGAAGGTACTCGATTGATGTCGAATGTATACTAATTGTAAATTAATTGAATTAGGGAGGAAGAAATTTTAAAATATTTTTCTTCCGCTCTAAGTTGGACGTCCTAACTGAACGAGGTTAAATTGTTTAGGTTAAGTCTTTAGAGATTTTCATAGCAAAAGTTTATGTCCCATTGTCAGGATTAGTTTTATAGCAGCAGTACCAGCAGGAAGTGACAATTCTAACTCTAAGTGGCAAAATGCAAATAGCTTCTAAAATTATATACCGTAGAATTAATAAAGCAGTTTTTTTTCTTTTTTTATTACAGAAAAGTTATAAACCTTTCGTTAATAATTGCAGGAGTTTCATTTACAATAAGTAATATTCTCTGCTTCCTAGATTTATTTGAATCTAAGCAGATTATTATATATTATCTAGATTACGTAACTATGAACTAGGTCTGTCTAAATTGGAAAAGGACATCGCAATGACATTAACTTGGTATTATTTCCTAGTTACAAAGGACTTACATTATCATCCTCTTAAAACTAAAAGACTAACACAAATCAACTTATAAAAACTAACTCATCGTATCGAATTTTGATTAGCTTATGAAAGTTAATATTTTACTTTACTGTCTAATTTCAAGTTTGTTTTGTGGAGTTCTACCGTTTTTTCTTTTTCTTGTGGTTTGTTTTGCTCCCCAAATTCTAACTTGCCCCTGGCATAATTTTAAATATCGTTCTCATTACACCGCGTTCATTATTTTGTTATTTGTATCAATTAAATACTTACCAAACTTTTAGTTAATTTGAATTTTGATAGGATATAAATTCGTATTAATTAAAAAAAAATTGAAACTTCAATTTAAAAAAATAACCAGCTAAATGAGCAAGAAATATGAAATTACTTTCATAAGTTTTCAGCTGTGTGTTTTGGCTTCCTTCATTTTCATATCAAGCAAACATACAAATTCACATTTTAACAGTTGATGCGATCTAATATGGATAAGGGTGAGATGTTGGAAAAATAAATTTTTAGTCTTCATAATGGATCTCGATATAAGAAGGTCGAATATTAATATAAAGTCTTGGTGATGGCGAGTTAAGGAACTACCTAAATTTTGTTTTCGTCAAAATAGGAACCATTTCATATTTAACAATTATTTTGAATTTTTAAAATATGCGTCGTGTCCATCGACCTTAGTCGATATGCTTGGCAATTGCCAAGTTTCCGATTTATTACATTGAGTGATTTATTACTTTATTATTTATAAAGTCTGTAATAAACCAAAATACTTCTGTAATTATTGACAAAAATATTTTTGTGATGGAGAGATTGGTTTTAAAAATTTGAAAAGTCTGTTGAAAATTGTAACAATCCACTTTTCTAATCTAGAAAATAAAACGCATTAAAATGAAATCAAGAGAAAAATGCATCATCGAACAGCAGGAAAATGAACATCGACTGCTACAGCACCATTAATTTCAGCTATCAACTCATTAATTTAACCATGTCATCCATTAGAATAGAAAATAGCACATTTAAGGTGAATAACTCTATTTTTACGCCCTAGGGCGGAAAAGTCTTTAGCAACGGGGCAATAACGTTGTTGGTAACAAACCGAGAAGTAATTTGCTTTTCGCCCAACACTGCATTAGAAAGTAAATACTTTTTAGGACTTAAAACTAAAGACAATAAATTGTCCTCTTATCGAGTAGAGTAAAAGTAAATCGTCCTTAGCAATGAGCTGCAAATTTAAAGCTTCATTAGCAACAGGTGATAAAATTAGTGATTTTTAGTTTTAATTTTTTTGTACTATGGTGAGAATTGATTTTTACTGAATTATTATAGATAATTTTGTTAGAAATCAAATTTCCTACAAAATCGTCCTTGATAGACAACATTTTAATAGTTCTATGATATTCACTTTTCACTTGGCAATTTAAATTGATCTTTTACTATTTACAATGCTTTTTAGAAGCATCAGTAATAATTGCAATACATCAAATTGAAATAAATCAAATATCTACTGTCCTGCAGTTTTTTTGTACATAAACAAAAGTGTATATTCGATAAAATTAAAATGAACGAAATAATCGGGACACGTCTACAAATGACACGGATGAGGAGGAGATTTTTAGTAAATTATTACAATATAATTTTTTTATAAAATTTTGGGAGATGGTTGAACCTTGGAAAAAATGAAAACTTTTAATTATATCAAGGTGTTACCATGACAACGTGTAAAACCCAAATTTACAAACTCTTGCCAAATTACCTGCTCTTCTGGGTCCCAAAGGCGGCTTCGCCGTACATCTTTTGTAAAACAATGTATTTTGGGTGGAGTTAAAACCAGACGTAGAAAGGATGTAAATAAAATTGGGCAAGAGTTCTCATACCGCTCTTTAAAAATGCGGATGTGAAAGTAATGGAAGACAAGAGCACAACAGAAAGTTTAATGGATTTGTTTCCCATTGATAACTCTCAGAAAAAATATAAATTGATAATAAAAAAATTTACTTTAATAAATTGTTAATAGGTAATAAACGTACGAACTTTTATTACCGAGCTAATCAAATCTGTACGATTTTACACTTAACGAACTAATTATAGCAGCTTTATCATGATTCTGGCAAGCAATTCATAAAAGATTATGAATATTAATAATATGTTTATTACATAAAGAAGACTAAAGTGTAAGTCTTACTTTTTTTTCGGAACAGTCGCCATCCAATCAAAAAGAAAACAAAAATTTTTCCTTTTCATACAGCGAAACTTTTAAATGTAAATTTTACTGTTAGTATTTTTGAATCTTATCCATTATGTTGTGTCTACAACTGATGCGCATGAAGGAATGAACGAGATTCCTGCATCTGCATACCCCATCACGTGAAGGTGTTTATTTAATGATTTCTTTAGTTGCTAATTTTTTAGTGATCTTGGTTACAAAAAATTTCATGAGTTTTAAATATCGCAATTGATAAATTGAGGATTTCTACCCTTCCTCTCCTAACAGATGGTCAAATCTGTCACTAGTTGATGATGAAAATGGTGCTGTATAACGAAAAAATGATCTTATCGGTTATGGGTCTATCATTTGACGCGAATGAATGGATTAACTGAATGTTTTTTATGTAAATTGACTGAAATATATTAGCAGAAGAGCAAAAGTGCGAGGCCAAAGGCCAAGCTATGTTTTGTAATGATGAAGAGCGGTATCAGAAAACTAGATAAAAAAAGAAATCATTCTTCAGTGCGCATGTTTGCCATCAAAATGGTCACCGCTTGCTTTGTTTTGTTTGATTATGAAAACAGAAATTTAGAGTAAATCTCCATTTAATCCAAATCTCTGTGATAGCCAATTAATTTGGTATGCCATTGAAAACAGAACAAACTGCAGCAATTTTGTTGTTTAGCATGCGCACTGAAATACCTGTGCTTTTTCTTTTCTTTCTTTTTGATTTAACCAGACTGAGCCACAGCAACGCGTGATCTAGGACATCTAGTTTAAAATAAATCTATGGTTAGTGAGCGGTCGATTTATCTCGTTAATCCATTCATGCATGTCCGAGGTAAATACATAACGTTTAAAAGGAGCCTTCTTTTTTGCTGTGGACGTCAAGGTATCAAATACAAATACACAAAAAAAATTAATTTCGACTTCCAGTGCACGTTATCGAGTACAATAATGTTTTCGTTACCGAGTAGTCATAGAAACAATTGGATGTTCACAGAACCGAGATGTTTATAAATTCGGTTGTTTACTCTATCGATTTTCTATTGTATATAAATTTTTAACTCTTGAAATTAAAGAGAAATTTTTTTAAATATTTTAATTAGAAAACAAAAAACCAATTCCATGGGCAAATTTCACTTGAAATGCATTCTTATTGTGTTCTAGTAAGTCGATAATATTTAAAAAGCTTTTATTTATTGCTAATTTGTTTTTGGCGGATAAAAATAGCTAGCAGAATTTTTGTAAAGTAGGATATTGGAAACTATGCAGCTGAATTTTAAGGTATCGTACATTAGTTGGATTTGCAGCACGGTTTTCCCTAGCGGAATCGTTGGAGTGATTTAAAGGAGCGCAAATTTTTGAATGCATTTTCAGTCTAAAAATAGCTGCATTGTATAGTAGGTACACATATTTACTTATTCAGATAGAAAATAAGTTATCGTGTATAGAATATCTGGAATTTACATAAACGATCGAACGACAATAACCAACACTCGAGAGTATAAGTGTTTGGAAAACCAAATAAAACACATTAAACTCAAACACGTGTATAAAACAAACTTATATTGAGCCATTTTGGTAAAGGTGTGAAGACGTGTTATACATGTACAGATGAAACTGTTATTGAGGTTACAACAGAAACGAACCATATTAAGGGAATTTGGGAACGCCAAATAGAGTGATAAAAGTTAGGCAATAATTTATATCCAATTAAATGACAAGGGGAAAGCTATCCTGATAAAAGATAATAATATTGGTGTTTTATTGGTGGTAAACCCGCACAAAAAGGCAGTTTTCTTTTTATATTAAAGCTTAACTTAGTTTGTTGTACGGCGTTTTAATGAACTTGTAAAAGATGCCATTAATTATTTATCATAAGAATAGAGTCGTTATAGGGTTGGAATACCTTTTCATTTTTTACTACGTGTTTTACATTACAAAAAACCCCTTAAAAGGGTTAAAATTAATTGCTCGAAATATCTTCTAGTTTTTAATTACATGCGGCAGTTTAAATTAATTCCTCAAAAAAATTGTTCCAACACCAAACAGTTTTGTGTTGTGGTTACTGTTATTACATTTTTGTTCAAACTTTATTATATGCATTGGACGCTTTCTGCATGGATTATATTGTCACTTTTGTGTGTGTACGAAGAAATATTTGCTAAAAAGTTTTGGCAATTTGCCACGTTAAGAGGGATGATCTAAAAAATTAATTCTGTAAACTAACGATGCCAAGAAAGAGGTCGATTAGTTTTTTTGATGTTTTTAGTGAACGCCGACTGGCACTATAAATTAATGGAGTATTTATTTCACACCCGACCTGGCAGGGTACATCTAATTTAAAAGTTTATCCTTATTAAGTAAAATACAGCTGGTGATAAAGAATAGGATATTTAAAAGTTTTAACCTTGTCTGTAAAGTTATGAAAACAAACTACGGGGGTTGCTTCCTTTTTAAAATGTTTGTTTTTAATTATTCAACAAATTTCCTCTCTTCAAAACGTAAACTCTGGTTTAAGTTTTAAATAAAAGTTTCCATTTCAATTTGACTTGCATCACTTAGCCGTATCTGTTTTCAGGTTTAATGAATTAATTCCGACCCAACACCCTTCAGTAATGTTTACGAATTAGTTTTCGAAACATTTTGAATGTACTTCAACAAATGAATAATTTATATTGTGTTTTTACCTAAAAGGGAACAATTAAAAACGACGAATAATCCGGTTCAATCAAAATCGAGATTAAAAAATTAATGTAGTTCGAATAATCGTCCAATCGATTGTATCGCTAATTAAAAAGTGTTTATCCCATTTTTAAGAAAGTGAACTTTGAACTTGCTTGATGAGCCGAGTTTCCGCTGAATGTTTTGGCAAATATCCAATCCATGACAGTTGCAGTTCACCAAATGGTAATTTGAAAAATTCAGAACAAGAACTATTTGTGAGATTGAAGGGCAAAACGTGCATTCCGAATCGATCTCAAACCCTGAAACTTTCCCGTTTTTTTGAATCTTTCATGAACTTGATATTTCGGTTGGGAAAATTCATGCAATTATTACTCAATTTATTTTATTGTTGTATAAATTAATCTTGTAGATGCTTAAATGAGATCCTTACTTCCGACTGAGCTTGACGAAATTATACGTCACGATCCATTAAAACGAGTCTTTGAAGATGTAAAGGTGGATCAGTCATAGTTTATAGACGTAAAATTGCTATAAAATAGATAAAGAGATAAAAATACGAACGTTACTGAGTTAAAGACAACAACTAAAATAAAATTAGTATGCAGGTTACCAAACCATGTTATGAGGATGGTAAAATATTTAATGGTATCATAATTTCTTAGATGCAGCTCAAAGCAAATAAAATATTTTATTGTGATGGCAATAAGCTTTTAACTTATAAATCATGCAAATTGCGTTACATAAAACATCCCCAATTATAAAAACGACCCCAGAAAATTTTAATTACGCAATATTTAATGTACCAATTACTTTTTACCCAAATTGGGAACATGGCAAGAAGGTCTATCTACTGTCAAATAACGCACCTAAGGTATTTTTCAATTTGCTTCATAATTTATTTAAGCTCACTTTTATTGACAATTTGTTTTTTAATGCGTCAATCATGTTTTGCCTGAAAGTTATTGAAATAAAACATTTACATCTTCTGTATAGACAGACATAAAATTTTGACTAAAATAAGAAAATTCACCGTCACCAACTTTAATAGTGGCATAAAATTTATACGAGTTCAACACCAGTTGTGTCTTGCATGTTTAATGGTAGCATCAACGTAAAGAAGCAAATTTTAGACATAAAACTAAAATTGTATTATCAATTTATTTTTAAATAAATTGATTAAATTAAAATAAGGGGCACTTTTGTGCCTACATAAAAATTTACATGTAAATCAGTGCACCGAATAATTGAATAGTGCCAGTGGCTTGATTACGAAATGTAACTCGTAGTTTTACTATTTTTAGTTACTTTGTGGATTGCAATATTGGATACGCCTAGCAGTCAAGTTGTAATTTTATAATGCGTACTAACATAACATTTTTTTTGAAAATTCTTTTTTAGGATATTTTCCATTTTATTTCAGTTTATATTTAAATGGCTACCAAATTTTAAATCCCAAAATTTTTTTCTTTATTTCTTAATCGTTTGGACGGTATGATCGTACACATGTTTAATTTTCCTGTAGGGAGCTAAAGAGCGTATCACCGTACAGTACATGAACAACCCCAGTTGCCAGAACCCATGATGTAGCTTGTTGAAAACAGCAGTTCTCTCAACCACGTATGGTATTTTGTAGGTCCACTATAATACAAATTGAATTTTTGGTTGAAATTGGCGTCAAAAGTTTCGGCTTCGTTTAGGGATTTAATAAGTTTCATTTTGATCAGTAGCCTTTGCGAGTTATTTGAGATATCTTTTGGGAGGGGTTTGCAACATAATTTACTATTTTTATTCATATTTTGAAATTTTGTATTAAATCAAAATCGTCAGTTGAGCTTTAATAAGCTCAAATTTCCACCACTTTATTTTCATTTTTTACAAAGTTATGGGCATTTGAAATTTTTGAGAACTTCTACAACAACTACAACAGCCAGCGACAGTTTCTATCCCGGATTTTGGGAGTCAAAAAAATTTTATGACTTATAAGTAGACACCCCCTATATAAAAAAACCAAAAATGGCAGACGTTTTTCTGGTCGGATAAAGGAATAATTCGCGTTTAAAATTGTAAGAATTTGTAAAGCAGCGCAGAGGCCAAGAGATGGTAACAAAGTATTCGTTTAAGAGTACACCTTCTATACCTAAAGACTATGCTATTGCCTGACATGAGCAGTAATTTTTCATGCACCCGTGTGATTTTTTGATATCACACGCCACTCCTACACGAGGTTAACTCCCCCTCATATAAGGACTTCTGATTTTAAGAAATCATACAAGAGAATTTTCATGTGGTGTATAATTTTTAGGTACCCTTAACGGATACTTTTTTTACCATCTCTTGGCCTCCGCACTGCTCTACAAATTCTTACGATTAAAAAAAAATTACTCTTTTATCCAACCAGAAAAACGTCTGCTATTTTTAGTTTTGTATTTAGAGAGTATCTATCTAAAAGCCATAAAATATTCACTACTTCTAAAATCCGCTTTGGAAACTGTCGCTGCCTTTTGGTCTACAACGAGGATTTCGACTGATAGGAACCGTATAACCACGTTTTTTATATTCTGCCTACAAAGATGAAAGAGATTGGTCAAAAATTTATGAAATGCGGAAATATGTCTTCCGAGGATCATACAGCTTGCCGAAAATAAGTCAGCTCGCTTACCACCATTGGATTTATAAACATAAAAAATTTGTCATATATTTCTTGTCCAAAAGACAAGACCCTCCAGATGCAAAATAATCTCTAGTTCCTACGAGCAGTTGAGTGCATCCAAAAGTATAAAACAATTTAACCCTCACAACAACTACCACTCTGATGGTGACCTACAAGGACAATACACAAAAATGATAAAGAACTCCTAAGTGCACATGGATTCAGACAATTGGAATGATGTAAATCAAATTGACAAGAAACCATTTATCCTCCTTACAACTGCAAAAAATGCAACAAAATTAGATTCATTACACTAACCACTTGAACATAAAACCACATAACTACTCTAAAACCTACATATTTATCACGCCAATAAACTAACAAAATCTGGAAGGAATTGGTGGTTTAACTGGTACTGCAGATTTTTCTTTCCTTGGATTTTTGCTGTGTTATGTTGGGTGGTTTTTTCTTTAAGTTTTACAATGATTGACATGACATTATCGGAGGTGTCTAAATTTTTCTCGCTGAAGTAAATAAATCTTACAATTCCGAAATCCATTACTAGAAGGTATGCCAGAATATCTTTTGTGACTTTATAATTCTCATGTTTTTTGGATTATTGGTCATCTTTGCCAAAATGCGGTGGAATGATGTGATCACTAGTTGTGTTACGGAGCGGAAATTCTGGATTTGAATCAAGGATGTGCCGAACCGGACACGGTATCGCTCCACCTATGTAAATTGAACTTGTGCTACTGAGGGGTGTAGAACCAATTTAAACTACATCTACGGAACTATGTGATGTGGCGGGGGGGGGCGTAGCACGAGGAGGACCCAGAATAGAACCGAATATAATTTCTTAAACCTTGACCTTCATAGTGGACATCTACGTTGTTGGTGACCGAGGTAATCACCGAGAATTGCTGTGACGGGTCTCCACAATCCATCCAAGGTCTTAGCATGGGGGTACAATAAGCTTGCTTCAGTGCACGTGGTTTCTGTAATATAAGCCACACCCGTTGAACACTAATGAACGCTAATAAACTACTCGAACACAAACCCACATAACTACTCTAAAACCCATATAGGGGGCATTCCACACCAAATCGACCACTTTTGAACCCGACCCCTTTTGATTTTCCTGAAATTTTTACATATTATACTATCCCACCAAAAGCAGTTTTGTGAATTTTTTCAAAATTTTTTACTCAACCCAAAAAAAAGGTACGAATTTTTAGAAAAACTGATGTTTTTTCTTCAAACGATCATAACTATTTCAAAAATTGACTAATCGGAATGTTTTTTTTGTTTTTTTGTCTTTAAACGTACTTTTCGGGGAAAAATATTAAAAAAATATTCAAACTTGTATTCTACAAAATTTTTCATTTTTTCGGAAATAATCATTGATTTTTCAAATTTCGACACTTTTTTTATTTAAAAAAAACTCTGATTTATTCCGCGTATAACAACGCAAACCCCATTTTAGTTTTTAGTTTTTCTAAAAATTCGTAACTTTGTTTGGGTTGAGTAAAAAATTTTGAAAAGATTCACAAAACTGTTTTTGGTGGGATAGTATAATATGTAAAAATTTCAGGAAAATCAAAAAGGGTCTGGTTCAAAAGTGGTCGATTTGGTGTGGAATGCCCCATAGGCAGTACGCCAATAAACTAAAAAATCTGGAAAGAATTAGGTGCATGTCGCTGGCCCCCCCCAAATTAAATTTTGAGATGAAATTGGTGTCAATCGTTAGAGCATCGTTAGAGCCTAAATGAGCTTCCATTTTTTTCGTTTGAGCCTCAACCGTCGCGGAGATATTCGCGAAAATGTTTGGGGGGGCTGTAGACACGTTGCCCCCCCAAGTCGAATTTTGGGTTAAAAATGGTGTCAAACGTTAGAGCTTCGTTAGAGCCTAAATGAGCTTTCATTTTTTTCGTTTGAGCCTCAACCGTCGCGAAGTTGGGGGGGGCTGTAGACACGTTAGCCCCCCCCAAGTCAAATTTTGGGATGAAAATGGTATCAAACGTTAGAGCTTAAATGAGCATTCAATTTTTTCGTTTGAGCTTCAACCGTCGCGAAGATATTCGCGAAAACGTTGGGGGGGGCTGTAGACATGTTTTTTTATTTTCGCTCATATTATGAATTTTGGGCTGAAATTGGTGTCAAACGTTAGAGCTTCGTTAGAGCTTAAATGAGCTTCCATTTCCATCATTTTAACTTCATTTTTTACAAAGTTACAAGCATTTTTAATTTTCGAGCCTCCGAGCAAGTTCCGTGTGATAATCCTCAAGTTTTT
Organism: Rhagonycha fulva; assembly: GCA_905340355.1. Lineage (NCBI taxonomy): Eukaryota > Metazoa > Arthropoda > Insecta > Coleoptera > Cantharidae > Rhagonycha > Rhagonycha fulva. The sequence continues at coordinate 41,991,368 of HG996556.1, forward strand.
TCTATTACATTAGATTAAAATATTTAATCCGATTAAAAAAACTAATCCTGCTTTCTATTATTATAATAAATGTTGATAATAAATAAAACTGGAAAAATTAATTTTACAAAATAAATTTTATTAATCAAAAGTAATACAAATAATGTACGTTTTTTTTTCTAAATGTATGTTTTTACTCATAAACTACATACTATGAATTGGTTTTTTTGGCAATTGTAGTTCTCCGTACTATCTTAGTTAAAAGTTATTCTCAAAAAACAATTTTCTCTTTCATTTTGAATTTATGTGTGCAGGGACGTGCCCAACCAACTTTTTTCGGGGGGGAAAAATTTCAAATTTGCCAACTGTATTACTTCAAAGTTGCCAACTTTCTATAAGTTTTGCAATTTTTTGTAAATTTTGACATAAAAAAATGCCAAATTGACCAACTTTTGGGTGTTTTTGTCAACTTTTGCCAACTTTCTAAAACTTTGAGGGGGGATTCCCCCCCCGATGATCACGTCTCTGTATGTGTGCAGTCGATAGAGCTTCGTTTGAGCTTGAAAGAGCTTCAGTGAGTAAGATTTGAAATTAATTTTATACAAAGTTATGAATAGTTGAAATTTTCAACTAAACTCTGAGCAACATGCGTTAAATCGTAAGGTTTTTTAAAATTTTAATATTTTTTCGGCATGATTTCTATTTCGGTAAATTACTTCGATTTTAAAAATTGTATATTTATAAAAAATAAAATCTTGCTTATTTAGAGAACTTAGTTTTATCCAAAGAATTTAGATTATCGGCTCAAGAGATTTAAAGAAACTTATGATTTCACGCATGTTGCTCGGAGAGTAACAATCTATAAGTCTTGCTCACTGAAGCTCATTCTGGCTCAAACAAAGCTCTATCGATTGACATCAATTGCACACATAATATCAAAATGGTAAGCAAAATTGTAAAACATGTCTAGAGCCCCACCCCCCAATAGTTTGCCCCCTCCACCACCCCCCAAATGGAATTTTGGGATGAAATTGGTGTCAATCGTTAGAGCCTGAATAAGCTTAAATTGTTTTTGTATGAGCCTCAACCGTTGCAAATATATTTGCAAATACGTATGGGGGAGGGGCTTTAAACACGTTGGCCCTCCCAAGCCGAATTTTCAGATAAAAATTGTGTCAAACGTTGAAGCTTCTATTTAGCTTTAAATACAAGCTATAGTTCATAGTTAAGCTTTTACTTATTTTTATTTGAGCCTCAACTGTGGCAAAGATATTTGCAAAAACGTTTGGGGGGGGGGGGTCTAAACACGTTGGCCCTGCCAAGTCAAATTTTGAGATAAAAATAGTGTCAAACGTTAGAGCTTCTATTTAGCGTTAAATAGTTTTAAATAAAAGCTCTGGTTAATAGTTCAGTTATTTATCTTCTTAAAATTTTCAAAACCTTACGATTTAACGCATGTTGCTCAGAGTTTAGTTGAAAATTTTAACTATTCACAACTTTGTATAAAATTAATTTAAAATCTTACTCACTGAAGCTCTTTCAAGCTCAAACGAAGCTCTATCGACTGCACACATACAGAGACGTGATCATCGGGGAGCAAATCCCCCCTCAAAGTTTTAGAAAGTTGGCAAAAGTTGAAAAAAACACCCGAAAGTTGGTCAATTTGGCATTTTTTTATGTCTAAATTTACAAAAAATTGCAAAACTTATAGAAAGTTGGCAACTTTGAAGTAATACAGTTGGCAAATTTGAAATTTTTCCCCCCCGAAAAAAGTTGGTTGGGCACGTCCCTGCACACATAAATTCAAAATGAGAGGAAAAATTGTTTTTTGAGAATAACTTTTAACTAAGATAGTACGGAGAACTACAATTGCCAAAAAAACCAATTCATAGTATGTAGTTTATGAGTAAAAACATACATTTAGAAAAAAAAACGTACATTATTTGTATTACTTTCGATTAATAAAATTTATTCTGTAAAATTAATTTTCCCAGTTTTATTTATTATCAACATTTATTATAATAGAAAGCAGGATTAGTTTTTTTAATCGGATTAAATATTTTAATCTAATGTAATAGAAAAAACTTGAGGATTATCACACGGAACTTGCTCGGAGGCTCGAAAATTAAAAATGCTTGTAACTTTGTAAAAAATGAAGTTAAAATGATGGAAATGGAAGCTCATTTAAGCTCTAACGAAGCTCTAACGTTTGACATCAATTTCAGCCCAAAATTCATAATATGAGCCAAAAAGAAAAACATGTCTACAGCCCCCCCAACGTTTTCGCGAATATCTTCGCGACGGTTGAGGCTCAAACGAAAAAATTGAAAGCTCATTTAAGCTCTAACGAAGCTCTAACGTTTGACACCATTTTCATCCCAAAATTCGACTTGGGGGGGGCTAACGTGTCTAGAGCCCCCCCCAACGTTTTCGCGAATATCTTCGCGACGGTTGAGGCTCAAACGAAAAAAATGAAAGCTCATTTAGGCTCTAACGAAGCTCTAACGTTTGACACCATTTTTAACCCAAAATTCGACTTGGGGGGGGCCAACGTGTCTACAGCCCCCCCCAAACATTTTCGCGAATATCTCCGCGACGGTTGAGGCTCAAACGAAAAAAATGAAAGCTCATTTAGGCTCTAACGATGCTCTAACGATTGACACCAATTTCATCTCAAAATTCAATTTGGGGGGGGCCAGCGACATGCACCTGAAAGAATTTGTAGTCTAACCGTTGCTGAATATTGTTCTTTTGTTGCAATTCTGCTGTGTTATGTTGGACGGTTTTTTCTCTAGGTTTTACGATGATTGACATGACATTATCGAAGGTCTCTTAATATTCCTCACTGAATATTTGATAAGTTTTACAATTCCAAAATCTATTATTGGACAAAATCAAAATTGGAGTGAAGAAGAGACAAAATATCGCCAAACTTTTCCGAAAGTTTTTGGGTTCAGACTCAAACGTATCAAATTTGACTAAAAAGAGGGTATTATTTTTGCTGCACCCACCTTTCAACGGAAATTACTTTGCAACGGTTGAGGCTCAAAGGATGGAAAAAAAGGTGTACTTTTATCAAAATATTGATTTTCTTAATAAAAACCAGTAAATTATGCTCTGGTCTGTCCAATGAATCGAGTCGAAATGTAGCTATTACGGACGTGTGGCCTTTAAATAAAATCGTTAATAGAAATCAAGATAACTGTTAAAAATTTAACGTCGGAAGATCAAGGTCACACAGAACAACTAAGTACGTCGAGCTCCGGTGTATCCGGTCCTGAGCTTCAAGGAGATAACACGGGCGATTCCTTGTGCATTTATAAAGTTATTAAATTGTAATTGTGAACCGATTATTAATTTATTTTGAAGTGTGCAAAGTGTAAATAAACTAATATAGTACCAGTGCAATCAAAAACGGTACCGTGAGTAAATTTTTAATTGTAAAACATCCCAAAATCAAAACATTATTGTCAGTTAAAATAAACAAATTTAATTCTTATCAAAGACAGGTGACAGATAGTAAAATAAATCGAGCAGATCCGGAATAAGCCATTCTGTTACTTTGAATGTTTCGATCGTACAGCCGTGATGGCTGGAAATCATATACCTCAACCTCAACAGTCACAACTTATGCAATCAATATGCGACCCTAACGTACAGCAGCAATACATTTCTCAACAAATACCGCAACCGTTTACACAAGCAATGCTTTCCCAATACCCATGGCAACCATCATCCAACAACCGATGTTATTACTGCCTAATGCAGCGCAGAATATGTACAATGGAGTACCAATGATAACAACAAGTCACCCAATGCCACAAAATAGTCAGATTATCGAGCAGGAAGCTGTATACAACGAAACATACACAAATGAAAATCAACACGACAACGCATTTCAAACAGTGCAAAATAAAAAAAGAATCAGAAGCCCTGAACAGCTGAGATCAAGAAAACAAAGTAAAATCTCAGACTACTGGCTTGGAAACAACCCTATCAAAACACAAAACAAATATGCAGTACTGGCAAGCGGAGAAGCTGATGAAACAGATAACGCAAATCAAAATCCCGAAAACCAAACCGAAAAACCAGAACCTAGACCACCACCAATAACAATTTATCATGTGCAAAAAATTGCACCACTGCATGAAAAGTTAACCTCAATAACCAAAGGTGAATACCAAGTCAAATCTCTAGGAGAAGACACTGTAAAACTTCAAATTTTTAAACGCGAGCACTACACCCCAGTTATTCAAGCATTAGATGAAGAAAAAACTGAATATCACACGTATAGACCCAAGGAGGAAAAGAGCTTCCGAGTTGTCTTAAGAGGATTACATCCATCAACTGAACAGAAAATAATAATGGATGAGCTAAGCAAGTTGGGACATAAAGTTACAAATCTGTGGAACATTAAACGCAAAGAAAGAATAGATGATAAAACAACTTACATACCACTGCCAATGTTTTTCGTTGACTTAAAACCTGAGAAGGATACTAAAGAAATCTACAAAGTTAGCCACCTAGGCCACTCCTCGGTCAAATTTGAACCACCATATGCCAAACGCGAGATACCTCAGTGCTCGAGATGCCAAAATTATGGCCACACCAAGAACTTTTGCCGAAAAACACCGCGTTGCGTCAAATGTGCAGGAGATCATCTGACTGGAGAGTGTAAACGGAAAGAACGAAGCCCACTGGTAAAATGCGCTAATTGTGATGGTAAACATCCAGCCAATTATCGCGGATGTGAAGTTCATAAGCAGCTGCAACAAAGATTATATCCGACCCTAAGAACAAAAGAAAAATTCCAAGCAGCCGAAAAAACAAACCAAGAACAAAACAAAACCAAAATTTACTATAGGTCACCAGCTAATTATAACAATTCCTATCCAAGTCTACCAAACCAACCAACCTCATACTCAAACGCAGCAAGAGGCGAGGTACAGCAACAGCAGCCACAGCAAGATTGCGTAAACAATCAACCATCAAATGATATTGGAGAACTTAAACAACTATTAAAAGAACTAATTGAGCAAAACAGAGAAAACGCCAGAAACATGAGCACTATGTTGAACCTCTTAACATCTCTCGTCAGCAAAACATCGTGTCAATAAACCATAAATACAAAATATGCATCTGGAACGCTAATGGCATGTACCAACACCTTCTCGAAATCAAATCTTTTTTAATAGACCTAGATATTGACATAATGTTAATATCTGAAGCAAAAATCACGGACAAACATAATATCAAAATTCCAAAATACAAGGTATATTACACCGAGCACCCAGGGGAGGGCAAGGCCCACGGAGGCACAGCCATAGTCATCCGCGATAGTATTGAACACCATGAAGCGGAAAAATACCAAGAAAAATATTTACAGGCTACTAATGTGATTCTGAACGACAAATTAGGGGATTGCCTTATATCCTCAATATACTGCCCACCAGGTTACACAATCAAACAAAATGAGTACGACAAATTTATCAACACTTTAGGGAAAAAGTTCATTGTCGGGGGGGGTTTCAATGCTAAACACCCAATATGGGGTTCCAGATTAACAACTACAAGAGGAAGAGAATTAATCAAAACTATTAAGACCAAGGCTCTCCAAACTATATCTACAAGAGACCCAACCCATTGGCCTTACGATGAAACAAGAGCCCCCGACGTAATCGATTTTTTTATTACGAAGGGTATCGACATCAAAAAAACCTCAATAGAAACCAGTCTTGACCTTTCTTCTGATCACTCCCCAGTGATCCTTTCTATCTACTCTGAAATAAAAAGAAAACAGAAACAACCAACCCTAACAAGTAAAAAAACTGACTGGAATGCCTTCAGAGAAGAACTGGACCAACTTATAAATTTAAAAGTTCCTTTGAAGTCAGAACAGGACCTGGAAAACGCAGTTAACGAACTGACAAACAACATCCAGCAAGCTGCATGGAAAGCTACCCCCGACATCAACGAAAAAGATATCAAAGAGATAACACCACTCATAGTTCAACAGAAAATAGCCGAAAAGCGTGAATTGCGAAAAAGATGGCAACAAACAAAGTCTCCAATGGATAAAGCCAACCTTAACAAAGCCACTAAAGAGTTGAAACAGGTTTTGACCGACATTCGAAATGAGGGACTTCAGAAATACCTTGAAAATTTGAGTGCAACGGACGCTACTGATTATTCTCTGTGCAAAGCTACTAGAAAGCTAAAAAAGCCAATGCATATCAATCCTCCAATCAAGGACCAAAATAACAAGTGGACTAGAAATAATAAACAGAAAGCTGAGGTCTTCGCAGAACATTTGGAAAACACTTTCCAACCTAATCCATCATTAAACACAGCAGAAGAAGAGGATAAAATTTACGATTATCTGGAAGCTCCATTCCAAATGGACCTACCACTCTCAAAATTTAAAATTAAAGATATTAAAAAAACCATTAAAAAGAAGGTCAACCCAAAAAAAGCGCCCGGATTCGATCTTATCACCGGGAAAGTCCTACAAGAACTGTCTGAAAAAGGGTTTAAAGCAATAACTCAAATATTCAATGCTGTTATTAACACTAATCATTTTCCAAGTCAATGGAAGGTAGCACAGATAATAATGATCCCGAAGCCTGGAAAAAATCCAAATGAAGTCAAATCATATAGACCTATCAGCCTGCTTCCTCTGATGTCGAAGGTGTTTGAGAAGGTGTTTATAGACAAACTGAGACCAATAGTGGAAGACCGAGGCATTATACCTTACCATCAATTCGGTTTCCGTCATAAGCACGGTACTATTGAACAAGTCCATCGCATAGTCAAAATTATAAACAGAGACCTAAACAGCAAGCGTTACTGTTCGGCAGCGTTCTTGGACATAAGTCAAGCATTCGATAAGGTCTGGCACGTAGGACTACTATACAAAATAAAACTTAACCTACCTTATCAAATTTACCAGATCCTTAAATCCTATCTTAGTAATAGACATTTCCTGGTTAAACAAGAAAACGACTACACTGACCTTCACCCAATCAATGCTGGAGTTCCTCAGGGAAGTGTCCTTGGTCCTCTCCTGTACCTTATATACACATATGACATACCATCAGTAAGTTTTGTAACAGTCGCCACTTTTGCTGATGACACAGCGATACTCGCCTCGCATATAGATGCAACTATAGCATCTAGACGTCTGCAAGACTATCTTAACAGAATACAAGATTGGATGAAAAAGTGGCGAATAAAGGCAAACGAAACCAAGTCTGCACATGTGACCTTCACTATGAAGAGAGACACCTGCCCACCTGTGAAACTCAACAATTGCCAACTACCACAAACTGAGAACACCAAATACCTCGGCATGCATCTGGACAGACGGTTGACGTGGAAAAAACATATAATCACAAAGAGACTGCAGCTTGGACACAAATTGAGACACATGTACTGGCTTATCGGGCGAAATTCCCAGTTATCCATCGAAAACAAGCTACTATTGTACAAAACCATATTGAAGCCGATCTGGACGTATGGGATCCAGCTCTGGGGTTCAGCTGCCAACTCAAGCATATACATAATTTAAAGATTTCAAAACAAGGTTCTTCGTATTATAGTCGATGCACCGTATTACGTTCCCAACTCGGTCATACTACGAGATGTTCCATTACCTTCCGTCATGAAAGAGATTAGAGGTTACAGTGACAAATATCGAGAAAGACTTTCAAACCACCCAAATGTTTCCGCTACCCAGCTATTGGTTAACAGTGAAAGTGATGTGCGTAGGTTAAAAAGATATCAGCCAGTTGATTTAGTGAACAGACATTAAAGATATTTGAATAAAGAGATTGCTCACTGGAACAATTCTCTACATGTTTTTTTTTATTGTAATTTGCCAGTAAAAAAGCTTATTATCCTAGGATAGATTGCTTGTATCAAAGGAGATAATAAAAAAAAAAAAAAAAAAAAAGATTGCCACATTTGTCAATATTTCATTTCATATTTCAGTGGATTTTGTAAAGGAATCAGTCAAATGTAACAGTGTCACGTGATTTGAGTGAACCAATCAGGAGTAAATTGCCACGATACCATCTTTTCTGGAGAAACAACTAGGTATCTTCGGGATGTACGTACCCAGTCTTTATAATGTTTTTAGCCATTATAGAATATCTTCACATCAAGTGACAGTCAAGTATAAAAAAATACGTACCACGACGCTAACTATCAATTAATTAATGTGTTGAAGTTACAAATAATGTAATTAAATTTCTTATCCGCAAAAAGTTCTGTTTCTTTACAACAAAAACTAAAGTATGAAAGGCCAAATCTCAAAACTGATGTGATCTTGATGAAATAAGCGATTGTCACACAGTAAAAGTAATGAAGGAACGTCAGAAAATGTATTCAACAATATAATTTTCAAATTTTGTGTCGTTTTTCAATATGTGAAAGCTACACCCCGAATCTATCAGCTTCAGTCAAATGTTGCAACTTAAAAATTTATAAAAATCTTCGCCATAACGATTTTTATACACGCACCCAAACTTCCGGATATAGATTTGAATACGCACTTTTATCAACGAATTTAAAGAAATTGAAATATTTACATAAATTCGAAATTTCACATATGATCGATTCGTTTTATGGTAGAGCTTATTTTTTACTTTTAGCGACAAAAGTCAAATAGAATGTCACGTCGTCGTAAGGGTTGTAATTTAAAAATTGGGAGTAACGGATGAATTGATTTTTCAAGGAAACAGGGTGTTTAGCGACTCAATAATTGAGTTACACAAATTCGTATTACTGACGCAAAAAGTTCAATAAAAACTTAATTGAATTTTTATTCAATTTATGCAATTATTAAATTTTGAAATTATTTATTTCTTTAAATAAGTTTAATTAGCTTTTGAACTTTACTTTTGGAACCACATTTCTTGTGCTTTATCGTACATCTTACCTACATAGGTACATGTCTTGTATTTACTCACAAACGGAAAAGGGAAACTGCAATTAGAGAGAGCAAATAAATTAAATATTCCCGCAATACGATTATAAAATAAAAACGTCGAAAATGTTTGTCAATTTCTTGTATAGGAGATATTCTGGGAATCGAGGGTAATTCTTGTTTTTTGTGGTTTTTGTTTTTCTTCGTTCTAATAAAATACATAAATATTCTAGGGCGATGAATAATTCGATAACTTTCCCTCTTTTCCTAGTTCTCAATTTAGGACAATTTTAGGATTTGAAAGACAATTTAGGATCGATTTATATATTGCTTAGAATAATGGTGTGTTGAAAAGGGTTAGAAAATTGTCGTGGTTTGAATCCCACATCCGCCTAATCAGATAGGGAAGTGTTTTTGTTATAAACCTGTAATTTCAAGATTTACAAGCCAAACTTTCGAATTAGATTAATTTTGATTACCGGAATTAGGCTAAAAACTCTGATTATTATTTGAAAACTGTAGCAGATTTGATTAATTACTCAGCTGTGCCTGACTATATTTACTGTGTATTGTTATTTTATGCTTTTGACAGGTTATTTTTTGTTAGATACCGAAAGATTACAGAGATCAATTTTAACGATGTAAATTCGATTGGCAAGCCAATTTTCTGCTATTGATGATGTAATTTTACTTTACTACAAATGGAACTTTTACATCAGCATGTAGCCACTGCTAAAGGGAGTGTAGTGATTGGATACTATAGTTCAAAAAACATAAATTTTTGTTTTAAAAAGTTATACTGGAAAATATAACACACATGGAGATAAATCTATAAATCTTTTTGGCTGTCAGCAAAAATTTTTCGAGATTAAAGTGTTTGGAAAAATTCGTTATCAATGATGGGCACATTATTTCATAAATTTTCTTTTCGAAAATCAAACCGCAACATACATAAAAATTAATACACCGTTATTTGTCAAGCTGAAGCAGAAGAAGGAAAAAAAACCCTTCATGTTTTTTTATATTATTATAAAAACTTAAATCCGGTCCTGCAAGTGAAGTATAATAATTTATTTAATGAAGGGTATTTCAAGGTTTCAAGATTGCCTTGTGGCTGGAACTGATGACCGGACTAATTGGTTTTCAGCTACATCTATTTGAGTAACAAAGAAGGTCCATTAAGTGCGAAGCTACAAGATTTGATTAAAAATTAAAATCTGCTTTTTTAAATAAATTTAATTAGTCGTGCAAGATTATTAGAAGTAAATTCGTACAATATATCTTCAAATTGTAGTCACGAAACTAAATTAGGTTTAACAAAGTTAACCCTTGTCAAGGATCTGCGACATTAGGATACAAAAGACATTATGAAATACTTCCTGTTAAACTAGAAGTGAAGTTATTCATTTTATCTTATCCGAATATTTAATTGCTTGTACCTAGTATTTTTTGATCAAGACATTTCATTGTTATTTAAATTTTAAAATTATTGAACATTTATTACTCGATTGGAGCTGTTTAGAATGAAGTAATTGAATATTAAAATCGATGATGATGCATTTGCTCTTGATTTGGCTATAAGTAATCCTGATTGATAAATCGTCGAGTGAAATAATCCCCCTTTTCAATACCAAACTTGATTACTTTAAACGAGAATTATTTTATAATGGAAAAATTGTAAAATTCATTTATTTTGTTTAAAATTTAAGGAAAAATAACTCCGATGTAATTCATGGAATGATCCAGTCTGGTCGTGTAATAATACTTTTTAAGTATATTAAAGTTTTTAAAATGATAAGTACGCCATATCTTATATGTTGAGTAAAACAAATGTCTCCAATAAATTTCCAGCTTTGCCAAAAATGCGAAGTTTGAATTTGAGGAAACGTTAGTCGGCGCCGCCGCCGTTAAGAATCGCAAGACACCAAATTTTTGATTAATTTCGTAAAAATTACTCTCTAACTTAATTAGAAATTTAGTTACGAACTAAGTTTCTGCAAATCTAAAAGAGTGCAAAGAAACGAAACGAATTTAAAAGCAAGATGTAATTGACACGAAATTGATTCCATTTGGCAATTTAAAAACTTACCCATTGAATTTCTTGTCTTCAGACTTTTAGGTTTCTTTGGTTAATTAGAAAATGATTGTGTCGCTTCAGTAACTTACATTTTAATTCTAAAGCGTAAATATTGCTCTGAAACTGCAAAGGTTTCTTTTTCTTGTGAATAATAATGCGATATCTCTCCAGCAACTGCAAAGACGATTTGGGAGTTTAATTGAAATTTAGTTGTATAACTAACTCAAAAATGATTGTATTTCTGATGGTTCATTATAAAATTGTGACAGTTCCAATCGCAATTACAATTAATTTGGAAAATAAAATCAGATTATATTTTAAATTTATTTTAATGAATTATTATTTTTAATATGTTTGACGTCAAACTGCATTTTATTAAATCAAAAAAATTAAATTACACCAAAGGATGTTACTAATTGTACCTATTTAATTTTGAAAGCATCTGCTTTGTAACCAATTTAACTTTATAAATAAAGCTTTTTATGCCTTTCTGTTGTTATTGCAACTGTTGGCTTCAGTGGGTAATTATTCAGTAAATCAGACCATGCATGACTTCAGAAGCTTTATTTTGAGAAGCGCTGCAATGTGAATTTTGAAATTATGTGCTTTTATGTTATAATGTAATTTTTGTTTTGAGTTTTTTGATCGATAGTTTATAAATTGTTTTTTGTAAGTGAATTTTGAAATCCAACAAGGAACTTCACTTCAGTTTCGGTGATGTCTAGACTAAAAGTTGCTTTTCTTAGACATAAGTTGACACTTTTTAGATTGAAAATAGGTTTCACATTGCGTAATCGTTTTGACGGTTGTTGTACCTAATATCTCCAAGTGCATTCCAAATCGATCCAATTTTTTAAGTGGAAACTTGAAGGTTTTAATAATTATGGAATAGAATTTAGCTTTTTTTTCATTTTTGAGTTGATTGAATTAATTTACCAACTTTAGAAGTTCTATGAGTATTTCAACTTTTAAGAAAAGTTTTGATATTTTATAGTTTTCACTTAATAACGATCTGAACTTTTACAAGTATCCCAATCGAATTTGTACCATTCTGGTTCTGGTTATATTAAGGGTATTACGTGACGTCTTTTTGTTAAATGAAAATAACTTAAATTGGAACGTTAACTGCAGATTGATCATCTAATTATAAGTTATTTGATTAGATTAAGTTTTAGTCTCACATAAAGGGTGATAGAATTCTCGAGATCGGTTGCATTACATCTATTGTTTCGTCTTGCAAAAGTTCTATTCCACTGTTCATCAAGACACAAAATGAACTTAACGATATTAGCAAAGTCTGAAATATAACATTGATAGACCAGAAATTTTCTCTGTAACAAAGAGCGACTTAGTGCACAAATGCATGTAAGAACTTTTTGTAATTAACAGAAAACACAAAACAGTTTTAAATTTTTAGCTTTTTAATTCAGCAATTTATAAGTGCACTACACCAACAGAAAGACTCCGTGGCGCAACGGTAGCGCGTCTGACTCCAGATCAGAAGGTTGCGTGTTCAAATCACGTCGGGGTCATTTATTTTTTTAAATTGAAACCTATGAAAGTTTAAAAGGGAAATTTTACATTGCAAAAGATAAAATTAACAAAATTTCTTAACAAAGTCCATTAGTCAGAACAATTACCAAAAATAATGACAAGGTCAATAATTTTATCTTTAACTGATTCTTTTTAATAATGAAGTTGAAATAAAGAGAATACTGGACCTGGGAACTAATGGAACGTAATTAAGGGTGAATACTAGAAAACCAAAAACTGAGATTGTAATTCTTTTTGCTCCGGATGCACTGATATGGTGTAAAATTAGCTATCGTAGCTTTGGATAAGAAGAAGACGAGCAGGCCATCGGATTACCGATCTTTGTTGAACTTGGTGCATTAATAGGGGGTCATAGGTACAACCAATCTAAAAAATAACAGGGTTGTACAACTCCAGAACTCATAAAATGCAGCAGCAGAACGCTCTTAAAAAAGTTAAGAAGGAAGAAACCGTGTACCGTCAATTCGTCGCGGTCAAATCATCGCGCGACTATTCGTCGCGGGCAATTCGTCGCCTACGACAATTTGTCGCCTAAAATAATTCATCGCGCTAGACAATTTTTCGGGTGCGACGATAAACCATTTTAAAATGTTTTTTTAAATACATTTTTGAAATTTTTTTGTAAAATAGACAAGTTTCACTGTTGTTTTTCTTATTATTTAAAAGTAATATCAAACTGAGTCTTTAAAATTAAAAAAACAATTTTGAAAAACACTACCTGAGTCAATGGTAGCTGACGTCACACAAAAGAACCAATTAGAAATGCCATGTTGTTACATCAACAGGAATTGCCAACCAATTTACCAATTAGCAAAAGCTCAAAGCCATGCTTAATTATAATTGGTCGATCATGGCGCTTAGTTTAAATACAATACGAATTGTTTTTAAAAATTGACTTTTGAGGCTAACCAATTATACACATAAATAATTTTCAATTACGAATATAATTGAATTATTTAAGTTACATTAATTACTTTAATTTTTACGCGATTAATTTTTTAGTTTTATAGTTTTAAAAAAAAATTTAAAAATGTATTTTAAAATGGTTTATCTTTGCACGCAATAAATTATTAAGAGCGACGAATTGTCGTAGGCGAAGAATTGTCGTAGGCAAAGAATTGTCGTAGGCGACATATTGTCGCAGGCGACGAATTGTCGCGCGATGAATTGACCGCGACGAATTGTCCCGCGACGAATTGACGTAGATTCGGAAAAAACAGGTGCACATTGGATTTCAGTTCTCAAATTCAACTCGAACCCATCAGGTCCGTATACGATTTCTCTAACTGCTGAACCACTGTGATGAGTTCTTTCAAGTAAAAAGCAAATAAATTGTTTGTAATCTTTCTAACTAATTTTTCTAGTTTAAAGCAAATGTGTACCATTAGCTAAAATAATTTTCCAGGTTAGGTTTTTATACAAGACGCTCATTCTGTTTGAGCTCAACCAACCACTAGAATTAGAGTTAACAAATGATCTATTTGAGTTAGCAATTCAAATTTAATGCTTTTAAAAGGAAACTATTTAATGTAGCATAACAAAATGACTTCAATAGTTTAACCAAGAAAACAGTGGAGCAACGAGTAAAATCATGAGAAAATCGACTAGAAAAGCAATACGTAAAGAAAACAATTACAAAAATAAAGTTTGTTATTTATTTGTATGAAATAATAATTTATTATCAACAATTTTGCTGATTCAAGATAAATAGTCTCTTGTAACATAAATCGTTCAAAACTCATGTCAGTGCCTCGATGGATACCTTTCATACCTCGGTATCGAAGTGGATCGCGTGAACCCATTTTATCATTCTTTTTGTAACTTTGACTATTCTATGAACATTCTAATGATTTTTATCTAACATCCAAAATCAGCCGATGTGAACAGGACGTATAAATGCTCTAATTCGAAAATTACAAAAAATAGGGCTACTACGATGTAGGTGCTTGTATTTTCTTCCTTCATTGTTTTCTGGAGTACAGTAAAAATGCAGAAAAATTCAACTTCGTTGAATGATACGTAGGCGTTTACATTTCGCTAAAACTTAATTGAGTGATTTAGCATACACAATTTTTAAGTCTATCTTAAACGGAGAAACTTAAGAACTTTTAACGTGTCCTTGTTCTTTACTTCTGTACGGATATAATCACTGCATCACAAAAAAGGTTAATTAACCTTTCAATAAGTTAATGAATTCATTTTTGCATAGACGACGTAAAATGCAAGGTTATGGTTATCAAAAACAGAAAGTAGGATAACTCAACGTTTTTGTAACAATTTTAAAGTAATAATCGCAATTACATTGCGTTTAATCCATCGTACAAATGGGGCAGTAGTTAGTAATCGAAGTTCAGCGAAGAGGGTCGATTCGAACCCAATGCGGGTCTCTTGTTTATTTATTAGGAGCAAATCGTTTCCCCGTCGATCGAATAAAATAGTAATTTGTACGCAGATTTGTATAATGTATTAATTATCATTTTTACATATTACAGTGTTCGATTCGGATTTATTTTAAAAATAGAAAAGTGTCTGAAGGTATGCTACCTTTCCAAATATTTCTTTTTCTCATCTTTGTAATCTAATGTGTAAGTAAAGATAAGTGATAAAACCTTCAGCCCGTAAAATAATAAAAGAAAAAAAGGTTAATTAGAAGCCTCCATCACGATAAAAAATCTAACCGAGCCGAAGTCACCCAGGGGGGAAAATCATTATAAATAAATTCAGAAAAAAAGATTACCTTTCATTAATATGGTCTTTTTGTGAGTGCTGTTTGATTTACTGACAAATACGATACAAAGGGACGTAACAACATTTGTATACGATAAAAACAGTCTCTATTTGTTGGCGTTAGTAATCATGGTAACATACACATTTGATGAATAATTAAACACCGAGGATTTAAATTCTAAATGTATATTCCAGGTAAAGATAAAATCAAAGGGTGGAATGGTTAAAACGCACACAGATTCGTTTCAGTACTATTCTATGAAAACAAAACTCCTACAAGTGCAAAAAAAACCGTTTGATTCTAATTTTGTTACACCTAACTTACTGATTTGCTAAGATTAACGTGTGTACGTGTCGGCCTATCAATTAGACTTAAGTTAACCTTATTTGGATAGGTTAATTAAATTTTAACTTTTTGGTTCAAATTGAGCCTAAATTCAATTTTGTTTCTAAGCACTGCGTAATTTTCTGAATTTTTAAGTTTTTTTTTTTTGAAAAGTACAGTATTAAAATAAGTTGCTTTTCTGCCGCTGATAGTGGCTGACAAAGTGTTACATTTCACCACCATAATATATAATTAAATTTTTAACTAAAAATGTATGTATGTAATCCATTCTTTACACTTTTCGGAAATTATTTTGAGTTCACTTCGCATTCGATGCCATATTAAATTGAAGTCAAGAGACTTTGGTGTTTGATCTTTTTTATATTAGGAGAACTGAAAGCGAAGCTTGCATGTTTATGCAAAGTTAAAAGTTTTAGACCCAAAACTTTTAACCACATCCATAATTAGTCAATATAAAGTAAACTTACAGTAATTAGCCTTAATTTTCGTATTTCGTTTTTGAGCCACAATTAAATTTTCTTAAATTTTAATTCGAGTTGTTTGAAACAAAACGAGCATGTTTAGGTACCTGCCGGATGAAGTTAATATTTGCATGATTTTAAGGCAAAAATGTTTTAACTTTTATAATTTTTATGATTACTACACTTGCAGTTGTTAATATTACACAAGTTTTCACTGCGTACGTCGATCAAATAATTTTCAGTGGAAAATATTATTTTTAAAATATAAAAAAAACTTGGCTTGTCATTTCCCAATTTATCTAACAATTTCTTTTGAGTTTCCACGTCACGAAGAATTACTGAGGTACTGTCACAGTTATGAGTTCATTGTACATCTGATAATAAGATTAAATGAACTGTAAATAAAAGCAACTTGCTAGATACAGCTTTTAGACTCACTAAAGGTCTGCTGGTGCCATTACAACTTTTTTGATCATTTATTTTATATGAAATTGATGTAACCATTCATCCGGTAACCCGTATATAATAACAAATTTCAAGTATAATTTAATAATATCAATGGAAAGATTTTGAACTAATTGAACAAACAAAGTCTGAGTAAAAATTAAAATTTAATAAATCTACCCTTACCATATCAAAGGCATATCTGAATTTTAGAAAAATATTTATTTAAATTTTACATATTTACAAAGAAACAACAGCGAGGTAGTGCACTACGGTTTAAAAATTAACTGTTTAATTTCTTTTTTGATTATTTTACGTTAGCATTTATTAGAAATGTTATATACCTACTATTATTATCAATTTGTTTAAACCAAAAAGGAAACTATTTCAACAGGATTTAGATTAGATTTGGATAAATGTTTCATAAAGCGAACAATTTCTGAAACTGTTACAAGCTCAAAGGTTAATGTTTGACTTACATAAACTTTTGCTTCCTTTACAAGCAACATTGTAGTAATTTGAAATTGAGTATTCTACATGAAATCTACATGAAATTTTATACAAATTACATAATTAAAAATGGATTAAATATTTCATAAACGAGGCGAAACCGAGCACCACGAAATTACGCTTTACCCAAAAAGCAAAAATCGAATTTGAATATAAAAAATGATAATTAAGAGTTACACAACATGAATTAATAACATCCTCAATTTAAGCGGTTCTTTAAAAAAAAATAGGCTGAGTGTAATTAAAAGCATCTGCAAAAATGAATTTACTACATAAGATCATTAACTTCCATAACAAATTAGAAATTACACAAATTTTTGGCTAGTTTTAAAAAATAGATTTTGATATAAGTTAACAATCTTTTTCGTAATATTTTTTTGACTACTTGGACAAAGAAAACGAATTTAATCACGAAGTTACTTCATAATAATTAAATAAATTGTTGTTGTCATCCACGCGTTTGCTTTATGCAAAATATTTTAACACTAGCTAATTCTTTTCTGCATTTTCTTGCTGATACTAGAATTGATTTATTTTAATTAAATTTTTGTCGAGTAGTCTAACATATTTACCCCAATTAAACAGGCAAACAATCGATTCAGGCAAATTATGATTTCTGATAATTAAAGTTTTTCTACAGCTTAGTTAACATTTATGCTGCAGAATTTTGATGCAATTTATTTCTATAATAAAATTTTAATTTTCATAAAACATCTGCTAACGTAGACTAAACTAATTTATATATAACACATTAACAAGCTTACATTTTGCTTTAAATGGGTTATATCACTTCAGTAATCCTTTTAGTGATTGTTGTGAATTATAAAGTACTTTTTTTTATTTGATTCTATAAATTCTTGCAAAAAGTTACATTCAGTTTTTACGATATTTGTTCGGGTATATCTCAATATATCACAAATTGAAGGTTTTATATTATAATAGTTCAAGTTATGATAATAATCTTAAAAGACTTATATTATATCTAAACTTTGTACAAGAACATCTTATTTGGAATTGAATTTTCTCTGTAAAGTATTGAATAATTGATATCGAAACTTTTTAGCATGGCTTTACAATGTACCACAGAACATCATAAAGTATGACTTGTTCACCTGTGTTAAAAAGTACACAAGTAAGTAAATACATTCTGAATATTGAATTATTTACCAATTCAATTAGCCAACATTTAATTTGAAATAATAGAAGAGATCCTACGTAATTTGATATGTAATAAATTTATGTTCAAACATATATTATTGCCAGAATTTTGTTAATGGATTGAGATAACAAGTTTTTGCATGCATAATATTCGATTCTTTATTCGACTCGACACTACGTTTGATAAGCAGAACCTCACCTATATTGCGTACGTTGAATTCAACGTACGTATCGATTCATAGGTAGCTCTTCGTTTTTGAATTTAGAGTGACTTTTTTTTAAATCTAAGTTTATTAGTCGTTTTCTCAGCTGCAAAAGCCATTAACACATTATTGTGTTGTTATTCGTTCTCAACCTTTCTTTTTTTTATCATCTTTTTACACTTTCAAATGACGTTTGTTACCTTTAAAAGTATAAACATTGGTCGTTTAGCATTCATTTTATTGCAATTAATGCTACAATTTTCTGTTAGTAGTGTGCTTCCTTTTTGAACGATTCTGGTACATCGTAATTCTTACTGCATTGCTTTAAAATATTTTTAAATATTTGTTTGAACAATGTATTTTAAATAAATTATTGTATTTCTACGAGAGAGAAACCATGTAATTTAAGATAAAACCAAAATGTTCTTGGATAAGGTGGGCAATACCCAATTTTGAAAACGTGAACGTAGCGGAAGTTTTTGTCCCATTTTTACGCTATTTGCAGGAAATTTTGTCAAATTATTGTTGAATCCGGTTGGAGATAATGCAATCAACATACTCCATATATTTTTTTCCTCGTTCAGTAATTCGTGATAATACAGGTCCAAAGCTGCTGTTTGCAAAAAAATAACTTTTCGCATTCATTATTAAACTGCTTATTTTGACAATAAAAGACGGTTAATTGTGTGAACTCAATTTTTATCACCCATTCACATGCACTTCACTTATTTTTTTTGAAGTGTTTGATTGACTTTACCTTACAGCACAGTAGTTTGGACTTGCGGCCTATTGCCGCACTACTCAGAACTTGGTTTATCCGTTACAGTAAGGATAGTGAGCATGTAACCAAAGTTACGGCATGCAATTTGACGGCAAAAATTCCGGATGAATGTGCTGGTACGATATAGTGGTAAAACAGCACTTTTTGCTTAGCCAAATGAAGCCGTGTCTTCTTCAGTTTCTTATTGAATCGTTCCAATAATTCACTGTAATACTTCCCCGTGATTGTTCTTCCTTTCTACATAAAGTCCATGAAGATTGTTTTTTTCGAATCCAAAAAAATCATGGCCATGACCTTTTCGGCCATGACCTTTTCGAATGCATAGGAACCGGATCGTAAAAATGGTATGAGGCACGACGGCAGTAGCTTCGCATACAGTCGGTGGCCTTCACTTTGTCTTCTTCTTCGTCTTCAACTGAATAAATTTAGCCTAAGCCTAAAGCTTGTTATTTCTAGCCACTGCGTTGTTTCTTTGGCAGTGCTAGATCTGTGAGGATATAAATTGTTTAACGTCCGATAGGTAGTATGCTGGACTTGTCTTCAGACGAGTCTGTAACTCTGGTTTTTATGTTAATGGTGGCCATTTATTAACCCAAGGGGACCACCGGCTTAACATGCTTTTTGAAGCACGCAGACTTAGTCATAGGAAAGTGGCCCTTCTTCGGATTTGAACCCGGTACCTCGCATTCGCAGTTGATCGCGCTACCTGCAAGGCAAATTACCGGCTCTTTGTCAAACATGTGAATTTATATAATTTAAGGTTTTAAATTGATTTATTGATGATGGATCCTAATCACACGTAGTGGCGTTGTTAAAATTGATTTTTCGTGCCGCTACGCTACCGCCGGGTGGCTTCGCAGTACTACAAACCATTTTGTCTAACGCTGCACTAATTAATAATATCCCTGGGGGTCTTTTAACTGGGCAAAGGTGCTACTAAAAAGGAGGTGGATCCATGTAGGTGGACAAACTTTAAAATCAATTATTAGCTAAACTAATCAATACAAAACATTCCTTCATATCCAAAGCGCTCAATTCCGTTGAATTTTCTTTAATAAATGAATATCTTACTTCAAATTAGAAGTAATTCCGCATATAATAATACACCTCCTCCTACATGTAATTTGTAGATGCGCTTCTGATGAGTTTGTTCATTTATAAACAACCCAAAAAGTTTACGTTTTACTAAAAACAAATAGACGTAAGTTTCTGATTTGTCAAGATCATCTCCGAATTTCTGATAAAACTGCATTGTTGAACTATTTATAGTTTTGTTTTATAAAAATATGATGTGTTCTTAATGTAGACATTCTTTATTGCTGCAAAAACTAGTAAGGCTACCCATATTACTACGATAAATGTTTAAATCTAAGCCAGTCTAATATGGACATATTCACTTTCTGCATTGACCGATTCAATTGTTGAATTACGTGAAACAATTCGTCATGTGAAACTTATAATAGAATTTTAACCAAATGTTTTTCATTCAAATTATTGTGATATCAGGATTCCCAGCAAAGACATTACAATTCTTCTGAACTTTCTCATCAAAGGAGTAACAAAGGATATAACAGAGCTTTTGGAACAAGATATATTATTCCACATTCTACACAAGCTTTGTAAACATAACTCTGTAAACAAATTTTGTTTTGTTTACTGTATAAATCAGGTAACAAGAATCTTGGTGTGGTGAGTTTCTCATATCTTCATGGTGGAGTTATATCTTCACCTTAATGTACCCTACACTGCCTCTGATCTTTCTTTCCGATCTTCAAAGAGAGCTAACTTTATCTTTATTCGTGAAATTTCAAAGGTGCTTTACATTCAACTAACTCAAAGAATAATACTACAATTTTCTTTGGTCACTATTTAAACTTGAATTTTACTTCATCTTAAAAATAACACTACTACTTGCTTAAAATGTGAGCGATGATGAAAAATTAATAAATTCTACAATGTTATAATATCTAAATCATCTTTATGTTGAGCCTGGGATTTTTAATCAGAGTTCGGGGTCACATCTGACAAATGTCGCTAGTAAAGCTTTTAATTTAGTATCAGTTTGTATGTTTACAAACGGATTTTAATATGTATACCTGACTACATTACTATGATTTTCAGATAGTGATCATTTTATTTAAAATTAATCCTAATTTATAATTAAACTTAATTATTAATTATGTTATCTCCTACAAAATATTTTATAGCACAAAAAATTTACGCTTTAGCGAATATTGTTTGTGGTTCTTTGTGCAAAACAGCAAGGTAACGTATAAATTCTTCTACATTTTGGTTAAATAATTTACTAATTTGATTGTGGTTTATTTATAACATTAACTATTAACTGGCTTATCATATTGTTCTACATTAAAGTTAAACTAAATATCCAACGGAGAAAATCGTTACTGATTAAGGTTTAGCTACATATTTTGATAACTAAGTAATTAGGCTTCAGCTGGAACGTTGTTACCCCACCGCCCAATCACCTCGGGTTCTTTATAAAATTTTAGAACAATGTTTCATTCACCACTTACTATCCAAAAAGCAACATCAGTTACTATTAATATTATATAAAAAAGTTGTTATTTGTTACAAAAAGGTGAAATTAGAAATGAATGTTGCACATAATCGCACACAATTTCCCAAGCAGGCATAAGCAACCGTGGGGTTAAAGGTTCATGAGCAATAATGAACGATACGACTATAAGGTTGAAAAACAGACTTTGGTGATCAGTGGAATCGGTATGAAGTGGCTAATGATCATTTGGAAAAAAGCAAACTGTAAATGGTTTTTATGTTCAGTTAAATCGAGAAGGGGTAACTTGGCAATCAAACTTTACATTACTTTGAAATTTATCTATACTTACTATTTAAATAACAGTCGTCGACATAAACACAAGATTTACTACGTCAATTATATTTGTAGATATAGAGCATCGCTTAACTTGTGAACTTTTCGAGTCAATTTTGATAAAAAAGAAATGTTTTATTGACAATATGCGCCACTAAAAACATTAACATGAAAGTTAAATAAATCCACTACGACTTAAACATTAAATAATATTATGTGAAGGCAGAATAAACTTAATTTTCTTCACAAAAGAAAAACCAACAATTTTCACATTTGTTACGAGTGAATAATTTTATGATATGGTTCAGCTGTTTTCAGCAATTCAAACGGTTAGTTCAAACGTATAGTGGAAATAGAAGGATAAAATTTTAATTAGCACATCCTTTTAAATAAATGCATTGCACGTATTTATATGAACTACATGCCAAAAATTACAAACTTGGAGTATCAATTTTGGGACAATTGAAAAACCACGTAAAGTTGTTTTCCTTGACTTTAAATCGATTTTTCTCAAGCTGTAAAGGTGTTTACAGTGAGCCAGTTTGTTATTATGAAAATTTCATGTAAATTACATTTTATTATAAGTTACTATTATCACAATCTTGAGGTTGTTGTTTGAATGTCTTTCTAAATGTTTAGTTTGAATTTAATTAAAAGTAAAATTAAGTTTAAGTTTTAGTGCCGAAGTAATTGAAATGTTTTCTTTATTTGACTAGAGTAGAATTAATGTAATTCCTCCAAATACGTTTCAGTTAAATAGTGGAACATATATTTTAGGATTCCTGAAACTATTATTAGATATTAGCTTCCAAGTTTGTAGAATTGACGAGCATTTATTATGGTTGGTGGGAAATTGTAATTGTGTTTGTCAGCGAATTGGGTTTGTCACAAGCAGGAAAGTTATAATAAAGTTTTGACTTAATATTTTCGTATACTGCTTAACTTGTGTAAGTATTGAAATCTTGTGCTTTTCTTCAACAAAACACGTTCAAAAACGGGCCAAAGAACAGATAAAATTAAGATTATTTATTATTCTGCAGCTTATGAGATTCTCTCTAAATCAGGAATTGTGATAAATCACAATACACTTAACAAGTTTTAACAAACACACAGTAGTAAAACAAAGTTTGCTGATTTTGTTTGGTTTATGCAAACTAAAGCTTTATTTTGTATACGTACCTAATTGAAAATTATGTGCGATTTCGATGTTTATTGTGGTTAATTTAATAACGTTTAAATAAACATCCACGTTAATATTATACACTATTTTGTATTCTTATTTGAGTTTAAGTTTATCACAACAAAGTGAGTCCAGAAAATTTTAGAAGGAAGGAAATGAGTTAGCACAAACACGAACGTAAAAGCTCGGTTTCTCATATGTACAGAAGGCCACGTAGAAGCGCACCAGGGAACACAAACTTTTCACTATGCGTTTGAATGACCCTTAAAAGTTACGTGCATTTGAACAAAATTGTAGGGTAAGTTCTCGAAAAAATTTGTCGTTAAGTCTCCGCAAAATAAAAAGAAAAGTAGATTTGGTGCTACCGAAAAATGATGTATTTTTGGTTTTCTTTGATGAAAGCTTAAGTTTAAATTTATTCTGTTTGATGTGAAATGTTGTTTTTGAAACTACATTATGGACCTAATCTTGTATTAAAACTTGGTTTGTTCCTTGTCTTCGCGATGGTTGTAAGTAAATCTTTGACTGAAGATTTGATTTTTTTATTTAAAAGGAAAATGTTATCCCAAAGGTTCAATTTATATTGAATTTTGAAAAAATGTGTTGACTTTGATTTGAGGTTGTCAGTGTTTATTTATAAGGGAAAACATTGAAATAGTTGTACATTAGAGGTAACAGTGCGAATGATGCCTTTATCGGATGTTTCTCAGACAGCGCCAAGCAGTGCATTATCTAAATCATTCTGTCTAAAATAATCATTTTGTTTATGTGTTTTCCTCCGCTTTATTGCTTCTTTTACTTGAATTGATGATTTCAGTCAAAAACCAAAGGTTGAGATATTTTAAACGATAAGAGTTTTAAGAATGGCGTTCACTTTTCTATATCGATAAGTTTGATTTGTCCTTTTACCTAAAAAAGAATCGGATTTTAAAGAATACCCCTGACATTCTCTCCAAACTATTTTTATAAAATAATAGGAAAATCGAGCGATCGTAAAAGTGAAAAACAAACCTTCAAATATTTTCTACTTTTATTTGTTTGCGTTTCCATCACCACGTTTTAATTTTGAAATAATAATTGTTTTCACAAAGACAACTACGTGAGTGCATTTATTGACGTTTTATTGTACAAAAATTTCCCAATAAATTTTAAATTCATATCTGTGTTCGTTCTGGCATTTCCAATATACAAGTATCCATTGTTTGTCTTCTCTGTATTTGCTGTGCACTCAAAACACCTCCAGTCGGCTAGACTTTCACAACTTGGTACGTGAGAAGAACTATAAGAATTTCTATTTTGTTAAGGAAGCTCAGATTTTATTTGATTATTTACGTGATATGCACCCAAATGAAAACTACTTTAAATATAATTTTAATATTTCAAAAAAATATATCTGATTAAATCTGCATTGCAAAACATGTGTCAACCAACATCTACAAAAAATATAACCCACTCACAGTTAATTAAAGTTTGAAAACCACTGGACAAACGACTTTGTCAAATATTGATGACAGCTGCCAAAATGAATCGTTTGTCAGAGGTAATACTGAAACCCCTTCAGGAATCAATCTATACCAAATCGTTAACGATGCACTTTACTTTAAACGGATCCAAAAGAACGTGGAGCTTGTGGGAAATGAATGACAGCGTTCAAATTATCGTATACAATATTACTAGAGACGTTCTCGTTCTTGTGAAACAATTTCGACCTGCAGTTTACTTTCACAGTATTCCAGTTGCGGATAGAAAGCATAAAATTGATGTTAATGCGTATCCAGCCGAATTGGGTGTTACAATTGAGTTATGTGCCGGAACTGTTGATAAAGATTTACCCCTCGCTCAAATCGCTAAAGAGGAAATACTGGAAGAATGTGGATACGATGTACCTGTAAAAGACTTGAAGAAGTTAATTTCCTACAGAGCCAGCATCGGCGCGTCTGGAAGCATTCAGACTTCTTACTATTGTGAAGTAACAGATGATATGAAGGTGGGACCTGGTGGTGGAGTAGGCCAAGAAAATATTGAAGTCATCGAGATGACAATTCCAGAAATGAAAAATTATATTTCGAAAAATGTGGTTCTAAGTCCTGGTAGCTTTTTAATGGGCGTTTATTGGTTTTTGTATAATAAAAAGTGGGTAAAACTGTAACTATAGAATTATTTATTGTGTAGACTTTTTCAAAATAAATATAATATATAAGAGAAAATCTTGGAAACTTTCAACCTGATCATATATTTTCAATTTTATTTATTCTACACAGTTGTAGATTTCATGAAGTTAATTTCAAAGTTTGCTGTAGTATCTAAATCTGTACTTCCCCTTATTATGTCATGCATATGAGTGCAGCAGGAACTTGAAATTGCTTTGTTATAATATTATGGAGATCCAAAGTTTCCTAAATTAACGATACCGTTAAATAATTAGTAGTGGGATTGTAACTCCGCATCACGTCGTTGGCGTCGCGTTAAAGAAGTTACAACTTTACCGATTTTCTTGAAACTGTAAACATAAAAATTTTACGAAATATTATTGTTTCTGTAATTAATAGAGTAAGCTGGGAGAAATTCGTACAACACTAAGAATCGTCCGAATTTTGGGCAATATAAGCGATCACTCGATGACCGAACGCTAATTTTGCTGTAGATTCGCAGTGCGGGGTTTAGTTTTACCAAGATTTAAAATAAATATTACAGTTCTACAAATTCACTTATCTCAAGTGTCATCTTTCGATTTTTTTAAAGATTGACTAAGCAGAACAGTTGTAGTCAACAAAGACTTTATATCATTCTTAAATTTAAGTAGGCTTTTGAAAACCTGTTCTAAATTAACGGGTGACACTTGACAGTTGTTGTGCGAACACACTAAACTGTGTTGCTAAATGATGGAAAATTATAGCCTTTTTGAAAGAACGAACACTAAAGAGGCTGTCAAATGTCGGAAATCGGAAATGATCTTCAGACTAGAGCTAACGCGCATAAAAGAGCCTCATTTTATTAACCAGATGTTGTTATTTTTTGGGGGGGAATTTATAGAGGGCAGTATATTTTACCCCCCGTCCATGTAGGTCGTAGTCATTCGACAGTTGGCCTCACTCCAGGGGATTGCAACAAATTAGTTGCTTTGATCTATTTCATAGGCTATAAAACTTTTGTTAGGTTAGTCATAAATGAACCTACTAATTAGAGGTGCGCATACAAATTATTCGAACAAAGAGAAAGAGCTTTCTAGCAAATTCTTCTTCTTCTTAGTTTAGGCCTGTTGTCTCCAGCTTCTTGTGATATAGACTGCCAACTTTCGTTCCATCTTTTTGGTGGTCTTCCAAGCAGTCGTTTTCCATGGACAACTTTCCCATCTTTGACTATTCGGGCAAACCTATTGTTGTTCATGCGATTGACGTGTTCGTTCCATCCTCTTCTTCGTTGTCTCACCCATCGTACCACGTCCAATACCTGGCATGTATCTCGGATTACTTCGTTTCTTATCCTTTCCCGTAGTGTTTTTCCCGCTATTGAGCGCAGTGTTCTCATTTCGGCTGTTTGCAGTAGCCTTTTTGTTTGAAAGTTATCGGGACGTGTCTCCGCAGCATAAGTCATTATCGGTCTTATACATGCCTTATAAATCCGCACTTTACTTTTGATGTTTAGAAATTCGTTGTACCATATTGTTTCTTTCAGACATCCCGATACAGCAGCCGCCTTTACGATCTGGTTACGTACTTCTTTGATTAGGTCTCCACAACTCGTGATTTCCACTCCTAGATAGACAAAAGACATCAGCAAATTTCTAGCAAATAAATATAATATAAATTTGGCACAGGAGGCATCCAGCCGCATTTAGGCATCTTTTGACTTCACTGGGAAACAAATCAGGTTTCATTTTAAAGGAGGTTAAAGTTATACAATTTTTAAGTAATTAATCTCAACAAAAATTGATCTCCCAGATAATTATTATCAATTTTGTTGTTAGTAGTTCTATGGCCTCGCTCATGGAGAATCTAGATTCTAGAACATAGTTGTACGACCGTCGTCAGCCTCACTTAGGAGGACTCTGACAAATCAGATGCACTTATTTATTTTTTAGGTCGTAAATTAATTTTAGGTTATTACACTTTTTGATCGGTAATAAATTAACGAAATAATCAGAGGCGCGTCCATAAATGACACGAAAAAGGAGGAGATTTTTTAAGAAATTCATTAAATAAGAATTTTTAAATAATAAGCTACTTAAGTTTTCATATAACATCAACATTTATTAGCAAAGTAAAAACCGACTAATTAAGTAAATTAACTTTGATTTATTTTTAAATATATTAAAAATATGAAAGTAAAATCGAATTAAATTCGAGCAAATGTTTTTTCTAAGAAATGTAATCAAGTATGAAATGTAAAAGATTCTTTTATAAAAGAACAAATTTAATTTGATAATTGAGTGAGAAAATAATAAATTAACGTGAAAATATTAAAGTATGAAGAATTTCTAAAAATTAAATTAAATATAGGCGGTTTCTTGTGATTTATTGTGTTTCTTTGATCGAAAAGTCAATAGTTGACAATGGAACCTTCAAATTTATTGAACATGAGGTTCAAATTCATTTAAGGAAGGCACAGCTCCATAACAACCTTACTTGTATTTGATAAGAAATAGAATAGCTTTCTAATACCTAATTAAGGTTTTGTAAACTGTATAGAATTTCTATAAACTATTTAAAAAAAATTTTAATTTTGCATTATGTTTTTTGCTCATTTTTTTTATTGTCGTTTATCGATATAGGAAATCAAGTAGTTCTTTGTTTAAACTAATAGAATACTTTGGTTTGCATGATCATCTGACAACATCAAAGTGATTAATTAAGGGTCACCCTTTAGATCCAACAGGAACTAAAATGCTTATAAATTCCAACAAAGTTTGCCCTGCTGATGTGGGAACATTTAAGGTAAACTTTTTTTATTTCTCCATGATCGTTACAATCTGTCAATATTAACGAGCAACATGTTGTGAAATGGACGTTTAAAGATATGCATGGGATCACCCAGTGATTCACCCTTATACACTTAGTTATAAAATAATATAAAATTATGAGTTGTTTTTATATTTTGAAACATGGCTAAAAGGAAAAAGTAATAAAATAATTATAAAATGGTCTTAAATTTTTTCAGAGATGCCAATCTCACAAAAATTAAATAAAAAAATTTCCTGTTACAAAAACTGTTAATTAAGAGTATGTACAAGGTTTATTGAAATTTACTGACAATCTAAACCTGCATTTGTTTGTCGCATACATTTAAACTGCCCTTTTGGTATGATAAAGTTAATTTTTGCAAAAAATGAAAAACCCAATATCACAAACTTTTCGTGATCAAATAGTTTTTAGGTTAAACTAATAGAATATTTCGGTTTCGATGGTCATCTGATCACATCAAAGTGATTAATTAAGGGTCACTCCTTTAGATAGAAAGGATCGCAAATGCTTATAAATTTCAACAAACTTTGGCGTGTTGATGTGAGCACATTTAAGGTGAACGTAATTTATATAACTATAAACGCAATGCAGGACTATTATAACGCCTAAGGGTCAATATTAAATCTTGTCTACACTATATTACAAAATTTTCATAACCCCGTTTCAAAATTTATTAGGATATTTGTGTTGTTTAACCTGATAGTTCATCATAGTTACTAATTACATCACGTACAATTGTACCTGCCCCAATTTAACTTCTAATTACATTTTTATTTTATCCGTCTAAAGTGTTTGGAAAATGTTTTGTCACATTAAAATTATTTAGTGATGAATGTGTTAGTGATTACATTATTAACTGATGAATTGAATCGATATTATTTAAACAGAAATACTAATTAAATTGTAATGAAAAGTAAAATGAGTTTAAATTTAATCATCGTGGCACACAGGATAAACCGAAGTAAATTTTCAAATATAAAGGGTGATGGGCAATTCAATTTTCTAATTGAACAATTTTCATGTGTAATTTGTAAACAATGTATGTAGTTGATGTAACAAGCGATAACGAGAGAAGTTGTGATAATTGAAATTAATGTGGAAATTCGTAGTTGTTTTCTTGAATAGCCCGAAAATAAAATTCAAGATGGAAACAAAACTTGAGATTAATCTAACTTGTGCTACCCACTGGTATGATTAATGTATGTTTAAAAATGAGAAACTTAAATTATTTTAAGGGTAGCTTGTTAGAATGGCTTTTGCGTGACTGAAGGTAGTTTTTGTTGGTAGGGGTGTAATTGAAATTTTTAGGATATTCTTGAACGTTACTGAGCTCAAACGATATCATTTAACTCACAGCGAGAAGAAGTAATAGACTAAAATGAAGACAAGTTTAAATTAAGTTAATTTGTCCCTAATGCACCTCTTTTAATTATAAAAGTAATTTGGCTTGTAATTGGAATTACCTAACATTAAAATGATGCTTTCGTAGGAGTTTTGATTGTCATATAAAACTCGACGATGAGCTTATTTTGCCGACATTATATGATATAAATTTTATGTCGAAAAATGATTGATTATGCCATATTTTATATCACATTTTGATCTACTAACAACAAAAGTTTTTAAACGATATGAAAAAAAGTTGGAAATTTTTAACCATACCAAATTTAACATGCACATCGCTTACGCAATAAAACCTATCCAATAAAAATGTCTTATGTGCTCACGTAAAATTGTCTCGTAAGAAATAAAAAAATTGTCTTTTCAAATATTAACGCAGTAAATTGCATCATCAAAGTTGTAACTTAATAGGTTTTTTGACGCTTACTCTTAAACTAATCGCATAAAAGTATGAAAGAAATCGAAACTTGCTAATATGGCGAAAGTGTAAACAACTTTGTATGCCATGTGAACTTAATTTAGTTTTGGAGACCCATATAAATTTTCATTAAAAGCTTTAGGCGAAAATTATTTCTCAAGTTTAAATTTTCAAATTTGAAATATTTGATTAACTTAAGTTAAATGTGTTTACACATAAATTAAATTATCTTTAAAAATATAATATATTCACTTACACTTTCCAGTTTTAAAATTTTGTTTTCTCCCTAATTTTTTACTCAAAAATGTAACATTTTATAATTTAATTAAAAGCATGAGAATTACCGTGCTATAAAAATATCGACAAGCTAAAATCCAGATTTATATTAGCGCAAATATTTCAACCCAATTTAAAAATGTTATCTAGTCCATACGGACTAACCGGGATTCAAACTGATTAACTTAAAAACTTGAAGTAAATGATCTGTATAAATTCACACTGAGAGAAATTTGACGTCGTATTTATACATAACATTGTTGTTGTAAAATTTTTATATAGTATACACTGTTTTACTGTAAGTATACTTTAAATTTAGGTATAAATTATAACATCAAGTATTTTCCAATATTATAGCCAAATGGTATCAGTCATAATGTATAAAATAGCAACATTGATCTTTATTAATACACCAACAAATTGATAAAAAGCAATTTTATATTTACATCACTTATATCATAGTTTGCCTTACAGAAGATTAACTCGCAAAAATACATCAGACGGCTGAGTAATAAAATTAAATTATTTTCAGTATTACATTTGTCAAGTTCTATTGTAAAACTTACAACGTGAAACTGAATTTTTCAATACAATAATATGTTGTTGTAATATTGACCCTAACGTAGAAAGAAACCCTACCTCCGAAGAACAAAATTTTACTTCTTTACTTCAAAGCTCAAATTGAAATTACGGTAAATATATATTTTATTGTATTAGATTTGGGTTTTCTAATGTCATAAAAAGAGGTAATTTTTAGACCGATTTAGGATTTAGAGACATTCAGCAATGCATTCAGAAAAAAGTTTGAGTTAGGGCATTGTAACTTATCAATGCAGTGTAAATTTTGTATTTTAAATATTATATGTATACGTATTGTTTTTCTAGAACAAAAAAAGAGTTATAAAATGTAGAATCAAAAATATTATGTAGGTAACATTTAAATTTTTTAAAACGGCATTTTATTTTGAATAATATTTTTTAATCAGATATGGCTCAAAAATATCAACGTGCTTTTGAAAAGAAGCAAACTTAAGGACACTAACATGAAACCCTCGATAGGTAAGTGGTTACAGAGCAAGTCTTCGGGTACCGTTACAAGGTCTAGCGCGAGTTCGAGTCCAGATCCAGGCAATTTTTTCAGATTCACGTGATGTTGGTACCATAAAATATCCAAGGAAAAGGACAGGACATTAGTACAAAAATTTAATTTAAATAGTAATAAATAATCCCAAACAAAAAGAGAGTTGAATCTGTGTGTGCCATTGAATAAATATTTTGTTTTTTTAACATTCACAGAAGTTATTAGTTACCAATACAACATTTTAATTATTAACGTTTACAACAACAGCATTGTATGTGTAACTCATTAAGAAAGTACTTTTATACTTTTTGTATAGTATTCCTCGTCATCTTTACATTACCAAGTTGTTGTTGTAATACATAAGCTTTGTTGTTGCCAGCGCCTATTCTACAACAACATATTGTAAAATAGACAACATTTTGCGTATTACTGACGATAGTGTTCTCTCAGTGCAAGTGCTAAAATGTATAAATCGGTCGCTTAATAAAAATTATAAACAAGTATTATATTAACAGTCGAAAAACTCTAGGGCAGTAAAATTCAATTCAAGTTTAATATTTTAATAATATTGATGTGAACGGATTTTAAAAATTTATTTACCAGAAAAAGTGCCCGTCAAGATTGACGGTCCGTCAACAAAAAATAAAAGTGTTATTGTACGTGATAATAATAAAATGCTCCACAATCTTATCAAAATTATAACTTCTCTATAAATTTACCTAAGCTGGAGGAACAATTTACATCAATAAAGATGGACATCGCTCTGAAACGGAATCGTCATTCCAGTTTCGTATAGCGCGTTCAAAGGGTTAATACACAACATTACAAACTATGAAATAATAAAACAACTTTTATTTCTGGAACTGCCACCAAAAGTATTGTAATGCTTATATAAGTATTTGTAAAGGGCGGTTCATAAACGTAAATCATAAGAAAACATAAAAACGAAATAACGTTTAACTATTTGGAATTAGAGCAATGATAAGTTTCCTCTTAATTCCACAACTTACTGTGGAACGGTTTATTGACTTGTGGTTTAATTGGTGCATAATTTTTTAAACCAATTTTGATTGGTTTGCTTTTAAGTTGACAGAAATTGATTAAGCTTTTGAAGGCACTTTGTGCGTCTCTATTGGAAACTGTCGTGTAACTAATGTACACTTATTCAAGATTCCTCTAGACACTTATCCCAGACAGAAAGAGTCTATCAGTTTTTCGCTATTATATACAGAAAGTCAATTGAAATGAGGAAATTATTACTGTATTAAATTAATTATATTATATCGGATTTATATTAATATTTTAGCTTGTCATCTCAAGATTTACGGATTCGATTCTTGTGATACACAAAAGTGCCTTAAGTGGCTCCCTTGTTTGGAATTGACGGTGTCAAAATCGTCTATTTTGGTTATACTGTAACGGGAAGTATATATTGAAGTTTCTTTCTACCCTCAACTTAGGGGATCTTCTTAACAATCTTAAATATTTAATTTCGCATCTTTCCTTTTATCTTATTTAACTTTTCGTTCATCTAATTAATCAAAACTTCTTCAATTTTAATTTATTTTTGATTATCTCTCTTGTTTTATGATTATACTTTGATGGATTCCTGTAAAACACCTAGTAGTAAATGCAGGAATTATTTTTCCAATCAGAATAAAAAACGATTTAGTTTATTTTGGATCCAAAATTCGAAGTATTGTGGACCTTTTTTGCCGCCCATCCAGGGAATTTTTAAAATATCTCAGAAACTATTTGATAACAAACGAAAACAATGAAACTACAAATAATTTGGACTCTTTTGGATCTACCATTTAGAGTTGACTGGTGAGATGTATCTGGGTTTCTGAAAGTATGAGAGGGAAGTTTCACATCACGCCATACTTAATTACTAGTTCATACCTACAAATTTTTATTTGATCTGCTGTTGTCATTTCATGTGAAAATTTACGTACAATACGAAAAATTTCAACCTACCAAAGGTCGACTTATGAGGTCTTCCTCTCCCCGAAACCAAAAATAAAAAAAAAATTAAATGCAAAATTGTACCTGTTATATAACAAAAAGTTGATTAAAAATTCTCGGTAAATGTTTAAAAGTCTTGAAGCCCATCGACCGAATTAACGGTATACGTTATTCTTAAAGTACAAACAGCTTATCTAAAATTGAAAATGAAAAATTATCTTGTACATAAGTTTAAAAAATTACAAATGCGATAGTGGTGGCTATATAAGCAGTAAAATTTTATTTTCAGTCATATTCCGTTTCAGTATAATGGAATTTATCCCGAAAAAATGTAAAGAACCTTACAATAAATATTCATGCCAATTTTAAG
The DNA here is from genome assembly GCA_905340355.1 of Rhagonycha fulva. Taxonomy (NCBI): domain Eukaryota; kingdom Metazoa; phylum Arthropoda; class Insecta; order Coleoptera; family Cantharidae; genus Rhagonycha; species Rhagonycha fulva. The sequence goes on from HG996556.1 coordinate 42,025,037, forward strand.
ATCAATCGGATTATTTGTCTTTGAGATATCTTAGACAACGTAAACGGAACCGCAGCATTGAAAAAACGCAATAATACACCACAGGGCTGTTTTATACTCTGAATTTAAAAAAAAAGTTGCTACCAGTGCGTATATTAACATTCTTTACAGACCCTTGCAATCAGGTCAAATAGAACCAAGTTATTTTTAGAATTATAATGTTTTTATAACCTGTAATGCGTTTGTAGGTATTGTAAAATTGCAATAAGTTGTATCGTAAAATGTTATACCTTTTTCTATCTATACTTCTTTCGGAAAGCTTATTATTAATAAATTTTATTTTTATTTTGAATGTACATAATATTAATTTAATAATCAAATAGTACCTATTCTATACAACATTTTTATATTTTAAGTTAATTTAGAAAATTAAATTTTACAAGGCACGTAAATACCATTATGTGTTTTGTTTGCAAAATCCTTTTGAAGTTATTTCACCACTTGACAGTATAGAGGCAGTTTTTTATGTTTTTGAAAGACGTTTTGAAATATTTCTTTTGAAAAAATTTTTCTTCTATTATATCTTACCTACCACACTAATTTGAGTGGTATCTGTGGTAAAAATGGCAATTTTGAATTCATATCTTTCAACCGCAGGTTTGTAAAGGATCTGTGTATCTTTCGTACTTGTCATTCTTGACAAGGGAACAAGTTAAATTCAATTGGTTGGAAGCAGAAGTCATCACCTTTGTAGTTTTAATTATTTTAGCTTTTTTAAACAAAATAGCTAAAATTATAACGTTTTTCCATTTTTGAAATGTTTAACTTTTTAGGCTATCTGGACAAAGGACCCCGCTACGGCCTTATGGGTTTTGGGTCCCAGTCAAATTTAACCAAAATGTAGAATATTGTAGTTCATACCATGATGATAAAAAGTGTCAATGGGCACAAAGCCAAAAAATGGACAGTTTTCGAGATATAAGGCATTACAGAGTTAGTCCAGTCATTCTACGAAAGACACAATGATAAAGTCAAAATTGATACTACCCGGAAACAAAAAATAGGGCTGTGTAGATGAAGAAATTCTAAAAAAGATAGCGTTTTTTGCATTGCTCTAGCTAGTGTATTACATAACCTAAAAAATTAAACAAATTCGAAAAAGCGGTTTTTTGCAATTTAAAAAAAACGAATTTTTTTACAAAAAAAAAGTTGAATGAAAAAGTTGTAGAAAATAAGTTGCAGAAAGTTAAAGTGAAGATTCATTATTTATTTTCTGAGAAAAACGAAAAATGCCGTTAAAAATTTCCGTTTTTGTTTTTTTCTTAAATCGTAAGAAATCGCTTTTTTGACTTTGTTTAATTTTTTAGGTTAGGTAATACATTAGCTAGAGTGATGCAAAAAATGCTATCTTCTTTAGAATTTCTTCATCTATACAGCCCTATTTTTTGTTTCCGGGTAGTATCGATTTTAACTTTATCATTGTGTCTTTCGTAGAATGACTGGACTAACTCTGTAATGCCTTATATCTCGGAAACTGTCCATTTTTTGGCTTTGTGCCCATTGACACTTTTTATCAGCATGTTATGAACTACAATATCCTACATTTTGGTTAAATTTGACTGGGACCCAAAACCCATAAGGCCGTAGCGGGGTCCTTTCCAAACCTAAAATTCCGTCTCGGCATGTACTCGTTGGCACATAATTGAAAAACAACAGGTTACTACTATTCGTCCAATTAAATCAAAGAAAATTTCAAAAACCAAAACTTTGACAAAATGAAAATTTAATTGTGGATAATTTTATAATTTTTAATTAATACAATTCACGTCAGTATGTATGTACACCATTAAAGACGGCTTAGGGGAGCAAGTAAATGTCGATAGTGAATAGGCCAAAGTCACTTCTTAGAATAGTTTTGCTTCATTATTAGTTTATTGTTGAGTAAAAAAATATGACATTTATTTTGATATAACGATGTTTTTAATTGAATAAACATATTATATTTAATATTAAAAAGTTTTTGGTTTCTGCGAGGGTGGGGAACTCAACTTAAACCGCTTACTATAGGCGATTTCTACCATCTATACGGCTTTGCTGAAATCCAACAAATATTAAAATAAGCTAAGTTAATAAGCTTTAACCCGTTTGTTCCCTGTGATTTCACTGTGTAGCCACCTTTATTACTCTATTTTGATATAATAAAGTGAATAAAGTTATTTTAATTCTGTTAAAAATAATTGTAGGCCTGAAGGGGTTAAGCACATCAATTCGCATTTAAGCTGAAAAGTATTCAGCACCATAATGCTAACAATTACAAAAGCTAAAAATTATTCAATTGCTATGTACATTTTGAAAGCTAAATGTAACAGGTCAGTAGGTTATAGCTTGAATTACAAAATAAACATTATAATCGATTCAATATGCTGGTAAAGCAATTCCAACATCCACGATATAAATACATAATTCAGTGTTTACGAACACAATTTTTGTTTTAAATTTTTAAAAAAACTTTTACTCATTTAAAAATGCATGTTTTTCAAAAATTTTAATAAAGTAATTTGTTATTACAAATACATACATTCTTTTACAATTTTATTTTGTTTATAAAAATATAATTATTTTTTTTTTACAGGTAAGACAGGCGTTCCTATATTCCCAATCAAGTTTCAAGATTTACATTATGTAAGTTAGCTAGTGATTGCTTGGGTGATTACGACGTAAGATGAAAAATCGTACATGTTTCAAAATTTAATTAAGCGCTAAAATATTACAATTTTAACTGTAACTTAAGAGTATATTATAATACATAGTTTTATTTAAAAATTACTTTACAGACATTTTAACCCTTTTTGATAGGGTAGAACCAGAAATATGTTGATAAAAATTAATTTGGTGGTAATTATAATGTCACATATGCAAAAGATTTAGAAATTTTTGCAGAAATGTAACTAATCATTAAAATATTTTAATTGGTATTCAAAGTTATTGCTTCACACATTCGATTTATTGACAAAAATAAGTAGATAAAAAATATTGCCACTTTGCTTCAGTTTTTAAAGCTTTCAAAATGCTGAGAATAAACTAATTTATTATGATTATTAAATATCAATTAATAAGCTCGAAGTAGTGGTCTGCTGTGTATCGCGCTTTTGCTACTGTGAAATTGTTTCACAAAAATAATAAAAATAAAATCTCTAGATTTGAGGCTTTGTGATTTTTTCGGTTAAAAGTAAGGTGTATTATTGATCGCACTATCCCGGAACTTAAATTAAAAATCCAGGAAGAAATTGCGAGGATTCCAAGACGCCTAATGGAAAATTTTCGAATAAGAACTGCAGATAGTTTTGAACAGTCTTTTTCAATAAAATTTCTGAATTATGTATGTATTTTAAGTAACATCTAAAATGAAATATTTTATCGTTTTGTTAAGTTCTTTAAAACATTTCTAATATAAATAAAATACTTTATTATTATTTGTTAAATATTTTTATTTGATTTATTTGGAAAAACTAGCATAATTTTACATAACTGATGTGTCAATTTTAAAGTGAACGCATAGTTAATGATGTTAGATAATCTCCTTATAATATTTATCCATTATATTAAACTTTGCTTTACGATGCATATGAAGTTAACTGCAGCGTAGGAACTACATAAATCCATCAAGCGCTTGGGGTTAATTTCTGTTAACATAAATTATATTGTACTTAATAATTCCTATAGAACCCTGATCTAATTTTTGACAGTTTACTGGTGTGAATTAACTCGGATGAATTATTCGAATTTGATCCAAAATCCAAAACTAACTTCATTTTGTTGCACTTTAATTTGAAAAACGGCTACTTAATAAACGCAAACCATCTGAAGTTTCACCTTCCAACGTTCAAATTAAAAAAATCGAACACTGAAAAAAAAAGAATTTCTGTAGGTACTTTTTGTGTAATGCTTTCTATGCAAAAGCTTTTAAGATAAAAAAACACAATCAGTTCTATTGAATTAATTGTATTACAGTAGTACAGTAGGTACATTTAGTTTTATTATTTTATCTTTATTTTAATTTTAAACTTTATCAAGATGGTTTTCCTCTGGAGTAATTTTCTTTTAGTATTACTACTAAATATTATACTATACCTAATAAAAATCCTTATACTCATTTTTATACTTATATAATTTTAACTTTTCCATTATTCATTTGTGTTGAGATTGCTTTTAAATTCTGTTTTCTCCATTTTATTAATATTATTAAAAGCTCGGGGCAACTTTTCTTAGAAAATAATGTTTGAAAGTTCCAAAATTTATACTAATGTATGTTAGAACATAATAATGTAATGTTAAAATACATTCAATTGTATAATTTTATGAAAGGCTATGTTTACTGATCAAAAAAATGTTACACTGTACAAGGAATCAATATTACAAAATAAAATAGATTTGTAGAAAAGTTTACAAAAACTTCAGTTATTTTGGTCTACAATAGTTTTGTTATAGTTTGGACTTTCTCAAGTTTTGAGCAAAGAATAAAATAAAAATTTAAAAGTGAACAAAATTAAAAAACATAAATATATTTTATTAAAAGCCGCAAACAGTTTTAATAGAATGATTTTATATTGTTTACAATCCAAGCGCTTATTTTGTGTGTAAGTCATATTTTATTTTTCACCTTTTTATTTTTTAATAATTATTAATAGCTTCTAGCCTTCAAATGGTCTGATTCTATGTTGGGCGCCAGAAAAGTGTAATAAACACTGTTTTATTTTTGTGCCACTGCCTAAATGGACTACCTGATGTCCGCAGGTGGCTATTAACAACTCATTGAATTATAGAATATAAGACATTCCATTAGTTTACTTCTTTAGAACTCACTAACAATAAAGATATACTAACTTATTGGGAGAAATGCCTGCTTAAATTATTAAGTAATTTGGGTGCACTCAGAAATAAACTTATAAAGGTGGAATTTACTTGTCTCTTTAGTCTCAATATCATGTTCAGAATAATAACTGTCGCTATTTTTCTAGAAAATATCTAGCCATTTAAATTTGTTTTTGTTTTTGAGTACTTTTTCAGTATTTTTATTGGTTTTTTGGTTGGAAATAAAATACTAATATAAGTATCTTGGTCAGGAAATGCGTTTTTACACGGCTTGCATGTTTTTTAATTCTCGCCTTTACATCGCTATTGCAAATTTACTTATTCGCGTTTCCTGCATGCAAATGTAGGGCAACGAATTTAAAACTATAGTAATTTTATCTCACTTTGTTTAGCATAAAAATTATTACAAAAATACCTGTGTACACAAATTTTGCTGAAATTCATTTCATAATCTGCTTAATAAAAAACACCGTGGAAAATTAAATCGGATTTTCTATTTATGTAGAAATTAAGCCATCGTTTTTTATGTGTGTGTATAATATGTAAATATTTTATTTTAGTTTAAAATTTCATTACTTATTTAATTATAAATTTGTGATAAATGAGGTTACTTTAAATTAGCGAAAGCCCAATATTTAACAAGAAAGCTGATATCACATCATAAGTTGCTTTAAAACCTCTTTGATAAGTTTTGTCGGGCGTAGTGAAGTAAAAATGTTTGATGGATAGAGACCAGTCAAATGCACTGCCTAAAATAAACCGACGTCTACAAATTTGCACAAAGTTTAATCAATAAGTTAATGACTTTTTTGGTACTTTCTTGAACAAAACTGAGAGCCACTAATTCGAGTAGTTAAAAGTGTAGCTCAGTTTTTGATTTATGGCTTAAGATTTGAATAAATTATCAGGAGTTAAAATTTACCGGTCTGATGAAAAATGATCGAATTAATTTAGAAAAAAAAATATAATTGTAACAAAAGGTTAACTTAGCTTTTTAGGGTAGGGCGTTGGCGGTTTTAAAGCGGATTTAACTCGCAACCTTAATTTAAGGTAAAACAAAATCCGCTTTACTGTAAACTGTAAGGCTGCAACATTGTAAATAATAATTAACGAATTGAATTTTAATTTTAATAACGCAGTGGTTGTATTTTTAGTTTTTTTTGTGGATCTTTATTTTGATTATATCAACTAAAATGGGATGCGGTTAGTAAAGCCGTAACGAAAATATTATGGAAGTAAAAATTGTTTATAAAGAACGAGCTTTAAAAAATGTACGAAATAAAGCTGTTTTAGATGGTTTGGACATGTTTTAAGAGGGCACCATTACGAAGTGTGAAGGCTCAAAGATCGTAAAGGAAGAGCTTAACTAAAAAATGCTATATAGAGTTGAAAAGTTATACGTAAAAACTTTGGAAGTATATAGAAACATTCGATAATGGATGAATAGAAATTGATGTAACGAAATTCATAAAATCTAAAATGTAACAAAATTGGGATACACATTTGTGAGATAAAATGTAAAGTATCTCGTAAAACTCGATGTCAACTTAGATAATTTTGTAATTTTATTAAATAAATTAAAAATTAAAGCAAAATTTTGACTTTCAAAATTAAGAAAATTCCTACGAATTAATGAAATTACTTGAAACTTTTATCTGTTCGGGGTTTAATAAAATGAGATAAAAGTTAATTAACACTCCGATTAAACAAACCCAAAGGCTTGGCTAAATTTTCAAGTCGGTTTCTTATTCCTTTGATGTTAAATGAAGAGGTTTTTGGTTCATTTATACATAATATTACTGTAAATACTCTTAATTCACGTAATAGAATTTTTAGCATTGTCTTTGGTTTCGAATAAAAAGTTTTCCTTTTAATTTATGTTGTTCGCGTTTCGGGTTTTCGTGGTAAGCGCCAAATCTATTATTGTAATTTTATGTAATTAACGTTTAAAGTTAATTAAACAAAATTAATGGCTTTATAAAGCTCGTTGACAATATTATAATTACAATTTATTTTAACATTAATTAGACTTAATTTTTATTCACATCATTTTTCTTAATAAATTTCATTATTGCGTTTCTTTTCGTCTTGACCAAACTAACTAACGAGATTTAAAACCGAGATTTTTTCACGAGTATTCTACGTACAACTGAATTAATAAATTATAAGATTGGTTAAATTTCGTTTAGATTTTATTTAATCGTCTCGTTTTTTTTTTTGGTAAAGTAAACTTACCATATTAAAAAGAAATTCAAATACCACACTTTCATACTTCTGCTATGGCTCAAGGCACCCTCGGAATATTTATTCCACCTCGAGTAAAAAAATATTGATGCCTTGCCATAACACCCTGAACACATAATATTTTTTCTTGTTTATTCAGGTCTAAAAATGAAAAGTATTCCGGATTTAATTTAAAGAAGAGATGATAACAGCAATTACCTTCACAACAAAAAAAAGCTGTCGAGGTTTGTTGATGAAATGAGAAAATGCATAAATAATAACTGCGGTTTGAAAGTTTGGCAAAATAAACATATCATCCAGAATGACTTGTTAAGTTTGGGTTATAAAGTAAAGCCCAGTTGACAAGGGTAGTGGGTCAAGAGACATGCTCGGAATTTTTTTGTAACCAACAAAGTTTTAAATACGCGCTTTGCGTTTATAAAATATTCATTTATTTATTTTAATTACTTTTTGTTGTTTACAGAGAAAAATTGGAATAGTAGCTGCAGGATTATTAACCAAAATGAAATTACAAGTTTTTTAAAGCAGCAGATTGTAATAATTTTGTCATCATTCTGTACATAACGAAACGCCTTTAGCTATTTTAATTACGTTAAATTTGTCTTTGCAATAGTAATTTTGTGCTTCCTGCGGCTGCTGTGTAATAAAATAGTCACTTGCAAGCTCATTGTACCATTATCATTATGTTGTTGAAAGTAACTTATGGATAAATAACCTTTAGTACAGGTATGCTAATATCAGATGCACTTTAAAATTAAACCAACATTTTAATTAAAACCTCAGAAGTTTAATTTAATTGTAAGATTAATAACAACGATAAGTGGGGTCACAACACAAATAATTATAAATTTGTATCGTTATAATGAAGAGTATATCCGAAAAGGATTATTTAAATCGTTTAAATCTGAGTTAAACCTTCTTTGAATCTAATTACCAATTAGCAGTGCAGGCAGCGCATCAGATTGCCTGATCAAAGTCGCTTTGGAACTCATACTTTTTTTAGGAACTTATAAGGTGATCCATCTAACTACAGGTTAATTTTCATTTTATTAGTTTTGTTAAACTAACTTTGAGAAGATTAAACATGATAGGTTTGTGCAGTTTCAAGCTCGTCTTTTTGATGTTTAAGTGTTTGATGTCACTACACGTTCGGATCAGCTCTAAAATTGTGGAAATACTTTTATTGGTAATGTTTTCAGCAGATAAAAAGCGTGGTGAAGTAAACTGTAATGTAAGACTTGAAATTTAAACCTAGAAAGCAAAGAAGATAGAGAATTTGTAATTTTTAGTAGAAAATTAATATTGGCTCTTATCAACCGGTGTCCGCTCAGCTTAAGGGCTGTCTTTGCAGTGAGAAGTAACCGTCAGTAATTATGATATCTAAAGTGACATGCGAAGTGCACAATTCTTTTGTCAAGCGAGAATGTGGAAACTTATAATGCGTTTTCTATCAGAATAGCATCATTGAAATTGTACTTGTTATAGCTGCAAAATTCACTTTATAGTTAGAAATATTATTTACTTTATCAATCCCCTTTATGATTGAAAGCATAGATAGAGGGAATTATGAGTAGTACTTAATAGAGAAACGGGAGATTTTAGATCTAAAGCTGTTTAGTATACACTCGGAAACTCCACTTTAAAAAGAAAATATATCGTCACAGAATTTTCTTAGATTTTGATTTTTGGGTGAAGAAGCACTGTATTAAGTGTATAGAGATGATTTTTCTTTAAATTTCATCAGCTGAAGAAAAAAACAGCTTTGATTTTGATCAAGTTTTACTATTTTAATGTAGATAAACTTTGGGTTATTAGATAATTTGATTGATGAAAATTTGGAATTGATTTTTGTGGTGATTTGCACCGATCACTGTATTTTTATATCGTTTTGTTTGCTAGATAGAATACGAATTAAATAATGGCAAGATTTCGATTATTACATTTAAATAAAATTAATAAGAGTCTCATTTCGCAATTCCACTCTGACTGTAGCTAGTAAATTTAATATTGTAAATAATTATCACTATTTTAATTTATTATATTTAATTTCACTTAATTCAAGTTATTATTTTCTGTTTTTGAAACCTTTAAAGAAATAGCAGGTGTTCTTAAATTTGGATAGGTAATATTATGTCTCTAATAATTGCTGAACTACCACATAACCATAACCACGCTTCAAAGGGAATTCCTGTATCTGCCACACTCACCAACGAAATGTATTATTTTCTCTGTATCATAGATTGTTTTGCATAAATTAACAACAGGTAAGCAGAGCGAATTTCACGATGAACTAAATAAACAATTGAATCATTTCAACAAAAATCTGCAACGTTACTATGCAACTTTCACACAGTAGTCGCCAGTTGAGAAGTTAAGCGGATTTACTTTTTCATTCGGATATAAACAACTTTAGCGCTACAAATCTCTTGTTTTCCTTTAAATATATATGTTAGAAAATAAATCTTATAGATTACCTCAGCAAACAGAGCCCATGTATTATTTGAGATCATTTAAAAGTAAGCTACAAGATGTTTAAAGGCGACTAGCGGTTTCAACTAGTATCAAGAACTGGGTCACTATTAACTAAAAAAGGGGGTAGATAATGATTCTCGTTTAGCTAACAAGGAAAAAATGATTGGACAGATAAAAAAAAGCAGCAGAAAAAAAAAATTAGGTTTATACAGGGTGTTTTAGGGTATTTTCAAATATAAGTTGTGTTATCTCGTATTGATCAAGAGTAAGCAGGAATGTAAAACTCATCAGGTATCAGGAGTAAAATTTGCTAGTGAGGCAAACTTATAGTTCAACCATTACAGCAGTAGATATTCCTAAAATTTGTTACCGCCTTGAAAAGGTAAAGAATTAATAATTAATCAAACTTCAGATATTTACGAATTTTATAGATTGCACTTTTTGGAGTTACATTTAAATTAAATGATTGTTCTAATTATAAGCAGAATAACTTTGTACATTGTTTATTCTAACAGTGGGTCTGTTACTCACGGTCTTTTAACAGATGCGGCGTTGATTTATTCGGTTCTAACAATTTACGTTTTTAGTAGCCTGGATAATAGAGGTTTCTATACCACGCGATCGGTTAAGGAAATTCAGGTACACATTCATCGTGTGAAACAAATTATTCGAAATTGGTTGATGGTTTGATTATGACTCATACCTCATACTGTACCATTTCTGAAGTTGCAAATTGAGTTTATGTTCAAGTGTTATTGGTAAAATTAACAACAACTACCAAAAAATTTGTTGTGATCCCATGCAGCGAGTTTTATGCTTCTTGGTACAAAATTGAAAGATTAAGTTGAGAAAATGTAAACTTTAAAAACTTTTTAAGCACATTCGATCAAAAAGATAGATGTACCCTTTTTAATAATAAATTTAAAAAACGGAAAACCATACATTTGCTAAAATTGGACGCATGAATCCAAATTAAAAAATAATAATAGCATGGGAGAAATTTATTATTCCTGTGGATTCAAAATTAAATAATTGGTTTTCAAATCTGCTAGGTTATTGTTGGGATCTCCTTAATAAGGGTTTTCTTAATTTCTTGTCTGGAAAATGTGTTCGTATTTTTATGCTTTGTATTCAAGATTTATTTTAGTCATTTGTAGTCAAATAAATATACTTCTGATCGTTTTCTTTCGTGTTTCCATCGTAACTTTTAATTTTATATTACAAATTGATGCAATCAATGATTTATTTGATATCATTGTATGTTCAATTTTTATTTGAAACGTTAAACGTAAAAATCATAAAAAGATTTTGTGACAAAGTTAAACTTAATGGTGTAGTTTAATATTGTATTATTGTACGAGGTATTTGATCACAATGGCTTTGGTCAACTGAAAATGTGTGCGTCAATCACATGATACAACTTGAATACTGGAGGGTGGGTTTGATTTTCTTAATATCGCATCGTACCACATTTTCACTCACTTTTCTGTCGACTTTTCTTTTTTCCTGTTATTTTAAGAAAATGTGATAGCCGAGCCACGTACCTATAATATTATATTATATTGTGTTATTGAAATGGAAAAGTATCAAATTTGACACGTACGAATATTTTTACTCGCCGCGGAAACACAAATTCAGATAACCTTAGAGCGTTTTCAAAAAAGAAATTTATTTTTTAGTAATTGGAATGCAATAAATTGCTAAAGTGGCTATTTTTGCTACTGGAATTTTGTTTTTTCTCAATTTTTAGGCCTTGTGATGTGTTCGTATCACCATTTTCATTCTGTATTCAACACTTTTTCTTCAGTTTCTAATAAATAAAATTGTGAACCATTTAAAAACACTCAAACAATTTCGAAAACTTTATGGCCAATAAAAAAGTCGCGATTGCACATTAGCTTTCCAAATATAAAAATATTTAACCTATTTATATTGATTATTCCATTTTAAGACACATCTTTAACACAAGCAAAGCCTCATGATTTATTTATTTGAAAAAATTGTAACGCATTTGCATAGTTTTCTCGAGTCGCTTCAACATGATAAAATATAATCGAAAAGAAAATTGCCGTGAAAACGTACATAAATCATTTATGACCATTCACACTATTCCATAATCACTGGCTCGTCGCAATAATGTAATTCTCGTATCATTAGGTTTAAGTAATTACTTTGTGTTTTACATTTTTTAGAAATGTATTTTCAAGCGATAAAGTTTTACACCATTTTTTAAATACTATTTTCACTCTCAAACTTTTATGAAGGGTAGCAAAACGAAAATAATAAAGCTATCAAGAAATTCAGTAGCACAAGTTCGGTGTAAATAAGTGGCAATCGGTTTGAAAGATTACTCTTTTGAATTGCAAAGAGCAATTGAACATCCTACAGAGTTTAGTGAAAAGAAGTTGAAACCCTTCAGCTTTACTTACTCCTAGCAAGAAATTATGTTGCACAATGCCAGTTTAAAACTCAAAAGCTGCCAATTTAAATAATTGTGATATTACTTTCGGAAAGTACAAAAACGTTGACTTTAATTGCAAATTTCCAATTAGCTATTTTATGAAATTATGTAATTTAACTGCGACATCTAACACTATTTGTTTTATTACTGTAATCTAACTTTATTTGAGTAATTGTAGGTTTATTACTTTAAAATTTGCATTATATTATGCGAAGACATAAAACAGTAAACTAGGAAATAAAGCTTTCTGAAACATCTAGTAAATTATTTCATTATCCATTTTGATTTTCATACTGCTGAGTTCATACTTTTTTTATATAGTCTGCGTATATTTCTAAAACTTTGCGTTACTTCAAAATTGTATGGCTGCAGTTTCACAAATACGAATAAGAAAGCTTACTGTTTTAGTGGTTTACTGTTTCAATAATTGGTTTCAATTTCATGTGATATTTACATACGCTCTTAAGCTAGCGGTAACTTCGCCTATGTTAGGTTTAATAATTTACATTATTATTATCCATTGACCTCCCCAAAACTAAAGTATTTATTTGGAAATAGTAAGTTATTTCCAATTAATTTGAACAATCAGCGCTTTTGTGGTCTAGCAGTGCAAATAAATAAATCTGCACGGATGTACCGATCTAAATAATTAATTTGCATCATTTCATTCAGGGCCGGATCTAGTGGTGAGCATTGCAATAATAAAATATCGGGACGACAAAACTAGTTATTTAATAGATCAAGGGAGCGCCACCTAAAAGTAACCCTGTAACGGTAGAGATGATTCGAAAACCATTCCTCATGAGGTAGCTGAAAATAAATGGTGCTGATGTTTGTTATCAAATAATATTTAAACTACACCTTAATATAGAACTTTTCGAAACACTTCCCAAAATAATTTTTGCGATCGTAAGCTTTCTGTAGGTACTAAAATGTATACAAAGCAAGAAAATATCAAAGATTTATAATGCTTTATGACAACCATCCGGATTTAACTTATTAAAGGAACTGCGATTATGATAAAACGTATGCAGTAAATATTCCGGTTTGATATCTAAAATTTACAGAAGTAGTGCTCTTTTAAATAATTCATTTTCTCTACAAATGTAACATGAAATATAATGCATTTGAACCTACCATAATAAATATAATATTTGGATTCATAGAAGGAACCAGGAAAGAGCATGAATGGATGCTTGGCTTTATTAGAAATCTTGAAAATGAGCTTCAAAGAAGTGCCACGTAGTTTGCGAATAAAATCAGGATCATTATTAAGATTAATTCAGAAATGACAATTTGGGTTTATTTATAGTTGAAGAATGCAATCGATGGTGAAAATATTCGATTGTTGATCGAAGATGTGAAATTTTCTTACAGATTTTCATATTTACTTTGTATTTCATTTACAGATTATCCACCCTTTTCTTCAAGCAGAGCTGTTTATCCATAATAAACACAAATCAATTTGACGTTATGAAATCTGGCCCATTTAACGAAAATCTTGCAGAAAATATTTGATATTTTATACTTATATTTTATTTCTTCAACAGATGTCGAAATGAAGTACCTATCATATCGGAAAAATTGTCAACATTTTCATTTATTAATATTTTTTAATAATGTCACCGAAACGCTGTGTAGTTGAAGTTGACCCAGGTCCGGTTGATAGAATTTAAAATGAAAAGCATACAGCAATATCAAATAAAATGGAATTAAAAATATTTTGGTGCACTAATAATAAAACAAACGACAAAAAAGTTTTAAAATTATAAAAAAATATCAAATAACTGTAAAGTTGAACAAGATGATCTTGTGATAAATTAAAATAATAAAATTTTAAAAGAACTACAACATGGAAGTCAAATTTTACATTAAGGAAGCACTATGCAAATGTAGACATGGCTGACAGAGAAATGCCTCGACTCTATAATACGATAGTTTTAAACTAATAGTCGCCTCGTTTCATGATCACAATCATCAACTCCTTCGCACGCCCCAACATAGACAAACCGGTCCAAGTGTCGTTTAAAAAAAGCTTTGATAAATTTACAGTTGAAGTCTCATAAGATGTGCTGACGTCACGACCATTTGAATTTAGAACTTTCAACGGACATGACGAGTATTTTACCTAATTCATACATAATTTTATTGGTTTTAGTTTCCGATTATAGAAGCGATATGCATCGGAAATGCTCAGAATTACGTGCTATTTATGATATAGTAGTAGTAAAAGATAACAACGCGAGTTGTATACTATGGTGTAATATTTATTATCTACCGATTAAAGTAATAATTATTACCTACTCATTTGACTAGCGCAGAATAATTTGACAGGATATTATCGCATTTATCACCTTTATCTAGCCTAAAATGTCTCTGGAATCTGCTGATTAGACCATCAAACTGCTGTTTTTAAAATTAACAAAGTACCGATTGGGACTTTTCGTTATTTTACTTCTTCCTTTTATTTGGTACTATTGAAGCTTTGTTTTAAGTTTATATTTTTGACCCACTCTATCTCCACTGCTGCTAGCAGTCTCCATGTATTTACGGCACGCGTTTATATTTTTATAGCAAAAAACTTAAATAAATAAATACCAAATTGATACAAAATGACGTTATCTTATACTTATTAATAATTTTTGCTGATTTAAAAAAGTATCCATGAGAGCCTATATAAAAAAAAGTTTTTTTTTCTGGCACTAAAAAATTTGTTGTCGGTCCTTTTCATTCCACATTAAAATTACTTTCCACATCACTCACGCACTAGGTGATAAATGTGGCCACTAGTCTGCTTGAACTGCTGGTAAAGATATAAAAAATTTAAAAATTCACCTGGATCCTAATATAAACTGAAGTCTAACCAAACGGAGTACTAGGACGACTAATCTAATGAAAAATTAAATTTTTAGTTATTTAGCAGATAATTAGAAAAAAGCAATTTTGTAAAAGAACATTCATGTTAATACGTCATAATATTAATTTTTAAATGTAAACTTAGTATTCATTCGAACTGATTATAGTAGCTCTTTGATTTCCTATTTCAAATTGTTACTTTTCAAAATTTAACTGGGATTTTTACTGTTGTTTTGGATCTCAAATTCAATACACTTCATGCCAGTAACACCTGAATAACTTCGGAGTGGCGTGCTTTTCCGAATACAAAAAATAACATTAGCTTGTTTTCTTTACAAAAAAAATAACATTAGCTTGTTTTCCTTCATTAAAAGCAATATTGAGGATTCGGACCCAATCAACGCGATTGGTTTAATTTTATTACAAAACTTCATAATATTATAGATATGTTTACGAATTTTCAACCTGAAAAGGAAATTAAATATTTAAACATGTTCTTACTTTGAGTGATTACCTACTGGGAAATTGTTTTTCAACATTTCTTCCGTTTTATATGTCACCTCAGAAAAAAATAATTATTATACAAATAAATGTTTGTAAGTTCAGAAATATTTTTTTTTATATAAAAAAGTTTATCAGATTTAAACATTCGTCAACAAAAGTTGATAAACTTGACAACATTATTCTTGATTTGACTATTTGACCTTTTAGTTTCAGTTTTGATTAATTGCACGAAGTTTTAACTTTTCAAGTGGAAACATGGGTTTGATAAAAAGTGGTTTCTGGATCTGACATTAATATTTACATTAAGACTCATAATAATGCTAAGTTTCCTTAATTTGTTCCTCTTCCTTTGATATAAATTAATTGTTGAATATAATTTCCCATAATTAAATTTTTTTGAATTAACTCTGCAGACCCTAGATTACTTTGTAGTTGGATGACATTTTATTGCAAGGAGTCAATAATGAAATTTTCAAAATGTGTCTTAAAAGCACGAAAACCTAATTTAAATATTAAGTCTTGCATATATTTCAGGTTTACTAAAACTTTTAAGTTGAGACCTTCCTTAAGAAGCTTTGGATTACTGTCCTATTATTAGCAATTTTAGTCTTTAATAATTTCCTTTCAACTTTTCCCTATTGTCGAATTTTAAGAAAAACTGCAAGGAGCGATGATTTTGGATAAACTTGTATATATTTGTAATTAAAATTTTCTTTTGGTCGTTTTAGTTATCGTTGGCTTATTTTGGAAATTATTTTCGTAAATTGCCTGTTTTAAGCAGGAGCGAGGTGTCCTCATGTATAATTCAAAGGATTTCCCGTGACCAACCGCGGGTATTACGCATTCAGCGCCCATTAACTGTACGAGTTCCTTCCGAGTTACTACCTTTCTCGGTCACGTATTCAAAAGTCTGCTACTTTTCTACTGTTGACTTGATGTCAGCGACAGGTCTTAAATTGAGAAAAGACGAGATCCCAATTGCGTGACTCTCTAGCTAAATTACAACTCAGCAAAACTAGACTATCGGAATATTGACAATGGGATTAACTGGTGATGTATCCTTTAGAGACGTGTACTAAAATCTCTCTATACAGATTATCGCAACAAGTCTGAAATTCGCTCCATAGCACGAATGTAAGCATGGATGCAGCATTTCAGAACCCAACTTTGTTAGGCAGATTGGATTAAATTTATCGATTTAATAAGAAATTAATTTATTCTGTAATAGAAGGTTGTGTATTATCAAAGATTTTAAAGTAAACTTTGTCGCATAAATTTTTATGCCAACAAAGAATACTTCAAATAATCTTATAATTGCATTAATGAAGTTTTGCTAAAGATTATAGATTGAAGAATCAAGTCTAGATTTTGCTGAAAAGATATTTGTTCCATTTTCTGCATGTTCAAAATTTAAAATTTCAATTTTTAAGAAGCCATCTGGAAAGACATTCTTTTTTTAATAATTTAGTCATTTGAATGACATCGATCTAATTTTGAATTTTATTGATGCGTATACACGGCAACGTAAGCAAACAAATACAAATTCCACCATTGACAATTTTTCACAGCTTGAAAACTTTTATTACTTTCTATGTTGCCTTTGTCATGTATGTTTACGTTTTTCCGATTTTCATAACTTTTATTGTATAAAAATAATCAAAAAATTTCAATAATAAAAATAATTACAAAACCCCCCATGAAGAAACCTTAATAAAGCCGGGAATAATATAAGAAAGCAATATAATTTTTTCAAAATAAAGCAGTAGGTACACGTAATAAAAAAGACTATTCATCCAGCTTTGGGAGCTACTAGGAACAATAAATATGATAAACCAATAATTTAATATAATATGAAAATTACATTAGAGGACGTTAATTTCATAATTATATGTGGATATAAAAGTGAATCCGCTCACTCGTTAAGGTTAATTAAATTTTATATTTAATATAGTTTCGTCCTATTTTTAAGATGCATCACTTGACCGAATGCCTTAACCAATATTTTTTATCTTTTTTATTCCTTTTTCAATTTTAGTTTCTATTCCCTTTGGTTTCTGTGAACTGAATAAATTAAACCTAAATTGAATAAAAGCCTGGAAGAATCTTCTGAAATCAACAAAACTATCAGCTTCGATAGTTTTAATAGATCCGGAGGAAAATGTTGTCAACAATGACTTTACAAAACAATACAATTCCGGTGTAACCCTCGTTGAGGGTTAATTTTATAACCTATTTGAAATAGGCTTGACAAATTTCAAGTTATTAATTTATTTTCCCATTTAGTAAGCAAAATATTATGACTTATTGGGTAACAAATAATTAGAATTAGCACTTTTTACGTCGACTAAATAATTGATTTAAATTGTCGACCCTTTGGTTTATAACTAAAATACCACTGAAATTTTAATTAATCGCTCTTTAGTTTGAGGTTTCGATAGAACAATGATTTTCAACTTTATAATCCAAATCTTTAAGTTTTATTTTAAAATATAAATTTTTGGTCCCATTTATTGTTAAATTATTTCTATGGTTTGCATTAAAAGTCTTAGCTTTTTCAGCATTGATTTTGACATTTTAATTTAAAAATTGCGATAATTAAATCGCCAAAGAACAGTTACATTCTATTGGTCTTGATGAAATAGCAATTACGTAAATATGGTTGTTCCTACGTCGTTGGCTGTCCCGTCTACTGGAGATGTAACGGTGAGACAAGCTCAAACCTTAGCAGCAATGTAAAATTTTTTTTAGGTGTTTAAAGCTATCATATCAATTCACAAGTAGAGGATATTAACCTGAAAAGTAGGTGAAAATTCAAATCCAACTATTCATTTCTTACCAAAATTAAAACTGACTTCTCAAATAAAATCAAAATATTTACTTATTATGACGCAACAATTATAAGCGAATCTTAAAATTTTTGTCCAGTAAAAAACAAACACGAAACAGTGTGGTAGATATTTAAACTGTTTGAGGCTTTAAATGAAACAAAAACCAAATAATCTTGTGTCGCAATTGCTTTGGGGTTAAAGTTACCGTTTAAAAAGTTGGTGATGCTACTGAATTCAAATTCAAAACTAAACTAAAATAATTTACTTAGCGTTTTCTGTCACCTCGTAGATTAAAGGGTTAAACCAAACTTAAAACAGCTTTTTGGAAGATCACACTTCTATTTCATTTTCTACAACGACATATTTAATTTTTCTTTCTTCTTTCTCTCATGAAACATTTGAACTATTATTACTATTGATTTAGCAAATTTAAATTAAATCAGTGACCTTCAAACTGTCTATCCAATTGTATCTAAAAAAATTTTACAAGTACTATAAATAATATATGGATGTACAAAGATCAAAAAATAGTTCTTAGAAAATTAAGAAAAACCTTCGGGTTATGTAACTATAAATACACGTATTCCTCACGAAATTCTTCGTACAGTTTTCTTACTTTTAGACGTGACCATGTCGTGATTTTATAAAACTCCATTAGACTTCAAAGTTTTTTTTTTATCGATTTTGTTACTTGAAAATCTCACGATTTTATAGGGGTCACGTAAGAACTTGTGTAGCGTTAATGCTGCCAAAAATTTAAACATGATTTTATATCTCGATATTTTTAACAAATTCAATAATATTTCAATTCACTGATGCGTGACGATACCGTGACTTTATATAGTAAAAGATCACGTAAGACCTGAACATTTGTGTGACATTAATGTGTCTGAACGTGACTTTTGTGTTACTTAAGTTTTGTCTTTATTATTTGTTTTCATATCCTTTTAAAAATTTAGTTACTTAAGTACTTAAAAATGTAGAATTTGACTATTTTGGGATTCCTTAGTTAACATCCTTAAAAAGATATGAACAAAGGTTTTGGATACTCGAATACGGTGGCATTTTAAAAAATTTTGAACTAGAAACAATCGAATTTAATTTTATCTAAGTTTTTTGTTGGAAAATGTAACAGAAGTTACAATTATGTAAAAGTTAAAAATGAAAGTGAGTTTTTCGGAGAGCTTAAGAATTTAGATCCTTTATTTTATTAAACTTTTTCATTTTAAAAGTAACATTTTAAAACAATAATTAATTATGCATAATAAAAAACAAAGTAATAACGGAAGGTCTTAACAAAATTTTAATTTGCTAATTTTACTACAAAACTCAAATAAAATATTAAAATGATTCAACTTTAAAATTATGGCACAGAAAAATCTCCAATTTACTAATGGTTGGCAATTCATCCAGAGGAAACTACGGTAAACCTTCATCAGTAATTATCGAAAAGATGTAATGATCAAAAGGCGTTTGGCGCAGAAGTGATTTAAATGTAAATCACGAAGCTAGCAAAATTCCGTCCAAGGAGAACGTGTTAATTAATGAACACAAAAAGGGTTATTGAATTACGCAAGCTTTTAAATGTCTCCAAAACGAAAGTTGAATGAAAATGGGCTTGACACAATTTCACTTAAAACTTACGATGTAGCAGCGCTTTATTTCAAAATTTTCATAAAATTTAATATTTAAGAAAACTAGCAAATGGAGAAAAAAACTGTACATTCAAATCAAGTAGTAGTCAAATCGAGAAAGTTACAGTATTTAACGCAACTCCGATGCCTTGATACCATCCTGATTCTACATGGGAAACTAATTTTGTTGAGGCACGATGAACGACGTTTAATGGGTTGTCGAAGTGGTTACCTGATCTGTTGAAGCTTTAAATAAAAGACACCGTGCACTTATTGCTAGCAATTTAATAAGCTATATGCAATTGTCTAAACGTAAAATCAATTAACAACACAGTAGTCAAGTCAGGCACAGCTTTAGTAACTAAATACTCAGATCAGATCTGATAGTGGCTTACAAGAATCATAGTAATTAGAGAGTATTACCCTAACGTTTAGTCACTTACACAACTGCAATTTGCTTCGCACTTAATCAATCGCAAATAAATGAAGCATACGCTTCCACAAATGACAGAATACATTATTAACTCAAGCATTTTTCAAGTTTCTCTCCTACATTTAAACATTGTGATCATGCAAAGCAGAATGAATCAATATGATGCAGGAATGATGATAATGTAAAAAAAAACTTGTAGAGAATAACCGATGGAGATGATTATGATAATTACAACCACTTTTCGCAAATTTCCAAATCACCCACGATTAACAAAGTAACGTCGTAGTTAGAATTCTATTAAAGATAATTTTACATCTGTTCTATAACCGATAATGCGTTTTGTAAACTTTAATATTCCAAGCGGATGAACATCTAACAGCTAATGCATATAATAATATCCTGGCTGTATGCATATCTAAATCTGCTAATTCAACATTTAGTTATTGAGTAATTTGGAAATCACTTAAATAGACTAACTCATCATATAATACAATAGTTTGCTAGAAAGCTCCTCCTTATTAGAATTTATAGTTGTGCCCATGATTACTTTATTCATTTATTAGAAACAAAAAAGTTCATAAGTCACCTATCTGTTAAGACATCTGATATGAGCAGATTGGGCACATTGGTAATAAGATATCTACTGAAGTCTCATCTGATCTCAGTTTTTTAAAATTTCTTCTTAAAATTATTATTATAACTTAAATTGCACCGATCTTAAATTATTTTCATCCGAAGGTTTTCATCCATAGGAGCTATGTTTATAATGTAATTACATCGCTATAACAGCTGTTCTCGACACAATTTTCTTATGCAGAAGTTTGCAAATTAATCCCATAATGGAAAATTATGAATGTTGACACCATAGAGCTTGGAACATCTTGATAAACAAAATTAGTCACAATTTCAATTGTCATAATTATAAATCGTCTTAATATTTAGATACGTAAATATTTTTGAGTACAAATGTAAAAAATAATGCAGTAATTTTAACAATGGTTGGAAACTTATAACCATTTATTGAAGCAATTGATCTATGATGGAATAACCCTAATTTGACAGGTGCCGATCTTAATACATTAATTATTTATATATATATAGTCGGTTTTAAACGTCTTGCGACGTTGTCCGATACCAAACTACCAACCTTGCGAATTGGCGCTTGGTTTTTTTAGCATTTTACATTTTTTACCTACGACGAGGAGCCAGCCCGTCGGTAGAACCCCCAACCTGGAGGACCAAACGAGACGGCCAGAAGTTGTTACTTACCCGGATTCGAACCGGGTATTGAGCGTTCGTAGTCAACTCGCTTGACCATTGCTCTCCGGCCGTCTCTTAACATTAACATTAATTATTTACTTAGTTTAATTCGTAGTCGTATTTAATACTATCCCACCGCTGCCACCATTTATAGCACCTGTACTAACTTTTAACTCTGCCATCAAAATTTGATCTTATAGATTCGATTTAAAAACTACGTAAAATTGCAAGATAACAGAGCATTATTATCATCCCACCTTTGTAACATCAGGGATGGTTTTTAATCCAATCCCACCGCTGCCACCAAATGATTCTTACTGCTGCTATCAAAATCGGTTTTTGATTTTATCAAGACTGAAGAGGCGTTGTTTTTTTTGTAAAAGAAAAGTGTTCAAAATATCAAAACGACTTCTAAAACTGAATTGTATTTTACACCATCGGTGGTGTATAGGAAGAACTATAAAAGTAAATATTAAATTGTGTGAAGAAGCTGTGTGAAAAGAATAAAGGTGAATCGTCAATCCTTTGGAAAAATTTGTTACGAACAAACACAAAAAATAAACAGCTGTACATAA
This sequence comes from Rhagonycha fulva, assembly GCA_905340355.1. Lineage (NCBI taxonomy): Eukaryota > Metazoa > Arthropoda > Insecta > Coleoptera > Cantharidae > Rhagonycha > Rhagonycha fulva. The sequence continues at coordinate 42,047,155 of HG996556.1, forward strand.
TAAATTAAGAACCCCACTTCCATTCAGTCGGTGGTTAATAGTAAAAAAGTAGGAATAAAAAACGACACGTTATAGACAAACTCACATTTCTCTTCGTATATTAATCACAACCATTTACTTTTCTATTTTCCTATTCAATTTTTTCGAGTTAGGAAGACTCGAAAAAAAAAATGAAAGCTTGAAACATTTGTAAAAATGTTGCATTAAAAACTGAAATCACAAAACTTGGTGCTTTTTTGATCTCATGTATTACTTTCTACCAAGTTCGGAATAAAAATTTCATTACTTACATCTACATCGCTTTTTAAATTGACTAAAAAATCAAATAGCTATTGTGAAGTTGATAAAATTAGATTGGTTTTTAAATTTTTTAAAACATGGTTCATCTTTTTATTTATTAAAAGTAACACGAGCAACTTGTGCATTAGAGGGTGAGACACTTAAATTAAAGGGGCTTTCTCTTAAAGGTTCAAGTTATTCTAACTCCTCGGGTAGTGCAAAGTGAAATTCTCTTGTTACAAGTGAGCTTTTTGTAAGTGGAATATTAATTTTCAGTGCAAAAAGTAGGTCATAAAATGTTTCACTTACGTCGAACACTGACTTTTGTTAGCGGTAAGAAAAGGTTTTTGGATTGCACTTTTGAACATAATTTTCTCCGACGTGTGCAAGCTACGTGGCACAAGATTTAGGGAAAACTTAAAAGATTTTTTATGTATCTCCCCTTTTACCAACTAAAATCACGATCCTGAGGAATTTACAACTGTCACGGTGGTGTCTGAAATTATGTAACACTCGACGACGGTTTATAAAAACTAAGCTTTTATCCCGAACCTAAAGTGTGTTAATTAGGTTTAAGTGAGGTGTCGGAAATTTTGAGAAACCAAATTAAATATTTTTATGGTCCATTTTTGGTTAAGGAAGGACATAAAGGAAAAAAAATCATAAAAGTGCAAGTTTTATCGGTAGAATAAAATGGTTTTGCAAACATCTAGTTTTAAAGCTTTTGCATTTATTTTACATTAAATGGATGATAGTGGCTTGCAAAAAAAAACGAAAAGACTCTAAAAGCAAATATCTATGAAAGCAAACTGTAAAGACTGGAAAGATCTTAAAATTTATGGAAAAAACTTTGTGTTGAATATTAAGTAGTTTTAAAAAGCATCCTGTTTAAGAGTATTAAATTAGAATGTTGCTAGATATTTTAAATGAAATTCGATTATAGAGTAATTTTTTAATTTTACCTGATGAAGTTTCCACTTCAATAGAAAACTGGAGCGTATTAAAATTCTATCACTAAAGCATTGAAATATAGTAAATAAAACAAACTTGAGCAGGATCACTTCATTCGTGATGGATCTAGGAAAATAAAGTCGAGAACAAACATGAAATGTCAATATTTTACAATGCACGTTTATAAAAGCGGGTTTTCCGTGGAGACGGGTGGAACTTTCTATAAGGGAAAACTGTCCAAAAGGGACAAAATATCCCGCCGGTAGGTATTTAATTAATTCCGTTTAATTTTTAGCGCAATAAAGTACGAAAACGTTATATTATTAATTTATTACCTCCAACCTGATAATATTCATAGAGCCATGAATCAGCATTCAAATGGAAACGGGGAAAGTGTCCTTTCAAGTTTACATAATTTTATTTAATAAAAAATTCTTCAAGCCTTTTGTCGAATAGAATTTTTACCGGATTCTTTGATTACGTAATTACGAAAATAGAATTATGGTGTTTCATAATAAAATTTGCATCCCCTTTCTCACACCTACTGAATCCAATTAAATTTTTGGAGTGATTTTATTGAATTTTTTACTTCTTCCCTAATTTTTAAAATTAAATTTGTGAAAAATGCGATTAAATAACAAAACCACAATTAGGTTAAATTTTAAGGGTATATTAAAATCAAAGGTAAATTTTGCAAAAATAAACAAACATGCATACGTAAATTGGATATTTTGGGAAGCACGAACATATATTGACTAACGAACCGATGAATTGAACAAGGTTAAGGAAAACCATCTAAAGAAGGAAAGTATCAAACGTGAAGCATACGGAAGCGAAATAGAAATACCATCGCAAGTTTCTTCCAAGTTTACCAAATACTGATTTTTTGGTAAACTGAAAATATAATGGATTCGAATGACTTTGAAACTTTTTTTAACACAATTTTTTGATGAGAAAATAAATTCGTTTGTTATTTTGATACTTTTACAGGAGTAACATAACAACTTGGAAGGTGAAGTATTTTCTAAATTGTAAATGTCGTAAAGCTAAGAGGTGATATATGTACGTACATACTACACGTCAATCTTACTTTTTATTTATTGCTTCATCAAATTCACCGGAATATGAAAATAGTAATAAAATGTTTTTATTTTTTTGAGTACGCACTTAGTTATTTTGAGGTGAAAAAACTTGAGCTTGAAGATTTGCTGCTCGAACGAAAATTTCGTGGTTGCTATTAAGCTCTGAACTAAAAATATCCATAGTTCTTTGAAGTTTCTCCATTTTTTATACGCAAATTTGAAATATTCAGGAAGCTGTGAATTACCATATGTTTCAAGGCAACCATTGGAAAATCGGATTCACATCGAATTCAAGAGAAGCGGTATCAATCAAGTGACTAAATCTTTGTAGTCAAAACGTAAACAAAAACTGAAGTAAACTATAAGATCTGTAAAAGCTTCTGAGAAAGCTTTCCGCCTTGTCGGTTATTGACAACTCGTTATTTTCTGTCAACTAACAACGAACATTATTATATAAAACGATGAGTCCCACTACGCCATAATTTTTAACTTTACAAACTTTTCTAGCACTTTTAAAACTTACTTAATTTATATCTTCTTAAAATTGTTGTATTTTATCAAGAAACTATAGTAAATTCCTGAAACCAACTCAAAATTTTTTTAACTTTACAACTTAATTTTACGAGCAAAAAACTTTTTATCCGACAGACATTTGTAGTACCGAAATTTTGTTGAGCCTTCTCGTATATTTCATAAGGTATAAAGGAAAAAGGAGACACGAAATCACAAAATTTGCTATTCCTGTAATCTCAAAAACTTTACGAGATCAGACAAATTTCTTTGTTCTGCTGCTTGTGATTAGATAGATCCTCGTGTATTGTAACAAGTAGCATTGGATTATGCTTCCTATTTTGCTTTTATTTGAAAAGCTTTCTTTGTGTTAGTCTGACGATTTCGTGTACGTACGAACTACTTTCCATTTATTGATTTTCTTATTGCATAAATTGTTATTTTATCATATTAATATATAATGAATGTCTCTTCTAAAAATTTTGTTGTGTGAACTCTTTGGCTGGGACGTAATTACCATTCAAATTAATTGAGAATGGAGTCTCTTTTTTCTATTTGATGTTTTGGAACGTAGGAATTAATCCGGCTCGACCAGGCATAGAACAACGGTTTCCCAGCCCACCGATGTATGTATGTTTTCCGCCACATTACAGGTCTAATTAACTTAATTAGACCAACTACATAAAATAAATTATTCAACTGTACTGCACCCTGCTCATTATAGTAAAATACACGCTAAGTGGTTTTCAATTACTGCAACGCAGATATTCTCTAAACTTCCTCATCTTTACGTACCATCCGTGACATCTTCACCAACTTCGCCTTAGAAGAGCTTCCTCTCAAATACACAAGTCTCTGAAATACTCAGACCACTCATATAATTTACCATTCACACTTGAACTAATTTACTAACTTAATTCATTGATGGGGTTTACTTTACCCCAGGCTTGACGTGTTTATATTTCCAATACCGATTAATCTCAAGTGGCAATTAAAAGATCACTTACAAAAACTTTCAATTTACCTTCAATTTAATGAAAAATTAGGACAACGTTGTTAATTTAACGATCCTGTAGGTAATTGATCGCAGAAATTCGTATTTTTGAACCTTCATAAATTGCGGATGTCGTGTTCGCAAGAAAACGAAGTGTGCGATGATATCTTACGTGCTTCAATTGACATAAAATACCACAAAACGTGACCCGAGTTGCACTACCTCCATATTAATGAAGTTTTTCTAATCATTTAGAAATTTTAATAAATAATCTCCTTAAATTTCACAAAAACTAATTTATTAAATTTTCTAAATTACATTTTCGAATTAAGTTTTAATTTTTATCGTGGTTTCATCCATTGCATTTTTGAAGGAAGTTCTCATTACATCATCAATTGAAACGTGTGTGGGCATACAAATTTACGAGGGTTGGTTAAATGAAAATATTAAACGGTGGAATTATTTTATTGTTTGCTGAGTGAAGTTCAACGACCAATATTTTGTAATTGTTTTTTAAATCAGGTCTATGTCACCGGCCCCTTATCGTGAACGGTTTAATAAAGTTAATGTAATTTGTCGTTAAATTTGCTTCATTTTTTTTCTTTTAACAATTACAAATATATTTGCAAATTACGTCCTCCTCCAATTTTAAATTTAATATTATGCTAAATTTTGACTAATTTAATTTTTCTACTTCGACTGTCAGCGAAAGAATAAAAATTTAATTCCAAATATAGCATAAATTTTTAATTTTGAAACTGTAAATTTATTTACTTGTTATAGTTTTATTTGAATAAAAACTTGCATTCCAGTTATGAAAGATTTTATACTAAGCCCGACAGCTCCTGGGTTTTGTTCTGATGCCTGAAAGAAACACTGTCAGTTCGGTTTTCAAGGTAGATAACGCTACTTTTATGCCCTAGAGTTGAAAAATAAAATTATTTTTTAATAAAATTATCGTTAGCCACGGGCTAATTCAAATTACTTAATTACAAAATATTAATTTATAATTTTAGAATTTAGATAGATTAGACGAAACATAAAGTTAAATATGTAGGGAAAACTAAAGATCTATGGTAAAAATGGAGTAGGTTCGTAAACTAAAATTTCTAGAATAAAATTATGCATAATATTTCCAACGGTAACATAATTCAGTTTTGTGTCATTTCGTGTATTTTTCGGATGAATAGATTTTTTCCTAACTAGCATATTTACTCGAGTAAATAACGCCTAAAAATACTTTTACGAAAAGTCATCCTTATGCAACGTGCACGTGAAAATTTTATATTGAAGTGAATACTTTTAGATCTTTTATTGCTACATTTAAAATTGCTCTTTATTTATCGCACCATGAGTGTAAAACCGTAGTAAGTGCACAAGTCATAGTTCCGAGATAATAGGAGAATTTTTATATCATTATGATAAATAGAGTATTTAAACTAAAATATTGAATTTTGCTGTTATTAAAAATATTTAATCAAGCTACATAGGTAGGTAGCAGGAATAGCAGGAATGGCGTAAAACCAAAATATGTGCCAAAACTCTGGTTTTAAATTTACATGAAAATTAAATATAAATATTGGTAAATCCAAGTATCTGCTTTTTCATACATAAAAGTATGAATTTGCACTTACTAGGTGTTTTACACTATTAAGTTCTTACTAATACAGTTGATTGGCATTAAAATCTCAAAAAAAAATTTTGCATTTACTATGGTTTTACACTCATGGTGCGATATTATCGAATCAAATATAGAGCTGTAAATTAAAGGACTTAAATTTTTAATAAACGTAAGAAGGGGAGAGGACGTTAAAAAGGTCTACGAATTTAAAACTTACCAAAGTAAAAGATAATAGAAAACGATCTACAAAGCAAACAAAAATTATGAATTTATTGAAACTAGGGCCTAAATTTTGAAAAATAAACTGAAAAATGCATAAACTGGCATTTAACCACATTGAACACTGACAAGTAGTACTTCACAATTCCCTGCTAAATCAAACATGGAAAATTCATTACTCACGTACTTCTTAGTTATGTTGCAATCTAATTAATCAGGATACCTGAGACAGTTCAACTTATTTAAAATAACTTTGAGGACCCGTCCACTACCCCAACCGGAATCTTACACAATATAATATATCTCTGAGACAGTTTAAATTTTTAAAAATATACACCTGGGTGAACAAATAACCCCTTTGAATGTAGATATTAGAAAGCCGAGATCTCTGAGATAGTTCAACTTATAAAAATTTACCCCCAGGACCAACAAATAACATAAGTCGGGAAATGTAAGTCAACTAAACCATGATCTTTGCTTGATGTTCACTTAAAGCATAGCATATCTTTGTGTACAGAACACATCGCGAGTGCAGCTCGCCTCATTTCTTTCGTCGTAACAAGGATTTAGCGGTTAGGAAAATATTTTAAATGCCAGCCGGCATAAAACTGTTTTAGTCTTCTTCTTCGAGTACCGTATCTGTGTCGGACGTTGGTAAGATCCTACTGGCTAAAGCCAAGAGGTCCTTTACTAGGGAAATATTAATGGGGTGGTTTCCCGTTGCCTTCCCCATAGTTCACAGATCGATATTGGACTTTTTAGATCACAGCAAATTTCAGACGCAATCAGGATTTGAACCGCGGTTTCCAGCGCTACAGTCATCCGTGTTTGTTTTACGCCAGACTGCTGGTCTAGTAGACTGTTTTAGTACGCCGACGGATTGGCTAAAGAGAGTAGATAGCAGTGCCGTCAAAATTACTTGAGAAAGAGACAGGCGCAAGCGCCATCCTAGAAATCGCCAAGTCGTGTACATAAAAGGGTCTGAAGAGATTGATAAAAGCCAGTACTGCGGAAAAATTACTTTCACAATACATACATACCCTGTGCAATTTCTTGAGGAGAATTATTGTTGGTCCGAGATGAAGCATTCTAAACACCTCACCAATGACCGTTGGATATTCACTCTAACACAACCGACGTACTGTCAACTATAGCAGCTGCTTCATTTTCCACGCCTTGTAACAGAGATTAACCAAATCTACACGTATCGTCATCAGAATGCTTTAATATAAGTTCGAAATTTGTGTAAAAATGTAAACTTTGAAATCGATTTTGGCTAAACTAATCGGTACACGACATTAGCCCATATTTAAAACGCTTCATTTTAATGCTATTTATAAGACTTTCTTCAGTTTTTTAAATTTAGTTTTCAGTATTATAGTAATATAAGCAAGATTTTATTTTTTAATTATTATTGACAATTTAAGATTGTAAACAAAAATTAATTGTTGCTGAAATATAATTATGCTAGTTAATAATAAAATAAATTAATTATTAACAAAATTGAGAAATTTAATTTATAAAGAAAAATACATAAATTAAAGTGTATTACTTATATAAAAGTAAGAAAATTGGCTTAAATTCGGGGTGTGTTTGCTCTGATCATCAATTTTAAGTTAAGCAGATTATGGCAATCAACTTTCAATATTCAGCTTATATGTTCCCAACACTTCAAGTTAATCCTTTAATCCGTTTTCTAAGTTCTATAGTTGCAAATCCTCAGGTTTAAATTTGCATCAGCGTTGAACAATACACTCCAAAAACAAAGGAACGGCTAAGTTTATGGAAACAGGGAAGTTTTTTGTCACCAAAGCAAGCTGACGGCTATTTCTTATTGTAATGAATCCAAAAATTTTGATAAATCTGAGAAGGAAGTTATATGACGCATGTGTTTTGCCTCTGACGACATATGAGATAAAGAAAATAATCATAACCAAAGTAAAGGCGGAAAAACTAAAAACAACACAGCGAGCAGTGAAGTGAAAGATGCTAGGAGCTAGTTTGAGAGAAAACATAAGAAATGAAGAAATAAGGGAAGGAACAAGAGTGGCGGACTCCAGTCCCCAGTAGCAATGGGTTTGATACGTAGTTAGACAGAACCCATTTAAACGAACTTATAAAGTTGCTCACTGTAAACCAAGAGCTACTAAAGGAACGGCAGGAAGACCCAGAAAGAGGTAGCTAAACGACATAAAGATTGTTGCGGCAAGACATTGGTTTAAGGCTGCACAAGACAAATGTAGCACCAGTTGGAGTACAACGGCCCTAAACAGATCGTAGATGTTATTATACGTATCAGATAGTCAATCGAAGGCGATGAGACTACACTCAGAGGGTGAGCTTTGTTTGGTCCTTGTTGTGCTAGATTTCTGTCCTGTATCCTGAAAGAAAAAACTTGGTGGCCAACTGTAGAATAAAAACACTGGAAATAGGGAAAGAGATTTATTCCACAGTATGGAAAGAAATATGAGATAACAGTTATAAAGTTTACTGATAACAGCACTGATATAGGCAACATACGTTGCACCGTTGGTATTCGAATCGTCGAAATGATTGAATTTGGACTCGCTGCCACAGTAATTGTATCTTCTGCACGCACCAGCAATTGTCATGCACAAAGGGAATTCACAATAGTGCCTAATGCTTGGCCTGCTTTGTCAAAAACTACTAAACCAAGACTGAAGTGCTGCCGATCAAACGATCGCTCAAAATGTGAAATAACTCGCACAAAATGACAATTAAAATACCAATTTGTATAGAGATAAATTGACTTACCCCAGAATACTCCACAAAGGTGGTTATTAACAATTGATCTGGTCGAAGCGGCCGTTGCGAACCAGTTGAACTTATAGTGAAATGAATAAATCTAAAAGGTAAATCAAAAATCAACCACACAAATAGCAAACAATATGTCACTGCGGCTCTCTGATTTAACAAAGCCACCACAGCCCAGCTTAATAGTCTTTGAACTAGCACACACTGCCAGCGGCAAATGTCAGGGAAAATCAAAAGTAAAAGTTCTGATACTATAGTTACTGTGCAGTGATCCACCAAATCGAATTCTTGCAAAAGATGGTAGTAATAATTTGACATCGGCAGAAAGTTCTCCGAATTATTCACGGCCTCGAAACCAGGGGTTGAAGGCTGAATGTTGAAAAATTCCAAAATGAAGGCTCCAGATGTTAATCCACCGAACCAATTGAACATATGGTCTTGAAAATAGAAATTTCTCACCAGCTCTTTGACGCAAACAGTAAGTAATATGGTGATTTCAGTAGTCAACATACTGTCGGAACACAGAGTCATCAAATTGGTTTTGAAATTATAGTCAAATCCGCTGGTGGATTCTTAAACTAAAATTCTACATCGAAATGTAGAAGCCGGAATTATTAGGTTTATTCACCCTTTCGGAACTTTTTTTTTTAGACGTTTTTGCGTTTGTCGGCTTCTTTCATAATCGTTCTGGTCTCTTCCGCAATCTTCTCTCATTCTTGTTCACCAACAAGCATGATGGTCACAAGGTTCTCCGGGGTCATATTTGTTAAAATTTCTCTGATATTTTCCCACTTGTAACACTTTAGCAGTGTATGTTCAGGGTCCTTGGTGACTTCTTTTTCCGTACAGTGTGGACAGTACGGCGTGGAGATCTTCCTTATCTTATGGAGATATTTGTTATATCATGTAGGGAACCATGGCCAATAAAGGCCTGGGTGAGGTGGTAGTCGAGCTTGCCGTGTTTCCTGTTTGTTCATTGGGTCTGGTCGGGGATAAGCCTTCTGGTCCACTCTCTTTCTGTGGTTCGGGACTACCTAACCTGCCACTCTTGGATGAGTTTCTCTCTATTGTCGCATCTAACTTGTGGGAATTTATGTCCGTAGTTTGTGGCCCTCTCATGAATTAGTAGATTAATGGGAGGGACTTCTGCCAGGACCATGGTGGCCGCGTCCGACACCGTGCGGTATCCGCACTAAAATCTAAGTGTCATCTTCCGTAGCACACGGTTTATCTTGTAGTTGTATTTCTCGTATCTTGTAACGTTTGTCCATACGGGAGCTGCGTATAGAAGGATCGATTGGGTGACCGCAAGCACTCTGCGCTTGGAGGTGGATGGACCTTCCATGTTGGACATCAGTGTTGCTGGGATTGCAGTACTTGCCTCTGCTCTCTTGGTTATAAGTCTGGCGTGGACGCCGAAAGACAGCCGCTTGTCGAAGCTGACTCCCAGGATCTATATTTTGCTCTTTGGGGTGATGGTATGAGCATCTATGGTGAACGTAATTTCACAGAATCCAACCAGTTAGACACCCCGCGGTAGCGTAAGTTGCAGAACGTTTCCCAAGGTGAACCCCAGCCCTGCGGGACGCCGCTTGCGATTTGAAGCTCCTCTTTCCAGAGACTCTCGTCTACTATAATGGTCCTGTTATGTAAGTAGTCTATGATTAGATTTATGACGCTGGGATCGACGCCTTTTCGCTGGAGTTCTTGGATATGTATTTCCAGCGCGCTGAATTAAATGCGTTTCCAACGTCAAACGTTATAATCGCGCAGATTTTCCGCGTCCCCCTGGTGCCACTTTTTGCTTCTTGTACCTTCTTGTACATCTTGAATACTTCTTCAGTATTCTTCAGAATACCAATCGTTGAATTTGGTATAAAAATTCATAATTTTTTAATTAAAAATTTGTAGTATGAGGTTAGAAGTAACGGGACTAATTTGTCTTTCACCGACGCCTTTAAGCACCGGATTGGTCTTGAGCCGAAATGATTGCACGTAAAAATCATATTGTGGATATTAGTTAAATGTCGCTGGCCCCCCCCAAATCGAATTTTTGGGTAAAATTTGCGTCAAACGTTTGAGCATCGTTTGAGCATCAATGAGCTTCCAATATTTTCGTTTGAGCCTCAACCGTCGCGGAGTTATTCGCGAAAACTTTTGGGGGGAGCTGTAGACATGCTCGCCCCCCCAAGTGGAATTTTGGGGTAAAAATGGTGTCAAACGTTTGAGCATCGTTTGAGCATCAATGAGCTTCCAAATTTTTCGTTTGAGCCTCAACGGTCGCAAAGTTATTCGCGAAATTCTTGGGGGGGGGCTGCAGACATGCTTTTTCTATTTTCGTTATTATTTAGAATTTTCTTGCGAAATTGATGTCTATCGATAGAGATTCGTTTGAGCTTGAATGAGCTTCCATTCCCATCATTTTAATTACATTTTCTGCAAAAATTTCGAGTACTCCGGGCAAGTACCGTAAAACATTTTCTTTTTTACCGGATTAAAATTTTTGATCCGATTAAAAAAACTTAATCCTGCTTAATTGCCATCATCATTTTGATGGAATAATATGGAAGGTGTAATTTTAGAAAAGAATATGTTGAATAGAAATGATAAATTATAATTTTATTTAAAGATTTAAAATAAATTTTAAAAAGAATATAAACGAAAAAGGCTAAACTGACATTTTACTCAAAAAAACTTTTAAGGCCCACAATCAAGCGCAACTTTCAATATTCTGAAAGCTTATAAATGTACTAGACAAATCAAATTTTCTAGAAAAATTTTTGTTAAACGTTTGAACATCAATGAGTTTCTAATATTTTCGTTTGAGCCTCAACCTTCAGGGAGTAATTTGCAAAAGCTTTAAAGCGGGGGGGAGAGGTTGTTAACAAGTTTATCTTTATCCCATCTTAAAATAGAATTAATTTCGTGAAATTGGTGTCAAAGCTTGAAGCTCAAACAAAAAATTTGAAAGCCCATTGAGGCTTAAACTATACCAAACGTTTTATTACATATAAATAAAAAATTTTACGGAAAATATGCCCCCCTCCATAAAAGTTTTTGTAAGTTACTCCGTGACGCTTAAAGCTTAAGCGACAATATTAGAAACTTATTGATTTTCAAACGTATGACTCAAATTATTCTAAAAAATTCGATTTTTACATATTAATTTAATAACTTTTAGAATATGAAAAGTTGCGCTAGATTTCGAGTCTTAAAAATTCTTTTAGAGTAAAATGTCATTTTGACTTTTTTAGTTTATGTTCCTTTTAATATAATTTTTAAAACTTGCAATAAAATTGATGTCAAAAGTATGAACATCATAAAATTTGTAAATTCGTTAAGGCACAAACGATACTCGATCGTTTAACACCAAATTCACCCCAAAATTTCACTTGAAAGCGTTAGTATTCCCCCCCCCCAAATATTTCGGAAATAAGTCTGTTAAGACTCAAACTAAAAAATTTGGAACACTTGAGTCTCCCACCAACTATACTCAAACGTTTGACACCAATTTCACAAAATTAATTCTACTTTAAGATGAGATAAAGATAAACTTGTTAACAACCTCTCTCCCCCCCCGCTTCAAAGTTTTGCAAATTACTCCCTGAAGACGAAAATATTGGAAACTCATTGATGTTCAAACGTTTAACAAAAATTTTTCTAGAAAATTTGATTTGTCTAGTACATTCATAAACTTTCAGAATATTAAAAGTAGCGCTTAATTGCGGGCCTTAAAAGTTTTTTTAGAGTAAAATGTCAGTTTGACCTTTTTCGTTTATATTATTTTTAAAAATTTTAAATCATTCAATAAAATTAAAATATATCATTTCTATTCAACATATTCTTTTCTAAAATTACACCTTCCGTATTATTCCATCAAAATGATGATGGCAATTAAGCAGGATTAAGTTTTCTTAATCGGATCAAAAATTTTAATCCGGTAAAATAGAATTAAAATAGAAAATGTTTTACGGTACTTGCCCGGAGTACTCGAAATTTGAAATGCTCGTAACTTTGCAGAAAATGTAATTAAAATGATGGGAATGGAAGCTCATTCAAGCTCAAACGAATCTCTATCGATAGACATCAATTTCGCAAGAAAATTCTAAATAATAACGAAAATAGAAAAAGCATGTCTAGAGCCCCCCCCCAGGAATTTCGCGAATAACTTTGCGACCGTTGAGGCTCAAATGAAAAATTTGGAAGCTCATTGATGCTCAAACGATGCTCAAGCGTTTGACACCATTTTTACCTCAAAATTCCACTTGGGGGGGGGGCGAGCATGTCTACAGCCCCTCCCAAAAGTTTTCGCGAATAACTCCGCGACGGTTGAGGCTCAAACGAAAATATTGGAAGCTCATTGATGCTCAAACGATGCTCAAACGTTTAACACAAATTTTACCCAAAAATTCGATTTGGGGGGGGGGGGGGGCTAGCGACATTTACCTGTGGATATTTACATCACTGACAGTAAAGCAGTATCGATCGTCATTTTAATCTCAGATTTTTTCTTATTTATCCGTGTCTCTTCATCAGGATTATAAACGAAATATAGGTAAAAACACAAGAACTGCAAAATGAAGTACATAATCTGCTACTCTTCTCTTTTCTCGCTACAATGGGAATATTTTCAATTAATACTGATGATAACTTAACCAGATTCACACGTAATCGAGTTGCAGATACATATACATCAAATTAAAACTGTATCAGAATGAGAAGATCTAAAAATGGTGGAACTCTTTATAAGAACAAAAAATGTGGCTCAACCAGCTTACCAGTTTCATAATAAAAACAATGGAAACACATTATTTTTTACTAACATTGTTCCAGCAAAACTTAAACTTTGGTACAAGTCTTACCTGCTTAACAAATGTAAAAGGTTGTTGAAAGTTATAGTTTATAAATTTTTGGTTATTTCTGCTGGCGTACCACAAAATCGTTCTTTCCAATGTTTATTAATGATATCTTTGGTTTACTAAAATGTTCTATCTCGTTTTCTGTAAGCTATCTGAAATTATATCGATCACTTTGAACAATTAAAGATTGTTTAGCATAACAAGAACCTATTAACTTTGGAGAACATCAATAAGCCAAGAACAAAGTAAAATTATTCATTAGCAAGTGCAATATTATGACTTATTCTAAGGAGTCAAACTGCATAGCTCATGCAGGCAAAACTTCTTAAATTTACATTACCGCTGCAACAAATTATAAGACGTGGGTATTCTGTTTTACCACAAATGAAGCATTAGTCAGCACGTCGACATCACTGCTTCAAAGACTTTCAAAATTGTTGGTATTTCGTAGCTGTCAAGACTTCAAAAGTTTAGGTAGCATTAAAACCATTTACTTTGCATACATAATGAGTATATTGGATTACGGATTTCTCATATAGAACTCTATCTACCAAAATTACAAAGATAAATTAGAGACCATCATGCGAAAGCTGCTAAAATATTTATTTCTAAAAACATACGAGACATATCCGATAAGAGGTTTTGATCAAACCGAACTTCTAACTAATATCAACATCCAATCTCTCGAGTATCGTAGATGTGTGACATTTATCTCAATCTTTAAGGGTACTTTACATCGAGATAGTGTGAAAATTGTAACATTATAGTATTTTAGAAATTGATTTTTTCCTGGAAGTTATATAATTTTATATTTTGCTAGTTATGATTTCTCAAAGGATAATTCAATATAAAATTACTTTTTATTTTATAGAAATATTTGTGTAATTTTTTTAGTTCAAAATCATGAGAGGTCAAAACTTTTGCCCCTAAAATACTAGATAGTTTTACTAGTGACGATAATGAGCTACCATTATTTTTGGTAATTTATCTCTAAAACTATTTTCTGACTAAAACTTACCTATATCTCCTGATATTACAAAATTATAATGTTTCTGGAAAATTTTGTTGAAACCGCTTCTTTTGTAGGTAATATTGGAAAGGTAATACCCAAAGTTAAACTATTTGAAGGTTCGAGCGATAAAAATTTAAGCAAACCATATTACGTGCAAAATAGAGTGTATAAGCTAATCCATTTTATAATATGAGTTTGGAATTTACCCTTTAATGATAAGCAATTTACTCGCTCTCGTAATCTAATAGTTTTTCTCATTTCTATTAAAAGCCTCAAGCGAATTTCTAATGCCGTGTAAGTGATTTCACTTCAAAATATCGGAAATCAAAACATAACTTCGAGTTTACAACCAACACACACCATAAGTTCGTAACACGATGATAAATTAATTTGAAATACATTTTACTAACTTATTCAAAAAGAACGGTTACAAATTTTTAATTTTTAATTTAAGATTTAATTAGAAGTTTTTAATTTGATTATTCCAATATTTAAAGTTCAAATTAAAATTGTTTCGAAGTTTGAAAATTACTTTAATTTTGACTTAATCGTTTAATTTATCAAGCTGGTAATTGAATAATTTTTTTTAATTTAAAATTTCGCCCAATTTTAGCTATTTTTTTCGAAATCCTTTGCTATAGTCGGTTTGCTCCAAGCATTTTCCATTTGTAAAGGCAAATGTCTGCTTACGCAGTTGAAACAAAATTAATTTTAAATTTAATTCATCTATTCCATACAAATTATTTTTGAAACTTTTAACCAATAAATCTAAAAACAAATTGCTAACAAAATTTGATCGTTTCTTTTAACACGAAACGCAGTGGAATTTTAAAACACAGAACGCGTAAAAAACCAATAAATCGTTTGCAATTAGTGTTAAAAGTTTTGCTAGACTTTCTGCAACCAAAGAAAGAATTTTGGGTTGGTTTTAAAGCAAAAAACGATCATTTTTTACTTGAATTTACGATTTTCTCACAAACAAAACTGTAAATTCGTTTTATTATAGTTGGTTGAACGTGTCAACAAAAGTGACGCAATTCGAAAATTGTGTTAATTTAAATGTTAATTAAGACTGTATTATTTGAAGGGATGGTGAATGAAAATGTAGATGGACAGGAATTACCCTATTTTTTTGCTCTTTGTGAAGAAGGCGCAACTTAAAAACGGTCATCAGTAAAACCGTCACTAAAGGTCGTCGATTTGCATTAGAAATAATTCTTCGGGTCTTTTAGTCTGATTACATTAGCAATAAGACATCATAATACAAAAAACCACCATTAACGATCTCTTTGTTTAGGTAACGATTTATGGTTATTTTAATTTGTGGTTGTTTTTTA
The DNA here is from genome assembly GCA_905340355.1 of Rhagonycha fulva. NCBI lineage: Eukaryota > Metazoa > Arthropoda > Insecta > Coleoptera > Cantharidae > Rhagonycha > Rhagonycha fulva. The sequence continues at coordinate 42,062,794 of HG996556.1, forward strand.
TCTGAAAGAAAATATTGCAATTTATAGCTTCACTATAAATTTTGGTTTTCTATTACGTAAAATTTACATTTGTTTATGTTTCGATATTCTTTGTGTGAAAAAAAATATTTATTTTCGAGAGAAGTTTTATCTATGGAAGGATATCGAAAATTTTCGGTTATTCAATTTTATAAATCAAAAATATGATGCATTAACTTACAAAAAATTATTTCGTACAAAAAATGTTTTCAGATTTGTATACGCGAATTACAAGAACTTTTCAGTCTTACCACAGCCCTGCCAAAATTTGCGGGTCTGTATTTAACAAATTGGTTTACCGGTAGGAATTTCGTTTGCGTAGTTGAAAAAGTGAGATCCTGAGAATTAAAACGTAAAAAGTTTTGTAGTCGGAGAGATAACGGTGAAAAGTTTAGCACGGATACCAAAATTCGGTTGTGGTGGTAGAGGAAAACAAGTGCAGCGTTAATTTTGCTCACTTTTCTGTTCTGCACATTTGGATGACTGGGATTCGCATTTCACGTTACTTCAATACACACAATCCTGCATTCCTGAAAGTTTGCTCTAGAGAGAATTTTGCATTAATGAGTACGAAAAGTGGAAAGTTTGAAATTGATATACCTTCGTATCTCCTCAAGAAAGGATTAAATTAATCATGTAAAATACTATGGTTTTGATACTTCCTTTTAGGGTAGTTTGAATATTTTAATAGTTTACACTTTAATCCGTATATTGCATACTTACACTCAGAGAATGCAACCTTCATTTGCATGCAAGTCATTTCTGCTTTAGTTAATCTACTATGCAATTTAGATTATAACTAAGAGCTTCAGGTTATAGTTTATTGTCAAATTTGATGCAGAAAACTGGAAATTTATAATAAATCGTCTACGTTTCTAAATACATACAATTTTTACGATTTTGTCGTAAAACTAAATCTCGATAAAAATGATATGGGTTTCTTTGCAAGGTTAAATATTATATATTGAACAATTTTATTCTTTGCAATATTTATGGATTGGTTGAGTTCCTAAAAATAACTTACAATAAATTGTTAGTTTATTTTTGTGTGTTATTGATAAACTTGTATACTGAAAAGGTAACTTTGAATGCTTTCAAAGAAAATCCGGCTTATGTAATTGTTTATTTATTCGTTCTGTACGAATGAAAGCAGCAGACACAACAATTTTCATTACATTTTGATTATTTCGCAAGCTATTGTACATTAAAAATTTTCCTCGCTGTTTAAACCGATTCAAATTAAAATTGTTTTGTCTAATTTCTTTTATTGCATTTTCTGAAAAGACATAAAATATAAAATTATTATTAACTATATAATATTTTAAACATACAGAATATTGAGTTAACCTTACCCTTCAGCTATTCGGTTGATTTCCGATTCTCATCAGGCAGGTCATGATGGAGTGAAATAGATGATTCGTGGAAATGTAATCGAAAAATTTGTTGAAAAATTGATTTTTCACTTCTATCATTACAAACGTTGCATATCTAACATACAAAAAAGCAATCAACTTTGTGTTTAATATTCCTAGATAGCAAAAATGTTATAAACATCAAAAGGTTTTCCATTCCCTATAATTTGTAACGAATTTTATAAAAATTTCCACACGAAACTATTTTAACTTTTAGTTCTATTAGGGCAAAATTACCCATTAAAAGTAATGACTTATTTGCACTAAACGTTAAAATAAATAAAAACATTTAAAAGTGTTTTAATGGAGTTTCAACACCAATTGTTATTTTGTTTTAAAATAATTTTATAGTTTATTTTAGTGTTATCTTAAATCTCCTGCAGGGTGTCGACTTCCCCACGTTGGGGTTTGAATTCTAGTCTTATCGTTTATAATCTTAATCATAAAATCACAGATCTGTCTGTCTTAACTGAAATAATTTGTGATAACATAAAATTGAAATCAATCAATAACTCTTTAATAAATTATTCACTAATTGAATCGTTAAAATCAAAACTTGTAAATATTGTAGAGAAAACAAAAAAGCCGGCAAATACATAAATGGGTTAATTAAAAATTTTTACTTGCGTCATAACTTGACGATAAAAACGTAAGCAATCAAAATTCGTTTAAAAGAATTATTCATCAATGGATTCGTTTTAAGTTTCTATCTTGTAAAAATAACAGACAATAAATAATAATTAACCTAAGAAAATTTGCATAAGAAGTAAAATTATCATTCAAAATTTTTCCAGGTTATAAAAATATTGTAATAAATATTTTATATTAGGTAATAAAAACATAAAAATAAACTTATAATTTAGTGAGATTTGCACACTTCCCTCATTCTTCTTCTTTATTAGCGTTTTTGTTTACATCTATTTTTTGATACACGCCGCTTCAAGTAACTTGAAGTTTTGATAGCCTATGCTAGCCTAGTGCGGGCTGGGAAGAAAAAAGATGAAGACCAGGACAATATAGGAATTTACGGCTTGGGCAAAAGAAACGATAGGGGAGACATGCTACGAAAATTTGTTTTACGGAAAAAATTCCAACAAGTCGAAAACTCACATCTTACACTATCCATCTAATGAAATAACGAAGAAATGCAGACCGACCAGCAGAACATCTTAAAGACAACAATAGAAAAACGCGTAAAACAACCCGCAAAGATGTAAAGACATACAGAACTAGTATAATACATGAAGTTATTGAGAACAATGCAAGTACGAGAGTATTGAGATCAAACCTGTCAATTGGGAAATTATACGAGTCCAAGAACTCCATGCCCGACAGAAGTGACTAAAAGCACTATCTTAAATTTGGGATCAGAAGAAATGCCTGAAATAACTGAAAAAGAATAAAAAACAACCTTGAAACAAATAAAAAACAGAAAATGTCCCGGGGAAGACCAAATCACGACTGAAATGCTGAAAAATGGGAGAGCTAGTTTGGAAGAAGCAATGATCGTTCTGCTGAATATATGCCTACAAGAGGGTAAAATTCCAACAGTATTACCAAAGTAATAACAAATCGCTTAATGAACAAATTTGACTTTTACCAACCTGTGAAGCAGGAGGGCTTTCGCAGGGGTTTTAATACTATGGAATACATCAAAACAATACAATCACTTATAAAAAAAGGCAACAAATGTAATATCTCGATACACCTGGGTTTTGTGGATTTTCATAAAGCATTTGACTCCATTGAGATATGGGACATCTTAAAATCAATGGGTATGGCAAGAATAGACTCTAAAATATTCTAGGATTTTAAAAAACCTATGAAAACGCATCTCCACAGATAAAAATAAATGATGAAACAAAAACAAACAAAATACCCATAAATAGAGGAGTTTGACAGAGTGACATAATTTCTCCAAAACTGTTCATTTCAGCTTTGAAATACGTGTTCAAGAAACTTTCCTGGGAACGTAAAGGTATCAGAGTCAACGGATTATATTTGAACTACATAAGATTTCCCGATGACATTGTCTTAATATCTGACGATATGGATAAACTTCAACAGATGCTCCACGAACCTAACGCGGCAGGAAGCGAAGTTGGACTAAAGATGAATTTCAACAAAACAAAAGTTATGACTAAAGACAAAAGCAATAAGAGAATACACACGCAAGAAGACAAGAAAGATAGTTATTGTGGAGAAAAAATTGGGACGTATTCACGTGGGAATTACCAAAATATCAGAAACTTATCGAAAGGAAAAGGTCACTACACGACACTGGACGGGAACAATATCTAGAATAACAGTAGCTACAGCACCAAGAGATGGAAAAAACAATTGATGAATTCTAAGGAGAACTGGAGACGGCAGTATAAAGTTTTTACGTAGGGATAATATGCTTGTTTTTACTAGAGACTTTAAGGAAGACGAAATAACCACGATCTGGTTTTGCAACCAGATCGATTACATAATATATAGTACATAATATTTATAAAGTCACGATTGAGTACATCAATAAGAAACTCAAAAACTTATATGTCTGTGCAGATTACGTCAGTGATCATAAAATTTTAGTAGAGGATTTTGTACTAAAGCTTAAAACAGTGCGGAAAGCCACCATTGAATCGAAAACTATAAGCAATGAAAATGTAGAAAAGTTTGTTAAAAAAAATAGAAGATAAATATAAAGAAAACCAAATCTTTAAACATACAAACGTAACATCGGAAATAGATGGCAACACACTAGAGAAATTATTGAGTACACCATCAAAAAAATTGCAAGTGATTAGAAATTTCCCACACCCAGATACACTGGTAAATTCTGCTTGTGAAGCCCTGGTGGTAAAACTAACTTTTTATTTATTTATTTGGATGCACAACTGAGGATATAGCGACGACGTTAGAACATGGGACCAGAGCATTGGATTGGTAAAAATTACTGGTTTAGTTCTACCGAGGAAATTCCAAGCTCCATACTTGGACGTTAAGAGGAATAACTTGATTGCAGTGGTTGTTTTTCACAAAAAACAACACGTTTGTTAGCCCGAACAGGATATATGACCTGTGTCAGTACGTGTGATCTTATTGTGGGACTTTTTCAAAATTTTTACTCATATTATTAAAGTTAATGTTGCTGAGATTTTTTTTTTGAACTTTTGAGAAGCCATTTTACCTTTCAGAGAATCCTCACCTCTATGTCTGAATAAATTGCATGAGCTAGTTTTACCACCAGGGTTCCACACGCAGAATTTACCAGTGTACCTAAGTGTAGAAAAATTTATATTTGCTAAGACAAGGCGAAAAATTGAATGTCGAATAAAACCTCAAGTCCAAAAGAGTGATGTATACTTATGAGCGAAAATTTAAATTTTTATAACAAATTAATACACAAAACTTAGTATAGAGGCGAAATAAAATACGGTATTCCGTTCCATTTTTTTTCTTACTCACTGCTGGAGGTATTCCGTACCTTCAAACCTCCGGTTTTTCGATTTTTTACTTTTAAAGTAAGCCACAGCCTTGGAGTGATGTGACCGCTGGTTGAGTACAGAGCGGAAATTCTGGGTTCAAATTGTGGACTATAAAGAATTTGTTAGCTTGACCTACCAGTGGGCATCCACACGCTGTGGTGAAATTGATATTGATTTATGTGGACTATATGAAATATGGGGACTAATCTATCCGCCAATCGGATTTATAATTCCTAAAAACGGAAAGTAATGTTCTACTTAGAATGTAAGAAGCTTAATGATATTGATTCTATAAAATATCCAAATTATTTACAACAAATTCAACTTGCTAACCTCTAGCCACAAACTAATGAAGTTGATTTACGTCCAATCTTTAAGTCAGCTTGCTGATAGCTTTCTAAATAAAGGTACATTAATATGCCAAAGTCCTTTAGTAAATTTGTTCACAAAATTGAAGAAAATGACAAAAAAGTTTATAATGTGTAAAAGTTTGGTGATGGTGCGTCAATGTAAATACCGTTAATACGGCTATATTACGCTAGCGAAGTTTAGTAGATTTTAAAGTGAAAAGAGTGACGATAAAAAGCAGAAAAGTGATCTTTTGGAAGAAGAAAGCGGAGTGGAGGTGTTTCTTGGATTGATTTTTGCGATTGTGCAGCAGTAACAGAGTATTTCTTGAAAACGAGCTGAAAAATTTTTTGGAGGTTAGCTTTGATAGCGAACTAATCTGAAAGATTGTTGGGTTGCATATAGTGCAGGCAAAAATAAACCTTTAATTTAACAATTAAATTGAGCTATATAGTACAATACGAAGGTACGTTTTTAAATACATTTTGATAGGGTTCTTTGCTTCCTAGGGGTCGACTCGGGCAAGGGACCTTAACGCGACATTGATGATCAGAATGTTGACAGAAGAACAGCATTACGATAGTGAGAGCTCAAATACGGAAGAAAATACAAGGAAGCGGCAGGCCACTTTTGAGATTTTTAACAAAAGCAAAAAGACAGGCAGATCTCCTCTTAAGAAAATAGCAAGGGTCGGAAGTGAAATGGAGGAATTAAAGGAAATGATGATGCAAGTGCTAAGTGAAGTAAAAGGCATTAAGGCAGGTCAACAAATTTATGAAAATGAGATTAGGACCCTGAAGGAAGAAAATAAGACGCTAAAGGAAAAGATAAATACACTCGAGGTAAGACTGAACCAAATGGAAAAGAAAGATAGGAAAAATAACATGATTGTGAGGGGAATACAGGTGGTTGGAAAGGAGGTCAGAGGAGAGATGGAGTCTTTCTTCACTGGAAAGTTGGGAGTTGAGGTAGCGGTTGACACTGCTGAAGTGATTAAGCCAAGGTCAGCGCAACCATTTGTTTTAGTAAAGATGAATACATGGCAGGATAAATTAACTGTCATGAAGCAAAAAAGCAAACTGAAAGGCACCAACACTTTTATTGATGATGACCTGACACAATACGAGCAGAAGATGCAGGCTAATCTGAGGGATCGTGCCAAACATGAAAGAAGAAAAGGAAATGAAGTCAATGTAGGATATGGAAGAATATATATAAACCGAGATCGTTGGGACTGGGATCACCAAAAAGAGGAAATAGTGAAAAGAGTCATACCCCCCATACAAAAAAACTAATAATGCAAGATGCTGGATGGATCAACAATGCAAAAACGCGTGAAAAAGGACAAACGTATAATGGACAAATGGAAGGAAAAGATGTTATGTTCCTTACAACTTGGAATGTGAGAGGAACTTTTGTGGGGGGAGCATTAAAACAGTTAATGGAGGTGATGGAAAAGTACAAGGTAGATATCTTAGCATTGCAGGAGACAAAACAAAGTGGGAATGATACAATAGATATAGGGAAGTTTACCTTTTTCAAGAGTGGAGGGAAGGATAGAAGGTTGGGAACAGGCTTCATGGTGAGCGAAATTGGGAAGGAAATGGTAATTGGGTTCAAACCGATAACAGATAGAATGTGTGTACTAAGAATAAAAGGAAGTAATAGAAAAATAAGTATTGTCAATGTTCATGCACCTACCGAAGAGAAGGATATAGAAGTTAAGGAACAATTTTACGAATTGTTGGAAAAAGAGTATGTGAAGATACCGAAATATGACATTAAAATGATAGTGGGCGATTTTAATGCGAAGATTGGGCGGGAAGAAATATATAGACCTGCAATTGGCAGGTTTAGTTTACATAGTGAGAGTAATGAAAATGGAAGATTTCTTATTGACTTCGCAATGGGAAACGAAATGAAGATAAAGAGTACTCACTACGAGCATAAAGACATCCGCAAGGTAACATGGATAAGCCCAGATGGAAATACAGTAAATCAGATAGACCATGTTTTAATAGAAAGTAGGAATGAAAATATAATTAAAGATGTTAAAACTTACAGAGGAGCAGACATTGATTCGGACCACTTTATGGTGGGTGTGAAAATGACAATAACTAGGACAAACACGATGAGAATCAACGATCAAGTAAATAAACAGAAGAATAGAATGCAGGTGCAACTTAAAACAGAAGAACAGAGAAGAAAATATAGAGAAGCAATGGAAAAAATACTAAAAAAGACGGAAGTTCAGCAGAATATAGATCAAATGCGAACAATAATAGAAGGAAGTATAATAGAAGCAGTAAAAACACAACACATGAGTACTGTAAAAAAAAAGAAGGAGTGGTATGACCAACAGTGTGAAATGGAAGTAAAGAAAAGAGAGGAAACTAGACAACTATGGCTGGATAATCGAAACGATGAAATGAGAAGGAAATATGAAAGGCAAAGAAGAGAGTGTAAAAGGGTAATAAGAGAAAAGAAAAGAGAACACCAAATAAAGAACCTGGAAGAGTTGGAAGAGAAGTATAATAGCAAAGAAATAAGAAATTTTTACCAGGGAATCCGACGAATAAGACAAGGATACCAAACAAGCACAACGTTTTGCAAAAACAAAGACGGCACACTGGTGGGATCAAAACAAGGAATAACGAGAAGATGGGCAGAATACTTCCAAGAGTTGTTGAACGGAACATCAGAAAGACGAAATAAAGAGAAAGAATATGTAGTGGCAGAAATGGAGGACGAAGGTGAGGACAGAGTGGAAATACCAACAGAAGACGAGATAAGGAAAGTGATAGCGAGACTGAAAAATAACAGAAGTGCAGGAGAGGACGGCATACAAGCAGAAATGCTGAAATATGGAGGAGGAGAATTGCAAAAAATAGTCATCGGCATGATACAGAAAGTTTGGAAGGAAGAAAAAATGCCTGCATCTTGGAAGTTGGCACTGATATGCCCGATCCACAAAAAAGGTGATAAAACTGAGTGTGAAAATTATAGGGGAATCGCACTGTTAGATGTCAGTTATAAGGTGCTCGCTACATGCATAAAAAATAGACTGCAAGACTATGCGGAGAAAAGTATAGGAGAATACCAGTGTGGTTTCAGACAGGGTAGATCGGTGACGGACCAATTATATGTGTTGAGAGAAGTCCAGGGAATTAGTCATGAGTTTGGTTTGGAAACACACCTAATGTTCCTGGATTTTAAACAAGCATACGACAGTGTTAAAAGAGAAGAACTGTACAATATAATGCTGGAGATGCGAATCCCTCGAAAATTAATAAGATTAGTTAAAATGACACACGATGGATCGGAAAACAAAGTAAAAACTAGAAGCGGGTTATCCGACAGTTTTGCAGTTGAGGTAGGACTGAGGCAGGGAGACCCGTTGTCTGCGGTTTTGTTCAATTTTGTGTTGGAGAGTGCAATACGGAAATCGGGTTTAAATAGAAGTAGCACAATTTTTAGAAGACGACAACAGAGCGTAGCTTTTGCGGACGATCTAACAATCATGACAAGAACAAAGAAGGATATACAAGAGTTTACAAGAAGATTGTTGGAAGCTGCTAAGAAAGTTGGATTGGAAGTAAATGAGAACAAAACAAAATACATGAATTGGAGCGATGAAAAGTTTGAAGAAAACAAATATGTAAAAATAAGAATGAAAGATAAAACCGTAAATTTTGAAGAAGTTTGTTCTTTTACGTATCTAGGAACGGTAATAACAAGGAAACCGGGTCTCGGTGAAGAAATTAAAGCAAGAATAGCCGCGGGCACAAGAAGTTTTTTTTTGCACTGAAATCGATCTTTAATAGCAAGGTGTTTTCTAGGTCAGTGAAAGTAAGGATATATAAAACAATCATGAGACCAGCGGTTATGTACGGATCGGAAGTGTGGACACTGAGAAAGAGTGAACAAGTGATGTTGGAAATATGGGAGAGGAAAATATTGAGGAAGATTTACGGTGGAAAGTATGTGGACGGACAGTGGTTAATGCGGTCAAACCGAGAGTTAGCGGATATGTACAGCCAGCCAAGCATAGTAGGGTGTGTGAAGGCACAGAGATTGCGATGGCTGGGACATCTAGTAAGGATGAACGAAGGCAGAACCCCAAGTGAAATTTGGCAATTGATTTTTGGAGGCACAAGAAGAATTGGCAGACCAAGAAACCGATGGAAAGATGAAGTGCAGGAGGATTTATATAAAATTGGTTTGGTAAATTGGAAGGAATGTGCTCGTGACAGGAAAAATTGGAAGTTGACGACACAAAAAGCCATGGGCCTTCTAGGCCTGTAAGGCTAACATACATACAAAAGTTTATTAGTTTTATAGATAAACCCCCGTATTCATAAAAACGCAATATTTACCACAGGTTTACTAAAGCTTTAAAAGCCTCACAAATGCCCTTAAAATGCCTTATATCCCTTACAAAGGGTTTATTAACCTCTTTTAAGTATTTTTCGTTTTTATGAATACGGGGGAAAGAATCTGTCCATGTGGAATTGTAAGAAATTATCTGCAATTTTAAAGTTATTTTCCGATTTTTGAAATTGGAAAATTTTTGTTGCATAAAAAAAGTTTTATTGCTACTTGTGAAACTGGAAATCACAAGTCATCGTAAGTCGAAATTGATTTTAAGTACGTTTGTTGATGAAATGGGATTACCAGGATTTCAGAAAACTAAAAATATTGGAGTTTTTGCACGGTTTATGGCGTGGAAATATTAAGGTTATATTTTTTGAAAATTGCCTACCTGTAAATTATTGTTAAAAAACTTATAGTATATTTCAAAACAACAACTAATACACGAGTACGGTGAGTGACTATAAACTTTTACACATGTACGTATACCATCGAATGACCTAATTAAAACAGTGGCGCACAATTTAATAATTTTATTAAAATCATAATTTTGACTGCACAATTTTACAAAATCAGCGAGCTTAAACTAACAGCTGTAAATGTACTTTGTAAGATTGGCCAGTGATACATTTAATGAAATATTCTGGGCATCTAAATTACTCAACCAAGATTTTCTGTAATCATCTGTAGATATGAATAAGTGAATAATTATTGCTTGTTTTAAACATTAAAAATGTTATTCTCTTGCATAACAGAAATTTATTTTTTTACTTTATTTTCTTCAACGCGTAGAAAAATTAATTACCTCCAAGAACAGAAATTTATGCATTACCGATTCAGCTTAACTAATATTTTTATTAACAGAAAGAATCTGCAATCTCTCGAGTATGAACATCTCCCGTTTGTTCAAATTATTATGGATAAAGAAAAAAATTGTCAATTTTAATTTTTTTTAAATTTTGAATTTATTAAAGGGGGGTTTGTAGAGGACAACATCTATTTGTAAAAGTTACGATTTAATCTAAAGTTAATAGCAGAACATACACTATATTGGTATTTTTGACCGGGGGGTTTGGGGGGTATGGAATACCCTCCAATACCTGAACTAGCACCTTTACTTATCTTAAAATTAACTTCAAAATTTAAATATTAAATGTAAAAACTTATTAGGGAGCTCTTCCTCTATGTCAATTATTATTATAGACGCACCTCTGATTGGTTCATTTATTTGTTTATTATGTACTAGAAAATTGATATAATATAAGGTCTGTTTGGTATGTTACACCTAACTACTCGGAGTAAGTTAGTGTAAAAAATTGCAAAAATTGATTGGTGAAAAAAGTGGGTTGGTAATTGTACACCAATCAATTTCTAGTAGTGTAGTTAGTGTAGCACTAGGACTGTGGTACCAAACAAAGCTATAGACTCAAGACATTGTGAAAATTATATACTACACAAAACTAGAATTTTTCTACTATATATAAGTAGGTACATAATAATATTATTTAAGACGTAGTATTTGGCATATTATTTTATTTATTGAGCGACTGACAGTATGTAAAATAACTACTGCATTCTAGATTTGTTAATTTCAGATGCAATTATTTAAATAAAAGTTAATATTTAATTGACAATTGAAAAAAAAAAGATTACAGAATACCGCACTAAAAGAGGCTATCAAATAGACGAAATTGTATATTTATTTCTAAAGTGGTGTAGGCAAATCAAAAAATTTTAAATAGCATTTGAAAAATTACTTTGTGATCAAGTTAATCATAATTTTGCCCTTTCTGAAATGAACTCAACGGTAATGTAAATATATGAGCTTTGAAAAGATTATTTATTACGTTTTACAAAATAGTGGATTTTATTGATTTAAACAATTTATTTGAAGCAAAAGCTAAAAAATCCATTAGGACTCGCTCATCATTTTCTAATTTATTCATTGTTGTGTTAACTAATTAGAATGTGTTTTAGTTTATTATATTATAGTTTACCTCTACAAATAGGCTCTTTTTATTTGCCTTTATTATTATTTATGTTACTCTCTAGGATCGTAAGTTAGTGTAAAAATATTAACTTCTAACCTACACATTTAAGGTGAGAATTAAAAGGCCGATTATTGACTCCATCAGTGATCAAGTCAAGTTATTCAGTGCTTAAGCATAATATGACCGACCACTAAGCAGTGATCCAAGTTGGTGTAGTATGGTTGGCCTATATGTAGACGTTTTGACGTCACACTAAGAGTATCAATTTAATTAAAACAAATTTAGCTTTTATACTATTGAAATCATTGGCAGATATTATTTTATTATCTACCATTGTTCAAATAGTTATGTTTTATAAATATAATGAAGATAACCAAATGCTGTGCGTTAATTCACATATCATAACAGTCAAGTCACATGCAAACTTTCATAATTAAAATTAAATTTTTGAATATAATGCTTTGAAAATCAACAACAATTTTTCTAGTCCAATTTTAAAAATTACAATAACACATATTTGTAACAATTTTATCGCTGGCGAGAACTAATTTTCTCTTTGTTTGATGAAATTTTGTTACTCAATAATAACACTGTTTGCGGAATAATGTTATTTTGTTTTGAACGTTCCAACAACTTTTAAATACAATTATAGTGTTAAAATTTTTGTTATCAATAAATAATGTTCTTTAATGTTGAAATAGGATTTATATTTTATTAATTTTCGTATTATAGAGAACTGAATATTAGGAAATGTTACCTGATGCTTCTGTAAGAAATCTTTAATATAATAAAAGCTTTTTTTAGACAAGCTTTTGGGTAAATTATACTTTTCTCTTTGCTTTACTCGTAAGTTCTTTGAAAGAAAAGGAGCCACATACAAAGCCTGAATGAAAAAATTTTTTAACAAATATTTAATATTTGTTGAACTCCGTTTCATCTCAGCACGACTGTTTTAATAATAATTGCATTCGGGAAATTAGTTTAAAAGTTAAAATTTAGAAATAATAAATGTGGTGACAGTTACAAATTTACTTCACTTGCGTAAGGCTGTGTAGAGCTTACTCGTGGTTCCTTTTGATCCTTAAATTGTAGTTGTGATTTATTTTTGAGTTTTTTTCCTAAGCCGGATATTTCTGTGGAAAATTAACGCTTTAAGATAACAAGCTACAAAATGAGAAACAGTCATTTGTTTGCTTTTTCTTTATTAAAATTTAGCCGAAAAAGATGAGAAGTATTAAAGTATTTGTAAAGCTTCGCAACTTGCTTAACTCTTTTGTTAAGGAAAAGTGCAAAAATAAATTACTGCAATATATTTTGTCAGAAACGTAAAGACATTTATGTTTCACTTAAGTAAGTAGAAAATAAATGAAAATTTAAAATTTCATTTTCATTTCTTTTGAAAATTGTATTGCGGTTAATAAACAAGAATTTACATCTTAAAGTAAAACGAAAATTGTGTTTCTATTATTTACATAATTTTAATTTTTGAAAAGCTAAGAAAAATATTTGCTTTTAATATTTATAATTTCCACCATTCCAAGTTGTGGAAAGCGTTTACTTTCTGCCTAATCTCTTGGTTGTTTGTACTATTGTCGAACTTTTCACATTACGTTCTTTTATTCGACTTCTAAACATCATGCCAAATTTTACGCAAGCTTTTGACGTTTTTTACGACAAAATCTATGTAGGTATTTTCAATTTAATATTTTATAGCAAATTGTTCGTTTTAAAATTTGTACTGCAAAAGTTTATTTTTATTGTTCAAGTTTACAGGAAAGTATGTTGCCGAGTAAGTCCTTATTAAAAATGATATCGAAACTTTAAAACTAAATTTTAATTGATCCCATCTTCAAGCTTGCATACAAAAGGCTACAATTATTGATAATTCCTAATTAAAAAATTGCAAGACAAAGACAAAAGGGTTTGCTAAGTTAAATTATAATAGTTACAGTATTTTCTGTTATGTAAGTGAAACGGTTGGTAAAGGATTGGATAACAAAGCACTTCCAGATACGGAAATAATTAGTCGGTCATGTGCTTACTTTAGTTTTCATTCTGATATGTAACTTACAGCAAGTTCAGTGGTATAGTGGCTTTTGTGGTTTATGGGTTTTTGGTTTAGACAATCCTAGTTATAAATCTATTTGTCTGGATTCAAGCTGAAAAATTTCAAATGAGTAAATTTTCCCTTTCATTTGTATTCTCAGTTTGTGCTTAATTAATGCTTTGCAGGATTATTTGTTATTGAACGAAAGAAAAGAGTTTGGATTTAATCCAAATAAATGATTTGATTTGAAATAAAACGTCAGTTTATTTCAATTTTCGTTTATTGTTGTACCAACTTTTGTTATTTTTTTAATGCAATATAAACAGATCTACCTCTGATTGGTTATTTCGTTCATTTCCCACCGTAAACTAATGTCGAAGCCCACCGATTATGAGTCACATTGGAGACTGCTCAATAAATTTTCTATATAAAATTTAGTGATACTAAAGTGAACAGTAGGTGTACTAAAAATGGAGTAAAGAATTGTTGTAGAAGTATAAATTCATCAAATCAAATTAAACAAAGAATACCTGTTAAATTCTAGTTGAACTTAATGCAAAAACATATAAATCTAAAAGCATCCATCTTTCAATTTATAACTTTTAAAAGCATAAAATTTGAGTACAAACTTTGATCTGTTTTTAAAAAAAATCTGAGATGGAATAAGTAAATAACGTCAAAAAATTTACTTTCATTAGGAGTACCAACTTTCCGATTCCATACGAAAATATACCGGTTTTAACTTCCAATTGGAGCGTGCAGAAAGTAGAAATTAAATGTAAAACCTTCAATAATTTTTTAAGCTGTTGTTTATTTCCAAAAAATCGTGTAGTTTGTATTATATATTTTTAACTTTTTGCATAATTATTTCGGTCAGTGAAATTTTGTTCAACTTCTTTATGTTGAAAAGTCTAACAAATGTTACTTTTTATGGCTTTACAAAATGGAAAAAATTTTCATGGTTTAATGGAAGTTATGTTATTGAGAAATATAAATAATAATTTAAAAATTTGCAATTTAAAACATTACTGAGGAAATTCTTCTGCGAGAAAGACAAATATGATATGAGAATGAAATGAGACTACGTTACAAAGATTATTATCCATGTATATTTCAAGTCAGAATTCGACAAAAAAATATTCATCACCTTTGATCTATTGGAGTCGCCGTGGAAGGACGAAAATGATATCAATATCGATCAAGCAGCAGGCACATCTTACAATTCATTTGATTACTGCGAAAATGCAGGAGAACAGTTGAAGAATATGAAAGAATTATGAATGAACCGTTACATTATATAGAAGTGGAATCGTCAGACATAATAAAAATAGAACATAGAATTGCTGAAATTGAATATTTATTACAAAAAACTCGACATATTTCTGAAACTTATTCAAAATGTACTACTTACTGACATTGAAGGACTTGTACAAAAAATAGCGAAAAGGCAACTCGTGTAATGCCTTATTTTATTGCAATTCTTTTTAAATTTTGTAAGAATTATTATCAATTTCATACCCTTAAATGTGTGTTGCGGATTAACTACCTCGCTCATACCCTTATACTGTGGCGGTTCTTCAGATGAGGTGTGGTTTACTATAAAATCTAATCTAATAGCTTTGGAATTGCAGCATATCAGTTTATCGTCGCCCACTATTCCACTATTAAACGAGTCTAAAAGTCTTCAGATTTAAAGTTACGCTAGAGATTACGGTTCAAGACGACTAATTTTTTTTTTGTAAAATGTGAAAAATGTTTTACAAGAACTTTTATGGCATAGCATTACTGCTCCAACTCACAATATTGGGATTTGATATTTTTAAACTTATTGAAAGCTTATGATGCTGTATTTTTTGGTATTTGTTTTTAAAAATAATTTATGCTCGAAGCCGTACGCCGAAATGAGAAGAATAAACAAAATTTTAAAAATATGTAAATTTATTACATATTATACCTTATATTCTAATAAACGCACATATGAGTACAAAAAATTCTTTGCTCGGAAGATACGCGGGGGTCCAGGAAACCACACCTTGTTTTTCAATTAACAATGCTGCAGCATTTAACAAACTGTTTGAAGCCGACATTAAAAATTAATCCTGTTTAAATCCTTTCAGACTTCATCAGTGTCTTGCAAAGGTTACAATTTTTGTATCGTTGAGGGTAACAAATTCTGCAAAGTTTCTTATCATTTATGTTTTGATGTTTTGCTTCATTTGAGTCTTTTAAAACGCTTGCCTTGCAGAATTCTGTGAATTCTGCCAATGATCATCTGTAATGCATTAATTTTAATAAATAGCTACATCCACTTCTTTATTCAAATGTAATTTTCTTTCCTGCTAATCTACTTTTAAGTGTTAAATTTTATTTATCCTTTTTAGTATTAATTTTGTTTTAATATTTCTGGGTATTGAATCCTAAAGCATTAAGAATGTGTTGAAATGTTTTGTCAAATTTTGTAGTGTCATGAATACCGTAAACCGGCAGAGTATCCTTTTCCGGTGGCCGGGTTACTAGACGCTATCGGAAATTACAATATTTCAATTTGACTTTTCATTATTGCAAGTGCAAAGTTTACATCGAATTTATATTTTTTATATTTTGGCAAAGTATGAGCAAGTTCAAGACCTCTATTTCCACTAGTATTTTCCTATTATGTATTTTTAGTGGAATTCAACTGGACCTTTAAGTCACAAATAACATGCTTTGCTTGTTTAAGTTTTTCAACCTTCACGGTTTTTTTTAATTGTATTAGATTTTTAATTTATTTTTTCAGTTGGACGTTTAATTGGTCATATTACATCATTTAACTCAAATTTTTCTAGTGAACGGGTTAAATAACACTAAAGATGATGTTAAATAAACTCCAAGAAATGACAAATTAATTATTATGTTCTCCATTTGTAAACCTTTATTGCTCAATTGGAAGTGGCTACAGTACCCTCTACTCGTGCAATAAACTTTTCCAAGAAAGGGTCTACAATCACCAAATTTCTAATAAATTTTGTACGACTAAGAGGGCGCCACCACGTAAAGAAAGTGCGGTTAACAACGAAACTTAAAGAAGTTCAAATGTTCGTCAAAATGTTTGAAAGATTGCAAATGACTAATCTTAAAAAACTTTGGGAAAAAAATCAGGGAAAATTTTGGACTTAGTGAAAAAGTAAAAACTATGATCGCTTAGAAAATCGAATTTTGGTGAACAGATTTAATTGAAAATTTGCTATAAAAGTTTTAGAGGGTCCGAAAAGGGAAATTATAAATTTTTATTCAGATCAAAAAGAAAAATTATATAAAAATTTTATTTTATTCATTAGTAGTAGAAATTTTAGTAAATCAATTTTACTTCTTTGTTTTGTTTAATTATCTTTATCAGCCGGTATACGTCCAATCCTGAACGTTAGGCTTTCCCTTTTAGACTCTCCCCAAGCGGGAGGAGAGGGGGGTTTGCCCATATCTCACCACGCTGGGCTGACGGGTTGGCGAGTAGTCCGCAGATAAAGTTTAGACTTGTTAGATCACAGCACAAATCTGACGCAACCAGGATTAGAACCGCGGTTTCCCGCTCTCTAGTCTATCCGTGTTTGATTTACGCCAGACTGCTGGTTTTTGTTTAATTATGTATTGTTAATTATGATCGCTTTCTGTCATTTTATTGTTTACAATTTTTTTCTAGTTCAAATAATTGATAAACTAATTAAGGTAGTTTATAATTTTGTACTTATTTTGTGCCACATTTTCTTTTCCTCCAATAAATTTGATTTAAATGCAGTTCTGGTGGTTCTAGTTCGATTTCAAGCACAATTTTGTGATTTTTAAAGAATATTACCAAATTTGACGTAACGTACGAACTTATGATTGGTTTACTCATTATTTTTAAATAAATAATCGTTGTCGTCTGCTTCACAGTATAGGCTTAAGCCTGTTCTGATTATCAGTCAGCCCATCGCTTTCTCGGACGTCCTAATAATAAAAAATAATCGATCTATAAAAATAAAGTACGCTGTTAAATTTTCCTTACCTATTGTTTCTATTACTTTTTAATAGCAAATTTAAAGTGCCATTTCAAAAAACCACCTGTTAAGATTTTTCAAATTAACATTTTGTTAACATTTTTTGTACGTTTAACAGTCTCCTAGGTTATAATTTTGGCAAATCTCCAACACAATAATATGTTTTTCGTTGACTCGAAAAGGAATATTTCATTTACAAGAAACTTCTACCATGCATGGGTGAATAAAATTTAAATAATTCTCTTCTACTTTTACAACATTTTTAACAAAAGATCTGTATCAATAATTATTATTGGAAGCCGGGGGCGTCGAATTGTTAAAACGACAAAAAAACTGGATGGCTTTATTGTTCCGCAAATTGTAACATCAATATATTTCATTTTAAGTTACTCAAATAATAAGAAGTTCTTGTTTTCGAAAGAAACTTTCTAGAATTACAAGTTTTAAGTTCTTAAGCCGTCCCTGTCAACAGTAAAGTAATTTCAAGGGGCCGAGTATCTTGGTATGTTGTGATGAAAAAAGCGTGGAACGTTAGCATCGCTTATTGTTTAGTTAAAATTTGTAATCAATTATCATGAAAGATTAATTGTGTACAATAATAAAATGGTGAGTCGACTCTAAATAACCAAGAAGTAATTAGAGAACAAAAAGAATTATACTCGAAACAAATTAATGAACCTTTAACATCACAATAACGGAATTTACGCTGAGTGTCTTCATTCTTTGTAATTTTTGAAGTGGTTTACCTTGCAAAATATTAAGAAAATTAAATAAAAATTTCTACGGTTTTAGCTTCTCCTTATTTATTTTTGAGTCAACTTCAATAGGAACTGCATTATTCTTCACTACAGCAATAGCGTTTTGGCGATGGAGCAGAATTTTCACTTAAAAAGTTTAAGAAACGTTTGAATGGAATTTTCACTTTGTTAATTATTTTATTATTCTCGATATTCTCAAGTAAGAAGATGTATCGATCGGGGGGTTATAATTTAGCGACTGATTCAGTTTATGGTTGCTTAATCGGCAGTTTAAAATTTGGAACGCCTTATTTATTAACGTCAAGTTTAGAATTTTGTCAAAAATTTTCCACTACCGTGTAGACGTCTAGCGAATTTATGTCAGCATAAAACTAACCAGACAGTTCTTGAAGTTGGCACGAAAATTAATAGCTAATCGTAAGTTCATGTACAAGAAAAGTTGCCATTCCGGAAACAAAATTGTGTGTCGTATCTTAAATTTGTCGTGAGTTAAAAACCAAGACGAATTTTGTCAACTGATTGACGTTTCTGCTAAAAAGGTAATAAATTCAACGCGTATCGCGTTCAAGCAAGCGAGAAATACATCGCCATAGCATAATCTAATCAATTGATCAATAAATTGGGGCAATGAAGAGGAAGCAAATCTGTAATGATTTACTAAAATTGGAGCAATAAATACACTAAATGATAATATAGCTACAAAAGTGACTCCTAAGATATATGCGATAGGAAACTTGGAGCAATTTATAATATAATAAATAAAAGGTGCGTTCATAAAGTTGTTTGACTAAAACATAGAGCGAACGTTTTATTGGTGTCTGTGTACGCCTCGTATGCAGTGTAAATAAATTTTTTTCCATTTGTCTACTTGCGCCGTAAGTAATGGCTCAATTATGCGATTCTAGCAAACTTTTATAAATATTTCAGTTTTATCGATATCCGGAATTTGTGGCATAACAAAGAAAACCGCCATTAATATGGCTTAGAAACAGAAACATTTTTTATTATAACGTATAACCCCATATTATGTGCGCAATATATTCATACATTTTGTCACCACTGGAACTGCGTATGTACGCGTAGCCGTACATGTAAACAACAGAAATGTTTCTTTTCAAAAGTTCGTAACTCTTTCGACATTATGTGTGTGCTTTTGGCAAGAAATAAAAAGTTATACTCGTTATATATTTTGTTGCAGGGAAATTAAACTATAAAACACCAACCGTGTGGTACGTGTACAGGATGATAAGAAGCGAGGCGATGAAATATAACCAGATATAATACGTCATAACCACAGAAAACTCGCGTTCTTTCTCTTACCCAAAGTAATGTTCTTTCGGGAAGTATCATGCTAATGTATAGTCGTTCTTAATATAACATCTCCGATAACAATATAAACCATAATTAAAATCTTGCAGTGACTTGCCTTCTTCATGTAATCTCAACAAGAAGTAGAATCGTACAATTTAATTAATGCTTTCTACTGAAACTATCGCATTTTAAAGCAAAACCGCCAATTTATCTTACAATATCCGTGTAAACTTTACTACTAGATAGCGCATTGTTACTTATTACTTCTTTACAAGTTTTTCATCCAATATGTTAACAGAGTATCTTTGGAAACTTTTAAGTTCAAATATCTTATTTTTTGGTTTCTTTTAACAAAATATTAGTGCACAACATATCAGTTACCTAAATCATATTTCATAAGATTTACGTAAACGTTAACTTTTCATAGGTAACTTTTTTAATATACGAAGTCGTTTCCACCAGTAGTGCTTTATATTTTTACATTTTTCACAAGTGCTTCTTAGTTATTGTAGCATTAAATAAAATTTTATGCAGTGCTATGTTCATATCTCTTACCAGAAGCTATTCATTAAAAACTTCACTATTTACGTGTAGAGTAACCGTTTTTTAAGATTTTATTGCCCATTTTTGTAAAATACTTATAATCTACTGAAAATCTTCTTTTTATCGGAATTTCATCTGATTCGAATTATAATCAAAAATGCTAGTAATTTACATTGTAAAATACAAATTTTATCCCTTATGAGAGAGTTACCCAAAACAAAGGTCTAGATTCTGTCGCAATAATGTGGGGCAAGTGAACGATAATCACAAATTGGTTGTCACAAATAAAATCAAAGGCCGCACAGTACGTCAATTGCGCGAATTGGAAAGAGAAAAGTATTACTTACATTGAGCTCTAGTGTCATAAGATGACACCAATTTATTCCAAATCAACAGGTGACATCGGACCGTTGTTAAGCGCGAACACCCAGAGCACTGCTGCTAATACTACTACTAGACCAGTGAGAAAACGAGGCAAAAATGGACCATTCAGATAATAGAAATTTTTCCCAAATGATCCGTAGTTACTAATGAAGAATGAAGTTTATTGGATAACTTCTGGCTGTTAAAACAACAACACCAAATACTACTAACCGTGGGAGATCGGCACTGATTGCTGGACTTGTGCATCACAACTGCGTAGTAGCTCGCACCTAAAAAAGCCTCTTTATTGCTCTCCAGATGTTTTACACGAGCCAAAACCACAAGAGAGAGCTGGACCACTTTATACAAACGACCTGGTACGAAAAGCAGAAATTGTAGAAACCAAAAATATTTGTGAACTCGAACTATATCGGTACTCACAAAATTATTGTAATCAAGCAAAATTACGTCCATTTTTTGCTCTAGTTATCACAAAACTGAATTGCACTTTGGGCTTAACCCAGGGCTATCAGCATATGCACGAAATACATGCATCAAATGATGCATTGGAGGATTATTGTGAATAGCAATTTAAGTAGGAACCAAGTAACAAATGCAAAAATTTGTTACAATTGTCCCTATGATTTAGATTGCAAAGAACAAAATTACACCGTTGTCGGGAATCGTAAACTCTAAGATATGACGGTCAAGTAGCTCAAGTAGAGTGAAATCCTGCAAAACGGGGGTCGCAAACTAAGGATATGTCGTGTAACTTCATAAAATATTTTCATGAAGAAGACGTAGCCGATATAACCTGAACAATGTAATCCGCAACTTGCTATACAAAAAAGGTTTTAGGAAGGAAGGAAGAAAGAACCATGTACTTGTAAGGTTTCGGATATAATTCCAACAAATAATTCAGAATGTAAGCAATTTTTAAGCCTTTGGCTCGTCAATTGGTAAAACAGCCTGTACTATTGGTAAAACAGCCTGTACTATTTGTAAAACTTCAGATGCTGTGGTCATTAAACTAATGGATTTTCCAAAATAGACCGGAATTGGAATTATGCCGATGGATAGCCTTGAAACTGAATTTAAAGTTTACCTACCTTATATTTTATTTAATTAATCTAACCAATTTTGAGCGTTCCAAACAAATGTAATCGAGTAAAAATTTCCTATCTTAACCAGAATAAGGTTATTAACATAATACGTCCAAAATAATTAAAAATGAATGACACTCCATTTATTGTGATCACAATACTACACAGAGAATAAATTGTATTTAAAAGTAGAAAAATTTGTGTCTAGATTGTCTATAAGTAAAAGTTTTGTGAAAATTTAGTACAATATTGTACTAGTTTTTAGCACAATTTTAGTAATCTTTAGCGCAGTTGTACTATTTTCTAACACAAATTGTATCTGCTAAATTTTTACACAATTTTTACTTGAAGCCATTCAATTCAAAAATAAACTAAGGAGTCTAATGCAATTAGCTATTATAAATGAAAAATGGCGAAACTCAGTTATAGTGAATAAATTTGAATGATTTTTTCTCTTTTGGATTTCTAATACCATAAACTAAAAAGTTTACCTATTAAAAATTACCGCTGTTTTGAAAATCCGTAAATTAAGAAGAAAATCAAAATTTTAATAAATAATTATATAAATTTCTAAAAAAACGATAATCGTGTAAATATTCCGAAGTTTTTGATGTCGAGGATCCTGTGCTAACTTAGAGGGGGGGGGCGACGAAAACCTCAAAATGTTTGGATTATTTTCAGTGTTTTGCTTATATTTCGTAAACTAAGCATATTTTGGGTACCATAGTTTATTACTAAGTTGTAGAGCACTAAATTTGCTATAATTTGGTTAGTAAAATGAATTTTTAAACTTAGTATTAACCGAGATACAGCCGATCACATTTTCACATTTATACAAAGTTTCTCAAAATGTAAAAAAAATAGTCGAAAAACGAAGGTTTTGTCCCTATAACTATTTATTACCATAATTTCCATGTTAATTATGTTAAACGCTCATCAATATAAACATCTTAAAACACCTACGACTACCTTCACTCCACCCTTCATTCCTCCAAACGTAAAAATGCCTCATTTTAATGTAAGAAATGCCAATTAATATGAGCCATCTTTATGTTTGGAGGAGGAAGGTGGCGGGAAGTTAGTCATGGATATTCCAAGATTTATTGATGATTGATTAATATAATTAACATGGAAATGAAGATAAAAAATAGTTACAAAGGCAAAACATTCGTTTTCTGTTTATTTTTTTTTACATTTTAAGAAACATTGTATAACTTTGACTGGCTGTATCTCGGTTAATATTAGGTCTAAAAATTCGCTTTATTAATCAAATTTTATTAAATTAACTGCTCTATAACTTTATAACGAACTATGGTACTTAAAATATGCTCAGTTTACGAAATATAAGCCAAAAACTTATAAAACTAAGTTAGCACAGGTCTCGAAGTCAAAAACTTAGGATAATATACATCCTAGAGTACCTCTAAACAACCTGTCAAAATTCCATCATACAACCGAAAAAACTATGGAATGTCTTTTTGACAATTTGGTTATAAAGTTTATAGAGTTATCAAGTTGTTCCAGACGTACATAGAAAAAAAAATGCTGAAAAATAGCCCAATAGTGCATTATACACTACATTAATAAATTATGCTCAAAGCAGGTAAATATTTGGATCAACTAATTTGTGCAGGTAAATAACCCAATTGTGTCATTTTATAGCTCAACCGTTGTATAGAATTTTATTCCAAAAGTAAGCATAATTTTTGTCTACATTTACAAAACAAAAATTCGGCACATTATAGAAAAAAATTTTATTTAGTTCTAGAACAAAGTTATGTAATTTTGAACTGCAGTGTTATACGGAAAATTAGCACAAGATTCTACACATTTTCACGACAATATTGTGTAACTTATCGAAATATTTTATATTCAGCAGGATATGAATATTTTGGAAAAATAAAAATTTAATAATCGTTAATAAAGATATTTATCGAATTAAACTTAATTATATCAATTTTACAAGCAATAAACACAGTTATACCAAATAATTATATCTTAAAAAAGCACATAATATATTATTGTTCTTTAGTAATAGCTCAGGTTGACTCGTCAATGTTGTAAAGATGACAGGAAATCCCATAGCCGGATAAGCATACCAAAATTGCTCCTGGCATATTTTGAAGTGGCATTTGAACATTTATTCCCTTATTTTTTTCTCAAAATTTAATATTCAAAATTTCATTGTTCCAGAGTTTATGACAAAAATGTGATTTTTAGTGTTTTTCTTAACCATTAATATTTTAAATACATCCTAGTTGCTTTTTTTAAATACTTACTATCAAAAGACTCAAAATAAAACTATAAATTAAAACTCGATTTCAAGAAGTCTTTATGTACAATTACAAAACTTTCACAAAGTATTTTACGTGTATGCTCCAAATTTTTTCTTTTTTTATCGATTTGGGGCAACTTAGTAGTTAACAAAAATTTAAATTATCACAATTTTGTCTCTTTATATTAACACAATTACAATAATGAACACTCATAATTTCTCCCATACTTTCAATTCATTATTGTTATCTTATTGACTTGATTATTTCTGTTTGATTATGACATTAACTTTACTGACTCGATGGGGTAACGTTATGTTACATTTTTATGTAATTACGACCCTGAGTTAAATATATTTTTAACTAATACTTTTGAATGCCCCCACCATTAAAGCAACTGGCCCAAGTTGCTCACATTTAATAAGAAAATTTAAAATTCAATACCACAAGGATAACGCGTGGCTCTTATAGTTTGGTGGATAAACCTCAAAGGAAGTTAAATCCACGATATACCTGGAGTAATCAGTTTCATTGGTTGACGTCAAATATAACTTAAGGGGGGAAATAGGTGTAGGACGACGAATTTTTAGTGATTTTCATAAATTTCTTTAATATATAAGGAATATATATATTTTATTTATATCTTGGCATCATTTTATACATATATTCAAGAGTATATTCCGAAATTTTCAAACATTTTCATCGAAAACTAACGGAGATATCAGCTGCCGCGCATTGTAAGTCGCCATCCGACTCGGCAGTTTGTGTACATCCTGGAGGTCGCAATTTTTATCGAAAATCAGTTTTCCAAAAAAATTTACTTTCTTTATAAGTGTCTTTTCTATGTGAACCTCATGCTTTACAAAAAAATCAAAGATTAATATTTTTTTGAGGAATCTTAAAATTTTGTATGAGTTTTTTCCATTTTTTACACCGTTTCTTGCATTAAAAAATTAGTTAAAATAAAGATATTGCGTAGGATTAAGGTTCAAATAGAGCGTACTTATATAAGGAAATTATGTCCTAAGTTTGAAAATAATTGATCGAAAACTGTAGGAGCCAGAGTGTACACAAATTCGAAAAACGTAGTTTTGAGAAAATCGCTATTGAAAATAAGAGTGCTCCGTATTACATACCACCGTTCGAACGAGAGACACTCACTCAAACGCTTATAACTTTTAAACGGCTTGGAATTTTATTTTGAAATTTTTAGAGTATGTTTTAGAATAGTTTTACAATCGATTTATAAAAGAAAAAAAATTTTTAATTTTTTGAAGCCTCTACACCTATTTCCCCCCTTAATCCAGATGCACAGCTTCCAATATTTAATTGCAATTAAATTATTAGTAACAAAGTCCTGCGGTTGTGGCTACTTTCTCTCAAAGTTAACATTGCTCATTTTACAATAACAATGTTAATTATTGGAAAAGTTAATTAATTTTAATGCATAAATGCTGTATAATTAATTAACTGGAAAATAGTACAAAACAAATAGGCCGTAAGGGTTTTTTTATTGTCATTTTCCTTAAATTGCTACTACTAAAACTTTCATGTATGTTTTACTACAAATTCAGTAAATTTTGTCCGGCCTTTTACTCATTTGATGTTTCAAATCAAATTATTTAACCGCTTCATTATTTGAATTACGAAAAATATAGAAATTAACACGAATTACATTTTTTTGTCACATTACACTAGGATTACAACAAAATATTATATCCAGGTTTTGTATTAAATTTTTTACTATATAATGTAAGGCCAGTAAATGTGTTGGATTATATTATACGGTATTTAAGGATAAACCATTTTATTTAAGGATAAACCCAAACTAGCGCATTTCAAGTCCGCATTTTTACTTATAAAACTAGACATGCATGTTACGTAATTACAACATAGAGCTCAACGTGAAATCCAAACCGCAGTAAAAGTTACTTGTACAGTGTTCGTATTATTTGTAGGTACAAATACTACATCGAATTACGTGTACAATTTGATGTAATGTAATTAGTTCGTCCACCAATGAACATGTTCCGTTAAAATATGTCGATAATCCTTGGCTTAAACAGAATTTATAAAATCACCGATAAAATTGTTTATGTCTTTTTGAAGGATTTGATAACGAAAAGTACCAATTCAATTAATATTTTTTTGTAAACCAATAACAATGTTTATTTAAATATGTCAATCAATGATACTAATTGAATTCGTTTACTTTAGATTATAAATATTTTTTTACGCATTGTAGAAGTACGGTTTGCAAACCTTGCTTGCGGTCGATGGTGAAAAACAAGGAATGAAATTCGAGATGACGTCACTATTAACTTTTTACGTTATGAAGATATAACTAAGATGCTGAAGGAAAATCCATTAGATGTAAAAAGAGCTGAGAAAAATTGCATTTCAAAAGATTATATATTTTTCTAAGCTGCTTTAAAATAAAATGTGTAATTTTACAATTGGGATACAGAGTTTCCGAGATAAGAAAGGCAAAGTGAAGAATATTGTTTTTCTTTTAGTTGTAAGCACATAGCCTTAAAATGCACTAATAATTTAATGCGCTTACACTGCATCCGCTTTCGAGTTCCGTTTGTGATGCTGCACAAGTTTTTGTTTTGCTTTGCAGAGGAAATATGCGCATCGATGGTGCTACAATATGTGTGTATTTTACATAATTGTATTATACCTTGCGTCCAGGATAATACTGCAATGCATGCATTTTAAGCACTTGTACAAATCGTGGCGATTTTGATACATAATATTTTTCTGCAGACTTTTATCAAATTGTACCTACTACAACACAAACGGATTTTAATTCATTTTTGAGCTGCCCTGTTTCGGCTAAGAGATTCCCAGTTTTCTCTTTGTAACACATCATGTAGTCTAAATTGTGACACGTATAATGCGAATTTAATGATTTAATGTTTTTGGACAAATCTGATACCTCAGGTGGTTTAGTTCTTCTGCGTTTATCGCTACCTCTACATGGCATCTTATCCTAAACGTCTTAAATTGTCTACTGCCTACTTTATTATTGCTTTTATCAGTCCTGAAAATGTACAACAATTTCAGCATTGCAAAATATGCCATTCAAAGATATTAAATTTCATATCAATTAAAAGACAAAAAAAACTACAAATTAAATAACTCTTTGTTTCATAACGACTTCGAGAATGTAAGAATTTCACGAAATTTTTTTTTAACTTCTTAAAAATGGATTTGAAATCGACACTAAGAAATGGAAAGATCCTACCTAACTCAAAATGTCAGGTTGATTTGAAAATAGATGTATAATATGTATGAGGCACGATTTTCATTATAAAAACACTTATAACATAGTTTTTCAACAGAAAAATGTCAATATTAAAAAATAAATATTGGAAAGGTATTTTTTCCACGCAGTATGAGTGACTGGGGGTGTCTGGCACACTTCAAATTTTACTTTTTAGAATCCTTTCAGAACTTATTTTAATTTATAAAAAATATATAAAATATATAAAACTTTATAGAGCAAACCAAAAGTGTGCCATACATCGCCAGGTTGGTGACTCACCACTATCAGCAACAAAATTGATTTATCGCCAATTACAATTAATATTGCACGAAACTCAACTTTCTACAAAGAAGCAAATTTATTGTTGCAGAAATTTTTGTAATATTGGCTATATGCGGTTTTCGTACTTTAATTTGTACTTTCTGGCTGCACCGTGACAATGCGGTGACTTTTAACTGTTCTTTTGGTTTATAAACTTTAATTATAGCAATTACGCACTTCTTGAACCTTAATGAGCACAATAGGCCCTTCTGTGAATTTTTGAAATTTAGAAACTTTTTATAAACATAAAATTTAAACAATGAAACTTTTTAGGTGTAATTGCACTAGATTTCCATACTTGAATATATTTCATATTTTCAGTTGCCCTGACAATTTGAAGTCAAAGTTAACTAGTAAAGCTTTGAGGGACCTCATGTATTTAGACTGTATTGGAAAATCTCTGTCTTTATAATTTATAATTTAAGACTTCTGTTTTAGAAAATTTTTAAATGAGATACGAAGTAAATAATATTTGCAAAAAATTAATACCCTTGCATAAAGACCATAAAATTTTAGTAGGTAATTTCAAAAATCATAAAATTTTAAGATTCATAAACAGTTAATCTTTTTTAAATTCATTACTCGTTTAAATGTAAATATAAATCTTTATATTAGTTGTAACCTAGAAAATGTAACGCATCCCTACGGTCAAAAGGGAAAAGCGTACATTTATTAAGTTTTGATAACCTTTAGAATCCCACCAGGATTTGAAAGCTTTCAAATTCAATCACATACCAAATTTTTACTTTTAGTTATGGAATTATTTAAGGGCAGTATCGTATAAATAAGCAAAATTAATAAATTTTGTTGCCCTTGTTGATTATATTTTCGCAACTTTAGTATTTCACAAGCGTAAATTTATTGATATGAGGATATTTATAATGCAGCAACAAGGTATGTTACTTCAGTATTTAACACACTGCAAGGGGTCCTTATTAGCAAGATAAAGCATTCTAATTGGATGCTTTCAAAACAAGACTTTACCAAGTCACCTGGAGACCATGCGGGAACAGTAAATCAGCGCATTAGTGCACCCTGTTGAGATCATACTAAAAATATGTAAAAAAAAACTTTTTTGACTAGTATACTTCGGTCAGACTACAGCATAAATAGTTTTTGATAAAATCGTTATTTCGGAAAGTGCATGCACGAAAGCGTAATAAAATTGTCACTTAAGTTAAAATTTTAGGAAGGCACGGAGAAATATTTCGTCGATTAAGTTGTTGAGGTTTTTGGGTAATCTATTTAGAGGCATAATGGTTTGGAAACGTTAAATCCTGGTAGGAAAGTAGACTAAGAAGCGTCTCCTACGTAATGTAGTATCCGTGTACACTAATGAATATAGCAAAGTGGATAGAGGGAACCGTAGACATTAATTACAGGTCTTGGAGATCTTTTGGCGTGACCAACGTCCAGACTAAATTCGTAATAGTAGAAGGATTA
Organism: Rhagonycha fulva; assembly: GCA_905340355.1. NCBI lineage: Eukaryota > Metazoa > Arthropoda > Insecta > Coleoptera > Cantharidae > Rhagonycha > Rhagonycha fulva. The sequence goes on from HG996556.1 coordinate 42,091,853, forward strand.
GGAGAAACTGGACTTGCGGTTGTTATAATCGGATTGCTACCGTCGGTTATAAATGGCTATATGAATAAATTATCAAAGTAACCATTCTGTAGATTTAATTGCGGGATTATTTGGTCCGAAACCAAAGAAAATTGAGTTTCCACTGCTGATGTACACACAAGGGTAAAATGAATTTAATAAACGATTAATTAACTCATCCCATTTTGTGTACTGACCAACTAATTCAAAACCAATTTTGTTGTACAATATAATTAAGAGATAATTTGATCAAATTTACTTAATATTGCCAACATTTTAGTTTCCCGCAGTTTAGCACTACATTTTCTAACTACTGTACCCTAAATGTAATTTAAGAATAGAATTTAAGTTTAACTTTAACCAAATTATGCCACTTCTTTAGTAGTTCCTCTACTTTATGCTAATTTCTATAACGAAATTTTAAACTTATGCAACGTACAACTACTGGTACTCAACAAATTATTGTATAATCTAATTTATTAAAATCTTGAATGAGAAACTACTTTAATTGAGGAGCATTCGGACGTTCCATAGAAACTTTATAACGAAATTGTGATTTGCTATTTTACGAACAAAGAACAACGACATTTCTTTAAATATTTACTTTCTTTGTCGTTTTATCGTTAATTATTTTAATTGCGTGCTGTTCCATTACGTTAAAATTTACATTCATTTTATCTTTGAAACACTGCAAGTTTGTTTTCAAAATTTGCATTGATAATTGTAAAATATAACCGACAAACAGATTTTTCAAAGCAATTTCGAATTCGAACGAAAGTTTTTTTGTTGTCATTCGAAATCGTAACTCACAAACGCAGTCACTTATCAAGCTTTTCGCCGCAAGTCTATTTCTATATCCAACCCAAAAAGATATAAGCAATTTTTACCACAAAATACCTATTTCATCTTTTATAATATTAATAGAATATTATTGGTGACAGGGTCGTCTTTTGGGAAAGGTGGACGCATACTTCAGCTCATTCAGACGCTGCAACTACCCTCGTGTAGGTCCCCAAGGGGCGGTGGAGATCGTAGAAGAATGCGGTCGCTACTCAAGGTAAGAATTTTTCAACTACGTTAGGGGATACTTTCAAATACTCACAAATTTTTTTATTATTGCTGCACTAACCATAGTTTTAATGCTTTTTTTTGTACTTTTAGGGATGATAATTTATTTTGAAATGAACAATTTGAGGTTACATGCCTGTGTAATACGTACATTTTTTGTTTTCCGCTCTGGTGATCTGAAAAATTTTAAAGCGAATGAAGCCGTTACAATTTAAATTGAATATAAGACTGCACGTATGAATTTGTAATTTTGTCGGAATTGCTTTACATTTCGAATTTAATTAAGGACGAAAATATTGCCTTACTTGGGAAGAAAGAGCGGCCAAGAACTTCATTACGTAACAAATGTTGGTTGGTGTGGTAGGTTAATGTTCTCAAGGAAAGGATCGGTCTAAGGAGAGTTAAAAAATGTCCGAAACAATGCATGAATAAATGCGTGGGTGTGATGGAACAAGTAAGTTGAGCATTGATAAAGTATGTTGGAAGAAAATAGAAAAGTATCTTGCGTGTTTTGGCAACTCGAGAGTAAGAATGATGCTGCTGTATTTTAATTCTGGTATGCGGTAAAGGAATTTAATTAAGGATATTTTGTCGGAGTTTTAACGATGAAAAAATGTTGCAATTAGACAAAAATAATTTAATTTTTTTTATCTAAAAAAGGTTCGAGAATCAAGTATAAAGCAGGAAAAAGATTTACTTTTTTCTTATGAACGTTTGATAAAGACAAAATTGTCCAATGACAAATTGCCATAATTTGTTGTACGAAAGCAAAAGAAATAATAGAAATACAAACTTTTTAAGAATAAGCTTAAAGAATTGCAAATTTTTGCTTTAAAGAAGAGGAGTTTCTTGCTTGATGGTAGATGCGATTGATAATTCAAAGTAAAAAGCTTTCCCCTCAAAAAAGATGAATACAAATTGTTCATATTTTTAACTTCGAGACAAATTAAAATTGTTAAATCAAGACGTTTGCATGCATAATAAAATTTGATTTGTTAGGCAGTACATTTTTAAAATTAGATTACTTTCGAAAAAAGAAAAATTTTGTCGTCAAAAAAATCAATTAATTACGTCGAAACATTTAAGTTTGCGGCTGACAAAATGATTAAAAGGGCATTTAGTATACAAAAAGAGCATTAATTTGATTATCGGTTGAAGCTTGTTTTTTGTAGAAAAACTGGGGAAACTTGTAATGAGATCTCTTTGGGTCAACATTCATTAATCACACTATTAAATAATCATTCTTGAAAAGTGGTTTGCACAGTAAATTGAGTGGAAATGTTGATCTCATAAGTTTAAGGTATCCTGCTATAATAGAGTTATCGTTCTCACTATTTTCAAAAACCGATTAAAATTTCACCCTAACAAATTATTTTTTATTCTCGTTTCAAAAGAAAATATGGGAAATGCGAATTTTTAAATGAAGAAAATTAAGTTACTGCTTTTAAAATTGATAATTTATGGTTAAAGTGCAGAACCGTGATTAATTATTGGCAGATACGGGGACAACTCCAAAGTTTTTAAGTTTATAATTTTGGTTTAACGCATTAGTAAAATTAATTGTTTTTGTAGTAGGAAGTACTTCAACAAAGTGATTAACCACCTGTTAACATTATTTTTGTGTGAGATGAACAATTGCTGAAAGTGGAAATGCTGAAAATAATTTTCGGGGCGTTGATATCTGGTGTTATAAGTACTCGTACAACTTGAAAGTGGAGAATATAAATTGTTGATGAGAAGGACCATTACGTGATTGATAGGATTCTCTTTAATTCCAGTCTTGATTTATATGGGAAATTTATTTGAAAATCCATTACTGCATTTAGCACAACATAATACAACAGCAAAATGGTTTAAACATTTTTACCGTAGGATTCGTCAATATTTCGGTTCAGCCTAAATTACAAATTTAAATTTCATGATCACGTTTGTAATACGAGTATAATGGAAGCAAGTGTATACAATTCTAACATTACACTCAACATTTCATTTTTTGGAATTTGTAACGTAGCTATTATGTAACATATGTAAAAACGGCGAGGTTTGAATATAAAGCTACAATAAAGTGGGCAATTTTTTCTTATTCATTTTTTCTAGATTTATTTCAACAATTTAAATTGTAAGTATATTTCTACAGCATACTTATTACAAATTTATTAGATTAATATATTAAAAATTTTAGACCTGAGAATGTAAATATTATGCACCAGTGTCAGGAGACTGAGATGAAAGAAAAATTTTATGTGGATGTTCAAATAATTTGAAATCAAAAGGAATTTTTTATATCCCTATATATGGTTTATGAATTTATTATCCGCACAGGTCTCATCCCTAAAACGAAAAATTACTGATTTTGACAACTCTCGTAAAAGCTTCATTTTGTAATGTTTATTTCAAATTCGAATTACGATATATTGTTATTAAAGCAATTTAAACGTCAAAGAAATTATATCGACATCCTGCCTTTTTTATTCATCATTTGCATTTTAGACTACAATAGAAGGACTGCCACTTTATTGCCAGTCCTAAACTTTTTTGCTCCAGAAAGGACACGTCCTGATACTCGAACAAATTTCTTACTTGATTGTCAATGCCTTCGAGTAGCTTAAAATGATAAAAATACTTCACGAAGAAAATTTGATTTAATTGTCCTTTATCCAAATTTAAAATTTTGCAAAAGAAATCATAGATCTATGCAAATATTTGTATAATATTGTATTAAATAAGTTTATTTTAACTTTTGATGTGGTGTTTTTAAATGCATTTAGTTTTCTTATTTTTGTCGTAAGATAATTGAGTTTTCTTTCGACAAACAAAGTAATAATATTTAATTCTTCTCAAAAGAAAAGAAAATTTAGGTAACGATATTGGGATTTCAGAATGAAAAGGATACATCAATTTTAGAGAGACAAATTAATAGTGTGTAATTTAGCGTTCGTATACTTTTAATTTGGTTTTCTTAATTATGTCATATTCCATATGTTACTGTTTATCAAAGTAACAGCAACTTAAAGTGAATCCTTAGTAAAACATTTATTTTATTATTGCAACGCTGGACATTGACTTTAATGAATTATTTCAAACCAATATAACACAAAATGTTGAAGTTTTTGTTCTACTGCCTCGGTACCATATAACCAGAACTGGCGGGTCGCTCTACAACGGTCTATGGGTTCTTAATATGACGAGACCACGGTGATTTTCGGCGGCTAGGTAAAGAAACAATTGGATTTATTTATCAAACAAAGTTTAGAACAATAACTCAGTTTGACACATTTGATTCCAAAATTAGGTAGGTATAGAATTAACATAACACGTAATAACATAAAAGCAAACAAATGCGGGTAGTAACTCGTAATAAAGGGGAACTCACAAAAAAATAAACTAGCTCATTTATGAGCCTGTAGGCTTCAAAGAGAATACACATTTACAAAAGTTTCTATTAATTTTAATTAAATACACAGCAATTGCGATTGAACTTACCTTTTCTGCTACGATATTATTATTATTAATACAAGCTTTACATTTTGTTAGAATTTAGCTATTTTTTGCCGGGATTTATAGATCCGTTTGTTGAGGTTGAGGTGGATTAGTCTTCTTATTACATGTTTGCTATATCGATTTACTCATTCACTGTTTGCAATTTTCTATGAGTTGCTGCGGTCCTAGCGATTTTCTTCCATCTTTGTATACTTGGCGTTTTTTTCGTCCAATCCTTCTCTTCATTCGGCCTTAGGTCATCCGTCACCTGGTCCCACCATCTAATCTTTCGCCTCTCTTCTCTCTATCTTTGGTCGGTCTCCATACTGTTATTTTTTTCACGATGTCATTGTCCTTTTTCCTCATTATATGCCCTACCCATCAAATTCTTTGTGATTTCATGTGCCTTACAATGTTCTCGCCTTTAATTTCCTTTTCAATCTAGAAGTTTATCAGCGGTCTTGTTACGTCATTTTCGCATTTTTTCATCCCAATAATGGAGTGCTTTGTTGTGGTGGAATGCCCTGTTTCCGGCCTGTACTCTTTTCTTTATTTCCTCCTCCCTTTCACAATTTCTGCTTATAATCACTCCCAGATAAATAAAGCTGTTTACTTCTTCAATTGTGAGTTTGTTTATAATCGTAACACTAGGTTTTGTTTATCGTCTTTGTTACATCTTATATGCATACTTTGTCCTTGATTGGTTCACCAATAACTCCAATTTTTTGGCTTTCCTCCTTAGCTCTTTGAATATCTCTTCCATCCTCCTTCTTGTTCTAGCCATAATGACGATGTCGTCAGCATCTGCTCATCTTTAGCTGTTATGGAACCCTTGGCGTCTGTCTCTTTGATTATTTTCTCTATAACTATGTTAAATAGTATAGCGGACAACGCGTCTTTCTGCCTCACCTCGCTGTTTATTTCGAATACTTTCGTCTTGCTTTTTTCCGTTCTTATGTATGCAACTGTTCTTTCCATCGCAATCTTGGTCAAGTTGATCATTTTTGTCGATATATATTCATTTCTTCCATCGCTTTATGTAGCTCTTCTCTGTTTATCATATCAAACGCCTGCTGAAAGTCCACGAAGAGCATACTGAGTTCCAGAACGTGTTCGTACATCTTTTTCATTGTTATCTTTACAATATGTATTGCGTCTACCGTAGATCTGCCTTCAGTAAAACCCATCTGGTAGTCACCTACTGTTGTTTTTGTGTACTTTCTTAGTCTTCTGTATATCAGCGCCGATAGTATTTTATATGCCGAACTGAGTAGTGTTATCCCCCTATAATTTCTGCAATCACTCGCATCACTATTCTTCTTTAGAGGTATTATTACTTCTTCTCTCCATTTATCAGGCATTATCTCTTTCTTCCACACCTGCTGTACCAGTCGACACAGTCTCTCGCATACTTTGCTACTTCCATATTTGATCAGTTCTGCATTTATATCATCCTCTCCTGGTGCTTTATTATTTTTCATCTTTAGTATTAATGACGTTATTTCGTCAGTTGAGGGTATCGGTATCTCCTGCTCATCACTAATCAGTTCAGTATGCGTTCCGTTTTCCGCCTGAAAATGCTTCTTCCATATTTGTTTTACCTTTTTTGGGCTGTTTTCTATTAGCCCTTCATCACTTTTCATACTTTTTATCTTCACTTTATGTGTTGGGTTTTGCCTTCTCAGCAGTTATTGGAACATTCTTGTGTTGTTGCTTCTGCTACGATACCGTGACAAAAAAGGACTGATTTCTTGAGTTTTTTTGGAATTCTATTTCAACCAACTGTGCAAAAGAATTGGGATAGATGTCATTTTTCGGATTCCAATAACTAATACAAACAAATAAAAGGAGGAAAGCGCCTTTATTAAACACAAACAAGCAAAAAGTTTGGTGCGGTTGCATAAGAGATATTTACTTTTTAAGCAAAATAACAATAATAATAATAAACATAACAATAACAAGGAAAATGAGTAGTTAGCCTGGTTAGCTAATTCCCATCAGACCACAGCTAATTTTACAAACAAATACAGTAAATAAATAAATAAAATCGTTGGTGTCGTTCCATTGACTTTAGAAATCACCACAAACTCTCGCCTGACCATCGTTACGGATAGCTTATTTTCACTTTGAGTTAAATTGTATTCGAGGTTTCCGTAAGATGAAAATAAATATACACAACACACAGAAAATTAAGTTACAAAATTATAACCAAAGGTTTTATAAATAAAATGTATTATTCCTGCACACAAAATCACAACGTCGCACATTTTTATAATTACACAAGGTAAATACAACAATTGATAATAATTGTTAAAATTCTGTAACTTCTGGAAGCAAAAATACATCACGACTTAAGGTAAATAAATTTTAATAAAAGCGTATGAAATTATTTTTCTGTAACAAAAATGGGTTAAAGGTAATTAGGTTTGACGCGAAAATAGCAAATTTACGATTGAAACCTCGATGAATTCTGAAAGAGCATATTTTAAATAAGAGAATTAAATGAGCAAGATGGCCTTAAAATCACCAGTTTTATCAAAATATTTTAAAAATTTAGATTTTCACAGCAAATTTTAAGCTAAGTCGCTCGTGATTGGTGAATTCAGGCTTTCTGTCGTCAGTCCGTGTAAATTACATTACTCTAAGCTTTACGCAGAGAAAAAATAACCGGTGCGACATTATAGTGTCGTGTAGTGTATAGTGTAGTAGCATTCATATCCATCAACAGTGCATTTTGAGCGAAAATCGTGGTTTTTAACTGTAAATGTGCAGTAAAAATGGCTGGAAGCGCTTGAGCGCAGCGAAGAGTGATTTCAGTCAATTTTTACTTACACAACCATTATTCTTGTAGAATCTACGCAAAAACGAGTTTCACCTTTCAATGATCCACTTTTTTTCTTAACTCACAGGCCCAGGGGTACTTTGTTTATAATAAGTGTAGTTTTCATAAAAATGGCTCAAAGCGGCCGAAGCGAAGCGCAGCCAATCAAATGCATTGATTTACCAATCGCGAGCGACTTAGCTTTGCTATGAAAATCGACCTTTTCTAAATTCGATTTTTGAAAACACTAGTGTTTTCAAGGCTTTCTGCCGTATTTAATTCTCATATTAAAATATGCTTATTCAGATTTCATCGAGGTTTCAATCGTAAAATTTTTGTTTTAGCGCCAAAAGTACCTACTAATTCCCCAAAAATGATAAAATTAATTGCAACAAAATACTTAACTAAAATGATTTTGTTCGCATTATCGTAAAAGTTATAGTTTGTGCGGTATAGCAGCCAGAAGTAGTGCCATGCAGCGCACAATTTCTTTCTTGCGCTCTGGTTACGTGAATAGCTTTCAAAAAGATGTTTTCTTGTTAAAAATGTACTGTAGTTATAGAATTCCTTCCAATCTCTAGTTTCAATTCTTCTGTGACAAAAAGCACTTTTTTCTTACTTTGCACATCCAATCTCTGCACATTTTATTGTTTTAAATTTCGCATTGATACTTTATCTTTTCACGGATGTTCCTTCTCGTCTAAGAAATTGGCACTAACTTTTAACAAATTTTTCAGTTGTTTTGTTATGCTGATCCCAAGGAAAACTACGAGGTGATTAAAAACTATCTGAAGGCTAAATCGTTGTTACCCTTCATTTATAATTACTCAAAATGCCTAATTTTGACAATTTTCTTTGTAAATTGCTAATATATTAAATTTGCCACAAAAAATATTTACCTAAATTTTTAAATTGTTTCACAAAATCACGAAATTGTTTTGTTACAATTTCAAATGCAACCTTGGTTCTCATGCGAGTGATATCGAGAGAGGCCAACTTTGTAAAACTCGTGATCCTCCAGGGTTCGGTATGCGTTCGTGCGTATAAAAGCTGTGTGCTAAAACAACAAATTTAAATATCAGGCTAAATTTATCGGAGGAAGTGTATTATAAAATCAGGATCTTCATCGAAGTACGGTACTACTGCTATTTTCTCAAGATATCGTTGAGTAATGGCAAAGGTCTCCTATTGAAGGGACAATTGATGTAATCACTGCGATATATTTCAATTCAATGTGTACTCTGTCCACTGCCAAATTAATCCAATTCTTTTTTATTTTACTAAGTTACTTTCAAATGTCTACATTTTAAGTTATTTTAAGGAGTCGGAGTTAGGTAACAAAAATGTAATTTCATCAATAATAGTTGAAATTGTAAGGATCCTTCGAGTAACGTAAGTGATAAGACCATCTTGAAACAGTGTTTCAATTAAGAATTACAACTCAAGATGGTGACTATAATAGTTACCCTTTGGTGCCCCGATGCTTGTGCTTGGAGTTAATTTGATGGGGTAAATTAGCTAACTTCTGAATAGTTGACTAATTGAATCGCATTCTTTAGACGACCTTAATTTAATTTTGACAAAACGTGTTCCTTGCACCTTTTTTAAATTAAACTTCTGTCCTAACAATAGATAGCAGTTTGAAAGTATTCCAATTAAGCTTCAATCTGAAATATAATTATTCTCATAGTCTACCCACCTGGAATTTCGCTCTATTGGGAATTTGCTACAATCACCGATTCCCCAATATTTCTGCTGTTTGCAATTTAATAACAAACTCGCAGTACTTTTTTTAAACTTTCCAAAAAGTTTGCAATTCCTTTTTTATTTACTGTTTTCGTATACTATACAATCTACATCAATCTTCCTAAAGGACTATAACTAACTGTAAAGAATGTTCTTGCTTTTGATTTTTTTATTAACTGTTTTAAGTTTTCTTTAAAACATTTTTTGTTACAATTTTAAACAACATTTACAGTTTTAATTTGAAAAACTTTTAAAGGCTTATCAGTGTATGTAAATAAGTAAAAATACTTTTCGTTTAAAAATTTGTTAAGATATTATGTAAATTCAGTTAGCCATTAAAAAACATTGGGTTTTAGTAAATTTTTGTAAAAGCTTGGAAGTTTTCGAGTGTTCAAATATTTATTTGGTTTTCATAAATTAATATAATATGCCGTGGAATCGCATCAGATTGGATTCATCGTTTCATCTGTACCAAGAGGGAAACAAACAGAAGAATTAATAAAACAAGTAAACTCACCGAGAATAATAATAACCTACGTAGTAAATTAAATTTTTATTGCGTTCATCATTTCGTATATGATGATGTTCATAATATCTAAGATTTCTCTACGATTTCATGATAATTTAAAATTTTATGACTGGTAATGATAACTTTTACGATGCTGTCCTCATTGTTTTAACAATAAACTAATGGATATCGGTTTTAGTTGTAAATCTTGAAGTTTTATTTTTATGATCCACATTTTCAATTTTTTATTTTCGAAGAAGAGGTAATTATTATTCTTGCCGCCCATTCCTTTATTTTTTTAAAATACAGGGATGTTATATAACCACGTTAAAATAAAAATGGAAATTTGAAGAGTGTTTTTTGTTATTTTTTTTTATGCAAATAAATCTATCATGCGCCAACAGATAAACCACAAAAATCACAACTTATTCAAACTTCTTATAGCAACCCTCATCTGCATAACTGTAAGATATAAACTATTCTACATAAATAGAACTTTTTAGACCTTATTAGGGTTACAAAAATGATAAACACATAAATAACGTAACTTCACGTAGCATTCATTTGCACATGTTTGTATAAAGAGAAAGATCTCTAGAGAAGTTCTTCCTGCATTAATAAACACTTTTTAAATAAATTATGTTTGCATTCTACTAACGGGATTTGCTGATCAACACTTTTTTCCATTGTTCACAACATCTTCAGAATCATATGAAAGTTGACGTTGATTCCATCCAACACGAGATTAAATGTCATCTATAATAATGGATGTTTCTTTCTCAAGATTATTTTGCTGAAAGCGCATTAGAATGGAACAGACTTCATCTAAATTTTTTTACTAACAATGTATTTGTTGGTTCGGATGAAAACTATTAATGTTGACATGAAATATTATGTAATTATTGTTAGAAATTAAATTAAAACTCGGCAGAGGAACCAAGGAAATAATTGTTTTTCTGTATGTTTGCATAACTGAAATTAATTGTTTTGTCCGAAATATCTAAAAATTTGAAATCCGTTTTTTGGTTTTCAATTAATCTTATCTTTTTGTGTTGCTTTATTTACATGTTGAGTCTCAAAAGGTCAAACACTCGTAAATGAAAGATTCATTGCATAAGGTGCGCTTGCAGTTGTTAAAACTTGACGTTTCTCCTATTTTATTGGACATAAATCGTTTTCAGGAGATTGTAAAATAAAATTATTAGGTTTTGGAACCAATTTTATTTAATTTAAATGTATAAATTATTAGCGTGTTGAAATTAATATTAAATTAAAAAAGGTGTTAAAATTATCCTCAGTAATGGAAGAAATTGGTGATTATTAAGAAAAAAATATTTACCAAATGTTATGCAAAAGTATTTACTATCATTGATAAACCCAATTTGTCCGGTCAGCTATTCATAACAGCAGTGTGTGAGGGTCGATGACGTAATTTACAATCAAATAATAGTTCGAATTGTTTCAAACATGTAAACTCAAATTATTGGCTTATACAAAACTTAAATAAAAGGAAATTCTTCGAAGTGACTGAATTTGCCTTTGCACGTATATAAGCACTGTTCTGAAAGATTACCCATATAAAGGCTAAATCCTTAATCAGTAATATTCGCACATAGTAGACAACGTGAGACTATGACCTACTTTCAATGTATTTCATAAGTCCATTAACATTGTACAATAACGAGACATTTTAAAATCTAAAATAAAATAGCAAAATTTCTATTATACGAGACTTGACAAGATTGCTTTCAATTATGGTCTCCTTCTAAAATTTTGAATATGGAACCTCTTCAATATGGTACTGGACGAGATGTACATTGTATACCTAAGCAATAGGGGTAATATCTGTATAGAGGAAAGGAGAAACACAAGACAAATAACTATAAGGGTATAAGTAGTGTGTTAAACTTCGCATACAAATTATACAGTAGGATTATAAATGAACGGTTTCAAGTTATCTCAGATGCTATTTTATTAAAGGAACAAGCAGGATTCAGAAAAGGTAGATCCTGCGCTAACAACGTCTTTACTACAAATCAAACAATACAAAAAGACGAGAATTTAATCTAGAGATTTATCTAGCTTTCATAGTCTTTCAGAAAGCTTTTGACCGAATAAATAGCTTAAAACTATGCCTAATAATGATATAAAGAGTATACCCGAAGCATCGACTTTATTAAAATGGCTACACGAAATGTCATTATTTTTATGTTTTTGTATTATTTGGACTTTTAATTTTGCAAAATTTGTAATCTTGTTTTGCGACTGCATCATTTTTTACTGCAGGTAATAATGGTTTATGACAAAATAAAGTTGGCTATCGGATTTTCTCAGAGGCCCTACTGAAGAATGATAGATTGATTAGGAGTAGTTTGAATAAATGAATTACTTTAGCAGTCGGACACTAAAATGATTTAGTAATTTGACTTTTGACACACGAACAAACGCACGATTAGACAGGTTAAGGAATTCGTCTTTGAATCTTTCCGTAAACTACTTGCTTTGTTTAGTAAAATGTCCCTTTTTAAATTCAAGGAGGAATAAATTTGTGATCTATAGTAAATATAGCGGTACTAAATTAAAATGCTTAAATTGCTCTAGTACCTACCAATAAAAAAAAAAGATTATCAAACACTAACATATAATCCAATTTATTAAGCATTACAATATAACAGTGACATCTGTTAGCAGTTGTTTAAATAGTTTCAGTGTTTTTAAAATAAACGATGGGTCTAAATATCTCATGCTCTTGCACTGACAATTCGTTCTTATTATACCTTGCGCATAACTTTAAACAGTTCTGAGATCTGAAAAGTAAAAAAAAAATGAAATGCTGGCATTGAAAGGTCGGTACGTGACATTTGGGCGCCGCCGTTCGGGCGCCGCCATTTGGGCGCCACCGTTTGGGCGCCGGACTTTTGGGCGCCGGATTTTTGGGCGCCGAGACTTTTAAGTGTCAAAAATGTCTACTGCGCACATTTACGCGCACATTTGCTTCAAAATTTAAAACATGTTCTAAATATTTAAATAAGTGGTAACTAACCAATGAAAACCTTCCGCTGGCTACTAATACGCTTTTTCTATTGGTTAGTTATCATTTACATGTAAATTTTATGTACAATAAGCATCGTGTCATACAGGCTTTATAAGTAAATAAATCTTAAAAAATATTTCCCCTCCCCACATAAGAGTCCGTAAGATTTCCCATACCCCCCCCCCAGGAGGGGAAAAATACAAGATACAAAATACATTTTGTATTTTGAGCAATATATTGGGGGTAAATATTTAAAATATTGAATGTATTTTGCTTTAAAATGTTGAAATGTATTTTAAAATTTTTATTTGCTATACATTTTGCCCCCTCCCCTTTTTTTCCAAATTCTCTACCCCCAAACTCTTACGTAATTAATGGATGGCCCTTGGGGCTGTTGAGAAAGGCGTTTTTAGCCAATTGGCTTAGAGAGGGGAGATAATTTATCTATATCAATGTAAATTTCAACATAGATTGATCTTTTATTTGTTGAAAAATAAAAAAAATAAAGGGTAAAATAGTAATTCTTAGGGGGGGTAATTACCCAATTACACCCTCCTTATGGAAGGTAATTACCCAATTACATCTCCCTTAGGGGGGGTAATTACCCAATTAAACCCCCCCTGAAACTCCCTGAAACTTAGGGGGGTAATTACCCAATTACACCCTCCTGAAACCACCAGTGGCCGTTGATTGTTTATACCGAAACAAATAAATAAATACAATAAAACTTTTTAAAGTTATAAATTTATAATTTTTATTAATTCATTAAAACATTATGTGCAATTCCTCTAGGATATTCCAATAAAGTTCTATCCAGATATGTTTCGACTATTCGTTGTATTCTGGTATCCACTGATTGATTTTTTAGTCTTTTATAAGGAGGAGCTTCACCACGTGTAAATTGCTCGTGTAATGCGTTTTTTCCTTTCTGGACACTTTGTAAGCCATCAATAAATTTCCATATAGATGGATGATTTACATGTAAATGCTAACTAACCAATAGAAAAAGCGTATTAGTAGCCATCGGACGTTTTTCATTGGGTAGTTACCATTTACATGTAAATTATATGTAAAATTATGCATCGTGTCATACAAGCTTAAAAAGTAAAAAATAATTTTAATAAGAGCATACAAAGCTTCTTGAAAACATCAAAACAAAAATACAAACAGCTAAAATTAATTTTTGCCCCCCTCTTAAAACCCGTTCTTAAAACGCCGGCGCCTAAACGGCGGCGCCCAAAAGTCCAGCGCCCAAATGCCGGCGCCCAAAAGTCCGGCGCCTAAACGGCGAGCGCCCAAATGTCCTGGCGCCCAAAATTCTTGGCGCCCAAAAATCCGGCGCCTAAAAGTCCGGCGCCCAAACGGCGGCGCCCAAATGGCGGCGCCCAAACGCCGGCGCCCAAACGGTGGCGCCCAAAAGTCCTGACCCGTTGAAAGGTCCCTGGGAATTTAATAAAATAAAATTAAAAAATCCACTTATTCAATAAACAAAATAATAACAAAAAAAGTTGACGACGTCTTTTTGAAATCCAAAATTAGGTACACAAACGCAGCACATTAAATACAATAAAAACAAATAATCAGATCATTCCAAAGGGATAAACCCAACAAAATTGAATTCCTGTATATTTTAAATTTGCAACACAAATAACATCAATGAATCAGAAGGTAGCTAAAATTCAGTTACAAACTTATCCAGCTGATAAAGGATTCTAGATCCGATTGCTCATTTGTCCACAATTTTTTTCAATGTCGCTATCGCCAAAGAAATCTACAAAGGAAAGTCAACTACTTATTTTGTTAACTTTTTCGATTTATCAAATTATTGCAGGGCTGCAACATCTGCAATGACCGTGTTTGAATATTCATTGCTACACCGAGTACTGGAATAATCGAAGTGATTTCGCCTGCTATCTAACGAATTTTTGTTGAAAAAAATTTATGAAGAAGGTTATAATAATTACTTATATTGGCAGTGACAAATTATATTAAATTGTTTTTTCATTTTTAAACAGTCAATATAAGCAAATTTAAGGTTATGTATCAATAATTTCAACAAAAATTCGTTAGATGGCAGGCGAAATCACTCCGATCACTCCAGTACTCGGAGTAGTAATGAATATTCGATATTCGAACGCGGTCATTATTTAAAATCAAGACTACGGAGTCATTATAATTTTAGATAATTTTTTTTTCAGTTGACTTTTTGCAGATATTTATTTACACATAAAAATATTAAAAGAATGTAATTAATTACCCAGATATTAGGGGTTGAAAATTTTAGCAGTGGATTAGGATACGACAATATACATATATGTATGTTTGTAATGTTAATTTACACACACACACACATAAACACTGAAACCATAATACCTCATTACCACTAAAACCGTATCGTTTTCGGTACCTAACGATTTTACGCCATCAGTTATTGATTCACCAGATAATAATTATCTCCAGTTATTGAGCTCCTATTCAATTTCATAATGAAAATACAAATAGTTTCTTACAGAACGCTCAACGACTGTCAGTAAAATCTCACAATGAAATGAAATTGCTATCATTTACAATGAAATTACAAAACTGTGAGAAATTCAAATCAAGCGATTTCAATAGTGGATAAATCCCTGCACATTGCATGTTATGAAGACGTAGATGGCAAATATCCTTTTATATAATATTGAATTTCGGTATTAAAACCATTTCATCTTATTCGGTCGGATTAAACAATACACATTTTTCATAATTAAATCGACGTGACTAAGCCTAAGCTGCTGCTTTTTACACTTCAACTTTCAATCATTTTTGAATTTCTTGTTACCGTTTAAAATTTTTCAAAAGGTAATTTGCACAGAAAAGCACTTTTTCTTTCATTTTGAAGAAAGTGTGGGATTGTATCGAAATAAATTTCCCATTTTTCTTGATAGATATTCCTGAAAGTTAGATAAATGTAATTGAATTGAAGGAAACAATGTTGACACTTGAATGAAGTATAAAATTTTGATACGCTTTCAAAACCGAACCTACACAATATCCGGTTTAAAAAGAAAGTGCACAAAATTTTTATGAACTAAGAGGTAAAATGTGTTGCTTTTCTATTACATAAAAAATTGATACATTCGATTTAACAAACTTTTTTTCAGAATGTAGCATTTGAAAGGATGCTTATTCAATGCCGGATTAAAGCTCAGCTAATGCTAATTAATGACCACTGAAGTAAAAACTGATACTTTTCAGTGGTTAGATTGGCTAGTTAAACTATTAGGTAGCAATGAAAATAATTTTTTAGGTTAATTAACAAAAAGGAACAATGTAAAGTTACGACTTTCAAAAGTTAGTTTCAGGAAAATGTTGCGTTTACCGCAAACTTAACGACATTGCCATCAATCGATAAGGCTAAGCGGTTGATATTTTATTTCAAGTTTGCGAGATTTGTTTAATCTCGTGAATGGAATAAAAATAGATAACAAATTTTTATAAATTAGTATAAAAGTTTGTTATAATGCCAGCTTTCCAAAAACTTGTGCTTTATAAAAATTAATAATTCCATCTGCTTGATTGGATTACGTTTTATGAGAACTCTCATTGGAGAATCTTGCAAATCCTAATAAGAGTGCAGAAAATCAATTATTATACATTTTATTATGAGGGTATCATCTAAAATCTGACAATTGAAATTGAATAAGTGAATCTATAATTTTCTATATTATGATATTAACCTAGTTGAATCTCTACTTTTTTACGTCGTCACCCGCATAAATCGACCCCATTAAATTTAACGAATCTAGCGAAACGTTTCGACTGGATTGAAGTTGAATTACTTTCGACAGTTTTGGTACTCCTCGAGCGTACAGATTTCGACCGGATTAAAATCGACGACGACATCCTAGCTATTGACAGTTAAAAAAATACGTAACTAACGACTAAATCTGAATTCAGAGCGGATTATAATCACAGTTGTAATTATAAGAATTGTACTAACCTGCAGGTACGTGTAAAAATAGCCATACCTGGTAAACGTTTAATTGATCCCGCACTCAATTATTTATGTCTTAACTGACATAAAGACTTAATAAACATCGGATTTTTCTGTTCTGTAGCTTTTTCTTCCCGCATTTTGTCATAAGCAATAATAAAATGTGGTTTGTAAATGCGATTCTTCATACTAGTGACCCACTAGCAGCAGTGGAGATGGAGTGGATCAACGACACAATCACATTAAAATGGATGAAGATAAAACAAACAAACGGGTCTTGAATATTTGGTTTCAAACAAAACTACAAAAATAATAACAAAGAACCAAATCATTCCTAAGTTTATAGAATAAATCAAGTAAATAGAGTCCAACTTTCTTGCCATCTTTTTGGTGATCAGTGAGAGAGGAAGTACAAATTATCACTTGTTCTTTTTCATTTTCATTAATATCTCCTGGTCTCAAATTATTATCTAAAATGTTGTTTCATTTACGTTTTCTTCGTATTATTACCCTACCTTTCTTTTAGAGTGGTAGGACTTTTATTTTCGTCCTTAGTTGGTTACCCGATCTCCAATACGTTCAACAATTTCAAGAAAATATTATGCTGTACTAACAAGATCTAAGCTTTTTTAACCCCCCTGTAGATACCAATTTATTCTATCAAATAATATATTGTTCAGAAATTTTGTTTTAATAAAAGTTGCAGGATACAATAGAATCTGAAACTTTCATTTAGAAAATATTCTATTTAGGTCAAAATCGAAAAAATAAGGTTTTTGTTCAAATGCTCAAATTGTTTTACTTGTTATTGTATCCTACATCATTTAAATTTCTGAGCAGCAGAAGGCAATATCGTATTCTAGTACCTGAGGTTAATTTTCTATTGATTTTATGACTTACTTGTTTTTGTTTTCATTGTTTTGTGGGATCAGCAACCTACCACTTTGTTCTTTTCATTTTAAAATATTCAGTTATAAAGAGGAAGTCGTCTGAATAGAAAGAGTTTTTTTGACTTCCCAATTACTGCTTTGATAATAAAATAAAAACAAACTTTGAAAGTACAAATTTTAATGTTGGCTCTACATGCTTAACGATAAGATCAGACTGAATCTTGAAGAGAATTGAGATGATTACGTTTCCACATCCTGAAGAAAGGCTTACAAGAATTAATTCCTCTCTCGTACTGAATGTGACCATAAATGCAATTGCTCATAATACAAAAAATTATAACAACTCATACTTTATCGACTTTCTGCTCCATTTCATTTGTTCTTTGGCAGAGTTGCTATTTCTCCAGTCTCCGCATCTATTGAGGTTTGGGAGGAAGGATCTCATAAAAATTAAAATATGATTAAAAATATATTTTATCCTTACACAGATAATGCCAGATTCGATGGTTTAAAAATACAAAAACAGTCTTTTTGTTTTAAATCTTTATCAAACGTCAAGCTTCAGCAGCATGTAAATTCCTTTTTATTTTATTGTTTAATAATAGAAAGCCAGCAAGAATAAATTTATTGACATTTTAATCGAAAAACGTTGTCGTGCTCAACAAATCTAATTAGCCAGCTTCTGCTTCTGTAATTGCCACATTTGCACTAACAATGACGTAGCTCATCTAAGTTACGATGATAATTTTTTTAAAAGTAAAAAATGATTTTAGGCAGTTAAGAATCTAATTCGTTGTTGTTTATTCATGAATTTCATATTTTGCAAGAAAATTAAGTAATTTTCAGGTGGTTAGCTATTTTCATCAGCGAGACCGAAACTCAATAACCATGAATACAATTTATCCGGGTAATTTATCTAAAGTTTAGACACTTTTATGTGAAAATGCCTATAACAATATTTAATGAAAATTTTTGTGAAAATAATAATAACTTATTGCTTTTTAATAAACCCAATAACCTCAGGTTTAGGGTTAAAAAGCGTTACGGTAAAGTATAAGATTACCACCGTGTTCAACGTCTATATTTATGGTACTAATCTTACGATATCTCAAAGCTATGATAACGCCTCCATATCTCATTCAAGAATTGTGACCTATATCTACCTTATCTTCTCCGAATATAAGAGAAAATTGTTATATTATTCAAAAACACTTCCAACAATTCCTTTTTGTTATCTTGCAGTAATGGGTACATAAAAAAACATAAAATTTTGTTACAGATAACATAAACAAGCCCCTTTTACTTCTTCTTTTACAAATTTCTGCTCATTTATTTGTTTTATTATTTTCATTTAAATTTACTACCTGAAATACATCACATAATATGACATAATGGAAGATTTGCCTTTGGGGAGCAGTAACTATTTCACAATTAACTTATTGTAGGTACACCTGGGCTTGACAGCTTTCTTTGCATTGTAAGCTTTCTAACTTTAATTTTTAAATGTAGAATTTATTAAAAGGAAATTTATGCATACATTTCCTTATTTCCATGTTTGATTCTAATCTTTTAATTTTAGTTTTATATTTTTCATGCTTATTTTATTGCTTGCTTCGATTTTTGGTAGGTACAGGTTTTCAGAATAATCGTCTGTACTGCAGTAAAATAAATAATGTGGAGACAGATCCAGTGCAATTTATTTTATCTAATGTGCAGTTCTGACTCGAACGGTGAATCTGATGTGAACCATTAATAAAAATCATATGGATTACTATCTCAAATGTTTAGAAAAATGAAAAAATTAATAATTTGCTTTAATATAATTTGGCTCAAAATAAAGCTAATTTTTGATTTATTCGAGTAATAAAACGCAGCCAACAAGTTTTATAACATTTAATTTTAATAATAAAACATCGCACTAATCCATAATGATTTAATTTTTTTAAATTAATATTTTTTAGAGACGGTCGGAGAGTAATGGTCAAGCGAGTTGACTACGAACGCTCAATACCCGGTTCGAATTCGGGTGAAGTAACAACTTTATTCCGGCCGTCTCACTGGTCCTCCAGGTTGGAGATTCTATGTCGGGCTGGCTCCTCGTCATAGGTAAAAACTGTAAAATGCTCACAAAGCCAAGCGCCGTCAGGCGTTTGAGAACCGGGAAGCTACGTATTGCAGTATAAACCGGATATATTATATATAAATAAATTTTTTAACATCCAATTAACTTTTGTAAATTTCGTAGTTTTCTAGGTCGGTCGTTATCCTTTTATACGTCTATTTTTCCACCTCGTTCTAAATAATTTTTCCTGCTCCCGATCACGTAAGTGTGTCTTATGTGCATAGCTTCACTCGACGTAAGTTGTTCATTGCGTTTGTTTATTAGTTACCGTTAGCGACGGAACTTAATAGTGTCACTTATTTTCTTAGGAAAATAATAAACGATTGACATACAGACTTGATTTATATTCGTTTATTGTTTCTAAGGAACGAACAGGCAAAGCAAACTTATAAATTAAAAATAATGAAATTAAACTTCAAATTAAATATTTGACGTTCGATGTCAAATTGTAATATTATAGAAAAATATTGTCCGGTGCTCCGCGGAAGCAGAAAAAATTTAATAAGCCACACGGAACGTAAGGCTTATCACTCTCGGAAGGTAATTTAAGCCTCGGCTCCGCCTCGCCTTAAATTCACCTTCCTTGAAGAATAACATCCTTACGTTCCTTGTAACTTAAATAACTATTATCTTGCATGCGGCAGTTATTTCCCGGCCTTGCAACTTTCAATCCCAATTTATGCTTTTATGTAATACTATTTGATAATATTATTTAACTCTTCGTGAGGTTGGATAAACCAAAATAATTCTTCATTTTCATTGAGGAAAAGAAAACCACCGACACAACTTTTCAAAACAATAACTTCATTTTCAAATTCAATCTAAAAATTTTCATAAATCTTATTAATAAATAATGTTCTTTTTTATTTTTTAACCTGATTTTTAACTTTCTCAACTTTAGAGCTGACGTGCTAAAATTGTCTTTCAAAATTTGACATCAAATTTGGAATGTAGGACACCAGAAGCCCCTAAGTACAGAGTTTTGGACATATGATACCATAAAATTTATCAAATATTGCTCTCATATTATGCAACCGCGATTATTAATTTTAAATGGTTTGATATCAGATTTAAATTTAAAAGCTTATCGTGTACTAATTTTTAGGCAATTGTGAATAAATTTTGAAATTCTAGTCGCCATATTGATTCCAAAATTTATAGCTTTGGATTATTAACAGCAGATTCCAAATCAGAAACCCTAACAAAATCCAAAGTACGGATTTCCAGGCATACCTCAATTTTTTATTTTTGACTTTCATATTGTATCCACCATTTTGAATTTTTAAATTTGTATTCGGAAATACATAAATATTCTTAAATATTATAGTTGGCATCAATGACCTTAAAAAGCTCTATTACAGATTAGTCAATCACACAATTAAGTGAAGAAATTTTTTGATTTTTGGCCTCTTTTTATAATCTCGGGATCTAATGTGCGGGGTCTCTACTGCCCAATCAAAACCCAATTTGTCAAAAAAAAACGACACCAATGACAATAAAAAATAGTCAATAAACTAGATCATCCACCCATTTATGGAAAAGAAGAGATTTCAACAACATTGACCTCACTTTGATCTCAGAAAGTATAACCGACAAAATCTCCAAATGGACAGCAGATGTGGATAAGACAGCTTATCAGATCACAAAATCGTTAGCTTTACTTATGATACTTTTATGATACCTATTAAAGCGTAATAATCCCCGAAAGACTAGAATTATTTTTCGACCCACATACCTTGAATCTACAGCAAATTTGCTTTTGCAAATTTTACTAAGGGCTGGAATCTCTAAAACTAAAAGGCAGTGGGACACTTGCATTAATTTTGTACAGAATTTGGTTCTCATTTTGGTAACTGAGAAATAAAAACGGTCTGATGAATACCAACGCACGATTTCTATTGTTCAGTTACCATTTATGTAGTGCTAGATTTCGTATAAAATTAACACCAGTGTCACACGGCTTTCAGATCAAATAAAAAACGTTTGAAAGTGACTAAAGGTGATTTTGCTCATCTAATCAACCCTGAAAAGCCAAATAAAGCTATAGAGAACTGTATAGAACCAAAGAAAATTCCCGAAAAAAATTACGGAACAATCAAACCTTTCCTCTAGTAAATCTTAAACTCATGCGACTCTAGCGCTATTGGAAAAATTCTGGATGAAACATTTTTAAACATTTTTGAAAATTCGACATTAGAAACGGTTACAGTAGTATGGTTAATGTGGTTAATTGCGTACGTTTTCACGTCATAAGAAGATTGCTTCAATTTTATATGATAAATCGAAAACTTTTAACGCCCGCCGATAGATTATTACTCTTCTAAAGGTCCTGAAAGCAATTTTTTGAACACAGTTACCCTGAGGAACATAAGGGCTATATGGCTAACAGAAATGTGTTATGAGAAATAGTATCAATTAGTAAGGGATGCAGAAACAGTTGCCTCTAATGATCGGGGTTAAGACGTCTTTCATCGCACACTTTTTGGTGAGATTCTAAATATCCTTGAGATGGAAAAAATTTAGTTTACAGCGCTTAAAGATGATACAGCTGTTAATAGTTTAAAGTGAGGTAAAATGTTGGATATTG
The DNA here is from genome assembly GCA_905340355.1 of Rhagonycha fulva. Lineage (NCBI taxonomy): Eukaryota > Metazoa > Arthropoda > Insecta > Coleoptera > Cantharidae > Rhagonycha > Rhagonycha fulva. Next base: position 42,114,103 of record HG996556.1, read on the forward strand.
ATTAGTTTAGCTAATAATTGATATCAAAGTTTCCAATTTATCTTCAAAGTTGATCTCTGTTGAGTAATTAAATTGTTGGTCGGTGTACCTAGTCTTGGTCTAAGGTCTAAATCGCGGAGAGTGGGGACCGACCATGTTTACAGCTAATAAGCGTTTATTCAATGCTTTAGCACCGACCTATACCAGTTTTATTAAAAAAGATGCCATGGACATAAATGTCGGAAGTAATTTTTCTTTCGTATACTATACCTTCCTAGCATTTTTTGTGCTGACATTGCTTTTTCCCATCTTGTCGGACTCTTCTGGGCGTCCCGACGCTATGTTATTGGAAGTTTCATTAGCGTCAAAAATCTCGAAAACTTTGAAAAAATTATTCAAAAGTTGATTACTGTCTTTTGCGTGAGTTACGTTTAGTGTCCAAGAAGAATTTAAAAAAAAGTGGATTTACTTTAAAATCATTTATTGATTTGCTAACATCGATTTTAGAAGTTATACAATCAATAGTTACAACTACGTTATTACATATGAGTGACCGTACTCTACGATAATTACTATCTTACTGCCTGTGGATTACAATGCTCTTATATTTATATTATAAAAATGCTTATAACTATTTGCAGAATTAACATTAAAAACATAAACAGGTGTTGCACATAAACTGCACTCGAAGAGGTCATCCACGTGTGGCTTGAAATACTAGGATGTTATGGTGACAACATGACACCTCCCCTCTGAGTTGCAAAATTACGGTTGACGTAGATTTTGTAGACCAATTTGATCGATGTTTTGTTCGATTGGCGATGCTGACTTTTTTCTCTGGAATATTTTTACTGAAACATAACAAATTGTAGAAATGATAATTAACATATATATCAAGATGGTCCATGCGCTGCTGCGATTAAAGTAGATACTTTTCGGGGTTTCTTCAATTTCCATTTTTATTTGATGTAATCGAAGATCGGTTGCTTTTAATTCGTCCAGATTAATTGGTTCCAGTTCCATTGGTTTAAATTTAACTTGCGATTCGGTTGGGTGAATTTCAAACGATAAATTGGGAATTTTGATTGTATTGATTTTGACTCTTCCTTTTTGACTTCTGACTAATTTTGAATGAACTTCCATTTTGCAGTTTCCATCCATTGAAATAATGTACGTTCCATTGAGTGCGGTTGATACATTTCTCGAATTACATTCTTGTTTCACAATTTCTTCATCCTTGGTTACCAATAACCATTGATTACTTGATAAATATTGGATTTTTGTAGCCTTAATGTCCAAATGTTGTTGTTGACAATTATCGTAATTTTTGGTAAATTGTATAAGCTGGATTTCACATGGAGAATTTTCGTTAATTTGATTAATCTCATAATCACAAATAAAATTAGTAGGTTGTAATTCGATACATTTTTGGTTACTCAAAACGTAGTTATGCTCATTTATTAGGAGATACTTGGTTTGAGGAATAATTACGGTATAAATGGAATTTTTACGAATAGGACATGAATATAGATGAAAATAATTATATTTGATTGTTTTGATAATTGGGATTTCTAGGATAAGATGAATTTTGCTAAGTTGGGTGAAAGCTTTGATTTGGATTAATTTTTGGAACTCGGGATAATTTTCTCGCCTTAAAGGTAACGGAAATGTTGCTTCGTTTAATGATGGTTCAATTTCCAATAGTTCCTCCATGAGATCATCTGGTGATAAAATTGATGGATGCATTACGTTTAATTTAGCAAACGTCAAGGTTTCTTCTAATGTTTCTAAAATATCTTTTATTGTATCTAACGAGGTTATTAACTGCAAATAAACTGATACGAATGTTAACCTATGCTCGGACTTGGATTTCCATACATTTGTAGCATTAATAAATAATTCCATGTATGCAATTTTTTCTTGAAACATTAATTGATTACTAGCCAATTTAATTATGGTACTATTAAATTTTTCAATCGCAAACGTAGTAAGTTTAATTTGTTCTTTCATGAGTAGTTTTTGATTATTTTGGGCATTCGTTAAATCTTGAATTGCCTTGTTGTATCTTTCAGCATCATCATTGTCGAGGTTTCCCGTAATAATTTTGATAAAACTTCCTAATCCATTGAAAAATGCTCTACGCTGTCTTTTCACATTTAGTGGGTCTATTGCATTAAATTTTTGTTCAATTGTTTTAATGGTGTTTTCCAAAAGTTTGTGAAAGTTTTCTACTTCCCTTAAATATCCTGGACCGTTGGAATGTTTATAGTAAGCACTTGTAATATTCTTAAAATTATTTACTAAATTATTAAATTCTAACCTGAGTGGTACTACATCTATAATTCTAATCAATGTCCAATAACTATCTACATTACTAGCTGTTCCTAGTTGAACGGGTAGCATTCCTGGGTTTTCTTTTAACTTGTGGATGTTGATTGACTGGGTGTTTCCCCATCTGTAACGTTAGGTTTTCTTAGTAGTCTTAAATGAACGCGTTGAATTTTGTGGTCTTTTTCAATTTCACAAGTATTGTCCTCAAAAATTTTACGTATGACAAAAGGACCTTCAAATTTGTCTCTAGTTTTACCTCTTATGTTACTTGTCTTTTTAGTGTAAACTGTTTGATTAATTTTGAATGGGTGTGAATTTTCCGAATTACGTTGTCTTGTCACGTCTTCTTTATTTGAGTGCATTTTTTCTTGAACTCCCTCGTATGTCAATTTTAATTTGTTTATGTGGTTGGTTACGTAATCTTTGTAAAATCTGTCGTTTAAATAAAGATCATAAGGGTCTCTGGAATTTGTATGTCCCAATATTAACTCAAGTGGAGTATACGCTGTGGAGGAATGAATTGAACTATTGTAAGCAATAATTACGTATTGCATTAAATTTTTAATCGGTGTCCTTTTATCTTGCGTTCTCATTATTCTCAGGTGTTCAATAAGGGTACTATGGAGTCTTTCGATTAATCCGTTAGAGGGTGGATTTCTGGGGGTAATAAAATGTACTTTAATTTTGTGGGCTTCCAAAAGTTCTTGAACCGTTCCGTTTTTAATTTCGGTTCCGTTGTCAGTGGTGATACTTTCTGGAACTCCGTAAAATCCAAAATATGTTATTAGTGCATTAGCGATTTCCGTTGCGTTTTTGCTACTAATTTGAATCGCTTGTCCTACCTTTGAAAATGCATCGATGAGTGTTAGGAAATTTTCTCCTTCGATCGAAAATGTGTCGATGTGAATTTTTTGAAATGGTTTTTGAGGTGTTTCCGTAATCATTATGGGTAGGTGTGTCGGATTCCGTTCGTATTTGGTTCGTTTACAAATTTCACATTCATTAATAAAATTTTGAATATCTGATTTTAAGGTGGTCCAATAATATTTTCTGCGGATAGCTTTTGTTGTTTCCAGAATTCCTCTGTGGTTGGTTTTTCCCTCGTGGTGCAATTTTATTATTTCCAATTGTTCGTCCTTGTTTACAATTACCTTTAATCTCTCCGTACATCTTATTAATTTCGGACCATTATTGTTGAAATATTTTGTATAAACGTTGGAAAATTGTTTATACATACTTTCTTTGTCAAACCATAAATGATAGGTTTTCTTTGCCGCTGTATTTTCTTTCAAGAATTCCATAATTAATTTCTCATTGTCCGTTGAAGGGATGATTACTTCTTTTATGGTTTTTGTTCCTTCTTTTCTTGTTTTTACCTTAATTTCGCCATGAAGAATGGTCTTGATAATTAATTGCTGTTGTTTGTCATCGATAGCTTCATTTAAGATTGGTATCGCTGTAATTGGTTCGTCGTCGATATTAGAATGAATGGTTCCTTCCAGTTGATTTTGGAGATTTTCATTCGGCGGTTTATCTGGAGGTTGGGCTAACATTTTTCTGATGTCTTCTGCTGTTGGGGACAGTGCCCTGGCCAATTCCAATTCACATTGTAAATCGTACATTCTGTCGGTGCTGTCAGAATCATCAACATTAACCATTATTGAAGCGTCGTCGCTGTCCTCAATTGCATTTATCTGAATACGAGATAAAGCATCTGCGTTGGTGTTGCATTTTCCTTTTTTATAAATAATTTTGTAGTCGTATTCCTCTAATTTTAATTTCCATCTCATTAATTTTGAATTTGGTTCTTTCAAATTAAACAAATATGCTAAAGGTCTGTGATCAGTGTAAATCGTAAAAGATCTTCCTAAAATGTAAGGTCGAAAATATTTGGTTCCCCAAACAATAGCTAACAATTCTTTTTCTATGGTGGAATACTTTTGTTCGGTTTCGCTTAGAGTTCTTGATGCATAAGCAACTGGTCGGTCATTGCCTACGTTACCTTGAGAAAGGACCGCTCCAAGGGCGAAATTTGACGCGTCCGTTGTAAGAATGAACTCTTTGCCAAAGTCAGGATATTGCAAAACTGGGTCATTCGTAAGAATTTGCTTACTATTTTCGAAAGCATCGATAAAGTCTTGATTGTGCTCGACCTTCGCACCTTTTTTCAAACATTTAGTTAATGGTTTAGTTAATTTCGCAAAGTCTTTGATAAATTTTCGATAATAACCCAAAAGACCTAAATAACTTTTAATTTCTTTTTGTGTTTTTGGTATCGGAAAATTTTTAATCGCTTTCACTTTATCTGGATTCGGTTTTACGCCTTCTGAAGTAATGACGTGTCCTAAATATGTTACTTCTTTTTGTAAAAATTGGCATTTCTCTAATTTTACTTTAAAATTTGAATTTCTAAGTCGGTCGAAAACAGCTTTTAATTTTTCGATGTGTTCTTGTAAGGATGTTGAAAATACAATTATATCATCGAGATACACCAAACATTTTTCATTTTGGATTCCTCTCATGATGTTGTCCATTACACGCTGAAAAGTACTTGGAGCATTTTTGAGACCAAACGCCATACGTTTAAACTCGTAGTGTCCCCTAGGTGTACTAAACGCGGTTTTGGGAATGTCATCAGGATGCATTTCTACTTGATGGTAGCCTGATGCTAAATCTAATGTTGTAAAGTATTGGCATCTGCCCAACTTATCCAATATCTCATGTATATTGGGAAGTGGGTATCTATCACCAATCGTCTTATCGTTCAATTTACGATAATCGATCACCATTCGCCATCTTTTCTTCCCCGAAGAATCTGGCTTTTTAGGTACCAAATGTACCGGAGAACTGTAGGGAGAAAACGACTCTTGAATAATATCCTGTTGAAGCATTTCTTCTATTTGTCGTCGAATTTCCTCTGATTGTGCGGGTGGTTGTCGATAAGCTTTGGTGTAAATTGGTACTTCGTCATTCAGGTGTATTTGATGTTTAACCTGGTTGGTAAAAGTTAGTGGTATATCATCGTGATGAAAAATATCTTTATATTCTGTACATAATTTTCGTATTGCGTGTTGTTCTTCAGAATTCATGTGGTCCATTACGATGTTTTGTAAGTTGGCCATTTGCAATTCTTCAAAGTCTCTTACGTCGTCGATATCCATTGGTTCGACATTATTAACCAAAATATTTTCATCAATCAGTTCTACATTTATGGGTGTCTCAAATTTAATTGTTACAGGTCGTTCATTCGAATTAATTATTGTCGTAGTAGCAAAATTATTTTTACATTTAACTAAACACTCGGGTATTTCTACACCGCGTATCAGTTTTCTGTATCTGATTATTCCTTCATGACCTTCCTTATCTACGGGTACTTGAACTACCTTTTGAACTCTCGGTTCAATAGTAATTTGGTAATTTTGATGTTGGTCCTCGTCTTTGTCTTCCAAATAAATTGGTATTGTTTTATTTTTTGTTTTCAATAATTTATTTTTAAAATCGATTTTTGCTTCCAATATATTTAATAAATCTAACCCTATCAATCCGTCGTATTTATTATTAAAATTAAAAATGTAAAATTTATGTTTAATTTTTGGATCAATTAAATTAGGCAAATTTATATGTGCTACCTCATTATGAAGACTAACTTGGTGTGCTGTTTGAATTTTAAATGGTTCCTGTTCAATTTGATTAGGAAAATACTTATAAGCCAATTCTTGATTAATTAATGATTTCGTACTTCCGGTGTCTAACATAAATTTTGAATTTATTTCCGAAATTTTAATGTAAGGTAATTTTGTGAGAGATGTTGAGTTGACATTTATTGTTTCGGTTACGTCGGATTTTTGTTGATCAGGTCCTCTCGAAAATTTACTTTAAAGTCAGGATTTGTAGGAACTTCTTTTTCTACTTCTTGATAGAATTGTTCGTTTTCGTAGTCCTCTTGAAATTGGTCATAATTTTGGTCGTAATCAAGGTATGTCTCCTCGTGATTTTCTTCTACATCTTGACAAAATAATTCTTGTGCTGTCCACTTTGGAGCTGATGGATAATTTGATCTGCGAGTGTTACTAGATGACGTATCCATGGGCTCTGGTTGGAAAGGTCGTGATTGTTTGTTTTCATATCTGTTTCCACTAGCATTAGATCGCTGAGATTGTTGACCTGGTTGGAATCTTTGACCTAGTTGTTGTTGATTAAAATTGGAATTTGTTGGTCTTGACATGTTGAAACTAGAATTTATAGGTTGTTGAAAACGATTGAAAGATGGTTTTGTCGGGTTGAAATTTGACGGTCGAATAATCGGTTGTTTTTGAAAATTCGGTTGTTTATGAAAATTTGATTGATTTGAAAAATTTGGTTGATTGAAATTTTGAAACTTCGAAACTGGGTTTATTGATCGTAGTGGTTGAGCTGGTGTTTTCTTTTCGATCGGAACATAATTTCGTTGGAAATTTAAAGTGCTCGTTTTGTTTTGTGAATACATGAAATTTTCTTCCTCGGTGACAAATTTCATTGCTTCTTCCAAATTTTTGGGATTTTTTAATCTAACCACTAGTCCTAATTGACCATTCAAACCTTGCAAATAAGTTTGTAATGATAAGTCGTCGTAAATTTTGGTTTTTACTACTCGAACGTTTGGATCGCTTTCTTGTAATTGAAGATGTGTCAGCAATAAACTACGCACATCCTGGCATCGCATTCCAAACTGATATGGAGATTCTGCCTTATGAGGTTTTAAACTCATTAGGTCGCGTAATAAACAATTTTCGTCACGTTGGTCGCCAAAATGTTGGATTAATAGCGCCTTTATGTTTCCCCAATTTGTAGCATTTTCTCTACTCGCTATTAGGGTTAAAGCTCTTCCTTCAAGTTTGCTAATAATTACTTGGATTAGTTGTTCATTACTTGCAGCGTCGTTACTATTAAATTTTGTCAAAAACCGTTCACAAGATTTGGTAAATATTGATAACGTCGATGGGTTTCCATCATATTTTGGTATTAAACTAACGGTGAATTTATCCAATTGTGCCATTTTTGGATTGTTGATAGTAATTTCGGTATTTGGGTTTGAAACAGTAGGGGTTGTGGGGTTGTTAGGATCAATTCTAATGTTTAGGTTGCCGAATAGGTTGGCAATTTCGGATTCAGACATCCAGAGAAAAAAAATAATAAAAGGATAAAATGAGCAAAACTTACGCCAAGATCGCCAAGAGCGTTGCAAATCTCTTCATATCTTGATGCGTACTGCTTCTGGTGTTGTGGTTCTTCTTTGGATCACTTTGTTTAAATTGTTTAATTATTATTTCGATTTCGGTACGGTCTTATTTAAATTTTATTTTAAATTTTCGTTGCACTTAGTTTTTTCACTTTTTTGTTCGTTGAGTTAGTGAATCGTTGAAACGAAAAGCCGTCAGAAATTTTATCTTAAGGCCCTAACTACAATCCGCTCCGACTGCGCCAGTTACGTTTAGTGTCCAAGAAGAATTTAAAAAAAAGTGGATTTACTTTAAAATCATTTATTGATTTGCTAACATCGATTTTAGAAGTTATACAATCAATAGTTACAACTACGTTATTACATATGAGTGACCGTACTCTACGATAATTACTATCTTACTGCCTGTGGATTACAATGCTCTTATATTTATATTATAAAAATGCTTATAACTATTTGCAGAATTAACATTAAAAACATAAACAGGTGTTGCACATAAACTGCACTCGAAGAGGTCATCCACGTGTGGCTTGAAATACTAGGATGTTATGGTGACAACATGACACGTGTCAACACTAACTTTGTTGCAACTCCGATGCTCTATGCTTGCATAAGTAAACATATTATACTAACAAAACACCATCCTTGGAATGTTCTTAGATGTTGAAAGAGGTAATGGAGGCTTTACCTCCAAATAAACTTTGTTCGCGATGTCATGCTATGGTATGGAGATCGACGTTGCTGCTCCAGTCTTACTTACATCAACGTACTGTTAAAATCAAGAAAAGTTCACTTTTTAGGGGTACTTTTGGCTTAAATTTTACAAAAAAAAAGAAAGATTTACTCCCTTCTTAGTTGCATCTCTGCCAAGTTGGATGAGCTTTGGGGATATAATTATTAATTAGTGAAATGTTAGTCAAAACTGCGTGGAGCCTTCGGAGCCGAGAGAAATTGCAAATCAACAGAAGGCTTCAAAACATCACATATGGAGTGCAGAACTAACGTGAAAGTATTACACTTATCTGTAAATAAATATGTGATCTTCTGCTAGAACCCCAGAAACCCAAAAATTTGTGTACACAGATTTTACACGTGTACACGAAAGCCAAAAAGATAGCCAGATACCTCCTACAGTTAGATCTAGCTAGAACCTAGACGCTGCCAAAAATTTCTTCACTGTATACAAAGGTACAGTGGTTCCCTATTGCTTATGGAGCGAAACTCTGAACTACATGTGATAGACTTATAGCAATGTGCTACAGTTTGGCGTTCCAACATGCAGGGGGAATTCTGGTCGACGTTTCATTACTACATCAACATATAAGTATAAGCTACTACAGTATAGTATAGCTATTACCTATATTTTAGTTTGTTACTATGATTCATTACGTTTTTCATTGTGTTACTCCGTAGAGTAGTTTAGTTTAGATTCAAATAAAATTTTATGAAATAAAAATGCTCAGTCACACATTGTATATCGTAACTGTTACTTTAAAATTCAAAACACGAAACATAAATGTTTTTTATTTATTATTATTCTATCGTTAAATATAATACGCGTTATAAAGATATCACTCGTAAAACAGAAGCAGCACATTCAACTTGGATATTATAGCTTACCAAATTGATTTACTATTTTTGATTAACAAATTTTGACTCTATTCGATTCGACGCTAGTTATACCATATAATTTTAAGAAAACTTAAAGCAAACAGGAAATATAGTTAAAAGAAATATGAACTGCTGGTAAAACGTTCATCCGGGAATATGTAATTCGAGCACAGGGCTGCTTGTTTCTAGTAGATTACATTTTCCACTATGCCATTGTAATGCTCTCTATTATTCATAATATTCAAATATTATAAAGTAAAATTTGATATTGTAAACTAGGGTTAGTATCTGGATAGTCAAGAAAAAATACGAGCAAATTCGAATTATTCAAAATTTAATCATTCTTTCTCCGTAAAATATTTTGAAAACGAGCTATTATAAAAAAAAATATATTTTTGCTTAAGAGGGGCATTTTTTTCAGGGTCCTTTTAATTTAATCAACAGATGGCGCCTACTTAAATATTTTTATAAAATAAGAGGAATTTGCTATATTTAAAATATAGCAAATTTGTTGAGATAATACTATTCTATAAACAATATTCTTGATCTTAAGCTATTTTGAGTTCGTATTGAGTATGTCAGAACACACTCACTTAAAAAAGAAGATAATTAAACTTTAATTATGAATTGTGTTTTTATAAATAAATATTACGAACTCAAAATAGCTTAAGATCAAGAATATTGTTTATAGAATAGTATTATCTCAACGAATTTGCTATATTTTAAATACAGCAAATTTCTCTTATTTTATAAAAATATTTAAGTAGGCGCCATCTGTTGATTAAATTAAAAGGGCCCTGAAAAAAATGCCCCTCTTAACGCATTTTCTGAAAGCTGCATTTGAATATCACCTTTATGCAGAACCACACTCTATGTATTTAATTAATATTTTAACTGTTTTTTGAAAAATTTCTAAATCTTCTAGGAAATATTTTTCTAGTGAAACTTATTCTTTGCAAGACTTTCACTGGATTTTCCGATTTGTTCTTCCTTGCCTTGGCTGGTGGAGATAATTTATTAGTGTTTCTAGGTGCTTGAATGTTTCTTTCGCTGTAATTTGTGGATTTACAAAAATGTGTTTGGATTTTTTTTCTAGATTGTTTAACGTTTTATTTGGTCTAACTTTTAATAATATAAATTTTAGAAATAAAAAATTATATTCATAAGCTTCTAGTTTTATCAGAAGATTAGTTATAATTATTGCGTTTAATTGACTTGGTAACTTTTAAGTTTTATATTATTATAGTAATATATTTGTTAATCGATCAAAATTGTCAAATGGGGAAGAGAAAAGCACTCGATAACCTCTTGACGTGTTTTGATTCAACATTAAAAAATTCATCTTGTTTTACGGGTATATCTATAAATATTTTGAAAATTTAATGTTTTGAAGAAGAATGTTCCATCTAATAATAAAATTCCTTTGACAACTTCGTTGACATACAAAAATACGTAGGTATTCAATTTTGAAAAAATGCTTTCAATGATATCACATAATGAAGATTAATTCCAAATTTTCTAACTCGATTATTTGGATAACCATTACGTAATTCGGTTTAAATTGATAATAAAATAAGTTAAACAAACATTTCAAAGTAATAATCAATATTTAAATTTACTCGAGATGGAAGTTTAAAAATGTTTGTTATATTATATTGTCTGTTGGAATATGAGACAAGCACCAGAAATTAACGGTAAAATATTCACTACTTTTATAATTTTCCATAGAGATTCCTTTTATCTCGTCAGCTAAATCAACTTTAGAATTAAATATTTACGACTATTTTATAAATCAGGCATGATATTAATATTGACGTACGTTAATTTGTTGAATGTCTGCCATTCCCGGAAGATAATTAAAAATTTAAATTTTTAATTTAAAATTATAAACCATCATCATATCTGTCTATAGGTTTATTGATGTTATTGAAAGTTAGATTTATTACATTTTTGCCCATATATTTATCCCTAGATCTTCAGGAGCATTCAGTTGAAATATCTATAAAACGAAAATTCACGCATTGATGATGATATATTACCCCTCTTTATTGTTTAAATTGGAATTTTTAGCAAATGCTTCTCTTTAATAACTGAAAATGCTTTAAGTTTTCTTTTTAAACCCAGTATTTTTTTAGTATAAAAAAGAAAATCTATTAAAATTTTATTTATCAAACGTAATTGACACTGTTAGATACACGAACAAGATTATTCAAGAATGGAATTTTGAGACATTTCGAATGTTTTTTTGGGATAAATTATTAAATGAAACAGCTCCTCCAGGAGCAACGAATACATTTACTTAACGCCAAAGTACAAAATGAATAACTTTCACTTTGTCTTATTTTCTGCTTAACATTAAGTTTTTCATTTGTTTGTTTCAGGTTTTGGGATATACCAAGTCCCTGGTGGCAAACAAGTACGGTGTTGGTGGGCACAGGAAGTGCTCTTAGCCTTTTGATTGCAGTCACAGCAGCAGCTGCTTGCTGCATCACGTATGTAGTTCATGCCGGAACAGCTCGAATAGCAGGAGTTTTGCAGCTCATTTCAGGTTTGTTGAAAAATAAATAACTGAACTAGAAAACTAAAAACGATATATTATCCTAGAATGTTTCCTGTAATCACGATGTTTCGATAAATTATATCAAAATATACCTGGCAGCGAGATCTAATTCACAAATCTCTCTTTTAATGAAGTACATATTATTCACGACAGACCGAACACATATTTTGCATATAAATAATTTTGTTACTTCTTTGTTTGTACTAGTCGAAGTTATCGGCTGGCTTTGCATACAAATCAGTTCAATAAGTAGTAGTACGAGGGTTGTCTTCCGCAATAAAACTTTTTAATAGTAATTACATTTTCAAAAATGTCTGAAAATTATTACCTACTAATTATGATGTATCAATCCACCTTTACGTTATCACCTCATAAATTAATAATTAATTCCAATGAAAATCGAAATATTTAGTGTGATTGATGATGGTCATTATTATTAAATTCATGGAAATGCGTTGTTGGTAGACGGTTAATAAATTATTAATTATCTGGTTTTGTTTTGCATTATTCGTCCGCAGATTAATATTTTATTTATTGTACTCCTTTGCTGCTAAGTTGAAATTTTGGTATACAAGATGTCTCCAAGTTTCTCCAAATATTTATTTTGCGGTTGTAAACAACATTGAAACTCAACAATTTTGTAATGTATAATCTATTACATTTGTTCAGTACATTTACTTTGATTAAATACTTGAATGAATATCAATTTTCATGCAAATTATCTATCTATAACAGCATTTGGTAAAAACAGTAGCTTTATTGTTATCAATTGAAACTTTTTATAAAAGGTAATTACTTTTTGTAAAAGTGTAAAATAAATTCAGTCACTTAAATTAGCATTCAGAAAAATAACGTTGTTTAAAATAGAAAATTAAAAATTTTTTTTTTTTTTAATTAAAATTGGTAGCTGGCTAGCTGACAGTTGAGTGGTTGTGGTCCCGAAAATAACTATAATAAAAGTAGCAAAGACTTCAACGTCATAGAGGGAAAATAATAATTTTATCTATCTCTATCTATTTTTCTGTAAAATCGTCCAATTCGAAAAGGACTATGTCTAAAGGACACTATCGCAAGATTACAACAATAAAAATAACAGTGATAAGGAACCCAGGCCCCATTAAAATATTAATAAATTTTAGTAGGTCGATGGAAACACGCGCGATCTTGTTTTGCTTGCTTTCCAAAAATAATCTACTTCCTTCGCTCAGGATGTTTTGCATCAACTTTTGCATAGCTATGAGTTACTGGTAACCATAAATATTAACTTGCATCTGCATTGTAGGTTACTTCTACACGATAGAATATTAAGATTTAAAATCTGCATTTGATGGTTTTTATGTTTCGATAAAAAGTTTCCAAGACTCCTCAAAACATAATTTTCCAGCTTGTAATTTTTGTATGTTATTATTGGACTTTTTATATTTTTAACAAATATGATCTAGCGTTTCTCTTTTTGCTTCTTCTGACAGTAATGGTTTTATTTTATGTCGGGAAAGCTTCAACCCGCTGTGAAGTAAGCTATTGTGCTCTTGTCCGAGTTACAATTTGAAAAATTTTTAATTTAGAATTATTTTGACAAAATTTTATACAATTTTAATCACATCCAAATATTTCACACGTTATTGAAATAAAAAATGAGAGCGTTTTTGTTTAGTTTTAATAGGTAAATTTAATTTTTACAGCTTTTAGTTTGCTGTTTATTTGAATTCCTGAAAAAAAATTTTATTAGTATGGATTGCGCAAAGCTATAATTTGTAGTTAGGTCTGAATACATAACGTACCTGTTCTTGTTTATCTATAGATAATAATTATTAATTATCCGAAACAATTATTTGTTTAAGCTATTCATGCCTATCTAAATATTTTAGCGATATTCAGGAAATATTGAATACTAATTCTAACTATAATTATCGTTAAATTAATTAGATTATTTGATTTCTCTTATGTGAAATGTGTTTGTCACGTGAACGGATGAACATAAGAGAAACATAGAGAGGAAGAGATATTTGTACGTTTTTCTTGTTTATTTTGTTACTTAAAAATGCAACTTAACGTAAAAATTAAAAACAAGTCATTAAAACGTAGGTAATGAATTCCCTCCAGCCTTTTAATAAAAAATTGATTAAGTCTTAATTTACCAAACTAAATAAATTTTAATTTCAAATTTTTGTATAGTAGTATTATTAATATTATATTAATTATTATGTAAAATCTATTTCCATGTAAATTATTATTATTTAATAAACATAACTGAAAGCTCAAATAATATTTTAATTAGTCATCATTTGAAATTTTTATTATTATTTATTTCACGAGTGTCACATTATTATTTCGACCATAGTTTTATATTTCGTATTCTATTAGAAAACAAATAATTATTATTTGCGTATTAAAACTCAATTACAAGAGAATTTCTGATAAGCAAACACCGATTGATTGATTTAGTTCAAATTATGGAATCGCAAATATTTGTTTATTTCTTGATACTCGCAGATAGCAATAATTAAACAGAATGTAGCATTTAGACATCTGAACAGCTTTATGCGGTTGACTGGGGCAACTTTACCCAACTTTGTTTGTTTCCGATATCGTAAGGTCAGCTTTATACTAATTTAAAGTTTTAAAATGCGACTTAATGTTTACGGCTGGCTTCCGCTGCGTCTTAAATAAACTACAATTAGTAGCATAGTATTTCACGCAGCGAAATTGAATATTTTCTAATTCAGGCGTCTATGTTTTCCAAGGAAAATAATTGTGACTTTGTTCAAGGACTATAATATAAATTAAGTGCAAATAATTACAAAACTGTAATTCCTGTTAGCAGCAGTTTGAATCAATTATTTGAAGACAAACTAGAAATTTCTAAAACGAAAAGTCAAAGCAAAGTCTCGTTAAAATTATTATTACAGGCCGGTTTGGACAAGAAACAAAGGATAATCTTCTTACGTTCAACTTCCTGTAATAGTGATAGAACATTTCCTTTTGACTCAGTTCATCTATGTCATTTGAGACTTCACTTTTTAAATAAAAATGAATATAAAATATTTTTGCTTTGTTTACAACCATTTTACTCGTAATTATTTTTAATTCAAAGAGATTTTTATTGAAATAAATACGAGATTATATGGGTTGAGTATGAGGTACAAAATTGTTATAACGAGAGCTGTTTGTTTAAATTATATTATTATTTAAAAATTATGTTTGTCATTACTTCAACAACAACATACGAAAAGAATACTAAGAAAAATTATATAAAATACAAAATCCAGGTGTTTTGGCTTCCGTAATTTCGAATAGTACGTCTATCTTTTAGAAAACTTTAAATTACATTTTTTTAATTAATTATGGGTCATAACTCACAACTCCCCGGTCGTGAAGTACATACTGCTTGAATTTTACACCACTGCCTCGATGGGCCTCGTCTTTGTGCGCGTCTGACTTTTATGACCATCATAGCATCGCGAGTACGATAAGGCGGTTCTTGACCAATTGTGAAAGAAAACTTGGGTGGATGTAAATTCCAGGTACTAGGATAAAAACCCAAACAAATAATAGTAATTTATTCTTTTACGTTAACGATAAATCGTAAAAGTTTTACCTTCATTTTTTTTTTGTAAATGCGCATATCGAATTAAATTAAATTTCCAGCTGCTTCAAAAGTTTTACACTCGAATTTTAATATTTAATTGTTTGACAAACAATCAAAGAATATTTTTTTAGCAAGAGAAAATCTCCAGCAGTTTGTAATAAATTTATTTGCCCACCCCTTAAGGAAGCACAAGTTAATTTGATATGTATGTATATATAAATTTATTAAAACGGAAGACTAAGAAAGAAAAATATTTGTTTTGTAAGCAGGTTGTTAAATCAGGAAAGAAATTTAAATGTAAAAAACATTTTAATATACGTCTGTAAGTTTGTTGGATTTTAATAAATGAATAATTTAATGTTGGATGCTAAATTGAATTTTAGAAATTATCAGGGCGTTTCGGTGGTTATATTATTACAAATATGACAAATTATAATAAATGATGTAGGTATACCCTATGTTTAGTACTATTAATGTTAAGGTGATTCATAACACTTTTCTGACGTTTAAAATCCTATGTTATTGCCTAGAATTATTGTTATTCTATAGCAGTTAAAATATATGAAAATAATTTATCATATTCGTTATCTTGTTAAATTTTGTCATATTAATTAAACTAAATTTAATGTTACTAATTAAGCAACATGTTGTGTTATTTACTTGAGGAAATTTAGTTTGACAGATTTTCGCTTAGTTATTAAACGATGCTGTAATTTCAAATATTTGTATAATAATTTCAATAGTAGTCGCGTAGAAAATTCTTGATTCCATAACATTAAAACTATGCTAAAACTAAATGTTAGGTTTACGTTGTTTTCAAATATTTCAGCTACGATTACAACAGCACAGCTGACTACCTGAGTATAAATCTAGTTAAAAAATTTCAATTTTTACTGAATCTCCTGTACATTAGGTCAACAAGATGAATAAAATAATGAAATCCAATTGAATAATTGGGTTTTCTCAATTGGAAAAATGTAAAGCATTCGATTTGATGTTTTTATTTTGAGATTTTTAAATGTATCTATTAAATTTGTTTACATGCATTATTAAGTAAAAAAACAAGCAGAACTGTTTACGTTGAGTAAACAAAGAGAAATATTTTTTTTTATTATAAACACACAGCTTTACATCATTATCGAACATAATTATATATTACTTTTTGCTTTATTAGTAGACGAATTGCTTTCAAATTTTGTTTGTTTTCTAAACAACAACAGCAATTTAATCTTAATTTTAATTATTGAAAAAGGAACTCAGCAATTTCAAAATATCTTAATAGCATTAAGAAATGAAATGTTAAAAAATTGAAAATTTTGGGGCTAACTTGACGGACTTGCTGAATTTGGTAGTTGAATGTAGCTAAAGATTGTAGATATTTTTCCAAGTGGCGCTCATAAAACTGTTAAACATTTAGTTTTTACGTCTTGTCACGATTTTTATTGTTTTCTTTTTGACTCTGGAAGTTAATATTGTCTTATTTTTATCAAACCACGACCACCACGACTGCATCAGATGGGACAACAAGGTAACAACCCTATAAAGCAAAGACAAAAGTGAGGAGCAACGGCTCGATTTTTTCTGTATTATTATTATAAAATTCTCTTACCTAGTAAATGTAAAATCTGATATTGAGTAAGCCACATTTGTCTCAAAAATCTGATAATTGTTTGTTAAACTGTTGATATTACAGAGCACAACTGTCCTTTTCGTGGGCTCCGAAAATTATACTGAATATTAATTTTCACAAAGGCTCTGAAATTGCAGAAATGAAAATTGCATTTAAATTAATTCTTAGTAATTCTGTTTGCTTATGCGTATTACTATTAATATTATAAGAAAATTATCATTAAACATTATCTCTTAATGGATAAATTAAGGGAGCGTTTGCAGAAACTCCATAATCTTGTACATCACAAATAACGTTGTAAGCTGGCATTTCAAAGAGAATTTATTACCATCAAAATTAAAGCCAGTGCAGTATCTTGTATTTCATTTAAACTTCAGATTAAAGTGAACTTATAGCATAATACAATGAATTTAACTAACATCATATTAATAATAATCACATAATTTGTTTTCTGAAATGGTAAAATTACGAACGATTTACGACTATTTTTGAACAAATAGAACTGGCATTTATTTTCTGTGAATAAGGATAATCAACGAATAAGGAATTTATTTTTAATTCCTTCAACTTAGTTTGTAGAAAAATAAAAGCACTGTTCACTTGAGTTGCGAAGAAGAGGGGGGGGTGACAACGTCTCGAAAGTTGCAAAGACTGCAGAAAACTTAAAACTGTTTAAATAGTTGAACCTGAAGTTAGTTATAAGGGATTGAACCTTCATTATTTCACTTAATCGAATCTTGTTGGAAATTTTGCACTTGAATTTTTTTGTACTTAGCAATACTTTGTCGGTACGTGGAAACTTTACCTTTGCTGTACTTAAACTAACGTTTTCATTTTCTGCAAACTTCAATAAACGCTTAGTAGCTTTACTAGTAAAAATATTATCAATTGGATTTTACGTTAGAACATCGAAAAATTCTGGAATTTGGAACAAAACAAAGTGTGATCGCACAGGACGTCGCCATTTGTGGTGTAAATGTTATTATAGCCAATAGTAAATTAGAATTTTTGGGGGCAACTTAAATTTAAATTGCTAATAAAAAAGAATGAGGTTATCTTACTGCTGAAATGTGAAATACTAATTTTAGTACCAACATAAACCAATAAATATTTAAAATTTCATACAGGCTTCACAGCCATAAAGAATAGCAGTCCACCTTTGTTGCCGAAAAGTATTGAGTCAGTTTGGTGATATTTGTTCCCTTTTATTATTCCGTTTCATCTGCGTTCTGATATTCTTGGAATCTTTTAGAGCTTTATGAAAGAATTTACCCCCACTTTACTGTAGCTAGTCAACCGTCGATTAGTTCAGTTCCTTTATTGGCTAATAACCATTTTTTGTCAGTGTTTCTCATTCTCCACCTTAAATTCAAACTGCATATCTATTTAATATACCACACGATAACTCTTGGTGTTTTTTGATAATAATCTGTTTAATTTTATTGAATTTTCATTGAGTAGTGACAGTAAAAACCTAATTAGAATGTTTTAAATACGATGTGATTGAAGTATTACATTTGTTTTCAATCCTACCAATTATTTATTATAAATTCTGAATTGTTTTTACTGATATAAAAAAGGAAAACACGCCTTTGTAATTCCCTTGACGAGCGCCATATTTGAACACATATGGTCCATTAAGGAATCCTTTTGCACGGCTTTGTTTTTCATTTTCAGTTCAAACAATTCCATCATTCGTTACAGTAACAAAAATGCTGTATGCTATGCAGGTAATTAACAAAAGCTGGATTTTTTTTCTCAGACAGTGAAATTGCACGATTGTACAAATTTCACACTTCGTACCGACTTTGTAAATTTTGCTCGCAGTTAATGTACAAGCATTACCCCGTTTCATACATTTAATCATGCTTTTATTTAAATAGAATTTTACATCCCTATGTGTTTCACGATGTAGTATAAAATGTGCATCTCGTTATTTAAAGTTTTCTAAAAGCATTTTTTAATTTAGTTTCAGTTTCATTATTACGACAATTTACATACTGAATTCTGTAGGTACACTATCAAAGATCGTAGGTTTATCTGTGCCGTGTTTAGGATTACACGTTAAACTACTATCTATCAAAAATTATACAGTTTAGTCAGTAAAAAGCTGTTGACGTGAAATTCGGAATTGGCGGGGTTAGTTCCGTATTGGAAGAGTCGTCGTTAGATGTCGCTTTTATATAATAAAATGTTTTAGAATTCAAAGTCCTTTTGTTGTAAAAATAATTATGCTTTGTTGTAAATAGGTTTATCCGTAAGTAAACGTATTATTATAAAAGTCTTTGAAGTTTCAGTTTTTTTGTGCCTTTTTCGTTGGTTAGTTTTATGTTGTAACTAAATTCGATTATTATTATTTCAGTTTTATATTTTATTTATTTCAGCTAATTAATTAGTTTGTTAAATTTAAAACAGAAAAATTCGGAAACTTTGTAAAATTCACATAAAAGCAATGACCGTTTGTATAATTTCGGGTATGTAAACAAAAGTAAAGAAAAGGTAAATTGAATATAAGCAAACCAAACACTATGGTTTTTGTTGTATTTTGATAAATTATACGTACCAATATGCTCAAAGCAGCTACTAAGCTCTTTATGAGAAAGATACCCTGAAAGCTTTACCAAAAAATCACCTAACTTCTCGCGCGGTGTGGAGAGACTAGATTTGGTATAAATTAAACATAAACGTTTACCAAAACAAATCAAGACTACGGGCAAAAATAACTTAAAATAAATTTTAGCGGACACCGAATGCTAAGCTAAGCGAAAGAACTTTATGAAAGCTAATAATATCATTCAATTTGCTTTGAACCGAAATGTTTAATTTACTTGATTTAAAATAATTTACGTCAGTGTCGTAGCAGTGTCTAAGGTAAACTTACACTAGTCGAAAAATAAAATTAGTAATTACTATTTGTCAAGCTGCGCGCATGACACCTGTGACACTGCGTCCTTTAGGATTTAAAACAAAATACTGATATTTCTACTGATTAATCTCCTATATTAAATGCCTTACTCTAATATTGAATACCAGGTAGCTTAAGGGAATGTGGTAGGATCTGAAGAAAATGAAAACTCAGTAAAAGAGCAGCTATGCGCGTTGATGACATTGTGCAAGGTGAAACAAAACCTTAAAGTGTGAATGTAAAATTTAATAACTTCACACAAGATGACAATTGGGTCGTTATACTTCGCGTAATTTAATTATAGGGTGTTTTAAGCATTTAGGTTGGTAATGAGAAACTACTAAATTTAAATTTTGCTAACCGCGTATGTCCTAAAGGGATACATTGCTTTACGCATAATTTGGTTTAATTAATTATTAAACTAAATTGAAAATTAATCTAGGAAAATTATTATTTGAACTAGTAAAACAAAAATTGAATATACCTGCATATTTAAAGTTACGATTGTATTAATTTTGATTACGGCTTAACAATAGAAAATTGCCGCTTGAAAATGTTTGACTTTATTAACCTTCGTAAAACTTTCGGCGTTCTTTGTTAACGCGTTCGTACTGGCTGTTAAAGAGTTTTGAAGAGCAAAATGTTGCGTTATTTTAAGAAAGGCAAAATTAATTGAGTGACAATAAATTAGTAGAGGTAGAAAGACAGATTTGGCTTGATAAGTTTAATGAGTTGGGCATAAGGCGCCAGCTGGTTTCCCATTAAAACTAAAATATGATTCTGCTAATGAGGCGCTCTGCCTTCTGTGTCTCTTGTACACAGCTCAAGTTGTGCTTTTACCAGTTTACTTGCTTGTTTAGCAAGTATATTAGCACAGAAATTTTATTATACACAGCTTAAATTACCATAATAATGGAAATTTAAATTAAACGCTTGCTCAAATTAATGAAAAATGTCTGGATGTTTCCTAATGCTTACCTTAATGGTATATTATCTCAGCTACGTATATAATATAAAACTTTCGTACTTTTAAATATAAAACACATACAATTTTAAATATCTTGATGAATATTGTTTATTCCTAAAAGAATCATAAATTAATTTATAACTAACCAAACGTGCAAGTTACATTAGCGCTTACTTTGAGTTCATAAGTGGGAATGGTTTAGTTATTAATAGAACCACAATATGTATATCACTTTAGACTACTAAATTTTTTATAAATTATGTTAATGTATAATATACAATATCAAGAGTAATTAATATTGGGGTTTATTAATGCACGAGTACATTTTCACTCAACCAAAACCAACCATCTTCGTTATCTCGTTATTCTATCTATCCAACGGGAAAAACTACCCAATTCAAATTCAAGCCGTTTACCACTGAGAAATGATGGCTAGCTAATTGCAGTAGAGAAGGAGGTGGGTCAAGGTAAAGAGTTTCAAGAAGGCCTGAAGCAAAACTATGAAAAATAAACATATAAACCACTAACGTTTTTAGTTCTCAAAACTACCACAAATTATCAAAAAGGGGAACATAAAAAAAATATAATATAAAATACGGGAACAACTAAATGTATTCATCGATTGCCTTTTATTCTATCTAGTAATAATAACACAGGTCAACAAAAAAAAGATTTTTTTTTGTGTTTCTGTTCTAATGCTTAAATTCTGATTCTAGACATCGAAATATACTTAAATTTTCAGTTTTAGCTTTTAAAGTTTGCTTTTGTCTGATTAACGCCGGTAAGTAAGTTTTAAAGATTTTAATTGATTTTATGAGCAACTGATGGTACCACTTTGATTAACCCTATCGGAAATTGCATATTATTTGTAAAGGGCACAGTAGTGAGTATTTACTTGTCTATCACAATGTAAAAGTGTGAAAATTATACTTAAAAAGTTAAAATATGCAGAATACCATTGGCCAGTGATAGGTGATTTTAAGATGGTTGGTTTGCTGATGGGAATGCAAGGCGGATATACTAAATACCCTTGTCACCTTTGCTTATAGGATAGCAGAGCAGATGCAGTACATTACCAACGGCGTATATGCCCTGATTGGTTCGAATTTAAGATAGGAAAACATACTGTAAAGTCGGAACCAATTGGAGAGCGTTACACATAAAATTAGCATAGATAATATGGGTGCCTACAAGGAGAACGTTTTCACCAAAATGTGATGGACCTTGAACGATGTTACCAAAGGCAGTACAATGAGAATATGATGAGAGATTACATTTGGGGTTGAATATGAGACAGCCCATATAAACATAAGAAAAACATTAAAAATATTCATTTTTGAAATTGAATTTTTGTTTTTTTACATTTATTTGCTGTTGTTTATCGCAACTCTTGCATAAAAAAGACTCTAGTGTTCAGCAAAAACTTTTCTAATCGTAATTTAAAATAAAATTATGGAAAAAATATACAAATCTGCCATTTTTCTTAAAAATTCGAAGAATTGCTCTAGTTTCTACAAAAGCAAACTTTGATCAAAAAAATTATTTTTTCCCTTATTTTTAACGTAGGAGAAACTAAAATTTCATATGCAGAAGCCAGACCCAAAAATCGTGTTGACCTGTGTAATAATTGAGACACCTTATTATTATTGATTCTCACTTAATGAAAAAAAACGAGAGTTTAGGATTTTTAAACATTTGATGGTTAACTCACATATTTTGAAAAAATTAAGTTTTTATGAACAAATATTAAAAAATCGTTGATATTGACGCAATATACATAGAGAGCGAAACCAGTTTGAACAAGTTTAATGAAACCTATGATGTTAATCTATGTTCTTTCGTGTAAAAAGGCTAACAGTGTTGAAATCGTTACTTCACAAAGTTACATTATAATATTTATGAGTTTTGATAAATTTTTGTAACTACACACTCCTCAGTGCTTGTATTTGCCGGACGTTTAAATGCAATATTTCAAGTCGGAATGAAAGTAAAACGTTTCAAGTGCATGCAAACAACCGCAACGAGAAAGTCAATATTAGTTACAGTGGTAAAAGTTTTTATAAGTACCTAAATAAAGTGCTTGTTTTTCTTTAAATTTAATTACGTTTACGTAAATAAAGATAGTGAGAATTCGGTTTGTTAATTACACCAAATAAAACAATAATGGAGATGGTTAAAAGTCATTTATACAAACAGTTAAAGATGTGACGTTTAAATGCAAAATTCAGGTATAAAATAATGACATTTTATAGCAATGAATTGATAAATTCTAAAATTCTCTTAGAGCAGCCTTGACATGAAATCAAAATTCAAAATATTCAAAAAAACAAAGCCTGATCCAAATCGAAATTTACGTACATGAATGACGTAACCACGCTGTTTTCCTGGACTCAAGCATAATAATTATAGAACTGTCGGCAGCTAAAAGAAGAGCGAGGAGATGAAAAATTCCAAACTTTTTAGATCTTTTTGGAGAATTAGTAGAACAAAATTAAATTTTAATCCTTTCTGGTACAGAAAAAGTAATCGGTAAATTAACTGTAGTACAATAGATGCAGTTTTCCATATTACGATAAGAAACCATAATTTACATATTCCTTATTGTGTATTGAGGCGTAACCTTGCTTAACTTTATAAACTTTTGTTTATAGTTTAATTTCACGTTTTAGGACGTTTCTCATGTAGCACACAATCTTGGCGATATATTGCCGCAATATTGAAATTCTTATGTAATATTTACCCAACCCAATATAACGTCAAGATTGTGCTACGTAGATGTATATGATATATAGAAAAAAAAAAATTTTCAAAAAAACCTAGACAAAAATGCAAACTTTCCAGTTTCTTTTCGGCTCTAGATGGTAAACGGTAATAGATGTCGATGATAGTCCAGTAAACTAATAGGTGAATAGATACTATTGATGGTAGATTTGCAGACAAACTGATAAGTGAATATCTACCACAATATTAAAACTTAAAAAAATTGAAGTCGTAAGATTTGTTAAAAATACGTCTGTTACCAATCGTAGCTCTGGGTAGACTGCTTAGCCGCTTACACATTATAGGTAATGCAGCTAACCTTGTAGCCAAAAATTTCACATTTGCTGCAATATTCTAGAATGAAGTATTCTAGTATGCAAGAAAGTTAAGTAAATACAGAACCGTTTCGAGGGAAATTTATAAAAAATTAAGTTAAGGAGAAACAAATGAAAAATTTAATTTCACTTATCATTTTTGCATAGTGTCAGCTCGATTTCACAAATACCACGTCGAATCTGTCTTTCAGTTCAGAAATGGTTCTTGGATTACTGACATATCACTTTCATTTCAAAATATCTTAAATAAATTAACCCAAGGGCGTCAAATTGCATTATCTTGGTGGCCAATTCACATCGCCGTGGTGGGAGATAACTTTCCCTTTATATTTAGTTTTCAACAATTTTATTGTTTTGTTTACTATGTGTCAAGTTGCTCCGTCCTGTTGAAACCACATGTTTTCAAGATCCATTTCAGCAATCTGAGGCCAGAAGAAATTGTTTATTTTCTCATAGTAACTAACGTTGTTGATTGTACGGTTAAATCACTCCGCTAGCCTCAAATTGGCAAAGAAAAATCACTTTTGGATTGCACTAACCTTTGGCAGTGGAGTTTGTCACAAATGCCACTTGTTCCTTTGAAACTGCTAAAGGTAGATAACTTCGGGTATTTAATCCACAGTCGAAAAGTCGTGGGTCGCACCTTGTGCTTCTTCAGTAACACTATCTGCAAAAGGTAAAAGTATGGACGCCAGTTAGGAATAAAAAACAAGTGTATATTTGGCATCCAAAGAATGCAGATATAGATTCAACGAGCACCAGCTCCAAGCAATGGATCAGTAGGCTGAAGGCCTCGCAATCAATTATAATGAGTGTAAACCAAACGCTCTGATAGAGCTAAATGAAAGGTACTTGTTTATCTTGTGAAACCAAACAGCGCCACAAGGTTACAAACCTCGGTAAAGCATGCAACGAATAAAAGCTAACGTGCAATGCAATATTGATACAAAGCGCACAATAAGTGCAATTGATTTAAACTAACTTTACTGCTCCTTATTGTTATTATTTTTTTTTATTCTATTGGTTGTTGTTTTATTGTTGATTTTGTTTTTTAATGTTTTTGTTTTGTATTAATTATGTAAAAAGGTTAATCCGTTAATAAATCTTAATAATAACACACCTCTTGTGTAGAAACAAATCGTCACCGTTAGCTGGTGGTGTGGTAGAGGCATCCTCCTCCCAGTTTTAAGTAGGGCTAGATGCAACTCAAATTGTGACTGGTAATGATGACAACCCTGTAAGTTCAAACAATGAGCGCCTGCAAAAATAGAACATGCACAAACTTCTGAAATAAATGAATTACATTAATGTGCGCTGCTAATTTCAAAAGTGAACAAGTTAAAATATAAAGAGATAGAAATTTAAAGTAATTGTTTTCGATTCTGAAGACGAGAACTTCACCGGAGAAGAATCGTGTGACCTTGAAGTTAATCTCACAAATGATTACGGAGGGTATTTCGATGGATCGATTTCTTGAATTCTGTTAAGTTAAATGTTATGAAATGAAAAACTACCATGTGCGTGACCCAAAATAGATGCAATGTAGCACACACACATAAAATTTTGGTGAAAACCAGTACATCGACAAACGTAGAAGGCTTTCAATTTTGACAATATTTGATCTTGAAAATTAAAAAAACTTTAACGCTCAGAATTTATAACTACTGCCCGTCGACTTGTTTGATTTCTCCCCTCTACTTCAGCTGGTCAAAATCCCCCAGAAGTCACCAAATAGCAACTATGGCTGCATACTCCCAGGCGTAAAATTACAACTCACAATGAAATTAATAATTGTCAACAATCTGAAAGCATACAGGGCGTTACAGGATTTTCTGAAATGCCACAATTCTGTTTGTTGATATAGCCATCAAATTTGAAATGGGCCTCATCGGAGATGATTTTCTTCAAAAAATCAGCATTTACTTGTTGTTGTGCTAAGATCCATTCTGCGAACTTTTGGCATTGCCCATGGTCTACTGGCTTCAAATGTCAACTGAATTTTGTAAGCATGCAAATGCACTGCTTTATGAAAGCACCCAATTACTGAGAACAATGGCGAATCCAGGCGGAAATATTTTGTTAAACACTTTCATTAACTGCTGCAATGTTTGCATTATACTGAGCTGCACGAACACGAACAGGTCTCTTCTGGGTTTGAATTGACTCAATCATTTGATTGAATTGAGAATCAACACTTAAAAAAATGGCCTGTTTTAATGGGACACCCATAAATTAAAAATAATACTGACACTTGCAATATTTTCAATTGGATTAAATTCAAACAACTCATTTTGAGGAAAACCCGAAATG
This sequence comes from Rhagonycha fulva, assembly GCA_905340355.1. NCBI lineage: Eukaryota > Metazoa > Arthropoda > Insecta > Coleoptera > Cantharidae > Rhagonycha > Rhagonycha fulva. The sequence continues at coordinate 42,140,298 of HG996556.1, forward strand.
GTTAAATCAATTAGAAAACTTATAAATTCTGACGCCAAAATAGTGAAAATATCCATGTATGTACCTAATTTAACTTTTTACTAATTAAATTAAAAAAGACCCTTAGAATGAAATCAAAAATTTTTTAATACTTTTTGATGCAAATACTGGAATGTTTGCAATTTAATGAAGAGTCGGGGGGTTGAGGGATATGGAATATCTTTCAAATTCAAATTCAAATTTACAAATTGAAAATTCTGTTTTTATGAACGGTAACCTCAAAAATGTGCTGATAATAAGGTAGTTCAAATGTAAATATGTATTTCCTAATGATTTATTATTTCTTCGTCTTATAAAGAAATAACAACAACAAAATTGCTGCCAGAATTCATAAAGTTTTCAATTAGTATAATGAAATAACTTACCTTTAAAAACTTATAAATGAACTCATCTCTTTGTTATTTGAAGTTATTTGAATTATTCTCATTAAATATTATTATATACATTAAATCATATTTAGTTTTAGAAAATTTTCAAATATATAAGCCGTAATAATTTAAAATATGCTACATAATATTAATATGAACCTAATTGGTATGTTTCATTGTTATTTTGATTTAGTTTTTAATATATATTAATATATTTAGAGAAAATGCCTGATTACAATACAAAACATTTTCGAAATAAAATTACAGCATTACGAGCTTTTAAGACTTCAAGAATAAATAACTATTTTAATGATCAATTCATTGAAATCGACCTATCTACTTAATAATGTAATATCGAATTATTACGTAATCATAGCGTAACAAGTCAGTTTACTGAACGAACTCATTTATTGTTAAAATATTGACGATTGATACTGGGCTTCAATATTAAGAAGATTTCAATGATTATAATTTTATCAAAAATGTTTACTTTTAATTAGATTGAACAAATAATTTTCCACATTTCATTTCTGCTGTTAAAATTAGCTGTTGATTGATGTTTAAGTAAAGTGAGCAAACTAAATAACATTTTTTTATTTTTCAAAAAAAATTATTTTGGTTGTAAAAGTTTGACCTTTATCTTGAAAAAACATTTGCGGCAGAATTTCCAGTGTTCTTTTGAGGAAAGCGTTGAAGCCGACCAAATGCAGTCATATATTATATTGGTTTATTCCAAAAATTACGTATTAGCTGAAGAATCGAACAAAAAGTTATTTTTTGAAAAGATTTTTTTTTGTTGAAATGAAAAGTACAGGGTTCGATAATTGCTATTATAAGATACTTAATGGTTACGTACGTTTGAAATGTTTCAACTGAACCGATTCAGCATCTTTTTCAGTAGTCACTAGAGTAAGTTCATTGGGCTTCGGGGCCAACTTATTCAACTTGAACGCTCGTCTACGGACATTTCCTGAATAAATGAATCGTAAATACAAAATGTTATCTATCGTTACAAAACGTTGTAAAAAATATTTTATTTTTACTGACCATTATAATTTATTTAATCGAATTAGTTTAAATTTCATGGAATTGATATCACTGAAAGAAGTGGTAATAATAAACTTTTCAATGAACACAAAAATAACTGAACTTTGTTGAAGTTGTTAAAGTTTTGACAGCTTCTGTATTACTTTATATCCTACTTTTAGACAATATAGATATATGTTTTATACTTGTATAACTGTGATTTTACTCTTATCAACTTTTTATGAGTTTTCTTTTTGTTTTTCAAAAGCAGCAATGTCATATCACAGTACTATTTTAAATAATTTGTTGGAAACAAGCTTATTTTTCTTTGGAAAGCAAGAAACTTAAAATTCTATAGGCAGCTATTCTTTAAAATAAATGTACATCAGAATTTACATTGAAATAGTTTTCAAATGCAATTTTGTAATAAATTGCATTTTACTGAAAAGCTGGATATGAAAGTATAAATAAAAATTTTCAATAAATGTCTGCCATGATTTAAGGTTATAAAAGAATTTCAGTTAATGTATTGTTTGCATTTATAACTTATATATTGCGTGTTTCTAAAATCTGACTTGGAATGGAACGGAACAAATTGGCTGTAATAAAACTGAACAAAGTCAAACTGAGAATTAAAGCGTTTTTTACTCTAGTTAGTTAACTGTAACTGATTCTGCAGAAACCACGTCATGATTGGTAATTGCGAACATTGTCATAAAGCTTAGTGGAGTTGATTTCCACTACAATTTTTTCTCAATAAATCAAAACCGTACAAAGTAACACAGAAAAAAAAAAAACACTGATGTGGGTGCCGGGACACACTGGTATCAGTGGCAATGAAAAAGCCGACTCCCTAGCAAGGGAGGCTGCATGTAATAGTTTAGTAGGTCCAGAACCAACTTGCGGGATTGCATACAAGACTGCAAAAGGGACTATCAAGGAACTACTAAGAGAGAAACACCTTGTGTACTGGAGGAATCTTCCGGGACTGAGGCAATCGCGGATGTTCATTCGGGAACCCTCCGGGGACAAAAAGATCAAAGAAATACTCCGACTGAGCAGAACTCAGTTGAGGAAAACAGTAGGACTATATACAGGACACTGCTGCTTAAATGAACACCTCAATAATATTGGGGTCGTTGAAGATCCTACATGTAGTATGTGTGGGGAGGAGGAAGAAACTCCATACCACCTGCTATGTGTATGTCCAGCTCTTGCCACTGTAAGGCATGAACACCTAGGGAGTCGCTATCCGACCACCGAGGAGATAAGAAATTCACCCATCAATAATGTACTCAACTTTGTTGAGGACTTGAACTTGATGGGGTAAAACTAGGAACGCGGGGTACAATGGGCCAGGAGCCTAAGTGCAAGTGGGAGTACTTTTACAGACCACACCCGTTCAGCAATAATAATAATAATAACACAGAAAAACAAGTCCGTCGTTATATTTCCGAAATGCGGTCGTTAAACGCAAATTCGTTATATTAACGAAAATTTCGTAACTATTACTAATTTTTTGTAAATTCGTAAAATTGTAGTTCGTTAAGAAGATTTTCTTTTTTATAACTTGAACTGTCCTAACAAAATTATTAGTGCAAAATAAGCTTTTATTAAAATTTTACATTTTGCCAATAAGCGCTAGTGTTATTACTGATAGATAAAAAATAGAAAAAAAAACAGATTCTGTTACATTATCTGAAATTTTTACTCTCGTTCGTAACGAACTTAAAACCATTAGAGAGTGTCATTTTCTCCAAGGAAATCGACTGTCAAGCGATTGAAATCGAATCGAATTTAAGCTTAAAGATAAAATATATAATAAACGTTATTATTAGACTTACTCATTTTTTATACCCTTTAAAAATTCACCATATTACAAAATTTCCTTAACTTATGGCGCATTCACATTACTTATTGTTGTAACGAATTTAATTATAGCCTTGTTGTTCGAGCAAACAACGATATTAGTTATTTAATAACACAACACAAATAATACGTTAAAGCTTTCTATGTAAATTTCTAGTTTTCTAACCTACCACTAACGTTAATTATAATTTACAGCCGACAAGCGAAATTTACATGAAAATGATTTAAATTTTGAATAGTCCATAATTTTAGTTTGTTGTAATTTAATTGTTAAATGTTCAAGCTATTTACAGTAACTTAAAATTTCCTAAAGGCACGAATTGGTTTACACTAACAATTTAGGGATAAAACAGCAACAGAGATTCTACGAAGCGGTTTGTTTTGTGGATTAACTGTTAAACCTGTATACAGAAAATTTTTCAGCTCATCTCAAGTTTTCGCGCTCTTCAATATCGAAACTAAATTTATAGCAGGAAAATTTAAGTTTCTACCATGAAAACCTTCGAGTTTTCTTAATTATTTAAACGTGAACTTGTAGTTTAAGTTTTCACCGCTTTTTGTGGACTTATACTACGTAAGGTGTAATTGTATTTTAAAACGTTCTCACTTGACGATAGAAAATTGCTTTTAAACGTACTTAGAAAGGCATTCGTTATTTTATTATATCGTAGTTAAGTGCCAAATTAAATTTTAACTGAAAAGCTATTAAAAAAGTTACCAATATATTTTGCTCTTTTACTACGTCAACAAGATAATTGAAAGCGAGTAATCGAATAGAATTTCTAAAATACTGCAAAATGCTATTCTTAACTTACCTTCTTCGTTCATCTCTAAATCGAATTGCATTTTGTTCGTATACTCCACGTCTTTCCATACTGATATATTGGGTAGTTTTTTCTAATAAGATATTGTACTGAGTCTGAAGTACAATTGCCCTTAAGTTTAATCACTGCCTTGATGATCCACGAGCGTATTGGTGGACAGGCTAGCTACGGTTTAGATATCACCTTAGCCATGAATGCGTAGGTTTCTCACACGCAGTTTGTAGATTATTTCTAAGTTGTGGGTCCGGCGATTGTTCTACAACTAACTATTGGACATGCGGTTCATAAATTATACTCGTCCGGTGTAATCCTTATTTTACTAGAACCAAAATAATTTTTAATTTTCGAAAAATTATAATGTTACATAGTCAATATTCTAATTTTTCCAGATCGTAGTCCCCCTGATTGAGGCGGAAAATGAGGTAGTTTTATATAAATTTTTCATTACCGCTATGCTATGTTTAATCTTAAATGAAAGCAATATTATTATAGTTGGCTTTCATATATTTTGAACGCAGTCACATCTGCATTATTACAGTAAGAGTTTTCAGAACTCAATTTGAAAAATTTTCACATAATATTACTATTATAATGTAATACTTCTTTGCTATATTTTGTCATGATGTCATAATATGAGTTAGAGGATAGTTTCAGAATATTTTATAATACTCGTATAATATAAACATTTTTTTGTTGTTTCTAAAATAGCGAGAAAAAGATAACAATTTTAAACAATATATAATATATCAATCCATGATAGCAAAAAATTTTTGACAAAAAATTGGGAAAATTAAAATATGCGTAAAATAAAATACGCCATGCGTCTACTACTTTTTACAAAAACTTTTACCTAATCTAAAGTTTCTCTTTGATATTCAAATTTATTCGCGGGTTGTTTAACATATTCAATTAATTTTAATTACTAACAACTTTGATAAGCACCGCAATTAAGTACACAAGATCGGTAATTCTCTTTTATGTTTTTGTAACTGAAAATATTGTAGCTATAAAAATGTAAAGTCGCTTTTTAATAAATTGTTGTGCTTCCTTAAATTTCAAGTTTTTATGGAGAAAATATGAAGAGGAAATTTATTGCGCAAATATCGTGTATTTACGAGTTTCCTTGCCGTATCATGAAATGATCTACCTAGTAAAAATAACTGTGATATGTGAGTGCAAATAGCTAAGAAAAGTCTAATGCCAATGTATGAGGTGAAAGGGCATGCGAATCGCACATAAGGGATCGCAAGAATCGTAAAACTGCGAACTCCACGACCATACAAAGTTTAACATTAGTAGCCTTGATCTCAATCCGTCCTACATAATTTAGGAATTCGATGTAATAAAGCTGGATTTTTCAAATCCAATTTAGTATTCCAGTTGAAAGATGTGCAAAGTTTGAAAAACGGGAACGCCTAAATAAAAACTTTCTATTTCCTAAACAATTTATCCTGTGAAATAATATTAACTTTCGAATATATTAAATTCATAAAAAAAATCGTTTACAATGTTTTAATCATTCATTTCGTTCGATCAGCTTTAACTCACTTTTTCCCCTTTTCTTTTTTCTAATTATTTTTATTTTTGTAAAAAATAATTCGACAATCTAATTACACAGTATTTTGTTCGTGATGAGATCAAAGCACGAAGACCCTCACATGTAATTTTCAGGATCAATTGGGGAGGAATACTAAATTAAATTTTTTAAGTGATGTAAAATTTGTACCTACATACGAATACATTTTTTGTTTTAACAAATATGCAAAATTTATATTATTTAATTTAAAATTCTTTGCCAAATTTATTTGTATAATTAGGTTTTCCAAAGTAAAGGATTAAACATCGAGTAAAATTTTGAATAAATAACGAGCTTAATTAATTTTAATCACAAACAGACTTAAACTGAATTATAATTTAATTAAAATATAAAAAAAATCGTTAGCGAAAAATGTTAGGTGCCCGTTTAACGCGCAGAATTCCGGAAATGTAATAAAACAGAAACGGATAAAATGATCCTCTATAAACTTAACACCTCTAACGAGCGAAAAACGAACACTAAACTACTGAATAGTGGCGCTATATTAGTTTCAGAGGGAAATGATAAAAAATAATAAATTGTCTGGAAAACTTTGTACTATTACATTTTTTGCTATTTTATTTTATATTGGCTACTTTCAGCTAAGCGATTTATTTGCAAGCGTTATATAGCAAACTTATAATACAACCGGGCTAAGTAAGTAAGACGAAGTATACATGCAATTTGCTGTGAATTAAAATAAGTTCTGAAACAAAGGCTACATTTTGCTTTTTTTAATTGAATCGTTTTTAATAATAATAATTATAATAACACCAAGAAGGTTCTCGCCAAAATGCAATTAAAGTTAAACGACAAATTAAACTTAGCTTAGGTCGGGTCCTTTTATAATTTAATAGCATCATTTTATTTATTTTCACTAATTTATAAAATAAAAACTTTATTTTAATTTATTTAAAATTACTCGGCCTTCGGCATCGCGCATGACAATCCTGGTTATCTAGAGAATAAAGAATTTTTAGATGTGCATGTACTTAGCACCGCCACTTTTGAAAATCACAAAAATTTTAATTGTGCTGGATTGTGCCCGGTGTGTGCCGCGTTGTGCCGTATTTTTTTTGAAAAATTTTTTTTTCGGATTTTATGGAGGTAGCCTATTTTGAGGGTGGTGGTTAGCACCGCCATTTTTGATAATTTCAAAAATTTTAATTGTGCTGAATTGCGCCCGTTGTGTGCCACAGTGTGCCATAAATCATAATATTTTATTTTGATAAATAAATTTTTTTTGGACCAAAACGTGTTTTATCGATGGTCGTTAGTACCGCCGCATTTGATAATTTTAAAAATTTTAGTTGTGCTGAATTGTGCTCGTCGTGTGCTACAGTGTGCCGTAAATTTTAAAATTTTATTTTGAAAAAGAAAATTTTTTTGGGCCAAAACGTGTTTTATCGAAAGTCGTTAGCACCGCCATTTTGGAGAATCTCAACAATTTTAATTGTACTGCATTGTGCCCGTTGTGTGCCATAGTGTGCCGTAAATTTTAAAATTTTATTTTCACAAATACTATATAAATAATTTTATTTTCCAAACCCTCATTAGGGTAAAAGGATCGAGGAAATAGAGTTCAAACGGGGGGAGGGCAAATTAAACCTTAACTATGGGCGTTTTATACCGGTTTAGTGGTGACTAATCATTTGGCCACGTGATGATGTCATTTAAGGTTTTTCTCTACACATCTTGATCTAAAGCCTGGCGAGTTGCCTCACCTAGTCCGCAGTTTATTATAATTCTTTTATCTGGCCGACCCCTCTTTTTGACGATTTTCCCCTAGGTCTTTTGAACTTGATTTTTTCCTGTATTATCAATTTCTCCATCGTTTCATTTCTCTTGGATATATGTCCTAGATACCAAAGATGCATTCGATTAACTTCTTCAAGCAGATGTCATTTGACGCTGAACTGCTCTAAAACAGAATTATTAGTGCGGTGTTTTGTCTAAGATATTCTGAGGACCCTTTGGTAGACCCACATTTTAAGTGCATCGGTGCTCTTCTGATCAGCTTTCTTCAATGTCTAGGTCTCAGCAGTGCATGCAACGACCGGGAAATCAAGAACGTTTGCCAATCTTAGTTTTGTGGCTCCGGCAATTGAGTTATTTATCTAGATATTAACGAGTTTAGATTTAGCTATTGTAGCCAAGGTCAGTCTACTTTTTTATCTTATCCTCACTATCCTCACTATTTGTGATGAATGATCCCATTGAGTACACAATTTTCTCCGTGCAATATCCAAATTTGAAGAATTATTGTTTGCTTTATTTTTTTGGTCTCTTTTGGTCTTCTTCTGGTTAAGTTTCATTCCATGTATTTTGCTGGCTTCTGACAGTTTCCTCATTATAACAGCAATCTATTCGATGTCTTCTGCAATTATCAAGATGTCATCAGCATCACCTTAGATTGCTGAATTTTGTTCTCCTGTAGATATTCTCCTCTGCCACTTGTTGAGGACTTTGGGCATTATATGTTTGCTTTATTTATTAAATAGCACTAGGGACAGCGTGCATCCTTGTCGAACTCCGGCCTGTGTTTGAAATGTACCGGACCTTTGGTCTTTCCAGTTTTGCCTTCATATAATGATTCTATCAGTACTACAAGATGCTTAGGTGTACCCGTTTCCGGAAATGTTTTCCAACGCTGGTTCCATCTCACTCTGTCAAAAGTTTTGGAGTAGTTCACAAAGCAAAGGATTATGGGGACTTTAAACTTTCTAGTCTTTTCAATCATCAGCCTCACGTTTAAAATTTACTCTCCCATGTCTTTACCGGCTACAAAGTCCGCTTGTTCTTTGGTTATCTGTGGCATTATATTTAGTAGCACCTTACTTGAATGTGAAATTAGTTTCTTTCTGCTGGTGAACCCTTTTTTATTATTGGTGTGAATATGGATTCTTTCCAGTCATTAGACCATATGCTCGGGTTCCATACTTTCGTACATAGCAGATACATTATGTCTACTCCCGCTGTTCCCATAACTTTCAGAAGCTTTCCCGTGATTTTTCCTTTTGTAACAAAAAGTTATAACTTTTTTATTTTGATTTAGCACGCCTTTAGGTTCCTTCCATTAGTCTTTTGCGCGACGCTTATGTGCGATTTTTGACATCGTATTCTGTCGAATGATAATTTTGTCACTAAGATTCGGTGTGCAAATTCTTTGCAGATTTTTTGGTCTGCGTGATTTTGCAATTACCTTTCTGCATTTTTTGGATGCAGATATTTTCATGAGACGCGTTTCTATGACTGCTCATATTATTTTGAATCGTACTGCTGAATTGTTATTTGAAATTTCAAGCTGTCTTGTTTCAATTTATACAGTGATTTTTCCCTACCTTCTACTGTCTTGCAGTATTTTTTATTAGTATTTTTGGGTTTCTTCCTTGGAGAAAAAATTTTGTTGGCTGCAACCTTGAGTTATTTTGAAGATAGTATCAGGACGGCCATTTTATGTTCATCTGTGACTTTGATTTCATTGGCAACCAGTGTGAAACCTGTTCCATCATAATAACCATTATATCAGCAGACGAGATTTCGCAGAGTTCCTGTTCTGTCTTGGAGTTAACACCTGTTTCTGGAACGTTTGTTATCAACAACTTGAAGAAAGAAGAGATAGCGGCTACAATAGGTTAATTTGTACAAATAAATTGTGTGAGCACCTTAAGATCTTTTGGTGAGTTTATTTTAACTTATTGTAGTTGTTTTGGGTTAAATTTTGACACCACGATACTTGGTGTACAGTGTTCTAGACACCTGTGGTGCTTTCAGACAGAAATTTTGGTTATTTCAGCAATATTATCACCGGTGATTTCTTGTAGCTATTGTGTTTATTTATTAAAGCTATTTAATATTTATTTTGTTTTGATACTTTGAGAAGCAATAAATCAAACCCGTCACCATGCCTCCGAATTAATTGTTGAGATAGTTATTTTATCACCAGGGCTTCCGCACATCAAATTTTACCAGTTATACTGGGTGTGCGGAGAGTTCTCTTCTCGAAGAGAATTTTTCTTACACTTTCCGAGGCATTTCCATCTTTAAATGATTTTATAACTTGTTTTATATTGCGGGGATGCAATTATATCGTCTATAGACGTCTATAGACGTGCAGGTGTGAACATCTTTATATAAATTTTTTCAGTGAAACTTCCATACTTTAGCTATTCCTTGAATGTGGTTTATTAGCTTCTCATCTTTATTTTTTATTACTTGTGTGCGAAGTTTAAATTCGATTGTCAAGTATCTAACTTTTTTGACAAGTTTTTGAGATTCATTGCAAATTGCATGTTGATCGAGTTCTGGACATATTTCAGTTATCTGTTTATTTTTGTCAACTCAACACGCTTTTTTGATCTCCTTCTTAATTATATCGAGTTTTGGTTTTCTTTCGTTATGTTCTTGTTTGGCCTTTTTCGTAGTTCTATCAAGGTCAAGGTCCCTTTGCAAATCCAATGGTTTCTTCTCGGGACTTTAATGATCTGGAATCTTTTTATACTATTATTCAGCATCCATTTTTTACTATTTTTCCAAGCCTCACTTACCTCCACGTTTAGGTCTGAGTATTTTTTATCTTCTAATGCGTCGAGAAATTTATTAATGTCAGATATTTCTATTCTTCTTTTTATAAACGGTTTTTTAGGGCAGCACAGTTTTACTTTATAGCCAACCCATAACAACTTACGATCAAATCCACATAACGCTCAAAAAATTTGTTTAAATGTCGAATAATTATCTAAAAATAAATTACTTTTCCTAGACCCCCCCCTCTTAGTTTTCCAATTGTTTACTATTAAGAGTACCTTCTAGATTAGGGAACGGCTTTTTAGGAACATAAACTAGGGGAGATCTTTGTACTTTGGGACAGCTTGTACTTTGAGACATTGAGTTTTTAATACTCAAATTCAAATGTATTGCTTTTCTTTTTAAGAGGTTATCCTGCTAACGGATAGAGGTCACTCACTCACTTACTCCTGGGGTATTCCGTACCCCTAAACCCCTAGTTTTCCAATTTTTTACTTTTAAAAGTGTTTTTTTTGGATAATTTGGACGCGTCAGTGGTGTATTTAAAAATTACTTATAAAAAAGGTGCTATACTAACAAGATATATAAATAACATAAAATAACATATAACCTAAGCTATAACCCGAAATCCTTGAAAAAGGGTTATTAGAAAAACTATAATAAAGACATTTGCTACTGTAATATGAAATTTCCACTTACACCTTCAAGAGAATAATTTATAAATGACATAAGGTTTATTCTTTGGCTGACATCTGATTAGTTCAAAGTTCAGGACTTTCGACGCCAGGTTATTTTATCATATTATTTTAATTTTCATAAAATTAAAATAATTATTTAGTATTACCTAACTTTTAAGTTGTAACATTCAGAATGATATTAAAATATAATTTAATTCTTCAGGTTCGGTCAAATTAATAGAGAAAAGTTGAACCGTTTCAACTTGAATATGTAATCACATAATATGCCAGTTATTAAACAGGCTATATCAAACTTTTAAACAATATCCTCTGTTATAAATCCAAAGCACGTTCAGTAAAACATTTACTGGAGTAGTATCCTAACGCTAAGGTTTTGTACTTGTTTTCCACAGAAAACCGCACAGCAATATTTGTTTGCAGCCGCAATATAACAGCGTATTTTAAAATTGTAACTTTAGATTATTATTTACTTTTAAATAAATAATTTAAAAAATAAATTAGAACAGGGAATTGAACCATAAACAAACATTGTTGAGGCTTCACAGTGATGTAAATGTATAAAAACATAATTATTGTTTGGTTTAATAAAAATTAAGTAACCGTAAGAGTACTAATAAAGAATATTCACTTTTACAATGATCCCAAAGTTCGTTACAATATTATTTTATGAAATTTATAACAAAGTGAGCTTGAGTTTCGACAACTTTTCAATGCTTCTGTCAAACAAATTGAAACGATATCTACTGGGATTTTCTCCATAAGTACTTTGTTATGTACGGACTATAATAGTTTTGAAAGATTAATTTTCGAGCATCATCAATTTTATTATTTTTCACAATAAATAATTTGGATTTTGTCTCAATTTAAACAATCCCAGTTTTGTTTTAGGTTCTTTTGTTTACTTATTTTCTGATAGTTTATTGCGCCATTTATTGTAGACTGAATTGTGGTTATTACAGAAAATTCCATTCTTGTGGATTTACAGTATAATTATTTAATAGATTAGACCTCTTAGTACAAGTGGTATTTTCTCTTCAAGTTCAAAGGGCAATTTCTGATGGTTGCTTTGGTTTCAGCTCTCCAGGCTGGATAAGACGTATCGTGTAATTTGCAGCTCATGTTTTTAGGTCGTCTGGGTGACTGGTATTTTGATTAAGTCTATAAGAATGTGTATTTCGTTGTCGTAATTTATTCTCTTCCATAGTTATTTGGGGTCTGCACATTTAAAATTATGCATTTTTTCAAAATAGTGATTTTGAAAACGATGAAATTGTCTTTATATAATATCATGGTACGAAACTAATAAATATTGTAATACTCAGGCTAAACTTGGAAAAAAATATTATCTAACAGTTTCTTCTTAAAAATGTATCTCTCGATTCTAATATGTATTGCGTTGGCTGAGCTTATAGCGGTTCAGTAGCAACTTAGGGTAGATATTGGGAAAGTTTTAGATTACATAAATTTCTGTTCTTTTCTATTTTTTATTATTTATGCTTTAATATGTTTCAAGGTATTTAAATTTATGAAAAGCGGAAATTTCATTATAAATTAATTTTCTTACACCAGATAAAAGAAATTGAAAGTCGGGGATCACGATGCTGCCTTAAGTTTGAGATTTTTAAATTAAGAATTTTGAATTTATTTAATTTGCAGATTAATAATACACCAAAAAGTAAAGTTTCACTAGCGACAGCTAAACATAATATATTCAATTTCTCTGTTGCTGAATTGATTTAGAAACCATACAACTTAACGAATCTCATTAAATTTATTAATTTGAACATAGCAAGTAACTTTTAACTAAACAACCTCTTCGTAAGTTCGCACACAATACATGAAAAGTGCGTTGATGCTTATCAAATAATGAAAGGATACCCATATAAAGTTTTGAAAGTAAGGGTTTATTAAAATTTAAAACAAACTTTTTTGTGTATTAATAATATTATTCCAAGTTGCGTACAATAATTATACATATTTATGTATTAAATTGAATTGAATTTTGAATACAATATAGAACTTAATACGCATTGATGCGTTCTTACCAAATAATGAACAGTACAAAATGTCTTGTATTAAACTTACAAAATTATATTTTGAGCTATACAAAACTTCGTCACGAAGTTAAAAACAAAAATTAAGCTTTTCTTTGTGATATATTGTCAACTTATTTAAATTTGTATTGTTTCAGCACTGCTGGTGATAGTAGGAGCCGCAATTTATCCTATAGGATGGGACAATCGAGAAGTTCGTGAATGTTGTGGAAATTCTAGTCATGCCTATAAACTGGGTTAGTATATTATGTAAATATGCCTAATAATTTTATCAATACCTACCAAAAAGAAAAATTTTACGAGTTACACAAAATTCTTTATTTAGTTAATCCGGCGTTTACTTACTCTAATTATATTACTACTACCGGCTTTTCTCCGTTTGATATGACGATAGAGGGATATAATTTTTTTGAAAATGGCTTGATTACACAAGGGAAATCCTGTATAAAAGTATTGAAGCTTAAGCTAACCTTATAGAGAGAAAAGTTATGTAATCAAAAAATAATATTTTTTTTGTGTGCTGATTTAATAAGAAAAACAGTTTATTATTTATTACATTTTTATTTGTAGCTTTTTTCAAATAATGTTTGTTTGTATTATAAATTTTGTTTGTACAGAGCATTCAACTGAGATATTAAAAAAAACATAAGTTTAAGCGCTAAAAGCAGAATTTATGATTTTATCTTAAGGATTTCTAATCTTATATTAAATTATCCAAGTAAATATTTTTCATAAACTAACCGTTAAAATTTTTTAATTACTATTTACTAAATTTTCCGCTTTATTTTTATTTCAATCTGGAAAACTGACTGTTTAGAAATTCATCTGTGATGAAAATATATTCTGAAGTTTTTATTTTGTAGTCAGTCATAAGACAAACAAATTATTACCACACATCTACAACCTTATCATAAAATCCGGTGTTTTACACCATTTTCGTTTATAAAATAAAAAATAATTGGCAATTGCACGAGATAGCAGGATAATTCAGATTTAACATGGATTTTTATTTGACATGCTTTTTAGACAAATTGAAAGTTGTAGTTTTGCAGTAGTTTTAAGTTCTAAATAATTTATTGTGTCTCGTTACTTTAAACTTGTTTTGAAGTTTGTTATTAAAATTTTTTAAGTTTATTCCCAAAAACTTTAAAATTAAAGTTTATAATTTGAAACTTTCTGAAAGGAGTAGTAAATATTTTCTAACTAAGTATTTTTATTTCATTAAAATATTTTAGAAACTTTGCACCTCACGTGTTAGAGCACTTGGCAATAACACTCTAACAAATTTTCTTACGGAAAATTTTACAGCAACTGGGATTTATGGTAAATACTTAATTTAAGCAAGTAAGTTATCGGGACTACCCTTAGGAGGTGATGTACAGAGGTCAAAGGGTTTCAGATTGCCAAAGTTCAACACAAACAAAATTATATAATAACAAAATGATTACTTCATTAAGGTTCAAAGAGCAAATAGAAAAATTGTCAACAACGTGTCATTAAATCGTACGAAAAGTTAGAAATTTTAGAATCAATTAGAGAGAAGTAGTAACTACTACTGAAGTATAAAAATCAATCCCAATTTTTTATTCGTCTAAATGTAAAATTAACATTCAGTTTATTCTGCTCGTCCATTAAATGCGACTCTCCAAGCTTGATACCTAATAAAGTAATTTTGAAATATTTTTACATGAACTTCAACACTCTTACAGGATGTACTAAAAAACATGGCAAAATACCAGAGACAAATCAATTAGAATTTGTCGTAAAAGATTTTACTACAAATTTGTCTGAAGCGAAATAGCAAATTGTTTTAATGGTTGAAGTTAGAAATCATTTATTACCGATACAGCGTATATTATTGTACAGAAAGATAATAAATCAACAATTGATTTTGTAACAACTAATATATTACTTAATTTGAGATGTCTAATGGTTTGAGATTTGAGTTACTAATAGTTTAAAGCATGCATAAATTAAAACAGTATGAAATTTATTAGTGTATACAGTGCAACTTTGATATAAAGAACATTTAAAGGGTGTCCCATTATAGCAATCTATTTTGAAATTTAAGGAAAACTTAGTTTGAAAAATTCTGATGTTTTTATTTTAATAAAGAGTGTAGACATGGAGGTTATGTATGGAACACGATATCCCATAAATGGCCGCTTCGTGACTGATGGCACTCGTTGGTCCTTTCGATGAAATTTTCTATAGCATAGTGCCGATGTCAGCTTAATTTCGTCAATGGCGCGTCGAATCTTGTCTTACAGTTCAGAAATTGTTTTCAAACACCCTCAAAGAACGAAATTTAAAGGCCTCAAATTGTAGGATCTTTGTGGTAAATTTATATCTCCGCATTGCGAGATAACTCTCTCTTTCTCTCATTAAATTTCTTTTTCAACAATTCTATTGTTTCGTTCGCTGTGTGGCAGGTTGCACCATCCTGTTAAAACTATATATGGTTTCTGAGATTCATTTAAGCAATTTGGGGCCAGAAGAAGTTTTTTATGATCTCACGGTAACGAACGTCGTTAACTGTAATTGCATTGTTAGCCCCATTCTTGAAGAAGAACGGTCTAATCACTCCGCCAACCCAAAATGCTTATCAAATAGTGGCTCCTGGAGAATGCATAGGACGTTGAAGGATCACTCATGGATTTTGAGTTCCCCAAACGCAACAATTTTGTTTGTTTACATAACCATAAAGTTTGAAATGCGTCTCATCGCAGAAGATGGTTTTATTTAAAAAATCTGCATTCATGTGTTGCTGCGAACATTCGGCGCTGCGCATGGTCTACTGGCTTCAAATGCTGTATCAACTGAATCTGGTAAGCATAGAAATGCAGATTTTTAGTTAAAATTTGCTATCAACTGGTTCATAAAAGTTCCAATTGCTGATAACGACAGCGAATCAAGTTGAAAGGATACTGTTCAACATTCTCACTAACTGTTGCAATGTTTGCTTTAAACCGAGCTCTACGAACACGAACAGGTTTTTTTCTGGGTTTGATCGTTTTGGGATCGAACCTAATCGTCTCAAATTTCTTCATTAATTGAGCTACTGTACGGTTATGGCTACCGAAAAATTAACGACATTTTTGAACCGTCTCCGCAAAAATTTCACCATTTTGGTAGTAGATTTTTTCAGTGTTTATGAATTGTATTTTTTTTTGTACTTTTAATTTGTTCTACTTGTAATTTTATGATTGTATATTTCATGGGTTTCCTGGTTTAACTTTACTACTATGGGTTGTTTAGAAAGTAATTTCGTTTTCTTTTGGGTGGGAGAAGATTTTCTTCATTTTGGTCCCAAAACTTTTTGCCATCTTTTTGGCAGTAAAATGATTTTATGCTCATAAAACTTCTAATCTTTACTGACGAAAAACTGATGTAATTCAATTTTGACGTCCTCATTTAAAGTAAAGGTTTTGCCATCTAAAACATTTTGTAGAGACCAAAATAAATAACAATCTGAAGGTGCCAAATTTGGAGAATATGGTGGGTATGGTATTACATCCCATCCAAGCTGTAAAAAGTTTTGGCAAATTATCTAACTGGTAAGAAGAGGTCTCGCATATTAGAATTGGTCAATTCTGGTCTTTTTAGAGTGAATTGGAGTGAATCATTTAATTTGTCCAATTAAGTACACTTTAGAGTTGATCTTGGTAAAGTTTGATAGAAGCTCAAAAAAACAATTCCTTTGAAATCCAACCAAACAGACAGCATCATCTTTTTTAGACAATTTACTTCTTGTACACAGTGACCATTTGCTTCAAAAAATGATCATTTTCTTAACGTTTGAGAAGCAATTCACAAACGTCAACACTACGAAACAAATTTCTTTCTATAAGAACGTTTAGAAACCATATGTCAAGTTTTGAAATAAATCCAAAGCGTTTCACGTGATGATGTATGGTCGAATTCCAAAAATTTAATCTCTCGGTAATCTTACGAGTTGTTATTCACCGATTTGTATCAATCAATGCCTTTATTTTATCTTCATCAGTTTCAACTCGCCTTGCAGAACATGGTGCAGAACATCTTCAAGATCAAAATTTCTGGAACAAAATTTTGCAAATCAGTTTTGGCACTGGCGTTCTGTCAATACATTTCCATACACATCCAATAATTTTTTTCTTGCTATAACAGCATTTTCGCGTTTTTCACAGTAAAAAAGTAAAATATGCCCAAAATGTTGCTTTCGACTTTTCATATTTGAGAAGGCACCAACAAAAACTACTGCATAGGATTCTACGCAGTATCTAACAAACTTTTTCACAAACAAGCCTTAATATATTAGCTGTTAAAATATTTTTTCTTTGAAAATATTGCTTTTGAAGAGTAAATTTGACTGAAAAAATACAATAAAATCTTCTGTCGGAAAAAAGCGAAATTACTCTACGGCGAATAACCAATAATTACCTACTATTAATTAATTATATATGTAAATCTGTTATAAAGATTGTCGACCATACAATAATTTTTCGACAAACTTTGTTAGCCAAATATCGCCATAAAAAAATGATTAGAAATGAGAAATTGTGATTAAAGCGTGAAACCCAACCAAAACGTAGAAATTTTGGAAAAAATTGTTAGAAAATTCCAATTTTGGATATATAATTCAAAATTGTATAGTATTGGATAATATTCCAAAAATTTTGAAATAATCGGGTGATTTTATACAATTTTTTTTAAAAATTTGGTGTAAAGGGCATAGCCGGATTAATATGAGAAATCTGCCCTCGCGACTTTTTTGGCTCATACTCAGGGGATCGATTTGGTGTCGAATAAAAATAATTCACACCAATTTTTAGCTCTTTAACTCTAACGGTTGTCGATATTTTCAAAAAAACCTGTTTTTTCAATTTTATTTTTATAGTAAAATTCACAATTAATCAATGATGAATTTTTTCCTAATTTTTAGGAGTTTAAGACATGAGAAAATAATATAATCATGATATTTTAACAAAAAGCCGATTTTTGGCCGACAATTGAAAATTAAAATCTTTTTTTTTAGCTTTTTTAAAATATGTCACTCACCAAAATTCGTCAGAAAATGTCTATTATACTCCTCTACATTTAGGAATTTTTTAAAATTTTTTGAAATGGTGGAACAATATGAAAAAAAATAAAAACTCATTTTTTTTTCTAAAATCTTGCGTTCTAAATAACTTATATTTTTTTTAGCTAAAAAAAATTTGTCTAAAATATTTTTTTGCCAAAAATAAATATAAATAAAGATTACCATAAAAAAATTCATATACATTTTAAAATATTTTAATATTTTATTATTTTAATATATTTTAAAATAATGCATTTTTGGGGAAAACTTATAAAATCTTTTTTAAAGTTCTTAAAAGGACCTTTATTTTTGTTTTTTATAAAATACCGTAGCCTCAAAACTAAGTGAGCTAATAACAAAAATAAAGTAGATCTTTATTTTTTTCATATAAATTATAAATATAATTTTTTTAGCCCTTATTTTTGAAATGGTTTGAGCTGAAAGGGTTTGAACAACATGTCAACTATTTACGAACATATGCAAACTTTAAACGGCCATATCTTATACAATTTTTATACTACAACAAAAACTTAAATTTTCAGAAAAGCCAAACGCACAATTTTTAATTTTATAAAATTTTGCGTATCATTAATAAATTTTGAGATATTTTTAAAAAAAGGCAATTTTTTGCAAAATTGCAAAAATGCTCTCTTTAAATAAACCTCAAATTTTTTCAAAACTAAGGACTTTAAACCTGTAAAACTACTAGAGCATATTACAAGTAAGTACATAATTAAAGTTAATTGTGAAGTAGTATAACAATTATTTTCAATTGGGATGGTAATTAAATTAGGGTGTGATTTTAACATTTTTTGTCGCCGAAATAAATAGAGATCAACTTATCATATTTAAAATTAAAATATACAAAAAATAAATTTATTATAGCTCGCTTAGTTTTGATGCTAATGGGTTTAACAAAAAACAAAATTAATGAGTTTTTGAATATTAAAATATATTAAAATAATAAAATATTAAAATATTTTAAAATATATTTTTTAGCTAAAAAAAAATATAAGTTATTTAGAACGCAAGATTTTAGAAAAAAAATGAGTTTTTATTTTTTTTCATATTGTTCCACCACTTCAAAAAATTCAAAAAAATTCATGAGTGTAGAGGAGTATAATAGACATTTTCTGAGAAATTTTGGTGAGTGACATATTTTAAAAAAGCTAAAAAAAAAAATTTTAATTTTCTATCGTCTGCCAAAAATCGGCTTTTCGTTAAAAAATCATGATTATATTTTTTCTCATGTCTTAAACTCTTAAAACTTAGGAAAAAAATTCATCATTGATCAATTGTGAATTTTATTTATTCCTCATAAGTCTCCTTCCTCCAGTCCTCATTTACATAGAAATATTGAGCGTCATGACTTGTATCAAAGCTTTTATCTCTTGTCTGCCTTGTTGCCCTATCATCCAAAGACTGATCTTCTACACCGTGGAATCTATAGCAGGTTAAGGTCACTAGCCCTTTAGGTCATCTTAGTTTCTATCTAGGCCAAACCTTCCATCTCAAGAACTAGTCATGAGTTACGGTCATCGCTCTTTAAGGTATTTGAGAAATGGTTTTCCTTAGTGCTGATTTTCTTTGCCATAATCAAATCATAAATTAAGATCATTGCTTTTTAAGTCACTTTTATTTATTCAAGTAAGGGATTCGGATCGCACTTAGTTGCTTTAAATTCCTGTAAATCACGCACCTTTACTATTCTTTGGTTTGCCGAGTTGCCCAAGTTTTACTAATACATTAGACCTCTACCTCAGTTCAACATAGGTACTTTTCCCTCAAAGATATATAGTCCCCGAGATGCCCTTCGACCCATTCGGTTGAGTTCTGGGTAAGTAGGTGTGATTTTGATAGAACTTTTAGCTTAAACTACCAGATAAACTAAGAGATCATTTGCCCAAAAACTCATACCCAGCCAATTTGAGTTACATCACATAGGTACTCATACTGTTAGACTTGAGCCTTCTTTTATGCATCAACCCCACCTCAGAGCCCAAGCAGTCTACGGTCACACCCAGGGTGCTGCTGACTCTTACCCGCCTTGATAACCTTTATCGCTAGTGATAATTTGGGTGTTTTACAACTGAGAACACCTGAAAAACAACTTTTTGGGTTGCTTTTTTGGGCACACACTTTACTTGAAGATAGTCTTTTGAGTTCCTGAAGTTCAAAGAACCTTAAATGTCTAGAATATCAAGGCATTTGGTTACCGATTCTAAGGAAATCTGTGTCACTCACTAGCCGATTGTGAAGTATTTTCATAGAAAAAATAACTATGTAGTATGTAACAATAATTATTGTTAATTATTTCTTTTCGGGTACAATAGCTCTAAAAGATACTTATGTAAATGGTGGTTGGCTTTCAAGTTCAGAAGCAGGAAACGTGGATAAGAGGTAATATAATCGAGGTATTATAATATATGGCGAAAACAAACTGAGAAATGTGAAACTACAGTATTTATCATTTAATGCTGTACTGATATTATCGCATACATAAAAATTATCTCACTCCAGCTTTTCTCTATTAACTCGTAAACGGTGAAAGATATTGAAAAATTAAACAAGTCAAAAGTATTCCGCAGAAAAAGACAAATAGTATTCTTTTCAATTTTTGAGTTATTAGAAGTTGATCTCGTGGTTTTGACTAAATAATGCAAGTATGACAAAAATAAGCACAGTAAAAAATGATTTTCAAAACTTACTAAACGCGACATAATCAATAAGTGATACCATCTACTTTCCAATGAATCTTGGAATCGGTTTAAATTGGAAGTTATATCCGATTAAATGTAAAGGCGATTTTTTGGATTACTCGCTAAAACTAAATCAACCTTCTAATGCAATGCAGTTGAAGTTTCTTAACTTTCGTAAATTTCGATTGCTCTAACATTTCAATCGAACTAAAGTTATTGTTAATTCAATACCCCTGCATTACATCAATCTTTTTTTCAATAAAATTGTGAATTATATTTACGTCACACTGAAATTTCAATCTCGCCCGTTCAGAGCATGATCTGAAGTAATCTTTTTAATTTAGGTGAGGTTTCAGGGGTTGGAACGTGATTAAAATAGTAAATATTATTCAATATGATTGAATTTTCGGGCCTACTGTAATCATCTCATGAAGTATGAATTTAACGTATCAATATTATTGAGCGACTTTTTAGTATGACCACGGGAAAGCATTTTTATAGCGTTCAAGCGGTTAAGGAGTTGTCAAGAAATTAAAATTAGTTTCAAAAGAGTAGGAACAGGAAATTCGAGTACGTTAAATCATGTGAAGAACAAAAGGAAAAACATTAATTACTTCTGGATTTGTAGAGACCCAATTTGTTGGAAATCGTTTCATTATTTAATAATGAAACCTGTTCTCAAAATGTCATAATAAAACTAATGGTTTTATTTACATGGACCCTTTTCCTAAACAAATTTGCTTGGTCAATTATTAATAGCTTCTCTTCCAATTTTTATTATAAATTTATTTATTCATCTTTTCGGGATCTAGAAAGCGTTTCTCTTATTACAAAGTATGCAAGTTGTGGAAAAAGTTTTGTAAAATTAAATTAAGTAAATGAATTTCCACTTGCTTTAACGCGTACCTTGCAATGAAATAAACGCAAAGGAAATTTGCATCGAAAATTCGCTACAGTGTATACGGCGTAACACATTGTCTTAGCTTTAAAGCGAGGAGAGCTTTTGCAGATCAACGAATCGCTTTTCGCCAGGACTATATTTGTGCTAATGCACTTCGTTGAACCGGTCGTGCTAATGTTCGCAACATCTCTCGTTATTATTAACACTTTGTACAATGAACTAGTCGCTTAGTTTCAAGATTATGTCGTATGTCCTGACATGAAGAAGGAAAATTGATATAAAGTAAATGTACCATATAATATAGTAGTTAACAAATAAACCCATTTGTTTGTCAGCATAATGGTTTTTACTGTATTTAAAATGCAATTCATACAGTAAATCCTTATTAAAAACTTGATTTATTAATGCGAAAAGTTGGTTTACGCTGGGGATTTTATAAGGAAATGCCTTCAGGATAAAATTTCCAGAATAATTATAAAATAAAATGAACATGAAGACTCCATTTATATTAAACGCTATATTTAAGATAACAACTAAGCTACAAAAATAATTATAATTCAAGGTTCAAATACTTACGTCGATTTATATTTCTAACACTTTCCAAATCTACTGACAATCTATTTTAGATAACATTCCTTCCTACTAGCTACTTCAAATCCGAGACGGAAAAGTTTACCGAAATTGCATTAAAGTATTCGCAAGTTTGTCGGAACCTAAGTTTTTTCTGCAGTATGTAGTCGATCGTTTTCCAACTTCAAAATCTTAAAAAATTGACTGCTATATCTACGACACTTGTTAAATTTTTTAAAACTTTTTCTAACAAATGACACAGACGCCCAGTCTGCCAGAACGCACATTACGAGGTCCACTGCATTTTAAAGCTGAAAATTATCCTATTTGATGTAGAAAAACAATTTTTTACTGAAAAAAAATAACAATTTCCAAAGCCAGGTTTTTACGTGACACAAATAAAAATTGAAGATTATTTTCGAAAAAATTTTACTTCGCAAAATTCTGAAGAAATAATTCAATTTTTCAGTTCTATGTTATTTTTGTTTGTCATTTGGATTCATTAAATTTGCAGCTCGGTTTCAACTCGTAGATATCATCGAAGATATAATACCACTTGTTATATTATTATAGCTGATAATTAATATTATTTTGCTTTCCGAGTTTTTGTAATTTGGTTCGATGATTTTAAGTGGGCTTGTTTTGTTTATTTTTTACCATCGATGTAATATTCCTTTATTGATGTTCATTGATCTTTATTATTGATGTTACTTCCAGTAGCCTTCTGCCATTTTTTATTCAAAATTCATTAGCTGAAAAGTTATTCGTTCCATGGTAATTTTTGGATGATACTTCTGAGATTTTCTAAACCTATTTTATCTCTATTTTATTGTTCAACATGAATAATAATGTTTAAATTGAAATTATTACATGTTATATTGCTTTTGCATTATAAATATGAAATAACCGTGATGATTTATTAATTTGAAAGTTTACCAACAAGTAAAATAACATAAAGTACAATGAGCAGGAAATTTCGTTGTTTAAAAGTTCTTTTAATTCATGAGAATATTAATTTTAGTATTAGGTAATTAAATAACAAAAATAAAGTTTGAGTAATTGAAAAAAGTTGTGTGATTGAAAAGGTAGCAGATACGTTAATAAAGAAAAGGTAGATATTTATTAATCAAAATTATTAAAAGGAAAAGTTTAGTAATTGAAATATTATGGGTTGGACAAGATGAATTGGGAAGCAAATTTCTGAATTAAACTAAAGAGAAATATACTTACCGAGTCTTAATAAATAACCCTCTAAACTAATGTAAGTAACTAATTTTCAGAGTAAATTAATTTATTGTTTATCGCTGGAGATTTCACGTTGCGATTATTTTTTTATAGTAATTTAATGATCTTTATTGATTGTTTGTTCGGTACCTACTCAAAATTAGTTACTTACATTAGTTTAGAATGTTGGTTATTAAAACTCAAAAAGTATTTATATTTTATTTATTTTTCGCTCTTCAGCTTCCTTTCTCGTCGGTTTTTTTTTTGTTAAAAAGTTTCTGTTTTTTTAATTTTTTATGGTTAAATTCTACTAATTACTGCTTACTTAATTTGCTAGGTTTAAAGTTTTTATCCATACTAACTTTTAACAGATTAGGTTTATAGGTGAAAAATCAATCATTCCTAATTTTTCTACCTTTAGGGGTGGAATTTTATTTTGAAATTTATATGGGACCAACTTCTAGGTATACCCTACTTAATAAAATAAAAGAATTATTAAAATCGGACCACACTGTAAACAATTAATTTTAATAGTAAGTTTACAGGTGAAAATTCAATCAATTTTTTGTTTTCTACACTTAGCTGTGGTTAATGCAATAAAACCAAAATTTTTACCAAAAAAAATTAAAATTTAAATAACCAAATTGCCTAAAAATTGAGGAAATTTAATTTTAGTGTGATACTAAAAGAAAGACTAGGAAGAAGTACTTTAGTTCTTGAATTTATATTGGTTTTTAAAATATTTTCAACGCGATTCTTAAATTGAAATAAAAGTTTTTATTTGATTGTCGATTAACGTAAATCGTTAAATTGCTGAATTAGAATTAACAAAAGAATCTGAATAATTGTAGTTTATTATAAGATTTATATTTATTTTATTAGCATTTTTTTTTAACCTTGGAAATTGATTCACTTTTTTTTTACTTTATAACTTTAAGTACTTTTTATTTTAATATTGAATTAAAAAAAAACTATTTTCAGGTGATTTTTGGAATTTTTAAAATTATTTACGTATCTCTGGAAAGTCAAAGTGTAAAATGCAATTATAGTAATTTTTTTTGGTATATTAGCTATTGAGTTCAATAACGCACAGTGCGTCAAGGGGCCTTCAAATTTGTCATTAAAAGATAGTTACAAAAATTGTTTTTATAAAAAAAAATTATTATTTTTTTAATTTTACAGGGTTCATATAATTAATTTTATTTTGCATACCGCATAAGAATGATAATACTTACTTTTATTTTTGAACAAATTTTGAACTAGTAGAGGCGAAAAACGTAAAATTTAAAACACTCATAAAAAGAAAGTATGTGAATAAATTCACTTAAAATTTGCTTTAAACGCAAAGAAAGTCAATAGGGGAAGTTCCTTAAATTTTTATTAAGATTAAACATTTAAACAATTTAAGTAACTATTATAATAAATAAGTTTATAAAAATTGTGTTAATTACTTGTAGAAATTATTTTTTGGTTGTTGGCTTTTAAAAACATCTTTTTCAGTTAAACTAAATTGTTAACAGATGGCACCATTAAATTAGAAGGCCTAAAAAATTTTATATTATTATAATTCTTGATTTTCATTGATACTATAATAAGCTAGGTTTTTTCAGGAACAATTATTTCGTGTGACCATACATACATTTGCACCAAACTTTGGCAGTGAAGTTTGTCACGATGCCACTTGATCCTTTTGGAACAAAAAGGTAGTTAATTTTGGGTATTTAACACACAATCGGAAAGTCATGAGTCGCGTAATGCGCATTTCGTGGGTCCTAGAAAGTTATCTAGTGTATTTACTACAACAAGCTGCTCTGTAGCGTCTTCAGTGACACTATCTGCGAAAGATGGAAAATTGGGCGTCAGTTGATAATAGAAACTTTATCACCAACAAAATGAATTTTTAATTTGCAGCCAAAAGATGTTTAATACAAATGTGTAAAATCACTTACGTGAACTAAAGATGACTTTCAAACTAAGCTACCATAAAAAATTCGATCAGTCAATCGATCCAAAATAAATCCACAAAGAAGAAAAATTTACTTTATAACTTTATAACACCACTTCCAGTTCTTTGATCTCGATATCCATTCTCTCAACCTGTCTTTTCAAAAATTCGTAGAAGATTTGTGGTTGCGTACTTTCAGGCGCAAAGTATTATTAAAAATACAATTCAATAAATAATAACACCCGAAAGCATACAGGATGTTATACCGTTGATTGAAAAATAACAAGATACGCAGCCTTATGAACAAAAACGTGCCATAGAAATGTGTCGACATGTAGATGGCGTTAGTTTTGCTTCTTCTGAAATACCCTACAGGGCGCCCATAAAACGGCTATATTTGACAAATTGTTTAAATAATATTTCAAATAATGAATAATAAACTTTGCTTTTCTTCCAATTTTGAAAATTCGATTAAAACGTCAAATAAATATAGGTTAGAATTTACAAACAACTTGTCAAATATAGCCGTTTTGTGGGCGCCCTGTAGGGTATTATTTTTCAATCAACGGTTATACGTTATCCTGAATATGTCATCCTGAAAATTAGCAAAAGCTTTAGGTTAAATCAGGTAGCAAAACAAACTTCTCCATAGAACGAAGTTTTTCTAGGCTCTCTACATAGAAAACCTGAAAGTAAAAGTATATTTCATAAATTTCATAAAAAGCTTAACCCAATTTAATTCAATCTTAACTTACCCTAAACCTAACCTAACTTATCAATTGTTTTTTGGGGCCTTATCATTTTTATTAATTGGAAACTTAGGTTAGGTTAGGTGGTAAAATATCTCGGCAACAAATTTTAGTGATTCTTTCTTTAGATGTACAAGAAGGGTCGGTGTAAATTAGACTAATTTGGCAGATAGAAAAAAATGAAAGTGTAAACTACGCCAAAAACGAAAAGGTCGACAATAATCTCAGAAGTAAATTAAAACAAATTAAAATATAACACATACGGGATTTATTTAGGGCTAAATTTATTAGTTAATTTTGGAGTAGGTCATCAACCGATGCTCCGATTTTGATAAAACTATTCTATTGATTGTTTTCAACTGTTACTAAACTTTATTCTTCTTGTTAACCATACTGCGGCTATAAGCAAAAAATATTAACAAAACGCCGTCTAGCGGCTGAAACAAGTACAGTAATGGCTTTTGTAAACAGTATAACGCATGCGTATATAACGCATAATAACATATTTGACAGCTGTCAAATATACTGTTTTAGCCAGCCATTTTTCATCGGTAATATTTTATGCCTATTACTTACTGCTTCTCGGTACAACAGCGCCAGCTCTTTAAAATATGCCTATCTAGATCGTATACTTTGCAGTGTGGGTCCTTGTTACAAGAACATAAGTGTACTACAGCACAAACTTCAGCAATTAAATAACAATTATTATTATTGTAAAAAAGTTCATCAAAATGATTAAATTTAGTTTTCTTGTAATAAGAAGGTCGTGAAAGTGTTTAAAATTATGTATAAAATTAATTATTAAATAAAAATTTATATCTCACTAGTTATTTACTTAGATATGATTTTTAGTTTTATTGCAATGTCTCATAACGATAATGATTTAAAAACTTTTGAACAAACTATGGATTGATGTAAACACAAAATTAAATATTTACATTTAATAAGTAAAAATTACAATCGAACAGTCAAATTGAAATGAACTTAAATATTACTCTATAATGGAAAGTGACACATTAAAAGAAATTCTGGAGAAAAAACCGTAACTTTTTAAAGAAAATATTATTTTACTTAATTATTGCACTTCTGGCAGTATTCTTTGATTATTTTATAGTCTCAGATTGGAAATTATTTTATTATTAGTTTTACGTATATAAACTACTAGTCTACTTTAACCGACTACTAATAGATGGCGCTGTTGAATAAATAGCTTTACTATTGTAATTCTTGGTTTTTGGCGCTAAAACAATTACTAATCATTTAAATTTCATAGCACCATCTATTGACATAATTTTAAAGTTCAGTAGGTGCTTTCAAAACTAACAATAAAATTTCCAATTTGATACTACACCTAATATTATAATCAAATCGGTAATGAAAAAAAAACAGAAAATAATTTGATTTATTTTTAACGTGAGCATAAATTATTGTCATCAACTGATTATTATTAGTTTCTTGGTTAACTAACTTATGTTGGAATGGGAAAATTAAATCTAATCTAAATTGATCCATTCATATATTAAAACATTTCAAACATAACAATAACTAAAATTTGTGTGAATTCAAACTTGATTGATTACAATATGCTTGATTGATTACAAAGTTTTTTGTTTATAAATATTATTTTATTACAAATAAAAAAGTTAGAGTTTTTACAAACAATTAGGAAAAATGTTTTGTAGAATTTATTTTACAGTAATAATAAGTTGTCAAGAAATTAAGGTCAAATAAATGTTCAATCATTGAATCAATCACTTACTTATTTATGAAAAAAAAACTTTATTTTCGGTATCCAAATAACATTTTGAATTACCAATTTGAAAACTTAACAGCTGGATAATATAATATCTGTATTTTAGAACTACAGTAAAATTTGAAAGTATTTATTTATATCCAATATCTCGTTTAATGTAAATTCTTATAATAATCAAATCATGCTGATCTTTTGGGACAAACTATATTATGGATGTGGTGGAGGTGGCCAGTCACAGTTCAGCTTTACGAATCTCTCATCTGAATTCTGGGCACAAGGTGTAATTAATCTGAGAAACTAATGATCCTTAACGGATGACAATTGGAAATATAAGAATATGCGTTTAGTAATGCACATTTTAGAATTTTAACAAATGGAGGGCAGCCAAATACACATTTGTGTTGAACACTGTAATATTTGCTCTAAAATGTATACAATATAGAGCAAGAAATTCTTTAAAAGTTATTATTAAAGTTGAGCGTGAGCAAGTTTCTTCATTACTAACCAAGAAAATTTTTTTACATGTACAAAAAGTTTAGTTAAATTTAATTAATGCTTTGTTGATGTGGGAGAAAAACACTAAAATAAAAAAGTTTTGATTTTGTAAAGAAGATTAATTCCATATAACTTTACGCGACTCGACGCCCATGGCAGTCTTTTCAATAACAAACCAAATCAAGTAAGATATGCAAAATTTCAAGAAAATAATCTGAACATCTTTAGGTTTTTGTAGTTGAAGTTATTTTAAAGTTTAATTAAAATGTAGGATAGTTTTAAGGGATTACTGAGACGGCTTATTTAACTTGAATTAGAATTGTGAAAGTTTGAACTTTAGTACGTCTGCAAGATATTAATATAACTAAAGTTTTTGTTTGTTTTTTTCAGGAACGTGTCAACTATCATGGTCGATTTACTTATTAGCAACTGCAGTCCTTCTTCTAATATTGTGTTTCTGTTTGAGTTTTTGCGCATCTCGGGTGAACGCCGGTTCGTTTCGGATCTGAGTATACAGCACCAGCATGCTATCCAACGGCGTGTAGCCAGCCGGTTAGCTAATAACTCGGAACTGAATGAACTGAAAATAGTTTCATCCCATGAACTCCAACGAGGACTTCAAGAGATGGTTCAATCAGTTGCCGTTAACGTGCCGCTTTCACCCCTGCCATCCGTTCTCGAGGACCACAATGAAACGAAAATCGAAAATGATCTACCAAAGTGTCTGTTAAAAGCAGACGGTGGCGTGTTTGATTGAGTTTCAAATATTCGCGAAAAGTGTTCGATTACGAATTTATAAGATGTAAGGACATCAATTTTAATACTGACATTCAAATTTTGCAAGTTGCCAATCGAAAATGTCACTACACAATTTTAGGCTTTTAAGGTAATTGACGTTCTCGACCTCCCAAAATATAAATATATAAACTTTTAATAATAAATGTGATCGAACACCTTATCGAATTTAACCTTAAGAACGAAAATTAGTTTATAAGGACTTTAAAGAAGATGCACTTGTGTTCATTAAAAAGTGTTTGCACACGGGTTAAACAAATTACATTAATTAGTGCAAATTACCATATCGACTGATCTAAACATCATAGAAACAAATATTGTAGGTAGACCTTTTAATATTACTAATTATTATGCTTTCACTACTAAATATTATTATCATCATTATTTTGGAATAAATAATTTTTTTGTATTATTGTTAAAACTTAGCTTAATGTAATTAAAAATTAAATAAAGTAATACTTTTTATTGTCTTGTTAGTTCTGCACTACCATTCATACATTTTAAATAAGATGTCTAGTGAAATGTCCTTTTTTTGTCTCATTCGCTTTAATTTATAATGAGGAAAAATAAGACTTATTACGTTCATGTTTCCTTCAGCAATTTCTATGGATTTACTTGCTTGGAAACGTGTAAAATCAACTTGGTAAAAACTCATAAAAATCTTTATCAATAACACTGATAATCGAACCATCGAGAATAACGTAAGTAATTTTTCATCAAACTATCGTGACACCAATTCCTGAAATAAGCCACATGTGTAACATTATCATTACTCTTTCAGACAGACTTCATCAGAAATACATTACTGTACAGTGTACGCGATGAGAAAGCCGAACGTGTTTCATGCTCTTTGTATAGCTTTTCTTATTATTCGAAAGCTTATATGGCTTCATAGAAGGCATGAAAAAATAAAACTTTGTTTTCAGTTTCACTGAATTTTTATGAAGAGAAAATTAAAAAGACGCAGGAATTATAATGCCGTCTTCAATTCTATACAAAAGAACATATGAATCTCTATTTGTTCTGTTACACAAAAGAAAATTAATACTGCGAAACAATTCAATTTTTCCTTCATGAAGTGTGCAGAAAGGCAGAAAGGGAGAAGTATACTTTTTTTAAATTGTAATGCTACAAAAGTAAAAGAACAGCAAATACTAAAACTTGTTTTAGTTATCACGCTTATTATTTGCTTTTGTTTTTATTTTTAACCAAAGGGCTTTTTGCTTCTATTTTCATACATAATACGTATTTACTCTATTGTCTACATTTGCAGGGTGTGATAAGTTTATTCAAAAGACGTAAGTATATATTTAAAAACGTTAACCTTTTTGAGAATCGCTATACGTCATGTTTGATCAACGTCATATTTGTTACCTCGACTACCAGCGATATCATGGTGAGATTAACTCAAACCCAACTGCAATGAAGAGATCCCTTGTTATTTCAGATTACAATATAAATTTTCTCAAGTGTCCTCAAGTGGTATGGTAAATTTTAAAACTTATTGGACCACTTTCAAAATCAGAAAGATAAAGTGCTCATATCAAATTAAAATTAGTATTTGCAATAAGGTTTTTTAAGGTCACTCAGGGCTTTAGTCGTGATCTTTAATTTTTATCAATGATTTTCCCTTAAAAACTCAATTCTGAAATTCTTCAATTCATTCTCAATGAAATTCAAATTTTCAATTTTCAAAATCAAAAAAATGATAACAGTATAGAATTCACTTAGCAAAAGAATGGTTTGAGCAAATTAATGGAAGTCGATGCGAACAAGTTTCAATCGCTGAAGTTAGACACAATCACATTGGAAGTTAGATTTTAGAAAAATCTGAAAATGAAGGTGACTAATGAATTAAAAATTCTAAACGGAGGCTAAACGGGGCCAGTTTTTAATATGTTTAAATTGTCCTATTTATGTATGTCGCCGACACTTTTTAATCTTTACATGGACGATGCTATACGTAAATGGAAGAAACACATACCGTGCTACACAACAAATCTAATCAAAATAGATTTTGTGATAATCATACTCTTTGCGGATGACCAGGCCGTAATAGCAAATAGCGAAAACTCCCTGCAGCACGCGCTTTTTAAACTGAGTGAAATCGTAGAGGAATACAATATGGCAATATCTGTAAATAAAACAAAAGTGATGGCATTCATAGGACAGGAACAACTACGCTCAAAAATAGTATTGAATGATCAGGCCATAGAGCAAGTAAAATCTTTTAACTTCTTAGGTTGCACAATGTCCATGTTTGAGGAGGCTGATATACCCAAAAAAATTGAAAAATTCAATTACATAAATGGCACAATAAGATACTGCATTAAAGTTTTATAAGACAATATTGATACCAAGTATAACATACGCCAGCGAAACTTGGACGATCACTAAAGAAAACGAAAAACGAATCTAGAGTGCTGAAATGAGATTCTTACGCTCAGTGGCGGGATGCCAAAGAATAGACCAAAAAAGAAATACCGACATAAGAAATGAATTGAACATCTGCAGTATTAACGAGAAGATAAAAGATTATAGAACTGCATGGAAAAGACACCTAGACAGAATGGACTAGACTCGTTTGCCAAAACAAATGTTCCAATACAATCCGAGAGGAAAAAGAAGTGTAGGCCGCCTCAAAAAAAGATGGAGTGACCAATACCTGCAGATGATGATGATATGTCCTATTTACCAGCTATCATATATTTGCGTAATGTACATACGAGAGGTTTCATTATGATTTACTCTGAAAATTGTTTATTATAGTTTATTATAAACGGAATCCGTTTTGTTTTTACTTAAATCCATGTAAGTATTGTAATGTCTGTAACCCTCTTATAAAGATTTCTCCAAAAAACTTAAACCTCAACACAGTACCGTTTTTAGAGTCTAGCAGCACCAGCATCAGATTTACCAATTAGCATTCGAGTATTGCAAAGACCACTCTACTTTTATTTTTTTCTCATTACCATTAATAATTATAACCCGTAACGTTTGCCGATGATGCTTCTTGTATGTAACGTTTTAGCATTGATCTTGATCTGAAGTGGATTTGAGGAAGGTTGAGAGACTGAATTTCGATGATGTTTCTTTTTAGAACTTAGCAAGAGTTTGGTTAACTGACTCTTTAAGGATACTAAAAAAATGGTCACATATTTTAAAGAAAATTTATTTTGGTTTATTTTAAAACGTGCAAAAAATTTTACGTACTTAAATATCATACTGGAATTTCACAGTTGGAAGATGTTTTTTCTTCGAAATATCTAATTAAAAGAAAAATAGAAGGATTAGAAAGAGAAAAATAGTTATAAGTTACCAATAGGTGAATCCAACGGTCCGCTGTATATTGCATTATTATATTTTAAATCTTATTATATTAAATTATATTTTAATACTAATTTAAATATTATATAGAAAACGTAGCTATAGATCTAAAAATCATAGGTTCGAATTCCGATTTTTTTTAAATTTATCTGTACCGTGTTTAGGATTACACGTTAAACTGTCATTAAACTCTGACGATTAGTCAGTAAAACTGCCGACTTGAAATTCTGTTTTGGGTTTTATGGTTTTAGAGAGTTTATCTCGTGTTGCAGTATTCAATAAATCGTCGTTAGAGGTCGTGTCGTATACTATATCCCGATTCTAGTATCAAAAGAGTCGTCCACAGATGTCGCGTTTATGGTCATTACAGTATTGGTAGGTTTATCCTATGTTGCAGCATTTAAAGAATCGTCGCTAGGTGTCGCGTTTATGTTGTATAAATGATCACGGATCTGAAGTTTCGTTGTAAAATTTAATAGTGAGATAAGTTGTGAAACGATTTTTTGCTCTTATCTAATACTCCGTTTGTTCCTTCCGGGATATAGCCACCTATGTTGAAGTATTTTCAATCCATTTAAATGTGGATTACTCTTTTTGTCTCTTTTCAAGCCACTCTTACAACTTTGGTTTCACCACAGGGTGTAGATGTCAATTAAAAGGCCGAGCTAAGAATATTTTATACTTGGGTTACTCCAAAATGAATAAAAAAAACCAAAACATAGCACGTCGCTAACACGAATTAGAAAAGATAAAAAAACTACTTACTTGATATCTTTGTAAGTTGACGAACTGTGAAAGGTGAGAGGTACTCCCTTCTTTTCAATCGAGATGGAACGTGCGGCTGTGCAGGTGAAAGACTGGAATTCCTGTCATTAATCAAAAGTTTACAACTGATTGACACTCACAAACACAGAATACTGCTTAAGAAAAACAACATTAGAGATGCTGATTGAAACTGCGCCATCTAAATAATAAAAATTATCTCCAAAGTTATTTGTCTTCCAATAAAGAACAAAGTTTGGGAATGCTTGGTTCTGGTTGTCAAAACACAAATATGAAAACGCTAATACTCGTAAGAGATTGGTAATGATCCTGGTTAGATGCCTCGTCAGAAACAAACAGAAGCCAACGACACTAAGCTACAGTTGAATGACTGACTGCGCACAAACTTGGCACGGAAATAATGACCGCGAAACCAAAATTATTAGTTTAGATTTAACTAAATCGGCACTTAAAAGTCGTTGGGGCCAAACCTAAATCCAACTTCTTGTTACAATCGCTTGTGAGAAACTGATATTACTACATCTAATGCAAGCGCAATGCAGGACCAAAGTCAGAAGTGAAATAAAAAGTAGAACCACGTAACAAATTTAAAAATTTGTTACAGATTTCCTACTTTTGTATCGTATTCTGTACAGCCCTGATTTTTCTATTTTACATCTAGTGCTGTACATATTTCACAATGATAAGGAAGTATAACCTTGTGGCTAACTGCGAATAAAAGGTAAAGGGTAGTTCACACTACATGATTCATCATATGACTTAGTCATAAGAAAAGTCATGGCTAAAATCATACCATCACAACAGCCAATCATAAAAGCCATAACTTCTATAATAGCAAAAATCATATAGTGTGTACGTAAAAAAATCCCTCATATGAGAAGTCATGTGACAAGTCATATGATAAATCATGTAGTGTGAACTACCCTTAAGAGTAATTCTGACTTAATCTTAGTTGTATCATTGGGTTACACTGCGAAGCTACCTATAAAATAAAAACCAAAACACCGAGCTTCAAAACGATCATCACCTAATACCATTTTTGGTTATCGGATTTCATTTTACTCTCGAATCATTAGTTTCCAGTCTCCTGAGTCTTTGAGCCTAAAGTCGGTAGCACTAAAGGTGAACTTGCTAACAATAACACCTTAATCGTCAAGAAAGAAATCCAATAAAAATAACACAATTGTTATTTATGTGTTATAAAATTAAATATTTTAATAAAAATATTTATAATGTTATAAAATAACATTTTTTTTAATCTAAAAGTTTTGTAGTAATAAATTAAACTTTTACAAAAATAGACTGTTTTGAAGCCCATTTTTAGAAATCTCAAAACACATTGCGTCAATATAACTTATTTGTCCTATTATACCGCTTGCTGCAGTACAAATTCAAAATGTAATATTATGGCACGACCTTATCACAGAAACTATAATTTAAGAATGTTTTAAAGATTTAAAAGTTAAAGAAATATTACTATCTGGACCATAATATATTTTTAAACCAACATTTACGAGTTGCTATGATTACTATCCTAAACACTTTTTCAAGTCCTGTAGAGAAATTTCTAACTGAAAAAATACCTAAAACTATGGTTTGATAGAGAAAATCAAATTGAGTTATTATCAAATTGATTGGATAAAACCAATAGAAAAATTTATTTCACTTTCATTAAATACCAAATAATTGAATATTTTTCAGAAGAAATGATGAAAAAATTTGCCAGAAATCTTAATGAAATTATGCATCCGTTCTATAGTTGTCTTCATCGTAGTAAAAGAGTACCTAAATAGGAAAATTTAAAGGTATCATATTTTCGAAAGTTTAAAAGTCAAAGTTTTACTTGAAATTTAATTACAGGTATTTTACGTAATTGTATATTATACAATATTGTGTTATACTTTGAAATTACAGATACCAAGTTGAGGAATCCTTAACTGTTTCCCGTAAAATTATTATTTGAAAATTAATCACATTTACATACGTAGTAGCTACCACAAATAAGAATATTAGGGAAAAAGGAATATCTGAAACTCTGCATTTAGAATTTAATTTAAGGTATATTCTGTTTGGCGCACAAGTTACATACTTTTGGTTTATTTTTAAATTTATATTTTTTGATACCTACTTTTTAAGCTGTGTATAATATTATTTTCTTTATTGAAAGTTATCTGGCGTACAAGCTCGATAGCAAAGGCATTGTCGTCTTTTTGAAAACATGGATTGTTTCATAGAATGTATAGAATAAGATCCCCCAACAGTATCGATAATTTTAATCGAAAACAGGAACCATGGTCGTTTGCTAAATAACAATGCCCGCCAGTCGAGCACAATTAAATGATAACAAAACCCAAGCGAATTCTATCAGTAAGAGGTACTATACTGACCACTAATCTAACTTTGATGTTTATCCATGAAAATCTATTCTATTCTGGTGTGTTAACAGAATGACCAATTATTTACATTTAAAATTTGAAACGTAATCAATCCATGAAGTGGGCGAACAATTTTCTACATTTTCGCAGTAATTTATTTTGGACATTTTAATTTATTGACCGCTTGGTTACTTGCGCTAACATTTGCATTTTGAAATGTTTCGTGTGTACGGAAAAACAAAATTTCGTAAATTGTGTGTATTTGAAATAAATTTATGAGACTGCATAGCAAAAATGTGCCAGCTTATCTACCCTTAAAAACAATTACATGCTACTTAAGCGATATTTTTCGAATGTGCTACGAAAAGGTTCATATAAATTTTGCGCATTTCATCCGCAGACGCTTCGACACAACATTTCTTAAAATTGTTTTTTAAATTATTACGCAGGCAAATTTACCTTCATAAATATACCATAAAATACGTTTTTATTAGAACTTGCAATGGTTCAATATATTATTTTGATGAAATATTGCAGAATTTCTAACAAACGGAGGTGGCAATAACTATTGAAAAATATTTTCTAATAAATTATTGCAAAGGCACAATAAAAATAATTTCACGTTATACCAAAAATGTTTTCGCATTTTATTAAACTATAAAATTATTGCTGTATGAACAAAACAAGACAATTTTAAAGAATTAAAGCTACCGAATTTAAATTTCTGAAAATTAATTGTGCACGTCACTTTCTGTAATCTTGCTTAACTTAATTTAAATTTTAATTACGAAACGTCGTTAAAAATTAAACACTAAATTTAATAACGTTTTTCACTATGCACGTAAGAGCGACAACTTTAAAATTCTTTCAGATTTTCAAATTATAATAAATTAATCGGTAGATATTAATTTCCGTTCTAATAAAAAATGTATCAAATCTTCGGATCGGAAATGCTTAAATGTTTTCCTGATGCCTAAATTGAAAAACGTTAAGTAATTTTAATTTATTTTGAGCATGCAAAATTTAACAGCAGCAACTTTTAGAATTCTGCTGTAAGTTTTTACGAATATTAAATTATTTGACTAAAATAATATTTCCTGTTACCAGGTAGGTGAATTTGGAAATGATTATATAAAATTTATTTAGGATGTCTGAAAATTTTAGACTATTACGTTAATGACCTATTTGAAGAGCAAATTTTACCAGTGGGATCGCTATTACCTAAACAAATATGTATATTTCAACATTAAAGAAAATAGCAGCATCAACTTTTACGTTTATTAAAAAAATGGTTTTTATTTCTATTTTCCGAATTCATTACGCTATTTTAAACATAGTGTGGTGTATTTGCTACCTCGAAATGGATTACTTGAATAGCCATTCTCCCAAGAAAATATGGATATTTTTGAACAGATATTTAAATTATTTGTTTTAAATTACATCGTACATCTTCTATTTGCGTAAGTTTGCAAACTCTCGGTACCGTGAATATGCTCCGGCAGGCAAACAAATTTATGGTCTTTTTTATCACTCTTTAAGTGTTTCTCTTGTTTTCTTACAAAAGATCGGTTAATCATTTTATGTTACTATACACATATTATAGACCTTTACAAATAATAAATTAAAAATATTTCAAAAAACTAAAGAAATTATCTTTATTGTAGAATCAGGAATATATGCTATTGACGAAAATGTAGATTACTGTATCTACAAATATGAATTTAAAATTTTACACTTCCGTGATCAAGGTTGGAAAGTTAGAGGAGACACAAATCCCATCAAATATTATGAACTTGCCGATTTTACGACCGTATATTTAATATTAATTGTTTCAAATCCTGACGTTCGTATTATCGCACAAGTTTATCAACAAATAATTCTACAAACTCTTCAATAAAAATTTATAGTAACGCTATAATAATGAGTCAAAACAAAATAATGTTTGCAAATGTTTGTGATTACAGTGTAATAATATGACGCTATCAAAATTTGACATTGCCAATATTTTACGTAAATAAATTAAATTGTTTATGTCAGACGTGTAACAGTAAATCCAAATTTTCAGCATTTATATTGAACAAGAAAAAATAAATTGATACATTTCTAACCTCAAAATACGGCTGTTATATGAAAAATTTTTCTTTTATAGATTAAATTCATATGTTTTTTTGATAAACATATCAACAAGAGATAGGTAATTTTTATGTGTCAAAAAACACACAGTTACCATGATATATATCACATACCTACAGGTATATTTGAGGTTACTTTTGAATTAGTAAAAGTTGAAACTTTGTAGCATACACACCTCCTATTAGGGGTCAACCCGGTTGTTTGTGTTGATTAATAAATATTAATGTAATATTAATTAAAAAAGAAGAAGAACTAAAACCTCAACAAAACACTACGAGCAGATAAAATCATTCAAAAGGAGTAGGGCTACACCGAGAACACCCCCAAAGACAAAAACAGAAGAATCGAGTAAAACAATGATTGCTAACCTAACATTAACGGTTAATGCTGGTTTCTGAGACAACAAGAATGAGGTAATGGAACTAAAAAACAAGATTGTAGACAATAAAGGTGAAGTAATGAAATTGAAAAACTGGAGGAAAAACTGGAGAAATATGAGAAGGAGAGAAGAAGAGATAATATAGTCATTAAAGGAGCATTAAAGGAGCAACAATAAAACAGTAATAAAAAAAAAGTTGAGAACTTCATACAAAGCAACCTTTCAATAAAGGCAGAAGTAACCGAAGCATTTAAAATAGGGAAAACCCTTAGAAAGGAAATAATGATAGCCAATATGAGAAACCCCAACCTGAAAATCTTTGTAGTGCAAAACAAACAAAACTGAAGAGAACGAAAATATACATAGAAATTATTTCACTGCCAAAAAAGGCAATTCAGGACAAGATCATAGAGAGAGCCATGGCAGAATATATCAATAAAAAAAAGGTGAAAGTAGTATACCGGAAAATGTCTGTGAAAGTAATGATGTTTACGTGGAACAATAAAAAAGACATTTTGATGGCTTCAGATACAACAGTAACAGACCCAAAAAACTAAATAGAAA
This sequence comes from Rhagonycha fulva, assembly GCA_905340355.1. Classification (NCBI taxonomy): domain Eukaryota; kingdom Metazoa; phylum Arthropoda; class Insecta; order Coleoptera; family Cantharidae; genus Rhagonycha; species Rhagonycha fulva. The sequence goes on from HG996556.1 coordinate 42,179,033, forward strand.
CAACGGAGCGACCGCAACGTCTCATTGAGAGCTCTAAAAAATGAAGATGAGACAAATACAACAAACGGAATGCAAAAAGAAGATGGGCGATCTAGTGCAAAGAAAAGCCAAGAAAAGACAGAAATTTCTAAAAATCAAAAAATGGAACGTACGTGCACTACTAAAACCCGGAAAAATGAATGTAGTAGCTAACAAAGTTGTAAAGTATGGGATGGACGTAGACCACTACGTCCACTACGGAGGTGAGATGGAAAGGAAGAGACAAAGTAAAACAAAAGAAATACATCTCGTTCTTTCCCGGAGAAAATACAAGGGCAAAAATGGCATCGGTTTTTTCGAGAAGACAGTAACGACAACGAGAAATAATAAACTTTCTACAACGAAATTGAATCTCTCTCTGCGACACAATCCCCAAACAGGATGTGTTGATGATACTAGGCAATTTTAATGCAAAGAAAACTAAGTAGTGACACTAAATTGAAAATATACAAAACATTGATCAGACTAGTAATTATATATACAGTAGAAACGGTTTATTTTTTGCAGCAAGAAGCCGAAACAATGTCCAATAATAAACAAAAGTGCCTTTAGTGGGCCTTACAGTGGAACAGTGGGAAAATATTCTGTGGAGTGATAAATTAAAGTTTGAAATACTTTGATTTTGTTAACGCACTTCCGTAAGAAGAAGTACCTGTAGAAATATGATTCCTAAGTGTGCGGTACCAACTTTCAAACATGGAGGTAGTTCGGTTATGATGTGGGGATGTTTTTGTTGCCACAACATTGGAGAATTTGTAAAAATCGACCGTATTGTGAGGAAGGAGAACTATACAAAGATGTTGGTGGAAAATTATGTACCCTCTAGTTTCTGATTAATTGGCCATGGTTTTATGCTACAACAGGATAATGATCATAAGCATAGTTTCCGACTTTGAAGAAAGTATCTAAAAAAAAAATGAAATCTGATGGTTTACCCATTGAGGGAGTAACTATGACTCTCTTAAAAAGATTAGAAAGCTCGTACAGTGGCAGCGGCTTGCAACAGGGACGTCATACTCATCCCGATGGATCGATGACCCCCCGACCTTCTGGTCGGGTGAGGACTTCGTGAAGTCGGCACAATTGAGAGGAAATTTATTACCAACCGTGGGGGTACCATCCAATCCCAAAAAATTACAAAAATGCAGAGGCTGTGGGACAAAGATTGAGAGTCTCTCTCATGTCCTGCAGGCCTGCCATGTGGCTCATGATGCCGGAGTAGAACGCCACAACCGTGTTATGAACCGGTTGGGCAAAATATGTAAAAGAAGGGGTTGGGTGGTACTATATGAACCACGTATAAGAACGAAAAATGAGCGGCTATATAAGCCCAATTTAATACTGTCGAATGGGGATAGAGCCGTCGTATGCGATGTCTCAATTGTGTGAGAGAGTTGGGGCCTGGATAAAGCTGCCCGTGGGAAAGAAGACAAATATTTGGCGCCGCCCGTGATGGAAGCCCTGAAGAAGAAATTCCCAGGGGTGGAAATCATGGTAACGTCGCTGATTGTCAACATTAACAACAAACTCCGAGACGTCTTACGCCTCAGTAACAACGAGTGCGTCTCCATAGTTAATAACACCGTGAACGGTTCTATAATTGTTTATGGTGTTTTTATGAGAACCATATAGAGACGCGCGGATGCGACTGCGGGCTGGGAGTGAGCGGTTTTAGTTAACGTGGACCGCTCCGCGAGAGAGATTTGTATGTTTCTTCACTTCTTCCAGCCTCTTGGGCTCTTTCAATGACAACGGGTGCGCCCCGCGAAGTATATAACATATTAATTTAGTATTAAGAGAATATACTAATAATTTTATTGTTTGAATTAATGCCCCAAGTAATGCTGGTCGTGCTGAAGCATGACGTTGACGTCCCTTAGGGGTAAATTTCACATTGCTCTTGGGAGGCGTCAGCCAAAGTGTTTTAGCCATTGACGTAAAAAAATTTTTATCGTGATAACTATTGCGGCGCCTCCGTTGTTAAAAAATAACAATCGGTTGCGGGCAATATACATCGAAACTACACGAGAGAGTGGACATTCTTTATCTTTTCTTTAATTTAATTCCTTAAGATATATCGCGTTTCGCTTAGATACCAACCCCAGGGTGTCCACTCACTGAACTCTCGCATCACTCGCCCGCAATTTGTGTTCTGATTGGATGACTGTGTCTTTGTTTACGACCGGGTTGTGAACGTCGCGGGTTGTGGTACATAACACCACTTTTTCTTTGCTACCGGTGGCTAACGTCCTCACCGGAAACGGTTCGCACAACCCGGTCCCTTCTGTGTTGTACAGTGTCGGCGGCTGGAAGGAAACTGTTGAGTGCACAGTCGACTAGCCAAATGCCTCGTCATCTAATTAGTAGCGTTCTGCTGCTAATTGGTGATATTTGGTGATTTTTGAGAGCATATTACGTGCCACGGCCGTGCCCCCTTTTAAAGACCCTTTTGGGTTTCAGGGCTGCACGGCAAGTTCAGTAGTCAGCCTCTACGAGGCCGCCCTGGAAGGATGTTCCTGCGTGCTGTAGGAACGTCACTAATGGCTACTAGCGAAATAGGTCAGCAGATGGGCAAGAGTCCGCAGCCATTCTGTGCGCAACCGGAGACTGCTGAAACGAATCGGTCTATGAAAATCAGATCAACACTCCAAAGGCACAATCTTCTAGTGAGAGGATTAATATGTCTGGGTACGAGTGACTGGTCTATGACTTTCCGACCGTGAACCAAGGGATCAGCAAGTAAGAGCCCATGTGGCGATCCCGAGGAGAGAAAATCTTACTGGCCCGGTTACCAATGGGAGTTGTTATCTAGCAGCCATTGGCCTCACGATCTTTCCTGTAAAGATAATACATACTTACTGTCTTCTTCTGGCATAAAACCTTAACCTGTGTGTCTACTTTGCTAAACACATCACAGTGCAGTAGGTTTGACAAAGGAAGAGTTTGGTTATCTTCTGACATAAAACTTTAACCTGAAAGCGAGCTGTGTGATAAGCTAACAGTGCAGTAGGTTTGTCTAAAGAAAACGGTGGACACCTAAGGAGCATTATAATTAATTCCCTGGAGGACTCCACGAGCTTACGCTTAAAATCTGAGATGGTGCTAGCCGTTTTCTAAGGGCGTGAGCCAACACGTTCTTGAATCGTCGATTCAAATAGGAAACGTACTACGGGAGTGGTTACCCTGACCAATTCTTGCTTAGGCTTGCTTGGTCAGCCACTTTAGAGGTTGGATTTGTAGTGGCTGGGTGGTTAGGGTTAGTATAGTACCGGGTAAAGCGTTCCTAACGAGCCATAGATCGCTTTACAAAGCGGTTGGTCTCTTTAATTGGAACCTCAGTACTGGCCTGTCTGTCAGAGATCCCATACCTAAGACCTCATGGATCTAGCAGTCCATGCAGGAATCGATATCTCACTGTGTTAAGGACCCATCTGCGAGGTACAATTTGCGGCCGAATCTCTCTAGGGAGAGAGTGCTTGAAAAACGAAAGTATAACGAGCACTGTAAAATATAAAAATTTCCGGCTAGTCTAGTGTACCCATTGAGCTTCTGTGGGAAGAGCTTGGTAAAAAAGTACATTATAACTTGTTCATCGTAAGCCATACAACAACGGAGAAAAGCGTGAGCTTCCTTATAGAACAGCTACAAAAATTATTAATAAATTAGTAGAAAAATTCCGCGACTTGTACAATGGCCATAAAATTTAAAGGGGGCTATTTTGATGAAAAGGAAGCTAGGCAGTTCTTTTATAAAAGTTGAATAATTTTTAAGTAGTACCAACTATGTATATTATTTAAGTTATTTTTTATTTATTTTGTTTCTCTTAATGTTACATTGCAAGAGACCGCCAACTTGATTAATCAATTCACCAAGTTATTGGAATCGCAATTTCAAAAAAATCATCAAAATTTTAATTTTTGAGAAGGTCGTTGACAAAACGTTTCCTCTCAGGTGGTTTCACACAGGACAAGACACTTAATTTTTTTCGATCAAGCTGATTGTAAACGAAATCTCTTTGTTTGTCTTTCACTTCACCTTTTTGTGTAGTTGCCTAATGGAAACACAATGGAGCTGACAATTCACTGATTTTACCATCTCAGTGTTGTCTAAAGTCTAGCAACTTTATTGCTAAAAGCCACGTTCTTCAGCGGAATCAGTGCCAAAAAAAAATCCAACGCCCTCATAGATAAAGATCGTGGAAAAAGTAAATCATTAATATTCAAGAGGTTCTAAATGTTAAATCGAACGGATTGTGGTAGACAAGTAAGTTGAAAGGCATTTACTGTACTTATTTTTACTCGATGATGATGATTTGATTTTTTCAGTTTTATTGGTAAAAGTAGATTTCTGAAAATGTCAAGTTTTTCTTTTGATAGATTTCATTTGTGAGTCACGTATAATCAATGAAAAGTTATCTTGAAGATCTCATAATTACCTACTATTAAAATATTCTAATTGTTCTTGTTTTAACGTCCTAATTTCTAGACTTAGTTTCTACAAAGTTTTCAGCATAGTATCTTTTATGCAGTCAACATTAAGATATGTTGTGTCAACTGCAAGGCAGCAAAAGAGATACAAGAACAACTTAAAATGGAAAATTAACTTCATGGCTTCCATCTGAGTGCAGAACTAAAAATGAATAAATAAAACACAATCATGTAATTATTTGTAGTAGCTCAAAAGTATACTTCTTTACCAGAAAAGCACTGAAGCAGAAATTCAAGTTTTACCGCAGAATTTATTTACTCAAGTCTTGTTTAATCTTGTCCATCACTTGAAAAACAATGGAAGCTACTTGAAGTTTACAATATTTCATAAATAAATCTCTCCATTCTTACAATTCAATAATCTGTATTGTTTTAGATACCTAATTTATAACATCAAATTTTTGTTACAGCCAATTTAGACTAATCGATCCGTTTTGACTATTCTGTTATTTTGGAGAACAATTTTGACAGCTTAACGTGGAAAATGATTTATTGGCCAATTTTGGCAACATTGGCCAATAAAATTTAAAATTGAATAATTTTCTTAACGTTCCGAAAAATTGAACTAAAAATAATACGCAATGCTTGTTCTTCATGAAAATAAATGTTAATCAAGTAACTTTGCTACCGTAGGCCTAAAAGCTACTGAATTTTTTTTTATTTTCTTTAGATTCTACCTTGCTGACCTTTTTCATTTTGACACGGATGCTTGACTCCGGGGACGACACAACAGCTTTCATTGCGTTTACAGACGACAAGCGTTTCATAAATGTAATTGACAAATTTTTAGTAAATTAAATAGGCTCAATAATAAATTATCCTTTCACCGGAACATTTTTAGTAATGCTTTATTATTAATATTTACCTATTAAAATATTTTCATTTTATTAAAATTCCAACAATTTGAAAGATAAAATAAGCAATGTTGTGATGTAGCATAGCTTAATTTAAAAAGTTTCGTACAAAATTGTTTAGAATGTGTACGAAGTAAACCTTTACAACAATTTAGCTTTACAAAAATTCTTGAAAAAAATGTTAATCAATCCGCTTCTTGTTAAATAAAAATAAACCGATGGATACTCAGTTATGCAACAAAACACATCAAAATCGCTGTTTAATTAAAAGCAATGGAGATTCCTTTGCCCCACTCTGTACTATAATAAAAACAATTGTGTAATGAAATCTAAAAAAATACCTTACACATCTGTAATATGCTAAAAATTCTAGTGTTCAACAAAAATAATGTTTTGCAAGTTCCTTAGAAATATTATCTGCTGTATCGTATATTAAATAATAAAATACTTTTCTACTAGCGGAGCTACGTATGTATGTATAATACAATTTGAAACTTTAAATCAAACTGCAGAAGTTTAATATTTAAAATTGTTTTCATGTAGAACTCGAATATCAAGCTAGGTAATTTGTACTTTTATTTGTATTGCCTTTTTGTAAGGCAAAAGCACTCGAATGAAAATTTTATTGCAAAACATCTTGCACCGCAAAAAATATATTTTTCATATCTGCATTTGAAAATCAACTAAATGAGTTATGCACTAATATGCACAGGGTTTTACCAATAAGATGACAAAAAATCATTTGTAATAATCAGAATCGTTCTCGGGATCAGCGTCCGATGATATCAATTTTACGGATAAAACCGTGAATAAGATTTAAAATTTTTATTAAATAATTAATATTAATAAAATATTAAGAAGTGACGCTGAACTGAAAACTAACATTTGGAATGTTACATAATTATTCGTGGTGCCTTTAAAAATTTGCATGATAAGCTTTTTAATCTAATTTAAAATAGGTATGATTTTGTATTTACATTTTCCAGTTGTTAAAAAATCCATGGTCCGGTCTCTTTTTCAAGCGCAAATCTGGTGACTTTTATGATGAAAACTTCGTTGGATTTCTTTTTAGGTCTTCTCTGTTGCTTGGTACATCCTGTATATGTGCAAAACCTACTAACTATGCACAATTACACCACACAATTAATTAAAAATTTAATAGTTTTGTTAGGATTACATACAGCAACTTTGTTAAACCATTTCTGAAATGCGTAACAATGATGAAATTTATCGACAAAGTATCACAGTCTAATGGTTAATACTAGTTTACAGCATAAAATTATTGTCATAATATGAGGTGCTCATCGTATTTACACTAAATACGTTCAACATACCTCAATGAAAATAAATTCCAACAGATTCATCAAAATGTTTAAATGGAAGCTTAACACATTCAAATACTATTAAATTACACTGTAAGCTTCAAGATTATTGTAACAATTGGACGTTAAATGTGTTTATTATTATTTTAAATATAAAAACAGTAATTTCTCAAGTTTTACTACAAACCCAAAACGTAATTAATATTAATTTGCCTTTTGTGTCACATTACGTAACGTATGTATATGTAAAATTAACTTAACAAGTTTCTACTACTAACTTTGAAAAGTTAAGATTATCTCTGACAAACTTTGTCTGAAATTGCTTTGTTGTTTATATCTTCTCAACATCAAACACACACTACAAATTCAAAAATTTCAATTTAGTACTTTTACCAACTAAATATAAGTTAATTATACCTTTGAAATTTTACTTAATAATAAATAAAAAGAATTTGTTCATTCGTTCTTTTTTGTCGGGATATAAACTGAAGTTATTACATTTACTTTCAGGCTACCCAATTAGGTAAAGCAATTTTTAAAATACATTTATCATTTTTCTTATTTCAATTTCAGATTTCTTAGTTTGATAATAACCTTTATAGTTGAGTTTGTAATTAAATCTTATTCAGCTATTGAAAAGTACTTTTATAGATACATTAAGCCTCTAATTTACCAAGAAAATTATATTTAGTTTAATAATAGTATTTTATATAATTGAAAAGTTGTCTACGAAGCTTTAGCCGAGTTTGAGCCGTGGGGATGTTACTCTGAAATTAATCTAACAGTCTCACCTAAATATTAGATAAATTGCTAAGCACTCCAGAATTTTGTACTAATTTTGTGCTTTTTAAATTATTTACAGCTCTAAAAGTATAAAATAAAAGTTTAATATCTTGTTAATCTAATCAAGGGCGTCAGTTTATGTCTAGTTTTTTGTCTTAAAATTTGAAATACGTCAAAAAAGATTGAAATTTAATTTTGTCGAATATAATTAAACCGTTTGTTTAACATCGCTCTTTGCAATTTTCAACTGCAATTCTGTTGTTATTTTGTTGCACATCGATTATTGTGGTGATAGCATCAAATCACAAAAGGAACACTTAATACAAAAGCTTTTAAAAGCACTTTAATGTATTTTTAAAAGCCAGGATCAAAAAGAATTAACTATATTGTTGTATTGTAAACAGAGTACAGGTATACATTTTAAATTACTAAATTAAGTGCTGATTAATTTATAACATTTATAACAAATTATGTAAACCCTCATGGACGTGCCTTTTGCTGAAAGCGCCTGGATATTATTGTATAAATTGTGAAATATTAGTTTCTAAAAATAATCTAATAAAATTTAAATTGTAAATTTTATTTAATTACTGTTATACAACTTTCAAATAATGAAAATAATAGCAATTTTAATATTACATTCTTTCTTGTTGTGAAAAAAGAATAAAGTTCATTTTGTTATTGTTTCTCGATTTGCATCTAAGCTACTCAGAGGCTTTACGGGCAATATAGTTATTCTGTTTTATGTATTTTCTAATTTATTCTGATGAAAATTTGCACAAAATCCTTACTCAAAAAGTTTTTGACAACTGAACAATATGCGATTTTGACTCTTAACGGTTTTTTTATTAGTTTAATGTTCCACGTAAAACATTCAATTTGCTTATCAATAAAATTAACCTTTACTAAATTGGAATTACATGTATTTCCAAACAAGAATTTTAAATTTTACACTTTTACAATCGAGGTTGAAAAGTCAAAAAATCCCATTTCATCAAATATTTTGAACTTAGCGATTTTAGGACCGCACATTTAATATTAATTGTTTTAAATTCTAGCATTTGTAGAATCGCACAAGCACTAGCTTTACCGTGCTTGCGTACTCTTTTTTCAACCCTTAATCTTACATTACAAACAGAACCCCTCTTTTTTGGCGTAAAAACACCACAGTATAATATCACACTATATATAATTGAGATCTATGTGAAAATTATAAAACTAAAAATATTTCTAGTATTTTTATGCTTCTGGTCCTTCTTTCTGCTTTGGCAGCAAAGTATTTGGCATCCGCTTATGCTTTTAAAAATATGGTATTTATTTCACCATCCAAATGATGCTGCTTAGCGTGTCATTACTGTCAAAACAAAGTCATAAAGCTTCAGAATACTACATTCATCTTTGTGTAATAGATGCAGTTTCATCATTTACCACGTATTATGAGATTACATTAATAAAAACCTTGTCATTCTCTTGAAATAGCATGGCCAAATAAAAATTGTCCGAAGTAAATTTTACTAGAAAAATAGATAGAACCAGATAGATAACATAAGTTTATGATCTAATACTAGTTACTATTATTTTTTAATGAGTCAGACAGACAGTAAAAAAACCTATAACATATGAATAAGCCTGATCTAAGTAAAATATGAAGAAAGCACTTAAACAATCTGTTTGGTTGGGTAGGCTGTCATGCAAAGATGTGTGATTTTCTGTGGTTCGTTACCGTGTTCAGTCTACGTAAAATAGATGTTATATGCAGATGCCGCAGAATATAATGTAAGTCGTAAGATAAATTTCAAAAAAAATGTATATCTAAGTAAATTTGTTATTCAAACAGCAAGATAATTTTTTATTTTAAACTTGCGTTTATTTCTAAAACACTATTGAAACTGACAATCAATGGTCAGAACTTCTGAGATATACTTACACGCTGGCACTTCAGCGAGTTGAAAACAAAGCATTTACAGCTTTGGTGTATCTACTCAGTTTTAGATAAAAGGGTTACTTCACTAGAAATAACATCTACTGTAAGCTCGGAATACTACCATCAAGGGCAAAGGTCTTACTTAATAGTAGATCCACTAAAACTTTCCAATAATATTTTTTTCCAATTTTAGTTTGTGCATGAATCCTTTACTGCCTTAAAATTCAGAAACTTTTTATGAATAGTTTTCAGAAAATGTTTAGGTATTAGAATTTCAACTCTAAAGTTTGAACATGCCATTTAGTTAACCGCTTAAAAAGCGAAACGCAAAAGTTTTCCTCCAATTCCATCAAAAAATGCAAAACAATATTTTTTTTTTTTTTTTTATTGTAACTAATGCTAATTAACAATCAGAATAAATACAAAATATTCTATAAGTTAATTTGTTGGCTGTTGTCGTGCGGGGGAATATGCCCATCGGCAGTACCCGTATACAAAAATAATTTATGGCAGTAGATCACGAGGCCATTTTCTTCTAAGACGTCTGAATATGTTGTCCTCTAGGAGTCGAGCCGTACTAGGATTAGGATGATCTTGAAGTTTTAGGTCATGTTTTTCTGCCCGTTTTTTAATTTCTTCTTGAATATAATTAATGCGTAGGTCAGTGTGGAGGGTTTCGTTAGAGATGTACCATGGTGCATCTACCATCATACGGAGGGCCTTTGATTGGAATCGTTGTATGACTTTTATGTTGGAAATGCTGGCGCATCCCCACAGTTCTATTCCGTACGTCCATATTGGCTTGATGATGACTTTGTATATAAGCATTTTATTTTCTGTAGTAAGAATAGACTTCCTGCCAAGTAACCAATACATTTTCTTTATTTTTATATCCATTTCCTTTCTCTTCTTTTTTATGTGGGTCTTCCATGTAAGTCTCCTATCCAGGTGCAGTCCTAGATACTTTACTTCTGTCTTTTGAGGTATCGCTACATCGTTGATATATACAGGTGGACATTCTGCGCGATTTAAAGTGAATGTAACGTGGTTTGATTTGGTTTCGTTTACTTTTACTCTCCATTTAAATAACCATCTCTGCAATTCCGCTAAGTGTATTTGTAACAGTTCAGAAGCTCGTTGATTGTTGCTGTGTCTTGCCAAAATGCAAGTATCGTCCGCGAATGTGAACAACTCTGTAAACAAAGAGGTGGGTAAGTCTGCAATAAACAATAAGTATAGTATTGGCCCAAGTACACTTCCTTGTGGAACACCTGATAATATGGAATAAATTTCAGACAAATCTTCGTCTTGTTGAACTTGATAACTTCGGTTTTCCAAATATGATTTCAGAACTAGGTAGTAGTGGTATGGTAAAGCTTGTTTAATTTTAAAGAGAAGTCCTTTGTGCCATACTTTATCAAAGGCCTGTTTTATGTCTAGAAAGACTGCCGAACAAAATTCCTTTCCTTCTAGTGCTCTATAAATGGTGTCTACAATTCGATGGCATTGTTGAATAGTTGAATGATGTCGTCTAAATCCGAATTGATGATTTGGTATTAAATTATCTAATAAGTAGCTATCGACCAAACGTTTTAAAATAAGTCTTTCCATCAACTTAGATATTATTGGCAGCAAGCTTATTGGTCGATAAGATGAAGCATCCATCGGAGGTTTGCCTGGTTTCAAAATTAATAAAATTTTGGCAAATTTAAACTGCAATGGCCAGTATGACAATCTTAGGATGGAATTAAACAAGATTGTTAAAAATTTTATTCCTGCCTTGGGTAATTCGTTGAGTATTTTACCCGTTATTAAATCATAACCCGGAGCCTTGGACTTATTCAACTTCCTTATCTCTTGCTCAACTTCGATTTTCTTGATTTTTTTTATTGGCAGCGACATTTGTAGAGGCGCGTCTAGGTATTGTTCGACATCTTCATCCGGTTCATTAGAATGAGGTTTGAAAACGTCCATTAGGTGTTGCGCAAATAGTTCAGCCTTTTCCATATTTGATCTTGCCCAAGAATTATTTCGATTACGAAGAGGAGGGATGGTCACTTGTGGTCTTTTAAAACTTTTTGTAGCATTCCAGAGAGAGTTATCTTTCACCGTCAAGTTACTTAAATAGTGATTAAATGTTTCATTTTTTGCTTGTTTATTTAATCTTTTTAATTTATTGGCAATTCTATTGAAGTCTGCTTTGTCTAGAGGGTTTTTACTTTGGTGCCATTTAGCTCTTGCTTTTCGTTTTTCTTTAAGTATCTGACGTATTTGCAAAGGTATGTTGTCTATATTACCTGGTTTATCTTCTCGCATGGGAGTTGCTTTCCAGCTAGCATCTTGAATTGTGGTTATGAAGTGATTTGCTGCTTCATCTAATTCTTGGTTTGTTTTAATGGGCAGTGTAAAGTCTAGTTTTTCTGTTACGTGTTCTTTAAATTGATTCCAGTTGGTTTTTCTATTATGAAGAGATATTTTTTGCCGTTTTCTAATGACAAAATCACTAATCGTCAATAAAACTGGGGTGTGATCAGAAGTGAGTTCTAAGCTTGATTTTACTTCCATAAAATTGGTAGAAACTCCGTTGGTTATGTAGAAATCCAGCAGATCAGGAATTTTATTCACATCAGTAGGCCAGTATGTTGGTTCGCCTGTCGAAACTGCACAGTAGTTTTTCGTATTAATAATCTTTAGGAATTCTCTACCCTTAGTGGTTATCAGTCTGGATCCCCAGTGCGTATGCTTTGCATTATAGTCTCCACCCGCTATAAACTTGTTGCCTAATGATTCAAAGAATGGTTTTAAATCATTTTCCTTGATATTATGTTTAGGTGGACAGTAAACTGCTGCAATTTTTAGTGACTCATGTAACTTATTTACTTGGATTGTAGTAGCTTGAAGGTACTCGGTTTCATACTTGTTTAGTTCGTGGTGAATTAGTGTTTCTCTAATTATTATGGCAGTTCCTCCATGAGCCGTTCCATCCGGGTGATTAGTAGAGTATATTTTGTAGTAAGGAATTTTTATAAATGATTTTGCAGTGAAGTGTGTCTCGGATATGAGTAAGATGTCTATTTTGTACTCTTTCATGAATAGTTCAATTTCTCGAACTTTTGATGTTTGGAAGCCATTAGCATTCCATAAGGCAATTCGTAAACAGTTTGCCATTAACGTATCAGTTTTTGTATGACTGTGTTTAGTAAATTTATCATCATGTTGTTTTGTTGCATGACTTGTTGAAACATTTCTCTAAATTCGTTAAGAAATTTTGATAACGAGATATCTTCAGGGTGGCTTATTGTATCACTTGATTTGTTTCTTAGTGCTTCTGAATAAGTTCGTTGGTTATTTGAGTTGTAGTAGGTTTGCGAAGTCGTGGGTTTATTTGTCCTAATTGGTTCACTTGGACTGGCATTGTGGAAGGAAGATGAGGTTTGATCATTCTTCTGTTGATGTTGGTTTTTGTTAAATTTGTTTTGCAATTCTCTATATACCTGACAGCCCTTATAGCTCGCGGGGTGATCTCCGTTACAAAGGTAGCAAGTGGCTTTTGTATTGCTTGGCTTTTTACAAGTTTTTGTGTCATGTGCTCCTCCACATTTTACACATGCATAGGGACGATTGCAATAAGTTTTAGTGTGGTTGAACATCTGGCATCTTGTACACTGGGCTATATCAGTGTTTCTGTAAGGCGGTTCAACCCTAATTGCTCTATTTTGCAGGTATTTTAAATCGTAAATACTTTTATTATTCTCTGCTGGTTCGAGATCTACAAAAAATAATGGTAACGACTCCTTCGTTGAACGATGTTTGACATTTACAATGTTCCTTACTTTAAAGCCTTTACTTTCCAATTCATCTTGGATTTCTTCAATGGGCGTTGATTGATGTAGATGTCTTATTACTACTCTATATGCTCGTTCTTCTTTCAGCTGGTAAGTGTGATGAATAATATTTGCATCTTTCATGTGTTTTATTAATTTTCTAAAGTTGTCTGTAGTTCTTACATTAACTTTAATGACATTATTTGTTAATGCTTTTGTTATTATTTGCTCCTCCTCCAATACGGCAGTAAAATTTTTGACCATTTCCCGGTAGTTAATTACTCCGTGCACAAATATAGGCGGTGGCTTATCAATTTTTGGTTGTATTTGTTCTTGATTAATTATATCTGAATTATCATTTAAATTATTATCACTTAGATTTGCAAGAGGTAAATACCTTTTTGATAGTTCTAATGGTGGTAATTCTGTGTCTGGGCTGCTAACTCGCTTTCTTTTGTTATTGGCTACTACTTGCCATGGATGGTCATTGGTCACTGTTACTTCCATATTGTCTAAATTAATTTGCAAGTTATTTGTTTGCAACTGATTTTGAGCTGAATTTGATTGATTTGTAGCAGTGGCTAGGTTATGTTCGATGTTTGGCGTCATGTCTTGCTGTAGCCGTCCGAGGTACGGCTAAAATGGCTAGAAAAACTTAATATTTAAGATGAAAAAACTTCTAATTAGGTTGTTAATTGTCAAAATATTAAATATTTTATAGTAAATATTTCTACGAATTGAATATAGTCAATTATCAGTCTTCACGATAACGGAGCACTTTGAAACACGCAAAACAATATAGAAATTTGAAATGCAGGCGTGATTAATTATTTTCTTTTTCGATCAAAATCGATGCGATGTCCTTTCCGAAAACATTGCAAAGCACTTATGAGAACTAGCTTTAAAGCGTAACACTTTCCAAATACAGAAAGTTGAGCGCAACAATATAATATGCATAACTTTCCTGAAGTATTAGTATATACGGAGTGTTGTACAAAGATTGACCATAAATTTTAATATTACCGTCTCAGCAGTTTTCATTTATTACTGCAATTATCATTTCGTTTATGTTTGCGTTTATTTCTGTCACACTTTATTCTGAATAAGCGACAATTGGCGGCTTTATATAAGAGGTAAGTAATCATTAAAATCTCGTTATATTCAGATTAGTAGTAACGTAAGTATAATTTTCAGTAAGTGGTACCATACTCTTGTTAAAATGCTCCCAGTGCTATCAAATAACCGAAGACTATGTTCGTAACAGGTTATTAAAAATTTTTATTTAAAAAACTTGCCGTTGTGTTATAAGTATGTACATAAATTTACGCTACACAAATAAAACAAGGCAGTTGAAATTCCTAGCACAATTTTTTTTACAATAATCTTTAATTTAAAAAAATTTCAACTCATTAAAAATATGCTCGCATTAAATTTTTATTTTTTCGTTCGTAAACGTTTAATTAATTTAATTGAAAACTCCTAAGTCAGCAATTTTCAACATTTTTTTTGTTCATATTTTTTTAATAATTTAACGAATTTGTTGTTATTCTTAATTTACAAAAAGGAAAGTTAAATTTGACTAAGTAAGCATTATAAGTAATTAATTTGTGAAATAATTTTGTTCTAAAGAATGAAGAAGATTTATTTATAAGTAAAAACTTTATATTTTAAAAGTATTTAAAAGTAAAAAAAGTTTAAAAGATTTTCGCAGTATCGAGACAGAAATTTACAACAACTTAACTAGATATGAAATTGATTAAGTATAGATTAAATTGAATTTATTGGTAATAAAGCTACGCTACTTGAGTTGTAAGTGTTCATATGTTAGTTAATATAAATCAATACAATTTCATTTTAAAAAACTTGATAGTGATGAAAACTTTTCCAGCTATCATAAATAATGCTTCAAAAATTTCATTTAAAATGTTTGCCCAATTCAGTTTTGGAAGATACGAGCTAAGATTAAGATGTTATATTAACTGCTTAAATGTTACATTTAAAAAAAGCTGATGATTATATTGTCACAAACGCGACTGACCGCCGTTAAAATACAAACTTTGTTTAACTTTAAGGTCAAGGATTTGCCATGAACTGAAACAATTAGAAATTTTTTGTAGCTTTGATTTGACGCATTAAAAGAAGAATGTTGATTGTAAAGTTAAAAGCTGAAAGCGAAAGACGGCAAAATTATAAAAATTATATAAAAAAATACTACTATACGCTACTATACACCAACAATATTAAAAAAATGCTGAATTTTAAAATACAATTATTTAATTAAATATAATAACATGTCTACCGTCCAAAAGTTTAATCGCACCTAAGAAAAATTAAATCACATTAAAAAATATAAAAAATGCAATTGTTTAAAAACGATTTTATTACTCATATATAAAGTTTACATATTAATTCACCACTCTATGTAAAAAATTTAAATTAAAAAAAAAAAAAAATTTATTAAATTTTACTTTCTTCGAAGTAACCACCCTTAGCTCCAAGCGCACTTCACATATACGCAACATTCGTTTAGCTGTTTACTAGTCTGCGTAATTTTACGAACCTTCCGGTTCAAATGGTCCCATAGTAATTCAGTTGAATTACAATATGAACTTTGTGGAGGTCATGTCATTAAAGTGAGCAATCCTTCCGTATGGTCGTCAAAAATTTTTTTAACAATTTTTGCTGTGTGCTTTGGGTCGTTTTCTTCCTGATAGACAAATCCCACACTTAAAATTTCAATTCCTGTGGGAATTGCAGTCTTTAAAAATTTTCAAATATACCTCTCTTGTCATTTTTCAGTAATTTACACCAATTTTCCTATTCCTTTGGCTCCAAAACATCCCCAAACTAAAACATTTTTATCTCCACGCTTTACAGTTTTTAAGGTGCACTCGACTTGCATCCTTCTTCCTGGGCGACGACAAACAAATACTCGACATTTACTTTCCAAGATTTCAAATTTTGATTAGTCTGTCTATAATATCTTTTCCCAACAGTGATTGTCAAATTTCTGCGACTTTTGGCCCAAATTAATCTTTTCTGCTTATTCTGTGTAGAAAGCCATGTTTTTTTGTAGTAATTCTGTATTTTAGTGCAGCTTTAATTAAACGGCATTTCACTGTTGTCGCACTAATTTTGCTACCATGAGCAACATTGAATTCTGCTTCAACATTTGGAGCTGTACGACGTCGATTTCGTAAGGACATTAGTTTTATGGACTGATCTTCAACTTCTGTTGTAATTTTTGGCTTTTCACTGCGTCTACGATTATGAAAGTGTCCGGTTTCTTCTTTCTTTTTAATTATTTGACGCACACAATATTCAAAAACTATTAATTGCGCGCAATTTCCCTGCTAGAAATTTTTGTTTTGTGCAAAAATATAATTTTTGCCATTTGTTCAAAACTCCACTTCTTTTTTTTTGCCATATTTTTAAATAAATATTACAATTAGAAATATTTAACACGTAATAAAAGTAACACGCCAACGTTTAATTCTGTACAGATTTAAAAAGGGCGTTTGGGTAGTAAAATTTGCTAGTTTTCAAAATTCAGGTAATTATGTCTTTATTTAACAGATACACACTGTTTCAAAAGCATAAAGTTAGAGAAATGCCCTAAAATTCTAAAATTAAAAGTTTTTATATGAATGCTATGATAATTACCTGTGATATTACCTAGAAACTTATTTTACAGGTAAATTTAATTTACCCCAAAAACATTTCTTAAAATTTTGTTTAAATTGACCTACTTATTACATGTTAATGCCATGATAATATAAATACAAAATTTTTACATAACTATTTAATTTAGGGTTTTTTTTTAATTTATTAATCAACAATTAATTGTTTCTCTAGGTGCGATTAAAATTTTGGACGGTAGAAACAAACAATGTGTGTTTATATTCGTATATTAAATAAATCAATAAAAAAAAATAAATAAAATAAAATTATCAATTGGAATTTTTCCATTTGACTGTTTGAAAAAATTGAGGTTTTATATTTTGTTTGTGTTTAATATTAAGACCACAAATTGTTTTGTTTTAAAATATTTACTCGTTTATTTAAAAATTTGTTTAAATTTTAATAATAAAGTAAAACAAAAGTTTGGAGGTATGTAAATAAAACAGTTGTTTTCCATTTAAAACGCATATTTGACTTTGATAATAATTTTAGTTCCAATTTATTATCCTGTGAATTTTAATCTTTAATTTTTAATTATGGTTTTCCGGGCAAAGGTAGTGAATTGTACATACAACTAATTTTATTTTGTTGATTTTATGGAAGCCGCTCCATAAGATTATGAGATTATACAAAAATAATAATCACAGCATCATAAAAAGAAGACCGAAATATTATAATTATTAATAAATCTTAACGGAAAATTGATAGATAACTTTAAAATGAAGCGTTCAAGCTATAAAAATAATTAGTAAGTTTACATTTTTCACGCAAAATTTGTTCTTATTAGCACCATTTTGTAGGCGGTGAAGCAAATCGAAATTTACTAGTTGCACTGACAACATCAAATAAAAATGTTATTTTTAATTGATTTACCAATTTTTTTAAGGATCACGATTTTGAGCTTAGGTTCGAGTTAGTTTATGTTATTTATTTAGTAAATGCAGGACATTTTTACAAGAATTTTGGTCTAGAGCTTAGGTTTAGGGTTAATTTTTGTTATTTATTTAGTAAAACAAACAAAATTTTAGAGAAATTTGTTATGTTACTTATTAAATAAGAAAACTCTTTAAAACAAAAAACATATTGCAAATAACCGTTTTATTACTGCAATCTGCAATGTGTTATTAAAACAGTCGATATGTCTGTGTTACAAAATAAGGTAAGGCGGTCGGAGAGTAATAGTCAAGCGAGTTGACTACAAACGCTCAATACCCGGTTTGAATACGGGTGAAGTTACAACTTTATACTGGCCGTCTCGCTGGTCCTCCAAGTTGGGGGGTTCTACGTCGAGCTGGCTCCTCTTTGTAGGTAAAAATATAAATTGCTACTTACAAAACCAAACGCAGCTTGGCGATTTCAGAATAGAGAAAGCAGCTTTAGTTGTATAATTGCTGTATGTATTTATGATATGTACATAATTAACCCTAAATACACAAACACACAAAATAAGGTCACCTACAAAAACTAATCTAGGTATAATCAAATAGAAAATCGAAACCCACAACATTTAGTCGCCGGTAAGAAACAATTACTTTGCACTAATAGCTTTCCACTACATTTGTGCACTCTCCGGTGACCGGTTTCCAAAATTATGACTGTAGTTTTCAGCCATGACAGCAGAAATCTCTCCAAATCGGTCTCGGATTTTTCAAACGAGATCAGGTTAACCTTTTGGATTTTGACGTACAATACAATACCAATTTTTCAGTGGTGTTGAACATACCCAAACTCTATTTTTGGCTTCTGGTAGGTATTCTATCAATCCCAAACTTCTTTATAATCACGCTCTCATCAACTTGTATGACCTAGTTAAGACTTCCAATTGCAAGATGTTAGTAATCATTTACAAGCTTCCAGAAGCAAATATTCCGGAATGATAATTATAACCGACAAACGGGGTTTCTGAAAACCTTGATAATGTTACTGGTTACACTTGACCGGGTGTCACATGTCCAAAACCTCAATCTCACAGTCGTGAAATTGCTTATTTTTGCTAATCTCATTTACCTGCTCCTTATCCGCTCATTTCTCTCTAACAGCAATTGTAACATTCTGTACATACAATAAAACATTGAAAAAATTTACTAAATAGAATAATAATAATTTAGGACAACGAGTGCAATGTATGAATGCTGACTAAAATATTTTAATATTGAAAGCGTACAAGGCGCTAAGTAGAAAGTATAATATTATAAAAAGAAAGACAAGAACCAAAAAAGGAGTTAAGGTTTCTCTCTTGCGTGGCCGAAACCTACCTATGCTGCAAGTCTATATTAGAGGGTAGAAAAAAAATTGTACCCAAACTAGTTGTAAAAAAAAATCACAAGTGAAACGAGTGGTTGTGTTGTGTTGAAGACATCCGTTACAACAAAATATGGTTAAATCAAATTTTTAGCCATGTAGTTTATTCAAAAAGCACCATACTATACCCAGGTTTTATTTTGGTGTATTTTTTTAATTAAGTATTTTTTTGATTAAAAATGTTTGAAATATTTTGGTGTATTAGTCATACTGAACAGTGGCGGCCGGTGAATTTTTTCATGGGGGGGCTGAAGTTTGTAGCAAAAATTTAATCTAAATTTATTAATTCAAATTTATTCAAAAATGTTATTTAATAAAATTAGCGAGTTTCCAATTATCATCATCACCAAATAGCAAACACACAAAGCAAAAAAAAGCATTTTTTTCGTTACAACCACAACACAACCACGAAGTTTTATCATAGACACTTTTGTCAAATTTGCGGATAGAAGATCCTCGACTTTTGTGTTCTTTTTGCACTTACACAAGAGTCAAATTTGGAGTCGGACGTCTACTATTTTTTACATCAATTTTTTCGAGCAAAGTTTTCGTACAAAAGTTTTTTTTTAATACCTTCATGGTTATTAGATATTTGTACTTAAATCACAAATTTACTTTATCACTTTATTTTGCGTGTTAAAGATAATTCAGCTCGAACTGTAATACTTTGCAATCCTGGTTTTGTTCAACTTTCAACTTAATACTAGAGAAAATTTATCTAATTACAAATGTTAAAAATTTAAAAGAAGTATTTGTGCAAATCATAAAACTATAAACCATGGGCAGTATTGCGGCTTAAGCGTTTTTTGCCTTTGGTTGCAAGTGACCAACATCCTATATTACTTCCTTTTTATTTGGTATACTTGCACTTTTCCAGAGATGAATTTAACCGTCGTATTATTATTTACCTTTATTTTGTTTTTAATTATCTTTATTAAATGTTATCGTTTTGTCCAAATACAATTATAACTATTGTTAGTTGTTAGGAATAACAAAAAAGATAAATTATTTACTGGTAGTATACCTACTATATTTGAAATGTATCATAAATATTTTATGATTTTATAACAGGATATATTATTTATTTCAGTAGGTACCTACTAATAACACAGTTGTACGGTTTTTGAAAAATATTAAAGACAGGTTTTTTTCAGTTTACTTTAACTACAAACGGTTTACTGAAAACAGCAACCACTGTAGGCGCAAATTCGACAGCCCCAAGTGGTTCAACGCATGTGATACTGAAAGTATTAGATATTATGCTTAGGTCAACATTTTTAACTTTTTTTGTGCTTGTTAGTTTTCCAGAATAACATTCAAAATGAAAATACAATTTTTTTTTATTGTTTTTCCCAAGTTTTTGTACTCAAGTTCTTTTTTAAGTCAGATACCTTTATGGTTAATAAATATTAATTAATTAATTTTTTCGGCCACAGTATTTGTACTAAAGTTGTTTTTTAAATAAGATATGTATGTACCTTCATGGTTAATTAAAATGTAGGTATAAATAACGAATTAAATCAAAAATATCTTAAAAAAATTAAGTAGGTACAACTTCTGTGAAAGCAACCGTGTCTATTAAAATCCGCACCTCGTGGGCGTAGAGCTCGACAGCCCAAACGCTCGGCTATTAGATATTATGCTTTTAGGTGCGACACGTCACGATCGCATACCCGATGATGAACGAACGCGTTAATCTGTGGGCTGAGGAATTGTAGCCCAAAACTTGGTGCAGGTACACTTGCATGCGATTTATTAGGTAGCTTTCACTACACTAAGCAGACTAAGCACGCAAATAATTAAGTACTATATAAACTTTATCTTATATAGATATATCTATGTAAACATAATAATGAAAATTTGGTTTCTAAATTATCTAATCCATTTTTATACAAAAAAAATGTTTGATTTGATATAATTCTTATTGTTTTGAAATTGCTTGGGGGGGCGACGCCCCAGAGCCCTCCCTCACCAGCCGCCACTGATACTGAAAAATCTTGTAACAGTGGCAACGTCTCCAAAAAGTAAAGAAATGTCAAAAAAAGAAGTTAGTAAGAGGTAGAGGAAGAATAAGGACCTCCAACTCTTTTACTAAAGATTATATAATTAATGTAACCAATTACAAACAATACAAATATTGAAGAGGGTATAAGCCGGAATCGGAAACCAGCGTTTACTGTGTACGCAAACTAAGACTATAAGACATCGTACCTTAACCTAATGTGCTAATTTTTAGATGAATAAGTGTATTCGTTTGTCCAAAATTGTTACAGAAAACTTTCACAGTGAAACACATACCTATGCTCACCCTTACATGCCATCGCATGTGTGCCTTTATTTTGTAAAAAGATGAGTAAACCTTGACTGATTTATTTTAAAATTGTGTAACTTTTAACCTTCTTACTCTAGAAGTAATTTCTCTAAACCGCTCTTTCTAATACCTTTACATGTTGATAATATAATATCGATATGAAACGATTGTGATGTTTAATAAACAGAAATAAAATCTAAATTGACATTCGTACTCGTAGGTGAGAAAAATAGATTTTGTATTTAAATAACCGTATCTATTGCTCAATTGGCAGCCCTTCTCCTAATTTGAGAGTCTAGCTCTACCATGTTTATTTATTTCTTTGTCATTTTTAAATTGAGGTTAAGAATATTGATATTTTCAAATTGGCATTACTTTTATAATGGCACTAAGCAAAATCTTTAGTTTTATGGAAATTGCAATTCTTTTATTGAGTTCAAATAATGGATCTAAAGGGGGGACACTAAAGCCTGTGTGTTTTCTTCCTTCAGAAAAAAAACCTTTAATTTTTCAAACGACAAATTTTTTTTAAGTTTATTTAACAAAACCAATTTATGATGATTACTTATATGATGAAAAATTGATTTAATCCTGCTTGTGCGCTACAATGAAATTTACATCAGCTTTTGTTTACAAATTGGATTGAACAAGATATTAACTTTTTGTAACCACATAAGATGCTGATCTGCAGATTATATTATAAAATTTTGCGCGTACTGAGGTTCAAACTCACGATGCTCATTTTGCTTGTTTAGTATGTAATCAACTAAGCTGCGAGACGAAATTTGAAAGCTTCTTGTATCATGTGACTTGCATCGGTATGTGACATGTAAGCAGGATGTTTATTTCACTTTTTTGGTTTCTAAATTTTTTAAAACTTAAATTTGAATGCATTAACAATTGCTACATTACAACTGAATAATAGAACAGCATGTCTTTAAATAACTGAAGATTTTATTCATTTAAAATCTGAAAGTCAGGATCTAGGGAAGATGGGTGGTTGATTAAGTTAATGCGATAGTGATTTTTTTGTAGATTTATGTGACGATAGCGATTTGGTGAAATAACGTATACGCATGACAGTGAAATCATTCGAAATATAGCAAGAAATCAGACCTGGATTTTTTTATTGAAATTGGTATTTAGCAATTGTTAATTTCATGTCATTAAAGTTTTGTTATGAAATCGTGTTGAGTTTTACTCTTTGTTGTACTGTTGAATTTATGCCCTACTTTTGGATAATCAAATGTAATACCCGGCTAATATTTTTTTTTTGTGATAAAATAACCTCCACATTTCTTTGTTTTTTATTTAATTACTGAGAGCTTAGCAACACCAATTGTCAGACAACCACGTGAGTGAAACGACTCACAAAGTACAATTTTTATTACATTTTAGAAAGATCAGAATATAAATTTAATGAAGCTAACACACCATATTATGCATAATACCTCGTTTTGGAACATCCAAGCTTCAAAATACTTACATGGATGTCATATAGGTATCTTTAATATAATATCGATGGTTTAACTAATACTATCCGGTACCCGGCTTAACGTGAATGTTTTGTTTATGCCTGAATTGGGTATTCTCATTATGCATAAATATTTTCTTTAGTTGCTGAAAACGGAAGTAAAATCCAAACTAAAACAAAATTGTTTTTATATTATTCATACTATAGCTTAATCACCATAATATTGAAAGTAAAAATTCATCAATCGTTTAGGTAAACAAGTAACGTCCATTGTTGTGCAAATTATAAAGTATAGAATTTTCCATCATATCTTTTACATAAACAATTTCAAGAAAACATATCCGATGTACCACAAATAATATAAAGTTAGATAAAAGAATATTTAATAGTGACTTTCATCACAAAATATGTAAGCATCGAAAAGAAAATAAAGCAGCTTGTCTACGGTGTGGAAAATGAAACTGTCTAGTTTGATAGCAAAAAGATCAAATAGGTAAATTGCATTTTCTAGATGACGGACTAGATAATATCTTGCGAATTTTGCAGTATAGAAAAACAGATCCGGAATTTGTAAATGATAAATAAAGCCGTACTAGCTTAGTTCTTTATACTCTCAACAGTTAACTTACCCCAAATACAGTACTGGTTTGATGTGATCATTGGATAGGTTACAGATCGCATATTTTGCAACGTTTTAGCTAAATCCTTATTTGAACTGCAACTTTATGTGAATTAAAGATTACCCGATTAAGGGTCAAAAATAATGGAAAAAACTTTCCCCAATTAGCTAGCGCGGTTTCGGCACTACTAAAAGTTAACCTCAAAGGGATATGTTAGGATAGAAAAGCACGTGAGCAAGTTAATTTCTAAGTTTACTAACGCTACTAATTTTAACCGTTCGCATGTTAAATGTTCTAAGGTTAAATTAGAATTGGCGCGCCAAAAAACCTTTTTATAATATTGTAAGTTAAAGTAACCACAGGAGATTGTTGAAGAATAAATTATAAAACTTCATTAAGTAAAAGCTCCTTTTTGCGGATCACTAAACATTTTTTTAAATAATAGTAACGTTTGGTTAAAGAGGACGAGGTTTTCCCACAAGTATTACAATACGGTAGTGGATAACTGCGTGAGAAAATGCACCTTTGGGAAATAAAGTGTAGTTATATGGCTATACTGCGGCTTAAATTTAAATTAGTTTACTTGGTAATAGTTTGCAAAAGTGAAATGACATGACACGTAAATTTGATTTTACCGAGCTAATATGTAATGACCATTCGCGTTAATTTTAGTTACTTTATAACTTATCTGGTCGATATATCAGTGCGAACTGGAGTTTGAAGCAGGAAAAGAGCAAAAAAACATAAATTCTACAAAATAAAACGAATACAAATAACTCCACTCTTTAATTGTCTTGGTTAATGGAACGTCGGTTTAATTTATCTAAATCTGAATAGTTATTTGTTATATAAATTGTGTAAAATTATCTATCATACAAAATCTCTGATAAATGTGCTTTTAAATAAGCGACATTTTAAAAAATTAGTTTTTGTGCTTAATATTGTCATTATTTCCATCAGATGATAAATAATAACGCTATTAGTTTATTTTATAGTATTTATTACATTAAAGGGATTATTTTCGAGAAATACTCTCGAAACTTCCAAAAATACAAATTATTGCATTTCGATGGAAAACTTTCAAATTTATAACTGAAATTTAAAAACTTTTCCAAACGTCTTACGTTGATATCAATAGAAAATCTATTATCAATAATTGAAATTTGATTGCTTTTTTATTCTCGTGTTTCTGGCAAAAAAAACAACTAAATTTTATCTAAATGAATTATTCAATGATTTTAGCAAACATTCGAACAATATGTTAATAAAAATTTTATTAGCTAATAGTTAGAGATTTATTTGTGTATCGCGATCGTAGAGTTTTTACTACATAGGGTACGTACGTGAGCAAAAATAAAAGTGCCGATTAAAATGAGCCGTTAAGTTTAATTGCTGTTTGATGTTCTTGTCCATATTTAAGATATTTGGAAGAGAATTACTAACTTTGTGTTTCTAATAAAGGCTTAGATTTATTATCGATCGATATCAATTTCGTTTTCACCTTCATAGTCTAGCTGATATCGTACAAGTTTTAACGGTAATTGCGGAAGAAAATATACTGCACTAACAATGTAACAAATTTATTTGGTCTCATAATTTGTTGCGGAGTTTACAAACTAGTCGATATAGTTAATCACTGATTGGTTAATCTTGATTAATTAACTAATACCAAAAGGCTGTTAGCGCTAACAAGCATTTTCGTTCATATTTATATGAAGAAATTTTAATTTTTTAATTATACCTCGTTAATAACGTTTTATATTTTATTATAACAATTTTGCGGTAAATTTGAATTTCAAATACAATATTAAAAAGCCCCCAGGAGTATCTACTGACAGTTTTCTTTCTGTTTAATTTAAATTGCTTTTAAATTTTTTTGCAATTCTATGTAAGTTTGTTTTTCATACAAAGGCTTTTAGCATTATCTTTCACTTTTACTACTAAATGAGAAATAGTACCTAAGCTAAACAAGGATTTGTAAAAGTTTACAAAAGTATAAGTACGAAAACAAAGAAAACAGGTTTTATGCTCCACCCGAACAACTTTGCATTTAAATATCTAACACAATTTGGTTTGTAACAAAGTTATTTCATTTGTTTAGAAATTATGTGTTGAAGTTATGCTGATCCTGAATATTACTTTACATTACCTACTTTTTGAACATTTCGACGCAACCCTGAAATTTTTTGCTCTACTCGGGCGATCAGCTAGCTGCGTGAACGTGTATTAAAATCTTAGATTACAGACGGACATAATTTTCAATGCGTGTTGCGGTTAGTAAAAATTTCCATTTTTGATTTCAACTTTTTATTAATTTATGGTGATTATCACTGCTGTCGCGTAGTTGGAAACCGTTTCTAGAAACATGGAATTAATCTCTCATTGCACAGTGGCAATTTTGTATTAGTCACTCCTGTTTGGTCAGTTTTGTCCACAAGGGAATACTTAGTTGACGCATGCTCCGACTTTTATGCTTACAAAATTTCAACATTACTATAGGATTAGGCCCGGTTAAATTGGTTTAGTATGTTTTTTTTACAAATCCAAGAACCCAATCTAAAAGTTCATAATTTTATTCTTTAAATATCGGCTTATTTCAAATTTATCCTAACAACTACAGCTGTTTTCTAACAAGTGGTCCAGTGGCTCTATGCAGTTTTTTCTGTGTTAAGTCAGGTGTTTCTCGTTGTTTGGGGAAAGTGACAACAGTATTTAGTAGTTAGGCTTTTGGAACAACTGAAACTGGAGCCTTAACGTCCATAGCCGATTTAGAGCAATAGTTTCATCTAGATTGTGTAAATCTTACAAAAAACTGGAATTACGCCTCCGTAATTTCATGGAAAAAATTGTTGTCTGGAACTAGATCTTTGCACAGCGAATAAAAGTAATTAAACCATACCATTAAAATTTTATGTAAGAACAACAAGGTCATTGCGAGCAAAACTGTTAATATCACCCCGGTGTATAATGCCTACATAAAGCAACATGGTAATAAGAATATCAAAATACCACTATAGTAATGAATTGAATTAACTCGTAATTAAATAACTTATTGTAACATACTCAGATATATTAGGATAATACCGGATCTAAAAAGAATAAGCCCAGAAGACCTTAATTTGCACTTACCATTTGAAACTAAATGTACTATGTTCGAAAAATTTAGTTCTATGATCTACCGTTTTGTAGGTAGCTATCGGCACACTTACACCTGGAAACTTTTTTTTTCAGAACAGAACTCAGTACGTTTACATTAAAGTGCCCTATTGCCTTTAATGTCACAATAACACTAGGTACAGTAACTTTTTAGGTACAATTTGTAATATTTGGCTTTAATATCTTTATTTATATTGTAGCCTGCGATTGGTACTTATTAAAAAACATCAAAATTTAGGGTAAAAATAATAATTTTTCCCATCGAAAGAAAACTCCTTACCTCAGCCGAAACTCAAAGAAGATTAAATTTACTATTATATTAAAAATATGGTTTCTAATTTTGTACGTTTGGGAGCCAATATTTTTCTGTGTTATCAGCATGAAATGATTTGAAATTAAAATAAACTCTTGCAATTGGAAATAAAATATAACGTTCAATTCTTTCCAAAGGATAAAATTTTAGTATTAAAATAATAATATTAATCAGGTATCCATTCCTTTCAAATATGCTACACCCTTACAAGTCTTTACAATTCACTTTCCAAAATGAATCACTTTTCATCTTCTCTTCTTCGATACTCGTGATTTTCTTATATGTTTTTGTTTCTTTTACTATAATTTTCCATACCACTCTATTTTCACATTTTTTCTTCCAGTCTTTCACGCCCATAGCTTTGAGATCATTTGTTACCTTATCTATCCATCGGTCTCTCGTTCTTCCTCTATTCTTCGTTTCCTCCGATTTCCAGTCCATGATTTTTCTTATCAGTGTCTTCGTTTCTCAATATCTTGATTAATTTCTCACTTTTTTTTACTCTGTATTTGCTTTATCTAATATTCTTTAGTCCGGTGATAATTCTTAATATTTTCTTCTCGAAAACTTTTAATTTCTCCTCTGCTTTCTTGGTCAAGTTCAGTGTTTCCGCAGTATAAATGACTAATGTTTTTATGAATGCGATCTTTTGGTTTTACCTTTATTTCTTCTCAGTCTCATTTCTATCGCAAATTTCATTTTATCTTAGAAAATCTGAATCACTTTTTTTTCATGTTATAGCTTTTTAATCTTAAAAATCAATCATTTAACGACTATGTTAGTAAATTGTCAGCGACAAAAGCAAATGATTACTCCTTATGGAAGGCAACAAAAAACATGAAACGACCACAACAGCCAATACCACCAATCAAGAAAGATAACGGGCACTGGGCAAGAAACGACAAGGAAAAGGCTCTAACCTTTGGGGAACACCTTGAGGAAGTCTTCAAACCATTTCCCCCAACAGAAACAACAGATGACTCAGAAATCTATCGCTACTTAGATGCACCATTTCAGATGGACCTACCAATCAAGAAATTCAAAATAAAAGAAGTAAAACAGATCATTACAAAAGAAATAAATCCAAAGAAAGCACCTGGTTTTGACCTAATAACAGGCGGAGTAATAAAGCAATTGACACCTAAATGTATTAAGCTCATCACATTTATTTATAACGCAATCATAAAACTAAATTACTTCCCTATCCAATGGAAGATTGCTCAAATTATCTTGATTTCAAAACCAGGAAAAGAGCCCCAAAAGGTGACATCTTACAGACCAATAAGCTTGCTGCCAGTGCTCTCAAAAATATTTGAAAAACTCTTTCTCCGTCGTCTACTAACAATAATTGTTGAAAGAAAACTTATACCAAATCACCAGTTTGGATTTCGAAACAAACACAGCACAATCGAACAAGTACACCGGGTAGTCAAAAAAATCAGCAACGACCTGGAACATAAAAGATTCTGTTCCGCTGCTTTCCTAGACATCAGCCAGGCTTTTGATAAAGTATGGCATGATGGCCTACGATACAAACTCAAGAAGACTCTTCCTCACCCGTTCTATCAGCTACTAAATTCCTACTTGAAAGATAGATACTTCCAGGTCAAGTACCAAGACGAATACACTGCATTATATCCAGTCAATTCTGGCGTACCACAAGGTAGTGTCCTGGGACTGGTACTCTTCACACTGTTCACAGCAGACTTTCCAACAACAAGATTAACAACAATGGGCTACGTTTGCTGACGACACGGCCATATTAGCATCCCATATCGACCCTGCACTTGCTTCAAAAAATCTACAAAATATCCTCGACAAAATCCAAGCTTGGTTAAAGAAATGGAGAATGAAGGCCAATGAAGTGAAATCAACACATGTCACTTTTACAATGCGAAGGGAATCATGCCCACCCGTAAAACTAAACAACTGTATCTTACCGCATGCTCAAGACACAAAATACCTAGGATTGTGGCTCGATAGAAGACTTACATGGCAAAAACACATTTTCAACAAACGCAAGCAGCTTGGTATAAAATTTAGACAGATGAACTGGCTGATTGGGAGGAAGTCACAGCTATCCATAGAGAGCAAAATTCTTGTTTATAAGGCTATACTAAAACCCATATGGACGTACGGCATCCAACTTTGGGGATCTGCCAGTACATCCAACATCGAAATATTGCAGAGATTCCAAAATAAAACACTAAGAACCATCGTAAATGCACCATGGTATGTGCCCAACTTTGTCATACAACAGGACTTGGGTCTGAATTCCATTCGGGACGAAATCCACAAGCATTATACAAACTATAGGAACAGATTGGAAAACCATCCCAATGAACTAGCCAACGCAGTACTGGACAACACACACGAAATAAGACGTTTGAAGCGCTTCAAGATAGCCGATCTCGCTACTCGTTTTGTCCAATGATTAAATTATAACACCCAAACCAAATTGCTTTTATTAAAAGAAAATTTTCAGTGGGAAATTTTCTACGCGACCTAATATTGTCATTCCACTTACTTATTGTTTATTGTATAGACAGATTGTAAGAATTAATTGAAATATAAAAAAAAAAAAAAATGTTATAGCTATAATTGCGATATCGTCAGCATAAGATAATATTTGCTATTCCTTCGTTGTTATCACTGCTTTAGTATCCAATTATTTCACTGTAAACTCGATCGCCAAGTTGAACAAGACCTCCGACAGTGCATCACCGTATCTCACACAACTGTTAATTGCAAACTTTGTTTTTTATATATGTCCTCACTTTTACCCTGGCACTCGAATCTCTCATAGTCATTTGAATCAGTTTTCTCTTATTTCTGAATATTTTCAATTTAAGCATCATATCATGTCATCGACGATATCAAAAGCCTGCTGAAAGTCGACAAACAGCAAATGAAGCTCTACGTTATGTTCATATGCTTTTTCTGTTAATTATTTCATTATATTATGTATTGCATCTACTGTCCATCTTTCTTTTCTGAATTTTTGCCGATATTCTCCAGTTATGGCATCAATTATTGATTTTATTCTATCGTCTATAAGTGTCGATAGAATGTTGTACGTCACTTGTAGAAAAGTTATTTCTCTGTAATTCCGGCAGTTTTCTATATCTCCCTTTTTGTGTATTGGTACTATTTTAGCCACTCTCCATTTCTTCCGCATTTCTTCTTTTCTCCAGATCTCCAGTATGGATTTGTATATTTTCTGATGCAGTTTTTCTCCAGCATTTGTTAACATTTCTTTGCATATCTTATGTTTTTCTAATGCTTTTCCGTTCTTCAGTCTTTCCGATATCGTTTCAACCTTATCGAATGACGGTTTCATAACTGTTGTTTCGTCCTTTCCTTCTCCTGTTTCTTCTATATTCTTTGCTTTGTCCTGCTACTTTAGCATTTTCTGAAAATGTCTACTCCATATTTCTTTCACTTCTTCCTCAGCCCATTCCTATCTTTCATGGTTTTAGCTTTTACTTTGCTTTCTCATTTTTGTTGTTTGATTCCATAGTAAAATATCTTAATGTTATTTTTGTTGCAATCTTATTATATTTTATTATTCATATTATTTAACCAAATGTCTTTCTTCGCCTGGTACTTTTTTATGCTTTTCTCTTTCTCTCTCTGTATATATCCTGGTCTACTTTTATTTTGTTTTTAACCATATCAATCTTGCCTTTTTTGTACTTCCTGATTTCTTTTCACATTCTTTATCAAACCACTTTTTAGCTTTGGATCCCATCTTTTTTTAACAGTTGTCTGCAATATTATTGTAATATTCCCCCACTTGTATATGTTTTGTTCTACTTCTATGTTATAAATTGCTTTGTTTATTTATATTTTCTGCATGTTTTTCTTTAATCTTCATGTATTTTTCTGTGTTAATTTTTTATAGCTGTTTTCCTTTTTTTTTTTGATTTTTTTGATTTATTTTGTGTATTGGTTTGTGGTTAAACTTCGTACTGCTTATACTCATATTTAGCGTTGCTACTATGTTGCATAATCAGTTTTAAAATCGTTTTGCCCGCTATTCTACGTAGGTAATCCTCTTTTCCCATCTGGGCGTTGAAATCTCCCAAGATTATCAGCGTATCATGCCTATGTACAACTTCCACTATGTATTCCAGTTTTCCAGTTCCAGTTAGATCTCAGCACAAATCTGACGCAACCAGGATTAGAACCGCGGTTTCCCGCTCTCTAGTCTATCCGTGTTTGATTTACGCCAGACTGCTGGTTATCATACCCTCCCCATATAAACCTCTCACATTCCACGTAGCCATAACAATATCCTTTTCCATGCCGTTTTTCTTGTATGTATTCTTCATTTCCACATTCGATTTTCCGTTTCCTTGCCAGTCCGTCATATGATTTCTTTGATAGGTTTGCCTAGTTAGTTTTTTTTCATTTCCAAAAAGCATCTCTCCTCTTTATTCCATCTCAGGATCTGAGATGATATATTAGAGAGAGATATATTACATACAACATACAAATATGTAAAATATAAAAAAAAAAAAGAATTAAAACAAATCACAATATTTACAAAACAATATTAAAATGACTAACGTTAACGTTATCTCTGTTTTCACGGTTTCGTAGGTTGGTACTTTTCGATTCAGGTTATGCCTTATTCTTTCAAAATTCACGCTGGTTGTGTAAAGCAGGTGCACTATTTGTACCACGTGGACCTGGTTATAGAATGTACAAACTCCACTTAAACGTTAAATTGCACGACTTGCTGTTGTACTCAACAACACGATTTTTCGTGCTCATTCAACTTTACTTTTAATCACTTCTGGTCACTGTCGTAACCTCTACTAACTTTTCGTAACCTCCACTAACCTCCAACTTGATACCAACCGACTTTTCTTACCAACGTAACAAAATTCCTCATACAAAGTACCCATAATTCAAGTTTAAATTATAATGAAAGCTGCATTACATTATCTTATAGGTACTCTACAGTTAGGTTTTGTTTTATAAATTTTTTTATTTCTTTTTCTAGTGTACTATTCCTGTCCGCTACCATACTCATTCCCGTGACTACTGTTTTATTTCTTTTTTTTAGTCTTTTTTGCGATTCAATTTTAAGTTCTATTGCATTTATTTTACGATCCAGTTTTTCCATTTTTGCATTGACCTTTTCTCGTTCTTGTTTCCAATTGAACTCAGTTTGTTTCAGTTGTTCTCTCAGCATTTTTATTAATTTCTTTACTGCATTTCCATCTGTTCATAAATTTTCTTGATGATTTTTCGTATTTCATGTTTAAAATCTTCGATATTTTCGATTCTCACTTGTTTTATATCTTTACTTATATTCTCCATAAATTTTCTAATTTTTTCCATCTCGTCTTTGATTGATTTCTTATTGTCAATGTGTTTAATTGGAGTTCTGGGAATTATCTTACTTCTCTTGAATTTTTAGTATTATATTTACAATTTTACACAGAAAAGAACTGGGTTATAATTTTAAATTGTATAAATACAATTCCTAATCAACAAAATGGCTTTTTCTATGAAATGGAACTCTCAAATAGGAAAGCATTGTTAAGATTAATAATACAAAATTTTATTAAATACAACCCGCAAAACTTCGTGTTCGTACCGTGTTGCAATTGTTCTCTTTCCTTGGTTAAGCCAAAGGTGGTAAGAGGCAAGTTCTTCTATTTTTTAATAAATTTGATTTTCAAAGCACCCAAAAGTAATTTAACTATTTTTGAATTATTATTCGGTATTTTCCTTCGAATAAGTTAACCAAAATGTTTTATTTTAGAAGATGTAAATCGATATAACATCACCGATTTTTAGCAAGATGTTTCAGAAATTACCAAATAATCCAAATTTTCTATTAAAAAACGTCTTGTTTTCTGGATAAGTTTTAAGACGCTTTTCCAATTCTCCAGCAACAAAATAACTTCGTCAACAATCAAAGGCACATTTTCTGCCATAAACACCTGTTCAAAAATTACATTTACTTTGTACAATTTTGGACTCTAAAAGAAAAGTCACGTTGGGCACTAACTTTCACGTCCGTCCACTCCGGTGCCATTTTTTGGAAGAAAAAATTTCTTGTGGTTTTTTTTACATAGATTTTTTGGTAACTTAATCACGTTTACCAATTTTTAAACTAACACTATTAAATCTTTCAGGAATCAATACAATCATTTAACAAATAAAAATTCAGAATTACAAAATTTTCCTTTATGGCAGTTCACCATTCAAAATTTTTAAAAAACATAAGTTTTTCTCGGTTTTTCTTAACAATTCTTTACAATCAAAAATCGAGATAATTGAGAACATTGAGAAACAAAACACTATCTCAAAATTTATCCGTTTATCTACAAATATGCTAAATAAACAAAATTCAAATTATAAGAAATGCTCGACTAATTAGCTAATTTTAATACTCCAGATTAAGCTGGAGTGAAAATAATAAAATTTACAAATGATTAGTGTATTTTATTGGCGTTAGAAGCGCCAAAACATTTGATTTGTGCAATAAACTGGAGCATGCACTTCTTGGTCGACTTGACTCCAATGTGAAAAAGAAAGGATTTGACTGCAACCAAGAACGGTTAAGAGGCTCTTGTTAGCATCAAGTTTTCTGTCAAGTCACTGTACTTTGGAGTAAGAGAACTTTCTCTAGGACGGTACTCAGGAAATTTATAATGATATTGTGTTACGTTATAACCTAATTCCCAGGCACTTTGTGTACTTACTACCACAGTCATGAAAAGTTTCTGCCAGTAATGCTTTTGTTTCACCTTTATAGTTGCATGTCTTCATTTTTGAGTTGATCAAGCGCAGATAATGTACTTTCATTTGGCAAAGTTATAATTATAGAAAGCTACTGTATTAAATTAAAACTTCAGTCGTTATTAAGTTATATAAAACTTTTATTTTCAAAATTTGATATATTAAAATGTCCCGCTGGTGGAAGCTGTGTATCAAATTTCCGCTGCTTAGAAGTTCAGGCGTACAAACCAACATTTAAACAACAACGGTTATGTCAAGTTTAATAAAAGTTTTTAATAAAAATCCAAATTCAACATGATTACCGACATCAAAAATTTATATTCAGAAAAGTGAGTGATAGGTTATTGCTGAATTGCTATACATAAAACATGAAAACTTTTTCTGGTATTTATTGGTTGCTTGTCATATTCAATGATCTGTATACGTTAATAACAAACGTTACATAATAAATATAAATAAAAAGTATACGGATAAACTAGAATATTTTCCTGGGTTACATTTATATTTAATGGAACCTTTGAAACGTAGTGTAATAAATTGCCCCTATGAATATTTTTGGATAATTTATGAAAATCATAAATAAACAAAAAGTTTGATCAATAAACGTTTTATTTTATGTACTATTTAAAGCTTTAACAATTTCATCACAGACAATTTTTTCTCTAAATGCGATAATTCCACCAAAATTGCAATATTTATTAATTTTGTCCTTGCTTTCCATTTCATCTTCATAATACTGCAAACTTGTACAAGAATTATTTAAAGCATCATCAAACTTCAACACATCACCCCCCAGAGATTGTAAAATTGCTTGTGGTCCACATGTGTCCCACTTAAAAGTGGTACTCTTTGAGAGGACGTAAGCATCCGCTTGACCTGTAATAACGGATAAAATTTTATAACCGGCACCTGCTGCTTCCACCAAAACAAATCCTTTTGATCTCAGTTTTTCGTTAATAAACTCATCCTCGCTGCTACTCAGACATATCACTCTGGAAGGTTTGCTTGAAATTATACAGCAATGCAATGAAAATTCATTCGAAGACCTTTTCATTCCCCAATGACACCGTCCGCGCCATCTAAACAGAAAACACAAAATTTACGTCTCGAACTACAAAACTACCTGTAAGTGCGCTGAAAAAGAGCGCAAATGTTTGTATTGAAAATTTTATCAAACTTACTCATTATTAGATTCTTCATGAAATGGCTGATTTACGATACCAATTATGGGATCCCCAGTAGTTCTATTAAAAACGCCAATAAGAACAGTCACGCATCTTAAACCACTAACGTAAATTCCCCTTTCATCAATTATTTCTTTTCCACTTATATATTCCGCTGTTGAATCTACAAATAAAAGCTTTTAACATAAATTTTTAATTAATGCTCAATGAAGATTTACCTATTGGATCGATCCAAATACCCAGTTCTTTAGTACAACTTAACGCAGCATCATATGGAAGATTGAGACAAACAGGAACACTTTCCAAGGCAATGTTTTTGTGAACTTCTTGTGCTAATAATTCAGAAGCACTTTGATCTCCATTTAACACAACTTCAAGTAATTTGGCAGTTTCGTTGACATCGTTTTGGATTTGCACACAAACGGATTCGCCCAATGTGTTGCAAAAAGTGTTGTTTTCTTCACCTTTTATGAAGTCCCTAATTTCGGGAAACTGAATTTGAGTTTTAATTGAAATTATCGATTTCAAAAATACTCACTTGATTTCCTACATCATGTTTCACCGTTTCTTGTATCAAAACATCGGCTAAAGTTTTAAAATCTTGAACAAATCGTGGATTGGATTCAGAACTACCTTTTTCTTCCACTAATAACTCAAAAAGATGACTTTCTTGGCGACATAATCTTGCAATATTTGCAGCTTTTTCGGACACTCTCACAAGTGATTCTAACAATGACATTTTCACAACAATTAAGTCACAATAATAACAATTATTTAAAATTGACACTGGAAGATTTAATTCGTTTTTGTTAACGCCGGAAATGGCATCAAATTACGGTTACATTTAAATAAACAATTTTATACGGTAATAATAACTATGCACTAGGAAATAGAAAAGTAATTTGAAATTTATTTTCCTCTACAGTTATAGCAGCAGTTCAATCGTTAAGTTTGACACATATCGCATTGCTCATGCGTTATCAATGGGGGAACGAACATGATTTGTCCTCACATTATGAATGACGCAAATTAGTGGAATGTTAAAGAGAAACCTTGTAATACAAACACATAAAAGTTTTTACAGTAATCTGATTAGTATTGCACAAATTTTAGATACACGAATATGTTGACGTATTTTTGCTCTATGCGGATATATTTAGGGGTGGGGGCATGCGCAAAGGAGAGAATCTGTTTTTGGGATGTTTTGAAGAAATTTAAAAAATTTTATTATTTAGAATCTAGCGGCTCATTTGCGTAAACAAAATAATTGAAAATATTCTATGAGACGGTCGATCGATCGCTACTGGGCTATAAATAGCTACTGTGACATCAGGAAATTCGTTTATCATTTAGCATTTTGCGCTTTAATAATTTTTAACAACGGCAAGATAAAATCCTACAGTAGATTACCTTTGATGATTCTTAATACAAATATTGTGCTAAAATTTTATTACACTGATCCATAAGTTTTTGCAAATATTGATATATTTGAGAGTGTCTCATTGAAAAAGAAACTAGCGTGTTAAAAATTTAACTGCATTTGCTCGAAAAAGTTTAAACAGAAGTCAACTTAGTTTGGCTATTTCTTATCAGTGAGCTAATTAGTAAAATACCAAGTTTGAAAAAATAAAAATTTTCTTACGTATCTTGAAATGATTTCCGAAATACCACAGGATGTGCGTCTTAAGTGGTTAGGCTTAGAGATAAAATGTTTGATAAAAAGTAAAGAAAACTTATAAAACTATAAAATTTAAAAAAAAATTAAAATGTAGATATCGAACTTACTTCAACCCCCAATTTATTGAAAATTAAATAAAAATTTGGAAGTTTTCTTTCACAAATATTTAAAATGGCTTTATTTTCAACTTTCCAAGAAAAGTCAAAAACCAATTTATTGCACAGTTATCACGAGATAAAAAGATAAAAATCTTAATATTGCTAGAGATAAGAAACTTTAAACATATAATTGTACCAAACATTGTTTAATTAATTAGTTCATGAGCTGAATTAATTCTCGGCTTTTATTTACAATGCCTTTTAAAACTAAGGTGATACTCTTGTTTTTAGTGTTTAATATTTTAATTAAACTAGGTAATTTTTTTTAACTTAAAAGTTACTTTAATTTTAAAATTTTTTTATAAGGAACTTCGAGACGCATCGTTGGTGGAGAGCCGGCTAAACAAGGAGAATTTCCATTCCAAGTAAGTTTTTTTTTTACTGAGGAATAGTTGACTGCTTTAGTAAAACAATTGTTACTATATGTATAAATCATAAGTAGGACTTCATCAAGTTCAAATTTTACAACTTGTTAGAGTATTTTGAGAGTCCTTTGTTTTTTTAAATAAATAAGTAAAAAATTAACTGAGTTGCTACAAAGTATAAATTTTATATTCATTTTAAAACTTCAATATTCAATTTCTTAAGTTCTTTGTATTATTTTAATAGTTTTGTTTACTCGTGTTAGTAATGTCCATTCTTCATTATATAAATTTTATATTTTCCTTCCATGCATCATTAGTCATTACAATCTTTTCTTCTTTGTAGAATATTATGTTTTTCTTTCACGTGTCGAACAATGACATTTTGTTTCATATTCATATGTAACAAAATCTTGGCTTAAGGGGTTTATGTTAAGCAATTAAAAATTGAAAAGAGGTTGCTTTATTTCGAGTATTTTTTAATGTTTTTTTCATATATTGCAATAAAATTTTATTAGTTTTATGGGAAACAATTCAGAAACAATACCATATCCAAAGTTTAATAGTTTTTGTAGCACTGGGTTTAGGGGAGAAAGTAATTAAAATTAATGGGGTGGATGGTTTTTCTTACTTGATGGACAGTCAAGCGCCTAAGAGTTATGCTAACAATCTTACATGTTTGTAAAAATGTCCAAAATTTTCTTATATTTTTAGTGGGGGAACGGTTAAGTAATTTTATATATACAGGTAGTTATCAAAAATTAGGGGAGTTTCGTTCAAGTTTTTGAGAATAAAACTTAAGATACTCGTTCGCTTTATGCGGAATTAAAATTCAATTAAGTTAATTCTTTTAAAAACACAAGTGTTTCGAATTAATTCAAATTTAAAATAAATCGGCAAATCAAAGTTAGTTAAAACTGTTGTGAAAATTTAAAAACTTTTATCGGAAGTGTTTGCATATTATTTAAAGTATCGTATGAAAAGAAAATTATTATAAGATAATTTTCCAAATATTATTTTATTAAATAACCGACAATATTCGGGAAATAATTAAAAATTATGTAATGCAACATTTATACAAACTTTCGTGAAGTTCAAAAATTGAAGTATTATTCAAAATTGCCTCCGAAATTGAGGGATGTGTTTAACAATGGTTAATTAATTTGAATGAAGTATTATACCGCCTACCGATTTTACCGATTTTAAAGAAAACCACCTTATATCA
This sequence comes from Rhagonycha fulva, assembly GCA_905340355.1. NCBI lineage: Eukaryota > Metazoa > Arthropoda > Insecta > Coleoptera > Cantharidae > Rhagonycha > Rhagonycha fulva. Next base: position 42,217,491 of record HG996556.1, read on the forward strand.
TTTGTAATTTGGAGTTTCCAGAGATGAAAGAAAAATTCAAGTTCATCAAGTAGTAAGTGAAAAATATATTTTTATCGTCGAAAATACAGTGCGTGTTTTACTTTGATTTTTGTTTTGTTTTGTGTATTAATTTTAAAATTTTGTTCTATTAATATTAAATTTAGTTTAATAATTTCATTTTTAAGAATTATTATCTTTTAATTAAATCTATTGGGCCCAAAATTTATTATTATTAATTTTTAATTTTAAATATTAGAATTTAAACAACATTTATTTTTATTTATTTTATTTCTTTTTCTTCACATTATAAAATTTAATTTCATAACACACTGTACATATATAATTTGTTTATATTTATTTTTGTGTTTGTTTATTTTTATTATCTTTATTATATGTGTTATTTTGTTCTTACGTTTTTGTTTTCTTTGCATTTTGCAAACCATATTTTTAGGAAAGTCTCAACTGTAAGGAAATTTCAATTTACAAAATTTTATAAGGTGTGGTTATTTTCAAAAGTTACGTCGCGGATGAAAATTAGTCTGTCATCTAATTTAGTCAATCCGATGCAAATTTTATTAATATCTTATGACAGTGGCGCTCAACTAATTATTTTTTTTTTATTTTAACATCTACCGCTACGACACCAATTTAAATCACCTGCGGCCCTACGACGAGCTACCGGACAATTTAATCTGTTGCAGGTGTCGTAGTGACGTATAAGATTGTAACAGATTTTTGACGCCCAACGTGTTAGGCCTTGTGTTAACGCGACGTAGGCGATTTTCTTTGTTTTTTTTTTGCTTTGGTTAAAGATTACTTATTTTGTTTTGTTTAATTATTAATTTTTAGCGGTTTATTATTTGGATCATTTTAGGTTAATTTGTTTGGATACGTTCTTTATTTTTTTTAGGTATTTTTAGGTTTTAATTTTGTTTTAGTTGACAATCGTGTGTGTCCCGCTTAACTTTAATTAATTTTATTTTATATTTAGTTTTTTTTAATTCTTATTATTGTGTTAATATGGGTTTGAGAAATATCCCTGAACGTCTTCTTAAAGAAGAATTAATATACGAACTAAAAGTCCGCGGTATTCCAGCCGATGGCCTAACTAAGGATTTGCGCGCTGCTTACAGAAAGGCACTTAAGGAAAGTCGCGTTGATGAAAATACTGCTATATTTGTATATCCTTTTTCTTTTAATGAGGATTGTTTAGCGTTAAATAAGGGAAAAGAAATTTTGGAAAAATTGTTAACAGCTTTTGAGACATCCCCAGTAAAGGAAACTGGACTGACCATTGAAACCAAATTGACGCATTATATAAACCGTGCGAATAATTTACGTCCTGTCGATTCACATGAAGAATTACTTAAAAAGCAGTATAGCATAGATTTTTCGTTGTTAATGTTTAAGTATCAATTATTATTGAGTAAATCAGAAAATTTAAATTTAGTTAGTGAGCCGGAACCCGTAAATTTGAATTCCACAACAACCATTTTAAATTCGTCATTTTCCGGGGAACCAAAAAAGGTTTCAGTCAAGCCTACTCCAGTGGTTAAGTGGAATCTCAAATTTTCTGGTGACGCTCGGTCTATGTCCTTGAGTGCATTTCTGGAACGTGTAGATGAGTTAGTAGTTGCTAGGAGCGTTAATTTAAATCAATTATTTGATGAAGCTATAGATTTATTTTCTGGCAAAGCTCTTATTTGGTTTCGTGCTAATAGGACTAAAGCCGCTAATTGGCCAGAATTAGTTAATCTTTTGAATAAGGAATTTAGACCGATAGATTATGATGAACGTTTAATTGATGAGATCAAAAGACGAACTCAAGGGGCTGGGGAAACGGTCAGTATTTATGTTTCAATTATGTTGACAATGTTTGCACGACTACTTGAGCCGTTGGATGATCATAAGAAGCTAAGGATAATTTTAAGGAATTTAACCCCCGAATATCAGAGTCAATTAGGTTTAACCATTATTAATTCATTTGAGGAATTATTAGCATATGGACGTACCATAGAGGAACGTCGATTTGCTATTGAGAATTATGTGCCGCCGTCAAGAAAAAAAAATGACTTAGAAACGGACTTGGCTTATTTAAGTATCACTCCTAACGTCAATAATAAAAATACACCTATTGCTACGGTGTCGGCACCTGAAAATAATTACGGTCAAAATCGCGATTTTAATCAGGGTTCAAATTATCAAGCTACAGGTCGTGGTTTTACCGGTCGAGGTTTAATAAGTCGAGGTCGAGGTTCAATAGGTCGAGGTCGTGGAGGATTCAAACAAGATTCTAGTAGACCGGCGTTTATTAACACCTGCTGGAATTGTAATGATTCCAGACACTTTTCATCTAATTGTCCCGAGCCTCAAAGACACAGATATTGTTTTCGTTGCGGGAATCCTGGTTTCATTGCGTCTAATTGTCCTAAGTGCAATCCAAATCAAAATTTATCGGAAAACTCCGAAGGGAGTCATTAAGTAGTCGAAAAATGCCGTCCCGTATTTTTAGAAATTCGACTTTATATTTAGCTAAGATTATTAATGATAGGAAAATTACTTTTAAGAAAAATAAAATTATTTTAGATTACGTTTTAGAAAATTCCACTGAAGACAGACGTCCTCATGTGACTGTAAATATATTGGGTTGTGATATTCTAGCTTTACTGGACTCGGGTGCTAGTCATACTATTCTAGGCCAGGAAGGTTGGGAATTATTGCAATCTTGCGGAGTTAAATTGAATGTGCGAAAAATTGCAAAACCATTTTGTACCGTTGCAAATGGAGACTCGGTTAAAAGTTTAGGTACAGTTAACGTTCCAATTCAATTAAAAGACCGAATTATTAGTTTAAAAATTATTGTAGTTCCGCAGATTAAACAAAATCTAATTCTTGGTGTAGATTTTTGGGAAGCTATTGGGTTTGTTCCAGATTTACGAAACGATCAATGGCATTTTACCGATGCAAAAATTGCTTCTACGATTCAAACTAATAAGGAGGTAGCCTTGCAATCGACTTTTAATTTATCAGCATCACAGCATCAAAAATTATTGGATGTTGTCGATGAACATTTTAACAATAACATTAATGAACTCGGTCGCACTAATTTAGTGAAGCATTTTATTAAAACGACTTCTGCTCCAATTAAGCAGAGATATTATCCAGTAAATCCAAATGTTCAAGAACATATTGATAGAGAGTTAGAGAAAATGCTTAAATTGGGTGTTATTGAACCTTCCAATAGTGCATGGTCCAATCCCATTCTTTTAGTTAGAAAGAAAGATAAATCATATCGTTTTTGCGTAGACTTCCGAAAGTTAAATCAAGTATCGGAAAAAGATGCGTATCCTTTGCCTTATGTGTCCGCAATTTTAGATCGGTTGCGGGACGCTCAATTTATAACATCATTAGACGTTAAGTCGGCGTACTGGCAAATACCGATGGAGGAAAATTCTAAACAGTATACGGCATTTACTATTCCGGGTCGAGGATTGTTTCAATTCACTCGAATGCCTTTTGGTCTCCATAACGCACCGGCTACGTGGCAGCGATTGATAGATCAAGTGTTAGGTCCCGAACTTGAACCTTACGTTTTTGTTTATTTAGATGACATTATAATTTGCGCGCCTACCTTTGACAAACATCTAGAAGTTCTAAAAGAAGTTTTTCGTCGCTTACAAAATGCTGGTTTGGCATTAAGCAGAGATAAGTGTAATTTCTGTAAATCAGAATTAAAATATTTAGGTTACGTTGTTAATGGTAAAGGGTTATTAGCCGATCCTGATAAAATTGCGGCTATTGTTCAAATGCCCACGCCTAAAAACACCAAGGAGGTGCGACAAATTATTGGTATGGCATCGTGGTATCGTCGCTTTATTCCCCAATTTTCTTCAATTATCGCTCCTCTGACCGCGTTATTGAAGAAAAACTCAAAATTTTTATGGAATGACATATGTGAGACAGCATTTTCCAATATTAAAAATTGTTTAGTTTCGGCACCTATACTTTCGTGTCCGGATTTTAATGTACCGTTTACGATTCAAACTGACGCGTCCGGTTTTGGAATTGGCGGCGTCTTAACACAAAATATCGACAATGAAGAGCGAGTTATATGCTACATTAGTCGATCTTTAACTAGAAATGAACGAAATTTTTCAGTTACTGAGAGGGAATGCTTAGCTGTCCTTTGGGCAGTGGAAAAATTAAGGGCTTACGTGGAAGCTTCCCATTTTACAGTTATTACGGACCATCATTCGTTGGTCTGGTTAAATAATTTAGAAACTCCTTCTGGAAGGCTTGCTCGCTGGGCAGTTCGCCTCCAACAATATGACTTCGATATTATTCATCGAAAAGGAAAAGAACATCTGGTACCTGATGCTTTATCTCGCACCGTACCAGAAATTGATAATATTGTAAAGAATCCTGTTGAAATTAATAACGCACCTGATCCGTCAGAGAATCCCGTTAAGAAAGATGAAGTACCGTCCGAAATTAATGATCGTTGGTATAATCTTATGTTAAAAAAGGTAGAAAGAAACCCTTTTAAATATCGAGAATGGAGAATTCAAAACAATCAATTATTTAAGCACTTTCAAATAAAGTATCCCGCTCTTGCAGATTCAGAACAGGAATGGCGTGAAGTTGTTCCAAAATCTAGGCGTAAAGAATTATTATTCGAGTATCACGATAAACCAACTTCAGGTCATTTAGGAATATTTAAAACTTTTGAACGTTTAGCTCAGCGTTTTTATTGGCCCAAGATGAAGGCTGATATTGTTCGTTACGTTAACCATTGTCCCGTGTGTTTAGCTCATAAGCCCGAGCAAAGAAAACCTGCTGGTTTTATGTCACGTCATCCGGAAGTAAATAAACCGTGGCAAATGATATCTGTTGATATCGTAGGTCCACTTCCGCGTTCTACTAAAGGTTTTACCTATATCTTGTCAGTAGTGGATTGTTTTACTAAATTTGCGTTATTTTTCCCGATGCGTTCCGCTACTGCATCTCAAGTTATTCAAAAATTAGAAGAAGGTGTTTTGTTACTATTTGGAGCTCCTCAATATTTACTTACGGATAACGGAGTACAGTTCCGTAGTAAAGAATTTCAAAATTTAGCCGCCTCTTATAAAACTAAAATTTTATTTAATGCCTATTATCATGCCCAAGCCAATCCTGTTGAGAGAATAAATCGAGTTTTAAAGACTATGCTAGCTTCCTACGTGAAAGACAACCATAAAACTTGGGACCAATATCTTTCTAAGGTTGCATGTGCCGTAAGAACTGCCGTACATGAAGTTACCGGTATGACGCCGTACTTTGCAAATTTTGGCCGCGAAATAACGTTAGAGGGTGATCAATACCCTAACAACATAGATTCGCCTGATGTAGAAAATATTACGTATGCTGATCGAGCTGAGTTAACTCGTCGTGCATCTGCTTTATTAGACGTTTATGATGATATTGTAAAAAGATTGAAGATTGCATATGAAAAGTCAAAAATTCAATATGACTTACGTAGACGACCAGCAACTTTTGAAGTTGGCGATACCGTTTTCCGCAGAAATTATGTTTTGTCAGATGCAGCAAAACATTTTAACGCAAAATTAGCACCAAAATTTGTAGGTCCTTTTATCATATCTCGAAAAGTTTCAAGTACCACATACGAACTATCTAACGATACCGGTGTACTTAAAGGCGTATGGCATGCCAAAGACTTAAAGTTAATCCCTGAATAAGTAAAATTAGTTTTTTTTATTTTTATTTTATTTTATTAATTTTAAGTTAAGTTAGTTAAGGCTTGTAAATTTGATAGCCACAGTTCATTGAATCTTTGGTTAAGTTTGGGAAATTTTCAATTGGGAAACCTGCTATCTGTGGGACCAAATATTGCTTTCTGATCTCGGATGAAAGGAATATCTCTCGGAAGTAGTGACCTACTGTTTATTTTTCGAAATCATCCTAGATATGAATGAAGTTTTTTTTTTCTTTTTTATATTTTTTTTTTATATTTAAGATTCATCCCTGATCGGTTGAATTTTAATATTTTTTAAATTAGGTTAGTTTAATTTTTTTTTATTATTATTTTGTACAGTTAGGTTAGATTTTTTAAATATGTTTAAAATTTTAAGTTTAGAAGTAGTGTAACCAAAAATTTTGTAATTTTGTATCGAATTGGTGAGAAACAGTAATTTTATCGTATCGTAATTTTATCGTATCGTAATTTTATCGTATCGTAATTTTATCGTTTTGCTTTTTGTGTCAATCTATCAGATTGGATTTATGTGATACTGTTTTAAATAACGCCTCTTTCGTTACGACAAATGCTTGTGCATTATACTTAATAGGATATTTTACTAATTTGAGTTACTTACTCTTTTCATGAAAAAAAAAAATCTATATTTTTTTATGGTTTTACGTTACGGTTACTTACGTCCTTGATATGACGTTAAACTATCTAAACAATTAGTAGCGTTGTTATGACTTTTAATTTTCGTATCGTATCGTATTCATTTGACGTTTAATTATCGTATCGTTAGTCATAACGTTAGACCATCTTATCGGTTGTTCTTGATATAACCCTGAACTATCTTTTCGCGTTTTATTTTAATTTTATTTTAGTTAAATTTTAGCAACAATTTCATTCCTTTGTGTAAATATTAAATTAGTTTTCTTTTAGATTAGTTGTGTAATTTTATTTAAGATAGTTAGTTTTTTTTAGGGTTCCAGTTAAAATTTGATATTTTATTTAGATTAGTTAATTTTTGTATTTCCGTAAATTTAGTTTAACTTTTACTATAAATGATGTACATAGGTTATGTATGGTTACGCAAAATGGGAATCAGGCTTCACTTGTCCGCTTTGTTTGTGTCTGTTTTTTTTACATTTGGCAGAAAAATTTTAGGGTAATTTGCTTTGTTACCATTTAAACATGATGCTTGTAGTCGTAAAATAAATGTGTCCTGCGCATAGGGGGTGGATTATTTCGTGCGCAGTATTATTTTTCCAAAGTAACTTAGCTATTTGGCAACGATAGTTACATCAATTTTTATTTTATCACTTGGGAGGGGATTCATTTACTTTTCGGAATTTTGTGGGGTTATATTTTAAATTCAATTTCAAAATTTTGGAGGGTTGATTTCATAATTATTTTTTTTTATTTAAATCATTACAATTTTATTAAGACTTTTGATGTGTTGGTTATATATAGAACATTTAGAAAACTTTTGTTTTTTTTTCTTTTCTTTCTCTATTATGCGTTTTGTCTAGTGGGAACTTATTGTTGAGATCAATTCGGGGAATTAATCTTCGAGTAGAGGGGGTGTTAGAGTATTTTGAGAGTCCTTTGTTTTTTTTAAATAAATAAGTAAAAAATTAACTGAGTTGCTACAAAGTATAAATTTTATATTCATTTTAAAACTTCAATATTCAATTTCTTAAGTTCTTTGTATTATTTTAATAGTTTTGTTTACTCGTGTTAGTAATGTCCATTCTTCATTATATAAATTTTATATTTTCCTTCCATGCATCATTAGTCATTACAATCTTTTCTTCTTTGTAGAATATTATGTTTTTCTTTCACGTGTCGAACAATGACATTTTGTTTCATATTCATATGTAACAAAATCTTGGCTTAAGGGGTTTATGTTAAGCAATTAAAAATTGAAAAGAGGTTGCTTTATTTCGAGTATTTTTTAATGTTTTTTTCATATATTGCAATAAAATTTTATTAGTTTTATGGGAAACAATTCAGAAACAATACCATATCCAAAGTTTAATAGTTTTTGTAGCACTGGGTTTAGGGGAGAAAGTAATTAAAATTAATGGGGTGGATGGTTTTTCTTACTTGATGGACAGTCAAGCGCCTAAGAGTTATGCTAACAATCTTACATGTTTGTAAAAATGTCCAAAATTTTCTTATATTTTTAGTGGGGGAACGGTTAAGTAATTTTATATATACAGGTAGTTATCAAAAATTAGGGGAGTTTCGTTCAAGTTTTTGAGAATAAAACTTAAGATACTCGTTCGCTTTATGCGGAATTAAAATTCAATTAAGTTAATTCTTTTAAAAACACAAGTGTTTCGAATTAATTCAAATTTAAAATAAATCGGCAAATCAAAGTTAGTTAAAACTGTTGTGAAAATTTAAAAACTTTTATCGGAAGTGTTTGCATATTATTTAAAGTATCGTATGAAAAGAAAATTATTATAAGATAATTTTCCAAATATTATTTTATTAAATAACCGACAATATTCGGGAAATAATTAAAAATTATGTAATGCAACATTTATACAAACTTTCGTGAAGTTCAAAAATTGAAGTATTATTCAAAATTGCCTCCGAAATTGAGGGATGTGTTTAACAATGGTTAATTAATTTGAATGAAGTATTATACCGCCTACCGATTTTACCGATTTTAAAGAAAACCACCTTATATCATTTGTAATTTGGAGTTTCCAGAGATGAAAGAAAAATTCAAGTTCATCAAGTAGTAAGTGAAAAATATATTTTTATCGTCGAAAATACAGTGCGTGTTTTACTTTGATTTTTGTTTTGTTTTGTGTATTAATTTTAAAATTTTGTTCTATTAATATTAAATTTAGTTTAATAATTTCATTTTTAAGAATTATTATCTTTTAATTAAATCTATTGGGCCCAAAATTTATTATTATTAATTTTTAATTTTAAATATTAGAATTTAAACAACATTTATTTTTATTTATTTTATTTCTTTTTCTTCACATTATAAAATTTAATTTCATAACACACTGTACATATATAATTTGTTTATATTTATTTTTGTGTTTGTTTATTTTTATTATCTTTATTATATGTGTTATTTTGTTCTTACGTTTTTGTTTTCTTTGCATTTTGCAAACCATATTTTTAGGAAAGTCTCAACTGTAAGGAAATTTCAATTTACAAAATTTTATAAGGTGTGGTTATTTTCAAAAGTTACGTCGCGGATGAAAATTAGTCTGTCATCTAATTTAGTCAATCCGATGCAAATTTTATTAATATCTTATGACAGTGGCGCTCAACTAATTATTTTTTTTTTATTTTAACATCTACCGCTACGACACCAATTTAAATCACCTGCGGCCCTACGACGAGCTACCGGACAATTTAATCTGTTGCAGGTGTCGTAGTGACGTATAAGATTGTAACAAACTATCTGTTCATTCAAATTCGATTAAATTAATTTTATAAATAATTTTATTTCACAGTCTTTCTTATTATACTCTAGAAATTACGGAAATTAATGGATTAACAAGATTCTTACTATTCTGAAATAGTCCTAATTATGACATAGTACATGTCAAGTAATAATAAATCAAATCGGTGAACAAATCTAATGCTCTAATGAAACGGCAAACATAAAAAAGCAGGTTGCTGGTTTCTGGTTGCAAGTACTGATAATCTTCTATGTTAATGAATGTAACTGATATTTAAATAGAAAACGCAAAACTGATGATTGGCCGGCGCATAAAACCTGCTTTCTTTCTTTTCGCATTTTTACTCTGTTGAACCATAGTAGAAATGATTAAGTTATGTATGTGTTAGGTGCGCAGTTTAACTTCTTCTTCTTTATTTTGCAGGTATCTTTACGGAGATCTTATAATGATAACCATTTTTGTGGTGGATCCATCATAACACCTTTACACATTTTAACAGCTGCCCATTGTCTATTTTACCGCTGGGGTGGTGTTTTACCCCCAGTTTCAGTTAGCATCGTTGCTGGTCAACTTGACTTAGCTATAACTCATTCGAGCGTCTACAGAAATGCTTCAAAAATTACAATTCATCCAAATTATAATGCAACTATATTAGCCAACGATGTTGCTATAATAGAGGTACTCAGACACCAAATTTTACGTTTAATTTTTAAGTTTCTATATTTCAGTTAGATCAAGAACTCCCAATAAGTTCTAATAAACTTATCGATAAAATTCCTCTTAGAAAAGATGCCATCAGTGTAGGTAGCTGCTTCGTCTCTGGGTGGGGCTATCAGGAGTTTGTAAGTAAAAGCATTTTTTGTAAGAGCAAATTTTTAAACGAAATTTTTTTGAACAGGAATCTCAAGTGATAAGTGACGTACTTTTAGTTGCAAAAGTGAACTTAGTTGATCTTGAAAGCTGCAGAAAAATGTATGACAAAGTAACTACCACGATTGCAAATGGAAGCATTTGTGCTGGTCAGGAAAACGGTGGAAAAGACGCATGCGAGGTAATGCAAGTTAGCAATTAAAAAAATGTTCCAAAATATTTGTTTTTAGGGTGATTCGGGAGGTCCGTTGATATGTAATGAACAGCTAACTGGGGTTGTATCCACCGGTTACGGTTGTGGAGAAGCAGAATTTCCTGGCATTTATTCAGAAGTTGCTTTCAATTATGAGTGGATTAACAAAAATATTGGAATTTATCAATCCACAACTTTTGCACCAGTTGCTATCACAAAGAAGTCGATTGATACTGACGACGTATGGGAAGACGTTAAAGACTTTTTCAAAGAGTTGTTTTCGTCGAACTCCAGCTATAATTTGCCAGTTCCGTCTATTATTGTTTTAATTAGTTTACTTTGTGTAACACTGGGTACTTTTAACTAAATTTTTATTAAAATGTGCGTTTTTATTTACTTCTTCTACACAACAGGAAAAAACACATCCATCCAGTATTCTTCCGGTTCGAAATAAAATGGATGATAACCGCTAATACATAGATTCCAATTTAACTTAATGTTAATCACCATTTATTGGTAGAATTAATCACCATTTATATTGGTGCAAGAAAATGTAAATCGATTAACTTCTTTTTGCTCAAAAAGCTCGTTTTTCCCAAATAATTTATAAATTTTCTTCTTTCACTTTCTTTCGTCTTTTACTATTACTACTAATAAAGGTTTTTTTATAGATTATTTTTAAATAAATTATTTTATTACTTTTGATAGTAGTTTGTCAATTATCTCTCTTTAATTATTTTCTTGTTCAAATTTTATTTTAATTTTGGTTACTCAATTTTTAAAATTCACAAAATTAAGAAGATTATTTTAATAGATGATACAATCAGCTGAAGAGAACACATAACTCAAATAAACAAAGTTATTTTAAAAGTAACCTTAAACTTAATTTTCACTGTTAAACTGAACATAAATTTTGTTAGAAGTAGAATACATAGTAAAGAAAAATGTTTTAAGTAAATTTAAAAATAAATTGTTGCTGTACTAAAATGGACTAATATTGGTTATATTTGATAACGGAAATTATTGTAAGTGCATATCTTATCATTTACAATAATACCTATCACCGAATAAAAATAATCTCTTTGTAATGTCGAGATTTAAGTGCCACTATGAATTGCTATGATATTTTGCTAGTTTTTTGTAAGTAAATTTGGAATTATTGTAAAAATTTTGAGTTATTAATTTTGTCGTAGGCTTTTGCTATATTACGAGTGCTGCAGATCCTAGAATAGTGGGAGGGATAAAAGTTGGAGATCGCAAATATTTTCCTTATCAGGTAAGGTTAAGTATTTAATTTGTTGCAAAAACGTGCAATCATTATGATATTTCACCCCAAACAAGCAAATTATTCCCAATTTAAAACTAAATTTTGATGGTTGTCGAAATTTGAATTAAATTTGTAAATCAAGCCAATATATTTTATTCAGATAAAATTTTTTTTATACAAAGATAACTTTAATTTCTATTTATGTAGTTCAATTTAATTCATCTAGGTGACATTACGCTTTAAGGTTAGTATTTTTGGATAGATTTTGAAGGCATTCCTATCACCAACCTGAAGTTTTGTGAGGTTCAGGCAAAGAAGTTAGATAGGTTTAGCCTTCTCTCCTCTCCCAATATTTTACTCTTTCCTTTAAATAGTAAGTGAAGAAAAATGAAATTCTTTTTTCAGGTTTCAATACGATACAAGAATAATCACTTCTGCGGAGGAACAATAATAGATGAATCGCATGTTCTGACAGCAGCCCATTGTTGTTTTGATAAAAATCAACTTCTATCTCCAAAACATCTCTCAGCCGTTGCTGGTGATCTTGACTTATACACACCTACCAATCAAACTCAAATAGCAAGAATTCAATATGTTTTCACACATCCAAAATACAGTCCCACCTCCTTAGTGAACGACATAGCTGTTTTAAGGGTAAAAAAACTCAAAATTTAAAATTTTTCTTTACCAAAACACCGTTTCATTTTTAGATATACGACAACTTCACCTTCAACGACTATGTTAAGCCTGTCAACCTATCAGAAAAGCTACCAAAAACTGGCACAGTATGTTCAACATCAGGATGGGGAAAACATGACGAAAACTCAGTACGTTTGCATTTTTGCGCTAGCAGATTAACAAAAAATGTTTTTAGGAAATCGTCTCACGACGTTTATATTTTATTAACACTCCCATACTAGATACTGCTGAGTGCTCAAAAGCTTATCGTTTTGGAGTCAAAGAAGGCATGTTTTGTGCTGGATATATGCAGGGAGGAAAAGATTCTTGCCAGGTACACTCAAAACATTATAATAGTACAATCTTTATTAATTCAAATTTTAGGGTGATTCTGGAGGTCCTATTGTGTGCGATATGGTCCTTGCAGGAGTAATATCATGGGGAGACGGTTGTGCTAGGGAAAATAGACCAGGAGTCTATACTGACGTTTCCAAATATTTGCACTGGATTTCTGGAGAAAAACAACGATCTTCAAGCAAAATTATACTGCCTTCAGTAATTATTTTATTGCTTACTGTGACGGCTTCAAATTTCATATTTAATTTAATTTAAAGTTTTTATTTTGCTTAATAAGTTCTACTTCATGTTGTAAAGAATTTGAGTTTAATCTTTTTGCTATTAAATATTTTTACAAATACTTTACGTTTTTCTGTTTAAAACGTTTTGCTATAAGATCCAAATTGTCAAGTCAATTTTATAAATTTTACTTGTTAACTGTTTAAATGTTTGTTGTCTAGCCTCTGCTTTTAACTAATCTCTTGGTGACTTAACAAAGATTTTTTTAAAGATTTTAGATAATAAAAAAATATTTTTCTTTCTTGCAAATTTACTAAGTGTTCTAATACCCTATAATTCTTCTTTAGTTATCTCCAGACTAGGGACATCTAACACACATAATTAGAGAAACTGTATTTGAAACGGTATGACTAAAAAATTAATAATGAAATATTAAATTGATCCCCACCCCATCGAAATAAGTCCTGTGGACGCTTATGGCGTTTTCTGTTAATTATTAATAGTTTTCAAATTAAATAAAATTTTTAATTTTAATATACTATTTAAGAATAAAAATCATTGAAGAAATATCCACGGGTTGAGCTTAGGTTAGTGTTAAGAAAACATATTTTTTTAATTCGCCGGTCAAGCTTAGGTTAATGTTGGGAAACAATTTATTTTTTATTAGTAAATCATTGAAGAAATATCCACGGGTTGAGCTTAGGTTAGTGTCAAGGAAACATTTTTTTTTAATGAGGGGAGATCATTAAAAAAGAAATTCGCCGGTCAAGCTTAGGTAAATGTTGGGAAACAATTTGTTTTTTATTAGTAAATCTTTAAAAGAGAGATCTACCAGTCAAGGTTAGGTTAGTGTTACAAAAAGATTTTGTAATAATATTTGCTAATAATATATTCGCTGTGTGGGTAGGTGTAGAAGAGATACAAAAATCGATCGAAGCGTTTGGAGTGGCCGGTAATAGAACTGAATTGGGACTAGCTTTATGTGATTACCATGGACTTAAAAAGATTATGACCCGCAACTCCCTACCTGAAAGCTTAATATTTGCCAGCTTTGTATATGTCAAGAGTCCCAATTATTTTGTCTTTTTGAGCCACCAGAGGGCAGCAAGAGCAATGCACACAGCGATATTAGCTATAGTAATATCTTTTAAATTAAAAAAAAATTTAATATTAATGTAGTATTTAATGATTTTGTATTAAGTCCGTTTAAAAACAGAAATTCTCCGGTAGGTTACTGTTACAAAGATTTTTTTTTAATATGATAATTAAATAAAAATTCTTTAAATTAAAAATAATTTTTATTGCACCCCATATGAATTTAATAAAAATTCTTTACATTAAAAATAATTTATGTTGCACCCCATATAAAAATCCCCTAATCTTTAGTATGTAGACTCCACTAATACATTTGCGGAGTTTTCATCTAAGATTACCGTCGACCTTTATGCTTGGAGTGGAGTTTTCATTTTTTTTTTTTTGGTATTTGCCGAATTTGTGGAGTTTACACCAACGCGTTGAAAGAGCAATTTTTCTGGAATAACCAAAAAGTTTCAAAAATCATTGATAAAAAATAAAATAATAATAAAAAAATTAGTCACCTATCAATTTATATGATAACAAGATATATGTGATAAGCAGCTTACACAAAACTACATAAAGTTATACCTATTATTGTTTGTAGTAAGTGGGTGCAGGTTGCAATCAGTAATTTAGTTGATGATGGTTTCCATTTATAATACATTGCTATTAGCAAGTGAGTCAAAATTTTAAAAAATTGTAAATTTCTTGGGCTACTTAAATTTAGTACCTTGTCAAAAGTTTTTTAAATTTTTTATATTTATTAAGGTCTCTACTAATAAATCAATTAGCCAATCATACACTCAATAAACAATATTTATAGAGTGACGTAAAATAATCTAGTTAAAATTTTTTGATATATTTTTATAACACTTTTACTTTTATAATTATTAAAACCAAATATACTGTAAAGCATACATTTTCATCAGATAATATATTTGATGCTGTGGGAATTACTTTTGAAGTCGGATCTGAGTCACTTACTGTAGTATCTGTGTATGTACCTCCGGGGCTATCTGGGATGTCTTATACTGAGTTCTTTCAATTTTATGAAAAAAATCTAAATTATATTAATGATAAAGTTATTATTGTTGGGGATTTTAATTTGAGTGATATTAGGGGTACCTTATCTGATATGTGTTTGGGACAACCTAATACTCGATTATTATCAGAATTTATAGATATCAATAATTTGCAACAATTCAATAATATTCTTAATGGATCGGGAAAGACACTGGATCTTGTATTGGGGAGCTTGAGATGTATTGTTAATAGAGAAGATACTCCGTTTGTTAGAGAGGATGATCATCATCCTACTTTGCTGATCCATGCTACCGTAGTATCAGATAAATTCACCAATGGCCCTATACCTATTAATAGTTATCACTTTAAAAAAGCAAAACATGAAAGACTAGAACATGATATGGAAAGGGTGGACTGGGCAAAATTATATGAAACAGATGAGGTCGATGCTGCAGTTGATGAATTTTATAAAAAAATATATGGAGTCTTTGACAAAAATATTCCGAAAGTAAAACATATCGGTAGATCATTTCCGCCTTGGTTTGATAGTGAAATTATAAATGAATTAAAGTTAAAAGATAGGTATAGGAAAAACAAATCGGTGTCTTCGTATTTTAATACTTTATACAAGGAAAAAAGGAAAACGGTTAAGAACTTAATTAGAACTAAATATGCACAATATATTAAAGATATCAAAAATAACTTGTTGACAGGTGATCCCAAAAACTTCTGGAATTATATTAATACAAAAAAAAGTATAACAAAAAAATCATTAATCATGACAGACAGCAATGACTCTCAAGTTGAAGTCGAATGCCAAGCTGAGGAGTTTGCGTCTTATTTCGAGTCGGTATTGTAACCTTCATTTCAAGGTTACGTGCCTTTGTCACATTTTTTTTTATTTTTTTATTTTATTCAGTAATATCCTCTTCATTATTTCTTTTTCTTTTCAAATTAAATAATTAAAGTGCAGTCATACGCCATCTAACATTTTTCTTTTCTACTAATTTTTTTTTAATAACTTGCTACAGTGTTCATTTTTTTTATATTTGCATTTCATTGGTTGTCAGTTTCAAAATTCAAATTTTAATTAATTTTCTGATTGGTCAAAGTAACATTTCTTTGTTTCAACGCTTGTGGTGGATGGAAAAATACCAAAACGATAAGGGTAGAAATCACTTCGTTATAAATTCTTTGTTGTGGTAGTCGAATTTTTTTTACGTAACATTGTTTAAATAGTTTGGTGTGTCCTTTCTGGTTTTCGGTGTTAAGTTTTCAAGTGAATTTTTTTAATTAGAGAAAAATTAAGTTTGGAAAACCATTGGTTTATTGTTACCAATTTTTATGTGGACCCCAGTTTTAAACTATTACAAATTCGCTTTGTGTAAGCGTTGAGGAAGCCATTTTTGGTTACTCTCGTTTTTTTTTGTTACAATTAAAATATTTTACCTCGCAAAATTTATAGAAGTCGAACAATTTTTTTTATATAACATAGTTTTTAATTCAAGTAATATAATATTTGCAAAAATTTATATTAAATCTTTCTGAAGTAATCGTTAAAAAAAAAACTAAATTAAGTGCATTACCGTTTCCTTTGTGCAAATCTTTTGTGCATCTCTACCATTACAACCCATTTCATCCCAAACCATTCATTCATCAATTCAATTCAGCCGTTGAAGAGTAATTTCCAAGATTGTGCTTAGCAAGGACTTTTAGTAAGGTAATTCTGTTTTTTTTTTTGTTAATTTTTGTCACTGTTGAACATTTTTTTTTTGTTTGTTTTGTGCTTAATTTTAATTAGTGACGGTGAAAGTTTATACAGGTTTTTGTGATTATTTAGTTTTTAATTTTGAAATTATTATTTTTTTGTTTGCATGTTATCCTTAAATTATTATTTTCCTTTGTTAGTTTTATTGGTGGCTGGTAACCACCACTGTGACATTAGTGTCACAATTAATTTCACGTATTAGTTTTTTTTTCCTTTCTTTATTAACTTTATTTTTGTTACTGGTTTTTGGTTTACGGAACACTTACTAAATTTAATCAATTTTAATATTTTTTTTTACTGTCTGTTAATTTTGCTTTTCTCTATTGTTTTACTTATAATCATTTGTCATTTTTTTTTTTATTTAAAATCCGTTCACTAAAATTATATTATTTTTTTATATTGTGTTGTTTTCTTACTGTGTTTTTTTTTTCTTTTTTTTTTTTTTTGAATTTTGTTTTATAAATCCAGTTAAGCACAGTTGGAAATCGTACTCAGAAACGTAGTTCCTGAATTTATACGTTCTATTATCCACCAATAGGTAAGTAAATTTAGGTGGCGTCCAATTTTCCCTTCCCATTATATGAGTTTTCTTCCTCTTTTATGACTCGGTGATTTGTATGCGACTACGACCCTCTCCGACTGAGAAAAATCGAGCTAGCCACATCGAGCCAAAAAGAGGGGAAACCGGGGTTGCCCGGTTATTGTGTCGTACGTACCTTTTTGGGACGTGACAGTATATAACACTGATAAGAGTACTTACGATATCTCAACGATAATAAATGAGATTAACATACTGCCATTACAGGATAGTATGTGTTTTCCAAGAATAACGGAGCAGGAAATCTACCAGGCAGCGGAAAAAATGAAACCGGGGAGGGCGTGTGGAGTAGATAACTTTCCACCATATCTATTGAAAAGCCTCATTAAATGTTTAAATAGACCGCTTCTATACATATTTGATCGAATCATAGAAACAAATACCTACCCAATGTTATGGAAAGTGGCGAGGGTGTGTCCTATACTTAAATCAGGTGACAGTAAAAAATTTGAAAATTATAGACCAGTTTCTATATTGGCGGCCCCCAGTAAGCTCCTTGAGCACATTCTACACAGACGAATTTACAATCATGTAAAGTTATCTTTGAATGAAAACCAACATGGCTTCTTGCCGGGTAGATCAGTGGAGACCAACTTATTTCTATTTACCCAGTTTGTCTATGATAGCCTTGATAAAGGAACTCAGGTTGACGCAATATATACAGATTTCAAAAAAGCCTTTGATCAGGTTGTTCATGACATACTTTTGGGAAAACTTTATAGTTTTGGACTGGGACCGATTCTGCCGTTGATTGCTTCTTATCTTAAGGAGAGAACTTATATAGTTTCGTATAATGGTTTTTTGTCTGGATACTACAATGCGGTTTCTGGTGTACCTCAGGGTAGTAATTTAGGGCCGTTATTTTTCTTACTTTTTGTGAATGATATAGGTAATTTTTTGATTAACTCATGGTATTTATTATTTGCAGACGATTTAAAACTGTACATGCAGATTAAATCTATCGTGGATTGTGTACTGTTGCAGTCAGATATCTATGCGATCTTGGCTTGGTGTGAAAAGAATAAGCTTGAATTTAACATATCTAAATGTAAGGTCGTTAGCTACTCGAAATCGGAAGTAGTAATAAAATACTGCTATGAAATGAAAGGCATTATATTGGATAGACCAGAGTGCATAAAGGATTTGGGGGTAACATTTGTCTCAGATCTGACGTTTCGAGATCATATCACTAGAGTTGTGGCTGAGGCTACTAAGCTATTGGGATTTATTATTAGAAACACAAAATCATTTAAAAGTATTGATGTAGTAAAGACTTTATATAATAGCCTTGTGCGTCCTAAATTGGAATACTGCAGTATAATATGGAACTCACCACATGCAATAGATACATTAGTATTAGAACAGGTACAGGGTAGATTGTTGAGGTATTTGAAATATATAGAAACAAGTGTATATCCATCTTATGATGTGCGTAGTTATAGTCTTAGATTGGAATATAATGTATTTGAGTTGCGGGCTAGACGAGAGTACATTTCAGCCGCATTCTTTTATAAGGTGATTAAGGGATTGTATGACTGCCCAAGAATTATCTTGATGATTAAAATAAAAGTGCCTCGATCTTGTAATACTCGACATCCCAGCACAATACAGGTTCCCCAAGAAAGAACGTTGTATATGACCCATGCACCGTTGCACACTATTTGCCGTAGTTTTAATTATTTACTATTGAACTCGGATATAGACTATGACGTCGGGCTCACACGTTTTAGGAGAGTAGCTAAAGATTTATTTAACCGAATGCCTTAGGCAATTGTAGTAACTGCTGGACGTGAAGCCTCTCACATGCAGTCTCAATCATGTTGTTGCAATTCGATTAATTATTTATGCAAATCTGGATAAACAACTTACCTACATGTAATTAGGCCTTTGGCCTGTATGTAGTGTGTCATTCAAAAATAAAATAAAATAAAACTAAAAATAAAAACAATGAAATATTAGGTCTAGACTAGAATATAATAATTTGCTAGAAAGCTACTCCTCCGTGTTATTTAAACATTCTTTTGATTAGTTTGATCATTTAGGTGGTGTACTATATTTTTCATGCTTTTTTCATTAATTTTTATTCAACAAAATCTTGTTTATTCAAACTAACTATGTGAGTGTTGTTAGATTGCTTTAAATTTACGTTACCCGGTAAAAAAAATACTTTAAAATTAAATTCACAAAATTTTTATTCTCGTTATGTTCCGTAATTTGCAAATTTTAATAGTTGAATTCAAAATTATAAAACTAAAATCGTCTAGCATTCAAATTTTTTATGCTACCTTACCAATTTACTCTTATTATTATTTTTTATGAATTATGTTCTTTTTTATTCTCTTGATATAATTTCATAAAAATAGAACATTAAAAACCATTAGCTCCATGTGCATAGATAATAGTTATACAAATCAAATGTACTTTGTAATCCATTTGGTAATCCTAAATATAAATATTTTTAGTGCTGATAAATCAAAAAATTTGCTTACATACATCACTGTTGAGCTAGTTTTGCTTTGTGTTCCAGAGCAGATTTCTATTGAAACAATCAATTTGATTTTCCAAGTTTTGTTGAAACCAAGTCTAAAATATTGTGGGCAAAACTCATAAGTTGTTAAAAAATTAGCAATTTTTTACTATATTTTCAACCCATCACTGAATGTAGATTATGACAATTAACAATGTGAAGTAGTAGATGATATCCAGATGATACCCAGAAAACTGTAATCTGATTATTTTATCGCACTTTACATAGTCCTTTCCAGGAAACTTTGGTGTTATATCTTCCTTTGTAATTATTATTTTACGAAAATTTTTATAATAGTTTTAGTTTATTATTAGTAAACTAGTGATACGATAGATTAACGCAGGTTAGGGTAGTAAGTATAAGTTTTTTAGAGCGGTGTTTTTTTAATTACCTTTTACAACAGTAATTAATAAATGATAAAATACAATAATATAAAATAAAAGAAGATGGTCGAAAAAAAGATGGACTCCGGAACAGTTCATATGAACTTAATCATTGCAGTGAAGAAGATGAAGATAAATTTCAGACAATGTTCTGTTTAAAAAAAATTTAAAACTTTTACTTGAATGCTTATTTGTACGTTCTATTCTACGTACAAAGCATCTTTTAGTTGTGCGGAATAAGTCGTAGCTTAGTAATGGAATTACAAGAAACTTACAATATTTCTTAATCATGCCAGGTACTAATGACGTAGCACCAAAGTTTCCTGGCAAAGACTTATTTCTACCTCTAAAAAATTTATTTTAGGTTTCTTATGTATAATAACTTTGGTAAAATTTTCATCCACTGCTTCCAGAATTATTGGAGGTTTAGAAGTAGAAGAAGGTCAATTCCCATATCAGGTAACAAAGAAATTAAAGTAACTTTCAAAATGAAGGTTATCTAAATAGTATTACTTTTTTTAATTCACTTCAATTATTTGGGCTTAACCACCCAGTTCGAATATCTAAACGACTTTTTTGCTTCAAGGTGTCTTTGAAATTCAATGGCAACCATCGATGTGGAGGAAGTATTGTAAATACAAGAAATGTTGTAACAGCAGGACACTGTGTAGTATCTGATAATAGCAAATTAATATCTACTGGAAAACTAAAAATTGTTGTGGGAACCACAGCAAAATCGGGAAAAAGAGGTTTCTCATATTCCATAGAAAAAATTTTTATTCATACAAATTATAATATAAGCTCTGTTATTACAAACGACATTGCTGTTTTAAGAGTAAGTGTCTTTAATTTGATCACATTTTGTAGTTTTCGGTTAATTGAAAAAATATTAATTACATTTTAACATAAAAACAGTACCTCCAAAATTATTTATACCGTGGCATGGTTAGAATTTCATGCGCTGACTATTTGTGCTTTATTTAAAAAAATATAATGTGATTCTGTTTTAGATTAAAAAAAAATTTAGTTTTAACAAATTTGTACAACCTATACCTCTAGCCGAAAATGCATACACACCAGACGCTAATTGCACGGTTTCAGGATGGGGAAGAACCGATTCAGGAAACAATGTAATTATTTACATTTTGTAAATAAATTTTCATCAAAAAAAATCATTTTTTAAACAGGAACTGCCAGAAAAAATGCAATACACAGATGTGAAAATTATATCCAGATATAATTGCGAAAATTGGCTTTATTTGAAGTTAGCACCGGATATGCTATGTGCAGGTTATTATGAAGGAGGGAGAGATGCGTGTCAGGTAAGTTGAAAAAATTGTAATTACTAATTTAAATCTTTTAAATGCAGGGTGATTCGGGTGGTCCCTTGGTGTGTAACAATTTTTTAACTGGGGTTGTTTCACATGGAGCTGGATGTGCCATGCCAAAACATCCAGGTGTTTACACTGACGTGCATCACCATAATAAGTGGATATCAAATATATTGGAATCTTCGTCTGCTGTTATTGTTCCATTCACACCATTAATGTTTACAATAATTATTTTAAGGTTTACAAATTATGTAATTGTAAAATAAAATTTAAAATTATTAAAATTTATTTATTGAATTATGTTGCTTAATTATTTTTAACATTTAAAAAAAATCAAAAAATAATTACTCCTGCTCGTTACGACAGTACCTGAGTGAGTACTTTGGAAACTTTCCTATCTTTTTCAGGTTTCTAAAAGTAATCGAATATGCACATATCATATTGTGAAACATTTAAAAAAGTAATTAGAGGAAAGAATAAGAACAACTATAAGTTTCGATATTGGGAGTTGCAGAAAAAAAATTCAAAATTAAATTCAACAAGTTTTTATTGAGCATCCACAACATTTCATTATGAAAGTTTAGACTTTCGATACAATGTATTACAAAAATTGATTACATTTTAAAATAAAATTTGAACTATTTTAACAGTAACGACTTGACAAAAGCTTATCTAAACAAAGATTGAACATGTACAACAAAACTTATGACGTTACTGCAATATTTTATAAAACAAAAACATTTGTTGTAGATTTGAGAACACAAATTGAAGTAACATATTTTTATCTAATTTTCAGTATATCACTTCTGACTCCTATAACTGCTCTATAAATATAACTGCGTCTCTTTTACCAAAGTGAATTCCCCCCATTTTTCACCACACGTAGTATTGGTAGTATATAATTTTAACAAACCATCGATGGTGACCACCAACAATTTCAACGGATTAGTAGATTTTATGATTAGGCTACTTTTCAGTTCACCATTTGGTAATTTGGAAATATAGTAGTTCTTTTCTCTCTCGGTATTGCCTATAATAGTATTACGAATACATTCAAACAAGTTTGAATCTTTCGGTTTTTCTGTGCCATGTTGATGGGGTAACTTAAAAATATAGAGGTATTTTGTTTTACCACTACAACCAAGGTAAGCAAAATCTTGACTAAAATTAAGCGATGATATATTAACATTACTTCCTCTACTTTGAAATATATGAATTGGTTGACCATTTTTTGTATAACAAGAATATACTATAATAATTTTACCAGAGTCTGATGCCGTAGCTATATAATCGTTAGTGGCATTAAATTCTATTACACTTAAAGATCTTTCATGGACTTTTATTCTAGAAAATGAAATTTTATCTTTCAATCTGCAGATTTCAATTACTCCTGGTTCTAAACATTTTGGGTAAGCAAAATTAATTTTACCAAAAGCATAAATACCATTAGGATTTGGTGGAGTAAGTTTCACATATGGATTACGCATGTCTTTAAAGAATTTAATAATATTCTTATAATTACGTAAAGAAAAGATGTATATGCCATGTTCTGTGCAAACCGCCAATTTATTATCAATTGATGCGCACGATAATACTGGATATTCAAATTGAAATTGGTTGAAAAGTATCTGCTTTTTCTCTTTGATTACTAGCAAAATGTCAGTCACTTTCAGCTTTTTATCTTTCATTCTTCTTTTTTCCTTGATTATGGCTACGAAGAGTTTACCATCTATGTATATAGGTTCAACAAATTTTATATCATTAGTGGCTTCGCTGTAAATACTCATGACAAGGTCCCTTTTATCATTTTTCGGAAAATGTAAATTTTTGTTTATGTGAAATATCCGACACCCTTGATCATTGCAGAGGGATACGAAAGTATGATTGTGAAATTTAACGGTAAATGTTGAGTTTTGATTCATTATCACATTTCTTAGACTAACGTAATATTTTAAATTATGCACTATATTAATTATGCCGAGTTATTGCGAACAAATTAGAATTTACGAATTATATTTTACTAAGTAAATGATAAGATACCATGTGATTAACAAAAGTTTATTTGGAATAATGCGCATGCTGTAGGAAAGGCCACATTAATATAATCGGTTTTAAAATTGCAAGCGGGAAATTATGAAAACTTTCATTATTATTTTAATATGCACCTTATGCACCCAATTCGCTTTGTTTTAGATAACTGAGAAACGGAAAAATAAAATAATTTATTTTATTTCATGCTTAGTTACTGCTCAGCTATAATGAAAATGAGAAGATGCTGCGGACTTCTGATCCAATATGACCAATCTGATCTAATTATCTTCTTGTAAAAAAACATTCAACGTCGAGGTATACAGTAATACAATCAGATATTAGCCTAGAAGCCAAAATATGAATTATTATTCATCGAGTTTCCCCTCTCCTGTGTGTTTTTTTTTCAATAAAATTGAAGAAAGTAATTCATAAACAAAGAACATTATGTAGTTTTTCGGAATTGTCTCATAAACGGTGCATCACAAAAAAATCTTATATCAAGTAAACTTGATGAGAACTACGTTTTGAGCTAAATGATGTGACTTGTGTACTGAAGAGTATTGTAGTTCCTGTGGTACCCATAGAATTATGGTGAAAAATGCTACACAATTGGAATCAACCCTCCAACTTCTTGTCTCTATACCACGCAAATTATAGGTTTTACGACAATTCCAGTTATCCCCATTTCCATCAAACCTTCCCTACATAAAATTTTTCAGGTAATGTACCGTTATCTAAATTTTACTGCTTTAAGGATATTTCATTGTACCTACTATTATTACAATACAATATTCAACGGGGCTGGTTTTTGCAAAAAAATAGTATTTCATAAATTAATTAACTTAACAATGTTTTAGTTTACGTGAACTGAAAGCAAAGGACAAGAACTACCGTGGTAAATTTTTATTGATTTTAAATATTTGGGCACCAATCGTTTCATGAGCGATAAGCGATAAGATTGCTGAATGCATTATATAATAAATATTTTTGTGAGCAAATTTGTAACTGCCTATCTGTGCACTTATGTAGTAAACAGTTTCACTTACACACATTATTTAAACTAATATGGTGTCATTTTGCAATACATTTTTAACATGTAAGTGGGTTTTTAATATTATATCTATAAAAGCAACTCTTTAAAAATTCCACCATCAAATCAAAATTTCATGATTTTTCAATTTTATACTTAAAAAAAAACATTTCTAAATATTAATTTAAATAATCTTTATATCATCAACTATGTTTATATGAAATAAGATTATACTCGTAATATAAAAGATTTTACAAATTTCTTAAAAAAAAACCGAAATTATTTTTTATAACCAAACAAAAATGTGTGTATGTCACTCAATTTTGTATGCGCTCTACTTTCAGAACCCATGAAAATCTCAACCAAATTTTATATTTAGTATTTTTAGATTGAAACTTAGGGTTAATTAAATTTTTTTGAAATTGGTCACGGAAACTTGAAGGTACTATTGACGTGCAAGAATGGATTAACAAAATAAAACTAATTTTTTGAAAAATTGATTTATATTTTCTAATTATGGAGCTATGTGTGTATATTGTGTACGCCGCACATATGTAGGTGTAAATTAGCAGAAAATTTCAGGTGAAAATAATCATTTTCAGGTGATTTAGTACGTATTTAATACCTAATCTACATATATATTATAACTTTTCATAAAATTAAATACATCCAATTTTGTTCAAATGTGGTTATTTAACTAAAAATTCGTCACGGACTTTTGAAAATCAATTTTTTTAAACCTTTTTGTCAAAAATGAACCTTGTATATTCCTGTACCAATAAGTTTAAGTTTTTATAATACTCGTAAATTAATACAGTGGGGCCCGCTTAATGTGATCACATTGGGATTTGAGGTTTTTGACAACAATAACCGATTGATAACAATAAAAGAAAAAAATTTTTATTGGTTATTTTTTGTATGTAGTACATCTACAAAAATTAATTAATAATAGTCACTCATTGTGAAGTTTTCAAGTAGGACTGAATCTTACAACACACATTAACAGCAAACTATCGTCCATTTATGTATTTAAACGACGGAATTGATAATAAACATAAATATGTAATGTGATATCACATGTGTGACGTTGATTTTCTTGCTAACACTGCTGATTTGATTGCAAAAAACAGATCAAAACTTTTAAATGCTAGAAGTATTATGAGGTTGGCCACCACGCAGAAACTTGTCCAAAAGATCCGCACTGCAAAGTATGCGGCCTGAATGAACAATTTGTTGTAGAGTTGGCGTTGTGATGACAGAAGTCAGCGGGGGCACTAATATAGTTGTTATTAAATGATAAAGAAAAAGACTTCCGATAAGTCTTTTAAAATATGAGTCAAACGGGCAAAGTTGTACAACGTAGATAAAAGTTTTTACTGAAAAAGTATGGCTGTTGCGGTAAAAATGGAAAAGTTGATGAAGGCAATAAGAAATGCAACAAAAACCAATAGATAAAAAATGACAAACAAAAACAATAATATCTTAACCCTTCTTAGCTGTAAAAGGGCCTTACTTTCTTCTTAGCTTCTTAGCCTTACAATAGTTTCCTTGCGTCTAAGTTGGCTACTGGGGGAGGTTTTAGTCAATAATGAGGTTTGACACTAGATATCTCAGATAAGATTTCCTGCTTCTGGAAGAATGCATACCTGCACAATTTGTACAATGAAAAAAAAACCTTACGTAAATCGATATTACTTTATTTTGATATTGGTGTAACAACTAATAAAATTTTTAACGTTTTTCCTAGCCCTTATTATCAGTTCGTAGGTACAAACCTGGTTTACTTTTATTGGTCCACTGGTAAACA
Organism: Rhagonycha fulva; assembly: GCA_905340355.1. Taxonomy (NCBI): domain Eukaryota; kingdom Metazoa; phylum Arthropoda; class Insecta; order Coleoptera; family Cantharidae; genus Rhagonycha; species Rhagonycha fulva. The sequence goes on from HG996556.1 coordinate 42,243,824, forward strand.
CTTGTAAACGATTTTCAAAAACTTTCAACACTAGCAAATGAGCAATTGGTTGAGACCCAATCTGCGTGTACTTCAAATGATATTACAATAATCTGTCATCTTTTATAAAATATTTTTTTAAGATGATGGAAATCTAGTTAATCTATTCATGCTCGTCATTAAACATCCACGATATAAAAATAAAATAAGTTTCAGCAGAGCAATTGCGTTGAAGCATTTTTTCCATTTATATTTTGAATGGCCAATAATTATGAAGACTTTAATCAACAGTAAAAGTTTAATTTTAATACTTACTGCAAAATACACAAAATAAAAAAATCAAAATACATAAGAATCTGTCGAAAAAGCTATTTTCCAATATTTAATTTTTGGGGTGAAAAAAATTCAAAGTTTTTGATCTATCGTTTTTGGTAAAATCCGACCAAAATTTCCAAGTCATTTTAAACATTGTGCATAACGCTTTTAGATGCGTAGAATCCAAAAATCACATTTTTAGCTTGCGGAAACGAGCGCAAGTCGCTCAAAAACCACTATAAAGTTTAAAACTCATAATAAAGATCCACAGGTTTTCGGCCATACGCCTCAATGTCTTATGCAATACTTAAATAAATTGAGCTTGTGTATTGCTCTATCATCAGCAATTTAGAAATCACCGATAAAAATGATGTTTTCTATACCGCTATAATATATTTTAGTTTACCCATCTTGCGCCATGAGTGCAACAGAGTGCAATATAGTTTTATGCTATGATCTCTACTAGGCCGCTTTTAACAATTTTTTTTACTATCTATCCCTTGTCTCTTGGCTTCCGCGGTGTTTTACAAAGTCTTACAATATTAAAACGCTAATTACTTTTTTATCCAACTAGAGAAACGTCTGCCATTTTTGGTTTTATATTTAAGGAGTGTCTATCTATAAGCCATAAAATTTTCATTACTCTTAAAATCCGGAATGGAAACTTTTGCTGGCTCTCGTGCTATTTATATTGTATTGTTAGGTAACGTCTGCAAAATTGACATGAATATTGTTAAATTATCAGAAACATTTATTAGTCAATTCAAAAAACAGTTAATAATAGGACTAAATGATCACCACGTCACTACCATTTTACGTAATTTTAACTATATTATATTAACCACTTCTTTAATAAAAAATTTTTATTTTAGGTTTTTTATGCATTATATTTGCGGTAAAAGTTTCTGCAAACGTTCCTAAAATTGTTGGTGGTTTTGATGCAAATGAAGGTCAATTACCATATCAGGTAAGAATAAAATTTATACAATTTTTGGAAAACTCAATACGTTTCATATTCAAAAAGATTTTTTAAACATATAGAAATTTCGCGGTATAACCATACAACTATATCTGTTTGATAAAATAAACCAAGCACCCTTATGTTTTCAAAATCAAAAGTGAAATATAAAATAATTTTGTGCTAATTTTATGCTTATCCAAGAATTTATTCTTAAATTTACTGGACTAATGGTTTATTTGCAATTGCCTATTAATTTCAAAAAGTTGAGAACGTGTAAATATTACCACGAACCTATGTTATACGTCACTCCGAATTTATTTCAGTATAAAATTTGCAAGAGCGATAAATAATTAGTACGATTTTTTTTATATTTTTAAAATAAAGACAAGCATTTGTTTTATCGCTCTTAAAGTGCTTGCTAAAAATAAATACTACATTGATGCGCAATAATTTTTGTGTAAGTTATTGGCCAAAATTCTTATATAGTTTCTCTGAAAAGCACAAAATTATGATATAATTTCATTTTTATTTTGAAGAGATTCTTTAATATTTCTTAACTAATATATTTATCTTAAGGTTTCTTTGCAATATCATGACAGGCATCGATGTGGAGGAACTATTGTAAATACAAGACATGTAGTAACTGCGGCACACTGTCTACTGACAATTGGAAACGAGAAAATATCTACTGAAGACTTAAAAGTGTTTGTAGGATCTACATCAATATCAGGAACAAATGGTACAATACATTCTGTAGAAAATATGTTTCTGTCAAATACGTATAGCAGAAATCCAATTGTGACAAGCGACATTGCTGTTATTAGAGTAAGTAAATAGTATCGAATAAAACATTATTATTTAATTAATTTTTGGATTAATGTTGTAATTACTTTATCTTTTTGGTTTACATAGTTAATTACGGACCGAAGGTAAGTCCTTTATTAATAGGTATATTCGATTTGATCCATTATCAACTCGCGCGTAGTTTTGTGTAATTAATTTAAGATTTGTTAAATGTAATCATCCAAATTTATCCATTACTATTTACTAACGATTGAAGTCTTAACTATGACCTACACGTACAATAAAAATATGTATTATATTAAAAGAGTGAAGAACATCCGGTAGTCTCCTTGTTTCTTAAATTAATTAAAATTTTCGAATATATATCTTTTCTTAAACTTATAATCTTCTGATCTTTTACTTGTAGTATCAATACCCACATGGTACAATAATTATCAAGTCAATTTAATGATAACTCATAATCTGAAAGATCCAAATATTTTTTAAATATTGCATGTAATTTATGTTTTAGATTGTGGAAAGATTTAACTTCAATCGATTTGTACAAAATATACCTTTGGCCAAAGACGAATACACACCAGGCGCTAGCTGTACGATTTCAGGATGGGGCAAAACCCATTCATCACACGTGGTAGATAACTAAATATTTTTTTATTTATTCAATTTTTATAATAATAACTTTTGGATAGGAACTGTCTGAAAGTTTACGTTACGCCGTCGTTGAAATATTAAACAGGGCAGATTGTCAAAGTTGGACTTCTACAAATATTGCAAGCGATACGTTATGTGCGGGTTATTTTTATGGAGAGATAGATCAATGCAAGGTAATTGAAAAAGTTGTATCAATTACGTTTAATTTATTTTTATTTAGGGTGATTCGGGAGGTCCTTTAGTGTGTAACCGCACATTAACTGGAGTTATTTCCTATGGAGAAGGATGTGGTAAAGTGAAGAAACCAGCAATATACACAGATGTACGTCTCCACTACAAGTGGATATCAGATATAATAAAATCTTCTTCGAGTCTTATTGTTCCATTCGCACCATTAATGTTTTCAATAATTATTTTTAATCATTGTTTGTAGGTACTAATGCAGTACCTAAATTTATTTATTAAACATGTATATTAATTATGTCTGACTTTGTTAACATTTTTCTACCTCTAAGTTTTGCAACAACGAACTAATCAAAATTGAAAATACAAATGAAATATTATTAATATCTCCTAACAAGCAAAAGATGAAAATAATAGCTTTTGTGGAAAAGTATGAAAAATTTAATTTACTTTATTGAATTGGGCAGAAAAGAAAACATAGCAATTTAATTTAAATTTATTAACATAGCATTTTAAGACCTTGCAGCTTTACACCAAATAATTTTACTTGCAATTTCAATTTTAAAATTATTCTAATTTCTTTGCTTTTAAAGAAATAATACACTCTAGGTCACTACTTTTGCTATTTATTCCAAAAAATAAAAATTAAGTTTTCATAACATTTTTTCATTATTAAAATAAAACACAACCTAGCGACTTTGCAAGTCCCCCGCAAGTTTTTATCAGAAATTTCTGGCTACACCCCGGTTTTTTAACAACCAGAAGCGTCGCATAAAATTTAAAATTTTAAAAATTTACAATATCAAAATTGTGCTAAAGCTTCTTCATCCAAATACAACATAACATTATGTTCTAGTTCTAAAAGTGTTTTAGTGCATATTTTCACCGAAGTACACAAGATGGATATTTAAATATATTGGTTTTTGTAAATTTTAGTATAAACCTAATTTTGCACTGGACTACATATTTTTAAAAATTGACTTTCTTTTACTATTTAAATATTTATAGAATAATTTAAGTATTAATGTAAAGTAATCCTTATGCCACAGCCGTAGAGTGATGTGACCGCTGGTTGAGTATAGAGCAGAAATTCTGGGTTTAAATCGCAAACTATACAGAATTTCTTAACTCAGCCTTTTAGTGGGCATCTACACGCTGTGGTGAACTCGATATTGATTTATCAGAAATATGTAATATGGGGACTAATCCACCCCGCTCATCGGATTTGTAATTCTCAGAAAAAGAAAGCAATATTCTATTGTTTAGAATGTAAAAGCTTAATGAATGAATTAATCCTTATGTCATACTGTGCATAGCACAACGAATGATAACGGAAGTCGACTGTGCAGTCTAGCAGCGGCGACTGATATGAATATTAGCAGCACTAGATTTCAACATTAAAAGATGCACAAAATAACATGGGTATGGCCAGGAGCAGGAAAAGACAACGGAAATCAGATGAACCATGTATTAATAACAAAAAAAAACAGAAAGCACTGGTGCAGAATGTAAGAACTTATAGAGGAGCTAATGCCGAAACGGACCATTATTTGGTGGTAGCAGAGAGAAGTGTAAAAAAGAAAGTAAGTAGCTATAAGACCCCAATCAAAAAGATATACATTGATAAACTGAGTAATAGTGAGAAAAGAAAAAATTACAAAAATGCATTGAATTATGCAATGGAAGAAATGAAAACATGAACAGAGATTTCGAAACAATTGTTGACAGTATAATAACGAGTGCCACACAAGTGATGGGATCCGGAGCCAAAGCAAAATGGTATGACAAGGAGTGAAAAATGGTTGTTAATTTAAAAAGAGATGTAAAACTGAAGCGGAAAAGTACAGGAAAAAATGAGAGATGTGGCCGTCACATGACTTTACCATATATTAATCTTATGATACTATAATATTATGTCTTGCAGACTAATTCAATACAATTTGTACCTAATTAGTGCGTCACTAATTTGATGATGAATCGAGTCACCTTCCAGGGATCATCCCTTTTATTGATAACTCGATGCCAAAGTTCAAAAACTGATCGAACGATCGATTCGATGTTTTTCTTTCGGTGAGTGGATTTATCTGAACAGAGGCACATAACATAACTTGCGACATTATTAGGTGTCGCTCTCTACTAAACACAGTAATAAACATACGCGCGTCACTCATTTCCTCCTACTCTCGCGTTTCTGTGGACCGATTTTAACCAAAATTTAATCAAATCTAAGTCTCAATATAAAAGTACTAAATATAAAATTTCTTAGAAAATTTCTTATTAATTTAGGCGCTAGAGCGCACACAAAATTAAGTGACACACAGACATTGCTTGATGTTTGGTCTCTTTGAACTCGTTTGGCTTCAAGGACTATAAATCTGTAAAAGTCGGAAAAAAATTTTTTTTCATTAAATAACTTTCCCTTACTGCGTATAGTACTTATACTCATACTGTGTAGTATGGTAAAGTAAAAAGGATGACCTGGATAATTACAAAGAAAGAAGAAGCCAAGCAAATAAAATATATAGAAAAAAGAAGAATAAGTGGATTGAGATGGAGATGAATAATATAGAAAACAGTAACAAATGGACCAGTAATAAAGCATTATATAAGAGGATAAGAAAACTGAAGAAGAGACAAATCATAAGAACAAGAGAAATGATAAACAAACACGGAAAGATTGAGGATGACGTGAAGAAGATAGGGGATATCTGGGTAGAATACTTCCAAGAATTGTTGAATGAAGAAATAGAAAGTGAACCTCCCTGTAGTACAAGCGCAGATTAAACAACGGAAAAACCAACATATGAAGAAACGATCGAAATAATAAACATCCTAAAAAATGGTCACTCGGAGAAGATAGCATTAATGCAGGGTTGATAAAGTATGGAAGCGAGGTGCTACATAAAAGAATATACGAACTCATCAAGCAAATGTAGATAGAGAAAATAATGCCAGGGCGATGGAAAGAAGGCGTCATAGAACCTACCGATAAAAAAGAAATCCTAAAAATGGACTTTTTAAAAAAAAGAAAATTTTGTGACTTAATCCACTTTAGATCTGAGCGCCTCATATACATGGTGTTCATCGAATTCAAACAGGTTTTCGAAAAAATAATTAGAAAAAAGTTAAGGGAGGCAATGCAAGAAATAGAAATACCGGATAAGCTGATTGCACTGACACAAATGACACTGGAAGATACTCGTCCGACGGCTTGCGTCAAAACGGATAACGGAACAACAAGCGATTTTATAATCAACATCGGAGTGAGACATGGAGACGCGATGCTGTCGATTCTGTTTAATATAGTACTAAAAGTAATAATCAAAAGGGTAGAAATTCAAGACGCGATTATAATCAATATTAAAATGCAAGCGGCAGCATACGCCGACGATGTATTGATAATGTCCAGGAGTGTGGAAAAATTGAGAGAAGTGATGAGGAGGATAAAAGAGGTAGCATTAACAATTAAACAGCATTAAACTGAAAGTTGACGACGAGGTGTATGAGGAGGTGCAGGATTTTTGCTACTTGAGAGCTCAGATCAACAATACAAATGAGAGACAGCAGGAATCAAAAAAAAAGATTGCAACGGGGATTTCGGGCCTACTAAGCAAACAAAAAACTACTATCAAATGGAAATTTATCGAAGAAGACTAAGATGAGAATTTACAAGACACTCAAAAGCCCTGTGTTTACCTATGCGGCGGATACCGTATGCATGAGCGGAAGAGAAGAGGAAGAAATGAGAATTTTTGAAAGGAAAATATTGAGGAGAATATTGTGCCCAGTAAAGTGTGATGGTCAACAAATCAGATCAAGAACCAACAAAGAAATACTTACAATAATGAGTGGAGAAAATATAGTGAAAACAATAAAGCAGTGGTGAAAAAAATTGCAGAGTGGAGACCATCAGAGGACCGCTTGAGAGGAAGGCCAAAATTAAGATGGTACGACCAGGTGACGGAAGATTTAGGAAAGATGAAGGTCAGCAGATGGAGAGAAAAAGCGGAAAACAGACAGAGCTGGAGATGTATAGTATCAGAAGCAAGAACCGATAAAAATTTGTACTGTGTAATGTTTAGTAAAGGAGAACTGATCCACCTCAAAAAACGGATATGAAAAGTCTATCAGCATAGCTATCAGCTATGATTATGTGAGATAATGGTTATAATTACTAGTAAATAACTGTTTCCCTATTAAATTTTTAAATATATAATTAACCCTTTAAGTCTTGGACCATAATTTTTTATTAAATTGTGGCCTAAAAAACTATTGAAGTGTGATATTTAACATAATAAAATAAAACAATGAAACAAAATATAAATAAATTTAACAAACAAGTGATAAAACTATATTTTTTTTTAATGTTAAACATTTAGCAACAGAGTAGACAGAATTTCATTGTTCCAATCAATGGAAGAGCGCTATATACATATCATACTAAAAATTACACTTAAATTTTCTCAAGACTAAAACGCTTTAGGTATAGAAATTAAAGTCAATGAGATTTCATAGTTCCGTCAGGATACATAGGATTAATACGATTAAGCGGTAAGATAATGATTTTCAGATAAATTCAAATTTCGTACTTTAACTCATACTCGCCATAAAATTAATATTTTATCTTTTAATAAAAAAAAATTATTTGCACATTATCATCTATAGCCGATACTGTTATCTATTTTTTTACTTTAAAAAATTAATTTATTTGTTTTATTTTTACAAAATTAGTAATTTGAAATGAAATAGGAATTGTAGTGCATTACAAGAAATAAGAAAACATTCTGTCAATATAAACGAATATCTACTTAATATTAGTAGTACTTAATAATCCTTGTTAATCATAAATACGTACAATATACAGTCAATTGCCCTTAATTGGGGGCATCCAAATATTTGAGCCAAATCTTATAGGATAACAAGTAAATCAATTTGTGTTAAATTGTGTTAAAAATGAGTAGTCCCCATTAAAAAGAAACTGCTGTACATATACGTAAAAGAAATGTTGCTACTCGGTTCTACCCACGGTAGGTACATGATTACGTAGGAACCCCCCTAAAACAAAATTAAAAACCAATAGTGCTATTGTTTTGTACCTGATTTGTACCCAATTGTACCATCGATAAAAACTTTTGTATCTCAACAGTTTTCCGGAAAAGCGGAAATCAAATGTGGGGTTCCTACTTAATGCTGTAACCCCCATGTCAGCAAAATTAAAATCCGATGGTGCTATTGTTTTGTACCTGATTTGTACCTAATTGTACCATCGATAAAAACTTTTGTATCTCAACAGTTTTCCGGAAAAGCGGAAATCAAATGTGGGGTTCCTACTTAATGCTGTAACCCCCATGTCAGCAAAATTAAAATCCGATGGTGCTATTGTTTTGTACCTGATTTGTACCCAATTGTACCATCGATAAAAAATTTTGTACCTCAACAGTTTTTCGGAAATGCGCATACCAATTGTGGGGTTCCTACTAAGACCCGGTTTTACCACCTCTTGTTAAGTGGTTGTTAACGCTTAACTAATAGTCGACAACCATTTTGCCGTTTTACAAACTGTAGTCGAAGAAAAGTGACGTTGTCGACTAGTAGTTAAGTCGACTAGCAGATTTTTTGCTAGTCGATTCTGTTAACTATTAGTTGACGAGAATCGTAACTTCTCGTTCTTTCCGAATCTTTCCGAATGATGACATAATTTCCAATTTATGTTTTCGTTAATTAGCGAGTAATACGCTAGCTTTTTCTTATTTTGATCAATTTTTATTCATTTATTTATTTTTCACAGTTAAACGTGTTTGTTTGATTGAGAAAATTTAGTTGATTTATCAACGCCGTTGACAAAGTAAGGTTATAATACTTATGGTAAATATTAAGCAACCTGAAAACATTCGACGAAATGTGGTAAACAACCTACTTTTTAAACCTTTTTTCAGGTAGTTAATATGAACTGGTTGTAACTTGACAAGAGGTTGGTAAAACCGGGCGACCCCGTCGACTACTAGTCGACGTCAACTAATAGTCAAGTTAACTAGTAGTTGATTATCCAATTGTAAAACCGGCCCTTAATGCTGTAACCCCCATGTAAGCAAAATTAAAAATCAATGATGCTATTGTTTTGTACCTGATTTGTACCCAATTGTACCATCGATGAAAAATTTTGTACCACAACAGTTTTCCGGAAAAGCGCAAACCAAATGTGGAGTTTGCGCATTGCAGGTAAAATATTATAATTATTTGCATTTTTTAATTACTGTACCTTCCCTTTGTTGTATGCCGGCTACAAGGGATTATTAGTACTTTGTAATTTACATTGTGTAGTAGCTATTATAATTTGCTATAGGTAATAGGTACCATGGCGCTCTTTAATCATCATAAATAAATTTAATTGTACCGATGAGCAGATATATATTTTAAAATAACTATTAAAAGAAAACAATGCCAAATACTGCTTCTAAAAATATACATAATAGCAGTAAAGTCCAGACAGGGACGTGCCCAACCAACTTTTTTCAGGGGGGAGCAATTCCAAATTTGCAAATTTGCCAACTGAATTAATTAAAAATTGCCCACTTTTTCTAGATTTTGCAACTTTTTGTAAATTTAGATATAAAAAAATGCCAACTTGACCAACTTTGGAGTGTTTTTCATGGGCGTCTATAAGATCATTTTCAGGGGGATGAAAAGCAAAAAAAAAATTTATTATAAAAGAATTTTAATCATTTAAAACTGAAAGTTTTAGAAAATTTAAAAAATTTGGGCTGGTGAAAAATTAAATGTCTGAAAAAACTTAAGTAGCCATAAGCTAGGAGGGCCAGCTGACCGTTTTGCTCTTTCCAATGGACGCCCATGATTGTTTTGCCAAATTTCAAAAATATTGTGGGAGAATCTCTCTCCCATCTCCCCATTGAGCATGTCCCTGAGTCCAGATATTGTAAATTTAATACAAACTAACATTACAATTTGTAATTATAATACATATCTACGTACTGCCAATATCTAATGCAATTGAAAAGTTGGTAACTCTTAAATTTTCAAATCACTGTTTCATTGAGTGACAAAGTACTTTCTCACGTATCAGTCAAGCATATTATTCCAAATAGCACTTAGTGGTTAAATAAAAAATTATATTTATGTATCCACAGTGCATCAACCATGGTACAAAAGACATGGGTGGTGTAAGCTTCAATTTTTTTACTGAAAAATTTATTTAGTAAAAATTGTTTATTTACAAATTCTAAAATGCCGGAGTCAACTGAAGTCTACGTTGCTCGCTTGAAATCTTACAATCAACTGATTAAAAATAAATTTGACGAATAAGAAGGCGGCAAAAAAGGCTTAAAAGTAATAACGGTAAAGTATTACTATAAGTATTGGTAGTACAAAATATTTTGGGGAATACCCAGTAAAAAAAAATTCTTAGAAAAATAAACACATTGTAAATTATAAAGTACGAATAATCCCTTGAAGCTGGCATACAACAAAGGGACGGTACAGTAATTAAAAAATGCAAATAATTATAATATTTTGCCTGCAATGCGCAAACTCCACATTAGGTTTGCGCTTTTCTGGAAAACTGTTGAGGTACAAAATTTTTCATCGATGGTACAATTGGGTACAAATCAGGTACAAAACAATAGCATAATTGGTTTTTAATTTTGCTTACATGGGGGTTACAGCATTAAGTAGAAACCCCACATTCGGTATGCGCTTTTCCGGAAAACTATTGAGGTACAAAATTTTTTATCGATGGTACAATTGGGTACAAATCAGGTACAAAACAATAGCATCATTGGTTTTTAATTTTGCTGACATGGGGGTTACAGCATTAAGTAGGAACCCCACATTTGATTTCCGCTTTTCCGGGAAACTGTTGAGGTACAAAATTTTTTATCGATGGTACAATTGGGTACAAATCAGGTACAAAAAAATAGCACTATTGGTTTTTAATTTTGTTTTAGGGGGGTTCCTACTTAATGTTAATTTAATAAAGTAATCCAGCGCTGCACCTTTTCTTGTGCACGGAGTATTTTGAAAGAAAAATTTATTTGATCTTCTCCGTTGTAATAATGACCTAGCGGTTATGAAAAATACTTAAATACATACCAGCTTCTTCAACCAGTAAACGCGGACGGTTCAAGCGATGGATGAATAAATCGTTACGTTGTGTTTCGGAGTACGTCAAGGCAGGCCAAGAAGAATAAATGGATTTACAAAGCAAAAAGAGGTAAAGCAGACATGTCATTCAGAAAAATTATTTCTACAGTACATACTCAGTGCATTTTCTTGAGGAGAACTGATTTTTGTTGGCGGTAGTGGCGCTTGAATGCCAAGCTGGCGAATTTTCCGCTTTTTTCTCATCGCCAATGGCTTGCGGTCGCTAGTTGTCTGTCCTTATCTAATTTTGTCGACGATCTGCTACTATATTTGAAAGAAATCATGTACCGTGATTTTACCTTATAATATGAATATCGATCATTTTCAACAATTTCAAGGTATTGCGTCTCACAATGTTGTAACTACTAATCTTTTTTTCATCTTATACTTTAAGCCTTAAGGTCTTATATTTCCATCATCTATGTTACCTTTCTAAGCATATAAATATTTTACATCCATTAGATAGCTTGCTGGGCTAGTCTTCAGATGTGCCTGTACCCTATATTCTAAATTAATGATGGCAATTCATTAACCCAGAAGGACCACCGGCTTAATGTGCCATCCAATACTCGTGACACGTGCATAAATTTGAAAACAAAGTTTTGATTGCTTGACGTGTAAATAAATTGAGATGTAACCATTTTTTATTGTAAATATACGATTGGTTGTTTTTCAGATTGATACTTTTATTTGTCTGTACAAGGTTAACCTCAATTTCATGTTTTTGTGGATCGTGGAATGAACACTCATTTTAAGTGAAGATTTTGAACTCAGGGGTCTCCTACTTTAACTTGGTACTACCTACCATGATATAAATTTAACAAATAAGATTATTCCAAGAATACTCCGTGAGCAGGAAAGATAAAAAAATAAATCGTTGAACAATTTTGATAACATAATATCAGCGCACTTTGCACATCTAAAAATTATTTTTGAATAAACGATATATTATTAATAAAATACGTTCTTATCAGAATTATCAAATTCGAGGTATCCAACATAAAATTGCTTTTTCCAAAATGCGGTGGCCTGCTCAAAGATAGGTCGTGCATATCACTCAACTGAACATCACAGCGGATAACTATATGCAAAGAAATAGGTTGCAGTTTTTTTTAAGGCATTCCATTTTAAGACTTTCCATTTTGGAAGATAAAATATATCTTAAAAAATTGAGCCCATTTAAAAGATGATGTCAACGACACAACATTTGCTTCTTTAGTTTCATGTCAAATTTGTAAAAAAATTCTCAAAAAATCAATGGATCTGTCAATTTTAAACATTCTGAAAATTTGTAACTTCTGAGTTGTTCTCTTAGCTTTAGTTCTTTTTTGTGGTTTGATAATAAACGCCACCTTACTGTAGTTAACGGAAACATTTTGTTTTATATTATTTCTGCAAAAACTTATAATTGAACTTAAATTAATGATAAAAAATCTTGATGTTACAAACAGGATATTTCGCGAAACAAGTTTTATGGATTCTAAAAATTTTGTCATCAATTTATTAACCGATAAGTGATAAGATAAAAATTTTAAGTCTATATAATATATCTTTCTATTATAATATACAATGAGTTAGAATTTTTTGTGTGCAGTGAGTAATTGATTTATATTCGATAATGATTTCATTTTGTAGAACAATTTTATCATGTAAGTGAATTTTCAATATTTTACAAAAATTAAAACATTACGTACAATCACAAATAGATAAAAATATCCTATCAATAATACGGTGAAGTAGTCGTTAGTTCTAGTCGCATCACATGCACTGCTGGAAATAAAATGCTCAACATAGATTTTATTTTAGGTTTCCTGTGCGTTACAATTTCGGTAGTATTAGTTTCATCAGCCGATCCCAAAATTGTCGGAGGTGCAAATGCCTTACCAGATCAAATAAAATATCAGGTAGCAACCATAACATTTATTCAATTTTTGGACAAGTTTCTTTTATATTTTAACCTTTCTATAATGCATATCTTATCAGTAACTCGATATTCTTACTTTAAGGTTTCTTTAAAATACCAAGGTAATCATCGATGTGGAGGAACTATTGTAAATCTAAGACATGTAGTCACTGCGGGACACTGTGTAGTGGGTGAAAAAAGTAAGCTACTATCTGCTGGACAACTAAGAGTTGATGTGGGTACAATAGCAATATCAGGACAAGGTGGTGTGTCACATTCCGTAGAAAAAATTCATTTACCTAAAGGTTATAGTACCAATCCTATGACACATGACATTGCTGTTTTAAGAGTAAGTAATATTCTAAATTAGCTTGAAAGTTAGTTTATTTTTTGACCTTCCCTCTAAACTAGTACACAAAATTGATTTGTGTATTATACACAGAAAAAAAAGGTGTACTTAAAAGTAGAACAATTTGTGCCTAGATTGTCTACAAGTACAAATTGGGTGAAAATTAGGTACAATTGTACTTAATTTTAGTCAAATTCAGTCATCTCTAGCGCAATTGTACTATTTTATAGCACAAATTGTGCTAAATTTTTACACAATTTGTACCTGTAGACAATCTAGGCACAAATTGTTCTACTTTTAAGTACACATTTTTTCTGTGTAGCTAAAGCAACAAAAAACCACTCCATTAGCACGATAACCAAGCCCAAAAAGTATTAAATTTATTTGTAAAAACTCAGCGGTTTTGATAAAAAAACATTGGATTAATCCGAAATATCGAGTAGTTTGGTCAAAAATGAGTTTGAAAGTTTTCAATTTTACGCTATTATCAACCTTAATGTCCGCTTTCTATTATATGTCTGTGTGCATTTTATTGGACTTGACGCTGATTGTAGTGAACGACCACTAGTGCAGTAGTAATACCTACACCATAGTAACGTTAACATCGAGCTAATATCACGGTTTAGAGAGAAATCCATTAATCTAGCTTAGGTTAGTGTTAGGAAGCAATTTTTTTTATTATATGACCGTTAAAAAAGAAATAGAGAAAATTAGGGCATAATTATTATCAATGGTCTTTAAAATTTTTGGTTTATAATTGCTTTTTGGGCCACTTCCCATCATCCTGTCACTTAAAAATTATTAAATTTGTGGATCTGAAACTCATGATATCTCCCAGTTTTCTAATACATTTTCTAAGTTTCCAGGTTTCACTGATTAGTTGAAACTCGTAGTAACAGAGTTAACTAAAATTTTATTCAACTTGAACCTTGCTTTGCTTAGGATACTATTCTGTGATGTTTTTTTTGTTCTTCATCTTATAAAATTATCAAAATAAGCACATAAGAACTATCCAATTCTTTAACTGTAGCAATGCCTGTACACTTTGCATGTTAATATAAGGAGGCAAAAAAGTTTCCAATATTTTTGAAATGTTAAAATAAAATTTCTGTTTTAGATTAAGGGCAAATTTAATTTTACTAAATCTGTACAACCTTTAAATATATCTTCCTCTTCATATTTACCAGGCACAATGTGTACGATTTCAGGTTGGGGTACAACCCGTGAAGGAAGCAGCGTAAGTATAAATTTTGTTAATTTTTACATTTTGTAACATGTAATAATCTATAAACAGATTCTACCTGCAAATTTGATTTATGCAAGTGTTCCAATAATAGATGTGATGACTTGCCAAAGTATGATTAGTTCGAGTGTAGAATATGATATGTTATGTGCAGGATATCCGGCTGGAGGAGTAGATTCTTGCCAGGTAAATAAAGGAAAGACAGATAGATTTAATTTAATTTAATTTAAAATTTAATATTGCAGGGTGATTCGGGAGGTCCATTACAATGTGGCAACTCTTTAACTGGAGTTGTTTCATACGGATATGGATGTGCTCAACGTGGAAAACCAGGAATATATACTGATGTGCATTATCACAACAAATGGATTTCGGATATATTAAAATCTTCTTCGTTGGTTGTTATGCCATTCACATCATTAATATTCACAATATTCATATTTATCCTATGCGTATAGGTACTCATAATGTCCTCAAATTAAAAAAATATAAATTATTTAAAAAAATACTAAAGTGATTACTTTTGCTCAACTTCTAGTACAACGAACGTTAATTAACTTCATTATATCAAGCTAGGTAAAAGCATTGAACAATCTTTAAAAGCTCTTCTAAATATGTTTTTCCTAAAAACCAAAATTACAACAATCAAAATTCAACAAGAGAAATTTGAAGGATAATGGTTCAGGTTATGGTAAAGTAACGAGAAAAGTATTCTCTCAGTTACCCAAGACTACTTAGAATATAATTTTCAACAATTGATTAAGTTCATCTTAAGATTGTCGTAATAGCCAACAAAAAATTTACTGTATCCCCCTCCAGGAAAAAAATCATAACGTACACATAATCTTCAAAAAAATAACGCTGTCTGCGTTAAACCGAATGTAGCAGATCCAAAAATGCACAAACTTTATTTATTTAATAACGCAACCCAATAATAATTGAGCCAATTGTGCAACAGCAGTATGCAAAAGTTCGCAAGAAACACACAAGAATCGATTAAAATTTAATCCAAATATATCGTCTCGATTGACTTATTATTTAAATAATAATATTTTTCTGATCTTGGAAAAGAAAGCATGATAGTGCATAAGTTAGTTGTAGATATTTTATTTGCCTTGAATATCAGTCCATTTATTTTAAAAAGTATTTGATTTTATATGTCAACAGTCCCAATTTATTGATCCACCAGAAAGCAATAGGAGTGAATACAGCAAATATCTCTTATATTATAAAAGTCCAAGAGTCGTTTTTTTTTGGTATCATATTTTTACAATTTTAAAAGCAAACTTAACAAATACATGACTAGCTGATTAATGCACAACCTAATAAGAGTGCGAGTGGATTTATTTAGGAAACTTCATTCATATATTTGAATGCGTCTGCCCATCTCAAAACCTGAGAAGTTCTGTTGTAAAGAAGCCAAAAAGTAAAAAAGGAAGAAAACTAAGGCTGCCACTGCTAAACACTTGTTAAATGTTTTGTACCATTGAACCAAAAAAGTTGCAAAAATAACAGGTGGGGTGTGGAGTCTCGGGACATACAGCATAATGGGACCAAATTGTTCTTTTTAACAAGCACTAATTTTTTCGATTTGGATCATTTCCGGCAAATGAGCAAATCACTTTGTTCTACGTCGCATGTTGGGAAAAACTTTAAATCTTCATCGCTTCCAAAAATGCTGTGTAATTTGCTGGATCCGTTGATATTTGGAGAAACATTTTTTTGTTGTGTTAAAAAAATTCTTTTTGACAACAGCATCTAAAGGTCTTCCAATGCGGAAATAACTAAGAGTAAGGGGATCGTAATCGTTTGGATCAGAAGATCGTGGTGAGAAAAAGCGAAAATTCAAAACTGATTCAATTTATGCCAAAACTGTAGAAAATTAGTACTACGTGTACTAATGGCCGTGAAACATCTGACACACTGCCAAATTATTTTCTTTGCTGTGTTCTTTTCACATGTTCCAGACTTATGCAAATGAGCTTGCAAATAAAAAGCTTTATTTTGGCAAGATTTAATAATTGTTCAGATAAAAGGACGGCAGCTGATAATTCCAACCTTGGTATGATGTCTCCCTTTAGAGGTGCTACGCGAGATTTGGCCCATAATAATTGCGTGGTAATTTGACCAACAAATGTTTTCAGTTTGATGTAAACGCAAGCTTCGTACGTAATTGAGCTACTGTCAGCACAACCATGAAGTTGAACCGCACTTGATTTCGCAAAGATACACCTTGAGATTTTTAATAACGTTAGTAATAGGAATAAAAATTACACAATCAGGGAAGAGTGGCAGACACAGCTTACCAAATGTCGACAACCCGAAACCACAACGCAAAACACTGTGTTTCTGGCTTATTTGCCTTCATCAGTACCACATACTAAAAAATCAACCTCTTGATTGTGTGCACAATTACTGGCTGCCGTTCATCAATACAAGGAGACTGCTAAACATGTCATATCTTACCTATCAAACATTGCCATACGTGCGATTCTCGGCACATGCCAAACGAGCATAAAAATTAGTAATAGCAGTTCAGATTTAAAAGAAATGAAAGTTTTGTGGTATACTTTCATCCTAATCTAAATTGGCTTTCCATAACCTTTCAATAAAGATTTATGCTTTTAAGGAGTCGAATAGCTGCGCCATTACCAAAAAAATTGATCTTTTTAAAACGGTTTTTAAGTTGAACCCATAAAAATATTTACAATTGGCCCAATATTAACTCAGCATTGCCCCAACGGTGGTCACCACTGATCATTGGTCTAATGCTGAAATGATAACATGGGTCCTACGGTTGGCGGCCAGCGTTGGTGCAACGTTGGCTTTCAATTTTGGTCCAATGCTGATTACAGGTAAAGTAACGGTAAACGATACTGGCCTAGTATTGGCCATCCATTGTATGCCGATACTTAGGCTGAGCTACTCCAATTCTGTTAATCTGCACAAATTATTTTAAAAAATTTTCTTTACTTCCTTGACTTCTCCTTTAACTTTTTTTTCTTCAATTATCATTCACTTAATAAAACATTATTTTTATCATTTTTACTATTAAAATACATATCAACTCTACAATAATATTTTACACAAACTTGATATAAAATGACATACTTTTCTAGGGTTATTTTTAACTGCCAGAGAATTCTTATGCACATCGGTTCATAGGGTGAGTAATTATTATTTACTATAATTATTATATACCTACAATAAAATTTGAGATGACAACTTTAGTGACTAAATAAAACATAAACATCATTAGTGATCTGATTTGTCGTAAGCTTCAAAGGCAATCATTATTAAAAACATTATTAAAATTTCATTGTCATAAAAGTAATACTGACAATATATTAAAAGTAAGTAACGTAATCATTAATGGTACGAATGGAACAGTAGAAGAAGATATTATATCTAAAATCCACTGATTCTAAACATGCAAATCAGTGTATATTTCAAGTATGCCATCCGGACCACAGTGTGATGCAATTCCTGTTAAAGTATAGTTACACACTAAAGGAGCCCCCTTATCACCCTAAATTAAAATAAATTAAATTAAATCAATACAATTTTTTTTATTTATTACCTTGCAAGTATTAAATCCTTCCATATTGTATGCAGCACATAACACATGAAATGCCAAATTTGACGTCACTATAGTGCCGCAAGTGGTTTTATTCATTATCTTTGTAATTCCATAATATAAAGGTTCTGGATCCACCTAAGTATTTAAAAGTAGTTATTGTAAAATAAAACACATTAAAATAACGTTGTAGTGGTACCTCATTCCATCCAGAAATCGTACATCCAATATCTGGATTGTTTACAAATGCGGATATCGATATAGGTAGCACATATTCGTTAATACTAAAGTTGCCTTTAATCTAAAAACATATTTTAAAAAACTACCAAAGATTTTCTGTTCGTACGTAAATGGAGTACATAAAATACTTAAAAATAATTTAAAAAGGTTATTTTAATCTTGAAGATGACATGGAACTAATTTACTATTTTGAAGTTCAGATTTCTTTTTGACGCGTATGCTCCTGATGATGGAATAATTGAAGTATCAATTGATTCTGCTTGCTTACATTGAGCGGAGTTGATATTGATAAACTCACTACGGTATAACTATGCACAATTGAATAAATAATACATACCCTTAAAACAGCAACGTTTCCAGAATTTACATATGGATTAAGATTATAACCTTTAGGTATATGAATTGCTTCTACCGAATATGACATTCCATCTGATCCTGATCGTGTTATAGTTCCTACATCAACTTTTAGTTTTTCAACAGGTTGTGTTGTGTTACGAGTACCTTTGATGACTACACAATTTCCTGCAGTCACTACATGTCTATCATTTACAATAGCAGCTGAACATATATGAATATTTTCCAATTTTAAAGAAGCCTTAAAGTACAAATAAATATTGGTTTTATACCCTTTTAAATTTTTTGAATATGGAAAGAAATTGTTTCTCCAAAATTGCAATAAATTGTATTCTCACCTGATATGGGATTTGACCTTTAAGTGCCTTTGCACTGTCAATAATTTTTGGATCAGTTGATGAAACCGTTACTAAGATTATAATTTCTACGAAGCCTAAAACAAAATTGATTACAAGGTATGCAAATAAGTAGATATTAGATAGTTGAAATCACGTTTGATGAGCTCTACGTCACGGATCTCTGAATTTGACACTGACCATAACTTTAAGCTGCTTGCACAACAATATTGTTGTGTAAAATTATCTGAATTTAAATCTTTAAATAACAATATTTTTAAGCTAATTTTAGCAACCTCTATTTATTTATTAGAGTTACTTTTGTTACTCATATACTCTCAGCATTTCTTTTGGAATCTTTAATTATTTATTTTAATGACTGTTGTTATGGGCAATCATAACAACAGAAGGATTCACTATAGATAGTGAAGATATATGGGTTATAAAGAAAGATATGAAGAAAAAACTACAAGCTGTAGAGATGGATTACTTGAGACAAAACTCTAGAGTATGGAGACTGGAGCATACGTATTACAAATAAAGAAATTCAACGAAGAATGAGGGCCTACGATGCAGTGACAGATAGAATTAATAAAAGGGGTTTAAAATGGTTTGGACATTTACTCAAAATGGAAGATCGGAGATGGCCAAAAAGGGTTCTAAATTAGAAACCCCCCGGTAGACGAAAAAAGGGAGACCACAAAAATCTTGGAATGATGGCATAAGAAAGAGGATGGACGCCTCCGGAGTGGAAGAGGAAGATGCCTGTGAGAAAAAGAACTGGCGTTTGAGATCCGGGAAGACGCGTATTGCGGTTTCAACCGGATACACATTATATTACTGATTACTGTCATACGTAATCGTAGTGCACGATTTCTGGAAATTATGTATGATGGTGAATGTTTTTATAAAATTTATTCTGAATTAGTGTAATTATTACTGCATTTATATAAATAGCTAATAACAAAGAAGTAATCAAATCTGTCAATGCAGAAAATAAATATATCTATTTTTCCCCGACGCTGGCGCTGTTTAAAGAATTTTTTCTCCATTAATTTGAAGTAACTCGGGTTATTTATACATAATTATAAATAAATATATAACAAAACAATTTGTGGGACAAATTAAGTGTCTGTATTGACTAATTCAATTACTTTATATAAACTATAACCCAAGATTATGTGCTGTAAAGCAGTTTTAATAAAATATTGAAAATTTACTTACATGTTAAAAATAAATTATGAAACGAAGCCATCGTCGTAAATATTATGTAAATCATGCACTTACTGCACAGAAAATCATTTACAAATTGAATTATCACAACAGCTACTGATGCAATTCACTAAAAATGAAGAATATTCTCAGTAGAACCTTGATTATCGGTGCGCACATTATTCGTAAGACGGCTAATCCGTGCGCCGCTTTTTCTTTCTTAATTGTGATGTAAAATTATTATGTGAAATTATATGCACCGACAGTGGTAGAAGTGCAAGTGAAAACTTAACCTAAAAAAGTCGTAAACGTAAAGATATGATTGGCACATTTCTCATACCATCTTTGGCAAAAATCAAAAACAAACTAAATTATCCGATGAATGTGTGGTCCTCATCCCAAGGCTTAAATTGGGTTTTTATGAGCATAAGCAAACAAAGAGGTAACGTCGACTAGCTTCAATTTTAATTCAAAATCATCTTCAAGACTTGAAACCCAGGTATAAAACTGTTAATTGCTATAGTGTAGACATGGGAGCGAAATTGGTGTAAATTGAAGATTAAAACACATTAAAATATTAAAAATAATCGTAATTAAGTTTTAGAACATGAGAATGCAATCTAAATTGACCTGTAAGTCAAGGTTATAAAATAATTTTGTAAACAACAAAAAACAAGTAAACCAACTTCAAAAAAGTTGTTGAAAGTAAAACTTCAAAAAAGTTGTTAAAAGTAAAACAACCTTTCTGAAGTTGGTTTGCCTGTTTTTTGTTGCTTACAAAATTATTTTATAACCTTGACTTGCAGTTCAATTTAGATTGCATTTTGCACTTGATGATGAAGTGAATAATCCCTTAGAAGCAATGCTGTTGTATTTGAATAAATTGAAAAGCTTGAGCAAATATTAGCCGATATACGAGAAGTATCTTTATAATATCAAAAATATTTTGAGTTTTATTCGTTATGCTCTGCAAGAAAAATATTAAGATCAATTTTACCGAATATGTTTTACGCTTACAGTGTACATCCTCTGTTTTGTAAAATTTTATATTTGTGTACCCGGTTAACGTGCTATCCCCCAAAAATAATATTAAAATACTGAACAGTTTTAAAATAGGTTACTTTTATTTGATCAATTAAACTGAGTTGATAACAATCTATGTTTAGCAATTTTTTTTATAAATTTTGTAATTAATAATGAGTATAATTTAAAAATTATAAAGTTAATTGAACACAAAAAAACGTGTTGTAATAATTTTGAGCTCTCAGAATATTACAGTTGGTTTTATTTTGTTTGATTGTTTAATTAACTAGGATAATTTTTAAATTTAATAATAATCTAGTAAATAGTTACCTTTTATAGTATAAAAATCTATTATCAAAAAATATTATCATAGTTAAGTTTTACCTCTTTGTATATTTTATGGTTTGCAATATTTGCCTAAAAATAATTTTTTTGAGAAAAAGTTATAAGTGTGCTTTATTTTGTTGGGAGTTAGGTAAATCCCTACTTCTTATAAAAAAAATTAAAAAACCTGGTGCTGAGAGGAATAAAATTCTTGATCCCTCTAAATGAGGACAGAAGCGCACAAGAAATTTTAGGGCACATTTCTAATTTTATGCATTATTACAATGTTGGTTTTATTCTAAATAAATAAAGAAAACTACAAATTTACTATTACAAGGAAAAATTGCTTTTGTAATACATACCAATGTTATCACACCTAGAAGTACTTAAAAGTTCTTTTTTTTGATTTTCAATTAATGAATTTCATCAGTAGCTGATGCGATAAGATAAATATATCTTTTCGTATGCAATGCGTAAATGCTTTTCTGTGCAGTAAGTAGATGACTTACATAATATTTACGACGATGGTTTCGTTTCACAATTTCTTTTTAACATGTAAGCAGATTTTCAATATTTTACAAAATCTCATCTTGCAACACACATTTTTGGGACCACATTGGTGTAATATTTAGCCAACATTAGACCAATATTGCGCAAAGATGAATTTAATTTCTAAGAATTCAAATTTCGTTATTTTATAAAATATTTAAATTTTTTTGGTATTGCTTTGTATTTTAAGTAATTGAATCAGTCAATGCAGAAACTGAACATGTCACCACAAATCGTTCTATTTCAAAACATTATCTTTTCATTTTGTCTGCCTTGGCAGCAAAGACTTTGTCTGCCACTGTTGTTCAGTTGGCAGATAAAGTTATTGCTTCGTTATTTAAATAACGATTTATTATTAATATATATTTATATTAATATTTAAATATTATAAATATTATAAATATTTGAATCATAATATTTAAACTAATTTTAATGTTCAAAAATCGCGTTTGACAAGTACTAACATTTACAATTTACGCAAACAAGAAATAAGAACATCTGAAAATTCAAATTTAAATAATTTTACTTAACAAATTTGAAGAACCGTGACGTAGAGCTCATCATTCGTGATTTCAATTATCTAATATCCACTTATTTGCATACCTTGTAATCAATTTATTTTAGGCTTCATAGGAATTATAATTTTGGTAAAGGCTTCATCAATTGATCCAAAAATTACTGACAGTGGAAAGGCAATTGAAGGTCAAATCCCATATCAGGTGAGAATACAATTTATTTAATTTTTGAAAAAACAACTGTTCTTCATATTCAACAAATTTAAAAGGGTAGAAAACAAATATCTGTGTTTTAAGGCTTCTTTAAAATTGGAAAATGATCATAAATGTGGAGCTGCTATTATAAATGAAAGACATGTAGTGACTGCAGGACACTGTGTAATGACCGAAGATAACTTACCACAACCCGTTGGAAAACTAAAAGTTGATGTGGGAACTATAACAAAATCAGGATCAGATGGGACGTCACATTTGGTAGAAGCAATTCATCTACCTGATGGTTATAATCAAAGTTCAAATCTAATTTCTGCAAATATTGCTGTTTTAAGGGTATGCAGTATTCATTCAAATTTGTATAGGTATAGTTTAGTCCTTAGTGAGTATTAAATGGTAAGATGAAACTTAAATCTGACCATCTCTCCTCGGCAGTCCGTAGTAAACCTTCTAAATTAAATGACCACCACCTCCTAATTAGACTTTGGCTTTGGTTTTTGTAACCTTCTACATTTTACATTTTTTATCTACAACGAGGGGCCACCCCGAAGTAGAACCCCCAAATTAATCCCATTTCATCTTCAAGGTTGAAAAGTAAACTTTTTAAATTATTTTTAAGTTCGTTGTTTACCAGACTAATATTTAAGGTTTTTTATGAGTGGACGGATAGAAAAGCTTTGGTAATTTTTTAAAATGTGTTTTAGATTAAAGGAAAATTTACTATTAATCAATATGTGCTACCTGTACCGATAGCCCAATTTGAAAGCAATCCAGGTATTGGATGCACAATTTCTGGATGGAATGAGGTACCATTACAAAATTATTTTAATTTGTTGTATTTTACATTAACTACTTTTTAGCTGGATCCAGAATCTTTATATTATGGTATTACGAAAATAATAGAATCAAGGACTTGCAACAATATAATTACCCCTTTAGCAATGGATGAGTTATGTGCTGCATATAATATGAAAGATTTAAATACGTGCGAGGTAAAAAATTTTAAAAAATTGTATTTATTTTAATGTTATTATATTAATTTAGGGTGATAAGGGGGCACCTTTAGTCTGTAACTACACTTTAACTGGAGTTGGATCGCATTGTAGTCCGAACGGCATATTGGAAATATACACTGATGTGTATCATTACAACAAGTGGATTTCAGATATACTAGAATCTTCTTCTACTGTTCCATTCGCACCATTAATGATTACGTTAATTACTTTTAATATACTGTCAGTATTACTTTTATAACATTGAAATGTTTATAATTTTTTGTAAAAATAATTTTATTTTTCCTGTCAAGTTGTAATCACAAATTTTTTACTTGCTTAGTAATTACTTACCTTTTTGATCGATCTGTATAAGAATTTAATACTATTTAAAACTTCTGATAATTAAGCACAACACCAGGTATGTCATTTTATCATCTTACGTCGTTTTACTTCAGATTTTCCTAAAGTATTGTTGTAAAGTTGATATTTTAATATTAAATAGTAAGAAATCTGTTTTATTAAGTAAATGATATTTGAAGAAAGAAAAAGCTGAATAGCAGTTAAGAAAGTAAAAAAATTAAAAATGCATGCAGATTAACAGAATTGGAGTAGGAACAAGGTAAAGATTAAAAGTAGTAACAAATCACAATATTCAATTATGTTTTTGTTATTTTTACCAATACTATGAATAGATAAAAAGCTAGATAAACTTATAAATTTAAAAATTAGAAAACCTTAGAAAACATGTAACTACGCACTTCATTCTGCTGATAAGTGACAAGATAAAAAAATTCATTAAATACATTTTTGTGGAATAATTTTTTGTTAGTGAGTTATTGATTTACATTGCACAATGACTACGTTTTACAATATATTTGTAATAATATTATGTAAGTGAACTTTCGTTATTTTACAAAAATTGTAAATCTTCAAGTTTGTGTTATCAGAATTTCTCCATTTTTCTTTAACATTTTTGTGATATTTTATCTTGCATTGGATATTATGTAATCACAATAATGATTGATAACACTAAAAATAAAACTCAGTTTTCTATATTGGTCTATATATTAAGTAATCTAATTTTCAAGCACTTTCAGATGAGCAAATTGCATTGACATTTTGCGCAGTTATGTATTTCGGATGACAATACAATATTTTTTCTGATTGCAAGGTTGTATAATAAAAATGCAGTTTAAAAACAAAATACTAGGTTATTTTTAAAATTTGATTCAGTTATGTGCCCCGGCTGCAAAGAAAAATTCCCAAATCCATCAAGACTGAATTTAGTATCTATACTGCAAAAGTAAATTATTTGGGAGATAAATTAATATGTAGGTATGTGATATCTGCCCCAAATAATTGCTCATAATTAGGATACCTCTTGTTTTGTTCATTTGAAATGATCTTATATTTTTGTAATTTTTCTTCTTCTTCTGCACGCTTATTTTTGTAATTAACAATTTTTATAAATATACCTACAGTTTTATTTAAAACATTTTTCGATTTGTTTGTGTAAAATAGTAATAGTCAAAAACAACTCAATACAATATTTTCAGCACTTTTTGAGCACTATTCCCATATTTAAATTTTAACTTGAAAATAATTTTGGAAAAAAGGGTTTTTATATATCTCAATTTATTCAGCAATCTGTCTACAAATAATAATAAGCTTATTAGTGCACAAATATAATATCATGCTTAGAGAGTTCCAGAACGTTCTGCATTGTTTACATTAAAACTGCATGTTCATCAAAGTCAAATCTGATGGTCAAATCCACTGGTATAAACCTTTTGAGGCGACGTAGTCGTCGCTTGGCACTAATAATAATTGTTTGACTGTCACATTAGGGTGCACTTTAAGTCACTCGCTATAACTTTCACTGAACGTTTTGATTTCTTCTGTAATGGAGGGCATTGGAAAGTCATTTTGGATGACGTTGTTTGGCATGTACCATGGTGCATCAACGATTATATGTAATACTTTATTTTGGAACCTTTGCAGAATTTTAATATTGTGTTGGCAACTGTTCCCCAAACTTGGATGCCGTAGGTCTAAACCGGTTTAATTATTGCCTATAGAAAAAAATCTGATTTTTATAGGAGAACTGTGATTTTCTTCCAAGAATCCAATACATCTCACTGAACTTCAGTTCAAGCTGTTTTTGTTTAGTGACGATGTGTTTACGCCAAGTTAGTCTTCTATCAAAATACATACCAATGCACTTGGCGTCCTCTGCTTTAAGCCATTTTTAAATGGCATTTAAACCTGCTTGGAAATTTTCTGATATTGTTGTTGGATTAATATACGACCTGAGTATTGCAGTGTCATCAGCAAAGGCTGCAGTAATAGTAAATCTAGCTTGAGCAAGATCTGACGTGAATAGAAGGAACAGAATGGGACCCAATATAATTTACCTTGTAGCACTCCAGAGTTAATAGAATAAAGATCGGTGTATTAATTTTGCTGTTTGACTAGAAAATATCTGTTAGATATGTGTGATTTAATAATTAAAAATGTTGTAATCATTTGAAAGCTCAATAAATTGTTTAATTACCTTTTAATTCTTATAATAACTCGATATTTTAAAGTTTAAATATAATAATTTAATAATTAAAAAGTAATGATGTGGAAAGCTTTTCTTTAGTATTTATAGCAGCCCATATGCCCCACCTTATCAAACGCTGGCCAACATCCAGAAAAGCCGCCGAGCAGTATCTCTTAGCACCGAGGTCTTTGTTTATTTTTATAACTACCATGTTATTGAGCAGGTCTCAATAGTTCCATGAAACCTGCAGAATTCAAATTGATGATCAGGTTTTAGCTTATAGTTTTCAATTATAGGTTTTAAATATTCAAGCAGTAATTTCTTAAAAATCTTAAAAAGCACAGGGATGAGTAAGGCCCGGTATTTCAGTGGGCAGTTAAGCTTTCGCTTAAGCTAATCTCAAGTTTAACTCAGTTCAACCAATCAACATGGTTAAATGCGAGATGTTGATTGGCTGAACCGAGGTAAACTAGAGATTAGCTACCTACTGAAATACCGGGCCTAAGCTAATTATTCTGTAAACCATCATAATTTTGCCTCAATTTAGGTATCATCACAATTTGAGCAACTTTACATTTATCTGAAAAAATGATTTAATCTAACGATGGCATTAAAAATTTGATATCCCAAGTGCAGTCAAATTGTCGACAAAAAAAACAAATGCATAAGTGAAAAGCGAAAAAAAAATTGTATACTAATTTGAAATGCACAAGAGGATATTTATTTAGATTATTTCACAAATAAAATAAGAGGTTAATATATAAATAATTAATTACATTATAATTTGAATTACTGCTAAAAACACAATTTTCTTCAAGTTCATTAAGTAGATAATATGTATTATTTAAATATTGAAGTTAATAAAAAAAATTGTCACTTATATTTGCTTTAAAATAAAATTTAAAAAACTATCATAAGCAATACAACAAGAGCTTTGATTTTATTTGGATAATTTTTAATTTCAACGAATACGTAATCAACCATTTATCGAGAAAAAATTTGATCATCCATAATCACGAAAGCGATCGAGCGCAGCGAGTGATTATGGCCACATCAAATTTTCTCGAGCTAAATTTTAAAAGCACGTCTGAGTGATTAGAAATTAAAAATTATCAGGATTAAAATCAAAGCTCGAGTTGTATTTGATAAGATAATTCCAATAGTGAACGATGAAATTCTTAATAATACAAATAAAAGTATTTAAAACTTTGAAAATTTATTGAACTGTCAACGAGAATAAACAATTGAAAAAGGTAAACAAAAAAATATCCGCAAAAAATAGCCAGTTGCATTTTGATGCCTTCCTTAGTTCGTGGTTTATCCGCAAATGCGCCGCCTATCGTAATTTATCCGCTAGCAAACTTTGATAATTCGACGGCTCTTATGGACAGTTTAATACACTCGTGGAATTATCGATGCAATTCGATTGCTATTGGTTGAACGTTTCGTTGTTTTTAATTCCATTGGTCTAATGACAGCTGAGTGAAATAGTCTTTCAAATTCAATTTTTAAGAATATTTATATTTAAGCCTAAAAGTATACAACCATAGTTACTCCGAAATATCTTGAGTCTTTTTGAGAGAATTTTGGAAAGTCTACTTGCAATCAGGGAGAGAGGAATCAAACGAGTTGAGGTGTGGGTTCAAAAGTGAAAGTGATTTTGAGATTTTTGGATCAATTATAGATCCTATTGATTAACAGACCGGAAGCTTTTAAAGGTAGTTTGTCTGAGAGTCCGCTCGAGTCTACGTGAGTGTTTGTATACTTTATAACTTTAGCTGCATTCTTTTTTTCTTAGTTTTTTATTATGAACTGGTGCCCTAATTTCCATCTTTCGCGAATAGTGTCACTGATGAAGACACTACAGAAGTTTTTTGTGGTAAATACACTAGTTACATCCAAGAACCCACAATACGCAAAAAGCGCGACCTACGACTCTAGGTAATGTGGGTTAAATACCCGAAGCCGGATATCTTTTTTTTTGTTCTGAAAGATCAAGTCGCATTGTGACAAACTTCACTGCCGAAGTTTGGTGCAGACATTTGTTACTTGCCTCTTGTAGCACTTTACTTGTTATCAAATCATACCCAAGGGCCCCTCTAAAATTTATAACTTTTAGGATTATCCGTTTTACTTCTTTTTAATTTAATTTTTTCTATAAGAAGGTTTATTTGAAATGGGCATATAAGATATCCACACTTCTTTTTTCTATTGACATTAGATATAAATCGTTGAAAAATATTTGACAGATGTGTTCCGAATGCATTAGCTTTTTCCTTATCGCTTGCAATCCACTAATAATCTCCGTTTTTAATTGAAGAATGATTGTTGTGGTCTACTTAATTGTTTTGCTGTTTTCTATAATGAATAATTATAAGTAAAAACTTAATTTTTGGTTTTTATTAATATTTCTTGAAGTATATATCACAATTTTTTAGACAAACCAAAAGTGTATCGACACTTTTGGAACTAAAAATATTAAAAGTTGACACAATGTAAATTATACTAAATGTATAATTTTATTCACAAACGTTTTCGCTATACCATAGCATCGTCAGGTGACTAAACAAAAAGTGTGAAAAGAATTTTTGGTTAAACATACCCGCAAAGGGGCGTGGAAAAGTTAAATTTTTGGAGAATTTTGGATTAGATTTTTGAAATGTAGGGGGTTATTTAAAGGTTAATGTTGGGTTTAGACAGGAGTAAAGAATTAAGTAAAATATTAGTTAAAGGGGGGAGTCATTGGATTGGTTTGGGGGGGGGGATATTGAAGATATTTAACAATGGCGAATTGTTCAGATCAAATTGACTATTAAGTAAGGTACATTGGTATTTAAGTCTATTAATTTCCATAGCCTCCAAGAACTCTAATTTTTTACTTTTTGACTCGACGTGTAAAATTTTTTCACCAAGTTGCTTATGATTATTTTCCATAAGATGTTTCGCGAAGGTGGATTTTCCGTCATTTAAACGATAAGATCTAGAATGTTCTTTGAAACGCGTTTGAAAAGTTGTTTATCAAGTTGCACTACTTAGACCACACTGTTATCAATTATTTCTTGTAGTTCTTTAGTACATTTATTAAGTTTTTTTTTATCACTTGGGTGTTTAGTTTTTTGCTACTGTTTGAGAAGTGCCCTTTTTTCAATTATTTTTTGTTTATTGTAGATAGTATGTTAGTATTTCATTTCCTTTGCAGAATGTTCTATGTCGGTTGTTAATTTGTTTACTGCTTCCTCGATATCTATTTCTGCTTTTATAGGAATAATAAGTAATATGTGTTGGTCCAATCACTCTTTGAAAATATTCCACTCAGGTTTTTTACTGTACATTGATGGTTTTTTTTCTGTGTCCATTATTTTTGTAAATAAAGTGACGATTATAGTCGAATGGTCAGGCGAAAGGTCCAGGCAGGATTCGGCTTTTATTTTCTTAATGTTATTATCTTGTTAATGCAGAAATCGACTATGTCTACTATTTTCTCCCTGTCCGTTGGTTGACCAGTCAATATGCATTTTAAGTAATAAAAGGGAAGAAAGATTAATTAAACAAAATTCACCATAAAAATCTTTACATAAGATGTTCTAATTTTTAATGTCCAAAATAGTTGCCTTTTGATTCTAGATTTATCAACGCATTATTATAAAAATGTTACGATCTACAAAATTTTAGGTTAACCGTTTCGACGAGAACAATTTGGTACAGAGAAAGTTTGGTGCAAGTTAATTAATTTCCTTTAATTTAACTTCTTATGTTCGAAAAAAACTTAAGCTTTATTGTGGTTCCAAATGAGTCCATATTCATTGTAACATTGAACATTATTATTACAGCATTTCATTCCTGTCGGAATATTTGCTATCCCTGTAGAGATTTTACAAAACCTTTTATTGGGGTGGTTTATCCCCATTTACTCTACATTTCACATCACAATCCAATATCCAATAAAGTTCAATAAATTACCTAAGCTCACACAGAAAAAAAAGGTGTACTTAAAAGTAGAACAATTTGTGCCTAGATTGTCTACAGGTACAAATTGGGTGAAAATTAGGTACAATTGTACTTAATTTTAGTCAAATTCAGTCATCTCTAGCGCAATTGTACTATTTTATAGCACAAATTGTGCTAAATTTTTACACAATTTGTACCTGTAGACAATCTAGGCACAAATTGTTCTACTTTTAAGTACACATTTTTTTCTGTGCAGGAACTCCAAAACCAGATCTTTAAAAACCGCCCCTTAATAAACCTTACTCTAAGTATTTACGTCGAGTGCGCGTACCATCAACAGAATACAGCAACTGGGTGGTTTTTATGTAAAAAATTAAGCTTTCCAATCGTTTTCTTTTTTTTTTTTTTTTTTGATAAATAAATTAATTAACTTGCGCCAAATCTTGCAAAAAAATTTATTTTAGGTTCTCTATGTACTATTATAATTCCAATAAAAGTTTCATCAGTCGATCCTAAAATTGTTGGCGGTGCATTAGCATCGAAAGGTCAATTGAAATATCAGGTAACACTAATACACATCAATAATTGATTACAAAAATTGTAAAAACATTAAAAAAATAGTGCTTTAATTGCATGCCTATTTCTCATCAGTAAACTAATATTTTTATTTTCAGGCTTCCTTAAAATTGGAGGGCCGTCATATATGTGGAGCGACTATTATAGATTCAAAGCATGTACTCACAGCCGGACACTGTGTGGTGACAGCAACTAACCAGCCAGTACCCACTGAAAAACTAACAGTTCATGTGGGAACTATATTAAAATCAGGAATAGATGGTGTATTAGAATCGATAGAGAAAATTCATGTGCCTGAGGGTTATAATATAAATACAATTTCTATACGCGATATTGCTGTTTTAAGAGTAAGTACTATTGATTCAAGCATACTTTATAATTTAATTCATGTATTATTATTTTACTTTATCAGTAATAGTCACTGCATTAGTAATGGTCAAGGTCAATGGTGAGGTCCCCGCCAAGCACGCTAGCGGTAGTCGTATCCTATCTTTATATATAATCTGTGATACCACTAAAAAAAGCTGTCAATTACTAGTGCAGGAACTATATATTTATATAAAAAATTATTGCTAGATTAGTTGATTGGTTTGTTAAGAAGGAAATTTAAATAGTGTGCAAAAGTAATTTGATAGTCTCTGCAACTACAATAAAATTTTGCATCAAAACCACTTCTTGTAACATAAAACTTGTCTTTTATTAACGTTCGTGCTCTGGATGTCCAAAATTTCGTTTAAATAATTTTGGAACAATTAGGAAAGAGAGGATACAAACCATAAGGGCTACTATCTGCTAGATTTTAAAGCTATAAAATGCAAAATAAAACTCAGGGTGCAGAAAATAAAATTCAAAAAGATGGTAGGTAAGTACTCAAAACTCAAAAAAGATAAAAGAATCGTAAAATCAATAAACACACAGCAATAAAAAGGTCAAGCGCAGCTGTAGTAATTATTGTAAAAGTAGCAGATTTAAATCACCGTTCGGCGATACAATTAACACTTTATATTCATTTGAAACAAATTTGAAAAGCAAAAAAAAATTTTGAACATTGCCTAAAATAAATGTAATTTATGTTTTAGATTACCGGCACATTTAATTTTGATCAATTTGTACAAGCTGTACCTATAGCTCAAAATGAATACCAACCAGGTACTGTATGTACAATTTCGGGTTGGGGCAAAACCGATCAATCAAATGAGGTAACTATAAATTAAATTTTTTTTTGCATTTCATTAGGTATTATAATATGTATTAACATTTTTAACTAGGAGCTAGCAGAAGATTTACATTATGCTAATACTACTATACTAGACAAAGGCATTTGCCAACGGCTGATAGGAACACTAATGGCATATGATATGTTATGTACAGGCCCTTTTGAAGATACAGACACTTGCACGGTAATTAGTTAGAAAATTTTTGTCGGCTAGATTTAATTTATTTTAACATAGGGTGACTCAGGAGGTCCTTTGGTATGCAACAAAGCTTTAACTGGAGTTATTTCAAATACACTTAGATCTGGATGTTTGAGTCTGCCAAAAAAACCTGCAATATATACAGACGTGCAAATTCACAATAAATGGATTTCAGATATATTAAAGAATTCATCTACTGCTATTGGTCCATTCGTACCATTAATATTCACCATTATCATTTTTAATCTAAGTACTAGATTATAGATACTTACCGATGTAATTTTTTTTATGTCTTTTAGCCCAGTGATGGGGTAGTAATACGAAAAGTTACATAGGGAAATTTCTTGCTTCCCAATTATTTTAGGCAAAAACTTTTCAAACATAAATTTTAGGGTATAAAATCCTACATCTAAATCAATACTCAAAATTCATTTTGCATGTTTTGTAACAATAAAAATTAGGTATGAATAAATCGTATGGTTGAATATAAAATAACTTTTTATTTTGTAAAAATTTATTGTGTTGTTATATTATTAGGTACGTTATCAAAAATAATTAATTTTTGTAGAATTTAAAGTTAAATTGGAACACAGACGCAAGTGGATGCGATACCAATTAATATAATAAAAATGTTAAAAATTTTAGTTGCCTTTCCTTTAATTTTTATGGCTTCTAAAGATTTGGTAATCTATCGCATCCAATACTACTTGTAGGTGCGGTGGTTAAGGTGCGACAGATTAGGCAGGTGTGACTATTGAGCGCAAACTCAAGTCGTGTTATATTTGGTTTAATAAAGAAATTAAAAAATTATGTTGCATGGCACTTAACTTTTAATGATTTCTAAAAATTTGGGGATCAATTGCTTTATTGACACTGATAAATGATAACATAAAGATTACTAAACTCATATGTATAATAATCTACTTTATCATAACCAAGTAGGTAATTTTAGGAGCAGTGAATAATTACTTACATTTGACGATGGCTTTGTTTTGCAGAATATTTTTACTATGTGAGTTTTCAAAATTTTACAATAATTGTAAATTGCTTCTTCTTTACATGCAGTTTGTAGACGACCCTTTACTTCTGTGTCTGTAACGTGAGTTTGAAGTGATATACACAATTTTTGACCTGAATAAATGCTTCTAATATAATATAGTCGTGCTTACCAACAAACTCTAAAGGGGGGGGGGAAAGCTTCAAAGAGATTTTAATTTTAAATTTCTTATTCTTTATCAAAATGAAAATGTAAACTAAAAATAGAATTCGCGAACAAAATCAAGCATTTTAAATTTTCATATCCAGAACTTTTAAGGGAGATGGGGGCCTTAAAACCTGAAAAGTCCCGTTTCACAAATTAATATATTAATGTTAGGTTATAATATCACTATCTAAAAGTTATTATTTCATACTTTTTTAGTAGGTATCTGATTACAATCAGTAATTTACACCATACGCTACTGACAAGATTTAATAATATATTTAATGTAAGCACTTTTGATTTGTTCTTCCTTTTTTTAAACACCATAAAACAAGTTACATGCTCTTGATTAAATTCCATGTTAAAACGCTACCTTTTAGTTATTATCCAACAATAAACAATTTTATTTCAGGTTTTTTATCCATTATAATTTCGGTAAAGGCTTCATTAATCGATCCTAGAATTATTGGTGGCTATGAAGCAAGCAAAGGTCAATTTCCATATCAGGTAAAAATAAAATTTTTTAAGATGTTTTCAGATTTAAATCTTTTTTTTGCACAAAAAAGATTCTGCTTATTGCATTTTCTGTAAATTAATACTTTTACTTTAAGGTTTCTTTAAAATTGAAAGGTCAGCATATATGTGGAGGAACTATTGTAAATAACAAATATGTCGTAACTGCTGCACACTGTGTAAAGTCTGAAAAAAACATCCTAGTATCTGCTGGTAAATTAAAAATTAATGTGGGAACAACATTAAGATCAGGCTTTGGTGGGACATCATACTTGGTAGAAAAAATTGAAGTTCCTGATAGTTATAGTACAATTCCAATTATTACAAGCGACATTGCTCTTTTAAGGGTAAGTATACTGTCTTAATTTCTGAATAATTTAGTCCAAATAGTTTATAACAATTACTAGTTAGTAGAAATAGTTTTACTTCCTGCTGCCACTAGTTTAATTGTTCTGTGACTACTACATTACATTTCTGAAGCTATTTGGGTTTTACATTAACAAAACGTCACTTACCACACGGAATAATTCAAACTGCTGTTGAATGAAATGTTCTTATTGACGGTGGCGCCATCAACGGTAATATAAAACGCGAATAGGATCTATTGACCCAGTTTTGCTTCTTCTTCAAGTGCTTATCCAAATCCAGGTGTTGGCGATTCTCCTGGCTAAGGCAAGAAGACTTTACTAGGAAATGTTAATGGGATGGTTTTCTTTTACCTTTCCCATAGTCTACAGATCAATTTTGGATCTTTTAGATCACAACACATGTCCAAAACAATCAGGATTAAACCGCGGTTTTCCGCTTTCTAGTCTATCTGTGTTTGATTTATGCCAGACTGCTGATCTAAGTTCTGTTTTGCTAATTTACCTAAATACCAATTTTTTCAAGTCTTCGTAAGCAAACTGTACAGGTATTCGGAAGTCATCACCTGCTCTATAATTTTATTGTTTACAACCTAGTCACAACTTAATGGCTCTCGTAAAATGACCCGGCACTTTATATTTTTTCCCATACCTTTACGTTGTTCTTTTCTACTATTTAACCAATCATGCGCGTAACAGATTATTTTAATTGCGCAAACCGATTTTTTGTTTTAAGTTTTTCAAAGTGTTACTTATAATTTATGTTTTAGATTAAGGGCAACTTTACTTTTAATCAATTTGTACAACCTTTACCAATAGCTCAACAGGTATACACAACAAACGATAATTGTACTATTTCAGGATGGGGAAGAACCCACGCAGGAGAAAATGTAAACATTTTTTAATTTATTAAGTTAAATCGTAATGATAAAATTTTTATATAGAAACTACCAGAAAATTTAAATTATGCAGTTGTTAATATAATAGATGTAATGACTTGCCAAAGTTGGATTGGTTCATATGTGGCACGCGATATGTTATGTGCCGGTTATTCTGTAGGAGGGATAGATGCATGCCAGGTACATATTTTTACAACATTTTGTCGATCGATTTTAATTCATTTTAATATAGGGCGATTCAGGAGGTCCTTTAGTGTGTAACAATACTTTAACTGGCGTAGTTTCACATGGATTTGGATGTGCTCTGCCAGGAAGACCAGGAATATACACTGACGTGCAGGTCCACAGCAATTGGACTTCTGATATTTTGTTAAAAGGTTCTTGTACTACAACTGTTCCATTCGCTCCATTAGTGTTTACAATAATTATTTTTTATCTAGTATTTACTTTCAATTTTTGAATTTTTTATAAAGCATTGTAATTTATTAAAGTAATGTTATAGTTATGTTGCCATAACTTTCTTTCTAATAACAATTAGAAATTTATATTCAACCACCTATCGAACTACTAAAGATGTTAAGAATTAAAATTATTAATAATTGACGCCAAGTTAAAAACTGACATTTATAATATCACAAGTTATAGCAACAAAATAATATAGTTATTAACGTTAAAAATTCATAGTGATATCATGGTGATGACAAAATATTTGCAAATATTTGAACTTCTTGTTATGTTCTATGTAAAGCTCTTAATCAAGCTTTTAGATACATCCTAATACATAAGCTATACATAAAACTTAACAAAGAGTTTAAATATTTGAATTTTAATTATTACGTTTTACGCTTATGCCAACGGTCACTATGAAAAAGCTCTTATAATTTTTACGTTAATTATTAAGTATTATGTTAATATAAAATAATTTTTTTCTGTATTTTTGACAAGACGATGGACATATTTGTTCTTGATAATAATAAATTTTGAAGTACCTTTTAATACCCTCTGAGTTTATATCTGATCTCACCAATATATTTGCAGTATTTTCTTTCACTGTTGTATGACGTCATCTAATACAGCGACTATCTTGCCAATGACGCCCTAATATGTATAAAGCCCGTATGATACGAAATAAAATTTTTGCATAAAATTTAGGAGTAAATGGTAATTAAACAATAGAAGGAGCATATTAATATATATCAGACGTTTTTTATTTGTTAGTTACCATTTACTTCTAAATTTTATGCAAAATTTAACGTCGTGTCATACAAGCTTAAGTTCTTTAAGGCAAATCAAATAAGCGATCGAAATAAATCAAAAATTTGGCAAATCATTGCAAATACGGTTTATTTACCTTATCTTTTCTTAAAAAATGAAAAATTACATAAAATCCATTTAACGACAATGAATTACAGCCACATCTCGATCAAAAGTGCGCCCAAATCAAAACAAAATTTTGTTAAGTCACAAATAAAAACAAAGGCCACTTAATTCTACACGGACTGGTAATAGAATGTCGTAAATACGGTCGCTTTTCGTGCAGAAATTAAAAACCATAAAATTGATTCTTAGCAAAACTAATCGATATTGGTGATTCATCCGATTTTTAATCGCTTAATTTTAATGTATAATCTATAATAATCAACTTCTTTAATAACAATAATCAAAGCGGGCAGACAAACGCGTAGGAAGTATCAGAAAAACATTTGCTCTTTCAATCTTTCCATGTTTTTATAAACAAATTTTAAACAAAGCGTACTGGAAAAATACAAACACTATCCCCAATATCGGTCTAATCAGGTACAAATGGATTTATTTACTACTCGTGGGTATTCTGCGAAAAAGCGCAAAGTCAATATTGTGCTATTTTGACATAATCATGAGGTTGTATTCGCCAATTCCAATGCTTCGTCCAATTTGAATAGGCTATAATGACATTATGTAAAAAAAAATTATACTACACGATCTATGAGATTGGTATGCTATTAGCATTGCGACAGACAAAAGTTGAAAAAATAATCAAAACATTGTGCTATCTGATGAGGACAAGAATGATGGGTAAAGAATGTCATTATAATAAAAATTATAATTAATTTTTAAAAAATTAAGGAAATATTTAATTTTTTTTATTTTATTGTTATTTATACTGCTGTTTCTGAACAAAATAATTAAGAAATAAATGTGATAAATAGGCAAAAACTTTTGCTGAATCTTAATTGAACCTTTATTAGTTAAGAAAAATGCACCAAGTCATACGCTTTCCATCACTTTTTTTTTAAATAAACCAATGGGCAAATATTTTTAAATAACAAACGGAGGAATATTGATGTTGATAAAGTAATGTATTGTTTGAAACCATAAATTTTCTGATATCTTAATAAATATAATACTTATTCCAATACAAACTTTTAAATGCAATTATCTCAAAACTATGATTATTGACTTAGTGCTTTTTCGCAGAATACCCACGTACTGTAAATGTGCTATGTGAATCTTCCAAAAACAAACAGAAAACTGGATCCATGGCCGGTGCACTTACCCGCATCAAGCTGGCGCCGCCACTTTTGCAAAACCTAAAATAAACTATATGGGAATTTGTGGCTAATTTGTTGCTAATTAGTTATCGCAATCGCGAATTTGTGGCTCTTACCGTTCGCAAATTACAGCCTTTTGAGTGGTGGCGGCGCTAGCTTCATATCAAGCCAGCGTCGCCACCACTCAAAACTTATCAAAACTTAAAAATAAGTATATGGGAATTTGTGGCTAATTTGTTGCTAATTAGTTACCGCAATCGCGAATTTGTGGCTCTTACCGTTCGCGAATTACAGCCTTTTGAGTGGTGGCGGCGCTAGCTTCATATCAAGCCAGCGTCGCCACCACTCA
The DNA here is from genome assembly GCA_905340355.1 of Rhagonycha fulva. Lineage (NCBI taxonomy): Eukaryota > Metazoa > Arthropoda > Insecta > Coleoptera > Cantharidae > Rhagonycha > Rhagonycha fulva. The sequence continues at coordinate 42,282,048 of HG996556.1, forward strand.
AAACTTATCAAAACTTAAAAATAAGTATATGGGAATTTGTGGCTAATTTGTTGCTAATTAGTTACCGCAATCGCGAATTTGTGGCTCTTACCGTTCGCAAATTACAGCCTTTTGAGTGGTGGCGGCGCTAGCTTCATATCAAGCCAGCGTCGCCACCACTCAAAACTTATCAAAACTTAAAAATAAGTATATGGGAATTTGTGGCTAATTTGTTGCTAATTAGTTACCGCAATCGCGAATTTGTGGCTCTTACCGTTCGCGAATTACAGCCTTTTAAGTGGTGGCGGCGCTAGCTTCATATCAAGCCAGCGTCGCCACCACTCAAAACTTATCAAAACTTAAAAATAAGTATATGGGAATTTGTGGCTAATTTGTTGCTAATTAGTTACCGCAATCGCGAATTTGTGGCTCTTACCGTTCGCGAATTACAGCCTTTTAAGTGGTGGCGGCGCTAGCTTCATATCAAGCCAGCGTCGCCACCACTCAAAACTTATTAAAACTTAAAAAAAATGATGGGCATTTGTAGCTGATTTGTTGCCAAAATGAGCCATAAACCTTTACAAAAAGCAGTTATCTCTTACCATTTTAAAGCACGAAAAGAAAATTAAAATAAAAATGCTTGAAAAAAATACAATTTAAATTTTATACGTGAAGTTTTAGTTTTAAAGACTTTGATATCATGGCATTTTTAAGTAGATGTTACACGATTTTTAATTAAAAGATTTCTTTAAATGCCTCATTTTTTACCTTTTATTGTTTCTAATTTTTTAGTTATTGTAAACCCTGTATGACACGATGCTTAATTTTGCATAAAATTAACATTTTAATGATAATAACTAACCAATGAAAAATGTCTGATGGCTACTAATACGATCTTTCTATTGGTTGGTTTTTATACATTTACTATTGTACATTTTATGTAATCGAATCGAATTTTTTAGAATAATTTGAGTCATACGTTTGAGATTCAATGAGTCAAAAGCTTCAACCGTCACGGAAAAATTCACAAAAACTTTGATGGAGGGGGGAAAATATTTCCCGTACTTAAATAAAATTTTTGGGTAAAATTAATGTCAAACGTTTGGTATAGTTTAAGCCTCATTGGGCTTTCAAATTTTTTGTTTGAGCTTCAAGCTTCAATAAATAAACATCCCCACGCTTTTACATTGATGTTTTCAAGAAACCTTGTTTGCTTTTTTTAAAATATTTTTTGCTTTTTAGGGTACCTTTGTAGTTTCTGAAACTTTCGCGAACGGTAAGAGCCACAAATTCCCATATACTTATTTTTAAGTTTTGATAAGTTTTTGAGTGGTGGCGACGCTGGCTTGATATCAAGCTAGCGCCGCCACCACTCAAATGGCTGTAATTTGCGAACGGTAAGAGCCAAAAATTTGCAATTGCGGTAACTAATTAGCAACAAATTAGCCACAAATTCCCATATAGTTTATTTTAGGTTTTGCAAAAGTGGCGGCGCCAGCTTGATGCGGGTAATTTATTTGTATATATTTTTTAATTGCAATCTTGGAAATATTTTATGTATAATTTCTATATTATAATAAATTATAAAAATAAAAAAAAGTAATTCCATATTTCAATTTATAAATTAATAAAATAAAATTTTTACAATAATTATTTAAATTTCTTATATTATTAATTATATTATTATTATTATTATTATTGGAGCGACCAATTAGAGTGACGTAACGGGCCACCGGCTTGAAACATGCAGATGATGATGATGATGATGATATTATTAAAAATGATTACTGACAACAAAAATTAGCTAAGTAATAAAATAAAAATATACCTAATAATCAAACAAAATCTTACTGCAACTTACAGTAGAGTGTACTGACCAAAATAACAAAAATTTATTGACCGAATTAATAAATAATACTGACCAAAATAATAAATTATACTGACACTTAAATATTTATACTGACCAAAATATTATTAAATACTGACCATTTATTTTAAAATATACCTAACTGACCATTTAATGATAAAAATACTGACCAAAAATTTAGTTGCCTTATTTAAAGATCTGAAGTCAATTTCATGTACCAGCCGCATCTTTTAAGATCCCCTCATAAATTTTGGTACTCATGTTTAAAACACCATTACCAATAACCATATTAAATTTCATTAACCGCATTAAAGACTAAGGGTTTGAAAATCCTACCTTTAGCTGAAAATTGGAAGTAAATTTTGTGTATCATCCACATCTTTTCTGATCCCTTCATAAATTATGGTACACATGTTTAAAACATCATTACCAACAACCATATTAAATTTCATTAACCGCATTAGAGGCTAAGAGTTTGAAAATCCTACCTTTAGATGAAAATCAGAAGTAAATTTCGTGTATCAGCCGCATCTTTTCTGATCCCCTCATAAATTTTTGTACACATGTTTAAATAATTATTACTAACAACCATGTCAAATTTCATTAACCGCATTAAAAACTAAGAGTTTGAAAAACCTACCCTTAAATGATAATCGGAAGTAAATTTCGTGTATCGCGCGCATCTTTTAAGATTTTCTTATAAATTTTGGTAGACATGTTTAAAATACCATTACTAACAACCATGTCAAATTTCATTAACCATATTAGAGGCTAAGAGTTTGGAAAACCTACCCTTTATATAATACAGCATTAGAGGCCATGAAGGCCCATAGCTTCATTTACTATCCTTCTCCACTCACTTCTATTTTTGGTCTTCTGTTTCCAATCCACCACATTCAGAAGCTGCAAATCCCGCAGTACATTTTCCTTCCATTCTGATAGTGGTCTTTCACGTCTTTTCCTGCCATCAATCTCGCTGTTCCATATTCTCAGTGGCACCCTGTCCTCCCTTATTCTCAACAAATGACCCAGCCATCGTAATCTCTGTGCTCTCACGAAACTTGTTATTACTGGTTCACCGTATAATTCCTGTATTTTATCGTTGGTTTGTCTTCGCCATCCTGCTGTTTCCAGTACTCCACCATAGATTCTTCTTAAAACTTTTCTTTCCCACACTTCAAGCATTAATTGGTCTTTCTTTGTTAAAGTCCAGAGTTCACTAGCATATGTTACCACTGGTCTTATTATGGTCTTATATACACGTATTTTGACAGCTCTAGATAATACCCTTGCTGTGATAATTGTGTTCAGTGCCAATAAACTTTTATTGCCCGATGTCATTCTGGCACATATCTCAGTACTGCTCTCTGGTTTTCTCGTCAGCACGGTACCCAGGTAAGAGAATCTTGGTACTTCTTCTAACTCAATATGAGTCTGATTGATCAACTTTATATCTAGATAACGGTTTTCTATAAATTGATTATCATCCCATACCATGTAGTTTGTCTTCTTTTCATTTATTTCCAATCCCATACTACGGGCCGCCTTGATCAGTCTTAAAAAACAGTCTTTTAGCTCGTTTTTTGTTCTTGCTAACAATGTCACATCATCTGCAAATGCTAAGCACTGGTGGGTGTTGTTGAATATTGTTCCTGTTCTGTTTAATTTACTATCTCTCATTACTTTTTCCAACACCAAGTTAAATAGTACCGCAGAGAGAGGGTCTCCTTGTCTTAAACCATTTTTTACTTGAAACTTTCTTGATACCAAGCCATTCATTCTAACTTTATTCTCTGTGGTTCTCATAGTCATCTTTATTATTCTTATCATTTTTATTGGTATACCCAGTTCATACAGTGCTTTGTATAGTTTATTTCTTTTAATTGTGTCGTATGCTTGTTTAAAATCTATGAAGAGCACAGAGGTAGCCAGTTTCAACAGATGACTTTTTGCCTGGATTTGTTTAAGAGTGAATATTTGATCTATCACTAATCTACTTTTTCTAAATCCGCATTGATATTCACCAATAGTTCCTTCTGAAAATTAAGATAATTTCTCTTTAATCCATATGACCAAAATTTTGTATACAACACTCTGCAGGGCTATTTCTCTATAATTGTTGCAGTTCATCCTATCGTCTTTCTTGTGTATTGGGCAAATGATTGATTCACACCAAGCCTTGGGCATCTGTTCTTTTTCCCATATTTCTGTAATCATTTCGATTATATTCCTATGAAGTTCTTCTCCTCCAAACTTAATCATTTCTGACGTAATTTTATCCTCTCCTGCACTTTTATTATTTTTTAGTTTGGATATTATCTCTATAATCTCTTGTGGCTTTGGTGCCTCTATGTTTTCATTATCTTCCCCATAATTTTTGTAATCATTTTCTTCCTCTGGAGTGCTTTCTTGGCTATTGAGTAGTTCATCAAAATATTCCACCCATATATCTATGGTTTCCTTTTCACCACCAATCCGGTTTCCTTTCTTTGTCTTTGTAAAACACTGTATTTATTTGGTATCTTTTCTTTACTTTCTTAATATTTTGGTAGAAGTTTCTTAGCTCTTTACTTTTATATTTATCTTCTATTTCATCCAGTAGACCCTCTCTGTGTTTTCTTTTCTTATTTCTGTATATTGTCTTGCATTTCTTTCTCTGTTCTTCGTACTTTCGTTTATCTACTATTGTTTGTGTTTGTAACATCTGTTGTCTGAATATCTCTTTTTTTTTCCTTTCCTCCTCACACTGTTCATCATACCATTTCTTACTATTTCTTCCTCTCTGTGCCGGTTGTAATTTTGTCGCTACATCAATTATTACTTTTCCGATATTTTTTGCTTTCTGGTCAATATCTTGTGTTTCTTTCAATTTTCCCAATTCTTTAGTCATTTCTTTCTCATATTTATTCTTCGACTCTTCGTCCTGTAGTGCAACTCTAAGATTCTTTTCATTTTGTCTTTCTACCTTTGCTCTGTTTATTGGTATCATTTGTTTTATTTTTATGGCCACCAAAAAATGGTCCGAGCCCACATCTGCACCTACCCTTTACTTATAAGAAAATAGGAAGTAAATTTCGTGTACCGCGCGCATCTTTTAAGATTTTAAGATTAAGAGTTTTAGTGTGTGTACAACTTCAGCCACGTACATTAATTACCTGAAAAACTAAATAATTTACTATTGAGCCTTTTGTGAGTTTTTCTCAACATTGAAATAAATTTCCACAAAGAAAAGTTTTTTTTCTTCAACACCCTTTTATTCAAATACCAAATGTTACATTTTTGCATTTTTTCAATTTTTGAACAAATTACGCTTTTTAAATTGTTTGATGTACCAAAAGAATGGCATTTCATAATGCTCTATTTAATATTATACCTACGCCACTCTTTAATAATAAAATAAAGCACTGTAAGTACTAAATAAACAGAAAACTAATTTTAGAAAATTGCAGACTAATTCAGGAATTAAATAATAAAAAGTAATAATTACGACAGTATTTAATTAGTAAAACCTGAATTAATGCAACTAAATCCTTTTTGTTATAAATAAAAGTTTAATGAAAGCACTTTAATTCATACTTTCAAAATTCTATAGTTCAACATGTTGGATAAAGGTAAAGAACGAAAAAGTTTAACAGAAGGTACTAACTTAGAAGATATTGAAACATTTGATGATGTACTTGAAGCAATTGGAAGTAATGGACTATATCAAAAATTGTATCTTGTCTACGTGTTCTTCTTCACAATGTGCGGAAGTTTTTTCTATTTTAGTTACATTGTTGCTTTATCTGCACCTGACCATTGGTGCAGTATCCCTGGGCGAAATGAAACAAATTTCACATTGGAAGAATGGAAAACCATTCATATTCCTACGTAAGTTTAAATATTTTTAAGTCGCCAAAAACTATTTTGCTTGCTTCAGGGCACTTGATGAGTCAAATGGAAAAACATTCAGTAGCTGTAAGATGTACAACTTCTCTTCCAGTGATAACATTATTGATGCTAATACCAAACCTGAAATTATTGGTAAGTCTAAAGAAGAGTTTTGTTTTTCCATAAAAACTACACTTTTAGATTGTCAATTTGGATGGGAATACGATAAGACTTGGTACAGCCGAACTATTATAACAGATGAAAATTGGGTGTGCGAAAAGAACTTTTATGCAACTAACATAATTGCAATGTGCAAGGTTTCGGAAATCATTGGTAGTACATTTGCCAGTTATATGGGTGATATGTAATTTGGTCTGCCCTTTTTGAGAATAAAACTAAACATAATATTTTAGGTATGGCAGAAATTTTGTAATTATGGTTACACTTGTATTGGTCATAATCGGAAGAGTTTCAATGTTATTTGCAGCTGGTTCATATTACATATTTTTAATATCAACGCTGATCGGAAGTTTTGCTTCTATCAGTATGATGTTGAGTGCAGTAATTATTGCATTAGAAATTAGTGCAGAAAGAAATAGAAGCACAATTACTATGGTTCAAGCAAACGGATGGGGTATTGGTTTAAGTCTTACTCCTGTTCTCATGTGGGCTATTCGTGACTGGAGTTACTTTGTCATTGCAACCACCATTCCTTGCTTTATTTATATTATTTTAACCAGGTATTTAATCAACTTACGTAGAGTTTTAACTTTTAAATTTCAAAATATTTCAGATACTTTGTTGAATCGCCAAGATGGATGTTGAGTCAAAGCAAAATATCTGAATGCACTAAAGCTCTAAACAAAATGGCAAACTCTAACAAAACCAAAGTACCTGAAGAGATTACTCCTATATTAACTAAAATATCAAAACAAAAAACTGTCAATTATGGAATAATAAGTTTCTTTTCTCACTGGCGAATTGCAAAAAACACTCTTTGTGTTAACGTTTGTTGGTATAACTTGATCGGAAGGTACATCTAATTATTACAATGATTTTATTTCTTTTAGGGTAGTTACAGGGCTCAGCTACATGGTTTTAATTCTAAACCTAGGAAGTGGCTCAAATCCCATTGTTAGTGGTTTTTTTCAGGGTATAATTGAAATTCCAGCAAATATTTTAGGCATGTTTGCCTGCAATTATTTTGGTAGAAGATTAACTCATATGTGTAGCCATATCGCAACAATTTTAGGCTGCGTTCCATTAATTTTCATCGTTCATCGTAAGTTATGCAAAAAAGCACTGTAATCTGCATTCAGAAAATACTTAATCCATTAATATTTCAGATAAAGATTTGGAGGTTGTAGCTCTTATTTTGACGGTGTATTTAAAATTTGCGGTAGCACTAACGCTGTATTGTTTATATCTCCATACCATGGAAATCTATCCTACTTGCTTACGCCAATCTGGAATGTCTTTTGGATCTTTAAATTCCAATATAGTTTCCATATTAGCACCTTACGTTGTTTATGCGGTAAGAAAGTAAGACTTACTTAAATATTAGTTAAACCACAAAATTTTAGAGCGTTAACATAGATTCGAAGCTGCCGTATTACTTGTTCTTAATTATGGCAATCGCCGCTGCTACCAGCATATTCTTTTTGCCCGAAACGTTGCACGTAGCCTTACCTGAAACATTAGAAGATTTCAAAAAATTTGGAAAACATCAAAAATATTTTAGTTTTTTCTCAAAAGAAAAAAAGTTTGAATCAGAGAAAAACGAAATATCTTTGTTGTCTTAATAACAAGGAGAAAATTAAATTTTTATGTGGAGTACGATAAATCATGTTTTGATAAGAAGATAACTCATTTTATTACTAAACATTTTATAATAGTGAATACCCAGTATTATTTATATTAAATTTATCTAGTAGGTTTTACATAATCTGTGCACCTACGTTAGTAAGATTACATCAGAAAGTTCCTTTATGTATCATAAATTTTCATAAAACAGTATAATATTTTTAAACTGTTGTTTATTTTGTTTAAAAGAAATTATAATTTAGTTTCTTTTAAATTTTTTTCAGATTTTTAAGTTTAAAAACCCTAATTTTTAATTAGTTTCAGGTAAGACAGGAAATAATGTGTCAAGACCTTAGTTTTAAGTTTTATTGCTCTCCTTTGTTTAAAGTAACTTTTGTTTAGTTTTAATTTAAATCACATTTATTTTATTAAAGAATATGAATAAGCAATTGACGAAACAAATATTAAAATATTTGCGTTATTAACAATTACAAAAACGAAGCTATCTGTTCATATTTGTTTAATTTACTTTTTAACAAATTTTTAATAAATTTCCATTAAATTTTGGATCATGATATCGGATGATGTTTTGAAAGCTGAATATAAATAATGGAAATAAACCTTTCTAGGGGCCCTCAATTTTAAATTGCGTACTGTTGTTTGACTTTATTATGTTTATTGAAAATAAAGTGGGTAAAAACAATGATATAGATAACTCAATTTATATAGTAGGTTGTAAATATACGTATGTTAATTTCCTTTTCGGTATAGTAGCCTTTTGAGTGGCCATTTTTACAAATATATTATAGATAAAAATGCTTTATTTGCGATAGAAACGGAAATAGTACAAAGTAGGGTTTAGTTATTTAGAAACTTATATAGCATAGTAATAATGGTATAAGTGCCACATGATTTAAATGTATTGTTCAAAACCACTTCAAGTTTATTTTTGGTTTCATATAACTATATTGCCACGTGGCACAAATGTTGGGGTAATATCGGTGTAATATCACCAATGTTCTACCTTAAAAAATTTGTATAGAGCTCTGCAGTATTGCAATTCTTACAAGCAATATAATACCTATTTTCATGCAATATTGGTTATTACCAAGTTTGGGTCGCTTTAATATTGATACAATGTAGTCTCAATATTGGCGGACTATATTGCAATTTTCAATATTATATATATATATATATATATATATATATGACAACTCTACAGGCCTAGAAGGCCCTTGGCTTTTCCCTGCTTACCTTTGCGTGTGTGACGCAGCCATATTTACGGTAATGACGTCGACACAAATATCAGGGATCACCACAGAGTGTGGATGTTCACCGGAAGGCCGAGCCAATAAATTCTGTGCAATCCGCGATTTGCACCCATAATTTCCGCTCTACACTCAACCAACGATGACATCGCTCCACTGCTGTGGCTAATATGTATATCTTTAATATTGGTACAATGTAGTCTCAATATTGGCGCACTATATTGCAATTTTTAATATTAGCACAATATTATAATTCAATATTGGAATAATATTAATGATTGGAATGATTATGATATTGGAAAAATATTTTAAAATTGTATTAAATTGTTATGTTAAGGCTGTTCTCTCGCAACCACTTTTTTATTTACAATTTTCTAACTTTATTTTTGAAAATAACGAGTTAAAATTTTTACAGTATGTCTGAAATGTTATTTACAATATTATGTCGGAGCGCTTTTACCGCAAATAATTAATTCGCGAAAAAAAAATTTTGGCTCTGACATAATATTAAAAATAACGTTTAGACATACTGTAAAAATTTGAACGCGTTATTTTCAAAAATAAAGTCAGAAAATTGTAAATAAAATTAACGCTAAAATGCGCGTATCTCTTGCATTCGCGATTTTTTTTACACATTACTTTATTTTTTATTGCACGTTTTTGGTCAGCTACTGTTATTGAACACCACATAGTCCATTTTCTATTTAAAATCGAATTTTCATTCTAAGTGAGAACACAGCCTTAATATTGACATAGGTACCTACATAAAATCGAAGTTTAATCAATAATCAAGTCGTTTTTAATACTTTATTTTATAATTTTTTTTAAGTGATAGTGGTACAATACCAGTAGAAATTCAATATGAGTACTACATCATTGATTATCCATATTGGGATAATTGTAAAATACTAAATTGAGGCAATATTGATAGTTACATTGGGCCAATATTGAAAAAGTGTAATACCGAAGAAAATTTCTTATTATTACAATTAGAAGTATCCAGTGCAAAGTAAGAAACAAACAAAGTGTTATAAAAATAAAAAATCTAAAGTTTAAATTAAAAAATTTTAAAAATGATATCATGTAATAAATATCGTGAGATTTGGTCACAACTGATATATCAATATGATTCAATTGCATTTACAGGATTATTTTAAATTTTTATAAGTGCCTGTATCTTACATTTATAATATCTAATAATTTTGGTTAATCTGTCGATCTTTATCTCTGAATTTCCATGACACGTTTTAAATATCAAGTAATTTAAAATTTGAATAATTTAAATAACAAAATTTTGATAGTAATTGACTGAATTATGTTCAAAATATTAAAAATATTATTCAAGATTTAATCATAGATATCCACAGATAGTCATCAGTTTCTACAACGCACCACCATAAAAAATAACTAGTCAGGACCGTATTCAAATAGTAATATCAATTAATTCAAATGCCTTAACTGTTTCGACCTGTTTCTCATTGAAAAATTTATGAGTTTTTGTTATTTCTCTATCTATTATATGTGATTAAATTTTATGAGTCGTTCAGATGCAAACTCAAACATAAACAAAAAAAATTTCTACAGTTCTAAGTTCTACAGTTATGACGTTCCCACTTTTTGCTATGTGGAAACAAAACTTGTACGACCACTACCAAGCAAGAAGCTAAATTAACAGCAATAGAAAGAAAATTTTTTGAGCTGTGAAAGGTTGTACATTGCTGGACAGGAACAGAAATGAAGATGTCAAAGAATAACTGGAAAACTTCTCAATAAAATTCAAGGTTAAAGATTATGAATGCCAATGGAAGAAACACGTGCAAAGAATGGAAGACCATATAATGACTGCCAAAACGTGTTATGAACTATGATGCAAGTGGAAAAAATACGTAGGACATGTAAAACAGCCATGTGCTGATTATAAATCAAAACAGACTTCAGGCCTACACCGTGAAGTAGACGACGAAGTTTTCCAATTGTAATTGATTTTACTAGATACAGTCCTAAGTACCTATTAATTTATTGTTTTTTGCAAAAGTGCGTTGTTGAAACCCATGTCAGTTTGTAGATAATTATGATAACTTCCTCAAAAATATTTTTGTTACTTTTTATTTGTAAATATCCTTTCTAGAATGTATTTTCCTTCTAAAAATGAAGTCGGTTAAAACACTGATTTTATACGATTTGTTGGTTTTGGGAAATTTTTTATATATAGCACTTTGAAAATTAGACCAGGTGACCGCCATTAGCACTCATTGGCCCTTTTAACAGCATTTTTATGAATCACATTAGCATCATATTCAGCGCAATTTAATCCAGAGTACTTTCAGAATAACCGAATTCTCGTGGTTATTACTGTAATAATTTAAAAAATGTTAATTTGCATCTTAGCTTCAGTATTTTAACAATTAATAACTTAAAGCTGCAATCAGTTATATATGAGTAATTTTTGTTTTATTTAAGCTTTATTTTATTTTTTAGCTTATAGAGGTAGAGTAAAGGGAGGTAAAAGTCCGCATGGGGCAAAAGTCCCAAATTCAAATATCTCACTATATTTCAAAAATTTTTATCATTGTGCGCAAGGTGCTGTTAGTAGTCATCAATTACAGTGTCTATACCAAATTTTATCACGCAAAGTTGGATTACTGGAGAACCATGAGGTAATTACGATTTTGCGTATGCCTGATGTATCATTAGCTCTTGCAGAAATTGCGTTGAAATGTTGAAAATGAGTAGTAACCATAACTAGTATGTATTTTATTGAAAATACATGTTTCTTGCTATAAACTTATAGAATATAATCGATGTTAGGTTTGATGGTCTGGAAAGGTCATGACTCGGAAATGTTTTTGGCTACTTGGGGCAAGAGTCCTATGTTGCTGAACCCATGTCAAGCAAAAGTTTGAAGAATTAAAAAAGGCAAGAATTAACCGATGGCAAAGTGCTTTGTTTAGGCTGCAAAGAATAATATGAGAATTTATCGATGAGAGAGTGGATTCAATGCGATAGCTGCAAACAATGGTGTCACGAAGAGTGCACGAAATTGGCCAATTTATTTGTGACCATTGTTGAAATTTTTCTACATTTTATCTTTTTTATATCTTATACATTTGTTGTTTTTGCTTATTACTTTTCATTTGGAAGAAATTGTTGATTTTAATTTGACTTAAAATAGCGCAGAGTCCAATGGCGGACTTTTGCCCCACCTATGGGGTAAAAGTCCCATTTTCCGCAACTTGTGTATTATGGTTTTTTTATACACACCGTTTTCAAATCATGGCATTAATGTTATTTATAACAAAGCCTAAGTACTGTACAAACTTCTCATCCAAATATTGAGCTGATTGAGTAAAACATATAAGCGTAAAAAAATACAACGTACTAAGTGCGGACTTTTACCTCCCTCTACTCTATAATTAAAATTTTAGTCTCCCGCAAACAAATTTAAATGATTTGTATCATTTGAAGGCTGCCACACAAGTAATTTTTTAGTGAGCTTCTGGACTATCGCCTCTCTATCTGCTACCACCAGGTGGAATATCGAGGCAGTGGTAAAATGAATGAAATAAAGCTCTTCAACTTTTTTAAACCACACAATCAACTTCTTTTACGATCATGAATCGATCAAAATCGAATGCTTCATCCTGGCCTTAAGCAACATTTTATAAAGCCAAAATCCTTCCCTGATCTAGAATTCACAGTCAAAATCATTCTTTGTTCTCAAACGTCTATTTCCGTATATTAAGCAAACAAAACAGCAAATTAAAAAACGTAATAGGAGGTAAACAAGTATTAATCAGAGACACAGAGTCTACAAAATTTTATGTGATAATCAAATTATTTGTTGACAGAAGCTCATAATAATCTTATAATTTTCTCCAATAGTAAATCCCCAATCCTTTATCGGAGCGTTTAAGTGAACAACATACTTGAAGATAGTAAAAATAAGTGAATCAGAAAATTCAATGCTTCATATTTTGTCATAAAACACGAGGTACAAATTTAGTAGTATATAAACAATAAATTTTGCGACGAAATTATTACTTTCATTTTACAAGTTTTACGTGCATTGTGATGGCTACTCCATTTATTTCAACCGAAAACGTCGATTTGTTTTTTATTTGCCAAATGCAAATAGTAATTTGCATGTTTGTTTTGCAAATAATTCGACGCAATTTTTTCTACTTGTTTAATATCGATATATTAAAAATGTGCTTTTTTTCTAAACTTGGAAATTGAAAATTAAAGTGGTAGGTAAGTTCTTTTTAAATAAATGCAGAACGATTTTTACACTATTTTTAAATATAGGATGGATTATGAATTTACCATTGACTGGATAATAACATAATAACTTACTAACTACTGGAATAATTGAAGCAACATTTTTTGAATTTAAGTTTGTGGAAGCCAATCCTTTTTGGACGAGCATCGAGCTGTGATATATTGTGATGTGAAGTTTACAACATTTTAACTATAGAACTTTATTCGAAGGTGTCATAATAACATGAATTTGAAATTTAGCATACTATTGACTATAGAACTTTCAAGTGTTACATGAACTACGAATTAATAATTATTAGTGTAAACTTTTGTTAGATGATTATGACAACTATGTATTATATACAAAATATAATCATTTTTTTTATATTTAACTATTAAATAAAATTATATCTTAGTGCGATCACAAATTTTTTTTCAAACCGTCCAAAAAGTTTTTGTTGAAAAAGTATCCACAAAAGTACCATTTTACAGGAATACTTGATAAATTTTTTTGTTATTAAAACCAGCCCCACCCCCTACATAGGGGGTTTACTACCCATTGAGTAGAAGAACCCACGGCTTGCAGAAAATCAAGGCAAAAATTTTTTTATTTTTTTTTTGTTTTTTTGTTTGAGTAACCGATCTCAGAATTACAATTGAGGGAGGGCTAATTAAAACTGATTATATTCTTCTTGATTGTCGAATATAACAACCATATTTTGTCGTTTCCTTAAATAAAATTTTTTAATTTATTTTGTAACAGTAATATTATATTGCCAAAACTTTGTTGATCTGAAAAAGATAATGTAAAAATTGTCTATTCCCATTGTTTCACGATAAGCTCTATGTTTTCTAGCATCGTCATATATTTCCAGCAAGCAACGAGAACCGACGAGGGATTTAAAAACTAAATATCCATAACAATAAATTGCTAGAAAGTTCTTCCTCTGTGTCATTTATAAAAGCTGCTCTGATTGGTCAGTTCATTAATTACTATCCAAAGAACTTTACAATCCTAAAACAAATTTGTGACCTACAAATCGACGCGTTTATCCTTCCTCGTTGTTCTTCCTATTTTAATTAAGACCGCCTGGAATCTGAAGTTCGAAGTCCGGAAATTCTCATAAAAATGTTTTACTTTACCAAAATTTTTACCCGGTACTTAAACTCAGAAAACAGTACAATTCTTGATCGGGCCGAAAAATTAATTAAATTAAAATTAAATTTAAAATTAAACAAAATAGTAATTATCAAATAAACTTTGTAACTTTGCTTTAAAATTTTAGTAGTTTCTAAAGAGGATATAAATAATAGTAAAATTCAGTGCAGTAGGATTTTGAATTTTGTTTTGTGTAAAAGTTCAAATTTCTGACTGGTTTAAACACACAAGGTTAGGTTTGAAATTTATCAACGAATTAAATGTACCTTGTGAAATTGTTAAGTGTAACATTTGATAAGCCTTATGAACTTGAAAGCGTCAGCTTTATTTGTTTTAATTTGTAAATACAGTAATTATTGTTTGTTTACAAAAAATTTAGTAATATAAATTTATTCTATATTTTTGCGATCAAACTTTGTTGGTCATAATATATTAATAGGAACTTTTACTTTTAAAATAGTGCACCAATCTTTGGCAGTAAAGATAGTCACAATGCCACTTGATTTTTTTAAGATATAGAAAAAAGGTAGCTAACTACAGATATTTAGTCCACAGTCGAAAAGCAAACGGGTCGCGCATTCGCGCGTTTTGTAAGGTTTTTGAAGATGCTGATTTAATGTATTTATACCACAAGAAGCTCTTAGTGCTCACAGATGACACAATCAGCATAGATGGAATTTTGGACGCCAATTGATGATACAAGAACTTATCATCAACAAAATAGATTTTTTAATTTGCAGCCAAAAGATGTTAATTGGAAAAATGTGTAAAATTACTTACGTAATTATTCGAAAAGGAACTTCACACACAAGCAACCACAAAAAATACAAATTACTCAACTGATCAAGAACCGATCTAGGAAAAATCTCAGAAAATAAGTCACTTTTCAGAAAATTCACTCCCTTCTCGCTTGTTCGATTTTCGAATCTCCTCTGTTGCCAACCTTTGTTTTCAAAATTCACAAAGTTACCAAAGTAACCATGGTTGTTACATACAAGGTGTTACACTAGGTCAAACAATCGTACCCTGAAGTATTTTGATAAGATTAAAGAAGTGCACGTTCAAATAAATCAACAAAAACCAAAGTTTACTTCCGTTTAAAATTTTACTATAATATAGAATAATAAAATAGAAAATAGGATACAAAATTTTGAAGCACCCTATATTTTTTAATTTACATTCTATTGTTTATGAATTTAGTAATTTTGCTTTTCAACTAAACAAAGAGAATATAGGGACTGCGCAAAATTTTTGCAGGAAAAGATTAGGATATCGACAGATAGCAGGTGATTTTGGGAGAAAATAATTGCAGTTACCGAGGATCCGAATGGAAAAGTGCGAATTAGGCGGTCGATATCGTTTTTAATTAGTTGAAGTTAGTTAACAATATTCATTACCGGTTTTTCGGATTTCAAATCGATCTTTGTTCACAAGGGAACGGTCAAGATTGTAACGGGACGTTTCTCGTGATATTCCACCTGCTGTGGGTTACAGCCAATTTATTCGAGGCTGCTGTTTTGGTTCAAGCGTGCAGCAACTTGCATCATTTTCGTTTACCATCCAATATCAACTTCAAGTCGCCATTGCGAGCACCTGGGTGACAATTGAGTGCGAGTGTTCTCCTTATTGTTGGATTATCTGCTATCATCTTTCCAAGACGATACCAAAACCTCCTCGTCCAATATTACATCAGTGAGCTATAACTGACAGCTGGGCTCCATTTTGGCATATTCTACTGTGCAGGTCGAAGTCAGCTCATAATATCAGTTTGGTTGCATCCAGTGGAAATAAGTAACAAGAGGTGCTACGTTTCGAAGGGGTGAGCCTTTTATTTTTATATTCTACTTTAACTTTCGGTATTTTTGGAATACATCGTGCGACGTAGTTGTGCACATAAGTACGCGGGCGGCAATTTGGCGAAGAAAATTGGAAGATCACACTACATGATTTATCATATGACTTGTCACATGACTTCTCATATGAGAGATTTTTTTACGTTCACACTATATGATTTTTGATATTATAGAAGTTATGGCTTTTATGATTGGCTGTTGTGATGGTATGATTTTAGCTATGACTTTTCTTATGACTAAGTCATATGATAAATCATGTAGTGTGAACTACCCTTTACATCTGGCGAGCGGCGATAAGCACGTGGCGCCTTAGTTTTTTGTGTATGTTTTTGATAGGGTCGAGGATCTCCTCGGCTTGCAACCCCCCCATAAGTGTCCTTCTTTGAGCTAAGCCGTAGTGCCGCTTGAGAGACCCAAGAGTGCAGGTAAGATCGTAGGTTTTTTTTGTAAAGTGAAATTTTGTGAGTAGCATTTTAAATTTAACGTCACAATTGTGTGCTCTGTTTTTGATGTCGGAACCCTAGTCTCTGCTGCGTATGTCAGTATTGGTCTTACACGTGTTTTGTATATCCTTGTTTTACTTTCTATTAATATGTGTTTATTGGACCACATGGTGTTTCGTAAACATCCCGATATCATGGCTGCTTTGAGTACTTGTGTCTGCACCTCTGATATGGTGCTGCAGTCATTTCTACACCCAGGTATGTGAATTTACTGACCCGTTCAGTAGGTTTTTCGTCTACCATCAGTTTACATCGTATTGCATATCTTGAGATCACTATAGATTTAGTTTTTGTTGTCAACATCTGCATTATTGTACGTTTTGTATACATTATTGAGTCGAAATAGGATGAGTCGCTGTAGGTCGTCTTCATTTTTGGCCATTAAGGCCACGTCATTTGCGTAAACTACTATCTAGATTCTACTACCCCTCATTCTATGGTCAATGTTAATGTCTTTGATACTTTTAATAATTTGTTCCATTATCAAGTTAAACAATGTTGAGCTCAAGCTGTCACTCTGTCTGATTCTAGTTGTTATTGGTACTTCTTCTGTGAGGGTACTTCCTACTTTTATTCTTGTTCTTGTGTTTGTGTTTAGTTCCTTAATTATGCTAATTAGGTTTTTGTTGATTTTGTTATTATGTAGTATTATTAGCGCATCGTCGAGTTTTACTTTGTCATATGCTTGTGTAAAATCAACAAAACAAAGATGCAAATGGTTTGTCATATTCAATTGATCTCTCTACAAGTTGTCAAATTATGAATATTCTGTCAATAGTCGATCTGTTTTGGCGGAAGCCTTGTTGTTCATCACTTATTCCGATTTCATCGATCACTCTCTGGGATATGATCCTTGTAAATAATTTATAAACGCCACTTAGTATGGTTATTCCTCTGTAGTTCTTTGGGTTCCTTTTTGACCCCTTCTTGAATTTAGGCACTGTGATGTTTGTATATCATTCCTCAGGTACATTTTCAGATGACATTATGTTTTGGAACAGTTTTTGGAGTTCTCTTGATAGTGCAGTACCTCTTTACTTAATCATTTCGTTGGTTATCATATCTATTCTCGGCGATTTTCTGTTCTTCATCCTTATTATTCCTTCATCTACTTTGTTTTGAGTCATGATTATATCTTCTTCCGGGTACTCTTCCGTCCACATTCACCGTCGTTATGTTCTCTGACGGCTAGCTATTAGTTGTATCGTAGAGCATTTGAAAGTAGTTAATCCATTCGTCTTTTGATATGTTTGTGAGTTGCGTGCTTTCGGTTATTGGTTTTACTTTTTTACTGGTTACTCCCCAGGTGGAAAGACTTATATCCAAAAGTGGAAGGAATAACTATATGAAAAAGAAGATACTTGCATTTATTTTGTAGGGAAAAAACTTAAAACCTTTTTGTTTTTGATAATAAATAAACGACGCAATTAGAGGCTCTCTTATAAATGATACGGAAGAGGAGGAGCTTTCTAGGAAAATACTGTATTTGATTAAAAATGAATTATAATACACTCTACTTTCCATATGTCACTGTTTCACTTGATATTTTTTAAGAACAATATAATAATGGAAATTAGATCTATATCTCTACATCTGTGCATTTAGTTTAAATCAAAATATTTTTCAGTTTATTAGCTTACGAGAAGGGTTATCATTTTTGCGAATTTTATTAAAGTTTATCACAAGTTCATAAGGTAATTCAAATAAAGATTGTGTGCTGTTATCTTATCTCATAATCAATTTTTCATTATTATAAAACTGTGTCACTTGCGTTCAAAGATAACTTAAAAAAATATAATATGCATACGTATATACCTACTATATACGCATACAAAATTAAAAATTTTATTTTAGGTAATATTTACTTAATTTTTAATGCCCTTGAAGGTTTTTATACCCAATTGTTTAGTTAATATGTTGTTCACGTTGTCATTTGAGATGCTTGCTATGTATGCTACCTTGCACACTTTTACCCGAAGGTCATCCAATACGATAAGTTTTGGGTTAAGGCCATTCTTGGATATCCAATGCGTGATTCATAATTTTTGCTCACAAGCCTACCCTTACACGGAATAATTCAGACAGATCCTGTGCAGTGAAAATTAAGGGCAGAAATTTTTTTATTTCAGTTTTGGTGAAATAATTAAGTGCGACGCGAAAATAACAATTTTACGATTGAAACCTCGATGAATTTTAAACGAGCATATTTTAAATAAGAGAATTAACTAAGAGAGAAGGCCTTAAAACCACCAGTTTTTTCAAAAATCGATTTTAAAAACTTCGATTTTCATAGCAAATTTTACACTAACGAGGGGACAGCCAACATTGGCTCTCACCAATTTACCCCATTTTTAATATAGCGTTTGGTCATAATTAGTTATACAT
Organism: Rhagonycha fulva; assembly: GCA_905340355.1. Classification (NCBI taxonomy): domain Eukaryota; kingdom Metazoa; phylum Arthropoda; class Insecta; order Coleoptera; family Cantharidae; genus Rhagonycha; species Rhagonycha fulva. Next base: position 42,300,992 of record HG996556.1, read on the forward strand.
CAGGTAAAAATTAAAAATCCCTTAACTCAGCCAATTTGAAGAAAATCGATTTTGAAGAACGAAAATTCCCATTAATTTTACATTGCATACATCGCGAGTAATATTTAAAACGGAACATAATGCATTACGGTTATGCAACCAATGGTTTTCTCATAAGAATTACATTGACAACCTTGACATGCAATTTATACAGCTACCATACGATTTTCTCCAAATTGGCTGAGTTAAGGGATTTTTTATTTTTACATGATGTATAACTAATTATGATCAAACGATATATTAAAAATGGTGCAAATTGGTGAGATCCAATGTTGGCTGGCCCCTTGTAAGTCGCTCCGTGATTGGTGAATTCTGGCATTCTGTGATCGATCCGTGCAAGTTAAATTACTCTTTAGCTATACGTAGAGAGAGGATAACCGGAGCAACACTAGCATTCATATTCTTCAACAGTGCACTTCGAGCAAAAATCATGTTTTTTAATAGTTAATGTGCAGTAAAAATGGCTGGAAGCGCTCGAGCAAAGAAATTTTTTAAATTTTACTTTTATTATTTTTAAAATACTCTTCCACTTAATTACGTTTCTTTTTCGATTTTTTACAAACACCGTATCTATTTTACCTTATCAGTCACATGTAGACGAAACGTTTTACTCCTACTTACTTCCTAAAAAATTAAAGACAAAATTTATCTTACAATCTTAATTAGCAATCAATAACAAAATGCAACAAGGATAAAAATGTAGGTACATTGTGCAATTAAAATGACAATTAAAACTTATTATTGTTTATATTAAAAAATGTTTTTCCTGTAACTTACTACAATATAAATTCGAGTTTCTCATCAACACTTGAAAATTTAAACGTCGCTTGATTTAGTGGCGTGGGAGGAGGTCTACGAACCTAATAAATGTCTTGAGTTCGAATTTTAGTTACTTTCCGAATTATTTGTGCCGTGATTTGGATTCCACGTTTTGCTGTAAAAACAGTATTCTTATATTAATTTTCATATAACAAAGTTAACGATTAACAAAGGTACTTTATCAAGGTTGTTGTTTACATATTTAGTCATATTATAATGCTCGTGCAATATTGTAAGATAAGATAAAGTACACTTTTTATGTTATTGCAAACGCAGATTGTTTAGTAGTTTCGACCAAGCTGAAAATGCCTTTTGCGACAATAAATATGGCTACTCCAATTAATAGTACGCAAAGTCAAATCTTCGTTTTACCTGATTCTGTGAGTGCATATGATAGAATACAAGAATCTTCATATAAAAAATATGAAATCTTAAATTGGATAAAAATCGTAAGTTTGATCTTGTTAAGAATGATTAACAAATGATTAAGATCTTTATTTTACAGTGCCTTACAATATTTACAACAATTTTCTTCTCTTTGGGTGCTAAATTCAGCATAAATGTTACGACGGATATGGCAATAAATGCATTATTGGGTGCAATCACAATTTATCCCATTATTTGCTTAATCTTCTCGTTAAACTTTTACAAAACACCGAAGAAAATTGTAAGTTTTTTGTTGGGTTTAGACACAATTAGATTAAAAATTTTTAATTTTAGAAAATTCTTAATTCGGTCATAAGTGTGATGTTGTTAGTATTGTCGGTAATAATAATTTCGTCGTGGTGGCAAATTCAAAACGTTATGGATCATTTAGACAATAGTGACTTAATTTTATACAGTGATTATCAATTTTATACCACTTTTAGACTAATTGGTGGACTTATTGGAGCTTTGAGTGCAGTTTTTTATACGAGTGAATCGGTTTTAATGTATTTTGAATATAACAATTACGTATAACTTTTTGGTTAATAGCGCAACATTTTTATTAGTGTACCTTATTTTGTAAAAAAAAAATATGTTTACATATTGATAAATTATAAATACATTAAATAAACAAAGAGGTTATTTGAGTTTACCAGATGTATTTGACAAGTCAAAATAAATACTAGGTAGTAAATCTAATCGATCTCGCACTTGTGCGTATTACGCACAATTTTAAATTTCTTTTACTCTATTCCAAATAAAAGAAAATATTTATTGTAGGAGTTCAAATAATAATTTGATCAATGACTAATTTTGTTCAGATTATTAACCTTTTATCTGAATATTTACATCGATAGTGGAATAAAAAGTAATGTAGTATGAAAAATAATATTAAAAATAAACCGCTCGAATTATTCTGAAGAGGGTAAAATGAGTAATACGTTTATTTATAAATTAACAATAGAAATGTGCATTCATTTTTAGTAAATAATTTAAATTAGATTTGTAGAGCAAGCTGATGATATTTATACGGAAAAACATTTAAATTTTTCAAGTCTCTACATAATATCAGATCAATAACTTTTAGAAACTAAATTAATTGAGTCTAATTTAATTCAACTGGATGATATTACTATAGTATTCTTCGGTTTTCCTGTTGGAAACCAAACCGATTATTATTACACGTAAAAGTTAAGTTGTAAGCTTTGGGTACGTTTTAATAGATAATCTTGATAATTTTGCCCTAATATTCGCTTTTCCTTTCACAAAGCATAGTTATACCCAAACTGAGGTCGATTATAGGTTTCATGGCTGATTTTACTCATCCTATTGGTACAGTAGTACAAGATCGACTCGTTCTGAATTAATGCAGAAGTAATACAAAACACTTGCTGCTGATTCAAACGAAGTACTCCAACAGACGACAATAAAACGCAGGTTTAGACTGTTAACAAATTTCAATATTTTTTATTTGCTACAGTTTAATTAATTTATTGCAATTTTTAATTTGAACAGTAATTCGTTGACTTCGCCTCGTACATAACAGTAAATTTTGGGGCAAGTGCGATAATCTGGCATCAGATTTTAAAAATTTAAATTTAATGCAAACATCAAAATTTGTATAATTTAAATTTATTGAATATAATCTAATCTCAAACACAGCTTTGAATTTATAATTTTAATTAATTGAATGCAATCTAATTTCAATGAAAGGATTAACACATAAAGGTTTTAATCATAAGTTTCAAATTTTTGAATAAAAGCTTAACAAATTTATAAATGATAAAACACATTATAATACCATTTTTTATATTTTTGATTTTGGTCAAAAAGCAATCTGTAAAAGATAAAATCGCTCACAATACATACGTAACTTAAGCTTCAACTCAAAGTACTCGTATAAGCAATCAATAATACAATTAATATCAATAAACATATTATTATTATTAAGTCAACCGATCTTAGAGCCCAACCATTAGCAATTTTAATAAAACTGTGGGCTCATTTAGATGTTAATGAAATGGACTTTTATATGAAATGTCATTTCAGACGATAAAACATATTTTGATTATTAAAATTTCCAAAAATAGTATTGTTTGATTCATTTTAAATTTTATCAGTGATACTCCATTATTTAGTATAACATCCTGTACCACAAACAAATAGTGAAAATTTGAACATTAGACCTAATGCGAGTTATTAGCTGTAATGAAAATTTACTTCATTCAAATTTGACAGATTACATTTACAAAATAACCTCACAAAGTGTTGAAATCCTAAATTAGACGTTTCGGTATTAGTGGCATGCTTAAAAACACTTAAATCGATTATTTCACTAAAATGGATTATAAAGAAGAGCAAAATAATGAAATCGAAGCTCTGGAGTCGATTTATTATGGCGACGTTACAAGTAAAGTTACAATTTTTTGGTATTTCTTTTGTAACAGTTCAATCTTTTAGTAATTTCTACTGAACCATACCATAAATTTAGTATACCGATAAAATCGGAACAATACGACACAGAAATCGAAGATGGTATAACATGTAATTTAGTGTTTACTTACGGTGCTAAATATCCTGACGAGGTACCGAATGTAGAAGTTGAGGAAGCTATTAACATCGATGAAAGTAACCAAACCGAATTATTGTCGTATTTAAAAGAGCAAGCAAATGAAAATTTGGGGATGGTTATGGTTTTTACTCTGGTTTCCGTTGCTCAAGAGTGGTTAAATTTAAAGTGGGATGACATTAAAAAGTTTAAGGAAGAGGAGAAAACTAGAAAAGAAAGGGAGCTTGAAGAATTAGAAAGGGTAATTAGTTACTGCACTTTTTTATTAAAACTTGAAATTGTGGTTTTTTCAGAAAAAATTTGAGGGTACCAGAGTTACGGTGGAATCGTTTTTAACTTGGAGAGCGAAATTTGAAGACGATTTAGGTATCAAGAAAAAGAGGGAAGCTGTTGAAAGGGATGGAAAGAAGTTAACTGGGCGTGAATTGTTCATGACTGATAATACATTAAACGAGTCTGATTTGAAATTCTTAACTGGTACATCTTTTATATTTCTAGTGGTTACATTAGGTTTTACCATATCTTTATTTTTAGGAGATGAAGTTAAAGTTAATGAATCACTTTTCCAAGATTTAGATGATTTAGAATTAGAAGATGATGAAGATGATCCAGATTTTAATCCCAATAATTATGATAGTGATAGTCCTTAAGTGAATTTTTTGAGGAACTGCATTTTTTTATTGTTTTACTTGTTTTAAATAAAATACCAGAGCAAGCTTAAAATGTTTAATTGAATGTTAATTTTTTCCAGTTTAGGGAGTCTTCAGGCACAAAATAAGTTACTGTTGGTTCTCACATGAGAACCTCTATAAATATTACTATATATTTCTCATTAAATTTAGGATATAGAATTTTAAATCAATGTGATTGATAAAAACAATTTTACTTAGAAACAGTAAAGCTCTTAAATTTGACTATCTTTTATCACTCTAAAAGCAAATGCTTTTAGTGCACCTTTAGAACTTAAAACTTTGATGGTTTTATCCTTTTATCACTTGAAAATTTTAAAGTAGGAATATGTTTTTATAAAGATTAAAGAGGGTTTGATTTTCAAGTCAATATTTTGTGATTTCTCTGCTAATTTTTTAGTGCTTTTATATTCTGCAGCTTTTCAAGATTTTTCACCTGCTTTCTTCAGATATAATTCTATCTATATCTTTCAAAAAATTGATTCTACGAAAAAAAGTGTAGGGACCTATTTTCTGTAGAATTACGTACATCGACCACAATTTTTGTTATAACCATGTTCATCAAAAAATTGTTAATTTTTGAGATATTTCCGAAAAAAACTTCGAGGTTCACAAAGATATTATGCTTCACAAAAATTTATATCTTTGATATCCTAAGATTATCTTAAAAAGTACCATAATTTAAATCACCAGTTCTAGTTTTTTAAGGCTTGAATTATAGTTTTTCGCAAATATCTCAAAAATTATTAATTTTTCAAGAAAAATTGTCATGATAAAAATTGTAGTTTATAAAATTCTACACAAAAATGGCTTGTTGAACTTTTTGTTCGTAAAATCAATCTTTTCAAAGATACGGAGATTAAATTACTTCTGAACATAAATAGCTCACAACTCGTAAACGGCTCGATGCCAGAAGTGAATGTTTTGACATCAACATCATTTAAACTATAAAATATATTATGTAATTAAAATTAGCGAATTTAATCTAAACTAAATTTACCTACATCTGAAAACCACAGTTTGGTACTATTATTTCAGAATAATATTAAAACTTTAATTATACCGAGTTATTATAAAATTCAAAATCCTTTGAATTATTAAGCTTTTAGAGGATTATTTCCATCTGTCATCAGAACAAAGTTTCATAAATTTTTTATGAAATGCGGATTATCCGCGGTGGCTGTAGGAGGCATTTTTATAAAAAAAAAAGAAGGTTTTTTCGTAAATCACAAATATACATATAGAAATAAAATCACTGTTTTCCGGATATTCGTAGTTTTTCATATTGTTTAACCATTAATCGGCAATTTTGCGGCTTATCCGCGAAATTCGATTATCCGCGGTATCCAAGCCAGTCAATCTCGCGAATAATCGGGAGGTTACTGTATTTAAACTACCAAACTCCCGAAACAAACGAGAAACAAAAAGTGCCCCGATTGTGGGAATTTTAGATAGCGAAATACATTCACTGTGGTTTCTACTGAAAACCAATAAAATTATTTTTGGTAAAATCCAAAATTACACATTTGAAGCTTAGTATGGCATTTAATAACTTTATTCATGTAGCAACTTTCTACCTTTTTAAACCTGACAATATCGCAAGGGGTCCCAAGAAAATCGAGTTTTTCTAAAACGGTTGCGGTCCAGTGTCCACAGCAATACTGATGAATGTCGCTTAGTTTTAACTTTTATGTCAAATTTTATTAATGGCATTCTTTAATATAAAATGTACCTACCTACTTAAATATAATAAATACAAAATTTAATTTTTTTACACCGAAGACCGGAGTTTTGAATTAACCATTTAAAACCTTTAAAAGCAAATATCTCAAAACTTCAATTTTGGACATTCATCATTCTTGCAGTGTACCCTTCATTTGTTTCTACAGGGCCCAATAGCTTTTTCATCACCCTTTTTTCAAACACTCTGAGCTTTTCTTTCTCCGCTTTGTTAGGCAGAGCAGCTTCAAACCGTATAGAACTACAGGTCTTATATCAAGTGTTTTATAAATTTAAATCTTTGTTTTTTTTATTAAGTTTATGTTCTTTAATTGATTCTGATTTCTATAGAACGCTTTTTTTCCTGTCATCATTCTCTCTCTTCAGTTCTTTTACCCTACAGATAGGGTGTGGTGAGCGTTTAACAAAGGCTTTTTATGGCAGATTAGTCTCGGTGGTTTGCCATTGCCTTGCGAGAGAAGAGGGTCATAATGAAGTTGGATAAATTTTTGTAGCCGGGTTGGGGATCGAACCTAAGGCTTCTAGCTTAGAGTCCGGTTGTTAGCCCGTTCACTTAGTCACCATTCTATCCTTTATAATTTTTCCTTTTTTGTTGGTGTTATTTATCTGTATTCCCAAGTATTTAAGCTTTCTAATCTTTTCGAATAGATAGTCTAGAATTCTTCTCTTTCAAGTTTCCGCCTTTTCTTTTGTTGCATTTCATAAATTTGGTCTTGTCTTCTTTTACAACTAAGCCAGCTTTACGAACTTCTTTTTTTATAACTATCTGATGAGCTTTAATAAAAGCGGAACAACATTGTCATAGTTTATAATACCATGATATATTCATTTAGTTTTCACTGACTTGCAAAAAGTGTTACAAAAATGTAATTCAATGAAATTATCCAAAACTTTAGCTTCTAATAAAATAATTTCATTTTTTGCCAATCAAAAGTTAAAAAAATGAATTTTTTTTATTATAAATTAGTTTTGTATTTTTGTAGTTCTGTATTATTATTTACCATACATTTTCTATGTAATAAAATTGTTATTTTAAATTAACCTTTTTTTGTGAAATGATAAAGGGGGCCTGCCGTAGTTTTGCACCAGGGCCCGATTTTGACTTGCTAAGTGATTCTGTTCAGGTTTCATTCTCGTGACTTCTAATTGCGGCTTTCAATTGTCTGTGGAAGCGTTCAACCATGCCATTTGATGCTGGATAATACGGTGTAATTCAAATATGGGTAATTACATAATATTACAATCATAAAAATGTAATATAGTAAGATCTATCTATGAGTAATTACTACTTTTATTTTTCATTATTTTAGTTTCTAACTCAGTCGTAACTTTTAAAAGTGGTACACCAAAACTTTGATATATAGTAATTGCTTATGAAAATACTTTTGGAACTGTCTCGGCCATAATGTCTGCTAACGAAATTATTACACATGAGAGTGTATGATTAGCAAATAGTACAAAATAAAAATATCTTTCTAAAGAATATGTCTAAAGTGGTCGATGTCTATGTGTGCTTTCAAAAGTTTGCGATTGTACTCGCTGTAGTTTTATTGGGCTACCAGTCAACTTTTTTGTATAAAATTATTTCTGTAAATGTGACAAGTTCAAACAAAGTTGTTCATTCAAGCGTGTCTTTAATTTTAGAATTGTTTGACTTGAAAAACGCCAAGACGATTCCTTGACAACGTAACCTCTTTTTGAATGCCGATGCAGATATTATCACAGTTATTGTAAAAATCAAAAGAAATTATAAATTGGCGAAGATTAACTTTTTAATAAAATCTGAAATTTAGTTATACATTTGTTTTATATCTTTTAAAATTCTCTTTGTTTAATAAAATCTAACTTTTAGTTAGACAACTGTAATCTTGTCAAATTTAGTTATGTCTTTCCTCAATTTTATAATAAATTGAAATAACTTTTAAAATAATTTTTTACGAGTAAAGGTCAAAATAATTTTTTTGTTAGTCTCACGGTTTCCTTGACGACGGTGACCTCACAGCATTGCTATGAAAAAACTTTGAAATAAGAAAATATTTGAACGGCTAAAGCTATCAAAAGAAAACTTTTAGAATAAAATACATTAAAACCTAGGATTTCATTTTAAAAAGTTTTTTAGGTTAAAGAAAAACTCAAAAATAATAATAATTTAAAAACAAAAAAAAACTAAATAAATAGCAATTTTTACAATGTAAAAATGTAGCTTTTTACCGACAAACAATTGCTTTTTTATTCTCTCTTTCTTATAGATAATAAACAAAGACATTGTGGCCATATAATCGCAAGATAAAAATTTTATTATTTTACATTTTACTTTTGATCACCTTAATAATTAATATTGTTTGCTACCGCGTTTATAAAAATAATGAAATAGCAAATGAGGAAAAATCTTTCCCTAAGTAGCAAAGGAACAACTTGATTTACCTCGGCTAGCTCATTTAATAATTGTAAAATCAATTCAGTTGTATATCTGAATTGCTCTTAATCAAAATCAAAACAGGCCTAAAAGGCCCTTGGCTTCATTCCCTGCCTACCTAACCTGTCTTGTCAACTCTCATGTGTGACGCGTCGTATCAACGGTAATGACGTCGACACAAATATCAGGGATCACCACAGAGTGTAGATGCCCACCGGAAGGCCGAGCCAAGAAATTCTGTGCAATTCGCGATTTGAGCCCAGAATTTCCGCTTTATACTCAACCAGCGATCACATCACTCCACTGCTGTGGCTTAAAACTTTAATTGCTAAAAGAATAAATTTTTGTGTATCAAAAAAAGTATCAACATTTCAGTTATTAGGTTATAAACACAGTTATAAACATAACTTATAAACACAGTTTATCAACCAACAATACCTTTGATGCCCCTGTAAGAGGATATTTAGAATTTTAATAAATAAGAGAAAAATTATTCTAAACAAAATTAATTATTAAATACTTTTCCTATCTTGTTCCAATGTCGTAAATAAAATTGATTATTAAACTTTCTTCTAACTTCTATATTTTTCCTAGCAAATTGGACTTGAATTTAAAATCTAACCCATCAAAATTAATCTGTGAATGGCAATAACGTAGTATGGTCGTAATAATGGAAGCCGATGACATTCATACCATCCACCATCAAATTTTTTTTTATTTTATCATCAATCGCTTTGCAATGAAATGCGAACTATTTCCCAGTTTTCCAAAAATTAACACACTTTTCTGATTAAAGAAGTCTTCTGACTCATAAATATTTAAAAATTAAATTTTATGATTAACCACTCATCGTGTTTTTGTTTTAAGAGATAAAATGTAACATGAAAATATTTTAGACGCTCTGACGCGCCTGTTAAGAACAGAATAATTGAATTATAGTCGGGAACGATAAATATGACAAGAATCCCAAGGTATAGAGACCGATCACGAAATAGTTACGTTAAATAGATCACGATACAGAAGTTTTAGGCAGCTAACGCAATTAAAATTCAAACATCTGCCTTTAGCACGCAAAATTAGGCTCTAGAATCTTGTACGGCTCAAAAGAATTTGAAAATTAAATACGCATGCAAGGAAGTAATAGCAACAAGGTCGCGACTTTTTTCATTATTAAATTTAGATAAAGTAGAAAATTAGCATTTTCTTATAGCTTTCGTTTAACATATTAAAAATGTGAAAAATAGGTATTTGGAGTTGCGAAGAAAATTTAAAAATTTCATATTATTCCCCTCTTTGTAAATCAGCAATCATATTTTTTGTACCGATAGTTTTTCTCGGTTCAGGAAATTTTTGAGAAAGAATTTTTGGAAATAAACGGTTATAAAAATTTCAACATGTACTTCTAAGAAAGCATATTATATACATAATAGATAAAACTAATAGGGCCAAAAGGGCTTATTAGTTATGAAAGTCTTATTGGTATGTAGTACCTAATATATTACACGGAAATGTTTACAGTAGTGATATTTCTACCCTCTTTTGTGGGTCAGGGGTTGCTGCTAGGCAAATATTGGAAATAAACTTTCTTTGGGAGAAATTATAAGGAATAAATTTTATTGTAAAATTTTTTTGATAGGCTTCATGTTTGTCGAGGTACTGGGAAAAAAATTTTTGTTCTCTATTTTTCAAGATAACAGAGCTTCCTCGAGGAATTCAACGGTGTACTGTTTTCCCATAGGAAACTAAATTTTAATCATTTGTTACATATTTTTCTTCTACTAATAATAGCTAATGAAGACAGCCATCTTTTAAAAAATAACCATGGTATTATTATTTATGAGGAACAATATTTATTGAAAAATTTTTACCTTCTCGTTTTTGGAACTTACGTGTATCATCCAATTGGTGTGTTATAGACGGAAACTTTTAAATTGAATAAGATGTAAAATAGATGAATGGTATTAGCAAGTTCCGTAAACTAACATAAAGTCCCAAACCAATTGGATATATAAACTCTAAAGAGTAAAGACAGAATGAAGGGTAATGTTCCGAAAATAATACATAACGGTCATATAAATGTCTCAAGAGACTTCCAAATAGAAGAAAAAGTATTAAATATTTAACACACATCTTAGACTATCTATACTTGATATTTACTTTCCCCAGTAATGGAGTAGAAAGTCATTCCAAAACAAATAACTGCAATTATAATTTTAACATGTAATAAAAATTATTATTAGAAAATTCGATCGTTATTTTTGTTTATTACTACGTTATTAATTATTAAAATCAAAAAATACCATAGAATTATTTTAGAAAAGTTTATAGGTACATAAAATTATGTAATGCATAATTTAGAAATGATTGATAGGATTAGAAAATATTCATGTGGCTAAATAACCTCAATGACAAGTTTTGATAGTTTCGGTATCTCAAAAATTATATCAAACTTAAATTTTTAAGATGAAAGAAAATTAAAAAGAAAACTCTTTTATTCGAAAATATGTAGAAATTCTAACTCAAAAATCAAATTTAAAATCTTACCATTTTCACGTTTTTATATGAAAAGCTGACTTGCGCTTTCCGAATTTCCAGGACTGCGCCACTGTAAAGCGCCAGCTTTTCCTCCTGAATTTTATCTGAAAATCAAAATCAATATATGTTGCGGTTTCTTCAGATACGGACGTATTTCAGCGCATTTCCATGTTTATATAAATTTCATGAAACAAACGTAATTAAAAATTTAGATTGCCCTTGAAATTAGTTAAGGGCTCGACAAAAATGTCGAAATTTTACCGGTTATTCAAAGCGGGGTAGCGAAAAAATTAGAAAACCTACTTTAAGAAAAAAAAATGTTTAAAAACTAAACATGTGAAGGAGCTGGAAGAAAAATAAGAATACAACGTAAGAAATGCATCTGCACTTCGAAAGGACAGTGAACGCCAAAAGTGACTGCTCGATTTTGTCATTAACATGGATGGGAAAAGTTCCAGATGAACTACCAGAGGTAAGTAATTAACCTGTTTTTGTTTACACGACGTGTACATGCTTGCACATTATTTGATCAACTTTTCGGCGAAAAAATAATTTTTAAGTAATTTATCCTTTTTTTGTTTTTATAATATTATATTATTCTGAACGTTTACGAAATTTAACTTTTCACTTTATTTAAATGTCGGCCTTAATCCTTAAGCTTTTAGATAAGCTTTTCATATAGTTTATAAGCAACTCGCTAAAACGGATGACATTCCTTTAAGATGTCATCAGTATCTTTCGAATGATAATTAAATTGTTGATTAATTGGAGCTGCTTCTTAATAAAAAGAAATTATCAGGCGCTTCATATCGCGAACTGAAAGTATGGGTAAATTTTACACTGAAAGATACGCAAACTGATTATTAATTAACATCAAGAAGCTTCTAAAATGTTTAAAAGTTGCATAAAAAGTTATTTTATACGTTAATGTATCACGGAAGTGTGAAGTCATGTTGAAATAAAATTGGAATATGCATCATCATCATCAGTCATTATCACCAGAAGAGGTGACTTTTATTGAAAATGTAAACTTTCTGATTTTCATAATTCCATCCTTTTAGTTAAATTATACTTGAAAATTTTAATACTTGGCTTGTTCCTTCACGTATTCATGATCTTATTTGAGTTGGCAAGACGGTAAAACTCGCAATCAACGTAGGTAAATAATTTCTGTAAATTAAACGGAATTACAAATTAATTTTCAAATGCTTACTTGCCTTCTCTGCCAACAGCTATTGCTTTAAAAGCCTCGAGATATATTAGTGTCAGCTTTTAGTTAGTAGTAAGTATGTGATTTTTCATTACGAAATTATTTCGAATAAAAACCATCATAGATTCCGTCTAAGTATATAACAAGTAAAGATAGATGAAACGTTGACTTTTCTTTTGTAAGAAATTGTTATTGCCCTTTTAATGTACTTGTTCGCATTAGAAGAACATAGTCGTTATAGTAACTGATTCAAAGAGTAGAAGAAAAATTGCAATGTTTAGTTGCTATCATCGCTGTACAATGGGATAAAAATGGTTTGGTCGATAATGAGAAAAGAGACTGATTGTACGACCAATAAACTGAATTATTGCATATTTTTTTCACTTTGAATTACTTCTGGTTGAGACTTTTCATCTCTTAAAAAATTTCCTAACATCGTCGCCACTATTGATGAAAGATAAATGTAAATTTGTTAGATGCAGCACATTATCACCTAAATCAAATTTAAATGCGGCTCTTAGGCCGCACAGTTTGGAGAATCTAATTAACAAAATGAAAATCAATTTTAATACTTCCTAGATTGTTTGTAAGTGATTTAAATTATAACTTACCAAATGAAACCAAAACTATGAACTTCACTTTAGTAACGTTTAGCACCCTGTAGAGCCCGAGCTGTGGCTTTCAGCTTTCTCGTAGGTTTTCTTAAAATTCTCTTTAAAAGCACCCACGCTCGGATATCTAGAAACTTTTGAGACTTTGTTTTTGCTTTAAAGTTGTATTATGTGTTTTCAACAAATATTAGAAAAGTTAATATTATTTTTTTGACTAATTAATTTACTAAATATAAAGCTGTTCCTTCTCATCTCTTTCGGTCTGATTGGATAGTTCAGTTATCTTTAACCAAGAAGGTTTACCAACCTAAAACAAGTTTATGTTTCAAATCCGCCTAGTAAAACTGCAGGCCGAATAACTAGGCCTTCATTTATGATCTCGTTTCGCATAAGTGAGGTCAAATGTCAAACAAATAATATGATAATATCTGGGAGATCCGTTTGATTTAGATCATATTTTTAAGGTTTAAAGAATAAAGAGATTCCTGGTGTAAATTATTTAAAAATTGAATTCGAGAACTGTAAACCTCCTGACTTAGGAAGTACTCCATACCTCAAAAATTTTCCCGTATTTTAAACGGTTGCGATTTAATAAAATCAATAACAAAATACCTTATTAGACTAGGCAAGTTTTTGTAACTGGGAATTAGGGATATGAAATAGCCTTCAGATATAGACGGTGTTCTGGGAATTCGGTTTGCTAACTACACGTAACATCTGAATTAGCACCCCTGCTATTCGCGAAGTAAAATATACAAGTTATGTATTCAAATACTCATTTATATTATTAATATAGGACCCCCAAATTTGAAAATTAACTCTGACTACAATAATAACACAAATTACAAAATTCAATATAATAATTTGCTAGAAAGCTCCTCCTCCGTTTCTGTGCTGCTTTGATGCCTCTAATTGTTTAGTTTATAAATAACCAAGAAAAGTATATTAACCTAAAAATAATTTACGATCTAAACTACAGTTGAAAGCATCTGCTTTTTCAAGTAAGGCAGAATATTCAACTACAAAAACAACAACAAAAATAAGATAAATTTTATAAAGATTTAATTGACAAAGTTTACTGTATAATTTAAAAATTGTATAACATGTGATTATGGTCTCTTTTTCAGCGCCTGCGTTCTTATACCATGAAGAGTTAATTATTTATTTAGAAAAGTTACGAATTAATAATATCAATGACAAAACATTCACTATCTTGGTTTTTGTAAGCGAAACGTGGGGGTGGGTATGGAATACCCTTCAATGCATAAACTGAGTTACAAAATTTGAAAAACTTAAAAGAAAATGTTTGATCTACGGAATAAACTAATGCATTTAATATGTCACGTTCCCTTCTGAGTGGGTTGATGGCCGAACAACTATGGCTTATGCTATATAGTTGCATTTTTCTTTTTTAAAGCCGAACTTTCTAAAGTTTAGCTTAGAATCCTTTTTTGATTAAAAATTAAGTGAAAAAATAATACTTTGGGCGTTATCAAAAGTGCTCCTATAAATGACATGGGAGAGGATAGTTGGCATAGCAAGACTTCAGCCGCTGTTAGTTATCTAATATGTAAATTATTATGGTTGTTTAGCCTGGAATTACACTGGGAGGATTGTGACAAATTAAATGTGTTTGAATTTTGTAATCATTATTATTTTTATTGCTTTTTTTTCTTCTTTTCAACCTTTCTCTATCCACTGCTGGATGTAGGCCTCTCTTTTAGACTCTCCCCAAGTGGGGAAAGAGGGGGTTTTGCCTATAGCTCACCACGCTGGGCAGACGGGTTGGCGAGTAGTTCACAGATCAATTTTAGACTTTTTAAATCACAGCACATATCCAACGCAACCAGGGTTAGAACCTCAGTTTCCCGCTCTCTAGTCCACCCGTGTTTGATTTATGCCAAACTGCTGATTATTTTTATTGCTACCTTATAATAAAAGAAACAACTCAACAACATCGTGCTGTAGAAGTATGGCTAGTAGAAATGTATGTGGGCGTGTGTAATTGTTGCACCATGTTACATGGAAACCGTGTTCTCCAAGTACCGTGTTATAATAAAGTTGACTGAATTTGTATATAATTTAAACCTAATAATTCCCAGCTTGCAAGTGTGGATGCTAATTCAGATTTTGCATTTACTACTTAGCAAACCCAAATCTCGTAAGTTCGTCTAAACTTGAACAGTATCCTACGCTCTTTTAAAATCTATTGTCACATTAACCAGTATAATATTATGTAGTGTATGTTCTGTCTAGTTCAGAGTCAAGAGGTTAAAAGTTACATTTGCATCTTTTAATTTTACGCATTGAAAAAAATTATTTCAATTAAACAAAGCGTTGAAGTTATCTTAATCTGGTAAACTTACAAATAAAATTTTTTATAAATTACACGTAAGAGAAGGAGATTTCTAGCAAATTATAATATTAAACTGCTTCAGAGAGTGTACATTTTTAATAAAAAGAAAACAAAATTAACGGATAATCTGTAAACAATTCAACGTTTTTATACAGTCCTTAAAATTATATCCTTAATATGGACGTTTTGGCGTTATTTTAGGGTCCGTTGACTTAGCCCCCCCAAGTTAAAATTTTTTCTCAAAAAGCTAGCTTCCGAATCTTTATAGCTAGCACCAGCTAGCACCCAAGTATGAAAGCTAGCACCGTTATAGTTTTTCCACAAATAGCAACTGAATTCGGGGGGGGGGGGGGCAAGTCAACGCTAGCCTCCCCAAGTTAATATTTTTTCTCAAAAAGCTAGCTCCGGAATCCTTATAGCTAGCACCAGCTAGCATCCAAGTATGAAAGCTAGCATCGTTATAGTTCTTCCACAAATCGATATTGAAACCATTGCACAGTGGGGTATGTGGCTTCAAAACGTGGCAATAAATGAAATTCTACTTTATCGGATTTATTAGTTAGATATGTATTTTGGGGCTCTTAGTAGTATTTAAAAAATACTTTTAATAATTGTTTGCACATTTATTTATTTTAAAAAATGAGTTTATTTAAAAAAATTTAATTTATCTGCAAAAAAATTAGGAAGAGCTTTAAAGCTTCCAAATTTAGAAAGTATGTATAAAAACGTCTAAAAAAATAATAGCAAAGCTCAGCAAGAAAATAAAATTTTTAAATCCCACTTATCATTATTATCCTCAAAAAAACTAAAGTTACTAATCATATTCAAATCTTCCGTTGTTCAGGTGCATTTCAGTGCCCCCCCCCCTCCCCCACTTTCAAATTTTTGGTTGAATTTGGTGTCAAACGTTAGAGAATCGTTTGAGCTTGAATGAGCTTTCAGTATTTTTGTTTGATCTTTAAAGGTCGCGAAGTTATTGGCGAAAAACTACTCGGGGAGGGGGGAAGTTGCAGACATGTTTTTCCGTTTCTCTTCTTATTTTGAATTTATAAGTGCAATTGATGTTAATCAATAGAGTTTTGCTTGAGCCTGAATAAGCTTCAGTGAGCAAGAGTTTAAATTAATTTTTTACAAACTTACGGATAATTAAAATTTTTGACTAAACTCCGAGCAACACGCGTTAAATTTTAAGTTTTTGTAAATCTCGTAAGTTGATAATCTACATACTTTGAATATACATAACTTCTCTAAATACGCAATATTTTATTTTTTACAAACATAAATTTTTTTAAAATCGAGTAATTTACCGAAATAGAAATCATGCCGAGAATATCTAATATTGATTTGCAGCAGCTTAACGTTGTTATTGTTGCTAATAAAAAAATTTTTATGATCCAATGGTTAAAATGTCTTGGGGCTCATCAAATATCTGTTAATCGGAAATAGTAAATCAATTGGGTAATACTACCGTTTTGTCAAAATAATAAATTTTAAAAACATTACGAATTAACGCATGTTGCTCGGAGGTTAGTCAAAAATTTCAACTATTCATAGCTTTGCAAAAAATTAACTTAAACTCTTGCTCACTAAAGGTCATTCAGGTTCAAAGGAAACTATCGATTGACATCAATTGCACACATAAATTCAAATGAGAAGGAAAACTGCAAACCATGTCTACAACTATCCCCCCCCCCCAGTAGTTTTTCGGGGATAACTTCGAGATTTTTGAAGCTCAAACAAAAATAATGAAAGCTCATTCAGTTTATTTGAGTAAAATATAGAGAATTTACATATATCCAGAGTATGAAATTTTAAAAAACTAAAGATTTAACGCATGTTGCTCGGAGTTTAGTCGAAAATTTCAACTATCCATAACTGTATAAAAAATTAACTTTGTCTTGCTCTCTGAAGCTTATTAAGGCTCCAACGAAGCCTATCTCTATCCTCTAGCGATTAACATCAATTGCACATACAAATTCAAAATGAGTAGGAAAATTAAAAAACATATCTACTAGTTTCTCCTAGTTCTCCTAGAGCTTCTCCACTAGTTTTTCTCAAATAACTTCGAGACGTTTGAGGCTAAATCGAAAATAATAGAAGCACATTCAAGCTCAAACAATGTTTTAACGTTTGACACCAAATTCATCCAAAACTTTGAAAGTGGAAGAAGGGGAGGGCACTGACATGCACCTGAAAAATGGAAGATTTAAATATGATTAGTAACTTTAGTTTTTCTTGCGGATAATAATGATAATTGAGATTTAAAAATTTTATTTTCTTGCTGAGATTTGCTATATTCACGTTTTACTTGAGACGTATATACACATACTTTCCAAATTTAGAAGCTTTAAAGCTCTTCCAATTTTTTTTGCCCATAAATTAAATTTTTTTAAGTAAATTCTTTTTTTAAGTAAACAATTATGCAAAGTATTTTTTAGATACCACTAAAAGCCCCAAAATATATATCTAACTTATAAATCCGATGAAATAGAATTTCATTTATTGCCACTTTTTGAAGCCACATACACATACCCCACTGTGCAATAATTTCAATATCGATTTGTGGAAAAACTATAACGGTGCTAGCTTTCATACTTGGGTGCTAACTATAAGGATTCGGGATCTAGCTTTTTGAGAAAAAATTTTAACTTGGGGGGCCAAGTCAACGGACCCGTTATTTTATTAATTCGTTTGTTATTTTTTTGTGCATTTTATGGTTAATCTTTCTTTAGTTTTTATTAATTTGCTAGTAATTAATTTGAAATCATTGTTCAAATAATAATTTAATGCATAAATATTTAAGTGCAACAATTGATTTATAGAAACAATTTGCAATATTCAACCTTGAGAATATCGTTCAGTAAAATCAGAATTCATTATTTTGTAACCCTACTTTACAATTTTTATGGTTTTAATAGAAAATTTACATTCTTCTTTCATTTGCGAATGGTTTATTCATCTTATCACAATTTGATTTAATTAAAACTAATAAAAAAACTATTTTTGATGTAGTAGGTGATTTATAATGTCCATGTTATTATATTAATATTTTTGTTAAGGGATAATCAATCATGAAATAGACAAGTTCATCGGAGAAGTAAACACTAATCTTTAATATCACTTGCAATATCGTTGCGGTTAACGGCGTTCAAGTTGTTTCAAAATGTCTCTCTGAAAATCAATTGGCTACAGACATACGACATTTTGACATAGGTTGAAAACCTTTCGAACATACATTTTTTAGTAATGGAAGAATTTGACAAGCAATATTTTGCATTGACACCAACGATGTTATTCACAAAAATTAAAATAGTATAGTATAAATCTTCGAGCTTGGATTATTACGTCATCATTTAATGCAAAAATTCAGTAATTACTTAACAATGGATCAAAAACAATTTAAGTTGTTTACATTACCAATTTTTATGAGTTTAATGTAAATGACAACACTTCGACTTTTGGACTTTCTGGATCCGTGAAAATGGTCTTCCCATTTGGTGTCAGTTAATGTGCGCCCCAAAACTTCTTCGACTGTCTGACGGGTTGGTATAAGTTTTTTCCTAATTCCTTATTCTTAATTTTTTTAATAGCTTTTCATTATTCAGTTTCGTTTGAAATGCAAGTGAACTCCCATGAATAATAAAATATTTCAAGATGTTACCTGGGCACTAACTGTACGAACAAAATCTTGATCTTGATTTTTAATGGTTGAAATAAAACTTCTGACTAATACTGCGAAATCTTTTCTAGAAAATTAATCGGTCAATACAATGATTACAACCTTTTTTTCTAGATAGTTACTCATAATTAATTGAAAACATTTTCTGGATCCTACGTATAGTAATCAATTAATAATATATTAATTTTTAATCCCTGGGTGCACTGTTTTTTTGTTTATAAGTACCAAGTTTCTTTCAAGTTCCTACCTTATTAATTTTCTATATTACAAAGTAACTTTCAGTAAAACATTTATACTCTGTTTTACTTTCACTAACAAATTAATCCTTATAGTAAACCGCAGCAAACTTTGCAACACAATACCACGTATCCTATGTATACCATGTATAACATTTATACAATATATACTTACGAGTTTTCAATAAGTTTTTGATATATTACTTTCTTCTACTTTGTATGCCTGTTTACTCTTTGTATTTTCGAAATAAAACTTTTATAAATTAATTTTAAAATGATTTTTTTTTCAATTTCAAGTTACAAATTTAATCATAAACTGTTAAAAATGTTTAAAAAATCTACTTATGTGAGCATATAATATTTGAATTTTAACTACAAGTTAATCTACGAATTGAAGCAATAATAACGACAGTACTGTTTTAAAAATTTTTAAATAATTATAATATTAAAAAGTAAGTGCGGCCTGCTGGTCGCCCTAATCTTGATTTATAAATGTTGTGCTGCACTCTCTTCTCTGGTTTTTGACCTTTATATTATTAAAACTATAGTTTTTACGGAAAGTAACATTAAGGTCTTCTGATATTTACATTAATTTTGCACAAAATTTAGTGTTAAATGGAAACTAACCAATAAAAAACGTCTGATAGATTCTAACATGTAGTTTCTCTTGATTAGCTGTTATTTTCAAAATCAATCGATTTTACTTTGCCGCCCACCACACATCATACTGGGGGAGGGTAACTCGACAGATATTTGATTCTACGCTACTCAACGGTAGGCGTAGCAAATTTCAACACTTCATAAATTATTTTCGCTAAAGAGTCTCTTTGAGACGAATATGACTACTATTATTACATCAGCTATCTCGGTGGTTATGAATAAAATAAGAGAGATCTGAAGGAATAGAAAATAAAACAGAGTGCAGTGTTATATTCAAAAAGCTAGCGGCTTTGTTATTGTTATATCAAGGAAAATTTACTTGAAAAATTTCATTGTAGTTTTTAACTCAACATTGTTAATTTTAAGACAACAAATTTTTATTTGATAAATTGAAGCGAGCCGAAGGCGAGTTTAAATTTTTGTTTTATCGGATTAAATGGTAACCTTGGGAAACATTAGTGTTTTTTTGTTTGGTTGTGGTTTTTTTTACAGTTTAACTTATTTTTTTTTACTTCGAGGTTTGTAAAACCTTTTTAGCGACTTAATTCTTACGGGTACGTGGCTTCCACCGAGCTTGTTCAGACAATTTTTGATTGTTAAAACTTTTTTAAATTAAATCAATTCATATTTTCTTTTCACTTTTCTTATTATATGCAATTAATAAATCGCTGTAATGTAGAAACAGGAATTACCTTATTACAGGTAGTGACGGTGCAGCTTGGTGTAGTGAAAAGGGATTTGAACTTCAGGACCGTGGGGACTTGTAATTCGGTCTGGCGGGTTTATCCCTAAAATGTGAAAAATATTTCACCCGTAAATTGCAAAGATTGTTATTTATAATTAGGTACATACAGATTTATCAAATTTTTTTCCCCCAATATTATTGAAAAATTTATTTGAGTAGATATATGAAATTTATTTGTGATTTGGGTGAAAAATTGTAATATACTTGACCTATCAATATATTTTTAGAAACACCAAAATACACAAACTTTTAGTAAACTATATAGTAAAAGAAGGGGTAATGAGCAACATATTATTATAGTAGTATTATTGTGGATAAATTAAACTTAAACATCGTGCAATTTATTTTTAGAAATAATTGATTTATTAATTATTCGTTTAATTAACGAAGCTCTAGTAATTTTAGGGAAGTCTGACCTAATCGCATGGGGAAGCAGTGTAAGTTTAGGTACATTGTTTTTAAAAACTGTGTGATTTTATTTTAAATGTTTTTTAATTGTTGCTTCGACTTAATTCCACAATATTAGCCCTTTATTTTGATTGCTAAAGAGCAAAATCCAAAATCTTCTACTTTTGGATACATGGAAATTTTTTCCTGGAAGTCATGGCCTCGATAAAATTCTTGAGATTGTCTTTGAAAAAAGTAAAGTACCTTGTTTTGCAATTATTTATTTCTATCTTATCTCAGTCAAAAGAAACTCTTTAATGTTGAAATACAAGTACTTAACCTTTTTCAAAAAGCAATTTTTATTAATTAAATTATTTTCCATTTTGATTACTGTATATTCTATGCTTTTATCCATTCAGTATCTGACATGAAAGAAATGTTTATTTTTCAGAATGTTTTCATTTCATTTAAAATTAAATTTAAGATTTAAAAGATTGCAATTTTTTATAATTATTTTCTCGGTAAGTAGTTTTACTTATTGGTCTCATATTTTGCAATTCTTGACTAGATTAATTAATATTCCCTTATTAAAATTTCAAAGTTTAAATACGAGTGTTAGTAGAGTACATTATATTATAAATTCTGTCTAAATATTTCATGATTGCGATTGCAGTGATTCCCCTTTGGTAAATTTAATCTAATTTAAACTTGGCGCTTTTCTTTTCACCAAGATGGCGTCACATAAAGTTAGTTCTCGCAATGACCACTGGCTTGCAAATTAAAATGTCTACGCAAACTTACAGTTAAAATTCAAAAATTTTAATGTTTAGTTAAAGTTTTTGTTAAAAATTTTTTTAATACTCGACTTACCCTAAATTATTTGTGCAGTGGTTAGGATTAGTTTAAACTGTCGAAGTATTTGCTGGTGAATTGTAATTCCATCTTTACGGGTTGGTTTCAATTTGCATATCGGATTGTTGTAAACTGTGATAGATTGTAAATGTATATTGAAGGAACTGTTCGATAGGATGATTACAGTTGTATGGATTATCTACATGTGAATATTTATTCGATGCGTCGTTGTTACATTATGTAGTACAGATCAATTATTACTTACATTTAGACGTCGTTATAGACTGATCAGGGATTAAAGTTGTATCATTTCGGAAACTGTTGTAATTGTTTGTTTTGTTATAATAGAAAGGCTTAATCCGTAAATAAATAATGTATTATTATAAAAGTTTAATGATGAGAAACTAATTTTCTCCAAACTATGGTAATTGAAAAAATTTTCAATCTATTACATGAATCTCACATTACATTACTCTATTGTTATAAAATTGTGAATAAAAAGCTCTACTGTAATCTGCCTTGTAAATGTTATTTGTTGAAAATCGACATCAAAATGAGCAACAAATAAAATGTATCTTTTATATCAATTTTTTGTTGGTACATTGTCGGCAAAGTATAATTCTGAATAAATCCATCAAAAAGAAAGATTTGTAGGTTATTAATTCGAACTGCCTACTCTTGAGTAAATGCAACTTTCTAAGCTGAATCAGCGTTGCCACAATTAAAAAATAAAAGATACTTCTTGAAAACTAAAAAGATACTAAATGATAAAAGGTACTAAATACTTCTAATTATTTTTTATTAGTATATTTCAGTTTTATTAATGTAAAATATTAAACGTTTCAAAAAAATTTAAACGGCCGAGAGCCGGCAGGTTGAGAGAGAGCAAAGAAGGAAGCTGCTCCTCTGCCATCTTCCAGCTCAGAGAAAGATTTCCAAAAAAAAATAAATAAAACTGCACAATACTTAATTTTATCTCATTTATAAATGAGATATATTTGATATAATTTTCAAAAATTGTTTCTATTTTCTAAAGTGTCTGGACCATCTCTTTTAAAATGTAAAAAAACGGGTGTGACACCGGGGGGTCTGGGGAAAATACCCCCCAGCACAAAGAAGTAACAAAAAAGCTTTTCAAAATTGGTAAAGGCCAAAATATAATTCTAGAGAAAACATTTTTTCTTAATGGTTGATTCGCTTCGATCACTTTTTGTTGAATTTTGGCATCGAGTTATCGATAAAAGAGATGATCCCTGGAAGGGATCTATTAAGGTCAAACGATTTAAAAGAGACCAAAAATAATTTTGTGTGCCCTCTAGCGCCCAAACTAATAACAATTTCTCAACCAAATTTCATATTTAATAATAATATTATCTTATCATAACAACAATGTATGGTAAAGTCATGTGATGGCCACATCTCTAATTTTTTTAAACAAAGATCCAAAATGAGTCTCAATTAAGAAAGCGTGGCTCTCCAGTTTGTATCCCCTCGATGAATGGATATTACGGTACACAAAGTGAGTTCAAAAACAGTATTAAAAAAATCATAACTCACATTAATGTTAATGATCAATCCATCATAACGTGACCGCTCGCAATTGCCATCCTTGCAAGACAAATTTTTGAAAACCCATTTTTGCCGCCATCTTGTAAATGTGGTAGCGCAAGCAGCAAAGTTACAAAATTGCAAAATTGGTATGTTTTTAATAAGATCTAAAGTTACAAATTCACCAAACAACAAATCTTACTGACTTCTTCAGAGGAAAATTAACCCTTTGCCTGAATTGCAATTTATTTAAAAAATACACAAAAACCATCAATTCGATTTCAACTTTCATCAAAATAATTTATTTTGATAATAAATCAAGTTGAACATATGTAAAAACTTGTAATTGGAAATCAAAGTTATGTTTAATTAGAAAATTAAGTCAAAACTCCAACCACTGAAGCCGATAGAAAATTTGAATTGAACCTATGTAACAATAAAAATTTTAATATAAATGCTAAAATACAACCTGTACTTCATTTTTTATTAAATAAAATGTTATATTAAAATTATGCAAAGGTGATTCAATAAAATTCATTTTCTCGTATGTAAATGCAAATTTTTATAAAAATAAAATATCGAAACATTTTTATTAGTCATACAAATTACTTCGAGATTACATTTTTAATGGTTTTACAAAAAAAATTATTTTTATGTTATGTAATTTATTCTCAAACGATTTATTTTTATAAATGTAGAATGCAAAATAAAGCTAGTTGCCTCGGTAGCGTAGTTGGTTACTTTGAATTCAGATCGAGGAAAATATAATTTTCTACATCATCGCGCTAAAAACTAACTTAAAAGTTATAAAACTACACTCTTTTATAATAAACTAAAATATTCAACAATTTGCATTTTACTAGCATTCATCATATTTATATTAAGAATTTTAAAACTTTGTAAAACTTAGAAGTGCATAACTACTGTAAACGAATTCGTAAGTTGCATTCTATCGATTATAAACTCGAAGTTTAGAAGGAAGAGGAAATTATGTCTTTCGTGATTTAAAATTGCAGTTACTAGAAAATTCATGAACTAGAAAAGTTTCAGAAAGAAAAACATTTAACTATAACCGCAGTGCAGGGTATTTATGAATTTCTTAAATAAACTTTCCATGACTTATATAATACGAAAAATAATCAAATATGAAATTGTGATTTTGAAGTTGGACTTGGCATTTCAATAAGCTTGTCGGATTGAACTTACATATCAAAAATATTTATTCTATTAAAGAACCGTAGTCGTTAAGTTTACTAACGACGTAATTAAACATTTTTGTTGTAATTGTTCAAAGCATAGCTACAAAATTGATTACACATTAAATAAGGTCAATTACCTATGACTTTCGGATATCCTGAAATAACCACATCTAATTGATTAAAGCTATAACGATTTAAATGCCTAACAAACCTCTGTGAATCAATCAAGGTGGTAAGTTGATTGGACTAAAGAAAACAATTATTTCAAAATTTGCTGCAGTCTCCATGCAGGCAGTTTGGTTTTATAACTTTGGAATGAAATATAAAACCAACTCAAGGGTAAATAATTTCTCTTAATACATAGCTTTCATCTGCAAACCAATATCTTCCTAAAAAAATATTTAGTTTCTTAGCTTCCTATATTATTTGAATGAAACTCACTCAGTAGAATCACATCAGTAACTTCCGACTTTATTTTCTTTTTAGTAATCAATATTTAGTTCAAAAATCAAAATTTGTTAATAAATCTTCGTGTTCTTAATATTCTAAGGAAATCACGTCAAAATTCAAAATTAATTTCATGGCGTGTGTTTTTGCAATTAATAAGGTACAGATAAAATTGTGTTTGACCCAAAACCGTGCTTGATTTAAAGCTTCTGAGATGCAAATCGATATTTTCTAGAAAAAGCTTTTGCAATTTTTTGAAGACATTTTATTTATCCTTTGCTTATGTAAAAAATGTAATAAATCTTACTAAATAACTTTTTGAGAAAAAATAGGCATTCGTAAATAACGTTGACCTTTTATACATATTGAAAAGCAAATCGATATAGGTTCCATTATAAAAAAAAGCTCATTGCAAATGTAAACACATCGTTTTTGTTCGTAAATTTTAATTTGGCGAATGGTTTTAGCACGTTTAATTAATTTGTGAAATATAATAAAGTGGTGCGTTGTTGAAAGAAAAATGTTGACACATTACTGTAATATAACTTTTGATGTAGTACGAAAGCGGATATCATTATGAATTCAGAAATTTAGTAAATTACACGCATTAACATCCATTAACAGCACAAATTAAATTATGCGTGCATTTAAAATGAAAATTAAATGATTTATGTTGTTTCCCCTTTTTTTTAAATCAGGAAAAATGTGTTCCTTAATAAAACAAGCTCGACTTAATACTGACTTTTCGTGTAATTTATTTGAAAACAAGAAGATTTTGGTGTATTTGAAAAGCCTCGCAACCCTAATATCGGGCGCACTTCGTCTTTGACACCTAATGATCAAAATCCGTAAAGAAGGGTCAATTTCGAGGGTGAAAAATCCAAGGGTTGTCATTGATAGTACTCCCGTTGCTTTACGGTTATTAAGTACCACATAAGCTGTTGCTACATTCATTGAACTTGTATTATGACTTTTACAAGTTTATTATTATTACTTATCCAAATGTTTTGCTTCCATTTTATCCATTAAATTTAACAATTTTCAATTTTTAGTTGTCTGCTCAAAAATCCTCTTTGAAGTTTGCACTTCAAAGTAATTAATGTAATTTAAATTTTACAAAGAGATGCAGATGCAGGAAATTAAGTGTTTATAGAACTTTCCCTTTTAAAGCGAATCCCTGAGGGGTTTTCCATGGGTGTGCAAAATTGCACGACACTTTTATTGAGCTAATGTACAATACTTCTCAAGCAGAAAATTGTGCGCTATTTATTTGACAAGCTCTAGCAAATTGCTCGACGTAATTTTCACCTTTGTTAATTATTCAAACACTGCTAAAATTTTCCAAAATTTTTAAAATATTTTTGTTAAGTAAGGTTTGTACAAATTATGTGCTAGTGTTTTTAAATCCAATTGCAAAATAACATTGAACTATAAATTACCAAGTAACAATATTTTAAGGACACACAAATTTGTTAACCGCAGTATGCCATTAATTAGATTTGCATAAACCAGCAGTAAATAAATCGTTTAAACAACAATTACAATGTGTTATGAAACTTTACAATAATACATTTATCTTTCTATTGTCTGTTGGCTACACCCATTGCATAATAAATATGATAAATTAGGCTTCGTTTAATAGGAACAGTGCTAAATTTAAATTAATGCCTATCTTATAATATTTATTTGAGTTACTGAATTGCATTAGGGAAATTTGGTAAAAGAAAAAGATTTTAATGCAAAATTTGGCAGATTAGCCAATATTTTCGACTGTGCGAGGCCGAATACCGAGCAGCCTTGCAGAGCTTACCGACAAAGGTGAGAGCGGAAGCATTGGTTAATACGATTTACAATTGATGCTTTCCGAATTAAAGCTAGAAATGGTGTATTCGCAGAACTAACAGAAGTTAAGGTAAACTAAACTTTAGAAAATAACCTATTAAGTATAAGAATCGTACGCTGTTCCTTCGGCACCGTAACCCGCACAGCTTAAGATTATTATGACGAGCTGTTTGACCTTTGCTAGTTGAATTATATTATTTAGATCAAATTACGTATGTAATTCTTTTTTTTAATGTGTCGACTTAGTTCTCCCTGTGGATAGAGTGCGGCAGCTATCGGCTGTCCTAATAAGCTGATCCCACGCAACTAAGCTAAACTTTTTATATGCGATACCAACAATGTTATCTAATAAAAAGTTTGCTATCATCATTTTGTTCATTGTTAAACTAAAATTACAATAAACTTAAAAAAGATTTATAGACCTACTTAATTATTAATATTTTTTAAATTACTTTTGGTACCTACTCTTCTTTTATTCATTGACTAAAGAATATAAATAGATTTATTGACAGTTTACATATTTTTGTTAGTGTTAAAGGAATTTAAATACTTTAAATTTTTTTTGTTATAAAATTGCATTTCATATAACTACTAGCTTACGCAGTCGGCAAATGGTTGATTCCTTCAGCCATTTAGTGCTTGATTGATGTAGTTGTTCGGCTTTCGGCCTCACTTGAGAAAATATGTGCGATCATACTTACTTGTAGGATAGTTAAAACCTTTAAAAAAAAATTTAATTGTCAATTTTCTGCTGAAAAAACTGCAATTTTGAAGCCCCCCACCTTTTCAAAATTATAAAAAAGAAAATATTGTAGGTATGACATAGAGCTTTTTGTTCACGAATTTTGGTTTTATTTACATTTTTACTACAATGACCGATAAATAATTGAAAATTAAAGCTCCTAAAATTACGTGACTTTTTTCACTAAAAGCAGGAGCCATAGTTATTCGGCTTCACTCTGTGGAAATTGTGACAAATCAGATGTAAATGACTATTTTGTTGGCTGAAAGTATTTTTAATTTGGAAACTTTTTTGATAGTTAATAATTGCATCCACCATGAAAGCGTGTCTATAAATAAACCAGAAAGAAAACTTTTCAACAAATTATTATATTGCAATTAAATTTTGTAGTCAGTACTATTATTATAGGGGAATGAATCTACCTTCAAATTTGGGGAATGCTAATTCAACAATAAAAACAGCTATTCGATTACAAAATCTATATTTATTAACTTGTGAGTGTGGTGCTAACTCATACATTGCGTCCACTAACAAAATTTAAATTTCATAACTTTGTCAATGCTTGGGGGTATTCCATACCCCCCAAACCCCCCGGTCCTAAAAACCAACTTAATTATGTTTCTTTATTGATTTTTGCTGAATTAAAAAGGTTTTGAATAAACTATCAGTTATCGTAGCATTACAACCGAGAGGGGAAGGGAAGATAAAAATATTTGGATAGTTATGATTGTCTTTGAATTATGCGCTTAGTAACAGCCGGATACAGAGCCATATCAAAAGGTTTCTTTTAACAATAACTTCGGAAAAATATCCATTACTGTCTTTTAGAAATATATCCATGTTATTCTATCAACAACCTTACTGAACATTACTGTCACTGTCTAATTGCGAAGCAAAGAAAAGCGTACGTAATTAGATATCTCAAAATTCAATCTTTCTACCAAATCTTAAGTTTTACCCTACCTAATTTTTGTTGGCCCTCAAACAAAACAAAGCAGCAATCGTAATTAATTTGTCTTCAGTAATTTGTTGGAATTTGATACATTTAGCCGTCTACTACCTAGGCTATCTATTAATTCTTAACCTATTTTGTGAATTTTAACACTTGAATTCCTGACAAATTATTTTCAACACTTTGATGATGAAGCATAAACTGCTCTAATTTATACCACCTGCCACGATGGTCTATGAATGTTGAGGTGGACAGACTTACTAGAGTTCTAAACCTATCTCCACTCATGAGAACTTGGTTTGCACAGATGAAGTTCGGTTTGATTCAATTCGATCGCAGACGATTATTTCACAATTAACTAAAAGAAAAAGCAATCAAGACGCCAGTCTTTAAAATAAAATGTGGATAGTTCAAGGAATTGGTTTTATTTATTAAAACAAAAGTAGACTAAAAGGTAGCATTTAACAATACTTGATTTTCTAAAATTAGAAAAGCAGATTTGCACAAAACTATTAAGAAATGCAAGTAAAATACAGAATACTCGGTAAAAATATCCCAAGATAACTCAACATAACTCAAAAACAATCTGAGATACTATCAAGCTAAAAACATTTTTACTACAATTTGTTGTATTTCTCACTTCAATTTCTTCAGATTACAAAATAAATTTATGATTCATCGTTCAAATTGTATTCCAGATAAAGTTAAAAAGTAATCATGAAAATCAATTCCCCTAGCAATTGTAACATTTTACAGTGGCCTTACACAGAAAAAATATTTAGTACAATTGTACTTGTTTTTAACACAATTTTAGTCTCCCGATGCTTGAATTGGAAAAACACAATTTTCAAAAAATCATGAACAAATGTAAAGAGAGGTGACCAAAGTGACGACCTTCTCATTCTGCTTCTTAAATTAGAGCAAATTATATGATGAAGTGAGTGGTTAAAAAAGATGTTAATTGGTCATGTTGCCTCAAATCAAACAATTCAACATCTGCATCACAGTCGCTGATACAATAGTAACTTGGAAATAAACATGGTTAAATTTGATAATAACCTGCAACAGCACTCGTTCCAAAAAAGACGTAAACCAATTTTGTGGCAAATCTAAAGACGACATGTAATTAATCATACTTAAGTTTTCCATAATCAACACTAAAATGGACGCTACATAATAAAACAATAGATAAGCCTTGAGGCTATAAAAAACTATTAAAAGTTAACTCTTGTTTCAGGTGAAAAACAAAGTTTTATTGCTCACCCTTAAACCGAAAAATAATGGAATTAAAAGAAATTAACCACATTTTATTTCAAAGCTCGCTCAAAGTTTCGTTAAATTATAAAACATTCGAAGTAATTCGGTGTCTTACGTTGCCTTATAAATTAATTCAATTTTCTAAATTTGTGAATAATAATTGAGGTAATTATTCACCGCCGTTGAAATTGAAAAAATAACATTGTAAATGTTACAATAACCTTTTCGTTAAATTTAAACTGTAATGCATACCAAGTTTTGGGGGAAGAAAAATGTGGGAAAACAAGCCAGGAATAATCCATGAAATAGATAATGATGCCCGTTTTATAAACCGATACTTTAAATTTTAATAACCCTTAACTAAAATTGCTAACTTCTGTATACTTAGTTTTGAATTGAAGGCCTTAAATTATGGAATTCGACCTGGAAAAAAAAGGTATGAGCGAGCAATGCTATAAATTCTTGAAATGTTTGAACAAAATTAACAACCAAAAATTGTGGCACTGAATTCCAATTATTCCTCTGAGTATCAACTTGCAAAATGGCTATAAATTCACTTAAAATCAAGGTGCTACATAATATTTTGTAGCCTTGGTTATAGAAAACAAAATTTATTGTGGAGAATAAAGCACCATGAGCCGGATTACTACATCATAAGCTAATAAATAAGGATCAGATAGAAGTTCAAAAATTTCATCCGATGTAACCAAAAGCAATGATAGAAACAAGCAACGTAAATTCACCCTTTCATAACACCCAGGAGACCCATTGATTCAATCGAAGTAAACGACCTTTGAGAAAAGCTTATTGTTAAAATTGAAAATCAAAGCTTATTTCATTACCATACATACCATACAAATCAAAATTCCATGAAAGAAAATGAAATTCAAACGACAAATTTTAATAAATTTTCAATAGGAAAACAATTACCCACCTACGCAAATGGCTAATCAGCAGTTTCTAACTAATTAAAATTACATCAGAAAGACCTGTTGAAATTACACTCAATTTAAAACTGAAGTCATCATTTCCTCAGCGCTTAAATATTAAGAGTATTGATATAGCTGTCGTTACTCTTTCAACGCATGAAATTACGACCATTTTTCTGTGAAATATTTATTTCGAAAACTTCAAAACGATTAAAAGTATTGATTTTAACATGAACACCGTCATAAAAAAATACAGAAAAGCCTAACTCTTTGGTATTCTTTGGCAAAATTTTAAATTCAGGATATTATCGAAAAGGAATTTTTTCATTTTGTTGGTTGGTACTTATTAGGCTGTTTTGATTTGACTTTTAAATTCTATGTACAGATTTAAATCCGCCGTTATGTGACTTTCAAGGTATTTAAACTTTTTTGCCCCTTATATTTCTCTCTTGTTCAGTATCAACGAAGGATTCTTGTGATTAACTTTACCCAATAACATTAATTTAGTTTCCTTTCCGGGTGATGGTTAGACTAATTTCCTTTCACTCTAAACTTGTATGTAGTATTTCATTCAGAAGTTCCTGTAGATCTTCAATGATTTTGAATCGCTAAAGCTCTTCCAAAAACTACATCTGATTTTATCCACCGTGGTTGAGAAAACTAAAGTTTCGATTAATATTTTCATCGCTTCTTGTTCGGATTTTTTACGTATAAACATCCGGTGCGGAAAATGCTGTGAGGTCAAAAATTTATATGTAGAATAAACAGAAAGCAAAAGAATGCTTTTATTGCAAAAAGCATCAACAAGTAAACCGGATGGTGACAAATGGTGACTGAAGTTAATAAAAGCTGAAAATGAAGCAAACGTAAATTGAAACTTATTTTCATTCAAAAAAAAAAACGCTGAAGCGATAAAACTTAGTCTTATTACCTTACCAAACATAAAAACTGAAAAATTCAAATAATCACCTCGTATAAAAGGATATAAAATTCGTAAACGCTTGACCTAAATGAGGATGTAGCAAAATCGTAATGGCGTTTAAAACGCAATTTAATATTATTTTGTGCAGCTATGATTACAGCAGATTTTGTTCGTGTTCGGTTTAATTAAACGACTATTTTAGTGATGTACTGTGCGGTTTCGTATTATTTACTTTTTCATTTCCACCCTACATGGTTTTTCAGAACCTGACGTGACGTGTGAAAAATTTTTGGTGCGACACACTTAAAGCTCCGAACAAAAATTTGATTTGCGAAAGCTCGTGGTTAGAAGGTGGAACATAATAAAATCAATATGACGCAATAGAAAACAAATCAGGCTGTTTAAACCTTTCCTGCTTGCTTTAAAATATTTACGACATTTTGTTCATATTTTGAAAACTTTTCTCGTGATATTGAAAATGTCGAATTCTTTAAACCTTGAAAACTAAAAGTTGGGAGTTTTACTATCGGCCGGGCATAAAACACATTCAGGTCATTTATCTTCTTGAGGAAAGCTCTGATTTCTTTCGAAATAAACTGCTTATGCTAAAACTGCTTTTAGCTGGAGTTTTCTTAATGTACTACAGATTTTCTTAAAAATTGACTTTCATATACTACTACTAATATCCTAAGCATTTGATTACAATTTGTTGCAAAACTAATTTTTTTAATTATTTTTGCACGAATACCTACATTCAAGATAATCAATCATTGTTTTTCCTTTTCGTATTGAACGAAATTTTAGTAATCAATTTTTCTCGATGTAATAAAATAACTTGATTGATGCTTTCTACGCAGAAATTTGATTGAGAGAGGTCACTAAAATATAATTTATGATTGACCAAACAAGTTGACTTTGTTTAAAATTTATGGTCCAATGTCATTTCAATTCAATTCCAGTACAAGAATTTTATTAAATTCACTCATCAGTAAATTAATTATTGTTTATCGCTACTAAATATTAGTAATTGATGGGTAGGAATTGTTAACATTGAATTGTTATAATAATTCTAGTTGAAGCGTCTAGACGAATATTCGTGAAAGGAATCAAATTAGTATTTATTATGCAGTTAAAGAAAACGATCCACGGATAACGGATAATCTGCAGAATTTGGGAGAATCGATTGTTTCTTAACAAAAGGTGGAAAATTATTGGAGATG
This sequence comes from Rhagonycha fulva, assembly GCA_905340355.1. Lineage (NCBI taxonomy): Eukaryota > Metazoa > Arthropoda > Insecta > Coleoptera > Cantharidae > Rhagonycha > Rhagonycha fulva. The sequence continues at coordinate 42,334,019 of HG996556.1, forward strand.
TATGGAAAGGCTTCGTGGAGGTATTAGCAATTAAGGCAGGCAGACAATTAGTGAGATTAGTTCGTGAGGGTCAGAATTAATAAAAATTACCTAACAAAAAACTTCCAGCCCCCGTCTTATTGTGGGTTTGACGGTTTAAATAAATCAGATTTGCTATGCAGGTAACTTAAGTTATGTGTTCATAAAATTCCAAAGCTTTTATGGTATTTATTAATTGACTAGAAAAATACAAGAAAAATTTTAAATATTTTATGTACCTAGTTATCTCGAATCCGACAGTTCTGATTGGTTTGCAAACAAATTTATGGAATAATCAATAATATTATATTTGTTATAACTGTTGACTACATTTATAGATATTCCGTTGTTGGAATCCGTATATTTCTTTAATTTTATTAGTGAATTATAATATCTTATAATAATTTTTATTATTTTTTCTTTGAACTTTACTTATTTTTCTTTATTCTTTACTGCTTCAATTAATTATTTAAACAATGCAGAATGGAGCTGATTTTGCTCGATAATTTGGCCCGATTTATAACAAAATTTTATAAGCAGGCCAAATTAGAATTTTAAATGTAACTAAAATCAGAAGTCGATAAAACTTTAGTTTTTCGATGGAAAAAAACTTTCGAATAAAATAAATAAAATTAGTACATGAATTTTGAGTCTGAATAATATGCAAAACAGCCTAAAATCTAAAAAAAAATCTTTGCGGTATATATATCTAGCTTTATTAATAGTTTAGACGTGAGAGCTGTCCAAATCTGAAAGATATAACAAGAAGGAGTTTTTAGTTGTTAATATTGGTATGTTGGGTTACACAAAAACTTCAAAAAATTTTACAACGAAACTAAAAAATATGAAAAAATTTTAGTCATATTTAAAAAAATATTTTAAAACTTAGTAATTTAACAAAAAATAACAAGTTTATGTTACATCTTTACCTCTTAAAGTTTGAATTTCTCAAAAATTATTTATCATACAAGAGAAATTACAAAATAATTTTGCAGAAAATTTCATTTTTTTTAAATTCGCCTTCTTGATATTTTCTCGAAAGGTTGAAGGTTATCGAGTTACATTTACATTAGTGAGCGAGTCGTTGCTTTAAATATAATAAAATTAACAATTTGTTTTATAAAATTTTATATTTTTTTTAATTGGAGACTGAAAGCTTTCATTTTAAAAAAATTAAATATTTATTTCAGCGACTTTATGCTTTTTAAATTTTTATGAATAAATTTGGATATAACGTACAGCAAGATTTTTATATTTTTATAAATTGACATCTCGGATTCAGCCATAGATCTACAAAAATCAGGTTTTATACAAAATGGGGGGTCACGAAGTAAATAGTTTGAGGACCACTACCCTAAAGCAGACCCAAGCAGCACATTTGAAAATTTTTAATAAATGTTATCTACACTTGTAATTTTTACATAATTTTCTGACCTATAAGTAAGTTTTGGTATTTTTTTAGGTAAACATAACTTTAGAAGTTTATTTGACTTAGTAGTCAATATAAAAGTAAAACTGATGTAATTTTACTTTTATTTTTCGACTTCATAGGTTATTTTACTTGTAAGTAATTTTTGGTTAATTTTTTAATGTAAATTTACTTAATAATTTACCTAATATGTACGTTCAAGTAACATTTACCTTTACGTAAAAATGTAAGTAAATTTTACCGACATTTAACCAAAACTTTACCTAATAGTAACTTTTACCCGTAGGTATGTATAATATAAGTAAAATGTGCTGTTGGTCGCTTATTGTTAACTTATTAACTTGCAGGTAAATTAATACTTTAGGGTTTTACTATAGGTATAATTTACGTCAGTTTTAATTGTAACTTTAGTTGTAAGTAAAAAAAAAATTACTTGTCCGCCATCAATTTTAATAAAAAAAATTTTGTGATCTCGTAAAAAATGTCCAAAATAGTAAAACTATTGCTTTTTTTAAATATAAATTATGAAATTAAGTAATAAAAAAATGTATTAGGTACTCGAGTACCTACCTTCGCTCTTCAGCAGTTTTTCGTAAATGTATGGCAATATTCGCTGACCTCTTGCTCCCCTGACATAAGCTTATGCGATTTACTTCTGTGGGAATACCCCAAGTTCCGAATGTGACATGAAACGCTGCTTTGAAGTACTCAATACAAAAATCAAGACGAAAATCACCCGAATTTCTCGAAAAAAGCGACAGATTTCAGAGCGGCTTTAATCAAAATGACCATGTGACGTGATCTTCAAAATGTGAAAAACTGTTAACCAAAATAATGTTTATAATATAATATTATGATATATTATTCAGTTTTTGTAAAGTAGGACGTTGTAGGACTTCTTCCGGTTTCCAAACTTTGCCAAGCGGCATTTGGTTTGTGAGCATTTTACATTTTTACTTATGACGAGGAGCCAGCTTGACATAGAATCTCCAACCTCGAGGACTAGCGAGACGGCCAGAATAAAGTTGTTACTTATCCAGATTCAAAGCCGGAAAGAGCTAATTTTAGTTAAAAATCTGTCATTCTAACTTCACTTTCTGTTGATTTTAAGGTACATTTTGCTTTTACGATTCCCTGCCTATTTTTATCTGGATATAGCAAGATTTGTTGAGTTGTACAACTCGGCGTCGCGACGCGTCGTGTGAAATATTATGGCTCGGTGAGAGGTACGTACTCTTGACGCAAAAATAACAATTTTATCTCACGATGTTCTAAGAAGTTGAAAAAGGTAATGGAGGCTTTGCCTCCAAGCAAACTCTGCTCACAATTGATGCTATGCTATAGAGGGGATAACAGAAGCGACACTAGCATTCATAAGTTTCAAAAGTGCACTTCGAGTTAAAATCATGTTTTTTAATAGTTATTGTGCAGTAAAAATAGCTGGAAGCGCTCGAAGCAAAGCGTAGAGTGCATCTAGTCAATTTTTACTTGCAGAATCACCGTTCTTGTACAATCCACGCAAAAACGAGTATCACCTCTCAGTGATCCACCTTTTCCTTGACTCGCGGGCTTAGGGGTATTTTTGTAATAAGTGTAGTTTTAGCGCTACGGCCCTTTTGGGCCATTTTTATAAAAACCACAATGGCACGAGGAGAATCCACGCAAAAAGTATTAACCGTTTGTTAAAAAATAAAAGCATCCCTTTTCTAAAGTAATTTTGGCCGTAAATAGATTTTACGTCTAAATAAAGTATCGAAAACAAAACTGCCATTGCGTACGAGTAACTGAGAAAATTGTAGATGGCATAGCATAGCATTAATCGTGAACAGAATTTGTTTAGAGGCGAAGCCTCCATTACTCTTTTCAACTTATTAGAACATCGCTTGGATGGTATGTGAGTATGGATAATATACTAGGGCGAGCATATCGAGCGAGTATCGCAACAAAGTAGACTGTTGATTCGGGTAAGGCGACAATCAACCTTTGATGAGTAAGAGAAAATTGTAAAAAACCAGACTATTACGCATTATAGGACACGTACCGACCACAGAATACTAGTGATCGACCAATCACGAGCGACTTAGGTTAAAATTTGCTATGGCAATCGTCATTTTTTTAAATTTGATTTTGAAAAAACTAGTGCTTTTAATGCCTAATCACAGTGTTAATTCTCTTATTTAAAATGTGCTCTTTCAAAATTCACCGAGGTTCCAATCGTAAAATTGTTATTTTCGCGTCAAGAGTAGGTACCTACCCCTCCCCTATGGCTCTTCTGATTTTGACTATTTGAATTCAGTTTAGGGTTTTGAAGATCAAGATCTTTTACCAAATCCAAAGCAATTTATTATTTTTTTACATTCATATTTTGAATAACCACCTGATAAGAATTAATATCGTTATCCTTTTTGTCATTTAAATATAAAATGATATTAATTATTTATAAACATAAAAATCAATTACAAAGAGATTTGAACTTTTAAGTTCATTGTTTTTTTATTTCAATGATATTATGAGAATGCTGTCATAAAATTTTTGGCCAAGTACGTCATAAAATACATACATAATACCCATTTTATTAATTTTATTCCTCAATTTTATTTAACGATGTTGTTGTGTAAAGTCGCCCCTTAATATGGATCGTTTTGCGTAATTTTTAGCTTGATTTTCAAATAATAAATTTACCAAAAAAGAACTTTGCTCCGGTATATTTCTTTTAGTTTAGTTTTTTCACTTTCGTCACATATTATTTTGATAAGATTATTAACCCCTATTAAACCGCAGCAGCAATAGCCGGCAACTATTATTTGTACTTTGAAAGGGTAGTCATGAAAATTAACCTCATAATAAAAGAAGAATGCTGCATTTACGTAAAATCACTTCCATCTCCATATCGATTACGTTAGTGGAAGCACTGAGCTGCAGTTATGCCATGCAATAAATCAAACATAGCATTGATGTTTTATTAATGACTTTTAAATAGATAATTTAGTTCATGATAACTTAGTTTGACCTCAACTTGAGGACAACAATAATTTATTAACTTAAAATGCGACATTTTATACAACTAGCAGTGGCTGGCTAAAGAGTGAAATTTCGTGGTTTTATTCCTAGTCGCGCCACACACTGCTTGAAAATCGGTAGAAGATCTGATATTTATACGACTTATCTGAATTTCTCAGATTAGAGTTTGTGCGATCGCACAAACATTTTGAAATGGTTAAATTAAAATATTGTAACGTCAAAATATTCTTTACTTTAGACTTTTTATCGCCAGCAGAAATGTCTCCTTATAAAGAATCACCATTTTTATTTTCCAGTGTAAAAATTTAAGTACCTAAATTTAAGCTTGATCATATTTACATCTCTTAAGCCACATCCGTGGAGTGATGTGACCGCTGGTTGAGTACAGAGCGGAAATTCTGTGTTCAAATTGCGGACTATACAGAATTTCTTAGCTTGGCCTTTCAGTGGACATCCACACGGTGTGGTGAAATAGATATCGATTTATCGGAAATAGGTAAGACTAATCCACCCCGCTAATCGGATTTGTAATTTCCAAAAAGGGAAAAGCAATGTTCTACTTAGAACGTAAAAAGCTTAATGAATATTTACATCTCTTAAAGGTAATCCATATGAAGGCACATTCACCCTATTCTCCAAATTTGGCTCCATCTGACTTCAGATTCAGAAACGACATGATACAGTTAATCACTGACTAGTTAATTAGAAACCGTTTGTTTGCAGTACTGTCGTTTACCAATGATTACATAAACTATACTTATCAGATATTGCATCTAAAACCAGCCATTATTGTTTTAAAATAAAAAATTTCATGATCTCAATTTTTAAGTTCTAATTTTCTGCTGCTTGTTTCTCAGCATGAATTTTTTCCATTACTAATTATTGGTTTCCTAAAATAACATAAGCAGTTATCGTGTGGTTATGCTTTTCATGTAACAATAAATAAATGAAGTGGTCGTTTCGTTTAGAAAAATCATATTTTCTTAGCACGCTTGTATAAAAGCGGTAAAATAAATATATGAAAACAATTTTCAAGAAAAACAAAATTATTATGTTGGTATAGAAAATAAAGTAAATTGAAAACATAAAGCTTCCTTTTTGGTAGTAAAAGAAATATTAATTTATCTTCTACATAGCAAATTTATGTTTCCTTTCCAAGTTTTTTTTATTTAAAGTCAGGCAATTGAGTTTTAATTTTTCTCTATTTTTAGATAAAAATTTTATAATAATTAAAACGTTGGGTAGCAGAAGCATATATTTGCTTACCGCGCGACTAATTTTACAAATTTATGACACATTTTCTCCCCAGCTTTTATTTTTCCCACCTCCTACCATCCCTTTTCCTGCATTAACAGCGGAACACAAATAATGCCATTATGAAACTTTTATTACGTTTTATGCTTTCCAGACATTTGCAAAATTCTTACGTCAAACATTAAACCTACGATGGAAATGTGAATGCAATATTTTGCATCGCAGTTTTTCTATCGCACCAAATCGATTGCGATTTACGAGGTTCGCGTAATCTCTTCATTTTAGGCAAAGTAAATCTTGCTTTGTGTTGGATTGAAAAAGAAAAAATTACTGTTAACTCGATTTAGGTTGCTATTGGTCTACTCCATTCTGCTCTCAAAGCACCACCGGTCTTTTGTGGTGTCCACAGTATTGATGATGTTAATTTACTTTCCTCTGCATGAAAATAAACAAACTGCAATGCCTCACATTATTCCATTCACGCGTTTGCATTTCCCGCAGTAATTTACGTTCTCTTTTAATTTTGGAATTGCGCCATTCATTTTTCTTAATAAAAGTTATGATTTATGATTGTTATCTAATTTTTTGGAAGATATTGTAAGGTGAATGTGTGAATAAACAAGTGGTTGGACACTGAAATAACAAGGAATCAATTCCCTAGATCGTGCTGATATAATAAGAGAGTTTTCTATTGTGTAGTAATTGGGTTGGGGTTCAACGACTGGGATCTCAATCTATTTTGTGATTGCACATACAATGACGTATGCGTTTGCTTACCCTAACAAATATGCCCACGAACCAAATGAAAATGGCATATTTTAATATATTCAAATTAAATAGCTATATCTTATCTAACCTCAATTCCTGAACTTCAGACAGCAAATTTTCTTGTATTATTAGGTTAAAGAATTTAGTGTTCTTTTCCCGCTTAAATAAATTGAAGAAAGGAAATAAATCAAGGGGTATCGCGTAGTATGTAAAGATGCGTTCCATTAGCGGTGCTCAAGCTTCCCCTAATATTTCTTCCAATCTCACGTTATTGCTTATGTCTAGCCTGCTTGTTCAATCGTCTGAAATGCACTTTTGTATTTCCAGATATTTCAATTTTTAGATGAGTTGAACGAATAAAATCCTGCCCGTGCAGAAAAAATAATGAGACTTTCAATTATTAAAGTCTTATCCTAAAAGCAGATTCTGTGCCATGCCTCGAGGGTTAAATAATCCTCTCTATTAGCAAGACAACGCACGACCACCTATCGCAAAAATTAACTGGAAAACAAGAATTTTTCCCCTACGCAATAACGTTCATATAGCTAACCTACATAATAAAAAATTTCACTTTATTATATCAACATTTTTTATTAAACATCAATTTCATTTTATTTAAAAAAATCAGAACTGGAGTTGTAATAATATAGCATTTTTATTAGAAATCGTAAAAATTTAAATGTTTTTATATATACTAACAAACGGTTACATTAAACGACATCTTATAAAAAAATTCCACTTTTCTTTCAATTTCAATTTATTTTTTTTAATAAAAAAGTATTGCTTTGCCTTTGTAGAAAAATCAAGTAGAAATAACAATAAGCAGGGACAATACAAAAATATGAAGTTATAACATTCTTTGGATCATATTTATACTCAATTAAACATAGACATTGGATGATATTGATTTATGGGGTAACTGAAACAAAATATTTTTATACGTTATTTACAATACCAATATGCAATGAATCGGAAAAAGAAAATTATTATGAATTATGCAATACAGAACTATTTTCATGAAAATTTAACGAGAGTTATAGGAAATTATTTAAATATTTATTCCGTTCGGATTATCACACATTGATTTTTACAAACTGAAAGTAAATATTGCGATGTTGCAAGAAATAAAATTTGGCACAAAATTTTTGAAAATGTCATTTATCTAGCTAATAGAATCACGTACCTACTAAGCGTCTGTTTATCCAATTACCACCCACATTACTATAGGTTTCCAAAAACCCAATGAACCTATTTGTCACACCCTTACGTGAAAATGTGATTATTGTAAAAGCTCACTAATAAATTACATTAACACAAACAACCTTTATCTGAAACCTCATCAGTCATAACATATGTGTACGGTAAACATTACAAAGCTATACCAAAATAGAAAATGATGCGCAAAAGGAAATGAAGTATTAAACAGACAAATAATACTGTGACAACAGTAATTTCATTGATTAAGCTTTTTTGTTCAACACTGCTGACAATATAAGCAACGCGATAACTACATTACTTCTTCATTAAGTTTTCCGGCCAGTCCATAGTTGTATTTTGCTCGAATCTTATTCTCCTACATTGCAACAAAATTGTTTAAATCCATGAAAATACTGATATTTTTTAAAAGGCATTGTGGTTTATTAAATTCTTTACTCAAGTGCATTGGTGGAAGAAATGAAGCGCATTTTTTTGTTAATATCTCTGCTGCCACGATGTTCCTCTTGATATTCCATAGTGACTAATCCATATACCCAGTTTTCTTAAATGAGAACTTTAAGAGATTTTAATCCAACTAACTGTGGAAAAATTCCTGATGGTAAAAGTAAAATAAAACAACAAAAAATCGAATTTAAGATTTAAAAAAGATGGCGGTGCTGTGTTATACAATTATACAGTCTAGTAATCTGATAATTCGTGTTAAGGTCAAAAGAACCAGTAAAAGTTTAAAATTTCCTTAACGAGGTAAAACTACAAGAGTAAATTACAATCGATAGAACTTTGAAAATATTTGTTGCTGTTAATTAAACTATAGCAAAACATTAGAAATTTCTCAAAATGTATGAAATCTACACCGACAAATAATTAACGATGTTAATAAAGTAACTGACTACACTTAGTTCGACAATTCCGAATAGAACTAACCTTCCTGCAAAAAGTAGATATAACCAGTAGCAAGGAACTAAAAGCATAAATCAAAATGAAAACTGCCATCGTAAAATACCGAAGAATAAGTACGTAATTAATTTAACTAGACAAATTATTTCAACACGTAAATACAAAACCTTCACACAAATTCATTTAAAGTTGTTTTCTACTAGAAGGTGGTAAAATAACGTCTTGGTAGAAAATGACACGCAAAGTCCTGAAGATAAATCGAATGGATCCATCGCCATCGTTAAAAACTATTGAAAGTTTCTGATTATTAGTCAATGATTATTAATCAATTAGTTAATAAAAAAGCAACTGAGTTTTTAGTCACATTTTCTAAATGGTTCGTCTAAAGCAAAGAACAACAAAAATGTTTGATAATATTTTGGTAATTACTTATTGACGCAAAAATATGAAAACATAGTGTTATTAAGATCAAATACAAGAAGTAAGATTAAATTATTTTAATGATAACTTGTATTTTTTGTTTACTTTTTATAAGGAGAGCGTGCGTCCTCGCGGCTTCAAAGACAAACCTCCACTGTTTCTTTTAAAACTAAACTTTATAATATAAAAATTCGAATTAAATACATACAATAAGTTGACCCAAATTAAAAATTCATATAAAAACAAAGAGCAATTAAAATTTAAAATAACAGCGATATGCAAAAATGGGTTGATGGATATCAGCAAGTTTAATTTTTTTTTGCTTTGAAACAGACACCTGACAACGTTTTGCTTTTAAGATAAACGAAAATTGCGAAACCTTTTTTGTTTTGAATATTAGATAATATAAACGGGCAGAAAGTTAGAAAACGTTTATAAATGGAAGATGGACGAAAGCAAATTTAAAAGTGAAAAAAGATCTGGATACGGCCTACGGGCCAGCCGCCGACTGAGGCAGATTGGGAAACTGCAAATAAAGTCGTGAATGCGGCTAAAATAACATGGGCAATCAAGTCTTTCAGCCCCTTCAAATCGCCTGGGCTTGACGGGGTATTTCCAGCCCTACTACAGTGGGGCTTGGAATTAGTGCTCAGTCACCTGGTGCGAGTGTTTCGGGCATGCATTGCGCACGGATACACACCGAAGGAATGGCGGAAAGCAAAAGTTGTCTTTATACCTAAGCCAGGTAGAAGTGACTACTCCCTTGCTAAATCTTTTAGACCAATTAGCCTCACATCGTTTTTCCTGAAAACGTTGGAGAGACTATGCGATAGAGAGATCCGTGACACGGTTCTGATCCACAGACCGTTACATGCGAATCAACATGCATACATCCCAGGGAGATCGACCGAATCGGCACTTCACAAGGTAGTGGAGCGCATAGAGTGGTCGTTGGATAATTGTGAATCCACCCTGGGCGTGTTTATTGATATCGAAGGAGCTTTTGATAAAGCTACCATCGAAAGTATGAGTGTAGCACTACAACTTCATGGGGTTCCCGTGATCATTGCAAAATGGATTCTTTTTGTACTGACTTGGAGAGCCGTGGAGATCAGTATTGGAGACACAAAGATTAAAGGATTTGTGACAAGAGGCTGCCCTCAGGGGGGAGTTCTCTCCCCACTACTGTGGAACATGGTAGTGAACAGCCTACTCAAACTCCTAAATGATATGGGCTATTATACCCTAGGCTACGCAGATGACATCGTCATACTGCTTACAGGAAAATATGAGAATATCCTCTGCATGCTAATGCAGGACGCTCTCAAGATTTTAGCACAATGGTGTAAAGAACACTCTCTCTCGGTAAATCCGACAAAGACAGAGCTTGTACTATTCACCAAAAAAAGAAAGCTGCCGGACATGATTATGCCCAGCTTAACAGGTACTCCTCTAAAACTAGCCGATGAAGTCAAGTATCTGGGAATAATACTTGACAAAAAGCTGAACTGGGGAAAACATTTACAGATGAAACTCGAAAAAGCTAAGCTGGCTTTCTGGCAATGTCGAGGAACAATGGGACGGTCATGGGGCTTGTCTCCTAAGATCACCCTCTGGCTCTACACCGCCGTTGTCAGACCCATGCTATGCTACGGTGCCCTTGTATGGTGGCCCAGAACCAAACAAGTAACAACAGCATCCTCCTTACACCAAATACAGAGAATAGTCTGTCTGGCTGTAACTGGGGCAATGCAAACAACACCGACTGCGGCTCTTGAGACTCTCCTCTGCCTCCCACCACTTGATCTTCATGTGCAGGAGATGGCGGTTAGGGGGGCGCTTAGGCTACGTAGTTGGAAAATATGGGACAATAGGTATGGAACTACGGCACATATGCGGATTTTGGAGGAATATTCCAGAGGAATACCTCTACTGCACTTGGAGCCAGATAGAATCCAACCTAAATATATTGACATGTACAGGGGTAGTTACCAAAAGTTTAAATTATCCGCAATTGATTTTGATTTGTCCTTTCATTGAGTTTTGTATGATTTTGAATTTTACTCTGACAAGTTGAATGGTTTTTCTTTTAATGGTCATTATTTTGTTTGTTACCAAGAAAACAGGATTTTATGGTGGATAATTTGTTCCAGAAGCCTAAAAAGTTAAATTAATCAGATATGACTGCATTTTATTTTTATTAATTATTTTTATTGTTAATTTGTTTACCTTCTTTTTAATAAATTAGTGAATGCGTGCATAGAAAACTATAACGTCGGTATGATCGTAAATAACTCTAGATGGTGCGGTTAGTATTGAAAAGTAATTTTAAAAATTTGTGATATGAAGTTTTTTTTTTGAAAATATTCAAATTTCGCTGGAAAAATCGACGAATCGGCGTGGGCGACGATTTCCAAAAGCCTAAAACGGAAAGGAAAGGAAAATTTTGTAGGATGATAGGGATTACTGACTGAGAGGCCGGAGTGTTAAGTTGTGTTTGTCGAGGAAGCAAATTCTCTCGAAAAGTTGTGAAGTGTTGGAATTTCGGCCTGAATTGTAAATTATAGTGGCAATTATGATGAGTACAGTGTCAGTATGATGAATATGATGGTTTTTTCTGCAAGATTGATTTCCGGGATTGGAGATGAAATTTGAGACATGGGTCGTAAAATGGCTGCAATTTTGATGTTTTTCATCGAGTTTTATTTCCATTTAACAGCAAGTAAGGAAGCCATCGAATGGTAATTAGAATTTAAATTCTTTTATTTTGCGTTATTTCGATATTATTTTTCTGAAAACGGAGTTTATAAAAGTTACAATGAGAGGTTATGTTAGTCACATTTTATGCGAACCTGGAAATTTAGTGGACACCAGATGGATTAGAGTATTACATCAACTTTAATTACTTCGATGCAACAAATTCGTAGTTTAACACAATTAGATTACCATCGAGATTAACTTTATTATTTTTAATACGACGATTACGATCTACTGTTGTGATACGCGTTACATCGAACTTCATTTGCGAATAGGCGTAAAAAAATAACAGTTTGGTTTTATGTGTGGTTTATAACAGGTCGGCGCGAGATTTTAAATAAGACAATAAACTTGTGCTATTATTTTTATTTCAATTTGTACAATTTACAATGCCTAATTTGTTTACAAGTTACAGTAATAAGTTTGAAACAGTAAATGTGGGAACTTGTAGATAAATTTTGTCTATATCTGATTTATTCATTGTTGAATTTCGATTTAGCTAAAATTCTGTTTTCTGCTTATTATAGAATTTATTGATAACCAAATTTATCTGAGTAAAATTTTATTGATGCCCGGTAAAAATTTTGTTTCATTTGTTGTGGATAATTTAAGCATACCCTGGAACCTACTTCTGAGATTGTCTCGATATGCAAACTACCGACAATAACGGCTACGGCTTTTAAAGAGTTGTTCGTTAGAACACGACAATATATTTGACAGGAAGTACGACGTTCTGTTAAATACTGATAGAGCACCTAACTATGACATACGTCTATATTCGGATGGCTCCAAAAACGATGCTGGATCAGGTGCAGGAATATATTCTGCAGAACTTGACCTAAGCATAAGCATAGCGCTGGGCACATATGCATCCGTATTTCAAACGGAACTTATGGGCATACTACGATGCGCAAAAATAGTTCAGGATAGACATATCCAGAACCAACATATTCATATTATTTCAGACAGCAGGGCGGCACTCGTGGCACTTCGGAACCACAAAGTCACCTCTGGTCTGGTGCTTGATTGCATTCAGACACTGAATAATATATCTAACCAAAATGTTCTTTCCCTTTGCTGGGTTAAGGGACATCAAGGTGATGAGGGCAACACAAGAGCTGATGAACTTGCAAGACGCGGTTCCAATAGTCTTCCCTGCGGCCCGGAGCCGATGATCACGCCTTCAGTTAAAGCTCTAGATGCACTCTTAAAACAACATACCCTACAACTGCACACCCGCAGATGGGTACAAATAACAACATGTCGTCAAGCAAGGGCTGCAATAACCGCACCCTCTTGGAAACATGCTAGATACTATCTGAAACTGTCCAGAGTCAATCTGCGGATAATTGCAGGGATTCTAACTGGACACTACAGACTAAACAAACATCTTCACATGATGGGATATGCAGAAGACCCAATATGTCGTGGATGCAATGAAGAGGAGGAAACAGCCGAACATGTACTCTGTTACTGTCCGGCGTTAACTTCAACGAGAGGATCTGTGTTGGGGGACTTCTGGCCTGACATGGCCAGAATCAGGGACACTCCACCTGCCAGGATCCTAGAGTTCATCCTAAAACTGGATTGGCTCAATGGGGAATGACAGGACTGGGGTGTAACTGAAACCGGAGGTAGTACAATGGGCCCGATTGGTGGCCTAAGTGCGCGCGAGCTTGTCTTGCCCTCCAGAACAAATCCAGAATCCAGAAGATCTGGATAGAATTATTTGCAATTCAAATTCTATTATTGCGAAGCTTCGAGCCAACTAGAACGGGTGTGTTACCTTTAACATAAGGGTTGTCTTTACCTAATAAACATTAAATTTGCAATTTCACATTGTCGAGGAGGCAGTGCCCAAATAAACTTCTAATTAGTTTAATATCCAACTTGAGCTTAAAGGAATCTCCAATGAGTATTCTGTCTAAGTTTACTTCAACAAGAAATTTTTACCCTTGAGGAAAACACAATTACAGGATGCTCCAAAACTTTTACAAAGCTTTATTTAACTTAAAGTTTAAATTTCAAAATTAAGTTTAACAAAAAAAGTTTAAGTTTGGGTGCGTTATGAGAAGCTTCTCGGAATGTAAATTGCAGTACTAATATGATGTAACATTAATCAGCTCCATCATAAATTATCTCGACCCTACAAATTTTGTTAGTTCGGAATGAATAGCTAATCCTAACGCTTTAAAATATTATATAATATAATAAATTGCATTAATGAAATAATTTGATGTGATGAATTGAGAGGGAACTTTTGGTATTATGCAATGTATTGCAGAGAGATTTTATAAATTTGAAAGGGCAAGCGGATTGTAATATGTCAAGACATGGAATACGCTTGGGTTTAACTAAAAAAATGTGTTTTATTAATAACTCTATTTTCTAATTTAATTAAAATACAAGGTGCAACTAAAAGACTTTGCCAAACTTTAGGGACGTATTCTAGTTACCCATTAAATTGTAGCGATACAAAATAAGAACCCTATTGACTAGCGACTTACCTAGCACGGTGGAGTGGAGAGAATTTTACCATAAGCTACCAAAAATACTAAAATATAGAGGGGGCTGATCACAGCAAAAGCAAACGGGAAAATAAGAAAAACATCAACTCAAAAAGTGCTCAAAGTGTTCATATATGCAGTCCATAAGGATTTAAGGAATATTCTTGATTTGATAAGAAGAACAGCCTGAAATTTTTCTAGGTCATTCAAAAGAAATAAGGTAAACTTTTGTTATCCAAATTTATTTGCGTTTATAACTGATTATATGATTCAACTCTAAAGCAATACGACTACGTAGTTATCCTACAAGATTTTTGCAGGAATTACCAACTAACCGACGGTATTTTCAATAATGGTCTGCAAGCTTGCTCTAACAACATAAATCTCATAAACCCCTTTTAATATGCAATTTTTCGCGATGTTATATTTGTTTTCATATTCGCAAATTTATAAGTTAATTTCAATATTTACATTCGGGGCACGTAAAATTGTCCTCAAAGAGAAAGTTAAAACTTTGCTGTACGTAACCAATAAATCGATAGTTAGTAAACTTCGGAGTTACTGGTTATCGAAATTATTTTTTTTTGGAAAATCGCTTTGAATTTTTGTACTAATATTTACAATACAAGTAAAAAATATTTGCTTATATCTGTGTGTACCATTTATTTAAACCCGAGTACTACGTACATAAGGTTCTTTGAGTTTCTAGTTAATTTTATTTCTTCGGATCTTTTACTTTTTTAATTTCAAAAAACTTCTCTAAGTAGCTTCAGCCTGATTAAACTTATCCTTCTGATTATAACTCTGGGAAAGCTGCGATAGCAATTAACTTTTTTGCGTATATTTTGCCTTCTTTTGCTAAGTTCTGGACGCCATATTTTCGTATCAGCAGAGGAATTAACAACTCACAGTTCACTATCTCTTTTAATTAAAACTCGAACAGCTTCATTTTTAGTTTTTTAAATTTCTCGTATATTTGCACTGAAATGCCTCCATTACTTAACGCCTCAACTTTGACACAGAAAGTTTCCTTAATTTTTCATGAGTGTTCTTAACTTAAAATGTATGTATCACTACGTCCCGTTTTCCCAAACCTGAAATAAAGTTAACCTGTTGTCATCAATTTCTCATGCTTTCCTGAGCAGGGATTGCTTAAATTTGTTTCAATTTTTTTTTATTTGTTTCCACTTTTTTGTAGGCAAAATATTTTGTTAAATTTGTAACGGAGCAGTGGATTATAGTGGATAATCTCGCGGTTGCAAGATTCGGGATGTTCTCTGTATTGGTGTAATAAAAGTGGATATGTAGATCAGATCAAACTGAATAAACATCTGTTCAATCTAAAATTCCCAAGTGTTAATTTTGAAATTATATATATAGTCGGTTTTAAACGTCTCGCGACGTTGTCCGATACCAAACTACCAACCTTGCGAATTGGCGCTTGGTTTTTTTAGCATTTTACATTTTTAACCTACGACGAGGAGCCAGCCCGTTGGTAGAACCCCCAACCTGGAGGACCAAACGAGACGGCCAGAATAAGTTGTTACTTACCCAGATTCGAACCGGGTATTGAGCGTTCGTAGTCAACTCGCTTGACCATTGCTCTCCGACCGTCTCTTAATTTTGAAATACTAGTGCTAAAAAACAAATTCACTTAAAATCAAGGAATTCCACCATTTTTATGGTTTTGTTTCTCTAACAACAATTCAAGTTCAAATAGAAAATTAAATTTGACAACTACAAAAATAAAGACGTTATAAGCGATTACTTCTATATAACAGTTGTTAGGTATTAAATACTCTTAAAACTGTCGTTCAAGAAGTAGAAATACAGGAAGCGCAGACATCAGTAGCAAAAGGAGAAATCTTCAAATCTGAATCAAAAACCAAACCAAAACAAAATACGGTCATTAAAAACTTTTCCCGATTAAGATCTCCATTATCGCAATTCAACAGTTATTCCACTTTTCAATGTTAAATTAGAACAAGCTACAACCCCATCAGCTTCAGATTTGAAATTAATTGTAACAATGAGCTAAAACATAAATCAATAGTCAATTTTAATGAATGGTCGGATTCGATTTTACTGTGTGAGTCCTCGATAAGTGGCATCTAATTTCCTCAGAACATAATATAAATCTACTCCCTTCGTATTCCCACACAAAGTAATAACCTGCATAGATAAGTATAATTAAAAAAAAATTTTACAACTCAAAATACGAGTACTAACCCCTAAAATTGACCGAATTTTAAAAAATCAAAATTGTTGGTTAAGACCTTCTTTCGTGTAATTTATTTTAAAGATAAATACTATTTTTTGTATTTACTGTCGTATTTAACCCCTTATTTCCTTTTAGGGGATGTTTAGGGGTTAATACTTGGTACCTGAGAAGATAAATAGGGAAAATGTTCTCATTCGGAATAATAGACTGCACTTTATAAAATTAATATACTATAGCGAATATTTACCAATACAGATAAAAGGGGTTGATAACTAAATATTTCATAAACACAGTGACTAAATTATAACAAGTTGATCTTACTCAGTCAATAATCACTTCATCTTAAATTCCAGATATACGCGTACTCTTGTGAACACTTGAACCCTGGACTAAGTTTAAGTAATTAAGATTTGAGTATTACAGCTTTTATGAAGCCCCGCTCACAGGCTCATGAGACAGGCTAACGGTCAGTAGAAGCCCACGACCACCTACTGAAATTCTCTAATAATTTTTCCATTGTTTACTATTTAAAGTTTACTGGTCATTACTCCGTAGTACCGTGTAATTTGCTTACAAAAGAAATGTAATTGCAATAATCAAGATTACACTTGCATTTTCCTTAAGTTCAACTAACTTAGTTTTTTTTGTTCTTAATTGTTGGGTGAATATTCTATATTTGTATTCAACAAACATATAATTTTGATAGTTAAATTTTTATTTATGACAATACAACCCTAAACAGAACAAATCACATTGTATGTATTGTAATGTACTAAAATCAAAATAGCCCCACGTTGTATGCCAAAAAGGATGTAGTGATATAGGCGAGATAGCCCTAAAAAGTGCACCGGCAGCTCGCAACTAACGAGAACACTCACAAATTTTTTTGAAGGTACGTGGGTTCAATAAAATTTAAAAGGTGGCATAGGCAAAAATAACTTGGTCGAAATTAATAAACTTTTGTGAAATTTTATAATAAGTAGGTAATTTATTCAAAATTGAAAATCAAAACTTCACCAAAGAGAAAGTTAGTGTAAAATGTTGTAGGCGTACAATTGGGTCGTTGTAAATAAAAATCAAAATAATGGAAAATAGCAAAACAACGCATTTGTACCCACTACGGTGAATTCATGTAACTCAAAAAAAAATTATAATAAAACAAATTAATTTTAAATATATAAATTATTAACTCGTTGATATTAAATTATATTAAAACTTCAAAATTATATTATTCTGATGACGGACGAAATAATCGTTTGTAAGCTCAATAAATCTTTTATTATTTTTAATTTATTAATAACTCGATATTTTGAAGTTTTAATATAATTTAATCAAATTTATTTTAAATCAACATCAAAAAGTTAATTAAAAGATTAATTAAAAAAAATTGTTTATCGGCGCCACAAATTTTTAATTTCACTAACGCGTATTTTTAAAAGTTCAACAATTTGTACTGAGCTCATTTACCTTGTAAATTTTTACAATTGGAACTCGCTAATCAAAACGCATTGAATGTCAAACGTTGACCCATCCACAAAATTGACAAAATTACAAATCATCCAAATTGCAGAAAATTGCAAATTCTGCAAACCAAAATAAATCGCCGCTCTAACACTGGACAATTCCATATTAATGACCAATGACTTTTGGTCAAACACCAATCCAAATTTACTAAATTTTGGCTCACTGAAACCAAGATGACTTATTAATAAGTACTAACTTTGACTCAACGCCTTCTTCGGCGGCCCAAAATTAACTCAAAATGACTTAACGTCGACTGTTTCACGACTTCTCTTCTCAAAATTTTCGTTCTCCCTCGTCGTGCATTTTTGATAACGCCCAAACTTGCGTTTTAAGAAGCCCAACATCACCTCACTATGCACGCACTTTTAAAATAGGTTTGCATACCAAAATAATTTCAATTTTCAAAAATTAAAGAAAATTTGTCTGTTTGTGTTAAAAGTTACATTGTACTTTTATTGGTGTCTCTTTGATGAATTCGTAATATAAAAGAATTAAGCAAACAAATTTAATTACTAATTTCGACTTAATTTGATCTAAATCAAAGATGAAAAAATGATTTTTAAATGCGTTTCACGACAGTATATAAAACCGAAACCGGTCACTCATTAAGGTTAATTTAAAATTACGTTTTAGCTACTTCTTTCGTTTCATTTTAAATCTGAGAACTGCCTGATGTATGTCTTTTTAAAGTATTGTGTTGTAGTATCCATCTTTAAGATAAATAAATTACATGACGGAATACTTTAATCGATAATTTTGAAATTAGGTACAGTGAAGTCAAAGTTTCTACAATCAAAATTTTCTGTTTTCCAACTGGAATTTTTTAAAGATGGTTGTGATAAAATCTATAAGCATTTCAAAAGAATTTAATAACTTTGAAAACAATTTTGGTTCATTTTAGAGAAATAGCTATATTAAGATTGTATCTAAAGAAACTTTAAGCACAGGATGGAAAGTCAGATTGTGTCCTAAGTTTTAAATATTGCAAAGGAAACGATTCACGAGATATTGCATGTAGCACATGTCAGCTGCATTAGTGAATGTACATTGTGCAATATTATGCATAATATGTTTTCCATTGATTTTTAAACTGGAATACCCTGTATTTCCTAAACCAATTTTTTACATTTCCTTCAGCTTTTATTTGTTTTACTTCGTACATAATCACCATGGTTTTTCAAATTTTTAACATTCAATAAAATATTTTCAAACCATCCAGAGCAGAATATTATGTATAAAATAACAAAAAAGAGAAATTGAATTTTGGTGTTGATTTTAACGACCAATCAGTAAAAAGAACTTATTAAAAATATTTGTCGAACGCAAACAAACGAAAAATGAGCCAAACCTTCAATTTTTTTAAATTTTAGGATTGAAAATTTAAGTAATTAAGCTTTCCTTGCTTTAAAAAATTTTTCTGTTAATTATAATTTTTGTTTTAAAATTCGAAACTTAAAATAAGTAACAATTCAAAACTGAAACTAAAACGCGGCAAATAATGACGTGCGAAGCTGTAACCCAATAAAAAGGGTAGATGTATAAGCTACTCCCCCTATTTACTTGTTGAAAGTTGAAAATTATAAATTAAAATCAGTAACCAAGAATTATTTTTCTATTTTGCGTCTAAAACAAAGTCATTTCGATACGTATACGATTGCGTATCGAAATGGACCCTATTATGAAAAGCAATATTTTGTTTTATGAGGTTGGTGACAGAAACGTCATTGAAAATTAAAACTAATAATGTCATTTTAAATCAAATTAAAAATCTCCAAATTTGTGTTAAACATTTTAATTAACTGTAAATTAGAGGCAATAATAAAGAAAATTCTTAACTGCAAGTATAATTTCGTTTTTTTAAACTTTTGTGGGATGTCTTAACCCGTAAATTTTTGACACAAAGTTTCAAAGTTTTCAAATTTGTTTCAAATGTCAAATGTGTTACCAATCAACTTAAAAATAAAACGAAATTTCAAATTGACTATAATAATTTCAGACATATTTTTTTAATTTTAAACCATAAAAAAATGCAAAATAGAAAAAATTGTATAAAAAACTCGTTTCATAATCATTTTTATTTCACTTATCTTTTAGAAAACTCCCCGCTTCGCGGCTCGTTTTCTAAACAGATTTCGTGTTATAAAAACTTCAATTATGAAACTCGTTGTTTAATATACTATTATAGATTGCCTTATTATAAATTCAAAATAATTATATAATCGATTGTATAATTCACTTATACAGCAGAGAACGTTGTGATAATGCACGTATACGTCTAGTTCAAATCAAAATATTTTCAAAATCTGTCAAACTGACATTTGATATCATAATTCATAAATATACTCTGCATATTTTACTTAGTATGGATTCATAAGATAGAAGCAGGATTGCCAAATTTCAAAAAATTATTAGAGGTTATGGATTTCTACTTACAAAAAAAATGATGTGGATGAATAAAATTACATAAAATTCGAAAATTGAATTATGCACTTTTAGAAAAACTAATTATTTAGAAATTAATCGAAAGTCGTCTGTCAAAATTATTTTTGACAGGTTACGACATTTACAATTTACAAGGTCAAGAAGCGGACATAAGCATTTCGTATTTTAAATATAATCTTAATTAATTAATTACACAAAATAAAGTATAACATTTTCTTTATTATATAAATAATATAGATCATGGTACCTATAAGAATTACTCTGATTGGGCCACTGCTTCTTATGTCATCAAATTGTAACTTTTCAAATGTATGGTTGTAAAAAAACCAATTTATATAATTGGTAAAACAATTTTAAATTATATACCTATACATTTGTAATTTATCATTTTATTATATTTTACATTCACTTAAACGCAATCGATTTTTATATGTCAAAATTAAATTTGTGACTGAACGGGATTATCCCATTATGGAAGAGTAGATGAAAACAAAAGTTTTTAAAATTGAATAATCTAGCCCACTGATCTAACCAAATCCGTTTTCTTTTTCAAAGTCGTCAAAAAGCTTTTTACTTAATACAATTTATTTGATAGCATTTCGATGGAGATGATGAGCTGTGAGTGTTGTTCGATTTAAAAAAATATAAGCGTGCGTAAAATAACAAATTTCTTGTTCAGCTTAATTCCAGTGAGATCAACATAGCATGTAAAATAAGGTCAACTTTACCTGTTGAGTTCGACATTATTCCGAGTAGCTTTTGTTTCCAAAAGTTACACTAGCCGTGTGAAAGATTACTTTTTATATAAAAAAAAGAGTTAATATAATCATAATAGAAAAGTTTCTTCACTTAGAATTATTTAACTATAGTTGTTTATTGTTGTCAAATCACAGTTGAGATTTTTTTTTGTAATGGGTCGACACGATCTACAAATACAGCAACAACATAGAGAAAAAATATAATAATTTTGTGCTAATTATGTGCTACAACAGTTTTGGGGTAAAAGATAAATCTTTAGGATTGGTGCTGAATTGAGAGTAATTTTGCACCGCCAACTCGAAACAATTATATGTTTTTAAAATTATGTTCATAATTAGCACAAAATTATTATATGCACAATTTAAAAAATTGTTATTTTTGCAAGGTAGCGATGCTAAGTTGATTTATCTTTTAATCGTGAAATTGTTTAAGCACAAAATTCGCAAATAAAGCACAAAATTACGATAAAACTATTTCATTTTTGATTTTGTAATGGTGGCTGTGGAAGTTTTATGTAAGTCTGTCAATTGTAAGTCTGTTTTGATTGGCTGTTATCTTCTAGCACCAGACGACACATTCCTAACATCTTTAAATTAAAATTTTTTTCTTATAAACGCACTCAAAAAAATTTGGAAAAAAACATAAGCCTCGTTTTTAAATCAGCTTTTTCAATGACAAATTTAGCATCCATCCACTTAATTGGGTCTCTTTATTTAATTGGCGATTGGATTATACCTGCCTCTGCTACTCGTCAACCCAATTGAGTTAAAGGTTAAACTTTTCTAATTTTTAATATCCCAAAGCTAATTTGCTAATCGCTTACAGCTAAATGGAAAGCAATTAATTTTAATGTTTAAAAAACTTTATTTCATTATTCAGCTAGCGTAACTGACATGAAATTTAATTGATGCCAACGGACTAACTAAGTAAACTAGTTAATATTGGCAGTTAATTACTGCAGAAATGACTACTACAAGGGCAACACACTGCGGAAATTGCAAATGAAGCTAGAAGACCCAATCGTGACTAGCACAGAGTCCAGTCCTAAATTTCGTTTACAAAATTGTCAACTTTAATTAGAACATTTTTAAATAATTGCAGTTTATGTAACAAAAAAACTTATAAAAAAGTTTTTTTTTAACTTTAATAGCTTTAATATCCGGAAAAATTCTCGACAAAATCGGATCAAGCTATTTGAATAAGGGTTGTTTAACTTGCTTTTGCGTCTGAAAACTACAAACAAAATTTTCAGCAATTGTCAGAATGATTCTCGAAACTACTAAATCGCTCTTGAGAAGGAAACTTAAGATATAAGTGAATCGATAAGTTCATGTCACATAATATCAAAAAAGAGCTTTCCACTTAGTAGAGGTACACTGTGATATTAGAAATTTCCGCTTTTGTATACTACTAAATAATTTTAATGTTGTAAACAATAAATTTATAACTAAATAATTTAAGCGAACGCACGTTAGTAATGTAATTTAATTAACCGCTCGTGTTTACTTCAGAACTCTAACAAGCGTGGTTAAGATTTGCGGTTGTTTGATTTAGCATAACGAAGTCTTAATATGTTCCTTCAAAAATCAAATTAAGTTACACTTAACTCGTTTGCTAATTTAACCAAGCCTCATCTTGTTGAGCGTTTAATTTACTTGTAACGTAGTTTGTAATTTTGAAAGTTTCAAAATTCAATATGCATTTAGTCGTTTAATATTATTCTCGTGAGACTCAAGTTTGAATTTCTATTGCGGTTATGCACATACTCCAGTGACTCATTATCAATATCTCCCCTTGCTTTTATGCAAGATAAGACGAATATAAAAGGGCTTAGGAAAAAGGATGCGTTATTTACTGTATGGGACATTTCCTTATCACAGCTTTAATGCACTGCGATAAAAATTGATTGCCAACGATAACAATTCCGATATTCAATTTCTATTATACTGATTGATTCAACTAATTTTTCTTATTGATTTTTATGTATTGTGTATTCTAAAAACTCCCCAAGTCCACGGCTCCCAATTTCGCATCTCAACTCTCTCGATTGTTTTTCAGGTCAGGTTCAAGTCTTAAAAGATGTCAAATTTTCCGAAGCAAACGGTGTGAAATATTGATCAAGTAAAAACTGTATTTTAAGTTATTTGCAATATATCGTAAAATAAAAAGGTCTGAGAGATATGAATCGTCTTTCACACTGAAACACATAAAGTGCAATTTAAAGAGTAATATTTTCCTGAAACACGACCATTAACTCCCCAAATACCCGGAAGTATTCTTATCGCAGTTGCTGATTCTCTGGTGATAAACCATAAACAAATATAAAGTGCTATTTATAAAATTTCAGTAACGCCATTTTGAATTACCAAAATGGCTTGACAATGGCGGCGCGGGATGGATATACGGTATTATACATAAGACATAGTAGTAACATATAAAATGTCAGTGCTGCCATTAAGATTTATGTTATAATATTATGAACCATTATTTAAATATATTCTGTAGTTGTTTACAATAAAGTTACATGATATGCATTTCTAAATAAACTAGGCATTCGTCGGACGCCTAAGGGAAGAATAATACACTGTTGCTGTTTAAAATATTTATTAGAAGAACAATTTTTTATTATAATTTCTTGGAAGGCAGTTCGTAGACTCGAAAGGTACGACCGGAGCAGGATTGGGATTCGAGTGGCGTACTGGGGCACTTGAGGCAGGTCGGGGACTCGAGGGCCACATTAGTGGCTTTCCGGACCACTTAGGTCAGATCTGTAACTCTTATTATAAAATAAAAAAACATTTTGGCAATAAAAATTTGGTCAAATAGACCAAAGCCCTGCTTTATAATTTTAACACACCTCTAACTTGTGAGAGATCGTCCTGCTGACCTTTAACAATCGACTACATTGTTTAAAAATAAAAATTTAAATTATTTATTAATCTAAATTTTTAATTTGCGTGAAAAAGTAATGGAAAAATAGTAATTAGTTAAAGCACAAAATTGAAAAGACCGCGTTTTGGTATAACCTTCTTTCCGTCATCTGTCCGTTTCCATGCCAATCAGAGCTCCATTAATTATTCAGTTTTTTATCATATTTAATTATTGAATATACGGGTAGTTAGTGTATAC
Source organism: Rhagonycha fulva (assembly GCA_905340355.1). Classification (NCBI taxonomy): domain Eukaryota; kingdom Metazoa; phylum Arthropoda; class Insecta; order Coleoptera; family Cantharidae; genus Rhagonycha; species Rhagonycha fulva. The sequence continues at coordinate 42,358,383 of HG996556.1, forward strand.
ACCCTATAGGGTGATAAGTCCAAGTCGAAATCTATTTGTACCGTAGTTTCGACGTTTTGGAAATCTCATTTACCCGTTTTCGAGAAAATTGGGAAAAGTTTTTGCAAAATTGACTGAGTGATTTTTTGTAGATGATGGCCGCATTAACCAAACATTTTTTATGGCTATGCTAATTTTAATTGTATCATTACAAATAATGATTTTATAATTTTAACAGCTATTTTTCTAGTTGGCATGGTCGTTATGTACAGGAAATGACTCACCGATTTTTGCTGGCAACTCTCTTTGTAACTCTCCTTTTATTATCATTTTACGCCTGAAAGTGTTCAACCATAAAATCAATTTTAGGGAATTTAAAAAAGAGATGTTGTGAGAAAAGGGCATAAAGATCGAACAAGTAGAGAGTGAGGTGTTAAAAAGTTGGGAAGTGTCTTCTTTGAGATTTTTCTGGATCAATTATTGATTTTTTTATAGTAGCTTGGTGTGAAATTCTTCTCAAATATTCACGTATGTGATTTTACACATTTTCTATTTAACATCTTTTGGCTGCAAACTAAAATCTTTTTGTTGATGATAAGTTTTTCATTTGTGATTCTTTGTTATCAACTGGCGCTCAAATTTCCATCTTTTGCAGATAGTGTCACTGAAGACACTAAAAGCTTCTCGTGATAAATACATTAGATATTTTCTAAGAACATACAAAACGCGCATTGCGCGACACATTACTTCTCCGACTGTGGTTAAATATCAAAGTTTAGCTAGCTTTTTCTATTTTAAAAGGATCAAGTAGCGTTGTGACCAACTTCACTGTCGAAGTTTTGTGCATTCTATAACCTTGAAAATGGGAAAATAAAGTAGGTACCCAAAACGTCAAACAAAAATAATATTATTCTCATTGAACACTTTATCATCAAATATCACCACATTATTACCAAAAAAATAATCTTCCATTAGTGGATGCTTTACATTCGGGCTTAGCCCGTAGCAAAACGGCATAATTATAAATTTTTTGTTTAAATTGCTGAAAACAACGTAGAAACTTTAAATAATTCTATACGCTATTTTATACTCGTACTTAAAACTCTGCAAAAAACAATAAAAATAAGAAAAACATTTCTAGGAAATTAAATTTCTTACAAAAAAGTTCGTTTCTACAATTTATCTTTAAAACTTTATATACAAGAAGCTTTTCAATTGGTTTTGACTTGTTAATTCTTAAGCTTGGGGATTTTCTGTTTGCCAAACTATTACATTAAAAAGCAACTTGACAAATTAACTAAAAATTTTGAGATTTAAAGATTATTTTGAAATAAAATAATATATATTTTTTTTATTCAAAAATGTATAATATTTCATGAAATTCCCAAATGTGGTTTATATACAGGGAGCTCCTGTATTAATCGATACTTTGAAAATTATTGATAGTTATCGTTCAATAGTTCAGTTTCTTTATGAGTTAGATTGAATTTTCAGAAAAACAATTTTTCAGATTAAAGTTATAATCCAGTAAATTTGTTATCCGAAAAGCGGAGTACACTTTTTTTGGAAAGAAGATACAAAATGAATTTTAAAAAAAAGATGAATAAAATGAAACCTTGAAATTTTTAATATGTTTTATACTTAATTTAATCCATAACTCAAAATTCATTGATTTTAGACAATAAAGAGTCAGAATTTAGTTTTTATATAATTGCACACTCTTTAAAATGCACTTTATCATTTATACTAATAGTCCAGGATCCCAAAGCTCCCAGACCTAAGTAATTTTAGCAGAGCTGAAATTTTGAGAATTAATTGTCTAATATGCAGTTATGAAGACGTATGCGTACCTGCTAGCTTGAAATCGAAGCTCTTTTACAGTTAACAGGTACTAAAGGTACATAAAAACCCGACAATAGTTCCGCTGTGAGTGCGAGCGTGAGAACATTATCATGCGCATGAATGCGAGTGAGATGTACTATACCACTATACGCACTTCAAATATTTTAAGTTTTAGTTCACTAACTTGCGTTATCAATTAGACTGAAAATACGCTATTCAGGTATACATGCACGCGTTAGCTCAAGCGGAACTCAAGTCGAGCTTGTTAGTCTTCTCATGTATACTCCCAGGTAAGCCGTCCTAACGGTATAGTGCGACCCGAGTTAGACCGCGCTAAAAACGTAAACTAAGCGGGTTAAATTGATTGTAGACTCCTTAGCTCGTACTAAGGGCAGTTTGATCTTGTTTTGACCAATCCGGGTTATGAACACTGCTTTTACTTCGAACTAACTAAATGCATGTACCCTACTACCATAATTTTATAACCGATTTAGCTTAGATCGATCTAACGTTTAGCTCAAGCTAACGCGTGCATATATACTTGGTAGTAATCTATGAGATCCGGGCACCAAGTAAATCTCATTCCTACTCATGAACGACGTAATCCGGAGAGGGCTGTAACCAAGAAAATTTTACATTATTTCCCCCTTCCCCGCAAAAACTGCAATTTCACAACATTAGATTATTAGATTAAATTAAATTAGAATAGATTTAGCTGCACTTCTCGAAGTAAATGGATTTAAATATATAATTGCAGCAATTGACTACCTGTAAGTGGTTATATTGTATGTTATGTTGTTGTTCAATCTGTATTCGAAAATATTCCAAAAGGCTTTGGAGGGTCGGCAAGATGGAATACTGGTTAAAGGAAAATATCTAAATAATATCAGATATGCAAACGACACCGTAGTTTTTGTGGATAGCCTGCAGAGTCTACAAGAACTAATGAATAGAAAACAGAGCCAAGCGAATAATATGGATTAACACTGAATACGTCTAAAACTAGATATATGATCATCAGTGAAGAAGTGGTACCTCAAAAACAACTAACTGTTAACAACAAACAAATAAAAAAAGTAAATAAAAACACATGCTTTTGGAACTACAGTTGGAAATCAATGCAACCATTCACTGGAAATTAGATATCGTATTGAACGAGCCGGGGCAGCATTTACTATAAGGAAGTCAAGCCTATTCAAGATTCACGATCTTTAAGTTTCAATGAAGATGAGAGTGGCGCGGTGCTATGTGTTTCCAGTGTTGTTATATATGAGGTGAAAACGTAGACCCTAACTGAAGTATCTAGAAAAAATTGGAGGATTTTGAAATGTCGATCTATAGATGCATATTAAGAATATCTTGAGTTACAAAGAGACGTTACAGCGCATAAATAAAAAAATAGAGATTTTTAAGGGTGCGTTCCACTTAAAGCCTACGACGACCACTAACGGTCGATTGTCAGTCCAATCAAATAACCGCTCTCGATCTTTAGTCCAATCAGAGAACCACGGGACCACGCTGCAGTCGTCGTGGGCTTTAAGTAGAACGCACCCTAAGTCAGTAAAAATAAAAAAACTGGAGTATTTAGGCTACATAATGAGAAACGGAAAAAGGTATGAACTCATACAGTTGGTTCTGCAAAGCAAGATATTTGGAAAAATAAGTCTAGGGTGGCGTAGGATATCGTGGTTTAAAAAAAATTGTAACATTTGATAACGAATCGGCACCAGAAGAAGAAATAAGTAGTCAGAAATCTAGACGGTAGAGAATAAAACTGCCAAAGCTGTTGATCGATTTCGTGTATGTGAATACAAAAATAAATTACTAAGGTAGGGAATTCGTTAACAAAACTTCTAATGTTAAGAAAAATGCAGCAACGGATAACGTCTGCATATCATCTCGAGAATAATGAACATGTAGAACGACAAAATAGTACTATAAACCCCGCGTTCGGTTTGGAGCTACTTTCGCTTCGAAGCGCCACCAAACACTTTTCTTGCGTTCGGGATGGCGCTTCCCCTCGCTTCCAAACGCTTTGGCTCCGCCCCTTTTAGACGCTACTAAAATTTAGGCGGGTTGACGGGAGCGTGGCGCATGGTGGCAAAATTGCAAAAAAAATTGAATTTAAATTTGAATTCAAATTTGAATTTACATTTGTTTCGCTTTATTTTTATTACAAATTTAACCACGTAATGACACAAATAATACAAATCAGTTTATTTTATCATAGAGGATCAGTATTTCAGTGTTGTAAAGTGAAATAAAGCAAAGTTTAATTTTAAAATTGGCAATTTTTTTCATAATCGCCTAAAATGGATATTGAAACAGATATTTCTCGTCATAAATGCATAGCTGTCGCTCACTTTTTCTGGTTAAAATATAATATAATTCTAAAATTTTCGTCAACATCAAACGCGCTAATTACTAAAATTAAAATAAAATAAGTGTAGCAACAAGATAACTCCTAAAGTAAAATAATAAACTTATCATTTATATTTTTAAAATATAAAATATTTTAGTTTCAGTTCAAACGTAAAGCTTTTTAATAATTTTAATATACAAAAAAAAATAAGATAGGTTAGGTAACCCACGTAAATTTAAATTTTAAACACTGTAGCGCTGAAGCACCGTTCGGGTTGGGAAGCATGGAAGCGAGCATTTTTCCAACCCGAACACAAATTTTTCACGCTCCCAACCTGAAGCGTCGGTAGCGAAAGTAGCTCCAAACCGAACGCTGGAAAAAAATGACCAAATGTAATTGATAATTGATATGTTTTTTTTACTCATCGTACTGTATGTCGTTAATCCACAAAATTTTCATCTTTTTTTCTGCTCTATAACACAAAACCAAAACTACTTGTTTATGTTGAAATGGATGGATAGAAGGTGGAAAATATGAATTCAATCAAAAATTATGATGATTTGTTTGAGCCCAATAATTAAGTGTTCGTCCAATATACAGAAATATTTTATTTGTTTTTGTATTTAAATACACACTTTTTTCTCCATATTACCTCTTTAGCCTTTTGATATTAAGGTACCCAATTTTTTTAAGTTTTTTTATTACTTTATTCATCATAGAATCCACAATAAATACAATAATTGATATTAAAGATTAAACTAACTTCACCAACTGCTCATCAATCGTTCAGATTCTTTTAATTACAATTTGTATTTCTGTACTCGAATTACGACTAAATCACAAAGATTAAATAACTGGATCTAACTAAATGTAAATAAAAACTTAAATCCAAGATAACCAAACAAGCTGTACAATAAAACCTTCAGATGTTCCCACAAGGATTTTGAATTCCCTTATCAATCGTCAAACTAACAAAAGTTAACTCAAAACGGTTGTCCTCTGACGTCATAATCCATATCAAACACCAAAAACAACAAAATTTGAGGAATCGATACATATTAATGTCTTCCCAAATATTAGTAAACACGAAAGTGGGTCTTACTAAACATAAAATTTGATGCCAAAATAAACATTTGTTTCATGTGGTAGTACCAAATTAATATTTATTAAATATCTATCTTGAAATATAATACATTATCTAGGCTTAGTGGTAAGAATGTTTAGCTGTTAATTTCAAGGTATTTCGTTTGATCCTCACAGCAAAATATGAACTTTAATCTAGCCGTGTTTTTCCCTATTTTGAGTAGGGTTAATATTCTATTTCGATAGGGGGCAATAAAAGTTTCTTGGCATCGGCAGTGGTTACCCTATGCCGAATGACCTGAATAGTGCAAATATATTGAGTTTTATGTCAATTTCGTTCAGGTGTCGTTCAAATTTATTAAAGTTGTGTAAAAATATTGAATTTCGTTGGGGTGCCTACTACGTAGACCTAGGGAGTAGGTATAATATAAACAGAAACTTCCAAGTGATATTAAAATATTTATTATTATTTTTAATATTATCCTATTTATTAGAAAATCTATTAAATGGCTAGACTGAATTCGTTGGAATTTAATCATTTTCGGTTGCTGTTTTTCTCGAAAGACGTAAGTATATTGTGCCAGTTGCGTTTGCTGAAAGAAGTGATTTACTTTCACGACGTGATTTTCTTACAAGAAATAGTTTGTTGTGCAAATTGAGTTTAGCGCGAGATATTGTGCCCAAGAATAATGATGTTTGTTTGGTTTTGTTTGTTACCTAGAATGTCGCAGTTCTTGATGAACAGTAGAAAACACTGTCGATGTTTCTAGTTGCTTTTTTATTAAAACGTTGTCATTATTACAAAGTTCTTTATTCTATATAATATTCAACAAACATAAATTTATCTCTCGATTATTTCGTCGGTTTCTTGACGTTCCACTTGCGAAACACAATTTACATGCGCTTTATTAATTAGCATTTTTCCCACCGAGAAATAGTAATATAATTTTATCTTTATCTTATTTACCAAAACTTGAAAAGATTAAGCAATGCGTCTTCCAATTTTATTATTGTTTTGCAAAATCACTTTATTAAACTGTGGTTTCAAAATTAACCTTCAAGTACCTACGCTTTTCTCGAACAAAGTTTGGCATTATTCCTATCCAAATTGGGGGATATTGTTGATGATGAACCTCGCTTATTTCCGCGCCTTTGTTCTCAAATTAAGGTCACCATTTTAAGTTTCCAATAAAATGACATACTTACATAAATTTTAAATTTTTTTCTTCCGTAGAATTTTTGATATACTTCGTATGATTAGAGTACGATCCGCCAGAAAAGTTGGCACATTTTATTGGATCTTATATGTTGTAGTTAGAATATATTTTCGAATATTTTGTGACAGAAAACCATTTCGTGTCAAAGGTAACCCAGGGTTAGAAATAATAGCCATCCTGAAGTGCCTATAAAAGTAGACCCCAGATCAAAATAGAACTAAAAGAAAAACGATTGACAAGATTAACTTGGAAACACTTTTTTAACAAAACTTTTTATTATCTCAGCAACTGCTCTAGCAACTTCGAGTTTAAATTAAAATTTTATAAATTTAACAGTCTCGACGTAGTTTCTAGTCTATTTCGATGGGGGGCAATAAAAGTTTCTCGAAACGTGATAAAGAAAACATTTTTCCTTCATAAATAGCAAACTTCCTTAATATGGTTCTCTCGTTAATTTTTAATAACATTTTCCTCTTGGCTCCCTGATCTTTTATAAATTTGACATCCCCTTTCGTAAAGACGGACGCTCTACCTGCAATTGACGTCTTTCAACTTCCTAAATTTCCCTTTGTATTATTTTCCCTCTCTGCGTTACTTCGTATTGTGAAGAAAGTTTCTATAAGTGTTGATCCAGGGAGACAGAAGTGAGGCCCCGACAGACGGATGAGGATTTAGTTAACTTCAATCGAGTGGATCTAAGAAAATGAAGTGGTTTTATCGAGTATGTTAAAAGTAAACAAGCAAAACTTTTTAAAGGTAATGAAAAGTTCTTGAAAATTTGACACTTTGCTGGACAAACTTGAAACATAGGTATTTGCTTTTAACGCTTCACAAATTCAAAACAATTCAAATTTTGGAGAAAATTAAACAAAGTAGCTAAGTTAGAATTTATCATTCTAATGTTCTGAAACTTTCAACAAATTGCTGAGTAACTTGCATGGTTGCTTTCAATAATTACATTCAATGTCTACTAAACGTTAATTTTAACCAGTTCTTCATTTTCATGACCTACTTCAACAATTTTGTTGGTTTTCTGTTGTAAAAGATTCGTTAAATTGAGTTAATAGGGTAAAAATAATATCAAAGAATATCGCAATATGGAAGTTTTCTTTATTGAAAACACAGCAATCGTCTTGTGTGCACCCAATTAAAATATAAAAATAATGTTTGTACCTACGCATAAAGAAAATCAAAACTTTGCTTTTAATGGCCTGATAAAGACTTTTTAATAGAAGCTAATAATATGAAGATGATAAAAATCGATAACGGTTAGAGCTTAAAGTTGATACAAAAGCTAATGGCCATAAAAGAAACTTTTATAATAACAAAGTTGGCTTTTGCTACTTTCCGAAGATGAATGAAATAAAAAAGAATTGATTGGTATACGTGGCAAGTAAAAACAATCTCGTTAGGCAAATTGAATAGAGCTGAGGTTAAAAAGTTCCATCCTCCTACATCATCGGTTAAATCCATCAAGACTCGCACATCAAAGAATATAAAAGTTGTAAGTATTGATAACTTTGGGCATCAAAAGATTTTCAAAAGTTGCTGTTGAAACTGATCAAATTTTTGTTACTTCTCATCCATCTGAAAGTGGTCAAAGATGACAATGGAATAAATTCAATTATTCGATCGGTCTTAAGCGCATTCAGCAATAATTTTCCTTTTACTAAATTTGTTGCTAAAAATGAAAAAATAAACACTACCCTTTCACTTGATCAAATCTATAACGTAGCTGATGTGGGGTTGCTTTAATGGTTTAATATCGAGGCGTTTCCCTCACATGACACAGTATTTCATCATAAAATTATAATTTCCAAAGGAGCAACTCACCTTATCTTGTTAAAAAGTGATATTTCATATTATTAATGTTTCCTAATGCAATGCTACTTCTGAAAAACTCATAAACAACTTTTAAATTTACGGCAGCTTTAGCGCATAATATAAAATAATATTTCTGAAGGAAAAATCGTGCATGTAATGCGGATAAAAAAATATTTAAACTTAAATTTTGCATAGCAGTAAAAGATATACGATCTAATAAATAGAAAAACATAAATTAATACATATCAAAAGTATTTTCTCCATCGTGTAATCATTGTGGAAATTCTAAAGAAAATCCGGATTTTAAAATACTATTCAAATGAAGCAAAGAACTTTGAAAAATACTAAAACGAATTTATTTTATCGTAGCTGATGACGAGTTCTTTATAATATATTTGCATCCAACTGATGATAATTAAAAGCATTTTCCAATAATCCAAAAAAATCCTTTTGATGAGCTTTAATGTGTTTTGGACTATATGCATGAAACCCATTACATCTATAAATATAAGAATATTTTAACAAATTAGAAAAATGTAAAATATTTTAAACAATTTATTATATGACTTTTAGCTATGTTTTTTAGCGTTTTTTAGTTTTAAAAAAATTTGCAAAGTGTAGGATGTGAAAATCTCGAAAGATCGTTAAGGTTTCCAGTTAACATTAAGCAAAAGTATAACTTTAATCTCGCCAATGTAACTTTATTACATTTTTGTACTTTTAATATTCACGTCGTGTTGACATTAATCTTCCTAAAATTGTTTTGCAAGATTATATAGCGAAACCAGTAATTCGGGCGCAATATTGTTTTCGTATATAATACAAACGTAATTTATGGAATTTTCACTTGACATTTACTGAAATGTTGACGTAATAAATGAAACACACACGTTCGAAGCTTGTTTAATACCATCACGAAAAGAAGGGAATTTTTCGAATAAAATAAAACAATGGAACCGTTTCGTTTTCACGCTGAAATAGAACAACATTTAACAGGCAATACGCACCACATAGGCCAACTTGTTCAATTGCAATAAACGGCCCCAATAGAATTACGAGTTTTTTTAGCACTTTACAATTTACATAAAAGAAACGGATTTTGGCAAGGATCGTCATTTAAAGGATGTGACTGAGCTGAAATCTTAAAAAATACAGCGTTTTAGATTCTGCTTCTAAATAAACTTATGTATAATCAATAAAAGCATTCAATAAAATATAATAATTTTTTTAAAAGTTCATTTTCTGCGTCATTTATAGAAGTTTGTCTGATTGGGTTTGATCTAATTATTAATTTAAAACCAGTTTCCGATCTGCGAAAAAGAATAGTTCGCTGGCCAAACAATTAAGGCCTTCACACGTATTTCTCATGAGTGATACCAAATAGTATCTGAGAAATCCATTTTATTTATGTAAATATAACGATATTTCCAATTTTTTACTGTTTTCAGTGTGGATTAATAAGGCCACTGGTATACTTACTAATTTATCGCTAATACCCATGCCCCTAGTGATAGAAGAAAACTCAACGGTATGACCAAACAATAAATTATTGTAAAAAAACCTATAAACAATTTAATCAGACCAATTTATTCAAAAACTTTTAATACATCTTAGCAGTCTGTCTGGCTGTAACTGGAGTAATGTTAACAGCACTAACTCCAGCTCTTGAGACTCTTCTCTGCCTCCTACCACTTAATCTTCACGTCCAGAAGATTGCAGTTAAGGGTGATCTTAGGCGTGCTATGGAACTACAGTCCATATGCAGATCTTAGAGGAATGTTCCAAGATCTTTTTAGATAATTTTGAAAAGCGCTAGTTTACTAGTTCTGCTGGAATCTTAAAATTTTAGAATTGCTGTAGCTGGGAAAGTACATTATGTCAATTAAATTGTTTTTCCCGGCAACTCTTCATATTGTAACACCCTGTTCCTTTCGAGTGCTACTAATAATTTATTAAATTGAATTTTTAATAATATTTTCCAGAAATCTTTTCTAGGGATTTTTAAAAAGAGAGGTTGAGAGAAAGGGGAACGAGATCATACAAGTGGAAGTGTGGTTAAAAGTTGAAGTAAATTTTTTTTTTTTTGATTTATTTTGGATTGATTATTGATCTATTGACTGATTGGATTTTTTATGGTAGCTTAGTTTGAAAGTCTTCTCGAATTCATGTAAGGGATTTTACACATTTGTATTTAACATCTTTTGGCAGCAAAAACTAAAAAAATGTTTGTTACAAAAGTGTCACTGAAGACACTAAGAGCTCGTCGTGGTAAATATACTAGATAATTTTCTAGGACCCACAAAATATTAGCTACTTTTTTGTTCTAAAAGGATCAAGTGGCGTTGTAACAAACTTCACTGTCGAAGTTTGGTGCAATCTGTGTTGAGAGACTTCTGGCCCGACATGGCCAAAATCAATAACGCTCCGCCTGACAAAATCATAGAGTTCATTTTATAACTGGAGTGGTTTGGAGTTAGAGAATTGCAGTAAAACTGAAAATCGGAGGTAGTACAATGATCGCGATTTAGAGGCTTAAATGCGTGTAAATTTATTTTACCCTCCACAATAAATCCAGAATCCAGAGATCTTGGCAATATTTTTAAACCATTCTCAATGGAAACCTTTTCAAAGAATGGGATTAAGTCTATAAAGCACCAAATTATGATCTGATGACAGGAAGGATTTTGAAAGAGCTCCCACCAGTTATATTGGACTAATGTCCTTTACAATGATATATGGCAAGGCTGACCAAACCCAGGCCCGCAGGCCAAAAAGTGGCCCGCCAAGACATTTGAATTTGCCCGCCTAAACTTCGGTCGGCCAGCTAGCCCGCGCGCGATGGCACTGCTTCAGGCTGGGAGTGTGTATTTGTATAATAAACTTTATGTGTACTACATTTGTATAAATATGGTATTTGGCCCGTCGCCGCCGCAGTCTATGAAATTTTGCCCACCCGGAAAATCTATTAGCCAGCCTTGATATATGGTTTAAATAATTCTTATAAAACGCGAGAAGGACCGAACAAAAGTTGTTTCTTGTCGTCCTATCGGACTCCTTAAGCCACTATTAGAAGAAAGGTGCCTAATACCCAACCACCACTTTTGATTTGAACAAAATCATTGTACCATCAAGCAGGTATACATAGAGGAATTAGAAAATCCTCATTGAAATACAAGTGGTGCTGTCCAGCAATATTTTTTGATATCTTCCAGGATTTCAACAAGGTGTAGCATCCAAGTTTGAACTACAAAATTGAAAGGAATTTGTTAACAGATATTGTTAAACACCAGAAATCTAAATACCACACACAAATACCTCTACAGTAGAAGACGGCGACTAACCTATAGCAAGCTCCCATCGGCTACAACCTCAATTTTATTGAGGATACGAGACTGATTGATCAGCCTCAAAACGTGGGGTACAATAAGCCTATAGCTTCAGTGCAAGTGCGTCTAAAAACCACAACCATTCACCGTCTTGAGATGTTGGGCAACCGAGGAAACGATAGATGCCGGAAAAGGCTTTAACCTAATCCAGGAAGTTTAATGATGATGATAATTTATTCTGTCTAGGCGACAGAAGCCTGTGTTCATTCTTTCAATCAGCTACTTGCCTAAAAGTTAATTAAAGAAGAAATTGACACAACACGCATAACAATACATCAATATTCTCCAATAATGTAAATAATGTTTGTAAATTTAAACCTTACCAAATCAATCAGAATCATAGTTTCAATCCATCCATGTTATTGCAGCCTAACTAAAAATACATTAGTGGATATAAATCAAAAAATCAAATCATCCACAGCGCAATAACAAATTTCAGTTAATTAGTTACAAAGTTGAGAAGGACCGGACTCTAGGTTAGAACTCCCAGGTTCGATCCCCAACTCTACTACAAAATTTATCCGACTTCATTATGAGATTATGACCCTCTCCTCTCGGAAAGAAATGGCAAACCACCGAGAGTAATCTGCCAAGAAAGCCATTTAATAATAACATATCTTTTTGACGAATGATTTGTAACGAATTTTTGTAAAATTCATTACTTAATTTACAAAATTTGTTGCGCGCACCTCGTATTTTTCTCGCAACTGCGTATTTATTTATTTCCGATACAAGCGAATACCTTGCAGAACACGTGAATGTTATTGGAATTCATTTCTGATTTTAATTTATACCTTGAACGTTCTATTGTGGGTTAAAGTTTTTAATTTTCAATAACTTTCTGTTAACATCAGTTTTATCAGAGGCAAATTCTCTTGGGGGAAAAAAATCTCCCGATTTCAAATTCTCATGGAAGCAAAAATATCCATTTCCCGATATTTTGATGACAAATTCTACAAGTTGGTTATCTTTTACCATCTAAATTACTTGCAAAATGTCCTTGGAAGTGCGAGTGTAAATGTTACAAACAGGTGATGCCCTATGGTCATACATTTTTTGATAAGTCGAGCATCTGATGCAAATTGGTTCCCATATGGATGAGGCTTTAATTATCATGTTTTTTTGAAAGATTAGAAGAAGTTTCGTATTTTATCACATTTTGAAGATTTTTATAATACATTGTAATTTTTACCATCACAATTTTTTTGTAAACGCCACAGCAATGAAAGCTTTCTGAAACTGGATGAGTAGTAACTTTTATGTATGAAAATTTCTAAGATTTGTGATAAAATTTTATGTAATTCTATGGCATGTAGTCTGGAGTGGAATTGATTATGCTAAAGATTGCTCTTTGACTGCCGTTAATTTTGAAGCTATTTGAAACTGTACGACGACGCGAATTACTCCAGCATCACTTAAGAGTAATTTTTTTTGTGATTAAATTGTTAACGATTCTTGTGTGTTTGATTTTTAAATGTCATCAACTCGCGACCCTTCGCATACCGCTATTGCAGTAGCTGGCCGGATGATCATTGGTCCTGCGTAAAATAAACAAAGTTGGTGGATTTTTTTAATCTATTAATTTTGTGAGGCTAAATTAACTAAATGGTGATTTTCTTAAACTACATTAATACATAAACTTTATTTAGATCTAATTTAAAAAATAGCAGATGTTCCCATTTGTTAATATTACAGCAATTTTTTACAGTGTACACAGTCTCACTGTTAACGCATCTTCTCTGTACGTTTTTCAAGTGAATTTCATAAAACTTTTGTATTTCTTCTCAAATTGCATTTTGTGTAATATATTAAAATTAAAAAGGTTTTTTCACTGGCCAACACATATTTTTCTACGCCCTAATAATAAATAGGTTTTTGGGAATATTTCCTAAACATTTTACGTTATAGAAAATTTAAAAAGGTTCACTAATTTTCTTTTTAAAAAAATGGTTTTCCTTTTTTTAGTGGGAATACAAAAAAAGCAAACTAGAACTAAATTTTGAGACGAAAATTTCTTTAAACGACGCTTTATGTGATTAAGGTCCTCAAAAAGAATGTAAAACGACGTTAAGTGAACATAACCTTTACATCAAATTTGAAATCAAAAGCGTCGCTTGTGATTTTCTTCAGAAATTTTAAATATTTATAAAATTCAATGCCAATTTTCTTTGCTTAAATCGAAACGCGAATTTTCATTAAATTATAATGAGCTTCAAAAAAAGGTTCCATTACGGTCTATTTTAAGAAGATAAAATTAAAGTTTGATTTTTGTTGATTCCCGGCTAAAACCATTAAAATTGAAGATTTTAAAGTATTTACAGCGGATCAAAATCTGTAACGAATTTGTTTCAATTTATTTTTGTTTTAATAGTAAATATAATAAAATAAAATTATTTCTGAGTGTTCCTAACTTCGCAGAAATTTTTTAAAATTAATTGTTTTTATAGAATGTATTTTTTTTACATTTTAAACAGTAAAAATGTTAAGTTATACTCTCATCTTAGGTTTAAAAAGTTTAACTTCTAAAACTAATTACATTAAAAAAATATTTTTTAAAAGAATGCTGCGAAATACTGCAAGTTTGCCCTATAAAAGAAAATTAATCAAAATAATAAATTGTTGAAAAAGAAGATTATCAGTAAAAATACTGCAATTACAAATTAATTATCAAACCTAATTACTTAAAAATTACATTTTAAGTGATTGAGTATAATGAAAGTTTCATTATTTATTAATTATTACAAAGAATGATTAGATTTCTATAGACATTGCGCCGTCATTCTCAAAACTAAGAATTATGAAAAATCAGATGATATTAATTATCACAACGTAATTATTAAGCTCTTAATATTACTAAAATTTAGATAATTTAATTACAGAGGAAATGATCCTGATATTGCAGAATAACTCTACACTTACTCCTTTAATTGTGTTAAATAACTTGACTCAATTAAGAGTAAGTAAGTGCGGGCAGTTCTGCTGAGACTGAATACTAAACCTAACTTAAAAATTCTTTTAGACAATCACGTAGAACAAAATGATACTTGTGAGCCATGGGTTTCAGTTTGGGCGCCATAAATAATCATAATGTTCATAAAATTAAAACATCAAAAATAATAAGGTTAAAGATGTTTTCCACTAACTTACAGTCAAATCTGACTGATAAGCTCCACAACAAGTTAAATTATGTTGTCCTATAAAAGTAACAATTTGAAGCTGTGATTCTTTCTCCTAGAGCTTATTTTCAAATGTCGATGCTATCATAAAAATCTACATTTATTTAACCGCTGCAATTCTATTAAAATCGATCAAAAATAATTGAGTAGCTTGAGTGTGGTTCTCGTGGCAGTTATCTGAAGTAATCCGGTGTTGATTCAATTTTAAACGTTTAAAGTTATTTCTGTTCATTTAAAATCTTTTCTTTTTATGGGAAAGCATTCATGAAAAAAAGAACGGAAAATTATCTTAAAAAGGCTTTGAATTTGTCATCCGTGGTACTAAATTCAAAACATCATTTAAGCCTTGTTAGCACAAGGGAATCCCCTGTTTAATTCGAATATAACTTCGTGAAAATCATCCAAGTTTTATTTACGGCTCGACTTTTTTACGTTTAGCTAATTTAATAAAACTTGACTGCTTTTTTAACAAATTCACTTTAAGAGATATTAGCAAAACAATGGCATTTTAACACTCTCAACAAAATTCGTCTTACCTAAAAATTTATACGATGAAAGTTCCAGTAAAATAAACTCGCTCGAAAGAAAGCGACATAATTAATAAAGTTTTCTCCTTTAGGTACCATTAAAACTAAGTAAAGTTGAGCAACTTGAAAGAGCCAACTGTGGAAAATACATTTCTAAATTTTATTAATTAATCGGAAAATAAAATAGTCGGGTTGGAGTTGATTATTGGTCTACACAGGAAATAAAGTACGCAAATTAAATTGGAATTTCGAAGAGCGTGTCACTAAAATTTATTGTGTTTGGCAGTACAAGATTAATTAAGCAGTCGAAGCACCTTATACATTTTCAGATAATTAAAATAAAAGCATTGAGAAAATTAATTTATTACAGTTGCTCGAAATTTTTAATAAAATTTGTTCTTTTCGCGCTAAATTGCAAGATAACTCTAACTTAGATTTTAAGACGTCTCCGCATCATCGTTTCATTAAATTTTCACTGTAATTAAGCTCTATGGCAATGCTTACCAGGTTTCATAAATTTTATTGGGAAATTAAAATTCAAGAAATAATGGCGCAGTCGGAAGCCTATTATTTATTCTGTAAAGAGATATCTTAGGCTTGGAATTCGGGATTACAGTATTATAATAGGCATTCCCGCCATTGAAACAACCAAAAATTAAACTATAACAGTTTAAAAATTAGTTTTAAAAAGCGATTACAATTAAATCCATTTCACTAAAATCTTTAATGTTTGTTACGTTTAATTAAATTTCCTTGTTATTTTTAAACTATTTCAATTTGAACTTGAATAATTATATCCAAACAATCAAGGAGCGGGTCTTAAGCTTTTGTGTTAAATTGGGGTGCGCTTTGGAAGGTTTGCGTCTAATTAGTTTGTTTATTATTTATGCAATTCTGTTATATCGGTACAATACTTTATAACAAAAATAATGCCAACTTATTATGTTTTGATATTTATTTGAAATACAATAAGATTAAACAGTAGGGACGTAGGGGTGAATCAACTCAGCCCCGTTATTATACAGAAAATAATTGTAGAGTAAATGGATTAATTCTGAATAATTTTACCGTCAAGTTTGTTGTATTTTCGATATAATATTTTTCAAAATAATATATAATTAATTTAACTTGTGAAATTAATCTATAAGTACCTACATTAAATGTCAAAAATGCCTCCCCCACTCATCAAAAAATAGGGATTGCCTTGCAAGATACCAATCAACGATTTTGAAATGCCTTTATAAGTTTTAATACATATACAGGCATATTAGTCAGTTTAGCAAAATTAATTCATAATTTTGAAATTTGGTACACTTTAAAAATTCGGTACACTTAAAATTTAGTATTGAAACATAAACTACCCACTAAAACACAGCCTTAATGAAAGAGTTGATCTAAACAAAAACCAAAGTTTGTTGCAATCTGGAGAAAACCTCTTCAGTTTGTTTAGTAACGATGTTAATAAACCAGCTCTCGATTTGTGCGGGACAAAGCCGCAGATTCTAAAATAAAAGGGTAGTTTGGAAGAACTCCAATAAAACACTGGTGACTGTAAAAGCTTTAATGACACAAAGAAATTATTGAGAGGTGTAGTCACAACTCCAACAATACATTGCATTTAGTAAATGACTTTACTAAAATATAACTTTACTTCCGTGAGAGCTCTAGTAAGTTTACACAATAACAAAATGACAGGCACTTCTATCCAATTGAGATAGGACGTGTAGAATGGAAAACTTGTCGCAAAAAAACGGATAACACTTAACCAACTTTATCCCAAACACGGAACAGTACTTTCTGATATCGGCTGGACCATTAAGGAAGTTTATGTTGGAGATGTTGAGCAAAACTGGATCATCCAGATAATAAAAAGATTTCTCAAAGTAATTCGTCTTCCAACGGAGAACAAAGTTTAAAAGTTAGCTCTTTTGGTGTGTCAAAAACGACAGCACAAAAGACGCTGCCAACCGTAGAGAATCAAAAAAGGTCATCAGACTGGCTCCGTAAAACCGTGTAGAGCTCTTGTTCATGAAAGAGCTCACACCAGATGTTACCCAAGAGTCAAAACGATAAGCTAAAGCTGGACCACTTACATTGTACTACAGCTCGGCACTCAGAAAATCGTTGTAACTAAACAAAATTCCATCCGCTCTTTGCTCTCGTTGTCGAGAGACTAAATTCAACGTCACATAAAATGTGAATAAAAGCAAGTGAAAATGCAGGACCGGATCAAAGAATATTGTCAAATGCAATTCAAGGAGGAACTAAAAAACAAATATACAGAAATTTGTTACAGCATTCAATTTAGGTGATCATTCAAAATCAACCGAAAAGATCTACAACTACTTTGTTTTTTTACTTTTATTTGCTTTTTTATTAGAAAATTTTTTGCTTTTGAACTTCAGTTATAAGCAGTTTTAATGAAAATTAACCCATATCACGAAATCGCACCACGAGAAAGAAATTTTGAGCGGATATTGGATTAATTCATTCCCCCTTCACTTGTAACTTTTCCAACTATGATTTTTACAAAAAAATGTATTAAATAAATTTCAGTTGAAATTTTTTTTTATCAATTTTACTTTATAAACAATTTTTCAAGGTTTGAACCGTTTTATATAAAGGTGGCTTTTGAATTTTTGAGGGTAAAACTTCCAGAAAGAAAAAGGCCTCTAATTGAATATTTGAATCAACAAAGAAAATGTTTGTGTAATTTAAAAAATTTTAATTTTGAATAATTAATACAACTAATCTAGCCATTTAAGATGTTCTCCAACTATTAATATTAAATTGGTCTATTGCTTGCTTGATCATCCCTTAATCTATCTAAAATTCCAAAAGAAATATTTTATAAAATAAAAATTATTTAAAATAAATCTACTTAATTTATTTGATAATCATATTTACAAGTAAAATTAATTTTACTTAAACCCCCCCCCCCCATTTATCTTTAAAATTAATGCTATCATCAAATATCAATTTTAAATTCATGCAACAAAATTTTCTTAAAATTTTCATATTATAAGATCTTCATTTTTCATAATTTTTAAAATCTTTGTTTTTCTTCTTTGAACTTTTTAACAATTTTTAATCATCTCGTGCTTGAAATTTTCTTTTTATCTTTTAAATTTTTCATAGACACTTCATACTTAAATCTTTAATTGCTATTTAGTTATACAAATTTTTAAATTACTATGAAATCCTAATTCTTATTTAATTTTTCAACAATTCTTCAGCTTGGAACAAAAATTTTCCCCCAATTTTAAAAAATGATTCTGTTTCTTATAATATAATCTTTCAGGGTTTCACTAATATTATCGAGTTGTACCTGAATTTTTTCTGCAATTCGTTTACCTATATTTTATCTCATCGCTATTCGCCTTTATAGCTAATTCTAACTCAACAATTTTTTTGTTATTTACTTTAACCTTTTCCAAATTCTTTTTCATTTCATTTCTCTTTTATCATTTTTATATTTTCAAATTTTTTAATAAGCATCATAAGTAGGGCTGGGAATTATTAATCGATAATCGATTAATATTTTTCAAATAATCGATTAATCGAAAAATCGATTATTTTCGATTAATCGATTAATCGATTGTTTTCGATTAATCAATTGGTCGATCAATCGATTATTTTCGATTAATCGATTGTTTTCGATTATTTTCGATTGTTTGCGATTAATCGATTATTTGATTATTTTCGATTGTGTGCGATTAATCGATTCTTCGATGAATTTTAATTGTTCGATTATTTTCGATTAATCGGTTGTTTTTGACTAAGCGATTGTTTATTTATGTTATATAAAACGAATATGAAATAGTACGCAAAAAGTTTTTCAAAGTAATTTTAATAAAAAAAAACCGAGATGTAAAAAATTGAATAATAGATTAATCAGTTTTTTTTTCGATTGTTTTTGATTAATCGATTGTTTATTTATGTCATATGGAACCAATATGGAGTAGTACGCAAGAAAGTAATTAGATATAGTTTTGGTAAAAAAAGCCGAGGGAGTAAAAATCAAACAATAGATTAATCAATCAGAATAATCGATTGTTCGATTATTTTCAATTCAAAATAATTAATTGTTTTTACATAATCGAATCATGTTAATTTACATGTTAATTTTAACAATCGTCTACTTCTAGCAGGACCGTGCCCATGATATGTTAAAATAAATAATGTATGACAAATGCGAGTTCCACTTTGGTAATTATTGCGCATGACGTCACGTGGTAAGTAAAATCTGCGCGTAATCATATTTTGAACCAATGATATTATACTGACATGAATTGTATTAATTACAAATTCTAAAATTATCCACAATTAAATTTTCATTTTGTTAAAGTTTTCGTTTATGAAATTTTCTTTGATTTAATTGGACGAATAGTAGTAACCTGTTGTTTTCAATTATTGTGTCGAATTAGTGGCAAGCAGAGACAAAATTTTTAGGGTTGGAAATTTGTCCAAAAAGCCTATAAGTTAAACATTTCAAAAATGGAAAAACGTTATAATTTAGTTAATTGAATTTTTTTTTGTTTAAAAATTGTTTACTTACTTTTGAAATGAGTTGGTGAAAAGGTAGCTACGATCATTGATGCGGTGTTATAAAGCTGAAGTGTTGTTCGCAATAAATTAAAACTTAGTGAATTCAAAATGTTTAATTTGGCATCAGCAAATTCGAATTTCGATGGAAAATCAACCAACCAGAGTGCGACACGATTTTTCCGAAGGAAAATTTGGCAGGAAATGAGATAAATTGTCAGTTGCTCTAGAGAGGTGTAAGCGTGAAGTCTGCAACTCAACGGCTTCAAAGTGTAATCTTCGAATGTTTAAAAATTACAAATTGGTAATTAATTTAACGATGATTATGAGCAACTGGAGATTTGTTTGATTGTGAGTGCTACGAAAGAAGATTATTATGAAATTGATTATGAAATTTTGAAGATTTTGGAAAATTTACTTACCAGTCGTGACACGAGGTCGCCATTTTGTCAAATCGTAGATGCAAGGAATTCGAGAATCAATCATCAATTATTCAAGCCATCGTCTTGGTAATTAACTTTTGAATTGTTTATTTACGCTATATCAACGATTGTCTTCGATATTTGTTACGATGCTTCGTAAAATTTTGAGGTTAACCACACTTGACGATAAATTTGTATTTCAAGTCGCACTTGTAAACGGATATTTACACTTAAGTAATTAAACACACTAGTGGAACAATTCTAATAATTAATTCGTGTTATTTGACTGCGAGATTAAAAATTTATGTGTTTAACTTTTTCGTGCGGTTTTTTATGCATTCAGTTGTCGCTGTAATGTGACAATCAGTTATTTTATGCTACCAACCCATTTGAACAATTAAAAGGCGCCAATATTTAAAAATTAAACAATTTTTCTCATTTTTGTACATTATTTATTGCAGATGTTTTATTTAGATTACATTAAAACGTTAATTATTTTACAAATTAGAGATAATGTTATTGCAATTTAAATGTGTAAATTTGTAAAATAATTTTCCAATAAATTTTGATAGATTTTGAAAGTCAAAGAGTTTAACAACAAAGATTTCGTCTTATTTGAATTATTACATTAATTATGAAAACTATTATCGTCAAATTAAATTATAATTTTATCCCTGAGAATTTTGTTTTATTGATTGTGGATAGTTTGGGAAAATTTTCAAAGTTTTAATTGAATTCACTAACTGAGGGAGAGTCTCGTTAATGCAAAACTCCGACTTCAACAGCTACGGGATTTAAAGAGTTGTTCGTCAGAACACGACAATACATATAAACTGCATTTTGATAATTTTGCGCATGACGTCACGTGGATACTACATAACCTGCGCAATAGCATACCTTATTATTATTATATCATGGAACGTGCCCATAGGGGGATAGGGCGAGCTTTTTTTATCCCCTCTACCTCCATTGTGGCAGATGATCACAAAACAAAAACCCCATTATTTTTCAACCGCTTAACGCACAATTAAATGTGAGCAAAAAAGAAATGCATGCATAATTTTCTTATAAATCTCCCCCCCTCCTAGTCGTACTTATAAATTGTTAGTCACATTTTATGTAACTCTCCCCTTCTCTTACACCTGGGACTTTTTTATAAGCTCTGTTCTTTCAGCAGTTTGAAACCATTTGCAATTAATCGATTGTTTTCGATTAATCAATTATTTTCGATTGATCGATTTTTTCGATTAATCAATTATTTTCGATTAATCGATTGTTTTCGATTAATCGATTAATCGATATAATCGATTGTTTTTACACAATCGATTATCGATTGTTAAATCTAACAATCGCCCAGCCCTAATCGAACATAAGCATTGGCGCACCATCCAAGTTATCAAAATTAAACTGTTCCATGGCTGTAGTTAGATTCATTTTTTTTCACTTAATAAAAAAATCTTGGGGCCTAATTGCTTGTTCTGCTTTTAAAAATATCTTAACACTAATTTTAAACTTATTAAATTTCCCTCAATTTTTACTAATAAAAAAATTTTATATTCTCACTTCTATTTTCGCCAAAATGATGTTTTTACCTCCTAAATTATCGATTAAAAATTTTATCGCCCTGCACGTTGACTGCTTCAAAAACATGAATTTACTACTACTGAAGTCTTTTTACTTAATGAAGTCTTTCCGGCCCCACGTTAGTTTTTTTTTAAATATCTTTTTAATCACTTTTCCCCTCACAACGAAGTTTTTACACACCCACGTTCGGCGGCAAAAACCGCACTCTAGTAATGCCCACTATCAAAATATTAAATTTTTACAATAAAGAAATGTTTTTCAATAAAAGGTAAAGCCAATCTTTAGTTCTTCCGGCAAGCATATAGACTGGAATTGTAATTTTAAAATAAGAATTTTAATATAAGCGACTCTTACTTAAATAAAACAAACTCGTGGAAATTGGGCCCAAAAAAATGTATAATAAATTTTGCTTTATGGTGTCAGGAGTAATATTATGAGGAACAGATCTGCTAACTAAATAAAACTAATCTAAAATTAGCATGAAATTTAGTGTCATAAAAGGAATAATTTTTGTATGTCAAAAATCTTGTATAAAATGGAACAGTAAACTTTTTTTATATATGTATGCAAAAGTAAAAACTTACACCAAAATAGCTTGCTTGTTTTAAATTTTAACATTTAACATTAAAATAATTGCTAATCCTTGTACATGCAAGTAAGGCTGAAAATCAATAATAAAGCATACAAAATAAGGTAGTACTCAAAATCTTCTTTATTTTACCAAAAATAGAGTCCTCTAATCTCCTTTTCCAACTTTTAAAAATAAAATTTTCCAGAGTACATCAAATTTCCAATAAAATAAATTCAGATTTCCACCAACTTTTAACTATAAAATTTTACTGTGTTTTGCATATCGAAACGGAAATTCTAACATTTTACAAACAACTGAAATTATGAAAATATGCCCTTGTAGAAACAAATCGCTGATGTAAATTTATTATAAAAGGTAATTTCCTTTTATTATTTCATTAAGTACGCTTTTAATGTAATTTCGGTAATATGATACTTCACATGAGTGAACAAGCGTACACACTTTTAAAATTATCCTCTTTTATGTATAATTTTTTTTAATACTACTGGATATACATAGATTTTATATATTTCATATTATATAATTTAAAAACAAATTGTTGTTTGGTTCGATCTAAGTACTACATCGTGTAATTTGTTGTCCATAATCCTCGATTACACGAAACAAAATTTGAACCACGCAAATCAACGGAATGAAAATAATACTCAATTTAAATAACTACGATTTTCAAATATTCTTCTTAAAAAACAGGAGATTGTGAAATCCATAAATATCAAATAATTTTTGTAATCTCTTAGTTTTAATTCTCGATCGTCCACGCACAATCGTAAAGAATTCTTCATCTTTGTAACCACCACCCAAATTAGAGTATAACTGAACATAATACAACAAATAAATGAATAATCAAATTTTATGTGCTGAAAATGTACTTTTAATTAGTAATTAGTTGGTTAAGCCACTTGTGACTAACCAAGTAACCTTACATGGTACTCGCTAGCACCTGATAATTTACTTTAAGCTAACAGAAAATCAATCAGCTAATTACGCAGTTGCCAATTAAATTAAAACATAGTTTCCAGAACTTCCACGCAATTGCGAAGTCAAATTAAAGCGTTCAACAAAATATTTGAATTCGCGAAATGTAAAAGTTCTACAAATGAATTAATCCATCGATCGTATTAAATGGCCACATTTATCTAAACAATCGTTTAAATTGATGTTGCAATAAAAGAAAAACGATGAGTAATGCATTTTAGTTATTTTAGAGCTTGCTGGTTCCTTTTCCTAAATTTTGAAAATCTTTCTTTTGTCGTAACCACATTTTCAAGCAACTCAAATAACTTTTCATAATCTTAAATTGCATCTGACAGTTTCGTTTTCGAATAAACTGTCTTGTTTAAAAATGAAAAATAAATAATTTTAAAATGGTTGAAATCAATTTAAAAACAATAAATTTTCTTTATTTTTCAGGACGAAGGTTGGAAACTTAATAGAACAAATTATTATCAAGAAGGATGGTTAGCAACAGGAAATGTCCGTGGATTAGTCGGGGTCACTTTTACGACCAGCCACTGTAAAAAAAATGTAGAATATCCACCTCGAACGAATTATAATTTACGAGGGCATCGTTCCGAGGTAGGTGAAATACTTTTTGACGAAAATATCGATTTGTGCTTCTTGATTACGTTTCTCATTTCCTGCTTATTAATAAACTGTGCCTTTCGAAGCCGTTTACTTAATCGCATTATATTATTCAAATAGTTACCATCAGATGAAATAAAAAACATTAATCATTTTTTGTTCAATAGGTAATATTAGTAAAATGGAACGAGCCTTATCAAAAATTGGCGTCCTGTGATAGTTCGGGAATTATATTCGTTTGGATTAAATACGAAGGACGATGGTCCATCGAATTAATTAATGACCGTAATACCCCTGTGACTCATTTTTCCTGGTCTCACGATGGAAGAATGGCTTTAATTTGTTATCAGGTTATAAGAAAAAAACTTTTTACAACTTAAATCTAAATTTCCCTTTTAGGACGGTTTCGTACTCGTCGGATCGGTAGCTGGGCAAAGATATTGGTCGTCGATGCTAAATCTGGAAGCTACAATTACTTGTGGCATTTGGACGCCCGACGACCAACAAGTCTACTTCGGAACCACCTCCGGTCAAATTATCGTGATGGATGTTCACGGTGCAATGGTTTCACAAGTGCAATTAAGTTCGGATGTAGGAATTTCTTCGATGGCTTGGTCGTGCGAAAAATTTAAGATGGAAGAAGGCGACGACAACGATCCGGGAGTTACAAACGCGGCCGAAAGAAAATTTGTTTTGGCGGTGTGTCTTCAAAATGGAATTATTTATTTGCTAAAAACCTTCGACGACGTTTCTCCCATCCAAATCAACACGGAACTGCATGGACCGCTATGCATGGAATGGAGCAACTCGAGAGAAATTTTAGCGGTAGCGGGCACCATTAAAAATATTTCAAACGTGCAGATTAACGGAGAATGCACAAACGTTCTTAAATTTTATAACGAAAAGGGCGCGTGCTTATACGAAACCGTAATTCCCTATACGCAGGTGAGTGATGGATCACTTCTTGACATTTAATTTCGGCAATGTTTTTTTAGACACCAATTTGTGCGTTAACCTGGGGACATAACGATAAGAGATTATTTTTAGCAACAGGTACACAAATTCATATAGCCTGGGTATCTAGGAGGATAGCAACTCTCCAGTTGCTCTGCCGATTATGCATACATAACTCTTTAAATCACGAAACGCAACTACCAGCATTACCCTTGCCTTCGCGGATTAAAAATTTAATTGGAAACCTTTTTGCTCAAACTATTAGGGTAGGTAAAATCATCCAATCGAATTCTTTTTATTCAGATAAAACTTTCAGTGCTGTGTACCAGAAGCAAGTGCTTTAAGAGACTTTGTTTCAAAACCCCCGTTAGGATCAGTAAGGTTACATTGTACTATGATAAGGCACGACGACGATAATAATTTATCATCTGGAACGTGCTACACTTTATATTTAGAATACTTAGGTGGTCTAGTACCTTTGTTGAAAGGGAAAAGGACGAGTAAAATTCGCCCCGAGTTTGTTATTTTTGATCCACAGGTGGAAGGTAATAATACGAGTCGATTGTAACTTTCCAGTTTAAAAAAAATTTTGTTGCATGCAGATTTCGGTATTTCGCTGAGATGGTCACCGGACTCGAAAAGCTCCGGTTCTTCTGCTCATTCGACTAACGGTAGCGGCTTAATAACTGATTCCTCCGACAGCGATCGAGATGAAGGTTGTACAGGTTCGCCGCGAATGCAAAGACGAAGGAAAAAGAGAAACAAATCGAGAATTCGGGCTGGGCAACTGGATAAACAGTCCGGTCCCAGTTCGGGAGAAACAGATGGCGATGATTTAGCTTACGTCGATACGCTTCCAGAGGTATTTACTTTTCTTATAGGTTTTGAAAAGTATCAATTAATTTGTTTCCAGCACGTACGACTTGTAGAAGTTACTTCGAATATATGGGGTACAAAATTTAAAATTCACGGATTGGTTAATTCGGTTCCTGCTAATTTAGGACAAGTAACGTACAAAACGTCCCTATTACATTTGCAACCTAGACAAATGACTTTAGTGATGACAGAACTAAGGGACGACTTTCCCACGGGTCCTGATCCAAATTTTAACCCTAATTTATTTTCGGAAGACGAGGAGGATATAAATCTGTTAGAAGAGCAAGTTAAATTACACCGAGTCGCTGTCGATAATTGTCCACCAATTGCACCCATGTCTCCTCGTTGTAACAGAATTAACAGACCAAAATCACAAACTTCCAATCATTTTGTAACTCCGGAAACCACCTTAAGTTCTACTATAACAAATGTGCCCGCCTTGGCACGCGCCGAATCGTACGAAGATGAAATTGTGTTCCATAATATCGGAGACGTGGTGGGTTATTGTGAAGGAATCCGTCCGCAGTGTTCTTATGGTCATATTGCTAACGCAACCAATGGAAGGCCCACAAATAGCATTCAGAGTACCAGTTTTATGGGTCAATATTGTAGGACTAATTCCACAAATTCGGGAAATCAACGACACGCCATATCGCCACTATGTTGCGAAGGTTCCGTTCCAGCTTTGCAATCGCCAAAAAATGCAGTAGCACCCAGTGATATAATTTTTGACAGGCCACCCGCACAAACACTTCTGTCGTATTCAACGACCGACTATAATAATACATCCAATAACGTGCAACAAGTGAAATCCAATATATTAAACGAACACGGTAATAAAAATGGAATATCGTTGAATCTAAACCCTGAACAGCGTAAACCGGTAGTGGTAAAAAAAGACATTTTAGAATCCGCAACAAAAATTTGTAACGCTAACAAAAGCAGTAGCGATAGTGAAAAAGTAAACTTGAAGTCGACATTAAACTTTAATTTTAGGAGTAATTCTCTAGAAGCGAATAAAACGCGAGAAGGGATGAGCTTACAAAATAAAACTCTAGAAAATTATAATTCAAAATGCGCGACGAGCGATAAATTAAAATTTATCGACGAGGAAAATAATGAAGAGGCTAAGCCGGGATCGTCGCAAGGTATAACAAGTACACCGTATTTAACCGATTCCATGATAAGAAGTTGTAGTGTGGGATATTTAGACTTAGTGGACGTTCACTTAGTTCCCAGCGAAGTAGCACTACAAATGCTAGGAAAAGATGCCCCGAAGAGATTGGTTTTAGTTAATCAAAAAACCAAGCAAAGAAAGGTTAAAAAACCGATGCAAGAAAATAAAAGTGCTCGACAGAATCGATTGAAAAACTGCGGTAAGTCAAAAAGTTTGGATTCTAGCGACATATTTCCACCAATGGATGCACAAAATTTGCGAAATGTAGCAAATCATATTGAAGAAGCCATACCGGAAATAGAAAATAATAACTGTAGTGCACAAAAATCGCCGAGTAAAACCGTAGCAAGTCCTGTGAAGGTCGTAGAAGAAGTTGCGTCCCCAAAACCAAAATGCAAACGTGATAATTCTAAATTAAATTTTTTTATTTCAAAATCGCCTTTGATGAAACGAAAAAAATCCGAAAATACGTCTAACAATCAGATAATTAATTCAGCCGAAAAGTCACCCAAAAATAGAAGTAGAAGCAAACAGAAATCGTCGACGCAATCACGAAACGAATTAGGCATTTCGGAAATTGAAACAAATTCGCGTGTTAATAATGCTCCATTACACACCCACGCACTTGCAACTTTAGAAAGTTTAATAACGAGACTGAAAGATGACAATAGAGTAACTCCTCCATCTTCACCGCGTTTGCCAAGAAGCTCTCCCGCTTCTCCAGCTCCCACGAAAAAAGGTGAGCATGATGAAATTGAGAAACTTTTTAATAACATTCTGGTAATGTTCAATTTTTAGGTAAAAGACCTCAATCAGCTTCGCCCATTCGGAAACACTTCTTAGCTTCTCCGTTGCTGGGTAGAAAGAACCGTAAAAATAAAAATCAGGAGAGTTCCGACGACGAGGTTAATGCGTCAGGCGATGAAATTTGTAATGGAACAAATTACAGGGATTTGGAAACTTTTCAGAAAGCTCAATTAAGACAAAAGGTAAGATACAATTTGAATGGTGAAAAATACGATAAAATTATTTTATCTTGCAGTTAAAACGGGGAAAAATTGAGCCTAATGGTAGCAGTAATTGTAATAATTATCCTACTGTTCAAAGACGTGAATTTGTGATGCATAACAAAGCTCCAATGTGGAACGAGAATAGCCAAGTGTATCAATTAGACTTTGGAGGAAGAGTGACACAAGAATCTGCCAAAAATTTTCAGATAGAATTTAGAGGAAAACAAGTACCGAAAACAAATCTAAACGTGGGTTGGATGATGAGTGATATGTTTTTTGTTTTAGGTGATGCAATTTGGAAGGATTGATGGTAACGCCTACACATTAGATTTCCAATATCCATTTTCAGCTTTGCAGGCATTTGCTGTAGCGCTGGCAAATGTTACACAAAGATTAAAATAGACATATCTTATAAAAGAAAAATATTTAAAAAATACCTGCCAAATTCATAAGTATTTAACGTAAGTTAATATACCGTTTAAAGAACCGTCAACATAAAAATTACAAAATAAAATATTTTTTGTCAAGTTACCTACATTAAATAAATATTTAAAAAAATATAAATACAATTCGAGTTCGTTGTTCAATCTCTTTTTTAAATAATTAAGGATCGAACAAAAAGTATTTTTACAAGAATGTCTTGTAAGAAATTATTTTCAAAAATAAATGTTGAAAATTTTGGTTTGCTTCTTAACTCCTTAAAAATGTTGTTTTGTTTTATATTATATAAACACCAATTATTAATAGCAGCTTTAAAAAATATATTTATTTACAAAATATCCTAAACCGTCCGTAACGAATCTCCTTTTAATGAACAATCTTGAAATAAATAATTAAAAATTGATTTTCTTAATTCGAAATGTGTTGCTCCGCTATCGCTTTATTATTAATGTTGTTAATTGTTATGTATAAAATATAAATGTGTTTTCGCTATATTTATAAAATTTAAATGTTCCATAATGTATAATCTGTTAATTATTATTTACAAAGTACATAAGTTTGTATTTTAAGGCGTTTACATTGTTTGTAAAAATATTTGTACACTTTCATGAAAGTACCAATGTTTAAATACATTTGTGCTCTTTTTAGTGCATTTTTTAACACCGAACACCTGTTTTAGGCTGAATTGTTACTTGGATTCCAAATTGGATAGATGGATCTTATTAACTATTGAAATTGATGTATTTGGTATATTAAAAAAAATTATTTTTTACTTTTAGTGCAATTTAAAAGGTGTCTAAATTAAAGAAACTTGTTTTTATGTTAATCTTTAAATAAATCCCGCACCCGTTGCTTACTGGCAAAAATTTAGTTCTTAAATCGTTAATTACAGCTAAAGTATGAACCGTTCTAAATTTGAACCTGCTACCCGTTAGTTCACAAATATTTAGGTGGGCAGACTTCCTAAAGTTCAACCCCGCTACAGTTACAAAAGCGGAGGTTACGTGCATTTAGTACGTAGATTTGCAGGTAGGTAAATAGCAGACAGCTAAGTAAAATAAGATCCAGTTTTTTTACTCAAAAAAGTCAAAATCTTAATCATTTACATGTAGTGCAAATCGAAGCAGAATAGATTTATCTAATTATAGTTTCACTTTCTGAAACTTCTTCCACCGATCAGTATAACCAATATAGCACACAACGCAGTCTATGGACGTCCGTTAAAAATCCATTTTAAGTACGTACGTCCATGGACTATAAATGGACATACTTAAATAGTAGTTTATATCATAAGAACGTAAAGGGTCGTTTTCGGCAAAAGGTGTGTTTTATGAGCCGAGCCGCTAGGTGGCGAAGCCGCCTAGTCGGCGAGGACGTAAAGGGTCGTTTTTCGGCAAAAGGCGTGTTTTATGAGCCGAGCCGCTAGGTGGCGAAACCGCCTAGTCGGCGAGGGGAATAGGAGAAGCCGATGGCCAAAAAAACCCTAACGTCCGTGTGATATGAAATGCATTTCGTTTTGAAGGAAATATATCCGACAAAATTTACAATTTTTATGCAATAATTATGTATAATATAATAAATAAAAATAAACAATAAATGCAATAATAATGCAAAAATTTCATAAAAAATAACACGTTTTAATTGACATCTTGGTAGTGTAAAACCTACTTCTACTTGTAACTATGGTGTTTTTGTTGGCACCAGTTGGTACCCGGGAGGGCGGCCATGTTGGGACGCCATATTCATTTTAATTTTTGATTTTGTGCAAGTCGGATGCGTGTTTGTGTGTCAGTGTTTTCAATTAAAAATGCCTAAAAACCAAGAAATAATCGTTATATAATCAATAAATATAACATTGTGGTCGCATCTATCGATGTTCGTGGACACGTTGCAAAAAAATCGCAAAATTTCGATAGATCGCACGTGGTAAGTAAAATCGCGCTCGGCAAAAAGCAGTATTTGTGAGGCGAATTTATACATAATTTTCTATTTTAGACTACATTTTGGGCCACGATAGTCGATCTACGCGTTCTACTCTCCCCTACAATATACAACATATACAAATATGTTGAATTTAAAAATTTCAACGACAGGCAAGTTTTTTTACTCTGCACATTGCCGATTTTTAATCGAATCCAAAAATAAAGTTATGTATTTTTATAATTTGTGTTGTACCATTCCTTATTTTGTATGCCTCTCCCCTCGTGCTGTGTTCGGTTACGCCCCTCCAACGAAAAAAGTTTTCCGGCTACGCCCCATGACATGAAAAACTTTTTGGCTACGCTCCATGTACGAAAAAATCTCAAAACGTTCAGGGCGTGGCCGAAAAAAAAGAGAGACAAAAATGGTCTCTTTACATCTTAAAAACAGGTATGAAAAGTACCCCAAATACGACCTGAATAACAAAAACTTATTTTACTGAACGTTTGCAGACCATCCAAAACAAGACGTTCGATGTATGTCCATTGAAAGTACATACATTCATGAACTATAAATGGACACACTTAAAACGTAAGTTTTAAGTATAGCCGTTAATAGTCCAGAGATGTATGTACATCCCGATAAGGGATGACTCTGTATATTGAAGTACGTCCAATTCTTGTATTGTAAATTCAAAAAAGTTTTAAGTATTATGTCTCCGTTTTCACGACTTACAGATACGACGTTTTTGGGACGTCAAGAATTAAACGTTTTTTCAAAAAAAAAATCTGCAACGGTTAAATCGGGCGATCTTGCCGGCCAGTGCAAATCACCAAAACGAGAGATTAGGCGATTAGGCTCCGCAACTTAGTTTTATGCAAATTATTCATTATTTCATTTCATTATCAATTTTCTTAGCAATCCCACATTAAAAACTTAACTACATCAATTATTGGAGAGTATTCCATACCCCCCAAACCCGCCGGTCACAAAAACCTTGCTACCTCCCAACTTAGTTTTATGCAAATTATTTATTATTTCATTTCATCTTCAATTTACTTAGCAATCTCACATCCAAAACTTAACTTTGTCTATGATTTCAGAGTATTCCATACCCCCCAAACCCCCTGATCAAAAAAGCACTTTAACGTATGTCGTTTAGTTAGTGTATGAACCAGAAGATTAAAGTGTTGAAGTTATACAATTTTTAATTTTACACAGTCAGTGCCGGACTGGCCAGGTTGGCAAGTCGGAAAATGCCGAAATCTTACGGCCAGAGGGGCTCACACTACGACCCACAAATGACCAAATTTATTTTATTATTATTACTTAACTTAATTTCAATATTACAAACAATGAACAACCAACTGCTTAAAGTACATTTTTAGGTCGTGGTTTGCCAGCTCCAGAATTTAACTTGAATTTTGCTGAGGAACCAGAAAGCTTCCAGTCGGCACTGTGCGCAGTAAATTTTGCTATAAAAAAATAAAAATTATCTAAATGAAATGGATCCTTCCCGGCCTTATTCATGTCAAATACAACCATACGTAAACGCCGTAATTTTGAGCCTGCGGCCTCACTTATGAAAATCGTGACAAATCAGAAGTACGTCAGGTTCAAAAACCGTAAACTTTTTTAGGTTGCTAAATCATTTCTTGTGCTCAAACCAATCAGAAACGCATCTATAAATATCACAGAGGAGAAGCATTCTAGCAAATTATAATATTAGATGTTTAAAAGATTCTTTAATGTTGTAAAATAAAATAAGCGAAAATATCCAGAGGCCTTTGGTCTGCATGGATGCATAAATTTTGTCACTTAATTTTTAATAAAAAATATCTAAATTGAATAGATCTCCCAGATATTTTTATTTATAGAGTAAAGGGAGGTAAAAGTCCGCATGGGGCAAAAGTCCCAAATTCAAATATCTCACTATATTTCAAAAATTTTTATCATTGTGCGCAAGATGCAGTTAGTAGTCATCAATTACAGTGTCTATACCAAATTTTATCACGCAAAGTTGGATTACTGGAGAACCATGAGGTAATTACGATTTTGCGTATGTCTGATGTATCATTAGCTCTTGCAGAAATTGCGTAGAAATGTTGAAAATGAGTAGTAACCATAACTAGTATGTATTTTATTGAAAATACATGTTTCTTGCTATAAACTTATAGGATATAATCGATGTTAGGTTTGATGGTCTGGAAAGGTCATGACTCGGAAATGTTTTTGGCTACTTGGGGCAAAAGTCCTATGTTGCTGAACCCATGTCAAGCAAAAGTTTGAAGAATTAAAAAAGGCAAGAATTAACCGATGGCAAAGTGCTTTGTTTAGGCTGCAAAGAATAATATGAGAATTTATCAATGAGAGAGTGGATTCAATGCGATAGCTGCAAACAATGGTGTCATGAAGAGTGCACGAAATTGGTCAATTTATTTGTGACCATTGTTGAAATTTTTCTACATTTTATCTTTTTTATATCTTATACTTTTGTTGTTTTTGCTTATTACTTTTCATTTGGAAGAAATTGTTGATTTTAATTTGACTTAAAATAGCGCAGAGTCCAATGGCGGACTTTTGCCCCACCTATGGGGTAAAAGTCCCATTTTCCGCAACTTGTGTATTATGGTTTTTTTATACACACCGTTTTCAAATCATGGCATTAATGTTATTTATAACAAAGCCTAAGTACTGTACAAACTTCTCATCCAAATATTGAGCTGATTGAGTAAAACATATAAGCGTAAAAAAATACAACGTACTAAGTGCGGACTTTTACCTCCCTCTACTCTATGCTTGATAAGCTTTTAACCTCATTTGTGCTCTCAAATACATGACTATTAACTATAGGGAAACTTGGTAGTTTTCAAACCTGCGGCCTCACTTGTAGAGATCTTAATTAATCAAAGTGACGTCAATTTTGAAAACCATAAAATAATGTGTAGGCTGATAAGTCTGTTTTACTTGGTAATCAATAGATAAATTATCAAATTAATCAAACCAACATCTATAAATAACACAGAGGAGGAGCATTCTAGCAAATTATTACTTTAAATATTTAAATAAAATTTTTTTATGTTATAAAATAAAATAAAATAAATAAAATTATAAATTAGGCCTTCGGTCGGTTGGACTCGGCCAACGGCCTCACTATTTAAACTGTTTCATGTATGTATATGAAGAAGATTTTTTTCTAGTAATAAATATTCATTTATTTAAAAAATCATAGGAAATTAAATATAAATAAATTAATTAAATAAAGTTACCGGGAATGGTTTCGACGCTCGTAGACAGATTAAAATTGTTGTACGCAAATTGCAAAGTTCCGATTACAGTCACTAGATAGCCCATAGGGTTGCGGGGCCAATGAGTGCGAGAGAGAAAGCGTTATTTTGGACCCAAAATGGCCGGACGTTGCGGTACTGTATATTGGCGTTTTACATTACGTATAGATGGCGTTGTAATTCAACAACATGGACGACATAAGTAGTACATCTGCTAAATTAAACCTATGTTAAACATTGTATTTTACGTTGTTTACATTGGAAATCGTGTTTTTAAATAAATTTAGTTCGTATTAGTTAATTATATAACCTCCGATTTGTTCATATTTAACGATAAGTACACGCTAAATATTACTTAAGTTAGTTACCATTAAGGACACTACGTGGACTAGTTACACTAGTGACTGTAGTTCCGATAGTGCTACAGCGCCATCTCTTAAGAAAATAGTGACTTAAAATACCCAGTTAACGTTCAAATTGGTCAATAGGGCGGCGCCACTTCAGCTGTATAACTAGAACTCTCTCCCATAGATTGTGCGGCCTAAAGGCCGCACTGGAAAAATAAAACTATTTTGGTTTAGTAAAAAATGAATTATGTTTACGCCACGGTCGGAGAGTTACGGTTAGTTCTAGACGCCATCTATTTTCAAATCAATAAACTCAGGGGCATAGCCGTATACTCATGCAAATAAAAAATTCATTTAAAAATGTGATGAAAAAGTAGACACGTGTAAATTTTTTTCTTAAAAAAGTTATCTCTAGAAACCGGGGGTCCGGGGGGTATGGAATACCCCCCAGCTGTAAGAAAAAAAACAAGGCGGCAACCTTTCAAGTATCAAATTTGTAGGGTCGGCGGACATAAGCACATAAGTCAAAAATGTTAACTTTTCACATGAAGTCAAATTATGTGCTTTGGTACGAATATAGTGGTAACAATACTTAGGATTGAAAGAGAACGCCTAAGTGTTGGTAGGCTACATACGAAATTAACTTATGTGCTTATAGTGCGAGATCCGGTATAAGAAATATCTACCCTCATCTGTTATTTATTAGCGATAAGAAATAAATGATAGATAATATACACATTGACACATTGGACATAGGTTGCCTAGTTAAATTGCGTACGGACGATATTAATAGCCCAATCAAATTAAACGAAAAATAAGCTCCAGCTCGGAAAAATTACCATCGAGCTGAATTTTGGTATACGCCTTTATTACATCATTGTAAACAATATGTGAAAAGTCGAAATCGAGATCATGTGAGATTCAAAAGTTATTCGGGGTCAAAGGTCACAAAAACGACCTTTTTGTAAATAATTCGCTTTTCGTTTATTTTCCTATAAAAAGCTTCAAACAAAAATTATAGAAGAGATAATTATCTACAAAAAAGGTTTTATAACATTTTTATGAAAAAGCTATTGTTTTTGTGCTAGAGGGCATACAATGAACAAATATTCGGGTGGTTGTTGCTCATTGTAGGCCTTCTAGCGCACAAACAATAGCTTTTTAATAAAAATTTTATAAAGCTTTTTTGTAGATAATTATCTCCTCTATAATTTTTATTTGAAACTTTTTATCGTAAAATTAACAAAAAATGAACTATTTACAAAAAGGTCGTTTTTGTGACCTTTGACCCCGAATAACCTTTGAATCTCACATGATCTCGATTTCGACTTTTCACATATTGTTTACAATGATGTAATAAAGGCGTATACCAAAATTCAGCTCGATGGTAATTTTTCCGAGCTGGAGCTTATTTTTCGTTTAATTTGATTGGGCTATTAATATCGTCCGTACGCAATTTAACTAGGCAACCTATGTCCAATGTGTCAATGTGTATATTATCTATCATTTATTTCTTATCGCTAATAAATAACAGATGAGGGTAGATATTTCTTATACCGGATCTTAGACTATTAATTCAGATTGTGAGTTATTGAAATAAACGCAGTATGCCATCATAAAAAAAAATTGTGAATTTTTGATTTATGTGCTTATGTCCGCCGACCCTACATTTGTGTTATCAATTTCTCCCTCGTTACGCTATGCCCTTTCATAAACTATTAAAAAAAATTTTTGATGATGGTTTGCGACAAAATCAAATTTTAACTACAAATATAAAAATTGCGATATAATTACTTTTAGTGCGGCCTTGGCCGCACAACCTAGACAAATCAAGTTTCTAAATAAATAATATTTTCTTGTTTGAAATATACAAAATAATCTTGAGACGATAAAAAATGCGAAATTCCCATATTTTTGTTGATAGATTTTTATTTGTGTGTGTGTGTAATTTTGTAGTTATTAAAACGGACACTCAAGAACAGATAAATGAGTCTTTAATTTTTATCTGCAGTAAAGACAATAAATCAAAGTGTTTCGCTTTTATTTCGATGTTATTGTTTGTTACAGCACTTATACTGATGCGCCAGAATGGATTAACGAAATTTATCATTAAATAATAACTCTACCACCAACATAACTTATGCCCATTTTTAAGAAGTATAGCGATTTATGTCCCGTTGAGGTGTATTTTATATCCGTTTACTTTACAATTTTCAAAGCAAAACTGACATTTTCCGCCATTTGCAAATATTTGTAGTATCTTGCGATAGGGTTTATTAAGTTTTATTCACTACAATTACAACATTGTTATAAACTAATGATTGAATTTATTTATTATCAGCAAAAATTCGCAATAAATTTAACTTTTTAAAATAAAATCACAACTAATGTACAAAGTGGTCGCATTGACTATAAACTTTAACACATGCATGGTGCATGAAATAATTTTAATTTGTTTGATAACAGGATAACACTGATGCTAACAAACGTTAGCAAGCTTAAATGTACAGCTGTAAATGTACAATTGTAAAATTGGGCAGTACCACGTTCAACAGGTATTGTCATCCTTAATTTTTTCAACCACAAATTTTTAAAGCGTGAGTTTTGTAATTAAACAACTGTAATTATCTGAAAACCTGAAAATAATTCTTAAACATTTCTTGCAAATTTACAAATAGTAATTCATAATTCCAGTAAAATCCAAAGAAAAAAGAGAAAAAAATTTTTAGCTGAATGATTTTATTTAACTTTAAGCAAAAAATTTAAATATTTACATGACATTCTATAATAAAATAAATGATGAAATTTACAACCTTTTTACTTTCAAATATATACAATCATTAAAAAATTAAAATCTTCCAACATAATTATTATTTTTAACAATTTAACGAAATAAACCTCTGCAAATTGGACACGAATGTTTATACATGTTAAACCATTGGTACTAAAAATAAATCAATTATTAGCCGATGGTACTAAAACCACAAAAAAAAACTTACCATGCAAGCCGAATGAAACTTATTCTTACAGAACTTGCAAGCCAATTTTGCAAACTGACATGTTTCTGGGTGGAATGCAGCAAAACAAATGTTACAATCATCTGCAGATTCAAACTGCTTGTCTAAATTGTTGTTTAATAAACTCAGACAATTCAATATTGTGCTATTCTGACGTAAAAGACTCAATTTTACTTGGTTCATCCATACCTTGAGCCAACTTGTAGTGGCAATTTGTTTAGTACATTGAACGTCAGGTCCAACCAATGGATAATTCGGGGGTAAAGATATAACTAACGCCAATTGTTGTAAATCGTCTACTATATAAGATGCTTCAACTTCACGTATATTAGTATGAACTTTTATCTAAAAATGGAAAATTTGTGTAATAAAAATGTTGTAAAACTGATTAAATAGAAACATTTACCTCCATATTTTTAAAATTACTTTCATGTTTAGCTACGTCAGTTAACTGCTTATTACACAAATGTTGAGAAGCAAACCTATACGTAACTTGTTCCACAATTTGAGAAGTTTTGCTTTCCTTCGTGCCCCACCAGTTCCTACACGAAGACGGTAATTCAGACAGTACCATATAATAAGTCCAGCAAACCATGCGCTCAATGTGTTCACTAGAACAAGAACTACTGGGCGAAATATCAAACTTAGTAATAAACCAGCTTGTGTAAACCTTCCGAACGGTATTAGAGTCTTGCAATATGTTTAATGGAATCAACTTAAACAAATTATCTAGAAGGTTATTTGTCAGATTAGCATTTTTCAACCAATCTGTGTACTGATATCGGAGTTCTGTGGAAGAACGATCGCAAAGCGTCAACAGAACATCCCAAAGTAACAGGTAAGCGTGGGTATAAATATAAGAATCTGTGAAAGGTTCCACACAACAACTATCTTCACCCAACTTGAAATCCAAAAACATGTTCTGTACGACTTCCTCTATGTGATTCATCAACGGTTTAAATTGTTCAAAAATTAATCCTTTTTCGTGTGGTGTGGTTGTAGAAATGGCAGTAGAATCTACGTCTATTAAAATTGGCACCAAAACAAGCAACATTTTATAGCCCCAAACTTGTAAACTGTTGACTTTGTTCGTGAGTAAGGTGCAAGATTGTTTTAATATTTTCGTCCATTTATGTAAATCCTTGTGTTTGTTACTGTACAAGAAGTTGTAATCTAAATAACCAATGACTTTACCAAATTCTTGTAAAAATGGCACGTTGGTTATATCAGAGGGAACGGATTGCTCTAAAATCAAGTTGGTTTGTTCACTTTGTAATGGTAATATTAAACTTGACCTCATACCTAATCTACCAGCAATGTACATCCAAATTTCGACCAAGTATTTATGCACATCTTGAGAGAAAACATCTCTCCATTCGTTTTTAACGTTTTCCTTATTGCAGTTTTCTACATATTCAGTAATTGAAATAAACAAATCGGCCAAAGCTACATAACAAGATTTGATCTGCAACTTCTTATGATGTACTTTATTGTTGGATAAGTGTCTCAAACATGATGAGAATGTTATGATAATAGCATCCCAACGGTTAAATTGAATTGCGTCTGGTTTATATTTGAGTATTACCGCATACAAGCGCAATATTTCGATAAATACTTGAGCGTGCTTTTGCGATGCGCCACAAAAGTTGTTCCTAAAAATAAAAATAGTATTGGACAGCAATAGACTATTTTCAGAACTGTTTCAGCAAATGCTGAAAGGTAATTTTAAGTTCATAACTTCAAGATCTGAATGTCATTCCATTCAAATTCCTATTTCAAAGATCATAAAAATTAAAATAAATTGTGTGACGACTAGAAATCGTAGATTGCCTAAATGTTACTGAAATTAGTAATCTCCATCTTATTGTAAAATGGGGTATTGATTGATGTACTTACTGGCTTCTTCTTCTTCTTCGTATGCTTCTTGACAGAAGCGTCGTGACCAATTTAATATGTTATTATTAAATGGCTTTCTTGGCAGATTACTCTCGGTGGTTTGCCATTGCCTTCCGAGAGGAGAGGGTCATAATTTCATAATGAAGTCGGATAAATTTTGTAGCCGGGTTGGGGATCGAACCTGGGTCTTGTAACCTAGAGTCCGGTCCTTAGCCCGTTTACTTAGCTCAGCTCTCACTTACTGGCTTAAGTCAATACAAATAAAGGTTTGAAGATTATACTATTGCTGATGAAAATATATTTCTAACCTCTTTAGTGCCTAGAGAACCAAATTTAAATAATAAAATTATGAGAACGCAAAATCCTCTTCCATGCTCTCCCAGATCTTGTAGACCGGTGAGATGTAAATTTATTCAAGAAACAACTGATAGAACAGTTAAAAAACATAAACATATTAAAACCAGATAGCAGAGTTATCCCCAACAATAGTTAATTTAGGAAAATAGTATGTACTGCTGTTTCTGAAAATTCATCAACACAAAGATCTTATCTGTGTGAATCATAGTGGACTAATATCCAAAAACTTGAACAACTTTGACTTAGGTAAAATATCTCTTTCCCCCAACAATTGAAATAGTTAAACTCTTGGAAAAGGGGAGGTACAAAAATAAAACTACGTAGCTTGTCGACCAGGTTTCGCTGATTTATTCAGCATCTTCAGGACTACATGAAAATACAAAATAAAATGTGAGTAGCTGATACAGTCTAAAGGATTAACAAAAGTTTTTATCATACCTAGGAACAAGATGTAAAGCGTTTTATACAAGTGTACCCAAACGTGGGCCAACTCGTGCGGGTGCATTATAAACAATAAATCATCGAAACCTGGTCGACGAGCTACGTAGTTTTATTTTTGTACCCCCCCCCTTTTTCCAAGAGTTTAACTATTTCAACTTTGACTTAGGTTCGAAGGAAAACTTTGCAGATAAAACCAAGTTCCAGTTTGATGTTGCGTCTTTACATGCCTGGGATACGCTTTTTGAGTGTTTGTTGGATGTTATTTAGTGGCATCTCAATGGTAAGCTCGTGGAGTAGGCAATAAGAAAAAAGTTGCTGATGACAAGAAAATAATTCAAGCAAAGTTCAGAAACAAAATGGGTTTATTGATTGATATAGAAAGCCAAGATATAGAAACACAAACGGTGGAAATACGGCTAAAATATTTTTCAAAAGCGTTGCCGTTTCTTCAGAAATTACTAAAATAGACTAAAAAATTATTGGACGTTTTAGAATAATTTTTACTAACAATTTCTAGTGATTTTCCCTTAAAGATAAATGAATTTAAGAATTATTGCCTTAATACAGCTAGAAGATTTGTGGAGCTGTACTCCTGGTACTATGGTGGACATTAATTCATTCTGCTAATTTTGGTCTAAAATTTCCTTTATATGAGCCAATATACAGGTCTTTCCCAAATTAGAAGATATTATAACCGCAATAACAAGTTTTATAAGAAAATAACGATCAAAAAACTTACCAATTAATCGACAATTCCGCGTGATTTTTTTCAATGGCCGAAATCCTTGAAAAAGTTTCTGCAATTTGAACGTCTATTTCATCACACTGAATCAATGTCTTCAAAACCACAACGCTTTCAAATGGATCCAAGCGTTTTGAAATTTGATCATAACTAATGTGCTTACGAAAAACGTAAGTTAAGTACAAAAATTTGGAGTGTTCATCTTTGTCAATTTTATTGGCTACTTCTGAGTAAATATGTTTGAAATCATGAGAATAAAGTTGCGAATAGATGTACAGGGTATTGCACCACAGTTCATTCTCCTTCAATACTTTTTCGGTTAAAAGTGCTTCAAGTTTGATTTTAGCAGATTCGTTTAAACTATTAAGTAATATTTGAACCTTGTCGTTCACCGACTGTAGCTTTGTATGAATCTCATGCCAATACATAGTCTGAAAATCAAAACCAAAAGTTAAATCTCATGTTCCTTTTATTAAAGTTGAGAGATCATTTTCGTATCTCGTTCGTAAACCTTTTCTCGAGTTGGTTAGATCAAGTTAAAAGTTAAAAAAAAAGTTAAAAGTATATAAAATAGGTACATAAAAAACCAATCAAAATTCGATTAAGGACAAAAATACGAAAAGGGTACAATTGCTGGAAAAGCATGCAAAACTGCTTTCAGCAGGGAAAAGTCCAAATAAGAGATGGGGGAGCTTCCCTCCCCCTCCCCCAATATTTTAGAAATTTGGCAAAAACACTCAAAATTTGGCCAATTTGGTATTTGTTATGTCTAAATTTACAAAAAGTTGGCAATTTTGAATTAATTCAGTTGGCAAATTTGCAAATTTGGGATTGCTCCCCCTTGAAAAAAGTTGGTTGAGCAAGTCCCTAGCCCCCAGCTATTTTTTAAAATCCACATCGCTGATTAATTTGGTGGAGTCACATGGGGTCATACGTAGTTTTATAGAAGTTGTTATTAGTGGTTTTGATTAGATTATATCAAATTTAGATATACAAAAGTCCAATAAATGTGTTTTATGATTAAATTCCAAATTATTTATCCAAGTTATAAAATTATTTAAAAAAAAAATGATTTTCATCTAAAAGTTTTTGGCCACTTACAATTTTTCTTAAATAAAACTAAAAAACTTATAATTTTAAGATTTAAAAAAATATAATTTCAGGGCTGAAAACAAATGAAGGATCTTCAGTGGACGATACCGACAAAATAGTAGCTGAAGACAATTGAGAAGAATTTGGTTGGTTCTTGGTATTTGCTTATTAATCTACAAATTAATCATCAATATTTTCATTTTTGAATTGTTTACATAAAGTAACTCGACGTTTACTACAGAAAATATCATTAACTTTTTTCTGTTAGTGATACTTAATGTTGTACTTAAGAGGGACATTTTTTTCAGGGCCCTTTTAATTTAATCAACAGATGGCGTCTACTTAAATATTTTTATAAAATAAGAGGAATTTGTTATATTTAAAGTATAACAAATTCGTTGAGATAATACTATTCTATAAACAATATTCTTGATCTTAAGCTATTTTGAGTTCGTAATATTTATTTATAAAAACACAATTCATAATTAAAGTTTAATTATCTTTTTTTGTAAGTGAGTGTGTTTTGACATACTCAATACGAACTCAAAATAGCTTAAGATCAAGAATATTGTTTATAGAATAGTATTATCTCAACGAATGTGCTATACTTTAAATATAGCAAATTTCTCTTATTTTATAAAAATATTTAAGTAGGCGCCATCTGTTGATTAACTTAAAAGGGCCTTGAAAAAAATGCCCCTCTTAATAGTAGTTTATATCACAAGGGCGATAAAGGGGATCTTTTCATCCGCCGGGCGAAAGTTTATGAAACGAGCCGCGCAGCGGCGAGTGAATAATCGACCGAAGGATGAAAACCCTTATCGCCCGAGTGATATGAACAATTTTTCGTTATTTCAGGAAAAATATCCTACAAAATTCGCGATTTTATATAATAGCTCTAAAATAACAATCGATAGATGGCGTGAAGCTTGCAAGTCGTTGATCAATGTTTGTCTCTTTGGAGCGAAAAGGGTTGATTTTCTTTTGAAATTTCCGAACGACGGACAATTTGGTCTGACGGACAGATGTTGAAATAACGGACGGATGGGTCACGTTATGCAATTATTGCAATAAAATCTCGAATTTTGTCGGATTTTATCTAAATCTATGATTTTGTAAATAAATATAAAGTAACACTTAATTTAATTTTTT
Organism: Rhagonycha fulva; assembly: GCA_905340355.1. Classification (NCBI taxonomy): domain Eukaryota; kingdom Metazoa; phylum Arthropoda; class Insecta; order Coleoptera; family Cantharidae; genus Rhagonycha; species Rhagonycha fulva. The sequence continues at coordinate 42,401,212 of HG996556.1, forward strand.
TGCAATTATTGCAAAAAAAATCTCGAATTTTGTCGGATATTATCTAAATCTATGATTTTGTAAATAAATATAAAGTAACACTTAATTTAATTGCCAATTTTTTAACTAAAGGTGTCGTAATTTCGTTATTTTGGGGATAATATCCCACAAAATTCACGATTTGTTTGCTCTGATATAACTATCGGTAGATGGCGTGAAGATCGCAAGTTGTTTGTCAAGTTATTAACAACATAAGCGAAAAACAGGAGTTCACCCGAACGGATGAAGAGGAGGTGAATTAGGTGAACGGGCTAAGGAGAGGACTCTAGTTTGGCGGGGCTAGGTTCGATCCCCAACCCGGCCACAAAATTTATCCGACTCCGTGGTTCGGATTCCACGTAAAAGCTGTAGGTCCCACAGGTTAACACAGCCAGGACTTAGCTTCGCGCTAATTTTCAGAGGTACGCCTCAATAAAAATCATCCGACGCAAGCCCGCAACCTTACTCTTCAAGTCTGCGAAGATATGGGGCAACAGCATAAATAAATGAACAGAATAAATGAACGGATGAAATCCCCAACCCGGCCACAAAATTTATCCGACTCCGTGGTTCGGATTCCAGGACTTAGCTTCGCGCTAATTTTCAGAGGTACGCCTCAATAAAAATCATCCGACGTAACGTTGCGGGCAAGCCCACAACCTTACTCTTCAAGTCTGCGAAGATATGGGGCAACAGCCCTGGTGCTTCGCACCAGACCAGAATAAATGATGAACGGATGAACCCGTTCGGGCAGGTACCCCAACAAGGACTGTTTTTATAAGTCCTAGGACCTGATAAAGTTAAGTTTTATAGGTCCTAGGACATTATAAAAGTTAGTTTTATGGTCGGGTTGGTCCCCCTTGAGGTGACCTTTTGAGAAAAGACCCCCTTTATAGGTCTCAAAACAGATGCATAAAGAGGTCATTTATAACCTGAAATAACGAAAAAATATTTTTTCATAAAGGGGGTCTTTTCTCAAAAGGTCACCTCAAGGGGGACCAACCCGACTATAAAACTAAGTTTTATAAGGTCCTAGGACCTATAAAACTTAACTTTATAAGGTCCTAGGACTTATAAAAACAGTCCTTGTTGAGATACCTGCCCGAACGATTCATCCGTTCGGGTGAACTCCTGTTTTTCGCTTATGTTGTCAATAACTTGACTAACAAACTTGCGATCTTCACGCCATCTACCGATAGTTATATCAGAGCAAACAAATCGTGAATTTTGTGGGATATTATCCCCAAAATAACGAAATTACGACACCTTTAGTTAAAAAATTGGCAATTAAATTAAGTGTTACTTTATATTTATTTACAAAATCATAGATTTAGATAATATCCGACAAAATTCGAGATTTTTTTTGCAATAATTGCAAAAAAATTAAATTAAGTGTTACTTTATATTTATTTACAAATCATAGATTTAGATAAAATCCGACAAAATTCGAGATTTTATTGCAATAATTGCATAACGTGACCCATCCGTCCGTTATTTCAACATGCTGTCCGTCAGACCAAATTGTCCGTCGTTCGGAAATTTCAAAAGAAAATCAACCTTTTTCGCTCCAAAGAGACAAACATTGATCAACGACTTGCAAGCTTCACGCCATCTATCGATTGTTATTTTAGAGCTATTATATAAAATCGCGAATTTTGTAGGATATTTTTCCTGAAATAACGAAAAATTGTTCATATCACTCGGGCGATAAGGGTTTTCATCCTTCGGTCGATTATTCACTCGCCGCTGCGCGGCTCGTTTCATAAACTTTCGCCCGGCGGATGAAAAGATCCCCTTTATCGCCCTTGTGATATAAACTACTATTAACTGTGAAGCCATAACATTTAGATATTATGCTTTTAAATACAGTGTGTTCACGAAAAGTGGTAATAGTGAATTGTGAATAATTCTTAAATATTACTAGATACAAAAAAAAGTTTAAATAGTTTTTTATTCAACTCCAAATTTTCTATTGGAAACTGCCACAGTATATTTTTTTATTCTTCAAATTCAATCGGAAGTAAACAAATTTTTTTTTTCAAATAGCAACATGTCTTTTTTTAACATTTTTGCAATCTGCAATTTTTTCTCTATAAACACCTATAAAATTTTCATAAAGTTACATAAGAAAAAATTCGAGAAAACACAAGATTTAAACAAACAATAATAATTTACTAATTATTTACACATAGGTATGTAGAGTGCCATGAAAAACAAAACATCACAACACCGAAAACACAACATTTCATTTATCTGATACATTTTTCAAAATTGCCACCGTTTTGTTCAAGATATGATTATAATTTTCGCAGAAGTTCTGGCGATTTGGTGATAATTGATAGATGCTAAATTAATTTTGGTTTTTAAATTTATAGATAGATTTGCTTAAACTACCATTTTTAAATGACTCCAAAGAAACAGTCTAATGGTGTCATATCATAATAATAAAGTTTTGTTTTTCATAGCACTCTACATACGTAATTAATAAATTATTACTGTTTGTATAAATCTTGTGTTTTCTCGAATTTTTTCTTATGTAACCTTATGAAAATTTTATTTGTATTTATAGAGAAAAAATTGCAGATTACAAAAATGTTAAAAAAAAGACATGTTGCCATTTGAAAAAAGAATTTTATGTTTACTTCCAGTTGAATTTGAAATATAAAAAAATATACTTTGATAGTTTCTAATGGAAAATTTGGAGTTGAATAAAAAACTATTTAAACATTTTCTTTTGTATCTAGTAATATTTAAGAATTATTCACTGTTACCACTTTTCGTGAACACACTGTATATGTAGCTGCACATGGTCTCCTCAAATAACATTTTTACCTGGGAAATGTGTAAATTTTTTTGCCAGTCACTGACAGACAATTTACAGCAATTTTTCAAGAAAGTTTTACTACGTGTACGCCTTTACGTAGGTGCACGTCCGTGTCCCCCCCCCCCCACTTTCCAATTTTTGGATGAATTTGGTGTCAAACGTTAGAGCATCGTTTAAGCTTGAATAAGCTTCCATTATTTTCGTTTGAGCCTCAAAGGTCGCGAAGTTATTCGCGAGAAACAAATGGGGGAGGGGGGGACTGACATGTACTTGAGCTGCTATGACGATTAAGGCTGGGAATTTTTAACATTTTTGTATTCGAATATTCGTTCAACAAATTACTAGAATATTCAAATTATTCGAATATTTAGATTATTCGAATATTTAGATTATTCGAATACTCTGATTATTTGAATATTCAAATTATTCGAATATTCTGATTATTCGAATACTCTGATTATTCGAATACTTAGATTATTCGAATACTCAGATTATTCGAATACTCAGATTATTCGAATATTCGATTATTTGAATATTCGATTATTTGAAGAAAATATTCGAATAATTAATTTAAATAGAATAAATTCGACTATTCATTTCACCTGTCATCTGTCAAATGAGGACCAATAAAAATGTTGGATGTCAGGTTTTATGGCCAACGAAAATGAAAGTACAATGCTTATATAATAGTAAATATTTTGTAAATTGGTAATACCAGGGCAAGTTTTTGACACCAAATGCAACTTTTTTTACGAGTCGTAAACGGTCTGAAAACAACGAAAAATTGTATTTTAATTGCATATAGTGAATAATAAGGGAGTTTTAAGCGCAACTTTTCACGTTACCGCAACTTTCCACATATTTGCAGCTTCCCTGCAACTTTTACAAATTACAAGTTAAATAAATTTTTTTTTTCAATTTTTTCCTGAATTTTTAATTTCCATAAATCTTAAGCCCGTTATGAGCAGCAAATGGTAACTAACCAATAAAACGCACGTGTTAGTATCCATCGGACGCTTTCTATTGGTTACCTACCATATACTAAGTACGACCCTGTACGAGTTATTTTTAAATTTTGAGTTGTTTAGTTTTATATTTGTATGTTTTTATGATTTTTTAAGATTAATAAATGCAACTTTTTGTGTTTAAAATGCAACAAAAAAATTGCCCTAATTATAATTATTCTATAACAAAATTAAATATGACAATGTATTTATTAATTTTATAAATTTCTATGTGTATATTCTTTATTGTTTTCAAGAAATAAAAAAAAATATAAGAAATGCAACTGTTTTTGTTTAATTGCTACTTTTATGATTAATAAATACAACTTTTCGTGTTTTAGGTCCGTATGACACGATGCTAAATTTTACATAAAATTTACATGTAAATGGTAACTAACCAATGAAAAATGTCCGATGGGTGCTAATACGCTTTTTCTATTGGTTAGTTACCATTTACATGTAAATTTTATGTAAAATTATGCATCGTGTCATACGGGGTTTGAATGCAACAATAGAATTGCCCTAGTAATAACTTTAATCAGGATTAATACTTAATCCGGCTAATACTTACTCGGGATCAAAGATTATAATTTAGAGAAACCCACCAATTAGATTGATTAATTAAAGGTTAATTTGGATATTTGAATAAATATCTCTCTATATCAAATTACTCGAATACTTCAATTATTTGAATATTCAAATTAATTGAATATTCACATTAATCGAATATTCAGATTAATCGAATATTCAAATTATTTGAATATTCAGATTAATCGAATATTCAAATTATTCGAATATTCAGATTAATCGAATATTCAAATTATTCGAATATTCAGATTAATCGAATATTCAAATTATTTGAATATTCAGATTAATCGAATATTCAAATTAATCGAATAATTTGAATAGTGCTGTTGAGAAAATATTCGTATTCGAATATTCGAATACTCGATTAGTTGATTATATTCGATTTTGATTCCCAGCCTTAATGACGATTAGAAAATTGCAGTCAACTTTTGAAAATTTTACATAGCGATATTTTGGAAACCGTTTGAAATAATTAAATAACAATTTGTATTTTTGTTAGTCGCCATGCACTCTGCCTATATACAAAATTTTTTCTGAATCTGAGATGGCCTTCAAAATTAATGGGTTGATTTCACACCCAATAATTCTTACCAAAATAATTTTCATTTAAAAATATTCAATAGACGAGTCACAATAAAATAATAACAAAAAAAGCACGTACAGTCGAGTCGCGAAATAGTGAATACCGTATATAGTGAACTACCGGAAATAGTGAACACAAAATTTTTAACATTGAGTGTATATGGGACTCCTATATAACGAACAGCGGTAACCCCGATACAGCGAACTGCGTACTATAAATCGTGCAGTTTCAATGGCATCATTTGTAGGGACTTCCCCCAACATTGAGAATTTACATTACGTTATATTTACACTTCATTTCACGCGTAACGTTAGCATAGAATGGAATTTTTATATGTTGGTGTATCAATTTAAGGAAAAAAGTATTAACTATTAAATTAAATAAAAAACAAATACAATCAAAAATAACATCATTTTTCCTAATTAATAATTATATTTGCATCAATTTTCTTTAAAATAAAGCTTTAATTTTCAAAACGTGGCTTTATTGTAAATTTTGTAAGTACTTAAATAGTGAACAACCCCGAAAAAGTGAAAGGTCTTTGCCATATTTAATTCACTATTTTGCGACTCGACTGTATTTTCTTATTATGTATTTCGCAAATTTTTGGGTTTGAAAGTTCAAATTTCCAGAAAAACCTTTTTTTCCGATTAGAAATCAATCAGAAATGTGGATTTTTTAAGGACTTTTTTGCATGCTTATTCGGCTATACCCTTTATTCAAAACTGCACTTACCTCTTTATAATTTTCTTCATATAACGTCATCAAAGTAACTGAATACAAAAGTTGCAAAATTAAATCTTTAACATTGTCGTCAACTTCCAACTTGTTTAAAATATTTGAAACATTATGATTGTTCTCTTCGTCATCGCCTTCTTCTTCTTCATCCTGGTCGAAAGTAATCGGATTGACCATAACGCTAGCAATTAAGTCACACCAAGAGAAATGACAAGAAATAAAATCGATAATTTCAACTTCTTCGACATTTTCGGCAGTCGAACTAAACAAATGACCGTGCATATTTTCTGCTTCCATGCAGAGATTGGTTAGAATATTTGAATATTCAGAGAATACAAAATCACGATTGAAAAACCAAACCATAGCGTTATTAGATTGCGGATTTGAATTGTTAATAAGGCTGCTTAGAAACTTTGCCAGGATGCCAACAATCACATCAACGTTGCCTTGATTTGTAAGAACTCTTTTCACTATATCGGAACATTTCCAAATTAAAGTTTTAAATTCGTCTTCTTCGAGACTAACAGACAAAACTACCATAGCGTCTTCCCACGCAGTCCCGACCTCCCATAGAGTGTCTTTTGATAAAACATCCGAATCCATGTTGCTTGTTACGGAGAGATTGAATAGATCTAACAATAACTCGTCTCCATATTTTAGTTTGAAAGTTGAACTGTACAAAATTTCCGAAACGTGGGCAGCAAAACTTAGACACTTGTCTATTACCGACATGTAACTTGACGGATCGTTCAAACATTTCCTTAAATATCCGGTTATGTTTGAAATGGTTCCGTTGCCTATAAATAATTCTCCATTTGGTTTTTCAGTGAACGCTTGTTTAAGAATCAAGGTTAACTCAGGAGTGCACGTTCCATTTAATTCTTTCTCCATTATCGACGTTAAAAATGAGTCAACACATTCACTTTGGACCCAAACTTGAATTGTGGGATCTAAATTGTACGGATGGGATAGACACTTCCCGATGCACCAACTTAAACAACTTTCATCATTAAACGTCTCAAAGTTGGCCAAAATCTTATTCTTTTCTTCCGTTTTTAAATGTTTAAGTAACAGAAAGACCAACTCCACGACCGACTTACAACGTAACTGCTCATTCTGTAACCATTTGATCAACAGTTTATCATAAATATCGATCAAACTGTCCCCTTCACTACCAAGTTCAGCGTTTAGATGTTCGAAAAACTTGACATTATCGAAATCCTGAACTAAGGTAACCAGGAACTCGATTAGGTTTTGTGTTTGCGTTTCATTTGTATGCCTTACGTAATTCTTGCAGGTTTTGTAAATAAAATCGTTAACAAAATTGCTGTAAAATTCGTCATGTTTAGAAGTTATTCTATCTGATTCGTTCGAGTTCGTATTGCTTTCACCACTAAAACTAACTCTCCGTGCCGTCTTTGCCTTCACGCTCGACTTCATAGACAACAAAAACTGAATCTGGTTTTGCGCCAATTGTATCAACACCTCTTCACTTTGTGGCTGCTGTTCTTCGCCTCCTTCATTAGCCAAAATCTTGTTGAATAGTGAATCCAAGTTAGACCAAAACACTTCGACAAATTTTGCATAGTTTGCATATGTGGTTCTGTTTCTGCTCCAATATTGAACCAGCATGGTGATTTGAGTCCCAAGTGGTTTGTAAGAGACTTTCGTGTTGATTAAACCGTCTTGTAACACTGGAAACAATTGTGAGGTGATTAACTGTTCACAAAACTCCACATCGGATTGGTTCTTCATGATCAGATACTGCAGGCATTCGATGAAAGTAACCGATGCTACTTGTAAATTCGACCGACTCTCCAACAACTTGTGCTTCATTCCAAAACGTAACTTTTCAAAAAAAGTGCAAATGTGATCTTTATCGTCCAAAACATGCGGTAATTGCGACAATATGGGTAATAAATGTGGATAAATTGCTCCTGCACTCCCGTAGCCGCCTTGTTTTAAAACTTTCCATAATTTAGGTAAAACACCTTTCTGGATGTTGACATACTTCTGCCACTCAATCTCGCTTGACATGATTGAAAGCACTGCCTCCCAAACGTTTGATAAAATTGTCGGTTCCGATTCATCCAAATTCCCAAACACAGTCTCAACGATCCGTTTTACTTCTTTCTCCAACAAAAATGGAGCCTTCTGGCATACAGCCGCAATCACACCAAACCATGCAGCTTTGAATGAAACAATGTTACTCTTCGAGAGTTTCCAAAACCTCGGATTTGATAAAATCTTTAAGTTTAATTCCGAGACAGCTGCAATACTTTCCAAAGGCACTTTGTTGAGATACAAATTGTAACCGTGCAAACTCGACGTCACAATTATCTGATACTTTCCTTCTGCATCCTGAGGACTCATTTTAGGCGTGCTTAACGTTTCGGGAGTCTGTACGGTCAAATTATCACAAATATACAACAAAATTTCCTCCTGACAAAAAACTATTGCATCTTGTAGTTTTTGTTTCGGAAACGTTTCATGGAATGACTTGACTGCTGCACTGGCAGCAGGGGCATAAGTGTCGTACTGCGAGATAAACCAAGGTCCAGCAAATTGTTTAAGAAACGGTGCCAGACTCTTCTTAACTTTTAGGACGACTTGGTGGTGTGCGACATGTGTGGCCTCTCTTACTCTGCAGTCAGAGTCGCTGGTCAACACACAATACACCCTCGGCCACAATGGTAACACAGCTTTCACGGCATCGACTTCGGATGATTTAACCAACTCTGTAAACTCTTGTAAAGCTTTTAATTTTGTGGTTGAATCTTTCTTGTTCATTTTCTTCAACACCAAATGAAAATTTGCGCAGTCTACATTAGAATTAACTTCATCAGCGGCGAGCGAAAAACCTGGTAAAACACTACCAGATTCCTTTAATCCGCTAAATCCGACAAACTGAGGAATGGAAGAGCCTAAAAGTTCGGCTGTACGGCCACTGTTTGATGGCTACAATAAATAAAATCGTTGATAAAATTTTAGGTTGAAAATTTAAAATAACTTGGAAACTTACCCTTGCATTATTTTTAGTACGTTGGGCTTGATTGTGTTTACCGCCCATATTTTCACTTTAAATTTATTCTTATTTTTGTTTTTTTTTAATCACTTTATAATTCGCACCTGTTAATTTGACGTTTATATAATTGACAGCCGTGCATTTCAATTCATAACCAATTTACACGATGACCAACGTAATGTTGGTCATAGCAAAAACACTAAAGAGTGCCCAGCGATACCTTTATCCAGTGACGTAGCAACAGGTGTCCCGGTACGCAGAAAATTAATTTCTATTAGTATTTACAAAAATTTTTTTGTAAAAATAAATAAAATTGACGGAAGGGGGCCCGCTGTAGGTCTTGCACCAACGCCTGGTCTTGACTTACTAGTTACTACGTTAGTGCTTCTATGTTCTTGGTCAAGAATTTTCATAAAATTGTAACTAAAAGCAGGAAAATGGAAGCAATTTAAGAGGAATCCTTCAAGTTTCAAAACACACTTTTGTAATTCAATGTTATTTTGCTTATTAGTCAAAAAAAAATGTACAGAATTATATATTTTTTAATTTTTCTTTGTTTCTCGCTTCAAACCAAAAATTTCAGTTTATGTGGACGCTTCTTCAAAAATTTAAAAATTCAGGTATGTACCTACCTTTTTTTTTTAATATTTTTTAAATGCATATCATAATTTTTGTAACTCAAAAAGCTCAAACAAAATTTTACGTGCGATTAAAAAAAATTTTTACTTTAGTATAATTTTTTGCTATTTTACATCTAGACTATTTTTGTTCTGTTTTGTGTTCTAACGAATTTTAGAAAATTTTAATTTTGAAATTAGATGAGAGAATAATTTTTAGATATTTTAAAAATCACCGTTTAGTATTTTCATTTTTAACCATTTAAATATCATTTTCCTTTCTAGATTTGTATTTTACTCAAGTAGGTACACTAAAATATCCTGAGTGGAGCAGTTTAATTTTGTTGATCCTTTTAAATCACGTAAAACTGTCAATGTTGAGTAATTTTTTTTAAGTTTATGTGTGAATTTTGCTAATTTTTGTTTTCTCGCAGAATAAATTAAAGAAATTTGAAATTACAACCCTTAAGATTGTTTTAATTAAAAACTTAAAAATATAAAAATATAATTATACTTTTGTGAGTAAAAGATAAATAAATAATTTGAGTAGTAGATTCCAATTCTACAATTCAGTTTTACCCTTTTGTTGTGTTTCCCTTATTTTCTAAGTATGGATTACGTCATTAATTTTTGAAAAGCGGTCCTTTTGAACTGTAAGTTTTTCAATCCTTCGGTTAATTTTGACCCATGGTCACTACAATCTGACCCTAGGGAAGTAATAAATTTGTAAATTAGGTACAGGTAATCCCTGCTTTTATGACTAGCACGTGGACTTTTTTTACATTTTTGTTTCTCTGCCTTTAGTATTGATTTAGAAGCCAAACGAGCAGTGTGTCCAAAGAAAATATATAGAGTGTGTCTTTAAATAAGCCATATAAAAAAATAACATCTTTTAATTATTACAAATTAATTAGTTTAATAAGCAAATATAGAAGTACACGAAGAAATGAAAAATCTCTCCATGGTTCATTGGAGATTGGAGCCACATTTACAAAAAAATAAGTGCAGAGTAAAATTTAGAAAACGAAATTAGAATTAAATTATTAAAATCAACTACAATTAAGAATACCAAGGAAAACTTAAAAAGACGTCTATCGGTCCATGATCAATCACGAAAGATGTAGGTGAGTTTTAACCTCTTTATATTTACATTTCCAAATTTGTTTTCATTTTGTACTCGAAATTAGGTATAAAATTAATATAGAATTTATAAATTTTAGTATTTTAAAGAAATAAAAAAAGTAATCTTACGTATACAAAATATTAAATTAAATAATTCAATACACGTGTTACTTTATCTCTTAATAAATGAATTAAAGGCTTACGTAGTCATGAATTCAAAAAAACTCGTTTTTTTTTTATTTTTTCATATGAAAGTACGTAGTACATACATCTCAGAAATATTATGTGAAAGTTTCAAGTCGATCGAAGTAAAACTCGCAAAGATACCAGCTAATGAGAGTAACAATTATTATGAAACTTCTATCAAACGGAAAACTTCAGACGCGTTTAACTCAAAACTACATTTTAAAAATCCGTGCGTAAGATAACTCAAAAACTACTTAACCAATCATGATGAAATTTCACACACGTCTTAAATATACATAAATGATTCTCAAGACTGTACAATTCTTTTTTTCATTTCTATCTCTTTTTACAAGTCAAGTCAATATAGGTCAATTTTTTGGGTAAAAATCGTCAACAGAAACAGCGTGCTATTTTTCTAGGTGCATATCCCCAGCCTCCCCCCTCTCATTTCGATTTTTGACTCCAAAATAGTCTAAATCGTTTGTGCATCATTTGTACCTGTATGTGCAAAACATTACTTTTGTTTGTATCCAAGTAGTTTTCGAGAAATTTCAAAATTTTGCTGGGGGTGGCTGAAGTCTCGAAAACTATTTGGGTACGAACACAAATAAAACTTGCACAAACAGAAACGAATTACAAACCTTCTAGACTATTTTGAATCCAAAACTAAAAATTTAAAAAAATTCTATTTTTTGTGCAAGAGAATCTCGTTAATCTACTCATGTACGTCAGTATCCATGATGTTTTTCTTGAAAATCTCAAAAACTATTTGGGTACAAACGAAAATAAAACTAACACAAACAATCACAAACGAATTCCAACGGACCCTTTTTGGGCTCCACGACACTACGTTCTCTGGTAGGCTACTGTTGCTTCGGCCATGCTTACTCGTAAATCACTTCATACATCAAAGGTTGATTATCGCCTTCGCGCGGGTCAACACTCTACTTTGAAGTGCGATGTGGCTCTAAGCTAACTCAAAGTAGAGTAGAGGGAGGTAAAAGTCCGCACTTAGTACGTTGTATTTTTTTACGCTTATATGTTTTACTCAATCAGCTCAATATTTGGATGAGAAGTTTGTACAGTACTTAGGCTTTGTTATAAATAACATTAATGCCATGATTTGAAAACGGTGTGTATAAAAAAACCATAATACACAAGTTGCGGAAAATGGGACTTTTACCCCATAGGTGGGGCAAAAGTCCGCCATTGGACTCTGCGCTATTTTAAGTCAAATTAAAATCAACAATTTCTTCCAAATGAAAAGTAATAAGCAAAAACAACAAAAGTATAAGATATAAAAAAGATAAAATGTAGAAAAATTTCAACAATGGTCACAAATAAATTGGCCAATTTCGTGCACTCTTCATGACACCATTGTTTGCAGCTATCGCATTGAATCCACTCTCTCATTGATAAATTCTCATATTATTCTTTGCAGCCTAAACAAAGCACTTTGCCATCGGTTAATTCTTGCCTTTTTTAATTCTTCAAACTTTTGCTTGACATGAGTTCAGCAACATAGGCAGTGGCGGATTAACGCACAGGCGCATGAAGCGCGCGCTTGGGGCCTCCAAATTTAGGGGGGCCTCAAAATTTGTTTATTTAAAACAAAACATATTTTTTGTAACATTTTTTTCTAAAATTGTAAGTACTTAATGAAATACAAAACATTTTTAAATTGAAGTATAATTGCATAGTTCAATCTTTTGTTGTTCTGCTTATTAAGTTATTAAAGATTATTCCTTTGTTAAGTACCTATTCTTGGAAAGGTATAGGTACTGTAAGTAAGGGTCTATTGTTACCCAAGTCATCTAACGGTTATAAGTGATAAAACTTCGTGTAATTGCCAGGGTGTAATGGAAAACCAAAGTGGTTAGACAAGGAGAAATAAAAATAACAATATAATATTGATCTATCAAAAATTTATAGTAGAGAATAGGTCTTAAATAATAATCTACAGGTAGATATTAAATTGTATACTTCTTTACAAAAATGTTATCACAACAATAGCCATATTCAGGACCGTCTTCAGGATTCAACGTTCATTAGAATAATTAACAAGAAAAATTGTGAAATTAAAAAAATACTTTACCAGATTACATGTTTCAATATCATTCACGATTCTACTCGTGAAACTGATATCATTAGTATGAAAATACCACTTTGCTTACTAATTTGAGAAATTTATTAAAATTTCAAATTTAAAACTTTTTTTATAATATTATTTACAGTAAATTATTTTACGATGTTGTGGCGGCTGTGCTAAATATTTTAATTTTAATTCTGGCAGTTTGTAATTTTTTTATATTGGTAATTCCACCTTTTCTTATAAATGCGTTATTTACTATAAAGCAGGGCCGCAGCTAGACATAAGTCATAGGAAGGGTTTCACCTAAATATTTTTTTATGTTATGGGAAGGGTTTTACCATCGATCTAAGGTCTTAACTGATCTAAGGGTTTTACCGAAAAAACCGTTTTTAGACTCTTTTTTACTCCTTTGCTATGCCATGGGGGAGTTAAACCCCTAAAACCACCCTTTATATACGGCCCTGCTATAAAGTATGTAAGTACACTACTGGTAGCAAAAATTAGAAGAAGAAAATAGGGAGAAAAAATAATATTATTATTGTTAATTTTAGAGTGGATGTGAGAAACGTAAAATTCCAAAAAGAGAGAAAAATGTAGGTTTATGTCCTCGCCCCCCCCCATTTCTAATTTTGTATCCAAAGTAGTCTAAATCGTTTGTACCTGTTTGTGCAAACATTATTTTTGTTTGTACCCAAATAGTTTTTGAGTAACACCTGGTAATACAAAATTTCTTTAAAATTTCCAATTCCTGATTCAAAACAGTCTTGAACGTTTGTGTTTGGTTTGGGCAAGTTTTATTTTCGTATGTAGCCAGAGTTTTTAAGATTTTTGAGAAAAACATTAATGCCACTGACGCGCACAAATGATATATAATTTTAATGCCAAAATGTATGTGATTTTATTTTTTAAAGCTTTTATTTAACTTGATGTGAGCGTTGTCCGTCGTCTGTGTGGGATGGACTTTTTTTAGGGCATTTTTAACAAAGTTTTTGACGTTCTAAAGATCTGAAATTTGGCACATAGCTTTTATTTGCAAAATATTTTTATATTTTAATTTTGTTTATCTAAAATTCCACAACATAATCAAAAAATCAAAAAAAAACTAAAAATCATAAAGTGCATGCGTCTCTGCGCATTGAACAGTTCTATCATACAAGGTGAAAAGTAACATAGAATTCCAATTGTATTCTAAACACATAATTAGAAAATTCTGGTGGAATTAAGCTATGCTAGTTTAACTAAAAAATTTAATGATAATTAAAATTTTAAAAAACCTTAAAGATGCATTAAAAAGTAAAAAATAATTTTAATAAGAACAAACAAAGCTTTTTGAAAACATAAATATAAAAGCGTGGGACTATGAATTTAGTACACCAAAAGTGAACCTGGTTACCCACCTATAAATAACCAGCCTCTCGCTTTTGAGACGGATTTATGATTTAAATATTTAGGTCTGTTTGGTACCACAGTTTTAGTGCTACACTAACTACACTACTACAAATTGATTGGTGTAAAAAGTGGGTTGGTAATTGTACCACCAATGAAATTAAATTAAAAAAATAAAAAATAAAAATTTAAAAAAAAAATAACCAAAGAGACCTTTTATTTGATTTAAAGAAATATTATTATTTGTTTTATTTTTTGCTGTATTATGTGTGATTAGAAATAAATATTTTGAAGCAAACAAAAAAATTTAAGGGGGGGGGGAGGAACTTGGACTTGTACGTCACCAATAGTTAAATCCGCCACTGCATACTAAAGTAAAAAACGGGCACGTAGAATGAAAATATTTGAAGGGGGCCTCAAAATTGAATTGCGCTTGGGGCCTCTCAAGTGCTTAATCCGCCACTGAACATAGGACTCTTGCCCCAAGTAGCCAAAAACATTTCCGAGTCATGACCTTTCCAGACCATCAAACCTAACATCGATTATATCCTATAAGTTTATAGCAAGAAACATGTATTTTCAATAAAATACATACTAGTTATGGTTACTACTCATTTTCAACATTTCAACGCAATTTCTGCAAGAGCTAATGATACATCAGGCATACGCAAAATCGTAATTACCTCATGGTTCTCCAGTAATCTAACTTTGCGTGATAAAATTTGGTATAGACACTGTAATTGATGACTACTAACTGCACCTTGCGCACAATGATAAAAATTTTTGAAATATAGTGAGATATTTGAATTTGGGACTTTTGCCCCATGCGGACTTTTACCTCCCTTTACTCTATATCACATACTTTCAAACTTCCATGCGAAGCTCCAAGATGTTGAAAGAGGTGATCGAGCAATGCCTCTACAAAACTCTGTAAGCGAAAAGATGCTATGCTATGCACAAAGGAATAAAAGAATTGCAAACGTTCTAGAGTCTAGACTATTTTAAATTCAAAATTCGAAAATTAAAAAGCATGTTTCCAGCCCCCCAGCAAAATTTCTCGAAACCTATTTGGGTACAAACAAAAATAATGTTTTGCACATACAGGTACAAATTATGCACAAACGATTTAGACTATTTTGGGGTCAAAAATAAAAATGGGGGGAGAAAATGCACTTTATTTTTCTTATATTCCGACAACGCTACTGACTTTCACGGCGCAGCTCATCATAAATTAAAAACATTTTAATGCGCTTACCTACCTGAACCGGCGGCATACTTACAAAAATACATAGAACCGTAACAATTTTATCGTGAATTCAAAATCACAAAATGCAATCTGAAATTCAGAATTACCTTGCAAAATCATCATATTAATATTAGCACTTTATTTCTTCAAGGGCACCTCATTTTGGTGATCTATGGGATACAATGGATAAATCAACAAAATATCATATGTAGGTATATATTTATGATATTTTGTTGATAATTGGGAATGTCAATATTAAATCACGTCAGTCCCGGAAAATCGTAAGTACTTTCATGCAAAACAGACTAAAACTCGTTATGAGTTATTAACCAAAATGTTTCAACATTTCTGGAATACTTATGTTAGATCAGTGGTGCTCAACCTTTCATATAACTTGATCTAATTATCAATATCTGAAAGTCTTGAAGATCTACCTTCTCTACTATATCAAAATACTGTGGTAGACCAATTTACAAATTTTGGAGAAAGGGACTGTAATTCGGGTTTTCGTACCCGAAATTTCGTATTTTTTAATCTAAGCTAAAATATTTTGGTTTAATCAGTTTGAATGAAATTTTTTTGAGATCTACTGAAATTAGCTTTGCGATCGATGGGTTGAGCATCGCTGTGTTAGATCGTCCAATGAATATTAAGCAATTTTACAACAAAACCTATCATCATTATGGTCCTTGATTTTGATGAAAGAAGATAATATTTCTCCGTTACAATAGATCATTATTAAATGTCACCCTAGCAAGGACGATATTGTGTGTGTTGTG
Source organism: Rhagonycha fulva (assembly GCA_905340355.1). NCBI lineage: Eukaryota > Metazoa > Arthropoda > Insecta > Coleoptera > Cantharidae > Rhagonycha > Rhagonycha fulva. The sequence continues at coordinate 42,417,420 of HG996556.1, forward strand.
ATGAGATAAAATTTAATAAATATTAAAAACAAAATAAATATTGAAAAGTGGAAGTGTAAAAAAGAAGTAATAAATTTGTAAATTAGGCAGGTCACTTTGGAATACCAAAAAGCCAAGAGGAAGCAGTTCTTAACTCTCTATGGTTTAAATTCTTGCAGTTGTACCTTGTACATTGTAATTTTTGTATCTTTCTACCTAGGTGTAAGGTCAGAGTTAGTATACAGGGTGGCCCTTTGAAAACGAAACAGATGGAATTGTGGCCAGCAGAATTTTTTTTAAGAAATTCAAAAACACGTCAATTTTATCATCAAGGGGACAACTTTTGCGACCAATGTCACTCCCGTATTGTTTCATCCGTTTGCGTTGCGATGACAACCCCTAAAATGTTAATAGGGATGATATGGCAAGTAACACTTCATTTGAAAGGTCTTGCTTCCCTGAATTCAGTTCTATAATTTTTTAAAGTTTGATCAATTATTCAACAACAAAATTAAAGCTGCAAAAAAAATGCGAAATAAATCCGATATTTCAAGACATTTAAGAATAAAAAAAAGAAAAACGTTTGGACACGTTGATTTTAATTTCAAGGAGGCTATTTTTACTGTTATTTATAAACATTGACAGTTCAACCCTTAAGGTGAAATGCAAACCACCCTTAGAATTTTGAATGAAAAAATGGGTTTATTTTTTATCAGATAAGTAAAATGCGTTTTTGAAACTTTAGCTTTGATACTTACAGAAATTTATGAAATGATGAAAGAATTGTTTCAATTCCTGATTGCATTCAAGACTGTAAGGGTGGTTCACCCTTCAGTTCAAGAGTTGAACTGTCAATGTTGATAAATAGCACTATAGCAGTAAAAGTAGCCCCCTTAAAATTTAAATCAACCTGTACAAGCATTTTTCCCTTTTTTATTCTTAAATGTCTTGAAATATCGGATTTATTTCGCATTTTTGCAGCTTCAATTTTTTTGTTGAATAAAACTTTTAAAAAAATTATAGAACTGAATTCAGGAAAGCAAGCCCTTTCAAATAAGGTGTTACTTGCCATATCATTCCTATTAACATTTTAGGGGTTGTCATCGCAACGCGAAGGAATGAAACAATAGGGGAATGACATTAGTCGCAAAAGTTGTCCCCCCTCATGATAAAATTGACGTGTTTTTGCATTTCTTAAAAAAAAATTTTTGCTGGCCACAATCCCGTCTGTTTCGTTTTCAAAGGGCTACTATTTTCTGTTGTCTCTGAACGGATCAAACTAACAACAGTTACTAAAAAGTCTACATTGATTTTATTTTATATTGAAAGAGAGGTTCACTGATATGAATCCATTCTGGACGGTAGCTTTTTTAAATTTCCATCTTTTTCAATCCTGTCTTTTTTTTGAATAAAATTGTGTCAGTCTAATTGTAGGGTCGGCGGACATAAGCACATAAGTCAAAAATTCACAATTTTTTTTTATGATGGCAAACTGCGTTTATTTCAATAACTCACAATCTGACTTAAGAAGGGCATTTTTTTCAGGGCTCTTTTAATTTAATCAACAGATGGCGCCTACTTAAATATTTTTATAAAATAAGAGGAATTTGCTATATTTAAAATATAGCAAATTCGTTGAGATAATACTATTTTATAAACAATATTCTTGATCTTGAGCTATTTTGAGTTCGTATTGAGTATGTCAAAACACACTCACTTACAAGAAAAGATAATTAAACTTTAATTATGAATTGTGTTTTTCTAAATAAATATTACGAACTCAAAATAGCTTGAGATCAAGAATATTGTTTATAGAATAGTATTATCTCAACGAATTTGCTATATTTTAAATATAGCAAATTCCTCTTATTTTATAAAAATATTTAAGTAGGCGCCATCTGTTGATTAAATTAAAAGAGCCCTGGAAAAAATGCCCCTCTTAAGCACATAAGTTGATTTTGTATGTAGTAGGGTGGTCCTTAATAAGGTTATTTTCAAATTTCTTTGTTCACAGGGGCTCAAATGCTTCCAAATTGATAAAAAGAAATTCCCTGAAAATTTGAGCTCTTAATATTAACTCTAAGATAGTGCGCATTCCAATCTAAATTTCCTATGGAAATAACATAGGAAAAATTACTTTTGTTGTTTATAATATTATAACTTGGGAACGAATGAATTAAAAATTATAAATCATACATATTTTTATAGAGAATTAAACGTTCTACAAAAAATGTCTCTTATAATTTTTCCATTAGTCTATTGGTTTAAAAGTTATTCAACGTCAAAGTTTAATTTTCATATTATTATTAATATTATCAAGGCTTTTTATTAATATTATCGAGTAAATTATTACATTATTAAATATTTGTCGTTAATATTTTATTTATGATTAAAATAAGCGAGCATTTATGGTATTTAAATCCAGAAACTGCAGCTATGGCATTTTTCGACGAAAGAATACCACTAAACATTAAGAACCAGATGGTGATTATGTTAAAAAGTATCGACAAAAGTTCTGAGAAATTGAAACGTTGTGAAATTAAAAACATTCGTGATGTATATAACTGGAGCATTGCTTCATTCATATCATCATAGATGTACCATAGATGCCGAGAAAGTCGTCCCATGTTTCATCTGTCGCCTCTTTGGCTAGCATCTCCGACAATGGGGGGGTCACGAACTGTTCGAGATGCAGGGTTCGTCTGGTGCTGGTGTGCTGTCTTGAGTGTCTTGTTGTGGTGGTGTGGCTGCGGGCTCTTCCTCGATTCCTACGTCGTGGACCAGGATGGGGGGCATGCTCGATTACGTGCAATAGCGTGTTATCTATCGCTCGTACCGCAACTGTTTATTATGGACACTAGTTCTTTCACTATATCTAAATTCGTTTGTCGTACTTGCAAAATCCGATAGATTGCGCCACTGAAACATAATCAATACAGAAATTATGTCCTGAATTTATATATTTAAAATGTTAAATGTAAAGTTTTGTTTATTTAGATTATTGGGCCGGTCCCGACGGTACTGCAATGCCAGGTCAACCCGTGATAGAGGTGGAGCAAGCCCCTAACCCCTATCCATTTCCAAAAATAAGTTTAATATACTGGACCCGCATGCGGGTCGTATCAGATATTAAGCTGATAAGAACAGATACTACACTTTGATCTTAGCCATAGGCCGAGAAGCGATACCTTTTCGAAATCGAGAACCTCCTTTTATCTACCAGTTCTTAAAATTTGACGTGCTACATGTTCAAGCAGCGCCCTCTTTTGAGTTCGTAAGCTTTAACCAGCAATATCCTTGACGACACACATCAAACCTAACCCACTATTTCTATGCATCAAACTTTTGTAAGAGTGGAAAGTGGAAACTGAATACAAACAATTTATTACAAAGTGTTTTAAAATTAACAACTATATCTTTGTAATATTCAAAAATGGGCCAGAAACGGCATTATTTCTTAGAAAAAGTGTGCATAATGTAAAAGAAAGCAGCAAAAAATTAAAGTAAAATATGTGTAAGGTTGGTTTCATAAATTATTAAAACTATTTAAAGAAATCGATTTCACCTTCAAATACGGAACTTTACAAGCAGGGACGTGCCCAACCAATTTTTTCAGGGAGGAGCCATCTCAAATTTGCCAACTGAATTAATTAAAAATTGTCAACTTTTTGTAAATTTAGACATAAGGAAATGCCAACTTGACCAACTTTTGAGTGATTTTGTTAACTTTTTACCAAATTTCTAAAATATTGGGGCGGGAAGCCCCCCCTTGGACACGTTCCTGTATACAAGTTTTGTTTGTAACTTGAAAAGCTCACATAGTGACAACAAAAACATGAGGAAAATAATTGAATGGAAAATAAAAGAGAAAATGATAAACCAAAAATCGCACACAAATAATGGTGAAAGACCGTCAACAAAATAAGGTCAAATTCATTGAAAGTTTATGGTTTTAACTATCCTGATCAAAAGTTCAGCATTTTTTGAAAAGAAGAAAACAGAATTTTGTATTGTGTTGTCTTCGTTCCTACTGACAAAAAAACTAAAACAAAAAAAAATTAAGATAAAAATGTTTGTCAGCATAAGATTGCCAAATACGAAAACGAAAGTTTTTCAACAAGTCAATAATGCAAATAGAATAGTAGGGGCCCTTGAAACGTGTACATTGCGGAAAGGAAGCAAAAACTAGAATTTATAAGGCAAAAGTCAACGGTAAAACAAAAAAATGTTTTTCACGGTTTCCATGGTTGACAGTATAAACGATGAACAAAGAGCAAGACGGACAAAAGATATTACACAGAAATTGTTAAAAGAAGTGCGTGTGTTAATGATCAAAGGCGCCCCTTGCAAGATTTTCAGGTGGCGCAAGACCTCATTTTGGCCTCCTCCCACCCCAGGTAAAGAGGAAAGCATAGCACATGTAGCTGGTAAACACACGATACACGAAAGAACAAACAATAACGGAGATTAACCCCCCTATTCTGTAACTTTTCGTTATCGTTAAAATCCGTAAAGTTTAGTTTACACTTAGAATTGCTTTAAATAGTAATGTAATGGTATGTGGAAACCAAACTTTACGGTTCATAACGATTTAATAACGATAACGATTAGGGTGGAAAATGTGTAACCTAGCAGAGGCAACAAACAAAATAGGTCTGTTTGGTACCACAATCCTAGTGCTACACTAACTACACTACCACAAATTGATTGGTGGTACAATTACTAACCCACTTTTTACACCAATCAATTTGTAGTAGTGTAGTTAGTGTAGCACTAGGACTGTGGTACCAAACAGACCTAATGATAGCAAGCACAATGTTTAAACATCGAAAACTACACAAAATTACACGGAGATGGCCAGGAGGGAAAGAGGACGGTAATCAAATAGACCATGTTATGATAACAAAAAAGCATAAAAAACCAGATAACAGACGTACGAACGCACAGAGGCGACAATGCCGACTCAGACCACTTCCTGGTAGTCGCAAAAATAAAAAATGAACCAACAAAGTATATCCCAGCTAAACCAAAGAAAAACATATTGGCTACAGAAGAGTTAAATAACCCAGAATAAAAAAACGTTACAGGGAGAGAATTGAGTTAGAACTAACCCAAAGGACCGATTACACAAACGTAGACAAAACACTAGACAACATCATAACTAGCATACATACAAGCACCCGCATCAAGCTGGCGCCGCCACTTTTGCAAAACCTAAAATAAACTATATAGGAATTTGTGGCTAATTTTTTGCTAATTAGTTACCGCAATCGCGAATTTGTGGCTCTTACCGTTCGCGAATTACAGCCATTTGAGTATGAAGAAAAACTTATCAAAACTTAAAAATAAGTATATGGAAATTTGTGGCTAATTTGTTGCTAATTAGTTACCGAAATCGCGAATTTGTGGCTCTTACCGTTCGCGAATTACAGCCATTTGAGTAGTGGCGGCGCTAGCTTGATATCAAGCCAGCGTCGCCACCACTCAAAAACTTATCGAAACTTAAAAATAAGTATATGGAAATTTGTGGCTAATTTGTTGCTAATTAGTTACCGCAATCGCGAATTTGTGGCTCTTACCGTTCGCGAATTACAGCCGTTTTAGTGGCTGATCAATAAAATGATCAGAGCCGGGGGAGTACCTCGCGCCAATAAAATGATCAGAGCCGGGGGAGTACCCCGTGCCACTTAAAATGATCATGGCCGGGGGAGTACCCCGAGCCAATAAAATAATCATGGCCGGGGGAGTACCCCGCGCCAATAAAATAATTATGACCGGGGAAGTACTCTGCGTCAATAAAATAATCACGGCCGGGGGAGTACCCCGCGCCGGCTAATTAGTTTTGTTTTGCAGTTCTCTTAACGGATTTCAATCAAATGAATACACAGAGTTTTCCACGATTAAAATGATATATGAAGAACGTTGGACGAAAAACCAGTCGATGCCATGAAATTTACCAAAGTTACATAAAGAGTTACGAGGACGTAACAATCGCAGGATGGCCGTGTTAGAAACAATGAAAATCATACAAAAGCCGACCCTGATCAGTATCTGAAAAACACTGATCAAGGAAGATAGAAACCATACAATAAGCAAGGATTACTGAAACATACACCCTGAAGCCGGACCTGTATCAATTAATGAAGAGACCATGATTACTATTTAAATTTAAATAAATAATAAATTAAAATAAGGATGGTAATCGACTGAACATGCCATACCCCAAGGACAATCAGTTGGAATAAAAAGGAAGAATAGAACAAGTTGATGTATAGTAGTAAAGAAAGTAATAAAGAATAATCGTAGAAATATCAGTTGTTGTTTAATTAAAATATTAAAAACACTTCGGTCATTCTAACATGTATAAAAACCAACCAATAGAAAGATCGTATTAGTAGCCATCAGACATTTTTCATTGGTTAGTTATTATCATTAAAATGTTAATTTTATGCAAAATTAAGCATCGTGTCATACAGGGTTTACGATAACTAAAAAATTAGAAACAATAAAAGGTAAAAAATGAGGCATTTAAAGAAATATTTTAATTAAAAATCGTGTAAGATCTACATAAAAACGCCATATGATATCAAGGTCTTTAAAACTAAAACCCCACGTATAAAATTTAAATTGTATTTTTTTCAAACATTTTTATTTTAATTTTCTTTTGGTGATTTAAAATGGTAAAGATAACTGCTTTTTGTAAAGGTTTATGGCTCATTTTGGCAACGAATTAGCTACAAATGCCCATACTTATTTTTAAGTTTTGATAAGTTTTTTAGTGGTGGCGACGCTGGCTTGATATCAAGCTAACGCCGCCACTACTCAAATGGCTGTAATTCGCGAACGGTAAGAGCCACAAATTCGCGATTGCGGTAACTAATTAGCAACAAATTAGCCATAAATTTCCATATACTTATTTTTAAGTTTTGATAAGTTTTTGAGTGGTGGCGACGCTGACTTGATATCAAGCTAGCGCCGCCACCACTCAAATGGCTGTAATTCGCGAACGGTAAGAGCCACAAATTCGCGATTGCGGTAACTAATTAACAACAAATTAGCCACAAATTCCTATATAGTTTATTTTAGGTTTTGCAAAAGTGGCGGCGCCAGCTTGATGCGGGTCATACAAGCGCATCACAAACAGTCGGATATAGAAAACTGGTAAAAACCAGGGAGTGGTATGATGATGAATGCAGAACAACATCCAATCAAAAACAAGAAAACAGAAGAAGACAAACAGACAAGTATGGAGGAGTTACTTTCAGAGGGTGCTAAATACACGACAAGACCAAGAGGAGGAAAGTTACACCGAGATTTCCTACGATACTCAAGATATAGAACCACCCTCAAGTGAAGAAATAAAAACAATAATACAAAAAATGAAAAATGGCAAGGCTCCCGGAAGAGATGACATAAGTATGGAGTTTATAAAATATTGAGGAAGTGAATTACACAACAGACTGAGCCAACTGATAACACAGATTTGGAATGAAAAAAAATGCCCAAAAAGTAGTGTGAAGGCGTAATAATCCCTCTAAAAAAAAAGGCTCCGACGTCATTTGTAAAAACTATCGAGGTATAATGCTTTTAAATTTAACATACAAGATACTCACTACGCTGATCCTTGAAAGATTAAAAGAACACATGAAAAAAGTAATAGGTCCTTATCAGTTTGGTTTCACAAAGGACAAATCTACAGTGGATGTGATACATATTGTAAAGCAGACCATGGAGAAAACGAAAAAACACAATATTGAACTACACATGCTGTTCATAGATTTCCAACAGGCATTTGATAATGCGATAAGAAAATAATTATATAAGACGATGAAAAGAAAGAAAATACCCTACAAACTGATCAGGCTGATAGAGATGACAATGGAATATACAGAGTCTTGTGTCAGAACGGCAGAAGAAGAAAGTGAGAATTTTGAGATCAACAGTGGCGTGAGACAAGGAGACGCCCTGTCAGCAGCACTGTTCATTATACTACTGGATGAAGCCTTGAACGATATGGATGTGAAAGAATCAATAATCACAAAGGAAGTTCAAATAATCGCTTATGCGGACGACATTGTCATTTTAGCAAGATCATAGAAAAAATTAACAGAAATATTTAAGAAATTAAGAAAGGCCGCAAAAAAGATGGGTTTACTGATCAACAAAGAAAAAACAAAATACATGAAAAGCAATAATAACGGAAACCCACACAAACAGAACACGATGTCCATAGATGGCCTAACCTTTGAAGAAGTAAAAAATTTTAATTACTTGGGGATAATTGTAGATATGAACTGCAGTAGAGAGGAAGAAATGAGGATAAGGCTACAAAATGGTAACAGAGCTTTCCACGTAAAAAAAACATTACTCAGAGATAAACAGGTGAAAAAAGAAACAAAAATGAAAATATACAAGTCCCTGATCAGACCGGTAGTGACATATGCGGCAGAAACAATGTGTTTTTCACAACGTGAGGCGGAATCCCTAAGAACTTTTGAAAGAAAGGTGTTACGCACAATATTAGGACCAAAAAACGATACAAGCGATGTGCCCAGGCCCCTAATGAATCACGAGATTGCAAAAGAAAAAATAAAAGAAAATTTTTAAAGAAAACAAAAATGATGAATACCTTCAATACTAACTTTAATTTTACAAAATAGAAAAGGAAAATCTTTGCGCATATAATAAAAAATTTCATATAACACTTTGATTGCTTGGTTTGAATCTATGAACCACAACTCAAAACCAACAATCCACTTAACGTGCCTGTACCCAGATACTATTAAATTTTCAAATAACCTACTGGTTATTTGGCAAGAGACACGTTGCGAAAATAAATTTTATAAAATAAAGAAAAACAACGTTGGGTACCTTTAATCTTCCTTTTGTTTTCTTCCCCAAATCTTGATATCGTCTAAATTTAATAACCAATCCGATTATCGTCTAAGGAAACTCACATGTAACTTCCAAATAAATTAATCCAATTCGCTCTCTTGACAAATTTACAAAATAAACGGAGATGTAATAATCCAAATTAATCATAAGGATCCATCCATACAACTTAATAATTCAGAAAATTTTCATTTTTTATTTCATCAAATTTAACATCTGTTCCTTTCTTTCAAAAATTGATCACGCTACGATGGAACATAAAACCAATTTTCTAATCTTTCAAAATACTCAACAAAATTTTTCTACGCTTATTTATAATACTTGGGAAAAACACCATTCAAAACTAAATCACCAAACTGGTCCAAAAATTGACACTTGGTAAAAATTTTAGGAAAACGCAAGATGGACGTCCGTCTAACTTGACGTCCCACCAAAAAGGAGAAGACTTTCCGGCTCTTCTGCCCAACTCCTTAAAATTAAAATTTCCAACTTTCCATTTTTCTGTTACCAACTTAAACATTTTGCACTCCTACTCTTTACAAATCTAACAAACTGAACAATTTCCTCTCATTGGACAAGTTGGCTGTTCAAACTTTATAAACAGGCACAAGCGCCTTATAAAAAAAACCAAAGTGTTATGGTGACTTCTTTACAACAGAAGTCAAATAATAAAACAAATGGCGCAAACAAAATTTTAAAGAATTTTTCTTTCCAACTTAAAATAAATATCCATTGTTTAAAATATAATTAAAAAAATAACATGACAATATATAATCAACAGCGTCGCGAAAAGCTAACTGATGTATACCATCAGGACATAATGAGAAGACTAACTAAAAAGTTGAGCTTGCCCAACTAACTTCTCACTAGGGATAGATGTTTATTGCAAAGAAGAACCTTATTCATGTGTACCCACTGACGAACACAACGGCTCCAAGTTGAAGAGAGCACAGACATATCCGACAACAGGATAACAGTGAAAGTGATGCTAGCCAGTCCCAAAAACTGGGAGGAAGCGGCTACTTTGGCTACAAAAGATAGTCGCAATAATTAAAAATACCAACATCAGAAACTTACTTGAAAACTAAATCTAACAATATAAATTTAGATACAATCCCGTAAGATTTTCATGTGGATGTGAGCAAATAATGCCCAATGGCAATTCCAGGAGTCGACAAGGTAGAGATTTTAGTGATTACAAATGCTAACTACCATCCAGTAGAGACTTACCCGTTTTTAAAGATTTTGCCCCTCTTAGCTCAAAAAAGAATTGGATTTTTAAACTTACCTGTGGTTGAAATATTCTGAGTTCTCATCTGAATTCATACCTTTGTTGGGCCATCTAAAATCAGCACGTCTTAATTGGTTGATCATTTGCTTCCCACGAATTGCTCGAGTAGGCAGTGTTAGTGCTAAATCACTTCACTAATTGATATTTTTGTTAACACTAGCATTTACAAGTTTACCACAGATACACTTTTTCACTTTTTTGAAAATCATACACTTTTTTCTTCACTTTTTTTTTAATCCACTATTTTCACGAATTTCACTTACAAAAATTAAATTTTTTGATAAATTTAAAAATTTAATACGTAAATGGAATTTTAAGAATTGTCGACGCATGTAGCTCGGAGCAAATGTAGACTCACGCTATGATCAAGTTAAATTATGAAATAGGGTTTAAAGAAAAGAAATAAATTATTCAAAAACAATTTAGAAAAAAAATGAGATGGGGTAAAAAAATCATTCATGCGGTCCGCAAAAATTTTGCTTGCGGATCAAATCGGCGATTCTAATATGAGAGTCCTCTTCTTGTGAGAAGGTGCACTGCAACGGTTTTGTCTTCTTCGGTTCTTCGATTGATCCCGGTATAGCAAATGTGAAATCTACCCTCCTACCACAGATAAATAATAAAAATAACTACTTATTTATCTGTGCCTCCTCCTACTACTACGCAGAATTTTAAAAAGAGAATTTTGAGATTTGCCTTGGAATTTTTCAAAATCAATTCCTGGTTTGGCTTCGGTAGACGAACTAGACGGATATACGGTGAGCCTCCCGCTAATTTTAAGATCGGCCCCTCGTTCGAAGTGGTTCCACTTGTCCGATTTATCTTCGCCGTTCAAGAAGACCTGAATCTTTTCACAATCTGGAGATTCCCCCCGGATGAACAATTAAACACCTTCGGAAAAAATGAAGCCTTTGTGAGTTGAACTGGTCAGAACGATAATTCCGCTGGTCGATCAAAATCGACAAATACTCTTACTTCCGAATTGATTTATCTGTACAATTAGTAAAACTTTCACTTACAACCTCAATATGTGGCGCCCTCCTTATTGGATTCATAATACTTGACGATACTTTGTACGATTCAAATTTTCTTGTCAGTAAATTGATTACAAATACCATTTCAATCAAAAATATTAAAAGTTACCAATTTTTGCTGATGAATAAATTTTTTCTGAATTAATAATTTTATAGTGCATGGCGTGAATAAGTTAATAAATACTTATGATATAATTTAATATGCGACTTTAGAACTTATGCAAGGTGCGAATAAGTTATAAAGTCAAAGATATGATTTGGATGTAATTAACTTTGTGATTCGCTATTTACTTTCAATATTTAATATCATACCTTCTTTCAAATTATGTTGTACCTACCTTCAAATTATACTAAGAAACTTAAACATAAAAGTGAGAGTTCATAATTCTATAAAAATAAAAATATTTGCAAATTTTCACAAAATCTTAAATACAGGGTGATGCAGAGTAGAGGGCGATTTTGAAAAGGCTGTAAATAAAAATGCATATAAAAAAATGTAAATAAACATTACTAAGAATTCTAAGGGAGTTCCTAGAAACATTAAAAATTTAGAAGCTCATCAATCATACTTCTACCAAAAATTATGAAATCCAGATTGGAAATCCTATTTTGTTGACCACTTACCAGTAAACTTAAACGAGTTGGTTCTAGGGGACTTCTGTATCTTTTTCTTAAATCTAAAACAATGCGATAATGTTTTTTCTCAATAAGGAGCTAAATCTCATCATTTAGAAAAAAAAATTTAGATTTTGACACCTTGAAAAAAATTGTATGCACGCCAGTGCGGCCTGATACATCTGTTCGATTCGTTATGTCATACGTCATCTTTTTGACGTTTACCTAACCTAACAACAATTACACCATTTATTTTGAATGGAAAACACATAAATCGATATAAATTTTGATGCATAGATTAGCATGCGTATTAGTTAAAGTTATGTGTGTTTAAGTTTACATAAATTAAAAATCGTGATGTATTCGTTGTGGTTATACGTCTCTTATTTTATACGGCCTGTGATAAAATGGTTTTTACGTAAAACGACAGGTTTGTGCGAACTCCAGAGAATCTGTTATGGGCAAGTAAGTGGGGCTCCGTGTATTGCAGCGGTGGAGCGTTCTTTGCAACTATCGAGAAACCCTCAAATTAAACTTCTGATCAACCATTTAAACGATATCAGCGATAATGCCAGGTTTAGTGGTGCAAACGAAAGAGAAATTTTGGAAGGAGCGGTTAGGACGGTCATGTTAGTAAAACAAATTAATCCGGTTGTTCATGTGCAGTTCGTTAAGACTTTTGGGAAGTGTGTGGAGCAAATTTGGGGTTACCGGCAATTGTTTTCTGAAGTCGAAACGATTCGGAAAGTTAAGTACGATTCAGAAAATTTAGAACACGAGAGGAAGTTGTGCAGTTTGTGGACGAATTTAATGCCGTATGAGGTGTTAGAGTCGAGAATTTCACGGCAGTGGCAAGATATCGGTTTTCAGGGCGACGATCCAAAGACCGATTTTCGTGGTATGGGTCTTTTGGGATTGGAAAATTTGTTGTATTTTTCCAGCGAGTTTAAAGGACCGGCGTCTCATGTTTTGTCGCACTCTCATCATCCAGATTATGGATACGCATTTGCCATTGTTGGAATAAATATTACTCATATGGCGTGGGACTTAATGAAGAGTGGTGAAGCTAAGACGTATTTCTATAATATGACAAAGAGTTTACCTAGTATTAGACATTTTCATAGATTTTATTGCTATTTGTTCTACGAATTTGATCGTTTTTGGATCGAATGCAAGCCTAAAAATGTGATGGAATTTTCGTGCATTAAGGACAGATTCGAGCAAAATATCAAAATGACTTTAAAGGATCCTCATAGCCTCTTTAAAATTAATATTTTGGTGGATAATGTTTAAAGTTTTTGCGTAATTTGATGTATTTGAATTTAAGATCTGAATTGATATTATTTGTTGCTTACAATACAAGTCCTAATTTTACACCAAGGTTTATAATGCTGTGGTGGATTTTCGGTGAGAAAAATAAACGAATTTTGTTGAAAATTTGAAATTACTCAATTCTGGGCATATCAATATTATAATAATCACTAGGTCACACAATGTTGTTAAACATAAGCTGAGTTAACATTAATTATTTCAAATAATAAACTCATAAGGGAACATCAGTGCTGGATTAAGCCAGCGCGAGTCCTGGGGCTCTTCGATTTTTTTGAATTACCTTTTTTACCCTTTAGCCAAAAATTGTACTGAAATCAAATTACTTAAATATTTAAGGCAATTTAAGGCTTTTTTAACTAAAAACGGTTATTTTTTTCAAATTAAAACATTTTTCTGCCGGCCCTGGGATTACTGTGTTAATCCGGCACTGGGGGGGGGGGGGCACTATCCTCCAATATTGATTATATTTTAAACGATGCGCTTTATTTTCTTAACAAATAACAAATATTTTAATGTTATTTAGTATATGGGTCATTTTACCAAATAAAATTTTTTTTGAAGTGTGACCCCCGCGGATTTTTTTTAAATTTTGTGGAGTTATTCTCTGTATAAAAATAATGACTCACTGAAAAATTTAGCTCTTAATATTAAGTACTTTCTTAATAATGATTTTTTGAATTTTGACAATTTTGAAATTATTAACTTTTTCGTTAATTTTTTTGAAGTAGAAAGATTATTTATAAAAATAAGAAAAGTACAGTTTCTTTTGTAAAAAATCCTCAGCTTTTCAATGAAGATATTAATTTGTTATTATAAGTAGCAAAAGCCCCCAAAATTTTAATTAAAGTAAAAAAATTGATTTTTTTTGACGGTGCGGCAAGTTTTTTTTCAAATTTGATATTTTTTTCTGAAAGCTGAGATTTTTTTACACAAAATATCTAATTTTCACGATGTGCATATTTTTTGTTTAAATAAAATGTACGATTTTTACGAATAAAAAACTTATATTTTTGAATATTACTCATATTGAAAATTCTCTGTAAGGTTTATTATGTTAATTATTTACTTTTTGTTCATAAAAAATTGTTTAATCATACTTTTTCGTATTTAATTTCAGATAATATTTTGAAAAAAATTATGCAGTAAATAAAACTTAACGAAATTTATGGCGCTCTTAACAATAAACTATCACAATTTGGAATATTACTTAAATATATTTAGGGTGGATTGTATGATCTTGAGTGATTCTCCAGTAAGTAGATTTAAGTAATATTCCAAAACGTGATAGAAATTTATCGTTAAGAGCGATACAACTTTTGTTAAGTTTTTTTACTGCATAATTTTTAAAAAAAAAATTATCTAAAATTAAATACGAAAAAGTGTGATTAAACAATTTTTTATGAACAAAAAGTAAATAATTAACATAATAAATCTTAAAAAAAATTCAATATGAGTAATATTCAAAAATAAAAGTTTTTTAATCGTAAAAATCGTACATTTTATTTATTTGTACTTTAACAAAAAATATGCACAACGTAAAAATTAGATATTTTGTGTAAAAAAAATATCAAATTTGAAAAAAAACTTGCCGCACTGTCAAAAAAGTCAATTTTTTTACTTTAATTAAAATTTTGGGGGTCTTTTGCTACTTATAATAAAAAATTAATATCTTCATTGAAAAGCTGAGGATTTTTTACAAAAGAAATTGTACTTCTCGTATTTTTATGAATAATCTTTCTACTTCAAGAAAATTAACAAAAAAGTTAAAAATTTCAAAATTGTCAAAATTCAAAAAATCATTACTACGAAAGTACTTAATATTAAGAGCTAAATTTTTCAGTGAGTCATTATTTTTATACAGAGAATAACTCCACAAAATTTGAAAAAAAAATCCGTGGGGGCCACACTTCAAAAAAAATTTTATTTGGTGGAATGACCCATATACATTAGTTGTAATGACGCACATGAATATGGATTAACGAGATTCCAATTAACTTACTTAATTCAGTTTTTTCTTTTGAAAATAGAGCGCATTGGATCAAATGTCGTGACGTGTGAATTGAAAGGGGAATGGTTTTACACAGGACCCTAAATCAAAGATTAAAAAATCTTATTTTCGGAACTGTAAAACAGCTAAATATCTTTCAATATACAAATAAGAGAGCTGACTTGTTCGTCATCTTCATCTTGGAGTTCTATCTCAATTCAATACAATAAATTAAAAATTATATTTTGCCAATGAAATTTTTTTAAATTATTATTAATAATAAAAATTAAGTGTGACATCATCACCAAAGCTGGGTAATTGACTACATGAACGAATTATCAAAAATGTCGATGTTGATTGGTTAGAATTAGGTCATTTTGATAATCACGAAATATACCACATAATTTTATTGCCTATCATTGAAAATGCAACGTAAATTATTATTATTACATATAATGTGAAAATTCTACACTAAGGAATATAATCTGATAAACCCACTGAAATCTGTTGTTACCATAAAAATAGTAGTACTAAATATTTGTTTACTTTCTCTGTTTCATCTAATTGGACACAACTCAAAATGTTATGTCGAAAATCGTAATAAAATCGCTGATTTCGTTAAGAAATTGAATTTCATATTAAATCTCGAACCTTTACTTATACACTGCACTGGTAGATACTATTTTATACGATAATTTATAAATAACATAGCGCCCATGTCTCACAAATTTCGAATTCCACTTGGAAGATACATTTTATAGCACATCATAGGGTAATTTAAAAATAATACGGCACCAAATGTGATTTTTTCAATTGTCTGGCGAATTTTCACATCAGACGACGAAAAATTGTTGGTTCTCAAACCAAAATCGCCGAATGTATTTGGATAATCATGTAAAGTGAAATATAGTAAATATTTAATTTGGGGATTCCCAAAACTCTAAATTTGTTTTTACATGAATTCCTACAAGTTTATCATAATTTTTATTTACATTTAGATAAACAATGGTTTTAAAAAAAGGCGAAAAAGCAATAAAATTTTTACTAATTAGTCAAGTGCCTACTTTGTTAGGAGACAGTGCCGTAGCAATGGTTAGTTCAATGAAGTCCCCCCATGATTTACATTTATAAAAAATGTGCATCCGGTGTACACAAATTGGTACTAAATTCAATAAATAATTTAGAGAGTAGCTTGAGAATTTCTGTACAAGAATGTAGCAAAACGCCACCAAACGGAATAATTTCAAACTAAAAATTGGACGTATTTTGTTAGTTATGGTGGCACCACCAACGTGTAAATCGCGAATAGTCTTACTGAATGTGTAAGGATCAAAATTATTCAGCCTAAAAGGACGAATAGTTTTTATTTAAAAAAAAATTTGATATCATAAAACTGCCATACTGAAGGAAAAAATTTTAATAGAAAAAATTCGTTGATTCCAAAATATTCTCATAGTTTTATGAAAATCTGATCATGATCATATATGAACTGAAATACAAAAACCCTTAAAAATACCAAAAAAAAACTCCCCTTTTGTAAAATAACGAACGTCTCTGGACTAATTTCCTTTTCCAGAAAATAACTCATTCTTCACTCTTTTACCAGCAGCAATGCGACAGGCACTGTTGAATATAATTTTGTCATGTTTGGGACAAAAAGGTTTTAAATTGCACGAATAAAGGAATTTAGGACAATAAAATTAAATTTTTAATCAATTTGGGATCACTAAACCACTATAAATGTAAAAATTCGTCAATATTTTTCTCGTTAATTAATAGTTTTAGTTTATTGATAGTTATATAAGTAGTAAAATTGTCAATTACTTTTAATTGTAAATGTAAAAAATGTATAAAAGTTTTGATATTAAAAAATAATCACATAAAAATTTGCCATAAAAAATTTATTTCCAAAATATAACATTTTAACACAACAATTACTGACAATATTTATCTAATAAATGCACGCCTGCTCTTAATGTACCTAACCACTTAAAAGTAATAAAATGGAACACTTTGGACTATCATTTCTTTTTTTTCGTTACTTTTGTTGTAACCTTCGAAGATTTGTATTGAATCAAAATTGTAATTAATAGTCCCACAACAAAGATAGCACCTCCAAGTTGCCACAACAAGGGATTGTCCCTCAAATAATCGGCAATCATTGTTGTGAAGTCGTCACTAAAAATTTAATTACGTATAAATAAAAACGGGTCACGCACATCACTCCAAATCTCATGTTTCGACCAAAAAAACTCTCAAGTCACAATATAAAATGTGGTAGTAAAATTCTTATTGGTTTCTGAGGTAGAGCACACACAAAATTGAATGACTTATGGAAATGATTTTTTTTTTAGAAAATAGACGTTTTCGAAATACAAAATCGATAATTTAAGGAGACTTAAAATTTCATGATACCAAGAACCACTTATTAGTATAAAAATTAAATTTAATAAAATTGTAAAAATTCTGTTTTTGAAAAAAGAAATACTTACAATGGAGACTTTGGAATTGGAACTCGTTCTCCTTTCACATTTTTGTACCAATCTTGAGCAAAAGATACAAAGGAAGGAACATCATATTTCCTAATTTCATATCTATACATTTTCCCTTGTCGAAACAATAAAAAGGAGGGAACCTCAACAACACGAAACCTGCGAGCAGTGGCAGCTCCAGCACCACCCTTATTAACTCGAGCCACATTTAACCTTGTTTTCAATTGTGCTCCCACAGCTTCCCAACGAGCTTGAAGCCTCTGACAATCGACACATTCATTTGTATAACTAAAAACTTAAAATTAAAACCAAGTATCAGCTTCTCACGGTCTTAAAAAGCTTACAACATAACAAACCAATCGCCAGTGGTGGCTCCGGTCGAAGCCTGAGTCAGGTGCTCGAAAGTGTCATCTGTTAATTCCTTAACACTTGGTTCCTTATTATTAGTAAAAGTATGCATTATTAGCTCATCATTAACCGGCCCTAAAACAAGAATTTATTAATATTACAAAAATTCTTGGAAACTTGAATATTTACCATCGTAAAGTAGAGGTATACCATGACGAAAGAACACAAGAGCTGGTTCCTTAGTTGGACTGTAAAGCCTGGCTAAATTGCTGTGAGTTGCTTTGACTACCCAGGCATTCAAAGTGTCCACCAAATCCTCTCTCAGTATGGTCAACTCGTTTTCGTAATTGTCACATACCTCGCAGTCTTTTTTAGCTTAAAAATATACCACTATTACTAGCTTTTTCTAAAACTCGAGTGTTTACTTACTGAAGAGCACAACCACATATTTTTCACCCTTAATTAAAGTTATTAAGTCTTCGTCGTTCACCACTTCCAATTTGCCATTTATATTGGAGACGGAGAGAATTAACGTAAATAGTAATAAAAAGTACATTTTGAAATAAATTAATTTATAGTTTCACGTGTTGGGTACACCGTCTGCTCGTCTGCATCCTCAAGTTGACAACTCAAATCCAACCTTGCACTTTGGTGTATTTCATTTGTTTTGAAATCGTGCAGTGACGTACGCCGAATTTGCAAAAAAAAGGTTTGTCTCAGATTTAACCCTTTATAAGCCAGTGGTCGCTATTTTAACCACCTCTCGTAAAGATCAAATTATTTTACTTTACTTATGGTATGTTAGGGTGGCCAAAATTTTGAAAAAAATACGAGACAATAAATAGGGTCGGAAAGCCTAAATTCAGGAGAGAGAAAAATAGGTAAAGGTAAAGGCCGGCCCACAGCTGAAATATTTTGCAGGTAAACTTTTGACATAAACTGTGATACTGACTAGGTTTTTATTTATGAAATTTAAAAATAATTGAAATATTTCAGGATTTTATTGTTTTGATTATATACTATTTAATTTCGGAACAAAAAAATTTTTGTCACCCATATGACGACGCGCATAAGAATTTTTTTCAAATTTCTATTAAATATCAGAATTAAAATTTAACATGTACCAATGATTCATGTACCTACTCATCAGTAAAATAAATAAAATAAATCCTACAAGGTAAAATTTAAAAAAATGAGTTATTTTTTTTTTAATTTTTTTTAATTTTAATATTATTTTATTCATAAATTATTTTAGTTAGAAATGAATTGAAAATATTTAGTTTAACTGACAGAATTAAGGAAAACCGGAATTCTTGGAAAGAACATCTGGAAAGAATGGACGTAGAACGCATCCCAAGAAAAGTATTCAAATACAGACCCAGAGGAAAACGAAATGTTAGACTACCCAGAAAGAGATGGGGAGACCAAGAGTGACGCAACGGACAATGTCTAAAGCATGAAGATGATGATTATTTTAGTAGAAGATCGATTGTTATGAAGAACTAAATTCCCAAAACACTCCAACCATGGAGCATCCATGGCTTGCCTAATACAAACGTTCTGCATGGATGAAAGCCTGTTCATCTGGTTCTGTGATGCGAACCCCTATGCCGGGACCGCGTAGGTTAGGACCGGCTGGATGATGGCCTTATAGATCCTAATTTTGTTTTTCGGCTGTAAACTGCTTTTTCTAGCGATCAGTGGAGCTATAGAGAACCCTTAAAGCCTCTTGCTTGGGAAAAACATCTACTGATGTGTTTCGTCCAAGAGAGTCTCGTGTCGAGGGTCACCTAAGGCTGGGAATTTTTAACATTTTTGTATTCGAATATTCGTTCAACAAATTACGAGAATATTCAAATTATTCGATTATTCAAAATTATTCGAATATTTAGAATATTCGAATATTTAGATTATTCGAATACTCAGACTATTTGAATATTCAAATTATTTGATTATTCGAATACTCAGATTATTCGAATACTCAGATTATTCGAATATTCGAATATTTGATTATTCGAATATTCGAATATTTGATTATTCGAAGAAAATATTCGAATGTGCGAATAATTAATTTAAGAGGGGCATTTTTTTCAGGGCCCTTTTAATTTAATCAACAGATGGCGCCTACTTAAATATTTTTATAAAATAAGAGAAATTTGCTATATTTAAAATATAGCAAATTCGTTGAGATAATACTATTCTATAAACAATATTCTTGATCTTAAGCTATTTGGAGTTCGTATTGAGTATGTCAAAACACACTCACTTACAAAAAATGATAATTAAACTTTAATTATGAATTGTGTTTTTATAAATAAATATTACGAACCCAAAATAGCTTAAGATCAAGAATATTGTTTATAGAACAGTATTATCTCAACGAATTTGTTATATTTTAAATATAGTAAATTTCTCTTATTTTATAAAAATATTTAAGTAGGCGCCATCTGTTGATTAAATTAAAAGGGCCCTGAAAAAAATGCCCTTCTTAAATCATGGACTTAGAAAGACTTTCTAAGTCCATGTTTAAATGGAATAAATTCGACTATTCATTTCACCTGTCATCTGTCAAATGAAGACCAATAAAAATGTTTGATGTCAGATTTTATGGCCAACCAAAATGAAAGTACAATGCTTATATAATAATAAATATTTTGTAAATTGGGAAAGTTTTGGACACCAAATGCAACTTTTTTTACAAGTCGTAAACGGTCCGAAAACAACGAAAAATTGTATTTTGATTGCATCTAATGAATAATACGGGACTTTTAAGCGCAACAAAAGCGCAACTTATCACGTTACAGCAAATTTTTGCAACTTTTTACATATTTGCAGCTTCCCTGCAACTTTTACAAATTACAAGTTAAATAAATTCTTTTTTCAATTTTTTCCTGAATTTTTAATTTCCATAAATCTTAAGCCCGTTATGAGCAGCAAATGGTAACTAACCAATAAAAAGCACGTGTTAGTATCCATTGGACGTTTTCTATTGGTTAGCCACCATTTACTATTTATTTATTTTTTTTTTTTTATGATTTTTTATGATTTTTTTATGATTAATAAATGCAACTTTGCGTGTTTTAAGTCCGTATCACACGATGCTAAATTTTATATAAAATTTACATGTAAATGGTAACTAACCAATGAAAAACGTCCGATGGGTGCTAATACACTTTTTCTATTGGTTAGTTACTATTTATATGTAAATTTTATGCAAAATTATGCATCGTGTCATACGGGCTTTAAATGCAACCAAAGAATTGCCCGTAGATATATGATCTAAGGAATTACCCTAGTAATAACTTTAATCAGGATTAACACTTACTCTGGATCAAAGATTATCATTTAGAGAAACCCACCAATTACATTGATTAATTAAAATTTAATTTGGATATTCGAATAAATATCGAAATTACTCGAATACTTCAATTATTGGAATATTCAAATTAATCGAATATTCTGATTAATCGAATATTCAGATTAATCGAATATTCAGATTAATCGAATATTCAAATTATTCGATTAATCAAATATTCAAATTATTCAAATATTCAGATTAATCGAATATTCAAATTATTCGAATAATCAAATAACTCGAATATTCGAATAATTTGAATAGTGCCGTTGAGAAAATATTCGTATTCGAATATTTGAATACTCGATTAGTTGATTATATTCGATTTTGATTCCCAGCCTTAGGGTCACCCCGAGATATTTGGCAGAGTCCTTCCAAGAAATTTTTTCGCCGAACATCTCGAGTTTGTCGAAGGGGAGTGCCGCTTCCTATCGAACATGACAGCTTTGCTCTTGCCCGGGTTAACTATAAGCCTCCGCTTGTTGATTCCACCAGGGTTGAAGAAGTTTCAGCGTGTCACGAGCGACAGTGATGTTCCTTTTACGTCGAGGGTGAGTGGTCAGGATTAGCACGTCGTCTGCAAAGCAAGCGATCGTGGCATTGGGGGGAATGGGGATGTCGTGGGTGTAGATGTTAAACAAGATCGGGGAAAGGATTGAACCTTGCGGCATCCCCGCGTTAATGGGTCTGGTGGAAGAGTAGGTGTTTAGGATCTTTACCCGGAATCTTCTGCTGCATAGATAAGAAGTGATACCTAAACCTTACTAGGCTGGAGTTAACTTCTGCCATGTAGAGCTTATACAGCAATCCTATATGCCACACTTTGTCGAATGCTTTGGCTATATCCAAAAGGATAGCCAAAGCCCTGTGTCCTCTGGAAAAGCCTTCCGTGATCTTCTTCGTAATGCGAAAAATTTGGTGGGTAGTGGAGTGCCCTTGACGAAAGCCAAATTGTTCGTTGGGGTGTAAATCTAGTCTGGTCAGTTAGTCGTGTAGTCGGGAGAGGATGATTTTTTTCGGATATTTTGGAAATTGAGGGTTGGAGTGAAATAGGTCTGTATTTCACCTACTGGGAAAATGCTTCAGTCTTAAGATAGCGTTAGTTATCTTGGTGGACCTAGTCGGGACCAGGAGATTTTTTAGGGGAAGTGAACTTGATGGCGTTTTGGATTTCAAAAAAGGAAGCAGGAGGGATGAGGGTGGGATCGTCTTGTCTTAATTTGTCTCGTACTTCTTCTAACCACCTTCTTATATACGGCGCTGGACCTGACTAGAAACAGTAGCAGATGTAGCAAATGTAAAGAGCTTCGCGCCTCTGGGGGCCAGCGCCCGGCAGAAAAAGTCCCTACTTTTATTCGAAGGGAAGAGTAGTACAAAAGTTGTCATTGTTATTCCCGCCTCGGAAAAACACGCGCTTTTAATTAGGAAAATCATAAATTGCCTAAAATATTTAAGTACTTTTATTTCAGTCAAGGACGTGCCCAATCAACTTTTTTCAGGAGAGAGTAATCCATAATTTGCCAACTGAATTAATTCAAAATTGCTAACTTTTTGTAAGTTTAAACATAAAAAAAAACAGCGCAATTTTTTGGGAAAGGGTAAAACAAAGTAATTCAAAAAAATAGAAGGGCTCCGCGACATTTGCTACGGGCCCTGCGCTAGCTTTACCCTAGCACTGCCCGAATGATATCGAAATAAAAATAAACAAGATTTTTAAATTAACTGATACAAAACCAAAAGAAAGCTGATAACTAAATAAAAATAATGTAAGCAAAGAAATTCTTGAACATTTTTAGAGCCAACGCGATTTCATGCCCAGTGGGGCCCACAACTAATCGGTCCGGCCCTGACTAACAATAAATTCTAAATACTTTCCTTTTTTAATTTCGATTTCAGCCTCCCACTGGAAAATATTCATGAACGCCCATGTGCAGACCGGCCCAACCAATTTCGAACGAAAGTAGCAAGTAAAACGCATTTACTCACCACCAAATTCTCTCAAACACCCAGACATTAAAGTGTCAAAATTTGACCTTCATTTGTATTTTTTCAATCATCAGACTACTTAGATGTGATAATGTTGTTCGATATTAAAAATTGGTATCAAGTCCCAAATGTTCGCCAAATTAGCAAGACGGCCGTGCGTTTTGACGATCCCTCCAGATTGTCCAACCAAACCTACAAACCCAACAATTTTGAAAAACGTCTATTAGTATGGATGGGAAAATATAAGCGACTTGAAGATGTACCAGACCTTGTAAGGTGAGTTGGTTCGAAAAGAAGCGTCGTGCAAAGTTAATTATTTAATTGAAGTCCTGAGGCGGTCTCGAAAGCAAGAAGTCGTATGAGAATTCGCGTCTCTAATGTTGGTATGGCATTGACCGCAGTAGGCTGTGTGGTCATGATTATCAGTGGTAGAAGGGCTCGAGACCGTGGCGAATCCATTCAGCAAATGAACCTTGAATGGCATGCTAAGCACCGGGCAGAAGCACTAGCTGAGGAGGCAGCAAAACAAAAGTAAATATTTTTTGCTCTAGGGGTAGTTTTTTTAGTGGAATTATTTTCGTTATCTTATGTGTATTATAAAAACCTTTTGAAATTAAGTAAAAATAAAGTTTAAATTTGTGACTTTTTTTTATTATTTTAAATATAAAAAAATTGCGAAAACTCCCAAACTTAATTTTTGTATTATAAATCTACAACAAATTACTATATTTAAAAAAATTTCCTATTCTGGTTTGTAATACTTCCTACATCTTTCGCTAAAAACTTTAGAACTTCTTTGTTCCACTAATTCTTCTACGCTAAATTCGACTTGCAACATTCTAAGCTGTAAAAAAAAAATTTTTGATTAAATTAGTAGGATATTGACCCATTCAAAATATTTACTTTAGTTTGTTCGGCTCGTAAAAATTTAGATATTTGTGGATTATAACCATCAGTCTCTTGTTCCTTAAGTTTCCTAATGTTGTTAGTGGATAGGGATATACAATTACTAATTGCATTTTTTCTTTTCGCGTTGCCATCAGCCAGTTGTTCATGCAACTCCTTACACGCCTTAGATAAATCTGGATTAAAAGAATCTGTGGATATCACACTATTTAACGTATTAATTATGCTATCGTCCACTTTTCGCATGTTCTTTAATGCTTCCTGAAAAATCAAAAAATAAAAAAGGAAATTATATCACCTAAAATAAAACTGTAATTATATATTTTGCAAATACAAATTAATTAGTATTTGAGAAGCTTGCATTTACTGATGAATGCTGAGTTTATACAAGTACAAAATTATTACATCAAACAACCCCGGTACTCCGATTGAAGCTTCTTGAACTACAGTACTAAAATTATTTCTACTTGAAAGTACTACGGGGTTATACAGCGCTTATTATTTTAAAAGTAAAATTTATTTACCTGAAATTCGCTAAAATCTGAACACTCCATGGTAGTTTTAAAAGTTAGGTTACGCCGCTCGATGTTAAAAATAGAAAGTAAGGTTAAAAACATTCACTAGAAACTTTCGATTTGACCTTGAACAAATTTATTTTATCGCGGTAAATTTGATTTCAAAGTCAAAGAATTTAATCTTTTTTCAAAATTTGCAAGAGGTACCTACTGCAAATACCACCTACTACTCGATCAGTGTGGGATCCATGAGGAGGAAGCCCCCAAACCTCTAAAATATTTTCATACATAAAATAATAATTTTATGTTTAATCCATCCAATTGTCCAAATTGTCTCGATTCTGCATCATGATTTTCCAAGCCAGATCCAAAGAAGGAACTTTTTGTGGCTTCAGCACGTAACCCCATCTGAGCCATATGCGATAAGTCTTTATAATTATAATTTTTTGTTTCATCTGTTGTCTTTCTGCCTCAGATACCGATTAATACCCGCTGCGATATTTGCATTGATCAAGATTTCTGTTTTGGGGGGAAAAAATCTTCTTAGTTCTCAATTTTCTTCAAGTCTGTCAAAGCGTCTTTTGTCATCTTGATCTAGGTTTTTGTCGTACGTGACGTTAATGTTTCTAACAGACAGACAGAACTGAAAATTGATAAATAACATTTTCATAAATACTGATCCTTTGTTAACTTTGTTGACAATGAAATGTTAATGAACGCACAATCGTACAAAACCTAACATTTCAAAGAATTAATCGTTAATAACACACTGACAGTTCTGCCACTGTCCATCATAGTTATTTTACCTTTTTCACCAATTTATAATTTAGTGTGGTTAACATTTCAATATGGCGTAGATGTCTAATTGTGGCCTTGATGTTTATAAAGTAAATGGTGCATTGATCTTTTTTCCTAATTTAAAAAACCCCCTATAGATAATTCAATTAATCGTAAGTACCTTTAACACATTTATCAATCACAATTATAAATTTTTTTGTTAAATTTTCGTTTTCCAATTATTTCAATTTAATCGTTTTTAATTAACCATTAAATTGCATCGTGAATATATTTATTAATAATTCGAAGTTTCCTGCATGTTTCAATCTTCATTCTACGTTTGCGTCAATTGCGGTGCAATATTAAAAAAAATTATTCCTTTTTTATTCAATCAATAAAATTGTGTTGTAAGTATGGAGGGATGATAACTTTATGACTCACAATGTAATTATAGTTGAGACGTTTTCGTAATTTTGAGTTGTGTAATTAAACTGTTTTATTGTTTTCAGATGTCTGCATCAGCACACAAACATAGATACAAAAATTCCGCTCTCGATTCAGTCGAGTTGCGACGGCGACGAGAAGAAGAGGGTGTACAATTGAGGAAGCAAAAACGAGAATTGCAATTGTATAAAAGGCGAAATGTAAACGTTGCTTTGATGCCTGAAGAGTTTGATCCTCTTCAAGTAAGCTCTCTGCTTTTATTATCTTCGAAAATGTTAACATATTTGTTCCCAGCTGGAAAGTGATGTTACCACACCATCAGGTCCTTTTATCACTCAGGCTATGGTGGCGGCATTATATAGTAATAATGTAGAAGAGCAATTAAGTGCTACACAAAGATTTAGAAAACTTCTTAGTCGAGAACCAAATCCACCTATAGATGAAGTTATCCAGACTGGAATTATACCACGCTTTGTAGAATTCCTTCAAAACACTAATAATTGTACATTACAGGTAAGAAGTCTGTTTTATTAAAATGTACAAATATAAGAAGGAAATTTAGTTTGAAGCAGCTTGGGCCCTAACAAATATAGCTTCGGGAACTTCTCAACAAACTCACATGGTTATCGATGCAGGAGCTGTTCCAATTTTTATAGCTCTTTTAAGTAGTCCATACGAGGATGTGCAGGAACAAGCCGTATGGGCGTTAGGAAATATTGCAGGAGATTCGCCTGAATGTCGTGATCACGTTTTAGATGCAGGAATTTTAGTTCCACTTTTGCAGTATGTTACTTTACTTGGTTTTTATCGTTCTTGTTTTAATTGTTGTTTTTTAGATTGTTGTCCAAATCGGAACGACTGACAATGACGAGAAATGGAGTTTGGGCACTGTCCAACTTGTGTAGAGGGAAAAATCCACCACCCGAGTTTTCGAGAGTTTCACCTGGCCTGCCAGTTCTGGCGAGGTTGTTATGCCATACCGACGGAGATGTTCTTTCAGATACTTGTTGGGCTTTAAGCTACCTATCAGATGGTCCAAATGATAAAATTCAGGTGAAGGTTGGTTTATTTTATTGTTTCTGGAAGGTGTAAAATGTTACTTTTAGGCGGTTATCGATGTGGGTATCTGTAGGAAGTTGGTAGAGCTTCTCATGCATGATCAACCCAGTGTAGTTTCAGCAGCGTTGAGAGCTGTAGGTAATATTGTTACCGGAGACGATCATCAGACACAAGTGATTTTGAACTGTAATGCTTTACCTTGTTTGCTGCATTTATTAAGTTCACCAAAGGAAACTGTTCGTAAGGAGGCCTGCTGGACAATTAGTAACATTACTGCAGGAAATCGACAACAAATTCAGGTAATTTCTCAGGATTTCTTCCTGAATTTTATGTTTAGAAAAATTAAATATCTGTTTTTAATTGAATATTAGAACTTTATTTAATTTTAATTCATTATTTTGTGTGTCTTTGGTATTTTTCTAAAAAGTAAAAAAAATTAATTGATTTTATTGGCATTAACTCATCGATTTCTAAACTGGGAGGCGCGAAATTTTTTGAAAAGTTCTCATTTGCATTTTTTTTACCTTTAAAATGTGTATTATCTTATGAAATAAAGGGAGGAGGCTCACAAATTAAGTTTTTTTTTAAGAGGAGTATAGTAACATAAAGTTTGGAAACTACTGCTGGTGATTTTTGAAAGGGGTAATACAGCAAAAAAATTCCAACTTGGTATTGATATCATAATTTATATTAGTGTTAATTTTGTGCATATTACAGAAATAGTGCAAAAATTTTACCCAAAAAGGGGGTAGTTTTTAAGGACATTATGTCTAAAATTTTTGAAACTATATTTGTAAATTTATTAATGTTAAATATGTGAATACTGCCAAATGAGTGAAAAATTCTAATCCCAAGTGGTGATTTTTGAGGGGGGGGGGTCGGAAACAAAATTTCTGTTGAAAGTTGGTTTGAAGTATTTGAAATATACTTGAACTTGTTATTTTTGCGAAAACTAAAAATAGTGAAAAAATTCTAGATAGCAGTGGGCGATTAAGAGGGGCGGGGGTTAAAACAATAATAATAATTTTGTTTTTAATTTTTTAAATTTTGTAATTACATTACTGTTAAACATGTGAACACTGCTAAAAATAGTAAAAAAATTTATTTGTTAAGGCAGCGATTTCCAAACTGGGAAAAATTTTGTTAAAAAGAGATTTTCTTAATAATTGTATTAATGCATTTTTTACCATTTAAAATTACAGTCAAACTTCCCTAACTCGAATTTTAAGGGACCAACAAAAAAGTTCGAGTTAGAGAAACTTCGAGTTAGAGAAATGTATGAAAATGTAGTAATTATTTTTTATTGTTATTAGAATGAATATAAAATAAAAAACTCAATGCTAGAATAATAGCCCGGGAGGCAACGACAGAAAAAGTGCACCCATTCCTACAAAGCTAATTTTTTTTTTAATCAATGTTTATACAGTGTTAATCAAGAAAGTTACAGTCTGCCAAACTTTTACCGTTGCAAACAATAGTAAAAAAGGTTTGAAACATGTAAATAAATAATATGTAAATCATATGTCATAAATGTCAAAATGGCCTACTAAATCTCATATACCTACCAGACTGAAACTTTTTAGATTGACCAAGGACACGTACAAATACAGGATAATGACAGTCTGCCGCGTCGGAAGCGTTGTCATCAAGGGTCTACCACCCCGCACAGTGTTAAAAAAATGAAGTTGTTCGACTTATTTACACAAAACTAAAATTTTTTTTTAAATAGTTTAGTTTATAAAAGAACCAAAAAAATAGTCTACCAATCATCTAATGTTTTTAAGTCCTTGGTAGACGCAATACAATGCACGATCTTCCGAGAGTGGTTGCTGCGCTGATCTGCTATAAATCGCTCTGAATAATTGTTAAATTTAAATATACAAAGCTGATTTTTTGTCTACATGTAGTTTACGTAAATTATTGTTAAATAAACGTTGTCTACTTTCAATACGAGGTGGCTAAGGCAACAAAACGATAAAGATGAAGGTACGCATATTTGTAATTTAATTGAACTTGCATCTGCGTAATATAATAATTTTTAATTATTTATTATATTTTGTAGATACATCAGAAACGCTTGACGAATCTGATGAAATAACTGTTAATGAAGGTCGTTCTCGATTTTTGAAAGAAAACGATGGTGTTTATTATGAACATGATAATGAGGATGAAGATAGCGATATGAATGAGGAAGACGATGAAGTATAAAAAAAATTATTTATATTGAAGATTTATTTTTTAAACGAGTACTTTACTGCGTAAATAATACAATTAAAATAAATTTTATTTAATAATTTGGACTTTTTATTTTGCCAATATTATATATCTATTTTATATATATTTGTATATTTTATAAAATTCTAGTAGGACACTTTGTTTTAAAATAATAATGATTGTCAAAACTCTAAAAATTCAAATTAACAATTATTAGGTTTAGAATTTTATTCGTTTATTTAGCTCACGGTTCAATCCAGCTTTTGCGCCACAACTTCAGCGACATCTATCAAAGCCTTAGCCACTTCTTATTGAAAGTAGATAACGTCTATTTAACAATAATTTACGTAAACTACATGTAGACAAAAAATCAGCTTTGTATATTTAAATTTAACAATTATTTAGAGCGATTTATAGCAGATCAGCGCAGCAACCACTCTCGGAAGATCGTGCATTGTATTGCGTCTACCAAGGACTTAAAAACATTAGATGATTGGTAAACTATTTTTTTGGTTCTTTTTATAAACTTTTTTATAACCAAACTATTTGAAAAAAAAATTTTAGTCTTGTATAAATAAGTAGAACAACTTCATTTTTTTAACACTTTGCGGGGTGGTAGACCTTGATGGCAACGCTTCCGATGTGGCAGACTGTGATTATCCTGTATCTGTACGTGTCCTTGGTCACTCTAAAAAGTTTCAGCTTTGTAGGAATAATGACATTCAAACTGTCACTGCCTCCCGGGCTATAATGGATTTATTACATTTGGTACATTATTTACAATATTAATTACTGGCACAACCGGTGAAGACAGAACCTGCAAGCGCCAAATTCAAATTAAGCCAGGGGCGTATCAAGGCTGTTTAAAGTTTCTGTCACAGCCGTAGTGCTATAATCTCGTACTAATTAACTGACTCAAATAAACAAACTGTAAGATACTAATCACTAATTTCACACCAAATAAAATTATGCAACTTCGTCACTTTAAATCTTTAGGAAAACTGAAGATTTAAAACACATTACAAGTCGAAATTAACAGACGGTATTTTGACAATGATACTTGTATCATGTTACAAAAACTAGCACATCTGGGCTAGGCAATAAAGTGTTTAACAGGCATAATCGATGGGCATAATAGCCAAAGATTTATGGTTATTTTCAAAGAAGCTCTAGAATTTTTTTTAAGTTTTAAGAATTTTGTATTGTTAAAACCATAAATTTTATTTAAGAGGGGCACTTTTTTCAGGGCCCTTTTAATTTAATCAACAGATGGCGCCTACTTAAATCATAAACATAAAAGACCAGCACGCTGCTGCTGCTGCTGCTGCTGCTGCTCCTCCAGCGTGTCATATTTTTAGGACACATAAAGCACTCTGATTGGTTGTTGGCCTTAGTACCTTAGTACTAAGTACTTTAGGTACTAAGTACCTTAGTTTTTTTAAGACACATAAAGCACTCTGATTGGTTGTTGGCCTTAGTACCTTAGTACTAAGTACTTTAGGTATTAAGTACCTTAGTACTCTAATCAGAAAAGGTTATATATATTTCTATATGGAGTAGTAAAGTAACTTTAAGTTGGTATGACCGACGACAACGACCAATCAGAGTGCGTTGTGTGTTCTAAAAAAAAAATGACAAGCTGCTACTGCTGTTGCTCCTCCAGCGTGTTATTTTTTAGAAGACCCAACGCACTCTGATTGGTCGTTGGTCGTACCAGCTTAAAATCACCTACCCTGGGATCGAGTTGTACACCAATCAAGTTTTAAACCTTTGATATAATGAAATAAATAAGGTATGACAGATGCGAGTTCCACTTTAGTAATTGTTGCGCATGACGTCACGTGGTAAGTAAATACATGGTACAGTAAATAAATGAATCAGCTCAAAAACTAAACGTTGTACCAGTGTAATTCTTGGAGGGAATAACCTACTTTGAGCGCTTTAAATCACATATATAAAAGACCAGCACGCTGCTGCTGCTGCTCCTCCAGCGTGTCATTTTTTTAGGACACATAAAGCACTCTGATTGGTTGTTGGCGTTGGTCGTACAGACTTAAAATTACCTTAGTACTCCAATCAGAAAAGGTTATAGATATTTCTATATGGAGTGGTAAAGTAACTTTAAGTTGGTATGACCGACGACAACGACCAATCAGAGTGCGCTGTGTGTCCAAAAAAAATGACGCGCTTGAGTAGCAGCAGTAGCAGCGTGTCATTTTTTTAAAACACACAACGCGCTCTGATTGGTAGTTGTCGTTAATCATGCCAGCTTAAAATCACCTCCCCTGGAATCGAGTTGCACACCAAGTAAATTTCAACTGGGATACTTATATATAAATTTTATCTCGGTAAATGCGAGGATTATCCATCCAGAAAATTTAATATAAAACTTTTACATTTTCAATAAATGTATTTCACAATACTAAACGGCCAACACACGCTACTCCTCTACCTCCTCCTCCTTCAGCGTGTCATTTTTTTAAGACACACAACGCACTCTGATTGGTTGTTGTCGTCGTTGGCTTTAGCAACTTAAAATCAACTCCCCTGGAATCGAGTTCCACACCAAACAAATTTCCAACGTTGGTGAGACGCCCGTTCGCGATTGAATCAACTATATAATCATTATTTTTGAACTTAAGAACGTTTGAACGTGAACAATTAAAATTGTCAGTAATAGGGATTTATTTTTTTTAATAAAGAATGTTAAAAGACAAATCTATCGGTTGAGCTTAGGTTAGTGTTGGTGTTTAAAAACAATTTTTTTTTAAATTAATATTTCTAAAATAGAAATTCACCGACTAGCTGCCCGTCCGTCGACGACCGACGACAACGACCAATCAGAGTGCGCTGTGTGTTCTAAAAAAAATTACACGTTGAAGCAGTAGCAGCGTGTTATTTTTTAAAAACACACAACGCGCTTTAATTGGTCGTTGTCGTTAATTATACAAACTTAAAATCACCTCCCCTGGAATCGAGTAGCACACCAATCAAGTTTTCAACCTTGATTTCAGGCGGTTCAGGCCCGTAGCCAGGGGGAAAGCACCTTGGGGCACGTGCCCCCCCCCTTCCCGAAATGTTCAGCAAAATTTTTTTTTAAGTAAAGAAAAATTTGTTTAAATAATAAAAATTCTCGGAAGGGGAACCACCAAAAATTTAAATTTTTTAAGTGCCCCCCCCCCCAAATTAAATCCTAGCTACGGGCCTGCCGCGGTTAAACCAGCTATATTAATTAAATGATCCAATTTTTTACCAATTTAAAATCACCTCTCCTGGCATCGAGTTGCATACAAAGTAAGTTTCAACTAGGGTACTTATACAGGGTGGCCCTTTGAAAACGAAACAGACGGGATTGTGGCCAGCAGAATTTTTTTCTTGAACAATACAAAAACACGTCAATTTTATCATTGAGGGGGACAACTTTTGCGACTAATGTTACTTCCGTATTGTTTCATCCTTTTGAGTTGCGATGACAACCCCTAAAATGATAATAGGGATGATATGGCAAGTAACACTTCATTTGAAAGGTCTTGCTTCCCTAAATTCAGTTCTATAATTTTTTTAAAGTTTTATCAATTATTCAACAACAAAATTGAAGCTGCAAAAATGCGAAATAAATCAGATATTTCAAGACATTTAAGAATAAAAGAAGGAAAAACGCTTGGCCAGGTCTTTTTCGTTTTCAAAAGGCCACCCTGTATATAAATTTTATCTTGGTTAATCCAAAGATTATCCATTAAGAAAATTTAATATTCGACTTTTACATTTTCAATAAATGTATTTTACAATAATAAACGGGCAGCACATACAACTTCTTAAGCGTGTCATATTTTTAAGACACACAATGCATTCGGAATGGTTGTTGTCGTTGGTTTTTAGCAACTTAAAATCTACTCCCCTGGGATCGAGTTACACACCAAACGAGTTTCCAACGTTGAGGACGTTTGAACGTGAACAATTAAAATTGTCAGTATTAGGGATTTATTTTTTTTAATGAAGATTGTAAAACAAGAAATCCATCGGTGGAGCTTATGTTAGTGTTGGTGTTTGAAAACCTTTTTTTTTAATTAATACCGCTAAAAAGAGATCCACCGGCTAGCTACCCGTCCTTGGACGGGCTTTTCAACTAGTATTTTTATAAAATACTAGGAGGCTTTTGTATTTAAAATATAGCAAATTCGTTGAGATAATACTATTCTATAAACAATATTCTTGGTCTTAAGCTATTTTGAGTTCGTATTAAGTATGTCAAAACACACTCACTTACAAAAAAAGATAATTAAACTTTAATTATGAATTGTGTTTTTATAAATAAATATTACGAACCCAAAATAGCTTAAGACCTAGAATATTGTTTATAGAATAGTATTATTTCAAAGAATTTGCTATATTTTAAATACAAAAGCCTCCTAGTATTTTGTAAAAATATTTAAGTCTGCGCCATCTGTTGATTAAATTAAAAGAGCCCTGAAAAAAGTGCCCCTCTTAACAGATTGTTCTAAAAATTCGAGTAGCTGACGAAATTAAACTTCGAGATATAGAAATATTCGATTTATAGAAATTCGAGTTATGGAGATAAAATTACACGTAAAAATCCGGCAAACCTATAGTTTTTCCAAAAAAATTCGATTTAGAGAATAATTCGTGTTAGAGAAGTTCGAGTTAGGGAAGTTTGACTGTATGTATTGTTTTTTCAAATAAAAGGGAGTGGCACCAAGATTAGATATTTTTTCAAGGGGAATGCAGTAAAACAAAGTTTGGGGTAAAAACAGCAAAAAAATTTGAAACTTGATATTATTACCATAATATTTTAGTGTTAATTTTATGAATGTTGCAAAAATACTGAAAACATTTCAAACAGGAAGGGGTTATTTTAGAGAGGCGGGGGTTAAAACAATAATAGTTTTGTTGGTAATTTTTTCAATGTTGTAATTATATTACTGTTAAATTTCAAAACATTGCAAAAATTGTTAAAAAAAATTCTAAGCGCTAAGGAATTGGCTTTAAGGGTAAGCAAAATAAAATTTGTTTAAAATTTATAGAACTTGATAAATATATTACTGTTAAACTTGCGAATATTACAAAAATAGTTAAAAAATTCTAATAAAAACTGGGGTAGTTTTTGAGGGAGTTAAATTGTAACATTTATCTAAATTTTTTGAAAATATATATTATGTAAATTTATTAGGGCCAGTTGTATAAAAGAGGATCATCCTCGGATCAGAGTTAAACCAAGGATCAAAGCAAATGTCTGTTGTATAAACGTTGATCCTGGGTTAACTCACCGATTTTCTGATCCGAGAAATCGGTGAATTATTAACCCAGGATCAACTTTATTTACTTTTAAATTTATTGTGATTTATACTGTTTGTCTAAATCCATTAGTCATTTATTAAAATAACACCTGGCAACATTGTTTTTTTGTGTATTAAAGTAAGAATAACAAAATAAACCGCATAGACGTTGATCCTGGGTCAACTCTTGATCCAGGAGTTAACCCTCCTTTATACAACTGGCCCTTAATGTCAAATCTGCGAGTTCCACAAAAATAGTGAAAAAATTCTAATTGCAGGGGGTGATTTTTGGAGGGGGGTTAGAAATAAAAATTTTGTTTAAAATATTTGAAACTTTGTAAATATATTAGTGTTAAATTTAAGAACGCTACCAAAATAGTGAAAAAATTCTAAACGAAAGGGGGGTAGTTTTTGAGGGGGTTAAGTTGTAACATTATGTCTAACATTTTTGAAACTATATGTAAATTTATTAATATTCACTATGCGAATACTGCCAAATGAGTGAAAAAATTCTAATCGCAAGTTTCGATTTTTGAGGGTGGGGGGGTTGGAAACAAAATTTTTGTTTTTCAACAGAAAAACTGAAATAACAGGTATATACCAGTTGCAAAAACTGTAAAAATAGCCAAAAAATTAAGAGGGGCAGGGGGTAAAATAGTAATAATTTTGTTTTTAATTTTTTAAACTGTAATTACAGTACTGTTAAACTTGTGAACAATGCTAAAAATAGTAAAAAAAAATATTATTTGTTAAGACAGCGATTTCCAAACTGGGAAACGCACCTGCCTAGGAAGGCGCGGAGTGGGGCACAGGGGGGGCCGAAATTTTGTTAAAAAAATAATTTTTTTGTTAATAATTGTATAAATGCATTTTTTCCGTTTAAAATTCTGTTTTGTAATAAACAAAATAAAAATTTTGTTTAAAATATTTGAAACTTTGTAAATATATTAGTGTTAAATTTAAGAACACTACCAAAATAGTAAATAAAAAATTCCAAACAAAAAGTAAAAAATTTGTTTTCAAAAAACTTTTAGGGCCAGTTGTATAAAAGAGGATCATCCTTGACCATGGATCAAGCTCCAATTTAAACCAATCAGTACAGTTAAAATTTTATTTTAAGTTTTCTTTTCAGTACAGTACAGTTGAGGAGCAGACATTCTATATGCAGTTTGTCCAATGTAGAAAATACAAACTGCAGTTTGTTCAATACATTTTTTAGCTGTTTTGCAAAACCGCCAATCGAATATTTGCTTCATTTATGGATACTTCATAGTGTAATTTACACTGTGTTATTGCAAAAATTACTTTTTTAATAACTTATCATTTAAACCTGTGGTAGTTTTACTGTTCTCGTGAAAATTTCAGAAAATGAACATACTGCATATAGAATGTCTACTCCTCAGTTGAACTCAGTACAGTTAAAATTTTATTTTAAGTTTTCTATTGGTTTAAATTGAAGCTTGATCCATGGTCAAGGATGATCCTCTTTTATACAACTGACCCTTAAACCATGTAAATTTGGTACCATTAAACCTGTGAACACTATAAAAAAATAAAGTTGAAAAATATGCAGTGTTGCTACCGTCAGTATGTACTTTTCAGTACTTTTTACCCTCAAATAAAAGTTAGTGCTACCTGGAAAAATTCAGTACTTTTTTACTTTGGTGACGCTATTTAGTACATTTATAGTACTTTTTACAAGTTGTACAAGTTACAAGAAGGTTTTCTTTTCGTTCGAAAGGGGGGGGGGTGGTGGTTAAAGATGAATATAACAATCAGAGCTTCCCATATTAAAGGGTAGTTCACACTACATGATTTATCATATGACTTAGTCATAAGAAAAGTCATAGCTAAAATCATACCATCACAACAGCCAATCATAAAAGCCATAACTTCTATAATATCAAAAATCATATAGTGTGAACGTAAAAAAATCCCTCATATGAGAAGTCATGTGACAAGTCATATGATAAATCATGTAGTGTGAACTACCTTTAAGAGGTGCACTTTTTTCAGGGCCTTTTTAATTTAATCAACAGATGGCGCCTACTTAAATATTTTTATAAAATACTAGGAGGCTTTTGTATTTAAAATATAGCAAATTCCTTGAGATAATACTATTCTATATACAATATTCTTGGTCTTAAGCTATTTTGAGTTCGTATTGAGTATGTCAAAACACACTCACTTACAGAAAAAGATAATTAAACTTTAATTATGAATTGTGTTTTTATAAATAAATATTATATATATATATAATCAAATCCTCCTTTACCCTAAGGTGTTGAGGTATTACATAGTACTTTTATACATAGTATTATTACATTAAATCTTACACTTCACTTTTGTATAAAGTTTCTCCACTCTTTTCTATCCATCGCCATCACACTGGTCTCTCTCCACGTTATTCCCAATTCTTGTAATATCTGTCCAATGTTATCGTTCCATGTCTTTGATGGTCTACCTCTAGTTCTTCTTCCCTGTGCTCTTGTCTGCCATACCTCTTTTGCCGGAACTTCCTCTTTCATTCTGTTTAGATGTTCAAACCATCTTAGCTGTTGTCTTTCGACATTTTCCTGTGCTGGTCTTACCTCTAGTCTTCTCCTAATTTCTTCATTTTTTATTCTGTCGATTCTAGTAACTCCTTCTATTCTTCTGAGATACTTCATTTCGGCGGCCTGTATTTTACTCTTTGTTCTGTTAGATGTAAGCCACGTCTCACAGCCAAATGTCAGCACGGGCAGGTAGATCATCTTGTACACCGTAAGTTTTGTTCTTTTTGATATTTCTTTTTTGTTTATAAGTGTTCCACACAGTGAATGATATACGTTCGCAGCTGCACTTAGTCGGTTATTGATCTCTGCTTCATAACTCCCGTTACTTTCTAACAATACACCCAGATATTTAAACTGCTTAACTTGTTCAATTTTTTCGTTCTCCATGCTTATGTTTAATACTTTTTCTTTCTTCCCAAATATTATTGTTTTCGTTTTTGTTACACTTATTTTCATGTTTTTGCTTTTGAGGACCTCATTCCATACATTTATGTTATGCTGTAGGTCACTCTCACTGCCCGCCAGCACCACCAGATCATCAACAAATGCCAATTCCGATACCTCGGTTTTTTTCAAATTTCTGTAACCAACTACTAGTTTTTTCGTTTTTTCTTTTGTTTCTTTAATAATCTCATCCATTAGAGCTATGAACAATACCGGGCTTAACACTCCTCCTTGCCTCAATCCTTCTACCGTTATAAATTCTTCGGATTTCCAGTTTCCCGTTCTGACATAGTTTCTTGTTTTTCTATAGACACTTTTTATTGCAAGTATCAATTTATTTCCAACATTTCTCTTTTTTAGTATTTCCCATATAATTCTTCTAATTGCTCTATCAAATGCCTTCTCCAAGTCAATAAAGCACGCATAAATTACTCCGTTGTGTCTAAATTGCTTTTCTATTATTTGTCTAATAGCAAAAATATGGTCCTGGATACTATGTCCTCTTCTAAAACCGCTTTGTGTTTCTTCCAGTGTTGGTTCTAGTGTCTCTCTCAGCCTTGAT
Organism: Rhagonycha fulva; assembly: GCA_905340355.1. Classification (NCBI taxonomy): domain Eukaryota; kingdom Metazoa; phylum Arthropoda; class Insecta; order Coleoptera; family Cantharidae; genus Rhagonycha; species Rhagonycha fulva. The sequence continues at coordinate 42,455,501 of HG996556.1, forward strand.
TCCAGAATTGCTTTGTATAGTTTAACTGCCACGCACAGCAGTGATATGCCTCTATAATTGTTACACATTCTATTATCTCCTTTTTTGTAAATTGGCATTATCACTGCAACCTCCCAATCCTTTGGCACTCTTTCTTGTTTCCAGGCCAAGTTAAAAATTTTATGCAGTGCCAATAGTCCTGGTTCCCCCATGTATCTTATTAATTCCGGTTTCAAACCATCATGTCCAGCAGCTCTGCCTAGCTTCATTCTCTTCACTACCCTCTTAGTCTCACTTATTGTTATCTCGTCTACTTGGTTTTGCTCCCTCGTTGGTTCATTTCTAACCTTGTTAATAGTTTTGTCTTTGGTTTCTAAAAGTTCTTCAAAATATTCTTTCCATCTGTTCATTATTGCTTTCTCTTCTGTTAGAATATTTCCCCTATTGTCTTTCATTTGTTTCAAAGTAACTTGTTTAGATTGCCTCAAGTTCTTTATTACTTTATAGAATAGTTTCTGGTTTTGGTTTTTATTCTTTTCCATTCGATTTCCGAACTCTTCCCATGATCTTCTCTTTGCTTCCATTATTAAGTTCTTTGTTCGTAGTCTCTGTATTTTGTATTCTTCATACGTCTCTGTATTTCTGTTTGCCATGTATTTCAGCCACTTCTCCTTCTTTTTTTTAACTTCGCTTTTAATATCATTATCAATAAATATCAATTATCAAAATATCAATAAATAAATATTACGAACCCAAAATAGCTTAAGACCAAGAATATTGTTTATAGAATAGTATTATCTCAAGGAATTTGCTATATTTTAAATACAAAAGCCTCCTAGTATTTTATAAAAATATTTAAGTAGGCGCCATCTGTTGATTAAATTAAAAGGGCCCCGAAAAAAGTGCCCCTCTTAAACCGAAAAAACTGTATATTAATGTCAGCAGAGTAACTGGTGGCGTAGGGCAAGGGTGTTCAAATTTGAGGCGCAAAATTAGCTAAGAGTTAACTGCTCTAAAAATTAGAAATCGCATTTTAAAATGAGATAAAATTAAGTATTATGTAGGTTATGGTCATGAAAAACTCTTATTCTGATCTGGAGGGTATTTTTAAAAGTAAACAATCGGAAAACCGGGGGGTCTGGAGGGGTATGGAATACTCTCCAGCCATTAAGAAAATCGTTGGCTTAGAGTTACAGGGTTCTATGTTACAAATGCTAAAATTTTTGGAAATGAACTTCAAAGATGTTCAAAAACTTCTAAAATGAGAATCACTTGTATTTTGAAATAGTTTTACTTTTAAATTGATTATTTTAATATACACATAGAACTCTGGAATTCTATTTAAGTGGTAAATTAGCACTCTTAGGACTTGGGTAAGCAAGTAACTCAATTTATTTAAAATTGTAACATAGAACCCTGTAACTCTAAGCCAGCGAAATATTTTTTCGTTGTTCCGGCCGTAAAATGAGTGGTTTCCGGCGTGTGCAGGGACGGCTTCCATACAGTCACAAATAAAAATGAAGTGGTCCCATCACAACGAAAACTACTATTTTTCTAGAATTAAATATGCGGCTTTATCAATTTTTAAAGTCATTTTTAAAGTTTCATATGCTGGAGGATATTCCATACCCCTCAGACCTCCCGGTTTTACAGCTATTTCTTTACATTTTGAGATATCTAATTGGTTTGGTTACCCTAGAAAAAAAAATCATCAAAAAAAAATTAATTATATAAAATAATAAAAAAAAATTATCAATTTCGAAAAGCCTTCTTGTTACTTTCTTGTGCTCCAGACCCTCCGGTTTCACGCCCGTTTCTTTACATTTTGTGGGAGAGGGTCCAGACACTTTAGAAAATAGAAACAATTTTTGAAAATTATATCAAATATATCTTATTGAAAAATAAGATAATATTAAGTATTGTGTAGTTCATTTTGCTTACAAAATCTTTCTCTGATGTGGGGGATGGCAGAGGGACAGTTGCCTCTTTTGGCCCCCCTCCCGGTTCTTGGTCGTTTAAATGTTTTTGAATCATTTAATATTTTGCATTAATAAAACTGCGGAATATACTAATAAAAAATAATTAAAACAAGCTTTTTTTTTATTTATGTATTTACGCTTTGAGAAAATGTATATCGAATGGTTGCAGTAAAATTTTAACTTTGGTACATTTTACTATCATTTAGTACCTTTTTAGTTTCCAAGAAGTACTTTTTATTTTTTAACTGTAGCAACGCTGAAAATATGTATTATTTTATGAAATAAACCACCGTATTAACGTGATGCGCCGCCAGTAAAAGATAATGATATTTTTTTCTGTACCACAGAAAGTCATAGAATCTATTTGATAAGGTGACCAACTATTTTTGGTACAAAAGGGTATGAATAAAAAGTGATAAAATCTTAGGTTTTCAAGATTTAAGAGTAAGAAAGATTGCAAAGGAGTACAATATTCCCTAAAGGAGGACGGTTGGTCACCTTAGTTTTGCAGAATTTAACTGTTATTTGTGTACCAAATCTGAAATGATTGCTGTATTAATTTTGGGTTTATTTTTAGGCTATCATAGACGCAAATATATTTCCTATTTTAATTGAAATTCTTGGAAAAGCTGAATTTAAAACTCGAAAGGAAGCAGCTTGGGCAATAACGAATGCGACCAGTGGCGGTACGCCTGAGCAATTGAGGTATCTTGTTGAACAGGGTTGCATAGGACCAATGTGCGATTTACTAACAGTTATGGATTCTAAAATAGTGCAAGTTGCTCTTAATGGTTTAGAAAATATCCTTAGACTTGGTGACCAAGATGCTAAAGATCACGGTGGAACAAATCCATATGCTGTATACGTTGAAGAATGCTATGGTAAGTCCACCTTGTATTTTTCGCAAAATTTTATTTCATATTTTTTTTTTTAAATTTAGGTTTAGATAAAATCGAATTCTTGCAATCTCACGAAAACATGGAAATTTATCAAAAAGCGTTTGATATAATCGAACATTTTTTTGGCACGGAAGAAGAAGATTCGAGAGTTGCACCAACGGTAGATGCAGAACAACAACAATATCATTTTGGAGCAGATCAGTCGGTTCCGATGGGGGGTTTTCAATTTTAGAAATTTCGCATGAGCGAATAATATCAAAAAATAAACGAGGAGTGTGCCTGTTTCGTATTATTTTTTTAAAATCAAGTCACACAATTAGAAGTACCCCTTGTGCTTATTTCACAATTAAATGATTGGAAAACGGATGCAAGTATGTGGAATTGCTTATACGTGATTGTAAACTAATTTTTTGTAGCTTAAGAAAATTTGTTCATCTTTATACAGGGTGTAACTGTTAACTACATGTTTAGTTTCCTTGTGGGTTTTAAGTTGTTTTTTCTTGTGTTAAAAATATTTCAATTGATCGTTTACATTTCAGTTACATCCCGTATATAAACTGAAATTATGTATTGTTTCTATTTTCATATTCTGATTTTCAAACTAATTGTAACAACAATTACATTTTTTTAAATATAAATGTAACTTAATTTTACATTCACAAACTTTTTTTTTGTTATTAATTGTGCGATCACTAGGTATTACGCTTTGGTTTTGAAAAAATAAATTTTTAATTTTTTAAAATTTTTATAATTATGTATTTTATTTGTACAAAATGAAATCAGTAATAGGTCTTTTTGGCTATTGTTGTTACTGTTTTTGACACAAATTGACAAACTTGTAAATTACTACTTATAATAAATTTCCTTTGTTAATATTTAATTATAATTTAAATAAATAGAACAAAATTAAGCATATATGTGTAACATTCAATATGCATCTGTTTATAGTTTGTAAAATATAATAAATTGTAAGGTTTCTTTCTGCATCTTTATTTAAATCGTTCTATGATAGGGTAATTCAATTTTATGTTAGAAATTTTAAAAATGGATGGACTAGCTTAATAAGATTAACAGAGGATGATTCTCTATTTAAATAGGGAATAATACCCAGGGTTAAAATTTTTGGAAGTAATTGGCAAAGTCGGGGAATTTTTAACCATCGAGTGCAAGTTCTGGAAATTAAAATTTGAGTCAGAAAAAATTCTTTGATTCTTAAATAAATAATATCATTTTTTTAAATTATAAAATGTTCCTTTTTTTAATTTCAAAATAGTATTAAATAATTCTATAAGGAGGCAAAGTAACACTTTTTGGAGGAAGCGAATTAAGAATTTCTTTCAAATGATGAAAAGTTATTTTTACTCCAGAAGTGCATTGAAATTTAGGTACTTAAAGTGTTTCTAATTTTGGAGATGGAGCCACTCCCAAAAACTTTAAAACTCGCCCGTATTTCTTCTAAAAAAATTTTTCTCACAATCAGGAAAGTGCCACAGTTTAAGAAGCACTGCTATTTTGCAAGAGTGTTATTCTAACCTCAAATTCTACTTTCCGTTAAAATTCTGTGGTTTAAAATTTGTCGCCAAGATTAGTGAACAAGATAAATCAGAATGGTTAATAATAAATCGGTGAGTACCTAATTCCTTCGTTGTTAACACCAACATTTTTCTAATTGGCCGTTTAATCATTTCAGAACATCCCGGTGTCTAACAGCACTCCAAAAAATGTTCAAATTGTTTCGAGACGCCCTGGCATACACGATCACGACGAAGAAAGCCCGGGAGTACATCATTTAAGTCCGATACCTAAAGTCGGTTTAATAAAAGAAAGATTATATAGCAGTGATAAACTCGATGATTTAGGGGAGCCTGTAAGTGATTCCGAAGACGATTCCACCAGACATAACACTTCAACAACTTCATCACCTTCACGTAAAATCTATGAAAACTCTATTAACGAAAAATCACATTCTGAAACATCTGAACCTAGCTCAATCAACAACAATGCTAAAAGCATCTTCGGGGAATATAAACTAGCCATTTTTGCCATTTTACTTGGCACTTTTGCAATCTTACTCTGTTTACGTCCAAGTTTACAAGCCTCAGAGAAAGTAAGAGTGGTAGAGAATACAAGACTGACGATGAAAGATCTTCGAAATAAGTATCCTTCACAACCAAGCGAGGTTTGGGAAAATGTTGGTTATTCGGTAATAGATACGAACGAGCGTCATAAGCCTTCGACCTTTCTGTTAATGTACGATAATAGTAGCAGAAAAACGACCTTCCAGTTAGTGAGAGATATGGCGTCTTATTCTAAGTGCGTTTTAAATCCCGATTGCTCCTACGAACCGATTATAATAAACAGTTTTGAATTAGATCCAACTATAAGGAAAAATGACTTCATAACCAAATATATTTCAGAGTTAAAAGAAAAATTTGTGATGATTGTGTTAGATGTCGATGGTTTGTCGGGTGTACAGGCGCAAAATTTTCACTTTCTCTGTGACACCTACAGCCCGGCGGCGTTTAAATCGGTTTATTTTTTTACAGTTAACATTGAAGGTGTAAATAATTCGTCTAATTGGAACATGGTAGAAGGAATTTTAAGAAAAAGTTATCAGGACTTGGACGATGATAGATTTTATCCACTTCTTACTAGGCTAACAAACATACTAATAAAAGTTGTACCTGAAGATCATATTATATAATTTTTTACTCTTATAGATGCGTAATTCATGATAACAAAGCAAAGTACTTATTTGTATTTTTATTAATTAAATCGCTGTTTTACAAAATCTTATTTTATTTCAAAAGTTATTAAAAAAAAACAGTTTAGAACCGCAGACTTTTACCACAAAAATTTGACATTTTAGAAATACATTCTAACCTCACTAAGGTTAAAAAACCTTCAAATAACATTCAATGTGATATTTGATTTTGTAGCATGGGATTACTGTGTCGAACGATTTTACAAAAGGGAAAATTATTACAGAGATCTGCGTGGGTTGTTAATAGAACCATCATGACTTCCAATCAACTACGAGCCCAAGTTGAGAAGGCCGAAGAAGAATTAAAAACCAATCCATACTTTGCTAAGTATTCTGAAAAAATTGCCAAATTACAACAAACTTCACCTGAAGAATTTTTATCAAGAGTGGAAGCTACAAAAGCTGAGAAAGAGAAACTCAGAGTGGACAAGGCAACTTCCGCAAAAAGGTAGATAGTTGTTTAACTCGCTCTTTAGGATTAGTGGAGATAGGCAGTAATTTATAGATTGAATTTAGAGAAAGCTGTTGATGTTGATTAACTGTACGGTTTCATAGATGGAAATTTTCGCAAGTACTGGTTGCCAGTTGGATAGCTTCTTGATAAATTTCAGTCTCCTGTAACTGATAATTTTAACTTTTGTTAGATAGTGCAGGTAATAATAGCATTTTATAGGGTAATAATTATTGTTTTTAGGCTTTACGCAGTATAGTAAGAAGCCTTGTCATCATAAACTGTGCCTGTCTGTGCTTTTGTATGCATTATTCAAAGCCAATTAGAACTCACCTATTATCTATAATGAGAAATTGTTATCTATACTAAAAAGATTGCCTTCTGTCATTAGGGTAAATGTTGTATACTTGTATATATGCCCCACTTAAGATGGAAAATCAGCCTTTGTTAATACAATGTTAATTTTGGAGTTTGATCGGCTTACAAGAAAATGATGTATTACCTATGTCAGTGATGTGATTCTTATCTCGACTTTTTATCTAAAATGAGATTTTGGTATTACTTTAAAGCTCTCAGTAATTTATATGTCCTGGTAATTGCTTATAAGTAGTAAAAATTTATTTACCTTAAAATTCTGCAAAAAAAAATAACTTTTACATTAAAGCTTGTAAGAAGTGCCGACAGTTTTTAGTCTTTTCTGTAAAATTTACTTTAATGTAGATAGGAGGTATTGTCACATCACCGTCGATATACAGGGTGAGTGAGACCACCCGTATCAGTAATTTTTTTCAAAAACGGTTAGTCGTAGAGAGTTGGGTCAAAAAATTTTATTATAAAAGCCGTAATAAAGAATCAAATGGTGATATTATTATTTCCGGGAAAAGTCGGCATCCTGGGTAGTTTGCTCCAGAATATCCAGAACTCCAGAATTTTAAATAGCATCATATGTCGAAAATGGTATTTTTGAAAAGATCTTTAAAAAATAAGCAAGTTTTGTAGGAAAAATTTTTTTATTACTGCCAGCCCTTTTACGTAATATCTAATTGAAATTAATCAGGGAAAACACCACTACCACAACTTAAAAGAAATCGAGTTTTTATTTTTTCATATTTTATTAAAGTAATAATATTCAATAATATGTGAAACAAATTTCAAGTTAAAATATTGAAAATTGACCAAGTTACAGCAAAAACAAAAAAGGTTTTGAGAAAAATGGGATTTAAAGTTTTAGAATACGCATATCGTAGTTAGTCCGCTCTCACTAAATACCCTGTAACTTGGTAAATTTTCAATATTTTAACTTGAAATTTGTTTCACATATTATTGAATATTATTACTTTGACAAAATGTAAAAAAATAAAAACTCGATTTCTTTTAAGTTTACAGTGGTGGTGTTTCCCCTGATTAATTTCAATTGGATATTACTTAATAGGGGTGGCAGTAATAAAATAATTTTTCCTACAAAACTTGCTTATTTTTAAAAGATCTTTTCAAAAATACCATTTTCGACCTATGGTGCTATTTAAAATTCTGGAGTTCTGGATATTCTGGAGCAAATTACTCGGGATGCCGACTTTTCCCGGAAATAATAATATCACCATTTGATTCTTTATTACGGCTTTTATAATAAAATTTTTTGACCCAACTCTCTACGACTAACCGTTTTTGAAAAAAATTACTGATACGGGTGGTCTCATTCACCCTGTATAACACAGGTCAACACGATTTTTGGGTCTGGCTTCTGCATATGAAATTTTAGTTTCTCTTACGTTAAAAATAAGGGAAAAAATAATTTTTTTGATCAAAGTTTGCTTTTGTAGAAACTAGACCAATTCTTTCAATTTTTAAGAAAAATGGCAGATTTCTATATTTTTTTCCATAATTTTATTTTAAATTACGATTAGAAAAGTTTCTGCTGAACACTAGAGTCATTTTTATTCAAGAGTTGTGATAAACAATAGCAAATAACTTTAAAATAACAAAAGTTCAAGTTCAAAATTGAATATTTTTAGTGTTTTTCTTATGTTTATATGGGATGTCTCGCATTAAACCCCAAATGTAATCTCCCATCATATTCTCATTTTACTACCCTTGGTAAGGTCGTTCAAAGTCCATCACATCTTGGTGAAAACGTTCTCCTGGTAGGCACCCATATTATCTTTAAATTGGTGGTCCAGGTGAGAATGTAGGATGTGAAGTTTTTGGGATATTCTGCAGCCCATAAGTTTAAAGCTTACAAGCATAGTTTTTATTAATTCTTCATAATTGTCAGCTCTGTTGTTTCCAAGAAAACCATCAACTACTGTTTTAAGACTTTCCCAGGCTTATTCTTCATGAGCATTGAGAAGATTTGTGAAATCATCACTCTTTATTATTTGTTTTATTTGCGGCCTAACAAAAATACCCTCTTTTACTTTAGCTTTAGTTAATTTGGGAAAAAAATCCTTTTAAATATTCAAAAGTATCAGAATTTGGATCTAAAGCTTTGACGAATTGTTTCATTAGGGTTAATTTTATTAGCCCGGGAGGCAACGACAGAAAAAGTGCTCTCATTCCTACAAAGCTAATTTTTTTTTTAATCAATGTTTATACAGTGTTAATCAAGAAAGTTACAGTCTGCCAAACTTTTACCGTTGCGGACATTAGTAAAAAAGGTTTGAAACATGTAAATAAATAATATGTAAATTATATGTCATAAATGTCAAAATGGCCTACTAAATCTCATATACCTACTAGACTGAAACTTTTTAGATTGACCAAGGACACGTAGAAATACAGGATAATGACAGTCTACCGCGTCGGAAGCGTTGTCATCAAGGGTCTACCACCCCGCAAAGTGTTAAAAAAATGAAATTGTATTATTGTGATATTTACGTAATTACGTAATTTACGTAAACTACATGTAGACAAAAAATCAGCTTTGTATATTTAAATTTAACAAATATTCAGAGCGATTTATAGCAGATCCGCGCAGCAACTACTCTCGGAAGATAGTGCATTGTATTGCGTCTACCAAGGACTTAAAAACATTAGATGATTGGTAGACTATTTTTTTGGTTCTTTTATAAACTAAACTATTTGTAAAAAAAAATTTTAGTCTTGTATAAATAAGTAGAGCAACTTCATTTTTTTAACACTTTGCGGGGTGGTAGACCTTGATGGCAACGCTTCCGATGTGGCAGACTGTGATTACCTTGTATCTTTACGTGTCCTTGGTCACTCTAAAAAGTTTCAGCTTTGTAGGAATAATGACATTCAAACTGTCACTGCCTCCCGGGCTATATATGTAACGACGGCATTAATATATTATTAAGCTCTCCGATTGGTTCCGACTTCACATTATGTTTTCCCAAGGTATATAGATTACAAGGTATGATCTTGCGCATGTTGTGACATTTAATAATTCAATATGGCGGCCAAATGCGACTTGCCTTGGAAACGTCAATTACGAATTCAAATAATATTATAAAAATTCAAATAGATTTTTAATTTTAATTTATAAATTATACATTTTTACATTTTATAATTTACTTAAAATAACAAAATTTCTAAAATAAACAATAAGAAACGTCAAAGCAAGTATCATCTGGCGGCCATTTTTTCAATGCGCAGAATAAGACGAGTTTTCGTTCAAGTGTAGATCATACCTTGTAATTTATATACCTTGATGTTTTCCTATCTTCAAATCAACTCAATCAAACCATATACGCCGTTGGTAATGTACTGAATCTGCTCTGCTATCCCATAAGCAAAGGTGACAAGGGTATTTAGTATATCCGCCTTGCATTCCCATCAGCAAACCAATAATCTTAAAATCACCTATCACTGGCCTTTTTTTTTTGACTTTTCAAGTATAATTTTCACACTTGCACATTGTGATAGACAAGTAAACATTCACTACTGTGCACTTTACAAATAATATGCAATTTGCGATAGGGTTAATCAAAGTGCTACCATCAGTTGCTCATAAATCAATTAAAATCTTTAATACTTACTTATCGGCGTGAATCAGACAAAAGCAAACTTTAAAAGCTAAAAATTGAAATTTAAGTAATTTTCGATGTCTAGAATCAGAATTTAAGCATTAGAACAGAAACCCCAAAAAAAATTTGGTTTTTGTTGACCTGTGTAATAATACAAAGGAGAAAGAGTGATCTATATTATAAGCTAAATTTTAATGCTCAATTCTATAATCAATTAGTCCAGTGCAATTAGGTTTATACCTCAGAATCTATTTGAATGGATTTGGATGTTTCCGGATTTTTTGAATTTCTTACACTAAAAAGTAAAAGTTTACTTTTGAAACCTTCCGCTAATGTTTCTTCTTTTTCCCCTCTTTTAACTGGAAAATATTTCATTAAAAATGGAATACTACCACAAGGCCCCGTGCTATCTTAGGGGGAGGGGGCGCAAAAACCTTTAAATTTTTGGATTTTTTTTTACTTTTTTGCTTATATCTCGTAAATTGAGTATAAATTGTAGGTACCATATTTCATTACAAAGTTGTAGAGCAGTTGATTTGCTAAAATTTGGTTGGTAAAGCGAATTTTTAGACCCAATATTAATCGAGATACAGCCAATCAAAGTTGACAAAGTTTCTCAAAATGTAAAAAATAGATTAAAAACGAATTAATTATGTTAATCACTTATGAACATCTTGGAACATCCTATGATCATCCTACCCCCACCCATCTCATCCCCCAAGGATGAAGATGCCTCATATTTATCATATATATCAAATTGGCATTTATTACATTAAAATGAGGCACGTTTGTCGGAATGAGAGGGGGAGGGGTAGAGGGAGGGTAGTCATAGGTGTTTCAAGATGTTGATATTAATCAGTGATTAATATAATTAACATGGAAATGATGGTAATAAATAGTTATAAGGGCAAAACCTTTGTTTTTCGGCCATTTTTTTTTACATTTTGAGAAACTTTGTCTAACTTTGATCGGCTATATCTCGGTTAATATTGGGTCTAAAAATTCGGTTTACCAACCAGATTTTTGAAAATTTAGTGCTCTACAACTTTGTAAAGAACTATAATACCCAAAATATGCTTAGTTTACGAGATATAAGCAAAAAACTGAAAAAAGTTCAAAAATTTTAAGGTTTCTAACCCCCCTCTAAGTTAGCACAGGATCTTCGAAGTCAAAAACTTTAGGATAGACATCCTAGAATACCCCCAAACAACCTGTCAAAATTCCATTAACTTTGGAATATTTACATGTTCATCGTTTTTATAAAAATAGTTTTTTTTGTTAAATTTATGGATTTTTAAAATAGCGGTAATTTTTAATGGGTAAATCATTCAAATCCACTCACTATAGCTGGGTTCCGTCACTTTTCATTTATAATGGCTAATTGCACTGGACTAAGAGCCGGTTTTACCACCTCTTGTTAAGTGATTGTTAACGTTTAACTAATAGTCGACAACCAACCGGCTCAAAATGTTTGAAAAAAAATTTTTGTATTCTGAGATATGCAAAATCTAATACGCACTTTTATCTTTATTTTAAAAGTTAGATTTCAAAATCTATTTACATATTAAAGACATCTCAACTACTCCCGTTTTTGTTTCTAAAAAAATAAATTCAGACATTTTTCTTCTAATTCGAGCTGCAAACCAGTCATTTTCTGTAAAAATTGGTAATTATAATACACAACTTTAGTTCAGCTTCCGTAAAATATGAATGCTGATACAATTCCAGTAGTGTCGAGTAAATTAGTAAACTTTAAAATCAGTATCAAATATGTGGATCTCTTTTTTCTGATTTTGACTTCCAACATTTTTGAAGCACCATTTCAAATTAAATTTTATTTCAGTAAAGTAAATATTTTTACGTCTTGAGTTGAAATTTTGTACGAACCTTAAATCGAAATGCAGTAAAAGGAAATAAGACGAGAAACTTACAAAAAATGGACTGTCTAATATGCAATAAGTTAAATTTAATCTCGTGTATGATTCCGAGATTAAATGCTTATTTGACTGGGCTATTTAAAATATCTCAAATAATTAGCGAATAATCTAAAAACTGGAATTTTTCATCAAAACTGTGTAAGCATTTTTGACAAAATTTTTTAGAAATGTATTTTTTTCAAAATTATATTTTTCCTCAAATGAATAATTTATTGAAAAAATTTCTCGATTATTTGTGACAAAAATTTGCTTTAATTTCTTTTCAAAACGCATAACTTAAATTTTTCATAAAATATTTATAATCATTTTTGACAAAATTTTTTTTCAAATGCCTTTAATTTTTTTTATTTTATGTCATTTATTTTCAGGACGTTACAAAAATTTAAATAATTGCTAATACACAGTTTTTCAACACTTTTTTTTATGTAAACACACTAAAGGAAATTGATGTATTCATGATAAATACCTGTAGAGGTTTCTCTTATTATAATTACATTTTTTCATAGTTTATGGGGCTAGGAGATGTCAAATCATGCTATTGATTTGAGTAGGTTATCTATAAATAATTTGCTTATCTAGGTACATATTTGAAATTTTCTGTATTTTTTTGATTACGGATAAGTTGAGTGCTCAAGTTGAAGATGTTTATTTCATAAAAGAAAATACTCTTGATTTTTTTTAAATTGTTTTATAGAGGTCACCTTGTTCACCTAGGAGCGTGAAAAAATCATGTATCACATAAACGTTCATACGTTAGAGTGGGTAGTAACTAGTAACATACTGCTCGTCTATTCAAGTGACAATCTTGCCTGACATTACTTGGGAATGAATTTTTTTTATAAAAACATATTGTTTTATGCTGAAGCTGTTATAAAAAAATGAAAAAAATAGGAGGAAAAACTCTTTAACAATTAGTAAAGACAATCTTTATTTACTACGGCTAGCTTTTGGGCTGCTTTCTAAATAATTTTTTATAATAATTTTCATTGTCAATACTTTTTAAATTTTTTTCTTCACAACAGAAGCCAAATTATAAAATAAAAAACGCAAAACTTTGAAATCTTAAGCTAAATTATTCTAGTGCTTTTTAGGTACCTTACCCAAAACAGTGCTTTTCATTTAATTAAATCTCATCAACAGCTTCTTTTTTAATTTTTAATGCTTTAAATAAATATTTTACCAAATCTTATCTTTAGAAGTTACTCTTCTGTGCTAAATCCCAAAAAGCCTCTCAATGCCAAAATTGACTTGCAAGAGGAAGCTTTAAGTAAGGTGATGAAGATAGAACTGATTCAAGATGAAGACGCAGAGAACATAAAAAAAATTTGGGTAGATTATCACACACAGAAGGATTTTATAGCTGCCACAATTCCTGCAAAAGCGTTTGACAATATCGACGAAAATTCGAAACTTTATCCTACATTTTTATTTCCTATTCCTCGCAGTCAGGGCTACGAATTTATAGTTTGTCAATTTTTTAAGAATACAGTTCACTTTACCCCATTGTTGAATTTTCAGGTGGGTTCAATTTTTTTTTTGTTAATTTTATGTAAGCCATTACATTTTAGGTTCATAAAGAAAACGCACCAGAGTGTCTTACCATAACGCATTACACAGAATTTAAGGAGAGTAAGGGAATTGTGCTAATGAGAGGCGAATTCGATAAGAACGTCATCAATTGTCAAGAAGCTCAGTGTTTAGCCAACCAATTACAATTGTATTATAGTCAAAATGATGCCGAAAAGATGAAGATGTTGCAGCAATTTACAAAAAATCCGGACCAATTTAAGCATATGGATTTAATAAAACAAATCGAAAGTCTTTCAATTTCTTAATATAAAATTTCTGTATAATATTGAAATAAAATGAAACTATAACACAAACGTTTTTCTTTTAAGTGGTTGTTGGTGGTTGGTCTTTGTAATACTGAATGTTGAATAACTTACAACACCATCCTCCATTACGTGTAAGGTAACATAAAACCAATATCAAAGCTCCCATTCCTGTTGAAAAATAACCAATTATACGTTGTTAGTCTTAAGTGGACGCTCTCTAGGCAACGAGAGTATAGTTTTGAAACTTAAATTTAGAAACGGTAGTGAAGGTGACGGTTTAAATTTAAACCAAGTAGGTACATTTCTAGGTTAAATTTTTTCGCAAGTTGTGACGGTGTTAATTTTTTTTAAATTTTGGAATGCATTGGTACGTATCGATTGCTAAAAAAAACTAACAAGATTTTTTGCTATTTTTATCCAAATTTCCAGGACAGGGCCAAAAGGGTGTGGTTCACGGTTCACTGTAACCTTAATCAAAAAATTTAGAGGCTGTTTTTTTTGGAAACGTCAATTTGGCAATTCTAATTACCAGTGGCGTCGTACGCGATCGCGTACGACCTCGCGCTTGAGTTCGGGTCTCGGAAAACTACATAATTAACAAAAAGTTTCCTAGCCCTAAAAATTTGCAATTTTGCAATAAATTAAAAAAAAAAATTCCAGCCCCGAACCTTACCGTAGTTGAAGGGTTACCCCTCGTTGACCGGGCCTTATATTGGCCAACCGTGCGTCTAACTCTTCAACCCTAATAATATAGGGAAGTGGGCTTCGCCAATTAATTTTGTGTACATTACAAAATTAGGTTACGCAGCCACTGCTAATTACCCAGGTAACAAAAATACTAAAAAGAAATCTCCGGATTGGAGGACTTTCGGTATTCTGTCTTTTTTAATGATTCTAGGAATTACAAAACGAAGAAATAATTTTGTTTATAATAATAATTGTAGAAAAATTAGTTTACCTAGCTAGGTATATTAATTTATTATAGAAATTTTTTTTAAAAGAACACTTTACTGCACTAACTCACCAAGAAAAGTTGGAACGGTAATGATCATTAGCAAAGGTTTCTGCGAAAGTCCTTTTGCGTTTTCAGACGTGTCCACTTCCCCCTCTGTAGGTTTATCATTGGAACTTGTAGTACTTTTATCAGGATTGGCGGTAATTTCGTTTTCCACGGTAGATTCTTTTCCTTCAGTAACTACGTTTTCTTCGGTAGATTCTGTTGTCTCGGTAGATTCTGTTCCCTCGGTAGATTCTTTTCCCTCGGTAGATTCTTTTCCCTCGGTAGATTCTTTTCCCTCGGTAGTTTCAACTCTCATTTGCCTGTAGTATTTATTGGCATCGGAAGTTTCTTCTTCAGGAAAATTCGAAACTTCACGGAGCTTACTCTGACTTTCAGCATTAGTTTTATTTTTATTCAAATTTCGTTTTGAACGGTTAAATGAAAAGTTGCGTTTTGTTTTTACGTTCGGCAAAGTTTTGCCGAATTTACCTTTCATATTAATTTTATTTTTGACGATTGAAGCGGTGGCACTTTGGTTTACAGTACCACCGCTATTCAATAAAAAATGATGGGTATCTAAAAATGTGTTGGTCGAATTCGGTTTTAGCGATATTTTAATAGCTTTGTTGGGTTCCGTAATCAAATCTTTGCGTTTTCTTTTGGTTGCAGGTTTTCGTCCTTCAGGGGAAGATTTATTTTTTGCTTTAATTCTTTTATTTCCATCAACTTTTCCAAATTTAATTGCATTAGCTGAGTTTTCGTTTGCATCATTAGTCTCTCCAAAAAAATATTTAGTATTTTTATCAATAAATTCAGTTGAAAATTGTTCCGTGGATTCTATAAATTTCTTCTTTAATTTATGCTTTGAAGCATTTCCCACGGTTGTTTTTTGGCCGGACGTCGAGGTTCTAGTTTTGGGCATCACTTTTTCTCTTTTCACCAATTTTTTTATTTCCGGAGTTTCAATTAAATTTTTACCGTTTATTATAAATCCAGGTAAAATTTTTGATATTATTTTAGGTAGAGTTGACTGCACTTCTTTTGGATTATCCTTATTTTGAAGTTTGTTTTCTACCACCGTATTGGTGGTAGACATTCTTTTGCAAGAGTGGTTATTATTATATGGTTTCGTATTTTGGCATGAAATACATTTGGTATTTTGTATTTCTACCATTACATCATTTTCATCTAAAGGATTGTCAAAATTTGACGAAAATACCTCTACATCGTCTTTCCATATATTTGAAGTTTCTTCATCGGTTTCATTTTGAGGAACAACTTTTACTTTATTAAGGCGTTTTACTTCGTTCAAAACGGAATAATCCTCGTCAAAATCAATTTCTTTTTTAATTAGTCGGTCAAAAAATGTTAGTAAAAGGTTTCGTATGTGTTTGAGAGGTGATTGTTTCACTTCTACGGGATCCTCGTTATTGGGGATATAAATAATTACTTGAGGATATTCGGAATCAATAGATTCTTTCATCCTGCTGATTAAACTGGAATGCTGCATATTTTTTTGTTTGGTTGTACTATTTGAATTATTTGTGACTTGCAATTCCGATTTAATGCTTGTGCAAGAACACTGATGGCATATCGCTAAAAAAAAATGAAATTTGTAGTAACAATTAATTATTTTTCTAAAACGAATAACAATAAATAATAAATTGATTTACACTTCAAACTCGAGTTCGATTTGATCAACACATTATTTATTTAATTAAATTATTTTGTAATCTAATATCGATCATTACATAAATTTACGATAGGTATATAAAAATAATTTTTGATAACCTTATATTAAATTGAAACAATTTCTAGTTTAAATTTAATCGAATATTATTTTTTTTAAATTTTAATAGTTAATTTAAAATTAACTTTGTCGATTTTTTTTAAATATTTTGTTATTATTTGGTTGGCTTATAAATCAGCGATGGTGAACTCGTGACCCGTGTATCGATTTAAAGCGGCCCGCAGAGGAAAATTTTTTTTTATTAAATTTTGATACCTTTGAGAGTTATAAGCAGAGAAAATTCAATTTGTCTTACCGATTTATCATCTTTTAAAATTATAAATGTTTATAAGTAATTTACCTGTATACGCGATTAAAAATATAATAAAATTCTTCATTATTTCTTCAAGAAAAAATATTAATCATTCTTTGAAGTTTAAAATAATGACATTTTTTAAAAATTGTTATTTTATAGGCACTCTTATTTAAACAATATTGTCAAGGTGCTCTAATTTGAAAATTATAAATTATTTTTATAATATTGTAGATCAGGACATGTCTTCTAATTATAACCTTCTTTTATTGCAGTGGTTTATCTTCTATTTTTCTTCTTAACTTAACGTAAATAACGTCGGAAAATTTAAACTGGAATTTCTGATCAGTGGTGACCTTGTAACTTAACTAATTCAAACTTGAATTCTTTAGTACATAATCTGATTAGAGCTTTGATAGCCATTATTAGACTATCAGTTATTATTATTACATATTTTTTATAAAACTGAAGTACAGTTATGTTTTGTACTGAGATTAATATTTTTTAGGGATATACCAAGACATACATCAATTCATAAATCGTAAGCACTTTTGACTGGGTGAAATTTTTTTGGCTCGTAATAAATAAATGAACTAATTACCACCTATAAACGACACTCAGGAGTAGCTTTCTAGCAAATAAACCTAATCTCCATCTATTCTTGGAGGGTATTTCATATTCCCAAAACTTCCTTTTATATTTAAGTCAAAATAAAGTTGAAAATTTAAATGTCCACTGGAAAGAAGTCATTTTTATGTTACAAAGTTACAAACTTGATAGTTACAGCTGTAAATGTGCTTTGTGAGATTGTCCAGTATAACATTCAAAAAGGCTGTGTAATTCACTATTTTCAACTACACAAATTTGAAAGTGTTAGCTTTATAATCTATAAAAAATGTCAATACAACAAATTATTGTTTGTATCAAATGTGTATTATGATTTCTACAATGATCAGAATCTTTCACGTTTTTAGAGAGTTATTAGCTTCTTCCCAAAAACAAAAAATATCATTTTTTCGGACATTTATGCCGACTTCTATTTTATTCACGGTTTCTTAATTTTTGATAGCATACTCATTCCTGTCAACTAGCGACTTCTAAATTATTTCTTGAACTAATTATCAAAACAAACTCTAAAATTTGGTTATGTTTATGTGTAAATCTGAGGTATATTTATATATGGGGCATTCCACATCAAATCGATCACTTTTAAACCCGACCCCTTTCGATTTGTCTGAAATTTTTATATATTATACTATCCTACCAAAAACAATTCTGTGAATTTTTTCAAAATTTTTTACTCGACCGAAAAAAAGTTAAGAATTTTTAGAAAAACTGATGTTTTTTTTCTTCAAACGATCATAACTATTTCAAAAATTGACTAACCAAACCGTTTTTTTTTTTTTGTTTTTTTGTCTTTAAACGTACTTTTCAGGAAAAAATATAAAAAAAATATTCGAACTTGTATTTACAAAGTTTTTTATTTTTTCGGAAATATTTATAAATTTTTCAAATTTCGCCATTTTTAATTTTTGATTTTTTTATTTAAAAAAAAACTCTGATTTATTACGCGTATAACAACGCAAACCTCATAAAGGGCTGACATTTCTTTCTATTTTTTTTGTTTAATTGAAATAGTAGTTTATATCACTAGGACGTAAAGGGACGTTTTTCATCCTTGAGGGCGTAGTTTATGAGACGAGTCGCGCAGCGGCGAGGGGAATAATAGCCCGATATTGTAATCCTACAAAATTCGCGAATTTTTCGCATATATAATGTAATAGCTCTGAAATAACTATCGATAGATGGCGTGAAGGTTGCAAGTCATTTGTCAAGTTTGTCTCTTTGGTGAGGTAAAGAATGATATTCTTTTAAAAATTCCGAACAGGGTCACAGCCGGGGCGTTTACTCAATGTCTCGGCACCGACTTAGATTAATGCTTAAGTGATCTAGACGTGGGCATGTATGGTAGAAAACTTTTTTCAACTGTACAGTCCCAATGCGTCTACTGTTGCGTCTGCCGTCTAACTCGCGATTTACTCGTAATTACTCATTCATCAAAGGTTGATTATCGCCTTCGCGCGGGTCAACACTCCACTTTGAAGTGCGACAAGGCTCCACGCTTATAGTATTATACATACACACCAAACCATCCCTGCGATGTTCTTAGATGTTGAAAGAGGTGATGGAGGCTGCGCCTCCACAAAACTCTGTTCACGAAGTGATGCTATGCTATTAGACCAAGAGCTGGAAGGAAAAACAAGCGCCTCATAAGATACCAAAGGTTTGAAGTTGCAGGTAAGTAATTGTATCCGCGTTAAAAGAAAATCCGCTCGT
Source organism: Rhagonycha fulva (assembly GCA_905340355.1). Taxonomy (NCBI): domain Eukaryota; kingdom Metazoa; phylum Arthropoda; class Insecta; order Coleoptera; family Cantharidae; genus Rhagonycha; species Rhagonycha fulva. Next base: position 42,474,707 of record HG996556.1, read on the forward strand.
CTGCCGGCCGTAAGTGGTCGCACACTGGCGTAGTAATTTTCGAAATTTTGAAAAAAATGACCTACAACAGCCTCATTAATACCAAGTTGAAGTAAAAGCAAAAGTGAACAGAAATATAAATTGAATCGAAAATATGAGCGTCTGCCGCTTCAAGCGGTCGCTTTTTTGAATCAGACGGCTTTAAAAAATTTAAAAAAACGCCGTCAACATCCTCATAAAATACCATCTTAATTTTTTTGCAAAAAGTTACTTGCTCATGTAAACTATCGAGCTGTAAAAAAATTAGGACGGCAGACGGTCGCGTTAAAAGGGCAGACGAGCTCAAAGTTTTACAAAAATCCCTTCGAAGAGCACTTAAATTGTGGATCCATTCGACCGCCTTATAAATACCACGCTAATTTTTGGAAAGAATAGATGAATACACAATATATTTTTAGATTTGCAGCGTCTGCCACTTGTAGGTGGTCGCATTATCAAAACAGACGACGCGACGTCGACGTTAACAATAAAATATTTTATAGACCTGATTCATGAAAATGAGAAATACATTATTTCATTTAATATTGTAGAAACTAGTGTATGGTACAGTGTTACAATTATCTTAAATTAAAAAAAAGTAGGGTGATAGTGATTTTTAAGGACTTTTAGTTAAAATTTGACAAGAACTGTTATTTAATACAAGGTAAGTCAATATTACCCGACAAAGTGACCAACTATTCTCTCTTTCCTTGTTCCGTCTTGCTAAATGCTTGTCGATTATTTAAGGTTATGGAGGGAAACGTGCCAAGCACTTCTTCGGGAATTTTTAGAAATTGCTGTATTCATTTAAATGATGCACGTGCAAATGAACTTGAAGATATAAAACAATTTAACGCGGAAACATTTAAAAAATGTCAGTTAGCTTTAATTTGTAGAAGAAAGTATAAAATGAAGTATGCTGAAGTACAGTTTCCTCGTCATCAAGACTTTTCTGATCTAGGATATCACTCAAGTTGTTACAGAAAATTTACTGCAGTTAAAAAAGATAAAATTGAGACAATAACTAACACCGATTTACAAGAGTTCTTTTTTTTTCAACCTTTAGCTGTGGATGAACATCAATGTACGAGTGAAAACGTAATTTGTACCAACCACGTAACAAAGTCGACTAGATCAAAAACGACATATTTAAAAAATCGTAGTACTGGTGTTTTAAAAAGGTCCTGCATCTTTTGTAATAAGGTGTTCATATACAAAAATAAAAAACGAATTGGACTGAGTGGTTGCCAGACAAAAATTTTCGAAGCTAAGATTAAACAATACGCGGTTGCATTAAATGATCAACATTTGTTATCCAAAATTAGAGATGTAGATTTTATAGCAAAGGAAATACATTATCACAGACTCTGCCGAACAAAATATTCACTAAAATTTAAAAAACAAACACATTTGAAAAATGTACACGGAAACTGGCATATTAATAGAAATCAACATAGAACTGCGATTAGCAAATTACAAGATTTTATTAAAATTAATATTTTAGACAACAAAGACGCCGCTTTTTTGACAAGTATTCACCGTATCTACGTTCAATATTTCTTCGAATCTGCTGCATTTGAAGGTAGTCCAAATAGAACGCCTAATTTTACAAATACCCATTTGTTACGAAAATTAAAGCAAATGTATAAGGATAATATGGAATTCACAAAATATAAAGGAAAGACCACAATTCATAGCAGTACTTTAGATTCTAGGAATGCCATACGTATCTGCATAAGTAAATCTAAAACTCTAGAAAAAGAAATTGAACATGTAGCTTTTCAAATACGTCGAGAGATATTAAGTGTAAAAAAAAAACCGTTACCTGATAAAATAATGTTAAAAGACATTTACGAAGGAGAATCTGGTATACCGCCTTTAACATACAATTTTTTTAAAAATATAGTATGTGGACCCTTTGACCGAAGACTTGAAGATAATAAAAAAGTTAAGATTGAATCTCTTGCTCAAGATGCAATATATTCTGTAACAAATGGACGAATTAAGACTTCAAAACACATGGAACTTGGTTTGGCAATGAAAAGTATAACGGGAAGTCGCAAAGTTATTAATATATTAAATAGATTGGGACATATCATCAGTTATTCATTAGCCGAAGAATTAGAAACAGAATTAACATATTCCTCTTCCGAAGGTAATTTTGTTACCCCATATGGCATTCTGCAAAAACCGCATTTATCGAGAGCACTTGCGTTTGATAATTACGACAGATTTGTAGAAACTTTATCTGGAAAAGACACATTGCATGATACTGTTGGTATAATTTACCAAAATAAAAGTAATGCAACTCATATTTGCGAAGACAGAAATGATATTGATGATAATGTACCTTCAGGTGTTACTTTTTCGCAAAGAAAAAGAAGAAGAATGTTTGATATTTTAGACACCGAAATTGAACCTTACCGCAAAAAACCTAAATTAAACGAAGTTATTGACACATTTACGTCGTTGTCAATAAATCAAAATAAGTACAAGCATATTCGACAACTGGATAACTTGTGGGTTATGTCGCTTGCATTATTAAATTCAGAAATACCTATGTGGGTAGGTTGGAATAACCTTAAAAGTGATGCTACGTTACCCATACAAAATATTTGCTACTTACCACCAATAAATGAATCTCCTACAAGCACTTCAGTAGTGGCCCATACCTTAAATGTCGCTCAAAATATAGCGTTTCAGTGCCAGCAGTCTTATATTTCTATCACATATGATTTGGCAATTGCAAAAATAGCCATGCAAATTCAAAGTGAAGAACGCCCCAAATATAATAATGTGTTTATTCAACTTGGCGCTTTCCATATCCAAATGTCATTTTTTAAAGCTGTGGGGAAGTACATCGAAGAATCCGGCGGTCCCTATATTCTTACAGAATGTGGAATATTAGCTTCTGGTTCCTTGAAGGGTTTCATTACTGGCACACATTACAACAGGTGTAAAAGAATTCATCCTATGTTTGCTTCAGCATTGCAAATTTTGCACTTTAGAGCATATCTTGAAGTAAACAGTATATGCGTTGGTGATTTAATAGATGAATTAAAAATTATCCAGGACCAAAAAATGTCTGAACACAATTTTTCGGACACACTTATTAAAGTTTTGGACGGCTATGATAAATATAGTGAAAAAACAGAAGTAGGTGTACACGGAACAACAGCGAGGTATTGGATTAATTATATAAATTTTATAAAATTGTTTCAAGAATTTTCAAGAAGCATTCGAACAGGAGATTTTGAATTATATGTTTCTTGCCTACCCAAAATAGCCACACTCATGTTCTCTATGAATCACCAAAACTATGCGAGATGGATTCTAAGATTCTCTAGCAATTTAGAAAATGTTGAAAAAACGCATCCCGGATTAAAGCAAAGTTTAGTCAATGGTGGCATTTCCATCAGACGAACAGACAAATTATTTTCTGGAAATCCAATAGATCTTACACTGGAACAAACTATTAACGCAGATGCTTCAAATAAATTAACAGGTAATAATTTTAACTTAATAACGTTACTAACTTTTAATATTTTTTTTAATCCTTAGGAATAAGCTCTTTTACAAATTCTATATCGGCTAGAAGGCGATGGGCAGCAAGTCATTCGCTACGAACATCTTTAGTGACACATTTACTAGAAAAACTACAACTTAATTCAAGTGAAGATGTATCAAATGACCTTCGTAATCATAAAATGAAGAAAGATAATATTTTTATAAAAGAACTTGTTGAACAGATTGCCAGTACTTTGAATCCATTTTCATCTGAAATTTTAGACAAAAATGAACTTTTTAACCTGTCTACTGGAAAAAGTGCCAGTACGCTAACCAAAGATTTTCTTTTAAATGTTGTTATTAAAGGGGAAGCATTGAGAGACCATTTTATTGAGGAATGTAAAAAGGATGCATTGAGATTTGAAAAACCAATTTGTAGGCAAGTAATTCATACGTTTGCATCTGAAAATAAATTAAAAGTTAAAAAGCAAGATGGGAAAATAGCGGAAGTAAAAGTTGAACGAAATTTAATGGGAAGGATTTTAGTTTTAGCTTTACAACATAAGATTGATTTATTAAACATATTGTCCTTTCCTTTGACAACAGTTCCGTTATCATTAAGCCATATCGATGGAAGTATAAATAAAACGGATAAATCCAAATTATTCAAATTGTTAGAAAAGCGGTCATCTCTTTCTTCTGCTCCAGCAAACATAGATTGCATTATTATTGATGGATTCTTTTTTTTACACCTTCTTGGTGACATTCCTCTCAGCTTTGGCAGATTAGCTCTCCATATTCTTAAAAAGTTATGCTATGGTACAAGCAAAAGGATTGATATAATTTTTGATAAATTTGTAACGCCGTCAATAAAGGACATTGAGAGAGATAGACGTGCCGGTGCAACAGAAAGAAATATTACTTTTACCATTAGTGGTGAGGATCAGAAACGGCCAAATGACTTCTTGAAAGCATTGAGAAACGATTCTTTTAAATCAGAACTTGTGCGGTTTCTAGTAGACTATTGGAAAACGGATAATGTAGTAGGAATTCTGAGAGATAAGATCCTGAGAGTAAATTGTCTCGATAATTGTTTTATGTTTTATGAGCATGATGGACACATAAAATGCGAAATTGATCAGGTATTGTGCTGTAGTCATTATGAAGCTGATACTAGAATTATTTTTCATGTATCCAAGTTACCTGAAAATACAAATGTTGTGGTAAGAGCCTCCGATACCGATATTTTAATAATAGCATTAGGAAACATGCACCGAATAACAAATAAAGTTGCATTGTGGATAGAAACTGGTCTTAAATCGAAGAATACTCTAAGGTATATAAAAATTAATGACATTCATTCAAGCTTAGGAGAAACCTTGTCAAGAGCTTTGCCAGCGTACCATGCGTTAACTGGAAGCGATTATACTGCATCGTTTGCTAGAAAAGGTAAAACGAAACCTCTAGGCATCATTGAGGCGGATCCTCAATGTGCCGAAACCTTCGCAACATTTGGCAGCAGTGAAATATTATCGGACGAACAAATTGATTGTGTTGAAAAGTTTGTTTGTAAGATGTATGGCAGGAACAATATTTCAAAAGTAAACGAAGCACGGTTTGACCTTTTTATGAGAAATTATGGTAATAACAGTAAATCATCAGAAAGCAATCCTCTTGGAAAAATTAAAAATTTTGATGGCAGCTTAATGCCACCCTGCCGTGATTCCATGATTTGCAAAATAAAAAGAGTCAACCAGATTTGTGCAATATGGAATTTTGCAACAGAACCCAGGCCAATGTTTTATAAACCGGAGGATAATGGTTGGACTTTAATTAATAGCAAATACCACATTGAATGGTTTGAAGGTCCACAAACTCCTAGTAGTTTGAATGAAATTGAAGTTCAAGCGTCATCTGACAGCGATGAAGAAAGTGTGTCGTACCATCAGTCTAGTGATGAAGAATATTAATTAGTTTTTTTTATCGATTTTATTATTTAAATAGAGTACTTAATTATTATTTATTCATAGAGTTATTTTCAGTTCTGTTAATGTTTGATGTTAAAAACAAATTTTGCCTAGTTTGCTTAATTTGTTAAATTTTGTTTGGAGTTTTGAAAATATATTATATTTTTTTTTCTTTAAAGTCGTCTGTTTTGATAATGCGACCACCTACAAGTGGCAGACGCTGCAAATCTAAAAATATATTGTGTATTCATCTATTCTTTCCAAAAATTAGCGTGGTATTTATAAGGCGGTCGAATGGATCCACAATTTAAGTGCTCTTCGAAGGGATTTTTGTAAAACTTTGAGCTCGTCTGCCCTTTTAACGCGACCGTCTGCCGTCCTAATTTTTTTACAGCTCGATAGTTTACATGAGCAAGTAACTTTTTGCAAAAAAATTAAGATGGTATTTTATGAGGATGTTGACGGCGTTTTTTTAAATTTTTTAAAGCCGTCTGATTCAAAAAAGCGACCGCTTGAAGCGGCAGACGCTCATATTTTCGATTCAATTTATATTTCTGTTCACTTTTGCTTTTACTTCAACTTGGTATTAATGAGGCTGTTGTAGGTCATTTTTTTCAAAATTTCGAAAATTACTACGCCAGTGTGCGACCACTTACGGCCGGCAGACGAGCGGATTTTCTTTTAACGCGGATACAATTACTTACCTGCAACTTCAAACCTTTGGTATCTTATGAGGCGCTTGTTTTTCCTTCCAGCTCTTGGTCTATATGTAAAAATTCCGAACGACGGACAATTTGGTCTGATGGACAGCAAGTTGAAATGACGGACGGTCCGTCGTATTGACAGACGGATGGTCACGTTATGCAATTATTGCAAAAAATCGCGAATTTTGTCGGATATTATCTAAATCTATGTTTTTTTAAATAAATATAATGTAGCACTTAATTTAATTACCAATTTTTTAACTGAAGGTGTCACATGACTTAAAACTCTAATTCCAACTCTCTGGAACTCTACTCCGTCCGAGTAATATGAACAACTTTTCGTAATTTCGGGGAATATCCGACAAAATTCACGATGTTTTTGCAATAATTGCATATATATAATATAATAGCTCTGAGATAACTATCGATAGATGGCGTGAAGGTTGCAAGTCATTTGTCAAGTTTTTAATAATTGTGCGGTAAACATGTGTTCACCCGAACGGGTGACCCGTTCGGGGGAGGTACCCGAACAAAGAGTGTTTTTCTTTGTCCTAGGGATGAAAAAAGTTAGGTTTTTTTTGTCTTAGGACTGAAAAAAGTTCGGATCGGTTCCTCTTCGGGTAGCCTGTGACGAAAAGACCTTCTTTACAACCGCAAAACTGGCCGTAAAGTAGTCACTTTACACCCGAAATAACGAAAAATATTTTTGCGTAAAAATAAAACAAAATATTTTTTAATAAAACAGAAAAAATTGAAAGAAATGTCGTCCCTCTATGGGGTTTGCGTTGTTATACGCGGAATAAATCATAGTTTTTTTTTAAATAAAAAAATCAAAAGTGAAAAAATTTGAAAAATCAATGATTTTCTCCGAAAAAATGAAAAATTTTGTAGAATCCAAGTTTTAATATTTTATTTGTATTTTTTCCTGAAAAGTACGTTTAAAGACAAACAAAAAAAAAGCGGTTTGATTAGTCAATTTTTGAAATAGTTATGATCGTTTGAAGAAAAAAAACATCAGCTTTTCTAAAAAATTTTAACTTCGTAAAAAATTTTGAAAAAATTTACAAGACTGTTTTTACGTATTATATATTATACTATCCCATCAAAAACAGTTCTGTAAATTTTTTCAACATTGTTTACAAAGTTAAGAATTTTTAGAAAAACTGATGTTTTTTTTCTTCAAACGATCATAACTGTTTCAAAAATTGACTAATCAAACCGTTTCTTTTTTGGTTTTTTTTTGTCTTTGAACGTACTTTTCAAGAAACATACAAAAAAAAATATTCAAACTTGGATTCTACAAATTTTTTTATTTTTTCGGAGAAAATCATTGATTTTTCCAATTTTTCCACTTGATTTTTTTATTAAAAACAAAAACTCTGATTTATTCCGCGTATAACAACGCAAATTCCATAATGGGCCGACATTTATTTCTATTTTTTTGTTTAATTAAAAAATATATTGTTTTATTTTTACGCAAAAATTTTGTAGAATACAAATTTGAATATTTTTTTAATATTTTTTCTGAAAAGTACGTTTTAAAACAAACAAAAACAAAAAAGAAACGGTTTGATTAGTCAATTTTTGAAATAGTTATGATTGTTTGAAGAAAAAAAAACATCAGTTTTTCTAAAAATTCTTAATTTTTTTTCGGTCGAGTAAAAAATTTTGAAAAAATTCACAGAACTGTTTTTGGTAGGATAGTATAAAATTTCAAACAAATCCAAAGGGGTCGGGTTTAGAAGTGGTCGATTTGATGTGGAATGCCCTATATATTGTACTCTTCTACTGCTGTTTTGGAAAATTATTATAAAAAAAAACTCAAAAATTATTGGGGAAAACTTTACCCGCAATAGAAAAGCACAACTTTATTGCTCCGGCCAGCCTTTTAAAAATAAAATTTATAAAAATCAAAAAAATAAACGACATGCATGTACAACTCTCTTTAATTTTTAACAAAAGGAAAAAATTTTTCGCAGATAAATTTAAAAAAAATCTTTTTATAATACTTCAATTATCAGATTTGAACCAAGGAATAGTAATTCAAAGCCAAAGATTCACTTAACGTGTCTGTAAGCAGATACTTTTAAATTTTAAATAACCTACTGGTTACAAACACGTTGCGGAAATAAATTTTACAAAATAAATAAAAAAAAACAACGTTGGGTACCTTTTTAATCTTCCATTCGTCAACTATGACACCAACCCAATTTTTCTTTAATGTCCAAAAATTTATTGCTCACACGTTGTCTCCAAAAATTAAATTTCATCCACTTAAATCCCGTGTTATGCTCAATGAAAATTCTTCACCAAAAATGAAATAATTGACAAATTGGTGCAAACAATACAGATCTCTCCAATATTTTAACTTGGGACTCCAAAATTAAATTACTTCCTCCGTTGTAACAAACTAATCCACGTTTTCGTTTCAGAAAATATAAAAAAAAACGCTCGTTTTCAGGATATTAACCAATCCAAATCTTGAAAAATCATGTTCAGAAAATACATCATTCAAATTAAGTCTCAATTTAAACACTTTTTTAAACACTCTAGAAAACGCAAGATGGACGTCCGTCTAACTTGACGTCCTACCCAAGAAAGATCTTGATATTTCCGGCTTTTCGTCAAACTTGCCGAATCAAAAATTTCCAACTTTCCATTTTATTTATTCTTCAACTCCTGTTGCCAACCGTCACTTTTCAAATACCTAACTTTTACAATAGTATTTAAATTAAAAATTTTTCCTTCAATTGAACCCGTTGACTATTCAAATTCTAAAAACAGGCACAAGCGCCTTATAAAATAAATGGAAGTATTATTTTCTTTTACTTCTTCACAACAGAAGTATGAAAAATAAAAAAAAACTGCGCCAACAAAAAAAATTTTCCTTTTCAAAACCCAAATTCTACAAATAAAATAAAAAAAAATCATCACTCATATCGTTTGTTTTTGATTTTGAGTTCTGTTATACGACAATATATCACTTCATTTTTTCTTTTGATTCAGCTGTTTTTTATAATTCTCTCTCTTCAGTCCTTTTACCCTACAATTAGGGTGTGGTGAGCCTTTCACTAAGGCTTTTCATGGCAGATTAATCTCGGTGGTTTGCCATTGCCTTCTGAGAGGAGAGGGTCATAATGAAGTTGCATAAATTTTTGTAGCCCGTTCACTTAGCTCACCTCTCTTATATATTTATCATCTTCTTTTTATAATTACATCTGCTTAATGAAAACCAAATTTGGAGGGGGGAGAAAAATGGGCGAAGTCAAATTTCTGCGCAGTAGATGAGTAAACGGACCGGATGATTTTCGTTTTTGCTTATTATCTCCGCCTAATTTTCTTACTTTGTATAAACTCTACCTTCGGCTTTGTAAATAAAACAAAAATCTTTTAATATTTTTATCGAGTATTTATTACTTTATAGATATAGGAATGCACCTGGCAGTTACTAACTTAATTTCATCAAGTACCTTCCAAGTTTTTCAAGGTAAATTTTTATCTACAAATAAAATGCAAGTGTTTGTAAAAGCAAGTTAAATAAAATTTGAATGAAAAGCATAGAATGTAACTACTTGTATATAATCCACGACTTGTGTTTAGCTGTTCCTAAGGCTTCCCAGATAGAGTTAATTTACAAAAACTTATTTTAACATTTTAGAGACCACTTCTGTGTGTCTGTTCGTAACGCACCTTTGATTGAATAGGATTAAAAACACATCAATATAAAAATTTGTTAAGAGAAACCGAAGATCGAAAAACTAATAGGGGGGAGGGATTTATCATTTTTGGATTTTTCTTTTTAGTCTATGAAATTGATTCCTCCTCCCCGTTGAAAAAGTTTCTGGTTTCACGCCTGATTGAAGTATCACTTCTAGAGTTCTATACTTTAATTTGATTGGTTCTTATATAAAAGAAAGTTATTAATTAATCCATAAGAAACAAATCAAACATCGATTCAGATTTGTTTGCAAAGAAACTTTTACTTTTTATATTAGTGGAAAGTAACCTGGTTTACTGCAAGCCAATTTATCCATTTGCCTATTTATTGTTATAAATTAATAAATAATGTAATAGTTAATCTGTTATCATCATCGCTCCTCGCGACAACTTATGACATACAAAACTTTTAAATTCATTTGTTATCTTACTAGCACAAAATTTTAAAACATTAACGAGTAAATTTACTTTAGAAAGGAGATAACGTAATCAATCTACGAGGTCACGAAGTAATATAAAACTCAGTTTGAAGCTGTCGCGCTACTTGTGCACTCGTCTTTTGACTACCTGCAATATGTCCTTAAAAACTGAAAAAGTTGGAATCATTGGAAGGTAAGATTATTTTATATAATATGAACGGTGTTTAATTTTGGGATTTTTAGCGGATTGATAGGACGATCATGGGCTATGCTCTTCGCCGGAGCCGGCTATCAGGTCGTAGTTTATGACATCGAGCCAAAGCAAATCGAAGGTGCTCTTGTTGACATCAAACAACAACTAGAAACCTTAGAAAAGGACAATTCATTAAGAGGAACGCTTAGTGCGGCTCAACAATATGGATGTATTAAAGGTTGGTCTTCGATCAAGTTCTTTTTCAAAATTTATAATTGAAATTTTATTTAGGTAGTACCAAGTTGGAAGATGCAGTAAAAGATGCGATTTTGGTTCAAGAATGTGTTCCCGAAATATTGGAACTGAAAAAGAAAGTTTGGAAGAGCGTAGATGCTATTTCAGGACCAAACACAATTTTTGCGAGTTCCACATCAACTTTTGTTCCATCCCTCTTTTCCGAGGATCTTAAACATAGGTAACTAAGTGGTATTATTTTTTTTTAATTAAGTTTCTACTCTAGTTAATGATATTGCTTAATCGTTAGAAATTAATTGTATCTAATATAAAGAGATAAGTAAACATCCACAAGTACTTCTAGGAATTTAGTATTTGTCAACCTTAGAAACAGTGGAATGTTTCCATTACAGATCATACTCATTTTTTGCATTCGACAAAAGGATAAATTTAGTATAGGGGTTGACTACCTGTTGTAAATTTTCTGTGTCTATTTTGATTGTACAGTGAACTATGATGTATTCGTTTCAGACAAAATATGGTGGTGGCTCATCCCGTGAATCCACCATACTATGTGCCATTAGTCGAGATTGTTCCAGCACCGTGGACAGATAAAGCTGTTGCCAAAAAAATACGCGAAATTATGGAGGAAATTGGACAGGAACCGGTCTCTTTAAATAAAGAAATCAATGGATTTGCTCTTAACAGAATTCAGTATGTACAGTGTTTTTCTGTTAAAATCGAATCTAACCTAATTTATTTCAGGTATGTCATCTTGCAAGAAACGTTGAGTTTGGTTCAAGGTGGAGTGTTAGACGTAAAAGACATCGATAAAGTAATGTCAGAAGGTCTTGGAATGAGGTACGCGTTTTTGGGACCGTTAGAAACTACTCATTTGAACGCAGAAGGTTTTCTTGATTATTGCAATAGATACGGCAAAACAATTGAGAAAGTTTCCTTCGATTTACAAAGTTCACCAAAAAAATTTGATGAGGCAGGGAAGTTAGAAATCGGTAAACAGTTAGAAGCTATGGTTCCTTTAGATCAGCTACAAAAAAGACGCAATTGGCGGGATATGTGTCTTACAAAGCTAGCAGCTCTTAAAAAATCTGTTAAAGAATAAAATATCTTTTCTTGTTTGAATAAAAACTTCCTTCTGGATTTAACTAAAATTTATTATTTTAAGAATTGTAATTTTTCAACTTTTTAGAAAGTTAAACAGTACTTTTTTTGTATTACCTTTTATACCTGATTTTGGATCCCAAAGAGCATGTCGCCCCCACAATCTTATGAAATTATTAAATAGTTCTATAGTTAGTTGCCAGACACCACCTGAGTGAAAGAACCCACGAAATTCTGGCTTTCAGGACTGTTTAAATGCATTGCTTCTCTTTATATCAACGAACTTATGGAGCACAGTGTAATATGAGCAAATGAAATTGGAACCAAGGATGCAGGTGTTTTACCATTTTTAGGTAAAATGCAGGTAAGGTACCTACTGCAAAATCTTAAGTAAGACATCACTCATAAATCCGTACTGGGCAGTAGTGTGGAATTCTAATTACTAAATTCTTTCCTTTATCTTCTACTTTACCATTACTTTTCGGAGCCGGTCATTTTCTATTCCTAGGTCTCGTTTGTCTATCTTTCTTGCCATCTGCTTACGGCTTCTTCTTCTATGGCTTGGCTGTCTCCGCGGCCTGTAAATCTTCTTACTTGTATTCGCTAATAAGTTTATCAGCATCATCCACAACACCAAAGACACCGAATTTTCAGAAACAGTTCAGTTACTTTATTTTTTCATTTCAATGATTCGTCAAATTTTTGGCTACCAAAACTATGATGTCGTTGGAATTTAACTAACGTCGCTCAATTTGATATGATACAACGTTATTTCCAGAACGGTTCTCTGTGAAACAAAACTTGTTATTTCTACAGATTCCTACAATAGTTCCTCTTTAATGAGTATAGTGTAATAGAAGTAACCGGTATTTCTCTTTTCTTTATCGCTGAGAGAATGTTTTACCATCTCACAGAATTGAATTGAAGGAGGAACTCGTGAGCGGAGAATACGAGGTGACCAGCAGTGTTCCGCAGGAGTCGGTATTGGGGCCTATTAAGTATTCACAAAAACACACTATTCGTTAACAATAACACATATTAATACACTTAGATACTATTACTAATTAACAAATTAACAACTTCACGGTTCTACTGACTGACTTATACCTTGATTGCTTGCCGGTATATGCTCCCTTTTGGTATTTCCTCCGGTTGGTACTACATCAGCTTAGAGTGGTAAGTAACCGTATGTTAACGGTATAATAACGGTTACGTAATCCCTTGCAGTACCAGCTTCTGAATACACTACAGGGCCGACCTTGTGAAATCTAATAAACGACGGTGTTCTCTGGTTGGACCTCCCGTGTCCTGGCGGGGGTCAAACTTGTGGGTTTTGCCAATGACCTGACACTTGTCATCGCAGCAAGGAACTGACGAGATTGGCAAACGAGGCAATCCAGACAATAACCAATTGGATTGAAGGACAAGGATTGCAGGTGTTGCCTGAGAAAACAACAGCGATTTTGGCTATCGGAAAACAAAAGTGCGAAATGAACCTCAACATCTTGAGCCACACGATCAAGATTAAAAAATGTATGAAAGTTCTGAGAGTCTAGACAAACGAATGAAATTCGGACCCCACCGTTGAAGCTACGGCAAATAAGGCCCTACAGCTTGCTACAGCATTGAGTAAGCTGATGCCAAACATGAGGGGACCGAAGTACACAAAGAGGCGAGTGCTGGCTTCGGTGGTGCACTCCATTTTGCAATATGGCGCACCAGTGTGGCACGAAGCCATAGAAACCCAAACCTACCATGCTAAATACAAGAAAGTGCAAAGGACCATCGCGCTGAGGGTGATTTCAGCCTGCAGGACGGTGTCCAAAGAGGCGTTGCAGGTGCTATCGGGGCTCCCGCCAATCGAACTCCGGGCAGAGTTAACTTTACTTAAATAATGGTTTAATCACCTCAAAATGTTGTTGAAGGGTGCAATAATCGCCAGTTAAAGTTTATGTGGCCACTCCTCGATCGGATGTTTTAAAACTTGGAACGCATTGAATCCTTCAAAAGTGAAGATATGATTCTCTTAGCGAAATGCTTCATTTGAAGCCGGTACGGTAACCAAGAGCAATCCAAAACTCAGTGATTGAAATAAATTTCAAATAATTTGGATTGGCACAAAATGCTGTCCAAAAAAATAACAAGTAACTGGAACGTCTACAAAAAGTATTACGAAATCGTAAAAATAGTGATCGAAAAGTTTACACACTACAAAACTTTTAACATTTTTAATTCATCAGATAATTCTTATCAATACACCACCAGATGATTTCCAAAAATATGCAGAGCAATACCTGCAATGCCATTTCGCGGAAAATCAGCAAGGTATTAGAAAGAGTTCTATAAATGACCAGAAATCAAATTCAAAAATAAAGCAAATTTACAATGTTTTGAACCGTAACACTAGTTATTTTGTTAAATTAATATATTGCCACCTCAGATGTTCTTCCATATGGTTATGTTTAGTTTGCAATTTTCTAGCTTATTAATTGCACATTCCCGTACAGGTGGTAATCGTGAAGATGGGTTTTCTTCATCTATGTTGAATACAATGTATGCATGGTCATTAAGTGTCTCTTCCAGGACTTTCCAGCTCAAGCCACATCCATGGCTGCCTCTCGGTCTGTACAACTCCCAATACCATTACCAACATGGGCAAGAACTATGGAATTGCCAGACGCTCTTATTGAGGGTGCAAAACGTTATCCAACTCGTAAATGACCCTTCATTCAATTCTAAAGCTAGATTACTAACTTCTAAAACAAACGACATACTAAGGGGACGCAAGCCTTAAAAGTACTTTGCTGTTTTTCAAAGACTTTATTCTGATCGTCAGGAAGTTGGATATTGAAATATTCCATTGGAAATATTTTATTATTAGTTAACTAGGTAACTCCTAAACGTTACGGCCCTAGTTGAATTCTCAGACTGTGGTCACTAAAAAGGCTCTTTTATTTTTAAGTCGGAAATAAATGATTGAACTAATTCGAGGTGGATGTTGAGGTGGAATCAAAATGTTTTGATTTTGTAAACGATTTTATACTTTGACAATATTGGTCTTATCAAATCTTGCACAATTGAAAAAATAACATAATTTTTTTTCAGTGATTTCTAAAATTTTTAACCAACCTGAATTTTAAATTTTTGTGTTTTTGAAAATGTGTATCTTATACAATTTTAAAAAATTCTAATTTTCAATTTTTATACATTCTCAAAAATCTTAAATAAGAATTTCACAATGAAACAAATTTACACTTTCATTTACGGTTAGCCTTAAATAATACATATGTTTGAAATTTTAGATTGTTAATGTACAAGGTGTAATTTCATCTTTGTACAAATAGTACATGAGTGATATGCATGAGAAGCAATTACAAGAAAACTTGATTTATTTAAAAATTTTGTTTAGATTGCAAGTATATAAGGGTTGAATACCAGCGATTGTATCATAAGCAATCTAACGCTTGCAACAGTAAAACAATTAACAATTCAACATGTTTAAGGTAAGCGAATTTCGTTTAAATTATATAATTTTATTAATAATTGTTATTTTACCATCATCAGTTATTGGTAACTTTGGTAATTTTCGAATCAGCTAGAGCCGGATTTTTGAATTTAGCTCAAAATAATGATAATTCTGGAATAAATAGCAATAATCCAAATGGTAATTATGGATATCAACAACAAGTTCCATTAACTTTAACAGCTGGACCAGTTGGTCATCAATCGTATTCTGCACAAGTCTCTTCCAATCAACAACAGTATGAAAATGAAGTAAATTTTGTATTGCAAATATTATTTTAAATCGTGTTTAAATTTTTAGGAATGGTCAAATTGCTACTAGTACAACTTATCGTCAGCAACATATCAACTCTGTTCCATCTGCTGTTACCACTCATGGAATTGCTACCAGCTACATCACAGTGCCTGTACATGGCTACTATGGTAACAATGGCAGAAATAATGGAAATAATGGTCCCTCTAACGGAATAAGTTCTAATTCAGTTGGATATGGAGGTTATGGTTATTCTTATTCGTCTGCCGTTGGAAATGTAAGCCCTTCCAACAACCAAGGAAATAATGGTGCACCACATCCATACGCAAATAATCAAAACAATCAGAGTGAAAACCAAAATAACAGTAATAGATTTTCGCATTAAATTAACGATTTTCCCTATTAACGACGGATAATGCCCTGCGATTTGTATTATATTTAAGAGCACCTAAAACTTTTAATTATGTATCTAATTCAGATTGTTTGATAATTTTGCTTGAATTTACTCATCAAATTATAAAATGAATTGCACATGTTAAATTATGTAAAAACTTGTAAATTTTTATAGTTTTAAATAATAGTTATTCCAGTTTTAAAATGACTTTTTTCTGCAACTATACAGTCTATTCCATTTTTAAAATTCTGCCGCTGATATCTTATTAAAAAAATTTGTTGATGCATGCCGCTGCATTTATATCCGACCTTCGCTCCCAAATTGTGAGGCTGAATAACTATGGCTTTCACATTTCTCACTTTTAATATGAGCTCACGTACTTCAAGTAGTAGGTACATAAATTCATTAATTCTTCAATAACTCGGAAATGGTGAAAGATATCAAAAATACTGAAAAGGCTAAAAATGTTAATAGATAACTATATTTTATTCTGAACACTTTTGAAAGTCATTCACCGTTTTCGAGTTATTTGAGAAAAACTGTCGGAAGTTATACCCAAGAACAGGTGGTTATTATAGCTATACCATTTCCTAAATCCATCCCCGTTTAAATTTAATTTGAATAGAATTTTGAATTTATTTTGGCCCTTTCTCTATATAAATACTTTTCTTTTATAAAATTAGATTAGACGTATCAAAAAATATTTTTTAAAAATTGTATCAAAATTAATGTTTCTTTTATTAATTTAACAAAGGGCCACTATTTGTTTTGTAATGAAAAGAGAATATAAATAATTAATCTTCTCATAGCATCTTTTTGGAAGATTACTAATTAAGAAACTTTTGCGTGGCTTCCATTGTCTTGTAAGTTATGAAATCCATTTTCAATTAAAATTAAACTTTTCCCCAAAATTTGATTAAAAATGTTCATATTTTATTTATATTGTTTGAAATTAAAGTAATAGGTTTTTTGTTACTAATTTTGATTGTACTTCATTCTAGATTATTTATTAAAACTTAGGAGAAAATCGCAACTGACGGTAATGCATAGAACTAAAATTTTTAAATAGCGAGCTATAATTTGAATTTGTTGTATATCTGCAATACATTTATTTTTGTTTTTCAATTTACTCCATTAATGTGACGTTAGAACGCTTAGATATAGGCCATTTGTTTATGCACTGAATCAAATTTGTGTAGTATGATTGGCCTATATATCTAGGGGTAAAAAGGCGATTATTTAATTTTGATTTCTTTGTAAAATAATACCTAAGAGACGAAATGAATTCAACTTTAATAAATCACTTTAATAATAAATTAATCTTCTTTCCCTGTAGAGCAATTTAATTTAAATTTTAATTGCCTAAAATTCCCTATTAACAGCTTTCAAAGTTTAGTAAACGAACCTGCATGATTTGAACGTAATCTTAAGACTTTTGCTCTCATCTAATCAACAAGTCCTGAACAGAAGTTGTATAACATTTCAATGCGGTTACTGTTGATTAAGGAAGGAAAATCACCAAACATATTTTTGTTGGCCTATAATATGTGACGAACTTTTGTCGGAAAATCAAAACACAACTTTCAAAAAGGGCTTAAACAGCACATCGATCAATTCCAAAATTGATTGAAGAGTCGTCAATTTCTGGAATGAATTATTATCAATTTTAGCCTAGCAAATGATCCAATAAAATTAATAAATATTGAAAGAAAAAAATACAAAATAATAAATAAATACAACCATTACTCTGCGGGGAATAGTGAAAATCTTGACAAAATTTGCTATCTTGTTTTGATTATTATGAAATAGCTTGATGATCAAATTAGTATTTGATTCGGAGAAGATTGTAAGTGACCATATAACGCAATTTTGGCAAAAATAATCATCAAAATAGTTCGATTAATGTTTTATTTCAGTTCTCGACAGGATTTTTCTGTTCAGTTATTGATTGTCATTTGAAAGACATAATTATAATTACAAATTGATTTATTTTAATGTCATTATTCTTAATAGTATTTATTATAATTTAACATTTAACATCTTAAACATCTAAGTACAATAAAGAATTTCTATATCTACTGATGCGATTACGTAATTGTGCGATCAGGAGGGTTTGGGTATCACAATAATTATATTATTTTGATATTAAATTATGTTAATTATAACTAGAACAATTTTTTTATGTTATACATTAACAAATATTATATAAACACAACAACATATATTTTCACCAATATTTAAGTGAAAATAATTTTCCTCAACATCCGAGCATTAACAAGACGTAGGTACGCATATATTTTATTATATACTCTCTTTACATACGTGGTTCTATATATACATACAAATTGGAAATAAAAAACTTCAGTTCTTTAAAAATTCAGTTTTCTTTTCGAATATGAGATGAAGACGAATTGAAAATGTTCTGATGTCCAATTGCAGGTGATCTGTGAAGCGAATTCATGAGTTCTTCGTTTTCTTTGCGAACTAAAACAAATAAACAACATTAGGAAAAACACTCAACATTGTTCTATTAAAAAATTTATTGATTTATTGCTTTAACATTAAAAATCTGATATCATCAGGAGCACCTGGTCTTTGTACCTACCAATAGCTAGCTCAAATATTAGAACAAAATTGTAAATTTCATTTTCTTACAAGGAGAAATCCAGAAGAAAAGATTTTTATTTTTCTGCTCTTTTTTTATTTTTAAAATTGAAATTATATAGCAAGATTTAATTTCATTTTTCTTACACAATTTTTTATTATTTTCAAAAAATTTTGTGAGTAACGAAGGTCCACAATGGGGGAGTTTCACTAGTCATAATTTTTGAAATAATATATGAACATAAAACTTTGATGAAAATGCTATATGAATGTATAATTGGTTAGTCTCAAAACTCACTCTTAGATTTTTAAAAACAATTTAAAGTTTGAGAGAGTATTTAAGCTGAGCGCCATGATTGACCAATGATAATTGTCATATGACAACATGACAATTATGATTGGTTCTTTTGTGTGACGTCAGCTCCTGTAGACGTCAGCTCAGGTAACGTTTTTCGCATGTTAGGAGTGCTCAAAAAATTTTTAAAAAAATTCTGAACACTCAGTTTGACCTCTACTTTCAAATAAAAAAATATAAAAAAAACAGTGAAACTCGTCCATTCAGGAAATTAACAATTTAATTAAAAATTAAACCTTGAACTTTCTTGAAAAATATTTTATAAATTTACATAAAAACTGAAAGTTTAGGTGGTATAAAATGAACAAAAACTATACATTTTGTGAAAAATCTGTACGTGGTTGAGAAAAACGACATAAAAGCAACAGGAAAAACTAACATTAACAGTGGAAATATAGCACACTGTAATTTAGCAAATGGAGCTTAATCATAAGACAAGCAAACTATGAAACAAGAACCTTGGGTTTAAAGCAGGAATTACTTTCTCAAAGTTAGAACTTGAAACTTGAGACAAATAAATTTATGTGCTAGATACTAGAGCAATGCAAAGATGGAATTCGTAATCCACGTTTCTAGTGAAATTTTAGATTTTATTTATGCTTTTGCTTGTCGATTAAAGTTTCACTACAATTGATGGAACTTGTATTTTTTTAAGGACATAAAAAAAAATTGTCAAGAAAACTATGAGAATAATAAAAAACAAAGAGCTTGGAAAGTCCAACTTTCATATGTCTATTATCTGTGCTTCGAAGGACAGGTCAAGTTCTTGACTTCATGAATTGTTACCATTAACAAAAAAGGTTTTGGAATGTCATTGAGGATCCCAGGCCCAAAATAAGAAGAAAAACTAATTAAAAGTGATCACTTAGTCGACTAATCGAGTGCGGTCTTTAAACTATCAAATGATTATTGATTAAATTTTATATCTACTTAACATTTACCTTCTTAAATTTTGAAATTTAAAATTATCCATTTCTTCCTATTTTTAGCTTTTATTACAATTAATAATCGTAAATCGTAAGAATTACGAGTGCAAATATTTAAAGAGTTGTTTAAATGATACTTATACTCATACATTTATTTGTTTACCTATAAGATCAATAAAAGTTTATACTATTCCAATCAATTATAAAAGTCATTACTCTGTTTGTTTACTTTAGTTAGTTCAAAAATTGAATCAAAATGTGAAGTGAGCACCAACTCGACGTGTTTATTTTAATAATGAAAACAGAATATAAATGTAATTAGTCGTCTTAGAAGTTCCTTGATTATTAATTAAGAAACTTTTGTGTAGTTCCTATTATCTTTCGAGTTACGAAATCCATTTCGATTCAAATTGCACTTCTTTTGGAAAATTTGATTAAACATCTTCGTTAGGTATATTTTATTGGCGAAGCAAAATTTATCGGAATGGCTTTTCGTTACGAATTCCTGCTCTGAATTTAATCGCATTTCCACGATACATATATTCCGGTTTACTTCTTTAATTAGCAACTATCATTATAAATTTACCTTTTTCCCAGTGAAAGGGAATATAAGTGGGTTGTTAAGAAACCATTCAGTTTAATAATTGATGTCAGAATCAGTTAATGACGAATTTCATTAAAATTTGGTTTAAGTATTCTACGCAAGTTTCAATTCATTTAATTAATTAAAAAATTATCACTAGCGAAATGATAGATTGCGAAATTTAATAAATCACTTCGATAAGTCACCAAAACTTTATCAAAAGTAAAGTAATTCAATTTAAATTTTAATCGCTTTATATATTTGTGCAATTTCAGTTTCACAGCTTTGAAAATTAATCAAAAACAAAATACTTTTTACGATGACCCTTAAAGTGCAGGTCATCAAATAAATACATTTTTGTTAGTCTATAAAATGCGATGAGCTTCTTCTCCAAGGTATAAAAATAGCTCTCGAAAATGAATTTTAACTGACAATGAAGTCATTTTTCCCGAAAAAGTTTTTGTTCAAACCACTTCAAGCTGTGCCTATGTTTTTACATTGTTTGGTGAACTTCTTGCGGTTTCAGCAATTTAGTACAATATTTGAGACTAATTATTTTGTTTTATTACTAGTTTACAAAGTTTACCCAGTTACTAAAAAACTGTTATATCGTTTGACTCCTTGTTATTTTTTTTGAAAGGCTTTTCTATTGATACGATGAGGTGTTTTGAGGCAGGAAAAATTTTTGAATCCAGTTCAGTGCTTGAAAATTTTACAACTTTATAAATTAATATTATGAACAAATTCATAAATAAAATAAATACATTCATAAACCTTACAATTTTCATTAGTTGCAATTTATTGATTTAATGACAAATTTTTTTTTTTTTTTTTTTTTTTTTTATTGACTCCATGGTTTTGTTACAATCTGTCAGGGACAATAAGCAACATTGTTTGATATATTACAAGGTAATAAAAAATAAAGTACATGACATATTGGAGAGCTTGCCCATTGGCATGCCTCCCTTAAAAGAGATAAGGTATCGCAATCACGCACTCAACACTTATCGCGTGGATATATCCATCGGATCACGCCGTTTTAGTCTTCTCACTTCTAGCCCCGCAAGTAGATCACTCACTAGTGCATTGGGATGATCCTCGAGACGAACCCGATATTTCTTGCTCGCATGGTTTATTTCTTCTCGGACACTTCTGATCTGCAAGTCTGCACTAATAACGGTGTTGGGGATGTACCAAGGTGCATTACAAATATCACGCAGCACTTTGGATTGAAATCGCTGGATCTTGTCAATGGTGGACTCACTTGCTGAACCCCACAACTGAATGCCATATGTCCATATGGGCTTCAGGATTGTCTTGTAAAGCAATAATTTGTTGTCAATAGATAAGGGTGACCTGCGACCCATAAGCCAGTACATTTTGCGATAGTTGAGACCCAGCTGTAGTCGCTTTGACCAGATGTGTTTGGCCCAGGTTAGTCGCCGATCTAGATGGAAACCTAGATATTTAACAGTTTCTTGTACTGGGAGGGTTTCATCAAATAGTACTACGCTAGGGCAGGTTTCCCTTCTGAGGGTAAACGTAGTGTGCACCGACTTTGTGGTGTTGGCCTTTATACGCCATTTCTTCAGCCAATTTCCTATCTTGTTTGTATGATCCTGTAGGATCTGGGATGCACGAATTGGGTCTTCATCTGATGCTAATATGGCTGTATCGTCCGCAAATGTGGCTGTTTCGGTGTTGTCAGTTTCCGGCAAATCTGCAGTATACAGGAGATACAAAATCGGTCCAAGAACGCTACCCTGAGGTACTCCGGAAAGAATTGGTTCCAAGGCTGAATAAGCTTCGCCAACCTTGACAAAAAAGTACCTGTTTGTTAGATACGATATTAGTAGACTGCTGTACGGATAAGGTAGGTACATTTTAATTTTGTACTTCAAGCCGTCATGCCAGACTCTGTCAAACGCCTGCGAAATGTCCAAGAAGGCAGCTGAACAATACCTCTTACTTTCCAGGTCAGTTCTGATTTTTTTAATGACTCTATGCACTTGCTCCACCGTTCCGTGTCCCTGTCTAAATCCGAATTGATGGTTGGGGATTAAGTTCCTGTCTTCTAATATGGGTTTCAATCGTTTTAGAAACAGTTTTTCAAAGATTTTGGATAAGATGGGTAGCAGACTTATAGGTCTGTAGGAAGACGTTTCAGCCGAGTCTTTCCCTGGTTTCTGGATCATGATCACCTGCGCTACTTTCCATTGTGAAGGAAAATGACCATATCTAATGATTGCGTTGAATATGATTCTAATTAGTTTGAAACCATTCTCTGGAAGGTTTTGTAGAATCTTTGCCGTTATCAGATCATATCCTGGGGCTTTCTTTGATTTTATTTGCTTGAAAATTACGTTTTTTATTTCATTCATTTTGAATTTTTTTATTTGTGGGCTCATTTGATATGGCGCTGCAAGTTGTTGTTGTATGGGATATTCTTCTTCAAGGGAAATTTCTCTTGGTGGTGGTTGGAAAACCTTGACTAAATGTTCCGCAAAAATTTTGGTTTTTTCTTTGTCATTTCTAGCCCATTCCCCGTTGGTTTTTCTAATTGGTTGATTAGTCTTCTGAGTTTTCTTTGTCGCACGCGTAACCTTCCATAAGGAATAGTCGGTTGCTTCAGTTGCTGTAAGGTTTTCAAGAAAATTTGTGATGTCCTCATTTTTGTGATCATTTAATAATTTTTTTAGTTGTTTTGTGGCCTCATTTAAGTTTGTTTTGTCAATTTGTGAGTGAGTTTGATGCCAACGTTTTCTTAATTTTCTCTTTTGCGCTATTTTCTTTTTTATATCTAAGGGACAAAAGCCAGGTTTGTCCAAGGTCAACGTAGGTGGAGTGGCGTTCCATGAGGCTTGCTGAATTAAAGTTGTTAATTGTTCTACTGCTTCATCTATTTCTTTTGCTGTTTGTAGCGAGATGTTGAGGTCTATATTAGTAGTGAGATAATTTTTGAATTTTTCCCAATTTGTATATTTATTGCATAATGTAGGTGGTTTGTTGACTTTAAAAACACAGGAATTAAGGGTGACTAGAAGAGGAGTGTGATCAGAAGATAGGTCTAAGCATGTTTCTACTTTTAGGTAATTATGGGAAATTCCTTTAGTGACGCAGAAATCAAGTATATCCGGGGTTTTATTTTGGTCAGTGGGCCAGTAAGTGGGTTCAGTTGGTGACAGCGGCAGTAGGTTGCAGCCATGCAAGGATTGGTACAATTGCCTTCCTCTGGGAGTAATCAGCCTTGAGCCCCAGTAATTGTGCTTAGCGTTATAGTCACCTCCAGCAATAAATCGATGTCCAAGTGATTGGAAGTATAGATCAAATTGTTCTTTTTTGATTGAGATGTTAGGTGGGCAGTATACTGCCGAGAGCGTAAGTGGTCCCTTCCAGTCATCTATTACAACTGAAGTAGCTTGTATGTTTCTAAGGCTTAATTTTGGTATTTCGTGGTGTTTTATATTGTTTTTAATGATTATGGCAGTCCCGCCTCTCGCTGTTCCTTCCGGGTGTTGGGTGTCATAAATCGTATAGTGAGGTATTTTGATAAAGCTTTTTTTGGTCATGTGGGTCTCCGATATTAGCATAATGTCTAAATTGTGATTTGTTAGAAAAGTTTTAATTTCTAATCCATGATTTACTATGCCGTTAGCATTCCATACAGAAATTTTTAGTGTGGAGACATTATTGTTGTTATTGCTTCTCATTACATTTTGCTAATCATGGTGATTAGGAGATCAAGCATCTTATCCATCTTCTCCATCATCTTTGTTAGCATTTGTTCGAGATTGTTTTGAGGTTGTTGCTGTTGATGCTGCATAATTGTTGGCATTTGATTTTGCTGTGGGTTGGGATGGGATTGTCGATTAAAGGTATCATTTGCAGTCATTTGAGCATAGGATATTCCATGTTGGACTTGGTTTCTATTTATTGGGAGGGGTGGGGGTGTATTTGTTTCTGGTAATGGTTGATTTTCAGGAATATTTTGAGAATAACTTAATTGTTTTTTACGTAGTGCCGGATACACTTTTGCTTGGAGTTCTTTATAAACCGAGCAACCCCTGAAGTTGGCTGGGTGCTTCAGTTTACAGTTTGTACATTGCACTCCGTTATCTCTGACTTTACGTGGACAGTCTGCAGTTGCATGGTCTTCTACACATTTAACGCATCGGGGTCTTCGTTGGCAGTATTTTTGCGTATGTCCAAATCGCTGACAGCGGGTACATTGAGGAACTTCACGCTTTGGGCGTTGGGGTTCTATACTAACTATCGCATTCATCAGATTTTTGACTTCGTATATTTCCTTGTTATTTGGTTTAGTTTTCAGTTCAATGTTGAATAGAGGAAGTAACCTTTTAGTTTTTCTTTCTCTTATGCAAGAGATATTTTTAACTGCATGACCCTTAGCTTCGATTTCCTCTTTGAGGGTTTTTTGGTCTACAGTGGGATGTAGGTTGCGTAATACAACGCGGAAAGAACGATCCTCTTTGAGTTGGTAGGTGTGGAATTCCGTGGTCTTTTCATTAAGAGCCTTTATTATGTCTGTATAGTTTTGAGGGGTGTTTGGTTGCACCTTTACTTGATCGTTGTATAAGCACTTAAAGGTGTGGCCGTTTGGTGCGCATACTTTGAGTAACTCGATTAAGGGTTGTATATTTTCCACACCCTCTATAAATATTGGTGGTGGTTTTTTTACCTTTTCTACGTGTTCGATTTCATCATCATTGTTTTTTTCTTTCTCCTGAAGGGGTTCGAAAGCATTGGAAGTCTCTACAGGTTTACTAAGCCAGCCATCGCTAAGTTTGGTTTGCTTGTGCATATTTTTCTTTGCTACTTCAGGGCTGTCATTTTGTCGTTGTCTTTTGCGATAGACTACGGTGTTCCAACTAGGTTCTTGGGTTTGAGATGCTTGTGCAAGATTGGCTGGTTGCATTGTTTGTAGTGTGGTTATAGGTAAACCATAAGTTTGGTTAATTAATTGATTCTGTGGCATATAATGATTTCCGGTCACCGTCTCTTGAGGCAGATACGGCCCTGTTGGCTGATAGTTTTGATTATAATATACTGCCGGGAATATATTCATTGGTTGGGGCAAAAACGTCCCTGGTTGCTGCTGCATCCCTAATGCATTTGGGTTGTAATAATGAGGGTTATTTGATGTCACAGCTGTTTCCATCTGATTGGATTGCAATTCATCGCGATGTATTACAATTTTTTGGGCATCACCATTATCATTTTTCTTAGAGGGAGGTGTACGATGCATGATTACATGATTCTAACCTCAAATGTTGTTTTATCTAAAAAGGTTCTATTTGTCACTCAATCTGTAAGAAATAACACTCACTACTGGTCTACAACGTTTTTTGCATGTAATTAATCCGTGCAAATCACTAAATACCATATATAGCGACTATTTTTACGAAAAACTGCTTCTAACACAAATTTGATGACAAATGCTTTATTTTTTTGGTTTAATAATTTTCAACTAGAAACTTTCTCAAAAATTGTCACGGATGCCACGGCAAAAAAACTGTTCATCATTCCTGAAGAAAAAGATTCAGATACCCAATTTTTCATTTCTTCGGCTGTTTTAAAGTGTTGCCTTTAGGTGCGTGTCTAATTGATAAAAAGAAATGGTAATCAAGAGCTAAGTCTAGTAAATAAAGCGGGTTGAGTAACAAATTCCAGGCAAGTGATTTCAACGTTTTTGCTTTGTATGACGGTGCGTTGTCATGAGCAAAATTACCTTTTCTTGTCTTCTAACCCACTCTGGTCATTTTTCAATCAAAGCATGGTTTAAATTGATCATTTGTTGCTGGTACCTATCAGCATTAATGGTTTCACCAGGTTTCCACCTCATTTTCCACCACCAGGTTCACCAGCTCATCGTTGAAGCAATTGTAAATATGTCTGCAAAGTAATGCTTATTTTTAATCGAATAAAAAAATTTGTTGTTTTTTGAGACGCGTTCTTCTGTCAACTAATTTTTATAGAAGAATGTCATAGATGTCAAATTTAAAAAAATGCAGCCATCTTTGTTACCTATAGGTATATACTGTGGTGAAACGAACCCAATAATTTTATTTATTTAAAATTTTATTATTTATTCATAATTTTAAAAGGAAGGAAAGCAGCAATTTTAATTTTATTTACCGTTATTAAAGAAAATTTTTAAATATTTTAATCGTAATTGAAATTTATACAAGAGGAAGGGAAAGGTTTGTTCTTTTTAACACGACTGTTACACAAATTTTATTAAAGACCATTTACTATGTGTGTTAGAGAGAGAGCAAAAGATTGTTCCTGGATTATTGTTAAAAATAGAGTGGGACTCTGGAAGACGTGATTGGTTGAAGTGCCGTTGGGAAGGGAACAATAATGTAAACAACAAAAATTATAGAGGAAGTGACTTATGGTCAGTTACCTTTCACCTTTTGGGTAACAAGTTGAGCTTTGTTTGTGAAGTGGCTAACGACCACGAACCAAGAAAAAGTTTTCTTAATAAAAAGTGCGATCGTACAAGAAAGAAAAACCAACGTGGAAAATCCAACTAGAAAAACCTGGGAAGGAGATTCCTGGAGCCACAAGTTTCATTATAAAAATCCAGAATTCAACAAAAAGGGTGAGCGTTTTACTTCCAACTTCCATACATCAGCGTTCCACACAATAAAACCAACACGACGGCAGTTTAACGAGAATTTTTTTGATTTAATTTTGTAAAAATTTTGTATTTCATTTTTATTGTAATTTTATTCGTAGAGGCATTAGTATTAATTTTATTCATTTTAACACTTGACACTGAGAATTGGTAATAAAAACAACTGTAGTAGAAATTTGAAGATCGTAAATGACAGGGTGTTTTTGTTACCAATTCAACACACCTGTTTTTTTCGCATCAACCTTCGGCCAATTTGTGGCAATAACAGAAAAATTTCAATTACGTTTTATTTGTTTTTCATACACGATTTGTTTAATTTTTAAAATAGAGTCTTGCATATTTAATTTAGCGTTTTCCTTTTTCTTTAAAATTTTCAAAGCCAGAACCACCCCAAGAGTGGAGCATTAAATTCATCTCAAGCTCACCGTAGAAAGAGTAGTCGAGGCAATTTAAAAAGATAGGTAGGTAGCAAAATTTTTGCACGCAAACCACCATAATACATTTGTAGCTATGCACATTTATGTCTAAAACCCGGAAGTTAATCCATACATCTGATAAATTGTCACCAAATTTTATACCAATATTTACTACATAAACAGAATCGACACTAAAATGTGTGTTTCATCACCAATAAATTAGTCACCGTTTATTGGAGGTTTTATTGATAGATTAATTTGACCGGACGACAAAAACACAGCAAACGGCAGCTTTTTTTCTGGTAAACATGGGTACTGAAGAAAACTTGTAGAGTGTCGCTTCTTGTCTATAAGTAAGTATTCTTTGAATATCTTAAAGATCCATTCTATTTAGATACTTTTTATTAATATTTAATTAACAAAGTGCACTGCGTATAATGTATAGTATAACTTTCAACCTATTGATGGTACTGGGGGGTATTCCATACCCCCCAGACCCCCCGGTGTCAATATCATGACATGTATGTGTATACCTCAATTTGCATCAATTTGGCAAAATGCCAAAATTTTTTAATTTAAAAAAAAATTATAATTTTGTGAATATTTTTGCATGAAATTTTATGCAACGTTCCTGCTCTGAAAAGGAACTCCGGCAAATTTTCGTCAAAATACACTAATTTAGTACCAACATAAACCAGTAACTATGTGAAATTTCCTAGAATTGCACCATAAATGGCGCCTCACTTTTTTGGCTTGAAAACATTAGTATCAGCAGTCCATTTATTTTAAGAAGTTCGTGATCGTTATTTCTCCTGAGTGAGGCCGAAAATCAAACAACAACCAACCAAAGAAAATATAAAATAAGAAATAACACTCTACGGTAGATCCCAAGGATAATTTTTCAGTGCGCATAAATTAATGCAAAAAACTAACAAAATGGCAATTTGAATTTGACAATCAATATTATAAATTTCAATTTTGCTAGTAAATTTTTTGTAGATTTAGAAAAACTGTGATTGGTTTTCTTTATTTTACCTGTATCAGTGACAGCTATTAGTGCTTTCACTTTAACAGCAAGTTTTGAATTTGCCGCTTTTTGGTTGTTGCCGGGTTTCAAGGTCACGAAAATCACTGAGGTAAATAACAAAAAAATCGGCGAGAATGACAGAGGGCTTGTCCAACCAAGTCGATCACATATCAGATGTGTAATATAACAGTTTACTAGAAAACTCCTCCTCTGTG
Source organism: Rhagonycha fulva (assembly GCA_905340355.1). Taxonomy (NCBI): domain Eukaryota; kingdom Metazoa; phylum Arthropoda; class Insecta; order Coleoptera; family Cantharidae; genus Rhagonycha; species Rhagonycha fulva. The sequence goes on from HG996556.1 coordinate 42,503,544, forward strand.
TCATTTATAGACAAACCGCTGATTGGTTCAATCATTTATTACCAACCAAAGAAAGTTAAGTTTACGGTCTACTAAAAACAGACGTACTTCTACGCTACGAATTGTCGCAACTCCCTAATAAATGAGGCCAAAGGAAACTAAAAAATCTCATTAATAATGTAAAGCTTAAGACTAGCTTTAGGTTAAATTATTTAATTTACAAAACTATTAAAACATCAACAATAAATTTTTAAAATAAAACTGAAGTTTTAATTTATTTTTAGTATTTTTTTCTCTGAGGAAGCTGTGAATAAAATTTGCAAAAATAGACGAAGACATCAGGAATCTGGGGGATAGGGAGGGCGGAAGTAATTTTGGTTTTTATTAATTTTGCTAAAGAAATTAGTAAACCAGAAAAACTATGCGACTGAGCTCCGATTGATTTTATATTACTGACGAAAATGTGGTAGCTCGGCCTTTGCTCTCACTTAGGAGAAACGTTACCATGGGTATAAGCTACAGGCCATAGTTATTCGGCGCCTTTGACCTCGGTCGGGCTGATTACAACCATTATATAAATTTTTATATTACAACTGCTTTGTAGAGTACTCAGGGGCGGATCTAACTACTTTTTCAAAGGGGGCAATTCCACAGATTGAAAAAAAATACAAAAATTGGTGATCTCTTCTTTACTTTTTTCTAATAATTTCAGTAGGTATTTATTTAAACACCCTGATAATCAAATCATAATTCTCCGATAACTTGAAAACTTTAAAACTCGAGTTCTCGTGGTTATGAAATGACTATAAAAGCTTCATGACTTTATAAGAATTGCGCAGAGAGAACTGGGAACAAATAACGCCCCACGTAGAAGACTGCTGAATATCGAAAGAGAATTTGATCTCATTTTTATCGTTTTGAAAGAATCAAAATTTATTTAAATGAATAATAATTTTCGTATCCAAGCATAGGAAAAAGTTCTAACTGTGTTATTTCTAATAAAATTCAAGAAAATTGATTTGAAAATCACAAATATGAAAATATCTGACACTTCTAGAAAAAAAAGTTCTATTACCAATTTTTATGGATTTTGTCAATATCTGAAGTTGTAAAATTGAATTGAAACTAAAGTATGTAAATATAATATATTCTTTTGAATTCTACATAAATTTTAATGCTTTTTGGATTGCGTAGATTCGGTAAAAAAATTTTAATCTCGCTTTTCATACAATCATCCATAAAAAGTTGCATAATAAAAATGATTTCCATATTTTAACAAAAATATATTCGTTATTTTATCTATCTAAACTACAATAACATAATCATTTGTTTGTTAATTAACCCTTTAACGCCCAATCTCTAGAGTTTCAAATTATTTCATACGAATTGCAGGTTTAGCTCCCTAATTTTTAATTTTAGTTTATTATCTTAATTATATACTTATAATAGTAAACCCAAAATTTATATTTAGGTTTTCCAAACGGTAAAACGTTAATACTCGTTGCTGGTGACTAGGTCTCCAAATTAAACTGGAGGATATTAAATTAGTGTTTACGCTTATAACATTATTAATAGCTCACCTTTCCAATACTAAGACCTCATTTATAGTAAAAATTTGTTTAAAATTTAAAATACAAAACAAGAACTATGCGTCACATTGGCGTAATGAGGATTTCCAGACTGTACTTTTCATTGTTATCATCTTTATTTTGGTAAAAAACGCCAAAAATAAATAAATTTACCTAACTGGAACTTCGATGGTCCGGCGAAAAAGTGTAAAATAACTCCGTTTTATTGTCACTCACAACTTCCGTTCTATGAGTTAAAGTCACAACAACAGCCAAAACGCTACAAATCAAGATAAAACTAAATGTCCCGATAATCACATACGCAATTGTCCGTTTTTTACAACTTCGAGGTGGTGGTTCGGCGGAAGCAAATTGTTTGGAATATGTTCGTGATTTGACACTATTTTGTCTCGCAGTGTTTACAATCCTAATTGAATTTTGCTGTTCAGCCCAATCTCTTACATAATTGTAATTTGAACTTCTTCTTTTTGTCGAATGTTTTCTTGCCCGCTTTGTTGCAAGTGAAGAACTGCTATGACGTCGACTTTTGTTACAAATCACTTGAGGTTGAAAATAATTATTATGGGTACTTCTGGTTGACGATCTGCGGCAATGATGAGGATGGAAACTACCGACCGATAAGATGGAATCTCTCCTGTTTTGAATTCCGTTTACGCATAGATTTTGCAGATCGAAGCCTAAATTTTCTGTAGGTGTTATGCATTTAATCGATGAACTTGTCGACGAACTAACAGTTCGATTGGAAAGAAAAATCTCGCGCTGAGTTTGAGGTGACGGTGAAGGTTTATATAAAACACAACTATCATCGATTTCGGTTAAAAAAGGTATATCACCGTTTTCACTTATTTCTATATGGTACGACATTCGTCAGACTTTTGCTTCAGATGGAACGTGTAAAATCTAATTCGCTCTCTACAAGACTGCCAGGCTTTTTATTTTAGTGTTTGTTGAACAGTTTGTATTATATCTGACATCAATTGATTTCTATTAATAACTTCGTCTGTATACATTCAATATAACTCTTATACCTCCTTATCGACACTTGAATAAGCGCGAATTTATAGAATATAAAAAGCTCGACGAATTAAAACCGTTTTTATTTATTTTGTTGCACGTAAATAGTTATATTATGAAGAATAACAACAAAAGAGAATTTCGGGTCGAGCCCCTCGAAACTTTATGAACTCATCCATATACAAACAGTTATTTTCAAAATATCTAATGAAAGGTCAACGAATCAAAAATTGGAAATCGAAACCTTCTGTGTTTTTGAAATAGAGTTCAAAGGATTTTTAAATTATCAAGAAATTTATTTGTTCATGTTAGAAAATCATCGGTTGAAATCTTAAACAGAAAGTCAAAATATGACTTATAAATATCTAAGTTTAAATATACATAAGTAAGTATAAAATAAAGAATCACAATCTTGGAAACAAGTAAATTATTCAAAGTGCTTAAGTGTGTTTTCTATTATTTATACTTTTTTTTTCTGTTCTGCATTCAAAATAAAATCACATCATAATTGATTAGTCAACAAAGCGTTTATAAAGAGCTATAATGAAAATAATAACAAACAAATAACAAATATTTTTATGGATATTCGAAAATATTTTGACTTGGGTCCACTTTAGTGCAAAATATCAAGTTTCTAAAATTAAAGCTTAATCGATCGATTGCAGAGTTACAGCCATCAGTACGAAGTTTAAATTTACTATTCTTCACTTACTTCATTATTTTTGATATTTTATTCTTACCACAAACGTAAAATAAATTTTCATTGCGCCTACGATAAGAAAAATCAAACCTTTTCGTTGACGCGCTTGGATAGATTTACAAGCTTTCAAATGTATTTTTGTTTCGATATATAGAAAAAGAATTACTATCGGTTAGAAAACAACGAAACAAACAAAAAAAAATATTTCAACATTTTTCGTAAAAAAATTACTTTGAAAATTATTCCAATTTTAAAAATAAAATGAAGTTTAACGAGATTACCGCTGCTTTTCCAAAATTTAAATTTGATTACAGTTAATAAAAATAATTAAATATAGTTAAACGAATGCAGTCATTGGAGAAAAATCATGTGTTCATGTCAGATTTGCATAGCAAGTAAAAAAATGCATGATTAAATTTGAAGTTTATATAATAATCCATTAATTACGTAAGGGTCTTTTGGGTCTAGTACGAAAAATCCGACATCAATGATATTATAGTTATTTAGAAAGTCTTGATGGAATCTGTTAGATAACTTTATAATTAAGTGATTAAGATGAAGATGAACGTCAAATATTGATTAGTTTAGCCTTCAAATTAGATTCAGTAATTGATTTTCTATATATATTATGTTTGATTGGTCCCAGTTGTTGCATTGTGTTGACGTTCGGTGCACTCAGCGTAAATACTTACAACAATGCTTGGAAAAAGCGGGGATACATCAGTCTACGTTTGCTTGTGCTATCAACAGCATCAAATAAATATTATATTTTTAATTGTGTATCGTTAAAAATATAATATTTTTAATTTTCTAGTTCCATTACATCTCGCATTACATTAAATAATCGAAATTTTTAAGTTTTTTTATATTTTGTCCTAAAGAGGACCGGCTTAATTTATCTAATCCGTCATAATCTCATAATGGGTTTACGGTTGTTATCGGTGGGTGTTTCGGTACTGTCATCAACTCATCAGGTACAGTTAGATTTTTAGGAGTGATTTGGTCCAGATCCATGGTTTGATTTGCCTGCAAGGCTTGATCTGCCTTTGTACTTTCTTCAATCCTTGTTAAATGTATTGATTCTATGTTTGGTTTGATTTTTTGAAGTTTCTTTAACTAAAACTTTTGAGTAGCTTTGTTTTGCATTCAATTTTACCGTTGTAAAACTGTACCGAATCTTCGGTCTCTTCCCTGGCCAATTGAAGTTTTCATTACATAGCTTTGCTAAGTTTTTCAGTTTTATTTTGTCAGGTGATATTTCTGTAAATTTTTTGTTTTCAAAGTTCGTAGAATGTGCTCCTATTTACATCATGTATTTGCTCTCCGGATATTTCAAGTTTTGATCAAAATTTAGCGTAAATAAATTCGGTCTCTTGATATGTTGATTATAAGTTGTCGAATGATGAGATGATGTGTGTATTCCTTGTCCTATTGTAAATTGAAGTTTTGATTGTTTTAATCTCCTTTCATTGTATGAAGTGGCACTAAATATGAAATTTGAAATGCAGAGAACATCGCCACTCAAGGATTGGAGGTTTCACTTTTTGAAACAGAAGGAAGGGACCCAGTTTTTCGAATGGGTTGTGAGCGGCTTTTATTCGGTGGCATTTGCGTGCCTGTATCCCTGATCTTTATGTTAATGATGGCAGTTTGTTAACTCAGGAGGACCACCGGCTTAACGTGCCTTTCAAAGCACGGATTAATCCATCGATTAGATCAAGTCACTTTCTAAGAATCGTCCGTTTTATCGATGACTCGATCAACGATTTCGACATACACTGTAACTAAATGTGAATATTACACTTGTATTTATTGGGAGTTGAGGGTGAACGAAACTAAACTTATACCAAGAGCCAATGCAATTCTAATATACAATTTTTAGTTTTTGATTTTATTTGGTTCCAATTCTGAATGATCCTCAAATTTTTATTTTTATAATTGATTTTTACATCCTCACCCACCATAATTTCATTAGAAAATGTTTAAAATCCGATGTCGGTTTATCGTACTTACGCCGGTGTTTTTGAAGAGTCAAAATGTTGAGAGTTTCTTATTTGAATAATCTTTGAAACTTTAAGTAATACGAGTAAAATATTATAAATGATTCAAAATCAAATAAATTACTTATTAAGCTTTCCGAAAATAACACGTACCTTCATCAGAATAATATCAACGAATTTAATAATATAACATTTTAAATCTTAATTGATTATTATAAAATTCTCTTCTTTGAGTTTTATTTTTTTTAATTTTCCAAAACGTGAGTTTCCAAATTTTTTTTTTTGAAAATTTTAAAAATTATCCTGACGCAAGGTAAGAAGGATAATGTTCAAAAATATTACAAATACTTAAATACAGGAGTAAATTAATGGACGCTCCCTAATACCCATTTATAAGTTTTTTTATAATTATTAAATCAATTTTTATAAACAAAAATTTAAATTTTAACAAACAATATATATGATCTCTTTAAATAGAAGCAATAATTATTATCAAAGCAGGTAATTGAACCCGCAGTAATTTATTAATCATTAATTTTGTCTTTTGAACGATTTTTTTATGAATATAGGTATATCAAATTAAATAACTAATCTTTAAAACTTTAATTATTAAGAGTTACTATAAGTGAATACATTTTAAATTCAACTTGTATCATATTATTCTGAAGAAGGAATAAATTAATTTTTCCGAAAGCCTAATAAATAATTTATTTAAATTTATTCATTTATAGTAATTTGTAATAATCAAAGTTTTAAAGATTATTTAATTTTTAATTAAATATTTAATTAAATAACAAGTTTTTAAATATATATTATTAGATTTTTTGTGGCACATCACATGACTTTCCCATTTACCAAGTTTAAATAATAACAAATTACATTTTTTAATTACATTTTATTATTAGGTTTCTTACTTAGAAACCTTTGCCCAAGTCAAAAAAATAAAAGATTTTGTAGCGCTTTCAGATGAGCAATAGCGTTATGACATTATATGATATACGTACATATTTCGAATGACCATACTGTAATTTTTTATAAAATAATTTTTTGGATAAGAAAAAAATCTCGTTAACCGATTCATGGCGTTCACAAAAGCAAAAAATTTTATTCATTTGTATTTTGGATGACCATTTAATAATTTGTCATTTTTTATAAAGAAGCATTTAGAACAAAGAAAATCTTGTTAAATCATTCATGCGCGTCATTAATAATCAAATAAACGAAAATATAAAAGTTTTCAGAGGAAGAATTTCAACCAAATTTTAATCAGATTTTTGATTGGTCTAAGTCACTGGGATGCAAAATTCAAAGTCAATTGGGGTTCGCGTTTGTTTATAATCTATCTGAAAAAAATGCACACTCTCAGATATTGTTCCAAAAAATTTTCAAGATCAAAATTATACCTATGAATCAAAATTCTGATGTGTTTACGTGAAGTTGGTTTTGAAATCGATCGCAATGCACACTTTTCTTTACTGCATAAATAGAAAAATAAAAGTGAACTGGCGTTATTATACATTCGAATACATATTTAAGAAATAATCAAATTACCAAGTTAATTTGAATTGCTTACAATTTTAATTATCTTGCTTTGATTATTATGAAATAACTCCCTGATTAACCAATTACGTTTTCTATGTTAAAATAGTAAAAATTAAAATAGTTTTACAGAAATTCATTTTGCTAAAGCAGAATAAAATAACATGTAAGAATTTTCAACTTCAAAATTTATATTATAAAGAAAAACAAAAAATCGAGAATTTTGTGAAACCGAAGTTCGGTATATTGAAATTCCACTGTATTTTAAAAATAATTATTATTGGAAAAATATTGTTTTTATTTTAATATTTAAAGTACGCTGAATAATAATGAATTAAATCAATATTCTACATAAAAAAATTCTGCACAATTTATGAGATTATTGTGAAAAAACTTATTGGTCATTTTTAAAAGGGCTCTCAATTTTGTTATAGAAAATTTCTTAGTTGGCCTTATAGTCAACAATTTTTATTATTATTAATGTAGTGTCTATCCCTTAATTTTACAAAAAAAACAAGTAGTAAATCAAACCAACTTCATTTTTTAAATATTTTTTTATCATGAAATTCTATTCATTTAGAGTAAACGATTTGGCCATGGCCATCATTAACATAAAAACCAGGGTTACAGGCTCGTCTGGAGACAAGTCTAGCAAACTACCTATCGGACGTTAAACAATTTATATGCTCACAGATTTAGCACTGCCAAGAAAACGACGCAGTGGCTGGAAATAACAAGCCCTAGGCTTAGGCTGAATTTATTCAGTTGAAGAAGAAAAAGAAAATTTGATTTAAAAAAAATTGCATTATTTATTTCTATGAATGGTTTAAGGCCGTGTGACACTTGTATTAATTTGTTAACAAATTTGTATAATGTCACATGGCCTTTAGTAAAAATAAATCTTAAAATAATCCTGCGTACAGCCTTGCATATCACTAATCTGCAAAAATTATGATTCCCCCCCCCCGCAAAAAAACCTGGTTATAAACTGGAACAAAACCATTCACATTTTATACACATTTTTTTAAATTTTTAAATTCAAATTTTTCTAAGAATTACAAAAAAATAGCAAAACACTATAACACGAAAAATAAAACACTATAGCAAAAAGTGCAAGTTACTTCCTGCCAATTTCGTCACTGCAATAAACAAATATTGTGATTCATTAAATTACTACCTCTCTATACCACCAATCGATTCAATTTTGTTTGCCAAGTTGTGGTTAAATGTGTGATTTTTGATGGGAAAGAAAATTCAATTTTTTGGGCAAATGAAATGATTGTGATGGGAGTGAAAAGTGTCGAGTACGAATTTTTGTAGAGAAGCTTCATAGAGGCTGTAATTATCAAAAATTAATTTTTATTCTAAAATTTTTGTGAAAAAGTAGTGTCAATCGTAATCTTTATAAAAATGTGTAAGTGCTGAAAGAATTAAGAGGATGGTGGACGTGAACAAAAGTAAAGGTAGGTAAATGTAATTTTTTAACACTGCATTGATTTTGGGAGAAAAGGTGAAGGCTTTGGATTCTCCATAACTTCAAAAAATTATAAAGTTGAATAAAAATTAATTTAAACGGAAACAAATTAAGCAATTAGGTTTTAAATAATTGAAATTAATTGTATCATAAATTAAAAAATAAAGCAGCAAATTCTAAGCGCCAAATTTTAAGCCTCTGATTCTGTAAACGTGAAAAATACGGTTTACTAGTAGGAATTTCGCATTTTGTATAACAAAGCTCAACAGGTTAACCCCAATCCCAATTACCAAACAATTCAAGTTGTATACAATCTTAATTTAGCTATTGTTTAAGGAAGAATTCAAACTATGATACTGAAACCCTATGAAACTGGATCCGAACTTTGATGGAACAAACTGTCTCTTTTTACAAAGAAATTTAAAATTACTTTCCATTCCAAAAAACCCCAAACCTTAACGTTTCTTTATGGAATGTTCCAACAGTCGACTTTCTTTCAAATTTTTACAAAGAAATTATTTCAAATTTTTGATTAGATTTTCTAGGTTAGAAACTCATGTTAGATTCTTGCCGGAATTTAGTTTATTTATTCATGAAATGGGGGCGGGAGATTTAAAAGCTGCTGCTGCAATGCTGCAACTCCATTAATTAAATTTTTAAATAAATATTTTAATATTCTTTTCATTCTACTGCAATATGTTGTAAGAAACTTTGTGGTATGCATACTGGCTATACAATATTTTAATAATGACGCAGTTGATACATTGCAAAGCTTGCGACAATGGGCGAATGCAAACTACCTTTTCAACATACTGTGCAGGTAAATAATTTAAATCTTTCCGACATTTATGTATGCTCGAATTCAATATTTCTCTCAAATGCAAAATTATTTATGTTTGTTTTACAGAAATAAATCTAACATGTTTCAAAATTTAATAAACAGAGTTAAACCTTGTGTCCGTTTTAAACGTCTATATTCAAAATCAAATACGGAATACCTACGGAAAATCGGAATTGGGTTAGTAAAACTTGTAAATAATAATTGCGTTTTGAAATTACTTAGTTCCACGAAGTGAAAAAAAAAATGATTAACTAAATTAATAATCGGTTACCTCTTGTGAGGGGGGGGGGATGTTTCTATATTATTTACCCTAATTAACTCAATAATATAACATGTTTTTGCCACAAATTGATTTACCAATAAGACGATGGGGCTTGGTTTTTTTGATAGCATATTTAACAAAAGTTAATTTTGACTTATCTTTTCTTTTCATCATTTACTAGCAATGTGTCCGTTTCATCACTTCTAGTGCAGCCTTTAAAAATTCATTTATTTGGTCAGCTCTTATCTCGAGATTTCCATTTACAATTTCCTTTCTTGTGTAATCTGATACAATTTCATTATCTTTTCAAAGTTCTCCACTTAATTTATTCCGTTATATAAATTGCAGTTAAGCTTAATATATTAATCATATTATGCAAATAAATGTTGAAAGCACAAAATTTTACTTACTTAGTCTAAAATTATCCAATATTCTTAATGTTTCTAACGAGGCACTAATGTCACTTTACGTGGTTAAATCTAGAAATCCTATGTGTAAGGACATTTAATCAAAAGTAAGACTTGGTAACGAACCGTTGCATCTTCATAAAAGTTAACGACAAAAATTCCTCAACGTAATAAATCACAAGTACAGTTAATATGATTTAACGTTGTCCGTTAACTTAAAAAAAGCAAAAATATAATAAAATTTTTTTTTCGGCAACTAAATTCTACGATTCTAAAACCTCTTATATTGTCGAGAATTATGTAAAATTTTCTTTTGGAACGATTCCAATATCTCAGCTAGAAAATTATAAAATCAAATAAACAATCAACTTGAAAGACAGTATAAGCTACATAACTAGCAATAAAAAATACTTTATAATTCTTAGGTCATCTTAAAAATATCGTAATCTGTTTAACTTTTAATTTAAAAAATAATAAACCGAGTTTCACACGCCATTAAGCACAAACTTAAAATTAATAATAAAAGTCATCGATAAAACAATAAAACCCGAAAGAATCGTTTTATCTTCCTTTCTGATTCAAGATAATATTCACTGATGGGTAAATGTATTTTGAAATCAAAATTAATTCTTGTAGCTTTCTAATAAAATTGAAAAAGATACGATATAAATTTTCGGTTTGTTTTATTAATTATTATTTAAATAAATTCTATTTATTCAGTGCAAAGCAGTTGAAAAGTTGAAGAGAAAACAAATGATATTTTTTTGCTAATCTCGTTAATGCATTCGTGCACGTCATTGCTATTGCACTTACATTAGTAATATTGATTGTTGGATGTTGGTGGTTTTGTAATTTTCCATAGCGTCTGTTGCTAAACTACATTTTTTCAAGTTTCTTTTCTGTTGGAAAACTGGTCATGTAAATGTTACGGTCCATTTTATTTATTCTTGAAAAGAAATATCATAATCTTAATAAATTGATAGGTACATTCGTTTTTAAATTGTCATTTTGTAACATTAAGTATGATATTTCTAGCTTTTGACTTTTTGATTTTTTCATCTTGTAATTTAAGGCAACAAAGTTTGGTAACAAAAAGACAATTCTGTACAACGCATTTATCGAGTGAATTCAATTGTTAGCCATTTATTATGATGGCGTGCGACGAAGTAATTTGTTCGTGTTGACCTGCATTTGGAACATTTAAATTGAAATGAATTTAATTTACGGGAATTTTATCAAATTGATTTTCTTCGTGCCTTAAATGTGACAATCACAAGATATGCATTTATTTTATACTCCTCTGTACTAGTGCTGGGACATCGAAACAAAACATCGATGTTGAACATCGATGTCAACATCGAACCTGGACATCGATGTGAGCATAACATCGGTTGCAAAACATCGATGTTTTCGTGACATCGATGTTATAGGAGAAAAATATTAACGCCATCTAGCGGCTGAAATTTCAAGTACAGTAATGGCTGGCGTAAACAGTATAACGCATGCGTATATAATGCATAACTGATTTGACAGCTGTCAAACGCTTAATTAGTACTTAACCTCACTAGTTCGTATTCACAATTATCGCTCACCATTCTTAACGTCTTCCTCCTCCCTTCACTATGGGTTATGATAGTAATAATGTGTGAAGTGTTACCAACTGCCAAGATTTAAAATTTAAATTACAAATTTAAATTAATTTAAAATTTAAGTTACAGAGCCGCCACAAGACTAAAAATAAAAAACATCGAAAGGCTAACATCGAAAAGCAAACATCGATGGTATTCGATGTTTTAAAACGTCTGACGCGATGTCAAAATATCGAACATCGGTCGGGTAAACATCGATGTTTAGAAAACATCGATGAATATCGCCCAGCACTACTCTGTACTCAGTTTCAAAACCTAAGCTAGTAATTAAAGATAGCAGATCTATAGAATGCAAGAGTTACATGTTCCAAAAAGCTCAACTAATTGGACGTTACATTCTTCCGAGCCAATCATGATATCACATCATGATCACGAGATGAGAAATGCCCAATCATATAAGTTTGGTGGATGACAATATCAGGTGATGCTTGTAGTCTACTAAATAAATTTTTTTAAAAATGTTGTTTATTTACGTTTACATTTTTGAAAATATTCAACACTGAAAGCTCAAACTTCTCATCACACAAGTTAACTATCAGCTTTCTAAGACATTTACATAAATTCTATTTTGGAAAATAGATTTTTATAAACAAACCGCTGAAGATAGCAATAAAAATGTTGGTGTTCCACTCTTATTTCATCTTTTAAATAATTCTCATTTAGTAATCTGCAGTTAGATTATACTTATTTAATTGTAGCATGAAAATGGTAGTTTAGGTAATATTAATTCTTTGTTATATTATTTTTTTGAACAGATTGCATCTCATGTTCATGAACAAATGACATTATTCAAAAATTTGCAATTTTTGTATTGTGGGATGATCTGCAATATTGCACTTTATGGCATAAAAAAGTGACACACTCTAACTTCTTACACTCCTACAGTAATCGCTCAGGGCAGTATTGTCACTATTTTACATTTATTATTATTAAAAGAACAAATTTTATTTTAAAATTTAAATTATTCAAACAGATAAAACTTGTATTGACTAAAAAAATTGCAAAATTCTGAGATCTTTAAATATTCAGTTTTATTGCACAAATGGATCACAGATCCAATTGAATAAATCCTGATAACAGTACCAGAGCACATTTAACTTGCGGGAGACTTTCTGTGCTCTTAAATTTGTTAATCATCAACAATGTTAAAATTTCCACTTCACGTTTTAATTAAAATTTGTTGAAATTTAAATTTTTAGCACAATTGTGTTGTGGTGATATTTGACCAAATTCCATCCAGGTATGATAAAAATTTAACCCAACTTCACATGTCATCAATTAAATTGTATTAATTATTATACAGTTTGAGATTCCTCAACTTTTTTTTCGATGATCTACTTGTAAAATTGGAATTGATTTTAACAAACCGATAAGTCTTCCGCCTGCTGATTCAAGTAGAAGTGGAAATTTTATAGTACTTTTAAAATCTTCTAAAATCCAATGTCTTAAATTTCACTTAAAATCAATAGGTTTATCCACAAAATTATCACTCCACCCGGGAATATTATAATAGGAGCCCAAAGCACAAAGCCGTCCTGATGGTCTGATATGTGGCAATAGTCGCCCAAGACTGCCTTTGTAATTTTCTTTGCTCAATTACGACATGGACAAAAAAATTTCATAAATTTGTTCATTATTTTGTGTTTTGTTGTGGTATTCCGTTGTTTTGTACTCATACTGAACCAATTGTTCAGGTTTATTCTATTGTATGTGAAACATTTCTAAGCATTTAATGAAAAACATGTTAAGATGTTAGATGGATTGTGAGGTGGAAACCCGTCAAGCAGATCTTGACGATTGCTTTAATCACCAACAGCGTAGATGTCCACTGGAAGGCCGAGCTTTAAGAAATTCTATTTGGTTCTATTTTGAGGCCTCCTCGTGCTACGTTTCCTTCTTTTGCCACAACTTAAGACTTTTTTAAATTTTAACTTAACTTTAACTTAAGACAGAATTTCCGCTCCGTAACACAATCAGTGATCTCATCATTCCACCACTGCTGATGGCATATTGTATGTAAGTTTTATAAATGCATCATTATTTCATGATTAATTTGAACGTGTTGAGTCTTATCTATCAAGGAATAATTCAAAATTATTGTGAAAATAAATACAATCTATATAAAAGAATTTTGTAAGAATCGGTTCAATTAACTATTATTATTTACAAATTACTATATTAAAATTATTTGTTTTAGAATTTGAAAAAAAATGATATCACGGAAAGGCCCGTACCCAGGATTTAATTTCGGGGGGGGGGGCACTTAGTAAAAAGTAAAATTTGTAATGGTTTTTCTTCCGAGAATTTTTATTATTATAAACAAATTTTCATTTACTTTGAAAAAAAAAAATTTTTTTTGAACATTTCGGGCCTGGGTACGGGCCTGTCACGGATCAAATATTTATAAAATATTTGGGTTGGAAATTAGGGGATGATTTTAGAATACAAAAATATATCATATCACCTTATACGAATTTCTCATGTATGTACATATGGGGCATTCCACACCAAATCGATCACTTTTGAACCCGACCCCTTTTGATTTTCCTGAAATTTTTACATATTATATCTCACCAAAAACAGTTCTGAGAATTTTTTCAAAATTTTTTATTCAACCCAAAAAGAGTTACAAATTTTTAGAAAAACTGATGTTGTTTTTCTTCGAACGATCGTAACTATGTCAAAAATTGACTAATCGGAACGTTTTTTTTTGTTTTTGTTTGTCTTTAAACGTACTTTTCAGGAAAAAATACAAAAAAAATATTCAAACTTGGATTCTACAAAATTTTTTATTTTTTCGGAGAAAATCATTGATTTTTCAAATTTCGACACTTTTTTTCGTTTTTTTTTGACTGATTTTTTTATTAAAAAAAAAATTTGATTTATTCCGCGTATAACAACTCAAACCCCATAATAGGCCGACATTTTTATCTATTTCTTTTGTTTAATTAAAAAATATTATTTGCGTAAAAATAAAACAAAATATTTTTTAATTAAACAAAAAAATAGAAAGAAATGTGGGCTCATTATGGGGTTTGCGTTGTTATACGAGAAATAAATAAGAGTTTTTTTTGAAATAAAAAAATCAAAAATCAGAAGTGGACAAATTTGAAAAATCAATGATTTTCTCCGAAAAAATAAATAATTTTGTAGAATCCAAATTTGAGTATTTTTTTTTTGTATTTTTTCCTGAAAAGTACGTTTAAAGAAAAAAGTTTAAACGTTTAAAAAAAAGCAAAAAAAGAACGTTTTGATTAGTCAATTTTTGAAATAGTTACGATTGTTTGAAGAAAACAAACATCAGTTTTTCTGAAATTTTAACTTTGTAAAAAATTTTGAAAAAAATTACACAACTGATTTTACGTATTATACTATCCCATCAAAAACAGTTCTGTAAATTTTTTCAAAATTGTTTACAAAGTTAAGAATTTTTAGAAAAACTGATGTTTTTTTTCTTCAAACGATCGTAACTTTTTCAAAAATTAACTAATCTAAAAAAATACAAAAAAAATATTCAAACTTGGATTCTACAAAATTTTTATTTTTTCCGAGAAAATCATTAAGTTTTCAAATTTTTCCATTTTTGATTTTTGATTTTTTTATTTCAAAAACAACTCTGATTTATTCCGCGTATAACAACGCAAACCCCATAATGTGCCGAATTTTTTTTCTATTGTTTTTGTTTAATTAAAAAATATTTTGTTTTATTTTTACGCAAATAATATTTTTCAATTAAACAAAAGAAATAGAAAGAAATGTCGGCCCATTATGGGGTTTGCGTTGTTATACGCGGAATAAATCAGAGAAAAAAATCAAAAATCAAATGTGTCGAAATTTGAAAAATCAATGATTTTCTCCGAAAAAATGAAAAATTTTTCAGCAGTTTTTCTAAAAATTCGTAACTTTTTTTAGGTTGAGTAAAAAATTTTGAAAAAATTCACAGAACTGTTGTTGATGAGATAGTATAATATGTAAAAATTTCAGGAAAATCAAAAGGGGTCGGGTTCAAAAGTGGTCGAATTGGTGTGGAATGCCCCATATGTATGTGCAGACACTTTACTGTAATGTAACTATCTGTTTTAGACAGTTACCGTGCCTTTCCTTTGGCTAGATGGCGCTGCAGTTGTAAGGTATTTAATTTATTTACCTAACCTACTAAGCGATTTGGTTTATTTGTACTATTTGAAATTTGAAATTGAACAAGTTTTATTAATTAATCATATTTACAATGTAGTGTAGTACTACAAATTGTAATACTACAACTAGCAATTATTTTAGTTAATACACATAAAAAATTTTTTAGCAAAATGTACAAATCGACATGTTTTTTCTCTTTAATATTATAAAAGAAATAAAAATAAAATTATTTTATTTTTAATTGTCATTTTTTGATTGGTTTATTGATAACTTATAGAAAGCTCCAGTGCGGCCTTCAGGCCGCACAGCCAAGCCAATTTAGTGTAAAAATTAAACTCTACTTAAAGTTGGTAGGTTATTTACCTTTCAAATGGAAAAGGTTAGAATAAAGTTCAAATTTGACCTGGAGTTCAACCTGGTGTTCTGAATTAAGCAAAATTCACAGAGGGGATTGCATGTGGATGGTAGAATCTGGCACTGCTGATAAGTTTGAAAATGTAAGATTACCAACCTTGATTGATTATCAAACCCATCAGCCGTGTCGGATTCTACCATCCATATACAATGCCTTACGTGAATGCAGCTTTAGATATTTTAAGAATCGTTAGGGATTCAAACCCAAATTTCTTTATCAGTTGATTATTTAACTTGAAATGTTATATTATTGTTCAATTATTAGTCAGTTTTAACTACAGTTTCTTGCGAGATGATTTCAAAGCAAACCAATTGTTTAATTTATTTGTTTCGTTGAGCTGCTCTTTTAAAGGTGTCTGAAGTTTACTTTATGTTATCTATCCTAAAAGGTCTAACCCATCCTGGAATCAGACTTTCAGCCTAATTCCAAATTTAACTTGGTTTCTGCTGTGTTAATACGGAAATTTAAAAATCATCAGTATGTACATTTTTTAATTATTTTATGGAATATTTGACCATCTTTTCTGTTTCTATAGTAATATACAAAATGCGTTGTGCGATCATCATGAACTTTGTATTAAGAGCTATCAAAATTTCTTGCAGGAGCGTGGTCCAGCTAGCCTAAAAGAATAGAGAAGACTACAGCCTGTTATTGTGTAAATTGTACTTTTATTATTCATGTTGCATAATATTTTAATTCCAAAAATTCTTATAGGCTCTAAGACTTCTTGAATCATTCCGCACAATGGCCTTACTATACGGGGTATACTAGTTCAGGATATTTAAGGATAAAGAGAAAGAGGTATTTATAAACTACAACCTCCTGTAGGCCATCTTTATTATACAGTGTGTTCACGAAAAGTGGTAACAGTGAATAATTCTTAAATATTATTGTTTAAATCTTGTGTTTTTTCTAATTTTTTCTTATGTGACCTTATGAAAATTTTATATGTATTTATAGAAAAAAAATTTCAGATTACAAAAATGTTAAAAAAAAACATGTTGCCATTTGAAAAAAAAAATTTATGTTTACTTCCGGTTGAATTTGAAGTATAGAAAAATATACTTTGACAGTTTCCAATAGAAAATTTGGAGTTGAATAAAAAACCATTTAAACTTTTTTTTGTATCTAGTAATATTTAAGAATTATTCACTGTTACCTCTTTTCGTGAACACACTGTATATCGTCATTCAAAGCTGGATAAATATTATAATTATAATATATTTTTCTGTGTACAATTAAAGCAAAATTTTAATTTAAAAATAATAAACCGCATCTTTTGAACCAGCAGTGTGGTGTTAAGCATATACTGGCAGGCTAGGAATCGGAAAACAACAGTTCTATTCCTAGTCGCGCCACATACACTGCTGGGAAATCGGAGATAGTACAATGGGCCCGGTTTAGAGGCCTAAGTGCGTGCGAGCTTGTCTTGCCCTCCACAATAAAATCCAAAATCCAATCCGCATCTTTTGATCCATGAACATATCATTTTAAATATATTTTGAAGACAAAACCCATCTTTTTCATCAAGCTTGCAAAAGATTCGGAAAGAAAAAATATTAAATTTAAAATTCCAATTTTTTATAATAAATCTTTTTCCATTTAATCAATTGAAAACGGTAAGGAAAAGCGTAATTAATTTTTTCCTAAATCTACAAAGTCAAAAAGCATTCGTAATTGATCGGTATTGTTTAAATAGAACATCGCTGGGAAAGAGTAAGCTCAAAAGTTGTTTTCTCTCCAGATTTTCGCAAAAAAATTTTGAAACTTTGAGAAAGAAAAGATTTTCAACTGCACTTGTTTCACTGGCAATTAGAAATTAAAACTACTAAAAAATTCCAAATTAAGTTAATCGCTCGCGAAGTCAAAGAGAATTTCCACTTCTGTGCACAAGACACAGGAGTGTTGAAATGAAAGTAATATTAAAAATAAATTGTTTATGAACCTCAAAAATATGTATCTGTAAATTAGTAGGTGGCAAGATGAAAATCGATCAAAAGGGCACTCAAGCTGATGCGAATGCGCGCATATAACAGAGAAAATTGTTGAATTACCTGAGTTATGATATATAGCAAAATTTCTTATATATTGTACACATTATGCGATGAAAAAGCAACAAAAACGAGCAACGATCCATTATAAACAATATAAATAGAAGCAATGTTTTAAGAGAAAACAAAGAATTTTATATTATACTCCTACTTTTTAACATGAATATTTTAATATTTCACAGATTCGACAGTGGTGATCGATTTAATTTAACAAAATGTTTATTTTGACAGTTATGAAAACTTCCAAAATTGACGCAAATCAACTAATTTGTTTTTACGTAGGTATAATTTATAAAAAAATCTTACCCATATCGTCGATAATAGGTGCCATTCTTAACGTAACTCCTACCAATAAGAGGCACATAAACAACAACAAACACGCGGTGGCCACTATCGTCCACCTTGCTCTTTGAGGAAGTTCATCAGGATCCAACTCTTTCACTATTTCAGGTACCGGTAAAGCTGTTATTTCAATTCGATGATTTTTCATTCGCCTTTTTCTTCTTTTCCTACGCTTCCGTCGAGCCCGTCTTAACGCTTCTCTATTCATCATGGCTTCTTCATCAATATTCTCAAAGTCTTCTATTTTTAACGACACGTAATCGTTATAATGCATGTTTCTGTAACAAAAAAAGTTGTTTGAAACTGAAATTAATTACTTAGTAAAACCGCAGTCACACAAAAAATTTTAAAAGTTTTCAAAAGCGTTAGTTAATTTGGAAAGTTTGAAAAAGCAGTTTGTTATTTTAAAAAGCCTATTGTCAGGTTTATACACCCTAACTTCTATTATGTTATAATTTAAAAACGAACTAAATAGAAAATCAATTTGTCAAAATGAAAATCGAAAAAAGTTGGTTGTATTAAGTGATAATTTATTTTTGAACGATTTAATTAACTCGTTTGTAGTGTCAATCAGTGAATTTAAAAGTTCATTAATATTAAACGAGACATTTGTGCAAATAAATTAATTTTATTATCATTGTTTCATAATGTTAACAGTTTCTTGTGTGCTGCACACATCTTTTAATTAATTAGTCTTAACCATAATATTTGTTTGGTAAAACTTGGACAAGTAAATACTGTTAAGTAAACCCAAAATTGAGCTTCACATAATCTGGGTATAGTAATACGTATTTATAACTTCGATTCAAAGTTTACATTCTACTTCATAAAATAATATCGTAGTGGTTTGTGTTCTTGTTTTAAATTTTAAACTGATTTTATGCAATATAGACAGTAAGACCAAAATGGTTTATTAAATATATGGGGCAAGTACGGCCCTGATCACTTATTTTCTGACAATAAATTTTTTCGGAAAACAAAATTTTTATCGAAATTTGGAGCGTAAAATTAGTAAAGTTTTGAATTAGTCAGATGTTAGTTATCGACTATGGATCGATCATAGATCAGTAAATAATAACGTTTTAACAAATTAAGTTGCTACAATGTAACAAAGTATCGAAGGCACTTGCATTTGTTGTGTAGAAATTTGTATTTACTAATTACCATTATAATATCAAAGATCAAAATATAACATATCTACGGGGGAAATCTTAGCATGCCGAGAAAAGTAAAATTAATTACTTATATTTTCGTTTTAACATAATTGAAAGACTTTCTACCTCGTCATCTACGCTAAAACGTTTAACATCAAAAGAAGTTATGTCGAATTAATTTAAATTATAAATTGCGTAGTAGCAACGTCTGTTGTCTGTTTCAAAATAACGTACAGAATTTAAATTATTTCCAACAATTTTGGTATTTCATAAAATTTCAATTAACATTTACATTTTCGGTGTTGTTTTTCACAAAAATAAACGAAGCGATAAAAATGTAGAAGTGAAGTTTACTTTAGCCATGTCCGAGTAGTTAGATAGACAACATATTGAACGCTTTCAAGCTCGAAATCGTCTATTTCGGCTTATTGTAATCGGATTAGATGTTTAATTTCAAATTAAATTATGCGGAATTAAGATAAGTCTCTTTAATAACGAAAGCTGTTAATAGTCTTGTTAATAATAACTTTTTGTAATGAATATATTCTCTTATGAAAACAACCAGAATTAATGAAGGACCGCTCAAAAATTTTGTTCGTCGACTATTTAAAATTACCCAACAAGCCTAAAGGTCCCTACACACGATCCGGTCGGGTTTGAAAAGAATCTAAGAAGCAACAATTTTTACTTAACATTGTTTCGGGAATAAGAGAAAATAAAAAATGAATTGAATCCATCATTCCTCATTAATCCGTTATTTCTGAAACGAAATGATTCAAAAAATTATTCGAAAATATATGAGAAACTTCTATAACGTACTCGTATAAGACAATTTGTAAATATTTTATCTAAAATTATGATCAGAATCTTCTATGCAATCCATTTTACATGAGATAATGTGGTTGCATATCACCTCAAATTTAAATGACCACATCGGATCATTTAACTTAGAGCCCGGATTTACATGCACGTATATCTCTATTTTATGATAGCCAACTTTAGACTTTCTTGGTGTTTCCCATGATTTTCAAAGAAATGAAAGCATTTTTACATAAAATTGTTTGAAACGTTTAAAATTTAAAAGATTGTACAAAATTATCAGCAACTTATAAATGCATATAAATCCGAACTCAAATTATAATTTACACTATATACGAGATTTTATAATGCTAAACACGCCAAAAGTACATCAGTGTTAAAGAGAGATAATGTTCTGGTTTAAGTGCGGTAATACTAAAAGTTTTAATAATACATAAAATATAATATGACAATTTTGTATGTAGATGAGACCGATATTCTACAGAATGGCTTACCCAAATATCGAGGGGAGTAGAATATAATAAGAAAATAATAGTAAAATAAAAGTAAAGCATCATCTATTATACTTTATAAAGTATTATCTCACTATCATCATTATCAGTCGTTTGTATCGACTGCTTTTCGAGTTTGCGTTTAAATTGTTAATTGCAGAGAGGGAACATGTCACACTTATGTAACTAAATTAAAATTTTGACATTACTTTGTTTTAATTGATCAGACATACAATGTACTGTGTAAAAAACGGTACATTTTCTATTATTTTTCTTGACGCTGTGAGCTGGTAAAGAGTTTGGTTACTGCATAAATGGGGCATGTCCCTCATTTGCATTAAAATGATAGCAATTTGAGTGCCTGTACTCGTGTCACTATAAAGGCAATATATGAAATTTTATTGAAAATTCAAATTCTTATGAACTTTTTTAAGAACAATTTTGATTTTACATTTGGAAGGCTTACAAAAACACCTACAGTGTTTGTGAGCAGCTCAATGCTAAAATTAAGTGTCAAACTTTCAGTGAAAATGCTAAGAGAGTTGTTGAACTTCCCGTTCATAAGCGACGCGACTTAGGAAAAAATTTTATGCTATTCTGAAATCTGTTCAGGAGTTGTACAAAAAGCTGAGCTTTCCAGATTTAAATAAAAAAAGATACATTTTCCTATGAAAGGACATTCCTTTATGCCATGCAACCATGACTTTGGTATCATCAAAAGAGAGCTCAACAATTCGAAAAATTCTATACTGTCTTTATTCTTCATTGCTGAAGTACCTAAACTCTAACCCCCGTATTCATAAAAACGAAAAATACTTAAAAGAGGTTAATAAACCCTTTGTAAGGGATATAAGGCATTTTAAGGGCATTTGTGAGGCTTTTAAAGCTTTAGTAAACCTGTGGTAAATATTGCGTTTTTATGAATACGGGGGTAAAGATATAGTTTATGATTTTAAAAGCTAGTGGTCTAAATTTTACAAGAGTACTAGCCTAAGCAATGCAACATATGGGAAAAATGTGCTAAAACGGAATAAAAAGTTGTTTTTGTATCTCATCATATTACCATCGTATGGTTGGTATCATCACGTGGAAAATTAGCTAATAATAATTGATTTTAAAGTTTTCAATTTTTGTTCGAAAAGCGACTCTATTGACACATTATGTTGACGGTTTTGTGTACTCGTGTGATATACTTTTACACCTTTAGTTGTACCTATACCACCTTACAGTTAACTCTGAGCAAATTCACTTTTTAGGAGTATTTTTAGCTTAAATTTGACGAAAAACAAAGTAAGATCCACCCCTTTTCAGTAGCACCTTTGACAAGTTGAAAGGTTCTCAAAAATTTTATTAATCAGTACAGCGTTAGTCAAAACGGATCGGAGTGTTGCGGAGCGACCGGCAAGAGCGCATAAATCAATTTTAAAACTTTAAATTAAATTCACATGTTTGACGGAGTAGGAGCTAGTCGCAGCAGGGGCTCACAACGTTAACTCTGGTTCCTATACTCTTTGAGGTGGGCTGGGTTTACTTACTAGCGGCGGCCGATGAAAAGCTCATGTATGTTACAAACCGCGGAAAACTGCTCGTTCATGTAGAATTTTTAAAAATTTAAAATAATAAACTCTAATTGCAATGGTTCATAAATTTTTTGTTTTATTATTTATTTTTGAACCATTTTCTATCATTTGTTTCTTCAGAAATATTTAAAATCGAAGTCCTGGTTAATGAACTGTTCTAAAAATAGATATATCAAACTGTCGTACTATTAGTACCGGGAAGCATTTTAACATTCCTTACACTCTCTCGCAACCGGGGTCAAAAACTTGTTCTGATTGGCTGAGAAGTATCATGCGCCGTAGGTACGTGTCTGCACTTAGAATTTTTATTTTGAATTTTTGTTTGACATTTCAGTTGTCACCATGGACTTAGGAAGATAGGACCAGGATAGAAAATTTGCTATTTTTTTTTAAATTATTTAAATTGAATATTTCTGATACTGAATAGAAACTAAATAGAAATATTAAGTAAACAGAACAAACAATGTCTAAGAAAAATTGAGGTTAACTGACAACAAATGAAATGTCAAATGATGCCATACAAATACAAAAATGATGAAAATACTAAGTGTTGACAAGTACCCAATGCGCAGGGTTCTTTTCAGCCAATCAGAACAAGTTTTTGACCCATGTTGCGAGAGAGTGTAAGGAATGTCAGGAATGTCAGTGTAAGGAAACTTTGTCAATTTAATCTGAATAGAATAAAAATTTTGTGTTTGTGTATTGTCATATTTGCATGTTATTGATTAAAAAAGCACAATTAGTTTTCTCCCCTAAAAATTTTATAATTTTTATTTTTAAATTTTGAAGAGGGACAGGATAAATAATTTGATTAGCCAATTTTCATTTGTTTAAATTTGTAT
This sequence comes from Rhagonycha fulva, assembly GCA_905340355.1. NCBI lineage: Eukaryota > Metazoa > Arthropoda > Insecta > Coleoptera > Cantharidae > Rhagonycha > Rhagonycha fulva. The sequence continues at coordinate 42,526,829 of HG996556.1, forward strand.
GGCGATAGAAATTTTGAATTGTGTGCGATTGTACCTAAAATATATAAGGATAAATTAATTCAAAAAGTTGGCGGTATCGCGTACTTTATCTGGAAGTGGCAAAACTTTTTAAGAAATTTTTTGTTTTTGGTAGATGGTAGGAAGCATCCGAAAAGTGGGATGCTTGCGTAAAACTTCATAGCATGCAGTCGTGAGAGCCCTTTTTGCATTTTCCTGGAGTGTCCCGGGTAGACAATTTAACGCAAAATAACGCAGATCATTCAAAATTGTAAGCCAACTAAATAAAATGTGCTCCTGGAATTTTTGATCTGATTTAGATATGATGAGAAATTATCTATTTTTGATAAGTTCACTTTGAAATTTTTTTAAAATTTATGTACCTACGCTTGTTTATCATATCAAGGTGTGGTGACTATTTACAAAGTGTCAAACTTATGCAACTTATTCTTTGACATCTCAAAAGGGCAGTGGAATCGCAAAACAAAGATTTAAAAAGTTGCCACATGATTTTTGTTAAAGATTTTATTTTCCCATTTGGTGGCAGAAAAATTTAATAACTAAATATCTGCTTACAAGTACAATTAGGGTATTTGTTGGTTATAAACTGTTTTTATTATTCAAATTACATATCTGAAGTATTGATTCATTTGTTAAATTTAGAAGTGCACACAAATTAACTTTTTTCAGTATTAAAATTTTTGACATGATAAATTTTGATAGCGTAGAAGGTACATGCTTATTGTCTTTATTTTACAATTATGCAATTGATCGTGAGTAAACAATTAATTAAACGAGCTAGCCGAGGCAACCAAAACCGTAACTTTGCTACTCGCCAAAGAAATTACCTCATCACATGTTATTATCGTCATACATTTTAGTATTTTATTGTCGGTTATCTTCAGACGCGGAAAAGAGACATTTTGAAATGTATACCCACCTATCCTAGTAGAAGATTTTTTTTAAACTTTAAATCTACGTTATTATTTACAACACAAATTTTAAGATGAAGTCATTTATTTTAAGCTTATGTAAAAAACCTAAGAGTGAGATATTTAATAAAAAAATATGATGTATAATAGTACGTACAATTTATAACAAGGCGTCATTAATTACAAAAGTATATTCACAAAGAAAACAAAAACGAAAAAATTTAAATTTTAAAAGTAAGTTATTTATTTGTAAGCCACAGCAGTGAAGTGATGTGATCGCTGGTTGAGTATAGAGCGGAAATTCTGGGTTCAAATCGCGGATTGCACAGAATTTCTTGGTTTGGCCTTCCGGTGAACATCCACACTCTGTGGTGATCCCTGATATTTGTGTCGACGTCATTACCGTAAATACGGCTGCGTCACACACGCAAAGTTAGCAAGATAGGTTAGGTAAGCAGGGAAAAGCCATGGGCCTTCTAGGCCTGTAGAGCTGTCATATATATATATTTATTTGTAAAATAAGCAGAGATGTTTTTTTTTAATCGTTTCGCTTTAAGACATTTTTTCTTCAAATAGTTAAGTCTGGATCCAACAAAATTACATTGCTGAATTTTGGATGAAGTTTCGCAGATGAAATTATTTAGTCACTTTGCTGCAAAATAGTAAACAAATATTTCAAATGGATCAATACATAAAGTGCTTCTTCTTTATAAAACCTAAATAGGCCAAATTTGCGAAGCCAATTTTGGTATACCTGGATATGATATTATTAGGGACTTAATTTTTATTTTGGGAAACCTGACCAGATGAATGTATCACAAGTTATTAGAAAATAAAATTGTTCCACTTATCAGTCAGTTTTTTGAAAATCAAAAGTGCATTCTCAACAAGACGGAGCACCCCCACATTACGAATTAAATGTACGGTAATGGTGAAATGAAACATTTTTTGGTAAACGGATTGGTAGGAGTGGTCCAATATCTCTCTCTGGGATTATTATTTGAAAACCTTAGGTTACAAAACTTTTCCCGAAAATCTTCAAAAACTAAAAAATTGGATAATCCAAGAATGCAGGCGGATTAGTCCAGAAAAATATCTGGAAGTCCACGAAAGAGTTCCAAAATAGGTTGTGGAATAATAGAAAATATTTTGGAAATGTTATTTTTAATGCCATCTTTCAATTTGATTTCTAACTCATAAACGGATCTACTAAATTCAATCTTTTTTATCGTAAATGAATGAGGATTTTTTCACCCTTTTTAAGAGGGTGTCATTTAAAATTTTGAAAGAGAGTTGCGGTAGCTGGTAGAGAATGGGGTTAACCTTAAAATTCAAATAGCATTGGTTTTAAGCGTCTCCTTCTGATCTAAATCGATGTGTTTTTTTCTTTACTCAAATTTACTGAAAAAAAGTTATTTTGACTAGCTTCTTTTAAAATGAACATCCGGTATACATTTTAACTCTTATCTTCCATTTAATTTCAAATCTGATTTGAAATAGGACGTAACCAAGGAAATGCTTTTAATGATGATAATCTGATATGTTTAAAATAACAAAAGGACACTGATCCATTGGAAACTTGCACTAACTGCCTTCATTAGGGTTTGGAAATTAATCTTCCTTAGTTTTTGCTTAAATAGAGTTTATGATGTAAACCATACGAAATTTGATTAGTTCCTCTTGGGGTAATCTATTTCATAGAACATTGTTGCATTATAGATTAAGTTTAATAAATTACCTAAATTAAACTACAAAACGGAGCAATGGAAAATTTGTTATTTCAAGTAAACAATTTAATAAGATTCTGAAGATTTGATAAAGACGTAAAATCTAATAAGCTTTTTCCGGTAACTTCGACCAGCAGGAATTAATTTAAAAATTAAATTTTTAATCAAAAGTATCACCAGGCCCCACACCCACGTTGAGTTAATTATTATTAAAAATATTTCAACTTTATTTTTTTTAGATTGAGGTAGTTCAAATATTTGTATATTACCTACGTAAAATTTAGGTTTCAGTTTAATACATAAAATTTATCTTGCTTTACAAATGGAATTCATCAACAACACGAAATTACTTTGTGCATGATGTTCAACTTTCATTAAGCTTCCAATCCTGAAATTTAAAAAATGCAAATGACATTCAAATTTTATAAAACGCTTTTATACCCATATTAATTTAAGAATAATTAAAAAACCATTTTTAAATTATCATGCACGTCAGTATTTACGGATAAAACATTTTTACAAAAATTCAATTTGATGGCTTCTGGTAATGGAACCCATGACCCTAAGGACAAAAACACCACGTCATGTTCAAACACGACGCTCTACGACTTTCTTAATATCTGTAATAAATTAATAAATAAAGTTGAAAAGAAAAAGCTTTGGAAGAAGTTAAAAGCGTTATCAAGAGATTAGTTGACTTAATAAATGTAAAACTTTTAAAACGGAGACCAAAGTTCTACAATATTAACTGAACTTTGTCTTTATATTCCAAGTTTGAATCGAATATTCGAATCGGTTTCACAGTTACATTTTTTTAACATAAAAATATAAGTAATGCTTTTCCAGACTTTTCAATTGCTTTACAAGCGTTTCAAGTTTGAGAGTATTGGCGAGGGTTTCAACTTTTCTAATGGAATGAGTGGAGAGAATAAAGGGTCGGTATTACACAGATAGTAAAATGCGGATTAAGAAACAAGTTGTGTTAAATTTGTCTCTCCATCAGATGTAATTTAATCGAAGTGCTAGTGCATGTTAAAATTATCGCCAAGATTATTTGTTTTGTTAAATTTTTTTATATATTGAGGTATCGATCACATCACTCGCGTGTTAGTCGGGGGGAGCTAGGTAACAAATACGTGACATGTTGAAAGCCCGGATAGCTGAGGCTCGATCCAAAAAGCATAACCGATAATTTATGGAGTTGATGATGAATCACTTTGCACATTTCGCACATCTCTCCTAAGATTAATTTTCCCACATTTTGGGCTTAAGAGTTTACAGCTCGCTCATAAGTGTCGGTATAAAACTCGGAAGAGCTTTTTAACGAGGCTTGACTGTAGAATCTCTGATTAATAGTTCGTCCATCGTAGCAGCTGCCATTTCATTAAATGGAGTTTTTAACCCACAAATCTCATCGTGTGGGCAACGCTTTCGCACTTTCTTAATTAATTAATGCTTGATTAATGATCAACTAGTAGATAATTTTTTAATGTCGCAAGCAAAAGTAGATCTGAAGATCGTCAAAAAGAAAAAATCAACGTTTTTAGCATAAATCTTTTGAAATATGAACAGGGAAGATTTTCAAAACAAATATTTTACTACGATCAACATTTGCACTTCCAACAAATCAAATCAAACATACTCTAAGACACTTATCGATTTATATTGCTTATAAAAGTACCAAGAATATAACACCCAATTTAGAGCTTGGAGAGAAAGTAAATAAATGAAGAAAAAGTATATAAAAAGTTTAAAATCCAGGCTTTACAGCCAGAGTTGTCTAATTTAGTAGTTCAGTCAGGGATATAAAACTAAATAACAACTAAACAAGCTAAGCTTGTTATCTTTGAAGTTTTTCTTAGGTTTTTTTCAAACTGATTGTTCATCTCTGTCGCTCGCTAGATAGGGACGGACTAGCTTTTGTAGGTTATTTTTATTGGTTTTTTTTTATTTCTAAAGTTATTAGCAAGACAAACTCAAAACCACCACTTCACAGTAATTTTTTTTTCAAAAAACTGTCAACAGATGGCATGTTACATTTGAATGTTTAATAGTCTGACCAAGTGATGACGTTGTTAATAGGGATAAATATTGGTTTTTTACGTTTAGTTCCCATAAGAATTGTAATAATCTGTAATTGGATATGAATTAAACTAATTTCACCGGTAAACAGCTCCAAAATTGTTAATTAAATTGTCACTAACACAAGTCAATGTAAATCTTAAGGGAGAACTAAATGTAAACAAACCAATGCTTTCAGTCACATCCAATCTACCAACAATTTCGAATTGAATGAAATGGTTTATTATAAGCTTTGCGATACCGCTAAGTATCCGACTTCAAAATGCTAACTAAATAAACAGTCGCAAGGAAAGAAAAATTAATTGATCTGGATTAAAAATGTAAATGGTGTCTATGTTTGAAGGGCATTCCATACCCTTCAACCTCAGTCCTGCCCTAGAAACAAACTTAGTGCTTATTTATTCATTGATTTTATTAAATCGCAACAGTCTCAAATAGTTATATCAACATGTTGGACCATTAGGATCGGGATGCCTGGGAAGTATTCCCTTCAGTGCCCAGAGATGGGAATTACAATTTATTCAATTAAATATATTATATTCCACTAATGAGATTTAAAGGGATAAAGTGCTCTTTCAATTATCAAAATGACTCTTTGTTTACTTCGGCTAGCTCTTTGTAACAAAATTGAAGAGTCAATATTAACCTTATTAGCTATAAAAACCACAATGAGTAGTTTGTGATAAAAAATGTGAATAAAACTAACAGAGTTTGAAACCAACAAATGCTCTTATTGCCCCTGTAAGCAGATATTTACTGACTAATGTTATCTTTTGTTATTGTTTGTTAGGACGCTAGTGCACTGTTGCAGTATACTGTGAATTTAATATCTAATTTTACATTATTGTGATCCAGTTTTGTTGTTACAATTGGAAGAGTAATGCAAATAATTGAAAATTGGAAGCCAACTGTAAAATGTGGTTTAGAAAATTTGGAGCTTAAAATTTTTTATGGTGAAATTACTTGAAGGGGTTGAAAACTTAACAATTGCAATGTATAATTTTGGATTTGATGAGAAGCCAGGTGGACCGGGATAAAATACAATTTAATTTGTTGTAAAAGCAATATAATTAGAGTAATTAAAAAATAATTAAACTAATCATTCAGTGGCGCATCTGTAAATGACATGGAGGAGGACAAACTTTATAATAAATTATTACATTGGATAATAAGAAAGATCTTCCGCTTAGTATTTGCCACCTTGTTTAATAAATTTCAATTCACATTTACATATTTAATTTTATCAACTAACGTAAGAAAATTAAGTTCTATTTTGTTTAATTTCCATTGTTAAAATCTTGCATAAAATATTAAAAAATTTTACTTGAAGATTATGACAGCGTTAGAATATTTAATAAATTACTCCGATCACTCAGAGTGCTTTAAATTTAAAGCATAAATCACATAAAAGAGCGGGTAAAAATTTAAATAAGCACGTTATAAAGTTGAATGCAACAAAAATCCGTTAGATGGCAGGCGAAATCACTTCAATCACTTCGAGTGATCGGAGTAATTGAATATGCAAACGCGTTCTATAATAATATGATATAGTTAAAAAAATTGACACTATTAGAAATCATAGATTTGTATGTACCGTGTTTGTAACCCCGCATTGCTAATGGCGTCGCGTTTATATGAAAAATAAAAAAATTTGTTGAAACAAAATGAGAAATTTAGTAATACTAAAAACTTCTTTTGCTAAAGAATTTAATATTGTGCATACGTTTAATTATTTTTATTGTAAAAATTACCTACGCTTTGCTTTCCAAACTTTAGATGAAAATTTATTCGAGTTTTTGAGCAACCACCTGTTACAGGCTAAACTATTTTCTCATGTACTGCAACAACTAATTTTAGCACTGTGAAAATTAAGATAAATTGGAATAATCCGTACGGATTTAAAGTCGGATCTTATAGTGATATAATGGATACAACACGTCTACTTTATCGTAGGTACTAAAATCGTTGATTTTAGATCAGCTATATTAAAACTTTAAAAATCAATATTTGAACAGGTTTTATAGAGAACCAGAAATGCTTTTATCCTGTCCATATGAGGAAAAGGTGGATAATATGTGGTCTGTGGGCCGCGTAGCTATGTATCCAAGAATGCATGAATTTTATCAAATTCGTATGTCAAACTCAAAGCTTACCATCCAGAGCTATATTGAACGACTCTACTATAAAAAATATGGTTATTGATTAAAAACTCCTATTTAATATGAGTCTGAGACCAAAATCAAGTCTGAAAATCTTCTTGGGCTGCATGAAGCTTTAAATTAGGTAGATAACGGATTTGATTGCTGTTTGAATAAATATTAGTTTCTGAGAATAGTGTAACGCAATTTTAAGTAAATTAATAAACAACAAACATTTTTTCAAAAAGCTTGAAAGAAAAACTTTTTTTGCTGTTCTGTTTAGGAAAATACGATCATCAAGTTTCATAGTCGAAAAAGTAGTTTAATAGTACGATTTTAGTAGCTGTAATAAAATTTATGAGTTTTTCGGTCAACAAGATTTTCATTTTGACCAAGAATTATTTGCTTTGAAAATATTAGAAATATATCAATAAAATTGCAATTCGCGAATAAATCAGTTTTATATTAAAACTTTTTCTACTCTAATTTTAAATTAAAATTCAACACAGTACAATTGAATAAGAGTAAAACAATCAAATAATATTTCAAAACAGGGTTGAGACAATAAATTCTAAATGTTGAGAACATGTTTTGGTAATCAGGTTAATTCCCAAAAAAATATGCTATTGTATATTTATGGTAGCAATTCGACAAAAAATAAATTATGTAGATAGGACAATTTGCATAATCCTCATCAATGGATGAAGATATGCGAGAGATAAATTATTTATTCTAGTAGCAATTCTCTTTCGAAATGTTAAAAGATACATTAAAAAATATTATGATTTGATCAACATCATACTTAAAGTAGATATCTTATATATTCTTTATATAAAGTATTAATTAATTAAATGTTCTACAAAAAAGTCCCTTACGGTATACATATTGTACTCTCTAAATCGCCTTGCTTTTAGTAATGTAATGACTAATGAGATAGAAAAATTTTTCAAAGTACGATCGGGAAATTCAATCTTTGAATGCTCCGGCTAGCAGCGACTCTTGTTCATCATCATTTAATGCATCTGCTACCGCGCAACATAGCAACAATAAGACAAAATTGAATAACTTTAATGAAGCTGTCCAGTTGAAAGCTTGAGTTAAAATATTAAATATTGGTAATTTTGCGTTACACAAATACTTTGAAACAATTCATACCAAAACTGGAAAGTATGAAGAACTTTTGTCGTGTTAAAAATTTTTGTTTTCCAAAAATTGGTAATAGGACATGATATGTATACAAGTCAAAATTTTCACATTTAAAATTCATTCTAATTCGACTGGTATATAAGTAAATAAAATTAATAAAAATGATTAAATAAAAGTGGATTTTAAATTTCTAATTTAAATTTAAATTTTGTTTTAATTTTCTTAATCATCAAAAATTCAGTGTTTTCTCTATCGTGGAAATTTTATTGGTTTGACATATAAACATGATAAATGGCTTATATTATTGACATCTGTTGTACTTTTGAAACAAATCGATCATAATTAGATTAACCCTTTAATGAATTTTTATAAGGTTATTTCCATTAGTACCTACGTTTATATATTCAAAATCAATCAGTAAGTAAATTAAAGAAATAAATTTTTGATTTAGTTCGTAAAATAGAAAAGTTGGGGTAATCAAAGCTTTATAATTTAGAATTTCAGAAGTGAACAGCACAGCCGATATTTGTAACAAATTTCTAACATGAACAAAAACACCGACGTCGGATGCAGGCTCGAAAACGAACACGTTGATCACACAATTGTTTACACGAAGAAAAACCAATTAAGGTCTTTAATTCTATCTAAAATAAACATCCTCAATTATTGCGATAAAATCAATTAAGATAGTAGACAGAATTAGACCACCTTTTGTAATCAAATAACCTAATTCAATTAATTTATATTTTCGTTTAAAAATATCTTGAAAAAAATGTAAATTGATGTATTGAAAATAGTCGACCCAAAAAATTGTTCGTAGTCGACCATAACCATTTTTAACGTGTTTTGATTAATGAAACTTTTTATCGCAGTCAATTTATCGTTTTATGGTAAAATACTTCTCGTTATCCTTCATGTTTCGGTTGTTGTAAAAATTTTCCTTTACAGGATAAAGTTTAGATAACAAATCAACGCGTCTCTGCACTTGGCTTGCCTAACTCGGCTTCATGTTTAAATTTTAGGAAAAAAAGGGTCACAAAACTGAAACGTCGAATTTTTCCTTCGAGAAAGGAAAACTTTTAAAAACTTTGTTTTAGTAGGTAGCTAACATCGTGGAACAAAATTATTTTTCGTTTAATTTTGTTAACCTTAAAGTTTTCTATTCGAGCTTCTTTTATTATTCAAATAATGAAATATTGAATATTTTATTTTATTAATTGCAGTCAAGCGTGTTAACCCTCGATAAATAAAGCAAGCTGAGGGGATGTTTAATAAAATATTCAGTAATTCACCTGAGTATACTTGATGTTTTTCTAATAATAAGTGAGCTTATGTTAAAAAGCATAACAAATCTGTCTGTTCGTAACAAACAGGTGATTTGTTAAGTCTTTGCAGTTTAGAAAAGAAAATAATGACAGATTAGGTGTCCGCCCGGAATAGCGAACCCGTCAACTTTAAACAGTGTAAACAGAAATGTGAGGTTATGCTCATGGTACTGCTCATATTCAAATTTTAACAAAAGCACAATATCTTCATTATTTCATGCAAAGGTAAGCAAAGGTTGCTTACGTAACTTTTATCTTTATGAAAGTTATTTGAGACAGACATTGCCTTGAAACTAACGCAATCAATTGCAAATGCAAGGTGTCGAGTTGAAATCTGAGGAAGGGTTAAACTTTACTTATGACAAGTCTCGTTACTTTGGAGGTCACGTTAAGCCGACGTTCTCTCTGGGTTAATGAATTGCCATCGTTAACATATAAATCAGGATTACAGCCACATCAGAAGGCCAGCCCAACAAGCTAATTATTGAATGTAAAATAACTATGAGCTAACAGTTGTTGATAGAAGAGATCTAGAGTTTTAAAACATTGGACAAGGTCGGTTGCAGAATCTGTAAAGTTCATGTAGATCAGAATACTTTGGCAAAGCTTTCAGACTACCACAATCCAAATAGACTCTGGCTAATGCGGGTTGCTCAGCGCGATGTGACTCAGTTCTTCTGTCTCTATAAGAACGTAGCTCTCAATCCTCTTATTAAAGTTAACGTCGGAGTTAATTTTTTACAATCTCCTTGAGAAAGCTGTAGACCAAATAACTATGGCTTTCACGTATGCTAAAATTTCTCATGAGTCAACCCAAACACCTAACAATTGCATGAATGATGCAATTATATAATTGAATAACTTTTAACATCCTGGCCTTGAAAAGTATAAAATTTCCTCCGTCCTAATCCTACAACACATTGATATATCTATTTAAAACGATTACGGTTTATTAAAATCAATGACAGAACATGACAGAACATACGTTATATTGTTTCTGACAACCGATCTGGGGGTTTGGGGGGTATGGAATACCCTCCAAGCATATACAGTGTGTTCACGAAAAGTGGTAACAGTGAATAATTTTTAATTTTACTAGAAACAAAAAAAAGTTTAAATAGTTTTTTATTTAACTCCAAATTTTCTATTGAAAACTGTTAAAGTATATTTTTTTATACTTTAAATTCAACCGGAAGTAAACATAAAATTTTTTTTCAAATGGCAACATGTCTTTTTTTAACATTTTTGTAATCTGCAAATTTTTCTCTATAAATCCATATAAAATTTTTATAAGGTTTTATAAGAAAAAATTCGAGGAAACACAAGATTTAAACAAACAATAATAATTTATTAATTACGTATGTAGAGTGCTATGCAAAACAAAACACCATTATTATGATATGAGACCATTAGACTCTTTTTATCGAGTCATTTAAAAATAGTAGTTTAGGCAAATCTATCTTTAAATTTAAAAACCAAAATTAATTTAGCATCTATCAATTATCACCAAATCGCCAGAACTTCTGCGAAAATTAAAATCATATCTTGAACAAAAAGGTGGCAGTTTCGAAAAATTTATCAGATAAATAAAATCTTGTGTTTTCGGTGTCGTGATATTTTGTTTTTCGTGGCACTCTACATACCTATGTGTCAATAATCAGTAAATTATTATTGCTTGTTTAAATCTTGTGTTTTCTCGAATTTTTTTTTTAGTAACCTTATGAAAATTTTATATGTATTTATAGAGAAAAAATTGCAGATTACAAAAATGTTAAAAAAAAACATGTTGCTATTTGAAAAAAAAAATTTATGTTTACTTCCGGTTGAATTTGAAGTATAAAAAAATATACTTTGACAGTTTCCAATAGAGAATTTGGAGTTGAATAAAAAGCTATTTAAGCTTTTTTTTGTATCTAATAATATTTAAGAATTATTCACTGTTACCACTGTTCGTGAACACACTGTATAAAGTTATCGTATTTGAGTTTGCTAAGTACACGTAAAACCTGTAAATATAAAAATGCCCTAGAAAATTCTTATCTGTCTCTCTGTCCGTAACGCTACTTAGAAGTTCTGATTGTTTGTTCGTTTATTCCAATTTTTTTTTTAATTTGCATTAGCGAGAGTAGCTAAGAACTAGATAACTGTAGAATCCGTTAACTAAAAAAGTAGTCATGGTCTCTTGAGCTTTTAGACTTATAGTATAAAATATTAAAAAATCGCTTTCAGCAAAGAGAGTTACACGACAAACACGGTTTCGTTAAATTATAATTTCTTTTCCTTTTTTTAAAAATTAATGTGATTACTTAAAAAAGTTATTTGTCTTTCTCAGAATTTCTCGAATGTAAGAAATAAAAAAAAATACTAAAAATACTTACATATGTCCATTTATTTCATTTGGGCAACAACATGGATAATTATTTGATGCACTAGTAATAAAATCGTCCGTAGAACAAATACTATCACAATGAAATTCAAATGAATTCTGGGGTTTTTCATTAGCACAGAAGTTTCTATCACAACTACGTTGCAACTTGTGACGTGCACTTTCTGGAGATGAAGATGGTACTTGAGTTTTACTGAAAACTAAAAACAAAAGTGAGAATACTACATTTTAATAAAATTACAAAGCTTTAATGGAACTTTAGCTTTTATACTTCTAAATTAAAATTGTGTGAAAGAACCACCAGAGTTTTATCGACGCTATTTCAACAACTACTTAATCAAGAAAGTTCAAACAGTAATTTGATACCTACTTACCACTTCTCTTGGCTACTTTAATATCTCTCGGTGCTAAATCTTCTTCATCGTAGCCTTTTTTTCTTCGTCTATGTTTGCGGTTGAGCGAGTTAGGATAGTGGTGATTTTCTTTTGATGAATTTGCAGAAGACGAAGAAGTTAGACGAAATCGATGAACTAAACTTTTTGGGCTGGAATGTACGCTCGACAGTTTAACTTTGTCGTTTTTTATTGCTTCGACTTTATTTTCCACAAGAGTCTTAAACAATGCTTCCAATTTTGCAGCTTCTAAGCACATGGCACTTGGTGATTCAATACACAAGTCTTCGGTTGAAACTGCTTTGTCTGTTTTTTCCATATTTATGTATTAAATTACATTCTATTCAATTTAAATTGCTTTTTAGCGCAGTTCATTATTTCTTATTTAAATGTTAATTGAACCGAGAGTCAAACAAGGAACGATTTATTATGTACCTGCAAAAAAAAAACAAAAAATAAATTGCGAAAATGGAAATGTTAAACACATTTTTCTTTAAATTGTTTGAACTACTTGTAATATCTTTTATTTTACTACAAGAACCTTCGTAACAGCTCGACAAAACATAAAGCCAAAAGTTACGTTCTGCTAAATTATTCCTTCCGACGTTACGTGATAATTCATAATAAATTTTTTTATCTAAATTGTGCAATTCTAAAATTTTATCTGCACTATCCGGCTTTAAAGAAGTTAAAGTTATAAAAAAGGACATTGCACGCCCCAAAAGGAAGCGCAAATTGAACTAAATTTCCTTTTCTATGGAATGTTCAAAGTGTTAATTGACGTACGGTTTATAAAAATTTCAGAAATCATTTAGAAAACAAGCAAAAGTAATAACGAAATGTAATAAATAACGTAATCAGTAAAATTGCTGCTCATTGTCTAGATTTAGCTGTAATGGAAGCAATGAATTACAAAACGTCTGGCAAGGGAATGAATCTTACAGAACAGAAGGCAAAGATAAAATCACAAATTTGAAGAAAGAGAAATCTAATGAAACAAGAGTATTACAAATTAATCTTTTGGTGCTGACAAAACGAAATTTTATTCTACAGGGTGTTTTGTCTGGTAACGGTCGACATGAGTTTTGCACATGCTATCGTTGTAGCAAACTAGAACTGCTTTTTGAACAAATTTTATATTTAGAGTCCTTTTTTTTTCTTTTACCCTTTGATAAAAATAACTGCAATACATTTCTGGTTTTAACTGTGAGTGTGACCCGTATTCTGCAACTCTTTCCTTATGAATGAATCCTTTCAAGAAGGAAAACGTTTGGCTTTCATCCAAAAATTTTAGAATTTTTTTAATAAAATTACTTGGAAACCGAACTTTACCTTTCGTGATAGAATCCTTTCATAACGGATCAGTTACAAAATACCCGCATAAGTTAAATAAAGTACAAGTACGTCAGTGGCAGCAAAACCAGCCGTAAGAATTAAGTGTCCCTTTAAACCTTTCAAAGTTTGCACAAATCCGCTTTTTGTTGAAAAAAAATCTTGCAGTCAAAATATAAAAATATTAATTATATTTTTAGTCAAACTTTTATATTAACAAGTCGACAAAACAATATTTCATATTATATATTTTCAGTAGGTAGGTACTTCTTTTTTGTATTTTTCATTAAAACTAAATTGAATCTGAAAAAGTGAAAATAAAATATCGTGACTTGCCTTTTAGCTTTAAACAATTTGTATAAGCAAAATAAAACAATAAATGAAACAAAATTTACAAAAAACATTTTAACTGGAGCTTTCAAAAAGTTTTCTCGAATATGAAAATTTAGAAAATTTTTCTCGGACTAATGACGGTTGCTTTGTAATTAACGTCACATACGTATAACATTTCTATGTAACTTTTTTCGTAATCTTTTGATAATATAATAATAACAAATCACACAACGGGGTTCAAAGAAACCACTCTCTCATCGTTCCAATCGATCAAACATTAAAGGAAAAAATAGACAAAAGACACAAACTTTTATTCTGTGCTATTCTTGAAATAAATGTTAGAAAAGTGTTTTGAACTTCATGAGAGAAAAATTATCAATCATAATATTTAGTTCTTAAAAGAGATATATATTTTAATAATTGTAATTCTAATGGAATTTTATAAAAATTTCGGCCAAAATCTCTTCCACCTGCAGAAGCTTCTGGTAGTTTTAGGTTTATCATTATATCAGCATACAAATTGAAATTGAATTACATTGAAATAGACAATGTGCTTTCCCTGAATTTGAAAATAGAAAGTGCAGGTGTCGCTTATCGTCTGGAGTTGGTGTGGATGGCTGGATCAATTTGCTAAGTAGAGAAAACCACTAGATAAAGCGGCGTTGTGGATCTCGCTACCGGAAAACAGCAACAATGGGAAACTTCAGCAGTGGTTCCCCTACCGTTTGTGAATTTTAATTCTAGCAATCTAGAAGAATTTTATGTCTTCATAAAATTTACTTTCAAGAGCTCTTCGAGCTCACTTACTGTTTCAGATTGCTATAGCCAATATTTTCTACGAAAGACTACTGGAAGATGGAAACATGAACTTTAAAGACATCGATGCGCTAAGGACTTCATACCAACAAATTTGTAATCAGAATGTTGCTTATAAATCATCAGGTCTCCTAACTAGCATTGAATGAGTCGCATTCACACTGCGAAACTTTGGTTGCAAAATTTTCAACACATAAAAATCTTCCACAATATTGTAAGAGCTGAAAGGACAGGAGATTGGCGCCTACACTTGTACGCAGTTGAACGTATGCAGCTGGACTTCTATATTTAGCAAAATCTGTGCATTTGTACCTGCAGAATACGGTGAAGCTGGAAAATTAGTCCTCTCGAAAGATAAATTTGAGCCATTTGTAAAACAGGGACTTTTCACATTTTGTCGGTCAGAGAAATTTTGGTACCGATTTGGTCAGACATGACAATTGAACAGGTACTCATGCGATTAATGAAAACTACAAAAGGTCTCAAACGTGAACGACACAAGACGCTGTTTTTGCTTATTGGATAAGTATAATTCTAGGCACAATCCACGCAACGAAAGCAATGGAAAACTTTTCAGAAGTCAGAAAATAATCCTCCGAGCAGCATGTCCAGTTGTCAAGATCATGTAAGAAACGTAACATTACTCACACTAGTAAATTTAATAACTGAATGAAGTAACGATAACCTTTTCAACATGCCAGATGAACTCTTTATGTTTTTGTCATCAGGAGTTATTGCAAATGAGAAAGTAAATTGTGATGATGCTGTAGAGATCGGGAAAGTTGCAGTTAAGAGTATGGCTGATAAGACATGCCAAAATGTGACTATAAGACGTAAAGATTGGGTTTGTACTTTAACTGCTATGAGTAAATCTGTGCTCATCGTAGGAGATCCAGTAATAGTAAACTCTAATCAGTTCTTCAACAGAATTTCTTGCATCATGAGAACTAATGAAGAGTTTCGAGATTGCTTGGAGTACAAACTTGCATCACAACCGCAAGCTCTTTTTGACAACACCTCAATACGGGAGGGAAGACACCAAGTCCAAACTAATCACGGTAATTGAGAAGAATTTTGAGAACACTACCATCTTGCCAGAAAGTCCCCTGTTTGTGCTCGACGGCGGTGACCTTCTCATGTGATGGGTATGTTAAATACCTCAGGAAGAACTACAGCAAAGATAAACATCGTAGCAGCACAGCACCAGTTCTTAGCCAACGCTGTGAATAAGTCAAAGTTCGAAAATCTTCTTGGAACTCACCTCCAAAAGCTGAAGTAAACTGTGCTGTACGCTGTTTTTCATGCGGACAGCTTTATTGTAAATACTGGCTTTAAGAAAGCGCAGGAAAGACTGTTGTACTATGCAAAGACACGAACCTGTTAGTGTTGATTGCAGCTATGCCACATTCACAAAGAGATGCACATGCTGATGGCATGCTACACATTCAAGGAAAAAAGTGTTCAGTAGCCGGAAAGTATACAAGCGCCTCGGAGATATGAAAGATCACATTATGTTCATTCTTGCCATCATAGAGTGCGACACTACTTCTCCACCACACAAGAAGGGTCATATCACCAGGAAAAAATTATTTTTGAGCATTTTTTTGTTGGATCATATTCTATTATTGTTGTTAACTCATTTTTTATTGATTCTGAGCAAACCACAGGCGACCAACCGTACCAATTAAATTTATACCAATTTTTTAGAATTTTCAAGATCGCGGGTATTTTTTGAAAAGTCATGTTTTTCATGAAAAATTTCAAGCGATTTTTCTGAAGTCGGGGGGTTTCATATAACATATATAACAGAAGAAATTAGCTTTACAAAAGTTTTTTTTTTAATTAAAATTACCGTACATGTATTTTGTACAGAAAAACAACGGCTAGTGTTTCATAATCTTGATGTGTTTGGAGTATTTTTCGACCAAAGCTCATTTAGCTTCTTCAAAATTTGGAAGAATTTTACCAAATTTTTTTATTAAAAATATCGATTGCACATCTTTCAACAAAGAACGACCTTAAAATTATCCAGCTAATAAAGTTATGGTCTCTCATAAGATGATTTACCGTAATGAATTTGATGTTCACAAAAATTGAATTAATTATAGAAATTATGAAAATTCAGATAGTAAATTTTAGTTTAAGTTTACATCAAATTGTCTATAATAGTACAAGGCTACAAGGCGTAAAATTGTACTTTTCTTAATTAGGATCTGTGATCAGACATTTCTAAATTTCCTATTTATGCAATAATAACTTCGGCTTTTTATTTATTTCAACTATAAAAATTTTTAAAAGTCCATGCGAAGTAGCATTTACCGACAAAGAGCTAGTAAAAGTTGAAGTGGTTTTTCAACCTCAAAAAGCATTTTCTTATTTAAATTTTTTTATATTTCGAAATAAAAGTAAAAAAAAAATATGTCAATATAATATAGTGAGGGGTAGAGATTTCGTTTTATACATTTTGGTCATATAGGGGGTCGCAATGCTAAAAAGGTTTGAAAACGGATGTGGTATAAAATAGTACCTAATAAAAAGCACTGTACTCAAAGTAGTTTTTTGGAAGTTATTTCATACCCCCCAAACCACAAATACCAGCTGTCATTGCTTTTATTAAATCTCAACCGTTCAGGATAGCTGTATTCAAAGTATAAACAGAGTTACGGGGATTGAATTTATTAATCACTATTCTTCTTCTTAAGGTGCCGTCTCCTAATATCGGAGGTCAAAATAGACATAAAAACAGGGGTGCCCTTGCATAAATTCCCAAGAAGCTGAAAATTTACATGTACGTTAGGGATGCCATTATAATGAAATTTTAAAAAGTTCCCATCGATCTCATGTGTGCAAAAAATTTTATGCGAGGTCAAAGTTCGCAAAAATGCGAATTGTCCTTAAACTTTTTTCTCCAAGATTCACCATATCTGAGAAAAAGTGATTCTAAAATCTACTAAAGTTGTACTGTCTATATTACATTCCGTAGTAAATGCACATACGTAGTAATAAAAAACGTGGGCAATTACCTTGTGTTCCTCCAACCTCGGCTTCTGCTCATCAACATTTTTATCGAGTATATTAACAATTAATAATGTTTTGGAACCAATCCACACTCTTCTTCCGCATGCACCAGAAAAGCTTCTTTATACTATTTTTTGCTACTGCAAAACGAGGTGTAATTCAAAATGCCGCTGCAAAAAAGTAGGCTTATTTTGTTCACTAGCATGCACCAGTTGTCAAGGCCAATCGTGTTCAAATATTGAATCTCTAACAGAAAAAGATTCTTACATCAACGACAAAACAACTGATGTATCGCTGCTACAGCAATTTACGTCGACTCAACAGGCCTAGAAGGTCCATAGCTTTATGACGATAAATTGCCATTTCTCTTACTTCATTTGTCTTGTAAATTTTTTCATGTGTGACGCAGCTGTATTTACGGTAGTGACGTCGACACACATCTGGTTTCACTACAGAGTGTGGATGCCCACCGGAAGGCCAAGCCAAGAAATTCTGTGCAATCCGCGATTTGAACTCAGAATATCCGCTCTATACTCAACCTGCGATCACATCACTCCACTAATGTGACTTTATTAGGCTTTATTTGGAATATTAATGAGAATTAATACAACTTTAGTAAATTTTAAAATCGCCCATTCTCAGAAATGGTAAATCTTAAAAAAAAGTGTAAGAATAATTTTTGTAGATAATTAAATGATCTACAATTATTGTCTGAACTATTTTTCCCATAAAACTAACCGTTTTGCTAAAAAATTCAAAAAATCCATGTTTGCGAACTTTGACCTCGAATAAAATATTTTGCACACACGGAATAGATGGGGACTTTTTATAATTTCATTATAATGATATCCCTAACGTATGTGCGTGAAGTTAGCCCCCCTTTTTTTGAAATAGTGATTTTTTTTATTTGTGCTCAATTGTGCTCAAGTTGTGCTCAATGTGCTTAAAAGAATTTTTTGATTTTAAACAAAAATAACAAAAAAAATCGAAAAAAACACTTTTTGACGCCAGCCCCCCTTTTTTTGAAATTGCAACTTTTTTTGGTTGTTCTCAATTGTGCTTAAGTTGTGCTCAATGTGCTTAAAAGAATTTTTTAATTTTGATCAAAAATAACCGCGTAAAGCGCGAAATAAGATTTCGACCTAACCCCCCTTTTTTGAAATTTTTCTTCTTATTTTGAATCTATGTGTGTAATTGATGTCAATCGATTGAGCTTCGTTAGAGCCTGAATGAGCTTTAGTGAGCAAGATTTTAAGTTAATATTTTAAAAAGTTATAGATAGTTAAAATTTTTGAGTAAACTCCGAGCAACACGCGTTTAATAGTAAGATTTTTTAAGGCTCGCAGTTTACTCAAAAATTTCAAATATTCATAACTTTGTAAAAAAATTAACTCAAAATCTCGCTCACTGAAGATCATTTAGGCTCAAACAAAGCTCTAACGATTGACACTAATTTTATCCTAAAATTTAATTTAGGGGAGAGGGCAGCGACATGCACCCGAGCCTGCTTAGCCACCTATAAATAAACAGCCTTACGCTTTTAGATTGATGTTTTTAAGAAGCTTTGTTAGCTCTTATTAACATTATTTTTTACTATTTATTGCACTTTGTAATTTTAAATAAAAGGTTTCCATGAAAATTTTTAATTTTTTTTTTTAATTTTTAAATTTTTTAGTCATATCTTTACAAATACAGCTTCTGTATTTAAACTAATATAGTACTATCAGAATTCTCCATTTATGTCTTTTAGATATTTGATACTTTACCCTGTATAAATCATTACGACGAAAAACTTTACCCTGAATGCGGTCCTTAAAAATGAAATTTGGAAATCTATTTTACTTTTCACCCTGTATGATAAAATTGTTCAATGCACACCTTTTTTCTCTTATTTCGCGCCTTACGCGGTTATTTTTGCTCAAAATTAAAAAATTCTTTTAAGCACATTGAGCACAACTTGAGCACAATCGAGAACAATAAAAAAAAGTTGCAATTTCAAAAAAAGGGGGGCTAGGTAGAAATCTTATTTCGCGCTTTACGCGGTTATTTTTGATCAAAATTAAAAAATTCTTTTAAGCACATTGAGCACAACTTGAGCACAATTGAGAACAACCAAAAAAAGTTGCAATTTCAAAAAAGGGGGGCTGGCGTCAAAAAGTGTTTTTTTCGATTTTTTTTTGTTATTTTTGTTCAAAATCAAAAAATCCTTTTAAGCACATTGAGCACAACTTGAGCACAACTTGAGCACAATTGAGCACAAATAAAAAAAATCACAATTTCAAAAAAAGGGGGGCTAACTTCACGCACATCCCTAACGTTTATGTAAATTTTCAGCTTCTTGGGAATTTATGCAAGAGTCAAAGTCTATTTTGACCGGGCTATATTTAGAGATGAGATTTTTATATCGTATAAAATCAAAAAAGGTACTTCAAAATTTTTTGTAAATATTAGGTTCGTTTCAACCAATCGATAAACCGTACAATTACGGTCACGATCATGCGCAATAGATAAAAGGCGTTTTTCTTTCCATTCAGAAGTGGGAAGCAAAGAGCAAGAAAGCATAATACACCAAAACAAAGTCAGGTGAAGATATTTATAGAATACTTGACTTTAGAGACTGAAAAGCTTCTTCTTTTATCAAAGAACGAAATTAGACTCATTACGGGGTTCCTCACTGGGTATTGTCTAGTGAAATATCACCTCAAAAAAATAAAATTGAGTCACTGGGAGTTGATGACAGGTAATTTGGAGATCAAATCGGCCGAACACATTCTCTACAGTTGTAGCGCCTTATTAACTCGACTCAGGCTACAATACTTGGAAAAGGTACAACTGACACCCAATGAGGTGAAAAGGAAACCTCTCAGAAGCATTTTATGTTGCGATAGCAAAATTGAATTCCTGAAAACTTAATCAGTAGGGCTAAGAACAAAAGATCGAAACTTGAAGTTCTTTTTATCCAAAATGGATTTTTCACCTACCATCTGATTAGTGACGCGTATGAATGGATTAACGAGATATTTCTGACTAACAATAAGTGAGGCCAAAAACCGAACAACCACATTGAACACTTAAATCTTATAAAAAAGTTCTGCAGCGTTATTGAAAAATTAAAAAATTAAATTTTAGTTTAGGGGAGTCGTAAGGGGAGGCTTTTCTTTCGAATATTTGAACTGAAAATTAAATAAAAGTTTCCAAAATTCTAAACTATTAGAAGTAGTATTTTCTATTTGTTCTGAACCCCAACTGAACAAAGCCTTAAGGAAGAACCTTTTACCAAAAATTCTACATCTAGTCGATGTACCATTCTTTTTAACACACCCTGTATAAGCTTTCATTTACTTATCCAAAAACATCGCTTTTCCAATTTTTTTACTTTATATTTTTGAGTACAAAAAATAATAATAATATAATAATTATAATTTAAAAATTATGGAGATAACTGAACGAACTAAAATCAGTCATACTCGTAATACTTTTTTATTGCACCACGACTATCCACTTTACATTACACCTTGTCGGCAAACCCTGCGGATTATGTGAAATCTCTCATGGAATGTAAGGTTGAATCGAACCAAACAAATTACAACCAAAATTCCGTATCTTAGAATGTGAACGTCGTGTCGCAGTATCCTTTAACTATTTCTGTGTACACTTTTTTGATCCAAATTCCTAGTGACTTTAATATCAGATACAAAGTTGTATCTGATGCATAAAGTATTTTTCTAGACAACCATCTACCAACTGTCCCGTTAAATAATCGATTAATTATCTATATCGTTAAAGTGCTTATCAGAGAATGCCTCGTTCTTCTTACTTTATCCGATAATTGCTCTACGGAGAATACCAGAAAGACTTTAAGTAAGTCACCAGTTTCACTTCCTCAGTTTTTTATCATTCAAGCACATGAATGAGTTTTGTAATATTGCATTTCAAATTCAAATTTACCTCAAAATTGTTTCTAATAAAAAAGAACTTTCTTGAAGTTAACCTGCTCATTAAAATTATGCAGGTAGATAGTTCAAGTGTACGCATATTTAATAGCAAAAGAAAGACTGAAATAATCATCTAAAACTGCTTTATTTTCATTATATATTTACCTCACAGGTGTACGTGGCTAAGGTAAACTTGCTCAAAACATTTCTGCTGAAATGTCCAATTATACTGTTTAGGGATATGGATTTCTAAACGGTTTATCTCAACTCTAACATTTAATTAGTTTTTCTACTCAATATTTATTTAAGCTTTCGCGTACCTATTCAATTTTCTCTTATCTTACCTACGTAAAAGTATGCAAAAGCATTAACTGTAAAGCATAGTACCCATTTAACATTAACAAAAAGTTTATCAAAATGGTTTCTGCTCGAAGTAATAACTAAGTTATTACTCGAGTTTATTAAGTAAATGTACCGTAGTAAATATTAGTCGTTATACAAGCAAATAGTCTTCTTTAAGTTATCCAAGAGGCAGATATCAAAGTTATACATTGTAATAAATGGTACTAAAACGGTGTTTGCTTTTAGTTTTACATAAAATTCCCAATTTATGCTATGCTTCCAACCATCTTCATAATCGGTTTAACGTTGAACGCCTCATCAACCCAAACACTCGAAAACCTATTAAAACTATTTGCAAATATTATCTAACATTTAAATCACATCATCTTTGTGATAGTTTGAGGGTCACTGATTCTTTCTTACATTCGAAAATGATCATTAGCGCTGCCTTCTTTCTTTGAATTTAGAGATATTCCTTTATTCCTTTTTTGCTTATTAGCGAGTTTTTAATAAATGTCTGAAATTTTCAATGCACCAACACAAAGAAGCTTTTAAGAAAAATAAAATTTTTGTTTGACTTTGAATTCCCCGGTATAATAAAATCTTGGTTTACGAAAATTAAAAACATTAAGATACAATATTTAACCAAAAACGTATATAGGTAACAGATAGCATTAGCCAAATGTGAAATAGTGGAAACGAGATAAAATAAAAATAAACCTTCTGGGACCCATTTCCTTCCCAGCTTTACACTTCTCTATCGAGCACGTAACTGCGGTTTTTAGTATTTCACAGTTTATTAATTTAATTTCAAAGTGGCAGTCGTGAAAAGGTCACCTAACTTGAAATCTAACACAATTACAAAATTCGAATCAAATTTGAAATGATAAATTGCTATTTTAAATAATTTTAATGGGCAGCTTCGTTGTACGGAATAAATTACAACGTTTACAACAAAGCAGTGGATCAGAAAAATTGTTGAACAGGTACCACTAAATCACTAAATGATAAACAAATAATTAAAAATATTTTATCGTGAAACATTAAAAGTTGATCGATTTAATTACAATAGGTATTATTAAAATTTAGACAGCTGGTATTTTTTACGACTGAGTCGGTACCTACTACTAAAATAAATTTTTTAAATAATTAAATTTTTTATTAGAGCAATACCGATGCAGGAGTTAATATAATATTTAAATGGAACACATTTTCTCCGTGGAAATGTGATTTCATCTGCACTTTCATGAGTAATGCAAATATTTAGTATAAACTGAAAGTGGAATCTCGATTTAAAATTCCAAAAATAAAAAAAACTTGCTTTTATAGTTCATAATAATTTAATTTAATTTTATGTCTGCAATTACGGTCTTTCCTTAAATTTTATTTCCAGATTACAAATAAACGAGTATCCTATTAAAATTTAAAACGTAATTACTGAGCTGAAAACATTTTCCGCTTATTATCCTTAAGGAAATCCGAGAGTTTTAACCATCACAAAAACTTTAAAAATCTGATAGCCGCTTGAACGAGAATTAAAATAAGAAGTTCTTTGTAAAATAATACTTAGCAAAAATGAACTTGTCATTAATTAAGGTTCTACAATGCTTTCAAATGAAGCTCAAACCATAAAAGATAATTTGTCCTTCGAAACTTTTTAGAAAATTAAAACTTTTTCGATAAATATTTACTATAGTAT
This sequence comes from Rhagonycha fulva, assembly GCA_905340355.1. Lineage (NCBI taxonomy): Eukaryota > Metazoa > Arthropoda > Insecta > Coleoptera > Cantharidae > Rhagonycha > Rhagonycha fulva. The sequence goes on from HG996556.1 coordinate 42,550,429, forward strand.
ACACGAACTATTTGTTTTTCAATTCAATTTTCAAGTTTATAGGCGCTAATTTGATTTTGATTTATTTCACAATGGGAATATTTCAAACTTTTTGTGTTTTTTGTTGAAAAGTATCGATACTCAGATTTTAGAACATTTATTCCAGCTGCGGCTCCAGCCAACAATGCCACAACATCTGAGACTTTCATAAACTAAAGTGGAAATGTAATCAATTTTTTACGTTAGGTCATTATGAACCAGTGGCAATTTTGTGCTAATTATTGTAAAATTTAATTAGTGTTCAGATTCGAATAACCTCTTCGAGATATAAACTAAAAGAATAATACAATAAGTGGAAGCTTTAGTGCTTTAGTGATTAAAATAACGAGATTACTTTTGTAATAATATATTTTAAATTTGAATCTTGCTCTAGAATTTTTAGATTGAGTTAAAGGGGACCGAACTGCGTTACTTGAAATTTTTGAAAAAGGCGAATCGCTCTATTGAAATTCGACCATATATGTCGATATTTGGATTGAGAGATCAGATCAGATGCAAGGCACGACCTTAATTAATTAAGTTAATGAGATGGTTGAAAAGTATCTGCTTGAAGTTTAAGAACTTAAGCAATTACTCAATAGATTATTGATAATACCTTTTATTACACTTTGTGACAAAATTTACCTAAGTAGATTTAACATATGGTTTGTTTATAACCATAATTTTGAATTTCGTAGCAGCTGGATTTCAAGTTATAAACTTGAAACAACAAAATCACCATATTACTATTTGCTAACTATGTACCTACTACTAGTAGATATCCTCAGATGTAAAATACTTTGAGGTTGGTATAAATGAACAAACAATCATGAGATACGATGAAAGAGCGTTACGCACAGAAAGACAGACAGAAGTCTTGAGTATAAATATAATTTATGCGATTAATTCTTTGTGTGTTAAACACATTTATTTTTTCAATATTTTTGTGATTCAATCAATTACATTTTTGTGTTGCGTAAATTGCAAGATGACTTGATGAGTGAGGCACAAGATCCATTAGTTTCAAAGAGCGGTCTGTGGCCGCATTGTTATAGCTCGACCTTCACACTTACATTATTCATATCATATTATAATTAAAAACGTAGTAACATAGCATCTCGATTGAATAATATGGATTGTAAAATTAAATGGTTGGGCATAGTAAAACCAAATCATAGTTTTAACCAGTGAACTTTGATGTTATGTTATCGTAAACCTGATCATACATGCGTACCGTTATTAGCTATGAAGCCAAGATAACTTTTGTTAAGGGTAGTTCACACTACATGATTTATCATATGACTTAGTCATAAGAAAAGTCATGGCTAAAATCATACCATCACAATAGCCAATCATAAAAGCCATAACTTCTATAATATCAAAAATCATATAGTGTGAACTTAAAAAAATCCCTCATATGAGAAGTCATGTGACAAGTCATATGATAAATCATGTAGTGTGAACTACCCTTTATTCATCACTGATGCGCATGAGTGGATTAACGAGATTTCCCCTATCATCCTCTCACTCACAAACCACAAATTTATTTTACACATACCATATATTTATTGTCATGTTTTGTATCAGTTACCGATAAAAGCACTATGAGTGATTTTGCTAAAAAGTTTTAAATTTTAATTATTTTTGATTTCTTTTATAAAAGAAAAATTTTGATAAATTATGCATTTTTGTTTTGCAATTTGGTTCATATTATGGAAGAAAACCCTAGCAACACTTCCGTTAATCAAACAAGGCATTTGTGTATGTAAATAATTTAGATAGCTAACAGCCCAGCACAGTAGGGTAAAGTGCAGAATTATATATTGTCGTGTTCTGACGAACAACTCTTTAAGGTCCGTGCTGTCTTGATCGGAGTTTGCAATATAAGGCTCTCCCAAGGAGTGAGTTCAAGAGAGATTTTATAAATTTTCCACAATTAAAAATAAAACAAAAATGCAGGGAATGAACAATAATTTAATTTGACGAACATTGTAATCAAAATTAACTTGAAACACCAAATGAAACGAAATCTTTGTGTTAAAATTCATCAACACAGTTGATAATCAAAAATCATAGATAATTACCCTACAAATTTACACATTTAATTGTAAAATACGATCTACAATTTGTAAGATAATTAAACGTCTTAATAAATTTATACAAATATCTGAAATAAATTGTACACAAAATAAAAAATTGTTTTAATTTTTAAATCTGGCGCCGCATAAAAACCCGGTTATAAAACAGTCAGTAGTAAATGTATCGCGCGCACCCAATACGTCACGATTTCAAACACGTAAAAAAAAAAATCTTCTCAATCAAATAAACCGAATTAGTGATTATAATAGTTCCACTAGTGAATTTAATTAATTAAGTGCGACAATCCGTTTATCACGCGCATGCTGAAATTCAACTTTTTTAAATTGAACGTAATTAACCTCAAAGATGGTTGCTTGCATTTCGTCGAAATATCAATTGCAATCGTTGAAATAGTGTAAATAAATTATTCAAATGGTAATTACCAAACTGATGGCTTCAAAAATAGAGGATTGACTTTGTCGAATATCCCGCATCCATGAATTGACAAAATGGACTACCTCATGTTACAACGAATAGGTAAATTTTTCTTAAAATCTTCATAATTTATTATTGATTCCATCACGCAAAATCTTCATGGCACTCACAATAACTAAATTTCTAGTTGCTTAAAATCACTGCAAACTAATTGCAAAATTCATAAATTTTCCAGACATTAGAAAATTCAATGCGAGGTCGTTGAGTTGACGACTCCCTGCTCGCTCATCTATTCAGCAACTAACTACTTCCCTCACCAATCTCACTTCCTGTCAATTTTTGGATTTTGGAAATCGTGTCTTACTCTGATTGGTTCAATTCGCCAGCCTAATTTGAAATTCTTCATACCAAATTAACACTTTGAAGTCACCAAATTTTAAATTATTACGAACATCATCTCACATTTTTAAAAACGTACAAACGACTCATATGCTACCTTCGCACCACTTTATTTTATTAAAGGTAAGTAAACAAACAATTCTTAAGAAAAATAAATTAAACTAAATTACAACGTTTTTCTATTTTTGATTTACTTAACTTTCAGGTTTTAGGATAATTCCCCAACAATAAAGATTCCGTCTCTGCATGTACCTACATCTGTACAAAAATTGAAAAGCAAACAGGTTACAATTCGTTCGACCAATTAAACTCCAAAAAAGATTCAAAAATGAAAATTATTACAAAATGAAATTTTAATTGTGGAAACTTAAATTTTATAAAATATGGCATTCCATTACAATATATATGACAGCTCTACAGGCCTAGAAGGCCCATGGCTTTTCCCTGCTTACTTAACCTATTTTGTTAGCTTTGCGTGTGTGACGCAGCCGTATTTACGGTAATGACGTCGACACAAACATCAGGGATCACCACAGAGTGTGGATGTTCACCGGAAGGCCGAGCCAAGAAATTCTGTGCAATCCGCGATTTGAACCCAGAATTTCCGCTCTACACTCAACCAGCGATCTCCACTGCACTGCTCCACTGCTGTGGTTAGGCGCAGAATTAGTGTATAAAATAAGCGGTTCGATTCCAGGAAAAAAATAAAAATTTATCTATAGAATAATCATCGGCCTAGTTTAAGAGTGTAAGACGCCCGCTCCGTTGGATTCCGGAGTGATTCATGAATATCTAAAAATTATAATTAAGATAATGGAGAGTCTATTAATTACGTGAGACGTTTTTGGCAATTTTTTGACCTCCCTTCCGGTAAGAATTTTCTTAAGTATTTTTATTTAAGGCGACAATTTAAATAATAATAATTTACTAAAAGACAATTTTCTCACAATTTTACACTGTTTCTTGCAGGAAAAAAATTACGTGATATTTTCCGAAGTCCCCCCTCTTCCCCACGTAAGATTGAGTAAGATTTGGGACGACCTCCTCTTCCTCCTTAAACGCTTCACGTAATTAATGGACGCTCCCTAAAGAGTCTGACGCAAAACTGCAACAAGGATAGACGTCCCTTGCATTTCTCTTGAGCTTTTGAGCTGACTGTGTTATTTTCCCAAGAGTTAAAGTACCCAACGCTTTTTATTTTGTTTACAATAGTCTTTCCTACTTGTATTTCTAAGCTGCAGGTTATAATGTGATGTTTGTAAGTATCGCTTAGTGGCAATGTAACACTCTGTACACTTTCGGGTGCTATTATTTATTTAAATGAATTTTTAAGAACAATATTAGAGATTGAAAGTATGCAACCATTACTCTCAAATATCTGGAATCTTTTCTAGGGATTTTTGAAAAGATAGGTTGAGAGAAAGGAGAGCGAGATGGAACAGGTGGAAGTGAGGTGTTGAAAAATTAGAGTGGTAAAAGCTTATCGTGGTAAATACACTACATATTTTCTAGGATAAATATGGGTTGTCGCTAGAGAAGAAATAAGAAATGGAAACAAGGTTAAGATTGGGTACCAGAGGATGTATAAGCAGGAGAAGGTATACATATGAGACAAACAGGAGAATAAACTAAGGCTGGGGGACCATATAGAGAAGTCGATAAAAAACTAAAAAGAAGAGAGGAAGGACCATCTGAATCTTCCCAGGCAGATGGGAAAATGAAGACGACAACGCAAAGAATAAAGGAAGAAGAACATGGCAAACGGAATAAAAATAGGATAAAAAAAGTTCTAAGTAAAGAGGAGGAGACACAATGTTTCGATATAATAGCAGGAGTTAGACAGAGCGATGCACTGTCGGCGACACTGTTTTGAACATCATGATTGATAGAGTGGTAAAAAAGATGAATTGCGAGGAATCAATAGCTACTATAAGAAGGGCCAAGTGATAGCGTATGTTGATGACATTGTGATCGTAGCAAGATCAAAAAGAAGTTTGGAGGAAATGTTCAAAAAAATGAATGAAGAAATCAATAAAATTGGACTAAAGATAAAGGAGAACAAAACTAAATACATGAAATGTGGAAGAAGGATGGATAAAATGGGAAAGACGCTGAAAATTGATAACATGTGTTTTGAAGGTGTAAAAGTTTTGAAATACCTCGGAGTACAAATAAGTAGCACTGGTGGTAGAAAAAATACAAAATGGAAACAGGGCGTTCTACGCAAATAAAAAGCTACTAAAAGACACAATAATAGGTCTGAATGCAAAGATGTACAGAACCCTGATAAGACCAACGGTAACCTATGCATCTGAAGTGTTATGTATGACAAAGATAGAAGAAAATCAGCTCAGAGTATTTGATCGAAAGGTATTAAGGAAAATAATGAGACCTAGAATGATCGATCAAAACGTTTATAGAAGGCTGGAGCAACTGGAAAAAAAAGAGAAAACAGCAGCACTATAAAAAATGTATTAAGATGGAGACCAAGCAAAGAGAGAGAGAGAGGTACACCCAGGGTGCGATGGATGGATGGAGTAACCAAGGATCTGGAGAAAATGGGAATAAGGAACTGGAGATAAAAGATCATAGTAGTTTGTAAATTTTGTAAATCCAGAAGTAAGATGAGGAGTAATCCACCTCTTAAAACAGATTATAAATACCTCATAAGAGATTACCATGTTTCACATAAAATGAGCGCATTTGTTATTTTCTAGGACCCACGAAACGCTTAGGTTAAGCACTCGAAGTTAGCCACCTTTTTTTGTTCTAAAAGGATCAAGTGGCGTTATGAAAAACTTCACTGCCGAAGTTTCGTGTAGCACGTGAAAAGAATTGTTGGTTATAAATTGCATTTGATTAGTTTAAATCTCATAATTGAGTTTTTTTTAAGTTTTATTTTTGCTGAAAAGAGTTTTTTATTGTGTAAGCATTTCACATACATGGTGTTTTTATTTTATTTTCTAGAAAAGTAATATTATTATAGAGTTTTCTGAGCTAGCCGTGGCATTTCAAGTTGATTTCTACTAGCCATAAATATTTCCCCATATATTTTTTATTTTTTCATAATAATGGTAGTAGATAGGTATTCTTCTTCTTCTTCTTTATGAGCGTTTTTGTTTACATCAATTTTTGAATATACGCCTCTTCAAGTTTTTAACTTGAAGGTTTAGGCCATAGATAGGCATATTATATGTAATATATTATTAAGTTTAACAGTATTCCAAATATAACCGAATGGAATGCATTTTTACCACAAATTTATTGTTTCTAAAGAAAGAAATAAAATATCAAATAACCTAAGCTCTTACGTTTATACACCTAGCAGTCCTTACGTTATTTGCTAAACTGTGCTCTTTTTTTGAGTTAAATTTGTGGTGATAAATTAAATCTCGATAATCTATTCGTAAGCGTCAATGGCAAATACATATAACAAGCAAGATTTGTGTAAATATATGAAGCAGCGGCCCATAATTTCTCTCTAATCTCAATCCCAAAATTTCTACTTCAAAAATTTCAATTCCTTAAGTTCCTAAAGTAAATTTGATTAAAAATAAGGTAGAGGTATAAAAACAGAAAGGTAAATGTGGGCTGGTCAACACTCGAGGTTGCATTCATCAGTCACTTTCTTAGCTAATTATCATTAAAAAACTACCATTTTGTCAATTCCATCAAGGCAAATGAAATGCAACTGTTCGTGGATGATTCAAAATCTTTTTATCTTAACTTGCAGTTCTAGCTGTTTGTGAAAGGGAAAAGAAATATAAAAGCTGTATGTTATGGAGCAGAAAAGTACCAGAAACTAAAACACACATAAAACTACTAGCATAATAGAAAAATACCAATGAAAAGTAAAGTACCTCGGGAAATGAATCGTAAAAAGTGGCCATTCTAAACGCCGTTAAAAATATTTTCAAACTCTTTGTTTTTCAGTTTTCCAAGTTTTATAGCTGCTAATTTGATTTTGATTTATTTTAAAATTCAAATATTTCAAACTTTCTATGTTTTTTGTTGAAAAGTATCGATACCCAGGTTTTAGAATATTTATTCCAGCTGCGGCTCCAGCCAACTATGCCAGAACATCTGAGACTTTCATAAATCAAAGTAGAAATGTAATTAGATTTTTACTGCGGAGCATTGTACAGTAGCAACTTTTGCGTTAAATATTGTAAAATTTAATTAGTGATCCAAATCCGGATGACCCCTTTGAGATAAGAACTAAAAGAATGATAAAATAAGTGGAAGATTTAGTGCTTTAGTAAGTAGAGTAACAAGATTACTTTTTACGTACTACTTTCTGGTGCAAAATAAGTAAATTATAATCTAAACATCTGCGGTTCAAGTCTTTTATATTTTCTATGACAGAAAAGTTGCTTCGACAATAAATTTTCTAATCGCACCACATCTACGATAATAAAATTATTTGTTCATTTATGCATCTACACGATTGTATATATCTATGTTTAAATTTAAAATCAATAAATAACCGGCGAGTAACCTACTTCCGCTCATAACTTGTTGATTGCAGTTTTCCAAAATAAATATCAGGTCGACCACCGATGCTGTTGTTCTAAAATTGGTATTTATCCGTTTGCATTTTATCTTGGTTGGATGAAAAACAAATCTTATTGGAGAACGTTATTTTTTTGCAATTTTCCACTTTATGGCTCGTAAATTTAATAATAAGATTCAATTTTACCAAACTATAAATTGGTATACCTCCGTTTGTCATTAAAATTTTGAAATGTTTGAAATAATGGCCATGTAAACAAAAAACAATTCGTTCTAACAAAATGCAAACATATAAACTAAATAATATCTAAAGATAGGTGCTACGTCAGCAAACCAGGGAATGTCTTCATAAAATATTGAAACTTATTAATTATGCTTTATCTCAAATTCCATTGAAATTTGGTAAATCAGTGAGCACATTGCATTAATTTTGAAACCAGGATTAATGTAAGATATTACAGAACGATTTTAGATGTTTAGAGGGCGTTGTTAACTTTTACATGATAAATGATCGTGTTGTAAAGCTTAAGCTTTCACAAGCTGTTGGAGAATCTATTATAGAGATGTTGAATTTGTCAAGATGTGTTCCTTAAAGTTTAACGTGACGTTTACAAAATATTACATTGGTGCAGTGCATATTTCACTCAAATTTAATACCTTAATGGACAAAAGTAAAAATTAATTCTGAGATCCCTGATTGGAATAGCTTCACTAAGACCGTCTCTCATTGGAAAGCAATGGCAAACCGCCGAAGAATCTGACATAAATCCCCATCCATCACGGTTCCTGTGCTTCGGAGCTCATGTTACAGTAAGTCTGTTATGATTGTGAATATAGGCCAGTCATTATAGCAAAAAAGGTATGAAAAATAGCGGAAGTTTTAAAATTTTGAGACAATATTGGAGAAGATAAAAAATAATAAATTTGAATTTGCACCCTTTTCCGCCCCCCGAAACATTGCTAAATTAACAAAAAACATAAATGTGCAGTAACTTTTTGAAAAAAATTCCGAGAGTTGTGCAAACCTTAGAGAACATTCTAATAATTATTACACATCTTCAATAAAAATTGCACTTTGCTACGATTACCGGAACATGGCAAATAGTGGTTTATTAATTTTATTTTGGTATATCTTGTCGAAAAAAGTGCTAGTCATACAAATAATTGCTTATGCAACCCAATAGGCAGGCAGATTAATAATTACAACTATTTGCATGTTCCGGTCATTGCAGAAGGGTGCAAACTTTATAAAAGATGTGTAATAGTTATTAAAATGTTCTCCAAAATTTGCATAAATATCGGATTTTTTTTCTATAATGTTATTGAAAATTTACGTTTATTTTTTAATTATGTAAAAATATTCCGGGGGGCAAAAAAGGGTGCAAAATTTGGATTTATTATTTTCTTACCGTCTACAATGTTGTCCCAAAAATTAAAAACTTCCGGAATTTTTGTCTAACTTTTCACTTTTTAAGCCTGCAATGACTGGCCTAATACCTACGCTTTGAGCCTTCCATCGAGAGCTGAACGATTCAAAAGGGAGATAAATAGACAAAAGGTTGAATTTATTATTATAAGTCTAAAATACAATGTAAGCCACTTTAACAAATGATTGATAAATAAGACATAAGTCACACCTACTTTAGTCCTGTAAGCTCGGTCGAATTGTAAATATTTTAGGATAACATTAAAAGTATGTTTTTATAAATATTTGAAAACTTCCTCGAAACATTTTTGCAAGCATATGTCTATACCAATAACAAAAATAAATAATTTTTAACAACGGATGAAGGATAAAGGATAGACATGAAAAGGTATAGTAAAATTTTAATAAAGCGCGTTGTTAGCTATATAATTATATCAAAAACGTCAATAACATACATTTGTTGATATTTCAACAAATTATATATTACTAACACAGCAACAGGAAAAAAAGGCATTGATGATATTAAATTATAAATTGACAAGTCAGAACTAGAATTAATTATAACATGTTTTGACCTTATTAGATCTCGTCAGAAGGAAAATTCTGGTACTAACTAACCTTGTTCCCTGATTAGAGAAATATTTTCAATCCCTAATTAACTCTGAAAAATTAAGAATGACCAATTTAGGTAAAGGTTAAAAATCACATATTCTGTAGTACTAGTTTAAACCAGTACTTGATCCATCAAATAGGGTAAGACGGGGTCAAACGGACACTCTAGTGGATTTTATAGTGATATTTATTACAAGCAACATAATATTTAAGAAATAATTATTTGGTTTGATAATACCGTTAATAAGTTAGCAAATGATGGCATTAAAGTTAAAAAAATAAAAACAGTTTTTGAAAAGTAAGACTAAAACAAACATAAGGTGGAAATGTCCGTCTGCCCCACACTCGGGGGCAAACGGACATAAGATTTATACACGTTATAAAAATCTGAATTCGCACTTTTAGTCCGAATCACTTGCACAGTTAACACATAGAAAGTATGGATCATCGTCATTATTAGTGCAGTGTATGTACATGAAACCATAATTTTGCATGTAAGGCATTGCACCCATTCCTCATCATTTTTATACACTCTTGTATACATACTCCGCAAAAGTAGCATTTTCTTTCTTTTTCTTTTGGGAGGTTTCAACACTTTTGTCTTTTTTAATACTTTTTCTTGTATTAGTAACTTTTTTTATTAAATCTTCAATAAAATTCAAATCGGTTAGTACCTACTTTAGATTTACTTGTGTTTGCTCGTCTTTTTCTTTGCAGAATTTTTTAATAAACTTGATATTGAGGCGATCATTTCAAAACTTTGTTGTATGTTTCTGTAGGTAAAATAGTATGCTGACCAAATTTCTTCATTTTTTGTTATTTTTTACACGTCTTCTCTTCTTCTTCTTTTTTACAGCAATTAAGGCAAGAATCATATTTTCTAGACTCCACGAGCACCTCTTCAAAGTTCTAATTCGGTTCCGTACCATCATTGTATAACAATTATTAAGGAAAATTATAAAAAATGTACTGTCCGTTTGCCCATTAATCAATATGTCCGTTTGCCCCAAATCGCAAAAATTTTTATAAATTCGAAATTAAAGTAAAAATTCATAATACGAAAATGAAATTAAGTGGCAACAATACCAAAGACACGTAGTTTGAATTGGCCTAATTTATAGATTTTAAATATTTTACTAAAATACTTAGATTCTAAACAATTTATTACAAAAATTTAACAATAACGTTAATTTCACTTACATTTTTTATTACTCTTCAGTTTTAAAGTACAAAAACAGCTTTAAATTGAAAAAAATTTAACGGATTACTTTCGTATTACTAATCTCACATGTCAACGTCACTAGTGCTACCGCAGTAGCGACTGAGCAACATCTCTGAAAAAACTTACGCCTTTTTTTCTTAGTAAATGTCCGTTTGCCCCCGTGTCCGTTTGACCCCGTCTTACCCTATATCATTTAATGCCAATAAAATCAGTGGTCCCTTCTTCGTCAAACGTGTGAATTTAATTTAAGGTTTTAAATTGATTTATCAATGATGAATCTTAATCGGACACAGTTGCGTTCTCAAAAACAATTCTACGTTCCGCTGCGCTCTCTTCGGTCGCTTTGCAACACTCCGAGCCGTTTTAACATACGCTGTATTGATTAATAATATCCCTGGGGGCCTTCCAACTCGGAAAAGGTGCTATTAAGAAGAGTGGTGAATCTCTATTTTTTCGGCAAATTTAAGTCAAATAAGCCCCTAAATAGTGATTTTAATTCTATGTTAACGCTACCATGCCATGGTGAAAATGCTACTGCTGCTCCCGTATGCATTGTAACACGTATAGCATATCATCACTTCGTAAACATCGCAGGGATGATTTGGGTGTATGTATAATACTTGCGAGCGTAGAACCTCGTATAACAACAAAGTCGAGTGTTGATTCGCCTAAGGCGATGATAATCAACCTTTGAAGAGTAATCAAGTGTGTTAGTTTTCCGCGGTTTAAAAGAGATGGCCAAGATTGTACAAGAGAAAAATGTTTTCTAACATAATTTCCCTTGGACCTGTTCATTTAAGAACTGCTCTAGGTCTGTGCCGAGACATTGAGTAAACGCCTCGGCTGTGACCATGATTGAAACGCTTAAGTAAATCTTGAACCGTAAGGAAATCCACACAGACCGGTAACAGAATAAGTCAAAAGGAATCAATATTGAACAAAAATTGCAAACTTTAAAATTAGCTACTCGCTAAACTAATCAATATTACAATATTCCTCCATATCTAAACGCTTTATTTCAATGTTTTTTATCAAATTCAGCTGAGTTTTCTTCCATAAATATTATATCATCGAGTCCTGGTTATAGAACTTGATCCAAAATTATGTGCATGTACTTAGCACCGCCACTTTTGAAAATCACAAAAATTTTAATTGTGCTGGATTGTGCCCGGTGTGTGCCGCGTTGTGCCGTATTTTTTTTTTTTTTAATTTTTTTTTCCCGGATTTTATGGAGGTAGCCCATTTTGAGGGTGGCGGTTAGCACCGCCATTTTCGATAATCTTAAAAATTTTAATTGTGCTGAATTGTGCCCGTTGTGTGCCATAGTGTGCCGTAAATTTTAAAATTTTATTTTAATAAATAAATTTTTTTTGGACCAAAACGTGTTTTATCGATGGCCGTTAGCACCGCCACTTTTGATAATTCTAAAAATTTTAGTTGTGCTGAATTGTGCTCGTGGTGTGCTACTGTGTGCCGTAAATTTTAAAATTTTATTTTAATAAATAAAATTTTTTTGGGCCAAAACGTGTTTTATCAAAAGTCGTTAGCACCGCCATTTTCGATAATTCCAAAAATTTTAATTGTGCTAGATTGTGTCCGTTGTGTGCCATAGTGTGCCGTAAATTTTAAAATTTTATTTTCACAAATAAAATTTTTTGGGTTAAAAAATATTTTATCGATGTAAATTAACCCCGCCATTTTCGATAATTTAAAAATTTTAAATTGTGTTGGATTTTACTCAATGTATGCAGCTGTATGAAATAAACTATTGCCCCGGTATTCATAAAAGTGAAAAATACTTAAAAGAGGTTTGCAAACCCTTTGTAAGGGATATAAGGCATTTTAAAAGCATTCGTAAGGCTTTTAAAGCTTTAGTAAACCTATTGTAAATATTACGTTTTTATGAATACCGGGGTTAATATCTAAATTTTGTATAATACATTTTCAGCACAGTTGAGATGAAAGACGATAAACATGTATAAGTAAACTACCTCCGATCCTTTTTTGAACCTTTTTAATTCAGGTAGATGAAAAAGGTAAAAGTCTTTAGGAGTAAGGATTATTTACAATATCCTTTAAAGTAAAATAAAAATATTTTTAAACCGACTTCAAAAAAGGAGGAGTTTCTCAATTCGTCTGTTTGTATGTTTTTTTTTTTTTTTTTTTTTTTTTTTTTTCTTATGTATGTTCGGGCATAACTTTTTACAGAGTGATCCGATTTTGATGAATTTTTTTTTATTCGATAGAGTATACCTCCATGGTGGTCCCATTTAATTTTCACAAAAAAATTCCATTCGTAAGGGTAAAAAATAAGGGAAAATTGCACCCGTAAGGGTAGAAAATAGGGAATGATTGTTTTTCATTTATTGATTTTTTACTTGTCAACCTAAGGACTGTGACGTTAGAAAATCGTAATTTTCATGAACGATTTTCACATGTAAAACAAAATTATTTGAAATAAAAAATATAGTCATTATAAAACAGTAGGCTTCTAAAATTATAGACATCTGTCATTTTTTAGTTTTTTTTAATATTTTACAACATGCAGAGTAACCAAGAAGAAGTGCGTCACAAAATTGTGCAAAAGCGAAACGAAAACCCTACAGTTTCTAGTAAAAAGATCGCTAGGGAACTTGGAATCACAGTAAACTTAGTAAATTCAACATTGAAAAGTTATTATGTCAATCACACTATCCAAAGAAAATCTGGCACTGGAAGAAAAAAAGGTGCTATGGATAAAAAATTAGATAAGGCTATTGTAAGTTATTTAAAAATAAAAAGAAGTGCTTCAGTCCGAGATGTTGCTAAAAAATTTGGAACAAATGAAGGTATGGTCCAGCGAGCAAAAAAAATAAATAATTTAAAGACTTATAAAAAACAACAAAAGCCTAAACGATCCGAAAACCAAATTTTAACAATAAAAACTCGGATGGCAAGTTTATATAAAATTTTGTTGGAAAAAAAAACTTTTATCGTCATGGATGACGAAACTTATGTAAAAATGGACTTTGCAACACTAGCTGGTCCTCAATATTATACAAAAAATCCTAAAGAGAATCTTCCTGATGTTATAACAAAAATTGGTGGTGAGAAATATGGGCCCAAACTATTAGTTTGGCAGGCTATTTGTCAGTGCGGAAAGCAAAGCAGAATTTTTGTTACATCTGGAACTATAAATGCTGAAATTTACCGCAAAGAATGTATAGAAAAGAGATTAAAAGAATTCATAAATTCACACGATGGTCCAACATTATTTTGGCCTGACTTAGCTTCAGCTCATTATGGTAAAAAAATTTTTGGAGCTCTTCAAAGAAGAAAATTTTAAATTTGTTCCAAAAGAGGCTAATCCACCAAACGTGCCAGAACTTTGCCCAATTGAAAGATATTGGGCTCTAGTAAAAAAAGAATTAAAAAAGGATAAAAATCCAGCCAAGGACATCAAAACGTTCAAGGTTAAATGGAAAAGAGCAGCCAGTAGAGTGACAGATCAGATCGTGCAGAACATCATGGAAGGCATCAAACGAAAAGTACACCTGACCATCCGAAATCCTAAAACTTAATTTAAAAAATTTTTTTTTATAAATTTAAATTCCTTATTATCATTTTAAAAATTGTTTCACTAAAATTAATCTTCAAACTTAAAAGTTATGTTTAATTAAAAATTGCGATTTTCTAACGTCACAGTCCTTATTCTGTTGAAAGTTGGGGTGGAGAAAAACTTTATATCGAGCAAATTAATTAATTAATTAAGGTAGTAATTAGTCGATTTTAATCACTAAATATTAAAAAATAAAAAACTTTTTAACAAAAAATTAAACCGACCTCAAAAAGGAAACTAATAAAAAGCATAAAATAAATATATTACATTTTGAGTCTTAATAAGTAATGTAAGTAACTAATTTTGAGTCGGTGCAAAAAATCAACGATTACTAAATTACTTTAAAAAAATTATTAAAACAAAAGTCACCCATTCTGCACCGACTCAAACTTAGTTACTTACATTACTTATTAAGACTCAAAATGTAATATATTTATTTTATGCTTTTTAGTTTCCTTTTTGAGGTCGGTTTAATTTTTTGTTAAAAAGTTTTTATCGATGTAAATTAACCCCGCCATTCAGTACTGCCGCCATTTTCGATAATTTAAAAATTTTTAAATTGTGTTGCATTTTACTCAATGCGTGCAGCTGTATGCAATAATCATATTATTGATAATCATATCTTATATCAACCAATCGCAGATAATAAAAATAATATTAATTAAAGTATTATTGACTGAAATAATCTATCGCCGTTGATAGGAGGGAAGGGGGGGATCGATACAATCTAGTCATCGATAAAAAGGATGATTCCTGGAAAATGACTTAATAATCCAATCGATCGATTTATCCGGTGGTCCTTCTGGGTTAATTAATTTTCTTCATTAACATAAAAGCCAGGGCTACAATCAGAGGAGATCCCACAAAAATGTGAGGCCTTCCCCCTTTGCATTAATCAAAATTGGCATTTATTCTACCGATTAAAAGCTGTTCACACCCTATTCGGAAAAGTAGTTTTCTCCTTTTTTTCAGAAATTCGTTTAATTGTGTAATTTAGGTGAACAATTTATCTACATGTAATTAGGCCCTTGGCCTGTATGTAGTGTGATATTCATGGACGTCTATAAGATCATTTTAAAACCAAAAGTTTTAGAAAATTTTGAAAACTTGGGCTGGTGAAATATTAAATGTTTAAAAAAATTTAAGCAGCAAGAGCCGGGGGGAGAAGGCAGCAGACTCTTTGCTCCCCCCTTCCCCCAATGGTGATATTCAACAAAATGAAATAATCAAAACAAACTTAATTGTTTCGTAACCGAACCAAACAACATTAGCCACCTATTCACAAGTTTTCCCCCTCAAAAATAAATTACACAGACGCCCATGGAGCCATCAAAATAAAATAATAATTAAACCCTGTATAAAACTATTCAAATAATAACTTAGTAGCCTAAGCTACTCAGCTACAGATTAAAACCAGGCCATGGAAATCAAACTATTAAGTTTGGTAACTATTTGGTACTGCTAAATAAAATTTTATACATTTTAAATGTCTTTCTTCCTTTTTTTCAATCTTTCTTTATCCACTGTTGGATGTAGGCCTCCCTTTTAGACTCCCCTCTAAGTGGTGGGAAAGAGAGTTTTGCCCATAACTCACCACGCTGGGCAGATGGGTTGGCGCGTAGTCCGCAGATCAATTTTGGACTTTTTAAATCGCATCACGTATCCAACGCAACCAGGATTAGAACCGCGGTTTCCCACTCTCTAGTCTATCCGTGTTTGATTTACGCCAGACTGCTGGTTTATTTTAAATGTAATAGTCGGATATGTGCTGTGATCTAAAAGGTCCAAAATTGATCTGCGGACTACTCGCCAAGCCGTCTGTCCAGCGTGGTAAGTTACGGACAAAAACTGATGAAGAAGTAATGGGAAAGAAAGAACCCCCCAGTTGGGGAGAGTTTAAAAAGGGGGGCCTAATGTTCAGGAGTGGACGAATAACGGCTAATTGTGTTGTAATCGTAATTTATGTAAAAATGTTTACTATAGTTACTACCACTTTTACCTTTTTCATCTACCTGAAATAAAAAGGTTCAAAAAAGGATCGGAGGTAGTTTACTTATACATGTTTATCGTCTTTCATCTCAACTGTGCTGAAAATGTATTATACAAAATTTAGATATTAACCCCGGTATTCATAAAAACGTAATATTTACAATAGGTTTACTAAAGCTTTAAAAGCCTTACGAATGCTTTTAAAATGCTTTATATCCCTTACAAAGGGTTTGCAAACCTCTTTTAAGTATTTTTCACTTTTATGAATACCGGGGCAATAGTTTATTTCGGACGCCGGTAAATTGCGCCAACGGTCAATATTTTCTTGGCTTTTTTTGATCGGTAGCTTAAGGACAACTAGCAAATTGCGCCAGCGGTTGCTTAGGGAGCTTAAGTTGTAATACCCAAAAAGTGGTGTATTTAGTAGTAATTATAATATTATGTAATTCCCACAGTGGCGTAGTTTTTAGAAGGTTTTATTTTTAGAAAAATATATAAAAAAGTAACTGTAACCTACGCACAGCTGTACCTATCAGCGCAAATTCAATTTCTTTGGCATCATTTGTAAAACAATATAGAAAACAAAATATAAACAACAATATATAATTATTAATGAAGATTATTTTAATTATTTTTAATAAATATCTGCAAAATGATGACATTTACGTTTTAGAAAATCAAATCTGCTTAGTTCCTTCGATTGATACAATGCTATGTTGAATTGCAATGTTTTTTGCTTTAGTATAGTTTTAGTACGGATTTGCTTCTGTTGATTAATACTATCGATTTTAACGTAAACAGAAATTTGCATATCTAATACGGCGTCCAAAAATATGTAAAAGTCTGGATAAGCTGTATGAAAATTTTTAGCAAAATAATTGTGAAAAGACTCGCATGCGTTAGTTGTTCGGAACATATTTGATGTATTCCATGCCCAAATGTTTGGGGGGGAACAAAGATTTTTTTTGTATGTATGTGTTATGTAAATATGAAAAATATTTAGAAAGTCTGGCATCTACGGGTATAATTTGCATTAAATCTTCATCAAAACTTTCAGATACTTCTGCGGGATTTAAATACTGCAGCCCAAATGTCCATTTCAACCAATTTCCAATAAGCGAATTTTTATCTTGATATTCAGTTGAAAGTCCAAATTCTTTAAGTTTTCGGTACCACGCTTGACTGACATGAAAAGGACACCCTATAATTTCTGCTAAAATTCAGAAATAGAAAATGTCTAAATTAAGAGTAATATCTAGTGCTTAAGTACAATTTTTGTGTTTTATGTAATTCATTTCCAGGACGTTACAAAAATTTTAATAATTGCTAGCATGCCAAAATCTTTTAACACTTCTTCATGTAAAGGCACTAAAAGCAATTGATTTATTTATTGGAATACCACGTTATCTGAAAACTAGAATGTGGGATTTTCCCCCCCCCAATTCTAGTTTTTAAATAACGTGGTATTCCAATAAATAAATCAATTGCCTTTAGCGCCTTTACATGAAGAAGTGTTAAAAGATTTCGGCATGCTAGCAATTATTTAAATTTTTGTAACGTCCTGGAAATGAATTACATAAAACACAAAAATTGTACTTAAGCACTGGATATTGCTCTTAACGTAAAAATCAGTGAAACTCCTACAGTGTGAAAATATGGGTTAAATACACCTCTGTTAAATTAAAACCCAATTTTTTTCAGTAGTACTAATCCTTTTGTCAAACAAGCAATGGATTAAAATATAACAACCTTTTTTTGACCCAATTTACGGTCAACCGCAAAAATTTTCGGCGCAATTTACGAGTAGGATTAAAAAAACCCTTGACCGCTGGCGCAATTTGTGGTCCCCGTTTATTTCATACAGCTGCATACATTGAGTAAAATCCAACACAATTTAAAATTTTTAAATTATCGAAAATGGCGGGGTTAATTTACATCGATAAAATATTTTTTAACCCAAAAAATTTTATTTGTGAAAATAAAATTTTAAAATTTACGGCACACTATGGCACACAACGGACACAATCTAGCACAATTAAAATTTTTGGAATTATCGAAAATGGCGGTGCTAACGACTTTTGATAAAACACGTTTTGGCCCAAAAAAATTTTATTTATTAAAATAAAATTTTAAAATTTACGGCACCCAGTAGCACACCACGAGCACAATTCAGCACAACTAAAATTTTTAGAATTATCAAAAGTGGCGGTGCTAACGGCCATCAATAAAACACGTTTTGGTCCAAAAAAAATTTATTTATTAAAATAAAATTTTAAAATTTACGGCACACTGTGGCACACAACGGGCACAATTCAGCAAATTTTTAAGATTATCGAAAATGGCGGTGCTAACCGCCACCCTCAAAATAGGCTACCTCCATAAAATCCGGGAAAAAAAAATTTAAAAAAAAAAATACGGCACAACGCGGCACACACCGGGCACAATCCAGCACAATTAAAATTTTTGTGATTTTCAAAAGTGGCGGTGCTAAGTACATGCACATTCCAAAATTTGAATTTCAAAAATAAAATAGGTAGTATAATAATTTAAAATAGGAAATAGTGATTTTTCAAATTATTTGCCTTAATTTAGATATAAATATTAATTCCGATATTATATAAATATTAATATTAATAAATAATATTTATTAATAATAATTATTAATAAATAATTTTGAGAAATAAGAAAGAAAGGCGCTTAAAGTTTAAATTATAAAGTAGCGAGCGAATAACTTTTATGCATTGTTTGTTTTAATTAAAAATAAATTAAATAATAAATAATGAGTTAATTTTACAAAAAAAATTAATAAATTAGAAAAATAAAGTATTGAAAAAATTTGTTTGTATACTAATAAAAATTTCAGAAAAGGAAACCGCCGAAAATTTTACTTTTACAAAATGCTTTTTTTAAGTCCGTTTCCCTCCTCCCCCTCCCCCCTCCCCCGAAATGAAATTTTGACTACGGGCTTGTCCTTATGTAACAAATTTCTACATTTGTTACGTGGCTCTACCTTTTTATTTCATTTCACGATAATTCCTCGATCCGATTCTGTATTTTTATTTGCATTCAATGGAAATATTTTGTATAATATACGATTTCAATTGAGATTGCATGCAGGCAGTGGTGTAACTACCGGTGTGTGCGGTGTGCAAATGCACAAGGCGAAAGGCAGTGACGTAGCAACAGATGGTGCCAGGCACCGGAGCCAGGGCATCGCAGATGCCCGCCATCCGGTACACTGAGAAAATTAATATCCATTATTTACATAGTTATTTTCTGAATTTGAAATAATTCAAGAGAATGAAATGATTGGCAAATTGTGAGGAACTTGAACTTTTTAAATTTGGGAGCGTCCATCAAGTAATCAATCATGATACTTAAAACAAATATAAGAGTATTACGCATGTTGCTCGGAGAAAATGTAGAACGGTGTTTAAAAAGTCATTCAAAAAAATTTTGGAAAAAAATACCTAGAGGTAAAAAATAAAAAATGTGTAAAACATAGAAACGTTTTCATGTTTTTAGTCGCAAATTAAACTAGAAAAAAAAAAGCTTTATTATCTTTTGCGTTTTACTGGAGTTCCTCCAAGCTACCCCTATTTTTCAGAACGTTTTTTACTCTGCTATGCACTATATCTACCGGTGGTCCAAAAAAAAAAAATTTTTAAGGCCCCAGACATGCGGAATGGGATGTTTCGGCGCGGCAGCTTTTGGCGCGAAATCGTTTCGGCGCTAGCCCATTTCGGCTCGAGCCAGTTCGACGCGAAGACTTTTCGGCGCAAGCCAGTTCGGTGCAAATAATTACAAACATTTAATTTTCCTTGAATTTTGGTCAGGCAGACGTTAGATACAAAAAGATACAACTATTCATCTAATAGTAAACAAAATAATCATTTAAGTTTGACTTTAATCGCACTTGGTTAAGTTTTTTTCTGATAAAGACTAAATGTTCTATGAACGTGGAATCGTCAAGTTACCAGAAAGATGGCAAAAGGTCATCAGACAAAATGGAAAATTTATAATAAATTGATTAAAGTTAATTTTTAGTACAAAAACAAATTGCAACAGAAACGTGCTCAAGGGGGGGGTTTGAGGAAATACTAGAAAGCCGGCAATTTATAACCCAGAATTGTGGTCTTTATATAATCAATTTTTAAACAATACAGTACAAAAAAAATTATTAACCACGCTACATAATATTCATCAATATTTATAATTTTTTAAACATTTTTTTATTGTTATTTTTGTTTTTATCTAATAGAATGTCAATACAGGGCATTATATAAGGGGGGGGACTTTGTGTTTGCATGACATAGCTATGAAGTAAAAAAAGGTTTAAAAGCTTTTTTTGGTAAAACCCTTTTCGTAGCATAAAAAAAATTTGTTTTGGGTAACTCCCCCCCCATGACTTATGTCTAGCTACAATCCCGTGTCAATATGACATCCATAGTTTTCTGTAAATTAAAATGCATATCTGATTAATTATATAAACCATTACATTTTCTACATCCGCAATAATAGAGCGACCAAACTACTTCTATAATGATTTATGTTTATAAAAAGTATTTTATGCCTATGATATTAAATTCTCGCGCCGAATCTGTTTGCGCCGAATTGGCTCGTGCCAAACCGGCCTCGCGCCGAACCGCCTTGCGCCGAACCGCCTTGCGCCGAACCGTTCTGCTCCGAATTGGCTGGAGCCGAATTGGCTGGCGCCAAACCGTCTTTGCGCCGAACCGTCTTTGCGCCGAACCGTCGTCGTGCCGAATCGGCTGCGCCGAAACGTCCTAGACCGTAATTAAAGATAACATTGAAGAAAAGCGGATAAAGAAAAAAGCAGATTTCTTGGATGGAAAGCATAAAAAACGTATTGAGATGAGAGTAAAATCCATTACTTTTCGCCAATCTGCCAGTAGCAGATTTCTAAACATCGGGCACATAAGCGCATGTCTGGCGGTCTAGGGCGTTTCGGCGCTTCCGCCGCTTTTCTTCTTAATGTTATCTTTAATTATAAGTTGGAAAGTTCATTTTTACAGATGATAATGAGTTTTAACATAACCATTAATATATGCAATCCCAATAGCATACTTGCATTGTTTGTTTTCTTTGTTCAAATAAAATTTAGAAGAGAAAATTTAAGTGGGAAAATTTTATCAACTCGAGTAGTCAGATTTTGTTTATAACAGCGAACAATACAATCGCAATATTCGGGATCTTAGACACAACCAAAAACTGTATCTTAGAAAAAACCTATATTGAAGTAACGTTCAGGCCGGAGTACATGACGTTTTCTATTCAACTTCAGTTAATCTAGTTAAAACCGAAACGGAATGAATTGGCCATGATGGAAAAAACGGAAATATTTTTAGTTTACATTAACTACGAGTACTACATCATCTCCAGCTGTAATTCAGAAAGTATAAATTGTATTTCAAATTAGTAATAGCATTTTCGACCCACAACCGCCGCTTTGGCTAGCTCTGCGCCGTTTTTCGGGGTTTGGTCTTAGGCCTTATCTGTTAGTATCTCTACGATACTGCTCGGTATTCGATTTTCCAGAATTAGCCTGATGAGCTAAATAATAAGATTAGAGTTACTGGCTAATCTGAATTACAATTAAAGCTGAAAATGATGTAGATTGCCAGAGCTGTGCGACCTGAAGGCCGCACTAAACCTATCATAAAAATTATACTTAACTTTTAAAATAATCTCGACTGCGTAATGTAACGTCACAAATCAATCATCAGTTCATCACAGACCGAGCATTGCGAACAATCTGTTTGGTTTGTAACTGGATATTTGGTTCATTTATTACCAACTTAACAATAGTACTACTAGTGTGGACTGGAGTAATAATTTATAATGTTTGTTTTATTGAGTAAGCCCTTAGTCGATATAAACCTCGCTTTTATTCAGTATTAAATGAACGAACCGATAGGAAGAGGTTTATAAATGACACGAAGGATAAGCTTTCTAGCAAATTATTAAGTTAAGTATCGTCCCCGCTCTAGAAAACTAGAAAAGTGAAATACATCTAAGTCTACGTTTGAGTTTTAAATTTTATGATTTACATGGAAACCACAGAAATGAAAATAGCTAAGAAAATTTTGCAGATTTGCTAGTTTTACTGAAGCCAAATGTATCTTTAGTTTGAATAATATTTAGCTAGCACAGGCAGCCCCTGACCGCCTTTAGCCATTTAGTTCTATAAGGTGATATTGTTCGGCCTTCGGCTCCACTCAGAAAAAATGCAAACTTACTTATTATAGGCCAGAAGTAGCAAACTTTTTTATGTAAGCATGCCAACGATTTTCAAATAATATTAGGAATCCTAAGCATGAACTTATTTTTTATTGGCATGATTGTGACGATAGTTTATTTTTTACAGATAGGCGTGTGAGTAAAAAGCAAAAAGAGTCATTCCTGATGTTTCCGTCTGCCATTATCGGAAGTGGCGCCCACTAAACTAAGCTGCTTTCAGGTAAGTAATGTTTTATTATTGTAGTTAGACAATTATCAGTTCAAATCGAAGTGAATCTTGCAGATTTTACTAATCAAAATTCAGGATCCATTTTTGCAATAAGAAACTTAATTCAGGTTCAATCATAAAAGCACGAAGAGATTACCATCGAAACCAAAACTATCTCAAATTGTTATTTTGGTTCTTGTATTTTTGCTTGTGTTTTTCTTTATTTATTTGCTCAGTGATCACTCATAAAACGGATATACTGAAAATATAATCGCATACTATCGCAAGAAGTGATGTCTTGCCTTGCTTCGGTAGAAAGCTGACAAGAGCCAATCAAAATTAACAATTTTTAAATCATAGAAAAGGATAGAAAAGAATACTTTAACTTAATTGGTTCTTGCCAGCTTTCCACCCAAGCAAGGCAAGACCCCACTTTATTGTGAATGCGGCTTAACACCTCACAGCCACTGTTCCAAACTTTTACAATGCCACAATTTTGGCATTTTATTAGATCTCATCAGTTGCTTATAGAAGAAAAAGGTTTTACTGTGATGGTTCCATATTACTGTCTTCATCGATGAGTTTCAAAAAATACAACTTGAAATTAATTGCCATGTTAAACCACACAATGTTAGTTTGTGAAACAACTAAAAAATTGAGTGGTTAGAGAAAAACTTTTAGTTACAGTTTCAACTTTTCACTCATAGATTTTGTAAGTTTCACAAGCAACGCAACAAAAAATATTGTTTTGATCATAGAGAAAACATATTTAAGCACTTCGACTTGATGAATTTCCTTTCTAAAGGGCTATGAAAATTTAAATTCAGTTAACTTTGTAGAAATTATAAATATGTATTTGAATTATTCAAAATGCAAATAAATAATAAATAATGGAAGTGGGTAAGGAAGGATTCATTTACCGTTCCATGTTTATATTGCTCCTCTTGTATTTCAAGTTTTAGAACAAAACCCTACAGCAATTGAAAGAATGGTAAGAGGATTTTTCAGGTTGGACCAGTACTAAAAACTTTTTTCAAGTGCAATTATATTTTAATTCGTTCCACAGTTTGAAACATTTTTTGTTCTACTCACTTGAAGCAGCACGAAACCGTTTTTTAATTTTATTCTCAAATAAAAATTGATTTGACTAAAACCTCGTTCCAATAAATTATTAGATCAAAAAAGCTTTGTCTAATTGCACACAAAGCAATACCACACATATAAGGCCATTTCTGGATTCCTGCCAAACCTCAATCAAACCCAGAATTGCTCATTAGTCATAAAGAACGCTATTTTGTTCCACGGAGGGAAGCATTACAAAATTACGATATGTTGTTTCAGGATATAACTTTATAATGAATTTTCCTTCTCGTGATTACTAATTATTGCAAAAATAATTGTGGTTTAGTGATCCAGCACAGAGCTTTTTCGTTAAAAATGTATCATCCATCGATAATACAATACGAGTTAAAAATAAATTATTTGTTTCGTATATTTTTACTTTCACTTTATTTTTCTTTTAAATTCCATCACCGGGCCAGTCGCCGTCCTGTTTTCATATTCATAGAAATATTTTTGATTTGTTTGCTATTCTAAAGTTCAATTATAAACTACCGCTGATATAGAGAACAAAAACATTGTTTCGTTTCCTGATTTGTCGATTAAGAACGGAAGCAGGGTAATTGAAATTTTTGTTTCTATCTCAAAGAGTTCAAAATAATTAATAGAGGATCGTTAAATACGAATTCCAGAATCGTAAAAATTTTATTCTCATCGTATTTCATTTTAATGTGAAGGAAATTGTACTGTAATGGTATGGCATTAGGTACTACCTATTCTGCTTATTATTATTAGTTACATTTTATGGAATATTTATAATAAATTTCTATTTGACTAAAATGTTCCATGCATTACTCCATTAGTTATGATAGAATCAATATTTGAACGAAGGAAGTGCGATAATACCTGAAAAGTTCCGACATTTACTATTCAGAATTATGTATGTGTATTGTCTGAATTTATTCAATGCAGATCGGCAAATATTTAAATTTACACTTCGAAAATTTTTGTTTTTAATTTTACCTCAAAATAGAATTAATTTTTTGTAATTTCAAATTAACACTTTTTTACACGATTTGGGTAAGTTACTGTTAAAAAGTCTATCTCATCTAACGGCGCACAGTGGATCCGATTTGAACAGTTGCGGCTCAAAATTAAAATAAAATAAATTTATTTTTACCCCCTGAAAGAACTACAACACGATCTGAATTATAATTGATGCTTTTTGAACTACAGTAACACCTAACTAAGAGATTCAGTTATTAAAGATCGTGAGTCCTCTGACGATTTTTGTTGAAACCGGACATTGTGTTGTGTAAAACCCCCAAACATTTTTAACATCTTAAAAATATAAAAAGTGATCGTCTATTGTTTTATAACTTTCTGATTTTACGATCATTGAATTTAAGGTTATGCGTCAATCTAACTGTCAATCGATCTACACTCAATTTCAACAAAAATCCGTTAGAGGGCACCACAAACTCTAATAACCAGATCACTTCGGCTAGGTCATGTTTTATTTCATTTATGTAATGGCATGCATAAATTGTATTGAATTTTGTTAATGTTAATTAACATGTTAATTCTGTTAATCTCTGTTAGCTGGAACAGCACCTTCGAAGATCTACAGGAATACTACCATTTTTTTTGTAATCGCAAATGTACGGTGATGAAGCAGATGATTTAATAATATTTATATAATTCTTGTATTTTTAGCTATACATCTCCTTCGCAATCCGGATAAAGAAACCGGAAAGATTGAAATTTTGACTTGACTGAGTTGATGTAGTTCCAATAACTATTACTTTTAAGCCGACTTGTTTTGGCTGGTAGCCACATTTGTTAAATAGCATAAAAACACTAGAAATTCAATTTTAACAAAGTTTCTAGAGCAGATCTGCAAAACTGATATAAATGGGACACAACAAATTCTAATAAAAATTAAATAAATGATAGGTGCAGTTTCTACTATTCTCTTAACTGTAGCACTTTTTATGTATTGACAACAGGTGGTTAACTCTAAAATGGTAATCGTGAAATTGATTGAATCACAAACAGACACCTACATCAAAATATGGAAAGCTTACCTCCATAAAGGGAATTTATGATTCAAACGATAATGCAGGACCCCAGGGAAATTTAAAAACTGATATTTGATTTCGTAAAAATCTAACTCTACAAGTTCTCAAGTACTATGTATAGTCGTAGCCACGAGAGATCGAGTACGACTCACTACAGTTTTACTCTAATAACTTTAAAACGGTGGAAGATCAAAAATATTTAAACCAAAAAAAACTGGGTTAAGGAAAAGGTAACTTTAACTGGCTATAAGAATATGGTCGGTGCGGCGCCACCTATCAGCACGCTTGAGCAAATAAGAAAGTAGCTTAAGCTACTTGAAAATTCTAAGTAGCGTAGTAGCTACCTTTTTTTCAGGAAAGTAATGTGCTGAACTGCTGAGGTCGTTAGCCTCAACGGTAAACAAAATTAACAAAACCGTGCAAGTTGAAAACATTTTGATGAAAAATCTAATGTTACACGAGTCATCTTATATGTTGTGCAAAATACTTAAACTTTTCGCTAGGCGCTAGTTGTGACGTTAATACGAAGTTGTCGAGTAGATTAAATAAAATAATGTCGTTGAAGATGTAGTTATTTCAACTGAAAATTAGCGTTGAATGAAAATCTACCGTAATATCTCATGGCATCCTTATCTAACCAAAAGGCATAGCTCTTGAAAGTCAACAAATTTGTTGTAATAAAAAAAATAATATTTTTTATAATATTAAGTATTAGACATTTTTTAGAAATTTCTTTTGTTATCCTAAAAATAGGTTCATCCTTTAAGCCAATCCTTAGAAGACTAGAGAAAGTAAGGCAGTAAATAAAACCTTACAAATTTTATAGTTTTTTAACCCACCGGTGTAAATTTTTCTGACGTTCTTTTAACTACCAGATTTCAAATTGAAATTTATCAATGAACCCATTTCAGAAGATAAATAATGTAAAAGAGCAATTTTCATGCATCGCTGTGCACTATTAAAACAGATAATTAATTTTTTTTTAATTATTAACTGTTTTGAATTTTTTTTACCTCAAAATAATGATTTTTCGTCATCAAAAATGAAAACTGTCTAACGGAATCATATAAAATCAAAATTTGTAGCTTTTTTTGTTAGAGAGGCTAAACAACAACAAAGCTGCATATTTTACATTTTAACAAAACATTACAAAAAAACTGGAAATCCATACCTGTCTACACCCGAATTTTTCATTTTTCTCAATCAATTTCACATTTTTTAATCATCAATTATTTTATTACGTTAATAAAAATGTTATTATTATTTTTACTTTAAATTGAATTTACACCTGAGGAAGTATAAATTTATAAAAATTGATCAAGGATTAAATATTTCTTTTGTTTATATTAAATTGACATTTTATTAATTTATTTTTAATTAAGTTTAATTATTTTTTTGATTTATTACAAGCCCATTTGCATTCGTTTTTCTTTATAAAAAAACAATAAAAAGTAAAACAAAAGAACGGTTTAATTTAAAAAAAAAAATCCAGTTCATTGCTTTCTCCGCGTAAAATAACAAACAAAGGACAGTTTAGGTGGCCGCACATACGTAAAGTTGGATTGGAACTGTTTCAATGTTTGAGCTAACAGGTCCTGCGTTGAAACCTGGCAAGCTTCAGGATGCGCCGGGATGCTGGTAGTTTCGTCCACCGCCGTTTCGATCCGGGATGTCGCTATAATTTGTATACTATACGCGAAATGCAAACTTTTTATCTGATTGAGTTGCTGTAAGCTTTGTCGATTCGTTGTACGTATTGAAAAGGTTTAGAATAATAATTCTCTGAACGTGGTAACTCCAACCTTATCTCCATAAACAAAAATAAAACTTAATAAAAATTGTTTGTTCTCAAACTGTATTTAAAATTCCAATGGTCTAGAGAAAAATAATTTTTCACAATATTTACGTTCGCTTAATGTTTTTATTTTTACCATCAATTTTCCAAAATATTAATTATTCAGGGCAGGGCAAACTATGTGACAGGGGTCGAGCTTTTGGGTCATTTTTCAACTTAGAGTACGAGTGAAGTTTGGAAGGAAATCAAGTAGCTATTTCATTTTTATCAGAGTATAGCAATGAAAATGTTTTGTGGTTTTCATAATTGGAAAGATGCAAATCCCTCGTCGACTTCCTTCACTAAGATTCTCTGCGTGCGGTGCATCTTAAATATGTAAATAGGGGAATTACTGTATAACCCTTCGCATCATCCTTGTTCTTTTTCGCACAGAAGCAAATTTTTGTAATTTGATTTTGAACAAGAACTTCGAGTTTCGGAACAACTTGATTTTTAAAAATTCAACAAGTTACTGTTCTAACTGCATTAAAATAAATTAATATTAGCGATAAATGTGTCAATTCTAGTAATTAATTTTAGTGTCAAATTTAAAGGTAAATAAACAACTATTTATTAAAATTTTGAATATAAATCAACTGCTTAACTTTGACATGAATGTTATTAAAATTAGATGCAAAGGCACATAAATCGTTTTTATTATCTACTAAAACTATTACTTATTTACAAAAGTGTATTATATTAACCTCCAATATTTGACATTTGACAATCTTAAAGTGACATTTAAATGACACTTTATAAGATTCGGGAATTCCCAAACTCTAATTTTCATTATTACGCCATATTTTAATGGTAATCCTACTTTTTCAGGTTTCCATATTAAAAATTTATTGTATGAATGACTATGGCCATTTACATTCCTATGGTATAGAGCCAAAAAAATATTATTATTGCTATCAGAGCTGTAACACTTCTTTACAGATGTGAATTAAAAAGTAGTTTTAATGTTTTACCTAAAAACTGATTGACTAAAGTGCATAAAAATTTCGATAAAATAGCTCAACTGTAAGTGTCTCGTATAATACAAATAAAATACCAACTAACATTTAAAACAATACATAGTAGACACCATAAATTTTTGTGCACTTTTTTAAATTCATACATCCTGTGCTTAAATAAGGGTAGTGTTTACATAGCAAATTTACTTAAAATAAATTTTTTTTATTAAAATGAAGTAAAGAAAAAAGTATTAAAATATTTGTAATATTTTTTTGTTATATTTTTTGAAAATTTTTTTGTTTTTTTACCCCCTAATCATTCGTTGACATTCAATGTTAACCGTTAAACGTCCAGTTACAGACGTTTTAATGACGTCTGGTTAAGGACGTTTTGAGAACGCACAATGTTGTGCCAAACGGCCTTTCTGTGGACTTTTACGGTACCTTAAATAGACGTTCACGATGTCCAATGGACGTACGTTCATGGGCAACATATGGACGTCCACAGTACTACTTTGTGCTATGTGGGAGGTTACCATGGTAATCTATCTGGATTCTAATTATAATTATTTAGGGCCACTTGTATAGTGGGAGTTTAACAACAGTTTAAACCACGTTTAAGGTAAACTCGGTTTTATTCAGTTTTTTCCCTTGTTCAGTGTAAGTTTAAGTATTAAACACCTAAGAATTTAAACTTGGTTCATAAATTAAACGAAGTTTTGTTAAACTCAAAATTAAACTGTCACTATACAAGTGGCCCTTAATCTAATAAGATGCTGCCCTTTATTAATTTTTCTATTAAGCTGTTCGGATGTGTATATTGTACTATTCTATTGCAATGAAAATAAAAATTAAAAATGATTTGAGGAAAACTATACCCGCAATAGCAGAGCACAATCTCGATACTCCGGCCAGCTTTCTAGAGTCAAAATATTAAAAGAAAACAAAACGAGATGAATGTCTCTAACTTTATCTTTAATTTTCACAAAAAAGAAAAAAATGTTTAGACAAAAAAATTTTTTAAAAAATCTTATAACAGACCTCAAAGACCCCGTGCTAACTTAAGGGGGGGGGCAGAAACCTCAAAATTTTTGGACTTTTTTCAGTTTTTTGCTTATATCTCGTAAACTGAGTATATTTTAGGAATAATAGTTTATTACAAAGTTATAGAGCACCAAATTTGCTAAAATTTGATGGGTAAAGCAAATTTTTAAACCTAATATTAACCGAGACACAGTCAATGATCAAAGTTAGACAAAATTTCTCTAAATGTAAAAAATAGACAAAAAAACGAAGGTTTTGCCCTTATAACTATTTATTATCATCATTTCCATGTTAACTATGTTAATCAGTTATCAATATGAACATCTTGAAACATCTATGACCACCCTTTCCCTCCCCCAAACATGAAGATACCTCATATTAATTAGCATTTCTTACATTAACATGAGGCCTCCTTACGTTTTGGGGAATGAGAGGCGGAAGGGTGGGGTTCGTTTTGTTTGGAAAGGTTATCAAATCATGCGCGCTTCGTTACGTCACTTTCGTAATCTTATAAACTACGAAACCACCTATAGTGTTCTTATCTTGCATGGACTATTATAATGCAATCCAAATTAAACTGGCAATTGTTATCTGTTTAATTTCATACAAATTTTATTTAGAATTTCGAAATATTTAGGAAAATCAAGAATTTTAATGTTTTATTTTTTGTTCAAGATGAAATATTATCTCGTTTAATTTTTTTACCATCAATTTTAGAATATTGAAAAAAAATATTGGGAAAAAGAACAGTGCAACTTTACCGGTAGCCTTTGTAATTCGCTACAAACACAAAACTTGTACCAAATTTGTCTTTATTTCAATAAAGAAATTAAAAATATTTAAATTAACAATAATTAAATCTACATGTAACTTAATGAATGACAACATAAGTTGGATGAACCACAAGGTAAGGATCCTCTTGATCATCTTGTTGATTGGTACCTTGCAAACCAACCTTACTTAAAGGAACAATAATTTTATCCTGTAAATATATAAAAATTAAATTATATAATAAAACCAAACCCAACAATCGCATACTTTATAAGTTAATCGATCAATAACTTTTTGAATCATCTCTTTCTTTTCCACTAATTCGTCTTCACCTTCAACTAGGTCTCCAATTTGCTCCAAATACCAGTTAACCAATTGACTCCTTTTCATACCTTGTGTTCCTTCTATAAAAGTAAAACAAAAATAATTTAGGTCATTCGTGTTAAACATCCAACCCTCCAATTAGTCTTTACAGGTTTTTGCAACCTGTAAAAATTAATATTACCAAATATTTACCTCTTTCCATCCGTACTTCTTCATTTTGCATGTGAAGAATAATCATATCAGAAAGTCCTTTGTACTCTTGGTAGTTCATCATCAACTTTTTCTTTGTAACTCCATTAGTTCCTTGAGATTGAGATTCCACCTCCATCTCCCTCTCTTCATTTCTCTCATCATTTAATATATCATGATCTGTTGGATCATCCAAATGAATATCTGGTTGTTCAACTCGAATGATGGATTTATTTAATAGGCGATAGGCTTCCTTGACATGTTTTGGTTGTACTTCATCAGATATTTCCATCCTTGCCATAGCTTCCGCCAATCTCACCATACTTTCCAATTGTCTGACGGTGATGCGCCAGCTAGTTGCTCCTACTGCAGTTGGATCGCGTAAACGAAGTCGACCGTAATGTTTAACTAACAAATCGGCCGATTCTTTATTAATAATTGGTTTAAACTTGCGAGCAAAAGAAATATACTGCAGAACTTCCTCCTTAGTATAAATATTATCGATGGATTCTTCGATGTTACTGTGCAAATCCACAATCTTTCTAGCAATAGCGTAATCAACAACTTCATTGCATTCATCAACCAATATAAAGAAAAGATCAAAACGAGACATAAGAGGGGCTGTTAGAGCA
Organism: Rhagonycha fulva; assembly: GCA_905340355.1. Classification (NCBI taxonomy): domain Eukaryota; kingdom Metazoa; phylum Arthropoda; class Insecta; order Coleoptera; family Cantharidae; genus Rhagonycha; species Rhagonycha fulva. Next base: position 42,582,078 of record HG996556.1, read on the forward strand.
ATGTTTTTTTGTAACGGTTTTGCTCTGTCGTAACGTCCTCCAACAGGGTTAGCTGCAGCTAAAATTGATGTACGCGCATTTAAGGTTGCCCTAACGCCGGCCTTAGCAATTGAAATTGTTTGTTGTTCCATGGCTTCGTGAATAGCCACCTGATCGCGTTTATCCATCTTATCAAACTCGTCGATACAGCAAACACCGTTATCTGCAAGCATAAGAGCGCCTGCTTCAATCACAAAATCGTAGGATTCTTCATCTTTAACGACTGCGGCAGTCAAACCGGCAGCAGACGATGCTTTTCCTGACGTGTAGACAGCACGAGGTGAAAATTCAGAAACTTGTTTCAAAAACTGCGACTTGGCAGTACTTGGATCTCCGACGATGCAAACATTGATGTCGCCTCTTAAAGATGTACCCTCAATGGTAGTTTTCGAGACTCCGCCAAATAACATAAGCAATATTCCCCGCTTTACTTCTTCACTTCCGTGAATACTCGGAAACAGACTGTTGATTAAATTATGATACAAGTTTCGATCTCGACTCATTTCGTACATATGCTTCCACTCCCCATCAGTCATTTGTTGTCTCATAATTTCCGGAGTAATTTCATCCAACGGTATATCCACGCCACCAAACCTGGGAGTGGTAGCTTGGACGCTACAAGCAAAAAACGCCATGCGGTAGTGAAGGTCGCGAACGCCTAGAGCTTTTAAACCGCGCACTCCTTCGGGTTCATCACCCGATTTATGCCGCGAGTCTACCTGCGATTTAGTGCCAGGTAAAGCTAAACTTCCAACATCGGGAACTACTATTAACGTTCCTGTGAAATCGTAACGATCGCCAGCTTGGACGGTCTCAACATTTTCAGCCCTGAGAACAATTTCGACGCTTCGTGGTATACAACCACGGGGCAATTCCGCTTGCGTTTCTTGTATACGAACTTTTTGAAAATCGACGAACGTTGATTTATCGATATCGAGCATAAAACTGCGGCGGTTATTGCAGATTGGATTTCGACAAATTGTTGGAATTGTGTACTAAAAATAAAATATAATAATAAATGCATGTGTTGAGATTATAATCAGGTTCAAAAGATAATGTATTTTTTTTGTAAATTTAATTAGGATATGCCGTGTTTCAAAAACTGTAGCAGGATGAGCTTACAAAAAATTTTCAATTCATATTAAGAGGGGCACTTTTTTCAGGGCCCTTTTAATTTAATCAACAGATGGCGCCTACTTATCTATATATATAAAAATGCAGAGACCGTATGTTTGTGTCGTCAAAACTCAAAAAGTACTCGATGGATTTACTTCAAATTTTCACACAACGTTGCATTTGAATAGAAGAGTGTTTTTATATACTTTTTATTCCTAAAAATGTACAAAAAAAACCATTTATGAAGAAAATTCATTTCATGCTATGTGTTTCGTACTGTGTTCGGTAGAGATACCTACATATGTTGTAAGTTATGTTATGTGCAACTGTCGACATAAATCCATTCACCAACAAAAAAAATCTCGGGGTAGGAGACCCCTTCCCCTCATCATGGTCACCATGCCTAAAACAACGACCTCCGCAAAAATCTTCAACGAGGATGTCGTTCACGACATACGCGTTAAGATTGAGGTTCCCCACGCAAAAACCAAGATTGGGCAGTGTCATCGCTGCCAATCTTTTGGCCACGCCCAGAGCTGCTGTAAGGCTACCCCCAGGTGCGTCAAGTGCCCAGGCCTGCACTGGACGGCCGAGTGCAGCAGACCCAAAGGTACGGCAACCTGCACTAACTGTGGTGGCGACCACCCAGCTAGTTACCAGGGCTGCAAATCGTACCCCAAAATGTGGAGAGTGCAAGCTCTCCCTCGACAAACTCCCTTCAACAGCCAACCGAGACACTCGTACAGGCCGGTCACCAATGAACGTTCCTACGTTCAGGTGGCCCGGTCAAACCTTACCCAACCAGCTCCCTCCCAAAACGCCCAGGAGGCCCGATCAAGGCCCACCCAATCAGTCCCCTCTCAGAAACTTTCCGAGGCTCCCAAAAAAGACAAGCCTTCCAACATCCCTCTTACAGACGATAGCGGTAAATTCACCGCGTCCAAACGCGAAATAGTTAGGGTCACCCTAGAACTCATCAGGTTCGGAATGTCTTCCGAGGTGATCCAGGAAACCCTCGGACAGTTTGTCAGAGTCGTTTAACTTTTTTCCTGTCCTTCAGCCCACGCCATCGCTCATAAGATTTCATGATGACTACAATTCCCGCAGCCCTAAAAACCGTTTATTGGAACGCCAATGGGCTGACCAATGAGAAACGTTCTCTTCTGCAGATTTTTGCTGCCGACCATGACCTCGATCGTATTCAGACTCTGACTCCGAGGACGGCGTGTTCCAGTGAGGAGTGTTCACGCTGCCCCGGGGAGGTTACACATATCCGTCATTGTCCTGTCCAATTAATCTTCTTCCTTTTCAGCTTGTGTTTTTAATTTTTTTTTTTTCAGCGCCTATTAGATTATTGTTGAGTTTGTAAATTGTAAAAATTTTTTTTTTATATTTTAATAAAAACGCTGTAGCAACGGCGCGACTGAGGCTCTGTTATTGTAGAAGGGGGCCCAAGGTAAGCACATCGCGCCGCCGCGGGCGCGGGGATTGTCTCATTTTCATTAGCCTCCGGCCCCGCAGTGCTTACCTTATAGCGCAATAATAAACAAGACACCGGCTCGACGCCGCTCCTCGGGTTTGAAATCCCTGTAAAAAAAGGAGATAAGCGGGCTATCGCCCGCATCTGCTCCGCAGATGCCAAGTGTCAGCTACAGCTACAGCTACAAAAAAAATCATCGAATGAAACCTTCGATCAGTTTTTGAATTGTCGGCATCGAGAATGTGTTCCCGGAATGTGTTTAGCATACATGGGTCGGTTCGGCAAGAGCATACTTCGGCAAATTTTTTTTGGCGCAAGTACAGTTCGACGCAGACCGGCAGACCCAATTCGGTGCGAGTACAGTTCGGTATAGGCCCATTTCGGTGTAATAGTAGGGCGCAGAAAACTTTAGCGTGCATATTACTATGGTACTCTTTGGAACTCAGTTCAATAAAATTTCCCCCTTCCCCCCCTCCCAACAAAAAAGTCATAATAATTAACCCCCCTATTCTGTAACTTTTCGTTATCGTTATGAACCGTAAAGTTTGGTTTCCACATACCATTACATTACTATTTAAAGCAATTCTAAGTGTAAACCAAACTTTACGGATCTTAACGAATTCATAACGATAACGAAAAGTTTCAGAATAGGGGGGTAAAAATTATGCATTCATTGACAATATATATACGCAGAGTGTTTTTATATACTTTTTATTTTATTCCTTTTTTTATTTTATTTTTTTCCTACAAATTTACAAAAAAAAACGCAGAACACTTTAGCGATATTATGGTAATCTTTGTAATCCACTTCAATAAAACTTTGCCCCCCACCTACCGAAAAATCTTAATAAATTTATAATAATTAAAAACTATCCATTTATTGTTCTCGAAATGTTTTGGCAGGGGCAACACATACCTCGGTTCGGCGAGAGCACATTTCGGCAAAATTTTTTTGGCGCAAGTACTGTTTGACGCAGACCCAATTCGGAGCGAGTACAGTTTGGCATAGGCCCATTTCGGTGCAATAGTAAATCGACGCAGAAAACTTTAGCCTACATATTACTATGGTACTCTTTGGAACTCGATTCAATAAAAGTCTCCTCCCCCAAAAAAGTCTTAATAAAGTAATAAAGAACACTTTAGCGTAGATATTATGGTAGTCTTTGGAACTCAGTTCAATAAAACTTTGCACCCCCCCCCTCCACCCGAAAAGTCTTAATAAAGTTATAATTATTAAAAACAATCCATTCATTGGATTTTACACAACATTTTCATGTAGTACATGGTAATTAACCAATGAAAAACCATTTATACATGTACTACCTGACCCGCATGTTGCTCGGAGCAAATAACGCTCGCGCATGTTGCTCGGAGCAAATTTATGTGTACTGTGCGCAAAAATATATATGCACACATACGTAGTTTTCGTCGCAAAGACGTAAAACGAGATTTTACACCCGAGGGCGAAGTTTTGGAAGACGAGGCGAGCGTAGCGAAGCCGAGGCGCATAAACCGCACCGAGTGGTGTAAAATTATTTTCTTTCATACCACAGCAACTCAAAAGAGAGTATTAATTTAAATGTTTTTTATCTCTTGGTAAATCTATGTTTGCTACAATACGTTTATTTATTTCCCTAATAATAATTAATATCAGACTGAGCCACAGCAACGCGTGGCCGGGTTCAGCTAGTATTTTTATAAAATGCTAGGAGGCTTTTGTATTTAAAATATAGCAAATTCGTTGAGAGAATACTATTCTATAAACAATATTCTTGGTCTTAAGCTATTTTGAGTTCATATTGAGTATGTCAAAACACACTCACTTACAAAAAAAGATAATTAAACTTTAATTATGAATTGTGTTTTTATAAATAAATATTACAAACCCAAAATAGCTTAAGACCAAGAATATTGTTTATAGAATAGTATTATCTCAACGAATTTGCTATATTTTAAATACAAAAGCCTCATAGTATTTTATAAAAATATTTAAGTAGGCGCCATCTGTTGATTAAATTAAAAAAGCCCTAAAAAAGTGTCCCTCTTAATTTGCTCAGTCACTTCCTTACTTTGAAAATAAAATGTTTTTAGGTACAAAAAATAAAAATCTATTTGGTTTCGTTATTTTGGCGATAATTCGACAATGATTTTTGCTTTCCTGTTAAATAATATAGTACCGTTGATTGAGAAATATATTTCTCAATCAACGATAGTACAGCAAAATCCACCTATAATAAGGCGTGCAGGAACAGGGGGTCTACTGGCTCCCCGAAATCTTAAGATAAGAAGTTCATTCGTAGCTGGTTGCATTACATTAAAATGTAATTAACATTTCTGTGCAAAATTAATCAGAGTACTATTTCAAAAACGAAATCAAAAGTGTTAAATTGCAAAATTAATTTTCAAAACAACTCTGGAATTTAAGAGGTTGTTGATAAAGGACATCCGCAAATTTTCAAAATTTTTGACTGCTCCCTCCTTTGTCACAGTTGGTCTTCTCCTCCTAGAATTGATATGTACCTAGAGATAAATGCGGAACGGGGCAGGATATATCGCGGGATATTTGGAATATTTAGTCCCGCGCGGAACGGGATCCCGCAGTCCCGCATTTGATTTATTTTATACAATGTGGCCCGAATGAACATTTATGATTTTTTTGTTAACAGATATTGTTCAAAGTAAAAAATCTCGTCCCGCGTGGAACTGCATTGGCATCCGTCCCGCGTGGAACTGAGTTGATATAATGTCCCGCGCGGGACTAAATGAGGAGCAGACTTTCTATATGCAGTTTGTCCAATGTAGAAAAAACAAAGTGCAGTTTGTTCAATACCTTTTTTAGCTGATGATGTGATGTTTTTTGGCATTTTTAACCCCCCCCTCCCCCTTAGTGATACATGGTGAGGTTTAAGACTAACCCCCCCTCACCCCCCATATCACGTGTATTTTTTAGTACTACCTACAAAGAATCTTAATTTTTTTTAAATATTTACAAAATACAGGTATAATTATCATCTAATTTTATTATAGCAAATTAAAAACTACAATAATAACGTTTAGAGGTAGACAGAAAGGTTGCAGGTTGTTTTTTGGTCGCTTTTCGGTTCGTATCGCACGTTTGCCGAAAAAATAAATACACGTGATAAATTACTAGACCCCCCTCCCTCCGTGTGATATTTCGTGATTTTTTTTGGACCCCACCCTCCCCCTTTCGAGCCTCACGTGATTAATGGACAGCCCCAAAGTGTAAATTTTTTTCTGTATTTTTACAAAAATTACTTTTTTGATAATTTATCATATAAACCTGTGGTAGTTTTACTGCTCGCCTGAAAATTTCAGTAAGGGTCAGTTGTATAAAAGAGGATCATCCTTGACCATAGATCAAGCTTCAATTTAAACCAATAGAAAACTTAAAATAAAATTTTAACTGTACTGATTGGTTTAAATTGGAGCTTGATCCATGGTCAAGGATGATCCTCTTTTATACAACTGGCCCTAAATGGACATACTGCAAATAGAAAGTCTGCTCCTCAAATATTCTAAATATCCCGCGGGACAAAAAAATATTCCGCGGAATATCCCGTCCCGTCCCGCATTCATCTCTATTTTTACAGTACAACCTGTCTTAACTGACATAAACGGGATCCATTTCCTGTCGGATGCTACAAAGCGCAGCTTAATACAGAGAAACCGAGATTGTAATAACAATCTGTAAATAACAAGACTGCAAGTCTCATATTATTCTTGATTATAATAACAACGGGGGATAGCACAGTAACCCTGACCATGGAAGTTAAGAGGGGCATTTTTTTCAGGGCCCTTTTAATTTAATCAACAGATGGCGCCTACTTAAATATTTTTATAAAATAAAAGGAATTTGCTATATTTAAAATATAGCAAATTCGTTGAGATAATACTATTCTACAAAACAATAATCTTGATCTTAAGCTATTTTGAGTTCGTAATATTTATTTATAAAAACACAATTCATAATTAAAGTTTAATTATCTTTTTTTGTAAGTGAGTGTGTTTTGACATACTCAATACGAATTTAAAATAGCCTAAGATCTAGAATATTGTTTATAGAATAGTATTATCTCAACGAATTTGCTATATTTTAAATATAGCAAATTTCTCTTATTTTATAAAAATATTTAAGTAGGCGCCATCTGTTGATTAAATTAAAAGAGCCCTGAAAAAATGCCCTTCTTAAGGCTAGTTTAAATGACACGTACCAACAGCCAATAAGAACTTACTTTATGTAAAAAATTAAAATTTTAAAGTCGATTTTTGACTAAACTAATTAATATTTGACATTCGTCCTCACCTTAAGCGATTCATTTTAATGTAATCTTACAAAATCCGTTGAGTTTTTATTAATAAACTAACCGAGAGGCCCCAAGGACATGCCCAACCAACTTTTTTCAGACCCCCCAAATTTGCGAATTTGTCAGTTCCTGCGTGAAATCACGTGAAAGAGACACACAAATACCCACACCTACTATCAATTATTGCTATAAAAAAATGCCAACTAGACCAACTTTTGAGTGTTTTTGCCAACTTTTTGCCAAATTTCTAAAATATTGGGAGGGGAGGCTCCCCCCATCCCTCCTTTGGGAACGTCCCTGAAAGGCCCGTCCACGGACTTTCAGTATTACAAAGTGATTTTACCAAGTAGCTTTCAAATGACTGACGATTGCCCCCTCCCCGTTTCTCTGAGCTCATAAATAAAATGTCCTTGTGACTTCCCTTGTTTCAAAATGTTCTTTTTACAAGTTCAACCACAGATTTACTACATTACCGCAAGTTAAAAATTATATTTTTTACATTTCATTATTGGCCCCCTCAATATTTTAGACGCGCCTGCCCATGATGTCTTACTTGTAATGGAAATTCGCGTATAATGGATGAAACTAAACTCTTTTAATATTATAAATAATTTTTGTAAATTTGATTACATTGAATTGCACATTCAACCATAAACCTTTATACCTTTCCTGTATTCATTTCAGATACGCAAACCTTATGGGAATTTTAGAAACATCTGAAAGCATAAAATTAAATCAATTTTGTATGAAAAAGGTACAAAATTGATATATTTCCAAAAGCTAAAATTTGTCAATTCTTGACTTAAGCCTTTCTTACTGCCATTATACAATTCAAGATTGCTAATTGTTCTTCGGTAACACCACATTTTACGATTATCAAATTATCATATATGACTTTCCAGTTCTATTTCAGTACTAAAAGTAGTCTTATTTGATAGATGAGTTATATAATTAATTATTTTAAATAAATAAAACAAAAATAAAATAAAGAGAATTCAAGTACCTTAAACTGTTGTTCAATATTCTTGGTAACAGTTTGACACATAAGACACACGAATGTGCCCAAAACAAGTTCCGGATGCACTGGATGAGTGCGTATAACTTGTCCAGATATGCGGATCAATGTACCAATCTTATCAGTCTTTAATTCTCGAACTCGGTGACGAGTCGGAACGTCCACAAAACTGATGTAACATTCCTTCTCCTGTTTCAAATTACTTCTATCCTTAACAAAATTGGTAACAGCTTGACACAAATAAGGATAAATGCGATAAAATTCTTCAATAATGGTGGTCGAAAGATTTTGATTATACTTTTCGATATCTTCAAAACTCACTTCTAAAGTGCTTCGCTCTTGAGCTAATAACTCATTGGAAAGTTCGATATATTTGTTTTCGCCGTCTTCTTTATATCTAAAAGTAAAATTAGGATTTTTTGAGTACGGTAACATAAAACCGACAACAAAATTCTTACTCTTCCAAAAAATCTTGAAATAATTTTTGGCAACGCACTCCAATCTCGTCGCGAACGCGAATTTGGCCAATTTGGGCATCTGCTACATCCATTTTTATTAAATGCGACCCAAAAAACCACGAGAAGCAGCAACAAAACTTTGTTGTTTGTTCACTCACAAAAGCCGCACAAACTGGCGGGAAAATTAGATGATTTCTAACCTCAAATGTCAGTGTCGTACGGTTTTGTGTTAAGCGCCAAAATGTAGGTATAAAAAATAATTTATTATTTAAATTCTTTGGAAAATATGGCATTTTCAAAACAAAAATCAATTTAATTAAATTTTTATATTTTTAATTAATGTATTAAATTGTCATCATCATCAGTTTTTAACGTGAGGACATTTGAACGCGAACAATTAAAATTGTTCGCGTTATTTAATTAAATTAAAATTGGGAAACTTTTTTTTGAATGAACCCAGTTAAAAAAGAGGTCCACCAGTTGCATTTAGCTTATTAGTCGAGAAAGCATTTGTAAATCATAGAAATAATCAAATCACAAAAATATCTTCCGTTTTGCCCGAGCGTATATGGCAGCTTTACCTAATATGTACATCTTCTATTTTATAAATTTTACAATGCCAAAATATTGGATAACGAGGTGAAAATTAACTTGCAAAATTATAAGTAAAATTTTGTTTCCTTCGGCAACAAAAAAAATTATTCTTAGGTTATGTTAAGAAGGGTGACAAATAACCATTACATAATCAACCGCTGTAACAACTGCAACTTATTATTTCGATTAAAAATGACCTTAACTCAGGATGAAACCGTTAGTATCTTGATAAAGTGTACAAATTTTGCAACAATTAAGCATAAAGATCAACGAAGAAACGATGTCGAAAGTACCCCTTACATAAATCACCCTATAGGTTCGTATGAAATGATTCTTGGGAGAATGAGAAGTCTGACTAATTTTCACTAGGTGTGGCACATATTCTCACACATGAGGGTAAAGTAACCGACATTGAAGTTATACAAGCAGCACTTTTACATGACACAGTTGAAGACACCCAAACCACCCTCGAGGAAATTGAAGAAGAATTTGGAGAAAGTATTCGAGCTATTGTAGCTGAAGTGAGCGACGATAAGTCTTTACCTAAGCTCACCAGAAAGGAACTTCAAATTGTTCATGCACCGACCAGTAGCCCCAAAGCAAAGTTGGTGAAGTTAGCAGACAAGTTGTATAATTTGAGAGATTTGGAAAGAAGTCCTCCTAAGGAATGGCCTTCCAAAAGGATTCAAGAGTATTTTGAATGGAGTCGAAAAGTTGTGGAAGGTCTTCGAGGTACCAATAAGTTACTTGAAGACAAATTAGATGAATTATTTAAAAAGAGGGGCGTACTTTAAAAGGATTTAAAATAAAACAGTAGAATATTTTATGGGGATAAATTTATTTTTATAGTATTATTTTTTATATTAGATATAATAATATCAAAGAATATTTACTACAGGAATAAGAAGCGACTCTTCAACGTTTTTCAGTGCGCATGTTTACCAACAAAATGGCCGCCGTTTAGTGTTTTCGTTGGTCAACGAAACACGAAGACGGCGGCCATTTTTTTGACTTATTATAAATATTCTTTGATAATAATATGAATTAATAAACTAATAATCTTAACACTTTAACAATTTCTTATCTCATGAAAATGCTTATCTTGAAATTCTAACATGAAATTTACTAAAGTTTGTACTTCTTCTAATGTTACTGCATTGTAAAGAGATGCACGAATACCACCAATAGATCTGTAACAAACAAAAATTAATAAAGGGTTAACACAAGTCGATTCTATTTTTAAAGGCAGCAAAATCAATTGTTTACCTATGTCCTTTTAACTGATACATGTGAAGAGCCTCTGCTTCTTTCAAAAATATTTCCTCCAGCTCTTCATTTCCATTCAAACCTCCAACTCTAAAAGGCACATTCATTCTGCTACGAACATCTTCATCTATGGGACAACTGTAAAAACCATTCGAATTTGCTACAGTTTCATACAACAGTGAGCTTTTAGCTAGTGCTAATCTTTCCATAGCTGGGACTCCCCCATTTTTCTTAATCCATTGGAAAACACGTTCCATCACATAAACTCTACAAATAAAAGTTAGAAAACGAACAAACATCGTCAAATAAAATGACTTACGAAAATGTTGCCGGTGTATTATGTACGGAATTTTCTTTAACTACGTTATTAAAATCGAATACTGATGGGCAAATTGACATGGTGTTTCCCAGGAGGTCTTCCCTAATGATAACCACCGTAACTCCAGCTGGGCCAATATTTTTTTGAGCCCCACCAAATATACAACCAAATTTAGAGATATCTAGCTCTTCTGTCATAATACTGGAAGACATGTCAGTAACTAAAGGAACGCCGTGGGTTTCTGGAATGTAGTGGTATTGGACACCTACAGAAGTAAATTGTAAAATTTGGCGATTTGATAAAAGATATCAAAATTACCGTCGACTGTCTCATTTGCGCAATAATACACGTAAGATGCGTTTGGGTTTAGATTCCATGTTGCCTGATTTGGAATACTTCCAAACTTTTTTGGTTTTGGAAAAACGAGATTCACTTTGCCGTATTTTTCTCCCTCTTTTGCTGCTTTTGCCGACCAAGTTCCTGATGAAAAAAAATAATTATGTTTTGTTCTTTTTTTAATCAAAAATGTACTATTACCTGTTACGCAATAATCTGCCGTTCCGGTCCTCTTCATTAAATTTAGAGCTATCGCTGCGAAGGCTCCAGTTCCTCCACCTTGGATAAACAATATTTTGTAATTATCGGGTACTTTTCTAAAAACAAAAAGAAGAAGAATATTTTTTTGTTACTATTTACTGGATGTTTATCAAAACTTACAATAATTCTCTTATTGCAGTTTGGGCATCGTTGTTTATTTTTGCGTATTCTTTGGATCTGTGACTCATTTCCATAAGGCCCATTCCCGATGATACGTACGATAATAATTCACTTTGGACCTCCTCGAGTACCTGCAAACATTTGCAATAATTGAAGTGTTTGTTTTTATAATTTGTGATAAAATAATAATATAAGTTTAATTCACATCCTATTAAAAAATGGGTCATAAATGGTGAGAGTGTATTATCAAGTTGTGAGCTTATCACCCCTCGATTTGGTACTTGAAATATCATATCAAGCACCAACTGAACAGTTTTTCCATTTTGGATCTGGACTTTTTGGCAATTGACCACCAAATTTAAGAAAATTTACAGGTGGCCATGAGAGGGCCTAAAAAGAAATTCGGTAAAATTCAAAAGACTTTATGTTTCGTACCCCAATCGATGATCACGCACATGGCATTGACCAGTGAACATCGATGGATTGAAATCATCAAAGCAAATCTAGGAGAAATAGAAAAAAGCAGTGCTAAGAAAATATCAACACGTTTTTGCAAAAAATAATCTAGTCATATAACCTTGAAAAAAATGTTATACAATTCCTTTTTGTTTTTAAAATTATTTTTAAAACCAATAATTATTTCATTGCATCACTGATGATAAACAACACTTTTGAAACGTTTAAATATTATAATTAGTTTGACTAATCCAAGGTCAAAAACACATCAATTTTGGATATATAAAATTTTCCATTTCGGTCTGTTTTATCAAAATCTAAAATCTGCTTTTAAAATTTGCAAACTTTTGGTTAATTAATTCTTCATATCGTTAACGATTAAAGTGCGTTAGGTCAAAATAAATCCGGACTCCGAACTGGTTTCAACTTGATGATAAAATAATGAGAACAGCACTCATCCATAAGATATGTCACATCGATCCTTTTTTTCTAAAACACAGAAATTAATAAAAAAACTGTGCTTGCTATTTGCTCGAGTTTTTTTTGTTGTTCGATGTATTGTTGCTAACATTTTTATACATATCTATTATAAATGTAACGGTCAATGTCCTAATATTATGGAAATTACCCGGTTTGGTGATAATCAAAATTTTGTGCAATCTTTAATCGATGTTAAAAATAAAAATATTATGTGATGCTAAAAGACATCACAGAATGTAACCGTGTTGCCATTTTTACGTATCTTTCCGGAAATTACAACATTGGCCAACGCTCTTTGTGGGTCACTTTTAGGTTTTTTCATCAAGTTTTAGATTCTCTTATGAGCAGAATTGTTCGTTTAGCGAATGTGGCTAGTCTATTTTATGGATATTACTGTGCGTTTGAATTATTTTACCATATAGCACATAGAGGGGACCTACAGTTTAGTGTGGACCCCAAACTACGGTGTGTAATACATTTTCATCCTGAGATGGCTTCTCATGGCCATTTCGTAGGTGATTTTCCATTGCCTTCCGAGGAGTGATCGTCACAATAAGTTCTTAATTCGCCAGAGCTCGAACTGGGTACCTCAAAATTAACTCTAACCGCCTTTTGTTTCCAGTGTTTAATGTCAATAGTTTCAGTTTTACTGTAGTTAATTATTATTATGGTAAGTAATTAACTAATACAATAATTTGTATTGTGTAATACGAAGAAAGAGAAGAAAAAATTATATGTAGTATATAACAATATTTACATTTATATAATATTATTGTTATGTTTATCCTTTCCAAGTCCGCAATGTAGACATAGCACGCGAAGGGTTGCCTGGGGAGATTTGTTCAGGTTGTTATGCGGAAGGTTGTAATTTTGTTATAGTAGTTATTAAATAATTTAAGAACGTGTTATATTTTAAATAAAAAAAAGAGAACCCAAATTAAAAGAAGCCACCGAGATACAGAGAAGAGAATAAAACGCTTTAAAATATTGAACCATGGATTATTTTTAAGTTATTAAATTTCTTGCAAAACAACGAAAAAATATTGAAAGTGAGATAGGGGCAGTTTGTGGTGACAGTTGGTTCAAAAAAACAACGATTTACAATCAAAATGGAGTCATTTGACGTTGATCAATGTCCTGACATGTCGCTGTAACGTCACAACCCAAGAAATAAAATTATAAAAGTTGATGGTGCAGTCAGGAAAAACGGTCGCATTAAAAGAAGGTCATTCCTGTTCTCGTCTCAAGAGAAACAGCGCCTTTAGTTAAAAAAGAGTAAAAAAAAATAAGAGGACCTCGCGATAATATTTGCTACAGGCCCCGAGCTGGCTTAATCCGGCACTAGATGACCTTTGATAAGAGGGGAGGAGAAGAAATTTAAATTACTACTATGATGATATCTTCTTCCAGATAGCGTACGTCTAAACGGCTGCGTTCTTTCGGTGGCGCCTATAAATGTCCGGATTCCATTTTAGGTGACTTAAAAGAAGAAATTAAATCAAACGAAAGATGAAAATTATGATTAAATGCACATTTTTATACTGCAAGACAATGCACCTGTTCATAAAGTGACAATTCCCAATGATGTCTGCAATAATCCGCTATAAACGGACCACTCTGTATATAAATGTCACATTCTTTTGTACAATCTTGAGATATTTTATTGCACAATATAGCAATGATATTTTATGTTGGCTGATACAAAAAATGTTCTCTGATAAGACACGTGTCTGAAGGATGGAATATTTCCTGTGAAGTTTAGCTATCATTCCTAACGTCCGTTCATCAAATATTTTTAAATGCAGAGAAGCATCTGGGTCTTAAAAATTTGCCCTTAAAATTAAATTGTTTACCCTACCCGACGTCCGCTACGTAACGAAGATTACAATATGGAAATCTCGTCCGAAGTTCAGAAACTTCCATGCTTTTAACGTAGGCAAAAGATAATGGAATTTCTTTCCAATCTCAATACATTTTTGAAATATCTGAAAACAGCCGTTTGAATTTCTTGTTAAACAAAAACAGTCACCATTAAAATCAATTAACAAAAATATTATCGGCAGTCGGCCAGGTAAACTAAAAGCAATACTTTCCAAACTTGTGGAAAATTCAAAATTCGCCCAATCTGATTACGATTTCATTAGAGGTGAACGAGCGATTGATAAGAATAAATGCTCAGACATATGGGAAAATTTTCAACGTTGTGATATCAACGCTATCAGACCTATTCAAATTCAGTTTTATTCAAAATTGATCGATCAATAATAATTTATGTTAACGCATTTCCACGAATTACTAGTTTAATTAGATAAAAAAAATAAATATTTGATTAATGTGATCATGAACAAAGAACTTTGAATATAAAAGACATAAATCGGTTGAGAATATTGAACCCAAAATTCGTTTAAAAAAAATTTGTAATTTTATGTAGGCCCACTGAAAGTTAAAACAAAAAATTTATTTACCTCTACTGGTAATTTTGCAGGTCCAGCTCCAAAATTCAACGACCTCGCCGTTGTTGCACCTCCTCCACCCATTCTTGTACTTTAAGTAACGAAAAAATAAATAAAATTCACTAACAGTCAGACAGAACTTTCTGTCACACAATTTGTTGCTGAATGATTTGAAAATCTATTGTGCTCAAATATAAATACAATGATTTTGTTTACGGTTTCTGATTGGTCGGTTTCGTCTTGTGATAACTTACATCAGCTCATAGCTTGAAAGTAATTGTAGTTTAGGTTACGCAGTTCACTGATAAGAATTTATTATGATTTACTTTCCAACATTATCTACCCAGTGTTGCACATTAACCCGTTTTTGGAAGTGAATTACGTTTATTCTCTATTTTTAATTATTTTTCGTGGTATTCACTGCCACCATTCAGGGGACAATAGGCACATTTTCGGTAAAAGTACAAAGGATTCTTACTAATTAATATATAGACATAAATAATTTATCTTTCATCAAATTACAAATTTAATATAGAAAATATTACGAACAAAAAAAACCTTAAAATATTGTAACAATCTGTTTGCCAGTTTTGCCCTACCCTGTACACTATGAAAAGTTCTATCGGGCATGGTTAAATATTAGATTGCCGTTAGATATGTTTCAAGCAACTATTATTATATTTTTTGTTTAAAACCATAAAATTAAATTTCTTTCTTTTGTGTGTTTTTGTTTTTCAATAACTTTGTGTCCAGAAGCTTCAGGAAACTTTATAGTTTTACAAATTTGCTTTCTTTGTGGAACAATTTTATCTGTGGAAACATTTTGTACAAATAAATTGTTTCTTGCTTCGTGTACTTGATTTTATTTTATCTATACCTATAGCCCCAAACGCTCGACTT
The DNA here is from genome assembly GCA_905340355.1 of Rhagonycha fulva. NCBI lineage: Eukaryota > Metazoa > Arthropoda > Insecta > Coleoptera > Cantharidae > Rhagonycha > Rhagonycha fulva. The sequence goes on from HG996556.1 coordinate 42,597,696, forward strand.
TGATCAACTTGCCCTTACCGTAAATAGCAACAGCAGGCACAAAATTTCCTACAAGGTATTTCATTTTTATCAAGATTATCCGGTTTTTAAATTTTTAGTTATACTTTGCTCACAATTCGGACGAGAAAACATGACACCGAAAGGAGATTAAAAAATTGATGATTTTTAATGATTGTAGCAAATGAGGTGAGTTGAATTGCAATTACACCGAGTGTAACGCCAAGTAGAGTTGTGTATTACTAGACGTTGCTAGGATAAATGCACCGCTGCTCGCTCGTCACGATACAAAACACACCCCAGGATTCTATGCATGGGTTCAACCAGAACAAGATTACTTACAGGGCACAACCGGCATATTGTCTGTCCGAAAATTTTCCGAATGGCTTGAGAAATTTCCCGAACTCGTGATGTCCTGTGAGTAAGTGTGCCATTTTGAAAAAGATCCGAATAATAAGGGATGTACTTCAGGAACAAATTAAAATATGGATAATTCTATTCAAAATTCGTCTTAAATTCGTAATTTCTAAGGTGAAAAAAATGACTTAACCAAGTCAATCAAATCTCAGAATTTCTAGATCAAGAATATGAACTCCTACTAACGCCCCTGCACCCAGAATCTTTCTTTTCTCCTCATTTTACTTCTTGGCAGAAACATCGTGACCATTAATTTTAATATTAAATGGTTCTCTTGGCAGATTACTCTCGGTGGTTTGCCATTGTCTTCCGAGAGGAGAGGGTCATAAATCATAATAAAGTTGTATAAATTTTGTAGCCAGGTTGGGGATCGAACCTAGGGCTCTAGCCTAGAGTCTGGTCCTTACTGGTTCACTTAGCTCACCTCCCAATATAAAGCAGAATAAAATTTGTCAATTTATACTCAACGCTACGTAGTATGCTCTGTTTTATTTAAGAAAAATGTAAAACGTTTTCACTAAACGGATGACCTTTAAATGTTAACCAATGAAATTGCTTTGAATAAATCTCGTATAATTTCCTTATTGTGAGTGAGTCTTTATTCAAAGCAATTTCATTGCAATTTCATTTAAAGGCCATCCGTTTAGTGCAAACGTTTTACATTTTTCTTAAATAAAACAGAGTATAGTATTGTTACAGAATACATGAGAAGAAGAAAAGCAGATTCATGACTGTAGATAAACTTGCAAACTTTTCGTATAAAATTTTATAAGCTCGGGAGGTCAATCTACCAATTGACAGTTATAATTTTAAGCTCCAAATTTGAATCTTTGCCGAGGGCCAACGTTAATTTGAAGATTATGCTTCTATAAACCTGCAGCAAAGTAGGAATATTTCTTCACGCTTTCGAGTCCATCAATCATTGAAACGACAGAACAGCTACGCTTGAGTCTGCCTAAGTCCCAGTCGACCTAACAGCCTAACACAGTAACAATGGCGGCTCGTGAGTTAAACAACAAGTACAGCCAAAATTATAGGAAAATCGAGACTGTACTGGGGGATCTAATGACAGACATTTTTTGAAGAAAAAGTTTCATGTACAGAAGTGTGCGCCGGTTGCCATGACAACCGTCCATTTATTGCTAAAGGCAAGCCCGTTCATAGTAGCGCACTATCAGGTTGCATTTCTGTGCCGTCTCTGCATTTAGAACTAAAAGTCTGGTGCATTGTAAAAATAAACTGCGGCGTCCTGCCGCTAGTAAGCTCTCCGAAATTTATTACGTTATAATATTAAAAAGACGGACTGCATTATAAATCAATTAATACGAGATAATAATTAGTTACTTCCAGAAATTGGAAATTTTGGGTACAGCCTGGCTGTACCACTAACTGTACCGCCACTGAATAATATTGGGCGGCAAACTTTTCAGATTATTTTTTATTTTTAGTTGTTTTAATGTTTCAAAGTTGAATGTTATTTTGCGGTGTAGATTGATGTGAAAGAAGATCAAAATAAATTTTTAAGTTTTGCAGGATCATAACATCAACACGAAGCATTAAAAACTACTACCTCTTTAAATGTGAGCCAGCCAACCTCAGGCCTTCTTATACTAATGCAAGGCCGTAACTACCGGAGTTTCAATGGTTTGGTCGAACCACAACCCGGAAAATTCAAAGACTGGGAAACTTTTTTTTCCAAAACGAATTCCCTGACTTTTGTAACATACGTTTCCCATAGCAAAAATTAAAAATTTTTTTTTTGACACTAAATTCAAAATTCAAATGTGGATTGCCTAAATTAAATGCAAACAAAATAAAAACATTATTTTCATATACTTAAATTTTTAAAATACAGAATAGTCATATTCAGATACAGAAACTTTTTTATTTAAGGTGGAGGAGGACCATAGAGGTGGTGATTCGGATCGGCTTGTGTAGTTGTTCGAAAAAAATTGAAACGGCAATAATTGTTTGCATTCTTAACCTATTAGTGACATTTTTACGGAACCGGACAACTGGGCGACGTATAACTGGGCGAAAGACAACTGGGCGACGTATAACTGGGCGAAAGACAACTGGGCGAAAGACAACTGGGCGATTAGTAAACTGGGCAATTAGTAAACTAGGCGACGATCAACCGGGCGACGGACAACTGAGCGATGGAAAAACTGGGCGCTGGGTAAACCGGGCGATTGTCAACTGGGCGACGGACAACTGGGCGGCGGGTAAACTGGACAACGTATAAAGGGTAGTTCACACTATATGATTTATCATATGACTTAGTCATAAGAAAAGTCATGGCTAAAATCATACCATCACAACAGCCAATCATAAAAGCCATAACTTCTATAATATCAAAAATCATATAGTGTGAACGTAAAAAAATCCCTCATATGAGAAGTCATGTGACAAATCATATGATAAATCATGTAGTGTGAACGGGGTTTAAGTGGGCGACGCAACTGTAAATTTTGAGCATTTAAAAAAAATTATTATGATAACCTCTATGGGTGAGAGGTAAGTACTCCTGACCCGAAAATATCAATTTTGAAACCTCGATGAATTTTGAATGAGCATACTTTAAATAAGAGAATTAACCCCAAAGAATGGCTCTAACAGCACTAGTTTTTTCAAAAATCGATTTTAAAAACTTTGATTTTCACAGCAAATTTTATGCTAAGTCGCTCGTGATTGGTGAATTCTGGTATTCTGTGATCGGTCCGTGCAAGTTAAATTACTCTTTAGTTATACGCAGAGAGGAGATTACTCAATGTCTCGGCACCGACCTAGATAAATGCTTAAGTGATCTGGACGCGGGCATGTATGGTAGAAAACCTTTTTCAACTGTTCAATCCCAATGCGTCTACTGTTGTATCTGCCGTCTAACTCGCGATTTACTCGTAATTACTCGTAATTACTCATTCATCAAAGGTTGATTATCGCCTCGCGCGGATCAACACTCCACTTTGAAACAATACAAGGCTCAATGCTCGCTCTAGTATTTCATACTCTAACCATCCACGCGATGTTCTCAGATGTTGAAAGAGGTAATGGAGGCTTCGCCTCCAAACAAACTCTGTTCACAATGTGATGCTATGCTATGCTATGAGAGGAGATAACCGGAGCGACACTAGCATTTCATATGCTTCAACAGTGCACTTTGAGCGAAAATTATGTTTTTTAATAGTAATTTTTATTTGGACAACCACCGCTCTTGTAGAATCCACGCAAAAACGAGTTTCGCCTTTCAATGATCTACCTTTTTCTTAACCTACGGCCCTAGGGGTATGTTTATAATAAGTAGTTTTGGCCACCATGGCACGAGAAGAATCCACGCGAAAAGGTATTAACCGTACGTTAACATTACGTACGATAAGTGAGTCATCAGCTGAACTCTAATGCATTACTGATGACGAAAAAAAAGTTATATCCACCCCCTTCTTAATAGCATCTTTTTAGAGTTGGAAGGGAGATATTGTTAGCCAATAAAGACAATGATTCATCATCTCTTAGTTAGGTTATGAGTTACTATTTTCAACTTAAATTTGACGAAAAAAATAGTAACTCTTGCTTGATGTTGACTCCGAACAACTGATGTATTTTTTTATACAGTATAATAATTTATTATTATTTATTTATTTATTATAAAAAAGTAAATTTATCACATAAATTAATTTATATTATATGATATGCCACGAAGGTATTCAATTATGTTATTACGATCATAATTCGTAACCTTATTCAGGATTCTTTCGTCAGCTTGAAGGTAACGTCTCCTTTTCGTTGCAGGTTAGTGACCAGCAACTTGTTGTTCATATTCTACGTCGTAAATTTTTTGAATAAATTTTAATTTGGTAATAAAATTCCACAAGCTAGGGTGAGAAAATCCACTACCAAAACCTAATGGGATTTTGCGATGGCACGCTTCAATTCTTCAAACTGCTTCAGGTTGTCGCCCACTTACACGTCGCCCAGTTTATACGTCTCCCAGTTTATCCGTCGCCCAGTTTACTCATCGCCCAGTTGTCCGTCGCCCGCTTGACAATCGCCCGGTTTACCCGGCGCCCAGTTTACCCATCGCCTAGTTGTCCGTCGCCCGGTTGACCGTCGCCCAGTTTACCAGTCGCCCAGTTATACGTCGCCCAGTTATACGTCGCCCAGTTATAAGTCGCCCAGTGGGATTCGCCCAGTGGGATTCGCCCAGTTGTCGCGTACCGACATTTTTAATTACTTACTTTACCTACCATTCAATATTCAGAATTATTTCAACGTTGTCAAGTCATTGATGAGATACATGAACAGTTATATGTAACGCGTATGAATGGACTAACGAGATTTTTACTTAAATATTGAACGAAGTTGTTTTTCCACAAGTAGACCTAACCCAAACGACTCGCTGACGTCGATTTTTGGACGACGGCTACTAGCTTGTACAAGGAAGAAAAGCCGTTGAAGTGGAAGAAATAAATGTTCCAAACTTGTATCAAGTTTTAACCAAAACTCATTCATAATTCCTACTTTTATTTCCGTTTTCTTGCATTGAAACTTACAATCGATAACCTATCAGTGCAATTATCAAAACGGAGTTAGTCGTAAATATTTTGTTCGTTAATATCAAAATCAACTTTATACCTACCTACCACTTTAAATGTGTTTATGCCATTTAAATCACTGATCCAACGATTAATTGCTTATCAAGTAGAGATATTAACATTTTTAATAAAACGAAACAAACACAGGATTTTTTTCAAATTTAGAAAACACTTCAGTGACAATTTGTTTTTCGTTGGAAAATCAATTGAAAAAAAGAGCATGAATTTTATTATCAAAGCTGCACGTGATTCGTATGTTAAACGGTAATATTTATTAGCTCCAGGCCTCCAGGAAAAAACATACTCATCTAAAAGCTCAGTCATGCTGCAAAATGCTTCCCTTAATTCATTGGGACGTTTAAACGTTTATCAATTTATTTTACGCAATTTAAAATAATAAAATGGTTTATCAAATATTTTAAAAATAAACGGCATGTGGACGTACTACATTATTGATGTCACAATATTGAGAAATCATCTTATTGAGGTTTACTTCGCTGAGAATCTCTTCAGAAAATTCAATTGATGTCATCGGTGTTACACTTTTTTATCTGTAGATTATTTCTGTTTGCACTAAATTTGTAAAATGTTGTTGCAAAATATTAAACATAGTAACGTCCTAATTTTCCAGAAGTGAATCACCTCTGGTTTTACTCGGTCAATTTTTCTTCAAAAAATTCCAAATTGTTATTTTGTGCACAACAAAGTTATTTTTAGCAGAAGTGAATAACTTATACCTACCATTTTTTTATGAAATAAAAAATGTCTTGAGTAATATTATGAAAGCCGCTGCTTAATATACCTAATTTTAATTATTTGGAAATTGCATGCATTATGGATTGCAATGGAAATGTTTTAGATTGAAGGTGTCTGTAATTTTGCTCTATCAGAATTGAGAACACACCAGGCCTTGGCCTTAGTAACAAGTGTTCGATAAATCTATCAATAACCTTTGCAACGGTTTTGAGCATTTTGATAACAATGCTGATATGCTGGAGACCCCCAGCAATCTCTGAATTTAAAGTGCGTGTTAGTTGAACGAAATGGAGATATGTATGTTTTCATCATTCTGCGAATTTATTGCACAATGCTTTTCTAAAATAAAATCGGTTGTTTACAACCAATAAAATGAAAAAATAAAACATAAAAATCAAGTTTATTTTTTTTACAACAAAATGTTAATATTTTGTGAGGTTTTTCAAGGTATACCTAATTTAAATTAAAATTTCCAAAAAAATATAAGATACAGACAGTTTCTGACTGCTGCAGCTGGGAGTTATTTAGTCTAATTATGACGATTATGGTCATTAATTAGCATAGCGATTAAGCGCACAGAGAGACCCCGGTTCGACCAACTTTTTTCAGGGGGGAGCAATCTTAAATTTGCAAATTTGCCAACTGAATTAATTCAAAATTGCCAACTTTTTGTAAATTTAGATATTAAAAAATGCCAATTTGACCAACTTTTGAGTGTTTTTGCCAACTTTTTGCTAAATTTCTAAAATATTGTAGAGAGAAGCTCCCCCAAACCTCCCCTCTAGGCAAGTAAAAATCGGCAACCACCGAGAAGTAATTTGCCTAGAGAACATTTAAAAAGTGCCACTACATTATGTCTTTTGGTAGAACAAAGGAATCTGAGAGAATCAAAATTAGCAAAACAAAGATTTTCATTCTTTTTATTCTTATCTTTGAAAATTGGACAAATTTATGTAAATAAAAAATAAACTCTTACTTTGGAAGTACGCAAATCCGTCCCCCCCGCGTTGATAAATTGCCGCCATTAACAAAAAAACAAGGTCACAAGCAGATCTGTACGTTAGCCTAGGAAGCTGCCTGCCAAATGTAAAATAATTATATGCTAAAAAAAACAGTGATAACAAGTCAAGAAAAAAAGAAGAAAAGGAAGAAGGTCAAAAAGAACATAAGTGCATCTGAACTTGATCCAGTTAGCGTGAACTGAAGAAATTCCTAGCAACTGGGAAGGGTGTGGGTGGCATTCCGTGTAATTCAAGATTTGAAGCTTCTACTCGGTAACACAACCAATGCTAACAGGAACATTAGTTCCCCCTCCCCCTTAACTGCAATATTTATTAATTTAGACGATGTCATCAACTATTTTGCAAGGATGATCCCAATGCGATATCAATTATTGCATTAAATATTTACTAAATAGAAAATATTTTTTAATATTATGAAATTGTGTTGTATTTATATTATAATATATTTTTAATAACATGCTATTCTCTTTGTATTCCTAAGAATAACTATACTCCCCTACAGAAAAATTTGAAATGACACCCCAGAGTGACCACTATTGGAATTACAACTAAATTTAGACAATTGTTGTTTTCAAAATATAATTTTTAAATAAATAATGTTAAATTAACATTAAAAATACAGGATGTCTAAAAAAGGGAATAAATCCAAAATAACCTGAAATTACGTAAGATGAAGGTGATCCTTCCGTCATAATTTATGTACGTTCATATGAATAAGTACTAAATTATAATTAATGCTAGTCGAATGATTGCCTTTCAAGTCATAGCGAAGTGAAGACTTTCTCTTGTACGAGTTGCATTTTTATGCACTTTTTATTAATAATGTGAGTGAAGTAAAAGTGAAAATCCTGTAAATCAAGTACCTCACCGTAACTAATCATGTAGGGAATCCCCTAATTTACCACTTAAATATAAACTTGCGGGGCTGAAACTAGCATTTTAACTATTTTCTACACAATTGCGAGTTACCAAGCAATGAAAGAGGTAAAGAGAACTTTTTCCCGATTAAACTCTGTCAAGCTAAATGATGTTATGGAAACTGGAAAAGTCATTGTTGGAGTGCTTATTCAACACCTCAACGCCGACCTATATAAATCAGTTCTCTTCAAGAAGATGCACTGATCATATAATGTGGTGCGTGGAAGTAAACTTTCTGCAGTTCGTGTCTTCTCGTCAACAGCTCTTACCTTTTTGGGAGATCCTTTTAAACTTTTCCGACTCTACTGTATCTGTTGCAGCGCCTGCTGCATCTGCTATCTTGCTGGAAATTTTGATGGTGCTAATACCGATAAATTTGTACAGAGCTCGAACCGTCGAAACAAAGCGTCGAGTCGTGTGTGACAACTTGCTACAAATGGCTGAAGTGTAACAGAATTTATTTTAAAAACAAAATTAAAAATAATAATTTTAAAAAAATAGAAATGATGCTATGCTATGAAAAGTGGAGGGGTTACATTAGTCCAAGGTTCACCTAGTTGTAGGTGAATTTTCATTCATTCAATAAAAAAACATTCAATAAAAATGTTGTTTTTAATTAATTTGCCCTTTTTTAAAAGATCCCTATTACGAGCTTAGGTTAGAGTTACTTTATGTTATTTATTTCCAGATTGGCTAAATTTGGATGAAAAATGTAAACTTCAAAATTGATTTTTGACCAAACTAATCGGTATTTGACATTCATTTTCACTTTAAACACTTCATTTTAAGGTTGGGTATCTATCAAATTCCGTTGAGTTTTTATCATAAATTCAGTGTAATTTAAATTACGGAAGATTTTACGTCGTCAGAGAACGTAATAAAATTAATTATTATTACTATAAGTTCTCAGTTATTTATTCAAGCGTCATCGAAAATGGTATTATCAATAAATTATAAAAAAAAATGATAATTGATATTATTACGTTCAATCAACCCATAAATTTTCGATTTTAATGCTTCACCTTGAATTGAATATTATGATGAAATAATAATAATAAGTTATTATAGAACTTTAAAGAAATTCTTAAAGAAATTATATCTACAGGGTGGCTGACTTGAACTGCTTTCACATTATTTATTCACAGTTTTTGTTCCCAAAGCTATTTCTTATCCGATCTATGTTTATTGAAACTTGTGCTTATTGCACGTGGTCCGCAAGTGACTTTCTCATTATCGGGTTAAATGGTAACTTCTGGTTCATATGCACAGGTCAAAAATAAAATAAGTCAATATAAATTTTTATGGTGGGTTCATGCAAGAAAAGTAATGTATCCCTCTACATAAATCTAAATCTGACAAAAATTATATCTTTTACTTACATTAGTAGTAAAAATGTGAAGTATTTTATATTTTATTGAGAATTAAAGATATAGAAAGATGGAAATGTGTAGTGTACAGATGTACCCGAGACCCTTATTTCTTTGTTAACAATTGCATTGCTTCAGTCTAGTGGCCCTCCAAGATATGGAGAGGTTTATAAGAAACTCAACCGGATTTGAATCCAGAATCCTGGTATTAGAAGTTTATCACAATATCAAGCTATCATTAAACCAAGAATCGGTTTTACCACCTCTCAGGCCCAAAGCCAGGATTTCATTTTAAGGGGGGGGGGGCACCTGTAAAAAGGATTTTGTAAAAAAGTTTATTTTATTTTTAAAATTCAAATTTTTACTTCAAAAAAATTCTTCTTTTGAACATTTGGGGGGTGCTTCCCTTTGGCTACAGGCCCGCCACCTTAAGTTAAACGGTAGTTAACGTTTAACTAATAGTTAGCAGATCTATCCATTGATTTTCCGGACCGGACGGATTTTCGATTCTGCATATTAGCTCCACCCTTTTTTCTTATTTGATATAAACTTTATGATTCGGTAGAGTAGTAGTATAACTACAAGCTTACTCCCTCTATGTGAAAATGGTATAATTTTAAAATGTTTTCTTATTTTTAAAACAAACTTCTTGATTATTATTATCTGATAATATTCGTAGTAGATAAAAGTTGTACTAGTATTTATAAAACATAGCATTCTTATAGAATCCTGCGTAAATAAATATTAATTTGTTACTTTTAACAGTGGCGGCGGCGGTAGTTATAATTTTTGAGCCCGGTCGCCGCTTATAAGCATAATCGTAAAATAATATAATAATTAAATGTATGTACCTATTATAATGAATATTAACTTATGAAATAATATTACATTCACATTAACCGATTTTATTTTCATAACTCTTGATGTAAAATTAGTGCTACATTGTAGTAATCGTTTGTATGAACTAACCTGAACCGAGCAAGTTAGTGCAAGACAAACGAACAAACCCAAAGTTTAAATATTTGAATATGATGTGTAAAGTACGGCAACGCTGTAGAGTGTATCATAACCAAAGAAAGTGCATTTAAAAGTTGTTGTGGTTGTAAAAATATTATGTTATATAATAATTAATACTAATAATGGGAAGTGATAAATCTACATCAAAAAGGAAATGTCGGTAGAAAAATAAATGAGTTACGGAATCAGTTTATCATCAACGACTTGGTCAATCCCATAGAACAATCCTCAAGGGCAAGAAAACATAAAACGACGTTGCCAAGCGTAATATGATGAGTTACTAAATCTTGATAGCTTTTGTACTATATTTTTTAGAATAATAAAAATCATACCTTAACCAATATAAAATACTTTTGATTGGTCCTGGAAATTATTAAACATCAAGGTAGATGTCTATGGTGTCTATTTCAGTCACAAGCCGTCGACCATATTAAATATTTTGACGTTCAAAGACAATACCACGTAAATAAATCTATCTATCTCGATTTTATCCATTTGTATTTTAACTGACCTCATCCTTTGAGTGTCGGCCATAAAAAGCCGTTCATAAAAAAACTCGTTAATCCATTCATGCGCGTCACTAAATAACATTGTTAATCTCGTTAACCCATTCGTGTGCGTCATTAATTAGTTGATATTACATAGATCCCATTTGGATAGGATTTTTATAAAATCCGTTCTTAGTGCTCACCTATGATTTCAACCAAATTTAGTCAGTTTTCAGTTATTTCAGTCCCTCCTCCTAAGCGCTTGTAAAATATTTTTGCTGAAAAAAGAACTAAGTTTGTTTGAAACCGTCAGACCGCGGCTCGTGTGTAACATTATTTTGTAAATTTTTTTTTGTTTTTTTAGGTAATGCGGCCTAAAATCAGAATAATAATAATAATATAGAAATTCTGATAATAAAATCAGAAATTCGGCCGTCAGACCGAGGCTTGTGTGTAACATTATTTTGTAAATGACTTTTTTTTTAGATAATGCGGCCTAAAATCAGATAATAATATAGAAATCCTGATAATAAAATCAGAAATTCGGGCTGCATTGTATATAAAATAAATCAAATGCGGGACTGAAAAATCCTGTCCCGCGCGGGATTGAGTTGACAAGATGTACCGCGCGAGACTGGGTAGAGGAGAAGAATGCGGGATGGAAAAAATCCTGTCGCGTCATTTTTTTTATCCCGCATTCTTCTCTAGTACTTTTGGTATAATTAAAGTACTTTACTTATGATAATTGAAGAAGTATTTTGAGTAATTGAAGTACTTTAGGTAATTGAAGAATAATTTTTCTACAATATCCAAATACAAAATTAATTACTACACTCATTACCTCAGTGGGAAAACTACCAGTGTTCCATGCATTCCATGGAACTTGGCTTGAAGGCTCTCTCGAGACAGTCATAAAAAATGAAAGTAAAAAATATACTCGATTTAAATTTCCTGATGGTTTAAAAATTGGTTAATAAATACATAATTATTAATTTGTTTAATTATCTTTTCTATGATATTCTTTAATTATGAAATTGAGGCTTGAAATGTCACGTAACCAACTGTTCTATCTACAATCTACATCATTTTCCCTACATGTAGTAATTTTTTGAGTAGCTCTTGCCGGTACTTAAAAAATGTAATTGACATCTATGGGTTACATGTAAAAAATTGATAAGAAGGCAATCGCTTTTCAACGTGATAAAATTAGGTAAATAAAAGCATGCAAACTTTCTATGGCGTGCCTATACAATGTAAAAAGAATGTTCACCTTAATGACCTCTCTCCGGTAATCTCCAATTGATAACTGATAAGAAGAAGGCAAACTTAACTTTAGGAATGGAAGCTCTAGCTTAAAATTAGTATCTATCCGAACGGAGTCCAGTTAAAATCGAATATTTTGTGAGTCAAAAAATTAAATTGTTTTAACAAGATGAAAGCCAGAGAAAGAACCGATTCATCAGATGCAGAAAGCGAGGTAAATATTTCAATACTTTTTTGTAGAAAAATTTTATCTGGCATTGGCACACAACATTTTCAAAAGGACATTAGGCCCAAACACTCAAAATGAACAATTGTTTAACAAAATAGCAGTAGGTAATAATTTTAAGATTTATTTATGATTTGGGTCAAATGTAAGGCACGTCCTTGTTAAATTCTCAATGCGCGATATCAATAATAATAACGATTATGTAATGATTATTTATTTTTAAATTTAAATAATTAATTATGCAGATCATCGGGGCGACATAGTAATAAGCAATTGTAAACAAATAGTCGTGGGTACGAACCTCAAATTTGCTTCTCGAATGACTACACTAAAAATACTAAATAACATTAATAATAATCCAATTAAATTTATTTTATTAGGTTGGCAAAAATTGTCAAATTTTTTTATACTAATTTCCTCATGTCTGACGGATAATGCAAATTCTACTTGAAAAATTTTGGTTTTCTGCTATATGTAGATACAAAATTGTTTTGATTCAGGACTATTATACTGAAAATGTGCAACTTTTTGTAAACATCCTGTACATAAAGTTTGTAAAGTGGAATAGTTCAGAAAGAATATTGTTACTTCTACTTCCCTTATCGCCTCCTAATAGTAAGTAGGGAAGGTAAAGGGAGTTGACCGGCTTAACGTTTGCAATCAGCTGATGGGACGCCATTGCGCGCACCAAGGTTGGAAATGTCGATGTGATTTTGACCTTCCTTGTCCCGAAACTGACGTTCGAGTGAACGTTTGCAAAAATTATTTTGTGACTCGTGATATTTAATTGTCAAGAAAGGTATGTTTAAATATTACGTATATTGCTAAAATTGTTGTATTATTATTAGTTTGTTCAATTATTACATATTATAGGTGTTATGACTCGAGGTAAACTATTTCCAGATATACAATTATAACAGCAGGCATTATTTTTTTCTGTTAAAATGCCGAGTTCATTCAGCACACGACACAATATTTTTGAGTGGAAGTTTTACCGATTTTATTGTTTATAATATTATAATTATCAATTTTTCATTATTATTTATTGTAAAAATACTATCAGTGTTGTACAAAATTAATAATAATTACGATTAGGAAGTAATTCTCATCTTATCACATGTTTATTTTTTATAATTAAACTGATAATTTTTTTTAGAGATTAGTTACACATTTATTATTACGTCTTATGTGTTTCGAATTTGTTGGTTCTCATCAGTGCTAGCAACATTGTAATTTCATAATTTATTTTTTTGTCACCAACTTCGCAACGTCGTTCAGAATCCTTTATCATTCCACGTCACTTGTATATTTTTAATGTGTGGATTATTACTAAACGGTTAACCCCCCCCCCCTTCCCAGACGACCTAATTAGTAAAATATAGAAATATCACTCTAATACGACTTCTATTTATACTACATTATAAATCTTCGAACTTCAGTGTTACATCATCGTACGTAAGCACCGCCATTGGGTAGTCAACTAAAACGACCTGTACTGGTTAAATTATGATGACGTAAAACTCACGTTTGAAGATTTTTACTATATTATCTCAACTATACAAAAAGAAATTGTCCCCAAAAATTAGATTACCGAAAAATGACTACGTTTTGCAATGTTTATCTCATTTGGAAGTTAAAAACATGAACATTGTTTTCTAATATTAACTTAAATATTGGGTTAACAAAAAAGATCAATATTTTGAGAAAGTTATCAATATGATATCTATTAATAAGTGCGATGGTGGTGTAATGGTCAGCATAGTTGCCTTCCAAGCAGTTGATCCGGGTTCGATTCCCGGCCATCGCATCTTTTTTTTGTTGTCCAAAATTTTAATAATCGGTTAAAGAATAATATCGTATCATGCAGTCCACATAATTTATTTTTTTGTTCTTATATTATAAACAATTTACTTCGCAAAAATTATGTCGAGCAAGGCTATTAATACCAGACCAAATTTTTATCGATATTATTCAAATGAAAAAAAAAAGTTAAAAGAGAAGATAACTCAAATTTCATGGGAGGCAATTAAAATTAACTTTTTTATGCCCATTTTCTACGGAAAATTAAATTTTACGAAAACAAATATTTTTATAAAAAAAAATTGAAGGTTATTTTGATTTTAGTGCGATTTTGTACAGTAATACCCCGAACTTACGCGATAGGTGCGACTGAATGATAACCGCGTAAGTCGAATTCGCGTAAGTCGGGGTATAATTTTGCATATAAATATACACATATAAATTACTTTTAGGTGGGGCCGGAGGCAAAAGAAAGTAATAATTTAGAAAAAAAAAGTTTAATAAAATCTAAGATAACAAATTAATAGAGGTATTCACACTTATGTGTAAATGCCCTTGTATTTCTACACCGTAATATTTATCCTAGTAAAGTTGTGTATTACTGGACGTTGCTAGGATATTACAACGGTGTATATATACAACAGTAATACACGAGCCAGTGTGAATACCCCTAATATAAAATCGCAAACCGAAGTTATTTTGATATAAAATTGACGAGATTTAAAAATCGCGTAACTCCGGGTTCGCGCAAGTCGAGGTATTACTGTATTTAGATTTTTTGATAAAAATTAAATGAAACTGCCTTAGATTTCATGTTATTTTGATTTAGGTGCGATTTTTTATATAAAATTTTGTGCTAAAAATTTAATTTTTTTTAATATTCTATAACATAACACAATGAAAATATTATATAACTTTATAAATTATAACTATATTATAAATTATTATAAACACGGAAAAAATAACGAAAAAATTTTAAGTCTTATAAATTGCCTTGGATTTATGGTAATTTTGATTTCAGTGCGTTTTTTGATTTAAATTTTTTGATAAAAATTAAATTTTGTTCAAATATTCTGAGAACTTTATAAAAATATTAATACTACTACTAATAATAAAGACGAGAAAAATAACGAAAACATTCTAAGCCCTAAAACTGCCTTAGATTTCAAGTTACTATTTTGATTTCGGTGCGATTTTTTCGATTTTTTGTATAAAATTTTAAAAAAAAAATTAAATTCTAGAACTTCATGAAAATACTAAGACCATTATAATAAACACCGGAAAAATAATGAAAAAATTTTCAGTCCTAATTGTCTTACAATTAGGATTAGATTTATGGTAATTTTGATTTCAGTGCACGATTTTTTATTTGAAATTTTTGATAAAAACTAAATTTTGTTCAAATATTCTGGAGCTGCATAATAATAGTGATACTATTATAATAATCACAAAAAAATAAAAGTAAAATTCTAAGCCCTAAATTGCCTTAGTTTTAACCAGTGCCGGATTAAGCCATTGCAGGACCCGAAGCAAATAATAAGAGACCTCCTCTTTTTTTAAATAGCCTTTTTACCTTTTGCTAATAAGAACACTGCTCAAAAGAAGGAACATGATACTTTTTTTACCGTTTGCTAAAAACACTTTTGACAAAAACAACGCTGGGCGCGGGGTCCGTTAGCATTTCCTACTGTGCTAAACCGGCACTGCCTGAACTCGGTGCGTCCTCTCCTTATCTGCGTTATAGACCAAGAGATAGCGACAGTTTCCATTCCGGATTTTAGGAGTCGTGCAAATTTTATGGCTTATAGGTACAACACCCACTAAATACAAAACGGAAAATGGCAGAAAAGGAGTAATTCGAGTTTTAAAATCGTAAGAATTTTAATTTTTTGAAATCACACGGCCGCGTTGGGGGGAGGCAACAGCCGTGGAAGGGTATGATTTTAAATATCATCACAGACGCATACAAAATTGCTGCTCGTGTCAGACAATGGCATGTACCTGTGGTGTATAATGTTAAGATATAGCGGGTGTACCTACCCTTAACGGATAACTTTTTATCATCCCTTGGCCCCCGCGCTGCTCTACAAATTCTTACGATTTAAAAAAAAATAAAAACATTACAATTTTCAGTTTTGTATTTAGGGGGTGTCTATCTATAAGCCATAAAATTTTTACCATTTCTAAAATCCGAGATCAAAACTGTCGCTATCTCTTGGTCTATTACTAACAGATAGACAGGAATAAATCTTGAGATATTATTAATACTACAGATAAAATGAAAAAATCACGTAAAGGGTCTTACCAGATAAGAATGTTAAAAATGCCCCTTCGGAATTTGATGGTGGCAATTTTTTTACAGAGTTTGTTATGTAAAAAGACAATCGTGTGCAAAATTTCAGTCTTTTATTTTAATTACCATTAACTTTTTTCACATTTCTTCATTTTTTTGTGATAAAATATATTCCCCAAGAATCTTTTTAGAACACCCGGTTGTGATAAATCATCAAATCAAAGACACCCCCGTATTTCTGTAATGTGGACTTTACATTTGGTTAACATCCCCCGCCTTGATCACACTTATCTTATTTACATTTTGCGATCCTCCCCTCCCTCCCTAGGCATGGAACAACGACCTCTAATCTCTAATGTTCCAAACCAATCCGTATGGATTGCATATTTATCACAAATTTATTCTAAAACAACAGCTAAATTTAACAAATAACCTAAGCTTCCTAATCTTTTTTGTTTTTGCCCAATACATCCCTCTACGTTAGGGGAGTTTACAATCAGAATTGTAAAAAATAAGCTCCCTCTTAAGGTGGGTCGAGATGAGGGGAGTTCACAAACTCCCAAAATTACGTGTATACCACCTCACTTGGTGATCTACATTTCTAATAATGAAAATACAATCGATTCAGAAAACTAAAAATTCGATGCCCATTAATTTTTAGGTCTATTCACTTTTTGTTATAAAGGAAGTAAAAATTCAAATAATAATAAAAAACATACAATCGAATGCGAAATTATCGCCAAAACAAAACAAATAAATTGAAAATAGTAAAACTAAAAGATATAAAAATACATTAAAAGTTTTGTAACATTCTGATGGATATTTATTATTAGAGTCGATTATTTTTTAATGCATTCAAATATGTACTACATTTTAATCGCATCAGTGATAAATAATTAGAGAGCGGATTTGTATAGGCTATTATGATTTTGCTGAAAATTAGAAGCAGCTGAAAATGTTGTGATTTATCTGAAAAGAAGCCATTCGGTATTAAATTTTATAATGCTTTTTCGGCTTTTATGGTTTTTTAGACTTCATCAATGCTATGCTACAAAGTTTAACTTAAAATTTAAGAACACGTCGCATTTGTTAAAATTATCTCCAACTAAATATTTTGTGGCCGAAATTGAACGATTTACGATTGAATGACATGTGGTTTCAACAGAATGATGCCACATGCTGTACCTCTAATGAAACGATGGCTGTATTGAATGGCAAATCAGAATATTATTCAAGTTTTTGTTATGGTGATGTCATCTGGCCACCAAGATCCTGTAATTTAACACCATTAGATTTATTTCTTTGCAGTCAGGTTAAATCAAAAGTCTTTACAATGATTCGGCATCAATTGAATACTTAATAAAAACGCTATGGAAGAGATGATACATCCTGCATTATGCAAGAGTGTCATCGAAAATTTTGTTCAAATGATCGATATCTGTAGTAGGTCACGTGGAGGTCATTTGAGGGATATCATAATTACATACGTAATTCCTACTTTATATTGATGCAAATAAAACTGAATTTTATGAAAAACTTCTTGTTTATTTTAATTAAATAATAAATATATATAAATTTTGATACCAGTATTTAGGGACTGGGGAAAAAGTTTAATTAATTATTATTATCACGTTTTTGGTATTTTTCCTTTCTAGAGTGAAATACCCCCCCCCCCTCAATGACTACACTACGAGTTGTAGACCTAACTTTAAAAAATGTCGAAACTGCATTAGAAAATACCTCATATATTTTCATACGAGTTATATATTCGATAGTTAAAAATCCGTCCACCTGCGACCACACTCAGGAGAAATGTGACCATACGTGTAAGACATAGTTGTTCGGCCTCACCCGGGGGATTCCGATAAGTTGCAAATAATTAAAAATTGATCTGTCTAAGGGCATTTGAAAAAGAGCAAATTCAAAAAAAAAAAAAAGATTTATCTTGCGCGAAATATTATATAAATTGGTGTAAAAAGATCTCCAGACCAGAGCGGTATATAGCGGGCTTGATTACAGAAAGGCTAAGAACACCTTCGTTTCCTCGTTCAATTTAACAAGATATTCCCCAAACGCGTTTGCTCCCTATACCGTCTTGGTCTGGAGGATCCTTAAGAAGCTAATTCAGAGCTGTTAAAATTTTGAATCTAAAACTATTACAAGTATTATCATATTATTGGCGTAGGAACCAAGAAACTGAAAAACACTGTATCATGATTATAACTTACTAAAATTTACAATTATTGCAAGGTCAAAAGAATTGCTGTAATTTGATGTTGACAAATTAATTTCTGCAAGCGTAGAACTAAAAATTCTCACTTTTTCCAAAACTTTTCCGAGTTCCTCGTGGGAAATTCCATTTCGTTTCCTGCACATGTGCGAAGAAAGTCCACTTTTTTTATTTCATATTTTTGTGGTCCCTTACTGTAGCCTCTTCCGTTCATCAGGTAAACAAATTGAAGTCAATTATCTATCGTAATTGGAAAATACCTGCGCTAACGTTTCCTGATATTGATTACACACGACACAATAACATCTACTTTCCATGATTTAATGACAAACGCTGTCATGGAACTGATATAAATTGTGTCATCCATTGCAATCATCAATAAGTCGACCAATTTAAACACTGTGCGAAAGGTACGTCTATAAAAATAATTATGTCAGTGTGACATTAAATACTTCCCTACTGAACCAAACAATAGTTTTTCCAAAAATAACTGGCACCATCACAAATTCAAATCTAAATTTAATCAAACTTCACTTAGCACATCCACTTAGATTGAAAATGCAAAGAAAATTAAAAGACATTTTTTGAACCTGGTGCAGTATATGGCTTCCTTAATTATTTATTAGAAAAAAATCAATAACTACCAGTGCATTTTATGATGAAACTAAGTCGACTTCTTTTTATATCGGAACTACAAATTTAAATTTAAAATGCTTCTCAAGGTGGGGGCTTTATTTTACAGTGGGAGAAACTGCAAGGGCATTACAAGTACATTTATTACATTGTTTAGCGCGAAACTACTAAAAGTTTTTCCATTTTTTGATTTGCGACAATTTAATACAAATAGTGCAAAAATGGTTTGGGTGACGGAAGCAGATAAATTGCCCGGTTTTAAAATCGTAATTTTTTTTATTATTTTAAATATTTCCATTATTTACATTACGTAATACTTAATAATTAACTTTTTTTCAGATGTCGACTGGAAACGTTCACGATTTAGGTGATGCTGGTTCGGCTTTGGATCATAAATGCGCCCTCGAAATTGGATCAAAAACTTCGTATGTGCGTCTTACTGCGATTATTTGCACAATCGGTATGTTCGCGCAAAAAGTGCTTTACTTTGGTTTGTCGAAATTTTGAATATAGATGGTTTCAATGTGCGTTTTGTTTAGGTCCCGCTTCGCGTGATCCTGAAATTTTGGAACAGATGATTGAAACTGGTATGAATGTTGCTCGACTCAATTTTTCTCACGGATCGCACGAATATCATGCCGAAACTATTAAGAATATCAGAACTGCTGTTGCCAGTTACAGTAAAAAGATTGGTATGGCTTATCCACTTGCCATTGCACTCGATACAAAAGGACCAGAAATTCGTACGGGTTTATTGGAAGGGGTGAGTTTTATAAGCTTTCTTTCATCTAACTGCACGTCCAAAACCAAATCCTTCCTTTGCGATAGTGAAATCTAGCCAAAATTCAAATTTTCTTTTGGTGCTTTTCCACTTTTGTCGATTACTTACTAACGAGATGTTTTTATATCAGGGTGGTTCTGCTGAAGTAGAATTAAAAAAAGGAGAAATCATAAAATTGACAACGGATTTGGCGTATGCAGATAAAGGAACCGCCCAAGTGGTGTACGTAGATTACGAAAACATTCAAAAAGTCGTGGAAGTTGGCAACCACATTTTCGTTGATGACGGTTTGATATCCCTAGTTTGCACAAACATCCAAGGTTCATTTTTAACGTGCACCATCGAAAATGGTGGTATGCTTGGAAGCCGAAAAGGTGTCAATTTACCCGGAGTTCCGGTTGACTTGCCCGCCGTATCCGAAAAAGATAAATCCGATCTTAGATTTGGAGTTGAACAAAACGTGGATATCGTATTCGCTTCCTTTATTAGAAACGCTACTGCACTCACCGAAATCCGTGACGTTCTCGGCGAAGCCGGAAAGAAAATTTTAATCATTTCCAAGATTGAAAATCAACAAGGTATGCAAAATCTCGACGAAATCATCCAGGCGTCCGACGGAATCATGGTTGCCCGCGGTGATTTAGGAATAGAAATCCCTACCGAAAAAGTTTTCTTAGCCCAAAAATCCATGATTGCTAGGTGCAACAAAGCTGGAAAACCGGTAATCTGCGCTACCCAGATGCTGGAATCTATGATTAAGAAACCAAGACCTACACGTGCCGAAAGTTCAGATGTAGCAAACGCCGTTTTGGATGGCGCAGATTGCGTTATGCTTTCGGGCGAAACGGCCAAAGGAGATTATCCTTTGGAATGCGTGCTTACAATGGCGAGAATTTGCAAGGAAGCAGAAGCTGCCGTATATCATAAACAATTGTTTATCGACCTCACCACCAAAGCTGTTGCTCCAATTGACGCGACTCACACCATCGCAATTGCTGCAGTGGAAGCTGCCACGAAATGTCTCGCCGCGGCCATCGTCGTTTTAACGACTTCTGGAAGATCTGCATTTTTGGTTTCTAAATACAAACCAAAATGTCCAATTATTGCGATAACTCGCAACGCTCAAACAGCTCGCCAAGCTCATATGTTCCGGGCATTGCTACCACTTATATACGAAGGTGAGACAAAAAATTTCAAGTTACAGTAATTTTAATTTAACTTTTTCAGACGAACGTTTGGAAGACTGGTTGAAGGATGTTGATGCTCGTTTACAATGCGGTCTTAAATTTGGTAAAGTTCGTGGATTTATCAAATCCGGTGATCCAGTTATCGTAGTAACCGGCTGGAAACAAGGATCTGGGTTTACAAATACTATCCGCATTGTGTACGTATCTGATATAGTTGAAACAATAGTTTATTAATTTTTAACCATTAACCTATTTAAGTTTTATTGTGATATGTAGTTACTAACTATTTTTGAAAAAATTGAAAAATTTATTTTTATGATTTTCGTTTATTTTGAGTTTATTTTTTTTATGTTCTGATTTTAGAAACGTAGATTAAGGGTCAGGACCACATCGTTAGTCGTTGATTTAAAACAATAAAAATACAATTGAAATTAGGCAATTGTGTGAAAAAAAACCTTCCAACGTTTTAAAAATGTTACCTAGTTTAGTACCAAACACAATTGTGGGATGTAAACTTACGTTTACATCGTGTAAATTTTTAGAAATTGTAAAAATTTTACCTATAGATGTAAGTTATAATTTATGACTGGTTAACATCATGTGGAGTTATTTATATTTTGAAATGTGAATAAATTGTTTCGATTAATCGAATTTATCTAACCTTCACCTCCAAAATCCACTGTAAATCCTAATATATTTGAATAAACTTAATATTTAAAGTAACTCACCACAATATGAAGAGCGAAAATTAAAACGCCACAAAGCACTGTCATTTGCAAATGTCAACTGATGGGATTCCCCCACCATTACAACCATAAAAATGAAATTCCCTAAACAAATCGAAAAAATATCGTTAAATCTAAACATTCGAGTAGATAGTCAAATTTTTTTATTATTCTGACATGTGACAAATTCTCAAAAATTTAATTTTCAAAATTACCAGTTTTATTTAAATTTCCAGTAAAAATGTCGTTGATTGCGTCCAAGTGTCCGCTATTACCATGGGTAAATAAACGTAGTTTTTTCTTACCAATAAATCGCGTTCCTAAATGTTACCTCAATCTCTCAGATGATCAACTTCCATTCCGATAAAGATGGAGTTCCAAATTGCCAGCTTAAAGCTGCTTTTGCTGATAATCGCACAGAATATTTATCGGAACTCAACATAGAATCCCAAATTCCGAGGGTTAAATTAACAGGAATTGTTTGTACTTTGGGTAAGTCAAAGAAATGTTAAGGGTGGATTTCCAATTTACTGGATTCCAGGTCCAAGTTGTGATGATTCTAAAGTATTGGAACATATGATGGCAAACGGAATGACAATGCTTGCCGTTAAAATGTGCCACTGTACCGACGAAGAGTGCCATCATCCTTTCAAATTAATTAAAGAAGCTACTGACAATTACAGCAGAAAAATTGGACGCGTTTACCCACTAGCCGTTGCAATTGATGTAAGGGGTCCGGATATTCGTACAGGTTCCTTCAAAGATGTTCGTATTTTTTTACTTATTAGAAAATTGTGATTGCGTACCTAATTTTTTTAATCCCCGCATTTTCTCCTTTTTCTGTTTTTATTACATTAACAGGGGCGGACTGGCCAATATATTTTACAATTTAATAATATCACTATTCTGCAAGTATAAACCTACTGCATCCATAAAAATTGGTGCTACGTTACAGATAAAAAAGTTATAGTTATAGCCACGCCTAATCATCATTAATCCTATACTACCTTAAAGGCCTCCGATGCTGAAGACAAAAGAAGGTTTTAGGCTACCCCCGCAACCCAACATCACAAATACAAATAAAATTTAATTTTTGCCCTCCGCCCCCATCTCCTCTCCTTTATATTTATAAAACATGAATAATAATATATTATACGTAAAAATATTGGAAACATAACCCAAAAATCTCAAAAACTAATTGAGCTTCAGATTTTAACATTCGCGTTTCCGTATCGCATTTTTAAAAATTATATGTGCTCTAATAGCATTTTGTTATTTGAATTAAAAGCTTTTTTGCCCCACTGTACCCTAAAAGTCCGGCACCAAAACGGCGGTACCCAAAAGTCCTGACTCTTATTCACTACACGTCTGAGCTTCGTGCTCCATTCCGAGTTTCTCAAAAACACATACATTCTTCAGACGAAGAAGACATAATAAGGCAAAAGTCCTGCCACTTCGCGACAGCTAAATTAATTCTGTAAATCTCGAGACACAATTTACCTGCGTCCAGGGTCGGATGGGCTCACCGGGCTACCGGAAAATTTCCCGGTGGGCCGTCGCGTCGGTCAATGAGACCGTAAACCGTTAATAAAATAAAAATTTTGCCTACGGCACTATTTTGGGCCGTGACAATTACATTTTTGGGCCACCGGCCGCTAATTTCTCGGTAGATTTTTGATAGCTCATCCGCCCCTGCTTGCGTCTTGTATTTGACATATTATTATAAGGTGTAAACTGGATTTTCGTTTTATTGTTCAATATTAAGTTTGTTTCAACCACCCAGAAAACCGTACAATGTATGGTCACGCTCGTGCGCAGTACGTAAAAATCATGCGCAATAGATAAAAAGCGTTCCTTTTTTTCTATTGCGCACGAGCATTTCTTGACTAGTTGGAACAAATACAAATGTTAGTTGTTTACCTAATAAGACATTAATTTCTTATTATTACCTCACCGGAAGAACCCATTGAGATACCCGGAAGTTTCCCGGTGGGCCGTTTTTGCCTTTCCAATTTGTGTCAATAGTATGATTTTCAATAGATAAAAAATTGGTTATCGGTCGTGACCGCTGCCATTTAGGTAACTAAATATAAACATAATTTGATTAAGGGATTTGATTGGGATTAGGTAGCAGGGGACTCACTCCCCACCATTATCTCTCTAAATTAACTTTCACATTTTTTCGTAGCTTTTTTTACAAATGAAATTATTTACCTTCTGCGGCGCAGCTTAATCGGCGCAGCATAATCGCTGGCTTTAAACCAGAACCATTACATTTTTGGGCCGAAAAAGTGATAAAAGCACATAATCTGATCTGAAATTTCATCAGGTTTGTTAAGTTTAGTCTGTGACGTTGTTAAGTTTAGACTAAACTTAAAAAGGGCGTATTCTAAAACAAATTGGGTGGACAAAAGATTTGATTTTTATGGCTTGGAAGTTCCCGTCCGTGGACGGGCTTTTCATATAAATAATTTACAAGGAACGAAAATGTCACTTTTATGGCAAATCTGTAATTTGAGGAACGATAGAGTAAATAAAAGAGAAAAGAAGGGAGGAAAACAAATGAACCATTATTTTGAATAAAACATTGAATTTTTTCTTCAAACTTCGAAAAAGAATTAGTAGTATTATTTGGTTTTTGTAACATTCTACGACGTCTTCCGATTCTCAAACATCGCTAAGCCGCGATTGGTTTGTGAGCATTTTACATTTTTTACCTATGACGAGGAGCCAGCCCGACGTAGAACCTCCAACCTGAAGGTCCACCGAGACGGTCAAAATAAAATTGTTATACTTCACCCGGTCGCTTGACCATTACTCTCCAACCGTCTCAAATATATCCCTTCCACGGCGGCAGACAAAGTCTTTTTTAGATGTTCAACTAACAAAGTATCACATTATTTCATAAAGACGAGGAAATGAACCTCTAACCTTGTCTCGAGTGCTAAAAAGATCCCGCAGCCCCATATTGTTGGGGGGTCACCCTAAAACTTTCTGAAGCAAAACTCAGCGCCAGTCCGTCCATGTCTTTTGTTTACATTAAAATATTTTGTATGATTTATTAATTACTCAATACACTTTTTCGATTAATTGTATTATTACAATATTTTGAATGCGTATAGTCTGATCTGCAAGAAATACAATTAGAACAAGGTAACCTGGTCTGCATTACGTCTGATCCAGCATACGAAGAGCACGTCACCGACGAAATGATTTATGTCGATTTTCAAAATATATCAGAGGTTATTGAACCTGGAGATCATTTGTATCTTGGGCATTCTGGAATACGATTATCTGCGTTGGAAATAGGTAATTAACTCTAAATTATTATCCTGATATTCCTACCAGTATATAATTTATACATGAAGCATCGGTGGTTCAGTGGTAGAATGCTCGCCTGCCACGCGGGCGGCCCGGGTTCGATTCCCGGCCGATGCAACTTTTTTTGTTCCAACAATAATTTATTTTTTAGTGGGTAGCGTTTTGAGATGCATTGTAGAAAATGCTGGAAAATTGTTGAATTATTCTAGTGTGAGTTTACCTGGAATTTCGCTCGAACTACCCCCGCTTTCTGAACGGGACAAGAGAGATATAACTTATGGAATGGAGAACGGAGTGGATGCATTTTTTCTTTCCGGAGTTCGCGATCAAAAACTACCTCTTTATGTCAGAGAGATATTAGGTTGATTGTTAACAACAAAATGAATATCAAAAAACCTAATTAAAAAATCTTAACTTACAGGAACTGAGTGTCCGAATATTATGGTTATATCAAAAGTTGATAACGCCCAAGCGATTTGTTACATCGATGAAATATTAAAAGTATCCGATGGAATATTAATCGATAGAGGAGCACTTAGTATCGAATTGGAGTACCAAAAGATATTTTTGGCCCAAAAAGCCATTATCGCTAAATGTAATAAGGTGAGCTAATAAATTTCAAGTAAAAAAAAATTTGACCCCGACGTGATTTGAACACGCAACCTTCTGATCTGGAGTCAGACGCGCTACCGTTGCGCCACGGAGTCCACATATATTGTAGTAAAATACAAACAACTTCAGGAGGTTATTTGAATAACATTTAACAAACAACTTTTTTAAATTTAATTTTTAAGTCAACCATATTAAATTAATTTATAGTTTAACCCTTGTAATAATTTTTTCTAGTTGTGAACACCACGAACCATTTTAATTTGAGGTTCTAAAATTGATCTTATATTACTTCACTTGCTTTTTCTCAGATATCTCGAAAAATATGGAATATAGAGTAACAAACTATTTCTACCTTTTTTGTAGAGTATAAAATACTCTACAATAATTATTGGAAGAATATTTATGATCAAGTTAGACAGATTAGGGAAATGGGGCTCCTTCAAAATTCGAAAGAGTTAAATTCTGAACTTACGAGTTCAACGGCATGTACAGGCCAAACGACCAACTTGATGACAAATGTTCTGCAGATCAGTATTGTAGATAATTTTACATTCTACAAAAAAGATAAGAATACTTGGTCACTCTATCTTGCTTAGTTTCCGAGATATTTGAAAAAACTAAAAAAAAGCCGAGTCTGAGAAGATTAATTATTGGAAAGTCTAATAAATTTTTTTTTATAATGTTTAGGCAGGAAAACCTGTATTCTGTTGCAACCACGTATTAGAATCAATGGAAAAAAGCCTCCTTCCGTTGAATTCGGAAGTGTCCGATATCGCTAATGCGATTATCGACGGTTGCGATAATTTTATATTGACAAACGAAACTGTAATTGGAGATAATCCGATAAGAGTAGTAGAAACTATGACGAACGTCTGCAAAGAAGCAGAAGTTGCTGTACACCAAAGACAAATTTTCAGCGATTTATCTACGAAGGTCCTAACACCAATCGAACCCATTTATGCCATTGCAATTTCAGCCGTCGAAGCTTCGTTAAAATGTAACGCATCCGTTATAATCGTCTTAACGTCGAGTGGACGCTCCGCGTCAATCTTGTCGCAGTACAGACCTCGTTGTCCCATTGTCGCAGTCACACGATATTTACATGTCGCAAAAAAGTTACACATGTTTCGAGGAATAGATCCAATTTATTACATTAGTAATAAAAAAATTAGTTATCCCCATCCTAGCACACAATTTATACTTGTTTTTTTAGACAAACCAATACCAAATTGGGTAGAAGATATGGACGAACGCGTACAGTTAGGAATTACGTGGGGAAAAGTTTCAGGGTTTATAAGAGCTGGTGATGCATTAGTGATTATAACTGGATCGCGGCCTGGGACTGGATTCACCAATTTGATGAAAGTAGTTTATGCATCCGAATTTGATGCTTTAGCTCCTGAGAAACCTGTCAAGAAGAAGAAAACTTAAAGCACTGAAGGAAGTGCGTGGCGTATCGTATATTCATCAAAGCAACACACAGAAGCGAGAAGCAAATCGCCGTGAAGAATAAACAGTGCTGAAGTTTCATCTGACCATCATACCAAAATCATACGACTAATTCTTTCAGTCTCAAAATATTCCTGAAATAAAAGTAATTCAACGTCAGTTAAAATTGTCATTATTTACTTTTCTTGTGTAGGTTACAATGTAACTTGGTTTTCAGATGCACAGGTCACATTTTTTAGCTTTATCAAACCTGCAAAAATATTTTAAGGTGTGCGTTTACTACGACGGAACGGGTGCGATTTTTTATTCATAATTTCCTTTTGTAAATCTGACGCCTTGAATGTTTTTTTTGATATTTTGCAAAAGATTATTTTTTGCAAAAAAAAAGAAAGTCTTAGGTTGACTTGTATAGTTCAAGTTTAACCGGTAACTATGGTTTAAACTTGGATTTTGACTATTGTGATTGGTTAATCTACAGTTTAAAATTTTAAACTAGATCTATACAAGTCACCCTTAGGTTGACTTGTATAGTCCAAGTTTAACCGGTAACTATGGTTTAAACTCGGATTTTAACTATTGTGATTGGTTAATCTACAGTTTAAAATTTTAAACTAGATCTATACAAGTCACCCTTAGAGTTAAAACACTTCAAAGTGTAAAGAAACGGGCGTTAAAACCGGGGGGTCTGGGGGGGTAATTTCATATATTCGCCAAACCCCCCGGATTTCTAGCCATTTCTTGACTGAAATCTTGAATACAGAATAAAACGAATATTAACTGAGGAAAGTCACACTATTTTAACTTTGATATTTCAGATTGAGACTGTTGGTTGTCAACAATTAAGGGTTCCAGAACTAAAGTGGTGTAAGTCAAATAGAGAAGCTTTGTGTAATTTAATATTTTAGTTCTTGAGCTCTCAATTAATCATCAAGATAGAGGTCCGCATTATAATGAAGGGAATATATTCCCTTTTTATTCTTACTTGTGAAAATCTAGTTTTGATGTCCGTCTATCTGTTAGTAACGCAAAATGTGACATACTAGTAAAATTTACAGGCGTATGAACTTTCACGTTTGAACATATTTATAAACATAGAAAAACTAAATTTTATTTTCATGGCTTACTAAACATTTTTAATTTAGCGCTTAGAACCCTTAAAATGTAAAAAAATAATTGTACAACCGGGGGGTTTGGGGGATATGGAATACCCCCCAATACAAGAAAGTAACCAAATAACTTTTCAAAATTGATAAAGCCGCAAATTTAATTCTTGTGACATTTTTCTTTTACTGCTGGGGGGTATTCCATACCCCCCAGACCCCCCGGTTTGCTGTCCATTTCTTAACTGAAATCTTGAATACACAATAATGGGAATATTTACTGAGTGAAGCTTGACTATTTTAACTTTGAGACTTTTCTGGGACCGGAATGTTGAGTTGTTAAGTTAAGTTGGAATGTTAAATTGCCCAAGGAAGTAAGGAAAAGGTTTTTCAAAATTGATAACGACACAAATTTAATTCCAAAGAAAACATATTTTCTTTATTATACCTGACCTTCCAGACACCATGGTTTTTCGATTGAAAAAAAATGCATCACTGCATATAAATAGTTTATTACAAAAGAACATGACAAAATAAAAAAAACTACCACATCATTTAGATTGATCATCGTAAAATTGTTGAAGAATGTTAGTAGCAATTGGAACAATCAGATATTCGCTGCCATCAGCAGATCGACGAAACTTAACCATTTTATGATCAACAAATTCCGTCAACTGACTCCTTAACGCTAAATCGGAACTAACTAAAAAGGACTCTCGACAAGCCCAATACAAGTTTTTAAATAAATATCCCTGATAGTGCGGACTGCTACCTTTCTCCAACTGGTACTTGGCAATCAACAAATAGATGCCTTTAGAATTGGACGTTAAAGACAAAAACACGTTATTAAGTGACGAAAGCGCGAGGCTCTTAGATCTTTCGACGATCATGGAACCTTCAAACGAAGTCTCACTGATATACGACTTAAACGATGTCACATCGTACCAAACAAAATTAAATTTACTCAATTTCGTATTGTCCCAAATTAAAGGTGCACTTACGTGATCAACTGATGCAATCAAATGTAAATTTTTAATTGTGGCCAATCGTGCCAAAACATTTTGAGCTTTCGAATTCTTCAACATGTTGCCTTCGATGTTGTGAACCATCAAATACACATGCAAATTTATGTACTGCGACATTTCCTGCGAAATTAAGTCACAACCGTCGTACACGTTAGCAAAAGTTTCCTTCACTTCCAGCAAATCGTTGAGGATTACTTCCAAAACATTCTTGATTGATAAACTAGGAAAGAAACCGTTGACGACCACTACAGGCATTTTATGCAAATATTTCTTATGAAAATGTTCCAACACCGACATCTTCGATCCCAATCCATACACCAAAATGTTGAAACCTTCGTGCATTAAGTACTTCCACCGAGGAAACAAACTACTGATTTGTTCTTCCAGATTTTGAAAATTGTTCTTATGTTTTTTACTCGACGCACTTTTCAATAGTTTGTGTAGCTCATCTTGCCGCAGTCGAGGCGTATCTAACTTATCTAACGCGTTATTCGATACAACTGCTTTCTTCAGACCGCTGTTAAAAAAATAATCTTCTGATTTGATTACATAAATTTTGTCACCACTATTAACAGTACGGTTCTTCTTAACTTTGGCATCTTTTGTAACTTCGCAAATGTTAGATTCCGAATCACTTTCACTACTGCTTTTTTCGCTCACTTCTTCGCTTTCGCTGGAAGATTCAGATTCGGACGCGGTGTACTCACTTCCGCTTTCGGAAAAGTCATCATTCAGGCTGATATTTTCCAACTGTCGGCTTAAATTCGTGTTAACTTTTTTTCTGGTATTATAAGCCATTTTCAGAGTTTACCGGGAAGAAAATAAATTTTGAGGTTAGAAATTCAAATGTTTACAAAAGTAATCTGACAGTACCGCCAAAACGCAAAAATAAAGGTACGTCCACATAAACCGTCAAAAAGTTAGTATTAAAAATTAAGAAAAAACTGTAACAAAAGTAACTGCAAAGTTAATAACAATTTGTCCTTCCGCGGAATTATCGGGTATTTATTTTAAAATAAACACAAAGATTATACTCACTGTTTTTTAGTCAAACAAGAACAAAACAAAAGAACTAAATTTACAGGAGAAAAACAAAGCAAATACGATAAACTAATAATCTTCTTCTTCTGCTGTCTGATTGCACTGAACACAAAGTTGGGTTGCCTCCACTAAAACCGGCAAAATTGATTTATTTATAATTTCATACATAGTTTGTATAGCTTCATTTGTATTAGCAACCTCCTTATGTGCTTCAATTGCATATTTCAAACTTTTGTTGAATACCAATTTAATAAGCAAGGCCATGTCAAGGATTCTTTCCCTATCAAAATTGCTGTTGCGAATATTTGACAACAACTCCCGACTCAAGAGTTTGTAAGTTTCAACAACTTTCCAAGGTGACTTGAAATTTTCTTTTATAAATTTGATTTTGTCGGGGTCCATCCTTTCGTCAAATAATTAAATTTTCTGGAAACAGGTAGTGCCTACCACTTTTGTACACTACACCACAAACGTAATCACTGTCAATCTGATTTCACGATGCGACGTACTGATCGAGTAAAATTAGTTCGGTACGAAACCGCGCTGGCTTTAGTTTCAAATTTCAACGATTCAGATTCAAACGGGAGGATTCCTGTACGGGTATTTCCCCTAAAATACGACAGGACTCCGCACGTTTTGTTGAATTTTATGTGTTATAGGTCCAATGGCCTTCGACCGCATTGACCTCCCATGAGTGTAGGATGTGGTTGTTCGGCCTAACCGGTTCATAAGAATTTCGTTAATCCATTCGTGCGCGTCGATAATTAGAAAGTAGGCAAAAGTGAAAAATTTTTTTAGGATGGGATTTCCATAAAACTCGTTTTTAGTGCTAACCTACGTCAAATGAAGAACTCACGTGCAAAATTTCATGCTTTTAGATCTACCGGTTTAGGCTGTGCGTTGTCTGTCGGTCAGTCTCATTTTTTATTAAGTAGATCTTGTAGTTAATAATGTTTATAAGAAGTTGTCAAAAAATTGACCTTCGGTATCGAACCGTTTACGAATTGTGCGCAATTTATGTTCAGAAATAATTTAATCTACATCTTTAAAACGATTGATTCTGCGAAAAAAAGTGTAGGATCCTTTTTTGTGTAGAATTTTATAAACTACAATGTTTTTCATAATAACTTTTCTCAAAAAATTGATAGTTTTCGAGATATTTGCAAGAAACTGTAATTAACCCTCTAAAAAAAGAAAATCCAAGGTTCAAATTCAGGATACTTTTTCGGATACGCTTAAAACATCAAATTTGAATGTTTAAAGACCTTTATTTTGACGCCCTAAGCATATTCAAAAAGTACTCTTAATTTGAACCATATTTTTTTAGGGGGTGAATTTTAGTTTTTAGCAAATATTACAAAAATTATTTATTTTTTGAAGAAAACAGTTAAAAGAGAAATTGTAGTTTATAAAATTTTACCCAAAAAAGAATCCTACACTTTTTTTATAAAATCAATCGTTATAAACCGTAATGGTTTCCAGTTTCCACAGTTGACCTAGCGTTATCGTACATAAGTGGCTGAGGGCTCTCACTCTTCGCGCTCTATCTCAAGAACGGTTATTTGTATAACATATTTTTTAAGACTTAATTTGTAGAGAATTTTATGATCTACAACTTTTCTAATAACTCTCAATGTTGTTTAAAGCACAGGAAACGAGATATCTACAAAAAACCGATTTGACCTTCAATATCTTGTGACGCGGACACGAGATTTTATGAGACTTTGAAGCCAACGTATAAAATGACATAACAAAGGTTTATACAAGTTTATAGCTTTTATTCCAAGATTTACCTATTTTTTCTGCTTATTTGACTGGGCTGTTAAACTATTAAACACATCTTGACTTTTATGCAGTGAAGCAAACATAAATGACATCACATGTAAGCTAGATAGATGCTACTTTTGACCTTATATACCAACTATAAGTAAGTCACTCAACATATTGAATTAATGTACTACAAAAATCGTCAAATCCCGTGGTTCAGAATCCACGTCAAACTGTAAGTTCTCCGTACCCGTCATAGGGCGTGTATCGCTTAGCTGCAAAGTAAATTAAAAGACATTTACATTTCAAAATTTATTACTTACAAAAATAACACTTTACATACAAAGATTCAAAAAATATTTAAGAAATAAAAAATACAAGTGGATAAGTTTATATTTTAGATTTTCTAATTCTTGGCTCGGTTAAGGGGTTCTTTTGGCAAAGAGTATCGTTTACATCTACAAGAAATTTATTGAAGGAAACAATTTTAGCCATTTCACTCTGAATTTCAGAATTTTCAGTAATTTTCTCCTCGTCACATTCTGGAAAAATTTCTTTACCAATTTTCATAATTTTCTTGACGCACTGATTAAAGTCCTCGCGATAACCCTTCAAGTCGTTATCCGTGATGTAGTAGTTTTGCACTTTTCTGTACTCCTTGGCGTTCATAATTTTCACCAAATGTAAACGGAAGCGCTCCTTTATTTTGGTAATTCGCAACGCTTCTGCGCGCCAAATTTTATTTGCTGTCAAATTTGATTCAGATTTCATTTTTTGAACAAAACGTTTATGCGTTTAATACTGTACATAATTTTTAATTTGCATACAAAAAATGTAATGTTCTTCTTTCGAAAACCGTGACAACTTTTTTTTAATTTACGTAGTAACACGAATTTTTCTACAGAAGCGTACAAGCCGGTACACAGAAAAATAAGTAGAATTACGAACAATTCGTCATTGATTTAACTACTTCCGTTTGTTAAATCCTCGATGTTCGTTTTTTTTACTGAAATCAAGGCTGCTGAGATTTGTATCCATAGGATGAATTTTGCTAATTTTCCAACATGCTGAAGGAAGTGATGACCTATTTATTGGGCCAGTGTAGTAGATTTTCATACAATCTGGGACGGACTGGCACAAAAATATAAGGCTAAAGGCTTAAATATAAGGCTACTATGAAGTTTTATTTTGGTTTTCTTTTCAATTTCTTTGCGTACCTTTTATGAGAAATTCGCGCTTACCCTCCAAAAAGCAATTTTAATAAAGTATTCACAGGAAATTAATGGGATATTCGTCTTGACAGATCACTTGAACTTTTTTTAGCAAAAATAAAAAGTTACCCACAAAATTATTGTTTTTACGGTATGTTTATTAACAATTGAACATAAACCCATGCAATCATTATTATAAGAACCGAAGGTTTTAAAGAGATAAACCACGTTAAAAAACTAAAAAAAAGTATAAAAATTGTCAATTTTAAATAATATGAAAATTAGTTTTTGAGACGGAAAGCGGCAGGACTCTATTTTTTTTAATAAAATAAAACTAACCGGTCCTGAAAGCAATAAAATCTCATATCCTGTACTTGCAGGTGTCCTTGGACGACGATGCGTGGGAGACGCTACTGATTTTTGGTGATGTTTGAATTCAGAAACATTTCATAACCTTAATCGGCATCCCACAGTAAAAATTTTATATTCTGACAAAAACTACAACAATTTTAAGTAATTTTTAGGAACCGGAAGTAAACGAAATGAATAGCAAATAATTCAGTGAAAGTTTTTAAGATGAAGTTTTTGTATTTTGCCTTTTTAGTCGTAAGTTGAAAACAAAACAAAATCACAGTTCAATTGTTTAATTTATAAATCTAATTTTAGTTCGTACTTTTCGAATTACCAGCGTATTTTGCTAAAAGCAACGGTAATAAAAATGTGGTGGTGGATGATGTGGTCGACATTAAAGATTTTAAAAAGCTGCTTCGTACGAAGACTAACATTTTAGTTTGTTTTACCAATTCTATCAAGCAGTCGGCTCAGATTGTGAAGGTTTTTAGGGAAGCTGCAATTATAGTTAAAGGGCAGGGTACCATGGTTTTGGTCGATTGTACCAGGTAAAATTTATTTTTTAACGACGTTTTAAAACTTAAAATAAAATGGGATGATTTTAGTGAAGCTAAGAAAATGTGTAAAAAGTTGAAAGTGAATCCGGAGCCTCACATTTTGAAACATTACAAAGATGGTGAGTTCAATAAAGATTATGACAGGAAGGAGACTGTCGGATCCATGGTAAACTTCATGAGAGATCCAACTGGTGATTTACCCTGGGAGGAGGATTCTTCAGCCAATAACATCTTTCATATTTCTGATGCTGCTGTAAGTATGTGGTTTAAGTTATACACAAATTCATACCAAGATCACAAACAAATATTACAGTCAACCAATTAGAAAATCTTGAAAAAAGTAAATTTGAAAGTAAACAGAAAATTTGCAGAACATTTTCAACATTTTTAGTAGGGTAGGCATTAGACTGATTAAGGGGTTAATGTGCAAATTATTCACCTGCAAGTTGTAACCACCATAAATATGTCAGATGTGGGTTATACGCTAATGTAATTAGTGATTCTGGTCGTTCCAATATTTTAATTGACCTTGGCGCGCACCGTTATTTTCAAGAAACCAGCCAAAATCACCAAAAAAAATTTACCAACACCAATTTTGTAGAACATAAAATTTCATAATAAACTTGTGTTTTTCATGTTTTTTTATCTCTGTTAGGCATCGAGGTTTTAATTCACCAAAATCAGGTCAAGAATTGAAACAGAATTAGTATAGTGTTATTTTAGGTGGTGGTGTTATTGGTATAGTGTTATTAGAATCTCGATACCCAATTGAGATAAAAACATAAAACAGGCACG
The DNA here is from genome assembly GCA_905340355.1 of Rhagonycha fulva. Lineage (NCBI taxonomy): Eukaryota > Metazoa > Arthropoda > Insecta > Coleoptera > Cantharidae > Rhagonycha > Rhagonycha fulva. The sequence goes on from HG996556.1 coordinate 42,632,637, forward strand.
TCAGTTATGAAATTTTATAATCTACAAAATTTACGTTAATAAATTTTTGTCGAAATTGCAACTGGAAACAAAATTCTCACAAAAAATTACACCCAGTTGTGCATATTACTTGTTTTTGCAAAGTTATATGGGGCATTCCACACCAAATCGACCACTTTTGAACCCGACCCCTTTTGATTTTCCTGAAATTTTTACATATTATACTATTCCACCAAAAACAGTTTTGTGAATTTCTTCAAAATTTTTTACTCAACCCAGAAAAAGTTACGAATTTTTAGAAAAACTGATGTTTTTTCTCTTTAAACGATCATAACTATTTCAAAAATTGACTAATCGGAACATTTTTTTTTTTTGTTTTTTTTGCACGCAAACCCCATAATGCAACCCCAATAAATATTTTTGCGTAAAAATAAAACAAAATATTTTTCAATTAAATAAAATAAATAGAAAGAAATGTCGGCCCATTATGGGGTTTGCGTTGTTATACGCGGAATAAATCAGAGTTTTTTTTTAAATAAAAAAATCAAAAATCAAAAGTGGCAAAATTTAAAAAATCAATGATTATTTCCGAAAAAATAAAAAAAATTGTAGAATACAAGTTTGAATATTTTTTTTATATTTTTTCCTGAAAAGTACGTTTAAAGACAAAAAACAAAAAAAAAAGTTCCGATTAGTCAATTTTTGAAATAGTTCTGATCGTTTGAAGAAGAAAATCATCAGTTTTTCTAAAAATTCGTAACCTTTTTTGGGTCGATTAAAAAATTTTGAAAAAATTCATAAAACTGTTTTTAGTGGGATAGTATAATATGTAAAAATTTCAGGAAAATCAAAAGAGGTCGGGTTCAAAAGTGGTCGATTTGGTGTGGAATGCTCCATATACATTTTTATGACTTTATATTTTGGTAGCTATTAGGGGTAGAAGAAAATTATGAATATAAAATTTGCATTGGAATGGAAAGACAGGTGCATGTCCCGAAGGCCCCCATTTGGAATTTTCAAAAATTAGCGGGGGGGGTCGACCACATGCTTTTTTGAATTTAGGAATCAAAATAGTCTAGTTTGTTTGCGCTTGTTTGTGCAAGCTTAATTTACGTTTGTATCTAAATAGTTTTTGAAATTTTTAAGAAAACATCAACGACACTGACGCCCATGATTGGATTAATGAGTTTCTCGCTAACACATACATAATGTCGTTTAAAATAGATTATATAAATCATTTGCACCGGTTTGCCCAAAAATTATTTTCATTTTTACCCAAATACTTTTGGAAAAATTTCAAAAATTGGCTGGGGGTGCTGCAACACCTGTCTGCATTTGTATATAGCCAATTTTTTTCTCCTATCAAAATATTGATGAACATTTTGATCGTGGGACTTAGCTATAAATTTTGATCAAAACATATTTAATGACGTCAGATCTATCAACATTATCATCAAAATATTGATGGAAATTATGACCGTGGGACACGGGCATTAAAATGAAAATAATTTATTGCGCAAACAGGCATAAACGATCTAGATTATTTTAAATTTGAAATTTCAAAAAAACATGTCATCAGCCAATTTATGGAATTTTTCGAAATCTATTTGGGTACAAATAGTGTCGAATTAACACAATAACAGAAATATCAAATGCTATGGGCTCCACCTCTGGAGGCCCCTCGAGTGGCAGATTTTTTTCAGGTAAAAACGCTCATTTCGTGTTTTTAATTAGGTAAGATTAAAAAAGGTCGTTAAAAAAATAGGAGGGCCTGCACCAACATTTGCTACCGGCCCCGGCGGCTTAATCCGGCTCTAGGTACAAACTAAAATAAAACTTGCACAAACGATCTATGAATTTTAAATTCAAAATTTCAAAGGTATTTCACCAGCCCCCCTTCCCCTAGCTAATTTATAATAACTTTGTATAAAAAGTGGGTTGGTAATTGTACACCAATCAATTTGTAGTAGTGTAGTTAGGTAGCACTAGGACTGTGGTGCCAAACAAAGCTAAAATATCTCGAAAACTTCTCGTTGTTTTGTCGAGAATCTCGTTAATCCAATCATGCGCATCAGTGCTGTGGATGTTTTTCTTGGAAATCTTATAAATTGTTTGGATACAAACGAAAATAAAACTTACACTAACAAGCGCAAACGAAGCACAACCGATCTAGAACTTTTTAAATCCCAAATTTTAAGAATGTATGTCGGCTATCCAAAGCAAAAACACAGTAGATCCAATTGGAATCTTAAAAAACATGACTTATTTAAAAACTTGTAGCTCTTTAAAATTAAAAATATAAGCATTTTAAGATTATGTAAATATATTTCAAATTTTCTCAAGCTTCCAATCATAACTTTCTAAAAGCAAATTTTGTACAAAAAGACCGTTTTGTAGCTTTGCACACGAAAAAAAACCATTTTATTTCGAGGCAACACTAAACCCAACCTATCAAAAGACATTTTGATGGCCCTATAACAGAGAGTAACCAAAAGTATACGTACTGTCATCAGAATGCTTTTTAAGGTCGAAACTTGCATAATAATGGAAACTTTAAAATGGATTTTTGGCAAAAGTAATCGATATTTGAGATTTTTCCTCACCTTCAACGATTCATTTTAATGTTATCATATAATTATTAGTAATAGCAAAAATCAACTTAATTCTATTTTTACGAAATTGAGAGTTCCTGTTGTTTTTACTTTGGACAGCCAATATCTCCATCACCTCTTAGCCAATTTTTGAAATTAGTACTCGAAAACTATTACACAGACACAAAAGATTTATGGCTGTTTTCACCGACAATTTCCTAACATTAAGTATTTCCTAAAGTATGAATGAATCATAATTTATAACCAAAATGCAGTCGCTAAGAAACACCTAGTACTTTAGGAAATACCTAACGTTAGGAAATTGTCGGTGAAAACAGCCATTAGACTATTAGTCCAGTGCAATTAGGTTTATACTTCGGAACCCAGTTAAAGTGAATAGATTTGGATGTTTTCGAATTTTTAGAATTTCTTATACTAAAAAGTAAAAAATTTACCTTTTGAAACTTTCTGCTAATGTTTTTTTAAAGGGTTGTAATCCCCTTTTTAACTGGAAAATATTCCAAAAACTTTGTCTAACTTTGATCGGTTGTATTTCGGTTAATATTAGGTTTAAAAATTAGCTTTACCAACCAAATTTTACTAAATTTAGTGCTCTACAACTTTGTAACGAACTATGGTATCCAAAATATGTTTAGTTTACGAGGCAAAAGCAAAAAACTAAAAAAGTCCAAAAAGATTGAGGTTTTTACCCCCTCTTCTAGGTTAGGACAGGGTCTTTGAGGTCAAAAACTTAGGATATACATCCCAGAGTACCCCCAAACTAGTGCAAACGAAACATAAACGATCTAGACTATTTTAAATTCAAAATTCTAGATGGTGGTGCGCCAAGATCAAAAACTTGGATTTAACATTAGGAGACCAGTGTATAAAATAGTAAAAGAATTGAAACTACCAGAATAATAATTATTACGATTCAAAATGTTAAGCATCCATAGAAAGTTGGCTCATGTTTATTAAGGTGCCGACCGCTTAGTCGTGAAGGGGAAGGGGGTTAATCAACCAAATCAAGGAAACGAAGATCTTAATAGGCTCTTTAATGCTCAAAATGTTGGTAATAATATGGGTGCCATTCTGGTAATTACCTAGCATAGAATGGAAAAAGCAGGGGGCGAAGTAACCACACCAGAGAGCAGTAGGACGTGTCACCTTCAACGCTTTAATAGAACTTACAGTCTTGTTGGGATGGTAGTTTCAAATGCCTTTAAAGCACGGAGAAATATCTGTAACAAAATTTAGTCGTCGCAGGCGGCCAACAGACCGCACTAAAACCTTAAAGTAAAGTACAGATAAAAGATTCGGGATTATCATAGGTAATCGTAGAAATACTGTATTTTTCTGTAGATTTCTGTACAAAAGCTAAAAACTTGACGCAAAGTTACGTTAAAATTGGACAATGCCAATGCTGTTTTGAATTGGCTACAAAATCTATATTTTGTAGTTTTTTTTATTAAATTATATTTTTTGTGGATTATTTTGTGCTTTCCGAAAAAAAGGGATTCATAGTTGGTAACCATATCTTGCAAGGTGCTCGAGATATTTGAGAAATAATTTTGGTATTTTTAATGCAGTTTAAAACTTCCTTTGTATGTTTTCATATACATTTTATAGTTTTTGATACAAAATCAATCATAACACAATTTATCAACAATGTTAGGTCTAAACTATTATGATATGAGTTTGTGTACAACTTTAGCCACATCTGTAGATTTCTATGCCAATTAATTAATTTAAAAAAAAACATACATCAAATTTTGACTTTTGGTTATTTAAAATTTAAAAATGATTTTTTTGCAAGTGAGTTTTAGATTTTAAGAAATACTGGCATTTGAAAACGCAATTTTCTGTTTTAACAAAAATTTTTTTTCAGAGTTTGGCTAAATTAATTAAGCGAGAACAAAAACCAATAATGATTATGTTTTATGCACCTTGGTGTGGTTTCTGTAAAAGTTTGAAACCTGAATATGCGGAAGCGGCAGGAGAACTTCAAGGGCACTCAGTATTAGCCGCAATCGATGTGAATCGTCCAGAAAATTCAGTCATTCGTTCGCAATATAACATAAGTGAATTCCCAACGCTGCTTTATTATTCGTAAATTTGTTGTTATTTTTATGGTTTTCGTTTGCACCGCTTTACCTGTTTTTAGAAATGGTATCAAAAAGTTTCATTATTCGGGCGAAAACAACAAAAATGGAATCGTAAGTTTTATGAAAAATCCTCAAGCTGCGCCTATCAAAGTAAAAGAGCCTGAATGGTCCGATACGGATAGCGAAATTGTGCATTTGACCACTTCAAGTTTCGATCCAGTAATCAAAGAAGAATCGTCGCTTTTGGTGATGTTTTATGCTCCGTGGTGTGGGCACTGTAAGAGAATGAAGCCTGAGTACGAAAAAGCAGGATCTATAATGAAACTGGAAGGAGTATTTATTTATTTATTACATAAAATTAGCACTTTTTTTTTGATTTGTGGTTTTTTGAATAGATTTCGGGAATGTTGGCAGCAGTTGATGCTACCAAAGAGCAGTCAATTGGATCTAGGTATTCGATCAAGGGTTATCCTACTGTTAAATATTTCTCCTATGGCGAATTTAAATTTGACGTTAACGTGCGCGATTCTTCGAAAATCGTTGATTTTATGAGAAATCCGCAAGAACCACCTCCGGCACCTCGTGCCGAAATTCCTTGGTCAGAGGAAAAATCTGAAGTTGTTCACTTGGAAGAAGACACTTTTAAACCATTTTTGAAAAGAAAGAAACATGTGCTTGTCATGTTCTACGCTCCATGTGAGTATCGTTCCATATTTTTAGGAATCATTTCGGAAAATTATCGGAACCTACATTTTGTTACTCGGCATTAAAACAGTAAACAAAGTGTATAAATTTCCCGTCCTTAGGAAAATTATAATATGTAGTGGCACCAGTCTCAAGTCTGCGTTTTTCAGACATTTCTAATCCAGATAATGTTTTAAGGGTGTGGACACTGTAAAAAAGCAAAACCTGAGTTTATGACTGCAGCAGAAACCTTCAGCGATGATCCTAAAACAGAATTTGCTGCTGTCGATTGTACAACCCAACAGACGATTTGTACTGCAAATGACGTCAAAGGATATCCAACCATAAAATATTTTAGTTATTATTCTAAAACCGTTAAGGCATACAGTGGTGGACGCACGGTACGTGTTTTAATACAAACTCCTAGCTAAACCTTGTGTTTATTTATATTTCTGCAGAGTGTTGATTTTATCAACTACATGCAAGATCCAGAAAATTATGCATCTCTACCTGTACAAGACATATCAAACAAGAAAACTTGGTCAAACCAAGGTTCACTAAACGTAATGGTGCTGACCGATAGTACATTTAAAAATGAAATTGTCACGAGTCAAGCAGTATTGGTTATGTTTTATGCCCCTTGTAAGATTAAAAATTAATTTTTCTGATCATTATGAAAACTGCTTTGTTTTAGGGTGCGGCCATTGTAAGAAAATGAAAGTTGATTATGATAAAGCGGCGGATGAATTAAAAGGGGAAGGCTTTAAGGGACGTCTAGCAATGGTGGATTGTACGGAAAATCCAGAAGTAACTGAAGAATATGAAATATCTGGTTTTCCCACCATGAAACTGTTTGTTAACGGAAAGTACGTTGCCGATTATAAAGGCAATCGCACGAAGGAGGACTTAAAGACTTTCTTAAGAAATAATATAAAAATAAAAAGCGAATTATAAGTTTCCTAGATCTTGAAAAACATTCCTTTATTTAAGTTTCGTTTTTATCTCGGATTTAAATCGTTTATTTTAGGTTTTTTTATTAATGGCGCCTTTTGCTTAATATTTTTTTTAAATAAAAAATTATGACTTTTATTTGTATATTTTTCATACCACCACCACAGGGAGGCTACTAAAAACGGTTACAATGACGTGAATGGATGTTGATAATTTCAAAAAGTTCTTCATGATTAATTTTGGGGCGTAGATTTTGAAAAACGTTTCTGGAACAGAACGAAACTTTGGTAAGTTGCTCAAAATCACATAGAAATTTGAATCAAATATTTCAACTGTGCTTGCCCAAAACAGATATTATAAATTTTAGTTATTGACCACATAAAAAAAGAGTAGATTCAGGTGCATGTCCCCAGCCCCCCCCCCCAATTCGAATTTTGACTCCAAAATAGTTTAAATCGTTTGTATCTGTTTGTGCAAACATTATTTTCGTTTGTACCCAAATAGTTTTCGAGATTTTCAAGAAAAACATCATGAATACTGACGCGCATGAGTGGATTAACGAGATTCTCTTAGCACGAAGAAACTTAGAATTTTTTAAAATTTTGGATTCAAAATAGTCTAGAACGTTTGTAATTCGTTTGTGCAAGTTTTATTTTTGTTTGTACCCAAATAGTTTTTGAGATTTTCAAGAAATACATCTAGGACACTGACGCGCATGAGTGAATTAACGAGATTCTGGACAACACTTACAGGATCAAGTTCAAAATACTCTATCGTTTGTGCCTGTTTGTACAAGTTTCACTTTTGTTTGTACCTCAATATTTTTTTGAGATTTTCAAGAAAAATATCTAGGACACTGACGTGTATGATTAGGTTAACGAGATTCTCTTAGCTCGGGGAAACACTTAGAATTTTTTAAAATTTTGGATTCAAAATAGTCTAGAACGTTTGTACTTCGTTTGTGCAAGTTTTGTTTTCGTTTGTACCCAAATAGTTTTTGATATTTTCAAGAAATACCTACATCTAGGACACTGACGCGCATCGAATTACAAACGTTCTAGGCTATTTTGAATCCAAAATTTTAAAAACTTCTGTTTCCCCCGTGCCAAGAGAATCTCGTTAATCCACTCATGCGCGTCAGTATTAATGATGTTTTTCTTGAAAATCTCAAAAACTATTTGGATACAAACGAAAATAAAACTTGCACAAACAGGTACAAACGATTTAGACTATTTTGGAGTCAAAATTCGAATTGGAGGGGCTGGGGACATGCACCTAGTAGATTCTCAGCTTCAAAATTCATTGAAAATACACCAATTTTCAGACTTTTCGTTTATTTATTGTGAAATGATGATTAATTACAAAAGTATAGATGTATTTACAAAATATGTTTTATTTCTACCTAACAACCTAGCGTTTGTATGACTTTTTAGACCGCCAATCTAAAAATTCGTCAAATTCCACTTCGCTGTCACTGGAATCTTCATGTCCATCATCTTGCACTTCGTTGCTTTTTGTGGAAACAATTTCGTTCTTTTTCTTTTCGAGGGTCAAAACTCTAAAAAATAATAAAACTCAGATTTACACTAAAATCAAATAAATAAAATATGAAAAGCACCTGGACAAATTTTTCATTTGTTCTTCAACTTCGTCAATTTGACGCTCATTTGTAGCTTCATGTTGATCTTCAGCTATGATAGTTGCACTCTCATTATCTGCATCACGAATTACTTTCTGGAACTTTTCCCACTCTTCCTCAATAGGATCTTTATAATCCATATTGCGGGCCTAAACATAAATTTAAAATATATTATGAGACATTGCTAGAATCTGAGTGAGTGCAAAATGTGTGGAACTTTGGAGACGGTGGGAATCTCGTTAATTCATTTGTTTTCAAACAAAACTTTGAAATTGAAAAATATTTAAACAAACAATTTGAAATTCATTACTTGTTGCAGTTTGTTAATTTAATATTTAAATTAATTTCAACTCACCTTAGCATCCTGTTTGGGATCATCAAAGAATCCTTCGGGTATAGGAGCAGTACTATCTTGAGAAACTTCCATTTTATCAGCAGAATCTTCCTTATCTTTCAATTCTTTTGCGGCCTGTTTAGCAAACCTGTTTCTTAAACCCAATCCAGCTTTAGGAACGGCATCGAAAAAGTCTTCGGGAACCCCATTACCGGTATCGGAAACTTCCACCTCAGTCGAAGGAGCGGACGAATTCTTCAAAATACCTTTCAATTTTTTACCCGAAGAAGGCGGCGGTAAAGGCGGAGTAAGTGGTCTTTTCAGTGGCGTGGTGAAATTATTTGTCTTCTCTTTTAACTTCTTCGCAGTTTCAACTTTATCTTTATGTTGTTTCGAATTGATATGAATGGGCCAAACTGCTTCCGAACGAACTACCGACTGACATAAAATACATAAAAGTTGTCCTAAATCGTTATATTTAGCTAGGGGAGAGTTGATTTTGGGTACCACTTTAACTTTATTCTTGTGCTCGTTCATAAGTTTTCTCAGTTCTGTTTGAGATAATTTTCTCTTTGAATTTTTAAATGCGGCCGACATATTCGTATTAGTTTTTAAAAATACGCAAAAAAGTTTAAAAAATGCTTGAAATAAATAAATACCCCGCGAATATAACCTCACTTTCAGTTTTGACGTTTTATATAAAATAATCGTTTGTGATTGGTTACAGTTACCGATTAATTGTTATACAGGGTGTGGAAAAAAACGGATTATTAATTTATTTTGATGCTCAAAATAAATAATTTTGTAGGGAAAAAGAATTAAATTATAATAAATATTTTATTTCTTTTGTTATAAAGTATAAATTAAATATATATTAAAAGACTTTACACAATTTCATTATAATGGTATCCCTAACGTTTATGCAAATTTTCAGCTTCTTGGGAATTTATGCAAGGGTACCCCTATTTTTATGTCTATTTTGACCGGACTATGTATAGCGTGAATAAGTTGCCAAGTGATGGTGAAATACACCTTATTCACGTCTTGCATAAGTTCTACAGTTCCCTATTAAATTATTTCATCAGAACTTATCAACTTACATTCACGCCAAGCAGTATAACAATTATTATAATATTAATTTTATTATCAGAAAAAATTTATTCGTCAGCAAAATTTAGTGACTTTTTGTTTGGTGATAATTTTGTTTGGAATAGAATTTGTCAAAAATACTGTAAAAAAATTGAATAGTACATTTTAATTTTTTCGTAGGTTACTGTGAATCTAATAAAGATGGCCCCACCTATTAAGGTTGTACATTATACTTTTACAAATTGTACAGAAAAATCAAATCGGAAGAACAGACATTTGTCGATTTTAATCGATAGTGAAATTACTATGTGATTACCAAATTCTACCTAGTTTGGCGACTTGCAGTGAATGTTTTTTCCACAATGTTCACCGAGAAATTACACCGACCATGAGAAGATTCACTCATCCGTCAATTCAACTACCGAACAGGCGAACTTCACGCAGGGCATTGATTTTGAAAAATTCCAAGGCAGGAAGATCCAAATTCATTTTACCAGGAAGCAAACTTCATAAATGTTGGACTGTAAAGAAAATGCGCCTCTTCGAAATGCTCGCGTAGTTAAACGAGGTTAGATGTCACATTTGCGATACCAAGATGCAATCGAAGAAGACAAAACCGCTGCAGTACTACACCCCTCATAAGGGACTTTCTACTGAAATTGCCGATTTGAACCATTATCATACGAGTAGATCATAATAGGACTTCATCAAGTGTAAATTGTAAAACTCAAGATTCAGCCAATTTCAAGAACTCGATTTTGAAAATGACGCGCATAAATGGATTATCGTGACTAACTGGAAATTTTTTAATCCATTCATGAGCACTCATCAGTCCTAATCCTATATTATCATACTGATAATGGATTAAATCGGTGATTCTAATGTGAAATTTTCCCCTTCTCAGTGAACACTACACGAGTGCATACTGTTCTTGGAAATGAATTGACAAATACACATCACAAGAGTGAACATGGCGTTCTCCTTCAAGTTACATGTGAAAAATCTCACTAAAGTGAAAAAATAAAATGATATTCGGACAGAGAGAAATTATCACTCTCCAAGTAGCATTCTTGACAAAATAAAGCCGCTTGTTCTGGAGCAGAAGACATAAATTCGAATAAAAGTGACAAGAGTGCATCAAGGCATAATGTAAACCACAATATGGCCAACATAAAAATTAGTGTTAACATAAATATTTATAGTGAGGTGGTTTCGCATTATCACTGCCTTATCGAGCAATTCGTGAAAAGTAAACGATCAACCAAGTAAGACATGCTGATTTAGATCAACAAAGGAATCCAACTCTAGATTAGTAAGTCCAAACTCAAAATATTTCAACCACAGGTGAGTTTAAAAAACCTTGCTGAATCCAATCCTTTTTTGATCTGGGAGGGGAAAATTTTTAAAAACGAATTAATCCCTGTTGGGTGGTAGCAAAGATATGTGGTAGTTAGAATTTTTCTCTTGGAGATTTTTTTCTTTTGGAATTTATCTCTTGGAATTACCATCGGGTAATATCTAAAATCTTGAAATCCAAGTATAATATTTTAGATTTATTTTTCAAATGTTTCTGGGGCTGATATTTTTTAATTACTGCGACCACCTTTTTAACCAAAATAGCCACTTCTTCTTAGTTTTCGAGACTGGCTAGCATCATTCTCACTGTTATCTTGTTGTCGGGTATGCCTGAGCTCTCTTCAACTTGGAGCCGTTGTGTTCGTCAGTGGGATCACACATGAATAAGGTTCTTCTTTGCAATAAGCAGCTATTCCTATAGTGAGGAGTTGAGCTAGCTCAGTATAGGCTTTCTTTCTATAGGTCTTGGTGTATGTCAATTCGAGATCCTGTCGATTAGGTAGTAAGTAATCCAATCTAGCCATTAATTCGCATCCACAGTAATTATAAAGATATAACAGAAAATCCTCTATTCCTTCTTTTATTTAGACTTTCACCTATAACTTCTTCGGTTGCTTGTTCGTCATTTCATATGGTTATCACTTGATGTAGAAAGGGTTGTCTAAAAAATTGTGATATGGTTATCACTTCATCTCTGACGTGGTTTCCCACCACTTCTTTCGGTTTCACTTCTTTCACAGCGGGCATTACAGATCCAAGGAAAATTATTCACTTATGAATCATAGTTCGGAGTTTAGGTAGAGGTTTGTGAAAATATGAAGGCATTGGGGCCAGTTAGAAATCACTAAATGCCAAATCTGATGAATATGATGGAATCTAATTAATGCAGTTTTAAAATTCCAGTTCTTGATGTATGTGCTGGTGCATTAACAGGAATAAAAATAATTTTTTTTTGCTAAATGAAGTCGTTTTATCTGCCTAGTGTAGGTACTCTTGTTATTGTTATCGTTTGAAGAAAGGGTCAAAAAACTTTTTTGTAAAACCTCCCCATGACATAAACAATCTTTTTTTTTGGATAACCACTCCCACCCTATGACTTATATCTAGCTACGGCTCTGGATTGTTTATCAATTTCTCTTATTAGTTTCCATTAAATTCTTTTTCTTATGTTTTTGCTTTCATTATGTGAGTTTTTACAATTATTACGGAATAGCTTTAAAATCAGCAAAATATTCTGGAGTTACCTAACACAATTATTAAGCAAAATTAGAAAATAATTTTCGATATTTATTTTATTTTCATTGTTATTTTCTGATGAAAGGAGACAAAACTTGTCTAGTTCCGTATTTGAAGGTGAAATCGATTTCATTAAATACTTTTAATATGCAGTAGTTCTCCTATATTTATGAAACCAACCTTACACATAATATTCTACTTTAATTTTTGCTGCGTTCTTTTACATTATGAACACTTTTTTTAAAGAAATAATGCCGTTTCTGGCCCATTTTTGAGTATTACAAAGAGAGTTATCAATTTTAAAACACTTTGTAATAAAATTGTTTGTATTCAGTTTCCACTTTCTCTCAAAAGTTTAATGTGTGACGTCAAGATACTGCTGGTTGAAGCTTACGAATTCAAAAGAGGGCGCTGCTTGAACATGTAGCACGTCAAATTTTAAGAACTGGTAGATAAAAGGAGGTCCTCGATTTCGAAAAGGTATCGCTTCTCGGCCTATGGCTAAGATCAAAGTGTAGTATCTGTTCTTATCAGCTTAATATCTGATACGACCCGCATGCGGGTCCAGTATATTAAACTTATTTTTGGAAATGGATAGGGGTTAGGGGCTTGCTCCACCTCTATCACGGGTTGACCTGGCATTGCAGTACCGTCGGGACCGGCCCAATAATCTAAACAAACAAAACTTTACATTTAATATTTAAAAATATATAAATTCAGGACATAATTTTTGTATTGATTGTATTTTAGTGGCGCAATCTATCGGATTTTGCAAGTCTTCGCATGTCCATTGATGAAATTCGAATCTAGAAGGAGGGGGGAGACTACAAGAGTGTCTGTCCCGAGTGGTAGCTAAAAGAGCTCCAAATTCATATATTTGAACTTTTAAACTTATTTGATCTTCAAACTGAAATGATGGAGAAAGGAGAAGCCAATAAAAGGGAAAAAATATTTAAAAAATGAGAAATAATATTTCGCAAGTAGTGGCCATTTTCTGTTCCGCACATTCATGCTCATTTCATACATTTTCCATAACTTTTGCTTTTTATGTGTTTTTAATTTAAATGTTGTTTTTTCAGCTCGGACATGGTCGCTGGCTTATTGCATTCTGCATAAAGCATTCAAACCATAACAATCGTTTGCGTCACCCTGTATATACTGATATGTTACTAACTGACTATTTATTTAAAATACTGACCATTTATTAAAAAAATACTGACCAAAAGTATTATAAAATACTGACCAAGTAAATACAAGCCTTTAATATTGACATTTTATCCATTGTATCCCATAGATCACCAAAATGAGGTGCCCTTGAAGAAATAAAGTGCTAATAATTAATATGATGATTTTGCAAGGTAATTCTGAATTTCAGATTGCATTTTGTGGTTTTGAATTCACGATAAAATTGTTACGGTTCTATGTATTTTTGTAAGTATGCCGCCGGTTCCGGTAGATGAGCACATTAAAATGTTTTTAATTTATGATGAACTGCGCCGTGAAAGTCGGTAGCGTTGTCGGAATATAAGAAAAATAAAGTGCATTTCCTCCCCCCATTTTGATTTTTGACCCCAAAATAGTCTAAATCGTTTGTGCATCGTTTGTACCAGTATGTGTGAACATTATTTTCGTTTGTACCCAAATAGTTTTGAGATTTTCAAGAAAAACATCATGGATACTGACGCACATGAGTGGAGTAACGAGATTCTCTTTGCACGAGAAATAGAATTTTTTTAAATTTCTAGTTTTAGATTCAAAATAGTCTAGAAGGTTTGCGATTCGTTTCTGTTTGTTTGTGCAAGTTTTATTTTCGTTTGTATCCAGTAAAAAAGTAAGTAAGTAAGTAACAAACTCGTATATTTCTAGCTATTTACATTAACAATTTACTAAAATTATGGTTTTCGAAACTCCAGCTCCTCCCCCCCCAGCAAAATTTTGAAATTTCTCGAAAACTACTTGGATACAAACAAAAGTAATGTTTGCACAAACAAAGCACAAACTATTTAGACTATTTTGGAGTCAAAAATCGATATGAGAAGGGGGGAGCCTGGGGATATGCACCTAGAAAAATAGCACGCTGTTTTTGTTGACGATTTTTACCCAAAAAATTGGCCTATAATTACTTGTAAAAAGAGATAGAAATGAAAAAAGGAATTGTTCAGTCTTGAGAATCATTTATATTTAAGACGTGTGTGAAATTTCATCATGATTGGTTAAGTAGTTTTCGAGTTATCTTACGAAAGGACTTCTAAAATGTAGTTTTGAGTTAAACGCGTCTGAAGTTTTCCGTTTAATATTTTCATAATAATTGTTGCTCTCATTAGCTGGTATCTTTGCGAGTTTTACTTCGATCGACTTGAAACTTGCACATAATATTTCTGAGATGTACGTACTACTTTCATATGAAAAAATAAAAAAAACGAGTTTTTTTGAATTCATGACTACGTAAGCCTTTAATTAATTTATTAAAAGATAAAATAACACGTGTATTGAATTATTTAATTTAATAATTTGTATACGTAATAGTAGTTTATATCACAAGGGCGATAAAGGGGATCTTTTCATCCGCCGGGCGAAAGTTTATGAAACGAGCCGCGCAGCGGCGAGTGAATAATCGACCGAAGGATGAAAACCCTTATCGCCCGAGTGATATGAACAATTTTTCGTTATTTCAGGAAAAATATCCTACAAAATTCGCGATTTTATATAATAGCTCTAAAATAACAATCGATAGATGGCGTGAAGCTTGCAAGTCGTTGATCAATGTTTGTCTCTTTGGAGCGAAAAAGGTTGATTTTCTTTTGAAATTTCCGAACGACAGACAATTTGGTCTGACGGACAGCATGTTGAAATAACGGACGGTCCATCGTATTGCGGACGGATGGTCACGTTATGCAATTATTGCAAAAAAATCTCGAATTTTGTCGGATTTTATCTAAATCCACGATACACTTACAACGGTATGCTCGTTATTTGTTCCAAATACGTTTACTACTGCGCATGACGTCAATTGCGAACGTGTTGCGAACTTGCGAACCATATTGTGTTATGTCTTGGTTATGTCACGCTCGCATTCAACGGTTTTGCGTTGCTGTTACATTATACTTTGATTATTATCATTGCATTTTATTATTAATAATCGTTTGCGAAAGTACAAAAATGCCGGGTTGTGCAGTTGCTAAATGTGGTAATAAAAATACGAAGACAAAATGGACAGAAATCAAATACTTTCGATTTCCGAAAATTGAAGAGATTTCTAAAAAGTGGATTGTTGGATGTCGTCGTGAGGATAAAATTAACTTAAAGAATGGTAAGTTAAATTAATATTATGTAATATTTAAAAATTTACCTAGCTGTTTAACTTTTTTAGCTTGCATTTGTTCTGAACATTTTGAAGCCAGCTGTTTTGAAGTGCCTCTAAGGGAGCCGACAATTAAAACCTGATGCGTTACCTACATTAAGACTACCAGGTGATAATAAAATACAAAATAAAAGGAAAATTGAGGAAAGATCTGATCGTTTAGCAAAAAAAATATGCAGAGATATAGTTAATGATTTGTTAAATGAAAATGTTTCGGAATCTACTTTTTCTGAAGATAACGTGCCTGAAGTTGTTTTTGATGATTTAATTCACAACAATAACGGTACGGAAGTAAACAATGCTGAAACAAATAATGTGCAAAGAAGTGATCTTGCGTTAGAGTTAAAAAAGTAAGTATCCTTAATCCTCGACATCTATTTTTCTATATTTACATTATTTTATCTTAACTGTTATATTGGTTTCGGAGCACAAGATGAAATACAAAATCTAAAAGAAATGTTGACAATCGCTGAAAATAAAATTCAACATTATAATGAGATTTTAACCACTGTTTTTACAGAGGGCCAAATTAAGAGTCTGTTAAGTAAAAATAAATCCTGGTATGTCCACATTAAGTCATTGGGTATCAAATTTTGATGTAAATCAAGGAGTATTGAAAAGTGTTCTAAAGTGAATGGCAAAAAAATCTTGTGAGTTCAATAATATGGAACGGCTCTGTATTATATCATTCGATGAAATTTATATATCGAATAAAATGGAAATCGATAAAAAAGAAGAGCAAAAAGTAGGATCGCACAAATCCTGTCAAACTGTTATTGTACGAGGCCTAACTGCACATTGGAAACAACCAATTTATTACCAGTATGATCAACGAATGACTCGAGGTATTCTTGAAAATATTATTTCCGAGTTATATAAAGCAAACTTTTCTTTAACCATTGGTTGATCAAAAATTATAGTAGAATGGCTGTTTCCAATGAGAAAATAATCAACGAATCATAACTGCCTGGCAAGATTTATGTGGTCCTACAACCTGTTGCTGTTACAACACGTTAAAAGCATAACACCCCTTTTTTGGGTTGGGGATTAAAAATTAGCACTTAGGCCCATACTAATAGTCGAGAATTAATTCTCGGATCAATCCTAGATCCACCAATCCTTAGTCCATCCAATCAATCAATCTAATAGTAGGAATAACCTAGGATTATTACGATCAATGGTTGCATTTTTCGAGCAATCCGAGAATTAATCCGTGTTCTCGGATTGATCCTCGACTCTTAGAACAGGCATTGATGTAGTAATTCATTATCAATTATTAATTTTTAGTAAGACTATTATTATTTATAAATAAATGTTGTAAGTATTAAATAACTAACTATAAAATTATTATCAATAAAAATAATAACAAAATAAATAACTTTTTACATTTTAAAATGCATTATAATATCTCTTAAGAAGCACAATTTGGTGTAAAATTAGCACTTAATGTAGTAATTTATTATTAATTAATTAATTTTTAATTGGCTATAAAGAAATTATGATATTTAAGCAAAATAAATAACTTTTTACGTTTTAAAATGCATTATATGCATATGCGTATATGCAATTTTAGTTCACAAGTGACGTCACACAAATCGCCGGCGGCCATATTGCATGCGCACGAGCATACCGTTGTAAGTGTATCGTGTCTAAATCTATGATTTTGTAAATAAATATAAAGTAACACTTAATTTAATTGCCAATTTTTTAATTAAAGGTGTCGTAATTTCGTTATTTTGGGGATAATATCCCACAAAATTCACGATTTGTTTGCTCTGATATAACTATCGGTAGATGGCGTGAAGATCGCAAGTTGCTTGTCAAGTTATTAACAACATATCGATAAACGTGTGTTTATCGACGGGTGAATTGCTCTGAAATAACTATCGATAGATGGCGTGAAGATCGCAAGTTGTTAGTCAAGTTATTGACAACATAAGAGAAAAACAGGAGTTCACCCGAACGGAGGGCAGGTATCTCAACAAGGACTGTTTTTATAAGTCCTAGGACCTTATAAAGTTAAGTTTTATAGGTCCTAGGACCTTATAAAACTTAGTTTTATGGTCGTGTTGGTCCCCCTTGAGGTGACCTTTTGAGAAAAGACCCCTTTTATAGGGCTCAAAACAGATACGTAACGGGGTCATTTATAACCTGAAATAACGAAAAATTATTTTTATTATTTTATGTTGGTCATCATCAGTCATCATGTAAATTGGTTATGAATTGAAATGCACGCTGCACGGCTGTCAATTAGATAAACGTCAAATTAACAGGTGCGAATTATAAAGTGATTAAAAAATAAATTTAAAGTGAAAATATGGGCGGTAAACACAATCAAGCCCAACGTACTAAAAATAATGCAAAAGTTTCAAAGTTATTTTAAATTTTCAACCTAAAATTTTATTTATTGTAGCCATCAAACAGTGGTCGTACAGCCGAACTTTTAGGCTCTTCCATTCCTCAGTTTGTCGGATTTAGCGGATTAAAGGAATCTGGTAGTGTTTTACCAGGTTTTTCGCTCGCCGCTGATGAAGTTAATTCTAATGTAGACTGCGCAAATTTTCATTTGGTGTTGAAGAAAATGAACAAGAAAGATTCAACCACAAAATTAAAAGATTTACAAGAGTTTACAGAGTTGGTTAAATTATCCGAAGTCTACGCCGTGAAAGCGGTGTTACCACTGTGGCCGAGGGTGTATTGCATGTTGACCAGCGACTCCGACTCCAGAGTAAGGGAGGCCACACACGTTGCACACCACCAAGTTGTTCTAAAGGTAAAGAAGAGTCTGGCACCGTTTCTTAAACAATTTGATGGACCTTGGTTTATCTCATAGTACGACACTTATGCCCCTGCTGCCAGTGCAGCAGTCAAGTCATTCCATGAAACGTTTCCAAAACAAAAACTACAAGATGCAATAGTTTTTTGTCAGGAGGAAATTTTGTTGTATATTTGTGATAATTTGACCGTACAGACTCCCGAAACGTTAAGCACACCTAAAATGAGTCCTCAGGATGCAGAAGGAAAGTATCAGATAATTGTGACGTTGAGTTTGCATGGTTACAATTTGTATCTCAACAAAGTGCCTTTGGAAAGTATTGCAGCTGTCGCGGAATTAAACTTTTAAAAATTAAACTTTTTAAATTAAACTTTTAAAAATTAAACTTTTAAAAAAAATTTTATCAAATGCGAGGTTTTGGAAACTCTCGAAGAGTAACATTGTTTCATTCAAAGCTGCATAGTTTGGTGTGATTGCGGCTATATGCCAGAAGGCTCCATTTTTGTTGGAGAAAGAAGTAAAACGTGTTGACTGGCGTGAGACTGTGTTTGGGAATTTGGATGAATCGGAACCGACAATTTTATCAAACGTTTGAGAGGCGGTGCTTTCAGTTATGTCAAGCGAGATGGAGTGGCAGAAGTATGTCAACATCCAGAAAGGTGTTTTACCAAATTTATAGAAAGTTTTAAAACAAGGCGGTTACGGTAGTGCAGGAGTAATTTATCCACATTTATTACCCATATTGTCGCAATTACCGCATGTTTTGGACGATAAAGATCACATTTGCACCTTTTTCAAAAAGTTACGTTTTGGAATGAAGCACAAGTTGTTGGAGAGTCGGTCGAATTTACAAGTAGCATCGGTTACTTTCATTGAATGTCTGCAGTACCTGATCATGATTATTGATAGGATCGATCAGAAATACTCGATCGGGAAAGCGATTTTTCTTTTCGTTCCAGGTATCATGGACGACGCCGCCATCCGAAGAGTAATGATGAAAGCTAAGGAGTTCTTGAAGAGGGAGGCTCAACTGGACCGGCAGGCCAAGGCGAAGGTCACAAGGTGCGGCCAACCAACGGAATCCGACTCCGGATTCGAGTCCGGGTCCAGCCCTGGATTCGGCTCCGGGTCCAGCCTCGGAAGCAGCTCCGGCACTCACTCCGGAACCCGAAGAAGCTGAGACAACCGAAGACGCTATGAGCGCACTACAGGACGGCGCGTCGCCACCTCGCAGCAACGGGATGCATGTTGAGGAGCCACACCGCGCCGCGACGCCGCACGTCGGGAGTAGAAAGCAAAGTGGATCGACTGTTGAGGCTATTTGGTGCCACCCCACCGCAGGCAGGATGAGAAGTCGGCTGGACGCCGAACCTCCCAGGCTGGAAGGGCGAAAACTTCCAGTCTGGGTCGTTGGTGAAGTCCAAAGGCCAGGAAATCTAAAGCATCGGGAAAATGAACAGCGGTTTAGAACGAACCACACATCTTAATCCCAATAAATCCCGAAACCTAACCCAACCCAGTCCCTCCCATAAAAACACCTTCTCTCTCCCATCCATGCCCACCATATCCATTCCGCCTCCCACCCCACAAACATAACAGACACAGCACTACGAAACTTACCGACTCGAGCTCAAGTCATCCAAACCCAGAAAGCACGAAGCGAACTGATCCGAGCCAAGATGACGCAAGCGAGAACTTGCAAACGAAACGAAAATCTAAACGGCACCACTTCCAGAAGCGGCCCACACACGAACCACAAGCCAACAGAGCTAAGACCGGAAGTGGCGAACAGCCAATGCGAGCCCTTCACACAGGAAGACGAGGATGTAAGGAGGGTCCAACTCACAACGGTAGCCGAAGTACACCAACCCAGAAGACCATTAGATACATGCGCAGGCCCCTTAACCAGAAGACGTGTCCCGCAGCCACTAAACCCTAAAACAGAGAGAACAAACAAGGGCAAACACCAACAGGCCAGGCCTAGATAAAATACGAGAGCTGGCATCTGAAACGCCCACCCATAAAGGGGTATCAGCGCCAGACAAACTCTGCATCCTCAACAGTTTGTTTTGACCCCATTTTCGGAGATGCTAGCCAAGGAGACGACAGATGAGACATGGGACGACTTTCTCGGCATCTAAGGTATAATCACTAAATGTGTCCAGACACACTTCAAAATCATAACAAGGGAGGAACTTGAATCAAACCCCAGACTACCACCAGTAAACAATGACCGGTACGCCGAAGCAAAACATATCCAACGTATATATAGAAATAATAGAAGAAAGGCAATAAGATTGATCGCCCAACAGGAATCGCCCTTCTGTAACGTGGATACCACAACCGTTCACCAGCACTTCGCATCGGCATGGAGTCGACCACCAACAGACGGCCCACCGGATGAAATGGAATCAACGACCGAAGATAGACCGACTGTGGACATGACACCCCTCATCAAGGAGGAGGTAACCATAAGGATAAAAAGATTCGAGAATACGTCACCCAGCCATGATGGCATCACATACCGTCACTGGAGAACAGCAGACCCGGAATCTCGTGCGATATCTACGATACTAAATATCTGCCTAAAACACCAAAAAACTCCGCCCGACTGGAAAATATCCAACACTATCCTCATCCACAAGAAAGGCAACAAGACAGACCTGAGCAACTGGAGACCAATCACCTTAAACGTCACTATCTATAAAATCTACGCAGGCTGCATCCAATACAGACTCACGTCATGGTTGGCGGCAAACAAAGTGCTGCATTATGGCCAAAAAGGTTTCATGGCAAGTGACGGAACCTTGGAACATAACTATGTTAGGCAAACGGTCATAAATGATGCAAGGACCAAGAAAAGAGAAGCCCACATAATGATGATGGACATATCATCGGCGTTCATAAAAGTGAACGCATCGAACATCGCGGCAAGTAGCACACAAATAGAAGAATCCCGACCCCCCATCCACCAGGGACTGGATGAACAAGAGAAAGCTGCTGACTCGTTCAGAAATGGTAGCCAAGCAGGAGGCACGAGACCAAGCCATCCGGAAAGAAATGGCTGAAAAGAAGAAAAAAGAAGAAAACAACGCCAAGTTAACTCGCCTCTTCAGCCCAGAATCGTCGGAATGAAGTGCCGGGCGGACACCGAATCCAGACTGGAAGGCTGAAAACTTTTAGCTTGGATCCGGTAAGTCCAATGGCTTAAAACCGGTTAAAAATACATTTGAAGTGCCACGCGCGAACGCGGAAATAAACAATAATGTGCGGTTTAAATAAACCCATCCTAACACCAACCCCCACCAAGATATCCAACCCATGGATCAAAGCTCGAGCGGTCTTCGCAAGACAAAATATAAAATGGACAATTAATTAAGGGGACTCACTTGATGTCGGAGAACGTCACATTAATTAACTTTGGCTAGGAAGAAACCGACAGCATCCCCATTCTGTGTGGCGTGAAACAGGGATGACCCATGTCAGGAACACTCTTTAACGTCACAATAAATCGCACGCTGAAGAAAGCCCAAGAAAAAACCGGAATCAAGAAAGTGCTGGCCTTCGCGGATACCCCAGAGAACCTCCAGGGAGTCATATACGTTTTGGAAAGATTCCTAAGAAGGGATAACGATACACAATTTTCGGAACTCAGCTACGAAATCTGGAATATCTAGATAACAATGAGAGTGGTGTCCACAAGAATCCACGCGCAATGGACCTGGAACAATTGTGACGTTGGAATTTTAAGGTAAAGATAATTTCTTTTATTGCAATGTAAACTGCAATTTTTAGTTGTTTTGTTATTTCAAATATGGCTCTGCACTCTTCGAGCATTTTTAAATTAATTATCTGGGTGCTTGGCAGAGAGGAAAATTGAAGGATAGCGCTTAGTTGACAAATTTTGTACGAAAATTTGAGTAGAACGTTAGGTGTTCAGATCAATCTTTTTTTCTATAGCAGATGTTAAAGTGCGATTTGTTCGGGAACAAGTAACACTTAACAGCAAGAGTAGATAACATAGAATTTTAATCTGTGAAATTCGCGAGAGCTAAAATAATTTTGATTTTAGGATTTTTACCTTTACCTTTTGTTTAATTATTTTTCAAATTAATAAGTAGATAATACGAAACACAGTTGTAAAGAAAAGGTTTCAACAAGTTAATTTGATTAATTTTAAAATATGCACATTCGTGGTTATGGCATAAGGGGGGCGATATTATGTTACAAGGAATGAATTAATTTTTTCGAATTTATTCATTTATAGTAACTCGAGTTAATTAAACTTTTAAAAATTATTTTTAATTTCAGATATGCGTCCATCAATTGCGATTTGGGCCACAGGACTAAAACATTTTTGTTAGAAAATGGAACGAAAGATATTGACTTGTACTTATATTTGCAATAAACCTTAAAATTGCATGTATTTGTATTACTGACCAACGAAAGCTGTTCAACGGCTGGAACTATAAAATGAAAAGTCGGTGTATAGTAGTATCAAATTTTAAAAAATTTACCAAGTCCAATTGTCAAAAAATGTTTTGACATTTTCGTATGTGCTTGTGGTAGCGGAAAATGCGATTCGAGTTCCGTATGCATTCGGAAACCGACCCCACCATTCGTGATAGTAGAGTGGGGAATTTCGGGTATATAAGCAAATACTATAGACAAATCTATAGTGAGGAGGTGAATTAGGTGAACGGGCTAAGGAGAGGACTCTAGTTTGGCGGGGCTAGGTTCGATCCCCAACCCGGCCACAAAATTTATCCGACTCCGTGGTTCGGATTCCACGTAAAGCTGTAGGTCCCACAGATTAACACAGCCAGGACTTAGCTTCGCGCTAATTTTCAGAGGTACGCCTCAATAAAAATCATCCGACGTAACGTTGCGGGCAAGCCCCGCAACCTTACTCTTCAAGTCTGCGAAGATATGGGGAAACAGCCCTGGTGCTTCGCTCCAGACCAGAATAAATGATGAAATCTATAGTATTTGTTACAGCTACTCATTCTGAGCACATTTGTACAAAAATTATGTCTTAATTTTCATTTTTAAATTGATAATCGCTGAATAACTTGATAATAATTTGCACCGCTTTTCTTTGTCGTGTACTAACTGTCATCAGCTGTCAGATCACGTCGCAAAGTTCATAAAATTCACACGACAATTGACGATTTCAGACATAGGCGTCCGTACGATTTTTAAATTTTCATGATAAACGCAACTTTTGAGTTACAAAAATTTTCATATGAATTTGAGAAGCAATAATGTACCTACCTACATACCTGAATTTTTAAAAAAGCATCCCACGTAAAGTGAAATTTTTGGTTTGAAGTAAAAAAACAATTCGTGAAATGTTAGCTTTTAAAACTACCACGTCTTGTAAAATTGGTGAAATTAATTTTTGAATTTTGTGCTTTACACATTAAAGTAAAATTTTCTATAGATTAGATTTTCGGGACCTTCATTGACTCATTTTGAAAGCTTATTCAGAATAACTGTAATTGTGACACTCCTTTATTACCTCCATTAGCTTCTTAAAATGAGACTAGAGGTAATCTTTGGATAAGCCTTGAAAATGAGGAGTTAAAAATGTGGAGGTAATAATTGAGTTTGGTTCTTTAAAAATAAAAGTGAAGGAGTTTATAAAAAAATTGAAATAAAAAAAAATTCATACCTCCATTTTAATATTTTTCAGATGAGTACCAGTTGAAATTTTCGATCAGGACCCGATTGCAAAACTTCTTTGAAAAACTACCGCACGCTGAAATTATAAATATTTTTTACAAAGGTATAAAAAAAATTGAAGAAATTAAAAAGTGCAACTGTGAAAATATTAAAAATATAGAAGTAAATTTATTTATACTTGCAATCCTCTTACAATATAAAACTAAAATAAAAAAACTTAAAAATACTTAAAATTGTAAAAGACACTAAAAGTTCGGTCCAACTCTTCTTCTACGTCAGAAAAACAATTGTAAGTAATGGGAGATTTAAGGAAATGGGGACTATCGGACGGTTTCAATTGGGTGATCAGACAGGATTGACTGAAAACAGAAAGACGTTATAAATTTGAAACATTAACTTTATTATTTCCATAAAAATACCAACTGGTGTCGATTGCAATTCAATAATAATTATTATAAATTTGACCTAAACTTTTAACTTAAAACACATAAAAAATACTTATAAAAATCACAGAAAAAGTTTAAAAAACAAACATCAACAAAAATATCACATAATAACATTCATCCGACTAGTTTTTATCATTGGGTAGTTGCCCTTGTGCAAATTTGATTACCTTCCTTTTATTTGCAATAAAAATACGAAACTTATACAGCAAGTCGGAATTTCAAATGCATAACTGAACAATCAGGCTTCGAAACTTAAAATTAACAGAACGAAAATACTAAAACATATTCCGAGTTAGTAGTATTTAAAAAATAGATTATATAGTTTAATAAATTTTCCCTTGGCTATATTAAGGCTACTTTATATTGAAACTTATATTTATGGCAAAATATAAGGTTACTTTAGTAGGCAGGCTTTGCGGACTTTGGAATTTGTCGAGTTGTTTTAGGTCTGTAACAGTAAAAACTGGCATTGTAAAACACAGCTAACAAATCAATTTTACATATTGGAAAATAAAGATTCAACGTTAAAAAAAGTTACCTACATAAAACCAGAGCTTAGGTGCAGCGTCTAGATTTTAGAGGGATGGAGAAAACAATGGATTTTCCCCTAGTCAGAGCACAACATTTTTTTCAGTAAATACGCAATTAAAATTTCGCCAACCACTAACTTTATTTTTTTAATTTAGCGATCTTTTTTTTCTATACATTTCCCTTTTTTATCCCAATATCCACTGCTTATTGAATAATTTCTGTTTTGCCATTTATTTCTAGGTTACAAAAATTTAAATAAATGCTAGCACTTTTTTATGAAGATACCTTAAGGGAAATTGATTTATTTATTGGAATATCACGTTAATAAGTAGGAATTAAAATATTTAATTTGTTACTATTTACTTTTTCAAATGGGAAAGTCAGGTGTTGTGTCTCATCAAATTTTTTAAAATTATTCTATGCCTTTCTTTATTTTCTATTGAATGGTTCGAGTTTTAAAACCAAAAAATTCTATTGGCCCATTCAGAATCGACAATTGAAAACCGATTTTATTAATGCAAAAAAAATGTTACCTGTTGTAAACTTCGACTGTGGTACGAACAGCTTTATTGTATCTTCCTTCTAATTCGTTTTTGGAAATGCCTCGGGTAGAAAAACCATGAGGTGACAGTTTGATAACAATCCGACTGTTCTCGGTATCATCCCTGATTAAATTTTTGACCACTGCCTTAACTTGCGGACAAACTGTAGGCCTAACGTAATCTTGAGTTGTTCTAAGTGGCATATCCAATTTCAAATCCAACACATTTTCGCCCTAAAAGTACCGACCTCAATTTTTATGTTACTTTCGTCCAAAATTTCAACATACCCGATATCTAAAATTATTTTCCGATGATTTACTTATAGTATATTCGGTTATTGGGCGTCTGTAATTTCGTGCCAGTGGTCTCTCCATCATTGGTTTAGGTAAGGAAGATTCTTTGGCCAGGTACCAGTTATCTCTGTTTTCATCAAACTTCAGCAGACTGATCAAGCGCGATCTTTCTTCAGGCGGAACAAAATTTTCCAAAATCATTAGCGATTTTCTAAGCTGCCTGCAAAAAAAACCATTATTTGTTTCATGCAAAAAAAAAGGTATTATTATTATTATTATTACAAATTCGCGTCGTCGTTTGATTCCACCAAATCCTGTCTGTCCCGAATATAATCGTCATGACTGTCCTTAATTTCTTGCCTCAAAGATTGCAACTTTGTAAACACTCGCTTCAACTTCTCCCTTTTATATTCAACTTGCTGTTGAAGATTGGCAAAAACCTGCTTGAGTTCTGCACAAGTTTCATACTCCAATTCGATTTGTTGCTGCATTTCAATTTCCCTTTTCTGCAAATCAGGAAGTAAAATTAAAAGTTAAACAAAAAGTTAAAATTTACCTTTCTAGCCGCAATTTCGGACCTCTGCTGTTCCAATTTTATCTCGTTCTCGTTCACACTGTCAACAATATTTTTACCTCCATGAACCATTTGTTTTTCGAGCGTCCGCAATTTTTTCCCCAATTCATCTACCTCCATTTTTCCTTCTTCTAATTTCTTTAATCTTAGCTTTTCGTCTTCGTCCTCAGTGTCAGATGAACTTGCATCGTCGTTCGTGTCAGAGCTAAGCCCATTGGTGAAACTTTTACCGTCCCCTTTCGCCGCAATTAATTCTTTGAGTCTCTCAATTTCACGTTGTAATTCAGAAAGTTTAGCGTCCTTAATATCTTCGTTTTTGATGGGTTGATTCTTGATCGATTTGGCACGGTAGGAATAACGCAATGTTATTATAGTTTCTTCATAATTCATACTTGCAGGACCAATGTTGGCTATCATAATTGTTTTACTATTTCCACCTAAAGAATCTTGCAATAGCCTGGTTAATTTGGAATCTCTGTATGGAATATGTGGTGAATTTTCGGCCAGAGCATAAATCACGTTACCTGAAATGACGATTTTCATAAACGTGAGATTTTCATATAGGTACCTACAGGTGGTGATATAAGAGTCAAAGAAAATTCGTAAAATCTAGAATTTTTTTATATCGCTTTCTGGTGGCTGTAACTATCGATTAACAAAAAAATTAATAAAATGATTTTTGTAGATAATTTAGTTTATTTTATTTTTAGTAACTTGACATTTTGTTTTCAGGTGAACCCAAAATGAGATATTTAAAAAAATGTTTTTCTTTTGAGGTTTTTAATCCAGCATAGCTAGACCATGCAAAATCTTTTTAAAAATCCAAATAAAGACAATAAAATTTATTCCACTTTGCTTCTAATAATTTTGATTTGTTAAAATTTTATTAATACAAAATTGTAGAAATCTCATCAAAATGAACTTTTAATCGAAAAACTAAAACTTTTACAATTATGTATTCTTGAAAAGTAATCTGGAAAATCTAAGTTTCTTACTGTTTGATTTTCAAAGTTGCCGAGGATTCAGGTAGCGCATTGTACACAAATTTAAATTTTACATCACTCATTTGCTACGTGATTAGATTTAATAATTGTTCAAATCTTTCTTTATGGCTTTATTTGAAAAAAATTAATCAATAATTAAGTAATAAATCAATCTATCATAATAGACGATTTTCGTTAATTGCAATTTTTTCTAATAATCAAATTTATTTTAATTTTAATGAAATAATAAATTAAATATAAAATCTAACACGGAGAAATTTTAAATAAACGAAAATTTGGAAATATTTCGCATAAGCGCCTAAATATAGACCATTTTCGCAAATTAATCAAAATTATTAATTAAAAATTTTTAGTTCAACATTTCATAAATTACTCCAAAAGTTAAAATACTTGGAAGTTTGAACAAAAAACTCCCAATAAAATTATTATTATTATGAATTTCTGACGAACTTTTTACAATCTCAAAAAAAATTCAAAATTTGAGTCAATTAATTGCGAATCATAAAAGTTGGTTAAATTAAAACAGTTGAACTTTAGAATTTATAAATAATTAAATTTGGACGTTTATTAATAAATAAACGACCTTGTCCCATAAAGTTTTTTTTAAATTTATTTATAAGAACCACTCAGAATACTCTACATTCAAACACTTCTGTAAAACAAAAGTGCGAACGATCATCGTTGATCTCGAGCCATCAAAAAATGATGGCTCTTGACCCGTCTCACGCTCAGAATGCAGAGTTACAACTCCTCATCATGGTTGCTACTACTCAATAATTGAATACTGAGTATGTGAAGATATACTACAGAAATGATCCTGTGAAGTATGATCTTAAATTTTCCCACAATTTTTGACGTTTTTCACACATCATGATGAAATTTTGTAAAGCAACAATAACAACTAGCGACATCTAGTGGACATTCTTACAACCTTAAATTTTATGTCTCCTAAAAATTAATTTTCAACTAAAATACACATTAAAAACAACTAGCGACATCTATTGGACATTCTTGCAACTTTAAATTTTATATCGCCTAAAAATTAATTTTAAACTAAAATACACATCAAAATAATTTACCTAATGAAGAAAGCGCCTTGTTTATTTTGCTTGCTTCTTTTAATCTATCGCCCACTGCTCCAGTTTTTGATTGTCTTTCACTACCGGCTAAATCGATTAGATTTAGTTTGCCAACTTTAACAGATTTGGATGGTCCTTCAGCCATTTCAATTGCTATTTGGAAAATTGCATGAGAACGTGAACTGTGCTCGTTCATATTGGTAACGCCGGTTGTTCGATTTTTGTTTCCTATTCGCATCGCTTTCATCATATCACTTGCACTTTGACAAGTTTGAGAATGCAGATGCGTGACATAGACTCCTTTTCCGGCCATTTCACGTAATTCTAGCGTTTTGGTTGTTTTGCTTTTTAACAAATCACTAAAAGCAAAAGAAATTATTAAAAAAATTGACAATTTTAGGCTTAGTGTCTGCAATTTTTTCAACCATATGGTGAAAAAGTGATTTTTTTTGTTTTGATTTTTTTTGTTTTGATGGGGTGGATATTCACGATTTTTTTTACGGTAAAATTCACTAATGGTTGTAAAAATGAGATATTTTGGGATGAAAAATTTTATTCGTTGATGACATCTGTATATTTTTAATTTTTGTAAACTTAAATTTGAGGCGCCCTTAGTGTTAAAGACAAAGTAAAATTTTTTTAATTTTTGATCAAGACTTGCGTGTGGCTCGTCAAATCGCCAAGTCACAGAAGTGTTTTATTTTTGATCTTGAAAAAGTTTTATGAAAATTGATTACTTTTTTTGTCGACAATAAAACGTATTAATGAAACCGAGTCTGTTATTCATTTTTTAGCAGTTTTTTAAATTAAAACAAAGACATCGAGAATTTTCAATATACTAATTAAAATTGGTGTAAAATTATTTGGATGGAAAAGTGCAAGGCCACGATAAGTTTTCGATTGAGCGAGTTGGACTGATAGCAAATAATCCAAATTTTCCAAATTTTTGGAAAATTCTGAATTGGAATTTAGAAATAATTTTGGAAAAGTTTGAATGATGGATTTTTCGACTACAATATACTTATAAATACTATAATAATTTAATTTTTTGTCCCTTTTTTGTTTTTGAAATTTTGAAATATTTAACCCGTCCAGTCACAGCACCATCATATTATAATATGACTTTTACCACATAAATCATAAATTATGACTCATAATCATAAAAGTTCCAGTATGATTTATGCTCGGATTTATGCCAGTTTTTCCCTCAACTACCAACTCAAAAACACAAAAACAGAAGATACATAAAAAACGAATATTTCTTGTTTCAATATTTTTCACTGTTTTCAAGACATTAGAAAAAATCTGAGAAAGATTGGACACTCCAACCATAAACTAATCTAAAAGGCTAACTGAACTTCAATATTTTGGATTGGAGTTTTTTTGCAAATGATGTCTTAGAGGTCAGAGTACATAATTCTAAATTTTCAAAAAAAATTTTAAACTACCATCAATAGAAAGAGAAAAAAACCTTTGAATGCATCGGTTTTTGCATAAAATTCATGCTTGAATTCATCATCTTCATTATTTACTCCAATTAATAACTTCTTGAACCTTTTTTTTCTCTTCTGGAACACCATAGTTTTGTGATATCAGAAAGTGAAAGATCTAACCTAACCTTGGCTTTCAAAATCTTTTCAAATTTTACATTAATAGGTTAAAATTAAATGATTTTCTATTCACAAATTTTTCAAAATAATCCTCTCTAAATCTGATGTTCCTTTGATTTTGCGAGAGATATTTCAAAGTTTTTAATGTCCATCAACTTCCAGTCTACACCTAACCTTTTCATGTTGTCAAATTCCCATAAATCTGTTCATTTTCTTCATAAGAGATTATGGTTGGATTGTACCAGAACATTTTACTCTAAGCGTGCCAAAATTACCACATATTGCCCAGATTATAGAAAAAAATTATTCTTGATTAGCAAGTGCGTTCAAGCACTTCAAGATCACAAAATTAGTTAGATAAGTTAAGTTAGCATAAAATCTAGGTTATTAGTTTATCTGTTAAAAATGTAATTCGACTGAAAAAACGCAGTTGATCAATGGTTATAGATTAGATATTAAATATAATAACGCATATTACGTTCAGTTGTATGCATAAATAAAATATTAGGGGTATTCACACTGGCTCGTGTGTTGGTGTTGTATTTATATACTGTTGTAATATCCTAGCAACGTCTAGTAATACACAACTTTATTTGGCGTTACTAGGATAAATACAACGGTGTAAAAATACAAGAGTATATACACGTTGGTGTGAATCCCCCTATTATATTTTGCAAATATTTTACGAAGTATTCTGAATAAATCAAATTTAGGCGCTTCTCTTGTCTTGAAAATACTAAATATACAAGTCAAAATTGCACTTAATGCATATTTTTAAATAGTTAAAAAAAAATTATGTTTTTTTTCAATAATTTAAAAATATTTATTATTTATTAACCCCACAATCTTGACTTGTTAAGACCCCGAATTTCAAGCTACGAGAGAAGCGCCTTAAAGCAAATAATAGATTTGAATGTTATGCTTATTTTATTTTTGCATTATTAACAATAACTGAAGCAAAATATACTGGGTATCTTCAGAAGCACAAAAATCGATATCTTTCGATTGGTTTTATTTTCACTGTTAGTTCTAGCCATTAAAATGGAAGGCAGGAATCTTAAGAAAAACTGATTTACCATGTCGTTTCCCTATATTCGAGTATAAGGTTTGTCACTAGGTACAGAAATCATAGTGTGAACTCCTTGCATTACAGCAACAAAGAAATAAAATTTTAAGCGCGACTACAGCTTAATTATTTCAAAGGTTAAATCTTCATGCTAAATTTTATTGAACAATTTAAATTGAAAATCTTGGCGATTTAAATTTTTTATCTTTCTTCGTTGCTGTCAGCTTACTTACAACAGTAATATTTTGGTAGGTATTTGAGCGTTAAAAGTATTATGTATTTAGTAAATTAAATAGCTGATGTTAATAAATACATAGAATCTAAAATTTAATAATAATAAAACAAAAATTTTAAAATTTATCTTTAGAAAAACTTATTTTGAATTCTTGACTATTTCCCACTGTAAAATTTATTATAATATTATGAATTTCTTAACTAAATATTTATCGTTTTAAAATTTTTTGTACAAATTTTTGCGGCATTACAAGAATATTTATAGTAAATATTTTGTTGCATTTTATTAATACATATTTAAATTTAATCTTATTGTATTTTTAAATAATGTATCTTTTATAAAATATAATATGTTGTATTTCTCTTTTAATAAAGAAATCAAAAGTAATGCTGATTATTATATTTATACATCCTCTTGATTCACATTTTTACTTAGTTTTAATTATTTATTTATTAATGGTTATGCCCACATGATAATATTGTAATCCCACAAAGATTGGCGTGAAAAAACTTAATTTAAATATTCTTCGCTTCAATAGCCTTCTCCCTGTTCCAAGTCAAAAAGGCCCACATTTTCAAAACATTCTTGGGATTATGGTATTTTGAGGGGACCAAGTTGGACTATTTACCAGTTTTAAGAAACCATAAAAAAATTCTAATTGCCAAAAGGTGGTCTTTGATGAGGGTAAAAATTAAAAATTTTATTGGAATATTCTGCAAAATTTGTAAATTATCTTAAAAAAATTTAAAAATCTTGAAACCAGCTCCAAATATTCGTTTGAATACCAGAAAAATAGTGAAAAAATTCTAAATGCTAAAGGTGTGGTTTTTCAGAAGGGTGAAAATTAAAAATTTTATACAAAAATTCTGAAAATTTGTAAATTATCTTAAAAAAATGTAAAAATCTCAAAATCAGCTGCCAATATTTGTTAGAATATCCGATAGATAGTGAAAAAATTCTAATAAGTAAAGGGTGATTTTTGAGGAAGGTAAAAATTAGAAATTTTATTCAAAAATTTGGAAAATTCGAAAAAAGATTTCAAAAGCAGTTCCAAATATTTGTTAGAATATCAGAAAAATTGTGAATAAATTCTAATAACTAAGTAGTGATTTTCGAAAAGGGTGAAAATTAAAAATTTTATACAAAAATTCTGAAAATTTGTAAATTATCTTAAAAAAATGTAAAAATCTTAAAACCAGCTGTCAATATTTGTTAGAATACCAGATAAAAAGTGAAATAAATTTAATAGCCCAGGAGTGATTTTTGAGGAAGGTAAATATTATTTATTTTATTCAAAAAATCTGAAATTTGTAAATACACTAACGAAAATTTCGAAACCAGTTCTAAATATACGTTAAAATTCCAGAAAAATAGCGAAAAAAATTTGGTTTTTGAAGAGAGTAAAAATAATAAACTACTGTATTTAAAAATGTAGCGCTTCAAATTTTTTCACTATTTTTGTTGTATTCATAAATTCAATTTTCTTAGTAATATTTCTCGGAATTAATTCCTAAAATCTACACTGTTTTAAAAGCAAAAATATCTACCAGAACCTTACTATTTAAGCTTAGTGGTATTGTAAACAAATTACCATATTTTAAAGTGCAAAAAAAATCAAAATTAGGATGTCTACATTTTCGCCGTTTCGCTCCACCGTGCGATGTTGAAACGGCTGCGTCAAACCGTTCCATTCCGCTCAAAAAACCATGCAAGCATGAAAGAGTTTAAAATAAGTTTTGCAATTTCTTAAAACAATTACCTCCATTTTTTTTGTTGTCATTCACGATTACTAAATTAAATTTAAAAGCATTTTGCACCCACATATTTAACAAAGAGATAGCAAAAGTTTTTTTAATGGATTTTGCAGGTGGGTAAAGTTTACTGCTCTTATTTAAGTGTCTTTTTAATCTTTTGTATTATTATGTTCAAGCAAACAATTTAAAATTTAATTACTAGAACAAAAGAGACAAATTTAAATAAGAACCTCTTAAAGCTAACAACGATTAATAACAAATTTTAATTTTAGTGACACAAATTGTTGAAAAACTGAAATAGATGATAATAATGGAATTTTAATTGCGAACAAGATTTCTCTGTATGATTTTGAAATAGAAAGTGACAATAACCAATTAAATTATTTAATAATTATTGGCCTTAATTTTTTTATACTGTTTTTTTTTGTTACAAATAGAAATTTATGACTTGCAACAGTTTCTGTTTTCTAAACATTTGAAAACTTTGTAATTTATTGTAATCAATTATTGAAAGGTTTCCTTGGTCAGTTGAAAGCAATAACACTAAATTTCCTTATAAAATAATAATAGCTATTTTTGTCTCTAGTACATCAAATTTTTGTAATAATTTATCTCAAATTGGAAGTGGACAAAGCTCAGGGACATATTAGGAAGCAAAATTAGACACGTTATCCTTGTAATAGTAATATTTCTCTACAACACCAATTAAGGAAGTTAATTTGATCTGATATATTCGGGACTAAAAATAAATTAATTTGAATGTTGTGGGCGCCACTATTAAACTTTCCTCAGATATGATTCACTGACCAACTTATAAACACTTGAAAAAAAATTAGTATTTATTCGCGGAAGCTTTTAAAATAAAAGATCAATACAAGTTGTTGAAAAATATCGATAAATAAATACAATTAAAAATTATCTTATCTGTTTGAAAATTACCGATTACATCATAACCGAGGTGCAAATTATAAAAAAAAATATTAGCTTACCGAATTTCTTCCATATAAATTTCAAGGTAACGTGCATAAACGAGAAATTCGACGCCAGTTGTTCGGTTAATATGCGCCCAAATTTGTTCGAATGCTCTAGGAATGATACCTTGCTCTTCTTTGTCCCCTGCGATACCTTCCATCGTAAAGGTTTTCCCTGTCCCGGTCTGGCCATAAGCAAAAACGCATCCATTGTAGCCCTCCAAAACCGAAGCGACCAAAGGCCTAACAGTCTCGTCGTAGATACTTTGCTGAGTGGAACTAAAAATGAAATTAAAACTTACTAAAGAAGTAATAAAAGCAGAACAGTTTACTTACTTGGAATCATAAACGGCATCAAATGTAAACATTTTAGTCTTTTCATTTTCGATTCTTGAATGAGGATTTTGAACCTCGATAACACCCCTGGAAGGAAATACATTAACCACCGTTGTGCAACCACCATCTGTTTCTTTCTTGCTCATAGGACGACATCGTACAACCACCTGAACCGATTCGTTCTGTGCAGAACGATTTGAGTTCTAAGGATAAATTAAAAGTAATAAACACAAACAAATAATGTCAATTTAAATTTGTTAATAATTGATTAATTTAAATCACAACGTTTAAATTAGTGTACAAATTTACCTCCATATTTCGTCGGTCGGCCGTATTATCGCATTTCTTGGTTTAAAATGTTACGAGAACGTTTAATATGATCGGTGTGTTTGTTTGAACATTATTGATTTCTTAGCGCCATTAGAAGTGTCATTTTCAAAATCGTCTACTTTTTTTTACCACTTTATAGAAATGACGACATCTTTCAATTTGGTTGAAGGTTACCGAGCAAATTAGTTGCAGTTTACTACACAACGACAATAATTGTACGATTGGTTGCCTACCATCTAGGTCTGTGTTGACAGCTCGGCTTATCTATGATCTTGTTTATTGTTAAAAAAAAAAGAATTATTATGTAAATTTTTACGGCCGTGAACTTGGTCCCCTCTTTTTTTAAATTACATTTATTTTTTATTGTTCTAAATTGGTTCTTAGGGTGCGTTCCACTTACAAGCACACGACGACTACAGTCGATCGTCAGTCCAATCAAATAAGGGTGCTCAATCTTTGGTACAATCAAAAAACCACGAGACCACGGCGCGGTCGCCCTTAGGTTTAAGTGGAACGCACTGTTAATGTTCTAAAAATAATTTTTAATTTTGCAAAAAAATTAACCGCGAAAACTCGAAATAAGATTTCACGCCGGCCCCCCTTTTTTTTAAATTGTAATTTTTTATATTGTTCCCAACTTTTTTCTAAAAACATCTCACATTTTTTTATTGCTAAGAACATTAAGAACAAAGTGAGAACAATCTAGAATAAAAACAATTGCAATTTGAAAAAAGTGGGTTTGTTTTTTTGCAAAATCAACAAGTTAAATTTTTGAATTTCTCTTATATTAAATTCCAGTTAAAGACATAATTTTTTCTGTCACATACCTACAGGTTTTTTCTTTGTGTATTGTTAAACCATATTTTTTGCGATTCTATTTTTCCAATTAGCTCAAAAACGGTGCACCCTAGAATTACAAAGTATAGTAGAAACAAAATTATAAAACACAAAATTTTACATAACAAACCTATAATTAATTCTCTTTAAATATATTTTTAGCTCCCTCTAAAAAATTATAAAAATATGTGGATGAAAAAACTAAAATTAAGTGCGAAAAAATTGTTTAAACAATTTAGTTCTTATAAGATAACGCGCCACTGTATACATTCCAAATATTCAGTATTACGAGTATATGAAAAGACACAAATTGAATCACCATGACTCATAAGGGCCAGTTGTATAAAGGAGGGTTAACTTGGGGATCAGTTGATCCTGGATCAAGAGTTGACCCAGGATCAACGTCTATTTCTTTTATTTTGTTATTCTTACTTTAATACACAAAAAAGGAATGTTGCCAGGTGTTATTTTAATAAATTACAAATGGATTGAGACAAACAGTATAAATCACAATAAATTTAAAAGTAAATAAAGTTGATCCTGGGTTAATCCACCGATTTCTCGGATCAGGAAATCGGCGAGTTAACCCAGGATCAACGCTTGACTCTCGCTCATACAACAGATATTTGCTTTACTCCTTGGTTTAACTCTGATCCGAGGATGATCTTCTTTTATACAACTGGCTCTAAGAGTATTTGGTCTCAAAATCCGATCTTCTTCTTCTACTTTTTGACTAGGATTTCTCCTGTTTTTCAAGTTTCCTTGGCACTATTAACTCTTTGAGCGAGCATGTAGTGTTTTTACATCCAATAGGTAGCTTGCTAGGCTAACCTATGGAATGTGCCGGTACCCTGGCTTATTATGTTAATGATGGCAATTGACTAACCCAAAAGAACTACCGGCTTAACGTGACTTGAACCCGGCACCTCGCGTTAGTTGCAAGGTAATGACCGTCTCTCGGTCCAAATGACACTGGTCAAAAGTAAGAAATACAAATTTCGGTTGTAGGTTTGTATTTAGGACGCTAAAATGCAAATTTTACGATTGAAACCTCGATGAATTCTGAATAAGCATATATTAAATAAGAGAATTAACAGAGACGGAATGCCTTAAATGCACCAGTTTTTTCAAAAATTGAATTTAAAAAAGCTCGATTTTCATAGCAATTTTCAAGTTCACTCGCTCGGGATTGGTGAATCAATGCATTCTATTGTCCGTCCATGTGGTTTGACCTAGTCTTAGCTTTGCGCAGAGCGACGATAACCGGAGCGACACTTGCATTGGGATTCCTTCTGCGGACCCTTCTGGGCTCCACGACGCTACGTTCTCTGGAGTTACTGTTGCTTCGGCCGTTTAACTCTAAAATCATTCATCAAAGGTTGATTATCGCCTCGCGCGGGTCAACACTCTACTTTGAAACGATACAAGACTCTATGCTCGCTCTAGTATTTCATACTCATAACCATACACGCGATGTTCTCAGATGTTGAAAGAGGTAATGGAGGCTTCGCCTCCAAACAAACTCTGTTCACAAAGTGATGCTATGCATTGGGATGCTTCAACAGTGCACTTCGAGCGAAATTTATGTTTTTAATAGTAAATGTGCAGGAAAAATGGCTTAAAGCGCTCGAGCGCAGCGAGAAGTGCTTTAAGTCAATTTTTCCTTGCACAACTACCCTGCTTTTAGAATCCACGCTAACGAGTTTCATACCTCAAAAATCCACCTTTTTCCTTAATCCACGGGCCTAGGGGTATTTTTTAAATTAGTGTAGTTTTCACAAAAATGGCCCGAAGCGTAGGGTCAATTTTTGTAAAAACCACCATGGCACGAGGAGGATCCACGCGAAAAAGTAATAACCGTTCGTTAAATTTAGGTATCATGGAATAGCATCTGCGGAGCAGATGCGGGCGCAGCCTGTTTATCTCCTTCATCTAGTATATGAAGCTAGCGTTTGAAAATTTTTTAACAGAGATTTCAAACCCGAGGAGAGGCCTAGAGCCGAGTCTTGACATTGGGTTAAATTTAAGCATTCCTTTTCTGAAGTAATTTTGGTGCTAAAAAGGAGAACGTATTCGTACCATAGCGTACGAGTTACTGACAAATTTGTCAACAGCTACACTCTTATGTATAGGAACACACGTACCGACAACAGAATGCCTTGATTTACCAATCACGAGCGATTTACCTTCAAATTTGCAGTGAAAATTGCAGCGGCGGTGGAAGAGCGCATCAGAGATATTTTTAATGCGTGGGCTGTCTCAGAGTTTCCGGTTTTCTAACATCCATATTTAGGTTACCTATTTGATTTGTTGGCCCTGAGAGGGGGGGGTCTTGAATACCCAACAGCACAAGAAAATAATGATATAACTTTTCAAAATTGATGTTAATTCTTAAAAGAACATCTTGCTTACGTGCTGCTGGGGGGTATTCCATACCCCCCAGACCCCCCGGTTTTCCGATTGTTTACTTTTAAAAGTACCCTCGAAGTCAAAAGCACATAAACTACATGATATTTAATTTTATTTAATTTTTTAAGTGTTTTTTTCTATTTCCCAAAATAGCTGACCACCCTCCGCTTCTCGTTCCCCCAAACGTGAAGATGCTTCATTTTAATGTAAGAATTGCTAATGTTGGGGGGGGGGGGCTCGTAAATGTTCATATTGATGAGTGATTAACATAGAAATGATGGTAATAAACAGTTATAAGGGCAAAACCTCCGTTTTTTGTCTATTCTTTTTTACACTTTGAAAAACTTTGTCTAACTTTGATTAGCCGTATCTTAGTTAATTTTGGGTCTAAGAATTTGTTTTACTCACTAAATTTTAGAAAATTTGCTGCTCTATAACTTTGTAATAAACTATAGTACCTAAAATATACTCAGTTTATGAGATATAAGCAAAAAACTGAAAATCAAAAAATTTTGAAATGTCTGCCCCCCCCCCTAAGTTAGCGCGGAGTCTTTAAAGTCAAAAACTTAGGATAGACTCCCTAGAGTACCCCCAAACAACCTGTCAAAATTCCATTAGCTTTAGAATATTTTCCAGTTGAAAAAGGGGTTTAAACCTAATTGCACTTGACTATAAGGAAATAAAATTTAGAAAACTTTTGGTACATTTACACAAAAAATTAATGGTTTAACCGCCCTATTTATTACAAAATAAAGTTAATTATAATAACTATTATTTTTAAACTTGTTACTATTAGCAAAGATTTCCGATTTTGATTATATAAACGTGAAAAATTGCATCATTAATTTCTGATTTCAACAGAATAAATTTAGATTTAAATTTACTTTCATAGTTCAAATAAAAAATCTTACCTTAAAATCGTTTTACCTTTAAAGAGTAGCACACTTGAAGAAACAATAATTGCTCATTCTAAATTACATGTTGCAGAATAAAAAGTAAAACGCAAATTTGACGACATACTTATATAATTTATATTACATAAACATTTTGTTAGAAATAAATTCCATATGTACTCTTAAATTAACATATAATACACTTGCATTATTCGCAATACACAAAACAAAATGGTAATTTAAAAAATCCAAACTTCGTAATATATACAAAATAAAACTATCATTTCAGTATTGTTACTTTATCTGATTTTATATAGTCACCTTTAAAGCACGATATAAAATAGAAAAGAACAAAAAAGAACGCATTCTACATTGCCTTGTTTATAATAAACTATTATAAACGTTTCCATTTGCGAAGTGCTACAAAACTTCAGGTTTGACTTTAAAAAAGATTTGATAATAAAATTTCCTTTATGATCAATAATTTTTAAACAACTTAACGCTGTAATTTATAAAAGATCATAAGCACATGACTTTAGAAATCAAACGATAAGCTGTTGGTACCTCGCAGTGATGCATAACATTCGCAACGAAAGACAGGTTAATCGTTGATTTTAAACATTTATTAATAAGCTACTTGTGGGTTATACACATCAGTCTTTATGATAAAATAAAACGCACAATAGATTTACATTAAAACTATAAGAGAGTTGAACTGTCACAGTTCAAAGGGGCAGGTTTCGTTGTAAGAATGTTTGCAGTATTATTTGTGTCCACTGGTTTACTCTCGGAAGACGTGGGTTGCTTATCAAGAGTTTCATTTGATACTTCAATAATGATTCGATCTTCAAAACTTTTTGTTGGTTTGCTCTCGCTGAAATTGGAGTGAAAGAAAATACTTCGTAATGTGGCGGCAGTCGACATGGTCTTCCTAGGCTTTTCGTCACAATATGGCAATGTAATGTCTACATAAATGCTATCGTTACTTAAAGTATCGTATGCTTTATCGCTACGATTTAAAGGCGGCTTATTGGTACGTTTAAAACTACTGCTACTGTCTATGCTCGACTTTTCCGTTAGGTTAGTTTCAAAATTTTGAGGTGCAATGAAACTAACGTTGTCGTCAAAGCGGACCCTTTCAGATATGCAGTCCTCTCCAATCGTTACACAACTGCAGGAATCACTTCCGTTACTCTGAAAATATATCAAATTATTAATAATAATCTAATACATTATTGACGTCTTATTTTAATTTGTTAAGCTAATGAGAACAATTGAGCAAACAAATCCAAAATACCATAGTTATAGCTTTCAAACTGTTGCCCCTCCCCGCTCCCACCTTTTGTAAATATTAAATTGTAACAACACCAACACCACATTTACAACCCCATAATATAATTTATAATAAATTCGATGTTTCCACCTGTTTGTTTGCAATTGAAACGCGTCCTTAAGTTTAAGGCTGTAAATGCAGCTCCATGAAGTGGAGTAAATTATAATGGATCGCGCAATTTAATGGGAACATTTCGACAAGTAAAATGTTTGTAGAGGTGATTCCCTTCCATTTTATTCCTTTGGATAAAATAAAATATTAAATTAAAGGAGGAGATTTTTAAGTTCGTGGAATGGGACAGAAGGAAGTGGGTCATTCCACCAAATAAAATTTTTTTTGAAGTGTGACCCCCGCGGATTTTTTTCAAATTTTGTGGAGTTATTCTCTGTATAAAAATAATGACTCACTGAAAAATTTAGCTCTTAAATAATTTTTTGAATTTTGACAATTTTGAAATTTTTCGTTAATTTTTTTGAAGTAGAAAGATTATTCATAAAAATAAGAGAAGTACAGTTTCTTTTGTAAAAAATTCTCAGCTTTTCAATGAAGATATTAATTTTTTATTATAAGTAGCAAAAGACCCCCAAAATTTTAATTAAAGTAAAAAAATTGATTTTTTTGACAGTGCGGCAAGTTTTTTTTCAAATTTGATATTTTTTTCTGAAAGCTGAGATTTTTTTACACAAAATATCTAATTTTTACGATGTGCATATTTTTTGTTACAAATAAATTAAATGTACGATCTTTCAATTAAAAAACTTTTATTTTTGAATATTCCTCATATTGAAATTTTTTTAAAGATTTATTATGTTAATTATTTACTTTTTGTTCATAAAAAATTGTTTAATCACACTTTTTTGTATTTAATTTTAGATAATTTTTTTTTAAATTATGCAGTAAAAAAACTTGACAAAAGTTGTATCGCTCTTAACGATAAACTATCACGATTTGGAATATTACTTAAATTTACTTACTGAAAAATCACTCAAGATCATACAATCCACCCTAAATATATTCAAGTAATATTTCAAATTGTGATAGTTTATTGTTAAGAGCGCCATAAATTTCGTTAAGTTTTATTTACTAAATACGAAAAAGTGTGATTAAACAATTTTTTATGAACAAAAAGTAAATAATTAACATAGTAAATCTTAAAAATAAATTTCAATATGAGTAATATTCAAAAATAAAAGTTTTTTATTCGTAAAAATCGTACATTTTATTTATTTGTATTTAAACAAAAAATATGCACATGGTGAAAATTAGATATTTTGTGTAAAAAAATCTCAGCTTTCAGAAAAAAATATCAAATTTGAAAAAAAAACTTGCCGCACTGTCAAAAAAATCAATTTTTTTACTTTAATTAAAATTTTGGGGGTCTTTTGCTACTTATAATAAAAAATTAATATCTTCATTGAAAAGCTGAAGATTTTTTACAAAAGAAACTGTACTTCTCGTATTTTTATAAATAATTTTTCTACTTCAAAAAAATTAACGAAAAAGTTAAAAATTTCAAAATTGTCAAAATTCAAAAAATCATTACTACGAAAGTACTTAATATTAAGAGCTAAATTTTTCAGTGAGTCATTATTTTTATACAGAGAATAACTCCACAAAATTTGAAAAAAATCTGCGGGGGTCACACTTCAAAAAAAAATTTATTTGGTGGAATGACCCGTATATATTTTATTTTTCCTTATTTCTTTGAAGATGACCTGCGTCCTGACATGTCAAGTGACGTCACAACATAGGAAAGAGAATTTGATGCTGCAATGAGGCAAAAGGTAGCATTAATTTAAAAAAATTGCAAAAATGTTCAAGATATCCAAATCGGTTGCTTTGAAGAATGAAGATTATAAATCATTTTCCAAGTATGTCGCAGGTCAGCGACATACATAGGCGCATACTACGCTAATATTTTGGCTCATTTAAAAAAAAAAGAAATTAAATCAAACAGATGAAGGAAATTGATCAATTGCATATTTATACTGCAAGACAACGCACCTGTTCACACAGTAAGAATTGCAATAAGTGCAGACGTTCTAAGGTTTCCAAGAAATTGATCAACCACAGTATAGTCCAAATTTAGTGCCAATCTTCCAATTATTAAAATTAAAAATATTTTTAAAAAAATTCCGTTACCGTGAACTTAAAAATGTCCCCTAGAAGATTTAAAAAAAATTAAATCGATTTTACTATATTTATTAGCAAATAAAGCTACAAAATTGCAAATTGTAGCAGAATAAAGAAAAAACTAAAAGATTCTCACCTTACGACTTTAGAACCGAGTAACAAAACCAAAGTGCAAAATAGAGAAAATACTGAATTTTGCAAAAAAATAAACTCAAACTTTTTAACCTACAACTAACAGAAAAATAATTCTTCTGGTTGATTTATGAAACGTATAATAATCATGTTGTGGTCAGTTGGTAATCACGGAAGGGGGTAGTAAGGGGTCGAGCTCAAGGACATGCCCAACTAACTTTTTCATGGAGGAGCAATCCGAAATTTGGCAACCGAATTAATTAAAAGTTGCTAACCTTTTGTAAATTGAGATATAAAAAATGTAAACTTGACCAACTTTTGAGTGACTGCTAACTTTTTGCCAAATTCCTAAAATATTGGAGGGGGCTCCCCCCATCCCTCCCTTGGGCACGTCCCTGATCAAGCCACCAAGCTTTGAAAGCACCAAGAAAATAAGTTAGTATTAATAAATGTTTGCTAAGTAAATAAAAAATTTGTGGTCTATCATAGATCTTAATTTTTAGTAACACCGTCGTTCCTTTACGGCAGAAGTGTCAAAATGGCGGCTTGGCCGCGTATGCTTTTGCCGCCCAAATGAACTTTACTGATTTATTTGTCTACGCATGTTGCTCAGAGCAA
Source organism: Rhagonycha fulva (assembly GCA_905340355.1). NCBI lineage: Eukaryota > Metazoa > Arthropoda > Insecta > Coleoptera > Cantharidae > Rhagonycha > Rhagonycha fulva. The sequence continues at coordinate 42,675,549 of HG996556.1, forward strand.
ATGTAGATCAGGTATTTCATAAGTACAATAAATTAAGAGGGACATTTTTTTCAGGGCCCTTTTAATTTAATCAACAGATGGCGCCTACTTAAATATTTTTATAAAATAAGAAGAATTTGCTATATTTAAAATATAGCAAATTCGTTGAGATAATACCATTCTATAAACAATATTCTTGATCTTAAGCTATTTTGAGTTCGTAATATTTGTTTATAAAAACACAATTCATAATTAAAGTTTAATTATCTTTTTTTGTAAGTGAGTGTGTTTTGACATACTCAATACGAACTCAAAATAGCTTAAGATCAAGAATATTGTTTATAGAATAGTATTATCTCAACGAATTTGCTATATTTTAAATATAGCAAATTTCTCTTATTTTATAAAAATATTTAAGTAGGCGCCATCTGTTGATTAAATTAAAAGGGCCCTGAAAAAAATTCCCCTCTTAAGAAATAGAGTTAAAAAAAGATTATTCAAAAAAAATTGACAAATAGAAAAGATTTAAAAAAAGGCCCTTTTGTACAGCCGCGGCAATTTTGCTTGTCAAAACATGGTCCGTGGTAGGACATCCCTGCTTTACCCTACGCCACCATAACTAACAAATTACGTCCAATTTTTAGTTTGAAATTATTCCGTACGGTTATGGATTGTTAATCTTGCGAAAAAAATTTGGACATTTTTTATGTCCGTCTTCTCGTTTCCTTGACGATTATGATCTTGCTTTCTAAAACACGTTCATAGAAAACATTCACTAAAAGGTCATTTTTACGGATGACGTCGCGATTAAGGTCAAGGTCACCATGGAAACGATAAGACGGACCAAAAACAAAAAATTGAGAAATCTTTGTTCTTTTCATATTTTCACATAACTCAAGCCAGGAATTCCAAATCAATAGTACAATCTCTATAATTGTTATATTTAAATGCTGGGCATAGAAACAATTTTTAATTTTTAATAGCGCCGCAGGAGATTTTTTGAAAACTTATATCAAATTTTTGCTTCCAAAACTGGAATTAATTTCTGATCCATCAGAACCAGCGGTCACACCAATCCACTGCCGTTATGTAATGTTGACATCAGAATAAATAAAAATTGAAAAAACAAGAGGAATTATCGGCATTTTTCACTTAGCCAGTCCGCCTCAAATCAAAAAAAGCCAAATTTTCTCAGTGCATACAATAATAAAAATAAAAAGTATAAATAAATTTTATTTTCATGCAAAAAAAATAATAGAATACAAAAAATGCTAAACTGACGCACTAAACTATAATAAAACAAAATTTTCTTGGTAAAAAAAGAGATAAAAAATACAAGGTGCTATCAAATCATTATCTACAATTTTCCTTGTATTACAAGTACATTATATTTATCTGTTTAAAAAAAATTCGTTGATAAAATGTAGGAACTTTTTAGTTTTTAAAAACTGTTTAATAATATTACTTTTCCAGGTTTTCTCGAATTCTTCTGTTTCAAGGAAGCCTATAAATATTTTTTGTTAAATATTCCGAAATTCGTTGGAAATGACTTGTGACCGATTTAAAGGTGAAAAATGTTAAATTACAAAAAGGACTAAGGACTAACCTTGTAATTAAGCATGGAACCAGCCAAAGCTCTCGTAGAAGCGCCTCCGTCATCGGCCAAACTTACATTAACAGATTTATCTGATAAACTGCTAATACTAAATCTTTGAGTCGATACGAGATCAGCTTGAACTTCCAATCTTTGACCTGCATTTCCTACACTTCCTGCGAGCGCTACCGTACTGGACGACTCTCGGTCGGGTTCTCTCAAAACTTGACTTCCACTTGCTAAAGAAAGACTAGCTTCGCCGATGGAAGGATTTACTCCTCTACTGCTGACAGCATCGATGGACGTATTATCTGGATTTCTAGTTGAAGATAAGTCATTTTCGTCAAAATCGAAGCGTACGCCCGTCGATGACGTAGTTACACCACATCCACCAGACCGACATAACGAAACGGGAACAACTCCATACACATAAAATAATAAAATCGGCACTCCAATGCCAACAGCCAAACCAGCGAGAATGGGCGAAATAATTACCTGAAAAAAAAATTGTTGATTAGTATTTTTATTCACAATTATTTTAACAGCTAGGATTTATCCTTCTCAAAAGATTGAGATACTAAACAAATATCAGACCTGAATAACAAATGTATGCAAAAATTTCCCGATTTATATAATGGGTTAATAATTTTTGCATATTATATCCATCTCAAGAGCTTAATGTTAATAAAATAACTGAAATAATATTCGTAGTGTAAGTTTCGTCTCGGTGCGACATCTTCAAAAAAAAACAACCGGAAATTTCCAGTTCAATTAAGAGAGATAACTAGACGGTCCGCCCCTATTAAAAAGTTCAAATCATTTAAACGATGATTCAGCTACTCCTTTATAAGGAATTTGAAATGCAGGCTGACTAATAAATCCCCGAAGGTTGGAATATTTACAACGTCATATAAAAATCAATAGAGTTGTTTATGAAAAAATTTAGTTTCATTGTTATTATTGGGGACACTTATTTACTATAATGGGAATTATTAATAAAATGAAAATAAAAGGGGCTCGTTATCGATTAAAGCGTGCACGAGGTGATGGAGAATGAAGCGATAATTGTCTGTACGCCGGGCCGACGTCGCCACGCCCGTTCAGACTATCCCCAGCCCTACGATGCGCAGCGTCTACGTTCAGTAAGATTCGGGCACCCTCACAGATAACACCAGCCACTCAAAGTCACGTAACAAAAATATGAATATAAACTTTCAATCAAATAAAAATAGAAAGTGTGAGCAAATAATTGGATAAAGCGTAAAAATGTCAGAAAGTGAAGAAGAAAGCAGCAGCGGTGCAGATTGGCCCGTAACCGAAGAGTGGTTATTGGCAGTGTTAAAAAGACATCACAATGAATTGCCAAGTCCATCATCGATTACGGTTGTGAATTTTACTGTAAAACCAGGATGCGATGCAGGTGAAAGCGTCCTCAGTGATATCCTAGCAGTTTCAGTTCAATACAGGCTCGGAGAAGACGTCTCCGATGAAACGTTTTCGTTAAGCTTCATCATTAAATTATTACCCCAAGATCCGTTTAGCAGATTTTTTGTAACAGAAGCACAGTTCGATTTACGAGAAATTAAATTTTATACCCAAGTAAGTACTACAATATTTACACATGAACGACCATAATTTAAATTAACCTTGACTATGTATGGGAGATTTGTAATCGATTCTAAACAAAAACAGCTGATGCAGCGAACCACACAGCTATAACGATGTTTTTTATGTTGCAGATCGTTCCGGATTTAGAGAGATTTCAATCCCAATACATAGTGGATACTAATCCAATAAATTTGCCAATTCCAAAATGCTATTACGCACATTATTCGGCAGGAAGCAATGATCCTGAGCCAAGTCCCCCCGAGTCCGTCCTAGTTTTAGAAAATATTAAACCCAAACATTTTATTAGCGCCGAATTTTCTCGAGGCTTAAGTATCAGGCAGACGTCTGCTGCCATGGACGCAATTGCTCAAATACATGCTCTTTCGTTATGTCTCAAGATAAAAGAAGGAAAGTGTTTATCCGAACGATATCCGTTCCTCTTTCAAACATCGAAAGCAACAGATTCTTACCAACAATTAGTCGAACGGGGTTTGCCACAATTGGCCCAATTTTTGGAGAGAAGGCCCGGATTGGAAAACGTTTTGGAAAGTCTTAACGCAATTCGACCCAATACCAAAGAAGTAATCGAATCGTTACTATCTCCGGAAGAGCCCATGTCCTTAATCACGCACACCGATTTTTGGTGCAATAATTTAATGTTTAAAGAGTCGGAAGAGACGTGCGAGTGTATTATTTTGGACTGGCAAATGGTTACTTTTAGCAGGCCGACCAACGATTTGGCACTGTTGCTTATTAGTTCGGTACCCGCAGAACTTCGAAGAGTTCATACGGACTTTTTATTGGATGGTTATTGGAAAACGCTTAGCAAAACGTGTAGTAAGTTAGGCGTGGATGTGGAAGGCGAATTAGGATACGATAGAAAGCGGCTTGGTGCGGATTACAGAAAATCTCAATTGCTGGCTTTGTTACTTTGTATAGGTTCGATCGACGTAGCCCTAGGAGATCCCCTTACGGAAGAACGGTTACTGGAATTGTTGAGAGATTTACACGCAGACGGGATATTAAATCAGGATGTGATTAACAAACAGGAACAATAGCGAGTGAAGTAAAATTATGGTGGTCCGTCAAAAATACAAATAGCAGCCCCACTTTATTTTTATTATGCACGATATTCGCTTAAATAACTTTAATTTTAAGAAATCTTTCGGTGCCAATTAAAATATTGATAAACATTTACTTTTCAGCACTTAACTTAGATAAATCAAAATTTTATAAACACACACAATTTAAATGATTTCAATTACACGACATGTAACATTAAAAAATAAAGGTAATAAATTATGATTTCAATTTTTCATTTCAATCCTCATCCTTTCAAAATACATTAACGAAACGCCACGATACCTTTTTCAAGGGCAACACAGAATTATTTCCTCTTTCTCTTGAATTTCAAGTCACGAAAAGCGAAACCGCTCTCTCGTGAGGATTTATGGGAAATGATGCTGCATTAAGAAGTGAATTCGATGAGATAAAATCCGAAACTTACAAGTTTAGGTAAAATTGCATCTAATCAAAGAAGGAAATTGCGTGATCGATATGTCCTGAACGAAGGTAAGCGTTAACTTTTTCAACTCAAATCCATCAGACAAAATTTTGTTATTAAAATGTCGAAGTGCTTTCAAAAGACGTTTAATATCAAAAGCAACAAAGGCACTTCTAAAACCGAAGCAAGACGTCTTATTTGACAGAACGTCTCTAAAAAATATACGATTTTCTTTATGCATGCACATCTAGGAAAACATTTTAATTTTCCTTATTCTTTGGGTCATATTTAAGTCAAGATAAATGTTCATTGTCAAAACCTTAGTAGTAACATCCGTGACAGTTTATCTCATTTAACGAACCAAATCACACGCTAATTCCAAAATAATAATTAGTTCGAGTAGATTTGCCCAAAATATCCTCGATTAACATTTTTTAAAAAACATTAAATTTATAAGAGCAAAATTTTGTTCGGTTATTGCAAATAAATAATGATGCAACTTCGCGTTAAAAGATTAGTAATTTTTTAAAATCGTGTCGATAATTAAAAACAAACAAACAGCTTAATATTTGAGCGTTACAGGAATTTTATCAAAATCCAAACAAACGTGAAATCGTGATAATAAAAGAAAAAACCTTCGTTTTATTATGCAATTTGTGATCTACACCGTAAAAAGTGATTCTATAAAACGAATTTAAACAATACCATATACAAACAATGTATGTACTTAAATTCAGAAACATCGGATTAAGTTTGAACAGCATCGATCGTCAGGTAAGCTCACCGTTCAAGCAGAGTAGGAATTCTCCAAATTTTACTAGTACTTCTGTAAACTAAACACATCAAATGTTCAAGAATTACGTCAAAAGTAAATTATGCTCTCGTAAATTTTACTTAACAAATTCTTACTAAAATCACGCAGAGAGCAATATAGTCAATGTTATTAATTGAAGATTCGCTGCGCAACTTCTAAAGAATGTGTGGACAGTCGTTTCGTGTGTCCAAACACGCGACCCGACTATATTGTATCCATAATACACCCCCGAACATTCGGGGCGAGCGCTAGCGAACATACATATACAGTAATACCTCGACTTACGCGAATCCGGAGTTATACGATTTTCAAATTTGGTCGATTATACATCAAAATAACTTTGGTTTTGCGATTTTGTATTAATTTCTTATACCCCGACTTACGCGAATTTGACTTACGCGGTTATCACTCAGTTCCACCTATCGCGTAAGTTCGGGGTTTTACTGTACATATCACAAAAGAAGTGAATGTTTTCGTTCAGCTACGTGTGGATGCAGCACAAGCAATTTTAGCTTCAAAGCAAGCACACAAACAAAGCCCACAATCAATGATACTTAAAACTACAAATTCAATCTTATTCAATTAAAAATATTTTTGTAGAAGAAAACTAAACAATTACTTCTCAAGTAGCATTAACAATAAAATCAAGAAACCCATGTTTCAAACAGATTTTATTCTAAAAGCAATTACCTATTTTAAATACCTACGCTTAAGCAGATTACACCCACAAAATCTTTACTTTAAGCTTAAGGTATCGCAAGAGGTTGCTTATAATTTCTAACATATAATTTAATCTTACTGAAGATTATAATTTTCGCTTTGCTGCTTTGTTTTTTTTTCATTGTAAGCTTAAGTAATTTTAATTAAATATATGGGGGAAAGGGGGGGGAACAAATGAAATTTATACCCACAAACGATCCTTTTTTACCAAAGAATTGGTTTGGTAGTAATTGATGAAAGGCAAAATTAACAATTCCGGGAGTAAAATTATACATCTTCGAAGACTGGGTAAGAAAATAATATTGATGACGGTTGATCTGACTGTCTCATTGACTGAACGATTATAATAAAATCGAGATTTATCTCGATCGGGTGTATAGAGAGACCATTTAGTACTAAAATTGAAAAAATATTCTGCAAACTTCCGAATTCGCCAGATGGCGTTTCTGTATTTTTAACTAAAGAACCAAAATAAGTTGTTTTCTTCACTACATGGTTGGTATATTATACCACGTATACAACATTTTTGAACCAATAAAACCTTGAAAAGTTACACAACTTTAATTAAATTTCTTTCTCCTCGGACCATCTCGGTCTTTAAAGTTGAAATTCTATTGTTGAACAAAGCCAATACATGCTCTTTGTCGATAGGTACAGTCACATTCATTCTGAGTAAGCCCGAAGGCCGAACAACCACATCAATCACATATTAGATGGTTCATACCAGCCTCCTATGTTAGGTTAAAATTATAATAATAATAGGAAATCCTAAGCAGAAAAAAAATTATAGCGCTTTGTACTGCAATAGTAGAACAAATACAAAAAATATCTACTACAATTTTTGTAAAAAAAAATTTAAAAAATTATTAGAAATTGCAGAAATTTCAATTTTACTATTTTTGTGTAGTAAATATTTCTACAAATATACGACAATTTTGTCCATAAATTTTTTAACGATTTTTTTTAGGTGTAATCAAAAAATCTAGAAACTGAGCTCATTAATCCACTATGTGCGTCATTTGGTTTCCTCGCGATTTTCTCATTGACTTATGCCAGCTTGAGATAGTTAACTTTGCACAGTCCTTACTATTACAAAAATATACATAAAAACAATAACAGAGTTCCTCTCAATAAAGTTCACAAAACAAATTCCCTTACTTTTCCATGATTAAAGTTGAAAATTTCCGAAACTTTGTAAAAGCTAAAAATTAAATGTAGGCCAAGTAAACTAAATATACATACAATGAAAAAATAATATAGATATTACGGAGTATTCATGTGCAAGATTTAAAAAATTAGGTTGCCCCGAGCAACGTGCGTATGCTTTTACATGACCCAACTCCTTTTCGTCTCCCTGTTAGATGACCTCACATTTCCTCCCATTGCTAGATACCCCTATCTTTTAATGACGTTACTAGGTAACCCCCTTTTTCCTCCTTCTACGTTGCAGAATGCAGATAGAAAAGTAGCAATTTACTTCCAAAATATGCAAAATTATTTATTAATTTGAATAAATCAAAAATGCGATTTTCTTAAACAAAATTTCTTATTTCCCTTGACCCAAGTTTTAATTTTCCCACTCTCGCTTCAAAATCGAAAATCATGACAAAATTTGTAATGTACATTTTCAAATTCCTTAAGTTTTTTCAGAATAGGGGGAATCAACATAATTTGAGAAATGCTGGTTTAAACTTGTAGATGTTCAACAATATCAGAGTTCTTCTGAAGAAATGGGTTTAGTTCCTGAAAGGAAAAGTTTTTCTGCAATTTACACCAGCATTTCGGTCAAATTGCAGTATGTACTTGAAACTGAAAAATAATATGACAGTTTTGCTCAAGCTAATCAAATCAAATAATCATCTGGTTTTTCTTGTAGAGTAGAAGGGGGGGGGGTTCAAATTGGCCTACTCTATAATATTCAAATAATCCTTCTGGTTAGGGTTAGCATGATTTTTTAGGACACCTAAGATTCATAGGGATAGAGTGAAAAGATTGCATAAAAACCTACCAATCCGCTTCTGAAAATACCTGTTCATATGAAGTGAAAAGAATACATATGGCTATATGAAGAGCTTATTTTCAAAACGCAACATGTCCAAAAATAAAAAATTTTAGATGCGGATGTCGTTAAACATTCTCTATACGAGTTACTTTCAAAACCTTCATAAAAAAATTGCTAGTCCTATCAAAAAGTGTGTCAAATTTTAGTTTCATTCTCAAAACGCAATAAGTGCTGTAGTTTTATTAAGACCCTTTCAGGGTTGCATAGAACAACGTAACAAGTCCAAAACGTTTTTCTCTTTTTTTTTTTAAATTACGCATTGGATATTGACCTGAGTATAATAGAAATGTCTACATATCAAAATCCTATTGAAAATAAATTGATTTAGGTACTTCAATATGTCAACTAATTATTGAGAAATTCATTTGTTGCGTTTTGAAAATAACCTCCTCATATGACATTTTGATCTTGTCTTTTTCATTGAATTAACCGAATTAAATCTGTATAATTTTCATAAATCTTCTACTACCCCCACGTCCCTATATATTTATTAATGTTCCAAAATTGCGCACTTAATTTATTATTGTCAAACCGGCAGGATTTATTTCAAAATTGGAGTCTATGTCACTATTAAAACTCACCATAAACCGCATCTCTTTTAATTCAAATATTCAATACCGTCAGTTGGGGTTACTTTGTCTCGATAATATTTTAAGACCACATTTTCAAATATAGGTTTTCAATGAAGGGGATAAAGTTACCCCAATTGAGGGTAATTTTGACCCAAATTTTTAATTTGAAACAAAAAATAGAAGAAACATTTTAGGGACTTCAAGATTTGGTTGTATTATAGGTATAAAATAATCAACTTACAATGTAGATTTTTCTAATTTTCAACAGCTTTTAGTAGCAGAAACTCTAACAAAAACATGGAGAAGTGGAACAAAGTTATCCCATCAGCTGACGGTCTGGAAGATTTGGAACTATTAGATGATGCAAATAATAGTTAGTACCTTACTCTCTTTTAGTACTTAGTTGGTACTGTTATGAGTTATTCGCCATGAAACATCCGATATTTTTAAACTACAACTAAAAGATTACATTTTACAAATTTCGTCTAGTCTGCCCCACAAATTCTTTCTCTTAATTTGTTTTTTCTAATAATAATAACTGAAAAAATAATCTAACAAATCCGGAACCTTTAGCACCGCAACACACCCAGCTAATAATAACGCTTATGAAATATTCATAAAATATTCTTTAAAATACAAGCACCAAAATCACTGATATTACATGGTAAAAATTATTTCAAGTGCGGGTTGTGGTGCCAAAGTTTCATAGTTAATATAACTACTATACCCTAAGTCCAAATCTTTTCTATTAAATAAAACAACTAGCAAAGTGATTTCTGAGTCGCACTGTTGCCAATTAAAACAAAAAGAAAAGAATTTGTCAAGTTGACCTATATAAATTCTTGAAAAAAGATCCGTAAGTGCTGAACAATGTAAAGCAGAGATTACAGTTCCTGTTTTAAAACAGGTTGATGGTGAGGTGCCAGCAAAAAAAATGTAATTTTTATTAAATCGTCAGGAATTATCAAAGCGATTATACACCTCAATTTGGGCGGATAAATGATGTCATGTAGAAATCTGTTTAATTGTAGAAATGAAGGGTAAACTTATGGGATTTATAGCACACATAGGTCAGGCCGCGACGTACAACCTATAACAATGATACATATTGTTCATTTATTGATGATAATTGAAGATGTTTTTACAATTCGAGCGCCTAAACAACGACTTCCCGCATGTATACTTGGATTTTGTAAATTACACAAATATTTATGTTTTTTAAATAAATAAAAGAATTTGCCAAACGACTTAGCTTGTTAAGAGATGCCTTAAGGGTCTATAATGACCCATTTAATTTTCCGCAATAAGCCAGATTTAAGTTTTGCTTTTGTAAATTCACAAAAAATAATAATAAAATACTCACCGTCGCTAAAACGCCACCAACAATCGCAGCATTTCGTTTGTGTTTATTTGAATATTTGTATCTTGTATACAATTTCCGACCAACCCAAACTGGAATTCCTGTAACAAACCGTAATTATTCCAACACTTGTTAACCAAAGTATCATGGATTATAACTTTTTTAATAGGAGTTATAAACCAAAGTAAAACAAACTAAATAATACACTTTACAAGCACAAACATATAATCTTACAAATTACTTCCTTCAAAAGATTAAAAAACTAAACCATAATTTGCATTTGCCAATAAAATATAAAAAAGGAACAGTTACCTATAATCATGGCAGGAACTGCAATTCCAGCAATAAGAGCAATACCAACTGGAGCGCCGACCAACGTTCCCAATTGCCATAATATTTTCTTTTTTCTCGACCATGGTTTTTTGCCCCAAAATGTACAACCAGAAGGGCTAGAAAAAACAACGCTCTCGTTAAATATATTTCTAAAAACATGCAACGCCAGGTCTCACCTAAGATAATGTAAATCACTAATTTCTTTCATGCACAGCCAGCAAAATTCTGCACCACAAACGGCGCACATCATATGATTACACGAACCATCATCCATTTTGACGATCAAAACCTGACAACGAGGACACGACTTTATATCATCTCCTGTGAAAAAAATGAAAATCAGTGAAGATGAGAATGCAGATAGAAGTAACTTACGATGTTGCGAGTCTTGGCTAAAGCTAAGAGATGAAGAACGTACATTGGGCGAACGTTGCGCTCGAGCTGCATCACAGGTTTGGTTGGGATGCCATTCGGCTTTACAATGATAGCAAAAATACGAATTGCAACCAGGCCTTTCGCATTTTATTTTCGGGCAACTTGCACATTCACTTGCAATTACGGCATATCTAAAAATAAAAGAAATCGGATAAGCATAAAAAAATTTCTGGGTAAAAAAATTTCGACTTACTTGCAGTCAGGTGCAGGGCAGTACCGCGTATCTGGTTCTACTGCTAACACCCTCCTTACCATAAAATCTTCATATTTTTCATAAAGTACGCTATCGTCCAAAATGTTACGGATTTCTAAAACAAAACATAAGTAAATGTGGTTTCTTTGGTATAGGTATGATAATTTTACCGTTTGGGTGCATTCTTTCTGCACATTCGGGACAAGATATTGAAACTCGAGATTCCGTAATCTCCACCCTTAAGTATTTTTGCATACACGGTAAACAGGAACGGTGGCCGCACGCTTTCAACTCGCACGACTCTTCAATTGGTACCTCAAATAGGCACAGCGGACATTCTATAATTGCAACAGGACCTTCTCCGCTCTAATAACAAAAACACAAACATGGCGTAACTGTTTAGGTAATCTATTATAATTTATAAATAATTACCTTGGTGGTGCTGGTCGTAAATACCGAAGATCTGCTATTGGCCTGATGAAGTTCTACATGATGAGGTATTCCAGAATTACTTGCACCCTTTTCCACATCATGGGAAGTGTTTTCCATCCGAGTATCTGGCCCAGCGTTCACGTTAACTAAAAAAAAAATTAAGGAATTTTAGAAAAATTACGATTTGGATCACAGTAATTATCGAGCGACATTATAATAGCAAAATTTATTGTAATGTCACCTATAATAATGGTTAACCATTATTTTCTCTTTATTCCTTTGAAAGTGATTCTATAATCTATAAATGGCTTCCCCTGGGGATTATTTTGACTAAATATTTTAGAAATCGTATACATTAGCAATAAAATCCATAACTTTATCAATATTGCACATGTTTTGATAGCAGGAAATAACATTTCAAAGTCGACGAAGGACAATATTAATAAAACAGCATCGTTTCCCAAATTGACTTTGAGTGCGAGATATTTTACAATTTATAATAAAATTTTCAGCCCTAGACTGGAACGTACATCAAATTTCCGAAAGCATTTTCAATCTCCTCTTCTTATCCAAGGGGATTAAACGAAGCTTCAGAGAGACGCTATCAACTTCAATGAATTTATTTTATTACTTTTAGCAAATAAAAATAAGATAAAAATAAATTTTGATAGTAGGTACTTATACATCAATGAAGATCAATTATCACAAATTGAAGAGATAAATGGTCCTGGTTATTAACAACTGATGTACAATCGTACTAATCAAAATAAAATAGTACTACTATATTGTTTTACAAGGAGCAAAAACAACTTTTTATTATAGAAATAAGTTGTTTTACTTTGTCTGCCGCCCGTACCACATAGGTGAGAAAATAATAAAACGGCATGTTTTATCACTATTTGGAGAAAAAAAATAGACTACATGAATTTGATTTTCAAGTAAAAGTCACAACAAAGAATCAAGAATGAATTTCATTTATATCTTATTTTATTGTCACGAAAAAATAAAATAAATTTAAGTGTCAATAGGTAATTCCGACTGAGTGACTGCGCAATAATACAATTTTTATGACAGAATGTCCTTAAGGATTTTATTGTTGACAACCCATTATGGTTCGGCTTTTACATTGCAGTCAAGTTGGAATTTCAAAACTTCCTGGATTAAAAATAAAAGCAAAACAATTTAACTACTAATAATATACATGACGTTATTCAATACAATAAACAATAATTATAATTTACAAATAGAAGCAAATTAAAGCAATCGTCATTCAAAACACGTAATAAAAAAAATTACTATTGATTGAACAGGACGCATATTTTCACGATGGTAATTTCACCTTGCAGTGTTCGAAACTTTTAGTATCAAGAAAGTGAACTTGTTTTCTTTTACACAACTCCATTCTAATTTTTGGTCCAATAAAAGGATTACGACGTTTTGTGTTTAATAATATGTAATTACAAATTGAGGATTTATACATACTTTGCAAGATGGTAGCGTGAGTGTTGAAACCCTTACAAATTTTTGTACTATATTTTTAAGAAAAAAAAAGTTAGTAATCATAAACTTGATTACAAAAGATCATTTTCAAAATATTGGAGCCGAATAGAAATAAAAAAACAGCACATGATATTTGTTGTGATCCTCATCGAGGGTGAGATTATACCGAATAAAAAATAAGAAGTGCTAACTTTGTGTGAAATATTTAATAACTTACGAGGCATCGCAAGGAGTTTGATTGCGGACTGCAACCGAGGATTAAATAATAAAATAAACCGCATTTTTAAGAATTAAAATTTTGTACTTTTTGTATCAAGTACAAAGTACGTACTTAGAACATTAATTTTATGTTAGATGTAACACAATAAAATTATTTTTCGTTATTTCAGGTTATAAATGACCCCGTTACGTATCTGTTTTGAGCCCTATAAAAGGGGTCTTTTCTCAAAAGGTCACCTCAAGGGGGACCAACACGACCATAAAACTAAGTTTTATAAGGTCCTAGGACCTATAAAACTTTACTTTATAAGGTCCTAGGACCTATAAAAACAGTGTTTGTTGAGATACCTGCCCGAACGATTCATCCGTTCGGGTGAACTCCTGTTTTTCGCTTATGTTGTCAATAACTTGACTAACAACTTGCGATCTTCACGCCATCTATCGATAGTTATTTCAGAGCAATTCACCCGTCGATAAACACGCGTTTATCTATATGTTGTTAATAACTTGACAAGCAACTTGCGATCTTCACGCCATCTATTGATAGTTATCTCAGAGCAAAAAAATCGTAAATTTTGTGGAATATTATCCCCAAAATAACGAAATTACGACACCTTAAGTTAAAAAATTGGCAATTAAATTAAGTGTTACTTTATATTTATTTACAAAATCATAGATTTAGATAAAATCCGACAAAATTCGAGATTTTTTTGCAATAATTGCATAACGTGATCATCCGTCCGTCAATACGACGGACCGTTCGTTATTTCAACATGCTGTCCGTCAGACCAAATTGTCCGTCATTCGGAAATTTCAAAAGAAAATTATCCTTTTTCACTCCAAAGAGACAAACATTGATCAACGACTTGCAAGCTTCACGCCATCTATCGATTGCTATTTTAGAGCTATTATATAAAATCGCGAATTTTGTAGGATATTTTTCCTGAAATAACGAAAAATTGTTCATATCACGCGGGCGATAAGGGTTTTCATCCTTCGGTCGATTATTCACTCGCCGCTGCGCGGCTCGTTTCATAAACTTTCGCCCGGCGGATGAAAATACCCCCTTTATCGCCCTTGTGATATAAACTACTATTATCGTTTGTACGGACGATTTGGTTTATTTCACAATAAAATTTCGTGGTGAAATGGGTGTACTTTAGCATGAAACGCACCTATTAGTTTTCGTCCATGCGTGTAAAACGTAGCACTTTTTAGCTCGTTTTACAGGGTAAAAAAGTCGCTTTTGCGCCCTAGAGCAGAAAAACGGCAGTGTGTCTTAAACCCGTATTCTCGCTATGCTACATTGGAACAGGTGATCCATTACAGAGAAAAGTTTAAAACAATGTTCCCAGCTAATGAAAATTTAACTTTGTTCCCGAAGTGCATATACTATTTTTCACCGCTGCTATCATCAATTTTTAATGTTTACCGAGTATGAAACAAACTAAAACCTTATTTTATTTCCGTTAACCCCCCCCCGTTCACTTTACTTTTCCTGTTATAGTTTGGATGTGGTTTGAAGCACACCTGTGCCGAAACATAACAGCAGAATTAAAGTAAAAGAATGGAAGTTCTGTTAACAACAAAATAGAATTATTTAATCTGTTTTGTTAAAATTAAAATTTGTATTTTCGAATTTTCAATAGAAATATTGAAAAATAGTAAGACGGAAAAATTTTAATAGGCTATAACAGCGTTTCATAACCGCCCATGGAAGTAAAATGATCATTTGATGGTGGTAATAAACTTGAAGATCTTTAAAAAAAGATTTCGATATGCACCGTTACGTTCTATAAAGATAACTTTTATTGAACTGTATTGTTTCAATATTCAATGTTTTTATAACCGTAGTGAAAAGGTTAGGAAACACTGAAGTAAGGAGATGACTTTTCAAAATTGGAAAAGACGCAAATTTAATTCTTGAGAAAACATTTTTTTCTTACTTGCAACTTACTTGGAATGGAATGCTATGGAATACTTGGGGTATTCCATACCCCCCAGACCCACCGGTTTTCCATTATTTATTTTGAAAAGTACCCTCTGGTGACAGGAAGATTTTTCAGAACCATAAATTACATCAAGGAGTTTCGAATCTTTCTGTAGAGTGGGCGCATTGGGGAGGATTAAAAAGAAATTAAATAAATTATGTTCTATAATGCGATTCTTTTGTCACTGCATTTAATTTTCTTAATTTTTTAGATTTAATTTTTATTTTAACACTTTGCCGACGGGGCACGTAAATGG
Organism: Rhagonycha fulva; assembly: GCA_905340355.1. NCBI lineage: Eukaryota > Metazoa > Arthropoda > Insecta > Coleoptera > Cantharidae > Rhagonycha > Rhagonycha fulva. The sequence continues at coordinate 42,691,121 of HG996556.1, forward strand.
TTCTGCAGGCGCATGTGATACACAGTGTACGCCGCGCTTGAGCCATCGAATCATTGGGGTCTATTAGAGGTGAAAAGAGTTTAAGCTCTCCCCCCTCCTTCATAAAAATAAAAATGCGAAATATTGGCAAGGTTCTGAACTACAAAATAGGTACGTACTTTATTTTATCTTGTTTTTAAGTGTCTTTTCTATTTTCTAGGGTGGGTAAGCTCATTAGATGCCCTAAAATGTGAAGAAACGGCAGTGGAACCTGGCGTATGAAATACCCCTCAGTGAAATAAAATGGTCATTTGATGGAGGGAGGGATGATATAAAGCTGGAAGGCGGAGCAATTAGTTCTCACACAGTGTCGAGCACAAATAGAGAATCTCGTTAATCCAGTCATGCGCGTCATTAAAAATCACCGAAATAATAAGAGATTTCTGTACAAAAATTGCAACTAAAATTTCATTAGTGCTTTAGGCCGTTTCTTCAAACTAACATGCAAAATGTTCTTTTCGTGTTTCTGGTAAAAAAGGCCTAGTAGAGATAGCATGAAGCTATATCGCACTCTGTTGCACTCATGGTGCAGATAGATTTATGATTAATGGCCTAAACAGAATGAACGCGAAACCAACGCGACGTAACGTAACGTAAAGTTAAATGTATGTAGTTGCAATACGTTCGAACAGAATGAACGCTCGCAACGCGATCCCAACGTCGAACGTTGGCAAACTTAACGCGAAACGACCACTACCAGCTACAATTTGGTGATTTAATTACGTTACGTTACGTCGCGTTGGTTTCGCGTTCATTCTGCTTAGGCCTTTATGAAAATTCTTCGCCACCGTCAAAGGTTGGTTCACCCATCTTGCACCATGAGTTGAACAGAGTGCGATATAGTTTCATGCTATCTCTACCAGGCCCCTCTTAACAATAAAATTTTTCGTCAAGAACGGTTTTACTTTTCCGTCTCTTTCAAGACAGCTCTACTTTTTCGTCCTGAGATGCAATCTATAATCCTTTATTGAAGACATTTCATAATTAAAATTAACCATTTTTAGTTCGTGGTCACGTGACTTAAAACATTTTAAAATATCAATAATCTGATATCACAGATTTGTGATCAAAAATTTCATATTTTACAGCAAACAATACTTAAAAGCACGATCTTGAAATTAGCAAAATTACAGTTTAAATACGTGATTTATCACCGCCGTGTTTAGATTTCTATGTGTTTAATAATCCGTGACATTAGACGATGTTCTCACGCAACTTTAAAATTTGAATGAAATTAGTTATAACATGTAAATGAGTTGCGCCAAAAAATGATCATTCAAGCTCATCCTTAATTCCACCATATTTTCTAGTACACAGGGATACACTCGTCCAGAGTTTTTTCACATGTAAAAAATTCAAAAACTCGCGGCGAGTGTCACAAAATTATGAGCCTTTGGATTCAAATATTCGTAAATACTGGTATAACCATGTGCTCACCAAAGAAGTTTAATTGGTCAATAATATTTTAACCGGTGAAATTTAACAAAAAGTTTTATACGTTTTAACCCATAACTTTTGGGCTCGAGCTTATAACGGTCAGATAAAAATTTACATCTCGGATAACTCTAATCAACTGATAACTTTGATTTTTAACTTTATCGCTCTGTTAAATATTTATCAAACGGTTAAATTTATCAAATAGATAAAGTTAATCAATCGATAACTAATCAAAGGATTTAAAAAATGTAAAATTTTTTTACAGCTTCGAAAAAGTAACAGAAGCTTTTTTTCGTAGCTGTAAAAGAATTTTATATTTTTGAAATCCTTTGATTAATTATCGATTGATTAACTTTATCTATTTGATAAATTTAACCGTTCGATAAATATTTAACAAAGCGATAAAGTTAAAAATCAAAGTTTTCAGTTGATTAGTTATCCGAGATGTAAATTTTTATCTGACCTTTATAAGCTCGAGCCTTAGTATAATAAGCTTGTTCCAACCAGGCGAAAAACTGTACAATGTACGGTCACGCTCGTGCACAATAGATAAAAAAGAACACGTTTTACATATTGCGCATGAGCGTGACCGTACATTGTAAGATTTCTCGGCTGGTTGGAACAAACCTAATATCAATTAACCTAATTTTACTGTGTCATAGTATACATAAATCTTCCGAATTTAAGTGTTAAGTGGCGTTTAGATAGCGCGAGTTTGCCTCGCGAATCTGATTCGCGAGGAAGATTCGCGCATCACTCCCGCGAGGCATCCCACAAATAGATGCATGGTGAGTCATGATGCAGGGCGAGCCGCCAGTATCTGAATAACATGGAAACACCAACACGAAGTTTACACCGCGCGAGTATCAAAGTGCGAGGCACTTTTGACGCGCGGTCGAGACCGACCTACCGACCGCTCGCAGTGCATATGCCTCGCGAGTCGTGATTCGCGCCATAAAACCGTCTACACGACGCGAGGATTGATGCGCGAATCAGATTCGCGAGGCAAACTCGCGCTATCTAAACGTAGCTTTACGTCAAATCGCGTAAACATCGCTATTGATTTCTGAACTAAAACATCTCCGGGATTTTTTAGGTTAAGATGACGTACAACTCAAAATCGTAAATTTACTTTACAATAAAACACCGCTATTAAGCTAAAGAAAAGAAAAATATTGTTACCTGTACTTTTTTGCGTTTTCGAAGGACCCGCTCTTGAAAATCGTCGTCCTATAATTGGACTAGCATATAAAAGCCTCCGGAGTGAGAATCGAGATAAACCTCGTTTTGGTTTCACCGAACCACACGGTTCGGTTTCTATTGATTTCTTCATATCTTCAATTTTCTACGGACATGTGTTACTACGTGTTAACTACTTCGCAATCGTATACAAAATAACGAAGTTGGGTTAGGTTATTCTTTACCTGAAACAAAAAGAATAACTTTAGATAATTAAAATACAAGTACATACTTAATATTTCTTAATTGAATATATCAAGTTTCCGTTAAATTTGATAATGGGAATATTGCATTTTATTTAAAACTAATTAAACAATTAAGCAATATAGTTATTAATTAAAACGGAAATACATTTAACACAAAAGAAAGGTAAACAAACTTGAGATAACCCGCAATTGTTCACAAGGAAATCATTAATATATTTGATGTTTTATTATCTAAATTTTATTTCAAAATTGTATAAACCTACTTCAAAATTATCGTTAATTGCAATTATGATATCAGTCAATCAATCAGTATAAATAATTCTATGAAAACTAATACTTTCGGCACATCAATCAGAAATAATCCAGTACTATTTTAAGTAAAACTGAATTTTTCTAGACGAAAACGTCGTAAAAACTCAGCATTAGTACAGTCGGTCTAATGAGATAGCAGCCTCAAAATTTAATTAGCAATAAACAACAACTAATTAAATGTAAATCGTTAACCCTCCCCCCATGCAGCAAACTTTTATTGTCGCGTGTGGCTTGTCGAAGAATAGAAATTTTCAAATGAAAGTAATGTACAAACCTATAATAAAAGTGACAGTTTTGACAAAAACAAAGCCATAAAATATTTAAATTTAAACAACAGATAATAGTTATTTGCATAAATTCGACTATATCAGTGGTACGGTCGGTTTCACTGAACACTGTCAGTTAATTTGATGAGCATCGATTATGTGCGATTTTACACACCAAGTGATTTTCTACTGCATTTGCATGTTTATTTCTTCATGTTAAATAAATTACTACTGTAAAGAATAGACTAATTACCCATTTGTTTACGTTTCAATTTAATTAGCCTTTCGGTTTACAATAATTAGTTCCACATCCTCCAGCTTTCTTTCTATTCAAAATAATCAGAAAATCAGAATTTTGTACTTCTGATACAAAAAAAATATTAGTTTTTAGACTCTTTTTCGGCACTAACTCGTAAATCGTGTGGTTTTATGTGGTTCTACAATTTGAATCAAAGGGCCAGTATTGAACTAGCACAGAATGGCTTTTAATAAATCACAACAACATAATGGAAAGTAAAAGTTTAGTTCAAAAGGTGGTAGGTACAATAGAGAAAACTCCAAATAGCATAATAGAATCAGTCGGTGGCTTTTTGAATTTCAGCAATTGTATTCCAGTTCACAAATTTGATTCGATGAACCATTAACTTTATCCACCACACAAAACATTTATTTAGGCGAACCTATGTATACAAAATTTCGTATTTCAACATTCAAATGATGCTGTCCTTGTAACAAAAAATTTGTTCAGAAAAACGAGATAAAAATAAAATTATAACAAACGGATTACACGTTTGAAAAGAAACATAAACAAACTGCCAGTTGTGTATTGCAGAAAATTTATTACCTACAAGAAAGATTCTATTTTAAATATCAAAAATTATTTTAATACTTTAATTTAATGCTGGACCCACACATCGCCGAACATTTTCCGCGCCGAATGGCGATTTGTGGATGTTCGTCTTGAGCTGTCGCCCGACTCGCGCTTGTTTGAGGTCGCCCGGCAAATGTTCGGCGATGTGTGGAGACATCAAAGCTTGGATACTTACGGCTATCAATCTTAGTTATTTACTATTAGGAAATTGACGCCCTCTTATATAAATTTTTTTTAATTAAAATAACATTGAATGTTAATAATTATTAAATTATTATACCAGTGAATAAAATGATAATAAATCAAATAGATAAAATAGAACGATAATTAAATTTAAATTCGATACTTTAGATAAAATTGCATATTTTGGAAAGTGTGAACAAATTTTACAGGTAGTTTGTTATTTAACTAGCACAAACAACGTTTGAATTAAATATTTGCTTATCATAAACGTTTCATCTACAATTTACAATTTTAGCCAAAAATTTAGTTTAGGTTTATAATTACAGTTCATTTTGAACCATAGGCCTTGACCACAATAAATTTTAACTTCTACGCCCAAACTAAATTTCCAAATAAATGCCAGTGCTGCGACAGGATTGCATCTTGCATTTAGCAATTAAAAAAAAAACAAATTACATCACCGATGAGTTTCATTGCAATGCTATACTGGTATTTCGATCGGTATGCAAAATACGAATCGATATAAAGCCAGGTGGCTCTAACGAGAGATTTATCTCGTGCAAACTGGAAGAATTCAAAATAAGCCAAGACAAATTTTATATTCGGAAATTCAACCCTATTAAACATTGTTTCGATGCATCGGAGAAAATTTTAGAAAATTTCTGGTTTTTATGGATACGAGGAATCTACGAAATAACCGATAACCTTCCAGAGTGCAATGAATTGGTAAATTTTGAATTTCAAAACAGACACACGAACATCGGGTTCATGAACGATTTTTTTTAAATGATGCCAACGAATTGAACTTGAGATAATTGTGTTTACTTACATACATATAAATATGTGACGTCGTCACGCCTGAGAGTAACGACACAATTAGAATAATTATGATGGTTTTCGTGAAATAATTTTATGAAATGTTTCTATGTATCCTTCATGGTACGAAGTTCCCTTCTAATATGAGAGATTTCTCAATATACATTCGGGTTATCAAAAAATTAGGTAACTAAATTTTTATAATCAACACTGTTTTTGTACTTGGTCAACGTAGACGAAGTAATAAGTATTATTAACTATCGCATAGTTTTTCCGAATTTTATTTATCGTTGAGGCTAACAATCGCTGCGATTCTTGAGCTCGGTCTTTAGTTTATACGCCGCATATTGAGGTAATAATAAATAAAAATGTAATTATACCTGTGCTAATCGGCCGAACATTTTGTCACGAACAAATCAACAACTTAGCTAATTTATTTACTTCAAGTCACAATGAGTGTGCAAGAACATCAACAACAAATGAATTACACGTGTCGAAAAGTTTGTTTTGAAATCTCGACGTGTCGCAAAATTACTCAAATTGTTCATAATTAAAATAAACAGAAAATTAAAAAAATAAATTTGATTTACGTAGGAAGTAGTGACCTAAAAATTCAAGTGCTGCATTATAAAATGCAGGAGTAGGTAGGTACACTTCAATTCCGCTTTTAAAAGTTGAAAAAGGGATAAGAGGATTTACTTTTTCCATATTGGTTAAAAAATTGCATCCAAAGAAAATTCATCGAGCGAATATAAAGGGTTGATTTTCTGCTACACAATAGAAAATTGTCGGATGGGATTCATATTTTTGATGTAGGTACACAAAAAATGTGTAGCTCCACCTAGTTAGAAAATAATCAAAAAAATTTGCAAATTAAATTATATAAAAACGAAGTAGGATGTAAACCAATTTGTTAATGTCAATCGCCTTATGTAGACCAAGCCGGAAAGAATGTCCTAATATGATTGGATCTTCTAGAAACAATTAGTAAATCGAATAAACAAATAATCAATAAAGCACAACACAAAATTATAACAACAGGTGCCCTTGTGCGTAACAAAACCAATTTTCTGATTATTTTTTTTTATTTATTGTGAATATCGAGAACGAACTAATTAAATACATTATTTCTAGGTTATCTACATCTTCATAAATAACAGAAAACGACAGCAGTTTAGCGTACAATTTTGTTTAATCAACAAGTTTCTCCAATTTTGTATTCGTTTTATTACTTTTAATTGGAAAATATTTTTAAAAGTTTTTATCAAAACTCTAATGGCAAGAGCATCTGGCCAAAACTGCAATAATATTTTTATTTATAATTCAATCAATACTTCAATTTTTTGGAGTAACGCCAAATCAAACCAGTTATGCGGACACGCCAAAAATTTATGAGCCTTAATCCTTATGCATTCGACATTTATCTTTTTTGACAAATTGATGGCCTCGCGTATGCAAATTATTTTTAAATATTTAAAATAATAAGAGAAATTTTATTATTAAAAGGTTAAACAGAACTTTTTTAAACTCGAAAACTTTCTCACGAACTTAATTCAAACTTAAAACAAATCCGCAACCGAATTTCTAATCCAATTCGCAACGAACCGAACCATCAAGACACAAACCACTATAAAAGAAAAACCGATAACATAAAACGCAAGCAAAATTTATAAACTAGCGATCCATCAAATAAACATGAACGCAAAAAATATCCACTTGGATTCCTCTTAAAAAATTATAACTTTGCATGGGGAAAATCGTGGCCTCAATTCAACAATAAAGAAAAACTAGAAAAATAAAGAGCTTTTATGTTTGTTAAGTGAATTTGTGCTAAAAGAAATTAATCGTTAGAAAATTCCTTGGCGTAATTAACAGTTCACATTTTTTACGATATAGCAAATATTATGAAAAAAATACTAAGCAAAAACTTACGTTACAATTACCGTTTCTTCAAGCCAAGTAATATATCGCTTTTTCTCTTTTCTTGTGTGACAACTAGCACGAAATACATCAATATTAAGTTATTACTACAAAGTGAAACGTTTTTAAGAGCAGATTAAACGTAATAACATGAATTAACGATCCAATACACGTACTGCATGTGAGCGCTCCCTTATCAGTGCACCAAACGTGCATTTGCATATCGATAAATTATTGTTAATCTCGAAATATTTAAGGGGATGTACTCAGCACCCGAGTGGAATATTAGATACTTTTGAACAATTTTACCAGTGGTTAGTCCGGATTTACCTAAACTAAAACTGGAACCACACAAAATATTCACGAGAGGGGGTTACAAAATTCATGAAGCCAAACAATACAGAATACATAACGTTAACCTTCTTATTATATTGTACAAGCCTTGAGAAGAAGATTTCAAATACAAAATTCTTAAGTAATACCTTCAACACACTGCCAAATTAATGATCATTAATTTCAAGGATATCATATTATATGAAAAATATTCAAAATTATCATTCATTAGCTAATCGTGTAGCTCCAACAGGCGTACGCAGCGCCATCTTCTATAGGCAATGGTGGCACAAAACACCTAGTTAACCACTTCATGCTCACATTATTAATTGTGATAATTACACCTACAAATACACTGCGAACGTAAGAGTGAACGTCTCAGACACGTTAATGAGCATTAAGTGGTTAATTAACTTGGCTGACAGGGTAGAGTCATCAACATTAAGCTAGCCTATCACAAAGCCATTTTCCTTACTTCGAGAGACGTATACAGTGTCAACCTTCAGAACAACTTAAAGCACCTATTTAGTATTCAAATTGGTCGATAGATCGACCGGCGCCACCTGAACTAAGCAACTAGCGCATATTAAATTATTTTCAAATTTTGATTTAAAAAAAATAATAGTAGGTACCATATTCTCATTATTTTCTCGTTCTTTCAGGAGAGAACTTCCAAAATAAATTATTAACAACACAAAATCTGCATACAAATTAACCATTTAAGAAATCACCCAAGGCCAGTGGCGTCACCAGGAGGTGGACCGTGACCCACCAAAAAGTTGTTTGACCCACCCCGGTTTTAACTATTTTATTACTAATATTATTTTATGTTTCCTTTTCTTAAAATACTGCATTTACATTAAATATTTATAATAAATTTAATTTATTAAAATTTGCACTTGTTTATCACGATCATAATATTCACGTCTAATTTATGTGCTATTATGATTGAAATATTGTTTTTTACGATCCCGTTAAAAGTTTTATTTTGATTTTGACTTTGAAGGTACATAAACATTTTAACCATAACTATAACTAAAAATTATTGCATTTTGAAACAGATAATTTGAAAATGGTTTATAACAGCAAATCTAAATACTACAACATTTATGCAGTTAGTTTAACAAAAACTCAATAGATATTAATTACTAATTGGTATGATTTTGTTTATGATTTATGCAGTTTCCAGACCCGTTACAATGACAAAAGAAAACTAATTAGTGACGCGCATGAATGGATTAACGAGATGATTAGTGCAGATAGAAGAAGAAATATTCAAGTCTGGGAAAATTAGGTTAAAAACATTTGATGTAATTGTCACTCAAGGCTGAAATCTACTACGTCCGATCTTTGCAGCAAGGAGACAGGCAGTTTATCGAATAATCCGAGGACGAAATTGGTGAACAGATTATCCACAGCAATATCAAACAGAGACATCTACTCCTTATACTAAAAAATTATCTCATTTATTGGGAGGAAAGTTATTTTTACTGTGTATGACAGAGCTTTTTGTTAAACCGGTAACACAAAAGTAGCTTGCATACTCATTAACAGAAAGCAATTTCTAATGAGTTTTAGCACAAAGCAGAAATAATGAGTGATTTAGCGCACACGATAATTTTTTCTGATTATAAATATATACGTCGTCTGCCACAAGAGCAATATATAAAATGTAAAATACAATGTGAAATAATTTCACAAGCATGAGAATTTGTGAGTCGACGAAATTTGCATAAACTTTGACCTTTTTAATGCTTTTAAAGGTAACTACGCTTCCGTAATAATTACTTGTGTTACTAACAAAATTTAATTTTATGTTAATCCCGACTTCCTAATTAATTTAATATAAAAATCTAAACGAACCTGAACAAAACCTTGGATAAATGCAAAACGGTAATATTTGCTCAAGACAACCTTCATTTTGACGCATAAAAATTTAGCAAATATTTTAAATTAACAGGAAGTTAATTTCCTAACGGGTAAAATTGACACTCCATCACTAAGTGATAAAAATATTTCCATGAAAAACAACAATGTCGGGGAGGAAGTTGCAACAAAATCCTGGAAATGATACATTCGGTCGGGTTCGAATCTCAGATTTGAGAATAAAACAAACAACAAACTAAAATTAATTAATGAAAATAAAAAAGAAAGAAAAGAAAGCAAGAAATAATAATAAGAATGAAAAAATATCGCTTAATAATTTGCGATTTCTATTTCATATAATTTATATATAAATTCTATACGTAATTTTGTTCCCGTTGTATTAAAATTACAGTACAAAATCCACATATAATTCAATAGAATATAACATTTATTCGGACGTCAAACTGAGTATGCTAGTCAAAAACAGATGATGCGAAAAAATCCATTGTCAAGATGAAATCGTGCATTATGTTGTTTTTTATACTTCTATTTTCATCAATTTCTCTTAAATATCATGCATCATCTATGATGCGGAAAATTGTAGAACATCATACAGGAAATATTCTACAGAATAAAAAAATCTCTTTTAGTGAAAGTACAAAAATTACCCTAATCAGCATATTTTCTATCAATATTCTTGATTTGGTTAAAAGTTACTGAATAATCGTAACAAATGTAGGTGAAATTAATCAATCAATCAAATATATCTTGCGAGCAATCTTAAAATTCTTACTAAATTTTCGGTCGATTTATAATATACAGTTGAAACCACACAAGATGACCTTTACGTCATCAGCTCTTTTAATTTAGAGTTAAATTTGGTATAAATTTTATACATTACAACTATAGAACATTTTGATCACATTTTAGTAACAAGTTTATTTTTTACTTTTAAATTTGAGCGATAAAGCGAGCAGAAATGTAGATTTATGATTTAGGTACAATATTAATAATTTTTAAATATAAAATAAAAGCGGTTTATAAGTATAAAAGCAGATAATCGAATAATTCCAATTTCATTTGATACACGCTATAACAATAACAAATTACCTTTTAATAACACAACATGTAATTTATTTTCTACGCAACGACTGATAATCGTATCAAATTTCCACCATTTTCATTCTCGCGTTCAAAATATTTGTGTAAATTCAGTACAAGATGTTGAACTTCAGATTGTAATATTTAATCTTGCCTTGAATTTATATTAAAGAAACTTTTCTAAATTTAAGTAAACAACAAACATAATAATAAATTATATTAATAAACAAACCATAAAGTATAAAAATCATAAAATTATAAAGGAACACGAAAATAGTTGCCGAATTATGAGACGAAAGTAAATCTAAAAACCAGGTTAGTGCGGCCTGACGGCCGCCATCTGTACAATTGATCAAAATTAGAAAAATCAATTATTAGTTTTATAATCTCAAATTCAAGAAAGCTACGGAAAACCACCCTATTAATTTCCTAGTAGGTAAGTCATTTTGCTTTCGGTCAAAATTGATCACGCACTGCATAATTTTCTAGACGCAAAGAAGAAAAAATTGCATGTTCGTGTTTACGTGCCTTCCTTCCACCCCAAGGGTCTTCAAACAAAATACAATAATTTTAACAAAAAATACAAAATATTTACAAAGGTTAGACAGCGTTTAAAATTATTGAATTACCCATTCCAATTTTTTCTGAACTGCCTTTGATCGTTGAATTTTCAATTTTACTCAAACTTGACACCCCAACGTCAATGGTATTGAAATTCAAAAATTGAGTACTTCGCCTAGCGAAATAAAACAAATAAAGCTCGTTTTCTTTGAATCGTAGCAGATTCAAAACTGTTAAATTTGGTTAATTTTGTTTGAAAAGAGTCAATTAACTTCCGCCCATTTTTAGTCGTTTGTGTGAAATTAACCATCACAACAAAATTATTCTGAAAACGATCCCATGATAGTTGTCACTTATATGTCGTTACGAGGTTGGTAAGTTACAAAAACAATGACGTTTCATAATTTAGCAATCATTATTTTAAAATACCTACTATTTGTACGGTTTAGTAATGTAAACAATATGATTCATTCAACAGATTTTCAGAGAAAATTTCTAATCAAGTATCCCTCAAGGATCATTATTGATAAATAAGTAATAATTTTATCACAACTTCCTCAAGCACGTTGCTTTCGAAAGCTGTTATCAAATTATTACGTCATTTTTAATGCTCTTGGGATATTTCTATTTAAAATTACCGCTCAATTGTCGTGCGATGTTGTACTAGTAGAATAGGGTCACAAGCCTGCGCTAGGCAATATTAAGAAATGTTTAACGATCTCTGTAATGGATCTAAAAATTTGGGTTCATTTAATTGAATTACAAGTTGCAATATGTTAATCAGGACCAATTTGACTGATTGCAAAATTAACGGAATAAACGGATGGTTTAAGGTTCAATAAATTATTAAATTACCTGGTTCAGTCGTTTATAATTTCTTGATAACCCAGAACGAATTGAAAGTACAAAAAATTAATTGTATGTGCAATAAACACAGAAAACTGGTTTTGTAAATCGAAAAATGTATGATGAATGAACGTGTAAATAAAATTATATAATGGCGTGCACAACTTGCCCATATTTAGTGTAGGTACCAGCTTGTTAGTTAAAACTATAATTTTGGTACAAGGTAACAGTTTGATTACTTGCGATATAAATATTTTATACCTTTCCCTATTAAAAAAATTAGGAATTCGCAACATTTGCCAATATTGTAAACTTTATTAATATAAAAATAAATTTCGATATACTACTCAAAATCCTTCATCAATTATGTAAAACAAACAATGGATCTAAAATAAGAATTTCCTGAAAAATTCAATTTATTTTTTACACCTACACGACGAAAACGAGTTTTAATTTTGCAAACAATTTTATTAATAAATTTCGAAACGAAATTTCTACGCGATACAGGACGTATCGAAAAAATCAGTAACATTTGCAATTGACGTTTCTAAACTTCTGCGTCCTGCAAACATTTCAAAGTTTAACTATCAATTAAAATGTACAAGTATGTTACAAAACGGTTAAATTTCAAAAGTAAATACGAAAACCTTAATTAACTTGGTTATTAATTATTTTATTGTTGGTAAATTCGTTACGTCACGAAGATGAGTAAGATAAATAATTGTATAAGACATTATTTAAATTGTCATCACTTTCGTACACTTGATGCTGCTAAATTTAGCACGAGTTCTCATGTTGTGTCTCATCGGCATTAACCATAATTAAAATTGGGTAAAATTAAACCAACTTTCACTAATGTAATACAAAATAATGTCCATAGTTGAAATTCCTACGTTACTCGTCGAACTTGTTCGAAAGATTTGTTTCCTGCAGCACTTAACCCCGATTGGTTCCTGCGAACCAAATCCCTCATTATTAAATTAAAGTTACATTCGGTTTAAAAAAGAAGACAAAACCATATTTTCAATCAATCACTTTGCCACTTAATGTTTCTAAAAATATGTTTTCATGTTATCAGATAACGATTGGAAAAACTAAAATATTGATTTCGAAAGTTTGATCAAATTGGTATACACTTGAGGATATCGCAAGTCCATTACGGCGCCGTTAACTAAGTAATTGATTGATAAAAATTTAAAGGGTAGCTTAACAGAAATCGTAGTTGACAAGAATATTCAAGATTTGAGTTCCTCAATGGTTTACAAAAATCATGGAACGATTATATTATTTACTTACAAATTGATTCCACTTTCTCGTTTTGAATAAATTCGAAGTGGCCCTCGTAAAAGAACACAAATTCACTTGAAAAATCTTGTTTGGTAAAAGTCGACAAACAAATACGAGTAGGACTTATCAGATTTCTCAAGGGAATTTTCCAAAGGAAACAAAGTCATCCCCTTTCTTGGCTTTATTTTATTAAGAACGCCATAACAAATTGCCCCACATCGAGTACAAACAAAGTTAATTTAAAAATTATCAAGTAAATTGACAAACATTTTTCTAAATTGCCAATTTGGTTTCAAATATTTTCTTACGGATGTCTTCAATAACACTACATCAAAGCTTTTCGTGAGCAAAATGTAGCTTTTATAGAGAAATATAATATTTAAAAACTAGTTGAATGCGATGGTGACGTCAATATGGATTCCGTAATAACCAATTATAATCTAAAAAAAACATGCACAAAAACGGGGGAATCCTATAACAAGATGCAAATATCTTAAAAGAGAATAATATGAAAAATTTACAATTCAAAAGCTTGTTAACCTTGTTGAGCAAAACAAACATACAAAAGCGAATTTCATTGTACATATACATACATAACTTAAAGGTTGTTACCCTTCAGATATTTCTTTAAATAAAATTAAGATATACAACAAATTTTGTTTTAGCCCACCATATCAGACATATTAAAATTCAACAATCCACTTGATAGAAATTTTTATTGCGCGCTTAATCTAATCCAGTACGGACCGCCATTTTATTTTCGAAATTTATTCAGAAAGCAACTTGAAAGTTTGATATTATAAAAAAATAGGCGATTCGTAGTATAAGAAAATTAAAATGTCGTTGAAACGGAATGCATACATCAAGAAAAAAATTAATTCATTCACATACCAGTTTTTATGATAATCCGATCGACTTTCGGTTTGCCAATGCTACGTTTTAACTTTTGGTTTAAAAAAATTCGAGAACCGTTTGGAACACCTCGACGTTTGTAAATTCGAAATTATACCTTAAGCACCATCATTAAATGCAACATAGCCCACTTCTACATGTCGATATTGCCAATAATCAATTAACATCGACACAATGAATGACAAATTTTCGATTTTTATTTTTTTTGTTGTATATACCTAGTGTAGGTTTTGTAATTTGGAAATATTTATTTTTGCAAAAATGAAGGTTATAATTAGGGAACCTTGAAGGTGAGAAATTCAATAAAATGCAAAGGATGAAACCCAATCATATCAATTTTAAATAACATTTTGCAATAAATTAAACAAAAGAAATTGGAATTCGATATGCTGTAGGAAAGTAGGAGCTTCCTTGACGTACTACAACCATTTGGAATTAATGACGAGAACTGTTATGAAATTAGAAAATTTTCATTTTACCGAAAAATAAAGCAAATTGGCGAAAAACTAAGAATTCGAGCGGCAGGCACAAAGTTCAAAAAATGCAGATCACAACGGCAGTGGTCATCTATTGAAAATAAATGAAAATAAAGAGACTTATCAGACCTTAAATTTATTTTCAAAACCGGTTCAGAAAGTAAGGAATAACAGTTCTGACACAAAAACCCGACATCAAGCGGGGCACGACATTACCGTCTGTAGCGACCTTAACACGGATATAATTTTCACGCATTAGAGAACCACTTCAATGATAACCAAAATATCATTAAAATACATTGACATTTTACTTATTCAATGTTAAATCAAAATTTTTGTTTTCAAATTGAGCTATATTAGTGCAGTCAGTTGTTAAGGTAGGTCATCAGTACCCTTAACTCTCAGACGTCCCGGAAAACTGAAATTGTCCTGATTTTGAGCTCGGAACAGTATCTTGAGATGTCCATTTGTTCCGCAAAAATAACATTTATTTTAAGCACGATTTACAAACGATTTATATTTGGATCCAAAAACCTGATCTACCCTAACATCTGACTGTTTACTAATAAATATTATAGTGCATTGCACGGAAATAAGTTCATGTCCTTTACAACAAAACAGATTCTAACACGCGAATGCTATTGGTTGGTATGTAACTGAGATCACATAAAAATGAACAGGTCAAAAATTTAGCAAATCAACAATGTTTTTCCATGTGTACCCCCCGACCAATTATTTAGACAAAACATAATACACAAAAACGTGGGTTATTAAAAAAAAAAACAAAGTGTGAGAACCAGACAGCTTTTAAACAAGTACCAAGCCAACGATGGTATCGCATGAGCAATCAATACCAAAACAAATTTTGACTTAATCACTGTTTTGTGCTATATGGTTGGTATTCGATTATACAAATGGAACAAAAATTGCTTTAAATGTACCAATATAAATGTTACATAAAAAACAACAACATATCAGTCCAATATTTATAATAAAAACAGTGGAATTTTTTATAACATGAGAGAAGTCGATGGCTAATCTGATACGCTAACCTATAATCCACACAAAAGAACACAATAAATGTTATTGATTTTTCTCAGATTCCAGGGGCTTAATTAGAACGATTAAAAAATTTAACCCCTCTTAAGAGGGGCATTTTTTTCAAGGCCTTTTTAATTTAATCAACAGATGGCGCCTACTTAAATATTTTTATAAAATAAGAGGATTTTTTTGTATTTAAAATATAGCAAATTCGTTGAGATAATACTATTCTATAAACAATATTCTTGATCTTAAGCTATTTTGAGTTCGTAATATTTATTTATAAAAACACAATTCGTAATTAAACTTTAATTATCTTTTTTTGTAAGTGAGTGTGTTTTGACATACTCAATACGAACTCAAAATAGCTTAAGACCAAGAATATTGTTTATAGAATAGTATTATCTCAACGAATTTGCTATATTTTAAATATAGCAAATTCCTCTTATTTTATAAAAATATTTAAGTTGGCGCCATCTGTTGATTAAATTAAAAGGACCCTGAAAAAAATGCCCCTCTTAAGACACAATAAAAAATGTTATACTACTTCTAAAATTAACCCAAAAAATTTAAATTTTAACACTGAACCGAAAGAAACTACCGAAAAGAATCCAGCCAAAGCAACGGTACAAATATTTGAATATTTAAAAAAAAATTAAATTAAATGGTTTTAAAGTGTGTAATTCAAAAAACTTGCAATTAATTAGAATAAAATCTCAATAAAACTTACGACAAAGTGGATCACAGTGTAAATTAATTTCATTGTACCAATTATCCATTCCTTTGTATTCTGATAAGGTAAAAAATATTAATTAAGCGACTTGTTACGTATATCATATGGAGGATTCATTTTGAATAATTTAATTTGGATAAACAATGGCAATTGAAATTAATAGCAACTTATTATCAATGCTATTGGGTCAATAGTTTAATTGATAGCAACACAGCGAATCATAAATTTAAATATCAAAATAAAATAATTAGACAGTCATAATTTCGTATGTGTTGCGTAATTTTCGCACGCAAAAAGAATACAGTCAAATGCGTAATTTAATGAGTAGATACCCACAATCTAAAATTAATTAAATTTGAAACTGTCTTCCTGGTTCTTCAAAAATATTTATGAGGTAGCATGGGAAAAAGCAAAAGTTGGAAACTTTGTTATGAAAGCAACACGCATAATAAAATTTTGATCAGCGTTGATGTACGTGGACTGATATTTCAAAGAAAAAACATAATAAAATAGGTCAGGAAAATAAAAGCAACGATGTGTTAGCAAAAAAGAGACCTTCGACCTCTAACTCGATGAGGATCTGGCATCAGATGACCCAAACCAGCATTTAGATTAATGGGTCAACTATAAGACGACGTAGAAAGATGTCGATCAGAGTTAAATGATGAATTGTTAGATTTTGTTACTGTTTGATATAGAAAAACATTCACCGATCGGCGCCGGTAACCAGAACCAGGTTACCTGCTTTCGTTTTGCGCATACAATTTTCATCTACTTGTCGTCGCTTGTTCTCGTACTACATCTTGGTCTAGCTGTGAAAAAATAAGATACGAAATATTTGTTCGACGAAATCGCATAAGGTGCAGTATATTTGTGATTAAATAAAATCACTACCCCATGATGATGAAACGAATCGCAATTACCTTAATTTACTAACTCACATCCGTAACTAATTGTCGGAGTTCTCCTCTATTGGAACACGCGAATTACTTACCCATAATGAATTGTAATTCAATTAACAAATTTATGAATAACATTCGTTAAATGTAATTGGAACCCAAATCACGCAAATACTGGCAAGATTTTGGAATAAAATTAGCGTTTTAGGAACTGTTACTGAGTAACGTCTTCCATCATCCATACAAATGGAGGAAAACAATAACACAAAAATATCACCTTTGGATTCTGTACTCGAGATAACAGACAATGGATCCATCGGTCGCAGATGAAAAGAGGATTGGTTTGGTTAACAAGAAAATATGAAAATAAAATATTTTCAACCCCTAATTTTTCATAGACCTGCTGTTTAGAAATTGGAAAAAGCATCAGGAGAAAACGTTGCCAAAATAATAGTACCTATGTAATAAACTGATGCAATAAAACAACCTATAAAACCCGGTTTAATTGAATTTTAAAAATTAAACAGATAACGAAATATGTTGTTGGCACATAGGAGATAAACAAATATGTCATCGATTATAAATTTGTTACTGAAAAAAAATTTTTGTTACGTGTATTTTCATAATTTTATAACACAATGATGTTTTAAAATTACGACTTTAAAATTCAAATTTTGAAGACCGAAATTGGGTCAAAACATAAAATATTACAACAATGACTTGAACTCAAGTTACGAAATTTTTGCAATTATGCGGACGACCTAAATAAGTCAAATGTATTCCAACGTCGTCAGCCAAGCGTCGATTATAAAGCTACCCTCAATAAACAAGAAAGAAATTTAATGATTGCCCCACTAACAGACCAGCACCATTGATTGAAAATTTGCAGTTTTTAATTACAAACCCTTAATCAATCGATGTCGCTTCTCTATTCTCTTTCAGCAAGTTTAATTTATTGAAAAAGATACTTGAACAAATTTGACCTTGAGAATAAACTCTCTGAAAAGCCTAGTGATCCGTGATACTGGTGACCGAATCAAAATATTTCAGATCCTTTATACCAACTTTGAAAATTGTCTACGAATATATTTTACCAACCCAACAAAATTAAAATTTGTAACTACGACCTTCGTTACTAATTTTCTTTTATATGAAAACGAAGTTAACTTCCGTAATGGTAGTTAAAAATAGAAATGAAACAATTGATAAACTGTTGATGAACTGAAAAAAACAGTTTGGTTTTGATAAGCAATTACGAACAATGTGGTAGTACTATGTACCTAGGCAGGATTTTTCTATTTCAAACAACAATAAATTTTTTCGAAAACATTGACTTATGACCGAGTACGTTCAACCTTGCAATTTTGTAATAAGGATAATTGAGTTTATTTAGCTTACATATTTAAATGAACATTAGCTTAATACCACAACAAGAAAATATAACATGTGACAATAAAAAATTACCATTGTTAAAATGAACAAATATGAATCAAAGTTTATAGTCTTTTTTATGTAAAAGATAAAATTAATATAAAATAAACAAAATTCGAACTTTAATCTGTAGAATTTCAAAACTTCAGCTACACAAATGGCGTTGTAGTGGTAGTAAATAATAGCAATTTTACTAAGGGTGGATGGCGCCCTGCACAAATTACAGCTGAAATAATGGAACCCAATAAAGATATAATAGAAAGTCAAATAAAAGCACACAAATTTATGTGATAATAAAAAGCAATAACACTTTCGTTTGACGAGTTTTATTAAGTGAAAGTAATCAACACTTACCGTGCATGAAATCATTGTTAGCTAACTGAAATTAAACGCGCTAAAAAGATGGAAATCCAGATTAGGGTCAACTTCTTATATGTAATTGCAAAATTTCCGGAACTTTTTATCGGTGTATGGTGAACCTAATTGATAACTTACAAAACATTACGCTTTTTTTGAGACGATTCGTCCAGGATGCAAATTAATATTAAGGTAGCCGTGCTCTAGAAACTTAATTGACAAATCTAAGCAAAATGCATTTATAAGTGAGCACCTAATTAATCATAAAATTAAAACTTGAGAAATAATACCATTACGACTGTAATTTTTTTGAAATAAAATGAATTCGATATTCCTTTCCGTATTAAGTAACAGGTAGCAAACAAACATATCCAATGGCACGCGAAACTCATGTGCCCCTTCTTTTTCGATTGGGATAGAGAAGAAAGCAAATTAACAACAGCAGGTGAAGTTCACTCTCGCAATACCTATTATTAATTTACAATACCAAATCGATATCCATAATATTTTTTCTTGGAGTATGCGGTTACAAAGTGGACAAACCTATGCCAATGATACCGTAACCTTATAACCCCCCCTCCTTCTTCTCAAATAAACTACAGAAATTTAAAATCAGGAAAAGTGAACAATTGGCGACTTTATTATTAAAAATTCTCTGAATTTTCATTAATTTCATACGAAAATTATTTTCAGCAAGCACCTTGTTTTACAGGAAACAAAAAAAAAACGATGTAAACTTGGTAGAACTAGAGTTGACTTGGCAATGTCGCACGTCCCAGCTGTTAGTGACGTTTACTTTTGTTTACAAGAAATTAATACTACTGGACACACAATGTGTAAATAATAATTTAGAATGTTGTAATTTTTTTAATTTAATTTCATTCTAAATTAAATTTTGATATTTTTGGAAGTAACAAAAAATTGATGTAGCCGTAGCTGCGCCCCTAATAAGCTTTTTTTTAGGGTAAGAATAATTTTAACCGAGATTAAATCTTGATCCAAGACCCCAAACCTCCTGGTTATGCCGCGGGTTTCAGTAAAACCACAGATTACTAATAATAATCTGTGGTAAAACTACCCAGTGCTACATTGAATAATTTGTGTTTTATGCTATTTTTATTTCCAGGACGTTACAAAAATTTAAATAATTGCTAGCATTACAAAATCTTTCAACAGTTTTTTATCTAAACAAGCTAAAGGAAATTGATTTACTTTTTTGAGCATCGCATAATTCGAAAACTGAGATCGAGGAAGGGCGACTATTGTAATTTTCTAATAACGTGGTATTCAAAAAAATAAATCAATTTCCTTTAGCGTGTTTACTTAAAAAAGTGTTCAAAGATTATGTAATGCTAGCAATTATTTAAATTTTTGTAATGTCCTGGAAATAAATGACATAATTGCCTAATAAGTCGGTTCTTGCATTGAAAATAAAATATTTTGCAGAAGCAAACAGATTTGTTTATTCCAGACGGTTTAAATGCGTTGACTTTCATAAAAACATTAAAAAACCTTCTGAAAATTAATGTTTTACACTTCCCATATTAAACAGTAGGTCCCTTATAAGATGAATGCGGGACGGGATATCCCGCGGGATATTTAGAATATTTAGTCCCGCGCGGGACATCTTGTCAACTCAGTCCCGCATTTGATTTATTTTATACAATGCAGCCCGAATGAACTTTTCTGATTTTTTTTGTAAACGCATATTGCTCAGAGTAAATGTAGGGAAAGGATTTAATAAGTTAAATTATGAAATAGAAGAGGAAAAATTCCTATCCCGCGCGAGACTGCAATGAAATCCCGTCCCGCGCAGAACTGAGTTGATAAGATGTCCCGCGCGAGACTAAATATTTATTCTAAATATCCCGCAGGGTATCCCCTCCCCCATTAATCTCTGGTCCCTTACGTATGTACTACAGTAATGTATGGCTAATCCGAACAGATAGTTGGCAAACCCTGGTCGGTTCGGATTATAGAATTCATTATCCATTTATGAAAATATCAGAACTTCAAACTACATATGTGTTCAACTGCATATAGGCACTTGCTTTAACTTTAATCGCCTATGAACTACTGCCGAGACTATTGCATATAAATGACCGCACCTCTGCCTTTGAAAAAAAATTATAGTATACATAATAAGACGAGTGCATGCGCCAAAAGCAAAGGTACAGAAGAAGTACGAATGTTCGGATTATGGAACACAGGAGTTCGGATTATGGATAACATTTTACACTGTTGAGTTGTTCGGATTATAGGGGGCTCGGATTATCCATATCAAACTATATCAAAACATTTTACTGAAAAGAGATACCTAGTGATCATATCTCTGCTGATAAACTAGCGGTATAAGAAGAGACTATACTGCAATTTTACCAGTTATGGCTACCATCGGATTCAGAACGTAGTCGTCGATGGTATCCAATGTTAAGTGTCTGGCCACACGTGCAGTAAAATCCTGCTGGTAAAAGCAGTAAAAGCCAAGTAGGCGCATTGCGCATTGAGGATGGGCGTTCCTGCATCCTCAAACGCCCATCGTCAAGGTAAATGAAAGGTAATGTCGCAGCTTTAGCAATGCACTTGTATCAGCATTACCTTGAAAATGCGCCTACTTGGCTTTTACTGCTTTTACCAGCAGGATTTTACTGCACGTGTAGCCAGACACTAAGGGTTTGTTCGTTTGTCTTGCACTATTTTGAACTGAACGCGTTTCTGTGACGTCACTATACAAATTTGTGCAGTATTATTTTGCACTAACTTGCTCGGTTCAGGTTAGTTCATACAAACGAACAGGGCTTAAGACTCGAATTGTTTGCTCACTCCAGAACAGCACCAGAGAGAAAAATTTGTAAGAGCGCCAAGACTGAATAATTAATTATAAATGAAGAAATATTCTATATTTTTATTATAACGAAACAAAAAATAAATGGTTAACATTTTACCAAAACGAAATCTCTTTAGCCCATTTAAATACTAGTAAAAATTGTTAGCTTAAGATTCCTACTTATTTTACTAAGCGGTGATGAAACTACCGGTGTTCCGTGTGTTACGTTGAACATGGTCGCAAGTTCCAGGGGCCCGCAGACAGCCAACAGAAAACTTAAAAAAGAAGAATGAAATTTTGATTTTTATTGCGTTCAATTATTACAAATTTGTATTATTTATTACAAAAGTTAAAAAGTTTTATCCTTTTGATTATTTAAGTTTAGAGTTTAAGACTATAACTAAAAAATCGCGTCGTTACGCCACTGACAACAACGAACAAGAATAAAGATTGTATCAAGCGAAGATGATTTAACATACCCAATATTTTTTTTTAAATATGAATTGCTTTGGATAAGCAACTGCCTACAAAAATACAAATATGATTTATTTATTCTGATCTCTTAAATGACACATATTTTGCTCAAATTATTTTTAAAAATGCAAAAAATAAATAAGTAAAGACTGGAAAAAAGTTGCCTTGGAAAAACAACTACCCACAAATTGCATTTTAAATTTAATTCGTCCAAATAATTTATAGACGGTTGTTTTTCCAACGCAATTATTGTTTTTTTAAAAGCACTTATTTTATTTGTGTTTGTTAAATTCTTTGTAAACAATAATTAAAGAACAAAATACCAAATTGCCCCCTACGTACAGTGTCGGAGTAAGCCAGCGTGGGGCAGTAGCAATGTTATCAAGAGACCCTCATAATTTTTGAAAAAACACTTTTTTCTGCCGGGCGCTGATGCCCATCACCCGGTGCTAGATCCGCTAATGGTTCAGGTACAAAATAGGTAAATTAGGTTACTCGGCATTCGGCCTCGCAGCCTAGTCTAGTAAATGTTAAACTTCTATGATTTAGGTGGTCGAGAAGTGGGCCAATAATTTTTGGACATACTACCTAGTAGGTATTTTATATATCCAAATTTGGTAATACTAAACTTCATAGTACAAATTTGTGGGCGTATGAAAAGATGTAGAGATGGTTTTCTAGATATCGAGTAAAATACATTGGATAAGTGGCGGAAAATTGTATATCTTGTGGACCGAAAAATATTATTTATTAAAGAAAAATTTGCGGCCAAAGAATGACAAATCGAAGTGGAAATAGAAGTGCCAAAAATCAGTTTTTCCAAAATAAAAATTCTGAGTGGACTCATGACTGGAACTACTTATTGTTAGTTTTCAAATATTAATCAGATTCTGGACGATTAGAATCTTCAACTTCCTTTCTATTATAAAATAACTTTCATTGAATGATAAAGCAATTTTATCTGTCAGCTGATTATTGAATATTTACACAAATACGCGTATTGTCGAGTCCCAGTGGACAACATTACTATCTAGTATCTCTCAGAAGTACAAAAACAAAAATTAGACAATCAGTAGTAGGTGTTACTTATCTTCATAAATAAATTAAATTTCTTATCAAAAAATGACAAATAAATAATAGAATAATGAAAAGAAAAACTGAATTTGATCACGTTTTGATAATTTATTGTGCTATCTGTCAAAAATTCAATTGCGACTGTACAAGTAGTGACTCACGTCTGTTAAGAGGATTACACTTTGAAAATTTTTGATTACTAATATTTCAAGGAATGTATACAAAAACATTTCAATTTTAAAAATAAATTGTTTGTACGTTGGCATACGAAATGCCAATAAGTATGTAACAAACGAATTGCGTTTTTTTTTGCTACAACGTCACAAAACAAATGAAAAGTTTCCGAAAACAGTTGTCACTTTTGAGAGGTGAAACCACTTTTGTGACAGGTTTTAATTAAACGGTTAAATGTATTCACGTTATTAGTCTAATTTTATCTAAAGCAAGAACGGATAATGATTTAATTCGTAGTATCTATTAAATTATTTATTACAGAAATATTACTACTACTCGTTGTAATTTGACCTTCGATAATTCGATAAAATTGCAAAAATATTTTTCGCAACTTTTCACATTTAATTAAGAAAGGAAAAATAACATATTTGGTGAAGCAAGAGAAAAAACTTACCTAATATTTTGGATTTTAGAATGAAAATTCGTTGCTGTTGTTACCAAATGTCAATCTGTTAAAAATTTATATAAATAAATTGGAACACAGACACCACTCACAACGTATTAATTTTAAATAATAATAACGGTAAGTAAATTAATTGAATTAATTTAGTCTAAATATGTAACGAATCACTTGACAAAACTGAAACTAATAACATTTAACACCTCACGAGCACCGACACTACGTTTCGCTGTCGAACCATTTTGTTTTTGAATGAACACGATTCACGATTGTCAAAGCAGACGAAGTAGTAACAACGCCGCTATGCGGCGTTAATGTCACAACTCGAATTAACGGTATCTACTTGAACTCTGAGTGAGCAAAAATTTGATTCGTAAAAATACTGCGATGATGGATTTTATTTTTACTTCGACATGTACGAAGTATTACTTTTGAGGATATGATGCTTTTTGAACAGCTGTAAGCCGTACGCAACAAAACTGGTAGTAATAATTTGCCAAAATGATTCACAATTTCTAATAAACAGTCAGTTTATTTGGCGACCTGTGTATGTAGTCCAAAACTCAATTACAGAGATTCATTAAAACATCCATCCCATTCTCAGAAGAAGACCTTTACTTCCCCAGAAGTAATTCAAAAATTCATAAAAAAATTCAAGAACAGAATCCCCCCCACATGGTAGGGTTTCACAACCCACTGAGTGGCAGGTCCCTCGGCTTGCAAAAAATTAGGACAAGAATTTTTAATATTTTTGTGGGGGACCCACTTTTCGTTTGAGTAACCAGGCCCAAAATTACATGTGGAGGGCTGCCCGGAAATGACTCCATCACCGCTCACCTTTTCGGAAAGCTCCCCAAAGAACAAATTGTTCAAATTTATCCTTAACTCTTCCATCTTCGCTCGCTGCTACTAAATGAGTCCTTGTTAGTTTCCTTTCCTCCGCTTATGAATATCATGAGTAATCAATATTTTCTGAACGCCTGCAAAATGACAATTGATATTTCCATCACAAAACCAGGCAAAGCCAAAAATATTTCCTCCACCTACCCATAAGTTTTATTATTAGTTATTCCTAATCAATTTAGGAATTGATTTAGCTCCGCAAGGCTCATCAGCTATTATACATAAATGGCGGTCTGGTGAGTAAAAGGGTATAAGTGTGGTAAGCTCCAACTATTTTATTGGAAACGCTGCATATCCGACCTTGAATTGCGACACAAATTTGATAAAAATGATTTATTCTCAAATTTAAAGTGCTGATTGAAACCTTGATTAGATTGATTAACAAGAAGGTGACCAAAGATCCAAAATAAATACTCTGATCTGTTAAGTATTCCATTACGCGATTTGGAAAATTCCCAGTTGTGTTTAGTCTAGTCTAGACTAAAAAACGGCGTATGTAAATTGAGCCAGACGGTCAGGGTTTCTTCAAGCTTGACTGTAAATTGGGCCAGAAAAGGTTCAATAATTTTAATCCTTTGCCTTTTGGATATTGAAAGTATTACTGCAAATTTACAAATTTCACTCTTTAGGGGTATGTTCGACTTAAATTTGATAAAAAAAATAGTAACAACCACCCCCTTTCGTAAGAACACCTTTTGGAAGGTTGGAAGAAATATCGAAAAAAAAAAATATATATCCACCCCCTTAATAGTAGCACCTTTTTCGAGTTAGAAGGCCCAAATACAGTGTTAGTCGAAACGGCTAAGAGCGAAGCGAAAGAGGCGTAAAAAATTTAAGTTACTCACGCCAACCGCTGGCCCGCTACTCGCCAAAAACTTGCCAGCTGCCCCCATTTTCTTGAGAGCTAACTTACAAGAACATGGCTACATAAACTGGAGAGATTCTTTCTGGATTGCAACAGACTTTGGATCTTTGTCTTGCTCAACCTTCTCATTAGGGGTTGCATCACAGAGGGCAACTCGTGTTTCATTGACGCCTAACGTGCGGTGAATGCTAAAATAATAATGATTCTATCAATTCTATTTTATTGAACATAAATTATATGCGTGCCAAAGTATAGATATGGTGAGCCAGTCGTGAAGTGATGTGACCGCTGGTTGAGTTACAGAGCGGAAATTCTGAGTTCAAATCGCGGACTACAAAACATTTCTTAGCTCGGCCTTCCAGTGGCCATTCACATGCTGTGGTGAAATTGGAGGTACTGTGTAAGAATTTTTTTTTTTTACTTTTTAATTTTTTAAATCCTTCTCCTACTTCAACTTAATTTAAGGTTTAAGATTTGTTATTTCCAACATCTGCGTCGTTTTTTTGGCAGTGTTAGATCTCTGAGATTACAAATACATATTTTACATCACTTAGGTAGCTTGCTGGGCTGGCTTTCAGATGTGCCTGTACCCTGGTTTTAGTGTCAATGAGAGCAATTCATTAACCCAGGAGGACTACCGGCTTAACGTGCCTTTCGAAGCACGGAGACTAATCATAAGAAAGTTTTTACCCTGCCCCGGATTTGAACCCGGTATCTCACGTTCGAAGTCGATCGTGTTAGTTGCAAAGGCCGTTGATCTTTTCAATGGAATATTTTGAAAATAAAATTTTGTATTTGTAAGCATAATATTCTGGGTTAGGAGTGCAGATTTTGAACTAAATCGTTTGTGCCTTTACATCGTTTGTGCCATCCTTACAAGTAGGGATGCTAATTCAGATTTTGGGGATACGTATAAAAAACTAACAACCTCTACCACCCACTACTAACACAGACTATGCTTACAATTACAAAAATTTTATTTTATTTAATTTAAAAAATTGTAAAATAAAGAAGAAAATTTTGGCAATTCAAAAACAATACCTACAACAAACTAGGTACCTGTTATAATGGGAGCAATTTTAGAAAAATTGAATTCTTCTTTTGCAGAGCCATAATTACAGCGTGGCCAAGGTGGCGCAGGCCATAGTCGCATAGATTTGAGAAGCAAAGTAAGCTAGAAGGCTTAGCTTCCTAAAATATAAAATAAAAATACTTAAGGCTGTTCTCTCGCAACCACTTTTTTATTTACAATTTTCTGACTTTATTTTTGAAAATATCGTGTTAAAATTTTTACAGAATGTCTGAAATGTAATTTATAATATTATGTCGAAGCGCTTTTATAGCAAATAAATAAATCGCAAAAAAAAAATTTTTATTGCAATTTTTAAAAAATTTTTGCTTCGATATAATATTAAAAATAACGTTTTAGATATACTGTAAAAATTTTAACGCGTTATTTTCAAAAATAAAGTCAGAAAATTGTAAATAAATGCGCGTATCTCTTGCATTTGCGATTATTTTTACACATTACTTTATTTTTTATTGTACGGTTTTAGTCAACTACTGTTATCGTACACCAAATAGTCAATTTTCTATTTAAAATCGAATTTTCATTCAAAGTGAGAACACAGCCTTAAGGTGCATCTCTCGTAGCTTAAAATGAAGATCTTAAAGAAGTCAAAATTGTGCTGTTAATAATAAATATTTTTAAATGATTTAAAAAAAAATATGTTGGTAAAACATAAATCCATTTTGGTACAGGCTTAAAATTTTCAAATTAAAATTAATTTCAAAACAATAATGTGATCATTGATCAATAATGTGAGCGCTGTGATTGGTCATACTTGAAGACTTTATTGCTTCAAAATTTCAAAATGTTAAGCCTGTACCCAGGCCTGTAGCCAGGGAGGGGCACCTGGGGGCATGTGCCCCCCCGAAATGTTGAGAAAAAGATTTTTTTTTGAAAGTAAAGAAAAATTTGTTTATAATAATAAAACTTCTCGGAAGGAGAACCACCAAAAATTTTACTTTTTACAAGTGCCCCCCCCCCCCCCGAAATTAAATCCTAGCTACGGGCCTGCCTGTACCAAAATGGTTTTATGTTTTACCTAATTAATATTTTTGAAACATTTAAAAATACTTATTTTCAACAGCACAATCTCAACCCGTTTTTTTTGCCAAGAGAGGCACCTTAAAGAATGAGATGAAATAAAATATTTTGTAGTTTATGTTTCGTAGCCCCCCCCCAACCACCGATTTTACACTCGTTTCTTCACATTATAGAGGTCGAACGGACTTGGCCACCCTAGAAAATGACAGAAATACTTAAAATAAGATCAAATTAAGTATTATGCAGTTTATGTTCCTGAAGAAATCTTCCTTGACCTAGAGTAAACTTTTAAAAGTAAAGAATCGGAAAACTGGTAGATCTGGGGGGTATGGAACACCTTCCAGTTGTAAGTAAGCAATCAGAGCATTTATCAAAAATCAAATTTACGTCGTTTTTAAGTATGAAAAGTCAAAAGTCGTCTTGATGCTTCCTTACAGCTGAAGGGTACTTCGTACCAGCGTGGTAACTTAGGCAGTGGCGTAACTTCAGAATTTTGGTTGTGAGTGAGCCACCTGGGCCTCATAAATCAAATAGGCCTCAAAATTCAGCTCTAAACATAAAAAAAATTATTATATTTAATTATTAAAATCGTGAGACAAGGAAATAACATTGAAAATTAACTAATATAAAATTACAACTGCCTGGCTATATTAAATATTTAATTTATTAGTCTCAAATATTTTAAACAAAATTTTTATTGCTGAGCCCCCTCAAAAATTACCCTTTGCGATTGGAATTTTTTCACTGTATTTGCAGTATTGACAGATTTAACATAAATAAATTTAAATAATTTTAAGAATATTAGACAAAATTTCAATCAAAAATCAGTACTTTATCATTAACTACAAAACTACGTTTGGGCGTTTCTACGCCACCCACATCTAATTTTGGTGCCTTCATCTTTTATTTTATAAAATAATATATGGTAAATAAATAGTAAAAATACATAAATACATTAATTAATAAATTTTTAAATTATTGGATTATTAACTTGTAATATTAAATAAGTATATTTTAAAAAATTATATCAAATTAAAATGAAGCAAATAAGTTAAAATTTTAATTCTTTATTTGACCTTTCAAGAGCAAAAGCGGCTCTTAATTAAATTAATTTTTATTCTGACGAAGAGCAGCATTTGCGAGCGAAAGCTCAAACAAAAAATTAAAATTTAAACTTATTTGCTTAATTTTAGCTGAATATAATTTTTTAAAATACCATAATTAATTAATAAAATAAAAACTTGTTTTCAACAACAAAATTTTGCGTCTCCTGTTTGGAAATTGTGCTCAAAATTGAGGACCTCTCTAGTGCTAAATCCGCCACTGCTGATAATTATTAATAAACAATTATTTATAAGCTGTCTCATAAAATCATTAAAATATTCTCAAAGGTTGGCATAAATTTCGAAATATTTTTCGAAATGTTATTGTAAATTAACGTTCTTTGTTAATTTAACCATGTTCCGGGGGGCGTAAAAGGGTGCAAAATCGGAATTATTATTGTTTCACCTCCTTCAATGTTGTCTCAAAATTTAAACTTTTGCGTTTTTCATACCTTACATCAACATTAGCAGTTGATTGTGCCAGCACAAGGCAAATGATCGCCTCTTTATTTAAAATTATATTTAGTGCCTACATAGAAATTTTGTTAGTTTTAGTTTTTACATAGAGACGAACATGCAGACATGAAGATATATGAAAAAATATTAAAGATAGTAAAACTGTTGAAATAAGACAAAAAAATATATGTCAATATCTTTATTAGTCACATCTAAACTAAGGAAGGAAAAACCTAAAAGTGTGGAAAAAAAACTACGAATTAAAATACCGTTTTTTATAATTTTTTTTACACTGATAGGAGAAATGGACAAAATCACATTATTATTATACAAATTGCATTCGAAAGCATTGCACTTTCCCACCAATGCGCATCACAGATAAAATATTCACTTAAATGGTACACCTAATAAAGCGATAAATACAAAAAAATATATATATATAATATTGTATATGTATATAAACAAAATTTTAACTTCTAATGAGCAAGCACACAGATTAAGTTACAAAGATTCACTTTTTTTATTATCTAAAGTAGATAGGTATAGGTACATAGAAAAAGCTTTAGTATTTAGGTAGGTATTTTGAGTTAAAACATTTACACATCTTTTTCTCTACATAATATTTATCTAACCGAGTTAATTATCGAATATTTTATCTACTTAATAATTATTTACAAATCGTAAAGTATTTTTTGAACAAATTTTTTACGCCTAACTAAATTATTTACAAATGTCGCCTTAGTAACCGCACATTCATTGTGCACAATTATTTATTATCCCTGAGCATCAAAAATATTAATGATTTGCGTTTTTTAAAAATATTCCCTACTTTCGTTATTATTATTATTAGGTAGGTATTTTTATTTCTCTCTTTTAAATTTAATTGTATCGTTTCTCTTTCAGTGCACAATTTGTACAATAAAAGCAATAACGTATTGCACATTAACTTAATTTTGTACAAAAACCAACCAACTTCCTTCACTATCTATCACCCCATGGGTAATATTCAATCCTCTATTCGTAATAAAAACATAACATGTGTAAACGATTGTAAAAAATTTAAGAAAGGTAACAAGAGTTTTGTGTAAAAAATAATCAACAAAAATTTCCTCTTTTAATTTCAAATTACTAACGTCCAAACTTAAAAAAATTGTGCAATTTTAATATCACCATTATGCGCATCTCCCGCCCACCAACAACAAATTTAAAAAACGTGATGTATATTGGATAAAGATCACCTCGCCGCAATTATTATTTTATCCACACCCAACAACTGTCTAACTTTATCACTATACTTGACTAAAGCGATTTTTGATGCTCGAGTATTGATTTTTTCGCCGGCACACATATACTGACAACAACTCGCTTGTTCTAAAAAGTCCGTCATTTTCAGTTCTCTCAACACATTTTTGTAACCACTGGTGGCACTAGTCGACGGTAGGACCGGACATATTTGTCTCATAAGGGCATCTCGTGATTTTATTTTAAGTATATTCGACAAGTCTTGTAATAAAATCCACCTCTCGTTTTGAGATTCGCCGCGAATTGTGTACAAATTTGGTAGCGGCGCGTCACTCAATTCGAACTCCATGTCTTCATCTTCTGAAGGCTCATCTTCTTTCGGAACATCGTCTAATGGGTCGTACCCTGTGTCGTCCACATCTAAACAAAAACAATTACATATTAAAATTTATTTTTAGTTGTTCATTAGGTCAATTTTAACTTATGATTTTCGGCAGGGCTGTATTACTGGGGTGGTGGGGGGGTAGGGGTTATTTATCCGCCTTTTCAAAACAAAAGTTCTAGACATTTTAATTACTTTTTTTTTTATCTTTGTAAATGTTTATTTTACTACTACTAAACTACTGAAGATAAATTTATACCGTCCCAATACACAAGAGAGTGTGAATACCCTTAATATTTAAATATTGTAAAGCTATTGTAAATTTTACAAATTTTATTATACGGAGTGGCCTTTTGAAAAAGAAACAGACAGGATTGTGGCCAGCAGAATTTTTTTTTAAGAAATGCAAAAACACGTCAATTTTATCATCAAGGGGGACAACTTTTGCGACCAATGTCACTCCCGTATTGTTTCATCTCTTCGCGTTGCGATGACAACCCCTAAAATGTTAATAGGGATGATATGGCAAGTAACACCTCATTTGAAAGGTCTTGCTTTCCTGAATTCAGTGCTATAATTTTTTTTTAAGTTTTATCAATTATTTAACAAAAAAATTGAAGCTGCAAAAATGCGAAATAAATCCGATATTTCAAGACATTTAAATTTTAAAAATAAAAAAAAGAAAAATGCTTGTAGAGGTTGATTTTAATTTTAAGGGGGCTACTTTTACTACTATAGTATGCTATTTATAAACATTAACAGTTCAACCCTTGAAGTGAAGGGTAAACCACTCTTGAATGCAATCAGGAATTGAAACAATTCTTTCATCATTTTATAAATTACTGTAAGTATCAAAGCTAAAGTTTCAAAAACGCATTTCACTTTTCTGATAAAAAATAGACCCATTTTTTCATTCAAAATTCTAAGGGTGGTTTGCCTTTTACTTTAAGGGTTGAACTGTCAATGTTTATGAATAACAGTAAAAGTAACCCCCTTGAAATTAAAATCAACCTGTCCAAGCGTTTTTCCTTTTTTTATTCTTAAATGTCTTGAAATATCAGATTTATTTCGCATTTTTGCAGCTTTAATTTTGTTGTTGAATAATTGATAAAACTTTAAAAAAATTATAGAACTGAATTCAGGAAAGCAAGACCTTTCAAATGAGGTGTTACTTGCCATATCATCCCTATTAACATTTTAGGGGTTGTCATCGCAACACGAAGGGATGAAACAATACGGGAGTGACATTGGTCGCAAAAGTTGTCCCCCTCTGTTTCCCGTCTGTTTCGTTTTCAAAGGGCCACCCTGTATCTATTATGTAAATTGTTTGTAAATTTTTAAAATGTAAATTGAATTCTAAATACTTCAAGAGGCTATTTAAATATCCATGAAGAAGAGGCTAGACAAAACAAATTTTTATTTGTATTTGAAATACAAAGGCGAAAAATTTTTAAATACATTTTTTTATAATTTAAAAAATGTAATTAAATGGCAACGGGCAACAAAATATAATTGTTACTAAAACATATTTATTTAGAAACTCATACAAATTAAATTTGTGTTTTAAATACGTATTTCAAATACTACATGTATTTGAAATTAGGATTTCACAGCCCTGCATAGAGATTTATCTATTAATCTATTTAAATGTACTGGTAATTCATTTAAACAATATGCGAGATTAAAATGTTATTTAATCGTAAACGAAATATAATCCAGATAATTTTATATTCATTTAATGTAAATAAATTGATTAAATCAATTGTGACACGTGTAATGCGAAAAATTAATAAATTATTGGAGAAATTCTGCTGTCTGAATAACATAAATTTGAAGTTTCTTTAATTAGCGTAGCTCGGCCTTTTTCAAACTGTGGGTCACAACCATTGGCGTCCATAAGATCATTTTCAGGGGGGGGGGGGAGAGAATAAAAAAAAAGTATCATTTAAAACCGAAAGTTTTAAAAACTTGGGCTGGTGAAATATTAATAGTCCAAAAAAATTTAAGCAGCCAAAACCCAAGGGGGGCAGCTGACCCTTTTTTGCCCCCACCCCAATAGATGCCCATGGTCACAACCACTAAATTTTTAAGAGCCGTCATCCGTCCCATCTAACTCCAAAGTCACAAAAGCTGACATTTTTGCAGAAAACTTTTAGGGAAATTTCCAATGAGCCTAGGACGATTCCTTACATTTCCCTTAGACAAATAAACCGATCACAATTTCTGAAAAAGCTTTTAAAAACGCTGACGTAACTAATAAAATCCGGCCAACCCAACTTAAAATTTAATAATGAATTCAACAGTTAAAAATAATTACCAAAACAACAAGAAGGTCCTGTAAAACTCCAAACTGACGACGTCTCTCCTTGCATTTCAGCAATGTGATGTTTTAGCAGATTTACAGTAGCATCATCGGTTGCCATAGATAAAGGAGTGTATCCAGAATATGTTGCAAGAGTGGGATCAGCGCCGTATGATAACAGCAGTCTTACCATCTCCACATAACCATTTTCTGCAGCTTCATGAAGCGGCCTGCAAATTAAAAACTTTCAAATGATTTCACACTTTTCTTTTAATTCAAACGTACCTAATTCCTCCTTGAGCGGATTCGCTAACATTAGCACCATACAATAGAAGCAGTTTGGCGATACTGAGGTGACCACGTGCACATGCTTCATGAAGAGGAGTATAACCAGCATTGTCCTTTGGTGAAGCAGTACCCTTCAGTTTCTCCAAACAATACGCAGTTATATCCTGAAAAACTTAAAATAACCTACGTCCGCGTGGATGATTAAAAACACTCACCGTGTATCCCAATCTTGCTGCTCGATGTAAATGCGTCTCCCCAATTCCCTTGTTCATGACCCACATTTTTATCTCTTTCTGTATATCCTGGACAGACTCCGGACTAGTTTTTGAGAAAAGTGTTTTTCTTCGAGGTTTGCTAGCTTCCAGTTCAGCTCCCTCCTTTTTCACTTGTTTCTTCTTTTTACGGATATAATCGAAACCCGAACTAAATTTACGTCTGATATTCTTCATTCTCTTCCGCGTTGGGAACGCGTATTCGTCCCCATCCAACGACGGCGTCTCCGATTTTCTATCCAACTCCCTCTTGATGATTATATCATCATCGGCAAATTCGGACGAAATCTTTTTATTCGCTATCGTTTTAAACAAGTTTGATTTTTTGCCGCGATTGAGTATTTTATATTTAAGAGCCTCCTTGGTGTTCTCTAGTTCTATGTTAACTTTAATTTCGTTTGCCGCGGAATCGCCGTCTTTCGTAAACGTCAGATTCAGTTGATTTTTATCTTTATTTTCCACGTCTTCGTTGTCTCGACTTTCGGTGTTATCGACGCACGTCACTGGAGGAGCAGATGCCGGTCTATCTTCACCAAATACTTCTTTGATGGTGGCCTTCTGTTTAAGAGCTCGTAATTCCATACGAGTTCTCGATTTTAAAACAACAGTCTGGAATTGTTCGTTAGCGTTCGAATTGGAATTATTTAATAAATTATCCTTGAGCTTATCTCCAGTTTTCTTTCGGAATCCTAACAGTACGGAACCATCTTTTATTGTCTTTTTATCACCTTTCGCCTTTTTAGCGGTAGGTGAATTCGAAATATTTAAAGTTGGAGTGGATAAGAGTTCCAATTCGTCGTTGGTTTTTTGTACAACTTTAGAAGACAACTCATCCTTCTTTTTATTCGTTCTTTTACGCTTTGGAGCACCGTACCTTTCGATTAGACGATCCAAAATAGAGGTGCTTGTTTTCGATTTAAAAGCCAAACTTTTAACGGACGAACTGCCCTCTTCTGAATCGTAGTTGGTCTTGTTGAACACAAAACTAAAGTTCGAATTTGAATCCACATCACTATCATCCGGTTCGTTTTTAATTTTCGTTTTTATACATTCGGCATTTTCGGAAGGTGATGGTGAATTCGGACAAGGATCAAGATCTGGCAACGAGGTCGACAGTCTATGCCAATGAGGCGGTCGTGTAACGTGTATTAAAGAGGGAGGCATCCGTAACGATCTTTTGTAATTATAAACTTCTTCTTCCCACCCCGGACGAAAATCGGCACCGTCACCGAAAATCGCATCTCCTTTGTCTATTTTATTTGCCACCTTTTTACTAGCACTGTTTTTAGTCTTATTAACTTTAAGTTTCTCCGATAATTTAATTATTGTTTCAGAATCACTATCACTACTATCACTAGATAATTCTCGTTTAACAGTTTTTTTATCGACCCTTTCTCGCGCGTTATCACCAAGTTGCTCCGCGGTACCCAATTTACTCTTACACTTTATCAAAGGAACGTCGGAATCGGAATCACTTTCGGCTTTAATCGCCTCCACCGCCTTGTTCTCCACTTTTTCAATTTTAATTTCGTCAACACTCAACACTTGCTCACATTTTTCCGTTTTTACTTCAACAGGTACGGGTCGTTCCTTAGTAACCACAGTCTCTAACTTCGCTAACACATCAGCTTCCATCACCTTTTTCCGCCTACCGCGCTTTTTACCAACTCCACCCTTCAACTGCATCATAAACTTGTCGCAAGCATCGTCAAACGAAAGATCCAACGAACTCATCGGCGTGATCGCCACGTCTTCGTCAACGGCAGGTTTCGGATAAGTCTTTCTATCTCTCCGCATATCAACCAACGACTGTCTCTCAAGAACTGGCATCTCCGTATCCGAATCGCTATCGGGAAAATCGAAAACGGAAGTCTCGGAAGAACTTCTCAAGCCAGATTTATCCCGAAGTGGAACATTCCCCATCGGCATTCCATTGGAGTCTTCTTCAGTTCTACTAAACAATCTTCTTCTAGGCAGATGTGCAACTTTCTCGCGTGTCAGTTTTGGTGGACTTCCTCCAGTGGACGTAGGAAAGCCTTCCGCATTTTGTCGCGATCCAGATCTGGAAAGTTGCGTTTCGCTAACCGATCGTACTAAGTTACTAGTATTTGTTGCATTATTATTGGCAGTATATTGCGATAATCCGACTTGCTTGAGTTCCGCTTTAGTACGAATTCTGGCAGCTAGCAGTGCGGCAAAGCCGTCTAAATCTGTATTTGCGTTAGTAATGGTCGCGTTAGCACCATCAATTTGCTTGTTCACCTTTTCAGACATTCGATTATCTTTAGCCACTTCAGCGTCGAATTTAATAGAATCGATGGCTTTGGGTATGTGAAATTTGTACGTGGGCGGCGTGTTACTGCTTCGTTCAAACAAACTGGTCGCCGCGAACGGAGACATGTTGTGACGTCCTACCACTCCGGGTTTCGGTTGTAAGGGAGCCATTACGTCGGTCGACGGTTGTTGAACGTCCGACCTATGATGGTGTTGTAATTGTTCGCGGGGTCTGTGTTGTTCCTGTTCCAATTTCTTTTGGGCCTCTTTAGCACCTTTAATTTCTAAACTATTTCGTAATAAACTTAATACTCGTCGATCTGCAGCACCACCTATATTATTTCTATTAACGCCTGAAATTGGTAACGATGGATTCGAATTTGCCCGCGTTAAGGAATGTTGCGTATACGAAGCTTGCTGCTGCTGCTGTTGTTGTTGCTGCTGCTGAGATCCATGGTTTGGATAACCTGGGTATTGATGAGTAGGTATATAGCTTTGATTATGGTTGGGTGGGATATTATTGTAATGATTTGTGTTTGGATATTGCGCGTTTGGATTGTATTGAGGCCTATGGTACGTCGTAGGATAATTTTCTTTCGGACGTTCTTGGTTTAAAGGTGTATAACTTCCATTTACGAGTGGTTTATTGGGAACGGCTTGCTTTTGAACTTGATCCTGTTGTAACCGCGATTTTGCGTACGACGATAATCGTTGTTCAATTTGTTGGTCGATTGTTTGTCGCCACGAATCTACTTTTGGTATTTTATTGGGAACCATGGAAGAGATTGGATCGGAAGTACGTTTTTTCTGTGTGTCATTCGAAGAAATCGCGTACATGGTGGACGCCTTATGAGCTGGTGGTAGAAAATCAATTCTTGGCAATCCTTGAATAGATTTCTTTAAGGGCGGTTGAACTGTTGGTGTTGAGTTTAAGTGCGCAGAAGTAGGAACTGCGTTTGTGGCCGTTCGCGGCAAACTATTTGATGGCGATTGATGATAAGCAGTTTTCTTGTCGTATGGTTGTCTTTGATTAACGTTTTCATACGGAACGTTTGCTGCCAGTCGTCTATTTTCGTTTTTATTAGTTGCTTGGTGCATCGCCGGAATATTGAAGTTGGGAAAGAAATCCACTTTTGGC
Source organism: Rhagonycha fulva (assembly GCA_905340355.1). Taxonomy (NCBI): domain Eukaryota; kingdom Metazoa; phylum Arthropoda; class Insecta; order Coleoptera; family Cantharidae; genus Rhagonycha; species Rhagonycha fulva. Next base: position 42,728,597 of record HG996556.1, read on the forward strand.
ACACCCGCGGCACTTGGAACTTGTGTCGGTTTCGTCGGGTAATTTCTTTGAGTCGAGTTTGCGTACATGTCGTATGAAGAATAGGGCGCGGGAGCTTGCATAGGCGCTTGTCGGGGCGGTCTACCGGATTGATAATATTTTCCTAAACGCTGAACATCGTTCGCGTTGGTGTCGGGATCTGTGAAGGTCGAATCGGCCGACGTTCGCACCGTTTTAACCGATAAATCTAAGGGCGATTCACGTTTTTGCTTCATGTTTAACACTGTACCTGCGTTTGATTGATTACTTTGATTGACGGCTGGTTGTTGATTTTGAACGATTGTTTTGGAATTTGTTGATTGATATGTTTTTGAAGTATCTTGTTGGGAGTAGGATGGAAAGTTTGTGTGATTACTGGAAGATTGATTTTGAGATGCCACCGTGGTCGACGGCGTTCCTAACGTAGGGGGGTATTGACTATTGGATTGGGTGCTAGTGGGAGGAACGTAATGATAGGATTGATTGATTGATGGTCTACTCGTTTGAGGATACTCGTTGTGGCCACTCGTTGTTGGATATTGAACGGATGTTCGAGCGTTTTGTTGAGATGCAACGGAACCGTCTGCGGGCGGTTTCGCACTGTAGGTGGAAGAAGTGGGTAACGTCGTCGATGTTTGCATGCGAGGCTTGTTGGCCGTTATACGCGATACTTCTCTACTGCTTCGGCTTGAATGGTAATTTAACGACGAAAGCGCGGCGATAGGTGGAAGGTTGTGAGTTGTTCTGTACGGTTGCGGAGGTTGTTGATTTTGGTTAGACGGTCCATGATTTGTTTGACTTTCTTTTATGGAATTCGTTTCTTGAGTGACCGAAGTGGATGTTTTTGGGGCAGCGTAGTTGCCATTACTTTGATACGAATGTTGAGAATGTGTAGGATACGCTTGATGTATGTACGATGGTTCTTGCGGCTGAGAATACGCCTGACTGGAAGCAACTTGATAGGATTGATGGTATGTTTGGGATTGTGATTGGGGTTGTAAATGATTTGAATAATATGAACGTTGTTGTTGTTGTTGCTGCTGCTGTTGTTGATAATTTGGGTAAGATTGAGAATGATTTTGGGGTTGTTGAACTTGGTGGTACAATTGAGAACTTGGTGGAACTTGTTGATCTGTAGTTCTCGAAGGAGTTCGAGATTGAGTTTGTTGTGAGGTTGGAACTTGGTAGTACGAAGGATTGGGTAATATATGCGATTGGTACTGCGGCTGTTGTTGCGAAATATGTTGTTGGGAATTGCGTTGTAGTTGCTGGTGTTGCGTTTGTTGTTGATGAGACTGACTACTGTGTTGCGCTTGCTGACTAGCACGTTGTGGTTGTTGTGTGTGCTGTTGAGCAACATGTTGTTGGTGTTGTTGAGGAACATGTTGTGGTTGTTGTTGTTGATGTTGTTGCACCTCTCGTGAATGCGGTCGAGAAAATTGATATGAATGTGATGCTTGAACAGAATGATCTGGATGATGATAATTGGTAGGTGATCTCAACGTATCTTGATGTTGATTGACTGGTTGATTGTGTAAAGGTTGTTGTGCCTCCGGTTGATGTGAAGGAGGCCTTTGTGAAGGATCTACGGAAGGATGCTCGCGTGACTGAGATCTGAGCTGGGTTTCTTGGTGCGGCCAATAAGAACCTACCGATGGCGTTTTCTCTTGATTTTGTTCCATTCCATAATGGTTATTTTGGCGTTCTTCGGTATTCGGATACGATGAATTCGTAGTGGAACACGTTGCGGTAGGCAGTCCTTGAAAGTACTGGCGCGCATCCTGTAATATGTTGGTGAAGCTCACATCCATGTCCTGTAATTTCCCACCAGCTCCAATGCGAGCTGAAACAAACAAGATAAAATTAATTACTAAGTCGATCAATATTTATTCGGATGGTAACAAATTAAAATTTAATATTTTTTTAAAAAAACAAAATCGCAAAATTTTTCGGGATGTTCTTTGTAACTTTAATTTATTATTCCAGACGATGGCTCTTTTTAGTCGAGACGTAATAAATACATTACAAACACACACAAAGATTGAATATTTCATTAGAGACAGCAACAAAGGCTTTTCTTTAAAGGATTTACTATAAAAAAATTTTTATTGTTTATTCGAGAGAAAATTGTTTTAATAGAAACAAAATCAATCCTCGAAGTTAAGAGCTACCAAAACTAACCCTTAGTTTTAGAAAACAACATTTTTCAAAAATTATACAGTTTCGAGTAAACTCAAACTATACAACAAACTACTAACTACTAAATTAATTAACTTATTCCCTAATTCGAATAATTTTCAGTTTAAACAAGTCGGTTGAATTTTGAAGAGGGAAGTTTGATTTTGGATTTTTATATCGGGCTCAAAGTTTTTGGGTTAGTTTTAAAGCAAATTGGAAAATTCGATGTATGTGCTTGTTATAAGACCACAACTTACGGTAGCAATTAGCAATTTTCATTATAGGAAGTACATTTCTATTAGGAGATTATAAGAAAGGGAACACAAGGTAGTTGAACTTCATAAACGTGAAACCTAATTACGTTCGTAAAGTTTCATAGCTGGAGTCGGTAACGTTTCAGCCAAACCCGCGACCCGGCGCCGTATCCATGGTAACGGCGTCGGTCATGTTAACGGTAACAAAGATCCGGGCTACAGTATTAAATGTCGCTTGCCGATTTGAGCTTTTGAAATGGTTTAGGGACAAGATTAACAACCGGCTTTAAAAGCTTTATGTGACAACCACTTAATATATTCCAATTTTCGCTTCGGTAATGATAGAATGTTGTCCACTCACAACAAAATAGTAGATAAACAAAAAGTACGAATGAACGTTTGTATAAAATCTTCCTGTTTACACGCTCCAATTGTCAAATACATTAGTCATTTACGTCCCTAGAGTAAATAGTTTTTCCAACTTCCTCACACGCACTTTCCTCAAACGACTCGCATACGTAGTAGTAATCCGTTAAATATTTCAAGTTGATTCTTCATTGAAATAAATATTACGATAAAAAAGTTATACAATTTAAATAATTTTAAAGTTATTTATCGGGGTTAAATAAAAGCGACGCGACGACCCGTAGGGGCGTCGCACCGAGCCCAGTCGATATTGGCATTCCTCGAATGTTGCCCCTATAATGTAAACGTTCCGAATGCTTCACAACTTTAAAATTTGTTAAAAACAACTTCAAATTTGCATAAATCCCAGAGTAAATTAGATAATATCGAGCGCTTTTAAATTGTTTGCAAAAAAGGTGGTAAACTTTAAACTATCCTAATTTTTTAATAAACAAATCGGCGCTCTATTATTTTTCAAGTTACGAAAGGTGAGGAACTGAAATTGTTAAAACATACGGATTGTTTTAATTAAAAGTGTAGTCTGGTAATTAAACGTTACGCGTTTTCTTTTGTGAGTTTCAGTCGAAATTCGTCGAGAAAATTATTTTGATAAATAAATTGCGTTTTTTTACGAGAAATAAGTTTTACTTATATTGTAAGCGAATTTCGTAACATTTAAATAAAACTAAATACGAGACATGAATTATTATGCAGAAAAAAATTAAATTTGGGACGAAAATTAAACGAAAATGAGCGAAAAAGAAATGAAGGAAATCTGAATGTGCAAATATTTAGAAAAACCTAAGAGCGGAATCGAAGGAGGTAACCCTGGTAGAAACTTTTAAATGAATTTTTTTATTATTATATGAAAATTTCGGAATAAAAAATTTGTTTGGCAATTTACAAAATTAAGTAACAATTCATTAATTTTTTCGGATTCAAATAAAGGTTGGTTTATGTGCGCCGTATCCGACGATTCGAATAGGTCAAACACTGTCTAGCCAACAAAAATCGTTGAACGTGAAAATTGCGGGGTGCTTAAACCAAGTTACGATTTGGAACTGTCATCTAAAGACAACATGATCGCATTACCAACTTCAATCCAAAATATATAACTCGGACGTTTTTAACCCCAATTAAATAATTTGGTAAGCGGTTCGCTGATCAAACGTTACCGCTTACTTGTCAAATAAAACTCCGATATTTCGGTTATTTTCCTTTTAAATTGAAGCGAAACTGTCCATGCTTTATCAATCTGTCATCAGTTTTCAGTCTGACCGCTTTTGAATAAAATTGTTTGATTTGATCGGTCAAATAAGATTTAAGCCGATCTCGCAGTTTATCCCCAAATATTTTACTTAATTTCAGGATCAGACAAAATCAAAACTTTCATACTATCTGCAATCCCTTAACCCTTTGTGTCCTCTCGAAACTGCAAAGTTTAATATGTAGCTACTTGCGATGTAAAAAATTCTTTTATTTTTTTTGTTTATCGAATTTAATGAATAATCGTGGTCCAGGACACCAAGGGTTAAGTTTATTACATCGTGAAACCCCGTTAGGGGTCAACAAACTTTTCTGGCTTCTTTCTAGCCTTGTTTATTTCGAAGTCGACAAAATTGAAATTGACCTTAAAGAGGTCATTCAATCCTAAAAAATTCTGTGCGAGTAATTTCTGGGCCCTCTACCATTTTCAATCACCATAATCAGCTAATAAAAAAAAATTATTTCCTTCTCTATCGCATATCTTTGACTTACTCGCAAGGTTGGGGACCTACTGTTTAATCCAAAATGAGCATGACAAACATAGAACTTATAACCGGTCACTCATCCACTTCAGCGGTTATACTTATGATAAAACTTGAACACAATGAAAATACCATTTTTTTAATAAAACATCCAACAAACAGCCATGGTTGTTCGGCTTTTATATATTCGACTGTTCGCTAGTCATTAATGATAACCGTTGATAATACATTAAAACGCAACAGCAGTACCGTCAATGACGGAATTAACATGATCTTTTGACACAAAGGAGAGATTCAGATAGTCCTAACAGAATTCATCAGAAACCACAACCAACTAATTGGCTCGTGACTCGTTCTGAATTATATTACAATTGAAGCACCCCTTGCAGAATATGAAACGTTTTACCCTCTCGTTTAAAGTTTTTGAAGTTTAATTTTATTAACATTTTTTCTATGTGTACCTTCCTCCAATTTTCTTGCTCCCAGGTGTTTGGTGTGAATTGTTCATGAGAAATATATTTCGTAACGATGATGTGGAATGGTTTGGCTTACGAGTCGATTAAAATATTTTGTACGTATTGTTAAGGGTCATAAATTTTAATTAAACTAAATGGTCATAAAATCACGAGCTTAAATAATTAGATAACATAATTACAAAAATATTTAAGTAATTTGGAGGTTGACGAATTGTTGTTCTCATTAAAGTTGTTGACATGATCATTTCCACGGAATAATGCAGATGAAAAAATTACGAACAAAAAGGAAAAGCAATTTAAATACCAGACGCGCATTTGTAAGGTTGAAAAGTTGTAAATAAAAGGGAAAAAATGGAGAAGAGCGTACATAAAATCCAACTAAAATAAAATTTGAATGCTGTAATACAGACAAAAAATTACAAAAAGAGACATAATCCAAACAATATTCATGAAAATACTTCTTAGATGATTTTTTAATAAGAAGTAAAAAAAGAAAACGTGTCGAAAGGTAAGATGGAAAATGAGATATCGCAGTTTAGGCCGCGTTAGAAATTGTTAAGAATCTGGTGGCATCTCTCATTTTTGTCGTTCGTCTTCTAAAATGCTAGTGCGACGTGAAAATCGAGATGTCGGTTCATTTTCTTTCAGAGCGTCCATAAATAAATAAATTTCTATTCTTTCCCACCGATATCCGTCTTTTTTATTACAATAATTCACTCTTCCATCTTATCTCAGAGGTTGAAACTAAAAAAACAACAATTGGAAAATTTATCTCGTTTTCATCAAATATAATGAATCATGTAAATCACAATCGATTCCATAATGGCTAGTAAAATTTGGAATGGATGAATAAAGTAGAGGCATTTATCAAAATAAAACATTTCCTAGGAGAGCATTTTATTTGAAGTTGATCACAACCAGATGCCATTTTATAAATGTGACGTCCAATTTATTCGGGCACGAGTTACAAACAACATTTCGTCGAATCTTCTTCGGGCATCTTTCTTGTATTTATGTTTAAGTCTAGACCTTGAACAAAAGCAATAAAGAATTCCAATAGTCGTTGTAGTTTGTATGTATGTACAAAACAACAATGCCAAAACTGAAAAAAAAACAAGCGTATGGAAACAAAGAATTTTCTAGTTGACAGTGTCGTCAACATCCCCGGAGACATGTCGAGCTTTCACTGAATGTAGGTTTTTAAAACTCGCGTTGGTTAAATAAAGCTTGATTAATTTTTGAGTAAGGAAATGCCTTCGTGCCGAAACGTTGTTCTCGTTACTCAACAGGATTAGATGTTATTTTTCATCGAAATGCAGATATTTATAATAAAACGAATCGATATAATTTTCTTTTGTTCTCAACCGTTCCAATTTTTCACTTCTGTTGGAGCAATTCCTTACAGTTTTCCAATAAACAAATTAATAGATTGATGGATTGACGGATGGATGCCCCGATTAATACTAGGCTTGGCGTGCCATTAATGTTATATGAATTGAAGGGCTACAATGAGAACTTGATGCTCCGTTTACTATAATATCATCTTTTTAAGGATCATCATCTGCAACAGATGCAGTATACAAGAAACTCCTACAAATTTTAATAGACATTGCGGGTCTAGGACGATATCTAGTACAAGAAGATATTATATTTATTAAAGAAAACTCAACAGGATTTGTTAGATAACATTAAAATGAAGCGTTTTAAATACGAATCACGAACAAATGTTTTATATCGATTAGCAATAATCGATTTTAAAGTTTCTAATATCTGTGCGATATTCGCCTTTATGGGGCATTCTATTAACGGTAGGTGTTGATTTACTTACGCTACAGGCTGTGCGTGGCGAACCAACACGAGAGCAGAAGTAGCACTTGTAGTAGTGTAAAAGTGAGTAATTATTAGTTACCCCGTCCCTCGTAGATTACAAAAAATCAAAAAAAAACTGAAAACTACGAATTTAAAAATCTACTTTGATCGTTTAAAAATGTACAATACGATTTTCAAAAAAAACTATATTTACTCTTCCCTCCAGGGCCGTAATAAGTGCTTATGGTAAGCGGTGTAATTTGAATAACATTACTCTCCCCTCCGGTTCAAAAAAAATCTTTTTAAATACCTACTATTTATTTATACAATATTAAAAGTATGGTTAAATCAAAACAAATTTATTCTAAAATGTGAAGAAATTGCTGTAAAACCGGGGGGTCTGGGGGGTATGGAATACCCCCCAGTACAAAGAACTAACAAGGTAACTTTTCAAAATTGAAAAAAAAGGCCAATTTAATTCTTTAGTGAATATCTCCACTTTATTTATAGCTGGGCCCAGACCCCCCGGTTTTACGTCAGTCTTTTTAAATTATAAGAGGTCTTTGCTAGATCTTCTACAATATGATGAAACGGGCGTTAAACCGGGAGGTCTGGAGGAGTTTCCCCCCCCCCCCCAGCACTTGGAATTAATGAGATGAATTTTCTAAATTGTCGAAGACGATAAAAACGATGATAATTCTTGAGAAAACAATTTTTTACTTGCGGCTGGGGGGTATTCCATTTTTTTAATTGCTTTTTGTACCATTTTATATCATTCTGGCTAGTAAAGATTTTTTAAATCAGAGTACTACTGGATACCTTACTTTCGAACAAAGGGAGCAAGAAAGCTGACATTAGGATCCTTTATCCTTTAGAATTAAAAAATTTAATAAAAGAAGTTTACTTTTTTAACGTTCAAGCCGCTAACGTCAAACTTTATCGCTCCCTTATTGGAGAATTAGCGAGAAATCTTGACGGCAGCGCCTTTTAGCGTTAAAAAAGTGAACTTTTTTTAAGTGATCATTTGTCATGAACTTTTATCGTGGGGGAGGAAACTTTCTCGCTCCCTATTGCTTTTGCTTAGCCGTTTTTACACAGCTGCATGAATTCGACTACTGATACTATTTCACGTTACTTAATTTGTAGCGCGTATAAAATGATATCACTTGTAAATCGTTAACGTGCCATTAAAATTTTCGTACGTGCCACCTCTGGCACGCGTGCCATCGCTTGTTTAAAACTAAAAAAATAACAAACATAAGAATGTCGTAAAACACTCGGTCTATCTTTCTATTCGTAACGCCATTATAAACTTCCTCTTTCTTTCTTTACTATTATCAGTAATTCAAAAAAAGTTTACGCGCTTCTAAGACATAAGAATATACCGTAAAAAAAACTCTTCCTCTCTTGACACCACTAAAGCTTCACACTAGAAGAGTGCAAAATTTGCGTTCGCTTTGGAGAAATGCTCGCTTCAAAATTTAAGTTTGATGATGATACCTAACCTAACTTAGTTTTTTTATTAAAAATCCCTCGTTTGAACTGAAATAGTGTTCATAAATTAATTTTTTTACTAGCTAAGTCACGTAGTTGATTGTGTAAACAAAATAGAGCACACCAAATTCATATTATTTTGCAACTTTGCAACCATGCGCCACGCTTTCACCGACTCGCCTAAATAAAAAAAATTGTGGTCGTTGTTCCGGCCGTAAAATGAGTGGTTTACGGCCTCATTTGAGAATCGAAAAGTGCCTTTTTACGTCCTAGGGAGTAAAAAAAGGGGTCTTTTTACTTTTCACGTCCTAAGGAGTAAAAAAGAGGTCACAAATAAAAGTGAGGTGGTTCCGTTACAACGAAAAGCAGTTTACACCACTCGGACGTAAAGTGATTTTACACTCTCGGGTGCGGATCGTGCGCCTCGGCTTCGCTCGCTTCGCCTCGGCTTCCAAAAACTCCGCCCCTCGGGTGTAAAATCCCGTTTTACGTCCTAGTGACGAAAACTACTATTGTAGCGACTGAAAGAAGCGAAGCCAAAGCGTTTGGAAGCGAGTCAAAGTGCCAAAGCGTACACCCAAAACAAGTGTTTGGTTGCGCTTTGAAACGAAAGCAGTGCCAAATAAACATGACCAAAATAGCACCAGTGCGGCCTTTAGGCCGCATAGCCTGAACAATATAGTATAACATAATAGTATAATTTTGAAATATTACCAGGTACATCTCATTCACAGTTGATCACGTTAGCTGCAAGGCTATGACTGTCTAAGGGACCTACTACTCCAATGAATTCCAAACCACGGCAACATACCAGGAGATTCGCACTTGCTATCTTGTCTGACATGGTCACGTACGGCATTACTAGACACAAATGCTCATTCTTTTACAAAGAACCAAGGATGCAGTTTAATGTCGTGCCCAGGACACAGTAAACTGGATTGCTAAGTAAGTAGCTCAACGCACATATGTCCAACCTAAAATCAACCCATGACCGTGTGTAGGGACCTTTACATTAGTATTATTAGGGCTCATATTTTTCGGTGCGTATCTATATTTATAATTTATGCTAATCGTTACTACGACCCAAATTGTGCGATTAGAATAATTAGATAATAGAGAAACATTGACCCGGGTTGATTGTGGTGAAAGTAATGTAATTGAGATTATGATAAGAAAAGATATAAAGATAAATTAGTAAAAGCTTTTCTTGACCTTCACGTTTTGTCAATTAGCCAAAACTTGTGCAAATATAAAAATTGGTTCTTATCCGTGAAGTGTGTGATTTGAACCTAAATTTTTCGCTCTGTAAATCACAAAGCCGCTCGTGGTTCAAATATTCAAATTACAATGGCTTAACGTGGAATCCAAACCACGGCACAAATGCCGGTGAGTGCGGGTGAGATATTAATTCGCGACCATCTGGTCCGCATTTAACGCCTCCACACCAAAATTAGCGTACGATTTTATTAAAAAAATATTGTTAAAAATAAAAAGTGCCCATAAACTTAAATTGATAGCAAAATTCGGTAAGAAAAATATTCGGTGCGAAAACCGCATATATCGCAAAAGAAAATCGATGACCTGCATCGGAGAGAGTGGATGACCTCGTTGATTTACTGGACAAGATGACACATCCAATGATAGATCTTGGGCAAACAGCTCTTAGCGACTCTGGAATTTAATTAGACTGAGGTTGAAGTGTGCTTTGGGATTTCGAAAAATTGTTCCAAAACAAAAGAAAATCGATGCTGGAATATATTTCGAAAACATTGAACAACGTATCACATTGGTAGTAAGTGATTTATTGCAAACCTTGAATGTTTCAAAACGTGAATTTTTTTAAATTCTATTAATAAACATCACACGCATTGAATTCCGTAAGAGGAATGTGTATTATATGAGTCGTATTTACTAGCCCCGATGTAGTAGTCGATACCGATATTTACAAGTCGTTAGATTCGACAATTCCAAGTTCATATTTATTTACATAATATAAGTTTGATTTGCAAATCAGCAACTTAAACATAAACTTACGGGTACGGTAATGATTTATTATAGTAGTAACAACTCGATTACTTACTTCAGCGGTTCTCAAACAATATTATTTTAACTCAAAGGGACGTTGAACTTTTCAACAACAAATCCTTTTAATTTGTCGACTTCACCGACGGACGTGAAGAAGAAATAAAAACTTGTTCCTCTAAATATTCTTCCAATATGAAATAAGCTCGGAAAAACTGTAATCTAAAATCGATAAAAAGGAAAACAAAATTGTTTTTCAATGTTTTTACCAAACACAGTAAAAATTAGTTTAGTTGTTTGGGATATAAGTAAAATGAATAAAAACGAAACGAGAAAAGTTAGATAAGTTAAGAAATAATTTTATAGTCCATAATTTAAACATTTTCTTCTACGCAATAAAAATTTTACGATATTATTGTGTGCGGAGCGCGTACTTAACAAACAACAATTTTCCGTTTCCCACGGTCTACGATTTTCTGTTGTAACAAATTCGAGTAGTAATTTGCCATCGATAACGGACGAACAACTTAAAACTGCAACTGTTTAAGGTCGTAAACAATGAGATTAGATAACAAAGTTGGTGATCCAAAGAGTAAACAAATAACTGCAGAGAGTACGTTATCTAAAGATGCAACGAAATGGATCGAACAAATTATTATTTAGCCAATATTTGCACAAAACAAGTTGTGAGGTTTAATTATTATTAATTACCAGTTCAATATTATTACCCACAAGAAATCCGTTTATGTAAAAAAAAATAATTTGATGATAATAATATTTAAATTCACTTTAACAGGTTAAATAGGTTACAACCTGCGGTTATACATTTTGATATGGTTTTTAAAATTAGAAAAAAAACCTGGAATTTTAGTAAAAGAAAAAATAGATTAAAGCGCTTTTTGATTAACGTTTCAAAAGTTCAATAGTGATGTTGTGGCTTCGCTCGGAACATTACAAAAAGTTTTCCAAACTTCAGTAAAATCTATAAAACGACAGGTTAAATGAATCTATCGATCAAAATGAAGTTAAAGCGAAATATTGCTGAAGTGATGGTAAGGGGCAGCATCCCATTTCTTTGTTTTCCACTTGTTTGAATTTTTGAATATAAATTAATTTTGTTACGTATTGTAAACTTGATTTTGATTTGGATTTTTGCAATAAAATACATAGTTCTGCATATTGCAAAATTTAACCCCATGGGCGGACAAGGAAGACTGGGTAAAGCAGAAATAGATAAGCGCAGTATGTTCAAAAATTTATGAGCTTCGCATGCAACAAAGAACATCCAAGTATACGAGAAGCAACAAAAAAGGTTCCTTCTCGAGTAATTTAGAATCAACGAACCTTCACAGACGAGTTCCTATTTTACTTTCATTCTAATTGATTTATCAAAGTATTATTAATTTATGGTTGAGGCTGACGACCTCCGCGTTTTCTCTAATGTTAATCATCTGTTGCCAATTTTATGTTAAAACATGGATTTACGTACGCCTAATTTTCACTATTTTGACCTCCCCCAGCACACCGCAATTGAGATCAAGCCCAGTTGGTCTATGAAATAAAATACTAGTAAAATTTTGATTATCTCGATGGGGATGTTAAATGTTAAGATATTTTTGATGACAAATGAGCCTTCTTCACTTTTTTGAGTGAACCTAGAAGTAGAAGCTCTTTTATTTATGGACTACTTAATAATTTTCCGATTTGTTCCTGTAAGGAACTTCAGTTATCATTAGTCAAGGTTCCAAAGACATAGATCAATAACCGAAAAAGCGATATATTCTTTCACTGCTGACCACAGACCATCTGGTTCATGCATTCGCATTCCGATACTGAACACATTATAAATGTACTAAATAATTATTTCGCACTACGTTGAAGTAAGAGAAAAAGATGCTGAACTGACTGGAAGTGGTCTAATAGCCCTCATTGCTGTCCTGAGTTATTTATCAAACAGATATGAGCTTATTAAAATTAATCCCACTCGTCGTTTTTGCTTTTGAGCATTTTTTTTGGGTTTTACCATGTTATAGGAGTAGTAAATTTCCCATTCATCGTTTGCAGGTTGTAGAACTCGCCTAGCGGCTCGTCTTTTCAGTAAAAGTGACTTAATTTTACGGTAACCGAAGTTACCTGGTTCAATTCCAAACAAAGTAAGAATATTAATCTAGTGATCTCTAATAGAATCGTAATGACAAATTTGATTCTCAATCCGAAATCCAAAATAAAACATAGGAAATCAACATTTCGCCCACACACATCACAGACAGATGCGAGACGATGATTGTAAGCGTCAATTAAATATTCCGCCAATAGTCTACTTGATGCGTATAAGATAGATCAGGTGTTTCTAAAAATAGAATTTCCAACCAAGAATGAATTAATAGGATTCCTATTGTTCTACTAATCCCGAAAAACCTCGTTAATCTATTGCTAAAATCGAGTGAATTAGTAGAGCAGTGCGAGAATCTCATTAATCTAGTTATGCGAGTCATTCACATGGTCCTTAAAAAACGATGATGAGTTTTTCGGAAAAAAAACAAGGCCGGATTACTCTTTCATATGCCCGTAAACAAAAGTTTTCTGCCCCCTTCTCATTACATCACCAGCTTCCCCAAACCGCTTTGTTTCCTCTAAAAGTATAAAAATGTCCGGAACTGCTGTAAATTTTGATTTTTTAATCCTAATAATTTACCATTTCAAAGTATGGCAACCCTAAAATTCCTGACAATTTTTAATTTATTATACAAAGTTAACCACAAGTGCCAAATTTTAAAATTCTTACGAAGGCTTGAAAATAAAAGTGCAACCACAAAGCAAAAATTTACAGTTTCCATTTTAAATTTTAAATTAATTATTTTAAATTAATAGTTAGTAATTTTCTCCCTTCTACTGTCTCGCATACTTGGCACCTGAATGGTCAACTAGAAAAACAAAAGGTCAAAAATTGTAAGTCGCTACTTCTGAAGTTGCCTAGTTTCCCTGCCCTGGACAAACACGTCACTATGCAAAAATACCTATGATGATTTTTTAAACAGTTTGCGCAAAAATAGTCCAGGAAATAAACTTAAAACAGCTTCAGTGCGGCCTTCAGGCCGCACAGCCTGGCAATCTAGTGTCCCAGATACTCAAAACTGCTATAATTTTATTTTTAAATAAACGTAAAACAATAAAAAGATAAGTGGTTCGGTATTTTTTGGAAAAAAATCGCATGTCAAGTTAATTTTATTGCAGTACTATTTGGATTTTGATCGATATCAGAGACGGTCATTGCCTGCAGCTTACACGATAAACTGTGAATTCGGGGTACGGGGTTCAAACCTAAGAAAGTCAAACTTTTTTATGACCAATTCTCCGTGTTTGGGAGGGCACGTTAAACTGACGGTCCCCATAAGTTGATGAATTGCCATCATTAACAAAGAAAAAACAGGCCTACAGGCACATCTGAAGACTAGCCTAGCAAGCTACCTATCGGATGTAAAACTAAATATCCCAAGATGTAAATAATATCCCCCAATTATTGGGGAGCTCTATTAGAGCAAATCTGAGGCAATTATCAATTTATTTCGATTTACTTTCAATTAAAATTGTTTTATCAAAAAATTGTAGATTCATCAGTTCCAGTTGAACAAAGTTTTTTTTTAAGATTTTCTTACACCTGTACTTTCCCCTATTTTATACGGTAAAATCTTGTAATCGTACAGAGAAAAATATGAGCCAGATGATTCTGAAGGTCCCATCACGTGAAACAGACTTTCACATCTGTGTGTGCTTTTTCTAAAATTGGTTCACAGAAATGTGAGACTGAGAATAACGTGCAGAAATGCATTGTAAAATATGAAGGAAGAGGCGTAAATCCGGGGGGTCTGGGGGGTATGAAATACTCCCCAGCTATAAGGAAGCGATAAGATGTTTCAAAATTGATAGAAACACATATCTGAATCTTGGAAAGTCGTCTAAGCTGGGGGGTATTCCATACCCCCCAGACCCCCCCGGAAAACTTTTTTCAAGTATTCAATTTCGTCTCATTTTTCGTGCGAATCAACATTTCTGTGGTGACCTAAGCCCCCTATCTACACCACTGGTAAAATTGATTGTTTTATTTTATGTAATTTATATTCAGGTGAACGTCTTCTTTGGGTATATTTTAATTTTCTAGCGGCGTACAGTTTGCATACCACTGGTAGCCGTAACGTCATAAATAATATGATTCACATTGGGAGATTTCTGGTTTGACATGTTGATTTATTGCAGTGGTGGCTTATTCTATTCACTAATTTTACATTATGTTATTACTTTATTTTTATTATAATATGATGTTGCAGTTTATATTATTATTATTATAAACAGTAGAACTTGTTTAAGGCGGAACTGGTTGGAAAAAAATATTCCGTATTAATTAGGTTTAGGTTTCAGCAAATACTTTTATAAATTTGGGATCATAAAAATTTCTGTGATTCCAGCTTTTACAGGATCCTATTTACATAGGTTTTATTGGACTAGCTGAGACGAAACTGATGGAAATGCAAAAGCCAGGCGCGTAAAGATCAGGGAGCCATTGAACCCTCCAAAATCTGTAAGTCCTACCGACGAAGTTCATTAAGAAATCCAGCAATTGCTGGTTGGATTACAGTAATGTAATGCAAAATGTGACCTTTTTTTGATTGCTGTGCAAAATTAATTACAACATCGCAAAAACAAAAAGGGTTAAATTGGCAAAATTAATTTTCAATCACCATGGAATTTAAGGGGTCATTATAATCGACGTGTGCGATTTTTTTCAAATTTTTTACCACTCTTTCCCTCCTTTGTCATAGTTCCCCCCGAATTCGCGTTTTACATTAACAAAACGCCACCACACGGAATAATTGGAACTGCTGAAAGACGTAATGTTGTTATTGACAGTAGCGCCACCAACGGTAATGTAAAACGTGAATAACATAGATCGGCCTACGATGTTCGCAGTTGGCTACTCTGATCTTTGGTAATTTTAATCCTCAATTTTTTTGCTATCGAAGCACTCCAGATTTTTATATAAATGTATCCATTACTAAAGTTTTTGCTAAAGCTAAAGCCGGAGCACAAGAAATTGTACTATTCTAAATGATTTCTTGTTGTTTTATACCTATTCACAATTAAATTTTCTGCACTTCGCATTTATCGTTTCTTGTGAAGTGCGAGGCCAAAATCCGCGCTATGTAAAGTCATATAAGTAGTGCGAGGGTCGCAGGCCAAGCTATATTTTGTGATGGTTGAGAACCGCCTTAGAAAGTAAATAAAAAGAGTGGTCGTTTTCAGTGTAAAATAGTCACCGTTACTTCAGAACCCTCCCCCCCCCCAGAAACGTCCAGTGGTTACAAATCAAAAACCCTTATCTCATTTTGCTAAAATCAAAATTGATGAAAACTATTTATTAATTTTTTTAAATTTTTATGGATGCAACCGAGAGCACTAAAACTATAAACAAAATTCGCCATCTTGTTTTGATTATTATGAAATAATTTCGTAATTGAATTAGTTTTTTTTTGTCAGAACAGTCAATGTGAAAAAAATTGTTTTTTTTTCTTAAAATGAGATGAAAACACCTGCAATTTATTGTCAAATTCCTATAAAATATTTTTTTAAATAGAATTTAAGTTAATTAATTCGTTTTTAATTTGTGACCTTCCATTGAAAGGTTCACTTAGGGTTATTGTATTACTGACACAGTATCGAGATGCTCAATTTTGTCCTAGAGAAGATCCCCTCCAAAATACAAAACTTCAAATTATTTGCTTCTTTTATATCTCAAAAAATTGTTATATTTTCGAAACAAAAAAAAACTGAAAATGTACGCAAGGACAAAAAAATTTTCATGAAAAGCAAATTAAATTCAATAATCCCCCACCCCAAAACGGAAAGTCCTCTCAATCGGAATTAAAAAATGATAAACTTGGCTAAATAAATTGCAAAAAATTTTCGTCCAAAATTTAAAAAGCGAAATTGAGAAAATAGGTCAGAAAACCACACAAACAAAAGAAGTTTAATTAAAATGAAAACACAATTATAACCTTCTAATGAATGTTCTCTTTTTTTAAAATTAATTAAACAGTTGAACTTGAACTTGTCCTTGTATCGTTAAAGCTTAGTTTATTTATATTATATCAAAATATTAACTTCCAATTATGTCATACAAACTAATTAAACTTCAACCAATTGTGGTTAAAACGAGCAAGAATAATCTGAAAAGCGTGCAATACTAACGCAATCAATTAGCGATTTTCCAGAGTTGGTCTAAATTTACATACGCAAATATCATATAATTTTATTGAAAGCCTTGAAAATGCGAAGGTCTAGAAAATTCTCATAATTGAAGAGAACGTTGTGCGATACAAAGACGGCGTTAGAACCACGGGCGTCATTCATCAAGGCTTTTATTCCTCGCACCACCTGCTACACGCCGTTTTGTAACTAAATAATATGCTTGTAAATTCTCTCCACGATCTTTTCATACACATATATTACAATTTAAACCTTGTCATAAGATGTAAGAAATACTTGTTAATTTAAGCCGTCAAACGTTAAATCTTTAATGGCATGCTAACGCCTATTAAAATTTAAATAAATAAATTAAACATCACCTAATATCAAATTAAACGTAAAATTCCGAATTCCAAACCGATTAAATCATTCCAAATACGTAAGATAAAAAATTAAACCTAAACACGTTGATGTCATTATCCATATTCTTTCGTCCTTTGATAAAGCCCATTTGAGCGTAGTAGTAGATGGGGAGAGAACCCTAATATAGAACCAAAGGCAAACATTTACCCACTTGGCATCCTTGTTGCACTTGGCGGAAATGAACCTCTTCATCTTCTCTTCCATGTTTAGATTTTTCCTTCGTCCGCGACCTTCGTGCCGAGACCTTTCGTATTGAAACAATGAAATTATTTCTCTGTTTTGAAATGAAAGGCAGGTTGATCTGATTGCAAACTTTAGCTTTCTACCTCTAAGCGAGACAAAAGCGTTCTCTGCAACAGCTCCCAAAATATCTTCTCAGCCATAAATTATAACGTACATCATTCAAACACTTAGTACCACTTTTGAATACCCCATAGAATTGAAGCTTTTCGACAAAAAACGTAAACCACTTTCATTTCCATCTTCACGTAACATAATTCGCTCTAATATTGCAGCGCAACAATCAATAAATTAAAAGCAAAACTTGAACAACATTAATCAACTTGATACTAGTAAAACCGGCGTTTTCAATTTAAGAATATTAATTAATTACTTTGTATTATTACTACAAAAGAACGTGTCGGGGAAAATCACAACAAACAAAATTTAATTGAGCAAAGTTTCTCCCTGAAAATGCGATTATAACACATTAATTTTCAACATGAACGATCATCTGCTTGTATAAGTGAACAATGATCATGAACACAAATTTTGTCGATATCCATTTAAGGGTAAACCACAATATATAGCAACCCCTAAATTATGTAATCGCAGAAGCCGACTAATGTTGACCTTTAAACATTTAATATAATTTCAGCAAAAGGAAAGTCGATTCACAAATTTTTAACGCACCCAAACAATGGGGTAATAATTAACGTGCGTTATTTCTTTTTATTACGTTTTCAATTTAGTTCAAGAGATTATAACACAAATCTAAAACCAATTTTCTGCAGGGATTTAGAAAATGATGACTAGGTAATCTAAGAACGATTCGATGTAGTTAAATCTGGAAAACGAGAAGGTCACATCCCTTATTTGCAAACTTTACGTTCTATTAAGTTATCAGAAAGAAAAATAGGACGAAGGTTTCCTCGATAGTAAAAAAATTCGAATTTATCTTTATCTGAACTATCTACAGTTTTCAAAGAATTCTATCAAGTTTTGCCTGGCGCACAGATCCATGCATCTGTTTTTTCATTCGTTTTATGATCATAATAATAATTAAGAACCGATGTAGACAAAAAAAAGTTTTTTAAACTGAATTATTAGCTACAATTCACTACAATTAGCCAAAAATGAACTTAAATGGTTTTACCAATAAACAGACGATATATTGTAACTATCAGCAAGTGAGACCGCAGGCCGAGCATCTATGAGGTTCATGGAAGTTCGTGACCCTCACTTTGTGCCGTTGAACTGTTCTTTGATTTACATTTCCACATGTTCGACACCGAACAACCAAGTAGACTAAATCAACCCAGTGATGACACTGATGACGAGATGTGCAGAAACGAAATATGCAACGTTTCTTTAAAGAGAGCACTCAAACGTTCTCCCTCCACACCAACTACGCAATTGTTCTTAGTCATCACTGCCATCACTGAGTGGGTTCGGTCTAACGATTCCTACCCTGTGCACAGGAATGATTACAAAAACGGGCACGTTAACCGGGCCTAAAAGCTACAGTTATTTACAAAAATACAGCGGAATCTGATAGATAACAAAAATAAAACGTGAGCTATAGGCAAACGTCAAAATATCGATTAATTTAAGAAATTATCGATTATAAAGTTTTGATTTTTCATGCATGAATCGCATGGTTGTTTCATTTGGGTCTAGGCGATCGTAAAAATTAACAATCAAATAATCGATTTTTCAATTACTCGATTAATCTATTGTCTGAATAATTTATTTGTTTTATCTTATTATTTATCAACCGCCTAATGCAACAAATAATAATATTTTTGCACCTGAACGTATGTAACCATGGAATCTTTGGGGAATTTTGAAAATAAAAGTTGGTAAGAGGGAGGGAGATCCAACAAGAGGCAAGTGTGGTTGAAAAGTTTGGAAATGACTTCTTTTCATGGATCAAAATTATTGATCCAGTTGTTTGATCGCATTTTTTATGGTAGATTGGTATGAAATTCTTCTCTAATATTAACGTAAGTGATTTTACACATTTTCTATTTAACATCTTCTGGATGCAAACTAAAAATCTTTTTGTTGGTGATAAGTTTTACATTCGTGATTCCTTATTATCAACTGGCGGCCAAATTTCCATCTTTTGCAGATAGTGTCACTGAAGACACCAAGAGCTTCTTATGGTCAATACATTAGATATTTTCTTAGGACTCACGAAACGCGCATTGCGCGACCCGTATATTCTCCGATTGTGGGCTACATACCCGTCAAGTTAGCTACCTTTTTTTTCAAAAAGGATCAAGCGACGTTGTGACCAACTTCACTGCCGAAGTTTGATGCACTGTTGGCAGAATTGATACTATTTAAGAATTGTTGAACTGGGGGGTATTCCATACCCCCCAGACCCCCCGGTCCTAATACCATAACGTGGAAGTGTATGTATTTTGAACGATCACGAAGTAATAGAATCAATATGAAATCATAAATTCTATTGGTCTCGGAGACCGGGGGTTTGGGGGGTATAGAATACCCCCCAACCTCAAACGGAGTTATGAGTTGAGAGTGTCTATGCACTCCCAGCTTGTAAGGTGAGAAGCAGATTTTGTAGTTAGCTGTTTTTATTGTGTAATTATCATCCTCAAATTGAAAAATCTATCAACACCAATGCTAGGAGGGGTTGCAGCCATAGTTACTCAGCATACTTTTGCGAGCAACGGTAAGGGTGGTAGCCGGTAAGGGTATTTAGCAGATACCTGCATTCAGTAAGTAAACAGTAGGAGTGTTTTGGAATTTACATTCCTAAAGTTGGAAAGGTAATTGATCTATGTGCAATTAAGTTATAAATGATTAAAATATGCAGGTACAAAATGAATTCCTAGCCCGAAGTCGCATTCTGTTGTCGGTATGTGAGTTTGTCCTAAATACTTAGAGTAAAGCTTAATAAGCTTATATCTTCGAATCGCGGTTATCTAACTAGAGCCCCCGGTTCTACATATACATAAATTTGGGAGTGGCCGCAGCTAAACTTATACCAACAGCCAATACAAAACTCTGATATTATTTGTACTGATTTTGGCCCATTCCGCCCAAATTTTCTAATGATCCATAAAAGTTCAGATTTATATTTGTAATTTACACCCTAAACTACCATAATTCAATAAAAAAAATTTTAAATTCAAAGACCT
This sequence comes from Rhagonycha fulva, assembly GCA_905340355.1. NCBI lineage: Eukaryota > Metazoa > Arthropoda > Insecta > Coleoptera > Cantharidae > Rhagonycha > Rhagonycha fulva. Next base: position 42,749,053 of record HG996556.1, read on the forward strand.
GGTTAGCGTACTCCCCCCTAAAACTAAATACGATTAAAAGAGTCAATAGCGGAAAAAAGGAAAGTCCTAAGATTTTCTGTCAAATCCTATCTAGAAACTATATAAAAGTAGTTATTTGCAAAGGTTGCGATCTAATAAAATTAATGACAACATACACTACGTTGGTTCTTACGACTTACGATCGGGGGGTTTGGGGGTATGGAATACCCCCCCAATCTAAAACGTAGTGTAGGTTTCATAAGTACACGTAATTTTAGAATTAGAACCCCCATTTGAAAATTTCATATTTTTCTTTGTTGAAATAGTTGACTCATAAAAACTTGAGAGCGGAAGTAACGAAACGTGCGGGAAAGGATTAGCAAGAATTCGCTAATTTTTTGTAAAAAATCGGGAGTGGGTGGTCTCGAGTAAACTAATACCTTTTGTGAACATTAAATTAAACAACTAAATTTTAATTTTATTGTATTAATGCTCATAAAATGCTTATGTTTTTTGCGTTACTAACAGACAGACAGACGCTAGGCTTATTTGATAACATTATATTAGTATTTTACGCTACTAAAATAATGTTCGCCTGATGAAGTCATTGTAAGGCGAAAATGTTTACAAATGCAGAGGATCCTTGTTACAAGCGGACGTCGTGTCGTTATAAACGGTTTACTTATAAATTTTAATTGTGAAAAGTGTTTAGTACATTTTTTGGTGCTTCCGAAGCACTGATATGATTATAAATTATAAAAAACTCGAAAGAGACTCCCCATGCAATTATCCAATACGAAATAGTGAGATGAATAAAAGCAATCCAGTGAATCCTAAGAACACAGAGATCAACTGTTTCTCTCAGTTCCGACAGAGTATAGCAGAGTTGTTACTCCGTCTAAGGCACTAAATCCACTCCAGATTAATTTATCATGCACTTCCAAGCTCAGAAATCTCATTCCGCTATCCTGCCGTATGGAACGAATGTGGAGCAGAACAAAACAACTGCTCTCCAACCTGGACATAACCGTCCAAGTATGTAGTACAGACTACATGTCAGATTTAAACCTAATTTACGATGAAAATATTACAAATAAAAAGTTTTTGCTAAAATTGATGCGTTTTGACAAAAACAAAAGAGTAATGAAAACCGTGCTCCGATGTATTTGTAAAATGAGACTAAAGTTATACGTAAAGTTTGGGCAAAAGTTTTAAGATGAAAACTTTTTCACCGAAGAAGATAACACTAACAACGACAGGCAACTGCTTTAATCAACCAACGGCTCACTTTTAAATGAATTATGTAACTTCTCAAGATGTCGCCATTCTAATGCGAATCAAAAATGATATTTGAGTGATAATTAAACGAACGTCTTTTTATCGCCAAAACCTGGAAATCGGAATTGAAGACTTCAAATAACTAACTTGGTCGTGTCTCTATTTTTGCAGTTCAGTAATCTCTAACCAATTAGCGCGAAATCAGATTAAATATTCCGTTGCAAAATAAACAATGACCTAATAAGTAAAAAATTTCGTAATTAATTTATTCACCTAATTAATAACCTAATGATAAAAGCAACTCAGCGAGAAAATCGTTGGTAAATTAATTTTCAAACTTGCTTGGCTAAACTTTCAAGCATAATAAAAGTAAACAAGAAAGTTTACGGTTGCTGAGGGTATATCAAAAAATTTATAGTCAACGTACGTTTTATACGAATATCAAAGAGAATTGGAAGAAAATAATATGGAAAGTAAAAAACCAGATTTAAGTTTCAAAAGCATTGGAATCGCAATTTTTTACGCGATGAATATTCAACATTTGCGTACTTTTCAGTACGTAAATTCTTATCTTTATTTATCCTTTCACCTGTTTTCACCATTAAAAATCGTAATATTCGTTTCGTAATGCGACTTTCACTAAAATTATTTACGACAGCAGAAATTGTGAAAGATGAGCCCAAACCGGTTTGGGTTAATCCGCAAATAGGTTCGATCGAATATTTATTTACTGCGTATCGAAATGTTTCATTGCATCCTCGTATATATGTAAAACCAGAGTTAAAATAGAAAATTATAAAAATGTATAAATCAAAGGAGCGAGGATAACCAGGAAGAGAACGATTGACCTACTTTTCTCTAATTTGAACTTGATCTTTGTAAACCAGATAAGTGGTGTAAATAATGTAGTACTACTTCAGTAAGCATAATTGCATATCTCCATCAAAAATATTGCATGCAATATGTTGAAGATAAATTTTCAATAAATGAACAGTTTTTACGGTAAAACTAAAAAACCGTTTATTAAATCCGCAAATCCTTGTTTAATTAAAATAAATAGCTTTACGTCCAATAAACATTAACAATTATTGCAAAATTATAAACGACTTCTTGACGTCACCTCGTAACGTGTAACTGTAGCAAAAGGTAGAAGTTAATGGTAAAAAACCATTTTAATGAGCAAATAAGAACAATACGCGCAGATAGAAAAACTGTGCATTGTTTGGAAAAAGATTTTATGAGAATCAAACAGTTGAAAAACTCAAAAGCAGTTTGTTCTGCGGGTCTAACAAAGCGGCAATTTCGCAACTTGCAAGATAACATTTCACAAAGTTAGCGACCAACTTTTAAGTGCTCTTATTTAACAAAATTGTTAGCATCGAGGTGAAATGTGAAAATATAATTTTATTCAATTAAAATTTTTGTAATTAAATCGGAGTAGTTTTACTAATTTTTTAATTTTTGCTCTTCCATTATTTTCCATATCCAATTATGTTTTCATGCCATTGTAGAGCTTCTCTTGTTTGGTATTTCTCTTCACTTCCATTAAATGAAATAATCTTTTTAGTGCCCAAACTGAAATTCTTTATGAAATACAGCGCTTTATACAACCCCTTTTAAGTTTTCGTTTAAAAATGAAAAATTTGGGTAGAAAATCTCTCGAGTTTAAATTAAGTTCTTATAAAGTTCGCTATACACGTATACGTAAATTAATCGTTGTACTAATTTTATCAAAAGACGTTAAGTCGATAATGTGCAAATATTGAATGTGGCCTCGGTTGTAGAACAACCGTGAACGAAACCAGCCAGATCTCGTTAATCCATTCATGCCCGTCACGTTCAATCTCAAACTTCTGTAACTCAATTTCACTATTGCACATTGAATTAACGTTTAACGTTTAATTTTAGTTAGAGTATCCATATTTCAAGGTCAACACTGCGTCACGTTGGACGCCAAAGTAATGTCACTGACATAATCCGCTTGCGACACCAATAACCAAAAGAATTAGAGTATTGTTGTCCGTATTATTAAATTGTAATAATTATTTTGGTAGAAAACCGGGGGGTCTGGGGGGTATGGAATACTCTCCAGTCATCAAGAAATGATATTTTCTGTAAAATTAAATTTGGGGCTTTATCAATTTTTAAAGTAATTTTTAAAGTTCCATGTGCTGGAGGGTATTCCATACCCCCCAGACCCCCCGGTTTTACGCCCATTTCTTTACATTTTGAGATATCTAATTCTACCTTTAAAAGTAAACAATCGAAAAACCGGAATGTCTGGGAGGTCAGGTATAATAAAGAAAAATATGTTTTCGGCTTCCATACAGTCACAAATAAAAATGAAGTGGTCCCGTCACAACGAAAAGCAGTTTACGCAACTCGGGCGTAAAGAGATTTTACGTCCTTGTGACGAAAACTACTATTTCTTTGGAATTAAATTTGTGTCGTTATCGATTTTGAAAGCTTTCTCGTTACTTCCTTGTACTGGGGGGTATTCCATACCCCCCAGACCCCCCGGTTTGACGCCCGTTTCTTTACATTTTGGGGGAGAAGATCCAGACACTTTATAAAATAGAAACAATTTTTGAAAATTATATCAATTATATCTCATTGAAAAATGAGATAAAATTAGGTATTGTGTAGTTTATTTTCCTTACAAAGTCTTTCTCTGACCTTGAGGATGACAGGGGGCAGCTGTCTCCTTAGCTCCCCCCCCGCCTCTTGGCCGTTTAAATTTTTTTGAATCCATCAAACTAATTAATTAAAGGTAAAAAACTAAGAGTCTTTTAACAGTTAAAAGAGAGATCCATCGGTCTAGCTTAGGTTAGTGTTAAGAACCAATTTTTTTTATTAGTAGACCGCGTTAAAAAAGAAATCTACTGATTTAGCTTAGGTTAGTGTTAAGAAATGATTTTTTCAAATCAAAATAAATCCTTTTTACATAATTTAGGTCAGTATTTATCAACTTCTGAGACAGTGTCGTCTATTGAGAAGCTAACCGTATGGTTTCAATTGAATTGGAATGTCGTTAAATGCCAGTTCGTGTAATTTTTCAGTGTTTTGTAAATTTTAGACCCTATTTTCAATTATCCATAAAATTTATGTTTTATAATCGCTTTTTGGACCATTTACTAACATTCTTTCTTTCAGAAATTTTTAAATTCTTAGTCCGGGATTTCATGCTATCCCCGGATTTACAGTCTCCGTGTCAGCTGTTTGCATTCGGCAAATATTTATTATTGGCTAGAATAACTCTAATTTTAAGTAACAGTAAACCGTCACATTTCTCAACCACTTGTACAATAAATTGAAACAGTTAAGTATTAAAACTATCGGATTGCGCGTTTTGGGCGTCCAAATTTTGAAAACTAAGGCAATTCTTCAATGTTGAAAACAAAAGTTCAGGGCTTACTGCTGCTGACTGGTGTAAAAGAAAAAAAATAACTTAAAAATTCAAAGTAAGGTGACTTATTTAAAAATTCATCTTTAAAAATCTGTAGTTAGAAATTTTTTTTTTTCAAAAAGTGAAAGTTCGGAAATTAAGAGCTTTCCCTCTCGAAATTACATTTCAAAAACAAAAACATTCTGCTTTGAAGTTTCTTTGTGGAGTTTCTTAATTAATTTCTTGTTCACATCCCAACACAAAAATTTTACAAACTACGTTCGAAAAAAAGATCGGAATGCAAAAAGGGCAGAATCAAAAAATGTTAAATCTATTAAAATGCACATAATAAACTAAACGTAATAAAATATTTAAAAAGATCAAAAGTAGACTACATAAAGTAAGGACGAGTTCGCTTTTAAGTTTTTTGCGACCCTCTTTTAAAATAAAATAACTACGTTACTGGAGCACCTGATTCCCCAGCCGGGCAATATAGAGTTTCCATATGATTTATTGATTCCTGGCAATTTATACTGTTTAATGTGATTCGGCTGTTTCAATTTTTAATAAACCACGATTCATGAGAAAACAAAAAGACCGCACATTTTGATAAAGGAATTTCCTTGCAAATAACACTTCAAAGGTGGTCGATTATGACTGTTGTGCTAAATAGCGTTTTGGATCAACACCACGTGGGTGGAACATTGCCGTTAATACGCTACAATTTCATCGATCGATACGAACTGCATAATTTTGGATTTATTTAAATATGCGGAAACGATGCGATGTCATCAAATATGTTCTAATTGTTTGCACTTTGTAATTATGTTTACTTGCAATGGTTGATGAGAGTTTACAAGCTGACATAAAATAATATGATTTTGTAAACCCGGAGGCGCTTATATGCGCTTGCAGCTTGACCTACTTCCGGATTTTGTTAACTTGGATGACTGGTTTAGAGAAGCTATACATCGCATTGAATTATTTTTCTTTTCACGATGAAAAATTTGTCTCGCAGGAAAGTTTGTACATTATTTGGTGTGCACAATTTGTAAACTGTCAAATTTAAAAATTCCATATACTAAACAAGATGTAAACAATAAATTAATATTTTTGGCACCAAATGATGAGATGCACTATTACTTGGCGTACTCTAAATGTTGTGTTTCAATAGGAAAAGCTACACGCAAAAGAATAATTATTGCCCCCCCCCCGCTTTCTAACTTGGAAAACTATCGTGTTTAAATCGCCATCAATTCCGTGGCACTCCAGGAAGTCTTGTGAAATGTTCAAAAAAGCCAGTGATTAACAAAATTAAGATTCGGTAAAAACCAAGGATGTTTTACTATAAAACTAAAGAATCACAAGCACAGTACAAAAATTTTCTAATTTAAAATGAGAGATTTAGAATAAGAACAAAGGAAACTTCCATAAATCTTCACAATAAAAGTATAAAATTCTCTTCATTTTACATCCTTTTGACTACACAATTGATGATACAAAATTTTTTTTCAAACAATGAATTGCAAATACGTCTAGATTTTGTATGCTAGAAAAACTCAAAGTGGTAGCCAAAATTTTTAGAGACAATAATATAATATAATCCTTATAATAAATTAAAAAATGAAGTGTAATCACTTCCGGTGATTCAAAACTCACATTAAACTGTAGGTCCCCTAGCGCTAACCTAAGCTTCATTAAAATCAGTGCATCCGTTACACAGTTATTTTGTGGTTAAGATTAAGTGTAATCTTAAATGAAAGATTATCCAATGTTGAAAGAAAACTGCAACATCATTGTTGTATTCGTTAAGGGGTGACAGACAAACAAACAAACAAGATCACGCCCTAAACATACACCCACACCCTTTCGTCGGAGAATAAAACATCCAGACATCGGTTAAAAGGGTTCTCTATTTTAAGAAACAAAATTGAAAATTATAATTTATGAATCAAAATTTGGTGAAGTGTTTTGGAATCCTTTGGAAAAAATAATAACACATCAGAGTAAACAAATCAACATAAAAGCCCACCGATGACGAGCATCGTGGGTTTTCATCTGTCATACTTGTCGTCACTTTGAGTATAAAATTAACACATTTCGTCATTACAATATTAACTAACCCACGAGGTGTAAAATTAAAAATTGTTTGTTGAAGACGTCAGTCTCCGGATGTTTTTGTGACTCGAGGGAGTCGCATCCCAAGTTCGAGATGTTGACAAGAAGGTCATGGTGCAGTTAACTTTTAAAGACCAAAAAAATTAGTGAGTAATATAGAAAATCGTCTACGGCGCGCGCTTTTAATCTCTTTCAAACAAACTAAATCACCAATTTAAATGAAATAAGCGATAAGGAGTATTATATTTCACAACAATATCATTATTATGGTTATTATTTATCAAGGCTAGACACCTGTTAGCTTTATCGTTTGTAAGATTTTTTTATTTTACAATGCATTGTAAAATTTCGAGTGCAAAGAACTACAGATATTTACATAAAAATGTAAAATCGAAAACAAAGCCAGTGAGAATTAAATCTCCTGTTTTATACAAACTTAACTACATGGTGACTTTGAAGCATGTGCTATAAATAAACTGCTAAAACCGCTTGAAAGGCTTATTTATAGTACCACTTCATATTCTGATAGAACGCAAGAATAACAGATAGCGACAAACATACATTATTTATGTTCCTCACGACTTGTAAATACAATTAATTTCTATAAACAAAAGGGCAATTATGTCATGATCGTTGCACCCAATTTTGCATTTCTTGTTGTAATGCATTTAACGCAACAATTTTGGGAAGTACAGGCACCCTAATTGCTTTTTTTAGGCAGTGGCTAACATACCGCCTAATTGAAGCCACAAATTAAAAAAGCACGTACGTGAAGCACAACCTTAAAAAAAAGCTCAAAAATGAAATCGACCGTACGCTTCAAGCCTCCAATAATTGGTCGCCACGATGAACAACGCGATTATTCGTGCGAGCATACCAATTAAATTTTTATTTTTGAAATAAAACAAAAATTCAAAAAACTAAAACAAAATTCGTTACAACGTCCTAATTTGATCTAGGAGAAATCACAACATGGAACAAGAAGTTAACAAATGTTTGATGACTGCAAAATAATAAAAAAATCGGGCAAAAACATTAAAAGTGGTCGACTTAAATTAATGTTCATTTAAAGACCCTGCCAGTGACGTCAATTAATTTTAAACTTCTTTCTCGTTTTACAACCCCACGGTAATTAATTCGTGCACCTAAATCGATAACATAAGTTACAAACATAAGATATTCCTTTAATCCCCAATTGGGATTTAAGCGTTTTCGATGTGCTCATGTTTGTGTTCATTCGCGATTACAAGAGCCTCCAAGATACAAATAATTTAGCGAAAATGCGAACCAGAATTTCAAGTTCAGTAAACACGAGAATCTATTACACGAGATGTCTTACTTAATTTTACATGAATGGAAGCGGTAATTGCTTATTAATGTCATTTATTTGCATTTAATTCCAGTTACAGTTTTTTCTTATTCATATTTTAAATGCTCGTTTTCATTTGGCACGTTGTTAATGATCACATTTATCTTCACCTTGGCTGATTCGTGCAACTGTTCTAAGAATATTTCGTATAATTTATCAAACTTCTATTTTCATCGCTTTGTGGTATTTTTAGAGCAGTTAAAATAGAAAATCTTTTTGTAGGAAATTAAAAAATTTGTGATCAAGACAAATTACGTACTACATACCACTGGGGGTGTCATGGAAAAATATGTAACGCCAGCTTACTGAACAACAGAGCAAGGTGAGTGGGGGAAATAATTCAAATAATGTAAATTTCACCCACCGATTATTTTACAATATTATCTTGGCGATGTTGTTTGTTACTACTCATTTGCTTGAATTTACGCCGAGCGCACGCACTGTCGACAGAATGCAGCAACTGAAGCCAATCAGACGTAAAATATCTAAACTTCCTATTCGGTCCTAAATAGGTCAGTACCACCCGCAAAAAAGAAATAATTTTGATAGCAGCACTCACCGACATTTCATTCCCCCTTTAATAAATTCAAAAAATTGCCTGGGAACATTTGTGCGCACCATCAAAGACGAACAACATTTGGTGACAAACTGGCTTTGACCACAAATAAAAAATAGGAAGCATAATAAATGCAATCACCGCAATATTAATCACAACGATGATAATAAAAAGCAGTGTAAACGTTGAAGGGTTGCAAATAACGGACGAATTTGTAATTTTGCACGAGCCGCTAATGGCTTCGCGTAAACGATTAAAATCAATTAGGAAAAATAATTATTTTCAATTAACGTTACTAAAACAATTGACTTTCTTTTCTTGGCGAGTGGAATGTGACCAGCATTTCCGGTTATGTTGTGTTTATTTACTCGCTCACATTACCAATATCGATTAACCTATTTTCCGGCGTACATCAAATTCTACGACCATTGTAACGTCCAATGAAAATAAAAGTTGTTCGCTTATACAAAATTTGATGGTAAGCGAAAAACTTAAGATGGATGGACTATAGGCGTCCAAAAAGAAGTCGCGCACCCTTGATGTAATCAATGTAAGTGCGATAAAATGCGGATTGGAGTGAAAAATAAATAAAAAGACGTTTCGTTATAACAGCTTCACTGATATTTATAATACACGGGAAAAAATGCAAAAAGAAGAAAACGGGAATGATAAACGACATCCTGAGCGAGATATTCAAGGTGTAAAATTGGCAATAATAAATAGAAGCTAATGGTTTTATATGTGCTCCATTTCAAATGGTTGAAATATAACGGAAGATCGTGAAAGAATTTCACTTGGAACGATTGCCATTGCATTTACAGGTGATAATGACTTTAACCTTCAAACTGGTTTAAATCGTTGAAATAGTCGAGATACATAGAATGTAAACATACAAATTATGTAAATTACGTTTGGAAATTAAAAACGTTTTAGTGTGTGCCGACCTACTAAATTAATTATATAATATAATAAATAAGTAGGTGTCTGTCTGCCTACGTAACAAACTGAATTGTGCTAAATCGAAGAACAATGCGAAATGGATAAGCGCGGTAGCTAATAACATCAGTTTAGACGGAAAACGAAAAACACGCCAAAGGCAATGCGATTGTGCGATGATGCCATGGATGAAAATTTTAATTGATAGTTTAGAATAATTAATCGGGTAGAACTGCTACCATGCTTCATTCACCGTTCGGTGTAATTAAAGAAACCCGGAATAAAAAATTAACCGATTATCTTGACCCCAAGCTATACAAAGCAGCTCACACCTACTTAGCATATAATCGATGAAAAATAGCCTGTTAATCTCACAGATATCAATCAGATCTTTCATTGATAATTTTAAACTGTGGAGTGGTTGCAGGCAAAGTTATTGATTCGTCTCAGTCAGTCGCGGTTTAGATAAACTGAAGATCCCATCATAACGTCTAGCGTATTCGGTTTCAAAAAAGGAAAACAAAACTGTGCAGATAAGTTATAAGGGCAGATTCGAATTTTAAAAACTGTCGGCTGTCGGACATATCACATTATTTTAGCGGCATTGTACTTCCCGCCTTCGGCACCGTAACCCGCACCCATTTTAATTAGATTAATTCTTTATTAACGCGAGAGCCCCTGTATATAAAAGCAAACTTTTTTGTCCGAAATGCAATTTTCAATATTATTCACTATACCTACATCTGGTATGCAAATAATTTTTCCTATCGTTTGATGAATTCTTCCCATTTTGATGCAAGCGTATTGTTTTAACAAGGAATTTAGTGGTTTACCTGAGCTCAAGATTCACGTTATTGATATCACCCTCTTCATCATCTTGCTACCGTTTCAAGATTCTCAACGACAAATTTACATCGAATTTGAGGGTATACTATAATATAATTTATTGCATCTCTTTCAATAATAGTGTTCACATCAAATCTTAAAATTTAAAAGTATTTATGGAAATTGACTTTTTTGCATCGCAAAAGCTTTAAAATTAATTTTGGCTTTTAAAAAGTACGGAAATTATCGACCACTACCCGAAGGGTTTATGACGTAATACATAAAGTCGTCAATTAAATGTGTACTAAAAGTAAATGTCAAATTAAATGTAACGTCAAATTCAAGGTTAAATTTTTAGCGTATAACCTAATACATCACAAATGCTTCGGTTAGTGGTCGTACATTTTCGCAATTTTATAATTTACAAGGTTTAAAAAGGTAATTTAAAAAACTAAAAAGAAATTAGTCGTAACAAAAATAAATCCATACAGTGAACGGATGAAATCGGAGGTTCTGGGGTATAGAATAGCTCAATAGGTCTGAGCAATTGCTAAAATTAACAATCAAAATGTAATTATGTAAAAACAATCGAATGTTCTCGAATAATCGATTTTTCCGAAGGAAAACTAAAAGAAAAGGTAAATTTTGCAATACAACTCTACATTGGTGAACGGGCTCTACATTGGTGAACGGGCCCTATAAGAGTGCAATGTTTTACTTTTTTTTATAACCTTGCCCCCAAATTTTTTTTTAATTACCTTTTTTTAACCTCGAGTCTAAATTTCCTCCCAGCAACATTCGTTGCCGAGTCCCTGTCATTTAAGGGTCGTTTGCCTAGTCAGTTAATTTAAAACAATCTTAATCGATTATTTCAAAAATATTATTCGATTAAGCAGAATTAATTCTCAGCCCTAGTATAGAATAGAAAAGAATTTTCCAGACCCCCCACAGTTTCCATTTATCAGTTTTTGTTGCTATCATGACATCTTAATGCTTGAACGTTAAAGTTCATAAACTTTATAAACCAGGGTTTCTGGGGGGGAGGGGGGGTGATGAGGGTTTAAATAGTAAAAAATTATGAAGAAGCTTTGAGATACCGGTTTACTTTTTTTTGGACATAAAGACATTATGTACTGGAGGGTATTCCATACCCCCCAGACCCCCCGGTTTCTATTTCTCCGTTTTTGTTATTGTCATGGCTATGACTATGCGTGATTATGAGTTTAAATAGTTAAAAATTAGGCAGAAGCTTTAAGATACCGGTTTACTTTTTTTTAGACTTGCTGATGTACTGGAGGGTATTCCATACCCCCCAGACCCCCCCGGATATTTTAGTAGTGGTATGATGACAATATAATTGTAGGGCTTGTACTTTAAAGTTCACCATTAGAAACCGGGGGGTCTGGGGGTATGGAATACCCTCCAGTAGTCGGTCATTAAACATCCCTACTTTAAAAGATATAAATTTGCTACATTTGGTGGGGTAGCTAGCCATGTACAGGTGTGCAAATAACACCAGTACCGACTCCCAATAGACGCCACGACAGCCTTCTTTTATATAAAGATTTTTGTATGCAGACGCCTCTGGCTCTGGCACACCGGCGCCAAGCAAAGTGCTATTTTTGAGTATGAAAACTTAATGGTTTGGATGGATGCAATGGGGTTTACTCAGAATCACATGTTAATGATTAAACTTGGAGTTGGAGGGTGAATTGACCACGAGGAGAATACTGCTATTAGTACGATGCCCCCCCCCCCCGCAAACAAATTTAAAATAGTATGTTGCCCAAATCACAAAGTTGCAATAAAAAAGTTAAAAAATTTTTTATCCATAATGCAGATATTATATAGCCCCACCTTAACATTTTGCTCCCCTAGCCGTCGGGGAATTTAAAGCTATGTTTGACAAAGCAAACGATGGACATTTTGTCGCGAACGTACGCACTGAAAAGCGACTACATATATTCACTCTTATTGCTTAATTTCTGAGGCCGGGTTCTCCTGTCTCCTCGTCTTGGCATCCGGTCTCGCAATTCTCCTTTCATTTACGACTTGCACACTCATCTTGGGCTATGGCCTCGCGCTAACTTTTTGTAATTTTAATTCTCCAATTCCGGCAACTTTTTGTTGACTGTTGGTTTTTGTTCGTAGCTGGACGCGGAGTACAATAAATTTCACCGCTAAATCTAAAGTTAAATTGTCTACGACATCTTTATGTTTATTACTTGTATTGGGAAAAAGTGCGAGGCCGGAGGCCGAGCTATGTTACGTGATATAGGTATAGGCCGTAAGCCGAGCTTTGTTAAACGAAGCACAGAAATTCGAGGTTGAAGGCAACGGGCGGCCTCAGTTTTACGTGTGCCAGTTACCAAAAAAATGGTTACCCTTTACATTGTTTTCATTGACCGACCAAAATAGTTGGCTTATAAAAAAAGATTTAGAGATTGGGTGCATTTTATTTTATAAATAATCTTCTGGTATAAAAGCAGGTAAATATTAAAGTTTTTCAAATGAGGAGTTCCTAAATCTCCATGGCCCTGGTTATACCGATTCAATAAAACCGCAGTAGTTACCCCCTATGTCCCACATGACCGTGACCATCTAACGCGCTAGCATTCCCTGTTCAAGAAGCAGTAATGAAATGCGAAAACTTAACCTCTTGGGTTCTTCAAAAAACAACTTTACCACATTTGATCAGTATTACGTAAGCATACAGTCTCATTATGTGTGTGGGGGTTACGGTGCTGAAGCTGAAGATTCTATCCCTCCTATAGTGTAACTCTTAAAGGATTAGTGTAGAAAGACATAAAAAATAAATGTACGAAGCAGCGTGAATAAAGATTTAAATTGACGTTACCGTAAATAATAAAACAAAGACCAAAAGCGTATAGAAAGAAGGCTAAAATAATTAAAGTATTTAATGTGTACCTACATTGAATGTAAGACGGAATGTAAATGCGAAATGAGAATAAGCGACAATGGCCAAATTAACCACGCATATAAAATTTAATTTAGCAAAGCGTAACAAATTTTTTATAAATGTAAACATGACGATAAAACAATATTTTGATTAAAATAACACGAAAATGCTACTACTACAACAGATTCTAATTATAATCATTAATCAGTTTTCAGTTTTAAATATTACAGCAGATATTTTAGCATGCCAGTTGGCATTCTCTGGATCGTTTCCAATTTGAGGTTAAAAAAGCAGACTCAATCAAAACTGAATAAACATAAATTTCGGTAAAAATTAACTCGTACTTACCCTGTGGTTTAATAATTTTATTAACGATTTATCCCGCGATGTTTTGTAGCCAGCACGGAGCCGGCCTATGTTTGCACCCCATTGATTTCCTGAAACAAAATTATCGTACATTAATCGATTTTCTACCAAAATTAACAATATTTCGGCGCTCAAAGACGCTTTCTTTTTAATTTGACATTTATTCACGTTCCTAATTTACTTGGCGAGGTCAGCAACCTATCGTCACGCAGTAACTTGCTCATTTTAGTTACGTACTTCCGTATAAAAGAGAAAATCAAACGACAAATTACAATTTTTTATGGTCGTAACATTCTCAAAATAAAATTATTTACAAAATTTGCATTTTAAATTTAAAAATTTTTAATGGTTCAAAAAGTTTGGATGGGGACCCGTCGGTGATTCGCAACGTTTTTATAGGATGACTCGAGGGTTGCTAACAAATTATAAAAATGGCTATAATAAAATGTTTTCAATTGAGAGATTGCCGAAAGATAAAGAAATCATAAAAAATAAGAGGTTACGAAAAACTGGGTTAGTAGTAATCCAACAGAATCGGTAGAAAATTTGTTACGGAACTCGAAAAAAGATGGTTTTGAGATAAGACAAATCTTTTCTCCTTTTCGGGTAGCGTTAGCCATCGTTTCTTGTTGTAACGTCGGCAAGGCATCCGTTTTTCAATTTTTCATCGTTTATTTTGCAACTGTCGGCACTCAGTTTTAAAACCAAAGTTAGTTTGGTCATTTTTAAGGACCATCACTTGCTGAGCTGCAGGTAGATGGATTCGGTACAGAACTTTAAAAATGAAGGCAGGAACAGATCAAACTACATGCAGATCCGGGCTCTCAGAACTGGACAGAAAGGCCCTTTGAATATCGCATTTTGCAAAGTTTTCTAATTTAAATAATCTTGCAATTTTCCCAAATAAAAAATCACTTTCGCCAGATGTAAAAGTATTCTATTGCGATGATTATTTCTTGATCGGTTTTCGTTTATAATTCAGACATGCATAATCCTAAAAGATAAAATAAACGTAAAATTAAGCATAAAATTTTTAGTAGTGTACAAATTTCCCATTCTGTACGTTGTTTACCTTCATCCATTAGCAATTTCGGACAGTTTTAATTACTATAACCCCTTAGAGCGTAAATTTTACTAAAGGATAAAAATAAAACTTTTATGTAACACTTTTAAATTTTATTACTGCACCTAATTTTTAAATTTTAATATCGCAAATAAGAAATTAACTTGAAGGAAAAATCATTAATCAATTTAACGATTACACTTCGTTTTTAATTAAGTGTAAAAAATTAAACAATTATTTAAAATAAAATATTTATCAAGAGTATAAAGTAAGCTTTGAAGATTCCGTTTTCGCAGCATTCTCTATAATATATCATCCAATATGGTCAGAAAGAACCCATTAATCTTAAAATCTTGTGCTGAACAAGCCACCAAAGAACAAAGGAAAATTTTATTCTAACCTTTCTACATAGAACACATTTTATTTTTGAAAAACTAAATTATATTTAAAATCAAAATTTTATTGATTTTTTCATCAAATTTGAGGATGTAAATATTTAATTTGCTCCAAATTGATGCACCCTTCAAATACATCATGATTTTGCAAATAATGATGGATGAACATAAATAATCTGTTTTCAATTGGGGATAAATGGTAAATGATAGAAGAAAAACCGCAAAAAGATCAAGAACGACACAAACATCTTAGTAAATTAACTAAGCTATCCCACAATTTCAAGAAAATAATAAAACTCGAATTTCTCTATTTTCCAGTTGTAAATTAATTAACATTTTCCTACGTTAATTTATTTTACATAATTCACTACTCCTATTTTCCCATTCTTCTTCTAAATTTAGATTGGTTATAATGGCGGTCGGATCTTTACTCGATTTTCTGTTGACCTAGCTGTAGCAGTGAAAAAGAGAACGGGATTTTGAGTAATATAGGAAATACAAAAATAGAACGGAATCTAAAATTGTTTCTCGCACGCGTCCTTCTTTGTAGTTGTAATGATGAGTAAGTCAAAAATATTTTAACATTTATCATACTTATTTTTCTATGATTAACTACCAACGTAAACCTCAATGAGGTTACGAATATTATAAGGACGACCAAGTGCGGTTCGACGCTCTCCAACCCCTAATTTTAAACGATGACTGAAAAGAAGCAAATAAATATTCAAAAATAACATATTTCCATGAAAGTATGTTAAACTTTTTAACTCGACCATGAACTTGTTTATGATCGGTTGGAGGAAGTACCGCCTGCGTAGTCATGCGGTAATAGTTTACAATATTTGATGTAAATAAAAATAACAAACTTTTCAATAAGATGACTCAAGCTAAAGCTTTCGAGCACTGCTAAGCAACAATTTCAACTTCATGGTTTGTTTGTGGATATTAAACGTTATTAACCACTTGAAACAGAAATTAAAGTTTGATCAATTTTATCTTTGTTTACTTTGCTCCGGGATATTCCTTGGGCGCATTCTAAATTGTAATTCTATTTTAATTAATTAATCTATTTCTTTATATGATTAAGATTACCAGTTTTGGTAATTTTTTCATTACTTAATTGGCCGACAATCGCCCCCAATGGAGAGAGTAAAACTCTTAGCTAGCCGCCTATGAAAAACAAATAAGGCATCGAGGCAGTGACACAAATAACGAGTAACTTGTGGTACACCAACACAAAACACTAACTCCGTTTAGTTTGTCGTTTACGTAGCCCAAAAAATCCAAAAACCAAACAAGTGAAGTCTTGCACGGTATAATCCTAATTACCGAGCGTCTGATAAGACGATGAGACCGGCGGAGGCGGAGAAAGAGGATTATGAACCATCTGAAGATCAAGAACAGAAACTTTACTTTTGTTTTCGCCCAAGTATTTATTTACAGAGTTTTCTTATTTTGTTCTTCACTTTCTTACTTACTGCTATTTTTTCTTCTCAATCCGTAAATTTAACTAATTCTCTAATAGGGAAACCACAAACGATCAACTTGGTATCATACTTAGTCTCCAACCACTTTGTAAAATTTCATTTGCCGACACGAGCACGTGTGTGGTCGTGTCGGCTTTTTCGAATTTACAAAGGATGTTGCATACTAAGTCTCATACCAGGTTGATCGTTTGTAGGCCCTTTAAACGAAGAAGATAAACAGAGATATTAATCAAATTAATGTAAACGTAGCTTTAGATTCCTTAAAAGGACAGATTCAATACACCAAACTCGATTCAAATCGCACACTTTCTCAGTCAATCGATGAGGAAAGCTTACACTTCCAATTTTGGAAAGTCAAACGAGTAAACGTGATATTAATAATGTATTTGATACAAAAGGGAACTTTTGTTTGGTAGTAACATTTAAAAATATTTCAACGTGAAATGTTGGTTTAAAGTACATGCATAAACCATCGTCAATTTGGATGTTAGCTCAATCGTGGTTGAAGAATCGGTAATCGAGTTAAATTTTTTAAATCTTCAATGAACTTCCAGCACATGAAAAAGTTGTCTGACGTTTTAATTTTTCTTAAAACATAAAAAGTTAACCACGCTCATAAATAAATTAGCCAAACCTTGTTAAGGGATAATAGAGGTAGTACAATAATAAAAATTTATATTATCGCAGTTCCCAATAATTTACATTTAAAAATGTGTAAAGAATAATACACAGATAATTGTTGTGTAACAAAAAAGTATCACTTTGATTATAATTCGAGATATAAATCAATCATAATGGGGTACCGTAAACAGTATTGTTATTGATCAATAACCACGGTCGTGCTTCGTTCCGGGGCGCTATCAAGAGTAAACGGTGAAGGTAAATTTACTGCAACGGAATCAACTAAATACGAACAAATTTCATCTTATCCAATGCTCACCGTTTAATGTGTCCATTTGGTCTAAAATGTAGACAATTCCATTTTTATTACACTTTTTTATTAACGCATGCTCGCTGGACTCCAAATGATAGCGCTTTTATTATTTTCCCTGGGACAAATTTACAAGGGTTGATGTTGCACAAAACTGCAGCACACGTGCCACGATTATCCCAGTTATCGTTCGTTGAAATATCCATTTACATAACTCATCGAGATAACATTCGGAATTCCATATTTATACAAAAATGGAACGTAAATAATTAATAATCATCCAGTACAGAGAGCAATGTTTTCGGAAGCCTTTACCGATTTTATGTTGTTATAATAATAACAAACTAATTATCGAAATGTTAGGGACACAAATTAAAGAGAATTTCAATGAAATTTAATTAGCATAATCGGAATTAAACAAAAGGTTTCCTCAAACCAAATTTACTATGATATGTTTGCTTATCATCAAGATCAAAAGCCGGCTGAAATGTAGCCACGATTAAAGTTTCTGTGTTCTAATTATTTGAAACCCATTTAATTTGGAATGCATTTAATCACTCACACTTGTGTTGCTCAAGTATTTACGTGTAATTTATGCAATCACCAGAATTTATAATGAATAATGAATGTCCCTCTTAGGCATTACGGCTTTTGTGCCGCGCAATTGGATATCGAGTTGTGGCTTAGGAAATTAGGTTAATAATTTGAAATAAATCTCGACATGAATTTTTTTCCAGTGGATTTTAAACTTTAATGAAATACACGATCGAAAAATTACTTTACCACAAAAGCCGCGATTTTATTCAAGCGAAAATAACATCGTACAGCGCCTGTCAAAGTTCTCTAGAAAGCCACAAGTTTTGAAGGATGTTATGTTGGGTATTCAAATATTCCGCGTTAAAGATTCTGCAAATGTGGGAATTTTTTTATCACAAATTGTGTGTTAGTACTTCATGTCGAGGATTTCACACCACACTACACAAAGTGATGGTACAATAAAATGGAAATTGTGGGAGAAAACTGATAATCCATGTTAGCCAGTGAGCATTAAACCTGAAACTGACATCCCCTTGTATATAATTCATATCATGTGTCATGTATCATTATTGTTAAAAAATTTGATGCTCCACTTGATTGTGTTTGCGTATCATGGAATGATTTTCCTGCCGAAATTAATCATTCAAATTTGCTGCGGGATTTACAAATTTACAGTGTTCGAATCGGGAGAGTCTAACATTCTTATGACCGTCTCCGTGTTTCGGAGCACACGTGAAACAATTGAAAACAGCCTTCAACGTTCTTCAGAAATCCGCCTCCCAAATGTATGAAAGACATAGTTGTTCAGTCTCAAAAATGCGATTAGATCAATAATATTATGAAAACAGTTCGGAATTCGGCCTCGCAAAGTGGAAATCATAACAATACGTACAGTTAAGAGAAGTTCACCCTCACGAAATGAAATTTTGGGGAAAGGTACGTATTAAGGACCCTAAATTACAAATTTTACGATTAAAACCTCGATGTTTTCTGAAAGAGTATATTTTAAATAAGAGAATTAACCAAGACGGAATGCCTTAAATGCACCTGTTTTTTCAAAAATCGAATTTAAAAAAGCTTGATTTTCACTGCAAATTTGAAGGTAAATCGCTCGTAATTGGTGAATCAAGGCATTCAGTTGACGGTACGTGTGTTCCTATACATAAGAGTGTAGCTGTTGAGAAATTTGTGTAACTCTTACGCTATGGTACGAATACGTTCTCCTTTTTAGGATCAAAATTACTTCCGAAAAGGGTTGCTTAAATTTAACGAACGGTTGTTACTTTTTCGGTTGGATCCTCCTCGTGCCATGGTGGTTTTCATCAAAATTTAGTACCCTTCGGGCGCTTCAAGCCATTTTGATGAAAACGACACTCATTATAAAAATACCCCTAGGCCCGTGGATTAAGAAAAATGGTGGATCTTTGAGGGGTGAAACTCGTTTGCGTGGATTCTAAAAGCAGGGTGGTTGTGCAAGGAAAAATCGACTTAAAGCACTCCTCGCTGCGCTCGGGCGCTTTAAGCCATTTTTCCTGCACATTTGCTACTGAAAACCATGATTTCCGCTCGAGGTGCACTGTTGCAGCATCCCAATGCAAGTGTCGCTTCGGTTATCGCCGCTATAGCATAGCATCACATTGTGAACAGAGTTTGTTTAGAGGCCAAGCCTCCATTACCTCTTTCAACATCGCGTGGATGGTTGGAGTATGAAATACTAGAGCGAGCATAGAGCCTTGTATCGTTTCAAAGTAGAGATTTACGAGTTAGACGGCCGAAGCAACAGTAACCCCAGAGAACGTAGCGTCGTGGAGTATCGCCGCTCTGCGCAAAGCTATGACCAGTTCAAACTACACGGACTGTCAATAGAATGCATTGATTCACCAATCTCGAGCGACTTCGCTTAAAATTTACTGTGAAAATCGAAGTTTTCAAAATCGATTTTTGGAAAAACTGGTAGATTTAAGGACTTCCGACATAGTTAATTCTCTTATTTAATATTTGCTTATTCAGAATTCATCGAGGTTTCAATCGTAAAATTTGTATTTTAGGGACCCTATATAAATACAAACCTACAACCGGATTTCAATTTTGCAAATTTCGGGGGTGTTTATTCAGATTTTACGTGTGGTCAAAAAACCCAAACTCTACAAGTTTGTCTATGCTTAGAGGGTATTCCATACCCCCAAACCCCCCGGTCATAAAGACCAACATGGTATATTATGGATTTTTTATTAAATCGCAACTCTTCCAAATTGATATTATATTAATATGTAATGATTTCAAACCGGGAGATCTGGGGGGTATGGAATACCCTCCAGTAAAGAAGATTAAATGTTTCGCCACTACTTTTAAACGTTCCCAGTAAAATTTGTCAATTATACCTTAACACAATTTTTTATTGAATTTTATTGAAAAGGTTTTTGCGTGGATTCTACAAGAACGGTGGTTGTGCAAGTAAAAATTGACTGGACGCACTCTACGCTTCGCTCCAAGCGCCTCCAGCCATTTTTACTGTACATTAACTATTAAAAAACATGATTTTCGCTCCAAGTGCACTGCTGAAGCATATGAATGCTAGTGTCGCACCGGTTACCTCCTTTCTGCATATAACTTAAACCTTAGAGCCAGGCCCGTACCCAGGATTTAATTTCGGGGGGGGGGGGGCCACTTAGTAAAAAGTAAAATTTTTAATGGTTTTTCTTTCGAGAATTTTTATTATTATAAACAAATTTTCATTTACTTTGAAAAAAAATTTTTTTTTGAACATTTCGGGGGGGCACGTGCCCCCCCCCCCTGGGTACGGGCCTGCTTAGAGCAATGGTTCCCAACCAGTGGTTTCGAGGTTAATTCTCTTACTCTTTAAGAATTCATCGAGGTTTCAATCGTAAAATTTTTATTTTAGAATGGAGGGTATCTACCTCTCACCACAATACGTGTACAGTTAAGAGAAGTTTACCTACACAAAATGAGATTTTAGTTTAAGAAGTAGTCAACAAAAACTTATAATTACTTAAGTATATATACCAATGCAAAATTTCTGGCGGCCACCACCAGCTTTTTAGCAAATGTCTATAATGGATTTCAATTTTGCAAATTTCGGGGGTGTTTATTCAGATTTTACGTGTGGTCAAGAAACCCAAACTCTACAAGTTCGTCTATACTTAGAGGGTATTCCATACCCCTCAAACCCCCCGGTCATAAAGACTAACATGGTATAAGATTTTTTATTAATTTTATTAAATCGCAACCCTTCCAAATTGATATTATATTAATATGTCATGTTTTCAAACCGGGGGATCTGGGGGGGTATGGAATACCTTCAAGAAGGTTAAATGTTTTGCTACAACTTTTAAACGTTCCCAGTAAAATTTGTCAATTATACCGTAACACAATTTTTTATTGAATTGGTTAGTTGCCAGGCAAGCACTTGAGTAAAATAATACACAAATATCCCGCGCTTGCGGTGCTGGAAATAAAGGCTGCTGACCCTGAACATTAGACATTAAAGAATGATATGCCTATGTCGGCAGTATGAGCTATTGTAAGAAAAGATTAACTCCAAATTATTATAAAATTGCGGATTGAAATTTATCTGTTTAGTTGAACTTTTGATGACTCCGTAAATTTGACCAAAGCTAATTTAAGAACTGACGGATCGCTTACAGGAGTTGGTAACTGTAACTTAGTCTGCATCAGGAGGCACTCCAAGACTCTGCATGAGGTGATCATCATCACTTTGTTCTATAGTCAAGCCAAATCTGCAGGTACTGCTCCATTTTAATCTTAATCTATTTGTTCTTTTGGCGAAAAACAAGCAATGTAAGTTTTTGGCGGTGCCCAGGATCTTGATGATGATTGCAGCATTTCAAATGCTATTATTTTGCTTGGCATTTTCCAGCTAAGTAAAACTTTACATTAGCCTTAAATCTAGCACCATCCTGTGGATATTCCCAAGAAAGGATTATTTATTTCCAAAATTTATCACAACGTCATTCTTCCGTTGGTTTGTATGAAAAACGGAGTCTTCCAGTAGTTTACGTCGTACTGGCTGCGACGGCCATATTTATCGATGTTAGAACGTTATTTTGGGTTTACTGTTCCCGTATGGAATCAACGGAGAGGGCAGGACAGATCAACTTTTGTTTATCCCCATCTTCACTGCAGTTTTGCGCACCTTGCTATAAGTTCTTCACTGCGGTTGTCTTCCTTCATGATTTTTCCGTACCTTATTTGGGAAGGATGTTATCTCCATTCCAACATCGAAGAATTTTTCTGTCACAGCTGTAGCTTGAGCCTGCACTACTATTCCATCCCAACGGCGTGGAATGGCAGAAAAACCATGGATTTAAGAGGTTAGCTTGCCTCAATAATTTACATTTAACATTGAGATGTTATGAGAGATGTTTGTTATGTTTAGCTGTACACCTGAAACCCAGTTTGAACGATGAACCATTAATATTCCAGATGTTCCAAAAGAATGGAGATGTTGAATCGAAAGTATTGTGGTAGAAAGGTAAGTTCAAAAGCAATTAATTTGTTTACTTATAATTGTGCCGCGGTATCATGAATGGATCATAGATTCAAGTTATAGTTGCATGGTTTTAAAATGCAGAATATTCGCTATAACTTTTATGATGAAATGTATGAAAGATATGTGGGCTAGCTACGGATAAAAGTTACCGGTTGAAAACTGTTTTTATAATTATTTTATACAATCGTAAAAAAGTGTCATCGTAAATGAAATCATCCATCAGCACGAAACAATCATATAAAATGATCTGCCGGAGAACGGAAGAGAAAAACTGCACTTCTTAATCGAAGGTTTTTCTTAAATCTTTTCCATAAAATGGTGATAAATTATTGTATTTTTGAGTAATGTGGGTTTTGAAACGCTAGTTACATCCCAATCAGTTAATAGGATAATTTTAACGAGTCGGATGTTGGATGCCATTTTTTCCATTAATAAAAATGCAAATGTAATGCAATTGCATACAAAATGTGGAAACTCGAAACAAAATAAACTTTAGAGCGTGTTCCACGATTTCAGTTAGTCAACAAGGTTAATAATTTATTAGGGTCAGCTAAACAACAATTTTAATAAAACTTCAGGTTATTAAAACTTTAATAAAGGGAATATTTGTTTTATACAGCGCCGGTTTGTCTTTGAGTCCGCAGAGTCGCGCGCCTTCCCTCAACGACAAATAGGGTACCCTACATAAAATCTTTGCGAAAATATTTCCTTGCACTAAGTTATGTATGTGGAATGCATCTCTGCTTGATATTATTTATTCCGATTCGATTGCAACCACTGTTTTTATACTATTCATTTCTTCATCAACGATTGTTGGTTGATTTATAGTATTCCAGATCGATATGAATACTAATAATAATTTTAATAACGCGACGAATGGAAAATTGCTATATAAAAATGAAACAATCACTAAAACCAATTTGAAGCCCACGGTTCTTTCGTTAAATCCTGAAATGGAAATCGTTAACTCATTTAGTGAGAGTGAAGATTTGCGTTACGATACTAAAACTTGTTCTTGTGTAACTATTATCTGCTTTAGGAAAAATATTTCAGTTATATTCAGATTTTGTCGGATAAAATTAGATTCAGATTATACATGGTGAGGTGACAAAATCTGACGAATTATTCTCACAGATAGTGCAATATTCCAACACCTGTTTGTAAGACAGGTCCAATATTATCAGTGATGGTTCAAAATTTAGCAAAATATTATGAAAATAAAATTTTTAGTGTGTCATAACCAACCGGTTTATTGCAAATATGAAAAGCATTGAAAAACAGTAAATAGAAGTTTAAATATAAACATACGAGGAAAATGTAAATACATTTCTGTGCCATGCCATTCAAATAGTTTGTATGTCCAAAAATAAAAGTACGGCTGGTAAAACATTTGTTGGAAGTGGGTCAACTTGCAAATATTCAAATTAAGTTAATATGCCCATAAATTATTATGTAGGGTATTTTCGCAAGTCTCGTTGAAATTTTAATTTGGTAGAATAAAACAAAACGAAACTCAAGATTGACGATACTGGAAGACTGGAACAGTTGCGAGACACATTCTACAGTCGTTTAAAATTATCAAACATTTTTTGTTACAAACTTGTTATTAGTCTGCATAGTTTTCCAATAACAAACTTGTTGAATAGCCATTACATCGCATAAATTCGATTCCAAAATTGAATCGCATTAGATAAGTCGAAAAAAATATAAAAAACCGAAATATCAACAAAGTAGATGTGATTAAAGTTCCCTGATGTTTTCGTGAGGGATAGTAAATTTAAGGGGGATGGACTTGGGGTTGTATCGATCTCACGTACTGCACTGTACGAGAGTTCTCTGTTAAGATTGATTTAACAAGGTGAATTTAAATGATTTCACTTGTTAACCGACTATTAAATCACCTTTCTACTAAACGATACATTTTAAATCTTCTTTCCGTTTAATTTATTACCTTTACATCGCTATAAATAAAACAAACAATAATATTAATGAACTTGAAAATTAAACATCCATAAATCATTAAGTTAAATTGTTATGAAAAGATTAAAACGACGTTATCCACGGTGCAATTAAATTAGTTACTTAAAAATATAAAATCAGTGATCGTCGTCGATCACTCACTCGTCCAAAAATCGAGATTGTTGCAATTTCCGAATGAGGCCGAAGGCCGAGCTAGCCGCACCTTTACGAACCTACTTACAATTTTACAATATCGTATAGGCACACATAAAATTATTAAACCAGCGCTTATCTACGAGATTAATTTAATAAGATGGTGGTAATCTTTATTTAATCTTTATTTCTTAATCATCACGAAATTAGCAGTTTAGTGAGGTTAATAGAAAATTAAAACTTGTTTAGCTCATAAAAATACAATTTAATTCAAATCTGATGCTTCTAAACCTAAAAACTCGTATTTGGAAAACACGTTTTCTTGATTAAAAAGCTTGAAAAGATATAAAGAATTAAAATGTTCCTATTCCGTTTTTGTGCTCTGTAAGTGGAAAATTCTAATTAATTTCATCGGCTATATTGCCTTACAGTTTTACGAATTCGTAGAATATAACGTAATATTAAAAATTAATAAAATTGCTTTTCGCAACTTGCTCGGAGGTGTAGTAATTAAACGGAAAGCTTTGACTTTTTTATTTTTCTTATCGGTAAGCGAGAAGACGAACTACAATTCTCATTATAATGCATTTTCAGTTCTTAAGCCTGTTAAAATTTCTAAAACTCCGAAACTGCCAACTACACCTGATCAACACAAACTTAGTTTGTTAACTTCTCCCTTGTTATGTTCAGTTGGGGGTAGTAGGATGGATTACTAAATTTCAACATAAATTTTCGCAGTTTTAGAAAACTACGATATGTAAAGCTTAGTGTCACTTGTATAATTATACGGGAAATGTATTTTCATAACTTGATTATGCTATTACTACAGTTTTAGAATGCAGTAAGCAACCTTGAATCGAAAACAAACATTTGTTATTAAAATGAATGTCATTTTTTACAATTTTTTTAAATAATCACATCTTAGAACAGATGGAAGATAGGCAAGGCAGAAATTTTTCCACTCCAATCCGTCATCCTTCCAGAAGAAAATGGAAGTGTGAAGGGGGAGTAATAATTAAGGGAAGCAAATGAAGGAAGGAAACTGCAGCCCAAAAGACAGGGAATAAATGAAAAACTACAGAACTTTGAAAGCGCTTTGAGAAAATTTGCAGAGGATAACCTCAAAACCTTGTTATCCGAGTGGCCTTACTTTTAATCTACCTATTGTTGGAGACCGATTGAGTGCCAAACCGCACAGTTTCACTATAATTTTGTTTGCAAATCTCATTGATGCATTAAGTACGTTAAATTCTATACTGTACTAAATTATTGTTTCCGATCAATACGAAACTCGCAATTAAAGCATTTGTTTCATTATATTAAATGTTATAATAATAACACATAATAATTATGTGATATTTGTACATGACAATTATTAAATAAACACGCACGTCAAAATCAAAACCGTTCGTAAAATAACAGAAAATGTACATCAGTCTTGCGAGGGTGGCGATTGCAAGCGGTCAAGTTATTATGGATTCTTTTATTTAATCTTTGTTTACAATCCTCCATTAGGAGTACTCCCACACTTTGAGAAGAGCCGCCCTGCACTATAATTTTTCATATTACACCATATTTTCAAGAGTAAATTTTTAAATTCGTGGGTTAGTTAGGTGCAACCCCCCATTTATTTTCAAACAACCGCTTGAATTATTTCTTGTGTGTTGATTGCAAGGTAGCGATGCATCTGATGTCGGTGACGTTCATGTCCACAGACGAGCGACTAGGCGCCACATCACGTTAAGGGGGGGGGGGGGGCAAGTACATTCGCCTAAGATTGATGCACAAATTTAAGGAGTCGACATTATAAAAAAAAACTAACCGTAAATAATAACAACTTTGTCCAAGTTTTTAGGTAATTGATGGAAAAATCACAAAGTTATTAATAGAAAGAAGATAAAAACATGCAATAAGTCATAAATATTTGAATAAACAGTTTGGGTAAGGTTAAGGTATTACGAGCACTATTAATACACACACATATCATCAATCCCAAGGTATTCGCGTGACCGAAGTAATTTAGTTCGCTCAAGTCAGAGTTATTAATTTCTTTTCTAGTTTCTTCAAAATAATAAATTTTGTTGTGCTTTCACGGGTTTTGTTATTTAACTTTTATCCACCCCCATATTTAGTTCCTTCAACAAACATCAACAAAAATTTTAAATCAAATTTGTTCAAAATTCTACTCCATCCGAACTTCCTTCTTTCTAACTTTCTAATCTCCGTTTCATATTTATGCTTTTTCTACTAAATAATGTCAACGTAATACATTAAAATTGAGGATATAGGATTTATCTTCCCGTGTGAAACGTAAGATTTTACAAATTATTGTAAGCATAAATCAATTGTTTATTTATAACAATTTTCAAGCTAATTAAATAATGCTAGGTTAAAGGTGGTGCGCGCGCCCGAGCGCCTTTTAAAGTAATCCGCACCTAGGAATGTAATAAATGGTACTCTTAAAAGCCTTTAAACGGCATTATATTTCGAAATCAAAAGATTTACATCACCATACTTTTTGGCATTATCTGCTAAAGTCTTGTTTAACAGACTTAATGGCCCCAGACCCTTCTGGCCTCTATACGGCGAGAACTAAATCTTTTAAGGCAAACCGAATTTCATAACTTTTGTATACATCAATTTTACCCAATATAAAATTTTTCAGGGGATGCGCCGTTGACTTGCAAAAAACAGCTCATGTTTGTCGCTTTTAGTGAATTACAAGGAATTTAAAAATCCTGCCCCAGGAAGTCAAGTAGAATATTACGGAATTTCTGTTCCCTTCCTTCAATGTGGGCTAGGACAAATTTACTACCTTGTTGCGGTCTGGGCCAGGCATCCATTTTTCTCGATTCAATTTCCAAACACATTTCAACGATAATAAAATGAGTAATAAAACCAAAAATTCATCTAAAACAGAGCAAGTTCCAAAAAACGATAAAGTAAAATATTCTTATTCTATAGAATAGATAATTAAAAGCTAACTCAGCATATTTCTTATTATTTCGCATACTTTTCAATAGATTCCTTTAAAAATTACGTCAATGCGCGACGATCTTTAATGTTCTTTTTTTATTTTATAGCCTCCAACTCATAAAGTTTTCTGTGCGGGGAATCATAAAAGACAATTTGTATATCTCGAAGGTTACATTATGTAAAAAAAATTTCTCATTAAAATTTTTGATAGTCAAAGGCATAAACAGTGTAGGTACCTATTTGTAGGATTTTATTTTGGTTTTGCTGTAATTGTAATGCCAACCTATAAAATCATATCCCAAATTTTATGCTGTAATCTTTATAAACATGCGTTATCGATTTGCTGAAATTTTTTGTCGAGTTATCTGTGTAATAAGTCAATTTAAAAGGCAACTCTTGCTTAATGGCGAAATAAATAAATTAGCAATTTTCAAGGCACTTGCTTATTAAAACTCAAACTACTCGATTTTATCTTGGCGTAAAATTGCAAAATAATTCTTGTTTTTCAAGTTTTATTTTAAAACAAGCTTTTTAAACAAATAAGCACGTGCTTACTTGCTTTATGCTGACATAAATTATTTCCATCGAGTTTCCTCGACCGTTTTCCATCGTCTCTATTTAAACTTGACAAAAGAACAAAGCGTTGTAAAATTTAACGACTAAAACTATCGATGTAACAACATAAACAAGGTAAACTCCACAACGTTTGTTCATTAAAAACAATTGAGCTAAAATTGCAATTACGAGGGGCGGTCAATAAGATTAGCAACTAATTGATATGTGAGAAATTGAACTGTAAACGCCAGCAGCGGTTCATGATAAAATTCATTTCAAACTTCACAATTTGAACAGTTACTTCTTTCACACTTGACGAAACACACTAATATATCACGCCTACGAAAAAACGGTAACTTTACAAAAAAAACTCGGGAAGATAGATAACAAAGCGTTAGCAGTTCGTAAACTGGAGGAACAGCTGACTCTCCCTAAGCGAGAGAAAATCTGCAGAGAACGTCTCAAAGTAATAACCCTTACACGAAATTCAAGAAAGTGGGCATTTACTGATGTAGCTTTTGTTCAAAAACATCCGAAACAATTTAATTGTATTTCCTTTAAAACTTTTATCCTTAATCATTTTACGACTTAAATTAAGAAATTAATGGCACTTACGAATTCTTTCAACGATCGAGTTCACTTAAGATGTTTGTTAGTTTAATGAATCAGTCCGATCTATTTCCACATTTTGAGTTTAGTAAAATACGAAATTCGTTATTAATAGAGCTTCTAAATTTAAAACCAAGTCAATGATCGTTAAATCGCTATCACTTTTTTTACAATAAAATTAATTTTTAACAATCAAAATACCGCAATTAATATTGGAATTCGATTAAAATTTTATTATCTAATCTACAACCGTCGCTCTATTATTATTATTTTATTATATAGTTGTCGTGTCAATTCAGTGTTATCGAAAAATAAACTACGAGCTTGACCTGATCGATGCTCAAATTTACTTATGAATTTAGTATTGATAAAAACACTTAATGGGTTGCAGTCTAGTCGACGTTTTTCTCTACACGGGGGGTCATCCAATAATGATTTTCCAATACGTGGAAATTTAGTAGTTAGATCAAATCATCACGAGGTGCAAGGTTAAACCCGAAATCGCGATACTAAAAAGTGTTCAAGCTCTAAGCTTGAATTTTGGCTGATTAAATCACTAATCAACGATTAGTATTTTCCTAGTAGGTACGTGCAAAAAATTCAACAGATACCAAAATCCAAAT
Organism: Rhagonycha fulva; assembly: GCA_905340355.1. Taxonomy (NCBI): domain Eukaryota; kingdom Metazoa; phylum Arthropoda; class Insecta; order Coleoptera; family Cantharidae; genus Rhagonycha; species Rhagonycha fulva. The sequence goes on from HG996556.1 coordinate 42,778,604, forward strand.
TAGTCAGTTTAGTCATAGAAACTGACCTTCTCCACCGAAAAGAGTCGAATTTCGTACGTAAAAAACAAAAAATAGAATGGTTATTTTCGACTCAATATTAAAAAATTACAATTTTAAAATCAAAAAACTCCTTAGGTTTTAATAAAGAAGTTTCGCGAGCCACTCAAGTGCAAAAAAATTACGACGAAGGATAATTTTCGCTTACAAATTAGTACAGAGTTTTAAAATGAGAAACTTTAAAGAAAAGCTTGGTTCGTCTAAATCGGATCGATTTTCCTTCAGAAAATTTAATAAAGAAATAACTTACGGTCAAGTCAAACAACAACAATTAATTGAGATTCTTCAAACGCTCGCCAGCTCACCTGTAACAAAATATAATAATTAATTATCGATTCCATTTTTGTGAGGTTAATAATAATTATAAATAATGGTAAATGAAAGTGTGCAGATTAATATAGACCTTGGAGAGGTTTACAGTTAATAATCAATTGATTAAGCATCAACATTTTAATCGACACGCACCATAAAAGATTCCACAGTGAGTAATGAATTTAACGACTTAATTGCTGCTTTACCTTGACCCTCATTGTTGATCCGATTTCTTTATCGTACATCAAGTTAATAACCATGATAACAACAATTTCACGGTATACCGCAAAGTGCATCAGTGTTACAATTCGTACAAAAATGCAGCTTTTTTATATTAGGAAATTTTTCATAATAAAAACGAAACCTTTTATAAAATCAGCAAACTGCACTTTAATTTTGTATAACAATTATTTTACACTATCCTGTACATCGAGATTAATTTCTGTTGGTCTGCTTGGAATTTTTCAGTCAGTTACTGCTCACAGCAGCCAGAAAGTTGTGTGTGACCTACTGTTTAACGTCGACAGATTACGTCAATGGTTTGCCATTCCCTTTCGAAAAATACAGTCGGAATAAATTTGACTTGGTCCGGTCTCGAACCGGGTCGTAGCATTATCAATCAATACGCATTAACTGTTAAGCTGTTCGTAACGCAACTCTGATTGGTTTAAGATTAAAAGCATTTCTAATGTAAAAAAAACATCAATCACCAATTAGATGGCTAAATGCATAATTTCCCAAGCTGTGCGACCTAAAGTTGATAAATAAATGAATAAATCCTGATTGTGTCAAGCAGCGGCAAGGACACAGCAGTACAGATAAATCTAGATGTTTCTTCGGTCAAATTGTAACATCGAGCTGATAATTACCCTGTCAATTAAAAATCAATAGTTACCCATGAAATAAAATTTTGTATTGTGAAACCTACCTAAAATAATTACATAGATGTAGGTTTGACAATTCAACATTTTATTTCATTGGTAACTATTGAATTATATTTGACAGTAAATGCCTGTAAGGTAGCAATATAATTCATTTACTACAGTGCTTCTCAATCTTTCAGTATTTGCGACCCAATTTTCAATCATAATTTGTCGCCAGTAGGCTCAATAATATTTGCCGTCTCTTTATTATACAAAAATATAGTAGACGAGTAGTGGTTGGCCGAAAGTCAACCGTACGCCGGCCGTAGGCGGACGAAAGTTTTGGAGGGTCCCCCAATTTGCGGAGGGTCCAGGGTTCAAATTTGGTTCATAATGGTGAAACTAGAATTTATTAACAGTTTTTTGGTTTTCGTCCCTTATTTAGTGTTATCGCGCCCCCCGGGAGGCGCGTCCCACAGGTTAAGAAACTCTGATTTACTATTCTATTTTTAAATAATTGTACATTAAATTGTTTATTTAAGAAGTTATCTCATAAATGTACCTCAGTTAATGATTAATCCTTATAATTATTGCGTGATTATATTATCAATTAATAAATATTTTTGCTTATAGATTTGCTGGTTTATGAGTAAATATCATCGTTGCTCAAGAACTTTCTCCTTATTAGTCCAATGCAATTAGTCATAATCTCATAATAAATGAAAAATGACGGAACCCTGCTATAATGAATGGATTTAAATGATTTTTTTTCGGATTTCTAATACCTTACTCATTAAAAATTACCGCTATTTTGAAAATCCATAAATTAAAATTATAAATTTTTATAAAAATGATGATCATGTAAATATTCTGAAGTTAATGGAATGTTGACAGGTTGTTTGGAGATACTCTAGGATGTCTATCCTAAGTTTTCCACTTCCGAGAACCCTGTGCTAACTTGAGGCGGCCAGAAACCACAAATTTTTTTGCCTTTTTTAGTTTTTCGCTTATATCTCGTAATTTAACAATATTTTCGGTACCATACTTCGTTCCAAAGTTATAAAGCACTAAATTTGCTAAAATTTGGTTGGTGAAGCGAATTTTTAAACCCAATATTAACCGAGATACAGCCAATAAAAGTTAGACAAATTTTCTCAAAATGTAAAAAATGGCCGAAAACGAAGGTTTTGCCCCTTTAACTATTTATTACCATCATTTCCATATTTATTATGTTAATCACTCATCAATCTAGAAATATCTATGACCACCACATGGAAGAATGTCCATTCTCCAAACAGGATTTTTATAATAATTTACATTCTCATTTTTGTGAGACTTAAGGCTAAACTAAACAAAAATAAATTTAAAAAACATTTGTTACGATGTTCTACTTTTCATTTCATCCCCTCATGCCAACCCTGTATTGATATTTGCGTTTATTCGCATTGTTTAGTGCAAGTGTTGATAAGCTGCAACGCGGCGTAGCAATTCAGTCCCCCCCCCTAAGCAATTGCAAATGGCAGGTTAATTTAATGTTCGATTCCAGAGATTTTTAAGTACCGATTTGGCTAAACGTGGACGAATATTTTTGATTCCAACTTCATTATCGTGCCACATTCATGTGTGACCAGTTATCCAACTGTAACTTGGCTTCTTTTTTTTTCTGACAACACATTTAAGGGACCTCTTTCTTGCGGTAAATTCTACGCAGTCTGAATCTGTTGCTGATCTTTCTCGATTAGCAATCTTTAGTTGTGGTTGTTTACACAACCAAACGCTAAGCTACTTAGAGGAAATTTTCCATTACCTAGATGGTTCAGTTTTGTTTGGCGTCACCAACGTCGTCTCTCTCAGTGGTCCAGCAGCTGCAACATCAGGAAACAGTGTTCTATGTTCGCGATAAAGTTGGTCAAGTGTTACCCGTTACTTTGCGACAAGTTTTCAAATTGTTTTCAAACATCCTATCTTTTTATTCATTTTAGGATAACCCTTAGAGGTTATTGAGTGTGAAAGCTTGTTTATTTACAGTGGGAACATTTGACTACATCTCTCAAATTTTGTTATCAATTTTTATTTTTCAGAATCAAAGGCCTTGCCTCCGCACTAATCGAGTCTGAGAAAAAACATGTAGTGGTCCTTTTCTCCAGAATATTCAATTTTCTTCCATATTATATATTATATTTTGGGCATATGATGGAAAGAAAATTAGTTATCGTACAAAAACCAAAGCTTGATACCCAAGTTCCAAAATTAAATCACATTTTTATGTGTTTTTCATGACCCTTAACGAAACCTATACATTTCTGTATTACTGTTAAGATAGCGGTTAATAAACAGTAATTTCAAGCTAAGTGCATCTAAAGACAATTAGTGCGACAAAACAAGCCAAACAAACAGCCCCAGTTCCTTTTGATCAGAGGTATCAAAAATAAGTGGAAGACATTTGAAAAACGTAAGTTTGCATTATCCAAAAACATTAATTTTGAAAATAACTTGAAACAACAATTTCAATTATAATAAACAGCTAATCCCCCTGTATATGGAGTATTAGCTAAATATACGCGAACTAAGTTAATTTTTATTAGATAGTTTAATCAAATTATGGAAGCAATTACGTAGTAATGAGGTAGAAGAAATTGAATAAAAGAGAAATCTCGATAATCGATGTAATTGCGTACATTTCGGTGCAAGCGTATATTTGGCACTCTGTTTTCAATTTTATCAGTTATGGATCACAAAAAATAATGTGTAATTAACACTTTCGAATCCGAATGATAAAATTGTAAAACAACTAAAAACCCTAATACTGATGGTGAGGGTCATTGGCCGTATTTGAAATAGTGCGCTGAAAAATCAATACCGTGACATATAAATAGGCTTAAGATTACGCCCCCATAAACACGTAATGTTTCTTTTTTTGGGGCGATTAATACAGATATGCCCTTTCTGCAGCTTCAGAAAATAACCAATGGTCACTAATAGTAATAAATAACCAGACTTTTTCTTTAAATAATAAATTGTTAATTAGATACAAAACCTCCCCAACGTCGGTGGATGATATTACCTACAAAATTTTTCCCCTAAAATTCAGTCGGTCAAAACAAAGCCACGCGTGTAATTTTCATAATAACAAAGATAAACTAAATAACCACATAATAATTATAGAATACCTTCATCAATTCATTATAAATTTGTATAAAATTAACACTGACCTACAAAACTATAAATAAAGCAATGTAAACAATAAATTAAATGTAGGTATGTTTCTGTTAAGTTTAAATAAACAAGGACGATAATTTCGAAATAGCACATAATAATGTTGTATTTATCAAATCAAACTTTTTTGGGGTGATAATAAACCCTGGAAAATAGTAAAAACCCTTTCCGATTTCCAAATCGACAACGTGAACTAGTTGGCCCAGTTTTCCACATAAATTAATTCAAAGAAATTAAAAATTAATGTCAGCATGTTATTCCTCTAGTCAAAACAAAATTAATCACCAAAGATTTGCAATTCATAAATTTTATTTTCTTTCAAATGATTCGATTTTCATGATGAATCATTTGCACCACCGGTCTTAGTGTGCACAGAAATTAGGGAAAAAATTTATTCGTTTGAACCTTAAAACTTAATTACCCTTTCCAAAATTATTATTCACCGAACAAAATCGCATGCGAATTTCCGGTTGTGGCGTCAAAATTTATCCTGTTGTGATACCGAACAAATTAAACGATTCTTGAACCTACGGTTACGGTTCTCCCATGATTGAAAATTAAAATTAATTTAATCGTTTAGAGTTAAATCAGAAGTAAATCATCGCTAATCTCAAACGTATCTATCATTCATTCCGGTTTCAATTGACTGAAACAACTCATGGGCGATATATCTAAATGAATCTTATTCATAAAGATTTTCAAGATAAGCTTTCAACAAAATTAATTAAGCGAAAAAACTTGCTCGAGGGTTTTATAGACACAGGCAAATCAAATCAATAGCTGTTTTTGGCTTCGAAATTTAACGCTTTAGGGATCTTTATTTATGTCATATCATAACTATCAGTTAAAAATTGCAATAATTAATAATCTTGGTCTGAAATTTCGATGTGAATTTTACTATAGCATTGAGAGTTTAGTTTTGCGTGGAAATAACTCGGAAAAACAATTTTTTTGCTGCACTAAAAACGTGAGGTTGAAAATTTAAGCATGGAGCTTTTTAATTATCCTTCGTCCTTTAAACCAGGATGAAAGACAGTTGCATATACTGTCAACCATGATGGATTTGCGAAGTTGTAAATTTCAGTCATACTAACAACATATTCCACGAATGTGTGTAAATTTCAAATTTAGTAAATTTCCTCCATGCTTTAGGAGCAGTCGACGGTGACGGCGTCATGGAAACCCCGACGTAATATTTGAAAGTGTATATAGTACCTACATACAAAAGGAGTTTGTACGCTAATTTCATTCTCAACACAAACCAATTATGAGCCAAGTCTATTAGGTGGCATTACAACTTCAGAATGCACTGTTCAAAGGAATGTATAAATAAAAATAAGGAAACTAGCGTAAGTTTGAAACTGACGATAGGTTGAATAGAGTTCGACTGAACTCTGTATTTGCTGTGGTAACTCAAATGTAGGATTTTAAAAATGGATGAATTAACGGGAAATCACCGGGTTGGTAAAGCAGTTGGAATCTCGTTAATCCATTCGTGCGCATCATTCATTATTTAATTCATTTTACGAACTAAATTAGAAACCACTAGCGCCCGACAAATAAAAAGTCAAATTAATTAAAAGTCAAATTGCATCCTGAGCAAAACCGAGGTAAGAAGTTTTCTTCTATTGGAAAAATATTTTTACCCCAAATTTTATACAGTTTATAATAAGTACCAATGGTAGACTACAATATATGCTAATATAGATTAAAATTAGTGTAGCAAAGTATCAGTATAGGAAAAACATGTTCAGACAAACTGGAACTCTTTCCTGAAGTTTTTTTTCAAAAGTTTTCTTCTTGCTTTCTTCCAGCTGGAGGGTATTCCATACCCCCCAGACCCCCCGGATTTAAATCCCTTTTTTATCATTACAATTTTCGTCAACCAATTCGCAACTATTCAATCATATGCAACCATCGATCAAAAAGAATAATTAATACTACAAATGTTTAATTAATTCCGAAATTAAGTACCTACAGATACGCCACTGAAATGTTTAGTTGCGAATTCTGTCGCTAGTAGAGTGATTGTTTTCACCGTTTTTAAACAAACGTTTGAATATTCAAAACTTTACCGAAATGTTTTTAAAACACGTACAAATGTTATCCAATTTGTGAATTGTAAATTGTAGTTTTATTTCACAAAAGGTGCGTGAGTAAAAATGGTTTCAATTTTTATTATTTATTTGGTTTCTTAACTTTAAAATTTTAATATTTGCTTTAGCTCGGGTTTGCAGATAAATTACTTGGATTATCATCGAATTACTGCAGGAGGAATTTTCCAGATAATTTGATTTTTGGAACACCAAATTTTCCAAAAATAACATCTTCAAAGACACTAAATGCGATGATTTCTTAATCAAAACCGCATAAGATGTTTTCAAAAGGACTTTGGAGTTTTCACGAAAATGCGGTTGGAGCCCTAAACTACGCAATTTTTGTTTTTATCAGACCACCATTAAATACGTCCACCAATTTGACAACTCCAACCACTGTAAGTCGTCTCCTTCCCTTGGGAAGTCTAATTCTAGACGTTCCATCAGCTTCAAGTACCCCCGAAAGATGTCTAGTGCTACAGAAGAGTGAAAGGGCTGAACCACTCCATGAAAGGTTTGGGGCAAGATTGGCATCCGACCAATTGAGTGCCCGTCTGGGACCAAAGTAGCGATGAGCCGGATTCACGCCGGTAAGCCTCAGCTGCACACTGAAATGTCAGCAAGATTTCAAACCCTCGGTCGCAGACCAATAAATGAGGGAACCTCCGACCCTTCAGTGGGTATGTTTAGAGTTGCACGAGGGTTACGGCTCAAATCGCGCACCCCGAATTCTCATATTCATCGCCACTTTATTAACAAAAAAGAGATACGATTTCTTTAAAAAGTCGGAACTCTAAGATGTCTTTCTCAACTTGCCATGTCTATAACATTCTTTAAAATCAAAAATTGAAACCAGACAAAATACTAAAAACAAAACAACATGGACTGGACATGTCCAAAATGCATGGATCATGGAAAATCATGAGTATAGAATGAAAAACTCCCAAAGTGGCTACTTTTGAGCAAAGACGATTTGAACAAACTTTTTGTTCTTTTGTTGATCTCCAATGATCTATATTCGGTATCAGTGCTTCTCAAACTGAGGGCTGTGTGGCTTTTGTAATGAAGATGAGCAATATATAAACAAATGATTAAAAAAGTTCCAATTACTCCTTCAGGACTACGTACTATTAATACCACCTGTGTCAAGTTCATATCATCCACTTGTTACTATTGGTTCTTTAAGCAAAATAAATGTTAGGTTAGGTTGTGCCTGTTACACAGAAAAAAAAAGTGTACTTAAAAGTAGAACAATTTGTGCCTAGATTGTCTACAAGTACAAATTGGGTGAAAATTAGGTACAATTGTACTTAATTTTAGTCAAATTCAGTCATCTCTAGCGCAATTGTATTATTTTATAGCACAAATTGTGCTAAATTTTTACACAATTTGTACCTGTAGACAATCTAGGCACAAATTGTTCTACTTTTAAGTACACATTTTTTTCTGTGTACCCTGGTTATTTTGTTAATGGAGGCAATTCATCAACTCAGAGACCCAAACTATTGCAGGAATCCACCATTTCATTAAAGGGGTAATGTAAACTGGGCCAAAAAACTACCTGAAAGTGGTAAACTGGGCCAAAAGTAAATTTCACTAAAATTTTGAAAATGGTAAACTGAGCCAAAAGCAAATTTCACTAAAATTTTGAAAATGGTAAACTGGGCCAAAAGCAAATTTTACTAAAATTTTCTTCTTCTTCTTTAACTTTACTTTAGATCTGTTGATCTGTTTATTTCCAACATCTGCGTTGTTTCCTTCGCAGTGCTAGATTTGTGAGCATATAATTTTTTTAACGTCCGACAGGTAGTTTGCTAGACTGGCCTCCAGACGAGCCTGTAACCCTGGTTTTTATGTTAATGATGGTAATTCATTAACCCAGGAGGACCACCGGCTTAACGTGCCTTCCAAAGCACGGATTTTCAAATTTCACTAAAATTTTGAAAATGGTAAATTGGGCCAAAGGAAGAATTTTTTTAGGCAAGCTGAAGTTTTAAAAATCAATTTTTTTTGTGTTGGTAATTAACTCCTCAAGTGAATTCGATTCAAAAGCATTCCTCGCGGACCATATTTTGGCTTCTGCGAACCACTGGTTGGGAACCATTGCTCTAAGGTCTAAGTTATATGCAGAAAGGGGGTAACCGGTGCGACACTAGCATTCATATGTTTCAACAGTGCACTTCAAGCGAAAATCATGTTTTTTATAGCTAATGTGCAGTAAAAATGGCTGGAGGCGCTCCAGTGGCATCCAGTCAATTTTTACTTGCACAACCACCGTTCTTGTAGAATCCACGCAAAAACGAGTTTCACCTCTCAATGATCCACCTTTTCCTTAACCCACGAGCCTAAGGGTATGTTTATAATAAGTGTAGTTTTCATAAAAATGGCCTGAAGCGGCCGAAGCAAAGCGCAACGTAGCCTAGGCTAGCGTAGAGTCAATTTTTATAAAAACCACCATGGCACGAAGAGGATCCACGCGAAAAGTATTAACCGTACGTTAACATTGAGTACGACTAATTGTAAGTGATAAAATTGTTATCAGCCGGACTGCACCCCTTCTTTTACCTTAAATTAGATTTTGGCCCAGTTTACCATTTTCTAAATTTGGTCCTGTTTACCATTGGCCCAGTTTACATTCACCCCATTAAAGCAAATTTGTTAGCTGAATTGGAAGATATAGACAACGTCAACCGTTACAAAGCATTTATTGCCCTCCAAAACTCCTGGTCTTGTTGTTTTCGCGAAATGGAGAATGTTTGAGAAGCACTGTTCTATATGATTCAAATATAATACCTTTATGTTACTTTTATGTTGTCTACGTTTCTGATTTTTCCGTCACAATAAATAAATAAATCCGTACAAGGCGTAAAAGACAAAATTGTACCTCTAAAAAAAGCAGGATCGTGAATTCCTGGGTATGTACTGATGTAGCTAATTGCCATTTTAATCGATAAAGCGATTTCGTCTGTTAGTATACTTATATTTTGAATAATACGAAAACTTGGATATATTTCTACAAATTGCTATCGGTTACCTTACAATAAATTGGATTTGTTCAATAAAAAGTGGAAAAGTTTCATATGTGGTGGTGTTTGATAAAAGAATCACGTCCGACGTTCTTTGATGTTGTCAAAACGAAAGTTTCGGTGGTGTAACTGTATTTAAAATTACCCCAAAATAAATTTGAATATGGTGTATTTCAAAATGACATGATTTTACATAAAGTGTGTCAGTTGGTAGTTATCAATTATAATTCCTCACTGAGCTAGCGATTTCCTGCTTTGTACCGTCTGCCTGGCTTACGAACTATGCTATTGATTCTATGATAATGAAGTTGGCTCCTAAATTACAGTTGTATAGTATCTGCCGTCCATAATCAAGCGTTAACAGTAAATATTTTTATTCCCGTAGAAAATTTAAATCAAAAGTTCATTATACGTTTACGGATCTCCCGATTCGTATGTAATTAAGTCAAGTGCAAAAACAGTCCGATTGAAAATAATTTGCGCTCCGAAGTCAGCAAGCGTATAATTGGTAGAGACCAGGTGTACCTGGAGTTGGTGCAAAAAACTGCATAAAGTAATAGGAAGCTCAAAATTGAAAATTTAATAATCAAAAACCACATAATAAAAATATTTGGATAATAAAATCTCACAAGTTTTACTTTATTTACATAGGATGAAACATTTCTAAGCCAAAACACGATAAAATAAAATTTACATTTATAGATCTATTTGCAATTTGCATTTTAAGCCGGGTCTTCCGTTCGAAACTTATTTATAGTCACTTTAGAAAAACAAAACCAAAATATAAATCGCTCACCTGTTTGCCAATAATACCTACATAAAAATTTCTAATAGCAATTTAAGGAAAATGTTAAAGAAAATTGATGGCATCTGCAAAAGAAAATTGTTAAAACGCACACGTTTAATTTTTGACTGTAAAAATGAGCGGATAAAAAAACTCGTCGCGTAAAAAATTTAAAAAGTGAAAAACATGGTCGGACTAAAAGTTTTTAGTTATGGATTTAATGGTAGAGAACAGAACAGCTTCTTAAAAATTCCGTTACCGACCAACGGATGTGAGGATGTGACGTATTATTTGAAATATTTTTGTTACTCGTGCCTTCTTGCGGTTTTAAACTCGTGGTTTTATTCTACATATGCAAATATGCTCTGGATGATATTTTTTACGCTCAGCGAGCCCGATGTAAACCGCTAGATCTTATTATGTCGAATTCGCTACCTTCGTTCCGTTTGATGCGCCAACCAACAACCACCACTAATAGCTATTCAAAAATTTTCTGCCTTCATTTGAAAAATCAATTCTGCGAAAATCGGTGGTGATAAAAAATCAAACGAAAGATGTTGGGCGTATCTATCGTGTATCTCAGAATTCCATATATCCTCCACGCCAACCAACCCAAGGTGAACAACAAAATGATGCTCAATCTCTTTATTACGTTTACGTATCGGATTTTACCAAGGTTTCACTTTTCCAAGTGAAATTTACGTGTGTAATTTTTCCAACCCGTTTATAACATCAAACCTTGACCTCGTTGATAAAATATCGAAAATTGTTTCTTCGCTACATCGCATCGATCGAGATGTCCATTAATTTCACTTTCTGCAAATTTCCATTATGGGAATTAAAGTCGACTTCGTTAAAAACAACAATTAGGGATTTCATGAAACATGAACACAACAAACGTGAAAAAAGTCGGAACACGTTTACGTTTTAGCCAATTAAATTCACAATCGCACGTTCAAATTTAATCCTTAATTTGTAAAACGAAATAATAACACAGCATTGTTATCGAGTTCCTTTGAGTATCCAAGTTAAAAGGGGTGTGCATTAACCCTCAGGTCTTTACGAATGCCAAAATTTAATCATTAATATCTCTCATCTAATTACAGTGAAACGAGAAATCGGATGGTCAATAAGCTTGACATTAGTGGAATATCCGTAACGTACCGTCATAGGAAGTACATCATTATCATAAAGGTAAGGTAAGTATGTAGAAGGGTATTGACCTAAAGACCAGTCCGTCTTTGCTGTTTAATGACCTTGGGTGTAATCCGTGTCTGCTAGATCATGGCAAAGCTCGAAGAAACGTGTGCTCAAAACGGTTATTCTTTTATCCAAATGAATTTCAACGGATGGATGGGAAAAAAGATATAATTGGCTTAATCCATCTTCAGAGTTTTCTTATACTTTTGACAACAATTGACGTTAGTTTGGAAAAAAACCAACCAATTCACTTTTAAATTTTGAAAATGTTATTTGTAAATAAAAAGGAAAACATGAAAATGTTTAAAAATAGAACGCAATCTATTACACATTATTTATCAGTGTAAACAAGGTTGTTGGCATTCCAATATAATTCCATATAAAATTAATTATAAACGATTTATTCACCACGAACTCGTAACCCCTTCCAGGTAATAATTTTCAATTCTCAAACAAATCTCAAGTCGAGTTAACAATGAAAAGAACAATTCGCACATTAAAAATAGTAAATATTTGCACCTTGTTTGTCATTGCGTGACTTACGTAACAAAACCGATTTCAATTATTGAAGAAATAAATTTATGGTAATATTAACAAAACGGTAAACTTTAAGTTGCCAATTACAATTTCGGTTGACAAAAACCAGTTTTTAAAAAGTAAAAACCTTTATTACACAGGACTTAACTACTTCTACAGTGAATTAGAAAAAGCGACTACTGATGCTCTGCACCTCTATTTAACACCTTTGTTATCTTAAATCTAAGAAAAGCGAATGAACTACATCTTATCATTCTACGTATAACATGAATATCGTAACTCCTCTGGCCTAAGATGAGAACTATGGGTTACCAGAGTTCGAAGATAATTTGATGTTGATCTCCTTTTTCGGATTACCATTTTCTTCTTCGGCTTCCTCTGCGGAGGGCTTCAAAATTTTGATTCTGTTATAATAATATTTAAAAAATACATAAATTAAAATTACAAAGATTATAACATAAATGATTAATGTATATCCACTAATTTTGTGGAAGTGAACCGAAGTATCATTTAATGAATTTAATTTTTCTTTTTGATTTGACAAGTCACTAAAAATATTTTTGATTTCATCGACATTTACTGAATTTAATTTTTCAGTTTTAAAATTAAAATCGTTCTGTACTTTTTGATTTTGACTATAATATAATTTAGGTAATTCAATATTTTTAAATTCCAAATTTAAATTCTTAAAAGTCTTTAGTGTTATCTCTTCTATTTTCACTTCACATTTTGTTTCTATTTCAACTACGTAACTCCCGTTTAAATACACACTGTCTTTGTCATTACCGCACTTGTTCGTAGCAACAACACTTTTTGGTGTAATGATGATCCATTGATTATTTTCCAATTTTTGAATTTTGATGTTGGTTATTTGAACATGAATTAATTTACAATTCGTTGCATTTTCCGAGTGTCGTAGTAGTTGGATTTCACATGGTGCATCTTCTTTGAAATCGATAATTTCTCCATTTTGACATAAATATTCCTTGTTCGAAATTTCAAGACATCTTGCAGTAAGAAATGCATAGTTTTGCTCATTATAAAGGAGGTATTCGGAATGAGGAATTATTGTTTTGAAGGATGTATCGGATAATATTGGCAAAGGATATAAATGATAGTAATTGTAACTTTCAGTTTCTACTATTGGAATTTCTAAAATAAAAATGATTTGATTTTCTTTACTATAACTTTTTATTTCCATAATTTTTTCAAATAAAAGAATATTTTTAATTTCTGGTTCAAATGGAAATTTATTTTTATTGTTTAGTTGTTTATTGATTATTAAAATTTCATTCAGTAGTTCTTTTGGATCTAACATTGAATTATGAAATGTGTTAATTTTTGAAAAAGTGATAGCTACTTCAATTTTTTCCAATGAATCGTAGATTGTTTGAAAGGCTGACATTATTTGTGAAATAAACATTTGTATAAGAAAGAAATGATAAGTTTCGATATTTTTAAATTCTATTGTTTTTAATATCTTCTCTATTTGTAAAATTTTGGATTCTAATATTAATTGATTTTTTGCTAATGTTTGAATGTTTTTCTGATAATTGCCAATTGAATTTTGTAATAACGTTATCTGTTCTTTTACTAATGATTTAATTTTATCTTGGTTTCCTGAAATTGTCATTATTGCTTTGTCATATTTTTCCGCATCATTTTGATCTAAATTTCCTGTGATTGCTCTAATTATGGATCCTAAACCGTCTACTAAACCTCGTTTCGCTCTATTTTGATTTAAAGGATTTAATTGATGAATTTGTAATGTTATTTTTCTTTCTAAAATATTTATTAAATCATAGGAATTATTTAATTCTTGTTTATAACTTTCAGTAAGATTTGTCGAACTAATTTCAAATGAATTTTTTTAATTGATTTAATTTTGTTTGAAGTGAATTGAATTCTCGTATGGTATCAATAATATCAAATATTTGAATGAATGACCAAGTATCAATTTTATTTTGGGCATTTCCTAATTTTAAAGGTAAGAGTCCAGGGTTTTCAGTTATTTTGTGGAATTTTGTAGAAAAGGTTGCGGTTAACAAGGTGAATCTGAAACAAGAGGCATCTTAAGTTCTTTGATATGAATAATTTCGTTTTTGTTTTGTTTGTTAGTAATTTGTACTCTATTTTTATCTAAAATTTCGGTAATTTGGTAAGGTCCAATAAATTTGTTCTCTTTCTTATTTCGAGTTTTTGGATTTTTCTTAAAAACAGTTTGATTTAATTTAAAAATGTCATTAGAATCTCCGTGAGTGTTATGTTTTGAAACTACTTTACGTTTTTGGTCAAATTTTGGGGGATTCCAAAAGAAGTGAAGTATTTAATTAAAGCTTTGCTAATGTGAATAGCAGTTTTACCTTCTATAAAAATTGCTTGAGCAAATTTAGTAAATGAATCTACTAATGTTAAATAATTTTTATTATTGAATTAAAATTATTTGTTCTTCAGGGGCGGTTACAGTATTAACTCTTTTTGTACATCTAATTAATTTTGGTTTGTTACCAGTAAAATATACTAAACAAAAATCTTTGTACAATTGATCATTGTGAAAATACATGCAATAAACTTTTTGTGGGTCCGTGTATTTTTTTTTATAAAAAAACCAAATATTAGTTTGTTATTTTTTTTTCGGTATTTTTAGAGCAATTATTTTATGATTTTCATAACTATCCTGATTTACATCCGCTTTGTGATAAACGTTCGGGAACACTAAAATTTAATTTATTTTGTTGTTAATGATTTCATCACTAGATTGAATTCCGTCATTTGTATTTTCGTTTACGTTAAAGTGCGCTGTGTTAAATACGGGTGTTAGCATTTTTTTATGTTTTTATTTAATAAAAGATATAAACAATCTTATAATTATGTAATGCGAATTTTATTTTCAAGCTTTATGTTCTATTAGTTAGAGTTTTTTTTTTTTTTAATTTGAAATTTTATTTTCAACTGAATAATTTGAATCTAATATTTCTTTGAAATTTATAAATTTGATTTCTTTTGGTTATCAGTTTGAATTTCTAAAGGTTTATTGAAATTTTATTTTTATGCAATATTAATTGGTCCATTATTTTTATGTTATTTATACCTAAATTTAGAAAAGCGAGATTATATATTACTACTAATAAGCAAAAGATATTATAATGTATGCTACGAGAGCGAAATCCTGGAACTGATAAAGTTCTGGAGGCAAAAGAATACAATAGATTCCTACAAATTTGTTATTTAATTTCTTTCTTTTCATATTTTTAATTTTGAAAATTTGTAGTTGTATAATGTCTAAATTGTAAAGATTATTAAAACAATTTTGTTTAAAGTTTGAAAATTTTTTGTTTCCATAAATTTTTGGTAATATTTGAGGGTTGTAATTTAAATTAAATTTTGTCAACTTTAACTTGTCTTTTAATTCCGGTATTTGTTTATTTTCAAAATGTGGATCTTTTAATAGCTTCAGTTTCCGTTTGTTATCGTCGATTAAAAGTTCAATGCATTTTTGAGAATTGTTTAATTTTGTTAAGTTTTTTGTTTTCATTTTGATCTGGGTCGAGTTAAATAATTTTGTTGGTGTTAAATTTTCTAAATTGTCATCTTTCAATTTTATTTGTTTGTTTGCCAAAATGGTATTTTGTAGTGAGGTTAATCTACTAGTATTTTCATTGAATAGAGTTTCTATTTGATTTTTGGAATCTTGTAATTTTGAAAGCAAACGTTTTGTTTTAATTTTTGGGTCAGGGGTTTTAGTTTGAATATCGGATAAAAATTTAATTTTTGCTTCTATGTCTTTACTAGTCAAAAATTGGGGTTGGTCTGTAATATTTTCAACAATACATTCACATAAAAATTCAAGCGTATTATCATCTGCTTCTCTAGGATTATTAATTATTGATTTGTTTTCTAAATCGTTAATTGAAATTCTAGATAAACAATCTTCATTTGTATTATATTTCTCTCTTTTATTGTAAGGTTCTAATCTGAGATTTTTAAAATTTTGTTTTGATAAATTTAAATTTTCTTGTTCTAAATTTAATGGTTGATGATCGATATCTATTTGGTCAACAAAGTTTAAATCTACTAAAGTTCTTGGTTCAATTTTGAAATGAGCTGAAAGGTTTACTTTTGACT
Source organism: Rhagonycha fulva (assembly GCA_905340355.1). Taxonomy (NCBI): domain Eukaryota; kingdom Metazoa; phylum Arthropoda; class Insecta; order Coleoptera; family Cantharidae; genus Rhagonycha; species Rhagonycha fulva. Next base: position 42,794,820 of record HG996556.1, read on the forward strand.
TATTATTGTTAAAATTTTGCATTAAAGGTTTCTTATCGGTATCGAACATTATTGAAATTTCAGTGCGTGTTGTTGTAAATCTTCTTTCTGCAATATTAATTTGAGCGTTTAATTTATCGAGTAAGTCAAATCCGATTAGTCCTTGGTAGTTTTCGTTTAATTGAAAAAGATAAAATTTATGATTTTGATTTGTCTTAAAAATTTGAAAGATAGGAATTTCGGCTACTTCATCATGATATGAAATATTATGTGCTGTTTGAATATTAAAATTTTCGTTTGAAATGAAGTTATTGTAAAAATGATGAGCTAATTTTGGATCGATCAAGCTTTTTGAACTACCTGTATCTATCAAAAATTTTGCATTAATTTCTGGTATATAAATATAAGGTAAGTTAGATTCAAAATTATGTAATTGTACTATCTGGGTTGGTTTGAATAAATGACTTCGCGAAAATTTGTTTCATTATTATCATTGTTAATGTCGTTGTCTTGACATTGACCCTCGTCTATAAATGTGTTATCTTGTTGCAAGAATGCATCTTGAGGGTACAAGTTACATTCTTCCGGCAGGTTGTTAAACTCGTCTTGATTTACATTTTCCGTATAATTAAATAAATTTTCAAATTCGTTTTCGGTTTCTTGATTTTCAGTTACATTCTGATTAAAAAGGTGGTTCATAGAATATTTTGATCTTTCAAAAGTAGCATGACCACTACTTGTATCCATTGGTTCGTGTAATCGATTTGTAATTTGTGTTCTACCAAATCTGTTAAAATTTTGATTCATACCTTGAGAAGGTCTAGGTTGATTTTGAAAAGTTTTATTAAAATTAGTATTTTGAAATGAAGGTCTTTGATTAATCGCAGAGTTATTTTGAAATGGTGAAAATCTATTAAAATTTGGGGTGTTTTGAAATTGTGGCGTTTTGTTAAAATTTGAATTATTTTGAAATGGTAAATTTTTATAAAAATTTGAGTTATTTTGAAATTGTATAGGTTTACTAAAATTTGAAGTATTTTGAAAAGGTGAAGACTGATTAAAATTTTGCGAATTTTGATACTGTGGAAATCTGTTAAAATTTTGAACGTTTTGAGTTGTTGGAGTTTTATTGAAATTAAAATTGGTTTTAAAATTATTATTTAATTTTCCAGGTGTTAATCTTTGTTCCGGTCTAAACATAATATTCGAATTTAAAGTGTTACTTTGGTTAGTGGAATAAAGAAAATTTTGTTCTTCTAATAATAAGCTCATTGCTTTTTCAAGACTATCTGGATTTCTTAATCTAACATTAGTTTGAATTTGTCCAGTTAGACCTCTTATAAAAGTTTTTAAAGCTAAATTATTGTAATTTTTTATTTGAATCGCCATTTCTTCAGGTGGCATTGATGTTGAATTTAAATTTGACGTGATTAACGATCGTACGTCTTGACAACGCATGCCAAAATTATAAAAAGATTCATTTCTATTTGGTTTCAAATCAATTAAATCTTGCACGAGACAATCGATATTTCTTTGATCTCCGAAACTTAATTGTAATGCTGATTTTATAGCTAACCAATCGTTGAGTTCGCTACGGGAACCAATTAAAATTAAAGCTCTACCTGTTAATTTGCCTAATACAGCTCTTAACAAAAATTGGTTTAAAGCGTTATCGGTAGCGTTAGAAAATGTATTTATTAAATTTTGACAATTATCTATAAAAATATTCAAAGTGTGAGGGTTTCCCTCGTATTGTGAAATACTATCTAAATGCAATTTTAATAAATGATAATTTGTTGCCATTGTTGATGGTTCTAATTTTATGTTACTAAATAAATTTGCTAATTTTTCGAAATCAATTTCTGGGTTCATAAATTTATCGTACGTTTCTTGAAAGTTACACTTATCTATCTTATACTAGGAATTGAAATGATATGAAATTAAATGAGACTTACAATAATGCTGTTTTCATTCTTTGCGGTTCGTTTTCTTAGTTGCTAATGCCTATAAGTTTGGACGATGCTTGTTCCTTCCTCAGGACTTCCTAAATTAATTGTCAACAGTTCGGACGATGCTTGTTCCTCCCTTGATGACTGCTGTGCTGTTTTTGTCCAAATTGAATTTTTTTTTTCTTCGAATTCCCAATTAATCGATGATGCGAAAATTGCTCTTGCGATAAGGTCAATTTTGGGAATACTACCGACTGCGCCAATTACAATTTCGGTTGACAAAAACCAGTTTTTAAAAAGTAAAAACCTTTATTACACAGGACTTAACTACTTCTACAGTGAATTAGAAAAAGCGACTACTGATGCTCTGCACCTCTATTTAACACCTTTGTTATCTTAAATCTAAGAAAAGCGAATGAACTACATCTTATCATTCTACGTATAACATGAATATCGTAACTTGCCACACACAATCGTAATCGTTTTTATAACCTACACAATAAGTACATACATAAAAAAACCTGTTCGTTCTGTTTACTAATCACTTATCAGAGAGAAAAATTATGCAAAACCACGTGTAAATGTGTTTGGATTTTGAAATAATTGCAAATACATTTATTTTGGTTCCCAAAAAACATACATACATAACGGCCTCGTCCAGACTCCTTGCAAACATCACGAACAACGAACGACAAACTAATGTTTACCAAGTTTGTCAACATCACACACCAATCTTTATTTTTTAATAATTTTGCAACTTAATTTTCCGTGGAGAATTGCAGGTTTCAAGGATTCCCTGGATTCGTCAGTGATTTCATTCATAAATTTTGCAGCATCCACGTCAGAGTTGGTGCGCCTGTGTTCTCTGGTGGCAACTTCCAAGTAAGCAATCTGCTATGAATTCGTTGTTTCTGAATATATTTGAGTTTACAAAGGGCATCGCTGTATTATTTGGAGGAATTTATTGCGATCGAGTCAAAACAGACACGACAAGAATATTGATAGATTAAATTTTAAATTTCGTTTTTGGCTACTGTTACATTTTACCCTTCTGAAAATACAATTTCTACACAGAACTTTACATATTATGAAGGATTAGCCTCCAGTCAGTCAGTGGATAATAAATTATTAACGAAATTTCTAAATGTTTTTCCAACCAAAGTTTTGTCGTCACTTTATCAGCAACCATCAGTTCAATGCAGCAGTGTTTTTTATTAGAATTTGTGTTTGGTATAATGATCGTACCACCCACAAGTTAATTACGTGGAAGGAGTAAATTGCGTTATTTGTGAAACAATCGCTACACCTAGGATGTTGAAATTTATAAGTTAGTCCATGTCCTGCGCATTTTCTTTTATATGGTGCCTTATTTTTTATTTATTTTTTAATTTAGGTAGAACCGAACCTGCCAGAAGAATCTAACGGTTACGTAATTTACGGATGTTCATTTTGAACTATTCACATCAATTTGATCAAAGTTCTCAAGTCCTTCAGTTCATTTTGATTAGTTTTATCTGATTAATCAAGGTTTTTCTCTTATTCTTTTGCTTTAGAGAGTTACCTGGCGTTTTGTAACACCATATTATCTTTGTTTCCACGATTGGTTACAAAACAATAACGTGAGTGAAAGAACTCGTGATATCCCGGCGCTCGGAACTGACTACAAAGACTAGTGACCCCTAAAAGTTCTTAAAAAGATTATCTCGAATCTGGGTTATCTTAGGAACAAAAAAGTTGTTCTTAACTTCACAGACGCGGTTTCTGATGAACAAGCAACTCATAAAACGACCGTTAGCAAGAATAGCAACTTTTTAAAGTTTAATACCTCAGGCTTTCGCTTAAAAATCAAAAATTATTTCATTTCGTTCAGCTTTACACTTAGTCGTCATAGGATAAATAGCTCAGGATCATGGCTAACCAGATCAAAATATTCAATGGAAAACTTCAGCCAAATAAACCAATGACGAACAGTAAACTGATGAAGACCCCAAAACCAAGAGAACATCAGTTATTTAACATTTTCAAGGGTTAAAAACAAATTAGGTAGTTTAATCTGCGAGGTTAAACCAGGCGTTAAGCTAATTAAAGACACTAGTGCCATATAAATCGTTAAAAGTTAGATTTTCGTTTATTAATATTGCAACCGTGGGTCGACTTTATATCTCGCCAATTCTTTTCATTTACATTTAAGAGCCAGGCAGTTTTATTTAAGCAATTTTAATTTATTTAATCCCCGAGATTTAGTCTGTGGGTGAGTCATTAAAGATTAATTCCACCAAAGGATGAATTTTAACGGTCGACAAAGTTCCATTAATGTGGTCATAAATGTTGTCGTAAATCGGGTTTCAGCAAATTATACCTGCTTTGCAATTTTTGATTCGAGTGCGTTAAGCGAGTCCCGAAGATATTATAACTATTTACAAAACTAAGATTACAATAAAGCGCTTAAGCTTTGGGCTAACGTACAATATTGATTAATTTAATAAGAAGTAATCGATTGTCAATGTAGCATGTACTATAACTTAGCACTTTGAGCAATTACGGGTACAGCCCGTTTATTCCCGAATGTCTAGTTCTTTAGAGAAATGGCTACTGGAATTTTGGGGATTTCAAACCCGAGCGGCGTTGAGCCAGCACCAGCATTGCCACAGTTAAAAAATAAAATGTACTTCTTGGAAAAAAAGGTACTAAATGATAGTAAAATGTACTGAAGTTTAAATTTTACTGCAACCAATTTAAACGGCCAAGAGCCGGAGAAGAAGAAGCAAAGTAGGCAACTGCCCCCCTGCCATCTCTCACGTCAGAGAAAGACTTTGTAAAGAAAATAAACTACGCAATACCTAATTTTATCTTATTTTTCAATGAGATATACTTGATATAATTTTCAAAAATTGCTTCTATTTCCTAAAGTGTCTGGACCTTCTCCCACAAAAGGTAAAGAAACGGACATGAAACCTGGGGGTCTGGGGGGTATTCCCCGTTCCCCCAGCACAAAGAAGTAACGAGAAGGCTTTTCAAAATTGATAACAACACAAATTTAATTCCAAAGAAAACATATTTTTCTTTATTATACTTGACCTCCCAGACACCCCGGTTTTTCCATTGTTGCTTAAAAAAGCTCGATTTTCATAGCAATTTTCAAGTAAAGTCGCTCGTGATTGGTGAATCAATGCATTCTGTGCTCCGTCCGTGCACTGTTATGCATAAGAGCCCCGTTGATGATAAATTTTTCGCGTGGATCCTACTCGTGCCATGGTGGTTTTCATCAAATTGTCCCTCAGCACCCTTCGGGCGCTTCGGGCCATTTTGATTTTGAAAACGACACTCATTATAAAAATACCCCTAGGCCCGTGGATTAAGGAAAAAGGTGGATCTTTGAGGGGTGAAACTCGTTTGCGTGAATTCTAAAATCAGGGCGGTTGTGCAAGAAAAAATTGACTTAAAGCACTCCTCGCTGCGCTCGGGCGCTTTAAGCCATTTTTTCTGCACATTTCCTATTGAAAACCGTGATGTTCGCTCTAAGTGCACTGTTAAAGCAGTGTCGCTCCGGTTATCGCCGCTAGCATAGCATAGCATCACATTGTGAACAGAGTTTGTTTGGAGGCGAAGCCTCCATTACCTCTTTCAACATCTGAGTACATCGCGTGGATGGTTAGAGCATGAAATACTAGAGCAAGCATAGAGCCTTGTATCGTTTCAAAGTAGAGTGTTGACCCGCGCGAGGCGATAATCAACCTTTGATGAATGATTTACGAGTTAGACGGCCGAAGCAACAGTAACCCCAGAGAACGTAGCGTCGTGGAGCTCAGAAGGGTCCGCAGAAGGAAAAGGCGACACAGTTGCAAAAAAGAAGTGGAATTGTACGGTTGAAAAAGGTTTTCTACCGTACATGCCCGCCGGAACTTCTCAGTCCGAAGACATTCAATTAGAACTGATCTAGGTCGGTGCCGAGACATTGAGTAAACGCCCCGGCTGTGACCCTGCAAGTCAAAAACGTGAGGCGTTTTTGGCACATTAAAACTGTGGGTGACGCCCACGAGTTTTAGCTCAAAAAGAAATTGGTGCGTGATTCGTACCAATTTCTCAGCATGTGAGGTATAACATCTGGTTATCGCCGCTCTGCGCAAAGCTAAGACCAGTTAAATTCACACGCACCGACAATAGAATGCATTGATTCACCAATCCCGAACGACTAAACTTGAAAATTGCTATGAAAATCGAAGTTTTTAAAATCGATTTAAAAAAAAAAATGTTGGTTTTAAGGCCATCTTTCTCACCTTATTTAAAATATGCTCTTTCAGAATTCATCGAGGTTTCTATCGTAAAATTTGTATTTTAGCGTCTATTCTACAAACCTTGCATCCTCAAAATGTAAAGAAATGGACGTAAAACCGGGGGTCTGGAATACCCTCCAGCATATAAAACTTTAAAAATAACTTTAAAAATTGATAAAGCCGGAAATTTAATTCTAGAAAAAAAATCTTTTCTTAATGGCTGGAGGGTATTCCATACCCCCCAGACTCCCCGGTTTTTTGATTGTTTACTTTTAACCCACCAGATCAGAACAAAATTATTTCATGACCATAAATTACATAATACTTAATTTTATCTCATTTTAAAGTGCGATTTCTAATTTTTAGGGCAGCTAAGCCTTTAGTTAATTTTGCGCCTCTTTATGCACCCTTGCCCTATGCCACCTTTGCGTTACTCTGCTGACATTAATATACAGTTTTTTCGGTTTAATATGGGAAGCTCTGATTGTTATATTCATCTTTAACCCCCCCCCTTTCGAACGGAAAGAAAACCTTCTTGTTTTTTTGTAAAAAGTACTATAAATGTACTAAATAGCGTCACCAAAGTAAAAAAGTACATATGTACTGACGGTGGCAACACTGGCCAGGACGTGACTAAATTGTTGTTTCAATTTTCACATAAGAACCATCCAGTTGCCCCATTCTGTTGACGGTACTAAGTACTGTTACTAAGTCCTGAGTTCGTCAACACTCCAAACTTTTATTGGTAAACAAACTGAATTAGGATGTTTCTAACTTTTGTAAAAGTTAATAAAACGTAAGAACTGCGGTCATCCGAATTATACCTTATTTGAAATGCTATGCCCCTCCCAGAGGTTAATTTTGCTTATCACAGTTTTGCAAACCCAAATGTTTTTCTTCATTTTGGCTTGATAAGTAAAACTGACTCTTCAAAACCCCGTGTTGAATTTTATTTTTTCTTAGTTAGCTACCGGACATTCGAAACGCCAGAACGCTCTGACAGTGAGAGGGGGGAGTTATCCATAAAACCAGAGCAAAAATAATTCTCCTAATTTGGAGATTCGAGTCTGAAGTCGTTTGTACTATAATAGACATTACTTTAAGCTTTCTAAGATGATGAAATCCGGAACATTTGCATTAGAAACGATAACAATTTAAGTGAAGTTATTTTTGTTGTAAACAACCCAACAATTAGTAACCAAATTTGGCTCCACCTACAGGTAAGACCGCAGGTGTTCCAAAATAGGTCAAATGTCTTAAAAAATGTTGTTACTAAATATTTTGGTGTCACTAGTATTTAAAATAGAACACTCATTCCTCTCATCGTCACATCAAAGCAAACTGCTTCGTAACACTGTGAAACTTTTGGAGTCAAAACGAAATAAAGAGCTAACCTAGTTTGTTGATTGTCGGTCACGAAAATTAAGACGAAGCATGAGATCTCGTTTTTGAAGTTTACAATAAATAAATTAAAATAGAATTGCCGCTACCTGTCCAAAATTGCGAATATGGAGTTGTCCCCCCCCTCAATCCTTGATCAAACGTTTTAATAAATTTAAAAGTTGCGACAACGAAGTTTTTTGCATATTCCATAATTTATCGGTCGTGATTGATGAACCGGTGCTGATTATTAAATTCAAGTTCACGTCCAAAATTTGTTAAATAGGTAGACACCAAAAACGTGTCTGAGTGAATTACGTACCTGGAATGTATGGGTGGGACACATTCATAAACTAGATAAAACCACGAAGATATAACGAAGGTAGAATTACAATGAAAAATACAGGTAAGCATTAAAAAAAACTCTCACACTCAAATATGGTACAATCTGCAAGAATCAAGGTCTCCCGGAAATAACAAATTCTTGTTTGCCCTAGTTGGATGTAAAATAATCGAATAGTTAATTTTAATGATAACATTTAATTAAAATTTTTGTCGACTAATCAAATATGATAGGAAAAATTGAACCACCTTTCAATAAACCCAAATGAATAGATTTAATTATAATACCATTGTATTATAATCCCACACAGGAAGCTAAACGACCTCCAAGAAATTAACATAGTGTGGCTCTTTTGGTTCGTGCTGGTGGAAAGTACACAAAGGTACGCGATGGTTCGATAAAAATGCACTCGAATTACTTCCCACGCAAATTTGTCAAAATATTTCACTTGAAAAAATAGTTTTCACCCGAAAGGCTATTCAATTTCCCATAAGATATGACAATAAAAAAAGGAAACTCTAATAGAGTGAGATAATTGTCGATAAGCCGAGCATAATATTTTCGTTATCTTTCGTTCTACATCCGTTCGTTACGTGTTTAAATTTCAAGTTTGCTCGGCTGCGATTGCGAATTACAGATTTAAAATTAAATGTTTTTTCGAAAATTCCAGGTTAGTGAACCACCGCGGTTTGATCTGGATATTTCTAAACATGCTGTATTATACGTAAACACAGCCTAAAACAATTACTTTACCCCAAGGGTTGATAGTAGCACGTAATTGCTTTATCCCCACTTTCAAAGCGACGACACCCTCCGAAAGAAACTTTTTCTCAAACTAGCGATAAACTTGAGATGAGCAATGAATTGCAAGTAATAGTAAAATGTAAATTCGAACAAAATGTTTTCGCGATGTATGCAAATGCATTCCGGAAGCTTCTATTTGGAACAGCAGAAGGGAGCGGAAGATTTAACACGCTAAATATCAATTCCTATAAGTAACAAAAATTTAAATAAGATTTTATTTAATATAAACCGTCGCGAGTTAAAGGGAACAAATCAAACAGAATGTTACAAAATCCAATTACTCAAGAATTATACACAATAAAAAATAAATCAACTAGAAGAGATTACAAAGAAAAACGTTTTGCGAAAAGTAGCCAAAAAAAATTTAATTATTTATTAAATAACGAAAATTTTTGCCATGTTAACTTCAAACTCGTGCGAAAAGAAGAGGAAAGCTGCGTGAACGTCCTTAAATGTTTTCTAAGCGAAATCCAATTAAATTACAATTAATATTTATTTGTACCTTTGTAAATGCGTAGATTTGCATTTAGAATTAATTAATGTCAAATTTATTAGGTAATATCAAGCACCGAGTTAATTTATTACCTGCTTAGCATTTGGATAACCGAGGTCAGAGCACATCCTAAATTTTGTAGATTATCCTTAGGCAAAAGCTAGTTAGGAAATTAGAAGCTTCCGTATTGCTCAATTAGTATCACAGAAAATGAAATTTTGTTAATTTACAAATGAATTGATTTTCAAGGTGAGATTTCAATTTAATCAACACAAATCAATTTAATTCATTTACACCAAGGATGGCGCAGTCGAGCGTTATCAGAGTTTGAATTCCTGCAAGTGGAATCACGAGTTGGGCAGCAGCTACTTTTAAGAAGTAGCTAAGCTACAAAGCTATTTTTTACCGGTTGCGGTAATTTTCACGATAGGTTGTAATATAATTATGTCAACGAACCGCGAAGTACACTGCAGTATCTCACACATTCTCCTGACGAACAGAAATATTCGCATTTGATTTATGACGTAATTAACAGTGAATGTGAAATTGTTTATAAATCTATGTGTTAATTAGAGAAAAATTATATTATTATGGGAACATATCTCATATAACGAGGGGCCGTTTACTCTTCCTTACTACTATTTCATTTTATATCATTCGTAAAAATCGATTTCATATCGTCGATGATAATCACACCACTAGTGATATTCTAGACTTTCTTTGTTATTTGGTACAACTAAATCGGTTCTGTTTCTGTCAGGCCAAAATTTCACCTTTTGACACGAAGAGCCCTCGTATAACATAACTATGGTAAAGAATTCTAAAATACACTCTTTATTCAAGAAACGTAGGTATAAGAGTCGCTCATTATTATAAACGCTTTAACATTCAAGAATCAATCTATGCAATTCGATTCCGGTTTGGAAGATTTAATATATCGCTAATAACAAGATTGCACTTACTAATTGGTTTTAAATGTACGTTTGATTCGTTTTTCGTTAGAATTACATTACAATACTTGGAGTTAACGAGTATTTTTATTGGCAGTCGTACGAGTGCATTTTTAATTGGCTGCTGGTTTAACTGAAATGTAAAGGACTAGTTTAGAAAACGTTGTCAAAAATGATAATAGTAAAACAGGTTGAAATGTCTGGACGTAACGGAGAAATCTCATTGTTTGTCATTTGGCGATAGTATAGATCTATCAAATAAAGGTTTCTCGTTCTCAATTCAGCATACATACAATTAAATTCTTTTACTGTTATAGCTTCACGTTCTTTACGAATTGTAAGTAACAGTCATTACAAACGGATTTAAAAAGAATGTTGTACGCCTCAAGTTAGATATATCCATTAGTGAACATCGTGACCCGAATTTTATTTAACTGTCACTCACTGCATCTAAATTTTTTCCCGACGAAATTTTCTTTTTTAATCCATTTTTAACAACTACTCAATTTTTACTGTTTATTTTCCATTTAAGAAAACTAATTTCTTAATGGATTTTTAAACACCTATCCATCCAGTTAAATTCTCTTCCCAGTGGCGAGTGCATTATGAAATTACATCGGGTTATTTTTCACTCTGATTTAGCTTCCAAGTGCATTTGCGAATCAAAATCGGATCCATTCAATTATAAGTTTCACTAACTTCATGTTTGTTTAAGGGGGGACAACACAGTAAGGTTTTTAAAAATTTGATTTTTTTTTTATTTCTCACATCTAAAGATACATGTTTAAAGAATGTTCTCTCAAAATATCAGAAAGAAAATCGTAAAATTGGCCAAGTTGTAGTGTTGTTTTGCGCCTGGGTTGCAACTACAAACATAGGTATAGGTATGATAACTAAACATCTGCACATTTTTAGCACCTCGATTTCTTTTTAATTGTACTAATTGTAACATGATACAAAACAATTTTTCTAAAAAAAACAATAACATTTAATTTTTACTGTATTGTGCCAGAAATTAACAAATGTAAAGCAATAAAATTCATGGATTAGTTAAATTTATTACCCATGAAATATTAATTTTATGGTTCCCAATAAGTGTCATAGAAAACAAAACTAAAACCTTCTTTGAGTTTTAGGATACTAAATATTAAAAAGTATAAACATTTAACTCTTTAATTACACAAATATTGCACTAAAATTGATATGTAACGTATAGACGTAGTTGAATGCGCGCACACTTGAGGGTAGTTTGAAGACTATACGAGGGTATGACAGCAAAAACTACAATTCCTTTGCATGTGAGGAGTTATTAAATGGTTCAGGTATAGCTGATTAGGGGTTAGTAAGGTATTTTTATTTTTTATTAATGAGTAATCCGCAACCAAAACTTTAGAAGCGAATATCTCAAAACTACAAATTTTTACCTGGTTGACAGCAAAACAACAAAACTATACATCCGATTTATATGATTTAAAAAACATTTTGTTCACAATATTCGTCGCTTCAGTTCGACGGGAGCTTTTTTTAATTTATCACTTCGTTTAGTTTCTAGGTACAAAAAAGACTCATAAAAAGTGCTTTATTTGAAATTTTTTTTTTAAAGTTTTGAAATTTTGTTATTTTTTTAGATATCAAAATTTCCTCCCGTCGAACTGAAGCCATGAGTATGTACTTTAAGATATTTTTTGAAATTTTGATTTCGAACTAACCATATAGCCGATTTGCTGTCAACCAGCCACCTACGTTTTTTTTAAAGAGCAAACTTTTACGTCCTGTACACTCGGTATATGGACTACAAACAAGCCGAAAAAATTTTTTAATTATATATAATATAATGAATTATACGTATGTAAAATTTGAAAATGATTCGTTTTGTACTTTTTCTGTAAAAAAATTCCTAAAATACCTCTGTTTTTCAAGCTGTTACTGTGTTGTCCCCCCTTAAGGACGTAATTGATGTACCTGCAGTTTGCATTAACTTCATCAACTTGGAACAACAAAATCGCCATTTAAAAAGCCCCTCTGTAGCCAGGTATGATAAATCGGTTCATTAATTTGATCAATAAGTTGCATACGTAAGTAAACTTTTTTTATAATAAATTGGATAAGCAATTTTAGGAGGAAGATTGTAATACTTTAAATTTTAAAATCAAACATCAACGTCAGTCCCGGGCCCATAACCAGTCCCGAATTCAATATCAATCCATGTTCAATCAGACAGTTTCATCATCAAACGAATTATTTCAGATGCAACCGCAATGTAAACACTTTGATGAGTTCCACAAGATAAGAGAGGCACGAGCCCGAATCCGAGTAATCTGAATCCACCTTAATGGTTCCAATTGATATTTCTACCTTTTAATAGAACCACCGCCAACTAAATTCCTTGCCGAGACATTCCTTTTAATTCGACTCGTGTTGAATGGCTACGATAACTTAATCTTTTGGTGATTATTTATTCTTGTTATCTTGTAAATAACTGACCATTTATGTAAATAGTTTGCTGACCTGGTGTCTTCCATTACAAAATAAAAGTTGAAAGGCACCAAAATTTCTCAAGTTCTGGTATAAAATTCTCATCCAATTGGAAAGCTTGCACAAAATTTGACCTTTAATGCTAAAGTGCCTTATCGGGGAGGGGCGAGATATATGTGTTTATTATTATCTGACAGTTTTACAGGGTTAAGCATTTTCTGATAAGGGTTAGAATTATCAACGTATTCACATATTGATTTCGCTTTTGAAATAAACCTAACTTAATTTCCTCAAGACTCTTTCTTACTACGTTTCTACAAAACAACGAAAAAAAATGTTTAAATATTCATTCGATTAGAATAATAATTTAGAAATAAAATTCAACATTTTGAGAGATATTAATAATTGTAATGACAGGGTACAGAACCCTGCTAAATTTAACTGAAAAGTTTCAGGCACTGATGAGGTCCGGGGTTCTTCTGTAATTCTGGTGCAGGGCGCGGATTAAAAAGCAGAAAATAAGTGATTTTTGGGTTTCTTTGGGTTCAACTCCTCTGTTTTATTACATATTCTTTACCTTTTTTGATGCCCAAGGAACACCAAAATTTTGTTTCCACGGTTACTTCTTCAACGGCCACCCGAGTAAAAGAACTGAAAAGTCCCCGGCTCTCGAAACTGGATATCAAGACTAGTCGCCCCTTAGGGCGATCTTATAAGAGACTTTGCTCTTAATCCAAGTTTTCCTGGCAAATTCTGACATTCCTCATGTAAATTTGCGCCTAACGTAATTTGTCGAATTTAAATATCAGTAATTCATTTTAGGAGTTAAAATTAACGTTAGGTGTAAAATTGACTGTCTTGTGATTGGTAACAATACCTTAATGATCGAAACTTAAATTTTTGTGTCATGCTGGAAATTTGTTCGGTAAGGGGCACCCAAGTATCGTAAGTCGGAGTTACTTGGACCCCGGGTGGGTTACTTGAACCCAAAGTGATAAAGTGCAATCGTCAAACCACGTGGATTGCGCTAGAACTTCAAGTAACCCCCGCGGTCCATTAAGTAAACCTGACCTACGGTAACTGTTCGGATCTTATTAAATTTTGAGTTGTAAAAAGGACAACTCTTTTTATCTAGTTTTTGGAGGCCGCCACTCATCAACACAAGACATACACAGAATCCGAAACGGTCGTGACTACTTCTATTTATGGGATTGATTCGACTGTTCTAGGTTTTACTAATTTTCAGCCCTGTTGTGCTTGAGTCGGGCTAGCTATATCTAGTACAGCAAACTAAGAAATTATGGCAGTGAAGACGAACAACAATTGCGTAGTTGGTGTAGTAGACTGTAGAGGGAGAACATATTAGTGCTATCGTTAAAGAAACGGTGTTAATTTCGTTTCTGCACATCGCGTCATCACTGCCATAATATTCTGAATTTTCTCTACAACACTGACAAGGGTTTGTCAGAAAATCATTCCTTTTAAAATCGCGTGTTTGAGTGGCTATTGCCTTAATTATTTATTCTCATAGCTAGCTTACTTTCTATTTTATTACTTCAAGATGTCTAGTCTGGACATTCTCAAAAATAACTTTAGTGCGGCCTTCAGGCCGCACAACTTCGACAGTCTAGTACTTTTTTGTTTTCTCTTGTGTCTAAGTTTCTATTCAAACATGTAAACCTTTTCATTAATTACTTGAGGGTACCTCGTATGGTCTTCCGTGTTTTATTTAGTGAACTGACGCTCACGATTATATTTTTCCTGAGTTAACTGCCAGATAAATACCCGTAAAAAATATCTATGCAACCCTGGTCTCAACTAAGAAGATAAAAGCTAACTATTCTTTACAGTCGTCACAATAAATTGTAATTGCGATAATTTCTGGTTAGCGCCCCCCCCCCCCCCCACCGGGCAACAATAACATCTGAGTTTTATCTGCTTCCAAAGTGTTAGGTTAGATTCAAGTTTGTACTTTAATTGCCAAGGTTTACAAAAAATTTAATAGCACGGCTCACATTTTTGTTCGCACCTTGAAAGTTTTCCTTAAACGACCCTCGTAACAACTCCGATAAAAACCCAATCGCAATAAACTGGATATCCAATTACGCGTTAAATCTACTTAATTTGTTGGAATTACACAATTTTACTTTCATATTTATAAAACATCTGTCTTAATTGTTTCTGTATTTCTTATACAATTGGGATGTAAAAAAACGGGGTAATGAAATCCCTAAAACAGTTTTTCAAAGTTCATTCCTTTGAATTATCGCCACAATTCAGATTTATGTGCGCTGAAATTGTATACAAAATAAATTATGGACACTTGATGCTTTATTTTATTTTTAATTAAAATCAGAAGTTCTCAAACATTTTCGAGTTCAAGTAGGAACAAATTAGCAGAAATTCTAAAATAAATTTAAATTAAACGTTCTCGAGCTTAACATACCACACCCCTGCGAATTCTTTCAAACTTAATTAGTTGGACCGTTTCGACTAGGGCATATAAATCCGAATTCTGGTTTAACGCACAAATAAAACAATTTTACCGCATTTTCCTATACTTGGACCAGCACAATTGCACAATGGCTTTGTATTCATATCAAAATGTATATTTATGTAGATTATTTAAAAACTCTGACACTTTGTGTACAATTGTTTCTTATATGTAAAATTTTATGCTTTCGTAGTGTTGGTCGATTTTATCTACTGCCATATTTGAAGAACACGATGTGCATGCGCTAACATTACGCCAACAAATTTGATAGAAACAAGTGGCAGTGACCTCTTGAAATAAACGAAACGGCCCCCTCGTCTCAAAACCTCAATCGGGATATTGCATGCGTGCGGGAAATTCAGAAAAAAAACTTTTAAACATCGGTCTCACTTAAACCATTTTTTAATATTTTATGACATAATTTACATAGTCGAGTAAATTCAATACAATGTATAAACATCGTAAATACATCGATGCCCATTATAGATAATCGGACAAATATTTGTTGATAAAATTATTACAATTAGTATTGACACGTAGATTCAGTCAACTGCTGATTCGTATAAAAAAAAATAATGAATTTTTAAATTGGTCTGCTCGTTTATATGATGTGATACATGACGAAGGTTGTAAAAAGCTATTGGAAGAAATGCGTTTCAAAGGGAAAAAGTTGGAAACGATTAATCGTACCATAAAGAACTTACCAAATGTGCCATTATGTTTAACATAAATACGCAACGGTTGCGTGTTCCAGGCTTTAATTCTCATTATGACAGGTCAGGGAAATGTAAAACATAAAATAATTGTTTTATTTTTGAAAATCCTCCGAAAATCGTGAGAAAAATACGAAGGTGCAGACGGAATGAATGAGGAGGAGGGGGGGGTTGCAAGATTTAACGAATTATTGTAATGCTGCTGTTAATTAAATGAAACGTGTGATGAAATTGAATTTCCAAAATATGCAATAAACTTATGCTTATGACAGATTACCTTCATACATAAACATAGCACTTCGTTCACTCGAAGTACTTTACAAGGAGGATCTGGTAATAAATTGAAATTGAATTATTTATAACGTTTTCCCGTTTATTTTGTGAAGAAATTAGGCTAAACTTTTTGTTTTTCCAAGTGTGGTTATCGTTCTTTGGTCCAATCACGCCGTTTACGTAAAAAGAAATGTAAATAAATTTTCCTAAGTATCCCACTTGTGATACCATCTAGAAAATTTAAAACAAATTAGAATGCAATTACCCAGAAGGTGTACGAAAAAATTAATCGTGGTACCAATTTGAATACCTTAAAATAATGATAAGCTTATAAGGGTCATATAATTTAATATTAAACGTGGGAAGTTAACTAGAATTTGGTTAATGGTCTAATTTTGTTCGCCAACATGAAATTCTCGATAGTTATCACATTTCAGATTTGCCACAAATGTAAAATTTAACCACAAAACCTAAATGCGTTCATTTTCGAAATAACGATCAACATAAGCTAAAAAAGTGGGACATCCGAAATTACTTCCTTATTTTCAGTATATCACGTTTATTAACAAATTATACTGCGGATCCACAAACTCACTATATCGTGGTAATAACGAGAAAATATTGGTAGCTAATTAGGAACGACCAGAAATTAATTTGAAATTAAGATGAACAAAATTAGGAACAAATTGTTTTGGAGAAACTCGATAATTAACCCTTCTAAAGATTTCTAAACAAACGGATGATCCTCGAAGCTGAAAAAACCGCAGTGGATTTATACAGCAAATGTTTTTTTAATGTAGACAAAAGTTTCGACAAATCGATAAAAGCTCGAAAAAAGTTCTTGCACGATAATTACCTTATCAAGTTTTAAATTTTTTCATTGCCGACAAGTATGCATACACCATTAAAATTACAATCGCGTGTTTGCACTTCAAGTTGAAATCGCATTAAATGTCAAGGCTTATTTCTATCGGCCATTGGATAATATAAAAATCTTCAAACTACTCTTACGTACTATATGTTGGGTCAAAGGTCGTATTGGCAAACTTTGAACCACGATCGATAACGCGAGAAGGGGTGTAAAACCGCCGGCGTGGTCGCAAATTACCGGCATCCTTCATTGCAAAACGAAATTGGACTGTTCGAAATTAAAAAATTATTTCAGGAAACCGACAAACCGACTTTTAACTAATTTATTCATATTCTAAATATAGAAAACACACTAAAAGAGAAAACATTTTTACATCAATTTTGACCCCAATTACCGATTTATAAATTTTTCAGGCCAAATTAATCATTTTTCGTTTTTGGTTAAGCGATAAACCAGTATTTAAATTGAGAACTTCGTTACAAATTATTTTGGAATTCCCAAACGAAAAAAACATACTTTCAAATTTTGATATGCATCAACTCTTAGCAAACTTCCTTCCTGTTTGGTCGAAACACGACAAAACTTTTTGGCGACCTTGACATCATAGGAGGCACGCGGCGCCCCGCATATTTTTAAGGCATGGTGAAAATTAGCGGAATTAATAAAAATTTGGACTGTTAAATCGTGTTCGAATTAGCTTGCAGTCTAAGATGGAATGTACGATGTAAACAGAAACGCCGATAAGTGTTCTAGGATGGTAAAGGTTACATTAATCAACTAAATTTACTATCAACTGTACAAAGCTATAAATTTTAAAACCCGGCTTTGTCCTACCAAATTTGTAATTTGCAAAGTAAATAAAAAGACAAATTCAAGTTAAAGTGTAAAAGTTTTTGGGAAGAAGTGAGCAGACAGTGGCAGTGCCGTGCCGAACAATGGGCGAAAGGTGTAAGTGTGAAAAGTGAAAAATTCCGGCGGTAGGTACATTAGAACCTACTGATATTTGGATTGCCAAAAACTTTTTTCCTAAATGAAAACTAAAAAAGTTTCCGATCAGTTCAACGTAACTAATTACAGATTAAATTTTAATTATCGTATTTGAAACCGACCACAAGTGTAAAAAAAATCGCCTCTGTAACTATTGGTGTAATTTAACTTCAGTTAACTTTCTGAGAAATTGAGGCAAGTAATTTGCTGTTTTGAAATGATATAGATATATTTTAATAAATTTGCTGCCTGATTATGAAGTTGTTATGTAACTATTTTTTCTTGCTATTCTAAGGATTTTGTTTACAACAAATATAATTATGTTATAGTTTAACTACTAAGGATTGTGTACCTTAACTTTCATTAAATAAGCCCCTAGAGGTTCCTATGTTATATTATATTTAGTAAATATGCTGCCTCAATTTACAAGATTATCACCGTTCCTTTTACGGATTTTGTATACAAAAATAAATGTTATATGTAGTTCTACTTTTTAATACATAATTATATAATTCACCCGCCCGTGAAGTGCCAGTAAGTACAAAAATTAGTGTCTAATATGAGCAATTAACACACCGCCACCGGTGCGTAAAATCATTCACTTTATATACCGCTGCCTAATAATTTGCACACTCGTGCGGTTTTTTAAACTCGCCTACGGCTCGTCTAAGTAAATTTCGCACGTTTCCCAAACATCGTTACTTTACAAGCTTGTTACAACAGATGAGAAAAATTCGATGCATGTGGCAGTTCAAGTAACCAAAGAATAACAGAACAGAAATAAATCAGAAAGAACACACAAAAGTGCGGCTTTTGTAGAGTCATCAATTTCCGGCTCCCAATGTCATTTATTAGTATTTATTAACATTTACGTTAATAATTAAAATTGAAAGAGTTTGAAACAAGATGTATTTTTTTTGGACTTCCGCCCCCCGTAAAATTTTTTAGGTTTTATTGGCCCCCAATGAAAAAAGTTTGCCCACCCCTGGTCTAGACCCATAATGGGAGTCTCTAGACCTCCATGATATTTTCCCCTTTTGTGGAGATTCAGGTCCTGCAATTAATTGCTTCAATATATCTGTCAGCTTCAAAATTGCGTTAGGATGATGATCATCAGCAGTTAGTGAAGGAGGCTTTGGGATTTATCTCCCAAAAAAGCAACACGTGTTTATTTATTAGAACAGCCGTTTTATTCTACAACCACCATACGTAGCTCGGCCTGCGGCCTCACAGTTTTGAATGTCCAAACAAATTTTAATTTTTACACGTTGTCCTTTACAATCTCCCCCCTAGAGCTTTTGAATGACTTGTTACAAAATTATAAACTTAATTTTAGAAGCTCATCTATGATGTTAAATAATTGGGAATGATATTCTAAAACAGGGAAAGTCTAGATTCTTCCAATTCAATAAAAACATTAAGTAAACTCATTGGTTTCGGGTTCTGGCGCTTTCAGATTCACATAATTGAAAATAGTGTAGAACGTAACTTTTCCGAATGTTACTGGGCGATCTCACAAAGCCCATTTATTGCTGTGGTTACCAAGGTAACTTACTTTGTGAAATTGTACAATTCAAAAATAATCTTGTTATACAAAAAATAAAACCTATCAATAGCACGCCACTGTTTTGATTTCCCTAATGACTCTTAAAAATACAATCATCCAAAATTCGCGTTTTACATTACCGTTGGTGGTGCCACCGTCACTAACAACATTACGTCTTTCAGCACTTCCAATTATTTCGTGTGGTGGCGTTTTGTTAATATAAAACGCGAATAGCTACCATTAGCTGTACTGCTACTGTTTTTTAAAATTGTTTTAAAAGTTTGTGAAAAATCAATTATTCTAAAATTTTCAGTTGATAGAAAATTCGTGATAATCTTATCCAGGTTTACAAAAATGATCATACTTTTACAAAACAAAAACGGGGGAAAGGTAAGAAACGTAGACTCTAAAATAAAAATTTTACGACTGAAACCTCGATTAATTCTGAAAGAGCACATTTTAAATAAGAGAATTAGGTGAGGAGGAATGCCTTAAAACAATCAGTTTTTTCAAATATAGATTTTAAAAAAGCTCGATTTTCATAGCAATTTTCAAGTTAAGTCGCTCGGGATTGGTGAATCAATGCATTGTATTGTCGGTACGTGTGCGCCTATACAAAATAGTCGCAGTGATGTAAATTTTCTCATTACTTTTTCGCGTGAATCCTCCTCGTGCCATGGTGATTTTTACAAAAATTGACCCTACGCTTCGAGCCATTTTTGTGAAAACTACACTAATTTAAAACATACCCCTAGGCCCGTGGGTTAAGGAAAAAGGTGAATCTTTGAGGGGTAAAACTCGTTTGCGTGAATTTTAAAAGCAGGGTGGTTGTGCAAGGAAAAATTGACTTAAAGCACTTCTCGCTACGCTCGAGCGCTTTAAGCCATTTTTCCTGCACATTTATTATTGAAAACCATGATTTTCGCTCGAAGTGCACTGTTGAAGCATCCCAATGCAAGTGTCGCTTCGGTTATCGCCGCTCTGCGCAAAACTAAGACTAGTTAAAACCACACGGACCGACAATAGAATGCATTGATTCACCAATCCCGAGCGACTGAACTTGAAAATTGCTATGAAAATCGAGCTTTTTTAAAATCGATTTTTGAAAAAACTGTTGATTTTAAGGCCATTTTCCTCACCTAATTCTCTTATTTAAAATATGCTCTTTCAGAATTAATCAAGGTTTCAATCGTAAAATTTGCATTTAAGTGTCTACGTTTCTTACCTTCCACCCAAAAACGTGTTCGTGTTTGTGGATCGCACAAAACTTAACACAAATCACTATCTGCCCAAAAATGGCCCGCAAACCAGCGATACATCCTGCTAGTACAACAGCGGACGACCGAAAGTCTTTATCTAGCCAAGTTTGCACTGGACGTAAATCAACTTCATTTGTTAATATTTGGTAATTTTAAAATTGTTTGAAAAAACACTACAAATTTTGGTTGGACAACTTTTGTTTTCTGTTTTTCTAGTGTGCACAGATCGCTTATTTTGACCTGAATGTGTCGATTTTTTCTCACTTAAGAGAAATTCGACTATACATGTCGATCGTGCGTAAATTTTTATACCATTATTAATGCTTTGTAGAGTAATCAACCAATTAAAGCGTACTGATTGGGCCATGGTCAACCTGCTCAATAAATAGTGAGTCAGTAAAGACCCTTCGCTTTATAGGTTAGGGTGCACAAATTAGCACTCTCTAATAAAAGAGTCCAACTCTGCCTATGTGTAAACGTCGATGAGCCGTTTTATTTATGCATTACCTCAAATAACTTGTTACAAAAAGTTAACCCTAGCACTAAATCCGTTTTTTGCTCATGAACTATTGAAAACCAATCAAACATAGTTTCTCTTACTTTCACTTGCTTCCAAGCTCTCTGGACTTTACTTAAAGCAAATTTGACTTAATTATTGACTACGCCTGCCTTCAAATCTGTGCCCATGGTCATTATTATTTAATCAAGTAAAACATTAACAAAGAATTCCTTATACATCAAAAAATAAAATGCAAAGATATTTGTTCGTAACGGTGATATACCTACGCTACCGATATAAATGGGTTAAATCTTCCATTCATATTTTTCTAAATTGAATTTTTAACACTATGTTTAATTAAACCTGTTTTATTAATTTTTTGTAAGAACTATTAATCTTTGACTGTGTGGGTTGCGGTGTTGAAGGCTCGGAATTCAATCACCGCCATAAATAATTATTTAAAAAATAAATGCAATTTGGCATGTATGGAATGCAAAGTTTCAAAAATGGACCTGGTTTTGGGACTAAGATCACCAAAGGCGTAAGTACAAAAAGTTGTTTACAAATCATTTTCGTTACTGTGGTGTATCAAAATTGAATAAAATAATGATTTTTTCAAAGAGACGTTTTATGTGGGTGGTGTGAGTGGTCGTAAAAGACAAGGCGTTGTCAAAGTGTCAGCTTCAATGTAATTTGTTCTCTAAAATAGATAACGAACTCGAGATTACGTCCATTTAAATAAATCGAATCAATTTTGTAATTACAATTTAAGAGTCAATAAAAGTACTGAAACTATTAAATCTATGGAGTTCCCCAGGGGATTAGGTGAGGCTCTAATAAAATTCAAATAAAGGAAAGTAATTATTCAACAAGCACTCAACACAATTAATTTTTACTAATTTTAACAACAGATGTGATGAAGTTGCGGCTACGAGGTACCAAAAAATGGATTTTAGAGAAACGAAGTTAACGAAATATTAAAAATTTTCATTGATTTAAAAATAACGATTACGTCGTGAAAGGACAAAAGAATAAATAGGGTAAGATGGTGATTACTCTTCCGGAGAAAATTGAGATAATTTAATTTGCAAAAATTGGAACTTGGCAGACTTGGGAAAATCGATGACCTTGAATTTATTCTTAGACGAGAAAAGGAAGACGATGAGCCAATTACCTAATGTAAAGTAACAAATGTTTGGAGCAGTCGAGAAAGAGTGTGAACACAAGCAATGGAAGAATAACGGGCAATTGTATTAGAATTTTGTTGAAAACGAGAAGTGGAGAAACGGCACATGTGTCAATAGACAGCAAAACTTGTATTTATACATCGAGAAACATAATCAATTCTAATATACGCAGGGGAAGTAGTCTGAACCGAACCCTTCGGAAGAACTACTCCTTGTGTACGAAGGAGATGAAAACATTAAAATCGATAGCAGATTTAAGCTTCACAGACAGGATCAGAAAAAGATAACAGAAAAAAATGCCACTTTAAGACGTGCAGCAAATTACGGAGAATGGAATCAAAAAGTTAGGAAGAAGAGATTACCAAAACGTATCTTCCAATTTTGGAAACTTATCCAAAATAACTCGACCATTTTTTGACATTTCGTTTAACCACATTTCGTCCGATGAAACAAAAAGCCTCAAATGGTTTGCGGAATCGCTTCACAGAATGTGTAACAGTTTATTTTATAAAATCGATACAAATAAAAGTGCTCTTGGAGAATATTGTGTGTAATGCGATTCCCAAGAAGGAAATAAAAGTAGGTCATTGAGATTCTAATTAAAATATTTTCTCGTTCATTGCATTTTTAGCATTATGTAATTTAATTTGAAAAATTATGCACATTATAAACAACACCGACTAAATATTAGATTTTGTAACGTGAAAGTTTGAAGCGTTGTACATTTATACATTTAAATAAATCTTATTTTACGTCAATTACAAATAACATTGACATACAAAATTCCAAAACAATTGAAATCTAATTGCGTCACAATGATAAAAACAATTGTTTTGACATAATCAATATTTTCGAAAGTGTATTTATTATAAAATCGTGACAAAAATGTTAAGCGCAATTTATGGGGGCGTTTACTGTTTTATTATTAATTTCCATGCCGTAAACATTTCGCGCTCTGAATTTCGTTATTCCAGGTGCGGTGGTTGGGTGGATGAACTTGCTCGCGAATGTAGAGCATCATTCGACTCGAAGAAAACTGGTGATGATTTGTTATTTTTGAATAGTGTGCGTGACCAAGTAAAAAAATAAAAGTTTCCCTAAAGGGTACACGTGTGTTTGTAATTAGTGTTTCTTTGGTTTCTACCCCTAACAGGAATTCCAAAGCGGTCGGTTATAACACTGTCAAATCTCTCAAAGGAGACATAATTCGATGGGGTGCCAGATATCGTCGCCATGGTAACCGTTATACACTTGCAGCACAAGACGTAACTTCCAATTTTCAATAATTCCTCTACTATATATCAATTCTGTTAGTCACTTCCTAAATTCAACTTGATACTCATCCTCAATCTAGTTTAGTTTAGTTTACCCAAGACCAAATTTTCTTCAATATAATAGCCATCATAAGGGGTTGTTAATACAAAGTTAGTTAACGATCAAGTTTACAGCATCCTTGTTTTAATAACGTTCGTTAAAAACTAATTTTATAAATTTGTACTCATAACAAAACTCCACTGAATTGTATCGCAAATATTATACTAAATAATCTTAAATAAATTAATTATTATTATACTACATATTATTATCTATGTTACGATGTTACATTATCGAGAATTTAATTAATTTCGTGATTATATCCATTGCTATGTGAATGAATTTCATTAATACGAACAAAACAATATTTATGAAAATAACTGGTGGATATGCATAATTATAAATAACAAGAACCTATAGTTTAACGTGGAATCAGAACCACGGGCGAAACTTTAATCAAAGACCACACGGTTCGAAGCCTAATTTTCCATGCATTACATCAGAGGTTAGTTGGTAACCTTTAAACAATTGAACCGCGAGGGGGGGGGTCATTATTCATATAAGCGTATCTTACTTACATTAGTAAGCAGTAAAACAATTTTTGATTAAAAATTCTGAACTAATTGTAGAATAGAAGGAAAATGAAAGAATAAATAATGTAAATAAACTTTCTTTGAATCTACCATCGGACAGTTGCGGCCCGTACAACATTAGTTTGCGGCCCGCAAGTTTAAAACCTCTCTACATAGGCGGTGTTAGGGAACTTGAGGGTGCTAGATGCCTCCAAAATCTTGCAAGCTGGGCAAACCAGCCTTCTAGTGGAGGATTTAATTTGTAGCCTATCTCGTAAAGGAACAGAATGATTGGGTGATGTTCGTAATATTTTCTTCCTCTACTTTTTGACTAAGATTTCTCTTGTGTGTCAAATGTCAAGTTTCCTTGGCACTACGTAGTTCTTTGAGCATATAATGTCTTTTACATTCAATAGGTAACTTGCTAGACTTGCCTTTCCGATGTGTCTGTACCCTGGTTTTTATGTTAATTATAGCAATTTACTAGCCCTGGAGGACCACCACCTTAACGTGCCTTCCAAAGCACGGAGACTAGTCAAAGAAAGTTTTACCCTTTCCCGGATTTAAAACCAGTACTTCGCGTTCGCAGCCGATCGCGTTAGTTGCAAGGCAATGACCGTCTCTAGTGCCACAGTAACTACACTAACTTCAAATTGACTGGTGTAAAATCACCAACCCGCTTTTTACACTAACCAATTTTTGCAATTTTTTACCCTAACTTACTCGAACTCGCTCGGTGTAGCATACCAAACACACCTAATATTTTCAATTTTCAAAATTTCAATTTTTACACACTTAAGCATATTATAATTAAGCATAATTGCGCAAGAGAAGCGACATCTAAAAAATTACAACTGTTTAGGAGAAACAGTTAGAGATAGCATAAACAGGGATGTGCCCAACCAATTTTTTTCAGAAGGGATCAATCCCAAATTTGCAAATTTCCAACTGAATTAATTAAAAATTACCAACTTTGTGTCAAGTTTTGTAACTTTTTGTAAATTAGGACATAAAAAAATGCAAACTTGACCAACTTTCGAGTGGTTTTGCCAAATTCCTAAAATATTGAGAGGGGAGCTCCCCCCAACTCCCCGTTGGCAAGTCCCTAAGCATAAAGGTAAAAGACAACAAATTTGATATTATCTGGCAGTTTACAAAATTATTTAATGAATTGTAACATTTTTCTATAATAAAACTGCAAGCAATAAAATCAATTTTGTTTATTTTCGATTTGTGTCACTGTTCGTCCAGACAAGCAATACCTATAATGTAATAATTCGGTTGGATATTTTTAGCTCATAAATAATAAATTCATAGTTCAAATAATTCAATAAAAATGTCGGGGAGATCCAATCTGTTTCGGTCATCACTTCTCAACCTGGAAGTCCCTAACAAGTGCAATGAGGGTTGCCAAACTTCAGGGGGGTTGCAAATTTCTGAAGAAAAAAGAAGTTATTTCTGTTCCTGGGAAGGTCAAAATCTTTTTTCTGTCACCCAATAGAGGTTAAACGATGGTTTAGATGAGTTTGAATAAACTTTGGAAATATCCAGGAGCATTACATACTCCCTATTTGAAATGGTTGTGATGTAATAAAATCAGAATGAAAATATACTATATCGGTTTTCGCGACCGGGGGGTTTGGGGGGTATGGAATACCCCCCAAGAGGTAACTGAGTTTGAGTTTGATACGCACATCTAAACCTTCGTAGTGGTGTAAAAATCCAATTAATGGAATTGGAAATCCAATGTTTCAAAATTTGAAATAAAAATTACAAAATTCTTAAAACGTGTTAGCTCTTGGGGGGTATTCCATACCCCCCAAACCCCCCGGTCGTGAAAACCGATATAGTATATTTTCATTCTTTGATTTTATTACTAAATATTAATGGGGTGGTTTCCCCTTGCCTTCTCCATAGTCCACAGATCGATGTTGGACATTTAGATCACAGCATATATCCGACGCAATCAGGATTAGAACCTAATTGGAACAATTAGCAAGAAAAATTATAAGATCAAAAGACACCTGACCAGATTACATGTTTAAATTTTTCTTGCTAATTGTTCCAATGAAGGTCGAATCCTGAACACGGTCCTGACTGTAGTTGTTTTTTTACAATGTTTTGTAGGAAGCATAAAATTTAATACAAATTCTATTTTCACCTTGTGCAAATATTTCAGAAATCTTCCGTTTTAACCTGTCAGCGTTTTGCACAAAATTTTTTATGTGTTAAACCAGCGATGCTCAATCCATCGATCGCGATCGACCGATCGATCGCAAAGCTAATTTCAGTAGATCCCAAGAAAATTTCATTCAAACTAATTAAACCAAAATATTTTAGCTTAGATTAAAAAATACGAAATTTCGGGTACCAAAACCCGAATTACAGTCCCTTTCTCCAAAATTTGTAAATTGGCCTACCACAGTATTTTGATATAGTAGAGAAGGTAGATCTTCAAGACTTTCAGATATTGATAATTAGATCAAGTTATATGAAAGGTTGAGCACCACCGTGTTAAACTTACAAAACTTTTCTCTGCGTGCTTTAAGAACAAACAAAACTTTCTCCTGTATCTCCATATTCTCTATGAGTTTTCTCTATCTGTGCATTACGAACAGATAGATACGTATAACAACTTCAAAATTATTATTAAATATTGAGAGTTAACTGGGCGGGGTGTGAGCTTAGCCCACCACAAAAAATGAAAAAATTTGATAACATTAAATATAGCACCTGCCAGGGAACTTTGGTGCTAACGTAACACCAAAGTTCCTTGATAGAACTTTTCGCAGGTTAGTTTTTCAAAAAATTTCCGCCGATCTTCCCCCCACTCGCTCTAATCCCCCTAACCCCTAATCCCACTTTTAACTTATTGCTGAAAAAATTGTTTAAATTTAAAAATTATCTTCTTATTAATAAATAACGGCATTTTAGCTTTATAATAGCGTGTATCGCATCCATGACCTCCGAAAAATGAATATCTTAGGTACGCATTCTCTAAACTGATAATTGCATCGTAAACCTCTTCAGATTTTACGAACGCTTCATTATAAGCACGAAATTGTATCTCTCCCATATGACTGACACAGTTTTTCGTGGTTGGTGCTCAATCAATTAAGATTATTGATTAACCGTTGATGAGCAGAGAAGAACTATAAAAATACGGATTAGTTGATTATACATAATTTCTTATTATTAATCAAATCCTCTATCAATATAATACAGTAAGGTTCAAGAAGTCAGTCCCAAAAAACTGGATTTTCAGCTTTTGAAGTCTCCAAAACGACATGGACGGTGTCAAAGTAATCCATTCAAAATGACAAATTACACCGACATCAAACACAGTTTGCTATCAACAGATTATTTGAAAATACCGAATAATATCGTAGAAAAAATATCGTGGAATTTCTTACATTTGAATTTTTTGAAATGTGGAATCAACATGCTCCAAACAGATCGGATACCAATATTTGGGTCAGTCGACTTACAACTGAACAAAAATTTAAAAAAAATTGACATACGTAAATAGAAAATGTTTACTATTGTGTCTACTCAGACGATTAGTCCGCAAGTTTGATATTCCACATTTGAAGTCCACTACTACATTTTTGAACGGCTGTGACCTACATTATGCTCATATTAACAACCGTAATTTATTTATTGCACGTCTGCAAATATAAATTTTACTTGTATTTTATATTACTTACTGCATTTTACGACTTTTAAATATTAATCAAGTTTTCGAATGACCGGCGGCATAACAAGACAAAAGAAAAAAACATCATCGAAATCAAAATTGTATGGCGGCAGATTTAAAGTAGTACGTAATTGCCCGAAAGATCTCCTTAAATTGTCAAACAACCCAATTATTCTCGAAATTCATCGAAAAAATCAATACACAGAGGAACTTTCTATGATGACACCAATGCATTCTTTGATCTGTTTTAAAAATAACTTCCAATAACTAAAACAAACAACGCAAAATGCCTGAAAGATAATAGACACCTACTAATATTTAAATATAAATTTGGCACAATAAAGTGGCCTTCATTTGGAACACCTCGCTTTTAATTATAAATAACCGCAATGTTCAAAATACTACTTTTAAAATTCCCTCAATAAATATACGACACGACCTTTCGTTGTATAAAAAACAATGGGACATTTCAAACCGTCACAAACGAATATTTTTTTGAAGTAAATCCACGCGATATTATCATAAGCATGTAGACGACGACTTTTTTGCTTGAACCTTGTATAATCAGGTCCGGTGTTTCAACTCGACTTATGTACTTGTTTATCCAAACAAATGGAAATTTACACGTAAGATTTATGACACGACAAGAGACAACTTAGTTCCCAACAATCAAATTCCTACGTAAATAGCGATAATTCAATAAAGTACGTGACAACTCCCATTCAAATGAAACCCATTATTATAACTTACTCTTAATTAAATTTTTTAATTAGTACTGTGTAAACTTTCGGTTCTACTTAAAAAAAAAGAATTGTAGTCGGTCAAAGATGCCATGTTAAAAATTTAATCATCACATTGTATTGCTTAAGTGGGTTTATTATTAATAAATAATCGAAATGTGTTCTACACTTTGGACTACATAAACAACGACAATGCGTAATAATATCGAGTAGCTATCTTCGTTTATTTATATGCCTACCTCCGAGCAACACGCGTGGAAATCCGCGGAACACCTGCCGAAATGAAAACATTTTGAATGATTCAACGCAGCTGTTCAAGAGTCAGTAGTGTTGCACGATGGAATGATTTTGCCAACGTTTAAAAATCGTTCCAAGTGGGCCTAAACGCAACACAAATGAATGTCAAAAGTTGAAAAAAATAAATAAAAATAATCGTTACCGAAATAGCTATTTATGTAACTAATTAGGGAATGCCACGTTTATGTAACGATTGAAATGAGCGAAACGAACGATAACTCCTTTGGGTGCCTTCGCCTTTTCAGGCGGAAAATAAGGTGGTTAAGGACCTTCAGTTCACTTTATTGTAAAAGATAAGTTTAAGGTGATTTAAAAAATCGCCTGCGGCACTAAGGATTATTTCATTGTAATCCAGGTTAGACAATTTGACAACATATTGGACCTTGAAATTATTTTTAAAATGCCTGAAGCTCTCTAAATAATAGTAAGTATCAGTGGTCCCCAAGTAAATCGAAAAAACTCTGTAGCTTTCGTATTTAGTACATTTACGTTAAAAATTGTTGTGTGGAAGAATTTCTATCGATTTATTTAGTAAACTAGCAGATGGTATAAACTCGTGTCAATGTTTTCAACTCGTTAAAAAATAAACCGCAAATTTAAAACAACGGTGATTAAGCGACGAAAAATTTTTCAAGTATCCCTGCGTACAACAATAAATATTTAGTTTCGCAATAGTGATTGATTTGTATTGCGTTCAATACTATTATAAGTATGTGGGTAATAATCGTGGTTTTCAAGCAAAAGTGTGTCAATGATAAATCAAACGATACTGGTAAAACGTAAATACATATTAATATAATTCAAAATTTACATGAACGAATCCAATATGGGCATTTCTTGCCGTCTTTTTTTTCAAGAAATTCATAAACGGGTCCCACATTTGCATTTAGGAATGATAAAAAAAATTTTGATATATGGGCAATATCTTGAACCAGAGAGCCCCATAGAAAGTTCACTTGCAATTTTTTTATTTAATTCCTGGGAAATATAATCTGTGTGATGTAATATTTTATAAAAGTTAAATTTAAAAAACGTAATCTTGGGTTCGACTGCGATAATTAAATTTGTCCTTCGCCTTTAATGTATAACGATTTTTTTAAATTTGTAAGACAGTCACGTATTTTTCAGGCGAGAAATATTAGGGCCCCATGGTAGTTTTCATGTTTACGGTTTGCACTTTTTCATTATTTATAATTAGCGTAAGTGCGGTTAATACGAACCCAACACAGCGCGAAAGCCGCCCATACAATTCTTACGTAATTTTCTCTAAAAACTTCTCTGACAGGTTTCTAATTATTGGGTCGTCTGAAATCCTAATGTAGTAATTGTTGAGCTTACTAGAACTTTTTTACAACCATAAAATTAATAAACGTGCGATAATAATTTTATACCAACTTATATCTGCATATTCCTGCTTGTTTTAATTACAATAATTTGTTCGCCATGCTTACATCCGCCTTTTATAATTTTTATCTTGATAATTCTTGTGTGAAGAATACTCAAATAATGCACATTATGTTTTCGAGAACTTTTAACAAACGGTTCCTTTATTTTCAGTTACGCAAATTTATGTATTGCACCGTTTTAACAAGCAACATAAATTTTACTTTATGACAACCTTAAAAATTTCAAAAAAGAACTCAAAAAATGCGAGCAAAAACGAATGACCGTCAGAAAAGGTGATTCATGCATCATAAATTTCAAGTCGATGTCATAAATTACGATAAAGCGATTCGTACACCAATGACATAATTTTTAGTGTACGAATCGCCTAAGGTAAACAAACTGTCGTTCTTAGATGATATAATTATTTAAATCGACTATTATTTTTAGGAAATCCAAGAAATCTATAAAAGTAGTGGAACGGCGCGGCGGAAAAATAAATTCCACGTCAACAACGACAAATCGATAACGGACCTAGGTACAGTTTGATGAGTGAATATAATAATAGCAAATGTAACAAAGACCAACATAATTTAACAATGTCTTCACCTTCTCCTTGTAAAGTAATTATAGTGCATTAATTACTATATAATTAGTAATTACATTATATTAATATGAGAGGAAGAAAGATATAACATTAGTCTTCTTATGTCTAGTGCTACAAATTATCATTAAACTTGCTCATTTGACTTTCGTCTTATAATTTAACAATATTTTCTAATTTTTAATTAATAAATTTTTAATAAACTGATAAATTTGTAGAAAACAATAATAAATTATTTTTAATCTGGTAATAAATTGTATAATTACTTTTATTTGCAACCAAGAATGAAAGATTCAAATTCACCATATTTAATTATAATTTCTGAACACCTACCGATTTTTTCATACAATATTTTCATTTTAGGGCAGAATTAAAATCGCTCCCCGTTACCTTAAAAGGAGAACAGGTCCGGGGAAACCCCGATGCAGGACATGAAGTTTTAGACATTTAAACAAAAGAGCCCTTTGAGGCCTCTATTATATTCGTTAGTATTTCTAACGTTCATTTTCATTAACATTCATTCTATACAGTTAATTACGTACCTCGAGATCTTGATGTGCTTCTAAACAACGCAAATCGAATCACAAATCGAGAAAGTACGCAAACCGATTAAAGCGTTCGGAGTGGCGCTACAAAAATAAAATTGGGAGTGAGACACCGCCCGCCATTTGTAGTGCAGTTTTAAGAAATTTCAAAGATATACTGGTTTATGTTGGTACTAAAATTAGTGTAGTTCACATTCCAACCGCAAGATAACCTCATTCCTTGTTATGAGTAAATTTAAATTGTCTTCCAGAATTCTAGATTACTATTGGCTAAATTAACAGTTACACCACAATAGCAGTCCGTTTATTTTAAGAGGTCCGTGAATTTGTAATATAATGTCAACAGTCTCAAATTTATTGAGCTACCAGAGCCACCCCCCATTTTAAAGTTACTTGACAAAAAATGTTCCGTATTAATCGTGCCCACAACTGATCCTATTGTAATTTGTTAAATTCTAAACTCGATTTATTTCAGATAAAAAGATGCAAATTGAATCGTATACCGATGCAGATTAGATTTTCGGTTTTATAGTTTTGTTGTACTGTAAATCAAAACGACGCAAATTGAAACCTTGATGTGCTACTGTTCTTTGATACTTCAGGACCATAAGGGAGAATTTTATTCAAAATAATAAAGAGACGTAAGAGAATCATATCGCATTCATTATTATTATGTTTGGTCAATAAAGTCTTGACCCCAAAAACTTTTCGGGCCTCCCAGAACTCGAGGCCGACGCATGGTAATTCTATATTTGGTCACTGATTTATCATTACTCGAAATAAAGTAAAAGATAAAATATAAATTTTCACATTTTTCTTAATGGATTATCATAGAATTGACCACTGGACTGCCATTGACTGACCAAGTAATCGAAAAATTTATTATTTTTATGAAATAAGACTTTTTATTTAAACTTCTTTATGTATAATTTTATTTTTCATTAAAATACTTCTCAGTAATGATAATTGGAACAGTTTACAAAATTGGGGATCGCTCTTCAATTACCGTATGTTAGTAGTGCAACTAGGCCGATTTTAAGCCAGTTTAAAACACAAAATCGGCACATGTGTATTTTACTATAGAGTGGCCTAAAATTGGCATAGTTGTGTTTAAAATTGGCCTAGAATCAGCCTAGTTACACTACTGATGTTCCAACTATAATGAGTTTGTTTTTAATTTAAACTCACGTTTAAGAGAATTTTCTGAAAATCAACCCCGTCATTACCGTTCCACGTATAAAACAATAAGTGGCGGGGGGGGGGGGGTTCACAGTATTTTAACCCTAGCCGCAAACGAAAAATTTCCGATGTAAAAATAATAGAAAATGGTCAGAGAAACAAAAATCATGCAAATCATTGCAAATAGGGTCTAAATTTTGCAAAAAAAAAACTGAAAAATTACATGAACTGGCATTTAATGACATTGAATTGGTTGCAGCTATAATGTTAGCCCCGTTCACTCCCTAGTTGAAGTGGCCCATATTCACATATGGGATTGTATTTGGATGGTATGTGGATGGTAGAATCCGGAACTGCTGATAGGTTTGAAAATGTAAGATTACCAACCTTGATTGATTACCTAGCTTATCAGCAGTAGAGATGGGCCAACCTGCGATTTTACTGGAGCGGTGACAAGAGGTGACTGCTTCAGTCGTGTCACGGTGATAAATAGCAGTGATTTTTTGGAGCAGTTAGCCTTGATACGCCCCTGGCTTAATTTGAATTTGGCGCTTGCAGTTCTGTCTTCACCGGTTGTGCCAACCTGAACAACCTGAAATGGGGTATATATAGCATAGGCTTTGGATTTAGGCTGTGACAAAATTTCACTGTTATTTAGCTGCAACTGGAGCAGATCGTGACAGCCGAGTAGCAGTGACAAAATAGCAGTTCGTGAAATCGCAACTGACCTCTAATCAGCAGTGCCAGATTCTACCATCCACATGCCATCCAAATACAATCCCCTATGTGAATGCAGCTTTAGCATACCCTCACAGAAATTTATAAGTATTAGCTTAATTTAAACACATTAAACTAATTTTAACTAAATTAATCTATCTCTGCTACAGACTACAGTACACTCATGAAAAATCACCTCAACCCGAATATTAGAAAATGTATGTGTATTAGACCTTTGATACAGTTCAACTCATTAAAAATTGGCAAATTTAAGACAAAAGAACCCCTAAACCGTGATACTAGCTCTCAAAAGAAGACGACAAGCACGGTGAAAGCGTTGCAGAGAAATTACTTCCACTTCGCCTTATGAGCAATCTCCTAAAAGCATTGGTCTAGATCTACACTAGAGCATTGTCACACCTAGTCACAAGATCCAATCCAATCCAAGCACACCGACAGGTAATAGAATGCGTCAATAAGGTCGAAATTTGCGTTATAAATGAATTTTTAGCTAAACTAATCGATACTGGTGTTTCATCCGCTCCTTAATCGTTTCATTTTAATGTTATTTATCAAATTCTGTTGAGATTTCTTTAATACATGCAATATCTTCGAGCCATGGTTAGAGTACTACAACCAGTGCTAGTATTGGCCACTATAACAGTAAAAACGGCAGAGTAGTGATTCCTTCCCGATAGAAATAAAAGGAATACTACGTAACTTCGTGACCGCGACAAGAAACGTAGAAAAAAAATTGTACTTAAAAGTAGAACAATTTGTGTCTAGATTGTC
Source organism: Rhagonycha fulva (assembly GCA_905340355.1). Taxonomy (NCBI): domain Eukaryota; kingdom Metazoa; phylum Arthropoda; class Insecta; order Coleoptera; family Cantharidae; genus Rhagonycha; species Rhagonycha fulva. The sequence goes on from HG996556.1 coordinate 42,829,136, forward strand.
TACAAGAACAAATTGTGTAAAAATGTAGCACGATTTGTGCTAGAAAGTAGTACAAGTGTGCTATAGATGACTAAAATTGTGCTAAAAACAAACACAATTGTACTAAATTTTCACACAATTTGTACTTGTAGACCAATCTAAACACAAATCGTAGTACGATATATTCAGATCCAAAATAAAAATGAAAAAAAATTTTAATATGAAAAATAATCAGGTCATGATTTTCAATTCCTAATAGCAAGTCATTAACAACATACTTTCTAAAAGTGTACAATTTGTGTGTTACTAACAGACAGACAGATATGTAATTTTATTAGTATTATACGTCTATTATTTAATTTGAGAAAACATTTAAATCTGTGTATTGCGTTTTTAAAAAGAACGGTTTTTAGTAAAGCAATCACAAAACAATTTTATTTATGAGCTATGGGATCTATCACCAAAACAAATTCGCAAGAAGAAGAAAACAGCACTGAAACAATAGGAATTTTACTTCCTAATTAATTAACAAATTTTAAAATTGCAACAAAAAATGATTAAATTTGTTACGCAGGAAACTCATTTGACTAGCAATCATCATTTTATTTCACACAAAATTAGGCGATGACGTAAAGCTCCTTTTAAATTACTAGAACTCTATCTAAAATTATTATAGTAATTCGAAGCAGCAGTGATTCTACATTCAATAACAATTTTGCGAAGTGTGAAAATTTGTAACCACTAATGTAAAATACATCCGACGTAACGTAAGTTAAGCTTCCGTCGTGACTGTTGATTCCGATTTACACAAAAAAAATTCTACTTTATATCGAAATTTTACTCCTCAATAAAAGAAATAAAATATCGAGAAGAAAAGTGTTACAAAAGTTCATTTACTAAATGTTACTGTCTGTGCCCGACCTCTCATTTTACGTAAAAATTAAAAACCTCGGCATAGTGCGGTATTCCTACACATAAAACCACCTAAATCTAGAAAATTGCGATGGGTCCAGTGAACCCGCTCGCAAGCTACTGCATCATCAATATTCAACTCGACGACAAAAAATTTAAACTTAGTTTTTCTCAAATAACGTAACAAATTTTTTACTTTTGCTGGACATCTGTTCCAACTTTCGAAAAAATTTGTTGGTAGAAAGTAAAAGCAGAAGATTCTTACCTTTATATAATTACGATAGAAATATTTTCACTGGAATCTCGATAGTCCATTCAATCTGAAACAATTTTTTCGCGATTAGTTAGGATATGATTCAATTTTCTAATCAACTTATAAGATACGTAATTAGACAGAAAACTAAATATATGCTTGGCATATTACGAAACGGATAGGTTTATGGCACGACATCATCTACTTCCGTCTACAATTAATTACAGACCGCACAAACCCACATAAGATATTATAATTTTTGATGCATTTTCTGTTCATTTGAAATGTTAATGAATACTTATTGTAGTAATTATGGTTTAATTTGATTTGCATTATATTTGCAATCACACATTCAATCTAGACGGCGTCAAGCCATTATTTTAAATAATACCTATAGTTTAACCAATCAAAAAATTGCATTTGGAACATCTAACGGTAAAATCATATTCACAAAATTACATTTTTTAATTATGGCTACTCTGCAACTCATTTAAACTTGCTAAATTAATTTATTTACTTGACACGCCGGATCCGAAGAGAAATTACCTGCAGAAATTAAAAAAATTCAATTACAGTTCTTTTAATCAAAACGGAGAAAAAGAAAAAGTAATAAATCTAAATTTGATTCAATTGTGTGTATTTTTAATAAAAACTTATCCTATAATGGCTTTGTAAATTCCTTAACCCAATACCAAAATTCATATCTCCTTCCAGCCTCCCCTATTTATTACCTGAAACTTCTCTATTTGATTTCCTTTACAACACAAGATCAAAGACATTGTTGATTTTCCTTTCAACGAAACCTGCCTTGTTGTAAATTGAAAGTTAAGAGTTATAAAAAATTTATCAATTTCAATTTGCTTTTATAATAAGGCTTTCGATACTTTTACAGTACCTAAGTAAAATTTTAAATTTAATTTTGTCGTGTCGCGTGTTCTAGATTTGCCCAATAATTAAAATTTTTTTCCGATATTTTGAGCCAAAGATTTGGTTTCCAGCGTTAGAAGACACCAAACAAGAATCTTAAGTATTATTAACACGTTGACTGCCAATCTACGAGATAACTCGTAGGTCGGCAGTCAACGTGTTAAAAGTTAAACGGAGTGGACAAACGAAATTACTCTATGAAAACAAAGCTGTAAAATGAATAATTGTTTGAATTTGGCGGCACTACGTACAAGGGCAATATAAAATTGGGTTTTTTCTCCACTCCCAACTAATTTTATATCATATCAACTTGATTTGAAAATGTCAACAAATGAATATTGATCGAATTTTGTGTTACAACAACATGGAACAATAAAAAGAATGCGTATATTAGTTTAGTTCATTAACCCATCGATAAATGTTTATTTATGCGATGTTTACTGAACGTACAAAATATAACTTCAACAATGGATTTGAAGTATCACGAATATGTTGATCACTGTTCCAAAAATCGTATCACATAAGAAAAATTTTAGAAAGGTAAAAAATAACAAATCGCGACGATAAAAGCAACGGAAGATTCTTAAACGAGTGTATACGTCGAGACCCCATCGAATCACCGATAACAATTTTATGATAATTTTGATTGTTCACCGACTAAATTTCCATAAACGGAAAATCGGTCACGGTTTTACGAAACTTTCAGAAAATGTTGCGTTTAGACTTACGAAGCAAATATTTCTAAAAGCTTTCTTTGATACTTCTTTTAAATGGGAAGATCAAAGGCGATGATTCAATATGAACCTATTCCAGGTCCAAGAAAGGAAGTGAAAAACCAGTTTTTACAAAACAAAGAAATCTTTACTATTTTACAAATGCGCCATTAAAAGTGGCACCAAAGTTAAAGATTAATCTTGTCGTTTAGATGATAATCGAGGGAACGAAAGAGTTAATCCAGGGTATACGGAGCTCTAAATGGAACTTTCAGTTTGATAAATATATCGTGACGTGAGAATTGTTCAGAGAGCACCGAACCAGCTACTGGTTCTTGCGGAACACCTGTTAAACATATCGACCGCGCAGACGGCTTTAACAATCTTTTACCTAATAAAATTGGAATTAAAAACATTCCTACGTCTTTTCCACTGACTGAGCTTTTCTCCTATTTAGATTGAAAGTTCTATTTATAAAGGTTGTGCTTTAACTCCCATTTCTTTGTGTTTACAGAAACGACACAATAGGTTGTGCTTGCCTTTGCTCCAAGCTCCAATAAACTTTCGCGTTTTATTGTACTAATTGAGTGTTGCACTTTCATATCCAAATCATCCAATAACGTTCTTTGAAATATCAATTTAAATAATTGAAATGTTCTTATTGAAAAGTGGGTAGTTGATATATTATAAAAAAATTTCTATGAGCTAAAGCTCACTTTAAATTTAGAGCCATTAAAATAGCTCACTAGACTAATAAATTTAGCTTACAAAGTAGTGAACGCGAGCCGCCACTGCAAAGAAAAGAAAATTAATTAAAATATCGATACATTAGCCAAACACTTTAATAAATACGATTGAAGATAATTTAACACTTGATGTTATGTATAAATTTTTCTTATAATTCAACTTGACACACGAACACGACCTCGTTGTATTTTTAAACAAACGTGACATTGACTATTGACATTTGAAGTGTTAATGTGTTAGGATTATTAAAAAAAAAATGTATGATACAATTTTGATCATCTGCTTTTCGGCTTTTAAGGTTTCCTTTCAATTAAGTAAAATAATGTTTGGTTTACGAGCTTAAAAGTTGCCCGTACACACCTTTTGACCCCACATTACCTCATCGGATCATTATCTATTAGTCGATGGCTAAAAATAAACTTTTTATACATCTATTGATAAAACAAAACGTTCGAACTGATCACTGATATAAAAACGTTAAATCTCAATTAATCGTAACCTTCGAAAACAGAGTATTCAGTTCTGGTTCTCCCGAAGAGAAATTATTGATAATCGAAGACTTGTAGGTGGAATAATTGTAGTCTCAGTTGTTAGTTTGTAAGTCCATCACTGTATTGATATGTTTTGTTATGTAAATTTTGCATGTCTGAAGCAGACATGGTGCCGACAGCATTGAATACTGCAAATCCGAAATGAGCTTTCATTTTACTGGAAACTATCGCGAATAAATTATTTCATAATTCGTTGTGCGGAATGTTTGAATAATGAACATTTCTACTTGTTTTTATTTGATTATGGATGAAATAACTGCATGAAATTTCAACACACAGAATGTAGAAAAAAGTGCCACACCGCATTGAAGCTAAACGATCCAAAATTAGATCGATTTTAAATGAACAAAAAGATGGTTGATCAGATCAACTGAAATTTCCTCTTACGAAAGTTCTGGAACCTACCTTTACCAATGGTATTCCCAAGCCAATGATTGGTTATCTGTGACTTAGGTGTTTTTAAATTAATTGGTGGCAATTCATAAACCCAGGGAAACTGACGTGCTCTCAGTCTGTAATAAAGGTTTGTCTCTACAGCAAATTCATTTCAAATATTTTAAGGCGCCTTTTTTTAAGGCTTACTACGCTGAAGCCACCCGCGAACATTAGGGGGTCAACGAGGCCGCTTATTTGAGTCCCCATTTTACACAACCTTTTCTCATTTCTTAGCCACTTTCACTCAACGAAGTATAAAATTAACGAAGTCTGCTAGTGGATGATAAGATAAGATACTTTTCAAAACGAGGAAAAATAGTAGATTATGTAACAGAAGAGCAAATAAGTGGCACTTTTCAGATAAAATTAATATATTTGATTTTTCGCTATTTCGATCACAAATTCTGTAACAAAATCTTGTTTTTTGTGGCCACCCTAATTTGCATCTTTGCTCCCTAAAAAGTGGATGTAAATAACAAAAAATGAAATACTACTTTGAGGCAAATAATTTTAGACCTGGTACTTTGATGTTATTTTTGTTAACCAAGCAGGTAATTGTTGCACTTGCATGATTGCATAAAAACAATCCTTTTCGCCTCCTCTAGGCTATGTAAAAATTTATCTGCCGTTACGAAGGGAACTGAAGTGCATCGTACGGAAGGTTGGGTCAACACTTTCGAATGGAATTTTTTTTCAAGCCAACCACAATTGAGATGAACCGTGACGTATGATATGACCTGGGTATCAGTATTTTATCGATGACCTTGCGGAATTTTTGAGTGATTATTCAATCAGCAGTAGAAAATTTGTAGAGTTAGAAGTATCTGAATTTTAAATGCCAAATCGTGGGACCATTACATGTGCGGATTCGCTTTGTTAACCAATTTAAATATTTTAATGTTGATTATATGGACAGTGGGAACGACCGCCAATGAATGGATTAACTAAATGACCTACCCTCCGTTACCAATTTGCACCTATTGAAGTCCTAGATCATGGCCTACACGTATGATGAAAAATAGATCAAATTGTTGAAGTGGTGTCAATTAAGACACATGCAGATCAATCTGAATTATGTATTGTTTATTCAAGGTAGTCTGGTGGCTCCTTCAGATTATTCATCCGAGTTCGGTTTTTAACATGTTTGTGACAAAAACAAGGCAAAAGTTGGTAAATATATTAGTTTACCTCGAGAAGATCTTTCCATGGAATGTTAAGTGCTTCACAGTTAGAGATGAAAAATTTTCGGAAATTTTTCCAATCGCTGAAAAAAACAAGACTGTTTACGTCTGTACGTGATTTCTTGCGTTACTAACAGATAGACGGACGAACGGTCGAAACAAAAAATGTAAATAAGAAAAAGTGAGATAAAAATTTAAAATCTTCGATTAAATTGATTTTGTGCATCAAATAAATTCAAATCTTTTTGTAATTTTGAACTTAATCATTTAATTAAAATGATCAAATAAGTATATTAAATTAAAAACAAATCATCAATCATCACTTAATTTATTAGTTAGGTTCATATGACATAACAGGAACTCTGATCCACTTTGATGTTCTGAATTAGACATGAATAGTCAGTCTCGTTTAATTACGACAAGCCTGTAAATTTCTAAAATCGATTGTTTGATTTTAACAAGCATATGTTAATTAAGTGTTTATAGTAATCAATAGAATAAAGGTTTTTTTAATGTAATTAATTAAAAATACTGATTGCTTAGTTTATCCTTAATGGTTAGGATCTTGATGAAATTAGCCAAAGGGAAGCGTTAATTAATGAAATAATTACAGCGATTCAACATTTTTCTTATTTTTCTGAAACATTATGAGTTTACTCCGAAGAATCGTTTTATAACAACCGCCTGTTCGACCTCCAAGTCAATGTTACATAAATAGCTAACTTGATCTCTAAACTTTGATTTTCTTAGTGGGAGACCTTGCAGAAAACTGACATAAGTGAACGCAAAATATTTATCATTGAAAAGCATCCTATCTTCATCCTTTTTCATCTTCTCACGTTTTACGAATCAAAACCTCCCGATTTAATAATAAAGAAAATCCATAAACGTTACCTACAGGGTGAAAAATTGGCAAATATTTATCAATTTAAAATGTAATTTAATTTAAAATAAATAAAACACCGTTAAATTTTAATAAACCGTGTGCGGTGGAAATATTTACATACAAACGAACGATTTTCCTGACACACACGTAAAATTATAATAATCCTGGATATAATTTTCAGTCGAAACCTAATCGAAAAAGCTTGTAGCTTTTGACCCATAACATATAAATTTTAATTTTATGTCCTCTAAACCGATATTATTAAATATTCAACAAGCAGCCCATAATCAACCTATAATAAATATTTAAAAGTCAAACAATCAATGCCAAGGTTGGACACCAGTAAATTGGGATATAAGTATTAATTAGTTACACGCCTACTCGAATTTAAATTAAATATACCAAATGAAAAAACCGGTACAACTTAAAAAAAAGTAAGCAGAATATACCGGGTGCTTCAAAAAACGATATGTTTGACACGCAATGTCATTTCCGTATTCACGCCGATTCCCACTATACGTTTCGTCTCCTTTCCATACCGGGTCCGCTCGAGTATTTTTGAAGATATGTGTACATTAGCCGATAATATTTGAATATCTCCGGTATGGAACGGACACGGAACGGTAAGTAGGAATTAGCCTTTATGCGATTTCAGTTATCCAGGTAATAATAATAATAAAAGAGAAAAAAGTTTATTCCCGACACGACTTTTCCGCTTTTATAATGCGGATGTTGCTCGGAGAACACCTGTAACGAAAAGTGACACGTTGCTCCCTAAAAAGTGGGAGAAAATACGTATCTAGAAATGACAAAATAATATAGGTCAGTGGTTCTCCAAGTTTGTTCCACGAAACCCCGGGGTTCTCTGTAAAGAAGTTCAAGAATTCCGCAAGAATAGGTGCCCCCTAAGCTTGAAGCACACTTAGGCGATGCGACACCACACCACAGACAGAAGCCCACAACACACACAAAAATGTGCGGACCCTACCAAGCTGTGGCGTCGCCTGGTGTGTGGTGTGTTGTGGGCTTCTGTCTGTGGTGTGGTGTCGCGTCGCCTAAGTGTGCGAGCAGCTTTAATCACTAATTGTAAGATTACTCAAATTTTAATCAGAATTTTGGAGAAGAGTCCGGAGCTGAAGCAGGTAAACAAAACCCTTGACTGCTCCAAATGATTTCCTTCATTACTATGAATTTTAAAAAATAAAAAGAAGATTAAATCTAAAATTAAAATTTTATTTAATAATGATGACCCTGACTGATATCTGATATGTAAGTCAATGTTGTGATTTTTAATTACTTTCTATCTTTACAAATTATTTCTGATAATCCCGCTATTGTTTTAATGTTTTATCCCCCCAAATTTGGGAGGTCTACTTTGCGTCCATTGTAAGGGTGGTCCCTCCTATTTTATTTCCGCATTCAGATTGTAGATGTTGCTCGGAGCGCACTATGGACATTTTAATACCGAAAAAGTAGATTAAATTTATTTACCGTTTTGTTCGAGAACTGTACATTATTACCGTGATTTTCTGGTAAAAAATGAAAGTAAAACAAGAGAGCACGTAGCAGCGCAAGTAAAGTAAAAAGTATGGATGATCACTCGCTATCAACAAAAGAAAATTAAAAAATAGAAGAAGGGGGGTCTTAAACTAAAAGAAATTTAAAAATAAAAGAGATTTCTCACAAAAAAATAATATAAATAATTTCTTTGACGTTTTAACTAATTTTAATTGAATTTCGAATAAAAGAAATATTATAAAACATTTCCATAATTTTTTAAATTTTAGGAACTAGAGGCCTGGAGTTTTTGTACACTTTGCTTCTTAAAAAGTGACCTATAAAATTTTCGGCGTTTGTAAATTGGGCCAAAAGATTATAAAGGTCCCATGTAATTTGGACGAGAAAAGTTTCAATTATTTTTATCCTTTGCCTTTTGTGTATTAATAGTATTACTGCCAATTTACAAATTTCACTTTTTAGAGGTAAAATTACTAACAACCACCCCCATCTTAAGAGCATCTTTTGGAAGGTTGAAAGACCCCCAGAAAAATATATTGATCGCTGGACCAATTTACTAGCGTAAATTTAAGCTACTCACGCCAACCGCTGGTCCAATTTACTGGTTTTCCAAAGCTACCCACCAAAAAAATATATTGACCGCTGGCGCGGGTCCAATTTATTAGCGTCCGAAATTTTTCATTGATTCCCTAGGCGAAGCCAAAGGTATTAATGTTTGTCTTGAACTTAAAAAAATGTGTACATTTTTGACAAAAAAAAACAGATTAGATTAACTTACTCTTTATTACTTTTGTTAGGGCTCCCTACTTTATTCCAGTTGTTAGGTTCGACTTGAACCAACTTTAGTCGACTTGAACCTCTTAATTTATTCCCGTTGTTAAGGCAACTCCTACTTCATTCCCGCTTTAATAAGGACTAAGAAGAAATATAAGTAAAGAAAAACATAGATTTTGAAAAAATTTTGATTAAGAGATAAACATAACGCTGGATGACATTAAACGTAATTTAAAAAACAGGAAAAATAAAAGCCCCCCCCCCCGCAACGGGGTGTATTCTGGTCGAGTTGATGAAGAATGGCGAAGACTCTTTGATGCTGAGAATTTGGGGATTAGTCGCTGTAGACTAAATAAAGTTCCAAGAAAGTGGAAGATAACACATTTAAGTGTTATAAAGAACTGAATATTACTGGCACCTTTAGTCGACTGTTTGAAAAGACTTTTTTTCTCATCGTTTTGCTTCTTGACAGAAGCATCGTAACCATAATGGTTCTCCTGGCAAGTTACTCTCGGTGGTTTGCCATTGCCTTCCGAGAGGAAAGGGTCATAATAAAGTCGGGTAAATTTTGTAGCCGGGTTGGAGATCGAACCTAGGACTTATGGCCTAGAGTCCGGCCTTTGGCCCGTTCACATAGTTCACCTCACCTCTTTGAAAAGATTATACATGAGAAATTAAGGCTGAACGTTGGAAATAAAATAAGGGAAGACCAAAGTGGTTTTATCCCTGGTAGATCGTGTATTGATAACTTGTTCACACTGCAACAGATAATGGGGAAAGGATAGGAACAGGATAAGAAGTCCATTTGGCTTTCATTGATCTTGAAAAAGCATATGCTTCAGTACCCAGATCCAAGATTTGGGTAGTTTTGCAAGAGATGGGCACCAACTCTCTGAACAAAATGTAACATATGTAAAGAATGGCAACAAAATATCAGAACCACTTACAACATCTAAAGGATTTCGACAAGGGTGCAGCTTGACCCCACTGTCATTTAATCTATATCTAGAGATCGCATTAAGGAGATGGAAGGGTCCTTGGGAGAAGAAGGGAATTCATACTGGCGACAGCACACTTTTTACTATAAGCTTTTGCAGATAAGTAGGTGATAATAATAGCACAGAATGGCTGTGACTATAGACCTCATGAGTTCATGACTAAAACCAAATATTTGGTAGTTAACTCAGACGCAAAGTTTGAGGTGCTGATCGTCGATGATGTAATGGTCAACAAGCAGTCGCGTCTTAATACCAAGACGTGTTAGTAGATAAAAATCGTATACTGACTGTAGTGAAACAAGAACATTTCAATAAATAATAAGAAACGTTTGGTTTCAAGTCATGGTAGAATCCGTCCTAGGCTACGGAAGCGAAGTATAGACAATTGATGCAGAAATGAAAAAAAAAAAACAGAATGCGGTAGAAATGAACTGCTTGAGGAGAAGAGCAGGAATATCGAAACTACAACATGTTAGGAACGAGGTCATCAGAGAGCGTATGGAAGCAACAGACACGATAAACGACAGAATTGATAAACGAGGGCTGAAATAGTTTGAACACTTAATGAGGATAGAAGAGGAACAATAGCCTAAACGAGTTTATCAATGGTAGCCCCGGATTCAGAGTCTGTCTGGTGTCTGTCCCGAGCGGTAGTTCAAAAGGCGCTAAATCCATATATTTGAACTCTAAAACAGAATATTATTTGATCTCTAAACTCAAATGCTGGAGAAGAGAGGCGCCAATGTCACGGAAAAGCCCCAATGTCAAGTTCTTGCCCCAGTTCGGAAAAATCGTAGATCCAGGGCTGATTAATGGACAATCAATGTCAGATAAAAACCTCGACAAAAAACAAACAAAACAGAGAGAAGTGGCGAAGGGTAACTGGAAAACGATCTTTAGCTGTATAGTAAAATACAATGTAGAAGTTGCTCGGAGCAAACCGGTGTCGAAAAGTGACACTTGACTTGCTAAAAATAAAAAGTGACACTTTTCATCTGGAAATTATACAAATATGTATGATTATTATCTAATACTGAAAGTAAGACAATATAGCCATTTCATTTTCTCGGTTAACCGACATTTATAATTACAGTCTGTCGGATAAACGGGACTCGACTATTACACCAACTTCAAAAACAAAAATTTTAAGTGTTGTAAATTTTATTATTATTATTATTATTATTATTATGAATTAACGAGAGGCGGCTGAGCCGATTAACTCGCACATAACAACACAATCAGTTTATTTCCCAGCAGTGTGTATGGCGCGACTAGGAATAGAACCGCAGAATTATGCTCTCAAGCCTGCCAGTATGTGCTTAACACCACATTGCTGGTTATATTATTATATTATTTCCTATTTATATATAGTATTATATATGCACATGGTACTAATACGCCTCCGAGAAGTAAGTCAGCGTATCTTGTTAGACTCCGATTTTACTACTTCGACTCCGAAACCGGAGTCGAAAACGTTTCCCCATTAAAAATTAAAATTATGGCTCACCACGTCGCCTGGATTACCGTGACCAATTTTACTCTGGAGTCCAAATGGTCATATACACATATACTTTTATACAACGTAGTGTACGAAAAATCCGCTAGGTTCGCTACCGTTTCAAACGATTATAAGAGAATATGTTTGCCGGTTGCTTGTGCCTCCATGCGCCTGTAGATCTTTTAGGCCTCCGATTTTTTCAATACTTTGGCAACAGCGCTTTATACTATTCTTACAAGTTAGTAGACTAGTAGGCGACTTGCATTTATGCATTTTATACTGTTGGCACATTTTTTATGTCTTATCGCTTTCATAATTTTCAAGAGCAAAAGTCTAATATTATTACAATTACTTAACTTATTATTAAAATTAAAAAATTGTAAGAAATGTTAAAATTAACCATATAATGTATTTTGAAAATTATGATATAAATAATTGATAAAATACATTATCTGCATAGTATACTATGTAATGTAAAAAAAAACATTGACGAATTTTTATCAAATTTATTAGAATTAAAATTAAATTAGAAATTAGATTTACAAATAAATACTCAAATGAGTTTAGCACCGAGCAACATGCAAACCATACAAACTAATTATTTTAACTATAGGTACACTACTCTAAAGGAACTTAATTTTTATTGCGGCCACCTGTAAAAACTATTTCCATACAGAAATTTTGAATTTGTTTAGACTGGAAATTAATACTACGCAGTGATTTAAATAAAATAATGATTGTCGATTTTAGTTTTGTGTAATTAGTAACTGATCAGCACCTTGAAATCTGCACTATTATAATAAACCCAAAGTTTGTACTGTTGTCCATGATGTATGATAAAATTTTAATTGATAAATTCTTAAGATTTTAGGCATAACATAGGCTAATAATTAAATAAAACTCGTAGTTTTTTCGTCATTTAGCTAACGTCGTCAACTATTTTTTAACCACCAACATAATATAAAAAAAAAACATTGAAAGCAATAATTTCATTACTATGTAGTTTTTAATATTGAATTATTTGGAGGCATTTCATTTTTTATGAAATTAATTATAATTTGGGTTAGTATAACAGATCAACTTAAAATAACTTTTAATGTTTAATACCTTGTTATTTTATAAAACTAAAGTAAATTTCATACATGTTTTCACGTAAATAAAATTGATAGTAGGTAGATGCACATTCAAGTCATAAGCAGCCGCGCATATTACTCGGACGAAAAATACGCCTTGGTTTTGCGGGATCTTTTACTATTGGGTTCCAAAACTTAATTTTTTGTAATCTAACATCAATATTTTTAATTTTGTAATAATTTAGCAAACAATAATAGCAACAATTAATAATTTGAGGATTAGAATATCAAGAAATATTTTTAACTTGAAATTAAAATGTCGTTGATGAGCACTTCAACTATATCGTGTCCATGATAAACAATTAATTGATTGTTCCTTAAGATTTTAGGCTTAATATGGGCTAATAATTAAACGCATAAGTTTTTTCGTCATTTAACCAACGTCGTCAATTATTTCTTAGCTATGTATGATACATGATATTATTCTTTTTATCGCACCGTATTAACTACCCACATAATATAAAATGAAGACATTGAAAGTAATAATTACAAGCATTATCGTTAGTATTTGTTTTATACTTAATATTTTGAAAGCATTTGATCCTTTATAATATAAATTCGGGTTAGTATCAGATCAATTTAAAATAATTTTTTGCTTTAATATCAGTCGCCTAAAAGCAAAACCCGACAAGTCACATTTCACTTTAGATACAAAAATCGAGAAGTCTTTGCTTATCTTACAAATTACAATTAGTTTTAAGCGAATTTTTGTAGTGAACCTTTTTTGGAAGTACTAGGTACGTTATTGCTGGTATTCAGAAAGAATCATATAAGTCAAATAAGTTATGCCACCCGGACTGCAATGCATTTAAAAGAAATCTATTTTTGAAAATTAAGTTCATAGTTATATGAGTACCTAAGTGTGAATATCCTTAGGTGCTCTTTAGTCACTGAGCGAATTACAATAATCAAAAATAAATTTTTATGGGTATCTCAGACACCACGGTGACGTTTACGTATAATTTTTGATGTTGATCTACTTGGGAAACTTACAACGAGACATAACAGTGAGTATGTCGCCAATCGAGATCCCAGTTTTTTTTGTGATTCTAGGAGCTAAAAAAATTATCACTTTCTCAGCGTCTAGTCGATTACCGAGTCGATTGCCCTTTAGTTTTTGAGTTATGAATTTTGCTAACCGCCATTGGAATGGCAAAGCGTAGGTCCGAAGTTCGATCCTCACATGAGGCAAATTTTTTTTCAGAAAATTATGTAATTTATTATTAGAATTAATAATATGCTTTTGCAGATTTATTTAGTTTTTAATCTACGAATTACGATTCCAATACTCTACCTCTAAACTACCACGGTTTCGTGTAATAACAGCCAATATAGTATAGTAACAGTTAATGTTTATTTTCAAAAATTCACAACTCGAAAACTAAAAGGCAATCGACTAAACGGTAAACGCCGAAAAAGTGATAATTTCTTTAGATCCTGGAATCACCAAAACAATTGGGATTTCGATTGGCGACATACTCACCTCACTATAGTGTGCCCTTATTAGATGTAATTTCTGCTGTTTGAGGAATAGATAGAAAAACTAGTTGCTTTAAGTTGGTTACTTACTAAAATATCTCAAAAAGAATGGTGGGGTTTCTGAGACCTCACGGTGACAGACGCGTTAGAAAAATTAGCAGTGAAGGTCCGGGGTTAAAAACGCAATTTGTAATTTTATACATTATAATTCATTTAATAGCATATCAATTGATGCAAAGCAAACATTATGTTTTGGCAAGTAAAATAAGTATTGTTTAATAAAGCAACTTATAAAACAAATAGTCCGGTCAAAATAGACATTCACTCTTGCATAAATTCCCAAGAAGCTGAAAATTTGCATGAAAGTTGGGGATACCATTATAATAAAATTGTAAAAAGTCCCCATCGGTCCCATGTGTGCAGAAAATTTTATGCGAGGTCAAAGTTTGCAAAACGAGTTTTTTAGATTTTTTAGCAAAACGGTTAGTTTTATAAGAAAAATAGTTTAGACAAAAATTGTAGATGATTTAATTATCTACAAAAATTGTCCTTACACTTTTTTCTCTAACATTTACCATTTCTGAGAAAAAGCAGTTCTAAAATTTACTAAAGTTGTATTAATTGTCCTTACTATGCACACGTTTCCAGGCTACCTATGAGGTAGCGTACTTGGCTATGAAGAATACAACTTTAGTAAATTTTAGAATCATTTTTTCTCAGAAATGGTAAATCTTAGAAAAAAAGTGTAAGAACAATTTTTGTAGATAATTAAATGATCTACAATTTTAGCCTGAACTATTTTTCTTATACAACTAACCGTTTCGCTAAAAAATCCAAAAAACCTATTTTTGCAAACTTTGACTTTGAATAAAATTTTTTGCATACCATGGGATCGATGGGGACTTTTTACAATTTAATTATAATGGTATCCCTAACGTTTATGTAAATTTTCAGGTTTTTTAGAATTTATGCAAGGATACCCCTATTTTTATATCTATTTTGACCGGACTAAAACTGACAATATTATTGTTCGCCACTGTAAAACTTTACTTACAAAGGGAACCCGCGTACCTGTAATCACCGATTTCGTCGGGATTCACGGTATACGTAGGGCCTGACTAGAAGTAAAAGTTATGTAAGTGGAAACTCCATACGGCCAATCGCTTTTTAACAAAAATCAAGTTTTTGTCGCAGTTTAAATGCATAAGTATTTCATAGGTAAGATTTGGATACGAGGATCGGTGGTTCAAGCCTTCACCAGAGAATTTTTTTTTGTCGGTTTTATTCAGGTTTTTGACTTTTTTTAAATTTTTATGGGGAAAGGTAGCTACTGTGGTCCCGAAAATACAAATTTTACGATTGAAACCTCGAACTTTTCTGAAAGAGTACATTTTAAATAAGAGATTTAAGGGAGATGCAATGCCCTAAATGCACCTGTTTTTTCAAAAATCGAATTTAAAAAAGCTTGATTTTCGACGGTTAAACGCTCGTGATTGGCTAATCAAGTTCGTTTGTGGGAGGTACGTGTGCTGCCATATATAACAGGGTTACACTTGAACAATCAGTCAGTAACTCTTGCACTATGGTAGGAATGCGTTCTCCTTTTTGTATTTAATTTAAAAATTTAAAATAATTAAAAAATTACTTCAGAAAAGGGTTACTTAAATTTAACGAACGGTAGTTACTTTTTCGTGTGAATCCGACTCTTGCCATGGTGATTTAAAAATATCCCTAGGCCGACAGATCAATGAAAAGGTGAATCTTTGAGATGTGAAACTCGTGACAGTGGATTTTTTACGCACGGTACTTGTGCGAAGTTATTATCGACCGAGGACCGTTGAAGAGGTAACACGTGGAACAACCGTTAGGAAGAAGAAGTAACGTACGTTAAACTGTAACCGCCGAGGCATGGCAATGGTTATCGAGGTTATGTTGGGGATATCTGTTGAAATGCCTTAAAACATTTTAACAAATATTTCTGATCGCCTCGGTGACCGCCATGCCCCGAAACCACCATCAAAGGGATTGTTTTTGTTTCGACGAGAGGCGCAGTGCGATACACCATCAAGGGTTAAAATCCATCAACGGGAAAATCAAGACGAAACGCTTCGTCAAAAACACTGCCACGCCTAATTATCAAAGGTAAGTACCAATCTTTTCGTGAATTTTCTTTGTCAAGTTCCGAGTATTGTCGACCTTGGAACGATAACTGCTGCATGCGAGAGCACATGGCGATCCCGTTCAGCGTAGGGATCCCATCCACTGCCCCTTGCGGCTATCTTCTAGTACAAAACCGACATATAATTCTCGGAATTTCTTTGATCCTTTTCGTTTTGTTGGTGCCTACTGGGAATAAGGTAGGTACCGTTTTTCGTAAATTTTTATGTCGAGCCCTGCATTTGGTCGGTTTCAGAACGACAACCGTAGCACCTTCCTTGGGAGCATCAGGACTCCCCGTGCAGCGACGTCTAGTATGAAACCGGCAATTTTCGGAGCTCGCTTAAACTTTTTGTTTTTACGGTACCTATGGTCAACCTAGCCGCGTTTCCGACGGTGGAAGCTCATCTCCTCGCGTCGCCCTAACACCGCAGGTTCGGCCACAGTGTAGTTATTTTCAAGGGAGGATCGTGCAACTGCGCATGCGCAAACGTCACCCCTCCCCTTTTTTCCAGTGCACTCATTGGCACTTTTTCTCTTTAAATTCCTTTTCTCCCCCCCTTCTACAGGTTAGATCCGCCAGGAGGCACCACGGGAGAAAATAACCATAACCAAAGTTATCCAAAAGCCAACGGAACTCAGGGGCCCCCCGACTCGAGCACGACCCGTTGGCCACCCTCAACTTCGATCATTCAACGATCAGAGGGAGCCTCGGGACGGGCAAAAGGGGGGGGGAACCGAGTTCGACGGTCGGCAGATAGCATCGCAAACCGCACCACGTAGGGGGGGGCACAAATGCTCTCCTCCGTGCTCGTGCCTAGTTTGCCCCTACTAAGGAGACGGCGGGTTCTGGGGTTCGGTTCGACCGTTTGACAAACGGACGATCCACCTTTAACTGTGTAATCCGACCTTCAGCCGGATTACACCTGCCAACTTTCCTCGGACGGACATGGGACGGTATATCGTACGCGGTACTCCCGAAAAACCGGTGTGTGTGAAGAGCGACTAGACGGGGCCTAAGAACTTACAAAAGAGGGCGGGGAGACTCACCGTGAGGTGGGTTCCCTCCCCCTCGCATTTCACTGAAAGGCTCAAGCCATCAATTTAAAAGTCGTTCGCGACTCTCTCGAGCCATCGTCCCCCCTTCTTTCCTCTGGAAAGTCCTTCCCCGGGACGTGCCAAAACTCCAAAGTCGTCGAGGGCGACAGCGGAGCATGCACCTCTCCACGGGACTATAGTCGGGATAAGGCTGAGGGCCGGTCGGAAGGATGAGCGGTTGGGTTCTAACGTCGGCATAACACGGCTCTGCCGGAGTTACCGTACCGAAGTTCCCAATCCGCCTCCCAAAGTCGGTACCAAAGCCACAACCACGACTCAAGGACCCACAGAGGAGAGTGGGGGGGGTCTGGCCTCTTGAGAGGGTCAGCTTAGAGCGACAGGAGGGGTGCGTTATGCGCACTCCGAACGCCATATTTAAGCCTCTAATTCATCGAAACTAGTAGAGATCGTGAGATCGGGACTAGAGATACCCATTAGGACAAGGACAATCAGTCAGTAACTCTTGCACTATGGTAGGAATGCGTTCTCCTTTTTGTATTTAATTTAAAAATTTAAAATAATTAAAAAATTACTTCAGAAAAGGGTTACTTAAATTTAACGAACGGTAGTTACTTTTTCGTGTGAATCCGACTCTTGCCATGGTGATTTTCATCAAAATTGACTCTCAGCACCCTTCGGGCGCTTCGAGCCATTTTGATGAAAATGACAACTAATTTAAAAATATCCCTAGGCCGACAGATCAATGAAAAGGTGAATCTTTGAGATGTGAAACTCGTGACAGTGGATTTTTTACGCACGGTACTTGTGCGAAGAAAAATCGACTTAAAGCACCTCTCGCTACGCTCACTACGCTCGGGCGCTTTAAGCCATTTTTCTAGCACATGTACTATTCGGAAAGGTGGTTGTGCAAAGGAAAAATCGACTTAAAGCACCTCTCGCTACGCTCGGGCGCTTTAAGCCATTTTACCAGCACATTTAGGGTTGAAAATCATGATTTTCGTTCGAAGTGCACTGTTACTGCATCGCAGTGCAAGTGTCGCTCCCACTCTGCGCAAAGCTAAGACTATATCTGGGTGCACGTACCGACAGAATTAACCAATCCCGAGCGACTTTGCTTTAAAATTTACTGCAAAAATCGAAGTTTTTAAATTCGATTTTTGAAAAAACAGGGGCACTTAGGGCATTGAATCTCCCTTTATTCTCTTATTTAAAACATACTCTTTCAGAATTCATCGAGATTTCAATCGTAAAATTTGTATTTTCGGGACCACAGTAGCTACCTGCAACCCAAATGCATTATAACAACAAATGTACAATAATAATAGTATAATTCGATATCAGGAAGTTGTTATAAGTACCCTATACTTGTAATGCATTTGATATTATTGTGAAAATGTTATACCGGTTTATTGTGGCGTAAGTATCGTAAAAATTGAAAAAAAGTCAAAGAAAAAAAAGTTTTATGATGAAGACTTGAACTGCTAAATATAGAGCTACAAAAAATCCGACAAAAAAAATTGCTTGAGAAAGCCTTGAACCACTGATCCTAGTATCCACAGTCCTCTACCACTCGACTAACTACTACTTGCAAATTATGTTGAATCCAAACATTTATGTAGTTAATTTGTAAAAAATTTGATTTTTTAAAACGCTTGGCCGTATGGAAGTCCCACTTATGTTACTTTGACTTCTAGTCAGGCCCTACGTATACCGTGAATACCGACGAAATCGGTGATTACAGGTACGCGGGTTCCCCTTGTTAATCGGATCTTTTTTGTTTGTTCGCTATTTACCCTAACATTTTAACAATAATTTCAAAATATTTTCATCCTACAGTGAATAGGTAAAATCACACCATCGCACAGGTGGGCTGTAACAGTCCCGTAGCTCTAAATCTACAAACGCATAGATATTTTGTGAAAATAATATAGGTTGTTTTTGATTTTGATTATGATTTGATTAATATTTATAAAAGCAAAAAAGTAAAAAACAAAAAGACAAATTGTTGTAAAAAAATGTAAACAAATTATTTAAGAAATACTCCTGCATTATAAAACTTTATATTTTTACTTTGATAAATATTGCATGAAATAATTACAGTGGATGTACGAGTGTTCTACCTACACAATGTAATTTGAGACTATCTAAGCGCGTGTGTTTGATCTTCCATCTCTATCGTGTCATGAGTGCGTCTTGTTTTATCGGCAGTTACGTCCGGCAACACTGTTGGAGTCTTTCTCGGCCTTTTCATATATACAATTTATACAAATTGTGTCCATAACGTCGTATCGATATACGGAGACCAAAGCGTAATGCCACTATACCAATTATCTGTATCATAAAACACAAAAATTCCTTTCCCCTCTACGGTTGCTGCAGGAGTTCTAATCGTCTAATAGATTTATATACATTTACTTCATACCTACGGTTGATTTTAAAGGCGGATAAACTGTCGTCCTATCAATGTACGGAGTCCAAAACGATACATTTGCACGTATATTTATATATATTCCTATTTATATATATCCTAGTTATATTATTTCCTAATAAATAAATTCTGACATTTAACACGCATAGTTCAGTGGTAGATTACTTTTTTGCGCTGAGATATTGCAGAAATTTGAGAAGATTGTAAATTGAAACTGATAGGACGCAGATCGATTTTGTCGGTTTACAAAAACTGTGCAAGGTATACAAAAAATTACCTAACGGCTACAGACGACTTGCATATTCCGACTTCACAACAACTTAAAATAAAAATAATTTTAACTGATTTTGTACCGTTGGCAGACCAACAGGCGTCTTAATTATAAATAATCACGGTTCTTTTAATAACTTGAGTCATCATTACTCAAAATTTCGGGCATGAATAAGTTTCACTAGCTCATCGTCCGTTCGCGACCGATCAGATAAAAAAAATAAAAGTGTGTCGAAGAGCTGAGCAGGTTTCAAGGAAAAATAAAATCTTGACAGATAATTTTATAGCAGAGAAATATATAATAAAAATCACTCGAAATAAATAAGTAGCAATAAATCGCGTACGAAAAATTTGACAAGGTCGTTTAGTTTGCGTGCGAAATTAGTACGGGAATTCATCTTGGCCATGATTCCTCCCCGGAGGTTGCAAAATATTTGTAACCTTGCTGTATGTTTCGCCTCTCAATTATCGTTGACATTCACAAGTTTGCATCCTCCTGATGGCTTGTTCGGCATTAGAAATATTAAATTTGTTTCAAATGATAGTTAAAACGGTTAAAACTTTCACTATAAATGCTTTCTAAGTAACAAAAGTAATTTCTATTTTATTTTGGGAAAATTGCGCAAGCAAACCGTAATAGCGACGTAACACTAAATCACCGAGGGTCAGTTTATCTAAATAAAATCCTACACCGCTCACGGTTTGTTTTCAATATTTCAGGTTTCCCTTTCTTTATACGTATAAATATAGCAAACCGCATTGGGCAAAATTTTTCATAGATCAATTTTAGTACTAGGCAACTACAATTAAACGCCCCTTTTGAGCACGTCTTTACGTAAGAAATGTTTCCCCTAGTGCAACACGTGTCATACTTGGTTTCTTATATTTCATCACCCCATGTTATAGAAATGAAATCAACCCGGAAGGATTAAAAAGTTACATCCTTGAAATGAGGTCATAAATTGCATACAATTCTAAATTCGATAGTTATGGAACACCCTGTATATAATATGATCTCTTCCGGTGCGGCCCTTCCTTAACCTACTTATAAAAGTTTCAATTATCCCTGAATTAGAATTCCAATATTTCATCCGTAGAATAAGCAAAAAATGAATCAAAATAATAATCGTCTTTCTCTTTTTGTAATTTCATTATTTAACTTTAATTAACATTATTTAACAAGGACGTTTTAAATCCTTTAAATTGCATGCTTTGCTCAATTTATTCTATTTGCTAATTTTAAATCGAAGTACGTTAGTTGTTTTTGGCCCATTTGGAAGTGGCTCGAACACCGCCACCGGGGCAATAAACGTCTCCGGTGGTCGGGTCAGTAGGCACCAAAATAGTTCCCCGGATATGGCGCTATCATTCCGAATAGACTCCAACTTTTCTCAATGAAAATACCGGATCAATTTGAAGTTCCGGTCTTATAACCGTCACGAGAAGGTATGCAGATAAAAACGCGATTGAAATAACCGTTCATTCACTTTCATTTCTAATTATCGACCACCCGCATTTTTCGATTCAAATCGACCGCCGGTGTAGTCGTGAGATTAGAAATTTCTGTTCATTTGTTTGTTATTGAGTGAACAGTTATAGACGATTTCTGAAGTGCTTAAAAACTTTTTGTAAACCTTAGCATTGTTTCCTTCACGTATCTCAAATAAAATTCCTGAGAAAGTCAATTGCATTATTAAAAAAAAAATTAACTGGTGTACCAATAACCTTATCTGTGAGTAGTACAAGTGTTTACTGTGCTTATTCACGACACAAATAATTTGAATTGTAAACGAACACGCAGCTTATAATTATGTATTGTAATTGAATTTAATGGAAGAGAAACGAGAACTAATTTGGAATTTTAACTTTTTATAGGCTTCGATCTTACTTACGATTTGAAAAAAAGCACAAGGTTGAACGGTTCTTACCTGAAACAGAAAAAAAAACAGTTAATATTTGAATTAAAAAATTATGGTGTTTGTGTTATTCTGAGGACACCGGATAACTCGGAAACAGTGAATACGTAAAATAGCGACTACTGATTATTATTATAGGTAATATTTATCTACACTTTTAAAATTAAAACAACAAATTGCGACTGATAGTTATTTTTCGGTAAACGGGAGAAAATAACAGAGATACACAATCAATTCTTGTGAATGATACAATCGACTATCTTGGCAAATAAATCACTATCAATAATGAAACCACCAGATTAATCAGATTAATAGACATGACAAATAGCAGAATATTATGTTTCAAACCGCAATAATAGTAAAAAAAAACATTCATTGTAAGAAACCAAAGAAAAATGTTAGTATTGATTAGCTTTTGAAATGGGTTCAAAACGATTACACGGTTTCGCTAAGTGAAACTAAAATCCACGTTTGCTCGGCCTTCCGCCTCATAGAATGAAGATCGTTATGGTACGTAAAGGTTTATTTACACTATGTTAACTATTAGTATAAAGATCACATTCAGTGATAGCTAACCATGAGCGCTACTGTTATAAGCTACATTGTAGCTACAATATGTCAAACTATTTCTTAATCTATACTAAATTATAGATAGTACTATTGTTAAAAAAATCTATAAAATGCAAATGTGTATTTATAAAATAGTATTATAGTTTTATTGTTCTATAATGGTAAAATAATATTATATTAATATCATTTCAATATTAAAATAATAAATATACAAAAAATGTTATGAATAATAAAAATACTACTACTATATTATTTTAAATTGCATAGTATTATAATAATAATAATTATTATTGCGTAATATAATATATTACGTTAATTTACTTTCATTATTAAGTTGTAACCCGATGAGAAATAACCGAAATAATACCATTCTACAATAAAAAAAAAAATAATTGATATTGAACTTCTAGTATACGAAGGCCATAATTGTTCGGCCTTCGAGCTCAAAGTGTAGCGCATAGTTAATCGATCAGAATTTTGTACATATTAGTAAGTGTAAGAAATAATATAATTGCGACCTCGTAGGTTTTTCAACAAACCTTACAGAATATTATCGTTATAATTAATGTTATTCCGCCACTGTTCTGTCATTTATATGATAAGTAATTGAAAGGTCTCTTGTTAATGTTTTGTTCAAAAATAATTTATTTGAAATGTTGTTCAGTTATATTTTAAAAGCTGAACTTGGCACGACTGCATCAAATAATTAAGTTCAGTTTTAATTTTAAGAAGTCTCGACACACTAAGTGTTATTTATTATAAATAAACATAATTCAATATTTTGTCAAGGTTAATCACAAGAGAAAATTTAAATCGGTGGTTATAAAATAGAATATAACAAAGTTGGTTGTTGGCTTTTTGAAACGGTCAAGTTAATCCTAAAATACATTCAAGACCTGCTATACCTGAGCTTGAGATGCATTTACATATTTTTTGTGTATCGCATGATTTGTTGAAGTTAAGCTTAATGCATCAACAAATTGGTTCGATATACCGTAGAACAAAATCATGGTCGTGCAACTCCTGTGATGAAAGGTTGGGGTGAGATTAACGACCCCCAGCCTTTTTTTACTGCAGACATTCTGCAATTTCGTCGTTTAACTTCAGAATAATTTACTGTAAACGTTATCCTTTAAGAATCCTCCAGGGATGTTTGTACCCGCATATAGTAGGGTGGCCAAGTTCATCCGAATCATTAAAATCCGACTATAGAAAATGCTCGGTTAGTTAATCAAAGTCATCGAGTCTTGTGCCATTGTTTTGCAATGTATGTATTACTTACGCTTACGGTCATTGGAAATGTACACAACAGATTAAAAGAAAATTAGTTTGTCGACGAAGCGTATGTGATTACACTTTCGATGCCCTCGTGGCTACTGAAATAGAATGTAGAAACACTGATGGGAATAACTGAAGAATTCTCCTAGAAATATCGATTAAATGAATCACAAGAACGAACGAATAGACAAGAACTCCCTCGTAATCTCTCAAGCGCTGTAACGCTAAATTAATTTATCAAAATTTATAGTTTCTGATATCCTCGTTGATCAAATAAAGAAAATGGAGTCGAGAAACGCCGCGCCGTTTAAAAATATTTTTTGGTAAACATGACACTCCAATTATTCATGAAAAATACTGCGGGAGAGTGTGCATGAGAAAATAGTTTTTGTTACACCCTGCACTGGCGTGTTCTATATTTAGAAAGCGTTCCGAGTTTATACGATCTAATTACAACCCTCAAACTATACCAAAACGACCTTAATTTACTGCTGAACGATTTTGTCTTAAGGGCATTCAATAAAGACACACACAACAGCCTGAGAAGTGGAAGAGAAACTTACCGATAAATAATAACCAAATTTCGCGCAACTTTAAAAAAATTTTAATTACCTCGCTTATTAGTATTTATGGGAGTAACGGTTCCGAAAATTACACCACGGACCCTACAAATTTTGATAATCGCTAAAAATATCAACTTTATCCTTTCATCTGGGCCCGCATCTAATCAACATGTGCGCCAACCATTATCCAAAACCACCGTACGCTTTCAACTTTAATTCGAATCACATAAATTTATTGACCCCTAGCGACTCGGAATTTTAGTTTTCAAACCATCGATTTACATGCACTTACACGTTTTCCCGAACCGTATGTTTGTACGGTTTTCTCTTACCAATTCAATTTGATATTTCGACTTTAAACCAGAAATTTTAAAAAGAAATTTTTTGAATGATTGTGATGAGGTGTAATTTTTCTTCCACCTAAAAAATCGATAGGCCGATTCTGAAATTTAAAACTTGACAAATAATTTTCCCGACTCATTTCTGAAATAAATAGATTCTTTTTGCGTATAAAATATTTTTAATATGAAAAAAATCAACCTTACGTTTGCGCTTCGACACTTTCCAATTGCCTTATAAAATGTAATCGTATGACTCATCGACTATATTACACATTACACTTCCCTCCGTAATTTTGACACTTCCACGTTAAAGAGTCCCTCGCAGGAATTAGAAAACTGTGTGGAACAACTAACGACCCAGGGTTCGTCACCCTAACAAAATCTAATTTCCACAACTACAAAGTTTTTCAACCCAAAAATTGGAAAATAAAAGAAATACGAAATACACAATTTTACTTTCACCATAATCACTCGTAACAGTTTTAAGAGCTTCGTTCCGTTACACAATTGAACACATCTTATGTTTATCTTAAAAAACTTTTTCCATTCTTCTACTTGACAACCTATTTTCCAGCTTCTTTTAGTTTCTCACCCTCTTCAACTTTATTCGGATATTTAACTCAAAACTTTAAAAATAAAATATAGTAAATCAAAATTTATCATCTCACGAGGGCATTGTTACCACGTTCTTCCGTCTTGCTTAAATTTTCGCAAACCTATTTGAAAATCAAATTAGCTCAAGCTTAATATCGATTTCATTTAATGGCAGCCATTTCAAATTAATTAAAGGAAAAAAATTAACCGTATTCAAATTAAATTATGATTATCGTCTACAAATAAAGTGTCGAGTCATATTAAATTAAGTAAGGTCAGTTTGTTCAATCAGTTTCATATAAATTTTCCATTAGGATGAACCAGTATTTTTAATTATGCATGCATCGTATTAATTTAATTACGATGAAAATTACAACAAAATTAATTATTAGGTATTACAAACAAACAAAAAAAAACGTTTTCGCTTTTCGGAAAACAAAAAACATAACAAGCTTAGTTAGTTTAGCTGAATGATGAGTCACTTTGGGTCGAAACACGTCAAGCGGAATAGAGATATCAGGGAATGTATCTGATGCAAATAGCACGCGTAATATTGATTCGTATATCTTGGACCGAACAAAAGGTGGTTGTTAAATTGATGAAAATAAAGAGGTACGGAGATAGCGTTCCATGTTCTTAATTAAGCGCAAAAAAGATACGACGAAATGAAATGCTCTGTTGTTGCAAGTCTACTGCATTGAAATTTGTCAGAATGCTTTGGTGAAAAATAAATTGAAAACGGTCTCCTTTTCCAACTAAAACTATGCTTGAATGGTAACTGGGTAAATACAGGAAAGGGGAGCCGAGCCGCCTAGGACCACGTCTTTATTTGAATTAAGTGCCTTATGCATTTAGGCTATGATGTATTGAGGATATAGCCTATGCAGGGGACCCAACAAGAATACAAAATGATAAGGAATTTCGAGATGTAATTTATGTGGGGGAGACCTGCTAAATAGTGGAACAGTGGAAAGCGTTATAAGAATTTGTCTATAGCTCAAGCTCGTGAACAGAGTGTGAAACAATTTTTAATGCACCATCATGATAGAACAATAATATATCTGTCTGCAGAAAGTTTAAACGAAGTTACAATGGAAAATCTCATCGCTGTTCTTTCACGATCAGTTATGTATTTACAAGCAGTGGCGTTACGTAGATTTGAATAATTTGCCATTCTTAAGCTCTCTATTTATGATGCTGTTGTCATGGCAACCGGTAATTTTATGCGCATCTTCTATACAGAGTGTAATAAGAGTTACGAATGTCGAAAGAAGTATTAGGTGAAGAGTTTACGATTTAACGGTTTTTGCATATAATGAAAGATTAGGTAAAAGAAAATCAGAACTGCTTGTGGAGTGCTCGGATTCAGAAAACGCCTTATTTGATGATTTAGTATTTAGTTGATAGATAATCAAATGTCATTGTTTTGAACACGAACTATTCTATCCGGTCAATATACCGACCATTCTGCTAAATAACCGATTAATCATCTATATCGTTAAAGTGCTTATCAGACCATCAATTGCCCTTACTATTCCCATCTGAAGATAGCAAATGAAGGCCAAGAAGAAGCTGGCAAAGTCCACTATTTCATTTTTCCTCTAACACCAATTGGTGCACTTTGGTGCTGGAATCGTAGTGGCTGTAGTAAGCCAATTTCTGGATATAGCTGATTTGTCAGGACACTTCAAATCGAGAACGGGTCAACTGTACTTGTGTAAAGATCACTGATTTGGCATTAAACAACCATTTGTTTTCGACAAATTTCCTTGTTTGGCTCTTTGTATAAGCGTCACATTCTATTCCTGGTTCTAAATAAAAATAATTAAAATGTACTGAAATACCCGTAACGTAATCGGAATAACCTCACTTATTAACCTTTCATGCAAATACAATTATAATGAATATTTAAAAATGTTT
The DNA here is from genome assembly GCA_905340355.1 of Rhagonycha fulva. NCBI lineage: Eukaryota > Metazoa > Arthropoda > Insecta > Coleoptera > Cantharidae > Rhagonycha > Rhagonycha fulva. The sequence continues at coordinate 42,856,216 of HG996556.1, forward strand.
AATCCAATATTTTTGAAACAATACCTTAATATATTATGATCCGTTCAACTTCTGCCAGCGCCCTAAGGCGTGGCGAAGGTGGTACAGGCCACGGTAGCGTAGTATTTCTATTTTTCAAAGTAAAGGTGGGGGGGGAGAATTTGAGCTCAAATTTATCAGTCGCCTTCTACCCTCGTTACAGCTCTGGCTTGTGACTTACACATTCAAATTATATCACAGGGTGCGACAACATTTCCCCAATGCAATTAGGGACCAAAGTCAGAAGTTTTACTTACTGACAAGGAAAGAAAACGCCTGTTGCAAACAGTTTAATTCCCCCCCCCCCCCTCCTGTTCAAACCAAAGAATATTTTAAAAGTTACGTATTAATCTATACAATTATTCAAAACATCATCGTTAAACCAAAACAAATTTCACCTTTTTTTATTCAATAAGGAATAAATAATGAAGCAGAAATACTAAGGTTGCTCGCTAGAAAATGCTAAGAAACTGATGAGAAACCGGGGGGTTATACCCTCCAGCACAAGGAAATAAGGAGATAACTTTTCAAAATTGATAAAAATGCAAATTTATATCTTGAGAAAACATCACCGTGTTTTGTTACTGCGGGGGGTATTCCATACCCCCCGGTTTAAGGATATTTTACTTTTGAATGTACCCTCCGGATAAGGATTGGTGTAAACTCCACAAATTCGGCAGGTATCAAAAAAAAAAAAATGAAAACTCCACTCCAAGCAAAAAGGTCGACGGTAATCTTAGGTGAAAACTCCGCAAATGTATTAGTGGAGTCTACATACTAAAGATTAGGGGATTTTTATATGGGGTGCAACATAAATTATTTTTAATGTAAAGAATTTTTATTTAACTATCATATTTAAAAAAAAAATCTTGTAGCAGTAACCTACCGGAGAATTTCTTAAACCGACTTAATACAAAATCATTAAATAGTACCTACATTAAAATTAAATTTTTTTTTTAATTTAAAAAATATTATCATAAGTATATATTATTAGCAAACATTATTACAAAATCGTTTTGTAACACTAACCTAACTTTGACCGGTAGATGTCTCTTTTAAAGATTTACTAATAAAAAATATATTGTTTCCTAACATTAACCTAAGCTTGACCGGCGAATTTCTCTTTTAATGGTCTCCTCTCATTTAAAAAAAAATGTTTCTTTAACACTAACCTAAGCTCAATACGTAAATATTTCTTCAATGATTTACCAATAAAAAATAAATTGTTTCCCAACATTAACCTAAGCTTGACCGGCGAATTTCTTTTTTAAGAGGGGCATTTTTCAGGGCCCTTTTAATTTAATCAACAGATGGCGTCTACTTAAATATTTTTATAAAATAAGAGGAATTTGCTATATTTAAAATATAGCAAATTTGTTGAGATAATACTATTCTATAAACAATATTCTTGGTCTTAAGCTATTTTGAGTTCGTATTGAGTATGTCAAAACACACTCACTTACAAAAAAAGATAATTAAACTTTAATTATGAATTGTGTTTTTATAAATAAATATTACGAACTCAAAATAGCTTAAGATCAAGAATACTGTTTATAGAATAGTATTATCTCAACGAATTTTTTTTTTTTTAATTATTTTTTATTTTATCTCTATTTTAAATATAGCAAATTCCTCTTATTTTATAAAAATATTTAAGTAGGCGCCATCTGTTGATTAAATTAAAAGGGCCCTGAAAAAAATGCCCTTCTTAATGGTCTCCTCTCATTTTCAAACCCCCGGTCAGAAACCGGGGGTTTGGGGAGTATGGAATACCCGCCAGTACAAGGAAATAAAGAGATAACTTTCCAAAATTGATAAAAACGCAAATTTATATCTTGAGAAAACATCACTTTGCTTTGTTACTGCTGGGGGGTATGGAATACCCCCCAGACCCCCCGGTTTTCCAATAGTTTATTTGTAAAAGTACTCTCCAGATAAGAGCAAGATTTTTTCAGGAACATAGACAACATAATACTTATTTTCAAGAGTAGCTAAGTCCACTAGCATTTTTTCACGCCCTAATTTCAGCTCTGCATCGCAGAAAGATCGATTTTTTAATGTGCAATTCTAACCACACATTCATTATTTAATCTGTATTCGATACCGAAGTACAGTTGAAAATCCGCATCGTAAATCCTAGATCATTGCCACAAGCTCCAGACATTCAGCCACGCTCAGCGGTACTTAGAGTTGATTCTCTCAGGAAGCTTGCTAGATTTAAAATTATAAGAAACTGATGGGAAACCGTGGGGTCTGGGGGGTATGGAATATCCCCCAGCACAACGAAATAAAAAGATTACCTTTCAAAATTGATAAAAATACAAATTTAAATCTTGAGAAAACATATCCTTGCTTTGTTACAGCTGGGGGTATTCCCTACCCCCCAGACTCCCCGTTTTTTACGATAATTTACTTTTAAAAGTACCCTCTAGATAAGAGTAAGATTTTTTCAAGAAAATGTACCACATAATACTTATTTTCAAGGGTAGCTAAATCCACTATCATTTTTTCACGCCCTAGTTTCAGCTGTGCATCGCAGAAAGATCAACTAATGTGCGATTCTAACCAGACATTATTTAATCAGTATTCGATACCGAAGTACAAATGAAAATCCGCATCGTAAATCCTAGATCAAACAATGCCATAAGCGCCAGAAATTCGGTCACGCTCAGCGGTACCTGGAGTTAATTCTTTTATTGCAAAAACGAATAGAGTGGACCAGGAGTTACATCAAATATTTAAGATAATTACTTGAAAAAGCTTTAAAGTTTGGAGGATTACTAGTAAGACTGGTAGTTTCAAAAAAAAAAATTAGAAGTAGGCAACGTTTTTGTCGTAATATGGCATCGTCAGTGTAGCTCGAAAATCAATAAAATATAGCTTGGTGCGATGAAATAAAAATGATACGTACTAAGAATGCCTTTAATTTAAAAACAATTTTCTCCTTCATTAAACTTCCACAGGTACTTATTAAACCAACATCAAAGAAATAAGTTAGTAAGGAAAAGTTTGTTGGAAAATTTTTAATTTTGAATCCACAACAAAAACAAAGATTTAATGTGAAAAGTTTTGTGTGATGTAAATATCAATATTGGATAATCAGACGTCAGAGAAGTTGAGCTATCTGTAATTTGAACACAAATTACTTAAAATGAGTATTTGTATAAGTAAACAAGTTTTTATCCAATCACATTTACGTGCATCCTTGAACCCTATTTAAATTTAGCTACGTACATACATAAAGCTGTTAGGTTATTTTCTTTTTACTAAAAGATAAAATTTATTCCATTTAGAGCAACTTCACGTAAATGTAAGTTTTCAACAATAAAAATTCATATCGCAATAACTAGATGATGTAAAAGAAAAACTACACAATAAGAAGTCGAATTAAGATCCGTAAAGACATAATGGGAGATTTATAAAACCGACAATTGTGCGAAAAATAGGGAGATGGCGAGAGCTAGAAAGAGGCGAGTTTCACGTAGTAGCAGACTGCGACAAACGAGAATGATAAAGCTTATGAAATTGGATGGAGGTTCAAACGAGGGTGAATTTAGAAAGAAAAGACCCTTGACGAAAGGTAGTCAAATAAGACCTTTACAAAACATGCCACAACCCAGCGTTATGTAGCCTACTTACACATGTAAGTAAGTATATTATTTATACCATTGAACTTAACGCAATTAACTACATAAATTGTTTCAAGGTTGGCAAATAAAATTTAATTATGTGTTATAAATATTTATTATCCGACAAAAAAGATAAATTTTTATGCTTCTTTTATGTGTGTGCAGATTTTTATTGTGGCGAACAAGTTATATATATTTTTTTATATCATACAGGTTGCACCGGTGCGCATAGCATACTCGTACCTAGTAGTTAATTTCGCACGAAAATAATGAAATTTTTTTTTTAGAAATGAGTCATTTTCACATTTTCGGACACCCTTTGTTGCTTTGTGCTTAAAAATACGATTTCGAGTGGGAAAAATTTTACGATCGTAAAAAGGTTATTAACGAATGTGACACGTGAAGTAAAAATACCAAAACACGTAAGGTGATTGAGTCGATTGATCGATAAGTATTGTACATTATTCCAAAAATAGATTTCATTCAATTAACAAGACGACGAGGTGTTTTAGGGTGTCTCATTTTCATTCACTTTACACCGAAAAAAATACGTAAGGTATTCATGTTAATCGGAAACGGGAATATTAAAAAAAATGAAGCAAGTTCAAAATAGACGTGATGCAATTCGAAACACTCCCGAGACTTTTGAACACGTTCGTCAATATTTGATAGAAACGTGCAGATGAAAAACGGAACGACCGAAATAGAAAATGTTATTTTTAAAAGTTCTTTTTCGTCAAAATTGTACTGAATTTTAGACTAAATATAAAACCTACCGTAATTAGTTTTTTATTAATCTCCAACATATAATTTTTATTATATTTATACATTCATAATTTTATTTCTAAAAATAAACCACGATAAGTAAATAATCACTCGAAAAATTTCTACTACGCTTACGACGCTCGTCCAACCTTTTGGCGAATAAATTGGCAAGTATACATAATTCAACCGATGCAAACAAGTGCATAAAAGTGAAAGCTATAAAATAAAAGGTGAATGAGCTTCCATAATACCTAAAAGAATAATAAGTAACTAAGGTCACTTCAATCACGAAATAAGTCATCATTCGTGGCGATTAAGGATAATTTAGTACAAAATATTTCACAAATACTAATAATCTTATTACTATAATGATAATATTATAACCTAACTATTTTTTTCTGATGGCGTTGAAACGGTTAGAACAATTTGGAACGTAAATAAGCAGTTAACGTGCGATCATTACTAAAAATTACTTATGGCATTAGTTTGCCAATTTTCAAGGTTTCGTTGAAATTGAATCAAAATTTTCGCGTGCAAAACTTGAAATGCAGTATGAAAAACGTTTTCTCCCCCTTTTTGTTCGAAAAAGGGTTGTTTTACATACTCCATCCCTCATTAATGCACTAGCTGCCTTATTTAAGTACTCGTGATCTCACCTTTTCAATATGACACATGTAGGTCGCTCGATTATTAGGGTGCGCGGTCATGCATTAAAACAAATATCAACAAGATTTATCCATGTACACCTGATATGTGCAATAAAGTCGCTTTGGCGCATGCAAGTTCACCGCAATGGTCATTGTGATTCGCCATTGAACTCTGCGGTTACATCCTAAATGTGATTCATAGGAAAAAATTCGACGAATATAGCTCATCAAGCCTACGAGGTTACTCCATAAAAATTTAGTGTAGTAATTATAAGTGCGGGAACATTCAAAAGGGTTGCTCAGAACATATGGGGTATAATACCCACAACCCCTGCGATGTTTTTCTACACGTGAATATCTCACAAATGTTTACTCCCAGAGTTCTGGCTTCTCCAGATATACAGTAGATCCTCTCTTAACCGACACAAAAGGGACCCATTTTCTGTCGGATGAAAGAAAGTGTCGGTTAAGACAGGTTGTACTGTAAATCAAAACCGTTCAGACCGCCCTAGACGTTTCTTATTACGATTGATAAGAGTAGAAAATTGTTCGATTACAACTAAAGTTTGAGTACTTGCTTGTTTTTCAGTAACGATAGAAACGCATGCGACCCTAACCTACATACATCGGGATGTTAATTAATTTAGCGGTGATAAAATATTACGCAATGCAAATTTGCAGAACATTTTCGTACTAAAAAGTGCAACTTATTGTTAATAATCAATGCAGGTAGGTGGGAAACTGAGATCACTCTTTATAAATGAAGTATTGTACTTGCACAATATTGTAATTTTTTAAATGTTATTTTGACTTGTTTATGTTATTATGTGGTTACCTTATTGACGGTGGGTAATTATGTCATTCAATAAAAACGAAAAAAAAATACGGTGTTTTCTTGGGGCGTACGTACAAGCTGCACTTGACTAGAGCGCCAAAATTGTTGAGCCTGACTAGCCTAAGACATAAAAAAACTGCAGGGAGTAGAAATAACATGTAAAAACAAACGTCGGAAAATCAAAACAAAACAAGTATTCGAATTTGGTAGTCAATATTATTATTATTATACGGAACTAGACTTTCAAGTTTCGGGGCTGTTAATTTAGTAATAAAAACAGGTAAGGTATTCTAATACAAAATCCATATTTTCCATCTCGCGAGTAGGGTGCTCTAATCCAGAATTTGTGTGCTAGCAAACTCAAACCTCGTTTAGGGTTACAGCAGGACCGTATTAGTAAGGTAATTTAGCGTCTGGAGAAAAATTAGGTAAATTGCGCCTAAAAAAAAGAAGCCTTGTCCTTTGGTGCTTGCAGCAGTAGTTCTCTCGCTCCTGCGCCATATTGGAGGTGGTTCTCCTTACTCAGTCAGTGTCAGTAGTAGTGTGTAAAAAGTACACCTTCATAATGGTTAAGAGAACAGGATATGGAGATGCTTGGTTCGATTCCGGATGAAATAAGAACCTTATTCTGGGCGTCTTTTCTATGAACGCAAAGCAAAGAAGTAAATCTACCTGATATTACCCTATGGTTTGAACCCCCCGTTAACCAGTAGGTCCCTCTATGCATGTGAAAATAATTCGAAAGTACGAACTCGGTTACGATATTCCGTACAAACAACACGAGTACATAATAACTAGATAGATTGTATCGTTAATGTGGTATCAATACTACATAATTGCATGCAATGTTCCAATTATAATGTATTTATTAACAACCAGACATCGATTTATTAATTATGTAAATGATTTTAATTACAATTTACAACTATAGATTAAATTGATTGTTTATTTATCTCTTAATATTTTTGCTAAAAATTAACGGTCCAGCTACGCTACCTTCAAGAAAAAAATTTGGCGACTTTTAGTTTGTTGTTTTGATTTTAATAATTTGAACAACGTCACGAACGCGCAAAGTTACAAAAGTATCAATGGAGAAACTCTAATTTAATCAAGAGAAAATTCCAGTTGTTCAATTAAAAAATGAAGGGTGTCGTTAGGCAATTTAACACCTACGCACGATTCACTCTGTATTTTTATCTTTTATATCTAAAAATAATAGGCCATTGATGAATCTCATTTGTATAGGTTCAATATTTTAAGCCAAAGTTAACCCTCATTTTTAATTTTGTTGTTATTGTATTTTATTAGGGATTTATGTTCCATATGCGACTCCTCCAAGAATCAATACCGTGACGTTTATTGCATTTCATATCGTTTGTACGTTTTTATTGAGCAATTTAGCATTACTCTGTATAAAAATGTAACAAATTAAAGCAGGCGATGACGACGTAAAACTGAAATCTGCAATAAAGTAAAAATTTGTATTTTTGCTGGGAATTACCTCGATGAAAATACGTTACAAAAACTGTCACATTGCTATTTAGTTTCGAACGAAACTTTCAACAATTCAATGGTTACACAAGTAACCTGCAGGGCTGCAGGTTACTCGAAGGGATGACCGATGAGGGAGAAATTGTACGAAAGATTCAGTGCGGGCGGACAAAAAAAAGGTTGGTCGTGACTAAAACGTCGGCTTAATTTATTTCTAAAGAAAAATAGGAAACATAAATTGAATGAAATGGTAACAAAACTGATAGGTTTCTCCAACCTCGAGGTTTAAAAAAATTAAGAAAAATATAAATTTTCATTTTTAATAAAACATCTCAATTTGTTCCAATTATATGGAGATGGCATGATAAAATATAAAACCAAGCCGGAGCTTTTATAATATGAAGTAGAAGAGAAAATGGAGATAGTTTCCAAAATAAACTACAAAAAGGGTCGACACAGTCGCACAAAAAAATAATGAAATATTAAATAAATTACTCGAGGTTGCCTGAGGCGGTCCATTATGAGGTTTACCTGTTTTTAAGCACAGGTAATAAAGAACAGGTGAAATCGAAAAAAGTGAAACTGATATCAAAAAATTGAAAAACTCAATAATTTTTTTCGTTACCTACTTACGATCTCTGTTTGTTCTACATTTTTCCAAGTTTGCATCCATTCGGTAAACTTTCCCCAACAACGTAACGGTTAATTTTCGTGTTCTGGTTTCTATCCGCCGAGCAAACTTTTAAACGCTAAGCAGCAACATAATAATGCTGTAATGTCATTTTAAAAGTTTTATTTTTAAAAATTCCACCAAGGCACACAAATTATGGCAGCATAAAAAATATTGATTCTTCAATCAAATTAACTTTAGTTATTTAGTTAAAAACCTGTTTGAGTGTTAAATTCCCCTAAGGATACTACTGAAGAAGTGCAATTTTAGATTAAAATCTACCAACAATTTGCTAAACAAATATTTAGACAATGTTTGCCGTCGATTATAAACCGTAGCAATATTTTGCAAGTCTTGTAAAATATTTCAGCATTTAGAGACTAAAATAAAATGTTATCCCTTATTATATTATGTAAACATACATTTTCCATCACATCCCTCTTTTGATGTGAAGAGATCAAAGTAAACACGGTTATAATTTTTGAGATAACCAAAAAACCAAACAAAATTAAAATTAATGCGCTGCACCAAGAATGCTATCTCTTCTTGCTATTTGGAAGATCAGGAGATTGCATCACAATGTCTAAGGTGAAATGAATTATTTTTACCGGTAGTTTAGTTACGGTCACGGATTCACGTTTCTGTTGCACAGTTATAAGGTCACTAAGGTTACTTTTAACACCCGCAAGAACTACAAATTTACACGTGCACGATTCGATTATCTTTGATTAAATGAAATAGTTTAATTTACAAACAAGATAATAAAGATCAAGAGATAATTAACTTCTTATATAACTTTGACTTTCTTGGACACTAAACTTCAACCGCCCACTTTCGGGGTTAAGACAGCGGCCACAAAGAATTATTCAGGGTCTGAGATAACAGACGTCAGACGTCCCATGGTGGTGGCTGGTCGTAAAGATTACAAAAGTTTGTGTACCTCAGCAATAACGGAAACGAATAGTCACGTAGTATACTAAAAATTTTGGTCAACCGTCATTTTTTCTCACATTTACTTTCATCGAGCAATTAAAGCAGAAACCAAGAATGAAATTTGTTTTATTGCACCAGGTCAAACTTTAGGTGAGGTGACGTCAAAACCCGTGTGTGAATTGCACTCTTTCGCTGTGAAATTACATTATTATTTTTGTAATACGAAGAAGCGCTGTAACACAATGCAAATACTTGTTCTCGTTGGATCACGGGAGACAAACAATATAACTAGTGGTTCGCGCTTGGATGGGTAACCGCTTATCAATGCCCCCTGGTAAACCGCATTTGGCCTTTTTCTAAATTAGATTTATTACTTTCACGGTCAGTTTAGGTAGTACTAATAATAAAACTTTAGTATTATTATTTTTGTGATCAGAAGTGACGTCGCACAATGCGAATATTCGTTTTCGGGTCACGCAAGAATACGGACGCGCATGTGTGGATTAAAGAGATTCTCTTAGAACGAGGAAACGCATAAATTTTTTTTTTAATTTTGAATTTTGGATTCATAGAGATTTCAATTTGGGGACATGCACCTGGAAAAAGATCTAGTTAAAGATGAAAATTTTTTGGTTCAATACTCGAAAAGGGAGGAAAACTCAACTCAGATCGGGTGATAGTTCACCAACGGTCACTTAGTGGTACAGGAGACTCTAGAAAATGAGTTTGCTATCCATAACAAATTTTCTTCTAAACTGGTGCGTACCCCCCTCCAGACCCATCGGTATCACTTCCAATTCAGCCAATTATACACACAGTACCCTATATTAAAGAGCTTTAGCAACTCTGCGACTTTATATTTTCTCATAAATCATTGATTTCAGATGGGTTCAAGTAAGATTCTGCGCGGTTACAATAATTGTAGCCTATGGGAACGTAGGTTCTTGGAACAGAAATTGCAAATTGAAAAAATTCTGATTCGTTCTTTAAAGTTGATTACATAGTGGATAATATGCTGCCGAGGTTCAAAGCTCCGGAAGATTGCTCGGCCTTAGAACTCGCATAGTATAATATTCTCTCGTCAACGTCGTCTATACTGAACATTAATATTGCATTCTGTGCGATTTGGCAAAATAGTACCTAATAATTATTATTAAATAAAGGTAATAAAACATTATTTATCAATCAATAGCGTTTTACTGTCAAGTTTATAAAGTGTAATAAAAAAATTTACAATGTAATAAAATATTTCTCAATTAACAGTGTTTCAATTTGATAACGTTTTATTCGCTACACCAAATATGGTAAATAGGATTTCATCAATATGTCAAAATAAAATCTAATATATCATGTAAATGAGTCAATAATAATGGATGCAGAATTGTCTAGGTTACTGCTAAGCGTCACCGTCATCTATTGACAGACGTTACTAAACTGTCACATTAATTGTTAATGCAAATAAAATGACATACATTTTATTCAGACTTTCTTGTCACAAAAAACAAATTTAATCACGAAGTTATTTTATAATAATCAAAGTATGTAATATAACAATGAATGTAGTGATATTGCTTATCTATTGAACAATAGAATATACACATTCGCTTGTTATTTTTTAAATAAGATATTCTTTGATAAAACTTTTGAATATTTATAGAACAGATTGATAAATAATTTCATTGTTGTTTGTGGGAACACCTGATTCAACTCCATTTCAAAGCATTGCCAACAAATTATTGGTATCGTGGTTTGAATTACAACTTGAACTATTGATGCAATTCGGTCTTACTTTCATAATGCGTCAACTGTTGAATGCTTCAACGCTGTTCAACAATGCTGTTCTTCAATCTGTCACCCATCCAATTGTAAACCGCTAGCAATCACGCGTATCTGAATTTGTTATTACTTCATTTGCTCTAAATAATAGTGGTAAACAAATAAATCAGCTTATTTACTGTTTGATTAATTCAGGAAAACATTTTTGTTCTACCAAATGCTGATTACCAATACTGTATCCCGGCACGTATTACCTACAATGGCAATGTTTAATCCAATGCGGTGTTGTTATGTAACGATACATGTACAAACATTTTTTCTCTAAATGATTTAAAATCCCCTTCCATCGGTCTCAAGATATCTGACCTGAGGCCTTCCTTCTTTCTACAATAATAATGACGCCTTGAAAAAAATAATAAAACCATCCAATTTGCAAAGTTTTCAACATTACTTCATCAGGAGAAATTCTCGATGCGTTATTTACTATGCAAACGAAATGCACATAATTTGTATTACCCTGGTGTTGGAACTTTACCCTCGTTACCACCGAAGACTAATGGGGCGACTTCAGACTAAAGTTGGAATCGATTTTTTGAAATAACCTGACGGAAGTGCGCAACAACGAAGAGAAGACTGATAAATAACTCAATTGCAAATAAAATTACTATAATTCCAGTTCTTTAGTAAACAAAATGTTTCCGGTTCTTTGCTAATAATTAAGCCTCATCGTTGGATTGTCGTAACAACGTCCTTCCAAATTTCCGCCATAAAATTCTTAAAAGATTTGGAATAAATTGTATCGGAAAATCCATTAGGTCCCAAAAGAGACCCGGTTGTAACTCATCAGTTGAATTTAGACAACAAAGTAAAATTTTAATCAAGTTCTTACAATTATAGGTTTCTCTTGATGTTGCTTTAATTATTCGTATTCTTTTGCATGTGTCCCTAGTTAGCGATATATAAAGTTCCCTATGCACCCCCATGAGCTTTTAAACCCGCCCGTTATATGCAACACAGGGAGTACACATACATATTACATTACATTGTAGCAATTCTGAAAATCGATAGGCGTGGATGAAGTTTCTATTGAAACCACCACCAGAGCAACTCCCGAGACTTAGTGAAGATAGATGATACGACTTCGACGATCATGAAATGGTAGTCCACAAGGGATGAAGAAAAAACTAAAACGTAGTACAAAAATTCTAGCAATAACTTAAACATGAAAGATTAAATATTGACTCCAAAATTCGGATGTAACACAAAATAAAACTGTAATATTTTGGAGAAAAAATGTAAAAGAACAAAACGCAATATAACAACGTATAGCCAGAATTTAATGACAACTTTCGATAAGAAATCTACGCATAAAAGCCATTCAATGTTGTCGGATAAGAGTTCTAGAAAGAAGGCTTTATCCCTTTACAAATTTTTTTCGAATACAATTTTTGTTTTACGTTATCTTCCGACTTTTGTAAAAAAATCGTATTGCACTGTATTTACGAAAACAGTTGTTGATAAAATATTAATAAACTTTATTTGTCTCTCAAATATCAGAACACAACAAAAAGGATTAATGAAGCGAAATAACGATCGGATTAAGACGGAAAGTTGTTGGTTTTGAGTACGAAATTTTTTCTCGATAATAATTAATCAAAAAGTAATTAAATTAATGTGAAACTTGAACCAACTGGTTAGCTTAATAATCGTCCATTTATTTTCATATACGGTGTAGTTGGTTGTTTTATAATTTCTCGATGAGAACGATGTCGAAATACTCAAGCACCAAGAGTCGTCGAGCCGGTTGAAAGTGGGACACAGAACGTTTCACCGCCGGGGCATTGGCTTTGCTCGCTCGATCTAAATCAGACAAACTACGTGATATCTACTTGGCCGTGGCCTGGGGAATGGCAATAACAAAACTGGAATTTCACATTTTTGAAGATATCAAAAAATAAATAAATTGCAACAACACGCGTGATTGTGTCGTCGGCTTTTTTTTTCACAATATCGCAATTTTTTTTCTTCAAAAAAGGTAACTCCATATGTTATTATGTCGCAAATGCGATTAACAATTTTAAAGCAATTACTGTCGCATAAAAAATAATTAAATTGAAATGTCACTCGCGATAGGCATTTTAATTATGTTCCTTTCACCTCGAAAGGTTCTCCAGGTTGATGCATATTCTGGTGTGCACTTGGATAGTCTGATTGTTGTAAGTCCTCGAGAGTGATCGATAACTTCTACTGGCAAACAAGTAGACGTAGAGGAAGCAGTAAACATAAAATCGATATTTCATCATTTCCACTCATTAAACTACAAACAGAGTGGATTTTCTAAAAGGTACTGAGTATTGGGGGGACAAAAAGTCTCGAGACAAGATGCAAAGCGTTCGGGAGAAATTGTTAAATCGCCAAAAGCTACTTCAGAAGTGACCGAACGCTGGCTGGCAGACATCAATGGAGGTGCTAACGAAATAATTACGAAAAATAAGAGGTAAACACCTTGAAAGTGACAATTATTTAGAGTGACTTGCTTGGGTTGATATTTGTCGAGAATTAATTTCCCTAATACTACCGTATGGTACATAAGCAGTAGCTGGGATCAGAGAAATGGTTAAATAAATTGAGGGTGACACGTGAGCGATAGAAAGAGCAATGCTTTGGATAATACAGGGAAACAGAGTGACAAATGCTGGAGTTAAGGGATCCTCGAAAGAATTGTGACAATGGGTTGAGCATCTTATATTGGAGAAATAAATAAACGGATGGGCGGCCAAGTAAGCAATAAAAATGAGTGAAAGTGTTTATTAATTTATATCACCCATGAAAAATTTATATCTACCAATTAAAAAAGAAAATTCAAAATGTCGTCAGACAAACCTTGGCTTTTTGCAATAAAAGTTTTGCACGATCGATTAGCCTTACATAACAATTTGATTAATCCACGTAAATACTGGGTAAACAATTTACTTTCTTATAAAAACGAAAAAAATGTTAGGAACGAATGCAAATTTTTGCCATATCAAAATTCCATTTTCCATACTTGAGAGATTCAAAAAATTGAAATAACAAAATATGCGAGAAAAGTAAAAATGAACCCGAAAAAAAGATTTAAAAATCAATAACGTGCGCAAACTTTAACACCAGATTGTACCTATGTAATAAAAGTTCCATTTTAAGCAAACCGGAAGAATTTTAAACAGACCATAATTTTTAATTAGCCTGAAATGAAAATAAATATAGAAATTGACAAGTTTTTTTGTAAAGTGAAAACTTTTGTTAGTAGTAATTTTCATGAAAATGCATTTTAGTTGATTACATTTGTATGAGGTACTATACAAAAGCGATTCTCTGTGAGCTTCATTAAAATTAATTAAACAGCTTGTAGAAACTAAGCGAGGCAAAGTCAGGCCACATGCTGTTAAAACATCGAGTTTCGTTTAGTCATGATGAAATTTTATAGCAAAGCCAACCTATATTTTATGTATTACCGAAGCAAATTCAGTGATCGATACGTACTTCATGATCATCAACCATAAACTTCTTTTATTCCACCACCACGTGGGAGTTCATCACTGCGCAGCATATCTTGCGCATCAAAAATAAGCGCTGGCTTCTGACTGGTCAAATTTCGGGTGTATTAAAAGGCTGCCACTTGGTTTAGAAAAAATAATACTATTGGAATTTACCGAACTCTTCATTGAGTTTAATATCGATTTAAATGTCAAATGGAGAAATAATGGAGATGAATTGTTGAAACGAACAGTCCAATTTAAACAACTCTTCAAAATTACGTTGATTTACCTAGCGAATTCAAAACTTGACGTCATTTGTCTAACACAAATTTAATCTGCGTACCTTCCAGGTTACTCAGTTGTCAGCTCCCTTCGTTAATATAAAATGCCCAACGAATTTATTAGAAACCAAATAATTAACGTGAAAATCTCGATTATTGATTCTTTGCTTACATCAGAAGGAGAGATACCAGGTAATAAAAAATGTGTTCGAGGTTCGAACCTCGGATGCTTAACCTATATTTTTATGAGCATGTAAAACAAACGGTTGTATAAATAGATTACCACAATTCGAGTAAAAAGATTGAAACAACGGATTCGAACGAAGGTAAATACAATAAAAGAACACTTCGATTACAATTCAAAAAATGACAAGAGGCAATTGTAGTTAGATAAATTTCAGCGGTTAGAAGATTAACATCGTCGAGAGAGCCAACCCGTCAGCTTAATCTCGGGTTACTGACCGTACAAAATCATCTCCGACATAACTTAATTGAGTATCAAAAGAATAACAAAATCACGGATTTTTAGAAAAGTTATGAATTTTAAAATTAAATAAAAAAAATTAAGAGCGTTGTACTTGAGACAATAGATAAACGTAAGGTTAACTTAATTATGGAATTACAATAGGAAAAAAAAAACGGTAATTAGCGAAACTTGTACATAATAAAAACAAGGTTATTCGGTACTAATATTTATCGCAGTGAAATTAATAAAAATAGGAATTGGAATCAAAAATTATATCGATAGTAAATTACAATTTTGTACACACAATATCAAGAAGTTTCAAAACTTTTAAATTGATGTTCCACAAAATGATTTTCCAACACAAATAAATTAATAACAAAACTTTCTAAAATTTGTGCTTCTCTACAATGGAGAAACGAGAAGAAGAAGGAAATAAAGAAGAGAAGTTAAAATTGATGATAAAGCTCGTTTATTTAACAATCGAGAAACTTAATTAACAATTATGTCATGAATTTACTAACACGTTTAAATGATTATTATACGTAACATGCAATAAAATTTAATAAATCACAAAATCGACATTTCAATGAGTTAATTAAATTTAATAAAATTCTATTGCAGCAATCGAGTAGCGGATGATCGAAAATCAATAGTGGAATTAACAAAAAAAATTGCAGATGAAATGGCACTTATTGACATGTGAGGGGGAAATGAACTGTGCAACTTTGATGCAACTACCGCTCAAGTGTATGATTGTGCCCCACAAGTGCGACTCTTCTAATGCAGAAAATGTGAAGAGATTTTGGGAAACAATTTCAAGGTTTAACGACAGAAATCGATCAGAACAGGAAAAAATTGAAACGAGCACATCGATTAACTAGTGATAACGGTTCTTGGAAATTTTTACCATAGATTAACAAATTAAGTACTACATAAAATGCGTTTGGATGATTGTAAAAATGTTGAGGAAATTAAGGATGCGTATAATAGAATTTTTTTGTTAAATGTTTTACCTAATAAATTTGTAGGTATTATATTAGAGAAAAGAACAAAACAATTTTGTGATACACAATTATTGTAATATTCTAACTTCTTATCTAGACATGGTTGTTTATCATTCAGTCACAGATAAAATTAGATAACAATCCTCCAAGTTCAAATTATCGTCGCTAATTTATTGAAAAATTTTAATTATTTTGCGTAATTTAGAAAACCAAACTTTAGAAATAAAATCAACGGTATGGAATTAAATTATCTACGAATATCCATTATTTACTCAATCACTTTCGAGGTAAACAATGTAAATTTTTTCGTTAAAAACAAAAAACAAACATTCGAGCAAGAAATATATATAAATACGTCAAGGTCTTTGACAATAAATGCATACACTTTATCAATTTTTTTATGTAATTTTAATTTGAGTAATTTAATTTCAAGGCGAATTAATGGTTAAAACGACGACTCTGTCATGAACAAGTTGCGAAGTGGTCATTTATTGATTTTTTCTAGATTATACGTAGCACAAATTCGCGAATAACACATCTTAGCACTTTAATTAACAATTTAAGTCATTCGCTAATTGCTGAAAAGAATTCAAAAACTTTCAATAATAATTAAACCCGAAGGGAATAAAAATCGCAAAAAACTAACTGATATCGCATCCCAAAAAATTAAAAATTGATCCAATTATAAATTGCGCATAATTAAAACTAAGCTTCGTTTAACCGAAGCCAAAATTGCTGCACTAACGGTGCTCCGGAAATTATAATTAACGTAAATGTCGATATATTGAAATCATGCATTAAGCTTGCTTTACCTAGAAATTTTAGATAATCCTTCCTAATTTAGATAAAGCTGCTTTACAAACTCAACCAGAAGTTTTCCAAACATAGCCAAGTAAATTTTTGCAACATTGCTATTTCCATTGTAAACTTTTCGGGAAATGAATAATGATGAAAATAGGAACAACCGACAAAATCCTCGAACTATTTTAAGTCGGTAGTAATTCAAATATTTTTTTTTGTATTTTACCTACATTGTTTCAGAAAAAAAATGAACTTGTAATTAGTCCTAAAGGATTGGAAAAAGTGGTTAATGGTTCTATAATCGATTGTAATCAAAAAATCATTAATTTTGGTATACCCCTCGTATTACATCTTTCCAATTACCTAACAATCAAATCTCTCGATGCAACTGAACGATTAGAAAAAGTGAAGAAAGTGATTTGTGCACTGATAAAAAATCAATTGACGTCAAAGCGAAAATAATTCGAGTTGGTAAAAAAATTCAATTACTCAAATACATATTTTATCAGCGTTTATCATAAGTTTACGTTGGTGTTTTAAGTGTCAAGTGGCTTTACCATAAATTATCTTTTGATGAAGTTTTAAAAGGGTTTTTTTCGATAGGAGTCGATTTTAAAAAGAAAGTTTACTAGGTTGACATTCAATAATGACACATTAACCAACTAACTAATAGCTTCGTAACGGATCGCTTTTTTAAAATTAGTGCGGTAGATCTTGAAATTTGGGTGAAAATGAAAATAACAGGAAACGTAAAGGAGCTTGAGAAACAGGGTTCTAATCCATGTACTAATCATATCTACTTATAAGCTCAATTCCATCTAAGCTTTTAGCTTCATTATGCAACACTGACTGACTGTGAGATGAAAAAGTCGGTTTAGCTGTTGAAGTATCTTACAAGATTATTTTATTACCATTTAAAGCCCGATTGCTCGATTTAATGAACTTTTGTATTTTTAGAATTGATAAAATGGTTGTGGTTGTTCGTTGAAAGGTAACGCAGGTTTGAAAAATATTCTTTGTTTAGACTTTGTGGGAGTCCAACCGCAGTAATAAGCAGCTTCACTCTAAATTCTTAAAGTAAGAAATTATAGTAGATTCTTTACTGGTACATAACCTTTGCAAGAAAATAGTCCAACAATACAAAAGAACAAATACGTAATAGCCAGCAGTGTGGCGTTAAGCATATACTGGCAGACTAGAGAACGAAATTCTGCGGTTCTATTCCTAGTCGCGCCACACACACTCGGTGTTATTTTGAATGGACGATCCTTTTGGAGTAAAGGTGGACGACCTGCACTGCTCTACTAATTAAAACCATAAAAATCCAAAATCTCAACGTAAAGATAACCGAAGACGTCGAAGAACGCATAAAATGTTATGTAGGGAAGCTCGGGGCTAGTTGGCCCACTTTGATTTGTAATTTTATAATTTATTTTGATTTAACATAGGTAAAAGAGTACTCGTAATAAGAGACGTTTTGGTGCGCCTGAAGGAAAACCAACTCCAAGAAATAATTTTGGAATGCGATCCGTAATTCTATTTGTTCTGAATTTTCACAGAATTTGAATCAAAAAAACGAATTTTTATATAATTTTTTATAAGTTTAATGATTTTTCTGGTCCCAAATTGTAATTTCAATGACCTTTCCCGACGTTTTCATGACTAAATTACTAAATTTCCAAATTCTCCAACTTTTTCAAGTATTCCAGCAAAGTGGAAACCCAATTGTTATACGCCCCACTTTGAGCATAAGTTTTTGGAGTCCTCGACTTACGACAGTTGGCAATTATGACCTTGAGGAAAGAAAGAAGTAAGTGCAAACTGTCTGAAGTCGAGGGCTACCGGTATTTAAAATTATTCAATCAAAAACCTGATAACTCCGTTATTATTTTTATCATATTAGAAATTACATCAGATGTACATTCTACAAAACATAGTTGAGGTAAATCGGTGTCCAAAATAACTGCTCTGGGTCAGACCTATAGCTAAATACCACATTTTCCCTACCTAAGTACCTTCTAAAAAAGTTTAATCTTTTTCTTCTAATTAGGACCTTGTATAATTATTTTTATTAATTATTTTACTTTTAATCTTTAATTTTACTAATTATTTTTGTGTGATCTAACATCTATATCAATCTTGACATCAGGTTCTCCGAGCATATCATTCGATAGGTAGCTTACTAGGCTGGCCTTCGGATGTGCCTGTAACCCTGGTTTTTTGTTAATAGTGGTAATTCATCAACCTAAGGAGAGCGACGGCTTAATGTGACCTGCAAAGCACGAAGGCTGTCATAAGAAAGTTTGACTCTGCCCAGATTTAAATCCGGTACCTTGTATTGTCAGCCGGCGTGGCGGTTATAACAACAAGACAAATTAATGATGCCTCTACAGCTTAATCAATGAACAATATAAAACTAAAAATTATAAACTATTAAAAATTGTAAAGTAATTCAAAATTTTATTTCTCAATTTTCTTAAAAATTTCGTTACAGTCGGACGAATTATTTTGAAAATGTAATGGGTAATAACGTTAATCTAGAGAACATTTTCGAAAAATCATCCAATTCATAGAAAAAGTAAAATTAGAGAAAATAAGATGGAAAGTAAATAAATACAAATGAGCATATGAGAAGAGGGGGGTGGTCGTTTTCCTAAATTCTTAATTATGAAATTATGTTTTAAATTAAAATGAAATTAATTTTGTCCCTATTTAAAAATACAAAAGATTAATTTAATAGTTTTTGTAGATTTTTTTTATTTAAAACGTATCAAATAATGGAATGAATACAAGAATATAATATTATGCATATTTTAGCAATTTTAATGATTTTTTTCTTCTAGTTCTATCATTTTTTGCTTTTAAATTTATTTTCTACGTTGTATCAGTGTAACAGGTTAATGACTAATTGTGACAACAAAAATTATTTCCAAGAATGTTTTGTATTTTAATACAATCGAAAAATGAAATCAAGCACCGTTTTCCTGTATGGAAGATAATCAAAATAATAAAAATTATTTAAAAAAAGAAGCATCAAAATGATGTTTATTGGAGATCTTAATGCAAAAAAAAAAGAATCTAAATATAACAAAGAACTAGCAATTAATACTACTATAAGATTGGATTAATTCCGCGAGGGGAGGGGGGGAAGATTTTGGGTTAGTGATTTTACTGGGTTAATTTTGAAAAATTTGTAGTGAAAATTAATACCATAATCAAGCATTAAAATAATGGACCCTTTAGTCTATTTTATATTTTGTGTAGGTACTTATTAAAAAATTTCCCCCCCTGGAAAAAATAGTTGCATAGGTTATAGAGCAGCGATGCTCAACCCGTCGATCGCAAAGCTAATTTCAGTAGATCCCAAGAAAATTTCATTCAAACTGATTAAATAAATAATAACTGATTAAATGAATAATAAATGTTATGTTGATATGTAACATCTGCGTTTGTACGAAAACCCGAATTACAGTCCCTTTCTCCAAAATTTGTAAATTGGTCGACCACAGTATTTTGATATAGTAGAGAAGGTAGATCTTCAAGACTTTCAGATATTGATAATTAGATCAAGTTATATGAAAGGTTGAGCACCACTGTTATAGAGGGTTACCTGCTTTTAGACAACAATTTCAGTTAAAATCTCATTTTTTTGAAAGTGTCAACAATCATCACTTTTAATCATCACCTTTCTGTTGGTTATTGCGATATCCCGGATAAAAAAAAATATTGGCAAAAGTGCCTGCCTTTGTCACTGTGCGACACATTTGCATTATACCATTATACTGAAAGCTGCTAAACGGTTCCATAGAAATTCGGTGTTTGAAGATACCACAAAGGAATAATGATAACATGGTATGCTTGCAATAAGTAATTTTATTTGAAATGGGTGGCCTCGAAACAGGTTTAACGAGACTGTCATGCATATCGTAAATTTCCTACAATATTGTCATAAATACTTTGTAATACCTACTTTTTTAGATAATGAGTTTAAATTTGTAGGAGGTATTGCAGCAAAATTTAACAGTCAACGCTGAAAGATTTACTCAAAAGATTGTAACTGTTAAAAATTATTACAGTGTCATTAAAAATTGAAACACAACTTTCCGAACGCGTAAAAGATACAAATGGAATCTCGTTAATCCATTCACAAGCGTCACGTTTCCATAAACCAAAATTTAATCGGTTCTAACCAAGTCAGAAAGAACAAAAAGGTTGAATTTGGATTTATACACTTTGGGTTTTGTAGGGTCAAGAAAAAATGATATGTTATTAAGTTTTTTAAATAAACTGTCAATCATAAAGATAAAAAAGAAAACAATTATGCACAGAAAAACTTGTTATAAAAAAATATAGGTTAGATGGCAAATAAATTGTTACAAACAAACATTTCAGTCAATGGCGTGCTTGTAGTTTGACACAGTTGTCTAGGTCGGTAAAGGATGTTTATATTGTGCTAACGGAACACAACGTCACGATTCTGATTGGCTAAGCGATGTCGCAGTTAATTACGGTGTATGCATAAACCCAGCTTTAATTAGCGAACTAAAATAAAATCTCGTATCAGCGTTATCTATAAGAGCGCTCGACGTTTAAATCAATATTTTCAAATTTTTAACTTATTTTAATTTACACTCGAATGTGGCTTATTAATTAAAAACTGAGGCGGCTAAAGCTACTTGAAAATTCTAAGTGTTTACTTTTTTGGGAAAGAAAATCATCAGCTAATCAGATACTAATAGACATTTTATTTGGATTCGTTCAGTGTTCCTTATTATGAGACAAAGGAAGATGAAATATATCAACTAAAATAACTACCCTCGCCCCCGAAATATTGATTTCTCCATTGTTTTTGTTTCTTCTCGTAGAGACCGAGGTCTGCGTCCGAAAAAGTAATAAATTACTCAGAAACGTTTAGTAATGATGCAATAAAGAATATCACTAAATGACGATATTATCAGAATTCTTTCAGTGGAAAAAAACTGTCCGGAGCTAAAAGTAAGTGGGCGAAAATGTTCCAAATACAACGTCCATATTATGAAGACTTTCAGACCATCAAGAGGGTCCAAGTCTTGTTTTATTATTACTACATGAACACTATCAAGACTGTCGAAAAAAATGAGTAAGCACGCAGTTAACAAGATTAAATTTTAGCGCCCCTGACCTCGATATTAAACCAATGTCAGAAATATTAATTTGGGTGCAATGAGAAAACGTGAACAAGTGGTTCGGAAATCACGAAAATAAAAATAAAACGGAAACCTAAAAGTCCGTAAAAAAGAACAAAAGAACCCATACGTCTCGTCGTTAATTATTGGCAATTTTCGCGAGAAGGCTCTTACATAATTTTCGGATTTGTGTAGTTCTCGTAATGAACTTAGCCACACATCATTCTGTTTTATTAATAACGCCATAACTCATACTTACGTAGCGAAACATTTATTACTTCGTCTTATTTACTTTTTTATAGTACCAAGTTATTTTTTTTTGTTTACAAACCGTATATGGGTACTTATAACGGAATAATGCAACAAAATTTAGTTGGGGCGCGAGCGGGTGCAATGGACCCAACGCACTTTTGTTTTGTCATCGAAATAAAAGAAAGATTTATATCGTCGCACGCATTATTAAAAAGCGCAACAATAAATATTAAATTTTGTTTTAATATCCCGCTTTAATTTAATTTTCTTGCGTTGTAACGGACGAATATGTTAAAAGTGTACCATAAAATGTAAATTAGTTAATAAAATTCATTAATAGTTTTTTAATAAAATCTGAACGGTAATTGGACGAACAAAATTGATAATAATTAAAAAATTTGTTATTTAGCGAGTAAGGGGCAACAAAGAATGACGCGAAGCAATTTTGAGTGGAACTACGTCGGGGAATGGGGAGAGTACTTACCAGTTTAATTTGAGTGCCATTTTAAGTGATTTTTTTTTCAATTTAAAAGAAAAATCGACTTAAAATGGGGATAAAATTTTGTATCGCTATTTTCGTGAAATTGAATTTGATGGACAATATGTCATAAGGAAGTTGGGAAAATGTCAAAAATCTGGAAGGGAAACCCGTTATATGTTGAAAGTAGTAAACGCTTTAGGAAAATATGGAAAAAAGCACCATATTTTTTCAGTTTTTCCTGTTTCTTTAGTAAAGTAAAAAAAGAACTTACGTTTTAAGAAAAAATCCAATCCGTCGATAAAATCCTTATTCGAGTAATCCAAAAATTTGTGAAAAATCACCACCCACCACAAAGTTCGCGTAAATGTAAAATGAACGTCGTTTATCACATCACAAACACAAAAGAAATGTAAAAATGGTTAAAAATCACAAATCACTACGGAAAACAGTAAAATCTCCACTTTTTGACGCCTGACGGTGGCTCAGTTGAAAGTGTACGAAACGCGGTGGTAAAAAATAACCCAAGAGAGTGACGACGTGGCAAAATTGTGTACGTTAAGAAAACCAAAATAGATTTTCAAGTGGCATACACATAGAAAACACCAAGGTTTATCTTAAACGAGTCACGAGGCTCGTTTACTCCCTGGCCGACGATGACGATCCTCCACTTTCTGTTGACGAGATGCACTCGCAACAGACAAAACGATGCACAAAATTCACTCGCACCACAGCTTACCCGAAAAATTTTCTTAATTTACGAACAAAATTCACGTCACAATTAACACATTCACTATTTCAATTTTGTCTTCTTTACGACAATGAAAGAAAGATATGGGCGCGTAGAGAAAGCAGCGACGCAAACTCCCAGTATCGACGTCGAAACTCGAATGCATAGTGGCGCGCGGTGTAGATGAAAATGCGGTGAAGTTTGTCCGCTTTAGGGTGGGGATCATCCTCTACAGCAAAACCTCTCTTTGTTCTGTTTAGCGTAGTGAGAAACCTTACACGTTACAACTCGCATAAAATCACAACAAAAACTTTGGTAATTTATTTGAATTTATTATAAACAAATTAATTGAAATTGCTTTACGCACAACATTGTTTTAAATTAACTTTCTTTTACAAACTTTTACGTCGAAACAACCACTTGCGAGTAGCTCCAATATTAATTTATTAATTTTTATCGACGAAATTTTATAAAAACTTTAAAATAGTTTAAGTTTTTTATGTAGGTGTGTCGGTGATTAACGCCTCCCTAGAACCAGTGGCGGCAGATTTGAAAATTTTTGCCAAGGTGTACTTAAAAAAAAGGTTGGCCGATTGTTTTACAAAATGCGAAATTTTGCCAACTTTGCTTGGCTACAGAGTCAAAGTTTTAAAACGGAGAAAACTTTTTTAAAGCTATCTGTCAATTTGTCTTTCTTTTATTGATGGAATAAAACAGCGGGGCTGTCAAATGAATAAGCTTTCAGAAAGTATTTGGTACTAAGCGAAATTGGTGAATTTCCACACGATGACTATACAGAGTGTTGACAAAAAATGGTACCAAGTTAGCTTTTGGAGTTACACCGGGTGTTCATTTCAACAGTAGCCAGTCGAAATAACTTTTGTTTTTGAATAAATTTGAGAAAAAGAAAAAACTCGTCGATTTAGATGGCAAGGGAGACGTTAATACTACTTGAATTTTAAGATTAACTCCCTGCTCACCATCAGCTAACCCTACTTTGAAATTTTAAACGGCACCCCCTACCTTGCGGGTAGGGCTTGACAGCTTGACAAAAAACCTTGTTCATCCACGTTAAAAAATTAGATTTAGTAGATTCGTTTATGAGTTAAAGGAGAAAAATTGAGAACTGAAACAAAAAATAATTTTATTCGGAAAAAGTGATAAAATATGTGCACTCCACTATTTACTGAAGAAACCGGATCTGTATGCATCAATAAAATCAATAATCAATGCATAATTTTGGAAAGAAGTTTTGCAGATGGAAGTACTACTAGGTTATTTTGATGCGAAACCTAGCACCTCCATTCGAAAGAAAAAGTTTTGAAAATTCAAGATGACCCAAAGTTTTTTCTTGAATGGATTTGTCAGCAAACACAATTGTAGGTATTTGGACAATAAAAATCCGCAAGAGCAAAAGGTCAATGTGTGGGTTAGTATACTTGGAAATGATGTTATTGTGCCAATTTTCATTGAAATGTTGCTAGATGAGGAAAACCTACGTTTTCAACAAGACGGAGCACCCCCACATTACGCATTAAATGTACGACAATGATTTTATGGTAAATTTTCTGGGAAATGGATTGGTAAGAGAGGTCCGATAGAATGGCCAGAAAGGTCTCCCGATTTATCTCTAAGGTCATTTCAAACTTGAAATTTAAATAGTATTGATTTTAAACGTTCCTCTCAGGTACGTGCCCAACCAAATTTTTTCAGGGAGGAGCAATCCTAAATTTGAAAATTTGTCAACTGATTTAATTCAAAATTGCCAACTTGACTAACTTTTGAGTGTTTTTGCCATATTTCTAAAATATTGAGGAAAGCTTCTCTTGTCCCCTCTGGAGACGTCTCTGATTCCCTTGCCATTTAAATCACGACGTGTTATTTACGTGTTACGTTTACGTGTTATTTACTTTTCTCATATTTACTTGAAAACAAAAATAATTTTGATTGGCTACTTTTGAAATGAACACCCGGTACGACTTCCTTTACAGTCAAATACACCATACCCACCACCACACCAATACAAAACAAAATACATATTTATTTGTTCTTAATAGAGGAGCGTTTAAAATATTAAGAGGGACCAATAGTAAAATGTAAAAAATATAAATTTCAACTTGTGATTATCGGAGCCGGTCATTAGACGCCATCGTTTCGACTCGAGCACATTTCGACGCCGGCACTTGATGTTTTTTTATTGATTTATATTCAGAGTTGCCACAGAGTTCTAAGCAAGAAGTGAGTGAAAAAAGTGTGTAAATTTTCAAAAAAAGTGAAGAAAAGTTATAGAAATTTTGAAAAAAGTGACAAATAGTGTAAAAATATTTTACTTTGGGCAGTAAAGACCATTTTTTGACTCCCTAGCTAAATTTGCGAACCAAAACTTGCAAACGGTTCAATTTTATACACATTTTGTACCTCTCGGCCTTTTTTTCCGAAAAAATTATTTTTAAATGACTTTTTTTAACCATCAGTTTACATTTCCTCCGAGCAACATGCGTACTACTCCAATATTTTTTGTTCCTTGCATAGCATAATTTTTTGTGGAAGGCAGTGCCGACTCGATTTTCACGTACATATAAATGGCCATACCTCTGCCTTTCACAAGAAATTACACTCTAACACAATTGCTTAATTTTCTCACACCGGTAGTTACGCCACTGCTGACGCGCATGAATGAATTTACGAGATTCTTTATTTTGCGTGTACACTTCCTCCAAGCAAAATTGTTACGGGTGGCATAAATGATTGTTTTACACCTTTCCCCATCTCATTTTTTCCCCAAAAATTTTTTTTAATGACTTTTTTTTAACTCTATTTCGTAATTTTACTTGTTGATTAGCTAATCTACATTTGCTCCAAGCAACATGCGTCGACAATTTTTAAAATTCTAGTTACTGAATTGTTAAATATATCTAAAAATTAAATTTTTGTAAGTGAAATCGTAAAAAAAGGGAAGAAAATTATAAGATTTTCAAAAAAGTGAATAAAGTGAAAGAAGTGTATCTATAGCAACCCTGATATTTTATAGCTCAGAAAAACTGAGTTTAGATTTTTGATGATTTTTGTTCTTATTTTAGAATAAATTTATGAGCAATATGCAATTCATGCGGATAGGTATTTGGAACATTAGAACTTAGGTTATCTGTTAAACTTTGTTATTTTTTTAGAATAAACTTGTGATTCATGTGTAATTCATACAACTAAATGATCGGCGCCGAATTATCATGTACTCATTTAGAAGAACAATTTGTGACCGTACAAACATTGACTGATGTTAAGTATGAGTACCCACTTCAACTTCGGACGAAGTAAGAACCTCTTCTGCTCTTCTCGGAAGGTGATGGAAAATCACCGAAATCTTACAAAAGGCTATGCTAAGGTCAGCTTGTCATGATGGAAAAAAGATAAACAAAATACAATCCAAAAGTATTAATTAAAATTTCAAATCTGGTGTCGAAACGTGTTGAAACGACGGCGTTGAAACTGTGGCGTCGAACTGAACTAAACGCTGCGATTATATAGTAAATCTGTGTTTTTCCTTGTAAAAAGAACATTTTGAAACATGGAAACACGAAAGCTTTAAATTCAAGAATTGGTTTGAGAATTAATTTTGCCAATAATTAACGAGATTCCATTGTGTATATTAAAAAAATTGATTTTTATTAAGGTGCTTCTCTTGGCTTAAAATCCTAAAAATACAAGTCAAAACTGTGCTGTTAATTAAAAGTATTTTTACACAATTCAAAAAATATTAATTAGGTAAAACATAAAACTATTTCGGTACAGACTTAAAATTTTGAAATTAAAATTAATTTTGAAGCAATAATGTCTTCAAATATGACCAATCACAGCACTTGTAGTGCTCGTCACATTATTGCTTTGAAATTAATCAAAATTTTAAGTCTGTACCAAAATAGTTTTATGTTTTATCTTCGTAATTTTTTTGGAATCATTTAAAAATATTTATTATTAACAGCACAATTTTGACTTGTTAAGGACCTTTATTTTACGCTACCTAGAGAGGCGGCTTAAACAAATAGTACACATATAATAAAATGTTTAATCTATTATAAAAGGAAATTATAATGTTATTCGTATGATCATCGCAACAGATTTTCACATGAATAATAGAAAATGGAGAAGTAGAAGTCGTCCAAGCCTAAGGGGTTACAAAA
Organism: Rhagonycha fulva; assembly: GCA_905340355.1. Lineage (NCBI taxonomy): Eukaryota > Metazoa > Arthropoda > Insecta > Coleoptera > Cantharidae > Rhagonycha > Rhagonycha fulva. The sequence goes on from HG996556.1 coordinate 42,883,853, forward strand.
CGTGACTAATTGTGAGCAGGGGGTTAGCAAATATCTAACGTCTACGATTACATTTTTGGTATTTATACGAAAATTGTGTTTTAATATTTTTCTTCTTTTTCGATTTGTGACCTTTGGACGTCTTGGAAGGGGTCCAAAGCAAGGGTGACCATTTTTTTGGTAAACGTTCGCACTGAAAAACGATTGTTTTTCACGCCCTCCATCATCACAAAACATAGCATGGTATCCGGCTTTGCAGTTCTACTACTTACTTAACATAGCTCGGCCTTCGGCCTCGCACTTCACGAGAAACACAATAAACATAAAAATGTCGTAGACAATTTAATTGTAGATAATATACCTATGTAAAGCAGTAAAAACTTATCTGGAACAGTACAAATTTTTGTGCTTCAGATCTAGCTACGGACAAAAGACATTAATCACCAAGAAGTTCTTATATTGACCCATAAAATATCTGTTTAACTAAAGATTAGTTACAACTAACTGATTATTTTGCTTTGATTGTTAGAAAATTGAGGATTAAATTATAAAAGATCAGAGTAGAGAAGTGCGAATGCCGCAGGGAAGAGAAGAAAATATTTTTTACCAAATTTGTGAGTGCGCGTTTCTTCAGCAACATGGAGTTTACGTTACTAAAACATGAATAAACAGAGAATACTAATTAAAGATACAGTTACGAAATTTTTGTAAAACAAGGATCATTTATATATTTTTTTAATTAATATTGCACGAGCTCACTAAATAAGAACAATTTGTATGTTATGACATTACACTTTTTTCGCACGTGTACTCTTCCAAATTAATTACTGAACGTATGATAATACAGAAAAATGAGAGTAATAGTAGGTAAAGTTCTGACAATGAATGGTGACAGAGGTGCAGCCATTTATGTGCAGTGGAATGTATATGCACATTACGTCATCACTGTCAGCATTTGCTGATGTCAAAACCTTACGTAGAGTAGAGGGAGGTAAAGGTCCGCACTTAGTACGTTGTATTTTTTTACGCTTATATGTTTTACTCAATCAGCTCAATATTTGGATGAGAAGTTTGTACAGTACTTAGGCTTTGTTATAAATAACATTAATGCCATGATTTGAAAACGGTGTGTATAAAAAAACCATAATACACAAGTTGCGGAAAATGGGACTTTTACCCCATAGGTGGGGCAAAAGTCCGCCATTGGACTCTGCGCTATTTTAAGTCAAATTAAAATCAACAATTTCTTCCAAATGAAAAGTAATAAGCAAAAACAACAAAAGTATAAGATATAAAAAAGATAAAATGTAGAAAAATTTCAACAATGGTCACAAATAAATTGGCCAATTTCGTGCACTCTTCATGACACCATTGTTTGCAGCTATCGCATTGAATCCACTCTCTCATTGATAAATTCTCATATTATTCTTTGCAGCCTATCAAGTAGGCCATTTATAGATTTTACCATCGGTTAATTCTTGCCTTTTTTAATTCTTCAAACTTTTGCTTGACATGGGTTCAGCAACATAGGACTCTTGCCCCAAGTAGCCAAAAACATTTCCGAGTCATGACCTTTCCAGACCATCAAACCTAACATCGATTATATCCTATAAGTTTATAGCAAGAAACATGTATTTTCAATAAAATACATACTAGTTATGGTTACTACTCATTTTCAACATTTCAACGCAATTTCTGCAAGAGCTAATGATACATCAGGCATACGCAAAATCGTAATTACCTCATGGTTCTCCAGTAATCCAACTTTGCGTGATAAAATTTGGTATAGACACTGTAATTGATGACTACTAACTGCACCTTAGGCATAATGATAAAAATTTTTGAAATTTAGTGAGATATTTGAATTTGGGACTTTTGCCCCATGCGGACTTTTACCCCCCTTTACTCTATTACTTACTACAGATAGCCAGCTGGAGCAGGAACTTGACATCGACGCCCCATTCCTTGATATTTGCGCCTCTCTCCTCCAGCATTTGAGTTTAAAAATAAATAAATTTAAGTCTAAGATTTGCAATATATGAATTTGGCCTTCTTTGAGTTCCGCCCGAGACAAACAACCCGACAGCCCCTCCTCTTAGATCCAGCACTGCTAGCTGTTTTTTTACCTAGCAACGCTGCCAGAGACGTAACACCAAAAAATAGCTTAAAAAAGTTCTTTAGAATTTTATTTAAACACGGCTTTTGCGGGTTCTTCTAAAATCTAAAGAGTTAAAAAAATTCTTTTGTTGTTTAAAAAATATTTAATAATATAAAAGGAAATATTTGTGTATTTCGTGCATTAAAACAGAATAAACTAGAACAGCACATCTAAAACAGAACATTTACTATATTTTACTTGCTACCAGAACTTAATTCCTAAAAATAGAACAGTTCTGAAATAATTAAAATCGCTAAACAAAGTGCTATTTTTTCTTTTTTATCATTGAGTTTTTAACAATAATTAAAGAACAAAATATCAAATGTTAGGTATCTTTAGACGCCGAAAACAAATTTCTTTAAATTGGTACATTTTTTATTGTTATCCGTTATAATGGCAAGCAAGAATTAAATAGAAATCAATTTTCCATGTTATTTTTATAGTTCGGGTGTAAGGCTAGTCGCCCGGTGTAGTATGCACGTCTTAGACTATTTAAACTTTAAACTTTTAAGGTTTAAATGTAAATTTACATTTCTCACAGATGGAAAACGTCCGATGGCTACTAATACGCTCTTTCTATTGGTTAGTTACCATTTAAATGTAAATTTTATGTAAAATTATGCATCGTGTCATACAGGATTTAGTTATTTTGCAATTTTTTTAATAGACGGAAGTAATTAACCGGAAGTACTGAGACAGTTTAACTCATTAAAAATATACCACAGGGCCAACAAATAACCTAAACGTGTATAATATCAATTATTAGATCAATCTTTTTTTAGGGCGGTATTAATTAAAAAGAAATCAATTCCTAACATTAACGTAAGGTCGATCAGTGGATGGATCTTTTTTAGGGCAAAGGGCATAGCCGGATTAATATGAGAAATCTGCCCACGCGACTTTTTTGGCTCATACTCAGGGGATCGATTTGGTGTCGAATAAAAATAATTCACACCAATTTTTAGCTCTTTAACTCTAACGGTTGTCGAGATTTTCAAAAAACCTGTTTTTTCAATTTTATTTTTTTTTTATAGTAAAATTCACAATTGATCAATGATGAATTTTTTCCTAATTTTTAGGAGTTTAAGACACGAGAAAAAAATATAATCATGATTTTTTAACGAAAAGCCGATTTTTGGCAGACGATTGAAAATTAAAATCTTTTTTTTTTTAGCCTTTTTAAAATATGTCACTCACCAAAATTTGTCAGAAAATGTCTATTATACCCCTCTACACTCATGAATTTTTTTGAATTTTTTGAAATGGTGAAACAATATGAAAAAAAATAAAAACTCATTTTTTTTCTAAAATCTTGCGTTCTAAATAACTTATATTTTTTTTTAGCTAAAAAATATATTTTAAAATATTTTAATATTTTATTATTTTAATATATTTTAATATTCAAAAACTCTTTAATTTTGTTTTTTGTTAAACCCCATAGCATCAAAACTAAGCGAGCTATGATAAATTGATTTTTTGTATATTTTAATTTTTAATATGATAAGTTGATCTCTATTTATTTCGGCGACCAAAAATGTTAAAATCACCCCCTAATTTAATTACCATCGCAATTGAAAATAATTGTTATACTACTTCACAATTAACTTTATTTATGTACTTACTTGTAATATGCTCTAGTAGTTTTACAGGTTTAAAGTCCTTAGTTTTGAAAAAATTTGAGGTTGATTTGAAGAGAGCATTTTTGCAATTTTGCAAAAAATTGCCTTTTCTTAAAAATATCTCAAAATTTATTAATGATACGCAAAATTTTATAAAATTAAAAATTGTAGGTTTGGCTTCTCTGAAAATTTAGGTTTTTGTTGTAGTATAAAAATTGTATAAGATATGGCCGTTTAAAGTTTGCATATGTTCGTAAATAGTTGACATGTTGTTCAAACCCTTTCAGCTCAAACCATTTCAAAAATAAGGGCTAAAAAAATTTTATTTATAATTTATATGAAAAAAATAAGAATCTACTTTATTTTTGTTATTAGCTCACTTAGTTTTGAGGCTACGGTATTTTATAAAAAACGAAAATAAAGGTCTTTTTAAGAACTTTAAAAAAGATTTTATAAGTTTTCCCCAAAAATGCATTATTTTAAAATATATTAAAATAATAAAATATTAAATTATTTTAAAATATACAGTCGAGTCGCAAAATAGTGAATTAAATATGGCAAAGATCTTTCACTTTTTCGGGGTGGTTCACTATTTCGGTACTTACAAAATTTACAATAAAGCCACGATTTGAAAATTAAAGCTTTATTTTAAAGAAAATTGATACAAAAATAATTATTAATTAGGAAAAATTATGTTATTTTTGATTGTATTTGTTTTTTATTTAATTTAATAGTTAATACTTTTTCCCTTAAATTGATACACCAACATATAAAAATTCCATTCTATGCTAACGTTACGCGTGAAATGAAGAGTAAATATAATACGTAATGTAAATTCTCAATATTGGGGGAAGTCCCTATAAATGATGTCATTCAAACTCCACGATTTAGTGCGCAGTTCGCTGTATCGGGGTTACCGCTGTTCGTTATATAGGAGTCCCATATACACTCAATGTTATAATTTTTGTGTTCACTATTTCCGGTAGTTCACTATATACGGTATTCACTATTTCGCGACTCGACTGTATATGAATTTTTTTATGGTAATCTTTATTTATATTTATTTTTGGCAAAAAAATATTTTAGACAAATTTTTTTTAGCTAAAAAAAAATATAAGTTATTTAGAACGCAAGATTTTAGAAAAAAAAATGAGTTTTTATTTTTTTTCATATTGTTCCATAATTTCAAAAAATTTAAAAAAATTCCTGAATGTAGAGGAGTATAATAGACATTTTCTGACAAAAGGCTAAAAAAAAAAGATTTTAATTTTCAATCGTCTGCCAAAAATCGGCTTTTCGTTAAAAAATCATGATTATATTTTTTTCTCATGTCTTAAACTCCTAAAAATTAGTAAAAAATTCATCATTGATTAATTGTGAATTTTACTATAAAAATAAAAATGAAAAAACAGGTTTTTTTGAAAATATCGACAACCGAGTTAAAGAGCTAAAAATTGGTGTTAATTATTTTTATTCGACACCAAATCGATCCCCTGAGTATGAGCCAAAAAAGTCGCGTGGGCAGATTTCTCATATTAATCCGACTATGCCCTTTAAGCCCAAAAATACTTGGAAAAGAGTTTAAATTGATTTAACGCACAGTTAAGTCTTTTAACAGTTTTATAATAAAAAAAATTAGTTCCTAACACTAACCTAAGCTAACCAGTAGATTTTTCCATTTTTAACCCTAAACCGTAATATTTACTAGAAGTTAATTATCTAACGACGTAGGTAATACTATACAGTTGTCACGATCAGCCTCCACTCCCTGCCTCTGAACACAAGCAAAACTACAGAAACCGTTAGCAAAATGCATCCATACGGTCGTTTTTCACACACAAATTGCAAACTTTATCATCGATTATTAAGTAAACCATCGAAATTGTTGATTCCTTCTCTGTTTAATCGCTTAATTTTAATGTAATCTATTAAATTCCGTAGAGTTTTTTTTTAATAAATGTAATATCTTTTAATAGTTAAAGTTATGTAACTAGAGCCGTTAGTCATACGTCATCATACGTCCTATGTTGCAACTAATAATACATAGTCTTGTATGGCACACGGTTTCAATTAAAAAGTTTATTGATTCCTGTCAATAAAATACACTAATTTGAAGGTAGTTTTATCTCAGCATGAGATGGCTAAAGGGGATGAATAGCGGCAACGGAGGAATTTATTTATCCCCATTAGTGGCGTAGCTGATCTCAAGTGCTAGAAACGGCTACAATTTTTTATTGTACGGCACTGTGTTTTGGCATTGAAACATATCATCCCACAGGGGCGTTTCCACACAAGTGGCTTAGGGGTGGTAATTTACCTTTATCAATGTAAATTTCAACATAGATTGATCTTTATTTGTTGAAAAATGAAAAATAAAAGATTAAGTAATAATTCTTAGGGGGGGGAGGTAATTACCCAATTACACCCCCCTGAAACCGCCAGTGTCATCCCATCCTTTTTCCCCATCATAGTTTTTTTATGCCGTTTTAAGAATTATTTTCTTTATTATTTCTTCGTCTTATTGAATTACCTGGCGCTCTGTTTGTTTTTCGGGGTTAATTACCAGACAATTACGTACTCGAGTAAATAATAATCAAGTTCCCGTGCCTCAAAATTGGAAGTGAGGGCTAGTGGTCCTAGGTCTTTTACTCATCATCTTACAGAGGATAGCCATTGGAACACCACTGATTTTTTACAACAATTCATTTACGAATGAACGGAATAGATGAATAAATAAACATCACTTTCTATCTATAAAAGAAGAGAAAGTTAAATGTAATTATTGTCATTAATTTAATTCCAATAAACCTGAAGATGATGCCTGAAAATTAAAAGGTCAAAATAATAATTATTACTTTCAATTTCAATTCATTTTTATTTACGCAAATTTCTAGATTAGCTTCTTTGAATTATAAAATTGTTAGCCAATAAAATCGTTTGATTATATAATAGCATATAATAATACTAATAATCTTATAAATAATAAGTTTCTTTTAAATTGTTTTCGAACGGTGATACCGTTACCTACATACATTTGATTAAGTAATTTTACTGCTTTCCAATTTTACATCAATACTGTGGTTTAGTGACCTTGTATTTATATATTTATATTGCATCGTGATTGCGTGTAAACAGAAAACTGCACACAAGATTAACAATATTTATATTTATCTTCAATCTAACTTCAAAATTTAAATAGATTAAGAAATAATATTCAGTAGCGTAACAACGGGTTGACTCATCAGAAAGGAGGAACTTTTTTACCAAATATGATGAAAAGACTCGGTTATCTTGAATTGAAAATTCAGCAGAAGGATGAAGTGTCGTCATATAGTACATACCTGAAGGATGTTACGCCACTGGTCAAGAATTTCAATTTCCACAGTTATTTTCATTTTCAACGATTTAACATAAGGTTACTTATGATTGCTTAAATTAACTATAATTAAATCAGTCCTGGCAATTATAATTATTGACGATTTCAAGTTCTTTAGTCTTCCCATTCAATTTGCATTATTCAGTAGATTTTTTTCTAATTCGGTAAAACGAAAACTAATATTACGTAAGATTACGCATCAGGTTCAAATCTACAAGGTTGGATTTATTTCTCCAGGCGTTTGCAATGGCTTTGGGCACTTGTTCCAAAATCTGTGCAAAACTTGAATGCCATGGACCCGTACTGGTTTGCAAATGACCTTGAACAGACAACGTTACTTTCCAATTTGTGACTTCCGTTCAATATTTTTACAAACTCTTCAATTCGATTCTTCGTACCATCAAAAGTCACACTTTTGGATTTCAAATAAACGTGTCTTCTTTCTAACAATGGAACTGCTCTTGGTTAAGTCTTGATTAATTATGAATGTGCAAAAAACATGTCACGATGGTCACGATTTGTATTCTGAAAAAAAGCACAAAGAGTTAGACAAATCATTGTAATTGGAATGGAACCAAATTTTGCTGATATGGATGGGAAGATCCGGGTTCACATAAATTGTGCTCCAAATTTTAAATAAGTAATTTATAAAAATTATAAAATTTTGGATAGTCTTTCCACTCCTACGTCGTCGGTTGTCTCGTTTACTAACGTTGTTATAGTCAGGCGCGGATCCAGGATTTCGTTTAAAAGGTGGAGGGCAACTCAGTTCACACAAATTGACAGCACTGTTAAAAATTTTCTCGCAGTATTATATTGGTGCTAATTCTTTAATGAAAAAAATATATGCAGAAAAGAATACGACGTAAACGATGGATTTCAATATGGTAAACCGAAACCGAAATCTTTTTAGGTTTGAAACGTCGGTCGCTTTTAAGCAGCAGTGGGGCGTCAGATTTTTAAATTATTGTACCTATTCAAGAAGAGCGAGAGATTTAAGATACCGCATAATGCAGCTGGAAATGATTTCCAGTATAAAATCATTCGAACAAAAAAAACCTACCCACAATTTAATTGCTTGAAAAACCTTTCACAATGTCAGACGAAAATTATATTCATGCAAAGAAAAGATTTACAGACTGACGATGAGTGCACTAGGTCGAGAAAGTAAGTTACGCCACTATTTAGATATATTCAGCTTCAATACTGGAATTCCCGATTGATCAATTCAAACCAAAACTAACAAAGTTAAATATCCAACATTCAATTTTGAAAAATAATTAAAAATTTAATATTTACTTAAGGTAGAAATGCCAGACGACTTTTTCATTCATGAAGTCTATCGATACTTTGCTCACAACTTTATCGCTATCAAGATATTGCTTTTGTATTTAATTCAGAAGGGTGTGATTTATTGGAATAAATTTGGTCAAAAGTTGTTCTCTATAACTTTTTGGACAGCGATAAGCAATAAATCAATTAAATTGCGCATGTGTCAAAAATTGCATTCGTTAAATTATTGTTTCCAGAGACAACAATGAAAAATTTAAGGGCTTCAATTTACGAGTTGCTGCCGGATTTTAGGGGTATAACAAAAATTGTTTATTAATATTCATCAAGTTTAGCATGCGAATTTTACAATTTCAGTTGTAAAATACAGTGAAAGTGTGCCAAGGTATGCTCAAGATCGAGCACTTGGCTTTTGGTAGGTAGGTATAACATTCAATTAGTTGCGCAAATACCGCTAACGACCTCCTTTTGGACCTGACACTGAGTTTCAAACTGTAAACATTACATCTATTTTACATCCATTTAATATTTTAAACAAAATCAATTACGGCATCCGGCACACCGGTTAAAAAACAGTTTTGAAATTAAATGTTCCTTTCAACTTTACACATTTCCGAAAAAGTTTACCAAATCAAAGTTGCTAAATTGGGTGATTGAGCTTTATTGATTTATTCCATGTTGACGGAGGAAAGTATTACAGACCAATAGGCAACTTTAAATACACTCAGACGAAGTTGACCGCTTTTTTACAAAAGGATGAAAAATTTATCGTTCTTTTTTTATGTCCATTTAGCGCAGTGGGTAAATTATGTATGCTGTTTATCAACTTCAAATAAACTAATTTGGCAGTTAAAAATTGTACAAAAAAAACTGGGGTATCATTTATGGTTTGGTAAAGAGTACCCAGGAACGTTCCATGTAGACTCTCCATAAAATAATTAAATAGATCCTAAGTTCCAATTCCAAAAAAAAATCATCAATCAAGAGAAAAAGAAACAAACAATAGAAATTTTATGCAAAATATGGAAAAAAGAGTCGAAACGCGCCTGAGGAAAACTCAATTGTTCTTCTTTAGTTTCTTCTACTATGTCTATAAACGCAAGCAGGGCAGCCATTCTGGATCAATCCCTGCTGAAAAATTGACCGTTACATCATTATAATTGATGTACAATTGTACATAATTAAAAATGCCAGCAAGGAACTGATGGTTTGTTTGTCCAGCTAATAAGGTTGGTTTTTTAAAAAATGATTGTCCGTAACAAAGCCGATGATCTGGAAAATCAAATCGGTAAGAAATTAAAAGAGATTTATAGAGGTTAACTTTAATGAAAGCTTGCCTTATTGCCTTATAAAGCTTGCTTAATTGTAATGTTTTAGTACAGGATCAAATTTGTCCACCAGCAAAAGTTCTACGACTTGTGCAAAACGGGAACTTGTTTAATAATTCAATTTATAAGCACTTTTCTTGAAAAACAATTTATTAACTTGTATACAAGGTGTTTCAATTGTGGTTACATACAAAAGGATTTGTAGCGCAGGACTTGATCAAATGCGAAAGGTATTAGTACAGTCAATTTCAGGCCAGTGGTATTTATAGCGGGTGTTAGAGCGGGGCATTATTTTGCAGATAAATGTACCCCTGTATAATTTATCAGGATTTTCTCAGTTGGATCTGTGCTCCAAAGGCTCTTTATTTTGAGTATAAAATTTATTCAAGGATGTCGTTTTACGGAACAAATCCAAGAGCTGCAAACATTCGTATATTAAATGCAAACTCTACATTTTCTGCATATCAATTTAGCAACCCATTTTGTTGCAAATGTCTCCATATGCACTGCGTGAAATGGAAAAAGCACCTTAGTTAGTATTCTAACATTTGGGAATTTATGGCGACATGCATTCATTGCAGATTGCAGCTAAGTACTTCGAAGTCGAACATAATCGATGAAGGTTCAAGTCCAGGATTTAGGTGTTTTAAAGTTTGAAATAGACGATACGTCTTTTCAGATTTTCTTGCTAGCCATACATTTAAGGTTGGAAAAACGTTACTGTACTGCACACCGTGAATCACAGATAAGTGAGCAAACAATCGTGGCAAACGTTCCGATATTGCCAGGGCTTTCAGATTGTAAATAAACCAAACTGCACCAGGTTGGTGAGACTAGATGGGGGAGGAGGTATAAACCTTGAAGTTTGGAAAATTAATAAACTTCTTTTTAGTATAGCATACTCATGAAAATCTTGTTCACATTTACAATACGGACACACAACTTTGGTGCTAAGCTTGGGCCAATGCCATTTGACAGTGCCCTAGTACATGTTCAGTTTAAAAATCGGCATACAATCAATGGGCAATGCTGGGCCAGTATCCACTTATTCATTACAGTACCACTAGAAGACCGAACAACCACCTGACACTCGAAGGCCGCTGGACCTCCTAGTTTTACATAAAAGGATTAATTGAAAACATGGCAAACTGAAACTAAAAAGAAACTTGGGACGAATTAACCACTATAAACTCAAAATAAATTTTAATTCAGTGACTTGTATGAACAATTTAAACTAAAATGATTAAAAAATAGGTCGTGAAATCCTAAACATAACGTAATGGGACTGCTGTGTTTATAATCCACCCAGCTTTGCTCTTAAGTGGAGTCGAACAAAGAAATTAATTAATTTTCGAAATTAATGGAGTTTTATAGAACGAAAAATCAAGAAAACGGTGAAAGTTGGTTTTATAGCTGATCTGCGACCCATAAATCAATAAACATAGCACAAGTTGAAGTAAAGAGGGTAGATATGACATAAATACAGGTCCCAAAATTGACCAAAAGAGAGTCACAATCGATATTCAAATAAGGGTGAATCACTGTCGGTTTGAATGGTCAGTGTTTTAAGTGCCAATTTTTAATATTTTTTTAAATCATTTAAATTTAATTAATCGGTGGAAATCAAAAACAGTAACTTCGTTTAACACTAAAACAAAAACTTCCTTCTGAACCGCAACCCTTAATCAAAAGGTTGACCAAAACAGAGGCCAAAGTTTGTTGCAATCTGGAAAGAACTTCTCCAGATTTTTTAGCCAGGATGTTATAAAGCAGCACTCGATTAGTGCGGGGGTAGGGCCGTAGGATTCTGAAATAAAAGGGTAGTTTGGGGAAAGCTTTGAAAAAACTCATATGATGGTTAAATGCTTTTAATGACACAAACAAATAATTGAGAGGTAAGTTCACAATTTTAACAGTAATTGCAATGCAAAATAAGTAATAGCTATGTTAAACAATGCACAGTAGCAAATAAAAATAATAAATTGGCATATTATGCTGTCAAAAGGTGTTCCTAAATGATAATAAACAAGTTTAGTATCAATAGTAACCTCTGATGGTTACACCTACAATGAAAAATATGACTAACAATTCACGTCGGTAAATACGAATAGGAAAGATTAAAAAATTACTTTCTCGGTATCTTCTAAATTTACAAACTGTGAAAGGTGACACTTTTCCAATCGCTTTCTAACGTGTGTCTTCAAAAGGTGACAGTTGGAGATCTTGTTATCAATGTGCACCAAACTTTGGCAGTAAAGTTGGTCACAGCGCCACTTGATCCTTTTAAGATATAAGAAAAAAAAAAGGTAGCTAGACTTTGGTTCTTAACCGCAGCCGGAGAACAAACGGGTCGCGCACAGCGCGTTTCGTGGTTCTTAAAAAAAATTATCTAGCGTATTTACCACAAGAAGCTCTTAGTGCCCACAGATGACACAATCTGCAATGATGGAATTTGGGCGCCAGTTGATGATAAAAAAACTTATCATCAACAAAATAGATTTTTTAATTTGCAGCCAAAAGATGTTAATAGAAAAGTGTAAAATCACTTACGTGAAATATTCGAAAAGAAACTTCACACCACAAGCTATCACCAAAAATGCAAATCACACAACTGGATCAAGGATTGATCCAGGAAAATCACAAAAAAGAAGTCACTTCCAGAAAATTCGACCACTCTCCTTCCTTGTTCGATTGCCAATCTCCCTGTTGCCAACCTTTGTTTTCAAAATTCCCAAAGTTACCAAAGTAACCATGGTTGTTACAAACAAGGTGTTACAAATAAACAGGTTGCACCTGACGCTATATATCGCAAACAAAAAGAACACACCTTACAGATGTAAAACGCTGCTGGACCAGTGAGAGAGTCGATGTTGTAAATGATGATCAAAACTGTATAAACCAACTGATAAAAAGATTCCCTCAAAGAGATTCGTTTTCCGACGAAGGCCGAAGTTGGTGATGGTTATGTTTTGGTTGCCAAACAACACCAAAACATAGCTATCAGTGAGAGATCGGAAATGACCGCCAGAATTGCGCCTCAAATTAAAAACAAACAGAAGCCAAGCGATAGTTGGAGAACTGGCCACACACGAACACACGAAAAAAAATATTTGTCTACGTTCAGTTAAATCGGTACTTAAAATTGCTGACCAAACATAAATCCAATTGCTGGTTCAATTCCTTAAGAGGAACTGAATTCCTACGCAGCGTAGAGTCGGATTGAGGAATTTCGTAAAATTTTCGAAAGGTAAGATTCGACCAATCGAATTTATTTTATAAAGAAGTTTTCTATTTTTGGTAATTAAAAAGGTGTGTGCTCTGGAAATAATTACAAAAAGTTCTTTTTCTTCTTCGTATGACTAATTTAATACGTTATTAAATGGAATTTTTGGCAGATTACTCTCGATGGTTTGCCATTGATTTTCGAGAGGAGAGGGTCACAATGAAGTCGGATAAATTTTGATCAGTTTGACCTTGGTTTGACCAATCTAAGTTGGGAACACTAACGCACATCTCGAGCTAATATTATGCAGATATACTTTGGTATATGTAAGATTTGGGACAACCGATATTTAGCCCCTCTTTCAAAAGGATGAAGAGAAAAAAAGAACCGACTCAAAAAAAAACTACTACGAAAAAAATGTACTAAAAAGTAAAAAATAATTGCGTTATTTATGTATTTACTTAAACTTATACAAATATTCAATTTTTTTCAACTCAATCTTTTATTCTTACGAACTACATATTATGCGTCTGGCACATTTTTGGAGTCGGTGCCAGCCAAGCTTTTAAGACATTTTTAGAAGTTTCCTAAAATTTACATTAATTGTTAATACGCGTTTGTTAACCTTGGCTGGCACCGACTCCAAAAATGTGGCAGACGCAAATGTGTCGTTCCTCCTCCTTTTTTTTTTGAAGTCGGTTAAAAAAAAATATGATATAATAATGTTAGTTCATGCATGCCTTTTTCTTTTAATTTTTTTTACATTTTTTGGAGTTACGATAAGAAATTGAAAATTGAAACTTCCTAAAATTATGAAACCGGGGCAACTGACCTTCCCATCCCTCTCTGATAAAACCATGGTGTGATCGTATTATCGACGTTCCTTAAAGGTCCTTCTAAGTAGCGCAATTTTCAAACCATATTATACAGATTAAACATTAACATAGTTTTGGAATAAGTGGATGTAAATATGAAGTAACAGAACTTTGAAGTAGAGTACGAAATAGTGGGTTTTTGCTCGGAGTCGGAACATAAAAAATTGTACTACTTCAGTTGATCCTTTTAGCATTTTGTACCTATTATAAAATAAAAGCTTTTAAAATATAAATAAATAAATAAATTTGTTTTGAAAATGTATTCAGAGAAAGGTTTCGAATTACTTCGTTTGTTATAACAACCGTTATAATTATTTTAAATGATTTTTAATCCTTTTAAATTTTTTATGATAGTTCTGTTACTTTGCAAATGTAATTGATAAAGGATTTCAAAATATCGTTTAGATTGCAACGTTTAAAAGCGGGAAGTTCTTAAAAATTTAATTTAAAATAAAATAGTTTAGAACGTTTGTGTCTCTGTGCAATTATTATTTTCGTTTGGGACCAAACAGTTTTTGGGAAATTTACAAAATTAGAAGATATGCTTTTTTAAAATTTCGAATTCAAAATCGTCTAGATCGTTTGTGTTTGTTGTGCAAGTTTTATTTTCATTTGCTTCCAAATAATTTTGAGATTTTCAAGAAAAACATTTTTGACACTGACGCGCATGATTGGATTAACGAGCACAACCAGGCACAAGCAAAGTAGAAACTCTCTGTGTTTGCCCATATTGGCACAACATTTAGCTACGTTGGAGAAGTTGCAGTTTTTGCAATGTTAAAGATGTGCAAGGTCCACTTGAGGTCACCACTTATTAAAACACAAAAGTTTTAGATCACCAATATGGAGAACAGTACAACAATTTTTCCGACTGTCTAAATCGAACAGCAGAACAGATCTGTTGACGAGCGGGTAGTTCTGAAATTTTGAATCGTCTGCAGACATACTTTTGGAAGAATGGATGCATTCGATAAGGTCCGCGATGTAAAGAGAAAAAAATTGGCTCTAAGACAGATCCCTGGGCATACGCTGCTCAGCACTGGACGAGGAGCTGACAACAATGAACTGCCGACTCTCACCTGAACAGTATGATCCGTTAGGAAATCTTTAATAAATTGCATCAAACACCGTAGTTTTCAAGCTTCACCAGTAGTCTTCGTAAGGAACCCGGTCAAATGCTTTCTGAAAGTCTATGTAGATGACATTCGTTGGTGTCCGCGAGTCCCATGACCTAGTCCAATCGTGCAGATTCATTACCGAATTTAAAAGCACTGATCTTCCCGGAACGAAACCATGCTGGAAATTTAGAATTACAGAGTTGGTCAACAGAAATCCGATAAGCTCTTTGGCTATAATTTTTTCAAAACACTTAGGCCCGGTATTTCAGTAGACAGTTAAGCTTTCGCTTAAGCTAATCTCAAGTTTAACTCAGTTCAGCCAATCAACATCTCGCATTTAACCATGTTGATTGGTTGAACTGAGTTAAACTTGAGATTAGCTTAAGCAAAAGCTTAACTGCCCACTGAAATACCGGGCCTTACAGATGACTGATCGATTTGTAATTCCTAGCAACAAGTTTATTTTCTTGTTTTGTATTTGGGTACAATAATTGATCTTTTCAACCTTGAGACTCTAGTGGTGCCTGCATTACGGTTGATGAAGGTTCTGCCAATGAAGTTGCACAGCTTTTGACAAAATTTAAAAAAATAATCAATTTTGTGCAAATTAGTAAAATCAGTGTAATTAATTTTAAAGGTAAACATTTCTCAGTATAATCATCATTTGTCAATTAGATTTAATTAATTTTAAGTAATTCAAGTTAGTTTTCTTTGCGTTGGCTAATTTTAAAGTAGTTTTTAGATTTTTAAGTGCCTACAGAAATTCAAAGAGGATATTTCCACGATTATCTGTGATAATCCTGAATTTTGTACTAGCTATCATTGTTGATATTATTATATTATACTGATTTTTATCTTATGGTGGGTTTATAGAGCGATAAGAGATAGTGGATAAGAAATAAGCGATAGTGACTAACCGATAAGCGGGTTTATAGAACGAGATAAGGAATTTAAGAAATGCACATGTTACGCATGAGCAGTTCAAATTATTTTGAAACTTTGACAGGCCACGACAGCCTATGTTTATAGTTTGGTTTAGTCATGGTAAACCATTTTTTGAAATCTTTTATTTTTATGGTTTGATTACCCAGAAATTTTGCATATTTCATAAAGTAAATAAATTTTGCAAACTAAATTTGAGAATATTTTAAATGAAATATTTCGAATTCATAAAATACAAATGAATAATCAAGATTTAGCGCGAAACAAAGCCTACATTATTATATAACCCATCATAATGTAATAATTACCCTTAACGTTTTTGCAAATCTCCAACTGCAAATAAATTTTAAAATTCGATTTGTTGTTTAATAAAAACCGCCTACTTAAATAGACAAATTAATGATTATTAAATATAGATAAATAAATATTTGGAATGATTGTCGTACAAAAATTTATATTTTTATTATTATTTAAAAAATTATATAAAATTGATATTTTATAATACACATCAGCCATTAACATAAATAAAATATAAATTTGTAATGACACAAATAAGCGGGTAAAATTTAGTTCAAATGAACCTAGACGGGATAAGAGATAAGAAGTTGAAAAATGTTCAACTTTTATCCCTTAGCGCTTATCGTGCTGTATGAACGCTACTACGGTATTCCTATGGTTTAACTTTCTTATCCACACTCTCTTATCGCTTATCTCGCTCTATAAACCCACCATTACTTTGATGTTTTAGTGCGGTATCTCGGTCGTCAGCTACAACTCACTTTTGTTAAAGATATACCTCTGTTCTGTAAAGACATCATAACAATGCTGTGACTTTTATTAAAGCATTGAAGATAAGACGTAGTGCTTCTCTCTGATGTACATAGTTACTTTGCCCCTTTCTTATTCCATTCTACACTTGGTCCATTACCAGAGTAGTGCCCATACTTTTATCGACAATTTTGAACATCAAGAGCTTCCTTGATTTGATTAATTGACCCCCTCCCTTTATATACACGGACCAAGGGAATGATAAGGCACGGAAAACTCGTAGCAAACATTTTTTTTAATATTTCCTGATCAATCCAAATCCTTTAGCTTGGACTAACTGTTTTATTATAATGTTATTGTGATATCATCAGGATCACTTTTTTTATTTATATTTTTAATTTGGATTTATCACGAATAAATGACTAGTTATCTGCAAATGTAAACAAAAAACATCATTCTTAACTATAAATAAATTATAATAAACAAAACTAGCTGCCCGTCCGGGGACGGATTTTCCTGCTAAAAATTAAAAGTCTGCTAAAATTGTTACACCAAATAATAAGCTAACCAACTACTGAACAATAGAAAGTACAAATTTATACTTAATCGTTGATTAACCTTAACTGAGCATTGAAAAGACGACTCTACTTGATAAAAAATTTATTTTTTAATAAAACAGCAAGACAAAATGTTATACAAAAAATGTCAAGTTGCATCTTAAATATTTATAACTCTTGATAACTTTTGTACTCGGTTGAGTAACAAATCTCCTTGTTTAACCACCGAATTAAATTGTGCATTTTTTTGATCTGGTCTGTTGGTTTCCACAATACCGCCAACACGATCGATTTTGCAATGAACTCGTCCAGCAGCAATAAATTTCGAAAGTTCCCTAAACAATTTTTAATGCTATATTAGATACACTTGACGTGCGTGAAGTTGGGCCCCTTTTTTGAAATTGAAACTTTTCTTATTGTTCTCAATAGAACATTTTATTTTTGAAAAAAATCATGAGCATAATGTAAACTCCTCTAATAAGGGGACGAGGAAGGAAACAAAATTTTGTAAGTCTCTAATTGAGTACAATAAAAAAAAAATTTATAATTTTAAATTTAGGGGGCTAGTGCAAAATCTTATTTCGCACTTTTTGAGGTAAGTTTTTTAAGAACATTAAGAAAAAATTGAAAATAAAAAAGAGGGCTAAAAAAAAGGGGCTAACTTCACACATGTGAAACACTTGCCATTTAATAATAAATTAAACTTACTCATCAATAAATTCTTTGGAAACTCCAAAAGATTCGGCCATGTACTGCAATGTTAAAGAACGATAAGATTCAAGAAGTTGAGAATAAACAGATATGCGCATCTCACGCACATAGTATCTGTAATGAGGATTAAGCAGGTAATCTTCGCGAATTGCACGCTCAACTTCAGCTGCAAAATAAAAAAGAAATATTAAATAATAACAAAGAAAAATTGTAGAAAAATAATAGAAGAGCAACTTAAGGGCGGATTCAGGGGGGGAGACATCGCCCCACTCCTTGGAAAAATTAAGGAAGAGTAATATAAAAAATATACAAAAATTGATTACCCCCTGTAATTTTAGTTTTTATGTTTTATATGTTTAATTTTTCCAAGGAGAGAGCAATCGGCCCCCGCTTGATCCGCCTATGATATATATAAATCATTTTTAATAATAAATAATATACTAAAAATTTTACCTAAATTTATAAAAAATTCGGAATATTGACAATTGTAAAGGGAGAAAAGGTATGCCTTAACTTGTGGCATAAAGTGCAAAACTTCCAATATTTCTGCACCCTTTATGACTTTATCTCTTAATTGATAACGTGGTAGACTAATGATGGACATGTAAACGGTGTACCTTACAAAAGTCTGATAATCCATGAGTTCGTAAGATGTAAAAGTGCTTATAGTGTCGAGGAACATATTAGCAGCAGTTTTGAAATCTCGAACTGCCATGCAGTAAACACCCTGATAAACTTTTAAACGATTTCGTCTATCCCAATCACCACCTTCCTCAATTAACCTAAAAATTTAACAATACTAAATATTCCTCTTGCAAGTTTTATAATATGAAAAAGACCACTTACGCCTTTGCTTTATCAATATTTCTAACAATTAAGTCATGATCCATAAAAAATAAACCCAGACGAATCACATGAAAAATTATATCAAGACGGTGTCCCAACGACACGGTCTTATCGTACGTAAGCCGAAACGTAGTAACTGCGTTATCTTTATCTCCGATCCTACTATAAAATTCTGCTTTCTTTAAGTAAGCATCGCGTACTTCCATTTCTCCTAAATTCTTTTCAGCATCTTCGATAGCCTCGTTTAACTTCTTCAACTGCTCTTCGTTCTTATCTAGCATTTTTTTATATAGAGCTTCATCTTTCTTTTCACCGGTGTCTCGACAAACCACTTCATACCAGGGGGCCATATCTAAAAAAAACTTCTAAGTAATACAAATTCAAAAACAGCAAGTCATTTGGTAGGACTTACCATCTTTCTTGATTCCCTCATTTATTTTTAATAAAATCGTTCTATCGTTTTTAAATTCTGGTAAAGTAAGTAAAAACTTGCATTGTGCTAAACGTAAATCTGGATTCTTTTCTAATCCTTGTTCTTCCAAGTTTTCTGCAGGCATTTTAGAAGTTTGTTTTCAAATTTCAGTGACTCTTGCTTTTTTTTGACAAGTGACAGATTTTACAAAATCATTGTGGAAGCGCATGAGCGATTATTTGAAAATAGTGCCAGTGGCGTGCTAATAATAATTATTTTTGATTTAAATTGGTTACAGCGTCGCATCAAATACAATAGACTAAAATAAAATTGATACCAAGGGCTCAAATAAATGTACCAATAAAGAATTTCATTGGTGGTAATAATAAAATAAAAAGTAAATAATTTACGCTTGTAGTGTTTATAATGTTTATTAATATACTACAATACAAAGAAAAATATGTTTTAAAATTATTTATGGTTTGAAGTAAATATACGAATTTTCTCGGTAACTAATATTAACATTTTTCACTTGTGCTAAATTTGTTATTACATCTAAATCTGAAATGTGAAATTCAGTGTATTCTTACGAAAAACTATAATTTCTGCTAAAAATACAAAAAACGCTATTACCAATCCAATTAACCATATCAAAAAAACACCACATAAATGCTGCATTGTTAAAATAATTTTAGGGTTACTGTTAACTTCATTGTCGGTGTATATATTAGTGGGCAATAATATACCGCTTTCTTCAATCTTGCTGATAAATTTATCAAGAGGAAATAAAAAATAATGTCCATTGGGCATAGCAACAAGATATTGTATTCTAACAATTCCAATTTCTTCGTATATAAAACTAATATTCCTTAACTCTTTTGAAAAAACTTGTTCCATTTCATATTCTGTAGCAAATGTACTAAAATTTTGATACAGGGCCATTTTCTTTATTAAATCAGTACGATAAACATTAACTTCGGTACACTTGTCTTCCAATTTTTTAAATACTTTTTTATCAAAGTCTTCATTGTGTTCAAACTGTTCCATTAGTTCTAGAGTGGGAACGATAACCAATTTGGAATCTGCCAATTTTTGCATTGTATCAATTTTTGATTCGTACAAAGGATTAAAGAGCATACTGCTTAGCATACTTTGAAAAGCATTATCAATATGCATGGTATAAAATAGGTATATTATCATAAGTAACCGTAAAGTTGTTGATTTTGGGGTAAATTTAACTGAAACTGAAACAATTAATGAGAAAGCTATTAATATACAATCGGAAAAAGAATTATAGTTGCTTCTTTCATTTGATAAGCGTTTTGATATGAAGTTCCATGCAAAACTTTGAATAAAAATGGAAACCGTGAGCAAGCACCATACGTTTTTATGAAATATTAAAAATATTATTAATACGTTAGTTATTGGAGCTGGTCGTGGAACCATCCAAAATCCTGCATTGAAATATATTGTCCTACTTAAGTCGAACATCAAAGATTCATTTGTTAACCTGAATCCTCTTTCAGCCAGTACAATATCGTTACTGGAATTACTACTTATCTGTCGAAGATTCTTGTAATTTTGAAATACTACAGGTGCTCTTAATTCTGTTGATATCAAATGAATAGTTTTGAGCACTGGTAGCTTATGGATATATAAAGGTACATCTTCCACGTCAGTAAAAGAATACAGTCGCATTGTACATCTACTGAAATCTTCCAAGTGGTTTATAAATGCTTTTTTTAGGTCTTTAAAATTAGAACAAGAAAATTGATCGATGTTAAAATATTTACCACAATTATTTTTAGAAGCAAGTGGAAACCAGGTGAATAAATCCGGAGCAATGGATAAGTTGTGCTTTAGAACCATTAAAACAATATTTTGTATGTAATATTTCCACAATAGCTCAAAAACATATTTTGCATCGATATCAGTGGATGATATTACTATATATCTACCTCTTGGGCTGGTTTTAGGATTCCATACCTTGCTAGCCAGAAAAATGTTCCAAGTATTGTTAAAATCGATTCCCTTCTCTAAATATATGATGTAATTGTTAGTAAAACTTGTTGTCGAATTGTTTAAGCCAGTTATTGTAGTAATTAGAAGCGGATTAGAAATTCTAATTATAAAATTTGCTCTCAGATGTTGGTTCATAAGCACATGTATGGTGGTATTGTTTGGAAAAATCAATTTTATTAATTTGGTTGTACAAATTTGTATTTTGGACAATTTATTTATCAGTAATCCAGACGGTATTGTTGATATTAATGTAACAAGACACATCCATATCTTAAAATTCATTAAATGAAATTTTTAATTTTATTAATTAACGTAACGTAACGATGTGAGAAAAAGTAATTGTTGTAAAGTTACTATATGACTAGTACTATAGTACACATTTTTATTATTTTAATTCAATTTATTCGGAATAACACGCAATTCAATGATGATTATCCAAATCATTTAGTAAAAGTACGATTAGCTGATTAGCTTTTAAATAAAAAGTTTCTTTTAAACCGTCCGAATCATAAGCGAACCATTATTGATGGTAAATATTAGAAACGTAAAGGGAAACTACGGTTTTTTATAGTTGTTATGGCTTTAACAGTCTATTAATATAAAATCAATTAGGCATTTAAATTAAAATAAATCATTTTAAGTGAACATAACCAAATTAACAAATTAGTTATATTATAATTCGTTCTCACCAATCACCCACCCTTGGAATTGTAATAACGCAAATGTCCGGTAGCTCCTCGAGATAGGAGGACGTGGGTTTACTAACTTGATTCAAGGGGAGCAAATATTCTGTTTGGCACTGTATATAGTCGTCAATAATCGGTAGTTGTCTTATAGAGTAGGCGCCAATCTGATAGCTTACCTCGAGCACGATGGCTAAAACAGGGAGGGACGTGAAACACCAGAGAAAGAGAGACACGTCGGCTTACCTCCCATGCGTTGGAATGGCTTATTTTAGTTCCTGCCTGTAAATGAAAACACAAAATGAGACCATTTGGTTCAAGAAAACTCATAAAATAAAGAGTAATTTCATATAATAAATCCAATATGAACATATGATTACAGAGGAACCAAGTTGTATAATAATTTGTCCCAATACCATGCGGGTATTGTTTACTAAAATTATCAAAGTGATGAAGTTTTGGATCCAAAAAGCAAGTAACTGAAGGCTTTTATTATTCCATTGATGCAACTCATTGATTATATGAACTAACCAAATACAAGTAATCACTGGAACACTCGGTAGATATTGAACGATGTACAAATATGATGAAGTTAAATTCACTTATTATTAGCTTATTCAGCTCATTTTGTGAGCACTAAGATAGACAATTTTCCATAATTTGAATACGTAATATCTTCTCGATTTTCTCGTTATACAGTACATTCATAAATTGCTCGAGGTGCTAAATAAAATAGTAATTATTTAAAAAATTTCTCAATTAAACTAAAACTCTACGAAATGTCGATGATCCCTGGTCATTTTATAAGCATTTGGTTAAGTTTGTGTAAATATCAAAATTTGCACGTCTGGGGGTTTACCCAAAAACGATTATTTTTAAACGCAATCGTTTTTTCAAACATATAACTAAACTACAAACTTTGCCTAATAAAAATTATACCAACACTTGATAATTACTTTATAAATCCATGAATTTCTTCTACACTCTAATTTGAATTTTAAAACATAATTGTCCAAAACTTTATCTTAATTTTAACTATGAATGAAACAAACTAACAACAAATGTGTTATATATTTGCCTCGAATAACGTAATCTTTACCTAACAACAAAAATGTAACTTATTTCAAATGCAATGAGTCAATGACATAAGGTAAGTTGAAAGACATTAAGGGTGACTTGTATAGTGCAAGTTTAACCGGTAACTATGGTTTAAACTCGGATTTTGACTATTGTGATTGGCTAATCTACAGTTTGAAATTTTAAACTAGATCTATACAAGTCACCCTTAAACAACAAAATCTAAACTAAGTATACAGGATGATTTAAAATTCATGCGCACCTATAATTTTACTTTATAATCACTTTTAAAAAGGGTGGATCAAAAAACCAGGTGACATAGTGCAAAAATTCAAAACTGTTATTGTCGATTAAAGTCGATAGGAGAAAAGTGGCCAGTGCATTGTATTTAAAGCGATCACCTTCTTAAATTTATAACAGAAAATTTGATGGCTTGACGCCCGTGATTCAATATAAGAAGATCAGATGATCAATATGATTGATTGAGTTCTACCCCTTTTGATTACGTAATATTTGTGTATTACTGCAATGTTAAATTTTTAGTATTGCAATTTTATAATCCAGGATACCATGTACTGATTGATTATTTTTGTAAATTTCAAATGGTGTTTCATTTGTAATCAATCAGTACATGGTAAGTTATTTAGCTTTAGATGCTAACCCATTCCCCACCGCATAAATTAATTCATATACCTGAACAATAATATGGTATTGAAATTGATTTTTATGTGTATTTTATTAATTTTTTTGTGAATTTTAACTGACTCCACTGTCTACGCTGTTGAATATAAAAATCTAATTATTCTCAGAAATCAAAAAGCATATATCGTAAAAAAATAAAAAATAAAAATTGGCTGGTTCAGTCAACTGAAAAATCTTTGCTTAAAATCTTGAAATTTTAAGAATTTGCTTATTTCAGGCTACAATTTGGACATGTTTTAACTTTTACTGTTTTAACCGTTGCATCGGGTCAATGTCATCAGTACTGGTAGCCAAAGTTATTGGCCTAACGCTGGTCGCCAACTGTAGGACCCATGTTATCATTTCAGCGTTTGCCCAAAGTTGGGCCGGTGGTACAGCTAACAATTGGCCAACTGCAAATTAATTCTGGTTCAAGCACTGTACTAGTACTGACAGCCAACGTTGGCTCAACCCTGGTCGCCAATCATGATGACATGATTTGATTTGAGCGGTCAATGAAAATTGGAATTGAGAACATCAGATTTTATTTTTGGATGCAGCGATATTTTCTTAAGACGATATTTTGTTTTTATGAGTGCTCATTTTATTGAATCGCATTTGCGGATTTGTTTATTTCAAATTTTTGAGCTGCCTTGTTTCTAATTGTACAGCGGCTTTTTCTTTTATCCTACCTTCTGCTGTCCTGCAACGATTAGAATTTTTAGGTTCCTTTTTTGGAGGAAGAAATTATTTGGCTGCAACTTTAAGTTGATTTTTTTGAGAATTATATCAGGACGGCCATTTTATGCCTATCTGCGGTTTCCTTATCGGCCAACTGTATCACATCTGCCTCATTTTAACCACCACTATACCAGGAGACGAGATTTCGCGGAAGTCCTGCTCGGTCTGGATTTCAACACTTTTGTCTGTAGCGATTGTGTTCCATTACTTCAAGAAAGAAAAAATTGCAGCTATACTCTGTTTTATTTAAGAAAAATGTAAAAACATTTGCACTAAACGGATGACATTTAAATGTTAACCAATGAAATTGCTTTGAATAAAGACTCACTCACAATATTTAAAGGTCATTTAAAGGTCATCCGTTTATTGCAAACGTTTTACATTTTTCTTAAATAAAACAGAGTATACAATAAGTATTTTTGTACCAATAAAATTTGTGAACACTTTAAGATCTTTATTTGAGTAGAGTATGTTAGAATATATAACTTATTGTAGTTGTTTTGATTTTAATTATTACATCACAGAACTTGGTGTTAAGTGCTATAGACACCGGTGGTGTATTCAACCGGAAATTTTGGTTTATACTCATTAATATTATCACCAGTGATTTCTTGCAGCTGTTGTGTTAATTTATTAAAGCTATTTAATATTTATTGTGTTTTGATACTTTGAGAAGCAAAAGATCAAACCCATCCATCACCTTGCTTCCGAATTAATCGTTGAGCTAGTTATTTTACCACCATCGGCCTCTGTACGTCAATTTTTACCAGTTTTACTGGGTGTGCGGAGATTTCTTTCCCAAAGAGAAATTTTTTTACAATTTCCACAAAGTTTAAGCAAAATCTCTAATAGTGCATCAACAAATTTTTCTCTTTTTTGGCGATTTCATATAATGGAATGACTTGTTCAAGTCTTAACACTTAGTGCGGCTGCTCCAAAACACCCTGACTTTCTCCTTCAGAAGTTGACTTCAAATTGCAATAATTGAAAGATACTCCAATTTTAAACAGACACCACAAAAATTTCAGATATCAAATAAACCTAGCTAATAAATTTCTTTATTTAGACAACCCAACATACATCTATTTATTACATTTTTATTCAGTGTTTCATTTTTTCATAACTAACAAATGGACATCACAATTTTTTTGGTGATTCTTACAGCTAAAAAAATTATTACTTTTTTTAGCGTTTAGTCGATTGCTTGTTAGTTTTTGAGTTATGAATTTATTATTTATAAAATACACTTTTGGGAAAAGCAACTCAGTTAAAAAGCCTAAATGAAGCCCAAATTTAGATACTTGAGAACACAAAAGGTACGTCAAGGAAACCAAAAATTTCTAAAAATTCTTGCAAGTTCCGGGTAAAAAATGTAAATTAATAATTTATAGGTGCCACACAAAATTTTATATACGAGTATCTTAGCAATTAGAAAATATAAACATTAAAATTTTTCATTCAGCCACAGTTGGTTAAAAATCCCCGTTACATAAAGGTTAAAAATAAATTAATTACAAGTAAATGAGTTACAAATTTTTTGTGCAAGTATCTTATTATACAAAATCAATAACTTTTTGGTTAAAAAAAGGCAATGTTAAAATAGTTTAATATGTGTAAACGCTCTGATACGACGTTTTCTATGTTGTTGAAAAATTACCAATTCCATTAAAAAAACAACAAACGCAATAATTAAGCCAATTATCCAAATAATGAAAAGTCCATGCAAATGCTCCCTAGTTAAAATGATATCAAAATTGCTACTTTTACTGTAACTGTCGAAACTTGTATATAAACCAAAACCTTCTGCATGATAAGCAAAACCACTCTCTGCAATTCTATTTATCATTTTGTTTATAATTGGTAAAAAATAATGTCCCTTAATCATGGCAAACGACATATCAATTTTTTGTATTCCGGTATCGCCTTCTATAAAATTGGTATATTGTACTTCATTTGGAAATAATTTAATTGTCAAGTATTTTAAGAGCGGAAAACTGTAATTTTGTTCAAAAGCTACTTTTTTGACCGCTTCAGCATAATTGTAAGGTGCCATAACTCGCAGTTTTTTATAAATTTTTGAATAATGCTGTTGTTGGAATTACTAATGCTTTGAAAATGATTTGCAACCGGCAAAGAAGCAATTAAGGATAAATCTGAATCCACTAATTTTTTCATCGTGTCGATAGGTGGCAAATATGATGGTTTCAAGAGAACACTGCTTAATTTACTCTGAAATGCGTTATCAATATGAATAACAAAAAATAAATACATTATCATAAGCATCCGTAAGAGTGTCGGTTTAGGAGGAATATTTAAGCCAATTGAAAGTATTAACGAAAACGAGCTAAACAAGCAATTCAAAAAATTTTTGTACCTGCTGTGCTCCTTCAAACTCTTGGCTATTAAATTCCAAACCACGCTCGTCATGATAATATAAAATATTATTAAGTACCAAAGGTTTGCCTGAAATATTAAAAATATAACCTTCAAGTTTATCATTTGGGCAGGTTTAGGAACAATCCAAACTCCTATATCGTATAATATGGTGTCGCTGACATCGTATTGCACAAAATGTGTTATTTCTCTTGTTATGATCATACCTAATTGAATGCTACTTTTATTATTTAATTGATCCAAAGTTTGAAAAGACTTAATCACCAAATTTGTTTGAATTCTGTTCGAAAGTAACTTAATGCTAAGAAGTGCTTGTCCAGCTGGAGGAGAAACAAAATATAAATGTTTATCCACATTATCCATATTATAGGCAAACTCTTCCATTGTGCAATCTTTGAAATCTTCTGAAAGGTTGTTCAGTTCTTTAATTTTTTTATAATTGCATTTTGAAAGTTGGTCGACAAAAAAATGTTTTCCGCATTTATTTTTAGATGCAAAAGGACGCCAGATGTACAAATTTGGATGAAGTTGGAAGTTCTTGTTTAGCACCACCAAAATAACCTTTCGTATGTAATGTTTCCATAACAGTTCAAAAATATGTTTTGTTTCTGTTGAAATGGAAGTTATTATTGCGAATCTTCCTCTTGGACTATTTTTTGGATGCCACATTCCACTTTCAATTAATTCATTTAAGATGCCTCTTAAGTTGGAAGAATCGTTTATGTATATTATGTAGTCGTTGCCAAAATTTGTAGTTAAATTAGAAAAGTTTCCACTAGTGGTAATTACTAATGGATTATTAATAGTTTTTATAAAATCAACTTTTGAATGTTTTTCCATTATTAAATGTAAGGTAGCGTCACTGAGAAATTCGTTGTTAATTATTTTAGAAATGCAAATGGTAGCTTTTGGCAATTTGTCAAGTTGAATTTTTGGTTGAACAGCGCACTCAGATAATAAAATTATTTTAAAAAAATACAATAAAATTTGTGTAATCCTATCCATTTTCATCAGTGTTTAACAATAAAAAGACAAATTTAAATGTGATCATGTCATAAAGCAACATTAACTATTAATTTACACTTTTCGTAGTGTAGTACTTAATCGCTTTTATCTTTCACTAAAAACTAAAAAAAACTTATAATCTAACACGCAAGACCTATTAGTCTTAAGTAACAAATAAGCTATTATAATATTAGGATATACTATAAAAATAAAAAATATTTGAAATAAAAAATGTAATTTAATAAATAAAAATCCCGACTAAGAAAGAATTTAGCAACAAATAAAAATGCCAATTGTTTACAAGAATCACTACTAACTATTGAAAAAGTTGTATAGTTTGTTAGTGACTTGCTATTATTAACATGAAAACCAGAGTACACGCATCTCTGAAGGCCAGCCCGGCAAGCTACTGTTTTTTTTGCAGGGGAAGGGGAAAATCTGTACCAAAACACCAGCAGCCCGTACCGTTGGTAGAGTGGGTTTAACTGGAGTTCTAATAGGCGACTCATTTACTCCCCCCTATGCTTAGGTGTTTACTGCTAGATCACGGCTGGCATGTGTGGTATCATCGTGATGATACGTGGTATCATTGTAAACTCTTTTTACCCTTTCGGGGCTATTTTCGTCTTGTTGATGATTGCGGGCTAACCTGCGCAGCTTGTCTCAATCTTTCATTTTTTTCTTAGGTATTTTTTTTTATTTTTATTATTATTTTATTTTAATCTTCTTGACCTCTTTTAATCGATCTTTACTTTCCAGCATCTGACTGATCAAGGTTTTGATGGGGTTAAGAAAGTAGTTGATTTTCTCCCCGTATTCGTTCCACTGCGGGCAGATGACGATGGGGTGTTGCATTCTCGCACCTTTCCACTGCATGTGGAAAGGTAGGAGAATGTGGCTGGATGCCGTTAGGCTAAGGCTGCAATTAACATACCATCTGTCAAACATGCAAAATATTATCTGAAGTTGTCTCGAGACAGCTTACGAGTTATTGTAGGATGTATTACAGGACACTGTAAGCTAAACAAACACCTGCACACTATGGGACTGGTTGACAGCCCAATATGTCGCGGATGTGAAAAAGAAGATGAAACAGTGGAGCATGTACTTTGCAACTGCCCAGTGTTAGCATCGAAAAGAGAATAAATGTTTGGGAGCTTCTGGCCTAGCATGGCCAGTATTAGTGGCACACCGCCCTGTAAAGTATTCGAGTTCGCCCTGAGTTTGGAGTGGCTTGAGGAATAGGAGGCTGGTGGGCTGCTAACATCGGAGCTGGCATAATGAGCCTAATTATGTGGCCTGAGTGCATGTGAACCATGGTTTTCCATCCATTTTCAATCCAGAATCCAGACTGTCTGA
Organism: Rhagonycha fulva; assembly: GCA_905340355.1. Taxonomy (NCBI): domain Eukaryota; kingdom Metazoa; phylum Arthropoda; class Insecta; order Coleoptera; family Cantharidae; genus Rhagonycha; species Rhagonycha fulva. The sequence goes on from HG996556.1 coordinate 42,913,017, forward strand.
TTCAATGTGATCCATACAAAGTGATCGCTTTGTGATGGCAAGCTACCCAATAGATGTAAAATGCTCATAGATCTAACACTGCTAAGAAAACAAAGTAGATGTTAGAAATAACAATAAACAATTCTTAAATCCATATTAAAGAAGTGATTAAAATTGGTTACATGAACGACATCGTCATAATGGTATTTGCCTTATTAGGAATTAAACAGGTCAGCTAGCTGTTGATCTTTTGAACGAACGGTGTGTTCGAATTAAAGTTTGTCTATCATAAACGATGAATAAAATTATGTGTTACTCGGCGATCAAGGTTAATTACGGTAATTGAAGCGTCCATTTGAACAGGGAAGTTCAAAAAGTTCAGAAAATGACAGAAAAAGTTAGTAAACAATTACAAATGTTTTGGAGTTATCATCTATAACAAAATCACGATGTGCAAGCACATAAACTATATCTGTAACAAACACCGTTACTCTTGTTAACTCTCCCAGGAAGAAAGCAAGGGAGTGCTAGGATATAGATTGTTTTAACTCTATCAAAAAAATTTAACAAGGGAGCAATCAACCCCTTTGTGGATGCTTACTGCCTCTGCAGAAATCTTTAGTCTTTTTGGAAACTTTTTTTAAACTTCCGTATAGGTGATTATCATATTGCAAAAATTTGATAAGCGAGATGGTCTGGACTTGTTGGTCAGTTGCTAGTATCACAATTTATTTTAGCCCGCTTGGTCTTAAATTCTGGATCTTTATTTTAGGCTTAGGCTGGGTTACTTAATTGGGGTATTTAAAAAGACCATCCTTTAGTAAAAAGAATATAATTTTTTTTTATTTAATTTTATTTCCTAAACAGATTACATAATCTACATCAGGAGTAAACATAAGGAATTTAACAATACGTACAGGATAACTTACAAACTAATGTACATTAAAATTTACATTAAAAAAACGCCACCACACGGAATAATTTAAACTGCTGTTGAACGTTATGTTATTATTGACGGTGGCGCCACCAACGATAATGTAAAACGCAAATACATACCTAAATGATTAAAATTGATATTCAAATTCAAATTTTGATATTACGAAGAATACTCTTCTATATCGGCAAATATTTGCTCGTGCTAAATTAATTTGGCAAAAAGTTTGCCAATTTTTGTGTTAAGCCCTTCTTACTAATCATTGGATTTAAGCAGTTCATCATATTAAAAAAAAAACAGATAGACGAATTACATATTTATGAGTATTTGCGAAAAACTACGATTTCTGCTAGAAATACCAAAGATGCAAATACTAAACCAATAAACCATATAATAAAAATACCATATAAATGCTGTACTGTTAAAATAACTTCAGAAGTGTTATTTTCATTATTAGTGGGTATCTTATTGCGAAATAATATACCACTTTCTAAAAATGTGCTAATAAACTTATCAAGAGTAAATAAAAAATAATGCCCATTTGGCATGGCAGTAAGAAATTGTAATTTAATCATTCCCATTTCATCTTTTACGAAAGTAATATTCTTCAATTCTTTTGGAAAAATTTGCTTCATACTAAATTCGTCACAAAAGGTACTGAAGTTTTGAAAAAATGCCATTTTCTTTATTACATCAGTTGGATTAACATTAACTACTGTACATTTGGTTTTTAATTTTTTAAATATTTGTTTATCTAAGTGTTCATCTTGTTCAAAATATTCCATGAGATGGTAAGGAGGAACCAAAGTCAATTCTGAATCTGCTAATTGTTGTACTGTATCAATTTTTGAGCCATACAAAGGTTTAAAAAGCAGACTACTTAACATACTCTGAAAAGCAATACCAATATGGATTGTAAAAAATAAGTACAACAATATAATAATGCGTAAAATTGTAGTTTTTGGGAAAAATTTAATAGGCACTGCAAAAATTAAAGAGAATGCTCTTAATGTACACTCAGAAAACAATTTATATTTGGTACATTCACTTGATAAGCGTTTTGATATTAAGTTCCATGCAATGCTCTCTGTAAGAATGGAAATCATAATCAAGCTCCACACGTTTCTATGGAATATTAGAAATATTACCAATAAATTACTTATTGGAGCTGGTCGCGGAACCATAAAATATCCTTCAGTAAAAAGTACGGTTTTAGTGAAATCGTACATCAAAGATTCATCTATTAACCGTGTTCCATGTTCAGCTAGTACAATATCATCACTGGTATTACTACTTATCTGTTCATAGCTCTTAAACTGTTTTAATAATACAGATGTCTTTAATTCCCTTCCAACTAACTGAATAGTTTTAATCACAGGTAGGTTTTCAATATTCATTAGTACATCTTTCTCGCTAGCAAATGAATAAAATCGTATAGCACATCCACTGAAATCTTCTGAATGGTTTATAAATGCTTTCTTTAGCTTTGTAAAATTAGAACAACAAAATTGATCGATGTTGTAGTTTTTACCACAATTATTTTTAGGCGCAAGTGGAAGCCAAAGAAATAAATCCGAAGCAATCGATAAGTCGTGGTTTAGAACCAATAAAACTACATTTTTTATGTAATATTTCCATAATAACTCAAAGACATATTTAACTTCTAAAGGAGTGGATGTTATTACTATATATCTACCCCTTGGGCTGTGCTTAGGATTCCATACGTTGCTGGCCAGAAACATATTAAAAGTATTGTTGAAATCGATTCCGTTTTGTAAATATATGATATAATTATTATTAGTAAAACTTCTCACCGAATTATTTAAGCCATTTATTGTAGTAATTAGAAGAGGATTAGAAATTCTTCTTATAAAATTCGCTCTCAAATGTTGATTCATCAGTATGTGTATGGTGTCATTTCTTGGAAAAATCATTTTTATTAATTTGGTTGTACAAATTTCTATTTTGGACAAGTTATATGTCAGTAAGCCATTTGAAATTGTTGATATTAATATGACAAGACAAATCCAAATCTTAATAGTCATCTTAGGGAATTTTCGGTGGTATAAGTTTCAATGTATTCGATGTGCTGAAATTTTCGGAGAGCTATATATTTTGATTAAAGACAAAGTTGACAAAGTTATAACTTTGTAATACATTGTATTTGATAATAAAATTTATCAAAGTAACACGCAATAATAGAATACAATTTTTTTACCTAAATCATTTAACTCGATTATCTTTTGAATAAAAGTTTTTTAATACAATAACTTTAACAATTTAGTTATTAATGCAACCAGTTAAGAAATGTCGATTTTGTGTAACGCGTGGGTAGTTGCGAAATAAAGGTAAGGACAAATCGAAAACCACAAAAGTTACATAAATCCAACTTGTTAAAATATTTTTAAAATTTTTTTAGACCTTTTTTTTAATACCTTGCTATGCTACTTGGGAGGAGGGGGTTAAACTCCTCTTATCTATGGTTTTAAAAGCAAACGTCGGCTACAATCGAATTCGAAAAAGGCTTACTTTCCAATTTATTCAAAGTAACCAAAACGAAGACAGAGTTACGAAAGTATGGTAGCACGTGAAAACGTCAAAACAATAACATAGAAACCGACAAGGTCAAAAAAATCAAGTGCAATGGTGAAATTGTGATTATACTTCAGTTCAGATATGTCTGCCGGTATTTTAACCTCAACTGTAGTTGCAACACTTTTTCCAGTTTTTCTTATGACAAGAACTATGCAACGCGCAACTCTACTAATCTTATGGACTTAACTATTGTTGGTAAGTACAAGAAAAGGAAACAAAATAAATTGTTTCTCCTCTTTGATAAGTGGGCCTTTTGATGAAAAGATCCTCTTCTTTATATCCTATATACTACTCAAACAAATTTAAAAAGACTGTAACCACTGATACGCTGATAAACATTCAAGTCTGCTTCTCTATTGTTCGTACAGTTGTTCACCATTTAGGCTCTTAGGTATAATAGCATGATTCCTACTGTGTTCTTTTGCCAAATAAACGTCAGGGTCAAAAAACAGATAGTAGAGTCCTTTGATGCCTTCAAAAACCTTGTACCTTGGCTACCTTTTGAGAGCGTTCCAGACAGATTTAGAAGTCTTTCGTATCAATACTTTCGGGCAAGCATTTGAAGGATTTAGTCAATTTTTCCACTTCATTCACTGAATATGGGTGGTTATATTAAAAAAACCACATGATTCGAGTCCAGTACGAGAACCGTGAGAACATTCAGTTCTCAGTTAATATTCAAAAGTTAGCTATTTTGAGTTTCATCATTCATTTAAAAAAATTATTCAAACCGAGATCTTTGTTAGTAACTCTGAGATACTGGAACAACTGAACAATTATTTCAAAAATACTTGAATTGGCATCTAGAGCGGGACAACCAGACCTTTTCCAAAATTTTCAATTACGCTTTGGAATACCCAAGTAGCATTTTTACCTACCAATTTTCAATTGCTACAATATTGCTTGCTGACAGCTGCCTATTTTAACGCTGTTTGCAAAATTGCTTAAATAGCTAGCAAATTGCTAACAAATTGCGCCTAAAAATTGCTAGCAAGCAGCAAGCCAAAATAACAAGCAAATTGCTAGCAAATAGCGCCTAAAAATTGCTAGCAAATAGCAAGCTGAAATAACAAGCAAATTGCTAGCAAATAGCGCCTAAAAATTGCTAGCAAATAGCAAGCTAAAATAACAAGCAAATTGCTAGCAAATAGCGCCTAAAAATTGCTAGCAAATAACAAGCTGAAATTACAAGCAAATTGCGAGAAAATAGGGCTTAATATAATTGCTAGCAAATAACAAGCTGAAATTACAAGCAAATTGCTAGCAAATAGCGGCTAAAATTTGCTAGCAAATTGCAAGCTGAAATTACATGCAAATTGCTAGCAAATAGCGCCTAAAAGTTGCTAGCAAATAGTAAGCTGAAATTACAAGCAAATTGCGAGAAAAATGCACCTAATATAATTGCTAGCCATTTTTTTATTCGAAAAGCGCATATTGAACAATTTTAACTTACAGGGTGGAAAGTAAAACAGAAAATTTTAATAAAATCGGTAAGATAATCCTTAAACATCAAATAATTTTTGTAAACAAATTTCTACGCCGTTATGCCAATATTCGCCACCATTTTCAAAATTTGTCACTGAAACAGCTTTTGGTGTTGCAGTAATATCCTTGCATCTTTCGGCAAATTTATATTAAAAGTTCTATTTAAAATTAGCAAAAGTCCTTGCACGGCAGTATGAGTAATGTTATTTTTTTTTGCCCATTCTCTTAATTTGATTTTCAAATCGCAAATATTATAAAATGTTTCATCATAACTGCTCTCATTATCCCATTTACTTGAATCGGTTTCAGTTGTTGGATCATTACTATCAATATTATTATCATGAGCACTGGTATTATTACCACTTGTCAAGTTTGCTATCAGAATATTATCTGGTTTTTTATTTTTCTCAATCAATTTTGTCAATTATTACTCGTTTTAAATAATTTGTATCGCCGGCTGTTGAGTTGAGCGGCGGAATATCTGCACGTTTCTTATTAGTCATATGTCGTTTGAACGTGCCGCTTCTTTTAAACTTTCTTACGGCACCGGCGATAAAATCAATATTATTTATTAGTTTTGATTTTCTAATGCCCAAGTTTTTTATGCTATAATTAACCATTTTTACAATTTAATTTATTTAAGAAAAGTTGTTATATACAAAAATATTTTTTATTGGCTATATAGAATCTTATAGTTCATCTATTAATCAACTATCTGATAGTAGATCTGATAGTAAAAGCGCATATTGAACAATTTTAACATACAGGGTGGAAAGTAAAACATAGAAAATTTTTTATTTTTTTGTCCAATAATTAAATGATGATGCCAACTGAAATAAGTTCAATGAAATGCATATATAATGTGAATAACAACGATCAACGAATTTGCTATATTTTAAATACAAAGGCCTCCTAATAGTTCTTTATAAAAATATTTAAGTAGGCGCCATCTGTTGATTAAATTAAAAGGGCCCTGAATTAAGAGGGCCCCTCTTAACAGATGAACAAAATGTGTTTTTATCACATCACAAAATTTGTTTTGTTTTAATTGTTGTCTTTACACTTACAATAAGTATACCTCTGTGGTCGAATCGCTTAAGCGTCTGAATGCGTACAAATATCAATGGGTAGGTCCTAGGTTCGATGCTCAGAGCCTCCAGGTAAGAGTTAAAATTTATTTAATATATATATTATATGATATTTACAGATAGTTTGCCAGGATTATTCTTCGTGCCGGTGTGAGATGATTGCATAAAATAATAATTAAATATGAAATATATTTAATATTTAATAAAACTGAAAACTTTGAGATAAGATAATAATTGTAAGATAATAATTAAAAAAAAAGTACCATTACTAACAAAATTAATATAATATAAATAATAAAAAAAAAATGTTTAAAAAAAATTAATTGGTAATTTTTTATTGGCACACAAAAATAATTTTTTGCAAAAATTAATTGCTTGCAAATTGTTACCTCCTAGTTGCTTGCAATTTGCGCGCTGTCAGCAGGCAAAGTTGCTGGCTGCTTGCTAAAAAATAGTGGGGCCAAATCGGCAATTTTGCTGCAATTATTCTGCAAATTTACAGCAATTTTGCTGGCTGTGGCAGCGCCTATAGCAATTTTTAAAAGCAAGTTGCTAGCAAATTGCTGCAATTCAGCTTCAAATTTCAGCTAGCTATTTTGCGGCAATATTGTTAGCTATCGGCCAGCTATTTTGAAGCAATTTAGCATAATATCTTAATTGTTTGCAAATTGTTACCGCCTAGTTGCTTGCAATTTGCGCGCTGTCAGCAAGCAAAGTTGCTAGCTGCTTGCTAAAAAATAGTGGGGCCAAATCGGCAATTTTGCTGCAATTATGCCGCAAATTTAAAACAATTTTTCTGGCTGTGGCAGCGCCTATAGCAATTTTTAAAAGCAAGTTGCTAGCAAATTGCTGCAATTCACCTTCAAAATGCTACTTGGGTAGTTATGAAACCACAATACTTAATTTTGTGGGGGGTTGGCACTAAAGACTAAACTTTCAATTTTTTTGAGCTTTAACCACTCTTCAATTTGGAAGTTAATTGATGTTTTAAAGAAATAGTACAGAAGAAATAAGTTTTTAGGTGCAACTAATTCCCACAAAAACGGAGTTTGAATTTTTTAGTTTTTTGTTGGTATCTTTTTGACATATGTACTAAAATTCTAGAAAAATCTAAGTATGCAAAATGTATTTTTTTAGCCCAGCACTTTTAAAATAAAGACGCGCATGAATAGATTAGCAAAATTCATGTTTTTTGAATGGTGGCCAAAAAACAGAAAGCATATGGGGCATTCCACACCAAATCGACCACTTTTGAACCCGACCCCTTTTGATTTTCCTGAAATTTTTACATATTATTATACTATCCCACCAAAAACAGTTTTGTGAATTTTTTCAAAATTTTTTACTTAAGAGGGGCATTTTTTTCAGGGCCCTTTTAATTTAATCAACAGATGGTGCCTACTTAAATATTTTTTAAAATAAGAGGAATTTGCTATATTTAAAATATAGCAAATTCGTTGAGATAATACTATTCTATAAACAATATTCTTGATCTTAAGCTATTTTGAGTTCGTATTGAGTATTTCAAAACACACTCATTTACAAAAAAAGATAATTAAACTTTAATTATGAATTGTGTTTTTATAAATAAATATTACCAACTCAAAATGGCCTAAGATCAAGAATATTGTTTATAGAATAGTATTAACTCAACGAATTTGCTATATCTTAAATATAGCAAATTCCTTTTATTTTATAAAAATATTTAAGTAGGCGCCATCTGTTGATTAAATTAAAAAGGCCCTGAAAAAATGCCCCTCTTCACCCAAAAAAAGTTACGAATTTTTAGAAAAACTGATGTTTTTTTCTTCAAACGATCATAACTATTTCAAAAATTGACTAATAAGAACGTTTTTTTTTGTTTTTTTGTTTTTAAACGTACTTTTCAGGAAAAAATATAAAAAAAATTTTCAAACTTGTATTCTACAAAATTTTTTATTTTTTCGGAAATAATCATTGATTTTTCAAATTTTGACACTTTTAATTTTTGATTTTTTTTATTTCAAAAAAGCTCTAATTTATTCCGCGTATAACAACGCAAACCCCATAATGGGCCGACATTTCTTACTATTTATTTTGTTTAATTGAAAAATATTTTTGCGTAAAAATAAAACAAAATATTTTTTAATTAAACAAAAAAGAATAGAAAGAAATGTCGGCCCACTATGGGGTTTGCGTTGTTATACGCGGAATAAATCAGAGTTTTTTTTTTAAATAAAAAAATCAAAAATCAAAAGTGTCGAAATTTGAAAAATCAATGATTATTTCCAAAAAAATGAAAAATTTTGTAGAATACAAGTTTGAATAATTTTTTTATAATTTTTCCTGAAAAATACGTTTAAAGACAAAAAAAACGTTTCGATTAGTCAATTTTTGAAATAGTTATGATCGTTTGCAGAAAAAAAACATCAGTTTTTCTAAAAATTTGTAACTTTTTTTGGGTTGAGTAAAAAATTTACAAAACTGTTTTTGGTGGGATAGTGTAATATGTAAAAATTTCAGGAAAATCAAAAAGGGTCGGGTTCAAAAGTGGTTGATTTGGTGTGGAATGCCCCATATACAGTGTTTAAAATCTTATCTTTATTAAAATCAAAATGCATTTTATAGTGTACTATATAAATGCATATTTATTCTTTTTTTCAATCTATGGATTTTTTTGAACAACATGAATCTCGTTAATCTATACACGCATCTTTTTACTTTAGCAGTGCTAAGCTAAAAAAAATGCATTTTGCACATTCAGATGTTTTTGGACTTTTAGGATATGTGCACAGTAAAAGCAGGTTTCAGATTCCGGCTTACCCGCTTCAATATTTACATTGAAATATATGTCCAATTAACATCAATGTTAATTGATCGATAACATGATAACATGTTGACAACAATTAACATAATAACAATTAACAATGATGTTAATTGGACAGATATTTCAATGTAAATATTGAAGCGGGTAAGCCAAAATCTGAAACCTGCTTTTACTGTGCACATACCCTTAGTATGTCAAAAAAGTACCAGCAACGAACTAAAAAATTCTAACTTCGTCTTTGTAAGAATTAGTTATACCTAACACCTATTTTTGAGTATATTTCCTGTAGTAAAAGAACGGGGTATAAACGAGTTCAAAGTACAACAATACATCGGCAGTCAACAATCAACTCCAGGACGAAAAATGTATCGCAACCTTGCTGCTAGGATCAACTGCACATGTATGATGAGCGTAACCTGAATGACTATCTGACTGGTATCGCCAACAACTTCAAATTCAAAAACAGCTAATAAAATTATGTTTAATTTATAAATGAGTCATTCCATACAAAATCACCAAATTGGCAAAGCCAGCATATATTAGATTTTGTTCAAACTTTGTGAGAATGTTTTTTAAGATTCCAAAGACCAAAATCCACAAAGATTTAATTTTCGCATGCGTCACTTCCGGTCTACACTAAATAAAGTAATTAAAAAGTCGTATTTTTGTGCTTTGCGTTTTTAGCTGTAATATTTTTTCTTTAGAGACATCTACTTGATCGAGATGGCATTTAAATCTGATTTAAAATAGACTTGTACAGTCAACTCTTTATAAAAAATATCGTTGCTTGAAATTTTTAAAATTTTAAGATTTTGCATATTTCAGGCTACAATTTGGAAGTGTTTGATGAAAGACAAAAATTTAAAACTTTTAAAAAATAAAAGGCAACTTTCTTATGATTAGTCTCCGTGCTTCGGAAGACACGTTAAGGCGGTGGTCCTCCTGGATTAATGAATTGCCATCATTAACATAAAAACCAGGATTACAGGCTCGTCTGGAGGCAAGTCTAGCAAACTACCTATCGGACGTTAAACAATTTATATGTTCACAGATCTTCCACTGCGAAGGAAACGACGCAGATGTTGGTAATAAACAGATCAACAGATCTAAGGAAAAGTTAAAAAAGAAGAAAGAAGAATACAAAAGTTTTCAGTTTTTGATATTTTAAATATATTATTATTGTTTGTGGGTATTATTTGACAATTTAAATTATTAATTTTTTAGTTTTTAAATTTTCTGTTTTCGCAGAGGTCCTGTTACATCTGGGTTTCAACACCTTTGTCTGTAGCCATTGTGTTTCATTACTTCAAGAAAGAAGAAATTGCAGCTACAATAAGTATTTTTGTACCAATACAATTTGTGAGCACTTTAAGATCTTTAGGTAAGTTATATTTAACTTGTTGTAGTTGTTTTGATTTTAATTATTACACCACAGAAGTTTGTGTTAAGTGGTATAGACACCGGTGGTGTATTCAACCGGAAATTTTGGTTTACTCATTAATATTATCACCAGTGATTTCTTGTAGCTATTGTGTTAATTTATTAAAGTTATTTAATATTTACTGTGTTTTGATACTTCGAGAAGCAAAAGATCAAATCCATCACCTTGCCTCCGAATTAATCGTTGACCTAGTTATTTTACCACCAGGGCCTCTGCACGTCAAATTTTACCAGTTTTACTGGGTGTGCGAAGATTTCTTTCCAAAATAGAAATTTTCTTACAATTTCCACAAAGTTTAAGCAAAATCTCTAATAGTGCATTTACAAATTTTTCTTTTTTTGGCGATTTCATTATAATGGAATGACTTGTTCAAGTTTTAACCCTTAGTGCGGCTGCTCCAAAACACCCTGACTTTCTCCTTCAAAAGTTGACTTCAAATTGCAATAATTGAAAGATATTCCAATTTTAAATAGACACCACAAAAATTTCAGATATCAAATAAACCTAGCTAATAAACTTCTGTATTTAGACAACCCAACATACATCTATTTATTACATTTTTATTCAGTGTTTCATTTTTTCATAACAAATAGACACCACAATTTTTTTGGTGATTCTTAGAGCTAAAAAAATTATTACTTTTTTTAGCGTTTAGTCGATTGCTTGTTAGTTTTTGAGTTATGAATTTATTATTCATAAAATACACTTTTGGGAAAAACAACTCAGTTAAAAAGCCTAAATGAAGCCCAAATTTATATACTTGAGAACACAAAAGGAACGTCAAGGAAACCAAAAATTTCTAAAAATTCTTGCAAGTTCCGGGTAAAAAATGTAAATTAATAATTTATAGGTGCCACAACAAATTTTAAATACGAGTATCTTAGCAATTAGAAAATATAAACATTAAAATTTTCCTCTCAGCCAGAGTTGGTTAAAAATCCCCGTTACATAAAGCTTAAAAATAAATTAATTACAAGTAGGTAAATGAGTTACAAATTTTTTGTGCAAGTATCTTATTATAGAAAATCAATAACTTTTTGGTTAAAAAAAAGGCAATGTTAAAATAGTTTAGATATGTGTAAACGCTCTGATACGACGTTTTCTATGTTGTTGAAAAATTACCAATTCCATTAAAAAAACAACAAACGCAATAATTAAGCCAATTATCCAAATAATGAAAAGTCCATGCAAATGCTCCCTAGTTAAAATGATATCAAAATTGCTACTTTTACTGTAACTGTCGAAACTTGTATATAAACCAAAACCTTCTGCATGATAAGCAAAACCACTCTCTGCAATTCTATTTATCATTTTGTTTATAATTGGTAAAAAATAATGTCCCTTAATCATGGCAAACGACATATCAATTTTTTGTATTCCGGTATCGCCTTCTATAAAATTGGTATATTGTACTTCTGGATTCTGGATTCTGGATTGGATGTGGAGGGCAAACCATGGTTCACGCGCACTCAGGCCACATAATCGGGCCCATTATGCTACCTCCGATGTTAGCAGCCCACCAGCCTCCTATTCCTCAAGCCACCCCAAACTCAGGGCGAACTCAAGTACTTTGGAGGGCGGTGTGCCACTAATACTGGCCATGCTAGGCCAGAAGTTCCCCAACATGGATCCTCTTTTCGATGCTAACACTGGGCAGTTGCAAAGCACATGCTCCACTGTTTCATCTTCTTCTTCACATCCACGACATAATGGGCTTTCAACCAGTCCCATAGTGTGCAGATGTTTGTTTAGCTTACAGTGTCCTGTAAGACATCCTACGATAACTCGTAATCTGTCCCGAGACAACTGCAGGTAATATTTTGCATGTTTGTCAGATGGTATGTTAATTGCAGCCTTAGCCTGACGGCATCCAGCCACATTCTCCCATCTTTCAACATGCAGTCTACGGGTCTCCCCTTTTATGATGGCATCAAGGGCCTTAACAGCCAGCGAGATAAAAGGCTCCGGACCGCACGGCACGTTACCAGAACCTTGCCTCGCCAGCTCATCAGCCCTCTCATTGCCCTCATTTCCTTCATGCCCTTTAACCCAACTGAGAGTTAGAACATTATGAGTGGATATCACGTTCAGTGTCTCAATGCATTGTAGCACAAGACCGGAGATGATCTTGCAGCGGTTTAGCGCCACAAGGACCGCCCTACTGTCCGTGATTATTTGAATAGTTTTGCCCCGGACATTTCTGTCCTGGACTTCTTCTGCGCAGCGAAGCACCCCAATGAGTTCCGCCTGGAAAACAGAGGAGTACCTCCCCAACGATAGTTTTATATCTAGCTGCAGTTCCGGGGAGAATATTCCCGCACCCGAGCCAGTATTATTTTTGGATCCGTCCGTGTACAGACATATGTCAGCCCGGTCAGATCCTTTAGTGTCTAACAGAATTTTAAAATTCCTCTTAAACACGTATTTGGGGGGGATCCTGTCAGCATCAAGACCCAAAAGAGGCAGCTTTTTTGAGCAGTCCTCCAGAATCCGTGTATGCCCAACCGATCCCCACCTATAGGTCCAGAGACCCCAAGCCCGCATTCTCAGGGAGGCCCTCAGTGCCTGTTCCCTCACATAGAGATCCAGTGGAGGAAGGCATAAGAGAGCCTCCATGGCCGCAGTAGGTGTTGTTCGCATCACTCCCGTCACCGCCAAGCAGACCGATCTCTGCAGCCGCTCCAGAGAGGACACTACTGTAATCAATCTGGTTCTGGGCCACCAGACGAGTGCGCCATAGCAAAGCATAGGCCTGATTATGGCAGTGTACAGCCAGAGGGCAATCTTTGGGGAGAAACCCCATGACCTTCCCAATGCTCTGCGACACTGCCAGTAGGCCATACTTGCCTTTGTCACCTTAGTGCTAATGTGTTTGCCCCAGTTAAGCTTCGAGTCAAGTATTATACCCAGATACTTGACCTCTGAAGTTAGTTTAAGAGGGGTTCCTTTTAAGCAAGGCATTTTCATGCTTCTCAGCTTTCTCTTTTTGGTGAACAGAACAAGCTCAGTCTTGGTCGGGTTGACCGAAAGAGACTGCTCCGAACACCAATTCTCTAGGATTCTCAGGGCGCCCTGCATCAATTCGCACAGGACATCCTCAAAAATCCCTCTAAGCAGTATGGTAATATCATCTGCGTATCCGACAGTGTAGAAACCACTGTCATTGAGACGCTGTAAAAGGCTGTGCACCACAAAGTTCCACAATAGTGGCGAGAGTACACCTCCCTGTGGGCAACCCTTATTAACAGCCCCTCTTATGTACGCATCTCCCACAGCAATCTCAACAGCCCTACTATTCAGCATAGAGCTGATCCATCTAATGATGGCGTTAGGCACATCGTGTTCGTGTAGAGAGATGCCAATGCAGTCAGAGGTAGCATTGTCAAATGCTCCCTCTATATCTATAAACGCTGCCAGGGTACATTCCTGAGATTGTAACGATTCCTCGATACGCTCCACCACCTTATGTAGTGCAGACTCAGTAGATCTCCCTGGAGTGTATGCATGTTGATTCGGGTGTAGTGGGTTTGGTACCAGCACCACATCCCGAATCTCTCTGTCGCACAGTCTTTCCAATGCCTTCAGAAAGAAGGAGGTAAGACTAATTGGCCTAAAAGATTTAGCCAGAGTGTAGTCACTACGCCCCGGCTTAGGTATGAAAATTACCTTAACCTTACGCCATTCTTTAGGTGTATAGCCATGCGCAATGCACGCCCTGTACACCTTCACCATAGGGCCGAGTAGGAGGTCCAGGCCCCATTGGAGTAGAGCCGGATATACCCCATCCAGCCCAGGCGATTTGAATGGACTGAAGGATCTTATTGCCCATTCCGTTTTGGTTGGGTTAACAGTGGAATTTGCACTATCCCAGTCCGCCTCAGTCGGTGTCCAAGCGATACGCTCAGTCCACCTATAGTCCGAGACAGTTGTACTACCAGGAAAGTGTGTTTGTAACAGTACCTCAGCAGTCTCCCTGAGGCTCTCCGTAAAGGAGCCGTCAGCTCGAAGGATCGTGCCGAGCTGTTGGTTTGGGTCTTTGGAAATGATCTTCTTTAGTTTGGCCGCATCCGTAGTAGAAGCAATGCCACTGCAGAAGTCTCTCCAAGACTCTCGTTGCTTTAGGCGAATCATCCTCTTGTAGTCCAACCGGAGGTTTTTGAAAACCTCCCAGTCAGCCTCACTTTTGGATTTCTTCGCCTTGTTACAGAGTCTCGTGACTGCCTTCTTCAGCCGCTCCAGCTCCTTGCACCACCAAGGTGTTGCTCGTATGCCAGAGCCAACCGTTTTCAGCGGACAGGAAGACTCATATGCTTTTGTGAGTGACTTGTGTAATGCGTTAACGCATAATTCAATCTCCTCAGTGTTTTCTAGTCGATTTTTATTTATGATTGCCTTTGGCATGTCGGCCTCCAAGGTGCTGGAGAGTACATCCAAAAAGATATGCCTGTCCAGCTTCCTTGGATTCCTTACTTGCTTAGGCTCGACTTTCAAAGCTTTAATTTTAAAGCATAACCATCTGTGATCTGACATAGTCAATTCGTGTGACACATGCCAGTCAAAGATTTTTGTTGAAATACTTAATGACGCCAGAGTGATATCAATCACAGAATGACGTTTGGGGGACACATAGAAGGTGGGCGTGTCACCCCTATTAAGAATTTCTAGGTTCGTACCAATAAGGTACTCAAATAGGGATTTACCTCTGTTGTTGCAATCTCCACTTCCCCACGAAATATGGTGGGAATTTGAGTCACATCCAACAATGAGGTGTTTTTTGTGTTGCTCGCAGTGCCTCACCAGTTCCACCAGTCTTGAAGACGGCGGCAGATCCTGGGAGTCAACTGGGAGATACACTGATGCAACGATAATGTCGCTTAGGCCATCCCCAAGATCACAGCTCAGCCGGGCAACTGTTATATCGCCGTCGCTAAACTGCGGTAAAGGATTGGCTTGAATGTTGCCAGATATGTAGATACAAGTTCTGGGTTTCATTGAAAGGCTGCCTGTTATGACATTCCCTTTCAAGGGTGAAAGGCCTGTAACTCTGCCTTTCACTACATGTGGCTCTTGTATCAGAGCTATTGTATCCATACAGCCAGCAAGGCGGCGGCAAAGAGTCGCCGTGGCCGCCCGGCCATGCTGCAGGTTAGCTTGTATAAACCTCCACTCCCCCAAGGCAGCCATTAGGCTTCCTCGGTGGTGGGGTTTGTCGCTGGAGCGGCATCTTCATCCTGAGATTCCTCATGGATCCCCATGAGGTCAAGATCGGCCGTCACCTGCTCCACCGTTTGTGTCGGTACAGCGTTCTCAATTTGCTGTACCCTTATTCGGATTGTGGAGAACTTATAGCTCACCCTCTCCTTTTTTGCTTTGAGTGCCTTTGCATCCTCTTCACTGACACCGAAGACAATGAGCTTCCCCAAAGGGGCACTCTTGTCGGTGTCATAGAAGACACACCACTCTTTAATCTTGACCCATGGGTTCTGAGCCTTGAGCCGTCCTATAACCTCCCCGGTGGGCTCAGGTTTCCCTGGGACCCAAATGATGGCTTTGGATAGCTTAGGCAGTTCGTCTACCTGGGTCACCTCTAGCCTTGCCCCCTCCCACAACTGTGGCAGTACAGCAACGGTTGATTTTAGCCACTTAAGGGAACTCTCGTTATCGCAGTTGATCCTTAAGATCTCCCCCGAATAACGAAAGCCCCCAAAAGTGGGTATTATGTTTGCCCCCTCACTGGCCGACCGAATCGTCCTGTCGAGGGCTGAGTTGAGGTGTTCCTCAACTAATTCCTTCCGGGCCTCCGTGAGTTTGCCCAGTTGGCTAGAGCGGTCAATCACTGCTACCCGAAGGTGCCTAGTGGCAGCCTCCTTGTAGGTGATCACCCCCTCCGGATTTTTTGAGTCAGGCACAGACAACTTAGCCCTCTTCCTCGGATTGCTCTGAGGCGATGGCCGAGAGTCCGTGGACCTTACTCTCTTTTTTGCATCCGTTTTCTGAAAGGGTTTGGAATTCCCCTTCTTGACCGGTGCTTTCTTTCCCGTTCCTGACCCTGAAGGAGTGCTGTCCCCACCCTTAGGTTTGGACGCCCCAGCCTTCTCGTGCTCAGTCACGGTGTTTGATGGGCCGGCAGCCTCTGCAGCTGCCTGCCTTAGTTTGGCCTTCTTACGGCGTTTTCGCTCCGCACCGCAGATCTTACGCTTTTTAGGGCGAGACCCCTCGGTGTTGCCTTCAGAAAGGGCATCCTTTTGGGACGACCCCTCCCTGGCTGCGGAGTTATGTGGTAGAAGGACATCTGTGACAGACGTACCTTCTTTGTTTGACAATGCATCCTCAGGGGACACAATTGTCGGGTTGTTTATGTTGTTTATATCCATGTAAATGGGATAAGGTTTCGTTCCCCAAGCTCCCCACCCGCCACGGAGCCCGCAAAAGGGGACGCCGACAAGTCGACATCAGGGCTACCCAGGGAATATAGCCCCCAGAAACAAGGCAGAGTGCTTGCACACCCCGACCTCGTCCAAGGACTCGTCCAGCCAGCCCTCAGATGGAGGGCCGCTCAGCCGATTGATCAGGGTGGACTAGCCCAGACCGCCCGTTTTAGGTAGAAATCATGGCCAAAGTGGAGTGTTGTCAGGCCCAGGAGAACAACTACCGCCCCCGAGCCAACTCAGCCACCAGGATCCGTTCATCCTACCCTACGGGTATCCACGCACGGCAAAAACACGCGGGTACCTGTATTGGTCCGTTTCTCCACGAAAGCCGTCATCCTGGTACCCTGACAGACAAGACCAAGCACAAAGGTTTTTATGCCCCGGCAAAGCCCTGCCCGCCAGCTCAGACCGAACACACGAGAGTTTTAAGTCCCCGGTCCGTAATCCTTGCAGGTGCACGCCCGTCGCTTCATCAAAAACAAGCCCCCTCACCACGACAAGGTTCAGGTACATTCGAGGAGGATATTGTACTTCATTTGGAAATAATTTAATTGTCAAGTACTTTAAGAGCGGAAAACTGTAATTTTGTTCAAAAGCTACTTTTTTCACCGTTTCAGCATAATTGTAAGGTGCCATAACTCGCAGTTTTTTTTACCAATTTTTGAATAATGTTGTTGTTGGAATTACTAATGCTTTGAAAATGATTTGCAACCGGCAAAGAAGCAATTAAGGATAAATCTGAATCCATTAATTTTTTCATCGGGTCGATAGGTGGCAAATATGATGGTTTCAAGAGAACACTGCTTAATTTACTCTGAAATGCGTTATCAATATGAATAACAAAAAATAAATACATTATCATAAGCATCCGTAAGAGTGTCGGTTTAGGAGGAATATTTAAGCCAATTGAAAGTATTAACGAAAACGAGCTAAACAAGCAATTCAAAAAATTTTTGTACCTGCTGTGCTCCTTCAAACTCTTGGCTATTAAATTCCAAACCACGCTGGTCATGATAATATAAAATATTATTAAGTACCAAAGGTTTGCCTGAAATATTAAAAATATAACCTTCAAGTTTATCATTTGGGCAGGTTTAGGAACAATCCAAACTCCTATATCGTATAATATGGTGTCGCTGACATCGTATTGCACAAAATGTGTGATTTCTCTTGTTATGATCATACCTAATTGAATGCTACTTTTATTATTCAATTGATCCAAAGTTTGAAAAGACTTAATCACCAAATTTGTTTGAATTTTGTTCGAAAGTAACTTAATGCTAAGAAGTGCTTGTCCAGCTGGAGGAGAAACAAAATATAAATGTTTATCCACATTATCCATGTTATAGGCAAACACTTCCATTGTGCAATCTTTGAAATCATCTGAAAGGTTGTTCAGTTCTTTAATTTTTTTATAATTGCATTTTGAAAGTTGGTCGACAAAAAACTGTTTACCACATTTATTTTAGACGCAAAAGGACGCCAGATGTACAAATTTGGATGAAGTTGGAAGTTCTTGTTTAACACCACCAAAATAACATTTCGTATGTAATGTTTCCATAACAGTTCAAAAATATGTTTTGTTTCTATTGAAATGGATGTTATTATTGCGAATCTTCCTCTTGGACTATTTTTTGGATGCCACATTCCACTTTCAATTAATTCATTTAAGATGCCTTTTAAGTTGGAGGAATCGTTTATGTATATTATGTAGTCATTGCCAAAATTTGTAATTAAATTAGAAAAATTTCCACTAGTAGTAATTGCTAATGGATTTTTAATCGTTTTTATAAAAGCAACTTTTGAATGTTTTTCCATTATTAAATGTAAGGTAGCGTCACTGAGAAATTCGTTGTTAATTATTTTGGAGATGCAAATGGTAGCTTTTGACAATTTGTCAAATTGAATTTTTGGTTGTACAGTACACTCAGATATTAAAATTATTATTAAAAAATACAATAAAATCTGTCTAATCCTATCCATATTCATCAGTGTTTAACAATAAAAAGACAAATTTAGATGTGAACATGACATAAAGCAACATTAACTATTAAGTTACACTTTTCGTAGTGTACTTAATCGCTTTTATCTTTCACTAAAAACTAAAAAAAAAACCTTATCATTTAACACGCAAGCCCTATTAGTCTTAAGTAACAAATAGGCTATTATAATATTAGGGTATATTATAAAAATAAAAAATAATTGAAATAAAAAATGTAATTTAATAAATAAAAATCCCGACTAAGAAAGAATTTAGGAACAAATAAAAATTCTAATTGTTTACAAGAATTTTACTACTATCTACTAAAAAAGTTGTATAATTTGTTAGTCACTTGCTATCATTAATATAAAAACCAGAGTACACGCATCTCTGAAGACCAGCCCAGCAAGCTACTGTTTTTTTTGCAGAGGAAAAGGGAAAATCTTTACCAAAACACCAGCAGCCCGTGCCGTTGGTAGAGTGGGGTTAACCGGATTTCTAATAGGCGACCCATTTACCCCCCCCCCATGCTTAGGTGTTTGATAAGCTTAGATCATATATATTACATAGATACCAAGTACCTTCTAAGTTAGTGAATCCAGATCGTTACGAAATAATAATTTGTAGCTGTCTTTGTTAAACACTACAGTTCGCCATCTTGTATCTCTCTCAGAGTCCAAAATCAAACGGCGCATGTGCAATTTTATTGTAATATAACACAAAAGCAATATTTGAGAAACTGCCAAATGTAAAAATTTGCACATGCGCCGTTCGGGTTTGAACTCTGAGAGAGATACAAGATTGCCTCTGTTGACTATAAGTAAAACAAAGATAGACATACTTATTATGTCGTAACTATCTAATTTCACTAGCTTCAATGCATTGGGATAGGGCACTTGGTATCTATGTAATATATATGATCTAAGTTGATAAGCAAGGTGGTCTGGACTTGTTGGTCTGTTGCTAGTGTCACGATTTATTTTAGCCCGTTTGGTACCTTAAATTACGGATCTTTATTTTAGGCTTACCTAATTGCTGGAGCATTTAAAAAGACCATCTTTTAGTAAAAATAATATAATTTTTTTAATTTAATCAGCAGTAAACATAAGGAATTTAACAATACGTACAGGATAACTTACAAACTAAGACAAGATTAATATACGAAACGTTTTCGCGTTTTACATTAACAAAACGCCACCACACGGAATAATTCAAACTGATGATGTTGAACGTTATGTTGTTATTGACGGTGGCGCCACCAACGGAAATGTAAAACGCAAATACATAAATGATTAAAATTGATATTCAAATTTAAATTTTGATATTACGAAGAATACTCTTCTATATTGGCAAATATTTGCTCGTGCTAAATTAATTTGGCAAAAAGTTTGCCAATTTTTGAGTCAAGCCCTTCTTACTAATCATTGGAGTTAAGCAGTTCACCATATTAAAAAAAAAGATGAATTACATATTTATGAGTATTTGCGAAAAACTACGATTTCTGCTAGAAATACCAAAGATGCAAATACTAAACCAATAAACCATATAATAAAAATACCATATAAATGCTGTACTGTCAAAATAACTACAGAAGTGTTACTTTCATTATTAGTGGGTATCTTATTGCGAAATAATATACCACTTTCTAAAAATGTGCTAATGAACTTATTAAGAGTAAATAAAAAATAATGCCCATTTGGCATGGCAGCAAGAAATTGTAATTTAATCATTCCCATTTCATCTTTTACGAAAGTAATATTCTTCAATTCTTTTGGATAAATTTGTTCCATGCTATATTTGTCACAAAATGTACTGACGTTTTGAAATACAGCCATTTTCTTTATTACATCAGTATGAGTAATATTAACTTCTGTACATTTGCTTTTCAATTTTTTAAATATTAGTTTATCGAAGTGCTCATCTTGTTCAAAATATTCCATGAGATGGAAAGGAGGAATCAAAGTCAATTCTGAATCTGCTAATTGTTGCATTGTATCAATTTTTGAGCCATACAAAGGTTTAAAAAGCAGACTGCTTAGCATACTCTGAAAAGCAATATCAATATGTATTGTAAAAAATAAGTACAATATTATAAGAATGCGTAAATTTGTTGTTTTTGGTAGAAATTTAATAGGCACTGCAAAAATTAAAGAGAATGCTCTTAATGTACACTCAGAAAACAATTTATATTTGATACATTCACTTGATAAGCGTTTTGATATTAAGTTCCATGCAATGCTCTCTGTAAGAATGGAAATCATAATCAAGCTCCATACGTTTCTATGGAATATTAGAAATATTACTAATAAATTACTTATTGGAGCTGGTCGCGGAACCATAAAATATCCTTCAGTGAAAAGTATTGTTTTAGTTAAATCGTACATCAAAGATTCATCTGTCAACCGAGATCCTTGTTCAGCCAGTACAATATCATCACTGGAATTACTACTTATCTGTTTATAGCTCTCAAATTGTTTAAATATTACAGATGTTTTTAATTCCCTTCCAACTAACTGAATAGTTTTAACAACAGGTAGCTTTTCAATACTCATTAGTACATCTTTCTCGCTAGCAAATGAATAAAATCGTATAGCACATCCACTGAAATCTTCTGAATAGTTTAGAAATGCTTCCTTTAGGTTTGTAAAATTAGAACAAGAAAATTGATCAATGTTGTAGTTTTTACCACAATTATTTTTAGGCGCAAGTGGAAACCAGAGAAATAAATCTGAAGCAATCGATAAGTCGAGGTTTAGAACCAATAAAATTACATTTTTTATGTAATATTTCCATAATAACTCAAAGACATATTTAACTTCTAAAGGAGTGGATGTTATTACTATATATCTACCTCTTGGGCTGCGTTTAGGATTCCATACGTTGCTGGCCAGAAACATATTAAAAGTATTGTTGAAATCGATTCCATTTTGTAAATAAATGATATAATTATTATAAGTAAAACTTCCCGCCGAATTGTTTAAGCTGTTTATTGTAGTAATTAGAAGAGGATTAGAAATTCTTCTGATAAAATTCGCTCTCAAATGTTGATTCATCAGTATGTGTATGGTTCCATTACTTGGAAAAATCATTTTTATCAATTTGGATGTATAAATTTCCATTTTGGATAAGTTATATGTTAGTAATCTTTTTGGAATTGTAGACATTAATATAACAAGACAAATCCAAATCTTAATAGTCATCTTAGGGAATTATCGGTGGTATAATTTTCAATGTATTTGATGTAAATTTTTCGGATAGCTGTAGTGTTTTTTGACCATAAAATTATGTACATTATTATAAATTTGTAATACAATTCATCAAAGTAACACGCAGTAGTATAGGATAAAAATTTTTTACCTAAATTAGTAAACTCGATTATCTTTTGAATAAAAGTTTTTTAATATAGTAACTTTATCATTTTTGTTACTAATGCAACCAATTAAGAAATGTCGATTTTGTGTAACGCGTGCGGGCAGTTGCAAAACAAAAGTAAGAAGATTTTGGCACAAAAGTTACATAAATCTTTTTTTTTAAATAAAAGTTACATAAAACTTCTTAAAATATTTTACAATAAAAGATGTCTCACTTTTTAAAAAGAAATAAATTACCAGTTAAAAATTTTGAGTTTGATTTCAAATTTTAAAATACCTTCTCAATATCAAATTTTTACCATTATAATTGTAGAGTAGTATATTAGGTATATTAGTAAGATTTAGCTTAAACATTAGGCTAGGATTTTTGGTAGTATTTTTTGTAGTTTTTTTGTCACTTTTATTGCCTTTGTATTATAGACAAGTGGTTGATATAGCAAACAAGGCGGTAGCTAGACATTGGTTATAAGAAGAGGTTTTTTTCAAAAAAAAATAATATTAACGAGATTCATTCATGTTGTTTGAATGGTGGTCAAAAAATAAAAAGCTTATGCAGTGTTAAAATACTAATCTTTATTAATCAAAATGCATTTTATACCATAAATGCATTTTTATTCCTTTTTTTCACTCTATGGTGTTTTTGGACAACATGAATCTTGTTAATCTACTCACGCGCGTCTTTACTTTAGCAGTGCTAAGCTAAAAAAATATTTTTTGTTATACTTTTCCGAAAAATGTTTTCAGTTTTATTTCGCTTGCCCACAATCAATAAATTAAGAATACCAAAGTTTCAGCTTTTGATAACTTTGAAACTGTAGGTAAATATTACAAAACCAAAAAAATTTTATTGACCAGAATTAAATAAACTTTTTAAATTTAAATTATTTTTCTTTATTTTTATTTAAACCCACTACAACTTTAAGTAAATCCATAACAGTTGTCTTATGGACAAAACAAGATTTTAAAAGTCTTAATATTTTATCAGTCAATAAATTAATTTTTTAGTTATTAATTTTTTTTTATTAATACTTATTTTTACACGATTAATTTCTTTGTGCTAAAAAAAATAAAGAAATTGCTATATTTTTTGCGTCTGTTTAATTTAAACGAATTTACATCTGCGAAAGGTAGAAATAACAAAACGACCTTTAAAGTTTTTTGAAATTCTGTAAATTTCAAATTTTTGTCTTTTATCAAACATGTTCAAATTGTAGCCTGAAATATGCAAACTCCTAAAATTTCAAGCAAAGATAATATTTCTCATGAGTTCATTGAATGAGTCAATTTTAATTTTTATTTTCTTATGATATGTGCACTTTGATATCCAAGAATGACTACGCTTTTATATTTAACAGCGCAGACGCTGAAATCAGTTGAAAATCACTGAAAATTAATAAAATAAACGTATTTTCAATACCATTTCATTTTTCAGGTATATGAATTATATAAACTTTTGTGTTTCTTTTTAAAAGCTACCATCTTGCAGCTTCAAGATTGATATTTTTGATTAAAAAAAATACTATTTACAACCGATAGGGTATATATCATATCTAACTCTTTCTAAAATCTAGGTCCCAATTTGATTTATACCGAATATGCATATTTTCTTGTTTCTTTGTAATAGTTCCCATAAAAATTATTATTATTGAGTAAAAGGCTGATGGAAGCCTGGTCCAAAAAACCTTCCATTTTTAGTTAAGATCAACTTACTTTTACTGTTGTGAAATAAATAAAAATCAAAGCTTATAAGTATTTGCGTTTTACATTACCGTTGGTGGCGCCACCGTCAATAACAACATTACGTCTTTCAGCAGTTCCAATTATTCCGTGTGGTGGCGTTTTGTTAATGTAAACAAAAAAAATGTTTGTTTATGGTGTTTATGTTGGTATTTACTATACGTTACAAACGAATTTGAAATTATTCCGCGTGGTGGAGTTTTGTTAATGTAAAACGCGAATAGTGTGATATCATCGAACTTTATTGGACGTAGTCAGCCTCGGATCTACGATTTTTCCAAACCGGGGCAAGAAATTGATATTGACGCCCCTTTATTCCAGTATTTTAGTTTAAAGATCAAATAAGTGTAAGTTTATAAGAGTGTAAATCTACACAGAAAAAAAGATATACTTAAAATTAGAACAATTTGTGCCTAGATTGTCTACAAGTACAAATTGTGTAAAAATTTAGCACAATTTGTGCTATAAAATAGTACAATTGCGCTAGAGATGACTAAAATTAAGTACAATTGTACCTAATTTTCAACCAATTTGTACTTGTAGACAATCTAGGCACAAATTGTTCTACTTTTAGGTATACCTTTTTTTCTGTGTATGAATTTGACTTACCACCCGGAACAGATACTCCGGAAGACACCCCCCTAGGTCCAGGGCTAGACGTAGTGGTTACGTAGAATATAATGCGTGGTCAGAGGTATAAGTCATAAATATATGAGTCGAAGTCCTCCATAGCTCAGTTTATGATATAGTGCGCTGTGCAGTTAAGAAGTATTCGCTACGCCAATTTGTACTTGATTAAAAGTATTGATTAAAATTCATACAGGTATAACACGTTTTAGACGATTTGCCTATTTAAAAAAATTAAAATTAAAATTAATAAATGCAATTATACAAACGCCAAGACCAATATCATGCTAGTGACACAAATGACATCTTAAAGAAAATGCAAAGTCCATAGCAACTATATTTTTGAGGCACTTTCTCTGCAAAAATTAAGACCCGTAAAATCGTGAAGAGCTGAAGACTCCTCTGCAGGGACGTTCCCAACTTTTTGCCAAAAACACTAAAAAGTTGGTAAATTTGGCAGTATTTAATTTCCTACAGATTTTTTATGCATTACTTATAAAAATTTGGAAATTGTTAGTAATTCAGTTTGCAAATTTTGGATTTCTTTCTCCCCCCCAAAGTTGGTTGGTAACCTCACTCCCCTGAGAGACCCTGGTGACTACAATATTATAAATTTTATTACAACAGTAATTTATTGTATAGTATAGCTCACTGTGGGTGAATCAGAAAGATAAATTTGACAAATTGCGAATGATACAGTGGTATAGTTCAAGCTAAGAAAGGGGAATGTGAAAATGTGTAATTTATCAGGAGAGAAAATTTAAAGTGGACATCTCTCATGTTTGAAGCGGTAGACTCAAACTTTAACATGCTAGATTTTTTGACTATCCTTTTTTTTAGCATATATTAGACTTTAGACGCTTACTGGTGACGGTGATGTGTACAATGGGAAGTGGAGGGAGACGGTGCGAGATGTAAATGGCGCGGGCAAATTTTTGTTTCTGCTCATTGAATCACCACTGTCACGTTTCATTGCCAGAACTTTACATTGCTATCCAATAAAGTTTTGTATTAGCTTTCAATTGACCCAAAAATTTAAATATTGCAAAAAAAATGACTTTTTTCCTGTTTAACCTGAACTCTTTAGTTGTATATTAATCGTTCATTTGGAAAACTTTGCTTCAGAAAATTATTGTGAAATTATGGAAAATATATGTTTTTTCGTTCTTTGCAATTTGGAGAAAAGTATGTTCGTAGAGCCACTTTAAACTTCCATCAAATTTTTTTCCAAATATTTTTTACAACGTTTTGTAAGACCGTTTGTTTAGCTAAAAGCTATGCCGAGAGATGGGGAGTAACCACAAATCACTTCTGTCAAAACATTACTAAAAGATGATGGAACTGATGAAGAATAATTGTTGATAAAACTCACGTAAAATGTACAAGGTAATATTAAATTTAATTTATTAATTACAAGTAAATGAGTTACAAGTTTTGTTTGTTCAAATAAGTATCTTATCTATCATTCTAAACAATACAATTAAAATATTTTTAGATATTTGTTAATCCTACTGATACATCTTCTTCTATGCTGTTGAAAAATTACCAATTCCATAAAAAATACAAAACAAGCAATACTTAAGCCAATTATCCAAATCATAAAAAGTCCATAGAAATGCTTTATAGTTAAAATGATACCAAAATTGCTGTTCTTACTATAGTAATTGTCAAAACTTGTATATAAGCCAAAACCTGGTGCATTATATCTAATTCCGCTCTCTGTAATTCTATTTAAGATATTATTTACAATTGGTAAAAAATAATGTCCTTTAAACATAGCAAGTGACATGTCAACTCTTTGTATTCCGGTATCACCTTCAATAAAGTTGGTATATTTTATTTCATTTGGAAATAACTTACTTGTCAAGTATTTTGCAACAGGAAAACTGCAATTCTGATCAAAAGCTACTTTTTTCACTGCCTCAGCGTAACTGTAAGGTGCCATAACTCGTATTTTCTTAACAACTTTTTTAATAATGCTGTTGTTATTATTAATGTTTTGAAAATAATTTTCAAGTGGTAAAGAAACAAGTAAACATAAGTCTGAATTCACTAATTTGGTCATCGTGTCGATAGGTGGAACATGTGACGGTTTCAAAAGAACACTACTCAATTTACTCTGAAATGCGTTATTAATTTGAACAGCAGAAAATAAATACAATACCATAAGCATCCGTAAGAAAGTAGGTTTAGGAGGAAATTTTAGGCCAATTGAAAGTATTAACGAAAACGAGCCAAACAAACAATTCAAAAAATTTTTGTACCTGCTGTGTTCGTTTAAAGTTTTGGCTATTAAATTCCAAACGACGCTGGTCAGAATAATATAAAATATTATTAACCACCAAACGTTTGCCTGAAATATTAAAAATATAACTTCCAAATTTATCATTTGGGCAGGTTTAGGAACCAGCCAAACTCCTACATCGAATAATATGGTGTCGCTTAAATCGTACTGCAAATAATCTGAAATTTTTCTTGTTATGATCATAGCTAATTGAATGCTACTTTTATTATTCAATTGAGCCAAAGTTTGGAAAGGCTTAACCACTAAATTTGTTTGAATTTTGTCCGAAAGTAACTTAATGTTAAGAAGTGCTAGTGCAGCTGGAGGAGAAACAAAATATGAATCTTTATCTACACTATCAATATTAAAAGTAAACACTTCCATTGTGCAATCCTTGAAATCTTCTGAAAGGTTGCTCAGTTCCTCAATTTTTTTATAATTGCATTTTGAAAGCTGGTCAACAAAAAAATGTTTCCCACATTTATTTTTAGACGCAAAAGGACGCCAGATATACAAAGTTGGATGAAGTTGGAAGTCTTTGTTTAGTACCACTAAAATAACATTTCGAATGTAATGTTTCCATAGAAGTTCAAAAATATGTTTTGTCTCCTTTGCAAAAGAAGTTATTATTGCGAATCTTCCTCTTGGACCATTTTTTGGATGCCACATTCCACTTTTAATTAACTCGTTTAAGATCCCTTTTAAGTTGGAGGAATCGTTAATATATATTATGTAGTCGTCGCCAAAATTTGTAGTTAAGTTAGAAAAAGTTTGACTAGTGGTAATTACTAATGGATTTCTAATAGTTTTTATAAAGTTAATACTTGGCTGTGTTTCCATTATTAAATGTAAGGTAGCGTCACTGAGAAATCGGTTGTTGATAATTTTAGAGATACAATTTGTAGCTTTTGACAACATATCGTGTTGAATTGTTGTTTGTATAGTGAACTCAAATGTTAAAATTATTATTAAAAAATTCGAAAAATACTGTCTCAACATATTCGGTGTTATTCACATTAAAACGGAAAATTTTAAAAACACTTTTTGGTGGTGTTCTTCACTTTAACTTAAAGCAAAAACTAAAAAAATTATAATTTAATATTTAATGCACCTATGTATGTGTTTTAATAAATAATTGATTATATATTGTACATACTCGTATTAGTTCTAAAAGCTTTTCAAAACTGTTTATTTATTAATGTGAATTTTTATTTACATAATTATAAATAGACTACAATATGTTTTTTTTTACAGAAAATTTAAAGACAAAGAAGAAAAAAGAATACTTTAGATAATATTATTTTCAATAATTTTTTAATCGTCTTTCTTTTCTCTTTTAGGGGCACGCACCCCAAAAATGATTGTCTAATGTCGTAATAAATATTGAAAGAATTTTATTTATGCTTGTGGTCTTATTAGGGGTTGTGTAGCTCAGACTAACATGAAACTATTTTTATGTTCAACAATTTATAGCTTATATTTATATAATTTATGCTTATAAATTAATTTGTAGTTATAAAACTTGCTCTAACTAACAAATGACAATTAGCATCTCTACGTACAATTGACGTACATATGTACATTGACCACTCTCTAGCGCCGAATTTTTAATCTTGAATTATTAATTGAATGCTATGCCAAAGCAACATTGTAACCGCCAAAAATGTTTTATGTAGGAAATTTCCCAGAGAAAAATTTTCTTGGCGGTTACAACATGGTTTTGGCAAATCATTCAATTACCATAATAATATTTTACCAATCCATTGATCTGATTGGTTCAATATTACCGTTTGATCAATTTGTCTTACTAATTCATGTTATCAAAATGGCTTTCTTGCAAAAGCTCAGCTTCCTGAAAATTATCCTGCAGTACCGCGATGGGTCGTTGCAACTTTATGCCGCCACCTCGAGTGACATGTGGGGCATTTCACGTGAAGCGGACCATGAAAAAAAAGTGAGGTTGTGAATTTCGTTTATATTCCGCATATTTGTACTTCTAGGAAATATAAACGTGTACACATAATATTTTTTTTATTTGAGGTTTAGTTGTTAAGATATGAGATCTTAAAGATTCACGTAATTGACGAAAGGGTTAATTTATTTGGAATTTTATTTTCACATTGAAGTAAATTATAAATAAATAATAAATGCAGTGTTTTCTATAGAAAATTTACTGTCCTTTTTGATTTTTAAATCAGATTTCAAATTTGAATTTTTTTTCTAGTGTTAAACCGGAAGTAAATATTTAAAATATTTTTTTTAATAACTTTGACCATTTTAATTTTAATTTTTTTTACTTTAAAATAAAGCTTAATATTTATAAATTCTGCTAAAGAAATTTCAGAATGGGATCTCAATTGGTTTGGGAGATCATCCATAACAGTACGTACATGTCACACTGGGCGCTTCATCAAGTTGGCTGAACTAAGTACTTTTACCTTGGAAAAGGTATAGGAAAGTTCATATTTGGCATGATTGTTTAGTTAAGTAAGTTAAATATAAATTTCCAAATTTTCGACCTTGAGTGGGTGCCTCTCGCGCCGCCATCTTAGTTTGAAGAGGTGGAAAATCGCCTTTTTTGCTACTATCTCGTTACCAGTACTAGATACATCAACTAAGGTTATTATAAAAATTCTAGAGCGTGCGATTCTGCATATTTTTCTTCTTATACATTTTTTTGTAAAATTAATACTTTCAGAGTTATAACGAGTAGAAAATTAATGTTTTCGTCAATATAATACCACTAATACTTTGAAATTGACGAAAAACTATTAATTTTAGAAAAAAAATACATAAGACAAAAGTTATGCAGAATTGCACGCTCTACAATTTTTATAATAACCTTAGTCGACGTATCTAGTACCCGTAATAAGGTAGTAGCGAAAAAGCAATTGTCCACCCCTTCAAACCAAGAGGACGGCGCGAGAGGCACCCCCTCTCCACTCAAGGTCGAAAACTTGAAATTTTATATTTAACTTACTTAACTGAACAATCATGCCAAATATGAACTTTCCTATACCTTTTCTAAGGTAAAAGGATTTAGTGCAGCCAACTTGATGAAGCGCCCAGTGTGACATGTACGTACTGTAATGGATGTATCTCCCAAACTAATTTAGATCCCATTCTGAAATTTTCATAGCAGAATTTATAAATGTTAAGCTTTATTTTAAAGTAAAAAAAATTAAAATTAAAATGGTCGAAGTTATTAAAAAAAAATATTTTAAATATTTACTTCCGGTTTAACACTAGAAAAAAAATTCAAATTTGAAATCTGATTTAAAAATCAAAAAGAACAGTAACTTTTCTATAAAAAACACTACATTTATTATTTTATTATAATTTACTTCAATGTGAAAATAAAATTCCAAATAAACCCTTCCGTCAATTATGTGAATCTTTAAGATCTCATATCTTAACAACTAAACCGCTCAAATAAAAAAAATATTATGTGTACACGTTTATATCCCCTAGAAGTACAAATATGCCCAATATGAACGAAATTCACAACCTTACTTTTTTTTCATGGTCCGCTTCACGTGAAATGCCCCATGTTAAGGTCAAACTTCTATCGTAGTTTAACGACGGTAATTTTACAGCGATCCGGTTCATCTGTAATTTTAGGAATGGCCAACAGAACGTAATTGTGGCCTTGATCTACCTCCCAATAGATTTATCTGAACTTCCACCCTCTCGGAGGATGGTAAATCTGGTGAAACATCGTGAGCAAAGAGAAAGTTTGTAAACATCTCATAATTGGCTGCGACTCCAATCCAAAAATCGAAGTAAGTAGCTATTAGAATATTTAATTAGTTAGCAAATTCTTAACCATGATGGAAATGACCCTACTTCATATGCATCGTCTTAACGCAATTCGGTAATAGATGCCACCTTTGCGTCGGTAACCATCTTAAATAATATACCTTATTTGACTGGCATGTGTCCAAGGAACTAATAATGTCGGATCATAAATAGATCTGCTTCAAATTTGAAGTTATAAAAGTAAAACTCAGACAATACAAAAATTCTAAGAGGGTTGACAAGTGTCACAGGCTCTTCTCGAAAACGACATTTACTCCACCCGCGACAAACGTCATGAGTGCCAGCAAGCTCGAGTGGTTCAAATGGGCGGGGTCCGGATCTTAAACACAACAAGTAAATGCGGTGCTTTGGCTCTACGGGTTAAATTAACTAAAATCAGGACTACAAGGACAGGGCGCCAAGGTCGACTTTGCGGTAAACTTGACCTCTCATGACCGAAACAAACCTACGACCTAAAGGTTCGAAGCACATAATTGGTCATCAAAATAAGAGCGTCATAAAACGTTGTCACACACCAATCTACCGCTATATTTAGTAGATGGTCATCTTGCTGACGAGTAGTACATCTAGAAAAATACACACAAAACAAAATATATAACTAAATAGTTAGGTACGTAAGAAAAGACTTCAAATAATGTAAAATAAAACATATAATAAAGGTAAATACGGTACAAAAGTACATGGTCAAGACTTTCGGTCTTGCAATGCGATTCATTCTAAAGTGAATGATTTCTCTCTTAAAAATAACCCTAGCTAAAAACTGATTAGTCAAAAATGTTAATTATGAATGATGACTAATACTAAAACTATAACAATATTTACAAAAGCTTAAACGAACTCAACGTTAAATGATTTTTCTAAAAAAGAACTTAATGACTTAACAAATTGAACGGTAGCGTAAGGCTCAACGCACTAACAAATTATTATGTTGGTAATCTGGCACGATTACTTTAATTATGATAAGACGGCACTTTATACATGAATAGATGACATAGCATAAAAATTTACTTACATAAGCAGGTTTCATTACTCAAACGGTAGTGTGACGCATCCCTTACATAACTTCAATAACTGGTGACGGCATGTGACGTAATGATGAAACAGGTTGTTAAAATAAATCCAGAACGAAACCGCATATCTCAGGTAGAGAACGGCAAATGTGTACTCAATAAATCCGACATAGGAGTCGATAGCGGTACGAGAAAATACACTTAAAAGCCGGTACTCGCACACACAAACTATAATTTTCAGAAAACATGACGATACGATACGGTACTAACATAAATAGGAAGGGTTCCCAAAGACGAAACTGATTAAATACGGCACTAATATAATTTTAATTCTTCTTCTTCTTTAACTTTACTTTAGATCTGTTGATCTGTTTATTTTCAACATCTGCGTCGTTTCCTTCGCAGTGCTAGATCCGTGAGCATATAAATTGTTTAACGTCCGATAGGTAGTTTGCTAGACTTGCCTCCAGACGAGCCTGTAATCCTGGTTTTTATGTTAATGATGGCAATTCATTAACCCAGAAGGACCACCGGTATAACGTGCCTTCCGAAGTACGGAGGCGAGTCATAAGAAAGTTGCCCTTCTCCGGATTTGAACCCGGTACCTCGCAGTCGCAGTTGATTGGCATGGCAAATGACCGTCTCATAATATAATATCATAACATAATTTTAATTAACTAACTTTATACAAGAATTACACGATAAGAGGTGTCTTTAAATAATCAATGTAACTTTACAAAACTTTATTGCACGATACTGGGAACTTCCGAGCAGCCCCCAAACAAAAGCTTATGAGGTTAATCCATGAGTAAGGTACGGAACGATAACAGAACTCAACCTCACAATGTGGCGGTCTATAGCGGACTAACTGAAGTGGTTGCTTCAACGGCCGGTATCAAATTCGCTTGCCACGCTTTTCCCACTTAAAAGTGTAAAAGCTAATGGCATCAGATTGAAATAGATACATAAGCGAAAGCAAGACAGACGAATTATTCGAACTAACAATAAGTTTAGCAAAGTTTTGCCAGTTGGTGGTCGTTTGACCTTTTAGATACGGCAGACATCTGCAAAGTCGAGGCGAATTTGCACATTTGGAATTAATATATAGACATATAAATAAATAGAAAGCACGGAATGCAAAGCAAAAAAAGACAAATTTCAAAGAGTTTGAAATGGTATCTTTCGAACGAAAAATGGAACGGAAAAATATTTTTTGAAAAAATATTTAAAAACTCGTAACCAGGTTACACAAGACGGACTTTTTAGACAACCTTTTCTTATCCTTGGAAGCCGACATGCCGGGGGAAATTTTCACAAATGAAAACTTAGCAACCTCTGAGTGTTTGTAAGTAGAGAGCTCTACAAAGCGCAAAATTCTAAGTGACCATGACCGGGCAAAGTTTAAGATGCAACCGTCGGAGTACAAGAGAATGATACGTCAAAAATAAAGCAAAGCATGGAGAGTCTTGAGTAGTGACCACTACCATAGCAAGATTAAGAAAGATCATGATGCCAAAGGTTTCACACACTGGCAACCAAGCAGTTTGCATTGAGAGGATGGCACTTGCACGAAGACCTTCTCGGAGGCAGCCAAAAGCCTGTTAAAAGCACACTTTCCGTATAGCAAAACTGTTTCAGACTTTGACTGGACCGCACTGACGGGCTAACCATCGTCTGAAGCGGATTGGAGAACTGTCGCGAATGCAGCCAAAATAACATCTTCTTCTTCTTTTACTTTTGGCTAGGGTCAATCCTGTTTGCCTTAAACAGTCACTGCGTTGTTTCTTTGGCTGTACTAGATCTTTGAGCATATCAATTGTTTTAACATCTGATAGGTAGTTTGCTAGACTTGTCTCCAGACGAGCCTGTAACCCTAGTTTTTTATGTTAATAATGGCAATTCATTAACCTAGAAGGACCACCGGCTTAACGTGCCTTCCAAAGCACGGAGACCAGTAATAAGAAAGTTGCCTTTCTCCGAATTTGAACCCGGTACCTTGCATTCGTAGTTGATAGCGTTACCTGCAAGGCAAATGACCGTCTCTCACCAAATGATAGCCTAGTTTAGAATTTTTGATAAAATTTGTGTTTCTGACTTTTCAACCACAATTTTGAAAGTGTAAAATTGATTGTTTTATTTACAACGTCGAACCGACGCCATAATATAAAATTTATTAAAAGTCCAGATTTTGCTAAATAGTTTTTTATTTACAGAGATCACTTACATTTCCGCCAATCGCAAATTGCCAATTTAAAAAAACTGCTTCGTGAAAATGTGTTAGATTTTACAAAAATTTCATTCAAACTTCAAGTTTTTTTTAGAAAAATATTTTTCATAATACCTATATGGTAAATCAAAATTCATAATCGTGATTCTTTTTATTGTGCCACTTAAAATCGTTTGCTTCTCATAAGTTGTCGACCGCTGTGTGATGCATTTGCTGTGATCAAAAAAAAAGAGCTACTGAAACTATTACAATTTGAAAATTTAATTTGAACAGGGATTTGAAATAAAACCAAGAAGAATATGCCAAAAATTGCCTGCATTTCAAAAGTAATCAAAAATTGTTGCAAATTTTGTGTTGATTTTCGACGAGTAGTAGAGAGCCAAGCGTGCACCGTCCTGATTGGACGCATTTTTAAATGTGACTTCTAGATTGCGGTTAAATTTAAGTGTCAGGTTTTAATTTAAAGAACTGGTAAGTCATCTGTATGACTTCATGATTTATTTGTGTCCACGTTTCCAAACGTTATTTATATTATTCGTAAAACAAAAAATTTGATGATAATTATTATACGTAATAGAACATCTGCATTATTTTTTGGAAATATTGCACTATAATTTGTAATGTCCTGGTTGGTGCAAATTTATTAAATTTCTGAATTATTTGATGCGATTTACGATACTTTTTGATGCTTAAATTAACACGTGTTAAGCTACGATTCTTTTACCGTAGCCGTTTTATTAAAAACCTTGAATAACGACACAAATTTCAATTTTTACTAATTTATTTTAACTTATAGTGCCGGAGTCGGTCACTATACCCACGTGTAGTCGCTTGAGGTATGTTTTCAACTGACTAAATACAATAAACATGGCACTAACGGTACAAATAAATTACCTATGATAATCCATAGGTACTCAAGAACAAATTATAGTTCCAAGAAAAGGGAACAATTCAAACAATAATCAAAGTTTCCTGGAACGGCGTGAACAACACGATTATTAGAATAATAAAAAAAAGTTTGGAAGTTTACCACGAATTTTGTTGACAGCTCTTGATGGATTTTAATTATAATCTACACTTTACCAGTATTCACCGCGATCGTGAAAATTTGGTTAATTTTATCAGTTTAACCTTTGGATTATATCGGTGAAGAAACAATTAAAATTATTTCAGTTTGATTTTATAATTTAACGATTTAACTGACAATTAAAAAGTGTGCAGGTTTATGCAATTAATTATTTACACTCTTAAAAAGCGTCTGTTGGTAACTTTTATTAATCAATTTTAGATTATTTTTGAATAAAACAAAAATTGGTCTCATTTTTTTTATTTAAGTTTATTTTAAGAATTACTGAGCTAGCCGAGGTAAGGAAAGTATCTTTACAATTGGGAATAAAATTTTCCCCATAGTTTTAGTTTTTATTTGTAATTCTCATTGTGGAGTATAATATTTTAAAAACAAGTCCGGTTTTTCAAAAAACCGTCCTTCAGTTGATATTATTTCATTGTTATATGTCACAATGAGAAGCAGAAATCTTAAAAAAACTAACTTTTTTATTTAAAACAATTTTAGATATTTCTAAACATAGCGATACTTCTCTTTCTGTGCTGTCAAAAAGTTACCACTTCTAGTAAAAATACAAAACATGCAATAACTAGGCCAATTATCCAAACAATAAAAAGTCCATATGTATGTTCCATAGTTAAAATAATTTCAAAGTTACTATTCTGACTATAATTATCATAACTTGAATGTATAGCAAAATTTTCTACATTATAAGTTATTCCAGCCTCTCTAATTCTATGTATGATTTTATTAAGAATTGGTAAAATGTAATGTCCATTCTGTACAGCAAGTAACAATTCGACTCTGTGTAGTCCAGTATCATCTTCGTCTAAAAAGTTAATATACTTAACTTCATTTGGAAATACTTTATCTGTAAAATGTCTTAAAGCAGGAGTACTGCAATTTTTATCAAGAGCTACTCTCTTCACCATATCGGCATAGCTATAGGGTGATTCAATCTGAATTTTTTTAATAATTTTCTCAATAATGCTGTTGTTATATTTACTAAATCTTTTAATGTGATTTGTGAGCGGCACAGAAACAAGTAAGCATAAATCTGAATCCACCAATTTTTTCATTGTATCAATAGGTGGCACATATGATGGTTTCAAAAGAATACTGCTCAATTTACTTTGAAATGCGTTATCAATATGCACAGCAAAAAATAAATATAATATCATAAGCATCCGTAAGAAAGTTGGTTTTGGAGGAAATCTCAAAGCAATTGACAGTGTTAGAGAAAACAAGCTAAAAAAGCAACTCAAAATTTTTTTATATACGCTGTGTTCATTTAAACTTTTGGCTACTAAATTCCAAACAATGCTAGTCATGATAATGTATAGCATTATTAAGCACCAAACGTTTGTCTTAAATATTAAAAAGATTACTTTTAAGTTTATCATTTGCGTAGGTTTCGGAACCAACCAAATTCCTACATCAAAGAATATCGTGTCGCTTAAATCGTACCTGTCAGAAAGATCACTTTCTCTGGTGATCATCATAACTAACTGAATATTACTGTTATTATTCATTTCAGTAAAATTTTTAAAATGCTTAACCTTCAAATTTGCTTTAATTTTGTCTTCGAGTAACTTAACGATATTAAGTGTTATTGCAGATGGAGGAGAAATGTAATGCAAATGTTTGTTCTTACTAGCAATATTATAGGTAAACAATTCCAATGTGCATTCCTTGAAATCTCTTGAAATGTTATCAAATATCAACTCTTTAATTTTTTTATAATTGCAGTTCAAAAATTGGTCGAGGAGAAAATGTTTTCCACATTTGTTTTTGGCTGTAAAAGGACGCCAGATATACAAACTGGGATTAAGTTTCAAATTCTGGTTTAGCACCACCAAAATTACATTGTGAATGTAATGTTTCCATAACAATTCAAAAATGTGTTTTGCTTTTTTTACAGTAGACATTATAATTGTGAATCTACCTCTTGGACTATCTTTTGGATGCCACATTCCACTTTCCATTAATTTATTTAAGATTATACTGAAATTGGAAGAATCTGTTATGTATATTATGTAGTTGTTGCCAAAGTTTGTAGTCAAATTAAAAAATTTTCCAGTGGTTGTCATCACGATTGGATTTGTAATGGTATTTATAAAATTAACAGTTTTATGTTTT
The DNA here is from genome assembly GCA_905340355.1 of Rhagonycha fulva. Taxonomy (NCBI): domain Eukaryota; kingdom Metazoa; phylum Arthropoda; class Insecta; order Coleoptera; family Cantharidae; genus Rhagonycha; species Rhagonycha fulva. Next base: position 42,950,037 of record HG996556.1, read on the forward strand.
TCCATTATTAAATGCAAGGTAGCATCACTGGGATATACAATGTTTATTATTTTGGAGATGCAAATCGTAGCTTTTGATTTACGGGCGTTACATTCAGTTGATAAAATTATTATTATTAAAAAATACAATAAAGTCTGTTTAGCCATATCCGAATTTACCAGAGTTAGTATGAAGAAACTGAAGTCAGATAATGAATAGTAATGATTAACCTTTTTTTATCTTGGTTATTACTTTTAACATTATAAAAGAGAAGCTTTGTAATGGAACACGCAATGTAGTTATAGTTTGTATTATCTAAGCAATAAATTATAGAAACTTTTCAAAGCTCTAATCGGTTACTGTGAATTTTTTTTACAATAGGTATACATTTTTCAAATAAACCATGAAATTCCAGGAGACCACGAATAGAAAAAAAGAAAAATTTTAAATAAATTTACATAATAATATTTTCAAACTCGTAAAATCTCTTTAATCCGTTCGTGCGCGTCATAGACTAAGCAGTTCTTATTTGCAGTAGTGTAAAAGTATTAAATTATTAAATTGGTTGTAAAATTCTGATTGATTTATTGTTTTGTAATTTTTCTCCATGTGACTTTTTTTTCGCAAAAACGATTGGATACTGTCCATCATTCAAATATAAGTTTTATTTTCTTTTTATACTCTAATGGTGTAGTTAAAATGACCCCGCTCTGTAACCAAGTTGAACGCAAACTGGATTAATTATTCCACTAAAATTGCCCAAAAAAAAAATTAAAATTTTTTTAAAATCGAAAAAAAATTTACTTACTTTCACATTGACAATACTAATTTTTGATTTAATAAGAATATAATACCCACTGCTCAAATGATGATGCGCAAACATAATAAAATAATTTTGCTTTCTTTTTATTTTACAACAGTAAATTGTAATGATGGAAACTATTGAAATGTTTAGCGATAACTGACAGCCTAGCAATGAAAAATTAAATAAATATTTGAATAATATTTCTCAATCTTTATAGCTAAAGTCAATCATAAATATTGTCTTTTTCTTATAACATAACCTAAAATTAGTAAAGTAAACAAATTTAGTTGCACTTAGCTAAGTTACTTCTATAAAAAATCAATTAATGTTAAGAGAAAAGGTGTGGTAATTCTATAGTCAGTAAATATTTATACAAGAACAGAATAAAAATAGAGTGTATCATAAAAATATATTCTATTGGAAGAGAGAAACAGCAGCAATCTCGTTAATCCATGCTTGCGCGTCGTTAATTTTAGATTAAGTTCCAAATTAATTATTTTTTGATTGTTTTATCGTTTCCTTGACGACGGATATTTTGTTTTTGATGCCCTAGCAAAATTGAACACATTGAATGGCAGGCTCAGGATTAAAAAGCTTAGACTCACAAAATCGTTAAAAATACGAAACCAATTAAAAAATTTGTTTTTGGAAAAACTAAAGACTAATTTGACGATAACACATAGAGATTTAATGGTTTAAGTTTATAATATTACAGTGTCAGATGCTGCAGCACAAAGATGCTCAAACTTATGTAAAGGAAGTTCTACCATAAAATGAAGGAATAGTAGGCGATCGACAATTGGCAGAAGGCCAACGGAGGTTGAGGAGGGGGGTTACCTTCATGTACCGTTACAGTACATGATCATGTACAGATAAAACCACCTGTAAGTTAAAAAACTATCAGAACTCATTTCAGTGTAAACTTTGTTACCAATTAAAAAATCTATAGTAACGCCCAGCCACAAACCCAACTAAAAGCTCACGAAGAGGTAATAGAATATGTCAATAAGGTCGACGTTTGCATAAAAATGTAAACCTTAAACGCTTCATTTTAATGTTATCTTTTAAATTCCGGCAATTTTTTTTAAACAACAATGTTATTTTTAGTGTCGGATTTTTGTACTCAAACCTCGAAATTTGTTAAATTTTCAGTGATAGAAATATAAAAAATAGATCACCCAACATTATAACAATTTTAATGAACTTAAACTTAACGTCAATCCGAAGGTATTCATTCTAATATTTAGGGATTAGTTGTATTGAAAAATAAATTATTCATAACACTTAAAATATAATATTTTATTTATATGTGGATAATACCAATAACACAATAACCATATAGATTTAATAAACCTTTCAGTACTTGGACATAATTTTGTAATTGTAATATTGTAATTTTTTATTCAAAAAACGCACAAATTTTCCTTACCCCGCCCATGGAACACGCAAATTAAAACTCAATTATTTTTCTTATTTTGTAAAAATACTAAATTGCGATATTTTTACTATATTAAAAATTTATTAAAAGTAAATTACAATAAACTTAATAATTTCTTAGTTAAATATTTTATCACTACAAGTTCAAATTTTTTATTTTCAGAAATAAAAGATTCTCTTTTCAAGACCCTATGGACCAGGAGGATTATCACTCAGTGCAAAATATCAAAAACCCAACTTTTATCGAAAAACTCCGTGTTATCTATAGAAATCGCTCTATGTCGACTGTAATGGATCCACATCTTTGTGCTACAGCAGAACACACTTATCTCAGTTACGACAAACAGACCTGGAGAAGCGCCGTTTTCCTTGCGCAGCATGTCAAAATATAGACGTATGTAGCTCTCAGAATCTTGTGTGTTCAATAATCACCTGTAGGCCAGTTATTGTAGACTTAAGAAGTGCAAAGTTAGACAAAAATTCCGGAAGTTTTTAAATTTTGGGACAACATTGTAGACGGTAAAAAAATGATAAATCCAATTTTTTTTTTCGAAAAAAAATTCCGATATTTATGCAAATTTTAGAGAACATTTTAATAACTATTACACATCTTTTATAAAGTTTGCACCTTGCTGCGATGACCGTAACACTGCAAATAGTTGTGATTATTAATCTGACTGCCTATTGGATTGCATAAGCAATTATTTGCTTGACTCGCACTTTTTTCGACAAGATATATGTACCAAAATAAAATTAATAAACTACTATTTGCCATGTTCCGGTAATCGTAGCAAGGTGCAATTTTTATTGAAGATGTGTTAAAATGTTCTTCAAGGTTTGCATAATTTTTGGAATTTTTTTCAAAAAGTTACTGCACATTTACGTTTTTTGTTAATTTAGCAATGTTCCGGGGGGCAAAAAGAGTGCAAAATCGGATTTATTGTTTTTTTACCTTCTTCGAAATTGTCTCAAAATTTGAAAACTTCCGTTATTTTTCATACCTTTTTTGCTATAATGACTGGCATACTGGGGGTCAGCAAATAATATGAGGTTGTTTTTCCACATAGTGAAATAATTATTTAACAAAGATATGTTTAATAGAGAGCAAATAAGAGGAGATTTCCTATTTTTTTAGATTTTTTATTACTACTAGTACTTCTTCATAAATGTTGGTTCTTGTGTTTTATCATCCTCATCCTCGTTCACAGTCATGTCAGTACTCTGGACACCACTTAGCAGTTCTTTAAAGTATTCTGCTCAAATGTTCCTTACTCTCTCCAGTTCATCTTCCATTTTTCCTTGTTTGTTCATCATTACCCTTGCTTTCACATTATGTTCCACTTTCTGCTTTTTCTGTTTCTCATAGAATAGCCTAATATTTTTTTTCTACTTTTTTCCAGTTCCTCCATCATTTTCTCTATTAATTTGTTTTTTTGCAAGCTTCTTTTTTTTATAAATCTTCTGATTTTTATTTTTTCCCATATACTAATCCATTTCGTTCTTGCCTCACGCTTCTTCTTTCCCATCTCTGTACATTTCTTATTAAACCAGCCTTTCAGTTTCTTCTTTACTCTGCATTTTATTGCTTGTTTTGCACTTGCTGCTGTACTTTCTACCATTCTTTCAAATTTTGCATCCACATCCCCGTTTTTCTCCCAATTTTTAAGTCTGTTTAGTACCATACTTTCATATTTTTCTCCCAGCTCTTGAAATGCCAATGTTGCATTTATTTTGCCAATTTCCTTGCTCAATTTTTTCTTTATTTTTACCTTATCTGCTATTACCATATAGTGGTCATTATTCGCATTGGCTCCTCTATACGATCTAACATAATTTACCATTTCTTTCTTTTTTTGTGAAATCAGCATATGATCAATTTGATTTCCACTTCTATTTTCTCTCCCTGGCCATATCCATATTATCTTGCGAATCTTTTTGTGTGTAAACCTCGTGCTACGTATGTCTATATTTGTCGCTGCTGCCGGGCCTCAAAGTCTATTTCCGTTATCTGTTATCCTATCATGTATTGTTTGCCTTCTTGAGATTTCTTTTATATGATTCTTTGTTCCTATCTTGGTATTGAAATCTCCCAATACAATCGGAATATCTCTTTTTTTGTTGATTTGCAAATTTCTTCCAGCTCTTAGTAAAACTTGTCTACATCAACTTCCTCACTATCTTTTATTGGAGCATAAGCAATAATGAGCAATAAATTTGCCGATTTTTTTTAAATTCCTAGGTTTTCTGTTTATGAGCTTAAATTGTATTATACTGATTTTTTTTTTATTTCTTGTTTGTTCTTCCTCTCCCGAATGCAATATCACATATCCATTGACTGTTATTTCTTCTTGTCCTTTCCATCTGTTTCCCCTAGGGTAGCAATATCTATTTCATATCTTCTTAATTCTTCTGCCACCTCATATATCTTTCCAGTTTTTAGGAAAGTTTTGATGTTCCATATAGCCAACTTTATTGTTTTATGTTTCCTGCCTTTATTTTTTGTTTTCATTCCATCACTAGTAAATTTCACATTCCTCACCCCATCGATTCCCATTTCTCTTTATACCAGCTTCCGCTTCTGGAGCATTTGTCTGGGAAGATCCTGATACTCTTGTCCTTCTTTTATTTAGTTTTTGATAGTTGATCCACGCAGGTTCTCAGCTTTAGATCTTAATTTTTCACATCTCACACAAATAATTCATCGTGTTTGTGCATTTTTTGGTATCCTACCTTGACCTTTCAGCCTTTTTTAATTGCTTCCATTGTCATGGCCCATATTTTGTTTTGTATATCTCTCTCTTGCTTGATCAAATATTTCTTCTTTTTTTTAGCATTTTTTTTAGTTATTTGTTGGTATTTCCATTAATAGCAACAATGCGAGCATCTGAGTCAACCCCTAGGAGATGTTTGCATTACTATGTTAACATTCAAATTATATTTATTGCTATCTAACCTACAGTTTTGGTATTTCAAAAAAAGCTCTTTTTAGTTACTTTTCTAGTGTTTCCAACATTTCTACAACTTTATTACTAAGTTATTATCAAGTTATAAATATGTACTTAAAATTACCTTTACATTAACTCATCACTGGAATAATAACTTTTATGTTACTCCGGCTATGCTCATTAAAATTTAAAACATTAATTTCATTTACCCCATATGCCAAAATGTTCATACATTTAAATACAAAACTATTTAAATAACAAATCTAACATCTGCTGAGTCTGATTGAGGTAGTCCCCTAACCTAGCCCTATCAAAAACTACTGAAATGTCATCAGTGTACATCTTAATACACACACAATCCACAAAATTGACTAAATAATAAATAAAATGAACAATAATTGACCCAGTATTGAGTCCAGAGGAGCTCATACGTCAACAGATTTTTGCTCAAATTCATCCTAACACCTCCATTAGAACCAACCTTTACAGGAAGCAAATGCATTGCTTGCCAAAATTTGTAGTTGAATTAGAAAAAGTTTCACTGTTGGAAATTTCTAATAGTCTTTATAAAATTAACACTTGAATGTTTTTTCATTATTAAATGTAAGGGAGCGTTACTGAAAAATCCATTGTCGATTAATTGTTGAGTTGAATTTTTGGTTGTACAGTAAGCTCAGATGTTAAAATTATTGTTAAAAGTACAATAAAATTTGTTTAACTACACCTATTATATTAAAAAAGACAAATTTGAATGAGAAAATGGAAAATCTTAATGACACTTTTTGTTATAATTGTTCTCTTGAAGCTTAACAAAAAACTAAATAAACTTTATAATTTAACACGCAACGTATGTGTTTTAATAAATAAATAATTTATAGATATTATTTTACATAATAGTTTTAGAAGCTTTTTAAAACAGTTTATCAATTAACATCAAATTTTATTTAAACGTTATAAATAGAGTGTAATATAATGGTATCACATAAAAAATTTGAATTACAGAAAAGATGAAAATTTTTAAATAATATTATTTACTATAATTTATAGTAATTGTCATAGTTTACTAATTGAATTTTGTTTTTGGCCAGTTGAATTTTAAATTCTCGATTTTTCTAATGAAGAACGGGACCAGGCCAAAGGTCACTAAACTTAGATAAATCAGGTTGATAAAAAAAATAGCAATAAACAAGCGTAATGTTCTTAAATTGGTCACCCATCCAAGTGTAAACCGGAGACTTACATTGATCTGAGTTTTAAGCTTTTTGATCACGTAATATTGTAATGCTAAATTTTTAGTAATGTAAAATTATTAAGTAAGGCTAGAGCTACTCAGTTACATTATTTACATTTTTGCGAAAAACTATAATTTCTACTAGAAATACCAACGATGCAACTACTAAACCAATTAACCATATAATAAAAATACCCAATAAATGCTGCATTGTTAAAATGACATTAGAATTGTTAATTTGATTATCAGTTGGTTTATTAATGCGAAATAATATATCACTTTCTAAAAATGTAGATATAAATTTATCAAGAGCAGAGAAAAAATAATGTCCATTTGGCATGGCAGCGAGAAATTGTAATTTAATAATTCCCATTTCATCTTTTATAAAAGTAATATTTTTTAATTCTTTTGGATAAAATTGTTCGATATTATATTTGACACCAAATGTACTAAAGTTTTGAAACAGGGCCATTTTCTTTACTACTTCATCTTGACTAATATTAACTTTTATAAATTTCCTTTTCAATTTTTTGAATATTTGTTTACCGAAGTATTCATTTTGTTGATATAGCTTTATTACCTCGAAAGGAGAAACCAAATTTAATTTTGAATCTGCTAATTTTTGCATTGTGTCAATTTTTGATCCATACAAAGGTTTAAAAAGCAGACTGCTTAGCATACTCTGGAAAGCAATATCAATATGTATTGTAAAAAATAAGTACAATATTATAAGAATGCGTAAAATTGTGGGTTTTGCGGTAAATTTAACTGGCACTGAAAAAATTAATGAGAATGAGCTTAATAAGCACTCCAAAAAAAGTTTATGTTTGATTTGTTTATTTGATGATAAGCGGTTTGATAGTAAGTTCCATGCAATGCTTTCTATAACAACGGAAATCATAATCAAGCACCATACATTTCTATGGAATATTAGAAATATCACCGCTTACATTAGTTATTTGAGCTGGTCGCGGAACCATCCAAAATCCTTCAGTAAAAAGAACCGTTTTACTTAAATCGTACATCAAAGATTTATTTATTAACCTTGATCCTCTTTCAGCCAGTACTATATCACTACTATTATTACTACTTATCTGTTCCATATTCTTGAAAGTCCTAAATACTACAGAAGTGTTTAATGCTTTTCCCACTAACTGAATAATTTTAGCCATAGGTAGCATTTTAATATTTTGAAGTATAGCTTTGCTACTAAAATATGAATAAAATTGTATAGTGCATCCACTGAAATCTTCCGAATTGTTTATAAATGCTTCCTTTAGGTGTGTAAAATTGGAACAAGAAAATTGATCGATGTTATAGTTTTTGCCACAATTATTTTTAGGGGCAAGTGGAAACCAGATATATAAATCCGGAGGAATTGGTAAGTCGCGGTTTAGAACCATTAAAACCACATTTTTAATGTTATATTTCCAGAATAACTCAAAAATATATTTTACTTCCAAAACAGTGGATGTTATCACTACGTATCGACCTCTTGGGCTGCGTTTAGGATTCCATACGTTGCTGGTCAGAAACATGTTAAAAGAATTGTTGAAATCGATTCCATTTTGTAAATATATGATATAATTATTATTAGTAAAACTTCCCACCGAATTACTTAAGCCATTTATTGAAGTAATTAGAAGAGGATTAGAAATTCTTCTTATAAAATTTGCTCTCAAATGTTGATTCATCAGTATGTGTATGGTGGCATCGTTTGGAACAACTATTTTTAATAATTTGGGAGTAAAAATTTTTATTTTTGACAAGTTATTTATTAGCATTCCTTTTGGAATTGTTGATATTAATATAACAAGACATATCCACGTCTTAAAATTCATTTTATCAAAATTTTGAGGATATAATTTTTTATGTACTTTCTCGATGTAAATTTTTGGGAGAATAATTATGAAAAAAGTAGGATAGAGCAATATTATACCTACTATAATTATATTACATATTTATATTATTTCAACTTTGTAACACGCAAAACCACACAAAATATGGAATTACATTATAACCCAAATCATTTAGTTCGATTACATTTATTACGATAACCTAATTATGTCCATAGATGTAACCACTTTATGAAATGTATATTTTTTTGTAACGCGTAGTTAGTTGCGTAAAAAGAGCAATTAGTTTCATATAATAACTTAACAACTTAACAATCATGTGCTATTTTAGTCTTCAAATTGCTTTAATTTTAGTAAAAATAACTGATGAGTGCTGACATAATTAATTTTATTAATAATGATAAATCTACTTATTTTAAATAAAAGTCACTCTTCTGAAACCGTACCCAATAAATGCGCAATATTAGATTCTTAGGGGAGGAGACGTAATATTGTTGGAAAATCAATCGATTAGATCGAAGAGGAGATTTATCTGGATGGCTCGTAATAATTAATCTTCGATTATTTAATTTTGTTAATTCAATTAAGAAATGGTTTTTTCTTTTTGTAATAAACTCCACAGGTGGTTTAACAAATGACAACATGTGAGTACAATTTACTTTATAATCAGTAATTTTTGATAAATTTAGACAGTGTCGTATTTAGTTCTTATCTACAACAGAAGCATTGTAATATACAGTGCGACCTGTAATAATTAGTCATTTTAGTTTGATTTAAAATTTTAGCATTATACGAGGGTTGCCTTTTATATTTCGAGATTAGAGAACAAATATTTATTATATAAAATGGCTTTATTGTTTTCCAAAATATTCTCTATGGAGATTAGGAGATCAATACATTTTTGTATGTGTTTAAACTAATTTTCAAAACACTTCTTCCACTTTGATTGAGGTACCTCCAAAACAAGCGTTTTAAATGTATCAACCGTTTCTTCAAGTGTCAACAAACATTGACCTCAAAATTTATTTTTGATGTGCGATTTTTGTTAATAAACTCATATTTTATCGATTTAAGATAGTAAAACGTAACAATGTCTCGTTAATATAATGAAAAAATCTCGCATATTGAACAGATGCAATATTACTAATCGGAACACTCATGTGCACCCTTCGACGTACTTAAAAATATTTTATGCAGTCAAGGACATATAATGTCGAACATGGGCCACTGACAATACAACCAATCACCAAAAACCAAAAAATAAACAAAAAATTTACTCCATGTTTCTAGCTTCTTAGCCGTCATCAGCGACACATATTATGGTTGTTAACACTTGACCGCATAATGCACAAAACAAAAAACTCGGACTACTGCTTTTAACATTGCAAAAAGACATCACTTCTCATGTCAAAATTTGCGTCAAAAAATATTTTTAAGTACGTCGAAGAGTGCACATGAGTGTTCCGCTCTCGTTAATATGTTTATTATGTATAAATTATGTACATCTTGAAAAGAAAACAGTCGTGAAAATTTTGATCAATTTACGTCAAGCAATTCTCTTGACTCAGACCATTTCTTGCTAAGGACCAAAATTTAAGGTAGAATATCAACGAGAGGTTAAAGGAAGACAAAATCAAAGATAGATATCAGAGGTCAGTGCAAGAATAGCTAGACGACCAAAATGAAACCATAGATGTGGAGGGTGTTTGAGGAGCATTTGTCGTACCACAGGAGTGGTACGACAAAGAACGACGAGGTGTGTTGGAAGACAAAGAGTCGCTCAGGAAGATTATGTTACAAAATGTATCAAAAATACATAATTGCAAGAAGATTGACAAGACATGCGATTAAAGCAAAGAAGAGAGAGTACGAACAGAAAATACTGAGGGACATAGAAGAGTAAAAATTTCCACAAGGAATTTTACAAAGAGATTATCTCGACGTGGAATGGTTTTAAACTCAGGTCTAAGACTTTCCTTAAAAAAGACAACGGTGATCTTTAGACATCGAGGAAGTCATACAAACTTTAAAAAAGCATTTCAGAGAATTACTTAAGGGTATTAAGCAATGGAAAATTCAATATTTTTTTATTACATTTTCTGAAAGTACTATCCTTCCTGAACAGGATACCGTTTGGTTCATATCGAAATTCGTAAAATTGTTGATTAGGCAAATGAAAAGGTGGCAGTGCGTGGACTTGATTTCCGTCTGCCGCTGGTAGTCGAGCAGAAAACATTACCTGGGGGGGGGGGGGCTCTAAATGTTACGATCTGAGTTCCTTATCGTAAAAATTTGATATAATTCAATAGGACATTTTAAAATATATAAAATTTGATAATTTATCATAATAAAGATTTTTGTAAAATTCATATACTTTGACAAATATGGAACAAATCGTAGACATCTGCATTTTCAGAAGGTTTAAAACCAAAATATCGTGGTACATAGAAATGTCCAGCTATCGTTAGAATTGCGGATTGGTTTTTACTTTATTACAAAGAAAAATATTTAAAAAAGTCAGTTTGGAGTTATTCACATTGAGATCAACATTATCATGATATGGCAGTTTCATTTTATTTTACCTGTAGTCCACTAATAAAAATATAATTTTCAAAAACGGACTGATGCCGAAGCACTACTAGAAACATCATTCTATGCTGTTGGATATTTTTAAGGGAGATAAATTTAAGTAAAATCACTTTAATTGATAAAGAAACTTTAAACTCGTTTTTCTCAACTTTTCATTTTCGTTTGGTTTTCACTTGATTCCAAGAAAACGGAGGTCTCTGGTGACTTGAAAAAAATGGAGGATACGTAAAACATGTATAATTTCGGACTAAACCTCCAAAATAATCCATAAAAATTGGAGATTTCCAAAAAAAAAATTAAAAAGTCACGATTTTTCTGTTCACTTACAAAAAACTCACATATTTATCGTAAAAATCGCGGTTTTTTGTCTATAAGTTTAATAATTCCATTTCAATCGTTGTGATTTTAGGTTTAGTCCAAAACTACATATCTTACAAAAAGAAAGACTATCTGCAGACCCAAAAAAATTATTGTTTTAGTGCGATAGTAAGAAAAAATGGAAAATAAACGTGTAAATACGCCACAGATTGTACCGCCATTTTGTAAGCTTTTATGGGCTCCATGGTACAATTTTTACTTTACCATACCGAATGGGAAAGTTATGTAATCAAAAAAAAATTTTTTTTCAGATTTTCACGGATTTGCATTCCTTGAGGTCTAACGAGTTGAAAGAGACCCAACATCAAAAAATGTCTGTGTGGGTGTGTGTCTGTATGTTACTTAATTTTGTGTGCGCTCTAGCGCCCAAACTAATAGGAATTTCTTAACCAAATTTTATATTTAGTACTTTTATATTGAAACTTAGATTTTATTAAATTTTGGTTAAAATCGGTCCACGGAAACGTGAGATTGGGATAAATTAGTGACGCGATGAGTATGTTTGGTACTGTGGTCGGTAGAAGGCGACACCTAATAATGTCGCAAGTTATGTTATGAGCAACTGTCCAGATAAATCCACTCACCGAAAAATAATAAGACAAGACAAAATGTCATGGTGAACCGTTACTAATGCGCATGTGCAAACTGTTTGAACTTTTATTTCTTTTATTCCGAACCAACTTGTTTACATTCTTTAAGATTGTGTGGCTTCTTAAAAGAATTTTATTAATAAAAAGAAATATTACACAAAGCGAAAACAGTATTTATTTTCAGGGATAATCATTTTCATATTATATTTTAAATATTTAAGCAGGCGATATAATATTAACAGGTTAAAATTCAAACTTAGAAACTTTTTCAAACTGTTTCAAAAACAGCCTTAACAGGTAACAATTTATTTTATACATACATGGCTCTGAAACAGTATGAAAAAGTTTCTAAGTTTAAATTTTAACCTGTTAATATGCCTGCTTAAATGTTTAAAATATAATATGAAAATAATTATCCCTAAAAATAAATAGTTTTTTTCGCTTTGTGTAATATTTCTTTTTATTAATAAAATTCTTTTAAGAAGCCACACAATCTTAAAGAATGTAAACAAGTTGGTTCGGAATAAAAGAGATAAAAGTTCAAACAGTTTGCACATGCGCATTAGTAACGGTTCACCATGACATTTTGTCTTGTCTAAAATAATAGCCCCCCCGACAAAATCGAGATGTTTGGCGAAGTAATTCCTTGGAAAGACTCCGTCAAATATCTCGGGGTCACCCTCGACCCAAGACTAAGCTGGTCCAAACACATTGCGAACTGTGTATCCCAAGCTAAAGCCCTTAAGAGCTCCCTTGCTCCACTGATAGGTAGAAATAGCTGCCTGCGCCACAAAGATCGGATCAGGATCTACAAGGCGGTCATCCGCCCGGTCCTTACGTACGCGGTCCCGGCATGGGGGTTTGCATCTTTTAATCAAATGAAAAGATTGGAAACCATGCAAAACGTCTGCGTAAGACAAGCCATGGACGCCCCATGGTTTGTCACTAATAGACAACTCCAGGCGGCTTCCGGAGTCAAGCCCCTAGATTCTCTCATAAAGACCTAACATCTAAACTGTACTTGAAAAGCTCCAACTGCCACAATCCACTCATCCAAGCCCTAGGTCGTTACGACACTAACGACTACCCAAGGACGCCTAGGCCCAAGGATATAATTATCCCTAAAACAGTTGTATTGCCTCCCCACCCTAGATCACCCCAACAAAGCAACCCAATACCAGACGTCACGTATTCGGACTCTGACTCCGAGAACGGCGTGTTCCAGTGAGGAGTGTTCACGCTGCCCCGGGGAGGTTACAAATATTCGTCATTGTCCTGTCCAATTAATCTTCTTCTTTTTCAGCTTGTGTTTTTAAATTTTTTTTTCAGCGCCTATTAGATTATTGTTGAGTTTGTAAATTGTAAAAATTTTTTTTTTTTTATATTAATAAAAACGCTGTAGCAACGGCGCGACTGAGGCTCTGTTATTGTAGAAGGGGCCCAAGGTAAGCACATCGCGTCGCCGCGGGCGCGGGGATTGTCTCACGCGTGCGTGCACGCGCGGACAATTCGACGTTAGCGTCCGGCCCCGCAGTGCTTACCTTATAGCGTAATAACAAACAAGACACGGGCTCGACGCCGCTCCTCGGGTTTGAAATCCCTGTAAAAAATTCTCAACGTCAGGTTTCTAATCAGACGAAGGAGATAAGCGGGCTATCGCTAGCATCTGCTCCGCAAATGCCAAGTGTCAGCTACAGCTACAAAATAATAGCATCAAATCTTGCCATCGAGTTATCGATAAAAGGAATGATCTTTGGAAAGTGACTCGATTCACCATCGTATGATGTCGCGCATTAACAATATTCCATCGGTCCACGGGAACGTGAGATTGGGAGTAAATTAGTGACGCGATGAGTATGTTTGGTACTGGGGTCGGTAGAGAGCGACACCTAATAATGTCGCAAGTGATGTTATGGGCAACTGTCTAGATAAATCCACTTACCGAAAAAAAAATTTATAACATCGAGTTATCGATAAAAGGAATGATCCTTGGAAGGTGACTTGGTATAGAGTGACAGCCGATAAAATTTTCGCACATGGGCATCAAATCATAGGAAGCGGCCAAAATCGTTAACTACGTTTTTGTAAACTGTATTAAATTAGTGTGCAAGACATAATATCGTACCACAAGATTATTGTATGGTAAAGTCATGTGATGGCCACATCTCTCATCCAGTGAGGCCGAAGGCCGAACAACCACATCCGACTCACATCCACTCGTTTTCATCATTTATATATCAATAAGTATTGGTTAAAATTACACATGTGTATCTGCTTTCTTTCTATGTTAAAATTAAGAAAAACCAAAGCGCCGATTTCGCCAATAACCATTGCCTAATACCCTTAATGAGAGGAATATTGAGAGCTTCACCCCAAAAGTATATCATAATAGACGATTTACCAACTAAAAATTCAACTCTTGAAAAGACAATAAAAACAATGAATAAACTAGTGTAACACCCTGTACATACAATAAAATAATAATTGATTGCATAAATAAATTGTAAGTTTGCATAAACAAATTTAATGTAGAACAACGGGTGCAGCGTGTAGTGCTGACTGGATTGAATTTTTCATATTGGGAGCGCACGAGGCGCTAAGTAAGGAAAGAAGAACAAATGAGGATGACGACAAGAACAGTCAGTGAATTTTGGTTTTTGGAAGTAATAAGTGGTATGCCAGTTGAAGTCGTTCAATCCAAAAAGGTTAGATAAACTTCTGTTAATGTTTTCTAAATAAAGTTTTAAGTAAATTTTAGCGTATTAATGTCTACTGATAGTTTAGTTATGTAACAGTGGTACGTTTTTAGAAAAGAAAGGAAGATAGAGGGAGGATAAAGGATGACTAAGGACCTCCAACCCAAGGACGTCCAAATGGACGGATCCAAACTTCTACCGGTATATGCAGACAATGAAGATATAGTGGCTAATAGCGTAATCAACGTGAAAGGGATGGGGCTAGAAAGGAAGACAGGAAAGATGGATTTTGTAATAAACAAAAACAAGGCAAATGCATGAATAGAAAATCACACAAAGACAAGCTCGGACAAAACGTCACAATTGACCAGTTCAACTTCGAAAGAATCTAACAGTTAAAATATGTGGTGTTAATTATAGCTGCAGACAATGACACTACCAATGAAATCAAGAGACGCATATATAGCGGTAACAAACCTATGTTTTCCCTAGACAGGCTACTCTGCTCGAGAAACATAACAAGAACCTCGAAAATCAAGATCTATAAAACCGTGGCGATGCTTGTTGTGATGCACGGCTCCAAAGCTTAGACAGTGACCAAAGCAAATGAAGAACGACTCAGACGCTTTAAAAGAAAATCTTTAAAAAGGACGTTTGGCCCAAAATGTGATCTCGTAGAAGAGCAATACCAGATTAGAATCAATAAAGAACTAAAAGACCTATAGCAGTAAAAGAACTCTTGAGCAAAAGAACAAAAATTTGATCCGGATATAGTGCAGAAAATAAAGGCTCAACGAATGAGCTGGACCGAGCAAGTTTAGAAACAACCTGATATTAGGTTAATAAAATTGGTATGGGAAGGAGCTCCAGGTAGTAAGATGATACACCCCCCCTGGTTGTGTCCTCCGGTCTAGCTCAATTAGTCGTTAGCCCTTCTTGGGATTCTTGGAATTTGAGAAATCCAAGAATTAGCAAGTACTCTCACCTCAGAGTAATTATCAGTATTGGAACAACCCACTCGCTTACCTCTTTTTTTACATAAAAAAAAAGTCTGAAATAAAAATCGGTGAACGCAAATAAAAGTAGGTATGCTTTTCATACATATAATGTAATCGAATAAAAGATAATATGATAAATGCGGTACATGGAAACACAAATTATTTCTTAAAGAATACCCTAATTGAAGAAACGTTTCGAAAAATTTAACTTAAATAAAATTGTAACTTAGTAGTTACTTATTTTAAATTAATCATAATAAAAACAATTGACGATAAATTAATCCACATTGAATTTAATAAAATTCGGTACATTACCATTAACAGGTAATAACTTGAACAACTGACTTTTTATGTAATTTTAAATAATTAGATTTTGACCTACTTTTGGTGGTAACAAATAAATATTTAAAAAATCAATCGTCATTAATTAGAAATTACTACACTTCTTAAAATTAATATGGCAATCACTAACCTTTGATTTTTCTTAAAAATCGGCAAGCGAGGTTTCCAGGAATGAAGAACACGCATTTGTTGAATTTCTCAAATTCCCTTATTTTTTGGTTCCATTTTATTGATGCAAGCCATTGTCCATGCTTCACTTTTTCCATTCTTTGTCAATTCGGTTAAATAATATCTTCACCATTTGGTCCATTAAAGTGGTAGATTCAGATAGGTAATCCATTTACAATTTTTAGGAATTTTGTCGTTAAATCAGTAATTCGTATTAAGACAAGAGTAATAATTAAGAATTCGCATTTGTTCCACATTTACTTGTTGAACTTTTGAAATTTAGGCACATATTAATTTGATTTATTAAATAAATTGCACGAAGGTTAACGTTTTAGTCACGAGATAATTAGTTATAATTTCGTCGATTTATGTCGTTGTAAATAATTTTAGATAAATTTTGGTACACAAACACTCGAAGTTAAATTTCACAAAAATTAACATTTAGTTATGAGATAATTATTCAAGTAGTTACTTTAAAGATACTTGAGAAAAAGTACGAAGTTTTCACTTCAAAGGTAACAGTAAAAGTGTCTATTCGTTTCTATATTTTTCAATATGGCGTATAAAAAATGACATATTTTTCGTTAAGATTCTCGGGGAAGCTTTTAAAGTTGCATAATTACAAGGGTTAAAATTGAACAAATGACTATTTTTCTGTCACTGTAAGATGACGTAAGTTTGAAATGTGTTCAGTGGCAGTTATTCCTCTTAATTCTGAGAAATAATATGCTTTGCTTTCAATAAGAACAAGATATAAGTTCTAAAAATAGCTCGACCGAGCCGCAATTCTGCCGGGACATACGAGGACTCTTCAACTATTTTTGAAAGAAATTCGAATTATTAGGGAAATTAAAAACGTTTCGACGTAAGTCGTAACAAAGAGACCATGACCAAGAACAAGATGGAGAGGTAACGCAATGTCTGATTTGGAAACAATGACAATTCAATACAACGGGGAGAGGTATGGAAAACAATTGGAAGGCAAGTCAGCGAATACCCATCCAAGGTTGTAGCGCTACAAAGACCGTGCTTTTATTAAAATATTATCAACCTAAAAACATTTCAAGGACCAATCAAGGGTAAGTTATTCCAATATAGTAATAATCCTACTTACCATGAGATGCAATGAGTCATTTGTTTCTTTTCATTGATGAAGTTATTAGTGCTTCTTTTGATAAGATGATACCCATTTTAAAAAATTCAATTTATTAAAGCAAAATTTTAAAAAATTAGTCAAAACGATAATTTATAATTTTTTTTATTAAAATATTTGTGTAACTTGAAAGCGTTTTTATATATTTATACAGTTTTATTGTGCAGTAAAATCAGTGCGTTTATACATTGAAAACAATTATAGGATTGTGTACTAAAATTAGTAATACAATTTACTACAATTTGTATAACTAGTTAGTAATAAGTAGTAAAAATTTGTAGCAAGCTGCAATAAAATTTTGTAGGCAAAATTTGTATTAGAATTTACTACAAATTGTAGTAATTACTGGTTATTAAGGTTATTTTATAACCTTATAATCAAACATCTGGTTAGCTTTAGCTTTAAGTTACTGAGAAGGTACACTTGTAACCGAGGTATTTTATTATGTTGAAGCTTTGAGTTAAAATTATATTTTGTGACATTAGATATTCAAAAAATTTAAAATGTTTAGTTGACCTTAAACTGATAAATAGTAAAATTAAATTATAGTTGAGGGTCTGAAGAGAACCCGACAACGGTTCTGAATGTTGTTGATTACTTAAACCTTTTTCTTAACTACAGTTTTACTATTTTAGATATTTGAAATCCTCTTTATACGTCCTTTTCTACGATGATGAAAAATTACCAGTTCCATTAAAAATACAACACATGCAATTATTAAGCCAATTATCCAAATCAAGAAAAGTCCATACAAATGTTTTCGGGTTAAAGTGACTTTAAAATTATTCTTCTCACTATAACTGTCAAAACTTGTATATAAACCAAAACTTGCCCTATCATATGTAATTCCGCTCTCTGTAATTCTATTTAAAAGTTTATTTATAATTGGTAAAAAATAATGTCCCTTAAACATGGCAACTGACATATCAATTTTTTGTATTCCGTTGTCGCCTTCTATAAAGTCAATATATTTTACTTCGTTTGGAAATAATTTAACTGTCAAGTATTTTACGGCAGGAATACTGCAATTCTGATCAAAAGCTACTTTTTTCACCCCCTCAGCATAACTGTAAGGTGAAAAAACTCGTATTTTTTTAACAATTTTTCTAATGACGCTGCTGTTACCATTATCGATACTTTGGAAATGATTTACAAGTGGTAAAGAAGCAACTAAGGATAAATCTGAATCCACCAATTTTTCCACCGTATCGATAGGTGGTAAATATGAAGGCTTTAAGAGAACACTGCTCAATTTACTCTGAAATGCGTTATCAATGTGCACAATAAAAAATAAATATAATATCATAAGGATCCGTAAAAAAGTCGGTTTTGGAGGATATTTTAAGGCAATTGAAAGTATTAACGAAAACGAGCTAAACATGCAATTCAACAAATTTTTGTACATGCTATGTTCGTTCAAACTTCTGGCTATTAAATTCCAAACGACGCTCGTCATTATAATATAAAATATTATTAAACACCAAACGTTGGTCTGAAACATTAAAAATATAACTTTCAAGTTTATTATTTGGGCAGGTTTAGGAACCAGCCAAACTCCTATATCGGATAAAATGGTGTCGCTTATGTCATATTGAACATAATCTGTAAATTTTTTTGTTATAACCATAGCTAATTGAATACCGCTTTTATTATTCAATTGGGCCATAGTTTGAAAATGCTTAATTACCAAATTTGCTTGAATTTTGTCCGCAAGTAGCTTAACGCTAAGAAGTGGTACTGCAGATGGAGGAGATATAAAATAAGACTGTTTATCCACCCCATCAATATTATAGGGAAACGCCTCCACTGTGCAATCCTTGAAATCTTCTGAAAGGTTATTCATATCTTTAATGTTTTTATAATCGCATTCCAAAAATTGGTCGACGAAAAAATGGCTTCCACATTTGTTTTTAGATGCAAAAGGACGCCAGATGTATAAACTCGGATTAAGTTGCAAGTTCTTGTTTAGCACCACCAAAATAACATTTCGTATGTAGTGTTTCCATAACAGTTCAAAAATATTCTTTGTTTCTGTTGCAATAGAAGTTATTATTGCAAATCTTGCTCTTGGACCATTTTTGGGATGCCACATTCCACTTTCAGTTAATTCGTTTAAGATTCCTCTTAAGTTGGAGGAGTCGTTTATATGCATTATGTAGTCATTGCCAAAATTTGTAGTTACGTTAGAAAAGGTTCCACTGATAGAAATTACTAATGGATTTCTAATAGAGTTTATAAAATCAACACTTGAATATTTTTCCATTATTAAATGTAAGGTAGCATCATTGAGAAATTCGTTGTTTATTATATTGGAAATGCAAATTGTAGTTTTTGACAATTTGTCAAGTTGAATTTTTGATTGTACATTAAACTCAGATGTTAAAATTATTATTAAAAAGTAAAATAAAATTTTTCTAACCATTTCCATATTCATCGGTACTTAACAACGAAAAGGACTAATTTAAATATGATAATGGGTAATATTAATTATACTTTTTGTTGTAGTTGTTAACTAAAAACTAAAATAACTTGACAAGTTTTTAAGTTTTTGTTACAAGTTACAGAAAGTTTTAGAAGCTTTTTAAAACTATTTATCATTTAACTTGAAATTTTGTTTACATGTAATAAATAAATTAATATTTATTATTGTGGTATCACAGAGAAAATTTGAAAATACAGAAAAAAAAATTTTAGATAATTTTAGATCACTTTTCATTTCTCGAGTCGTGTGTTATTTTCAGGATTTCGCTTTAGCCATTTAAATTTAATCTTCTCTATTTTAGTGACTTTTAATTTTTTCCAGGTTTGGCCAAACGTCACCTTGCGGGCGAAATTCGAGTTGATAGGAAAAACTTCATGTTCTTAAAGTAGATCTGAGTTCGCGTGCATATCACTCCCCCTCCAAATCAAATTTTTGAGTAAAATTGGCGTCAATCGTTAAAGCCTAAATGAGGTTCAATTTTTTTTATTTGATCTTTAAATATTATAATTTCTATTCTTCTACTTTGACTATATAACTAAAGTTGAAGGCAAATAAATTGGTTAATAAAATAAAAATATTTTTTGTGATTTTGGGTGTAAAGTGACTACTTTACACCCGGTTTTTCGGGAGTAAAGAAGCTCTTTTCGTCACACTTTATTTTTCTCCCGGGAGTAAAAAAATACCAAAAACTTTCAAAAAAACAAAAATTTTCAAAAATCATTTATTGACATATTTAATCTTAACCACACAATTGTGAAAAACTTGCCTGTCTTGCGTATCTACAACGTTTTGCGGTTGTCTTCGGCGAACGTGCTTTTTGTCGTTTTCATTTTTGATCTTCAAAATATGCGCCTGTCGGCGCATAAAAAATCCTGTAGGGGAGACTAGAACACGTAGATTGACTATCGTGGCTTTGTAGCCTGAAATATAAAATAATGTATAAATTCGCCCCATAAATACCGCTTTTTGCTGAGTTTGATAGTACCTACCACGTGATCCATCGATATCGAATTTGCGATTTTTTTGCAACGTGTCCATGAACATCGATAGATGCGACCACAATGTCGTATTTATTGATTATTTAACGATTATTTCTTAGTTTTTAGGCATTTTTAATTGAAAACACACGACACAATACACAAACGTGCAAACTTCACGAGAGCAGAAATCAAAATAAACATGGCGCTCCAACATGGCCGCCCTCTAGGGTACCAACTGGTGCCAAGAAAAACACCATGTTTACAGGTAGAAGTTGATTTTACACTACCACGATGTCAAATAAAACGTGTTATAATTTATAAAATTTATGCAATTATTGCAAAAAAATCGTGAATTTTGTCGGATATTATTCCCAAGTTCACGAAAAGCTGTTCATAATACTCGGGCTCCAGGGTTTCTCCATCTCTCGACTATTATTCCCCTCGCCGCCTTGCGGCTCGTGTCATAAACTACGTCTCGTGACGAAAAACAACTCCTTACGCCCTCGTGATATAAACTACTATTATTGAAAAATTGAAAGATTTTTGAACATTAGTTTTAAAAATTACAAAATAAAAATTTACCATTCTTATTTCGGATTTTATCTGAATATAAGTTATATGGAAATAAAAATAATTTTTCTTTCTTTCTTTTACAGTAATAAATTATTTTAAGAATGGAAACTATTAAAATGTTTATTCATAACTGATAGTTATTGAAAAAAGTAAAATAGATATTTGAGTAATGTTCCTCAATTATTTGAATTAACTTTAAAACTATAATTAATCAATCGTAAGTAATGGTCGTTTTCTTAAGAAAACTTACAACTAGTGTGAAGTAATAAGTTACTTCTGTTAAAAATCAATTAATGTTAAAACAAAATGTATAGTAATTCCATAGCTAGAAAATAATTATACAAGTCGGTTATATTCAAAACATAGAAATTTAATGATTTTTTCTATTTTTAAAATAAAATATAAACCATTAATAACAGATTGTGTGTGTTTTACTCATTCGTAAAAACAAAATATTTTTTGTCTTTCCGGGAGTAAAGCGGTCACTTTACTCCCACTTTTGCGGGAGCAAAGTGCCAGTTTACTTAGAAGCGGGACGAAAAGTAAAGTAGCGGGACGAAAAGTAAAGTAGCGGGACGAAAAGTAAAACAGCGGGACGAAAAGTAAAAAAATCAAATTTATTACTTCGTCTAAGATTCCAAAAATGCATACGGTACTTTGACAATGATATCATGTTACGCAAACTACCACATCTGGGGTAGGCATAATAAAGTTTATGGTTATTTTCAAGAAAGTCGACTACCTAAACCGCTTTTTATTTTTGAAAACTTAGATTTTATTTAACAAATTCTTCTAGAAATTCGAGTAGTTGACGAAATTAAACTTCGAGATACAGAAATAATCGATTTATAGCGGAAAGACAAAAAATAGTATATTCGCGCTCGGGAGTAAAGTGACTTCTCGTCCTTCGGGTAAATTTTCCCCTCGACTGCGTCTCGGGTAAAAACCTTTACCCTCATGACGAAAAGTGGCACTTTACTCCCTCGGTGTATAATATACTATTTTATATTATGTTGATTCGGTTTGTAATTGAGCTGATATAAAAATTAAATCCAAATAATGTTTTATTTAAACATCAACACTGGCATTGTAAAATTAATAAAACGTTAAGGAGGTACCATTATACCCATGGTACACTCCACCAGAACTATGGGCACGAATAGCTGTAGATTTTGCCGGATAATTCTAAAATAAAATATTTTTTTATCATAATAGATGCCCGATGGTTAGAGGTTATACCAATTATAAACATCACCTCCATTAGCCCAGTCCAATAGGTACTTTTACCTTGCAAAAGATGTAGGAAAGTTTATATTTGGCGTGATTGTTTAGTTAGGTAAGTTATATAAAATTCCAAGTTTTCGACCTTGAGGGGGTGCCGCTTGCGCCGCTATCTTGGTATGAAGGAGTAGAAAATCGCTTTTTTGCTACTATCTCGTTACCGCTACTAGATACGTTAATTAAGGTTATTATAAAAATTGTAGAGCGTGCAATTTTGCATATTTTTTGTTTTAATAATTTTTTTATAAAATTAATAGTTTTCGAGTTATAACGCTTTGAAGATGAGCGTTTCCGTCAATTTCAAAGTATTCATGGTCATTTAAAAAAAAAATTTTTTTTTTTGATTTATTAAGTTTTGATAGTATTTTTTTTAGTTTTAAAGAAATACTTGTCACTTTAATTCAACAATAGTCTTTTTATTTGAATTCCTGATTATTTTAATAATTTCACAATAAGCTCATTTTATAGTAAAATAGCTATATCTTTTTTTCTAAAATGAAATATAGCAAATGGTTATAAAATTTAGAAAACTGCACTAAACGAGCAACTTTTTAAAATAACTTACTAGGTTAGTGTGATACATTTTTTTTACAAAATGAAGAGTCGAAGTTAGCAAATAAAATAATTAATTCCTGAGTAGGGCCAAAACATTTTTTTTTCAAAGACTATGGCACCATTAGTTTTATTTTTATTTGTGATCAATAGCAGGGCTACTCAAGATTACTTAACCAAAATTAGAACCGTATAACAAAAATTTCGTACCTGTGGCGCACGATAACTCATTTAATGTGTCGCTTTTCACAAAATTCATAAAAGTACGAATATCTCAAAAATTAACGATTTTTTACTAAGGTCATATTTTGATTTTCTGGTCAGCCATAAGCTGGTCTATCAGCCCTCCAAGGGATAACGTTGAGTTTTGCGACACACTGTATGAGGGATGATAAGATTTCTAATAGATCTCATGATGCAATTTTTTTATATAGAAAAACTACAACACTTAGTTGCAAATGAGAGATTAATAAACAAGGTCTTACAACTGATATGAGTAAATAAGATGAAGCGGTACATTTAAATAACCATTTTTTGATGAACCCCGCTTGTTTTTCAATATGACCATCATTACTTTGAAATTGACAAAAATGCTCATTTTCTACCCGTTATAACTCTGTAACTATTAATTTAAAAAAAAAATATATATGACAAAAAATATGCAGAATCGCACGCTCTACAATTTTTATAATAACCTTAGTTGACGTATCCAAGACCAGTAACGAGATAATAGCAAAAAGCAATTTTCCATCCCTTCAAACCAAGATGGCGGCGCGAGCGGCACCTCCTAAAGGTCAAAAACGTGGAATTTTATATAACTTACCTAACTAAACAATCATGCTAAATATAAACTTTTCTATACCTTTTGCAAGGTGCAGCTATTTTTTTCTCTCTATGACTGGACTACATGGACCATGGTTAGGTCTATCAAAATTCATCGTGTCAGACAAAGTTCCACAATTAACGTCAAATGAGTTTAAGAAATTTTGTAGTTTAAACGCTATACAAATTAAGCCCAATATATATCGTAAGCCAGGCCCGTCGCCAGGGGAGGGCACCTGGGGGCACGTGTCCCCCCCCACAAAATGTTAAAAAAAATTTTAAATAAGGGAAAATTTGTTTATAATAATAAAAATTCTCTAAAGAGATACCATTAAAAATTTTACTTTTTACTAGTGCACCCCCCGAAATTAAATCCTGGCTAATTTAAGACTAATTCATAGGTTAGTGCCTATTTGGTAGTCAGTTTTATCAAACTCTTCAAAATACGCTTCTGTTTTGGCGATAATCGCTAGTTTGAGCTGAATTTTTGTCCCTCAAGCCAAGTTTTCATAATGAGAAACAAGAAAAAGTCGAATGTGGGTGCGGCAGCAATTCGTAGCGCAATTCATGCAATTTGGCGGCTACAATTCCGGATGAATAAGCTGGTGCGTTGTAGTGGTAAAACAGCATACTTTTAGTCAAATGAGACCGTGCCTTCAATTTCTTATCGAATCAGTCCAATAATTTACCTTAATTTATGCCCCCAATTTACAAAAACTCTATAGAGATTATTTTCTTCAAATCCTAAAAATCGTGTCATGATCTTTCCGGCCGATGAGATTGTTTTTGCAAAGACTCGGCTATTGTTACTCATAAACCACGCCTCGTAATGAAAAAAGACCCTTTATGTCCTTATGATATAAAGTACTATTTCAAACTTATCTGAATAAAAAATATTAATACATATTTAAAAATAATATTAAACCAAAAATATTTCACAGTCTAATTAGTTTAATTTTATTATTACAAAAATTACATGGTAAGTACATATAGTTCAAATTTTATAAATTTTTTTAATATAAATTTCCCTTAATAGTAACATTTAAAAAAATAATTAAATTAACAAAATTGAGATATTAAATTTTACTAGCTTCAGTCGGAGTTGAAATGCAATGAGACTCTCATTAATTAGGAAAAAATGTTGTAAATCAAAAACAATTCAGTCAAATAAAACAAATTAAATTTATTGTATCTTATCACAACAACAAAGTATTTCCAAAAAAATTATTATTATTT
Source organism: Rhagonycha fulva (assembly GCA_905340355.1). Lineage (NCBI taxonomy): Eukaryota > Metazoa > Arthropoda > Insecta > Coleoptera > Cantharidae > Rhagonycha > Rhagonycha fulva. The sequence goes on from HG996556.1 coordinate 42,975,130, forward strand.
AAATGCTATTAGAAACCGTTAAAATGCAATTTTTAAAATTATACACGAACGACCACCAACAACACACTTAATCTAATTCTGTCAATTATTTCAGGCAATGTCCGTTATTAGTTTTTTGTTAAAAAAAATTATGATGAAGCTACAATTACTTTCTTGCGAAAAAATATGATTTCTGCTAGAAATACAAAAAACGCAATTATTAGTCCAATTAACCATACAATAAAAATACCACATAAATGCTGAATTGTTAAAATAATGTTAGAATTGTTATTTTGATTGTCTGTATTACTTCCAGAATTAACGCTCAGTAGAATACCACTTTCTACGATCATGTTAATATATTTATCAAGAGTAAATAAAAAATAATGTCCATTTGGCATGGCAGTGAGAAATTGAATTCTAATAATTCCCATTTCATCGTTTATAAAAATAACATTTTTGTATTCCTTTGGAAAAAGCTGTTCCAAATTGTATTTTGTGAAAAATGTACTCATGTTGTGAAATTGGGCCACATTCTTTGTTACATCAAGAATATTGTTATTTGCTTCTGTGCATTTTTCCATCAGTTTTGCTAATATTTGCTTGTCGAAGTGTTCATCTAGTTGGAAATGTTCCATTAGTTGTGGAGTGGGAACCAATATCAATTCTGAATCTGCTAATTTTTGCATGGTATCAATTTGGGATCCATATATAGGTTTGAAAAGCATACTACTTAACATACTTTGAAAAGCATTATCAATATGCAATGTAAAAAATAGGTACACTATCATAAGTAACCGTAAAAGTGATGCTTTTGGAGTGAATTTGATAGATACTGAAAAAATTAATGAGAATGCGTTTAAGGTGCACTCGGAAAAGAATTTATATCTGCTTCCTTCACTTGAAAAGCGTTTTGATATTAAGTTCCATATAAAGCTTTCCATAAGAATGGAAACCAAAATCAAGCACCACACAGATTTATGGAAAATTAAAAATATTAGTAATACCTTACTTATTGGAGCAGGTCGTGGAACTATCCAGGATCCCATATCAAAAGTTATGGTTCTACTTAAATCAAACATTAAGGATTCCTCTACTAACCTAGTTCCTCTTTCAGCCATTACAATATCATCACTTCTGTTACTACTGATTTGTTTATTATTCTTGAACGTTTCAAATATAACAGAAGCTCTCAATTTCTTACCTACCATATCGATAGTTTTAAGCACTGGTAGCTTCTTAATATATCGAGGTAACTCATCTTTGATATTAAAATAACACAGCAATCGTATGGTACATCCACTGAAATCGTCCATCTGATGTATAAACACTTTTCTCATGATTTTAAAATTGGAACAAGAAAATTGCTCAATGTTAAAATTTTTACCACAATTATTTTTAGGGGCAAGTGGAAACCAGATGTACACATTTGGAGCAACAGTTGAGTTGCGGTTTAAAACCATTAAAACCACATTTTTGATGTAATATTTCCATAATAACTCAAATATGAATTTTGCATCCGTAACAGTAGATGTTATTATTATATATCTACCTCTTGGACTACTTTTCGGATTCCAGACGGTGCTATCCAGAAATGTGTTAAAAACATTCTTAAAATCGATTCCATGTTGAAAATATAAGATGTAATTGTTAGTAAAATCTGTAGCCGAATTATTTAAGCCATTTATTGTAGTTATTAAAAGCGGATTGGAAATTCTTCTTATAAAATTCGCCTTCTGATGTTGATCCATCACTACATGTATGGTGGCATCGATTGGAAAAACCATTTTTATTAATTTGGATGTACACATTTGTATTTTTGATAATTTCTTTATTGGTAATCCATTTGGTATTACTGATGTTAATATAACAAGACAAATCCACTTTTTAAAAATCATTCTAAAAAATGTTTGGCGTAGATTCCATATAAACGATGTGAGTTTTACAGAAAGATTAAAAACTTTGTTGTACACACGGACTTTAAAATATGTAAGTAAATGTATAATTATAATAGTTAGAAATACCTAATACATATCACGCAATCCTATTATTGTTAGCCAAATCATGCAGCTAAAGCACAATTATTTAGATCGGCCAGCTTTTAAATAAAAAGGTTTTTTGAAGTTAAAAATGATAATTGTTTATTATTAAGTTCCGTCAGCGTAACAAAAGAGTGCTGTAGAAATGCGCATTTAAGGTTTGACCTGGTATGAAACAAACTAAAAAAATTAAAACTCAGAAACTTTTAGCTACTAACTAAGAAGTTTTTTAGCTACATTTTTTTACTACAAAGTAATTTAGTAATTATTACATACATACATGTATGTATAGTCGGTTTTAAACGTCTTGCGACATTGTCCGATACCAAACTACCAACCTTGCGAATTGGCGCTTGGTTTTTTAGCATTTTACATTTTTTACCTACGACGAGGAGCCAGCCCGTCGGTAGAACCCCCAACCTGGAGGACCAAACGAGACGGCCAGAATAAGTTGTTACTTACCCGGATTCGAACCGGGTATTGAGCGTTCGTAGTCAACTCGCTTGACCATTGCTCTCCGACCGTCTCTACATACATACATATTAAGCTTTATTAATCAAAAATCAAAGTAAGTGATTTGGGCACTCTTACAGACCTGATGCATACAGTTCATAAGCATAGATAATTCTGTCAGCAGATTCAGTGCACTTCTCGTGCTACCACCGAGCGCATTATGTAAACTCGATCCAATCTTCAGTTATCGGCATTTTATATATTTACCTTTTTCTATTATTTTATTTATTTTCCTTTTCTGACAAGTTTAGTGCTTGCATTTGCTTTGGCTTCTTCTTATAAACCACTACACTGCGCACTCTTACAATCCACTACATAAATTTCAAAAATGACAGGATTTTGCCATTCTATTCAAATTGGAGAATCATGCCATCATCCACCCTAGGTTTAAATTTTGCTAACATGTTATTGGAATATGCAAGCAATATTAACAAAAATAACGGCCGTGCACAATCGGCAGAATGTCAAAATATTTTAGTAAAACTGAGTACTAAATGAAGGAAACTTACCTGAAACTTTTATTAAGCGTTCTTCTACGACAGAAACCATTGAAGGTGACGACGACATTGATAGTGACAGCTGAAAACTGAAGTTATCGTCCACACATTCTTACAGCACTTTAAGACAAGCTGCCAATTGCATTTGTTACATAGTTCTACTTTTCATTTCTCTCACAATATTTTCTCATGCCGGTCCTGCTTTATTATTTGGATTTATACTCATTTAAAATGCATAAATTAGAATGCAAGTGTTGATAAGCTGCCTGCTTTAAATGCAGCGTAGCAATATTGAATCGGCCCGTGCTATTTGTACAAGAAGGTTGGTTTATGTTTGATTATTAGAAATTTTCATCTAATAGAATAATTATCATCCATCTGAATGGTCCAGTTTTATTTGGCGTCATCTACCATCATCACGTCTTATTGATCCAGATAGGTTTAAGATCGACAAGCAGGGCTCTGTGTTGGCAAGTGTCAAGTCAGTTGTTGCCTGCTGATTACTGACAAGGACTTTAGTATTTTACCTGCGAAGCCACACGTCCACTCTCGATTGGAAGAAAGTACCTGTCAACTTAGGTTGTGTAAACTTACTAAAGCGCTTATGTAAGTAACTTTTTATTTTTTCCAATTCGTGTGACCGACGTGGGGTTTTTTGGCTTTTAGTACCTATTCATTTTGGAATAACCCTTAGGGTGACTTGTATAGATCTAGTTTAAAATTTTAAATTGTAGATTAGCCAATCACTATAGTGAAAATCAGAGTTTAAACCATAGTTACAGGTTAAACTCACACTGTACAAATGACCCTATAAGTGGTTATCAAGCGTGGAACTTTTTATTTTTAGGTGGGTGCACTTTTTTGATTGTGACACCGTATCTTTTCACATATTCTGTGTGTGTATTTTAGCACAGTCATTATACATTGCAATTATTGGAACTACGACTATATCTCCAATTTTTTTATCAATTAAAGCACTTTATTATTCTTTTGCGTTCTGTTGGAGTTTTTCCCAAGCTACCCTTCGTTTTCAGAACCAACTGTCTTGTCTCCGCACAATATCGAAAGCTGGTCTGTTAACATCGTGACTGGCAATATTCAGTCAATATTGATTCTTGCCATGCTCATATAGCCTAAAGCCTAGAGTCTTATTAAACAGAAAATAAAATATAATAGATACATTTTACATTGTTATTCAAGTAAAAATTTAAAGTCTGGCGTAGTTTGTTTTTGCCTAAGAATGAAAATTACACTTTTACAGTCTCATTTAAGTTATAGAAATCGATTGTTGGATTTTCACCTAAATCAGCGATTTTAAACAATTTCTCTTGCTTGTCGCGAGTTGAAAATGCAAAATTTGAATTCTACGATTCAAATTACGTGGCCGACAATGAAAAACACCACATTAAATATTTCATTCGGATTTGAAAAAAACGATGGACTAACCCCTTTAAATTTTTTTCAAGCCAAAAAATTAATATTGGAAAACTCACTCTTTTTTGACGTATTCTTATGTATTTTGATGAGAAAATTGTTCTGGCGCAGTTTATTTCTGGCTAAGAATAAAAATTACACTTTTACGGGCTCATTCCAGTTGTAGATATTCATTTTTAGATTTTCACTTATATCGGCGATTTTGAACAATTTCCCTTGCTTTCCGCCAGCTGAAAATGCAAAATTTGAACTCTACGGACCAAATTACGTCGCCTACAATGAAAAAAAGCACTATAAAATTTTAGTCGGGTGCTGCAAAAATGGTAGATTAACCCCTTTGAATTTTTTTCACCCCAAAAAAATATTGAAAAAGGCGTTTTTTTACCTATTCAGATTTGAATTTTTCAGTTTACATTATTATGTTCGGTGGTACAACAGAAATCCATAGGATATTGATAGAAAAATGTAATTAAAATGATTTTCAGATACATTGCTTTTATTTAGGGGCTTATGTAATAAATGATACTGTATAATATAGGTAGAATAGATATAAATATTGTGCCATTATTGGAAATAAATTTTTGTATATACAGGGGCGGATGGACCCACCGAGATATTTCGTGATTTCGTAAAATTTTATTTCGTAAAAATTCTTCGTAGATGATGATGAAAATTCTTCGTTGTAGATTATATATGAAGTGATCTCGGCGAGATAGCTCAAAAAAAAATTCACCAGCAGCTCGTTAAATGGGAACATTCGCAAATCTTTCCGAGGGTACGTGGGTTCAAGACGAAAATGAAATTAATCAAGTCGAAATTAATAACAATTAAAATTTTCATTTATTCAAAATTAATAATAAAAATTCTTATCAAAAAGATCCTTTTGCAACTTACAAATTTGAGTTCTGAAAGCGTGGTGTATTTTTGTATTAGCAAATACGAATGCGCTATTATAATTGAAAATCAAACAATCAAAAATAGCAAAATAACGCATTCGCACCCACTATTGTGTATTCGTGTTCGCAAAAACAAATTTACAATAAATGCATTTTATGTGAAATCAAAAAAAATCCAATTGAAAGATTAATCAAAAAAAATAAAGTTTTATTGGCGCCACAAATTTTTAATATCACAAACGCGTATTTATGAAAAATGTTAAAGAATTTGTATTTGAGCTCTTTTACCTTGTAAAAATTCATATAATTGGAACTCCTCACTCGACTCGCATTGAATGTCGATCTTTCCACCAAACGTTAGTAAATTTTTCCAAAAAATGAGTTGATCCTCGCAGACAATTGCAAGTTCTGCGAACTAAAAATATTCTCCTGTCCAATTCTGAACAATTCCAAATTGCAGACCAATAACTTTGGTCAAACGCCAATCCAAGCTTCAAAAAGAATTCTGGTCCTCACAAAACCATAAGACGATCTCACTTATTAATCACTACAAGTTAACGCCTTTTTCGGAGGCCAAAAATAACTCAACAAAATGACTCAATGTTGACTCTCTCACGACCCTAGGTCGATTGACTTTTCCAAAAATTTACCTCCCTTTGTCGATTTTTCATATCGCACCGAACTTGCGTCGTGCGGATAATTTTATCGCGCGCTCACTTTCAAATTTTAAATCAATTTACAAACAAAATAAATTCAAAATTTCAAAATTTTCAAATAAAAATAAAGTTTGTGTTTTTTGTGTTATGAGTTACAATTTACTTTCATTTTTTTTAAATGTCTCTTTGATACATCGTACCAAATAATAAGAAATAAAAGAAAAACAAAATTATCAATTTCGACTCAATTTTATATAAAATTGATTTTTTTAAAAGTCGCTTCACGACAGTATATTATTATTAACAAAAATTCATCTAAAGTTGCTAAAAGATTAAAAGAAATCTACTCTGTTGTTTTCCACTTTGAAAAACTGGGCAGTTAAATTTAAACTTGGTTGTACATCTCTTGAAGATGCTCCACGCAAAGAACGGCCAAAAACTGCAACCACTGTAGTTATACAACATAGTATTCATGAAATAGCTAATATTAGAAGAAAGGGTTCGGTTCACTTTACACCAAAAATTAAACATGATAAATCTTTAAGCAAGATGGGTCCCAAATTTGTTAAAATGTGAAGAAACAAATGATAAAATGTTTTTCGCAATCCAACCGATTATGAACGCCGATTTTTTTACTACAAATGAACCATGGGTTCGGCAGAAACAATACAACAATCCAATCAATGGATGGAAGTCAGAGTGGTCCTACACCAATGAAAACTAAATCAATTTGATCTGTACTTTTTGGCGTGCAAAAGGAATTATTTACTTCCGATTTCTATCTAAATGTAGGATTTTCATACCCTTAGCCTCTAATGCGGCTAATGAAATTTGACATGGTTTTTGGTAATGATATTTTAAACATGTGTACCAAAATTTATGAGGGGATCTTAAAAGATGCGCTTGGTACACGAAATTTACTTCCGATTTCTATCTAAATGTAGGATTTTCATACCCTTAGCCTCTAATGCGGCTAATGAAATTTGACATGGTTATTGGTAATGATATTTTAAACATGTGTGCCAAAATTTATGAGGGGATCTTAAAAGATGCGGCTTGTACACGAAATTTACTTCCGATTTCTATCTAAATGTAGGATTTTCATACCCTTAGCCTCTAATGCGGCTAATGAAATTTGACATGGTTATTGGTAATGATATTTTAAACATGTGTACCAAAATTTATGAGGGGATCTTAAAAGATGCGCTTGGTACACGAAATTTACTTCCGATTTCTATCTAAATGTAGGATTTTCATACCCTTAGCCTCTAATGCGGCTAATGAAATTTGACATGGTTATTGGTAATGATATTTTAAACATGTGTAGCAAAATTTATGAGGGGATCTTAAAAGATGCGGCTTGTACACAAAATTTACTTCCGATTTCTATTTAAATGTAGGATTTTCATACCCTTAGCCTCTAATGCAGCTAATGAAATTTGACATGGTTATTGGTAATGATATTTTAAACATGTGTACCAAAATTTATGAGGGGATCTTAAAAGAATCGCTTGGTACACGAAATTTACTTCCGATTTCTATCTAAATGTAGGATTTTCATACCCTTAGCCTCTAATGCGGCTAATGAAATTTGACATGGTTATTGGTCATGATATTTTAAAAATGTGTACCAAAATTTATGAGGATATCTCAAAAGATGCGGCTGGTACATAAAATTTACTTTTGTTATCTAAGGGTAGGTTTTTCAGACACTTAGTTTTGAGTTTGAGTTCGTGTACAACTTCAGCCACGTAATATTATTTTGTTTAATTTTAAGAATATGTTCATTTTTTGTTTTTAGCTTTAGTATTTCGAATGTTTGTTAAGTTAAATTTGCATTTTTATTTGTTTAAAAAACTATGCACCTACGACCTGTAAGATTCTCTACTGAGCTTAAGGTAAGTGAGGTTTTCGGATTTTGTTTGTTTTGATGGCAACAACATTTTTTATTGTCGATTGACACTTCGAAGTTGCAATCTTCAGATGCAATTATTCAATCAATCCTTTTAGTCGTCAAAATAAAAAAATTTAATCCAAAAAATTAATAAACTTCAGATTCACTTTATTGGCGAAATTTGTTACAATTCGATCAACTAGGTTCCTATTATTAAAATTTAGTTTTGTCAAAAATTCAAAATATTACAATTTTAGGCTAAAAACAACCAATCTTAACTCTAACATGTAATCATTGTCTCTAAAATCAGACAAAATCAGACAAACATGCCTAGAAAATGATGGAAGGAAAGACAAGCAAGGAGAAAACACACAGGTAACGTTTTATTTACGACTAAAATGCATCATTATATTATGTTTATGAAATATTATCATTTCAACTAAAAATATAATAGTTGAAATAATTAGACCAGACACCCATATAGCAAAGAGACCATACAAATGTTTCGTATGTAACCGCGTTTCAGAATAATTCTCTCTGCCGCTGTTTTTGAACTCATGTAGTAAATTTGAAAATCTTACATACAAAATACCACTTTCTGTAATCCTATCAACAAATTTATTTAAAACTGGTAAAAAATAGTGACCTTTCTTCATGACGACCATAGCTTCAAATCGAAAGAATCCAGAATCGCTTGAAATGAAAGTAACATCACTTGTAATTTTCTTAGGTACAAAGTTCGAAATTATGTTTTTGGGAGAAGGAATACTGAAATTTTTGTAAGTATTTATTTGGGTCAATAAATTCGTGTAATTATCAAAACTTATTATTTGAATTTTAGCAACAATATTTTTTAAAATAGTGTTATTGTAAATCGTGTCTTCTTTAAGTTTTTCCACGAACTGTGGATAAGCGCACAAGCTTAATTCGGAATCGATTAGTTTTTCAATTGTGTCGATTTGCTTCCCATACACGGGTTTTAAAAGAATACTACTCAGTTTACTTTGAAATGCGTCGTCGATATGGATTATAAAGAACAGATATAGCATCATAAACATTCGTAAAAGGCTTGATTTGGGAGGACACTTTATAGAAACTGAAAATATCAATGAAAATGTAGTTAAGATGCATCGTGAAAATTGTTTAAATATTTTATTTTCGTTTGAACGTCTTGCTATTAAATTCCAAATTATACCTGTCATAATAACGTAAATTATAATTAACAACCACAGCTTTTTTTCAAAAACCAAAAAGATCACCTTAAAATTTGGAATTTCATCTGGACGAGGAACAAGCCACGATAACACGTCGTAATAAATTGTATTGCTTAACTCGTACTTTACAGAGATTTCAATTTCTCGCATCATTTTTGGGGTTATTATAATATCATCGGTGAAATTGTTTAACACTTTTCTATCGCGGAATTGATGGAACACAACATTTGCTTGCAACTGCTTACCAATTAATTTAATGAGATTCATTAATATTGCAGAAACGGGGGAGACCGTAAACATCTTTTTCATATTGTCGGAAATATCGTAATTGTATAAACGAATCGTGCATTTACTAAAATTCTGAGATTGACTTCTGAAAGCCTTCCCAATTTTTTTGGAACTACAATTTGGGAAGTGATCCACGACAAATCTTCGTCCGCATAGATTTTTTGGTGCAAAAGGTAACCAGATGTACACTTTTGGAGCAATTTCCAGATTTTCATTTAACACAATCAGAATGACACTTCTTATGTTATGATTTTGCCATAACATTTTAAAAATGCTTTGTATATCGTGGACAAAATAAGTTATTATTATATATTTCCTTCTTGGACTGTTGTTTGGGTTCCAAAGTTGACTTCTAACAAAAGCATTGAAAGTCACATTTAAATTTATATCATCTTGAACGTACACGATATAATTATTATTATCACTAAAATTCCCACTTGTATTATAAAAATTGTCGGTTATTGTTATTATAAATGAGTTCGATAAATCACTTACAAAATTTGCTTTTAGATGTGGTTGTATCATAACATGAATATTGGTGTCCTCCCCAAAAAACGTTTTTGATATCCTTGATACACAGGTTCGAGATTTTGAGACTTTCTCCAGCTGGAATCCATAATTTGCATGGATGGAAATTATTAACGAATTATATATTAATATTCTTCCAATCATTGTGATTTAGAACAATTTATTGTTAACAGTCCTTTTGATTTTCAACCCAGTTTTAAAAGCTTTTACAATGCTTGCATGTTATGTACCTATTAGAGTACAATGCTAACTAATCAGAACCAACTTAAACGGTGAAAAAATTCAAGGTTTTGAAGCTATAATCTTCATAATAAGATGTTTTCAAAAGTTTCACCGAATGATTAATTAAAGTTACGTCCATTTCATTTACTTACTTTTACTAGCTATGTAATTAAACTTGGTGGTGTTTAACTGCACCTTAATGTTGTCGTTAATAGCTTCTTGGCTTCAAATGCAAATCAAATATTTGGATGACTTACTACTTAATTAAATAAAAAAGTAAAAGAAATTAAAATGGAAACTTTAGAACTTAGCACCCAAAATATGGAGTTGTTTAAGAAGAAAAGAGCCATCAATTATTACCTAATTTTTGCACTAACTGTCTCTATAAATATACATTTAGCCATCAGCCGCAGGGCAGACTTGCCTTATTTCGCAGTATATCTAATTTCGTTGCAATTTTTTTTATAGAATTTTATTTATTTTTTCAGATTTTAAACACTGGAAACCTTCCATCACACTATCAACACTAACATTTCAAGTGTTTAAAATTTTAAAAATGAAATAATTTCTCAAAAAATGCTGTGAAATTAGGAAAACTTAGCAAGTCTGTCCTACAATATGATGTTGTCATACTATTTTGTAACACCCTGTCCCGCTTGCAATCGAAAATATTGCACAGTATGTGATACGGCATGGTAAATATATTGTCGTGTTCTGATGAACAACTCTCAAAGTCCGTGCTCAATTTGTCGGAGTTTGCAATATAAGACTCTCCCAAGTAGTGAGTTCAATTGAGATTTCAAAATTTCCACAAGTAAATAAAACAAAATTATGCAGGGCATTAACAAAAATTTACTTAGACGAATTTTGGTGCTAATTAATGTCTTGATTACAAATAAAAACAAAATTTTTGCAATTAAATCAATTTCAACAATAAAATAAACCAGATATTGACGTGATCTATTCACAAGTTCACACATTTACTGTTTCAAATTTATAACTATAACTTGTCGATAAATCGTACGTTGTAATTATTAAACAATCTGAAATAAAATAATTGTACACATAATAAATTAAAATTGTTTGATTTAAATGTTCGCGCCGACCTGTAATTGAACGCGTAATTCACAGCTGAACGCAGCTATCAGTAGAAACAGTAGTTTGTAATGACGAATGTGGACTACACGTGTTGATTGAAAACATCGTAATAAAGTCATTTACAACAACGAACAAGATTAATCCAATAATTAAATAGTTGTAACGGTGCTTTAAAATTGGTACAAATGTGAAATTCATTTGTTATAAACGAAGATTCCATATTTGAAAAAGTGTGTCTCGTGTATAACCTCAAATTCTTCAAACTCATAATTTTCAAATTCCAGATAAATAATGTTGAAATAACGAAAAATAAAAGAATTTAAATTTTATTTACCGTATGAATGACTTCAAATAATTCGGTTATAAGTGGATAAATCATGATGAGATTTCATAAAATGAACGGCCATTATTCCAGTTTAACAGGTAAATTTTCCAAATTTTACATTCCATAATCCAATCTTCAACACATTATAATTTTCATCATGCTGACAATTCACTAACATTACTTGCTATCATAATTCACAAATTATTTGCAAATTGCTACGTTTTCAAAATCACTGAGAATTTTATTGTCTCCTCGAGTTCACTACTTTCTGCCTTCGCTTCTCAGTCAGCAATCCCTTCTCGCACCAAAAAATCTTTCACTTCCTGTCCTTTCCAGGTTTTCGGAAAATTGTGTCTCATGCCGATTGGTCATCTCAGCCAGCCAAATTTGAAAAATTTTATAAAAAAAATTAAATGATACCAATTTAATTCAAATTTGAATTGCTTCCAACACCATCTAGTTCAATTCTTCTTTATTTTTATTACATTTTTTAATAAAATGGGATGAAACTAAAATATTAGACCCCACATGTTATACATCATTGAAAAGAGAATAAAAAACGCCATTTAAAAATGTCAAAATCAACTATGGTTTCTATTTAAAAAAACACAACTTTATGTTATAACTCGGAAAATAATCTAGATATTTAAAATCTCTTTATCCCATTTTGTTGCCCTTAAAAAAAAGTCTGAAGAAAATGTTAACACTTTTTTGATAACTTCAAAAACAACCAAGATATCGACATTTATAGAAAAGTTCAATTATCGAACTTTTGGCTATAACTCGAAAACAAAAAAAGATAGCAAATTCTGGTTTTCGCCATTGAAATTTTCTCAAAAAAAGAGATCGAGGATGCGCCATCCATTTTTTGATATCTCCCATAGTTACCGATTTCCCCATAAGAAGGATCGAAATTGAGCCACCCTGTACACCAATAGTTAGCCTGCTTATCCACCTATAAACAGCCCCACGCTTTTATATTGATGTTTTCACGAAGCTTTTTTTGCTTTTATTAAAATTATTTTCTACTTTTTAGTGCACTTTTGTGATTTTAAATAAAAGGTTTTTTTAAAAAATTTTTAATTTTTTATTTAATTTTTTTTTCTACTAAGTCATTCGTTTTTTTTTTGATCTTGTTCTGTAATCTTCCTTCTTTCAGTATTTCTCGCCTGGGCCCATAACCTGTTAAACTAATTAATTTATCCTTTCAAATTTCAAGAAGTCTCAAAAAATTTCATAGCAAGATCAAGAAAAAATCACGTTGCAAGAACAAAAGATGCAATTATAAAAAGATGTTGAATCTATCAATATAAAACAAAAATAAAATAATATTCCAAAATTAAAAACATTAGAAAAAATCTGATGTGGCCAGCACATAATCTCCGGCCTATCTAAGTATAATAAAAAAATCTGTAAATTTCGCCCTCTAGCGAGCACAGCACCTAAACTTTGATATTATATTTAAGAAAAACTCTCGTTAATCCATTCATGAGCGTCACTAATTAGATAATAATCCCTTTTTGATGAGGTTCCGGTTTGTGAGTTTGTACCAAAATCAAATAGGCTCTTACAAAATGGGTACAAATGTTACATACATAGCAAATTTCAAAATCTTAGAACAAACCCTATAAGAGTTATCGCCAATGCGGTCATACAGACATAATCGCAAAAGTATGAAAAATGAGTTGTGATGACCCTAATTCGTGTTTTATTCATCAAAAACTCACTACCCGATTTTTGCACGATTCCTATACTTCCCTTACAGATATTAGGTGCCTCGTATGTGCAGGAGGTAAAAACATAAAAAAAGTGTAATTAAGGATCGTTCACGCCTGGGAGAGGATCACAATACCTGACTAACAAGGGGCGAGCCAAAATTGGCTCTCACCAATTTGCACCATTTTTAATATACCTTTTGGTCATAATTATTTATACAAGTAAAAATTAAAAATCCCTTAACTCAACCAAAATCGATTTTGAATAAAAAATTCGTATGGTTGCTGTATAAATTGCATGTCAAGGTTTTCAATGTATTTCTTATGAAAACATCATTGGTTGCATAATCGTAATGCATATGTTACGTTATAAAATATTACTCGCGATGTACCTATGCAATAAAAGATTAATGGCAATTTCCATTCTTCAAAATCGATTTTCGGGGAAAGGTTTGTAGAATTGACGCTAAAATTAAAATTTTACGATTGAAACCTCGACTACTTCTGAAAGAGCAAATTTTAAATAAGAGAATTAGGTGAAGAAAAATGCCTTAAAACCACCAGTTTTTTCAAAAATCGATTTTAAAAAAGCTCGATTTTCATAGCAATTTTCAAGTTAAGTCGCTCGTGATTGGTGAATCAATGCATTCTATTGTCGGTACGTGTGCACCTATACAAAATAGTCGCAGTGATGTAAATTTTCTCATTACTTTTTCGCGTGAATCCTCCTCGTGCCATGGTGGTTTTCATCAAAATTGACTTTCAGCATCCTTCGGGCCATTTTGATGAAAACTACACTCATTATAAAAATACCCCTAGGCCCGTGGGTTAAGAAAAAAGTGGATCTTTGAAGAGTGAAACTCGTTTGCGTGGATTCTAAAAGAATGGTGGTTGTGCAAGGAAAAATTGACTGAAAGCACTCCTCGCTGCGCTCGGGCGCTTTCAGCCATTTTTCCGGCACATTTACATCACAATGCAAGTGTCGCCCCGGTTATCGCCTCTCTGCGCAAAGCTTAGACTAGTTCAATCCACACGGACTGACGACAGAATGCCTGAATTCACCAATCACGAGCGACTTGGTTTAAAATTTGCTGCAAAAATCGAAGTTTTTAAAATCGATTTTTGAAAAAAATGGTGGTTTTAAGGCCATATTCCTCACCTAATTCTCTTATTTAAAATATACTCTTTCAGAATACATCGAGGTTACAATCGTAAAATTTGCATTTTAGCGTCAATTCTACAAACCTTGCACCAAAAGGTATATTAAAAATGATGCAAATTGGTGAGAGCCAATGTTGGCTCGCCCCTTGTAAGTAAATGTGACCAGGGGAGTTAGCCAAATCTGACATCCGCATAAAAATCCGATTTGGTGAATATTTGAATGAATAGTTTTTGTAAAATTCGATTTGAAAGAATTAAGAAGATGTGACTATCAGACATAAGGGACTCAGAATCAAAAGTCGCCATTTGATTGGTAAACGTGCACACAAAAAACCGACCATTCTTTTTATCTAGTTTCCTAGGGCTACCCCCAATATTTACAAATCATAGCTCGGCCTCCGGCCTCGCACTTCACAAAATAAAAAATATGAAGATGTCATAGAAACAGTACAATTTTTTGTGTTCCGGCTCCAGGTAGGTACGAGTAAAAAATATTAGTCAGCAAAGAGTTCTTAACCCTTTCAACGCTTAATTCGACTTTAGTCGAATGGCTCATAAAAAAACATTTAGTTTAGAAAATTGTGGAAAGCGTAGGCCGAGCTATGTTACTCCGGGAAGAGCAAACTAACTGTGACTAAAAATTGAGAAAGTGGTCAAAAATGCGAACGTCCTTAATAAAGCGAAACCTTAAATTCCAAAACCGTTTTTCTTTTTTTTGTAATATTATGATCAATTTTGCATAAAAATTGAAAAGAAGATAACCTTCCACACTACGTTAGTATAATGCAACTAGCAATTAGGATTTCTAATGAATTTCGCCTTCAGGACCTAAAGATTCACTAAATTATTCATTTGGATGTGTAATCTAACTGGGCCCACGAATTTAAAAATGCTCTATAAAAATTACGATAGTTGGGGATGTAAATGACAAATATAACATAAAATTTTGCAAAAAATTCTTAAATTTGGACGAAATAAGGCAAAAACTGTATAGATAAAATGCGAGCATTGTATTGACTGGTTTCCTCATCCCACATCCTTCCCCCTCCACCTTTATTTACCTTTTCAAGTCAGGCTCAATGCTATCAAGAGTAAGAAATTCCATATTTCGATGTAAGAATCCACGTATTTGTGGGTTGACGTTTTTAATCTCACCTTTGATGAATAAACTTACGATCGCTCTTAATTTAGTGATTTATTAAAGGTACACTGCCACCAACTCAGGAATTTATTTAATTGAGCTCTGAATCCGCTCAATGATTGACATGGAAAACTCTGAAGATTGAACCAAAATTTTTACACTAATTAATTAGATTTTTTTTTTAGGAAATGCATATTCGGTTGCTGAAGTAGTTCTAACAATTTTTAGCAAGGAATCCATGTTAATCATCTCGGAAATATTTTCACAAAATGGCAATAGCTGGATATAAATATCTCGGTTTATTTCTGAGGTTAGGAAGGCTTTCCAATTAATTTTTATTGCGTTTATCTAAACATTTAAATACAATAATATTATGCTAATGGAGAAGTGGTACACTTGATTCCTTTTTCTTATACAGAAAAAGCGTAATTATAGTTGCTCGTTAATCCACTCATAAGCGTCGTGATCAATCTTTAACACATTCATTCACTATAAAATCTTGAAATATCTTTGGCAGAGGTAGACATAATTATTGTAAAACCTTCATTTTGTGGAAAAAGAAAAAAATCAATAAACAATTTAACAAATTTTTATTGTCAAAATAATAACAAATTTTATTACACACAGACTAGAACGAATTACATTGATTGTGTAAAATTCGTGAATGAAAAGTACAATACAATTAGAAAATATTCGATAACAATGAGATATCATAAAATAAATCTTTGGTTTAGTGATGTTCTTACTTTGGTTATTTTATAAAAAATTTTATATTCTCGAATTTAAACTTTTTAGAAATACTTAAAAACTTGGCACCAGAATTAGTAATAAATGCATATAAAAAATTCTACCAACAGTAACTTGGAAGCAATTAGGTAGTGTATATTTTAAATGTAAATAAAGCACTTGAATTTATAAAAATTTTGTAATAGCACAAACGTATGATTCACCCTGTATAGAAAATTGTCCGATTATTCGATATTCAAAATGAGAAAGTTTTCCTTGTGTACTTCCAATTTGCTAGTAATAAAAATTTTCTAATCTAATTTTTAAGAACACTTTCGTTATGAGTTTCTAGGCTACAAAATTGCATAAATAATAAAAAGTAACAGACTTAAAAAATATAAAATAAATTAATCAACGAAGATTTGTAACTTAAAAACAGATTCTTATCAACAATTTGTAATTATGACAGTCAACCAGGATTTACTATTTAATGGACTGTATAAAACGCGCGATTTACATCAAATTTGTATCTCAAATTAGAACAGTCCACGAAATAAAACGGCGAAGACTAAAAAACAGTCATCCCATTTTAGTAAAGCAGAAAAATATAAAATAATAAATAAAACTCTTTTCAGTGGCAGTGAAAATGAGATTAACAAATCGTCAGGTTTGGGGTGGTAACTCAGGGATTGCAAAAAAAATTGTTATCACTTAACATCCTTGACAGACCCAGAGCACCATATCAAATTAAAGCACCTTATTGGTTGAAAACTGAGGATGTATATGAAATGTATAAAAGTGGCGCCCTTTTTAAATTCCTCCGCTCAAGAGGGATTGATATCTTAGTGGTTAGCAATACGCCATAGCATAAGCCATTATTTCCCATTAGCTGTATAAGTTATGATTCTGAAAATCTAAGAATCAATAATACAGGCGCGCTTTGACCTACCGAAAGTTTCCCGGCGGGCCTTCAGAGTTTCAAGGCTAAACAAACAATGTCATCAACATAGAAAAAATAGGAATTTTATGAAGAATATAGAACATAAGGGTCAAATTTTCCGTGCCCTAAAAGCTCCCCCATCAAGCACCATAGATAATTTTAACTTGAAAAACTCAATATATAAGCTCATGTGATGCTTCAAATTTTGGTACGGTGCTTTAGGGCTGTATAAAATGTTGTGCTATCTAAAACCTTAGACGGAAGCACTGTTAAAATTACTCATTGCTGGTAAAAAAGCAACTCTTGCTTAATTTAATTTTAAATAATTAAAATTGAATACGATATTTGCTAGAACCAGAATCAATTGATGACTTGCTATCTCTTCCAACCGAAGATCCTCTTCTTATTGGAGAATTCCTACTAAATAATCGTATTTTTGAAGGAGATGGTAAAGAACTTGCCGAATTATCGCTCAAAGTAGAAGCAGAATCTCTTTCACCACCAGAATTAACGCGAGGTCTTGGAGTTGGTTTTCTTAAAGATGAACTGGAACCGCCGCTTTCCGATAATCTTCCATACTCACCCAATTTTCGGGGAGGAGGAATAAGGGAGCGAGCAGGTGATGTTCGATGACTGCTAGCATTTGAACTTAACGAATCTCCGCCGTCCGATTTCTTGCGCGGCATTTCCGTGTCTAAGCGGTTGTAGTCGCCAACCCGCCTAGGCAAACCAGTACGGTGAGACGAACGTGGAGGTCTTGGCAAAGAACTTGGCGGTAAATTATCTGCACAATGAGTGGTGGGGCTGTCCGGCACGGTCGAACCAACGTCTACATTTTCCTGCATTCTCTGCTGTTGCGAACTTCTGCCTTGCTTTTCAAGCAACAACATTTCGCCCGATTCGTGTCTGGCAGGTTGCAGAAGGAAGGTGCCCGATTCGAACAGCCCACCACTGTTCGAATTCACACCCGCCAATAGTGGCTTGGGTATTTTTCCTTTTCTCTGCGCAGCGACTGGATTAGTGAATCCTGGAAAACAGCAAAGACCCCGCTGAAAACGAGAAGAGAAAGGCCAGAGTTTGGACGTGTCGGACCTGCTTATTGATGGTTAGTCACGGCACGCCACTCTGCTTCGACACCACATGCAATAGCAGCAGGTAAATGTAATTAACAGCACACATTTCGCTTTGTTTTAATTTAGCAATGGTAAAATGGGAAAAGTTAGCAACAAAAAACTGCTGGTGTGAATTAACTAATAACAAAATTTTAAATTTTAAAAACATTTATTTAAAAAAAGAAAATAAAGTTTTTCATGCTCTCTCACAATTAAATTTGACCAACGCAGCATGCACTGGATTTTTTGTCCAAGTTGGCCCATTCATTTCTACTCAAAAATTAAAGCTTTCAAAAATATTTTGAAGGTACATTCATTTAGGCTTCCACTTTCATCACTTTTTTTATAGTGCGGTAATGTACATAGCCAAATTTTGGAATTTTCTGTAAAGGGATGCTTTCAAAACAAATATTTAATTGTGTCGCTTCCTCTCCAGGTCCCTAACTAATACTTTAAGCAACAGTTTAATCATTTTTAGAGGTGGCTGAAAATTTAACGTGGGATCCAAACCACGACATAAGCAATATAAGTGCAACAGTGAATTAAATAAGAACCGTTCGTAAAATATTGTCGGCATTCAACGAAAATCCATTAAGTGCATATATTGAGAAATTGATGTCCGTTTTCACCAACAATTCTCTTAACTTAGGGAATTGTTGGTGAAAACGAGCAAGAGTTATACAAGCAATTTTATACTATTTAGATCGAACCCATTATATCAAAAATGATTATTTAGTCTTAGTGAAGGAGTCAGTGTGGCTTGCAGGCTAAAAAGTTTGGAGACATAATTTACAATACTGAAGATTTCCAAACAAGCGCTCGCCTGGGACTTCATAAGCAAAGTCACACATAGGAATGTACTGAGATTTATGTTGTTGGTAAATTACAATAAACGATTTCTTTCACTTCTAGTTGGCATATACCAGTGTGTAGCATTTAACTCTAATGTGACCTCATTTATGTTCGCTTCACTGTTTGAAAGTACAGATGTATCTTATAAGTTTAAATGGTCTAAGCGTAACATTATCTACACCCCCCTCCCCAAAAAACCCCTGGCGTAATTAGGTTTGGTTTATTTATTACCAACTTAAAAGTAGTTCCAGATTCCAGTGCGGCTTTTAGGCTGTACTAGAGATGAATGCGGGACTAATTTTTTGTCCCGTCCCGTCCCACAGTGCCGCCTCGTCGTGTAAGTCCCGTCCCGTGGATCCCGCACGTCAGACGCATGCGCAGATTAAAAATTATGACTTAAATTTGAAACTGCGCATGCGTCTGACAGCGTCTACTTTCCAACTGCTGAAAAACTGGGCTATTACTAGGGCAATTGTTTTGTTGAAGTTAAAATAGAGATGAATGCAGGACGGGACGGGATATTTTTTTGTCCAGCGGGATATTTTGAATATTTAGTCCCGCGCAGGATATTTTGTCAACTCAGTCCCGCGCGGGACGAAATCCCGCAGTCCCGCATTTGATTTATTTTATACAACGCAGCCCGAATAAATTTTTTTGATTTTTTTGTTAACGCATATTACTTAGAGTAAATGTAGGGAAAGGATTCAATAAGTTAAATTATGAAATAGAAGGGGAAACAATTTCGTCCCGCGAGGGACTGCTTTAAAATCCCATCCCGCGCGGAACTGAGTTGATAAAATGTCCCGCGCGAGACTAAATATTCTAAATATCCCGTCGGACAAACAAATATCTCGAGGGATATTCCGTCCCGTCTCGCATTCATTTCTATTTTAAAACACGATTTTATCATAAATTTTAAAACACGCATTCATCTCTAGCTGTATTGTATAAAATAAATTTATAAATAAAACGCGGGACTGAATTGGCATCGTCCCGCGCGGGACTGAGTTTATAAAATGTCCAGCGCTGGACTAAATATTCTAAATATCCCGCGGGATATCCCGTCCCGTCCCGCATTCATCTTTAAAATAAATTTATAAATCAAACGCGGGATTGAATTGGCATCCCGTCCCGCGCGCGGGACGGGATTTTTTCCATCCCGCATTCTTCTCTAAGCTGCACAGCTTGTGCAATCTAATTTCATAATACTAATTTCTTTCAAGAGGGGGGAAGCACTCATGGTTTATAACAGAGATCGCCTGTGTTGTCATATTCACTAAAAATACTCTTTTTCAATATTTCATATCTTTTATTAGACGACTTTGATAAAAACAAAGTCACTTTATTTAGAGGGAGAGAGATAGCTAGAATTTATATAATAAAACATCCAACAAACATAACGCCGCAGGCGATTTTTATTGAGAGTGGGGACTAAGTATAATTAGATGCGTTTTAAGAAAACTTGAGAATTGTTGGTAGACAACAAGCATTAATTTTTTTATAGTATTTGACGGAGTAAATATTATTATAATGAAAATGAACGATTGATTTTAAGGGAGGGGCCTGCAGGATGAAGTGACTTCTTTATTTACAAAACTGCTACAAGAATACTAAAAAGTACTCCATGCTTTACGTTCCAAAATTCGTTCAGGGACCTTAACTTTGAATTCAAAAGTCTTGATAGAGGTAGAAGACTCGAGAGAGGGGGTTAATCTAATTTTAAAACTTGAATTTTATACAACATTTGTAATTTTATAAAACATTTGTAATTTTATTCGTGCAAAAAGCTAGTAATTCCCACTATCACTTTTTCTGTTGAGATCTTTGATTATATAATATCAGATAAGTAAACCTTATGGGAATTTTGGGCACTACAGGTATTGCCAAAACTTTCATAACGCTTGCAAATCTAAAACTATACAATCAAAGCTTAGGCTAACAGTTAAAGTCCCATTTTACTAAAAACTTTAATATGCCCAATAGTAACTTCAAAATGTTTAGAAAGCTAAAGCCAACCTTAAATAATTTATAGTCACCTTTCCTGTAAGCTTCCCTAGTTGAATTGAATTTTTGGGAAAAAATGAACAGGCAAACTTTCATTCACTTTCAACAAGTAAGGGGTTTCCAATTTACTCAAAATCAAGCGATACTTCCAAATAAAAGTTTTTCAGCATAAATTTTTTTAATCCCTCATTTGTTAAAAATACATACAGCATTCTATTTACAAATTAAATAGTCATAAATAATGTGATTAAATATGATTTGATAGATTAAATAATAGGTTAACTTTAAATAATCATAAAAACAACATTCTTAGCTCCAAAAATTCTACAACACACTCGAAAAATCAAACAAAATAAAAAGGTGACTCACTATTTGACTGTTTGAATAACTTTGACACTGAAATTCTCAAATGACCCGTTCTGTACATTACTTTTCTCTTGGAATATCAAATAAGTATAAGCATTTTAATAAATAAAATTTAAGAAAAAGTGAGCAAATGTACAGAATCGTAGTCATTAACAAGTAAACTAAAGCACAGTCAATAGAAGGTCTCAGTCTCTCCTACCTTGCTAAGAAGCTGAGAGTCTAGTTGACTGTCGATTTCTTTTAGTTGATTGTCCAGCGTTTGTTTCGTAGTGTCGAAGTTTTTGTTAGATGTTTCATATTTACTGTAAGAGTTTACATGGTACGAGGTGTCACTTCCAGTGTAGGAGTTGTTTGAACCAAATCCTGTCGAACCCGTTAGAACGCTACTCACTAAATATCACAAAATGTTAAAGTAACACAAGAATGAAAGGTTAAAAAGAACTTACCAAGTTCTTCTCTAGAAACTGTGGAACCGAGAACGTGGTCTATGTCTGCTCCTCCTAAACTTGGATGTGGTGTGTGGTGAGGTGATCGGCCCAGCATGCTGGATACGTCTTTGTCATAGGTATGCTTTTGTAAAACTTTTATCATCGCATCACGTTCTGCCAATTTGGACTCCAAATCTTTTAATCTAATAAAAAATGTTTAAAATAACTTATAAATCACACTGTACAAGGTGGAAAATTTTGTTGTTTTAGCAGATAATTTAAAATTTGGGGAAGAAATAATTTTTGTACACCTAAATTATAAATTATTTTAAATAAATTTCAAGGTAATATAAACTATGACGTATGTTTTGCTCTCATTTGAACTCCTTAAATATAAAATAAATTGGAAACCTAATTAATAAGGTTTTTGAAACAAAAAAATTTATATAAATACAAAAAAACTTACGTTTTTAATCACATTCCCTGTTATTTTCACAAGTTAAAAAGTTGTGTACTACCAACTACACATTTCCAGCTTTAATTCAGAAAACGTCAATTGTAAATATTACAATTGTAAATCTTAAGAAGGTAAATCAATTAACAATCTACTTCCTAATGTTGTGAATATAGCAAAAAAAAAATCTAAACAAAAGGGGGTAGTTTTTCAAGGGATAAATAGTAAAATTTTGTTTTTAAAATTTTGAAATTATGTAAATTTATTACCATTAAACCCACAAAAACTACAAAAATAGTGAAAAAATTTGATTTGCTAAGATAGCAATTTCTAAACAAAATCTGTTTGTTAAATAAAAGTTTTATTTTGTGTTAATACATTTTTTACCGTTTAAAAATGTGTTATTTTATGAAATAAAGAGGACTAATAAAAGATTACATTTTTTTAAAAGGGGGGGGGCCGTAGTAACATAGAGTATGGAAACAACTGGTGTAGACTGGAGAATATTCTTTTATATGAAAATCGCCACTTTTAGCGCTTCTAAATAAATATCCAAATTTTTTTATAAATATGACATGTTCACCATAAGTTTCTACAAACAAAAAATTTCAGCAAATAATTTCAGTAGTCCTTTTTTATGGAATGGGAATCTTTTTTTGCCTTGAAATTTGTCGTTTTTAATGCAATACAAAATTGTTATAATATTCCTTTAAATGTGCAATTTAAAAAATTAATTAATTCTTGTATTATTAAATTTTTTTATTTATCTCCCTTTTCTTTGGTTCGGTTTGTAAAAATTAATTTGGGTACTTACAAAACAATAATTTTTAAATATTTTTCTTTCAAGACAATTACATTATATTTGATCACCCTGGACATAGTAAAAATATCATTTCAAACCACAAAAAAGCTGATTACATTTTAACCATAAAAATGAATGAGTCAAAGCAGGTCATGGTCAAAACGATTATTAAACTTTGCAATTGTTTCAATTAGATTAATGAAGTACTTCCACATTCCAACAGCGTAACATGCAAATTTCACAGTAACTTGATGACTCACCTTGATTCTAAATCGGCCACCTTCTTTTGTGCGGCATGAACTTCATCCATGTGTCTGATCTTTTCAGTACGAGCTTCAGCAATAATTTTCTCAGTCTCTTGACTTGTTTTTTCAAGTGCTGCGATTTTTGCATCCCTGAAAAAACCATATAAAAATTTTCATTTCAAAAAACCACTCGTAAATCCCATAAACAACAAACTTACTTAGGAATGCTTGCTGCATCAATGGCAGCTTGCCTTAAGGCACTTTCTTCTAAATATCTCTGTTCCCACTTGGAACACTCTCTTTCGATTCTCATAATCTTTTCATCTTTTTCTCTCAACCTCCGTTTCAGTTCAGCTGCAGATTCTTCTATTGATCCGTTTGGAGAATGGTTTACCTCATCACATGTACTTCCCCTAGTGCGTTGAAGTTCACGTTCCAACTGAAACCTTAATTTACGTTCCGTTTGCTCTCTTCTTTCACTAGCCAATTGTAAAGAAGATAACGCCTTCTGCAGCTGAGCCACACGTTCTACATATAATTGTTTCTTGCGGCACTAAAAAAAAACCTCATGTAAAACAGCAAACCAAAAAGATCAAAAATTATCTTACTTCTTCCTCTAACCGAACAACATTTCCTTGCGCATTTGTAAGTGCGGTGTCTAAAATGTCGATATGTGTTCGTTGCTCTTGTAAGGTCGCTCTTTGAGCTGCTAGTTCAATTTCTTGACGTTCCTTAGCGGCCACTAACTCTTTATCTATAAGGTACAACATAAGTTTTGGAATATCAAAAAACTACAACTTACTCTGAGTTATAAGTTGAGCAATAAGCACTTCTCGTTTGTTCAATTCGCGCCTGACGTTTTCAGGACCTAAAGAATCTGGCGCAGGTGATCGTGACAGCATCTGAGTGCTCAATAAATCCACTTGTTCTCTCAGTGTGCGATTTAACTCCTGTAAACGTCGGCAATCAGACTGAAGTCTTCCTCTTGCAGCTCTTTCAAGTCGTTCCCGCCTATCACACGACTGAACCAATTCTTCATGCGACCTATGCACTTTTAATATCTCTTGTTCCATCTAAAAAGAAAACTTGGTTAAAAAACTGATAAAACAAGGAGAAGTAAATAAATACCTTTTGAGTCTTGGCTATTTTTTGATAAAAATTTTCCAATTCCTGCTTCAAATTATTGTTTTCTTTTGTGAGCATTTCGATGATTTCAGTCGACTGGGAGAATTCCATACTTTTGTTGTCGTTTTCTTCCCTCCCTTTTGTTTTGGGTCTTGGAACTGAAACGCCACGTCGAAAGCTAGCCAAATCGCCACCAATTTTTGTTAAACCTACTTTAGATAGATCGGGCTGAGATTTTGAAAGTTTCATTTTTTCTACATTTGATTTGTTCATCCAACGGTAGTCGGGAGACGCTTTTGATGATTTAACATCTGAAGATACAAAAGTCAAGTGGTAAAAAATTAAAGTTGGGTATTTATGGTGAAAAAAATTGAATAACTTGAAGGAGACAATATGAAATTAATAATAATTCATTTTAATGTTTTATTATTTCAATCGGCTTTCTCTCTGTTTGACCCTGCTGTCATTAATTTTCTGAAAATAACTTGCTAAAACTCACATCATTTCTCCCAATAGATTGGAACATTTATTAAAATTTTCCATATTGTAATAATTTTGGCGGTTCCTGTATAAGACAAAAATAAAACCTCATTTTGAGTACTGCTTAACATGTGATTGATAATGATAGGGAATGAATGCGAGCTACATTCTAATTCTGATTTTTATCAAAGGGAATGTGGATATACATCAATATTTAGTACTAGGTAGTTCCTTTGTGTATACATCTCAGGTTATTAAAAGCAGCATAAGTCAAGGGGCCATTGGTCCCCTAAAAATATTTAGGCCTTGTAGACAAAAACCTAATATTGGTGGTGATAGTCTCCTGTAATATTTTTTGTATTATTTTAAGTTTTATGTGATTTTATAGTCCATCTCATCACAAAAAAACTGAATTTTTTTGAATAAAAGAATCAAGATTTAAAATTTTATTGTTTTTTGAATATCTGTAAATCACAAGGAAAATCAGCAATGGCGTAGCTGGTCTTCTGGGGGAGGAGTTACAGCCACTAACTGTAGGGCGCCGAGTCGTGTTTAAAATATAAGAAACTAGGAGTGAAACCGGGGAGTCGGGGGGGTACGGGGTACCCTCCAAGACAAGAATAAACTTTTTGAGGAAAACAACCTACAAATACTAAAGTATATTGCCCAGGCTGGGAAGCCTGCATCATGATTTTGTCACCGATTGAGAGCCATGGACAGATCTATAGAATTTTCAGCTTTAATTCAGAAATCGTCAATTATAATTCCGATTTTTAGACAGTGCTTCCAGCCTTAAGGCTATTGTTGTACTTAGCTCTGTGAAGCAGATCAACTTTTGATCTTAACCTTTCTGACTGTCTCCACTTGCAAACGTTTCTTATTATGATTAAGGACACTAGGCAATCGAAAAATCGATTTTTTTTTTATTTAATTTTCTGTAAGTACTATCCTTCCTGAACAAAATACCGTTTAGTTCATATGAAAATTCACAAAATTGTTGATTTGGTAAGCGAAAAGGTGGAGCGGTGCATGAACTGGATGTCAGTCTACCGCTAGTAGCATAGCGGAGACCGTTACTCGGACGACTGTAAAGTTACGATATGAGCTCTTTATTGTAATATATTATTATAATTAAATAGGATGTATTAAAATATATAAAATTTAATAATTTATTATATGAAATTTTTTGTAAAATTCAAATACTTTGATAAATGTAGAAAGAATCGTAGATATCTGCATGATTGCCTTTCCAGAGGGTTTAAGACCTAAATATCATGTTACATAGGGTTGTCCTAGGTCGTTAGAATAATGGTTTGGTCTTTACTTTAGAACAAAAAAGAATATTAAAAGAAATCAGTTGTGAGTTGTTCACATTGAGATCAAAATCGTTGTCATATTGTAACTTTACTTCATTTTACTTGTGTTAATAATAAAAAAAAATAACAAAAGTAAATTTTACAATAACGGTCTGATGCCGAAGCACTACTGCAAACATAATTTTATGCATCTGGATAGTTTTAAAAAAGGTAAATATGAGTAAAAGCACCTTTATCAATAAAAAAACTTTGAACGCGTTTTTCTCGACTTTTTATTTTCATTTGGTTTTTACATGATTCCAAAAAAACGGAGGTCTCTGGTGACTTGAAAAAAATTGAGGACACGTAAAACATGTGTAATTTGGGACTGAACCTCCGAAATGATCCATAAAAATTCGAGATTTTCCAAAAAAATTTGAAAAGTCGCGATTTTTACGTGCAATTATAAAAAAATCGCATTTTTATCGTAAAAATCGCGGTTTTTCGTCTACTACTTAAATAATTCCGATTCGATCGTTCTAATTTTAGGTTCAGTCCCAAATTACGTATCTTAGGAAACTAAAAACCATTTGTAGAGTCGAAAAAAATTAGTTCCACGAACGACAGCATGTAAAAATGGAAAATAAACACGTATATACGTCGCAGACTGTGCCGCCATTTTTTATGTTCCTAAGGGCTTTATAGTATAATTTTTATTATCATTTATATATCAATAAACATTGGTTAAAATTACATTTGTGTATCTGCTTTCTTTCTATGTTAAAATTAATAAAAACAAGAGCGCGGATTTTGCGAATAACGATTGCCTAGTACCCTTAATTAATCTATGAAAAACATTATATAGCGGTTTGTAGACCCCCCCCCAGGTTGAAAAACGATGCTCTTTGGTAATAAAGTTTATAAATTTTCATCTTATGTGAATCTAAAACTGCAAAGTTAAAAATTGTATTATTTGCAAGTTGAATCAGTATACAGGTTCTCCCCAAAAAGATTTGGCAGGAAGATTATTGCAAAAGTAAGTTATTTTGAATAAGTGACTACTACCCAATTTGTGCTTATAAATTAATGTTGAGTTAAATATTAAAGCGGAAATTTATTTTAGTTTTTGAGGAAATCGTATCTGCAACCAATGATTTAAGAAATGGATGTGAATTAAGAGGGGCATTTTTTTCAGGGCCCTTTTAATTTAATCAACAGATGGCGCCTACTTAAATATTTTTATAAAATAAGAGGAATTTGCTATATTTAAAATATAGCAAATTCGTTGAGATAATACTATTCTATAAACAATATTCTTGATCTTAAGCTATTTTGAGTTCGTAATATTTATTTATAAAAACACAATTCATAATTAAAGTTTAATTATCTTTTTTTGTAAGTGGGTGTGTTTTGACATACTCAATACGAACTCAAAATAGCTTAAGATCAAGAATATTGTTTATAGAATAATATTATCTCAACGAATTTGCTATATTTTAAATATATAAAGCGCTATTTTAAATATAGCAAATTCCTCTTATTTTATAAAAATATTTAAGTAGGCGCCATCTGTTGATTAAATTAAAAAAGCCCTGAAAAAAATGCCCCTCTTAAAAGGATGATTGGACCTGGTATGCTATCAAGATGTAGAGTTAATAATTCAAATTTAAACATTATATTTATTCAAAATAATAATTATAATTAGAGGTCGTTTAAGTCTTGGGGAGGGAAAAGAGTCACAAAACGTGAATAACCCCCGTGTTCTGTAACTTTTCGTTACCGTTCGAAATCGTTAAGAATTGTACTTTTAGGTCCAACTAAAGGTGCTCCGACGATCCCCACTCTTCGAGCGTAAGAGTATATTGCAGTGCATGGACAGGTGACAGAATAATAATAAGTGAATATTGAATAAAAATTGCAAACTTTAAAATCAATTATTAGCTAAACTAATCGATACTGGTGATTTATCCTCACCTTAAACGCTTCATTTTAATATTATCTATCAAAGTCCTTTGAGTTATCTTTTATAAATTTAAATCTTCAAGTACCAAATAATTAACTAGACCCACAATCTGTATTAGAGCGTCCCTGTATTATTTACATACCTCTGTAGTAAATTAAATACCTTAAACTCTGGGGAGGCGCAGAAGCGTAGACTGGGGTAAAAAAGCACAAAAAGTTCAACAGAAATGTAATTTCATTAAATAAAAATACATATCGTCGCTTGAAAGCTACAGTGAAATATCTTGCAAAAATACGATTTTGAGTTAGGTACCGTCATCCGGGGATATATCGGACCACTGGGGTTATATCGGATAAGGAAAGAAAAATTCATATTCGGCGCACTATAGCCGTTTTTAAAAAATTTAAATGATACAATGCTGTCTTACTAGGGATATTTTTGTTTCCAACCTAGAAATGCCACTCAACAGCTGTAAAGCGCCAAATATAAATTTCTGTTTCCTTATCCGATATAACCCCAGTGGTCCGATATATCCCCGGATGACGGTATTGAATTAAATTGCTTAACGCCCATTTTATTTAATGCCAAATTAAAATATTTAAATATAATATTACTTTCTTTGTCAATTGCCATAAACCACTGTGTAATTTTACGTTTTGCAGCGATGTTTAACTGCAACACAGAAATATTTGTATGTTCCACTATCTGTATTAACAACTCGAGGAAATAAGTAAAGCAATACTGAGATACATCTTTTTTTATGCACTCTAGTAGTATGAAATTTACAATGGATGCAACAGAATTTCCACTCAAATGTTTGTTTTATCATTCAAACTTCATACCATCGTTATATAAACCGTACATGATAGGCCAGTTGAAATAGCATCAAAACAGGGGTGTACCTTGCAAACGGTGGTGTACAAGATTTTATTTTTTTAACTTGTATGTATATATGGGTGCCAATATGTAAAAAATAAAAATGCTAACACGGGAGACCTCGGGAGAACTTTTGGCCTCCAAAAAACCTCCAAATTTTATAACTTTTTTAGATTTTTTGCTTATAACTCCTAAACAGTGCATCCTAGTAAAAAAGTTATAATATAACAAATTAAAGAAAATTAAATTTTGCGTCGAATGAGTAGCGCCACTTAATAATTTGGTTAAGTAATGTAGTAAAAAATCACAGTCAAAGAACGACAATTTTTTCCAACTTTGTCAAAAATTAAGATGGAGTTCTATATATGAACTTGGTTACAGCTCGTGTAAACGTGGAGTGACGCAGATTGTCCAGAGCTATGTCGTTGGAGTTGCCAGTGTAAAAGGCCGCAAAAACACGCGCACCGGCCTCAGCAATCTTATTATGGCTAGTGAATCGGTTGAGGAAGCGTTGGGAAATGTCCTTAAGTTCTTTCGAAAAGATGACCATACTGCTCAACTTCATCTTTCCTTGGCCAAAAATAGCAGAAGTCGTATCACATCCACTAAACGCATGGATAAAAAACATGTGGCTAGATATAAATTGATCGAATTTAAAAGATGTCGAATATTGCACATCAGCAGTACCTCCTCTTCAGGCTTTACAAAGACCAAATTGGTGCATGACTGGCCAAACCCTATCAGTACAAGGTGGTTTATGTCTTCTCCAATTATTGTGACATTTTCGTGCTTCTCAGTCTTAGAAATGGCGGTCTTAACAATGAGCAAGTCAGCATCTTCTTGAGCCTGATTGACTTCAATGTTACAATTTTTGAAGTAACTTTTGGTACTTCAATGAGGCAACTTTTATTTTGCTCATTAGCCAAAAACTTTTCCTGAGCGACTTGGTTAATCGTATTTATGACAAAAATTACTTTGGAGGATTGGTGCCACTATGAACGGGACAACATATGAACAACGGCAACATTCGTGGACCCATAGTGTTTCTTTAAAAAAAAATAGTAGCTTTTTGCGATTGTTGCAAAAAAGGCATTGCGAGACCAAACGACTTTATGAAGCAGATAGCCACCATCCACTACTGCGAAATAATGTCGCTTTTCTGAAGCATTAGAGGGAAGTGAGGTAAATGCCGCGTACATAGACGACTTGGTTCCTTTCCGCATGGCTCTTTCTGCAAAAAGTGACATTGGGTAAGGCGCAAGTTCGTAAATGAAATAGTAGTTTTCGTCACAAGGACGTAAAATCAGTTTAGGTCCGAGTGGCATAAACTGCTTTTCGTTATAACGGGACTACCTCATTTTTATTCGCAACAATGTGGTGAGAGGCTATGTATTGAAAATGGAAATCTGGCTCTTCTGATTGGTTTGGTAATCATTCATTTTATTCGCGACCCTGACGTCAGAGTCATATAAACAACTTTTCGTTATTTTGGGGAAAATATCCTAAAAAACTCGCGATTTTATATAATAGTTCTGAGATAACTATCGATAGATGGCGTGAAGGTTGCAAGTCATTTGTCAAGTTTGTCTATTTGGTGAGATAAGGATTCATATTCTCAATTTAAAAATTTCGAATTTAAAAATTTCGGAAATGTGTGTTGTGAAGTGTTACAATGTCAAAATCAATCAAAGAACGGGCATCTTCGGGCACATTCTTCAAACAACAGCGAGAAGAACAAAGAAGAATCAAGAGGTGCGTTATTTTCGAATTGCATTATAAATATTAATTTTCGTTATTTTCGAATTGCGTTATAAATATTAAACATTTTCATTCGAATTAATGATGTTTTGCGTAAATATATCATGTTTTATTTTATACCCCCCCTCTGTTTTACGTCCTAGGACGTAAAAAATTATGACCCCCCTTTTTAACGTCCTAGGACGTAAAAAGGCACTTTTAGTACCTCAAATCAGGACGTAAACACCTAATTTAACGGCCGGAATAACAAAAAGTTTTTTAAGTCTTCCTCTGATTGTTTTATAAGGCACAATCTTTGAAACAGTGTCAGAGGATCAGTAGAAAGTATTTAGAGGTTTTCCATTGTAAGACAGCTTACAGCAGATGCCAAGATTTTAACTTTGTCTCTCTTTTTGAGGGTGACATTAAAAATCATACATCCTGGATTTATATAATGTAGTAAATCTAATATGCCAACTGCCGGACATTGGGAGATTGCTAATTTGGAAAGGTATAATTGATCAAATGTTTAGGAAACTACAAATTTGTCGATTATTTTCTATTTTATTTCTTAATTGAAAATCTTACAAAAATAACGTGGTGGTTAGAGGGGTCTGTTCAGGACAGCCAACTGTCCAGCGTCTCTACCAACCTTAGTAAAAATGTTAGTACTCATTGGATGAAGAATTTCACGCACTACAACTTTTATTTCATAAATTTTTTTGTTAGAGTACTCATTACTAAGCTGCAGACTCATATATAGAACTACATCTTAATTTTTGACAAAGTTGAAAAAAATTGTCGTTCTTTGACTGTGATTTTTGACCACATTACTTGACCAAATTATTAAGTGGCACTATTCACTCGACGCAGAATTTAATTCTCTTTAATTTGCTATATTCCAACTTTTTTGTTAAAATGCACTGTTTAGGAGTTATAAGCAAAAAAGCTAAAAAAAGTTATAAAATATGAAGGTTTTTTGGAGGCCAAAAGTTCTCGCGAGATCTCCCGTGTTAGCATTTTTGTTTTTTATATGTTGGCACCCATATATACAAATTAAAAAAATAAAATCTTGTACACCACCGTTTGCAAGGTAAAAAGTATATTTCGACTGGCCTATGATTGTAGTTTGTTACAATTTGCATTGAACTTTAAATTATTTTTTGTAATAATATTATTAATAATTTTCCTTTCCTGTGTTGTTTAACATTTCTAGGAATAAAATACGAACAATGATGTCAAGGGGACAAAAGTTATGCGTTTTGGCATTACAACAAATAGAAATAAGTAAGATTAAACATTATTATCCATTATAAAACACAGCTTCATTTATTGTTCAATTAAGAAATTTTCTTATATACAATTAAGAACTATAATTTTAAATTTGTTGTTGTTGGTTTACATTTAAATGAAAAAAATTGTCAAATAAATTTTGATTAAAATTTTTTGAAGACGAAATTAACGAATTTTGTTTTTTAGATGTAAATAATGAATCCCCTTTAACAAACGAGCAAATAGAAACCGCCAATAAATTGAAATTGTATAATTTAAATAATTAGAATAAATTGAATTAAAATGTAAAAGTGGTGTAAAAATTAAAAGCAACACTGAGTTATCTTGAGCCCCTTGCTGCTATGTGCCTGAATCTTTTTATCAAAGAATTTATGTATACGGTGATAATTAATTTGGGGTATGAGGTGCTTGAGCCTTCAATGTTGAATATTATCAAATTTTAATTTCAGAATTTCAGGATTATAGTAATACCTAATATTTTGGTTTTTCAGTTTCATTAGTTCTAGTAACCTTCATATGAAGAGCACCCAACATTTTTCTTAATAATTCATAAATTTTTAAAAATGCAAAAAAATAAACAAGAAATTTGACTCACCTTTTGATGGTATTTTGATATCTTTGGCTAAATGTTTCAAAACCAATGATTGGCTTAAGTAATCGTCAGGTATATCGGTAATTTCTTGCACCCCGGTATTGTATATCCGTAAATTGCTCGATTCCAAACTGTTACGAAGGTGATCTTTGCCGCTTGATGCTAGAGATGGCGAAGGGGACACAGAACTGCGTTTCTGGCTTGGAGAAAATTTTGGATCGTGAAACAAGTTGCTGGATTGATGAGTGAGGTAACTGGGTGGATTTACATCCGTGGTTCCAGAATTGCGACCTACAATCGCGAAATAATTAGATAATACTAATTAAAAAAATATTTTTATCTATTCAAGTTTCCACAATATAAAATTTCGAGCAGGTATGTGACTGCTAAAATAAATCTAGGTGATGAATCACTTCCTACAAAACTTGGAATCTCACAAAGTTGTCATACTAAATCATAACTAGACAAAAGAAAAACAGGGTAAACGAAGCGTAGCAAAAAAAATTAAAAATAATACCGAGAAGTTCTCTTAATTCTTATCAGTTGTGCTAAAATCCAACTTGATTTAATTAATATTATAAAATACAAAATCATTGATAAGCAATTTCCCTTTGTTTATAACGCGATTATCTAAACCACTTTAAGTGTGACCACAAATCAAAACAACAATTTTAATAAACACTCACCAATCCATGGCTCGTCAGCACTGTGTATTATGAGAGTGTTGTACGATGAGGAGGAAGCATCTAAGGAGCTACGATTGGAAGCTAAACTGTCTTTTAAGGAACTCCTATTAGACGACTGTAAATTTTCTTGCCCTTGCGGCTCCTGTCGTGGTATGTGCCTAATGACATATTTTTCTTCGTTCGACAAATTTTCGTTTGATGTCGAGACGTCGGTTTCACTGCCACTCAAACTTTGAATAAACGAGCCTAAAAAACACGATAATGAGACTAAACACACCAAGTCAGGGTGGTTAAATGATCACCTTGTGTACTCGGAACATAAGATCTGTAACGATTGGTTTGTTGCAACGAACTCATTTTCTTCACCTAACCAACTTTTATTCGTTAAATTACGCTCCTTAACTTTTATGCGTTTACATCTACGAAATAAATTATCCGATAATGAAAGAAACAACAACTATCTTATTTAATTAAGAGAGGTGGAGGAGATAATATTATGGAATTTTTTGATAACAGGATATGGGATACTTTCACGCAATAAAAGGAAGAGAAGATAGTGAAATAAACGTTAAGGACGATAACTTACAGAAGTAGGAACTAAATTTATCACAGTTTAATTATGTAAAATTAAGGCACATATTTTTATTTTATAGAAATACACAACTCACAATATTGCTACGCATTCTAAGTATTAATTAAAAATTCTCCGTAAGATGGCAACTAATAAATAACTTGCATTCCGCACATTCCGATGTCAATCATAATAAATGAATGCAATGTCAACGGCGCCGGCGTACGAATTGGTTGAGTATTTTAGATTTACCTATTAGCAGTGGCGGCCACATAACTTGGCTAACACCTCTAAGATTTTGGTAAAATCAAATTTTTTTACGAAAAATCCGTTCTCTCGTGAAGAAGTTTTAAAAAATGTTAATTTCAAAGATTGGGTCTGTCGCCGCCATTTTACATCAAAATGATATTAAAATTATTTTATATATTCTTTAGGATTACTCTTGGATTACCTCTGTAAATTACTGCTTGGTACCATCCTGTATATAAGTTTGACGTTTTGTTATGTTATAGAATAAATTTGAGGTTAAGTTTATTTAAACGTCAAAATAATGAGCACATACGAAATTAGCCAATCTTCTGTAAGTTTTGAACCAATTTTTGGTGAATTAAATTACATTTTAGTTTTTAGTTGTTATGCCTCAAAGCGGAGATACTGCGTAAACAAGAAGAATTAAGAAAAGCACCTCTAGAGAACAAAGTTAAAAAGGTACCCACTAAAAAACCTTTGGAATTTAAGAATAAAGGTCTTGAACAGCGACAACAAAATGATTACAGCGAAGAAGATGAGAATTTGTTGAGGAAATCACAGTAAGAAAATTATAATTTGCGCTGTTTTTGGTTTTAAATCTTTACTTTTGTAGGTCAATGCTTGAGCAAAAAGCAAAACTCTATGACAAATTGTCGAAACGCACTCATTTTAGTGATGAAGAATTGGAGCACAACCGGCGATTTTTGGTCAGATTTGATCGAAAAGGGAGAGGTAACAAATCCTCTGACGAAGAACTTGACGATTCTAATGATTATGATGCTCGGGATGCGGAAGACGAGTGGGTGGAATTTACCGATTGTTTGGGTAGAACCAGAAAGTGTATGCGTAAGGACTTGGATTTCATGAAATCTAAAGATGATGACATGAAATCTTCCATTGAAAAGGATGAAAGTAGAAGTGAACAAATGTGCAAACCTCCGCCCGAGGTAGTAGAAGCACCCAAGGAGGTGGAGGAATTTGGTGAAGAAAGCGAGATGCTCTCCAGTGACATGCAAAGAGAACTACTCAGAAGGCAGTGGGAGAAAGAGGAGGATGAGTTGAGACATAAAGATGATATCCATTACCAGGATATTCTATTTAATGGTAATTTTGTTGTAGACTTCATTTTGAATGTGTTCTAATTTCAAATTTTTAGAGGCAAGGACTCATGGTGTTGGTTATTATGGTTTTTCTAAGGATGATCATGAGAGAGCCAAGCAACAGGAAGCTCTCAAAAAATTACGAGAAGAAACGCAACAACAGCAGAAAAAGGCTGAAGAAATGAAGATGTTAAGGGAAAAGCAACTGGCAGCTCGAATTAAAGCGGCTAAAAATAGAAAGAGAGCCCGAATGGGTTTACCACCTGAAGAAGATGGTAAGCAAATTTATACCAATTTTAAAGAGTCACTAAAAATTGTTTTATAATATATTTAATTATTTATTAATTTTCTTATTTTAGAACCTGAACCCCAACCTCAAGAAGCAAAGGTGGAAGAAACCAAACCTGAAGAAAATAAGGAAGAAGAAAAGTTAGAAAAAAAATTGGAAGAAGCAAGAAAAAAGCATGTGAGACCTTGGGACATAGGAAAAGAGGGAACCAAGAAGGAGCACTACGAATATACACAAGAAGAATGGGTTGATAAGAAACGTAAAGAACGAAAAGATGAATTTGCCCCACCATCAGCTTATAAGAGAAGTTTCAGAAGTGAAAACAAACATGAACACAATGATTTTGAATCAAACAAAACTTTGTTCTTCTCTAGTAAAAAGAAGAATAAAGACAGCCTTACAAAAGATGAACCTACGCACGTAAATCCTTACAAAACAAAGGAAAATATTGACTACTGCCGTGAGAACCCTACGATGGAACCAACTCCGATTATTAATGAATGTGAAGATTTTGATGATTTAGTACAGGATGACATTCAAATTGAAGAAGAAGAAGTAAACCATGATAGAGGAAGAGGTGCAGCGATTCCACCCCCTGCTACCTTCGAGTATTATGGACCAAGTTCATCAAAGAAGGCCAAGTTGGAAAAATCCGGAAATATGCAGGACTCAATTATGGCAGGTTTACAATTTTTACGGCAGAAAGCCGAAAAAAAGGGCACTTCCAACAGACGAGATGAATTTTTAGATAAATAAATTATTGTAAATAATAATGTTGTATAAAGTGTTGATAAAATTGATTAGATTGCCAAACTTTTATACTTAACCCTTGTAAATACACGTAAATGTAAATAAATTAGTTACTACTAAAAAGATTTAGTATTTATTTTGTAACAGAAATGTAATTTTTATCGAAACGATTAGAAAATTTTATTCAGGAAAGAAGTGAGGTTATGTCACTTCAAAAAGTTTCGTGTACTCTGAAGTCTGCAAACGTTTCCATTTTTTGATTAAAAACAGAAATTGGTGTCTTTCTTTGGTAGAATCCAGATGAAGAAATTTGTTTCTTCATTTTGATTGTAATTTTGGATGTGTTGGAACATTTTAAGCAAATTTACCTGCCTAATATCCAATATTGAGAAATTTTTGGAATAAAAGATGTAAGTTACAATTTTTTAATTGTTTGAATTGTCTTAAAATTTATGCAAAGTAAAAATTAAATCAAAAGCTCTGGAATCAATTTTTTATATAGGGTACTTCAAAATTTTTTCACCCACAATAATGATATATTGTTGATAATCATCATAAACATAAAATACCAGCACGCTGCTGCTGCTACTCCAGCGTGCCATTTTTTTAAGACACACAATGCACTCTGATTGGTTGTTGTCATTGGTCGTACCAACTTAAAATCATCTTAGTACTCCATTCAGAAAGGGTTATTATCATCGATCTTTTATTACACTAGATACCGGACTCCTATCTAAATAGCATTGGTTGTTGTGAAGCCACCCATAACATGTTTTTGTTTACCTTTTCTTTGTTTACTATTTACGCAGCCGGTGGCGCCTCTATTTTCAAGCATTGAAATTAAAATAATGGAACAAATATAATTTGATTTTCGACTTTATTATAAAAATAAATTTTAAAAAAGAAAATTTAAATTTGACATTCAGGGACCACGTAAACATAAGCAACCTTGAGAGAACCAATCAGATCCAGGGACTAGGTAAACAAACAAAAATCACGTCACGCTAAAATAGACCTTATGACAGGCTTCACAATTTCTACCTGCGTTCACCATCTAGTTAAATAAAAGATCGATGGTTATTATATACTTCTAGAATCTAGATGGAGTGGTAAAGTAATTTTAAGTTGGTACGACCGACGACAACGACCAATCAGATTGCGCTGTGTGTTTTTAAAAAAATTAACATGCTGGAGGAGCAGCAGCAGTAGCAACGTATCATTTTTTAGAACACGCAACGCACTCTGATTGGTCGTTGGTTGTACCAACTTAAAATCATTTTAGCACTTCATCCAAAGATATATGTAGCCTTAATAAAACAATATTAGTTATTTTTGTTGATAAAGAAAAGATGTTCTAATTTGAATTTATTGTTATTAATAATAAGTCGTTGCTCCAACACGTAGTCCGAATGCCAGGAGAGGGTTCATGGGCGTTCATTGGGGGGGGGGGGGAGCAAAAGGGTCAGCTGCCCCCTGGCTCTTGGCTGCTTACATTTTTTTTTAAATATTTTATATTTCACCAACCCAAGTTTTTAAAATTTTCTAAAACTTTCGGTTAAAATTTAAAATTTTTTTATAATAATTTTTTTTTGCCCCCTCCTCTAAAAATAATCTTATGGACGCCCATGAGAGGGTTCATGTTTATTCCATTTATTATCTTATTTGTTGTTGATCGTGCCAACTTAAAATCAACTCCCCTGGGATCGAGTTGCACACCAAACAAGTTTCAAACGTTGAGGACGTTTGAACGCGAACAATTAAAATTGTCAGAATTAGGGATTTATTATTTTTAATTGAGAATGTTAAAAGAGAAATCCATTAGTTGAAATCCATTAGTGATCCATTAGAAATCCATTAGTGTTGATGTATGAAAACGATTTTTTTAAATTAATACCGCTAAAATAGAAATTCACCTGCTAGCTACCCGTCCGTGGACGGGCTTTCCACCTAGTCAACATAATATTTGAAGATCAAATATTATGATACTTACATGCGTACCATTCAACATCTCGCCTATATTTACTCCGAGCAACAAGCTTTTTCGGCGAGGGGTCAGTCACTGGAGAAAATTTGTACAATAATACTATAATACAGAATAATACAAGTAATACAAAATAATTCAAGTAATACAGCGTAATACTAGTATAATACACAATAATACACGTAATACTGAAGGTAATACAAAGTAATACATGTAATACAGCGTAATACTAGTATAATACAAAGTAATACATGTAATACACCGTAATACAAAATAATACACGTAATACAACATAATACACGTAATACAAAATAGTCTATGTTGTCATGAAAATTTTGTTTTTAAAATAATTATCAGGAAAACCGAGACAAACGTAATTCTACAACAAACATGTACAATACAAATTCAAAACAAGTAGGAAAATTGCAAAACATGTCTACCCCTCACTAGTTTTTGCGAATAACTTCGCGAAAGGCTCAAAGGGAAAGAGGCTCAAACAAAAATAATGGACGCTTAATCAAGCTCAAACGATTCTCTAACGTTTTTTTTGTTTCTTTTCTAAAGATAGCAAAGTTATTTGCAAAAATAATGATGGAGGGGGAGGGACTGTGGACATGATGCCCCCCCCCACTTTTGAATTTTTGGATGAATTCAGTGTCAAACGTTAGAGCATTGTTTGAGCCTGAATGAGCTTCGATTCTTTTCGTTTGAGCCTCAAAAGTTGCAAAGTTATTCACGAAAAACTACAATTGGGAGGGGAGAAGGGGGAAGGAGTTGTAGACATGTTTTGCAGTTTTTCTTCTTATTTGGAATTTATTTGTGCAAGTGATGTCAATCGGTAGAGCTTCTTTTGAGCCTGAATGAGCTTTAGTGAGCAAGAGTTTAAGTTAATTTTACAAAGTTATGGATAGTAGAAATTTTCGACCATTTTTAGTAGTAGAAATTTTTATTTTGGCGAAACGGTAATATTACCCAATTGCTTTACTATTTCCGACCAGCAGATATTTGATGGGCCCCAAAACTTTTTACACATTGGATAATGAATTTTTTTTTATTAGCAACAATAACAACGATAAGCTGCTTTAAATCAATATTAGATTTTCTCGGCATGATTTCCATTTCGGTAAATTACTTCGATTTTCGTCGGTTCCCCGACGCGACGACGTTTGGATTTATTTTTTACTTTTTAAAAATTTTCTTTGTCGGGGGTTTTTTAAGTTTTTAATTTAAGTTTTATTTGATGCTTTTTAAACTTTAAATATTACTAGTACGGCCCTGCCTTCATCAACTTTTTATATTTCAAGTACGGCCCTGTTTTTATCAACTAGACTAGAAAACAGCAAATGATCTTCGAACGGCTAAGTAGATTTTTTTGTAAATCACAGCTAATAACTAATAACTCTCGATCAAGTCACCTTTCAAACAAAAAAACTAAATCAAAATTGGTTCATTCGTTTGGGAGCTACGACTCCACAGACAGACACACAGATACACACGTTAAACACATAACATCCCTCTTTTTGGGTCGGTGGTTAAAAAGAACTAAATCTCATGTTCAAAAAAATGACAACCCCTTTTTCACTTCCATCAGCAAAGGACCCCGCTACGGCCTTATGGGTTTTGGGTCCCAGTCAAATTTAACCAAAATTTAGGATATTGTAGTTCATAATATGCTGATAAAAAGTGTCAATGGGCACAAAGCCAAAAAATGGACAGTTTTCGAGATATACGGCATTAAAGAGTTAATCTAGTCATTCTATGAAACACACAATGATAAAGTCAAAAACGATACCACCTAGAAAAAAAAATACTGCCGTGTAGAAGATAAAATTCTAAAGAAGATAGCGTTTTTTGCATCGCTCTAGCTAGTGTATTACATAACCTAAAAAATTAAACAAAGTCGAAAGAGCGGTTTCTTGAAATTAAAAAAAAAATGAATTTTCCAACAAAAAAAAAGTTAAATGAAAAAGTTGTAGAAAATAAGTCGTAGAAAGTTAAAATACTTATTCATTATTAATTTTCTGAAAAAAACAAGAAATGCCGTCAAATTTTGCCGTTTTTGTTTTTTTTCTTAAATCGCAAGAAACCGCATTTTCGACTTTGTTTAATTTTTTAGGTTATGTAATACACTAGCTAGAGTGATGCAAAAAACTCTATCTTTTTTAAAATTCTTTCATCTACACAGTCCTATTTTTTGTTTCCGGGTAGTATCGATTTTGACTTTATCATTGTGTCTTTCGTAGAATGACTGGACAAACTTTGAAATGCCTTATATCTCGGAAACTGTCCATTTTTTGACTTTGTGCCCATGGACACTTTTTATCAGCATGTTATAAACTACAATATCCTACATTATGGTTAAATTTGACTGGGACCCAAAACCCATAAGGCCGTAGCGGGGTCCTTTGTAACAAATTATCACAAATAGAACTCAGCACACTAATCATCCAGTAAATCTCTTGGCAATGTCACGTAACTATTCGATATTACTATTCATACTAAACGTAATACCAAATTACAAAAAATAAAGGTAGTAATACAAATAATACCTGTATAATACAAGATAATACCTGTATAATACAAAATAATACACGCAATACAAAATAATACGGAATTCCAAATAATACAACGTAATACCAAATAATACAAGAAATACTGAACGTATTTCACGTATTACAAATAATACAAGTAGTAATACAGAATAATACACGTATAATACAAAATAATACCTGTATAATACTAAATAATACACGTAATACAAAATAATACATGTATAATAAACGTAATACAAAATAATACATGCATAATACACGTAATACAAAATAATACGGAATACCAAAGTAATACAGGTAATACTGAACGTAATACTCGTAATACTCAATGTAATACTGAAGACTTGTACAAATAATACTCCAGTGACTGACCCCTCGTTTTTCGGGCACCTACAGTTTGCAGGCGATTTGATGGCCGATGATGTTTATGACATTTTAAAATGTGGTGTTGCGTATTTTAAAGACAGTAAATTTTAATAAAACTATTTTTTTAAATATCAATAAACTCTTCGTAAGGGACCGTCTATTAATCACGTGATGTTTTTTTTGGCATTTTTTAACTCCCCCTATCACGTGTATTTTTTAGTACCTACAAAGAATCTTAATTTTTTTGAAATATTTATAAAATACGCCGGTTTTTGGTTCAGTATTGCTTGTTTGCCGAAAAATAAATACACGTGATATATTACTAGACCCCCCCTCCCCATTGTGATATTTCGTGATTTTTTTTGGACCCTCCCCTTTCGAACCTCACGTGATTAATGGACAGTCCCTAAGCCATAGGGAGCGAAAAAGCTGACGTTAGATTCTTTAGAGTTAAAAAATTCCTTGATAGAAGTTCAGTTTTTAACGCTAGAGGCGCTAACGTCGAGTTTTTTTGCTCCCTTATTGAAGAATTAGCTCCCTAATTAGCTAGTTAGGAGAATAACGAGAAAGCTCGATGGTAGCGTCTCTAGCGTTAAGAAGTGAACTTCTATCACGAACTCTTTCAACATTAGAGGGCAGCAAAAAGCGGTTGGACAGATGGCGCGTGTTTTGAAATCATTCAAATTATAGTCGAAACGAGACTGCAGTTACAGCACTTACAATACATACTTGAAATTTAAACGCTTTTAATGCAGAACATTAAAGACTGCTATGTTAACCGTGTCATTCGTTCATAGTTAACTCACTTGATTAACATTCTTGAACATTGCACCCTTAGTAAGTTTTTCGGGAATTTTGATCTGCCAATGTTTTTACATTTATCTATAAACACTTCTTCCTACTCGTTTTGCTTCTTTACAGAAGCATCGTGACCATTAATTTTAATATTAGATGGTTCTCTTGATAGATTACTCTCGGTGGTTTGCCATTGCCTTCCGAGAGGAGAGGGTCATAATGAAGTTGGATAATTTTTGTAGTCGGGTTTGGGGATCGAACCTAGGGCTTCTAATCTAGGGTCCGGTCCTTAGCCAGTTTACTTAGCTTACCTCTCTTTATAAACACTGTGTAACCGTTTAGTGAA
Source organism: Rhagonycha fulva (assembly GCA_905340355.1). Lineage (NCBI taxonomy): Eukaryota > Metazoa > Arthropoda > Insecta > Coleoptera > Cantharidae > Rhagonycha > Rhagonycha fulva. The sequence continues at coordinate 43,017,705 of HG996556.1, forward strand.
GTCTGCAGAAGTTTTGAGTTTTTGGAAAATTCACTTTCTTTGCCTCTCCCCCTCCCACCGTTGTCTGACAGGGAGAACCTTTTCTATTTACGGTCTTGTATTTAGAGGTTACCTGTCTAACTTTAAGCCTTGTACTACAGTAACTTCTAATTTTATTAATTAAGTTCATACACTCCAAGTTGGATCAGCGCCAGCGGTGATAATGCACAGATACGAAAATTCGTCCGGTCGAGTTCATCTCTATTTCAAGAATGTCAATTCGAAGAGTTTATAAGTTCAGAAATAAATTAAATCACGACAGTAATGGTACATTCTACCTCCATATTTCTCTTAAACTAGGGTTTTGAATGGCATTTCTGTATTTATAATTTTGATTTGCCCAAATAAAGAACAAAAGAGCCAATTTGCTGGAATCCGTGCTCTTTTGAAAGCTCTTCTTGTTGCTTCCTCATTGCTGGGGATCCCCAGATTTTTATTTTCATACCCGTTGTTTAATCACATTTTAGGGCAATTTAGATCATATTAACCACTCTAAAAAATGAAAAATAAACACTGAAAAATTAAATAAAATTATATTACGTAGTTTATATTCCTGAAAAAATCTTTCCCTAACCTGGAGGTAAGGGCGGATGGGCTATCAAAAATCTACCGGGAAATTAGCGGCCGGCGACCCAAAAATGTAATTGTTACGGCCCAAAACAGCGCCGCAGGCGAAATTTTTATTTTATTAACGGCCCACGGTCCCATTGACCGACGGCCTACTGGGAAATTTCCGGTAGTCCGGTGGGCCCATCCGCCCCTGCCTGGAGGGTATACTTTTAAAATAAGGTGACCAATTGTTCTAATTTAACCTGAACTGTTATGTTTTTGGAAACTCAGTTCTGGTAGTAAATGGAAGACAAAAGAGACATAGCTAGTCTTCGGTCGTGGGGGGATTCCGAAAATAAATGTAATGATTTTTTAACCCTATTTGGTAATTGTTGAATCGCTCGCCTATATTTGTTCCGAGCAACATACGTCCATACGGGGGTTCCCTCTATTTAGTTTCAAGTAACAAAAAATAATATTGAATTGAATCCCCCCCCCCCCCAATAATATTGAATCCCCGCATCGCATCAAAGGTTTCTTCTTATTTATAGTAGAACATTTCTGCTCGTTATTTGTTTGATCATTATTTAGGACCATTAGTCTGCAGTAAATCAAATACCTAAGGATAGACTACAAACGGGAAACCGCGGTTCTAATCCTGGTTGCGTCGGATATGTGCTGGGATCTAAAAAGTCCAAGATCGATCTGTGGACTATGGGGATAGCAAAGGGAAACCACCCCATTAACATTTCCTTAGTAAAATCTTCTTGGCTTATAGCCAGAAGGATCGCTGACATCCGCAATCAGATAGGCACTCAAAGCACAAAATTTGTTTTGGTTTAACGATGTTTTTAATTGTATAGATAAATAAATATTTATTTAACATTTAAGAGGGGCATTTTTTTCAGGGCTTTTTTAATTTAATCAACAGATGGCGCCTACTTAAATATTTTTATAAAATAAGAGGAATTTGCTATATTTAAAATATAGCAAATTCGTTGAGATAATATTATTCTATAAACAATATTCTTGATCTTAAGCTATTTTGAGTTCGTATTGAGTATGTCAAAACACACCCACTTACAAAAAAAGATAATTAAACTTTAATTATGAATTGTGTTTTTATAAATAAATATTACGAACTCAAAATAGCTTAAGATCAAGAATATTGTTTATAGAATAGTATTATCTCAACGAATTTGCTATATTTTAAATATAGCAAATTCTTCTTATTTTATAAAAATATTTAAGTAGGCGCCATCTGTTGATTAAATTAAAAGGGCCCTGAAAAAAATGCCCCTCTTAAAAAAATCTTTAGTTCGATCCAGAGGAGCAAATTAAACCGCTTGCCACAGGCGCTTTCGTTACGGCTCTGCACGTAATTATTTATTGTAAATACTTACTAACAAAATTTTTCTTTTCAGATCAAAAAATGCCAAAATACAAAATTGCATTTATCCATCCTGATTTGGGCATCGGTGGAGCCGAAAGGTTAGTTCTGGATGTGGCGATAACTCTGGCAGAAAAACTAAATAGTGTTTCTTTTATTACCAACCACTTTGATAACACTCACGCGTTTGAAGAACTTAAAACAGATAAATATCCAATTCAAGTAATAGGGGACTGGTTACCTCGCAGTTTGTGTGGACTTTTTCAAGCTTTATGTGCTTACCTGCGTATGATTTATTTGTCTATAATGGTAATGATGTTCACACGACCCGAAGATTCCCCTGATGTTTATTTCGTTGACCAAATTCCAATGGCCGTGCCTTTTATTAAGTTTTGGGGTGGAAAAGTTATTTATTACTGTCATCATCCGGATTTGTTAGCAAGTTCTCCGGGAGGTTTATTAAAACGAATTTATAGATATCCAATTAATTGGTTGGAATTGAAGGGCACGCAGATGGCCGATGTTATTCTCGTTAACAGCAAATATACGGAATCGGTGTTTAGGAAAACGTTTCCACAAATAAAAGCAGACATCAAAATTTTATATCCAACCATTTCCTCTTCTTATCAGTCGAATGTAACTACATCTACTGTTCAAAATATCTTTGACGTAGTGCCCGCAGTTCCGAAAATAGCTAACGGGGTTTATTTTTTGTCCATCAACCGTTTTCATCCGGCTAAGAAACTTGAACTTGCATTAGACGGTTTGGAATGCTTGAAAGGTAAACTTGCTTCAAACGATTGGGAACGAGTTCATCTTATAATGGCCGGTGGTTATGATCCTCAGTCGTCGATTAATTCATTATATTTTGCTCGGTTGGTGAAATTGGCGAACGATAAAGGTTTGTCCAGCAAAATAACGTTTTTTAAATCTCCAGATGATGATGTGAAAGCGCAGTTGCTGTTAGGGTGTGACTGTCTGATCTACACACCAATTAACGAACATTTTGGAATTGTTCCATTGGAAGCGATGGTCGCAAGTAAACCAGTAATCGCATGTAATAGCGGCGGGCCCTGCGAAACTGTAGAGCATGGTGTGACCGGTTATTTAAGTGATCCAACATCTACCAATATGGCGGAATGGATGACCAACGTGGTGAATATGGATAAGACCGTATTCAAAAAAATGGGAAAGGCTGGAAAGGATAGATTGGAAAAATATTTTTCTCATGCAACTTTCACAGATAAAATACTCAAAATTGTTGCAAAAGTTTGTGAGCCACAGAGGAAATTTGATAGTGAAATTCGTAGTGTTGGTCCTGTTAACAAAGGTATTCCTAAGATTGACGAATGTTTAGAGGAATTAGTAAATTTGTCTAACGAAAATAGTGAACCTGTAGACATTAAAATGGATAACAATCACGATAACTTGGAATCACTTTTATCTACCAGCAACACTGACGATTTGGAACATGCTGATAAGAGCAATGCGTGAATGGCAATTTATATGACTTAATTAAGTGTTTAGACCTATTCCATTTTATTTTTACATTCTGAAAAAATAAATGTTGCAAATTTTAGAACTTGTTTCTTTTTGGCTTATGAGTTAATCTGATGGATCACACTTTTTCACAAGATGCAAATTGTACGGCACAAGAAAAACGGTTTTGATTATAGAGATTTTGATTGGTTCCAAGAATATCATTAACCTAATTATACGTGTCCCCAACCATCAAGTTCAAATTTCCTATTAATTTTTGTACAAAAATTCAAAAAAAAATTGTTCAAAATTCAAACACAACACTAAGTAAAGTGTTCAAAGTAAGTTGAACACCCCAAACAAGTAAAAATGCAAGCCTCCTCAATTAAACGGCTTTATAATTACAAAATAAAAAAAAACAATCGTAAATGTCAATTTCTATCATTTAATGTAAAAATCAACAGCCATTTAAAAAATATAAATTATTTAGTTAATTACGCTGTAATCAATTCACCAGATGGCATCGATTTGATGATATCGGAATCACCTGGATCTGTGATTGACATCACGCACACCCTGAAGTATTTACCACATGCGGTTCCAAGTTCTACATTGTTTCCTGTGTAGTGGTGAACACCAGTCTTGGCTAACATAGCATAGTATTCGATTTCACTCTTACGTAGGGGTGGTGTGTTGTTGGCAATGATTACCAACTTGGCCTTTCCTTGACGCAAAGTCTGTAAACGACAAACACGTTGTAGTTTCAAAACATAACCAAACAAAAATTTTAAATTACCTTCAAAGTTTGCTTGTATCCTAAGCAATACTTTCCCGATTTCATAACCAGAGCCAACCTGCTGTTGATGCTCTCTATGGCCTTTTTCTGTTTCTTTTGGGCAACCATTTTTGATGATTATAGATTGAAAACTAAAAAGTTTTGGAAAAAGTTAGACAAAAATTATAAAATAAGTTAAATAAATAAGGCAACAATAAATTAAAATAACGTCTGCAAATTACCTACGTGAAAACACTTACGTATGAATCCAGTAAATGAATACCTTCTCTTCCACACGTGTAAGCAGAATACACTCTAGCGTTAAAAGAAATGTTAGGTTACTTCCTTTAATCCGGATTACTAACACCGCCGCTAGGTTTCCGTTAAATAACGCGCGCTGTTTGAAATTCAAATTTTAGAAAGTGGGAGTTTCAACTGTTTTAGGTATAGTTATTGGTTTATTTATTTGGTTTTTATTAATGATTAAAAAAGTTTGATATAAATAATTTACAAATTTTTAAAAATGATATAACTGAAATGTTAAAATCGTTTTATAAATGCAACAGTGCAATTAGGGACGTGTCCAACCAACTTTCTTCAAGGGGGGAACAATCCCAAATTTACAAATTTGCCAATTGAATTAATTAAAAATTGCTAACTTTTAGTAAATGCCAAATTGACCAACTTTTGAGTATTTATATCAAGTTTTTGACAAATTTCTAAAATATTAGGGGGGGGAGCTCCCCCTTCGGGGCGCTTCTAAGTTCTAAAAGAGCGGCGTAACTACCTATATTATAAGCAAGACAATGCATTGTGTAAGAGCATAGGACTTTAAGGGGCCCCTTGCAATATTACTGGTATTATCCCGTAGTTGTTATAAAAATTACATTTCAATAATAACATAATATGTGGGAGGCTTTTACGAAAAGATCCAAAAACTTTAGTTTCAAAAGACAATAGAAACCAATTTTTTTTTTAAGACAAAGATGTCTCTGGAACAGGTCAAAATCAAAAGATTGATGGTAACTTGAAAAATTGTCATTCATAATTTATTTATTTCTTTATCTCATGAGTCATGACTATTATTTTGCATTATTAATATATTTTGTTTTAATAATATAATGCTTTACTAGAGAGTAGAAATTGATATTTTTTTTTATAATTAGATTTTAGTATTATCTGTCTCGACATTATATTTTTATCTACAATATAATTATTCATTGATTAAGTAAATGTATAAAAATATTACTTTTGCATAGCAACAACCGTTGTTTTTAACCCCCGACCCAAAAAGAGAGGTGTTATGCGTTTAAGGCTGTTCTCTCGCAACCACTTTTTTATTTACAATTTTCTGACTTTATTTTTGAAAATAACGAGTTAAAATTTTTACAGTATGTCCGAAATGTTATTTACAATATTATGTCAAAGCGTTTTTATTGCGAATAAAAAATCGCGAAAACAAAATTTTTTATTGTAATTTTTAAAAAAATTTTGCTTTGACATAATATTAAAAATAACGTTTTAGATATACTGTAAAAATTTTAACTTGTTATTTTCAAAAATAAAGTGAGAAAATTGTAAATAAAATTAACGCTAAAATACGCGTATCTCTTGCATTCGCGATTTTTTTTACACATTACTTTATTTTTTAGTGTACGTTTTTGGTCAGATATTAGGTCTGTTTGGTACCACAGCCCTAGTGCTACACTAACTACACTACTACAAATTGATTGGTGGTACAAATACCAACCCACTTTTTACACCAATCAATTTGTAGTAGTGTAGTTAGTGTAGCACTAGGACTGTGGTACCAAACAGACCTACAGTTATTGTACACCAAATAATCCATTTTCTATTTAAAATCGAATTTTCATTCTAAGTGAGAACACAGCCTTAACGTGTGTATCCAAATACTTTATAATAATTGAGTATTTATAATGATAAAGTATTTGGTGTATCTGTACAGGCTCGTAGCCAAAGGGGGCACCTGAGGGCACGTGCTCCCCTAAAATGTAAAAAAGATTTGTTTTTTTGAAAATAAAAGAAAATTTGTTTATAATAATAAAAATTCTCGAAAGAGGAACCACCGAAAATTTTACTTTTTACAAGTGCCCCCCCTCCCCGAAATGAAATCTTAGCTACGGTACTGTATCTGTGTGTCTGTCTGTCTGTGGAGCCGTTAGCTCCCAAACGAATGAACCGATTTCATGAGCGTCCATAAGATCATTTTCAGGGAGGGGGCAAAATGAAACAAAAAATTTATTATTAAAAAATTTTAATGATTTAAAACCGAAACTTCAGAAAATTTGCAAAACTTCGTCTGGTGAAATATTAAATGTCTAAAAAAAAATTAAGCAGCCGAATGCCAAGGGGGGCAGTTGACCCTTTTGCCCCCCCCCCAATGAACGCCCATGACTGATTTTGATTTAGTTTTTTTTTGTTTGAAAGGTGGCTTGATCGAGAGTGTTCTTATAGCTATGATTCAAAAAAATCGGTTTAGCCATTCGAAGATCATTTGCTGTTTTTTAGTCTAGTTGATGAAAGCAGGGCCGTACTAGTAATATTTAAAGTTTAAAAAGCATCAAATAAAACTTAAACTAAAAATTTAAAAAATCCCCGACAAAAAAATCTTTAAAAATTAAAAAATAAAATCCAAGCGTCGTCGCGTCGGGGGACCGCTGAGTAAATAAAATAAAAACAGAATACAACTGAAAATAATACAGTATGAAATTTGACGACGGCTTTTACTTTTTAAAGATTTTCTTTGTCGGGGGTTTTTTAAATTTTTAATTAAAGTTTTTTGGACGTTGGAAACCCGGAATGGTTACCTTCAGGGACGTGTTGAATGGAGGAGAGCTTTCCCCCCCCCCTCACTCATATTTTAGAAAATTGGCAAAATCACTCAAAATTATGTTCCAATTTATATCCAATGTATTACTTACAAAAGTTGGCAATTTTTAATTAAAGCATACAGGGACGTGCCCAACCAACTTTTTTTGGGGGGCGGGGAGAAATTTCAAATTTGCCAACTGAATTAATTCAAAATTGCCAACTTTTTGTAAGTTTTGAAACTTTTTGTAAATTTAGAGATAAAAAATGCCAAATTGACCAACTTTTGAGTGTTTTTGTCAACTTTTTGAAAACTTTTTACAACATTGGGGGGGGGGGTAGATCCCCCCCATGGGCACGTCCCTGAAAGCATAAATTAAGTTATTTAAGATAACGCACTGTGCCAAGAACCCACCCGTCTCAAAATATCGGCAATATTTAGTTACGTATGTATTAAAATACTCAAACCCAACTTAAAGGTCTTGGGGTGGATTTGTGACTTCATGTTAAAATTAAAAAAAAAAAAAAAAATTATTCGAAAATTGTCAAAATTTTCAGCTTTCAGAGTTCAGCTCTTCCGCCTCTCGCCCGGATGTCCGTGCATATCAATTTAAATAATAATATTTAAAAGAATACTTATTCAAAATTCGGCGCGAGAGTCGCCAAGGAGCTTTTACTTCAAACATTTTGTTCGACAGATCCGAGCAACATGCGTGAGCTGGGTATCATTTAAGCTGCCGTATCAACTTTCTATTTAAAATTTTGAAAGTTTTGGCCAGAGAGAGCACCTGGGGACACGTGCCCTTCCCCCCCCAGAAATGTTCAAAAAAAAAAAATTTGATAGCAAAAAATTTGGAGAACAATTCATTAACCAGGATTCCGATTTCTAAAAGAACAATTGCTAGAAAATAGACCAAAAATTAATATAAAACAAAAAATTAGTGAACCGTTGCAAATAGGGCTTACTTTTTCAAATTAAAAGTTTTTTTACGTAAACGAATGGTTTTCCACAGTTTGCATCATACATTAGTCTTTTATTGGCCGATACCCGCCACCTCAAAGAATAGGAGCCGGAACGTAAAAATGGTATGAGGTGCTACGACAAAAAAAGCTTCATAAAATCAGTAGTCTCTTCTTCGTCAATGTGTGAATTTAATTTAACGTTTTAAATTGATTTATCAATGATGAATATTAATCACACACAGCTGCGTTGCCAAAAAACGAATCTACGTGCCGCTGGGCTCCCTCTAGTCGCTTCGCAACTCTCCGAGCCGTTTTGACATAGGCTGTACTGATTAATAATATCCCTGCAGGTCTTCCAACTTGGAAAAGGTCCTACTAAGAAGGGGGTGAATCTCTCTTTTTTTACAGAAAATTTAAGTCAAATAAGCCCATAAACAGAGATTTTAATTTGATGTTAACGCTACCATGGTGCAAATGTTACTGCTGCTCCCGTGTTCATTGTAACGCGTAAGTAAATCCACATAGACCGGTGACAGAATAAGTCAAAAAGAGGTCAATATTGAAGAAAAATTACAAACTAAATATGAATATCTTCGAGTCCTGGTTATAGAACTTGACCCAAAATTTTAATTCCAAAAATATTTTGAAATATCTCAAAAGCTATTTGAAGACAAATGAAAATAATAAATCTACAAAGAAATAAAGCACAGCCAATTTAAACCAGAGGTCGGCAACTTTTTGTTGTAAAGAAAACCAAATATTTTACATGATGGCCCCACTTTTTGGCAAATCTACTAAAATGAGCCTTTTGTTTTAGATAAAAGCCGTTCAGAAATATTAGCATTGAGGGCGTTGTTGGGTTGGAACCTTAACATTAGCTGAGAGGGGCAAAATTGTCATTGACGAGATTTGCTTTCAACAGCTGGAGCATAATGTTCCACTTATGTTAATATTTCCTCGAAAACGAATGGAGTAAGAATTTCAGACTGGACTTTATCCCGGTACTTTTGCAGTGGGTGTTCATGAATTGAGATGGACCACCAAAGAAACTCAAAAAACTTACACAAAAAAGTGTAATTGAAATTTAGGAAAAATGAAATTTATTTGAAAAATTGAAGGTTTCCATCATTTCAACTGTGTGATTTAGGGCGATTTTCTAAAGCTCAAATTGAGCTTTCTCACTACCTATAATAAAAGCACTTCTAGAAAAAATGGGTTAAGCTTCCTTGAGAACTCCATTTAATTTACAAAAAAAATTTTATTTTCAATTTTACAAACAGTAACAATATTTTTGATAATTTAAACAATAAAAATATTCAAAAGTAAATACTTTATTCAATTTTTTATTTACATTATAATTAAATAATTTTACAAACGAATTGAATTTCAATTCCTTGCAAATATCGACAAAAAATTTGACAATTTTCATGAACATGTACAAAACTAAATTATAATAAATCTACTCAAATCAAAAAATTAAGACCCTTGTATTGATATTATTTGAGTCAATATAATTTTGTAACAATCTTGAAAAAAAAAACCAAAGAGAAAAGTAATTTAAACGTTGGACAGCCTCGCCTCTTCGATCGACACCATACACATGTGATCATACAATTTATTTAACTTCCATCCAAAGTGAAATTATATGAGAAATTGTGTAATTTATTATAAAAGATACTTTAAAATTAGCTACTATGTACAACAGCATTTAAAATAAATTAACGGACAATGTTTTTGAGGGTGCAATAAATATTCAATTTTGTTTGTTCCACCAACTAATTATTTACCATTACAGAACAAAATTGGTCACGATAATAAAATGTTTGTGAGTGGAGACAACCTAACAAAACTAACGTTTCATCGGCTGTAAGAATCACCTCGCTCCAAGTGAATGTCACTCGATCCTTGGGACTCCCCCAGTCGTTGGTGAGCTGGAATTTTACTAAAGAATGGATGCGCCAGAGCTTCCTTCAATGTTATTCTGTGCGATGGCTCATATTCCAACATGTGCATCACTAAATCGAACAGGCTATTGTGATCGTTATCGTCACTTTGCTTGTACCTCTAAAAAATGGAAATGTCACATGAAGGGAAAATCTAATTTCGTAGTTTTAGTCAACTTACCATCAAAGGTTTACAATTGTCTCTAACGTAACGTCCTGCTGAACTTTTATCGTCCCAATCTAATTTTGTACGGTAAAAATATTTGGTTTTGGTTCTTTTGGCCATTCTAACAAAGAAAAAAATAATTTAAAAAATTAAAGTGTTTATTCTGATGTAGGAAAATCATGTGGATAAAAATTAACAAGTGTATTTATTTATATATTAAAAACATCCAAAACAGCAGGCAATAACCTATTAAAGTTAGTTGTATAGCTTGTTAATTTCGATACTTTAAATTTATATACAAATAATTATTTGGCAAATTAATTACCTATTTGGAAATTCGCCAAGAATTCGCTGCATCATTGCTAAATGTTCTCGGTTGTCATGAGTTTGAAATAATGTAATTCCAAGATACAATTCAAATAAGATACAACCTATGGACCAAACGTCACAAGGTTGGGCCCAACCTAATTCTAAGATCACTTCGGGTGCTCTGTAATGCCTAGTAGAAACAATTGTGCTGTGATGTTCGTTGTCAAACGTAGCACTACCAAAATCGATTAGTCTTACGTCTGTCCGCTTCACCCGTTTCACATCTCTTCTCTAAAATAAATAATAAACTTGTGAGCATTGCCTTCTTTAGAACGGTTCAACAAAACTTACTTTTTTACTGCTAAAAACTAATTCGTAATCCGAATCAACGAATAAAATGTTTTCAGGTTTGAGATCCGTGTGGGTTAGTTTGTTGTCATGTAAAAACTTTACGGAGTAGCATAATTGGTACGCAATGTGACGCACTTGATCCAAGGGATAGGGACAATAATTGTTATCTTTCTGCAAAAAAAAAGAAAGGTGTGAAATGACAAGGTGTTTTAAAGGTGACAATTTTACAAAAATAGAATGACTAATCGTAATGTAAATTTAGATCGAGCAGCAACCAATTTTTCAATTACTTCTCTAGTGTTTATTTTATTTTTAGACATATAAATTAATAATTATCAATTGTAAAATGGTTGCGCGTCTCGATCGTTTTTTTCTTCTTCGAAGTTGACTTACCAAAAAATCGAACACACTGAGGCCTAACATTTCAAACGCTATACACATATGGCCATGGTAGTCGAACCAGTCCAACATTCTCACGCATAAACTGAAAAAGAGAAAAATTACTTTAAAATTAGGAATTGTTTATTAATATTAACGGTTGTATTAGGAAATCATTGCTTTAGAGCATTTCAAGCATGTAAGCAATAATTAGTTATGGTGCACTTCCATTACCTAACAGTAATCTGGTTGATTAAAATTATGCTTATGAAGCATAAAAAATCAATGCAAAAAAAATTAATTATTACAAAAAGAAATATAGAAACGACCATTGGAAAAATGATAAATGACTAAATAAACAATCAAATGAACTAGAAAAACCTAATGTGTACAACACATGATTTTTCTGTTTACTAAGTTTCCGACTGCATCTTCTGTTTAAAAAGTACTATGTATAATGAAAAATATAAAAAATTAAATTTAAAAAGTGGAAAACTATGAAAATCTCGTTAATCCAAGCATTAGCACGGGGTGGGCAAAATGTATTTGAAATACAATTTTTAAAATACATTTCAAAACAAAATACATTCAAAATTTTAGGTATTTGAAGCACAAAATGCAATGTATCTTGGAATTTTTTATTTTAAATTCAACAGACGAGATACAACGTATGAGGTTGTGTACAGTACATTTTTTGCATTTTATTCCAATTACACTTAAAATAGTGTATGCACCTTATACTTAAAGTGCCTATTTGGCATTTGCGTGGTTATAGACTTCGGCTACGCCTCAGCAGATCCCCCCCCTCAGATCTAAGGGGGGATCGCCCTCCCTTGAAAAAATTATGCATTATAAATATAACGTAAAAACTAAAATTACTGGAAAAAAGGCTATCAATTTTGGTATCTTTCTTAACAATCTATAAAATCGGGCCCCCCCCCCTAAAAAAGGTTGCTGGATCCGCCCCTCCGCCTCAGTCTATAATTTTTCAAGCTCAAACAAAAAAAGATGCACTTTCAGGACTTGGTACATAAATAACTGAGGAACAGACTTTCTATATGGAGTATGTCCATTTTCTGAAAATTTTAGAAGAGCAGTAAAACTATCACATGTTTATATGATAAGTTATCAAAAAAGTAATTTTTACAAAAGTACAGTAAATATTACACTATGAAGTATCCATAAAAGGGGCAAATATTCAAATGACGGTTTTGCAAAACAGCTAAAAAATGTATTGAATAAATTGAACTATGATGTTTTTTCTACATTGGACAAACTGCATATAGAAAGTCTGCTACTCAACTATAAAAGTTATTTTGCTTTTTCTACTTTCAACCCAAAATACAAAATGTATTTTGTATCTTGTATTTTGCCCACCCTTGCATTAGCATCATTACTTTAAACAGTTTTTAAAACCATTTTTCTCGAAATTCGCCAAACTTCGATTTTTACAATTTCCATTTGTTCAAGTTCTAATCATAATTAATTTACATGTAAATGACCAAAGTGTTAGCATATATGTAAATTTGACGACTTCCAAGGCTTGACTTGAAAATATTACCAGGTCTGTGTGCTTTTAGATTTTAACTGTCAAAGATCACATTACAACTAAACAAAAACGATCAATGTTTTCCTGGGAAATCTGAAATTTTTACCTACTTCACAAATTAACAATGTACTTGTTTGTTTCTAATAATAATTATCTTTAGACTTTAATAGCCTAAAAAACTCTCCGTTCTGTATTTTTTGAAATACCTTCACCACAAAACCCTTTCGGTCACCCTCCAGAATTTTCGTAAAAATATTTCAATACTCGCGCGCTTTAATGTGAAAAACATGGAACCAATCAGAAAGATGACGGCACTTGACCGCTCGAGTAATAATAGATCAAATCGATGATTTCCTATATGTGCATACTTTTATATTCAATATAAAATCTTGTAAGGGGTTATAAATACTACTTCAAAATTTAAAAAAAATCAAACTTTTGTTTGTACATAATAATATAATATGATACCTTAAAAGCTTAAGAATATTTTAGAAATTAAAAATATGCCAAATTGGCATTGCCAATATTCTAATTATTTCCTGTGTGATAGCAATTTGAAGTGAGCGCGGTAGATAATAAGTAGATATAGAAAAGAATGCAAGACTATTTTTTCTTGTTCTGCGATGCTGAGCTGTCTACAATGTTGTAATTCAAGAAGTGAAACAAAATCCGAGGAAAGGTTTGTATTAGGGACCCTAAAATACAAATTTTACGATTTTACGATGTATTCTGAAAGAGTATATTTTAAATAAGATAATTAACTAAGACGGAATGCCTTAAATACAACACCTGTTTTTTCAAAAATCGAATTTAGAGAAGCTCGATTTTCACTGCAAATTTGAAGGTAAATCGCTCTTGATTGGTGAATCAAGGCATTCAGTTGTCGGTACGTGTATACATAAGAGTGTAGCTGTTGACAAATTTGTAAGTAACTCGTACGCTATGGTACGAATACGTTCTCCTTTTTAGGACCAAAATTACTTCAGAAGAGTTGCTTAAATTTAACGAATGGTTATTACTTTTTCGCGTGGATCCTCCTCGTGCCATGGTGGTTTTCATCAAAATTGACCCTCAGCACCCTTTGGGCGCTTCGGGCCATTTTGATAAAAACTACACTAATTTAAAAAATACCCCTAGGCCCGTGGATTAAGGAAAAAGATGGATCTTTTAAGAGTGAAACTCGTTAGCGTGAATTTTAAAAGAACGGTGGTTGTGCAAGGAAAAATTGACTTAAAGCACTTCTCGCTGCGCTCGAGCGCTTTAAGCCATTTTTCCTGCACATTTACTATTGAAAACCATGATTTTCGCTCGAAGTGCACTGTTGAAGCATTCGTACACGTACCGACGACAGAATGCCTGAATTCACCAATCACGAGCGACTTGGCGTAAAATTTACTGTAAAAATTGAAGTTTTTAAAATCGATTTTTAAAAAAACTGGTAGATTTAAGGCGTTCCGTCATAGTTAATTCTCTTATTTAATATTGCTTATTCAGAATTCATCGAGGTTTCAATCGTAAAATTTGTATTTTAGAGACCCTAATACAAAGCTACAACCCAAAATCTTTTGAAAATATCACATTTTGTAAACCCTATTTCATGATTGAATGTGGATCTATCACTTACGTTTGCTCCGAGCAGCATGCGTCGATAATTAACCAGCAAAGTTCATTAAAAGCGCATGTTATAAAATAAATCAAACGTAGAACGAGATTTTTCCCATCCCGCATTCTTCACAAATAGATCCCCCCAAATACAAAAACGATAATGGCATTTTGTTTATTTTTCAAATAATTTGAAAAATTGCAAATTAAAATGTAATTATATGGGAGTGACAAAAAAGTCACGATGACAAAAGTCCGTGTGCGCTCGCCCACGGTTGAGTTAAATTAAATTATCTATAGAAGCACGTAGGGATTTTATGTTACATTGTAAACTTTTCTTGTTACGAAAGATTGTAAATATTCTTCAAAGCAATAAAGTGTGCAATAAAGTCCTTTAAACAGATTTTGTATTACATTTACTATCTACTTAAAAACAAAAATGAAAGTGACTTATCATGTTTTTTCATAATTAGTGACGCGCACAAATAGAGTAACGAGATTTCCACTGGCATTTAGTGACGCGCATGAATGGATTAACGAGATTTTCATGGACTGTTGAGGCCGAACAACCACATCTGATAATAAAAAATTGTCAAAAATATGCGATTTTATGGGTCACTGGACTGTCATTCCTACTTAATACAAATATTATCAAAATGTTCGATCTTATAATATTTAAAACGCCGTAAAAACTCTAATAAAAGCGAAGAAATTATAGTAATATTTTAAGATATTATGACGATGGACGTATTAGGATCATGGAAAACTGAATTTCGACGTCATTCGTGATACAGTAAACTCTCGATTATCTCGATTAGGAGGAATTTTTATAAAAAAAAAAAGGGTTTTTTCGTAACATTTTTTCACCACAAAAATACATATAGAAATGAAATCACTGTTTTCCAGATATTCGCAGTTTTTTTGCCATGCGGCTTAAATTAAAATTTTTTTTCCAGTAGCCCTAATAAAATTCAGCATTAATTTTATCCTTTTTTAATTTTTTTTAAACAAATAATCATAAATCATAATAATTAATATTAGTTTAATTTATAAAGGTCAATATTGTAACAAATTATGGCTACATTGGAGGTTGAATTGCGTTAATAACAATCATAAGATGTTATGAAAAATATCACAATCAAATTATAGGTGTTAACTATTAACTTGATGATATTTCCACCATGAACATGATTGTAAACAATTAAAATTTGTGACATGTTGAAAACATAATCACTCACTTCCTTTCTTTCTGCCAGGAGATTAATTAGTACATAATATTACGTCCTAAGCTTAGAAAGGGATATTTTACTAGACAATGCAGGTAATTTACGGAAAAAGCCGAAGGCGAATTTGCAAATTCAGATTATTTATTAGGTTTTATTGAAGATATTTTATAATAAAGCCGTTGTGCTTTCGATCATGCGCCTGCCATTAACAGAATGTCACAATTTTAAGTGAGATCTTAAAATTTAAATTTCTACGCGTTCGACAGATGATGCTTCCGCCCGACGTTTTTATTTTGTATTTACTTATTATAAGATGTGAATGATTTGAGTCAAAAAATGCTAAGCGACATCCTGAGTAAAGTAAGATTTTTGCATTTGGTTTTATTGCGCAAGTACCTCATTCCTAAACGGAACCCAAAAAATATCCATTCATATTTTTTTTAGAGAAAGGCGTGAATTAAACTATAGGTGTATGTATAATAGGTTAATCACTTAGTAGTCATAGTGAGTAAAACAATACGCCACTGTTTACTTATAAAATTAGTAAATAAAAAGTGCGATAACCTACTTGGCCAAAAAAATCACCGACATTTTTTTAATAGGTATTTTCTATTTTTAAATGAAATCAAAAATTATTGATCATTGAAAGTTTTTTTAATTAGCATTTTCAATACCTATGAATTCCAATTCCTGAATAAACATTTCTCAAATAGAGCGTTATATGAAATAATTATATGTTGCAAAAATTGCCAATTTTAAGATTATCGCACGAAATTCCACACCTGAGCGTTTATTGCAAAAAATAGCATATTATTTCCTGTATGCAGCTGAGCAAATGTTTCGATTTTTGAATATTTTAAAATTAGATTGTATTATCCAATATTTAATACAATGCATAAGTCTAGCCAAGTTATTTATGGCGTTGCAAGTTTATGTAAAAGAGCTAAAACAGAAATACGTGACGGTTTATATCGGAAGTTTATACGGATTTCTGGTAAATTTTCATTAAATACCATGCCAAGTAATTTTTTACCCCGGTAAAGAAGAGGATAATATGTCAAAAACGGGCGGAAAGAGATCAAGAGACAAAAAATGCGTTAAGGAATGATCCCTTGGATTTTCCTATACAAACAGAAAATTTTATTTCTGATGAAAAATTGTTTTTTTTTTTACAACCTAGTCAATTGTGGTCAAATGTGATTGAATGAATAAAAATATTTTACAATTATTTTTGATTTGAAGAAGCAATGCATATTTGGATTCTGAATTGAAACATTACAAGAGACCCCATTCAAATGGGGTAAACTTCAAACAACACAAAAAATTGCTTTCTGTACCAAAAATTATTGCGTATTCAGCGAGAAACTTGCCAACACAAACACAAATTGATGCTCCAACTGCATTTTTGTGACCGATTTTATTTAATGAGCGCAAAAAAAATATGTAAAAGTAACTTACTTCACGCTATCTGGATCTTTATCACCTAATTTTTCTAAAACGTTAATTTCTAATCGAGCAGCTTCTCTGTACTTTTCTACATTCTTGATAATTTTCAACGCCATACAATGATCCCTGTAACATACAAGCAAAAGAAAATTAACCCACATTTTAACGACAATCAAGGTCAACTTACATTTCCAGATCTTTCACTTTAACAACTTTCCCAAAGGTTCCCTCGCCAAGGGTATCAAGAATTTTATCTGTAAAACAACAACAAATAAAATTAATAGCAATTTTTAATGAACGGTGCTTGGTGAGAAACGTAAAATGAAATTTTTTTTAAATCAATTAAATTTTACTGTGAGAGTTGAAATAAAATAAAAAAAGAAATAATAGAAAAATAAAAACGCTTCTCAAAAAGCACGATTATGAAAAATCTAAGTAATTGGAAGTTATTACTGGCATGCATAATATAAACTTAAAAGATTTTCTATTTTTAGTGATACTTAAACTTGCATAAATTGGCACATTTTATGAATTTAATTTTGTACTAAATAATTTTCAAATTAGTATTTGATTTTGTTTAATACGAATGTATTATTTTTTAAATTTACACCCCCATACTTTTATTCCTTTCGTTGTAAAAAGTATAATTTAAACAAAGAAAGCTAAAATCAATAAGAGTATGGGTTAAGTTAAATGCCTTAGCTGAAAGAAGAATTGATTACAAATACTGGAGGGGGGATTTGTTTTTGGGATATTTGAGAGTTTGACTTATCCAAACTGCTAAATGTAACAAATTGTGGTATTCACGAACATCGGTCTTGAAGAATGTCTCCCGATCGGTAAACGAGATGCCCTTCTTCGTCATCTTCCACAGAAGGCGCACGCGGGCTCTGCAATCGTCACATCCAAAGGCAGCAGCATCATGGTTCGTTCGGCACAGCACAGGGTTGGGGGGAGGCCATGGATTACATCGGTCCAACACAGCAGCAACGCCATCATAGATCACAGTCAAGAGAAGTCCCGAGATCAATTCCGCCAATACAATGGAGATGTGGCCCAATAAGCAAACACAGGAAAGGGCAAACGGATTGCCAAATCAACAACGAATTCTTATTAACGGTACAGAATATTGCACCAGAACATAGTAACAGATGAAGGTATATGCGGGATGAGGAACGTGATGGGTCACGTACCGGGATATATTTTTAAATTTCACCATTACCACTTTCACTACATATACCTTCTGCTGTTTCTGTGCACTCAAATCAAAAAGCAACAACTTCAATAACATTAAAATTGAGTTAGATTTTTTCTAAAACATTCTAATTGTTAAAATAGGAAACTATTATTTACGCGCCCCCGAAATTAAATTTTATATTTGGGGGCAGGAAAATTGTACTATTCGCGAAAACTTGATTTGCAGTTAATACTCACCCTGTCTCATCGGCAAAATTTACAATTCCAAGTTTAAACTTTCTCAAATGCTTTGCATCATTACAAAAAAATTTAAATAGCAAAGTTAAAAATATAAATAAACAATGATGTGAACGAAAATGACTCGAAAACAAAAAGCATTAGAAAAGTGAAAACCAGCAATCGCATATACAAGGTCAAATTCTCGCGAAAATTTCAAATATTTGCACCTGCCAAAATTAGAGAACCCTAATAATAATTACGAAATGGTTTACAAATGCGACCCCGTTTTGGCAAGAAGGTAAAAATTATTTATTGCGATCGTCTTCACGACGCGCGATCCGCGTTAATTGAGCAATTAATTCTGTCAACAGCAAAATTGATCCAAACGGAAAAATAATTTTTAATGCTGGGACTTACACAATGCTTAGGTTGTGGCGATCGTTCATGTTAGGTCGAAAGCGAAACTCGTGTTAGTGACGAAACCGAAGGGATCACACACGGCCTTTACTTACAGCCGGTGCCAATCTTGATTGATATTTCTGCGCTATGGTCGTCGTGGTACTAGGAGTTGCTTGTATTCCGTTACCGGTACGATTATATGCTTCGTCTAAAGCCGAATACTTCATTATTAAACTCTGTATTTCCTTACGTTTTGCATCCCTTTCGGAAACGGTATCCGGCAGAGTTGGAGTTGGGGTAGTGTCATCTTCGATAGCGTTAGAAAATGAATTGCTGGGATTAGTTGAAGCAGTATGAATGGAACTAACGGGATTGGAAAGAAATTGTTGCGTGGCGGACTTGTTAATAGGCCGATCGTCCACAAGCGGAATTTCTATTGGACAAAGTTTTAAATTAAGGTTAGACGATTTGCGTTCTGAAACTTCACTTTTTCCCGTTCGTTTTGACGATCTCCGTGGTCTCAATTCGGAATGATTTGATCTATGACGCACCCGGTATGTCGAATCACGTTCCAAATTAGTGTAAGGTGATTCGGGAGGCATTCTATATTGAGACGTTTTGTTTTCGCTCCTATATGGAGTTTTATCCCGAGGTGGTGGTGCGTGGTGTACATTATTACTACTGCTCACGTAAGGATAAGCTTTTTCCGACAGGAGAACGTTTGCGGTGGTGGCACTTTTGGTTAAAGTCCTACCAAGTGACGGTTCTAAGGTTCGTTCTGGATCTCTTCGTTTATTATATATTCTATCTAACACTGTAGAATAACGATCGTCGAACAAACGGTGACGATTGGAATTCAATATCGGTGAGCTCACGTTGTTGTTGTTATTATTACTTGGAGGTTTGGGTTTGTTTTGAGTGGATGTAGTAGGAAGCACGGATAAAGCACTCGTATTGTGAATTCGATCGGCGGTTGCGGAAGGTCCGCGTACTTTTGTAGTGAATCGTTGCAAAAAACTAGAACAAGAATCGCTTAACAACTGAGTGACACTTGTGGTGGATGCACGAGAATAACGATTTCTTCTGGCAGGGCCGTTCGTTATGGAATTATTGGCCATCGTATCGGTTCCCGATCCGCGTCTAAATTCGTTGGAAGAACTCGAAGGAACTCGCGGAGTCCACGACGATTTTGGCTGCCACTGATGTTGTGATGCAGAACATTTTCGACGCTCGTCGTCATCGTGTGCCGCACGAAAACGCGAGTACGACGACAATGCGGAAGATGCAAACATCACTGTTTATACATTCCGATATCAAATACACTAGATCAATTATTTTTTTCTCGAATCGATGCAAAATCGCGTTCAGTCTTAACTACGCTTAAAGATATATAAACGACTAACTATTCATTCCATCTCCCTGCCAAAATGCCATCAAACTAAAAATATCAAACGCGAAGAGCTCACGAGGCGTATATTCGGCGCCGAACGCACTATATTCAAAAACTTTGGCTAAGTCGCAGATTAAAAGTAAGACGAACCTATTTTGAAACATATACCTACGTAACAAGCTAAATAAAAATAACGGCAACGAATGGGAAAAATATACAGTGGGCGTAATTCGATATCAACCACCGAATTCACTTGATTTACGATAATGGTTTTTGAAAAATAATCGAGCAAAATACAACCACTTGCCGATGCAAAAACTAACCTTCAATAAGAGAATGAAGAATTTCTTAATTCGGGATAAAAGCACGGAAACTTGATGATAGTGTTTCTTTTTCGCACAGTCGATCATTTTGTAGAACTTATCGAAACATTTTATTACAACAACAAAACCGAAACTGACTCCATTTCTATTTGCACATATTCTGATATAAAAGTGATAACAATTCACATTAATGTACACCGAGCTATTCTTAGATGGATGAAAGCTATTTATATACATATATCATATTAACACATACTTAATTAATGTTTATTATTTATTTACTCGATAAATATCTTCACTGTCGTATACCACGTGCAACCGTTCGCTAAATAACTTAACAAGAGGCAATGATAATAGTAAATCGTTCGACGTTGGAAGTCCTTCTGTTATATCGTGTATCGAGTAATCATTTACATATTTCAAAAAGTAATTTACTGATAATTAGAGCTACTACTACTACATGCGCCCGAAAAGTCATGCAACCAAACAATTAATAAAAAGCAATTCGAAATTCAAATCAAAGCAGCAGCATCTCGCACCTCCAGAGGGGGCGGTGTTTCAGCTTTTATTAATATCGCTTCCGGTTCGTCATGTTTATCCCTAGAACAAGGCAAATTCCACTCTTTTGAATTTGCGGAATGATGGTCTGCAGTGGGCCACCGCGAAGATCGCACCTTCGTCGTGGAAGGTCGAGTTCGAGTTTTGAAAGGCGGCAAAGCGTGTGCGAAAATTCGTGCGGCCGCTCGTTGATGATGAATCGGCCAAGCTGTCATGGCTTTATTAATAATACAGAATTAAAGATCGCGATTTCACATCTCGTTTTATCAACTACACGTAGAACAGACACGATCGCACTGTTTATTCGAGGACACATTACAAAGTCAAAACTTTTTTCAGAAATAGATCAACTTTACCCAAAAATAGATCGCACAAAATTATCGGCTAAATAGTGAAACATCCGCATTAAGCGGAAAATATTTGTTTATTTACGCGCTCGGCAAGATTTTTAACATATCATCGGAATTTCAGCCATTAATTTTTTTTAAATTTATAGATGTTGCTTTTTGATTAACCTCGAATTTTGACATTTTTCACCGACTTGCGTTACGATAAATTGAAAACAAAATCTCAAAAGCATCAAATAAAAACAATGTAACGGATCCAAATTTATAAAAAATGCCAACATTAACTCCTTATCAATATAAATCCACTGGTGCACAGAAACAAAAATACAAAGGTACCAATGAAGGTGATATTGGCGATAACCTTCATGAATTTAATGACAAATAAAAAAGTTTGAAATAAAAATTAAAATGAATATTAGAAAAAAAACTTCATACCAAAGTGGAAGTTGTAATGTACTGGGCACAAAATGTGTAAACACTGACCTGATCCGTGCAGTAAGACCTCCTGGATGGTTTCTTCCTTACGATTGCTTTTTCTTGATGATGCTTGTTCCTCTTTTTGGAAGCTGGAGAACGTCGTTTGCTGCGCTTGTACCTTCTGTCACAACTAATACCTCGATCATATTGACGTGATCTATTAGTTTTTTCACTGCTGAAAAGGTTAACACAAATTTTAATAGCACCCCCTATTTATACATTATACCAATAACAGAAAAAGGAGAAAAGCAAAAAATCATAAAAGTACGATTTCTTTATTGAAAACGATTACTCGATAGTACAAAAGTTAATTAACTTATAAAAAATTGACTTAATAATAGTGGAAAAATAGAATTTAAACATGTGGAAGTTGAACTTTATAGTCTTTCATAACATTTTCGCGAACACACCAACAAAACTTATTTTGAGATCTCTTCCATTCAGCCAACGTTCTAAGTTGCAATTGGAGACTTTTTTGAGAAGCGTCAGAATTGATATTTTTGTTCTTTAAATTAATCAAAAATTCCTTGACCAACACCTTCTGGCTGATCGAGCTTCCGTGAACGAACTTTAAAAATTCTGGTACAAGTTCGTCCTCTAATGGTCTAGCAATGGATTTCGGTGACTGCTTCACGTTGGAAGAAAGTTCAACAGCCGACCTCTTTTTAATTTTTATTTGTTCTCTCGCAATCATAAAGAACGGTTTCAAAAAATTATGTGTATTTTCGTCAACGTTCAGTTCACCTTTGTTATACCAAATACAGCCTATCATTCGAGGCTTCAATTTTTGTGCCTTTTCGCTCATTTCATCATCAAACTCTTTCTTTAATATCTTGAGTTTGAGTTTATGATCCTCGGGGTTAGCAACGGCTTCTTCTTCGTCGTTAACCTCGGAATCGCTCAAGTAACCGTGAGGTACCAAAAAGTTGTCATAATCGTAATCGATTTCGGGTTCGTCTTTTTCTTCGTCATCCGATCCCCCTACGGATTCGCCCGGCTCTTCCTCCTCCCAGTCTTCATCGGAGTCCGCATCGTAATTAAATAAATCCTCATCTACAGTGAAAGGTTTGAGGGGCTTGATGAGTTTGCTTTTCTTTCTCCATGTTCCGTAGTACGCAGGACGTCGATTCTCGTGAAATTTCAAAAACTTAGCCCGCCACTTCTGTGTGGAATCTGTTTGATGAACTATGCTCTCTCCGAGATCTTCGACTATGATAACTTCCTCTACCTCATCATCAATCCAAGTTTTTCCATCGGTTCCAATTTCCTTTCCAGTCTTCAATTCTTCCAAGTAAGTTTTAACGTCGCCCTGTTTTTTTATGGAAGTAAGGCAATGGTGTTTCTGCTCGTCACTCAGCTGTTTTCTACACAAAGGCGCAAGCCGCATATCGGATTTAACTTCGAACGGCATAAAACTAGAAGAAGAAACAGTTTCCACTTTTTTCTCAAATGGAGATTCGGTTTTTTTAGTGAAGAAGTTAACAAAAGCTGCAGATATCTTTTGCTTTTTGTTTTCTTCCTTTTGTTTTTCTTTAGTCTTTTCTTCTATTTCTTTACGTTTTTGTTCGATTTTCTCTTCCTTTTCCTTACGCTTCGCTTCTTTCTCTTCTTGCTCTTTTTTACGTTTTAAATCTTTTTCTTCCTGTTCCTTCTTCTTTTTATCTTCTTTCAGTTCGAGTTCTTTTTGTTTTTGCTCTTGCTTTTCTAGCCTTTGTTTTTCTTTTTCGTCGCGCAATAATTTCTTTTCTTCTAACAATTTTAGTCTCTTTTCTTCGCGTTCTTTTTCTTTCTCTTCTCGGCGTTTGGCGGATTCAAGTCGTTTTTTTAATTGCATCGGGGTCAAGGCTTTTTTAGGAGTGATTTCGGAATTGGCTGCTTTAGAAGTAGTTAAAGACTGGGTGCCGCTGCTACTGTCGGTTTTAGAATCGGTACTCTTGACTAGGTCGCAGTCAGATTTCGATTCGTCATTTGCGGAGCTCGAACTTACACTTTCCTGTGATTTTTCTATGTCTACCTCTTTGGTAGTGGAAGTTTCCATTTTTTCAGCTACCTCATTGCTAATTATAACAATTTTGCCTTCTTCGGTAGTCAAAGTCTCCATTTTTTCGGTAGTTTTAACATCATCTGGCTCCATATATTCTGAGCTAGAAAAATATAGATTGGTCAAGATTGGTGCCACATTGCTGTGTGACCATCCCGAGACCAAAATAAAAAGCACGAAACAAAAAAAATAATAAAGAAAATGATTTGACGGATTTGCGCACACATCACCCAGTAATACATACCTGTATTATGTTTTATTTTCTTTCTCGGGAATATATTACATGTTTATATTTCGGTCTAAGGAGGACCCACGATACACTTATATAACAAAATAAGATAAAAATCAAAATAAACATAAAAAATAAGAATTGCACTGAAAAAGTGTTGTCACAGTCTTGTTATTTCCTTTACCTACTATTTGATATAGGTATATTCCAAATGTTATTTATTGTTTTCGTAATTGGCAATAATAAAAAAAATCCATAAAAGGACAAAAATTGTGTTTTACAAAATCGATTCAAATATGGAAGTAATCATTTTGTTGATGTGTTGTCTGCAAAGTTAAAAATTTGTTTATACGTGTAGAAAGTGTAGATTTATATGTACTATGTCTAATTAATTTATGTGTAAACTAATAATTACGATTTTAATTGAGTCATATGGAACGGTGATTAACCCTTTTAACAAACTGTTACATTTTAACACAACACGAGTCGTTTTTATACAAAAGAAATTAGAGAAAGTATCGAGTAATGTTTTCCTACATGGAAGTTATTAAATAAAAAGTATAAGATTGATTTTATATGAAAAATCAATTTTATAATTTCTAGAGAAACGTTCCTATCGGATAGTAAAAGAAGTAGGTAAATGCGTCCATAAAGAATGGATATCTCGCATTTTGATTAAGGACACTTTTGGAATCAACTAAACGCAAAGAACAAACAATTCACTTTCTTAAATTATGAAGCAATTAAGGTTTTAATTGATAAATATAATTCAGAAAGTAGAAAATTTTAATTGGAACATACTCATTGTAATGATACATGTTGCACTTTGGAATCCATGTTGCCATTGCAACATACAGCACTGGGACATCGGGCGGTGGTTCCTCAGAGGAGTGAATTCTCAAACGAGAGACTTCATGAAGTGTGGGCAAATGATGGCCAACTTCGTAATGCATTGTGTTGTATGAAATTCTCGAAGTTACCATATTACAAAATGCACTTCCAAACTTGCACTAACGTATTTGTACGAGTTAATTACAAATAAAGGTAATCAGCACGTAAAAACATCTTGATTTTGAAAGTTCTAATTAAATCACGAATCTATCATAGTTTTCAAATGGAACAACACGTAAGTCTGCTACTCTTGTGCTATATTTAGTAGGATCTTAATTTAACGGTACCTCACAGGTGTGCTTGATTACTCCAAAATTTCAACCTTGTCAGATTAAAAGAATGTTAATAAAACAAAAGGTGACTACTTTTATAATTATTATTGTTACTAATCCTGAAGCTATCAATCAGCACACATTTCTAGACGATAAAAATTACTCATAATCAAAGCTCGATAATGCAAACATGAAATTAAACCTTGAGAAAATGCAATTTAATCGATCTTACGATATTTTTAATTTAAATCATTTTCAATAACAATTACTTGACACTCATGATTACACAAACAGGTTTTAGAATAATAAATGCATCAAGAATTAAATTTTTGAATATTTTCTTCTCTTGTCAACAACCTACATTAGACTACTCGACATTAACAACTAATCGTTACTTAACTACTCCACAGGTAATCCATTTTAGCTTACCGAAAAAGGAATTGGCAAATATTGTTATTGACAAATTTAGGTTACAAATTTGACATAACTTGGTTAATTAAAAAACCACTCTTTCAAAAATTCCCTCATCATCGTTCACCAAGTATTTTCAATACTTAACCTGGAAACGTGCCAAAAATTTCTAGATTAATAGGCCACGTAAATTTTCTTAATTTTTAACTGCTGTTCCTCTCAAAAATAACATGACGAAACAAAACGAATTGTACCCAAAAATTAATTAAACGAGTAATTTATCTACTAAATAAAATAACCGAAGCGGCGATAAATAATTGTAATTAATTTACATCAATAACGAGATTATTTAATTATAACAAGATTAGGCCATATAAGGACTAAAAATTATACTAGGGGCAAGATTTGTACCGATCGACCTTCTGTTTTATAATCGGGGCAAGGTTGAAAATGTTGGAAGATTTATCTGGCCAATAATTAACTGTCTTAATATATTATCGCCAAGCATTCAATTAAGCAGCTAAAAATTGAAAGTTAAGCACTTGAAAATGCAAAATTTAAAACGTTTATGCACTTTTCTTTTTATTAACAGAATAAATTACAGCACTGGTTTCTACATTTTGACTTTTGTCAAAAATTTTAAGATTTTATCCTATCCGGATATGTAAATTTTTAGAATCACAACACTTGCGTTCGGAATGAGGAAGGAATAAAAAATTATAAATCAAACACAGATGCTGCAGCAAAAAAATATGCGACCACATGCAGTGAACAGCAGTTTTTGTCAAACGTTTCAATTACGAAGCTTCTGAAGAAGCATGCACGAGAAATGACTTCCAGTTAGAAAAATCTCACGGTTCCAAAAAGGCGTTTAAACCACTTCTCGATTAATTAAACTAGAATAACAATGACTCTTAAGATGCAGTACAGCACTCCAATTTACCGAACTAAACGGCACCATCTTCTATCTACCAACTGTTTGTTGATGTTTGTTCGGTAATTAAATAGTTAATACAAAAAAATAACTTAATTTGGTCATTAAACATATAGGGTGCGCTGAACATCTGCCGAGAAGAGTCAATAACATTTCTATAATAACAGAACCAAGGGAGGAGTTATGCTCCCGTACTACATTTTTATCCTAATATAGGGGAACTCCCCTAAGGGGGGGTTCTTTTAGTATGTTTTTCAATTTATTAGCCAATAAACTACACTTCCGCATGTCATGGTCACGATTCAATGCGAAAACTATATTCAAATACTTTCTGATTCATCACATGAAAAAACCGAACGAGGCAGTAAGGATTACTTGCACGTTTTGGAAAGTCGAATCCCTCAAGAAGAATAACAAATTTGTTTAAAAATGCAACTCCTCATCTACCAAGATTCGCTTTCTGGTTTTTTTAAATTTAAGAAAAACGATATTCATGTAACCAAAACGCAATCGTTGCTTCTGCTGGCGTTATTTATTGTTTAGTGATGGACCACTGGCCATGACGATTTGTAGTTTTACTTTGTGCATAACAAAAGTAGGTAAAAAAAATTTAAATATTCGAAACAAAGACGCTAAATAATAAAAAAAAATTAAATAATGAATATTTAAAACCCGCGTTAGGCGATCGCGTGTGCGGGTTCGGCCTTTGCATAAACTGTAACTGTTGAAACAAAAATGAAGAATGCAAAATCACAAGGCCAAATACAAATCATTACATTCGATATGAAAAAAAATTCTGAATTGAGCAAGTTCAAATTCTTTTTTGTTTTGCAAAATCACCCATGGCAGTTTAATGAACGAAGGATGAGTGTCTGAAAAATCTTTGCGGATTTCCTAATTCGTACAAATCGTGGGCGAAATACACTCTGGTATCTGTCGTGTGAGGTGTTCCTTTTATTAAATAATGGCCACTGCTATAATCGTATTTATTGAGGCGTTAACCTTTATAGACAACGGTTAAACTAAGGGTTAATCAAACCTCTTGATTTATTTAAAGATTATTCAACTTGCAATTGATGAAAAGAAAAAATCCAAACGGTGATTGGTTGAAATGAAATTAATTACATTATTATTCAGGCCGTAACGAAAATACAGTGATTATTATGTATAATTTTCGGATACAATTCCAAATTTTGCAATGTTTGAAAGCACCTGATTCAATGTCATTGAAAAATGTTTACGTAAGTTGGTATTTGATTTTAGGTTAAAATAAATGACTGCAACTGCATTACAAAAATTCGGCAACTTTTTGGACTACGATCGCAAGTTATCAATTCGGGAACCAAACTGTGCTACAAAATCAAAACCAGGAAGTATAAATTCTCGATTATGCAAATGCGTGAAAACTAGATTAAGGAGTAAAGTAATAACTTCAAAATTAGTCCAACAACAAAGAGCAATAAATTGCTCAACCTTGATGATTCATTAACCTTTTGGCACGAATTTTTAATATATAAAAATAAATGTTGTATGTCACAAACATAAAAAAAATTGACACAATAGTAAACACAAAACTTCACTAAAAAGAAAGGAATGAAAATACACGTTAACACCGATTAACTTGTTAATTACACACAAAGGCTATATCAAGACTGAATACAACTTGTTCACGGTCTTAGCTCCAGCACTTGCAGACCCCACCAGTGAAAGTGACAAGAGGGAGGTAGGTCATTTTACCCAAGAATATGATTTTTTTGATACATGACATGTTTTGGAACATAAACCTTGCAGAAAGAGGAAAATGATGAAATTATAAACACCTTAAACCAAGAGATAGGTCACAAGAGCGTTAATGTTTTATATAATACTACCAATAGGGAGTTCAATCAGAAAAGTGAAAAGATTCCTAGAGCCAACAATTTTGAACAGCTTAAAAAAAACCCAAATTTAAAGAAATAAAATCTGAGATTTTGCAAAACTGGAATGAATGTGCATCTGGTACAAACTGACCCCTTTCGTTATGCACTGATAAAGCAATTACGTAGGTTCCATTAAATCAGAATTGTTCATTCACGAAACAAACAAAAAATTTAAAAACAATGAATCGAAATGCTATTTGGAGCAACGAAACTTTAAAATAGAATATTATTCTCAAAAAAGAAACGTTTCCAACCAAAAAATTATTTTCTATTTGTTATTAGGTAGATGATGCCAAAAATTAAAGTTTTGACGTAGGTCACACAAATTATTGATAAAGAAAAATTGTTTTTGCAATTTTTAGAAAAATTTCAATGAAACCTCATGTAGGTGTAAATAACCACGTCAAATATGAAGAATAAAATGTAATCAAAATTTTGATTAGGTACGTGTTTTCCAAAGTTTACTTTGAAAAAGTCTTAAATAAATAAACAGTTTGTTACTTTACTCATAACACAAGTATTTTCAAAACAAACACTTGAAACAATGGAAAAAATATTTGATAGTGACGAACCCTTCAAAGAATTATTTTTCCATTAATATTTTTTCTTTTCTTCTCTAAATTTGGCTAAACTATGCGTGGAGAAAAAAAACAGTTTTAATTAAAAAAGGGGCTATGAACTCGGGTTAACACAATGGATGTCGAAAAAATTCAAGTAGGTAACAGGCAGGAAAATAATGGGTGTGAAGCGTACGAAGAAATATGAAGATGGATGGGAAAATAAGCAGACCGATGTAGGAGTGGGTGCAACGTTCCTTAGTTACTTGTCCAGTGTGGGTGTTCAACATGGCAAGGACGTTGCATTTATGCGATGACCATCTTTGGAATAGAAATTGCTTTTTATCGCAAACAAATTTGGTTAAAAAAAAATAAGAATAAAACTTGCAGTAGCTGGATAAATTGATTTCGTTTCAGTCTGGTGGGGAATTCTAACATGACGATGCTTCTGTTATACTAACACTAGAATGTACCAAGAGTATCTTTGGATTTTTAAACGTTAAAAAAAATTTAAAACAATGAATGGAGAGAATTATTATAAAAAATGCATCAATGAGTCAGTCCTGGATTTGAACAAAACAAATTATCCCGAATTTTAAGAAAATTATAATTATTGTGTTCATCTTATAAAAACCATTTTATATTATTAATATAAAAATTTACGTATTGTTGCAATCCCCTCGAGTGAAGCCGAACAACTATGGCTTCTTACATTAATTGTCCCGTAATGAGGCCGAACAATATCAATCATCACGCATTAGATACTGTCGGTCGATATTAAATTTGTTCATTATGGTGACTATTATTATTTTTTTAATTAGTAGGTATCCATTTTGGCCAACAAAAAATTAATACCTTAGCTTATTCTAAAGTTAAGATGGCTTTTAAAGTTTTGTCAGTCAAAAGTTTTAAACCCATTCATCATTAATTAAGTTATTTATGCCAGGTTGTAACAAGGGAGGATTAAAAATGTCCAAAAGTTAGGCATATTCGCACAAATATTTCCACGTGGGAAGTTTATATTTGCTAACTATGATCATTTATAAAATAAATTATCCTTAACAAAATTGACAACCCACACAATATTTTGTAGCAAAGCGGCAATATCGTTTTTCATAAGAAAATTGAGACAAACGCGAAAAAAGTGCAAACAGGCAAGGTGACGATTGATTAAAATTTAAGTCTTTATGGTATAAAATTTTTGCTGTGAATCTACAAGTTGGAATATTATTTTAACATAGGTATTGATTAAGGGGGAAAGCCACTGTGACGATCGAAAAAATAACCTAGTTTTAAGAATTATTTTTCACAGAGGTAACTAATTAATTAAGGAATCGGACTATTGCTATTTTATTATGTGTACATTGAACTTGTTTTATATAAATTTTTATCTCATTATTTTAAATATTAACAAAAATATGAGCCATTATGTAAAGACTGATAAAAGAAATTCCCTCTCCATGGTGGCATCGATATCTCGGTGAAGAGTTATACAAAAATAAAAATTAAAAAATTATTAAAATCTAAATGAACGTAGCTATCGTTGTACGTAGCCGATTTTAAAAATTTTAATAATTACTATTTTAATAAACTGCTTGAATGAAAGAAGAAAGAGTTTTAAAATTAAAATACATTTCAATCTGTTGCCATTTTGTAAATAATTAAAAAAATAAAAAACAGCTACGTACAACGATAGCTACATTCATTTAAATTCTGATAATTTTTTAATTTTTATTTTCGGATAACTCTTCACCGAGATATCGATACCACCACTTAATAAATACACTTAATAAAATAACAATAATTAATTTCTTAAATAATTAGTTACTTCTGTGAAAATAAATCTTAAAAACTAGGTTACTTTTTCGACCGGCACAGTGGCTTTCCCCCTTAAATAGCAATCTTTAAATTTGGCGAAAACCCAACAATTTGAAATCCTTATGGTGTGTCATTATTTAAAAAAAAGAGACTGCACGCTAAACCGCTATACAAATTATTAAATTTATAAAAACCAAAGAAATTATAAAAAATTTAAGCGATTAGGTGAAGATGAATGTGAACTATCGATTAGTTTAGCCAAAAATCGATTTTCAAGTTTAAAATTTAGTCCTTCTGGTCCCATTCTGTCGTCTGTACTTGTAATTTCAACTACTCTTAGCTTCAACGCACGGAAAGGGGAAGGGTTAGAGCAGTTGAGTTGAATTTCATTATTTCAGAGCGACAACATGCACTAAAAATGTTTTCTAAATTGATTTGCCCAACCAACTTTTTTCAGGGGAGAGCAACCCTAAATTCGCAGTAAATTTAGATATAAAAAAGTGCCAAATTGACCAACTTTTGAGTGTTTGTGTCAAATTTCTAAAATATTGGAGGGAACGGTAAGCTCCCCATTCATGGGTACGTCCCTGATTACAATTTTTCAAAGATTCCAGTCTCGAGCTTGGGTTAGTGTTTCATTTTTATATTTATTTAGTAAGAGGCACATTTTTTAAAAAGATTCTGGTCTTTTACTAGATATTTACGCTCGAAGTAATAAACGTCGACTTCTCTAACCACTCCAATTTCGATTTGTTGAAGCTAAGAGTATATTAAATTAAATTACACGTATGCATTTTGTGTGAAAAATGTAAACTTTACAATCTATTTTTGGCTAAACTAATCGATAATTGACATTCATCTTCACCTTAAACGCTTCATTTTAATGTTATCCATCACATTCTATTGAGTTTTTGTTAAGAATTTTTTTTCTGGTCCAGCGTACTCTACCCAAACATTTTCATTGCATAATTTGATTATGGTCCATCGAAATAATGCAAGGTTATTTTTATGAAGAGGAAATATAAAAGTTTTTTTTCTTTCAATTAAATTAATCTGTTAAAAAAGCGTTTTAAATAGTTTAAATGCCATTAATTAGCATTTCTTGATTGTTCTAGATCATTTAATCACAGTATTATTCTTAAAAATAGTCGCCAAATTATCAAAAATTATCACTTTGTTCATTATTCACTAGTAGTCAATAATGGAAAAATTGTTCACCACTAGTATAAAACGTGTCACTTCTTGAGCTACTAACCTAAGTAAATGATAGCCTGTATGACTAGTGGAAAAATATTTTATTTGTACCTTGGAACAAAAAACATCCAATATCAATATTTATAGTTTTGAGAAAATATTGATAAAAAAGTATGACAAAATAGTTGATACGGTTTTCGATACTCATAGTTTACGGCAAAAGAGAAACAAATTTAAATGAACGCGGTAAACATATCAAACTTTGTAAACCTAAACATACAGTGAGCTAACCATAACTAAAGATGAGATGTTTTGGTTTTTTTTAAATCTTCTTTCCTTCTTGACAGAGCATCGTAACCATTAACTTTAATATTAAATGGTTCTCTTGGCAGATTACCCTCAGTGGTTTGCCATTACCTTTCAAGAGGAAAAGGTCATAATGAAATCAAATGAATTTTAAAGCCGGGTTAGGATCAAACCTAAGGCCTCGAATGCAGTTCTTGCCCCGTTCATCTAGCTCACCTCTCTATTTCTAATTTATTAGGTACCAAAATTCGTTTCATAAAAAAGTACGTCATATAAGCCCCATTTGTTTTTATCTTTTTTTAATTTTTCAACCTATTTTAGCATTTTAGAAACTTTTCTTCAATTTTCAGTTCAAATAGCAGAAAAAAGTCACGGTCCTCTTCAATAATCCAGGAAGATACTTTAAGTACTTAAGATAAGTAAAAATTGCTTAGCAAAATGTTACAATGATGTAATACAATACAATGTTATAATTAAAAACTTAATCTGTAAAAATGTTGGATTTTAATATAGGTTTTCTAAATAATCTACAGTATTCAGAAAACCATAAGAAATTTCAAGATTTGGATTCATGTAGATCAGTGGTTCCCAAATTGGGCGATTTCCAGTTCTAGGAGGTCGAAAAGAAAAACTAATGATCTTTTTTTTTAGCTCTTTAGTAACGAGAGGCAAATTTTTATTAAAAATTTTTGTTTGCTCCTTTAATAAGGAGTAAATTCAATAAGGAATAAATTCTATACTAATTTTACAAACAAATCTTCCCTCTTCTCTAAATTTCACTTCTTGTCTTTTTCAAGATCCTTTATCAACTGCAAGTACTTGGTTACAGAAACTGGTAATAATAATAAAACAATAAAACTAACTGAGAAAATGAAAGTTTTTGTATGAACGTAAACAAAATTGTTTCATAATGTAATTTATTGTGGTTTTCCAGTGCGCAAACGCTTTCAAGTTGTCACCGTGCAGAATCTGTACTGATTTTTGTGCAATAAATTGCATAGCATAACACAGCCATTAGGAGTGCACTGCAAAAAAATGCAATATTTTCAAGTAAATGTTAGGTTCGTCTAGTGAATAGGGTCATTCCTAACAAAAGGAGCAAATACATTATGTACAACAAAGATTCTTGAAATTTTGGTTCATTTTCTTCGACTTTGGTAGATCAACCTGGAAAGGTATTCATTTCCTTGCCCTGTTTTGTCTACACAAAATAAGTATGATTGTGATGTTGGTTCAAAATATTGTGAACTGCAAAAATCTTATCGTTATAGTAAAATACAGGTGAAATTAAGCCATTTACAATTTTACATAAAACGTGAAATATTTAAAAACCGAAAATTAATTTTAGAAATACATTTTTAACCCACGTACACGTGTATTTATTACATAATCCAGAAGGTTTTAAAAACCACCACAATATAGACAACTTTCCCTACACCGATGTCGATGTCAAGCCACCCGATTTAACCATGCCGAAGGATTGATTCCAAAATCTGTTTTTACTATTGCTATTACAAAAGTGTCCTTTTTAAATATCAAAAACGCAAAGAGAGTTTCTATAATAACTGAAAACCAATAAAATCAAAAACTAACCTTAAAGATCTCTTGTGGGTTTCATCATAGCTGTCGATTTTCCTGCGTTTAGGATCTCGGGTCCTCTCAACAGAATTTGACCTGGACCTGGTGCGGGAACGCGAATGGTGTCTTCTTCTTGAGCGGGGCATCTGGAAATTTTAATTAACACTTCACAAAAACGCAATTGACCTGATTTGACAGTTGACGTAAAAAATTCCTTTCTTTGCGCAAACAAAATGGTCGTGTAGATTGCGTCGATGGCGGGAAAATGAAAAGTTTGAACTTAAAATGAAAAGCCACTTACAAACATCATCCAAAACGACTTAAAAATTGTTGAAAGTAAATTTTTATATTTAATGGCGAAAATATGAATACGTAAAATTTATCATGAATGCTTCATTCACACCGACTGCTAAAAACAGATGACAATTATTTTGGCAGGACACTTCACCATTGTAAAAAACGAAGTTGCGAAAAATGCGTCTTCAAATATTGAAGCCGAATTATAAAAGAAACATTAAAATTTATAAAACAACGACCGCCATTTTGTTTATTGATGAAAATTTTACGAAGCCAACTTGAGATGCGTCAAAGTCGATGGCACACAAAATCGAAAATTAATTAATAAAATATGAAGGTAACTTACCGTTAGATATCCGATGTGATAAAATTTGTACCACAATAAATTTGCAAAATTGGTAACGCAATTCCAAGTACGTACAACTGGTCCTTGAAATAACTGGCAACGTAGGGGTAAATCAAACATCGATTCAACTATTGGTTGAATGTTTGTGTCGGTGACCTGCGTTATAATTTAAATTTTGTGAAAGAAAAGTTCCCCATATTTTCATAAAACAAATTGCACAAATAACACATACATTTAATGCAACTTTAAGCACATTTGCAACAATTTCTAATAATAAAAACTTGCTATTTTAAGGTCAAGCATAGCGGAGCACCGCGAAAGGCATTTCTCAACGTAAGTTGGCAGCGACATCTACCACAGAAATTTAGAACACTTGATTTGTTTTGTTATTTTGTATAGGATGTTCACGAAAAATTGTGTTTAAAACTAATTCTAATTTGTTATAACTTATTAATCAACTTACAATTATGTAGAAGGTAGTGGCGTAACTTTAAAATTTTGTTTTGGAGACAAGAATTTTTGAAGGGGCTCTTTTTGGTCAATAAATGATAAAAGATAAACACAGAAAAATGTTGGTCTTTCAATTAATAAATATTAGAGTGGGCATAATAAAAGATTACCAACGTTATCCACACTCTTGATAGTGCTGCTAGTTTGGGCGATTTATCGCCAAATGAGCGACTTATAAATGGATAGCGTTTAACTAAAACGATCCAAGCGCCAAATTGTAGTTTTGAGATAGAGCTCATTTAAGTTTTTAATTGGTAATTAAAAACTCAAATTATAATTTTTTTTTAAATGCATAGTTCTTTAGTTGTATTAAATTATTGTTTATTTTTTATTGTTTATATTGTTTATATTGTTTATTGTTATTAGCAAAAGCAAATTATTGCTTTTTGCAAGAAATTTGCAAATTTGTCGTTATAGATCTTGGTCAATATAGGGCGTAAATATCATTAATGGAGCTTAGAGATTTTTACACAAACAAACGATGATGTTCAGGAGTCGTTTGGTATATCTAACTCAAAAATGTCGATTTGGCGCTTGGATCGTTTTAGTTAAACGCTATCCAAATATGCGGCATTGCGACAAAAATTTTGAATTGACGATTAGCCTTACTAAGCTTGATCTAAGCGATTAGCCACCAAATGGGCAACTTGAGAAAATGCGTCAGCGCCATTGTCTTCAACCATGGACTTAGAAAGATCTTTCTAAGTCCATGTCTTCAACCAATGAAAAACGTTAATTTGAAATCTAGGTAAGTGGGGCCACCTATTGAAATATTGAAAAAGTACAGATTGCACAAAATCATTGAACAAAATTGTCAAAGCCGGCTTTAGGGCATCCAAGACTTTCGGGGAAATGCCACTGGCAGAAGGGGACCTTTTTTGACTTTTGTGCAAAATTAATTATAGTATTGAAAAAACAAAAATGTGTTAAATTGGCAAAAGTAATTTTTAAACCAACTCTACATTTTAAGAGGTTGTTTATAAAAGACGTCAAAAAATTTTTAGAGTTGGTCTTCTTCTCTCCGAGTAGATAGTGATAGAAATTACTGTTCTTTTTTTAAAACAGTGACAAACTGTTACTGTGAACCTATTTAAACTTTAAAGTTTAAATGGTCTAATAAGCTGTGAACTGTGACCTTTATCATTGGGCCAAGATTTATAGGCACTATTATACATTTTTTTCCGTTAGGTACCTATTGGGGCTAAGAATTATATTTAATATTTTTGAAATAATCAAACAATCAAAAATAGTTGAACAATCAATTTATCAAATCCATTATTTGATAATCTAAAAATAATCATTAGTATTACTTATAAAGCCCAAGAGCTAGCGACAGTTTTCATCCCGAATTTTAGAAGTCGTGATAATTTTATGGCTTATAGATAGACACCCCCTAAATGCAAAACCGAAGACGTTTTTCTGATCGGATAAAGGCGAGTAACTCGCGTTTTAAAATTGTAAGAATTTGTAGAGCAGCTTGGGGGCCAAGGAATGGTATAGTAGTTTTCGTCACAAGGACGTAAAACGAGATTTTACACTCGAGAGCGGAGTTTTGAAGACGAGGCGCACGAACCGCACCGAGTGGTGTAAAATCTCTTTACGTCCGAGTGTTGTAAACTGCTTTTCGTTGTGACGGGACCACCTCATTTTTATTTGTGACTGTATGAAAGCCGTCCCTGCACAGGCCGGAAACCACTCATTTTACGGCCGGAGCAACAAAAAAAATGTTTTCATTAAGGATAACTTTTTTAAAATCACACGCCTCTCTTAAATAAGCCCCCCCATACACACGGCCGTGCAATTTCAAAAAATTACACGAAAGCATGAAAAATTGTCGCTTGTGTCAGACAATGGCATATTCATGTGGTGTATATAATCTATAGGTACCCCTAACGGATACCTTTTTACCATCCCTTGGCCCCCACGCTGCTCTACAAATTTTTACGATTTTAAAACGCAAATTTTCACGACTCGTTAAAATCCCGGATAGAAACTGTCGCTGGCTCTTGGTCTATTAAATGTATCTCAAAATTTATAATTTTTTCTAGTTCTCTTAACGCACTCTTACTTATTCTAGTAAAGTTAATAACTTGATTAATCGATTGTTTGATTGTTTTCGATTAATTGATTGTTCAATTTTGAAAACTAACAGATTTTGGACGATAAAAATGTCGATTATGAAACTCGTCGTTTAATACAGTGTGTTCACGAAAAATGATAACAGTGAGTAATTCTTAAATATTACTAGATACAAAAAAAAGTTTAAATAGTTTTTTATTCAACTTCAATTTTTCTATTGGAAACTATCAAAGTATATTTTTTTATACTTCAAATTCAACCGGAAGTAAACATAAATTTTTATTTTCAAATGGCAACATGTCTTTTTTTTAACATTTTTGTAATCTGCAATTTTTTCTCTATAAATACATAAAAAATTTTCATAAGGTTACATAAAAAAAATTCGAGAAAAGACGAGATTTAAACAAACAATAATAATTTACTGATTATTTACACATAGGTATGTGGAGTGCCATGAAAAACAAAACATCACGACACCGAAAACACAATATTTCATTTATCTGATAAAATCAAAATTGCCACCGTTTTGTTCAAGATATGATTATAATTTTCTCAGAAGTTCTGGCGATTTGGTGATAATTGATAGATGCTAAATTAATTTTGGTTTTTAAATTTTTTAAATTTAAAGATAGATTTGCCTAAACTACCATTTTTAAATGACTCCATAAAAACAGTCTAATGGTGTCATATCATAACAATAGTGTTTTGTTTTTCATAGCACTCTACATACGTAATTAATAAATTATTATGGTTTGTATAAATCTTTGGTTTTCTCGAATTTTTTCTTATGTAACCTTATGAAAATTTTATATGTATAGAGAAAAAATTGCAGATTACAAAAATGTTAAAAAAAAGACATGTTGCCATTTGAAAATAAAAATTTTATGTTTACTTCCGGTTGAATTTGAAGTATAAAAAGATATACTTTGACAGTTTCCAATAGAAAATTAGGAGTTGAATAAAAAACTATTTAAACTTTTTTTTGTATCTAATAATATTTAAGAATTATTCACTGTTACCACTTTTCGTGAACATACTGTATACTATTTTACATGTTTTTAAGTGCTACAAAAGCTTTAAAATTAACTTTCGGATTAGAAAATTCCAAAGATTCACCAAGACATTCCCCAATATGACGTAGTAGTAAATGAAACTTTGAGAAAAAAAAAAAATTTTGGTTCTTTTAAAAACTTTGTTTTTTTTTAGAATAATTTTGTGGTCAATATGTAATCCAGTTGTAACTTCGACAAAAAACTAAAAAAAACTTAAGGTGTAGTTTATAAAGGACATCCAAAATATTGTCCCTCCCCTTCAATTAGGGAAGTTTATGTAGTCCCGAAATTTCACAGAATACTTTTTAACTTTACTCGTTAACCTTGTAATGGAACAAATTTAGCCTTAAATATTAGGGGCAGAGACGTGCCCAACCAACTTTTTTCGGGGGGGGGGAGGAGGAAATTTCAAATTTGCAAAATTTGCCAACTGAATTAATTTAAAATTGCCAACTAACTTTTGGACGTTTTTGTCAACTTTTTGCCAACTTTCTAAAACATTGGCAAGTCCCTGATTAGGGGTATTATTTTTTATACTTTGTATATATTACGTCATAATGTAATCAGACACTTTGGACTTTTTCGCAAATATTTGTTATTTTTAAATTTAAAAGTTAATTTTAAAACCTTTGTAGCTAGCAAAAAATTATAAAAAAATAATTCAAGCATGTTCAGTATTCGTTTAATAGTGAATTTCAATAAAAGAACCATAAAAACAAATAACCCACGACAACAGCCCAATTTTCTGAATACACACTCAATGGTGATTGGTGACCTAAAAATGGTATTTACAGATATATAAAGTTCTGGCCTTACCCCCACAAAAATTATGCAAGGTCGGTGTCTAATCAATGCATTACTACTTATTGATTTGTAATAAATAATAATAGTTTAATAATAATAGAAAAAATTTACTAATAATGTATAGTTGAAGAGGAAATTACAGTAAAAATTTTATCACAAACAAACCCATACAAAAAGTAATTAAAACAAAGAGAAGAAAAACTTAAAGTAGAAAATACAGATTAATGCAGCCCCAATTCGATAGTGTATAACTAATCCTGCTTTGGTAGAAAGCTGACAAGGCCCAGTCAAAATAAACAATTTTTAAATCATAAAAAAAGAATAGTTTGCGTTTGCCAGCTTTCTACCGAAGCAAGGTAAGGCCTCACTTTATTGTGAACGCCGCTTAATACGAAAGGTCAATACCCGGTTCAAATCCGGGTAAAGTAACAACTTTATTCTGGCCATCTCGCTGGTCCTCCAGGTTGGAGGTTCTACGTCGGGCTGGATTCTCGTCAACATCGCTTGGCGATGTTTGGGAATCGGAAGACGTCGTAGAGCAGTGATGCTCAAACTTATGTAAATTGAGATCTACCGTAAAATAAAAGAATTCATTTATATTTTTTACACCAAATTGATTGTTGTTTAGAAGATATCAGCATTCTATACGCCCCGTACCCAGGGAAGCACAGTGGGGTATTTGACCATAAAAGCTGGCAGAAATTCAAAAAATCAAATGCTATTTACATATTTTTTGCTATCATGATTTTCGTAAACTACACTGTCTTGGGCACCATATACACGAATTAGTTTTGACATTACTCGTTTCAAATTTTCTACACATCGTAAAATATATGCACAAATGTGATAATGTGTATATTTACACTTATTTTTGAAAGCATAATTTTGTTAAAAATTTTATAAAATTCTTACTTTTTTTTGTGAAACCTGCAAGTTGTGATATGTTAGATAACTTCTGTAATAATTAATTTAAAAAAATATGTGTTACAATAATTGTAGTCATGATAAATGTAAATGTTGTTGGGATGATTCAGTTTTTGATCTTTTTGATTGTGTTCCGGAGCCGAACGAGCTTTGATTTTTCTTTATTTAGAAGGTATTGATGTAAGGAAACAGTCGCACTTGAAAACGGGTGCCCTAATTTGCCCCATTCTTCAATAAATACAATTTAGTATTTTTTGAAGCACGTCATATAGGGTAAACTCAAAAAAAAATTGATGTAGTATTAAGGGATTAAAAAATACAGATTTCTATATTGCTGTGTTTATACACAAAATGGGGTACAAACAGGCTTTTCATGGTGTGCAATCTTCATGTTTTTCATTCTAAAACAATTTATATAATAGTAACATCTACGCCACTAGATCGCGCGCCAATGGAAAAACAATATAGCGCCATCTATTGGTGACATTTTCCTCTATTAAAAAAAATCCTTTAATAAAAACTATCCCTTTTCACATTCTAGTGGGTTTTTTAAATTTTTTTTTCTGGATTCCGTTAAGGATATAGTAAGTAATTTTTCACAATTTTTTCAGATTTTTTATAATTGTATTTGATTTGATGCCAGCTTTTTAAGTCAAATACCCCACTGTGGGACGTGCCCAACCAACTTCTTTCGGGAGGGGGGGGGAGAAATTTTAAATTTGCAAATTTGCCAACTGAATTAATTCAAAATTGCCAACTTTTTGTAAGTCTTGCAGCTTTTTGTAAGTTTAAACGTAAAAAAATACCAAATTGACCAACTTTTGGGTATTTTTGTCAACTTTTTGCCAACTTTCTACAACATCCCTCCCCATGAGCACGTCCCTGCCCGTACCAATGAGTGACATAATGAAAAAAATATAAAAGTATACGCTTAGAGGGTACTCTCCCGCGAATTTACCTATTTTGATTACAACTTTATATCTATTTTATTGCTATTGGATGACTTTTAGTACTTCGATAAGAATGGAATCAAAATTGTTGTTTGTTTTTCTTTTTATAGTGATTTTTTAAAATTAAGTTAAGTAAGTTAGTATATTTAAATAGATTTTATGACAAAAGTCTTTTATCGCTTTTGCACCCCGAGTTGGCGCGGTTCTGGTTATTGTTTTCTTGTTTATGCTTTCTTGTCGATTTTTATGCATACTTAAAAACAGTCAGTTATCTTAATAAATTTTGAACATGGAAATTTAACTAACATATAATTACTAAACTATGCAATAACTTTTTTAAAGATTAATTCCGGCAGTTTGCATTGGTTTTTACTTTGTACTCCGTAAAAGTGAAAGAAAATATGATCATGCGATGATTCACAATTATTTTGTCATCTGGCGCACCCACATTTTCGCTTCAGAATTCAGAATAACGCCGATGTCCTAAAATTTACACGAGCCGGTACTGGCTATTATGATTTAAAGGATCAACATGTTAAAAATGTTAACAAGCACAAAATAAATATCCATAAAAATCAGAACCATCAGTTTTCAATGTTATACATTTTAAAATTGATCAAGTAATTTTAAAAAACCACCTAAAACCATTCAGTATTAAAAATTCCCAATTTTATGTCAAACAATTTGTTTTTCTAATTCGAACACTTTCGGAAAATATAAAAATTTCATATATCCCGCTACCGCTGCAGTAGTAATCAATATCGAGTCATTCCTTCGTAAAAAATTGCGACTACCCTGGCAGTAGAGAGAGCGTCGGCGTCGCGACGAATAACGCGCGTGTTGTACACGATGCCGCGGTGACAAGAAAACACATGGCTTTTTAAATTTTATATTATAATAATAGTTATGAATACCAACGAAGATGACGTTTTACGTCATCGATTGCAAGACACAAAACCGCCAGTTAAAGAGTGCATTTTCCTTCGGGAAAAGAACGAAGATTTGTTGCATTGGAAAGACATGCCAAAGCACCTGCAATTTAACCCTTACATATTTACTGGATATCGGCCTCTTTTAACTATATGGGGATGTTTAAGTAGCCTATTTTATCTTCACAATGAAACTATTAATATTCTTAGTCACGGTAATATGTAATTTTTTTCTAATAAAAATTTTCTTATTTTTTCTTTTTTTGCAAAAAAAGCACATAGTGAATGAATAGCTTGCTTTTAGATTTGATAATGCAGTAGACGGCTTAGTTAAAAAAATATTTAATTTGACGCTTGGCTTAATTTTCCTGCTATTTTTTCAAATAAATATGTCAAAAACGTACCAGTAGGTCAAATGGGAAAAGGCAATTGTGTGAAATAGACCATTCAGCAAGTAATTTATAACTTCAGTTTGTGGCGAGTACTTTTAAATCTTTTTCATGTTCATTAAATTAAAAAGAAAAGCTAATATCGATTGCGATAAATTGTATTTAGGTTGTGCGAATTATTTCATAGATTTCAAACAATAAGAACCCTGCAAAACGTAAGAAAAATCTGGAAATGATTTATAAAACGTAAGTCAACTTTTAAAAAAAATTAATTTGTATTGGATTTTGTTTTCCCTTTTCGTATATAATGCTTGATATACATTAGTATTCTTGTAGAATCACAATGAAGCAGAAAGAAATCGAGTAAAGTGAAATATTTTGTTGAGGAGCAAGGTCACAGAAGCCTTATAAAACTTTTTTTTATAATAAGCAAAATTAATAAATTTTGAAGCTTACTACTGCAAGTTGGGGTGACATTGGCCAATTGACTTGAGTACATTGCCCTTACTCCAGTCAATGGCCAAAAGTTTTTAATAATGTTCATTGCTATCGAAATCACAATTTTGGCACGAAACTTACTCTAGGTGGTTAATTTTACAAGAATTTAGAAATTTTTCTTTTTACAAATTTTGAGTGATCCACT
The DNA here is from genome assembly GCA_905340355.1 of Rhagonycha fulva. Classification (NCBI taxonomy): domain Eukaryota; kingdom Metazoa; phylum Arthropoda; class Insecta; order Coleoptera; family Cantharidae; genus Rhagonycha; species Rhagonycha fulva. The sequence continues at coordinate 43,060,682 of HG996556.1, forward strand.
TCTTTAAACTTACTATTATAGTTAATATCATAATTGAACTGCGTATTTGTTTAAAATTCTTGTTAAAAATAATTTGTAGATTTTAATTGAATTTTAAGCTTGAACATAAAATATATTTAAAAAGGGGGTGGATTCCCTTCGGGGGCTACTTAGGGAATGCGGAAAATTCCAATGGGTAGGCCAAATTTAAAGTGCGATATTACTCATTATTTGGAGGGTCGAAAAATCACACTAACTTTGCCAAATTCATGCTTATTAGTTTTTCATTTTTAAAAGGCTTGGTTAGAGGCCAGGAAAACAATTAAAAAATTAGATTCTTGTCGAGGTAGCTAACTACCGATAATTTTGTAAATTGGCTAAAGTTCATGCAAAATCAAAAAGATCATAAAATGGGTAGTGCCATGTGTAAATAAATAACTTATTATTATACTAATTGGCCAATCGCTACAATGAATTATCCTCTTTTGTGCAGGATATTGGAATTTTGTACGATCTTTAAAAAAACATGGACAACTTAGTTTCGTTTAAGAAGACAAATAAAAGGGTTATTGGATATATTAAGATTCTTAAATTCAACTCACCAGTAGAAAACGTCTATTTTACTAGTAAATGTTTACTATTGGCGAGTTAAATTTGAGCTTATTTCATTAAACTTTTAGTGATTTACCTATGTCCGGTTTTATAAAACTTTTAACGGCGCTTTAACTTTGACTAACCAATAATCCGTTAATTAAATAATTAATTAATTAATAAAAATAAAAACCAAAGTCCGTTAATACTTATTGACCAACAGAATTCATCCGTTGACTTTAACGGGTCGTTAAATTTTTTTTATAAAATTAGCAGTTAAATGAACTCACCGTAAGAGTAATTCAAATTTCATCTGCATAACATTTTTATTTTGTAATTTTATGGTAATTGTTTTCTGTGCAACAGATTTGCGAATTTATTCAAATAAATAGTTATTTTAATTGTTCTACTAGATTATGGTTAATTCCATATCTTAATTTTCTAAACTAAAATTTGTAAAAGCTCTGAGCAACTTGCGCATTGAAATTTTCAACTTAAAATTTATAAAGTTAAAATTTAATTTAAAACGAAAGGAGCACATAATTAGCACAAAATTATGGTATACTATTTTATTTTAAATTTTGAAAAGGTGGTGGTACAAGTGTACCATGTTTGTTTTGACCTCAAAGATGATCTACTAAAAAAATAATAATCCACTTGTATTATTAAGCAGCGCCAAAGCTTAAAATTTCAGACCCTGTCGCGAATTTTTATGGGGTTCCCACCCAATAAAAATGTATGAAAATTTTAATTCTATTTAAATTTTTTATTACGTCGAGGTTATGGGTTAGGAAACGGCAATATAATCCATTAAAACGACGCAAATCGAATATAATATTTCGAAAAGATTTCAATTTCCAGTTTTCCCCAAATATTATTTATAACTTATAAGTGTTAGATGTAAAAACGCGATAAAAAATGTAGGTATACTTGACAAAAAGTAAAAATCTCTCTGGATGTTCTCAACAGGTAAAATATCTATTTCTGAAGATCTGTAAACTCTCAAATTATTCATAAGATTATTAAGTCTCCAAACAGTTATTGTTTTATAAAGCAGTAATTATCAAAAGGGGGAATAACTGAACCTGGTGCGTTACGCAAGTTTGATACCCAAGCGCGCATCTAGAACTCGGTTTTAGGGGAGCTATTAATTGACTATTCTTTCCATAAAGCCTTATGACACGATGCATAATTTTACATAAAATTTACAAATAAATGGTAACTAACCAATGAAAAACGTCTGATCACTACTAATACGCTCTTTCTATTGCTTAGTTACATTTTTACATGTAAATTTTATGCAAAATTATGCACCGTGTCATACGGGCTTAAGATAAGAAGTTTAAAATTAACAGAAGAAATGGGATCGGAGCATTGCCATCTATATTTTTATTAAAAATAATTAAAATATAAAATAATAATTAAAATTATTAAAAATAAAGATGGCAATGGATCGGAGGGTGTAAAAACAGAAAACCTGCACGTTTGTGCCAATTCGCTTTCGTGAAAACAATTTCACAGAAAATTCTGAATTTATGTTTTAAAAATTTCAATTACATTTATGATATAAATTAGTATAATCTCACTAAAATTTGTAATAATAACAGCTCTATCACTTGGATTGTCGGAGTTGTGCGGCCTGAAGGCCGCACTTAAACTATTTTTGGGTTACTAACAAATAAATTAATTCATCTTGATTGTCTTCAAAAGTCAAAACACTTTTAAAATTTTATTTACTTCAACTACTTGAAAAGTAATATTGTTTTTGTTTTTACAATTTTTTTAAAAGTTCAATTATTATTGTTTTTTTTTGTTTGTGGGTAAATTGAACAAATTAAATTAGTTATTACATAATTTATGTTTCGAGGTTTATTTCCTCTTCTTTAGAATCTATAATATAAATGTGTTTGCGAACAAAACGATAACAATATTACAGAAAACTTACTAATTATAGTAAATCTATGTTGTAAATAGTATTTTAAAAAACATAGTAATATTTTACGTTATTTTAAATAATGTAATATGTAGCCACAAACAAAAAAAAAACCAATAATAGGTATATTTAATATATGGACGCAATAAATGAAATAAAATTAGTTCAATTATTTGTTTTAAACGAAGAAACTAATAATCTCGTTAATCTATCTTATATGCGTCAGTACAATAATTGACCTTTTTCTAGCAACTTTCTCTTCAGTGCCATGGAACAAAACATTTTTTTATGGTACAAATTAGAACCAAATAATTCCTAAAAAGCTCATACAGACATAGTCAGTAGGTAATTTAGTTAAGTGGTAAGTTAAACAATTACCCCCGTATTCATAAAAACGAAAAATACTTAAAAGAGGTTTATAAACCTTTTGTAAGGGATATAAGGCATTTTAAGGGCATTTGTAAGGCTTTTAAAGCTTTAGTAAACCTGTTGTAAATATTGCGTTTTTATGAATACGGGTTGAATTGGTTGAGTTGTATAGTATTTGTGCGAATTTTGTCAATCCATTTAGTAGTAACTTATTACTTCACTAATTTATTTGCCAATACTGCCAGCTGCAGAAAGTTCTTGCACAGACTAGAGGCTAGTTTTTAATAACCAACTTAATTGCTCAGGTTGTGCGGCCTGAAGACCGCACTTAAATTCATTACTAAATGAATCAATACGAGTTGAGTTATAGAAATACAGTAACACCTAAAAATTTTGTACTAAAAATTTTCGCCATGTGTATAAATGATAAAGATAATAATATAATAGACTACTCTAAAATCGAAAAACCTGTAGCTCGAGTTACTCAAAATTATTTCTCATGAATATTTCCACCATACTTGACGTAATTTACATGCTTACATTTTTAAAATATAACCATGCAGAACTTACCAAGTATAGCGGCAATATGCAATCAAATCAACTTTTAGTAATTCTAGTTACTAGGTTTTTTGATTGTATATGAGATATAGCAGTAGGTTAAATCAAGAGAACTATTTCTGGTACTAATCTATTTATTGATTTCTCTTGGTATGATTAAAATCAGTATTAAATATGTACAGTAATCCCCACTGGCGGTTTCAGGGGGGGGGGGGGTAATTTGATAATTACTAAGAATTATGATTTAACCCTTTATTTTTCATTTTTCAACAAATAAAGATCAATCTTTGTTAAAATTTACATTGATGTAGGTAAATTACCCCCCCCCCCCTAAGCCAGTTGGCTGGAAACGCCCCTAGTAGTCTCATTCTTGCGAAGAGCTAAATAACATTTGCGGTTGTGATGCAGCTTAAGTTAATAGCATTGTCTTGCAATTTAATTGTAAAATTCATGAGAACAAAAAATAATAGCTAGTAAAGCGCAGTGTTGACAGATTTTAGAAACCTGTGGCGCCAACTCTTAACTGAAAGAACGCCTAAAACCGCAAACAATTTTTCACGTCGCCCCAAAGTTTAAATTTAATGTTTAAAATCCAAAATAAAATTAAAATTTATTATTAAATTTTATTAATTTTTTGTTATTTAGTTTATTATTTTGGGATTCATACATTTTGGAATAAAATTGGGTTGGGCAGTAGATAAGGAGAGGGGGGGAGTTAATCACGAAAATAATCAATAGAATAGCAAAGGAGTAAAACAAGGGTCTAAAAAATTTTTTTTGGGTAAAACTCTCCCGTGGCATACACAAAATTTTTTTCATGTAACCCGTCCCTCTCGTTGCCTATGTCTAGCTACGGCCCTAAAATCGGAAAAACATATCCTTACTTGGTTCAAAATTTTTTACACAATAAATTGTTGGTATGAAAATGCACTGTTATTGCATTCAACAAGATTAGTAACTAAAAATTTCTTATAGCGAAGGGGGGTAAACACAATATGGTAAACACAAAAATAATAATATTTATTTTTTAATAGTTATAATTCTTGGGAATTACTTATGCCATAGTATAATACTTATAGAATAAGTAGTTTCACTTGTTGTCTTTACCATTGTTCTCGGTGACCACAAGTTGAACTCGCGCATTCTACAGTGCGCAAGTATTAAATATATCGAATTTAAGCTATATATTTGTATGTATTAAATTATCTTGTATTGAATTAATTTAGTTGGTATATCTGTGGTCTACGGCCGAAGTTATTGCAGAAGAAAACATATAAACTTCTGCCAGAAAACCACCGATATAATCTTGATGTTTGCTGCCAACTTAAAAATAAATATTGCAACAATAAAGAAAATGAATTACAACAATTGACAATTGGAACTACAATAATTAGAAGGTGCGCAGTGTAGAATGCGCGAGTTCAACTTTTGGTTAAAAAATCGGCTAAGTGAAACTACTTATTATGCTATGCTTATGCTATGCGGGGCCAAAGCAATGTTTACACAATTTATGACGTCATCACTTGGCCAGTCTGTAGCATTTGGTCAATTGTGCAAAATATCTTTTGATATCACTCTCTATCATCGGCCAATGAGTGCGAGAGAGAGAAAGCATTATTTTGGACCCAAAATGGCCGGACGTTGCGGTACTGTATCTATCTAGTGACTGTAACCTACCGTAAATCCTATATGAGACGATGCATAATTTTGCATAAAATTAACATTTAAATGGTAAGTAACCAATAAAAAACGTCTGATGGCTACTAATGCGCTGTTTTTATTGATTAGTTAACATTTACATGTACATTTTATTCAAAACATTTCATTGGCACAAAAATTATACTTTCAATAGATGGCGTTCGTGACGAATCTATCGTAAATCCTATATGACCTATATGCATAATCTTTTTTTTCTTTTTTTTTAAATGTTTGCAATTACCCAAGGAATGTTTTTACGTAAAGAAAAATTTAAAAAGTTGCCCAAAAAAATACAAAATTGCAAAAACAATTTTATACTTTCAATAGATGGCGTTCACGACGGACCTATCGTAAATCCTATATGAGACAATGCATAATTTTTCATAAAATTAACATGTAAATGGTAACTAACCAATGAAAAACGTGTGATGGCTACTAATGCGTTCTTTCTATTGGTTAGTTAACATTGACATTTATATTTCATTCAAAACATTTCATTGGCACAAAATTTATACTTTTAAGGCTGTAGAGTAAGGGGGGGTTCAACATTTTTTACAGGGTTTGGTACATAGAATAATAGATTTAAATAGTTTGGTACAAAATGGTACTTAGCCAATAGTAAACTCTTGGATACTAACATCCGTTTTCTATTAGATTGGTTAGTTTCCATTTGGCACCAAACCCTATACAAAGTTAGCACATTTATCTATTCTCAGGCGAAACGAAGTTTGCCGGGTCAGCTAGTTGTAAATATTCTTTGATTTAATAATTGTCTAGATTGAGTTTTTATAGAGAGCGAGAAAGCTGACGTTAGCGTTCTCTAGAGTTAAAAAGTTTTAGGATAGAAGTTCACTTTTTAACGCTAGAGGCGCTTACGTCAAGCTTTCTTGCTCTTTATTAGAATTAGCTCCCTTATTGGAGAATTTAATGTCACTCAATTTTCCTGGAGGTGTAAAATCCAATGGCAATTCACTAAAATTAGATTTTATTGTCGATTATTTAAAAATTTAAGCGCAAATTTGCGATAAATTGCCCAATCTGACAACACTGAGTAGGTAGAGGTAGTATTTTAACTGCCGCCTTACTATCTAGACCTGAGTACACAGTGAACGCTGATTTTCAATCCGGTTTACTCGCTTCGAACTTTGCATTGAAGTAATTGTCTGGCTGCCAGCTTCGTTTTTAAGCCCCCTTGTTCTGTAACTTTTTGTTATCGTTATCGAATCGTTAAGAACCGTAAAGTTTGATTTACACTCAGAATTGCATTAAAAAGTAATGTAATGGTATTATGTGAAAACCAAACTTTACGATTCTTAACAATTCGATAACGATAATGAAAAGTTACAGAATAAGGGGGGGTGTAATTAACATCGGAGAAAGATGAGTTGGTAAGCCGACTCCGGTAAACCTGGCTTTACTCTGGTCACTTCAATAAAAATGAAATTTTTCGACAACGAAAAGTTACAGAATAGAGGAGTAAATTGTGAGGGTGGCTCGGTCTGCGACCTCGCGTTTTTAAGTATACCAACAAATTTTCATTCTTTTATGAATTATTATAGTGAACCGGATCCTGATTAAAATTAAACTGCAAGCTTGCATAAAAACGGTAAATATTGATTTAAACTTACAGAAATGAAGAATGAACTAAAACCAAAAAATAACAGCGATAATAAAAATTATACTTCCAAAACTTCCATATTTCTTTTATTCAGTTGGTTAGATCATTTCAATGTACCTTATCTCTTCGATACAAGCGAACATTTTATATTATAAAATACGCATAAAAGTTGGACGTATATAAAATAATTTGTAAAGAACCGTGACGTTATTTAATTATAACAATTTAATCGAATTTTGAAGTACGTAGTATCCACCTACCTATGTCAAAGTAGAGATTACAAATATGTGGTAAATTTTGATACATCCAAAAATTTAATATTATGTAACTGAGTAATTTTTTTTTTAATTTTAAAAATTAAAATTTAAAAGTACAGTGGGGCCCGCTTAATGTGATCACATTGGGACTTGAGGTTTTTGATAACAATAACCGATTGATAACAATAAAAGGAAAAAATTTTTATTGGTTATTTATTAGTATGTAGTACATCTACAAAAATTAATTAATAATAGTCACTCAGTGTGAAGTTTTCAAGTAGGACTGAATCTTACAACACACATTAACAGCAAACTATCGTCCATTTATGTATTTAAACGACAGAATTGATAATAAACATAAATATGTAAAGTGATATCACATGTGTGACGTTGATTTTCTTGCTAACACCTGACTTTATATTATGTGGGTGGTATGCACAATATAAAAAAATGCTTGTAACTGAAAATCAAATCCTTTACTTGTGGGAGAAGATAATCTTAAGAATAATATGATAACATTAACCGAATTATGATAACTATAAGCGATGTTTTTTGTGTGTAATAATATATGTCCGTTCCGTTCCTGGCAAAAGTGATAACAATATCCGAATGATAACATTAACCGTGATCACATTAAGCGGGCCCCACTGTATTTTGATTTTGAAATATATTTTTAAGATAAACATTACATATTCAATTTTTTTTTATAAAGTAAAAATAAATCTAAATCGAATTTCCGTTCTTAAATTTCCAATTTAAAAAACATTTATTTGAATATTTTCTTAAGAATAATAGAATAGAGTTTTTTCGACTTTTCCGTTGAAAAGGAATAACGAAATTATTGGACAACTATTTTAAATAAATGCGCTGCGAACGCCGTTGGAAAACTAAAAAATTCTGTAAATACGGATAGGGATGAATAGGTTTTGGTTACACCAATTTGTCGTTTTTATTCGTCAATGTAAGTGATCACTTGTCTACACTTGATTGGAATGCTTATCACGTAGGTTTCAGGTTAGAAGATTAAAACATTACATCAGTTTCAAATTCCTAAAAAAAAAGGTTTACCTTATCAGGGACTCGAATGTAGGAGTAGAAGGTGCATTTATAATATTAATCGAAGGATTATTTATAAACAGGATATACATATATTATGGCCAACGGGACAAACAATAAAACAAATCATTTACGGAGTGGTCCGGAGCAATATCAAGACCATCGTTACTATCAACCAATAGAAATCATACAAAGCTTGAAGACCGATATTTACATCCGAGTGCTTGATTGTGTAAATGCATAGGTACTTGTAAATATGACTTTTTTTTTCTTTTTTTACGATTTTCCTTGCCAATATTAAACTTTTAAAGAATTTAAAAAGCTTCTTGTACAGGATACTTGAAGTGAGTGATAGACATCCGTCAATAAATTTGATTGATGATTTGATTATAATTTATAACATATTTGATGATGCAAAATAGCATAATTATTGATACTGAACATTGCATGTCTCGGTTTATATTCGTGTATTCAATTTCAACTGACAGGAAGACACTCCTATTTATTAAGCATAGATTTCTATAAAATTGGATGAGATAATTCTAAGGCCGAACGTCCATCAAAGACCTGGCATACATACATTTTCAATGTTTTTATGGACAACAGTCCATTTTTTTAAAAGCCCACTTGTTTTGGTGAGGTCGTTTATTTTATTGGATAATAATATAATTAAGATTTATCCAATTTGCAAGTTTTCCAATCTTTAGAGTTTTATTATAAACCGCTCAGCTTTCAAGCAAAAATCTATAAAATATCTATATGTGTATATAATAAATATTTAGGTCAATTAGACCATCAAAAATAAAGCAGTTTATAAAATGATGAAAAACTGTAAATCAGTATGTTCAATTACCTCCAGCATACATAAAATATGAAGTTTTATTCCAAACCAAAATACTGTATTTGAACATAATATCTATGCATACAGAAGTGTAGATAAATTGTATCGTATACAACAGAAATAATTACTAATCAATACTAAATTTGTTAGTACAAAAACTATAATAATTACTGAAAAGAAACTGCCATTAGAAAATTAATATAGTGTAATAATATAGGAAAGTTAATTACTTTCGTCGGAAATCAAAAATTCCTGTGCTGTTCTTAAGTGTAATTTAATACCAAATAGAAGTAATTTTAGAAAAACCAATAATCATAGATTGAATAACTTACTTTTGTGATTATGATAGCTAGGTCATTATAATCAGGAGGTAATGGCACGATATCACCTTTTCAATGACGTGGCTACCTCAATCAACTTAAAAACTTGAAATAGGACACAAAGGTACCTTGTATTATGAGCCACTGTGAAAACTCAGACCATTATGTTCAAGAATGTCTTCATTTAATAAGTGACGCGCACGAGTGAACACAAAAAATGATGCGAGCAAGTGGATAATATGGTCCAGAAAAATGAAAATGATCTTGTGGTCAAAAACTTTTGACCTATTTGATCGTTTTTATTTAACCAACCCTCGTAAGTCGACCATTACGTAAAAGTATCTTTAATTTACAATTCGTGCTTATTCAACCCATTTCAATATAAATATTTTAATGTGACGACCTTTGAACCTTGGAATGAAAATTTTATTATTTGATCTCAAAAATAGCTTGTCAATCAACTGTCCAAACACCGCAAATGAATAATAAACGCTGTAAGTGTTTCGTGCTTAATTACAAGCACCAAAATAATGTTAATTATTTACCTCGGTAATAAAAAGTTCGTAAAAATAGTTTCAAATAAATGAAATAATAAAAACAGAATCTATATTGTCTCTGATAATTTGTTCCACATCCTGAAACTTTGAGCAGTATATTCAGCGAGAGAACTGGAAAGTCTTATAAGTTTTCTAAATAAAATGTCAAGTTTAGATTGGCGCCGAGATTTAACGCATGGGCTTCCCCGGTCGAGAATTACTTGCTCTTCTTTATCGTCAAAAAATCAATTTCCACAAAATTATTTCGTTGTTTTCATTCGATTGAAGTAAAAAAAAAACGTGGCAAAATATTGATGTTGGCAAAGTTTTCATTTTCTCATTGTTCAAAAAATTTTTTTGCCACAATTAACATTTAGCACGCAGCAAATCCTGCGTGTCCGAAATTTTTTATGGTAACAAAACTCGATAAGTTAAGACTTGATATGTGCTTAATATTTAACAATACAACAAAGCAAAATAAGTTTTTGCAATTAGTGAAATTATTGAATTGCGGAAAACCAATAAGTGATTGGTTCCAAAAGAACGAAAATTCGAATTGCCTTTTCTTATTATTCTGTTATCTTTTTGCAATAATAATAATTAGTATTCAAAAAATTCTAAATATAATAAAGATACAACCTTTTCAGTTTCCTTTCATTTAATATAATAGATATCGATCTTGTTTGAAATGTTGCGAAAAATGCAAAGTCAAGATTTTCCTTGACCTAATAATATAAAAGTGTCTTGCTTGTTCCATTTAATTTTTCATAATTTATTTTTCTTGACAGGAATTCCAATAGTTTATATTCTTATGACAATTCCCGATACCAAGCCATGGCCACAGATGGAACTGCGCTTTTTGACGTGGTGCCATATAATCGGAAGCATAAGTCCGTGGGTTGGAAGCTTTATTTATCACTTATTTATGAATTATGAAAGTGGAGATAAAATTTACTATCGACTGCTGCAGTTAGATATGTTTGGAATTTGGATTAGTCAAAGTTTTGGTGAGTACATTTCATTTTCTTCTTTATTACCAACCCTTGACGGCAGTAACAACTAACACGACAAGGTACACTAATCTAATATGCAAATTAAATTTCTGCACCTACGGGAACCCTTTCGATAAAATGTTAAATTATGATAATTAAAACTTTAATTACTTACATAAAACCAATTGTATAAAAATTGCCGATATAATAATAATAACGGAATGGGAAATTGATAAGTATCGTATTTCGGGATGAAAAGGTTAATGGAAACGCTCTTTTGTAAAGGTCAAAATGAGGAAAGGGAAGGTTTAAAAGTTTATAATGAGCAAATAAATCGTTTATATTTAATTTTTCCGAGCTTTCAATTCCAATGTATTTTTGAAAACTAATGAGACGTCGCGAATAAATTTTTTATACATCCACGCATTCGTCATTTCAGCATAAGTACATAAAAACATTATAAGATTGGGAAAATATTTATCTTGAAGTTTCTTTTTTCAAATTACGTTTCATGCTAAACCTTCCCACACCAACATTTCAAGTTATGAAAAATTCATCGCTCAACCTTTTCACAAAACTCAAAGAAGTTTTTTTAAAAAGTTATGAAAAATATTCAGCTTGAACATGTAAAATCCTCCAATCAAGAATTAATTACTTCTTCCTTTCCATCAAAGAGATTATCTGGACATATTTTCGTCTTGCTTGTTTTTCGATTTTGTACCTACATATTTCAGGGGTAATTCGTGCAACATAAAATTTTGATTGGGTTTCATTACGACGAACATTTACTTATTGACACGGAAAATAAATTATGGATTCGTCCTTCAAGTTAATTGGTTTTAAAATATTAAACGAACTAAATAGGTGCAACGATGTAATTAGATTACATGCAAAATGTAAGGAAACCTCTTAAGGGTGGACGATAATATATGAGCGCGTTAGAAGTTTACTTGTAAATCTTTTTTTTTTAATAACTTATATGCACTTTCACAACCTCGAAAAAGTTTTTCTATACAAATAACCAAATTTAAAAATGTGAGATGACATTTCCTATTCCGTTATAAGCATAGTTTCAAAATTTGAAGTCAATCTGCTGAGCAGTTTTTGAAATTAATACCAAAAATATTTTTAGGTGCAATGCCCATGATTGTGGCGACCACTTATTGTCTTCCAAGACTTCTGAGATGGCTTGGTCTTATGTCTTATTGTATGTTTAGCCTTTGGGGTTTGTATAAAGTAAACGGATCTTTGAATTTTGAAAACTTGTGTTACTTAATTTTATTTTAAGGCGATGGTTGCTATATCACCATGGGATAGAAGACTGTGTTTTCTTTTGCCGTTTTGTATGCGTATAACACTGTGCTGTTTTCGTTTATACAACTTTGGGGGAGGTGATCCTGCAGCTGTGACACATTTATTTTTACAGGTAAGTTCCATTTTGCAAAATAGAAAATGAAATTTATACAATAACTTCCTTTGCCTTAGGATATCATATCCATAATAGGAGCGGCGATCGGCGCTCTTCACATTCCGGAGCGGTGGTTTCCAGGCTGCATGGATATGTATTTGAATTCTCACAACATTATGCACGTACTTGTAGTCACCGCAGTTTATTCAATGCATGTAGCGACCATGCAAGATTTGGCCTGGATGGACCAAGTAAAATGCAAGACCACACTTTGACTCTTAAACTTCGATTAAGACTTTAAATTGCATATACTCTTTGTGAAGAGGGAAACTTATAGGGGCGGGGAAAAGTGACAGGTTGAGACTATCATACTATTTAGGAAGCAATTTTGTGATAACTTACGGTAGATTAATGTTTTGCTAATTGCCTGGTGTTGTTCGCCATTGTTATTTATCAACCTCCTATTAGTTTCCTTCTCCACAAAGAATCTAAATTTTGTATTTTATAAATTTTCAATATTTACCCTCCAAAGTAATAGTTTTACTGAACTTCTTCCACTAAAAATAGTGCCCAAATTTTTTGGTTTATTGAATATTTTGGGGAAACATTAAAACTTACACTTTCTAAGGAACAAATCCAATAAAGAACAACAAAAATGTACATTATGAGCTAAAGAGATGGAGAAGACAATTTGATCTAAATTGATGAAATAAATTGTGGCACGCTTTATGCGGAGCACTTATTAAATTTAACTGATATTTACAGAAATTAGATCTCTTATATCGAAACTTCCACTATAGCGTTAGTTATGAGACTTGACAAATAATCACGAGATCAAAGTAGGCAATTAAATCAAGAAAATTATATTGAAAGTTAAAATCTCCAACTTTAAATTGTTTGTAGGAAAATTTTGTTGGTCTAGCTGACTGTGATAATTAGGGTGTACAAAAAATTATCCGTTTTAAAAACTAAATTTAATATCTCTATGTGTGTGTAAATTTGCTCTATCTCTAGCTTCCATTTTAGTTTACTTAAACTCCTGTTCTAATCTCAGCACAATCTCACCCTTGGTCTTCCCACGTCTTCTTTCCTCTTAGGTTGATATTCTATTATTATTAGGCTAGGTTGTCGCGTGTGTTTTATGCTAATCATATTATCGTCTTTCCAATTTTCTCCACTGTTGCAGTATAGCAACGTTGGAATTTATACTCTTCCTCAAATATATTTTGAAATTTATTCAGCTTATTTCTTGAAACATAACATACCAGGTAATTAAAATATTGTCTGTATGAAAACAAATAATTCCAAAAGTCATAGGATCAAATCTCAAGAAGTTAGCAACTGGGAATCGAATCTATGATTCGAACGTCTGAAACTCAACTCCTTATACGAACATCTGTAAGCCAAACCTCATCAAAACGAATTTGAAAGAAAACCACAAAAAATGCTCAAAAAAGTATAATTAATACATAGTTCAATTATCTTTTTAGTTCCTTAACTCAAGTACAATAAATTAGCATCTCAAGGGCATTTATTGTGTTTTTTCGAACTTCATTTTGATCAGATTTGGCCAGATAAAAATAAATGAAATTGTATTGAATTTAGCACCAAGTTGTGAAATAGAACGAAAAGTATTTTGGAGCCGCTGGTTCGATTTTGAAGTACTAAAATTTTTGTAAACGCGGGACTGTAACCAAACCTTGACATAATTTTTAACAACATCAATGACAATAACTTCTACAAAAGTGATTCAATCTCTTTACAAAGTTCAAGTATTATTGTAGAAAATGCAGAAGAGCGCAAAAAGAACTTTTGTTACAGGCCTTGGTAACTGGGCTAATTCAAACCGCTGGCGCTGCTAGCAAAATAAACAAAACAAATCGCAGTATTAACCCAAATTTCCTTGTTGGAAGAAGAAACTCCCTAGTTTTGATGAGACTGACCCAGACAACCTTCAAGTTGGTTGCATGTCTTTCACTTTCAAAATTATCATGGATTAAAGAGTAATTTCTAAACGAAAAAAGTGATTTTTATTTATCAAAAATTAGTGGTATAATCAGAATTTTGATGTATGTATTTCACGATTATCGAACAGTAATAGCGCAAAACGTAACGTATAGTGCAATTTTTTAGGTATTAAATATTTCGTAACTGGTTATGAAATATTCATTTCACAACTACATAGCTAAGTAAGGAATTTTTTATGTAATTCCCCCAATTTTCAATTTAAACCAAAATATTCGGGAATTATTGAGATTTTAAAGGCGCACATGAATGCTATAATTGCTACTAACGTAGTTGATTTCCAAGTTTTCTGAAATTAGTGTTCCATACTTATACAAATAAAATTGATCTTGTTTGAAAAATGATAGTGTAGTACAAAATTAGTCATATCTTTGTAAGTACATTTGAGTGTATCGTTCTGTTGAATTTTTTAACTTGTAGGTAAGCGAGCAGAATAATAAATTAGGAATAAAAAATTGGTCTTAAGTAAACAAAACGTATAAATTCTTACTTGAGAAGAAACTCTTCTGGTTCAATTACTTTCATGTAACGTGTATTTTAAATGATTGATGGCTTTGCTTGAGTGAAAAACCGTCAACATTCAGTCTCAAAATAGCGAGACGTGAGAGTAATTACGAAACCTAATTTTACTGTAGCGTAGTCTTGTTGCAATTTTACGAGTTTTTCACCTTAAAATAGAAAAAAAAAATTGAGTAACAATTTATTGAAAATTAATTACTTAAGACCTTCCCTTCTCAACGACAATGTTTGTCAGAATAATTGAAGCAATACCATAGTTTAGTAACATTTCAATTAGTGTAAAAGTAAGGATGGTTGGTTAACTTTAAAAATTAACAAACGAGTGCAAACCATGCTTCCATTTATCTATAATAAATTAAAGAACGAAGAAATAAAGAATGAGAATTTTTTATTGTTAATTAATTGCACGGGCCTGTGATGATTTTATTCTTGAAAAATGCTTTCTTTCATGGACAAATATACGACAAAATGTGGTGAAGATTTAGCATAATTTGTAAAAAGTACAAAATCACAACCATTATTTAAAATTTCAAAAATAAAAATTCGCAGGTCGGTGATATTCTTACTTAAAAATTTATCTTTAAGTTTTAATTTGTTCCTTCCAATTATATGAGATGTAATAATTAATTGTTCCAATGTAATTCATTAGAATCAGCACTGCCTTTATCTTGCAAAATCTTTTCTCCTTATGGTTTCATTCAGTAAGTGCCTTGGCTATTAAAATGACATAATTTCATGGGTGTGGTAAATTTTTAGGTAATGGAAACCAAAAGGATCAAGTTAGCAGTACTGGATTAGAACGAAAAGTGAGGGAGAAATTTCGGATTATCAGCTGGATGTACTAGTATTTCAAAAAACAAGTGTAAATACTTTCATCATAATTTAGGGTCTCATTTTATGGTAAATTGCTTGGCAAACAAAAAATTCATTATCACTCATTCCATGCATAATTGGCATCAATGCATAATTTTAATTCATTTGCGATTTTGTTATTAATTTATTTCAAAATTCAAACTATGCTTTGATGTCAATGCATAACTAAATAAAGGCTCTTTACCTGATTTATCGTCTTTCACACCTTTCTGCTTTCGTGTAGAATATAAGTTTCACTTGTTAGTGGGTTAAAAATCGACCGAGCTTACAAAACAAGAAAAAATTGCAATTAATTTAGTGAATTAGGTAAAAATGATTATTATTCCTATTACGAGCTGAATTGTATTTTTCTTAACCTTAGGAAAGTGAATTATTACATCTTATGTACTTATCCTTATGAAACTGTAAATACCTAGCCAAGACTTCTATTTATGAGCAAATATTATACAATTTTCCGATTATTAAATTATTGAGTGCGAAATTTGTTGTTTTGATTAAGAAAAACCATTAATCTTTATATATTTTATTTATCCTACTGCTACTAAAACATGTATAAACAATTTAAAAAAAACTATGTAAAAAATTATACATGTAGGTTATTACCATTAAGTAGTATCTAAAATAATTTGATTTCTAAGCAAACTCCTATGCTTCGAATAATATTGAGCTTATAACAGAAAAAAAATTACAGTGCCAACAAAAAACCACCTCTCAAGCAAATTTACTTTACAAGTACTTTATAAGTACTAAACTTTGTTAACAATTAAAAAATATACTTTTATCTTAAACTTTATCAAACACAACAAAAATTTTGCAAAACGAGTGAACATGCAAATATTTACAGTGGACTGAACGATTCGGCGGTGTAACTTTTCACTCGAGAAAACCACAATGGTGGAAAGCGATTGTTGACTATCTCAAAGGTGTACGTACTTTCAGTTCCATTTCTGTTACGTGTATAAACCGAATAATTAGTCCACACAAGTTGGGTCGACTTTTGGTTCTTATAATTTTGAATTTGCATTTCCTAAAATTCGTAAATTAGTATGAAGTTTTAGTCTAAAATAGCTAATGTCGTTCAACTTAGCAAGAGAAATGGTTTTGCAGAGGTGAATAGTTTATGCACAAATATACAAATTTATATAAGAAATGTGAAGAAGAAAGTTTAAACTGTCTTATTAGACAGAGAAGAACAGGAAAAAAGGTAATTTATTTTGTAATAAGAACAAATATTTGAATGAATGAATGAAGCACAGGGGTGAATCAATCAATAACAAAGTAAAAGTTTAAAATTAATTTGTAAAATGAATTCATCATTCAGTTTATTGAGAAGTAAGCAGACAGCAGAATCACTTGAACTGCAAACCAAGTCCAATAAAACCTATGCAAATAAAAGTTTTCAAAAGAAATATTTAAAATTAACTTTAGAACATTTTTATAACCATAAATCTAAAAAAATGTTTTCTAATGTCCATTTGGATCAAAAGTTCTTTAGGCCTAAATAAAAAAATTAATTTTCAACTGAATGAAAAACGAGGCAATTTTAAATAGCGAAATTCATTTTTCTATTGCTAACTTGAACAACATAAATTGCTAACTAAACTCACCAAATGAAAAGTTTGTTGTGAATCGTGAATGGTGTTATCTCTTTTTTTGTTTCTCTTGTAACCGCTATTACCTTTAGCAGATGATTCGTATCTGTGAACAACCAACGTCACTTTATCATCTTTAAGAATGTAATGACCAGGTAAAACTGAAGCACTTCGAGCTGTACGATATTTCAACTGTCCAACAGTTTGCGATGGTTCATCTGGAGTTGTTAGCATCAAAACTTGACCATCAGGAAAGAACCTAAAATTCACGGTTAAATTTAATGAAAAAATTTAAAAAAGAACAAACCTTAAGTAGCGATAATAGGTAACTATGTGCCAAGGTCTGTAAAATTCATCTTGAAAACTGTTTTCTCCGTGCCTAATGTAAGTTGTTTTACTAATATAGCAACCATTAAACCGTAATCTGGCACGTTCGATGTATAAATGCCTCCAAGAAGTATATCCAGATGGTAAGCTTGTCAGATTTACACCCCAAATTTTAACACAAGCCATCCTCCAAATCTCAGAATCACGACAACACAAATAATAACCACGACATGTACGTGAAAACATTTCTAATGACCTCATATCCAAGTCGGAAGAAACAACCCAACGAAGTAAATACAAAATTATTTCCATCGGTAAAGCCGAAATGTGAGTTTGCTGTAAGAAACAGAATTTAAAAAAACTTCTTACATGGAACTAAATTTCCCAACTTGAAAATTTCTCGATTCAAAAAAATTACTAAGAAATTTTCGTACTTGGCACATATACAGAGTGATTCACCAAAACAGCCAATTACAAGTTCATGAAATTACATAAATTTTCTTTTTTTGATTAATCTAATTAATTAACTTAGATAATTTTCAATAATTTTTGAACAAGTTTTTCTTCATTGCAAAGATAGCTCAGGTAGCTTTCCCTAATTTACTTCCGACTTATCAAAAGCTAGGGGGGATTAATATCATATTATCTTTTGATGAAAAAGCTTTGTCGTATTTTTATTGTATTTTGTAAAATTTGTGCGACGCCCCTGGTTTTAAAAAACCGAAGTAGAGTTGGGACTTTTGCAAGGTCGTGCGATAACCGCCGCGTGAGAGATAAATTTTTAAAAAACTTTTATTTTTGGAATCATTTAAAAATATTTATTATCAACAGCACAATTTCGACTTTTGCAAGACTTTCATTTTAAGCTACGAAAGATGCGCCTTAAGATAATTTTTTTTAAATAAAAAATTCAGTCTGATTGACGGTAATAATTTTATTAAGATCAAAACAAAATCTGTTTCCGTTTTAGTACAATATTATTTAAACAAAATGTTTTTACTGTGACCCTTCACTTCTGACCTAAGCATGAATATCGTAAATTTTTGTAAATAAGCGAAATTCTATATCTCTGATGTGAGACCTCCAAAAAATATAAAACGTTCATTTGATAAACTATAAATTGTATTAATTTGAATCACCAAACTTTTATTGCGTATGTGCTACGAATTTTTTAAACTAACAATCATTATAAACTTTCTATTTGTGAAATTGATGAAGTACCTACAAACTCCAGATTTTCAATATGGACTAACTAATTTTTCTTCTTCATCTATATGCATTAACAAGGCATAGTATAATAACTAATTCGCGTTTTACATTACCGTTAGTAGCGCCCCTATCAATAACAACATTACGTCTTTCAGCAGTTCCAATTATTCCGTGTGATGGCGTTTTGTTAAAGTAAAACGCGAATAAGTAGAGAGAATAGTTAGGCAAAATGCTTTTTTTTAAATAAAGACATTTCAGGAAGACAGGATGTACTCTTCAAAAGTGCACATTTTACTTGCATTTGGGAAGGTGGTTCAAAGTTTTGCCTTTTTCGCGTTGTTTTTGCTTATTTTTGAACCAAAATTGGGGATAGGTAGGAGACTGTTAACGCAAAAATAAAAATTTTACGGTTGAAACCTCATATTTTAAATAAGATAATTAAATAAAGAAGTCTTTAAAAGCACTTGTTTTTTCAAAAATCGAATATCAAAAAGGTCGATTTCCATAGCAAATTTCAAGCCAAGTCGCTCGTGATTGGTGAATCACATGCATTCTATGGTCAGTACGTGTGTGGTCATGCTTAAGAGTCCAGCTGATGACAATTTTCTCACTTAGTCGTAATACTTTATCGCGTGGATCCTCCCTGTGCCATGGTGGTTTTCATAAAAATTGACCTTACGCAGTCTACGCTACGCTGCGCTTTGGGCCATTTTTATAAAAATACCCCTAGGCCCGTGGGTTAAGGAAAAGGTGGATCATTAAGAGGTGAAACTCGTTTTTGCGTGGATTCTACAAGAACCGTGGTTGTGCAAGCAAAAATTGACTGGATGCACTCTACGCTTCGCTCCGAGCGCCTCCAGCCATTTTTACTGCACATTAACTATTAAAAATCATGATTTTTCGCTCGAAGTGCACTGTTTAAGCATATGAATGCTAGTGTCGCTCCGGTTATCCCCCTCTCTGCTTATAGCCTAGAGTAATTTAAATTACTAGGATCGACCATAGAATGTATTTATTCACCAATCACAAGCGACTTAAAGCTTAAAATTTGCTGTGATAATTCCACGCGTGTTTTAAACTGTCCATAAGAGCCGTCGAATTATCAAAGTTTGCTAGCGGATAAATTACGATAGGCGGCGCATTTGCGGATAAACCACGAACTAAGGAAGGCATCAAAATGCAACTGGCTATTTTTTTGCGAATATTTTTTTGTTTACCTTTTTCAATTGTTTATTCTCGTTGACAGTTCAATAAATTTTCAAAGTTTTAAATACTTTTATTTGTATTATTAACAATTTCATCGTTCACTATTGGAATTATTTTATCAAATACAACTCGAGCTTTGATTTTAATCCTGATAATTTTTAATTTCTAATCACTCAGACGTGCTTTTAAAATTTAGCTCGAGAAAATTTGATCTGGCCATAATCACTCGAGTGACCTCGCTGCGCTCGATCGCTTTCGTGATTATGGATGATCAAATTTTTTCTCAATAAATTGTTGATCACGTCTTCGTTAAAATTAAAAATTATCAGGATAAAATCAAAGCTCTTGTTGTATTGCTTATGAAAATCAATTTTTGAAAAAACTGGTGGTTTTAAGGCTTATTAATGCTATTATTTAAAATATGCTCTTTCAGAATTCATCGAGGTTTCAATCGTAAAATTGTTATTTTCGCGTCTACACTACTTACATTTCACCCCAAAATTTTATTGTTTTGCTAATTTTAAATTTATTTCTTAATTTTAAAATTTAAATATTCTATTTAAAATTTTCTGGTAAATTTCTAATTTATTAAAACTCATAAAAATAAATAAAAAAGAATTTTAATCCCCTTACAACTTAAAAGTAGGTTGTAACCAAGCTAAATTGATTACATGTTTATTACAAGATTATAGATATCTATAATCTTGAGTAAATTATTGAATAAAATCTTAAAAAAGGAAATTCAAGATTAGGGTGTAATAATACGATATTAGTATTTATTGTAAAATAAAAATTTAACAAAAACTTAATCAAATGTTAAAATATTAGAATTTTAACTGTAAGTAAAGAACAACATACAGAAATTTTATTTAGAAATACTTGAAAAAACAATTTTTAGGTTTTATTTTGCCTATCCTATCTCTATTAATAATAGTAAGAATATGAAATTTCACGCTTTACCCTCTAAATGTGTTCATGAGAATCTCATTAATCCAATCATGCGCGTCAGTGATGTTTTTATGAATATCTCACAAACTGAATGAGTACGAACAAAAAAGCACAAACAAACCAAACTATTTTAAATCCAATATTTCAAATTAGCTTGTTTCTAGGCCCCCCTCTCAAATCTTTGAAATATTTCAAAAACTATTTAGGTACAAACAAAAATGCTGGTAAAGAATACACAAACAATTTCAAATATTTAGATTCTAAATACCAATAAATTTTGTTTTCTGAAAGCTTAAAGTCTCGAACTTCAGCTTTCTTCAAAAATTTAATATTAGTGCTTAGGTCAGAAGAGAACGGTAAATCTCTGAGTGATCAATTTTACTGTGTGTACTCCCTTTGGGGTAGACTAACCTCTAGTATAAATTTGAGCTCTTAGAAATCAATTTTGAATAATTTACATGCAAACTTATTGAATTAATCTAATCATCTTTTATATAAAATAGCTTAAATGTGAGTTACATTAGGAAAAAAACCCCATTCGATAATATCAACAATGTAGTTTTTGATTTACATGTCTAACTTTATTATTTTTGTGATGGGTAACAACAAAAATTATATCAATTGCAAGACTCTATTGATCAATCACCCTGTATAAAAAGAAAAATATACTACTATAAAATTTAAAATAAATTTTCTTGACATTCAAAAGTGAAACCGCCAATAATTATGTGGACATCAAACTTACACTTTGTTCCAGTTTAGGTTTACAAATGTAGCACTGCGTGTTAAAACGTCGCTGGATGTGAGACAACAAGTTGCATTTCATAAAGTCATCAGTGCTATCAAATTCTTCATTATCTTCACTACTATTGTCGTGATAGTTATCTAAAGGTTCTAAATAAAAGGAGGTTATTTAGACATAAAAATTCCCAGCTACAATTTACCATTGGAGGTATTTTTCAATTCTTGATGGTCTTTAACTTTTTGTTTAGCATAAAATTTAAACTCAATGTCAGGTACAAGTTGGACAGCACGTCGATAAAACTGAATAGCTTCATAAAATTTACCTTTACGTTCTAATTCAGATCCTCGCAAAAATAACACTTTTGCCTAAAAGAACAGACAAATAAAACCACTGAATTAAATTAAGTAAAAAATTCACCTTCTGCTCAACATCTTCCTCTTCAAGAGCACTCTGGACGTCACTTTCAACAGCAACTTCAACCTTCTTGAGTTGCCGCCTAGAATAACTTAATTCTTCTTTCCATTGCTGTCGAAAACTATCCAATACATTTTCAATCTGCGAGTTCTGTAAAAGTAAAACATTACCTCACTTTGTTTAAAATTCAGCTTGATTTACAAACTTCTTGAGAGGATGACAAATCATCTTCCTCATCAGAAGATTTTGATGTAAATTCAGCCGAAGTTCCTCCACCTTCACTGTTCTAAAAAAAAATTTGCGTTTGTTTACATTTTTCTTACATAATCGACATGACATGATTTATTTACCATATTAATCGATCGATCTCCCTACACTAATTAATTAAGAAAGAAGTTCACGGTCGGTATATCTGATTACAATAATTAGTTCTGCGTTCAAATTTACCGTGTGTAAACATGCCATGTTTCAGCAAGTTGGCGTAATCGCTGATCTGACAGTTGCTGTTTAGCACAACACGTTTAGTGATTCTTCGGTTATTTAGTTGGCCAAATTGTGCCAACAAATTTTTTTTATTTTTAATTATTTTAAGATCAGGCGTACATAGGAAATTCTGTGAGCTGATAAATAAACTTAATTTAAAAAGTCAGACAAACTCTTTGATCAGGAAGATTGAATAATTATTCTGTACTCGCTTCTAAAATTGCACCGGGCTAGCGGTCATAACAGTTGGTACCACAGCAAAATACCAAAATAATTACTAAAGAGGAAGTGTCAGATGAGTTTCCAGTTAGTGAATCGAAAAAATTATAATTAAGTTGATTTTTAACTCGAAGCAAGTTTGATTAAATTATTAAAATGGTTTTGGAAAGTACCATGATATGGTGAGTGTTCGTTTTCAATTTTAACGACACTTTTCTTTGTTTTCTGGTCATTCTAACCTCAAATATTGAAAAATGCCAATGACTTAGCAAAAGCGTATCGTAGGTTTATTAAATTCTAATTTGTTCTTCTTGTTTTTAGCGTTGATAACAGCGACTTTATGCGGAATGGTGATTTTTTACCTACCCGCTTACAAGCTCAACAGGACGCAGTTAATTTGGTTTGTCATTCTAAGACACGTTCGAACCCTGAAAATAATGTCGGATTGTTAACTTTAGCTAAGTAAGTATAATTGTTGTATTTTTAAAAAATTTCAGAACATAATTGAAGGGTTGAGTGGATAGAGATATGAAATTTACTAAAGAGTAAAGATATGAAATTTAACAGACAAGGGAAATTTATAGAAAGTTAACTTTTGATATTTTCAATTTCATGAATTATTTGCTTTTATGAAAAAACTATCTGGTACAGGCGATTTCCATTTTTCTAGCCATCTACTATGGTTCCATTCATCTTCACTCGGGGGGGGGCATACGTAAATTATATTGCTAATATGCCAAAAAAAGTGCTTTTAATACTACTTGGGCAATTGAAACCTATTAATTGGCCCCTGGTAAACCATTTCTAACTTTAATGAGTAAAGGAGAACTTCTAGTTTTATGTGTATGGAACTCAGTTCAGGTGGTCTTTGACCCCGCTACTGAATCGTTTTGCAACCTTTTGATCATGATCAAATTTTGGGTTGCATAGTCTCTAAATTTGGAAATTTTAGATTGCTAACAAAAAAGGTTTGAAACTACCTCCACGGATGGCATGCTCAAATAAACTGTTTATCCTTTGAAGAAAACCATTCAGATACCCAATTTTCCACTTCTTTAGCTGTTTTGAAGTGTTGCTGTTTAAGTGCGTGTCCCTTTGATAAAAACAAATGGTAATTAGAAAGATAAGGAGTCAAGTAAGGGGATGGGGTAACAAATCCCAGCCAAGTAATTTCAACGTATCTTGGATCGGTTCTGTTTGCAGCAAAATTACCTTGCTATGTCTTCTAGCGCACATTCTGGTTGTTTTTTGATCAAAGTATGGTTCAAATTGATCATTTATTGTCGGTAGCGATCATCATTAACAGTTTCAGCAGCTGATCATTATTTGTCTCTCACATCAAAACCACTATTTTTAAAGCATTTGAACCGGTCTTCACAAGTTGTTTTTGATGGACCATATTTATTTGGCACGAAATTCGACATTCTTAATGTGATAAAAAATATGTTGTTGTTTAAGACGCGTTCTTCTGTCAACCAATTTTTATAGAAGAATGTCATAGCTGCCAATTGAAAAAAAATGCAGCCATTTTTATTACCTACATTTGTAGCTATTTATGTGTGAAACTCAGAAATTAATGCATATGTTACCGTGAAAGTGGATAATTTATTGCACCACATCCAAGCAGTGAGGCATTTAGAATTGCAGAAAACTGCTCTTTTAACTTAAAAACTTAAAAATTAAGTTGAGAAAAAAATATAATAATATATATTTTTTTATTTATTGTAGTACGACAGAGCACTGTGGGATTAGAATTGCTCAAAACTGCCTTTCTTACAAAGGCACTTCAATGTCTGAAGTGCGGCAGCTGCAGTCGAAAAAATTTGGCTAGTTCCAGTGGACTGAGCAGTGACTACAGTTCGTAAAGATACTGACTTATTCATCAGCACTTCTTCTTTGTAATTTTCTCCCTACATAAGCTGAATTGAAAAATGTGATGTTCTTACCTTGCATAATAATAATAATAATCTTTATTTAAAGTCACAAAAAAAAAAACTTTAAAAGGGTGGAGATCAGCAGCTGCTGGTTTTCATCTCAACTCCAGGTTACTTGAGGAACTCTGAAACTTCGTAGAGCGCTCTCTCTACTAAAAGCTCCCTTGTTCTTCTTTTGAACTGCGTCAGATTGAGGCGTTTGATTTCTTCGGGAAGCTTATTGTATAGTTTTATACTTAAGTTCTCTCCTTCGCAGCACTTCAATCGGCGTCGTTTTGTTTGGAGTTGGTCACTCATTCTTGTTTTGTAACAGTGTCCGGCAGTTACGTGAGCTTCGGTATTTTATTTTATATACACTACGACGGTGTATACGTATGCCGAGGGTAGTGTCATTATTTTGTGTGCTTTAAATAATGGCTTACAGTGTGCTCTGCTTGATAGTCCTTCTAGTGCGTGTATTGCTCTTTTCTGCATTACGAAAATGCGATTTATGTGTCTAATGACCTCAGATTCGAAGACCATATACCATTTTTGAGTGAAACATGGAAAAATAGACGAGCCTTGCAGTGTCCTTTCCGACAATTTCCTTTATTCAGCATATATGGCTGTGCCTAGTGAATTTCCTAGGTTTGTTATGTGGTCGTTCCAAGTGAGGTAAGTATCCAGTGTAATTCCCAGATATTTTACTGTCTTGTGTTGGTGTTCGTCGTTTCTGTTTGTGGTGAAAGTTATTTTTTGCATCTTTTCTTCGTTTAGTAGTAATCGATTTATTGAAAACCATTTCGCTGCAGTATTCTGATCATTGGTTGTCGTGTTGTCGTAGTGTGTCAGTACCGTTGGGCATTTCATGTTTGGTGGGAGGTCATTTATGTAGAGGACAAAGAAAAGTGGTCCTAGATTCTGCCTTGCGGTATACCGCGTGTCATAATATTCTTCGTTCCACATCATTATTTGTTTTCTGTTTGTCAGATATACTTTATCAGGTCATATGCCAATCCTTGGAATCCATAATGTTGAAACTTGTCAAGGAAAATGTCATGATCTATCATATCAAATGCCTTTGACAAGTCTTCAGAAGTGACCTGGCACTTCTTTTTGTCTTCTAGCATCTCGTATACATGGGATATCAGATACATAATTGCGTCTGTCGTGCTTTTACCTTTTTGGTAGCCAAATTGATGTTTCGTGATTGTCCTCTTCTTACTCAAAAAACTCATGAACCGGTTGCATAGTAATTTTTCAAATATTTTTGAAAAGATGGGAGGATTGATATGGGTCTGTAATTTGTCGCTTCATTTTTGTTTCCCTTTTTGTATATTGGAATAGTTCTCGACGTTTTGAGGACATCTGGAAAAATCCCTTTCTTTAGGCATGCATTCATGATGTGACACAGCACCGTTTGTATGTCTTGTTTTATGAATTTAATTAAAAAACATAAAACACCCCATCTCTGGTAGCAAGTCTGTAGAATCCATCTATAACACCCAGAACTGCAGCTAGAATTGACTTGGCATCCCCTCGTCTACAATCTACATCAGGAACCGGAATTTTTACAGTTGCTTCTTGTACTGCTGGTGGCATAAGTTGATCAGATGTTTGTTTCATCTTCTTAGATTGTTGCGACAAGCATTGGTGAGCCTCCTCTCTGTGTCACTTAATAGATATTACAGATGTACCCAGATCAGATAAAAGCTGTGACTGCTGTTCACCTGTTTCCTCAGTTTAAAAAATTGTGGGTATATCTTCCAAATTTATTTTATTTTGGTCACCACCATCTGGAGCTATTATGTTTGGTTGTTGTTCTTCTTTTTCCACATCGATTTGTTAGATGATATATTCGAGATCCTACTCAGATTGAACATTCACTAAAGCCTCATTTGGTATATTAGATGAAGCCAACCAACCCGAACTTTGGTGGACAGTCAAACATGGCTTCATAAGGAGATTGCTTTATTCCGCTTTGTAAGGCACTGTTCTTCATTAACTGAATGTATGTAAAGATATTCATTCATTAAGCTTTTTACGTTCTAAGTAGAACATTGCTTTTCCCTCTTTGGGAATTACAAATCCAATTAGCGGGGTGGATTAGTCCCCATATTACCTATTTTCGATAAATCAATATCTATTTCACCACACTGTGTGGATGTCCACTGAAAGGCTGAACAAAGAAATTCTCAATAGTCCGCGATTTGAACCTAGAATTTCCGCTCTGTACTCAACCAGCGGTCACATCACTCCACAGCTGTGGCTTATGTAAAGATATTACTTTACCACTAATGCGTATTTTCGTCGGTAAAAAATGAAAGTGGAAGTGTTCGTGAAACCAACTAATAAATTTGTAGATTTGCACATGTTGTTTGTCGTTGATGAAAAGAAGACAAAATTAGAGGGTGAAGAATATTAATTGGAGATTTCCATACTCCTGAAGAGTATGTAGAAATGTCGAAGAAGTAGGATTGGTTTATTGAGAGGAAAAGAAAACTGGTTTTTGTTGGCAATTTCTTATCTAGAAAATTTAATATTCGACTTTTACTTTTTTAATAAACGTATTAAATTATTATCAGTATCAATTAAAATTGTCAATACATTAGGAAACTATTTTTTTTAAAACTAAGTCCGCTAAAGAAGAGATCTATTGGTCAAGCTTAGGTTAGTGTTAGGAAATTTAAAAGAAATGTTAAAAGAGAGATTTACCGGTCGAGTAAATTATTGTTAACCCTTGTATTGCTACTCAAAAAACTCACAGCATCTGCCATCTGGGTACCCCGTCTACGAAATTCTTGGTAAAAGTTCATTGTAACTAAAAATAATTATATGCATTCGATCAATATTTAATTATTCATATTCTAGGAAGATATTCCTACTTGAATATAACAATTAAATTATGTAGAGTGACCTTGGGAGTCCTAACCAGACCACATAGATGAAATGTGGAAGAAAAACTCATATCTGCTATATCGTGGGACGAAGGCGATTTCAGTCGTTTTTACGTTTAACAAAATACGTTTTGTATTACAACAAAACCAAAGCTGGCATTGATACTATGGTTCATAAGATATTCCACCCAACGGCGAACATGCAGATGGCTGGCTGCTAGCTATTTTTTTTACAATATTTTGGATATCGTCGGTGTTGATGCGTACGTTACTTACTATGAAAACAATGATATGCTTGCAAAAAAAACTAACAGACGCAGGCTTTTTCTATGCCAGCTCCCATAAGAACATGTTAATGATAGAAGAGCGATTTTCTATCATACGAAATCATGCAATGAAAATCGAAAGTTACTATAAAAGGCCAGTAACAGAAGTGGTAACTGATAACGATCAATCAGACGCTAGTAGTAGAAAAGTTATAGTTGAATCATGCTACATTTGCAATGAGCAGCCTATTCGAAAGAGAAGAAAGACAAGGAACCTTGCGTTGACTGTAATAAGCCCGTTTGTAATTATCACACACAAAAGTCGGTCAAAAGTGTTTGAATTGTTATAATTGATTTTTAATATATCGGCGTAAAACATTAAAATTTAATTATTTTTTTGTAATTTTTCACAGTACTTGAATATTACTGTGCAAAAAACGAAAACTATGATTTTTGTCCAACAATCACATTGCAAAATGTGATAGTTATTATTATTATAATACAGTACATTCAATAAATAAACAATTTGAAATAAATATTGTTATTATTTATATATTTACTTATTATATTTTTACAACAAATTTTTTTTTTTATGATATACCTACTATACGAAAATCATGCTTTTTCTATCAGGATAACCCGGGTGGCTTTTTTTTCCAAATGCAAAATTTTTTAAGTTAAAAATTTTTAAAAATATGTAGAATACAAATTTCGATAGGGAATCTGTCAAATAATTGGAATTGGAGAAGTTTTGGCCAATCTTTTTCAGAAAAAAAATTATTCAACAAAACTTACGTCGATGAGTACCCAGGTCAACACAAGGGTTAAACAAATCATGAAATGAAAAAGTTAATTTTGTAACTCTAAAAACTGTTTCAGAAAATTGATAAGAAAAATTAATGCTTTTTAATTTCTTAGTGAGACTCAAAACTTTACACTTATTGTTAGTGAAATTGAGTTCCAAATGATTCAGTTTACACCAAGATTGAAGTTATTTTAGATCTTGATTGATAAGTTAACAATCCTCAGTTGAGTTGATAATTCTAAAAATTTTAAGATGGTCTGTTCACAATAAAAATAGGTAATAGTACTAAAATCATTTACAATATCATAACGTGGTGAATAACAAAGGAGTTCTATATTA
Organism: Rhagonycha fulva; assembly: GCA_905340355.1. Lineage (NCBI taxonomy): Eukaryota > Metazoa > Arthropoda > Insecta > Coleoptera > Cantharidae > Rhagonycha > Rhagonycha fulva. The sequence goes on from HG996556.1 coordinate 43,089,618, forward strand.
TGAGAGCGTCGTGGAACTCCCGATTTAACAAAAATCAGAAGAAATTTATTTTGCTAGATTGCAATGTTAATGTAAATGTAAATCTTAAAAAAATAAAAATGAGAGATGTTTGTGTTTGTATCCTAAAAATGTTTTTTGTTTTGTGTGCCGCGAGTTAATACACATAGTTGTACAGATAGCAGTTAAAAGCGCAAGTACATTGGAGAGTTTTCCAGATGTACTGATGATAACTTATAAATTTGAAACAAGTGCCTGCTTGTGGCTTGTGTGCAATATTTTGGATTTACTTTATAAGTGCGCAAATTTAATTGTGAGAAAAAAGACTTCTAACATTTTTTTATTGTAATGATTCACAAAGGTACATTATTTTTTAAGAGGCATCAATTCTTAGGCTAAGGAAACTTAGACTAAGCAGTTGTTGCTTGAGGATCATGGCTTAATAAATGCAACTTTAATGAACGATTTTTGGATTTTTTAGAGAAACGGAATGTTTATATTTTTTTCTACCAAGCATTCTACGAGAATGATTGCATTGGTAGCAATGCATAGCTCGTATAAATAAGTCTTCCGCTTTGAGAAGTGGTACTAGACCCTTCTTACTCATTCATTCATACCAATACTTTCTAGAGAGAAGGCCTTTGTGAATTTGTTATCAATCACTTCTCAAAACGGAAGACTAGGCCATTAAAACATCTTAACCCTCAGATAATACGTGAAATTTATAATATAATTATTTACTGTTCTAAAATAATTGTGAATAAATTTTATGCATTTCAAAGCTAAGGACAATGTTATTGTCAACTAAAGGATTCTTTTGACTTATTTATAATTCTCATTTTTATTAAGAATATGAATTATGAATGAATTGTTTATGCAAACGTGAAAATAAATCTGATTTACCCGTAAAGAACATAGCACAAACATGAGTTGGGAAAAATATGCCATTAGGGAATTCCTCAAATCTCACATTTTTTATATCCTATACTCTTTACGGATAAACCAGATTTGTTTATAATTGCATACACAAGGGTTCGTGATAGAAGGCAATTATTTAAATTTTTGCAATATTTTAAAAATAAATTACCACAGAAACGCGAATAAATTTAATGTAAGTTGTAACATGTAAGTTCATAAGGGTTGGTGTTTTTTTTAGATAATTACATCCAATTATAAAAATAACTTTTATTAATTTAACATACAATAAAACTCATAAATTCTAAAATTTTTTGAATTTTTCTATCCACTCACCCTTTCACTTATTGTTTAAAAACTCCAGAGTTTTAACTTTGTACAATCAATTAGGTACACCCATAAAAAATCACACCTGAAATTTTACAGTCAAGAAATTTAATTATTCGTTTTTTAATTTTTGCAGTGTTGAAGTTTTGGCAACATTAACTAGTGATGTTGGTCGTATATTATCAAAATTGCACACGGTAACACCTGACGGTAACATCAACTTACATACAGGAATTAGAATTGCTCATCTTGCATTGAAACATCGTCAAGGTAAAAATCATAAAATGCGTATTGTCGCGTTTGTTGGTAGTCCAGTAGCAGCAGAAGAAAAGGAATTAGTTAAATTAGCTAAAAGGTTAAAAAAGGAAAAAGTGAACGTTGACATTGTTAGTTTTGGAGAAGATTCTATTAACAATGATGTTTTGACGACTTTTATCAACACCTTGAACGGAAAAGATGGCAGTGGTAGTCATTTGGTGACTGTACCCCCTGGTCCACATCTTTCAGATGCCTTGATTACTTCGCCTGTAATACAAGGAGAAGATGGTACCGGTGGTGCTGGACTTGGAACTTCAGGTTTTGAGTTTGGAATTGATCCAAATGAAGATCCCGAATTGGCGTTAGCTCTTCGTGTTTCGATGGAAGAGCAACGGCAACGTCAAGAAAGTGAAGCTAGAAGAGCTCAAGAAGCATCGGCTGCTGAAGGTGGCGTTACAATTGCACCAAGTAAAGATGAACCAAGTGAAGAGGCTTTACTGGAGAGAGCTTTAGCTATGTCGATGGAAGAAGGTAGTGAAGTAGCAATTAATGCTCCTCCAGCATCTGTCGATTTTGCTAACATGACTGAAGAAGAACAAATTGCTTTTGCCATGCAAATGTCCATGCAAGATGCACGTAAGTTATTGAAACGTGAAAGTTTTTTTTTTTGCGAAACTCAAATTATTGTATTTACAGAGGACTCCAGTTCTAAGAAAAAGGAAGAACCAATGGATGTGGAAGGGGAGGAAGATTATTCTGAGGTGATGAATGACCCTGCGTTTTTGCAAAGTGTTTTAGAAAATTTACCTGGGGTTGATCCTCAATCAGAAGCTGTTCGTCAGGCCGTTGGAAGTCTTAAAGATAAGAAAAAAGAAGACGATAATAAACAACAGAAAAAGTAAACTTTAAACTTTTTTGTTTGTAAATTATGATTAAGTAGATTGTTTAATGGTATCCAAATAAAATTTTATACATCAAGAGGTCTGAATGTTTATACAAATTTTTTTTTAATGATGTAATTTTATTTCTTTTATTTGTGTTAATCGGCGATTACATATTTGCTTTGGTTTTTAATATTTAAAGTGTTTTATATATTATTGCAAATATTGAACTCATTGAATTGTAAACAAATTAATAATAAAATTAATTCTAATGGATGCCAATGTCGATGATCTTAATTTAACAAAAAGGTAATAGAAAGACCCTAATTTTGCAATTATATTTTTTTAAGAAGAAGAAGACTACTTAAAAATGTGTCTATTATTATAACAAAAAGTTACAGAATAGGGGGGTAAATAGTAAAAATTTTGAAACTAATTTATATTATTAAATCAGCGAATTATTGAGCATTTGGGGCCAACAGAATTTTATAGCTGGTGGGGCCAACCACTACCCAGTTTGGCCCTGGTTGTATTACAGAGCAGAAATTCAAAATTGATTTGAAAATTATGGAATTTCTTTGCTTGATCTTAGCTCTGGATCTAGGGGGGCCTGCTGGGGTGTCTGTCTAGGGCGGCTGAAAAGGCGCCAAATTCATATATTTGAACTCTTTAACTTAAACATGTTTGATCTTTAAACTCAAATGGTGGAGGAATGGGGCGCCAATGTCAAGTTATTGCCCCGGTTCGGAAAAATCTTAGATCCAGGGCTGCTAGATCAAAAAACTAATTTGGTTATGGAATATAAAATCCCTGTTTGGTTCTGCTGTATTTGATTCAAAGGAATTTTTTTAAAATAATTTTGTAATAGTAAATAAAATTATTTATTATTAAAACAAAATAAAATATAAAATACACTAATAGTTCATTTATAAATAAACAAAATCACACACGGTAATATTTTCCATTTTTCAAAATCAATATTACCGTGTGTAAGTTCTTCCTTATTTTCTAGTTTATTTATTTTACATGGTTTACGTTAAATTATCTTATTTTTGATTTAACAGCAAATATTTTCTCAAAAATGCAATAAGTTTAATTTTATTCCTTATTCCTTCCCATAAAGCAGACAATCACAAATTTTTCTTCAGAAATTTGTCCATTTCCGAATTTACTATACATTTTGTTGTGAAAAAATCGACAAAGGATCAAATGTACCTACGACTTTCAATTTTTTCACAACTCAAAATTAAACAATCATACGCTTAAATTAATTACGAATTACAACTAAGAAGTCTTTCTGCGATTAAAAATAACAAAGAAAATAAAATCGTTTTAAAAACGTGATAAATAATCTGAACCTATTAAAACGAAAAACATTTGGTAATCAACGTAGAGTTGGGACAGAAATTATGTACAATAGGGGTACAGTCTAGTTTTTTAATTTCTAAAATTAGACGCTTTCGGAAGTGCCATTCGATTGCACTAAGATATTATGATTTTTTTGTTATAAATTAAGGCAACAATCTTGGGTTAAATCTTCCCATGTGTAAAATTAAACCTGTGGGGTTGTGTCTTACGAAGTAAAGGAAAGGCCTGTCGAATCGCAACCTAGGAGCATCTGGTATTCTTGCTTGTCTTGGTCTAACATGTAGTGGTAACGCAAGATTAGATGGATCAAATAGAGGATCGTGGAAAGCTCTTTGGTAATCCCGCGGTTCTTCCGATGCATCGACGGTATCAGTTTGTCTGGAGTACTGTATCTTCCTAATTCTTCTGAACGATCGGTTAGTAGTAGCAGGATATATTTCAGAATGATGACTTTCGTCAATTTTGCCTTCTCCGCAAGTTGCAAATGTATTGATTTGTACTATATCGGATAAGAAGTATTCGTGCGCTACTCCATTTAAACCTTTCAAGTCGGCCACGTGAGAATTAAATAAATCTTTTAGTCCCATTCTTTGCAAAGCCATCGTGGCGTTAATTATAGATTTGTGAGAAAACCGCGGAATTTGTACTTCCAAACCAGGTCGTGGTATCAACGATCTCAGTAGTCTGTTCCAAGCGTTTTGACGGTATGCATTTTCAACCAAACGATTTTCCAATCTCATCAAACCATCCCCCGGTGCCGAAATACCTTGTTGACCAGGAATGACAAAAATCGTGCTAACCATGGAATCTTTTGTACCAATCGCAACTGCAGTTGCATCCAATCCGGGATCGTAACCAGCCAAAAAGTTGTTACGCCAAACCACCGCCGGAATTGGAATCAGTTTTCGTTGTCGAATTGAAGGTAAAACAACAAAGTGTATTTCACCATCACGACCTTCCGTTGAAGCCTCCGAACAATCCGTCTGAAACACAAAAAACCGTTAGAAAAATTTCACCATCAATTTTTTTTTACATTTACCTGGAAGATATTTGCGCTAACTGCAGCGAGAGGTGGCCGTACAAACAAATTATTATCTTTCAAAAACTCTGGAATTTTCCCCCAAGTTTGACGTTTCACCAATAAATTTGTTCTTCTTCGAATGACGTCGTTGATTTCTCTAAAGTTGACTTCTTCCACATGGCCGTCATAAAACTGTTTCACTCGGTCTTTATAAAAGCTTAACAACTTTCCTTTATTTTTATCGCTGTATAATTCTTTAATGAAAACAGAAACTGCTACTCCGGACTTTTTCGATACTTCAATTGATTCGATGACGTTTTTAAATATAGCGTGTGGATTAAACGTGACCATATCATCTAATTTTAGGATGTCGTTCATTTCACCAGACGTGGAACCTTTTGCTCCTAGGAACACCATCGCTAGCATCGAGGTAGTAGCAAATGGAGAGACTACCACACTTCTTGCGAAACTGATTCCTGTCGTAACTGAACTCCAGAAACTGAAGGCTAATTCGTTGCAGAGTTCAGCAAACTGGAATACATCTGAATCCAAACCAGAAGTGCTATCTTCGAGACCGAAACCGACAGGCTTTGGTACTAAATCAACCGATGTCGGTACTGCAGGACTAGATGCATTGGTGTCTTTGTTGCCCAAATCGTCAGATGTCGTTTTGTGAGGAGTGAGTGTCGAAACAAGAGCCCATGTTGTGTCTGGAGATGGGGTCGAGGTGGTAGATGAGGTTGTATTTAAAACAATTTTATATTCCGGATGTTTGTTATTCTTTGGAGATGTCGTAATAGTTGAAACTGTTACAAAATTATCGGTTGTATTGTTAACAACTGCAGATGTCGTAATCGGAGCTTCTGTGAACACTTTCTGCGTGCTACTTTCTTTGAGAACTTCACCGTCACTGGCATTTTTACTTGTGGTATCTTCAGGAGATTCATTCTTCTCTGATGAAATTTCTTCGGACGAACTTTCTGTCGATTGCGAATCTAGGATAGTTGAAAAAATGTCGTTGTTTTGAATCGTTGGATTGTTCGTTGACGATTTGGAGTAAATGTCGATATTTTCGGTTGATGAAAAATCGGGATAATCACTCGACGATCCGGTGGATGCTATGTTTAAGAAAGGTTCAAGAACTTCTTCGGCCATTTTTTTAACGTTTTCTTCATTTATAGAGGCGGTGATGTAGCTTAAATTTTCTGTGGAAGAAAGGGAACTGTCGTTGACGGTACTTAAATTTTCTTCGAATGAGTTGGCCGTACTTTCTCGATTTTCTAAGCTGATGTTTTCGGAAATGGAAGAATCGTCGTTGGTCACGGATTTATACGTAACAGTAGGACTTTCTTGAAGAAAATCGGTGGTTCGAACTGTCACAAATCTGGTGGTCGAAATTCTTTCAGTGGTTTCTTTCGTGAGATTTTCAGTTGGTTCCGGCTTTTCAGTTTTGAATTCCAATGCCACCGTAGTTAAAACATTATTTGAATCGATTTTGTCGTTTTCATCAATGTAGCGTTCAGTTGTGGCTAATATGTTGTTGGTAGTAATTTTGAAATCGTTATTGGTAGTTGGAATTGAAGTGGATTTTTCATTTTGGGAATCGGTTTCCAATGAGTACCTTTCAGAGGTGGATTCGTTTTGGATGTCACTTCTCTTCGTCGTAGGATATTCTACGTTTGTCGTTGAAAGTACTTCTTCGTTAGTAATTTGCGAGATTAACGAATTGATCGCCAAACGCAATTCATTTTCGGTCACTAAAGTCGATTCAAAATCATCAGATGCGGTCGTTTGATCGATTTTCGTGGTAGTTCCATTTTCTTTTAAAACTTCAGTTGTTTCATCAATCCTAGTAGGGTTTGGAAGTCTTTCGTATTCGTTTGTATTTTCAAAATTTAGATCTGTTTGCTCAAATTTGGTTGCATCACTCAATTTTACATATTCCCTATCACCCACAAAGGCTTCAGTTGTTTGGTCAAGCACAGTCGTACTAGCAAGTCTCACGTTTTTTTCCGTACTTGTAAAAACTTCAGTCGATTGATCTTCCTTCTCACTAAGCTTCACACTTTCTTCCGTCGTAAAAATTTGGGTTGTTTTAGGAGCCTCATCAAATTTTACAGTTTTTTCCGTACTTGTAAAACTGTTGGTTGTCGTTTTCTCGTTACTTAATGTCGACACCCGTTCAAAAACTATTGGAGCTTCTTCAGACTCAGTTGAAGCCTTTTCATCATAGACCGTTGGGTCAACTTCTTTGCTGATCTCACCAGAGGTTATATCGTTGAGTAATTGCGAATTTATTTCGAACACGTTTGTAGTTTGTAATATTTGATTTAATAATTGAGTTACCTCGAAACTTTCCACTCCAGTTGTTGGCTTATTGGTGGTTACATCAGTAGAATGTAATTCGGTTGAGCTGTCTTCTGTTACTTCATTTAAAGTTTCATTCAAAAATTCTGAGGTAACGAATACATTTTCTGCAGTAGTTGGCCAGGTTGTTTCTCTAATGACAGATTTCGTCGTTAACGTTTCAGTTGGGTTAAACTTGGTGGTTTCAGGAGATTGCGTTACTGAAAACGTGGTTCTTTCTTCTTCTGGAGAAACCCTTTCAGATGAGCTAAGCTTGGTAGTTTCAGGTGATTGCGTTACTGCAACTCTTTCAGTTGAGCTGAGCCTGGTGGTTTCAGGTGATTTTGTTACTATAAACGCAATTCTCTCTTCTTGTGGAGAAACTCTTTCAGATGAGCTAAGCTTGGTAGTTTCAGGAGATTGCGTTACTGCAAATGTAATTTTTTCTTCTTGCGGAGAAACTCTTTCAGTTGAGCTGAGCTTGGTGGTTTCAGGCGATTGCGTTGCTGCAAACGTAATTCTTTCTTCTTGTGGAAAAACTCTTTCGGTTGAACTAAGCCTGGTCGTTTCAGGTAATTGTGTTACCGTAAACGTAGTTCTCTCTTCCGGCGAAAATGAAACCTTAGTATCGAAGTTCTGATCGAAATATTTGTTTACAGTTTCTGTTGCTTCTTCTCGTGTTGTTGGGAGTTCATCTTTTGTTACGAACGTTGTTCTGTCTGTTGATAATTCGTTTGACGTTGAAGGTGCGTTTGTGGTAACTTTTGCTGTAACATACGGAGTACTTGTTCCGTCAAACTGCGAAGAGGAAGAACCGGAAGTGAATTTTTCTTTATTGTCGCCAACGAAAAATGTGCTCAGTTCATCGAATTGCGTTGTCGGTAAATTTGATGACGTTTCCAACGGTTGACTGGTTCTTCTGCTGAAATAATTTGTTGAAAGCGTCTCCAAATCTTGGATGGTGGAAGGTCGTGGAGTGGTGGAATAATAACGATTTGATGGTGCTGTATTGTAAGCCACGGTTGATAAAATTGGAGTTGCAGTTGTTGGTGGTCTTGTAAATGGTGACGGTGAAGACGGAATAGTTTCAAGCTTGATAAACGGTGACGATGATGATGGGAAGAAAACAGTCGAATCGGTTTCAATATCGTTGTTGGTGGATGAAAAACCAGATGTGGTGTACTTCAGTTTTATTGCTTCATTTATCGTGGTTTGTCTTGGAGTTTCGGTTGTAGATTTAAAAACATACGAAGTTGTTTTTTGAACAATTCCATTATCACCTGTTTTATTTTCAATGGGTGCAATTTTTAGTGTTATTTTAGGAACATCGGGAGATTCAGTCTTTGCGGAGACCACATCAAATCCTGTCGAGCCAAAATCTTGTGTTGCTTTCTGAGTTGTTTTTTCAGTCTCATCGGGTATATTATTGAAAATTGGGGGTAAAATCAAATTCCAATTTGAACTAATTTGCGGAGCACTGTCATATATTGGTTTTCTATCTGTTGAAGTTTTGTGCGCTGCCATTTCTTCTTTCAAAACATTTTGCACGTTATTCACAACATCGTCGACTCTCTTTGCGGGTTCGTTTTCGTTCCAAATATTAGAACCAAGATTTCCAGCTTCATCATCTCCACTAGCAATGATACTTTGAATTTCTTCCAATGTCATGAGTCTTTTCACAAGATCTCCGTTATCGTCGAAAGTGTAAAATTCGTATCGGTCAGGATTGAGCAGATTGATGGGACTGGCCAATTGGGATGCAGAGAATGGTTTACTTAAAGGTTTACCAACTGCATCCGAGTAGTACGTTTTTGAACCATTTCCCGCGTCCATAATTACAGACACCGAGGTCACCACACTGAAACAAATTGTAATGGTTAATAAAAAAAAGTGACATTTTGAATCGGAGATTTTAAAACAGTTAACCCTGGCGTTAAATTTATCCATTACAAAACAGTTTATAATTTCGGTAGTAACTGAGAAAAAATTTCCTGTTTTGGAAAGAACCATTAACGTGTTAAAATTTAAGAAAATTGGCTTAACCGTATTCTCGTACCATATGAACCAGAAAGATGTACTGCACGGTGGATTCTATTCTATTGTGAAAAATGGAGTCTTTAATTGCCAATAGTTAAGAAATTTATGACTTTACATTTTCATTGTTAAACTAATTCATTTTTAATTACCTCATAATACCTAGCACTTCTTCTCGTCTATATTTGGTTGTATAGGAATAAAATGAATCATAAATGTTATAACATAAATTTTACTAATTGGTAGGTGTTTATTTTTCTTTATTCATGAACTCCTACTGTATAAGAAATAATTTTCTTGTTTTCGTTAAGTGGTGCGCGCTCCGTTGCATCACATTGAATTAAGTCTTGTAATAAGCAGCTTTGTGTTGTACATGGACCGTTCTTTGGTAATCCCTTCAGTGATTACATAACGGAACAAACGATTCTTATTTTTTAAACAGACAGACACAATAAAAAAATTATATGTTAAGATATCGACTGTAAACCATGGTCTTTCAATATAAATTGATATTAACGGAATTTATCGTTGAGTCACGATTATCCAATACTTAAATGGTTTTATAGTTCAGCTGACCATAATTTACTAATGGGATTTTATATTTTAAGAGCTTAATTTCATTATAAAGACTTTCTTTAAAACCAGGAACTATACAAATTAAATTATCTGGCAACGAAGATTTTTAGGAAGGTGGAAAGAATTTTATCAAGATAAGCCGTTAGACATTCCATGTTTATTACGAATAATTGAGTTTTTATTGCTTAAAGAAATGTTGTTTATGGAACCTGAATTGATTTGCGAACTAATCAGCAAGAAACTATCAAAAGTGGAAATACCTTCAACTTATTGCCCTTACTTTGCAGGAATATGTGGGATTCAAACCCACGATAACTTATATTACTTTTTTATTCTCCTATGGCAGGAGTTGTCATTGCCTTTTTATTATAAAGTCAAACGTGAGATGAGAAAGCATATTACATAAATAATCTTCCGTGTTTCAAGTTCTGGGCCATCAAACTACTAGATACTGGCCGTCCACTTCAGGTCCAGGTGATTTTACTAAAGAAAAATATGATTAAAATGGTGGTTTTCCGATGAGTTTCCCATACACATCAATTTTAGAGTTTTGATCACTTTGAATTATGTTTGACGTGACTGTACTGGCTGATTTTATAATCTAAAGCTTTATTTTCCATTACTGCTTAACTGCCTTAAATATCATCTTGTCGGTATGTTGGAATACCCAATATTGAATTGGAGAAAGATTCTCTATTCTCAAAGTCTCTGTCCACTTTTTGTCTTATTAGGAGCCATGGACTGTTTAATAGTTAGTTCAGATGGTTAAGTTTGCTATAAATCGTAAACATTTTGTTCCTCTTATTTTCCTTCCAAGGTTCGTTCCCCTTAATTATAATTCATTACCCAAAATAAAATCCAAAATTATAACACCACTTTTGATGATTTTTAGGTGCTTTTAATTTTTGACTTTTAATTTCTATGGAATCTATCAGATCTAACTATTGATGTTTTTATCCATTGCCTTATATCTGATTATAACATAGGCGTTTAGCACCTGGATGACTCAGTTGTGCCGACTTTGTTGTTGACCGATGTCACTATTTAATACCGGCTGTGGTGCACTAGTGCTCAAAGTGCAGGAATTTAATTCAGCGCACCACCGATAAACGGAGGCGAAAACATTTTTTGGGTTTGTACTATTCACCCACCACTTCTTTTGGAATGGTCTTAAGGCTCAAACGATTTCTTCCAATCCTCTGGATTCTGAATTCATTTTGGAGGGCAAGACAAGCTCACACGCACATAGGCCACCAAATCTGGCCCATTGTACTACCTCCGGTTTCAGTTTCACCCCGATCCTGTAATTTTCCAATAAGCCAATTCAGCTGTAGGATGAATTCTAGGATCTTGGCAAGCGGAGGATCTGATTCGGGCCATGTCGGGCCAGAAGTCCCCCAACCCAGATCCTTTTATTGAAGTTAACCCCGGACAGTATTAAAGTACATGTTCAACTGTTTTCTCCCCTTCATTGCATCCACGACATTTCGGGTCATCCATCACGTAAAGATGTCCAGTTAAATGCAGGAATTTAATTCAGCGCACCACTAATAAACGGAGGCGAAAACATTTTTTGGGCTTATACTATTCGTCCACCACCTCTTTTGGAATGATCTGTAAGATTCAAACAATTTCTTCTAACCCTATTTGATATTTTTTTAAATATTATTTGAAACTGTAACCTTTTGATCATCGTTATCTACAAACTCCTTTTATCTCAATTGCCCTTGAACTAATCGTTCCATCTCCGGTATCTGACAAAATACCAGAGATCGTAGGTTAGCTTCAGGTGGCTTTGATAACTTGGGTTCAACATTGCAATGGGTTCAATTGCTCCATTAGATAACTGCATTGATCATGGTAAAGTTTGTGGCTGGTAATTTTTGGCCACTCAGATTTTTGTTTACTGGGGTTATGTGGTAGACGGTTCTACCTATATACTTTCGCACGAGTTGACCACACTTGAGGTCTTTTTTTTTGTTAATTTTGCAAACGGTAAAAAGTTTTCTTTGGAAGGAGTTTGAAGCTCATTCAGTGGTTTTGAAACTTCTCATGATTGCTGGCTGCAGCTTTAGATTTGTCTTGAAAAAGCGTTTTCTCCAATTTTTGTCAAATGAACCCAATAAACTTGTTAATTTTTAGATCGAAGATATAAATTAGTTGCTCAAAGTTATTAAGAATTAAATCTAACCATATTCCATATCCAACTTTTCATTATCACGATATTGAATTTTGGCATACATTCGAATACTTTTATTTGGGACACTTCCAAAAATTAAGTTAAAATAAATGTTTTTAAATTGCCTGATTTTTTCGGAAAAAAACGGAAAGATCTTTTATAAAATTTGATGATATAACTACCAAAATTTTTAAACAGTAAAATTCGCGTGTTTGAGGTCACCGATTACTTCAAAATGAGCTAACCTCATTACGAGCAAAAATATCGATTCCAATTAAAACAACACATGACTATCGAAAGGAATAAAGTGATGCATTTTTCAACCGTTCAATGTTAATGAAATGATGAATGTACCATTTTATCTTAATTTGTAATTCGGTGTTATTTGAATCATGATAAAGCGTAGGTTATATGCTTTGTAAACATCAATTTGAATAATGAATAAGCTGCATCCACAATAAAGGCGTCTTCCAATTTTCCAACACCACATTGCAATCATTTCAACGTGACTTAATTTTTAAAAGTTAATTTGCGTAATTAATTTATTACAACATCAAATTTCAACGCACTTTCATAATTAAGCGACAATACCAATTTAATCGATCTTTTCATGAAGGTGAGTGATGATGAGCAAAGTCAATGTCCTTAAAGCGCCTGTTATTATTTATAATTTTGAATTAAAACCTTGAACTATCTAATTTCATAATGCGTGAATGTAGGCTAACAGTACCGACAGTACCATTAGAGCTTTTTTTTTTCTTTTTTAACGCTCATCACCATTTAAGTTGCTAAAACGCGTTTTTCTAATTATGCGTAAGGAAATTATAGCGCCAAACTCGTTTTTAAATTATTACTATTACTGAATTACCTCGATCCCAAAATTTTTCTGGACACTTCTCCATCGCCTTCCTCCGGTGCAGCAGTGGTTGTTCGAAAGGCAAGCGTTGTTCCAATCAGGAAAATAAACAGTAACAGCATCATTCCACTTTTTGTTTCCTGCAACAAAAACAATTTCATAAAAATTAGCCATTAAATAAAAATTATGGGTAGGTAGCTTAATTGAAAATTGAAATGTGATCTTCTTTTGCGCACTTCCTACCTAATATTGGACGTGCACTTATTTTAATTAAAAAACAGTTAGGTGAACCAAATCTTTTTTTGCCAACTTGTTAAATGTAATAAGTTAAAAAATTTGCCTGGGTTAGAAAACCCATCGGTTGCTTCTTTCCCTTAAAATAGTTGGAAATTTAGTTTGATTTATTGTATAGTATTGCTGAATTACTTAATCCAGGAGAAACTTTAATATAACAGCCAAATTAATCAAAAACTTTTGGATAGGTTTGTAATTACTTCTTGATAATCGAATGCAGTGTTTCTCAAAGTGTGGAACGTGATGAATTTGAACCATTCGGGGTTAAATTTTTTGTACTTTAACCGCTGGTTTTTTTAGTGACAAAAATAATTTCCCAACTAAAGGGGAGTTTTTGGAATTTTTTTGGCCAAAACTTAGCTCACACTGACGTAGTTAGGGGTTGTTTAGCCCACGATAGAAATTTTTTTTTAGCTCAGTCGATAAAATGAAAAAAAGATTTTTAAAATTGATAATAACTATTCAGATTGTTTTTTTCAAAAAATTTTCTTTAAAACTCAGGCTAATTGGTTTCACATCAATTTGCAGTAAGAAGCTAAAGCTTCCTTTGAACTTGAGGTTAGCTACGCCAGTTGATTGATGACACGTTGTTTGTTTAAATGTTTAAAATTAACCGAAGATTTTTAAAATAAAGGGCTCCAATAAGCATTAGATAGAGATTGTTACAGTTTAGTGGTTGAATACATTTGAATTCAATACGTGTATAACAAATTTTCTTCAGACTATTTTGACAATGAAAAGAAATTTAATCACGAAGCGATTACATAATAATCAAAACAAGAAATGTAAACAATTTTGTGCTGTAGCCTTGTCATCTCTACCTGGTGATCACTGTAAGACACTGATTAATTTGTAATGGGGGTAGATGAACAGGTAAAAAAAATGAGATTCACGGCACAGACCAAGCTCTATATGGCGTGGAAGATAAAACAAAATCCAAAAATATCCATTTGTGTCCTAAGATGACGATAGTCGTAAATCATGAAGGAGGACGTACTCCAATGATACCTTAACCTATGATACAATCATGGTGCAGGAAATTATTTCTGAAGGTAAGTAAAACAATTCTGTCAACCCTTGGTACTGACTGCATTACTTTAGAACCCAGTATAACGATGATCTCAACCCATAATTAAATCATTGCATGATTTGACCCGAATGGAAGCTAGAATAGGCTAAAAAGACCTTAATTCATGGTTCTCATGTTGGAGGAGGTCAGCCCAAAAGAAAATTTAATACTGTAATGGACACCTGTGGAGCTTCCGACCTGAACTCATAACAAAAAAACTTGTAATGGACGCGGAAGGCCGTACTCTGGTGGACTCCATCAGCAACAGCTCTAAATTTGAGATTGGCAAGTTAAACCTCTAATGGCAATTACAAATCAGCCTTCAAACATTTGGACCTATAAAGGTTATGCTTTCAAATTAAAAACTACTGCAGGAGTGTCAAAAAGTCGATTCTTGGTGCTCTTAGAGCTGTAGATCACAAGGCCTTTCAGATTCTTGCGTCTGTTTGGGTAGATACCTGGCTTTCTGGGGACTCTTTCACAAAGTTAAGCTCGTGTAGCCAAATTTCCCTAAGAGGGAGAACGTAGGACAAAACAAAACATCTGGTTGTGAGTCTGCTATAAATTTCTGGATTCAATATTGAATTGTGCTTGTAGAAGGAGTTTGATTATAACCGCGTAAAGATAAATTGAACTCAGCTGTACACGACTTCGCAAGTTCTCTGAATAACCTGCTCCAGCTATGAGGCCTTAGGTTACTCGTAAGCTTTTGTGGATTTCTTAATTATGTTCTTGTATGGTAGTTAATTAACCTGAGCTAAATAAAACTCGAATCAAAAATATATAAAAGATGGAGTTGATCTGTTTGAACAAATGATTTAAGTGAAATTTAGCAATGTTTTGGTGGCACACTCTGAAGCAATGGAACTTGTGAATAAGTTACGAAATGCTGTTAACTATTGAAAATTATTCGACAACTAACGCCAAGCGTAAACTTACATTTTGAATGCTACAATCTGGTACCTAGTATATCAAAACGAGCACAAAAATGAATACAAATTTTTATGTAAAAATACAATACACAGTGTGACATTTAGTGAGTATTTAAATAATTGAACTGTGCCAACGGCTTTTGTGAAAAATTGGGAAAAGCGGATGGAATTTATGCCTAAAACAAGTTGAACGTTTGGAAAGCACTGCTCTAATGTGTAATGCGATTCTTATGAACAACATTGTTACTTGTGATATAATTATGTCATTTTGCAGTATTTTGACCCAAATAACGAAATTGCTCTAATTCAGTAATCAATTTAGTTAATTTATGGTTATAGGTTGCCATAATACGTACTTATTAGTTAAAATGTGTGCAATATTAATTTTAAAAACTGCTTAAGCAGGTACTTGCATTGTTGGTCAATTTATTATTGGATAAAGGATATAGTGTAAGTATGTGTGGGAAGACGAAGGACCCATATTTATAGTTAACCCGCATCAATTCTTAATTGATGAGATTGATTAAAAATATATATAGGTTAACCGTTATTTCCGTCCTTCGTCCCTTTTGTTTAATATTAAAAGGATAACGAGCGATTTGTATCGTATCGCCTACAGTCATATATACTTGTAGCCTCCACGTTTAATTTTATATCTCTTAAATTTAGCAATAAGGTTAATTAGCTTCGTTTTTACTCCAATTAAAAAAAAAAAACAATGCTACATTTAAAACGTGAAAAACATACCTACTTAAAAAAATATAATAGATAATTCAAAAAATGAGGTTGTTTTGAAAATATAATTTGACCCCTCTGTGTCAAATTCGGAGATTCCCATTGACACCTTCGACATCAAAAGCCTCAATAAAAATTCAGTTACATAAAGGTAATCGGTGGCAATAAATTACATGTTAAAACAGTAATAAAGATGTGAGAATCGAATTTTGTTGTCTATTATATAAATTTGTGCATGGGAACAAGAGAGGTCAACGGTACTCTGCACAATACTCGCATCATTGAGAACCATTTTAAATGCAAATTTCATAGTTTAAAGGTTTTTGCACAGAACGTTTATTAGGTATGTTGTACACTGTGTATTATAATTATGTTCAATGCACGTGAGCAGCTCGAAACATGTTTTTCTTGCATGATTAAATTTAAGTGTTTGACATAACGTAAATAATAATATAGCGAAGATAATCGATAATCGACAGAGCTTTTTTAAAAATTCCGAAAATAAAGATAAAGTCACAAATTAGTTTTCTTCGTGAGACCAAAAAATTACACAAGATATTACCTATATTATACCTACGTTTTGAATTTGTAAAATTGAAGATTGAAAAAGTGATGTAAAAAATGGATTAACGAGCAGATGCTTGTATAATAAATCATTCAAAGATTAAAAATAATTAAAATCAAACTTTTCTTTTAAAGCCGAAATACAAAAGTTGTCGGACTGCAAATTTCCTTATTAGGGTAAGAAACGGTAACTCGTAAAATAGTAGGTGATAAAGCGGATTAATTGTACAATTGTCTGGCTAATAAAAACGTGATTCTCATAGTAGTGAACAATGTAGGTTTGTAGGAACCAGGTAATTGTAGTGGACGCGAATTGACTGTTAACATTGCCTCCAGACTTGTATGCTAATATGCAAAACGACAAGTTCTCAATTTAAATTAATTCGCGATATACTATGTAACTATGTATATTGATCGAATTTTGACTAGTCGATTTTGACTCCACTTGGTGACACATTCGAACCTAATTAACATTGTGGCTTCCAACATGTGATCCAATCCAAATGTTCTACAATATTTTTTATTGGAGGTTGGCATTTTATTATACATTTTCTTATGAAGTTGTTCAACTATTTCTTCATTCTTGGAAACTTAGTTTTACCACCTCGATTGTTTGGAAAATAAATAGGGTTGATTATACTTAATAAGCAGAATCTAGAAAAGGTATAATTATATGCCTCAACTTAATTTTGCATGTTTAGCTTGAAAGTTGAAATTATTTTGCATGTCCTTAATTGAAAAGTCTATCCTTCATAGTTTTAGGAAACGTAATTCTGTGTTAGCTTGCCCTCAAGTTTTAAATTTATTTATAGTTTATGCAAAAGCTTGTTTAAACCACTTACCAAACTTAGATGGAATAGCCATTATCTTGTCTAGTAGTCGAATAATGCAAGTACGTTGGTGCTGGATTAATTCACACAGACAACCTTTTAATATAATCGCAAATTTAGTTATTAAATTTCCCGACAATATATTATGATACTTGAATAAAGATTGTTTTATAGAATTATATTGTTAGATTTATTTAAAATCGCAATTGACATGAAGGAAATCCTTAGAATCACCTCTAAAAGAAGACACCATTTTTTTGTATGTTTTGATTTTATATTATGACATTTTAACGTGGAATTAGAACCACGGTACAAATCATTGGATGTATTTTCTGTTTCTTACAAGAAAGGCTTGTTTGTGGTTGAACTTGCAAGGACGCTTATCATTGAAAGCAAGAATATAGAGCGGAAGAAAGAAACATCGCTTGATATCGATCTTTGTAGAAGATGTTCCCATAAATCTGAGGATACATATGGACCGAAGGTTCTTTTTTGAAGCCCAAAAGGTAATTTATTTCATCAGAAAATGACAATTCTGGCATCGATAGATGAATACATTATATAGGGTCCCAATGTAGGCAGATGCCTCAGAGAAAAAGACTAATGTCAAAAAGACAGAACAAAGTCATAGGACTGCCAGAATAGCTCCGGCCTACAGGACGACCTCCAAATACACTCTTTTTCTAACAGCGCAGGGTCGTATATTCCTATTGACCTTCTGCCAATAGAACGGAAGACTAGATTTAAACAGTTGACCGAAACACGTATGGCAAAGATGACAGGGAAAAGGACAGCTCGATCAACAGATCAATAAATTGGCATCGTATTGGTATAAGAAAATATAGACAAAGAGAGAAAAATTCAGCTCATCACCGGATACAAAATGTTTCAAAGACTTTGTTGTTCGTTTCAAAAATGTGATGAGTGATGATCAACAGCTACTAGTACTGCGATGAAGAAGACTGGCGAGCACAATAACTCCAAACAGAATATTTCTTTACACGCGACGATATAAATAAAAAAAATGAAAGATAAATCTTTTCAGCTGCTAAACTAGGAAACAGTGTGGCTAACTTTACAAAAAAAAAAGTAGTGGCGATAAAAAAATCTTTCTTAATAAATTTTATCTACTGTAAAACTGAAATTATTTGAAACGCACTGGCGGTTTCGAGGCGGGGCGGGGGAATTGGGTAATTAAGAATTATTGTTTAACCCTTTGTTTATCATTTTTCAACAAATAAAGATCAATCTATGTTGAAATTTACATTGATATAGGTAAATTCATGATATTTACAATTTAAGGAATCAATGCAATAAAAGAGTGATTTTAATTAATTAATTACACTTAAATGAAGTGTGTAAAATCCTAAGATTCAAATTTTTGCTAAGGTTACACAAAATATTTTTTTCAGTAAAAACTAAATTTGGGGGCAAGGAAAAGTAAATATAGCACCATAGGCGTGTTTTTTATGTTTAAGCAGGTTCGTAGCCTGGTATTTTCAAGAGCGGGGATCCCATAGTTTTCAAAGGTTTTTTTGCTTAAAAGCCATCTATAGATTTAAATTAATAGTTGATTTTAAAATGAAAAATATTTTGTAGAAGAAATTAGTATCTTTAAACAAAATTTTCAAAACGATGTCGTTTTGAAAAACCGAAAGTTTAATTTTTGGGGTAGTGTTACGTACCTCACCCTCTGCATCTCAATCTCCCTACTGCGGTTTTTTCAAATTGCGTCCCGTAGGTCTGACAAGTTTTATACGGGACTATAACTGTCCCGTATTTTTCAGCTTAATACTGATGAAAAAATCAGGCGTCGGTAAGAAAGTACTATACTAAAATAGCAATTTTACGATTGAAACCTCGATGAATTCTGCAAAAGGATATATTAAATAAGAGAATTACATATGGACGAGGGCCTTAAAAACACTAGTTTTTCAAAAATCGAATTTAAAAAAGCTCGATTTTTATAGCAAATTTCAAGCAAAGTCGCTCGTGATTGGTGAATCAATGCATTCTGTGCTCCGTCCGTGTGCGCCTATGCAAAATAGCCGCGCTGATGACAATTTCCTCACTAACTCGCACGCAATGTTGAAAATCCGTTCTGCTTTTTAGGACCAAAATTACTTCAGGAAAGAGATGCTTAAATTTAACGAACGGTTATTACTTTTTCGCGTGGATCCTTCTCGTGCCATGGTGGTTTTCATAAAAATTTACCCTTGGACCTTTCCGAGCCATTATTATGAAAACTACACTTATTATAAAAATACCCTTAGGCCCGTGGGTTAAGGAAAAAGGTAGATTTTTGAGGGGTGAAACTCGTTTTTGCGTGGATTCTACAAGAACGGTGGTTGTGCAAAGAAAAATTGACTAAAAGCACTCCTCGCTGCGCTCGGGCGCTTTCAGCCATTTTTCTTGCACATTTACTATTGAAAACCATGATTTTCGCTTGAAGTGCACTGTTGAAGCATCCCAATGCAAGTATCGCTCCGGTTATCGCCTCTCTGTGCAAAGCTTAGATTAGTTTAAAGCACACGGACCGACGACGGAATGCCCGAATTTACCAATCACGAGCGACTTTGCTTGAAATTTTCTACGAAAATCGTGCTTTTTTAAATTCAATTTTTGAAAAAACTAGTAACTTTAAGGCCCTCGTTTTTATCTAATTCTTTTATTCTATTATTATATTCTTTTTCAGAATTCATCAAGGTTTCAATCGCAAAATTC
This sequence comes from Rhagonycha fulva, assembly GCA_905340355.1. NCBI lineage: Eukaryota > Metazoa > Arthropoda > Insecta > Coleoptera > Cantharidae > Rhagonycha > Rhagonycha fulva. The sequence continues at coordinate 43,109,524 of HG996556.1, forward strand.
CTATTTTAGGATCGTACTTTCTTACCTACAACCAAAAAATAAATTCAATTAAAAATTGGCCAGTACCATGTTTCTAATTAAATGCGCCCCCCTGAAAACACAAAAAGTAGTACAAAATCATCTTTTTATAATTTAAGTCGTTAACCTTCAATATCTAAATTTTTAGATAACTTTTAGCTATTTTTGCCCTCTCCAAATTTTGGCCCTCCAACGCATATTTACTGTCCCGTATTTTTTTTTTAAACTTGGCCAACTTAGGCTACGGACCTGTATTTAGGTTATGTTTATCATAGGTGTAGTTAGGTTATATTTGCCAAATGTCAATTAATTTTCATGGTTATATTTCACAGCTGTTACCTATCAACTATAACAATTTTATTTGTTTTTAAGCTGTAGAAAAAATTTTCATAAATATCAGTGAACTTAGTTCTGGTTGAAAATCATTTATTTTTTGCAATTTTTGTAAATACGATAAAAAAATTCATAAATACAATGAACGTTATTTAATATTTATAAATCCAATGAACTCTTTCATTAATACTGTTGAATTTTCATAAACAAAATGAATTTCTGTTCTGTTTTTCTGTACAGTTTTTGAATGAATCGTTGAGTCTATTGTCCGTAGTTTTTATTGGATGGACTTTTATTTACCGGTGGTATATAAAACTCGCGATATAATTAAACAAGAATAAATCTAATAAATTGCTATTAGTCTAAAAATAAATCTCTAATAGTCTAAAATGTTTTTAGCGATTTTATTATGAATTCATATTTTGCTTGAGTTTTCATGAACTTCCCAAAAAATAAAAAAGTTAGTGGTCCCCGAAATTTTAAATTGTGAATTTAGTAGTCCGCAATACCTAAAAGGTTGCCGACTGGTTTATAATATTTATTTTCTATTTGATTTAAGCACGGGGGGCAGCAAAGAAGCCCGAGCACTAGATTTTTGTTTTCTTGTAAATTTAGAGAACAATGTGTTATTTTTGATAGCACCGGTGTGATTAGAGCAGCATCGCAACATAAAACCGGGAATACATCAGGGGCGCTCACCAAGGTATCAAAAATCTGAAAATTTATGTTTACTAAAAAATTAATTGAATATAAATTCCTAAATATTAATTTGAAACGGTTTGATCCCAAAAAAATATGCTTTTGATATTTTGGATAATATGTCATCTATTTTAATACTTAATTATAAAAAATGTTAAATTTTGTATTTAATTTACTATATTTAAGAAGTCTTTATAAATTAGTTTAGCCTTGGGCCTTATAAAAGCTTAATCCAGTCATAGTTTGTCTACTATATCACACTGTAACAAACTTTTGCAATTGTTCCTTGATTTTACGTTTTACTTTACATTTTATTTCACGATATTCCTCATGCCAACCCTGCATAGTTATTTGCGTTTATTCATGCATTTTTGTGCAAGTGTTGATAAGCTGCAACGCGGCGTAGAAATTTAGCTTCCTACGAGTGATTGCCACAAGCAGTTCGATTTATGTTAGGTTCATAATGAATCAATAAAAGGCATTTCCATAAATGCACGGAGTAGGCAGAGATTTCTAGCTGATTATTGTACTGGATATTATTTACAATGGTAACATTTTATTTCTTTTATTGAATTATAAATTCCTGTTAAATTAGCAATTTTTCTAAGATGTTAAATGTTAAAATCAAGTATTTTTTTTAGACTGAAATTTAAATTCTTTGAAATGATGAAAAAATTTTGTTGAGAAAATTATGCAACTATACATAAAATCCACAACGAATTTGTGTTTTACACTGTTCAAAATAAAAAAAATATTAAAAGTTCCTGCGTTTGACTTCAGCAAATCTCGGTTTAGTTAACTACCATGGCTGAATCAAATCCTCTCTCATGATTTCTGGGTACGTACCCTTATCAAATTTTATAAAAAATTAATAAAATCAGTGCGAAAAAGTCTCGATTTAATTAATTTACACGTAAATCGTAAAACCACAAATTACCTTGTAATTGCCAAGGTAAGAAAATCCACATCCATGAAGTTTTTGGGAAGAATTACAAAACCACATCATTAATTAAAAATATTTAATAAAAAATTTCTAATTTGTTATCTCTTCATCATTTTGACCCTTCCGAAGTTTACAATTTAATTTATTAATTTTTAATTAGGCAATTTAAATTGCCAAATTCCGTATTTGGTAATATTTGGACTTAAAAATCATATTCGCCATAATAAATTTTTGAAACTTATTTCTACACCACCCAATTGACGGTATCCTCATAATTATGCTAATTTTATTTCACAAAAGAATCAAATTGATTATAGAAAATTAAAAATTATATAATGTGCATAATTTAGCATAATTCCGTTTATTTGCACCAAACAATTATTATGCAAGGTTTAAAATCTGCACCTCAGAGGCATAGGTAGTTTTCTCTTCAGGTATTTTATTATCTAATATTAATTAACATACAAAACAATTTTTTAATTATTTATTATTGACCGTTACTTTTGAAACCGTTACCTATCCAATAAATCTAACATTTCGATACATTTGATAATTTGCTTTATTATTTTGACCAACACCTTGTAAATACTGTTACATAGGTTGTTCAATAATTGGGCTTGATTTTGCTGATAAAAAGAATACACGTGGCAGAAAATATGGTCTAGCTGTAAATTTTTTGCCTAAGAGACATGAGATTATTTAGATCGTCTGGAGGATGTGGTTTACTATACTAAAAAAATTAAATTCAAGGTGTGATGATGATGGATGAACGAATCGATAACTTTGAATATTTTAAAATTGGAATTACAATTTTTCGCTTTGAGTACCACACAGCCAAGAAAGACCATGGCTTGATGTGAAATCCGCAACTTTCCATTATCAAATAAAATTGATTAAAAATTGAGCCTCCGCCCCCCCTTTTAAAATCTATTGTTATATTTATTGATTCAAAATATACAAATAATAAACCGCCTGTTGATGATCTAAAAAAAATTTGATTCAAAGAAATTAATCATTATATATGCGCACATTTTAATTGATTGTAAGTGATTTATCGCTTTCTTAAACAATTGATTACAAATGCATTATTTAAATCATGCTAATTATTATTTGAGACCTTCTCTATTAATTAATGACTTTCATTTAAATTGTTAACTCTTTTTTGAAATTAAGAAAGTTAATTGTTATAAACTTACACATAATTCAAAATTTTTAATAAAAATAATAAACGATGAGAGAATGATATTTGAATTGCCGGAACAATCGCACTATTAAATTTATATTTCTTCTTTTATATACTGGAAAATAAAAGGCTTGTGAATGATTGAGGGGAATTTGAAAAACTGCTCGAATTAGGTCTCTCGAAAGAACTCAGCTTGAGGTACTGGAAACGAAATATTACTAAGATTTAAAAAATCAATAATGATATAAGAGAACAACATTAAAAATTGTTTTTCTAGTTGAAGAAATTACGAATATTGAACTCATTCTGGTTGCGAGTAATTCATTAGTATACTAAAGATTTTCGAAACGTTGAAAACGCTGTTTTCCTTTGAGTACGTTTGAAAAGCTCGACGCTGGAAGCTTCGAGCCTTTGAGGTAGAAATTAAAGTTCGCAATCCATTTAATTAATTTTATAAAATTAACTGAAAATCAACATTTCCATATGCATAATATGTTAAATATTGTAATTTGGTATCCTTTGAAGAAGATCATTTACTCCTTAATAAAAGAAAATTTTACTTACAGTTTTCATTTTTCATCCAAAATTTTTTTTTGAAAAACGCGAAATTATTTATGCAAAATTGTGATCACAACACCGATAAGACGAAAGTAACCCCCGTAGTAAACTGCTTGTGGTCAATTGGAAGTCATTGGCACAACTGCTCCTAGGTGGTCACAGGTGCTCGGCCTTGACCGCTGGACCGAAGTAAATGCAGCCCCACACCCTAGGACTACTGCAGAAACTATCTATTTATAGACAGATTAATGATTTACTTTTGCTACTGCTGGTTTTGTTATAAACCGCTTCAATCATCGATCGCCCCATCACACAGTTCTCTCTGTGGTAAGGAATAATTGTGATGGATTAGTTAAATGAACTCCACAGTGTTTCTTTGCATTTCATTAGATTATCGATAACCATCTCCGCATGCATAGTTCACATTAAAGTTCCCGTAATAAAAATTTTATTATAAATCCCAGAAATTCCATCTTGGATGCCTCGTTAAATATTTTAAATTTTATACTTCCGTAAATTGAGCCAATCAATTCGTTTCCATACTTTGGCAAACAAGAAAAATTTAGAAAATTTTATTTCAAACAAGATTTTTTATGAGAGAAGAGAATCAGTCAAAGCAGAAATTATTGAGTTAAGCATGCAAGACACTTTGCAACAGGTTGTTCATAGTAAAATTACGTGTTCTTGTTACTTAAAAATTCCAATTAACATATTTTGAATAAAGCGAGACTTAATACCTCGTCAAGCAAGTTTTGTTTTATTTAAATTATTCAAATTATAATCGACAATCAACTCATCTTGAGTAAACGGTGGAAGATGATCTTGTTGGAAATCCGGTAAATGTTGCAAAAATTTGTACTTTTAGGTGGAAATTTTTTTAAGAAGTGAAGAACCTTCTGGCGAAATATCCTAATTAGCATAATTTATTGGAAAAGCATCAGCAGTTTCTTTAGAGGATGGACTACGAGTAAGAGCGTTATTCTGACCATCTTTCATCGGGAATCCGTGAAATCTCTTCTCGAAATTGAGTAGGTACACTTTATTTGCCATGGTTTGGAGTCCAAGTTAAATATTGGACCAATGTGTATGTGAAAATGTCTCAAATGTAAATCACAAGTATTGAAAGGAATGGATCACCTAAAACCCAGCTTATTATTAAATTTCTCTTTGATTTTATTTCCGTCCAAATCTGCCGGTACTCGATCTTTTAATTTTTCTTTGGTATTGGACGAAAATTATATTACCATTGAGAGAAAAACTCGAGTGATTTTTCTTATGCCCTTAATTTCAAGAGGTGTTACTTTGTGGTAGCTCGCATTTTATGATTCAAAATTTATAAATGCTCTTTTTTTGGATTATATCTATATGAGTGCCAAAAATCTATAAATTAAAAATTTTCTTGTGGCACGCAGTTTGAGTACCACCGCACCGCCTTATGATAATCAGATGTGACATCACAAATGTCAGTTTTTACCTAAACGTCAGTTGTTGTTAATATTTTAGATTATTAATTAATCTCCAGGTATCAAAAGACATTAAGCATAGTTTAAATTACACCGCACCCTGTACAAAATAAGTGAAGTACCGCAGAATTATTGAATGATTAAACGAAGGTTCTCGACCCTAACAATGGCACAAAAATTATATTTCTTCCTGTTTGTTTTGCGTTTTACATATCTCCCCTTCTCCGTAAGTTAAATTTTTAGATAAAATTTCGACAAAAAAGTCGAGAAGTTTTTTTGCAAAAACCATTTTGGGGGGATCCGTAGAAATAATGCCCCCAAGTCGAATCTTTTATAACATTGGTGCCAAACGTTTAAGACAGGGGTGGCCAACCCACGGCCCATCTTAAACATTTTTCCGCTTCTCGAGATTTATCACACTTTTACAAAATATTGTCGTATATTTTTTTGAGATGAAGAAATTTATTAATTGATGACAATTTTTATATTTTTAAATTTTTGAAGATTTAAATTTGTGACACCCATGGTGTGATAATCAAAATGAATTTTTTTTTAATTTTTGGCAAGGACTCGCGAGCCACTCACGGTGCTGCGAGGCGCGGTTTTGGGAAATTTCGAGATTGAATGTTTTGGAAGAGTAATTAATAATATTTGAGTAGAAAGGAAAGAAAGGTGCACGAGTAGGCGCAGTTATGTAAGTCGCGGCTTTGTTGCAAAAATTTATTTGGATTATAATAAAATTACATAATTAATGTTAAAAGTAGTTGACTTTGGGCCACCAAAGGGGACGTTGAGTCGAGTAGAGGTCGACGACGTATCGTCAAAATGATTGAAAGGTCATTTTGGTCGTAGTGGACCAAAATTTGTGAATTTAAATTGGCGTTTAACCAGAGTCATTTGGTTGTTAATTTAATATTATTCCAAATTTGAGCGGCAAATTATTTGGTCTTTTTGAAGAATTTTCAATTTTCTGCAATTAATTAATTTGCGATTTTGGTATCAAGAATGCATTGGAAGAATTATTTATTTACACTATAAACGAGGCGAATTTTCTAAGGTACAAGAGCTCTATTTAAACTGTTTAAATTTTAATAATTTTGGGTTTGTGAAATTTAAAAGTTTGCGGTTTTAATTTATTTTAGAATTTTGTTAAAACTAAATTTTGTAAAATTTTATTAGATTTTTACAAACACTTTCAGTCAGTATAAATGCGTTGTTTTTATTTATTTTTGATTTTGTTTTCATTACGACAGCGCAGTTGTACTTCACTGACACTTATTAAATACACATAAACTTTAAAAACTCAAGATTTGTTGAGTAATATCAGAGTTTTTTTGATAGAAATTTTTGATTTTTGTTTTTGAATAAATAACGAATTAAGTTTGAAATAGTTGTATTATTAATTTCGACTGAGTTAAGTTTTTGGCGTATGAGTTTAATTTGAGATAAACCTACGCACCCTCAAGTAGATTTTCATGTGTATTTGTTAGTTACGAATTTCCGGTGTATCTTTAAGAGGTATCTCACCAAAACCACTTTAATATACTATATATTTTATAATGACCAAAGTAGTGAAAATCAATGCATTAAAAAAATACATTATTTGTGCATCTAAATATTCAAAAATATGGGGATATATAATTTTATATGCAGCCCATGGAGTTATGAAGTATTTCCAAAGTGGCCCTCAAGATCATTAGAATTGGCCACCTCTGGTTTAAGATTTGCTTGAGCTATAATTCCCATCGTTTGAGGCTCAACCGTTGAGATCATTTATGAAATTATTTCTAAAATGTAATCATTGGAATTGAATATTATAATGTGATAAAATTAACTGTAAGTTGAGAATAACCAACAGTAAGCTGCTCGGAGTTCTGAAAAACTTCAACTTTCTAGGATGAAAGTTATGTCAAAAAAATGAAATTAAAATTATGAGAGTGGAATATCATTGACTCTTAGCCAGTAGCGACACGGAGCTGTAAATGTCGCTTGAGAAACGCAAGAAGGCGCATTTTCAAAGTAATGCTGATACCAGTGCATTGCTGAAGGTGCGACATTACCTTGAAAATGCGCCTTCTTGCATTTCTCAAGCGACATTTACAGCTTCGTGTGGCCAAGCACTTAAATAAATCTCTGTCGATTGATCGATTAACAATGTTTTAATATAAAATTTAAATAAGGAAGGAAAATAAAAAAATATATCTTCGACTTACTGCAAAAACCCCTTAAGTCCATATTAAGATCTATGAGAACTGCACTGAATGGTCAGTTTTTAATTCTTTTGTATTGGCAAAAATTTTAATTAAAATTTTTTTCACCAGTTGGGCCACAAGCCAAACAATTAAATCCCAGGTTTTTTTATTTTTCATTAAAATTTTTGTCTAACAAAAGAATTAAAAACTGACCATGCAATGCAATTTTCATAGGTTTTAATATGGACTTATGCGGTTTTTGCCGTAAGCCTACGATTATTTCATGCTCCTCTCAAAAGATTTCAAAAATAACTTCGCAACGGTTGAGGTGCAAAACATGTAAATGAAGCTTTGAAACTGAAATAAATCTCAAACTTTTGTGATACCAATTTTATCAAAAAATTCGACCGTGGAGAGGGGGGTTCATAATTTCTAAAGATTTGCAATGGTTGAGACTCAAATGAAAATAATGGATTGAAACTCCAACCTTTGTAATTGACTTGAGTAATTTTAATTTATTTAACCTTCTAGGCTTTGTTTGTGCAAATTTAATTTATGAAATCTTGAATGGATTTTGGTAATCTGTGCCACGTACATTTTGAGGTTGTTGTTCTAAAAACATGATAATTTATAACAGTGTGGTCTATGTAGCGCAACTTGATAAAAATATTACAATATTTTAGACAGACCAAAATTGTACCTATTTAATATTTTCAGTTCCAAAAGTGTCTAATAAATTTTTGGTCTGTCTAAAAAATTGTGATGTGATATCTAAAAACATGAGACTAAGTGTTGGATTCTGGATTTGTTGTGAAGGGTAAAATAAATTCACACGCACTAGGCTTTTAAATCGAGTTCATTTAACCCAGTGGCGGTGATATCAGTAAGCGACTGTAAGCAATGCTTAGGGGCCCGCAACCATAAGGGGCCCTACTGTCCATAGATAAGACAGTACTTTTTTCAAAAAATGCAATATTTCTTATTGTAAAAAAGTAAGACTTTATTAGAAGTAAGTAAGCAAATTTTACTCCAATTGTGAGAAAACTGAATCCCTTTTAAAAATCTCATGGTGGACTTGAGCCTTCCTTACTCGTCTCTTATGTTTGTCATATAGTATAACTTTTTTTCCTGTAACTAAACATTGCCCAAATCATATATAAATATAAAATCTACAATAAATTTGCTTTTATTTAGGGGGGGGGGTTCTTGCAAAAACAAAATTGTTTTTATTACTTGGAGCATTTAACCACCTATCAAATCTCCTGAGACATCAAAAAGACTAAGTTGCTCATACCTTTTACGATATTTTAGACCAATAGCAATTCGGATTTGATTAGTCTCATATGGCGTTCTATCTAAAAAGTAAGAAGTTTTATGGCAAAATTGAAAGGCATCAGCTCTTTTATTGTGTTTAAAGTTTTGAAAAATTGTTTGCTTCATCCTGAAAAAGCAAAAACCTTTTTAACCCTTGACACAGTTGAAATAACCATCCTATCCAGATTCTTCAAAACAACAACATATGTTGGACGTATGTATTCAAGAAGCTGAACGCTTTGGATGCCTGACAGCTGTACTGGATCAACTCGGCCAAGAGTTCATCGACCATGCTTACAAAATGATGATTTAATATTCCAAAATATTAGTGGTTGCTTACATTAAAAGACATAAGGGGGTGTACCTTTTTCTACTATCATTAAAATGATAAATTTCTATTATATTATTTTTATTTTTATATGACTTTGTAGTTAATCAGTAATCTAAACTGATTATTATGAAATAACTTTATGATTAAATTCGTTTTTTGTGTTAAAATAATTAAACAAAATGAATGAAATCTGAATTTAAAATAATGAAATAAATATAAAAATCAACAACTGTCTAAGAAACTCAAGGTGAAACTGCACAAATCCATCATCCAACAAACACGCAACTACTGCTTGGGCTTTCACCTCTGATTATTATTATCTAACAAATACGACCTTGTCGTTTCGAGAAAAGTTAGCTTAAAGTCGGCATTTAGTCTCTTCTTCCCTTTTTCGAACCAACTTAAACAAAACTTATGTGAGAAGACCGTATTCAAATTAAAGCCCGAAAAAATTTTTTTGATTTAAAAAAATTTCTTACTCCAAATAACACATTAGTCTTACGACTATCTGATTTTATCATGTGGTTTACGCGACAGCAAAAAATTTGAGTGGTTGAGAAAGAGAAAGAGAATTTAGGAAAAGGTAAAAAAAATTGGAGTAGCTCTATGGTAAACCAAGCCATCCAACTTAAAGTTCAAATTAGGCCAAATTACAGTAAGAATAACCGACAATGAAACCTTTTCATTCCATCGATTTCCGGATGAAATTGCAAAAAATGAACTAAATTCTATTTTCATTCAGTTTTCTATAACCAATAACAGTAATTGAAGTGGATCTATGCTAGACAACCGCATACAATGTCTGCATTCAGATTACGACTGATTCCACAGTCACGTTCATTTATTTAGTTACGTGCTTCTAATTTTTCAATTGTACACGACAATTAATGTGATGAAAAATTGCATTAGAAGTGCATATTCTTGAGCATGCGACCTCTTAAACTTAACTGTCATAAATGTACTAACTGAATTACCGCGTTTCATTTTTAGCATACTTTTGCAAATAATAATAAAAAACCATGCAATGGTTTTAAAGCGTTGATAATCTTCAACAAAGAGTTTTGACGCTTTTCCAAACAAAATGGGTTCATTAACATGAAAGGTAATTTCATATTTATGTTATGTAACGTTTCATGAGTTTCATGCTGTTACTGTTACAACCACCAAGTTCAGCATTTGTCATCTGTTATCATGATGCATATTATGTGGATAATTTAGCTAAATGTTCTCATGCTCGATGAAGTCGAAGACTACTTTCATTAAAAATGCATGGCGAATTGCAAATAGTTTGATTTTTCTATAAATAAAACAAAGAAGTTAAATGGTAATACCGATACGCCAGTTTCAGTAATTTCATTAGATTTATTTAAATGGAAATGGAACAAGGGCACACGATTTCTTAAGCCGACCCTGATTCATAATGTTAAGTTCATTATCATCTTAGAGGGTGAACATAGTTTAATGGTAATGCCTTAGTGATGGTACGTAAATTAATTTATTACTTTGTTATGTCATGTATGAGAAATAATACCATTAAAATAAAAGTTACTTATTTTGAAATACCATATTTTATGGAGAAAAATTTAAAATGCAATAAAAACCTACTTTAATTTTTTTTTTATAGAAGAACACAAGAAATATAAAAAACTTATTGTTCTTTCTTCCTAATTAAACAGAAAGTAAGTACCGGTTGAACTTTTAGCGCGGTTGGTTCAATTTTTCAAAAAAAAAATGTTTTAAACCAAAAGAACCACCAATTTCCTCAAAATTATTTGGACGTGGTAGGTTTTTCTTAAGAATCGGTTCCACGCGTAATAATGAAATTGCTCCATATTTCTTCTGAAATTCAGCATGTGAAATTTTTAGTCTTAATTAACCACATAACAATTTGTCTCCTAATTACGTAAAAGTTAATTATTCGGAAGAAGAATTTTTATTCCCATAAGGTTAACCAATAATCGCTTTATGAGCTTTAAACTAATTTAATGAAGCATTTCCGCTGATTTCCTAATTTGTTTGTTACTTAAATGAAGGCGACCGATGCAAATGAATGTTAAATTATTCAAATTTTTAAATATTGCTTTTTCAATTAAGTAAAGTGTAACAATTCCACCTCATTAATAATTATTATTAGCTAACCTTTCTGTAATTTGATTATTTTATAATGCTAAACCGGAAGGAAGAGATTAATTTTTTACAATGCAATATTATGATTTTAGTCTGCTAATCCATTTTTGAAGTTCGCGTCGCATTCTCAGATCAATTTTGAAAATATGGAAGTATAAAATAACGAAAAGTCAAGTCAACGTACTTTGGATGCTTATTTAGTATTTAAGATCTTTTCAACTCGTTATGGTTCGCTTCACCCAAGTTAATTTTCTCAACCACTTTACCGTGATGTAATCCAAAAAATAAACTACTTATTTATTATAAAGTCACCTTTAAAGATCGCTTTTAATTAATAACCACTAAATTGTAATTAACTTACAATTTTTTTAGGGTAAAAGGATGAAGGTTTTTTGAAATTTCAAATGCAAATTGAGAAGTTTAACATTTTCCGTTATTTTTTCCAAATGTGCTGCGTTTTTTATCTAATTTCATTTACAATGTAATCAATTGTGCATTTACATGCAAATGTTATTGCAGTACATAATTACCTTACGTTTACATGATAGCAAATTGGCTTTTAATTACCGTGATAGTTAATTACATATACGCAAAATGATTGGTTTGATAACACAAAGGACAAAATCTTGAAAATATTCAAATTTAAAGATCTGTAGATCTTGGTCAGATCGTGATAGAGGCTAGGCTATCCAGCTGAGACACAGGGTGATAACCCCCATTATGGTCAAAGTTCCAATAGTTGTTCTAATCAAAATCTTTCTCAATTATTATCTATTTCATCATGACATGCATGTAATTGGATTGGAATGTATAAAAGAAGCAATGCAATTAATATATTGAAAAATATCATAAAATCATCAAGCATATAAGATAGCGAAAGTAAATTAAAGAATGCAACACCGCTGATCTCGAAATTAAAAGGCTGAAAATATTATGAAACAGAGTCAGAAGAGGTTGGATTGAATGCTAGAAACTAGCAATAAATAATTACAAAGAATTTCATTTTATGCTACTTACAGTTTTTATTATTATTTTTATATTTTTAAAGGTGAGCGAATGGCCGAGAAAGGCCACGGATTTGAATTCTACAGAAAGACTTTTTACTTACCAAATGTTTACTTGGTGGCTCAAAAGTAAACGTTTTATTAATTTTTTTTTGGATTTATAGTTTTATTTTACATCACTCCAATTTGAAGCCAAAGTTTTGACAACTTTGTTTTGAATTGTCACTTTCGAGTGACGATTGGGGGTCAAGTTCAGTTTAATTTTATGTTTTTAAAACTGAACGTGAAAGTTTGGTGTTTCCAGTTTTATTTATAACCATGCCAATTAGGTATAAAACTCGGTTTCTCTGAACTTTAATCTCTGTAACACATCCTTGATTTTTTTATTTTTTTAATTGCTAACTTAAAAAAAGCGTAAGTGCGGTCTTCAGGCCGCACAACCTGGCTAATCTAGGAATTTGTTTTATTTTTTGTAATCCCTTTGTGATTGATTTAATATAAACTGATAGGTTACAGAACTTCCCGTAAAGAAAAAGAAGGTGACAGAACAGTAAGAAAACAACATTAAATATAATTAAGAGAGAAGCGAATAAATATTGTGTAAATTTGGTATTTATTTCAATTTTACTTTTCAATTAGACTCACAAATGTTCCCAGCACAATGACGGCATCAACTTTTCATTTGTTATACATTGATTAGATTGTCTAAAGCTGTGCGGCCTAAAGGCTGCACTATAACTATATTAAGTTTAATAATAAATAAATTATCCAATCCCGAATGCATTACAGATAGATCTAAACTCGTCAATGCTTCATCTCATTATTTATCGCTCCCACTTCTTCTAAATTAATAATAAAATAGTTAGGAATTTTGTGCTAATTTTGTGCTCTATTTGTAAATTTTATACTTGAATAGTATTGCGATAAACAATCAACCGTTGGTGAAGGTGTCGTAATTGCAATATAACAAATCAATAAAAGTATCGATATTTTGTGCTGAATTCACGTAGTAAGTGCTTCAGTAAGTAGAGTTCTGACAGCGAATGCTAACAGTGATGATGTAATGTGCATATTATGCATTCTACTGCACCTCTGTCACTATTTGTTGTAAGAACTGTACCTCCAGCTCCACACCAAAAAAATTTAATTCTTTGAAAAATTATTATACTATAATTTTGTACTAATATAGTGGTAAATTTTATGGTCTAACCTTGGTCTTTAACCAGTAACGGATCTAACAGTGATTGGATGTTAGTGCAAAAAATTTTTGGGCCCCAGTATAAAAATGAATGTTTGTTATTTTCATTTGCAATGCATATTATTTTGTACAGTGCTATACTTTTTTCTTTTTTTTAACTTCTACGCTTATCCTTCAAACCCATAGATCTCCGGGAACCGCACCAAATTGCCTGTCGATACGTCCGCGCCATTTTTTAACCTGTTTTCTTGCGTACAACCAGACCAAAATGTTAAATCAAAACAAAATTTTGTGTGTGTAAACGAAAATAAGCGCTTCGGTGGAGCGATAGAAAGAAAAATTAAAATAGAAAATGGGGGAGGGGGGGGGGTTAACGGTGGAAAAGCAATACTATAAAAGTTGCTCTTTACTTAAAAAAAAGAAGGCTGTTTTTGCTTTAATAGCTCACGAACTTCGATCGTACGTAACTTCTGGCGATACAAATAGACAGATAAACGGACAGACAGATCTAACATTTTATTAGTATAAAACAAATGCAACCTTTTTTGCTGTTTTAGTTTTTTGAAAATAAACTGACATTAATTTTGCTCGTACTTAACTTTTTGGGTTACTGCAAACAGACAGATAGACAGAATGGTAATCTTTATAAGTTTGTTAAAAGAATGCAAAATCTTAGGTTATATCATGAAGTTCCTTGAACTCTTGTCAAATAATTATTTATATTCGGTGAAAGAACTAGCCATGTGATTTTGGCGCCGGGCCAGACCTTTTTAGGCTCTGACCAAATAAAAAATGTAAATAAAATGCAAATAGAGGAAAGAAATACAAATGAGATTTTATTGTTTAGCTATTTAAGGATGTGAAATTCAAAAACCAATTTTTGAACTGACTGATTCGAACTTGTAACTATTTATTTGTAATCGTTTACGTTGCACTCCAGGTCACTCTGATGGGTTAATATTATTTTTGAAAATGTGATGTTCCGTTGCAATCATTCGCTATTTAGAAATTCAGAGTTCCATTGATTGCGCGGTAAACTATGAATCTCTTTCTCGAAAAGAATATTATTTTAAAAATTATTGAAGAAAACAGATCATTGGTTTGTTTTGCACCACCTAATATATGCTAGTTCGAAAAGCAACGGGAACTGAAAGTTTTTGGATTTAAAAGTCGAAATGGTTTTGTAATTATTCTGGATAAAGCCCAAAAGTAGATAATTTTTTGCGATTTCGATTCGAAACGTGTTAAAATTTCGAATGAGCTAATTCGACTTTTTTTCAAAGATTAACCCATTAATGTATTAAAACGTCCAAAAGATTTAGAAGCTTTTCAAATTCGAAAAAAAAAGTATTTTCATATCCGATATGAAAGTGATGTAAATGGAGTAACCCTGTAGAATAAAAAATAATAAACCAATAAAGGGGTTCACTTATTTAAAACGCCGCAAGCAAATTTTTTAATTTCAAGTTCAATAATGTCTAAAAAGCCAATTTGCAAGAAATTGACAATTTGACAGGCTTCGAATTAAAACAGGCGGTAAGAAGAGGAGATTATCTGATTTCCGGCGTTAAAAGCAACTTTTATTTTTATTTTAAAATTTTATTACAAAAAAGCCGCTTTGGATTTTCAAATTTTAAGAGCCGTGAACTCACGCGCGAACTTAATACAACAAAATGCAATTAGGTGCTTCTCGTATCATTATTTATTCATGCGTTCGTTGCAATTTAAAATATCGTTCGCCACATGAGACCACTGGGCTAAACACCGCTGTTCTAAACAGTAGAAAAAATGTAAACAGTCCAATTATATTCAAATTTGTAAGCATCGTTGCATCCGAGAGTTAATATTATGTAAGTGGTCCTGAAAATACGACTCAATTTGGAAAGTTCATTGTCATTTATTAGAAACTGCATTCCGTCTTGACAAAAACGGAAAGATCTTCCAATTAAATTTAAATTTACAATTCGTAAAGCGAGCTTTGTTTCACTTAAATTTTACTGTAAACTGCTCCAAATCCATTTCCTTTGCAAAATTGACTTGCATAATCGAAGAAATTGAAGTATCCTGTCATGGCATCAGCATAAAATTGATAATTAGTTCTTCGACACAACTTTTATTACAATTGGTCCAGAATGTATGAATTTGTTTTGTGAACGATTAAGTTGGAACTGTTACTAAAACAGTTAAGTATTACTTAACCACTTAGCATCATCTTCCTTTTAACTGTTATATTATGACGCTATCTGAGAGGAAAAATCATCAAATTGATTTATTTTCTTTCAAAAAATGATTACTTTCACTTGAGCAATTTCCATTACTTTTGCTTATCTTGGTGGATAAAAATGATAAAATAATTGAAGAAAGTATTCTCAGGATGACTGCGGTGACCTTTACTGCGGTGACAGAAAGGTGAAAGGGTAATTTATAAACATCCACATAGAAATAATAAAGAGTAGGAACTCGGAAGTGGAATCCAATTTTAAACATCCTAAACTCCTAGCATCAAAGTAAAAGTGTTCATTACACCACAAATGAAACGATTACATAAAAGTAGTTGAATTAACAAACGCCCAAGTGATTACCGTTGTTTGTCTTAGGATGGGAATATGAAGATACTAATTAATAATACATACCGGATTTCATACGATACTTCTATCGTCAAGTTACATAAACCTTCATTTTATTGTTAACTGACCCATTTCCGAGGAATCTTTTTAATTTGTGCATAAACTTCGATCTAATTGAAAAATTAAAATAGAAATCCATGCATCAGTTTATAGGTGCAATAAAATTTTATGGTTATCTCAATGTTTACCAGACAGAAATTTGAAGGTCTGGAGAAAGATAACAGAAACTGCAAATTTATTATCATTGCAATTTAAAAAATGTTAAGAATTTTTATGTAAAGAAAAAATTTCGGTTGGAAAATAAAAAATTTTTACTTTGAATACGTAATTATTTAATATTAACTTTAGGAAAGCGCTAACCCACCCTTGAACGTTATATATTTTTTTAAATAAAACCTGACGAGAAAATAAATTTTTCAAAATTTTGCGAATCTATTTACCACGAACACCGAAAGGACGACCACCGCAGGCGGAATTTTCCCTAACATCATTTTCCAATTTTCAACAATTTTATTTTAAACGCGACTTCCTGTAACCAAGCGTTGTAAAATTTTCCAAAAAAAATTATTCACGAAGACACCACCACTATTACAGAACGTAACTGTGAAGGAAGCCGAAGGCTAAAACGTTAATAATCTTCAATTAATTATAATAATAAATAAAAATACAATAGAAAGACCTTCACCAATATGTAAAAGAAACTAATTAAAAAATTGAAATTTTAACGAGACGATCCTTTTATCTCGTATGTTAATGCATATTAAGAAATTTTATTAATTTAAATATGAAAATTCCGTTAGAGCCAGCAAACAAACACTTAAATCGAAGTGGTCAGGATCGTTGAAGATAATTTAAACAAATCTTGTGCCAGGACGAACAGTTCAAAAGTCTGATAATGAACTTGAAGCTTTCAAGCTTTAATTTATAAACCCTTCCAAGTTCAATAATAAAAAGATTAAACTATTTTTTCCTTTAAAGCCGGCGAACGCTGTTCTTTCATGTCGTTAATCAATTTTGGTAGAGGTTCATTCAACTTCGAAAAACTTAAATGCTAAAGAATTAACTAAATTGGAAGATTAATGTTTTTTAAACCCCATTCATTGAATTAGTGGCAGGTTTTGATTAGGGGCCGTAAGGTCAATAGCAGTGTGTAGTAAAAGTAGTAAGGTAATTTTCAAAACCAAGGGCGTGCCTAAAATTTATTTAAAAAATATTTTTCAATTATTCCCTTCTTGCACCTAATTTAACAATGAAAAAATTTAAATTTGTAGGTACCGTAATTTTCACCAATTTTCAGTTCGATTAAATTAAAATAAATTTTTTTTTCAAAAAAAAAAAATTCGAAACGACTTACCATTATTTTAGAAAAAATCGTGGAGTTGTGAAGATATTTTACGTCCAAGGTGATAACATAAATTATAACACACTCTCACTAATGTTTTATTGCACGCACCAGGTTCTTTAGATTACCACCGTACACTGACAACTTCTTAAGCTATTCCATAGATATATAGCGACCGGGTCACCGGGTAACGGAAGATTACTTATGTCGGTTTTTCTATAATCCATATGAAGTTACAACTCAAATATTTTATTACTATAAATCTGACCATAAAATCGCAAAAAATTATTCCATTACTTAAAAGTCAGTGATGGTAAATTTTAAATGCTGTTCGATCCAATATTATCGTTAACCGTTTGATTTGATATTGGGCTTCCCCCACAACCAAAAAAGTTCTTTTGTTAAAATTTCCCATAGTTTAAATAGGGAGTTATACGATCAACGCAATTAATATAATTTTGATTATAATTTATTCCAATTTTTCTAAACACAGGAAGAAATTTTATTATATTTAACTAGGACGTTCATATAACTTGACATTTTTCACATGTTTATGGAACAATTCTCTTTATTCTTTCGCTAAGTACCGCTGATTTTAAAATTACGTTGATGAAATATTGAATGAAAATATTTTGACTCGTTCGCTTTTTGCAGGTCTGTTATTTTTCTTACAATCGTAAAAATTTATGGTGATCCAAAAACGATCGGATTTTGGATCAGTTAGTTTCAATAACGTCATGACAAGCATCCCTAAAAATTATTTGGCTGTTAGTTTCCTATTATTTAAATGGAGTACAAAATGAGGGTAAGTTAATTGAGTAAAATTGTTCAATTGCTTCAATACGGGTCTTATTATTTATTCTTTTCTCCATACTTTTCACAATATTTTGTTTCAGATTGAATGCCCAGTCTTTCACAAATTTTTTAATTTATTACATTAAAAACTGACAATTTAGAATATTGTCAATTTTAATATTTATTATTATGTCGGTTTTTTCAATTATAATAATTTTCAAATTTTTTATGCGTTTTAAGCTTAACGCCCAATTTACAAGTAAAGCAAGTAAAGATGCGTAAAGACCATTTGATTTATTACTCTTGCTCTCCAACCTTTCCACTGAAATAGTTACGGATTTCGTTCCCAATTTAATTTGTGTTTTATTTAAATTTAACCATCATAAAAAAATGTAAAATTATAAAAGCTTATCCTCACAGAGTGACACCAAATATCAATTTTTACTTTTTACTTTATAACACAAAAACTGAGAAAATATACAGAAATCACAGGGAAAATAAGCAAAATTTGGCTCAAAATCTGAAGTTTTTGGATTTTATTCACCTCTGACGCTCACGAATAGATTGACACTAACCTTAAATTTGTTTTAAAAAAAGGCCATAATTTAACAAATAAAATAAGCTCCGATATGTTAGAAATTGTAAGAATTTAGATTATTATTTCTTATTTTATTTCTATTTTTCAAATAAATTTTTGTTCAATATGCAATCCATGCGCATACGTTTAGGTTTAGAATATTCTTCAGCTTTGTCCCCTTATTTTTTTAAGTAAATTTGTGATCAGCAAGTGGTAGCAAAAAATCTCGTTGATCTATTCATACGCGTCAGTCGTGGTTTGTTTTTTCAAATGATTAACAAGAAGAACGAAACGTACCAGTGGATAAACCGCATCTTGCTATACGAAATAAACGTCTGTAGTACCTCAGTTCAGAAATAATTGATTCAAATGGTATAATATGCTTTTATAATATTTAATTCAGTCACTGTTATTTTTTTCAAAACCTCCTGTATGCTGTACCTCCCACCTATCCTTGCAATTTTTTACCTAAATGAAAACTACTCATCTTGGATTGGCACTATTTAGTTACCTCTATAAATTAAAAAATTATACTTTTGGACTTTCCATGTTCTTTTTTTGACTTTGGTTTTTGACGCGATAGCACAGCACAAGTTGACAATGAACATTTATATTTATTTTGTAGATAATTTTTCAATTTGTTTAATTTTTTAAAATTTTTATTTGGAAAGTTACGAACATGTTTTGACGTTGGTTCCCAATTTACGAGCAATCATGAATTTTTAAAATTCATATATTGTTGTCTAAAGTAGAGATAGGTGGAATTATGTAGTTTTTGGTGATCACAGTTACACCTTAAAAATTAAATAAGATTTTATCGTGGTAGCACTGATTTAACCAAATATTTTCTATTCTGAAAATTGCCTAACTACTCCTAATGACACTTCACCACAATTATTCAATATTACCACTGGTATTTATATACCAAATTTATTTTAACGTAGTAAGCATTTCCAAATAAGAATCCGTAGAAAAAGCGATGGTTTTGTTATGATAAACTTTTGAGGTGAAAAAAATTCAAAGGGGTTGTTGTTTTTGCAAAATTCGACAGACATTTTAAAATCGTTTTTGTATTGTAAAAATTGCAGGTCCAAAAAACTGTATAAAACGCATTTGGCTGCATAGAGAACAAAAATCGCATTTTCAAGTGGCGGAAACGATCGAAAACCATTGAAAAACACTGATGTAACTGACAAATTAAAAACCCTTCATTATGACTTAAACCGACCGTAAAAACTTAATTTTATCACTTGTTTCAATATAAACTGCGTCAAACGAATTTTCTCATCAAAATACATAAGAATCCGTCGAAAAAGCTATTGTTTTCCAATATTTAATTTTTGGGGTGAAAAAAATTCAAAGGGCTAATTTTAATATTTATTGCAAAATAAACTGCGTCAAACGAATTTTTTCATCAAAATACATAAGAATCCGTTAAAAAAGCGATTAAGTTTCAATATTAAATTTTTGGGGTGAAAAAAATTTAAAGAGGTTAATCTATCGTTTTTGCAAAATCCCACAGACATTTCACAGTCGTTTTTAACATTGTATACAACGGATTTGGGTACGTAGAGTTCAAAAATCGCATTTTTAAGTGGCGGAAACGATCGAAAATTGTTCTAAAGCACTGATATATCTGACAAATTAAAAATTTTTGATTACAAAGTAAATCGAGCGTAAAAACTTAATTTTAATACTTATTGAAAAATAAACTGCGTCAGACAAATTTTCTCATCAAAATACATAGGAATCCGTCGAAAAAGCGATGGTTTTCCTATAATAAAGTTTTGGGGTGAAAAAGATTCAAATGGGCTAATCTAAAGTTTTTGTAAAATCCGACCGACATTTTAAAGTCGTTTTGTTTTACTTATTTCCACTTGTCTCTAATTTAAACGGCGATTGCCGGTTAGCCGGCCGGGCCAGTCCGGCACTGTCTGGAAACATCCTCGAGGCATCGAATGCCCATAAAACAAGCCAAAGCCCTTCTAGGATTTTTTTAGAAATTAACAAAAATTAAATTCGTCATAGAGAACGAAACAAAATAATTTGTATTTTAAAATTGAAAGAATATAAAAGATTATTTTTAAATATTAGGCCAACTAATCAATTTAAAAAATTTGTGAAACTAGTCAAAGCTTTGTAGAAAATCTTTAAAAAATTTAACATCGACATACAAGAAAATCAAATAAATTTGAATTTAAAAATTAAAGAAGGATTTTGTTTAAAACTAAAAAATAAATTGTTGTCTGCAAATGGAGTTATAATGATAAATTCAAAATTGTAATTGAGGAAAAATCTTGTTTATTAAAATTTGTAGATCTTTTAGGTATAATAAAATAAACTATGCTCAGCCGGATTGATGTAGACTTCTTAATGAATGTGATGAGACGAATAAATAATAAATTGTTATTATTATTGAAAAAACAAAATTTGTTTTTAATCTTTGATGAATCAAACAGATAATTAATTAAATTAAATTAAAAAAAATACAATTAAAAAATTGTATTACTTCCTAATTTACATAATTTTTTAGTTTTCTAAATACTTAGTTTTATTGAACCATGGATTACAGATCCAATCAAATATATTCTGATAATCGGGCAGGGGTACATTTACCTGCGAAAAAATTGTTTGCTCTAACCGTCTGTAAAATTATAAACCATGCTAAATTTTGAAATTAAATAAACCTTATCGAAATTTTTGCCATAAATTTATTAACATCCTCATAATTTTAAAATCGCTTTGCGCCTTGGTTATGTTGACTGTTAAATACCAACATCTGCTGTTGTAATGGTCAACTCAATTTTCCAGGTAGGTAATTTTAAAATTTATCCTCCTTACATGTGCTTCTATCAAAATGATATTTGAAATTTTAGATTCATTGATGTTGTTTCCAATGATCTCTTTATAAGAACTAATTAAATTGAATGAATAAAAAGTCTGTTGTTCACTAATTGTCGTATTAATCGATGTTTTGTAAAAAAATCTTTAAAAAACATCGAATTTCTTCGAATAACTATCACTTTAATTGTGATTAGTAATGCACTTTAAATTTAATAGCATTTGAGATTATTGGCACTATCGTTAATTTTATCAGTTTCGGTGTAAAGTGATAAAATTAATAGGATCAATTAATCTAATTAATTTAATTTAATTTAATTATATAGATTTCAAAATTCGGTGGAGGCGACTACAGAACCTTCCTGTCTTAACTCTGGCTTTGCCAAAAATGCCTTTCTGCTCTGAAGTCAAAACTTGACAAAAATTTATTCATTACCTTACGTTTTGTTGTGGACCTATGTTATTTTTGATTTCTTTTTATTGTAGTAAGAAAAACCAATAATTTAATTAAGGGAATGATTCCGAAGCCCATATTGCATCCCTAGATTATTATAGATTACATAAAGTAAAACTGCAATTTTTCTAAAAATAAATGGAATCTCGTTAATCCGCTTACGTGTGCATATTAATTTTTGATACCAGTTCAATTTTTTTGAGATTCGGCAATGCTTTTACCAATATTTTGTTAAATAGCAGTAAGAAAAAAAGTTTTGCAGCCAAACATAGATTCAATCAACACGTAAACAAATAAATTGAATGAATGAGCGAAACACTAAATAAGTACACACCATCCCAGTTTTCAGAAAATAAATTTTTATAAGTATCGAAATAAACAAAACTTGCCTGCCATTCTTACAGATTGATCGTTCGTTGTTTACTCAATAATATTTAAGACGTAGTAAGCGTCTTTCTCAGAAACGATCACAAGCTGGTGGAAATTAAAAGGAAACAAAAAGATAAGGAATATCAAATGAACCGTCAAAGACGAAGATGTAACAATAATCGATTGAACTTGCATAAAGCTTTTGCAAAAAATTGATTTCTCCAGCTGCGGTGTTTCATATTCGATGTAGCCTAGAAAATAAACTTTGCCAGACTTTGGCTTTAATTTTTGTTCTAATTTTTTTCGATTTTTTGATTGGTCAAGTAGGAGAAGTTATTTTTAATTTCTTGTGCTATCGAGTGGAGATTAAGACTGTGGTATTACTAATCACAAAGTTTCTGTTAAGTTGGATAAACTTGTTAACGAAACTTGACAGATACTGTCAGGAGAGTATGTTAATGAAGGTTGAAAAAAGTTTCACCGTTGGGAATTGCAGATGCGATTAAAAAGGAAAAAAAAGTATCATATTGTTTAACAATTTTTAACTAAAAAAACTAAAGTCAGTTTTAGGAATATTATATAATAAAAGAGTAAGGTTCTAGGTACTCGAAATATTACTCACCAGCATTTTTTTGTGTTGACTGCTACCTGTGTTGAAGTAAACAATGAATAATAATGGTCATTAATTGTTTAGTATCCCAAGTTGGAATTTATTTGTATTCAGGAACGAACTAGCTTGTTCCACTGCAGTTGGTTCAAAAAATTTTGTTTTACAGTCTCGCCTTGAAAGGCAATAGCAAACCACCAAAGTTCAAACTGCTTATAATAAATTATACACATATATGCATTACACCTAATCACCATTGATAATCCTAAAATAATAATAAGAAATTAATTAAGAAGGTAATTTGACCAAAAATCAACCAATCTAATATCGTCGATATTGCGTCCTAGTACTGTTAATCCCACGCAATGGATTCAATGAGTATTTAGGTAACGTATAAGTTGTTCCAAAATAAATTACTTTATTTATATATTTCTGTTTTCAGGGGCATCAACCACAGAGGAAAATTTAATAATTTGATTTTTGAAGTTGCATAGTATTGGTGGTCTTTAGGGTTTACCATATTTTAAGCTAATATGTTTATTATTTATCTCATCAGTAAACACCTCGAAGAAAACTTGAGTTCTGAAAGCAAACAAAAAAAATTGCTCGATTATCTACAGAATTTCAATTTTATCTAACGCATAAATTGTTTTTTTTTTACGAAAATTTATAGTTTTTCTTCCCACTAGCGAATTAATGAGTCATGTTAAATTTTAAACTGATTTACTTGCTTAAATCAAATGAAGCATTTAAAAAATTTGGAAGGCACAAAAAAGTATTTTCAAGAAATAAAAAATTGATGCATAATTACTGGAGCAGGTAGGTAATTAATAACCCTCAAAATGTAGAAGGTGAAATATTCAATATTATAATGAACCATGAACTAAATGCGTCTATCAAAGTAATGACTTCTAAATGTTAACACAAGTTAATAACTCAAGGGAGGATGTAACAATAGATTAATGGTACACACACGAAAAACAACAGAGGCGTACAAGAGGTAAAACAAGGAGAAGCCTTTCTGAAATTTTCTTTATAATTGGAAAGGCTAATGATCCACATGATTGCTGATTCGATGGAGCACGATTATTATTCTGATATTTACGATGTGGTTAGTTTAATGTAAAGTAATTTTTCTTCAAGATTTTGTGGACTCAAGCAAATAATTTAATAACTCTTAAATTATCTATCTAAAGAATAATCTTATTAACCGTCGTTTATAATCTATAAGGAAATCATAATTATTACCATCCTGAAAACCTGTATGTTACATTTACCTACTACTTAATTTTCTTGCATCATTATGCAATTTCCTACTAACCTTTCAAGTAATAATTTTAATGATTTTTTTTATTGTTTGTACGTAAATACGAGTAGGACAACAAAAATATTAATATATTATGTAGTTGCAATATAAATTCAGAAAAATCCCATCATCATCACTAAAGTGTGCTAAAAAAACCTACTACTATTAATTATTAATTATTACAACGAATTAAAATTTCAAATTAAAATTTTGCAAGACTGAAAATTACGTTTTCGTAAAAACAAAAATTTAACGCGATATTAAAACAAAATTTTATCAGCAAACAGACAGTTTTTATTTTTGGTTTCATGTAATTTTTCTTGAGAACTTTAATATTTACCCTGGCGAAAATATTATTTAGCAAACAAAATTGAAGATTTACCAACAAATATTTGAAGAGATAATTTTACGTACAAACAATCAAACTAAAGCGGCGCGTCCGGGCGACCCCATTTTCGTTTTTATCAAATGATGGTTTTTTTAATAAGGTTAATATTTCGTTTTGTTGCTTTAGGCTTTCAAGAGATAAATGGTAAAATTATAAATTTCAGTTTATTTTAGTAACTTTAGGGAAATTTAGTCAAGATTATAAACAAATTTAATCCCTAAATTGTAATAAATTGTAATTTAGTATGTTTTACAAGTTGTGTTTATAATTAAGGTAGAATTTGAATCATTGCTCTCATAAATCTATAATATTGCTAATATGTAAGTACAATTCTAATTCCAAATGCTGACTAACATGGAACGGTACTCTTGAAGGACGCCATATTGTTTTTTTCTATTTTTATTTATAGATATCAATATGTAATTTTTATAACATTTTTACGCTTTCTTTATTTACACTATCGCTACAATGATACATAGGCAGCAGGTAGACATTTGGTGAATGACACGCGATCAAATACATCAAATATCTGAGATATTATTGAAAAATAAGAATCTTAATGGAAACAAAAATATCCGTTTCTGAACTGAAAACATGGAAAAGTTGAAAAGTTTCTTTTCCAAAATCACTCTCTAACTTTATATCGCCAAATTTAATCCCATACAATGTTATCACACTTTTTTCTGGTAGCCCAAAACCAAGCTGATAATAACAGCGTTCCTTCATCTTAAATCTGCAGAGATCAGTCTTTCTGGCATCGATTTTGATGGCTCCTACCATAGCTTTAGAAGCTTTCCTCTATACCTCCACGTGGAAACCAACAATAGGAAAGACCCTTATAGAATAGAAGCGTGGGTTTTGTGAGCCTATGGACAAATAATCCGTGGGTATTAGGCAAATCTGGAAAACTCATAAAAATGTTGAACCTCAATTCTCAGGATTCCTCAGATATATGTATTTATTTCACAAAAATTGATATCTTGCAGAGCATAACTGAAAATCACGAGTCAGGTCAGACATAATTATCCATCACATCAAGATAATTCCAAAAATAAAACTGGCCTAGGCAGAGGGATATTTTCCTTTAAAGTGGGGTAAAGCGTAAACATATCGTTAAGTTTGTTTTACCTATAATCAAGAAATATTGTCATGATATTTTCAGTGATAATTTTACTAATAAAATGTCTATAACATTCAGAAAAGTTTACAAAAAATCTTTATCTCACTCAATTGTATCACCAAATTGTATCAAATGTATCAAAATTCTCAAACGTTCTAAAAATAGGGTATAGAGGATAATAAAGTCATCATCAATCTCGCCATGGATTAGGTCGTTGACATATTTCGGCCCATATCTTACTCGGTTATTGGGAATCTTTGGGTCCTTGAGGCTATTAAAACAATTCACTGCTCATTTTTCCGGCATCTTTCTTGGAGGTGGAGAATGCCATCAAAACCACATCAGTCATGAAGACCCGGGGCCTAGACACAATACCCAACATTGCGCTAAAAAATTTTTCCAAAAAAGCGCTAACCGCCCTCACGATCAGAATCAACGCGGTTCTCCGATTTTAATACTTCTCACCTAGGTGAAAAGTTATCTCCAAACCCGGTAAATACAATTCCAACCCGCAAAATTACCGCCGGATCTCTCTCATTTCCACTCTGGCAAAGATTACCAAAAAAATCATGCTCTGTCTCACATTATTCAGACTATTCACACACAATATTCCCATTCCTCTAAAAACCCAACTGCTTCTCTCTAGACGGATGATGCTGCAATCATTCCAAAATCGGGCAGCAAGCGCTGGATTATCAAGATTGTTTAAAACGCTTTAAAAACACTCCAGCTATGGTACCACTTATGGCGACTAGACGTAAATCCCTCCAGGAGCGAAGCCTTCATGTTTGGCAGGTTTTCCAGACAACCATTCGATACCCTCGAGATGTTACCGAAACATTCCATGGAAGGACTCAGTGAAATACGTGGGAGTCACGCTAGATTCAAGACTTTTATGGGTAAAACAAGTAAATCGGATCACCACGCATTGGATCTAAGAGCAAGATGCCGCCAAAAGACAAGATTGGAATCTACAAATCCGTCATCTGACCAATACACACATACGAAGCTCTCGCATGAGACTTTCTCTTAAATTGCCAGATGAAAAAACTTAAAACCACCCAAAATATTTGTTTCTGCCAGGCGTTGGCAGCACCCTGGTGCGTCTTAAATCACCACATCCGTGCGGTCACCTGCGTGAAATCTACTCGGCAAGTCATAAAAAAACAGACCGTGATGCTCTTCATAGCCTGCGCCCTTATAATTCTTCTAATCAGAAAAAACTTTCTAATCAGTAACCTAGGGAACTACGACATTAATAATTACCCAAACACACCAAGGCCTAAGGACATTGTCACCTCGAAAAACTCAGCAGCTTGCATATCAACGGAAGGTTTTGAAGACTCCTGTTAGTCTTTGTTAAATTTTAATGTGAAGTTTATTATTGTACTATGACATCATGTAACCCTGTTAGATGTAATTTTGTAAGTTATTTTAAATAAATGTTGTGTAGGCGCGTGTCGGCGGACTGGTGCTCTGTAGTAGGGTAGAATAGCCGAGATAGGGGGGGGGAGTCACAGACACTCTCCATTCTTATGGTTTATTGTCTCCAATGATCTTTGGCTCAGCGCCATAAACGAGTTTAAAATCCTTAAAAATTTCCAAAGCTAATTTCTAACAGCCACGAAGGAGAACAAACGGGATTCGCCCGTAATTGCTTTGTAAGCCATTATTATCCTACATGTTACATCAGTGTCAGTTTTGCTTGCTGTCAGTTTTGCTTGTTGCGGCTAATACCGCCTCCGCTTTGCTCCGCTACGCTCCAGCCCGACTCCGAACCATTTTGACTAACGCTTACTAGCTAATAATATCCCTTAAAGACTTCCAACTTGAAAATAGTTCTAATTTTAAGGGGCGGATATAACTTTTTTTTGATATATTTGGGAGCCTCTTAAACTTCCACAAAATAGTCTTAAGAACGAGGTGGTTGTCACTTCTTTTTTTGTAAAATATAATTCAAAAATACTCATAAAAGTGAATTTTATTCGATGTTAACAATACGAGGGTTAGGTACAAGTAATAGTGCTCCGCGAAACTCCACCCATCGACCGTTAATGTAAGTAAATTTGCATGTATCGTCAACACAATGCGTGAATAAAGGTCAAAATTGAACAAAAATTCCAAACTTTAAAATCAATTAATAGCTAAATTAATCGATATAACAACATTCCTCCATATCTAAAACGTTTTATTTTAATGTTTTCTATAAGATTCCATCGAGTTTTCTTTCATAAATATTATACTTATGGGCGCTGGCTAATGTTCGAGATCCCTACATATTAAAAGATGAGAAAAATCAATACTGGCAAATATTTTTAGATACTGCTCTCTAAGATTTTTTAGTTTATTCTATAAGTTGGAGATGATTTCAGGAGCTTTGAACATTCGGGTACTGAAACTTGAAGATAACATAAATTGGGCCTGATCTGTAGTACAAGTGCCCCCGAAATTTATCATTCATTCAGATATTCTCTCCAAGTCAATAACCTGCACATAAGTTGCAATTCAACTCACCCCATCCGTTGTAATCCTTATGAGTTATCACTTAACATTTTAATTTTTTTGAATAAATTATAAGGTCATGGTGACAGCATACTATCCACACCCATTAGTCAAAGATACGAATGAAGTAAAATCTCTCTTCTTTTTGTATCTTTGTTGTACCTACAGGTTAAAGTGGAATCTAAACCATTTCACAAATAACCCGAGAGCAGCCAGGAGTCAAAGTTAGGACTCTTTAGTCCCATCCACTATACCAAACTATTCGAAAAGATAAATACGTACACAGAGTGTTTAAAAATTAATATTCAAATGTTAATAATATTATTTATGTTTGTTACACAAAAAAGTTACCCACATTTTTGTATTCCAATTTTGTAGAAATATTTTAAGAATTAGAAGTCTTCCAATTTTTGACTGAAAATTCATGTTTTGAAAATACTTTAAATTTGTTCACGAAATAAAGTATATTACACTTCTGTGGTTCGGATTCCACGTTGAACCAAAGTTTTCGTATATATGTGAAAGTAAAGGTAGGTTGCGGTCGTTCACATCCACCGCATCAAATTTATGGCATGATAAATCGCATGCTGTATATGCTTCAGGAATTAAAACGAAAAACATTAAAATAAATAATAGAACCCTCCTAAAAGCTTTTCCTACGCAAAAACTAAAAAACATGAACGAAAAAATGTGACGGAAACAAAAAAGAAAATTGGAATGTCCGATTCTGATTACAGCAAGAAAAAATTTTCGCATGATAAAAAAATCTATTTTACAGAAATTTCCTTTTTGAGAAGCCTCTTAAAATAAATATGTATAATGTCGTTGATAATTTAAAAGAGGCGTCTAAAATAACCTTGAATTTATTTTATAAGGAGTTATGTGTTCTTTCAGCTTATATAATTTTACTGGAGGGAATATGAAATATTGTTGCCTTTTACGATATTAATGTGCGGTAAAATGTGGTGGCTTTAGTGCATTTCATAATATATTAAAAATTAATGATTAATTATTTGAATCCATCGTTAAAAAAATTGTAAATTAGACGTGAGCTTAAGACTAAATTAAAATTTGGCAGGTAAACAAAGTTTTTGAAGCATTGGAAGAATTATGATATTGTTCTGATTGAAACTGAAAGTACACTGAAGGGACTGAAGTGCAAAATTACAGCCAGATAATTTACTGAAAAAAAAGATGTTTTTAAAATTCCTGAAAAAAACTAGTCAATGAATCGGAGTGGTTTATAATATTTTAGAGTGCAGCGTTCCAAATGAACATTTGTTCACTTATAGCATGGAATTAAATTTATAATATTTTTATTTGAAAGTTGTAGTTATTTCTTTCTACTATATGAGAATTTGAACTCTGCCAAGGGAACGTTATATATAATATCGCCAAACTTTGGTAGGAGACGGCACTTTAAGAAGAAGAACATGAGAACTTGCAGTTCACCACTTTGGTTTTGGGAATATCATTATTGTTTTCCGTGCCAACATTCAAGAGAATCAGCTTTCTCAAGAAATCACTTCTTTTCTTGTAAAAAAGCACTGTTTACCTAAAATTTCACCTTAGCATTTTAAGTATTTAGTCGTCCTATAACCTTCTCAAAGAACGCAGGTTTTTATGCAACTCAAATAGTGACTTGGGACAGCTTAAACAAATTATTTACCTGAATTACTTCTAGTTTACTTCTCTCCTACAATCATGAAAATTTGATGAGCTGTCGTTACTGGCACTGACAATCAATCCGGAGAATTCTACCCGAGTACTAGAAGTCTCCAAAAGACAAAATACTAGAGTCATCAAAATGACTACATATATCCATGAATATCCAAGCTTTTTCTAAGCCTAATTAAGTCTGCATAATTAGTTCAAACTCATTTACTTCACGACTTTTGGATTTTTACTCAATATAGCGAAAATCAGAGATAATTTTCCTGTTTTGAAGCTTGAATGGCTTGATGTCTAGCAAGTCCACATTAAACTTTTTTAGGTTAACTTCCATATCGTAATCAAGTTAGTCAAATGTGTCATCAAGACATAATTTATCATAATATTATTTACCGTATTGCATATAAAATTGAATTTTTATATTTATTTTTTACTGATATTGTATTTAATAATTTTTAATACCGTCCAAGCGAAATCAAAATGAAAGGCAATTTGTTGAGTCACAAAGCTGATCGTATGAGAGAAAATGTTATTTTGCACGTTAAACCCGATGCATCAAAATCCGGATCAACCTTAATGTGGAGTAAACTGTTTGAATCGACAGAAACGATGTCTAGTGTGGATTCCAGCAAGTTTACTGCAAAAGCAAGTTTTTTGCATCCTGGTTTTAACAAATGTTGGATTCCTAATACTACATTTTGTACATGCAGTTCTTATGAAGGAGAGTGGAATGGAATTGGAATGTACGGAGTTGGAGAATATTACTTCCCTCATGGTAGGTCAGCTTAACCCTTATTTAATAAATTACATTTGGAGGATCACGTTAGGAAATCCAATTTTGATGAGCAACTGTTTGTTTCAAAAAATTTATTACATTTGCAATTTTTTTATACCGTATTTATTTTAATTTTTTCAATGTGTTTGTTAAATTAATATACTACTTTATTACTTTAAAAGACTTGAATTACCATTTTCTATATCACAATGAGCAATACTGAGTATTGTACCCGAAAATCAAGAGCAGTAAGCATATCCTCCGATTGGCAAAATGTCGTTGCAAGAGACGAATCGGAATCCACAGTGCATAAAAGTGCAGTCGGTAAAGATACTCATCACCATCAACATAAGTTCTTAACAGTGAAAAAACCTTCAGAGGATTTTATCACCGGGAGCTCTTATACTGGACAATGGAATTCTATTGGAATGAATGGTGCTGGATATTATGTTTTACCTCATGGTAACATTTTGTAATTTTTATTTGATTTTCATTATCACGAACACCACGAAAAGTGACAATCGATTTTCAGTTTTTCGTTTGACGTTTTTTTATTCAAATGATGTATTGTGTTTTTTCAAGTTTTTCAGTTTAAATTCGATGGGATAATCGAGAAAAGTCATCTTTTATAGTAGAATCTACTCGCGGTATCCTTAATTTTTTTTTTTTTTTTGAAAAATTATCGTGTGTTTATTTGAAAATTATTATCAACAAAAATGCCACCCAAAATGCCTAATAGGAGTTCCAATCGACCAAAGGGAATGTCTTACTGCTGGCAGGCTATACTTTCGGAGCAACCTATGGCTGACGCCGCACGCTGCAATTTGAGACGTGAACATCTGCTGCAGAATAATTTAAAGCCAAAGTTTCATTTTTGCTCTGAAAGCAGCTATACAGGAGAATGGAATAGTGTAGGGTTGTGTGGTTTAGGGAAATATAATTTTTTTTGTGGTAAGAGATTTTTAATTTTATTAGTACGACTGATGGATGTAGTACCTCCAAAGATCTATTTCTCTGAGATTCATTGACGGTCGATAGACGCATTTGCTGTTCCTTAAATTTTCGGATAAAGGAAACAATCCAAAGCTTTAGGATCAGCTGTTGAACATTAGAAAACTAAAAACGACCCAACTTAAGATGATGTTAAAGTTTTTTCATTAGCTAGAGAAAAAACCAAAATAAGATCTTACAGCATCTTTAGGCAAAATTATGTTCCAAAATAATTCAAACAAGTTCTAATTGTTAAATTTCAAGATTTCGGATTGAACCTTAATCATTTGTTGATCAAACCCCAATATGTTATGACAAATTTGCTTCAATACCTTCAACATTTTGCTCTACTTCGGATTCCTTTATAAACTGGCGGTATCATACCAAACCCTCAATTTGAATTCTTCTCGCTCATTTTTCTGATAAAAATTCTAATAAAAAATAATAATACCATAATTTTTGTATTAACTCTGAATAATATGCAACTTTAACTACACTCATACATTAAACAAACAAACTATAACTTTTAATATTTTCAACAGGCGTGGAATATGAAGGAAATTTACGTGATGGAATGTTTCATGAAGAGGGTACGTTGATCTATCCCATGGGACAAAAAGTGGAAGGTGAATGGTTCAGGGGTCGCTTGATAACATTCAAGTATAAATTTGCCGATGGTTTGGAATACGATATTCCATGGAGGTATTGTGTCATGCCCGACCGAAGATTTTACACCAGCATCCAAGATGGATTGAGACCTGCTGGTAGATCCCTATTAACAAACCGAGATCCTCCGAGAAAAATTCCGGAAGGATGTTATGACACCGAGGATGGCTTTTACAATCCTGCAACCAAATGCGTTACATCGGCAATAAAACCGAAGAAGATTATAAGGTAGGTACTACTAAAAAATCTGTAAGTTTACGTTTCGAAAGTAAATTGTTTTTTTAAATAAAATTAGAATTCCTACGGCAGCGGAGGAAAAATGGATAATGGAGAATTGCCGGAAGGCTTGGGATGAACCAACCGGATACAGGCCTGATTTGTATGAGCACTGGGTAACTGGAAGAAAATCCGACTCGGTGTATAACGAAAGTAGTAGTGAAGAAGATACTATCAATAGCTCATCTTCGTCTTCAGATTCTTGGCAAGATTCTCAAACTTCTGTGAAAATACTTGTTTCACCGGCTGCTGAACTTTCTCCAGAGTCGTCTGCAAGTTGGTAAATTCAGTTAAACGACCATTCGACAACCAACTTTTAAGGCTAACTCCCTTCTTCCAATACATAAATAGAATTTATGTTTTTAGGTATAAGAATAAAAAAGTCAAAACCATTTTTCGATTATTTGTGTTTAAAAAGTTGGGATTAAAGCTATAAAACATCCTTTCAGCTTTAAGCTGCTGATAAAAGGTCAAAGACTGCTTTTTGACGTTTCCTAAATTATACTTTAAAAAGTTTTCAGTTTGATGATAAAAATAAATATAAACAGTGAACAAATTTGGAATTACAAAAAAATGACGAATGTAATTTAGAAGTTTTAGGAGTTTATAAATCCTTTAATGGGTTTATGTATTCGCTACGATTGTGAAACAAACCGGAGTTTTTCTGTAGTTCCTTCAACTGAAAATTATTTCGGAAAGTATTGTGAAGGCGAGCGTTAAATAAAAATTTATTTATGTAGAAATAAAAAGCCCCATCAAAGGAAATTGTAAAGATGCAATCGCAGAAGTACTCCATGATAAGTTAAATTGTAGTACATTAATTCTGAAATGTCGGGCTGGTTTTATAATACGAAATTACGTTTGCGTAAATCACTGAATGCTTAGTTATGAAAAGCGTTATTTATTAGATGCTTTAGAATCTTTCCAGTAAATTCAAAATTAATCTGGAAATCTGCAACATGCAATCTGCATTTTGAATCTTAAATCTGCTATTTTATTACTCTTAAATTAATCCTTCTTCTATAACTTTCACGTTAGGGTAATTTCTTTTTTACATTGTCGTCGTAACCTACGTGTGCGTGATGTAAAACTTGGCACAATTTCTATTTTATCGCAGTTATCGGATAATTTAGATTTTTCCAACTAATATTGCAATCTGTTACATTTGACAACTAAAAATACCTACTCTTAAAATAATTTATTAAGTCAAACCCGGTCGATGTATTAAATAATAAAAATGGATTAAATTTGAAACCCTTGATTTTTAATATGTAGGCCTGAAGTCTAAAATTGGAAGACATCTACAAAAAACGTGATCTTTAATTCAAGTTGTTTCATGTGAGATCTAAAAATAATCTGTTCACCTGTCGTACCACGCTCTGAAGCGACATCCCCATAAAGAATTAAATAGACTACCCCCGACAACAGCAGCAAACCTAAATTTTGTCACTGAGAGTAGGAACAACATTTCGAAAAGTGTAAATGCAACTTATCTCACAAGAAAATTCGGTTCTCAATTGGATTTCATCAGAAATCTTGCATGTTTAGAGATAGCTACAAAACACAAAGCGATTACACATCAACGTCAAAAAATCAAAAAAATTTGTATTTAATAAGTAAATTAATCAAAATTATGAGAATCAATTCAAGGAAAGCAGCAGTTAAAAAGATGAAAAAAGATTAGCAACTGAGAATATAAAGCAAAATCTTCATTGTTGGCATTATTTCGATTTAAGACAGTACATAAGTTTAAATTGTAATCAATTATTCTACCTGTTTACTTTTCCTACGAAGTAGATAATATTATAACAATTTTTAGCCGTGTGAGATCAATATAATTGTAATTGCGATAATTACTCAAAGTAAATATAAATTATATTATTAATCAAATTAAAAACAACTACAAACAAAATTTAATTTGACGAGCACTTAAAATTCGTATTTGGTGTAATTACTATCTACATAATTATTTTGCGAATACTTTTCATATAAAGCCTTTTGTTTGACAATTAGGAAAAATGGGTTTGCAGGAGATAAACTAAATTCTTAATGAGCGTATTTTAATTAGCGCGATATTATTGTTTGTGATACTAAACAAATTTATTACAAAATTATTTACCTGAGGGCCACTTCTTTCAGTCTTGTAATGGTACTACAGTGATTATTGTTTTTTTTTCTGGAGAAAAATTCTCAGTTTTTGAGGCGGGCGAGTCAGCTGTTTGATGGATGACTGTAGGGAGCCCCAAAGGTACATAAACTTTGCACCTAATAAAACATGCGATTTTCGAAATTATTTTTAGATGAATATAATGAATTGTCAAAAGTAATTACTTTCTTTAAACTTGAAATCATTGCATTAAAACAAAAGCATAAAATTTTTTTTGTCTTTCCGGGAGTAAAGCGAAAACTTTACTCCCACTTTTGCGGGAGCAAAGTGCCAGTTTACTTAGGAGCGAGACGAAAAGTAAAGTAGCGGGACGAAAAGTAAAGTAGCGGGACGAAAAGTAAAGTAGCGGGACGAAAAGTAAAACAGCGGGACGAAAAGTAAAAAAATCAAATTTATTACTACGTCTAAGATTCCAAAAATGCATACGGTACTTTGACAATGATATCATGTTACGCAAACTACCACATCTGGGGTAGGCATAATAAAGTTTATAGTTATTTTAAAGAAAGGTCGACTACCTAAACCGCTTTGTATTTTTGAAAACTTAAATTTTATTTAACAAATTCTTCTAGAAATTCGAGTAGTTGACGAAATTAAACTTCGAGATATAGAAATAATCGATTTATAGCGGAAAGACAAAAAATAGTATATTCGCGCTCGGGAGTAAAGTGACTTCTCGTCTTTCGGGTAAATTTTCCCCTCGACTGCGTCTCGGGTAAAAACCTTTACCCTCATGACGAAAAGTGGCACTTTACTCCCTCGGTATATAATATACTATTAAAGTTTTTATTTTTTATGCATTTGAAGTTTTCTCACTGTAACTGCATTGAGCATGTGTTTAGGATCTTCGTTTACCTTTTCACAATGTATCAAGATGCATAGTCAGAGTCAAGAAAAAGATGCAAAAGCTCAAGTTCTAAAAAATCCATTTGAACTATGAACTCCTAATAAAAGCTAATAAAATAATAATAACTCATAATAAAAGCAATGATGGTACGAATTGTAGATTTGGTCAGAGAGCGCGATAAAATAGCAGCCCTTTCTCAAAAAACCCGAAAAATTTGTACTTAACCGGACGAAGAATATGAAGAAATGGTTGCGAGGCCCCTAAAAACCTCCAGATGTCTCCCAAAGCCGCAAAACGATTTCCTCCCTGTTTTTTTGCTATCCAAACTAGGGTCCTAGCCGATGCCATAAACCAAGGTTAAGTCTTTAAGAACAATGATGAGAAAATTTTGAAATTTTGCTTCCAAACGTGTAAATTCTCGCTCGACCCAGAAGTGATCATGACACCCAATAAGTTTAACGTGCTGGTAGCTATCATGTCCTATAACGACCAGAAACCAGACGACAAACCATCTCAAAAGGTTCATGTGAAGAAAATCGATCCAACCCCTGGCTACCCAATTCCACCACCAAAAATCGTTACTAATCAGCGAGCTGGCCCAACTCAAAAACCCATTTAAGACCAAAATTAGCCACTACCGCCTGGAGTAGTGATTTGCGGGATTCCATGTACGACTTCTCCAACCGCCATCAAACAAAATCTAATGGCTGAAAGCTGCCACATCACCTCCGTCCGGTAAATGTGCTGCAGCGCTGACCGCCGTCTGAATGACAAGTAATTGCAGCTTCTTTGCGTCACTTTAAAGCTCCAAGGTCTACCCACTTGCAGCTCACTGTAACCAACAGAAGATGCTAGAAATTTTCCCCTCAACGAGACCCTCAACTACCTTAACATCAAACTTACCGTCCAACCTCAAACGTCAAGCTTCCGATACTAATAACGTTCGAACTCAAGCCGACGACTACTATTAAAAGTGGAAACCTATACTTTTAAAGCAATGGTGAAAGATTTACTCAAGACCTCACAATGCGAGGACATCTAAGATGTTCTGGACATCGTCCTTGCCCTACAATTCTATACAATTAAAAAAATTGCCTACAATTCCTAGAATCTCGTTATCCGCGACTAAGAAAATACGCGATTGCTACGCCTTCTCATGGAATCGCCTACTCAACTACAAAATTGCTTCTAAAACTCTGCTTCCTAACAAAGCTCTCACTGGCCTTGGACTTGTATCCTCAGAGAGATAGTTCGATATCCCGGACGGCAATTTTAAAAATTTCTGAAAGAAAGAATGATAAAAACGGCTCAAAAAGCAACGATAAAACAAAAAAATGGAGAACCATTGCAAATAGGGCTTATAATTTAAAAAAGGTCAAAATTTGACATAAATAGCATTTACAGACAATCGATTGAATGCCGCTAAGCCCCGCCCATCGCATAAGTTTTTTTGCAAAAATCATTCAATTCATCATTTTCAATCGAAGTTTATGTGTCCAGCGTGGATTTTAAAGACGCTAGTAAATTGGGCCGGCGGTCAATATATTTTTTGAAGACGTTCTAATCTTCCAAAAAGTGCTCTTAAGGAGGGGGTGTAGGTATTTTTTTGCTCTTAAGGAGGAGGTGTAGGTATTAAGGTATTTTTTGGTCAAATTTAAATCAAAAACAGTAACTAATACCTATTTAAGGGATAATGAATCAATACCGGACACAGTTGCGTTGTCAAAATTAATTCTGCGCTTCGCTCCGCTCCGAGACGACTCTGAGTTGTTTTGATTAATGTTTTATTGGCTAATAATATCCCTTAGAGCTTTCCAACTCGAAAAAGGTGCTACTATGAAGGGGTAGGTAGAATTTTTTTTTTTTGATATCCTTAGGGGCCTTCAAATCTTCCAAAAGGTTCTTCTAAGAAGGGAATAGTTATTTAGAAATGTAAAATTTGTAAATTGGCAGTAATACTACCAATATACAAAAAGAAAAAGATTAAAATAATTCAACCTTTTTTAGCCCAATTTACATGGGACCCTTATAATCTTTTAGCTTAATTTACAGACGGGCTTGAAGAAACTTTGACCACCTGGTCCAATTTACAAACACCGGATTTTAATGTGGATCCGAGATTAAACGTAGTTGTGTTGTCAAAATCAACTCTTCGTGCGTTCCGCTCCCTACGCTCTCAGTCGTTTTGACTAACGCTGGACTAATTAAAGATATCTCTCAGTCTGGTCTAACTCAGCAAAGTGTGTTACTAGGAAGGGGGTGGATGTGAATCATACCCTCGATATGAAACTCACAAAAATTGAAATTTGCTTCATGTTAAATGTACGTTGATGTAGCTACGACTGCAGCTGAGACCACGGATCTCTTTAAAAAAATGGACTGCTATTACTTATTGTTCTTAATCCAAAAAAGTAAGGCCTATATGGGCGCTGCCAAATATTTACTGAGTTATGTTCAAATATTTACTGGTTTATGTTAGTACTAAAATTTGTAAAATTCACTTTTGAACATTAAGTCAACCTCATTTCTTGTTATGAGCAGTTCAATGTTAAATTATCTTTCAAAATCCTAAATTACTATTGGCTATAATTTTTTTACTTTTTTGACTTCGAATAGCAGTCTATGGATTTTAAGAAGTCTGTGGCTAAGACTAAAGCAAAAACACAATGCACCATCAGGTCTATTTTTGAACAGAAATTTGAAACTTTTAAAATCAATTATTAGCTAAACTAATTGATATACGGCATTGCTCTATATCTAAAACGCTTTATTTTAATCTTGTCTATCAAATTCCATTGAGTTTTCTGTAATAAATATAATATCCTCGAGTCCGGGTAAACCAACTAGAACCATCCTCCGATGTAATGCCTTGATAAACAAGTCCGTTGAAAGAGATATAAGACAATGCCTTTGTGCTCCACACAAGTCCACAAGTTTATCGTTAAATTTGCAAATAAAAATTGAATGTGGAGGGGTAAAGCAGTAGATGTTCACTACTTGCAGCTATAACATCGAATAATACGAGGGCTGTATGGCGCTGCTAATATTTAAAAATGATATTTTTCGTAAATATAGTCCTTCACAACAATACTGTCAAACTGGGAAGTCGATGTCTCGTTTAGTTTATAAATGCCAGCCATTTAAATAAAACAACTTTTTAAATTTTACAACAACAGAAAAAACTGAATATCCAGCGATGATAAAATACTTGTTTTTGGAAAAGAAAACAAATGATGAAATCGAAACGAAGCTAAGGGAAGTTTATAGGGACTCTTCAGCTTTGTTATCAACCATAAAATATTAGATAGCTGAATTCAAATTTGGTCATACAAGCATTTTTTGTGAAGATCGTTCAAATCGTTCAAATTAGGTTATCAATTCAGAAGTGATTGAAAAAATCCACGATATCGTGATAAATGATTCGAGAGTAAAAATGCGTGAGATAGGTGAGACTGTGGGCTTCTCAATTGAACGAGTGCAGAATATTTTAACAACTCATTCGGATATAAAAAGCTATCCGCGAGATGGCTGCCGCGATTGGACACAATTGACAACAAACGTGTGTGTCAACTTCAAAAGAACGTTTGGCTGTGTTAAAACGCAATCGGAATGATTTTTGGCGTTGGTATAATATACTGTTGACAAAACATAGATCTTATAATATGAAAAAATGGCTCGGTTTAAAAAATTTGGCTCTAACAATGAGGTTATTGCTGAAAATAACACTTATTTTGAAGGGCTGGGGCAATCATACTTTTTAGAAGAGATACAAATCAAAGAAAAAAGTTGGACTAAGTGTATTGAGTTGAAAGGTGATTACGTTGAAAAATAACATAAATTTTACACATAAAAATGTTTTTTTCTAGTCAAGGCCAGGTACTTATCATACTACCCTCGTATGTTATTTTTAATTAATTTTGCAATTTATTTTTAAGGATTTTGATCTCTAGCTTAGGTTAGTGTTAGTTTATGTTATTTATTTAGTAAAAGAAAATATGTCATTAATATACAGCACCTTTTCAAGGATCCGCTTTCATAGCTCATATCCATGACGATTATTAGAAATTTTTCCAATTTTGTGGATAGATTTTTCGGGAAATTAACCCATTGTCAGAGATGATTATTCGTCTTTCGGCACCACAGAGTGAAAATCATTGACACAAGTAAAGATCATAGTTTGCTTGCGTGTTATAATTGGTGACAAATAAAGTTGTTTACTTTTTAAAAGCTAAAACGAAAAAAAAATTGTATTTATTATTTTAAGTACTAAATAAATAAATTTCGATCGTATGAGACTTTTTGTGTTGCAAACAGACATATGTAAAGATAGACAGACAGATCTGGAATGCAAAAATATATAAAACGAAATTGTAGTTTACACCTACTGGAAACTTTCCCATTCCAATTAAAATTCCGCATCCTAATATTTACACATCTTTCATCAATATAAATTTTCAATTTTGACACTTTTTAGTCATCTCAAGATAATCTTTAGGTTACCCTTAGTCACTCTTGGATTAACATTGCGCATTTGGTCTTATAATTCCTAAATTTCTTTTTTCTATCAAACAAAATTAAATCTTCAAAATATTTGTGTTCATTGACCGTTGGAAATCCCGAAACATCCCACACTGACGGCTTCCTTTATGAACTTAACCCCGAGATTTCCTTAATAAACTAAATCCAAGGTTTAAGACTAGACAATTTGATGTTGCTTTGAGGTTTAAAGGAATAGACGCTCGTGTTTCACTGGAGTTTTTGACAAGAACTTCATGTCTTT
Organism: Rhagonycha fulva; assembly: GCA_905340355.1. Taxonomy (NCBI): domain Eukaryota; kingdom Metazoa; phylum Arthropoda; class Insecta; order Coleoptera; family Cantharidae; genus Rhagonycha; species Rhagonycha fulva. Next base: position 43,149,987 of record HG996556.1, read on the forward strand.
GTTAACCCTCGAAGCGGTTTAAACCGTCAATCAAAATTTCTATATTTTTTATTTTCCACCACGAACAAAAACTGCCGTTTTCATTCCACAAAAGCATTGTTCAATTTTGTTTTTTTATTTAGTTTGCTTTCATTTTGTTTGATGTTCCAGACTTGTTCACACTTCTTCGAGTATAAAGATCAAATCGATATTGGTGCATTCTTGACGTGCGTATGGAGACATTAGCTATGCGTCTATTTGTGACAACCCAATTCAACACGTAATGAGTTTTAGAAGAAAGTTCGAAGTGACATGCCAAATTCGTATTAAAATAGATCAATGAGACAAAAATAGAATGTTTTAAAATATCGTTACATAGTTAGCTTTCCTATTTACTTTTAACTAAACTATTTTTATAAATGTGTGTAACGGACACGGATTCTCTGGCCAATATAGGCACCGACATGTCTGATACGTATGTTTTTCTCTATTCCTGTAAAAAAATGTGTTTATAATATTGCAGACTTGATTATCTTTTGACAAATCCAGTGACATTGTTTACCTCGAAGCTAAATTAGCTAATTTATTATATTTACGTCGAGAGTAAAATAAAGCGCCAGTTCACTGAATTTCCTTTTAAGCTTTGTTTACTTCCCAATTTATCACTTACTTAAAGTCTTTGAAATGTGATCTTTGTTCTTCCAATTCTGTTCGATTCCATCAAACATTTCCGGCAGCTTGCAAAAATCATGTGTCACGGTCTCGTGGCATCCTCGATTAATAGCACCAAGTGTCATTGCTTTGAGTTGAAAAGTAAACATTAGAAATGACTAACGAATTGTTAATTATTTTAACGATTAACACAGCGTTTACTAATAATGAAAAGGAGGCGTTTTTCACACATGTGCGTTGTTGGTGTATTCGAAACGATTCACTACTATTAACTCCTGCAGTTGTATGCGCGTTGTAACGGCGATAACAGGGTTTTTCGCTTAGTCTTGGAAAACTCGAGTCGACAACGATGTTATGCTACCGAAAGAAAAGTTTTTAAATTTTACAGTTATTAAAATATGGTTACAAATATTACACAAAAAATTGTAAGTGACCGTTTTTTCATTTTATTCGATTTTAAACGTTTCAATTTGGGCTTTTATAAACTAGAACATCCAAGTTTTTGAGAACTTTTGTCATAAATCTTAAACTTATACAACGAATTTCTTCAGTAAAAGCGTCCAATTTTAGTATTATTATTTCATTCATAAAATCAATTTTATATAAATAATTTTTTTATCAAACTATTAATTGATTGCGGTGTGGTAAGTTGCCTTGACGACTAACAATTTTGTGTTCCTTCTCGATTATTTTTTTTCACCTTCGATCGTTATTTTTTAAACATAACACAATAATTGCACAATTTCTTTATCCTTTTTTTTATATTCGAATAAAATATTTACCCTAGAGGAATAACCCAGAACGTCATGAAATATTAATTCAACGTAATTTTTTAGCTTAATTACCTAAAAGGTTTAAATTTAAAAAATGTTGGGTTAATTTTTTACAAGTACTGAAAGTTTACAAAACAGTAAGAGGATTACAAATGTTTTATAAATTATTATAATACTTCACTACGTTGGGCGTCGGTTTAACCCCAAATTGTTGATTATGTAAAGCAATTTTTCTTCGCCCTTCAGACCGCAGGATCGTAGGTGGATTTCACAGTTGTCACCAAATTTTCTCATTCTTTATTTAGGATTTCACGTTTGTTTGGAGGGACTTCTTTGAATTCCTTAGCAAACACGTTGAAAATTTCCGAAAAATTATAATTTTTAATACAACATAAAAACCACGTGAGAAGCACGTTAAAAAATGTGTATGTGCTTAATTGGAATTTTTCCGGTTTCAAAAATTGTGTAGCCGTAAATAAGCCCTTTTCGCCATCTCATGCATCATATAACATTATTTTTTTGTTAATTAACGAAACGTTTACGTAAAACTTCACGTTATTACACCTAATGGGTGATAATAATAATTTACTTAAACGTTACAATAGAAATGCAATTATTAAATTAAAAGTTTATCACGAAACTCAAATTTTCGGTACCGTCAGGATACAAAAAAGGGTTGATTAAAAGCATCTCTGGTAAATTAATTAAAATTATATCCTTTACCGAACGTTTATTAAGCTACTGTTGGAAATTTTAGTATAGAAAGATAATTAACCTATAAATTCCTGTTTTGGTCTCTGGAGTTTTGATGGACCTTAATTTACTATCAAACGTGTTTTGATTGCCGCACTCAACCGTTATTTTAGGGACCAACGCAGTTATCCTTGAAAGCTAACGAAGAAACCATCAGATCAGAAACGTGATCATTTTTTATACTTTTGCATATAACTCTTAAACGATAACGAATTTGAAAAAAATTTTAAAATAAAAGGTGTAGATAATCAAAAAACACACGTTTTTTATTTTAAACTTTTCTTCTGTAAATGTAACGGTGTGGGAGTTATAAACTGTTGAAACATCACCTGAATCACAAACTTCCGCTAACGTGAGTTAAACGAAAGTTGCACTTCTAGAAGAAATCGACAAAATTTATAAGCAACAGAATTTTGTCCAACGTAAACCAACTACATCATTTTTCTATCTCCTGGTTTGATTTATCCTTTAGGGTTGTCGACTCGGTACGTACAGAAATATTTGATAAATGGCGATCAAAATTGCTATAAAATACAAGTCGTCCTTTGATTTATTTTGTTATCTTCTGCAGTTTGTTCAACTATCTTTACGACGTGAGCTGGGTACTCCGAAATGATAGACTTGTTTTACCCAATAATAACTTTGGAAGGAAATAAAACATGGAGAAAATTTACGCACGTTTAGGAATTTATAGCAGAATCTCGGATCGCGCGAAAAGTTAATTTGGCTGGATGAGAACAGCCAATCTCGATTAAAATAATTCGTACGCTTTTATCCTGAAAATTGTCTAACTGCGTGGTTTAAAAATGTTATGCTCACATTTTACGTTTTCGCGTATCTACGAAAAGATGATGAGGGTGTAAGATTAAGGACGACGACCTTGATATGTTGGTGCTAATCGCAAGGTTTCTTGACTGAAATTGTTAAATTGGATTTCAAATTTATCAGTTTTCACATGAGGGTTGGTATCGAAGTTCCATGCATCACCGATTTAACTGAATCTGTTAGTCTTCACGATTAGGTAATTCCCTTATTGTCGCAAACATTTTGTACTTCCAAAGTTTATCTTGCTTAACCTAGTTTAAATTAAATTATTTTATTAAATATTTATCAGCGTCTTTAAAAGTGGGTCAATTAAGTCCTAAAATGTAATTAAATAAACCTTGGAATTAGTTTTACAAAAACATCGCATTATAAATTAAGCAGTGGAATGGAAAAAAAGGCAAAAAGGATTCCAGAAACTAACTCGATTTTCCCATCTTGTATTTATATTTTGATGCTGACTTACTTTTGATGAGTTTCATCTATTTTCAAAACTTTTAATTAACTTCTCTTTGAAATCGATCAAATCTTATATTTGTGTTAGAAATGCGAGTAACTTTTATTGGACAATTTTTTGTGTTGTGATTGTGTTCTTGTTTTATCTGTTTGTATTTGGAGTAGATTAACAAAGGTGAATCAATAATTTCTACATGGAACTTGTCATGTTAATATTTTACTTGTTATACTTAACTCGAGTGACTTCATACCTATTTTAATACTTTGTGAAGATTTTGCTGAACAAACTAAAATTGCATTACTCAACTACCGTATTATACAAAAGTAATCATGTATACGTTTTGCAATAATTGAAACTAACATTTTGCTTTTCACACAAAAAAGTTCGTTTCAAGTAAATTATGCAGAATTATACTACAATAATTGCAAAATCTAGCAAGTTTTTGCAGAATCACAAAGTAATTATCAAAAATAGTGTAAAATAAAATTTCCTTTCCCCTTATAGCATTTTTATTCCTACACTTGCAAAAATGCCCGAAAAATTTGCTGATGCAGTTACGCCTTCCAATCCGTTTATCAATATTATTCAACATGTTTGAGCATTTTCCACTTTATCCATCTCAAAAACTTGGAAGATTAGGTACCGTCAAATGGGAAGGAATGAAGACGAACAATGTTAAAAATGTTCAATCTTCCATTCTCAGAGCGAAGAGTTGAATAATTTCAACATTGGTCAGATTCACCCCATTTGTTCTATGATATCAACTTCCAATAAGCATTTAAATCCTAGCACCTCAAAACACTATTGAGTTCTACCAACAAACTTTGTTTACAATTAATTGAACGAATGTTTAGGTATGTAAATAAATTTAAGTATGTAAATATACGAACTTTATTTATTACACATTTAATAATCCCAGAAATGTTTACTTTTTGGTTATTTGTTTCGATTATTTCATAGTTCTGTATGCATTACACCGTTACGTGATGATACCTCATGCAAACAGGCTTATCAATGGATTTAAACTTGCTTTTGAAATCCTCTCATAAAAAAAATCAGTTAATTTTATCTATCCATTCATTATTCGCAATTCATTTAAATGAAAACTTACAAGAAAGTCAATACTGGCCTTCCGCAAAGGTTGGTATTGGATAGGTACATGTCGCTGGCCCCCCCCCCCCAAATCGAATTTTTGGGTAAAATTTGCGTCAAACGTTTGAGCATCGTTTGAGCATCAATGAGCTTCCAATATTTTCGTTTGAGCCTTAACCGTCGCGGAGTTATTCGCGAAAACTTTTGGGGGGGGGCTGTAGACATGTTGGCCCCCCCCAAGTGGAATTTTGGGGTGAAAATGGTGTCAAACGTTTGAGCATCGTTTGAGCATCAATGAGCTTCCAAATTTTTCGTTTGAGCCTCAACGGTCGCGGAGTTATTCGCGAAATTCTTGGGGGGGGCTGTAGACATGTTTTTCTATTTTCGTTTTTATTTCGAATTTTTTTTTTAAATTGATGTCTATCGATAGAGATTCGTTTGAGCTTGAATGAGCTTCCATTCCCATCATTTTAATTTCATTTCCTGCAAAGTTACGAGCATTTCAAATTTCGAGTACTCCGGGCAAGTACCGTACAAACATTTTCTATTTTAATTCTATTTTATCGGATTAAAAATTTTGATCCGATTAAAAAAACTTAATCCTGCTTAATTACCATCATCATTTTGATGGAATAATACGGAAGGTGTAATTTTAGAAAAGAATATTATGTTTAATAGAATATCGTGAACTAATAAAATGGTGATATATTATAATTTTATTAAATTAGGAGTAGTTACCTACTCCGGTGCTCGGGTTTACTCGGTGATTTAACATTACAATTCTACAATCAACTATAAACTACACTGGAGAGCGCATGGAATTTTTTCTCTATCCCAAAATTTTAGCTTCTAATCTGGGACTAAATACATAAGTAGATTAAGAAATACATTTATAAACAGTACGAAATAAAATTTTATTAACATGGTCCGGCATAAGGAATTAGATATACAAAGATAAATATGTTATTTATTATTATTAATATTACAAAAATAATTGCAAATATTTTGCACAAAAAGCATTCTATTAATTTGTTTAGTGTAATAATCTAACCAAATCTAACCAATATTCCAATGTTTTCTGCTTTTTTCTTGTATCAGGTCCATTTAGTTTTGGAATGTCAGTGCTTTGAATTGTTATATGAATTCTCTTCAAAACTTGGACGAAATTAAAAATGTGGGGATGGGAATTCTTCATCTTCATCAGCCATTATACGTCCACTCCTGAACGTTAGGCCTCCCTTTTTAGACTTCCTCCAATTGGGGTGAGAGGGGGGTTTGCCCTTTACTCACCACGCTGGGCAGACGGGTTGGCGAGTAGTCCGCAGATAAAGTTTAGACTTTTTAGATCACAGCACAAATCTGACGCAACCAGGATTAGAACCGCGGTTTCCCGCTCTTTAGTCTATCCGTGTTTGATTTACGCTAGACTGCTGGTCATGGGGATGGGAATTAGAGAAATGTTTTTTGAAAAAATTGTTTTCTAACCTAAGCTCGATTGGTGGATTTTTCTTTTAACGGTGGACTAATCAAAAGCAAACCTTCAATTCATTTACTTCTTTTGCATTTAAAAATATGGTACCAAATTGTTCCCCAATCAATACAATTTTTAACGTAGCTTTTTAAAAAAAACTTGAGGCTTTGGAAATCGATTGTGAAATGTGAAGCTGTTAACTTCATCTAACCTAAAAATAATCAAAGCGGGCAGACAATCGCGTGGAGGGGGGGGGATTTAAAGAGGCAATTGTTCTCTCAACTTGCCAACGACGCGACGCTCCGAACTCTATTGGTCCAATCAAGTACAAATAGATTTATTTACTACAGCAAATGTACTATAGATCTATAGGTCTATGCACAGGGACGCCCTCTTAAAAATAAATTATACAGACCTCCATGAAACCATTCAAATGAAATAATAATTTGGACTGTATAATCAAATAAACTAATCAAATAATAACTTAGTTACTGAGTAACTTAAGCTACTCAAGTGTAGGTTAAGACCACGCCATAGAAATCAAAATATTAAACCCCTGATCTTCATGGGTCAGATTACAAGAGATTATTTATGACCGTAGGGGGAATTTACAAACGTCGTTAATAAGGCTCTACTTCATCTCGAGAAGAAAATTTTCAGAATAAAAATCATCCCAGATATTACTCTTTTGGTATGTATGGTTAGCTTATCCGAGTCCGAGAGTAATTTTAGAAGATCTTCATCATAGTAAAATTTTTACAGATTTTCAGCATAATATTTTTAAGTTCTGAGTTGAATATGAAGCCCATTGACTTTCCTTCTCCTCCAGCTACTCCAAGACTAAGACAAATTTGAAGATCTTAGAAAAGCCATGTTAAACCAAACATAGCCTAACTTGAATTACTTTTTTAATTGGTGGCCTCAGACTAGACTAATGAATAACTGCAGTTCATAACAAGTAAAAAACAGGCAGTTCCTTAAAATTTGTATCAATAAAACAATTTCTTTAATTTTCTGTCATGCTTCCCCCATAGATCAAACTAACAAACTGTAGAAAAATGTAAAATATCGAGTAAATTTTATTATAGATGAATTAATTAATTCAATAGTTTACTTTGCGACTTTTGTTTGTTATCTCTTCTTCATCAACTTAGTTTAAGTCTCAAAGCTTGATATTTCAAACTTGTGACTTACTTGTTTATATTTACGTGCTCCTGTCTCCAGATTAATTTTAAACTTTTTAATTTGCTTAAATAATGTGTACAGATTGCTCAGAAATACATTTTTACTTTTTTACCAGTAGAAAATGTATCATCAGGTACAGCTTTATCGATAAAACCAACATAAAATGCGTACAAGGTACAAGTGTACCTATCCAGTAATTTAATTTAACTGTGTTAGAAATCCAAGTAAGAAAAAAGTTAATTTCACAAAATTAGTAGTAATACAATTCAGCTTACATTATTAGATTTACCTGGTTTTAAAAGTGAGATAAAACTGAAATCCCGCCTATAAAATATTCACAACGCATCACTGATTGTCTCCTTGTACTGAATTTTTTTTTAAAAATGTTTTGAAGCTGATTGCACGATCAATTTACCTCAAGTTGATCAATATCCTTTCAGATGAATTGGAAATTGGGAAGAATTAATAAACCGGAAATCTGTCAAGTGTGACTATGCATCAAAATAAGAAAAAATCTTGAAGAAACTCCAACAACATTAAATTTTGAAGGTTTTTGTTATATTTTTGTTAAAAATATAATATCTCTAAGTAAAATTGTTGCTCTCTTTTTTTAACGTCATGATAAAAAATATAGATCGTATTGTGGTTTAATTGTGGGTTATTCGGTGCGTGTTGAGATTTTTCATAGTCATATCAAAAACGGCTAAACGGTTCGACTTCAAATTCCGAAATCATGTTGATAACATTGATAACAATGCCACATTATTATGTTACTGGTGTATTTCACTTTTGTTGAACTTGTAGTTATTATTAAAGCAAATATAGAAATCCCCAATTAAAATAAAATTTTAAACAAAAATAACACAAATTCAAAATAGAAAAAATTTTCAGGGTCATTTTAAAAGCATTTGAAAAGTTAGGTTTGACATTTATCGGTAGTATATTAAGTATAAGCTTATAAGCAAGGGAAAACTCTATTTTTAAAAAAAACTTTTTAAATTGTCGAGTTTAAAAATACATAACATAATAGTAATTAAATTGGAATGTTTCAGTTCAGCTTTTACGGTTCTATAGATTGTGTTATAATCGATCAAAGCATAATATAGCAAGACTAGCATAATAAATTCATCGTATCTTACACACATAAAATTGTGACTTAAAATGTTCAGAAAGAAACTTTTGGCAACTACCAGGCCAAGCGCCAGAGACGTGCTCCGCCATAGTAGATGCAAATTTTATTTTCAAAATATGGAAAATTTTAATTTTTCTTGGCTCAATAAAAGTTTTAATGGCGTATGATTCAAGTTTTAATGGGTCGTTGCGCCCTTAATAATCAGCCGATGTTTATCATTATAAGATACGATAGAAGCGTCGTCTGGCGACGCTCTATAAAAATAGTTCGTTGTCGATATTTATGTTTCTATTGAAAATGCAGTAACTTGCACTTTTAATTTAAAAAAATATATGGGGATCAAATTTAAAAATTTCCACTATACAGAATGATAGAAAAGGGTGCAAAAAGTAATAATAAATCAAAAATTTTGGGGATTATTACAAATACTTACGGCTTATTTTTTCTCAAAAACTGAAAAATTACATGAAATGATATTAAACGACATTGAATTGACTGAAAGAATAAAGTTATCCCCACCCATCTTAACCTATGGTGAGCCTAAATGTGTATAATTTTAATTATTATATTAATCTCTTTTTTGGCGGTATTAGTTAAAAAACTATCGTTTCCTAACACTAACCTAAGCACGACCAATGGATTTCTTTTTTTCTTTTGAAAATTTAAGTCCAAAAATACTTGGATAAGGTTCAAATTGATTTAACGCACGGTTCCTTCTTTTACCAGTTTTCTCATGTTTCTTAACGCTAACCTAAGCACGACCAGTGGAATTTAAGCCATAAAGAGCAGATATTTTAGCGTTTTTTAGTGTATTTTAGTGTACTACTGCTGCTCTCGCATCTCTGAAGCCCAACTGAATCCACACCGATGGCTAATAGAATGCAGTCATTACTGTCGATTTTAGTGCAGATATTGGAAACTTTAAAATTTATTATTAGCCAAACTAATTGATACGGATGCTTCCTGCGCAATTTAATCGCTTAATTTTAATGTAATCTATTTATTCTAGAAAACAAATTATAAAAAGAAAATTTAATTCTGTAGATTTTTCTTTAATAAAGATCTTTGAGGCCGGTTTATGTAACTAGAACCTAAAATTTTTTTTTTGTGCCGTTATAACTTTAGGGTCATACTTTTAGCCTTCATATCTGCATACATTCTAAGAGAAGTTGGACAGCAACAATAGTTATTAAACCATGCAGGGGGCTTGTCGCAGACAAAATTATGATTTAAAATTTGTAACAAATTTTTGCATTTGTTACGTGGTTTTACTTTTTATTTCATTTCACGATATTCTTCGATCCGATCCTGCAGTTTTATTTAATGCAAGTATTCTTATGCATGTGATATAAATTGAATGGTGAACCCCCTGAAGCCTTTGAAAAAGGTGGCATATGAATGAGTTTATATTACTAAATAAATAACATAAGATAACATATAACCTAAGCTATAAATCGGGATCCTTGAATAAGGTGCTTTTCGTATATTAACGGGTTAGTACCTATTAACAAAAAAATAACATATAAACCAAGATATAAACCGAAATTTTTTGACAATTTTAATTATTTTTGCTTAAACGTCTCTGCGTTCAAACGGTCGCGTTCAACCGGAGAACGTCAATGATTATATAAATTCTGTTTGGTCTTCGGTTTCACAAAGTGAAAATCGTTACCAAACGTAAATATATAATACATTCGATTCTCGCAGTCTTCTACCTCACAGGTTAGAGATCATTATCAAATGTGAAAATCACAGTTTTTTCACTACAAGCGCTTTAAACAATTTTCTTTTCTGTTTTCCAAAATTTTGAATTTTTACCTTTTTTTCCATCCCCTTTATTTCTCTTTCATCTATTTAACAAAGACACTTTTTTCCAATTTCCTGATTTATTTTCAGTACAAATCAAATTTTCACATTATTTCAACGCATACGAAATGAAATCGTCTTTATAATGCAATTTAAACTTAAACTAGTAAAGGTAGTTTGGTGTAGTGGTTAGGGAGTGGAGCTATAGATCTAAAGGTCTTTAGGTACGAATCCCGATCGCTCCCAAATTTATCTGTGCCGTAAAAAGGATATTTATGTAAATAAGTACCTATTAAAATACAAAGACGGTATTCACATTACGATATTTTTTTAACTAAAATTTTTTTGCAATGATCTATACAACATTTATTTACGGTCTAGGACATTTAAACGCAAGGACGTTTGAACGCAGAGACGTTTGAACGCAGGGACGTTTGAACGCAGAAACGAGCGCGAAAAATTAGATGCAATTGACCCCCCATTTATTAATAAAAAATAAATTGTTTCCTAACATTAACTTAATCTCGAACGGTGAATCTCTCTTTTAATGGCCCTTTCTCATTAAAAAAAAAATGTTTTCTAACACTAACCTAAGCTCAACCCGTGGATACTTCTTTAATGGTTTGCTCTAAAAATGTAGTTTTGTAACACTAACCTAACCGTGACCGGTAGATCTTTCTTTTAAAGATTCACTATTAAAAAATAAATTGTTTTCTAACATCAACCTAAACTTGACCGATGTATCTATCTTTTAATGGTTCCCCTTTATTAAAAAAAAATATTTTCTAACACTAACCTAAGCTCAACTTGTGGTTATTTCTTTAATGGTTTGCTTTAAAAAAATCGTTTTGTAACACTAACCTAACCTAGACCGGTAGATCTCTCTTTTAAAGATTCACTAATAAAAAATAAATTTTTTCCTAACATTAACCTAAGCTCGACCGATGCATCTCTCTTTTAAAGGTCTCTCCCTTATTAAAAAAAATCCGCCAAATAGCCTTTCTTACAGCACTGCTAGTTTTGTTCACCTGCTTTTAGCAGATGTTTCATAGAAAATTTGTTTCTAATTATAGGTCTGTTTGGTATGCTACACCGAACTACTCGGAATAAGTTAGTGTAAAAAATTGCAAAAATTGATTGGCGTAAATAGTGGGTTGGTAATTGTACACCAATCAATTTGTAGTAGTGTAGTTAGTGTAGCACTAGGATTGTGGTACCAAACAAAGCTATTGTGTTTTAGATGTTTGATTCTTCACCCTGTATAAATCATTTTTTATAAATTATATATTTTTATAAATTTTTTTATAAATTATATAATTAAATTAAATTTTATACGAAAAACTTTACCCTGAATGCGGTCCTTAAAAATATGATTTGGAAATCTATGTTAATTTCCACTCTGTATGGTAAAATTGTTACTACTTTAAGGAATTAATAAATTAAGCCGAATAACAAAAGAGCATAGTTTAGAGGGCAGTTTACATAACCCCTAAAATTTGTTATCGGGGGGGGATAGTTCAAACTTCTTTGGTAAGGGAGCGTCCATAAATTACGTAAGGATGATTTTTGTAATTTTTGACTCCCTATTCTCTCACGTAAGGGTTCAGTGCCGGCAACAGTTGAGTTGCTTGAGTGGCCGAGCATCACACTACGGATTTTGAGCACGACACGGGAAAATACAAAGCAGTTAACAATTTTGAAAAAGAAAACACGAAACTAAACCATTTCAAGCAATTGTTATGTATATTGTATAGTATTATGTGAGTACCACACAGAAAACCGAAAATATGTAAGTTCAAACGTCCGATTGCAGATTTAGATTTTTTGCTATTTTATAGAAAAGTAACATTTATTACTTATTTATTATTAATAATAACAATAAATAAATTAAATATAAAATTTAAACAAAATAAAGGGGGGTTCAATTGCATCTAATTTCTCGCGCTCGTTCCTGCGTTCAAACGGCTGCGTTCAAACGGCCGCGTTCAAATGTCCGGCTCCGATTTATTTAACAATAATTATTTCTTGACAACAATATTAGGGGTTCTAGGGGAAAACATTGTCGTATCGTATGTTTTAAGCCAAAAATTTCTAAAACCTTTAGCTTTTCAAAATCTTTTTTAGTTTTAGAACAGTCATTTTTCGTGCAGCATTAGGTTATTATTATCTTATTGATTATTTTGCTTGAAGAATATACGAACAACTGAACAACTTATACTACGTCAATTTACTGATTGTTCTTTATTTCTCGGAAGTCTTTTTTAGTTTACCTGTTTATTCATTATTTTTAGCTGATTGTTAAACAATCGTAAAATGGATGACGTACTGGTGGGTGTCTATTTTAAAAAATTGTAAAATTTGATTTACAAAATCTTCTTTTTATGAATAATTTATTTTAAATTCAGGATCAGGTTTCAGGATTTACATATTTTTACAAATTTTTTGTGTAAGCATAGCAGTTTATTTTAAAGTGGCCATGCTGGTAGACTTCATATTAAATTCGATCTCATTTTGGGAAAATGACTTTTGTGTTTGATTTTGTCCAAGTTTTTATAAACATCGAACAATAAAAAAATCTTTATATCCTGGCATCATATGTACCTACTCTTGAATGGTTGTAAATGCTGTTGAGGATTATCGGGTTATAACATTTTATTATTATGTTTTACCATTATGCAACGTTTATTTCTTTATCCAGTCGCGTTATTGTCCTCATATCGTCAATATCAACTTGGGATATTATCGAGTTTAGTATATTATTCGAATGTATCACAGTATTTTTTGAATTATGCCTAAGTTATCTATTCGGAACATATTTCTTCGTCCTTGTTGTAAATGTGTTCTCGATCTTGGATTGATGTCAAATTTAAGCAATTGCTTATTTGAATGAATTTGATTTTATTGAAACAGCTAAAAATAAATTTGTTTAACATTTTAAAAGGTTTCCAAAATGACACAGTTACACCATCCTAACTTGTCAATTTTGCAGAAAATTGTCAATATGTAAGCTGCAAGATTTACACATAAAGTTTGTGCATTTCTTGAAGAGAATTCAGAAATTGCATAATCCTGACTGGTCAAAATTTCAATTTTGAAAAAAATTGAATAATTTAATGCTGTGAAGTCTGGATCATCCCAATCCTATCACTCCCCAAAACCATTCCAGCTGTAGAACGAACTCCAGGATCTTAGCAAGATGGAGTGTAATTTTGCAGTTTTTTGACTTTAAAAATGAAATTAACACATTATAAACTTTCCTATAATAATGTGATCTTCAAAACTAAATAATGCAGTTATGGAGATTGCAAACTTATAAACCAAATTTTTTAAAATTAGTTTCATGTTTCAAGAAATTTTATTAGAAAATAACTCGATAGGGAAAGCTCTTAACAAAATGGATTTTTCAAGTTTTATAATATTCGACTTGAATGAAAGTTTTAACAATTCCTGTCGCAAGTGGTGACTAATAGTGATGAATCTAATATTGAAAACCTCAAGTGTACAAAGTTCGAAAGTGACAGTTAATTTTATTTTTTCCCGATTTGCTTTTTCTGTTTGTAGGTGATTGAATTCATAATTGATTACTTGGCAATACAATGAAGCATTAAATTATTTAGAACGCGTTATGTTTACATTTAATCATCGTAAACTTTTTCTGTTCCGATGAAATCATTATTTGATAGTTGAACTATATAAAACGCACTTTTCTTATTTGTCACGTCTTTCCGGTGCGTAATTTTAGAAGAACCAAAACAAGATATTGTTTTGAAAATCTTCCACACTTTTCCGGAAAACTGAGTGACGTCAAACTAACTAAGTTTGTTGATGAGTAATTTAATTCTTAAAACTGTACATCAATTAATCACTATTTAACTTAATCTTATTAATTGAATTTGTTTCAGGTACCAATAAAAATGCCTAAAGTGATTAAAACTTAATCAGCAAATTAAACGACCAACAATGAACGATACCTCTTGGAATTCTTCGTACTTGTTTGGAATTGATAATGAAAGTGGATGGGGTGACAGATATTTTTTTACCTACTTTAGTGAATTTGGGGAACGAATGCTTGCATCGATTATCGCAGAAGTTACCATACTCGGCATCATATTTTTTATATCGGTGTTTGCCAATGTCACCATTGCTGTTTGCGTATTCAGGTGAGTTAAATCAACATTTATCCTAAGCACTCAAAAATTGTCCATGCATAATTTCTAAAGCTAAAGTGACATAGTTATATTTTTTATATAACTTTCCCATACGGGAAAGCCACAGTTGTTAGGCTGTCACCATCACTAGGTGATTTAAAAATCTAAATACTGATATTGGGTATTGATTCCATAAAAGATATAATAATTAATAAAGTTGAACCATCAGAGCACGGAAAATGCTGCTGACATATTTTTTTAATATTAAAATAAAACTAGGAAAAATGGAAGAATGCTGCTAAAAGTCAATTAAAATCAAATAGCAATTATTTAAAACTGAGACTGGACGGTTTGAAATTTGAATTATCCGAACGAATAGACAGACAGACAGATACGCAGCTATGTAAATCATAATGCTTTTGCTATACTGCGAATGGAAGTCCAAAATTTTTGGGCTTTTATTTTGGTATGATATGCAGAGGTATGATATATTTGGTATTCAGATATATCTATTTATGTTTCCATATCCCTTAAAAATTGCTTTGTAAGAGCAAATTTGACTCATAGCACAGCTATGGAAATCGATACAAATTTAGTACCTAACGTGTAAGACGGGCGGAAAAATCAAAAGCATATTAGAGTTTTGAGGGGTCACAATTTTTTTACTTTTTTAAGTGAAATGATCAAATTTGTTAGAAAAAACCTTCTATAATCAGCAAATTTACGTACTTACTTACAACGAGCAAAGTTTTTGTGTCTCAATCTCTTCTGAGTGAGGCCGAAGGCCGAGTACGCACATCAATCACGTATGATTTTTAATTTTCATTGCAGATTTTCGGCCATATAACACAATTGTTATATGTATTTGGTTGGAAAAGATGGTCATTTACTTTGTAACTAACGCGATTAACTATGAATGCGAGGTATCGGGTTCAAACCTGGGGAGAGTTAAACTTTTTTACGAAAAACTCTCCGTACTGCAGAAAGCACGTTTAGTCGGCAGTCTTTCTAACAAGGGGACACTACAGTTAGTATATCGCCAATCAAGATCCCAATTTGTTTGGTGATTCTAAGAGCCAAAAAAATTATCACTTTTTTGTCGTTTAGTTCATTGCCTCTTAGTTTTTGAGTTATGAATTTTTGAAAATGAACATAACTGCTATTATTATTAGCTCTTATTAGAAGAAACCGTGAGAGTATTGAAATGGTAATTCGTAGATTAAAAAATAAATAAAAATTATAAAATATAATAATTTTAATAATAAATTACATTTTCAGAAAAAAAGTTGATTTGTGTGAGGATCAAACTTCGATCTTACAGATTGCCATTCCAATAGCAGTTAAACCATTTATGTCTATTTTTAAAAAGTCATAATTCAAAAACTAACGCCCAATGGACTAAACGCTAAAAAATTGATAATTTTTTTGGGTCCTAGAATTACCCAAACAATTGGGATCTTGATTGCTAATATACTCACTGTAGTGTCCTCTTGTAAGTTAATGAATTCCCACCATTATCAAAAAACAGGGCTACAGGCACATCCGAAAGGTGAAAGAGCTACCTGCTCTTACGCCCTTCTGCAAATTTCAAATATGTCGGCCCAAATCACAGTTGTAATGAAGCAGTTGAAAATAATTTGTTGGCCATAATGCAAAAATGTAGGTCATATTCTGAAGCGCTTGTTTGGCTTACCATTTAGCACCGTCTGTGATTCTGTGAACGACCCTGAATTTAAGGTTATGTTTCACAAAACAACCGGTGGCCATTTTGTTGGTGAACATGGCCTAAAAATTGCAGTTTTCTGATCTCTTGAACTTTTTTTGTATCAAAGCTCAGCCTGCAGCCTTCACACTTTATATGTCATATAAAATAGCTCGGCCTTCGGCCTCCCATTGATTTTTTATAATTTTAATCTTACGATTTTCTTTCATTTAAACTTTAAAGCAATTCTGATTTTATCAACGGCGGCCTTGTGGTAAGGATAAGGTAAGGTAAACTCTCACAATAAAACAGAAACAAAATCTCGTATTCGTCATTAAAACGACTACTATATGAATCTTTCATAAATCTGAGTTAGAAATAATGTAAAAATTGCATGTTATTAGTTTAGTCTTTTAGGGGGGGGGGTAAAATGAGATTTTGCATTTGCGAGAGGCGGCGTTAGGCTCACAGCTCTGCAGCAGTTTTTACCAAAAAAGTCTTTAGTTTAGGCAGTCTTGCAAGGGTAACGATTACAAGCGCTCACATTATGATTGATTGATCATTTTTATATCTTGTTAAAGTTTGATATTAGTGTGAGTAATGTCTTGCTCCATTTCTGTTTTTGGACGGCGTTTTAAGACAATAATCATAAATCAATATTAAGGTTTTTTTTAACCATCTGGCAAGACTTTTGTTGTTACAGTTTTTTTTCAACTTTGTTATCCGACCAGACTCGGCTTATTACGTTTATGAGCTTTGTCTTTATTATCCAAGAGCCATACCACCATTTCCAACTATCGTTTTTGTTGGGAAGTGCTGAGTTTGTTAGTTAGAGAATTTCTTTACATACACACTCATCAAACAGTGATTTATTTGCAAAGCTGCCCCAAGATTACATTTTATTTGGAAAACCTATACGTCGCAGTTTCCCAGATCTCGACAATTATCATCAAATGATAGTATATACCGACATCGTGGCAGCACAAATTGAAGAGCCACCTTCTCTGGATTTTGAATGATTTTGGATCTTTGTTTTGGCAACCCTTTCATCAGGTGTTTAGAGGAACAGTTTATATTTCATAATATCAGTTAGTATTGATAAAAAATATAACATTTTTAAGTGTTTTATCTTGATTTATTTACAGTTTACACTAACATTTTAAAATAAATCAGTTCATACTCGTAGTTATAATCTCTATAATAATATAGGAAAACATAAATTTACTATTAAACAATAATCTAGTATTTCAGGGCATCAAAATAAAAATGTAATTTAAAAATTATTATCTTTTTAAAAACAACCCAATAAAATATTTATGTTAAGCCAACAAATAAGTATATCACCTACAGGTGCCTAAATGATGCATTCTTATGGGTTCTTATTATAAAATGGACCATTCGATTTATTTAAGTTTTAGTAGCGCTAATATTTCACGTACGTCGTAATTTCATATTACCTCGACATATCTTTGAAATGTTTATAAGGGGTTAATTGATATTGAAGTCGTAAACCTCACGGTGTAGTATAAATTTCTTATAATAAGACAACAAATTAAATTTATGTCCTTTTCTAACGCTGATGGTGTTGACGAATAAGTTGCAAGTACTCAAAAAAAGTAGCTCGTTATCTTCTAGTTACTTTACGAGGACATCCTGTATGATCCTTAATTAAACCTTACGGTTATATTGTATTAATTATCATTTCCAGTTATGGGAATAATAATCTCATCAAAGTGATGCTACTTTGTGTTTTATGTAAGCAGACTAAACAAAACGTAATTTTAAGACAAGACAATACAAGTAATTGTTATAAGATAGATATTTTTGTTTTATGTAAACAAATTTTATAAAAAAGTTGTTTGAAATTCTAAAATTGACGTGACATTGACAAAGAAATTGCTTCTGCTGTAGCCAAATAAATCATGAAAATCTTGTATCCGAGGGCAAGCTTTTTTAATAAGAAAAATATTTATATATCTCAAGTGCAACGACTTGAATATTTGTTTATTCCCTTATGCGAATATGCGATAAATTTTTTCTCTTACAAAAATTTAAGTGCGTATTTTTTTCCAACAAAGTCGACGTTTAGCACATTTCCTTTTTTGCTTTTATAAAATCTCACTTGTCGGTTTGATTTGGATTATTAACGACCCACTGAAAAATTGATTTTGCAGATCGTACCCTGCTAAAAGAAAGTTATATTTGTTAATATGAAAAATTTAACGCAGAGAAAATCTATTTAAATATTCGTTTACCTACACATTTTCCAAAAAGCGAGGTCTCTATTCTTGCAGAACCATTTACAAGGTTCGATGGAACGTATCGATTTTCATTGGAAACTTATTTGGTTACTTATTCATCCAATTATGCACAGGTTCGGTGATCCCTAGTTATCCCAAGTTTTTTATACCCTGTCGCATGAGACTGAAATTATTATAATATAAAGAAACTATTAGTTTACATGATGTCTGAACACGCGACAGTAGGTAAAATAAAATCAATTAATTTGCATGGAGTTCCATTATAAATTTCAATAATTGGACAAATTAAAAGTTTAGTAATTGGATGTGACATTTCATTACACCTCGCTTTTATTTCTAAAAGAGCCAAAAAAAGATATATGCTATTTACCAGCTAAAGCTTAGTTCTGCATAATTGGTCGTTTACACGCTTTCAAGTTTACACCTCTCCTGACATCACTCTAAAAATTTGGATTTTTTTGTAATATCAGAAGTAAATTTTAAATTTTCCATCCTAGTTTTCTAAATAAATAAACTAAATGTAGTTTGTGTAGTTTTTTACCAAAACTCGTGAATGCAGCTGATAAGCCAGAATAAATAAACGAAATTATATTGCACCCAAAAATTCGGTACAAAATACGTAACAAATTCTAAAGTTTTGACCAACCGAATCTTTCATAAAAACACATAGAAAACTAAACAGCCCAACCTTATGAAACTTGGTTAACCTTTCCACAATTTTTCTACAACAAGAACGATTAAATTCATAGAAATTTAATAACCAGAATTTTGACACACTAAAAAATGAAGTTTTAAGCTTGTAAAAATATTCGTGCTATGTTTGAAATTATTTTTAAACAAATTACAAAAGTTTACGTTGTCTAATTTTTCAAACCACAAATTTCCAAGATTATTTTATTAAAAACTTAAATTGGAAATTATTGTACGATAAAGCAATTCTTACGTTCGCCCCTTTATAATAACATTGTAATTTTTTCAATACCGAAACTTTGTGATGATGCCATTTACTTTTAACAAGTTCTTTCAATCTTGAAAATAAACTGTTGGAGTATGTGATAAGATTATGTAATAATTTCTTTTAAAAAATTGATGAAGTTTAAATTGATTTATAATTGAAAGTTTTTTCAAATAACGCTTTGTTGGTATATACAGGGTGGTTTTTAATTTCAATATTTTAAACCTTTGCCAAAATATTTTTATGTTATGTTCTGAATCAATAAAAAAATATTAATTATTAACACGATAGTTTTGCTTTGTTTGGAGCGTTTTAATTACTTCTGAATAATGTGGGGGCGCACGAACAATGGACAGGTCAATTAATGGGAGCCAGGTCATATAGAGCTTCTTTTTGTACTTCTTATAGAAACCTAAAACAGCTGTTAGACTACAAAATATACCTATGTTTTTTTACTTTGGGAGTAAAGGTGATAATAAAAAATTTAGCATTATAGATGAAACAGATTATCTTCTGGTGGTAGGACCGGGGAGTCTGGGGGTATGGAGTTTAAAGGGGGGCAAGGAGTTTAAAAATAACACCATTTTCAAATATACAAACTAAACTTTGGAAATTAACTCTAAAGTAATTAAATTAAAAATTATATAAATAATGGATTTCCCAGGCTGTCCCATGAGAGCACGAGTGTGACTCGATTAAGTTTTTACAATAACTTGAAAATGGTGAAACATTAAAAATTTAAAAGAGGCCAACAGTACTCAGCAGAAAAAGGTGAATATATTTTTGGTTGAAATGTTTTAGATATCATTTACCTTTTTTGAGTTATTAGAGATGAACTAGTTTAGACATACTCGAGCTCTCGTGGGACACACTATATTATTGATATCATCATAGTATATAATGTGACGATACGTGAAGACCACAGTTCACTACTTTGGTCTTAGGCATTCGGCTTCACTCAGAAGGGGGAAATTACAAATAAAATACATTCGTCTATTTTTGTAGGTCGTAAACTTCTTTTAGGTTAGTAAACTATAGTTATTTAAATGATTGAACGACATTGAAGGCGAAGCTAATTTCGAATAACAACGGCGACCTAGGGGCGGTGCTAATTCAGATTTTACGTACCTATGCTTTGCAAACCCAAACCTTGTAACTCCATACTCTATCTATGCTTTGAGAGCATTTCATACCCCCAAACCCACCACCCGAATAAACCAACATAGTGCATGTTCTGTCATTGATTTTAACTCACATCTGTTTCAAATAAATATAATATCAACATTTGTGGAAGTAAGACCGGGAGATCTAGGGGAATACCCCAGTCTATTTTCTAAATCGTAAACTTGTTTTAAGTTGTCCACCTTTTTTTTTCTTATTTTAAATATTATACTACATACAGGCCATGGGACTAATTTTTTGTATGTACATATATGAACAAATTGCACTATCGGAACTGCGAGCGAGAGGCTTTACATCCAACAGTTAATAACAATTGGCATTTGATTAAATACATTCTCATACAACGTTTGAGGTCGATGTCATAGTGGTCATTACTGGTGTGCAATGGCTCGTAGGACACATACAGTGTTCTTGTGGAGGAACTTGTATTACACTGGGAAATCGAGTATTACAAGAGCAAAGTATTTTTATTCTAATCCTATAGATAATTCTTGAGCAGTCGTATAACCCTTTCATTAGTTTATCAACGAATGAGGCGAAAATAAATTCCCGTCTATGTTATATTTTAATGTAAATTTCGTGCTACGCACATCATAGGGCGGATATGTACATGTCCTCTATACATTGCATATTATATCTAATCAATCTATTTTCTATTCTGTACTCGTTTCAATACTAATGTATCAACCGGATGTGACGAATTCCAAATTATTTTCCAATTTAGGACGTACAAAAGACTATTTATAATTAAATAAAGTTTTCACCAAGTCAATATTTTTAAGTGATTTTGTATTTTTAATAATAAATGCTGATAGTTTTCTAGATTTCTAGTTGGTAATAAATGAATGAATCAAATAGAGGCGCGTCTACAAATAATGAAAAGTATGTATGATGAGGAGGAGCTTTCTAGCAAATTATTATAGTACCTACTTATAAAATTTTATTAAAAAATAATCGGAGTTGTTTTAAGTCTCAACTTTTACTTTTGGGGTCAAGTTCGATAACCGGGATTCTAAGATTTATACTTATTTATTAAAGAAAACTCAACGGAATTTAACAGAAAGCTTTAAAATAAAGCGATTTAGATATGGAGAAATGTTGCATATCGATTAGTTCAATAACTGATTTTAAAGTTTACAATTTCTTTTCGACATTCGCCTCTATTGGCGGTCCGTGTACCCAGCTTTGGTCTAAGCCGCGTAGAATGGGCTGACCTACGGTCACAGCTGAGGCGTTTACTCAATGTCTCGGTACCGACCTAGGCCAGTTTTTAAATGAAGTTGCCTCGGACGTGTATGTTGAAAAATATTTTTCCCATATGCATTTTTAGCTTTCGGAACTAAGTCAGAGTTACCGTTGCGTCGGCCATTTTGAACTGCGGAAAACTACTCTATTAATTCAAACAAAAGTTGATTATCGCTTTTACGCGGATTAACACTCGACTTTGTTGCTATACGAGGCTCCACGTTCGCTTAAGTATATTACATACCCTCAACCATTCCTGCGATGTTCTATGACGTTGAAAAAGGTGCTGTTAACGAAGTAGTTGTTAAGAAGGTGCCATGGGCCTGCATGTCGGAATTAAGATATTTTTTCTTTTTACATGTCTGTCTAGCATTTTTCGTGCTGGCGTTGCTTTTTTCTTTCTTGTCGGACTTTTTTGAGTGTCCCGACGCTGTCTTAGCAGGAGTTGCCGTAGCGTCAAAAATCTTGAAAACTTTGGAAAATTTATATATGACAGCTCTACAGGCTTAGAAGGCCCATGGTTTTATGACGATAAATTGCCATTTTTCCTACATCATTTGTCTTGTAAACTTTTCCATGTGTGACGCAGCCGTATTTACGGTAGCGACGTCGACACACATCAGGTTTCACCACAGAATGTGGATGTCCACCGGAAAGCCGAGCCAAGAAATTATGTACAATCTGCGATTTGAACCCAGAATTTCCGCTCTATACTTAACCAGCGATCACATCACTCCACTGCTGTGGCTGAAAATTTACTTGATTAAAATCATTCAAAGGTTGATTATCGTGTCAATACCCGACTTCGTTGCGACGCCGAGGCTCTATGCTTGCAAATACGTACAAATAATGGAAGATAATGGAAGTTTTGCCTCTAAATCAACTCTGTTGCGATGTAATGATATACTATAGGAATTAATGCTGCTGCTTTAGTCATACTTACACCAACGTATAGTTAACATCGAGCAAATTTCAGTTTTTAGGGAAGAAAAAAGAGAGATCCACCCCCTTTCTTAATAGTAGCATTTTTGCCGAGTTGGATGGGCCCCAGGGATATTATTAATTGGTACAGCATTTTAACATTGTTAAATTAATTTAAACCCTTTTCAAGTATTTTTGTTCCTACAAAGGACTTTTTTATCATATCCAATAGATGTGCGGTTTTCGTTAATTACTTCCGTCAGTTAAAAACTTTGTAACATAACTAAGAACTACGTAAACGATGAATTTCACATGCTTTACAAAGCACCGGCGCTGAAGTGCATGCGAACATTTATTTGATGTGAGAGAGGTTAAGTTTATTGATACAGGTAACGAAATGTCGTTAAATGCTATTTTTAAAATTTTGTTTTTTTTTTTAATGTAAACCTTGTTTTTCAATGGTTTCCAAATTTTCTGTATTATTACTACTTTTTGGACCGTTTTCTATTATTCTTTCCTTCAGAAATTTTTAAGATCGGAGTACTGGTTACTGAACTACACCCCAATTTGGTGCAAGCAAGTTGAATACGAACGCTCAATACCCGGTTCGAATCCGGATGAAGTTACAACTTTATTCTGGCTGTCTCGCTGGTCTTCCAAGTTGAGGGTTTTACGTCGGGCTGGCTCTCGTCATAGGTAAAAATTGTAAAATGCCTACAAACCAAGCGCCGCTAGGCACTTGAGAACCGGGAAGCTGCGTATTGCAGTATGAACTGGATATACTAATACAATTTATTGTTGATTTCTGATTACATATTTTGCGTTGTAATTATGATCTTTTAAAGATTATTTTTAATGTAATATTTAGGGGCTGCAATGTAATATTTCAATTTTAAATGCGTATATAACTTTATATTTTGCTTTGAAATAAATTTAGTTACACAAATTATGAGTTATCAAAAAAATGATTGATCAAATTAATAAAAAATAATAAGGAAAGATCGGTAAGGTGGTAGATAAGTTAAATGCTACACGATTTCTATTTTGTAACTTTTAAAACGGAAGGGTTTGCTTTAGAAAAATAAAGTTCGAGTTTACGTTAGCGAAGTCGATTTGTTTAATTTGTCAAGCATTTTAGAGGACGAGTTTGATGTTACTTGTACTGGAAATCATTGGAAAATTGTTACAAATAAAATATAAAACCACTGTAGAAGACTAATTATAATAGAAATGTTACTGTCATTAGAGGTAAAAAGAAGAAAAACAAAAAAAGAATAAATTACTTAGATACAATATTATAATTTGAAGTAATTAGATGCAATATTAGAATTGGTGGACGATTGCGTATAATTTAAAGTAAAGAAACGAAAAAAGAATTAAGTTTTCATAATTTGTTCAAGTGAACAAGCACTAGGAAAATCAAGTTTTGTTAATTAAAATTTAAGGTAGTTTGTATAGGACATAGAGTAACGTAAATTAAAGCACACCGATAACACCTACACAATTCGTTAGTGGGTTTTCTTCCAATTCTATTGGATTACACAAAATATTACGACAATATTTATCGTTAACATTTTAAAATTATGCAATACATTTAAAAACTCATCAATATATTTTAATTTTACCCAGCCAATACTCAGCATTGATTTCTCTTTTTATTGAAAATTAAGATAAGTATTTGCTGGAAAGCTTTCGAGACTTTTGCAAAATAAATTGAAACGGGTCTGCATAGCTGCGAACAATTATTTTTGTAAGAATAAAAGACAGAAGATCTTAAAAACAGATAAATTTTGTCCGAGTTACTGGTACGTGAGTGATTTAAGTGTGCTATAAATTCCAGAACGAAATTAAAGATTAGCACCATACACACTTCCTAATTGTTTGAAGCACACCTATTAGAATATACATTTATTTTTTATATTATTGCAATTTTTGTATAGAAAATTTAATTAGTTATCTGCTATTCAAAATTAAAAAAAAAACAGTTATTCATATTTTTTTTAATGTTTGCTGTACGAACCTGTAACACAAATATTGGCCTAACTCCTGGACGTATGTAGGTAGCTAGGAGATTGACCTGCACCTTTCTTAGTACGAAAGCTTGGGTCACTCAAGCGAGTTTTGCAGGATATTTGCATGTTTTACGATAGTCCAGGATATTCATATTCATAAATCTGAAACTGAAAATTTACAATCGCAAAACAACACAAGTGTAACAGCTGTAAAATATAATCACACGTTACAATTCGATAAAGAGTGAACTACTAATTTGCTGTTAACAACTGACGTTGAGTGAAAACTAACATTTATAATGTCACAGTCCCGATAATGATCGCTTCCTCAAAAGCATTTTTGTTATTTACTTTAAAACACTGTTTGAATAAAATGACTTGGAACTTCTTCAAATTATCACATTCAAAAAGACTCTACATGCAAATGTAACATTTCTAAATTCATATTATTTAATTTCATAGCATTTCCAACATGTTTTACATTTTTTGATCATTTATCTTACACAAAACGCATCATTAATTTGGTGCGTTACTTCCGCAAAGCTTTGGGCACCATTTGAATATTTAGTTCTATAGAGACGGGACGTGGTCTATTAAGGCAAACAAATATTTGAAAAAATTAATCAAAAATCTTAATTGTTTTAAATTTTAATCCAACAATTAATAAATAACACGTTTCCTCCATTTATCTCTTTTTATATTTTTAGAACGAAATGACAACATTAAAATGCGTCCTTTGACTCGGCCCCATCAAGATAATTTGATTTCGACTTGTCTAATTTAAAAAGATCAATTTCATTGGAAAAATACACAGCAATAATATCAATTTCATCTTTTTTACTTTCATGTCGATAAAATGACCGACAATTGAAGTTTTTATGTTTTCTTCATTTTATTAAAAAAATAATATCGTTTTCTATCGAGTTGAACAACCCCACCAATGCATTTATAAATATACGATTCGAATAAAGTTCCAAAAGAAAAGCGTTAATGATCTTCGGTTCAGTGATTACTAAAAAATAATTTGATAAAATATGAAGTTGAGCCAATTTTTATGGTTTTCAAAATTTCCTACGTAAATATTAGTGACATATTGACGTATTTCGATTTTCACATGCATATGGATTTTAATATTTTGGTATTATTTTTGGTAGAGCTGTCAAACTACGTAAGCATTCAAAAACAGCGAAATTGAGCGACGTGAATAAATAGTAATTTTGTATTTTATCTCTTGGGATAAAAATTTGAAAAATCGAATTCATTTCCCGACGTCTTGCAATGTTAAAATGAATGGTTCGAAGGGTTTCCTTTTGTTTCTCTTGAAGTTTCCTGAAAACTTTTTATGTTCATATGTTAGCGTAGCTTGAATGACGGTTATTAATTATAACGACGTACTGAAGTTTCTTTATTCTTTCTTATTGTTAATCCTAATGACTATGTATAAGTAATTTAGCATTAATCAAAGTAGGATTACAAGATGGATGTCTATTTTATTTTACAATGTGATGAAACCGTTTATGTTCTTCCTCACTTACAAGCTTAATCAATCTGCTGAGATTGCCAATTAAATTACTCGAACTGCATTCGATCGTTAATTATTAAGTCACATTTTATCGGTCTCACAAAGTTAACAAAACTTGCGGTTTTTCCAAAGCTCCTGTAAATCTCTCCAACCACTGAGAGACTTTTACACTTAAACCTTGTTCATTTTGTCCTACAATTGAAATGCATTTTATTGTAATGAAAATAAGTTTTCTTTTAAACTGGGTTAACTTTACTTTTTTGATTATTGCAACTTTGATGCTCAACAAGAAAATTTTATTGCTTTATGGGGCATTAGTTTACAACTGTCATAGTAGTATAATAGAAGCCAAGATTAATTAACCAGAAGTTAATAAATGAGGTCAAATCGGAATATCGCATTGAAACCCAAAAATTTGGAAATTAATTCGTAAACACAATTTTGAAATTCCAGGACAGGATAGAATGCGAATATATGAACTTCTTACGTAGCTAATAAATCAGAGAGATTAATTGGACAAAATTCAGCAATTATAATAAATTACAACAGTTATCGAATTCGAGTAAATATTAAGTTATTAATCAATCAAATAATTTTCTCAAGAATTTTTTAATATGATGAAGTTACTTTAATTTAGATGGAAAAAAAGGAATGGATGTTTTCTTAACAACGCGAAGAGTATTTTTATTTGATTATTTGGATGGATCACAAGTTGATATGAAAAATAAAATGATAAATTAATTATTATGTACACAATAATTGCAATTCAACTTACCTCATTAGATACGTGCAGAATCATCACTTCCAACTTTCAATGTTGTGTTTTTTAGTTTGAACTGTAATCAAAATGTTTCGAAAAATACAAGAACTGGATATCTATTAGCAAAGATTAAATCACTTGCAGCGCTTAAATATTGTCGAATCGTCTGGTGCAAATTTATACAACTTACAGCCATTTAAATACCAGATTACAAAAATAATAATTTGCAAAAATCTAATTAATTTGTCTACTTTTATGGTAAGAGAAAAGGCGGTGACCTCCCCATAGTACCATTTACTGAAGGTCTATACTCTTCACATCAAATTTCTAACGATTGGGAGCTTCCAGCGGGGAGCAGCAACCAGTTAATGATTCATGTGGATTTGTCAGGACTTTAGACACCTGACATTTCTCTTCCATATGCTCACTTGTGAGCCGGATGCCCCCGCTCGCACCTCAAGAGCACCCGCAGTATTTACTGCCCGTCGCCTAAAAGCTCCGACAGTAAAATCTAAAAGCAGACGTTTGGTTCAGATTTTTGTAAATTAAGTCAGAATAGTTACTCTGCGCCAGCAACTTACAAAGTGCGATGCTTTAGCAATATACACAATTATTGCAAGAATGGCTAACCACCAATAATAAACACGCTTATATCTACAATTTCTTAAGGTAAAACAACTTTGCCAATGATGCCCCACGTTTTATGCTGAATTTCCTTCCTGAAGAATTAAATTGACAAGAACCCAATTTTACACCTGTCGCACTACAGAATCACTCACATTGCTGATGAACCTACAACTTATCGAAGATGAAACATTATGAAATTCTTTAACCTAAGCAAGAAAAGAGACGTAAAAAACAATTTCTAAAAAAACCCCGACTAAAAGTCAGCCAAGCTTTAACCAACGGAAATAAAATTGGATGTTTTGCAATCAGCAAATGGCACAAGCGCAGTAAGAGTCGTTTAGAAAACGGTAAGCACCTGAGTCATCGGTTATTAAGCATAAGTGCATTCAATAACAGATTTTTTGAGCGTATAATTGTTTACCGTACGATAGGTAGCTTGCTAGGCTAGCTTTTAGACGTGCATATAATCTTGGTTTTTATGTTAATGATGGCAATTCATTAACTCAGGAGAACCACCAGCTTAACGTGCTTTTCGAAGCATAACAAAGTTTATCCTTCTCTGGATTTGAACCCAGTATCTCGTAACACCATTTTGGACTTTAAGACGATAAAAAAAATCCAATATTAAATAAGCAAAATTGTGTTACAAATTTTTGAAACTTGTTTGATTATGCTCGTAATTATATTTTAGGCTACTCAACCAAATAATCAGCAGCATATATTTTCAGATTGTTTTCAAAATTGAAACAAAAACTTCTCTCTGAGTTTCAACCCCTAATGAGAGGGTAGACCAAACAAAGACCAGAGTTTTTCCCAATCTGGAGCGAACCTCTTTAGTTTGTTTAGCCACGATGTTAATCGACCAGCTCTCGATTTAGTGCAAAAGCATGACCGTAGATCTGAAAAAAATAGTTTGATGGAAACTTCAAAAAAACACTGGTGCTGATAAACGATTTTGTAATGACACACAAAAATAATTGAGAGGGTATGTTTACAATTTTAATAGTAATTGCAACGTATAAGATTTCACACTCGATAACCTCTCTGGTTATCCATAAATAAATGCAAAGTTAAAAATAGCATGTTGATTGGATTAATTGGAAAGTTAAAAAAATTACTTACGCAGCGTTTTCATAAGTTTACAATATGTAAACGATGACATAGACTTCTTTCCAACGTGAGGCTTCAAAAGGTGAAATTGGAACTTTTGTGCCAAATTGACAGGAAAACTTGATAGAGGTAAATACGTAAACACTGACCACTGCTTGCAGATGTAAAGATGACTGGACCAGTAAGAGACGATGTTCGAATGCAAAGTAATGCCGATCTCGATGGTATAATAATCAGCAGAAGCGGACCTGATGTTACCAAAAATAACGGAAATTCTTGGTTATCTTGTTAATGTAATTGCCAACACCCACAATAGAATCAGATGAGATCGTGCAACTTGCGCACCAAAAACTGGCTAGTAGAATTTTGCATAGAAATTTTGTACCATTCATAACAATTGGAGCAATACCAGATGTGGCAACGGAAGCAAAAATAATAGCAGAAATATTTGTCTACACGACGTGGCACATAAACAGTTATGTCGAAACCGAAAACTAATCGTCCAACTCTAAAACTGACGGCACTTTTAGGTGCATGTCAGTGCCCCCCTCCCCACTTTCAAATTTTTGGATTAATTTGGTGTCAAACGTTAGAGCTTCGTTTGAGCCTGAATAAGCTTCAATGAACAAGACTTTAAGTTAATTTTTTACAAAGTTATGGATAGTTGAAATTTTTGACTGAACTCCGAGCAACATGCGTTAAATTTTAAGTTTTTTTATATATCTTAAGCTAATAATCTTTGCTTATCTGATATAATGATAAGCTGATAAAAACTTTGGTTATATAAATTCTCTATATTTAACCCAAAAACCTTAGAGCACTGTTCGAGCTTGAGTGAGTTTCCATTATTTTCGTTTGAACCTCAAAGGTCGCGAAGATGTTCGAGAAAAACTAGTGGAAAGGCTTTAGACATGTTTTGCAATTTTCCTTCTCATTTTGAATTTATGAGTAGATAAATTAATTAATTAAGTTAAGTAATTAAATTAAATAAGTCTCAAAATTTTTGTTTTTTTATTGAATAATTTACTGTGTTAATTTAAAAAAAAGTGTGCCCATCACCTTTAATTGCAAGAGTTACAATACTTTTCAAAAAAACAGTAGCATCTCGTTAAACTATTCATG
Source organism: Rhagonycha fulva (assembly GCA_905340355.1). Classification (NCBI taxonomy): domain Eukaryota; kingdom Metazoa; phylum Arthropoda; class Insecta; order Coleoptera; family Cantharidae; genus Rhagonycha; species Rhagonycha fulva. The sequence goes on from HG996556.1 coordinate 43,179,696, forward strand.
TGCATCAATACCCTTATCGAGTTTCCGTGAACGGATTTTAACCAAAATCTATTCAGCTCTAAGTCTCAATATAAAAGTACCTACTAAATATAAAATTTGGTAGTAAAATTCGTATTGGTTTGGGAGCTAGAGCGCACACAAAATTTCGGTGACATACATACACACACACATACACACAGACATTTTGCGATGATTGGTCTCTTTCAACTCCTTGGACCTCAAGGACTGTAAATCCGTCAAAATAATTTTTTTTTTATTACAATACTTTACGTACCTACTCGTACGTATACTCATACTATGTAGTATGGTAAAGTAAAAATCTATAATCACTTTTGGATTAATTTGCTACTTCCTGACTTACCAATTTTAAAATAATTTGAAAATCGTATCTTGAATGATTAAAATAAATTAAATACTTAAAATATAGGTACGGGTGTAATCAAACAAAAATCGATAACCGTCTTTAGTGTCGAATTATTGCTTACTTATTAATTTTTTAAGAATGATATAAAAATTGTATCCAGATTCGATCGCAGTGACGAATCTTGGATTAAGTTTTCCTTTTTATGGAGGGTGCCTTGAGCCACTTAGCTTAGTATACCTTCAAATATAGCAACGGACATAATCAAGTTATTCTCAAAAATGTTGTTTTTGTCAAAGTAAAAATATTCGATAGCGATCCTCAACGCCAAATTAACACTTTTCATCATTGCTGCCAGATCAATTTTAAAAGTAATTTTAAAGTTATTCTTTGATTTTATAATCGATAATAACAATAATAATCTCAGTGCCAAGTTAACCAATTAAAAAATTACCAAAAATAATTGGTTAATTTCGTGTAAAATGCTTCACGTAAACTTTAAGTGCGAAGGCCGCAGGCTGAGCTATGTAGCATAGTCGTAGGCTGCTAGGCGAAGCCAGTGAAGGCGGCCGTGCGCCGCACTGGTCTTATTTATCACATTTCAAAGATAAATAAAAACTATTTTATATAAACAGTTTCATCGCATTTTGAATAGGTGAGAGGGGGGGGGGTTGATGAAATGCGATGAACTCCAAATTTGAATTATTTTTAGTGGTTTGATTTTCTATTCTAAAAATTATCATTTATTATTAAATATGTCAAAGTTAGTAAGTTTCTAACATCTAAAAAAATGTTGCAAAATTAGAAACACTGTAAAATAAGATAACTCTGCCTACCGAAATTTTACTTTTAGAATTATGATTTTGTGGTTTATTATTTTTAAACAAAATTTTCTATGTTCTTGCAAACTTTTCAGGATATTGAGATGTCATCATTGCTTGTACTAGGACTACTAGCAAGTTTCTCCAATGGCACAAAATCTTGAGCAGAATTCGACTCGAATCGGGTTCCATAATTTACGACGGTTTAGAACATTGTCTAGGCGCGTTTTGATTCAATCGTAAATCTTACAGCAAACATAGCATGTGCCACATCCTATTTATTACAAATGTTAATAAAAACATGACAAATTGGTAGGTACCGCATTCCTTTTATGTTGATGTATATCTACAGAATTCTTTGATTACACTACGAGTATTTATAAATTGCACATGAACTATTTAATGCTAAACACGAAATAAAAACGTTCTGCATAATACTACATTTACATAGTAACGTAAGAATTTTTCCAGTTTACTACACGAAAAATCATAAAAAGTTTACTTTTATGATGCTTTTATGTAACATGACTGTAGGTTGCAATTTTATAATAAGGATTTATATTTTGGCCACCCATGTTTAAAATATAGCCGGCCGAATCTGATAACCGGAAGTAAAATTGTTTTTCATGGTATCTAAAAAAATTGTGATTTTAAGTTAAAACGATTCAGGAGAAGCTTTTTTACTTCACAGCTTTTTCGGAAAAAATATATTATTTTCATATCAGATGAAAAAAGCGCCAAAAGCAACTTTTGTGTAAATTTCAAAAGCAGACACATTGACGGTGCTAGCTTTACGATTTGCTGTTTAGTGATAATTTTTCGCTCAAAGAGAAAGCTTAAGATATTTCATTTTAAACTGCTGCTCTTTTCACAAATTGGCAATTTAAGTTTGTTTAGAAATTTTCAATCGAAGAATTTATTGAAAAGGATGAATAATTAATAGGTACCTAAATGGGTATTAAATAATTGCATTAACTTCCTTTTGGACTACTTTAGCTGTTCACCTATGCGATAACAATTTTTATGTCATGATTATTACATAAATCTATTACATAAAAACTAGATCGTAAAAGCTATCTATCTGAATCTTTTATACATTTATCAATAATGCAATGAAAAAAATAAAAATGTTCATGAATTAAATAACCAAACCGTAGAGGAAATGCCCAAATAAACTCCTAAAACTAAGGTAGTTATCGTCGACTTACGTATTTAAATTAATGTTGATGTATCGTAAACTGAATGAACGAATCCTTAAATAATTCTAATCAAATAGCGTAGGTTCTATATTTTCTAAATATTATTATTAAATTATAAGGTATGTACATAATATTATCGATTCACGTGGTCTTCCCGAACCATTTTTTTCTATAGCATGAATATTACGAATTGTTTCGATATAAACGAGAAATAATTCAAAATGATCTTTCGAGGAAAATGTGGGAAGAGCTTTTATGCTCTTGTTATATGTAATAAATAATATCTAAATAAATAGTAAAATAAAATGTAAATAAATCATCATTAGTTCACCTGCATTCAACTCAAGTTGACAAAAGCTACAGATCTAATTTATTTTTCTCCCACAACCTTTTTGATATATGATAACACGATATACGTTTTAATTTTCAACCAGATCCGTTGATGGGAAGTTGCATTTTATTTCCCCCAATAAATTTTCTCCCATTCAGTAAAATGACAAATTATTATTTTAACGTGATCGTAATGCAAGTTTGAATTTTATAGCTTTCGATTTAATTTTTCATCACTATATCCTCAAATCCTGGCAGGACCTCAATTAATTTTCATCCAGATTTTACACGAAGCACATTTTATAAAATACCGTTGAAAAATAACCGCAAATTAATACCGCAACTGACTTAAAATTTTTTATTAATAATAAATCCTCTTTTTTAATCAAAATTGTTCAATTAGTTGAAATGCCATTCAAGCGCTTTAGTGAAAGTTTCCCTTTGGGTATTTTACCATTTAACCTAGTAGGTACTATCTCAAAACAAAATTTTTACCAACAAATTGATAAAAAGTTTCTGATAATTACATTTTGTTGTTATGTTATGAAACCACTAAAAGTTTAGATTGCCATTTGAATAAGACAGCATTCTAAATTGATTACGCAGTGAATGTAATAACGAGACGTCTTTCTTGTAGGTGTATTTATATTTTATATACCCATCAAATTTTTTATATCTCTTTCTCTTAGATCTTCTCAAGCATGTCTCGCATATTTGCTTGGCCTATTAAAGGTTAAATTTATAATGCTCGGATTATTCATTCCCCACGTAATCCTGTCCTAAGACTATTTGTAATAAATTTTAATTAAATGTATAATGTAGGGTTTTACACTTTATACCCATTGATCTATAAACGTTTGTTCTCTATAACGTTTAATCTCTTCAAAAGCTCATTTGATTGTTAGTCGTAGAAAATGCTTCCTCGGTTCAACTGTCTCTCACTTTATTTCAGATGTCTTTTTACAACTACTATTCCTTCTTTTAAACCAAGTTTCCGGAAAAGAAATGGAAAATTCTTTTTGACCAGCCCGTCAACCTACTCGTCTACTATTTCCTGTCAACAGATCGTAAAAATCCAAAAATAAACTCTAAACCAATTACTTCAAATGGATAAATTTGCAAACTCCCCTTTGCATCATTTCCTATTAAATTAACGGCCAACACCTATGAAGGACACTTGTAAAACATCATTTTATTGGAAAATCTCTAAAGCAGTTTATTACGGACGTCGGAATTAACTATCATCATTTATTAGATTTTCCTGCTTCAAAATTTATTATTTTCCACGGTTTTTGTATGTTGTTAACTGACGTCACGATAAATTGTTTCCATTATTTTCCATCCCTGAAATCCTGTTCATAATTATGTTTTTACTTCGTCGGATTTGGAGTTGCAATTAATCTTCTATCGAAAAATTCATTCTTTTTTTTATAAATTTATTTAATAAGTCGTTCTTGTAGAAATAAACTTTTATCACAAAAAGGTTAACTGAAAATTATGTTTTTTCTTGGTTTTATATTTTTATTTCAATTTTCCCGATCCCTTATATTAGAAGAGATTTAGAGCAGAAAACTTATTAACTTTAATAAACGTTTCCCTTTTATGAGAATTCTACAATACAGAAGAGGTCTACCTACTTACCTATATACGTAATATACCTCATTTACATTATTAAATATTGTTCAATATTTATTATAAAAAACTTTAACAGCAACTTAGTAAAATAAATTAACTACCTACGTATACTTGAAATAATTATATTAGAAGCACAGTATTTATGGATAAACTATTTTATTTGATCTGCATTTCTATTAAATAACTAGGACCTATTGCTTAACGTGGAATCCGAACCACGTCACAAACGAAAAATAAAACACGTCTGCAACCTTTAATTAAAATTACTATTTTAATAGTATTGCTGGGAAAAGTTCCATTACAAACGCTGTAATTAAGAAACAACGAGGGAAGCGAAGTCTTAATGCAAAAAGAAAACACAACTCTGAAGGAAAATCCATTTCTGCAGAAGAGTATTTTCCTTACATATTATTGTTATATAACATTATCTGTCGTTGAGGTATTTAACGTTACAATAATTGTTTTGTCAGATGTCTCGGTCGCACCATTAACTTTAACATAATTATTCTATTCAATAAGGACTTTAAGGACTTGGAGTTCCCCTAAAACTTAAACATGGAAATTCAATTTAGCGACCAATCGAAATTGTGCGTTTAAATAGCACAATTGTACTACTCTAAATTTTAACACAAATTGGATTTTCCAACAATAATATACGTAGACCCAAATTGTGTAATTTTTAAGCACAGTTTTATTTAAATGTTGTGTAACAATGAGAAGCAGGAGGTACAATTGTGTTAAAAAGAGCACAATTTTTATTTGTAGGCAATCTAAATGTTTTTTACAAATCGTCATTAATTTATCAGTATTCTTTCAATAATCAGACAATGATCTTCTTCTTCTGTAATTAGGCACTACCTGTCTTTCAATTGCGTCTTTGTTTTGGTGGTGATTCAATCGACGATGATATCCAACTTTACGCTCATTGTTTTGGCTGTATACTGGGGGAGGGGGGGTTCTTCCAGTGGGTTTATCATCTCTTACTATTTTTGGGAGGCGTTGCGTTCGTTTTCAATTTTATTTATATGCGCGTTCCATTCTTTACGGAGCGTCTTTATGAATTTTACGACATCTTGTATGCCGCATTGTTGTCGAATCTCACGACTCGGAACCCTGTCCAAAAACGTTCTACCAGTTACTGTTCTGAGCGTTCTCATTTCAGTTATTCTCATCTTTTGCTTTGTTTTAGATGTTTCCACTCTTGTCTCAGCTACATATGTTATTACTGGTCTTACCACTGTTTTGCATTTTTGCCAGAACACGTCACGAAGACACTCTGACATAACTGCGTCTTTTGTTGCCCGTTGTTGCACTACACGAGATATTTGAACATTATCACCTTCTTCCGTCCATTTTCAATTTAGATCTTATTGACTTCTTTGATATTGTTAAGCATTTAGTTTTTTTGATGGATATCTCAATATTATATGTTTTTGCTGTGATGCCAATTGGTGTTATAATCACTGAAGGTCATGTTGGTTCAGATGATGTTGAATTCTTTTTGGTCCATCTTTATTCTCTATTAGTTTTGACGCTGTTAATTTTCTCGTTCGTAATAATGTCGAACAGCATTGGGCTGAGTGAATCACTATGTCTTATTCCGCCAGGAGTTTGGTATTGGGCTGATACGGGTTTCTGTATTTTTGTATGTTTTTAAGAGGTCAACAAAGCACATAAAATCCGAGATGTTATATTCTGTTTTTTTGGAAGCCAAATTGTTCTTCATTATTTTGCAGGTGGTCATTACGTAACGTCACTTTTGTGATTACTTATTAGTTTCAGTACCAAGCTGAGTCGAGTCGGGTTATCCCTCTATAATTCTCCGAATTCCTCTTGTCACCCTTCTTGAACATAGGGATCGTAATGGATGATTTGTGTTCTTTAGGGATCTCTTGAGTTAAATCCACAATTTTAATGAGTTGAGTTAATTTTTTTATTATTAAAGTTATTTTCTTTTTTTTTTCTTTTCTTCTATTTTCTTCTTTTTAACTTTAGAATTATCCTTTTTATATTCTCTTTTTCTATTATCTGTATTATATAGGCTTCACAATCCATCACATCATCCAGTGTTTCGATCGCGTTCTGTTTGTAAGTCAATGCGAAATTCTTTGTCCACTTTTGTGCCCTAAGTTTTTGGAAGCTCAGTCATTCGTTGATATTAGCCTTTTTATTCCGAATCATTTTTCATCTCTTTTTCTGTGACACTGTTAGATCAAGTCAAGATCAAGCTTACTATTGTCAGAGCCATCCACACATATGGATGCTGACTTTATTGCTATTTAATTGCAATAACTTGCAGTATTATCTCACTTATGTAGCCAACACTAATTATACTTGGGTGGAACTTCTGGTGAATCAGGAAAACGACCCTCTCTTTTGCTCGACTCTCTTTCGTAATTCAACTGTAGATCATGATATAGCCGCCATACCCACGAGTTTTTTTGCTTTTTTTTTTGTTTTTGACAGTGCGTAAATGTCTATTTTCTTTTTTGTTATTTTTGTGACCACTTCCTGATCTCTGGTGTTCCATAATATTATGTTTTAAGTCGCCAATCTTAAATTTTTATGTCTTATTCTTTGCGCCGGCGCCGTCGTCATCCATTTAGCCCATCCAGTCTCGAGGCCGTTTTTGGTACTTTGAGCATTATCGATCTAGGTTGGTCTTGGTCGAGCTGTTTGGTCCTCAGGAAGTACTTAATTTCTTTCCTATTTTGTCCTAAAGTTCGAGCCACCTGCCAAAATTTAGCCTTTCCCGAGAGCAGACAATCATATCAACATTATAATGTTGATCAATATTAATGTTACTCAACATTATAAGTGTTTTTTATAGTTATTTATGTATCAAGGGCATTATGGAGATGTTTATGTAGAGGGCAACCAGATTAAAAAATCGAGGGCCGCTAGACCCGAGAGTTTTTAAGTTGCCCGAGAGCATAAACATCGAGTAATGCCAGTGATGCATACAACGTTTTATATTTCACTGCATTTGAATTAGTGAACATTTAACATTTTTATAAATTTTGAATTTGATTTTGCTAAATTTCCTAGTTTGCCGTGGCTTGTATCTATGACGATTTGTTTGTTTTATGAATGAGAGGGCATAATAAGCGGGCATTATGATTTATACCTACGCCTAATAAGGTTGACTTGTATAGTCCAAGTTTAACCGGTAACTATGGTTTAAACTCGGATTTTGACTATTGTGATTGGTTAATCTACAGTTTAAAATTTTAAACTAGATCTATACAAGTCACCCTTAGGGCATTATAGCCTATTTAATATATCTCGTTGTCAAGGTATAAAATACAAATAATGATTCAGTGCAATATAAAATTTTTAATTTTGAATAAACTTTTAATTAGTCTAATTCAATTGATGCTATAATAAAAATTTGCTTAATAATTTGTTTCTGCTAAAAACAATTCTTGGTTGTAGGTAAGAAAGTACGATCCTAAAATAGCAATTTTACGATTGAAACCTCGATGAATTCTGCAAATGGATATACATATTAAATAAGAGAATTAGAGAAGAACGAGGGCCTTAAAGTCACTAGTTTTTTCAAAAATTGAATTTGAAAAGTCACGATTTTCATAGCAATTTTCAAGTTCAGTCGCTTGGGATTGGTGAATCAATGCATTCTATTGTCGGTCCGCGTGATTTGAACTAGTCTTAACTTTGCGCAGAGCGGTGATAGCCGGAGCGACACTTGCATTGGGATGCTTCAACAGTGCACTTCGAGCGAAATTCATGGTTTTCAATAGTAAATGGGCAGGAAAAATGGCTTAAAGCGCTCGAGCGCAGCGAGAAGTGCTTTAAGTCAATTTTTCCTTGCACAACCACCCTGCTTTTAGAATCCACACTAACGAGTTTCACCTCTCAAACATCCACCTTTTTCCTTAATTCACGGGTCTAGGGGTATTTTTTAAATTAGTGTAGTTTTTACATGCTAATCTTTTTTTCGCTACGCTAAGCTTCGGCCGCTTTGGGCCATTTTTGTAAAAACTACCATGGTACGAGGAGGATTCACGCGAAAAAGTAATAACCGTTCGTTAAATTTAAGCATCCCTTTTCTGAAGTAATTTTGGTCCTAAAAAGAAGAACGTATTCGTACCATAGCGTACCAGTTACTGACAAATTTGCATAGCATCACATTGTGAACAGAGTTTGTTTGGAGGCAAAGCCTCCATTACCTCTTTCAGCATCTGAGAACATCGCGTGGATAGTTAAAGTATGAAATACTAAGCGAGCATAGAGCCTTGTATCGTTTCAAAGTAGAGTGTCAATCGTAGCCGCAGTGGGATTGTACGGTTCAAAAAGGTTTTCTACCATACATGCCCGCGGCTAGTTCACTTAAGAATTGATCTAGGTCGATGCCAAGGCATTGAGTAAACGCCCTGGCTATGACCCTTGACAAATTTGTTAACAGCTACACTCTTATGTATAGTAACACACGTACCGACAGCAGAATGCCTTGATTCACCAATCACGAGCGATTTACCTTCAAATTTGCAGTAAAAAACGAGCTTTTTCAAATTCGTTTTTGAAAAAAGTAGTGATTTTAAGGCCTTCGTTCTTCTTTAATTCTCTTATTTAATATACCCTTTGTCAGAAATCAACGGGGTTTCAATCGTAAAATTGCTATTTTAGAATGGTACTTTCTTACCGACGCCCCAATTCTTTAAAATTTATTTACTTATTTTGTCTTTCTAAAGGTGAATACCCCATTAAGTTCATGTAAATTTAAGTGTATTCCTTAAAATTAAATTTTTAAAGGGTCCTTCTGAATGCAGGAAGGGGAGCTTTTCATAAAATAGAGTAGCACGCAAAATTTGTTTAAAAATACAAAATTATTTTAAAATTCATAAGATCTAAAACTGAAAATTAGTGTACATTTTCTAAATTTTTCTATCCTTGTGGTACCTAGGCATAATCTACGAAAGAACTTTTTTTACTTTCTTTTGTTTTGATCTTCTAGACGAACTAAAGTTGTTAACATCTACTTATGATAGGTTAGACTGGGTGTCGTTTTCTTCTTCTGTGATTTTTCCATCAGAATGTCCTTGCTTATCACCGTTTTGTTCTTAGGGTATTTCTTAACTTTTTCTTGCGCAAATGTAAAAATAATAATTAATGCTGCTCAGGATGTGACAGGATAGCAGTTTTAAAGTCCTGTGTTATTTGCACGTACCTACTGCAACAGACACTTTTACGAAAACGTTGTTGACATTTAGAGCGACGATTTAGAGCGAGGAAATTAGAACAAAAAATAAACACACTGTTGGCACACGAATATGAGAAGGAAGGGGATTTCAAAAAGAATATTCAAAAAAATTGCATAACAAATACCTACTGCAAAAATTGGGCCTAACAAACCTTCTCTGTTCTATTATCTATATGTACAGCATAAAAATCACCAAAGTTTGTCCAAGTTCTTCTGTATATTAAATTAATAAAAAATTTGTTTTATCAAATATTAAAATTTAATTTTAAAATGTTAAAAAGCATCAAATTTATAACATTAACAAATATTTACTTGACGCCCAAAGCAATTTATAATGGAATCGTTATAACTCGAGTTTATTTAAATCAGAATTTTAATCTTCTTTTTTAATTATTTTTATGTAATAAAATGCACTTCGTTTGTTGAAAAGTTTAAGATTTATGATTTTTTTAAATTAGTTTGTGAAAGTTTCAGTGGTATACCAAACAGGAGTTTATTTTATCAAATTATGTTATAGTTTTATGCTATGCTGTCCAAATTGTTTATTTTGCTCACCGATATTTTACGTTGATATTGAATTTTCCTAACAAAACAACGTATAAGTTGAGAGACCATAGAGGTTTGTTTATTCGAGGATGCAAACTAATAGAATTTAACCTAATTTACTTAACCACAGCAGTGGCTTGGTGTGATTACTCTTTGGGGTAAAGCGAAAATTCTCTAGTTATCATCTTACAAAATTGGGGACTATCTTTTTTTTCTGAATTGACTTTTCCAGCTTGACCTTCTATTAAACAACCACAGACTGTGAGTCTGGTTAATTGACGAAACGTCATTTGTATAAAATTTTGAACATTTTTGAAACCTGCAGATTTAAAGAAATCTTTAAATTGCTATTTTCAAAATAGCAACTTTACGAAATAAGTTAACTGAACTGAATCAAAACTTTAACGAATTAAATTAACAAAACTTAATCATTTAGTTAATGAAACCACTGCATTTATACCTTCGACAAATTGAAAATTAATGATCATTAACATTTTTTTAAATTAAATTAATCTTAAATGAGATTGTGGACTTTGTTATACGTCGATTGTGTTATCCGATAACTTGCCAGGTTTTTCTCCGAATAATTACAAGATTAGGATAGTCTGATAAGCACTTCAACGATGTAGATGTTTAATCACTTATTCAGCGGATGTCTGTAGTTTGCACTGAAAAGTCGGTGTAAACAGAATGTATTTTAATTGGCTCAAAACCACGGAAAGTGTAATACACTTCATTTTGAGGACGATGCTCCTGACGAATTACCTTGGTACTTTAATTACCTTTCGAGACAAGACGATTGGTATAAAGTTCTTACTTATCCCACGCTTGAACTGAGAATTTCGGCAAAAACTAATGATTTATGATATTAACTTCTAAAATTACGCTATTCAGGTTCGGGGATTCCCAAACGTTAATTTTTATTTTTTGAATATGTTAATAAGTAAATAAAAATTTTGTGTTTTAAAATTGTAGAAAATTTTCTGTGCAATTCTGGTATGAAATGACAAAAAACATAAGTTACTTCGCATAGCAGTAGATATTACTCTAATCGCTTAGCTGTGACGGTCTCTGGTTAACGGACCCTTTATATCGAAAGTTTTCAAATAGACGAGGCGACGCTTCGATGCGGAGCAGAAGTTCTCCATTTTAAGTTGTCTCTGCATTCTATCTTGACCCATTTACTATTAAACAAAGATTAAATATGTGTACCTACCTAATTCCTGAAAAAAATTGATCAAATTGATCAAATTCTGCTTACCATGCTTGCTATAAAGCAAAGATACTATGGTGCACAAGAGCGGTTTGATGTGATCGCTGCTTGAGTTGCAGAGCGGAAATTCCAGGTTCAGTTTGAAATTTTTTTATGACACGCTGCCTTTAATAACATTTTTTTTTAACTTTTATTTAAATTTTTGTTATATTTGCATTACATTTTTAATAAATTGACTATACAGAAACAAAATTTTTGGTTTGTACTTCTTCGTAAGATTTGCTCCAAAAAACACATATAGTAGCATAGGTTACACGGTAGACTTCCCTAGCTTGAGACTTAAGTTTGAGTCTTGGTTGGGAAAATCTAATTTACTAAACATTTAATTAAACGAGGATAACAATAAATTAACTAACGTCTTCAATGTTGAACAAACAACAATTAATTAACAAAATTTGTAAACTATGATCAAACACGAAACGAAAAACCATAACTGGTGTTTCGTTTTTCTTAAAGCTCCTCAGATAGATTTAATAATATTTTATTATTGCATTATAACAATGTTACTTGTAAATAATAAATATCAAAAGCTTTTAACGGAAACGTCGCGTCGTCTCTCGAATGTTACAGTTACAAAAGATTAATTAATTTTATTTCAACATGGAAATTCAAAAAAATGTTAAATGAAAAGTTTGGTTTACGCAATATTTGCTGAATAACAATGAGAGAATTCATCAACTAGGGTAATCCACTAAGCCTTAAAAGGACGGAAACACTATGCAGATTCAAAAAGCACCTCAAAGCACTGACACCGGTTTTTGCTCTTAAGCTTCAGGACAAATTCATCAAGTAATTAAACCCTTACATATTAAACCTAACATTTCAATTCAAGAAAATAAGCAACAATATTTTGAATAGCATAAAAACATCAAACTTTAATTTAGTAATTTTTGTTGAAAGAATGTGGTGTAAGTTGAGAAGTTTTTCTCGTTGTGATGTCAAGCGAAGTTTTCTCAGGTGAGACTGTAGGCTTCCTGAACACTTTTTGTTAGATTAAAAAAAAATATTAAATGTCAAGGAAGTTTTATCCTGACACCTTCGCTTAAATTTTGTTCTCTACAAGGATGAAACATCAAACATTTTAGAAGTTTCAGCCACGTTTAAACTAAAGGATTTTGTACTGCTTGAGGTGATGCATTGGCCTACTTAGTAAAATAAACAAGAGTTTTGTGAAACTAAGATAATTTCAATTATGTGTCTTTTTTCTTTACTAAAACCTCTCTGCGGTGTAATTTTCCATTGCACTGCTTTTCTTTGGAGTATAAAATTTAAAATCAAATTGAAAACCTCTTTGTAAAGCGAGGGTTTTGTTTATTTGTTGGTTTGTGCTGTTAACACGCTGTACTTTATCTAACCTAAAGGAATGAAATTAGTTGAATAAAGTTTGTTGAAGTTATCAATTTCTTGTTATAAAAGTTTGTGTAAATGAAGGAATTTGTAACATCAAATAACAAATTTCAACTTTTTAATTTTTAGATAAAGTTTTTTCATTAAATTTACATTTCACATTTTTTCTACTCATTTTTCAGTTTGTAGTAAAATTAGTATCACCTCAAAAGTTTTGAAAAGTGATGGAGTGAAACATACTAAATTTTCCAATTTAAGGCAGCAAAGCTAGCAGGGACAAAGGGGTGAGGTTTCCCAAAACAGTGTCTTTGCAATAATTCGCAAACGACATGATATGCGTCGATGGAAGTTATTATAATGCCAAGATTCTTAATGTTGCGGTGGAATATCCGTTAAAGGTATCAAAAAAATAATTATTATTAATTAAAGATAAAGCGAATGGTTTTTGTAGAAAAAATTTAAAAATAATTGGAAGGATGCTTGAAGTTCTCTTGGAGTGTATAAGCAAATCATTATTAAGTGTCAGTCAATAATTAGTTTGTTTGTGAAACAATGTCAGAAGTGCTCCCACCAAGAAAGCTTTCTGCCCTTAGTCACATTGTGAACTTAGAGAAAGTTATTTTGTATTTTATAAGTAGCAGTTTAGTTATTGGTTCAATAAATGGCATTATCTAATTGTTGACTATACATTCTTAATCAAAATATGGATAACAGAAAAAGAATTGAGAAAAAGAGAAATTATGTAAAAGTTATTCTATAGGAAGTTTATAAATCTATATTTTTTATAATTTTCATCGACGCATCTCTTGCTGTTTGCGAATTAAAGGTAAAAGACCGTTTTGGGGTAGCTACTGGGGTAGTAAAACTTAGTTGTGGAGCGCCAATATTATTGCATAATATTGCCCCAATACTGATATCCATTATTGCAACAAACATTGGCTAGATCTTACCAATATTGCGCTATTATTACAAAATTGCTCTCTTGTTTACCCGGGGTATTGTTTATCTGGACTCGAAGATATTATAATTTATTAAAAAAAACTCAACGAAATTTAATACTAAACATTAAAATGCAGCGTTTTAGATACGAAGGAATGTCATATATCGATTAGTTTAACTAATAATAAATTTTAAAGTTTCCAATTTTTGTTAGAAAGTAGACCTTATGGGTGCATTCTATTGGCGGAACGTGCACTCTACATAGGTCTGAAGAGCAGAGAGTGGGAATAGACTGTTTTTTATTTAATTAGAGCAGAGAGTGGGAATAGACTGTTTTTTATTTAATTTTTTGAAAGCAACCTCGACGTTTTGCGTGCGATTGCTGGTTTCTTAACTGACTAACTGGCTAAATCCATCTAAATTCGATACAAAGTCTTTTTCCTTCTAACTTCTTTTTGGATGAATTTGGTGTCAAACGAGCATCGTTTGAGCTTGAACGAGCATACATTATTTTCATTTAAGCCTCAAAGGTCGCGAAGTTATTCGCAAAAAACTGGTGGGGGGCTGTAGACATGTTTTGCAATTTTCTTTCTCATTTTGAATTTATGTGTGCAATCGATGTCAATCGATAGAGCTTCGTTTGAGCCTGAATGAGCTTCAGTGAGGAAGATTTTAAGTTAATTTTTTACAAAGTTATGGATAGTTGAAATTTTCCACTAAACTCCAAGCAACATGCATACATAAATTCTTTAAGAGGGGCATTTTTTTCAGGGCCCTTTTAATTAAATCAACAGATGGCGCCTACTTAAATATTTTTATAAAATAAGCGGAATTTGCTATATTTAAAATATAGCAAATTCGTTGAGATAATACTATTCTATAAACAATATTCTTGATCTTAAGCTATTTTGAGTTCGTAATATTTATTTATAAAAACACAATTCATGATTAAAGTTTAATTATCTTTTTTTGTAAGTGAGTGTGTTTTGACATACTCAATACGAACTCAAAATAGCTTAAGATCAAGAATATTGTTTATAGAATAGTATTATCTCAACGAATTTGCTCTATTTTAAATATAGCAAATTCCTCTTATTTTATAAAAATATTTAAGTAGTCGCCATCTGTTGATTAAATTAAAAGGCCCCTGAAAAAAATGCCCTTCTTAAATAAGCAACATTTTATTTTTTACAAACATAAAAATTTTTGAGTACAGTCTCGTGCATTATATTTCATATTTTGAAAAATTCCAAAATATTTTGCAATTCGTACTTCAAATATGAAAGTATGGATGTACAAAACATATTTGAAATACTTATACGTTTACGTTTTTTTTCATATTTGAAGTACAAAATACAAAATATTTTGAAATTTTTTATTTTAAATTTAAAATATGAGATACAATGTATGAGACTGTGCACTTTATTTTGAATTTCAAACAAAAATTTCAAAGTTATCGTGTGGTTTTTTTCCACTTTAAATTCTAAATAAAAATGTATTTTTCCCACCCCTGCGTACAGTTAACATCGAGCAAATTTCACTATTTAGGAGTATTTTTAGCTTACATTTGCCGAGAAAAAAAATCCCCTTCCTTCCCAATAGCACACTTTGGCAAGTAGGACGGGTTTATGGGAATATGTTTAGTTACTACAGCATTAGTTAAAACGGTTCGTAGCGTCTGTAGCGGAATGGATTGGAGCGAAGAGCGCGTAGAATCGATTTTGACAACGCAAACATGGCAAATCTTAGATCCATCCATTAAAAAGAACCTTTTTATCATATAGTATAGATGTTTCAGTTCAAACCGGGTAACGATAGGCGATCTGTTGTATGCCTACCCACAATAACTAGTTCAGGTGGCTAGGTAGCATAGCAGAATGCATAACACCTACCTGCGGCAATACATCTTCATTGTCGACCAGTAACCACGGACTTCTTAAAATAAATGGACTACTATTCAAAGTAAAAAAAAATGTATTTACCTAGGAAGACGCCATTTGTGGTACAACTGCTTTATAGCCAATTGTAATTTAGGATTTTGAAGGGTAATTTAAAT
This sequence comes from Rhagonycha fulva, assembly GCA_905340355.1. Lineage (NCBI taxonomy): Eukaryota > Metazoa > Arthropoda > Insecta > Coleoptera > Cantharidae > Rhagonycha > Rhagonycha fulva. The sequence goes on from HG996556.1 coordinate 43,195,424, forward strand.
TTAAAAAGAATGAGGTTATCTCAAATACTTTGCACTAATAATGCCAAAAACTTATGCAAATTCTATTGTTATTTTTGGTGACATTTTTAAGATTGACACCTATTGGCTTAAAGCATATGGGGCATTCCACACCAAATCGACCACTTTTGAACCCGACCCCTTTTGATTTTCCTGAAATTTTTACATATTATACTATCTCATCAACAACAGTTCTGCGAATTTTTTCAAAATTTTTTACTCAACCCAAAGAAAGTTACGAATTTTTAGAAAAACTGCTGTTTTTTTTTTAAACAATCGTAACTATTTCAAAAATTGACTAATCGGAACGTTTTTTTTTTTGGTTTGTTTTTAAACGTACTTTTCAGGACAAAATACAAAAAAAATATTCAAACTTAGATTCTACAAAATTTTTTATTTTTTCGGAGAAAATCATTGATTTTTCAAATTTGGACACTTTTGATTTTTGATTTTTTTATTTCAAAAAAAACTCTGATTTATTCCGCGTATAACAACGCAAACCCCATAATGGGCCGACATTTCTTTCTATTTCTTTTGTTTAATTGAAAAATATTATTTGCGTAAAAATAAAACAAAATATTTTTTAATTAAACAAAAAAAATAGAACAAAATTTTGGCCTATTATGGGGTTTGCGTTGTTATACGCGGAATAAATCAGAGTTGTTTTTGAAATAAAAAAATCAAAAATCAAAAGTGGAAAAATTTGAAAAATTAATGATTTTCTACGAAAAAATAAAAAAATTTGTTGAATCCAAGCTTGAACATTTTTTTTGTATTTTTTCCTGAAAAGTACGTTTAAAGACAAATAAAAACAAAAAAAAGAACGTTTTGATTAGTCAATTTTTGAAAAAGTTACGATTGTTTGAAGAAAAAAAACATCAGTTTTTCTAAAAATTCTTAACTTTGTAAACAATTTAGAAAAAATTTACAGAACTGCTTTTGATGGGATAGTATAATACGTAAAATCAGTTGTGTAATTTTTTTCAAAATTCTTTACAAAGTTAAAATTTCAGAAAAACTAATGTTTTTTTTCTTCAAACAATCGTAACTATTTCAAAAATTGACTAATCAAAACGTTCTTTTTTTTGTTTTTGTTCGTCTTTAAACGTACTTTTCAGTAAAAAATACAAAAAAAATATTCAAACTTGGATTCTACAAAATTTTTTATTTTTTCGGAGAAAATCATTGATTTTTCAAATTTGTCCACTTTTGATTTTTGATTTTTTTTTTCAAAAGAAACTCTTATTTATTTCTCGTATAACAACGCAAACCCCATAATGGGCCCACATTTCTTTCTATTTTTTTTGTTTAATTAAAAAATATTTTGTTTTTATTTTTACGCAAATAATATTTTTTAATTAAACACAAGAAATAGAAAAAAATGTGGGCCCATTATGGGGTTTGCGTTGTTATACGCGGAATAAATCAGATTTTTTTTTTAATAAAAAAATCAAAAATCAAGTGTCGAAATTTGAAAAATCAATGATTTTCTCCGAAAAAATGAAAAATTTTGTATAATCCAAGTTTGAATATTTTTTTTGTATTTTTTCCTGAAAAGTACGTTTAAAGACAAACAAACACAGAAAAAAAAACGTTTCGATTAGTCAATTTTTGACATAGTTACGATCGTTTGAAGAAAAACAACATCAGTTTTTCTAAAAATTCGTAACTCTTTTTGGGTTGAATAAAAAATTTTGAAAAAATTCACAGAACTGTTTTTGGTGAGATAGTATAATATGTAAAAATTTCAGAAAAATCAAAAGGGGTCGGGTTCAAAAGTGGTCGATTTGGTGTGGAATGCCCCATATATACTAATGAAACTATCAAGATTTGGTTGGTGAAAATTGGCAGATTTAAATTAAGGACATTGTAGCAAAGAAAGGTAGATCCATTTTTATTACTTATTGTTGGAAAACAAGAAAATTAAGTATTTAAAGATCTCCTTTTTGCGGACGAAGGAATAATACTACATCCAAAAGTACCCTTAATAAAACAGCATAACCTTCTTAATATGTAATGTTAATCGTCAACATAAACGTCAAATAGCGGTAGTTCACATTTCTAGCCGGTAGTGGCGCTGCGATCACATGTAGCCGCAAATTTGCATGAGTTACCCGTATTTACTAACATAAACCAGTAGATATTTGAAATTCCTTAAAACTGCATCACAAATAGCGGCACCCATACTTTTTGGATTGAGAACAATAGGTAAATAGCAGTCCATTTATTTTAAGAGGTCCGTGCCAAGTATCCCTTTACCGAATTTGTGCAAACTCCGGTAGCAAGATCTACAAAATTCCAGCAAAAGAACGGTTTACAATTTTTTGAACGTAGGGTGAAACACATCCGAGCTGATTTAACCAGAAATAGCTTCTTCAGCAATTCATCCAAATTTTGGTTTCAAGTTTTAAAAGTTGCAAGATTATCTTTTTCAAAGTTTCGGAGCTACGGTTGTCGACAACCTCACGTTTTTCAGTGGGACTGTAGTACATATCCAATAACAATTGTTTGCTAACGACAGGTAGTCTACCAACGCCATACTTCCTCTTCGTTATTACGCTCTCGTCATTTGGCACTACCTGTCTCGGACCTCTAACTGGAAGGAGTTCTTGATTGGCTATCAGTTTTCAGAAACAACAAACATCTGGAAATTGCAAATACAACCGATAAACGGTTTGTCGATGGAGACTTCACCAATCACCACTGCTTCTTTTACATGCCCACTTCCATAAGACGTAGAACACAACATTAGGTGGAAGTGTAATGTTTGCAAAGGTATTGTCGGCTAGGCCATAATACCTTCGCCTGCGCTTAAGACATTGAAGTAGTGGTCGTCCTTTGCGATCAAGTTGAAATATCGCCTACAAGACCGTACCTGGTAGCGCTTGGGCCTACCAATAGCTAAATAAAAAAAACAACGTCTTCAACGCTTGACACATCCATTCCGATTAATAATGATGTACTGAATCACTGCCTCCTATACTTACAAGCCGTGAACATGCAAATTTGGCAACATTGCCGGTGGTCTTAACTTTCAAATTCTTTAATATGTGTTTAATGTTTTTGTCTTTGGTTTATGTAGTTTATAAATATTAAATTTGTGTGGAATGGCCTTCAGATGTGCATGTAGCCCTGTCTTCTTTTGTTAATGGTAGCAATTCAACAACTTAGGGGCACCGCCGGCTTAGCATGCCTTCCGAAGCAAAGAGATTTTGTCATACCCAGGTTCAAACCCGGTACCTCACATCTGCAGTTTATTGCGTTAGCTGCAAGGCAATGATCGTCTGATATTGGCACATAATTTGTTACTATTTTATTATATTTACTTACTTAAAAGTGATCTGCTTCAAATTGTTAAAATTTTAACAAAAAAGAGAAAATTACATACACTTTCATAAACCTAGAAATTGTTTTTATTAGTTATATCTGATGTGTTCATATTGTAATATAAATATTTTTTTATAACAATTAATTAAATTTTTTGATAATAAAATTGCACATTTATTAAATCTATTTATTAATTTAAAATAAAAAACAATTTGTGTTTGAAAATAGGACTTAATTTCTAAGTAGCAAATAAGTGCTGTAAAAGTTGCGTTGCCAAATGTATGTTCACGGCTTGTAAGTATAGGAGGCAGTGACTGAATGAATTTTACAAAGTACAGTGTTTATATTTAAAAACTAACTAGCGGTGGTCAATAAAATGTTATTGTATGCTACTTCATGTAAAATTTTGTTTTTTTTGAAAATATAAGCCCTATTTGCAATAGTTTGCAAATTTTTATCATCATCGTCTGCACCTTTAGGACTTATTATCCGTTACGTCATTCTTGGTCGTCCCATTTTTTTCTGGGTCGGTCCACATTGCTCTTGCCTCATTTTTTGCTTTATTATTGCTTTTTGGACCGTTTTATATCATTTTGATGAGTGAAAATTTTTTAATTTGCAGTCCGGTTAAACGAACTACTCCCATTATTACTATTGTAAAATTTAAACTTTTAATGAGAATAATTTGCAATAATAGAAATGCTTCATAAATAATTTAATTCGAGACGGATAGACGCCTGTATTTTACTTAATTATTATGTTATTGATTATTTGTTAAGTATTTATTTGCTATTGTTGTATTAATAAACATTTCTAACAAATTAAAACATATCGAATAAATTTCTTTACTGTTTAAATATTATATTATTAAAATGTAAGTAATTTGTGTTAAGTAAAAAAATGCCGTGAAAAAAACAACCGAGTCTTCACCGAATGGGGGGAGCATAGAAGGGGGTGGTTGTATTATATTACTATATAAAAAAGTTCTTTTTTTGTATTTAAATTCCAAAACGTTAATTTACATCTGCAGGTAGAATTAATAAAAATTTGGAAGTTTCTGCAATTACTACATTGGCAGCTGTTTACCATTCTTCTGGGTAGTTTTCCAAGGTTGATGCTCGGTATTATGCAACGCTGTTCTTAGGACCCCTTCTTTTTTTAAAATAGAAAAGTATGGGGTAGAAAAACATAAAATGCTAGATTTTGTTCAAAAATACTTTCTTTTATTTAATTTTTATTAGGTAACATTATTTTTTATTATTAACAAAATTGTGGCTATCTACATTTATTTGAGGTCCCGTTCGTACCTATATAAAAAAACCTACAGTTTAACATGAATGAAAATGACCAAAAATTTGCAGCAAAAAAAATATTTCAAACATTAAAAATCAACTGAATTTTGTTTTTTTAAATTAAAAATAATGTGAAGTATGCCTTTAATTTTGTAAATATCCACCAAATGGGGCACCTTTTTCAAATGTTTTGACACTTATTTGAATTTTTGACTAGTTGGCTCACTAATCTGGTTTGATATGTTAGATTATAAAATTTATACAGAAATCGAGATGTTTGTTTTCATTGCTTTGACATTGAGAAAAGAAACTTAAAAAACAATAAAATGTGTTTTGATTCAGAAAATTGCCAGAGTTACATTCCCAGCAGCTACGCAATAAAAATGTTAAAATTAAAGTACCTGATGCATAACCATCCAAACGCAAAGTGCTTGATTTTGTAAATTTTGTAATAATAAAGCGTTTGTTAATAAATAAAAGTAAACGCCTACACTTAAATTATATCTCAAATATGCAAACCTAATTAAGAGTTTGTAAACCTTGTCGATTCATAAGCAAGCAAGCTGATTTAAAGTCAATAACTTTGATAAATGTTTGGAAATTATATGTAAAACAGTTTATTGATTTATTTAAATGTTTTACCTTTAATTTGAGAGAAAATCCAAATCTAAATTTTGTTAGCAAAATTTAAATAACTCCGGGTCTGTATTCAAATTTAAACTGTAATTTGCTTGAATTTTGATTAAAACAATTTTGTATAACTTAAATATTATGTAACATCGATGCGAGTCGCGAGTTTCAAAAATAAAGGTAATTAAGGTGTAACGAGATGTTAATTATTGAAATTATATTTTAATTTGTTATGGAAATGAAAATCTACCCGAGAAGATCGGAAATTGACCGGAGTTTTCGTTTCACTGGAAAGTTTTCGGTCGGAGAAACTTGAAAAAGCTCTATAGTTATACCTAATATAATTTTATAAAATTCTAAAGCAGCTTCTTAAAAGTTTGAACTTGCGAATACTTCTTTGTACTTTCACATTTCGTGTTTGAAAAATTTCAGCATAAATTTCTTCTTGTAGAAGCAAGGATAACAAAAGAGGCAAAAGAATTTTTTGGTTGACATTTTTTGGTTTAAAATTCAAATTCTGGATAGTAGTGCTATGACGAATTGTCGACATTACAGTAAGATCAATAGTCATCCCACGCAACATTAAGTTTGTTTCACAGGGATGTTATTAACCCTTATGATGTTCACATGCATTCAAGTCAATGAACCAAAAAAAAAACTAATTTTCTGAATAAAATTGTCTCCGAGAGTTTAAAATAATAAGGAAAGTTCATACGTTATTTTTGGTTCAAAAATTTCAATCAAAAATATAATGGAAAAACTATTTTTGAAAATGCCGCAAGCGATAGGTAAACATAGGTAAATATTTTTAGAACTTTGTTTCATTGCTGTATTATCTTCAAGTGCATAATTTAATCCCACATCTATAACAATAAATAAGTTGGTTTTAAATAAGTAATCCAAATATATTGGATCGGTTTTCCAATAATTTATTAAAAGCTTCATCTTTAAGTACTCGGCTACTGAAATTACAGAACTTTTGTATTTGTACTTTGCTATTATATTTTTTATATCTTGTTCAATTCTTTTATTTCAATTATAATTTTATTTTTAAAATAAAGTTACGTTCATCAGATTATTCTTTATTTTATACAAGGCCTTTTACATAATTAGGTACGTTTTGCGGTTTCAAAGTCGAATAAAATTCGCATTAACTTATTATAATTATTATTGGAATTTCAAAAAATAGTTAAAAATTCTCTTATTTGAGTACAAAGTCAAGTACAGGACATACATATTTTACACAACATTGGACACAAACCAATAATACTAAATATAAGTAACGTGGGGTACTCTGGGGCAATACAAATCTTCATTCTTCTTCATCAGCCGTTATACGTCCACTCCTGAACGTTAGATCTCCCCTTTTAAATTCCCCCCAAGTGGGGGGAAAGGGGGTTTTGCCCATAACTCACCACGCTGGGCAGACGGGTTGGCGAGTAGTCCGCAGATAAAGTTTAGACTTGTTACATCACAGCACAAATCTGACGCAACCAGGATTAGAACCGCGGTTTCCCGCTCTCTAGTCTATCCGTGTTTGATTTACGCCAGACTGCTGGTTTTTGCAATACAAATCAAGATTAAGAAAAGGACAAACCCATACAATTTTAATTGGAAAATCTTTAAAATTCGACAAGAATTAAATCACCTGCAAATGGTTGTATCTTACTGACCTAGATCTAATTGTTCCCACGTCGTCTGCTGCACGACTACAAGAGATGTCGAGTCAGAACCTTAGTAGGGGTTCAAGAAATTCTCAGTATGTACGGAGTACTACTTAAGTAACGTGTCAAATTTTTAATTTTTTAACGTTTTGTGTTACCTCGCAAATTAAACTAATTTTCAAAATTTGTTAATAATGATTTTATATATCAAACGACGTTAAATAATTGATAGTGTTACTACAACTTTGTTTGAATTTCTATATTTTTATATTCTTGGAATTATTTTAAAATTTTTTTATAATTTTAATTAGTCAAATGTCATTTTTATTCTGTATAAAATAATATGACCAATCAAATTAGTTTTATTTTTAAATTTAGTGCGAGGTGTTATAATAATTGATTAAAATTCAATTAAATAAATCAACTTAACTCGAAATGCTTTATTTGATGAGGATTGTTTGTAATCGAAACTCCGGATAACCGCAAGTTAATAAAACATTACTGGTTAACTAAATACATTTTAAATAAACAATTAAATTAGGGTTTTCAATTAAGGGGGGACAACACAGTAACAGCTTGAAAAACAGAGGTATTTTAGGAATTTTTTTACAGAAAAAGTACAAAACGAATCATTTTCAAATTTTACATACATATAATTCATTATATTATATATAATTAAAAAATTTTTTCGGCTTGTTTGTAGTCCATATACCGAGTGTACAGGACGTAAAAGTTTGCTCTTTAAAAAAAACGTAGGTGGCTGGTTGACAGCAAATCGGCCATATGGTTAGTTCGAAATCAAAATTTCAAAAAATATCTTAAAGTACATACTCATGGCTTCAGTTCGACGGGAGGAAATTTTGATATCTAAAAAAATCACAAAATTTCAAAACTTTAAAAAAAAATTTCAAATAAAGCACTTTTTATGAGTCTTTTTTGTACCTAGAAACTAAACGAAGTGATAAATTAAAAAAAGCTCCCGTCGAACTGAAGCGACGAATATTGTGAACAAAATGTTTTTTAAATCATATAAATCGGATGTATAGTTTTGTTGTTTTGCTGTCAACCAGGTAAAAATTTGTAGTTTTGAGATATTCGCTTCTAAAGTTTTGGTTGCGGATTACTCATTAATAAAAAATAAAAATACCTTACTAACCCCTAATCAGCTATACCTGGACCATATAATAACTCCTCACATGCAAAGGAATTGTAGTTTTTGCCGTCATACCCTCGTATAGTCTTCAAACTACCCTCAGGTGTGCGCGCATTCAACTACGTCTATACGTTGCATATCAATTTTAGTGCAATATTTGTGTAATTAAAGAGTTAAATGTTTACACTTTTTAATATTTAGTATCCTAAAACTCAAAGAAGGTTTTAGTTTTGTTTTCTATGACACTTATTGGGAACCATAAAATTAATATTTCATGGGTAATAAATTTAACTAATCCATGAATTTTATTGCTTTACATTTGTTAATTTCTAGCACAATACAGTAAAAATTAAATGTTATTGTTTTTTTTAGAAAAATTGTTTTGTATCATGTTACAATTAGTACAATTAAAAGAAATCGAGGTGCTAAAAATGTGCAGATGTTTAGTTATCATACCTATACCTATGTTTGTAGTTGCAACCCAGGCGCAAAACAACACTACAACTTGGCCAATTTTACGATTTTCTTTCTGATATTTTGAGAAAACATTCTTTAAATATGTATCTTTCGATGTGGGAAATAAAAAAAAAATCAAATTTTTAAAAACCTTACTGTGTTGTCCCCCCTTAATCTAATTTTAGAGTACACAAAACCTAACAGTTTAAATTTTTAAATTAAGTAAACAAATCGGACAGAAAAACATCTAAAAAAAATGGTCGAAATGGGACGCGATTTTCCTATTTTTTAAAGAATTAGAAAAATTTGTACCTAGAATTTTTGAGAATTTTTTAAGGATTCAAATTTTCTACAAAATTATCTATAGTAGTATTACCTATAGATTTCCACAGAATAAAGTTTTTAAACGTTTAAAGTTTTTAAACGTTTAAAGTTTTTAAACGTTTAAAGTTTTTAAACGTTTAAAGTTTTTAAGGTAAAGAAAAAAAATGAGGCTTTTATTATTGAAATTTAAACATTTTTAATTAATTTAAGAGGGGCATTTTTTTTAGGGCTTTTTTAATTTAATCAACAGATGGCGCCTACTTAAATATTTTTATAAAATAAGAGGAATTTGCTATATTTAAAATATAGCAAATTCGTTGAGATAATACTATTCTATAAACAATATTCTTGATCTTAAGCTATTTTGAGTTCGTAATATTTATTTATAAAAACACAATTCATAATTAAAGTTTAATTATCTTTTTTTGTAAGTGAGTGTGTTTTGACATACTCAATACGAACTCAAAATAGCTTAAGATCAAGAATATTGTTTATAGAATAGTATTATCTCAACGAATTTGCTATATTTTAAATATAGCAAATTCCTCTTATTTTATAAAAATATTTAAGTAGGCGCCATCTGTTGATTAAATTAAAAGGACCCTGAAAAAAATGCCCCTCTTAACGCATAAATTTAACAAAACCTTAACTAAGCGCTAAAATAATAAAATTTTAACTGTGAATCCCATACGACACGACGTTAAATTTTGCATAAAATTTAAATGCAAATTGTTTTTGTAAATTTGTCCATATTTTTGTTACAATTTTATGCATCAAAACATAATTTTCTATATGCAACGCGTGCAATTTTTTATGACATATTTAGTAGGTAATACAGAACAACATACAAGAAATTATATTTAAAACCCCTTTAAAAAACGTCAAGAAACAGAATCTACTACAGCTCTACCAAGCTTAGAAAGGATGTGGCAAATATGCCAACTAATTTGATTAAAAATTTGAATGAGCCAATGGATTTTAAAAATTTCTTCATCTGAGTGTACATTTTAAATTTTAGCAGGGCCTGACACACCCTTTAAGTCGGTTCTAAGGTTGGTGGAGCTGTATGAGTCTATGATAATGTGATATAACGTCAATCGCATCTTACCAGATAAAAAATAAAATACAAATTTTGATCAGAAATCGTACGGTTTTGGATCGAGTTGCACACTAATCGAGTTTCCAATCTTAGTGAGGTGCTCGTCCGTGCTTGAGCCTTATAAAATCTATATTAATCTGTCCAACAGCCTAATTGGTCCAATTGTTTACTAACTTAAAATCAGGTAAGTTTTGACTGGCTTATATCGCACTCTGAGATGACAAGTAACGTAACTTCAAAAATGACAGTTTTCAGCTCTTTTTAATTGAACAAATGAAGTATTTGAGGAGAGTTGAGAGGGTAACAAAAATGGATAGAATTAGAAATGAAGAAATCAGATATCGACTCGAAGTTGAACCGGCAATGGGAAGGGTAAAAGATAGTCAGCTGAGATGGTTTGGACATTTGAACCGGATGGAGAGAGATATGCCAGTGAGAAATGTGTGGCAGGCAAGACCAGGAAGAAAAAGAACAAGAGGAAGACCAATGAAAACTTGGGATGACAATGTTGGACAGATTCTGAAAGAGATGGGGAAAACCTGGTGTGAGGCAAGACAATTAGCGTTAGAGAGAAGAGAGTAGCAAAAATTTGTAAATAGAGGAACTTGAGAAGAGATATGGAAACTTCAACACCTTCGGGTAACATGAGGATTTTGTGATTTTAAATTGAATTGAATTTAATTGAACAAGGTCGTAACTTCCATCACTTACTATGTAAGCGCCCTTTAGCCAACAACAGTTTAACAATTCACAGAAATACACATCTTCTGACAAGACGGACTGTTATATGGGACATACCATCGTGTGTATTTTACATAATGATATAATTAATGGAATATTTGCAATCTTTAAAATGTGATTATTTTAAACTCAAACCATAGTTTTGTAAGTTACGACGCTTATCATCTTGGGGTGCGAGATATAAAAAGTCAGGACGCTGATCCACCTGTAATAATCTGTCCAACAACCTAATTGGTTCAACGTTTTACTAACCTAAAATTACTTCCGCTGGGATCGAGTTGCATACCAGTAAGTTTGGACTGGCATTTTATTTAAATTTTATCTTTATTAATTCGATGATAATCCATTCAGAAAATTAATATTCGATTTTTACATTTTTTCTAAATAGATTAAATTATCAATCTCATCATTTTTGAATGTTCGGACGTTTGAATGCAAAAAATTAAAATTGTCAGTTATAGGGATTTACTTTTTTAAGAGAACTTAATCGGTTGAGTTTAGGTTAGTGTTAGAAAACGATTTTTTTTTTAATTAATTTTTGATGCATAGATTTCAAATTTTGCATTTTCAGTTGGCAGAAAGCAAGGGAAATGGTTCAAAATTGCTGATATAAGTGAAAATACAAATATTGATTTTTACCAATTGAATGAGACCGTAAAAGTGTAATTTTCATTCTTAGCCAAAAAACAAACTGCGTTAGGCAAATTTTCTCATCTAAATACATAAGATCGAATACGTCGAGAAATAGTGAGTTTTCTAATATCTATTTTTGGGGTGAAAACAAATCAAAGGGGTTAATCTACCGTTTTTGTAAAATCCCACTAAAATTATAAAGTGGTGTTGTTTATTGTGGACGGCGTATTTTGATGCGTAGAATTCAAATTTTGCAGTTTCAGTTGACGGAAAGCAAGGGAAATGGTTTAAAATCGCTGATATAAGTGAAAATCCAAAAATCAATTTTTACAACTTGAATGAGATTGTAAAAGTGCAATTTTTATTCTTAAAGTGGTGTTTTTTTATTGTCAGCGACATATTTTGATGCATAGAATTAAAATTTTGCAGTGTTAGTTGGCGGAAAGTAAGGGAAATAGTTCAAAATCGCTGATATAGGTGAAAATCTAAAATTCGATTTTTACAACTTGAATGAGACCGTAAAAGTGTAATTTTCATTCTTAGTTAAAAATAAACTGCGTCAGACGAATTTTCTCATCAAAATACATAAGAATACGTCGAAAAAGAGTCAGTTTTATAATATTTATTTTTTTGGGGTGAAATTCAAAGTTAATCTACCGTTTTTGTAAAATCTTACAAATTTTTTTAAAGTAGTGTTTTTTATTGTCGACGACGTAGTATTTTGATGCGTAGAATTTAAATTTTGCATTTTCAGTTGGCGGAAAGCAAGGGAAATAGTTCAAAATCGCTGATATAGGTGAAAATCTAAAATTCAATTTTTACAATTTGAATGAGACCGTAAAAGTACAATTTTTATTCTTAAAGTGTTGGTTTTCATTGTCGACGACGTATTTTGATGGGTACAATTCAAATTTTGCATTATGAATTGTCGGAAAGCAAAAGAAATGATTCAAAATAGCTAACATAAGTGAAAATTTAAAATTTGATTTTTACAGCTTGAATGAGACCGTAAAAGTGCAATTTTAATTCTTAAAGTGGTGGTTTTCATTGTCGACGACGTATTTTGATGCGTACAATTCAAATTTTGCATTTTTAGTTGGCGGAAAGCAAGAGAAATAGTTCAAAATTGCTGGTATAGGTGAAAAACACCGTGTACGGGCTTTCCACCTAATATCATTACTTCATTAGTACCACCATCACAGTTTATGGTTTATGAATTTATGGAAATCTGGCACCGCTACAAATTAGCGTTCACTTGATTTTTAAAAACTTCACTTTTTTCAAGGTGGTTCCTTCCATGGCGGTTCCAGGTTCTCATAAATTCACTGCCACCTTGTTTATCTTTTTCTGCAAAACCGTTCGAGCACAATATTCGTGAATATAGCAAATTAAAATAAACTCTAAACTATGGTATATTTCGTTGTTAATTTTGAAAAACTAGCTTTTACAGTGGTTTTTTTTACAAAAAGTAAAAATTTCAATAGTAGTAAAACAAGGCAGGTTCTAGTCCAATTTTTTCCCATTTGACTAAACTTTGTAAATAAATTTTTTTGAATTTTTGCACGTTTTTTTGACGGTTTTCTTAGGATTATGTTAATGCATAATTGAATTAACAGATATAATTGTATTTTCACAGGTGGTATGTTAGATTAGTTTAAAATTTTCACACTAGAGAAATACATAGGAGATGGGGTAACTTCCCCTTTTGAAACATGTTCACATTAATTCTAATAGTATACAATAGATACAATACAATAGATATCCAACCGGGTGAAACACATCCGACCAACTTATGATTATCTGTTATCTGCTTTAAAATTACTTTGGGATAAGATGTGTAATGGCCGTTGAATGTAATTTTAACATTTCATATGTTTTAATTCTTGAAAATTATTTTTTTTATAATAATATTCAATATATTATTAATTTTAACACATTTCCTGCTCATATGTGCTTTACACTACACGGAAGTGCATTATGCACTCTAAATATACGCCATTTTGGTTTAATAATTAGTTTGGTTCAAACAATTTATTTTAAGTCATTTTTAACATTTCCGACTAATTTTCATACAACATTTGCATCATTTTTAAATAAAAAATGCATATAAAGAATTTTTCAAGTCTGTACAAGCATCAAAATAGAAGGAAAGCAAATCACCTAAGCCAAAATGGCGTCTATTTAAAATCTTAAGATTTTCTTCAACCTATATTAATATTTATTTATTAGGATTATTTATTGATTAAATAAATTCTTTTTTAGGGGGGAGTTAATCGTTCAAAAAAGTAAAACGAAAACAAATGACTTAAACTAAAATGGCGTCTACTAAAAGTTGTAAGCTTTCCTTCAATCCACCCTGTATTTATCTCCAAAATTAAACTTAAAATCATGGCAAAAAGTCGTTACTAACCAAAAATATTGTAAGAGGGAGCTTCGTGCTTAAAAATGTTAAAAGATATTTCAAAGTACAAAATTAACTTAGTAACCTTTCCACCTGTGGTAAGGGCTACTTTAAATTTCCTTGTAGGTACTAATCTTATAGATCAGCTCTTCCAAACCACCTTTACCGTCGAAAATGTTATTTGACTCTAAAACCGACAATACTTCTATAAAATAAAATTAATACCCTCTGCTGATATACTCCATTAGATAATAATTTATGCTGGAAACTTTCAAAAAAAAATTGTTTAAAAACAGCTATTTCTGAACGAAACTAAAGACAAAGTTTAGTTTTGTGTACAAATAGTTTCCATATTGTGTAACAAGATAACAATGCAGTATATAATATGCATTCAATTTTTCAAACTCTGAATATGATTTATTATAACTCCTCGAGGATAAATTTCAGTGCGATCCATTTTCTAATGTTTGTGTTACATAACAAACTGTTATTATATGAAACATTGATTATTTTCGTATTGTTTGCCTTCCAGATTAAGCTTTCTAACAAATCATCTGTTACTCAAGGTTTTCATAATATTAAAATTTGTTCTATCTTTAGAAAATCACACTAACGTTGATTGTGGAAGAATTTGTCATTTTGATCAATAAATTATCCAAAAGACTAAAAAAAGAGAAGCAGTGCAAAGTAACATAAGTAAATGTCCCCCAATTGCTTTTCTGGATGCTTTTATTTGTTCTTTGAGTAGTAGTTAAAGTTTTTATTGAATCCGATCAACAATTTTATTGGCGATTTCCTCACCTTATTTTTGAAAACTTTATTAATGTAGGTTCTTGACCTTTGTAATTATAGACATTCTTGCGTGCAAGCCTCTGTCGAGCTTTAAACACGAGCAACACAATAACAATTTTATTACTCGAAAGCTTTATTATCTTTTATAAATTGTGCCTCTTATTATTTCTTAATTTTGAGGAATTCTTCTTATTTGTACCTTCGTTTTATAAATTATGCAAATTGGGAAGGAAGTATTACTTATTATATTGTATAAAATGTAAATTTTTGAGTGCCTGAATTAAGGTCAAAATTAAGATAATTTAGTAATTTATAAAATGTGATTTTGTTCCAGGTTTCCTGACATGAAGACAGTAACTAACTGCTTCGTCTTAAACTTAGCAGCCGCAGATTTATTGTTCACTCTTTCCATTCCTGCAGTAGCTTATACAAGGTTCGTTCCATCATGGAAACTGGGAAATATCGCTTGCAGATTCATACCATATACGCAGGTAATAAACATAGGCATACATATAAGATAGCACTGTTATTACAAATACCGCCATATTATGAACGAGAATGTATTATTTGTAATTTTGTATTGTACGAAAGCGAGAGCGAATATTACAAACATTTTATTGTGTCTTTTATATATTATTTGTTTTGCTTGTAGATATTAATATTTCTCTGTTTAGTGAGTTGCTGCTCATATTATACTTCTTTCAACTTCACATTTCATTGTTAACAAAAAAATGTTTGTTTTTTTTAATATCTTTAATGATAAATTCAATATTTTGTAGAAACTTTGAACTGACAATTTTTTTATATTAAGTCAGTGTCTAAGGGTTAAATCTATGTATTGCCATAAATCCGTTTTAACCTTTATAAGTATTCCCAAACAAAGTTTATTTGAGGAATTTATAATTAATTGAAGTAACATCTTCTCATAGTCAATATTAGGGTAGGAACGTAATGCTCTATCCTCACAAAGCCGAATGATTACGCAAATCACCTGTAGACATTTTGTTCGATGTAGCAGCAAATATTCGCCAAAATATGCGGTTGTGCGGTATCCACATCAGATGCTCAGTATTAGCAACCTCGAGCGGCAAATGTTCGGCGATGTGTAGGAGGTACAAAAAAAATAAAACACTTTTTCTAAACAATTATAAATAATTTCTTTGTGCAATAATTAATTATCCACTAAATTAAACAATTGAAAAGTTGAGTTTTATTTTACAATTAATTTGTTTAATATTATTTAAATTATGAACGACCCCGCATTTTAAAAATCCATATAATTACAAAAATTATATGTTTGTAAGGAAAATGTATAAAAAAAAGTGAAATATCAATAAATCACAAATTACATTCTGGCTCGTAGCAACAAGCCGACTTTGTGATGAAAGTCCAGTGGCAGTTGGTCTTAAAGGGCACAGTGGTATTACACCAGGGTACGTGCCCTATCATCCCAAACCAAAAACAACCACTGTTCTTGGCCAAATTTGCTGTCCTGTTTTAATTATTATGCAATACTTTTGTGATTAAATTCATATTTTCTATTTAATTAGTTAAAAAATAAATGTATGCTTTACTTACTTCTTCCAATACAGTCACATCAGTTACCCAACTTTTTTTTAAGTAGCCTCGCATCGATTATAAACGTATATTAGATTAAAATAATTTGGAATTGAGTCATTCTAAATCGCATTTATTTTTAAATTTTTCTTTTGCAAGTATCAGTAAAATGCAATATAATAATTTTGCTAGAAAGCTCTTCTTCCTTGCCTGCTTCTTCTTTCTTAGCAAGCAAATAACTTTACGAACTTTAAAGAGTTTTGCCACTGTGGAATTTTAAAAATATTAATTTTTAAAAAATTAGCAAGCTTTTTAAAAAAAATTAGATATTTGACCAAAAAAAATGACAGAAATTTGTTAAGAACTTTTACAATTTTTAACCTTTTGCAAAATCCGAAAGTCATTCCTGTCAAAATTTCATACAGAAGCTACAGTTAAAATTTAAAGTCAATCAGACAAAAATTGTTTGAGCTATGCTGCAAGCCAATTTGAGTTTTGTAGTTTCGAGAAAAACGCGATAAGTTGGTCAATTTTCAATATTTTAATTTGAAATTTTTTCACATATTTTTGAATATGTATATTTCGGAACCGGACAACTGGGCGACGGACAACTGGGCGACGTATAACTGGGCTAAAGACAACTGGGCGATTAGTAAACTGGGCGATTAGTAAACTGGGCGACGGTCAACCGGGCGATGGACAACTGGGCGACGGGTAAACTGAACAACGTATAAGTGGGCGACGCAACTGTAAATTTTGAGCATTTAAAAAAAATTATTATGTTAACCTCTATGGGTGAGAGGTAAGTACTTGTGACCCAAAAATATCAATTTTAAAACCTCGATAAATTCTGAATAAGCATATTTTAAATAAGAGAATTAACCCCATAGAATGGCCTTAACAGCACTAGTTGTTTCAAAACTTGATTTTAAAAACTTCGATTTTCACAGCAAATTTTAAGCTAAGTCGCTCGTGATTGGTGAATTCTGGCATTCTGTGATCGGTCCGTGCAAGTTAAATTACTCTTTAGTTATACGCAGAGAGGAGATAACCGGAGCGACACTAGCATTTCATATGCTTCAACAGTGCACTTTGAGCGAAAATTATGTTTTTTAATAGTAATTTTTATTTGCACAACTACCGTTCTTGTAGAATCCACGTAAAAACGAGGCAATAGTAACTCTTGCTTGATGTCGACTCCGAACAACTGATGTGTTTTTTTATACAGTATAATAATTTATTATTATTTATTTATATATTATAAAAAAGTAAATTTATCAAATAAATTAATTTATATTATAATGATATGATATGCCACGAAGGTATTCAATTATGTTATTACGATCATAATTCGTTACCTTATTCAGGATTCTTTCGTCATATTGAAGGTAACGTCTCCTTTTCGTTGCAGCTTGGTAACCAACAGCTTGTCGTTCATATTCTACGTCGTACCTTTTTTGAATAGATTTTAATTAGGTTAATTTTTTTTCGGTTTTTGTTTTAGATCACAATGATCTAAATGAAATGTTTCCCTGTATGAAATGTTTCAAAAAATAAAGTTGTATCAAGTGAGAAAATGCAAATACCTGCAAAATTTTCAAACGCGACAGTTTTCTTACACTCAAAACTCAATAAGTTTCATGCTAAATATTTCAATTCTTTAAAATGCTTCAGGTTGTCGCCCACTTACACGTCGTCCAGTTTATACGTCGCCCAGTTTATCCGTCGCCCAGTTTACTCATCGCCCAGTTGTCCGGAGCCCGCTTGACAATCGCCCGGTTTACCCGGCGCCCAGTTTACCCATCGCCTAGTTGTCCGTCGCCCGGTTGACCGTCGCCCAGTTTACCAGTCTCCCAGTTATACGTCGCCCAGTTATACGTCGCCCAGTTATACGTCGCCCAGTTATACGTCGCCCAGTGGGATTCGCCCAGTTGTCGCGTACCGGTATATTTCTTATGGATATAAATATGGCTTTTACTTATTATAGTCCCATTCTCTATAAGCATAGGAACAACTAAAATCAAAAGTTTGAGGGGGGCTAAAAAAATTTCAAAAACTATTAGTTTTTTAATATTGGCCATTAAAAAGTAATAATTTTAGGGATTTTTTGGGGGGTTGATTTTGATTTTGGGGGCATAGCTCCTCCTAGTTGCGGTTATGCCCATGAGTATAGACCGAATAACCGCACTGATGATAATATCTGGGAGATCCATTTTATTAGGGTAATTTTTTTTTATAGAAATTGTTATTAAATCTCAATGATTTAATTAACATAGTTTACTGCGTACATTTAAAAGTTACGTAATTTTTAACTTCTTGACTCTGGGGTTATGAAATATTGATATTTCATTATGAAATTATGATAAGTTTTGAAAAAGTTTACGTGGAAAAATTTCATTAGAAATACGAAAAATGAATAAATCAGCGAGGACGGGCTTGTTTATCCAGGCGCTGAAGTTGGTTTTTATAAGAAGATTGTCCATAATAAAGCCGATGATCTGGAAAAGTTAAATCTGTAAGAAACTTAACCATTTTAACGAACGAATATGGAGATTTAGAGGTTAATTTTAACAAAAATTTACCTACAATTTAATAAAATAAAAAGAAAATTTATAAGGGTGTTAATATTTTCAATTTGATAAATACGGGTTGTTAAGGCGAAGCATTGCTTTGCAGATAAATGTACCCCATGTAACTATCATGATTTGCTTAAGTAGATCTGTAATCCCACGCTTCAGTAAACCAAATTTAAAGGTGTCAGATTTATGTAATAGGCAATTTAATAAAAGTACAATTCATCAAAATATAAGAAATAAAATTTGTTATTTTAACAGCAATACTAGCAAATTATTATTTATTCTTTTCATCATCTATCTACGAGATCTTGTGGATCAACTGAGTTTAGTTTTTTTATTATTATTTAAAAAGTTGGAAGTGTAACAAAACCTTCCCTTCGAACCACAATCTCTAATGAGAGGGTTGGCCAAAATAGAGAACAGAGTTTGTCGCAACCTGAAGAGAACCTCTCCAGTTTGTTTAGCCACGATGTTGTAGACTAGCTCTCATTATAGTGCGGAGGCAAGGCCGTTGGTTCTGAAAAAGAAAGTTAACTTTCTTAAGTTTTCCTCAAGTTAACAATTAACTTGAGGAAAACTCCAATAAAACTCAAAAGAATAATAGAGTCTGCTTATAATTGACAACAGCATTTGAGAGATGCTTACTTAGCAGTAGTATATTTATGTAAGGGCTCGGTAAGTTTGCAAACTGTGAAAGGTGACAGGCACTTCCATCCAATCAAGATGGGACGTGTGGATTTGCAGGTAAAATATTGGAATTTTTGTCGCTGATCAGTAGGTTAGATACTCCCAACACAGAAAACTGCTTAGGATGTAGAACGCCACTGGATCAGTGAGAGAGTTGATGCCGGTGACACTAAACAAAACGGAACCATCCAGATGATGAGAACTTTCTTCCAAGTCATTCAAAAAACGAAGTTTGCTGGTTAAAATTTGTTGTCAGAACAGCCACACAAAATTTGCTACCAACAATACGAAATGCGCATGCGTATAAAAAATCTTGCCAAATAAAAATTCACGCTAGATGTTGAGATTCAATAGTTAAAAGATATCAAGACAGCTGAACCTACTGGTCACATATAAATTTGGCACTATGACAATGACGACGAAACCATAAATTTTCTCCTACAATCAATAAATCGGCATATAAAAAAATTCGTGGAAACCAAACATAAACCAACCTGCTTGTACTAAATGCTCGAGCCGACTTCTTATTGCTACGCCGCGTTGCAGCAAAAATACAAACATTGCCGACATGAGCAGCAGACCCGACATGAGAAAATATTGTCAAATGAATTAATAGTAGGACTGCGTATCTAATGCAAAAATTTGTACTACATGTAGGGAGCGAGAAATCTGGCGTTAGTGTCCTCTAGAGTTAAAAATATCATTATAGAAGTTCACTTTTTAACGCTAGAGGCGCTAACGTCGAGCTTTCTCGTTCTTATAATTGAAAAATTAACAAGCATTAGCTATTCCTTATTAGAGGAAAATATGAAAAAATTTTCAAAAATATGAACTTTTGTCATGAACTTTTTTAATGGAGGAGGGGAACTTTATAATTTATTATACAAGTAAGTCAAGTGTCACTTTTTCAAAATGAGAAAAAAAAAATGAGGAGAAGCACAATAAATCATTAACTTCCCAATTGATGAAAAAATCATTTCAATCCTAAATCGTACGTATATTATTGTTTTTCACAGTTTCATTTACAAATTTTGAAAAAAAGATAATCGAAATATTTTGCAGATATATTTTCCAATTGTTACGTGTGTTTCTTCTTTTTCCCCGCTGTTAGGAAATAAAATCTTTCCATTTGTTAGTTGATTCATCCTCCTTTTTCTTCCGCTTTTTAATTGTAAGATAAACAGCACTTTATTCTCTAAAAATGCAGTTTAAAGTAGCCACGTTACCCCCCTGAATAAATTTTTTTTAAAGCTCTATTAAGGCGCGTTCTCACGTATCAAGTTTTGTTGAACGATTTTTGTTGATCAACAAAAGTTGAATGAGACTTGAACGAGTTTTTGTTCACACGTTTCAATAAAAACTGATTCAATTCACACATTTTCAATTTAATTCGTTGTAAATGACGTCAAAGACGTGTCAAGCTTTTGTTTAAAACCAGAGCATATCGAACGGTGCAAAATAAACTAGAAATAGGATTGCTACAAGATTTCAAACATTTTTGGAATGCTTTTAGCTATAATTAAGCAGTAGTGAGCTAAGCATTTCTGATTTCCTTAATTAAGTACAAAAATTATTTGATTTAATGACATTAAAACTTCTTCATAGTGACAGTACTTTACAATTAACTTTTTGTGATCCCACTGATATCTAAAAAGTTTCTACTGTCCCTACCAAAATCCAAGTATAGCTTGAATTTGCATAATTTGATAATAATTACTGCCTCTGTTCCAAACTAAAGTCCCAAACGATTTACGTATTAGGTACATAACTAATATTTTAAATATTTAAATTTAAACTTACAATAAATAACTATTTAGAACTATTGAGATCCTGACCATCGCAAGCAAAATTTTATTATCGTAATAATATTAAATCAATATTTAACGGATTAGAATAAAAATGGTACCTATTAATCGAATGAAAAACTTTATCCGCGTCTGAAGATACGTGACATTTTTCTCATTACAGTTAAAACTACAAACCTAAAAGAAAAGCTTTTAAAAAATGTTATTTGCCTTATAAAAAACATTTAATTTATTTTGTGTCATTCAATGCTCTGCAAACAGAATAACTGAGTTTTACAGCCCCATTACAACAATTAATTTTTAATGACAAACTTCAGCACCTAAAAGCGCTTTGTTCAGTAAAATTTTCCTTAAACTTTGTGTTTATTTTATTTCAATAAATTTCAAGCAACTCTCATAATTATTAATAATTAAATTGATAAAACTTGATTAGGTGATTAATCTTTAAAATTTTAGCGATCATTAAAGCGACTTTGTTTCGGGTATTCCTAAGGGAATTAGGTTTAAATTTTTCTTATAATTATGAAGTTATCGATTTGGGTAGTAGGTTAGGTATGCATCAAGGATCATTTAATGCTTTACCTAATTGGTACAATAAAACATAATTTAGGTCGATCGAAGTTGTTTTTATGTATTTTTAGTCGAAATTGCCAATTTATGTTGGGCATTTTAAAATAGATAAATAGGTTACGTACATATTTTATACCGTCAATAAAACAACAATAACAGAAAAATTCTGACAATATAATAAGCGTAAAACTTATATAAAGTAGTCCGTATAACAACCCTTATTTTGTGTAGGACTTTGTAATAATTGTGTCGGTCAGCGTGATCACGCGAGTCCTTTTTGACAGGAGAGCAACAAAATTGGCACCAACATTTTAACTCTTACATAATTTTCTTTTTCGCATAAAGTTTTTATTTTCTAAAAACAACCTACGATAAGACGGGAAATTATCGATAAATACCCTATAATTTTATAATCACTGTTTCGTATAGCCATAAAAATGTAATTAAGATTTGATTTGTGGTTTATTTGGATATAAACAGGGCAACGTAATCATAACACTTCCTGTTTATATTTAATAACACCCATAAAAGTTTGATAGTAAATAAAATGTCGACTGTCGACGAAAATATTTGTAAAAATTTCAATTACGACAAATTTGAACTTTTTATCGAATTGAATTTGCAAGAATACTTTTGTGCAAAGTAGAACATTAAACAAGTTTAAGGAAAGCGTTAGAAAAGCCATACTTATTTGGAAAAGCTACATAACATCTTTTTATAAAGCTTTATTCGCAACTTTTTCATTTTAAATTTTGACCTAAATCTTGAGGTCTCGAGGCATTATTGTGTGGCGTTTTTACATTTATAGCACGCAAAGTTGGGAGGGTAAATATTTATTTAAGGATATTTTTCCATCGCACTTGACTTTTTAACACATTTTTCTGTTAGTGTGCTAATATTTCCATTGTTATCTTTGACATTCTTTTTTGTTTCAGTTCGTTTCGGGGATTGTGCTGCTGTGGACGCTTTGTTTAATCAGCATGGATAGATACAGATGCATCGTCGTTCCACCTTACAGGTCCAAAATGAAACCAAAACAAGCATGCCTTCTAGCAGCTACCACGTGGGTTTTGACTTCAATTGTATTCATTCCATTAACGTTTTGGTTTCGGCAAGTGACCGCTGAAAACAAGACAATTTGTACTTTAATATTTCCAAAGTCCGAAAGCATCAATTATTCATTTTTCTTCGTCATTCCACTTTTGTTAATCGCGTGTTTATTACCGATGATAATGCTGATATATCATTATCAAAGAATTTTTCAAAAGATTCTTTCAACAAGAAACACTTGGGCTGTTTCTTGCGTGGTCATGAGTACGGCCGATATGAAACAAAAAGGTTTTGGAGAAAATCGAAATCAAAATAGAAGGCAAAGCGAATTAAGCATAACCGACATTTTGACTCCTTGGCCAAGAAAATTCTCAACTAATAGTCAATTTTCCAATTCCCCAACAGGAGGACGACATGGATCACTTTCTCACCATGAAGAGTTAAGACTGAATAAGCACATACGTGTAGTCCGCGTACTTTTTTTAAATGTAATAGTTATGTTGTTTATGTGGGTGCCCATCACCATCGTGATGCTATTAATCTTTGTGGATGGTAGACGACCAAATGAAGACACAGACTTTTTTATGAGATCCCATCATTTTATAATTTCATTAATCATAGCGTTCCTTAACACCCTGATAAATCCTCTACTGTATGGTGTGCTCTCTGATAGTTTTAGAGTTTGTCTTCTGCGTATGTGGTGTAATGAAAGCACCGAAGAGACCAAGATTCCTAAAGAAATCATTACTCCAACCAGCGGTAGAATTAACATCAGCAAATATTCGAGAAAACCAAGCTACGTGAATTCAATTAGCGAAAGTCCAAACGATATTATATGAACAAATTTTTGTGATTGTTTTGCCTGTACTTAAATTTAAGTTTTGTTAGGCAGGAATTCTCAAACTGGGGGTCGTTGTTCCAAGGAAAATCGACTTTTACGGTTTTAATTTTTTTAAAGTTTCAATTTTGAGTAAAAGTTTGAGAAATTCTGTATAGAGTATATTTTTATATTGATTTACGTTTTCTTAACTCTCTGAAATGTACATAAATTTTAATTTATTTTTAATAAATAAATGTTTTATATTATTTATGTGCAAAAATTTAACCACGAAATTTTGATGCAACTTAGTTTTCCGTTTTCATCCAAATTTAATTTGACGTTAAGTGTTTGTTTTTGCACCCACACATTCTTCGTTCGAAATAATTATTTTCTAACAAAGTAAGTTATCGAGATCTTGTTAACCAAAGTTGAAGTAAGATCGATGATAAAGGGTTCAAAAAAAATAAAATAAAACTATGTGGCTTTATTGAAAAAGCAACTTCACTTTTATCTTAAAATCCAATGGGAAAGGTTTTTTATAGAACACTTTGACGTATCGATTTTAGATTTTATTTTTAATATGACTAGAGTTCTAGTTTTTCTTTGAGTATAATCCATAAGATGACAATTGAATGTTTTTGTTAAATTTTTTATTTGATGGATTAATATTCACCATGTAGCAAGAAATGGAAGAGAAAGCACAACAATGGTTTGAAAAATTTAGCACGCTATACATATTGTAATAACACAGTAAAACTACAATAGGAAGGAAAAGTAGGTTGGATAAAAGTATTAATCTTTATCATAAGAAAGCGCCAGTGACAGGTAAGTTAATTTTCGGGGAACCTCAACGTTTTTAGATTGTGTCAATAGAAAACAGTAAATTTGCATAAGGTAAGTAAAATATGACGCACGACATGGATTATTTAATGAATACAAACTAAATCTTCAAATAAAATGGTTATGAACATTAGAACTTAAATATAAATCATTCCAGCATTAACTTACCTTTCAACAAGACAGACATCCATCACCTGACTTCCGGATTACACTTTCCAAGTTTCCGTTTGCTGAAAATTTGTGTGAACAGTTAAATTACGTGCAATATTATTTCCGTTTGCTTATATTATTATAAATTATTATAAAAATGTAACAATGTCTTAATGGTGGCTAACTATTATTCCCAGTGTAAAGAGTTTGGGATTTCTTTGATTCTTTCTTATAATACAAAATGATTAACCTCGATGATCTACACCTGATAGTTGCGGCCCAGGCATCGGTCAGGCGTTTTTTGGTTGCATACTTCAACTACAAAGTAAAAAACAAAAAGTTGAAGATGATAATGTCTTATTCCAAAATTAGGTATTCGACATACTTTACATAAGCAAATAAAACGCACAATGCCCTGAAGTGAATAGGTCCGTTTGTCATGGCCAAATTCTCACTTTTCCAGTTTCTAAACGGAATTTTATTTTATATTATTATTTGTATTGACCAGATTGCTAAGGTTGTACGGCCTGAAGGCCGCACTGAAGCTACTTTTAGGTTGAATAAACAAACTGAGTCTAATTGCGTCACAGATCAAACTTTATAATTATGAAATATTTAAAATTAATTTAAAAATGATTTGCGAATTGTATTTTTAAATGCGCATTTGAAGCGGAAAAGTATAGGATGATTATAAATGGTTAGATATTCAAATAATATCAATATGTGAATGGAGATGACATTTTGTTATCTAATTTCATTTGTCCAATGACCGACGACATTTGAGAAGACATAAGAAAATAATGAGAAAAAACGGAAGACATATAAGTTTAAAAATTGATAAAGGCACATTGCATCGATTCAAACAGAAGGATCAGGAGGCCGAAGAGTGGTAGTGTAAACAAATGAAATTTCTCACTCTTTTGTAGTAACAGTTAATTCGACTGATACAACCCCAAAAAGGAAGCCTCCCAAACTACAAATATTGAGAAAAACTATCTATAACTTTACGGGTCACATTTTCGTGGCTAAAAAGTAAACAAAATAGGTAAGGTACAAAATCAGCGCAAATGACCTTTGAAGACTTTAATACGGTTTTAGTATAAATTGAGAATTCATTTAACTCTCGCTCTCTATGTCCTTTATCTCCTGATTCTAACGATAAGACAACGGTGACACCAGGTCATTTAACAATTAATAAAAATAAACCAACCCATTAGAACCAATGATAGAAACTCGGTTTGGAATGATGCTAAAAATAAAAAAGAAGACCATTGTCTATCTTACCAAAGTCTTACAACCTTCTCCAAAAGAAATTCTTATCGGAAAAAATATCCTGTCGACCATCTAATACAAGTCTCTTTTCAAATGAATCTTTGTAAAATTGTATTGTAAAATTCAAATTCGTTCAGTCAATGGATGACCTAATCATAGAAGACATTCTGATTATGCAAACTCCTCCAAAAATTAGATTTAAATTAAATCTTTTTGAAGGTCCGTGGATTCTAATCAAATTAAAAGTCGTATGGGCAAACATTAACTCTGTCAAAATTAATAATAAAATTATGAAAATTTTATTTGAAATTTATTCAACAAAATTTACATGAAAAAAATAATCTACCAAAGAGGCTCTACTTGTACTCAAAACTTTGAGTTTTGCATGTTGACTGTAAAGTATTGTAGGCGTATAACTGCGCTGTTATAAATGAAAATTAAAATATTAGAAAATAGCAAAACAACGTATTCGTACCCGCCACTACGGTGTATTCGTGTAACTCAAATGATTTATAATAAATGTTACAAAATATGATATTGAACAAAATTTAAATTAATTAAACGGCAAAAAAATTTTAATTAGCGCCACTAAACTTTTAAATGCACTAACGGGTTTAAAATGATAAATTATTTGTATTGAACTTTTTTATCTTAAAACTTAGCGTACGATAGCAACTAGAATCAATACTATGGATACGCAGACCTCGAACGTCGAGTCGTCGACCCATCAATTAAACGTAAATCAAATTCTTTTTCTAATATACTTTTGGAACCAAAATTACACATCATCCAAATTGCAGAAAATTGCAAATTCTGCAAACCAAAAGCCGCTCAAACTCTGGACACTTCCAAAATGACGACCAATAACTTCTGGTCAAACGCCAATCCAAACTCATTAACTTTGGCGCACTAGGACAAAGATTACCTTAATAATCACTTTGACTATAGTTTTTTTTCGGCAGCCGAAAATCGACCTTTTCTCGACTCAGCGTCGACTTTTTCTCGACTCAACGTCGACTGCCCCATGACTCTCTGACGACTGATTTCTTTCTTCTGGAAATTTCCGTTCTCCCAGTCGTGCATTCTAGGTAACGTACCAAACTTGCGTTTCACAGATTATTTTCTCGTGGACTCACTTTTAAATTTTAAACTGTTTACAAATTCAAAATAAATCCTATTTTCAAAATAAAAATAAAATTTGTTTGTTTATGTGTTAAAAATTACAAAGCTTTCATTGGTGTCTCCTTGATAAATTGTAATAAAATTTAAAAAAATGAAGCAAACAAATTCATTAATAATTTCGACTTAATTTTGTCTAAATTGGAAATGGGAAAATGATTTTGAAAGCGTTTCATGAGAATACATTTTGAATACGCTTTAAAGACGTGAAAGAAAAAATGTAATAAAATGCGAATACCTTCAGCAACATCACATTGTATATATTGTGATTTGTTGACGACCAAATTGTATTGGCCTAAAACTACAATGACCTAGAGTACATAACACGTAAGATCGTTGAAGAGTACAGCATATGAGAACTGGAACTTAATTTCAAGAAAACCAAGTAGTCAAATTT
Organism: Rhagonycha fulva; assembly: GCA_905340355.1. Classification (NCBI taxonomy): domain Eukaryota; kingdom Metazoa; phylum Arthropoda; class Insecta; order Coleoptera; family Cantharidae; genus Rhagonycha; species Rhagonycha fulva. Next base: position 43,222,857 of record HG996556.1, read on the forward strand.
TGCCAAATAAGTCCGTGTTTCTTCAATTTTTTATCGACTTGGTTCAATAATTTACTGTAGTACTGCCCCGTGATCGTTTTTCCTTTCTACAAAAAGTCCATAAGGATTATTCTCTTTGAATCTCAAAACATTGTGGCCATGACTTTTCCGGTCTATATGGGATCTGGGATCAGTCTGAAATTTAGTATGGTGTCGTTTGACAGATGGCAGTATGCGATAGTAATGTCAATTTCTCTCAGAAATGCCACTTATTTTTAATCACGAGTACGAGTAATAGTGAAGAGCATAACAACTTTATACATTTGCAAAATACGGTCACTACAAGACCAAAACTAAAAGCTCTTAAATACTATTAAGATGGAATTTTGGAAACGGGCCAAGGGGAAGTACACAAATAAAAGAATACGAGAAATAATGAACGTTTCCCAAACAATAGTGGATGACATAAGAATAAAACAGCTACAATGGTTCGGTCACGTACAGAGAATGAATGAGAAATGGATACCTGAAGAGGTGCTGACTATAATGTCCCATGGGACGTAAAAAGATCGAAAAGGATCATGTTCCTAAGACCGTCTCTATCGCTAGTTTTTGAGGAATTTTAGAAGAATCCTACTTTAGTTTTTAAATTTTTAGATAAAAGTTGGGTAGTCAAATCTCAAACATAAAGGTTTAAGTGAAGAATGGATTAACAACGGTCGTACTTGTGCACCCAGACTTTTGTTCTACTTTGAAAATTGTCCTCTGGCGGTGGAAAACATTAAAAAATTGGAACATACAGTCGAAGATTGCATTTATTTTATTTTGCGGAAAATTCGCATCATCAGCAGCACCAAGTAACTTTTCTGTAACTTAACAAGATAATAGTTATTATAAATTTTGAATTCTAGTACATCGTTTTTATTTGCAATTCTACCAAACGAAGAATATGTTTACATGTGTACGGAACGGAAAAAAGAGAGTAAAGTGTTGAAGAGAGGGTACATAAGAGAAAAAGAAACCTAAAAATAGGTATATATGGAATAACAGAGAAGAATAGTTTAACGGTGGAACAACTGCACTGGGTTAGGAATAAGATCAGAAAAAGACATGAAATGTGGGAGATTCTGCTGCCTTTCTGAACTTTTCGTAAGCATTTGACAAAGTGTGGAAAAAAATCTAAATTAAGTAAAAGTAAAAGTGTCCCGAAGGTATCCATAATAATGTGGCAAAGATAATAGGTCGAAAAGTTAGCTTTATTTAACAAATAAAGTAAAAGAGGTAACGGACGGGATGACATGATTGATATCGTAAATCAGGTATAGGACATAAACAACACTTAGCATAATAATATGTACTACATGCAAATAACTTTCAAAATGTCCTGTCGGGAAATCCTGAATTATAGCACTAGGAAATAAAGGAGTAGATATATAAATTGTATTGCTTTGATTTAGTGCTAATATCAGAAACCTGTTATTAAATTTTAAATTTAAAAACAGTTGTAGTACTTACACAAAATTAGCTTTATGGCACATTTAAATGAATTTTTGATGTTCCTGAACCAGAACCAAGGAGCACTTAATTTCTATATCAGCTGATGTGTAATTTACGAGCGTATAGTTCAAATAATATCAAGTAAATAAAGTTTGTGGGTAGTAGGTATAATACACGACACGACATATAAATTCAAAATAATTTAAATTGTTCCTGAAAGCTCTTAAGACAATTCCCGGATATTTATATTGCACGTCCTTAAGATTTATAACTTCTGCGCTTCCTTAAGTAATCTTGCAAAATACAACTCTCTTTTAAATTTCACTTATTTGGGCATAAATCACGTGGGCACATTAGAGTAAATTCAGGAAACACAATTTCGACTTGTTTATTTTTGCTGTATAATTTTCTTACAAAATAAATTTGTATAAGAAGAAAAAAAGTCTGAAATGGTTTTCTTAAAAAAGTTACTTTGGAAGATGTTACTCCTGAAAGGAAAAGTATTATATTTCAGTGGATTTTATTTGGCACTTTAACTAAACAAAATGGGAACAAAATAGTATAGTCAAAACTACGAGAAACGTCCCCCAAGTTTAATCAAAGAAATTCTGCTCTAAAATTTGACTTCGTTAATTATGTAAAGAGCCAGATCAGTAAATATTAAATTGTTTTTATCGGTGTTATAGGATACACTTGCCTTATTTCGCGGTATTATGCTGCTATTTAAATTGCTATTTGCTATTCAAATTGCTCGTATAGCATCTAGGTTATCACAACAATATTTTATTTAATCAAGATTTAATAAATAAATTCATCAAGAAAAATTGGAATAAAGTATATTAACTGTTTTCGTTTATTACAAAATTCTGTTTAAAAAAATTACTTGCTGTCGCAGATCCAGAAAATTCCTCCGAGTATCTTTTTTAAATTTTCCAATTGGGTCTTCTATGTTATTATATCTGCAAAGTATTTTAAGAATATAAAACAAAAATTAGGAAAACAATTATTACAAAAATTTAAATAATATGATAATATAAGAATAATAATTAGAATAAATCTACATATACCAAACTAAGAGGTCCTCACTCACTCATAAAAAATCGCTGATTCTTTTACAATAAGGAAATCGATGAGTTTCAACTAAATATTTAAATATAAATTATGGTATTACTAATACAAAAAAATATTTATTATTAAAAAAGGTATTGCTATTATCCAGAACTGACTGAAGGCTTCAAAGCGATGCCCAATGCCCGGAGTGTAATTGGCTGAGGAGACCTATAAAATACAAAATTTGTCTGTATATACAGTAATTGTAACCCATCCTTTGACCACATTTAGAAGCCTGAAATTTGACAAATATGCTACGAAGCATTAAACATTACAAACAGTGGCGTAACAATTCCATATTTAGCACCTCCCCTCTCCATACTTAATAATAATAATAGTAACGCGCAGTAATAATTACAGAATCGGAATGAGCAGATGTTGAAATTAAGTCACTAGAAAGGGCATTAACTCCTTGAGTCAGCAAAGTCGATGACTTAGATTAGCAAGACGGAAAATTAATCAAACGATAATATTGTACCAATCAAATCAATGGAAATAGATTAGTAGATTATTAGATAGGTAATTAGTAAGGTGTGATAAGTCAGTAGATAGTTGTGATTGAATGGTGAGGCTACAACGCCGTACTATGGCACCGATTAGTTCATTTAACCACATACAACTAACTATTCCCCCTGACTATCGACGACTATGTAATCACAACTATCCAATGACTGAATTACAAATATAATAATTTACTAATCTACTACCGTTGATCTAATTGGTTCAATGTTTTAGCTCGATTAATTCGTCTTGGTGATCTAAAGGGTAGTTCACACTACATGATTTATCATATGACTTAGTCATAAGAAAAGTCATGGCTAAAATCATACCATCACAACAGCCAATCATAAAAGCCATAACTTCTATAATATCAAAAATCATATAGTGTGAACGTAAAAAAATTCCTCATATGAGAAGTCATGTGACAAGTCATATGATAAATCATGTAGTGTGAACCACCCTTAAGTCATTGACTTTGCTGACTTGAGGGTTAATGCTATTATTAATGATATTATCCGTCCAACTTTATATTTTATAATTATTTTCGATTGTGACAGTATTATTTGTCGAACCAAGAAATGTTAAAACTAAGTCCATAAAAATTTTAAAATTTTGGTTAACTATTTTGTATTTTTAATTTAGATTTTATTCCTTAATAATTTAAAACTTTTTGTGTTAATTGTTTCAGAGCATCTGGAGCTTTACAGCTGTGTTCTATAGAACACGTAGAACACCGGTAGTTTTTTCACTGATTTCAACGTATGCAATTGTAGATAATTTTACAAAAAGCAACAAAAAATGAAAAATTACTATTTTTTAATTTAAAAAGTTGTAAAACACTGAAGCAGGAGATAAATAAAAATTGGGGAAGTTAAATAATCATAATTACTAATAGAGCAAACGGCGTGATTAAGATTAGAGTATGGTCAAATACACCCCACTGTATCAATGACTTTCAGGGTCTTGGTGGCATAACCTAAAACTGCATATCTTGTTCTTTGTAAAAGATGATAGCAAGAATAAATTAGGTCCATTTCCCCAGCCCCGCCCCCCCCCCATTTTGATTTTTGGATCACTTTTTATGTCATTCGTTTGTGCATCGTTTGTGTACGTTTGTGCAATTATTTTTTTCGTTTGTGCATTCACCGTTCGCGAATTATTTAACAAATAAGTTTGAGGGCTGGAGAAATGCCAGCCCCCCCATCGCGAATTTTGGGTCAAAATTAGTGTCAATCGTTTGTGCATCGTTTGTGTACGTTTGTGCATTCAATATTTTCGTTTGTGCAAACACAGTTCGCGAAATATTTACAATTTAAATGGAGGGGGGCTGGAGAAATGCCAGCCCCCCCATTGTGAATTTTGGGTCAAAATTGGTGTCAATCGTTTGTGCATTCAATATTTTCGTTTGTGCAAGCACGGTCAGCGAAATATGTTTAATTGAATAACCGGCCATCATTTTTCCAGCCCCCCCCCCATCACGAATTTTGGGTCAAAATTGGTGTCAATCGTTTGTGCATCGTTTGTGTACGTTTGTGCATTTATTATTTTTGTTTGAGCAAGCACGGTTAGCGAAATATTTTCAATTGAATAACCGGCGAACATTTCTCCAGCCTCCCCCCCCCCCCATTTTGACTTTTGCATCAATTTTTGTGTCACTTGTCTGTAAATATACGTTTGTGCATTCACTATTCTCGTTTGTGAATTCACAGTTTGTGAATTATTTAACAAATGAATATTTATAAATCTCCGAGCAACAACTGCCATAGTGTCTAGATTGCAATTTATTCTAGTCTACTGAAGAATACGCTGAAAATATTTTAATATTCCGGAAATCGTCAGCGAAACAACACTTCCCTGCGTATCTACGCGCAGGGAAATTGAATTATACTAATTAGTCCGACTATATCAGTAATTGATTTTTGCTGTTTTGACACATTGTTTATAACTATGTAGTCAACAAATTAACAAATTTGATTTTTGCTCATTTTAAAAATGTTATTCAATTAGTGTTTTAAAATTTCGATTTTATCGAAATCGGCAGTAAAACTATATTTTTAATACTTAGCGGAAAATAAACTGCGTCAAGCAAATTTTCTCTTCAAAATAAGTAAGAATCCGTGAAGAAAGCTATAGTTTTTTTGGGGTGAAAAAATTCTATCTACCGTTTTTGTAAAACCCGACTAAAATTTTCAAGCACAGTTTTAGTGATTGTAGGCCACGTATTGTAATGCATAGGCGTCGCCTACAATCACAAAAACGACTTGAAAATGTTAGTCGAATTTAAAAAAAACGGTATATTAACCCGTTTGAATATTTTTTGCCCCAAAAAATAAATATTGGAAAACCATAAGGTGCATGTCAGTGGCTCCCCACTTTCACATTTTTACATAAATTTTATGCCAAACGTTAGAGCATGGTTTGAGCTTGAATGAGCTTCCATTATTTTAGTTTAAGCCTGAGAGGTCGCGAAGTTATTCGCAAAAAACAAATGGTAAGGGGGGTGGGGCTGCAGATATAATAGCCCAATGCTTTACTATTTCCAACAAACACATAATTGAAGGGGCACAAAACTTTTTAGCCATTGGATCATAAATTTTTTCTTTATTAACTACAACAACTTTGTTAAGCTACTTCAAATCAATATTAGATTTTATCGGCATGATTTCTATTCAGATAAATTACTTCTATTTAAAAAATTTTATATTTGTAAAAAATAAAATGTTGCTTATTTAAAGAATTTATATATCCAAAGTATGTAGATTACCAGCTTAAGAGATTTAAAAACTTAAGATTTAACGCATGTTGCTCGGAGTTTAGTCGAAAATTACAACTATCCATATCTTTGTAAAAAATTAACTTAAACTGTTGCTCTCTGAAACTCATTCAGGCTCATACCGAGCTCTATCGATTGACATCAATTGCACACATAAATTCAAAATGAGAAGGAAAATTGCAAAACATGTTTACGGTCCTCCCACTAGTTTATCGCAAATAGCTTCGCGACCTTAGAGGCTCAAACAAAAATAATGGAAGTTTATTCAGGCTCAATCGATGGTCTAACGTTTGACACTAAATTCGAAAATTCGAAGAAAAAAAATTCGAAAGTGGGAGAGGGGCACTGGCATGCATGACCTAAAACTATAGCTTTTTTGACAAATTCTTACGTATTTTGAAGAGAAAATTCGATTGACGCAGTTTATTTTCCGCTAAGTATTAAAAATATAGTTTTACTGCCGATTTCGATAAAATCGAAAACTAATTGAAAAACATTTTTAAAATGAGCAAAATTTAAATTTGTTAATTTGTTGACTACATAGTTATAAACAATGTGTCAAAACAGCAAAAATCAGTTACTGATATAGTCGGACTAATTAGTATAATTCAATTTCCCTGCGCGTAGATACGCAGGGAAGTGTTGTTTCGCTGACGATTTCCGGAATATTAAAATATTTTCAGCGTATTCTTCAGTAGACTAGAATAAATTGCAATCTAGACACTATGGCAGTTGTTGCTCGGAGATTTATAAATATTCATTTGTTAAATAATTCACGAACTGTGAATTCACAAACGAGAATAGTGAATGCACAAACGTATATTTACAGACGAGTGACACAAAAATTGATGCAAAAGTCAAAATGGGGGGAGGGGAGGCTGGAGAAATGTTCGCCGGTTATTCAATTGAAAATATTTCGCTAACCGTGCTTGCTCAAACAAAAATAATAAATGCACAAACGTACACAAACGATGCACAAACGATTGACACCAATTTTGACCCAAAATTCGTGATGGGGGGGGGCTGGAGAAATGATGGCCGGTTATTCAATTAAAGATATTTCGCTGACCGTGCTTGCACAAACGAAAATATTGAATGCACAAACGTGCACAAACGATTGACACCAATTTTGACCCAAAATTCACGATGGGGGGGGGGGCTGGAAAAATGCCAGCCCCCCCCCCATCGTTTTAATGTAAATTAAATTTAAATTGTAAATATAAATTTAAATTGTAAATATTTCGCGAACTGTGTTTGCACAAACGAAAATATTGAATCCACAATCGTACACAAACGATGCACAAACGATTGACACCAATTTTGACCCAAAATTCACGATGGGGGGGCTGGCATTTCTCCAGCCCCCCAAACTTATTTGTTAAATAATCCGCGAACGGTGAAGAGCACAAACGAAAAAAATAATTGCACAAACGTACACAAACGATGCACAAACGAATGACATAAAAAGTGATCCAAAAATCAAAATGGGGGGGGGTGGCTGGGGAAATGGACCTCAATAAATTCTGTGGTTTGAGTTCCACGTTAAACCGTGAGTCTAATGGCAAGTTAATCCTTACTTCCGAGGATCATTGGCGTTACGAATAAAAAAGATGATTCAACTAAGTCGCCCGTGCTTAAGTTAGCTTGGTTTAGCTAAGTTAGCGTGGGAACAGACTCATACGAAAAAAATTAATTGCTCTTTTTCTATTTATACGTTGCTGACCTAAAAACGCGACTTTGTGGTGTTCCGAAGCTGGAGAACAACAAGACAACCTACCCAAAAGCACAGAACTGTCTCTTCAGAATCACCAAAAATATCGCGCACTCAAAAACGATTAAGGAAGAACGTCGAAGGAAGAAAACGACAAGGCAAAATAATTCCTGTCAACTTCCTTCCATTGAACATTTTGTTCTTGTAATATTTACTGAATTACTATTTCCTATAGAAATTAAGCACAATTGGTTTACTCACAATAATAAACTCACTAATGAACTCAAATTCATTCTTCGCTGCGTATAACATCACATTTGAAGCAATACAGGACAAAGCAATACGTTATGCGTATAGACATACTATTAATGATTTTAAGCAAGTCAGATGGTAATTCTGCAATTAAATGAAAGTAAAAAAAAACAAAAAAAATTACCCCATGTTCGCAAATATCAACGTATTGAACCATGGTGGCATAGCTTTCATGGATTGGATTTTTATCATCCCTTATAATTTCCAGCGCAGTTGTTGAATCCTAAAAGCAATAATATTTAATTAAATCGTAACAATAATTTATATTCTGCGTACCTTAAAGAGTAAATCATTCTTGTTGTTATACGATCCAAATAACTTGAAAATGTCAGGTCGTTTACCGTAAAGGTTGCTAATTGATAGCAACGCGTTTGAAATTTCATCGATTTCTGCGTTGGATTTTGAATTACTTGCTACGACCTAAAATATAAACCTTAGCAACATATTATTGCCTTATCAAATATTTAATACCTTATTAGGCGGAATTTGTACTAAATTACACATTTTGTGCTTATCAATCGGTGCTCTTTCACCATTTAAACATAACAATTCGTAGTCTTCCGATTTTAAATTGGAAGCCCAAGCTTGTGAATTCTTACCATCTAAACATAAAATCAATGGTAGGTACCAAATTTATTTTAACTCAAATTACTAAGACGTACCAGCGTTTTCTACAAGCGTTGCGTATTTTAGGAAAGCCACATCACCTTGCCCTTCAACTAAACACCGCAGCGCATCCGTATTTTCAAAATGGGTCTGATTAGAATCCACTTGATCGCATAATTTTGCAGTACTCTCCTCGACATTATTATTAGCCAAAGCCTTCGATCCAAATAAGCAAGTTCCTCCGGAAAAGTATTCCGACAACTCTTTGTAATGAGGACAATTCTTCGACTTAATAAGATTTAAACTACTGAGTGTATATAAAGCAACCGCTCTTCCAATGCCAGAAAAACAAGCTTTTGTTCCTTTTAGTTCGGCAAAACTCTTATATCGAGAATCCTTTTTAACTATCGCTACTTCGTATGAACCTTCCGAAGAACCGTAAAGTTCAGAAACAATCGGTTTCAGATTATAGTTCGTACAAGCTTCATCCACCAACCCTCCATCTAAAGTAATAATATCAGCTCCGTTATCACGAATTGTGATGAGGCAATCATCCATTGTTTTTTCCTGAACGCAGTCAAATCTTGGTCTTATGTCTCTTGAAAAAGCGGAACGGCTCAAGTATCTGCACTTTTCCAACTCATCGTTTGATGTAACGCAAAATCTAATCGTCTTGAACGGAGGACCATAATCGCGTTCAACGACATCTGTATAATTGGCTTTATCCAAATAATCTCCAGGACCAATAATTTTATTTTCCCTCGGTACGGTTTTGTTGTTTAATTCCAAAACTTTTTCCAACCAAACCTCGTGGTTTTTGAATCCTACTGTGTATAAATTCGTAATTTTTTTTCGCAATTCGGCCACTGATTTAAGAACCACAGTGTTGCTCATGTAACCCTGCCATGGCCGAGCAGCCCATCTGCAGGGTGTGCCGGTTATCGGAGCCTTTGATCCATCGGGACATAAATATGCAAAATCTTCTGGATTTTCATCTGACGGTTGAGCTGGAATCGTTCCTACAGAAAGCTGAACAAAAATTAAACTTGAAGGGTTGATAAAAGGAGATTACTTACACCGAAAAATCTTCTAACATAAATAACTTTTGTCCAAGCAATTTCTCCTCCGTTGTGAGCCAAGCAACGCAGAGCTCCATCGTATCCTGAGAATTTGTCTGGATAATCACATTTTGCGGGATCTTCACAAAGTTGGCATAAGTTTGAATATTTCTCCTCTAAATAACAGTTTTAATGATTGATAGGTACTAATTTTGGTTTGATTAGTTTCTTACTTAAATTTTTATTGATAATTGGATCAGGTGACCATTTGCCAACAATGCAAGCTTGTGAAAATAAATTGGAAAGTGCCTTCAACTCGTTTTCCCTAGCTGATAGATCCGGTTCATTAAGGTTACCGATGATTCCAAGTTTTTTTAACTTTGTTAAAGGAATTTTGTATCCTACGTTTCTTCCAACTCCCGTATGACAAGACTTTAATCCTTTTATTTGTTTAATGTCGTCAATTTGTAAATTTTTGTGAATTACCGCAACTCCTTCGTATCTAAATTCGGCTGCAGTAAAAATTTAAATAAGTAAATGAACTTAAATGTAAATAATGTGATTTGCATTTGCATTGTTTATACAACTAACACCTGGACTAAAATATTAAACTTGTTTATATTTGAACAGTGTCTCACCTTGAAATGTGGTTATTGATATATCGACTTACCTTCAGGTTCTTCTACGGTTCGAATTTCTTCAAATATTGTGAAATCTTGATCGGGAACGTTTGCAGCTACGTACATATCTTCTGGGTCCACTATGGTGAAATCTGCCTGTCCTTCTTTTATTTTATCAATGCATTGTATTCTATGGATTAAAACGAACTATTATTGTCTTTGCGAAATGAATCTAAAGGCTTCCAGAAAATAATAAAATTTTTTGATCAATACTGTTCAGTTTGGATAGATAGATTATTATACATTGCAGATTTAGAAGAATAGAAAGAAAAGTACGAAATATTTGGTATAAATCTTCCAAGTTGAATGTTACGTCATCGCCGTCTTTTGATTACCCAACCATGACAGCCTTAGTGATTTGTTAGGTTAGGATGAGGTAACACCTAAATCTGACGATTTATGCTATATCGAAGGTTAAATATTCACTTATTGATAATAAATTTACAAAGCAATTTGTTGACAAAATAACAACTTTGTAGGTGTATTTTTCACAACAATATACAAAGAACAACTTCCACTGTTTATAAACAAAAATGATAAAAAAAATTGTTTATTAAATATTCAAGGAAACATTTAAAAAATTAATTAAACAACTTTAACTCATCTCGGTACTCAATAGCTCTCTGTAATGGATCTATAGCATAAATCTTCAAATTTGAATGTCATAGTGCCGATTGGTTATCCAACCACCAAAACAGCCTTTCTTAGCCTACGGTGACGTAACACCCAGGTCCGCAGATTTATATTACATTAAGTTTAACGATTTGGTTTGTTTATGTTAAATATTCAAAACAATTTAAAAAAGTCTGTTGACAAATAAGCAAGTAAACAAATTTTTCTTTCTGGGTAAAAAAAAACTAAATTATATTTAATAAAATTTAAAAATAAAGTAAAAATTAGTTGAACAACTTTTAGATTACTGCAGCAACTGAATTTAAAAAATTATAAAAATTACCTGTCTCGACCAGAAATACAAGAAATTTTTGCTGTACTTTTGGTTTCTTGGGCTGCCATTTCGTTACATAAACTCATTAAGTTTTCTGCTACACATATTTTAACTGAAACAAAAGAAAATTTTAATTTAAGTTTTCACGATATTTTAAACTTACATTCGCTCACTATATTTCGTCTTGGCCTTGTTATTCTTCCATTGACGATAATTCCGGTTATTAAAATTAACGCGATTATGAGCTTCATGACTTTTATTGTTGGCTGCAAGATAGACTTGGACGGAATGCAACTTTTCCTAGTAGTGACTTGATTTTATAGTGGATCCCACATAACACTAATGATAAACAATATGCTAATTCTCATATACTCGCAGTAGGTATTTACAGGATGTTCCACGCATCTTGCAAATGTCCAGCACCCGATCACTCTTTTTCCTGCATTAAAATTTGAATTTTTTGCGCGATGTTTTTTAATCAAATTTTTATCCTGAAAATAATTATTTGAATGAAAAGAGAAGAGGGGGATATTTTCAAATATTAATGAATCTTAATTTATTAATTCCATCCTCAGGTATTAGCATAATTAATAAGAGACCTTATAAATTTGATAAAAAAAGAAGGGCAATTTGAAACATAAACATTAAAAAGTTTGACCAAATTTGCACATATCACGAATGAACAGAAGAGATGAGTTTCTAAATTATTGGTCAGCATGAGAACCTATACACAGAAAAGCTTTAAATTTTTTATTTCAATTTATGAATTATTATAAGTGCGATAACTTTGTTAAAGCTAAAAAATTATTTAATTATTGGCATTAAATTAAATACCTAGTATTATTACAATTTTTTTTGAAACGAGCAAGACCTACGTTAAAGTTTAAACTGAGTTTAAGAGAAGATAATTAAAACTTCGGCAAATGGTGTGCAATGCTGCATGCATGGGTCATATAAAACTTTCTAGCTGGAGGAATTCGTAATAGCTTAGGACTAAGAGGTCGAGTAATGCAAGAGCGTAGCACTCTTATTTTTATCACAGCCATAACCTTCGAACGGTAGTATATTCCTGTAATTAATTAGTCTCTATAAAAATAAGACAAAAATAAATTCTCATCTAATTCACAATCCAAGGAAGAGAAAATGAAAGTAAAAACTTCTGAAAAAAGAGAAATAAAGTAATCAGCCAAAGGAAAACTCTGCAGTCTATGATTCCAGTAAAATACAATTTTTCGAGAATGCACATACCGATTTCTTCAGTAGTCAAAGAAATAACAAATTTTTCATTTTTTTTAATTTACGCTCACTTTTCGACCACTCAAATAGAAAATTGCCATTACCCAAACTAGGCGATTGAAGAAAAATATGGTACTTTCCACACTTGAAATACCGTTTTTTATTGGAATCATGGGCTGCAAATGTCGCCTTCGGCTAATTCTGTAAGTTGCCTAAACTTGCCCAGCAAAACGCAAATTTTCGAATATTTTTTATTTACTACTTTTTATTAGCTTGCAAGGTAAATATAATATTTCTTAATTCCGCTCTTGTTGCATGTTATTAGCAACCCGCGCCGTGGCTAAGGCCATTTTTGAATAAAAAAATAAGTAACAATGTATGCAAAATGATTAAATGAGTGTGAGAGACCTCTCTTATGATGTTTAAAAAAATAGAAACCTTTAGTGCTAAACAAAGTTACATCGAGGTCTCAATTTGCGTATCGTTTTAGCTTGCATTGTATCAAAAAAAAACATAAAACAGATCTTCTATTCTTCATCGTTATGATTTAATTCGCATCTTTTTATATAAAATAAACCTGGCTTATCATCAAATGTACAATTTAACAACTATAATTTAATAAACATTTTAAAATCAAATTGTGAGACGTTTAATGCGGAACATTTGTTAGTTATAAAAATGAAAACTAATCTTGCACTACAAATCGCTACATATTTAAATAGTAAAAATTTTTGCATAAGCTTTAAGATGAAATAAAAATTATACAATCAAGGAAGAACGGTAGACACAGCCTTACCAATGTCTGCAACCCGAAACCACAACGAAAAAACACTGTGTTTCAAGCTTGCTATCATCAGTACCGTACACTTCTTAAACCACTTTATTTGCACATCTTTGAAATATTTACATCAATTCCTTTTCCAGTAAAGTCGTAACCAAGCAGCCAACGTTGTCTGAGTAGGCTATTTTGATAACTCCTTCTATCAGCATCGAGGAAATGTTCAGAAATTCGTCCAAAACGACATTCCAAAAGATAAGTCCTATGACCGACCCTTGAGTATAAGAGTAATTTATTTTTAAGTAAGTGGGAAAACCCGTCCACGGACGGGTAGCTAGCCTGTGGATCTCTAATTCAGCTGTATTAATTTTAAAAAATACTAACTAACCTAAAAAGAATAAATCCCTAATACTGACAATTTTAATTATTCGCATTCAAACGTCATCACGTTCAGAAATGATGACGATAATTAGAGAAACTATAGAAGCCGAATATTAAATTTTTTGGATGGTAGATCCTCGGATTAACGGAGATAAAATTTATATAGGTAAGCCAGACGAAGCCTCGGACGAAGCTTACATGGTGTTCAACTCCATCGTAGGGGAGGTGATTTTAAGTTGGCACGACCAACGACAACGACCAATCAGAGTGCGTTGTGTGTTCTAATAAAATGACAGACTGGAGGAGCAGCAGCAGCGTTTTGGCCTTTTATTATTTTGATGTAATTTCAGAGATTACTTGACAATGCTGGTAACTCTTTAAAATCCAAGCTTTTATCGTTTGTAAGCAACAACAAACATTGTTAGAGTAGGTATCTCGAATTTTACGTGCGTATTACTTTGGGTTATAAATTTTTGCTTGAAGATTTTCTTCTGTAAGAAGTAAAATTTTAAATGCTATCAAAAGAAAATAAATTTAAGGTTGTCATTTAAAAAACTCGTTGTTTGATGACTTTATTTCTAAAAAAAAAATGAATGAATTTGAATTGAAATAAAATCGATCTATCAGAGAAAATTTTTTTTAAATCTTTGGTTTTAATGTTAAGGAATATTTCGTTTGAAAAATTATTATAAAAAATTTTTTATAAATCTGTTTTGTATGAAATTCAAAATTTATAACTCATTTTAACCATGGTTAAAATCTGTTAAAAATGTCAATCGGGCTCAAAATCTGAATATGGCAATTTATCGTTTTTTATAGCCAAATCTGGTTGCTTAAATTTGTATAACTAAATCTAAAAACCCCGAATTTCTTTTTGACTCAGATTACAACTCTTTTGTTGCTAAATTTTGTTAAATTGTAAGAAGGGTGAATACTTCAGTGAAACATGCAAAGCTGATCTCTTTCAATTTAAAGAAATTCTAACCAATTCTTGCATTTTGTTACATGGTTCTACTTTTCATTTCATTCCTCATGCCGGTCCTGCTTTATTAGTTGTATTTATACGCATTCATGCATGAATTTTTGGTGCAAGTGTTGATAACCTGTGGCGCGGCGTAGGAATTTAGTTTTCTCGAGCGATTGAGCAAGATCTAGCAGACTGATTTAATGTTTGGTCCTAGTATTTTTAAGTGCCGATTTGTTTAAACAAGTATGTGACCAGTCCAATAATTATCACGTGGCTTCTGTTTGTTTCTGACGACACATCTGCCAGGAACATTTGGAGGACTTTCTTTTCATAAGCAAATTTTTACGAAATTTTCAATCTGAGGCGCAAATTCTGGTGATTATTTCCGATCTCTTACGAGTAGGAGCTACTCTTATTTTTTAGAAACAACGGCCTTAAGGTCCGGTTGCACCAACGCATAATAAGGATTTAATAGAGTAATAAGCTATTACTAGATTAAAAATTGACATTTTGACATAAGATGCGTTGCACCAACGAGACTTAACTTATTACTAGATTAAAATCTCCATTAAAATGAATGACATATGTCAGTTTTCCTCGCAACAACATTTATTAAGGAAATTATTAGCAAAATTATTAAATATTTAATAAAAATTCCTTAGTTACCAAAAAAATGCGTTGCACCATTGCGACTTAGTTTAACAGGGTAATAAATTTAATAATAAGCAAATTGGCCAAAATTGGTCAATTAAAATTTTAAGTCGAAATTTTATTAGAAAAAATTTGATAAAAAAAAAGATTTTTAAGTTATGAACTACATAGAACTTGAAAAATTAATCGCCGAATTCAAAATTATATTATTATAAGTAAAAAATGTCAGCTACAACTTCTTTTTGGAGTACAGATGAAGACATAAATTTGTTAATTTGTTACTAAAGCCTCACATTTTGAGTAGTTAATATTCCTCTATGTATTTACTCACAATATGTGAATATTATGACAGTAATATTATATTGTCTTTAATACAGAAAAGAAAAAGTTATTCATTACCACTGAAAAAAATTCATATTTAATAATATTTCCCAAATATTAAAGTCTTCAAATCATTGCAATTGGAGTTGGAGAACTGTTTTCTGATTGAGTGCTAAAGCAAACGAAGAGTTACTTCACTTTTTGCCACTGGATATTGAAAACTACTATTGGGCCAAGAAAATCAAAGCGTGATGCAAACATTGTAGGATATTGTCTTTTTTATAAAAATGATGACTTGGATTGTTGCAATTTCTGCTTATATATTTTGCTCAAGAATTTTCCTTTACATTTTTTTCGTTAATTTTCATAATATATTTTTAATAACCACGTACAAATTTACCTAGTGGCGGATCTAGGAGTAGTTCAGGAGTTTAGGATTGAGAGTTAAGTTAATATTTAAAAATTTTTTGTTAATTTTTCAACATTTGCATCTTCTGGATAATACTTGATTTTCCCTTTTATAGATATTATATAGATACGCTACTGTATTAACCTAAAATTAATATTTAAACAAACGAGAAATGTCAAATTAGTATGGCAACCATTGCTGAATTTCATAATAACTAATATGAGATTTTTAATTGAAAAAAATGTTGGTGCAACGCAAAAAAATTTAACAGGGTAATAGTTTAACAGGGTAATAACTTTGACATATATTTTGACATAAATAATAGATTTTTATAATATGAGTTACTAAATAGTAACATTTCTTTTATATATCAAGTTATTTATAATGTGAATATATAATCTATGACATTTCAACAAACTTTGATGTTTGATGAACAACATCTTTTGAAAACAAAAGATGAATTTTGCAATTGTATTGTAGTTTTCTCAAAAAATGAATTATTTGTGTGTGTATTATGAATTATAGATTATATATTCACGTTATAAATAACTTGATATATAAAAGAAATGTTACTATTTAGTAACTCATATTATATAATTTAACAAGTTAATATTCATAATACTTTAAAATAATAGATTTTTAGGTTATGAACTACATCAAAGTTGACAAGTAATCGTTGAATTTTGAAATAAATTTTTTTAAACAACAAAACTTTTTCAAGGAAGCAAGTGAAAGATAGAAATATTAATATTTTGGACAAGCCTTATCAAAAACGAGGTAATTTTCTCAAGCTTCACAATTTTGTGGGCATAAATTTTAAACTTTGTCGCTTATGAAAATGTTTTTATAGGACCGAGCGATGTGAAAATTTTCTATTCTTTTACATCTTCTGTGGCCGTTATACAATTCCAATGTGCAATGATTTCAGCAAGGAACTCACGTCGTGAGATGTTCAAAAATCTAACAAATTGCTGCGGTATATTTAAATTATAAATTTACTCCCTGTGTATATAAAATGTAATTGAAAAAAGACAACTTAGGATGAATTTTTTTTTAGAAATGAAAATTAATGTGAAAATGCACCATTATAAGGGCAGTTCTAACTGCAAAGTTTTGACAATGACAATAGCGTTGCCTTAGCAATTATTAAAATATTAAACTAATAGCCTAATAACGTTATTAAAATAATTTTAACAGAGTAATAGCTATTATGATAATAGCACTTAATATGCCAATTTTAATAGACGTTGGTGCAACCCGACCTAAGTCTGCACTCATCAAGAGCTGGTCTATCGTATTAACAACGTAGATAAAAAAACTGAAAAAGTTCTTTCCTGATTGCGACAAACTCTGGTATCTGTTTTGGTCAAAACTCTCTCATGAGAGGTTAAGACTCAGAGGGTAGTTCTTGTTTCAAAATTTATTGCTAAAGTAAATTAAAAATTATTAAATTAAAATTAAAAATTATTTTCTTACGGATTAGATGAGAGTCGCCTTCTCATCGAAGGTCAAGACAGAAATAGTTTATGGATTGAGCTACCCCGTTGTCACTATAATCTCTTAATTATAAAGAGTTTTGATAATAAAACTTTGATGTTTGATGAACAACATCTTTTGAAAACAAAAGATGAATTTTGCAATTGTATTGTAGTTTTCTCAAAAAATGAATTATTTGTGTGTGTATTATGAATTACTTTGAATACATTTCATGTTTATGTTAATGTATTATAATATAACTTTTCCACCAGCTACAAACTCAAAATATTTTATAATATATTTAATTCATTAAATCCATATAGTGCAATCCATAAAATGTCTTAAAATTAATATGAGAAAATATGTGATAAATTTTTTACGCATGTAAGCTATGGATCAGCAACTCTTGACATTTTAAGATATTTTAAAATATAATATGCTAAAAAAATAATCAAAATTTCCACCCTTTTGATATTTCCCGCAACGTAGATAGTTTACATAACAAGTTTTCCTTGGCCTATATACAAATAGAATATTACACACTTTCCGTAATTCTTGGTTACTCAAGTGAACCGAATTAAAGTTCTATTATGATTGTTGTCTCATTCCTCTCCAAAAATGATCCTTCCAAACATTTATCGAAATAATTCGGTTCGGGTTAAGTTTTGTTAAAATATCTTTCATTGATTTACCAAAACCAAATATTATTTGAGATCGCGCAAGAAGATAAGTTTCAAAATTCAAAAACCTCGAATCGTTCCATCAGCAAATTTATTACTATTGTGGTAACAGTAATATTATTAAGCCTTATCATATGAAACTTTTCAAGCTAATTTTAATAAGCATTTCGAAAACAATAGAAGATAATATCTAAATTTTCATCATCATTTTAATTAAAACTCAGGTTTATTATGTGCATGTGTACATGTGGGTTGGAAGTCCCACTGTAAGGGTAGTTAGTGCGTCAGGCAATTGATTAGTGTTTGTGTAATGAGCACAAGAGAGATACAATAAACGTATAACAGTAAAAAAGATTTCAAAAGTATTTGTTTATTGTCGTTCTCAACGAGAATAAATGGAAGAAATGTAATGAGGAGTAAACAACTTCAAAATTAATTATAGTATGTAGAAATATTAACAGTCCTACGTAGTTTCACTTCAAAATAGTAGCTACAAGTTAAAGAATTGTTATCGTCCATTTTTTGAATTGTTATTAAATGAATTATTTTCTTGGGATTACAAGCTTTAAAATGGTCGAGCAGCTTTAATTATTATTATTAATTATGAAATCAAAATCAAATCTTTTATCTATTAACCTATAGGGTAACCTTCAACGAACAAGCAACTAATCGGCAATTATTTATATAATAATCTGTAGTATAGGCTTAAAAATATAAAAAATGTATTTATTTATTGAAACAAAATAATGCATTATATTATTTAAATCCACATTTTTTGCTTTCATAGATAGTTGATCAATAATTACCCGGTTTTTTTTCATGGGACCCACAAAAACCCCGGTTCTCGACGCTGGGCATAAAGGCTAGTTACCTTCGAAGATCAAGGGGACATTAAGATGATACCGCAAACTAGTCAAACTATGAGCAAATAGGTTAAGTTGTTACTTTATTTACGGTTAGAAAAAAATACGATAAATTTGATGATGAAATGAAGGTGACAAAGGGAACTCAGACTCCCAAAAATCTAAAAAATTTAAATTTGGAAATTTACAACATCTTCTACTCCGTGTAATAAAATTTATAAGACTTACAAATATGTCTTGAAAAGTTCAATGCCTTAAGTACAATTTAAGTTAATTTTTGAACGAAATCGTTTTGAAACTCAGAAAGCAGAAATTAGTTCCACTATTCTATTCAAATATTCTATGCTTCATATAACATTTAAAGCATTCAGATAACGCAATGTTGTACTGCATTGAAATTTCACAACTCAGTAGGATGTTAATTCTGATGATTGGCTTTACAATCTAGAAAACACATTACGCTATACTGAAATCGAATAATTCGGAAGCTACGTTTACCTGAAACTCGGAACACCAATAAACTGCTTCAAAGCTACTCTTAGTTCACTACCGTGTAATTTGCGATGAATCGATTTAAGATTTTTTTCATGTAGGATTCTTAAAACAGAATATTTTATCGGTCTCGACTTATACAGGTTTTATTTTATTTGGTGTATCAGAAATTAAATGGATTAATATTAATTATTTCCTTTTCTTTTTACTAAATAAATTACTATAATATATTGTCGTATTCCAAATTGTCTGAGCAGGCGAAAATTGTTTTGAGTTAAAAGTAAGACATTTTCAAAATTACTTTACTCTAAAATTTAAAAAAATAATTACATTCATTTCTCATTTCTCATTTCTCATCTCAGTAGAAGGTGGTGAAAGTGGTCGTGATCGAGAAACCGGAAAAGGATTAGGATGAAACGTCTTTTTACAGACCTATAAATCTGTGCCATCTTATATATCCAAAGTTTTTAAAAAACTGTTTTTGAAAAGATTGACACCTGTCCTAGAAAACAGGAACTTAATCCCAAACCACCAATTTAGATTTAGACAGAAAGCGGAACGGTGAATCAGTTGCATCAAGTTACAAAAAAGATCAAAATTGACCTGGAAAGTAAGAGGTACTGCTCAGTTGCCTTTTAAGACATTTCACAAGCGTTTGATAGAGTATGGCATGACGGGCTTAAATACAAAATTAAAAAATACCTACCTTATCCGTACATTAGCCTTTTGATATCGTATCTAACAAACAGGTTATATTATGTCATATGCATTAGGTATTTATTACCTAAAGAATTTCATGTTTGAAAAGCTTTTTGATTTCCAAAAACTTTTACAAAAAATAAGAGCGAATTTATGCTCACTACGATTAAAAGACCTAAATCAAAAAACGGGTAATTCAGGTTAGGAATTTTAAGTGGTTCAAATATTGCATTCAACCTCAATAAGTGCAAAATCTGAAATTGAAGTTTATAAACAAAAAAGCTGTCAAAAAGTGGGAAACTTGCCCATTGTCAAATTTTTCAGCCAAAAAGCAAAAATGTAAGTACGAAAACCGCATGAAGCCAACATTATAAAAAGGTCTGTAAAAATAAATAATTTTTTGTGCTGATGTCATGGAAACCAAGAGCGTAGTTATTCGTTCTAATAATAATATAAAATTTAGTTCGAAATTAATCGTTAATTGACGATAAATCGATCATCCTTGATAGTGGTGAGTCGCCTACAATGTTTTCTAATTTGCATTGCTTGTGATGGTTAATTCGAGTAATTTTTAGTAAAAAACAGATGTGTGCAAAAATTTAATTAGATTGCATGATAAAAAATAAAATTAATGCAACAAAATTTGGCAACAACAATTGCATGATTTTGTACTATTCAAATTGACAAAGAAAATTTAATTTAGTTTAGAACGATTGGATGTTTTTCGTGCAAACGAAAAGAAGTTTTAACATCTGCAAACGGTACGTCCGGTAAAATTTGTAAACAACGCATGAATGTGTACAATTTGAAATGGTAAATATTCGGTGTGACAATGTGTAACGTCGTTTGTGAGCAAACGCCAGCAGTGCCTCGATATGTCGTTGGTGTTTGGTGAGTGGCTAGCTGAAAAATTACACCACCGTTCAGTACCAGAGCTGGGTCGCGCGTACGCGGTTTGTTAATTCTTGTAGAGTTTATTTCATTCAGCAAAACAAGCTTCAAGTCGGCGCTAACTAGGGTAAAGTTCTGAAGTTGTATGAAGTTCTGATAGATCTCGCTAGATGGCGTATTGTGCCCAAAAATTCAAAATTTATTTTTATTGTTTAGACACAGGTGCAACTTTCATACATGCATCTATTGTCCTGCCGTTTGTTAAACATACCTTAACACCGTAATGACCCACTAGCACTCAAAAATATGTGGTAAAACTGTTAAAATTACTAAATAAACTAAGGCACTAAAACCATCTAAAACTATCAAACCGCTATTGATTGATTTTATCGATTGAAAAAACCTTGAGTTGCATTGACCAATCCCGGGCGTTAAAATTTTGATAAGCTCTATTAAAAATTTTGTACCGAGTGCGGCGTTATAAAAATAACAAAGCATGCATAACATGCATTCTGTAGGTGACAATTTTTTATTGATAAGATTTTATATTATTTTTCACCTGATGAGACAAAATGAAAGCAGTAAATTTGTAATAATTAATTCAGTAAATATCTTTCCTACATGTTTACAATTTTGATAGTGAATGAAATTTTTTTTGTTGAGAACTTTATATTAAATTCTTCTTCTTCTTACGGTGCCGTCTCCTATCGGTGGTTGGCGACCATTAATATTAATATTAAATGGTTTTCTTGGCAAATTACTCTCGGTGGCTTGCCATTGCCTTCCGAGAAGAGAGGGTCATAATGAAATTGGCTAAATTTTGTAGCCATGTTGGGAATCGAACCTAGGACTTTTAGCTTAGAGTCCGGTCCTTAGTCCGTTCACTTAGCTCACCTCTAATATTAAATTAGAATAAATTATTGTTACAAAAAATTTCAATACATTAAAAATAAATGTGTTATTTTAAATCAACAAGCAAATAAGACATTTCTATGCACTTGAATCCGCTGAGCTAGTAATTACATTCATGATGTATCGAGGTCTGCTTTTCAGTGCCCTTATCTTAAAATATAATTTAATATTATTTAGAGAATTTTTAAGATTTGCGTGAGGAAAATTGTTAAATTTAAATAAACTTTTAATAATTAAATCATAAATTCAAATACAATTTATTAATTCTATTATAGATAATTTAAGTACAAATCAAATTACGTATTTCTGTAAGATATGCTTAGAGTCACCCTGTATAAAAGTTTCGTGTTTAAACCTATAATATTTAAAATAGCAGCGAAATAAGGCATAAAAAAAGCATATTAAAAAGTTAAGCTAAAAACGCTTAAAAATAGCACCAAACGATTTATATTTATCAAATTCGTGGACACTAACAACAATTGCATTTTTACTATCTATAATAATATTAATAACAGTTTTTTTATACCTTTTTGATTTTTTTATGCTTATTTTACTGCTATTTTAAATAATTCAACATTTAAAACTTTTATTAATGGGGTGTGAATAAAAATTTTTGGAAATCTTTATGCTTAAAAATCCGTACTCTATTTCATTAACGTATTTGTCTCATACAATACCTCATGGCTTCAATTTTTACTTGAGAAACTTTAGAAACATAGCACGGAATATAAAAAAACACGATGAAAAATGTACCTACACACTTCACAAAAATTTCAGGCAGAAGATCATCAGCTATTGGTATTTATTGATATTTAAGACAAAGTTAATTGACAAATGCTTTGTTTTATAATTTTTTTAAAATTACAGTTGTTAAATTGTACATAAGTTGCCAAATCAGTTGCATTTTATCTTGTAAGACGCAAATTGAATCAGCGATGCAGATTAGATGAACGCTTTTTGTTACAATGTACATCGAATCAAAGACGCAAATCGAGACTACTTATAAGGCCTAATTTTCATTCATAGTACTAATTCCTTTTATTCAATAAATTATTAGGGCCTAAAACTTCTCAAGTTTTCCTGCACTGCGGGGTCAGCGGGGCCTTAACTAAAAATTGATAAATACATGAAAACTAAGCTATGGAATAATTCGCTATTCAATTTCTAGCATTACACTTATCCATTATTACAATATACAAAGTTATTATTCTTATCTCGTCGAAATTGTAATTCCCCATAATCAGTTCAAAGAATGAAATGCAAATACGGTGACTTGTTAGATTACACAAGAAAATAAATGACCTTCTAAAAGTATGGCAAGTTTATCTAAATAACACTGTTATTAAATTTTCTCGTAAACTTTTCATTTTTTACCAAAAAACGTTTCGTTAAATCAAATTACAACTCTTCCAAATAAATATAAAAATCTTGTATAAAATGTGTCGCATCGTATTTAGAATATCAAAAGCTGAAAAGCAAATACCTTCTATTTTTTTTATGGAAGAAAAATCTTCCGAAGAATTTTGTGACACCGTCTGGAAAAGTTAATCGTTTATTGGGTCTGTTAAAGTCGACGTCTGTAATAGATTTAAAAAAAGAAACAATGTTATTGGATTTCTTCCAGTTAATAAGGATACATCAGCTTTCCAATAATGCGAAGAAAATTGTATAAAGTAAATTTTTTTTGCTAAACTGTAGTATGAATTTTTCATGAACCGTTCGTTGGAAATGCAATCAAATGATGGATGTGCTTCCAATAGAAAGATTTAAAAAATATTTCAAATTGAATTTTCTATTCTAGTCAACGTTTGAATCTGACAGAAACTTCAATTTATTGAAATCACGGCAAATATACTAAAAAATTTATAAATAAAGACGAAACTATTCGAAGTTGCATTCTCATACATTTTTTAAATGTCCATCAAGCACTTCAGTCCAACTAAAGATGCATAAGTTGAACCAGGAGCCATGTGCTATTTATCTTTATTGTCAAGTTAAACAGAAATTTCATAGAAAAGTTTGCAATTCAATATCCAATAATATTGAAATTTTTAAATTGCAGAAGTTTGAAGGACCTGCTTTCGTAATGGAATGGAAAATAAGACCTGTCAATGTGGGTACCTTGAGTATAATTTCTAACCAATCAAGGTTTTTTATAACTTTTTTTTATCAAATAGAGAAACGTCTGGAAAACTAACAAAGATTGATCGATCCTATGAAAAAATACTTTCAGATCTTAAATGTTTATTTATAGAATCTTGTTTACAAAATTTTTTAAATCAAACAATGAGTGAAATATGAAATGAGAAACAAAAATTAATCTTCTGGAATCTAGAGCACTTGGGTATCATTAAATTGATTTCATTTTGTACAAATTTCGCAATAACATGGAATAAAAGAATTATTTCCTCTCTAATTTGATTTTTTGGACGTATCGCATTTTTAATAAAAGTTTAGATAATGCTTTAGAATTGAGATGTAAACAGCTAAAAAAAAAAGCTCGCTTATTTGACATTTGACCCCCAATTTAAAGGTCGAGATGACCTTTGCTGTAGCAATTGCATATCAAGACAAAACAAATCTTTTTAGCGAGTTGAAGGACTTTAGCATTACCAAGCTTTCAGACATGCAAACATAAAGTTTTCGTTTTAAATGTAATTTAATCCATACCCAATAAATGCTCTCTGATGATAGAAATTTTTGCATTAAAAAATGAAGACCTTAAAAATAGAAGTACCTAATTAGTTAAACAAGATTTTATCTCTTTAGATTATTACTTCATCAAGTATTATCATTTCGGTAAGTTACATTGTGATTACTCTTTCAGACGTTCAGAAAATAATTTGCATCTTATCTGGAACAAATTGCCACGTCGGTTTTAATTTAGACGTCTGAAGCTTGAAAGAATACCTATAAGGAAGGAAATTTTCCGTCTGCTTCTTTCAACCGAAACGATAAATTTTATAAGAAATAACTAGGCTAAAATTTAAATTCATGGAGCTACAGAAATTATCATTAAATTATTCAAATAAATCGCACACATTAGCGATTTAATAAATAAATACTTCAGGAAATTTGTGTGTATGCTCATTGGTTTGTGTAAATAATTCATTAACGATGAGATTTTTGTTAAAAATACGCAGACGTAAAGTTGCAAAAGTATTTCCACCGTGCAATTTTCTTTGTACTTTTTTCGTAGAAAACTTAATCTTTTGTGAACTTTTACACAAATCAATTTTTGCAGCACGAATTCTGTGAAGTCTCCCACACGTTCGGCATCGATAACACTTTTAACGATAACTTAATAATATTAATTTCATTTTTCTTACTTTTTCATTACGCCATTTATCGCAAAATTACAAAAAAACTTTCGACATTATCAAGTGATTACTTTCTTTCTTAAACTTTCTGTAGATTCATAATTTAAATGAACTGGTTTAATTTAAATGAAGTTCCGTTTGAGGTAAAAATGCAAAAAAGATTTTCATATTCAGTTTAATTTGCAGAATAACGAGATTATCAATAATCATTTAAAAGGATGACTTTCAACTTCTTGAGCTTGCGAATCTGAGTAATACAACATTGATATATTTATTTATTTGAAATAAATTATTTGTTTTGACAGAGATTGCTGGAATGACATCTATTGTAGCACAATGATTAAGCTTAAACCTAACACATCGTTTGCTACTGCACTGTGTCTTTGAAAGATGACACTGTCATTTTGAATACCTTTGATTCAAAAGCATAGACTATTATGTGGCGTCAGCAAATGATTATTAATTTTACCGATAATTTATGCAAATATTGACAAATTTTCTTTTGTTACTATTTAAAAAACAATTTAATGTTACGAAAACAATTTATTTTAAAGTCTTCACTTTCCCTAAATTTAAAATAAATTTAATTCGATTCTATTTTTTATATAAATTTTGAAATCCACCTTATTAGTAATTAGAATTTTTCTACTACTTTTGCCATCTTGAAATGAAATATTAAAATATTAAATATATTGTACTACTCTTCTAATAACCCGTTATAAAAGTCTAAAAATTAAATAGGGAAATATCTCTTGATCAATTAGCAAAGACAATCTGAGTTGTGCTCCGGGCGGCTTGTTCAAATTCTAAATTTGTGTTGTTAATCCATGAGTTTATTTAGTGATTATTTTACTACTTTAAATAAACACTGTTAAATTGGGAACAATTTTTGATAATAAAAAGAATAATTTTTATGTACTGTTGCAAAATTATGCAATTCAACAACTCACTTAGTATTATTTGGATGTTGATAAAAACAATTTTTCACCAATTATCTTATTTTCAGTAGGTATAGCTTATTCTTAATTTGAATAGATAAATTATTAACTCGTTGATATTAAATTATTTAATTTATTTTATTTTAATAATAACTCGATATTTTTAAGTTTAAATATAGATAATTTAATATTCTTAATTTGTACTTGCTCTGTAGAACTGGCCCTAAATGTTCAAAATTTCTTTTTATCTCTTGTATTAACAACTGACCATCAAAAAGGAATCAAATAAAATTTTACAAAGAAACAAGGACCTTAAGGTATCTTATTCGTCCTGCAGTTTTTACACTAAAGAAACTCAACTTTCTGAAGGACATGTATTCAAATTGTAACATAATGCTTTTCATTTTTCACCTTACGTATTATTATATAAACTTTTACAGGGACGAGTCCTTATAATACTTTCTCATACTTTTTTATTTCTATACACGACAATATTTGAGTCGTCCAGATGCAAAACCAGACATACACAAAAAAAATTTTTTTTGAGTGTTTCGTATCTAACGACTCGTAATAATCTTATGAGTCCCTAGATACCAAAATCTCAACAACAAAATTTTTGTACATGTCTGGTTTTGCATCTGGACGACTCATTTACAAAAATAAAATTATGTATCGTCATCATCCCATACATGTTTTAATCTTATTGGAGCTCATCAGCAGCGCATAGAAGAAGACCTGCAAATTCCTTATTTAACCTGTGTTGAAAACTTTAAATTCTCTTATTTTTGTCCAAAAACGGTTAGATTCACTTGCATAAATCCTGGCACCATCACGTTTTCAAAATAGGTATCGGAGACCCATGTACCTTGGGACACCTTGAAACAAGCTGATTTTGAAACATTTTGTAACTATATTGGCCCTCTTTACATAGTACGATCTGTTTATAAGGTGCGTAGACTTCATTTGTACGCACCAAACTAAAAATATTGTTTTCTGTTGTTTTGAATAATTCTCAACCATCCTACATCTAATAGAAGAACTCCAAAGGAAAGTCGTTTATTGTTTATTTATATGAACCATATATGTTGAAATGAAATGTTTGGCATGTGTTTTTTCGTATTAGTAACTTACCTAACCTAACAAAATTTTTTATATTTCAATATATTCGATATACCTTGAGACATGCGAATCAGAGAAAAACTATATCAATTTGACGGAACCGGACAACTGGGCGATGGCCAACTGGGCTATGAGTAAACTGGGCGATTGGTAAACTAGGCGAAGCACAGTGGGGTATTTGACCATAAAAGCTGGCAGAAATTCAAAAAATTAAATTCTATTTACATATTTGCTATTATTATTTTCGTAAACTACACTGTCTTGGGCACCATATACACAAATTAGTTTTGACATTACTCGTTTCAAATTTTCTACACATCGTAAAATATTTGCACAAATGTGATAATGTGTATATTTACACTTATCTTTGAAAGCATAATTTTGTTAAAAATTTTATAAAATTCTTACTTTTTTTTGTGAAACCTGCAAATTGTGATATGTTAGATAACTTCTGTAATAATTAATTTAAAAAAATATGTGTTACAATAATTGTATCCATGATAAATGTAAATGTTGTTGGAATGATTCAGTTTTTGATGTTTTTGATTGTGTTCCGGAGCCGATCGAGCTTTAATTTTTTTGTTACTTAAAAGGTATTGATGTAAGGAAACAGTCGCACTTGAAAACGGGTGCCCCAATTTGCCCCATTCTTCAATAAATCCAATTTAGTATTTTTCGAAGCACGTCATATAGGGTGAACCCAAAAAAAATTTGATGTAGTATTAAGGGATTAAAAAACACAAATTTCTATATTGCTGTGTTTATACACAAAATGGGGTTTTGACGGTAGCTCCAGTCATAGCTCTTACAAACAGGCTTTTCATGGTGTGCAATCTTCATCAATCTTTATGTTTTTCATTCTAAAACAATTTATATAATAGTAACATCTACGCCACTAGATGGCGCGCCAATGGATAAACAGCATAGCGCCATCTATTGGTAACATTTTCCTCTATTAAAAAAAATCCTTAATGTAAACTGACTCTTTTCGCTTTCCAGTGGGTTTTTTAATTTTTTTTTTCTGGATTCCGTTAAAGATATAGTAAGTAATCTTTCATAATTTTTTCAGATTTTTTGGAATTGTATTTGATTTGATGCCAGCTTTTTAAGTAAAATACCCCACTGTGCGACGCAACGGTCAACGGCCGAAATTTACAGTAGCGTCGCCCACTTATACGTTGTCCAGTTTACCCTATGATATAATATATTTTCATATTATTTTTTATGTGTAATTTTATAATTATAATTTTTATGTTTTTATTTTATTTTGTAAATTTAAATTGTGACGTCTCTGGTGTAATAGCCAAGGTGGGGAAAATTTTTAATTTTGAATAAGGACTCGCGAGCGATCCACGGAGCTATGAGGTCGCTATTTTGTAAGAGGAATCTCGAATACGGATTTACAAAAAAATTCACCCTGAATGCGGTCCTTAAAAATATGATTTGGAAATCTATGTTACTTTCCACCCTGTATGATAAAATTGTTAGTACTTAAGTAATTAATAAATTAAGCCGAATAACAAAAGAAAATAGTTTGGAGGGCAGTTTACATCCCAGATTAGTGGCAACCTTTTTGCTTGGAAGGCAGTTTACAAAACCCCCTACCAACGGATCCCTCTTTTTAATAAAATGTAACTTATTACGCAGATTTTAATATTACAAAATAAACAAATTGGTAAAAATTATTAATTTTATTAAAATAAAATAATGAACTGGTTCATCTCTCTTTTAAAGATCCACTAATTAAAAATAAATTGTCTCCTAACATTAATCTAAGCTCGAACAGTGAATCTCTTTTTTAATGCCCCCTCCCCTTTCATTAAAAAAAAATGTATTTAACACTAATCTAAGCCCAATCCGTGAATATATTTTTAATGGTTTAACCTTGACCGGTAGATCTCTCTTTTAAAGATTCACTAATAAAAAATACATTTTTTCCTAACATTAACCTAAGCTCGACCGGTGAATCTCTCTTTTAGTGGTCCCCCCTTATTAAAAAAAAATGTTTTTTAACACTAACCTAACTTTGACCGGTGGATTTTTCTTTTAAAGATTCAGTAATAAAAAATTTTTAAAAAAAACCTTTTATATAAAATTACAAAAGTGCACTAAAAAGTAGAAAATAATTTTAATAAAAGCAAACAAAGCTTCGTGAAAACATCAATATAAAAGCGTGAGGTTATGAATTTTGTACACCGATAGTTAGCCTGCTTATCCACCTACACAGAAAAAAAAGATTAGCAAATTCATCTAAAAATTATATGAAATTATTGAAAGAAATTGATTGTATTTTAACCAAATAATCAAATTAAGTAATTCATTTAATTTAAATTAGATGATTTAAACATTTACACAATAATCAAATCATAGAAACAATTAGTTGAATCTTTCAATTTTTTTAATAGTTTGATGAATTAATGTATTTGTTTTATTTAATTGCAATAGACAATATATCTACAAAAATTAACTGAATTTTTAAATAATTTCCCTGAATTGACTAATAAAATTACATGATTCATTTAATTGTATTAAATAATACACCTAAAATAATTAGTAGAATGTTTGAAATGATTTCATTGAATTGGCAAATAAATTTAGTTGTTTTATTTATTTTAATTTACTGATTTATAAATATTTTCTCTATAAAACATTCATTTACATTAAATGTTTTGATTAAATGAATTATTTGAATTGATTAAAAACATTAGATGATTCATTTAATTGTATTAGATGTTTGATACTTCACCCTGTATAAATCATTACGACGAAAAACTTTACCCTGAATGCGGTCCTTAAAAATGAGATTTAGAATTCTAAGTTACTTTCCACCCTGTATGATAAAATTGTCTAATGCGCATCGACGCATGCGCTTAATGGTTTTCAGTTTTTTTCCGATTTTTTGCTTATTTTTCAGAATTTTAGAAAAACAAAATTAAAATATGAAAATGTTCTGCAGGTGAAAGCTGTGTACCAAATTTCAGATCTCTAGGACGACGGGAAGTTGCTTAAAAATGGCCTCAAAGCGGTCGACCCACACGGACGACGGTCTTCCCAAGTTAAATAAAAGCTTTTAATAATAAAAAAAAAAATTAAAAATTTTTAAAAAAAACCTTTTATTTAAAATTACAAAAGTGCACTAAAAAGTAGAAAATAATTTTAATAAAAGCAAACAAAGCTTCGTGAAAACATCAATATAAAAGCGTGGGGCTGTTTATAGGTGGATAAGCAGGCTAACTATTGGTGTACAAAATTCATAACCCCACGCTTTTATATTGATGTTTTTACGAAGCTTTGTTTGCGTTTATTAAAATTATTTTCTACTTTTTAGTGCACTTTTGTAATTTTAAATAAAAGGTTTTTTTTAAAAATTTTTAATTTTTTATTTTTTAATTTTTTAGTCATATCTTTTCAAATACAGCTTATGTATTTTAACTAATATAGGTTCATCCTATCAGATTTCTTTATTTATGTGTTTTAGATGTTTGATACTTCACCCTGTATAAATCATTACGACGAAAAACTTTACCCTGAATGCGGTCCTTAAAAATGAGATTTAGAATTCTAAGTTACTTTCCACCCTGTATGATAAAATTGTCCAATGCGCATCGACGCATGCGCTTAATGGTTTTCAGTTTTTTCCCGATTTTCTGCTTATTTTTCAGAATTTTAGAAAAACAAAATTAAAATATGAAAATGCTCTGCAGGTGAAAGCTGTGTACCAAATTTCAGATCTCTAGGACGTCGGAAAGTTGCTTAAAAATGGCCTCAAAGCGGTCGACCCCCACGGACGACGGCCGCGGACGATGGACGACGGACGACGGACAACGGTCTTCCCAAGTTAAATAAAAGCTTTTAATAAATTGTTTCCTAACATTAACCTAAGTTCGACCGGTAAATCTCTCTTTTAATGGCCCCCTCTTATTAAAAAAAAATATGTTTCTTAACACTAACCTAAGCCTAAGGTCAAATTTGGAGGACAGTTTACATAACCCCTTATCTATACGCATACACCAAAAAGTTCTCATTGACAGATTTACTCAAACATTTATCGGATCATCTGCTATCTACCAATTTACAAATTTCATTATATAAGAAGTTTTTATTTGAAGAATTAGTAAAATAGTTGAATAGAGAGAGAAAGAGAACAATAGAATTAGAACAGAAAAATTGAATAGAAAAATACAAAATGGCCGAATCCGGTAATAAAAATAACGTACCTAGTAATAACACAAAAAGGAATTTGGCTCCAAAAAGTGAAATGGTAAACCAACACCATCAAATTCGCACTGAAAATTCTTCACGAAACAACGTCAACGAGAGTAATTCTCAGAACAAAGATCGTAATTTGCCCCAAAGACCCCCAAATGTACATCAATCTAGCCAATATCGTAACGGTAATGATTACAACCGTAATCAACATGATCTTAAAAATAAAGAAAATTATTCGCAGATGAATAACGAAACCCACAGGGCTAATATAAATGGTTATCAAAATAATCAAAAAACTGTATCGGTATCCAATGCTCAATCAAATCAACATAGAAATGAATCAGGTAAAAATGAACAAATTGCCCAAAACCGTGGCAATTACAATTATCATCCTCGTGGTCAAAACGATCGTAAAGATCCCAGCATGAATCAAGATCCCAGCATTAATAGAAATCGTAGCATGAATCCAAATCCCAACATGAATAGAGACCGTAGCATGAATAGAGATTCCAACACAAATAGAGACCGTAGTATGAATAGAGATTTCAACACAAATAGAGACCGTAGCATGAATAGAGATCCAAACATGAATAGAGACCGTAGCATGAATAGAGATCCAAACATGAATAGAGACCGTAGCATGAATACAGATTCCAACACAAATAGAGGCCGTAGCATGAATAGAGATTCCAACATGAATAGTGACAGTACCATAAATAGAGATCTCAACATGAATAGAGATCGTAGTATAAATAGAGATCCCAATATGAACAGAAACCGTAGCATGAATAGAGATCCCAACATGAATAGAAACCGTAGCATAAATAGAGATCCAAACATGAATAGAGACCGTAGCATGAATACAGATTCCAACACAAATAGAGGCCGTAGCATGAATAGAGATTCCAACATGAATAGTGACCGTAGCATGAATAGAGATCTCAACATGAATAGAGATCGTAGTATAAATAGAGATCCCAACATGAATAGAGATCGTAGTATGAATAGAGATCGTGGTATGAATAGAGATGGTAGTCATTACCGTAAAGATAATGACCAAAATGAACATTATCGTGATAACTCAAATTACAATAGAAATAGTTATCATCAAAGAAGTAACAATTCGTCCAACAATGAATGTCGGAACGAGCCCGGAAGTTCTAGGAACAATGTGCAAAGAAACGATTTCCGCCAAGGAAACGAAAGGCGAAACGAAGCTGGCCGCAATAATAATCAAGATTGGACGGTTCCATTACCCAAAAATGAACGCATGGAACTTGCTTTATTTGGTTCCAAGAACAGAAGCGCTGGAATTAATTTTAACAAATACGATGATATTCCAGTCAATGCTAAAGGAACAAACGTTCCCCCTCACATTAAAACTTTCGACGATGTTAAACTGACCGAAATAATTCGTAGTAACATAAAATTGGCTGGCTATGAAGTTCCCACCCCTGTACAAAAGTACGCAATTCCTTTGGTTATAGCTAAACGAGATTTAATGGCGTGCGCTCAAACTGGATCCGGAAAAACTGCCGCTTTTTTGATTCCAATTTTAAATCGAATCTATGAACAAGGACCGCCACGAAGCACAAACGAAAATCGTAGTTTTGATAGCAAACAAAAGCCACTTGCTTTAGTTTTAGCCCCGACCCGCGAATTGGCAACACAAATCTACGACGAAAGCAAGAAGTTTGCTTACCGTGCTCGCGTGAGACCATGTGTTGCATATGGTGGAACTAGAATCGTAGATCAATTCAAGGATTTAGAAAGAGGATGCCAATTTCTGGTAGCCACTCCTGGTCGTTTAATCGATTTAATCGATCGTGGTAAAATTGGATTGGAGAATTGTCGATATGTAGTTCTCGACGAAGCTGATCGTATGCTCGACATGGGTTTCGAACCACAAATTCAGAGAATTATGCAGAATGAAAAAATGCCCAAAGTTGGAGACCGTCAAACTCTTATGTTCTCTGCCACCTTTCCATCTCACATCCAAAGGTTAGCACGAGAGTTTTTGGATAATTTTATCTTCTTAACCGTGGGTCGTGTAGGATCCATTTCAGAAAATATCACCCAGAGTGTTTTTTGGATCGACGAGCGTGACAAGAATCCGTGTTTACTTGATATTTTGTATGGTCCAAACAAGAAGCCTTCGGCGGAATTTTTGACGCTTGTGTTTGTTGAAACTAAGAGACGTGCTGATGATTTACAAAACTTTTTGTATAATGAAGGTTTTTCGGTGTCATCTATTCATGGTGATCGTTCGCAAAGAGAACGCGAAGAAGCTTTGAGGCAATTTAGGTCGGGTAGAAATCCAATTCTCGTTGCTACCGCTGTTGCTTCCAGAGGCATTGACATTCCTAATGTTAAACATGTGATTAATTACGATCTGCCTTCTGATATTGACGAATACGTTCATAGAATTGGACGTACTGGACGTGCTGGAAATGTAGGAATATCTACATCATTTTTCACTCGAAGAAATAACGGTTTGAAGGACGCTATGGCTAAAGTTTTAAGCGATGCCAAACAAGACGTTCCTTCTTTCTTGAGGCATCGAGACGCTTCGCGTCGTCGGTACTAGAAATGGTTGTGATTGAGTTTGATCCTCGTATTGAATTACTAGATTTTTAAAAATCTTTAACGGTTGTAATTTTTTTTTGTGTTATGTAAAATTTTAAATTAAAAATAATAATAAATACACCATTAAAGAAAAAATATTTATCAAATAGCTTTGTTAATAGCCAATGGTTATTGTGATCGATGGTTTTCTGAAATTTATTCATTTAATTTCTTTTTGTATTAAACATTTTTCTTGGCATCATCTCTTTCCGGATACGTTTTTCTCTTTTGCGATATAACTTATCATCAGAATCTAATAATCGACTTTTTATGTTTGTTTTTCCGGAGTACCATATGACATTATCACAACTACTAATTCAGTTTTTCACTGGCCAATGTTTTAAAACTTTCATTGAATAGAAGTGAAAAGTTTTCGTGTACCTATAATTTTATAGCTATTTTAGAAAAGAAGAATTAATTTTTGAAAAGAAAATTTTGGTTTATTTGCAAGGTCGCGCACTGCAAATGTGCGAGTGAGAGATTATAAATTTTCGATGTCAATATTTATATAATACTGGTAATTTTCTATAAAATTATATTCCCCAGAGATATCGAAAAAAAGTTATATCTACCCCCTTTCTAATAGCACCTTTTTAGAGTTGGAAAGCCAGCCGGACTCTTTTGCTTTTATTTCATGCTAAATATTTCAATTCTTCAAAATACTTCAGGTTGTCGCCCACTTACACGTCGCCCAGTTGTCCGTCGCCCAGTTGTCCGTCGCCCAGTTGCCCGTCGCCCAGTGGGAATCGCCCAGTTGTGGTGTACCGCAATTTGATTAAACATAGCAGAAATTGTTATCTAAATACCTAAAAGTAATTCTGTGCTCTATGAGAAAGTTTGTGTCAGAGGTAAAGCATTTGTAGTGTCAAAATGCCAAAAGTGCAAACCGAACTCTTTAGGTTAGCACAAAAATTTGACTAATCACACTAATTATTATTTTAATTTATTATTTAAAAATACATATAAATATACTAATGTTAATCATCATCGCTCAATGATGAAGTTGAAGAAACTGAACTAATCGTAGAATGATCATTTACAGTGGTAAATTTTGGCTCATTATCTTCATATTTGCATTTTTCCCACTGAAAATCTTCATTTGTAGTTTGATCCATCAGAAAATCTTCTACTACAGCACCTGATGACAGCTTCATACAGCTAACATCAAAATAGTTGTCGCAACTGAGACACTTCAACATAGTAGATGTGTTCATTTCTTCAAAACACTCGCGGATTTGACTTCTACTAACTCTTGTTTTGTTTCCTTTATTTGTTTCGGTTTTTTAATCAATTTAAATGGAATAAAACTTATGACTTCAATGGGTTCTATTCTTTTTATCTTCTCACCATCACTTTTTCCTTTGGCTTTTCTCGCAGTTTCCTTTTCACTACTCAGTCCTATAGGATATTGAGCAAGAGTAAAACTGTCTATGGTGAGTTCCGTATTATTCAAATTTTGTTCTATTTGGCATTTCGAGCGAAGTTTCTTACCAATAGGAGTAATGTAATAAATGTCGGCGTGTTTTCGGGAACTCTTATTTTTTCGATAAACTATTTCCCTTTTCCAACCTAAATCAAATGGTTTTAAATAAATTTCGTTTTTGATATCAACGGTTATTTTCCTTTTTGCAACAGAAGCTCTCGATACACTTTCATCCATCAGAGAAAGTGGAACTAAAAATTTTAACAGCAATATAAGTTTTTGTGGTGAATACAAGAATAAGAATAAAAAATAAAGCTCTACGGGCCTAGTAGACCCATGGCTTGAACAATTTGTCTCCATCTCTTTCGGTCTCCTACCATAGTTGTCCAGTTTTCGACTCCTATTGCTCTCATGTCATCCTCTACTGTATCCAGCCATCTTCTTCTCGGTCTTCCTCTTCTTCTGATACCTATCGTACCCTGTCGTAAGACTTTTCGAGTCGTTTTCTCCTTCGGCAGTCTTTCCACATGTCCCAACCACCTAATCCTTTGGGCCTTAATTACTTTAATTATACTCGGTTCTCCGTAAAGACTCATAACTTCATCATTCTCCAGTCTGCGCCATACTCCGTCTATTTATCGTCCACCATAAGTTCTTCTAAGAACCTTTTTTTCCCATCGTGCCACCTTTTCGCTGTCATTTTTATTTAATTTTTACGTTTCACTACTATACAGTACCTGCCGGTCTTATCACTGTTGTACCACAAATTGCCCTAATTTGTGTCGCTTGCCCCGCTGATCTGCGATGGAATGGCAGACAGGCCAGCTAAGGGATTACACCCCCGTCCAGTACCAGAGCATGGGTCACCCATGCGCAGTTCGTGGATTCTTTCACGTTGTGACTCAGACGATCTTCGGCAACTAACTAAGGAAAAAATATAATTGGGCGCCAGTTTTCTAAATAAAACACGAGAGTAGAAGAAAGGGTGGTTTTATTTATAAAACAAAAGTCAAGTGAAAGGTGAGGTTGACAATTCTTGATTCCAAAACTCCATATGGGAGACACAAACACATAACAATTCAAGTTAAATCCAGGATACCCTGAAGGGATACCCTGGGACAATAAATGCAAAATAAAAGAACTAAAAAATACAAATGAGTTGCCATCTGAAGGCAACCCATCAAAAATAATATCGCGCATCTAGGAAACTGCTCGACGCAGACATAACACGTCGGTAACATTGACTACAAATACTCATTCGCAAGAGATATCATCAAGTAGAATTAAATACAGTAATTGCCTTTTCAACTTACCCTTCCACTACAATCATTCCGATTCAACATCGTTATTCTTTTGGAACCTCTGGAATATTAATGGTTCATCGTGCAAACTGAGTTTCAGATGTAAAGCTAAAAATAACAAAACTGCAATAATTAAACAAGAATCAATTCACCTGCGAACGGTAACATCTCAATGTCGATGTAAATTATTGAAGTAAGCTAATTTCCCAAATGCGCTTTTAACAAAATAAAAATCCATGGTTTTCCGGTCATCCCACGTCGTCGAAATTATCAAAATCAAAGCCAATAGGCCGGCGACGTCAAACGGACAAGGTCAGCTCAAGTGGACTGATAAGTAATGAAACCAGATGCGGATCCATTAACAACATCCATGGAAATAAAAAGTAAAACGTCCTCATGGAAATGGCTCCAACACGCTGATTGAACAATAGAAATATATCAGCTCCACTTTAAGTTTGCTTCCAGAAAACCATAAACAAAAGTTGAAAACCAAAATGGACGAACACAGAAATAGACAGGTGGTAATAAAAAGCTAAAATTTATCAAAGTCAAACTTCGCTCAAAATGGAAAATATCAATGTAATGCTTACCCACAAACAGAAAACTGAAGGTTATTAAAAAGATCACTTCATTAAAATAAAGTTTGTGGCTTTTAAAACTCAAACATTACACAGAACAAAAATGAAACTTCCATTTTAGATGGTGATAAACGGAAGAATGCCAATTTGATAAATTTTCGAAATGTTAACGCTTGCGCGTGATGGATATGCACAGGATGATGCGTAGATTTCAAACCAATTTAAATAATAGCATTTGGAATGCTACACTGTCTTGTAGATTTGTATCTTTGTTCTTCGCGATATTTGCTTGTTACGTAGTATTACTCCTAAGCTTACAGCACTTTTATTTCCTCTGGTTATTATTGCGTCAATTTCCTTGCTGTTGTTGAGGTTACTTGTTATTAAGGTTCCCAAATAGGTGAAGTTTTCTACTTTCTCAAAATTATACTCCTTCATTCTTACCTTAACCGTAAGTCCTCTTTCAATTATATTTCCGCTGTCTTTTGTGCCCATAACCATATATTTTGTTTTTGTTTCATTTATCAGCATTTTTATTTTCTCCAATGCCATAATGAGTCTTCTTACTATTTTCTGCAGTTCACGTCGGCTTTTTGCAATTATAACCAGGTCGTTCGCGTATGCTAGGCATTGGTCGTCTGTATTGTATATCGTTCCACTTGTGCTTATTCAGCTATCTCGGATTATTTTTTCCACTACCAAGTTGAACAATATCGCCGACAAAGGATCTCCCTGTCTCAACTCGCTCTACTTCAAAACTCTCAAATATCTTATTGGCCGATTTTACATAGCTTTCGGTCTTCCTAAGTGTCATCTTTGTTAACCTTATTGCTTTTTCCGGTATCCCCAAAGCTCTCATTGCGGTATACAACTTTTCTTTATTCACCATATTATATGCTTGTTTGAAGTCTATGAAGATCACGTATAAATCTGCTTTATGTTTGTAGCAATTCAGCTGTACTTGTTTCAGGGTGAGTATTTGGTCCATCACAGATCGATTGCTTCTAAATCCGCACTGATAATCACCAATAATTTCTTCGGCAAACTCGCTTATTTTTTCTTTTATTTTTGTTGCTAATATTTTATATGCCGTATCTTGTAAGGCTATTCCTCTATAGTTTGCAAAATTAGTTTTGTTTCCTTTTTTGTATATTTGACATAATACTGCGTTTGACCAGCTTTCTGGCATTTGCTCTTTGTCCTATATTTTTTGTATCAAATTTGCAATTTCAAGTTGTAAGCCTTCTTCTCCATATTTGATCAATTCTGACCTAATTCCATTTTCACCAGGACTTCTATTATTCTTCATATTACTATGGTTTTTCTAATTTCCGCAGTGGTTGGTGGTTCGACTTTCAGATTTTGTACCATTTCATTTTCATGTTCGTCTTCCTCGTCGTCGTTTCTATATTCCTTATTCAACAGCTCTTTGAAAAACTCTCTCCACCCCTCCATAATCTCCCCTTCTCCGCATATTAGTTCACCTTTTCTGTCTCTATATACTGTCGTAGTACTTTTATAGCCCAGTCCTATTCTCTTCACTTCCTGGTAGTGAATTTATAATTTTTTTGTTCTTCAGTTTGTCCTCCAATACAAGAATAAGGAAGGTAATTCAATAACTATTTTCGTTAACTTAACTTATTTGGATCTTCAAATTCAAAGTTAACCCATTCAAAAAGAATAAAAATTCACAATCTAAGAATAGAAATGGATCTAAAGCGAAAAAAAATTGAAGTAAGTGACCATTTCTGCCATTAGCACTTGTAGTATAAGGTTCTTCAATTTGAATTGAATTCGAAGTTGATTATTTGGCTTATAATGTTAATTAATATTATTTTTGTTGTCATAATTAATATAAATGATATATTGTCCCAAGGTACATGCCTGAGGCTGCACCTTGAAACACTTGCAATTTTTTTTTAAAAAGTTTATTAATTTTTGTTTATACCTTTTATGGGAGTTTATATAATATTGTGTTTTGTTCAATAAAAACCTATTTTGTGCTACACGTATTTATACAATTTATTGTTTTAAAAATAATGTTTACAGCGCACAAAAGGTAAAAAATGTCCCATGGTAAGAGAATTTCCCCTAAATATAATGTACTGTAATAAAACTAAAATATTATACTATAAATTTTGTGTAATATTAAAACTTCAAAATATCGAGTTATTAATAAATTAAAAATTAATTAAATGATTTATTTAGCTTTCAAACGATATTTCGTTCGTCATCAGAATAATATACAGATATTATAATAATATCTCGATATTTTGAAGTTTTATATTATCTAATATCAACGAGTTAATAATTTATATATATATAAATTTTGTGCTCTATTCGATATATCTATAAAAAGATAAATCTTCTTCCAAAAAATTACCTTTTATAAAAATCTTGTATATCATAATTTTGTGCTAACGATGAGCACATTTCGTATTGTAAATGTCGTAATTGGTTGGTCGTAAATGAAACCAAAATATAGAGTATGCCGTTTAATTTAAGATATTAAGAAATAAATAAATATACGCCCTTCCGTAGGGAAGAGCAGCGATTTGTACCTCGTAGATGAGTTTTTGGCAAGCTGAGAAAAACCTATTTACCTCCGGTTTCAAGACCTTTGGTACCCTAGGTTTAGGTTTGGGAATTTTAGCGACAGATAGGCCGCACTGAAGATTATTATCAAACACACTCACGCTCCGCAAAGCTTAGAGGTTCTTTGCAAAACTCTTTTTGCAAAACCACAACCACTGCAAGTCCACAACCACATATCATCTCTGTAGTAACTTTTGTTTTAAAAAAACAGCCAACGTAAGTTGGTGATACTTAGCGTGTAGTCCAATACCATATTTTTTGTTTGGGATTTACTTGCTATCGCGGCTACAGTTATGCCATCTTGCGGAAGTTTTGATGATTTGCTATACCAGATCACTCCAAGAGTGTTTCCACGACTACTAGAACCACTTTGTTCCTTTTGGCTCCCGTCAGTGCCAGACTCTGCGCTATTGGGTTATCGCCATGAGTTAGGGTCGCTGATGTCTTTAAGATTGCCAGTGGAGAAGATACGAGAAAAAACCTTTCTTGACGAGTCGAGTTAAGCCCAGGTTAGGCTATAGTCTTCTCGTGTAAATACTTTCAAATTAGAGATCAGGTACGCTCAGTCGCTATGGAATTTTTTGAATCCTTTTGTCATACCTTTTCTTGGTTCTAGTTATACTATAGTTCTAAGACGAGACAAGATCGTAGTTCTCGTTCGTTAGCATAACAATGCCAAGTTCTCACTCAGGGTTCAGGAACTCCTTTTTTTGTGTGCGTTGGGAGTGAAGAAACCTTACATAAGCGCCCCCCAATGAGAGAGGAGGAGTGTCAAATTCCTACTGACTAAAACCCCACTCCGTTGGTGTACTCTGATACCGCTTTTCAGCATTCCTTCAGAGCACACCTGTTCATGAACTCCTGAGGTGATGGAGCCTTAAAATGTTTGTTTTACCCCTAGCTGCGGTCCTGGCAATACAACTACACTAATTCGGACATGCGACCATGCATTAACGCAGACACAGCTATATTTTCACGCTTATTTTGTTACCAAAAAAAGACACAGAGACCGATTATTTTGCACACTGCTTGTGATGGCAAAAAGACCTGCCTTAAATTTTACAAGATTTAAAAGTTTCAAATCCGGCTATATATGAGCAAAAATTAAACATTGATTAGAAGGAATACAAAATAATTTTATTTAAACCTGAATAAAAAAATTTTAATTTTGAAACATCAATAATTAAAAATTATTAGTTTTTAAAAATAAATTTAAGTACGTGATCAGCGTACTCGAGTGTAAACTTAATATTTCTAATTAGCAAAGGACATTATCTTTAATTACTAATAATTTAAAGAAAACAATAGAATATTAAATTATTACGAAATAATTCTTCGTAAAACTAAAATTATAACAACAAAATTTAAGACCTATACTGTCTTTACACATTAAATTTATTAATCGATAAAAATTATAGGAAGTAAATAAAAATTAATTATAAGAGAAATTTCAGTAAATAAGACGAAAGCTCATAAAACACAGGATAAAAATTATACACAGGGTAACACAATTTCATCAGTAACTGTTCGAAAAAATGGAGTAGTTGAACTCCAAATTATTAACATTAGAGATGGCCCTTTTTTCAAAAATACGCCAAAATATTCTAAAAATACGGGGTTTGCAGAAGTTTCTTCGTATATTTCAATTCATGTAGTTTTCGAATTCACATAAGGTGAATAATTAAAAATGTAATATGAAAAACTAATAAATAGTTTTTACGTACAAAAACTTGATAAAGTAAAAATTCTTGACCATTACCGTGATATTTTAGGTTCAAGTGTTTACTCATTATATTAAGAAAACTCATAAGAATTTAATGCCGTAATTTATTGTTCTTACAAAACTAGACATGTAAATTCAAAATGTACGAGGAAAGTTTACAATAAAAAGTTTGTTATTATTTATCAATTATCACACACAGAATTTTTATATAAGCATTCTCTATTTTTTCACAAAAGCTTCAAATGTTAGCAATCCGGCAATAAAGTGATCTTTTAATAAAATCATCCACATTTATGTTGTTTGGTTATTTTCCAAAGCAAAGCATTCAATGAACAGAACAAAATATCATTCTCTTGCAAGGTCTTCTATTATTGCATAAGTCGATTGGAAGAAAAAGTCTGTACAAAATTAGCATTATACATAATTAGCACAAGAAACTATGTTTTTTTTTTCATTTTTCAGTATTCTAGAACGCAGAGGAAAGCATAAACATAACATCATCTGTTACCAAAATTAAACAGGGAGATTTTTGTAATAAAAAGATAAATAAAATAATCAACATATAAGAAAGTTCAGGTAATATAGTAAATACCTTTTGCAGAATTACAAAATATTAAATGCCCGAAGGAGTCAATATATCGAATATAAATTGAAGTTTGCGATAGATTATTGAAAATCTAAAGCTATCTATTTTGCTGCAAAATATTCCATACATAATATTGCTTAAAAAGACCAAAACGACTTTATTAAGTTTGGCAAAAGGGAGATCAAAGTGGCTTCTACGAGTTCTTAAAATCAAAGTCAGTTGTGACAGAAATTGTATTATCATGTATAGGTAAATCATGTGAGGTTTTCTCCAGAAGCGCCGGATCTCCCCAAACGTTACGTCTTTCAATTTCGTATATATGCAACTTCCTGAATGAACATATCAGTGACATATAAAATTACTTACTTCCTTAGGAGTCCACTTCACGGCTCGATCAAAAAAAATCCAACTACCAAATCATACAAAAATTTTCTGTTTGTATTTTAAAAATATCTTTACGACATAAGACCGTCCAAAAATACCAAATAAATGCAAAATCTAGAAAAAAATTTGGATGAAACGGTGGCTTTAAAAAACCTTCAGCAGATAGCAGCAGCTGCTGGTGTATTGATTAAATCAAAAACTAAAAATAATTCATTCTAAATGTTGTAAAATAAATTACAAAACTTAAAATTTTTATCAACATGCAATTTTTTTATAATTTTGAAAATATTTCTAGCAAAAAAAAAATTCCGTTAAAGGATTCGATAACCTAGAAGGATAAAATTTTGTTACCGCTACCGAAAGATAGCTCACACTTCGCACACCAAAATTAAACTCAGAAAATATATTTTTCGTTAGCATTTAATTTTATCAAAAAAATAAATAAACTTAAATAAATAAATACAATAAATCACAGTGTTACTACTATCTAGCATTTTTCTCTTCAAACATTTCGATAGATTTCAAAATAGCGCTAGCGGTGCTGTTAATTTTATTTTGACCTGAAATAATAAAAAAAATTAAACAATTTCCTTTTAATTTTTACTTCAATTCAAATTTACCTGATTTTGTCGAAAATTGTCGCATAATGTCGTCTTCCTCGTCGTTCTCAATATCTCCCATGTCGCCGCCGCCTCCTCCACCGTGATGGTGATGTATCGACTTTTTAGCTTTTAGCCATGGAATGAAAAGCAACAAACAAATGATTGCAACGAAACTAACAAACTTTTTAAATAGAACAAATTTAAGCAAAATTTTAAAAAGTGTAAATAAACTTAATTTAAATTTGAATTTGTCGTAAAGTCCTAAAAGGGCGTAAGGAATTCCGTTTATGAGTGATGGTGGTTCGTAACTAGAAAAATTTTTGTTTAATTTTTGAAGATGGGTTACTTTTTTACGTACTGGTTTGGTGGATAATGTGGTTGTCCGTAGGAAGGATATGATGGAGGTCCATACTGTGGTTGTGGTTGCACGTATTCGGGCTGGTGGTACTGAGGTGGACTATAACCAGGTGCTTGGGGTGGTGGGTAAGGGTAATTTTGGTCGTCCGAATATCCACTATCGACCCCTTTAGAATAACTCGATTTTCTTTTATCTATTGTTTTCAAGTCGCCATTGTGTAGTTCTGCATAAGCATTTAAATACGAATCACCAGTTGAAGAGACATCTTTAGACGTATCACTGTTCCCTGCTTGTACCGTCACTACCACTAATAACACGAAAAGTAACATTGGTTTATTTAATCTTAATTGAACGACGAGTTTGTAAAAACTAAAGGAAATATTCGATTTGTTATCAAAAGTAATTTTGTTACGGGACCCATTTAAGAACGTACGTGTTTTCCGGTTAACCAGTTAAAGTTAAAATTATTATTCAAGTGCACGTTGGTCTTGAAAATATCAGGAACAAATCTGATTTGAATATCAAAGTATTGCTTTAGTTAATTGAACAAACCTTTTAATTAGTACAAGCTAGAAATATTTTACCATCATGAAAATGAAGGAAATTAATATCAAATTAAAACGAAAATTAGTTTACTGAAAAATAATAGAATTATATTATAAAGCAGGCACAAGGTGTTAATGTCCGTCTTCACTTTAGGAAATTTGTATATGTTCGTATTGTGCGGTTTTCATTTGCAAAACCAATTTCTCAGGTCACCACATAAATTGTTTCAAAGGAAAACCAACACATCTCTTCCTATTTGATCCCGAGTCATCGAACCTCTAATTTTGATGTAATATTTGCAATTTAATTATTTACCTTGAGCTACATTAGCTAGTTAATCTGAATGGTCCTTGAACCCATGATTTAGATTGGATGCTTTTATAATTATTATTTCTTTACGAGATTTAATTTTTAAAACCAATATGGCTCTTATACCTGCAGAAGTTTCGTGAGTGTA
This sequence comes from Rhagonycha fulva, assembly GCA_905340355.1. Taxonomy (NCBI): domain Eukaryota; kingdom Metazoa; phylum Arthropoda; class Insecta; order Coleoptera; family Cantharidae; genus Rhagonycha; species Rhagonycha fulva. The sequence goes on from HG996556.1 coordinate 43,267,550, forward strand.
CAAGATAATCAACTAATAAATCCAATTTTTATCAATTTTACTTTTTGCAGCCATTCCAAAATCCAAATTTGTCCAATTAAAATTTTTTGAAACTAATTTAATCCAATTAAATGATAAAATTCTCATCAAGTTCTTTTACATATTAACACGTTGGTACCACGGCAATTTTCAGAAATCTGGCATAAAATGACAATTTAATTTAATCACATTATATTAAAGTAAACACAGGACGAGATAACTCGTAGTTGGCGTCCTAGAAAATAATTCAATCTACGAGTTATCTAGTAGTTGGCAGTCAACGTGTTAAAATGCATTTTTCTCGAAAACGCATTTCCTATCTGGACTTAGTTGCTTTTTCTTGTAGGTTCGCAACCAATTTTCAATAAATTACAATATCCAGCTGATGATTGCTAATAACCATAAAACTATAAAGTTCATATCTCTAGGCCCCCCCTTTTAATCAACTTTTAGGATGAAATAGTTGTCAAATGTTGGAGCTTTGATTGAGCTTTTATGAGCTTCAATTTTTTAGTTTAAGTCTCAAGCGTTGCAGATAACTTATATTCGTAAAAACTTAGGGAAGGGGGAGCTGTAAATAGAATAGCCAAAGTCAAATTTTAAAGTAAAATTGTTAAAAATTAAAAATTCATTTCAGATGAAAAGATTATAAAATCTACTTGATTAATATCCATCATTTGGATATAATAAACTGGAAAAAAAAAGCTTATATAGAATGTCCCAAAATTCCTCGGCCATTCTAAAATATAATAAAAAAAACCTCAATTTTTTCTTGTACTTTATTTTTTTATTTAATTAAGTTCAATTTTGTATCATTTTTAATTAAATAGAATAAACATTAAAAAGTATAAAGCAAAATGTATTAAAAAAATTATTTTTATTATCTCCTTATTACAATCTTCAAACAATTTAAAAATGGATAAAATGTCTTTTTTGCGAGTCTTCGAAAACTTGAAATATTCATAACTTGGCAAAAATTGAATCAAATGATGAGAAATAACAGCTCAGGGAAACCTAAACGAATCTTTGTAAAGTACACCATAAAATTATGATGGTGGTCATTCAAATCAATTCAATTGAATTTTAATGCGATTAGAATAAAGATTGAATTTTACCGCGTGCGACTTGCTCGGAGTTTCCGACAATTTCAAATATCCACAACTTTTTAGAATGTGAAATTAAAAATGTTGAATAAAAGATAAGTTTAATCAAATCTCCATCGATTAATATCAATGTTACACATAAAAAAAGTAGAAAAAAAAATAAAAAAAAAGAAAGAAAAAATTATTTGTGAATAATATGGAAAAATATGGAAGATCATTGAGGCTTAAACAAATTAAACATTTGACACTAATTTCTAATACTAATATTTGAAAAACACATCTGAGACTAGCGCAACCACCACATCGCTCAAAAGTTAAAATGAGAGTTTTGAACGTTTTTAAGACAAGCCCAGTAAAATTTTCTCATAGAAATACATATATTCATTAGATAATGATAAAGTCGAAAAAGTAAATGATTTTCTATTTTTAATTTTTGAGGTTTGATAAATGCTAAAATTCAGCTATATAAAGTTGGCACCGGCACCGTAACCTTTTAAAAATGACAAACAAAATATTCCATAATTTTGTGCCTTATTCGCAAACTTTGTAGGTACTCCAAAGGTTTGCGTTTATGTAAATCTGATAGCGACAGGTCACCTCAAAAAAATTATAAAATTATTTTAATTAAGTATACCTATTATAATTCTGTGCAATTTTGTGTTAATTTTGTGTTCTATTTACGAATTTTGTGTTGGGACGGTTTTTAAGTCAAAAATAAATCTATGGTGGCGTTATAAAAAAAGTACGGCATTCAGACGAATTTATAACACTTGTAAGGAGCAAAAAAGCTTTCCCTCCCCAAAAAAAAAAGTTCGGGATAAAAGCTCACTTTTTTAAAGGTAGAGACGCTACCGTCGAACTTTCTCGCTAATTCTTTAATAAGAGAGCAAGAAAGCTTGACGTTAGCGCCTCTAGCGTTAAAAAAGTGAACTTTTGTCATAAATTTTTTTATCTCTAGAGATCGCTAACGTTATAGCTTTCTCGCTCCCTATAGCTATAAAATTTGACACACAGTTAGTTCTAAAGGTGACTGAATGCACCTTGATGACCGATTTTTAAAATTTAATTTTAAAATTTTATGTCCGACTGTATTATAATAGCATGATTACAATATCACTTAGTGGCCATAAGATACCTTTTTATGAGACTAGTCCCTTTTACTTTATTGATAAAGTAAACCGGCCGCTTGTCAATGTCATTGAAATAAACTATAACAGTAACCATAGAAAAAGCAAGAAAAGCACTTTTGAAAATTATACAATTTTTAAATGTCAAAGTGGATTTTTAAATTTTTATTATTACGTCAAAATATAAAAGAAAATCTTCTATGGTACAGTCGAACATAAAGCTATGTATGTCTTTCGCACATAATTCGGCTTTTTGGACTCAGCCTAGTTATGGCTTTGTCCGATAAAGACCTTAATTATGTACTCATGACATAAATAGCTATTTTAAGCAATTAATATTTTGTGTTATTTAGGTTAGCTTTGAAAACGATCGATGGCGCTGCAGATAATAGATAGTCGTTACTTGGATAAATGTACTGTAAAAATTCAACTATGTATGTATGATATTTTGTAGTTGCTTTTAATAAATCTAATTTTTTGAAATGGAGTTGCTAAATTGACAAACTTAACATCAACATCACTACGACAAATTTATTTTTTCCGCGTATCCGCTAGAGCACAAAATTAGCACAAAATTAAGGAAAAAAAATTTTTTTTAAATATAATTTTATAAGGCAGCGATTCATATAAACTCAGCACCGCCGGGAACCCACACCGCCACCTACCATCGTTTATAAAAAAAGGGGTGAGGGGGATTGATACGATATTTTGTACAAAGTTTGATGCCAAATGGTCTTTAGCCAATAGAAAATGCCTCTTGGATACTAACATCTGTTAGTGAATTTCGCGAATAGAGCACAACATTTTTTGATTTGATTTGATTTTCAATTTTGAAAATATCTGATTTATGCAAGTTGGTAATTTTGGTATTGTCAACGCTGCAATGCTAAATTCAGCTGCTCCCGTAAAATATGCTTTGCGCTCTACCCATTAAGAGTGCAATTATGTTTGAACTATATGGTAAATTGATACTTAACTCAACTTGTCGCCGCTTTAACTGTAAAAATGGAAAACTTGAAAACGTAAAAGCTATAGCAAATAAAACGTTATGTACCGGTAAGTACCTACATAATATAATATACGTACATCCAATTGGAATCAGTTAAATTTGTAGTTTATAAAATAAAAATATAGCATAAACACACATTTATTTAGGTCAGACGCAGCTTAAATAGAAAAACCCAATCAAGACCTGAATCATTAGCACAATTCAAACAAATAACAACTCATGTTTAATTTTGCTAAACATTATATCGAATATTTTTTATATGACTTGTAAATATCATGTAATTTACTTGTTACCTGAATAAACAAATTGCAAATATTTAATGAGAATAAAAAGTTTAATACGCTGAGTGCAACGTCGGAATTGATTTTATTGTTCTATATAAAATTTCTCCATGTGGACACATGGCATTCAACGTATATTAAAGTTATGAGGAGTAAATGACCTCGTAAAGGGGTCTTTACTTATCTGCTAGAACATATCGTGGCACGTTACTTATAAATTCTTAAATTTTACTCAAAAAATTCGTTTACTTAACTAAAACGTGCCACGTTACTTCGACAAAAATGTCATCCACTACTCTGCTATTTTAAAAAATTAACTGGGAAACTTTTTTTAGCAAGAGTAAAGCAACTTTTTATTCACCTCGGCTTATTATTAGCTTTTAAGACTAAAACTTTTTAACGTTTATCCTGTAAAATGAAATAAGCACCATGAATGTAAACTGCTTACATAATGATAAATAAAAAACCTTTTAATTGAGAGGTAAACTTTAATAAATAAAAAGGTTAAATAAAATTTCAATACTTCCAGTGTGAGGTTTAAACTCATAAATACAGTTTATAAACCAACAAGACCCTTCATGTGCCTATAAGCGGATACTTAAAATTCAAAGTAACCAGACGCCTACAAACCGAGTTACAAACAAAATTGATCCAATTTTAGACACTTGAAGTCACAAAAAACAAACAGCTCACCTCTGCGATGCCATTCAACGCTAGAGTTTCTTATTTTCTAGATGTTCATTCGTATTCCGAAAGAATCTAATATTCAAAAAATTTTATTTGAAAAGAAAAATTAAGTTTTCAAATTATGTAAATACTCATAAAAATCGTGTCATAAAATCTGCAGAAAACTCAAAATCAACTAAGATACTTATTATATTAGAAAGTAATTTATTTTTATGATAATTATTGATTATTTAATTACTATTAGAAGGATTTCTCGGGTTGAGCGGGGATGTAAATAAAACACTATGGGTGCGTTCCACTTAAAGCCCACGACGACCACGGTCGATTGTCAGTCCAATCAAATAACCGCTCTCGATCTTTAGTCCAATCAGAGAACCACGGGACCACGCTGCGGTCGTCGTGGGCTTTAAGTGGAACGCACCCTATATTGTGTCAGTCGACGTTTCGGAATTTCTTATAATTCCATCTTCAGGACAACAACACAAAGAGTTGTAAATCGTTAGATATAAGCATCAAAATGGAGAGCACTGGCAATAACGAAGTCACTATTCATGAAGTCAAAATCGGTTAAAATATAATAAAATACTATGTATAACATTTACAACTTCACAATTAAAACAATAATTAAAATTTGTAAATATAAAATCTCTGTGTAAAACTTGTTTTAATTGTGAAGTTGTAAATGTTATACATAGTATTTTATTATATTTTAACCGATTTTGACTTCATGAATAGTGACTTCGTTATTGCCAGTGCTCTCCATTTTGATGCTTACATCTAACGATTTACAACTCTTTGTGTTGTCGTCCTGAAGATGAAATTATAAGAAATTCCGAAACGTCGACTGACACAATATAGTGTTTTATTTACATCCCCGCTCAACCCGAGAAATCCTTCTAATAAAACCATATAGATCGGGGTGAGAATTTGGATTTCATTTATTTAATTACGTTATACTAACATAAAAATTGTTGATTAATTGCCAATATAAAAATAAACATTTTAAGAAGATTTTACACACCAAACCTATTCATTCCGAAATCGAAAAGAACAAAAAACCCACTGAAAAACGAAATTTTCTGTGAAACTCTGTATCCAATATTTTGACCGGTACTCGAGACACATCTAGAAAAAAATAAATTCGTATATAAGAGCCACAATCACAATTTGACATAATCAATAAAATAAAGTAGGGTTAGGTCGTGTTTACTTTTTTATAAAGTTTTTCCCCGAAATCAAAATGAGTTTTCGTTCCCAATTACGTTATATGAATCCATACGAAATTCATAAAGCTCTGGTAAACGAGTACATTTTAAATCGACCTGGAGCCACAAAACTTTTGAAGAGGGACACTTCGAAAGATCGCACCGATGCAGACGTCATCAGAGAAAACCACAAATTTTTGTGGGAAGACGACGCTCCTGAAACCTGGGAAGCACAGTTTGCAAAAAAGTATTACGATAAGCTGTTTAAGGAGTACTGCATTGGTGATTTAAGTCGCTATAAAGATAACAAGGTAAGTTATTGATACGATTTCCTCAATTTTTATTAACTGTGGATTTTGAAAGGTAGCTTTGCGATGGCGGACGGAGCAAGAAGTGGTTGTAGGAAAAGGACAGTTTACTTGCGCCAACAAGAAGTGTACGGAAAAGGAAGACTTGCGAACTTGGGAGGTCAATTTTGCTTACGTGGAACAGGGCGAAAAGAAAAATGCTCTTGTCAAAATAAGTAAATTTACTGTAATTTTGTTTAAAAGGCAAACATAACTTTAAATTTGTAGGATTGTGTATGAACTGTTCTCGAAAATTAAACTATCGTTCCAAGAAAAGAGAGATTAAAAGATTAAAGAAGCAAAAAAGTGGTGTGGAAAAGAAACGTAAATCAAAGGTAGATGATGAAGAAAGTGACTCGGATGAAAGTTCCAATGAAAAACCTGGTCCTTCGAATCGGGCGATTGAAATACCTGGAGATAGTGAAACTGTTGAGGAATCGCCTTGGGATGCTGTTAAACCGGTCGAAACAAAATCTAGGGACGAGGAGATGGAGGATTATTTAGAAGAACTTCTTTTGTAAAGTTTCAGCAGGAAAATATTTGAATATAACCTTGAAGAAATCCTCATCAGATGTGAAGAACTGGAAGGGAGGAAATTGGTAATGAAATAAAATGTGAAAAACAATTATACGATTTTGTTGTAGTACTGTACTTATTTTTTTAATTATTAGTAAAAAGAGGTACAGGAACATTTTTTTAACTTTTACTTAGTGCTTGCAGAAAATCTGGGCAAACTGAAATTTGGCAGAAGCCAAAAATTCCCCAAGTTTGAAAAGAAAATTGTTAAATACCAATTGTTTGTTTTGAATTGTTAACATTGCTTGCTATATTATCTTAATTATTGTGAAATAACTTCATGATTAAAATCGTTATATCGAATTCATTTCCTTACTTACTTGTAGTTATTATGAAAGTCATTATTTTTATAAAAAATTCAAATAAAGAATTGTTTAATTTATTTAAAATACCAACTTACAGGGCCGGATTAAGCCAGCGTGGGGCCCTCCCATTTTTATTAATAAGCCTTTTTTTTACTTTTTCCCAACTCAAGACCCAATTTTTAATTAATATTATAATAAAGACAGGAAAAATAACGAGAAAATGCTAAGCCCTACATTGTCTTAAATTGGTCATTTTGATTTCAGTGCGATTTTTTATTTAAAATTAAATTTTCTTCAAATGCCAATTAAACAAGTTATAAATGATATTATGGTCTTGAAGAAAGTTAAGACATTTTAGTTGTAATTCTTTTATTAGTAGTAAAAAAGATACAGGAATATTTTTTAACTTTTATTGTTCTTCTATCAGCAATATAACAAAAACAAGGCTTTTGTGCATTTTAAATACAAAAACTTACAAACGAAAAGTTATTGGTTAAACTATTAATTAGAAACGGGATATAACAATTAAGCTTGTTGAAATTTTAGATCAACTAAAATAAACATGTAAACTTGACAAGTTTAACATCGCCGTTAAATGCTATCGGTTAATCTAATTTTGACGAATAGTAAAAAAGACAAAAGGGACTTTATTATTTTTAAAGGTTATAAATACTTTCAACAAACGACTATATTCTAATTTTAATAATTGAGCTTATTGTAACAACTTGGTTTTTGGAAGGTCTACTCGGGTTAGTTCTCATCTTTTGAGTCCGACAGGCAGATTTTATTTGATTTTTCATCGCTCTCATCATCGGAAAAGTCTTCATCGTGATTATGGGTTACACAACGAGGAGTTTCTGGGCGAACGTGAGGAATTTGACTTTGAGTTCGTTCTAATTGCTAATAAACAAGAAATCACAGTTTAAATAGCGAGGCCTACACTTTGAGTTTTTACTTACTTTTACACTATTACTAAAGTCACATTCGGAATCATTTTGTTCCAAGATCGCCTTAGTATATTTGGGAGTAAATGGAGTTTCTATAACAAATCTTTGTTCGTGAGTCACCGTCGATTCGTGAGGTAACAGCATTGCCGGTGCTCTAAACATATAAGAGAAGGGATAATAAATCAAGTTAAGATGGGTGGCGGCATACAAGTCGGCGTATCTCACAACCTGAAAGAGAAAAATTTAGTTTTCAGATTTTTTTATAAAATTTAATAAGGTACTTGGGAGGAAAAGAAAGTTTGTCGCGATCCAGAACGGAATAAACTACCCATCTTGCCGTAGGACATGTCCATTTTATGCGTTACGTCCCGAATGGCTAGGCGAAGTTTTGAAATGTCAGGCTTTTCTTTTGTACTGCTGTCTAGGTTTCTGAAAAATAAGATTGCATCAGAAATGAAATTGCCAGTAAATAAAATGGGATTGCTGCATTTTCACTCCCTTTCAAAATCCCGCAAGTCGCGCGCCTTGCATCACAGAGTAATAGTAAACATGGGATACTAAAAGATTAAGTAGAATGGCACCAAAGATGCGCGGAAATCACTTACTTGTACATTTCTCCCAATTGCACATCCAACGTTTGTAACTCATCGAACAACTGGCATTTGTCCGTCCACACGTGTAATTCTTGGACTAATTCAGGAATAATTAAAAACGTACGCCATCCACGAATTTTTTTACTCTTCAAAATATCACCGAAAATGTGATCACCAACGTAAAGTACGTCTTTACCTTTGGCGCCAATAAAATCAGTAAAAACATCGCACGAACCCCCTGAATAAACGTGCTCCTTGTGTAAAGGTCCAGTGTGAATTCCAACTTTCAAAGCTCCGGTGTTCGTATCGACCTGTCTCAAAATTGTACCCTCGCCGAAAAATAGTGGTTTACGAGCATCAACTACAATAGTATCAAAGTAGGTTTTCCAATTCCTATGAGGATCTTCAGTCTAAAGCAAAAAAAAAAAAAGGTTTAAAATAAGAAACCATTTGTTAAAAAGTGTCTTACTCTGGGTCCATGGGGAAAATCAAACAAATACGTCATTATTTTATCGGTAAAATTATAATCACTATTGGTTAACAAAAAAGTTTTTGCTCCACTTTCTCTTAGGCGAGTGAGAAACATTGGAAGACGCTCATCTTTTTTTACGTACAATTCCAAATTTTCTATGGTTCGTTGTTTCAGATCTCCTTGAAGATGCACCCAGTCCACTGCACTCCGGACATCCTACCGCGCAAAAAATTAGACCAACACAAAAATTAACCCAATAAATTACTTACTTGAAAAATGGATTTGAACGACATAAAAAGTTCGCCACATTTAACCCCAGTTTTGGTTTCTGTGTATTGGGGCGAAGTCGTAAAAAAGTCCACCAAGCAGGCGAGAAGATAAGTTTCAGGTAAATTAAACAAAGTGTTCAAAACGTACACTCGAGATTCGTCCAAAGTTAAAAACTTATTTGGATATAATTCGTATATCTTAGAGCTGAAATAAAATTTTTTTGAATCTGTTTCAACAAGATCCATCAACTTACTGTTTCAAAAATTCAAAACCATGCACACATACTAAAATATTGCCGTACGCGTCTACTTTTAGCAAGTTACCGTAATGAGTATCAAACCATAAGCCTCTGCAAAGAAAATTTTTAAAAATTGATGCTGAAATAATAAGCGATCGTACCTAACTGCAAAAGATGGATCGTATTCGAATTCTTCTATTTCTTGTGGGTAACCTAACGAGACCATTCGTAATTTTACTAAATTAAAGCCTAATTTTTCGTATTCGGGTGCCTTATATTCTGGAAAAAAAATCGAATCAGTCAGTTTTTACGATACAAATCATACATCGATTTTTTGTGAAACCGGACGTAAGTACCTAAGCACATTTTGGATAATAATCGTTACCACGATTACATTTTTTTAAACAGGTAAGATAGTAGGCGAAAGTGGAGTAAATTCGGATACGGGGCACATTTGTAAAAAATTGAAAAATACAAAAGCTTAAAATTATTGTTGTTTTCTTAAATTTAGTTATCTGAAGTTAACAAAATAAAGTGTTCGAATTTACTATTAGGTAGTCCAAATTTACCTAAAGTTCCCCTACTCGTGAATTTAAAAAATTCAGACGGACATTGTATTTTTATAACAGAATGGGCGAAGTACTATAGAATAAGTTCAATCAAAATTAATTATATTTGGCATAATAAAATATGCAACCAATGCCAGATTGATCGTTCAGAATTTTTTTGGCGCCATATGAATAGATCTAAATTTACTCGGTAGGTTATAAATAAAATAATTGATAATGATGTTACAATATCAATACTAGTACAACTTACTGTGGCATGCAAAAAAATGTGTTTATATCTCTTTATAAAATAAAAAGATAATAATTTATTGTTTTCAATAACAAGAAATTTGTTTAGTTATATGAAGAAAAAAAAAGGAAATATTTACGTTTGTGCAAATAATTTTCCTTTGGTCTGATATGATTATTTGTTGCAAATTTTATCAATTTTTAAAATTTATTTTAAATGCGACAGGGAATAGTTTCATTAAAATCGTAGCTCTCCCTACCTTTGCATGCTAGAGCATACCCCAATGCTTAAATTTTAATCACGAATAGCATAATAACAGTGTTGTATAACAAACCAAAAGCGTGTATCTAATAAATCTACTTAATGTCGAACAAAAAATTGTTGTTACCAAGTTTTTATTTGGAAGTAATAGCGTGTCTAGATTTAGGCCCAAGGCGAGGTCTCAAATCGGCAATGCGGCAAGTTCGAAGTTCTTATCTTTATAAAATCTCGTTCCGTTTGTGTATAACCGAAACTCACCGCATTAAATTTTCAAATCCTAAATGCTGAAACGATTGATCTTGAAGAGTATGTGGCCAAAGAGAGAAAATATGAGTCATAGCTAAAGTAATTGGGAGTAATGGCTATTACTCACTCGGATGAATTGCGGTGCTCCCTAGAGCGCTCGTATCATAAACACATCCTCAGGAGTAATAACCATCATAACTTATACCTTGAATAATAATTATTCTATTATACCACACGCCAATAAAATAAGAAAAATTTTAGTCTCAAAAAAGTCAGGATTAATTAAAATAATCAAGCTAATAATTATTACATGTGTAGCTTATAAAGTTTAAAATTAAACTAATGATCAATTTTTGATAAATTGAAGTGGTGACATTATAGTCGCACTACCAAAATTATGCCAAGAAAGAATGCCAAATTTTGATTTGATTTATGAAATTTATTTCAGCGTAATTGGGTTCCAAAAAATCATTAATCTAATAAACAGGTCAAATATCTTTTTTTCTAAATATTTTCTTATTTTTTATAATATTTTCTATTATATTATGTATAGGGTCCAGATAACATGAGATATTCGTAATCCGAACACAGTCTTACTTTTCTTGAACACGTCCAGATTATCGAAGCTCTACGTAATTAAATTCATAGCCGCGTAATAATTTCCAGTCAAGAAAATATGAGGCATTTCCGTGCTAAATCGACATACCATTTATAATTTTTCTGTATAATACCCGACGTTTACTTCACTCTGAAAAAAATGTATACACCAAATTCCATCAATATTTCCAAAAAAAATTCACAGAAAAGTTCAAAACTCTAAGAATTCCAACCAAAAATTCCACAGTATTCAGAAGTTTATCGATTTTGCATGGAATGCCCCCAGAAGTTTTACTATTAGATGAAGTTATTTTGGAATTTATCCAAAAACAACTCGAGGCGATTATTCGAAAATTTTTATATCTATCAACAGGAAAAGTTTCAAGATCAAATAATTTATTTTACAACAAAAATGGCAAAATAACAAAATGTAGTACAAAACAATAAAAATATTCGACGTTCCTGTGTAGATTACGAAAACTACGATGTATAATTTCAAAGTTACATAGATGCATCATTATATACAAAAGAAAGGAATGTTTGAATAGTTTGCGGTCTGACACAGAGAGGGCGCCGTTCCAAAGTTACTAAAAAAACGAACAGCGCTATTTCAGCAAAGCAGCAAAATGACGTATAGTGGAATTTTCGACTACAAAACAAAATGTTATCTTTTGTTACAGAACAAACAACATTAATGTTATAAAAAATATCAAAAGCTTCCTTTCTACTGTCAATGTAAATATTTTGAAAATTTAGATTTATGACTTCGGTAAAAACAAAAACTATCAAAAATTTATATACATTATTTTTTTAGTACCAAAAACTAGGTATATATAAAAGCGTAACGAACAAAAGTTATTGTAAAGTGAATTCAGTGCCCAATAGCAAAATATATGCACCAGTGCTCGAAGAGAACTTAAACCGGTATGCACTACAAGATTTTATTTTTATAGAATAATAATCAGCAAGGAAAAGTTGAAATATTAACTCCTTTTTGCTTTTATTATTTTTTATAAATGTTTTTTGCTCGTACGTGACTTTTTGCGTTATTAACAGACAGACAACAGAAATTTTACATCATATAATAACTTTCAGGTTTTGCTCCCTAGCCAAAATGTGTCTAAATTTATTATTACAGATAGCAATGACTACCCTATCATCACAAGAGTCATACACAGCCAGAGCGCAAAAGATTCACGCCAAAATATTAGAGAGCTACAAGGAAGCTGTAGAATCCATCGATAAATTAAAATTAGAAAACCCCGATATTCAGCTTTATTTACTGAGGGAAGCCAACATTTACGCAGATGATCTGAACAGAGTTGTATTCAATTTGACCCAAGTTATCGTAAGTTTTGCGTTTATCCTGACAAGATCCAAGTTATAACAAATTTTTTAAGTTCAAAATCAATAAGGAAAAAAATGCCCATCGCGATTTGCAACAAATCATAACCATCTTATGCGGTCTGACAGGTGCCATTCACAAGTCCTTCCTGCACGACCACGAAAAGATCAAAACCGAACTGAAGAAGAACATCCAATCTGCTACAGAAGTAGCCGAACGGCTACTTGACGTGATTCGTTTGGATGATATCCATGGTAAACTTGACTCCTCGTACGAACAAGTAAACGAAACTCATTTTCACCTAATTTCAGAACACAAACAAGAAATTTTGAATAACCAGTCCGATGTACTATTAGCAGTAGATAAAGTCTACGTAACCAATCTAATTAAACTACTAAATCCACAGCAATTAGAAGATGTAGTGCAGGATGAGGTGAATGCTATTAAATCCATTCTTTTGAATTTTGATTCAAAAGAACCAAATATTGAACAAACAATTATTCAATGCACCAAGCACAATTTCTATAATTTTGGGCGCTGTATTGATCATGCCACCAAAGCCGTACGTTGCTAACCATTTTTGAATTTAACGACTAAAATTTTCTTGTAGGTTACCAGTGGTCATTTTAATGACGAAATCAAAAAATTATTTTTAGAAATAATTGAAACATTAAATGACTATAATAGTGATATGCACCAAATTGTACTCCAAAATAGTCAATTTGATCAATTACTTGGAGATGTTCACAAAGTTGTCGCTAAAGGGGTTGGAGCTACGTTTAAAGTGATCCCTTTGCTTGCTGCAGAACAAAATAAAGAAGGTACCTTTTCTACAATTTTTATAGCTTTTATTGATTTTTTTGTTTTCAGTTTCTGATAGTGGATTAGAAATAGCTGTATTTATTTATGCAAATGCAGTTGGAAGTGCAATTCAGTTAAGAAGAAGTTTGGAAAACGCCAAACTCAACAATTAATTTTTACAAATTATTGAAATTGCCAGAAGTAAATTGTAGGAACAATTAAATCCAATAAATTAAAAATATAAAAACTAAAATAATTTTTGTTTGACTTTTCTCCTATTGTAAATAATCTACATTTTATTTGAAATTTTTTTTTTCATTCGTTATTATAAAGACTCCTGTATGATCTCTTCTCTTATCGGTGCGGTGGTTAAATTTTAATTCAAGAACAAAAATCGATATATTGTAGGTACCTTAAATTTTGTTTTTTCAGATATTTTTTTATAAAAACTATTTTAATCGATTAGGTAATTATACAATATATAAATAGGTTGCGCCAAAAAAACTGATTTTTTAAGATTTAAATTTTCATTAATTTTTCACCTACAAAATTTTTGTGCAAATACTTTATAATTAGATTTTCTTACCTGCCAAGGTGTAATCCATATCAAATCCATAAAATTTGATATTCTCCAAATGAAGACTACGATTTACGAATATTCTGAAAAATAAAAAAAAAATTATTTTTCTTAAATAGTAAACCTGTAAACATTAGGTCTGTTTGTTATGCTACTCCAAACTGTTAGTGTAGTTCGAGTGTAATTGCGATACCAAACAAAGGTATAAGTACAATAAATTTACACCACATCATAATTTTTATCAAATCCGAGCTTAAATTTTCGAGTACAACAGGATCCTGATTTGGATCGAGAATACGTTATGAGAATTGAAACGACGCAAATCGAATTTAATATTTTCATATTAAGATTTTTTTTTATTGACTTCCTCTAATATATTACAATCTGTCTATTGACAATGAGTAAATGATATGACAATGATAAATGACATAGGAGTTTGCCCAGTGGTTCGCTCCTTTAACAATTAACACCCAAGAGTGCTATCAAGTCCTCGATGTGGATGCCATCTCAAATCGGTGGCGCAGATCCATTGGGTCGCTACGTTTCAGTCTCCTGGTTCGATTTGCAGTCAGCAGGTCCACCGCAAGAGAGTTGGGGGTGATTTTATACAATATTAAGATCGATAAAATTTTTCATCGAATGCTGAAGCTCCCCACTTGGGTGGCACAAAATCACAATATAAATTTATAAGGGCTAAGTCTCGCTAAACTATCTATAATTGGATTGGAAAATTAAACCAATCAAATGACGATGTTTCCATACACTGATAGTGCTATTCTTTAGTAGTAGCTCGCCCCATTTAATTGGTTGGCAATGTTAGTTGATAGTGCTCGGTGGTTAACGGTGGCATCTTCTCCACAAATAATTACTCATTTTAGTAATTTATAATTATTGTAGTCTCAATATAATAAGCCTAATCGGTGATTATAGTCTTAACCATTTAAAGCTACGTATGACTTATTTTTGGATGCAGTAAGATTTCGCGCATTAAGCTTTGTTATCTTTGTCATATTTACAAAAAGTAGCTACTATTAGAACGGAGACAGAAAATAAAAAAATATTTTGGGGTAACCTTTTGCAATGTAAATTAAATAACGTACATCAGTGCTCACATCGATTCATTCAACTTAACAATTGCATTTTTAAATAAACATTTGTGAGTTTAGATTTCTTAGTTTTAAGGAATTATCCTATGTAGCAACACAATGTTAGAGCAATATTGGGCCAATATTGGAAACAAATATTGCACCAAAATTGTGTGCTACATGGGCTACGACATATTGAACCACAAATTGCTCCTAATTTGTGCCGCTTGCCCCGCTGATCTGCGATGGAATGGCAGACAGGCCAGCTAAGAGATTACACCCCCGTCCAGTACTAGAGCATGGGTCGCGCAAGCGGCACAAATTAGAAGCAATTTGTGGTTCACTTTCTTGGCGCCCAACGTGGGGCCAAGAAAGTAAACCACCTAGTTACACAGAACCACATACACAGAACGAAAAATAAAACTTCCATTTTTGATGGAGATAAACGGAAGAATGCCAATGTGATAAATTTCCGAAATTAACGCATGCGCGTGATGGATATGCACAAAATGATGCGTAAATTTCAAACCAATTTAAATTTTTACTTAACAGAAAATGCCTAGCAAAAATAATAGCATTTGAAATGCTACAATACGTTAAGTAAATTTTGATACATATTAATTTTTCGACAAGTCATTCTCTACTTAAAATGGTTACGGCTATATATAAAAATTTTTTATTTACTAATAAAATATTGTGTTTTACAAGCGCAGCTAAAAAGTTGAAGATAATTGTCCAATGTTGTATATTTAATAATAAAAATAAATAATAGGTGCTTAAACTTATAGACAAATAAATTTTTTACAATATTATCGAGTACCAATTATTGGAATATTATTTGAGCTTTCAGTTGCTTTGCCACTTCCATCAGAAATATTATTGTAATTTCTGAAGTTGAAAACTTATATATTTTTTACATAACTTATAGATTTACTAGAATGATGGGCCCCTGGTGACAGGGCACATGTTGCCGCTGGGAGGTATTTTAATTAAATATTCAATTATATAATAAACAATTTACCTTTAATTAAAATCAAATGAATTAACCAGAATAATATTAAAAATTTGAAATCTCATATGTTGTTTATTTTATTACTTTTATTTTTTATTAGGGGAGATCCTTGTACTTTGGGACAGCTTGTACTTCGAGACATTGAGTTTTTAATACTAATATTCAAATGTATCGCTTTTCGTTTTAAGAGGTTATCCTGCTAACGGATAGAGGTCATTTCACCATAAAATAAATTATAAATGCCCGATTATGTGTTTGTTGTTGAACGTTTTGCGTTTTAAGGTAGATGATGTATTATTTAATCGCTTAACTTCCACATCTTTACCAGGTAAATTTTATTTACAATGGTTTTGTTGCATACGGTATTACTTAATACACATATAAGGCTAACTATTTTCTCATAGTGTTGAATTTTAACTTTTACGTTTGGACGGTTATATGTCAATAATAATAAGTAGTGCTGTGCTTGTACTTTGGGACACTCTTGTGGTTGTAGGTAGCGGATGGTCAAATTCCGAAATTTTTATAAAATATGTTGAGAATTTCATAAAGCCACACATATTTAAGTGATTGAATTGAATCAATTGTAGGAGATCAGCGATTTGGACGTTTTGAAGAAATTACCAACTCACAGTAGTTGAAGGCACAAAAGCAATTATCCTTTCCAATGACTTTTTGTCTTGCTACAGTATGTCTTAATAAATATGTTCTATAAATTTTAAGTTTTTTTTTTACTTATTTATTGTCGTCCTGACGTCAAATTAACATTGTCCCAAAGTACAAGCACCTGATTGTACTTTAGGACAATCTTCAACGAAGCATTGTCTTTCAATTATCAATATGATAATATTACATTATCTTCTTGGAAAATTTGCTACGAATAGTCAAAATAACACTAATTATGCTGGTCAAGGTAAAATTGATCCATTTTAAAAAATGTCGATAAAAAAAATTAAAAATCGAAAAATGTCCCAAAGTACAAGGATCTCCCCTACTAAATAAAAATTTTAGTGTAGGTATAAGAATAATAAAACTAAAATTAAAAAAAAAGATTGTACATACGATGTAACACTATTAGTTTACTTGGGGGAGCCTGGTTTAGGATACTAAAAAATGAGTTTCTTGTGGATTTTTTTAGTGAAAATACTGCAGTTGAAGTTTCTAAAACTGTCAATTTAAGATTTAAAAAAAAATCATATTGTAAAATAATTGCAAAATGGCACTGTGGTGTATCTCTAATTAGAACACCTAGCCAAGGGCGTTTCCAATCTGCGGGAAAAATGTAGACTGCAATTTTGATCTCAAATCAAAAAAATTATTAATTTTCATGTATTTATTCTATGTGAATCAACAACTTAAGAACATGGTTAAAAAAACCGTAAAATACAAAACTTTTCAGCACTTGAACAAAAAATTTTTGAGAAAAAATGTCTTCCGTTTTTATGCAATAACAATTAATTAAATAAATGTTTTTACCAATATTTACGGTTCACATAGAATAAATATACATAAAAATTAATAACCATTTTAGTTTTTTTTTGTTTCAGATCAAAATTACGACCTAAATTTTTTCCGCAGATTGAATTGAAGAATCTCTGATTAGGGAATACTCCATGGCGCTATTTTGCAATTATTTTACAATATAAATTTCTTTTACATCTTATTCAAATAGGCAGTTAAATATTATAAAATTTTTGGAAACCTCAACTGAATTATTGTCAACAAAAGAATCCCTAAAAGAAAACTCCTTTTTCGGTCTCCTAAACCAGGTTGCCCCGTTAATCTGAATAGACGCACATTAAATCATAGTGATGCAGATTAGATTTTCTGTCTCATATTTTTGATGCAATGCACAAATCGAGACCCTGGTGTATATTATTGAAATTCAAAATAATATTCTAAATTAAAATGTTTTTTTAAATTCTAAAAAATATTAATTTATTATAAATTACAAAGGCAAAATTTACCAATAAATACTACGCATTAAACTTGTCACATTTGATTTCTATCAATTTTTTTAAATCACAGTATGTTATTAAATTGAAAAAATATCAAATGAAAAAGCGGAAATTAAATCATACCTTTGTAGATCAAATTTTTGGCCTTAGTATCTATAATTCTTGATGCAACGTAAATCAAGCCCATGTTTATACCATAAGAGAGATCTCAATTCACTTTTCCATTAATCATACCTCGTAGATTTTTACTAACTTTTTTACGCAATAAATTATTCCTTGAAACTTCTGAGACTCCCACCGCAGGGCTCGAGGGCCATAGCTACGATGCCGACTGTAATTTGACTGTAATAAATATCTGGAATTTATCAGTTTAGGAACATTTCAATATACAACTCGGGATAAATTCGCAGATTGAATTACGATTATGGATTGATAGTAATTTAATTTGTAAACCTGACCACGATACAAATGAGTTGAGAGCAGCTGGGAATACACTAAGTTAATCTACCTACACTTTATTTTAAAAATAAATAATGCGGCTGTAGGCCGCCCAGCAAAGTCAAAAACCTCCAGGCATATTATAGTCAACACTCAACATTAACATTGATGAAATGTGTATTACTTCGATTACTGTGATCGGTTCCTGTTATCATATTTAATTAAATCGAAATAAACTAACATCGATATAACAATAGTACATACAGATTTCAAGTGCGATGGCCGCAGGCCGAGCTATGTAAAAGTCCATTTCCTATATGAAGCTCCCTTTGAAAGAGCCTAAAATATTTTGAGACCCAAGAATGTATCGAATATGTATGTACAAAAATTTGCAAGATATGTTTAACATTTTAACAGACATACAGTTGTAATCTTGGAAGATGAAGCTTACGTCACCACCATCTGAATTAAGAACCGACAATCTTTTTTTTCAAATTAATTGTAGTCATAAGTGCAACAAAGACACACTAACATAAATAATTCTTAAGTGTCTGATTTTAGAAATCTTATACGTCGAAAATTATGTTATGATATGCAACGTATGAGATAGAAAAAGATAGATGCAATATTTCATAGCTTGCATAATAATTTTAATGAAAGTAGTTTTTCATATTGACTGATGCTATAATTTTGACAAGTTACTTTGGTTTTTAGGTTATATTTCCATTTAGTTGTAATTAATTATTTTATATTACGTTAATTGGAAGTTTTGTGTTGCTATAAACTTGTTAAAATTTGTTAGTTCTTTTTAGAACTAAGTATTGTTGTGAATATTTTAATGATTATAATAATTATTATGATTTAAATTTATTATATCGAACACTTATTTGACTTACAATTTTCGTCTTATTTCATACAAATGCCGTTTATGACGAAGCTTCATCTTTCATGACAACAACTGTAATTATTTATTTTTACTGCATACTGGTAACAAAAAGGTCTACGCACTAGAGAGCGTTAAAGGGTTAATATTTGACGAGTGAGTGAGATTTTCTCATGATGAATATAAACAGATTTTATACATAAATCATATGCAGGTACATCAGCGTCTCGATTTGTTTTCTCTCCTTGATATCGCCGAGAACTCTCATGTGTCGATGATTCAATTTGCGTCCTTTCACAATATAAAACAAATCTGGTTTTGCATCGCACATTCAATTTAACAAATAACTGAAATTTACCAAAATTGATAAAATTAATTGACATGTTTTATGCGAACATTTAAGAGTTAATTTTGTCTTGAGCAACTTAAATTTAATATTATCAGAAAAAAAAAAGATTTCGCCAAAAGCAGATTGTCATTATGTGGTATATACTAATTATAAGTACTACGATTTAAAACAAAGTTTAAGTGGATCGCGGAACGCATCTAGTAGATTACTATGGAATCTTATGGATAGATGCGATTTGATTTGCGTTGTTTTGTTATGGGTCCCATTTTCCCAGAACGTAACCCCGACGCAAATCGAGACCTTGGTGTACTCAATTATGGAATTTATTTAAAAAAATATCAATACGTAAATTTCTAAACTCGACCCTTTGAGAAGTTGTGGATTTAAGAATTGATTTTGTATTTACATAAATCAAAATAACAATTAATATTGACGAAAACGAAACAAAACTAGTACTGACATATTATTATTATTGTTTCCTCGATCTAATCTATTATTATCAAGCCGTCGCGTCGTAAAGCCAATTCCAAAAACTGTATAAGGATTAGAGAAATCGAAGTGCATAACATGCATTAGCCCACGTAATAAAAAATATGAGTGTGCTAGATGTTCACGAAACTTAAAATTGTATGATTTACAAGTACTTGGGCACACAATTTTATATCAAAATATTGACAATAAGTAGCAAATAAGCAACACTTAAAATTTCGCGATTACTCATACCGCCAATTTAAATTTAAAAGGAACCGATTATTTAATTTAAAAATTGTAACTCACTCGTTTTTCACCAAACGACGATCTCCATTGGAAAAGCAAAACTCATTTTTGATCTTCATGGTTGAAAAATAATAAAATAAAAAATATTCGAAATGAAATTTTTAGTATTGTTACGTTTCCGCCTTAACAAATCAAAAACGTATGTACAGTGCTCTTGCTAAAGGTACAGGAGAAACTGTTGATGAATAAGTTGAATGTGGTGAAGTACTACAACATATCAAATTAAGTGTGGGTGAGTAAGTTACATTACAATGGGTAATCGTTCAATTTATTTTTGATAAGTGATTAAAATGGGGAAAAAGCTAATACGGTATTACTTAGAAACAAGCGCACTATGTACACGATAAAAAAATTGATAAGTGGCTATTTACAGTCAAACTTACGGAAAATTCTGTTTATACAAAGACTTCTGTAGGTTTCCATGAGTTGTTTACTGTAGTATTATGCATCGTGTCTACATTAGTTCACTTTGAAAATCCAACAAAAATGGTAAAAAAAAAACTTGATCGATCTTCCAACCCTTTTTTTGTCGGATAATCACCGATGGTAGTTTGGGGACGTGGACCGCGCGATAACAGCTGATTTCTACAGGCAGTGTGAAGTAAAACTTGTGAGATACCCTGTAATCTTACCAAAGTCCTTCCGTGAAAAAAAATGTTTCTGATACATTACTATTATTCTACTCTTTTTACTTTATTTGTTGGCTAAATTCTCTGTGAATTCAGAGTTTCAGAATTTTATTCGGTTATTTTGATTTCCACTCCCAAGAAACCACCCCAATTTATCACTGTGATTTTGATAAACTGACTCGGTCAACAGAATATTTATGTTTGGCTTAACTGGAATACGTAAGAAAGACGATATTCAGAATTCGGGATCTATTTTGGTGGTAAAAATGTAATAATAAGTATCACAAAATTCTTATCTGAAAAACTTCAATAACAATTTTTATCTGTGGCCTTTAAGTTGCGGAGCACCCTATGCGACCCTTCCCCTAATAATATAAGTTTTCATTGGTCCTCAGGTTTAAAGATTGTAAATCACAAAATTAATTTTACATTAAAAAACGATGTATGATGTCAAAGATAGCTAAAATAAGTGCTGAAATGTAAATTCTTGGCAGGTACTGAATGCTGATGTGTATAACGCTACTTGGTTAGTGAAAACTACGTCAAAAATTTCTTTTGGACCAAAATTAATTGCCGATCAAATCATAGCATCTCACTCTACTAATCAAATGTGGGTTGCAGAATTCTGCTGAATAAATTTAAAAATTACAAATTTGCGTTTTAGTGAAATTGTATCTTCTGCACACACGTACCGGTAAGAACCATATTAATAAAAGTTATGATAAACATAGCAGAAAACGTGGGTATACAACATATAATACGATTATCCTTGAAGATATTTATATAACAGGAATGCATTTAAATTTATTTTTTTGTACGTATAATTCAGTTGTGCAGAAATATTCTAATTTGCTATTGCATTGTCAGCTAAAGATCATGGGTGCGCTGACTGACAAAAAATGATTGGTCTGTGTTGTTGGTATGGGTGTTTTCGGGAATCCGCCACTTATTCTCGATGCAAAATAACACAATCCAGGTACTTCTGTGACTCACAACAATTGAGTTTGTACTATTTTCCAATCGGTACCTATCCCGGATTCTTCATATCTCATTAACTGTCACTCATACACAAAAATTAACAAGAAAATTTTTTTGCAAAATTCAATTCTCTATCATTTTGTACTAAGGAAATTTTGTAGTAGAACTAACGGTTTTCGAGAAAAACATGAAAAATTAGAACTCGAGTAACTGATTAACGAAGATATAGAAATAAAAATAAAGTTCCAAAATTTCTTATTCATACAAAAAAAAACTAAAAATATAATAAAAAAACATAACTCCTCTAAAAAAATTTTGACCCTGATTAATTTTTTCGAATAGAAATTTTAAAAATAGGTGTAATAAATTGATTTTATGAAATGAATGGCACAAAAAGTAAATTTGTTTTCATAAATTATGAGTTATGAAATTTCTGTTTATGTAGTATCTTAACATTCTATTTTGATTTTTCATTATTTACAAAAGTAACAATAAAAAGTTTGCTTTTAAATAACATAAATATTTAATTTTATTGTTAACAAATAAATTTAAGATTTGGATTGGGTGATAGTGCAACATAACAACATAACAAGACTTGAAATGGAGATTATAAAACAAACCAATCAAGTTTTTTTTTTAAATTAATTAAAAAAAATAGAGTTTAAAAATAAACATCCACAATTTCCGGTAAATTATAAATAATATTTGCTTTTAATCGCCATATGCTTCCAATCTCTTAATTATTAAGAATTTTTTGATTATGAAGCACTTGGTGAATAAATAAACCTAAACTATCAGTTTTTGATCAAGTTAAGTGTGCATTAATAAAATGATAATATTGGAGTTGATAGATTTAGATACAATATAAATAAAGTTGGTTTATGATTCACAATTTTACTAGATAATTCTAATCTTTATATATTATAGTATTTGACAACAAACAACGTTGAACTGAGAAGGGCACTGTAGCCTAAATATTTTAGAAGTGCATGCAAGGATCTAATAATCCAGGAGATGGATCAACTTTGTAAATATTATTTTATTTTGCCCAAGGCAAATTGTTGTTGTAGGAAGTTAAAATTAACTATGGCCTATGATACTCTCGTAGATAAGTAAATAAGGAATAAATTATTACAAAAATGGTGTTCGTTTTTGAGGTCAGATATTTGAAAAATTTCAATATGCTCGTTAAATTAATTTCAAATTATAATCGCATTAAAACTTTAGATAATTAACTTGCATTCCAAAAAAAATGTTGAAAGAAAAACAGGTCTGTAATGTTTGACTGCGGACAGTTAGGAGGCTCGCACATCAAAAATGCATAAATTGTCAGGATGTGGGCCAAGCTTTTCACAGAACCGAAGAAATCAAAACATCGTTGCAGATGGAATCAAATTTTGAGTTGTAACTCCTAGCTGGTGATAATTACAATTTTTTTAATTGCTGCAAAAATAGAAATACATCTAAACTTGCGAAAGCTACAAATTAGCCAACACATTTTATCACCAATTCATTGATTACAAATGATGAAATTTGTTTATGCACTTTTATCTCTTCGAACATTCAAGATACAGTTATCTATTTTTCTTTTTTTTTTCTAAATATAATAACAAATGTTAAAAATAACCCAATTTATTACCTATGCGAAAGTTCCCTTTCGTCAATCCAATTGTTCTCATCAATTGTCACTCCTTCCATGTAACTTTCAATATCATTTTCCGAAATACAACTGGAAAGTCTTAACATTTCAGGATTTTTAGGTCGCAAATGACTCCTTTTTCCTGCCGAATTGGCCCTAAGTCGCAACAATTCGGGGGTTACAACAGTTTTTAGTGGATTTTGTGATTCAAACTTATCCTGCGATATTTCAGGCATTTTGATATTTTCTAGAAAAAACGCGCACAATTTAAAAAACACTTTTTCGAGTAGAAATTAAATTTGCACTGGAGGTCACGCAAACGACACGTTTCTACTAACTGCTTCGATGACTTTTATATGCTGAATATAGTGATGCTCTTGGTAACATTTTACGCACTGGCAATGACCATTTCATTGATAAGAGATAACTTTTTGTATAAGTCGAACCGATAAATATCGCACCAACACAACAATTTAATCAATCGACTCGACCCGTTCGAGTGGCTAATGATAATAGTAAACCTTTTGTTCGACCATAATATGCAATTATAATTAGATATGTTAATTAGGTATATTAACCGGAAAGCGGAAATTATTCTAAAATGGAAAGTATAGCAACGTCGCGTCGTTCAAATTCTTCTCGTTTTGGCGAATTTTAACTAGGTGAAAGTTGATAAAAATTTTCAAATTTAGCTTTTTTTAAATTCAATGAAATTCATTAGCAACTTAAGGTCACACCATTACTTGATGCATAGGTGCGATTAAAAAATACCATTACTTTTTATGTCACATTCTTTCTAACTAAAATGCAAAAAGTTTCTCTTTGAATGCCTTGAAAAAGGTGGATAGGTATCGAGTAATAATTTGTTATATCGGTTACAAAAACGTCACATATGATTTTAGTAAATGTGGAGCAGAAATTGTGGTGGGGCTATCTAATAGCATAGGTTAGGTGAGTAATCTTACTAATCGATTTCAAGGAGATATTTTCATATAAACAGGAAAATCTGCGATCGCTACAAAACACTACGCACGAGATTATAT
This sequence comes from Rhagonycha fulva, assembly GCA_905340355.1. Classification (NCBI taxonomy): domain Eukaryota; kingdom Metazoa; phylum Arthropoda; class Insecta; order Coleoptera; family Cantharidae; genus Rhagonycha; species Rhagonycha fulva. Next base: position 43,292,144 of record HG996556.1, read on the forward strand.
TTGTACAGATCGTGAGATGCATATCTATCTCGTGTCATTTGAAAATGTAGTATAGTATGTAGTATGTTTTACAGTTGTAGTGGGTGTGCAAAAAGTCTTATCTCTCCGTTCATCGTTGCATCATAACCAATTATTTAAAGTGCAAGGACAACATCGAACGTCACCATATCATATAAGATAAAATTAAACCTTCAGAAGGTTAACCGTTTTTTAAATGCAATTTTGGAAAAATGAAATGCCGATACAGACTTTTAGAGAAGATGACGCGCTTACATTTGTTACAAAAGCCATAAAACAATCCTAATTTTATAAAATTTTCTATGAAATTTTACGACTGTTAACGATTTTTCGAAAGCACACTCACCAAAATGCAATAGAATACACAGAAACAGAATGAAAAATTGTTTCAAAACGTTTAAATGTTGATTAACCGAGTTAGGCTGAAAGCCGAACAACTACGACCTTCCTCTGTACTATAAAATCGCCTAGATCATCAGAAATTAATTTTACATTTATGACTTTTTATGTAAATTGCGATGATAAAAATATTTTTCTGTAACTAGTACAAAAAAGTCGTTCCTGGAAAGGGGCAAAATTATTCCAGTTGAAAAAGGGGGTCGCGAAATACGAAAGTTTGAGATGCGCTGACATACGGTTGGCTATTAGAGCTATTAGGCTATTACATATTATTATTATTTAATAATTTTCTATTTTTTACTCTATTCTTAACTTGTAATTTACTGCTTTCTCCCTTTTTATCTTTTATCACTTTTAATTTGTTATTTCTTATTACATTTATTAACTTCAACTTTTTACATTAATTTTAATAAATTTTATCAAATATCTTTTAATACCTCTTTTAACAATCAGTGGTCATAAAATGAATATCAGTAGCCATAAAACTTTTCCACAAATTTTATGCATAAATTCTACAAAAGCAATAATAAAACCTAGCTAAAAATAACAAAATACATCACTCAAATACCAAAAAAAATTAATATAATCTTTGTTTATATTTTCTTGTGATTACTATTTATTGTTGTTAAATATACAGTTTTTTTTACAAGTTTGTCGACGTATTTTGCTATTTTATCTATTAATTTGTTATTTAAATTTAATTTAATCAAAAATAATTAGCGTATACGCTAAATTTGTTGTTTTGGTTAATATTACACGCCAGATTTATTCCAATAGAAACAAATATAATGCATTTTTAAATATTAAATATTTAAAATATAATAGAAAAACTATTTTTTTAACATTAAATCAAATATGTTCAAGAAGATAAGGATTCTTTACAAAAATTTAATCTAGGATAGCCAATAGTGGTGAAATGACCGGTGTTCTATGTGTTCTGTAGAACACGGCCTGGAAATTCCAGCGATCGATCATTCCTTTTCTCTACCCACGTCTTCGAGTTGTTGACTTTGGAGAGAAATATAATTAGTACCTACTGATAAAGGAAATATTTATAACTAATTAATTAATTATCTGTTAGAGAAAAGAGGCAAAAAGATACAAAATTTGAAACACACCTGATGAATATTATGTTCAGCCACAGAATATAATAGTAATAAATTTGCTAAACTTGACGGACCTCTTTTTAAATTTCTTAGTGTTATTAAAATCCAAATATGAATTCTTTGGTGTCAAGGAAAAACGGAAAAGTACCTATCACATAATAAAAACAAATTTTTGCAAATATAGCATTTTCAAATAATGATTTATTTTAATGAATTACAAGTTATCAGTTAAGAAATTTAGAGATTTATATACATTCATTCATTCATAATTTCACAACTGGTGACTTGTAATTCATTATTTAAATAATTCATTTTATAATTTTCAGAAGTTAATAACTCAAAAATATATTTATATATTATTCTAATTTTATATAGAATTTTCAGTAATTAAAGTTTATTAATATTTATTTATTTTAAAAATTACCACACAATTAATTCACAAATCAATTTTAAGCACAAAAAAATACAGAACGTCTAATCTAATCAACCTACATTATACCACAACCCACAGTTATACGAACATAGATAGAAATCAACTAATAAGTGGTTGACAGATTGCGCTAATACAAAAATAAAATTTCTGTGGAAATAGAATAAAAATCCAAAAAATCAGAAGATAAGGGTTGCGAATATTAGGCTAATCTATTCATCATAATATTGCCATTAAAAACTAATAACTTTTGGGATTTTTGAGGGGACTAATTTTGATTTTAAGGAGCCATGCCCCCCTAGCTCCCCATAGTTGCGCCTATGCTTTGCACTACTCCGCGCATCCCAATTTGGATATCTCTGACTTATATGAGCAAATTATATTAAATTTCGATCAAAACCACTTATTTAATGAAAATCCCCCTGGGGGGAGAAGAGTCACAAAACGCAGATAAGTGCAAGGGGGCCAGCCATATTGTAAAGTCCGCATTTCAATTTTGGGATTTGTAGGAAAAATTGTACTTGAATATTGTTTTAAAAATTAAATATAAAAAGGTACTTTTGCTTAAAATAATAAAACAAAGTTTATCAAAAATCGAAATTTTTGCTTGTTTTATTAGAATTTTAATTACCTATTGTAATAAGAATAGAGAAATAAGAAGAGGTTTGATTTATGACCATCGAATGTTTCAGGGAGGAGGGGGGGGAAGATTGTGACCAACTTTGACAAAAGGCTGAGAGATTGTACAAAAAGTAAAAAAAAAAATTCTGACGTTCTTTATGGTCAATTCCTTGGTCCTATTAAGTCGGCAGTTAAGTGTTAATTCCTTCAAAATAATAGTCGTAAAATAAAAATCAGCATTTTTCGTGAGTAAAGGATCGCCGATATAAGAGATCTAATCTTAATAATTATTAATAAAAGTTGTTAGTTACCAAATGCTCCGTATTAGACGTGCCACAGTAAATTATATTTAAAGAAATTGTTATCGGTAACTTGATTAATTTTTATACGCCTGAATAACATATTTATTGACTTAACGTTTTTTTTGGAATTCTGGAATCGTTGTTTTGTACATTGATTTGAACTTGTTTGAAAATTCCAGGTTTGTGCATTCTTATGATTTTTAACATCTAAACTCATAAATCTTGTGCATTAATAACTTCAAGTGGCGGCAAAAACCAAAGAAAATTGATAAACAATATAGAAAAATCAATACATTTTCATGGCCGTGGTCATGGGCGCCCATATAAAATGTTTTCAGTAGAGGCCATTGCATATTTAATTGTGTATCGTTTCTCATCGAACTTTTTAAAAAGCCCGCCGCAGGCGAAATTTTTGATTTTTTCAAGGTCAAATGTCTTTAGATCTACTTTAGCAATATTTAGATATATTTTTGTAGTACAGTAAAATTAAGCATTTTTTATGAAAAAAAATGAATCTTTAATTTTAATCGGTGCAAGGTTTATAGAATAGACGCTAAAATTCAAATTTTACGATTGAAACCTCGATGAATTCTGAAAAAGCATATTTTAAATAAGAGAATTAGGTGAGGAAGATGGCCTTAAAACCAACAGTTTTTTTAAAAATCGATTTTAAAAACTTCGATTTTCATAGCAATTTTCAAGTTTAGTCGCTCGGGATTGGTCAATGCATTCTATTGACAGTCCGTGTAGTTTGAACTGGTCTTAGCTTTGCGCAGAGCGACGATAACCGAAGGCACACTTGCATTGGGATGCTTCAACAGTGCACTTAGAGCGAACATCATGGTTTTCAATAGTAAATGTGCAGGAAAAGTGGCTTAAAGCGCCCGAGCGCAGCGAGGAGTGCTTTAAGTCAATTTTTCCTTGCACAACCACCCTGCTTTTAGAATCCACGCAAACGAGTTTCACCCCTCAAAGATCCACCTTTTTCCTTAATCCACGGGCCTAGGGGTATTTTTATAATGAGTGTCGTTTTCGTGAACAGAGTTTTGTGGAGGCGCAGCCTCCATCACCTCTTTCAACATCTAAAAACATCGCAGGGATGGTTTGGTGTGTATGTATAATACTATAAGCTTAGAGCCTTGTCGCGACTTCAAAGTAGAGTGTTGACCCGCGCGAAGGCGATAATCAACCTTTGATGAATAAAGAAAAAAGGTGGGATTGCACGCTTGAAAAATTTTCCACCGTACTTGCCCGTAGTACCTTCACTTAAGGACTGATCTAGGTCGGTGCCGAGACATTGAGTAAACGCCCCGGCTGTGACCCTCGAAAAAGTAATCATCAGCGGGGCTCTTATGCATAACAGTGCACGGACGGAGCCCAGAATACATTGATTCACCAATCACGAGCGACTAAACTTGAAAATGGCTATGAAAATCGAGCTTTTTTAAAATCAATTTTTGAAAAAAAAATGGTTTTAAGGCATTCTTCCTCACCTTATTCTCTTATTTAAAATATGCTCTTTCAGAATTAATCGAGGTTTCAATCGTAAAATTTTTATTTTAGCGTCTATTTTACAACTCTACAAACCTTTCCCCTTTTAATCAATTAATTAAAAATTTTAGAAAAAGTTGGCATCCATAGGTATAAGCAGAGCCTGTGTGCTTCTAAAAATATTCTCGATGTAACTTTAGATGTCGTAGTTTTACTATTTTAATAATTCAATCTGTTTTTTATAGTGTTACATTTTATTAATTTATGTATTTTATTTTATGTTTTGAATCTATTGTAACTAGTAAGTATGAATGAATACTTTTGGTGGATTTCTCAGTAGGGGCGACGGCCCCCACTGGCCCCCCCCTTTGGGCGCCCATGGCCGTGGTTATTTTACTATTTGCATATTATTATATTCAAAAACAAGTTGAAACGATAGACATAAAATTATTTTATAAGCTTTCAGTAATGGGTTTTTTTCCAAGAACTTGTAAATAATTAATATTGGGTATTCAAAATTTGTATGTTTTTAAAACAACCCAACCATAATTTTTCAGTGAAATATGATGTTGAGCAAAAGACTATCTTAAACCGATTTGTGACAGACGCCTACTGGATAAATGCAACTTGACATAAAGGACCCCGCTACGGCTTTATGGGTTTTGGGTCCCAGTCAAATTTAACCAAAATTTAGGATATTGTAGTTCATAGTATGCTGATAAAAAGTGTCAATGGGCACAAAGCCAAAAAATGGACAGTTTTCGAGATATACGGCATTAAAGAGTTAATCTAGTCATTCTATGAAACACACAATGATAAAGTCAAAAACGATACCACCTAGAAAAAAAAATACTGCCGTGTAGAAGAAAAAATTCTAAAGAAGATAGCGTTTTTTGCATCGCTCTAGCTAGTAGCTACATAACCTAAAAAATTAAACAAAGTCAAAAGAACGGTTTTTTTAAATTAAAAAAAAAATAAATTTTCCAACAAAAAAAAAGTTAAATGAAAAAGTTGTACAAAATAAGTTGTAGAAAGTTAAAATACTGATTCATTATTTATTTTCTGAGAAAAACGAAAAATGCCGTTTTTGTTTTTTTTTCTTAAATCGCAAGAAACCGCATTTTCGACTTTGTTTAATTTTTTAGGTTATGTAATACACTAGCTAGAGCGATGCAAAAAACTATCTTTTTTAAAATTTTTTCATCTACACAGCCCTATTTTTTGTTTCCGAGTAGTATCGATTTTGACTTTATCATTGTGTCTTTCGTAGAATGACTGGACAAACTTTGTAATGCCTTATATCTCGGAAACTCTCCATTTTTTGACTTTTATCAGCATGTTATAAACTACAATATCCTACATTATGGTTAAATTTGACTGAGACCCAATAAGGCCGTGGCGGGGTCTTTTCAAATATATTCTTAAAAAAACCATTCAGTAGTCTCCAAAGAAAATATATAGTAGTCTCGCATAAAATAGTAGTTTATATCACGAGGAGTATAAGCTGTTTTTCTTTCTCCAACTAAAATATTTTCTAATGCACAATCAAAGATATTAAGATCTGTAAAGATGGGTAACGCTAAACAAATTTTTATGTATGCTTTTTTCCCCGGTAAATAAATGGCGATACTAATTTTCTAACCCATTTTCAGATAGAGCTACTGATTTAGAGTTACTGTTTTTGTAAATATCGTGAATTTATTAGTTTTAAAAAATAATAAGCAAGCGCTAACAGGCCATGCAATCCCAGGGCTGATGACGATAAATCGCCATTTTCCTGCTTAATTTCTCTCGTAAACTTTTGCGTGTGTGACGCAGCCGTATTTACGGTAATGGCGTCGATACAAATATCAGGATTCACCACAGAGTGTAGATGATGTCCACCGGAAAGCCGAGCCAAGAAATTTTGTGCAATTCCGTGATTTGAACCCAGAATCTCCGCTCTATACTTAACCAGCGATCACATCACTCCACTGCTCTGGCTAGTTTTAAAAAATAGTAACCCCAAATCAGTAGCGCCATCTGAAAATGGGTTAGAAAATTAGTAACGCCATCTACCTATTTACCAGGGAAAAAAACATACGTAAAAATGTATTATAACATTATAAGTTATCCATCTTTACAGATATCTTGGGTACAATATTCTAAGTATAATTTCGATAATCCGTATCCTCAGTAATCCAAACTAACTTTTATTTCCGTAATATACGTTATAATCAGATTTGTTCGTTTTGAAAATCCGGATCAGCATTTATTCTGTATATAATTATTATAACATAATCATAACTGATCTTTTGTAACAATCAAAACTAATGACCGCGTAACTCGACAAAATGGCTCGACGTGACAAACATACTTGTCAGAACCGTAACCAGGGCGTGAAAAAGTTGGCGCAGGCCACAAACGTACAGATTTGAGATGCAAAATAATCTAGGGGGCTTAACTAACTTAAAGAACAGAAAAACTCCTAAGATGAAATTAAGTTATGTAGTTTATGTTCCTAAACAAATTTTCGCCTAACCTGGAGGGTACTTTTAAAGGTAAATAACAAACGGAAAACCGAGAGGGGGAGGTTCTGAAATACCCTCAGCTGTAAGTAATAAAGCAGAAGAATTTTGAAAAAATCAAATTTACGTCGTTTTATGAAAGTCATCTTGATGCTTCCTTACAGTTGAAGGGTACTCGTGGCACAGGGAACGGAGACACAAATGTGAGGCGTAAAATAAATCATAATGTTTTCCTATTCTATTTTTTCTTTCAAAATAATTTTTAAAAACAATAGAATCATTGTATTGTGTGAATCACACTAAATATGTAAAATACTAGAAGTTAACAAAATGTGGGTCATAATACGGTCAAAGGTTCAGAATATGTCTGCTTCATTATTTGTACGTTGTTTAATAAAAAAATATGTAAAAGTTGTTTTGGTTTACCGATGTTTGTAACTGTACAAATAATATTTATCATTTAAAAAAATCCAAATTAAACCGCTTGCCATAGGCGTTTTCTACCCTCGTTTCGGCTCTGATCTCGTACATGTATAGATTCCTGACCTGAAGAGAAAAAACTACAGCGAGTTCCTTTATCATTTCACAAAAAAAATCAATTTATAAAAACGTAATATCAAATAAAAAATAATCATAATTTATATATACCGAAAAACCTACTTTTCTTGCCCTTTGATTGCCAAACAATGAAGTTATTATAAATTATTAAAATCTAAAATTCTGACGGTCTCATTTTCTATTGATAAACTGCCAAGCTAGAAAGTTTGCTTTGTGTCATTTTATTGCTCAAAAAAAACTGTCAAAAGATCCCGATTTATAGCTTAAATTATATGTTATTTTATGTTATTTATTTAGTAATAGAAATTCTGAAATAATAAATAAACACAGAATAATTCAAAAAGTACTTCACGTACAAATTTTCAGAGCACATTACAATGTAATGCAACAGCAATAATATAATATTACTACCGGAGCTCGAGACTTTATACGTTAAAAAAACCTTCAAATGTGCACTTCAAATAGATGAAATATGTAGTTAAACAGACAAAATATGCGGTTCGATATGCTTTTTCGACGAAAAATTTTCTACCTTTTCGAATTTTCAAAAGTATTTCAATAGTATTGACATAGCTAGTGACATAAAACTAATCTAGACATAAACTAATCTAAGATTAGTACAGTGGATTTAATCGTTGATTAAAGAAATAGGAAGAAATCAACGATTTAATATTAAATCCACAGTTTGACTCCTAAGAGCTTATATCAAATTACATGTTGTATAGTAGAGGACCCTATATTTTAAGTGGAAACTTAACCAAGGTGCAGTAAAATTGCGCAAAACAAGATTCGAATTTGGGTCACTTAAGCGGTAGGGTTCCCACAAGCTAAGTTGAATCAGCGGTGATAATGCGGAGATACGAAAATTCGTCTGATCGAATCCATCTTTGTATTTGAAAGATGTCAATTCAAAGAGTTCATAAGTTCAGAAGTAAATTAAATCACGACGGCAACGACACACGTTCTCCCTCCAGATCTACTGAGCCTATATTTGTCCTTGACGGTTCAAAGTTTAGACTAAAGACTAAAAACTTCATGATTTATCATTTTTTAAAACAAAATTCAAACTTATAAATTTTACAATATTGATGCGGGGGGGGGGTAGGAATTCCTTAGTGTCGAATATGTTAATTTGCTCTCTCAACAGAAAATTTTCAACTTTTTCAAATATTATAATAGTAGGATAATTAAAGTTTGGTCCTTTTCTAAAATTCCTCAAATTTTTAATAAATTTAAAAAATCACTTGTTAGTCTGGTTGCATATCCAACAGGACAACGTTATCGATCAACATGCAGATATTTATTATACAAAACGCAGTTTCCGTGTTTTATCACTTAAAAGATATAAAAGGAAATTAAAAAAATATCCATAAAAGTACTAACCTGTGGGGGACATTACGATACCATTTTCTACTTTGGGTTTCTTGACAATTCATGGTGTCCGAACTAAAAGTATCGGAAAATTTATGTGCAACACTTGGTGGAACACTAGAAATGCGAGCACTTGTCATTGTCGATTTGAGATTTTTCTGTGTACGTAATAACTTGTAAATAATACAATTACACGAACAGCGTTAACTTATTTATGACGAGATAAAGAATTGTGTACACTGAATGAATGAATTTATCGCGAGTAAAACTTAAAAATAGAGTGGGATAACATGGGATTGTTTTATCTTCGTGTTGTTACTAAGTTCAAAATTCGATCTTTCTTGACCGATAACAGTGAGTAATCAAAATGTAACGTTTTAACAATTTTTATACGAACGATGACATTTCAAATGTCGGAAAATTTTCCGTTTTACGAAAATGACGCATTAGGGAAATTTAACTTTGAAAACAGCTGGTTTTAAATTGCGCGCTGTTTTTTTGTTAGGTTGGTTAAACTTGTCAGTCGTTTGACGTTTGTCAAATTTATTTTTTGAGTGGTAATAAAAAAATGTGTTTATTTATTTAAACTGAATCTTACAATAACGAAAATAAGAAGAATTAATTCTTACTCAACTGTGCCATTTAAAAACGCAACACAAAATGTCTGAAGAGGAGCAAAAACCTGTCCCTGCTGAATTGACCAAGTCTTCGATGGAAATACTGTCGGAGCTCTTTAGCACGTTTGACGCCGAGCCACCAGTGATAGTGAAAAAGGAGAAAGAAGAGGGTGGAAAGAAACACAAAAAGAGCAAAAAAAAACATAAACATAAGGATAAAAAGCACAAAAAAAAAGATAAAAAGAGGAAACGTACTGACAGTGCGAGTAGTAATAGTTCTGCCGTTGATTTGGCACATCTTTTAATAAAACGTGAGCGACAGTCCCCTGAAAAGAAAATTAAACTCGATCGGTTTCTCCTGGGTGACGAAAAGGTTGATGAGGAAGGTCAAGTTACTATTAAAAAATTTAAGTTTAAGTCTGTTATTGAGGGGATCATAAGTGAAGAGAACGTTAAAGTTAAGAAAGACAAAGGAGAGGAAGAAGAGGGTGAAATTACATCGTCAGATGAGAACGTAAACGAGGTTGTTGATAAAAAACGAAAAAAGAAAAAGCGTAAACGTGAAGAGAGGAAAAGTAAAAAGCACTCCGAGAAAGAGAACGAAGAAAGAAAAGTTAAAAAGGCGAAAATTGAAGAGAGACGAAGTAAGAGCAAAGATAAAAGTGATAAAAATGAAGAAAAAAGGAGTCGAAGTAAAGAAAGGAGAGCTAGGAGTCCTATTAGATGGAGTAAGGAACGAAATGGAAGTGATTATAAGGCAAAGGACAGAGATAAAGAAAAATATGTTGATGATTACAAGAGTAGAGATGATTATTACAGAGATAGAAGGGATGACAGCAGAAGTAGGAATCACGATGATTACAAACACAGGCACAGAGAAAATCCATTTTATAAAACATCTGATGATTCTAAGGCACGAAATTCTCATGAAAAAGATGATAAGTGGTTTACTAGGGACAGGTAATAATAATTTAATAATATATTATCACAGGGGACAAATTTCTAATTTAATTCTAGTATGAAAAATTCTTGTACTACAGAAAAATCTTATAATGTAAAGTAGTAAACATTTCAGTTGGAAATGGTTAAAAATATGAGAAAATAAGAGAGGGATAAGGGGAAATTCAAACTTTTTTTTTGCTGAAAAGAATTAGGGAGGAAACTAATGTAGGGAACGCTTTAGATCCCTACAGGTCATTCCATCTCAAATCACCCAGAAAAAATAAAGTGGTAGCTCAATCGTTTTCGAAAAATTTTGTATTTTAATATATCGTTGCTACATGGGGTGACTCACTACTTATCTGATCATAGGAAAATAACATGGGAAATTGATTTTTTTTTAATTCCTACTTCTCTTTATAACTGATTAGAACGAAAAAGGTAACTTTTGATATTTTATTTTTTAATCATTATTAAAAACTCAATAATAAAATGACAAAATGTCACTATAAAAAAAATATTTTTGTTAAATTCTTTAAAAAAGTAGTTTCAGTTTCTTAATAGCTTTGTTTGGTATCATAGTCCTAGTGCTACAAACTACAAATTGATTGGTGTAAAAATACCAACTCACTTTTTACACCAATCAATTTTTGCAATTTTTTACACTAATTTACTCAGAGTAGTTTGGTGTAGCATACCAAACAAATCTAATATGTATCAATATGTAATTGGTCTTCTAATGTTAAATCCAAGTTTTCGACAGCTGCATATCGCCCCCCCCCTCTGGACAAATCGAATTTTTGGGTGAAATTTCTGTCAAACGTTTGAGCATCAATGAGCTTTCAGTATTTTCGTTCGAGCCTCAACTGTCATGGAGTAATTTGCGAAAACTTTTGGGGGCGCATAGATAGGCCCTCAAATGAATTTTGAGGTGAATTTGGCGTCAAACATTTTGATCATGGTTTTTAAATTTCGAGTCTTCCGAGTAAGTTTCGTATGATGATCATCAATTTTAATTGGCAAACATCAGTAACTCGGTAAAAAATTAAACTAAACTTATGATAATTGAGGCTCATAGTAGCTTTGTTTGGTACCACAGTCCTAGTGCTACACTAACTACACTACTACAAATTGATTGGTGTACAATTACCAACCCACTTTTTACACCAATCAATTTTTGCAATTTTTTACACTAACTTACTCCGAGTAGTTTGGTGTAGCATACCAAACAGACCTATTGATAGACACTAATTTTACCCTAAAATTCCATTTGGGAGAGCTAACGTATCTATTAAAGATAGATTTGCCTCCCCCCCCGCAAATTATTTTGAAAATAACTCCGCGACACATGAGGTTTAAGCAAATAATTTGGAAGCTCTAACGATGCTCATACCTTTGACACTAATTTCATCTAAAAATTAGACTTGTGGAAGCCAACGTGTATACCCCCCTCCAACTATTTCGCGAATAACTCGGTTACAGAGTTTGAGGCTAAAACGATAAAATAAAAAAACTAAAAAGAGATAATTGCAATAAATCCAACAATTTAGATAATTTTGGAAGCGTTTTTTTTTAACAATTTTATTTTCGTTTTACATTTTTATGGTTGGATGTATTAGACATCAATACATAGTTTAAATAAACAATAAAGAATGAACAAGTTTGTCATAAAATTTCTCTTGATTCTTATTAATGCGATTAGGGATTACATCAGCTCTTGTTGGGTTATGAAACTGGGTGTGTCATGGTGGTTGAGGCTCAAGCGAAAAATTTGGAAATTGCTTCTGAGGCTGCTTTGGGGGGGGTCCCTCCATGGCATAAGTAACGCATGTTGCTCGGAGCAAATATAGGCGAAGGATTCGATAAATAAGAATTAGGTTAAAAAAAAGGTAACTAACAATTTTTGTTTTCATAAGTGACGCATGTAGCTCAGAGTAAATATATTCAACAATTATGATTTATGAAATAAATACTCTGAATGCTTGGAGTACCCAAAGTTTGAAATACTCTTAACTTTGCAGAAAATGTAATTAAAATAATGGGAATGGAAGCTCATTCAAGCTCAAACAAAACTGTATCGATAGACATCGATTTCATAAAAAAATTCGAAATAAGAATAAAAATAGAAAAACATATCTACAACCCCCCCCTAAGAATTTTGCGAATAACTGTGACTATTGAGGCTCAAACGAAAAATTTAGAAGCTTATTTTATCAAAATATAAATTTTTCTTCTTATTATAGCTCAAACTTTTGACACCAAATTGACCCTAAAATTCCACTTGGGGGGGGGCAGCATTTACAGCCTTTATATCCATCATATTGTATCCATAGTCATCTACAGGGTTATACGAAAATATTAGAAGTTTATTGACGCTCAAACGTTTGACACAAATTTTAAGGGGGGGGGGGAGCGACATAGCGAAAATTGTTTTTTTTTCACTAAACCGAAGCATCCTACAAAAAAGTTAAAGAGAAAGTTGTAGATAATGCAAAAGTATCGAATGCCACCAGCAGAATAAAGATTCGTTCTTTATTTTCTGAGAAATCCTAAAAATGCCGTCAAAACTTGCTGCTTTATTTTTGCTGTGTTATTAACAATTTTACATTAAATTATTTCTTGTTTGGTGAAAATGTTGCCACTGTTGAGTAGAAGAAGAGCATTTTTGAAAAATTTAAAGAAAATTAAAAATACGCGATTTATAGCGATATTACGAAAAAAACCCTTTTTATAAATCGGCCAGAGAATCAAACCTGGGCTTAAATTCTTTGTAAGGGATATAGGGTGGGCCATGTAAAATTTGGAATTTAATTTCGCTTTAAAAAAAATACTAATGGACATTTTTTCAAAATTATGATTTTATTGGTAAGGCCCATCAGTGATGGGCCATCACTGAAATTTATGAATGAAACACAACATTATTCAAATGGCTTCCACGCGACTTGCTTTACAGTGCCTCATTCGATCTACCTAATTTTTCAGTACATTTTCGATTGTTTGGGCCTCTATCTCGTGAACGACAGCGTCGATTTCGTGTTTTAAAGCCTCAATGGACTTTTTTTTTTTTTTTTTTTTAGCATTGAGCAGGGAGGTGAGAATCTGGAAACAGACCCCGGGTCAATCTGCCCGGGAGTGTGGGGTTTCACCCACTAAACTCACCCCCTCTTCTCTTTGTTGGAGCCCGGTATTCGCCTTCCGGCATTCCTTCAGACTCCAACGGTGGCTATAAAGCCGGCTCTTGTCCTCAACGTGTTAGGCTGTCGGAGGATCTTTGTTTCTCGATGTTGCTTCACTATGAGTTGTCGCATTTTGGTGTGTATCTCCGATTGAGGTGTTGCTTCTTTCTTCTTCTCTTTCGTCGCGTTCCTTGGTCTTCAGAGTGGACGCGACAAAAGCGGCAATCTTGCTCCAGCTTTCCTCATCTCTGAGCATCAGATCGACGATGTTGTCCGGGGTAAGCAACTCCCCGAACTGCAGAGAGAGGAGCTGTCGCTGCCGTTCCCACCTCCAACACTCGAAGAAAGTGTGTTGGGAGGTGTCACTACAGTCGCAATAGCGGCCTCAATGGACTCGGGATTGTTTGCGTAACACTTATCTTTCCCGCAAATTTTTTGCGCACTGGGTTTGAAAACCGCATAATCAACTAAAACTTGGAAGTCTATTGGCCGCCTCGCAGCTGCGATTCGACCTCGTTAAACTATTATCTCTGGGGCGCCATGAAAGATAAGTGTTACGCAAACAATTCTGAATCCATTGAGGCTTTAAAACTCGTTTACGAAATAGAGACCCAAACAATCGAAAATGTACTGAAAAATTGGGTAGATTGAATGAGTCACTGTAAAGCAAGTCGTGGCTTGTGGAAGCTATTTGAATGATGTTGTGTTTTATTCATAAATTTCAATGATGGGTCTTACCAATAAAATCATAATTTTGAAAAAATGTGTATTAGTATTTTTTTAAAAGCGAAATTAAATTCCAAATTTTACATGGCCTACCCTGTACTATCACAGAGTGCAAAATTGTAAATAAGGGAGCATCCATTAATTACGTAAGCTCAGAATGGGGGGGGGGAGGGGTCCTGTAAAATCTTACCAAATCTCATTTAAACCGGAGGGGGGATAATCAAAAATCTCACGTCAACTTTAAAAAATATAAAATACTACAGATATTAAAAAAATATATATTTTAAGTGTTCATTTTGCCTGTTAAAAAAATGTCATGGCCATTAAAATCATTCAGTTCGAGAGTAAAAAGAAAAAAAGAAAAGAAATGTTTCGAGTTTTTAAAAGAAAAGAAAAAAGAAAAAATATTTGTTTAAAATATTTTTAGCTTCAATCTCACGTAAGGGGAAGGGGGTCCAGGCAAATCTCACCTAAGGGGGGGAGGAGTCTAAACTGATCCAAAAATAGCTCACGTAATTAATGGATGGCCCCTAACACAAAATAAAAAAAAACAATTTTTGAGGGTATATTTTTCGGTTTTTTCGGAAAATAAATAACGAATCGTTTTCTTATTTAACTTTTTTCTGTATGATGCTTCCTTTTGTCTTAAATCGCAAAAAACCAGCTAGAGTGATACAAAAACCGCTAACTTCTTAGGAATTTTTTCTTCTGCACGACCCCATTTTTTATTTCCGGGTGGAATCGTTATCGACTTTATAATTGTGTCGTTTGTAGAAGGACTGGGCTATAGAAATTCGGTTAAAATAGCCTTAACAAATTTTATAGAACATAAAATTTCTACAACATTTATGTTTACAATTTGGTTCTATTTTCAATAGGAACCGAGATATAAAGTCACAAAGATGCGTATCAGTGAAAATAGAGCATAACATTTTCTATAACTTCTGTATTTACAATTTTCTTCTATCCCTAACAGATACCAAGATCAAATTACGTATTTATAAGTTTGTAAAATGAATGACTTCTTTCTCTTTTTCAGTGCAATTTCGAGAAAAATTTAAGATTATAGGAAAACCTAGAATTTACCTTAATTTCGGCTGGTTGATTGATTTGAATTGAAAAAAAAAATAAACTACTAGAATAATTACGATCGCGAGACCCACGATCTGGATCCTAAAGTTACTTTGACAGATTGAAATAAATTTGGGTAAAAATGAACTTGAATTCAAATTTTGACTGTTTAAATATGCGAAGCAGGTCTAATTTTTCAAAAATCGCTAATTTTAATTCTATATTTTTAACAATATTAAAGAAGAAAATATCAAGTGCTGGGTATGTTTAGACGCGGATAATAAATGATCGGATCGGCGGTCGATTACCCGGTATATTATAAATCATTACCAAAATCCAGAATAATTTTTTTTGTTTTTGTCCTTGACTTTTTTTCTTAGTCAACACTCGAATCCTGAAAAATTAGTATCGCCAGAAAAGCTTAAGAACTTATTTATTGGAATACTACGTTATTGGAAAATTAGAATGCAGGAATCTCCCACCTCCCAACCAATCTCTTTTTTTTTGAATTATGGAATGTTCAAATAAGTAAACTGTTTTGAATTTCTAAAAATTTATAAATATGGTACTGTTATACTTGTGAGCACTGCAAAAATACTGAAAAATTTCAAAATGCTTGGCGGCAGCTTTTGAGGGGGGAAAAAAATTTCAAACGAAAACGGGGTAGTTTTTGAGTGAATCAAATTGTAACATTTTATCCAAAAATTTTGAAACTACATATCGTCGGTCCCATGCCAAAGGCACGAAGCTGCAATTTTCTCCTGCCTCCCCCTTGTTAAAGACAATATTAATGTCGAATCTCCGCGTAAAATCAATTTTTTTACTTTTAAGGTTTCGTGTACCTCCTTTTGACCGACGATATGTTAAATCTGTGAATACTACAAAAATAGTGAAAGATTCTAATCGCAAAGAGGTGATTTTTGAAGGGGGGGTCAGCAATAAAATTTTATTGAATTTTGGAATTGAAACGTGGTAAATAAATTGCTAAATTTGTTAAAATAGTTAAAATAATTTTAAACCAAAAAGGGATAGTTTTTGAGGGGGGTAAATAGTAAAAATTTTAAAACTATGTCAATTTAACTCGCGAACACCGCAAAACTAATGAAAAAAAATTATTCGTTAAGAATAATCCACTGCTTACTGAATAATTTGTTTTTTATGTTGTTTTATTTCCGGGGCGTTACAAAAGTATAAATAATTGCTAGTATTACACAATTTTTCAACACTGTTTTATGTAAACATGCTAAAGGAAATTTCCTGTAGCGTGTTGGCATAAGGAAATTTCCATTAACGTGTTTCCATAAAAAAGTGTTGAAAGATCGTGTACTAAGTATGTACTAGCAATTATTTAAATTTTTGTAACGTCCTGGAAATAAATGACATAAAATACAGATTATTTAGTAGCATTGAATATTGTTTTTAAGGTAGCAATTTCCAAACTGCTAAAATTTTGCCAAATTTTGTTAAAAAAGAAACTTTTTATTTTATTATAATACCGTATTTTTACTTATTTTTAATTGTATTTCTACCGTTTAAAAATGTGAGTAATATATTAAGCTTAAAATAAATTGCTGGTTAGGTTTCTAATTTCGGATTAAGAAAAAACATACTAAATATAATTTAGGAATATCGCAAATTTTAGAAAATAACCGAAGTTCAAAGCTCTGTATCTCTGGTGGGGGACCGCTTAAAAATATGAAACTTTCAGAAAACAAAGTTTATATGGTAAACTATTAATAATTTTTATAATTTGAATCATTTATTGTAAATGTGCTATGAAGTTTTGAAAATATTCAAAAAATGTGCTATATTTTTATTGTAATTTGAGCTACTACTTCATTTCTTTCTGGATGATTTCCCATGGAATGACTTCAATGTTATTTATTTACCTGAGAATTAATAATTATTTATAGTGTTTTCTGAAAAATTTAATTATTTAAAACTTTTCACCTTTATTTATTAATGGTCTAAAAAAGATGTTTTTCTTTGATTTTAGATATAGGGGTTACAATGAACATGAAAAAGATCGCAGGAGGTATAGGGATAGGTCAAATTCTAAAGAAGGAGACAACCACATTGATAAAAAGAAATTGTTGGAAATTGCTCGACGAAATGCAATTCAAATGATGAAATCTGGTAGTTTACCGGCAGCTTTAACACTGGGACCACAAGCTCAAGAAAAAGTTTTAGCGGCGATAAAAGCGGGTGGAAAAACAATTGAAGAATTAACTGACTTTTGTAAAACTTTGTCTAAGAAGGAAGAGTTGGGTGAACTTTCAAGCAATTCTGCTGGTGAAGATGGCGACGACAGTGATGTGGAGAGCAAAGCTTTCCATCATCCATTTCTGCTTAAAGATCGACCAACCTCAATAATTATGAATATTAAGGTGAGGGCTAGTTTTTTGTGTGAAATTTTGGTTAAGTAATCAAGGTTTTTAGAATTCAGTGCCATTGCCTACTAAAACAGCACAGGAAAGGAATTCAGATTTGAGACTGCAGTTTCCTGTTAGTAGTGGGACCCATCACAGGAAAACTGAAAACGAATGGGTACCAGTGACACCTAAAAAATCGGAAAATCAACTTTTGGCGATTAAAGCAGCGCTTGTTGCGCCCCCGGCGGCACCTTTGGCTATCGAGGCACTTCCACCTTCTGAACCGTCACCTCCAATTTTACCTACATTGTCCGGGTTACCAGGACCACAAGTTTTTCCAATGTATTCTGATGTAAGTTTTTTTTGTAGTTCACTTTATGAGATTCAGGCGTGTCTTTTGGCTTAAAATGCTAAAGTGCAAGTCAAGACTGTGCTGTTAATAATAATAAATACTTATACATTATTCAAAAAAAATTAGTTAGATGAAACATAAAACTATTTTTCTTATAGGTACAAAAAAATAATTTTAATTTCGAAATTTTAAGTCTGTACCAAAATAGTTTTATGTTTTACCTAAGAGAGAGGCGCTTTAAAATTTTTATTTCATTACAGCCAAATGTTAATATTGGTGCTATAGTGACTCAAAGATTGTCTGCTATTAGAAAATTACAAGAAAATCCTTTTGATGTTGAAGCATTAGGTGAAATGCATAAATCTCAGAAGGAAGTAAGATTCTCCCCTTTTGAAGTCAGGTGAAAAAATTTACGAACGTTTTTAATTTAGATGCAAAGCTGGGCAGAAAGTAAGCTACAACCTGGGCAATTTACCGGTTCGACAGGAGCAAATATATTGTCTCAAGCAGAGTTAGCTTCCGGTTATCAGACATGGGCAAAAAAGGTACTAGTTTTAAGTGGTCAAAACTACAATTTTTATTTTGCTTCTACTTGGTGGCAGAAATACAAATTTTTCACTTTTTATACGTTAGGTTATAAAAATGCGAATTTTGTTAAATTTTACCTTTCCTAATTGAAAAAAGCTTTTACTATCACTACTTACTTAAATAATTTAAATATTTTGTCTTAAACAAATTTTCAGGTGACCTACAGGATAAATCAACAATGGGAACTTATTTGGTAGCTCCCTTATTAATGTAAGTATCTAAAACAATTTAAAATTACAAACCAAGATTACCCAAGCATTTCAAATCGTATTTAGTTAAGAAAACTTATAATTTAATTTTTAAACTGCTGATTTACCTTGGCCGTAAGCATAAGAAATGGAACTGATTGTAGAAATTCAAAAACATATTTGTTTGATCATTTCTTTAATTCTATCAGTTTTTTTCTTCCAATTTTGTATTTTTTTATGCTCATGGTAATTGTTAATTAATACTTATTTTATTTATTTTTAAATTTTAATTTCACAAATAGAATAGTCCAACTTTGAATAATATAATACAAATTTGTATTAGTGAACATGGGACTTATGGGAGTCAACAGATGAACAACAATTCAAATAATAAAAACAGCGCTGTTCAATATAAAGAAATAATTTTGGTTACTCACATAACTTGTAATTTAAATTGGTTTTCATATTTTGAACGGTAAGGGAGCTAAAAAAGAAGTCCACATTATTAACTTACTCTGTACAAATATAGCGAAAATCGTTACATTACGGAACGGTTTTACTATATTTTTTTGTAAAATGCACTAAATGAAGTAAAATTTATTTACCGCAATTTACAAAGCAGGCACAGACCATTTCTTAATTTGAGAGGTGGAATCTGTGTCTGTTTACTTTATTGGCTGATAATGCACTTGAGACTATTTCAAGTTGCAAGTGCCTTATCGTACAATTTAAGTTTTGCAAATTAGAAATTCGTGAGTGAAATTTCTAATTTATAAAACTGAGCACCTGAGAATTTGTTTCAGGCATTTAGTTCGTCTAAATATCAGGTGTGGAAGAATCGAATAAGGCGGAGAGCATACAACTTTCGTGGTTGGTAAGTACACCGTTTAAAAATCGGGCTTAACTTCTGACTATTCAGTCAGAATTTTTAGTCCGATGTGGCTGACTGATAACTCAAAATTTGTAAGTTAATTATGGCAAATTCAATTTACAAGTAACTTATTTGACTTTGTCATTTACTAAACGTGATTTTTTAAAATTTTAATTCCAAACGTTGATTTGGTTTGTTTTTGTATAGGATCAGTTGCAAAATGCAGCTCCCGTATCTGGAGGCATGGGTATGCACCTATTGAGAAAAATGGGATGGAATCCCGGCGAAGGTTTAGGTAAAGAAAAGACGGGTGCTTTGGAACCTTTACTTCTGGAAGTTAAGTTGAATAAAAAAGGTTTGGTTGCCAGTGAAGAACAGAAACGAAGAGGAGGAGGCCAGAAGACTACAAAATTGGCAGTGAAAACTTTGGAAAGTAAACATCCTGTGTCGTTACTCGGCGAGTTTACGGCCAAGAAGAAACTGGGAGCACCCGAATACACTCTCTGCTTGGAAAGTGGACCCGATCATAAAAAAATGTTTCTTTTTAAGGTTAGCATGCAAAATTGGTTTTATAATATAATTATTTATTATCAATTTTTTCAGGTCAGCGTTAACGGAATGGAGTGTAAACCTGATATTGCTAGTCCGAATAAAAAGCAAGCAAAGGCCGATGCAGCTAAATTATGCCTACAAAGATTGGGCATTTTAATTTAAGCGTGAAATTAAATAGATCCTTTTTGATTATTTTTATTTTATTTAATTTGTTAATTTTTTTTATGGATTTTGATATTTTAGATTATTTCTAAGATGATTGTACATTTAATTTTCTTATTAAAATTTTAGAAAATTTGAATTTTAGTGTGATTTTATTGTCTTAAGTTGGTAAACTTGTTAACTTGAAAATACTAACATCAAACGAGTTCGCGCGCGAATTTGTTGTTTTTACAATTTTTCGAAAGTTTCCGTTTAATTTATTACGAATTTATATTCTACGGACTGGTTTTAGCCCAGTTGTCTTAAAAAACCTGAAAATGACAAATTTGGAACCTGTCCATGCTTTAAATTTAGGTAAATTGAAACCTAACCTCAAAATTTGTTTTTAATTTTGTATTTTTTACTTTTTTAGATTCAGCTCAACAGCAAAGTTTCGTACGATTTTACCGTAATTTACCTGAAGTAAGTGCAAATTTTGATAATTTATAATTGCAAAAGTAATCCCTTTATCAATTTTATGTTCAAAGTGATAAATAAAAAATTGCATTAATATTTGCTGGGCAAGTACATTTGGGGGGCCTAAATGCAACAATTATCAGAGATTCACTAATAATCTTCAAATTATACTTTATATCAACAAACTATGTTGGTTTACAAAAATCTGACAGTGATAAATTCAGTTTCGAAAGATTTCGACTTCATCTAATATAATAATAAAATAGAATTATGTTAAAGTTGGTTCTTAATAATTTAGAAAAGCTCAGCATAAAGCAATTTTGTTATTATTGTAATATTACAACCAGGACCTTGCAGGAGCCTGGAGAACTGATATTTTTGAGACCTCATTTAAAATTAAAAATTAAGGGGCAAAAAATAATACGAATTATTAGTTTTAGTTCATAAATATTTTTAGTTACCCCTATATCGTTTTATTTACACTTTTATTATGATGTGGGATAAGAAGCTGAAAAGAGGTCTAGAGCAGCTGCCCCACCTGTCCTTCAAGAGGCTATGATTGTATTCAACTTTTAAATTTTTTTAGCTACTCCAGGTATAAACTAACAATTATTTAAATTAATTACCACTTATTATTTTCTATTTACGTGTTTTTAGTTTTCATATTGAAGTAGAAAAATCCAAACGTAAATTTTCTAAAATAAAAGTTTTCGAATAAAACCCAAACCATTGAATTTTTCCAAATCATGTGGGTCGGCTAGCTCAATTGAAATTTTAACGCTCGCACGGCGGCTATCGCACGACCTTGTAATTTTCTAATGATAATATTTTAATATTGTAAAACCAATTAATTAATGTTACCAAAGGCAAGACTTTCTTTTCTACCTCTTTCTAAGACTTTCCAAAAAAAATTATGCCATCTCAAAATTAACGCGACTGCGTAGGTCGCTCGCGAGTCCCTTACATACATCTTCCGTCTCTACCGCGGCTTTTCAAAAACTAAAGGCATTCCACAAATTTTTCAATTATTAATTAAATCCCACTTTAACAAAAAACCAATAAGCCAGCAAAGATAAGCTTCTTCATCAATCAGATTTCAATAGATCAATTGAAATCAATTTTATCCTTTTCTTATCTTTCAATAAATTCTTCAAATCATTAGGTTTGTTTCAACCAGCCGATAAACCGTACAATGTACGGTCACGCTCATAATTAGTTAAAAGGACTCACGCAGTTTGAATAAAAAAAATCAAATAACTGCAGAGCAAACGTTTAATAAGTTTTTCTCATTTTGTATTATTGCATCATTTTGTATGATAAATAATAAAATGTATTGATTTATTGACCGCGTTCGAATATTAGTTATTACTCCGAGTAAAGGAGTGATTTCACCTCCTATCTAATGAATTTTTGTTGAAACTATCGATACATAACCTTAAATTTGCTTATATTGACAGTTTAAAAATGAAAAAACAATTCAATTTAATTTGTCACAGTCAATATTAGTAATTATTATAACCCTCTTCATAAATTTTTTTTACAAAAATTTGTTAGATGGCAGGTGAAATCACTCCTTTACTCGAAGTAATAACTAATATTCGAACGCAGTCATTAATTTGATGCCCGCACATAAAAAAATGATAAGTGGAAGTGCAAAAATAGAATTTTTTTATTCAATTTCACACGCTTTTTTCAAGTATAATTGAGAAAGACTTTCCAAAAATTAGAATACACTTTTTTACCTTTTAACGATTCTTTACTTTAAATCGGTGCAAAATTTAGATTGGATCTTCAAGACCCTTTAAAACATCGCTCCGCTCACAATAGGTATTTTTAGACCCGATTATTTTAGGCGCTCTGCGGTAGTTACCTTCCCCCCCCCACCAATTTACTTCTTTGTATTATTATTTTGTTTTATCATTTTGTTATGTTGGTATTTAAAATCCTGCAATCAAATTTGTTGTGTAGTGCTTTGGTATTTGTAACTTTTTTATTACTGTAATAAAGATACTTTTTATTCGCTAGTCTATTCATGCGAATTACAGAAGCGTAATGTGATACTATTAAAGTCTATAATGTGGAGGTGAGCTAAGTGAACGGGCTAAGGACCGGACTCTAGGCTAGAAGCTCTGGGTTTGATCTCCAACTCGGCTACAAAAATTTATCCAACTTTATTATGACCCCTCTCTTCTCGGAAGGCAATGGCAAACCACCGAGAGTAATCTGCCATGAAAAGCCTTAGTTAAAGGCTTACCACACCCTATTTGTAGGGTAAAAGGACGAAGAGAGAGAGAGAGAGTCTATAATGTTTATGAATAAAAGAGCTGCAGATCAGTTCATATTCCGGGCCCTAAAGAGGCACAAATAAAGAAAAATATATGTTATATTGTATTTCATTGATAAGGAAAACTTGACGATTAAATATCTGCTTACAGGTGCAATAAAGGCATTTGTTGGTTTGAAACTATTTTTACTTTATTCAAATATTATAACTGAGTTGTTGAGTTGTTTTTGTACATTTGATGATACAAGATAATTTATCCTTTTTATTAATTACAGATTTTGTTTTAATTTATTAAAGTCTTTTGGCGATATCAATCTGATGTCTCAATCTGCAAACAAACTTTTTAATGTCTCGAGGCTGCGCTTGGAGATAACGGGGCAACATTTTTTATATTTAGTATTATATTGTCGTACTATTTCAAAAAATGGCATGGAGCAACCGTCACATTGTCTTGAATCTAAATTAAAACATTTGATATTTGTAATGCTAAAATTTTGTTCAGTGGTCAAGTTGGTTATAATCATGAACATGAAGATAAATTGAAATTACGTAACTGTTTTTTTATCTATTTGGCTTCAATTTTTTTCTTTATGGAAAAATTAACATGTTCAGGAATCTTACGAGAGCGAATGTTCTCCATTGCATGGAAAGTTTAAATATCAAAGATATTTTATTTTATCTCTTGATGATAGCTGCCATTATCGTTCTTGTTAAATTTTCTCATCCTGCCACTGCACAGAATACGAATAAATGATTTCGTTTAAGTCTTGGTCAATGGAAAAGAATTGAGTGTCTTGTACTAACTGTGGGCCAACCCACCTGAGAAGGAGCAAATTTTGGACGCCCCGAATATTTGTGCGAAATTGAGTAATTTGAAGAATTTACGTTTTTGTTGAACATAAATGTTTAAAATTTGGATTAAAATTCACTGTGATACGTCAGATGTGAACAATTTAATTAATACACGTCGTTTATTTTAATAAAGAATTATAATTTTGATAACATCATTTCATCAAGCCCCGACACTAGCAACAAATGACATTCACTTACGACCAAATAACACAGTGGCATACCATAAAAATTTTTAATATAGAATTAAACAAACTTAACCAAACGTTAAAAATTTTAGAATTTTTTTTTTTAAATTCTAAAATTTTTAACGTTTGGTTAAGTTTGTTTAATTCTATATTTTACGACACATAGTAATATCACACCTAATTCTTGAAATTTTCTTTTTAAGATTTATTTTCTAAAATTTTTAATGTTTGATTTTAAAATTACTTCATGGTAGACTTGTGCGGTTCTCCGAACGTGAAGAATTTGAAATAATTAATATTAAATGTACGGTCGTGAAATCGGCAGGTTTATAATATTTGATGGAACTTGTGTTTCTGGCTTTCCAACCACGATCTTAGAAGTGTAAAATTTTAAATTCATGTTTGTAAATGTAGGCAGTAGAATGTTTTATTAACAAAAAAGAGTAAAAATTGCATATCTCTGAGTAAGCGGTTATCAACAGTGATGATCTACATTTTTGGAAACGATTTAATGAAAATTTGTAGAGGACAATATACGAGTATTATAACTTACAGCAGGTTAACCTGCCATCAGTTTGACACCCCTAGGTTACGAAATTTGTTTTATTAAAAGTTCTTAGATAAGATAAACGTATAGTTTTCCATATATTCAAAAGTATAAATTTACATTAGGTGATCTGTGTTACTTCACGATACACTAGGGTAATTTTGCATTCACTTGAATGCGCATTCCAGCAGTCTAATATTGCACGAAATTTGTTTCAGAAACCTGCAGTAACCGTAAGATTTTTCAATCGTTCAGATTATTACACAGTTCACGGCGAAGATGCAACCTTCACAGCTCAACAACTATTCGGCACTCACAAAATTAAATATATGGGCGATGAACCCAAACTCAGCTATCTTTCTCTCAATCGTCTCAACTTCGAAAAATTCGTCCGCGAATTGCTTCTCATTAAACAGTATCGCGTGGAAGTCTACGTAAAACCAACACAAAGTAAAAATAATGATTGGAAAATTGAATACAAAGGTTCACCTGGAAACTTGGCACAATTTGAAGAAATTCTGTTTGAAAACAACGAAGTTATGTTCAACAGCGCAGTTATGTCGTTGAATGTTCTACCCAATTCGGTAAATTTTTTCAATTTTATAGATCCAAAAATGATCTTGCCTTTTTAGATGGTAGCAGTTGCATGTGTGAACGCAACCGAAGGTGATTTTCATGTCAGCGAATTTAAAGATAATGAACTCTACACCGAATTAGAGTCCTTACTAGCACAAATAAGTCCAAAAGAATGCATTATACCTCAAGGAAGTTCATCTCAATTAAAAACTTTAAAAAACATGTTGGAAAGAAGCGAAGTTTTAGTGGTCCTTTTCAAAAAATCAGAGTTTAATTCAGAAAACATCGAACAAGATTTAAATCGTCTCCTTTATTTTGAAGAAAACCAACAAAGGAATTCGCGAGCTTTATCCGAAACTGACTTAACGGAAGCGATGAATTGTTTGCAGACGCTGATAAGTTTTTTAAATCTTACCGGAGACGATAAGAATTGCAATCAATACAAACTTCATTTATTGGAAGTTAATCGATATGTGCGTTTGGATAACGCTGCGATTTCTGCTTTAAATCTTCTTCCACCACCAGGAACGTCTCTCCATACCAAGTCTGATGTGGTTACTAGCATTTTGCAAGTAATGAATAAATGTTGTACTGCACAAGGGCATCGATTATTGGAACAGTGGATTAAACGGCCCTTAAAAGACTTAAATCACATAACAGAGAGATTGGATGTCGTTGAAGCTCTTATCAAAAACTCAGCAATTCGGAATATGCTGCACACAAATTGTTTAACGTGCGTTCCAGATTTGCTTATGTTAATACGCAAATTAAGCAATAAAAAGGCTTCTCTTCGGGATTGTTATCGTGTTTATCAAACTGTTGGCAACGTGGCCCAAATCATTCCGGTACTGAAAGATCTTGAAAACAAATGCGTCGAATCAATGCTAATAGATCCTATTTCCGATCTTCTTACCGATTTAGAAAAATACCAAAGTATGATCGAACAAACTCTCGATTTGGATTTAGTAGATAGGGATGAATTTTTTGTTAAACGATCTTTTGATGAAGACCTACAAGGTAAAGACACTTATTATTCTTGTTACCCTTTTTTTACATTTTTTTACAGTCCTTTATGACGAACGAGTGGTGATAGAAGAAAAAATGCAAAAGGTATTTAAACACGCCGCTCGAGAGTTAGGTTTTGAAGCGGGAAAATCTATAAAGCTGGAATGCACCGATCAACATGGTTACTTTTTCCGTGTGACCTTAAAAGAAGAAAAAGGTTTGCGCCAAAATAAGAACTACAAAATTATTGATGTTATTAAGGGTGGAATACGATTTAACACTGAAGAATTGGTCGATTTAAATGAAGAATACATTCAGATCAATAAAAATTATGAAAATCAGCAAAAAAACATTGTCGCGGAAATTTTTGACGTTGCAGGTAAATTTTAACTCATCCAAAAATTGGAAACTTAAATTCAACTTTTAGCCGGTTATGGCGATACCCTTCGAAATTTGAACATCAACATTGCGAAAATTGATGTGCTGGTTTCCTTTGCAAACGTGGCTGCTTGTGCTCCAATTCCGTACGTACGGCCTCATATGCTTGAAAATGGCGGTGTATTGAAACTTAAAAAGGTACGGCATCCGTGTTTGGAAATGCAAGACACTTTTATTCCCAATGATGTTAAATTTCAAAGAGATGGGAAACTTTTACACGTGATTACTGGTCCCAATATGGGAGGAAAAAGCACATACATCAGAAGTGTTGGGGTTGTTGTCTTATTGGCACATATTGGAAGTTTTGTTCCTTGCTCTGAAGCTGAAATTTCCGTAGTGGACTGCATTTTGGCACGCGTTGGTGCTAATGATTCTCAAGTGAAAGGTTTGTCCACTTTTATGTTGGAAATGGTGGAAACTTCCAGTATTATTAAGGTGAGTTTTGAGGTAACCTGTTGTGGCGTATTTTGAAGAAAAACAACCTCTTTTAGAGCGCAACTTGTAATTCGTTAGTTTTAATTGATGAATTGGGTCGGGGTACTTCAACATACGATGGTTGTGGAATTGGATGGTCAATTGCTCAGTAGGTATGCGAGATCACCTAAAATGAGGAACTAATTTTTCTTTTATTAGGTATTTGGCCACTGAAATTAAGTGTTTCACTTTATTTGCTACTCACTTCCACGAAATTACTCAATTGGCTGAAAATTTGTCGATGGTGGATAATTTGCACGTTACAGCCGTTACTACTGATAAAACTATCACCCCACTCTATCAAGTGAGGGAGGGTGGATGTGATAAAAGCTACGGGATTCATTGTGCTAGAATGGTCGATTTTCCAAAAGATGTTATTGAGGTAAGCACTGGGGAAGTCTTCTCTTGGGAAGTAAACTAACTTTTGAGTATATTATAGGATGCAATACATCATCAACGTGAATTGGAAGATCAGGAAGGCATGAAATACATAAATAATTATGAAATGGACTTGAAACGTCAAGTTATTGAGGTAAATTCCATTTTTAACAAAGACATACAAATTTTCAATTTTTGTATCTTTAGGAGGGCGATAATTTAATACAAACTGCTTTGAATGAAATAAAAACCAACGGTTTGAACGTTTCAGATGATGATTTGTTGGGTTATCTTGAAAATATCAAACGTGATTTGGTGAAGGATAATCTTTTTGTTAAAGGTTTATTGGAAGATCATGATTAATTTGTTTTTACTCATTTGTTCGTGATTGATTGTATTTAACGTTTTTATAATAAAGTTATACCATTAACTGCAAAAGCCATGTCTTTATTCAACTAAACGGCATTTTAAAAGTGAAATCACCTGAGATGAAATAACGAATTTTTGCTGTTAAATACCGAAACCTTGAAGTTAACTTGAAATTACTAAGTCAACTATTTACTTGCTTATATGAACTTTTAAGTTTTGAAGATCAGATCTTGAAGTTACGAACTTTAAATTATCAAGTGGATAAAAGAGCCTTGTAATATTGCAATGTACTTTTAAGTTTCCCACCCCCCAATTAACTACACTAACATCCTGTGTATACCAAACTAACTTAATTTTCAATGATCAAAAATTTTAACTTTGGGGAGTTCACTTTTAAATCTAAATTTTCTTCGTAAACAAAAAAGGTTGCAAAAAATTCAAACCAAAAATACTCGTCAGATTGTAACTTTTATTTAAAAAAAAAATAAAATTTAAATCGAAACAAACAAAAAAATTTAGGTATGGAATGAAAAAATATTTCGAAATTTTATGTATGTACAAAACGATGCATAATAAACTTACATTAATATTTAGTAACTAAAACTTGACGTATTCATCGTAGAAATCACATTTTATGTTCTAAAAGTAAAAATACAGTAATAATTTAACCTAATCTTGCTTCAACTTTTCCGATTAGTGTTTCTGCTTTATCCTTTGCTACTTCATATGTGTTCTTTATTTTTCCACCTAAGCTACTCCAGAAACCTGGTTTTTCTGTAGTTGTTGGAGCTAATGTTATTTCTTCAATATTTTCTAAATTTTCCACAATATTATTGTGAGTTGCTTCAACTTGTATTTGTTGTGGTGGAATGTAGCCTCCATAACCGCCTGAAGTTACTCCATAACTGGTTTTAACATTTGTACTGCCAGTTACATAAGCATCTTGTTTTTGTATTTTATCTTCATTTGCTAATTTTGACAAGCTTTCTAACAATCCCGCATTTTTGCTTTCAATATCATCATCTACTGATGTTGTGGCAGCATATGTTTGAGCAACTTGATTTGGTTGTATACTTCCACTTTGGTGTTGATTATCATAGCTATGGCTGCCATAACCTGTCGATGGTGAATGATAACCTAATTGCGCATTTTGATTTGAAGAATAAATTCCAGTGTGGTATGATGAACCTCTATTTCCATATGATGATCCTCCACTTCCATAGGATGATCCTCCACTTCCATATGATGATCCTCCATTGCCATATGAAGAACCTCTATTGCCATATAATGATCCTTCATTGTGATGATAGGCAGACCCTCCATGTTGATAGGAAGACCCTCCATACTGATAGGAGGAACCTCCATGTTGGTAAGAGGAACTTCCATGGTGAGAAGAAGAAGCTCCATGTTGATATACTGAGTGGCCCAAATGCATGTTGCTATCGAATGTAGAACCCTGATTTTGATTACCAGCATAAATTCCAATTCCTACAGCTTGTTGGTTATTTGTGTGATGATGCTGTTGGTTGAAACCTATAGAACCACCCCCAATTTCGCTTTGTGTTTCGATTTGCTGTGTAATATCTTTTTGTCCATTAGTGTTTTCCTGCTGTTCATTACCTCCAATTTCAAAGTGACTGGTCTGATGCGTTATTTGGTTTCCAATACCAAGTTTTCCATTAACATCTTCAGTTTGTTGAGTGAGATCTTCTTGTTGTGTTAAATCAACCTGATGTTGACCATAACCTCCAATTTGTACTTTTCCACTATTATCTTCAATCTGTTGACCAAAATTGATTTGATTTTCGTTATATCCTCCAAATTGAAATTGACCACTTTGAGATGTTACTTGTTTAGATAAATCTACTTCCTGTTGAGCAAATGCTCCCGGAGTTGTATTGTTAATTCCTACTTCCAATTTTGGTATCTGAATATTTAACTGAGAACCGATATTCAGTTTTTCGTTTTCCTCTTCAATCTGTTGACTAAGATCGTTGTGCTGTTTTTGACTATCAACTTCTAATTTATTATGCCAATTTGGTTGGTTTAACTTGTCAACTTGTTGACCAACAAAATCAATTTGTAATTTCCCACGTGAGTCTTCTACTTGTTGAGTTAAATCATCTTCTTGTTGGTTCACATCGATTTTTTGTTGTCCAAATCCCCCAACTTGCAACTTTTCGCGCGAATCTTCCACTTGTTGCGTTAAATCAATTTGCTGTTGACCACCATATCCAATTTGTAATTTTCCGTGCGAGTCTTCCAATTGTTGAGTTAAATCATCAACCTGTGGAGTCAAATCGATTTGCTGTTGGCCAAATCCTCCAATTTGCAATTTTCCGTGCGAATCTTCCACTTGTTGCGTTAAGTCAACTTCCTGCTGACCTAAATCAATTTGTTGTTGACCTCCATAACCAATTTGTAATTTACCATGGGAGTCGACTACTTGCTGATTTAAATCATCCAACTGATGTTGACTCATATTAATTTGCTGGTGTCCAAATCCTCCAACTTGTAACATTTCGTGCGAATCTTCTACTTGTTGCGTCAAATCCTCTTCTTGTTGACCTAAATCAAGTTGTTGTTGACCTCCATATCCAATTTGTAATTTACCATGGGAGTCTACTACTTGTTGAGTTAAATCATCCACCTGTTGACTCATATCGATTTGCTGTTGACCAGTTCCTCCTACCTGCAATTTTTCATGTGAATCTTCCACTTGTTGCGTTAAATCCTCTTCTTGTTGACCCAAATCAATTTGTTGTTGACCTCCATAGCCTATTTGTAATTTACCATGAGAGTCTTCTACTTGTTGAGTTAAATCATCTTCTTGTTGGCTCAAATCAATTTGTTGTTGTCCAAATCCTCCAACTTGTAACTTTTCGTGCGAATCTTCCTCTTGTTGCGTTAAATCCATTTCTTGTTGACCTAAATCAATTTGCTGTTGACCTCCATAACCAATTTGCAATTTACCGTGCGAGTCTTCTACTTGCTGGGTTAAATCATCTTCTTGTTGACTCAAATCGATTTGTTGTTGGCCAAATCCTCCAACTTGTAACTTTTCGTGCGAATCTTCCACTTGTTGCGTTAAATCCTCTTCTTGTTGTCCTAAATCAATTTGCTGTTGACCTCCATAACCAATTTGCAATTTTCCGTGCGAATCTTCCACTTGTTGGGTTAAATCTTCTTCCTGTTGACCTAACTCAATTTGTTGTTGACCACCATAGCCAATTTGTAATTTTCCGTGCGAATTTTCTACTTGCTGAGTTAAATAATCTTCTTTTTGGCTTAAATCGATTTGCTGTTGGCCAAATCCTCCAACTTGTAATTTACCGTGCGAATCTTCTACTTGTTGCGTTAAATCATCTTCCTGTTGACCGAAGTCAATTTGTTGCTGACCACCATAACCAATTTGTAATTTACCGTGAGAATTTTCGACTTGTTGAGTTAAATCTTCTACTTGTTGACCCAAATCAATTTGCTGTTGACCACCATAGCCTATTTGTAATTTGCCGTGTGAACCTTCCACTTGTTGAGTTAAATCTTCTACTTGTTGACCCAAATCAATTTGCTGTTGACCACCATAGCCTATTTGTAATTTGCCGCGCGAATCTTCTACTTGTTGAGTTAAATCCTCTTCTTGTTTGCCCAAATCAATTTGCTGCTGACCACCATATCCAATTTGTAATTTTCCTCGAGAGTCTTCCACTTGTTGAGTTAAATCTTCTACTTGTTGACCTAAATCAATTTGTTGTTGACCACCATATCCAATTTGTAATTTTCCGTGCGAGTTTTCTACTTGCTGAGTTAAATCATCTTCCTGTTGATTTAAATCAATTTGTTGTTGTCCTCCATAACCACCCATTTGAAATTCTTGGTTTCCATATCCACCTTGGAATTTATTATGCGAATTATATGCCAGTTCTTGTTGCCCCTGGGTATTTTCTTGCCTGTGACTTCCAAAATGCAAATGACTTCCGGTATTTAAATTGGATTGTGAATGACCATAACCACCAAAGTGAACTCTTCCACTACTTTGTAAATTTCCAACTTGAAGTGTACTCGTATATGTGGGGTTTTGGTTTTCTGAAGTCTCTTGTACATGATGATGTCCTCCATAAGTTCTTAATTGTAATTTAGCATCCACAACTTTTTGTTTATCATCTGAATCGTCTAGGTTTTGTTTGTTTTCAAAAACTAACCTTTCACGAAGATCTTGCTCTCCATTATTATCGTAATATGTAGAAGGATCATCACCTTGCATTTGATCACAGTCTGGTCCATTACCTCCATAAATAATTTGACTTGATGTTGGATTATATCCCGAAGTGTAGCTTGCTCCACCACTTCTGTAAGTTCTGTAATTGGAATTTGAAGAACTGCTGTAACTGTACGATTGTTGTTGCTGTTGTAAACCACTTTGTAACTGAGCGATTAAATTGTTTTGAAGTTGTTGAGTTAAATCACTGAGCTGCTGGGAATTATAATTTGGAGAGCTACTGTATCCACCGCTAGTTGCCATAGAGTAATATTGTGATCCTCTTTGCGCTTGATGACCGTATCGCTGATTTATGGACTGCTGTAAATGTTCGGTTAAGTTTCGTTTTAATTCATCTGTAAGTTGCTGTAGAATTGCATCATTGTATGCTTGCGTGTTGTACGAACTTTGAGAATTATAAGAACTTCCTTGTTGTTGATATTTTCTTTCTTGTTCTTGAAGGGCTACTTGGAGCTGACGTGCAAGGTCTGCTTGAACGTCTGTTGTGATAACTCGAAGGTCGGCAGGGACATCACCACTTACTGTAAATGTGGTTATAGATGGTGTGTAATATGTGGTGTGCGTTGAAACTCCAGTAATTTGGGAATTTTGTGGATAACTTCGTGTTTCTGAGTGCGTGGGATAAGTACGTAACATTCCAGTTGTTTGTTGGGCATTTGCTACGTGAACCCGTCCTCCACCAGTTTTGATACCGTAATTGGTGGAAGGTTGCGTATAATAGTTGTTATTGCCGGTTTGCTGATTAGAACTGGTTTGGCTATAGGTGGTAAGGTAGTGGTTGTACTGTTGTCTAAATTTCTCGCTTAACTGTTGGACGAGCCTATCTTCTAACTGTTGCCGTGTGCTTTCCAAATCATCGACTCTGTAGTTTGGTTGAGATTGTTGTAAGTTGTTAGCAGTGACGGAATAATAGTAAGAACCTCGTTGTTCCTGTCTTCCATAATTTCTATTCAATTCATTATCCAATTCTTGAGTTAAATTTCGCTTTAGTTGTTCTATAAGGTAGTTCAAGTCGCTTTGATAATTTATTGATGATCTACCATTTGGTTGGCTGTATCTGGAAATTTGATCGGTAACTGCTTCATCTATTTCATTGCGTGTACTGGTTTCTACAAGGTGCGATATATCTGTTAACGATATGGTTCTGGGACGGTTGTAAGTTTGCCCATTGGGAACTGTATATGAATCGGAAGTAACATGAGTAGGGGTGTATCCAGAATGTCCAGTATTGGAATTATAGTTAACATTGTGAGAAGAAGTAGATACCACGTATTGGTTATATTGTTGTCTGAACTTTTCGTTTAACTGTTGGATGAGTCTATCTTCTAGCTGTTGCCGTATGGTTTCTAATTCATCAGCTCTATAGTTGGGTTGAGATTGCTCCAAGTTGTTAGCTGTGACGGTATAATAATGTGAACCTCTTTGTTGTTGTGTTCCATAATTTTTTACCAATTCATAATCCAACTGGCGAGTTAAATTCTGCCTTAGTTCTTGTACGAGTAAGTTTAAGTCGGTTTGATAATTTACTCTTCCGTTTGGTTGTCTATATTTGGAAATTGCATCGGTAATTGCTTCATCCAGTACATTACGCGTATCTGTTTCCACAAGGTGCGATACATCTGTTAACGATATGGTTCTGGGGCGGTTGTAAGTATTGTACGACTGCCCAGTTGGATTTCTGTATGAATCCGGAGTAAGGTGAATAGGATTGTATCCAGAATTTCCAGTATTAGCATTATAGCCAGTTTGGGAAGAGGTAGCCACCGAATGACTACTGGTTTGGGATCGTATACTGTTTTGCAATTGCCTTGTAAGTTGTTCTTCGAGTTGTCTTCTTAGTTGTTCCACTTCTTGAGAATTATAGTTGTACTGTGCATTGTACGCTTGTCCATATTGTTGATTTTGCCTAGAATATTGGCTCAATTCTTGCTGTAACTGTGCTGTCAAATTATTTCTAAGTTCTTGTTCAAGAATTTGATAATTATTATTTTGGTATGTGCTACTGCTGGCAGAGTGTCCTTGTTGTTCTGAAATCGCTTGCTGTAACTGTCTGGAGAGATCGGCTTGCAACCTTTGCGATAAACTTGATAAGTCGCCTGATGATTGACCTCCTACCCCACCAACATTTCCAGTACTAAAGGATGCACTCGCAGAGTATCCACTTGTTCTATGATAAGACGACGCTGCTCCACCTTGACCAGCCAAACCATTTTGGTTGGTGGTTTCTCCGTAATTTGACAATCTATTGTTTTGACCTAATCCGCTCGTTTGCTGAAGGTAGAAATCGTTATTTTGATTTCGTAATTTAGGATTGGTGTATTCCAAATGATTTCCGAACGAATCTACCTTTGGTGCAGTCCGACCATCCAAATCTCCTTGTTTTGCGTAATAACCTTCGTCGTCTTTCTTATGTTGTAACTCATTGTTTTGGTAAGAGGCTTCTGAACTCTTGTATTGGTATTGTTGCTGATATTGGCCGTCGGGACGTCCCAGGACAGTGGTTAATAGTGCACACAAAATTAGTGTGTTTTTCATCTGAAACAAGAATAATGGTAAAATATTAAAAAAAAAATGATCATGCAAAATTTGGGACTTAATTACAAAATATTGGGGAAAAAATCTTGAAAATAAAACGAAATTTTGATAAAACGAAGTGATGATTTTTATTCTAAAAACATTGCATAATCTACGCTTTCTTTTAAATAAAGACTTTTATTATCAATTTCTTCGAGATTTGATAAATATTTATTTTTTGATCATTTTTAAGAATTTTTCTTTTTGTAAAAAATGCTGATAAGCGCAAGTTTCTACTCACTATTACTTCATTTGAACTTGCAATTGCGATAAAAAGAAATAATATTTTACTATGTCATAGGTTATTTAATTGTGATAAATTAATTATATAAAAACGATATTAATTTCTTGTTTTTATTTGTAATTAATTATTATTATTCTTTGTTCATATTTCGAAAATTTAAACCGCTATCATTTGGCACAAAGATCTCAAAAGTAAAAAAAAACAAAACCCACATTAATAAATTATACAGTATTTGATTGTTGTTCAAAAGGCGAATGTCCCAAAGTAATCATTTTAAAACTTTTTTTCCCCGAAAAAGTTATATTATGTGCTTTTCGGATTCTGCTATTGATTTATCATGAAGGTACATATTATTATCATTGAAAAAAGTAGGGGCTCAGAAAACGTGTCAAATGGTGTCAACGACCATAAACACCGTTGAAGACCGAAGGTTATTCTATGCGGCCAAAGGCCGAGTCATACCAGCAACAGAATGTCTTTAGCGAGGTTGAACTGGATTAACAGTCGGATGCTACCATATAACTGAACCGTGCCAAAGACCAAAAACTCCTGGACGAGGTCAAAGGCCGAGTCTTATTAATGGAAGATTTTCTTTCTAAGGTGACTAAATCATGCATGGTCCAGATGACTTATACGGCTGTACTGATGCACAACGAATATGTAATTCATATTAGGTATATAAAGTTACCATATCGTCTCATTTCGAGCAGGATAGCTCCGTTTTGAGGCAGGGTGTACTGTTGTTCCCAAACAAAGTCTCGGGACGCCAAAGGGAAAGAGATGAGCAAAAACTATAGAAATGTTAAACAAAATATTATAAAAAGTCATTGCCCCGTTTAAAGTTCAAAAATAAATAGTCACGTTATTCATACATCATATAATTTATTTAAAAATAATATCTAATGTGAATACCGACCGAAGTTAGGCCTAAACTTCCATAAAATCAAGGAACTTGATCGAAAGGGCGCTGTACGAAGTCATGGAATTTCTCCAATAAGATTAGATGAAAACCAGCAGCTCTGCAGCAGCTGATCTCACAGAGAAGAAGTTGTAGTTCAAAGTAGAACAATTTGTGTTTAGATTGTCTACAAGTACAAATTGTGTAAAAATTAAATACAATTTGTGTTAGAAAATAGTACAGCTGTTCTAGAAATTAATAAAATTGTGATAAAAATAAGTACAATTTTACTAAATTTTTACACAATTTGTACTTGTAGACAATCTAGACACAAATTGTTCTACTTTTTCGTACAATTTTTTCTGTGCTCTACTTTTTTAATCGAAATCCTGTTATTGTATCTTATTATTATGATTTTATTATTAAGCATGCAATTGCTCAAAATAATTCGATGATGGTAGATATGGGTAATTATTAGAGGTGAGATGTTTAGGTCGTATAAAATCAAAAAAAGGTACCTAAAAAGGTTCTAAAAAAAGCGATTTTAGGTCCTATAAACACAAAAAAAAGTCCTGTAAAGTACTAAAAAAATTATTTTGTACCTGAGCACTCTTAAATACCCACTGAAAATTTGTAATTTTTTTTAGGTTAGCACATATGGTAAGCTGCCACCACCGAGCAACAAATTCAAATTTAAAAAAAAAACAATAAAAAAAGTTTAATTTAGGTTAGGGGCGTCGTAAGGGTGAGATTTTTTTTCTATTTAAACTGACAATTTAAAAAAAAGTATCAAAAATGCTAAAATAGGTCGTAAAAATGAAAAAAAAGGTTGCCAAAATGCTAAAATAGGTCGTAAAAATTAAAAAAAGGTAAAAATAAATAAGGCTTAAATAACATAGTTTTTCATGAAACAAATTTTGGAACCAATAAAATAAAAATAGGACGTAAAATAAAAAAAAGGTAAAAACCTAAAAATCTCATCTCTAGTAATTATCAATATCATAAGGATTCGATTTAAACTAATAATGGGACCGCCAACAGTTTCTCTCACCGATTTGCACCATTTTTATTATACCGTTTGGTCATTATTATAGGAATACATCAGGTGAAAATTTAAAGTTTCGAAGCTTATTAGCCAATTTGGATAAAATTGATTTTGAAGAATCAATTATTCCTATATGATTAGTACTGTATAAATTGCATTTGGGTTATGTCAAGGTTAACCATGTACTTTTTATGAGAGCGATATGGGTTGCATAATGTAAAATGCAATGTAAAATTACCTGCAATTTTCGTTCTTCGATTTTCTCCAAATTGGCTGAGTTTCGAAACTTTAAATTTTCACCTGATGTACTCCTAATAATGACCAAAACAAATAACAAAAATGGTGCAAATCACTGAATAATTATTTCGAAAAAATAGAATAATAGCACAGGAACACTCATGCAGGATGAGGGGGTCAACAGTTACTGCGTAAACTGAGATAATAAAAATTGTAAACACACTGGTACAGCTAGCAAAGAAGGCGGCGGGGAACGACTTACCCTTATCATAGGGTATGAAGAAATTTGGGGGAAACCAGAGGGGTCGGGGTACGGAGTATCTTCCGGTTTTACTTAATTTTTTTTTGTATAATTGCCATTGATATTAGGATTTTTAATGAATTTTTTCTGTAGGGCCTAAAGATGGGGGAGGGGGGGCAATGGTCTTCTGCTCCTACGCACTTGCACGGGAATAATATTTTATTTAACTTTGTTTTTTCAAGTAAAATAGTGTAATATAATTGTATAGTCTTGTGTAATAAAAAATATTCAATTTGCTAGAAAGTTCCTCCTCCCTATCAAATAAAATTATCAACCAAACAAATTGTTGGTTTATCGTAATAGGCATTTACTAAAATTTTACCGGTATAACAATTGAATATTTGAACGCCACCTTTTGAACCGGTATCTACCGCTACAATTTTTGTAAATGTCTAATGAAGCCGAACAATTACATCATTTACGTACTACACCATTTCCAGTTTTTGCCTTCGTCGTAAAGTCATTTATTAAATTGGTCAAGAAGCAATACGAAGAAAAAGAAGAGGCCGCTTGATCAGTTATTTATGTTTGTAAGTAACATAATTTTTGGTGACCTTGCAGAGCTTTGGAGCGGAGCCCGATGACAAAAATTTTAAAAAAATGTCTAAAAATTTTGTAAAATGAAATTTTGAAATCGAAAATTTTAATTTTATTATTGCTAATGACAGCTCTAGCTGATAAGATTAATTCGAAAATGTATTTTGAATCTGATAGTCCCTTTATTCTACCAATTGAATTGGTAGCAGAAAATTCTTTAAGATTTAAATTAGCAAAAGAAATTATTTTTAATTCTGTATCGCGTGTTGGTTGATAACAATTTGTGATAACTGATAAGAAATCGTTTTTATTTTTCATATTATTTTTCGAATTGTTTTTCATCGTGATTTCTAAATATTCGTAGTTCGTTAGTAAACTTTGTTAAAGGCATTTTTAATTAATATTATAGTTAAAAAAAAATTATTTAAGAAAAAAAAAAGATATTTTCAATTTGGAATTCCATTTTAACTTTTTTGCCTGGAACATGGAGCGTAGCGAAGCTCGGAGGAGGTGCAGATATTTTGATGTGAAGGGAAGCAATTTGAAAATTGATCTGCTCCAAATCAATAAAGTAAAATTAATTAAATTAATACTACACTAAAATGTAATTCGAAAACTTAATTTTTCAATAATTTCAAATTTATAAACCCTCGTCATAAAACCGATCACCCAAATTTTGTTATTAAAACAATTAAAAACAAAAAAAATTAGGTAGGTACTATATGGATTTTTGATTTGAGCATCAAATGCACCAACTACCGATCGTTACAATTGGTTGGGGTAATCAATATAATATGATGACCAAGTATTTTAAATCAAAATTATGGAATAATTTCCAAAAAAATACACTGAATTGGTAAGAAAATAAATTTAGAAAAATAATTAAGGACTACAATATTTTTATACAAGAAAGAATAATTTAAATTAAAATTTTAAATAAAAATAGTTTAATAAAGAGATCAATAATTACGAGGTCGATATTAACGAAATATATAAAATAATTTGCATTCTTTTAGTATCTGTAATAAAAACATTTTCTTTGTAACCGATTCCATCCTTTTCAAAGTTAATTTTTATTGGGATATTTAAATATTAAAGAAAGCGCCATAGGCGATTTGTTTTAGACAAGATAAATTTTGAATTTTTTACCTTGAAGAGGGCAAAAATTCATGCAGATAAATAAATATTTTAAAGAAAAAACTATGATTTTAAAAACTGAAAACTTCCCTTAATCAAAAATTTGAAGCGTGAAAATGTGAAAAATTTTAATAAACTCACGTTTGGTTTAAAGCCACACACAACGGGCGAAATAATTTTTATGAACTTGTTAAAAAAATCAAAACATAAGTACTGAACAGTTTAACTTTGCTAACAGTTATTTATACTGTTAAATTATCATTTTAAATCTCCCCCCTACATTTTAGCATTTATTTAAATTTCATTTTAGTAGGATGTATGAAAACAAGTTTGAATCGTCCTTCGACGAAACCACAGGAAGGTTTTTGAAAAAGCCGTTTCAACAAATGATTTCATGGAAATTCGTGTCAATATGTAGCTCCGAGTTTCAATAATTTCGTTTTTGCTATTTCTGATTTACTTGTTTTTTGTTTCTGTATATTCTAATAGGTCATCAGAGTAGGGCACCCTATCAATTTAAGTCAAGAGATCAACGTAAATGATGTGAAAACAATTTTATCCTTTTATCTTTCGCTCAATTCTTCGAATCATTATCGAAGATGTATTTCGTCTTACGAGATTTTGAAAATCTTTCTCATAAATTATTAATTACTGGAAAGAATATTTTAATTTATAATGTACTTATTAGTAAGTTATAACTTTGTTACACAATTATTGTATCCTATTTCCATATTGGATACAGGTAACAACAAAATGAGTAATTAAATTCCATACTTAAAGTTCATTAATTTTAGTACTATTTAAAAAAAATTTCCGAGAACTTTTGTATTAATCATCACCATGTAGTTAGGGATTTTTAAATTATTTTTTTTTCACTTTCGTTTGTAAGTCGTTTGTGGTGTTTAGTTTTTTTTGTTGATAGTGTCGATGGTAAGTGGATAAACCATTACTAAAATGTATCCTTCAAGGTTCGAGAAGTTTCAATGGTAAATATGCATTTTGTAAACACTTCATCAGAAAATCGTCTGCGGCGCTATTCACAAATAAATAGCAGTCATACTTTTTAAATACTCAATGCCGTATAGAGGAGTTTTTCCCATGTTTTACCAATGATTTCAAAGCTTTCATTTGAGTGGTGAAAAGCAAACGCTTTATATAGATCATAATTTTATTTGCCAGGGGGCTGGAACTCTCAACTGTAAAAATTGGAAAAACAAGAACAAACGCCAATAAAGTCAAAATTTTGCAAGACTCTCTCATGATCCTTCTTTAAGATGAAATTATAAAATAGGTTTAAGTATGGTTAGAAGTCTGAAAAGCTCAGCTCAACGTAAAAATTCTAATGACGCGCCTGAATGGAGTAATATATTCAGAAACCTTTAGCATGTTTCATTGTTTGCAATAAAATTATGAAGTATTGGCTGTTAAGCTTCATCTTCATTTTTTAATGATAAAAAAGTTTTAGTTGATAATTATCATTAAGTAAATTTGAATTAACTGTTAACTATTATTAACCAATTACAAAGTGAAATTATTCGAAAAATTGGAAAATTTAAATTTGAATTTGTTTATTTTGCGTTTTACTAATAAGAATTCTATGTTTGAATGTATCCTGTATATTTTTGACTTTATTGTATAATTTTGTGTCATGATAATTTATTGATTTATTAATTCACAACGAGTACCAGTAAGTTAGTGTGATTAAGAAGTTATTTAAAGAGTACTCGTAACATTTCAAAATATGCACATAAATTGAACATGCGTAGGTAGGTATTATTATAATTTAGAGAAAAGACAAGTAATTGTTCTGGTCAAGATGAGATTTTTTATTTATGACGACAATTTTCAATAAATATTGATAAAAAGCTTTCAAAAAATTATTACAGGAGATGTATTTTTCGTCTTGTTTTATTTCTTTTTTATTTATTTAACCCCTGTGGCTGGGGTTGATTTTTAAGACCCCTGTAGTTGGGGGTCTCGAAGTGCATTAACTACTGAGTTATTAGCACTTCACCACAGCCTTGATGCAGATGTCCACTGGAAGGCCGAGCTAAGAAATTCTGCGAGGTCCGCGATTTGAACCCAGAATTTCCGCTCCGTAACTCAACTAGCGGTCACATCACTCCACGACCGTGGATTGTTTTATTATTTCTGTTTTTAAGTTTCTGGAAATCAATTGGTTTTTCCTTTTTAAAAAATGACATAACATTTCGGTACAGTTTATGATACAGAAATCATAAAAAAGGGTTATGACAACATCTTTTTCAATCTTTTTATAGAATAACCTG
This sequence comes from Rhagonycha fulva, assembly GCA_905340355.1. Classification (NCBI taxonomy): domain Eukaryota; kingdom Metazoa; phylum Arthropoda; class Insecta; order Coleoptera; family Cantharidae; genus Rhagonycha; species Rhagonycha fulva. The sequence continues at coordinate 43,333,665 of HG996556.1, forward strand.
TGGTTTTCTTTATGTTCAACGGTACAAAATAACACAGGACGCACTATTAGACTATTACCCTGGGGCTTACGATATACCAAGGCTAACTTTTCATTCATTCGGATAAGTAGAAATACAACAATTAAATAATATGTAAAATGGCATAAAAATTAAAGTCAACTAGACAGAAGTTCCAGTAGGAAATTGGTTAAATGACATTGCGTCTGCATCCGAAGAATTTTGGTGTTACCTATAAACATACAATGTTTCTTTGTTCCAAATGTCAACATTCATTTTATTATTAAATAATATAATATGATGTGTTTAGGAGCGTCGAGTCGAACAACACACCTGGGACTGGCGCAAACGTCACCAAGTCACTCAAGTCACACACAGCCAAAAAGTTCTGCTGTCGAAATAGTGTACAAAACCCAATTTTTAATTTTTGGGTGTCAGAAAGTAGCAACTAAAAAGTGCGATTGTATAATAATTTAACAGTATATAAGAAAACAAAATAAAACAATTAAGCATCTTCTGGTTTAAGTTCTGTATCCACTAACGATGGATGAGGTAGAGCCATGATTGATTCGGAATCGGGAATTATTCGGTGTAGTAAAGCATCCATAATGGTAAATCCTATATTTGAGTCATCGTCATCACCACCTGGAGGTTGTTGATCAGTTACATCGTCTCCTTGTGCACCAGTCATTTCTTCATGTAAACCAGATGGCATTTCAAGAGTGAAATCAGATAGCCCTTGTTCTTCTTCTTCAATATTGAAGAAATTGATTTGTTCGTCGTACGTTAAGGATAACTGCGTGCATTCTTCAAAGCGATCATGTGGTATTTGTTGCTGTTCAATCTCCTCTAAAAGCCGTTTCATTATACGGCGGGTATAGTAACCTTTATAAGCAGCCTAGAAAAGTTTAGATTCCAATTTTAAATTTTTATTATAATAACACAAAACCTTAATAAGTGTGGCAGCTCTATTAGCTTCTTCGTATGTGACTCCCGTCTTTCTGTACAACCTTAAGGTACTACGTGCTGCTACACGCCAGTCTACCATTCCTTTCAATAAATCATGAGCCAATTCTTCTCTCTTCTTGAACGCTTTATACGCGTTTTGAATAATAACAGCAGCCTCTTCAGCCTGTTCGAGAGTGACATTTGCTTTATCCAAAACTTCGTCAATTATTGTTTTTTCGTCAGGTTCTTCCCCTAAAAATTCAAAAGAATAATTTACACTTCTCTCAAATTACCTCGTCTTACCGCCTCTCAAAAATTGGGCCTTTTCGTTGTAATACTTTCGGAACGCTACCTGTATAATAGTGGCTACTCTGTCTGCTTCTTCTCTGGTCATTCCGGTGCGAGCTAATAAATCGGAGATTGTTACACCGACTTCCGTTATGCTTTCGACAAATCTAGCAGCAACTATTAATAAAAAATTCAAAAATTTAGTTTTAAAATTTTTCCTGTCTTTGAATTTGGACCTCGAGCGTTTTCGAGCGTTATCATTAATGCGTCTAAATAATCCGCTATAAAGCTGTAAATTTGATCGGGTTGACTTCTCAGCACCTAATTAAAAACGTTTACAAAAAACAACATTGGAACATTGAAAAGAAAAAGTACTTCTCTGGATATATCGCTCATTAATTCTCGTAAACCATCCGGAATGGCGTAAATGTATTTTGCGCAATGTCGTTGTAGCAAAACATCCATTGCGTCTCAATATATTTTAAAATTTTTGCTCAGTGAAATATGAGGATAAGAAATGTCAAATTTTCTAGCTTACTTTAAAACGTGAGCTACATCAATTTTGGCAGGGGTGTGCGTTCCACGAGACGAAAGGGAAGAGAAAATGCATTTGAAAAATTAATTTGTTTATTCACAATGAAAATTGTAAAAAGGGCAAGTCATTTTTTGACCAAGTTTTTCAAAGAATTCATTTTATTATATTTATTACAATAAATAATTAAAATTTAATATAATAGGTATGCCAAGGTTTCGCTTTGCGTCGTATCGATTTACCTGATTTTGATTTGCGTTGCCTCAAAAATGTAAGACCGAAAAATTGATCTGCATCGGTATGATTTTATAGGTGCATGTCCCCCCCCCCCCAATTCGAATTTTGACTTCAAAATAGTCTAAATCGTTTGTGCATCGTTTGTACCTGTTTGTGCAAACATTATTTTCGTTTGTACCCAAATAGTTTTCGAGAAATTTCAAAATTTTGCTGGGGGAGGGGGGCTGGAGACATGCTTTTCTAAATTTCGAATTTTGGATTTAAAATAGTCTAGAACGTTCGTACTTTATTTGTACTTGTTTGTGCAAGTTTTATTTTCGTTTGTACCCAAATAGTTTTTTAAATTTTCAAGAAATACATCAAGGAAACTGACGCGCATGAGTGGATTAACGAGATTCTGGGTAACACTTTCAGGGTCACGTTCAAAATACTCTCTATCGTTTGTACTTCGTTTGTGCCTGCTTGTGCAAGTTTTGTTTTCATTTGTACCCAAATAGTTTTTGAGATTTAGGTTAAATTTGTATTTACTATATTAGGTTTTTTTAATCAAATAAAAAATTTTAATCCTTTAAAATAGAATTAAACTTGAGCGTTATTGTACGGAACTTGCTCGGAGTAGTACTCTAAAATTTAAATACTCATAACTTGGCCGAAAATCTAATTAAAATGATGGGAATAGAAGCTCATTGAGGCTCAAACGGTGTTTCAACGTTTGACCTTAAGTTTATCGCAAAATTTCAATTGTTGGAATTGTGTTGGAAGCATATCTACGTGCCCCTCCCCCCAAAGTTTTCTTGAATCACTCCACCATAGTTTGTTATCACAGTCCTAGTGCAACCGGAACACACTTTGCTCTAATTGATTGGTGTAAAATCATCAATCCCCTTTTACAGCAATCAATTTTCACAATTGTTTATACTAACTTGCTTAGAGTAGTTTGGAATAACATGAGAAATAGATCTACTATCAAGCTTATAATACTTGAAACTTGGAAGCAAAAACAAGCACAAACGAATTACAAACGATCTAGATTATTTTGAATCCAAAATTCAAAATTTAAAAAAATTTTATGTGCTTCTCCGTGCTAAGAGAATCTCGTTAATCCAATCATGCGCGTCGGTACTCATGATGTTTTTCTTGAAAATCTGAAAAGCTATTTGGGTACAAACGAAAATGAAACTTGCACAAACAAGTACAAACCAAACACAGACGTTTTAGACTGTTTTTGTATCAGAAATTGGAAATTTTAAAGAAATTTTGTTTTACCACGTGTTACCTAGAATTTCGAAAATCTCAAAAACTATTTAGGTACAAACGAAAATAAAACTTGCACAAACAAGCACAAACGAATTACAAACGATTTAGACTATTTTGGTCTATTCGAGTCAAAATTCGAATTGGGGGGGGGGGGCCTGAGGACATGCACTTTGATTTTATTTGTGTTCTATCAGATAACATAAATCGGATAGTTTTGCATTGAACAAGGGCGGATCCAGAAACTTTTTCAAGGGGGAGTGATTTCATAGATTGTTAAGAAAAATACCAAAATTGATAGCCTTTTTTCCACTAATTTTAGTTTTTACGTTATATTTATAATGCATAATTTTCCCAACGGGGGGAGATCGTTTCCCACCCTGGATCCGCTCTTAGCATTGAATGTCGAGATACCGTGATGGTGTAAAAATAGATCTACTCCTTTCCTAGTAGCACACTTTGCCGAGTGGCACCGGTCTAGAGGAATATTTTTAGTTAGTACAGCGTTAAGGCCGTGTGACACGTGTGTAAATTTATTAACTTTGTTAGAAAATTTGATAACAACTCATTGATTGGTTGGTTCAATTAAGCACTCTTAAAAAATGTCGCTGAAATTATGAATGGAATTTGCAAATGTTTGATTTGGTTGAACGCAACCATAAAATAAAGGTAAAAGCTTTATTTTAGACCTAGTGAAATTTAGACTTCATGGCATCAAATTTAAAGTTGTGAATTGTGATATAGTTATTTAACCTTAAAACTTTTGAACAAGAGATAATTAATCCGAATTGTTACAAACATAGTACAAAAAGTTTCCAATTTTATATTATTTCTATATGTAAGTAATATAAATTAATTTTACGTTTTTTTGTTACAAATTTGTAGAATGGGGGATTATTGGAATTACAATTCTGCACCACCGCAAAATCCATACGATGGTGGCAATTATTCATCAAATTATACGGGATGGGAGCCGTCTCAACCTGCTTTAGTTCCTCCCTATCCTCCTCCTACGCACGTCCCTGTTCCACCTCCTGCAACTTTCACACAACCACCGCCTCCGGTACACCATTACCCTGCAAGCTATTACTGTGGTACTTATCCCGTGGCTCCTAACACTTCTAACCCTTACTACGGTAACACTTCTTATCCTGGTTATGAAAACTATCCGTACAATTATCCCCCTCCTAATTATAGACCTAACGAGTACAGTCAAACCGCATATCCAAATGTGACAGTAAAACAGGAAGCTGATTATAACAGTCCTTCTACTTCGGTTTACAACTTCAAAGATGAATTGGAATCGTACAAAAGTATACAAAATGGTGCAAAGTCGACAGACTACAAACCTAAACATTCTCATCGAAGAGATTCTCGCAGTCTTTCACCCAACCGTAGAAGCGAATACAGACACAGATCACCATCAAAGTATGATTCATCCAAGAAAGGCTTTTCCAGACGTTCACGATCAAGAGAACGTTCAGTTCATTCTGTTAGCACTTCATCTTCGAGAAGTAAGACTGAACGAGATCAAATTCTATCTAAATGGCGCAAAAATTACTGTTCCACTCGGGAGGAAGTATGTAATCGAATCAAAGAATTAGAAAGGATTAACCAAGAAGAAGTGATCGAAAATGAAATGAATATTTGGACTCGCTCAACTCCTGCTGATTTATTTTATGAGAAAGACGAGGAGAATCCTAAATGCTCGAGGGCTACTGCTCGATTATTGAACATATGTGATACCTTTAATGAGACTTTAGTGCAACGGACTAAAAAAATTAATTCGTTGAAACCTAAGTACGAACCACCGCCTCGTAAAAATAGGGCTAGGTTGTGCAAACATAAGAGTGAGTAATTTTGTTCTATTATTTTTAGTTTTATTAATAATAATTTTAAAATGTGCAGCCGAGGAGACTAGTAGTTCGGGAAGTTCTGAAGAGGAATTGACGGATGAAGAAGATTGCAGTATGGAAGAGTTAACCAGGAAGCAGCAGCATCCTGATCGTTTGCATCCAGAAATGTGGTAAGAAACTAAGTTGAGGTTTTGTTCACTTTTTTAATTTCATTTATGTTTTTATTAAACATATTTTTAATCAAAGGCCAGTCGATAACGGTTTTATTGTCGAAATAATTAGGAGCGAGCTCACGCTCATGTAATAACTTATGAATGATAGTTAAACTCAGTTTTTTCAAATAAAGGTACAACGATTCTGGAGAAATGAATGATGGTCCGCTCTGTAGATGTTCAAAAAAAGCACGTAAGTGCGGTATACGGCACGGGATTTATGCGGGAGAACAATTTCTTCAGAAGTGCAGGAAAAATTCCAACAATGCTGATAAACTGTATCACTACAGAATTACGATTTCACCACCAACCAATTTTTTAATAAAAACGCCTACGATTATACAGTACGACGAGCACGAATTTATATTTGAAGGATTTTCTATGTTTTCGCACTTTCCTTTGTTAAAATTGCCTGTTTGTAAAGTTATAAGGTTCAATATTCAGTATTCCATTTTGTACATTGAAGAAAAAATTCCTGAAAATTTTACAATTTTAGAATTGGATATGTTTTGTAAGTAACAGAAATATTATTTTGGGTTTGGCCTTATTTTACATTTTTTAGACGATTATTTATTTAAAGAAGTTTTGGAGTTGGTGGATTTAGATTTGAAAGCTGCAGGTGACAGCAGTGGCTGTTCACAATTTCATTTCATGCCACGATTTGTAAGGGAGTTGCCTGATAATGGTAAAGAAATTTTGTCTATGAAAGAAGTGCTCCAGTATTTTCTGGATAATGCAAAATTACTGATCGAAGAATCTCAATTGGAAGATATGGTCAAGATGAGTCAGTACGAATGGCAGAGCTATGCAGATGAAATTAAAGTTAGGGAATTATATTAGTTGGATTGAAGTTTACCTCATTTTGATTTTTCTTAGGGAATGGTGGTGACTTATCCTGGAAAGAAACCTTGTTCAGTTAGGGTAGACCAGCTGGATCGTAATAAAGACTTGCAGGAACCTGGAAATTATAAATTTCCAGAGGTTGTTCATTTTGGAATCAGACCCCCTCAATTGAGTTATGCTGGAAATCCAGAGTAAGTTACCTTGGCTTTTTATTGTAGTTAAATTTTTACATTCAAATTTTGGTTTAGTTATCAGAAGGCTTGGAGAGATTACGTCAAATTTCGCCATCTTTTAGCTAATATGTCTAAGCCCACATTTGAAGATAAGCGAAAATTGGAAGCAAAAGAAAATAAATTACAAGAAATGCGTACCCAATCCAAGATGAAACGTGATGTCACTGTTGCTGTCTCTGCCAAAGGATTTTATCGAACTGGAATAATGTGTGACATAGTGCAGGTAAAACTGTCAGTTATTTTAAGTTAAAAATTGACTCAATTTTTGTTTTTCATGGTTATTTTATTTTACTAAGTTTTCACTTTAGGCCAGTGCCTACGATCGCAATTATTTTGTTAGTTTTATGTTTAATATAATATTATGTTTTATAAACTGAATGATACCACTAGAAAAGTCTAATGCAAATTTTGGTCAAAATAACTAAGAAATTTTGTAGAGCATAAGATTTACTACAACTTTTGTATTTATAATTTTCTTCTATCTTTAATAGTAATAATAATAATAATGCACCATGGTAGAAAACAACTTTTAATATTTTTAGTTCCAAAAGTGTCTAATACATTTTTGGTTTGTCTAAAAAATTGTGATACAGATATTTAACCCTCCATTCAACGGGTGAGCTAGTTTTACATGTAAAAAGAGACTGATAGACCCCACCTGTTGAATGGAGGGTTAAAATCTGTTTAAACCATTTTATTATCTTTAAAAATATGTCTCAAGAAAGTGTTAATACTTTTTTGGTAACTTCAAAAACAACCAAGATATTGTCATTTATCGAAAAGTTAAATAATCAAACTTTTGCCTATAACTCAAAAACAAAAAAAAGAGAAAATTCTCTTCCCATACCAGAACAACTTTTTTTATTTTGCATTTTCAAAACTACCTAAACGCCTCCAAATTTTTTTTTGTATTTTTCCAAAAAGTCCAAGTTTTTTGGTTATTTTACGTTGAAACTTCAATTTTGGCGTTTGACGTATAAGAAGCAACCTTTAACAAGCTATTACTCCGTTTGTATTGAGTCTACAGACACCATTAACTTACCATTGTTTTTGTTTTTTTAAAAGCTACATTTTTAATGAGATTAATTTTTTCGATAAAATACTTACATTTTGAGTTATTCGCTAAAAACCGTCTGAAAACGTGTTTTTTTCACTCGCGAATAAATCGCAAAGTATTGACTTCCTGAAAAAACTTTATAGAATAAAAGTTGCTTAGAATTAGTCAATCTATCCATTCCTGGACTTTTCAATGAAACATTTTTCACCCCCGAGAAGGGTGGCATCCACTCCTAGGGTAAAAGCAACCACCGGAACAGTCTCAACTTTGAAGGAGAGGGTAAATTGATGGTATCACGTCGTTACGCCTAAAACCACTACGCCTAAAACACTTACGACTAAGTCAGTACGACTAAGTCTTTACGCCTAAAGAATTTTACGACTAAGGTTTTTTACGCCTAACATCATGTACGCCTAAAACTTTTACACCTAACTGACTTACGCCTAAGTCTTTACAACTAACAGATTTTACGACTAAAACATCTATGCCTAATACATTTACGCCTAAAATAAGTAAAATTATATATATATGTTTATTTATTTAAAAAGATTACAACACAGAAGTATTTACAAAAAAAATATATAAAATTTTAAACTGCCTGAAGCTCCAAGTTGTGCGCGATGCCTCAAAGGTAAACTTCGATATTAAAGTTTACATCCCGCATATACGACTCTACGATTCTTTTGATGTTTGCAGCGGTTTTTCTGTAGCGTATGCGACTTGGTGGAGGTGGAGATACCGCCACATACTGCTCAATCTCTAATTCCTTTGCACACTGTTCTTTTTTTAAAAGCTTTTATTTAACTTGGGAAGACCGTTGTCCGTAGTCCGTGTGGGTCGACCGCTTTGAGGCCATTTTTAAGCAACTTCCCGACGTCCTAGAAATCTGAAATTTGGTACACAGCTTTCACCTGCAGAGCATTTTCATATTTTAATTTTGTTTTTCTAAAATTCTGAAAAATAAGCGAAAAATCGGAAAAAAACCTAAAACTATTATTGCGTCGATGCGCAATGGACAATTTTATCATACAGGGTGGAAAGTAACTTAGAATTCTAAATCTCATTTTTAAGCACCGCATTCAGGGTAAAGTTTTTCGTCGTAATGATTTATACAGGGTGAAGTATCAAACATCTAAAACACATAAATAAAGAAATCTGATAGGATGAACTTATATTAGTTAAAATGCATAAGCTGTATTTGAAAAGATGACTAAAAAATTAGAAAATAAAAAATTAAAAATTTTTAAAAAAAACCTTTCATTTAAAATTACAAAAGTGCACTAAAAAGTAGAAAATAATTTTAATAAAAGCAAACAAAGCTTCGTGAAAACATCAATATAAAAGCGTGGGGTTATGAATTTTGTACACCAATAGTTAGCCTGCTTATCCACCTATAAACAGCCCCACGCTTTTATATTGATGTTTTCACGAAGCTTTGTTTGCTTTTATTAAAATTATTTTCTACTTTTTAGTGCACTTTTGTAATTTTAAATAAAAGGTTTTTTTTAAAAATTTTTAATTTTTTATTTAATTTTTTATCAACTAGACTAGAAAACAGCAAATGATCTTTGAACGGCTAAGCAGATTTTTTTTAAATCATAGCTAATAACTAATAACTCTCGATCAAGTCACCTTTCAAACAAAAAAAGTAAATCAAAATTGGTTCATTTGTTTGGTAGCTACGACCCCACAGACAGACACACCCATACACACGTTAAACACATAACATCCCTCTTTTTGGGTCGGTGGTTAAAAAGAACTAAATCTCATGTTCAAAAAAATGACAACCCCTTCTTCACTTCCATCAGCAAATTTGTAACAAATTATCACAAATAGAACTCAGCACACTAATCATTCAGTAAATCTCTTGGCAATGTCACGTAACTATTCGATATTACTATTCATACTAAACGTAATACCAAATAATACTGGTAATACTAAACATAATACACAAATTACAAAAAATAAAGGTAGTAATACAAATAATACACGTATAATACAAGATAATACCTGTATAATACAAAATAATACACGCATACAAAATAATACGGAATTCCAAATAATACAACGTAATACCAAATAATATAAGAAATTCTGAACGTAATTCACGTATTACAAATAATACAAGTAGTAATACAAAATAATACACGTATAATACAAAATAATACCTGTATAATACTAAATAATACACGTAATACAAAATAATACATGTATAATACACATAATACAAAATAATACATGCATAATACACGTAATACAAAATAATACGAATACCAAAGTAATACAGGTAATACTGAACGTAATACTCGTAATACTCAATGTAATACTGAAGACTTGTACAAATAATACTCCAGTGACTGACCCCTCGTGGTCTATAGATGAATCTCTCAATCTTTTATTTCAAATTGATAAACGTAACTTACAATAATCATCAATCTGAGCTAATATGGAAGGTTGAAATACTTGTAATCTTGTACTGCGCTAAGTGGTGACTTTTCAAGGAGGTAAAATAGCAAAAATTTTGTTTAACAATTTTGAAACTTGGTTTCATGGTTTCAATTTTGAAGCTTAAATTTATGAATATGTATTGCAAAAAAAGTGAAAAATTCTAAACAAAAAGGGGGTAATTAATTAATAAAATTTTTAAAAGTATAATTTATTAATAATTTCATTGAATTACATTATTTTGCAAAATTAATATACTATGGAATATAAACTATGACAACGTCGTTTCGCCTTCATTAAAGCTCCTCAGATAGTTTTAATATAAGAACATAAATATCATAATTTAAAATAAAATAATGTAATGAAAGTATAAATTTCACAAGTTAATAACCTAAAATATATTTGTATATTTTAATTTTATAAATTTATTTATATTACATTTGGGAATACTGCAAAAATAGTGAAAAACTTGTAATCGTAGGGAGCAATTATTGAGGGAGGTCAGCAACAGAAATTTTATTTAAAATTTTTGCTGCAATGTTTTATTAATGTTAAATTTGAATAGTACTACAAAAATAGTGAGAAATTCTAAGCGGAAAGAGATGATTACATGAGATGAGGGGGTGGGGTTAAACAATAAAAGTTTTGTTTGTAAAATATTACTTTTACACTTTTGAATATAGCAGAAATATTGAAAACTTTGTTTAAAATATATGAAACTTGGTCAACTGTTAAACTTGCTACTTGCAGATACTACAAAAAAATGAAAAAATTCTAATCGTAAGGGGGCGACTTTTGAGGGGCGTCAGCAACAAAAATTTTGTCTAAAATTTTTGAAACTATATAAATTTATGTTATATTCTGTGAATGCCGCAAAAATAGTAAAAAAAGGAGGTGATTTTGGGGAACGGGTTAGGAATGACACTTTTGTTTAAAATAATTGAAACTTTATAAATATATTAATGTGAAATTTGCCAACACTTCCAAAATATTAAAAAATTTTAAACTAAAAGTGAGTAGTTTTTGAGAGCGTAAATAGTAAAAATTTTGTTATTAAAATTATGAAACTATATGTATATTTATTACCATTAAACCCACGAATACTACAAAAATAGTGAAAAAATTTTATTAGCCAATTCAGTGAAAGAGGCTCAAAATTTTGTTGTTGAAATAAGGTTTTTATTTTACAAATTGTATTTTTTGCAGTTTTAAAATGTGTGTATTATTTTATGAAATAAATTGAGGAAGCACCAACATCTTATTTTCAAGGGGGGCTAAGTAATATCAAGTTTAGGAACCACTGCGCTAAGTGGTGAATTTTAAGGTGGGTAAAACCGGAAAAATTTTGTTTAAACGTTTTGGAACTTGGTGAATATAGTAGAATAAATCTGAATACTGCGAAAATAGTGAAAAAGTTCTAATCGCAAGGGCCGATTTTTGAAGGGGGCAGTAACAAAAATCTGACCTAAAATTTTTGAAACGATGTTAATATTTGCTACATTCAACTACCATGTTTAATTATATCTGTATCATAAAAACTAACTTATTTGAGAGGGGAGGTACAATTTTACAATCGGGTAGGTAATTTTAAAGTGAGTCATTTTCCAAATTTTCAACTTTGTAGTTTATAAAAAACTTTTAATTTAAAAAAAAGAATTTGTTTATTTTTTATTAATTATTATCTATGCATTATTTGGATTTGAATATAATAAATTAGAAACTGAGTTTATAAAACATATTAAAAAGTTGAAACTATCAGAATAAGTACCATCACTACCCCATTTATACCTAATTGCACTGGTCTACTTGTCACAGAAAAAATGTTGTTTTTATGAATATCTTTACTGAACTAATAATTTTTTCAGCACGCCATGTTAATTCCAGTGCTGGTGTGTCACCTAAGGTTCCACAACTCGCTAAACATATTGGAAGATGTAATTTCTTATAAATTCAACAATCGGGCTCTCCTACAACTTGCCCTAACTCACCCATCTTATAGGGAAAATTTTGGAACTAATCCTGATCATGCACGTAACAGCCTCACAAATTGTGGCATCAGACAACCTGAATATGGCGACCGAAGGATACATTACATGAATACAAGAAAAAGAGGTGCACTACATTTTTATTTTAATTTTTAAAATTAATATTACATTTTTACTTTACCATACATAGTATGGGTAAATTCCAAGTGGCACTGTTGCACACATTCATTTATCAAAAATCAAAATATGATTTTGTTTAATTTCTTGAATACCGAGTTTTTTCTTAATTATAAAATGGGGATTTTTTCAACGCATTTTATTTTAAGACTTTACTTCTTTGGTTTATTTTAAAGGTGATTAACCAAACAACTATCTAAAGCAATGCATTTAAAATACACTCAAGTGTATAAATTATAAATTTTGAAATAAAATTTGTAATCAAAAATTTACTTTTAGGTATAAATACACTGATAAATATTATGTCACGTTTTGGTAAAAAGCAAGAAACTGAATCAAATATAACTCACAATGAGAGATTGGAATTTTTGGGTGATGCTGTAGTAGAATTTTTATCTTCTATCCACTTGTTTTATTCATTTCCCGACTTGGAAGAAGGTGGTTTGGCAACTTATAGGGCAGCTATAGTTCAGAATCAACACTTGGCTGTGCTTGCTCGAACTTTAAACTTGGACCAGTATATGTTGTATGCACATGGGTCTGATTTATGCCATGACTTGGAATTGAGGCACGCTATGGCCAATTGTTTTGAAGCTTTGATGGGGGCTTTGTTTTTAGATGGCGGGATAGAGGTTTGTTCATGGATATATTTAAATTTTCAATTTAATATTGAATATTTTCAGACCTATTTATAACCATCTATTTAATTTCAGGTAGCTGATAAAGTGTTTAGTCAAACTCTGTTTAAATCTAATCCAGATTTGTATCAAGTCTGGATGAATCTGCCTCCTCATCCATTACAGGAACAAGAACCTACTGGTGATAGAAGTTGGATTGAGAAATTTGATTTGTTACAGAAGTTGACCAAATTTGAGGATACAATTGGTGTCAATTTTACTCATATCAGATTATTGGCGAGGGCGTTTACCGATCGTAGTGTTGGATACACTAATTTGACTTTAGGTTCCAATCAAAGGTTGGAATTTCTTGGAGATACAGTTTTGCAGTTGATTGCTTCTGATTATTTGTACAAATATTTTCCTGAACATCATGAAGGACATTTGTCTGTAAGTTTTTGTTCAAACAAATGCTGAATTTTTAAAAATCTTGCTTTTTACAGCTGTTGAGAAGTTCTTTGGTAAATAATCGTACACAAGCAGTGGTTTGTGACGATTTGGGAATGTCCAGTTATGCAGTATATAATAATCCCAAAGCAGATCTTAAAACAAAAGATAGGGCCGATTTGTTGGAAGCTTTCATTGGAGCCCTATATGTGGACAAGGTTAGTTTGAAATTTTCAGTTTTTTGCAATTTCTGGCTTTTTTTTCGTAACAGGGTATGGAATATTGTGAAGTTTTTTGTCAAGTAACCTTATTTCCACGGTTACAAGATTTTATTATGAATCAAGATTGGAATGATCCAAAATCAAAACTGCAACAGTGTTGCCTGACCTTGAGAACTATGGATGGTGGTGAGCCCGACATTCCAGTCTACAAGTAAGCAATTTAAATGTCCTTTTTGGTGTTTTACTTACATATAATTTAAACAGGGTGATTGAATGTAAGGGGCCAACAAATACTCGTGTGTATACCGTAGCAGTTTATTTTCGTGGGAAAAGGTTGGCCAGTGCAATGGGTCACAGTATTCAGCAGGCTGAAATGAATGCAGCTAAACAAGCGTTGGAAATATCGCAAAATTTATTTCCACAGTTGGATCATCAAAAACGAGTAATTGCTAAAAGCATGAAAAAGCAAACTAAACATCCTAGAAAACGAATTTCAAATAGGATTAGATATCATTCACGGAGTAGGAGTAGATCAGGGAGTAGAAAAAAGTCAAAATCACCTAGTTCTAAAAGTTACTCCAAAGAAAGAAGTTCCAGGGCCAGATCTAGGTCTGCTAGTTTTGAACGTAGCTCTTTATATTCTTTAAATTTTGACAAATCAGATAGGAAGAGTAGGTCAAATTCTACCAGCCCTGTTATTTATCCATATTCTCCATAAATAGTCATGTATTCATAACTCGGCATTTCAAGATTTATGAAAAGTTTTGCTTACCAAAACAGCTGAAACTGTATGGTATAATTTAGTGCCTTTATTTACTTGTTTCAAGTATCAAATTGAACAATGGTCAAGTTTGTGTTTGTTTAATGGTTCTTCTTGTAGAAACCTCAATTTTGCACTTGATGTTGTGGGACCACCCATTTAATTACTGAACATTATGTAAACATATTTAACTGTGGTGATCAAATGATATCTGTGCTGACAGCTTAATTTCAACAATAGTTCCGTAAAGGGTTTTGCATAAAAAGAGATTCAGGAAATTCTCGCTTCTGAGATAAAAAAAATTGACATTGTTATGTATGACTTTTAGGCCCAGCTGTAGTATAATAGAGGGGAATCCTTGACTATGGTTTAAACTTCGATTTTAACCAATCAGGAGTGTAAACCATGGTCAGGGTTACTCTCTGGCCCATAGTGACAAGTTTACTTATAATTCATTACCACAGTTTACTTAAATTGTTATTCTTGGAACTTAAATATTGAGGTCAATTAAATTAGGGGTTTCAAATCCAACAAATTTCAGGCTTGATTTCTTTTATTGAAAGATTATGGTGTAATTTTTAAGGTTTTGTTAGTTTTTTTATTTTTTATTATGGATTTCTTTTTTGTTTGAATTTACATTGAATCTTTATTTGCTATTGAATGGTTCAGATTTGACCAAGTTTAAAATTGGTTGGATGTTGGTGCTTAAAAATGTTAAATTGATCAATCTGATCACATAATTATTTCAAGTGATTCTACCTAGAATATGTAGATTTCAATTGCTATGTGAATTTTGAGACCTAAAGTTTCTGTACACAGAACAGACAAAGTTCGAAGTTGGGTAGTGCATGTTAAAACTGATGTTTTTTACTTTGTACCAACACCAACTAATCCTTGGTTTGCAGAAATGATAGGTTTGAAACAGAGTATAATTTTAAGTTTTGTTACAATGAAATAATTACTCAAAAAGTGCAAATATTTTGTCTTGTAACATTTTGCTTAGTTTCTTATGCTTATGGCCCATCTTGGAATAATACTAGGAATTATTAAGCAAGTGGCCGATAGTGTATAGTAAGTTCCAGACACTTTGTTCCTTTTTTAGATGTATTTGTGATTATTTGTTATATTATTGTGTCCTTTGTTTTAAGTTGGTCACCAGAAAATCTCGTCGATTGTTAGAGTTATAGATTTTTTTAAATGGTACAAATTTTTCGCAATAAAAACGACCAATGAAATTTAAAAAATTTCTGTGGTTCAGGAACTACAGTGTAATCTTTTTATTTGAAAAATCTAATTTTGTTGTTTTTTTTTTTTAATTTTAATTTTGGATGGACTGTTAAGTTTCTTATTTGCTAATTTATTTATGAAAGTTTAATCACTATGATAGTTATTTTATTGCGAAAAATTCCATATTTTTAGGGTAGGTAAAATGTTTCATAAAATACTTACAATCTCACTTGTCCGATATAGATTATGTACCTACTAATAAAATTATTCTGACTAATTGGAAATAAAAGGGGTACATAAAAATATTGTTTATTTACTTATTGGGTACTGTAAAGTAGCTTTTTTTACTTTTAAGTATTATTCAATCAAATCTTTTTTTAGATTTGAAATATCTTTCATGATTACACTCATAATATATCGAAAACTAAAAATTGCTACATTCAAATGCTCCAACTTTGTTATAATAAGATCATTTTGGTAAATAGGAAATGTAGGAAAACAGAAATAATTTTTTTAAAAATACTTGGACATGTTTTTTTAATATTTCAAGATAGTCTAATCATTATGTATGTCAATCAAACTGCCCTGGTCCATTTTATTTAATAATTCTGATACTTTATAAAAAAGATAATGTTAAACTTGCGAATATAACAAAAATAATGAAAAAAATTTAATCGTTAAGGGGGTTGTTTTTGAAGGGTGAAAAATGCAAATTTTGGTAAAATATTCTGAAATTTTGAAATTATATTAATATTAAATCTGTAAATACATTAAAAATAGTGAAAAAATTCTAGGCGCAAAATTGAAAGTATATTTTAGTTTTTATTCTTTCTCAAAATAACTTTGATTATAATTCCTCTACTCCATAATTCCACAGAAAAACCATGGTATTTAAAGTATCTCTATGTCATTTTAGTCCAATTTTCCTTCTTTAAACAATAATTTTTTTCTTAATATTTAAATTGAATCAATTTCAGTGTTCCTTCAATGATAATGGTATAAAAAAAATATAATAGATATCAAGATAACGTTTAAGTCTTATTATTTGAAATACCTTGTACACAAAAGCATCTTTTGCAAATTATCATTGCCAATGATAAAAATAACGAATGCGCACATTTTAAAATATTACCTGGTTCTTTGAAAAATTTTTACATTATTAAAAAGTGGTCGAGATTTTATCAAGTTAATTGAAAATCAATTTTTATTTATATTTTATAACCTCCTCTATGTCGAAAACTTAGTTGGGATGTTTTAAATATTTAAAAAACCTTAGGGAGAACCTATTTGAAACGCGTTATTTAAATTATTCACAGGAATTGAATTACAAAAAATTGGTGCAATGTTGTAAAATGATTATTCAATTATTTATTACTTACATTACATTTAATGAAAACAAATTGCTTTACAGTTCACCAGCTTAATTTATCAGAAAGTGATGCATTGATTCTGAAATTCAGATGAATTGAAGCAAATTAAAACAATTATATTTTAAATAGAAAATAGCCGATCTATTTTGCTTTTTAGTCAGTTTGGAGATTTAAAATGCATTGACTATTTTAATTGGTTGTTTTGTTATTTTATTTCCAACCAATTTCTATAATACAATTTCACAGCGTCTGAGACAGAGAAATGCATTGGTAAGTGAGATTTACCAAACCCATCGAATTTAATGGCAGTTTTTGAACTCGTTCTATTGCGCTCGTGTACACTTTACCCGTATAACCATTGTACCCCAGTTTCTCCTACTTATATTACTACATTAATAATTCTACCTACTCTTCCAGTAATATTTGCTATTGCAATTTTATTCAATATACCTACCTACCTATTTCAAAATAATGTAATTGTTTTACTCGTTATGTTTTAAGTTTACTGGCTTATAGTAAAATTTAACAAAAATTACTTAAAATAAATAAATTATTCTATTTTATATCGCTCGATCGATACGAAAACTTATCATCCAGGTCCCTGTTGAATAGAAGTAAATATAATATTTTAATATAAATTAGAGTTAACGCAAATTTAATATCCACTGCGCTAATTTAGCAATTCGCAAAATTTGTTAACTTTTTCAAAGAAATATTTTTGATTTGGTCTTTGTCAATAAATGCTTTCTTTGATTTAATTATAATTTAACCAAACTTTTGATATTATCCTTCTGGAAGATGGCGTTATTAATTTAAATTTTTTGCTGATTATTTGTTGTGTCACTCAGATTTTACACACTTTGAAAATTATAGTGTCCAATTAGTACACTGTGTGTCTGAATGTCGTATTAAGCACAACTGTTAATTTAAACAAAGTTCTCTCATTTCAAGAACGCTGTAATAAATTTTAAAGTAGTTGGCACACCAACGGTAATTTTGGCAAGCTGGTGAAATCACCTTTTGTATGATGCAAACTTATACAAATAGTAAATGTATGGGATTGGTCAAATTAATTTGTTATCGCACTAATAAATTCGTTGTTGGTGAACCCTGCCAAAAGTTCTTCAGTTTTATCGGAAATTATTTATATTCAAAACAAGAATATTAACCGTTTGTTCTAATAGTAACAGTAAAAAGAGCCATTAAAAAGTAAAAAATACGCAGACTTTGGTTTGGGGGAAGAAAGAAGATAATTAAAAGTTAAAATGAAAAATTTTGAATTTTTCAAAATCAAACTGTCTTAAATGAAAAGTATACAGGTATCTCTAGGGAGGGGGTCGTTACCTTTCATGAATTCGCGTTTGGTTTCCTTCATACTTTAAAATTACAAAATATGCAGAAAAAATATGAAATGCTAGGTTTTTGGAAATTGGAAACCCCCTAAAATTATAACTGCCTCAACTGTCTAATCTTTGATAAGACTTGTAGGGAGCGAGAAAGCTGACGTTAGCGTCCTCTAGAATTAAAAAATTTCATAAAAGAAGTTCACTTTTTTTAACGCTAGAAGCGCTAACGTTAAACTTTTTATTTTTTTTGGATTTTTTTTGGAATTTGGAGAATTACCGATAAATCTCTACGGTAGCGCTTCTAGCTTTAAAAAAGTAAATTTTTGCTATGAACTTTTTTTGTGGGAGAGAAAAACTTTCTCGCTCCCTATACAAACTTGTATATGTAAGGCCTGAGTGCCACATTGTATTAAAGTACGGATTTTCAGCCGCCATCGCCAACGTGACATTTCGCCGCAGCCGATTACAATAAACAACGAATGGAATTTGACGAATTTGTCACATGATGAGAATTTGTCAAATTTCATTCGTTCTGCTGCAGTTGGCCTCGTCTTGTAATTTTAAAAATTGTAAAATTTCTCTCTTTGTAAAATTTTGGGGATTCTGAAAAATCTAGAAATTAATTCGAATAATCCCCCAAGCGAGGGAAAACTTTCTTGGAGAAAAATTTACTTAATAAAAAACTGCGAATGACTAACTGATGACTAACTGTTATAAAGGGGGTCACAAAGTCGGAAAAAATTCCGGATGTCCTTTATGGAAATTGACCCCCAAAGAAATAGACGCACGAATCTGATATGCCACAATCTTCCCAAGTGAGACCACAGGCCGAACAACTATGCTCTTCAAATATGTGAATGATGTTTGAGTTTCCTCATGAGTATAAAAAAGATTACTGGGTGGCGCTAAGGGGTCGGAGGTCCTTGATTTCATTTTGTTTGCTGCAACTGGAAGTTTAGTAAGCATAGCTACTTGGTCTGTTAAGCATCTCGTATTCGCAGTAGAAAATTTTTTTCAAAATAATGAGTTTATAGTTGCAGTGAGGCGCGCCTTTCGCCGGCATTTTAACATTTTGGTGCGTAACTGGATATTCGAATGGGTAAATCTTTTTCAAACGACTGGTTCATGTAAAGTCACAATTAAAAGGTAGAGAAATTACAGTTCGCACACCTGAGAATGTGAAGAAAGCGTGCGAGACGAAATGTTATTGCAGGCCCAAAACTCCCAATCAGACGTCGTGCTCCACTTAAGGTGTTACGTCAGAGGCTGCAAAGAATTCTCAACAAAGACTTGAAATTCCACCTGTACAACATCATGTTTGTTCAGAAGCTGCGTCTTTCAACGAGAAAGACATTTGACAGAACTTATTTTCTATAGGTAACCTGTACCATTTTTTAAAAATAAATTTCTATTATCACTCCTAATTTTAAAATTTATTTGTTTTTTCTATCTTCAATATTGATAATATGAGAGCAGCTATTTGAAATACGTCAGATCCAAACGCTTTACCCTGCATAACTTTTAATCTCATACCCCCCCCCCCCCCACTGACCTCTCAGTTACAATACCGTAACAAGTCGATTATCTAATAATATTTAGAATAGTTTTAATGGAATAGAATCAATAATAAAATATACACTATGTTTCTATGTTGGTCTCTGTGACCGGTGTATTTGAGAACAAATAAAATGTTTTTTTGTAGAGATACCTTTAATTGGTTTGTTCATTTATTATAATCAACCTAAAACTCAGTGAAGTCTAAAGCCGAACTGTGGTCTACACGTATGATCGCATTTTCCGAACAGACAATTCGCAGTCGAAATTGTCGCTTCAGGGGTTAAATACCCATTTAGTGAGGCCAAAGTTTAAACAACCACATCAGCCAAATAGTACAAGGTTAAAGGCAGCTAGAGACCGCCTCCAGACCGCCAGCCATCAGAGAGTGCTAGTTAGTAGATAAATAATTGTATTTTTAACAGCTTGCAGTTAAATCAATAATCTATTTTTATTTATATTTGTATTTTTTATTTTAATTTTGTGCAGGTATTTCACGTAATTAATAGACATCGAAACAACGCAAGTCGAATCACATCTTTGTATTGAATACTATAAAAGCACATAATGCTAACAAATCATTAAACAATTTTTTTTAGATTTTTCCACTAATTTTAGGGTGCATTCCACTTAAACCCCACGACGACCACGGTTGATCGTCTGTTCAATCAAATAACCGCGCTCGATCTTTAGTGTAATCGAAGAACCACGGGACCACGCCGCGGTCGGCGTGGGCTTAAGTGGAACGCACTGTTAGAGATACAAGTGAAGTATAAATACAATTTCATTAAATTAATTTAATTTTAAAATGAAAAATTTTAAAATGACAACTTAGTATTTTAATAGCGTTATAATAGGGAAGTAAATCAGATCTGTTCTAGATTTTAAATTATCTAATTTTTGTTATTATTTAGTTGACCAATCAGGTTGATTTCTCATTTTACTGGCCTATTATGTCTTTGTTTGAGAAGTTTTCACATTACTGCCATTCATGTTTTGATTATTTTGGTGGTGGTAAATGCTTTTTCCTTCTTGTTTTCTTCATTTTTGGCAAATAACACCTACCCATTTATTCCTTTCAGTAGTTAGTTGATGCAAATTGCAGATTTTAGCAAACCTAACTCTAAAACTGTTAATGCGCAAGTCACCTACAAACATCAGGTAGACCATGGAGGCAGCAGTTTAAACTTTCAAACATAGAGTATCGCCTCAATAAAATGCATTGAGCAAATTTGTCATTTTGTAACTAAATTAAATATTATTGGAAAATTAATAACAGACAAAAAAGTTGAAAATATTGATAATAATTAAAACACAAAGAATTAGAATAAAAAGTTACCTGCAAATTACGCAATGGACTCTTTAATAAGCGTAACGTCAGCAACATAAACTATAAAATCCGGCATAACACAGAACATCTCTTTTTTGTTGTTTTTTTTTCAAAAATTGTTTAGTAAAAGTTAGCAAGTCTTCTATTTATGATTCAAGTAACTACGCGCGACGAATGAAATTACAGCTCTCTGGGTTAACAGAAATTACGTTTTTGCAGTATACCACACAGATTTTGTCTTTCAAGATTTTTTTTCTTCTAATTATTATAAAAAGTTTGAGTGCTCTAAAGTCTGCGTTGCAAGTTTTATGTAAAAAAAATGTTTGTTTCTCCATTAACCCTGCAGTTTTTGCGAACCTAGAATTTCGCTTTTAAATTTATTATTTTACTAATTTAAAAAGGTTTTCATGTTTAAGAAAAAATGAAATTAAGTTCTATTGTAGGTGTAGTATACAAAATGTAACCGACATAATCCCACAATGTAAATTTTAAATTTATTATCAACCTGGGTTTCATGTGACCCCACCCCAGTAAAGTAATTTTTGTTGTTTACCTAATTATTTTGTTTATACCTAATGTTTTTTTAAACAAAAAAAAACCGACAGTTTTTTTGGATTTTTTCTCTGCGATCAAAGTTAAAAGTTTGAGCTTAATTGATTAATTTAATTATCAGACACTTCACGTTTTGAAACCAGAGCGACTATTTTGAAGTTCCACAGAATTGTGGTTAAATATTTACATCACCTACTAATTTGATGGGGTATCCTTTATTTTAGTGAATAATTTGTAGTCTTACTTTTGTGATTACGGTGTCAACACTTGAACAGTTTTTGATAGTCGTTTTATCAATTTTACCCAAATTAATTCGAAAATGTTTCACGTTTTATAAATTTTTAAAATTCATGAAGTTGTCTTATCGAACGCGAACCTATTTTATCGGATATGCGAACACTGAATATTTTGCATATTTTTTTTGTAAACTTCCGAAAAGAAAAGTTCGTAATTTAATTTTTTGAGTTCCAAAAATTTAACGTTTCCGTGGTGAAATAATAGTCATTTACGTTTAAAATATGAAAAAAATTGTGTATGTTACAAAACACGGCGTCGAAATAAAAATTATGTTTGGTGGGAGAGAATCACGCAAGGGTAAGCGTCCCTATAGAAGCGTCGTCGTCGCAGTTTGCGTCGAACACGCGCTGTTTACAGTAATAATTAGCAACAACTTTTCATTGTTATTTCTTACTCATTGTACGAAAAATCAAACGGTGACTTTGTTCGCGGTTAAATTATTATAATATTATTCTAATAATATTTAGTGCTAAAAGTTACGTTTGAAAAACTTTTTTAAAAGTTTGTTCAAGTTTCAAATTTTGAAAACTGTTGTTGATTTGAACCACACGTAAGTTGCATCGTTTTGTTAACTTTTTGTTGCTAAATTCTTTTTTGAAAAATTACTTTCTGGTAGTGTCAGTTTATTTCAAAACTTGGTATTATTTAAACTTTGTTAATTTCAATGGATTTTGGAAGTTCAAATGCTTATTGTGCTAAACTACATATTTCAACTTGTGTTCCTACTAACAAATTAAATTGCTATCATTGCTAGTGTTGGTTGTTATATGTTCGAATTTGTTCGAAAGTTTTGAAATTAACAAATTTTCTAACAATACACGAAAATTATGTAATTACATTCAAATTGGTACTTATAACAACAATTATATTAATTAATAAGGTTCTTGCAAAACATGCAATTTTAAATTATCAACTTGTTATCGGTTATGGACAAGGTTATCGACTTGCAGTGTCGATACCGCTCTGTGTCTATCTGCAATGATGAAAACAATTAGTCCGACAGTTGTGTTTTGTGCAGTATGTGGTCAAGGGGTTCCAACTACAGTATTTGCCGCTGATGATAGCAGAAAAAAGCTTGAAACATGGGGTAGGTTCTTCTATTCTTGTTTTTTGGTGATTTGTTGTTTATCAGGGGCCCATGTCCGGTAATCTGTGTCCTTGACCGCATAAAATTTAATTTTAATACGTCGATGAGTGCAAGTGTAGCATTTTGATAACAATTATATTAATTTCAACAATACGAAAACCGTATAGTAATTGAGTGGAATTTTATTTACCTTCGCCGTCGTTCACAGCTTCCTTAATTAACATTAAACATTTTAATTTGGTTAAATTTTTTGTGAGAATTTTTAAATAGTACATTTTTTTAATTATAAAATTTAAACAGGTATAAAATGAAATTTTCTTCTGTAGAGTGAGACTTTTGCATCGATTTAATATTTTCACAAAAGTAGTGGCGTGTTTTGTCACGCTATAAATGAAACGAATTTTCATTTCTATTGTTTTCGTTTGAACTTCCCCCGTACTCTTTAAATTGCCCTACAAGATTGCAAAATTTATTTTTAAAGTTTGATGTATAGGTTGATCGAGTTCTTTTATAACATATTTTTACTCTGATCAATTTACATATTTGTTCTTTTCAAAGGTAACATAAGACACAAAGACTATAAAGGCATAAACAAGTGTCGATGGGTTCGAATCCCACGCCCAATGTTGAGCGTAATAAATTTAGTGTCGGACTTGTAATTTGTTTTCAGTAAACAAAAAAGGATCAAGATATAATTAATTTTAAGTAAAGAACTCAGGCTAGGATTGATTTAAAATCTCCCTTTTTAAGAAAAAACTACAAATGTTACCCCCCCCCTGCAGTCTTCATAAAACTTTATCATGGCCGACGTCTTTTTTTAAATTTTTGGTTAGCATATCTTCATTGATTTCATCTTGATAACTTTGTCTTGGTGAATCTGACATGAGTAAACCACATTAATTGCCCCTGTTTCACTTCGTCTTAACATTTTCATTCTATTTCTAATGGTTCCGTTCCGCACCCTATTGAGTCTACTATGCTCCTTTCTATTGATATCCTAACCTTTTGGCTTCGTATATATTGACACTTTGTATTAAATTACATGCTTTTCCTTGTAGTTTTTTGTAAGACATTGTCCAACTAGATGGATCGCTGGTATGTACGTCATTTGGGATCAGATAGTCTCCTCTTTTGGGGTTCATAATTATATCTTGGTTGGAGGTATCAAGGCCCCTGTAATTTATGGTGTTTACCTCTTTCTTTTTTTTTTCTTCTTCTTTTTGTTCTGTGAAGAGTCGCTCATAGTTGCGGTGGTCTTCTTGAGTTTATGGATAGATGGCCTTGATGTTTGGTTAGATTTTGACCATATTGATTTTGATTTCCTTGTCGATGATGATCATCATGTATTGTATTGTACCCAGGGGTGGATTGATTGCACAAATCTTACATGCTTAGGTTTTTAGAAATCCAATCTTGTCACTGTCTTCCAGCTTTAATTTTTCTAAATTAGCACATCACTGGGCAGTGCTCAGTAAATTCACCTGTAATAAGTCTGATTTCACTCTATAATAAGAAAAAAAGATTTTTATCGACACCAAATCGTAGGTGTTTACTCACTGATTGCTCGTGCTCGACTGCCGTTTATGGGTAGTGCTCATCCAAAATTAATTCTATCTGATCTACATTATCGCATCTCTGCAAAATAAATTTATTTTAATTGTTTTAGCTATATACGTAAAAACAAATCGAAATCTATTCTAATCACTACCTCGATGGTCCACAAATGTTGTGGTGGACAAGGTAGTTAAAACTTTTAACTAGCATGATTAAAAATAAAAGGTTTGGTAAACCATCAAAAAGGTTGAAAAATATACTTAGTTATTTATTAATGGTGGAAATTTATCAACCCAGGAGGACTGACAGCATTACGTACTTCCAAAGTCCGGAATCGGCATAACAAAGTTAAAATCATCTCGGATCTGAACCGGTTACCCTAGCATTAGTACTTAATTAAATGAACTGCAAGAACAACTATAATATTATTGTTATACTACTCGACCTGAGGCCTCATCAAAATTTCAAATCATTTTTTTTAACTGAAATATTTTTAAAATATTTATTTGCAAATAATATACTACACCTTATCATCAGATTAGAATATACAGCTTCTTCTATTTTATGGAATATTCAGGTCCTCTTCTAATATTTATCTACAACTTGAGCGTAAATTGTGCTAACTTACACTCCATTTACACAAGAGAACACACATTAAAAGCCTGCCTTCGGGTCCTGTTGGGGTTGCCATTTTATTGCTAAGGTATATATTTTTGTAATATAACAACTTCAGCTTGAATATGATTGATTGGTGAGCTAAAGTTTAAAACTTTATTCAATCGATTTTAACCAAATCGATTTGACGACAAGTCAAACTTCTTAGATATTTTCTATTGTTCAAGCCGCAGTCAAAGCAAAAATGACAGTTCCGGCAAGATTTGTCAATAAAAATCTGGCATGATAAGTCCTGACTGAAGCAGGAGCTTGAGCGTGTATAGGAGCCTTAAGATAACCATTACTTACTGTTAATTTGTAAGCAATAGGTCTGTTCGTTTGTTGAACTAACCTGAACCGAGCAAGTTAGTGCAAAATAAAAGCGTTCGTTTGATGTTCTAGTTCTTGTTCAGTTCATCTTTAACTCGTTCGCACTCAAGATCAGGTGCAGGCCAGTTCAAGTTAGAACAACTATCTAACATTTGTGGTGGGGATTTTTCGATCGCGAAAGTAACCTAAAATAATTGAAAATTGACAGTTACGTCAACGTAAATACAAGTATTTTGCAATTAATTGGTGAAATTAATAAGTTTTTGAACAGGTAGCAACCGTTGCAACTTCACTTGTGATTTGATTATTGGTTTTTAGTTGTTAACATTTTGTTATCGGCGTACATACATAATTTCATTTGTTTTTTTAGGAAATGTAGTTGATATGTAACAGATGTGGAAATATCGTTGTATTAATTAAAGAGAAAATAATTTTAAAATACATTAATTCAAAAGATATCAGAAATTATATCGTTTTCGAATGATATTAGGATCGAACTCCGAATCTATGCATTGCCATTCCAATAGCAATTAACCCTATGAGATTCCTCGATTAGTGAATTTTACATTTTAAGCTGATTAAGTTGTAATAATTAATGACTAATTTTTTAATATCGTTTATTTTTATGACGTTACTCGTTGGCTTTAACCGACTTAAAATATACATATTATTGTTTTGTAGCTTGTGGGTACATTGAACAAATTAAAATTTGTTAATTTATTTACGTTTCGAGGTACTGATTTTCGCTTCTTCAGAACCTATAATCAAATATATTAGTAAACTTAATGTTAATAATATTACAGAAAACCTACTAATTACAATAAACATATATTATAAACAAGTAGAATACTGTTTGTTTTGAAAAAACGGATTTATTCATGCGTTATTTTATAAAATACACAACCATACAAAAATGTAAGTACTATTTTATGGTGCGAGCCCTAATAAAAGCAGAAGGGGTTAAAGTTAAAGCACAGCTTCCTTCCTCTTGTCTTCGTATGAGGTAATACAAAACGACCTGGTAAATTTACAAAATTATTACTTTATTAGTCTTTTTACTTGGAGACTTCTACTCTTACGTTTTACGGCTAATACGTTTGACTATATCGATAATTGTTCATTTATTGATTCTTAATTACATTAATTTATTTAATTATATCAAATACAATTTGTCCAGATAAAAACTTTTACAAATTTGAGGTTATCGGTTTATGATTTTAGGTTAACTCCACTATTTACATGAACTAACGTGAACTGAAAGCGTTCGTTTGTACTCTTGAAAATACCTGCACCAAGTTGAACTCTGACGTCACTCAAACGTGTTCAGTTCAAGTTAGTGCTTGACAAACGAACAGAGCTAATCTCTTCAGATAATGTAGTTATTCCAATGACACTTTTGAACAAACCGACCATGGATAAATGTAGTTCCGAACTCAAATATTACTACGACTGAAAAGGTATTTCAATGTCCAAATAAAATTAACCCAAAAAGATGCAGTCTCCTTAGCAGATTTACCTCGAGCAGCAAGTTCAACAAATATGTGCCGAAGAACCTTCTCGGGTTAGCGGATCCGGTAAGCCTATAAATCTGGATATAGACTGAGATTTATTTCCGTTTTTTTTAACTTCGTCATCTCAAAACTTCAAGCAAAATGAAAAATAGGTCATTTCAAGTTGTTCATACTATTTACTCGGGGTTATTCAATATAATATCTGATTATTCCAGAAAATGGAGATTATTCTTGAGAAGAGGAATTTTACTTTATAGAAAATGAATGGATTTAATTCTGCATTTAAGTTTTTGAGTGGTTAGCATTCAATTGAATGAAAAAAATAATATTTTGATTAACCTTATGAAAAATTAAGACCAAAAGAAACTTGGAAGCTAAAAATGAAAAAAAACCCAGCTTTTTGTGTTTTAGTATGCACTTTATTAGTGCAGAAACAAAACGAGCTTAATTTGTAAGCTAAACAGCACAATAAACAATGGTTTTGCACACCTCCTGAATAGCCCCTTTCAGAAAAATTATTAATATTAATGTGATTATGCTAACAAAAGACAAATCAACTTTAAGCAGCTGCACTAAAGCACTGAATTAAAAGGATTTTCAGTTTGGCGTGGAGTCACTTAAAATTTTTATATTTTCCTTTCTATACAATTAATGAAGTAATCTCGTATAAATTGTTAGATCAGTTTGTTTGTAAATTTATAAGGTTTCTGTAAGTTTTACTATATACCCCACTCATCATTAATTATGAAACACCGTAATGGGACCCAATTTGTCACGTAATTTTTTGTTTGCATTGCTTCAAGCGACATTGTGAGCTCGAAATTAAAAAACAAGATGTAAATTTAAAATTTTTTAAGTTTTTTGATACGTTTATTATGCAGACGTACTTCCGTTTGAATTTGTTACATTAAGCAAACCTTCACGTTGTATGAGCACAAACAATTCTCATTGTGAGATGAACGCACTTTTATACTTGCTCGTATGAGTATTTGACGAACAGTAAATTTTGCATACTCCACTTAATTTCCTGTACAATATTGATAATAGTTCCATTATTAAAACATTGGAAGGTGTTAGGTATGGTTGGATGCACCATCAAAAATTGGAAGATTGTCATGGCGAGATGCACAACCAAAATTGTTTGATGTTTGCAATATTGGAATCCTTGTTGAGGAGTCTTTGTAGTTGTTTATCCAAAATAATCGTACAGAAGGGTGGCGAATTAATCTTAAACCTGTTATCGTTATTGACATATGGCGCTTGCAATTCGCTTATACGGGGTGCGCCATGATAGTATAATTATACGTTAGATAGGTCAATTAAATTTAAGTTTGATTAGTGCCACATTTTCTTTAATTGTTTGTTGCTTTACGGTCTGTTGAAACGTATAACATAAGCAAAAATAATGGAGCTTAACTACAAAACAATTATCATTTCCTGAATTTAATTGAAGTCACAATTTCAAATTATAAAAATATTGTGGAGTTAATGAATTTATGATAGATACTTCTAAAACACCACTAAAATGTACAGGTAAAAAAAAACACAATTCATGTCAAGATTTCGACATGCTGAACTGCAGAAATGCACAAAATTAGCACAAAATTGAGAATTAAATTGTATTTCATTTTGACAAGTTAAGAATGTTTTATTTTTGTAAAAATATTACTCATCTTTTAGTATATTATGGAGAAATTATTTGAATAGACAATTTACGAATGGGGTACAAAATTATGAACTAATTAATTTTTAATTTTGAAAAAGTTGTGATGGTTGTGGCTTGACATCGGTGAAGAATTTGAGTGAAAATAAGATTTTGTAGGAGAAATAATTTCCATAGCAAAATTACGAATTCAAGAAATCTAGATGTCAAATGATGGCAAGTGTTGACACAATGTAATTTCTGCCCAGTGATCTAATTGTCAATAAAAAAAAATTAATCAATAATTTTTGCTAACAATGTTTTATTGCATTTTTACTTGTTAAATGCTACTCGAATAATATAAACCAATATAAGATGCTAATTCGTAATATTTCTATTAGATGATCTGTGGAAATATGAAATATGAACATTTTAAATTTTTAACAAATAAAGGGAGGGATTTTAAGTTAAAATAATATTAATTTTAGAGATTTAGAAATCTTAGATATCATTAAGAGGTGAGCTAAGTGAACGGGCTGAGGACCGGACTCTAGGCTAGAAGCCCTAGGTTCGATCGTCAACCCGGCTACAAAAATTTATCCAACTTCATTATGACCCTCTCCTCTCGGAAGGCAATGGCAAATCACCGAGAGTAATCTGCCATGAAAAGCCTTAGTTCAAGGCTCGCCACACCCTATTTGTAGGGTAAAAGAACTAAAGAAAGAAATCGTAAAAGTTAGAGGTATTTTTTTTAATGCTTAGTTCAACCAAGAGATTTAAATTTAGTAAGCAGTACAAATTTATACTTATTTGCGATTATCCTCAGCCCCCCCCCCACATGTAATTTTGAGTCCGGCTACTCAAACAAAAAGTGGCCCCCCTACCCACATAAATTTTTAATCCTGAAAATTCTTTGCCTGATTTTCTGCAAGCCTTGGACTTCGGCATACTGAGGGCCCCTCCACTCAGTGGATAGTAAACCCCTTATGTGGGTGCAAGGAGGGGGCTGATTAACTTTAACCAAATCTAAAAAAGCGGCTCTTAAATATTAATTATTTTATATTAAAAATCTACCGGACTTCCAGCGGTAGCTATTTGAAATTTTGCGCAAGTTTCTCTTTGGATTTTCTGCTTCTTATCTAAATCACAATACGCCACTTTGGTTAATCCATCAACCTCTCTCCTCACAACTAAGCCTGTGTACAGAGTAAATGCTGGTTTTCGATCCGCTTTACCAGGTGCATGTCAGTGCCCTTTCCTCCAGTTTCAAATTTTTGGGTGAATTTGGGGTCAAACGTTAAAGCATCGTTTATCGTTTGAATCTCAATGAGCTTCTATTATTTTCGTTTAAGCTTCAACGGTCGCTGAGTTATTCGCAAAAAACTCCTGCAGGGGAGTGAAGTAGACATGTATTGCAATTTTCATTCTTAGTGCGAATATTTTTCTGAAATAATTGATGTCTATCGATAGAGCTCCGCTTGAGATTGAATGAGCTTTCATTAATTCATTTTCTGCGAAGTTACGAGCATTTCAAATTCCGAGTACTCCGAGCAAGTTCCGTACAATCACTTTCAATTTTAATTCTATTTTATCGTATTAAAATTTTTGATCCGGTTAAGGGGTTCCGTGCAGTCATGAGGTCGAAAAAGGCAGCTTTTTGAGATTTTTTTACCTCTGAATTATAAAACAAATTAATATAGTTTTTAAAATATTTGGCGGAATCTCGTTAATCTATTTATGCGCGCCACTACAACTTACGATTTTCGTAAACCGATTTTAATCAAAATATAATCTGCTTCAAATATAAACGCAAACAAAAATTTTTAGGTTGTGCAGACCACAATATTTCAAAAACAAAAGAAAATGACGTTAAATTGGCAAAATTAATTTTCAATTTCTGGAATTTAAGCGGTCGTTTATAAAAAATGTCAATTTTTTTTCCGAATATTTAACTTGATTTTCTCCTCCTCGAATAACATAGCTTAACCTGAAGCCTTCGCACTTCTCTACCCTCATCTTCTAATGCAATTTAAACTTTAATTTTTTTGCAATTGAAGCAATCCTGACTTTTTATGAATTTATCAGTCACTAAGAACTTTTTGCTGAATGAAGTGTGAGGCCGAAGGCCGAACTATGTTATATAGAAAGTGCGAAGGCCGCAGGCCGAGCTATTTTAAGAGAGGATCAGCAGTGTAAGGCCGGTCTTAGAAAACTAGATAAAAAGAATGATCGCTTTTCAGTGAGCACGTTTTTCAACAAAATGGCCATCTGTATTTGTTTAATAAAAACTAATTATTTTTGAGTTAATCGCGGAAATCTCGGTAATCCATTCATGAGTGTCTTCAATTTTATAATCGAAATAACTTGCTCTTCTTTTGACAACGTTGATTATTGACTATGATCTATGATCTGATGTAGATCTGCGGTTAGTATATCACTTGGTAAAAGAAAATGTAGCTTTGCACGATTGCATCCGTCTTCTCTTGGAGCTCACAATATAATTGTCCTTTTGGCTTTCCTAATTTCAAAATGTTTTTTTTTATAAAGCAAAGCACAGATTAAAATATAATCGGAATATTATACTATTTAAGACGTTTGGGTGCGAAAAGTAATCACTTTCGACACGGAGTGCGAAAAGTAAATTAACAATAAATAAATATTATTGGAACTCTCTTCTCGTACTACAAGAAGCACTCGTGCGATAAAGTTGTCTTTTTCACATCAGTTGAATAAGTAACTGGTATATTTACGCACACAAATAATGTGTTAGAATATAAAACTGTCAATAATAACATCTTGTTTCCATAGCAACCTATTGAAAATGAATGGTTTCGTATGTATGCAATATGTTGCATTATTATGAAAATATCTACAGCGGACGAGGATCCCTTTTATTAGAAATACTGAGTAGAAAATCGAAACTCAACGAATAGTTTGTGTCTCCTTTACATAAAAATGTGAAAATACATTGTGGATTACCGCAACCATAACAACAGTACGGTATCTGTTTACCCACTAGGATAGACTTCCTGCACCACTTCAATTATTTGCCTTTCAAAAACTAATACAATAAATCAGTGTTTAGTTACAGTGTACCGAGTGTAATCCATAAACTGTAACTTAAGCATAATTTTTTTGTAACAGTGTAGGCAGCGTGGCCGAGCGGTCTAAGGCGCTGGTTTTAGGCACCAGTCCGAAAGGGCGTGGGTTCGAATCCCACCGCTGTCAATTTTTTTTAACAATAATATTGTAAAGTTTTTTTTTATAGTTACGCTTTACAGGTTGAAATTAATGATGCTATTTTTGAATTGCTCTAAATTACATGAAGTAGTGCTATTGTTGTGTCTAAGCGATTCTTTGAGTATCTGTCACATTTTCACATTTTTTAGAAGTGTAGATTTACGGTTAATAACAAATAACAATAAATGCGTCAATGTCACCGTCAGAGCAGTTTCCCCAAATATTGTTTATCAATATCACACGGAAATTGAATTAAAACAAAATTAAAAATTAAAATTCATCGAATTTTTCGTTAAATATTGAAAGTAAATCATGCGAATAATTAAACGTCGAAAGCTACACTGAGAAAAAAGATTTGTAGTTGTAAATAAATTTTAGTAACGATAAGTAACTATTTTATTGAAAATGGCACCAGCACATACGACAATAGTCGTTGATACTAAAATATTTTAGTTACTTATTTATCAATAGTAACACATTTTATTAGTTAGTTTGACAAATAAAATTAGTAGAGAGAAATAAACATGGATTTTTATAGTAACTAAAATGCTTATTAAGAAGAAATAATATTTATTAGTTAATTGCAATAATACCTTTTTGTGAAATAAACTAAACTTTACTCATTACATTTACTAAAATAATTTGTAAGAAGTGATATTATTTGTTAGTAAATTGCGGTAATAACATTTTGCTAAATGAAATAACATAATTTGTTGTAGCAAATAATACCTTTTTGTACTTTTTGATAACCTACCTTTGTTATTCTTTACCATCACTGTTACTTAAATTAAACAAAAACATTTATTACAAAGAAAAATTTTATTATTAGCAAAATTTATAATTAAATTTATTAAAATTAAAATATTACAAATAAGTACCTATAGAAAAAATAAATAACTCAATTATCGAGTTACAATATAGTATGTATGTTTATCCATATCCGTTTATGGCGGATTTCGCATAGCAACAAATAATTTTCCACTCGCCATCACACATAGCATTGCAAAGGGAAATTCACATAAGTCGTCGTATTTTATAAATTTTACTTTATTTGTTCTATTCACTTCAAAGGCGTATACATGTTCATTAAAACATAAAACATTTAATTCTGAATAAATCAAACCAATATGATTTTCAGCATTTATGATAACATAATCAATAATACCAAAAGAAAGCAATAAATCGTTTTTGAGAATTACAATAACACAATTTTTTTCAAACTTTTTATTAAATGCTGATACCCATTTTGCTACAAAGCTATTGTGAAAAGTTATAGGAATATTCTCTTTTATAAGTAAGGTATAATCTTTCAGCAGCTCTGAAAACGAATTAAATTGTATAGGTCCTATCACAATTCTACTATTAAAGCCGTTATTGTTTATTAATCTATGACATAGCTTTAATTGATTTTTCAACGCAAGTGTTTTAGTAATATTAATACGAGAAGACACTACATTTGAAGTTTTTTTAAACAAACGATGTTTTGCTTCAAAACGTAAAGATGAAATATTCTGTAGTGGTCCTACATTTCTTATAACAGTCGAATAGTGAACTAGGTGATGAAATTTTGGTTTCAGTGTTTGATTAAACAGTTCTTGATATGCTTTATTATGTTCGCATATTAAAAATTCAAGTATACGAATGGAATCCTCTGTTACTACTGTATCAGTCACAATCGAAATTATTTTTCGCAAAATTATGTAAAATTTCCACACTTTATCATTTTCAGGTACTAGATCACCTATTATTACACCAAAATATCTAACAAAACATAACATTTCTGTAGCTGTCATTGAAATTTTATGTTTTGCATGAAATTCTTTATTCAAAGATGGCGGTTTATTTGAAACTTCAAAAGCATAATTGAATGCTTCAATTCTGGAATTTAATGTATCAATTGAGAAAAAATTACAATGTAGAATAAAATATTTTAAAATTTCAATCATATCATAATGGCACACACCTTCGTAAATGTCGTGCATTATGTCCACGCTGTAATTTGTTGTAACATGAAAATAACTTAATTTATTAAAAATACAATTTTCTTTTATTCCAGTTCTAGATAAATCATTAATTTCAATATCGTTTTCATAATTATTTAGTGTTCTTAGTAATGTAGGATCTTCTTTACATTGTGTTTGTGCCGAAAATTTATCTATTTTACAAAATCTGCAATTGTAACGAGCATTAAAAGATTCTGAAAATCCTAATAAAGAGTGTAAACCTAAATTGTCACCTAATAATAGTGTCGTAATAAAATAAATTTTAATATTTGTACCATCAGCGCCCTGAACATCGATACCTTCTTCAAATAAAAATTGTAATTCGTTGATTAATATGTTAAAAACTGATTTATTGCCATAGTCTTTCCTATCATTGCTATGAAATAATATTGCCAAAAATATATTTTCCATTAAAGACCTATATTCGGGAGGAAATGTTGCAATACTAATGTATACACCTCCTAATTTATGTATACCTGCATGCGAAGAAAGTGGATTGCCAGACTCAAAATCATCGTAATATATTAATAACGGCAAAACAAATTTATTGCTGTCTTTTAAAATTTTTTGAAAATGGTTTGATTGATAAATATTAGAAATTCCATTTGTATCCGTTTTTAATAAATTAATATACAAAATTAATTTTTCCAGAAAACCTGGAATTTCAAAAATTTTCTGAAAAACCACACGTAAAGGAATGAATTGTGCAGTAACATTAATTGGTTTTAACAAGGTAATGTTGTTTTCTATTCGAGTTTCTAACCGATTTCCCACAATAAATTCAGTAGGGCGAATTAAAAATCCTAACGATTCAAACTTCTTTAATCGTAAATATTCTGTCTCCAGATTGGCAAATAAATTTATAAACTGATCAAACATGTCAACAATATTATCGTGAAGATCTTTGAAATTTTGATTTAATTGTGATAAAATAGAATTTTTTAAAATAGCAATAAAACCTCCCAAAAATAAATCTTTAATGTTATCTACTACTTCTTGAACACAATTTCTTGGCAATATTGGTGAATCATATAGTTTAGCCATAAATAATAAAAGGTGTTGCTGAAGCATTTCTTTTAAATTTTCAATACTATTTAAATTTTCATTTTGACTAGTACTACTGTTGCTGGTAGCATCACTATTACTAGTAGTAGCATCACTACCACTAGTAGTAGTAGCATTACTAACACTAGGAGTACCATCACTACCACTAGTAGTAGCATCACTACCACTACTAGTGGTAGTACTGTCACCACCAATAGTAATACCACTGTTAGTAGTACTGTCAGTATGAAAATGTTTTATCCGTAAATGGTTTTGATAAGATCTGAAATTAATAAAATCTCGAAAGCAATTAAACTCTCTGCATCGATATGTTGAATTTTTTTGTAATTTATGTTGAATTTTGAAATGCAAATATAAGCTAGATGGCGACGGAAAATTATTGTTGCATATGAAACAAACTGGCATCTTAAATACTAAATAAATAAAATAAAAATAAGTAAAGAAATAAAATTAAAATAACTAACGTATGAACCTACTAGTAATTATAAATTAAACACAATAAAAACAAATTAAATTAAAATTTAAATATAAAATAAATAAGTAAAATTATTACTTAAAATGAACGGAGTATTGTTTCTACCCCAACGAAGTTACCATCCCACTCAGTTTGCAGTCCATATATCCCTTTCTGAACGATGAGCCACAATTGACCAGCTTCGTAAGGATAATTTGCCTTAAGTGCATGTGTTATTTTAAAACAAATGTCAATTGTTTTGCCAATTGTTGGGATTTCGTATAGAATATCATCAAATGCTATGTAGCATGAATTTATAGCTGTTAAATTTTCTCCCACAACAACTGGAGTTGGTTGAAATGTCAGACCAAAGGACTTCAATTTGTTTTTCTTAATCTCTATCGAAGATTTTAGGTCAGTGATATCCTGTAATAATAAATTTATATAAGATTTATTAAAATAAAGAGATTCAAATAATTTACTTTTACATGCATAATAAACCCATCCGTCATTTCTTTTTTTGTGGGTCTCCAACTGATTCCCTTTTTATTTCTTGTCACTGTTACAGGTTTCACCAGTAATGGTAACATATTTAATAAACGTAAATAATACAAATCTGTGAAATAATGTAATATTAATTTATATGAAATATTATAGGAAATAGTATGTAATTATTTTAATTCTATGCCAAGAAATAATAGAAATCTATTATAAGCTTATGATTTTAATTAATAACCTATAGGCAAATCTTCATCACTACTTAAATTAAGTAAGTAATCTCGAATTTCAGCATTTTTTGACTTCTTTGCGTACTGTACGATTTTTTTAGCAAAACTGCTAAATTCATTAGTGAATGTATCTTCTTCTATCGAAGGATATATATTGTGAAAATCGATTTCCAACTGAAATGTTTATTAAATAAGTATAGGCATAATAAATTTCAAAACTTATTTACCAAAGTATATCCCAGCTTTAATTTCAAAGCTGGAAACATTGTGTAGTACCTCAAGATGGTAGTCTCATTACACAAATGTTTTCTTTTAGAAAAACTGGTTTTCCATCTTGCAACGACATCGGTCCACGGCTCTAAATTATGTTTTAGCCATATTACATCTTCATCTTGTATTGTGTCTATATTTTCATTAGAAGAATCTACAAAAATTAAAGCTTTAAAATTTTTTTTTTATATTAGTTCAAAATTATCACTTTTGGAAGCACAAACGTCAATTTGTGGAACATTTTTGATATTACTACAGTGAGACCTGTTTAATGCAGAATTTTGTTTTGTAAGTGAATTTTTCGGTGCCCAAAATTATGTAAATGCGCAAACAGCAAGTAAAAGTAATTACGCAAGTCCGTATTTTGGCTTTTGCAATAAATTTTGGTACGAACCTGTCACAGAGGAGACGATATAATGCAGAAACCCCAAACGATTCTGGTTTATACAGGTTTCACTCTATTAATATTATAACGTTAAATTGTTATAAACTATGCATATTTGTGTTGAAATATTTCCATAACTTTTATAATACAAGTTCTTTCAATCTTTGTATTTTATAAAAATGTACCTGATAATTTTCGTTTTACTAGAAGGTTTCCTTGCTTCAAAGTTCTTCTCATATTATAGAACTTCCTAAATAATTTACCAGAACCTAGTGTTCTAATTTTGCCTTCACTAGTACGTTTATTAATAGTGGCGAAATAAATTTCCTAAAAGAAATATAATAATAAATCACATTCAACTTGTAAAAAACATAATTTTTATGTAAACAAGTGGTGATATTTACTTTTATTTCATTAGGAAATACCCCTACTATCCCATTTGCAAATTCTTCGAATCTCGAAGTATGTATTCTACAATTATTGTAAAACAAAATTATTTCTGTAAACAGATTATGAAATTATTTTACCTTTTATCAAAATCATCTTGGAGTTCCGCTAAAATTAAAATTTCCACAATAGTGTCTCGCATGGATTCTTTTAATTCGTTGTTAGTTTTGTAATAATTCAAAACAGCTTTACCCTTAATTGACGAATTAAAAATTTCCTTCAATTTTAATTTTTCAGCACATCTATTATGCTTTTCTTTCAATTCAATTAAAAATGGTGAATTTATCAGTTCATTTTGACTGACACCCACAATAGCAGTATGGAATTCAGCTCTCTCACAAACTGCAAGAAAAAATGGTAATAATAATTTCTTAATTAATAATCGTTTTAAAACCTTTATTATTATCGTCGAAAGATGCCAGGCTTAATGAAGAATTTTCGCTGAAGTTGGTCTCAGTGTCAGTGTCGGACAAAATACAAGGCGCTTTGTAAATATTGTACTTCTTTAAAAATAAAATTCGAGGGCCTACTTTAGGAATAAGTTCTGTTATTTCCTTTTCCGTTAAGCTATCGAACGCCTCCATATTAATTTCATGTTCTGAAATAAGTTGAAGTATATAATTCAAACGAATAATAAGTATTATAATTTATAAAGTTATCTTGAATTGTGTGTTCACATTTTCAAGATTCTTCTTTGTAAGCAGTTAATTTTACATACCAGATTTTGCTTTACGGCATATTTATTATTTAATAAATTGAAATAAATTATTTAAGAAAGTTTGGATGGGTTTTCAATAATTATGTTATGAATTATGGTCTTATTTAGTATATAAAAATTAATATGTATACAATACGTGCGACTTACCTTCGAACAAAGCAATTAAATTTTGGAAACCCCATTCGGTTAACAACTTTTCAACGGATAATTCCATCATTATAAAATCATTAATTTTTACCAATTCACAAATATTAATAACACAACGATACACTTTTAAAACTTCTTATAATATTATAGTAGGTTAGAACGTCTAAATCCAACGACTTCTATTTTATTATGGCGCAATTGTATGCTAAAAATGCAACTTTGCAGCTTTTTTATCTCGCAACGGAATTGTAGGTGTATTGATAACCCTCGTCATCAAACATCTAGTAGGTACATGCAAAAAAATATGTTTTTTTAAAATGAATAATTTTTTAGTACTGTTTACTAAATTTTTTATTAAAATGAACTAAATTTTTAGTACATTTTTTTACTTAGACTAGCAAATTATTTACTGTCGCAAGGTAAAATCTTAATAACACTTACCAAAAGTGTTACATGTAATTACAAAATATTTTAGTATTGTTGACAATTTTTGTGTACAATAAATGTTTTTTAAAATGAATAATTTTTTATTACTGTTTACTAAATTTTTTATTAAAATGAACTAAATTTTTAGTAGATTGTTTTACTTACACTAGCAAATTAATTATGTCGCAAGGTGCAATCTTATAACATTTACTAAAAATTTTATATGTAATTACAAAATATTTTAGTATTGATAACAACTTTTGTTATTTCATAATCATTACAAATTTATTTTTCTCAGTGTATAAATATCAACTTTTATGCCAAGTTAATGTAAAATAAAGTAAAAACTAATGAAATTTATGCGAGAGCTGTACAGAAGGGTATGTATAGCGTGTGTCATGGGGTGAATCCAAAGGGAGAATCGGCGTTCCATTTACCCTCAACAACGATTTTCATGACAGTGTCGCTATGGCTTCCCTTTATAAGTTCACTTATACATTTCAGATCTTCACGATATGCAGCTCCCATAAAAAACAGACTTTTCTCAAGTAGATAAAGCACTCTTCACTTTTACCTAATGTAACTTATTTAACAACCAACAAATTTGTTTACTAATGAAATCTTGTTACGTGATCCTATCATAAAGTAGAATCGTGTTGTAAATGTTTGCTCACCCAAATGTCACGTGTCAGGTACTTCCAATTTAAATTTCCGCTTCTTTTGATTTAAGGATTAGGGAGCTTCATCAATCGGCACACTTAATGCAGTTAATTAAAAAGAATATTTAACAATGGCTTCAAAGAAGGGATAAAAAATTGGCATTAATCGTTAAAGGAAACGAAGGTTACTTTGCGTAGTAAATTTTCCTCCTTAACAATCATTATCGATTTCGACCATAAAGTTTCCTTTATTTATGGACGTCCGCGACCTATACAATTTTTGTAGGTACGATTTTACGCAGGAAATGCAATCAACTTTGGTTTTCAAATAGAACGAAATGCTTTTTGACTTTTATGGAAACTAAAAATGAAATCCTTCTTTATCACATTTACCTTATGAAAATTTCAAAGTTCCATTTATAACGTTTGACCTTTCATTTCTGGAGCACACTTTTTTTATAATTCCTAGTTAAATAATATCTTATAATTTAAAAAATTTTTTCTTTTCCAATATTTGCCCAGTAAGCTTTTGAAGGTCGAATGAACAGACTAATTATAACAGACATTCACTAATTGCAAAGCCGCAGGTAAAACCGTACGGCTTGTCGGTGAGTATAAACCGCATCGAACCGAATCGTAAAATTTGTTACATTTATGAAATAAATTCGTATTTTTCTTCCAAAGCGTGACAGCAATCGTTATGAGATTAATAGAAAGAATTTCTGAATGATATCTTTCATCGAAGCGACTGAAATCCACTTCTTATTAATTCAATTGAGCAATCCGAACGATTCACTATAACTGCGAAGCCTCAAAACCAATCAGCAAGCTGAATTCAAATCATTGACTAAGAGATAGATTTAGCTAGTTGTGGCAATTAATTAGAGCATATTAAAGCTCTAAAGCTTTGGTAATAAATTTCTAGCCAAAATTTTTAATCTGGTGATGTGATGTTTTTGAATTGATAAAATACAAATTAATAAGCTGGAGAAACTGTGAAATTTAATTCTGAAAGAAAATTTAACAGTTGGCAAGGTTTACATATCTCAAAAAATTACAACGGTCAGGGGAGTTTTCATAATCAGGGCCCAAAGTTTAAAAACTTTTAAAATTATACAGAATTATAGGGTTTAAAATCAATGCTGCACTCAGGTCACTTTAGCACATCAATATTTTTGCTGCTAAACCATTTCCTGGTGACTTTAGAGTTATGTTATGGAGCGTTATTGTGCTGAAAGGTAAAGCTTTCTCCGAGAAAGGGGTCAGCTTTCTCCAACACTCATTTCTAGAACTGCAATGTAACTTTTCGAGTTCATTCTCACTAAGATTGTTTCGTGGAGCTGAATGCTCCCTTTATGAAATTATGGCTAAA
The DNA here is from genome assembly GCA_905340355.1 of Rhagonycha fulva. Classification (NCBI taxonomy): domain Eukaryota; kingdom Metazoa; phylum Arthropoda; class Insecta; order Coleoptera; family Cantharidae; genus Rhagonycha; species Rhagonycha fulva. The sequence continues at coordinate 43,374,142 of HG996556.1, forward strand.
GATTTTTCGTATCATACATAGATGTATGATGTAATATTTGGAGAAGGGAGGTCTAAGTTTCAGCGACGATGGAGAACTTGAATAATGTTTAATTGCCTGACGTAATTTATGAACGACCCCCAATCTAAAAGTGCAGTCTTCCAATTAAATTTCCGCAAGTATGAAATTCCAATACCACCACCATTCTACCAATAGAATGGTAGTAAATTGTAAAATTTTAACTAACTAACCTAAGATCGATAGGTGGATCTCTCTTTTAATGATCCCCTCATTGAAAAAAACGTTTGCTAACACTAACCTAAGCTGGACCGGTAGATCCCTCTTTAGCGGTCTCCTAAATGAGGGTTTCTCATTAATTAGTGTTATGGAAGTAGTTCGTCAATCCGGACTTCAAAATTCTACTAGACAGCAAGATAGAAAACAGTCTAAAAAGCAATAAAAAAACAAAAAATTTGCGGACTGTTGCAAATAGGGCTTATATTTAAAAAAATACGCGGAGAAGGCGTAGAGTCGATCTTGACAACGCTTCTAATCAAAAGCGTAGATAGCCTCGAATGTTATTAGGGACGAAGAGATTTTACAGCCACTTATTATAAGTTACCGCACCGTGTGTAAAATATAAAGAAATGGAAGTAAATCCAGAGAGTCTGGGAGTCTAAAATTTTCGCGCAACGAACAAAAATATACCTCAGCTCTTCAAATTGTTACATAGAATCTGTGTTTAATGGAGTATACATCTTCTTACTGTAGGGCGATATATGTATAAAATGTGAAGTAATGGATGAGAAACCGGGGGGTCTGGGGGGTATGGAATACGTCAACAGTTAACAGCTGTACGTAAGGAAGCAGACGACTTTTCAAGAATTAAATTTGCGTGGTATCAATTTTGAAAAAGCGTCTTTTTACTTACAGCTGGGGGGGTATTCCATACCCCCCAGACCCCCCGGTTTTTCATTCACTTCTTCACATTTTATACATATCACCGTACAGTAAGGAGATGTATGCTTTATTAAACTCAGTTTCTATGTAACTATCTTAACAATCTAGAATTTTAACACTGATTGAGTGACTGAACCGATTGTTAAAGTGGAGAGTTGATGAAGAAGTAGCTGACGAATACAAACTCGAAATGAATCTTTTCTTTCCGTTTGTCTATAGGAAACGGTAGTTTTGAATAAAATTCTCGGGCAACGAACAAAAATATACCTCAGTTCTTATCAAATTGTTACTCAGAATCTGAGTTTAATGGAGCATCCATCTTCTTACTGTAGGGTGATATGTATAAAATGTTAAGTAATGGATGGAAAACCGGGGGGTCTGGGGGGTATGGAATACTCCTCAGCTGTAGGTAAAGAACTAGACTTTTCAAGAATTAAATTTGCGTGAAAAGCCGTCGTTTTACTTACAGCTGGGGGGTATTCCATACCCCCCAGACTCCCCGGTTTCTTATCCATTTCTTCACATTTTATACATGTCACCCTACACCTACAGTAAGGAGATGTATGCTCCATTAAACTCAGCTTCTATGTAACAATCTTAAAAACTCGGCGCTAGCGTCTCAAATTTCGTTGAGTTTTTTTTAATAAATATAATATCTAAGACTTCAAGTTAATAAACTAGACCCAGTGCTATAACTTTTTAAATTATGTAGCAATAAAAAACAAAAAAATAGAAATATAATCTGCATGTTTTACATATCTCTGTAGTAATTAACGAAATTAAAAAAGATTACTTGCTGACTATCGGTGCAGTTTACAATCTCCCATGAAGTTTTTTTGCAAATATCGTTTGAGGTTTTATTAAAAATAAAAGAACTCATGGACGCTATGGTTTGATGCGTTCTCCATTATTTATGACCAAAACGAACGTTAAGTAATTTGATTGCACATCTCACTTTTTGTTCATTTACTATTACCGACACTCTCGGTAATTTATTTGTTATTTTGTTTTCGTGACTTTGAAACCCTGCGCCATTTTGTTAGTAAACTCCCAAGAACGGCAAATTTAAAACTAAAAGCACTAATAGCTATCACTGGTGCTAGTAAAAGAAAGAAAACTAATCATAGTTTAGTAAAATTAAAAAAAACATGAATACTAACAAAATTGCAAATAATAATAACAACACAATTTATTGTGTCACTTGACTGTCAAATTCAAATCGCCATTTTGCTACTTTTTTGCGTCAATCTATGCGCACTGAAAAATTATTCTTGGGATTCACCGCAAAGCGTCATTTTTTATTCTACATATTTTTTGTACATATACGTCAACAGTTAAACATTTGAAAATATTAAAAAGGTAAAGCTTTATTTATAACAAAGGACGGTACTTTTATACACACGTCATCTCTACCCTTTAGTACTTTCAGTCGGTGATTTACTAAAATGACTTTTTTCTTTTCTGGGTTTTATTAAATTACCTGGGGCTCGTTAAGTTTTTACGGTTAATTGAATAAATAATCTAGAAGTTCATGCTCTCCATAGTTGAAATCTGATCGCTTTTAACATCAAGGGTCTATGCTATAAAGAGCAAACGAATGAGCCTGTTTCGATGTTATTCACGGTTTTATCCTTGAGATTGATTCTTTTTATATCCTACTGGCAAAATAAAACAAGACAGTACTGTTAATAACAACCAGCATTAATTAATCTCCAGCTTAGGAGTCGACTGTAGAAAAATACATAACTGGGTGTCAGGTAATTTAATAAGACGCAGAAGAAGTTTAAATGAAATTTATAGTGATTGTTTTGGGAGGATACAAAACAATATTGATTTTTAAATTTTGCAAATTATTACTAAGACAAAATTAAAATTAAAAGCCGTAGGCGATTATCAAAATAAACTTTATATAGCTCATTTAACTACTTTGAATTTTACTACACGAACTATTACAAATTAAAAAGATGCCGTTATCAAAAAAAGTTTTTATTTGTTCATCATAAGTCTCTCCGCAAGGGAAAAGAATTTTAATTCGTTAACGTCTACATTGCAAGTTTTACGATAAAGTGGTTTTTTAAGCTTAATATTTTAAATACTCCAAACAAAAATAGAACTGTAAAGAGAGTTAAAAACTACGATCTTTTTACTGGAAAACGATGATAAATGGTAAGAGAGAAAACAGTTGTTTGCGGGTCGTATCTGATTTATTAACCATAAAAACATAAGATATTGAAAGTAGGTTGATCGCTCATAAGCCTACACCAGTGATGCGCAATTTTTATCATTCGAAGGAAAAATGTACGGCAGCCACAGGTCTTTGAAAGTTTTTAGATCGTATCAAAAAAAGGGGTTTTTATTTCGACCTCTATCAAATCTTTTAAATTGGAATTTTTTTTATTTCAACGTATAACATTTAGAATATACGACTAAAATTTAGTAGAATTATTATTAAAATAAATTTTAAAACTGGGGACGTAACTGATATTTCGTTTAGTGAAAGCTCCTCAGATAAATTTAATTTACTAAATATTGTAAACTTTTCTTTTAAGCTCTCTCGTAACAATGCAGTAAATAATTCTTAAGTGATTCAAAAAGAATTAGTAAGGTAAAACACAAATTTACTTTGATTGGTTAAAAGGCTTCAACTTTCAAATTTGCTAGAAATCTTCTCCTCCGTGTTATTTATTAGCTTTTTCTGATTGATTAATTTATTTATTACTAACCAAAAATGTTTTACAAGTTAGAAGAAAGTTTATGACCTACGAAATAAACCCAAGCATTTAATAATTCACAATTCTACCGAGTGAGGTTGCTTGGCCAAACAACAACTGTGGTCTTTATGTACTATGGTCGTATTTTTCGTTAGACCGAATAACCACATCAATCAAGCACTAGATGGCTAGAGGTAGATACGCCTTATAGTTCAAGCAATGAACCAAACATAAATGACGTCACGCGTGGGATAAATGAAGCTATATACCTAGACTTTGTATGTAAAAGCAAAGAAAGTCGTCTATTTTAGTTCACCAGAAACTTAAATTTTGATACAAGCCCACGGGTGACGTCATACACTTGGCTTCAGTTTGTATTTATGGAGCGATAGAAACTAGAAAGACACAAATTTATCTCACTATTAACAAGTAGATATTTTATATTTAAAATTTTTTACCATAACAAAGTACATATTACGAAGATTTTAAGTTTTGCTAATTTTATACAAATTTTTCACTTCATTGGATTTCAGATCGTAAAAATTAATGGAAGCCACTGTTACTGTATATAAACAAATTGTAGGAAAAATAGTTAGATTAACAAAATTTAAATTCATTTTTCGGTTGGTTTAAAATTTCCATAAATAAATAATTATAATTTATTACTTTGGTGGGTATTTGGTACATTAAATACGAAAAATAAATAAATATTAAATTTAAATTTTCGTATTATATTTTTGAAGTGATAATTCTCTTAGTAAAAAAACTCTTCGTGTTCTACTTTATCATTTACAAATAAATAAACTTCGTCTTCGTCATTTTGCAGAAATTTATTCAGTGACGTAACTAGCTAAGTGGATCCTGTATCAAACTTTTTCCAAAACTTTCTTTTTTATTTGACTGACGAGAATCAGTGACGTAGCACAAAACTTAGGAAGGTTTATCTGATTTATTTTTAAAATGGGAATTTATCGATTAGTTTGTAATTAATGTCGTTAAAATAGGAATTGTTTCTTTTATAATCGCTTTAATCCTACACTTCCAGGGATGTCGACGTCTGGATGGAACTTCCGAACCTTGATAACAAACATAAGAATGATCTACTAAAGTTGTCTCTTAATATACAACTTAATTTGTGAATTGAACGAAGTCAAACCAATGTTCAATCATAGGTGAAATTGAAAAGAATTGCGATCAAAACACGGCTGATGCTACTAACATATGACAGTCTAGCTGAAAACTGGAAAGAAATGTGACTCAAATAACCATTGAAACTAAAGATAGTCTATAAGCCCTACATTATCAATTAGATTTTAAAAATTATGAAAGGAAGACGGTGACAGCTCAGTGTTTGACTGTTATTAATGCCGAAGTAGTCGGTTTGATTCTGAGTGAAGTAAGAACTTAATTTTTTCTTCTGGATATATTGGAGAAGTAGGGAGGTAATTTGTCTTCAGCTCCTCTTTTAAAATAGCGTTGCATGTGGTTCGGAGCCCACGTTAAACAGTTGGTTTTCTTTGCACATATAAAAACTCTTAGAACCGATAATAAAAGAATGGATCAGCATGTCATTTGGTGACAAAAAATACAACTAAAAAGAAAAATACTAAAATGCATTCGAATTTATTCCAGTAAATCATTAAAATGTGTTTATTATACATTTTTAATTGTTATGGCTGCATGCGAGATTAACTGGTATTTGCTTCTCATGTATGCATTTTATACCAAAAACGTTAAAAAAAGTTGAATTTGCAAATTTACAAAATGTGTATCTACCTACATAATATCTGATCAGACGAAAAATTCGTGAAGTTAACTCACAATGTAAACAGTTATAATAAACTTGAGTAAGAAGTGAACCTAAAATTAGACAACGTTTACAAAAATTAAATTATTTCTGATTGTAAATCAGAAATTAATTAAGCAGCAGTATAAATTATCCAAAAAGTGCAGCAATTGCAGCTTAATTTTTGAAAGGAAGCTGCGTTCATTGAGTGTAACTTAATTTATATTCCACTCTTTTTAATTAAAAATATTTGACGGCTTGACCACCATACAAAATTCTTTTGACTATTTAATTTTATGTTTACATAATGAGAAACATCAGTCACGGTGGGTAATTTATTAATTACAATTACCTAAATAACAATGATCACGTAAACAATTTGTTCCTGGGAAACTTTTAGTTTTAAAAATATAACTGGTTTACTACAATAGCAAGCAGAAAATCAAAATTAAATTTGGAATGTTTTACAAAGCTATCAAAGTTAAACTAAACGTGATTGAATTTCTATGTTGCATTTCCAACTTCTAACTGTTCTGTGGTGGAGTACGAAATTCTTCCTCTGTAAGGACGCGACGGTTTCCTCTGAATTGATCTTTGGTTTCCCCTAGTTTACCGTTCCATTTGCCCCTATTATCTATTAGTGGTATTTTGTATGCTAGGGTTCGCAAAAATTTTTGATGATGTGCTTGTTTTATTGCATGTCTCACATTAATTTACTGGCAAGATCAAAGAAAATTTGTACTCGACGGATTTGAAAAACTTTTTCTATATTTCTTGGGGATACTAAATCAAATTTTTGTTGTTCCTGTCCAACCTTGCAGCTAACAATTTTTTACACTTATTACGTACCAACCACGAACAACAAACGAATGTTTTTTTATACAAAAATTTGGAAAATAGGTCATAAGTATTGATTTATATGGCGTATATGTTACTTCAAAAATTCATCCTTCTTATCATTTTGTTATTTATTGTCTTTAAATCGATCAAGGGGTTTATTTGCTTTCACTTCTTATATTTTCAATAGCGCTGAAATGGTGGAAAAGCTGCAGTGTAAATTAAAAGTTTGCTTCGTTGTGAGGTTCTAATTAGAATAACGCAGTGTGAACTAACAAACAATTCCACAAAATAAGATCATATTTTATTTTAGTAGTTACAATAAACAAATTTAAAGTCACAAATAATTACCAAGTCTTACAAAAACTACCTTTCAGCAAGCTTTTGAGTTAATGAAACAAATATAACACAAAGAAAATTTACGTAATAAGCAAAGCAACTACTCACACTTCAATAGTGTTTGCTTTGTAGTTTACAAATTATGATTAAATTAAATTTCTTATTTCGCTAGCGATTAAGCAAGACTAATTGGTCTGGTAGTTTTCTTTACAATGGGGCTTAAAGCCACAAATTCGCTGTCGTTAATTTTTAAGTGCGAAAAATTAAAATTAAATTTTGCTTTATAAAAGCAACACAGAAATTTTCGTGTAGTACAAATTATTGTAATTTTTGAATAATAAATATCAATTTTGCAGTAAACATCGATTTTCAATTTGAAAGACTGTACGAAGTGGAACAAGTATCGTGATTGTCTGAAAATGTATGAATATAAATTCGCAAAACCAATTCAAACATTTCAGTTCACTGATTATTTTTCATTCGTACCTTTCACGACTCATTTAATTGACTTTTATTTATTATAATCAAAGCATCAACAACCTCAGATCTGACACTGCCAAAGGCTATTACGTAGAGGTCAGATGAAGTAAATCCAGGTGTAGATCTAAAAAATAAAGAAATTTAATAACTTAAAATTTAGTTAATTAAATAATTATTTACATGTTAATTTGAGTTTGAGACAATTTATAGTGCTAAGATGGATGAAGTAACAAGAATTGTATTAAGTAGTATCAAATTGAAATCAATGTTAAGAATGATTCATTCTGAAATTGTTCAGATTTATCTGTATTATCTTAAGTGCAGATGCAGCAAGTCAAATTATAGTAAAATAAGTAGGCAATTGCTATTATCATTCATTAGATCATCATTTAATTTTTGCAATGCAATATAAAAGTATTAACAAGGAAATCGAAAAGATTGAAGCTACAGACGACATAGAAGAAACGTGAACAAAAATTGAAGACACCATCAAAACGACTAGAGTTAGACACCTGGGTTTTTATAGAAGATGAAAGAAGAAAGACTGGATGACAGAGGAAATATTGAAGCTGATGGAAGAAAGAAGAAGATTTAAAAACACAACTGAGTATTACAATAAAAATAAAATAATACGGAAAAAATAAAAGAAGCAAAGGAGGTATGGCTAAGTGACAAATGCAAAAAAAATATACAAAAAAATAAAGGGTTGACATGCATAGATCGACAACAACTAAAAACTAGAAGGCTGGTAGATGAAAATAATACTATACTATGTTTTATTTAAGAAAAATGTAAAACGTTTGCACTAAACGGATGACCTTTAAATGTTAACCAATGAAATTGCTTTGAATAAAGACTCACTCACAATAATAAGGAAATTATACGAGATTTAGTCTCGCATTTAGAAAGCCTAGATTTAGATTTAGATTTAGTCTAGATTTAGAAAGCAGTCAGCCCCCCCCCCCCGGGTTGATAATTTTTCACCAGTGATGAAAGAGACCAGGGTAACATGCACACCTGAAACAGCTGATTTTGAACAAGTTTTGTAAGTTTTAATATTTTATTTAGTTATTTTTATTTCCATCCGCTAAAACTAATTTAATTTATAATTAAAATGTTGTTCATCTTTAATCTATAAGGAGAAGAGTGCATACTGACTTATAAAAATTTGGGATTTATTTAAAGTACGTAATGAAGTGTTACAAACATAATTAATCAAGACATACAAAACGAAAAGTTGTCATTTGCTCATCAAAAATCGGAGTTAACATAAAATACTATACACGGTAATCAGGGCTACGGTGGGTAAAAAAATTATGTAGGAAATTTGGGATAAGAAACCTAGAGGCAAAAAGTTGAAAAATTAAATAAACTACAAAAAAATATTTTTGATAGAATATTACTGATTACCAGTTCAAAAACTAGAATTAAACAAAAAGTCACATATCAAACTGTTCAAAGAGAATGTAATTAAATTTTTGGTAAAAACATTGGGTTCTAGGAAGTTTTAACAAAAATATATTGAGGAAAGTATGAAAAATTTGAACCAATAAGTGTTAAAGTTAAAGCTAAGAACGCTTATAAAAACAAAGTTTGTAAATGTATTCAACTCCAATTCCCCATAAAAGTTTATAAAAATTAGGAAAGAATAATTAAAACATTTTAGGCAGATTGTAAACAAAAATTAAGTAGGTATTTTTAAATACATTTAGTAGGCTGTTAATTTTTTAATAACTTGGTCGAAAATCAATAAAAAAACAAATGTTAAAAAAAACCCAATTGAGGGTTTCTTCACAATCTAATCTTTAAATACTACAGCATATGCTCTTAGGACTTTTAGACGTTTCGAAAAATTGGGATTTTCCCGATTCTATGTTCTGATATCTCGAGAGACTTTTTCTACGTCAAAAAAATTGTTATATTTGCTCGTGATAGAATCAGAACTTCTTCTTTTATTTATTATCAACTTAAAAGCAGTTAGAAGGCGGCCTTTAGGCCGCACAATAAAAACAATCTAGTTCTTAATAAAAATCGTATAATATAATAATTTGTTTTAATATTGTTTTCCGTGTAATTTATAGGCGCGTCTTTGATTAGTTTGTTTATTTATTACCAACCAAAAAATTCATGAATGAAGTTTAAAATCAAACAATCACATCAATGATAAAGTCATTGATAATGTCATAACAAAGTTTGCTGCAAATATTTAAAAATGGTACCTATAACTTTTAATTTTTTTTTGACTTTGGGAGGTATCCCATAACCTCAGATCTCCGGGTCTAAAGCATGCCATGTTGATTATCTATTTAGAACTATTTGTATATAGTTCAAAACCAAATGATAAGATTGTTATTAATTAGATAATAATCAATGTTTCTGCTGAACGACATATGATGTTCCTTAAAAAGATTAAATAATAATAGAACATCATCACTATAAGCCTGCAACTCACATAAAATACAACAAACCTATGTTTTTTAAAAGTCCCTATAGTCTTAATTTAATATTAAGCAATTTTTAATTTTAAATTTGTATAATTGAAACCGTCATTGTTGTTACTGGCTATACATTAACTATAAAATTTTTTTTATCTTTCCGGGTAAAGCGGTCACTTTACTCCTACTTTTGCGGGAGCAAAGTGCCAGTTTTCTTAGGGGCGGGGCAAAAAGTAAAGAGCGAGGCGAAAAGTAAAAGAAGCGAGGCGAAAAGTAAAACAGCGGGGCAAAAAGTAAAAAGAATTACAAATTTTTATTTCCATCATTAAAATTTACAGTAATATTAAAATTAGAGCAAGAATTAATGTGCAGCAACCGATTGAAATCCACTGAACTTGTTAAATTTTGTTGCTGGTTTGAAACAGCGATTCAAATTTATTACTACGTCTAACTAAGATTCCAAAAATGCATACGGTACTTTGGCAATTAGAATTAGATAGAATTGGCAAGATTTATGGTTATTTCCAAGGAGGTAGTAGACCCCTTTTTGTAAACAGCTTTGTATTTTTAAAAACATAAGTTTTGTTTAAAAAATCGTTCTAGAAAGTTCGAGTTAGGAAAGTTTGATTGTACTTGCTTTTAATGTCGTAATTGGCTTTCGGAAAGACAAAAAATAGTGTATTCGCGCTCGGGAGTAAAGTGACTTCTCGTCCTTCGGGTAAATTTCCCCCTCGACTGCGTCTCGGGTAAAAAACTTTACCCTGATGACGAAAAATGGTACTTTACTCTCTCGGTGTATAATATACTATTTTGCCTTTTAAGTTTAAATAGGTGGTGCGTGTGCTAAGACACCTTTTGAAACAAACTCATCTGCTGTTATTACAATAAGATTCACAAAATTTTAAAACATTTCTGCCATTCAATAAAATTTCTTATGTAAAACGGTGACAATTTTAGAGAAATACACTTTTGCATAATATTCACGCAAAACATCAAATGAAAATATTATAATATTTTTCCAAATAAAAGAAAACGAGCTCCGCCAAGCAATTCAACTTAATAATTTATAAAGAGTAATCAAAATGATTTAAATAAAAAATACTGAAAAAATATTTTTGTTAGTAAAGTTACCTGTTCAATATTTCATTTCATTACATATAAAATTTACAAAAACATTTTAAAAAAGATGCTGAAAATATTTGAATAGACTGCCTGAAGAATATGGCGTAACGAGTCTTTATTAATTGTAAGAGGCAGAAATATGCCGCTGAAAAAGAGAATGAAGAAGACCTCGTTACCCAGCAGCTTTGCGTAAAATTATTAAAAAAAGTATTAATTTAAAAATGTATTCTTACAGTAATAACTAAATAACTTATTTAGTTCCTAAATTAACCCGTTATAATTTAACGTTTTAGAAAATTTAATCCAGTATTTTATCTCGCAGGATTGTTATTCTGTTCATACTCAAATCGACTATTCGATCAACGTGTTTATTAAAGGAGAAAATGTTGACCGATCGTCAGTTTAAAAATTTACATGTAATGAAAGGTTTTGAGGGAAAATTATATTATGTTGTAATATTACGAAAAATTGGTTGTTAAAAAATTATTTCTAAACCAAGTCACGTTGTCGACATGCTAACAAAATGTTTTAAAATTTATTTTTTATTTGGTTATGTAATTTTTCTAGGTCCTTGTTTGTGTCCTAGAAACCTACTGTAAGGATGACGCCAACGTATTTATCCAGCTTGTAATCGATTCTGCAAATGCTGATTTTAGTGTGCCGATTCTACTTGATCCATAAAATACCTGCAGAAAACTTAACTGTATTAAAAAGACATCAATGTTGAAGGCATTTTTTTTTTGTAAATAAGACCGAAAAAAATAAAGCTTGCTTATAAAATTATTGGTGTAGGTATATGGAGATTGGCACACGTCTTCCATTATTATTACCAGTTTTATTTACTCTACGTATACAGTAAAATTTGTCGTTGATTTAGATTCAAGAAATGAAATGTGAGGTACTTCAAAAGATTCTCGTTTTTATTTTCAACATATTCATACATGGTAACCTTATTAAATGGAATCGAGGTGCTGGACCATGTCACTGGATTTTAGCAACGTTTGTTGTAGTCCTTTTTTCTTGGTGCAGTCTTGGTACGTCACAATTCACAGCATAGTCCTGCACCAACTTAACCTATTTAATCCTGATCGGCTAAATATTATTTAATGTAATTTTTGCCTCAGTACTCTAAATTTTCGATTTATCTCCAGCGATTAAGTCCTTTGCGATATTGCAAATCGTGAGTGGGCACTTTGGCTGGATTTGTTGTTAAAGAGTTGCACTTTACAGTGTAACTGTATAACCGCTTTGGACTGTAAAGAAAAATGGCACGATAAAGTCAGTAACCTTTTTAAAAGAATCGTTAAATTTTTTTACGATGGTTGTTCATGAAACAAAATCGATAACTTTGCATGTTTGCATATCTTTCTACGTGAAAATGAAAATATTTTACATCATAATGAAGACTTAATGCACCCGATTCTGCATCTGCAAAACATAGAAAATGCTTGTTACTTGCACGACCATCTTTTTATTCTAACTAATGTGTTGTTTAAGTTTTGATGTTCAACATAAAATTTTTGAAGAAATAGATAATGAATGGAAATGGGAAGGCGCTAGCTTTTATATTCAGCGTTGAGAACTGGGATTTTATGAGTTTCTTGATTTACCTATTTATCTTTCAACTAATTTTGAGAAGATAAGTTGGTTCTTAACAATAAAAAAAGGAACAAGATGAGATAATCAAATAGACAAGGAAAATAATTTCATATTCTTGATATAAAATAGTAGAAAGATTTTAGTTATGTGTACTTTGTTTTTTAATTTATCAATTAATTTTTAGTTGTATTACCTATGAAATATTACGTGATGAACGGGCAAGAAAATTCTTAAATTCACTTTTAAAATAAATACAAAAATTGCGTTAAAAATTTAGTTTCGGAACTCAAAATTTGCAAACCATGTGCGAATAATAGGCAAAGGCAATAATGTAACAATTCTAAGTTAATTCACATCAAGATTGCAAAGAAAGTACAGGTAGATAGTGTAATTTAGTTAATTGGATTACGGATCTTAAGCTTTTGGGTTTAATAATTATTATTAGCCAAGTACTACAAAATTATTGTAAGCTGTTTCGAATTTCATGAGAAATTTCAGAAACATTACAAATATATCAAAAATAAAATTTTTTTTTAAATTAATAAAAATTACATGTTTGAAAATGATCTATTTCTTTATTGGAATAATTTCAAGGTGTTGAATTTAATTTATTAAATAATAATTAACCAGCAAATGACTTATCACAAGTAAATTTATTTAGCAGTTATTTGAAAACATCAAATTGACTAAAAGCGTGGGACACTGATACTGCACGAAAGAAGTAGTTCAAACTTGTACATTTTTAATTTAACCTTTAATAATTATTTTTATTAAATGTTATCGGATTGTTTTCGTTTATTTTATAAATTAATTGTTTTATTTTTTTTTGTTTTTTTTTTAACATAGCTAGAATTTATTTCTTATGATGCTATATTAATATTTATGTATGTAGTACATAAAATTCATAATTCAAATAAAGAATAAAAAATAAAGTTTTATGTAAATATTAATTTAGCACCATGGGAAATGAATTCTGACTATGTTATCAATTTTGATTTCAGATGATAGCAATTTAATACCAAAATATTCCTAACTTAAAAATTTTATCTCACGGTTATAGTAAGTTCTCTGGTGAAAATTTACTCTAATTCTAAATTTAATTATTCCCGAAATTGGCTCAAAAAAATGTTCACCAAAATGCCACACGTTGGGCGCCAATAAGTTGTCACTTTCCTACTTGGAAATACTTACTAGGGGTTACCATCAAACGATCATATAAACATTTTTATGTTAGTGCAATAAACAAACCTCAATTTTTTGAATGAGTGATGATTCTGTTTTACTTGTACAAGTTTGAATTTTGTAGTTAGAATTATTATTATAGGTGGAGCCGTCTCAAATTTAAGGGCTTACGTACAGTTATGAATTCGAAAAAACTCGTTTTTTTGGTTTTTTTATATGAAAGTACAACATCTCAGAAATCTTATGTGAAAGTTTTAAGTCGATCGGAGTAAAACTCGCAAAAATACAATCCAATGAGAGTAACAATTATTATAAAACTTATATCAAACGGAAAACTTCAGACGCGTTTATCTCAAAACTACATTTTAGAAGTCCGTGCGTAAGATAACTCAAAAACTACTTAACCAATCATGATGAAATTTCACACAGGTCTTAAATATAAATGATTCTCGAGACTGAACAATTACTATTTTTCCTTTTTCATTTCTATCTCTTTTTACAAGTAATTATAAGCCAAGTTTTTGGGTAAAAATCGTCACTTTTATTTCAATACCATCCCAAAAATGGAAATTTTTATATTTTTTAAAACAGATTTGTTCAGTCTGGAGATAAACTAATATATTAACCAAATCTTTTTAATTTTTTCATTTTGGATAATCTTGTGACGAGTTATCTTACGCACCGCAAATTCATCTTTATTTTAAGCGTTTTTAATTGTCCACGTTTTGTGAAAGTAAAATTCCAAAATGTTATTTAAATGTTGCTCTTTCATGTAAAAAAACTTTCAAACAAATACATGTATTCATAACTTACAAAAAAATCTCAAAAAACTGTTTTTTTTCGACTCCATGACTGTACGTAACCCCTTAAGAGCAAGTACTAATTCGGAAATTTAAACGGTTATTTAAATATACAAAAAATTTTTCTATCTCTCGAGCGGAGGTATCAATTCAGATTTATAATTCAGATAATAATAATCCTAAACATCGTAACTCCGTCATGATTGGGGGGTATTCCCCAAACCCCCCAACCCCTCCTCGGTCATATCAATCGTCGTCAAATAGAGAATTAATTTCCTAGATACCGTAATTTTTCTCCTATATACGCAGTGGTTAGACCGCCCTAACTCAGCTCGTGCTTGTTAGTCTTTTCATATGTACATTTAGGTAAACCAAGTGTAAGCCGACCTAACGGTGTAGTTCGACTTAAGTTAGACCAAGCTAAAAATGTAGTCTAACAAGTTAGGGCAATCTTAAAAATAAATGTAGACTCTTTAGTTCAAACTACGAGCAGTTTGACTGTATAAATTCATACTAACTAAATGCAATTTAAACTGTACTTGTTTAGATCGCTCTAACGTTAAGCTCGAGTTAACAAGTGCATGTATACTTGTTAATTATTGTGGTTGGTTGTACTTCAGCCTTATTTGTTAGTAATGCGACTGCACGTAAAGATTATAACTGTTGGGCTTGCGGCCTCGCTCAGGAGATTGCAATAAAGCTAGTGATATACATGCTACTAAGTCGCATGCTCTCATGCTACTGCGCATGCTCTTATGCAATTATTGGTACCTAGTCAAAAGAGAGCATGCGCAGTCGCATGGGAGCATGCGACTTAGTAGCATGTGTATCACTAGCTTAAATCATATTCGTGCATGTCTATTTTATAAGTCGTAAATTTAGTTAGTAGGTATTAATTAAAAAAACCAATTAAGCGCTTTTCTATAAATTACACAAATTAGGAAAAGAAGGAGTAGAGTTTTAGCAAATTATTATAATTTATATTTTACTTATAAAATTAAACTATAGATTTTTAATAAAAAAGAGAGATTGACTTTACTTTGATGATGAAGGCAGGTAATTGGGCGCGGTAGTGGAGCGGTTGCTTTGAACGAAAAATTCAGGCGATCGAATCTCACCCGAGACCAAAAAATTTATCTGTCCTACTATACTTAGTTATAGTGGCAAATGCAGATTCTATGCTTAGCCAAAGATTGGTTTGGCTAAAATAAATAGGGTGAACAAAAGATCAGTCCTGGTCGCAGTTTTGTGGGGCTTACGTAGCCTATCGACCCGTTAGTACAATACCAATACTTTGATGATTGTTTCTTTATCTTTCTGGACTCTCAGTTTTGGTTTTGGAGACCGGGGGGTTTGGAGGGTATGGAACCCGATGAAAAAAATTGGTTTCTAAATTTACGCTTTACTATTTTTTGCTCCGAACTGTGTGTTCAAGTCACAAATTGCAATGTGGAAAAATTATTTAAAAAGGAACCCATTGAAGTTCACGTAATCAGACGGACATCCGGACCAGCGTCGGATAGAGAGGTAGCAACATGGTTATTTGCTCAATTACAAATATTTGAAGGCAAAAAATAAATAATTTTTTATTTTCTGCGTTCAATTTAATAAATTTGAATGAGATACTCGTATAACTATTTGTGCAGCTTTTTCACGTTGAAACTTTTCGATTGCTATCCTTATTTTGCCAAAGATGCGTTTCCCTTAAGACACTTCTTTTAAATTTATTCCTGCTTGCAGTTTTTACTTCCAGACCTATTACTGTATTAAGTTTAGAATGTTTTCTTCAATTTTGTAAAGTTACCTCGCAATTTTACTGTCGCGTTTCTACCAGTGCAACGATAGATTTGTCTTTTTATATAGGATATACGATAGGACCATTTTGATCCATCGTTTTATATAAAGACTTTCCTGGATAATCAAAGATATTGCGTTTTCATGTCGACTTTAATTTCTCTGTATTACTTTCTATTTTATGTTTTCTTATTATCCTTATTATTTACCAAATAAATGCTTGTTAGCTAAATCTTCTATACTTTTGGAAAGAAACAAAAATTATTGACTTTTTTTATTTCAGAGTCGTCGAAAGTGATAAGTCGTTTCGTGATATCGGGACATACCGGACATATTTACCAACGAAAGCTGTTATTCCAGAATCAGTGATAACGTAGTTGAACGGACTGAAGCCAACATTCAGAGGTAAGTAAAAACTATAAGTCAATAAAAATACGTTATCTCGAAAATTACACCTGACCAATTTTAGCTAAAATTGTATTTAACTTCACAAAATAAATTTTTTATTGAAATAAAGTAATAATTTTCTACAGAAGCTATAGTTAAATTTGATTATACTTAATACAAGAATATAATTAAATTATTAAATTTTGCTAAAATATTGAATAAGGAACTCAACTTCAATATTTCATTTTATAACCTCAATTTAGTAATGTAAATGTTGTGATTTGTCTAGTATTTATAATTTTGCGATTTAATGAAATATTTTATATTATGAACCTTGGAACTAAAGTTTTTTTATTATTACTCTTTGGTTATATGACTCGGCTAGCGTCTCGGTACATAATATCTACATAGTAATAAAAAGATAAACTTTAGCGCCTTCATACACGAATAACCACTATCACCATCTAACAGGCATGTGCTTGCAAAATGAACAAACATTTCCAATTTTGAAATATCAAAATTAATTTTCATTTCTTATTAATTTAAATTAGAAAGAATTTTTTTTACCTTTTAAAATTCTCTATCTTCTGAATAAACACAGTTTTTAAATAATTTAATTTAAAATTGCGTACATAAATAAAATATTAAGTAAATGTTGCTTTAGAATCCTTATATTATTACAAGTTCTAGCAAAATAATTATTCTTTCTGTGTATTTTGACAATGAATTGATTGTGAAAAAAATATTGATAATTTTTTGATTAACTAACCAACTAAATTTCAATTAAAATTTGAATTGTAAACAACGAAGTTTGAAGAAATTATTCAATTTAATATCATTGTTATTTATCGAATAAACAATACAATTTTTTTTTAAATCGAGCCTTTGTTTTCCATAATCAAAAATTTTGTTAAAATTCCTTTTTACGCCGGAAACTAACAGCGAATAAAGTATTTTGTTCTTGTTGAAAGTGCATTAGCACAAGTAGGTTAAAGTTTAACAGATGGCATTGAATTTTTGTATTGATTTGCGTATACTAATGATTAAGGGTGGTGTTAAGAGGGTGCAGCGTGAGGTGGAATATTTTGTTAGATCAGTACGAATGATGAACACCGCATGGGGTCCTTCGACAACTTATTATTTACGATACACCCTATTCGAATTAGAACTACCAACCCTTAATAAAATCGCACAAAATTTGAGATACGCTCAGCATTTCAACCCCCTGATGAAGTAAAACACGATGGGTTCTATGATTCTGTGATTCATAACAAAACAGCAATTTTGCTTGTTCTTAAATTTCCATAGCGCTTAATTTATTTTGTTAATTGAAGGAAGTTTCAGAACAAATATTGTGTAAGTCGAGTATCTTCTAGAAAATTACTACTAATTCAGCAAAGCTTCCATATTTCCCTTATGCACATGACATTGGTAAGACAGAAATTAAGCTATTAAAGGATAACAAAGATTTAAGGATTAGATGGTGAGGCAGGTTTGTTAGTTTAGGTTTTCGTAAACGTTTCAAGATTATTTATCAAGTAGTATTCACTCGAGTTTAAATTTATTTTCTACATTATCAGGATTTTTTAAACAACCAGCAATTAATTGCTTTTAAAGTCACTTTGAAAACGAACAGTGCGGAAATTAAAGTGAAATCAACATAGTACAGAGAGAGGAAAATTACTTTGTCCATTTTGATATATTTTTTTATTATACATCTGCCTTGATGACTCTCCTGATGATCAAGCGCCACTAGCCTTTATTTTCAGCGTCCACAACCAGGTTGTTCGTAGATTCTTAAAACGGGAGCAGATAAATTACTTTACACAATTAAAACAATAAATGATAAAAATACATTAAACTCAATTAAAATTTAGTATGATATTTGTATGTGGTGGGATCTGAAAAACTTAATTGCTCTCTGTAAAATTGATCCTTTTTTTGACAACACAGAAATTAATGTTTATCAGGCTAAGGGAAATAAGTGTAGTATTTCTTTCCCTGTGCGTATCATATTAATGAAATATAATTATGATTTATATCTTTGTTCCTTTTTAATACCAAAACCATATTCGTGATTATTCGCGAGTTCTTTTAATTACCCTTATAAAATATGAACTGAAAATTAGTCAAATAATTTTTTGTTGTAGTTAATTGGCGGTTTTCCTTTTTCCTTTGCAATAAAAATATAAAAATTAACAAATCGAAAATTTTTATGGAATTTATACGTTCACATAGTTCCTTATTTATCCTTATCCTTAGTTATCGTAAAAAATTCCTGTGGTGTTGATTTTCTGCTTTATAATAAATTTAATCAATTTCTTAGTGAATATTTTTGTTATTATTCATCAAAAATATTTTCGTACAACATCGAAGAGTCACAAAAAAATGATACAAAATTTTGTAATAATAGGAATTTGATATGCAAAGCATTTATTTATATTTTAAGCTGTTCCTAAGGGAATATACAATTCCTGTGAGAATTTATCCAAATACATAAAATTTATACATGAAATTCGTAATTGTACCCTGGGAGACGTACGTGGTTTCATACATGTTTGGGTTAAACATGATGAAGGGCGAAAGGTTACGTGTCAATTTCGTGTCATTTAGCCCAAGCGAATTTTCTTAACAACTTTACACTTTTTATTCAATTAGGGTTTTTAGTAAAAACGTTAGTGTTTTCGACGTTCCGCTAAATTGTAAAAATTTTTTATATCGAAAAATGTAGTGACTGATTGGAAGACGTATCATGGAAGGCTTCAGAAGCCTCTATTCACGAGAACGCTGTATTCAATTGATTACTTTTGCAATTTACTGCTTACAAAATTTAAAATAACTATTTGAATATTCATTGACAGGAACATTATAAAAGACGCACCGGGTGGTAAATCTACAACAAAAATTGCTTAGCCATTTATTTTATTCTGTCTGCAGAAATCTAGGACTAAAACTGTGCAAAAGTTGAAATCTTCTTGGATGTACCTCGTACAGCAAAAGTTTACAATTTATTTGTGATTCCCAATTATGTAAATTTGACTTTAAAGTTTTTCTCCGGAAGAGAGACAAGTAATTTTTTTTTAGCATAATGGCATTAAAATTTATTAGATTAAACTTTTTCGATGTAAATTTCGTGACTTGAGAAATTTTAAGTACTTGTAAATTGTCAATTTATTAAGATTATGAAATTAAAATCGACGTCGTTAACTTTGCTACCCGATTAACTTCCTTTTAATATCTTTCACGTTTTCTGATAAAAATTTAACTGAAGACTTCGATAGCGAAAACCAATACAGTCGATAGAAATTACGACAACACTTCTTTTTGTTGTTTTTGATAACAAAATTACACTTGAGTGTATTAACTCATTTACAACTCAAAATGATTTAGAGTTTAGTTTAAGCAATGTTGGATGGTAGCTGGGAATCGTAAATTTAAATAGTGTCTGTGGAGAAACTCTATTACTCGAAAATTGCTATAGGACTCATGCGTTTATAAGCTGAGGTATTTGGTTTGCATACGCAAGTAATAATAATGAAATCAGTAGACGTCAACCAATTCACGTTTAACCCTTCTACGTCCAGTTTCTATGGAAACGAAAGCTCTCTGTAGGTAAGTTTAGAAGACCCTAGGACTTATAATGTAATAATCGGGATTTATCTTACATTTAATCATTGTTATAAAATCAAATTTCGATAGTATGAATTTTTGTTAGAGAAAATTGTAACTGTTGAGGGTGGGTGTTTCTTGTAGAAGTGCGATAAACAATTAATCCATTATCTGGATTCAAATTCAAGCTGTTAATAATTTTTTTTTAATTTTTGTTTGAGTACGATTCAACCCAGTTTTTTTCCAATAATTCGAAAAAAAAAAAACAAACATTTTTTTTTTAAATTTTTGATATTGTTGGTTTATTATTGTTATTTGCCTCTGTGTTATAGACCTATCATTTTTATCGTATATATACCTACAAAAACTTTCCATTTTATGATAATTATGCAAACAAATTTGAAACAAATATTTACTTTTTGCTTATATTTAAATATAACATACAAAACTAAGTAAGCCTTAGGAATCCTGAATTGAATATTACCCGCCTGAAGATATATATTTAATAAAATGCAAAGTATAGCCATAACATTTTTAATATTTACTTAGACTTCCTGTTGCATTTTTATTGTTCTAGCAATAATTTAAGTAAAAGCTATAAACATAAGCTTAAACCAGAAGCCTTTTAGTGGTATTGGCTATAAACACAAATGCAACCCACAGTTTAAAAATCGCATTACATAATAAAAACGAAATTAAGGATCATTTCTACATCTTGTATTATTTAATTAAACTTTATATCCTTTTTTATAGCACTTTGGATATTGAAATTGCTTCTTTATATGCCCATAATGTGTTAACTCTGCGGCAGTTTCAAAATACTCCCTCGTTACCTGATGAGGCAACTTGAACCTACTGCGAAAATTTTCTGAGATTTTCTTTTCGTTTTAAAATTTCAAGTAGGTAATACATGACAGCCGAGAACTTGAACTTATTAAGTTACAAGGCGGTAAAGTTGCTTTACAAATATTTTGAACTTCAAGGTGAGACTCGCTTAAACTATTTACATCGAATTGGGTCGCTACAAAGCTTTACATCAAAGGACCTTGGTGAAAATTTATAGACACTATTTACCTCGTTTATATCGTAATAGAAGTTAACTTGGAAATAGAGTAATTTATGTGGCGATGATAATAAACGGTTGGGCGTTGATCGAAATTTTAAAGTATTGGTTTAGGCTACATTGAATTTCAAGATGGAAGTAATTGTGGTTTTGCAAGGTTATAATTCAATTTTCTATAGTCATCCTTACATCTTTACTATTTTATAATATAAAATATAACCTTAAGAAAACCTATTTGTGATATTTACCACTCCACCCTGATCCACCCTATATTTTTGTTTTAAATGTCGTCTGCCTCTCTGATATGTTGTTAAATTAAAGGTTTTTGTGACTATTTTTAATATCGGTTAAAATTGAACTAACACCAAAATTCTCTAAAAATAAAACTCTAGATTTCTTGAAACTCATTGCAAACCGCATCTTAATATTTGTCTTCTAATAGCAGAAACTTATTAAATAAATAATAAATAAATTAAAAAATTGATTTAACTATTCCAGAAAATGAAATTAAATTTGAAAGTTAGAATAATAAATAAATCAAAATTTTTTTAGGGCAAAATATAAAATAGAACAATTTTATTGAAAAGCAATGCTAAACTAAAAAGGTTCTAAAACAAATATATCGGTAGATAATCTCATTTTCATCACCTCTTTCTAAATCATCAAAAATTGACGTGAATTTATCAATCAAACTACGTAAATATTACAGGACGAAAACCATTTCTGGGTAAGTGAAGCTAAAACAAGGAACTGTTTTAATTTAATTTAAATATTAAAAAGGTTTAGCCAGAAACATCGACTTTTACCGATGAGTAAAATTGGTATATCGATAACCTCGATAACAACCATCATGAATACTTTAAAGAAAACGTATTATCTATTAAATGAAACACTCGTAATAGTCAGCATAATAAATTTTACGAAATAATATTACATTTATTACAGAATAAAGCACAACTTGCTACTGCAGTCTCAATGATCCACGGATGGCTGTGGACAGACTAGCTAGAGTACTATACGTCGATTTGCTGTTTTATTCTACGTTACGACTGGCAATTCTCCAGCAGTTAACTCAAAATAATTACCTGTGCGTCAATTTTTCGAAATAAAACTCAAACATAAGTCAATATTTGGTTTTATTAATAACTATTTCTTCAGCCAGTTTGAAGAGTTTAAAATTATTAAACCGTAAACTGTAAATTCTAAATTGCGCAAGCGTTTGACAGTATGAAAACCGTTCCAGACTGTTGAAACTTCTGAAAAAATTAGCAAAGAGAAACATAAACGTGGGGTGAAACGTTGATATCCAAAATCAAGTAGTACAAAGTACCTACAAAATTTAACACAAACCAAGTCAAATCTAGGATGCCCTGAGGGATTGTCTTGTAAGAATGTAAAACAAAAATACACAAGTAACTTGCTATACGAAAGCCGCTTAACATAGACAGTTTTGCTATACAAAAAAAAAGTTAAATTACGTTGACCAATATAAGCATAAATTGTTTTTGTGTATCACTTGTCAATAATAAAACAACTTTTTTTTTTCTTCAACTTGCTTTAAACTTTAAGGCTTATTATTCTCAACATTTCTGTCGTTTCTTTACCAGTGTTAGATTTCTGATCATATAAATATTTATATCCATTAGGTAGCTTGCCGGGTTGGCCTTCAGATGTGTCTGTACCCTGGTTTTTATGTTAATGCTGGCAATTCACTAGCTCAGGAAGACCGCCGGCTTAACGTGCCATTTAAAACACTAAAACTAATTATAAAAAAGTTAGCAAGAAATATAGGAATATAAAGACGAAAAAAATGGTAATTTTAAAAATATACAAGGAGGAAGAGAAACTGCTACTAACCAGAAGAACAAGATATGCTAACTAGAAGGCAGAAAAAATAGGACAGAAGATAGTAAAAAAAACGGAAAAGTTATGAAAAGATATCACCAGAATTAGAGTCAGGTGTAAGAAGGAAGTGGAGATGGAAATGAAGAGATGGGCAAAACAAATTTAGGTTCAAGAAACGTTAAAAGAAAAACATCCTGACTGCAATAATTGAATAACTCATCCAAGTTTACAGGTGGGTGTTCACCAAAGAAAAATTTCAAAATTCGCATAACGATAAGTATGAATTCAGGAAATTATCCATAATGTCCTATACAACAGTCCAATTTATAAAAATTCAATACACATTCGCAAATGATATCACCAAGTCAGAATAAGTGTAGTACTTCTAATTGAACTTACCCCTCCTTCCCAATTCATCACTTCAGTTCTCTTCTATCGTCTGAAAAATCCATGATTTGTCGTTCGAATTTTGTTGTCGAAACAAATAAACCTTCAAAAAACGCAATTCAAAATGAATCGATGGTTCTCCGATTCCACGTCGTTAGTTGACTTGATATTCAAGTCATCATGATATTCGTTCCAAATTTTGCGTTTTTTTAATTCACATTGCCAATTTTAATATCCGCCAACTGTCGGTCCTTTTGTACAGTTTACGTTAAATCAGTGGATATCAAAAATGTCATCCATCATCATTATCAAAATTAAACTTTTACGGTCGATTAAAATGCTAAAAATCGATTTTTGGTTTTTCACATTTTACATCGATTTTTAACGATTTTCCTTAGTTTTAGCCAGCTGAAAATGCAATTTTTGGATTTTACGTATTGAAATACATCTCATACAATGACAAAAACAACTTGAAAATTTTAGTCGGATTTTACAAACACAGTAGATTAACCCTTTTGAATTTTTTTTACCCAAAAAAAAATTGGATTCTTATGTATTTTGATGAAAAAATTCGTCTGACACAGTTTTAAATATTAAAATTAAACTTTTACAGTCAATTAAAGTACTAAAGCTAGGCTAGAAGCCCTAGGTTCAATCCCTAACCCGGCTACAAAATTTATCCAACTTCATTATGACCCTCTTCCCTCGGAAGGCAATGGCAAACCACCGAGAGTAATTTGCCAAGAGCATTATGATCATGTTGTCTAGTAATCGACGGCTCGATTACTTACGGACACATGAAAATAATCACTACGCGTCTGTTAAGACGGATAGACTGGAGGAGGAGGAAAGTATTAAAAATCGATTTTTGGTTTTTCACATTTTACATCGATTTTAACGATTTTTCTTGGTTTTCGCTAGCTGAAAATGCAATTTTTGGAATTTACGCATTAAAATACTTCAATATATAAATTATTAACTCGTTGATATTAGATAATATAAAACATCAAAATATCGAGTTATTATTAAATTAAAAATTGTTAAAAGATTTATTTAGCTTTCAAACGATATATCGTTCGTCATCAGAATAATATACATTTGTATATTATTCTGATTATACATTTGTATATTATTCTGATGATGAACGATATATCGTTTGAAAGCTAAATAAATCTTTTAACAATTTTTAATTTAATAATAACTCGATATTTTGAAGTTTTATATTATATTAAAATACTTCGCCTACAATGTTAAAAACGACTTGAAAATTTTAGTCGGATTTTACAAAAACGGTAGATTAATTTTTGAATTATTTTTATCCCAAAAAATAAATATTAGAAAACTATAACTTTCTCAAAGGATTCTTATGTATTTTGATGAAAAACTTCGTCTAACTGTTTATTTTTTGGTAAACATTAAAATTAAAATTTTACGGTTGATTAAAGTCCTACTAAAAATTAATTTTTGGTTTTTCATATTTTACAGCGATTTCTAACAATTTTCTTTGGTTTTCTCCAGCTGAAAATGTAATTTTTGGATTTTACATATTAAAATACGTCGCCTACAATGACATAAACGACTTGAAAATTTTAGTCGGATTTTACAAAGCGGTATAGATGAACCCCTTTGAATTTTTTTCACCCAAAAAAATAAACATTGCAAAAACCATAGCTTTTTCGACGGATTCTTATGTATTTTGATGAGAAAATTCGTCTGACACAATTTATTTTTGTCGATCGATTTTTGGTTTTTCACATTTTACATCGATTTCTAACAATTTCTCTTGGTTTTCGCTAGCTAAAAATGCAATTTTTAGATTCTACGCATTAAAATGCATCGCCTACAATGACAAAAACAACTGAAAAATTTTAGTCAAATTTTACAAAAATGGTAGATCAAACCCTTTGAATTTTTTTCACCCCAAAAAATAAATATTGCAAAACCATAGCTTTCTCGACGGATTCTTATGTATTTTGATGGGAAAATTCATCTTACACAATTTATTTTCTTGTAAATTTTAAAATTAAACTTTTAAACTAATATTTAATTCCACCTAGTAAAAATTAATATTAACAAATGAAGAGCTTATTACGGTTCCCTCTTAATCACTAATTTCTGGTTTAATTTTTCCTGAAGTTTTGAGTTTTTGTAATTAAATTTTGTTGTTACTTTAGTTGTGGTGGTAAAGAATGTAAATCAGGATAGGAACAAAAAAGAAAATTGGTTCGAGTCGGATTATTCATTCAGATATCCCGTTTTTGTGTGAACCACACTGCTTTCCTTTATTAACCGAAAACATTTAAATTTACTTCAGTTCGTGCAATAAATTGTGCCTAACATTGAAGACATATTATTGTCGGAGTGGTAAAGAGAAGAGGAAATGGTGCATACGTAGTTTGTATATGAAAGAACTTCGTAGTATACGAGTTTATTCAGACAGTTTTATTGCAAATAGCGCAATTCGTCCCAATTATTTTGAAAGTATTTTCTTCTGTCTGCAGTACACTTATTGAAACCTTATTGCCACTATTTTTGTAAAGATTTCTGAAAATTACCTCTCGAAGTCGTTTTCACCTTTTCTTGAGGCAACTTTAGAAGTCACAAGGTGAAGTGCATGAAATACAAGGGGGTAGTTTGTTGCGTGACGAAAAGAAAGCTTTATTAATAAACATTTATAGACGATAAAAAAAGTGGCAGTGTAACGAAAAACCATGCCCTAATTTTTCTTGCTATTCACTCGACTTTTCGTTTCTCATTATTATTTAAATTTTTTTCTAGAGCCAAATCTTTAGGGACCTTTTTTTATATTGGAAGATGAAAGTGTTTCAAGCGGTTAGGCTGTAGACTTTCTAAAGAGCTAACCATTTTAAATTTTAAATTTACATCTTGGTAACATTTTTTTGGCATTTTCGCTAAAGAGAAGGTTGTTAACTGATATTTTAATTGGAAACCTTAAAAAGGGAAACTTGCTTAATTAATAGTCACTTTTAGTCAGTTCATTTTCTGGTATTGTTTGTTGTTGATGAGCTGAAACCAATTAGTCTTCAAAAAGTGATATATAAGGCATTCCAGTTTTAATAAATTAATAAATATATTACGTGACATATTATAATAAACTGATTAGGTACACGACCTGTTAGGGTGTAATTAAATGTCGAGCTTTTTGTTCAGGATTACAGCAGCTGATGATAGCATCCTTTATTAATTAATAGCACCTTTTCAAATTTGTCAAAAGCTATTTCAAGAATTTCAATAAAATAATTTCTTTCGGATAGAAAAATAATGAAAATTATTAAACTTCGGTTATTAGAGGGGTGGTTCTCCCTTTACACAAATCTGCATTTCCCAATAACACGCGCACGTGTGTGCGCTTTATAAATCGCAGCTTTCTGGTCTTAAAGCGTCGAGCAAGTAACTGTATTTTGCTTCCCCTACGTAACTAATTTTTAATTTTCGTTATATCGCATGAAATTACATAAACTTGGTTCTTAATAATATTATAAGATTTAACCTTGTTAGAAAATATATTTCTAAAAATAACATAACTGGAAATGTTAAACCAAATTAATTTTGACTATAAGTTCAAATATACTACTCAGATCTTAATTAAAAAAAAAAATACATTTCCGAAAATACGTTATTAGAAGTTCCGAAAATATAAAAATTGAAATTATATACCACTCAGAGTCAGAGTGGGGTCACGCACGTAGTATATGAGATTATGTGATTGTCCGGTGGCCAACTAAAAAAAATTACTAAATACTAAAAATAATTTTCATAAACGTACGATAACAAAATAATTCATGTTTTGTCTACTTCCACGTCGTTGGCTCTGTCGATTACCTGACATGATATGGTGAGATGAGCTCAAACCTCAGCTGCAAAGAAAGATTACTTCAGTGTTGTAGATGTTTTTAGACTTGAGAATAAAGTAAAATTAGCTGAAAAGTTGTTAATAAATAAGAATTTGGAATGTTAGTCAGCTTATTTGAACTGTCTCTTTGAATCATTGATCTGGGACCAGTCTTGTATTTTTTATATAATATTTTAAAAAATGATATTCAGTTTAGAATATTATTTTAACAATTTCAAATTAATTGGAAATAAATAAGTTAACAGCAGGTTAAATAAAATCTGAAGGAAAAATTACAACATTCGAGACTGAAAATCATTTTCATGGTTATTGTAAAACGGCTAAACAAATCAGTTTGAAACTTATAGGTACTATTCATTTTGTTCTTTGGAAAGAAAGCGCTTCTTTAAAAGATATTCTTTAAACTGTCAGATATATCTAATGTTGCTTCTACCTAATATTTTGAATTTATAATATCACTCATATAAATAATACAATACTATTTTAATTTATATTATGTAAAATCGTCCCATAGGTAATATTTTGAATTTATTTAGGACAATCAATTTTACTCAATAAGAAACGCAAGATTTGTTGGATGAGGCGAAGCCGAGTATTACAATTGTTCGAATTAAAGTAACATGTCACATCTTACACTCCTAGGTTAACGCGGCCTATCATAATTATATCGAACAAATAATTTATGTATTTAAATTAATTTGAGAGTAAGGTAATAAAATTTGTAACTAACTAAGGTAATAATAATTTTTGTAAGTAATTACAAAAACGGTGTATAAACTTTTGTAAGCAATTTTAATACCTCCTTGCAAGTTACCTATTTAAATTCAAATTTTCAATAAATTGTATCGCGTAAATTTGATTACCTACCTTTAAAATTGACACTTTAAATTTCAGTTTGAAGTTATATTACTTTAAAAGTTAAAGGAAGTTAAAGGAACCTTTAAGACTTAAATCTTTAAGATTCAAAAGAATGACCAGAATCGACAAATTTGTAAGTTACCGCTGTACTTTTTTCGCGTTATTCTTTCACCCACACTTTAACAATAATTCTTTATTCATTTTTATTGAATTTTTATTCGTACTATAAGAAACTTTACACGTGAATAATTTATTTAACTTAACTCAATCTGCTGAAGCACTTAACCACAAGCAATTAACTACGGCAGGATTAGAATAACTTAGGTAATTACCATCAACTCTTATAAGTTAAATTCTATCAGCCGGAAGTCGATATAAAAATTTATGTACAGTGCTTTGTTTAGTGGGTTTCCAATATTGTGGAAAAGTTAATAAGGGGTTAATGTACTAAACTATCACCTGCACACGTAAGGGAGGTTTTTAACCTAAGTATGCAATTGCGTGAACCAGCTTTTCCACCAACTGGACTATGAAATGACTATCCCCTATCGATTATAGGAATCGATACAACGTGAGTTCTTTCAATATAATAAAAACATATTACCGCTAAAGCAAAGTTGGAAATTGTAAAACAAATTTAATTTCCACGACGGAATTCTCTCAAATTACCATCATCACGTCAACGTTGTGATGCTCTGATCGACCTTTTATAGTTTATTTGGGTGCCGCGATTTCGATTTCCTCATGTTTCAATTAAAGGTATAGCTTTTACGAAAACCATTAAAAGCTCTTCCCTTTCAACAAAGCAACGATATAATAAAACGATTAATTAGCAAATAACGAAAAACAAATTAGGTTAAAACGCTATCTTTGAAATTACTGGATAATCTTAAATGAATTTTGGGCATCGATAATAAAAATGTGTTAATCTTGCACTGGAGAGAGATTTTAAAGATTTTATTTAAAATTTAAATTGCTACCCCACAATCGAAAAGATTTATCTATTTTTACCCTTACTTTATTATCAAAATGTGGGTGTTCCGACAGGTGGCCCTGAGCCACTTGGCCCCGCGACAACTCGCCTCGGACAACTGGCCTTGGCGAAAACTGGCCCTGGCGAAAACTGGCCCTGGTAACAAGTGGCCCTGGTGACAAGTGGCCCTGGTGACAACTGGCTTTTTTTACCAATTTTTACTCATTTATTTATTTTGTAAAATTAAAATCTGCGTAGTAATAAGTTACATTTTATTAAAAACAGAGATCCGTTGGTAGGTTACTCTTAAAAACCGATATTTTTTTAAAATAAATATAAATGTAAATGGGCAGTTTACATTCCGGATTAGTATTGCTATTTTTGGTCGGAGGGCAGTTTATAACTTTCAAATTTTACCTGATCTATGGATTAGGTCAGTTTACATTCACCTAAAAAGATGTATCTTTGTTTCTGTTAGTATAACTGGTCATCGACAGATGACGCGACGATTAAAGCTATATTTCACATTTGTCGTATTTTTAATAAATAATTTTATGTATTGTTATTGGCACCGATATGTGTACTATTTTTGTCAAACTACTTGGACAAAATCAATATTTGACAAAATATTTCTCCGCTGGTAAAACAGTATACTACTGGGGTTTTGTAAACTGCCCTCCAAATTTGACCATAAATTGTAAACTGCCCTCCAAGCAAAAAGGTTGCCACTAATCTGGGATGTAAAGTGCCCTCCAAACTATTCTCTTTTGTTATTCTGCTTAATTTATTAATTCCTTAAGGGCCAGTTGTATAAAAGAGGATCATCCTTGACCATGGATCAAGCTCCAATTTAAACCAATCAGTAGAGTTAAAATTTTATTTTAAGTTTTCTATTGGTTTAAATTGAAGCTTGATCCATGGTCAAGGATGATCCTCTTTTATACATCTGACCCTAAGTACTAACAATTTTATCATACAGGGTGGAAAGTAACATAGATTTCCAAATCATATTTTTGAGGACCGCATTTAGGGTGAATTTTGTCATTGTAATAATTTATACAGGGTAAAGAATCAAACATCTAAAACACATAATTAGAGAATTCAGATAGGATATGACTAAAAATTTAATAATTTCAATATGACGGTGATAAAAATTTATTTTTTATTAGTGAATCTTTAAAAGAGAGATCTACCGGGCAAGGTTAGGTTAGGTTACAAAACGATTTTTTTAATACTAATCATTAAAGAAATATCCACGGGTTTAGGTTAGTGTTAGGAAAAAATTTATTTTTTATTAGTAAATCTTTAAAAAAAAGATCCACCGGTCAAGTCCGGTCCGGTAATAAATCTCCACTAAATTAATTACTAAACCGTACCTATATTAGGGCAGTTTACATTTCGGATTAGTGTTGCTATTTTTGGTCGGAGGGCAGTTTACAACTTTCAATTTTTACCTGATCTATGGATTAGGGTAGTTTACATCACCTAAGAAGATGTATCTTTGTTTCTATTAGTATATCGACCAGGGACGTGCCCAACCAACTTTTTTGGGGGGGGTTAAGAGAAATTTTAAATTTGCCAACTGAATTAATTCAAAATTTCTAACTTTTTGTAAGTTTTGCAGGTTTTAGTAAATTTAGATATAAAAAATGCCAAATTGACCAGCTTTTGAGTGTTTTTGTCAACTTTTTGCCAACTTTCTGAAACATTAGGAGGGGGAAACTCCCCCCATGAGCACGTTCCTGATATTGGCAGATAAGTGATCTACAGATGACGCGACGATTAAAGCTCACTTGTAATGTATTCATCACAGCTCTTTATTAACTGAAGAATACGAATCTTACTTTGTCATTCGAGGTTGAGTACTTGGCCTGGACGGACGTGCTTTCAGACGTCGTCGAAAAGTAATCTATCGTTAGTCAAATTTAAAATTAAATCATTGTGAGACCAAAGAGTAAGGCGGTTAAGTTCAAACCCACATCATTATTAAAATTACCACCGTTAAAATTACCTAATTCAAACCCATCGGATGGTAAAATCAAACTAATTATAAAAGAAAACCCGGAAATTGCCGATCACATGGCGAACATACTCAAGCTGCCGGACCCGGCCAAATCAAAACCGACCGAAGAAATGGAATACGATGATGTAATTATCGACATCTCAACTTACAACAAGTTCGGACTTCTAGCCAATGTGGAGCAAACCAACCCCAGGCCTGACGCCGCCGATGTCA
Source organism: Rhagonycha fulva (assembly GCA_905340355.1). Classification (NCBI taxonomy): domain Eukaryota; kingdom Metazoa; phylum Arthropoda; class Insecta; order Coleoptera; family Cantharidae; genus Rhagonycha; species Rhagonycha fulva. The sequence continues at coordinate 43,405,398 of HG996556.1, forward strand.
CCGCCCCGACCCGCAACCCCGGAAGGTATGTCAACCAAAAAACAACTTTCGCTTCTAAGGCAGCCGCACCACCCAAGCCTAAGAGCACAAGGCCACCACCTATCGTACTACCGTCGGTAGTCAATGACATCCAAGCCTTCGTACGTGCCACAAACGTCATCACTGAAGAGCCAGTTTCGTTTCAAACGATTAGAGGGCAAACTTGGGTCTACGCTGCGTCAATAAAAGACCAACAAAAACTCAAAAAAACCTGGTTCACCGAGGGAGGTCTAGAGGGATACACCTTCACTCCTCCAGATCAACGCACCCAAAAAATGGTGCTGAAGGGATCCCCATGCCTTACCCAGCAGATGATACAAGACGAACTTCACATCGCGGACGTCCCACCTACATCCATAGTCAACATGAGATCGAAGGCCGGTAAGACCTCCTCATCCTACCTCCTATACTTTCCTGCCGATGCAAATTTAAACATCCTTAAGAACATAAACGCCATAGGGCCGGTGATTATTCGCTGGCAAAATTATGCCCCCCGCTCCACCAGGGTCCAATGCCATAGGTGTCAAGCCTACGGACACGGATCAGGTAACTGCAACCTCAAACCTAGGTGCGTGAAGTGCCTAGGTGCCCACTTGACTTCATCATGCACCAGAGTGGCCAGAGATGCCCAAGTCGCCTGCTGCAACTGCGGGGGAAATCACGCCGCAAACTACAGCGAATGTCCTGCCTATTTAACTTACCAACAAAAGGTAAGTGCAAAAACCCAGCGCTTAGCCCCGGGGCCTGTTGCCCGCTCAAATGCTCCTAAAGCTCCAACCCTCAATAATCCAATCAACTTCCCGGGATTACCTGCACCTAAGCAAGCAATCCCCAATTTTACTCCAGTCACGGCTTCACCGACCTACACCAAAAACCTATCCCAAACCGCAACTCCAACCAATCCCAACGACATCAAGACACTTTTCCAGGAACTCAAAGAGCTCAACGAGACGTTCAACCTAGCCCAAATGATAAGCATCGTACGGGAAATCAAAACTAAGCTGACAGGTGTCACTGACACCTTCACTAAAATTTCAATCCTAGCCGAAATTGCCGCCAAGTACGATGCTTAATCAAAGCACTAAGGCAAACATCAAAGTCATCTCATGGAACGCTAATGGCCTACTCAACAATTTTAATGAATTACACGCGCTAGTGAGCAAAATAAATCCCGACATAATCCTCATCCAGGAAACAAAATTAAATAAAAGAAAACCCCCCAAAATCCCTCAATACCTCAATTTTAATCAACCCAAAACGACGCAAGGTGGCCTCACCACCTACGTCAAAAGTTCTTTCAACCCCATCATCTCATCAGTCACCACCGCCAACGCCGAAGCACTTGCACTTACATTAAACGACACTACAATTATTAATTACTACACCTCGCCAGGGCTTCACTCTGACGAGGATGAACTTAAACACATACTAAATATTAACGACAAGACGGCCATGATTGGCGACTTTAACGCCAAGCATACAAACTGGAACAACCGAACCAACAATCAAAACGGACTCTTCCTCAACAATTTTGTTGAGGATAACAATTACCTACTATCATACCCAGACGAACACACTCATTATAGCTACAACAACACACAATCACCCTCCACAATTGACTTAATGTTATCAAAAAACATTACAGTCAACAACATCACTGCCCTCAGCAAATTAAATTCAGATCACATGCCTTTGTTAATTGAATTAGGGAGCCTGCAACTCCCTAATTACCCACCTAGACCCGCTCGACACACGGATTGGAAACAATTCGCGATCGACGCAAACAACATACCACTAAACACCCAAATTCAAACAAACGACGACATCGACGAGGCAGTAAAAAGCTTCACCGATCAAGTCATGCACGCATTTAATGCCAACACTAAAAACACACCAATCAATATAAAACTTAAACTCACACCCGAAATTTTAACTAAAATACGAAACAAAAACAAACTAAGGAAAATTTATCAACGACACAACTTTCAACCTATCCGACAACAAATCAACCGACTAACCAATGACATTAACAAAGACATTAAAAACATAAAAAATCAAAATTGGAATAAAGCACTTGCTAACATCACACCACAAAACACCCAAAAGCTTTGGCGTATAGCAAAAGGACTAAAAAGCAACGTACAAGAAAGAACCATGCCAACCCTACAAACGCCCCAGGGGCCTAAAATTACAAACAAGGACAAGGCGAACGCAATAGCGGCCACCTACTTAGAAAACCACTCTATTACACTGGGTCTCTCGGACCCTCAAACTTCCAACATGGTCAAACAAACCATCAGTGCGTTTGACCAAGAAAATCACATAACACCCCCCGAAGACCTGCTTTCTCCTCAAGAAATTAAAAAACTAATCAAAACATTCAAAAACAAAGCCCCAGGACACGACAATCTTTCCCCATTAATTTTAAAACATTTACCCAAAAAGTCAATTTTGCAAATATATTACATTATGAACCAATGCCTAAAAAATCAGTACTTTCCGCTTTCCTGGAAACATGCAATTGTCATTCCCATCCCCAAGCCAGGAAAGCCTAAAAATTTAACTAATAGTTACCGCCCCATCAGCCTTCTACCCACCCTTTCAAAATTGTTAGAAAAAGTCATATTAAATCGCCTTCAGCAATTTAATTTTGACCAAGATATCATCATACCCGAGCAATTTGGTTTCAGAGCAAACCACAGTACGGTTTTGCAGCTAGCTCGGCTAATCAACATCATCACCAAAAATTTCAATACTGGGCACACAACGTCGCTCGTCACGCTAGATATAGAAAAAGCTTTCGATACAATCTGGCATGACGGCCTCATTTACAAACTCATAGATTTAAAAGTCCCCCGACACCTAATCAAGATTATTCAAAATTATCTCCAAAACCGTACTTTTCAAGTTTTAATCAACAATGCCCTATCTGACCACCATTCCATTCCCGCAGGCGTCCCTCAGGGATCCGTTTTAGCCCCTATACTATTTACTTACTACATAAACGACATACCGAAACACCAGAACACCGAGGTGGCCCTATTCGCAGACGACACCGGACTAATTTCCACTTCTCTCAATAAAAACAAATCAATCTCTTACCTACAACGACACCTCGACACCCTTTCACCTTACTACCAGAAGTGGAAACTCAAACTAAACTCTGACAAAACAACATTAACCATATTTTCCAAAAAAAAAGACAAATACACCACGAACCTACAACTAGACGGACAAATCATCCATCCATCTCCCACGGTCAAGTACCTGGGAGTAACATTAGACAAATCGCTCACCTTCAAACCACATTGCGCAGATAAGAAAGCCGCGGGTAACCGTGCCTTTCAAGTGCTCTATCCATTATTCACCAACAAAAATCATCTCAATACATCAATCAAAATTCAACTTTACAAGACAATGATACGACCAATTTTGCTATACGCTTCTCCAGTGTGGAGCAAAGCTCCGGATTCATACATCCAACTACTGCAAATCATACAAAACAAGTGTCTTCGGCTAATCACCGGTTCACCTCTCGATACCCCATCCTATCTCCTCCACGAACTCACTAGCGTACCGCGGCTCCATACAGTTATCACAGAACAAACATTCAAATTTTACAAACACCTCTCTCCACACAACCCACTTACTAAAAACATCACGTCAATCACCTCCAGTAACGATGCCCCATTTAAAATTAAACACAAACTTGTCCATCACCAACTTATACAATAATTTCTTAAATTTTAAACAACCCCATTCAAAACCAATTTAACTATAAATTCAATTCAACATCAAAGCAACTTCACATTCATGTAACTTTCTTTTTTTTTGTACAACCAGAGCGCTGGGTTTTTCCACTCGTTTTTTCCCAGGTAAAATCATATATTGTAAATAATTCATAATTGTAAATAAACCATACTCATCTAGTTTTAATTGTAGTTGCAATAGGCACTAGATTAAGTTCATCCAATGTACATATTCAGAACAATAGAGTTTTTATTATTATTATTATTATTATTATTATCTTACTTTGTAAGTTTTTAATTTCATTTTATTGTTATTATGAATTTTATTATAAAGAATATGAATTTTACTTTGTAAGTTTTTAATTGCATTTTATTATTATTGTATTGTTACAATTCGTATTCTTAATAAATAATTTTATATATTGTTATTGGCACCGATATGTGTACTATTTTTGTCAAACTACTTAGACAAAATCAATATTTGACAAAATATTTCTCCGCTGGTCAATATTTGACAAAATATTTCTCCGCTGGTCAATATTTGACAAAATATTTCTCCGCTGGTAAAACAGTATACTACTGGCCAAGGTCAGTTGTCATCGGGGTCAGTTGTCACCAGGGCCACTTGTCGCCAGGGCCAGTTTTCGCCAGGGCCAGTTTTCGCCAAGGCCAGTTGTCCGAGGCGAGTTGTCGCAGGGCCAAGTGGCTCAGGGCCACCTGTCACCAAATCATGTGATATAAAGCCTGACTTTTAAGCGGGAGTTATTAAATACATTAAACGTTTAAGAGGATTTCAGGGTGAATTATACTGAGTGTTTAAATAATTTTTGTACACTTACAGTAATAAATCACTTTGTGCTTCTATTAATTCGCGATATTTCACGAATTTTAAATAAGATTGAGGGATAAAACACACATTTTGCTTGAAATTACAAACTATGGAGGTTTTACGAGATTTTTATGGTTGTTAATTTTCTTTTATAGTAATTTTTGTTCTCTTTTTTATTTGTTCAGTTTATTGATGTTAATTTTCATTTTTACTAGAACGTGTTTATGTTAAGATTTCAAATAAAAAATGGTTTATGTAACACAATTGTTTACAGTTATTGTTCAGATCAAAACTTTATTGTTTCTGACCATACGTATTCAGAAAATTAAATAACTTTTACTAATTAATTTTTATAATAAAGTAGGTTGACCCGGTTGTGCGGCATGAAAGCCGCACTGTAAATATTGTTAGGTAACATGTAATAAATGGTGAGTCAAAGTGACAATTCTTTTTGGATTGATATTAACATAACAGTAATTATTATTAAAAAGGAAGACTTAGAAATTTTATTTTTAAATAAATTTTATTCACATGCCACGTATTTACCATCACTAATCGTCTAGACTTTCCACAAAAAGTAGACCATATTAAGCAGAGCTGAGCGACAAAAAATTTTCGAATATAATTATGCTCTTCAAATTTCCACATGAGTAATTGATTATATTATGCAAGTAATTACATTTGTGCTTTTAATTATTAATGGTTAATTTAACTTGTTTGTTAAAAAGTAATTTGATCAAATATTAAATAACTAATAACAAATAATTTTCAAATAAAAAAAAACAAACATTGCAAGTATCACGCAAGTATGGAATTAATCAATGAACTGGTTCAAGTGCAGACGCAATTACGTTAAATTTATAATTTGTAATATTTTAGCAAATAAATAAATTTGCTAGGAATTGATAATTCTTTAAAATATAAATTATTGACAACTACAAATTACACTTTTTCATAAACTTTTGTTGTTAAGAGCGACTTGCCTTTTACATCCAGCGTTTTGAGCTGCAGAAAACCTACTAACTGTAGAAAAGTACCGGGCTGCAGGTAATTAAATAAAATTTTGAATAAGAAAGTCAATTTATTAAATTACCAAAAAGATCAATTAAGTACCTAGTAATAAGGCGACCTTTTTTTAAATTCAAAAATTAAGTACAAACACGAAACATAAAAGAAAACAGGGTATAACTTCGCATATAAATATGTACATATAAATTACTTTTAGGTGGGAGGGAAATGCAAGAAAATAATAATTTAGAAAAAAATGTTTAATAAAATCTTAGATAATACAGAACCGCAAAACCGAACTTATTTTGATATAGGATCGACGAGATTTGAAAATCGCGTAACTCAGGATTCGCGTAAGTTGAGGTAGCGTAAGTCGAGGTAGTGTAAGTTGAGGTATTTACTGTACAATAAAAGTGTATCATGTGACTAATTTACCGTATTTAATTTGTTGTTTTTACCAGTCGCTTGCGGCAATATGTCGTGATAGCGGATAGAAAACTATAGCTTCAAAGACGCTCATTATGGAAAACGTTTTGGTCACATTTATTTTTTTTTGTATTGCATTTTAGATTTACTCCTTTAGAGGATAAAGAATTTCAAAAATTATCTTATAACAAGGCATAGGTGAAAGATCTACAAAATCTTGCAAAACCTTAGAAGGAGAAGGTTAAACATTTTCAATAATAGTCCTTACGGAATTAATGGACACGGTCCAATTATAAGATTTTATAGCACCTGGGACAAATTTAAACGCTTGAATAGTTTACTGATTTTAAGTACAAAGTGCTGTATTTTTTGTGATTGTAAATTTTGGTTTTACAACTTTAAAGTAGAATTCTATTTGAAATTGGAATTCAATCCATAAAATAAATGATTTTATTGTTACATCTAGAAGGCGCTTTCAGTTTTGGTCGCACCGACTTTAACAGCACCATCTCCTACAGTGGTCCCAAACTTTTATGGACACGGAATTCTTAAGAAATTATTTGGCGGAATTCCTAACACTATAAGAAAATGTAACTTGTGATTGTTAACATAAAAAGCAAATTTACGAGAGCAAGGTTAAAAGTTTTCGGCCTAGCAATGAAAGACTGTGATTTTTCATTAAAAAATTAACTTTTGTTTTTGTACACCATTCTTTTTTATAGTTCAATGCATCGTTTTTCCAATTTATTGACTCAATTCTTGAAGTGCGTTCTATTTCGAATCGTTTTTCTGCCATTTTTTTGCACCCTAAAAAGCACCGCTCCATAACTTTTCAACAGATGAAAATGATTTTGTCTTCATTGGTGCAGAAGCAACGGCTTCCACTCAGTGTTTGAATTATTGTTTTGTTTCAGGTGGTGAACCCACATTTCAATCGTACTAACAAATCCGTCCAAATATTGTTGCAAAATTTATTTCTGCATTTGTTATAGTCAGAATTCAGTAAATGCGGTACCCATCTTGAACAAGGATTTTTCATGTTTAATTTTTGGTTTAAGATAAACCGAATCCTTTCTTCCGATTTGCCGACAATATTAACTATTTCATAGATTTTAAATGCAGCACCATAAAAAGATCAATTGGCAATAAAACAAGACGCAAAAAAATAAAGCTTTACAACACAATCGCAGTACCAACGCTGCTCTTTGAATGCAAATTATAGACGATGTCTAACAAAAAGAGATCAAGAGTCTAAGCAGCAGAAATGAGATTTCTCCGCTCCGTAAAAGGCTGCACAAGAACTGACAGAACTTGCAACGATGTCATACGAGAAGAGCTTAAAACGACCTCTTTGCAGGAGAGAATATATCAATAAAGATAAAGGTGGGAGGAACACCTCCACAGAATGGACTCCTCAAGAATCCCAAAACAGATGTTATACTACAAACCCAGAGGAAAGAGAAATGTAGGAAGATCTCTATCGAGATGGCGACTTGAGTCGGAACAGGCCAAGAGGCCTAATCCATGAAGAAGATGATGATGAACCTTAAATTGGTGACATCCAATAACATGTTTTGTGTACCTTTTCGATGTTTTCATCTGTGGTTGCAGTTCTTTTGAGATCTTCAAGAAGACCAAGTTTAAATTCAGCTGCTCAATTTTTGAAAGTGGAAAACAAAAAAGTACATTCTTTACAAACATTTTCAACTTTTGATACATTTCTGTTGGGGATAAATTGTCTTAAAACAGAAATTCACTACTTCATAATATTTCAGTTTATCGATTTTAGCAAAACTCACATGAAAGTCCACTAGGAGAAGCCTTAGCAGAAAATTATATAATAAATCAAGATGAAACTTTAAATAAAAATTTTAGTGATAACAATGCCATCTATGTACTAAACTGAGAAATTTTATCTTTGCCTTCATATATTAATGCTTTTACTTAAGCGCCGTTTTATTCAACCTTTTGTTGCGATTGTGATGGTAATTTTATGATTATTCTTTCATAAAACTTCTTGTCCATATTGGCAAAATACTCAGACAACCAAATTTTACAGACCTCTCTTGAGGTCAGATTTACATCACTAAGAGAGTTTGATATAGACAGGAAAAGATGATAGTAGTTTTGTGCCAGGTCCGGACTAACATGTGAATGCTTCCACAGTTTCTGACGAGTCACTATTAACGTGTTTGATCTAGCTTTGTTCGAATAGGAAACGATTCTTTTTCTATTGGCCAGTTTTGGTCAATTGCCAGCTTATACCAGTCCAATCCTACAAAACACCCAGCATAATCATCCTGACCGTCAATCCTGGCTTGACGCTGATTATTTTTGCACAACATTGTTGTATTTGAACCATTTTTCATTCTCAATTATTATCGGCTTCAGAAAAGTCTCCATTTCTTGATATTTGGTCTAGGTTGTGGTCGATCCTTAGGCCTAAGAGCAATGCTACGACTGCTTGCATGCCGGTTTAACTTAATCGTTTCCATAATTTTATCAACATTTTTGACGATTGGTCTTTCAAAAAAAACAAAATTGCACGTGATTGGCTGTTACACTATCGGGACCATAAAAACTATTCAGATTTTCAGCCGCTTGACTTGCGTTTTTGCTTTTATCAAAGCAAAACTGTAAAATTTATTAACACCTGTTATTAAAATATTGGAACAAAAAAACACAGTTTACAACCAATAATTGCTCTTTTTGCACATGTAAGCGGATATTTACTGTTTAAAATAACCCGCCTCTTACACGAACAAAAGAGAAAAATAAAATTTGTACAACATTGTAATGTACCTTTTTATGATTTTGTTATAGCTACAGTTTCCAAATTGCATTCGGTGATAACAGTGGATAGTTTTCATAAATTTCATTACTGTCAATCAAAATCGTTTAAAGTTACTAATAAAGTAAGTAATCTTTTTATTAGAAATTCTAACCTTCAAAATTTTCCAGCAAGTTTTTGCATAAAACCAACATTCAAGGTGATGTTTATTTCAGGTTTTGGTCGAAATGAAACGTTTATTTCTAGCTTTGAACATAAAAAACTAACAGCTAATAAATTTTCGTGTAAAAATTTCACAAGGTCATGAAATTAACCATAAAGCAGTTTATAGTTGGAAACTTTGAATAAACGGGTTAATCACCTCTAAAACAAAATAATAATATTGGATATCGCTTTGTCTAATAATAAGGGTTGTATTTGGACTCCTAGTATTTGTTGCCTTTGTTCTCGTACTATTATTATTTTCTGTATTGCATTATTCACTACGCATTATTACTATTACGCTTGACGACTTCCTATTATGTATATTATTTTATATATGATTTGTTTCTTGATTCATATTATACTTTTAAAAATTAGGAATTACGCACTCTGAGCTTTCATGTAAAACTTATAACCTTTTCTTTTCTATACAAACAAAATTTAAAATACAGTAGTTGAATCTTGATCCAATTCGTTTTCGTTTCCTATCCCTATATTTTCAAAAGAAAGCAGTCATCCATGACAGATTCAATATTTTCGTTTTGATGAAACTCACTTTTTAACTTACGAATCCTCTTAAATCATAACCTAACCTACACAATAATTTTTGAAGCATGGAAATTTATTTTGGTGCTTTTATTTAAATCGAATGTTCAATTTTTCTCCTTTTATGTTACCAAATTTTTTGAAGCAGAATTTGCGATTTTTTTTATCTGTTACCTAACATAACATCCTAATATATGCTGTTGGATCTTCTGAACAATGGAAACTTTGGCATGGAACTGCTACCGCAGTGACTTTCTTGGCCTAATTTATCATTTAACAATATTGCCGATGTTTTGAAAGTAAGTTTCATATTAATGCATAATAATGGAAACCGCTATAGAATGTGCAAACTTTAGGTTAACATTCCAAAAAGGACGACAAGTTTGTTTATTTAAAGTTTGAAAATTCCATTACTGAATTACCACAAAAATTATTGAACAAATATAAAATTAAGTCTTATAAGGAAAGCCTGGAAGCTATATCAATGGAGAACACTTTTCACCTTAACAAATTTTACTTGAAAAGTAATAAATTGAAAGTTTTAGAAGGGAATGCAAAACGTCAAGTTTTAACAAGTATCACTTCAATTTCAAGAGTAGGCGGATATTTTCCACGAATAACTTGAAACTTAAAATCAAGTAAATTTTTTTCTACCAAAATGAATTCGTAAACAAATTTGCTTTGTAAGTTGTTTAACCTAAATTGGGACTCTTGGTTTATAAATAGATTCGTTTTTAAATCACCTAAAAGAGGTGAGCGGTGTTCAGTTCTTCCAGTTTGATCAAAACTTTGGAATGCGAACTAATTTTGATAAGATCTTATACAAAACAGGAACAAAATTACACCGCAACCCAAAACAAATGTCAATAAATTTTGTCGGTGTAAAGACATTGCCAAGCTACTATAACAATAAAGAGGGTAGTTGCGCGGTCTGGGTTGCTTAAATTGAGGGTGAGTCGACTACCTAATGTCACGCTATAGTTGGATTGACCCACCCGGCTATGCCCTTTCATTCTTCAAAAATTACTATAAAAGTGAATTATTAATCTTAATGACATTTACCAACATTAACGCTTTAATTACGCTTTTCTGTTATCAAAAAGATAACAAATTACTAAATTACTCGAGTAGTAATTTACATTAAAAAATTCATAAAGTGTAAGTTGGTAATACAATTTTAAGTAGTCTTGAAAAACAAGCTGAAAAGGGACATCTGAACGCAAGTATTTTGCAACTTTGAAAATTTGTAATGCAAATTTAAAACATCATTAGCAACCACAAAACAGCGCTCAAATTGAGATTAAATACATAAAATTTTCTTGCACGTTCCTTATTAAATTTTGACAAAATTTTTAAACGTTTACTTTTTTCCGAAAAGTTTATTTAACGTCGGTTATAATTACAGCAAAAATTTGTTCTTGTTCGAGAGGTTCCCCTAAAAGATTTCAAACAATGCAACATTAATCTTTATTTGCTCAGGCTTGCAATATATCATTTGTTGGAAGAAGGATGAAGCACCGAGCAGGATATTGAAGAACTATAGAATTCCTTACTTCATTGCCCTTTACTGTAGTGTTGCAACTTTGCGTTCCCAAGCAACCACGGAAGGTACATTAAACTTTAATCGGTGCACGCAAGAAATTTAAATTCGATATTAAACAAAGAAAACGTATAAGAAAGTGTTGGAAGAATTAAGTAAAAAAATATAAGAATTAACATTTGATTACTGCCATTATTTTACGGTTGACTTGATTCTAATCTGAAATCCGGGTAGCAACTGAGGGTGAAAAGTTTTCTTATTGTTAAAGTGAAAAATTAGTAAGCCGAGATAAGTTTTATTGTTTTTATCGTTTTTTTGAAAACAAAAGCTTGAAGAAGTAATGTAGATTTATGTTACTTATATCAATTATAAATCGAATTCCAAGTCATTAAATCAGTTCGGGAAATCGTTCAAATCTTTTTTGCACTGTTTCTTGCTATATATGGACTTTCATCAAATATTGTTTCCATTATGAGCTCCAATGCGAGAGTGTTGCTTTCTGGAAATATTTTAGCTTTTTATTGTGATTTTCTAACGTTTATGTTTAAATTTATACAGAGTTAAGTGAAAATAATGTTTTTGTTTTCCTATTCCGCTCTTTTATACGGATAGGAAGACATTTATTGAGAATGTCTGCTTGGTTTTTCTTAGTTTTTTAATCAAAATACGTTTACGCTAAAAGTCCATCAAAGAGATACATTTATGTGCTTTTAAGATCAAAAATTTATAGATAATAATGGTAAACCTTAGAAGTTTTGTTAGTACTTTTAAATCCGTAAGATTTGCGTTCAAGTTGTAAAAAAATAATTACTTGCTCGATAAGTGCTTTGATTACAGTAGGATTTGGAATATAATCTTAGCACGTTTTTGTCTAGAGAAGTTTTGTGAGAAAACTTGGATGGAATTGAAATGTACGCCGCACTAGAAACTAGTAGTTTTAGAGTCTCTTAGGAAGATAAAACTGCAAGTAGTAACTCAAGTAGGTACATGAATAAATTTCCAAGTTCATAAGTTTACTTGAAAAATTTTACGGAAGCATTTTGAATTTAACGTATGTAATTAATTTTTTTTAAAGGTTTACAATGTATAGCCATAGTATTGCGCAATACCTCAGATTAGTTGCAGAAATCTTTTTTGTTTGATAATGATATAGTAGTATTTGAAACCAATTTTGAAAATTCACCCATATTTTTAAAATTTATATATTGCAATGATTTAAAAAGCTTTTGCAAGAAAATATAAAATTTTCCGCCAAGGTTTCTTTCATATCTGATGCATTAAATGAAAACTAAGCTAGCTCAGATGGTGTAGCAATAAGTCCCACAGATGGATCCTTATCATGTGGTGTGAAAATAAAATTCATATGATAAAGAAAAAAATGTACTTAATCGAATAATATGGTCGTCACACAATTAACAAAAACAAATTAAATTTTCTCTGAGGCAGTATAACAAATTTTCTGTGGGTCACGATAATTATGAAAGCGACATTTAAATAATCATAAAATTTAAATAATCATAAAATAAGTTATGAAAAATTCGCATTAAAGTTTAATACGACCCGCACTTAATGCGTCGCGCAGATGTGTCGCATATTTCACAGGTGTGACTTGCGTACCTCAGCAAGTGGCCAAAAATCGTGTACGTAGAAAACAGAGCTGAATAATCGTCACAATAATCACAATTGCGATGGTTGAAAATTAACAATTCGATGATGCAGGCAAATGTCATCGATATAACCGAATAAAACAATTAAATTCCAAGTTCATATCATTACCAATTTCAGCAAAACAGCAAGACGTCCAAATTTACGAACTCCATTGAAAAACCGCTTGGCTTTTCAAAATTAATATCGCCAACCATACCACTCGCACAGGTGGATTGAATTTTCTATCAAAGCTTCAACACTTCTTGGCTCACTAATTAAATTTAATTTACCGAGTGTCACAAAATTACGCCTGGTCTCTATGCCGGTTGGCACTTAAAAAGCCACGAACAAGCCTCTCAGCCTTTGTTCGTTTCCCCTTTTTTCGAAAAACTTCCTCTCCCTTGCGCCTCTTTATCTAAAAATTTGTATTAAGCCTCACTGCGCAGTCGCCATTTGGTGTTGTTTATTGCAATCACTTTTAAAATTCACGCAATTGTCTCTTTCTAACATAACAAATTTAAATTTCATACAATAAAATTTTATAAACAAAACTTAAAATTATCTCGGCGACCACAGAAAAATTGCCTCCGTGAATTGAGCTGTTCAGCTGATAAAACTTAACTAAAAAAAAAATCCTTTTAAAGGATTTAGAAAAACAAAAATTAAAACAGTGCAACTTTGACGACCAAATCATCCTATCTCCTTAATAAAACAAATTAATAAAAAAATTTAAATAAAAAAACCAATGGTAAGGATTCACCTGTTGGAACATAGTTTCCAGGGTAGAGCTAGATTTTTATAAAAAAAACTTATCCATTTTCCTCTGAGAAGGTCAAAACATGACAATATTTGTAAATAAAAATATCTGTATAGAGTGACTATCAAAAAAAATTAATAATATGGGAGTGACATTAAAACAAAAACTTAATGAGGAAGTTTTTCTTCCTCCTTTTTTTGGTTTTAATAGACCAGCTCTCTGTAAGTGCGGAGCCAAGCCGTTGGTTTTAAAAAAAAGAAGAGTAGCTTGAGAGAAACTCCAATAAAACGCAAAAGAATGATAAAGTTCTTTTAATTGATAACAAAATTTGAAAGATGTAGTCTCGGTTCCAATAATTGCAATGTATAATGACTGTGCTAAAATATACGCGCAGTATAAATAAAAACATACGGTATCACAAGCAAAAGGTGCACCCACTTCAAATTAAGAAGTAACCCTTAATGTCCATGGGTTACTCTAAAATGAATACGAAAAGCCAAAAAATAACACGTCGGTCACACAAATTGGAAAAATTAAAAAAGGTACTTACATAAGCGCTCTAGTACTAAGCTTACACAATCTAAGTTGACATGCACTTCTTTCTAATCGGGATAGGACGTGTGGTTTTGCAGGTCAAATACTGAAATCCTTGACACTCGCAAACTCAGAACCTTGCTTGCTGATGATGAACGCAGCTCGACCAGTGAGATATGATATAGGTAACGCCAAATAAAACTAAACCATCCAGATATAGGAAATTTCCTCCCAGTAAATTGAAAAACACGAAGTTTGTTGGTTAGGTTTGTTGTCAAAATTACAACACAAAAATTGCTACCAGCTAGCCCACCAAACTGTGTAGAGTTTGGCTCATACAAAGTTCTCCAGATGTCACAGATGCCTCGGAAGAAATAAACAGAAGCCAGGCGATAGTTGAACCAATTGATCACACACAAATTTGGCACGATAGCCATGACGGCAAAACCAAAACTATTCACTTACGATCACTGTTTGTACAAATAGCTCTGGCAGACTCTTCCCATACGTCGCGATCATCCAGCACTAGCTGCATTTGCATGCCAAAAATTCCCTGCAAATCAGTTCAAAGCAAATGCAACAAAATATTTGAATTGAATAATTCAAATAAAAATACAGGATTGGATTGAGGAATGTCTTAAAATGTTGTTCAAGGAAGAATTGAATAACAAATGCTAAAATTTGTTACAACATAAGAAGAACCCACCGGAACTTATTTAGTAAGCTGTTGAAATTTCAATAATATCTAAATAATGTTCTGATATTAAAACGAGTTAAAATAGCACCAAAAGCGGGGAAAGGTTAGTAGAATTGACGCTAAAATAAAAATTTTACGATTGAAACCTTGATTAATTCTGAAAGAGCATATTTTAAATAAGAGAATTAGGTGAGGAAGATGGCCTTAAAACCATCAGTTTTTTCAAAAATCGATTTTAAAAACTTCGATTTTTACAGAAATTTTCAAGCTAAGTCGATCGTGATTGTCGGTACGTGTGCGCTCATACAGAAGAGTCCGGCTAATGAAAATTTTTTAACTTAGTCGTACGCAATGTTAACGTACGGTTATTACTTTTTTGCGTGAATCCTCCTCGTGCCATGGTGGTTTTCATAAAAATTGACCTTACGCTAGCCTACGCTTCGGCAGCTTCAGGCTATTTTTATGAAAGCTACACTAATTATAAAAATACCCCTAGGCCCGTGGGTTAAGGAAAAAGGTGGATCTTTGAGGGTGAAACTCGTTTGCGTGGATTCTAAAAAAACGGTGGTTGTGCAAGGAAAAATTGACTGAAAGCACTCCTCGCTGCGCTCGGGCGCTTTCAGCCATTTTTCCGGCACATTTACTATTGAAAACCATGATTTTCGCTCGAAGAGCACTGTTGAAGCATCTCAATGCAAGTGTCGCTCCGGTTATCGTCTCTGTGCGTAAAGCTTAGAGTAGTTCAATCCATACGAACTGACGACAAAATGCCTGAATTCACCAATTACGAGCGACTTGGCTTAAAATTTGCTGTAAAAATCGAAGTTTTCAAAATCGATTTTTGAAAAAACCGGTGGTTTTAAGGCCATCTTCCTCATCTAATTTCCTTATTTAAAGTATGCTCTTTCAGAAGTCATCCAGGTTTCAATCGTAAAATTTTTCATTTTAGCGTCAATTCTACTTACCTTGCACCCCAAAAGCAAATTTTTTAATGGCCCATGAAAATACATTATGTATCTATTTACATTATATTAATCAAAATCTTCAGCGTCTTAGTTTTACCAAACCACTAGAAATCAAGTAGTTATACCCCCCCCCCGTGTATCTCCTGTGTGTACTTCTAGAACATTCTAAAAACAAATGTGCTTATAATTAAAACAAATTTGAGTATCAAAAGTAGGTCTTTTTTGGAAGTTTTGTAATTTTATTTTATTGTATAAGTTGTGCTTCTAAATTATCTAAAAAGTGAAAATTAACTTAGCAATAAATTGGAACAACAAATCTTATTTTGCTATAACAAACTCAAAAAATATCGGATGTGTTTGTTTGGCTTTTGGCCTCACCAAGTGAGAGATGTCGTCATCACTTGATTTTATATAAGCAAACACTTATAAAGCAGACCCAGGGCTGAGTTGACGATAAATCGCCTTTCTTGCTGTTTAATTTGTTTTAGAAACTCAGTATGTGATGCAGTCGTATATTATGGTAACGACATCAACACAAATATGAGATTTTACTACAAAGTGTAAATTTCCACAGGAAGGTCGACCTAACAAATTCTGTGCAGTCAGCGATTTCAACTCAAAATTTCCGCTTTGCACGAACCAGCGATCACATTACTCCACCATTGTGGCTATCACATATCTTTACTATTACATTAATCTTATGGTATTATAACATCACATAATATTTTTTATTATGTTTTTTCAAAGTAGTTAATGGTTTTGGTTGCCTTCAAGATTGAGGGTCATGATGATCATGACCCATGAATTACAAGAAATAGTTTAATAAAAGAAGTTTATGTTTTTGACTGCCCCTATAATTCGGCGCCTATGTGCACGTGTGCACAGTGTACTCATGATCCTTACATTACAAAAAAACAAAACAATTTTTGGAGAAAACAATGGCATCTTGTTAATTAACTCATGCGGGTCACTTCTTCACTCCCACTTTTAAGTTTTCATGGACCGATTTCAAGCAAAATCTAATCACCTCTAATCTCAAAAAAAAAGTACTAAATATGAAATTTTTATTGGTTTGAAAGCCAGACCGCACACAAAATTAAGTGACACACCGACATTTCTTGATATTTGGTCTCTTTCAACTTGTTTGACCTCAAGGATTGTAAATCCGTCAAAATTTAAAAAAGTTTTTTTTTTATTACAATATTTTGCTATACTACGTATACTTATACTATGTAGTATGGTAAGG
Organism: Rhagonycha fulva; assembly: GCA_905340355.1. Lineage (NCBI taxonomy): Eukaryota > Metazoa > Arthropoda > Insecta > Coleoptera > Cantharidae > Rhagonycha > Rhagonycha fulva. The sequence goes on from HG996556.1 coordinate 43,422,373, forward strand.
AAAAAAAATTTAATTTTTCTTTACGACCATATCAACCATATCATATGCGGTCATTTCAACAAGCTAAACGTGTATTGAAGCGTTGATTCCTAAAAGGCTTTAAATTAAGCCAAAAGTAGTAATAATTATTGGAAATTTCAGCGATAAGTGAAATCGACCACGATATACGTATTCTACAGAGGTAGGAGTAATTTATACTTTTCTTGACGGAATTTTACAGTGATTTTGCAAATCCACAAAAACATCAAATTTGTTCATAAACATTTGTATATCCATTCAATGCGATCATTCAGAATCATCGTAAATTGCGTCTTCCTGATGAAAGTAATAAATGAGTGATATTATAACCAAAGAAGAAGATACTTCTCTGAAAAAGTTAAAATCAACAATTTTATGCTTGGCACTGTGTTATTTTTTAATAACGATCATTTTGTTAAAAAGTCATATTTTAGTAAATTAATTTCATTTTAAATTTAATTTCCAACAATTAACAGTTATAGTCGCTTGAATAATATAAAGAACTGAATGCGAATGTACTCGATTTGTGGAGAAACAAAAGCTAAGATTTAAAATAAGTAATATTAAATGTGTGATCGTATTTTCACTAAACCTTGATATGATAAAAAAACCTGTGTTATTTTAATAATTTCACGAATGTGAAAAATCTTTATTTTTTAATTGTGTCTAATTAATAGCCACATAATATTCAAATAATAAAATTTTGATTTCAATTCTTACATTAATTTGAATGTAGGTATTATTTGAGGTAAAAAACCAGCCAAATTTTTTATAATTTTAAGTCTATTTCATGCAATTACTGACTAAGCGAGTTTTTGAAAACAGAAGAGTTTTTACATTTCCTTTTGATAAACATTCCCAATTAATAAATTTCACAAATTGGCATTCAAAAGATTTAAATTTTTCATTAAAATTTATAAAATTGTAAAGATAATAATAATTATAAAATGGCAGAGTACAATATATTTTTGTAAAAACCATTAGTTAATAATAATTTAAATAAAAAGAAAATTGAAGTCTACGACATTAGTCAGGGCAAAGAATATTTATGAAAGAAAACTCAACGAAATCTTATAAAAAACATTAAAATGAAGAGCTTTAGATATGGAGGAATGTTGTATTTCGATTAGTTTAGCTAATAATTAATTTTAAAGTTTGGAATTTTTGTTCAATTTTGACCTTTATTGACGCATTGTGTTAGAAGTACTTGCGTGGAAAACTACACTAACTGTCGGTAGAAAACATTTTTCCCTCGTACAATCTTGGTCATCTCTTTTGAAACAGCGAAAACCTAACACAATTTATTAATCTTCAAAGGTTGATTATCGCCTTACGCGAATCAACACTCAACTTTGTCGCGATACGAAGCCTACGCTCGCAAGTATTATGCATACACCCAAATCATCCCTGCGATGTTCTTAGAAGTTGAAAAAGGTGATGGAGGCTTTGCCTCCACAAAACTTTGTTCACAAAGTGATGCTATGCTATGTGGAGTTTTACGGAGCACCATTACACTTGTACCTAAACCATCGTACAGTTAACATTGAGCAAATTTCATTCTTTAGGGATATTTTTGAATTAAATTTTATGAAAAAAATAGTGACAACCACCGCGTTCTTAAGAACACCTTTTGGAAGGTTGAGATGCTCCCAGATATATCGAAAAAAAAGTTATGCCACACTTTCAAATAAGAACCTTTTTCGAGTTGGGGAAAGCCCTATGGAATATTATTAGCTAGTAAGCCGTAGCCAAAGCGCTGCAAAGCGACCGGCAAGAGCGTAGCGCCGCCAAAAGTCAATTTGGCAACGCAACTGCATCTGACAATGATTTATTATCGATAAATTAATTTTAAACCTTCAATACCTTTCAATTTAATTCAAATGTTATCAAGTAGGGGCTAGTAACGCCATGCGACTATGGCACTGTCTTTGCATTGAATAACTTTATTTCGGTCCGTCTACTGGAAGTGGGTAGGGTTTACTTTTATCATCACCTAATGGAAAGGCTCAAACCGCGAGAACCGACTCGATCATAACTGATTTTTTCAATTTTGGGAAAATAAGGCCTATTTGCCTTTGTTCATATTTTTTATGTTTTATTATTGCGCTTTGGTCCATTTTCTTTTATAATATGCCTCAGAAATTTTTAAAATCGGAGCCCTGGTTGTCGTTCGACTCTCGAAAATTGAAAAAAATAAATATGCAAAATAAACTTTACTGAAACAAATTTAAAATCTTATTCTCCTTGAAAAATCGAATATAATTTTTTAAAAACTGTTAAAAAAATCAATAAGTATAAAAAAACTAAAATTTATTTATACATTTTTTCTCATTACTTTCATTAAAGGGGAATTATCCTTACAATAAGGTAAATGGACTAAAACTACCCCGCTAAACGGTTAACTATTGTTAACCGTTCAAAAATAAAACAGCAATTCAAAAACAAGATTAACAAAAATTTAACCTAAAATCAAAAAAAATTGCAAATAAAATCAAAAGCAGTCATAACAAACTTTTGAAATTAAAGTTTAGATACATTAAAACCAAAAGTATTCGGTTAAGTTACGGATTTTGATTGGTAATAAATGAATGACATTGAAGAAGAGATTTCTAGCAAATTATTATATTGAAGATACAATGCTATTTAAATTTAAATGTTTGTTAGCTCAATAATATCTCTCATTCATAACACAAGTTGATCTTTTAATGCAATTTTCAATAAATTGACAGCAGTAAAAGAAAATTTAGCCTTCCTTCAAGCATTGCAGTTAAACCTTGAAATAAAAACCACCAATGTCAATATTTAAAGTTTTGAGACACTCGGTTCTATTTATGACTATGTAAGTTTATGAGAATACATAAAGTATATGACAAAAAGTTAATACGATTTTGCACACTTTAAGTCTTGCTTGATGGGAAAATCAAATCATTGGGCATTCTAAGCATTCTGAAAAGATTGAAATACCTACTTCAATCTAAAAAGCCATTTCTGCAAAAATTGACATTGGTTATTCTTGTTCAAACGTATACGAGTATATTACTTACTTTTAATAATAAAAACCTACTTAACTTTGGAAAAACTCTTTTATCCTCTCAGTTTGTTATACAATCTTTACGGATTGTAGCTACGAGATAAGTTCGATATATTCTCGAAGTAAAAACTTTATAAATTAACTAAAATTTTAGTTGAAACTATCAAAAATATTATTTTTGATATAGCAATAAACAAAATTCTAAATTCATGAAATAATTTAAATTGAAAAATAAAAAATTAATTTAAAGATAAAAATTTGTACCAAAAAAGTGAATATTATATATAAGCTTTTCAAAAAATTCATTTAAATATTATAAGTTAAAACATAATTATTATTACTTAAGGCCAAACTAAGCACCTTAACTTTTTAATTAGCATACAAAACTTTTTCTCGACTGTCTTGTTAGTGAAACTTTTAAAAGTAAAAATCGGAGTTTAATACACTTGGTATATTTTTCGAAAAAATAACAAAACCAATTTATTTCCATTTACAACTTTAATTGACAGCGAAAGATGATATTTGAATGGTAACTTGAACTTAAAATAATTTTCTTGAGTAAAGTTGAAACTATAAAAGCGTAGTTTAATCATCAAACTTTGTTGGTGTTGTAAAAACTGCAAGTTTGGTTAAAATTATTTTGCAAATAAAAGGTAGAAAGTTACCAGATTGCCAGATTGTTAGCGCCAAGTGATGTAAATCGTCTTAAACTGTGGGAAATTTCAGTTGTCACGTACTTGGGGTTTTCACGTCTCACATTGGTGCGGAAGGCTCTCAATAGTTTAAATGTAACATTAAAATTTATACAACCGTAAATTGTTTCGTTAACTTTCAGAACAATTAAAAATAATTTTCCTCATCCTCGTAATTTACATAAATTAAATAAATTGAAACAAATAAGCGCTATTATTTAAAATTTATATTATGGGGCTTTACTTCCTAAACTAAGAGCATCAAGGAATTATTCAAATTAATATTCCTTAAATTACAAAATCAATAATATTAACTACGTCTAATGGAATTCAATTGCTTCATTTTCTCGCAAAGACGTAGTGAAGCCTTCAAATAGTCGGTAAACTTTTTTAATTTGGACAAATGAAAACTGAGGTACGTTTCAATATATTTGCAAAGTGAAACTTATATGAAAGCAACAGATGGTCTCTTTGAACATACAACTTTAATAATAATAACAATAGGAAGATATTCATTCTTTTATATTAAAAATTTAATGGAATATAAAAACTTGTATTTCTTGTTTTTCTTCATCCTAACGATAATTTGATGGAAATGCACAAAAGTTATTAATTTAACTGCAAGCTATGCCATCATAAATCGTTTTATATGTTGCTTGTCAAATTTTAACAAAACTAGATGAAAACGGTTAACGATAACAAATAATCCTACCGTATATGGATTTTTGATTGGATAAGTTATTGAGGGTTTTTCATTTTTCATAATTCAAATGATAACGGTGCAATTAATCACCACCGTGGTCACTCAGTTAAAGCATTATCGTTGAATAAATACAAAAAAGTTACATTTGCACAATCTAATTATATCGACAAATATTCGATTATGAATGTGACTCGATGAAAAGCTGAAATTAAAGTTGTCCAAATCAAATGTTGGTTCAAGTTTCCAAATCAATAAATGACCGAGTTTTAGTATTACTTAATGCAAAAACACGTTTTTATGGAAATTCCAAGAGGTAATAATATAAAAGATTTTAATTTGCATACCTTTATTAAAATTTTCCTTACCTGAACGAGTGAAAACTTGATGAAATGATTTAATTCTCCGTAGCCATTCAAATTATTACAACTTTTCTTTACAATCTTGATTGCATTTTATATAATACATATACACATTTACCATATCTTAAATTTAAATCTTGATTTATAAATTACTGCAATAGAAGTTACTGTAGCGCAAAAAGCATTTTTATTACCAGTACATTTTATGTAGGTCTGATGATACCAATGCAACGAGTAAAATAAATTGCATTTAAGGATACAAACTTTTGTAAGCTGTGAAGTTAAGGATATTGACTTTTATTTAAATTTTCCCTAATTTTTAATCGCAATATACTAAAAGTCACCATGTCTAGATCGTCCGAGTTTTACCGATTTCCAAGTCTAAATGTGGATAAGGCTGAAAAGAAGAAGAAGAGTTATTTTTAAATACAATGACCTAGCTTATTTTTCCGACTCGAGAATCGGTATGATGTGGACCTTCTAGACACAGTGATTTTTAATAAGTTAATCTACCGACGGCGACGATTAGCTAACCAAATCCGTTGCAAATTTCCGCAACCCAATTTTGCATATTTTTCTTGCAAAAATCTGATAGGTAGATACTAAATTTAAATTATATTAAAATTTAATTATTTTATTGTACTTGTGAACAAACAAAAGAAAATTTTAATAAATCGCTTTGATCTTAAAAATCGCAAATATATCTTAACAAAAAATATTATTATTACGACCTATAAAAACATAATAAGCTGAGAAGATCCCGGCAACGAATTCTAAAAAAATTTATGATTCACAATAAATTTTGTGTGGTATCAACTTTTAACGACTTTAATTTTTCTGGTCTTACATTACAATATGCTAGGTATAGGTACCATAAATTATTAGAAAAATGAGTTTGGTGAAGTTTTCTATAGAGTTTTATGATGGCAGGAGAAATTTAAATTTTTAATTATAAAAGAAGCTTCAATATTATTTAATATTCTGTTCTAATATTTTGCATTTATGAAAGTGTATAATTCTATCTGCATGTAATAAAGTAAACTAGATATTATAAATAAAATAAAATACATGCGAACCACGGTTTATAAACCAGCTCCGCTCTAAGACGTTTGTTATTATATGCTTTGTTCCTTATGTTGTGTATATCGCATTCCTGAGCTTGTACGATATACATTACCGAGTAGATTAGCTAAATTTACAAAGAACATTTAGTTTTAATTATCGTATAATTACGTTCACTTTTAAGTAATAAAAATACTTTGGGCAGAGTCGTACTGGTAGTAATGGGGTTCCTTCCCTAATAGTACAAGCCCATACATAAGGCTGAAGACTAAACAACAATATCAAACATCAGATGGTTATCTAATATAATAACTTGTTAGAAAGCTCCTCCTCCGTGTTATTTTTAGAGGCACCTCTGGATTCTGGATTATATTGTAAAGGGCAAGATAAACAAACTCACCTGAATTTAGGTTTCTAAATCAGAATCGTTATACTACCTCCGATTTCACCACAGCGTCAGCTTGTGATGTGCGTGAAGTTAGCCCCCCTTTTTTTGAAATTGTAATTTTTTTTATTTGTGCTCAATTGTGCTCAAGTTGTGCTTAATGTTCTTAAAAGAATTTTTTAATTTTGAACAAAAATAACCGAGAAAATCGCAAAAAACGCTTTTTGACGCCAGCTTCCCCTTTTTCGAAATTGCAACTTTTTTTGATTGTACTCAATTGTGCTCAAGTTGTGCTTAATGTGCTTAAAAGAATTTTTTAATTTTGAATAAAAATAATCGCGTAAAGCGCGAAATAAGAGCAAAAAAATCTGCGCATTGAACAATTGAATCATACAGGGTGGAAAGTAAAAGAGATTTCCAAATTTCACTTTTCAGGAACGCATTCAGGGTAAAGTTTTTTGTCGTAATGATTTATACAGGGTAAAGTATCAAACATCTAAAACACATAAATGGAGAATTCTGATAGGACTAAATAGTTAAAAAAGTAAATAAAAAATTAACCATTTTTAAAGAAAACCTTTTATTGAAAGCTAACAAAGTTTCTTAAACACACCAAAAAAAAACAAAATCTAAATGCGTAAGGTTGTTTATTTATAGATGGGTAAGCAGACTCAGGTGCATGTCCCTGCCCCCCCCCCACTCCTAAATTGAATTTTAAGATAAAATTAGTGTCAATCGTTAAAGCATTGTTAGGGCTTAAATGAGCTTCCATTTTTTCATTTGAGCCTCAACCGTCTCAAAGATATTTGCTAAAACGTTTGGAAAGGGAAGGGTGGTAGACACGTTAGATCCCTCCAATTTGAATTTTAGGATGAAAATGGTGTCATACGTTAGAGCTTCAGTGAGCGAAATTTTAAGTTAATTTTTTAAAAAGTTATGGATAGTTGAAATTTTTGACTAAAGTTGCAATTTCAAAAAAGGGGGCCAGGTCAAAATCTTATTTCGCGCTTTACGCGGTTATTTTTGTTTAAAATTAAAAAAATTTTTTAAGCACATTAAGCACAACTTGAGCACAATTGAGAATAACCAAAAAAAGTTGCAATTATTTCAAAAAAAGGGGGGCTGGCGTCAAAAAGTGTTTTTTTTCAATTTTTTCTGTTATTTTTGTTCAAAATTAAAAAATTCTTTTAAACACATTGAGCATAACTTGAGCACAATTGAGCACAAATAAAAAAAAATTCAATTTTAAAAAAAGGGGGGCTAACTTTACGCACATGAAGATAGATGGGTTTTTAAAAATAACTTGAGTAAAATATAAAATAAAATTAAATTTAATTCGAATCAATGAATAGAAATTTTTATCGTAGAATGAAAATCCGAAAGTATGATAGATAATCTGATGGTATTCATAATAAAAACTTTGTGGTGAATTAATAAACCGATAAAGTTTCAATATTATCTAAAATCAATAATTTAAATCTAAAGGGGGGAAACCTAAAAAATATCTTAAGAGAGGAATTTTTTTCAGGGCCCTTTTAATTTAATCAACAGATGGCGCCTACTTAAATATTTTTATAAAATAAGAGGAATTTGCTATATTTAAAATATAGCAAATTCGTTGAGATAATACTATTCTATAAACAATATTCTTGATCTTAAGCTATTTTGAGTTCGTATTGAGTATGTCAAAACACACTCACTTACAAAAAAAAGATAATTAAACTTTAATTATGAATTGTGTTTTTATAAATAAACATTACGAACTCAAAATAGCTTAAGATCAAGAATATTGTTTATAGAATAGTATTATCTCAACGAATTTGCTATATTTTAAATATAGCAATTCCTCTTATTTTATAAAAATATTTAAGTAGGCGCCATCTGTTGATTAAATTAAAAAGACCCTGAAAAAAATGCCCCTCTTAAGTAAATTTTTGTATGTACAATTGATGTGAAATTTTATATTATTTGTTAATATTTACTGTAATTTTCCAACAAAAGGTTTCAAAATCTTACAAAATTATGCAATCGAAGCAATTCGTAAGAAACTTTGTTTCTAAAATTCCTTGGCTAGTTTGAGGGGAGGCGTAAAGTCCAAAAATTGATAATGCAGCTAGGGGAAATGCTGTCGTTTTCATCATTAAAATGTATATGGATTCGCCGAAAAAGTAATTGTTTACCTACATTTCTATTTGGGGGTTAAAAATATTCAATTTTTATTAAATAATAAATAATATAAAATTACGCTGCAGATTTTCACTTGAAATACTTTTTCTTAAACAAAAAGTGTTATTTTTTAAGCAGGATTAAATAAATTAAATTTCTTCATAGCAGCCTTCTTCATCGTCTTTTTCCTCGTCATCACTACAAAGATTCGTATTCGTATTCGTAAGATTCGTATTCCTCGTCTGTCTCTTCGTCGTCGTCTGTTTCTTCGTCGTCGTCTGCCTCTTCATCTTCGTCTGCCTCTTCATCTTCGTCTGCTTCTTCTTCTTCTTCGTCTGCCTCTAAGTCAGCGTCTGCTTCTACGTCAGCGTCTGTCTCTACATCAGCGTCTGCTTCTACGTCATTATCTATCTTCTCCTCATCGTTTGTTTCTTGTTCATTCGTCTCTTTTTCATAAACGTATTTATTCAGATCTTTTTCTATATCAACGCGTTTTTCTGAATCACGCTTTCTATAATTACGCTCCCCTCTTTCCTTTCTGACATTACACCGAGTTATGAAAACTAGGATATCACTATTTCCGTTACCCTTATAAACTTTATCCGCAAAGCATTTTGGAAGTTGATTGGAGTCTTTTAGTTTCAACGCATGATGTTGAGTATACTTATCTACAACAAATGCAGGTCCATTTTTTGTTCTTTCAATCAAAACCACATCATTTTCTTGAATTAATTTGTTTCTATACACAGTGTTAGATATCTGGCAAATCCGTTCTACACCATCTTCACATATCGCTAGTAATTGATTCCCGCATATCATTTTTCTAGCTAAACCGTATTCCTGACCTTTCTCTTTGTAGTGCAAGTTCTGGAATTCCAATCTGCAGCTCCATCTTTTCCGATGTCGAGCAGTATTCGGTACGCTTTCTGCAAATAATGGTATATTGTAAACTCTTCTCTTATATGGAATATTACTTTCAACCACCACCTTTTTTTCCTCAGTTTTTTCTTCCTTTTGGACATTTTTTTGTTTTTTGTGAGCCGCTTTTTCTATTTTCTTTTTTTCTTTTTTTGTGACATAGTTTTCTTTTTCAACAACTTCTTTCTTTTTGTTACAAGTTCCTGGTTTTCTCTTATTTTTCGCCATTTTTAATGCAAGTTATCTAAATTTCAATTGACTTTATTAATTTACACAAAATATAATTATTTATATAATTATAATTTTTAAATTGGTATACGGATAAATTCGTTAATCTTATAAAGTCTCGCCTACAGAAATCTTAAAATAAAATGGACTGCTATTTAATGTAAAAAAGTGTGTTTGCCTAGGTGGCCGCTATTTGTGGTGCAACTATTTTATAGCCAATAGTAATTTAAGATTACTGAGGGATAACTGAGATAACTGAGATTACTAAAAATTTTATTCTTGGATAGAAATGTAGAAATGCTATGTAATATTACAAAAAAGTAATTAATACAAAAGATAAAAAGTAAACTTAGCTAGATATTGTAATCTCCATCTCCAATCAATAATTTTCAAAATGAATAAAATGGGGTAAAATTCTTGTTACCATTTGCAAAAATTATCTCTTACCTCGACTAGCTCACTTTGTTGTAATCATAAGCTCAATTTTAACTTTAGAAATCCTTTTTAATAAATTATAACCTAATTTTGAATTGTATAAAAAAAACAAAATTTTGTGTATTATATTATAATTTTGCAATAAAGACAAGACGTCAGTTATGTATTTATTTATAAAGCACAGTTTATAACCAACAATGATCTATTGTGTGTTTGTAAGTAGGCACTTACAGTTTAATTTAATCTGCCGCTTACATATCCAACTAATCGGAAGAATAATACAATAAATTTAATTATAAATTTTTTTAATACCTTAATAATAATTAATTATCCAAAATAACTACTAAATTTACAATTTAGGAATGTTCCTGATCCATTATGTGATATGACATAAAATTTGTTGAAGCAGCAGTTTATAATTAATTCAAATACACGAAACTTGTTGAAAATTCTAAGTTATTTAAAGGGTAGCTAAACCTCTATAATGTAAATATTTATTATACCATAAATAGCTAATTTGCTCAAATAGTTAAATTAATTAGTCGTTTAAATCATCATTTATATCTTGATGAGTGATTTCTAGAGATAAGATTTTTAGGATTTTAGAGAATTTTAGGATTTTTAATTTTATACATGTTAGCGTGAGCCAAAATATTTGCAATAAATGAAGCTAAAATAATATTCTTCTCGATTTTCTATATTTTGGTTCTTCTACTGTCTTCACACACACCTATGATAAACTGTGTTTTTATATAGTAATACTGTTATAGTTGATTACCAACCTAATAATACCAAATTAGGTTGGTATTACTTACTCAGCGCATTTATTTAAAATTATTAGTCAGGGCAGAGTATTTCATTAACGTCATATACAGGTCCGGGTCCAGGTTTAGTAATCCTCGCTTATTCTAACACGGCCTTCCTGCAATTGTCGCGTCCCCGTGACATTTTTTTTTTTTTTGAATTTTGAATAACGCCATAAATAACTCGGCCCTAACGCCTTAAATAACTCGGCCGCAACGCCTTAAATAACTCGGACGCAACGCCTTAAATAACTCGGCCGCAACGCCTTAAATAACTCGGCCGCAACGCCTTAAATAATTCGGCCGCAACGCCTTAAATAATTCGGCCGCAACGCCTTAAATAACTCGGCCGCAACGCCTTAAATAACTCGGCCGCAACGCCTTAAATAATTCGGCCGCAACGCCATAAATAACTCGGCCGCAACGCCTTAAATAACTCGGCCGCAACGCCTTAAATAACTCGGCCGCAACGCCTTAAATAATTCGGCCGCAACGCCTTAAATAATTCGGCCGCAACGCCTTAAATAACTCGGCCGCAACGCCTTAAATAACTCGGCCGCAACGCCTTAAATAACTCGGCCGCAACGCCATAATAATTTGGTTCTACCGTCCGTAATAGTTATTTATGCACCAAGTCCTGAAAGTGCATCTTCTTGGCATGAGCGCGGAAAGTTATAGACTGAGGCGCAGACGAAGTCTATAACCACGCAAATGCCAAAAAGGCACCTTCAGGATAAAGCGCATAAACTATTTTATGTGTAATTGGAATGAAATGCACATTTTCTGCAAAAATGTACGATAATAATTTAACGAAATACGTATGTTGCTAAGCAATAAAATATTTAAAATTCACAAAATATGTCAAAAATATATGTCAAAGTGTACATTTTAGTAGGATTGCACATAAAACAATTGAGGTTTTGACATTTCTGTACTGTAAACAGCTACTTTCAGTATTGTTTTCTATATGTGAAAATGTACATTATAGTATAAATGTACTTACCAAAGAAAAGCAATGAATCAAATTGCTTCACTAGTCATATTTTCCTCAAAATTGTCTGTTAAACCAGCCTCTCAACTGTTCATAAGTAGCCTCTTTCACTAGTTTCTCCAACCTCCAAATACGCAACGTTCGTTAGCCAGCATTTCTATAATTTTGCTTAGTCCCAAAAACCTCCCGCTTAGTTTTCCAAATCTTACTGTTGCCAAATCCTATTTCCGCTTGCGCGATTCTTCCCTCAGAACATAAATGCATCCGACGTATATCAAGTTGCCAAACTTTTACCTTCATTAAGTACTGCTTCAATTCCGGTCAATATTGCAAACCATTCAATCTCCTTTCTGTTGTTCAACGCACTTTTCACTAGATCAGACAAGACTTTTATCACTGATTTTACCTGTCCGCCACCTCTGGGCACTCCCACATTTATAAGGTGCAATTCAACATCTTCTCGTTTAAAACAATTAACGAATTCCGATGAAGTGAAAATTTCCGCTTTATCAGTCATGACTGCCCCTGGATGCCAGCTCGTTTAAACAAAAAACCCAAAGTAACTATAGACTGTTTAGAAGTTTTGTTCTCTAAGAGAGCAAATATACGGATACTTCAGAAATGCGCCAATCACAACCAAGATTACGGTGCATTCACCAATATACAAAAATCATCCAACGCTCGGGACTCCACCTTTCCACTCTTCGTCCATTCCTGACAACACACTTATATCACTATCCAGTACATATCAAATTCGGGGTCTCATCATTGAGAACTACGCCAAGTTCAATCCATAATTTCCCATGACAACGCACAATCCGGGACGCCGAATCGTCTTCCAACCAATCAATCTACGCCAGGAATACAACTACTGTCTATCGACTTCTCTTCCAGGAGCTTGCACGGCGGTAGACTCAAAGTCAATTTTGCAATCTTCAGCTACAAGTTGAATTTCTTTACTATTATAAGACTTCTTTTGCTTCTTAATTTAGATTTCTTTCATTGCATGCTTCGGGTTTTCTGAATATTTACAGTCTTTCTTTGAATAACCTATTTTTTTTTTACAGTTGAAACACTTTTTTGATAATTTCCGTTTTTCTCATACGATTCCATAGTATCTAGCTTGAGTTGTTTTGGTACTCTTCGATGATCATCTTTGATTTCGCTATCATATTGTCGAAGTAAAGCTTTAAGATCTTGTTGATTCTTTGGTACATTTATTCGTATTCTTTGTCGAATAATATCGTTATTTATTCCACCAATGGAACGTATTACTTTCTGCCATTCCAGTTGAGGTTGGTACTACGTATTTTCTCTATTCCGTATTCACATAAACTAACAAGGTTTGAACTTTCTATATTAGCTGCCTTGTTTAGCTTCGTGTGCCATGTTTCTTGTTTGGGGAACGTTATTCAAAAGTCATACACAAATTATTCCAACTCCTATCAAATGGTTTCCATCCATCGAAAAACTTTTATTTTTCATTTTCTCGTAGAGCGTCTCCCTCTTTCAATATCATAATGAAATCGGATATTTTAGTTCGTTTCTTTAAATCGTTTATTTGTTCAATCCATTATTCATCAATCAAAAATTTGCTATTAACGGCATCGTGCGTTTGTTCTAAGTCCATCGGATATCCGTCCGGATTTTGAATTGCATTTTGGGAATCTTCTGTATTTTGATTCATTTTAAACCAAACGAGAGAAAAAATAAAACACAAAACCAACAAAAACAAAAAAAACACGACAAAAAAAAAAACTTATCCGTTTGCAGTTAAACGTTGGTTCGAATTCCACTTCTGATGTTAGCGTGAGCCAAAATATTTGCAATAAATGAAGCTAAAATAATATTCTTCTCGATTTTCTATATTTTGGTTCTTCTACTGTCTTCACACACACCTATGATAAACTGTGTTTTTATATAGTAATACTGTTATAGTTGATTACCAACCTAATAATACCAAATTAGGTTGGTATTACTTACTCAGCGCATTTATTTAAAATTATTAGTCAGGGCAGAGTATTTCATTAACGTCATATACAGGTCCGGGTCCAGGTTTAGTAATCCTCGCTTATTCTAACATACATTTTAAAAAAAGTACCTACAAAGTACTAGAAAATGCAATTTTAGGTCGTATAAATTATGAAAGAAAACACGACGAAAACTGGTAAAAAACATTAAAATAAAATACTTTAGATATAGAGAAATGTTGTATACCGATTAGTTTAGCTAATAATTGATTTTAAATTTTGCGATTTTTGTTCAATTTTGATTTCTATTGACGCATTGTATTGTCGGTACGTGTACGGCGAAGTAAGTGTATTAACGGTACCAAACTTTGGAAGTGAAGCTATAGTCACAACGCCACTTGATCCTTCTAGAACAAAAAAAGGTAGCTAACTTTACGGATATTTAGCCCACAGTCAGAGAAGATGGGTCGCGCGATGCAATTTTCGTGGGTCCTTAGACAGTATCTAGTACATTTACTACAAGAAGCTCTTAGTGTCTTCAGTGACACTATCTGCGCAAGATGGAAATTTGGACGCCACTTGATAATATAGAACTTATCACCAACAACATAGATTTTTAATTTGCAGCCAAAAGATGTTAAAGAAAAAATGTGCAAAATCACTTACGTGAATATTCGAGAAGAATTTTACACCAAGCTACCATAACAAAATGCGATCAAACAACTGGATCAATGATTGATCCAGAAAAATCTCAAAAAGAAGTCACTTCTAAACTTTACAACCACACTTCCATTTGTTCGATCTTGATCCCCCACTCTTGCCAACTCTCTTTTTAAAATTCACTAAAATTGATTTTATGGTTGCATACTTTTAAGCGTAAAATGTTATTAAAATTCAATTTATGGTAGTACTGTCGCTTATGGAATTACCGTTCAGAATTTATCAAAATTTGGAATATTGATAGATTTATGATAGCATAATTATTAATAATACAGTTAAATTTTTGAAGAGCTACAGAAAAGCAGTTACAAAATATAGATATTTGAAATTTCATGCTTTTAACGTTGAACCTTATGGGAAATCACAGATTTTATCATATTTTACAAAAAGTACCGTTGAGATTTTAGTAAAAAATTACTAAACGACTGAAAGTAATATGTAAAACATTATAGACAATTAAAATTATTGCTTCAGAGCCTGTGATAATAGCAATCAGCAAATATATTTCAAATATGTGCTTTTTTAATCGTAGTTCTTTAGATGATAAGGCAACGTCGTAACAGAGGTTATAACGGGCGCAAAATTTAAAAATGCTTAGAATATGAAAATATTAGTTTTATAAAAATTCTTTACTAAAAATAACACGAACGAGGTTTTATTATAATATTTTATAATAAAAATAATATTTTATTTTAGTTACTATCATAATATTAGAATAAAATACATCAAGTTTTGTTTTTCTAATGTATAATAATAGATCTATGGTATACTTACACATAACCTCTACCTCTGGATTAGTCCCCATATCACATATTATTGATAAATCAATATCAATTTCACCACAGCATGTGGATGCCCACTGAAAGGTCGAGCTAAGAAATTCTGTATAGTTCGCGATTTGAACCCAGAATTTGCGCTCTGTACTCAACCAGCGGTCACGTTACTCCACGACTGTAACTTCTAAATGTTATTAAAAAGGACCCCGCTACGGCCTTATGAGTTTTGGGTCCCAGTCAAATTTAACCAAAATTTAGGATATTGTAGTTCATAATATGCTGATAAAAAGTGTCAATGGGCACAAAGCCAAAAAATGGACAGTTTTCGAGATATACGGCATTAAAGAGTTAATCTAGTCATTCTATGAAACACACAATGATAAAGTCAAAAACGATACCACCTAGAAAAAAAAAATACTGCCGTGTAGAAGAAAAAATTCTAAAGAAGATAGCGTTTTTTGCATTGCTCTAGCTAGTGTATTACATAACCTAAAAAATTAAATAAAGTCGAAAGAGCGGTTTCTTGAAATTAAAAAAAAAAATGAATTTTCTAACAAAAAAAAAAGTTAAATGGAAAAGTTGTAGAAAATAAGTTTTAGAAAGTTAAAATACTGATTCATTATTTATTTTCTGAGAAAAACGAAAAATGCCGTCAAAATTTGCCGTTTTTGTTTTTTTTCTTAAATCGCAAGAAACCGCATTTTCGACTTTGTTTAATTTTTTAGGTTATGTAATACACTAGCTAGAGTGATGCAAAAAACTCTATCTTTTTTAAAATTCTTTCATCTACACAGCTCTATTTTTTGTTTCCGGGTAGTATCGATTTTGACTTTATCATTGTGTCTTTCGTAGAATGACTGGACAAACTTTGTAATGCCTTATATCTCGGAAACTGTCCATTTTTTGACTTTGTGCCCATGGACACTTTTTATCAGCATGTTATAAACTACAATATCCTACATTATGGTTAAATTTGACTGGGACCCAAAACCCATAAGGCCGTAGCGGGGTCCTTTAAAAATAATACAAGATTTTAGTAACCCAAAAATATATTATATATTTTTTAATTATCTGAAAATATTTAAACATATACAGTGTTAATAAAAATTATTTTAATACTTTGCGTTTCTAGTCTAGATAAACGTAAACTAGAATTTTTCACCAATTTTTTAGAAACTGACAAAAAATTAATTATATTGCTGAATTTCAAAAACTATTTTTCAAATTAACCATGAACTTTATTTCTTATAAATAAAAAATTGCATTATGAATTTAGGTTTAAATCAAATTTTGCTGGGTGAGACCGCTTAGCAGCCAAAAAAAGTTTGTTTTAAACAAATAATTTCCAAAGCCGGGAATTATTCAGATATAATAAAATTACGAGAACAAACGGTCATCATTAGATGCTTTTACACTGCTGAAAATTACTTATTTATTTTCTACAACTTGTGAGTATTTCACCACCTAATTTAAGAATCTAAAAACTTCAAATTCTTATCTACGTGTTTGCACAATTTCTACCAAAATTTTTTTGATTATCAGCACTTCAAATGAACAGAGAAATGAAAAACGAAATTATGAAATTTTAGTTGACAAATTTTAAAATGAGAAATCCGTTATATTTCAAAAAATATTTTCTATTTGGATTACAATGACTACAAAATTGAAAAGGTATCGGAATATTAGATTCGTCACACTGCAGTAATGAAGTTTTTTTTGGAAAAAAACGTTTATCGGAAATTAGTTCTCTTTGTGCAAACAGCCACCCAAAATGACTACAATAAAGCGTTGAAATGTAATGAAATCGCATTGAGCCCTAAATCGATTTTTAGCAACAACTCGAATTTTTTGTTTGCACCACAGTTTAGAATTTTTTTGTAACTTTAATAATTAGTGGTTTAATGATGAAGTTAGTGTTTCGTTTAGCCTGCTAGTTATAATAGGGTTGGTAGATTAGATGAAGTGTAAAATATGTTTGAAGTATTTAGATGTAACATTGTATCACAATTGTGGTGCCTGAAACGATGTTGGGAGTTACGACACTTTGGCACATCCTCGTTAGTTACTATACCACTATGCACGGCAGCTAGAGCCGCAATTATATCCTTATTATTAATTATTGTTAGAAGGGGATGGTATGGCATTCATGTATGTATACACTATATGATAGTGATTTGCACTTTAAGGTGTATTAACCAGAATTAAATTATGACGTTAATTAATTAAGTAAAGTTATTATTATGCAAAATGCAGTGGATTTCATAGTAACAAGATTATAAAACTTGCAAATGGTAGCATTAGCATACTCAAACTTCACTTGAGGATTAAGTTCCTCATTATTTTTCTACAATAAAATGTTGTAATGGCACAATATCGCTGTAACCTTGCTGCTTTTCCCATAATAACAAATTTAATTATTTGTTCATAATTGGAGGAAAGTTTAAAAAATTACTTTTTAAAAGTGACTGCCTTTTACAGGTGGACGAGTATTCTAAAATTAACGTTTTGTAAATAATTTAATTAATTTTGTTTTGGAAACTGGAAACAATCAAAAAAAGTATTAATTAAAACACCATTAGGGTAATTCTGTACAGACACTTTGTTATGTGTGCTGTTTATTTATCTACTAAGTTATAATTAAAATAGCGTGAGACGAACTTGACGTCATGGCTGTCAATGTGTGTTATGCGATTTTTTGCGGACAATATTGTGGTACCGATTGGTCACCCTAAAATAATCACTTGCATGTTTCGATCTTATGCTAAATTACTACTCGCCCAATTTTCTATAGTATTTATGAGCAAGGTTAATCCTCTACATACAATAAAGGCTATCGAAATGAAGGTCCTTCGTGCGATCGCATCGGAAGTGCTTTCATTGTACAGTTAATGTACTTTTCAAATAAATTGTTATTGCTATTATAGTGCTTACTAAAATTTTTTTCTTTTATCTGTTTTATTTTGTAAACCACTTTTTAATAATGACGTACGGGTCATATACCGTGATTTCAACTGTATCTAGTGCTTGTTTAGGTCTCATGAATGCAATCCTAAATTTAACTATTGCACTTTATATCGCTCCCTTTACACTCCATCAATGTTTACGTTATTGGACCAAGAGTAATGAAGATGTAGGGTGACTGTTGATTAATAAATCAACAATTTACTTCAAGCTATTGCGTCAGCATGACACATTTCTGTCAGGAAACTAAGTTTCCTTACAAGATGATGTCTTCAATAATAACAAACTTTTTTTTAAGTGATAAAAAATTCATTTTAAAGTTATTTGCTCTCCACCCGAAAGCGAAGTTAAAATTTCCCCTAAACATTTCAAGATGTGTTACGATATAGCAGTGAACATTTCTCATTTCCACCTTCAGGAATCCAGAAAACGCAAGTACTCTTGCAATGTATTGAGCTGAATGCTCCAATTCGCACAATTTTTATGTGTGTCTGTAACACAAATTCTAATAGCTTTTGTACGTGCGGTTTTCCAGACAAATATTTTCTCGGTATTAACCGCGTACTTACGAAAAAGCACAGCGTATTTCTTCGTCAATGGGCGACAGTAACTTCACGTTTCTGAGATCTTTATGAAACCGCATTTGAGTCCGAGAATCTAACTACTGCATAACTGTGGTAATAAATTTCCCGTTCATATTTTTCGCTTTCTTCAACACAGAACCAATGTTTATTGCGGTTTGTAAATTTACTTTCGCGTGTTTTTGGATTTTTAATTTTTTTGTTTTTTCTTGCAAAGAAAATTATTTACACTGTTATGTAAATTTTATGAAAATTTGAATCAAAAAGGATTCTTATTTAAATTTATAATTAAGTAATGAAATAAATATTGAAACGCGCGGTATACGATTTAACAAAATTAATAATCAAGCTATTAGAGAGAGTGATGAAATGAAATAGAAATCTTGAAGTAATATAGTGAGTTAAATCCATTTTAGCAAATTGCGCACAATTTGATTCCATGTAAATTACAAACGTGTAATACATAAATCTGTGTAATATATAATTAAAGTATCTCCACATTATTTATTATAAATGACAGCAAGAGGTACAACGTTATATTATGCAAGCTTTCATTATGTCTTATGCACGTTGTTCAGGTTTAATAGATAACATGGTTAACCTAGAAACGTCTTTGTAGTTAAAATTTAAGATCGCGATTAACGCAAACTGATCTTCAATCCGATCCATGCACAAAACTTTCGCCCCCTTAAAATATTATTGTTTCATGTTTTTCCAATTCGATAAAATTGAATTAAAATTTTAAAACACCTGCGTTCAACAAATTCCTTGTTTCAGGAAGTTTTCCACCTTTGGACGTTTGATTTCCTTGGGGACAAGGGATAGAAAGGACATAATACCCGAGTGCATCATTGAACAGACAGGTAAGTTTAGTAGGGGATGATACATCTATCTTATTTTCTTTAAATTACAATCGCCAAAATAAAATTAACAAAGACATTTCCTTTTATTTTACAAGCCAAATGTTAATTAATGAATTAATTAATTGAAATGTTTTTGTTACAAATGAATTAAATGCTTCCAAACGTAACTAAATTCAACGCATTTCAATTTACTAAGAAATACAACTGAGATTGGAAGGCTAATTAGAAATAATGCTAAAGAAAAAAAATAATTATTTAAATCAAGATAATAAGTGGCTACACTTTATAAATATTTTATTTGTTAAATTAGATTGGCGTGATGATAATTCATAAACATGCCATTCTTCCAGCCAGGCACTTGCATGTTGAAGTTATTGGGGAGAGAGTCGACCAGGGTTTGCCTTGATTTTAATCTGTATATTATGTCTGGGAGCAGTTCTTAGGTCTTCGTGTTGCATTCTTCTGTATTATTATGTAGTACTTTTTAGAGAGTTTGAATTAGGCTAAACTAGGGTGAAGCAATATGGCTCAAAGTGGGTAGCCATTCCTTGAGTTAGCCATGTAGGTTGATAACTGCATAACAGAGGTTTACTTAGGTTACGAAATTAAATGTTAATTTTTGTTTAATACAGGTTGTTAAACCCAAACTTAAATAGGCAAAACCTCACGCAAAAAATTAACACAATGCCACAGGTGTCAATATCATGCCATGTCACGCAAAATTATAGACCTGTTCTAAAGTGCTTTCAGTGTAGACTAGAGTACTTAACCAAGGAATAAAGTATACTGTGTAAAGTAAACTGTCATCACTAAGCTGTCACTTGCCAATCTTTACGTTGCAATGAAATTGGGTTGAGTAAGTCATGACAGAATGACTGCTCCGGAGGACTGAATTCCCCATAAGTGAGGTCAAAGACCAAGCAATCTTATCAATGATAGTATCTGAGAAACCCATTCCATCTAGATAATATGATATTTGCCTCTTGATACTCATTAACCATTTAACGCCCCGGTCTCAATACTGCAAGATATTCAATATGTTTTGAAATCTATTTAAAACGGTTGTTATTGATTAAAATCAACGACAAAAAATATTGGTTTGTATCACCGGGGGGTTTGGGGGGTATGGAATACCCTCCAATAATATACAAAGTTACTGGATTTGGGTTTGCTAAAGACAATAAGTAAAAAATGAATTAGAACCAACACTCGTGAGGTGGAAAATATGGGTATTATTTGAATAATAAAATAATTTATTAGAAAGTCCCTTTTCCCATTCCGTGTCATTTGTAGGCACGCACGCTTTTAATTGGACCTTTAATAAGAATTCTAAATACCGACGTATGTAACTATTTTTTATCAGTTTTCCCGTAATAGGTACTATCTACTATTTTTTTGGCTTTCTGAGCAGTTCTTAATAAAATATTAACTTTTAAATTCTGTTGAAAGTAAAACGTTAAATAACGAAGTTTAGCAAAAGTTTTACATTTTACAATTAAGCCTTTTCAGAATAGAGTACTGAAAGGCTGTTCATAATTTTTTAGATGTTCATGATCATAAAACTGGCAAACTTTAGGTGAAAACTTTTACGTTTGAAGCAAAATACATTTTTATTGTATTTTGTTTTGTCAATAAATATATTATTTAAATAATCTATTATAAGTTTTTGTCAATATTTTGTCAAATACTATAAAAAATATTGGTTTCTATTGTTGGTTGCTGTACCCTATTTGCTAATGCACGATAATTAAATTTTCCATCCAAATTCGTTAAAGTTTGAAATTAATTTTTAGCTAGTACATTTTGGATTTTGTAAATAACGAGGTTCATTAAGAAAATGTTCTAACAGGTACCCGTTAATTCGAAATGTTAGTTTATAATTAAGTTGTAAAACTGGCACACAACAACAATTAAAGTTAATGCGGGTTTCAAGACACTACGGCGTGAAGAAGAGTTACTTTAGTGTGGAAGTAAAAAGAAAAGTGATTTTCATACAAATTTGGCAAATTTCGTGAAAGCGTCAAAATGTATGAAAAGTACCCTCAAGATTTTATTTTAATTGCAAATTTTTTTTTTGTTATACGTTAGTTGCACTTAAAACACCAATTAAAGTGACCGATGTTTATAACAAGTTTTTTTTTTTACAAAATCATGCAAGGATTGTGCATGGATCGAATTAAACGAGAGGATGGGAGAAATTACAGAAAACTAAAAACTAAAAATTTTAATGACGCAACTTTTCATAAGTGGAACAAATCAGGAAGAATAATTATTTATATAGAGCTGTTAGTAAAATTATCCTTTCATTTTCTTTTTTCTATCCTTTTGCCTTTCCATGGGAAGGGGTCATTTTGCAAACTTTTTCGTGATCTGAGGAAACACAGGCATTTTTCCATTCAAGAGTGTTTACGTATTTGTTTGATCTGCAATATTAAATTAAGAGTCCTGCAATTATCCTTGAATCAATTTAGGCAATTCTGGTCAGAAGAAGTACCTACTCTCTAAAAACAATCCTATAAAATTTGCAGGGGATTCCATGTTTTAATTTCTGAAAATATTAAATATTTACCCTCTAGCGTACTTTCAGACAAAATTCTTAATATTCAGTGGTAGGCACTAGGTATATTTTTCAACAGATTAGAAAATGCCGAACGAACTTTTTATTTTCAATTAAGTTTGATTTAACAGTTTTATAATAAAACTTACACAGTCATTAATTTTATAGTTTATTTGCAATAAATTATCGTAAAGTTTTTACCGTCAATCACGTCAAACATGAAATTTATTTTCTTTCACGTTGGTTGTTTTGTAATGGATGATTTTGAATACATATCAATTAAATGTTTACATTTTCAAGATGTTATAGAAAGGTTTTTAAAAGGTTATATATGGAATTGGAGTTGTTAACATATTATTGAACAAATATTTTAAAATTCAATATTTTTAACCTTCAAATAAAATTGATTAAACTAGAAAATTCGACACAGCTACCTATCGAAATTGTACTTTTCTATATTCAATTTACAATTTTAAATCCAAACTAAAGCTCCATAATTACACTAAAGTAAAAAACATTTTTTAAAAGTTAAAAATGTAATCAAAATTAAATTGCAGCTCACACAATTAACAAACAGGTACAGATTTGATTCTTTATTCTGGCAATCGCTAAATTACTCCATAAAAGAAAAATTTACCTGGCTGATCACTTGCGGCGTTCCATCTCTGACTTAAACAGATTTTACTGATGGATCTTACGCTCATTCAAAAACACTGTTACAAAATAAATTCTTCCACCATTTAATATGTCAAGGCAAAGTGGTACATGTAGTATATTTAGGGTGACTTGTATAGATCTAGTTTAAAATTTTAAACTGTAGATTAACCAATCACAATAGTCAAAATCCGAGTTTAAACCATAGTTACCGGTTAAACTTGGACTATACAAGTCAACCTTACTGTAGCAATTAAGCGGGGCACTTAAACGTCTCATTAAAGAGAAAACTGGAAAAGTTACAGTTATTTACAGTATCATCATGTAATATCGTGATATTTTACCCTGAACTATTTTAAAATAGGCAAATGTTTGAACACGTCGGCGTCGTCATGTCGAAGGGGAGAGCGTTAAAACAAGGTCATCATCAATCGTGCAAAAATTTAAAATTCAAAAATAGGTCCTAAATATAGAAAAAAAAGGAAGAAAAGTAATAGAAATTTTATAAATAATACATAAAAAAAGATCCATGTTCCATTTTGAGTCCAAATATAAATGGTTACGTAATTTTCTTTTGTCCATAACGTAATCAACTGCGAATGCGAGGTACCGGGTTCAAATCCGGGAAGTTAAAAACTTTTTATGACTGATATCTCCCTTTAATTAATGAATTGTCATCTCTAACATCATAGCAAGGATTTGATCACACCCGCAGTTATTTGATGCGGTGTTCATTTTCTTATTATTACAGTTTTACATGAGAGCGCTGCTTCTTTCGCCCACTTCTCGGTTCTTGTTCATAATTGGGTGGAATCATTTGTTGTCTTAGGTTGTTTCATTCTTTGTACGGCATCCTGGAAGTTCTGATGATTTGGCGTGTTTATTCTTTTTGTATTCTTCAGATTCTTCAGATTCAGATTCCGCTCTGGGTTTTGCTTTTACGTTTTTACAGGAACTTCTTCAAATCTCTTTGTTCATTAAAATGTAGTCGATGTGGTTTTTTTGTGTTACCGTCCTGCGATGTCCAGGTGAATAGTCGTCGATCATAATGTTTGAAAAAGTGTTCTCGATTTTCCTATTATCTCCAGTTGCAAGTTGTATCATTTTCGTCTCTTTCGTTCTGCTCACTACATCCATACATCCATATCTGCCCAGGATATAATTGTCGTTTTCATATATTCTGAAATGTCCTCCCTAATAAAGTTTAGCATACAGGTCAACGCATTTATCCCAGGTGTGGAGTCCTTGATGCGGCCGACATGATGAAAAGTCCTCCATAGCAAATCCCTAAAGCCCGGTATTTTAAGATTAAAAATGTTTACATTTTTTTAATAATTTTTAAAAAAGTTTTTGTCTGAATACGCTGATTTGCGTTTCTAAAAAAATTACTTTTTAATAGATTAATAACTTCTTAGAAGGAAAATTTAATTGCAATGTTTTGTAATTTATTAATTCTCTGATCTTTCCCAGATGAAAGATTTAGGTACGTTATTAAATTTTAAAGCAAAAAGACAAAAAAAAAACGAATAATAAAAATCCAATAACATATAACGTCATATTCAGTGAGATAGCTTCAAAATAAGAATAGTTCGAATGCACGGAGCAACAAGTAAATGAAAATGCCCGACCAGACAGGATTTTAAAGGAAAATTTATGACATTTCCAGATTGCGTTTGATTGCATTGAAGTCAAACATAATTCACAAAAAATTAGAGTTTACATGAAAAGTTGTCTATGAGTTATTTTTTTTTATGTGTTGATGTAAAATTAATATATGAAATTGTATGCACCTCCAGTGGTAGAAATTACACTTTTCAAACTCTTTATTAATTCACAGCTCCAGGATTAAAATAAAAAAAAAATTTTGCACATGGATTTTATTGCGGATAAATTATTAAGCTATACAATGTTATAATATATATAAATTAACAGAATAAGGGTCTCCATTAATTTACACAAATCCTAGAAATTTAAAGACGAACTTGTTGTAATACAAGTGATTTTGGATCGTAAGTGTAAATTGGTGCACTGATAGGTTCCACATTTTGGTATTTGAGTTGAGCTATGTACGCCATTTTAGCAGCATCACTGGTGGTGGAAAAATCAACTTTTTGCAATAATCCTGTTGGATGATAAATGTAGTAAACGCCTTGTTCAAGAGGTGCTTCAGCGCCTTCTGTTAATTTTTCGTTATCTTTCCTTTGGCCATTTTTGGGTTGCACTTGAACTTGTTCTGTTTGTGGTTCGGTGGTGGTTTCGGTAACATCTTCTTCGGTGGAATCGCGTTCTGGTTGTGGAGAAGTTGCTTCAGCTGGGTTGTAAATGGAAGTTTGTGGCACTTGTTGTCTTACTAGTAACTGAATTTGTGGATTTGATGCAGCTAGTGGATATGGCACATACTGGGCTTGAGGTTGTGGTTGAGGTTGCGTTGGTAGGGAATATCTAGCCAGGAAAAGTGGTCGTTGCAATTCGGCGGACACGGCGACCACGACGACTAAAGCAAAAACAACAAAGCACTTCATTTTTAAGTTAATGTGTTACTTGAGAAGACAAGTTGATACTGAATTGTTCATGCAAAAATCGCACTTTATATACTCGCGATTGCAAATTTTTCAATGCTGTTTTTCCAAGATTTTCAGGCTAAATTGTGTGACATTGGCCCAGTAAAATATCGTTTCGTAATCTATTCATTGTTTGAAATCTGTGATAACCCGTAGACAGAATTGTCACGTCCTGCTACTACGCGCTCGACATTTTGATAACCGTACACATTTGTATTCATAATGAATTACTGGCTATGTCAGGCATGATACGTTCTAAGAGATACATGATCAAATATAACTTTTTTTTAATTAAAACTGATTTACGTTTACAAAAACGTATACCTCGAGATAACATTTTCATTTTTCACATTAATTTAACCTGGCCCATATTTGTATCAAATCCTTCAATTTTTGAAGGGTGACATAATAAATCTGGTGATAATACCTCACAGAGTTTCAATTAAAATTAAATATTAAAATAAAAATGTGAATAACGTACGTACGCTTTATATTTTGTATGCTTAAGGCACTATTTGGTTTTTCACCGTGAAAATACATTTAATATTTAAACATTTTAGTGCTTTTCATCTTTTTGCTAAACAAAAATGTAATTAATTTGAACAAAAAATTTAATGAAATGGATTTCAAGTTAATATTTAGAGAGAAACCAATATTTTTTTTTGGGTTTTTGCTTATACGATTTGCCGAAAAGGTTACTAGTTAATATCCTAATAGCATGGGTAATCAAATTTCGTTTAGCGATAATCGTCTTAAGAAAATGTAAAACATACTCGGATAATGATAAAGGATTTTGAATTTTAAGTAGCAATCGAACGAGAAACCTCTCATGATCTACTCATCTTTCAGTAACCCGACAACAAAGCAAAATACAATTTAATTAAATATTGTCAAAGCTTAATTGAATAAAAAAAGATCTTTTAATTTTCAGGTTTCAACTGAGGAAATTGTCCGTATGAATGAATATTTAGGTTATGTTTAAAAATTTTGGTAGCGTTTCTTCATTTGTTTGCTCGATTCTTTGCGACATCCCATCCGTTTTTTGCTTGTTTTGTAGCTTTTTGTGTAATTCATCATATTACTTCTGTGACATCGTCAATAGCGAAACGAAACAAAATAATAAAATAATAAATTATAAAAGTTCATTTGGCAGCCTGTAAAAAGTTTCCTTGTGGAAATAAGTTAAGTCAATACAATTAGTCATTCGGCCTAACTATCTGTTCCCTTGTTAATTAATTATTTGGTATTTTATCTGCCATACAGAAATTGATGCTATTTTTCAGCTGTTTTTTCTAGATGGAATCAGAATTACAATAAATATTGAAAATAATAAATAATATAAAGGTATATAATACAAAGAAAACTTAAAGTAGCTTTCTTTTGTTTCTAATATTAAAACTAAATTCCTTAGAAGTATAGACGTACAAAGAAAACTGTGATAAAAAGATTACATAGACTTTGCTACTTTAAGAAAAAACATTATAAGCGGTAGACAAAAGTAATAAAAATAGGACTGATTGTAAGAAATGTGATATAAAAAGATTTTTTGTAAAAGTTGATAAACATTTTAAAAAACTTAATTAATATGCGACGCATTCTGATATTTTATAAAACTTTTCTAGTTATACGTTGAACTAAAATTAAATAATTTCATTTCACTTTGTTTTATTTAAATTAGAACGTTGTAACGACCTAAGGTTAATTTTGTTTATGTTGTAGAATAGCCAAACTAATGAAAACTAATCTACCATAGCAAGGGAAAAAAAGTAAGTTTTTTTTTTCATTTCTCTTAAATGAATAACCATAATACAAGAATGGAATGGTATTCACACAAGACAAACATTGTTATCCGTTTAAAAAAGACAATGTGTTTGACGAGAGCTTAAAAGTGTATTAATCAAGTACTTGGCAAATAAAACTTTTTAACCAAAGACATTGTTATAATCACGATACACTAACACCGGTATGCTCGGTAAGAATTTCAAATTTGATCGTTCTGCGCATTACGTCACGCTGGAGACGCTGAAGTTCATTTTGTATTGTGACTTGTGCGTTTTGACCATTGTTTAGCGGTTTTATGGTTTTAAGTTTTGATTTTTAATCAGAGTTTTTAATCTATAAAATACGATATAATATCAATGAAATTTTGAAAGGAAAGAAATTTTGGAAGGAATAATTTCAGAATTGTATAAAGCAGAATTTACAGTAGTCGGAATTGTTAGTGATATGGACACAAGCAATGTAAATTTTTGGTCAGAATTAAATATTAATTATAACCAAAATATCTATTTTTGTCACCCAAGTAATAATTCATTAAAGATTTTTGTATTTGCCGATGTGGCACATTTGTTAAAACTTGCTAGAAATCATATAATGGACCATAGTTTTAACTTAGACGACGGCGATGTTGTAAATAAAGATTATTTTAAAAGTTTACTAAATATTTCTACTACTGAATTGACATTTGCTCATAAATTAACTGATTATCATCTTGACGTGAAAGGTGCCAAGCGACAACGTATTCGACCTGCTGCAGAAGTATTTTCAAATTCAGTTGCAAAAGCTATCGAGTATTGCGGAAAAAATGAACTTATGCTTAAAAATACTTGAAGCGGCAATTAAACTTGATTCTGAATTTCATAGCATGCATGAAATTATCTATCTACCGAGGAAGGCATTTTTCGGAAATTAGCTGAAAGAACTATTTTGAAATTGGGAACTAGTTGTATTCCATTTGAAGTTATTTCTTGCTTAAGTAGAACACGCACGTATATCCGATTAAGAGACCTTAACCGGAAGATTAGTTTTGATAACTGCAAAAGAAAACTAGATTAGAAGATTTCGAAGTATACTAATTGTAAAAAATGACAACCAAAGAACCACACGAACGAGAAGAGCAAAGGGCGGAAAAGGGCTAGTGCCGAAAATATACAACATCTTTTAGCGTACAACCTGAAGCACCCGGAAGAAATACGAGAGTGATTCCCGGATGCCCAGTCACACAACAGGAGTGGGGTTTTAGTCGGTAAAAATCCGACACTACCCAGTTGGGTGTCTTTTGAAGATTTCCCCACTCCCGACGCACGAAAAAAAAACTCTGTAAGAAGTTGCAAGTTGCATTTTTTTGCTAATTATTTCAATAAACTTCGAATCCTGAAGACTCGAAGGTCCTGACTGTCTCTATGGTTGTGATAATAATTTTGTAAAGAAGTATAAAATTTAATATCTACTTGTAGATTATTATTTAAACTAGACCCTTTCTCAACTATAAATTTCTGTTATTTAAGTACAAGGTCAACTATAACACGTCTTACTTAAAGAAATTCAAATTTAAAACTTCTTTTATTAAAAAGTAATTTTAGTATGTATATTACAATAATAAAAAGTCTAAACAACTTCCATTTTAATTATATTACTACTTATTAACATTATAATAATTCTAGAAGTGGTTAAAACACGTAAGTAATAGGCAAATTTAAAATTTTTGACTCCAGGCTGACGTCACATAGTGCAAGAGAGAAAGAGCTAACCTGCGCGTGAGCATACCGGTGTTAGTGTATCGTGGTTATAATCCAAACGAAAAGATTGGGAAAATGTGCGTTTGAAAGTCACCGACGTGTTCGTAAATCTTGTTACAATAAATCATTAAAATACTTCAAAAAGGTGATCAAAGCTGACTTTAGAAAATTTCCCAAAAGAGATTTTCTCAATCAAAGGGTTCTTCTTTTTTAAAAATAGGCAAAGCATTTTAGATGATTCAAACGTAATTTTGCAGTAAAGTACAGCCGATCTCCAGTTATCCTAAAAAAATCTTTTAATTTCATTTATTATATTATTTATTAACCAAACATAACGAATGAACAACAAATGCGTCCAGACCCTGGTTTTTGCAGGTTCTGATAAGCTACCCGCATAACATCAATTTAGGCAAGTAACACTTTTGGAATTTACTATCTAGAAGAAAAAGTGACCAAAATACTCATAACTACGTAGTGCCTAAGATTTCCAGACATTGAAAGCTAACTAAATTAGATAAAATCTGTAAAAAAATTTGCATAAAAGTTGGTGTCATTTTAATTCCGGTTTTTCGCAGAATAACCACAACTTTAATCTATTCAATTATTAAATTAATTTCAGACTTAAAAATGCTATCCGTTTTTTTAGGTTACTTTCACTATGTCTTTAGGGACTTTCGGTTTGTAAAAATCGAGATATATAAAACTGTAAAGAACTTTTAGAGCGGAAAATATATTTACAATGGCATATCTCTATGTTTATCAAGGCTTGCGTTCTTTTACAGCGAAACTGAGAGAAACCACACATCCATCATTTTTTTTACAAATTTGCTCTAATTATAATATGTACGTACGTCACACATGGAATATAGTTGAAGTACTGGAATATATTATGCAAAAATGCCAAAAGAATACAATAACCAGTCGCTCGCTATACGAAATTTATTACTGCTTCAGTTTTGAGTGTATGCAATAGATTTTTAAGCTTTTTATTTAAAATATTTATTAATGCGATTTTGTGATTTGTTGCAAATTCTTGTAAGCATATTTATGTAGGTGTATTGGATAACGAATAAATTTAATGTGATAGATTGATTTATAATGCGGGTCAGATAGTAAGGTAGTATCCAGATTACGAACCCTAAGAATAAAGTAAAACTAAGCGAATTTGGCTGGTCTAAATTTGCCACTTTAAAATGTAAAAGGTTACAAAATTTGCAACTTTGTGTAATGTAATCGTTTTAGTTAGGGGTGGACTGGATCTAAAATATTGGTTTTAAAATTTTTCGTACACTATTACAACAAACGCATACAAAGATTGCATAGAATAGAATAATTTGATCTGATAAATTAATTTGTATTTTTAATTTAATGAAACCTTATTATTTAAAACAATTTTTTGTTCTTTTAAATGAAACCACACTGACGTAACACTGCGTAAAAAATAATTACAGAAGTTATTACAAACATGCGATTATGGTATACAAAAAACATCACAAATTTTTAATCTTATCTTGGGGGTAACGTGTTATACGGGGATGTAATTAGTACCACATTTAAGGGGTAATGTTTTTAAATAGAAAACCGATCAATACATTTACTTTTTGATGTCGTGATATTCAGTTTTCACTGTATTTATTCCAATTTTCTAGTTTTAGTTCAGTAATCACTAATAAAATATTTATGAATTAGTAGATAATCATTTTCTGATTGGGACCGGAAACCTCAGGGTTTTAAACTTTCAATGGATTATTTACATCAGTTTAATTATTTAGTAAAATAATTAACATAAAAGCTGAATCAAATTGTTAGTTTCGTTTTTGGAACTTACAAATTTAAATTGACGTTTCTCATTCTGGAAGACTAAAATTACAGTTTAATGAGTGGTAGATTTGAATGAAATGCCTGTTTGAACAAAAAAATGACGTTGAACTAGATTCTGTCCGAAATAACACTCTCGGGTGTTAAAAATTAAAGGAGCTTTGCCATTGGGCAATCTCCTTCTATGTCACTAGATCAGCATGCCATACATTTTACTTATTATATTTTTTGATAGATTGTAAAATTCTAAGATTCCAAATAAAAAAAAAATGTGTGTAAGATTTGAAATTATCCTGAGATATACTAAATACAGCCTTTCTGAATTATTTATAATTGCATGTTTGCAGATTAACCAGCAATTTAATATCTTTCCAAATGAGTCATTTAAGTGTTATAATCACTAACGCCATCTTTGTTTTGGAACTTTTAATATAGATTATGTTATATCTGCCAGGAAGACTTTTGGCGATCCTTAAATAAGTGGTTTGTAAATAAAATTGTAGCGTTACTTTAAAAAATTAAAGTTTATTGCATTAATAATAGAAATCTGCACAGCGGAAGTGGCTAGTAGCCAGATCGACGACAGTCTTTACTTCTTATTTTTGTCTTAATATTTATAAAACTTCCCGTTCCAGAAGAAAACGTATTTATTAAAAGTTGTGGCTCATATCGCTCGAACAACTTTTATTTAAACTCTTTTTTGTAAGCAGTACCGCATTTAGCATATTTGAAATAATGTATTTACAAAATAGTAAATTAAACAAAAATCAAATAAAAATTTTAATTATTTTTCAGCCCTTGGTGACTCAAAATTTAAACTACCCAAACGAATTCAAAAGCTCAGTAATAATCCTGTGGCTTAGCAGGTTTGGTTTTCTCCCGCAGGTTTATAAAAAAATTGATTTTTTAAAATAATGTAAGTAGATATACTAGAAGGGTTCTTCTGTGACGTCATTAATTAATGGTCGTCGTAGAGTTATGCGGTAAGATAATTAATGGGTGTCGAGTTATCTGATATGATAATGAATGGGATCTATGAAAAAGGATAATTAAGAAGTGGAATGATAATGAATGGAGATTAGTGTGGGTAATGATGTAATTTGGCAGTTATACTAATTGATGATATTGATATTATACCATAATTAACTGATAAACGTGATTTTAGATGTTACTCTGTGATTCATCTGTTACCATAATTGCGAAATAATATCATTATCCTTATTAATTATCTTTTCAGGTAACCTCTGCAATTATCTAAGTACATAACCCACGTGACCTCTATTAATTAGTGACGTCACAGATACATCAATTAAGGATTTTGAGTTAGGACCCTCCTAGTCGATCTACTAATGTACCATATAACACCATTTTGGTCATAGAATAAAGAGAAAACAAATTATTGCACAAAGCTTTATTTTTGTATCTAATTTCCAAAATTAAGAGTAGTTATTAACTTTCGGAATAATCATATTTTTTGTGTGGGGATAATCCGAGATAATCAGTAGGTACCATTTTTTAAAATTCTTTCTCTTTCCAGTTGCATCATCATAATTGAGAAATTATGATCCAAATGGCTCATTCTCAGCTGTGCACCATATTTTTCTATTTCTGCCGATATTCTGCACCTTTCAATGTTGCGGGTTCGGGTTCTTTGGTTAAATTTTTTATTTGAGCAGTCTATCTATTTGGTGATCTACCTCTAGGTTTCCTACTCTCCACTTTTTTCTAAACTACCAACTTCTCTAGGTTTGATCAATTTCTACGCATCATACGTGTTCAAAATATTGCAGAATGCGTCGTGGGCATCTGTCCTTTAGTTTGAATTCTTTTGAATATCTGCAAAATATATAAAAAAATATAAATTTTTTAGTTCATTGTTAGACCTAAGGCTTCAATCTCCTTAATAATTAATTGTAATATTTTGGCGAATTCATCTTCATTATTAGCCAGCAACTGAGTATCTTAGATTTGTTATTCTTCTTCTACTCATTGGCACGGCCTCCTCATATTCATTCAGAACCCTTCTTTTAATGTATTCACCATATATTATTGAATATCATAGGTGAAGGAATGCAACCCTGTCGCACTTCTTTGTGTGCATTAAACGGTTTTGGTTTTTTGTCATTTATCCTTAAAATCGTCTCATTTTTCTCATATAGACTTTTGCGATTATTCGAAGAAATATTTTGCTTGCATGGGGCATCAGTGATATTATTCGTTTTTAATCGGACAGTGTTAATCAGAAAAGAACCAAGCACCAATGGGAGAAAAGTGAAAAGAAAAGTATCAATGCTTTGGTGGTTGGTTTATTTGTTATTTTGACCGTAATTTGTTAAAATAGAGTTTGGATTTTTTTTGAATAACATACTATACATCGTGATACGTCGCTTAGGGTGGGTGAACCAACGTCGGACGTCCGTCGGTTAAACCTCGTTCAACTTTGGTTTTTGTTCAACCAATTAACATGGTTAAATTTTTCTCCTCTCGTATTGAACATGGTTCAATTGTAGCTTATTAAATTACGAAGTGACTTATTTACATAGATTTTTAATAAATACTTTCACGAACTTGTTATTTTGATTCAAAAGTGAAAATATGTGAAATTGTTGGTTTTGTAAATTTTAAAAATCGAATAATTTTTGAGTTAAATTACAGATTATTATTAGAAGAAAATAATAATTTTTTTAATTGTAGTATAGGGTTCAAGAAAATTTTGCTATGCTAAAAATTGATATTTAAAGCAGAAGATTTGGTTGTCATTTAATAAACTGCAATTAAAAAATATTTTTAAATTAGTTGAGTAAAACAAAAAATTGCACTTTTTTACTGCTATGTGACACTAACGTGGCACCAATTGACTTATGAATTACAAGGTGCATCGAAAACATCTAACTAAATCCAAATTAACTTACTATGTCACGATAACTCATAATACTGAACTATTAAATTTGTTGGTAGTAATAACAGCTGACGCTTAGCTAAAACCTAACATTTGGAATATCGCAAAGTTTTTAAATCGGTTTGTACTTACAAATAAACATAAAATTTTAGCTCGTTATACGATATTAAAACTACGCACAAAACTGATCTATTACAACTCACCATAAATTACTGACCTACAGATATTTAAGTGCGGCCTTTAGGTTTTTATAAACAGAAGATTTCTATGCAAAACATAGGTTTATCAAATCACAAATAACAGAACAGTTATGCAGGAAATAAAAAGCACACAAAAATATGGTACGGTATTATATTTTGTTTGCCACCTCCACCATGTCACGAAAATAATCGTTGGTGCTTTTTTTTACCTGAGTCCTTAAATTAGGGGATAGCACATTATAAAATAAAATATACGTATAATTTAATATTATTTTTATTTAATTTGTCTATCGTTTTATACAATTTACAATAATTAAAATATTAACTCGCCTAAAAACATTCATACCCAATAAGGGTATGACTAACATCCCCATTAAAAAACATTTTTGTAGGCCACTCCACACACCAACAACTAACCTAACCACCACTTCCAATCTGCCTATCTACATCTAACTCACTTGTTCTTCCGAATGATGTCTTTTTATTAACAATCATTTGGACTACTTCCCTCAAATAATTTACATATTTTTTGATTAGTCACTGCCTATATAATAATATGTTACGTGTTAATATTTAGTACTGAAATTCAGTACATCATGACAATCATATAATTTTACTTATCATCATCTACACGTCCAAAACCAGCGGTCCATTACATATTAACTTAAACTGATCTCGACACTTCTTGATGAGGCTGCCTACAGATGTTTTTTCTCTGGGGTTATACTGTAACAGTTTTTTGGTATTTGTCTATTCAAATGTTATAAATTCCATCTAGATGTTCCCTCCATGCTGTTCTATATTCTTTACAGAATAATTTTCTTTAAGTATAGAACTCCTTCCAGTTTAAGAGAAGAAAAACTGGGAGCTAGATGAGAAGCTCAGAAAGGGCAGTTTTGTTACTAATTTTATTTAATACATGATGGTCTCCTGTTTAGAAAAAAAAGTTGAATTTCACTCACTGAATAAATAATTCTACCTAATAATAATAACATAATAACCTGAACACTTCAATTAATATTTTTCAAATGTGACACCATAATTATATCCTCCACCCCTACACATTTCTTGTAAAATTGTTTAAACCAAGTTTTTTCATATTTGAGTCTTCCCAGCATTTTTGGTAAAAGCGCACATTGAATTAGATCTAAGATATTTGTGATCAAAATTTTGAATCTTATGTTCAAAATGAGCTCCAAAATTATACCTAAAACAATAAAAACTATTTCAATGAAAAGTTTGGGTACTTTCAAGGAGTAGAAATCTTTGCTTACTGAAAGTTTACCGATGAGCAAAATTATAAAACTTGTAAAATTATTTCAGGATGAACATCTGATAAAAGGAAAAATAATGAAAACGATCTCATTGATAACTTGGGTTGGTTTCAAAAAATATATTTTGAAATAAATAAATAAAATTCTAAAACTTTGAATTTGTAGCTAACTTCATCAAGTAAATTAACAAAAAAATATTAAAAATAATAAAGGGGGAGGGTTGTTTTCCACTGTTCTGTGTCATATGGATGAACCAGAGTGGGTTACTGAGATAACAATTCTCACATAATTCGTATTTATTCTGTTCAATTTTGTTAATACATAAAATTGCTTAGTTGAAAATATGGAAAGCCTATATAAAGAAAACGTTAAACTATTTTACAGTTAACATTTATTTACATAAAACTGTTTGAACAACAGCAAGAGTTTGTTTTGAAAATTAATTACTTCTACTTTTCTTCTAAACGTTTGTGTTTACATCGCATAATTTTATTCCATTAATTTTATCAAGTTATATAATATTTACTAAATTTATGAATAATTAAAGGTTTTTAGTTCATTAGAGTTTTCCGTATGTTTTCCATTTGGCAAAAAGTGTATCTCGCGATTATAAATTGTAAAAATTAATCACCACCACTTCGAGATAACTTTTAAAAGAATGACAATAATAATTTTAGATAAAATATGAGAATTAAAGTTTTGTTAAAAGTTTAATTATTTCACCAATCAATAAAAAGTTTTTCAAAATTTTTTTTAATGTAAATTTTCTCAACGAGCGACGCGACGACGTCGACGTGGCACTTTGTAGTGTTTCGTTTATTAATTATATTTACGCATGATAGACGTAATTGTGAATTTACAATTATATTAGAAGTATAAAAGGACAGGTTGTTAATGAGAAAATAATTTTCACCACATTAGACGCACTTCCTGTGCTTAATAATTATTCGCATGAAGTAATTACAGAGATGTTTTGCAGTCGGTTACGCAGCGAAAAACTATAACCAGCTTTCAGCACTTAACTTATAACACAAAATTATTTTAATGTTTATTACAAGCCATAATTTAGAGCTCTTAGCATAGTTTCGGGTCGACAAAAAAAGTTGGAAATTTATTTTTACCTCGCTTTTTCAGAAGATTGGAAATGAAATTAAGTTTACACCTAAATGAATAGGTAATCTGATTTACGTTTTGATACCTAGTCGGAATTAAGTAAGCAAATGAAAAGTAAATATACGGATGAGACCTTTTCAATACTTTTGTTCTTTAAAATCCTCAATTCAAATGCCAAACAGTCGAGTTGGTTCGAGGCAAATTAGACTTTTCTTTTTATAAAAGCTTTAGGTTTAAAGCTTTTTATCAAGTTTGCAGTCAAAAGGGGGATGGAAATAATATAATAAGAGAAAATCTGTCATCTTGCTTTAAGGCAAATTAAAAATAATTTTTAAAAGCACAAATATTTTTTTATGGGTTATTCCAATTTTGTTGATTTTATAAAGTTTAAAAAGTTGTTATTATTTAGCCTTGCATCAAATTTTAATGATGATGTTTTATTTGAATTTTTATTTATTTAATATTATTTAAGAAAATAACATTTTCAGACATAAAAGCTCCCTCATATTCGCCAAGTCTGGAAGACGAATAAAGTCCTTTAATTAGTGTGTAAAGCTACTGTAAATATATGTAGGAAAGTTTTAAGGGGTGAAAATTTTACTGCAGTAGTTTTAAATTCTCATTTTATTCCGTTTCACGACTTTCTATATAATATACGTGTTCAAATTGTATTTTCATCTTAAGAAGATTCGTTTTCATTCCTTTTTGTCACGTTATAAATGTTTGAATTGCGATTTTTAATTTTATTGTTTATAAAAATAAAACTTTTATGCATAAATGTAAGTTTCGAATAACCAAGACCATATCTTCAACTTTTGTAAATTATTCCTCAATCTTACAGAGTTATTCTAAACCGCACACGTTTCTGTACTTGTAACAACAAATGTAAGAACATTACAAATATGGTTATTACGGTTTACAAACTTTAAGTGCAATACTAAAACGTTGGCTCTACAACATTGTTGTGCTCTTTAGACCGGATTAATTTAATGCATTTTAGTATTTATTTGATTCCACTGTAGTATTTACAAATTGAACCCGAATGTTATGTAATAAAAGCAACTTGTCAGTTTTACAATTGCACTTCTGTACACGAGAATTTTTCATATCCAAAGCAAATAATATTACAATAAAATTTTATCGCTACTGTTTAAAATATACATTTAATCAAAACTTTTTCTAAATTTCCGTTACATAAAATGTTTACATGGTCAGATACCTATCAGCAACAAACAGAAAATTATACAAAAATTACCATATTATCGTTTGCATAATAAAAAAAGCAAAATAGAAATGTTTCGATAAGTAAATAAAAAATATAAGCCAAGTTGAAAGTAATGAAAAACAATAAAACATCGGACAGAGATGAAACTTTTAAGGAAATGCTTGAGGGTGAAGAAAAATTATTGTGTATAGATCATAAAAAATTTACTGAATAAATATTTAGACAAACGAGCTCCAGGAGTATGTAAAAATAGACAAATGAAAAATTGAAACTTATCACGCCAGCAATTTTTTATATAAAAATATCAAATAATAAGAATTGTAAACGCATTTTCTCTCGTAACAGTCAAAAATGCTATATTTTAAATAAAAACATATAAATTTTGGTTTGGAATTTTTAGTAGATTTTTATATTGTGTTTAGGTAGTACAGTGAAACTATTAAAACTTATTAAGAAATTTAATTGAAAAAAATATTTACGTTAGAAATACCAGAGGAAATTTTTTAGTTTGGAATAAATAAATGATTATGAAGTGGAATGTGTAGACGACAGTTTTTTATGGTATTAATTTTTGTGTGTCAAAGAAAATTTGGGCGTCTGTAAGAATAAGTTTAGTGCGTGAATAATGTGGTTATTCAGCTTTTGGCCTCATGGCGGTGGGGTTATAACTATACACAAATTATTATGGTAGAATCTATTCTATATAGTCCTTCTTCTCTATCCTTCACTCTCAAAAAGTATGGTGATCCTATAGAGATGTATCGTTTACCGTTAAAGACTAAGTCTTCCGGTCATGAGCTTTGTGCGATGCTTCTGCCAGTCCCCAGCCCTTCATCTTCTTCTATTCTATGTAGTACTTTATAGTAATTCCAATTTTCTAATGAGTGAGGCAGTGAGGAATCTTTGCTACACACATTCACAGTTTAAAAAAATATAAATACCTACAAATGGAAATTTTGTATATTTTCTTTAATTGCATTAAAATAAAACAGAAAACAAAATTTCTTTTAATTAATTATTAAAATTGTATGCGCACTCAAATTTTTTTTCAAAAACTTAATTATTGTATTATCAATCAGAAGGGCAAAAAAACATTACGGACAGAGATGCAGACAAAGTTTTTAATTTTTATACTGTATATGGATATTTACAGCCATGCCAAAATTTACAGCAATTACTTATATCTAAATATGCTCGAAAACGCCACTGAAAAAGTGAAATACTAAAAACAGAACCATATATTTGAGGTTTATTTTTTATTATAGATAGACAGGATTGTTAGATAAAATCTCTTTTTTTTTAGATGAAGATATTTTTTTTTGAAATCAGCTGATTTTTTTATTTGAATTATTTCTTTTGAAATCAACTGATTTTTTTATTTGAATAATATCTTTTTTAACTTTTTTTGGTTGAAACTCATAAAAACAAATGGAAAGGAATTTTTAATATTTTAATCTTCTTATAACTTAGAAGTAGGTTTTAACAACCCCATTAATTAGTCATTCAAATTAATTATTGAAAAATTAACAAAAAAAAATATAAAAATCAAAGAACACTTAACGGATTACAATCAGATTGAAACATTTTATTCGTCAATTATAATCTTTGTTGAATTGTTATTATTAGTATAAAGGCAATTAAATAATTGTGAGAATTTTGAAGTTTATAAAGACATAATTTTATCAATTTGCTTGAGGTCGGCAAATTCGCAAGTCTTGATACCCTAAATATGGGTAAAATTACAAAATTCTACATTTTACTTGTATTCATCGTACAAACACATAAAATACATAACCTTGCAAACACATTAAATTTTTCTTCTAAACTTGAATTATTTGTTCGTTTAAAAACCCAAACGTTAAAAATTGGTAATTTATTCTGTATTTTCCTTTATAACTAAAACTAGGTAGAAAGCCCGTCCACGGACGGGTAGCTAGCCGGTGGATCTCTATTTTAGCGGTATTTTATTAATTTAAAAAAAAATCATCGTTTTCAAACACCAACACTAACATAAGCTCAACCGATGGATTTCTCTTTTTACAATCTTCATTAAAAAAAATAAATCCCTAAAACTGAAAATTTTAATTGTTCACGTTCAAACGTCCTCAAGTTTAAAAATAATAAAAATTATATAGCTGATTCAATCGCAAACGGGTGTTCCACCAACGTTGGAAATTCGTTTGGTGTGCAACTCGATCCCAGGGGAGTTGATTTGAAGTTGCTAAAAACCCCCAACAACCAATCAGAGTGCGTTGTGTGTCTTACAAAAATGACATGCTGAAGGAGGAGGTAGAGGTGTAGCATGTGTTGCTCGTTTATTATTGTGAAATACTTCATATGTGTATGGAATCAATTGTGAAATACATTTATTGAAAATGTTAAAGTCGAAGATTAAATTTTTTAGATGGATAATCTTCGGATTAACCTAGATAAAATTTAAGTACCTTAGTTGAAACTTACTTGGTATGCAACTCGATCCCAAAGGAGGTAATTTTAAATTGGTAAAAAATTGGATCATTTAATTAATGTAGCTGGCTCAACGACTGACGGGCGTCCCATCAAGGTTGAAAACTTGATTGGTGTGCAACTCGATCCCAGGGGAGGTGATTTTAAGTTGGTACAACCAACGACAACGACCAATAAATTCATTATTTGTTATTCTGGTTACATAGGACTGAAGATAGGCAATTGCTTTAAAATGGCGCTATATCGTATTACTAATCTAAATTTTACTATATTTTTCAAATTTATTTAAACGCCACGTTTTTTTCTCTCACCCTCTCGTGTTTGCCTTTTAGTCTATTTTTAAATAATTTTGTAGTTGTACTTTGTCACAAAAGGTTAAAGATGTTCTTTAAAATGTTTTCTTAATAAAATTTCTTGTATGTGGTTCTTTACTTATGGTTTAAATACTAATATTTTAGCGTTTAGTTAAGTTTTTGCTTAATTTGATAAGTAATAATAAAATGAAGCGTTTAAAGTAAAAATGAATCACCAATATCCAACATGTCGTCAAGCAAGGGCTGCAATAAGTGCACCCTCTTGGAAACATGCTAGATACTATCTGAAACTGTCCAGAGTCAATCTGCGGATAATTGCAGGGATTCTAACTGGAGACTACAGACTAAACAAACATCTTCACATGATGGGATATGCAGAAGACCCAATATGTCGTGGATGCAATGAAGAGGAGGAAACAGCCGAACATGTACTCTGTTACTGTCCGGCGTTAACTTCAACGAGAGGATCTGTGTTGGGGGACTTCTGGCCCGACATGGCCAGAATCAGGGACACTCCACCTGCCAGGATCCTAGAGTTCATCCTAAAGCTGGATTGGCTCATTGGGGAATGACAGGACTGGGGTGTAACTGAAACCGGAGGTAGTACAATGGGCCCGATTAGTGGCCTAAGTGCGCGCAAGCTTGTCTGCCCTCTAGAACAAATCCAGAATTCAGAGAATCACCAATATTGATTAGTTTAGCCAATAATTGATTTTAAAGTTTACAATTTTCATTCAATATTCACTTCTATTGACTTATTCTGTCACTCGTCCGTGCACTAAAATATGCTTTTACGTACGGAGAGTGAGGATCGTCAGTTCTCTTAAAGAAGAAGCCAAGGGCGTGTATGTTAGAAGTATTTTTTCTCATACATTCCTGCCTTTGTCTTTTTGGTGATAGTGTCGCCTTTCCTTTCTGTCGAACCCTTCTGGGCGTCCCGACGCCAAGTCTGGAGTAACCTACATGTACCTACACCATCTGACAGTTAACATTGAAAAATTTCACTTTTTAGGGGTATTTTTGACACAAAAAAAGTAAGATACCCCTCTTCTTAGTAGCACCTTTGCTGAGTTGGAAAGCCCTAGAGGATTTTATTAGCTAATACAGCGTTAGTTAAAACAGCTTGGAACCGTTTGGAAGCAAAACGGAAGAGATGTATAGAGTCGATTTTGACAACGCAACTGTGTCCGATTATGATCCGTCATTGATAAATCAATTTCAAGCCTTAAATTAAATTCACACGTTTGATAAAGTTTTTTTTTTGTTTTTAATGGTTTTAGGAGCGACTTCTTGTATATTGTACCCTGAGATAACAAACGTTGTAATTTCCAAAATGACAATTTTCAGGACATTGTTCTATTAAAAAGAGCGTTAAAATATAGATAAGAATCAATCAAAACCTGAAAATTGTCAGTTTGGAAGTTACGACACTTGTCGAAAGTTTTCTTGTGGGATTAGGATTAATTAATTAATTAGATTAGGACCAGAAAGTCTGGGAAGTACGGAATACTTTTTTCTTCCCTAGGGCAAGAAGGATAATAAATACTAACTCTACAATTTTTAAATTAAACGAAGTAAACTTTGCCAATTAAGAGGAATCTCCAATACGAATTTTAAAGCTCTAAAAGAGACTGCGGTAATTCAACGATTACATGCTTATTATTCAAAAAAATTGTATAAAAGTATACATTTTCTGAAAGCGGACACTTGAATGTAGACTACCAAGGTTAGATTTTTTAAATATTCGAAATAGTTTTTTTGTAATCTTCCAACAAAGTTACCTTTACTTTACTAATTAATTATGGCAAAAAGAAATAAAAAATTGAAAAATTTAAACCATCGTCGTATGTATTGAAGTTTTTTATAAATAATTTCAAAATTTCATGCATTTTGCTCATGCCGTTTCGTTGTTTTTAGTGAATTACAATCATGTGTATTTTATTAAATTTTAGAATTAATTTTAAATAAATATGCAACCAACATAACGGACAGTCACCAGCAAAATATATTTTCCATCGTAACTATATTGTCGAACAGAAACAACATCACGAGTAACAAAGAATACTGCAGAATTATGTGCTTTCATAACAGAACAGATACTTGATACATGAAAGCCACCTAATATGTTCTTATCAGTTATTACCATATCACTTTATAAATGCACTTTTATAAATCGACATAATGTAGTTATTAAAAATTATAATTTTGAAAAAGCACATTGAAATTTTATTCGTTTATCAAATATTTCTTACATGCTAAATTAATAGAACGTTAATTTTAAAAAATCGTGCTTGAAATTTCAATAGTACTTCGTGAATTGTAAAAATTTGTTTTACAAATCTCCAGAATTTTGTTTTTTAAATATCCTAAAAATATCGATATTTTTCGATATGCATAGCAGAACCATCCCTGTACAGGATTCAAGGTAATATGAATTATAGTAGTACTACGTAAACTACCTAGGCTACTGAAAAAGTTTAAGAAAACGATATTATAAAACACATAGAAAAAGGTAAATGGCTTTACTGCTTTTCGAAGTACTACATAATACATATTACATACGGTAGAATCAATTTGAAAAGCATTTTTTCCACTGTGAAGCTGATACCTCAGAAATCAGCATTAGAAATGTTTCAACAATACCCAAACCTATGCCTAAACGGTGGAGTGTTGTTTATTTTCGGTAAATATCAATAAACCTAAATTTTGACAATAATTTTTGTTATTTAACCTAAATTTCATTACAACCGGTAATGATTTGATGCAGTTCAGGGATTCGCCAAATTTGAAAGACTGCGATTTAATTTCCTGAGCATTTCTTTGCACCATTTGACACGACTTTTTTTTGAGTTTTTAAATTATTTTTCCAATTACATTTTTGCAACATTTTTTGAAAATTCTTGAAAATCTTTAATGAAAATCTTTAATAGAAAAATTAGTGTAGTTATGGAGATTTCCAGAAAAATGGTAATTTTTTAGTGATTTTGAAAAGTTGTAAAAATTGCAATCCCGATTATGGACTATTTTGTCAACAACCCGACATGCCAGAGAAATAGGCTTACCATAATCATGAAGTCTCAAACCGGGACAAAAGTAAGAATTTGAACAGTATTGAAAAAAAAACAGAATTTTTTCGAAAAACGTTTAATAATGTAACAATTTTTTTATTTTTAAAAAAATAAAAAAAGATACTAATAATATCGTAATTTATACCTACAGAAAATGTATTTTTTTTATTATTTATTGTACCATTCGTACTTTTCACTAGAGCGAACCTTTTTCAAAATTGTGTTATCTTTTTTAATTTTTTCAAAAAATTCATTACAAGAAATTTCAAAGTTAAGTTTGTCGTACAGAAGAGCTCGTAAAGTAGACTCTAGCATGCGGTCTCGTTCGTCTGACCAAATGTGTTTCATGATCGAAAAAACACGGTCTAAGGGTGCTGAAGTTTCCGGCAGGCACAAAATGTACTGCAACATTTTAATTAAATTTGGTACTTCGATGTGGTGCTCCAGGAAATGTTGGAATAATTGTACCCATTTTTCCACGTACTCAATTTGGGTGGTTGCTGTCCGCCACTCTTCATTTTTTGTCGCAAAATATGTCTTTGCCAGGGACAACTCGTCAAATAGATTGTCGGTATTAATTTGCTGACTATCGTTTGCACCATGAATATTGTTAGTAGTTTCTACAGATATTTCAACCTCATCCCATTTTAGCTCATGGTTTAGAGATTTTAGAAATCTGCGGTGCCAACTTTTAACTGAAAAAACACACAAAATCGCAAACAATTTCTCCCGCTCTTTTTTAAAATGATACTTAGTAACCGAGACAAAATACCAAACCGGCCGGGACGCCGGGACCAATACCTGAAACCGGGACAATCCCGGTCAAACCGGGACGTATGGTAAGCCTACAGAGAAAGAGTATGAAAATGAAAAATTGATATTTTTAAATAGTTTAAGAAAAACAAAAGAAGAGAGAACCATTTTTGAAAGAGACACAATTTTGCAATCAGAATGTGTTCTATGGGTCGAATCAAGACGAAAGTTACTGACTGCATCACATTTCTACGACGTATGTTCAAAGAAGAAAACCACCCATCGTGGAAATTTAGTAAAAAATATTTTATATGGCATTCCTTTAAACACTCCCGCTGTAAACCATGGCAAGTGTTACGAGAAAGTTGCTATCAAGCAGTTAGAAGCACAGCTCAATGTAAAAATCAACAAATGTGGAATGTTCATTGACAAAAAATTTCAATATCTTGGAGCTACACCCGATGGCCTTACTGGAGAGGACACAATTGTTGAAATAAAATGTCCCTATTCTTCCTTTAATAAGCCGGTAGAATCATCAATAAATAATAAAAAAATTA
Organism: Rhagonycha fulva; assembly: GCA_905340355.1. NCBI lineage: Eukaryota > Metazoa > Arthropoda > Insecta > Coleoptera > Cantharidae > Rhagonycha > Rhagonycha fulva. The sequence goes on from HG996556.1 coordinate 43,467,012, forward strand.
ATTTTTGGAAAAATGTAAATGGTGTTTATGAAATCAACAAAAAACATAAATGGTATTACCAAATTCAAGGTCAATTACATATTGCCAAAAAGAAAAAGTATGTTCTTGGAGTTTGGATTTCCAGTGATTGCAAATTAAAGACAGAAATAATTTATAAGGATAATTCTTACTGGTCTGAAAAAATGGAAGAAAAGCTATGCAATTTTTACATGAGCTGTCTCTTACCAGAATTAATTGATCCACGGCAATCCAGAAATATGAAAATTCGGGATCCTGTACACGATGACTAGACAACGTATGTAAAATAGAACAAAAGTGATCAATGAAACAATTGAAGTGATTTAAAAAACTGTACGAGTTGTGCATGCCAAAACGTAAAACTTCACTGTCACTGATTTGTTGTTATTCGTTTCGAAATGGTTGTTTCATTAGCAGCATTTACATACGTACATACTAGATTTTCCATGTTTATGGATGTAAATTTCAAATTTCATCTTTATTAAGCCCACCTGCAAGTTATTTGCTACAACGTTTAAAAACTGCTATGTTTTTTTAATTGTGTATATATGTGATGTTTCAATGTATTTTGGTTGCGAATATTCTTATTGAAAATTATCGAGTTCAAATGGATTTTCTTTGAGTTTTGTTACCAAAGCTGCTGTATTTCCAACGTTAGTTTATGTTACTACTTTCAATGACCAATCTTGTTGCTTTCACACGAGTAAAACAACAAATGGGGTTGTTTATGCCAATTTCACTATTTTATGTATGAAGAATTTCATAGTTTATGGCAGGTCTGGTTTATTGTAATGCCTTCAGTGGTCAATTTTGTTGCTTTTACATTAAGGAAACAACAAATAAAGAAAGACTTGTAATAAAAAGCGCGTTAAGTACTAAAAATTTTCAAATTTTCCAAAGACTTGGAAACAGTAGGTACTGTGGATCATCACCATACCAAACATATCACTTATTTCAGTTTAAAAATGTTTGACACTTGAGACTTGATTCAGTTTTTAGTATTACAAGTCTTTTAAGTTTCAAGTATTCCTTAGCTCTAGCCTTTCGGTAGGGTGATGCTGGTTCTAACCTTCTAAGTCCATGATGGACTCGCTCAAAGTTGAGTGGACGGTAGCCAATTTCTTTAAAAGTATTTAATTTTTATTCCTGCACATTAGATCCGCCTGGTCAAGTAAAACCTTATTCTATTTTTATCCTACTTCACAAATACTTCAATTGTATTTTATCGTTTCAGATCTTTTTATTTTACAAATATATTTTCATAAATACTTATACATACTACATATATGTACCTACTAATTATCTACCAAAATTATTGTTTATTTTTCATTGTACTTGTTTATTTTTCATTTAAATATTGTCTTAAATATTTCAATATCGTAATTATGGCTATAAAAAAATCAGAAATTTGTACCGTAAAATTATAAAATTATTAAAGTTTACTACTAATTGTAAGTACAATAAAATTTTTGTACAATAGGTTGATCATACTCGTCATAGTTTATTCTACTTATAGAAAATGCTGACAGCGCGGCAGCTTGTGAAGAACTATAGCAATAGTTTATATTTGGTTTTTTGAAATATTTGATATTCTTTTTATTATTATTTTCAAACAAAATTAGTTAGTGAATTTAAAAAAAGGTTGAACTGTTACAAAGCATTGTTTTATACACCTCGTTAGAGAGTAGTATTAATTATTATTATATTGCAATAATAAAAAATATCACTTGATACCTAGTTAGTAATCGTTTGTATAAAATTCTTGTCTTGAAATGGAAGTCTTATCGTTACAAACCGCATAATTTTTATCCTGAGTGTATTCTCTATCCCAATCGCAATAGTCTACCTGTCTACGGCAGCTTTAACGGTTGTATTTGCTATTACGACTGATATTTTATCCTACTTCGAACTTTCGTTATTTTTCCAACACTAAAATTTATTATTGGCGACTATTCCTCTTAATTATAAATAGTAGAAATCTCACTTGTGAACACAATCAGACGCTTGTGTTTATTTTAGATTAACAAACTTTTTGGATGATAATAAATGAAGGAATCAATCAAAGGTGTTTCTACAAATGGCACAAAAGAGTAGGAGCTTTCTAGCTAATAACGTTATTATTTTAAATGAGGTTTCATAAATATGATTTTACACAGTCATCGGGTGATAATTTGTAATTATCTCATGTTTTCTTTATTTTTCTATCCTATATCTGCTTTTTTTAATCTTGTGAATCCATAGGAAAGAGAAAGTCTATTAATATAAAAGTTACATATTACAAAAACATAGGTCTCCAAAATCTCAAGAAATAAGGTAATAGGGATTAAAAATTTCCAAAATCATCTTTACGTAAGAAAGAAGGGACGTCTCAAAACTTTTACCGGAAATATATAAACTTGAAATGATTTTTATGCAAGGAAGACAGAGGGAAAGAGTTCGTAAAACTTTGGAAACGTTGATATGGCATGGAAGGGGTAGAAAATTTCAAAAATTGTCTTTACAAAATTAGACCCTGCCTAATGGAATTTCTTAAAACCAAGGAAGTGTCAATGGCTCACCATGATTTGGAAACAATACAGATTTAAATTTCATAAAAATAGTTTGGTCCAAAAACAGATAAAAAATTCAAGATAATAATAATTTATTGATGCGAATACGAAAAATATTATAAAGTGAATAAGAGGATTATTTCAGTTTCAATTGTTTCAAAGTTGGTTGAATTCGTACTAAGTTAGTAGAATAAAGCAAACCAAAATTACAGAAGAAAGGTTAAAATACATTTATTTTTGTTTAATGTCTGTGATGATGAGCACTAATAAATCGCTTTTCAAAATAAATTTAAACAGTTTATTTATTGAATTGAGATTTTTAACTTGAGAAAATTTTATTATGACTAATTATTTTAACTAATTAAGTTATAAGCCATGTTTCGCTTTCATTTTATCAGATAACTATAAAATGAAAAAGCTCAAATAAAAGTGAAATATATTATACATAGTTTAATGTATACCTACTAAAAGCATAAATTAATTACATTAAAATTAATTTGTAATTTATTTAAAATAATTTATAATAACATAGTTAATTTTTTAGACTCAACTAGAATTTTTTTTGATTTGTTACTTGGAGTTAATGTTTAGATAACATGAAAATATAAAACCGTCGTATTTTCGTTTGAAAGCTTTTGTTTGATGTTGCCATCCAAATTCAGTTTTTGTCCTATGGTGATTGAAGACGTCTTTATTTGGACGTTCCCAAAAGACACAGATTACATCTTTTATAATAAAAGTACTCTATTTAAAGAAGGTTTACTATAAGTAACCGTATGTATGCGTTTATATTGTAGTCCCTACTTATTATTGTTTAAGTTCTCTAAATATTCATTTTCCTGGAAAAAAATTCTAAGATAAGAACATTTTAAATCGGGTGAAGCATAGCTTGCTCATGAGCTAAACCACTGTCTCGATGGTTCACGAATATAGTGGTGAACAGGCTAACTTCATTTAGAATGCTCTGAGACACAAGTGTGATATCAATAGGGGTATTCACACTGGCTCGTAGATTGATGTTGTATTTATACACTGTTGTAATGTGCTAGCAACGTCTAGTAATACACAACTTTATTTGGCGTTACTAGGATAAATACAACGATTTAAAAATACAAGGGAATATACACGTCAGTGTGAATACCCCTATTATGAAGACGGATTTACATTAAAAGTATTATTTTTCTTGATTTAGACGGCCTTCCAAAATAATTAATGACCATTAAGCATCATTTCATTAGTAGGTACCTCAACTATATGCTATTTAATAATTTAAATTTAAAAATATTAATAATTTATTAATTTTTAGTGTGTCAAATGTAATTTTGGGTAGAAATGTTTAGCAAGTTTATTATCTTATTGAAATCTGTACCTGCAACAGTTTAGTGTACTAATTTTGAAATATAGGATCGGAGTCTTACAACGAATTCACTGTGTTATCGGAGCACAACGATTAATAGTATTTAGAGATATATAAACCATTCCAGCAGCATTTGACAATTTAAATAATTGCTATACAGTAGTAAATACGCTCAAATCTGATAACAACATCGTCCTGTAATTTCATCTTTGTTAATTTTCTTTCTTATAGGTCAGGTATAAGATACACCGGTATTCCCTAGAAATTGAATAATTAATATGGAAAATATTTTAACTTTTTTATGTAAAACATTCTATTATAATAAGTAATTATCACTTCACTGTTTTCTCAGACTGTGCGGCCTCACTGCCGCACTGGAACTACTATAAGGTTGGTAGTAAATAAGCACACTAATCTCCATTAAATTACGTACTGTAGACGTTCCTTTGGAGACCACAAAATTGTTCAAAAAATTGTCTACCTGCAAAATTCGCAGCTTCCACAAAAGAAAATTTAAATAAATGAAATTTGAATTTCTTGATCGACTTTTTTACGGAAATTAACCCAAACTAGTACTTATATACAGGGTGGTGCAAAACAAACTAGCAACCGGATTGCTACAAGTTATTTTTGAATTTGTAGAAACTTAGATCACAAATTGTTGAAATTTGATTATTATAGTTTTAGATTACTATAACTTATCATTTTAGTCACAGGCTTGCAAGCTTCTAACTGTCGCATCACATTATTGACATGATTTATTATAAAGCAGAATTTTGTTTATTCGAATGTGAATTTGTTAAGCAGATATACATACATCAAATGCAATGTATGGTTTCTATGGCAGAAATCATGAAGTGGTCCCTTCTCAAAATTTAAAACCAAATCCTATACCTATTTATTATTGCAAATTTTTTTTCTACTTAAAATTTGGGAAATGAGAACAGGTATAGGTACATAGTTATTATACTTTCCAACAAATCTTTAAAAATATTTACACCTTTAAACTCTCAAACGTGTCTCTCGATTCCTTATTGCTTTACAGTTTGATGAAATGGATGTAATCAAAATAAAATTACAAAGTAATTGATAAAAGTTAGATTCAATGAACTTCTGCGTATTTTGGCTTTCTTAATACGTTTACGTTCAAACAGGCAGGAAATCGAAATCGTGTCATATCGACATAAAAGAAAGAAATAGCGAGATGCTTTTGATTCAGTTTACCTTCTTCTATTTTATCAATTACTTTGTATTTATATATGAACACAAACGAATCACATATCTCCAGTAACTTATTAAAACGTGGAATCCAAACCACGATTCAAATAAATTTGGGTTTTAGCGGTATTTGAAGTTTTTATTCCAAAAATTTTTAAGTTTTATATTACATCAATTTATTCGAGTATTTTCAAAATAATATTCAGAATTGCAGTTTTATCTATATTTTCTTTAACACAGTCCAAACTACTCGAACTGAAAAAGCAATGCATTCTTAAAATATTTTGGTTGGGTTGAATGGTGAAAATGGGAAGATTACACGCGTTTGCACTTGAGGACAGACACTAACATTAATAAGAGATTGTGATACTATTACTATGAGAATGATATAAAAACTTGAGTTATTTTTTATTAGCATTTTTTGAAATTTTAAATAAGCAAGAGTTTTCTACTTGACTTGAACCAATTTTAAGCTCATACGATGACCACTACAATATTAAACATTTAAATTAGGACCGTGATTAAACTTTCATTATGCAAATATTGTTTTTTTGTGCTCTGCCGGTGTGGTGTATATAGCCCATTACGAAGAGTGCTTTTAATGAAATTAACTACATAAAAAGTATAAAAGTATATTGGTGTGCAATGACCCTACTTATGTACATAACATAAATTTGTCACTAATGATGTGTTGTACAGCAAGATGAAGTGATCTAATTTTCCAAATGGAAAATTCAAATTATCAAATGTGGTCATTGGCCCGTGTAATGGAAACTTATCAAGTTACAATTGTCTAGTCGTAAAATTACAGTGGTTTATTGTTATCACGAGTGCCAACCAACAATTTTAAACATGCAACTTTTAAAACAAAAGACCTCACGATTACAAATTTCCTAACCTTTTTATTGCATGATTAATTTTGCCATTACAATGGAAGTGATTTAGAAATATTTGTGTTTGTACAGCACTGATAAACCAATATTGCCTATTTTGTAGGTTTAGTGCAAGAACGCATGAAAAATTGAAAGCTGTCGCAACTGAATTGTGTTCACAAAATGTATAGCCAGTATACAAAAAGTGAAAATCGGATAGTAATAACGATGATTTATAAAGATTCCTGGATTATATCTACGTACTTTAGAAAATTGAAAAACACAATGGAAATTCAATAGGGACTTTTAAATTTTACCCAAATATACTCATCCGCTACGTCCTCTTCATTTTAATACTACAAACGTATTTAAATATTACCAAAAATTTATTTGGGGTTCCCTTGTTATTACAACCAACGAATGGCTAATTTTGAAGTAGTTGATTGCGTTTCTTTTGTACTTTGCTTAATCAAGGGGAGGAAAATCTACAACAGGTTCGCTCGTTCCTTTCTTTGTGTTTACACAATTCCAGGTTAAAAATGTTTGCTCATAGCACTACAACAATTTAATCTACAAACAACTATTACAATTTTGAAAACTATGCTAAGATAGCAATAACCGTAATGAAAATTGCTCCCATCCGGAAAATGTTTTTCTTTTATACGTCCACAGATAGGCAAATGTGATGAATTTTGAGAATAAAGTGTATAAAATATTCTTGTAATCGACTAAAAGTATTTGTTCTTCCCATCATGTCCTATACGCCCCTGTGTAATTTCCCCTCGAGTTTCCGTGTCTTGTAATTCCGATTATGCTACATTTACGGCCGTCTTAAGGTATTTTCCTTCCGGTATAGTAGACATGTAATATTCCCTTCAGAAAACATTTTCATAAAGTAAAACGATTTTTGACTTGTTTTATTTTTAGAACTATCAGCGATTATAAATTTTTTTTTGATGTGTTCAATCATGGTCTTAACAAATTTTGCATGTTCAATGTTTTCGTGATCAAGTGTTAGGAAATACAGTCTCGATAACGATGGAAAGTATAATTATTGCGACATAATATTATATTGTTGTGCACATTACTCAAATTAAAGGTGAAAAATTGACCAGACTCAAGGAAACGAAGCGAGAAAAACAACTATTTCTAATTCTAAATATTTTTTAGTAGACTCATAAAATTTCTATGAGCAATCAATATCCTAAACTAAACTAAAAATAATTAGTATTCACGGATTATACAAGCAAGAAGTGTTATAATTTTCCCAATTTTTTGAGGAACGTTGAATGTTCCTCGCAGCTGTACGTTAATTTAGGTAAAAACAAATTTTATAATTAGATTCAAAAATCTCTCGATTTTAAGCAATTCTTGCTTTCGGAGGTTTCAGCTTAGATTACGTAAAATAGATTATTGAATTATTTGAATTGATTATTAATTTAATATTATTAATTAGCAATTGTTAATTAAAACATATAAAGCTACCATCAAAGTCGAAGATAAAAGTTGTAAAATTAGTAAAACTTGTTACTTTTCAACTGCTGCAAAATAATTTTTTTCTTCTGTAAATATGATCAAAAATAAAAATTGTTAACCCGATAAAAGCATCCCAATTTAAGAATAAATACAATCAAATACGTAGATAAACGCAACTAACCTTTTATTTATTTGTGACCCATATACCAAGCCAAGTTTTTAGACAAGCAATCATTTTGCTTTCTGAGTAAAGTAAATTTCATCCTTATAAAATGGGGAGCGCTCACTAATCATGTAACAATTTTTTGCATTTGTTATGTGGTTCTACCAGAGATTTTGAACTATTATATTATAATTACCTAGATACATAACTCTGTATACTTTGTGTATCAAAAACTGAAGCTTGGTGGCCATTTGTATTTTGGTATGTTATATTAACACGACCAACACGACGATTTCAAACAAACACGAATTACCTTCCGAATTACATGATGGCGATTGCACTCGAAGTGAATTAAAATTAGTTATCTTTACCAAGCTAAAAATGGCGACAGACCACGTGACTAAGCTTCACTTTTTAATTGCGATTTCGTTATCTAGGTAATTATAATATAATAATTTAAAATCTCTGGGTTCTACTTTTCAGTTCATTTTACGATACTTCTCGATCTTATCTCGAATTTTTATTTGAATTCAATCCAAATATTTTGATGTATACGATTTCAGCTCACATTGCTTGCATATGACTTTGCTTGCAAATGTTGATAGTTCCGGCTTTAATGCAACATTGAATTGAGTCTACCGTTAGCAACAGCCAAAAGCGGACGTATTTTTGTTTGAACAGCGATTTTTTGAGTGGTGATTTAGTGTGCTTTGACAAATAATTTTGGTTACAACGACTTCTGTTTTTTTGTACCAGTTCGTTTAAGGCAAGTGGTCTAACTATCCAGCTTACAGTTTTGACTCCTGCATTACAACATCTGGTATCGGTTTTTATCGGGCAGACTTTTTCATGCAAAAACATCTACGAAGTTTTGATGCCCAAATCTGACGATAACTACTATTCTTCGTCGATTAGCAGTTTTTAGTTGTTGTTTTGACAACCAGAAGCTAATCAAGAAATTTTAGTTTTTTGATTCACCTGAAAGAAATTTTTCATTATCTGGATGATTCAGTTTTGTTTGGTGTCACCGACATCGTTTTTCTTACTGGTCCAGTCAGCGTTCTACATCTGTAAGCAGTCTGACTGTTGCTTATTGACAAGGGTTCCAGTCTTTCACCTGCAATCTTGCAAAGTCGCACGTCTTATCTTGATTGGAAGGGAGTACTAACTTATCACCTTATATACTGGGACTTCGGGACACTGCATTTTTATTTGTTACTGTGCATTGTTTAGCATAGTAATTTCATTATTCATTGCAGTTACTGTTAGGATTGTAAATACGCTTTTCAATTATTTTTGTGTCATTACACAATTTCTTCAAACTACTTTTTTTTAGAATCTGCGCCCTCGCATCAGCACAAATCGAGAGCTGGTTTATTAACATCTTAAGTAAAGAAACTGGAGAGGTTCTCTTCAAATTACGACAGACTTTGATCTTTGTTTTTATTATTTCGTAGTTGTTGTTACAATCACATAAGGCTCTTCGGCGGTGGGACGATATTGGTAAAACCAAGCAAATCATACAAATTCTTAAGGTAGGGTAAGGTGTTAAGTGTTCCTTACTTAAGGTTACAATTTTTTTGAGTTTGGGCTATTAAAATTACTTTTTTATACACGTAAAAAATTAAATTGTAATCCGATGAGAGGAGTCGAGTAAAATCTTACAAAACCTTACGGACTCTTACAGGGAGGAAGGAAGTTAAAAATTTAAAAAATCTTTTTTACGTAATTAATGGACGTTCTCTTGGCAGGAAAATTGAACTAGAAGGCAATTATCTCATTTTCAACCAGAATAAAAATCATTTTTGTATTTATACAAATATTTAATATTATGTTTTATTTAAACCTCAAAGATTAATCAACATCAGTTAAAATTAATGAAAAATTTCAGAAATGAAATACTTTATTGAAGTTAAACTAGTAAATTTTAAACAAAAAAATAACTTTAGTCCGGGGGTAAAGAACTCACCTTAAACCCTGATTTGCGGGTGTAAAGTGGCACTTTTTTTAACCTGTGAGAGTAAAGTAACTAAATCTGGCAATTTTTTTATTTCCTTAGGGCTATAAGAGCCTTTTTTTGTCTAAAGAAAATAAAAAAAATCACTACATTTAGTTAATTTACTTATGTTAAAAAAGTCACTAATTGCTTTTTTAAGCCAAATTTAAATGCGACTAAATTTAGTGCGACTACAATGAAATAAATTGTTGAATGAATAAATATAAATGAAAAGTACTTACTACTAAAAACTGCTACTAAATACTGCGCATAAGGCGCATTTTCTAAATAATTCACTACGTGGTTTGAGGTTAAGACGCGCGACTTTTTGGCTACATAGCCTTCATTTTTCCTTTTAATAAAGAGGAAAGTGTTGCAATTCTTTCGTCTCGCACCACTCTACAAAATTATAATATTGCTTTTGGTAATTTTTTTTTGATTTTTTAGGCAAAAGCTCTACCAAAGCCTTCTTTGCCGCTTCGGCAATTTTGCAGTTGTCGTTCACTCAAAAGCACATAAATAAATAAACTTTTGGTAAAATCAGGGGGTGCTAACTGCTACTTTCTAGTACTTTTTTGTACTACACGGTAATTATTACCAATGATTTTCTTGATTGTTGCACAAGAAATTGAAATATTCTTTTAAAACAAAACACAGATGGTTGTGAATGTTTTATTGACGTCCCTACTTTACTTTCCGGAAATGCAGAAAACAGTGTATGAAAGATGAAAGCCAAGATTTTTTTATTTTACGGTTAATTGTTGAACTCGCCTAACGCCTCGTGCAAACAATTTTTTACCTTTGAGCCAAAAAAATGTCACTTTACACCGTTGGTGCAGAATGTACTTTTTTTGACGAAAAAATTACTTTACTTTGTCTGCTGCTACGGACAGCACACAAAGTTTTTTTAGCCGTTCTAGTTAGTTTTTTTAGGAAAATATGCATTTTCCTCGTTTTATTTTTTTAAAATTTTATTTATTTGCCGTTGAGATATCATATGACACGTGGTCGCCAGGCAGCATTAGACAAAGTAAAAGTTTGTTTTCGGCATAAAAAGTAATACTTTTGGTTATCAAAAACTTTAAACGTCAATTAAATTATGCTTATTTTTTATTACCTATAAATAAATTTAATCATTTTTTGAGGTTTTATCTTCCAATGAACATAGCCCAAATTGATTATTTTAATTCTTAACTTTTTTTTTCTAAAATTAACGGCTTTCGAGTTATAATAGTTATTTACGTACCAAGTCCTGAAAGTGCATCTTTTTGGCATGAGCGTGGAAAATTATAAACTGAGGCGCAGCCGAATTCTATGACCACGCAATTGCCAAAAAGACACTTTAAGGATAAGGTGCATACACTATTTTATGTGTAATTGGAATAAAATGCCCACTATCTGCAAAAAAATGTACGATAATAATTATGTTATACGGAATAATTTAACGAAATACGTGTGTATAATGATCCAGTTGCTAAGCAATGAAATATTTAAAATTCACAAAATACGTCAAAAATATTTGTCAAAGTGTACATTTTAGTAGGATTGCACATAAAATATTTGAGGTTATGACATTTCTATACTAAAAAGTAAAATTTGACATTTTTGTACTAAAAGCAGCTACTTTCAGTATTGTTTTGAATATGTGAAAATGTACATTTTAGTACGAATGGACATAAAGTAAATTAAGTATTATTTTGTGTTTTTTTTTAAATTTATTTATTTTTTAAAAAATTTTTTTAAAAAATATTGACACTGCTTTCCGGATAGCAAATTTAATCGACTACAACTTCAGCTAAGAGCTTTTTAAAAAGTCATTGAGGTGGTTTTTGAAATTTGAAGGAGCTGTCGGTTTAGAAATTAATCTAAACGTAGATTTAATGCATCATTAAAACTATTAAAGACTTAACATTTTTGCTTACGAAAAAAATTTTTCTTAACTAAGAGTAAAAAAAGAGTGGTTAAAACTGCAGCAATGCGGTACTTTTACAATAATTCAATTTAGAATTAAGAATTAGGAATTAAACATGCAATGTTTTTATAAATATTTTGATTTGAAGAAACGGTAGGTTTAGAAATTCTTTTGAAATGAGATTTTATGCAGCATCAAAATTATTAAATTTCACTAACAGAAGCTTACGTTAAAAATTCCTCTAAATTAGGTTTGTAGTTCTCAGTTGATAACTGCGGTAGCCGCGCTCCTTACTTAACCTTGCGGCATAGTACAACATCATTAGCCTGGTTGAAACCAATCTTCTTAGAGCCCTTTCATCGCATAAAAAGTCGCCATCGAGTAAAGGTTAATACATTTAGCCAGTAGTTAGTTAGTGAAAAGTCGCCAATCACACGCACGAAGTCGAGATTGCTTTCAAAGGATACAATGAAAAGCAGTCGTAAGAACAAGGCAATGGTAGGTACGGTGAAAACGTTTTGGAAATTTACTTCTACAACACCTTACCCATGGGCTATCTCCTAAGAGCATTAGGTCTACACTAAGACATTGAATAAATTCTCCAATAACAACTATAAACCTAATAATAGCGTAAAATGTAAAGCATTTTTGTCAAAAACGAAAAATAACGTTTCTTGAAAACCTTGCTACCAGTATTTATGTCAAGCGCACGTACCGTCAACAAAAGCAGCAACCGAGGTAAATCAAACGTAAAACTTTACAATCAATTTTAATCACATTAATCGCTTGATTTTAATGTTATCTATTAGGTTTCGTTCAGTTTTTTGGAATTAACTATAATATCTTCTGAGCCCAGTTAACGTCCTCAAACCAAAATCTTTACATTGTCGACGTTAAAAAATTCCCCAGGTAAACTATGAAACTCCAACGATATTCTAAACATTATCCAATTACTACAAAAGTTGTTCTCGTTTCAAATTTTTTCAATAAAGAAGACTTGTTTTTTGTTTAATTAAAATATATTTTATCAGAAAGTCAGAAATAGGCATAATGATTGTTTATTAACTCAATTTTGCCAGATAATCATTAGCAGAAAAGTTCAAATTAACTTTTATGTTGAACAAATTTGATAAAGCTAATTTATATGTTAAATTTTAATTTTCATAAAACATCTGCTAAGTAAATACTAAATTTATTTATAAAACACGTGTACTTTGTTCTTGATTGAATATTGATTATTTTAATGCAATAACTTTTTTATGCATGTTGTGCTTTGTATAATTTAATGCAAATCTGTTGGAATTACAAATAATAATATTGCAATATAAATATTCAATTTTATGGCGATTAAAAACGTTATTAACTTTTAGACTATTCATTTAGCATTCTACGTTGGTTGGTTCAGATTTTGTAGCTATATCACTAAAGTACATTGCAGTAATATAAATAAACCACTTTAACATGACTCCGAGATCATTTGGAGATTTGATAATATCACAAAATTATTATGTCGTGAAAATATCACATACAAAATAGTCATGATATCACAAACCACATTGCAAGGATATCACAACGATTTCGCATAAAATTGCATAAATTAGAACAAAATTGTCCTTCAAAACTTCTAATTCAGTGGTTTGCATATTTAATAAGACGATTAAATTGAAAATTTGGTAGAAATTGCAACATTTCAATAATTCAATTTTTTATTGTTGTTTTACGTATAACCCTAATTAGTCGTTTGAAGGTCCATTAAAATCCAATATAATCGGATTAAACTCGTTTACAGATCTATTTTTTGTTTTGTTTTTATTCTCTTATAACCGACTACCGATGGTAATTAAGTTTGTTGAATAACGCTAATCGCTGTTTGGAAAGGTGGAAATTATTTTAAATTATCTTCATCTTAACTCTTTCCTTCATAAAATGGAAACTCATGAACCGGAATTATTTGCATTGCAAATTAATGAATTTTAAATTAATCAATAGGGGGTGGATAGGCGGTAAGTTTTTGGAATAATAAACTAAAAAATTGTTTTTACATATTTTCTTTCGAAATGATTAGGTTTGGTGTGAATATTCAATTGATGAGTCAGTGTGTCCTTAAAAATTTTAGCACAACCTCGCTAACGAGAGTATTCATTAAAATGCAAAACCTTTGATGTATAATAATGAAGTTACATAAGAAACGAAGTAAATATTGATCTGGACATTAAGTAAGGTGAGGTCAGACAGTACACGTAGTAAAGTAGCCCCACATGGTCGTTGCCTCCCTGCCGACGTTCCCCAATCTTTATTACGCGGCTGGTAAATTGCGCATTTTACGGCTTCATCGTCGACCCTTACCTTTAGTTTCTTGATTTGATACAGTCTTTTTGCCTAAGAAAACTCGTTGAGCACTCCTCACAGATCTCATTTACACACTTTCGCAAGTTCCTAATTAGACCCATAATTTTACTTTAGCACCTCTTGAAATAAATTTTCAAAATGTAGCATAAAAACAAAGAGGGTATCGATTCAGCTTTAATAATTAAGTGCGCTTTTACTTTAGCTTTTCCATTTTTCCTTTTTGTCGACGTTTTTATCTACATCGTAATTTAAATTTTATGTTATAATTACGTTACTTATTTTAAGTATGTAGTGTATAAATGTGATCGATTGTATGAAAATTGAGTCAACTTTGATTAATTGTTCTTTTTTTATTTCAGCATTGATGGAATTATTGTCTGCAAAGTTGCGTAGCAAAATAATACAATGTAACATCAAGATAACAAAATCAAAAGGACGACTTTCTACAAGCATAGCTCAAAAATGTTGAGCAATTGCGATAACGGATATGAAGCAACCGTTAGGTTATCGTCAAATTTTCAGCATCTCAATTGCTTTACAAGTAATTCTGTGCGTAAAAATTGCAAATTCAGGTAGGTTTTACTCGAATTTTTTATTTTTATCATTTTGAATAAATTCTGCTGTGCTGTTTGATAGGCATCAGTTGGTCTTTCAATTTGTTTATGCCACGCATTTAAAATTAAATTAACGTGATGTATGTAGCATATTTTATTTTAAACTTTTCATTGTTATATCCAATATCAAATTAAAGTGAACAATTAAATTTGTACGAATCGAATGAAAATCATTTCAATTTTTATCTTAAAAAGTAAACGCTAAGCTTTAATTGTGATAACTTCAGATAGTTGTAGTTCTAGAATTTATTGTTTTTTAATACGTTTTAAAAGAAATTTTAGTGTTGACGGTGTATAACAAGAAGTTATTATTTTGTTAGCAAATTGTGTAATAGTTAAACTTTATTACTGTGTAATAATACAGTTTGAAGCTTTTTCAACTCGATGATTGATGATAGCAGCTTGAAACGACGCTGCTGAGGTATTTATAAGCGTTGGAGCATTCTACATAATATTTATGTAACTAACGAAAGAGGTCAAAGTGACATTTCTACAAAACATAACTCAAAGAGAAGTTATCATTATTTGGAGTAGTACTGAAAAATAGTAACTTGCAGTTTAAATTGAAGTTCTATACTTGAGCGCGTTCCATTTGAACCGCTGGCGCTCTAAATATTTTTTGGAATATGTATGGTCGATTTAGTTATAAGAATAAATAAGTCCAAACTTTTCTGAAGTATTTTGATAAAATTATGGAACACCCTGTAAACCCTGTTTTAAATTTTGTGCTTGATAATATAAATATCTCTGTATGTAGCCAAATCTCAAACTAAAAATTCTTTAAAAATACCTATATAATATTACAGTACTGATGTAATTACCTACTATACGGACTAAAATTTCAAAAATTTAGCTGGTCCCCTATCGCCCATATTAAATTTAGTGTTAAAAAGTGCAACTTTTAGAATTACATTTAGATGAAAATGTCTCAAGAGTTTTTGTGAAAATATTTCTTGCTTTTCCTTGTTGATAGAAAATATAAACAACTGCGATATTTAAGTTTCAATAAATTCCTTAAATTGTTAAAAACGCAATGTGGCCTCTATATAAAAATAAAGTAATAGTTACTTTAAACTACTAACATAATATACCTAAGAGTAATTACATAAAAAATAATCAATTTCTTTTTAATAATCTAACAAAAGAATTGGACCACTTTGCTTTAAGGACCTTGCATATAGAAAACTTTCACATAATTAATTAAGTACTACAAATAATAATTAGCACAGATTAATATATTGTACTGTACTAATGCCTGCTACCAAAAAAACAATTTTTAAATAGGAGAATGTTTTTCAAGCAATTAGCAAAGACAATCTCTATTGTACTCCGGCTAGCTTCTTTAGACTCTCAATTTTGTTGTTGATCAAAAAAATTATAATAAGTGACTTTTTTGTACTTAAAATAAAACTTTGTTAATTTGAAAACAAAGTTAATTGTAAAAACGATAAGATTATGTACTTTAGCAAATTTATACAACTTTACAACTCACTTAATGATATTTGGATGTCAAAAATAAAAACAGTTTTTTTACCAATAATTATCGTGCTTATGTGTATACAAGATGACATTTAACCCTTCTAAAATTCTTATTACCTACATTTTGTATTAAAAATTAAGCATTTAAAAATCAAATAAAATTTTACAAATAAATTTTTTTTTAGATTTCCATTTATTTTACAATCTGTTAAAAGCAATAGGTAAAAGGTATGATTAATGAATAGTTGACGTAGTAGGTAATCGCCCATTGGCACACATCTTTGGTGATTAACAGGTTATTGATGACTAATTATAATTCATTTTAACTTAACTAAAACGATGCAGTATGTCCAATGAGTCGGAGTGTTTTAGCCTTTTGGTAAAATGGGCAGCAAGAAGATCCGCTGCAAGGGAACTAAAATGGTCTCTAACATAATCCTGGTATCTGGTGATAAGTGATTGGACACATTCCTCAACAGCAGGTATTTAAAGATCTCTGTGGATTACATGATTTGGTACGAACCAGGGAGCATCAATAATAATCCTAAGGATTTTTGACTGAAACCGCTGAATCTTGCCAATGTTGGAATTGCTGGCTGTTTCCCAAAGCTGGATGCCATATGTCCAAATTGATTTTATTATGGCTTTATATGTATATGAGAACTTTGTTCTCCAGTGAGTGTTGCGAGTTGTAGCCCAGCAACCACATGTGTTTCCTGTCTCAGTTGCAGTCTCTTACTCCTTTTATGTTTACTTCAGGTCAGACGTTGATCGAGATGTACACCACGGTATTTGACATCTTCTTTTGGAGGGATAAATCTTCCATTTAGTTTGACGGGTGAACAGGTAGTTCTCCTGGTTGTAAATATCACAGGCACCGACTTTTGGGTGTTAGCTTTAATTCGCCATTTCTATAGTCAAATTTCAATTTCTTTTAGGAGCGCCTGTAGGTAGACTGATATGTCAAATAAATAAGGTACTTCTATTTGTCCGCTTCACACGTACGCTCATGAAACTAAGATATTTTGGTGCTTTTCTAATATTGGTCACGAAAGACCACCAAGAAGTCTTGATGATTGTAACCTCTAAAAAATTTCAAAATTTTGCAATTAAATGTTATTATTTGCTTTCATTTATAAAAAAAATGGGACCACTTTGCACAAATGAATTTGATTCGAATCAACAATTAAAAATAAATTGGTATTTTTCACCAAAACCAGAAAAATGCCATGTGACGATTCCACGAAAAATTTCAATCTCTGGCTTCCAGAAAACTTGCAAATTTCTAACCAGAAAAATACTTTACCCAGTATATTATTCACACTCTCTAAACACGTTCGCAAAAGATTAACTGAAAACTCTGGAATTTTTCGTCCGTCTTCCAGAATTTCGTTTTCTGCTACACTTTAAAATTAAAAAATTTCACCGCAGTTCCGTGTAAAAACAGCTTTAATTTTTTATTCCACTATGATTTATAAGTGAGACCCTCCCATTGACAAGGATAAAACTTTCTTATGACTTCGTGCTTCGGAAGGTACTTTAAGCAGGTGGTCTTCTTGGGTTAGTGTATTGCCACTAGTGACACAGTGGTGACATAAAAAACCCCAGGGTTACAGATACATCTAGAGGCCAACCTAGCATGCTACTTACAAGATGTAAATAAATCTATGTGCTTACAGAAAAGTCAATAATGCCAAGGAAATTTTGCTCACAATTGTTGAGAGAACAAATCAATTGTTCGCAAAAAAGTTAAAGAAGAAGAAGCAATTGCAAAACCAACAAAATTATAAAAAATATGCCCTGCTGCAAATAAATTAGTGATTTGAATTTTTATTAAAGGACAATTTACTACACTGAAGATACTCCACTTGAGAGAAAAACCGTAGATACATCAAATGTAAAATTAATCTTTTATATTTTTCTCTTCTTCTTCTTCCTCTTAATTTATGTTATTTCCAGCATCTGCGTCGTTTCTTTGGCAGTGCTGGATCTGTGAGCATATAAATTGTTTAACGTCCAATCGGTAGTTTACTAGACTGGCCTTCAGACGCGCCTGTGACCCTGGTTTTTATATTAATGATGACGATTCATTAACCCAGGAAGACCACCGGCTTAACGTGCCTTCCGAATCACGGAGAGTAGTCATAAAAAAGTTTCTCTTCTTCGGATTTGAACCCGGTATATTGCATTTGCAGTTGATTGCGTTACCCACAAGGCAAATGACCGTCTATATATTTTTCTCATTCACTATACAAACTACATCATAATATAATCTGTATAATTATATAACCGACCACAGTATTACTAGGATAACATGTACCCCACAATGTTATCAGATTGCTTCATAAAATTAAATAAATAGCATTGAAATAAAGTAAACCCACAAAAACTTATTTTGCACTATTTTTTAAAACCCCTTGTATATGATTAACAAATAGTAGCAAAACAAACTTAACTATTTTTTCAGGTCTAGTTAGCTTATTTAACGATTAAGTAAACGATTCAACAAATGAAGAGTACATATTTATAATTTAATTGCTGGTTAGCCCTAACCGGGCCGGGGGGGGGGACAAACCAATTGCATAATCCACGACAAAATTGTTTATCCTGGAGGATAAACAAATCACATAAAATAAAAAAATCATACGCCAAGAAAGATCAAATCTGCTAGCTAATTTCCAAAATTAACAATAAATTAAATTAATCTAAACATAAGACGACCTTGTTTGTCTGTCTGTCTGTTTGTTAGCTATACACTCATAGACCTTTTGACATATTTGAATTAAATTTTGAACACTTATTCAGTAAGACTCAAGTTAGGTTTTTGCCCAAAGAAGCTTAAAAATGTGTGAAATTTGCAAGGGAATTCAGAAGTAAAAATTTGGACGAAGAGTTTTTTTAGGCAAGTAAAATTTTGGATTGTTCAGGGATTTTACTAAGTACACGCTGGTGTAATCAAGGCCATATACAAACATGGGGCTTGAAAGTTCACTCCCTTCCCTACCATGGCATAAGTAATTCTGAAGTTTAATGTCATACAAAGAATTTTCAAAAACAAAAATACTTTTTATACATGGAATAATAAAAAACAAAGTAAAAAAAAAATACAAAGTTGAAGGTCGTCTAAGTGTAAAATTTGATGAAGTTTTAGGTAGAGTTTACATTGTTTATCCCAGTCAGCATGAGTGTATTTTTCTAAAAAAGTTGATGAACAAAGTCCATAAGTCTAAATCCTTTCTAAAAGTCTAAAACCTTAGAAAAGTTGATAGGATTATTTGTGGAACATTTAGAGAGGCATGCCACAAACTTGAATTGCTAGAAGATGATAATAAAAGGCCACTTTGGAGAAAGCAGTCATGTACTAATTCCCAAAGCAGCTACGACATTTATTTGCAATTTTGCTGAAAACCTGAGATGAGAACACATGGAAAAATTGCTGTAGCAGTGACTTTTTCTGATACAGCTGCTACTTTGTTGCTTGGTGGTCGTACACCTCATTCTGCATTCAAACTTTCATTGCATTTAGCTACAAACAATGCCAGTTTGTAAAATTACGAAAAATTCCGGCACAGGTGTCAAAAGTGTCAGATTCCTCCTACGATCATTAAATACAGATTTTCAAGTATGTACATCTACGAGTAAAGTGGCAGCGTCAATTATTGGGTCAATTATATCCAATGTAACTATTTAAATACAAAATATAAAATGGAAGCGTCAGAGAATCAGCTTCCGAATCAATCTGGATTATCAATTAAGAATACTTAGTCTGTATAACGCGACGCTGTCACTATGAATTTATTCTTAAATTATTTAGAATAATTAAAATATTATCGAGTTAACTAGAACACAATTAGGCCATTTGAAAAATAATGTGAAGAAATTATTTGAAATTATTTTCAACAGAAATGTATTATTAATGTTGTAAAACATTATTAATGCAATTTTGAAAATAAAACTCAAAATATTTTTCTAATTGGTTTAATTGTATTCTAGTTCACTCAATAACATTTTAAAGTTTGATTTTCACGAGTTAAAAATTTAAATCTATAATACAAATTATTTACAGTTTGTACATTCAGGGATTCAATTTACGTCGTTTGGATTTACGAACTTTAAATAAATATAAAAATTACTTTTGAATTAATTACGAAGTCTTAAAAAGTAGGTTTGTTGACCTGATGAGATGTTAAATCTTATACGTAGTTTATCAAATAAAATTAGCAGGTATACAGTAAATTTTTTAATCAATTGAAACAAATTGTAACATACACAGTAAAGTGTAGGGTCAGACGCAGCTGAACAAAGTCACTGGAATCGGATATGATAAGGTTTAATAAATAAACTCTATTGTTTTATTTTCCAAAGATATTTTTAAAATGGATAAATGGAACCATATCGTGATGAACTGTATTATAACATAAACGACTCGAATGGGTCAATGTATAACAGCAAATAAAAGCAAACGGAAGACGCACAATAAAGAAGGAATGTTGAGTTGGGACTTTAATTGACTTGAGACTATAGAGCATCTGACACCATTCAAAAGGACATAAGTGAGATTATTTTCACTGATAGGTGTAACACTGTCAATTAAAGAATGTTTAATTAAAACAGCGACGTTTTGTTGTTGATTAATCGATTTTCCTTTAGATGGTTTTCATAATTTAACGTTTTTAATGAATCAGAGATCTGTATTGATCTTATAATCACCGCTATGTTATATTTTAAAAGTTTTAGTACCGCAACCATCTGGTGGTCACATTTTTATTTATCTTTTGCGTGTTAAATTGCCATTCTAGCGATGCGATGGTGGGAGATGATTTTTCAGCTGAAATTAAAATTACATAACTTTTAACTTGTTTTACGTTATCTTTTTAAATACGGAACTAGGAAGTGCTAGGAGACACTTGTTAATTAATCCACTTACTGGCCCAAATTAAAAAACCTTAATAATACTAATTAAAATTTACTCCTGCTTGTTTCAAAAATGTGAGACTTAAAATTTGCATTTATTCAATTTTTGCACACAAATTTCCACAATTAGAAAATAAAAATTAATTTGCGTCACAGAAGAAGCAGCAAGTACTAAAGAGTCTTTTTAAATTGCGGTCTCTCTTTTTAACATTATGTTGAGCGTTGCTACTGAAAGTCTGAAATGAACATAACGTGCTTAATTATAAAGATTTTCAATTTGCTAAATAAACCAGTTACAATGTTAAAATAGTATAACGCAATGAACGATAAACGAATTTTAATTGTGGATTACCGCGTCTTTGGAGTGAAACTTTTTATTATTTTCAAAAACTAACGTATTTGGATAAACTGCTATATCATGATGAGCAATTATTTCCAGCGTGTTCACTTCTAATTCACCAAAACATAAAGCGCAAATGAAAAGGAAAAAATAATTAGAAATAATTATTAGGCGATTTAAAAAAATGGAAAAACCAACTTTCAGTTCTCACGATACCAAAAATGCTGAAACTTCAGTAGCGTCTCGTGTGTCAAAAATAACTTTGAATTTTAAATGCAATATTACAATCGCCAAAAATAACGATAATAAATAAATGCAAGAAAATAATAAAATTACGAATTACTTGCAAATCTCCAGTTAGCGTTTTTAACAAAACCAAGCAGTTTTAGAGCTTCATTGTACATTTGTCGATATTTCGATATTTTTTTATATAAGCATCGACTTAATTTAATTAACGGTATTCTGTAAAAATGTGAATAACGAAAGTTTCATTATCAAAAATTTCAAGTGGAATACATTTTTTGACGCACTTTTTGACAATTAAAAGTTTAACAATCAAAAAGTTGTCGAATTTGGCTAAAGAACTCATGAAATTTGTTCAATCAGAAGTAAAATTAGAAAATGTAAATTTTAAGACTTCGCCGTTGAAGAGTAAATTAATTTACAATTGAATGCTTTAACTTTAATTAAAGTGCACTTAAAACGTTGCAATAACTCTTTATTTATGTTTGTAATGATTATTAATTGTTTAATTTCTTTACTGCACTTAGGAAAATTAATGAATAATTAAAAATTTGAAATACTTAAGAGTCGCTGTTGAACGCTAAAGTTTGTTTTAACACCTGATACCAGGTAAAGAGAAGTTTTACTTTCAAAAGTGAACAAAATTATAATTAATCTTCATAACTTCCACACATTTGTTTCATAAAAAATAAATTAGAAGTTACGTTTTTTTGATCAGCAGTCGAGATTGGATTGAAAAGTTTTTAAGTAGGAAAAAAGAAATTGGCAAAGGAAACTGGTGCATAAAATTGACAATCATTCAAGCAACTTTAAATTGAACAATATTGGAAATTAATTCTGATTTCGATTTGACAACTTGAAATTTAACTTGAAAATAAACGACAAGAATTTCGTACAAGTTTAGATTAAACGCAACAAATAAAATAAAATCGATAAACTTTAAACATTTTACAAAATTTTTTTGTATAGTACGTGTAAAGGAGGATTTACAAGAAAGCTTTATAATGTATTACACTGAACTTTATTTACCATTTGTCAAATTTTTTAAACATAACTGCCATATGGAAGAATATAAAAATGTGCTTTCCGTCTTTATTTTTCTGAAAAATAAAAATAGAGATATAAGAGATTTGACTGCAATATTTTCGTAAGCAACATTTTTTTCAAGTGAATTTTCTTGAATAGAAACGTAAATTTTCAACATTGTGTAAATAAATAACGTAAATATTGAGTTATTTTGTTTGAAAAATCTTATTGTCTAGCGAAAACCCACTTTCAATATTTTTTCGACTCTTAATTTAAATTATCTTCTGACTGACAAAAATAATAAAACCGTTGATTAGGAATAAAAGACATCGAATTAATTTATTTACAACAAAATAAATCTTGTGGTAAATTTGAATTTGAAATGCAACATTACAAACTATTGTTTGGCCTCATTGGTGGTGAAGGTTTCAAATGATGAAATCATTTAAGAATAAAAGATATCTAGTGAATGTAGATGGGTAATTAATTCAATATAAAAATCAAATAACGTTATATAGAAAAAATTTAATTAAGAGTGGACGTTAGACAGAGTCAAGAAATTTGTGACTGATGACAAAGAGAAAATTCTTTAACTATAATTACTCAAACTCAAATTGGATGTACTTCCGATACTTAATCTAATGAAAATCGCGTCCAACGAGAAACACCACAACAAACTTAAGTTTGACTTGCCAAGTCGCTAAATCTTCCAAGTGCTACGCCAAATTTATAAATAAATTTTCAAATCACATAAAGTAACATGACAGAAAGTGTAATTAAGATTTAAGTGAAAAATTAATCAAAAAAAATTTGAAAGATTGCAATGAGAAAATCATCCATTTTAAGAAAATCACATCGAGCAATCAAGATCAAATTGACTGTCGTTGTAGAAAACTAAAATGACAGTTGATCAATTTAGGTGACTTGACGCCTATGAGATTTGACGAAACTTCCAAAATAAATTTTTTTTACTAAAATAATTACCAATAATTTAAATTATTAAACAACTGGCCAACAGCGAAGAACTAACATTTGGAATATCACATGAACAAATTTTCCGGATTAGATTCTTACTAAATTAGACGCGATTTGTCGTAACGCTTTCTCTTGACTATCAGTTGATTCTAAGAAAAATAACTTCTTAAAGATGATCAATAACTTGACGGACGAAAACCAGTCCTCGAGGGCCTTCATGTCGATGGTATTGGTTAATATCTTAATGCATTTCCTCACTCTACATTATCACAGACGTACTCCTCGACATTTCTAAACGCATTTCAAGTCATTAAGTATTAATTTTTGACATTGACGTTCTCAGCTTCAGATCATCAACAAAATCACTTTTGGCACTTGCTTCGTCAAAAGTAGCTATACTTTTTTGACTGTACGTCTTTGTCTTAAGCAATTAGATAGTTTCATTGAGCAGAAATCGTTTCTTAGACTAAAAACGCTATTTTAGTCGGGGAGCTGTCACTACATGTTCAAGAGCGCCATATTTTACTTTTCTAATCCATTTTACTCACGTTTCGACTGTAATAAAGCTAAAAGTTATTGATTAATTATTTAAGCTTGTTCATCTAGAGTTGCCTAGAACAATTAATTATTAAAAATTAATTGGTTCAAAAATAATACATAAATATATAACTGATACGTTCCCGGTAATGAATATTCCATTCACGGACCAATTGAAGCCTGAATGTTTAATGTCCGGATCTAAATCTCCACTCGGCTTCCGATAATGTTTTGCTCAGATTAAAACGCATATTTCACATTAATATTCTATTATCCTGCTGGTTAGGAGTAACTTGAAGCGTTTTTACATAATTTCCTTATTATTTACTACACATCGATTTGTTTTTTAATTACACTCTACCTTTCATGTTTAGGACTTAAAATTCACAAAGTTTTATAATAGAAAAGCTCATTTACGTTGAACATCAGGTTTATGGAAATAACTTTTTGCACTTTTCGTACCGAAAGTTATTGAGCTGGAGCATGCAGGATTAATTTATCGATGATTCAGTTTGCATTTTTTGAAAACCACTCGAACTTTTTTTGTGGTTTTGTTGTTTATTATCTGTCGGGTTTGGGATTCTCTTCCCCAATTTTAAGCTGAAGGACTCTGCTAGGAAATTAAGAGGTGCACGCTTAATCAAAATGTAACCCTTAAAATGACTACAATTATTTCTGTTAATGAAGCATTCATTTTAACACTGCATTATTCGATTAATAATTATTGTCTCCAAAATGTTTGCGTAGCAGAAGAACAAGCAGTAAACCAACCTCTCTAAACTAACATAGCAGTTCTCCCCTTTATGAATTATCTCTAAGGGTTCTTCATGACAAGTGGTGTGATAAAGTACATTGTTTAGACGCTTTGCCTTTCCGATGGGCAGTCTTTTGTACACTTACACTACAATATTTATATCCAGCTAAAATCCAATGCAGACATTTTTTGCCTACTTTCCGTCAAAACAGGTAAATTTCCCTTTCATTATGAAAAACAAAAACGTTGTTGGGACGATTAAAGAAAACATTTCTCTTTACTCTTATTCATAAAAGTTGTTGGTTTACTTGACTTTAGCACAAAAGAGAAATCTTTATTTCTTCCAACTGTGTTATCTGCCGTTTTTTAATACTAGTCCACTGTTCTCTGTCGTATTGTTAAAAAATTTAAGACAAAAGAAGTCAAGGTGCACATAAATTCGATCGACTTCTCTGAACTTTACAAATGACTGGTATGTTTTGTAACTCAGTAGTAAAAGGGCGAAGTGTCAATTGTACCCTTGAGTATTGATATAATAGAAACGCTCAAGAGAAAAACTACCCTTTTGTTTTTGTAGACGTGTCATAATCCGAAAGACTTTTTTTTTTCATCGCTGCAATTACATTAAGAAATGTGTCTATGGTCAGCTGATTTATTTCCACTGAATAAAAGAAGGTGCTATACGCCATCAAATTAATAATTTCTAGGCAGACGGAGTAAAAATATTTTTTCAATTAGGGGCGATTCAGATTAGCGTTTCGTAAAGGCGGCGATTGAATAATTGACCAGCATGCGCTTTAATCCATAAATAGTTTACCGAGTTATGTTTTTTATTCGAAAAATAAGAACAAAATAAGCTTAATAAAATATTCGCTTAATGTAAAACTTTTAATAATTCAGAGAGTGAAGCGTTGTTTTTCAAAGCATGTGAGATTTGGAACTCAAAAATCTTAGATTTTCAAGAAATCTAACTTCTTTTATTATCAAAGATGTATGAGAATCACGTAACAAAAACATACATAAATTGGATAAACAAAGTCGGATGTAAATAAACATTTTTTTGTCTAAATCTCGCATTCTTAATATTATTTTATTTTTACATTACAAAAAATGGACGACGACCACTCTGAGATTATACAAACAGCTAGAAAAAAATTTGTGTGGAAACATTTAGGTCTGTTAACTTTTTTATTAGGTTGGCTCAAGAACAAAATCGGAAAATTTCAATTTTAAAATCAGTTTCATTCTAAAATTGTCACAAACAATGTTGAGTTTGATATATCAAATCACTATTATCTGTAGCTATAAAGAAAACGTCTTTTATTGAAAATAGGAATTTTATTTTTTCAAATAAAAAAATGGAAAGTAAGGAACAAAGAATATGCAACCTTAAATTGCTTATATGAATGTGTGAACAATATACAATTCAGCACATCACTTGAATGCTTCAATGTGTCGACACTTTTGTAACGATCAGTGTTCTTCATTCTTCCTTGGTATTTATTTTCTTTTGTTGTCGAAATTTCAAAATAAAAGCACGTGGAACAGCGTAGAATTATAATTTTAATTTGTTACTCAAATCCAAGCTGATCACAGAAAATGTCTACACCGTGATTTTTATTACTGTAAAACTGCAAAACCGATTTTATAACTGAAAAACGATTTAATCTCATAAATCTGCTTCAAGCTTATTAAACAAAATAAAGTACTAATAAAAGAAAACTTTATGTTCGGTGCTTAAGATCAAACACTTAATCCAATTATTTTGAAAAGCTTGCTAATTAAAAAAATTAATAAGTTTTTGCAAAGTTTCTTTCTATAATAAATTTAACGTAACAAATGGAAATCCCAAACTTCCACTCTATTAATTATTCCAATGCAAACTTGCTTTAGAGCAAGTTCTAAATTTAGATATTTTAAATTAATAAACCCGAATTATTATTATTAATCTGAACGATTTTTGTTAAAAATTGCGATTATCCGAAAAGTACCGCTATAATAAGTAACTTTTCTCAATAAGATGCAATCAAATCCAAAATATCCCCTATAGTTTCAGCAGGTACGACGTTTTGTTAGGGTAGCTGAAGCTGAATAAAGAAACATCGAAAAGGATAAGCTTTATACGAGAAAATTGTTACGAGATCATGAAAATATGTGGAATTGCAATATTATGCCATGATGAGCAGGGACTGACTAGCACCAAAATATCAAGATAAATTTTTTTTAAGCTAAAATCAAAAAACTGCATTATTTCGTATAACTAATAAATGCAACAGCCATTCAACCACGCTATTACAAACTCTTGTGCAATTTCCGTTGATGGTGTTTCATCCAACGATGCTTCTCAGATGCTTACGTGGGACAAAATGATATACCAGCATAGAAGGCAATTGAATCCACTAATAAGTGGAAATTCAGCAAACTTTTAAAGCAAATTTGTCAACACATTTTTAGATGTTAAATGAATGGTCAAATAAATACGAGTAGTTGGATCGAAGGTATACATAAGAAGGGAGGATGTTTCCCTTCCGGACACAAAACTCGATACTATTGGTGTTGTAACAGCTAAACCCCAAATTTACTTACAATCACATAAGTTACAACAGCTTGTAATCTTTAGTTCTAGTAGAACAACTTGTATTATTAGAAATTTGAAATAAGGATCACTGGACTAAATAATTTTCACACAGATCATATGCATGCAAGTGAGAATTAACAATAACTTTAATGAAGTTTTTTTAAGTTGCAAATTCAAGCATTATTAATTTACCTTGGACAAAATAACTACCACACAACAAAATTGAATCTGGGTACAACAATAAAAAGTTTATAAAATTGCAAGATCGACATTAACTTTTCATGGGGCCAGTCCTCTTCCACTGCTTGGCGGTCTTTCTACCAAAACCGCGACTAATTTCGAGGTAGAAAAAGTTACAATGTACATCGATTATCTTCTCAATTATTTTGAAAAAGTTTCCAATTTTAATTCAAGTTATGGAAAATTTATTTTTGTAACTTTATTAAAATTTATTAAAATAAAAATTCTGTTTTGGCTCTTCATGCCTCGTTTGAATACAAGCAATTAAATAGTATTAATTGAAACATTATGTAAATTAAAATCTAATTATCTTACGCTGTTAGAATTAAAATTTAATTGAACTGGAATATACAATATTTGTAAAATATTTGAAATTAATTGCAATTTTTTGTAACAATGGACTGCGAATCGCTTATTACTGAAACATTCCAAATAAAAAAATTTCATAAAGTTTAATAATAGCATACAATAATTAAAAATTAATTACCAAATAAATTTTATTTTGATAATATTTGTTAAATATTTTGTAAATAAATTATAAAATTACTAATTAAAAATTTGTCTATGGTTATTATAAGCATAGCTGAAAATATATGAGAATATACAGAACTAAATAATATAAATTAATCCTATCCTCAGATTTCATAAACTAATTTTACAAATTTAAATTTATTCGAAAATTTAGTGAACTTCCAAAAACGTGTATGGACGTACGAGTATGTAAATTATTTAAACATCATGCCAACCACAAAAATGTTTTGTTTGGACAACAAAACAATAACAGGGTATTTCAATATTGTTAAATACATACGATACATACGCAGATACCATGTATCGCTTATAATTTTATCGATTTTTTACAGTTTATTTCCAAAATTGGCAAAACTTTCCCTTGCTTTAGTATAGTATAAAACCTATAAATTTTGTTCATCTGAGTTATTGCGCGTGAAGCTGGATAAGCGTCATGAATTGGGACATTATATAAGAACAAGTATAGCACGACATATGAAAAATTATAGACACAATAAATTATATCATTCAACTTATGTGATGATTGCTTTCTCCAACAGAAAGATTTTGGCCATGCAACATTGTTTTTGATGGAATTTGATATATTGTTGATAGAATTTTATTACCTTCTTACTTTCCAGGTTTTATAAAGTCATCAAAAAGTGATTTAGAACATTTTACACGAGAAAATTGTGATTTATATGCCATTACTATGTATTTTTTCGAAAACTTTTCCATTTTTGATAATTCTCCTTTTCCGTTATTTATGAATAGAAGTCGTAGTCGATTTTTAAGTAATTGTACCTCTTCGCTATGACGGAAGTGAGAAAGTTTTGGATATGTTGTTTTCACAACAGGGAATCGGAAGTGACTTTATTTATGTAACGTAAAACTGTAACTGCTACAAGCAAAGAGGTTTTGGTTTTCAGATCAGATTTTAATAACAAGAAAAAGAGGTAATTTTTTATTGAGTAGCTAACTTTAATCTCAAAAATCGTCTTGATCTCCTGTCAAACTTTAATTGTAATTTAGGTTATCTATCACTTTTGGTTTCAGTTTCCTTGCAATGCTGTTTGGTATTTGTAAGGTACATACGTACATATGTACATACGATTCTGAATTAAACTTTAATTAAAGACCACCGATGGGTTAGGGAGTAGAAAATTATAGTTATAATTCTGGAAGCGTCAGATATGCTATTGCAATCAGGGGCGGATAGACTATCAAAAATCTACCGGGAAATTTGCGGCTGGCGGCTCAAAAATGTAACTGTGACGGCCCAAAACAGCGCCGCAGGCGAACTTTTTATTTTATTAACGGCCCACGGTCCCATTGACCGACGGCCCACTGGGAAATTTTTCGGTAGCCCGGTGGGCCCATCCGCCCCTGATCGCAAACTAAATGTTCAAAATTGATATGTGGACTATGGCAAGGGCAACAAAAAATCATCTCATTCACAGTCTTCTAGTAAGTCTTTTTAGTTTTAACCCACTTGATTGCGGAATAAAACTTTTTTTTTTGAAACAATTTGAAGAACCAAATTGAAGCTAGAAATGGATAGTTGACAAATATTATCTGACGCTCCTATGTACGTCGAAAACGTAATGCTAATGATTATGTCTTAAAAAACAGGCCAATAAGGAACTAAGACGTTCACGAGTTTTTATTTAAGAAGAAAAAACAGCGGAATGCTATTAAATTAGAAGGTGGAAATTGGAGATAGGGATGAAAATGCATTCTTTTCAGATTATGAAAACTGAAAACTTTTTGTGAAGAATTAAATTTCCCATTGAAATGGCTTGTTTAAAAAATTTTAAAACATTAATTTCTTTATGCCAAAAATTTTGAAACAAAAAAGAAAATAAATGCCAAATTTTTTTCTTCTCTTTTTTGCTTCTTTGCCTATAACTTTTTTTAGGTCAAAGTTAAATATAGACACTGCTTTATACAAAAAAAGTAGACAAAGTTTTCTTTGAAATGCTGAGTTAAAAAATTTTTTTTGTTATAATTTGACCGAAATATGCGGTCATTCGTACATAGCCGTACGTATTTTTTGCTTTTTATTCCTCTTAAATTGTCAACAGATGATGAGATTGCCGGACCAAGTAGAACAAAAACAAAAGTAGATTTTGATTTTACTCAACTTTTTACAAAAATTGCACTGTAGTTGTTGACAGTTATCCTAGTGACTTAGATATTGGTACATAAAGTGCAGAAAGGCTGCATCAAACTAATCAAATTGGCTCAGGAGTTCAAATTAAAGATTATTTGAAACCATTTTCAAAACCCGATAACTTTCTATCAAATGAAAACAATAAAAAAAAACTTTATTGTATATTTGATTCAAAAATTCAAGGAAGTTAATATTGGGGCAGTGCAATCGGATGAGAATGCAGATATTTTCATGGTACAATACAAAAAAAAAAGCATGATAGTCAAAAAATGGAGTTATTATAGGCCAAGATGTAGACCTTCTCATCATTTTATCACTTTTGCCAGAACAATATCAAAATATATATCTTTGCAAACTAAATCTAGGAAAAGTAACGTCAAAATTGTATAATAAAAAAGTTTTAATTTTCTTCAACAACAAAAGTATCTCGGATTTTGTGATACTACATCTGCATTTTTCTACATTGGCGAAAGAAATGTATGAAATTCATAAATAAAAATGCTATACAGCTACAAACATAATATAATATGGACACGTTTTTACGTAACAATGTAACTGAAGACGAAATAAGTTCTGCTTCAGAATATATTAGAGCTTTTTTAAGAGAGTATAAGAGAGATAAAAAGCAAAAAAAGGCTATGTTCGAATGACCGCATATTTTGGTCAATTTCTAACCGAAAAATATTTTCAACCCAGCATTTCAACGAAAATTTTGTCTACTTTTTTTGTATGAAACAATGTCTATACCTATCTTTGACCCAAAAAAGTTATAGGCAAAAGAGCAAAAAGAAAAAAAATCAAAATTTTGGTTTTTTTTCTTTTTGTTTCAACATTTCTGGCACAAAAAAATGGTTTAAAATTTTTAAATAAGCCATTTAGATGGGAAATTTAATTCTTTACAAAAAGTTTTTTAAAAAGTATATCAAAATTTTGCTTCATTTGCGAGAAATATTGAAAAAATTGAAAAGGGTGCATTTTCATCCCTATCTCCAAATTCCACTCCCTAATTTAATAGCTTTGTAGAGTATTGGTGCAATATCGCTCTAATATTGGTGAAATATTGCAATATTGAACCAACATTGTGCCGATATTTGTGTTCCATGAATAAAAATAATTAGGTGAATGTTCAAAAAAATAGTAGACATAAGTAATTGAAGAGGTCGCGTGTAAAACTGGTTAAATCTATATTTTACCAAAATAGAGTAAAACATGTTTTCCATATAAACTTTGTGCCCTCTACACGATTATGAAGTTGTTTTTGAGAAAAATCGATTACATCTTGTTTAAAAAGCCTATCAAAGTTGGTGTTTTGAGGCAAAGTCGGTTATATCTCAAATTTGATGAATATGAAGAACAGATAATGAGACGGATAGAAGAGAGACGAGCTGAGTCTGATGATGATAGTCCATTTGTGGTTGTTTTTAATTTTTTTTCTAAGTTTTTTTCTAACTTTATAAAAAAAATTTAGTTTTTTTTTCAAGTTCTTGTTTTTTTATGTAGCAGAATAAATTTATTTTTTAAAAGAATTTATTAATTTTTCGTGCAAAACCGGTTATATCCATTTGTTTTTTTACTTTTAGGTGAAAACCTTTGGACAATTTATAAAAATTATTCTAGATATACCATGCGCAGCCATAATCTCAACAATTCCATGTTTGAACTGTTCAATTATTCCTTTGGGATAGAAGAGAAACGTTTTTTTGAACATTTTACAAGAATGGATTTAACAGGTTATGCACGCGACCTCCTCAATTGCGATAATCCACTTGTAACTAAAAGTGACGTTAGGTACACTCTTCTTCTTCTTCAACTGAATAAATTCAGCCTAAGCCTAGGGCTTGTTATTTCCAGCCACTGCTTCGTTTCCTTGACAGTGCTAGATCTGT
Organism: Rhagonycha fulva; assembly: GCA_905340355.1. NCBI lineage: Eukaryota > Metazoa > Arthropoda > Insecta > Coleoptera > Cantharidae > Rhagonycha > Rhagonycha fulva. The sequence goes on from HG996556.1 coordinate 43,499,191, forward strand.
GAGCATATAAATTGTTTAAATATATAAATTATTAACTCGTTGATATTAAAACTTCAAAATATCGAGTTATTAATAAATTAAAAATTAATTAAATGATTTAATAACGAAATAATTGTTTGAAAGCTCAATAAATCTTTTAATTAATTTTTAATTTATTAATAACTCGATATTTTGAAGTTTTAATATAATATAAATTGTTTAACGTCCAATAGGTAGTTTGCTAGACTTGCCTACAGACGAGCCTGTAACCCTGGTTTTTATGCTAATGATGGCCATTCATTAACCCACGAGGACCACCGGCTTAACGTGCCTTCCGAAGCACGGAGACTTAGTCATAAGAAAGTTGCCCTTCTCCGGATTTGAACCCGGTACCTTGCATTTGCAGTTGATCGCGTTACCTGCAAGGAAAATGACCGTCTGTAGGTACACTCTAAATTATTGAATTTTTATTCCTTCCCGTTTACCTTCAACTTTAATTTAATTTTATAATTACGTTTAATTTTTCCTTCTGTTAAGCAACTCTAATTTATAATTTTCTTCCAGCTTTCTTCATAATTGATCCTCCTAAATTCTTACATTCAACCTAGTTCACTATTATATTTTATAAAACCATAAATTTGATATCTGTTAAAGCCGAAAGCATTGATAATTAATACAAAGTCAGAATGTCTCTGCTTGCAAGAAAAAGTTCAAGGAAAAATAGCTTAAAGATGGTAAGGTGTTTGTTCAAAAGAGTGGGTGTGTTTGGTTAGTTGTAGTGTTTGAGATTTTAGGAGTTGTAGTAGTGGGTTATAAAAATTTCCAGGACATCATTATAAGTTAATCCACGGCATTCACATTGCAGAAGGTTATCAGAAGGGTCTATAACATCTTCTAAATCTTTGGTTTGTATTCTTGTAAAGTTTTTGACTTTTTTAGTTTTGAAAACGTTTGACCAGGAATGGGGGTATAGAGCGACGTGTAGCGGTCCGTGTCGCATCGCATTCGGTAAACTATGCTGTCGTGAGCTTCTTGGTTTGGACTTTTTTTTATACCTTTTTATACTATTGAGCGAGGAAGTTAATAGACACTCTCGTAGCATACTTAGAAGTGATTGTTAGTGTTCTGATTTTTTGGAACCAAATGTAGTTGTGGAGATTGAAAGAGTTGTCTTTTTAGAGCAAATTTCTTACGGAAAAATTTGGTAGTTTAAGGAGGTTTTGTGATTTATAATGACGTTTTGGGTGAGGTATCAGCTGTGACGGTGTTTGCTTTGCCGATTTTGTCGTGTCGTCAAATGTAGAGTAGGAGTTTTTTCTGGGAGGGAGGGAACGGCATTTTGGTCGTTTTTGGGTTTTTAAGTTAGAGAGATCTTTGTCATTTGTGTCCTAATCGTTTGAAGAGTCTTTTCCTTGTGGAAGAAGTATCGTGAGTTTTATTTGGAATACAAAATAATGCGTGGACGCCTTGGGTTGCGTAGAATACCTAAAGGGACACGGCTGTTTCAATTAGTTCAGACTCGTTTTTTGATTCCACTGCGTCATTAAATTCGGGATATTCGTTCGGATCTTTATCGTCATCTGCTAGGGTACTACTTATTTTTTGAATAGTGACGGCTTGGAACTTTATTGTTTTGTATTGCACCATCATTTGACCAACATTGCATTGTTTTGGGAGAGCTTATTTTGGACGATATCTGACAGCAATTTAATTTCTTGATTCTTGATTTGATCTGCAGCTAGCAAGTCTTCGTGGTTTAAAGGAAATAAGATTGATGTGTTTCTATATAGATGTATGTAGATGATATGGGGTTGTTAATAATAGTAAAATAGTAAGAGCAAGCTTGACAGCGAAGCTGCAAGCCAATATGACTGTTAAAAAACGTTGAAGAAACTTGAAAGTTTTAGTTGGTAAAACTTCACAAAATAAAAAGTAAAAGTAAATAATACAGATGTTTACTAACACGGTTTGGGTTGATTCTATGCCTAAGAGTTTCTTACAATATTATTATACTCTCCATCTGGATAATTTGATTAATTGTTGTTTAATTTCAAAATTAGCTATTTATATTACGGAATTGCAAGTTTATAAATTATTTTAGTAGGTTAAAAAATCACAATAAACTAAAAATTCTGTCATTAACATAGTAATTAGAGGTTGTTGGAGCATAGAAGTTCCATGGTTTCATTTCGGACGAAGTAAGAAATTTATTCTGGTAATTTTTATTTAAAAAGAGAGGGAGACTCACTGCATACTACCCTTGCCTTAAGAAAACGGCATTTTTAAATGATGAACAATTGTTCATCATGAATGATGCTATGATGACCAGATTCGAGCGTACCGATCAAGAAGAAAAACAAATTAATTAATAATAGTAGGTACAAGTTTGTTAATTCAGAAATTGTAAGTAATGAATTTAAAAGTTGGTTTTTCATTACTGGAGAATCACGAAATAGCTTTCTTGGTAACCAAGTCTATCTTCTTTTAAATTCTAGTGAGACCGCTAGCAGCCACAACAGTTATTTTATTTACATAGTTTCTATTTTGAATTATGCAGTTGTTATGATGTCATGAATGCACTTGACTGCTAGTCGGAATTAAAGTTTCCAAAAATATCTGATCATTCTTGTTGTTGATCATTCAACATAAACCTTCTTAACATTTAAAAGTGATGCACTGTTGCATTCGAGTCAACAGAAAAAGTGCACTTTAATTAAAACTTGGTGTTTCAATGTGACTCCTTTTTCCTTTTAATCTTTGTAATGTTAAAAAATATTTTTATTAAGAAAAACCAAAACTCTAATTTATAAAATACCCAGCAAAAAATTATAATGTAAACCGTGAACAAACTTAAAATGGAGTACAGATTATTTATGCTGGTAGAATTTGTTAAAAATGTTTCCATTTTCTTTTGAAATTGAGTTTATCGCCTAACACAGTTTTCAGTTATAAAACAGCGTTTAAACAGTTAAAAAAACTATGTTCGGCAAGCTCTTCTTATAAAATATTTAATATTGTATTAGTAATTTTAATGTAAATTTTCAAGTTTACAATTTTCAATTTCAATTTTAAATTTAATTCAAAAAATGACGTTATCGTCAGAGAGCATTGCAGCCGTCTAACAACTGGGAAAATCGCGCGAGAGCGATAAAAACTACAAGCGCTTACAGTAGCAAACCTTTGAAGCAAAATTTTCAGCAGTTAAATTTTTTTTATCAGATTATCAGCACATTTTTACTGAACACGTTCCCACTAGTGATGTTATAAATCAAAAAATGATCTAAAAAAAGTTTGATTTGTTTCAGGACATTTTAAAAGTAGAACAAAGAGGAAGTAAAATTTTTGGGAATTTTTTGTGTAATTAAAGCTAAACAAATTAAAAAAAAATTAATTAACGCAGGAATAGCAGTCTTTTTAGTGTTTATAATCTAAAGAGGTTTTCTTTGTTGAGTAAATAATGTTGAACTGAAAAGTTATGTGAGCTAAACGCAATGAAGTGGGAAAACCAGCTTAGCTGAAATGGTACGGTATATACATTTCTGAAAAGTCCAATGGTGCAAAACATGAAGGTGTAGTCGAGAAAGTGTGTAGATACATGCATTTTACAAGAACCTCAGTGGCACTTCACGGTCGTGTGCATAATTTAACCCTCGGTTCGTACATATAAAATCAATTTAATTTACACACTTGGAAATTCTATTTTCTTGTTATGGTGTTCAAGTTTCACCTAACAATTTTATTTCAACTGCTGGTTCAAATGTATTGCATTCATCTTCAATCTTAAAAACCATTCAACTAGAATAAAAATCCCAATAAGGGGCCATCAAGGACCTATTACAACTGTTTACAATTTTTTTAAAAGCTTTCCATTTACTTTTGAAACCTAAGTCATCTGAAAACATTTTTTATACGATAAATTAAAGGCCAATTTGCTACTTCGTTTCAAAGTACATAAAGCGGATGCTTTAGAAAATTAACGTTAAAAATAAAAGGACATTTAGAAAAGTTTCATGTCTCCTGGGAATTACGTCAAGAAAGTCGATAATGTATCATATTTTTCTTTCGATTTTCGTCCAACCTATTTTCTAAAGTAATTCAAATATCATCAGTTCTGTCAATTCGTAACAAAAGCTGTCACGTATCTGTTGCTTATAAATTTTAGCAGAAAATGTAGAATTATGATAAGCGCAGCTAAACGAGTAAGTTATGCATTTGGCGTGTGAAATTGAGCGAGTAATCTACTCCGAAAATAACTTCCCGATTCACTGCATCACCTAGAAATGAGAAGAAAACTTTTAAAGTAAAGTTTGCTTTTTATATTCTCTCAAGTTTGATATTTTGGTGCAAACTTTTTGAATATTAATTTTTATGTTTATAGTTTCAAAATTGAATTTTAAAGTTTAATTAAGTTGTAAAAAAAATAATTTTTGTTTCAGATGGAACCATTCCAGGTGTAGATGTGACTCTTCCACAATTTCACACAGCTTTAAGCGGAGATTTACACGTGGAAATTGCATCGTCTTCATTTCCCCCTCTACTTTTACAACTTTCTCGTGTAGAAGGAAGCATAACGCAAGCCCTAACGACGATTCAAGTTCTACCAGAAGCTCGAGCTTTGTCATTAAACAAAACAATAGTCAAAATAGCGTGCGGCTATTTCTCTAAAGGAGGCACTTACTTTGTTTTAGTAAAAAAACAACCACCCAGTTATGGTGGTAATACAACGGAAGAGGATCCAAGTTTAGTAATAACAAAAAGTTTGGATGTTCGGTGGCCAATGCCGCAATTGTCCTTAACACCAGAACACGTACAAACGTATCCAGAAAATCCAGTAAAAGCTATTTTAGAATTTCCTGAAGTTGTTTGCCCACCTGTAACTGACAGCCCCGTAAGCGCAATTCCTGAATTTTGGTTAGAATTACATTATTGTGGTCATTCCTTGTTGACGTGTGATAACGAAAGAGAAAACTTCAATCGATCACACGTTCAGGTAAATCGAGTTAGAAATAAATTGGAATGAATATTTAATTTTAAAAAATGTATCCTCTTCCAATTAGATTTTATATTCCGAACAAGTACGTGGCTTTCCTGGACAAAGAGAATTAACTCTACGATGTGAACTTTTTGGATTGGCCGGACATTATTCCCTCTTGTTACGACCTACTACACCTACTCCAATTTTACCACATACAGCTGCATACGTTAAGGTTATTATGAATAATTTTATTGCTCAAATTTGACATCAAAACCAGCAAATTGAAATAATAAATTCACCTTAAATACCTAATTTTTTAACTCTTTAAATTAAACTTTAAGAAAAATTAATACAATAAAACTTCATTTTTAACAACCCAATTACATTTAAATTTTCTTTTAATAGAATTTTCTGTCAAATTTATCATTTTAATGTATTTTTTACAACCTATCCAATTTCAGCTTTTATAGCTCAATTATAAAGAAGCAAATTAACATGTAACCAAATTATTATATTTTGTTGTACGAATTACAGGTAGAATGGAGCGATCAATTTGTGTTCAACGTTCATGCACGCAGTATTTTTCCGTGCGAAGTACATGGGGGAGGAATTACAGTTTTATTTCAATATCCATCGTGTATTTTGGATTCCGGTGACCGTGTGCGATTATTTGCCCGACTTCGTGCCAACGTTGCATCTTTGACGCCACCGACGTCGCTTGAATACGTGGCGGAACAGAAAATTACGAGAGGACAACACAGTTTACATTTTGATTGCGATTTGTTTACCGAGCGGTACATAGAATACTGCTTTGTGTACGTGAGCAAAGCCATCACAGGAGCGGTAGCTGATGTTCGTATGGACTGCGTGCCCACGCTTCCAGTTTCAGGTAAATATTATGAAATGCAAATTTTGCTTTCTCATTTTTGAGTGCGTACTTGCTGATCTAGAACCTTGTAGGTTTGTCTTTGAGGCCTCAGTGGCGCACACTCACCCATTCAAAATCGAATAATGTCGTAAAACGTTCAAAATTAACAATTACAGACAGACCGGAACGTCATTTTGTGCGACCCTCGAAATGACATTTATCCTTTTAACTACATCAGCGGGTAGTCATTGGCTTTAACTGCACCGGTCGTAATAAATATCAACAAACATATACCTACCTATTATTGTAGATAAAGGTAATTGATTTACAGTTCACAATAAATTTATTAAGACTTATTGACGCCATATCGATATAATAAATTTTACTATATGTAAGTGACAGCTATAAAGAAAGTTTCTCTTTAAGCAATGAATTGTAAGCGTCTTGGAATACGTTTATGAAACATTCTTTTCAATAATAAAATTTAAAGAAGCTAATCTTGGAGATTCAATAACAGATGAAAATCCGGAAAATCAGTAAAGATGGGGAACAACATTCTCGTAGTTTTTTTGATCTGAATGAATCTTAAATATTTTTAATACTTAATAATATTTTGTGTTACATCAAAAATTCATAATTCATAATAAATTATTTTCCAATCTTATCTTAAATCTCTAGCGAATTGTACCACTTTATGAATTGCAAATTATGTTTATATCTCAACGGTTAGGAAAATATTCGTATATAATATTACAAGTTTATGTGAAAATCGGCATGAGTTAGGACGAGTATCAATATCGAAATAATTAGAATGTCAATATTAAGTACCTACCAATGTTGAGACTATCAAATAACGTTGAAAGTTCCTGATAACACGATTTTGAAGCAATATTCGTGCAATACAAGTTATTCAAAATTGCTTATTTTGTACAAAATGCAATATTCAGTTTAAATATGTATCTACCGGGTGCTGAATGAGTTAGGCGAACATAGAATATTAACGTGTAAAAACTTATTTTTATAAATTCCTGCTTCCCTAATTATTTTAGAGAAAAATTGAAAGATACAAATATAATGTAGAAATATAAACTACGAATGATAAGAGCATTAGATCTTATCTAGCTTTTACGTAAATGATCAAAAAATTCTTTTAAAATTGTTAAAATTTTTATTTATCAAACTGGCTATGTATAAGTTTCCAAGGTAATATTCCATTTTATGAAATTAAAATTTAATAAAGTGCAAAACTGTCAACAACATGCAATTGTTTTTTATTACTTATCAAAAATAATTACCTCGGAAACTTACATGGCAAGTTTGATAAATAAAAGTTTTAACAATTTCAAAAGAATTTTTTGACCATTTACGTAAAAGCTAGATAAAATCTAATGCTCTTATCATTCGTGGTTTATATCTCTACATTATATTTGTGTCTTTCAATTTTTCTCTAAAATAATTAGGGAAGCAGGAATTTGCAAAAATAAGTTTTTACATGTTAATATCCTATGTTCGCCTAACTCATTCAGCACCCGGTATAAGTAGCACTTTCCTGATACTCATTTCGAATATCAATATTCAGCATCAATATTAAGACTATTTACAGTGTCAATGCCTCGATGCCCTAACTGATGCACGTGGGTACCTCTCTACGTTTCGGCTCACCAAACTCATTGAAGTGAATAACAAATATGTTGAAGCTATAAAATATTTTTCTATTCACTCATTTTTTTTTCATAAACTTAAAGTAGGTACTTCATTTCCAAGATTGCTCGAAGCTTCATTAAAACATACGACAAAATACAAAAGTGACATTTGACAAATACTTAATGTTCAACAAATTTGAAGTACAATTCAAAGCAATTTGATGCCAAATTTGTTGATAATAATTAATATTTATCATTCTGCATTGGAAATGTTATAATACCTATTGCAATTTAGATATGCTAGATATGCACCTACATAAATATAAATACAATATTGAATATAGTAGTTATATACATTACACCAATATTCAATATTGCTTCAAAATTGTATTACTACCAGTAACTTTAATTCAAATCAAGTTATATTTGCTTATAATTTTTAAAATATTATTCTTTATATTTTTTATGTGTGCCTGGAGTAAAACGTTGATTGTCAAGACAGCTCGGGAAAAAGTCTAGCCTTCCCGGTGTTGGAATATAATGAGTTTGAATTGCAGTGACAATTGGATACCAATGATTTTCGATATATCAGTTAATGTCATTTGTTCACACTACTGCTCTTCCATACGTGGGGCGTGGGGCACAAGCAAAAATCAACCTTCCTAACAAAAATTAGAAGAGTATCCTGATATTGTTATTTCAGTGTTAAATAAACATTTAAATATTTGTCTATTTATAATATAATACATACATTGACATAGTACACTGTAAGGTATATTTAAAAATAGTATAACTTACATCCTCTTATTCCTGGGGGTATGGAATACCCCCCAGACCCCCCGGTCCTAATACCAAAACATATTTATATATCCATTTGAGACGGTTACGATTTAATGTATTTAATGACATAACATGCACTATATTTGCTTTTGTACCGGAAGGTACAAAAACAAATGTTTTTGGTGTTTAATTTAACACCATCACTAACTGCAAAATTCAAATGTAATCTATCCAATTATAATAATTTGTTATAAAGCACTTCTTTATTTAAATATCATTTATATGGACGTTTCTAATTGGTTTGCTCATTTATGACTAATTAAAAAAGTTTAACATCCTAAAAAAATTACGACCTACGAAGGATATGTGCAAATTTTTTCTAAGGTTACTTTTTTCAGGTAAAGGATTAAGGATTAATCCCCTAACCTAGGGCTTAATCAGATAATAGAATTAATCCTTAATTATTTTATAAAATAAATTTATAAACAGTATAAAATAAAATTTTCAGTTTTAAAATTAAAATTAAAAAAAGACCAATTTCAAAATCTTGAATTGCAGTTTAACCAATCAACATGGCTAAAGACAGGGTTTATATAAAATGTAGTTTAAATTAAAAATCTCACAAATCTCTTGTTTAGCGGTAAATAAAAAATATTTTTTTTCTAACACTAACCTAACCTAAGCTCAACCGGCAAATACCTCTTTTAATGGTTCACTAATAAAAAATCTCGTTTTTTAATACTAACCTAAGCTCGATCGGTGGATATCTCCTTTAACGGTTTACTAATTAAAAAATAGAAAAATGTTCAAGCAAAAGTGATTAATATAAAATAAATAAAAATAAGGGTAAAAAGATGCAAAAAAAGTTACACTCATTTGTACTTAAAAATGCGATACCAAATTGAACTCCAATCGATACTACGGCAATTTTTAACGGAGACCTTCAGAAAAACTTGATGATTTGGAAACTGATTGTAGTATACTATGTGAAGCTGTTAACGTAACCTAACAATAATCAAAGTGGGTAGACATGTGCGGGGAGAGGGCAGAGAAGCATTTGCTCTCTCAATTTTGCCAATGACGTTTCCAATTTAAGTTGTTATAGACAATTTGTGGACGAAACGTACTGGAAAAATACAAATACTATTCTCATTGTCGGTCCAATCAAGTATAAATGGATTTATTTACTACAGCCATTCAAACAAAATAATAATTAAATACCTACTGTATAAAACTGATCAAATAATAACGTAATAGCCTACTAGTCCAGTGCTTTTACCTTCAAAAATGGTAAAAAAAGAAAGAAAATTATAGTAGGATGAAACCCATTGGAAAAGGTAGATAATATAACAAAAATAAAAGGAAAAATAAATTACGGGCGATCTGAGGTCGGAAAGGGGAAGGGGCTAAGTTTTTAAGGGTAACAAACGGTTTATCTCAATTTCCAGCAAAACTGCAAGTCCTATGAAAAAAAGTTAAAAGGCAAAGTTGTAGGTAATAAAAAGATCTACAACTTTTCTATCGACACTTTTTTTACGTAATCTCAAAATTTATGTGAAAAATTCAAATAACCGAGTTTTTGGTTTTTGATTTTTATCTTTAGCAAAAAAATTTATTTTTTTACGAAATTTGGTGAAAACTTACCTTTGTGTGTCCCAAAAATACGGTAATTTTTTTAATTTAAAATATTCATTTTTTCACCTTATTTTGACTTAATATCGAAAAAGCACCCTAATTTTCAATCGAAAATTCTCACGTCAAAATATCTGCTTTTTTAAAAAAGTTGGTGTGTTTTTTATTTGTTGAAATCTCTACTTTCTGATGGTATAAAAAAATATTTATTACTGTGGTAAAAAATGTTCTCAGAAAATGCAAATAATGAAAAGAACTTGAATCTGAAAATCATATCTTTAATATTTAGAACTACTATTTTTGCATGTTTTTTTCAATATTTATGTTTTATGGATATTTGTAATTTTTTATTTACTATGTATAACATGAAATCTTACGTTTTTCGAGTAATTAAAGTGTAAATTTTAATAAATAGCTCAAAATTGTAGGTACATAATAATTAAAAAAAAAATTTTCGGATTCGAGTTGTTTTCATTATTTGCATTTTCTGAGTGCATTTATCATAGTAATGTATATTTTTTTATACCATCAGAAAGTAGAGATTTCAACAAACAAAAAATACACCAACTTTTTTAAAAAAGCAGATATTTTGACGTTAGAATTTTCCATTGAAAATTAGGGTGCTTTTTCGATATTAAGTCAAAATAAGGTGAAAAAATGAATATTTCAAATTACCGTATTTTTGGGACACACAAAGATAAGTTTTGACCAAATTTCGTAAAAAAAATAAATTTTTTTGCAAAAGATAAAAATCAAAAACCAAAAACTCGGTTATTTGAATTTTTCACATAAATTTTGAGGTTATGTGAAAAAAGTGTCGCTACAAAAGTTGTAGATCATTTTATTACCTACAACTTTGCCATTCAATTTTTTTTCCATAGGACTTGCAGTTTTGCCGGAAATCGAGATAAACCGTTTGTTACCCTTAAAAACTCACCCCCTCTCCCTTTCCAACCTCAGATTGCCTGTAATTTATTTTTCTTTTTATTTTTGTTATATTCTCTACTTTTTCCAATGGGTTTCTTCCTACTATAATTTTTTTTTGTCTCAAAAATTATCGACCCTGGTCTATAAGCTACTCAGGTGTAGAGAATTTCAACTTAACAGTGCACATTTAATTAATTATGTTTGAATTTTGTAAGCAAAATTACTGAAGAAACAAACCAAAATTTGTAGTGTGTTTAACGAAATGGTTCACTCTTTTGCAACAAATTGTTCAAATTACCAGCCTGACGATATAAACAAATAAAGTTGATTTACGTCCAGTTTAAAAGCGGCTAGCTCTCAACTATCTGTTATCTGCTGTTGTACTATCAAAACGCATCGTGGAGGCTATCCAATCATTGTGTTTTTTAGACGGTAACTTTTGGGGCAAAGAGTGATTTTGTGTTGAGTATTGTGCGATCTACAAACAATGGTGTCAATGCAGAATCGTAAGTAAATTTTTTGCAATTTAAATGGTAACTTTTGAAGATCTTTGATGGTCTTTATATGTAAAGGGAATAGGGACATGCAAACATGTTAGGTTGCAAGCAACTTAAAAAAAGGGTTTATTCATATGTTGAAAAAAGACAAGCGAACTCACAAGGTTAGAGTGTTATGAGGAACGTAGATACAAAAGCGTAACGATGGTAATACAGTGATGGTAAATAATAAACTAGTGATTTGACCGATGCACGGTGATATAGGTCTAATCTTTAACTAGTAATTAATATAATCCATACGATAATTTTATTATATTATTTTAATGAACAAACGAGTTAAATTACATTTTGCTTGATTATTTTAATTAATAACATCTAATTGTACCATTATTATTTCTACATAAATAAAACCAGGAACCGAATTATTTAATATTTATTTTGAACAATAATATTAATAATTCTGACTTGTATAATTTTACAAAGTTAGTAAGCTCAATAATTAAAGCTGTAAATGTGCTTTGTGAGATTGTCCAGTATAACGTTTGAAAATAAAACTGCGTCCTTCACTATCTTTCGTCATTTGAAAGCGTCAGCATTGTTTTTAATAAATGTAAACACAAGCAATTATTAGGTATCTGGTCCCAAAAATTAAAACAAAAATTATTATTTTGTGTGAAAATAGAAATTTTATTATTTATTCTGAATTCTACAACAAGCGGATATTTTCTCAACACTTAAGAAGTCTTGCACGTTACAGACCAGCTTTATGTCACTATGACTATCCAGCGATCAATGTTTGGGATATGGCAATATGTAATTATTTTATATTTCTCATAAATTAAATTTATTATTACGTTTTAGTTAAGTTTTTTTGTTAAATCTGTCTTTGAAATGTCAATTAGAATCGTGGATATTTAAGGGTGACGTTGTCAAGCGGACAATTGTTGAATTGTTGATGATGTAGTTCTATGTAAATAGTTAATTATCGTATAAAACGGGATGCAATAACATTGCAATAACCAAAGTTTGTAAAAATTCCATTAACACCTCTGGCTGTTCAAAGTATCAAACATTAAAATTCACTTAGAACCAAATCAACTATTAGAAATTAATATTTTATGATTGCATGTGTGAGTGTCAAACTCACAGTTTAATTAAATAGTTAAATTGTAACAAAAAGAGCAAAAATGGGCCAGTAGTTTTTTTGGTAATTGGTTAGTACGTTTGAACATACAATAACAGCTAACTCGTAACAATCGCTTGCCGAAGTTTGTAATTTATAATTGTTTTATTTTATTTAGGTATTTGTTTATTGTTTGTCGAAAATTTAAATAATTACAACTGTAGGTAATAAATTTACCGTCGTAACCTCATCAACAAAATATGTTGAACTTTAATGATTGTGTTGGAATACCTAATACCGAATTGATCCGGTTATTAGAGTTCGAAGCGCCCTCTAATAAATTTTTATTAAAACAGTACTTTATATACTACAATTTTGAAATTTACAAATAGTTAACAATCATTTTTTGTTTAGTTAAAGGTAACAGTAACTTCGCTACTAATGTCCGGTTTCATAAAGCTTTTAACAAAGCGTTAAGTTTAACTAACCAATAAAAAACGTCCGTTAGCACAAACAAGTAAATAAAAATTATTCGTTAGTGTTAAAATTATATGAAATTGCAGATAATTCGGAACCATGATGACGTCAGAATACGCATATTTGATATGGAATTGTACATAATGAAACACCCTGTGTATGCTTTTACTGAACGACGCTTTGCCAGTTAAGATAAGTTTCCACTGGTCCCGCTATTCGTAAACTTAAGGCCGTGTGACACTCATATTATTTTGTCGTTAAAATTCTGTTGAAATTTCATGAGAAATTTCATGATAAATTTTAGCACGTGTAAAACCTTAAAATTTCAATACAAATTTCATGACAAATTTCATGAGAATTTTATGCGAGACATGTTCTATTTTTTTTACCTGAATACTATTATTACCTGGTTAGGTAGTAGCACGTAGTAGGTACTATTATTACCAGAAAAGGTGAATACAGGGGATACTATGTTTGTATTGATAATATTATTTTGAAATGTTAATTGCGTGTCGCTGTTAAATATTTAGTTAAAAGAAGCTCACTTATTATTAATTATATAGCAATTAAAAAATAATAAAAAAAAATTAATATTTTAATTTAACAAATATTTATGGTTCAAAAAAATTTATGTGACAAGAAAAAGTAGGTTTCAGATAATAAGAATAAGTTTTTAATCCTTGCGATCCGTGGTGTTAGTTTCTCAATATTTTTTCAAAAAACGTGCTACAATCAGTCAATTGTTAGGGCCAATTTCATGATCGCACTGATAAACAAAGATATAAGCAAAAATCACAGTATAACTGATGAATCCTGATTAAATTACAATTTACATTACAATAACACTTTGCAGACTTGGGGCCATTTTGCTATTGACAATTGACAGACATCATGCGCTTGCGTCAAATTTTACAAAGAAACCGAGTGTCATACAGAAAAATTTCTCATGAAATTTGTCATGAAATTTGTATTGAAATTTTAAGGTTTTACACGTGCTAAAATTTATCATGAAATTTCTCATGAAATTTCAACAGAATTTTAACGACAAAATAATATGAGTGTCACACGGCCTTTACAAATTCAAACCAGTCAAAATTGATGTAAAAATTATGCATTTTTAATCTCGACTTCTGAATAAAATATTGAGGTCTAAATAAACAATTTTGAAGAAAAAATTATGGAAAGATTTAAAATAATGTCTTTCATTTACTAAATAATGTTTATGGATTATTGCTGTGCACTGTCATTATTTTCCCGGATTTTCTGAAGAATAATTATTTATCTTGTTTTATTTTCAAATGCACCCTTGCTGTCTGAAAACCACGAGCCGTCACTGGATATATAATACGTAATGCACTACAGCAAGGAAGTTAATTTCAACTTGATTATCCCTAAGCAAGCATTTCTCAAAGAAACTTGACGTTCTAATTTAATTGCAGTAAATTCATACCTTAGTTTCTCGCACATACTATGTAGTATTGTTAATTAAAGCATGACTTACAATTTTCTTATTCCTTTTTAAACTTTTTCAGAATCCGAAAGTGGCGGTTGGGGACCTTGGAGTTCCTGGACGCCTTGTTCGAGTACATGCATGGGTGGAACGAGGAATCGTTATCGTTTTTGCGACTCACCCCCGCCGAGATACGGAGCTAAGTTTTGTGAGGTAAGGCATCCCTGTTCGACTGTTACCATTATCGTTTGTATTTATAGCTTAGTACTCCAAAATCACAAGATGCGCTTTTCTAAGAAATAATATTAATCAATAAGGTAACTATAGAAACCACAATTTACAAACGTATGTAAAACACAAACTGACATTATTTTTGTGACTAAATTTTAACAAAAATCTTATTATAATGGGTAAAAAGGGTGGAGGAAAGAAGGGAAAGAAGGGAAAAAAAGCAAAAAAAGTTAAAGAAGTTATTATCGAACCAGGTAGAGAATTTTATGAAGCGATAATTGCAAATTTGAACAGAGAATTGGCAAGCTTAAGAACAACGACCCTTGAATTGGAAAGAAAAAATGAGCAGTTGCAGGAAAAATTGAAAAATCTCGATACAGATCGTAATGATGTCATTGCCTACCTTCAGCGCACAATAGTGGAAACCAGCGACGAAAGTAGTGTGTTTAAAAATCTTCTGAAAGAATCTGAAGATTTACGAGCGGAGGCGAACCGTATACATGCAGAAACCATCAAAGAAATGCAAGAAGACCACAAATTAATGTTCGATCAATTAAACTCCGATATGAAAATGTACGAAGGACAAATAAATGCGCTAGAAGAGTTTAGAATACAAAGGGACGACTTGATGAGCAAGTTTGAAATTCAGGAAGTTGAAATGGAAGAACAAGAAATACGCCACAAAAAGGAGTTATACGAAACCGAAAAAAAGTTTATTATTGAACTAGACAAATTAAAAAAGGCGATGGAGGCCAGACTAGTTCAACTATCGAAAGAATTCCAAGAGGTTACCGAAATTCGTATTGCTGCTTACACTCACGAAGTGATTGAAAAAAATATAACCGCAAATAATCAACTCGATTCGATGCTAAGTACAAATAAAACACAACAAACTGAACACGATAAATTAACAAGCAGTAATGAAATTTTCAATCTGGAAGCTATCTTACATAACCAAGAAAGGAAAATAGCGCTTTCTAAGTTCAACAAGCAGTTCAAAATGATTCAAGAATTTACCAAACAAATTGATAAATTAAAGGAAAATATTGTAAGACTTGAAGCTCTACAAGCAACAGCTGACAAGATCCAAAGGAATATTGATGCAGCTCAAAATGAAAATGCAGAAAGTTGTCGTAAAGCTATAATAGTGGAGCAAAATTTGCACCTTAGTCGAGCCGATCGGATGCGTATAAAAGTCGATTTTGATTATTGTAAAGAAGAATTAGCCCGTTGTTCGATAATCGCTTCCCAAGCTCTCGTGACTCTTACAGCTGCTCTAGAACAAAAAGTTAAGCGCAAAGTAAAACTGAAAAAAATTGCAGCTCGTCGTAAGAATATAATGAAAAAAGTATTAAAATTGTTAATAAGAGCGCGAACAGAAAAGCCAAGAAGGCCTTCGTTGGAATCCATAGATTCGGTCGAAGCAACGTACACTAAAGGTGATTTGGGCTTTGTACCTAAGCCGGTAGCTTTACACGTCGAAATTCCAATTATGAGAACTGTAGAAACAAAAATGGGCGTTAGCTTTGATGACC
Source organism: Rhagonycha fulva (assembly GCA_905340355.1). Lineage (NCBI taxonomy): Eukaryota > Metazoa > Arthropoda > Insecta > Coleoptera > Cantharidae > Rhagonycha > Rhagonycha fulva. The sequence goes on from HG996556.1 coordinate 43,515,308, forward strand.
TAGTGGAGCTTTATCTCGAAGAGCAAAGACAAGCCAGAATGTTAGAATCCATCTATGCAGAAGAGGAGGAAGAGGAAGAAGAGGAAGATGTTTACCTTGATGTACTAACTCCGAAACAAATGCGCCAATTTAAATTCGATATGCAATTTGGGGAACAGGAAGAGGAATATGGTGAATTTGAAGAAGGTGAAAGCGAATATGAATTTGAAGAAGGAGACGAAGAAACTACAATGGTTACGACTACTACAGTGACTACTGAGGTTGGACCCGAAGTTAAACCGGAGGTTCCACCCGAAGTTCAACCGGAGGTTGTACCCGAGGTTGTAACCGAATTAGTAGAAGTCGCAACAGAAGAAACCACCGAGGAAGAGCAATAAACAATTTTGTATGACTATACATTTATATTATATCATGTACCACCAATTTTTAAGAAAAAACTGTTAATTATATTATTGATAATAAAGCTAAAATATGTTTTTATTTTTAAGGGGCCAAGGGTCCAAACAGAAAAATGTGGCCTAGATTATGGAAACAGTTGGGATTGCATATACGGCAATTCAATTTCTGGCGAAATTGGAGGAACCATACCCGAAGAAGAAGCGGAAATGAGTCCTTATTGTAGATGTGGGTGTGTGGTACATTTAGGATCCACCAAGCCGAAACGTCTTATAGCTACCTCTTCCCAAAGTTGTCCAGGTCGAACATTTTGGCTTGTTCAGGTTTGTAATTTAACGAAATGAAATTTGCAACAATAATTTACCATAAAATTTTCAGGCGGATGATGAACATATAATCCAATTTAAAGTTGAACAATTTAGATTGCCTTGCGGATCTCAATGGCTTAAAGTACGTGACGGAAGCTCTTTATCGTCTAATTTGCTTGCAGATTTATCTGGCTCTTCAGATTCCGTTCCATCACAAGTAAACTCTTCTCGATCGACGTTACTATTAGAATTTTTTTCGAACGAGGATATAACAGCCAATCATGCATGCGGAGGTGGATTTTTAGCGCAAGCTATTCAAATTCGTAAGTTTAAATGGTTGTGAGGTAATAAATTTTATCGGTTAACGTTTAATAGGGCCAATAAAATCAAACATAACTGAATTTCCAATAGCACAAGGCATTGGCATTCTTCCAACTGTTGCCATAAGATTAACTGCTGTTCACATAGCTGCAATATTTTTCCTGAGCGGTATTTTAGTTGCCACAGCTTTATTAGGGGCTCAATATTTATGTCGTTATAGAAAATATCACGTAGCTCAAGCTGAAGACCAAGATTCTTTAGCAGATCCTACAGGTTTGTATGACCCCTTAAAAATTTAAAGCCTAAAATAAACATTTCAGCATCTTGTATAAGTATACCGGTAAGGACAAGAGCTTCCTCAAGTACGACTTTATTATCAGAAGTGATTTCTTTGACACGTTTAAGGCCAATAAAATCGCGGCTTAAGCACAACCGGTTAAGAGAATCGATGGATTGCGATCAAAGCGAAGAGACTCAACAAGTGACGCTTGCGTAAGTTTTATTTATGTACACGTTTTTGGTGAAATTATACTATTTTAATAGAAAAGAAGAGGAGGATACTATAAGCGTGACCAGTACGGTCACTTTGACACAACCTGACACGTCAACGAGTAAAAATGAATCCGATGAAATGTTTTCTAGTAGTTTGCGCAGTTCTCCGCTTCCTCATAAAGATATGGTTAGGACCTCTTCCATACAATCAGAAAAGGATAACTTTAGAGAAAAGGATGATAAGGATAGTGTGACCTCGAGAAGATATAGTAACGGGAGTACTGCTACGTTGACCAATGTGAGAACACCAACGAACTCCAATTCCAAAAGCGATCCGGTGCGGTATTATTTTTTTCTAATTTTTCACAGTACACGTTCACCTTGTAAATTTTCTGCAAAATTTTAGCACCAGAGCACTTTTGGAGCGCATGTTTACAGTTTCACCTTTTTTCACTTTTTAAATTTTAGGGTTACTACTCTCCAGCTGCCAGTATGATCAGTAGAGCAAAAATTCGACACACCAACGAAAAAGAATGTAAGGATAAAAAAAATCGGGAAAAATTATTGGCTGGTCCTATGGGATCGGAATTTTCTTTGGCCGGTCCGGATGTCGACTTAGAAATGGATTATTACGACTACAACGTGGTTAATGCGGGTGCAGCTCCTGGTTCCTACTTAGGAATGGACCCAGCTTTTTTGGTGTGGATCCCACCACTCGATGAAGATGGTGAAATTTTGCCCGACATCGAAGAAGACTACCCTCAATATGATGACATAAAACCGAAACAATACATCGATCCTGGAAGCAATAAAGAGTCGCCAGAAGAAGAACTTCTTTTACCGAAACAAGGAGACAATGCCCAGATAATCAGACAAAAACTGATGGCCGATTTTATTAAAACCAGTAACGAATCGTTACCGTTAGTTAAAAATAATGATGCAAAAAACGTTGTGAACATTCAGTTACAAGAATTTCCTAAAAGTAAATTAGATTTATCTAAGAAGGACGAGTTAAGTGAAAAGGAAACAAAAGTGGAAAAGTCACCGACCGAAAAGAATTTGATGAGCGAAATCAAATTTGCGGACGACGACGAAGACGACTGTATTACGACTGATAATCAGTGCAATATTGAAAGGTCATATCAAGATTCAAATATTTTATCTTCCAGTTAAAGTGTTTTCTATTTTCGATATGGAAGAATTGTTAATTTTTATTTACACCAAAGCATAACTTGTTAACTAAGAATAATAATAGTTTAATAGATAATTTTTTAATTATCAATCAAAATATCAAAATAAATGAGACTGTGTTTAGAGGAATTCTTATTAATTAATCGTAAGATCAAAATATCTCAGGATAAGCAGTAGGTTTTTGAGACTGAATGAAGAAAAAGTTAAAATTGACGAAAAATTCATGTGTAAAATTGACAAAACACAGGGTCGTGCTGATCCAAATTGCAAAGGGTAATTGCACCCAGACATATACCATAATGTGGATCAGTAATTTCTTGCGCTTGTACTTAAAATATTTTTAGGGCGGCCCTGAATATTTAGCTTTAAGGTTCTAGTCACTGTATAAAAGAACATTAAGATTGTTGTATATTAAGAGTATAGTAATTATAACAAATGTAATGGCATGTAAAATGTAAATAAGTATATTATGTAAATGTTGTTCAATTTTGTTATTGTACAAAAAGCTTGAACTAAGTGACATTTTTTTCAATTTTATAAGTTTGCCAGTATCAATTTTTGAAAATTAACTGAATGTATTACATGTATACTGTGTAGAATTTCACCAATTTTGCTTTTTATTTTATATTGAAAATAATACAAAGAATAAACGTAGCGCTAAATTATTTATGCTAAATATTTCCAAACATTTTTATTGTAAAAATAATAAAGAGATTAAAATAATTTATTAATCATTTTTGGATTACTAACATTTAAAAAAACATCAACCAAAATTAAGGTTAATGGAAGTTATCACCAAACTCTACCACTTAATCTTCTGAAATAATTTTTGATTATGCCTGATATTGTACTCTGTCAGCACAAGAACCTAAGATGACTTTCTAGGAAGAGGTCATTCATGAAGTTATATCCCCGTCCTTACTATGCCCCTCCCCCCAAATTGATTTTTGGCTTAAAATTATAGCAGAACTGCAATTTTCCAAAAACTTAAACCTCTTTAAACTTAATTAATAATGTCAAAACCCCTAAACATAGGCCATGCTACTTCAAATAAACCGATAGTACGTGTTCAATGGACTGTGTAGATTTAAATGGACACAAATTTTCTTATTTTTACTCTTAGTGTAAGGCCACACGTGCAGTAAAATGTCGCTAGTAGCAGTAAAGTTGACAAATGCACCTTATAGGGACTGCAGTGCTTGGCCACACGGAGCTGCAAATGTCGCTTGAGAAACGCAAGAAGGCGCATTTTCAAGATAATGTCGCAGCTTCAGCAATGCACATGTGTCAGCTTTTCTTCAACCGCGATATCAGTACTATTCACCTCTTCAATTGCTGTCGTGGTGCACTACTCGTGTGGCCATGGTTTCTACTGCCTTACTGCAGCTTCATTTTACCCCAGCTGCTGGCGACATTTTACTGCACGTGTGACCTCAGACTTAGCATCAAATAGTTGATGCAATATCCATTTCACAACTAGATTTGCAGAAATCTGTAATCACTGCATAGAAACGGCTTATCGATAAAATTGTATCCATAGAAACAACATAACAGTTTGCATTAGTTTGTTTGAAGCAGACACTGACATTTTTGTTAATTTTTTTTCTAAAATTTTTTTTTCAAACTTTGTCAGTTTATTTTGTTGTTGTGTTATTTGTTTTGTTAAGAAAACGTAAAGCGAAATGGCTAAAGGCAAAAAGGGGAAAAAGAAAGTGGTAGAGGTAGATCCAAATAAGCTCACCGAAGTCGATAAAGCATTTTACGAATTACAAATTGCGGATCTAAACAGAAAATTGGTTCGTTATAAAACTCTATCCGATGAATTGGAAGTTACAACCGAAAACTTAAGGGAGGAATTGAAAAAAATTGATCAGGACCGTAACGACGTTGTTACCTACCTAAAGCGTACTGTAAGCGAGAAGAGTGATGAAACCACCGAGCTGCAAAGCAGTCTTGTCGCATCAGAAAAACTCCGAAAGGAGGAGAATTACAAATTTCAAGAAAAGGTAATTGAAATGGAAGAGGAGTATAGATTAATGCACGAACAGTTGACATCCGAAGTGAAATTGTTCTCGGGTAAATTAAACTCACTAGAAGAGTTTAGAACCCAAAGGGACGATTTAATGGCCAAGTTCGAACTCCAAGAAAATTCTATGGATGAACAAGAAGTACGTCACAAGAGAGAATTGTACGAGATCGAAAAAAAGTTTGTTGTTGCTAAAGATAAACTGAAAAGAGACATGGAAGCAAGATTGGTGCAACTTTCCACAGAATTCCAACAAGTTACCGAAGTTCGGATTGCTTCCACCACACATCGAGTTATCAGAGAAAACATTGCAATAAATAACGAACTTGATTCCATGATAGCTAACCATAAGAAAATGGACCTACAAAATCAACATTTGGATGGTAGAAATAAAACTCTTCAAATTCAAGCGGTGCTACATCGAGACGAAAAAAATATGGCGTTGTCAAAATGTGCACTTCAATTCAAAATTATTGAAAAATTAACCGATGAAAATATGCTTATAAGAAAAAATCTTGCAAAATTTGAAGGTGTTGAAGCGGAACTTGTTAAATGCCAAAAAAATCTGGATGCATCTAACGCAACCATCGTTGGATTAGAAGGTAAAGTTAGAATACTGGAACAAAATCTTCATGCTAGTCGATGTGAACGGGTTCAACTGAAAACCGATTTTGATTATTCCAAGGAAGAGTTGGATCGTTGCTATTTGCTTATGTATGAAGCTGCCGTGACCATCAAAAATGCTCTTGCAGCTAAAGTTGCGCCTAAAGATAGGGCTAAGATGGCTGCACGTCGCGAAGCGTTGTTATCTAATTTATTAGAATTGATGAGTCAAGCAAAGACAGGAAAAGGAAGAAAGCCATCATTGGAATCGATCGATTCTGTAACAGCGGTATATGCTAAAGGCGATTTAGGATTTGTACCAAAACCAGTTGTATTACGATCTAAATTTCCAACAAAACGAAATATTGAAACTCACATGGGGGCTAGCTTCGAAGATATGCTCGCGCTTTATGTCGAAGAAAAGAAACAACAAGAAGAAACGGAATCTGAGAAAGCGTTCTCCGACTACGATTTAATCCAAGAAAGAAAATCTGTCGCTATTTCCAAGTTTGTATCAATTGCAGAACCTCTTCGGACGGTATTTGATGATACAACTTCAGAACCTTCTATTGCTTCGATCGAGGAAGTTTCTTATCATGTCCAACTTCCACCGCAAGGAGATGATACGAATCTCATTACGGAATCTGAAGGTGATAGCACGGAAGAAGAGAACGACGAAAATTTTGAATATTCTGAAACCGAAGGAGAATCGGAAGGTCCAAGTGAGCATACAACAGAAGAGCCACCAACAGAGTAAAGCCTTTGTAATATTTTGCCTTGCCTTAATAAATTTTTGTATATCTGTTTTTTTTTGAAAAAATTTCCATAATATTATATTATTATGTTAGTTCTTGTCCTTCCAGTTATACAAACCAAGGTCCAAATAACATTTATTTTACTTTGACATTATTTGTGGGCAACACCTTATTTTTTTCATTTTAGTCTCTCGGGAGTAAAAATTACATTTTGATCCGTTGGGAGTAAAAGTGACGCTTTAGTAGGTCAGAGAACTGCTAAGCGCTCTCAAAAAGTTTCAAGAGCTTTTTAAATTTTGATTTTATTTGTAAAAAAGTTATTGCAAAAAAGTACATCTGAAGAGAATATCAAAATAACCATTTCATATTGACTATCATTAAAAGATTATGAAGTAAATTTAATTTCATTTTTTTTTGTTGAAATTAATGGTTTCGACTAATTAGGTCACGCATACAGATATAATAACCAAATACTAACTATGCGCTAATGCGGGATTTTCACGGTAAGTAAAATTGTGCTGGCCACGGAGCATGCTGATCATGAGCACGCTCTGGTTTGAGCTGCATAAATCATGGTCAACAGCATGCTCAAAGTTTATAAGGGAAATTAAGAAACGTTTATTAATTTGTCTTATTAGTAATCCTTTTTAATGATATTCTAAAGGCTTCCAAGGATACATGACTCGCATTTGATTGTGCTGCTTACCTTTTTCGAGTTCCAAAAGTGCGCAGTATTAAAAGTCATTCATGAAGTATATCTGCAATCCAAGAAGCACTTAAACAAGTTTTGGAATTAAAGTATCAGTAATTACAAAGTATTTAAAAAAATTTAAATATATAAATTATTAACTCGTTGATATTAGATAATATAAAACTTCAAAATATCGAGTTATTATTAAATTAAAAATTGATTAAAAGATTTATTTAGCTTTCAAACGATTATATCGTTCGTCATCAGAATAATATACAAATATTATATTATATTATCGTTTGAAAGCTAAATAAATCTTTTAATCAATTTTTAATTTAATAATAACTCGATATTTTGAAGTTTTATATTATCTAAAAAAATTTAATATTCCAATCGTAATACAGTGTCTTATTTGAATAAGGTTATGCAACACTCAACCAACCCTCTTAAAAAAATTGATTTCTGAGTTTGTGATTTGGTAGTTTCTTTGGGTTTGGTGTTCGGTTGATAATAATAGCACATGTGCGGTTGTAGTTAATTTCCTAGCTATATTTTTGAAAATAAACAAAAATATAATAAGAATGGGGATGGATAATTAGTTAAATGCAGGATATAGGGAAGATAGTACCAAGTATTTGGCACCATTTGGAAAATTAAAGTTCAAGCATAGTATATCCTTATGTACATTATATAGCTTAACCCTTTGGACGCGTAGACCAGGCGACTTTATTCGATTTAAGCGTCCATAGATTTAAAGGATCTTCTACTTTCATAAGTAATCCTTTCTCTTGAAATAAAAGTCTGAATTTGAAGTTGTAGGTCAAGAGCTCTAGGAAGTTCCATATTATTGAGCTGAATTGCTACGCTTTTACACCACACATCAAATTCCGTTTCACGTTTTGTAGAAGCTTTTTCAAGTTTGTCCTCGAGCTTGCTTAAAGCTTCCACTACATACGTAGGCACTGGAGTTGCTTCCCCGTTACTTGACCTCCAAAGTTTTGGATGAAAGTTTCTAGAAGTACTGTCGTGTCTTTGGGTTTCACTAGGAGTTTTGCTTGAAATAACTTCTTCTTCCTGAAGTTGAGAGACGTTTTCGTTTTGAGACTGTATACTTATATTTTCATCATGAAATTCATCATCTTCTACCAAGATAGGTTCGGCATGAGTGTCACCTGCAAATTGAACACTTTCTTCAAGCTCAAGAATCGCCCGCTTTCTTTTCTGAAAAATAGAAAGAAAGTCTAAATAAATTGAACAATAAAAAGTTGCAAAATTATTTTAAAGATCTTGTAAAGTACATTTTGCAAATTTTATAAATGTGTATAATTTTAAGATGAATTAACCTGCGTAGTCGCTTTACAAACCGTTTGAAAATGCCTTTCCTGGGAAGCAGTGATAAAGAATAAATTTATCAGTGTGGAGTTCTCGTTCTCAATGAAGCATTGCTGAAACCAAACCCAGCAAGGTAACTAAACTTTAAAAAAACCGTAAATTGAATCACGAAATTTTAAACACCTTATTTACCTAACTCCTTCCCCTATTGTCACCGTTAATCGCCCAAAAATCCATTTTCTCCACTGATATAGCTGCTATATATAAAACTTTTGTAATGTAGAACGCTAGGAGAGAGGTAAGTACTTGAGACGAGAAAAAAAATTTTACGATTGAAACCTCGATTAATTCTGAAAGAGCATATTTTAAATGAGACAATTAACTAAGATAGATGACCTTAAAGACACTAGTTTTTTCAAAAATTGAATTTGAAAACCGGAATTCTTGGAAAGAACATCTGGAAAGAATGGACGTAGAACGCATCCCAAGAAAAGTATTCAAATACAGACCCAGAGGAAAACGAAATGTTGGACGACCCATAAAGAGATGGGGAGACCAAGAGTGACGCAACGGACAATGTCTAAAGCATGAAGATGATGATGATGAATTTAAAAATGGTCGATTTTCATAGCAAATTTTAAGCTAAATCGCTCGTGATTGGTGAATCACTGGCATTCTATGGTTGGTACGTGTTCAGGAATGCTTAACAGTCCGGTTGTTGACAATTTTCTTAGTAACTCGTACGCAATGTTGCAAATCTGTTCTCCTTTTTAGAACCAAAATTACTTCAAAAAAGGGATGATTTAATTTAACTAACGGTTATTACTTTTTCGCTTGGATCCTCCTCATGCCATCATAGTGGTTTTTATAAAAATTGACGCTACCCTGCACTTTGGGCCATTTTTATAAAAACTAAACTTATTATAAGAATCACGAAATTTACCCCTAGGCCCATGGGTTAAGGAAAAGGTGAATCTTGAGAGATAAAACTCGTTTTTGCGTGGATTGTACAAGAACGGTGGTTGTGCAAGTAAAAATTAACTGGACGCACTCTTCGCTACGATCGAGCGCCTCCAGCCATTTTTACTGCACATTGACTATTAAAACCATGATTTTCGCTCAAAGTGCACTGTTTAAGCATATGAATGCTAGTGAGGCTCCCGTAGCATAGCATCACTTTGTGAACAGAGTTTGTTTGGAGGCAAAGCCTCCATTACCTCTATCAACATCTGAGAACATCGCGGGGATGATTAAGCGTCTTGGTGCGGCCCGCAAGATTCTCCAAAATGACGTTTTTTTTTTTAAAAAAAAAAGCTTTTTTTGGTGAATTTGATAAAAAAAAGCTCATTTTTAGTAGATTTTCCAAGAAGTGCGGACCGCACTAATCCGCACGTAAAATATTTGGCCCTATTACACGAAACGGTTGCCGACCCCTGATTAAGAGTATGAAATACTTTAGCAAGCATAAAGCCTTGTAGCACTTCAAAGTAGAGTGTTGACCCGCGCGAAGGCGATAATCAACTTTTGATGTGTAATTTGAGAGTTTTCCGCAGTTCGAGATGGCCGAAGCAACAGTAACTTTCAAAAACGTAGCGTCGTGGAACCCAAAAGGGTCCGCAGGAAGGAAAAATGGGCGACACGATAGCAAAAAAGAAAGCAAGCAGTGGGATTGTACGAGAGAAAAAAGTTTTCTAACATACAAGCCCGCATCATCTTAACTTAATAACTGGTCTAGGTCGGTGCCAAGACATTGAGTAAACGTCTCGGCTGTGACCCTGGAGGCTTCCGTTTTCCCCTCTCTGCGAGTAATGTAATTTACACGGACCGATCACAAAATGCCAGAATTCACCAATCACGAGCGACTTTGGTAAAAATTTGCTTTGAAAATCAAAGTTTTTAAAATCGATTTTTGAAAAAACTGGTTGTTTTAAGGCCTTCTCTCTTGGTTAATTCTCTTATTTAAAATATGCTCTTTCAGAATTAATCGAGGTTTCAATCGTAAAATTGTTATTTTCGCGTCTCAAATACTTACCTCTCACCGAACGCTATAATATAAAGTGAAAAATGAACATGAATCCGAGGGGTCTGAGGGGTACGGAGTACCCTCCAGTGCGGGTCGAAAATGACCCTAATTTTATAATAGTACAAGGCATTTAGACTTCTTGTACTTAAAAAAAAGTATAAAGTTAGAAATGGGTGAAAATGGACTTTAAGGTGTACTGACTAGAATTCACCAGTGAGTAGTCGCCATTTTGAAAAATTGTTGTCAGTTTTACGTAGAAGTTATCCAATATCATCAAAGTGACAATTTCCTATAATTCTCGCCTGAAATTTTCTTTGTTTACTAAATGATTTTCAATCATTAAGAACGCTCATTTCTAGACGAGTTTTCATCAAAATCTCCTCCTGTGTATGCATTCCTTTTTGGGAAAGCCTTGTTACGACTACGTCGAACAGTCCTTAAATTCATTTAAAATTTTGATTAAATCATAAGAATTATCCGAACGAACCTGGTATATATTATAGACAGTCGTCTCCATAGAGTTATTTTTAGAACTTATCTACGTGAGAATAGGCGATTTCTATTCCAGATTACCGAGAATTTTTATTAGTAATGCAGTTATGCATAAAACAGTATTGCGTCATGTATGTAGAACGGAAAAAATAAGAAATCGGTTCATTTTAACTCCTATAACTAGGCAACCAATTTATCTTTGAAGAAACTTTAAGTAACAATCCCTGTTAAATTTCAAGAGCCATCTTGGAAATGACTTCACTTTCGGTTCGACAGTCAAAGTAGTCAGATGCGTTCATTTTGTCTCGTGCTGCAAATAATTAACTTAAACTTTTCTGTGTACCGAAAAATAAATAACTTAAAACTGTCTGTCGTACTTCCATCGTGATAAGATGTGGTCAATATTTCGTATCGTGATCCATACAATTAATTTAATTATTTCGGGTACCTAAAGTCAAATAACAAACATGTGTAAATTGTGTCGTGTATCTAAAATCGAATAAATACCTGATTAATTGTTCGTGTAACAAAAATTAAAGAAATAACTTAAAACTTTTTACCGATCTATCGAACAAAATGTGTTTCATAATGAATCTATCTATCATGGCAAATTTGAATAAAGGCAAGAAATTTAATATTTTCAATCATTACCGACGATGCTCATTCAATGAAATAGAATAGACAACGTGTTGATTTGCGATAAATAACTTATACCTACTGGATGGATAAATTTTGGATTATTAAGAAGATAACGTATACCTATGTGATGAAGGAGATTTGGATTATTAAATAGTCAACAACGACTACAAAGGAAATGGATTTGGAAAGACGGTGTGCAATCAACAGGGGTATCGATAAACCAGCTTTTCCGAATTTGAATTCAGGAAAAATAATTAGAGTGCAACGACTTACCACGTTTAAACGGGTTAAAGGTTAGTTTTTGTTCAATTTGATTGTATGTAACCGCACGTATCTAATTGTAACGATTGATTTGATGTATTGCTTATTCAACGACTATTTGGTCCATTTTACATTAAAAATTACATTAAAAATCCATCGTACAATTACCTATAATTTTTATCTGTAAAAAGTATTTATCTGTATAAATTATTGAAGTGGAAATCAATCCATAAAGGTGATGAAAGTAAATGGTTTACTATCATTGATTTTGTTCTACATAACGCTTAAATTAAGTAATTTTAATTAAATATTGCGGAAGCTTCCTAGTTCATTTAGGTAAAGATTAAGGAAAATTTGTATTTATGTTCCGTATTTGTGTCGACTTTTCGTTTAACTTTATTATATTTCTTTACCTCAAATATCTTTTATTTCAAGAGCGCCGAATTCTTTTCAGGATTGTGTATATATGTAAAAGCGGGGTAAGCGTATATTTTGTTTCACGTGAGTACCACCCTGAGATAAAGTTCTCAGGATAATTTGAATTCAAGTTCGAAAAATCTGCTCGACCGACAGAAGTGAGCTAGCGAGGAGGGGTAACATTTGGCGCATGGAACGTGGGACTCGACACGTATTACGTATTTGCGTGTTAACAAAATATATCGACGACCACCAGTGGCGTATCAAGAAATATTTATCGTAAATTAATAATTATTTTTTATCTCAAAATGAATTTAAAGCATTTGTCTTCACACGAATTGAACTTTGAATTACTTGCACGTTCAATTTTACCTAGAGTTACGATTACAAGTCGTAGGATTCAACTGCAAATTGCTTTAGAAGAAGATATTGAAATTTCAAAAGACCCGTGTACCTGGGAAATTCATTTTCAGGAAATTAAATTATCTTTAGCGGAATTAAATCGCGAATTAGAAAGACAACTATCGGACCAACAAATAGAATTTTTGGAAACAAAAATTGCGCATATATCGACTCGCTTAACTACCGTGAATACCGGAAATGACGAACAAAAAATTATTGCGATAGAGAATTTTAAGATTCAATTGAAATTAGCGGAAACGACCTTAACTACTAATGAAAATAATGTTTTCTTTAAACAAAAAATACCGGTAGAAATATCTAAAACCAAATTTATACCTATTTATAAGTGGAACTTTACCAAGTTCACAGGTCATAATGATTCTCGGGATATCTTAGCTTTTCTTGAAATTATAAATGAATTAAAAATCGCTAGGGGTGCAACGGATAAAGATTTATTCCAGAATGCACAAGATTTATTCGAAGGCGAAGCTACTATTTTTTGCAGAAATGCAAAGAAAAAGGTAATAAATTGGGACGAATTTTTAAATTTATTAAAAGTAGAATATTTACCTTTCGATTACCAAAGTCAATTGGAAAAGAAAATTCAAAATATAACTCAAAGTACCTTTAATAATATTTTTAATTACATTAACGAAATTGAAATGTTAGGTCATAAAATCGAACGGAAAATATCTGAGAAAGAAATTATTGAGATTATTTTACGTGGAGTGGATCCCTATTTTTCAAATATTTTAGTTTCTTCCGAATATCATACCTTAACGGAATTAAGAAATAAGTGTAAACAAATACACGAACTTAAATTACGTCAAGATAATTTAAAACCTGTAATTAAAAGAAATTTTACGACACCTTATCGACCGATGGCTAAGTTGAAAATTTCTACTAATCCTGAAGTAAATGTTCCTAAGAATACTTTACAAAACGGCACTATTCCTAAAAATAATTTACCGTTACCTAATAAAATTTTAAATTGTTGGAATTGTCATAAACCAAACCATAGCTATACAAATTGTATAGAAAGGAAAAATATTTTTTGTTATGGGTGTGGCAAAGCCGACACATTTAAGCCACAGTGTTCTCATTGTACTAATATCGAAAATGTTCCAAAAAACCTGTTAAGGGGAACGGATCAGGTCAATCTCGCAACCCCAACATTTCTTACCGACCAAAAATTTATTGCTATAAAGCAAAACCAAATTACGTCATCTCAAGAAAACGAAAACCGTTTTCAAAAATAACTCGTAAAATAAATTCAAATTTTAACAAAAAATCTTTTTGTTTTAAATTAGATAAGAATGAATGGAATAATTGGTTATCTGAAATATCGAATTTCTTTTGTGATAAAGTACCTAAATTAGAACCTGTCTTTTCTACACAGAATAATGACAACCGAATTTATCTTACCTTTCAATTACAAAATCAAGTCATAGTCGCGCTAGTAGATAGTGGAGCAACAGTTAATGTTGTGGGCAAGAAAGGAATGGAATTTTTAAAATATATTAAAACTCAGCACATAACATCTACAGTTGAGAAATATATAAAAATTGCCGACGGAAGTTATTCTCCTATCTTGGGTAAAACCAAATTTACTTGTACCGTTGATGACAGAAAAAAATCAGTCATTTTTTTAATTGCGCCCGAAATACCTGAAACTTTTATCGTAGGTGCAAACTTTTGCGAAACTTTTGAATTATTATTACATTTTGGAAAAATGAATTTACGTCCATTTCCTACATATGGAAAACAATTTACCTTTAAGAAATTTAATGATAATCGACCTTTTATCGACATAACTCTTTCGAATAAAGTTTTTTCAGTGCTTGCAGATACAGGTGCAACAAATAATTTGATGGGTTCACCTGGTATCGAATTTCTAAAAAATAAAAATTTATTTAACCCAAAATTTTCAAAAACTTTGGGAATAAATATCGCTAACGGCTCGCTTACGAAAGTAATTGGACAAATTTCTTTAGAAATAACTTTAAATAATGTACAACGTACAATTGATTTTTTAATAGTCCCTGCAGTACCACAATCTTTCATTTTAGGTGCTGATTTTTTACATGAATTTAATTTAACTTTGAACTTCCGAACTCGTTCATGGCAAATGCCCTCTGAAAATATCGAAATTATGTCAAATAGTAAAGAAACTTTAAATTTACCTAAAATAACGGAAACTAGTATCTATTTTGCCGAATTAACTTTTCCTGAGAATACCGAAAATATCGAATATATCGAACCTAATTTTGAAAAAATAAATGAAATTTCAAAAAATCAAAATGAATTAATTTTTGCGCAAGTAAACACACCTTCTGAAATTAATGATGAATTAATTTCTGAAGAATTAATTAACGTTACCGATAATAAAGCTATCTTAAACGATGAACAAAGCATTCTTTTGAAAGCGACTATTTCTAAATTTAACACTTTAAGTACAGCTGCTTCCGGATGTGTGACAGTTGCCAACCATGACATCCAAACACTGGACAGCAAACCTTTCAAAAAACGCCCGTTCAATCTCTCACCGGCAATGCAAGTTCATCTGCATAAAGAAATTGATGAAATGTTGAAAGATGGAGTAATCCAACCTTCGAATTCTCCCTATTCAAGTCCTTTTTTGTTAGTTAAGAAAAAGAACGATGAATACCGTTTTTGCTTCGATGGAAGAACTTTAAATGCAATTACCGTCAAAGATTCCTATCCCTTACCTCGAATAGATTCAATTTTAAACAGATTAAGAAATACTAAATATTTCTCTTCGATTGATTTGCGCAAAGCTTTTTGGCAAATAAAATTAAGTGAACGCTCTCGACAAAAAACCGCTTTCTGTGTACCAGGAAGAGGGTTATTTGAATTTCTAGTAATGCCTTTTGGACTTTCTAACTCACCCCAAACTCTTCAGAGAGTCATGGACGAAATTTTAGGATCACTTATTCATACCGGTAAAGTCTTTGTATTTCTTGACGACATTATGGTAATTTCCGAAACTTTCTCTGAACACATAGATACCTTAAATAATGTATATGAATGTTTGAAAAAAGCAGGATTCCGAATTAATACGGAAAAATGTAATTTTTGTATGAGATCATTAACTTTTCTTGGATTTGTCGTTGACGAAACTGGTATCCGTACCGACCCGTCAAAAGTTGAATGTATTCAACGTTTTAAAACTCCAAAAACTACTACCGAAGTCAAGCGACTCATAGGTATGGTCAGCTATTACCGAATTTTCTTACCCGATTTATCTACTATCTCATCTCCTATCACTGCTCTTATTAAAAATAAGAAAAAAGGACAAACTATTACCTGGAATAACGAAGCTGAAATTGCCTTCGAAAAAATTAAAGAATTAATTTCGACAGCTCCTATTTTAATTTCTCCCGATTTCTCAAAACCTTTTTTTCTGCAAACTGATTCTAGTGCTGTAGGATTAGGTGTGGTCTTGTTCCAGGAAAAAGACGGTTTAGAACACCCCATTGCTTACGCAAGCCGTGCTCTTACGTCCGCCGAACAGAAATATCATGCTACAGAGCGTGAATTATTAGCTATCCTTTTTGCTATAAATAAATTTCGTGGTTATATCGAAGGTACTCACTTTACTGTAATAACTGATTGCTCAGCATTACAATGGTTATCTAAATTTGACGAATCTTCTGGTAGATTAGCTCGCTGGTCATTAAAATTAGCTCAACACTCGTTTGATGTACGCCATCGCCCGGGCAAGCTAAACATTGTTCCCGATATTTTATCTAGAGATGTTTGTCTTATTAAAGCACAAAATCTAGTAAAAGATGATTGGTATCATCAACTAGAAACTAACGTTTTAGAAGAACCCGAAAAATATCCCCAATTTAAGGTGGAAAATGATTTCTTATATAAATTAGTACCGACTTTAACTCCAAATTCAGCTAATCAAGTTGAGTTTAAATTGATTATACCTTTAGCTAATCGGAAAGAAGTATTAAAACAATGTCACGACGATCCGACATCTGGACATTTTGGCATTGCCAAAACTATTTCTCGCGTTACCGAACTTTACTATTGGCCAAAAATGATATCTGACGTTAAAAATTATGTCCTCTCTTGTGAAATTTGTTGCGCACAGAAAAGCTCTCAGCAAGCTAGACCTGGATTAATGGGAAAACCCAAACATGTCTCATATCCCTTTCAGTTAATTTCTATGGATTTATTAGGACCTTTACCTAGGTCAAAGAAAGGAAATCAACATTTGTTAGTAATTACAGATTGGTTTACAAAATATGTTATAGTAAAACCTTTAACTAAAGCTACCGCAATTCAAATCACTCGATTCCTTGAACAACAAGTTTTTCTAGTTTACGGTATCCCACAAGTAATTTTGTGTGATAACGGAGTTCAGTTTACCTCTCATTTATTTAAAGAATTATTATCTAAATATGATGTTCAGAAAACTTATTACAATTGTAAATTTCATCCACAATTTAATCCTACCGAAAGAGTAAATCGAGTATTAGTTACCGCCATCTCTTCATATATTACTAACGATCATACCCGTTGGGATGAAAATATCTACAAAATTGCATTAGCAATAAATACCGCCAAACATGAAGTTACTAATTTCTCTCCCTCATTTCTAGTCTTTGGTAGATATATACCTACCGATGGTTCCTATTACGGTTCTGTACCTACAGATACCGACGTCTTTCAAGTAGACGAACGGATTCGTTGGGACGAAACTCAACAACAACTCCCTACTTTATTTGCCGACGTACGGAAAAGTTTACAACGAGCTTATCTAAAAAGTAAACAACATTATGATTTGAGAAAACGCCCTTTAGTTTTCCAAGTGGGTGATATCGTTTGGAAAAGAAATTTTGCTTTATCTGATGCCTCTAAGCAATTTTCTCATAAACTTGCGCCTAAATATTTAAAATGCCAAGTAATTGCAAAACATGGTGATCTCGCCTATCGTTTAAAATTAGTGGATTCCCAGAAACAGATTGGAGTCTGGCATTTGAAGGACCTTAAATCGTTCCATTCTGTCGATCAATAAATCCCTAAAGAACTTTTTTATATTTTCTTATTATTACCTACCTATCTGATTCAATTAATTATCTTTACCTTATTATTGACTTTCTTATAACGTACTATTTCTTTACCTTTGTTACTTATCTATAATTAAATATTTTTCTTGAATTTACTAAAATTAATTTACCTATCCCGAATTTTGTGGTGTGTATGTATGTTAGTATAACTTTTTTGTTTAACTCAGGGCCCGAGAAAACAAGAAAACTGCTTAATAATTAATTACTTATCTGCAAATTCGAATTTTAACTTTACCTCAATTTTAAATGTTTATACCTTGAATTTTGAATTATGAATTATCTAAATGAAACCCAATTCTTATCTGAATAATTTTTATCTTATAATTATCGATTTACCTATTTATCTTTTCCTTTTATCGAATTTCTATTTCCTAAAATATTACCTTATCTATTGCTATATCTGTTACCGTATCTTTATCTTATTGAATTTACCTTTTTTAATGCATTACCTTTATCTAATTAATTTTACCTTATCATTCCTTATTTTATCGAATTTATCTTACCTGAATCAGTAACTTATCTTAATTAATTCCTTGTATCGAATTTTAACGTACCGAAGTACCTAGAAGTGAAGAAAAAGGAAAAATGGAAATTATTATTATAACCTTAATAAGCAATCATATGATTGTAAAATTGTTTTGTTATCGTTGAATAACTTAACTAAATACCTTATACCTGTTACCTTTTATCTAATATCGCATACCTTGTCTAATGACATTAAAAATCAATCATAAGATTGTAATTTTGTTTCGTTATCGAAGTGAATAACTTAACCATATATACCTATTATCTATTATCTTATATCGTATTATCTTGTCTAAAAAGACACTACCTTATCTTACCTTATTGTTATCTTTAAGGATATCTTATCGGTCCTGATCAAACCGAATACCTAATGAATATTATCTGATAACTTTTTATCTAATAATTTTATGCGATAAAATTAAACAAGGTTAATAATTTCCAATGAATACAAACATTTTTGTTTGAATCACAAGGTGATATCTGTTCACCAACAATTTTAATCGTCTGGATTATAAATAATTACTATTACATAAAATTTCATAAGAAATTTTAAACTTTATACAAGGTGTTTCACCTGTTCCGAACCTAACTTGTAAATTTGATTGATATTTGATCATCCTTGGAATTTAGACTGCCTTATTAATTTAAGATACGGTTTATACTTGTGGGAATCAGGATCGCAAATTGACTCGGATATTTGAGAACCTCCCTCTCGTATCGATCGACATCGATTTTTTATACAGGTCCGTCCTAAGCCCTTTGATGATTTATTTTATTTTATTTTTTCATCTTCATTTAATTTTAAGAATCATCCGTACTTTATTAAACCTCGGAAGGCCAAGGAATTAGAAAAAGATTTTAATTTTGTGGGATTACAATAGTTTTTCAATCCCGTGCGAAAAATCGTTGCCCTCTTTATTTATTCTTGCTCAACTTTCTAACCTACGGAGTAAAGTAAAGCTACATTATTTTTAGCTGAATATGATTGAACTACTAGGATTTTGTAAATATGATTATAAAACAATTTTAAATTCCGACATGATGCGTCGCTACGATTATTAACACTGTCCTTGTAGGAATTTGGTCGCTTTCGGATCCCGTGAAGAAAATGACTCCCTCCTTGAACAATTATGCGTCGTTGCGTGCTGAATTAGGTCTTTAGATAAGTTTACTTAGTAGTAAATTATATTTTTATTCATTTTATCGGCCTGTAAATATGATAGCCAACATTTATCTGTCTGATTTTCTTAATTTTACTCCCAGATAAATTAAGACAAAATTGAGTGGCGCCTAACAAACCTGAATTTCCTCCCCAACCAATCAATAGTGATGATTATAGACATGTAAATTTGATAGTCTCCCCGAGCTCATCTCAATTCATTCCTCCAAGATCAATAGTGATGATCATATACTTGTCAACACCATTTTTCGACGAGCTAGACCCTTCCGCGTTTTATATTTTCCTTATCTTAAAAGTTTATCTCATTTTCTTTAACTTTTTTCTCCCTATTGAAGATATCTATTATCTATCTCTCTTTACTATATATAACTTTGACTCATTAACTAATAACTTTTCGACTCATGGTCCCAGATATGACCCTAAACTATCCTATCGTTTCGTTTCTCGCGACTCATGGTCCCAGATATGACCCTAAACTGTCCTAATAAAGTCCCCGATATGACTTTAAAAACTGTCCTAATATTGCGTTTCTCGTGATTATGGTCCAAGACATGACCTTAAACTGTTCTACAGTTCCTCTGTTCTATTGCCAGTTTGTCACCTTTTTTGGAATCAAACTCCATGTCTGGTTTTAGTTAAACTGTTCTACCTTGAAAAGTTTCATGGTTAGTTATTAAACAAATCTTAAAACTATCATATTGACAAAACCTATGGCTAAGTCTATTGGTAAATCTTACATTGAGGCTAAAGGCTGTAAAACCTTAGCTAACGTGTTTTGAGGCTGCTATACAAAATAGCAAAAATTTGTGAAAATCACAATAATAATAATTAAAGGCATTAGCCAAATATCTATAATAATTAAAGGCATTAGCCAAATATCTATAATAATTAAAGGCATTAGCCGAATATCAAAAATAATAAAAGGCAAAGTCCGAAATTTAAGTGAGAGAATACCGATATCTAGTGGTTCCTCACCTTGACAATAAGTACAAGTATGGAACAGGAGGTATTATTGCCTCTGCGCCCCCCATACCATTCTTATTGTCAAGCAGTTATCTGCGTTATCTGACGCGATCTGCGTTATCTTACGCTGTTTCCCGCTATCTTTGCGCTGTCCGCGCCATTGCGTTTTCATTTACGCGTTCCTTCATAACCGTAAAGGTTATGGATTTCTATTGTGTAACTTTGCATTTTTTTTGCGTTACTTACGCAAAATTCTAAGTTAATAACCCTTCCGGTCATACAAAGAATATTCCTTGTTTCAAGTCTCGTACTTGCGTTATTTACGCGAGATTTCGGTTTCCGAAAGATCCTATACCGGTTGCGCTTGTTTTCAAGCTATGCGCAGTTTGACTTTTATTTAGTTTGAGTATTAACTCAAAACTAAATTTTTTCATTATAAGTTTGTCTCCTTAGTGCCATACTTATAATATTTTTTTTACGTCCTTGACGTACTCTTTTTTAGTTGGATGAATGAGTGTGAGAAAGGTAGTGGTACGGGTAGTTCTAGTGTGACTGGCTACCGACCCTAGTTCACCGTTCCGCCCTTGTGTGTGTCTGTCAGTTTCGTGACGGTCTGTAGATCCTCAATCGAGAGGCGAAGATTTGCTCCCGACCTTCTCGATCGGCTCTTAAGACGAGTTTTTGCGACTTCATCATGAGGTGACGATTTGGCCCCAATCCTTATGAGGAAGTTTCGTGATAATTTTTTCTTTTAATTATTTCTTATGAAATACATTGACGCTCTTGGGCTATGCCCAAAGAATTTTGATATCGGTGCCCGAAGAGGAAACCAATGGCTTCACCGTTTCCGTTTCGTTGTCTGCGCTTGGCCTCACCAAGCAGAGGAAAAACGATGACTGCAATGCCATCGCATCAACATGACATTTGTTTTCATGGCGATAAATGTGTCCTGTGCACAGGGGGTGGGAAAATTTCGTGCACAGTATCTTCAACCGAAGTAACCTAGCCTTATGGTAATGATGGCTACAACCATATTTCTCTGGGATGGGATTTCATTATATTTCGATTTTTGTGGGTTATCTATCGGGGTATCATTATCTAAATTGTTTATTATCTTTATCGCAGTTGTGGAAATACTGATCAACAGTAACGTATCTCTATCTATGCCTTAACATGAATTAAGTTAACTTATATTCCTACTATGACTTTTACGCTTTTTTTTATTGTTTTTTTATTAACGATAAGGATATTTGTTACGACTACGTCGAACAGTCCTTAAATTCATTTAAAATTTTGATTAAATCATAAGAATTATCCGAACGAACCTGGTATATATTATAGACAGTCGTCTCCATAGAGTTATTTTTAGAACTTATCTACGTGAGAATAGGCGATTTCTATTCCAGATTACCGAGAATTTTTATTAGTAATGCAGTTATGCATAAAACAGTATTGCGTCATGTATGTAGAACGGAAAAAATAAGAAATCGGTTCATTTTAACTCCTATAACTAGGCAACCAATTTATCTTTGAAGAAACTTTAAGTAACAATCCCTGTTAAATTTCAAGAGCCATCTTGGAAATGACTTCACTTTCGGTTCGACAGTCAAAGTAGTCAGATGCGTTCATTTTGTCTCGTGCTGCAAATAATTAACTTAAACTTTTCTGTGTACCGAAAAATAAATAACTTAAAACTGTCTGTCGTACTTCCATCGTGATAAGATGTGGTCAATATTTCGTATCGTGATCCATACAATTAATTTAATTATTTCGGGTACCTAAAGTCAAATAACAAACATGTGTAAATTGTGTCGTGTATCTAAAATCGAATAAATACCTGATTAATTGTTCGTGTAACAAAAATTAAAGAAATAACTTAAAACTTTTTACCGATCTATCGAACAAAATGTGTTTCATAATGAATCTATCTATCATGGCAAATTTGAATAAAGGCAAGAAATTTAATATTTTCAATCATTACCGACGATGCTCATTCAATGAAATAGAATAGACAACGTGTTGATTTGCGATAAATAACTTATACCTACTGGATGGATAAATTTTGGATTATTAAGAAGATAACGTATACCTATGTGATGAAGGAGATTTGGATTATTAAATAGTCAACAACGACTACAAAGGAAATGGATTTGGAAAGACGGTGTGCAATCAACAGGGGTATCGATAAACCAGCTTTTCCGAATTTGAATTCAGGAAAAATAATTAGAGTGCAACGACTTACCACGTTTAAACGGGTTAAAGGTTAGTTTTTGTTCAATTTGATTGTATGTAACCGCACGTATCTAATTGTAACGATTGATTTGATGTATTGCTTATTCAACGACTATTTGGTCCATTTTACATTAAAAATTACATTAAAAATCCATCGTACAATTACCTATAATTTTTATCTGTAAAAAGTATTTATCTGTATAAATTATTGAAGTGGAAATCAATCCATAAAGGTGATGAAAGTAAATGGTTTACTATCATTGATTTTGTTCTACATAACGCTTAAATTAAGTAATTTTAATTAAATATTGCGGAAGCTTCCTAGTTCATTTAGGTAAAGATTAAGGAAAATTTGTATTTATGTTCCGTATTTGTGTCGACTTTTCGTTTAACTTTATTATATTTCTTTACCTCAAATATCTTTTATTTCAAGAGCGCCGAATTCTTTTCAGGATTGTGTATATATGTAAAAGCGGGGTAAGCGTATATTTTGTTTCACGTGAGTACCACCCTGAGATAAAGTTCTCAGGATAATTTGAATTCAAGTTCGAAAAATCTGCTCGACCGACAGAAGTGAGCTAGCGAGGAGGGGTAACAGCCTTAGGTGATTTAATCTACAGTTACTTAATGAGTAGTACACTAAACCAAAAACTGTCAAATAACGAGAATATTCATTGAATAAATGAATTTTTCATAGTATCAGAATAAAAAATGCTAGATTTTTAAAAAACCAATTTTGTAAGGAAAAATTCATTGGGTTTATGAACATGTTCATTGTATTTGTGAATTTCCTTCTAAATCAAAGATCCGAGTTTATTTTGATATTTATGAAGATAAATTTGTTCAGGGTACTGTGTTCTAATCGGAAGCCAACCTGATCGTTCTGGAAAACCGGAACAAAGTGATTCTGTTTCTGCCTGTTGCAGGAGTTTTTTGCCAAATTGTCCATCGATTAAGTCTAAGCCAGTGGCTACACGAAGCTGTAAATGTCGCTTGAGAAACGCAAGAAAGCGACTTAGGCCAAGCACTAAGTCTGTGGCCACACGAAGCAGCAAATGTTGCTTGAGAAATGCAAGAAGGCGCATTTTCAAGATAATGTTGCAGCTTCAGCAATGCACTTGTATCAGCATTACTTTGAAAATGCGCATTCTTGGGTTTCTCAAGCGACATTTACAGCTTAGTGTAGCCACAGACTAAGGCTCTGGCCACACGTGCAGTAGAATGACGCTAGCAGCAGCAATAAAAGCGCAAGAAGGCGCATTTTCAAAGTAATGCTGATACAAGTGCATTGCAAAGCTGCGACATTACCTTTCATTTATCTTGAGAATAGGCGTTCCTGCAGTTTTACTGCTGCTGCCAGCGTCATTCTACTGCACGTGTGGCCAGAGCCTAAGACTACACGTGCAGTAAAATGTCGCTAGCAGAAGCGGTAAAATGAAGTTGCAGTAAAGTTAACAAGAAGGCGCATTTTCAAGGTAATGTCGCAGCTTCAGCAATGCACTTGTATCAGTTTTTTTCAACCGCGATATCAGTACTATTCACCGCTTCAATTACTGTCGTGCTGTGAATAAATTTGTTATTGATTATATTGCTCGGCTGTGATTTCAATTTAACATCAAAATTAAACCCTCGTAACCGCCACTTTAAAGCTGCCCGGAAAATTAGTCCTGCGTTATAAAAAGAAAACTAAGTTCTGTTCTAATTTCTGGACGATCTTGCTACAGTTGCTACAGAGATATTTAAAATTTACGGATGTACAAATAAAAAACTTACCGAGTAGTTCTTGGTAGTTTGAGTTGAAAATCTTCTTAAAAATCCATCCACGATCGAAAACCAAGCCACTGTTGGCTTGTAGACCTGGTCTGCTCCTGATTCCACGTTCTGGTTAATCTTCGAGACTTCTTGCCAGTAATGAGATCTTATATTTTTTATTTTAGTTTTACAATCTTTCGTAGTAAAGTTGTCGAATTTCATCGCATTCACTATTCGATTTAGAGCAGCAATCCTTGCATTTTTATTTCTATAATTAGCACAACATGTGTCCCATAGATCAGGTTCAGCCTTGTATAAAGTTACAAACTTCATTGTGATTTCGTCATTCCATCGTCCCATAATAATATAAAAACTTAAATTTAAAAAAAATGTATGCGCTATAAAAGTTAAATTTTAGATTTTACTATAGTAGAATTTATTTTTGAAATTTGATGTCAATGTTAAAATGGAAGCGGTATAATGTACTAAATTTACTCCCTAGCAACAAGCCGTACTCCGAGCACAGAAAATCGAACACTGCTTATAAGTTAGTGGTTCTTTTATGTTTCAAACCGGATTCTCAACGAGCATGAGCGACAAGGCTTGCTTTATTTCGGATCTGCGGCATACCCAGCTGCGAAGGCAGTTACAACTTACAAGCACGCAAAGTATTTATAATTTCATACACATTGCACTTTGTTAACCTTGCATTCATGCGTCATCAGGTAATCAAAAATGTGCAGAAATGCATTAAAAGCTATTCCATTTCTGAGCAGATTTCAAATCATAATCTTATGCTACTTAGCTACTTGTTATATTTTCAGTTTTCAATAATTATCCATGAAGTTAACTTCAGAGACATCTACAATCGTAACTTAAAGTCCGTAAAGGTAGCTAAGCATTTATCAACCCCTAATTTATCCTCTACCATCCCTTGTTGTTAGTATACCCTTCATGCTTTAGATGTCTAGAGCTGTACGTTAAATTTTTTTGGAAACTTGCAAACCAAGAAAAATAAATTTTTAAATTGACAAACCAAATTTTTTTTACAACCCCCTTTTATAAATTAACTCAATTGAACTTCCAATTAGTAGAATTGTCTGTTTTTACCAAGTTTATGAATTTCTTTGAGCTCAACTCAACATTAAAGATGGATAAATTAATTTTCATTAACATTTTTTTGGAATATCAAATCGCAAACAAAATTTATTATTCCAAAATAAAAATGAAATATTTCGAGAGTAACCCTAAACTTCAAGAATAAATGGACAAAATGGAATACAATATAACAAGAAATGTGAAAAATGATACATCGTTAATCTAGAATTTGATATTGTAACCCAAACTTGACGCTTGCGAAAATGAAAATTGTGTAAACCCAGCAGGGTGGAATAAGGACTAAATGACTAAAAACCTTGACCAATAATTATTATGAAAATGAGGTTAGTAATAATTATTATAGCCGTCTATGTAACTAAAAATTTTTGTAATTAAAATAAATTGTGGTACCTACCTTAAAGCGATGCTCTCGTCGGAAATTAGGAGGGTTGCGTGGAATTAAAACTTTAATCCATAATAAAAAAGAGTTATAAATAATTCAAACCAAAATTAAATTTTGTCAAACTGGGAATGGAACTTTTAAAATAAAGAATTCTAACCGCTTTTGTGGCTTTTCTGTTTAGGAAATTTCTCTTTGACTTAACATTTGATGTTCCAAGAAGCTGTATTCATTTTACTAATTAGGTACAAATGGGTTTAACTGTGGTCATTTAATGAATCCTTGTATAGAGTATCACGGAGATATCGCTAATAAGAAACTGTTACATTTAACAACTACCAAGGTTCCTGTTTAATCTTACTTCCCCATTTTGCTAATGAGGTGTTTGGTGGTTTTGTAGTTATTCCCAATATGCACTAATTAAATGTAATATGAAAAGATTTAATAGAATAGAAATAAGAGACACAGTCAGAAACTGCATATTTTTCTAACAATTATTGTAACAATATATCATTGCTATTTTGATTTTGCACCTCTTTGTATGCTTGAGTTTGAAGTTAAAATTGGTATGCTTGACGACCTTGAAATGTCAAGTAAACAGTTAAGATTTTTTCAATTTTTGTTATACTTAGCAAAGATGTTCAGACAGTTGCTGAGTGATTTAGGTACCTAACACAGATTCTACTTTTTTGGATTTGCTCCATCAGGACAATTTAATATTGTTTTTCAGTTCTCTTTGCTGAGTTACACTTTCAGTGTAGTCGCCACTTAAAATTGCTATTTTTCTGCTGAAATTGCACCTCCAATGCAGTGTAATAATTTACAACCATAGAAACAATAATTTACAAACACCTAATTCAAATTGACGTTTTCGTTGATTTACAAAAATTATTTTAACAGAAATCTTATTTTAAAAATTAATAAAAATGGGAAAAAAGGGAAAAGGAAAAGGAAAGAAAATTAAAGAAGTAGATCCGAACGCTGTGACCAATGTCGACAAGGCGTTTCACGAATTATCGGTTGCAGACATCAGCAAGAAAATGGAACGTTTAAGGAATTTATCCGAAGAACTTACTCTAAACAACGAGGAATTGGAACTAAAAATTAAAGTTGCTGATAGTGAACACGGTGATCTCATATCAAGCCTTAAGCGTTCTCTGCTTGAAAAAAGTAGTGAAGTTAGCGAACTCCAAGAACTTCTTAAGGAATCCGAACGATTACGAGCCGAGGAAGATTATAACCACCAAGAAGAGATAATACAAATGTTTGAAGCTTACAGGCTAGCTCACGAACAATTAACGTCCGAAGTGAAACTCTTGTCAGGTAAACTGGTTGCTCTCGAAGAATTTAGAAGTCAACGAGACGAACTTTTTGACAAATATGAATTCCAACAAAATTTAATAGAAGAAAGAGAAGCAAAACATAAGAAAGCTTTGTACGAAATCGAAAAAAAGTTTATTGTAGCTAAAGATAAACTAAAAATAGAAATGGAGGCCAGATTAGTCCAACTTTCAACTGAATTTCAAGAAATTACGGAGATGCGAATCGCCACTACCACTCACCGGGTGGTGAGAGAAAACATAGCCGTAAATAATCAACTCGATTCCATGCTTGTCACTACTAAGAGATTATACCAGGAAAATGGTAGACTCGCGGGAAGTATTGGTAACTTAAAATTGGAAGCTAAGATGCACAACGAAAAAAAGAAAGAAATCATTGGGGATTGTATCGTTCAACAGAAAGTTATCGAAGGACTCAGCAAGGAAGTGGACAACTTAAACAAATATGTGGCTACATTTGATGGTATCAAGTTGAAACTTGTTAAGCTCCAACAAAGTCTTGATGCTGCCCTACTTCAAAGTGCAAAAGCAGGACATCGACTTCGACTTTTAGAACAGAATTTGCATGCTAGTCGTGCTGAATGGACCCGCCTAAAAACCGATTTCGATTATTGCAAAGAAGAACTGGATCGTTGTTCGTCAGTTGTATACGAAGTCCTCATGACCATAAAAACCGCACTTCTTATTAAAATTGAACCCAAGGAAAAGTTGAGAAAGCTAGCCGCTCGCCGTAAATTTGTAATGACGGAAGTAGTGGCGATCTTAATTGAAGCAGGAATGGATAAGGTAAAGAGACCGTCTTTAGAATCGATACAAACGATTCAGAAAACATATGACAGAGGTGATTTAGGTTTTACGCCAAAGTCGATACTTCTGCGATCTGACTATCCAATCAAAAAGGGTACTGAAACAAAATTAGGGCGCAGTTTTGAAGATTTCGTGTCTATTTATCTTGAAGAACAAAAGCAAATAAGAACTTATGAACCTGTTACTGCGGTTGATGATGAAGATATCGAATTCGAAAAATCTGTTACGCATATTAGGTCGGTGGTGAAATTCGAAGGGCCTTATAAAACCGTGTTTGATGACAGTACTGAAGTAGCTAGCAGTAGTACTTCAGATGAAGTTACTTATCACGTTCAGTTACCTCCAAAAGATGCTACTCGTCAGTCTCGACAAGAAGAGCAAGAAGGTGAAATGTTAGGTGACGAATATGACGAGGAAGGAGAAGGTGAAATCGAAGAGGACGGAGAAGAAGAACTTACCACAGTTACAACTGAATTTGAAATGGAAGAAGTTTTGGAAGGATTAACCGAGGAGGAGGAAAAGTTATCAGAAGCATGAGGTGTTTTTTTAAATTTTATTGTATACTTTTATATTTTATGGATCAGTTTTTAAGAAAAAAACAAATAATTAAAATAAATTCTCTTCGGTTCTTTCTGTTCAGAAAAAAACAATATTACGGTTTTTGTCAGGAAACTTAGGTGTTACGTCATTCTAACGCTACCAAACATGGAAGTTTTTCAAAAAACAACATTTTTGAAAAAAACTGGAATATTTTTATGGGAAGCTATTCTGCCGTCCTAAGAAAGAAAGCCTTAACTCCATCAATAATTTTTTTGAACTAGGCAGCTATACAGATATTTATTGATGGCACCCAGTAGATTTAAAGTAAAACTAACGACTTATGGTACATACTTACATTTTTTGTAAGTTTTTAAAATATTTTAGCCTAGTAATATGAAACTTTAATAGATTATTATGCGTTTGAAACATCTAACTCGTTTTAATAAATAATTGGAGTTAAGGCTTTCTTTCTTAGGACGGCAGTATTGGAGATCGGTTTATAGCAACTCGCCTACTAAACCTGTGAATATCGAATCTTAGCCATTATTTTAACATCTAATACAACTTTGCATATTAAAAACTTTATGGAGTTAACAAACTAAAACAGTATGAAAAAATAAAAAATGTTATATTTTGTTGGCTGGTATTCGCGTTTTACATTACCGTTGGTGGCGCCACCGTCAATAACAACATTACGTCTTTCAGCAGTTCCAATTATTCCGTGTGGTGGCGTTTTGTTAATGTAAACAAAAGAAAATATTTGATAATGGTGTTTATGTTGGTACTTACTATACGTTACAAACGAGTTTGAAATTATTCCGTGTGGTGGCGTTTTGTTAATGTAAAACGCGAATAGCACTTAAATAGAAAGATATTCTTTTCGAAAAGTAAAATTAAGGTATGTCGACTTTCTAAGTGAATAGAATTCTTTGTCAAAAATGTTCACATAAAAGCAAAAGAACGAAGTTAACAAACAATATTTTGTATAGTTATAGCTGCGATATACAAGAAAAGAATTGCTAGCAATGAAAAGGTTTTAGTTTTTTGAAAATTTATTCCACTTGCTAAAATTAAAAAACGACCTGTCATCGCCCTTCACTTCCCCAACAACAATTATTTATTCAAGTGCGACTAATAAATTGCTATCATTTTATAGAGACGTTTACGTTTAAAAATAAAATCATTAATTAATAAACAATGGAAATTCCGCCCACAAATCTGATGTTGACACGTTAATTGATTAAATTTACATGGAAAACGAATTGTGCATGTTTAAATCACCCAGAAGCTTTTACGGAAAAAAATTTGGTAACTTTAAATCACCTCCAGTTCCATATTTTCTTGGATTTTGCTTCATAACACATTATGTTTTGTG
Source organism: Rhagonycha fulva (assembly GCA_905340355.1). Taxonomy (NCBI): domain Eukaryota; kingdom Metazoa; phylum Arthropoda; class Insecta; order Coleoptera; family Cantharidae; genus Rhagonycha; species Rhagonycha fulva. Next base: position 43,544,974 of record HG996556.1, read on the forward strand.
TTTTATTTGATGTTTTCCGCAACATAAGGTTTAATATGGTTTTACATTTTATTCACTAGGGCTTTAGTCGTGGCTCATTTGCTACTGCAGAATGTTAGAAAAATATTAAAAATTAAGAGCGCATTATTTAAATTTTTTATTTTTCCGAGTAACGGGGGTTTAAAATAGCGGTTAATTTATTCTGCACTTTTTTTACAAGCATCCTATCAATAATTACGGCATCGATTTTTGCTTTCGTGCCGCCGGCGCCGGTCGGTGAACTTTAAATAGTAAGATAGATTATGTGTGAAGTGTGTACAAAAGTTGCCTCTTTCACTCGGTTCGGTTTTAATTAACCTCGTATAATTAGCACGTCCTGCAGTTTAATTTCCTGCAATTTAATCCTGTAGTTAAATGTAAAAAGAACTAGAGGTTTTTCACTTATACGGCGCACATAGCGTGGAAACAAGGAAAACAAAATCAAGCAACTTTTTCGATGAAACGAAGAAGTAAAATCATGAATTATGCGCAACATGCGATTCTAACAGATAAGAACCTGCAGAAAATGTTGAAGAGGTCACGTATAAAAAATAAACGGCCAGAAAATAAAACCTTGGAATTAAGAATCAGATTTAATGAATCGGAAAATAATTATTGTAATTAAAAATACAGGATGTCGATAGAAAATTTTAGATTACATTTTGGGGTGGGTTAATTAATTTATATGTTAATTAATTAAGTAAGCGACGCACAGCAGCGCAAATATCAGGGAGAGCTGTAGAATATAGTCTACAATTTAATAACTTATAAGTTATAACTTTTTCATTGTAACTTTGTGATTTGAGGCGCGACATATTTGAAATTTGCAGGGAGAGCGTAAGAGCAGGTAGCATACCGAGCGGTCCTATTTAAAATTTTAAATCCTTGAAATATTGAAGAAAAATGATACATGTGAGAGAAGTGCGAGACCGGAGGCTGAGCTACGTTACATTAAGGAAAGCTGAACTCAGAAAACTAAGGAATAAAAGCAGTAGCTTTTCAGTACGTACATTTACCAACAAAATTCTCGAAATATTGAATCAAAATTTTGTTTAAAAATTTCAAAATTCTGTTTCCTGTCAGGTAAAAAGTACATTGCATTGAAAGCGACGCGATACTTCACCGAGTGAAATCTCACTTTTGTAAAATCAAACCTTGTTTCAAATCCCTGTTGTCATTAACCAATTATTTTGATCTGCTAATGAAAACAAAGTAAAAGGTGGCTTGTTTTGGTAAACTTGCGCACTGCTGAGGTGTGAAGTAGAAACCGCCTTCTATAATCACAAACCATAGCTCGATCTCCGGCTTTTACACTACCTATATCAAGTAAAATAACTCGGCCTTTGGCCTCGCACTTTTGACACAAATCATTTTACACTACTTTACTCGGAGTAGTTCATAGTATGACCAACAAACAACCGTAATGTCTTCATGTCCGAAAAAAAGTAAAAGTGTGTCATAAAGTTTGTGCATAAGTTTTTGGATATTTAATCGCCTGATCACCAGGTACTGGAGGGTAATCTATTCCCCTATATATAACTTTAAAGTTCAAGCATTGAAGTTATGTTGTCACAATAACAAAAGATAAAAAATGTAGACCGGGGGGTCTGGGGGGTATGGAATACCCTCCAGTAAATCATTTTTTTGTACCCAAAAAAAAGGAAAGTGGTATCATAAAGCTCCTGCATAATTTTGAAACACTTAGCCGCCTAAACACCAGGTACTGGAGGGCATTCCATACCCCCCAGACCCCCCAGTTTCTCAAGTAGAACTTTAAAGTTCAAGCATTAAAGTTATGTTGTCGCAATAACAAATAGTAAAAAATATAATCGGGGGGGTCTGGAATACCCTCCAGTACATTATTTCTTTGCACCCACAGAAAGTAAAGTGATATCACAAAGCTCTTGCATAATTTTTATATATTTAGCCGTCTAATCACCAGGTACTGGAGGGTATTCCATACCCCCCAGACCTCCCGGTATCTAAACTTGAACTTTAAGGTTGAAACATACAAGTTATGTTGTCATGACAACAATAAAATGCGAAAACCGGGGTTCTGGAATTGAAACTGAACACTGCACCATGGTTCTGTCTTTCGACTTCGTGCTTTAAGTAATAAGATGCATAATAAACTTAAAAATATTTTACAAAATTTAATTTTAGGTTTAAAGCAAACAAAATTAATTTGTTTTTAAATAATAGAAGTATTAAAACAAATCATTTGGACCAGTACAATGTTTGTTAGGAGCAAAATAACCAATAGTCAGCAAAAAGTTCTTACTGCCTGATCCATTCATAAAAAATCAGGATTGCTTCAATTGCAAGAAAATTGGAAGATTAAAATTACATAAAGTCAGTGCCAGTTGTGATATAAGAAGTGTGAAAACAGTAGACCGAGCTAAGATACGTGGAAGAAGAAGTTTGAGACCGGATGCCGAGCTATGTTACGCAAAAATGAGAAGTTAGCCTTAGAAAACTGGGAAATTATTTTGGTTAAACACCAATATCCACTAATTAACTGCAAGCTAATAATTTGAACTACGTCCTGCGTTGTGAAGGTGACCAAATATTTGATGAGTCTATCGAAAAGGATATTGAACTAAAATCTTGCTGAAGGAACTTATTGCTTTAATAATTTTATACTATGGCCAATTCCAGACCACAACTGATACTACTAAAGCCCGGGAACATGTCTGACCAAGTCTGGATTTGCTTTAGCACTTCATGGTGAAGTTTCTTAGTGGCTAGGATTAGAGCTATATTGTAAGCTAACTAAGAAGAACTCTAAAGATTTGTCCTGAACAAGGGTTTCGCTAGTTAGATTTGAGAATAGGAAAGTATTCAAGTCCTCGCGAAGGGTAATACATACCTACTGAGAAGTTTAACCTAGCGGAACCAAAGGTTGTAAGATGCAGCTTTACATTTTTAATTGACCAAGACCTAGACGCTCATAGAGATCATATTGGTGCGGAACAACGCTCATGACTGCACGACTTCCATCAATTCAGATCCAAACATATCCAAAAACTTTTTTTTGATAAATGACCGTTAAAATAGTACAGCAATTTTCAACTTGTGAAGAGCGTCTCTTAATGAAGCGCAATAACACAAAATTGAGAAATCAAACATATTATAAAAAAAAATTTTTATTCTTTGTTATTTTTAAGGTTTGTAATTTAAGTTAGTATAGCTTTAGCGTCAAAATACATTATTATTGTATACATTGTTATTGAAATAGAAGGGGGGAGGGGTAAAAATTATGTTTGAAAATTATGTTGTAAATGCTGAAAGGTTGAGTAACGCTGGAGTAGTAGTTAACAAAGAAAAATATGACTGGAGTACTCCAGTTTATTAAATAAAAAAACATAAACAAAAAAAAATATTTTAAAATATTAAATCACTTGCACACGGCGCTGCGCTCCAACTTCCATTAACTAACAGAAATAGAAAATTATTGCCACGCAAATACGAAATTAAAAACTACAGAAAATATTCCGTGCTGTTGTCCCGATCAAAGGAAGTGGTAAACCGACTAGGCTCAATCGTAAATTTTGTAATTTTCCTGTCTTCTAATGAATTCCATTCCATTAAATTAAATTAAAAAAAAAATTATCATTAAATTTTAATAATTTAATTGGGCATATAAATTATATAATTTTTAACTTGCTGATTCTGGGGGTATTTTATACCTCATACCTTATATTCCAAACCTCATGCTCCCCATATCCCCTAGATAATATGACATGTTGATATATATGGGGCATTCCACACCAAATCGACCACTTTTGAACCCGACCCCTTTTGATTTTCTTGAAATTTTTACATAGTATACTATCTCACCAAAAACAGTTCTGTGAATTTTTTCAAAATTTTTTATTCAACCCAAAAAGAGTTACGAATTTTTAGAAAAACTGATGTTGTTTTTCTTCAAACGATCGTAACTATGTCAAAAATTGACTAATCGGAACGTTTTTTTTTGTTTTTGTTTGTCTTTAAACGTACTTTTTAGGAAAAAATACAAAAAAAATATTCAAACTTGGATTCTACAAAATTTTTCATTTTTTCGGAGAAAATCATTAATTTTTCAAATTTCGACACTTTTGATTTTTTTATTTAAAAAAAAAATCTGATTTATTCCGCGTATAACAACGCAAACCCCATAATGGGCCGACATTTCTTTCTATTTCTTTTGTTTAATTAAAAAATATTATTTGCGTAAAACTAAAACAAAATATTTTTTAATTAAACAAAAAAAATAGAAAGAAAAGTGAGCCCATTATGGGGTTTGCGTTGTTATACGAGAAATAAATAAGAGTTTCTTTTGAAATAAAAAAATCAAAAATCAAAAGTGGACAAATTTGAAAAATCAATGATTTTCTCCGAAAAAGTAAAAAATTGCGTAGAATCCAAGTTTGAATATTTTTTTTGTATTTTATCCTGAAAAGTACGTTTAAAGACGAACAAAAACAAAAAGAGAACGTTTTGATTAGTCAATTTTTAAAATAGTTACGATTGTTTGAAGAAAAAAAACATCAGTTTTTCTGAAATTTTAACTTTGTAAAAAATTTTGAAAAAAATTACACAACTGATTTTACGTATTATACTATCCCATCAAAAACAGTTCTAGAAATTTTTTCAAAATTGTTTACAAAGTTAAGAATTTTTAGAAAAACTGATGTTTTTTTCTTCAAACGATAACCGCGTATAACAACGCAAACCCCATAATGGGCCGAAATTTTTTTCTATTTTTTTTGTTTAATTAAAAAATATTTTGTTTTATTTTTACGCAAATAATATTTTTCAATTGAACAAAATAAATAGAAAGAAATGTCGGCCCATTATGGGGTTTGCGTTGTTCTACGCAGAATAAATCAGAGTTTTTTTTGAAATAAAATAATTAAAAATCAAAAGTGTCGAAATTTGAAAAATCAATGATTTTCTCCGAAAAAATGAAAAATTTTGTAAAATCTAAGTTTGAATATTTTTTTGTATTTTTTCCTGAAAAGTACGTTTAAAGACAAACAAAACCAAAAAAAAAAGTTCCGATTTGTCAATTTTTGAAATAGTTACGATCGTTTGAAAAAGAAAACAGCAGTTTTTCTAAAAATTCGTATCTTTTTTTGGGTTGAGTAAAAAATTTTGAAAAAATTCACAGATCTGTTGTTGATGAGATAGTATAATATGTAAAAATTTCAGGAAAATCAAAAGGGGTCGGGTTCAAAAGTGGTCGATTTGGTGTGGAATGCCCCATATATATCTTTTTTTAATTGTTACAACTTATCAATCCACGAATGACAGCAAACTGTGTTCTGTGTTGGTTTATGTGACTGGGGGGTTTGCTGAAAAGTTGAGTATTTGAGATTTATTTATTTATTTGCAAAAATATTCTTTTTACATCAATCAAATGAGATAGGTATATGTGTTTTTTAAGCATATTATGTAAAATGTCTTTTTTAAGTGCGCCTCTAATTAATTCGTTCATTTATTAAAAACGTAAAAAATTTTTTAACTTGTCTTCCCAGTGAGAACAAATTCCGATCAACTACGGTCTACAATACGTGTAATCAAATTCTTTCTGAGTCTCATTTACCAAAGGCTGAAACAACTTATTTGGTCTTACCAAAAGCTGAATAATCGCATCAACTAAGCAGTAGATATCTAAAAGTAGCTTTTACTGCCGCTTTGCCTATGGCAGCTGGTATTAAAATAAAATTTAAAAATTATAGTTAATTAAGCGCAATAAAAATCAATTCTCTTTTCATGAGTTTTTAGCTAAATGTATAGCTTTCATTACATAGTTTATTTTTGCTTTTTAAAAACATTATAACAGCATATCATAAATGTCAGGACTTCAATAATATAAAAAATTATATAGGTAGTCTAAACGTTAAAAAATTTTCTCACATGAGAAGTCATGTGACTAGTCATATGATGTGAACAGGGTTTAAAAGCTCATAATTAATTAAATAATTTTAAAATTTTATATTATTATTAATTTTACAAGTTATAAAAGTTTACAGTTTTTATTCAAGACACTACGAACTACAACCCTCTAATAAGATTATTTACATACAAAACTATTTTGGAGATTCTTGATTAAAGTTTTTTATAACCTCATCTAGCACAGGGTTCACTAAAATGTACTACTTCACTTTAGCATGCACAGTTGGGTTTGAAAGATTGTTTGAACGTGTTTTACGTGTTGTTGGCGATTTTGTATTGTACATTACCATTGCTACTGTAGCGTTAAATGAAACCGCTAAAACAAACAGCGGTTTCATATCCGAATGCTATGGTCATGTACCTAATCCTTTTGTGAACCGACTAATCTTTTTTATCTTGAAAAATGTTCGATTGATCTTTTTGTCTTTCAAAAGCGAAAGTGATTAATTTTAAATTGAATTCATAAATAATAGAGTCAACTTTTACGTTTTAGTAAACCATTTTTAGAAAATCTTATTTAATTATGATTATTTGTATTGGATCGGATAGCTATCCGAAACTTTTTTTATTGAAAAACTCGAGCTCATGCTCCAAATACAAATAACTTCTCTTTTTATTTTCTCATTTCCAATAATCGAATTAACAATGATATAGTAATAAAATAAAAACAATTTTTGTACACATACAATCAGTAGATTAATTTTCTGTTTTATGGTGCAACCGCAATAATCCGAACCAATTAAGGTGAGGACACCAAAATGAAAATAATAATTATTATTACATTTTTTGGTCATCAAGTTATTACAGTTTGGATAAAAAGGAAAGGTAATTTTAAAACATTTGTTGTGCGTTTTAATAGAGTAGAACCCTATCAAGTAACACTTCAGACGTTATAAAAATTTAATATTTATTGATGGAAGAATTTACTAATACGAAGGGTCAAAATGTTAAGCCTACCTACCGTTACATATTATAAGATCCATCTACTCATAGAACGAACCATCAACTTTTGGCTTTGTAAACATACCACTTAGTCATTATTTCACGGTCGGCAACATACCCGTCACACGCATAATTCGTCCAAAGTTAATGATATCCAATTCTATTTTCAAATAGCAACCGAAGGTATTAGGCAAGACTTACGTGAAGTGTCTCATGAATGAAAGTAAACTTTTTGTATTAGATACACGTACTCTTGTAGAAGCCCTTAATTAGATTCGCTACATTAGAAGTTGCAGATTCTGAAGTCAGTTTAGGCATTCTTAACAATGCTACCCATGGTGGGCCGAGTTATTCAACATATTTTATTACCTTTTTCAGATTCACCCCAAAAATTTTGTAGTTTTTTTCTGTAATTTTCTGGTTATTTTACGTTCGAGTGCGCTTTCTGCCAGGTGGACTTGGAGTGCAACAATAGAAAACGCGCGCGATGCCCTTTTATTGCTTGTTCGATTTGTAAAAGATCGAGCTAACTATAGTTTCTGTTGTGATGGATAACTTGGACCGGCCACCAATTTTTCTTCCTAAGTATTCATATTCGGCTATTTAGTTTCCACAAAAAGCAAATTATATCCAAAAAGTAATAAATTATTTGCACATGCCGTATTCGCTCGACTATAAGTAATCATACACGTGTAGTTTTATCTAGCATTCTTTTTATATTATTTTCTATTCAATTTTTATTTTTTATTACAAGTAAAAATTTTGATACCATTTACAATTTTTAATCGAAAGATTAGCGAGGATATGTCTGAACTTGAATGCGAATTTGTTTAAAAAAAATTGTAAAAATAGTAGGACAAAAATTAAATACAAATAGGAGTTAAAACACAGTAGTAGTCATTTATCGTGTTTAAACGTGTTCCATACAAAATTTTGTCACTTCGTTTGAATGAAAATTAAAATAACAATTTATTGTAATTTTACTTTCCACACCCAGTGTTCATACCGCAATTAATAAGGAAAATGTGAGCTTTTTATACTCAATCAGATAAAATAATTTATTTTGAAAGCCTTTCTTCTCCATAAACAAAAACGCAAATTAACAGAAAACACAATAAAAATAATTTACTTTTATAACTTTTAGTTGAACTGCTATGAATACTTGCAAAATGTAGGTATGTACTGAATTTTCTGCATTTTCACTATGGGTTATGTTACTACTATGCATTTGTTAGACAGTAAATGGATGTACGAAATCTCTTGTTGTATTGGTATTGTTTTGCATTACCTTTATATCTTTTTCCGCTTTCGCTATAAAAATAATGTTTGTTCAAGGCTTTTCTTGACTGATATGAAAAATTACAAAATAAAATCATTTTATGTTTTAGTGAAATTTATTTAAGGCGCCTCTTTTGTAGACATGCAATTTCTTGAACAAGTCAAGGCTGTTCATAATAAATATTTTTAAATGGTTCAAAAAGATTAAAGTAGGTAAAACATAAAACTATCTTGGTAAAGATTTAAAATTTTGAAATTAAATTTAATTTAAGAGCAATAATATTTTGAAATATCATTCAGCCCTTACATTGAATCAGATAATCTTCTATATTTGAAGACATAGTAATTGTACCAAAATTAATTATTATTTTAAAAATTTAATTATACCAATAGAGTTTTGTAAGATAAAATCTACGATAATATGTAGATAATAGCAAAACCGGTCACTAATTAAGGTTAATTTGTTTCTATGTTCTTACTTCTATCTTCTAGTAAACATAAGAATATCATAAAAAACTCTGTCGCACTCTGTCACTGTATTGCTCTGTTTGTAACACTGTTTAGATCTTCTAATTGGTTCTTTCATTATTACTAACCCTAGTAAAGTTTACATGCTTCTGATTTTTCGTTCAATTATTACCAATTTGAATTTCAACCAAACATTTATTATATGTCTAGGGCGGCCGATAGGCAGCTCTAAAGGTTTTGATAGTAAGAATGATAAACATTCAAATTGGTGACACTCGGTTCCTTAACTCTTATACGGAGTGAAAAGCAGAAATAATCTCTACTTGGGAAAAAACCCCACAACAAAATATTTTACTCTGACATACGTTTATACTCGGATGGATCCAAAAATAATGCTAGATCAGACGCAGGAATATATTTTGCAGAACCTGACCTAAGCACGATCGTATCGTTGAGCACATGATTTGCATTCTTATTTCAAGTGGAACTTATAGGCATATTGCACTGTAAAAAATATTTCAAATTCATCCGGTAAAAAAAAATCCAGATTCTATAAGGCAGTAGGGCAACTTTTGTGGTATTTCTGGTGATTTACCGCATGCAGACAATGAATAAGATATCTACATTATTTCTATCTTTAATTCAGAAAGCATCAATTGAATTTTAGATTAGTTCATATTTCCTACTTCACCACTGCCCTTCTAAAGAGTTGTACGAGTTGAACCACTAAGCAGTATCGTAGAGCTACCCAGAAGGTTTAAAGTTGAAGATTGGCGTGAGGTCAAAAGTACTAGTTAATCTGATTTGCAATTGATGCTTTCTGAATTAAAGCTTGAAATGATATAGTCAAAATGTTTTTTTTCTTTCTCCTGGTCAAAAGACATTAAGATAACCAGAGCAACATGAGAGCTGACAAACTGGCAACAAGCGGCTCCAACAGTCTTCCTTGAAGCTTGGAGCCGATGATTACGCCTGCCGGTTAGGCTCTGGATGTCTTCATCAAACAATGTCCACTAGAACTGTACATTTGCAGGTAGGTATAAAGAACTACATGCAGCCACACAAAATCTGTAATACGTGCGCCTTCTTGGAAACATTTGAGATATCATTTGAAGCTATCGAAAGTTAATCTGCGGACAATTGCAGAGATCTTAAGGGGACACTAGACAGATTAAATAAACAACTTTACACGATGTGATATGCAGATGACTCCATATGTCGTAGATGTAACAAAGATTAGGAAGCAGCTAAACTCGTACTCTGTTGGTGTCAGGGGTTAACTTTAATTAGAAAACTAAGAAAAAATATTAAGGGGCTTTTGACCCGACATCGCCAGAATCAGTAACACACCGCCTGTCAAGATCCTAGAGTTTATTCTACAGCTGGGATAGCTTTATGAGTGACAGAATCGGAAGTAAATTCGAAAACCGGAGATAGGACAATAATCCCGATTTAAAGGTCGAAATGAATGTCAGTTTATTTTACCATCTACAACAAATTTAGAACTCAAAAAATCCCCACTTTAATGTAATTTTCACAAAAGTTAGCTATGATTTAGTGTGTAATTTTATACGAATGTACCAAACTTGCAGTTCACCAGTTGGCGTAAATCAAACACGGATAGACTAGAGAGCGGGAAACCGCGGTTCTAATCCTGGTTGCGTCGGATATGTGCTGTGATCTAAAAAGTTCAAAATTGATCTGCGGACTACTCGCCAACCCGTCTGCCCAGCGTGGTGAGTTATGGGCAAAACCTTCTCTCCTCTCAATTGGGGGGAGTTAAAAGAGAGGCCTACATCCAACAGTAGATAGAGAAAGGTTGAAAAGAAGAAGAGAACAAGAGAGCACCAAACTTCGGCAGTCACAACGCCATGTGATCCTTTTAGAACAAAGCAAAAGGTAGTTAACCTTGGGCAGAGACGTACCCAACCACATTTTTTCAGGAGAGAGCAATCCTAAATTTGCAAATTTGCCTACTGAATTAATTCAAAATTGTCACTTTTTGCAAGTTTAGCAGCTTTTTGCAAATTTAGACGTAAAAAAATGCCAACTTGAACAACTTTTGAGTGTTTTTGCCAACTTTTTGTCAAATTTCTAAAATTACATCTCTTCCCTTGGGTACGTCCGTGACCTCGAGTATTTAACTCACAGTTCAGAGATTATGGGTCGCGCTCTGTGTGTTTTGTGGGCCTTAGAAAGTATCTAGTGTATTTACCACGACAAGCTCTGTATCGTCTTATTCAGTAACACTATCTGAAATAGATAGAAATTAGGCGCCAGTTGATAATAAGAAACCACGAATAAAAACTTATTAGCAACGAAATTGATTTTTTAGTTTGCAGCCAAAAGATGTTAAATACAAAATGCAAAATCACTTACATGGACTCGAGAGGACCTTCCAACTAAGCTACCATGAAAAAATCTGATTAATTAATAGTGATTGATTCAAATGATTAATCAATGTTTTTGCAACTGTAGGAATCTCCTTCAGTCTTCTCGTGATCTCTCTAGGTCTAATCTTTATTTCTTCTTTAAACGGAGTTGTCTGTTTTCTGTGGATGTTTAATTTTTTGTGCAACTTTTCATAAAAAACAGTCGGCTGCTTTTGTTGCCAATTTTCCGAAAAAGTTTAAACGCCTCGATTTTTGTGATCAAAATGTATTTATTTGAAATTTTGAAGGTTGTTTAAGTTAATTTCATAGGTTAGGTTACGATTAAATTGCCAACGTTTTCTGAGTTTTTGTTTTAAAAAAGGTTTATTTTTATAGTTTGGTATACGAATCCAGGTTTAGCTCTTTCAGCCCTGAATTTTTAATAAAATAAATAAGGTTGCTTGCACTAATCAATTTATCAATAAATGAAAGGAATTTAGAAGCGCCGCAGGTGATTTAATCTTTTCTAACGCCAGTGGTTTTTTTGGGTGTTTAGCTACACCTCACTCACAATTGGGGAAAGAGGCATAGATATCACTAAAGAAACCTTAAAGATTTAAACTGATGTCTCTGGCAGAGTGTGCTAGAGATAAATGGGGTGGATTAATTTACAGCTCCTGTATATATTTTTGACTTGAAGAGCATATTAGGGAATGCTTATTATTATTCAAATTACAACATTAGGATCTTACGTGTTAACATTCACTTGTTAGATTTTTCTCACGAGATTTGAAAAGCTGACACAAATCCTGTATTAAATCCAGTGGTGCTATTCTTTTGTAATTGAGATTTTATCCTGAATTATGGAATCTTGTCTATCTTATTGATATAATTCTTTTTTTCCATACACCAACCATACTGTAAGATCATAAATTTTCCATCTTCAAAAGTATCACTGCAAAAATTTTGCTTCAAAGTTTTTTCATTTCCTTTTCTCATTGGATGTTCTGTTTCTTTTGAAAGCCTACAATGTTATACTCGCAATACTGCAAATTCTATAAATAATTTCAAAAAATTATAGTCTAAATTTATTTCAAATTAAGGACAAAATTTGATATCGCCAAAAAATATTCCATTTTACTACAGAATTAAAAATAATCAGAATCTCGTTAATCCATTAAATTAATTAATGGATTAAGTTACAGTGCATTCTGTAACTTAAATTAACATTTTCCAAAATTTATCTCTTATTAACGAAGCCAAACATTTATGTTTACATGCCAGCAGTTGATGTAAATTAAACTTTCATGGTGTAATTGCACGAAAAATATTTAATGAGTTAGTTAGTCTGCTACTTGAGTTGAATTCGAGACGAATTAACACGCTAATCCCAATGATTTATTGTGTTTTGTATAACCCGAGAGTGACAAAACATTCTATTCCCAATTAGAAACTTTTAACTACATTTAGAATTATTGTGTCCGGTCGTTAATAGTTATTTCAGCGACACGTGACCTGCGGATAAATTCATGCAAGGGACACAATATGTTTGTAAGTTTTCATTCGAACTCGAGCTTTCAAACGCACTCCAGGAAGTTCAGGTCACGTGACCGCGGTCTCCAAATTTTGATAACAATTACCCCATTATTAGTCTTACAGGGAACTTCACACCCCTAACTGTTAAACTCGTGACTCGCAACATTGACTTTGTAGTCATTTATCACTTGGCAATCAATAAATTAGGTAACAAATGTGTTCCATCTATGCAATTGCAACCACAAATAAACTATTCACTAACATAAGGTACCGTGAATTGGCACTTTAAGTAATTAAATTTACCTTAGCGTTATATATTTTCCGAAAGTTTTGATTTTCCTCGAGTATAAACTGGAAACTTACCAAACGTATCCGAAAACTTTTAATGATACATTTTTAGTACCGTACATTCATTTTTTTCATCTTAACTTTTTGTTAACTACTTATTTACTACAATTCAAAATACAATGTTAAAGCTGTTATACCTTAAAAACACACTACTTATTCTCATCTTGTCCGTTTCAATCTTTTTATTGCAAGGTTTAAATAGCCTAACATCAAAAATTATGAGCAGCTCGAGCGATCACCCAGCTTTAGTTTTCTTCGTTTTTACATAGTTTTTATTTTCTCTTCTTAATTGAATTAATATTTCACTATGAAAATTACTAATGCCATTCCATTTATTTTGTACAATAAAAGAAAACCACTAATAAAATGAATGATTTTGCAATATTGGCGACGAGAAATGTTAAGAGGGGTGGACGGACAGATGACACTCGAAACTGTTAGATCTTCCTTTTGTTATGGAAATGTTATTACCAATGAACAAATCAACAAATACGTTCCGCTTTCACATTCATCTTCGTAGTTTGTACCCATAACACTATTTTGGGGTTTGTGTTTATTCAGTATCATTTTATTAAATTTCATTTTGTTATATGTTTAAAAAAGTAATTTAGAAATTCTTCACATTTTTCTCGAGCGTAATGATTTGTGTTTTTCCTTTTTATAAGTTGGAACTATTTTGTAACTTGAAACTTTAATTGCATAGAAGTGGAACAAAAATTTAATTAATTGCATCTATTTCCTATTTATTTGCTATCAGTTCGGAAAAATTGATAGAACTGCTTTTACTTATAGAAAACGTTCAGAAAATGTATAGAGAATTTATTAAATAAAAGAATTTAATTCGTAACGAATTAGATGAAAATTAATGGTAGTTTGTTATTTCTTCGGATAAATTTTAAAAAATGGTAGAAACTCGAGAAAGTAAAGTCTGAAACAGTGGAAATCGCTTTTCGCAACTTGGTTTGTTAAATTTATTTCCATTCTTAAACTAAATTCAGTAATATAAAAGTGACCTTCAACAAAATGATAAGTTTAATCATCTGGAACTTACAAAAGGAAATTTTGGCCAAAATTTTGAATATAATAATGGGAGGTCGGGAGAGGATATAAGAAGAAAACATGGAAAAACTAAGAAAAGTGGCTCAGTTTCTGATTTAAAATAATAATGATTTTATTTTAAACATTTTTTCTCCGCCCAAATAAAAAATTATTAAGAGAATTAATTTGAATATGCTGAGTAAATTTGAATTATATTTTTGGAAATAAACAACATTATGACAATAAAAATATGCATCACTTCCGGTAAATTGCCCAAAGCCGAATGTGTCATTAATTTGTTTCGCAAGTCGTGTGCAAAAGATACGTCACTTCTTTCGACTTGCATCAACGTGGTTCATTTTTGATTGAATTCTTTAGAAAAGAAGTAGTGCAAAGTGCTCATCAGTTGCATAAATTTTGTTGTTCAAAATGTGTAAATGTTTGTGCATCCAAACTTGTGGACCAAGTAGAGTAAAAATACATTTCCATCATTCAGATTTACAATAGATTCTGGGTTAGAACCTCAACAAAATATGTAAACACTTGAAATAGTGGGCTCAATGTGAATGCTTAGAAAAGTTTTAATCAACGTGGTTCCATTTTGTTTTAATTCTTTAGTGAAAAATTAGTGCCAAGTGTTCAATTTAAATTTTTTGCTGTTCCAATCGTTCAACCATTTGTGCGTGCGTGAATGTAAAACAAACTTAGAATTTGATAAATTTTGGACAAGGAGGATTGAAGCAAAATGAGTTAGGAAATAAAGGTAAAGTAAAATTCTTTAAAATGCTGCTGTTTAAATTGTTTTTGTGGACCTCTTTGGATTTTGTTTTTAAGGTGCTTCTCTTGGCCTAAAATCCTAAAAATACAAATCAAAACTGTGAGGTTAATAAAAAGAATTTTTACGCAATTCAAAAAATATTAATTAGGTAAACCATAAAACTATTTCGGTCCAGGTCCATTTTGAAATTAAAATTAATTTTGAAGCAATAATGTCTTCAAATATGACCAATCACAGCGCTTGTAATGCTGGTCACCTTATTGCTTTGAAATTAATCAAAATTTTAAAATTTTAAGCTTGTACCAAAATTGTTTTAAGTTTTATCTTTTTTTTTGGAATTATTTAAAAATATTTATTATTAACAGCACAATTTTGACTTGTTCAAGACTTTCATTTTACGCTACGAGAGGGCGCCTTAACTACCACTTTATGTTTATTAGATCTTTTTAATTTTGGTTTTAAAAATTGTGAACGATAACATAAATACTGAAAAATAATGTAAAGAAAAACGATACTGCCGCCGCGCCGGCAAAATTTTATATTACAGAAAAGCTGCAAAAACCGTAACAAAGAAGACAAAATTACGTAGTTAGTATTATATAAAATTTGTTTATAAATATTTCAGTATTGTGGTTCGGATTCCACGTTAAATTGTAGCTATCTGGTTTCCTGTTGTAGTTAATAAGTGTAGCCATTAGTCTAAATTTCTTATAATGGGTGTAATATTTGTACGTGAACATTATTATAACACAAAATAGTTAGATTTAATTTAGTTTAAAATATTTACTGTTTAATTTCTTACTTTCGAGGACTTAGTATTGAACTGTAGAGCTATGCCCAAGTGTATAGATTTTTAGTTCAAATTTAAGCTCCCCTCCCCCAATTTTCTACTACGTCCATTTTCAAACGATTACATATCATTGACCTCCAAGAATTAGTACAATGATTCAGACAAATCAGATACACAATTAGAAAAATTGGTAATTTAATTAATCTCACGTCTGTGGTTGTCACGCCTACCGTAAGAGGTCAACAGACATATGCAGTAAAACCTCATTTGTTGGTGATGATTAGCTACGGATGATCCAAGTTCTTACCTTCAAAACATTTTAAATTTATAAAAAGATCATCAAATCACTATTATAATACTGTAAAGACAATTAAAGTGATAATAATTTGGAACGTTGTGATTGGCTTTGCATTAGCAAAATAGAGCCAGTCACAAGCTTTTTACTATACTACGCGTATTGAAGATTATTCTAAACGTTTATTGTGTAGAGGACAAGATAAACTATCGCGCACTTGAAACACATAATCGGGCCCTTTGTACTACCACCGATTTTACCACAGCACGTAAATGTCCACTGGAAGGCCAAGCTAAGAAATTCTGTGAAATCCGCGATTTAAACCTAGAATTTCCGCTCTTCAACTCAACCAGCAATTACATCACACTACTGCTGCTTCGAAGACTAATGGCTGTTTTCACCGACAATTTCCTAACGTTAAGTATTTCCTAATGTACTAGGTGTTTCTTAGCGACTGCATTTTGGTTATAAATTATGATTCATTCATACTTTAGGAAATACTTAACGTTAGAAAATTGTCGGTGAAATCGGCCATAAAACTCCGAACCAAAACTTTACGATCACATAAAAAGTTTTAAATTGTGAAATTGTTAAACCCTTAAAAAGGAACAAAACAAACAATTAAATTTTTAGTTATATTAATAAATAAAAATATTAACAACTATCACTGAGCTGGAAACTGACATTTGGAATGTCATACGATGGTAAAATTTGTAATTTCGTTGCTATGAAACGTTTCGTTTTAATAAAATTTTAATCATTATTTGATAAATCGAGGCTGACAAAGTTCTTTTGGACACAAAAATTAAAAATGCGTGCGTTTCGATACAGGACAACTCGGCACAGAATAACTCGGCACCAGACAACTCGGCACCGGCTACTCGGCACCGGACAACTCGGTACTGGAAAAACCCGGCACCGGGATAAATCGGCGCCGGCGACTCGGCAAAAGGAAAACTCGGCACCGAGATAACTCGGCACCAGAATAACTAGGCACCGGCAACTCGGCACTAGAATAACCGGCACCAGTTGGAAACATTTTTTATTGATTGGTGAATCAATGCATTCTATTATCGGTACGTGTGCGGTCATACAAAAGAGTCCGGCTGATGATAATTTTCTCACTTAGTCGTGCGCAATGTTAACGTACGGTTAATACTTTTTCGTGTAGATCCTCCTCGTGCCATGGTGGTTTTTACAAAAATTTTTGTGAAAACTACAATTATTATAAACATACCCCTAGGCCCGTGAGTTAAGAAAAAGGTGGATCATTGAGAGGTGAAACTCGGTTTTGCGTGGTTTTTACAAGAACTGTGGTTGTGCAAGAAAAAACATAATTTTCGCTCGAAGTGCACTGTTAAAGCATACGAATGCTAGCAAGGCTACCGTGACCCCCTTTCTAGAGTATATCTTAGAGTAATGTAATTTACACGGACTTACGACAAAATGCCTGAATTTATCAATCACGAGCAACTTAGCTTAAAATTTGATGTGAAAATCGAAAAACCGGTGCCGAGTTATCCCGGTGCCGAGTTTTCCCGATACCAAGTTGTAGGGTGCCGAGTCGCCGGTGCCGAGATTTTCGGTGCCGAGTCATCCGGAACCGAGTTGTCCAGTGCCGAGTTGGAAGTGTCGAGTTGTCCGTGTCCCCAAATTAGGTGCACATGGTTAATTCTTAGATTGTAAACTTGGTTTAAGTTGATAAACGTTTTCAAATTTTTAAACTATTTTTTTGTTGGAAATAAACGAACAAACGGAGGTGCGTCAATGACACAAAAAAAAGGAGGCGTTATCTAGCAAATCATAGTACATTGGATAACCTCAAAATACTATTCATACTAATTTGCCATCTAAGTAAATGTCAATTTCTTGTAATTTTTTAATGTTAAATCAAGGTTCTCCATTTTACTACTTTTAGTAATTTATGTTTCAAGGGCGGTAAGTCAAATTTTATGGCCCGCTTTACCGCAAAACAATTTGATTTTACGGTTTTAGTTTTTATCCAAATGCTGTAGATCGTTTTATTTTTTCGAATGGAACTTTACATGAACAGTTACATTTTTGCGCCCTACAGCATTGCAGGGACCGAGCAAATACTGTAAAGTAGCGCCTAACGGCGGACACTTTGAACATTTTGGCATGCACGTCATAGCCACAAAACATAATATTATTATTATTAATTGATTGGTTTTATTTTTTTAAGTTGTTAATCAATAATTATTTTAATTTTTTTAAAGTTGTTATGATCAATAAAGGCATGTTTACGCCTACTATGCAAATTATCATGCCAAAACTGGCGCTAGTTGCAAATACGCTCGGTCCCTATACTAAGTAGCATTTTCTAACTTAAAAACCAGATTGAAAAATGATACTTTGTTACATTTGTTTTGAAATTTTCATGAAATAATCTTTTATACAAAGTTAGGAAAATAATATTTTGTGTGAAAAGTGCTGAAAAGTTGCAAAAAATGCGACAATTGGTCGGATGATAATAATTGGACGCACCTTAATTGGACATAAAAATTTCAGCTGTTAATTTTATGGAAAAAGAAGCTTAACAAGTAAATCTACATAATACTGTTAAATGAGCAATTTTTTACATTTGTATATTGTACTCTACTTATGCCCGTTATGAAAAACTAAAAATTAAATAATGAAATTTTTCTCAAGCAATTAGCAAAGACAATTTCTGTTGTGCTCCGACCAGCTCGTTAGCGTCTAAATTTTTGTTGATAATTCAGAAAAATAAAATGAATGCCTCTTTTACTACTTTAAATAAACACTTTGTTAAACTTAAAACGATTTTATTAATGAAAAGGATAATTTTTATGTACTGTTGCAAATTTGTACAAATCAACAACAATTTTGTACCAATTATTTTGCCTGTAAATACAAGAAAACATTTAATGTTCAGCATTACGTTCAACTTCTTGTATTAGCAACAAAGCGTCAAAAAGAAATCAAATACAATTTTACAAAGAAATACAGTACTTTATTCGTTAGTTTTACACGTCCTAGTGCTTTTCTAACGCAGATCACAAAAAAATAATTTTTTTTATTGTAGCTACCAGGCGCAAATTTCAGTGCGTCATAAAAGTTTCAACGCCCAAAAACAATCTTACAAAAGGTTTACAGTATTAAAACACAATCTAAGCAATTTCACAAAAATTCACAGACTGGGCGTTTTTGGGAGCTACAAGTCGTAGAGCAGAATGTTTAAATGTAACTATTTAAACGCGTCTGATGTTTAAACGCAAAAACGTTTAAATGCAAGTATAAAAGAATAAACGCACCATTAAAATTGTCAAAAGATTCGGATTTATAGCTTAGATTATATGTTATTTTATGTTATTTATTTATCAATAAAAACTGTCGCGTTAGCACCTTTTATTTACTTAAGCAATTATTAAAAAATGTAAGCAAATTCTAAAGACGCGTTTAATTGTCGTTGTATCTAATTGTTGCGCTTTTAAATCTTTTTGACGTTTTAACAGAAATGTTAACATTTCAGCAGAAAATTAGAGGAAAAGTAGAACACTTTAAGCTATAGAAAACCTAGGCTTTTCGCATCTCGGTAATCCACCAGCTTTCGGATGTAATGAAGCGATTTGCACCTCTATATGAAATATATTATTATAAAAATTATAACGTTCAAATTTAAAATATAGTCTCAGTGCGGCCTTTAGGCCGCACAGTCTGGGCAATCTAATTAAAACAGAAATACTTTAAAAGTTAAATATAATTACCTTAACAGTTAATGAATAGCAAATTAAAGATCATTTTGTACAAATTCGGTAAACGCTGATGTTTTATTATATTGCTGTACCCATCGACAAAAGGACTTACAATTTTTTTCAAACTTTGATAGCTTCATTTAACCTCTATCTACAAGTTTCTGAAATATTTACCAAAAAAGAACGTTTTAGTTGAAAATCACTTACAGCTTTTAACAGAACTACTTGAAAAAAATTGAATCGAACCAACAGAAAGAAAAAGATTTTGTAGTAAAAAATGCGATTTAATGTTCGAAAATGAAAAATGTTGATGTACTTACCTATAAGTTTATAACTCACGAAGTTAATATTAAATAAAAATTTTAAAATATAGTCGAGTTCAGTTGAACATATTAAAACCAATTTGAATATTATTTCAGCTATCAGTTACAGTTCGAACTTTTATTGGAAATATATAAATTATTAATAATTTCTTAATAATTCTTTCTTATTGATTTTATTGTGTTCAAATTTAAAATTTTAAAATTTTTATTTAACCACTTAATGATCATTGACGTGTGTGCGTAGGCTTCTATTGGGTTACTGAATGATACTATTATAGAACAAAAGATTAAAAGTTAGAATTCATATTTTGTATCATAAACAATAATACAAAACTTTGATTTCTAAAAGGGATTTCAACATCCGTTGTTCATTTAGGTCTCAGTGGGCATACGTAGCAGGATACTAATGAGGATTATCAATTTATTACAGTAATCAGTAATTTTCTGGATATAAAAATTAGTCAACAATCAATACCGAATTAAATGATGGATGCCCAGATTAAACTAAATTAATAGATTGTAAACAGAATGCGTAATGAATCGGAAACTAGGACTACATCCTATTTTACTCTATTCTGTTATATCATTCATCGAAGTGTCGGGTTATATTAAGGTCTGATGGGTAGTTTTATAAAATTAATTAATTCGTGTCTGTGCTACATGATACCTTGTATTACAAACTGTTGGATGAATAAAGCTTTGATTAATCCTGATGTAAAATACATTTTTGCATATTGAGCTTATGAAATTCGGTGCATCACGTTCATTATTTCTAATTGTAGCAAATTATGCTACAAATACAAACAATTTTATAGTACATCAAAGCTTAACAATTCAATATATAAAATATAACCAATATTGGATAATCTATAAAGAATTTTACATTAAATGTCACTTTCACTAATCTTAATCGCATTTGACAGCAAACGTGCGACGTAAAAACGAGAATAAAAGAGATTTCTACATTCTACATACACATTTTCTATAATCCCGGATTTTCTAACAATATGTGTTGTAATATATTCATTTTAAAAGCAATTTTCTACACATATTACCCCATTTTTATAAGATTATAAGCCCATATTGTTTAGCCATTGTACGTCTGTAAGTTGCACCTTGTTCTTTTCACTAGCGGGACGGATTTATTTTGATATTTCAGTTCCTGACATGATCTCATTATCTCGATACCCCATTATTAAATTAGCTACAAAAATCCAACCCTTAATAATTAATAGCATTAGGTTTCACAAAAGAAATTTCTTATTTAACCATAAAAATGAAATATTATTCGAAAAATCTCACCACCGCACCGCGCCGACTTAATTAAAAATTTTTATCGCACAAAATCACATTCAATTTCGAAAATCGAATTTATTGCGATTCAAGAAAATCGAATAAAGGAAATTGTGTTTTATACTTAATAATGTCAATTTAAAAAGTAATAAAAACTAATCCAAATTAAGTTACGGAGGAAAGTAAGAGGTGACTAATGGAATTTGTTGTCACGACAAGAAACCCAAGAAAACGGAAGAAAATGCTTTTAATAAACATTAAATAAGAATTTCGCAACATTCAATTTGAACTCGAGTGTGTAAGCAAGGTAAAATCCCAATTGGGGATGTAACTTATTTCTAATATTCACAACTTTTTTTTATTTAAAAAAATTTTAAACTGTTTTAATTTTAAACGGGAGCTCCTCCCATGTGTGATGATTAAAAGGCTTTGTTAATAGTAGACCAATGGTACAACTGACTTAAAGGGTTGTACCCTCCGAAATCAAAAGCAATTATTTTTAAACACGTCCGTTATAATAACATTACCTATGTTCAAAGGACAATTCAACTGTCCTCTTATTGTATTTCATAAGCCATTATGAATATATGAATAATTGGAAAAAATTAACGTTTTAGTTGGGATGTTATAGCCAGCTATTCTTTTTAAAATTCTTGTAAAATTCCAAACGTTATTATAATTTTGTTTTAATTTAGTAAATTTTCCCGTTCAAAAACTAAACAAATTGGGGATTTATTTGCAATGTATCAGTACTATATTGACAATGAAATATATAAGAACCAATGTTTGAGTAGTAGAGGGATTAGCTGGTGTGTAATTTATTTACTTGACGATTTAGGGTGTTGTAGAACAGGGTCATAGGGTTTAGTTGGGCAGACCAAGGCGGAGTCCTTAACAATGAGACAACAAACCGTCAGGGTGATTTTGCAGAGTATTGGTAAGAGGGGGCATATAAATTCGAATTTTTAAGTCTATCGGGATCAGTAGGGTGCTTGTAAATCTTCGTGAATTAGTGAGTTCCGCAATAATGTCTCGATCATTTTTAGTTGATTCGTTAATAAGCAATACTCCGAAAGAATTTGTCGGGGTTAAAAACTTCACGTCTGATGCGATCAGACCGACTCTTCCGTATCCGCCAAGTTACATCAGCAGTTATTTATTTTCGTTAAGCCTCGCGCAACAACAACACCAGCAGTTGCAGTTAAGCAACAATTTGATGAATCCAATTTTTGGACAGCATAAAGTTCCAATTAGACCGATCGCTTCGCTTCCCAGGATAACTCCGACTATTAAAAAGTGCGCTTCTTCGCCGAATGGTTACGCTGATTTACCGGTATCGAGACACTCTCCGCCAATTTCGCACAACCACATCAGTCCTCAAAGCTCTCCGATCCATACTTCTGAAAGCAGAAACTCAACGCCGACGCCTCCACTGAAAAATAATGAATATTTGAAAGATTCGAGCAGCAAGCGTATAAGGACTGCTTTCACCAGCACCCAATTGCTTGAACTCGAACGTGAATTTAACGCAAATATGTATTTATCAAGATTGAGACGCATCGAAATCGCAACCTGTTTGAGATTGTCTGAAAAACAAGTAAAAATTTGGTTCCAAAACAGGCGCGTTAAGTACAAGAAGGAAGAGTTGCCGGCCGCTGTCGGTGTGAATTCTCAAGGAAATGGAAAGTGTTGTTGTTTGAGAACTTGCTCCAGCTCGAGAAAACCAAAAGCTTCGACTTCTTCTTGTGAAGATGTAGATATCGATGTAACTCATACGGATGATGAACTAGAACGTGATTTTAAGTGCGTTATTCAACATTGACAATATAAATTTAGGATAATAATTAAGAATATTTTGTAATATAGTAAAATTTAATTCGAGATTCTATTTTGTAAATGTTTATAATATGATTGTGATACCAAAGTCTATTTTTGTACATTTTTACTTATTTATTAAAAAAATTTGACATAACATAGGCGTTTTCTGTACAATAAGAATTCTTGGCTATAGTAAAGTTCACAAGGATCTTCAATGCACGCAAATTTTATTTATTGTAGTCCCAACAAAGGAAGCAGAAATGTAAAACGTTTAATAGTAAAAGGCGGTACAG
Organism: Rhagonycha fulva; assembly: GCA_905340355.1. Lineage (NCBI taxonomy): Eukaryota > Metazoa > Arthropoda > Insecta > Coleoptera > Cantharidae > Rhagonycha > Rhagonycha fulva. Next base: position 43,568,241 of record HG996556.1, read on the forward strand.
CACCAAAGAGGATTCATTCAAGGTGTCAAGGAAAATCAGGTAAATTACAAATCCTAAAGAAATTTAAAATGTATTAGTAGTGATAGTTGTAAACCTATTATGTGGGTGATGTTCATTATACAGGTAGATGAATTCATGAATGAAACTTATTTTTGACTCAAGTGTGTGAAAAATTCGAGACCGTTTCAAACGTAAAGAAAATAATGCACTTCTCGTTTATTTGTTAGTTTTTTTTTTTTGAATAAGGTTAATCTTACAATACGCACCTGACAATGTGAAAGTTGATTTTAGAATCATTTTAGAGCCAACTCGGAAGAGTCTCCAATAGGAATGTACGGGCAATTCAAAAAAAGAGTTAAAAATAAAGCTTGAAATTTGAATTTGTTACGATTAAAAGGATAAAATTCAAAAAAATTTCATGACCAAACGTTTTTTAGAACTATAAATAGCATAGGTACTTGAACTACCTATATGTAAACGGTCAACAAAGTTTCGATTTTTGAATTAATGAATTAAATATAAGAGTACTTTCCGACTCACAAGTTTTTATTAACATTTTTCAGGAATAATGTCAAGGTTTCAGGTTACTCGAATATTTTTAAAATTATGCTACTTCAAGCTCAAACTTTTTTCAAAAACTTTTTATCGCGTAATTTAATTAAAATTTAGTTTTTCCTGACTTTACTAAAGTTAAAAACATATGGACATAATATAATTAGTTAGTTACATATTTTTTAAACGCTGAATTTCTGTTAGGGGTCAAAAATTTGTTCAAATTGCACCGTAACTCAAAAAATTGCTAGTTTTATTTTCAGTGCACAGTTTTGGAATTATTGCTTATTATTAATTTCACAAACCATTAAATTTATAAATTACTGAGGCCTTTATTTTTATTAATACCTGTATTATTTTTCCATATTTAATAAAAAAAACCAAAACGAAATTTTCTTTCGTAACTTTATGAGAAATTATTTGATGGAATTTATTTAATTTGTTTCTAATTCAGAAGTCAATTTTACTAGCTAAATACTAAATTATAATTTATAATTTCAAATCATTGTAATGTTTAATTTGCAAAAACTTCTAAAAATATTTGGTTTTCTAAACATTAAAAAAAAAGTTAGTAGTTTATAACATAAAAGGTTTATAAAATTGAAATATACTTTAGGTTATTAACTTGTGAAAATATGTAATGTAAAATATGTAATGGATTATTTCAAATGTAAAACTTAGCTCTATTAAATTATCGGAAAAGAAATCAATTAAAAAAAACAATAAAAATTTTGTTTTGCCTTCATTAAATCATTTCCGATAACTTGATACAGCTAAGTTTTACACTTTCAAAAAGTTTATATTATTCCGAATATTTAAGTCATGAAGTTTTAAACCTTTGTTAATTTTAAAATTTAAATGTTCCTAAAATTATGTTAATTTTATAACCTTTTTAAAATGTTATATCATTAACTCGTTGATATTAAATAATAATCTTTAAAACTTAAATTAATACGAGTTTTAAACATTATTTAATTTTATAACTTCATAACTTTGTCGTTGGTGCCGCCATATTAACAAAATGGAAGTAAAATTAAGTGTTTTTTTTTAATTTTGTTGTTTTTAGTGCACACTACGACATAAATACCTGAAATAAGAAAAAAAGAAAACTCAATTTTCTACAAATTACATAATATGTAGTTTTGGCGTAGCAAAACATTAAAAATTTTTGAAAGAAAAACTACCATTTCAAAAAATTGGAAATTTTGTATTTCTTTCTGTAAAATTTTTATAACACAGCAAATTAGTAATAATGTAAATAATTACTTCAATTAATTGAGACGGTCGGAGAGCAATGGTCAAGCAAAGTTGACTGCGAACGCTTAATACCGAATCCGGGTGAAGTTACAACTGTATACCGGCCGTCTCGCTGGTCCTCCAGGTTGGGGGTTCTACCGACGGGCCGGCTCCTCGTCGTAGGTAAAAAAAGTAAAAAGCTTACTAACCAGACGCCAATCGCAAGGTTGGTAGTTTGGGAACGGATAAAACGGTTTCTAGCTGTAGCGTGGTGCATTGTGATGTGTTTAGCATGTATTTGTTACTTACCTTGCAATGTATTAAGCAATCCGAAATAGATAGATTAATTAAACGCTACGTCCTAATTGTTGTTCTTCCAAATCTTCTACTATTAACTTCAACAACTTTTTATGAAGAAGACTTTGTACTCGGTTCATTTCATTGTAAGAAAGTAAAAGTAAAAAGATTTTAGAAAAAATTCAAATTTTATTTAATGGTTTTTTATATTAGAATACCGCTAAATTTTAGTACAAGGGTAGTATTTAACATCCCACTGAAACAAAAATTACCTTCTGGGCCGCAACCCCTGATAAAAGGTTAGACCAAGCCACAGACCAGAGTCTGTCGTAATCTAGAGACGATCTATCTAGTTTGTTTAATAACTTTTTGTTTTTAATAGACCAGCTCTTGATGTGTGCAGAGGCAAGACCGTTGATTCTAAAAAATAAGGGTAGCTTAGGGGAAACTCAAAAAAACGCAAATAATAATAAAGTGCCTTGGTTGCAGGTAGCTATCGAGGTCCCGAAAATACAAATTTTACGATTGAAACCTCGATGAATTCTGAAAGAGTATATTTTAAATAAAAGAATTAAGAGAAACGCAATGCCTTAAGTGCACCTGTTTTTTCAAAAATCGAATTTAAAAAAGCTCGATTTTCATAGCAATTTTCAAGTTACGTCGCTTGGGATTGGTGAATCAATGTATTCTATTGACAGTCCGTGTACTTTCAACTAGTCTTAGCTTTGCGTAGAGCGGCGATAACCGGAGCGACGCATGCGTTGGGATGCTTTAGCAGTGCACGTCGAGCAAAAATCATGGTTTTCAATACTAAATGTGCAGGAAAATGGCTTAAAGCGCCCGAGCGCAGCGAGGGGTGCTTTAAGTCGATTTTTCTTTGCACAACCACCCTGCGTTTAGAATCCACTCAAACGAGTTTCATCCCTCAAAGATCCACCATTTTCCTTAATCCACGGGCCTAGTGGTATTTTTAAAATGAGTGTCGTTTTCATCAAAATGGCCCGAAGCTCCCGAAGGGTGCTGAGGGTCAATTTTTATGAAAACCACCATGACACGAGTAAGATCCGCGCGAAAAAGTAACTACCGTTCGTTAAATTTAAATAACCCTTTTTTGAATTAATTTGTTAATTTGTCAAGTGCAACACTATTATGCATAACTGCACGCGTACCGACAACAGAATGCATTGATTCGCCAATCACAAGCAATTTACCTTCAAATTTGCAGCAAAAATCGAGATTTTTAAATTCGATTTTTAAAAAAACAGGTGCATTTAAGGCATTGCGTCTTCCTTAATTCTCTTACTTAAAATATACTCTTTCAGAAAACATCGAGGTTGCAATCGTAAAATTTGTATTTTCGGGACCCTAATACTAGCTACCTATCCCCAGTGCTTTTAATAAATAACAAAATTTGAGAATGTATTTACAATTCTAACAGAAATTGTGTACACAAAATAAAAATTAGTGTACGCTAACAAAAGGTCTTCCTAAATGATTAAAAACAAGACTACCATCGATAGTAACCTCTAATAGTTACACCAAAATGAATATAAAGCTAACAAACAATACACGTCAGTAAATACGAATAAGAAAGAAATAAAAAATTATTTACTCAATATCTTGCTAGTTTACAAACCGTGAAAGGTAACAGTAGCTTTCTTCCAATCGCTTTCCAACGTGTGGCTTCAGTAGGTGACAGAGATTTTGTTGCCAATAAACAGATTGCACCTGACGCTGATATCGCAAAGACTGCTTTTTAATGTTGCACTTTCTGGATCAGTGAGAGAGTTGATCTGGAAGAGTCGGATTGAAACTGGACCATTCAAATGATAAAATAATTTTCCAAAGTGATTCGTCTTTCAACGAAGAACCAATTAGTAAAGGTTATGTTTTGGTCGTCAAACAACAACACCAAATTCTGCTACCCATACAAGATCAACAAACAGAAGCCAAGTGATAGTCAGACGACTGGTCACACACAAATTTGACACGATTACAATGACGTCGGAATCAAAAGTATTCGTTCACGTTTAAGCAAATTGTCACTTAAAAATTACAAGAACTAATCATTAAATCAACCTACTTGTTCAATCTCTAGAGAGAAGTGAATTCCTGCGCTGCATTGCAGCTTATCAAAAATTGCACAAAAAATGCATGCATTGAATGTGTACAAACACAAATAACAAAACAGAATTGGAATGAGGAAAAAAGCAAAAAGTAAAACCACGAAACAAATGTGAAAATTTGTTACACCGCCAGTGCCGTAACTAAAGACTTTATTTTGCCTCTCCTTTTTTTACTGTTAAGATTATTATTACTTTTAATACATTTCTATGACAACTTAATTTTAGTATGTTTTTAATTTCCACGATCTAAACGTTTGAAATATGTAAAAACAGGGGAAAAGCTCTAAGCTCTTATCTTATGAAAGTTTTCAGGTCTGTAAAATCGGTATCATGTTGAATAGAATTGTAATGAAAACCATTGAGATGTAAGAATTTCAATCTAAAATAATTACACATGGAGCACAAATTTATTCAACATTGATTTCCAATATTTGAAGCATTTTAGAAAAAATTAAATACATAACATAGCTTCGAGGCTAAGTTTTATGACATAATAGTCGTCAGGTTTAACTTGAATACGCAGTCGCGAAAGACATGTCTTGTCTGTTTCTTAAGGTTAAAAATTATTCCATTTATCGACTGATTATTTTAATATTAACCTAAAATGATTACTGTATAAGTATAAGTATGACGATTTTAGATAAAGTTTTAGCCAGGCGTATAAAAGCCACGGGGCCAAAATCTTTAAGTTCCGCATAGAAATTCTAATTTTTTAATCACAGTATTGCAAAAACAAAAAAAATGCGTTAAATTAGCAAGATTAATTTTCATACCAGCTCTGGAATTTAAGAGGTTATCTATTAAGGACACCCGCAATTTTTTCAGAATTTTGGACCATTTTTCCTCTTTGACAAAGTTGGTTTACTCCTTTCCGAATAACTTAGCTAAGCCTAAGGCCTTTGTACTTCTCTATCATGACCTTTTGTAATTTTAATCCTTAGTTAACTTGCTCTCATCAAAGCAATCTTGATTATTTATAAATACATCAATCAGTAAGAACTGGTTAATGAATGGCCATCATTAACATAAAAACCAGGGTTAGAGGCTCGTCTGGAGGCAAGTCTAGCAAACTACCTATCGGACGTTAAACAATTTATATGCTCACCGATCTAGCACTGCCAAGGAAACGACGCAATGGCTGGAAATAACAAGCCCTAAGCTTAGGCTAAATTTATTCTTTTGAAGAAGAGGAAGAAGTAAGAACTCTGGATTATGGATTGAAAGTGGAGGGTAAACCATGGTTCACATGCACTCAGGCCACATAATAGGGCCCACTATGCTACCTCCGATGTTAGCAGCCCAGCAGCCTCTTATTCCTCAAGCCACTCCAAACTCAGAGCGAACTCGAGTACTTTAGAGGGCGGTGTGCCACTAATACTGGCCATGCTAGGCCAGGAGCTCCCCAACATGGATCCTCTTTTCGATGCTAGCACTGGGCAGTTGGAGTAAGAACTCTTAGCTGATTAATGTTTTTCTCCGTAGCTGGAGCTAAGCAAGAAGCAAAAATTTTAAACCGCAGGCCAAGCTATGATTTGTCTAATAGAATCTTTAGAAAATTAGATCAACACGCGTTCATTAAAAAAATAGCCGCTTTGAACCCCCTACAGCGTGGGCATGTGGGCCCGTGGAGCTATTTACATGCGTCCGCGGTATAGTGCTCTAGAATACTCAAATAATGAAAAGGAAATTTAATCTTAAAAATAAAAAAGTGAAAAATACAAAATGTATGTTACAATAAAGGACATAAATATTTGAAATATTTTTTTAAATCCAATTTGCGTTCGCCATTATTTTTTACAGTTTGGGAAAAAAATGCTAAAATATTCATACCATTCCAAAAACATCCATATTACCCAATAGCGACGAGAATCTCCAAGTGATGCAGAGATGGCAAAATTTGGTATTTTGCAGACTTCTGGTGTAGCAAATCAGATGTATTTCTAATTATTTCAAATTATTTTTGAAAAGTTGGAAACAACTCAATTCCACAGAAATAAACTGTGAATAACATTGCACGATTAACTTCTGGAATTTTGTCCAGTTCCAGTTTTACAAACGTAAATGGAACTAAATCTGATGATGAAAAACAAAAAAGAAAAACCAAAAAATTGTTAGCGTATTTTAAGGGTAAATGACAAGAGTATTCTAACTGAGGGAAGAGTTTAAATACTTAGTAGTAGCTTTTTTTGGATTTCTAGTTATCATCGCGTCCCCATTTGAAGTATTTTAAATCCCCCAAAGATGGTATGACTCTTAGGTTGACAATTGTAGTTTTTAAATTTTTTTTAATAATTCTAATAATAAATTGTTATTTTATCAAAATTATGAAAAGAAAGATTTGTCTGTCCGCTCGGTTCATGATGCTTCATCTTTAAGATCTGTTTGTTCATTTATTACTATTAGAAAAAATATTTCTAGTGCGGTCTTAGAGCCCAAGAGCCTTTTATGAGCCGGTCCATTCTTGAATGTCCTCATCAGAAAATAAGTAAAAACTTTATTTGGCAAATAAATATCAAGAAAAAAAAACTTAAACTTTCTCATTTTGTTTCTTTCTTTTAAATAAAATATAACATATTTTATTAGGTATACCAGGATCAATTCCATAAAATCAAATTTATGTTTATGATGTTTCTCAAAGAAAAATATACATACTTCAACTGCCAACGGTCATAAGTTAAAAAAACAACTGAAAAGAGTTCAAAATAAACGGATTTGAAATAAAAAACCAATTGTCTAAATATTTTCAATAACGCAGTCTAAAAGTTTAGAACTTTGAGAATATAAAGCTTTTGTGAAGATTTTGATTAAGCTCCTTTTTATTAAGCTTTACCCAATAAGTTAAATATCAAAGTTCTCGATCTTGGATGTAACGTTTACTTAACGTTTTTATCAAACACTTTTCTGCAGTTTACGTTATTTTTAATTAAAACGAGGGGAAAATCAAAATTTAAAAAGTTAGAGTTGTATTTCTTAATGCCATCAGTTCGGTTAGAATGCTTATGATTATCTTTGAAAACTTGAACTTGTTCGAGAGTTTCTAAGGATTTCGATTAAGCTTTTGCATCCGTTTTAATGTTAGTTTCCGTCTTTACGAACATTTCCTTTTGCGCATGAACTGTGTAAAACACAAATATTAAATTATATGCTAAAGCAATACAGTAAACATAAAATATGTATTTATTCTATTTACTTGTAATATATCAAAAACGGATTTGCAGTTTCAACTGAAAGCTTTCATTGCCGATGTCGCTAATTTATGTATACATTTCTACATGGATCGTTCTCTTTTGTAATTAAATTCGTACTTATAATGAAAATTATCGTTACTTGAAACTGGAATTAATTTTTCTAATTTAATTTGTCGGCATTTGAACTACTATCAAAAGCAATACCCCTATAATGGCAAATAATTGTAGCGTAAAAGGGTTAAGGACAATTTTCGATATTAAGTTGAGTGAAATGCCGAAAGGAAGAAGATTTAATCAGAAATTGAAATAATCACACCACATTCCAATTTCAATTGTCGTCATCTCGGCGTTCGGTTTGCTAAAATGTTAAGAAGCTCTTCACCAAGTGCCTCTTAGAATTCAAGAAAAGAATTTAGACAATGAAACATCAATAATGGAACTTCAAACAGAAATGTTCCAAATATAACACGAAAATATTTTGCTAGTAAAAATCCTTAAAACAATTATTAATTCTACTATGTTTAATCGCGGACAAAATTTCACAAAATTGTAATATCACGTCGAAGCAATTACAAAGGTAATCGCTGTGTCTCCGCTTACAGCAGGTGAAAGCATCCCAGCTTGCTTATTCAAAATTTAATAGAAATGAATACAAATGTGCTCATTTACGACATAATTTTCACAATTTTGCGGTTATTTGTTACACGTACTCTACTATTAAAATTAGTAAAATTTAACGAGTCATTTGTGGTACAAATTTGGTCAAACATGATAAATAATGAACCATAAAACTCCAGCACTTCTAACTTCTACAAATTAAAAATGGAAAACTAGTTGTGAATGTTGGCAACAGTTTTCACATTTCCATCTTAAACGGTTTGGCATCCATCCAGGTTCACGAGACTTGTAATGTGGGGAAAAACGGGCAATCCTCTTGAGACTCATTTTAACGCTTTTATTTAATTTAAGTTTCATACTAATTAGTAAAACTCAGGATTTAATTGGGTCGAACTGCGCAATCCTAAAGTTTTTATAGACTCAACAATCAGTAGAATTCTTAGTTTCTCCTCATTAGAAATCCGGTGGGTTTAAGTAGAATAAAATTTTCAATTAAAATTATTAAAATTCCGTACGACCTTTAAATTTCTTAATTTTAAACAACTTTTGTAATTTTCAACATTTTTTTGAGTTTTTTAAGTCTAGAAGTTTTACCGCCTTTAAAGGTCTCCATTCGAGGGAACATCGAAGTGTTTAATTTATGATAGGATCTATAAACTTTTTTGAAATTAAATAAATTTATGTAGCAACTCCATTACCTGAACTGTAACTAAATTTCAATTTTATCTCCAACCAACTGTGAAAGTCATCTATTTTCTCGAAATGATGTCTGTGAAAGTGTCACTTTACGTTATGAAATAATAAATAAACACAAAATGATTATTTATTATATTTTTTATAATACAAATATTTGGATAATGAATAAAATTCCACAAAAAATATCAAATTATCTCAATCTTTAAATGCTTTGTTTGGATTTAGCCTGAAGGATTTGTACTAATTCACCAAGATAAATCAAAAAGCGTACAGATGGATATGAATTATTACTTACTTGTTTACATATTATCACCCCGTGAAATTATTGTTTTGTTACACAGAGGTTAATCTCGGAGCAATCAAGAAACCGCAACACAAATAATTCTGAATTTGAATTCAGGAAGTCAGTCTTGATATTCTCACCAGCTTTACAACAACCAAAAATTTTACTTTTGGAAAAGAGGTAGGTAATCTTATAACACAACCCTAATATGCACTTTTAAACGAAAAGTACATACTAAATTTTCTTTTTCGCAACGAAAATTCAATAAGATTAAATTATTTTTCTCGCGATTCGAGCGGAAAACCGTGATAATTTTGCTATTCAATTCATAGGAACTAAAATTAAACGTGTAAATTTTTATTTTTTTTTTCAGTTTTATAAGTGCACTACCAAGATCAGTTTGCAAAGCGTCGCATCGTAACAAATATCAGAGCACCGTCGGCATATCTGAAGTTGCTTTCTAATTGAAATACCTTCATCCTTTCCATCAAAGCCTTTTAGTGGAAAATCTGCATATACATTGAATAACAATGACGAGATCAATTTTAAATGGTGAAAACTCATGCACACCATGTAAATCATGGAAGCTTCCAAAATGGTAGTATTAAAAAATTAATTTTTAAAACCATTCTTACAAGATGCGCCGCCGTGTAATGAAATGTAAGCACGTAAATCTTAGAAAGCAGTGGAGTCTTATGCAAAATCTTATATTAAAGTTCAAAGCTTCTCATTTTTCTTATTTTAAATGTAAAAGCATCCAATAAAAACATTTAATTTGATAGAAACGGATTATATTTACGTTTTCAATAAAATTAAAATTCAAGTGGTTGCCATAATATCATAAAAGAGCTTTTAGTGCATAAATTGAAAAGAAGTGCAAGTCATATTACTACAATTCCATTTCCTGGTGTTAAATGTATCGGAGAAATGTAGAATTTTGACAGTTGTTTAATGCGAAACTTAAAAAGTTTTTACAAACAATAGAAATGAGACCATTTGAGTGATTCTTAATTTCTCATTTTAATAGGCCACTAGCGCATTAATTTTGGACAGCCACATTAATTTTGAAATAGTTTTTGATGGAGATTGCTTTGTGAGATTCAGTTCAAATGTCATTCATGCAAGTTCTATCTAAAAAAGTCCGTTTTCTCGGTTCCGGTTTGTTGGAAAAAACTAACTTCAAACAGCGGAAAATGGATCGACTTTTTTTTTAGTACGAAACAGAATTGATTTAATTTTGTACGAGAGGCTAGAAAATATTACAATTTCTTGTAAAATAAAGACTAAAAATATATGCGATTACCAAAGTTACATAAATTAATGAATTATTCATGAAAAGTTCATTTAATCATGGTTTCTCCTTGACTATCGAAAATGGAAATTTGTTTGCCATAAATGGCGGCCACATTTTTCTAAAATAATGAAAAACTCGGATCTAAATTTTTAATACGGCTTTTTATTATTTGTCGAGAAATTGTAGGTGCTTAATTGAAACACAGGGAGGAAAATTTATGATGCACGATTTGCAACGTAAAACGGCACAGATTGTCAAAACCATCCCCTTAAATGTGACGATGTTAGTATAATATTTACGTAATCTTATCTCAAATCAACAAAGTAATTAGACAACTTATATAATAACCGTAATTACTTTGAAAGTGCACATTTCATATGAGATGCCAAGGGCCTGGTGTGAATTTACCCTCCGTAACTTGATATTTACTATAGAATTTTATATGTGTCCTTTTAAATAATAATATAATATAAAGGATTCTATGGACGAAAATTATGGTAACATAAAAACACATTTATTTCACTATTCAGTTTAAAGGTCGCTCTAACTGCAATTTAAGTTGCTATTAAATCTGTTTATGTGAAAGATAAAATCTCGTCTTTGTTAAAGCCATAATAAGTGTCGTATGGCACACGACTTTTTGATAACTACATAACATAAAATAAAAATTTTAAAAGGTAAAGGTAAAGATAAGAAGAAGGGAAAAATGAATTAGTTAGTAGTGAAAACTTTAATAAACCGACTACAATTCTCCACTGAATTTAATTCCATTGGCGATTTTACATAACTGTTTGCATTATAATATTAAGTACACGAAGTTGTGTTTAGATTGATCCCAGGCAAGTGAAGTTTATGTTATCTTATGAAAACATGCACCAGCATGTGCAAACCTAATTTACTTTCTGCATAACACATTTCAGTCAATCCTAGTAGGAAATGAAAATGTTCTGTTCAGGTTCACCTTCAAAAAATTACAAAATTAAAAATTTATTTGTTTTAGCGTAGAAAATTTAAATATTTTGCTTAAATCAATTCGTAATTGATGTAAATTGTTTGATTTACTTAGTTCTTAATTTTTATCGATTGCCTGTGCCTCAAGGGTTGTAAAGATATTTTTTGGGAAAACCTTAGGGGATGCAAAATTTCAGCCGCTATCCATAGTTGACTTTTTTAAATAAATTTAGATATTATGATTTGAAGAGTAAATGGCTTAAACGCTTAGAGGTTAGCATATTAGGTTTTTGTACCAATATCCACTTTCACTCACCAAAAATGTCATCTTGCTGACCCTACTACATAATATTACAAATTGCTTTAAACCTTCGCTGGCTTGCTATTGACGTTATAAAAATTATTTACTTTCGTGGTTCTGACTCCACGTTAAGCCGTAAGTCTGTTGTGACTGTCACAGATTTTAGTCATTTTTAGACTGTCACAGTTTAGAACTCTGAAATTACTTAGAGGTTACTCATGTTACAAAAATAGGAAACAGAAACACAGTAATGCTCAATTAACTACTGTATTGTACCAAGTGTTATATGGCCATCTAGGTACTGTATAGATCTGTACATTAAAAAAAGTAATATATTGTCGTATTATTTTGGAATGAAGAAGTTTATTCGTGAGTTAAATCATGTATTTTTATAAAATATTGTAAATTAAAAATTTGTACAACGCTTTTAAGTTTAAAAAACTAGGAGAAGGATTGGAGGTTGATAAAATAACTCACGAGCGACCAACGGACCCCCGAGGTAGTGTAAAATTTAAGAAGCATAAAAATGATTTTTGTTAAGTTTGAATTTTTGAAAATAATATAAAATAAAAGTAAGTACTCAGCAGTTGAAAAATTTTTGTGTTATTTCTTTTAGCATTTTTTGAAACAAAAAACTGAGAAAATGTATTAAATTAATTGGATTAATTTGCAAAATAATTTCAGTGATTCGATTTTATTTTGGGAGAAGTCGAAGGTTGCATTATTTGACTTTACCTGGTTTTCCCAAACGTGGGTTATTTTGTTGATCAATTTTTTGGAAAATTTATAATTAAAATTACAGTTAATGGCATAACTCAGGAGCTCGCATTATAGCCCTGGAATGTTCTCAGGTTGAACCAGACCCGTAGCCAAGATTTTATTTCGGGGGGAGGAGGCATTTGTAAAAAGCCTTTTGTAAAAGTACAATTTTTGGTAATTCCCTTTCCAGGAATTTTTATTATTACAAACAAATTTTTTTAATATTTAATTTTTCTGATTTATTAAATTTTTTTTTGTAAAAATAACTCATAATTTATTATTTAATTTAATTTTAATTTAAACAAGTATTACATAAACATGTTATTTGCTCGCTACTTTACTTTATAATTTAAACTCTTTTAAGGATTGGAGGTTGATAAAATAACTCACGAGCGACCAACGGATCCCCGAGGTAGTATAAAATTTAAGAAGCATAAAAATGATTTTTGTTAAGTTTTAATTTTTGAAAATAATATAAAATAAAAGTAAGTACTCAGCAAAAGAAAAATTTGTGTGTTATTTCTTTTAGCATTTTTTGAAACAAAAAACTGAGAAAATGTATTAAATTAATTGGATTAGTTTGCAAAATAATTTCAGTGATTCGATTTTATTTTGGGAGAAGTCGAAGGTTGCATTATTTGACTTTACCTGGTTTTCCCAAACGTGGGTTATTTTGTTGATCAATTTTTTGGAAAATTTATAATTAAAATTACAGTTAATGGCATAACTCAGGAGCTCGCATTATAGCCCTGGAATGTTCTCAGGTTGAACCAGACCCGTAGCCAAGATTTTATTTCGGGGGGAGGAGGCATTTGTAAAAAGCCTTTTGTAAAAGTACAATTTTTGGTAATTCCCTTTCCAGGAATTTTTATTATTACAAACAAATTTTTTTAATATTTAATTTTTCTGATTTATTAAATTTTTTTTTGTAAAAATAACTCATAATTTATTATTTAATTTAATTTTAATTTAAACAAGTATTACATAAACATGTTATTTGCTCGCTACTTTACTTTATAATTTAAACTCTTTTAAGGATTGGAGGTTGATAAAATAACTCACGAGCGACCAACGGATCCCCGAGGTAGTGTAAAATTTAAGAAGCATAAAAATGATTTTTGTTAAGTTTTAATTTTTGAAAATAATATAAAATAAAAGTAAGTACTCAGCAAAAGAAAAATTTGTGTGTTATTTCTTTTAGCATTTTTTGAAACAAAAAACTGAGAAAATGTATTAAATTAATTGGATTAGTTTGCAAAATAATTTCAGTGATTCGATTTTATTTTGGGAGAAGTCGAAGGTTGCATTATTTGACTTTGCCTGGTTTTCCCAAACGTGGGTTATTTTGTTGACTAATTTTTTGGAAAATTTATAATTAAAATTACAGTTAATGGCATAACTCAGGAGCTCGCATTATTGCCCTGGAATGTTCTCAGGTTGAACCAGACCCATAGCCAAGATTTTATTTTGGGGGGAGGAGGCATTTGTAAAAAGCCTTTTGTAAAAGTACAATTTTTGGTAATTCCCTTTCCAGGAATTTTTATTATTACAAACAAATTTTTTTAATATTTAATTTTTCTGATTTATTAAATTTTTTTTTGTAAAAATATCTCATTATTTATTATTTAATTTAATTTTAATTTAAACAAGTATTACATAAACATGTTATTTGATCGCTACTTTACTTTATAATTTAAACTCTAGGCGCCTTTATTTCTTATTTGCATAATTATTTATTATAATATCGGAATCAATAGGGGTATTCACACTGGGTCGTGTATTGGTGTTTCATTTATACACCGTTGTAATATCTTAGCAACGTCTAGTAATACACAACTTTATTTGGCGTTACTAGGATAAATACAACGGTGTAAAAATACAAAGGTATATACACATCAGTGTGAATACCCTTAATATTTATATCTGTTACGTACCAAGCCCGAAATTGTACAGTTCGCGCTCTGTACAATGATTTTTGTACCAAACGCGATGTGTACAGGCTACTTTGTACGAAGTGCGATTTACCGGACTTGGTATTACGAGATTTGTACAAAGCGCGATCTGTACAACTCATTTGTACAGAGCTGTTAGTTTCAACCTTTCTGTCAACTTGGTACAACTTAATATTGTACAAAGCGCGATCTGTACCGTCCGTATTGATTTACTTACGGTTCAAGCTGGACTTGGCAAATAAACACGGCAACGGCAGTAGCATTTGCACCATGGTAGAATTAACATCGAATTAAAATCACTGTTTAGGGGCTTATTTGGCTAAAATTTTCCGGAAAAAAAAAATCAACCCTCCTTTTTAGTAGCACCTTTTTTAAATTGAAAGGCTTTTGTGGTTTGTATTTATTAGTGCAGCGTATGTCAAAGACAGTCAAGTCTTGCAAAGTCACCGGAGGGAGCGTAGCGGCACGTAGAGTTGTTTTTTTTAAGAAGAGGCCACTGATTCCATGCAAAGCTTCTGTCGTAGCGCTTCATACCATTTTTACATTCCGGCTTCTACTCTTTGAGTACTAGCAGCGGCCAATGAAAGGCTCATGTATGATACAAACCGCAGAAAACCATTCGTTTATGTAAAAATTTTTAAATTTGAAAAAGTTAGTCCTATTTGCAACGGTTTACTAATTTTTTGCTTTATATTGCTTTTTGGTCTATTTTCTGTAATTTGATTCTTTAGAAATGTATAAAATCGGAGTCCTGGTTAATGAGCTGCTTTCCAAATTTTTTACTATCAAATTTTTTTTTTTGAACATTTCAAGGGAGGGCACGTGCCCTCTCCCCATGGCTACGAGCCTGAATTAGACATAATATTTTAAAATTTTAAATTGATGTCATCTTAACAAAAAAATTAGTGGCATATCGGTGGATTACTTGAAAGCTATGATGCATAGATTATTTGACAAACTTATTAAAAAAACGAAGGAAAGATATGGAAAATGACGTCGAGAGCTCCGTGATGATATAGTGATGAAATTATTACAAAGCAGTTGTGTCATAACGGTGGCACTAAGAAAAAGTCTGGAAGATAAAATTAGCAAGGAGGAAGTTTAAAGAAATTAGATGGAAAAAGTTCTAACAGAAAAAAAGTTAACCATAAAAGACATTGAAAAAATTATAAATAAAAAGAAATGAAGATAAATATTGACAAAACATTTATGAAAAAGAACTCCATCATATAAGAGAGTGAGCGAGATAACCATCAAAATGAAAAAAGATGAAGAAAAGGTAAATAACGATGAGGAAATACCGTCCGAAATAAAGTGGAATTCCAATTTGGTAAATTTAAATTTAGAAAAAATAAAACGATGAAAAATGCGAGAAAGAAAACGGATATGGTCCAGAAGGAAGGGCTTTCCAAAAACGGCCATTAAAATAAACACCCTCTAATAAGTATAAGAACAAATAAGAGAAAATATTGAATTTTACAACAACAGCAACGGAAAATGCTAACGATTGGAATAAAAACAGTAAATTTGATTTAGTTAATTACTTGATGAGTTTTGTATAATTTTTAAAAATTTGTCAAAAATTTTGATGTTAATTTTATTAGTTATTCTTCATTCCAAAATTACTACTTCAATTAGCTTTCTCCAATTTTTTTTCTTTGTTCAATAGTTCGACTAGAATTTTAATAAATTATGAAAAGTAGTGGGGCTATTCAAGAGCTAAGACACTTGGCTTATAATAGGAAATATATGAAGAGATTTCGATTAGCTTCTTTATTATTGACCTTTACAAGTACTTGGTAGTTTGACCTTTACCCTGAATTGTAACCATTCCAAATTGATATGTCAGAGAATTAAATACCCCCCCCCTCAGGGAAAGTCTAATAATAATTCATAAAGTTTCTACAATAAACTTTGACTATTAAATCTTAATAAAAATTACCTAAATGGAATGGATCTTTAAATATTTTTTTAAAGATGTTTCTCTTTCAAAACCAAAACCTTTAACTCTGCATATAGTTGAAAGATATTCCATACCCTCTAAACTCCTAGGTCTTGCAGACCAACATAAAGTATGCTTTATTATTAAATTGTTACCGTTCTTCCTTTCTAAAGTTCTTGAGTTTTCAAGTTAGCTATATTAAAAAATTTTTTTTTATCAGGTAGTGCAAATGACATAGTAGGTATAAGTAATTTCTTGTAAGTTTTTAGCGAAACCTTGTCGGTTTTCGGTTAAAGTCGCGTTAAAGAAGAAATTCTATGACTTTAAATGACTGCAAAAACGATATAAATCGTATTGTGTCTAATCACCGCAATTCTTGTCCTGAAAAATCATATCTTTTTAATTAAGCCTTTTTCCATGTTGTCGTAGATTTATTTTATTAACAAAAAGTTTTACAAAAATTGATGCTTTTTTCCGGACAGAAAATTAAACGGACCATGCAACTTTATTTTAGTAAATTTTTTAAACCACTGCCTCCATAGTCCACGGATAAATTGGCGGACAGACTAGCCAAAAATTGGTTTACCTTGGCAACAAATTTAATCCCAAATAACAGGACAATAACAATAAAGAAAAAAAAGATTTACCACTTTATTTCAAATATATTATGTCTCTATCAATAATTAGATTGGCAACTTTTATTGTTGAAATATCAAGAAACGCTAACGTGTAAAACTTTAAACTTTTACAGGGCTTCTGATTGGTTAATTATGTGTTGAAGTTTGTTAGATTAAGCTGATCTATATTATTATCAAAATAATTACTATTCAAGTTCTCATTTACATACGAAGACCAAATTGCATAACATGCAAATTCTAATCAAACAGAGCCCAAAGTCCAATGATTTACATTTCCTCCTTTTAATTTGTACTGTTTAGTATGTTTCCTATTTGTCAATTTATTCTATTTTTGAATTTTACAGTGTTGCTATGTAAATTTTGTTGTGTTTATTTAATTTAATTTATACAGTTGAGAAAATTTGCTTTGCTTTGAAATTTTTATTTTAATTGTTTTTCTTAAACTTTTCTTGTGCTTTTCCACTCAAATATTCACTTATACTCTTTTAATAATCACAACTTCATACTTTAGTTATTGTTTGTAATATTAAAAATTACATATTTTTGTTAGCCATTAAATTTATTACAATTTTATTTTTACCCTCTCCAAGTTTGAGGCATTTTTTCAATCTCAATTAACCAAGTGGCGTTTCACAAAATACGTACAAAAACGTAATGCAAAATTTTGCTTCCTGGTTGAACCAATCACCGTTGGACCTACTATGACCTATGATAAATTAATGACCCTCACATTTTATTGTGATTTAATTCTTTTAGACACAAGACTCGTATAATATTGTTTAGGGGATGTAAAAAAAATGTTAGGGTTAAAAATAATTGTATCATACTTATACAATAGGACTACAATTTCAACGACTCTTTAGAATTGCAGTTCAATAAAAGATTGTAGAAATGTACAAAAATGCTACATAGAATATGTGGTTAGTACCTTGTCAAATATGATATCATTATTGTGATTGTGAATCCTTGGCAAAATGTTCGCATGTACTCGATTAACAAACAATGTTTAGTTCACCCCGAGGGTTAACAATTTCAACTTAAATAAAAGAAGACGTGTGGAATAAAAAAAATATTTGAAATGTTGGAAAGTTTTTCTTGTTTAATTTACCTAATTTTATTTACCTGAAACCTTAAATGTAACATTCATTCTTTTTATCAAGTTTATTTTAGTACTTTAGAGACTGTGAAAGAAGGACATGCAAATATTTGTTCAGGCCGATTCTCAATTTCAATCACAGAAAAGTACAAATGTTGGATATTTTGTAAATTTGCAGATTTTAAATAATCTCCAAGTTTCGAAATTTGTTTAAGTTGTGTCGAAATTTTTACTTTTGATTGGTCGTGCATATCATGAAGTTTATTAATAAAGGATGCTGGGTGTTGTGCCAATGTATGTTTAGGTTTTGTGTTAATTAAGATAAAGCGTTTGTAACAAACAAGTTATGCTCTGGAGATGATTTTAATTATTAGATGTGGTTCATGCGTGTACATTTGATAGATATATTTTTGTAATCTACTTATTTAATTAGTTCCAAATGATGACCTGTACAAAATTTAAACTAAAAATGAAAAAAAAAAATCTTAGAAAAAAAAGCCAATTGAGAAGAAAATTTTTTTTCAAGTTACCAAAAAAAGGAATAAAATTATTATTATCCTAATAATAAGAAATTAAATTTTGAAAATGCATCCACATGTTGCTTCCATCCATATACGTAAATCTGGATTAATGAAATTTTATCTTTCTTTCGACTGGGTTTTATAAAATAAAAACATTTTGGAAGGACATATAAATCCTTTTGGCTTTATAATTAATTCTGGCAAATTTTTCAACGACAATTTTTTTCTCACTACAAACCATTTATTTTGCTGCGATGGTTTCAACAATGAAAAGATAATTGTGAGATATGTCTGTTTTTAATTTAAGTGTCACGATAATGTCATTGTCTCTGATTACTAAGAGGGCTTGAGATTGATTTATTTTATATATAATTCGTCATAGGTAACCATTAAGGGTAGAAATTTGCATATACTCATATGGTAATCACGATAATCTAACTTGTGGCTGCTGTCAGTTTCTGAACAAGAGAATTTAATGAAGTCGAATTAAGTTCATTAACAACTCTCACTAACCCATTTTCCTAATTAAATTACTTAAGGGTAGTCATTATTTAAATATTTTTCTGAAAATCCCAAAAATTGCTAGATTCTTTCCGTAATATTAATGTATGCTAATTTATTCTATGAACTGTAATTATAATGAAGTGGCAGGTTTAAGTTTATTTGATCCAGGTTGGAAATTGCACTTTGATGATATGGCAGCTGTCGAATGCTAATGCTGTATCAGGCATTTTAACGAAGGGAAGCCATCAACACTACCGCGTTTTTCTATTGCAACTTTTTTATCGCTTAATGTGACATAAAAAATCGAGTAAATTTATTGTGCCACTTTAATTTATCCCCATCAGTTAGAAAACCTCCAGATTATAAGGACGTGCTTCTAGGGATGGAGCTATTAAATTAGAAACTTTTTTCAAACCACTGGCCCATTTCCGTAGGCAATATTTCAATTTTTTAGGTAACATCGCTTAATAATGTAAATACTAAATAATAAAAAGATGAATGAGCCCAGAAAAATGAACTCGTAGCTGTTGTGAACTTTATAAACTTCAAAATTGCAATAAATTTTTCATTCTACTTGACTTACTTAATTTTCTCCGTGACACACTGCATTTAGTTTTCTTTTCGAAATAATGAAAGGAAAACTTAAAGTACCTAAGTCAACGATAGTTTATCTTCATAAATAGAAACTCATTCGTTCAATTTTAATGAAAACTCTGAATTAGTTCTACTCGAAATTTCGTTTCCACTTCATCATCATCATTATTGTCTAAAATTGTTCCCTAACATTGTGAAAAATGTAAAAACCATAATAATTTTTTATTTTGTAAAAGTGTCTCTTGTACCGTAAAAAATGTGAAAAATTAAACCGCGGCGGTTTAAATTGTTTTCGTTTAACAACTGCATTACAGTTTTGAATATAAAGCCGACAAGATCTCGAGTCTCGTTATTTATTCATTAGAGAAGGAACCGTAGTCCTTACATCAAAGTATATAAACTACAAATGAAAATACCGAAAATGAATATTGTATGAACATGTCACAATTTTTTGAAAAAAAAAATATGAAGACTGCGTAAGTATTTTCGTTTGTTACAATTTCAAGATATGAATTTAAAATGTTGGTCGTTATAATCTAAATGCATGATGTAAGTTTCATCGTTCTGGTGTTTTTTTTATTGGGTTTTACCTGCTCAGGACTTCAAGCATCTAAAACAACATTTTTGATGTCCTTTGACAAATTACACTACACGTTCGATTTAAAAACTTTAAATATTTAATTATATGACTGAGTGATTTTGAAATTAAAAACTATAGAATATAATGAAAGTTACACGGTCCTTGTAACGGCTTTGTTTGGGTGCATAAATATTCTATTGAAGGTAATCGTTCACTGACAGGTACTTAAGTGACATATTGTCAAATCGTGAGATCTACGGTTACAAGGGTGTGCGCATTATTAGAAAATAGAAGCGCATTGTGCTTTATTGTATAAAATATTGTACTTGTGTATTGTATTTATGATTCAAATTTTATTATCATAATTGCAAAAAAACTTAAAATTGTTTTTTTTCATATTTTAACGGATAAACATCTTTAAGTTTTTTTTAAGCGCAAAATTTTAATTTGTAATTTCCTGAAAAGTAACTTTTCTCTAATTTCCGACTCCACAATTTAAGTTCTACATTTTTTTTAAATTAGTTTAGTTGCATTTGAAGCTCTATCTTTCATATTCCATAAAAAACTATGATTATGCAAGTATCTTCATTTTCTTTTCTTTTCTCAATTATTTTCTCAAAAAGTTTAGTTTTTCAATTTCGAATTTTTAGAATATGAAGCTAGAAAACCGGTATGTCGTATATATTTTTAATTCAAATTCTTTCCTTTTTTTTTAGCTTTGACGTTAAAGTCCGTTAGCCAGATATATGTAAATATAGAACCAATTTTTAAATAACAGAACTAAAAAAGAACTCTAACCTAAGCTAGAAACAAGAATTTTTGAAAAAAGATAAAAGATTCTTTTAAATAAATAATATTATAAACTAACTCTAACCTAAGCTATAGACCGGAATCTAATAGTCCGAAATAGCTAAGAGTAGGCTAAATCAGTAATAAGCAAACAGTAGGTGTTGCAAGAAAATCTTTGTGAGTTGCCAAATTCCAGAGGTGGGAAAAATTCCAGTAAGAATTAAATAATGCAGAGAAAATTTTACTTCAAATACGTTGACGATTATAAACATCTACTCTCTATCCAGAGGTCGCTATAAAATTTTACATAAAATTGAAAGTTCGAAAATAGAAATAGTTTGCTGACCACTAGTCTAAATAACACGCACCGACGACAAAATGCAACCAATAAGAACTCAATTTGCTAGAAAATTATAAACTTTAAATTCGATTGTTAGCTAAACTAATCAAAATTTTATATTTATCCTCACTGTAAACGCTTCATTTTTAAGTTATCTATCATATTTTGTTAAATGTTTTTTTTTATAACTGTAATAACTTCCGAGCCTTTCCGAGTTCAAATCCGGGAAAGGGTAAAACTTTCTTATGATTAGTTTCCATGCTTTGGAAGGCACGTTAAGCCGGTGGTACTTCTGGATTCAGTAGCGGATTTAGCACTTGCGGGGCCCCAACCGCAATTCAATTTTGAGGCCCTCTACATTTTTTTTAGATTTTTCTTTTTTTTGTGTTCAGAACAGATTGTGTGGAACATTATTTTGTAAATGACTTTTTTTTTAGGTATTACAGCCCGCCGCTTGTTTGTAATACTTGATGTGGCCCGTGGTGGTGGGTAGAGGTACCTAATTTTATTGCAGGGGTCAATACGATGTACGTATTAACGAGTTCTCATACAAAAAAATTATTACATAAAATTATTTTATTTTGAAAGCTGAATTTTGAGGCTCCCTGCATTTTGAAAAGACGAAGCTCGCGCTTCTTGCGTTTAATGGGAAATCTTCTACTGCCTGGATTAGTGAATTGTCATCACTCATCAGGCATATTTAAGGACGCCACGGACCTTTTAAAATAAATGGACTGCTAATATTCAAGGTAAAAAAAGTGTGTTCTCTTAAGAGGCCGCTATTTGTAATGAAACAGTATTATAAATAACCAATAGTAATTTAGATTTCTAGAAGAAAATTTAAACTGCCCATAACATAGTAAAAAGTTTATATTTTGAAACCTTTCTCTAATGTTTTTTAAGGGTTCTAATCCACTTTTTAACTAGAAAATATTCCAAAGTTAATGGAATTTTAACAGGTTATTTGAGGGTAATTTAGGGTATCTATTCTAAGTTTTTGATTTTAACATTTTGTCGATTTATTTGTCTAAACTTTTGGACTTTTTTTTAGATTTTTGCTTGTATCTTGCAAACTGATTATGTTTTAAGTATAGTACAGTTCTTTACCAAGTTACAGATTAGTAAATTTGCTAAACTTTGGTTATAAAAAAAATAAAACAAATTTTTAGACCTAACATTAACCGAGATACAGCCGATTAAAGTTAGACAAAGTTTCTCTAAATGTAAAAAAATAAACAAAATCAAAGGTATTGCCCCTATAACTATCTATTACCATTATTTCCATGTTACTTATGCTAATTACTTATCTATATGAACATTTTGAAACATCTATGACCACCTTCCTCTTCCCCAAATATAAAGATACCCCATATTAATTGGCATTTTTTACATTAAAATGAGGCATTTTCAAGTTTTGGGTAATAAGAGAGGGAGGGGTGGGGGAAGGGTAGTCATAAATGTTTAAAGATATTAAACATTTGTTTTAAATAAATTTGTTAAACATCGCTCTTCATGAGTGATTAACATAATTGATATGAAAAAGATGGTAATAAATACCATGGTAAATAATGGAAAACCTTAGTTTTTGGCCATTTTTTTTTACATTTTGAGAAACTTTGTTTAACTTTGATCGGGTGTATCTCAGTTAATACTTAGTATAAAAATTCGCTTTACCAATAATAAATATGGTACCCAAATTATGCTTAGTTTTTGAGATATAAGCAAAGAACTGAAAAAAGGCTAAAAATTTGAGGTTTTTGGCCCCCTCCTAAGTTAGATAAAAACTTAGGATAAACATCTTAGAGCGCTCCCAAATTACCTGTTAAAATTCCATTACTTCGGAATATTTACATGATCATCGTTTTTATAAAATTTATAGTGATTAAAATTTTGATTTTTTTTTAATTTACGGATTTTTAAAACAGGGGTAATTTTTAATGGGTAAACTTTTTAATTTATGGTATTACAATATCAAAAAAAAATTATTCTAATCTATTAATTATAGCTGGGTTTCGTCATTTTTCATATATGAGGCGCTCAGTTCTAAAGTGGATCAAGTCACAAAAAAAATTTGTTTTTTAAAGTCCATTTTTACCTTACATGTATGGGAACGAACCCATACTACGTAACCTATTTTTTACAATTTTTTACCCCCTCCCCTCTTGGTGACCATCCGTAGTATATGCCACGACCCCCCCTCCCCCTATTTTGTCACGTAGTAGTTCATAAATATGGTTTTAAACCATTTTTTGCAATCACAAAGTTAAAAAAAAATTAAATTGGCTCTTATTTGTCTTTATTTAAAAACAAAAGTCTTCTTTTCATTTATTTTTGAATATAGCTCAAAAAAGCGCAAGATTTCCCTAAAAGATAATGACTACGCAAGGTATATAGA
This sequence comes from Rhagonycha fulva, assembly GCA_905340355.1. NCBI lineage: Eukaryota > Metazoa > Arthropoda > Insecta > Coleoptera > Cantharidae > Rhagonycha > Rhagonycha fulva. The sequence goes on from HG996556.1 coordinate 43,591,893, forward strand.
ATTTATCTACCTTGATGACTACGTGACCAAAACTTAAACCCCTTCCCTCGCCCCGGTGATCAAGCGGGGTATTTTGAAGACCCCCCCCCTAAACGGGTCACGTAGTATGGGTACGTTCCCTATGTATGTAATCCTAAAAATGGACTTAAAAAAAATTTTTTTTTTTGTGACTTGATCCACTTTAGTTCTGAGCCCCTCATATATGTAATGGCTAATTGCATTGGACTCTAACATTCAGATCAGAAGATTTATTGTTGTAATAAGATTTTTTTATTTTTTTTGTGGGGTAAAAAGATTTTTAGCTGCTTTCTATTTTTTGTAATTCGGTATTTCAAACATTTCGATAAATTATATTTCAAAATATTTTGCCGAATTTTTTTAATAGTAAATTAAGTCAGTACTAATGTAGAGTTGTCATAACACCAATGGTTGCAATGCGATGGGATTCCAAAGAACAGTGGGTCCCTGTGTGAGGTCGAAAACTAAAGAACCCCATAAAATTCTGTAACAGATGAGTAAAGGTATTTGCCAAACTGTTTCAGCTATTGAAGGATAAATTAACTAATTATTTTGTGTCTGGGCGTTCTAGCGTATATCGAGATGTGAGCTAAGTGAACGGGCTAAGGACCGGACTCTAGGCTAGAGCCCCCTAGGTTTGATCCCCAACCCGGCTACAAAATTTATCTAACTTTATTATGACTAACTCTCTCTTCTCGAAAGGCAATGGCAAACCACCAAGAGCAATCTGCCAAGAAAACCATTTAATATTAAAATAAATGGTCACAATGCTTCTGTCAAAAAACAAAACGAGGAGGAAGAAGCTTAGGTTAGTGTTAGTTTTTGTTGACAAATGAGAGGAAAGTAAAATTTGATAACAATACCACAAGTTTCAGCAAAAACAAGGGGATTTCAAAAACATCCAAAAAATAGGTCGTGAGATTAATAGTTGCAAAGATTAACAAATTGTCCCAGAGACTAATTGTCGCAAGGTCAATAGTCGCAAAGATCAATTGTCACCGGGATCAGTTGTCAAAAGTCAATAGTCGTAAGTTAACTGTCCTAAGGTCAAGAGACCAAACTTTGCTTATTATTTAAGTAACTAGATAGATCGAGACGTGCAGCCTGAAGGTTGCACTGAAGCTATTTGTAAATTACCAATAAACAAACAAAGCAAATCTGATGGAGCTAATTACCGAGCTTTACGGGCTGGTAACTTAAATTGTAATTTAAAGTGATTTGAATATAAAAAATTCAAAAATTTTGCTTGTGGTTAAAAATTTCTTCATTATAATTATTATTAAAAAAACTCATCTCATACACTTCACCATGGTATTCACAATGGCACGTTCTCCCACCACATTTAATACGCATGTTTTTTTTTCTTGATGGTTCAACTTCATTTTATTTATCTCTGTGATATACACACAAAACTTAGTAGAGTTTTGGGCTGAAGTTCTCCAGTCGGATTCAAACCCATCTCTTCACATTTCATTCTTAATTTATGTTCTCCATAGTTATCAAATCCGTAGTTAGTCCATTTCTTCCGTTGGTATGTTACAATAATAATAATTAATGTTATTTTAGTTAGTTTTATAAATAAAAAGATTTTTATTTGTATTACTTTATGCACTTGGTTTTTGAAAAAGTTAATTGTACCTACTCAAATTGTAGCCCGTATAATTTTTTAAATATAAGTGTTTTTTTCAGTTTTTTTTACATTATTATTATTTTCTAACCTCCCACGTTTGTTTAAATTCTAATCTTTTGATTATGAAATATGTATATCATGTTCCATGTCAGAATTTGCAGATTTGTCAGTAGGCGGGATATTAAATGTTTTACTAATTTGAAACAAACATTTAGAAGGAAATTAAAAGGAAATTCGCATTTATGTAATATTATATAGTACATGAATTTGCTTTCCCAACTTTCAAGTAATAATTAATGAATATACTATGTATCGTATAAATCTAGTAACAGTTTGATAAATTTTAAAGCAAGTTGGTAGTTACATGGAACAATCCATAAAGTAACACACAAAATAAAGAAAACAGATCAAAATTTTTTAGGGTGTGAAAGTACGGTTTTTATATTTAATTGAAGTAGAAATTTCAGCATGAATTAAAAGCACAAAACATTCGTGTGACAATGACAAACCATGACAAATTACCAAAATTTTGACGCGCTTGTGCGACAGTCTATGATGAAACACCCTGTTGAATAGAATTATTCAGGTATATTTTGACTCCGTTAACGTGAACAAAAAAAGCGATAAAATTTTACAACGAAAAATTTACATACCAATGAACTCGATTAAATTTCAGGGTGTATCTTTAACACCTCTTTCGCTTATCTCAAAACAAACACAATTTTGGGGTAAGGATACCAAAACACCGCATTCAATTAAAATTCCAAAACCGTGATTTATGTGTTCAAATGGACAAATTTGAAACGTACACGTGAGCAACTAAAAGTTAAAAAGTCAATGGAGCAAAAGTGGATTCTTTACAAATGTCTCATAAATGAAATTGAACGTTTACTACATAATACAAAATTATCTTAAATTCTTCTATATTGCGTATTTTCACCTTTCTTGTAAAAGTGCCGCTCTTATGAATGAAGTGCCTCAATGCAAAATTCATTTACTCAAGTGGAAAAATAGTAACAAAGATGCAGTTTTGTATTATTTTGCTTTTTAAAAGAAGTTCCTTTCTGAATCGTCACTAAACACGTTGTTAACTTGTTGTTGGGTTTCACTTTGTTATTGTGGTTTTAGCGTGACTTTAAACTAGAGATACGTGCGTGCAAAGAAAAGAAAATTATTAAACGAAAACCCTTTTTTCTGTTGTCTAAAATTGATCAGAACAACACCTAATTGTTCACGTTGTCAAGTATTGGAGTTAATTAAATTTTTAACTTGATTAAACGGAAAAATCGTTTGAAAAATATTACGACCGCATCTCTAACGACACCCAAAATTGACAAGCGTTGATAAATTGCTTCGTATATGTGAAGAACATTTTGTCAATGGAGTGAAAATCTCCGCCCATGATCCCGAAGCACACCTTTACAAAACATTTTACGCTGGATTGCGATTGCAATTCATAATAATCACAACAAAGCAAGCAAAGTATTCCAAGTGTTTATCTCTTATCCATTATTACCCTCTCGATAAACTCAAGTGCGATGATTATTTAATAATTTTTTTTTTAAATTTGAAAAATAATTTTTATTGCGTTTAATTTCGTGTCGAAAGTAAAAGCGTATTTAATTTCATTTTAAACTTGATGCTATTGAATTTTTTAAAAGCTATTTCGTTTGCTCTATTTCTTTTTCCAGTTTTTGTGCTACGGATTCACTGCAAAAAAGTAAACTTTTCACTTCATATTGTTAAAAATACAAGTTCAAAGTTTTATGTTGGTGTTCAGTTTTACTTGATTAATCACACCAATTTTTATTTTATTTTGCTTTCACCCAAATTTCTTTTTCAGATTTTGACGTTAATGCAGGGTTTGGGTTCTCCTGAGAGCAAAATAATTATATATTACAAAAATATCTGGGAAAATTTGCGGGTGTGCACTTTCTTTGTGGTGCACAAACCATACAAAAGCAATTAGGAGGTAGAATCAAAAATTGATGATATGCAGTCATTTGTTTTATTCACAAAGGAACAAAATTGGAATAATTTATTTAAATTAAGACAAAAATTGGTTGACGAATTTTCTACTTGTTTTTCTTAGTTGTCTATCTACATGCAATTTCCTTAGCAAATTTAACATTTTGATAACGAAAGTAATTAGACAGGAAGATTTAAATATCAAGAGCCGTGGGCGATTTTTAAAACCAATTTGTTTTACAGAATTACATTACCAATTTTATGAGTTTATTTTTATTATTTTTTATTTTAGCTTAAGAAGTGAAAAGTTCCCGACATTAAAAGGAAATTATAAATTAAAAAGGATCTTTAAGTTTCAGGATAAATAAGTGGTTTTTTTACGCTCAAATTTCTTAAACCTAAAGGTTCTATTATTTGTTCCCCTATCTGTTCATAAAGTTTAAAGACAAATTCGAGTCCAACTGCACTTGAACAGGATAAATTTGGTTAAATCAAAAAGTTCTTGAATAACAATTATATCAATTTTTATTTACAAAATAGTGCAAGCGTTACCAATAATTCATTAATAAATTAAGCTTTATACAATACTTTACGAAATATAAATAAAATGTTAACGTTTCATATAAATTCGTTGCCCGAAGATTAACGTAAAATTTTTATATTTATAATTTATCAAAAATTACGCGTCTGCGCCAGTGAAATTTAAACAATTTTGTAATTTATACGAAGCGATTCCTTGTACTATCGAGAAATTTTCTATTTTATTCTAGAAACAATGATACGTTTATCAGAAATTTTAGTTTCAACAAGGTTTATTTTTGTTATTTTCTTCTACAAAATAGAATTTCGTGGAGTTAAGTTTATCTGCGACTGTAGCTAGCAAAATTAAGCTGTACATAATTTTTCCAATGCTTTTCCTAAAACGAATAAAACGTTGATTTTTGCAAAATTTAAATTAAATAGAAAATATTGAAGAAACTTATTTATTTATTTATTCTCTTAGTGATACATTACTTTTCTGTTTTGTGTGCAAAGAACTTGAATTAATGTCGACATATTTCTGCATCAGAAAACCTGAAATTGTTACCGGTATTGCATTTGAATAGTGCACGGTGCTTTATAAAGAGAATTTTCGATAAATTAGGGATGATATCATCTCAGAAAGGTTATATCGGTAGATTTTGAAAAAAGGATTTATAACACCGTAAGTAACGAAACGTATTTGGCGAACTCATGTAAAAATATTTTCTTATTCGTATTTAAATTTGCGTTGAAAATTCGGGTTTAAATTTGATATACCTATATCGCTTCTTTTATGTTTTATTATCATCTTTAAAGCCAAATATTATGTCAATGAAAAAGAACGTGTAATAAAATTTATATATCCCTGATATACGGGGTGATCTAAAAATATTTTTACTATTGCAACTTAAAAAACCGTGATAAGTTTTAATTAAATTGAAATTATCCCCTCGCCTCTCATAACAATATGAAGCTATAAAAAAACTTTTCTAATTGTAGAGCACTTCAAAGTTACCTTACCAATCAATTTGGGATAACAAAGCGTCCAAAGCATTCTATGCAAATACCAACATCACTTTTTATTCATCATCAATGCTAACCTAATATCCAAAAAGTAAATAAGATGTTGGTGAACAAATCAAATAATATCATCCCTATTAAGAGAGCGTTGGTTGAAATTGTGGCTGTATTCGACATCTCCCGCAGTTCTTGTTATTGGCGCGTGTTCGACATATGCTTACTCTACTTTGGAGCCCTTTAGCCCATGTTTGAAGTTTCCCATACGTTTAAGTGCTACTCTACTCGTCGATAAATTATTAGGACTTGGAATTAAATGAGGGATGTAGCAAGTAATTGTAATTGAATCAAAGAAAAAAATGTAGGTAACAAGCGGATTTCATAATTATTATTTAGGGATAAGTAATTAAAAGTAATCCAACTCACACAAAATTAATTACCCACTTTCTGCAAACTATGCTACTTAATTAAAGCAAAAATGTGTTAGTAGGGTAAACAAAGTTAACAAACGTTAATTATTTTTCAACTTTAAAGTAAGTAGCTATCAAAGGTCCCTTGAGATATAATTTGTGTAATTAATGATGTAATAAAGTGGTGCAATATTGGCAATATTGGGGTAGATTAATCTATTATTGTAGGGTGGTGCGTATTTTAGGGTGAACATATGTAAAAGATGTAGGACAAAAACCTGCAAATATGCAAACTGTCCCTACCGATAATAAATACAAAGTAAATCGTAAAATCGTAAATCTAGAAGTTTGATTTGACGTATAATTGATGTAAATTTACATGACGGATGGAAAAGGCACAATTTTGTAAATCTACTGAATCAACTTTCAATTTATATTCATTACTTCTGATAATTTGCTGCATTTGAATAAGCAAACAAGACCAATTTTTTAGGATCCATCAAATCATCAAAAGGGTCGTGAACAGCCCATTCATAAAATAACAAAATTTGTTAATTATTCTAACGAAATTAAACCTAATGTTTACACTTTTACGAACGATTAACAGCAAATTAGTTAATCTAAACGGAGCTCCAGGATCTTCAGCGAATTCTTACTTCAAATGAAGATTTTACAAAACTTTTATTAATTGCCTTTTGAGTAATTTGCATTAATTTGGGTTAAATTAATATCCGAAGATATTAAATTTTGATACAAGGCGCTGCCGCCTCTACTAATTTTTTTTGTCGCGGTTTTTTTTAGTTGTTTAATTGAAATTAATATAAACCGAATTTTGAATTTTTTAATGTTAATTTTCAGTTTTTATTACTTTTTTGGTTAGAAATCGACCATTTGTTGATATGGCAGTGGCTCTTCTACGTTCAAATTATTCTTGTATTAGTAGATATTACGCTCCTTGACCTGCCCTAGATTCATATCAGGATAACGGTAATCGATCAAGATACTTATTTAGATAATTTTGTAATTAATTAATTGAAAAGCATACCTCAACTTTCTTTTGGTAAGCATCTGATCAATTATATTTATTAAAGTGATAAATTGATTTCATAGAATTGTATTTGTATTTTAATTAAAATGAATGATTTCAATAAAAAATTTCACAGTTAATAATAGAAAAGCAATAATATTCATAGCTAAAGCAAATAAGAGAGGGTTTTAATGAAAAATAAAATCTCCCCAATGTAATAAAACAGGTTAGAATAATGTTTTAAAGATTAAAATTCCAAACGTGTTAAGTATGCAAGTTGTCGCATGAGCGTGCAAAATCATCGTGTTCAAAAAAGGGGTCCAGTATTATTAAAATCCACCCTATTAACCTGCATCTACATCTGAACTCAATATTCTAAAAATAAAGGCTTGACATTTATCTGGCCCGTCTAGGCATGACGAAATCGAACGTCACACTTAACGACAATTTTTGATATCAAATAAAAAGCAATATGAAAATCTAACAGCTGTCTAGAAATTCACGCCTTCATTCCATTAAAAGCAAATCGCTTAGAAAATATTTAATTTTTAATCATAAGGACATGAATAGTAATTTCGTTTGGTTCTTGTTTTATTAAGCGAAAATACAAAGTTTATTTCTAAATTTTCCCTCAATGTTAATAATTAAATGTAAGATGTAAATTTAAACTTTGAAAACAATTTATTAATGCTATTACCTACACAAAGTTGTCTCTACAATAAATGTACTATGTGTTTAGAGAAATTTCAACTTTTCATTTACACCTTTGGGTTCTAAAACTTTCAGAAGATTAAATGAGCATACATATGTTCGGCGATGAGTGTAGGAAGCAAAAGGTTAAAGCAGCGCTTCTAAGTTTTTCTAAACTTGGGTTGAATTGGATCTTAAATCAACTTAACCTTTGCTGTATACCTCGATGATTAATATTAACTAATGAGATTTAAATGCAAATCGTATTACTAAGGGCCATTCAATTTGATTTAAATACGAAAATTAATAACGACAACACCTTTTCGGAGTTTCTAAAAAACATAAAGTTGCATATCATTTTAAAAACCCGTTGGTTGGGTAGGTATCATAATATTCAATTATATTAGGAAGATATAATATAGCAAGTCATTCGTAAACTCGTTAACGAGTTATGTACTTGAAAAGATGCTCATTAATAGTTTTCGATAAATTGTTTATTTTTAACCAATCAAATAAAAACTTGTTATGTGTGTGTGTTAGAGGTAATAGGAAACATAAATGAGAAAGTAAGTAAACAATTTAATTCGATTATTAAAGAGTTCCACTTGGTTGAATTTTATTGGGGACTTGAAGGCACACTGCTAGTCTCTGGAGGGTTTCACTTTAAACACAATTATAAAATCACAATACATTGTTCGATATAACGAAGCCTTCAAACTCAGACAATGTTTGTTAAAAACTGCGGTCTTATATAAGTAAATGGCAGGCTACAATGATTTTAAGTGTCAATTGTTCATGTATTGTAATCGATACTACTTCATATAATATAGTATTATTTACATCGTCTCGTCGTTAAGTTGTTATGAAGCTATTCTGCGTTGCAAGAGTACGTTGATATAACTTCTTAGTAAATATAATTTTCTTTTTCTTCTGACACCTAGTTGAAGTATTAAATAACATAAGAAAACCTAAAAAAAACTATCGGAACTTGCCAATCAATAACTTTGAATTTCCCGCCTTAATTTCTTACGTAACTATGTTAAATTTTTGTTAGAATTTAACCTAACAATTTTTAATTACAATAATTAGGTTACACTTAACCGAAAGCCTTACTGTTTATTTTTCTACGATCTTTTTACTTAACACCCTGTACATGTAATTAATTTTATGTACATGTGTATGTAAAATGTAAGGAGAAAACGGTGGATCTCATTACATAGGTAATTAATTTTATTATGCAAATTTCCGTTTAAAAATTTTTCTTTTGAAGACACTATAAATGATGACGTCATAAGTGCTCCACGGTGTACACTCACAACTAAATTAAAGTAATTTCCTTTAAACCGGTATATTTTTATTTTGTATATTCAATCCAACATTAAAATGAGAGACAAGTAAAAAAGGAACAAGAAATAAAAAGTAAATTACTCCAAGATTAACAGATATCCAAAGAAAAAAAGACCACTCATTGCATCTAAGTAAAGACGACTATTAATTTTATTCTTTCACTACTTTTTCTCTTTTGGATTTAGTTGCCTTTATGAATAAATACCATGTCGGCACGCGCGAAATGCATCTCACACGAAGACCAATAAATTCAACCATAATTATATTTTAGACATGTTAATCAAATCTGGCTTGCACTATTCACCAGCAATTCAACAAAAAAATTTTCAAATTTTCTCTACTCCCAGTTCGATTAAAATTTTTTCTACAGAAAATATGTCGAGCAAAGTTTAGATATTTACAGTTTAATAGTTTTAGTTACTTCTGTTCTGAAAGTTTTTCTTACATTATTTTTTCTTATACCTTATACCGGTCCTGCATGAATTTCACCTTATCGTGCAGACATTGCTTGTCAAGATAATCGACGCGACGCTGCGCGTACGTGCATGGGTAGCGATTGAAAGCGATCACGTTTGAAAAGCTTGACCAATTTTACATCCAGTTAAATTTAATATTTTGTGTGTAATGTCTTTTTTCCATTACTATTAAAGTTTAACGACGTCATTCAAACGCATTGTTAATTACGTTCATTGTTGTTATCATCAAGAACCATTTCTGAGCTTGCTGCTTCGAGGAATTCCTTTACAACGGAATGAGTTAATATCGTCGTCATTTGGTACTACCTTAGCAGTTTCTCATTCGTTGTTTCTAGCAGATCTAGTGCAGTGTTTATCAGTAAAACGCCTTTTTTTTCAACCTTTCAAGAAGTCAACCTTTTGTCATGTGTTGAAACCGCACGTCAAAAACGATTGGAAGAAAGATGCTGTCATGTTATGTAAACTTGCCAGAGCTCTGTGTAAAGAATTTTTATTTTTCGATCGTTTACATTCATGTGTTTTAACGGGGTTCTACTTTCCATTTTTAAAAACCGCGATGGCTGTAGATTCTGGTTTGTTACATGTGATGGTTGAGATGTGTTACACATCGCCAAACATATTTTAGTAGATGGACATACTGCGGAATTCGAAAACACGAAAATCATTAAGTCACTTCCCAATTACAAAGATCGGCTGGTACATGAAATAATATGCATTAAGAAGACCAACAACACAATGAACTGGCAAACCGACATAGATGGCTTAAGCAACATTTACAGCCAATTACTCATTTCTTTGCTTCTTTGCCGAAACACAATTTAGGTTTTTCCTAACTCACGGTCCTAGGTTTTTTATCTAGTCACCGCACATAGAGTGATTTGCTGAATCTGGGGGGACAAAAAGGTATTTTCTGAAATCGACCCTAGAACCGTTATATTGATAATTTTGGAGACTAAAGACCCTAATGCATCACTGCGTATCATTATTTTTTTCTTTGTTGAAATATTTTTGTTGCTAGGCGATTTTAAAGTTGACCCATGTTTAACGTGTAAACAGACTTTATAAAAAACACATCAGAGTACATTTTTCAAATTGCTGATAAGGTGTCAAGTTTTATTTTTTTCGTACAATTCGTGATGGATATCGATGGAGAAGATAAGTAAGAACATTTTTTATATTTGCTTTACATAATATAAGCACTCCCTCGGTTTCCATGGCTTTTTTAAAAAAGCTCCTTTTTGGACCTTGATTTTCCTAAAATGAAAATTTCAAAAGTAAAAAAGTTAGTAAACCCGGCTTGTGCCGGCATTGAGTCTAGTATCATTGGAAAGCCTGTTTTCTCAGCTTTTATCCCTGTAAAATTTAGAAGTCACTTTTAGTCACTTTTTTTTAGGGGCATAAAAACTGAGGGTACCTTAATGTACAGTAGCGATATAAAGTAAGTTGGCAAACAGTTTTTCTGCAGTCATTTTTTCAAATTTCAATATTTTTCTTTGATTTTTTTAATATCTATTCTTTAAAAACTTTTAAATTAAAAAATATAACTATAACTGAAAAAACAGCAGTAATGATGAACGACATCGACATCACCTATGAAGTATCACACACCATGATGTTCACCATGATTGATGGAAAAGTATGTAACTCTGCCACCAACACAACATCCACCATGAGATGTTATATTTGTGGATTGACTTCAAAAGACTTAACAGCTCTATTGAATCAAATTCACCTGTTAAAAATGGCATTTTGGATTTTGGCTTGTCAATATTACATGCCAAAATTCGTTTCTTTGAAGCCATTCTGCACCTAGCGTATAAAGCCCCAGTCAAAAAATGGCAGTTGAGAAGTAATAAAGACAAGGCCAAAGTCCAAGAAAAAAAAAGAAATTCAAAAAGAGTTCAAGAGAAAAACAGACCTTATTGTTGATGTTCCAAAAGCCAACTTCGGGAACACAAATGACGGGAACACCAACAGACGTTTTTTTGCCGAACACAAACTTGCTGGGAAAATTACTGGAATAAATGTGAACCTAATCTATCGAATTAAAATTATTTTAAAATTGTTGTCTAATGGACTAGAGATCAACACAAAAAAGTTCTTAATCTATGCAAAAGAAACTGCAAAGCTCTATGTTGAACTGTACGGATGGCATCCTATGACCCCAACTCTCCATAAAATCCTCATCCATGGACCGCAAGTCATAAAAAAATCTCTGTTGCCAATTAGGCAATTATCGGAGGAGGCAGCTAAAGCTACAAACAAGTATATCCGTCTATATCGACAGAATTTCGCTAGAAAATTCTCTTGTACTGCCTGTAATGTGGACATATTGAACAGGTTACTCAGTTAACAGGACCTCTGTTAACAGGGATGAGACCGCCAAGCAGTCGCAGAACCTCAGAACCATTTTCAAAAAAGAAAATATCCATGTTCCAAGGTTCTCTAAGTCCTGATGAAAACCCAGTCAATGATAGCATCAGCTCTGATGAAGGATGAATTCATTTATTTTTCTTGTTACAAGTTTTAAATACGTATTTGTTTTTATTTAATAAACTGAGGGTACTTCAATGTACAGTAGCAATCAAAAGTAAGTTGGCAAACAGTTTTTCTGTAATAACTTTTTCAAATTTAAATATTTTTCTTTCCACCTGCTTCTTAGCTATAATAATGCTAAAGTATAGTTTAAAATTCATTTTTAGCCAGTTTTAAAATGAAAAAACCCAGAAAATAATTTTGTCCCCCCAGATTAGACAAATCACTGTATGTGCACCGTTTAAATGACAATACTTGTTTCTGATGTTTCCATAACCTGTTTACATGAAATCTCTGTAAATCATATTCTGATGACGGATGAAATAATCATCTGAAAGCTCAATAAATGTTTTAATTGATTTTCAATTTTTATTTTAAATAACTCGATATTATAAAGTTTTAGTATTATTTAATATCAACGAGTTAATAATTTAACATTTTAAATATTTTTTATATTTGTTTTAAAATAAACTTTAAAAAATTGTCGACGCAATTCGATTGCTATTGGTTGAATATTTCGTTCGAATTTAGCAAATGAATTCTTCCTTTGTACTTATTGTCCATGGAAACCGTGCGTAGCTGATAAATTTGACTGGCTATTTAATATCAAAGTGAAAATTATTACAAATTTCAAAAACTTAACGAAAATGGCTACCAGAAAGTTTTAAAAAATTGGCTAGTGAAAAATTGAATCAGTAGTTGAGATAATGTAACTTGTGTATAATGTAAAATGTACTCCGGAAAAACAACCATAAAAAGTCGATTATTCGATTCTGATGATAAGTTATAGCCGGTTATAGCGCAAAAGAGAAAAACGTATCAGGAAAGAGATAGTGCCAAGAATAACTTTTAATACAAAAATTAATAAAAAAAAAAAATTTCAGAAAACCATTGACCAAAATAACCATTGCCTATTAATAAAGCTATTTGATAAATATTTTTTCTTTAATGGAATTTATTTAAAATTTTTTATAACACAAAAAAATTATTTTACAACCTTTAAAGATTTTTAAAAATCTAGTTCAATACGAGGATCAAACTCAATCACAACCATTTCTAGTACCGACGACGCGAAGCGTCTCGATGCCTCAAGAAAGAAGGAACGTCTTGTTTGGCATCGCTTAAAACTTTATAGCCATAGCGTCCTTCAAACCGTTATTTCTTCGAGTGAAAAATGATGTAGATATGCCTACATTTCCAGCACGTCCAGTACGTCCAATTCTATGAACGTATTCGTCAATATCAGAAGGCAGATCGTAATTAATCACATGTTTAACATTAGGAATGTCAATGCCTCTGGAAGCAACAGCGGTAGCAACGAGAATTGGATTTCTACCCGACCTAAATTGCCTCAAAGCTTCTTCGCGTTCTCTTTGCGAACGATCACCATGAATAGATGACACCGAAAAACCTTCATTATACAAAAAGTTTTGTAAATCATCAGCACGTCTCTTAGTTTCCACAAACACAAGCGTCAGAAATTCCGCCGAAGGCTTCTTATTTGGACCACACAGAATATCAAGTAAACAGGGATTCTTGTCACGCTCGTCGATCCAAAAAACACTCTGGGTGATATTTTCTGAAATGGATCCTACACGACCTACGGTTAAGAAGATAAAATTATCCAAAAACTCTCGTGCTAACCTTTGGATGTGGGATGGAAATGTGGCAGAGAACATAAGAGTTTGGCGGTCTCCGATTTTGGGCATTTTTTCATTTTGCATAATTCTTTGAATTTGTGGTTCGAAACCCATGTCAAGCATACGATCAGCTTCGTCGAGAACTACATATCGACAATTCTGCAATCCAATTTTACCACGATCGATTAAGTCGATTAAACGACCAGGAGTGGCTACCAGAAATTGGCATCCTCTTTCTAAATCCTTGAATTGATCTACGATTCTAGTTCCACCATATGCAACACATGGTCTCACGCGAGCACGGTAAGCAAACTTCTTGCTTTCGTCGTAGATTTGTGTTGCCAATTCGCGGGTAGGGGCTAAAACTAAAGCAAGTGGCTTTTGTTTGCTATCAAAACTACGATTTTCGTTTGTGCTTTGTGGCGGTCCTTGTTCATAGATTCGATTTAAAATTGGAATCAAAAAAGCGGCAGTTTTTCCGGATCCAGTTTGAGCGCACGCCATTAAATCTCGTTTAGCTATAACCAAAGGAATTGCGTACTTTTGTACAGGGGTGGGAACTTCATAGCCAGCCAATTTTATGTTACTACGAATTATTTCGGTCAGTTTGACATCGTCGAAAGTTTTAATGTGAGGGGGAACGTTTGTTCCTTTAGCATTGACTGGAATATCATCGTATTTGTTAAAATTAATTCCAGCACTTCTGCTTTTTGAACCAAATAAAGCAAGTTCCATGCGTTCATTTCTGGGTAATGGAACCGTCCAATCTTGATTATTATTGCGGCCAGCTTCGTTCCGCCTTTCGTTTCCTTGGCGGAAATCGTTTCTTTGCACATTGTTCCTAGAACTTCCGGGTTCGTTCAGACGTTCATTGTTGGACGAATTGTTACTTCTTTGATGATAACTATTTCTATTGTAATTTGAGTTATCACGAAAATGTTCATTTCGGTCATTATCTTTACGATAATGACTACCATCTCTATTCATGCTACGATCTCTATTCCTGTTGGGTTCTCTATTCATGCTACGGTCTCTATTTGTGTTGGGATCTCTATTCATGCTACGGTCTCTATTCGTGTTGAAATCCCTATTCATGCAACGGTCTCTATTCATGTTGGGATCTCTATTCATGCTACGGTCTCTATTCATGTTCAGATCTCTATTCATGCTACGGTCTCTATTCATGTTGGGATCTCTATTCATGCTACGGTTGTAGCAATAAATGTAATTTTTTTACCACAAGTGTGCCACTTAATGCCTGGTGTACTAAGGGCAGCTGGCTCTGTGCTTTTCGCACTAAGCTCTGAGAGCGGGGAAATCTCGTGGGTACTTGTTAGTAGCGTTGTTAACTAAAAAGCATACATCTGCAGCTGAAAAATAAAAAAAAAGCTCAATGGGCGCCAGGTTCAAATAAAACACCTAGTAAGAAGAAAAAAATGGTGATTTATTTGAAACCAAAGAAAAAGAAAGTAAAGGGTCGTTTGGTTACGTATCCTACAAACAAATCACAGTGGATTATACAGTAGTAATGGACCCAATGGTCCCAAACAAAAGTAGGAGCTGAAGGCCAAAAATATGTTGCAAAAAAAACTACGCAGTTGCCCAACTTAAAACAAGCATCAACTAAACTACCTGCTAAAGCGTAAGTCTAAAAAGCTTAAAAATGACTAAGCAAAAACGCTTAAATATGAAGTAAAACTTCAGCAACATGCAAGACAAAATACTTGAAATGCGCACTCACCTGGGTGTCTTAAAATGACCCGTTGGTCCAGCAGGAACAACCTTGACGTACAAATTTGACACTTCCAATCCTCGACGAGAGCTCTCTTCGAAGATGCTGGTCGATCGTCAAAAAAATGAAAAATGCACCTACAAAAGGCAAACACAAATCAAGCACATCAAGCAAGCCACCAAAATTTAACTCCAGCGCCTGTGTGAAAAACAATTGCTAGCAAGCAATCAAGCCAATGCCCATACCAAAATTAAGCAACTACTAAATTCCACAAATTAATGCAAAAGCAAACAATTAGTATTATTAGGCAGGACTTCTTCGCAGCTATTATAAGGTGATGAATGCGAACTGGATGAATCCGTTCCAAAAACTTAATAAGAAATATGGCTACTACCAGAATAACACTGACAAAATGCTTCCATATCCAAACAAATCTTCAAAACGAATTTCGTCCGACTGCCAAAGTTGGTAACACTTTATCTGCATACAGCTGATATAAAATAGCTAACCTTCCACTTCAACCTTTGCAAGATATTACAAATGGGCACTCCTATGCGATATTTACTATGCACCATTGGATAAAGCACGTAAAAATTTAGCTTGGTGTGTATTACTAATTAGTCAAAATACTGGTAAAATTATAATATTTCCTGATATTGAGCGACTCTCAAAAACACCACCAAACGCAATCGCTATCTCGAAGCTTCTCGTTTGCTCCGCGATGTCGCCAGTTCACTCTCTTTTACTCGTATACAGGGCAGGTTGTAAAATATTGCCAATGTAGTATTAAATTTCAAATGTAATGCTACACGGTCTCGATTCATGTTGGGATCTCTATTCATGCTACGGTCTCGATTCATGTTGGGATCTTGGTTCATGCTACGATCTCTATTCATGTTGGGATCTCTATTTATGCTACGGTTTCTATTGATGTTGGGATCTTGGTTCATGCTACGATCTCTATTCATGCTACGATCTCTATTCCTGTTGGGTTCTCTATTCATGCTACGGTCTCTATTTGTGTTGGGATCTCTATTCATGCTACGGTCTCTATTCGTGTTGAAATCCCTATTCATGCAACGGTCTCTATTCATGTTGGGATCTCTATTCATGCTACGGTCTCTATTCATGTTTAGATCTCTATTCATGCTACGGTCTCTATTCATGTTGGGATCTCTATTCATGCTACGGTCTCGATTCATGTTGGAATCTCTATTCATGCTACGGTCTCGATTCATGTTTGAATCTCTATTCATGCTACGGTCTCGATTCATGTTGGAATCTCTATTCATGCTACGGTCTCTACTAATGTTGGGATCTCTATTCATGCTACGGTCTCGATTCATGTTGGGATCTTGGTTCATGCTACGATCTCTATTCATGTTGGGATCTCTATTTATGCTACGGTTTCTATTGATGTTGGGATCTTGGTTCATGCTACGATCTCTATTCATGCTACTGTCTCTATTCATATTGGGATTTGGATTCATGCTACGATTTCTATTAATGCTGGGATGATAATTGTAATTGCCACGATTTTGGGCAGTTTGTTCATTTTTACCTGATTCATTTCTATGTTGATTCGATTGAGCATTAGATACCGATACAGTTTTTTGATTATTTTGATAACCATTTGTATTTGCCCTGTGGGTTTCATTATTCATCTGCGAATAATTTTCTTTAACATTATTTTTACCATCATGTTGATTACGGTTGTAATCATTACCATTACGATAATGGCTAGATTGATGTACATTTGGGAGTCTTTGGGGTAAATTACGATTTTTGTTCTGATAATTATTCTCGTTGACGTTGTATCGTGAAGAATTTTCAGTGCGATTTTGAGGGTGTTGGTTTACCATTTCACTTTTTGGAGCCAAAGTCCTTTCTCTGTGATTACTAGGTACGTTATTTTTATTACCGGATTCGGGCATTTTGTAATTTTTTATTCAATTTTTCTATTCTAATTCTATTGCTCTCTTTCTCTCTCTATTCAACTATTTTACTAATTCTTCAAATAAAACCTTCTTATATAATGAAATTAGTAAATTGGTAGATAGCAAATGATCCGATAAATGTTTGAGGGTGCGTTCCACTTAAAGCCCACGACGACCACGATCGTTCGTCAGTCCAATCAAATAACCGCTCTCGATCTGTAGTCCAATCAAAGAACCACGGGACTACGCTGCGGTCGTCGTGGGCTTTAAGTGGAACGCACCCTGAGGAAATCTGATTAATTTTTGTGGGTTTGAAGGTAAACCGCTACATTTACTTCCAATTTCATAAAACTTTTACCAAGCCGTTAAAAGTAACATTGGATTTCTATTGGCTTGTTAGAGGCAACGGACGATTTCTATTGGTTATCTAAATTTAACGCTTTGTTAAAGGTTTTATGAAACCGTGGATTAACGATTCCGATTGGTTTGATCATCATTTGTGATTTTTAGTAATCGAAATTATACATCGTAGAGTTATACCTATAATATAATTCTTTACAGAATTTTCTACACAGTGCTCTATTTGTCTATAGCAGATTAATTTAGATTGTTACTGTCAATGAGGACTTCTTGGTGTATGTGTATAGATAAGGAGTTATGTAAACTGCCCTCCAAATTTGACCATATACTGTAAACTGCCCTTCGAGCGAAAAGGTTGTTCCCCTTAAGTATAGTAACAATTTTACCATACAGGGTGGAAATTAACATATTTTTCCAAATCAAATTTTTAAGGACTGCATTCAGGGTGAAAAATCAAACATCTAAAGTACATAATTAGAATAGTAGTTTTCGCCACAAGGACGTAAAACGAGATTTTACACTCGAGAGCGGAGTTTTGAAGACGAGGCGAGCGTAGCGAAGCCGAGGCGCACTAACCGCACCGAGTGGTATAAAATCTCTTTACGTCCAAGTGGCGTAAATTGCTTTTTGTTGTTCCGGTCGTAAAATGACCACTTTACGGCCTGTTTTGCGGATTGTAAAGTGCCATTTTACGTCCTAGGGTGTAAAAAGTACTGTTTACGCTCGGTGCGGTTCGGGCACCTAGGCTCGCTATGCTTGCCTCGTCTACAAATCTCCACCCACTCGCGGCCGTAAAATCTCGTTTTACGGATTTGTGACGAAAACTACTATTTCGTTGTGACGGGACTACCTTATTTTTATTTATGACTGTATGGAAGCCGTCCCTGCGCAGGCCGGAAACCACTTATTTTACGGCCGGAACAACGAAAACAAATTTTCTAATCTGAAACCTCTAGTAAAAACAGGTAAACAAAAATGACGGTACTGTAAGAAAGGCTATTTGGCGGATTTTTTTAATGAAGGGGGGGCCATTAAAAGATGCACCGGTTGACCTTAGGTTAATGTTAAGAAAAAATTTATTTTTTATTAATGAATCTTTAAAAAAGAGATCTACCGGGCAAGATTAGGTTAGTGTTAGAAAACAATTTTTTAGAGCAAACCATTAAAGAAATATCCACGGGTTAAGCTTAGGTTAGTGTTAGAAAAAAAAATTTTTAATAAGGGGGGACCATTAAAAGAGAGATTTACCGGTCGAACTTAGGTTAATGTTAAGAAACAATTTATTTTTAATTTGTGAATCTTTAAAAGAGAGATGAACCAGTTCATTTTGTTTTAATAAAATTAATAATTTTTACCAATTTATTTTAAGCCGTAGTATCCAAATTAAATCTGGATAGCTTCAGATAATATCTCAAATGTTTCCACAAATAAGCAAGTTTTGTAAACTGCCCTCCAAATTTGACTATAAACTGTAAACTGCCCTCTAAGCAAAAAGGTTGCCACTAATCTGGGATGTCAAGTGCCCTCCAAACTATGCTTTTTTGTTGTTTGGCTTAATTTATTAATTCCTTAAGTACTAACAATTTTATCATACAGGGTGGAAAGTAACATAGATTTCCAATCATACTTTTAAGGACCGCATTCAGGGTGAATTTTTTCGTTGTAATGATTTATACAGGGTAAAGAATCAAACATCTAAAACACATAATTAATTAGAAACAAATTTTCTATGAAACCTCTGCTAAAAACAGGTGAACAAAAATGGCGGTGCTGCAAGAAAGGCTATCGTCAGATTTTTTTTAATGAGGGGAGGATCATTAAAAGAGAGATGCACCGGTCAAGCTTAGGTTAATGTTAGGAAAAAATTTATTTTTTATTAGTGAATCTTTAAAAGAGAGATCTACCGGGCAAGGTTAGGTTAGTGTAACAAAACGATTTTTTTTTGGGCAAAACCATTAAAGAAGTATCGACGGGTTGAGTTTAGGTTAGTGTTAAAAAACTTTTTTTTACTGAGGGGCATTAAAAAAACGATTCACCGTTCGAGTCTTAGACCATTTAAATGGTCTAAAGTTCAAGTTTAGATTAATGTTAGGAAACAATTTATTTATAATTAGTGGATCTTTAAAAGAGAGATCAACCGCAGAGATAAACTGCCCTAATCCGTTGATCAAGTAAAAATTATGTAAAAAACATAAAATTTGTTACATTTTATTAAAGACACGGACCCGTTGGTAGGTTACTCGTAAAACCCGATACTTTTTTTTAAATAAATATTGTAATAAACATAAAATTTGTAATAAATCCCCACTAAATTGGGTAAACTGCCCTAATCCGTTGATCAGGTAAAAAATATGTAATAAACATAAAATTTGTTTTCTCCTCTGTATTATAATCCACTATTGTAATCTCCCCTAATACCGTACCAATATTTGGGCAATTTACATTCCGGATTAGTGTTGCTATTTTTGGTCGGAGGACAGATTACAACTTTCAATTTTTACCTGTTCCAATGGATTAGGGCAGTTTACAGTCACCCCTTAATGTCTCTTGACTCAGTAGAGAAAAAGAATATTTTGAATAGATATCTTATTGAGTGTCTCAATGCAGTCAAGCACCGGACTAGTAATAATCTTACGGCTTCAAAACCCTCTACGGGTATAACGTTCCTATCTGATAAAATCTGGATATTATTGTCCTGGATGCATCTATCCTGAAGTATTTTTGCTCAGATTGTTAATATTTGCGCTGATGAACGTTTATGGTTAATTGAATTTTTTGCAGAATTTATGTTTGTTAAAGTGTTTCTTTTAATGGTACCCCCTTCATTAAAAAAAATCCGCTAAATAGCCTTTCTTACAGCACCGACATTTTTGTTTACCTGTTTTTACTAGAGGTTTCAAATAAGAAAATTTGTTTCTAATTATGTGTTTTAGATGTTTGATTTTTCACCCTGAATGCGGTCCTTAAAAATATGAATTGGAAATCTATGTTAATTTCCACCCAGTATGGTAAAATTGTTACTATACTTAAGAGGACCAACTTTTTCGCTCGGAAGGCACTTTACAGTATATGGTCAAATTTGGAGGTCAGTTTACATAACTCCTTATTTATACACATACACCAAGAAGTACTCATTGACAGTAATAATCTAAATTAATCTGCTATAGACAAATAGAGCACTGTGTAGAAAATTCTGTAAAGAATTATATTATAGGTATAAATCTACGTTGTATAATTTCGATTACTAAAAATCACAAATGATGATCAAACCAATCGGAATCGTTAATCCACGGTTTCATAAAACCTTTAACAAAGCGTTAAATTTAGCTAACCAATAGAAATCGTCTGTTGCCTCTAATAAGCCAATAGAAATCCAGTGTTACTTTTAACGGCTTGGTAAAAGTTTTATGAAATTGGAAGTAAATGTAGCGGTTTACCTTCAAACCCACAAAAATTAATCAGATTTACTCAAACATTTATCGGATCATTTGCTATCTACCAATTTACAAATTTCATTATATAAGAAGGTTTTATTTGAAGAATTAGTAAAATAGTTGAATAGAGAGAGAAAGAGAGCAATAGAATTAGAATAGAAAAATTGAATAGAAAATTACAAAATGGCCGAATCCGGTAATAAAAATAACGTACCTAGTAATCACAGAGAAAGGAATTTGGCTCCAAAAAGTGAAATGGTAAACCAACACCCTCAAAATCGCACTGAAAATTCTTCACGAAACAACGCCAACGAGAATAATTATCAGAACAAAAATCGTAATTTACCCCAAAGACTCCCAAATGTACATCAATCTAGCCAATATCGTAATGGTAATGATTACAACCGTAATCAACATGATGGTAAAAATAATGTTAAAGAAAATTATTCGCAGATGAATAATGAAACCCACAGGGCTAATACAAATGGTTATCAAAATAATCAAAAAACTGTATCGGTATCCAATGCTCAATCGAATCAACATAGAATTGAATCAGGTAAAAATGAACAAACTGCCCAAAATCGTGGCAATTACAATTATCATCCTCGTGGTCAAAACGATCGTAAAGATCCCAGCATGAATCAAGATCCCAGCATTAATAGAAATCGTAGCATGAATCCAAATCCCAATATGAATAGAGACAGTAGCATGAATAGAGATCGTAGCATAAACCAAGATCCCAACATGAATCGAGACCGTAGCATGAATAGAGATCCCAACATTAGTAGAGACCGTAGCATGAATAGAGATCCCAACATGAATCGAGACCGTAGCATGAATAGAGATCCCAACATTAGTAGAGACCGTAGCATGAATAGAGATCCAAACATGAATAGAGACCGTAGCATGAATAGAGATCCCAACATGAATAGAGACCGTAGCATGAATAGGGATTTCAACACGAATAGAGACCGTAGCATGAATAGAGATCCCAACACAAATAGAGACCGTAGCATGAATAGAGAACCCAACAGGAATAGAGATCGTAGCATGAATAGAGATCGTAGCATGAACCAAGATCCCAACATCAATAGAAACCGTAGCATAAATAGAGATCCCAACATGAATAGAGATCGTAGCATGAACCAAGATCCCAACATGAATCGAGACCGTAGCATGAATAGAGATCCCAACATTAGTAGAGACCGTAGCATGAATAGAGATTCAAACATGAATCGAGACCGTAGCATGAATAGAGATCCCAACATGAATCGAGACCGTAGCATGAATAGAGATCCCAACATGAATAGAGACCGTAGCATGAATAGAGATCTGAACATGAATAGAGACCGTAGCATGAATAGAGATCCCAACATGAATAGAGACCGTTGCATGAATAGGGATTTCAACACGAATAGAGACCGTAGCATGAATAGAGATCCCAACACAAATAGAGACCGTAGCATGAATAGAGAACCCAACAGGAATAGAGATCGTAGCATGAATAGAGATGGTAGTCATTATCGTAAAGATAATGACCGAAATGAACATTTTCGTGATAACTCAAATTACAATAGAAATAGTTATCATCAAAGAAGTAACAATTCGTCCAACAATGAACGTCTGAACGAACCCGGAAGTTCTAGGAACAATGTGCAAAGAAACGATTTCCGCCAAGGAAACGAAAGGCGGAACGAAGCTGGCCGCAATAATAATCAAGATTGGACGGTTCCATTACCCAGAAATGAACGCATGGAACTTGCTTTATTTGGTTCAAAAAGCAGAAGTGCTGGAATTAATTTTAACAAATACGATGATATTCCAGTCAATGCTAAAGGAACAAACGTTCCCCCTCACATTAAAACTTTCGACGATGTCAAACTGACCGAAATAATTCGTAGTAACATAAAATTGGCTGGCTATGAAGTTCCCACCCCTGTACAAAAGTACGCAATTCCTTTGGTTATAGCTAAACGAGATTTAATGGCGTGCGCTCAAACTGGATCCGGAAAAACTGCCGCTTTTTTGATTCCAATTTTAAATCGAATCTATGAACAAGGACCGCCACAAAGCACAAACGAAAATCGTAGTTTTGATAGCAAACAAAAGCCACTTGCTTTAGTTTTAGCCCCTACCCGCGAATTGGCAACACAAATCTACGACGAAAGCAAGAAGTTTGCTTACCGTGCTCGCGTGAGACCATGTGTTGCATATGGTGGAACTAGAATCGTAGATCAATTCAAGGATTTAGAAAGAGGATGCCAATTTCTGGTAGCCACTCCTGGTCGTTTAATCGATTTAATCGATCGTGGTAAAATTGGATTGGAGAATTGTCGATATGTAGTTCTCGACGAAGCTGATCGTATGCTTGACATGGGTTTCGAACCACAAATTCAAAGAATTATGCAAAATGAAAAAATGCCCAAAATCGGAGACCGCCAAACTCTTATGTTCTCTGCCACATTTCCATCCCACATCCAAAGGTTAGCACGAGAGTTTTTGGATAATTTTATCTTCTTAACCGTAGGTCGTGTAGGATCCATTTCAGAAAATATCACCCAGAGTGTTTTTTGGATCGACGAGCGTGACAAGAATCCCTGTTTACTTGATATTCTGTGTGGTCCAAATAAGAAGCCTTCGGCGGAATTTCTGACGCTTGTGTTTGTGGAAACTAAGAGACGTGCTGATGATTTACAAAACTTTTTGTATAATGAAGGTTTTTCGGTGTCATCTATTCATGGTGATCGTTCGCAAAGAGAACGCGAAGAAGCTTTGAGGCAATTTAGGTCGGGTAGAAATCCAATTCTCGTTGCTACCGCTGTTGCTTCCAGAGGCATTGACATTCCTAATGTTAAACATGTGATTAATTACGATCTGCCTTCTGATATTGACGAATACGTTCATAGAATTGGACGTACTGGACGTGCTGGAAATGTAGGAATATCTACATCATTTTTCACTCGAAGAAATAACGGTTTGAAAGACGCTATGGCTAAAGTTTTAAGCGATGCCAAACAAGACGTTCCTTCTTTCTTGAGGCATCGAGACGCTTCGCGTCGTCGGTACTAGAAATGGTTGTGATTGAGTTTGATCCTCGTATTGAACTAGATTTTTAAAAATCTTTAAAGGTTGTAAAATAATTTTTTTGTGTTATAAAAAATTTTAAATAAATTCCATTAAAGAAAAAATATTTATCATATAGCTTTATTAATAGCCAATGGTTATTTTGGTCAATGGTTTTCTGAAATTTATTTTTTTTTATTAATTTTTGTATTAAAAATTATTCTTGGCACTATCTCTTTCGTGCTGCTACGTTTTTTTATTTTGCGCTGGAACTTATCATCAGAATCGAATAATCGACTTTTTATGGTTGTTTTTTCGGAGTACATTTGACATTATCACATTATCACAACTTACAAGTTACACAACACAAGTTACACAACACAAGTTACATTAACACAACTACTGATTCAATTTAGGTCCATTTCCCCAGCCCCCCCCATTTTGATTTTTGGATCACTTTTTAAGTCATTCGTTTGTGCATCGTTTGTGTACGTTTGTGCAATAATTTTTTTCGTTTGTGCATTCACCGTTCGCGAATTATTTAACAAATAAGTTTGGGGGGCTGGAGAAATGCCAGCCCCCCCCATCGCGAATTTTGGGTCAAAATTGGTGTCAATCGTTTGTGCATCGTTTGTGTACGTTTGTGCATTCAATATTTTCGTTTGTGCAAACACCGTTCGCGAAATATTTACAATTCAAATGGGGGGGGCTGGAGAAATGCCAGCCCCCCCCATCGCGAATTTTGGGTCAAAATTGGTGTCAATCGTTTGTGCATCGTTTGTGCACGTTTGTGCATTCAATATTTTCGTTTGTGCAAGCACGGTTAGCGAATTATCTTCAATTGAATAACCGGCCATCATTTCTCCAGCCCCCCCCATTACGAATTTTGGGTCAAAATTAGTGTTAATCGTTTATTCATCGTTTGTGTACGTTTGTGCATTTATTATTTTTGTTTGAGCAAGCACGGTTAGCGAAATATTTTCAATTAAATAACCGGCGAACATTTCTCTACCCCCCCCCCCATTTCGACTTTTGGATCAATTTTTGTGTCACTCGTCTGTAAATATACCATTGTGCATTTACTATTTTCTTTTGTGAATTCACAGTTCGTGAATTATTTAACAAATAAATATTTATAAATCTCCGAGCAACAACTGCCATAGTGTCTAGATTGCAATTTATTCTAGTCTACTGAAGAATATGTTGAAAATATTTTAATTTTCCGGAAATCGTCATCGAAACAACACTTCTCTGCGTATCTACGCGTAGGGAAATTGATTTATACTGACTAGTCCGGCAATATCAGTAATTGATTTTTGCTGTTTTGACACAAATAACTATTTAGTCAACAAATTGACAAATTTAATTTTTGCTCATTTTAAAAATGTTATTCAATTAGTGTTTTAAAATTTTGATTTTATCGAAATTGACAGTAAAACTATATTTTTAATACTTAGCGGAAAATGAACTGCGACAGGCGAATTTTCTCTTCAAAATACGTAAGAATTTGTCAAAAAAGCTATAGTTTTAGGTGTATGTTAGAGCCGTTAGAGCATTGATTGAGCCTGAATAAACTTCCATTATTTTTGTTTGAGCTTCAAAGGTCGCAAAGTTATTCGCGAAAAACAAGTAGAGGAGGGGGGCTGCAGACATGATAGCCCCCACTTTCGAATTTTTGGATGAATTAGGTGACAAAAGCATCGTTTGAACCTGAATGAGCTTTCATTATTTTGGTTTGAACCTCAAAGGTCGCAAAATTATTTGCAAAAAACTGGTGGGGGGAGGGGTTTTAGACATGTTTTGTAATTTTCCTAATAATTTTAAATTTGTATGTGCATTTGATATCAATCTATAAAGCTTCGTTTAAACCTGAATGAGCTTCAGAGAGCAAGACTTTATGTTAATTTTTTACAAAGTTATGGATAGTTGAAATTTTCGACTAAACTCCGAACAACATGCGTTAAATCGTAAGGTTCTTAAAAAGTTTTATTTCGGATAAACGGTAGTATTACCCAATGCTTTACTATTTCCGACAAACACATAATTGAAAGGCCCCAAAACTTTTTAGCCATTGGATCATAAATTTTTTCTTTATTAGCAACAACAACGTTAAGCTGCTTCAAATCAATATTAGATTTTATCGGCATAATTTCTATTTAGATAAATTACTTCTACTTAAAAAATTTTATATTTGTAAAGAATAAAATGTTGCTTATTTAAAGAATTTATATATTCAAAGTATGTAGATTACCAGCTTTAAGAGCTTTAAAAACTTAAGATTTAACGCATGCTGCTCGGAGTTTAGTCGAAAATTACAATTATCCATAACTTTGTAAAAAATTAACTTAAACTGTTGCTCTCTGAAACTTATTCAGGCTCAAACGGAGCTCTATCGATTGACATCAATTGCACACATAAATTCAAAATGAGAAGGAAAATTGCAAAACATGTTTACGGCCCCCCACTAGTTTTTCGCAAATAACTTCGCAACCTTAGAGGCTAAAACGAAAATAATAGAAGTTTATTCAGGCTTAATCGATGCTCTAACGTTTGACACTAAATTCGAAAATTCAAAAGCGGGGAGGGGTGGCACTGACATGCACTTAAAACTACAGCTTTTTTGACAAATTCTTACGTATTTTCAAGAGAAAATTTGCCTGTTGCAGTTTATTTTCCGTTAAGTATTAAAAATATAGTTTTACTGCCAATTTCGATAAAATCGAAATTTTAAAACACTAATTGAATAACATTTTTAAAATAAGCAAAAATCAAATTTGTCAATTTGTTGACTACATAGTTATTTGTGTCAAAACAGCAAAAATCAATTACTGATATTGTCGAACTAGTCAGTATAATTCAATTTCCCTGCGCGTAGATACGCAGAGAAGTGTTGTTTCGATGACGATTTCCGAAAATTAAAATATTTTCAGCATATTCTTCAGTAGACTAAAATAAATTGCAATCTAGACACTATGGCGGTTGTTGCTCGGAGTTTTATAAATATTTATTTGTAATGGGGGGGGGGTAGAGAAATGTTCGCCGGTTATTTAATTGAAAATATTTCGCTAACCGTGCTTGCTCAAACAAAAATAATAAATGCACAAACGTACACAAACGATGAATAAACGATTAACACTAATTTTGACCCAAAATTCGTAATGGGGGGGGCTGGAGAAATGATGGCCGGTTATTCAATTGAAGATAATTCGCTAACCGTGCTTGCACAAACGAAAATATTGAATGCACAAACGTGCACAAACGATGCACAAACGATTGACACCAATTTTGACCCAAAATTCGCGATGGGGGGGGCTGGCATTTCTCCAGCCCCCCCCATTTGAATTGTAAATATTTCGCGAACGGTGTTTGCACAAACGAAAATATTGAATGCACAAACGTACACAAACGATGCACAAACGATTGACACCAATTTTGACCCAAAATTCGCGATGGGGGGGGCTGGCATTTCTCCAGCCCCCCAAACTTATTTGTTAAATAATTCGCGAACGGTGAATGCACAAACGAAAAAAATTATTGCACAAACGTACACAAACGATGCACAAACGAATGACTTAAAAAGTGATCCAAAAATCAAAATGGGGGGGGCTGGGGAAATGGACCTATTCAATTTTTCACTGGCCAATTTTTTAAAACTTTCGGGTAGCTATTTTCGTTAAGTTTTTGAAATTTGTAATCATTTTCACTTTGATATTAATTAACCAGTCAAATTTATCAACAACGCACGGTTTCCATAAAGAAGTACAAAGGAAGACCTTTTTTTTTTAAATAAAAATTTACTGTAAAGTTGGTGTTTTATATTTCTTTTGAAGAGAAAGAAAATTAATGAAATTATTATTATTATTAATCAGCGAGAGGCGGCTAAGCCGATTAACTCGCACATATTCAGTAGGTACAATTAGTTTATAAAATAAAACAAATAAGAAAACTAACATATTATTACAAACTTTATAACCTTTCATAAGTCAAGGTCGATTCAATATACAAATCCAAATGATTTTTGAATGTATTATATCATCAGGCAACGAGTTCCAATCCTTAACCACACGCACAAAGAGAATGTTCTGTCGGGACACGCTCTGAAATTTCCGGTGGACCAGCTTAAGGGAGTTACGCCGCAAATGAAAATTGTCACTAAACTCAAACCCCTCACGTAACAGACACTTATAGTGATTACTAATTATTTTATAATATGTTTCGATCAAGTCCCCACGTCTGCGTCTTTCCCTTAGAGAAGAAATCTTCAACCGTGCAAGGCGATGCTCATATGGCAAATTCTCCAAACCCGCAACCAATTTAGTAGCCCTACGCTGAACCTTCTTTAGATGGTATATATCTTTGGCAAAGTATGGGTTCCAAATGGGCGCCTTAAATTCAAGTATAGGTCTAACGCACGCCTTGTAAATTTTCACAAATACATCAGGTTTCAGACCCTTAAAGACTATTTTTATAAAATAGAGCGAAGATCTTGCCTTTTTGACCACGCTTGAGATGTGTGAGGTCTACTTGAGGTCACCACTCATTAAAACACCACGGTCGGTCTGATCACCAACCCCCTTGGGCACCATGCCATTTAGTGTGTAATCAAAGCAAAAGTTGTTGGCACCAATGCCTTTTTGACTCGGTCAAAAGCCTTGAAAACGTCTAGGTATGCAACATCGGTTTGAGTCCGAGAGTCCAATGATTTAGTTCAATCGTCCAGATTCATCAGCAAATTTGAGATCACTGATCTACAAGGAAAGAAACCATGCTGCGAATTTGGAATCACTGAGTTGGCCAGCAAAAATCCGTAAGCTCTTTAGGCACAATTTTTTCCATGCACTTACAGATGACGGAAGTAAGGGTGATTGGTCTGTAATTACCAGCAGCAAGTTGATCTCCTTTTTTATAGGTTTGTAATGTGTACAAACTAGTTAGCATTTTATCCCCTTACGTATCCAAACTTTTGTGATTGGAAAGAGGTGAAACTTTAGTTTAAAAATGATAGAGATTTTTCCTGTAGTTTCGTGTACTGAGTTCCTGATTGCATTCTTAACTGGGTTCCAGTAGCAATAGTTACTCGTCAAGAATAAATGCTATATTGGACCTAAAACACTGTTATTCCATTCCATGTGATTGACATGAAAAACACAACGAGGCAGATAAAGGAATTACCTGTAAATTACAAAATAATGCTTCAGCAATGAATAAACCAGGAAGCATCAAATTTTTATTTGTAGCTTTTCAATATATACAATCAATAATTAAGCTCAATAACAGTTACTTCACTATAAAGTGGGTAACTATTAATATCTATGTAAAACATTCTTAAAAATTTAGTACCTGCATTTTTTTAATCCAAAAATTTTCTAAACTAATTTGAGCAATTAGGAAGTTTGCGGTTTAACCACTTTCACACTGGTGGTTACAAAACTTTTACTTTCATTGAGCAAATTAATAACACCCACCATTAATTTTCAGGAAATAAAATCGATTATGATAATTTTAAAGTAAAAACTTTCTTATTCAATTTTTAAAGTTCAAAGATGATACTACACTAACACTTTTAAAAAGTAAAAATTGAAAATTTTTACAGAAATCAAAAGAATTCAAATTTAAACATCTATTAATTAAAGCGGTGGATTGCTGCAAGAATTAAGTGTCCTGTTTAAATGTATTAATGATTAAGTGAATAAAAAGGGTTTTGCGTTGTAATTAAATTTTACAAGAGGGTTTAATTGAATAAAAGTTTGTCAAATTAAATAAATTTAAGATGATTCAATATTGGGAAATTTGTTATTGTTTTAAAGCTACCGTTGCCTAGAGGGTGAGATCGATATGAATTTTACTGGGTTGGAAAAATTAATGTCTCCAAATCTGTTTTTAATGTAGTTTTTAGAAATAAAATTCTACAGCTAATAAAAGTTTTGTACAATAGCACCCAGTAGTTTTTTTTCTAAAGAAAGAGGTGAATCCATTATATCTTATCTTTTGACGTCTAATTTTAAAATTCTGCTGACAAGCCAAACCATTTTATTCTTCCTTGTAAACTCGAACTTAACATTACAATCGGTAGTTGGACTCGAAGTAGAAGTTGTAAAGTAACCCTTTGTTGGATGGATCATAAGTGATACTAAAACTTTAACGCAATATTTTTCATTGTAGTAGGTACCTTTTCTGTAGGCAACGTGAAAATCGATCGCTGTATTTATAAGTAAAAATAAAAAACAGCAAATTAATAAAAAAAAATATAAAAGCTTTTATTATTATTATAACAATCAATTTCTTGGTTTATCTTTCACTATAAAAGTTCTATTAATATTCGTATTTATAGCAGACGTTACTCGACCAATATCCAATATTATTTATTACTTTCTATGAAAATATACAAACAGAATTAAAGGAAAATATTGGAAGATAGACCTAAAGAGTTTATAAACATTTTTAGTTTAGATTCCGCATTAAACGTGTCACAATAGATTTATCAACTTTGTTTTAGTATATTTTCAAATAATCCGGTATAACATAAAACCTGACGCGATGAGATTAATTGGATTATTATTTTACAAGAAGTCCGTAATGGGGACTTGAGATTGCTGAAATTTTATATTCTCAGCATGCGATAGCTAATTAATTAAAATTCTTGTAGGTGTTGCTAAGCTCTGTAGATTATAATTTTAAAACTTTCTTAGTTAAAC
Organism: Rhagonycha fulva; assembly: GCA_905340355.1. NCBI lineage: Eukaryota > Metazoa > Arthropoda > Insecta > Coleoptera > Cantharidae > Rhagonycha > Rhagonycha fulva. Next base: position 43,622,394 of record HG996556.1, read on the forward strand.
AAGTAAGTCGTTTAAACACTACGAATAATATTGACATTTTGGATTCAAATAAATCATGTCTCAACTTATAAATTTTCTCAACTTTCCTGCATCAAGAGAATATTCGGAAGTGTGGTATAATTTTAAAGTTTCAATTTTCATTTCAGTCACATTGCATTATCATTGGTAATTGAACGGTTAGTACAATAATATTGCTTGAGATGTTTTTGATAAAGTATTGGTGGAAATATTGCAATAAAAATAAAAAATTGGAAACCTAAAAAACTGTCGCAACAAATAAAATATAGACAAATTGTTGAAAGGTTTTCAGTCACTCAAGATTCCTTATGAATTCAAGTTTTGGAAATCTTCAAATACGCATTAAACGAAAATGTTTCAGATAAAATTAACGTCGTCCAGACGGCCAATTTCAATTACACCAATTTATTGATTGTTTGTTGTGAAAATGCTGAAATAAGAGACTTAATTTGACAATTTGTTAGTAATGTTATTACTAATTTGTGAAATTTGGACTTAATAGAAGTGAAATAGAAATAAAACCATACAGCGGGTGTTTTTTAATATCTTGTTACTAATTTTCTTAACAAATGCAAAGTTGGGGAACAATTCGTCCCCAAGTAATTATTGAACAATTGAAAGTTAAAATACTTATTACGTTACTTATGGTTTCAATTTATTTGTGCTTTAATTTAACTTGGGAAATATTCAGCATGATGTGAAAGCAATGCTATGGGTTCCTATAATGTTGTAGTCATAGTTCGTAATTTTATGGTTTATGGGTAAACTTATTAACAATAAGACACTTTACAAAGTTACCATCACAAAAAGTTAGGAATATAGAGAACGAAATAGAGGAAGGAAATTACCAATAACTTGTGCTATGAAACACGTCTTTATTTGAAGAGTTGGAATTTATGCTTTGAATGAAAGGTTTTCAGGAACAGAACGTTAGTGTGAAAACAAAATGTCAGTTAGATAGACCATTATTAACTTGGAGACAATTAAACAGATTTGTGATTATGTGGGAAAGCCTCTGCAAAATTTAATAATTCGGATACTTTCATCAAAGGAAAGAAAGTTTAGAATAAAATGAAAAAAATCAGTGGGTATTGGATCAACCTGGAAAGTAATGGCAATTGCTTATAGTAAATTTTGCTGATAGTAAATCCATAACTTACGATATTGCAACGTTCATTCTTTTATTAACGAGATAAGCACACAAACTAATTTATAGAATTCGTACGTGGTTTAACGATGATAACAAAAGGATTAGACGAACAGTGTGGTAGAATGCGGAAAAACATTTTTATGTTAGTTTATAGCTGTGCATAGAAAAACGTTTCAATAGTTAGAACTTGGTTAAGCTTTACTAATCTCTAATTTTGATATCTATGAAGGAATTCTTAACATAAAAGAAACAGAAAAACTGTTGATAGTGATGTTTTTAAAACAAAGCAAAATTGAACGTAATTTATTCTTTCTCAAAATTCATTCTTAGACCGTCGCGTCGCGCAGAAATTTGTATTACCAGCTGTAATAAACTTTTCTTTCAATCCAATCACGAATTACGAATTTTTAAAAATTGCGTTTTTTAAAATGTCAAATACCCGTAGCTCAACTAAAGAAAAAGTTATTGACAAAAAATATACATTTTTTCCCATAACAATCAATCAATTCCATCCAATGTCGATCGAAAATAAAGATGAAAGAAAATAAAGAAATTTTTATGCTTACCAAGAAACATCCAACAAAGACTAAATTCAGATCGTTGATATAAACAAGAAAAGAACTTAAACTGGACTCTGCGGAACTTCATAAGCTATGCCTTTTTAACTGCACATTTTATTATTCCAAAAAAATTGCTGTTTTTTTCTTTCCAGATATGGCCCAACAGCTTATGTGCAGGACTTCAGAATCCCTAAAAATTTAATATTCCTAAAACATAATTTTTATTTAAAACTTGTTGAAGAAAACACCGTTACAGGATGAAGTCGGAAAGTAGATATTTACGTATTATACACAAATTTTCAAAAAAAATCAAAAAAACAAAGAGACGGTCATTTGCCTTGCAGTTAACGCGATCAACAGCAAGTGCAAGGTACTGGGTTCAAATCCGGAGAAGGGCAACTTTCTTATGACTGGCTTCCGTGCTTCGGAAGGCACGTTAAGCCGGTGGTCCTCCTGGGTTAATGAATTGCCATTATTAACAAAAAACCAGGGTTACAGGCTCGTCTAGAGATAAGTCTAGCAAACTCTCTATCAGACGTTAAGCAATTTATATGCTCAAGGATGCCAAGAAAACAACGCAGTGGCTGTTTAAGGCAAACAGGGTTGACCCTAGCCAAAAGTAGAAGAAGAAGACACAAATTTTGATCTATAAAGTGCTTGATTTCCGACTGCAATCGAATATTTTCTGATCGCTTGAACGAAATAGTAGTTTATATCACAAAGACGTAGAAGGTCGTTTTTCATCCCTAAAGGCGTAGTTTATGAGACGAGCCGCGCAGCGGCGAGGGGAATAATAGCCCAAAGGGTGAAAAAACCCTTACGTCCGAGTGATATGAACAATTTTTCGTTATTTTGAGAAAAAGATCCTACAAAATTCGCGATTTTATATAATAGCTCTGAGATAACTATCGATAGATGGCGTGAAGATTGCAAGTCATTTGTCAAGTTTTTTTTGGTGAAGAAATAGGTGCTTTTCTTTTAAAATTTCCAAATGACGGACAATTTGGTCTGACGGACAGCAAGTTGAAATAACGGACGGTCCGTCGTATTGACGGACGGATGGTCACGTTATGCAATTATTGCAAAAAAAATCTCAAATTTTGTCGGATATTATCTAAATCTATGATTTTGTAAATAAATATAATGTAACACTTAATTTAATTGCCAATTTTTTAACTAAAGGTGTCGTAATTTCGTAATTTTGGGGATAATATCCGACAAATATCATAATTTTTTTGCAATAATTACATATATAATATAATAGCTCTGAGATAACTATCGATAGATGGCGTGAAGCTTGCAAGTCATTTCTCAAGTTTATAACAATTGTGCGGTAAACATTACATATGTTCACGGTTCGGGAAGGTACTCGAACAAAGAGTGACGGTTCGGTTTTTTTTGTCCTAGGGATGAAAAAAGTTAGGTTTTTTTTGTCCTAGGAATGAAACAAGTTAGGTTTTTTTTGTCCTAGGACTGAAAAAAGTTCGCGTCAGTTCCCCTTCGGGTAGCCTGTGACGAAAAGACCTTCTTTACGACCGCAAAACAGGTCGTAAAGTAGTCACTTTACACCCGAAATAACGAAATAGTAGTTTTCGTCACAAGGACGTAAAACGAGATTTTACTCTCGAGGGCGGAGTTTTGAAGACGAAGCGAGCGTAGCGAAGCCGAGGCGCACGCTTAGACCATTTCAACTTATAGACACGCCTTGATTTTCAAGCAGTGAAGCAAACATAAGTGACGTCAGTGGTGGGGTAAATGCTAAGATAAACCTGTAAATACCAACTATAAATGAAGAAAATAGTTAATTTTAGTATACCGTTAATATAAATCTCGATACAACCTCACCAGTGACGTCACACATGTTTGCTTTAGTTTCTGTTCAAGCAAAGATAGGAAAGGGCGTGTCTATAAGTTTAAATGGTCTAAGGGCGCACGAACTGCACCGAGTGCGAGTGGTGTAAAATCTCTTTACGTCCGAGTGGCGTAAACTGCTTTTTGTTGTGACGGGACCACCTTATTTTTATTTGTGACTGTATGGAAGCCGTCCCTGCACAGGACGGAAACCACTCATTTTACGGCCGGAACAACGAAAAATGTTTTTTTTAAACTTGCCTCTTGAGCTGCAGAATTTGCATTCGGCTCACTCTGTATAGTGCTTAATCCTTTACTTCAAAAAAAGTTGTGCAGGAATTATCTAAAAAATCATAAATATAATGACATTTATTTTCAATGTAATAATTAAGATATCTTATTTCTTAAGCTTATGTGGAAAAGTAGCTCAAATAATAATAAAACTAGGCAAAAAACCAAAAGAAATCAAATTGAAATATAAAACTGCTCCTTGTGACGCAACCCCTAATGAGAGGGTTGCCCAAAACAAAGATCCAAATTCTGTTGTAAATCGGAGAGAATCTTTGCAGTTTATTTAGCCGTCACGATATTGTAAACCATCCCTCAAGTCTTTAGGAGAAGCAAAGTCGTGAATTCTAAAAATATATAGTTTGGAAAACTACAATAAAACGCCAGGAAGGTAAACTTACTTTAATTGACAAGTATAAATAATTGATAAATGTAGCACAATTCCAACTGTATGAATACTGCACAAAACAATACACACAGTTGTTAATAATTGATTAGACGGTGTAAAAAAGTCATAACTTCTAATAGTTACCCAAAAATTGAATGTAGAAACCCAAAATGACACGTCGGTATGGTCGAACTGGAAAATAATAAAATTATTTACTTCAAGCTTTAGCAAGTTTACAAGGTTAATGGTGACAAACGTACCTTTTCAATTGAATGGTGACAAGCGATTTAGAAAGTGATAATTGGTAAACTGGTTCCAAATTAACAGGCGACACTTGACCGCTCATACCGCAAACATGAAAAACATAGCTTATAAAAATTTGGCTTGATCGGTAGAAGAGCTGTTGTTGGTTGGAGTACCAGCAAAGCAAAACTGGATTCTCCAGATAATAAAAAATTTCTTCTAAGCGATCCGTTTTCTAATGGAGAACGAAGCTTGTAGGTTAGGTTATGATTGTCAAAACAACTACAACGAAAAGCTGCTACTTCAGGAAAATTGGCAACGATCATCGAATTTGCGCATAAAATCAAAAACTACGTAGTGCTGTAAAAGAGCTTATCTATCTTTGCTCACCAGATGTTTTACAAGAGCCAACACCATGAGTGACAGCTGGGCCACTTGGCGCAAAAAACAGAAATCGTCGAAACTAAAATTATTTGTCAAAGCTAAATCTAACGGCACTCAGAAAATCGTTGTGACCAAACAAAATTACGTGCAATCTTTGCTCTAATTATTCACCTTCTGTTCAAACCAGGACTATCAGCATTTGCACGAAATGCTTGCATCAATAGAACATAAATAAAAAGAATTGATTATTATGAATTGCAATTCAAGTAGGAACCAAGCAAAAAATATAAAAAATTGTTACAAAATCATGTATGATTGTCTGTTGATCCATAAGTTTGCTACTAGTGCTCGGTAAAAGTCTTCGAAAAAATATTCCTCAATAGATGAAAACTCTTACTAGAAAAATTTAATATCATACCAAATCATGAATTTGAAATAAACAATTGTTAGCATAAATCAATAATAATCTTAAAAAACAAGATGCTGATGCATTTCTAGATGTGAATTAGGCCTTCGATACGGTTTAGTTTAAAAGACTATGTTACAAAGCAGTAAATATTTAAATCAGCACTTACTAATATTACAATCTTACTTAAAAAATATTTTTTTGGTTGATAAATTTTCTTGCTTTGTAATGAATTAATGAAACCATTTGAAGCGCACCTATAAATTAAATCAATGCTAGTTTCTCTAATTGGGAGGGATGATAAATCAGTAATACAAATAACTGTCACTTCTCGATTGGATAATGCTAATTTAGAGTTTACATATGTTTAGTAAGCTCAAACACAGTAACTTTGTGTATGCTTGGAGGGTATTCCATACCCCCCAAACCCCCCGGTAACAATTACCAACATAGTGTATGTTCTATCACTATTTTTTTCCTTGGAAATCTCCAGTCGGAGAGATCGGGGAGGGTTGAAAGTTACACAATAATTAAATACGTGCAGGCCATAGTTGCTCGGACTACGGGGTTAACTAAAGGGATGTAATAAAAACGGATAAGTTTAATTATTTCATAAATCGTAAACTTGTGTTACGTTGGTAAACTTTTGTGGTTGATAATAAATCAACAAGTCAGTTAGAGGCGCGTCTAAAAATGACATAGTGGATGAGCTTTCTAGCAAATGAATACGGTTATTTATTTGTAAATTTCCTTATTGCATTTGATTTATTCACATTAAGGAAAATTGTGTTCAGGCTATATATTCATTAATTGTGTCTTGTTATATTTGGACTAATGTTCCACCAAATTGTCACGCTATTTAATGTTAGTGTACCTAATATTTTGATAATTACAACAATTATTTTTGACATCTTTTATTTTTATGTACTTTCTCTGCATTATGTATATCAGACTAATAAACTAAACATTATAATTAATTTCGCTAATTTTCTTCCCTAGAATTTTCCCAACTACTTTTAATGTTTACATTCTGCACCACCTCTGTTGACTTTCGACGATCTTATTCTTGCAAATGAATCGATTTCAATAAATTAGAGCAATTTCTTCTTTTTACAAACTTTCCATTAAATATTTTTGTTTTTCTCTTCATTTTTATGCAGAATTTTATAATATTTTGACGTTCTTGTTAAATGTTACCTTTCAATAAATGACAATTTGCAATATACTAAAATTTTTATGCAAATAGATCAGTTTATTCTACCCTTATCTATATATTGTATCGTCGGTCTCATGCCAAAGGCACAAATCTGCAATTTTCCATGGCCATTCTGTTAAAAACAATGTCGATTTTCGGCGTAAAATTAATTTTTTTGAAAGTTTTTTGTACCTCTTAGAAAACTCATTTCATTAAGCATCACGTATAAGGGTTATTTTAATTTAAGTGTTTTTTATCAATATTTTATAACGAAATAAGTGACTTAAATGCAGAGCCGGCTTTACTGCAGATTTGTGCCTTTGCCATGAGACCGACGATGTGTTTAAATCTACTAAGAAGCAGATTTTAAAATTTTTTCTTCAACTTTATAACTTCAACATTTTATAATTTGTATATATTTTGAAAATTTGTATATTTTCTTTAATTCTGGTTCATACTTTATTTGTCCTGTGTTTAAAATATGATAAGCTTGTACTACTCCAAAATTAGAAGGTTATAAATTAAAAAATTTTAAGTGTAGATAGAGGCGTGCTTTAATAATGTGACGTGGAAGAGGTGGAGGTTTCTAACAAATTACTATATTAAATAATAATTTAAGAATTAAATATTGTTTTTAATAAAGAACTTTAATTACCCTAATACTAATTTGATACGTTATAACTTTATATTCTATTTTTAATATTACCATCGATTAAAACCGCCCTTATCAGGGGGGATTACGATCATATAGTACTTTAAAATAATAGAGTAATTTTTTAATGAATAAGTGAGAACTTTTTACTTTATATGTATAGAACAATATACCGTAATTACTTTCTTAACTTAAGACTTTCATGAAAATAACTTTTAAATTTTATATTATTATTTCGAAAAGCAGTTCAAAAATGATGAAAATTGATTAAAATTGATTTTTGAAATATTGGTCTAGCATTTCATAAAACAAATTTACGTTGGATCTAATTAAGAAACTTTTAGTTTGATTAAATTAGTTAAATTAATGTACGAAAGTTTCGGAATTTGTGAACAATATTGACCTAGGTAGACGAAATTGGTTGCGACACAATAAAACTAAATTGTACGAGGAAAGTAAATAAGTGATTGAATGATATTAAAAAATAGTATTGAAATGCGTTTCAAAAGTTCTGGGTACGTTTTGCGGGTTAAATTGGATTATTGGATTAGGTATTTGTTCCACCGCAAAACAGACGACTAAACGACCTCAACTGTCGCCTCGAGCTTTAAGTTCTTTTTAGCGTGAGATCCGTAAACACTCAAATTAAATTAAAACCTTTTTTAAATAACCACGAAGATCCCTTTGTTCCTACATCATTATTGCAGATATGACAGTTTTCCATTTTTAAAACCGGCTTTACTACTGGCTGTGATTGTGGAAATCTTGAAGTGTTGATAAAACATGAAATCCTATCAATTCTTTTCTTTATAATCTGGTATTGAGGAAAAAATAAAGACGGCTTGAAACACGAAATAGGTTAACAATAAAACAACGTTGAGTAGCGGTCTCTCCCACAACGGAATAGAAAATAACAATAAAATTAAAGAAAGGGGCAAAATAATACAATACAAATGCAATGTAACCATTATAATGTGATAGATACCCAACCAGTCTGTACAATGGCGGCTTTTAAAGACGAGACTACTACAATTTAGCAAGGCAATAATAGTCGGCAAACATCAGCGATGATGCAGACTGACAGCAATGAGCGCATGATAAAAACACACACACACGCATACACCCGAAGCTTTAGGGTCAGAACCCTATAATACAAAAGCTGCTTTCGTCGTGTAGTTTACAGATTCAACACTAACAAGTCTATTGTAATGACAGATAATTTCAGATAATTAAGATAATGTGCGTAACATTGTAAGTCATAACGTATTTCAAACGAACTTGTTTGTCGACGACACATAAGAGATGTAAATATCACACGAGCTTAAATTTCGTATTTTCCTTTCCTGAAAAAAAAACCTGTCAAGAGAGGAAATTTTCCTGATACTGAAGTATAGTGTTTTTGACATTATAGAAATTAGAACATTTGTTTTCAAAATCGGTTTATTATTCACTCTGCAATTTTTAAAAAATTGGAAAATACACAATTTACATATTACTAGGTATGCAAGGGGAGATTTTTAAGTTCGCAGAATGGGACAAAAGGAAACAAACAAATAATTTTATATATTTTTAGTTTTTAGTATTTATTCTTTGGAAATCATTGGCAGGCATTCGGTGCAATTCTCACTGTGTGAACAGGTGTATTGTCTTGCAGCATAAATATGCATTTTATTAATTTTCATCTAATGTTTGATTTATTAGAGCGTAGTATCGACCTGCTATAGTGGTATCTTTACTTTTATAATAAATACAAATAATTTTCTCTAAAATCTAAAAATTTTGAAACGTTTACTTTTCCAGCAGGAAGTTTATTTTTGATGGTAGGATCATCAAAATATATCCAAGTTTTATCTCCAGCGACAACACTTGTTTCTTCGATTGTGACCAAATGATTAAACGTAAAAGTATAAAATTTTTGCTGTACCTCTAAAAATTAAAGAGGATAAAGGAAAAACTAAAAAGCATATTTATATATCCATTTCCTTCTGTCCCATTCCACCAACTTAAAAGTCTCATCTCGTATGTGTCAAGCTTTGAAAATTAAATTTACTGAAAAGTAGACATTTTTTCAACAAGAGCGCGTAGCGGCGCAGTTATGCACGTCTGTAAAGACGCTTATTACAATTACTACGATAAAGTAAGTGAATACGAAACATTGGTAAAATAGCAATATTCAAGTTAGTTTTGGAGAATGAAAATTTTGGTAGGTACAACATCACAGAATTACTAAGCTGCCCCTTCGAAATAAATTAAATCTTTATTTTCACAGATTCTAAAAATGTAACCTTCACACGATTTAATCATGTAGATAAATATCACGAAGCGGTGTATCTTTCTAAATGATTTTCCTAACAAGTGTATTAAATTTATCTTCGTATAAGAGACCCGCATGCGAAAATAGGTTCCGATAAGGAATAGAGACACTAACATGAAAAGTTAAGGTAATCTAATAAAAGTATTTTTGGAACCCGGGACATGGAGAGATACTACTAGGATTGACCATGTCGAAAAACGCCTATCCCTGATTGGAAATAGCCCATGCTTTATTTCCAACACAAATTCGATATTCTCGTTTATAACACTGATTTAAATCGGAAGGACGATAAGAATATTTTGACAGAAGAAATAATCGTAAGGTAAACAGTATCATTTTACTTAAAAAAACCGCTTTCATTAATTTTTTATGGACCAACCTTGCACTTATATAAATCCAGAGCCAATAAAATAAAAATTAATCTTCCAAAAGCAGCAATTAAAAGAATGTATTATTGAAGGTTTGCGTGTTGTATTCCAAAAAGTATCGTTATCTGCAAACGTAAATTAATGACCAGTGCGATAGTAGCGTTTCAGTTCAAAAAGGTACGTTATTTCAAATTAGTATTATTTTTAGAATTTCTGACGATGACATTTACACAGCGCAATAAGTTTTAATGGCTTCAAATTTATTAAATTGTAGGATCATCATAACAAATCATTAACAAGCAGTAAAACACTTTTTTATAAGAAATAACTAAAATATCGTCGAACAGCAGTGGATCGATGTGATCGCTCGTTGAGTTACAGAGCTGAAATTCCGAGTTACAATCGTGAAACTCATAGTCCTTGGACAAGCCCACCTTAACTACTGTAGCAACTGTAGCTTCTCACTAGCAGTTAGATCAGATAATAATTGAAATTAGTTTTCGAGTGTTTAAGGTGTTAAACTTTGAGTTTAATTTCCTCTGATTTGACATTTTACTAATTCTAATTTAATTTTAGATATACGAGGATGGAACAAGACTGTTAACCTTCATCTCTAGTCTTAGATACTCAGGAATTCTATGCTCAGGTACTAACTTATCTGATTACAAATTAAGGAAAAATATAATTGAGACGTCAGTCTACTAAATAAAACACGGAAAAAAGAGGGTCAACTTTACTCAATAAACAAAAGTAAACAAGTTTTAAAAGGTGCAGTTGTTAATGTTTCAAATTCAAAATTTAATTTCACCTTATAAACTAAATTAAAAAAAAAACAAACAATTAGAATGTTACCGAAGTGCTTCATCACTGCATTTTACGTCGTAAAACTTGCAAATGGCAGCAAAATAATTAATTTGATAGGAAATCAATTTAAAAAATTTAATAACTGATGCTTATCTTAACGATTCATTTAAGTTGACTGTAAAGAGATAGAAAACGATAAAAAGCGCATCTTGAAAACGTAGAAGCAAAACAATTTTTTAACTTTCTTTGTGAAAAGTTTTGCTTTATATTTACGATTTTCAGTCATCCGATTCCACTAGGGTCTATCAGTCAGCTATCACACTAGTCCATCGTCTGCTAAAGAAATCAATTATTTAATTTATTTACTTATTTGTTTTCTTTTTTATTACTATAAAGCTTTCCTATTTTTATAATTATAATTATTTAAATTACAATATTGCGATGGCACAGCGAAGACAATAGAAAGCTTTCCGCGCAGAACAAATAATAAACTGGAAGCTTTTCGAGAAGATTATTCTACAATCGGCGAATTAAAATTGTTTGTTTGCAATCTTACAACGAAGATTTAATTTATTGCCTATAATTGAATTAACCATTTTAAATTGATGTTAATGAAATCGTAACTTTCGCTTTCCTTTGTATTATTTAAATTAAAGAGACTAAACAAGTTGGTACGGTACGAATTAATTACGTTTAAATAAAGTTTGCATTCAGAAAAGCACCGATTAAGAATGTTTTTGTCTAAGTTTTAGGTTTGTTAATTCTTTTTTAGCTTTTTGTTTTTTTTTTGTTGTGAAGTATGGTATTAGATTATTGTTTTGTCCAATCAAATTAAAAGATTTTAAAAATTTACATTTTAATCTACTAAATTTTTGTTTGTTTGGTTATAGCAATCCGAGTTCTATTAATTATTTTCAGTGTTGCTTCCAACATATTAAATTCAATTAAATTTTACATTTTATGATTTATAAAAAATTTTGCTAATGCTTTCACCATCCATAAGGATAATACGATAATTACAGGAATGTACTAATAACCACATGGAAAATCCCACGTTAGCCGTTCTTTTTAATTGCCGGTTTATGATTTCTATGTTTTTTTTTTATTATATTTGTAGTTTAATGCATTGGTAATTTATTTATAGTTTTTACTAAATACTTGGTTGAACATCATCAATTTGTAGAAAAGCAAACTGTTTAAAAAGCTACTTTGGGAACAACATAATTGAACACATAAGAAAACTGTGCCTTTTTAATGTTGCACAATTCGGATTAACGTAGATTGTCGACAAATCCAAATTGTGTCATAATTATGTACAATTGTACTATTTACTAACACAATTTGGATTGTTTGTTAATCAAGACCCAAATTATGCAACATTTAACCACAGTTTTAATGCAGAACCACCGCTTTTAAAGCATTAAGCATTCATGATTTGAGCTTTAAGCATGATTTTTTTGAACCGACAAAAAATTCGAATTAAAATAAATCCGCTTTTTGTAGTTTAATCTAGTAATTTAATCTAGTATTAAGATTAAAAATTGTCAGATAAATGATATTAATTACGTCTAAAAGAAATGACACGGATGAGAAGGAAAGCTTTGCTTTTTAGTGCATTAACATATTGGATTTGAATGTTGCAATCAGTATTACTGTTATTGGAAGCACTACTCTCAAATTTGAGACGTCGCAATTCAGCAATAAGACGGTCATTTGCTTTGCAGCTAACGCTACAAACTGCAAATATGAGGTACCAGGTCTCCCTGCTTTGGAAGGCATGTTAAGCCGGCGCTCTCCCTAGGTTGATAAATTGCCGCCATTAACAAAAAGGAGGGCTAAAAGCACATCTAAAGACCAGTCTAGCAAGCTACCTACCGGATGTACAACAACTATAGTCACAAATCGATCTACGGACTATACCCTCAACCCTTTTGGTCAACTTGGCGAGTTATGGCTATAAACCCTATCATGTCTTTGATAGAAGACCTACATCCTACAGTGCACATACAAAGGTTGAACAAAAAAAGAAGAATTCAGCAATGAAAATGGCTTTTTGAATACAAAGCCTATACTTTCTACCTCGCGAGTAAGGGTTCAAATTTAGATTTTACTTGTTCTTAATAAATTCAAACCCCATAACTTTGCCTATGCATTGGAGGGTATTCCATGCCCCCCAAACCCCCCGGTCGCGTAAACCAACACATTGTGTATAGTGTCAAAGATTTTATTGCTTTGCAACAGCATTAAGTACATTTATCTACATGTCGTTGTGGTAATAAGACTGGTGAATTTGAGGGTATGGAATACTTACCAAGATTTATTGGTTACAAATTATTAAAATATTTTATTTATACTTTCATGACGAATATTTCATTCCCAGTGTGAGATTTACAAATCCATTTAAAGGGGAAGATTAACCTCCATATATCACCAAAAGTTTGAGCAAGTTTCATACGTTTAATGATAATTATGTTTGTCTTTGCTTTAATTTTGAGATATGCCAGTCTTCCATTTATTGCTGTGAACTCCAATACGCTTTTAGCTATTTTTTCTTTCACAATAAAACCGGTTCCATTTTTCACTGCTTGTCTTCTCCTGAGAAAAATTTAGGAGAATTGTGATAATTTAATCACAATCAGAGTAAAAAATTTTGATATGCCTTTCATGACGCAGAGGACGAAAATGAGGACGAGCTTTCTAGCAAATTATTATTATATCAAATGATAATTTTATGGTTGTTTAATGTAGATCGTTGTGTTTTTGTCAAAAAAGTTATTTAAAGTAGCTGTCAGCTCTTAAATAAACTGCAATCCAATCTAATCTAAAGTCCATGTACACAACACTAAATATCTGCGCACTTCAAAACTATGTAGATCTACCTGGTATAGAGGAGCAACTCCAAAAATTACAAAATCGTGTTTTACTGCAAGGTATTGTTCCTTTCAAAAGGGACATTTTAACTGGCGAGATCGTTCTTTTTTGAAGTGGAGTGAAAGCATCCCAAATACAGTGCACTAACAGTTCATAGAAGTTTTGCAACTTCTGAGATAAGTTATGTGGTAATAGATACACTTTAGTCGCTAGTGCTAAAAGAAATTAAGTCCATTCCTAATAGAGTTCTTAGGCTGTACACGAATATAGTCCATGTCCAAAATACATAAGTTTATAAACTCAAATTAGACTTTTTAATGATCGAATTTTTTTCTTTTATATTACTTGGGTTCCCTTTGATTCATTTCTAGAATAAACATTGTTTTTATATTCTGTTAGATTAAACTTTCTCTATATTATGCCCAATGCTGCCCCAGCCATGGAATTTTGCAAAAACGGTAGATTAACCCTTTTTAATTTTTTTTCACCCCAAAAAATCAATATTTAAAATCTCATTTGTTTCGATTTAAAATTACGTATTTTGATGAGAAAATTCGTTTGACGCAGTTTATTTTTGGCTAAGAATGAAAATTGCACTTTTACGGTATCACTCATCAAGTTGTAAAAATTGATTTTTGGATTTTCACTTAAATCAGCGATTTTGGACTATTTCCTTTGTTTTCCGCCAACTGAAAATGCAAAATTCGAACTTTTCGCATCAAACTACGTCGTCGACAATAAAAAGCAACACTTTAAAAATAACAATTGCACTTTTACGGTTTTATTCAAGTTGTAAAAATCGAATTTTAAATTTTCACTTACATCAGCGATTTTGAACCATTTTCCTTACTTTTCGCCAAATTTGAATTCTAAGCGTTAAAATACGTCGTCGACAAAGAAAAACAATACTTCAAAATTTTAGTGAGATTTTGCAAAAACGGTAGATACGGTAGATAAGTGACCCCTTTGAATTTTTTTACCCTAAAAAATAAATATTAAAAAACTCACTTTTTTTCCACGAATGCTTATGGGGCATTCCACACCAAATCGACCACCTTTGAACCCGGCCCCTTTTGATTTTCCTGAAATTTTTACATATTATACTATCTCACCAAAAACAGTTCTGTGAATTTTTTCAAATTTTTTTATTCAACCCAAAAAAAGTTAGGAATTTTTAGAAAAACTGATGTTGTTTTTCTTCAAACAATCGTAACTATGTCAAAAATTGACTAATCGGAACGTTTTTTTTGTTTTTGTTTGTCTTTAAACGTACTTTTCAGAAGAAAATACAAAAAAATATTCAAACTTGGATTCTACAAAATTTTTATTTTTTCGGAGAAAATCATTGATTTTTCAAATTTCGACACTTTTGATTTTTGATATTTCTATTTAAAAAAAAAATCTGATTTATTCCGCGTATAACAACGCAAACCCCATAATAGGCCGACATTTCTTTCTATTTCTTTTGTTTAATTGAAAAATATTATTTGCGTAAAAATAAAACAAAATATTTTTTAATTAAACAAAAAAAGTAGAAAAAAGTTTCGACCCATTATGGGGTTTGCGTTGTTATACGCAGAATAAATCAGAGTTGCTTTTGAAATAAAAAAATCAAAAATCAAAAGTGGAAAAATTTGAAAAATCAATGATTTTCTCCGAAAAAATGAAAAATTTTGTAGAATCCAAGTTTGAATATTTTTTTTGTATTTTTTCTTGAAAAGTACGTTTAAAGACGAACAAAAACCAAAAAAAAGAACGTTTTGATTAATCAATTTTTGAAATAGTTACGATTGTTTGAAGAAAAAAAACATCAGTTTTTCTGAAATTTTAACTTTGTAAGAAATTTTGAAAAAAATTACACAACTGATTTTACGTATTATACTATCCCATCAAAAAGAGTTCTGTAAATTTTTTCAAAATTGTTTACAAAGTTAAGAATTTTTAGAAAAACTGATGTTTTTTTTCTTCAAACGATCGTAACTTTTTCAAAAATTGACTAAGCTAAACGTTTTTTTTTTTGTTTTTATTTGTCTTTAAACGTACTTTTCAGGAAAAATTACAAAAAAAATATTCTAATTTGGATTCTACAAAATTTTTTATTTTTTCGGAGAAAATCATTAATTTTTCAAATTTTTCCACTTTTGATTTTTGATTTTTTTATTTCAAAAACAACTCTGATGTATTCCGCCTATAACAACGCAAACCCCATAATGGGCTGACATTTTTTTCTATTTTTACCCAAATAATATTTTTCAGTTAAACAAAAGAAATAGAAAGAAGTGTCGGCCCATTATGGGGTTTGCGTTGTTATACGCGGAATAAATAAATCAAAGTTTTTTTTGAAATAAAAAAATCAAAAATCAAAAGTGTCAAAATTTGAAATATCAATGATTTTTTCCGAAAAAATGAAAAATTTTGTAGAATCTAAGTTTGAATATTTTTTTTGTATTTTTTCCTGAAAAGTACGTTTAAAGACAAACAAAACCAAAAAAAAATCGTTCCGATTAGTCAATTTTTGAAATAGTTACGATTGTTTGAAAAAAAAACAGCAGTTTTTCTAAAAATTCGTAACTTTTTTTGGATTGAGTAAAAAATTTTGAAAAAATTCACAGAACTGTTGTTGATGAGATAGTATAATATGTAAAAATTTCAGGAAAATCAAAAGGGGTTGGGTTCAAAAGTGGTCGATTTGGTGTAGAATGCCCCATATGTATTTTGATGAGAAAATTTGTCTGACACAGTTTACTTTTGGCTAAGAATGATAATTGCACTTTCACTGTCTCATTCAAGTTGTAAAAGTAAACTTTTTAATTTTCACTTATATCAGTGATTTTGAACCAGTTCCCTTGCTTTCCGCCAACTAAAAATAAAAAATTTGAGCTCTACGCATTCAAATACGTCGTGGACAATAAAAAACACCACTTTAAGAATGAAAATTGCACTTTTACAGTCTCATTCAAGTCATAAAAATCGAATTTTAGATTTTCACTTATATCAGCAATTTTAAACCATTTTTCTTGCTTTCCGCCAACTGAAAATGCAAAATTTGAACGCTACGCATCAAAATACGTCGTGGACAATAAAAAACACCACTTTAAGAATGAAAATTGCACTCTTTCGGTCTCATTCAAGTCGTAAAAATTGAATATTAGATTTTCACTTATACTAGCGATTTGAACCATTATTCTTGCTTTCCGCCAACTAAAAATGCAAAATTTGAACTTTACGCATCAAAATACGTCGTCGACAATGAAAAATACCACTTTAAAATTTTATATAATATAAAACTTTAAAATTTTAGTGGAATTTAAATAAATATTAGAAAACTCACTCTGTTTCGACTTATTCTTATGTATTTTGATGAGAAAATTCGTCTGACGCAGTTTATTTTTGGATAAGAATAAAAATTACACTGTTAAAGTCTCATTCAAGTTGTAAAATAGATTTTTACAAATATCAGCGATTTTGAACAATTTCCCTTGCTAAATTTGAATTCTATACATCAAAATATGTCGTCGACAATGAAAAACACCATTTTAAGAATCAAAATTGCACTTTTACGGTGTCATTCAAGTTGTAAAATTCGAATATTGGAAGTAATCAGTAAATGAGACGGTACTGGGTTATGCTGAATTGAATAGGCTGGATTCTGAACTATCAAAAGATAATTCATAGTGAAAAAGCAGTTACGAAAGCTGCTAAAGATCCCAAATTAAAACTTGTTTAATGTATTACAAAACTTTTAATAAAATAATGTCAAAAACAGCATATCAAACACACAGAGATTATAGAACGTTAGACACAGCTAAAGAAACTATATAAAATACATTATCTGATAGCATGAAAAAGAATTGAAATTTTGTAGGTACATTTTTTTTATGCAAATCACAAAATCTTTGGTAACATGAAACTTTTAGATATTGAATAATAATTTTAAAAATCACCACGCGGAGAAAGGTAACTAACGCGGGTCCGAAAATACAAATTTTACGATTGAAACCTCGAACTTTTCTGAAAGAATATATATTAAATAAGAGAATTAGCTATGACGGAATGCCTTAAATGCACCTGTTTTTTCAAAAATCGAATTTAAAAAAGCTTGATTTTCGAAGGTAAATCGCTCGTGATTGGTTAATCAAGGCATTGTGTTGACGGTACGTGCGTTCCTATACATAAGAGTATAGCTGTTGACAAATTTGTCAGTAACTCTTACGCTATGGTAGGAATGCGTTCTCATTTTTTAGGACCAAAATTACTTCAGAAAAGGGTTACTTAAATTTAACGAACGGTAGTTACTTTTTCGCGTGGATCCTACTCTTGCGAGGGTGGTTTTAAACAACAACATTGGTTTTAAACAACTAATTTAAAAATATCCCTAGGCCCGTGGATTAAGAAAACGGTGGATCTTTGAGGGGTGAAACTCGTGAGAGTGGATTTTTAACGCAGGGTAGTTGTGCAAAGAAAAATCGACTTAAAGCACCCCTCGCTGCGCTCGGGCGCTTTAAGCCATTTTTCTAGCACATTTAGGGTTGAAAACCATGAATTTCGTTCAGAGTGCACTGTTACTGCATCCCAATGTAAGTGTCGCTCCCGTTATCCCCGCTCTACGCAAAGCTAAGACCAGTTGAAAGTGCACGTACTGTCAAGAGAATGAATTGATTCACCAATCTCGAGCGACTTTGCTTAAAATTTACTGTGAAAATCGAAGTTTTTAAATTCGATTTTTGAAAAAACAGGGGCATTTAAGGCATTCTGTCATAGCTAATTCTCTTATTTAATATATGCTCTTTCAGAATTCATCGAGATTTCAATCGTAAAATTTGTATTTTCAGACCCGCGTTAGTTACCTTGGACCCACCACGCTCTAAAAATTCTCTGTCTTAAGGTGGTCCAGAACCGAGATATAAAATTTTGCGGAAAAAAAGCTGCGAAAATGTATAAAATTTTAGAATACTTTTAACATTATTTTGATGATATAATAAATACAAAATTTCAGATATCAGAAAATTGGTTTCTGATAATTTTTGTAATTAATATTTCCTTAAAATTTTAAATTGATGGATCCCATTTTTCGAATAATAGTTACAGGCCTGTAATCAGATTTTATTTTCGAATGGACATTTACGTTACTTAAAAGTTCTGGTATTTATTAGGCCTTTACGCATAATTTTTTTAGGAATATATTTTTGCTGAGCCACTTACAAAAATAAATAATATAAGTAGAAAAGGCGCGCTGGTAATTTTTTTGCATTATTACCGTTTAACTTTTGAGAAAAACCAAAAAACCACTATTTTTCAAATTTGAAATAAAAAGATAAATCAATACGACAGCTCCAATTATGTTCTTGGATAGTCTGCCGTTCGACGCTTAGGCTTAATTTTGATCAATTTTGTCGTCCTCAAAAAAAACTTTAAAAATTGATAACGGCCTTAGAGTGACTTAACACTGCTGACTTAGATAGACCAGACGAACGGATTTAGTGCTAATTTTCTTAATTATTCTCGATTCAAAATGTTAAAGCTTTGGTATCTTCGCACTCGCCTTTTAAGTCGCTAGCTGTCAGACTAACAGATTTAACTATTCCACCGTACGAACAAAAAAACTAGTAGCTTGAGGTTACTAACAGAATTTTAGTTTTTCGTACATTAAAATGGGACTATTAGACAAAGCTTTCTTATGGGAAAGTTATGTAAATAATATTTTATTTATGCTAAAATAATTCCGTATGTACATTCACTGGTTGGTAAATCTTTCATATTAATCCGATTAAATATTTGTTTTCATATTATTTTGCGCCACATTACTATAAAATAATTAACATCTTCGCAGATGTATATCCAGCTCTAATAAATCCCGTGAAGTGGCTGGAAGATTACATTTCATGGGTACGAATTTTTCGAGTAAATAAACAATATTTAGGAGTAGATTATCGCTAATTTTGCCACTCAAAATTCGCAAATCTAACTTATTATTGTGTACACGCTGTGTTCAAATCGACCTTCACGTACACTTAATTTTCGCCCGACGACGCCGACGGCTGGATTCAAATTAAAATTCGTTATATTAAATTTAAAAATGTAATATACTGAAGGCTCTCGAAAGTACGCAAGTAATGCCATTTATTTGGAATCATAAATGAATTGAGGAACTGGATCATTCTAATTTAAACTTTTCTTCCTTACCGATACTTTAATGCAATCTACCACTGACAAGATAAATCAAAAATTGAGATAATAAAACAGCTAAAACTAAAATACAATTTTTTCTTTGTTGTAAGTTTCTATCCATTGGTCCTTTTTATCGTACCTGAAAAATGAGAGTAAGATGTAAGTAAAATGGTTATGGCAGTTAAATAATACAAAATATATAATTGTATTAATCATATAAAACAAATTTGTTTGCTTAAGTATTGAAGTAAGCAATAAAACGTGCTTAAATATGTTCCCCGTGGTACCTACATAAAGTTGTATTTTGAAACAAATTACAAAAGGTAGTTAATTCTTAAAGCAAACATATAAAACAGGATATAAATAATTTTAACAATGTAATTCATATATTTGCCCCGAAGCGGTAATATTTAAAACGTTTGGCCCCTACAGCTTTACCCTCATAGTGTTTGCAAGTCGTCTATGAAATATTAGCAAACAAGGATTAATGCAACATAACGGAGACGTTATCAAACTTTGTTATGAGAAAACTTAATAATCGCCAGGTTTACGTTTGTAAACAAAGGTGTAACCGAATAATAAACATTAACCTAGATTTTATTTTAACGGATTTTTTGAAGATAAAAATTTTGCGTTATCAAGTTGAAAAAAGTACCTACTTACCACTTTGAAGTGATGCTAAGTTGGCAGATACAACGGACTAGAAAGATCCGTACCGTAGCTAATTCACTTATAGCACTTGGGGTAGTATCTGAAAAACTTCTGCCATCCATCAGAACTTAGAGCCATTTTCACGGTGGGAAGGGTCGTTTCAGTTAACGTGTAAAACTCTTATATCTCAAGAGCCCTCTTGGTTTGCTTTAAAAGTTATTTCACACATTCGATTGTTAACAGTTGTATAGTTAGTTACACGCGATATTTTACACAAAAAGCAAAATTTTAAAATAAAATTGCAGCTTGACGTAAATTTAATGAAAAATTACTCTATTTTACTTGGCGAAGAATCGAGAAATAAACAAATTTCGATGCAAATTAAGTAGAAAAGCGCGGACATAAAGAATAAACAAAAATTAATTATAATCGATTTGTTTACTTCTCACGTTATTTTTATCAGGTCTAAAAGCACCAAGTGCCTAATTAAAGGAAATGCTTATTTTGTTACCTCTAATTAACGATAAGCAAGTTTCAAAAATGTGCGTCACCTACTAAACTACTTTTGAAAATTTCCATAAACAACTAATAAAATAATCGATAAATCATAACAGCGTTTCGTAAAAAAGCTTCTCGAACAACCCTTCGATTTGGTATTTTCAAATACAATTCCTGACAAAATTGAAATTTTTCAATAACGAAAAAACAAATCTTACTTTCTTACCCAAACTTTTATCAAAGCAGAAAGGCAAAAAGTCTGCTAAGTTTTAGTAAACTCTTTCTATACTTCGGAAATGTCTTAACGTGATTTATTTCTTAAGTTATAATTAAATGCGTTAAAAATTTGATTAAGGTATCCTAATCAAGTGGGTATTAATAATTGATATCGCTGAAGGTCCTAAATCGATTCCGTTTACGCTAGACTGAAAGTTTCAATAACGTTTAAGAATCTTGCTAAGGCTAAATACCCACTTACTCTATTCTTAACAATAACATTACAATATAAATTTTGCGCTCTTTAGTAAGCGCTAGTTAATAGCTCCAGGCATCAGCTGTCAGCAACACAGTAAGTAGTAATTCAGACCATTACCAATAAAGGACGATGCTAATCTAATGAGGGATAGTACTACGCACAGTAAGCACGTGCTTACTTTTTAATTGAACAATTATGTCTCATACAAATATTTATAATTTTTATCTGATGAACGTGTGTAATATAATTTGGAAGTTTTGTTATGAAAATTGCATTCATAGTTAATAGAGGGGCCATCATTAACGGGAATGGTGTATTCTAAAAGCTTTTCATCATTAGCTATACTAACGAAATTACTTAGGAAGTAAATGTGAGCAACAGGAAAATGTATACATTTACCGGTAAATGTGCAAAATGAAGTTGGTATTAGAATGTGTTGAAGCTTTAAAAAAAGGCGTTACCTTTATATCAATTGCTGTAATAAATCTAATGGCTAAACATCAGGAAAGATTAATGATTCTTTGATCGAATAAACATAATCCCTAACTAAAGTGTCATAAGTTAAACAAAAATAATTATATATTTTCTACTACAATCGATTGTTACATATGTAACTTTTTTTACTTTTTTTAAAGTATTGATTAAAGATTGCTCAACAGTCTTGAAGAAAGAAGTTTGTGAGCATCACCAATTTCATTGGGCAAAAATATCTCAAATAAAAAAGAGTGCACATACATTGAATTCTTTTAGCGAGTGATGGTTATTACTCTCTGTAATGAATTTCAAGAAATAATCGGTCCTGGAAAATAATTATTATTGCAACTTAATACAAAACTTGGTTCAGAAGTTAAACTGCTGTCACGATAATTCACGGATGGTTGTGAACAGACTAGCTTTAACATATGCAGAATTTTGACAATTTAATATGGTAAAGCATAGTAACAAAACAACAGTAAAAGTAAAAAAAATAAAAATATATTTTTGATAGCTTATTTTCTTATTATAGCTTCTTTCAGGAGCTTATTCTTGTCAAAAGCTTTTACCTTATTCTGGGGGGTATTCCGTACCCCTCAGACCCCCCGGTTTACATCCATTGCTTAGCATTACAAACTTGTATTTTGAACCAGGCCTGACTTAGGCGTGGCAGGTAATTGCCAGAGGTGCAACGTTATTTGGGTAGTACTTTTTTCATTGCCATAGGTAATATGAAAGAAAACCCGGACTCAAAAGTATGAGTGAGAAAACTCAACATTACATGGGTAAATGACTTGAAAGCTGAAGTCTTTATATACTAACACCGAGTAATGACGACTTGCAAGCTACCGCAGGTTAGAATAAAGTAAGATGATTACATTTTTATCAGTATTATTGATAAATATTGTTGATTTTGTCTCAAACTAGAAGACTTAGTTAGGCATCTTAGGAAGTAATAGACTTATTAGAGATTTTGGCACTGTTATACTATTAGTATAACAGCAACAAGTCCATCAGCGGGACCGAATCATCTTGGTAATCTGGCTCTTTATACTGAAAACCAAGACTTTGCCTCGTCTTAGAACAACTGTAACCAGAATCAAAGAAAAGCATTTATAGCAAATCAATGTGCCTCACGTCTTGACATAAGCCAAAGGATAAGAGGTCTTCATGAAATCAGGAGCCTGATGGCCCTTAAAAGCAAACATGCAAGAGGAAGAAATGAGTCTTATTTCATGCTTTCTTATATGGGAGGCTTAATCAGAGCAGCCATCCTAACCAATAGGTAGTACTTCCATGGTGCAGGGATTGAGCAGAAATGGACACCCAAATTGAAACAAGGTAATCTTGGTAGACATGGAAGGGCCCGCAGACCAAACTGGCAGGCGTAGCAAACCAGCGGAAGTTCTACAAGCAGACACAACTATAGCCGGAATAGCAAGTAAATCTAAAACTCAGAAATTTGGTGTTAGATTACATTCTAAATACTAAATAACATCAACTATATCGTTGGTGATTTATCAAAACAAAAGTTACTAAGGGGATGAAATTTTGAGGACAACTCTCGCATGCGAGCTTGCACCCGCGGTTTGAACTCGTATAGTAGTTATGGTTTTGCAAAAAGAGTTCCAAAAAGTTCTGCAGTTAAGGTACCAAAGATGTTCAACCAGAAGTAAATAGGTAATTCGACTTACCGGGGAATCTCTCTGCAAAGTACAGCTTGCGGTTGCCTTCATAACGGGGGTGCTCGGTATATTTATTTATCCCCTATTCAATAACCCCAAACTCATCAATTACAAATACCAAAATGTGTATGTTCTGTCATTGATTTCAATAGATAGCAACCGTTTTAAATGGATCCATCCGCATGTTGTAGCAATAGGAGCGGGGGGTCTGGGGGGTATTCCATACCCCCCAGTTCCAGAAGGTTGTAAGTTTACAATATTTAAATATGCGCCGTCAACAGTTTTTAATTAACTCTTATTAAAAACTAGATTGCTTTGGCTGTACGGCCTGAAGGCCGCACTCAATCTATTTATAGGTTATTAATAAACCAATAAAAAATTACAATTACAAATTAACACTTAATACATATTTAATTTAATTGTTTTGGTGACTTTGAGCTAAATACTTCTTGGTATACAACATTTTGTGTAAATTGTCGCTCATCGTCTAGCAGCGTTTCTTATAGAGGATTTCCATTTATACAAACTTTTATATTTGCTAAATTTCTTGATTGAGATAATACAACGTAAAGTTAACCATGTGAAAATATTAGAGTTTGTAGATCAATACCAACATGATCAATAGTTTGACCCTGTTTATTATCATTGCATATGTTGAGGTAATGCATGGGAATTATTTACGTCTAAGAATAAACAGCAGCATAGTGTCAGATTATTGTAATTCTATTCTAGGAATGATGACGATGTCTGCATTCAGAAAGAATTTCCACAGTAATAAAGTTAGGTTGCAACTGCCTCACAACAATGCAAGCTCCATTGTACATTCCTTTCCTTGGATTAAAATTCCGCAACAGCATAATTATCACTCCAGGTATGAGAAGCAAAACGAATTTGTAATATTCCGTTTAAAGTGTTTAATGCCCGTACTAATAGTCGAGGAACAATCCGAGATCACGAATTAATTCTCGGATCGCTCAAAAATGCTACCAATAGTCGCAATAATCCTGGATTCAACACGATTCGAGATCAATATTGAACCTCGAAAAACGATCTTGCTCTGACCAAGATTAATTCTCGGATCATTGTGGCGCATGCGTGTTTGCTATGTTGTCATAGTGTATTAACCCTCAAATACCTTTATTATAGGAACTGAACAGGAACGATAA
This sequence comes from Rhagonycha fulva, assembly GCA_905340355.1. NCBI lineage: Eukaryota > Metazoa > Arthropoda > Insecta > Coleoptera > Cantharidae > Rhagonycha > Rhagonycha fulva. Next base: position 43,647,003 of record HG996556.1, read on the forward strand.
TATTAAAAATTAATAATAAAATAAAAAATTATGGTTATAAAATAGATACTAATAATGGTTATAAATAGAAACTAACTAAATATTACTAGATATATTACCAAATCCAAGATCAAATCTAGAATTCACCGATCTTACCCGAAGCCGGGACTATTTGTTACGCCAAGATCGTTGTTACGATCTAGGATCGCTGGATCTAGGATTGATCCGAGGATTGATCCTCGACTATTAGTACGAGCATTAGTAGCTTAGGTAAATAATTAAATATCCTAGGACTGCAGCGCCATCTAGACAGAAAAACGGTAGCTGTTTACAACAAGTAGTTACATAACATATAAAAAATGTCTACACAAACGTACATAGAAAATTCCTATAAGGTGGTTATCAAAATAGGATGAAAACTATGTTGATACATGCAGGACTTAGTTGTACTAAAAGGATTGTAACAAATAGGACAAGCTTAACTATTTCGTAAATCATAAACTTGTTTTAGGCGTTGTACAGAGTAAACGCTGATTTCCGACACCGGCTTGCGCGCTTTGATATTTGTATTAAAATATCTAACCTTTTACCAGCTTTGTTTGTCTTCAATTACATTATAATTAACATTGGAGAGAGTTGATCAGATAAGCTGCTATCTGAAACCAGCGTTTACTCTGTGCGATGCCTTAGAATGCTTCCAGAGTTGAGAAGCCAATTTACTAACGTCGACTTACCTGCTTATCTTCTTTCAATATTAATTAATGTTACCAAGGATAAACAAAGCTGGTAACAGGCAGATATTTCAATGCAAATATCGAAGCGAGTAAACTCGAATCAAAAACCAGCGTTTACTGTGTACACAAGCTTAAGTTGGTAAACTTTTTTGATTAGTAATAAATAAACGATTCAATTCGAGACGCGTTTTTAAATGACATAAAGCAGAAGTTTTCTAAAAAATTAATAGGTATAAGTATTAGATATTACTGTTATTTTTTTATAAACTTCCTTGTTGCATTTGCTTATTTTACTTTTAAGAAAACACCCCCAGTGCCAGGAAGTTAAAGGTTAAACAAACTAAAAGAACAGCTTTACACCCTTAATGCATAAAAATAACTATTTAGAAAAGTTATACTTTTACGACCTAGGGCGACAAAGTAAAACTCTTCTTAGCAACAGACGTAAAAGTAATTGGTTTGTTTTTACTAAATAATGAAAATTACATAATATGCAATATTAATTTTAGAATTTAGACTTGCGGTTCCCCCGACAATTTTAACGAATTGGGCTGCAGAGTATAACTTTTGAATCTTGAAACTTAAACTATTACAATAAATTATTATTATAAAAGCAGATGAAACTTTTCTACTTGTTGGTATACGCAATGCATACGTTACGTTTTCTAGTAGAATTTCTAACAAGAAGATTTGCCAAAAATCACGTATTCGATGTGAATTGTGAACGTAAGCTATTGCACTACCAATAGGGAATTGATTTTGGTCGAGTTGAATCTTCAATTCGACAGTTGAAACGTTGAGACGTTGTTGTAAAGCTTTGTTCACAATCGAAGTAATAATCGAAAATTTTACATGGTTTACTAGTTTTTTGGGAAAAAATGAGCGGGCTTTGTTTGCACGTAAACATAACATCTCAGTATAAACACTGACGAAGTAAAACACGTTTAAATGCGTTAATTTTTTTCAATTAGCAAACTGCTTTTAAATTGCTTTTCTGTAAGAATTGGCAAAAAGGTCATAAGTAGAACGTCAAATTTAATGCATTTATGCGGGTTTTACGGCCTAAACGGCAGTACCTACTGAAATCGTTTTAAGAACCTAATCGAACGTGCTCGATGAGTCGGTTAGTTAAATAAATCAGAACTCTCCTACTCGTGTTTTATTTGAAAATTTTACTTTCCACACAGAAAATCGTATAATGTTTTTGTGACGTAAGAGCCAAAAAAAATAATGCAGTCGACTAAATATCTAAATCTTCTAAAACTAAAGTTTTGCAGGTTATTCTTGTTCAGTGCTAGAAATTTAGTGTCCTAAAACTTTTTAAGAAAACTTTTCTTTGGAGAATCCAATTTTTGGATAGCATTGAGGATAAACAGTTCAGAATTTAATATAAGAAGCTTATGAGGTTTAATTGATGTCGGCTTCGCTAAATCCGTATGAAGCACTTTGCTTAACGCTTTCAGAAATTTAATTACGACTGACTGACTACCTACAAATTGTAATGAAAACTTTTACATCGCAGCACAAAATTGTAGGTTTTGTAATCAAATAAAAAATTAATAATTTTGGAAACTTCGTTAACTTGTCAAACACGAGTCATTCAATTGAAAATCCAATTTTTAAATTAATTACGCTTTTTAACGGTAGGTACAGTTGTGAGCGTTATTAAATCTTACATCAAATATAGGTTGCCAACTTTATAACTTAGTTAAATCCCAAATTCTCATTATGGGTAGTACCTACCTATTTGATGAAATCATATCAAAGTATCAGTGTATCCCATAACGATTCAAGTTTGTACGTTTTAATCAATATTAATTATGCTCACATAAAAGTTTATTCACAAGAAACCGTATCGAGAAATTGATTTAAGTTAGGTACCTACATAATCATATTGAAAGTCAACTTTGAGTTTATGTTTTCATAAATAATGACCTACCTTCCGACAATTTTCTCAGTAGAAAAATTCTGCTCGTGGTTCAGGATCCACATTAAGCTGCTCCTCCACGAATTTTAGGTCATTTAAATAAAGGCCTTTTAAAATACATACACTTTATTTAACTTATACATATCATAATATATAAGTCAGCATATAATATAGAATCTGCAAATTATGTCAAAGATTCGGTTAATATATTATAATAAATTATGAAATAATTTATATGGTAGATATTATTATTTTATAATATACACACTTATCACAGTATCAACAAATATAAACGAAAACTGTAAATAATTACATTTTCAATAATTTTTCTATATCTGTATCTATTTTATATTATATTACTATACTTTATACACTACGCATAGGCAAAAGTTTTCTATTACAATACTTTCAAATCCTATTTAATATACACAGCAACTCAAATTTAATATTTCGATGTATAAATCTCGAAGAATTATACTATGAGATTTAAATAGAGAAATTATACATTTGTTTGTTATATTATAATATACCACATTTTTTATATAATAACATACTTACACATTTATATATTCTAATTTGTATACTAAGATAGGCAGATATTTTGGTTTTTTACACAGCAAATTATAAAATTTGTAAGTTTTAATTTTTCGGTTTTCTAATTTACTTTACTCGTACGTCAAGATAGACGGGGATTCCCACGAGATATTCCCTAATCTAATCGTGGCAATTTTTGTGCTTGTACATGGCGATATATCTAAACCCAAAAAACTCACAAATTTTATTAGTTTTTACATTATTTGCTTGATAAAAAAAAAGCCAATTTATTTCTAAATTTTACCTACCTACTTTTTTTTAAAGCCTGGACCGCGCATATGTAAGCTGTCGAAGTACAGCTTATGTACTAAAAATATTACAAATCTATCGATATGACATTTAGACACAACTAATGACATTAATTTTACCTAAAAATTATAATACAAAAACTTTTGGTTAATAATTACTTACGCTATTAGTTTAATTGTAATGCGCTAGTTAAAAATACAATTTTGCTACCTGTACTTAATAAAATTAAAATTTTTACAATTCCAACTCTAAAATACAAACTTGGTGTTCCCAAATCAACCCTGTGTTTTAAATTTTTTAAGCGATTATTAAATTAAATTTAAGAGACGCTTAATTATCTCATGCTCTTGTATGCAAATTAAGTGCATGGAACTTTTTAAATTTTATACTACACAAAACTCATACATGAAATTTATTAAAAATTTATATAATTTAAACTTCGTTAAACTAAGCAATTAACTTTTATGCTTCTGACACAAAGTTAAATTAAAAATAAAATTTTCGGAAAGTTTAAGCAAATATTGCTGTTAAATAATTTTTTTCATGCACTTGATGTTTCTTCACGATTTATCTTTTTGTCGTTATAAATTTACTTTAAAGTAGTAAATCTTTCAAATCAAATGTTGATTTTCAAGATTGCCAATATCTCGTATTTATTACTTTGACGGGAACGCTTACTTTTATGTTTTCCTTCCTCATTGTTTTATTTTTATTTGAGATTCTGCATTTGACTTAGTTTGGAAAACAAAGGTCTTAAAAATGGCTTATTTTCAAAATAATTTGATCACGTAATTAAATTGATAGCTTTTGGTTTAGCTGTAGCTCGCACCATCTGTTATGGGGAGAAGTAACCTCTCAGGTTAAGTCCCCTAATTTAGTTATGGTTTGCAGTTTTCTATCCACTTTATGCTTCAGAAAAATTTAGATCGTTCGTAAAATATAAAATATTGTATAAATGTACCAAGAAATATAAGAAACACAACTTTTTATTTTTATGTTTTTTCTTATTTCAACTCAAATTATTTCAATTTCTGTAATTTTGTAATCTGCGTAAGTTAAACTATCTATGACGTAACTCCCAGGTTAAAAAAATATAACTATGTCAATGCTTGCCAATTTAGCTAAAACATCGTGTAAATTGCATTAGGAAAGAAGTACAAAAAGTTGCATAATTAATGAAAAAGTTGTGGTACTGCAGCCTTCCAATTTTCCTAACGGATTTTCACAATTAAATTTTATTAAATAATTAGAACCTAGATGTAACTGTAACTTTGCTTTTAACTTTAAAATTTATATATCCGGGATTTTGTTGTTTGGAAATTGTTAATAGAAATAGTAGTTTATATCACGAGGGCGTAAGAGGTTGTTTTTCGTCACGAGACGTAGTTTATCACGCGAGCCGCAAGGCGGCTAGGGGAATAATAGTCGAAAGATGGAAAAACCCTGGAGCCCGAGTATTATGAACAGCTTTTTGTGAATGTGGGAATAATATCCGACAAAATTCACGATTTTTTTGCAATAATTGCATAAATTTCATAAATTTAAGACACGTTTTAATTGACATCGTGGTAGTGTAAAACCAACTTCTACTTGTAACCATGGTGTTTTTCTTGGCACCAGGTGGTACCCTGGAGGGCGGCCATGTTGGGGCGCCATGTTCATTTTGATTTCTGCTCTCGTAAAGTTCGGACGTTTGTGTATTGTGTCGTGTGTTTTCAATTAAAAATGCCTAAAAACCAAGAAATAATCGTTAAATAATCAATAAATACGACATTGTGGTCGCATTTATTGATGTTCATGGACACGTTGCAAAAAAATCGCAAATTCAATATCGATGAATCGCACGTGGTACGTACTACTATCGCCCTCAGCAAAAAGCGGTATTTATGAGGCGAATTTATACATTATTTTCTATTTCGGGCTACATAGCCACGATAGTCGATCTACGCGTTCTAGTCTCCCTTACAGGATTTTTTATGCGCCGACAGGCGTATATTTTGAAGATCAAAAATAAAAACGATGAAAAGCACGTTCGCCGAAGACAACCGCAAAACGTTGTAGATACGCAAGACAGGCAAGTTTTTCATAATTGTGTGGTAAACATTAAATATGTGAATAAATGATTTTTGAAAATTTTTGTTGTTTTGAAATTTTTTGTACCCAAACAAAGTGTGACGAAAAGAGCTTCTTTACTCCCAAAAAATCGGGTGTAAAGTAGTCACCTTACTCCCAAAATCACGAAAAAGTTTTTTTTATACTGAAAAAAGTCAATTTATGATCATTATTGAGTAGCATTCACTAAAATTTAAGAGTCCAAAAATACTATCTAATTTTTGTGTCCTAACTGACAAACATAAGATTTGTTCCAACCTACCAAAAAACCTAGAAATAATTTGCTAGGCTGGTTGGAACACCAATAGTCCTTTACCACAAAGTTTTGGATATATTAGATGCATTTAAAATAGTATTTTAAAAATCTAGTAAAATTAGCACTTCGATGGACCTTTAATTCAAAATGTAGCATTTGAAAATTAGCACTTTGAAGCGATTGGAAAGTTTTCAGTGTGCACAAAAACCATTGTTAACTATAACTTTGGTAATCCTAGCTTAACAATCAGCTGTTCTTTCAGTTAAGAGGAGTACAATAATAATAATTATCGATTGTACTTGTACTAAAATGAATATTTGATGACATTGCAAACATTGGCAAAATTTCCGCTACAAATATTCTTTTACAATTTTTATATTATTCAATTTTAAATTTGTTCAAACAATAAATAACTCGATTTTGTTCAATAATCAATTTTGTTCGCTTAAACAATTAACAAAAACAATAAGCATTTTTCTAATGTACACAGTCAACGAAGCCTAAAAAATGATTAAATTTTTACTACCCCACAATAATTAATAATAAAGTTGTTACAGCACACAAAAAATATAGACACCATATTATTATATCATTAATTGACATTTTTTCCTAATTAATCAAAGTATTTACTCTAAGTTCCTTACGAAACCATCATTCAACATAATTGTGCACATAATTCAGCACACTTAAATTTCTAATTATTTTATACACAGGTACGATATTTTTGTCTTTTTATATTATTATGGTCGATCAAAAGTGAACGCTTGGACGATATGACAGCATTAGTTAAGTATGCAACACGCAATACACGTGTGTATCTGACAGCAACCAACTTCATGCGTTACGAACAGATCAAAGGTACTATGATATTGATATCAGTTGTTAAAGAAACGAAGTAAATTTGATTTAGTTGAAAGGTAATTTGAATAATTTAATTCGGATATTCAAACAATTCAATTGCATTCTCCATTAAACTGTTCATTGCAATATTGGAATTGCAAAATTTTAATTTGAAGTTGTTTAGTAAGCTCGTCTTAAGATTTAAGTGCACAATAGTTTTGTACTAAAGAAAATAAATTGTAAATTAAATGGCGAGTCATCTTCGTACCAGTATTTTATTTTTATTTGTATTGATCGCTTCAATTTCGGTCGGTTGTAAACAACGGTTTTTGACATTTGATGTCCTTAAAATTTTTTTGTTTTACTGAAACACTGAAACATCACACAGCGAACACTTTTAATCGAATATTTTTAACAAATAAACAGTAAATTTTATAATAGGTACATAATAATTTAAATTATTAGTTTGGAAGTAGCAACACTTAAAGCGTTAATAATATAAGTTATAATCACAACAAAAAGTAGTTGAAGCTCAATTTTAATAATACGTTCGAGGAACATCCCAAAGTTCAAAGTAATTCGGGGTGTTTTGCTATTTATATCTTGTAGGCCCGAGCCATGGACTTCCAAACAACTGGCAGCCCGCCAAAGTAATAACGAGGCCAAAGAACAGCCCTATAACTGAATAAATTACGCACAAATGCACTAGAGAGAACACATACAATGTACGATGGCACCATCGATTTGGCTCAAACAGAGTCGGCGAATAATCGGGCCACTTGATCTTTAAAATCCAGTAGTTGCCAAGAGCGAACCATGCGATTAAGAATATTGTAAGACCGAACGATGCGACTTTGGATCCTATAGAAGTAGCATTCAAAGAACCATCTTCTATTCGACGAATACGTAACTGGTCCCATAAAATCCATGCCATTTTTATGCAGCCTATGCTGCCACCTACAACCATGTACACAGGTATATGTGGTTCTCTTGGACAGTCTCGTAGAAATTGAATGCCTAAATCGGGGATAAGTTTTTTTATCATTTTTATTATTGAATCTGAAAACTATTTTAGTGTAAACGCATGCACTGGAACCTACTCATCGTCCAAAAATTAACAACACCCCATGTTTAATCTGCAATTTAGATTTAAAGACCTCATAATTGCACGAATTTCGTTAAACTTCTAGGTTACGAAAAGCTCTACAATGCTAAGTCAAGATTGATATCAAAATCAATACTTTCATAATTTATCAAGTGCTGTAATAAATGGCGCCCTACGTGATATTTTTATTCTCATTTTATTTAGACCAACAAGAAAATCTTAACTCCATTAACACCTTTGAAAGGTTAAAAGTTGTAAAGTTTGTTTACATAATTTTACTGTTTATCTTTTGTACCTACGCATTAAAGACATCGCAAAGTTTGATGCTATGAAATAAGGTTAAGTTAAAGTTAATATGGCACAAAGTTGGGAAAATTAGAAAGTAATTTTGTTAATTAAAATTTCTTAAAAGGTGGTTCAAATAAACTTTTGTGAAAACGAGATTAAGCTGGTTGCCTAACATGCGGACAACGTTTTGACCGCTTAGCCCATTATGGATGTCGTTGAACTACAATCGATCAAATTTCAAAGATAAGATTAATAATTTAAATTATTTGAGCTGAAAAGATATCTGGTTAAGTAGAACGCGGTCGGATTAAACATATAAGCGTACAATAAATAGTAAAAATTTGTTTGCATGCAGCACGCAGTCGATAAGTCACGCCAAGGCACTTACCCATGATAAGCATTAACAGTGGTAAGGTAGACAAACAGATGAGGACGATAGTAACCACAACTATAAAATAAAACTTTATGTTAATAATCAACTTAAGTAGATAAGTTAACACATCAGACAAAAGGTAATTAGAGCATTTGTAGCAATTAAAGGTGAAAAGTTATCGGAAGGAAAATCAAAAAATTTACCTGTTCTATTAACAATCGTAATAGCTTTACAAACAAAATCACACGTGCTGGTGGCTTCCAAGTTGGCATCTTTCAATTGATATGCCACCGATCCGTAAGTGGTTAACGATATTCCAAGACCAAGTCCCTGCTCTCCAATTCCATACTTCTGATCAGAGCAGAGTCGTCGTTGTTCGTCTCCTGACACCTGCGGCAGGCCCACCTGTCAGTCACGGGTCAAATATAACATCGCTGCTTCAAATTAACTAATTTTAAATAATAGGCGAGTAAGTTTCAGCAAATTTGTCAGCCACGTTCAATTTAAAGTCAGAACTTTCAAACTATTAATTAAGCATATCAGAATTTGAAGCCATCTAAATGCAAATAAAGCAAAAGTTTAGCAAAAACATTAGGAGAAAAGTTTATAATTTTAACGAATTTTTTTTGATAGAGTAACCATCAGGATGATGATAAAAAGGTGGCATAAAATAATCTGAAAACTGCAGATGTGCAGCTTTAAAGGGAAGCTAAAATCGTAGTAACTAGCAATTTCAGTACAACAAAGAAGTTTAAGATATCGGAAGAAACTTCGCTGCCAGACGCAATTACACTGTAAGGAAGCAATAGAAACTGTGAATGATGGCTTGTACCAAAAATTTAAGGCAGAACTACTTGTACGTTTAGTCGTAAATAAATATAACATATAGATGATATTATAAGAGTCCCAGTCCTAATGCATTTTTTAATACTACATATAAATTATTATATCATTAATTTTATCTGTAGAAAGAAGTTTTTTTTGTCAAATGTAAGATTTTAATATAATATTTTTTGTTAATTCTTAGTTGTGAATTTTACGACTAGTGCAAGATTAACAAAATTGCTCGGCCTTCGGCCTCAAGTTATGTAAAAGTTTTACTACGCCATCTCCCTTTAAAATTTCTTGTAAAAATTTGATTCCGAGATTCGCGAGAATAAAGATAAATATTAAGTCTGAACAACCATCAGAGTAACAAGACAAAATTATTTGTTAACTGTGAAATTACAGTGATCAGCTAAGTGGAAGTTGCAAATTTAAATCCATCCAAGTGTATTACGTGATCTTCGCAGACAATAAAATTTACGTCATAAAAGTAAAGAAAATCTTGTTAATATTGTTTCTCAAGTCTTGAAAGTTCGATTTCTGATGTCGTTAATTTTATTTAGTTCTCCCAGAAAACTATGGGTTTTCTAAAGCTATAAAATTAATTGACGAGTAAGACGATTCTCAAACTAAATGTTCCATAATAATATCCATCATTCTAAAATTGAAATGCAAATATTGATGCAACTGTTCATGGTTTCAATTTAATATTGGTCATTTAACCACGTTTAGTTTGTGGGATGCAACGTAATTCATCCAATTGTGAACACTACTGAACAAACTGAAAATCAACTATTTGAGATCTCGAAGGCATTAATTCAAAACTATTGTAGGTAATTGCAAAACTAACTAATGAGAAAAACAAATTAATGCCAAAGCTAATACTACATCCGATTAATATGGAAGCCGGATAATTTTAATACCATCAATTTTAGCCGGTCAGATGATTATTTGCATATTTTAATATATAACTTGGAAATTCTACATTATATCGAAGCACATCAATAAATGAACTTTTTAGAAATTAAAATTCTAAATAAATGCCCTTTTTAAAAATTCTAGTACTACGTTCAATAATAAAAGAGTTATAAACAGTAGAGTTGCATCAAAGTAGGAATGCCAATACTTCCGAGTGACAATTACAAAAATTTAATTTTAGTTTTTAATTCAAACTATAATAAAATAAAAAAAGGAAAATAATTTTGAGCCAATAGCAATATGGTACTTTTTTAAAAGTTTTTTTTTACATATTTTGAGAATCACTCTCTATAGTTCGAATTCTGTATAAGGTAATATAATCCAAAAAAAAATTTATTGGTAAATATATCTCCACTATCTGAAATATCAAAGCCCAGAGGCCAGATTTCTCAGCTACCTTACGTGACGATAAACTTTGGTCACTATTTTATTACACTACTAGGAATAATTATTTTAAATGCCTAGAACCAAGAAACTCCTATAAAGAATTCACCCAAAAGCAATTTTAACTAAAAAGAAATTTTCTTGTAATTAATTTTAAGCCATTTTTGTTTAAAAAAAAATAGTTTGACTACTTTTATCTGTACGTTTTCTTTTGCCAAAGATTAGAAACATTTGCTACGGTCGCAACAATAAATTGTCAAATGCTTTTTATTTTGTGTTTGATTTAAAGCCGCATGCAGTTGTAATTATAACTGATAAATGTTCATTTATCAAACCAAGGTTTTGCATGTGGACAAGTCACTAACTTTTATTTCAACCAAGAGACGAATTTTAACGTTCAATAATTTTGTAACACATTTTTGCATGAAAAAAAATTCTTTTGCTTTTGTTAATTGTTACGTAGTTCTTTTTTCCTTTCATTTCACAGAAAGCTTTCAATACAATCCTGCATTTTTATTTGAATTTAATGCAAATATTTTAATGCGATCAAAATTCAATGCAGGCATTTTAGTGCAAACTTTGAGAAGCTGCAACGCAATGTAGAAATTTAGTTCTCTTCAAGCGATTGAACTAGAAGTTTGATTTATTTTTGGTCAGCGATTTTGAGTGCCGATTTAATTGAAATCAATGAATATTTGTTATTCCAAAGTATTCTTATCGTGCCAAGTTCGTATGTGGCCAGTTACCAAATATCGCTCAGCTTCTGTTTGTTTTTGACGACACACACCAAGCCATCAAGAACATCTGGAAAATCTTTTTGTTGCGCAAATTTCTACACAGTTTTTAATCTGAGGCACAATACTGGCAATATCTCCTACAGGATGTTTTGGATTTTTTTAAAATCTTTTTATTTATTTTGGGATAACCTTCAGAGATTATTGAATGTGAGTACTTGTTTATCTGCTGAGGTAAAAAATTATTAAACCGCAATAATTTTTTACTTTATGTATTGTTTTGCACATCCATCATATTGCAATTCCTGTTGAAATGGTGAACACCCCTGTCAATTATTTTTTTGTGTTATTAAATGCATTTCCAATCTTTTGCGTTTTATTGGGGTTTTCTCCAAACTACCGTTATTTTTTCACAATCTACGGTCTTGCCTTTGCAATTATTGTGAGCTGATCTATAACATCGTGACTAAACAAACTGGAGAAGTTCTCTACAGATTGCGACAAACTCTGGTCTCTGTTTTGGTCAACTTTCTCATTAGGGGTTGATACTCAGAGGGTAGTTTTTGTTTCAATATTTAAGCTTGAACACTTGTGCAAGTTTTAATGTGAAAGTAAATTTTTATCCATAATTGTTTTTAAATCAAAAATTCAAATATGGTGCTCCTTGGTTTGCTACTATCCATTGTTTCTTTTTTTGTGAGATTGTTTTAATTCGACCCAATTTTTACTTAATTCAGTGCCTATAAGGTAACTTCTTGAGTTTGATTTGACACCAATTTACAGCTCAATTTGTTCCACTAAAATTTGTCTTAGTTGAAGAGTTTTTTATGCTGAAACCTTCCAATGTACGGTACAAAATATTAAAATTTATTGCAGATGAGTATGAGATTGTTTCACCTTACTCTGGTAGTTTAGAAGCTAAATAACCAACGACGTGGGATAGGCGAGACATCAACAATTATGTGATCACAAACTTAAAATTCAGTGAATTCATTGTTAAAGAGAACTAATTACAAAATAAAATTTTTTGTTTAAAATTTTAGTTGGCGTAGGAGAAAAACCTTTAACCTTTCTAATTTAAGCTAGCACCGGAAGATGGTAATATTTGAATCTTGAAAAAGGTCCCAAAATCATAATATCGTAGATTAGGTGTACCAAATTAAAATATTGAGAAGGATCAACCTTTCTTATGACGTTATGACTAGCCTTTGTGCTTTGAAAGACACGTTAAGTCTGTGGTCCTCCTGGCTTAAATAAGTTATCATAATTAACATAAAAACCAGGGTATAGATAGGTACTAGAGAAGAATGCGGGATGGAAAAAATGCCGTCCCGTCCCGTCTCGCGCGCGGATGTCGATTCAATCCCGCGCGGGACGGGATTTCTATTCAGTCCCGCGTGAAACGGGATACCAACTCAATCCCGCGTTCGATTTATAAATTTATTTTAAAGATGAATGCGGGACGGGACGGGATATCTTTTGTCCGGCGGCATAGTTTATAAACTTAGTCCCGCGCGGGACGAGATGCCAATTCAGTCCCGCGTTTTATTTATAAATTTATTTTATACAATACAGCTAGAGATGAATGCGTGTTTTAAAATTTATGATAAAATCGTGTTTTAAAATAGAAATGAATGCGGGCCGGGACGGAATATCCCTCGAGATATTTTTTTGTCCCGCGAGATATTTAGAATATTTAGTCTCGCGCGGGACATTTTATCAATTCAGTCCCGCGCGGGATGGGATTTTAAAGCAGTCCCGCGCGGGACGAAATTGTTTCCCCTTCTACTTCATAATTTAACTTATTGAATCCTTTCCCTACAATTATTTACTCTAAGTAATATGCGTTAACAAAAAATTCAAAAAAATTTATTCGAGCTGCGTTGTATAAAATAAATCAAATGCGAGACTGCGGGATTCCGTCCCGCGCGGGACTGAGTTGACAAAATATCCCGCGCGGGACTAAATATTTAAAATATCCCGCTAGACAAAAAAAATATCCCGCGGGATATCCCGTCCCGTCCAGCATTCATCTCTATTTTAACTTCAACAAAACAATTGCTCTAGTAATAGCTCAGTTTTTCAACAGCTGGTAAATAGACGCTGTCAAACGCATGCGCAGTTCAAATTTAAGTCATAATTTTTAATCTGCGCATGCGTCTGACGTGCGGGACGAGACGGGACTTACACGACTAGGCGGCACTGCGGGACAGGACGGGACGGGACAAAAAAATTAGACCCGCATTCATCTCTAATAGATACATCTGAAGACCAGCTCAGCAAGCTACCTAATAGATGTAAAATCTTTATATGCTCATAGAACTAACATTGTGATTACCACTGAAATAGGAACTATATCCTTAATTTATAGGAAAAATTCTTAATTTGTAGGTGCATCAAACTAAGAAATTCTGTGAAATCTGCAATTTGAACTCAAAACTCAACCAGCGGTTACATCAAGTCACTGCTTTATTTAATTTTGTGAATGAAGTACTAAAATCTTGTTTTTTTGTTTAATAACTCTTTTCTTTATACTTTGCGCAATCTTGAAACTATACTGTACAAAATTGAATTCTTTTTCATTAGCATCATTAAAATAACTATAAAGTTTTTAATTAGTCGCTCCGGAAATAAGACAATAACCTAAGCTGATACTGAATATCAAGTGTAAGCTTCTGGTAACTGGAACTTGCAAGTGTAGCAGTCCACAGTAAATATGATATTAGAAGTATGATTGCAATAAATTAATTAAATAAAATATAGCAGCAAAAAACTAATAATTAAACACCTGCAATCGAGTTGAACCTGCAACAAAGAAAACCATCAACAAATTTTAACTACCATTTAATAAAAGCTCCATAATTACATCTCCTCGAGACATTGTATAATTTAAATTTCTTTAACATACGCAGAATTAAGTCATCTACTGGTTTCAAAAAGTGAAAACTACGTTTTTTTGGCTGTTTAATAAAGTCAAAATTTTATACAGTTTAATTTTCTTAATGTTTATTTTAAGCCTGATGCGTAATGGCCAGTCTACAATTTTATGTTTTTTAAAACCGTTTTAGACCGATTTAACCCGCTTTGTTTCCAATGGCAAAGGGCATAGCCGGATTAATATGAGAAATCTGCCCCTGCGACTTTTTTGGTTCATACTCAGGGGATCGATTTGGTGTAGAATATAAATAATTTACACCAATTTTTAGCTCTTTAACTCTAACGGTTGTCGATATTTTCAAAAAAATCTGTTTTTTCAATTTTATTTTTATTTTTATAGTAAAATTCACAATTAATCAATGATGAATTTTTTCCTAATTTTTAGGAGTTTAAGACATGAGAAAAAAATATAATCATGATTTTTTAACGAAAAGCCGATTTTTGGCAGACGATTGAAAATTAAAATCTTTTTTTTTAGCCTTTTTAAAATAAGTCACTTACCAAAAGTCGTCAGAAAATGTCTATTATACTCCTCTAAATTCAGGAATTTTTATAAATTTTTTGAAATGGTGGAACAATATGAACAAAAATAAAAACTTATTTTTTTTTTAATCTTGCGTTCTAAATAACTTATATCTTTTTTTTTAGCTAAAAAAATTTGTCTAAAATATTTTTTTGCCAAAAATAAATATAAATAAAGATTACCATAAAAAAATTCATATATATGTTAGAATAAGTGAGGATTACTAAACCTGAACCCGGACCTGTATATGACGTTAATGAAATACTCTGCCCTGACTAATAATTTTAAATAAATGCGTTGAGTAAGTAATACCAACCTAATTTGGTATTATTAGGTTGGTAATCAACTATAACAGTATTACTATATCAAAACACAGTTTATCATAGGGGTGTGAAGACAGTAGAAGAACCTAAATATAGAAAATCGAGAAGAATATTATTTTAGCTTCATTTATTGCAAATATTTTGGCTCACGCTAACATCAGAAGTGGAATTCGAACCAACGTTTAACTGCAAACGGATAAGTTTTTTTTTTGTCGTGTTTTTTTTTTGGTTTTTGTTGGTTTTGTGTTTTATTTTTTCTCTCGTTTGGTTTAAAATGAATCAAAATACAGAAGATTCCCAAAATGCAATTCAAAATCCGGACGGATATCCGATGGACTTAGAACAAATGCACGATGCCGTTAATAGCAAATTTTTGATTGATGAATAATGGATTGAACAAATAAACGATTTAAAGAAACGAACTAAAATATCCGATTTCATTATGATATTGAAAGAGGGAGACGCTCTACGAGAAAATGAAAAATAAAGTTTTTCGATGGATGGAAACCATTTGATAGGAGTTGGAATAATTTGTGTATGACTTTTGAATAACGTTCCCCAAACAAGAAACATGGCACACGAAGCTAAACAAGGCAGCTAATATAGAAAGTTCAAACCTTGTTAGTTTATGTGAATACGGAATAAAGAAAATACGTAGTACCAACCTCAACTGGAATGGCAGAAAGTAATACGTTCCATTGGTGGAATAAATAACGATATTATTCGACAAAGAATACGAATAAATGTACCAAAGAATCAACAAGATCTTAAAGCTTTACTTCGACAATATGATAGCGAAATCAAAGATGATCATCGAAGAGTACCAAAACAACTCAAGCTAGATACTATGCAATCGTATGAGAAAAACAGAAATTATCAAAAAAGTGTTTCAACTGTAAAAAAATAGGTCATTCAAAGAAAGACTGTAAATATTCAGAAAACCCGAAGCATGCAATGAAAGAAATCTAAATTAAGAAGCAAAAGAAGTGTTATAATAGTAAAGAAATTCAACTTGTAGCTGAGGATTGCAAAATTGGCTTTGAGTCTACCGCCTTGCAAGCTCCTGGAAGAGAAGTCGATAGACAGTAGTTGTATTCCTGGCGTAGATCATGGGCTCCCAACCGGTGGTACGCGGAAACGTTTCAGGTGGTACGCGTAAGTGATGTGTGCAAGAGTGAAGATAAGTTCCATTACTCCTAATGTTGATATTTTAAATTTTAATCTTTAAAAAATCGTTAAAAACTCGCTATTCTAGCTCCAGTTTTTAGAAATTTTTCCCAGGTGGTACGCAGGTGCAAAAAGGTTGGGAACCCCTGGCGTAGATTGATTGGTTGGAAGACGATTCGGCGTCCCGGATTGTGCGTTGTCATGGGAAATTATGGATTGAACTTGGCGTAGTTCTCAATGATGAGACCCCGAATTTGATATGTACTGGATAGTGATATAAGTGTGTTGTCAGGAATGGACGAAGAGTGGAAATGTGGAGTCCCGAGCGTTGGATGATTTTTGTATATCGGTGAATGCACCGTAATCTTGGTTGTGATTGGCGCATTTCTGAAGTATCCGTATATTTGCTCTCGTAGAGAACAAAACTTCTAAACAGTCTATAGTTACTTTGGGTTTTTTGTTTAAACGAGCTGGCATCCAGGGGCAGTCATGACTGATAAAGCGGAAATTTTCACTTCATCGGAATTCGTTAATTGTTTTAAACGAGAAGATGTTGAATTGCACCTTAAAAATGTGGGAGTGCCCAGAGGTGGCGGACAGGTAAAATCAGTGATAAAAGTCTTGTCTGATCTAGTGAAAAGTGCGTTGAACAACAGAAAGGAGATTGAATGGTTTGCAATATTGACCGGAATTGAAGCAGTACTTAATGAAGGTAAAAGTTTGGCAACTTGATATACGTCGGATGCATTTATGTTCTGAGGGAAGAATCGCGCAAGCGGAAATAGGATTTGGCAACAGTAAGATTTGGAAAGCTAAGCGGGAGGTTTTTGGGACTAAGCAAAATTATAGAAATGCTGGCTAACGAACGTTGTGTATTTGGAGGTTGGAGAAACTAGTGAAAGAGGCTACTTATGAACAGTTGAGAGGCTGGTTTAACAGACAATTTTGAGGAAAATATGACTAGTGAAGCAATTTGATTCATTGCTTTTCTTTGGTAAGTACATTTATACTATAATGTACATTTTCACATATAGAAAACAATACTGAAAGTAGCTGTTTACAGTACAGAAATGTCAAAACCTCAATTGTTTTATGTGCAATCCTACTAAAATGTACACTTTGACATATATTTTTGACGTATTTTGTGAATTTTAAATATTTTATTGCTTAGCAACATACGTATTTCGTTAAATTATTATCGTACATTTTTGCAGAAAATGTGCATTTCATTCCAATTACACATAAAATAGTTTATGCGCTTTATCCTTAAGGTGCCTTTTTGGCATTTGCGTGGTTATAGACTTCGTCTGCGCCTCAGTCTATAATTTTCCGCGCTCATGCCAAGAAGATGCACTTTCAGGACTTGGTGCATAAATAACTATTACGGACGGTAGAATCAAATTATTATGGCGTTGCGGCCGAGTTATTTAAGGCGTTGCGGCCGAGTTATTTAAGGCGTTGCGGCCGAATTATTTAAGGCGTTGCGGCCGAATTATTTAAGGCGTTGCGGCCGAGTTATTTAAGGCGTTGCGGCCGAGTTATTTAAGGCGTTGCGGCCGAGTTATTTAAGGCGTTGCGGCCGAGTTATTTAAGGCGTTGCGGCCGAATTATTTAAGGCGTTGCGGCCGAGTTATTTAAGGCGTTGCGGCCGAATTATTTAAGGCGTTGCGGCCGAATTATTTAAGGCGTTGCGGCCGAATTATTTAAGGCGTTGCGGCCGAGTTATTTAAGGCGTTGCGGCCGAGTTATTTAAGGCGTTGCGGCCGAGTTATTTAAGGCGTTGCGGCCGAATTATTTAAGGCGTTGCGGCCGAATTATTTAAGGCGTTGCGGCCGAATTATTTAAGGCGTTGCGGCCGAGTTATTTAAGGCGTTGCGGCCGAGTTATTTATGGCGTTATTCAAAATTCAAAAAAAAAAAAAAAATGTCACGGGGACGCGACAATTGCAGGATGGCCGTGTTAGAATAAGTGAGGATTACTAAACCTGAACCCGGACCTGTATATGACGTTAATGAAATACTCTGCCCTGACTAATAATTTTAAATAAATGCGTTGAGTAAGTAATACCAACCTAATTTGGTATTATTAGGTTGGTAATCAACTATAACAGTATTACTATATCAAAACACAGTTTATCATAGGGGTGTGAAGACAGTAGAAGAACCTAAATATAGAAAATCGAGAAGAATATTATTTTAGCTTCATTTATTGCAAATATTTTGGCTCACGCTAACATATATATTAAAATATTTTAATATTTTAATATATTTTAAAATAATGCATTTTTGGGGAAAACTTATAAAATCTTTTTTAAAGTTCTTAAAAAGACCTTTATTTTTGTTTTTTATAAAATACCGTAGCCTCAAAACTAAGTGAGCTAATAACAAAAATAAAGTAGATCCTTATTTTTTTCATATAAATTATAAATATAATTTTTTTAGCCCTTATTTTTGAAATGGTTTAAGCTGAAAGGGTTTGAACAACATGTCAACTATTTACGAACATATGCAAACTTTAAACGGTCATATTTTATACAATTTTTATACTACAACAAAAACCTAAAACCTACAAGCCAAACCTACAATTTTTAATTTTATAAAATTTTGCGTATCATTAATTAATTTTGAGATATTTTTAAGAAAAGGCAATTTTTTGCAAAATTGCAAAAATGCTCTCTTCAAATCAACCTCAAATTTTTTCAAAACTATGAACTTTAAACCTGTAAAACTACTAGAGCATATTACAAGTAAGTACATAAATAAAGTTAATTGTGAAGTAGTATAACAATTATTTTCAATTGAGATGGTAATTAAATTAGGGGGTGATTTTAACATTTTTTGTCGCCGAAATAAATAGAAATCAGCTTATCATATTTAAAATTAAAATATACAAAAAATCAATTTATCATAGCTCGCTTAGTTTTGATGCTATGGGGTTTAACAAAAAACAAAATTAAAGAGTTTTTGAATATTAAAATATATTAAAATAATAAAATATTTTAAAATATATTTTTTAGCTAAAAAAAATATAAGTTATTTAGAACGCAAGATTTTAGAAAAAAACATGAGTTTTTATTTTTTTTCATATTGTTCCACCATTTCAAAAAATTTGAAAAAATTCATGAGTGTAGAGGAGTATCATAGACATTTTTTGACAAATTTTGGTGAGTGACATATTTTAAAAAGGCTAAAAAAAAAGATTTTAATTTTCTATCGTCTGCCAAAAATCGGCTTTTGGTTAAAAAATCATGATTATATTTTTTTCTCATGTCTTAAACTCCTAAAAATTAGGAAAAAATTCATCATTGATCAATTGTAAATTTTACTATAAAAATAAAATTGAAAAAACAGGTTATTTTGAAAATCTCGACAACCGTTAGAGTTAAAGAGCTAAAAATTGGTGTGAATTATTTTTATTCGACACCAAATCGATCCCCTGAGTATGAGCCAAAAAAGTAGCGGGGGCAGATTTCTCATATTAATCCGGCTATGCCCTTTAAAGATTTGAACAAAAATAAATTACTAATCTAATTCTTGCATTATCTTCCTGTTTTATTTAATATACGAACGTCCTGGTAATATTTCCCTTGTTAGCTACTAAACAATCATCTGACGTAGCAAAACCTCCGCAACACGTAAGCTCTGGTACTGCAGAAAAGAGTCAACTTTTGGCTAGTCGCCCATGAACAGCACTTCACAATTTCTAATAAATTATTATCATTGCTTTTAAATATAAGGATCCACCAGATACTTTGTGATGTTTCATAAATTTCTATGAAATTTTTATGTTTTATGCCAAAACTCCTTGGCATGGTTTAATTTGAGTTTGACTGCCAAGAAATTGTGGTCCAAATATTGACACTACTAACAAGCACAAAAATTTCTTGGTGCAAGAGTTATCCTTTTTATAAGCATTGAAAACTTATTACACGAAAATTCACTTTGCTGTTTGAGTTGTTCTAATTTCACCACTATTTAAAAATAGCAGCCACTAGCAGTTAATGTTAAAATGTTAAAAATTTATTCCATATTTCCAGAAAACCTTTAATTGTCCTTTGTTTAAAATTTGTATGCATTTGAATATTATGCACATGTACATTTTTTATAACTTTATGGATTAAGGTTCTGTAATTGCCACAGCGAAACGAATTTACGAGTCACTTAAACTTTAATGCATGCATGGATAGGTATGGCTGCATGAAACGTTGAAATTTAACAAAAATTATGCACATTTCAAATTTTATTTCCTAGTAAGTAATCCGGATTAATTGAAACAAATGCAATCCGGACTATTCGGATTTTCAAAGCGTTTCGTCTATTTGCACTTTACTGATTCGAATTTTAAAAAGTAGCTACTAATAATCGACATTACGTAAACCAAACGTTTTTTATGTAAAAAGAATCGAAATTCTATAAAATCCGAGTTATTGTAATTCTATTGTACGGAAAGAATACGCACAAGAATAATATTATTATTTCAGAAAATTGAAAGCCAACAAATTATTAAATCCCCATCAATCAAAGCAAGCACCAGTACAAGTGAGACTTAAATTTTAGGTAAAATCTGAATAACCTAAACCAAAAAATTGAACAAGATTATAATACTTCAGTTAACTCTAAATTGCGTGTTTGATGAATACCGTGTAAGTTAATGACGAAAAGGGCTTATTTATCGACAGCTTTCATATATTTCCATTAGACTTTCTAAAATATCCATTAATTTTTTGATTCGTAACTAAATCAAAAGCATTGAAGGCCTCACTCTATAACCTCGTCGAAGAAAGTGTTGTGAATTTTCATTACAAATAAGGGATTATTTTGAAAAATAATCCACGTTGAAAGTATTGATTTCTAACCCAGAAATTGTAGCAGTTTTAGGTTAATTTACTCAAACTTAGCCCCTGAGTTTATACATCTAATACCAGATAACTCCAAAATTTTAAAGTTAGCTTTATTATAGTTTTTCCACAAATCAATATTTAAAAGCAAACAACTGAAGTTGATTTACGTCCAGTCTTTGATTATTATTTAATGGTTTTTTGTGCAAGCCGTTAAAGTAGGCACATCATGTGAAAGTCCTTTAGCAAATTTCTTCAGAAAAGTGACAAAAAAAGTTTATTATTAGTTTTACAGACGAAAAAGCTGCTTGTGTAGAATTTAAAGTGATTTTCTGCAACTTTGAGTTATTTTGCGATTTTCTAAAGGAATAAATGTTACGCTGCATAAAAATTTTATTCATCCTTGTAAACTGAATATCACAAATCATGTTAAGTTGGATTTGTTTTTAAATGCGTTTGCTGATGATCAATCATCGGAATCATCAAGAATCAACGGAATCATCAAGATTCACTGAAAGTTGAGAATAATGAACAAAATATTTTATGTGAAATATATGTATTTTTTTCAACACATCAACATTGAAAGACCTAATTAAAACAATGGCCCACAATTTTATGATTTTGTATTTGCACTATTATGAGATTAATTTTGATTTAAACAATTTTATAAAGTTAGCTAGCTTAAATCAACAGTTATAAATGTACTGTATAAGATTGTCAAAAGTTGATAATTTTGTTATTAGTAAAACTTAATTATATATAATTTTTTGACTGCAAATTTAAGATTCAGTTTTGAAGCACCAGCACCGACTAAATAAAAAATTCATTTTAACATTTTACTACTTTTGTATATCTTGTTCTCGGCATAAAAGGTGAAGCTTTTAAAATAACCTTCGGCTTTTAGTGTGTTCCATTCCTTGAAAATAAATTTATGTTCAACTGAACTATGCAAACCACTTATCATTTACTTGCTCATTACCATCGTCTCCTTCATTTTATTTTTAGATTTCATTAAAAAAAAAAAATTATTGACAGCATCGGTTCGTGTTACTAAATCGTAAAAGAAAAGTAATTAAGATAACTGCCTTTTCCTTAATTTTTCAACTTTATCGGTACGAATACATAGTTGAACATTGAAGTAATTTTCTTTATACAGAGTCCTTATCCCGTAATCGTTGCTCCTCTTAAGTTGCAACTTAATAGCTTTCGACTTTTTTCCTAGTCTAGTGAATCATACTTATGTAGTAGTTAATTATTTTTGGAGACGAAATCGATAGGTACAAGAAAATTAAAAATCAAGGAAATTGGAAGACAAATTGAAGTTCGCGATAATCATTCAGAAATTATTAATGGTTTTCGTGTACAAAAGCGTCGGATACAATCCACAAATTGGTATGTTCTTACAAAAGACATCAATTTTAAGACAGAAAAACCAAAGTGTCTTTCTTTTATCAAAATCTACAAGCAGCATCTAAATGAGTAATGACATCAATTTTATATTTGAAAGACATATCAGCCTGCTATGCTTCATTATAAAGTGGTTGTTCCCAATCAGATAACTTGCAGGAATCTGGAGTGTTAGGTTACCAAACTGCAAACGTTTTTTGTTTAAATTAGAGTAATTATATTTAATACACGAAAATTAAAAAGTGTCTACTTGCATTAAAGATTTGTTATTCAAATTTCTAAGAAAATTGAAAGCTTCGAGAAGTTGCAAAGGTTCTATTTTTGTCTAAATTTTGCTAATCTACGGATACTGCTACGCTAGAAATAAGGTTAAGATCTCAGAAAGTTTAATTATAAAATTTTTCAAACTAGATAAAATAAAAACAAGAGAAAATAATTACTGAAATGCAGAGCAGAATTTAATGTTTAAAAAGCCTTGGAGATAGAAGCAGCGATGTATAACTTAAAATTTGAGCGCTAAATATAGCAAAAAATATTTTTTCTTTTACCTGACTAACCGAACTACTAGCACGTCTTGATCCGCCCTCAGAGAATCCCGACACATTACTATTATATCCTTGGTTAATCACACCTCTTGAAGACGACCGATAAGGAGAAGTACTTCGACAACGGGATCCTTAAAAAGATAATTAATTGTGTTGGGTTCTCTCGCACCGCTTCACTAAATTTATTAAAAATCTTCAGTTTTTTCGAGACTTTAAATCTTATTATAAAAGCTACTTTAGAAATTGAAACGTTTCCGATCGAATTGATTAGGTATTAACTCGAACTACTTACCGGAAGGATTATCCGCACTCGAACGACGTTCGCTAACGAGAGGTTCCTGAAACGTTAGTGTTAAGCTGCCTCGTGGACTCCTGGTAAAATCTGCCGCTAGGTTGTTACGTGGCGGTGCAATGCTGCCCCTAGGGCTTCGATTTATATTGTTTTCTGGCCCTATGCTACCTCGAGGACTTCGATCGTACGGATATTCACTAGAAATACTTCCTCTTGGAGTTCTAACTGAGAAGACATCGGGGGCGATACTACCACGAGGACTACGATTATTCCTATTACATGATTCTTCGTTAGGGCTCGCTTTTGTGTTCCATGTTGTTGATTCAGATGGTGTTAAACTTGGCCGTTGACTTCTGTTTGTGTCTGGTACTAAACTATTTCGAGGACTGCGATTAAAATCGGGTGCTAAACTTAATCTAGAACTGTGAGTATTATTGTCAGGAACGAGACTGTGTCTATGGTTTTGACTAGAATCAGGAACTAAACTGTTTCTTGGACTTTTATTTATATTTTCAGGCACTAAACTGTTTCGTGGACTTCTATTATATGTATCCGGAACGAGACTGTTGCGAGGGTTAAGCGCCGAATCGGGTGGAACCAAACTACTTCGAGGACTTCGTAAATAACTATCGCCAGGCACTAAACTGTGTCTCGGACTTCTTAAGTTTCCTAAGTCAGGAACTAAACTATTTCGGGGACTTAATGCTGAATCTGGTACTAAACTATGTCTTGGACTTCTACTGGAAGAATTATCGAGGGTTAATGAGTTTCGAGGATCAAACGATATGTCGGGTATGATACTAGCTCTTGGACTCCGCATCATGTCGGAGCCCAAGATACTTTTTGAAACACTTTCACTATCTACTGGGGAAACCGCGATACTGGCTCTTCGACCTGGACTTGTTCCTGCCGACCTTGATCCTCGTATCGAAGGTGACGCCGCGCTCCTAGAAGCACGACGTCGACGCGATGATGTACTTCGATGTAGCATTGTGGTTCCTCTTACATGATGTCCTTTCTACCTCGTTTTTTGATTAGGTTTTTCTTCCTGAAAAGAAAAAACTTGATTAATGGTTTTATTTACAAACTTTGATAAACTTTAAGAAGGCTCTTTGTAATTTATGCTAGTGAGTTTTGCATACACTCAACCCAAACTTTTTCAGGAAGAGTGTAAAATTTTCAATGAAATAATAAAGGATTTAAAATTTTAACCGAGCGTTATTAACTGTCACAAGTCACGAAATTTATATGAGGTAAAAGTTGAAATAATTCATGTTGAGACTCACGTACTACGAAGCTGCTTGGAATGTCATACAAATTGAAGTTTGATACATTGTGTACAATTTTCTATATTTCAGCGTGCTTCAGCTGTAATGATATAAGATCACATCATTTAACCATCTATCTAACACTATTAATAATTTTCCACCGAAATGTTTCCCTTTTGTTTCGCTATTTCACCAACACTTGGAAACGTAAATTGTTTTGCAAATTGAAACAAATTAAGGAAATGTCGACTGGCATGATGAGAGAAAAATAAACATCATCAAACCCTTTTACGATTTTCACAATTTGTTGCATTACATAAAGTTCCAAATTAACTGCCCGTGAACTATAAAGTAAAAATACGGAACTTGTAATGGCATGCTAAAAAAATGTGCGTGCGTGATTATGTAACATAAACCATCGGCCAAAACTTTAATTAAAGTATGTAAATAAATTTTAGATGGTGTAATTTTGGTTTACTGTTCAATTAAAACGTTGAACTCGACATAAATCAGTGAAATTTGCACGAAGGTTATGCTAACTTAAAACTTTTGTAATGAGAAGTTTACAAACGACAGATGACGCTCTTTATCATCTTCAATGCTAAAATATGAAAACTGAAATCTGAAATTTGTAACAATTTTTGGAGCCACTCCGAAAGTTTATAAAATATGACCCACATTATTTGTAGTAATTTTTTGTTCTGGGTTAATGTATGTTTAGTGGAAAGAGCTGAACGTTAATAATATGTTGCTCGGGAACGAATGAATAACTATTATGGATGTTAGATGATTTTATACTATAATATAAATTTATGTAATTTAATGTAAACTGTCTAATTGATTTATCAGAGACTTTTTTGTAATTCATATTATGAGTTAAAATTAGCGTTAGGCTGTGGTTACATTAGCTCCAGATCAGATCCAATCCGAACAGATTAAATTTGTTTCGACGAATCAGAAGAGAGAAAACGTGTACCTACGTTCATGACACTTTACTTTAGATCCGCATAGAGAAAATGTGACAAAGTCACGGAAGGCTTTCCATCCAGATTAGATTTATCCTGACTAATCGGATAATTTTGATCAACCAAACACTTCAGCTATTATAGTAGATGGTAAATTTTATACAATTTATTTCGTACACTGAGCTCTAGTGACTGTAAGCTTCTTTACCAGCTTTTGTGTGAAGTCATTTTTAGTGTCTATTGCTACTCATGTTCCTATTGTTTATACAAACAAGTAGGTCAGCTGGTTTAGATACACTTGTATTTTTTGTAATTTTGTATTTGAGTTGGGTTCGACTTAATGTGACAGAATAATTTTTTTTTGCATTGCTTCAGGATGTCTTGTATGGCCATTCTGGATAGGGCTTACTTTTCTTTACTATGTAAATTTTAATACTTTTCAGTTTGTTTATAATGTTTTTTATTAGTTATCTGCCAGCTAAGCACTCTCGTAAGGAAGACACAAGATCACTGCCCTCTCAAAACTGCACATAAAGAAAAAACAAGGATTTAGTTCCGGTTGTCTTATCATTGAAAGCATCGTCATTTTATATTTTGTTTTCTTCTAATTTGAATATACAAAGGCAGTTATCTTCTTTTTAGCCGTCTTTTGTCCACTGCTGGACAAATTCCTCTCCTAACTTCTTCTAAGCCTCTCTATCTTTAGCAACGTGGTGCCATGATTTTCCAGTCTATTATAGTTTTATATCATCAAGCTATCTTTTTCATGGTCTACCTACACTTCTTTTTGTTAGTATTGAGCGCCATTTAAAAAGAGAAATAACCACTCTTTGTATGATTTTCCTGCGACATCCTCCACCCAGTTTTACTTCAAACTTGCCGTTCTTCTGATTATAAAATATCTGTCGCTTTCTTTATTTTTTTATTTCAGTGTTTCTGATTGTATCTTTTAGACTTAGGCTAACTCCTAACAGCTCCTAGCTCTTTCCATCGCTCGTTCTGCAATACGTTCTAGATATATGTATGTATTCTTCTACTTTTTCTATTCTTTGATGGTTATATTTATATATAGAATATTTTTATATTAATTTCCAGACTCATTTGTTGCGCGGCCTTGCCGATTTCCATTAGCATCTGTTCCAGTTCTTCTTCATTTTAACTTATAATTACAATCACGTCCGTGAAACGGAGGTGGTTCAAGAATTTTCCGTCTAATTCGTTTGTTTCATTTTTTTTTACATGAAAAGAAGTCCCTAAAGTTTATCATGCCATTCTAAGGAAGCAAAAGTAACTACAAAAGTAGCTAATGAATACAACCATATGGGTATTGGTTATAATTTATAAATATTAATTAAAAACTCAAAAACTCAGTTTAATTTTAATAAATCTATCTCACATTAACCACAAATTTATTTTTAAGAAATAAAGAGGTTTAGCAAATAACCTAACCTTTACCAATCCAAAGTAACCCATGTCAATGGCAGATTGGTAACAAATAACCTAATTTGTGATATTCAAAACTTATCTGTATGGTTGCATATTGCATTGCATATAAAAAACAGCAAATTTCAACAAATCACCTAAGCTCTGATGTGCCAAATCTATCAAAGCCACAGCGTCTAATTGTCTTCTCGCCTAATTGGCGCCGCTCATATGTTCTGAAATGTGACTGCAGATAAATAAATCTAGACTCTTAATTAACGTAAAAAAGTGTCTTGACTTAGCAGGCCGCCATACCGTGCGTAATTGTTATTTTCTGAAATATAACAACTAATTTTTGCTATAGTGTCCTCTTGTCTTACGCCTTTTCGTATAAAAATTTTTGAGCTCGTTACGTCGTCAATTTTTATTTGTATTGTGGCGTCTTCGTAGATATTTTAATAGTGTTGTGTATCTTGAGTCGATTCTAACGTCACCCAGTCTTTCGTAAACCGCCCATAGCTCAATTCTATCAACAGCTTTCTAAAAGTTAATAAATTGTATCTTTATCGGAATATTATATTATTCTCATTTTTCTATCAATGTTCGCATGGTTTGCAGATGATCGATGGTATTAAAACCCTTTATAAAGCCAGCCTGTTCTACCGGTTAATAAAAGTCTAAAATATGTTTGTTGATCTTTAGATAATAATCTTTGTTAACAATTTATATAATTATGAAACGTCGGTAATTTCCAATATCTGTAATTTCACCTTTTTTATGTATTGAAATAACGTCAGAATTTCTCCATTCTGTTGGTATTTTTTCTTGCTGTAGACAGCGATTAAGTAGTATTTTGAAGGTATCTGTTAGTATATCTCCTCTCATTTTTTGATCATTTTTCATCTGTTTCAATGCTTCCTTAATATCTTTGGATGTAATGTCGGAAATTTCTTCCAAGCCAACGTTCTCTATAGTTTCATTCGGTTTGCTCTTGAAAGAGTTGTTTATTTTTGAGTCATATAGTTCTTTATAGAAGTTTTAAATTATTCTATAATTCTGTAACTGCTGGGTTGAATGGTATGTGATGCGAAATACAGAGAAAATCTACAAATGATACTTCCATAGCACCTCCACACCAACTCCACTCCCACCGGCAAGCGGTGAACTTTAATACGTTGAGCAATCTGATAAGTCTGGGTCTCAACTCTCAACTCAGAGGGAAGTCAGGTCAACAAGCAAACGGGAAAAATAACATATATTATTCTAGTAATTCTACTGAATCAGCATTTATTTTCAGAAAACTTTGATATTCATTCTTCTACTCCAGCATTATTAGCAATTATAGGATCTAATAACCTAGGTTAGGTTAGTTGGCAATAAATCGGCCCCATCACTGTTCTTCCAATTGTACACGCTTCATTATATCAAATACCAAATGTTTATTTTGGCTGGGTTTGCTCTAAAATTTTTATAAGCTCTACTGAACTTAAAATCAAATTTACCTTTTGTAAATATGTATTATAAGACTTTAATATTACTCAGAAAAGTAATCACCACGGATGCTTTTTTCAATTTTATCATTCTTCTTCTTCTTCTTCTTCTTCGCATTGCTTCTTGACAGAAGCGTCGTGACCAATTTAATATGTTATTATTAAATGGCTTTCTTGGCAGATTACTCTCGGTGGTTTGCCATTGCCTTCCAAGAGAAGAGGGTCATCATAAAGTTGGGTAAATTTTGTAGCTGGGTTGGGGATCGAACCTAGGGCTTTTCGCCTAGAGTCCGGTCCTTAGCCTGTTGACTTAGCTCACCTCTCATATTTTTTATCACCTTTCATATTTATCATTCTATTTGGCATAAAATACAAGCACATAATTTTATTAGAACTTAATAGGAAAATCGGGCTGAGGCATCGTTTGCTATAAATATTAAAAAATTGGCTGCTCTAGCTTTTGTCCACATTGAAAACGTAGAGGTTATATTTGACGACCTCATGCAAAATAATTTCTACCTGGGACATGAGAAAATTTTGAAACCGTTTGCTGGTTACTCTGGGAATATTTGTACTGGAGCAATTAGAAGCAGAAGAAATCTTGTACAAAAACCCATAAAAGTCTTTTGGTCTACTAGAACTGGCCGAATAACAGTGAATTATAGGTTTATACAAAATAATACGATACTATTTATTATATAGTATTTATTTTCAGCAAGCTTTGACAATTCTTCTTCTCGTTCAGAATTATTAACTTTGACTAATCCTTCCCATCATCTTTCTCTGTAATCTATCTCTCTCCGAGACCTTCTTTTTGGCCACTTTCTTTCGATTTTATTCTAGATCATCAGCTTTTCTATTGCTTCTAATCTTCGTGCAATGTGGCCAAGGTATTGCAAGTAGGACTGACTAATTTTAGTCGATACCCGTGTTCCGATCTTCATCTCTTTCACAATAAACACATTTTTGTAGTGTGTTGTCTATATGGAATTCTCAGCATTTTGCTCTATGTTTATATTTAAAAAAACTTGTTCTTCTAATATCCTCTTTCATTGTCCATATCTCAGCTACGCACGTGATCACTGGAAATGTTGGTGTTCTTTTTGCCATGGCCTGCCGTCATCATCTTTCTAGTGTACTCTCTTAAGATTTAACCAGTGAATCTTATTGAAACCGTGTCCCAAAATTTGGCTTTTATTTAGCCAAATTATTATTAAGAGTTATTATCTTTTTACTGATTGTACTTTTCTATTAGGATTTTTTTTTAATTTTCTGATTATAGAAAACTACATGTCGCACATGAAAACTTTTTGCATTTATTAATTTTGATTATCCTGAAACATAGAAGACTGAAACTCTGGATCAAAGGATTTGATAATAGATGTTATGAAATAAAAAGACTCCTAAAAATAGAAATAAAGAAATTTGCCTTATATGTGATTGTTGAGGTTAAAAGTCAATCTCACCTGGAATGATCTTAAGAATTAATATGAAAATTTTGATAAGCAATCAAAAAAAAAATTTGCACAATTTATAACCGGTCGCGCTGCGTTTAACAGGTGGGCTATAATAATAATAGTAGGACCCAATAAATAAAATTCAGTCGCGTTACTTGAAGAATTTATTATAAAATTTGTAATTATAAAATTTACCATTATCAATAATATTTTGTTGGTGTTGGAAAAGCAATGGTGTATGTTTAGGTATTTGTGATTTCCCAAAATTTCAATGCTTTTAATAAATTGTATACTTCCATATTTTAAACACAATTGTGGAAGGATGATAAATAATAATAAATATTTATTTGTGAATATATGTTGTTATCATTATCAACTAAAAATTAGCATGTTTAAATGAGTAGTCAAAGTTTTAGTTTCAATTGAATTAAATCCGATTATAGGTAGGTATATTTAAAAAAAAGAGTCTAATCACATGTGCTATAAAACCCTGAGCAAGCTTAATATTGATAGATATTTAGCTTTAATCCCCAATTTAACAAAGTTTTACTTTTATTCTAATTTTAGAGAAGGTAAAAATTTTACATTTTATATGTAACTTTTGTGCACGGCAAGTTTGTAGAGTTAGTATATGAAAATTCTTTATCCACATAAAATAGAACATAGCTACAAAAATCTAATTAATTTTGTAAGCAAAATGAAACAGTTCGTTATAAAAATATTGCATTAATTAGTTCTAAGTTTCGGTTGTACATGACTCCCTGCGTTACTAACAGACAGATATATACAAAGCTGTCATTTTATTAGTGTAACTTGCATACAAAAGAAAGTGTCATGTAGATATATTCTGTTTGATTTTAAACAAATCTCAAAAACTTTTATTTTTACTAACAAAGAGATAATCTTATGTGACATAGAAACGCAGGTTTAGATTGTTAGTTGCTGCAGAATAGGAAGAGATAAGTCTAAATTTGACATTTTTCTGGAGAATTGATTAAAATTTAAATGTGCACTGGTAAATCAGTGTAAATGATCATTACATCATTTAATGATGTACGTACTTTACCGCGAGTACTAAAAGGAGTTCATACTGATTTCAGTAAACAGTGAAAAGTGTTGAATTCAGACTTATCTAGTTCTTTCCTAGAACCATGAATTTCATTACCTACGTATCAGTATTGATTACTGTATAATCTGTTCTTCTGCTGTGACATAAATTACGGAACAAACTTATTCATTAAAAATAATTTATTGTCATTGTTAAAATGCTGATATTTCTGCTATTAAAACAACTTTTGCAAGTTGCAAATTAGTTTCAAACATCCTTTTGCTAATGGCGTCTGATGATCTAATTTTGTAGAAAATCCTATAATTGAAACTATGACGGTCGTCAGTAAAGCAGCTTAAAGACTGTGGTTAGTGAAAAACTTTATGTTAAAAGTAGTTCGACTGCATAAATTAGTTTGCCACACTTCAAATTTAATGGATAATTATTAAAATCGAATAGGTATTAAAAACTTCATCTAATTTATTATAAGAAGAAAATTGGCTGTTTTACTTCTTTAGGTTTCCAATAAAAATATATTTATAATTTTTGTTTTGTTTGTTCCTAGCATGAACCACCTCTTCCGCTGCAGCGAAGCCGGCAACTGTTTGTAATCTATGATTCTCTAAATTAACTCCAAATATTCGTTAAAAAACTAAATAAATAGTGAAGCAATTGTAATCAATACTATACAAGATGATTCCAAATTTCCCTGAAATCTCAAACTTTCCTCTTTGGTAGAACTGAAATTGGATAAGTTCGTTCGTCCCAATTTGTTCAGTTTAAATTACTAATTTCATTCTGTTCCATTCGATACTTTTGAATAATAAGCTTGTGAAATTTTATCTTCTCATAAGCAAGTCTACTCCTGTTTTTTCGATCTAATTCTTTTCTCTGTTACTATAAAAAAAATTACAATTGATTAAAGGTTGGATGCGATTGAAAAAAATTTCCTTAATTTGCAATAAATGCAAAAAATAAAAGAAGTAAATCAAGAATTTTGTCCTATTTGGAAGTTAATAAAAATTTGATTACTTTTATTTCAGTTGTGAGTTTTTGCCCAAAAAAAGGCTAAGTGGAAATTCAATTAAGTAACTTTAAGTATATTTATTTTAATTAATATAAAAATAAAGTTTATAATTTTCAATTTTAAATTCAAACTAAAACTTTTTGAAACTTTTATTAAGAGTTAAGTTTTTACCGGAATCAAATGTAAATACATAGTTGATATTATAAGATTATCAAATAAAGTTAAAGCGGCGTTTCATTCCAGTAAAGTAAGTAATAGACAAACTGATATTTAAGTGATTGATAATTTTTTGCAGTACCTACCAACTTAATCTATGTTTAAAGAACTATGTGTCGAAAACCTCAAGAGGACCCTAGATTACGTTAATTGAAAGACTGGCTTTGGCCGTAATTCCCTTGACCATACCACTACTCCCAACATATACTAACAAGGATTTCGTTTATGATTTCACTTGAAACTTAGTAGTGGGAAATTTCGGTTAATATAATTTTCCATAAAATAACTGTAACAATTCTCCTTTTTACTCCCAATTAATTTCCAAGGCAAATGGTAAAATTGATTATAGTTTGTTAGTTAACAAAACTGTTGAAGTTGGGGCACTATGGGTCTGATAGGTTCTTCACTTGAATAGCTGATCAATTCTAGACCAAAATGATAATATTGGACTTGATAAATTTGCTTACACTGTTACAATCTTACTTTAATCACATTTTCGGTCTTAATTTTGATTAAGTTTTTCTGTAGGTTCACTAAAAGGTTTTGTAATTATAAATTTTGATCATACGTTAAATAATAATGACTGTAGTTTCCAATTTTTTGATTTAAGAAAATAATCCAGCTTGGAACTCCGAATTCTAAATTTTAACCAAATTTTTTACGATATGCCGCTGAGGGATTAAGTAAGAGTAGATTAAATGCATCTGTTATTAAAAACAGCAGTAGAAAAACTATTTTCTACACAAAACATCTCTTTGGCAGAAAGAATGAAAGTTTTTTTAGAAAGTTTCTAGACGAGGTTTATTTAATGCACCAGTTGGAAATAACTGCTTACTTCCATTTGCAAGACAGGGTTAAAGCTCTTTAACAAAGATTACATTTTCATCCTTATTTAAATCTCCGTCTCCACAATATAAATTAAAAATCACATTTTTTTAAGTTCTGGAAAGCAAGAAACAAATATTTTGGAAGTAATAAGAAGTTTTATCTATTCTCTCCTCAAAGATATATTGGTAGCAATTTATTTTGACTTGATTACTAAAGAACAAATTGTTACAAGGATAAAAAAAACAAATGATGCCCTGAACTACAACAATAAAGTTTACGTCTACCGAAAATGCCTGGAGTGCATTGGGTAGATTTTCATCTACCTATATCATGTTAACCAAAAACCTTCTATATTTCAGATTGGACTTTTCAAACTTTTTATTAATGCAATTTTAACAATAAAAAGGAGCTCTTCCGCGTTTTCACATCTTTTAGAGCATTATTAAGAATAACCATGTAAAAAGTAAAAAAATTAAATTACACGAAGCTGTAAAAACGAAATCGTCGAGGTCATATTTATTTTATATTATAGTGTATCTAATAGGTGACTTTACGACACTTCATACAAGAATTTCACTTTTAAGTGCTATAAAAACACCTCTATCACGCTCGATCATACTTTGGAACCTTCTAATGGTGGTATAAAATTATATCAATTTCACAGACGATTACCTTTTCCTTGTTAGAAAGATTAGGGCAAATCCTTTGAAAATGGGGTTAATGATGAGAACCGCAGAAAATTGGAAGATAAGGTGCGTTAAATGACGTATAGTTCAATCGGTCATTTAAGGCGAAGAGATTATTTAAACATTTAACTAGAAGATAGAGAAACAAAAGTTTAAATATTTGAAGGCACCAGAACAATATTTTGATGAAACTCGAGCTTTTCCTTTGATGGGTAGCTTAGAAATATATATTGCAAATTTTCTTGAACATGTCAAATTAATGACATCTTTGTTGTTGACAAAACTCTTTTTGTTATGCGACTTTCATATTTAAAAATTTAAGTTTAGGAAATATAGCTCAATTTCTATTCAAGATATTACCGTCAAGTAGGCGATAAATGACAGAAAAATCAAAGATAATATAGGAGTAGCATGCCCTGCTGCAGCGGGAGGGGTAGTTCATATGGAAATAACAATGTGTCGTAGAAAGAAAAACTTTAAAATTATTACCACAACAAAGCTATTCAGTCACAAGCAGAACTTTGATAACGGATGTTGATTACACGCAAGTCTCGTTACTAATCACTTACATAATTAATATTCATTTCAACATAGTTTATAAGTCCACTACAAATAAGAAAACCAATATTGCTCACATCAAAGAAGTTTTAATATGAAAAGTTTCGCGCACATTATGAAGTTGTTGGCGTTGCAGAAAGTGCAAGAAAATAATAACATTTGCTGAACTATGGAAAATAGTTTTGAAAATATCCAACGCATAAAAGCAGAAGGGTTGATGAGATATTATTTTATTGATAACAATATACAAGAGGGTATACCTGCAACTGACATTGCAAGGGTTCTCGTGACTGATTATCTAGGTGGTTTTCCATTGCTTTCCGTGAAATAAACTTGTAGCGGTGATATTCAGCTTATAGAATTGAATAGAAGGTAAAATTGGCCTTCAGAAGTAAACGTTTCTGCGATATTGACTATATCCGGCGTAGTTTGAGAGAACTTCTATCAGTTTTTTTTTTGCAGAACCTTTAGGATCTTTCCTAGGAATTGTGAGGTTAAGAGGCGTCTATATTAAAATTTTATAATAATACCTCTAAATATTGTCATGATGTTTTGAAAAATAACACCGTTCGTGCAAAACTTAACGCTTGTTAGTTGAATGTCAAGCAAGTTTGATAAATTACATTAGTAAGGTGTTAAAGGAAGAATATGAAAGTGTTTAATTAATGAAAGGAAGGAGGCAATGAGTAATGTTAAACTTGAAACTAAAAATATTTTAAAATTGTTGAGAAAATTAAATTAATTAACCATCGTAAAAATATTAAATTAAAATACGAGTAATTATAAATTATAAATATAGCCTGAAGTAAATATCAGAAAGCGCATTGAAATTATTACAAAAAGTTTGTTTACCGTTTACTGACATTTGTTCGAATGCGAACAAAAAATTGTTGCATAATAAAATTCCTGAAATATCTGTTTTTCTTTCCAGAAGGTTAATTAGTATTTTCTGAAGAGCATTTGATTTGAGTTGAAATAATAGGTCTCTGCGGGACTTAAAACCCATCCCGACCATCACGACTGTGGCTACGTTAGGCCCAGATCAGCCTAAACTAGACCCAAAAAAAGGCTCTAATTTAAACAAATAAGATTTATATCTATATCTGATGTTTCCTCCGTTAGAATCATTTAAAAATGTTTTTGACTAGTTTACTGACTATAATATTGATATACCAAACAGTTGTTGAATAAAGAAGGAGTGTAGTTTAGCCAAAAGTTGAAATAGCTATCGTTCAAAAACCAAACTGCCAGGAAGATGGCAAAATACAAACAAAAAGACCACAGCTTCGTTCATCAAAAATGTATTGGAAAATATGGATTTTCTTCCCATAGAACTTACCACAGGTACAAATGTTACCATCGTGATAAGTGACTTTAATGCTGAGATTAGTATAGGAAGAGAAAAAACAGCAGTAGGTGGATTCGGATTGCGACAGCGTAAGTAAAGGGGTAAGAGATTAACACAATTCTGTCACAAAAATAGACTTAATAACACTTGGTTCCAACTGCCTGCTAGAAGACTTTGTATATGAAAATCACCCCAAAATAGACCCGAAGCCGTTATCATCAGGAACCAGATAGGATTACATTATAATTAACTCTAGATTTTGAAATACCATCAAGTCTGTAAAAGCATACTCAGGTGCGGATTTGAATTCGGATCATAGTCCTTTAATAACAAAAGTTAAAATAAAATTGAATAACTTATTCCAAATAGAGTCATTGGAAAGAAAGCTGGATCTACAAAAACTGAAGGATTGAACCGTAAGAAACATGGCTTCTAATGAGGTGGACAACAAAATGATGAACATAAAAGATACATCAGAGATGGACTATGGAGCGTCGCCAAAATAACACTGGTAATCCAAAAGAAGGAAGGAAAAATATCGTGGATTAGCAATGAAATACTGGAACTAATAGAATCAAAAAGAAATTATAAATGAAACACGCATAATCATTATAAAATACAAAAAGCAATTACAACAAAAATTAGAAATGCGAAAGAGAATTGGTTCAATGACAGATCGCGAGCTGAGAATTATAGTGTTCTATCTGACTTTTTCTCAATTTTACAGGAGAGCGATTTTAAAAAATACCTTCTGAATTATTGAGAATTTCTGTTCAAATTCAATATTTTTTGTTACATCATATAAGATAATAATATAATAAGCAAATGTATCTTAAATGAAACCTAGTAAATAACACTGATAATATTTTACAAATATTTAAAAAATAATTGGAATGCAGTTAGAACAATATGAATGAAGTTACGAAAAAGTAACTTCGTTTAACTTTCTGTGGTGTAGTCGAAGCAGTAGCTTCGCGTTAACTTTGTTTGTGCATCCGAATTATTAATTTGGTACAACTTTTATTCCGACTTAGTGCCGAATTTATCTGAAAAATATTTCGAGAGATCGTAAATAACGGAGTTACAACTAATTACTTTATAACTAAAATGTTAACATGTGCGTTTATTTAAACAACTTAATCAATTGTGCTAAAATTCAAACTGTTCACAAGTAAAAGTGAAACAAATGCAACTTCGTAATATCTACTTTTGTTTAAATGCAAATTACTAATTAACGACAAAATGCCGAAAAAGGTGAATGGATTACCTATCTAAATTTATCACTTTAATGGACAATTCCTGCACATGGAGGAAGAAATACTTACCGAAAGGACCATGGTTTGCTTCAATAGTCTGGAAACGAAATTCTTTGAATTTGAAAAATTGAAGAATAAGTGTTTTAAATTCCTGGAACTTGGCTTGCCGATTTTTAAGAAAAATCAAAGGTTAGTGTGCCATGTTAATTTTAAGAAGTGTAACAATTAATAACTAATGACGATTGACTTTTTAAATTATTGTTGTTGCGACCCATTTGGTCGATATCTAATTAATTAACTACATAAAAAGTCAATTGTAATGGTAAAATGTACCGAATTTTATTTAATCCAATGTGGATGAATTTATCGTCAATTGTTTATTATGATTAATTTAAACGAGGTAACTACTCAGTTACAATTTTATTTAAGCTAAAATTTGGGGAAACGTTTCAGTCAATTAGGTAATTTAAGAAATTATTGTGTTTTATGTATCGTATTTTGCAGGTCATTGTTTATTAGCTTAAATTATATGTATGAAACGCATATTTCTTGTTATTTGCGTACGCCGAATTTATTTCAGAGATTTTTCGCTATCGTAAAAAAAGAGGTAAGCAAGTGGTTTGGTTTCAACGCAGGTAGTTACCCTGAGATTAGAGTAATTGCTGGTTCTTGGATTTTTTCAAAATTCAAAGAATCTGCGGGGCACTCCGACTAAATGAGCGAAACCGGAGGACGCACGAGGGGGTGTATCATATTATCAAAACAAAAAATATAGAAACCACAACAAACAAATTTGATGCAATTATTATTGTTACTAAGCTATTGACTGCGCAGTCAATAGCGCTGATTGATGATTCTAAGGGTACGTTTATGTTGGAGCTGCGATAAGAGTAATAAGAGCGACGATACTAGCTGTGATAAGAGCATAGAAAATATTTCTATTGTACGTTTATGTTGGAGCTGTGATAAACGATACTAGCTGCGATAGAGCATAGCAACGACTTGAAAACTATGTACTCTTATGAAGCTGTTTATGCTAAAAATCCAAGGAAAAGACGCATGGCTAATGATATAGGGAGCGAATTACTCCAAATCGAAAGACAAAAAATTAAATATCTTGAAGGGAAATCAAGGCAGAAGACATCAGATGATGAGGAAGAAGATTTAAATTTTTTTAAAAGTATTTTACCCAACATTAAACATTTTACTCCGGTTCAAAAACTGGCTTATCGTATGAAAGTATTAAAAGTTACCCAAGAATTTTTACTAGAAACACCCGCATCTATTTTCAACTTGCCAGCCGACGATTTAATTGTTCTTGACCCTTAGGTTTTAGAAAAAAACCCTGCTGAGCCTGGTTATGATAGCGATATATAAAAAAATATTTGTTGTTCTCCTTATTTTTATAAATATATTACAATTAAATATATCGTCTCCTTAATACTACAATTGGGTAACTTGAATTTACTGTTATCAAGAAAATTGAAAAAATTGAAAGGATCTGGGACTTATCTACATTTTGCAAGTGGATAAATATGTTCTGTTATGTTTTTAAATATAAATTATCCACTTGCAAACTGTAGATAATTTCAATTTCTTTAATTTTCTTAATAACGGTAAATTCAAGTTACCCAGTTGTAGTATTAAAGGGACGATATACTATCGAATAAATATACTGTTTTTTTTACCTTATTGTAATCATTAGGCGTTCTTCAAGTCTAATCGGCCGTGCATGACAATTACGCCAACTCAAATTAATTTTATCTTGCAACATCAGCACTATATAATCAAAAGTTTCTTTTTTCATTCGCATGTATGCAGCAAATTTTTCAGGATCATTTCTTAAGTCATCATATAAATGATGAAATTCTCCAAGTTGGTAGCGTTTTACATTTAATGGATGAGCTGCATACCGACGTTTAGCTCGAAGTTTTTTCAGTAAATATAATTTTACTGCCGACGATGACAACAAAATCTCTTCTTCTAAATTCATTGTAGTATTGTAGAAAAATGCTATTGACATAAGTTCGTACTATAACCTGCAAATTTTATAGCGCTTGTGTCAGTAGCATTTTTCTACAATACTACAATGAATTTAGAAGAAG
This sequence comes from Rhagonycha fulva, assembly GCA_905340355.1. Classification (NCBI taxonomy): domain Eukaryota; kingdom Metazoa; phylum Arthropoda; class Insecta; order Coleoptera; family Cantharidae; genus Rhagonycha; species Rhagonycha fulva. Next base: position 43,686,086 of record HG996556.1, read on the forward strand.
AGATTTTGTTGTCATCATCGGCAGTAAAATTATATTTACTGAAAAACCTTCCAGCTAAACATCGGTATGCAGCTCATCCATTAAATGTAAAACGCTACGAACTTGGAGAATTTCATCATTTATATGATGATTTAAGAAATTATCCTGAAAATTTTTTCTTAATACTTAGCGGAAAATAAAACTGCGTCAGGCGAATTTTCTCTTAGAAATACGTAAGAATCCGTGGAAAAAGCTATAGTTTTCCAATATTTATTTTTTGGGATGAAACAAATTTAAAGGGTTTAATCTACCGTTTTTGTAAAATCCGACTAAAATTTTTGGACCCATAATGCTGGTTTTTCAAAAATTGCACTTATAAAGCTTTGCACATCCCTGTTATAAGAGCGAAGAATTAGTTTTCTTTGCTTTTGTCGCAGCTCTTATAAAATTGAAATCGTTGCTAGGATCGCCAACATAAACAGCTTCATAAGAATACATAGTTTTCAAATCGTTGCTATGCTCTTATCGCAGCTAGTATCGTTTATCGCAGCTCCAACATAAACGTACACTAAGGCAAATCAATAATATTAGTCTACATTTTCTCATATAGATAGAACGAGAATGATCTGATCTATCCAAAACTGTCAATAACTCAATTTGGCCAAAAAGTGCAGATAGAACACTATAATTCTCGGCTCGCGAGATGTCAAGAGGTCAAACAGCTTGAACAGAAACACGACAGTTTAAGGTCCGGTTGCACCAACGCATAATAAGGATTTAATAGAGTAATAAGCTATTACTAGATTAAAAATTGACATTTTGACATAAGATGCGTTGCACCAACGAGACTTAACTTATTACTAGATTAAAATCTCCACTAAAATGAATGACATATGTCAGTTTCCCTCGCAACAACATTTATTAAGGAAATTATTAGCAAAATTATTAAATATTTAATAAAAATTCCTTAGTTACCAAAAAAATGCGTTGCACCATTGCGACTTAGTTTAACAGGGTAATAAATTTAATAATAAGCAAATTGGCCAAAATTGGTCAATTAAAATTTTAAGTTGAAATTTTATTAGAAAAAATTTGATGAAAAAAGAAGATTTTTAAGTTATGTAGTACATAGAACTTGAAAAATTAATCGCTGAATTCAAAATTATATTATTATGAGTAGAAAATGTCAGCTACAATTTCTTTTTCGAGTACAGATAAAGATATAAATTTGTTAATTTGTTACTAAAGCCTCACATTTTGAGTAGTTAATATTCCTCTATGGATTTAATCACAATATGTGAATATTATGACAGTAATATTATGTTGTCGTTAATACAGAAAAGAAAAAGTTATTCATTACCACTGAAAAGAATTCGTATTTAATAATATTTCTCAAATATTAAAGTCTTCAAATTATTGCAGTTAGAAAACTGTTTTCTAATTGAGTGCTAAAGCAAACGAAGAGTTACTTCACTTTTTGCCACTGGATATTGAAAACTACTATTGGGCCAAGAAAATCAAAGCGTGATGCAAAAATTATTGGATATTTTCTCTTTTATAAAAATGATGACTTGGATTGTTGCAATTTCTGCTTATATATTTTGCTCAAGAACTTTCCATTACATTTTTTTCGTTAATTTCCATGATATATTTTTAATAATCACGTACACATTTACCTAGTGGCAGATCTAGGAATAGTTCAGGAGTTTAGGATTGAGAGTTAAGTTAATATTTAAAATTTTTTTATTAATTTTTCAACATTTGCATCTTCTTGGATAGTACGTGATTTTCCCTTTTATAGATATTATATAGATACGCTACTGTATTAACCTAAAATTAATATTTAAACAAGCGAGAAATGTCAAATTAGTATGGCGACCATTGTTGAATTTCATAATAACTAATATGAGATTTTTAATTGAGAAAAATGTTGGTGCAACGCAAAAAAATTTAACAGGGTAATAGTTTAACAGGGTAATAACTTTTACATATAATTTGACATAAATAATAGATTTTTAGGTTATGAACTACATCGAAGTTGACAAGTAATCGTTGAATTTTGAAATAAATTTTTTTAAACAACAAAACTTTTTCAAGGAAGCAAGCGAAAGATAGAAATATTAATATTTTGGACAAGCCTTATCAAAAACGAGGTAATTTTCTCAAGCTTCACAATTTTGTGGGCATAAATTTTAAACTTTGTCGCTTATGAAATTGTTTTTATAGGACCGGGCGATGTAAAAATTTTTTTATTTTTTTACATCTTCTGTGGCCGTTATACAATTCCAATATGCAATGATTTCAGCAAGAAACTCACGTCGTGAGATGTTCAAAAATCTAACAAATTGCAACGGTATATTGAAAATAATAAATTTACTCCCTGTGTATATAAAATGTGATTGAAAAAAGACATGCATTTTTTATTAGAAATGAAAATTAACGTGAAAATACACCATTATAAGGGCAGTTCTAACTGCAACGTTTTGACAATAGCGTTTCCTTAGCAATTATAAAAATATTAAACTAATAGCCTAATAACATTATTAAAATAATTTTAACAGAGTAATAGCTATTATGATAATAGCGCTTAATATGCCAATTTTAATAGACGTTGGTGCAACCCGACCTTAATCTACGTTATTAAAATAATAATAGAGATAACACACCAACAGAAAAAAAATAACAGGCATATTAAAAAAACAGCAATAATCGATTAGTTACAGATAGTGATGAGTAATCATAGATATAGAAGTGCTATATAAAGGACTTGTTTGACGACGATCGATAACCCATTGACGACCGATCCGAATGTGTTCTGTAGGAACCGGAGATTTTAAGAGATAAAATAGATAGCGCATTGAAACAGACAAAATCTAATAAAGCAACATAACCAGATTACATCAACACAAAATTACTTCAACTTATAGACAAAGACATAAATCGTTTTTAAAAATAATACACGCCCGCCTGGCCTGTGGAGAAAAATTGAAAAAATAATGGAAGATACACAATTTGGATTTAGAAGTGGACTAGGAACAAGAAAAGCCTTGTTTTTTGTTTAAGTCTTAGCACAGAAATGTCTTGATCAGCACTCATTGACTTGCTGTGAAGAATAGGTATCGACAGCAAAAACATAAATATTATACAGAACTTTTATTGGTCTCAATCGGCTTAATTCAAATTCGAAGATGCTACAACTAAAGATATTTAAATTCAAATGGAAGTTAGTCAGAGCTATGTACTCTCACCTTTTTAGAAAGCTTGCGAGGAAGCACAACACGGAATTAAAGTAAACGAAAGATTAATTAACAGCATGATTATAAGAATGACACCCTCATTCTTGCCAATAGCTCTGAAGATTTACAAATGTTAATTAACAAAATAAATGGGAGTCGGACACCAACCAGCGCTCTCATTTTAAAAATTTCTCAGACAAATTATGAGAGAAAATGGACCAAAGAGCAATTATCATTATCATCATTAAGTTTTTTATATTTTAAGTAAAATCACAGATTACTATACAGATAGCCAACCCCATTGTTATATTGGTTAACACATTTTTTACCTGAAATTATGTTAGTACTGGAGACGGCTACCAGAGGCGCATTTCTGGGAGACATCACGACATTGAACTATGGTGGCTACTGGATACGCTTCATAGATGTCGTTTCTAAAATACCTCATGAAATCTCAAGTAGAAAATTTTATTATAGATACATACATTATGCCGTTATAAATAGTTTCATGCCTTGAAGGAAAGTACACCCTTAAGCCGTATAGGTACTACCTGGGTAAATAATCTGGGAAACACACTTGAATGCGTTATTGTCATTTAAAAATAATATTGTAGCTTAACTAGATTTTTTACATTACAAAGTTACAAAATAAACATCAGAATCTTAATTAAAAAAGATTGTTTTATTTATATTTATCATTTTTTTTAAATGTATCAAGTTATAAATAATAATTTATAATCAAATTAATTTATATTTTTTATTAAACTTTCGAGCTCAAATGAGTCTCTTCGTCAGAATAATTAATATTATTTTATCAATAAAATTATCAGCTATAACTATAATCACAGATTACTATAATAGTAATCTGTGCTATAATGTACCAAAGGTGATGATAATCATGCAATAATTTTGGCTAATAATTGCATGCATTATTCTGATTGGTATAATATTAATATAAGGAAGTTATCCAATGAGGTAACATAATTTTAACAAAACAACAAAGATAACATAAAATGTAACGTAGCATAAAAAACAGCTTTTCACTTATTTTGCAAAATATTAAGTTTTTGATTAGGTTTAGTACTATTACCATTTTTAATGGGTTTCTTCCCATATTTCCACTTACACTCTTTATAAATTTTAGTTCTAACCATTAATTGTATAAAATATTGTAAATGTTCAAGACAGAACTTGTCATTAAAATAACATTCTCTTTGTTTAGAAAGTTTTTTGACAATACTGGAACTTAAGCCAGTCTTTTCGGGATTTTTGTTAAACAGCTTGTAAAATTTTGTTAAAGATATTTTGGTAAAGTGTTCAATTGTACTATTAGGAATCCTCAATCCAGTTGATTCTGCTGAAATATTACTATACAACTTATTTAAAATTAATAATTGTTTGGGGTCATTTAGACTACCTTTCACGTTTAATAGCCCCGTCTCACACTTTTCACATTTAAATTTTTCAATTGTTTTTTTGCATAGGTAACCTGCATAATATGCTATAGCACAATCTTCTAAAATACAATTTTTCTGTTCTATAATATTTGAATTTTCATTAACAGAAGGCATCTCTGCTTCCGATTCGATATTTGAAGTTGTTGAAGAATCAGAAAAAGAACTGATGCTACTAATAGTGCAATCGAGATCATTTTCACACTCGGACAGTTCGTTTGAAGTATCATCTTCCTTATGTTGATCCACTGATTTATCTAATTGGTCATCTAAAAATAAATTATCTACGCACGGTTCATTTATATAGAAATCTGAGTCAAAATCGTATTCACAATTTGAAGATGATGGGGGTTTCACTAAATTATTAATTGTACAGTTCCTAAAGCTTGTACGAAAAGCTCTAGCAGTGGGATTAAAATTGAAACCACCTCTTTGTCTAATTACGGAAAAAAAGTTTTCTAATGGATCTTGATTTAATCTAGATGTTAAAATGAATTCTGTTCCAGTTTTTAATTCTGCTTCATAGATCATCAATATTGAATTGATACTCCAAACGAAACCATCAAAGCAAGATGGTCTTTTAACTATGTTGTTGTTATTCTTTTCATATTTGCAAATTTTCTTCATAATGTTTTGTAAAGACATTAGAGTTGTTTTTACAGTTGGATTTTTCTTTGAAATAGCACAGCGAAAAGGATTTTTATCAAATTCAAATTTGCTGTTCAAACAATCAAACCCTTTATCCAATAGATCAATAAATTCTGCTGTATTTATTGCCGTTTTACTATCAATATCTCCAGTTTCTACTGCTGTTTTTATTGCTGCTGCCATGCTGTGGCTAAATACTTGTAAAGCTACTGAACATGACATTTTTTGGAACGGACTAGGATTAACATGCACATCTGTAATTTTGATTAAGGATGTGCATACTTACTTTTTTTATCAGCAGTATAAGTATCAATGATATCTGAAAATCTTATTCTCTTATTATCAAAACAAAAATCATGAGTTAACAAATTATTTCGCAAAGATTTGTAGATATGTGGGATATCGTAAATTACATATACTTGCTCTTTATCTACAAAAAAGTAAGGAGTTTCTGAGCTTGCTCCTAATAATTTAAAAGCACCTACGTTGCTTGTACCTTGATCTCCCACAACTGCTTTTACAATAATACCACATTTTTGCAGTTGGGAAATTGTTACTTTAATTAGTTTTTCTAAATTTTCTTTATTTACTCCAGAATTGCTTAAAAAGTAAGCAACGGGAAGTTTCCATTTGTTATGCAGTTCTCGAATCATAAACACAAGAGATTTTTTTGCTGATTTAGCAGTTCTTCCTAAAAACCCCAAATCTTCGAAGCCTTCAATTAAATCTAAAGTTTTTGAATACTCGAGACACTCTTTTATAGACATTTCATCTAGTAGAAGAACACATTTTCTTTCTTGGTCATCCATTGCGCCGGCTTTAATTGATATTTGCTTTATAAGTCTTCTGTTAAATCCTGCCATAAATTTGGATTTTCCTATCCATGATTTTACTGTTGATGGAGCAGGTAAAGTCATTCCAAGACTGAGTAAAAAATTATAAGTTGATGGTGACTTATAATATAAAGAAATTGCCAAGTCTTTTTCTTCTTTTTTCCATTCACTTCTCGTTTTATGAAAAATTTGCATCTCCACAAATGCTTTAACATGGGGCGATTTAAAATTTATAGACTTGATGACTTCATTTATAGTAGGCGTTTTATGAAGCGTTGAACGAAGTTTACATATTGTAGCTCGCTTACTTTTCAACAATCGTCTTTGTTTTGTAATTAAAGCTTCTCGTTTTTCTAACTTTATTCTTTTTGCTGAATTTTGTAATTTTTGATCATCAGTAGGTATTGATCTTTTTGTAGTTTCTACAGTAGAAGATGGTAATTCAATTAAATCAGATAACAAATTTGATGTTGAAGGTGATCCGCTATTTTCAAAATCTGTCTTGTTATTGTGTGTCAATGGAGGTGAATGTAGAGGAAATATTTCACTTTGTTTTGGGTATTGCCGTATCTGAATTGAATAATCAGAATGATTTGAATCGTCGGATGATAATATAATTTCACTATGAGATACTGGAACTGCTGTCGGTAAAAGACGATCTTTTTTGTCACTATAAAATTGCGTGTGTGAAAAGTGATTTGCACATATAAACGTTTCATTTCAATCAGAATAATGCATGCAATTATTAGCCAAAATTATTGCATGATTATCATCACCTTTGGTACATTATAGCACAGATTACTATTATAGTAATCTGTGATTATAGTTATAGCTGATAATTTTATTGATAAAATAATATTTATTATTCTGACGAAGAGACTCATTTGAGCTCGAAAGTTTAATAAAAAATATAAATTAATTTGATTATAAATTATTATTTATAACTTGATACATTTAAAAAAAATCATAAATATAAATAAAACAATCTTTTTTAATTAAGATTCTGATGTTTATTTTGTAACTTTGTAATGTAAAAAATCTAGTTAAGCTACAATATTATTTTTAAATGACAATAACGCATTCAAGTGTGTTTCCCAGATTATTTACCCAGGTAGTACCTATACGGCTTAAGGGTTTACTTTCCTTCAAGGCATGAAACTATTTATAACGGCATAATGTATGTATCTATAATAAAATTTTCTACTTGAGATTTCATGAGGTATTTTAGAAACGACATCTATGAAGCGTATCCAGTAGCCACCATAGTTCAATGTCGTGATGTTTCCCAGAAATGCGCCTCTGGTAGCCGTCTCTAGTACTAACATAATTTCAGGTAAAAAATGTGTTAACCAATATAACAATGGGGTTGGCTATCTGTATAGTAATCTGTGGTAAAATATTGCTTTCTTTTTCTAAGAATTACAAATCCGATTTCCGGGGGGGATTAGTCCCCATATCTCATAGTTCAGATAAATCAATATCGATTTCACCATAGCGTAGCGTGTAGATACTCACTGGAAGGCCGAGCTAAGAAATTCTGTATAGTCCTCGATTTTAACTCAGAATTTCCGCTCTGTACTCAACCAACGGTCACATCACTCCACTCCACTGGCTGTGGCTAAAAAGCAATTATAAAGCATAAAAAAAATGAAGCGTTGCAAATAGACCTTATTATTCAACATTTTTAAAAATTGTTTACTAGAGGCTTTGATTCGTTTCCGCCATATGTAAGCTTCGCCCACCTTTAATAGATCGACGGCAGCAAGTTGTGCAATGCACAAGCGGTGTGCTCCGCTCTGCTCTGCACGCAACCGGGCTATTTTGACTAATTATTAATTATTAGCTTACTAGCTAATAAAATCCCTGAAGGCCTTCCTTCCTCAAAAAGGTTGCAAATTTAAAGAAGTGGATAAAACTTTTTTTTTTGATATCTCTGAAAGCCTCCCAACCTTCTAAAAGGCGCTCTTAAAAACAAGGTGGTTGTCACTACTTTTTTCATAAAATTTAATTCAAAAATACCCCTAAAAAGTAAAATTTGCTCGATGTTAACTGAACGACGTCTAAGGTACAACTAATGGTGCTCCGTGTAACTCCATAGAATAGCATCACTACGTGAACAGAGTTTGTTTAGAGGCAAAGCCTCCATTACCTCTTTCAATTTCTTAGAACATCGCTTGGATGGTTTATAAGTATGTAACTTACTAAAGCGAGCATAGAGCCTCCAGCACGCAACAAAGTTGAGTGTTGATTCGCGTAAGGCGATAATCAACCTTTGATCAATAACTGAGAAAGTTAGTTTTAACCACGGTTAGAGATGGTCAAAGGAACGATAGCCCCCAACAAAGTAACAGAATGCGTGATTAGAGGTCAAAATTACATGAAAATATCAAGCTTTAAAATCAATTATTAGCTAAACTAATAGATATACAACATTCCTCCATATCTAAAACGCTTCATTTTAATGTTATCTATAAGATTCTGTCGAGTTTTCTTTTATAAATATTATACTTTTGGGTGCTGGTTAATGTCCAAGATCCGACCAATCAACGACATAGATAATGTCGGAGGTGATCACCTCGAAAGGTTAAACTCAGGTATTTGGGGTGTTGGCTACACAAGGATTAGACTTCTAATGACAATATCAAAACACGGATCTAGATGTGGCCGGGAACTACATTTAAAAATCCGATGGCGAGTCACAAGGTGCTATATTCTGTCAATGGATTTCTATGGCGTCTAGAGATAGACTTTAAAGGTTTCATCTATTAATAAACTAGAAGCTTTCAGTATGTAGATGTACCGAAAAATGTTTAAAATATCCTGGCTTGAGCATGTTACGAACGAAGAGGTTTTGCGTCGTATGGATAAAGACCAAGAAGTCCTGACAATCATTACAAAAAGAAAGGTGGATGGCTTACTTTGGGCATATCTTTTGAAATGAAAGATATGGTCTACTCTAACTGATCATGAAGGGAAAGATAAAGGGGTAACGGAGTTTTGGAAAGAAGAGGCAATCTTGGCGAAAGAATCTGAAGCAACGGTTTAATATTTCAAATGCCACAACACTAAAACGACTCGCAAAAAAACAAAGAAAAAAAAGAAGAATGTCTGACTATTTGTCTAATGCAAAACTAACTGCACTTTTAGACAATCGTTGTCCAAACCAAAAATCAAGTTGCTCGTTACAAAGGTTCTCAAGGTACTGAATTCATACACCGCGTTCATGCCTGACACATCACGTGCATCAAAATCGACTGCATCCAATGCATGCTCTAACCTCTAACCTAACTTAAACCTTACTTTTCTTTATGATTTTATGGCAAATCTTGTTCTACAATAAGGACGCACATAAATATGAATGAGATTCCTACTGTTTGTAAGAAAATTGTTTTTGTGATAAAGATACAATAAAAATGTTCTTGAATCCAGGACACACAAATCACGGATTCACAAAAAGTTGTTCAGGATTAAATAAATATGTTTTGGAAACTATAAGATGGATTTTCAAATTTGTAAAAAACAGAAAAAGACACAGCACAGATAAATGTAGTTCGGGAAGAAGAATGGATACAACATTATAAAGACTGTTACCCCTCCTCTGCTATACTCACTTCTTTCGGTGGAGCAGATTTTTCGAACTTGAATTCAAAAAATACTGAGAACTTTATCTCAGGGTGGTACTTACGTGAAACAAAATATACGCTTACCTCGCTTTTACATATATACACAATCCTGAAAAGAATTCGACGCTCTTGAAATAAAAGATAATTGAGGTAAAGAAATATAATAAAGTTAAACAAAACGTCGCCACAAATACGGAACATAAATACAAATTTTCCTTAATTTTACCTAAATGATCAAGGAAGCTTCCGCAATATTTAATTAAAATTACTTAATTAAAGCGTTATTTAGAACAAAATCAATGATAGTAAACCATTTACTTTCATCATCTTTATGGATTGATTTCCACTTCAATAATTGGTACAGATAAATACTTTTTACAGAAACAGTATAGGTAATTGTATGATTGATTTTTAATGTAATCATAATGAAAAATGGACCAATTAGTCGTTGAATAAGCAATACATCAAATCAATCGTTACAATTAGATACGTGCGGTTACATACAATTAAATTGAACAAAAACTAACCTTTAACCCGGTTAAACGTGGTAAGTCGTTGCACTCTAATTATTTTTCCTGAATTCAAATTCGGAAAAGCTGGTTTATCGATACCCCTGTTGATTGCACACCGTCCTTCCAATTCCATTTCCTTTGTAGTCGTTGTTGACTATTTGATAATCCAAATCTCCTTCATCCCATAGGTATACGTTATCTTCTTAATAATCCAAATTTTATCCATCCAGTAGGTATAAGTATTTATCGTAAATCAATAATTTGTCTTTAATTCAAATTTGCCATGTTCGAGAGAGAATTATTATAAAACACATTTTGTTTGATAGATCGGTAAAAAGTTTTAAGTTACTTATTTAATTTTAGTTACACGAAACTATTACTCAGGTATTTGTTTATAGGCACATAGATAAGTTTTAGTTATTTTATTCGAAGCACGATACAAATTAACCACATCTTCCTTCAATGGAAGTACGATAGAAAAGTTAAACACCTCTTCCTTGCTTGGAAGACAACGAAAAAAACTCACGTCTTCATGACTCGAGGTACAGATCGAAAGTCCGTTAATTATTTATTTGAATCACGAGACCAAAGGAACGCATCTTACTACTTTGACTGTCGAACCGAAAGTGCCGTTATTTCCAAGATGGCTCTTGAAATTTAACAGGGATTTTTACTTAAAGTTTCTTCAAAGATTAAAGGGTTGCCTAGATATAGGAGTCAAAATGAACCGATTTCTTATTTTTCTCGTCGAGGTACATGACGTAATTCTTCGTTTTGCTTGTTAGCAATTTGAGGACAGAATTCTTAGAACTAAAGCCTACGAATGGCATGTTTCTCACGTAGATAAGTTCTAAAAATAATTTAGTGGAGACGGTTGTCTGTGACATATACCAGGCTCGTTCAAATAAATCTTATGATTTAATCAAAATTTTAAGTGAATTTAAGGACTGTTCGACGTAGTCGTAACAAATATCCTTATCGTTAATAAAAAACAATAAAAAAAAGCGTAAAAGTCATAGTAGGAATATAAGTTAACATAATTCATGTTAAGGCATAGATAGAGATACGTTACTGTTTAATCAGCATTTCCAAGCTGCGATAAAGATAATAAAACAATTTAGATAATGATACCCCGATAGATAACCCACAAAATCGAAATATGATGAAATCCCATCCCAGAGAAATATGGTTGTAACCATCATTACCATAAGGCTAGGTTACTTCGGTTGAAGATACTGTGCACGAAATTTTCCCACCCCCTGTGCACAGGACACATTTATCGCCATGAAAACAAATGTCATGTTGATGCGATGGCATTGCAGTCATCGTTTTTCCTCTGCTTGGTGAGGCCAAGCGCAGACAACGAAATGGAAACGGTGAAGCCATTGGTTTCCTCTTCGGGCACCGATATCAAAATTCTTTGGGCATAGCCCAAGAGCGTCAATGTATTTCTTATAGAAATAATTATAAGAGAAAAATTATCACGAAACTTCCTCATAAGGATCGGGGCCAAATCGTCACCTCATGATGAAGTCGCAAAAAAACTCGTCTTAAGAGCCGATCGAGAGGGTCGGGAGCAAATCTTCGCCTCTCGATTGAGGATCTACAGACCGTCACGAAACTGACAGACACACACAAGGGCGGAACGGTGAACTAGGGTCGGTAGCCAGTCACACTAGAACTACCCGTACCACTACCTTTCTCACACTCATTCATCCAACTAAAAAAAGTACGTCAAGGACGTAAAAAAAATTATAAGTATGGCTCTAGGGAGACAAACTTATAATGAAAAAATTTAGTTTTGAGTTAATACTCAAACTAAATAAAAGTCAAACTGCGCATAGCTTGAAAACAAGCGCAACCGGTATAGGATCTTTCGGAAACCGAAATCTCGCGTAAATAACGCAAGTACGAGACTTGAAACAAGGAATATTCTTTGTATGACCGGAAGGGTTATTAACTGAAAGTTTACGTAAGTAACGCAAGAAAGTGCAAAGTTACACAATAGAAATATATAACCTTTACGGTTATGTAAGAACGCGTAAATGAAAACGCAATGGCGCGGACAGCGCAAAGATAACGGGAAACAGCGTAAGATAACGCAGATCGCGTCAGATAACGCAGATAACTGCTTGACAATAAGAATGGTATGGGGGGCGCAGAGGCAATAATACCTCCTGTTCCATACTTGTACTTATTGTCAAGGTGAGGAACCACTAGATATAGGTATTCTCTCATTTAAATTTCGGACTTTGCCTTTTATTATTTAATCGATATTCGGCTAATGCCTTTAATTATTATTGATATTCGGCTAATGCCTTTAATTATTCATAGATATTCGATATTTTAATTCTTTATTTATATTATTATTTTATTATAGGTATATACCTGGCTATGGATCTACAGCCATAAGTCTCAATCTAAGATTTACCAATAGACTCAACCATAGGTTTTTTTTTTAAATGATAGTTTTAAGATTTGTTAATTAACGAACCATGAAACTTTTCAAGATAGAACAGTTTAACTAAAACCAGATATGGAGTTTGATTCCAAAAAAGGTGACAAACTGGTAATAGAACAGAGGAACTGTAGAACAGTTTAAGGTCATGTCTTGGACCATAATCGCGAGAAACGCAACGATAGGATAGTTTAGGGTCATATCTGGGACCATGAGTCAAAAAGTTAATAGTTAATGAGTCAAAGTTATACAAAGTAAAGAGAGATAGATAATAGATATCTTCAATAGGAAGAGAAAAGCTAAAGAAAATAAGATAAACTTTTAAGATAAGGAAAATATAAAACGCGGAAGGGTCTAGCTTGTCGAAAAATGGTGTTGACAAGTATATGATCATCACTATTGATCTTGGAGGAATGAATTGAGATGAGCTCGGGGAGACTATCAAATTTACATGTCTATAATCATCACTATTGATTGGTTGGGGAGGAAATTCAGGGTTGTTAGGCGCCACTCAATTTTGTCTTAATTTATCTGGGAGTAAAATTAAGAAAATCAGACAGATAAATGTTGGCTATCATATTTACAGGCCGATAAAATGAATAAAAATATAATTTACTACTAAGTAAACTTATCTAAAGACCTAATTCAGCACGCAACGACGCATAATTGTTCAAGGAGGGAGTCAATTTCTTCACGGGATCCGAAAGCGACCAGATTCCTACAAGGACAGTGTTAATAATCGTAGCGACGCATCATGTCGGAATTTAAAATTGTTTTATAATCATATTTACAAATTCCTAGTAGCTCAATCATATTCACTAAAATTAATGTAGCTTTACTTTACTCCGTAGGTTAGAAAGTTGAGCAAGAATAAATAAAGAGGGCAACGATTTTTCGCACGGGATTGAAAAACTATTGTAATCCCACAAAATTAAAATCTTTTTCTAATTCCTTGGCCTTCCGAGGTTTAATAAAGTACGGATGATTCTTAAAATTAAATGAAGATGAAAAAATAAAATAAAATAAATCATCAAAGGGCTTAGGACGGACCTGTATAAAAAAATCGATGTCGATCGGTACGAGAGGGAGGTTCTCAAATATCCGAGTCAATTTGCGATCCTGATTCCCACAAGTATAAACCGTATCTTAATTTAATAAGGCAGTCTAAATTCCAGGGATGATCAAATATCAATCAAATTTACAAGTTAGGTTCGGAACAGGTGAAACACCTTGTATAAAGTTTAAAATTTCTTATGAAATTTTATGTAATAGTAATTATTTATAATCCAGACGATTAAAATTGTTGGTGAACAGATATCACCTTGTGATTCAAACAAAAATGTTTGTATTCATTGGAAATTATTAACCTTGTTTAATTTTATCGCATAAAATTATTAGATAAAAAGTTATCAGATAATTTTCATTAGGTATTCGGTTTGATCAGGACCGATAAGATATCCTTAAAGATAACAATAAGGTAAGATACGGTAGTGTCTTTTTAGACAAGATGATGCGATATAAGATAATAGATAATAGGTATATATCGTTAAGTTATTCACTTCGATAACGAAACAAAATTACAATCTTATGATTGATTTTTAATGTCATTAGACAAGGTATGCTATATTAGATAAAAGGTAACAGGTATAAGGTATTTAGTTAAGTTATTCAACGATAACAAAACAATTTTACAATCATATGATTGCTTATTAAGGTTATAATAATAATTTCCATTTTTCCTTTTTCTTCACTTCTAGGTACTTCGGTACGTTACAATTCGATACAAAGAATTAATTAAGATAAGTTACTGATTCATGTAAGATAAATTCGATAAGAAAAGAGATAATAAGGTAAAATTAATTAGATAAAGGTAATGCATTAAAAAAGGTAAATTCAATAAGATAAAGATACGGTAACAGATATAGCAATAAATAAGATAATATTTTAGGAATTAGAAATTCGATAAAAGGAAAAGATAAATAGGTAAATCGATAATTATAAAGATAAAAATTATTCAGATAAAAATTGGGTTTCATTTAGATAATTCATAATTCAAAATTCAAGGTATAAACATTTAAAATTGAGGTAAAGTTAAAATTCGAATTTGCAGATAAGTAATTAATTATTAAGCAGTTTTCTTGTTTCCTCGGGCCCTGAGTTAAACAAAAAAGTTATACTAACATACATACACACCACAAAATTCGGGATAGGTAAATTAATTTTTAGTAAATTTAAGAAAAATATTTAATTAGAGATAAGTGACAAAGGTAAGAAATAGTACGTTATAAGAAAGTCAATAATAAGGTAAAGATAATCAATTGAATCAGATAGGTAGGTAATAATAAGAAAATATAAAAAAGTTCTTTAGGGATTTATTGATCGACAGAATGGAACGATTTAAGGTCCTTCAAATGCCAGACTCCAATCTGTTTCTGGGAATCCACTAATTTTAAACGATAGGCGAGATCACCATGTTTTGCAATTACTTGGCATTTTAAATATTTAGGCGCAAGTTTATGAGAAAATTGCTTAGAGGCATCAGATAAAGCAAAATTTCTTTTCCAAACGATATCACCCACTTGGAAAACTAAAGGGCGTTTTCTCAAATCATAATGTTGTTTACTTTTTAGATAAGCTCGTTGTAAACTTTTCCGTACGTCGGCAAATAAAGTAGGGAGTTGTTGTTGAGTTTCGTCCCAACGAATCCGTTCGTCTACTTGAAAGACGTCGGTATCTGTAGGTACAGGACCGTAATAGGAACCATCGGTAGGTATATATCTACCAAAGACTAGAAATGAGGGAGAGAAATTAGTAACTTCATGTTTGGCGGTATTTATTGCTAATGCAATTTTGTAAATATTTTCATCCCAACGGGTATGATCGTTAGTAATATATGAAGAGATAGCGGTAACTAATACTCGATTTACTCTTTCGGTAGGATTAAATTGTGGATGGAATTTACAATTGTAATAAGTTTTCTGAACATCATATTTAGATAATAATTCTTTAAATAAATGAGAGGTAAACTGAACTCCATTATCACACAAAATTACTTGTGGGATACCGTAAACTAGAAAAACTTGTTGTTCAAGGAATCGAGTGATTTGGATTGCGGTAGCTTTAGTTAAAGGTTTTACTATAACATATTTTGTAAACCAATCTGTAATTACTAACAAATGTTGATTTCCTTTCTTTGACCTAGGTAAAGGTCCTAATAAATCCATAGAAATTAACTGAAAGGGATAGGAGACATGTTTGGGTTTTCCCATTAATCCAGGTCTAGCTTGCTGAGAGCTTTTCTGTGCGCAACAAATTTCACAAGAGAGGACATAATTTTTAACGTCAGATATCATTTTTGGCCAATAGTAAAGTTCGGTAACGCGAGAGATAGTTTTGGCAATACCAAAATGTCCAGATGTCGGATCGTCGTGACATTGTTTTAATACTTCTTTCCTATTAGCTAAAGGTATAATCATTTTAAACTCAACTTGATTAGCTGAATTTGGAGTTAAAGTCGGTACTAACTTATATAAGAAATCATTTTCCACCTTAAATTGGGGATATTTTTCGGGTTCTTCTAAAACGTTAGTTTCTAGTTGATGATACCAATCATCTTTTACTAAATTTTGTGCTTTAATAAGACAAACGTCTCTAGATAAAATATCTGGAACAATATTTAGCTTGCCCGGGCGATGGCGTACATCAAACGAATGTTGAGCTAATTTTAATGACCAGCGAGCTAATCTACCAGAAGATTCGTCAAATTTAGATAACCATTGTAATGCTGAGCAATCAGTTATTACAGTAAAGTGAGTACCTTCGATATAACCACGAAATTTATTTATCGCAAAAAGGATAGCTAATAATTCACGCTCTGTAGCATGATATTTCTGTTCGGCAGACGTAAGAGCACGGCTTGCGTAAGCAATGGGGTGTTCTAAACCGTCTTTTTCCTGAAACAAGACCACACCTAATCCTACAGCACTAGAATCAGTTTGCAAAAAAAAAGGTTTTGAGAAATCGGGAGAAATTAAAATAGGAGCTGTCGAAATTAATTCTTTAATTTTTTTGAAGGCAATTTCAGCTTCGTTATTCCAGGTAATAGTTTGTCCTTTTTTCTTATTTTTAATAAGAGCAGTGATAGGAGATGAGATAGTAGATAAATCGGGTAAGAAAATTCGGTAATAGCTGACCATACCTATGAGTCGCTTGACTTCGGTAGTAGTTTTTGGAGTTTTAAAACGTTGAATACATTCAACTTTTGACGGGTCGGTACAGATACCTGTTTCGTCAACGACAAATCCAAGAAAAGTTAATGATCTCATACAAAAATTACATTTTTCCGTATTAATTCGGAATCCTGCTTTTTTCAAACATTCATATACATTATTTAAGGTATCGATGTGTTCAGAGAAAGTTTCGGAAATTACCATAATGTCGTCTAGAAATACAAAAACTTTACCGGTATGAATAAGTGATCCTAAAATTTCGTCCATAACTCTCTGAAGAGTTTGGGGTGAGTTAGAAAGTCCAAAAGGCATTACTAGAAATTCAAATAACCCTCTTCCTGGTACACAGAAAGCGGTTTTTTGTCGAGAGCGTTCACTTAATTTTATTTGCCAAAAAGCTTTGCGCAAATCAATCGAAGAGAAATATTTAGTATTTCTTAATCTGTTCAAAATTGAATCTATTCGAGGTAAGGGATAGGAATCTTTGACGGTAATTGCATTTAAAGTTCTTCCGTCGAAGCAAAAACGGTATTCATCGTTCTTTTTCTTAACTAACAAAAAAGGACTTGAATAGGGAGAATTCGAAGGTTGGATTACTCCATCATTCAACATTTCATCAATTTCTTTATGCAGATGAACTTGCATTGCCGGTGAGAGATTGAACGGGCGTTTTTTGAAAGGTTTGCTGTCCAGTGTTTCAATGTCATGGGTGGCAACTGTCACACATCCGGAAGCAGCTGTACTCAAAGTGTTAAATTTAGAGATAGTCGCGTTCAAAAGAATGCTTTGTTCATCGGTTAAGATAGCTTTATTATCGGTAACGTTAATTAATTCTTCAGAAATTAATTCATCATTAATTTCAGAAGGTATGTTTATTTGCGCCAAAATTAATTCCTTTTGATCTTTTGAAATTTTATTTATTTTTTCAAAATTAGGTTCGATATATTCGATATTTTCGGTATTCTTTGGAAAAGTTAATTCGGCATAATAGATACTTGTTTCCGTAATTTTAGGTAAATTTAAAGTTTCTTTACTATTTGACATAAATTCGATATTTTCAGAGGGCATTTGCCATGAATGAGTTCGGAAGTTCAAAGTTAAATTAAATTCATGTAAAAAATCAGCACCTAAAATGAAAGATTGTGGTACTGCAGGGACTATTAAAAAATCAATTGTACGTTGTACATTATTTAAAGTTATTTGTAAAGAAATTTGTCCAATGACTTTCGTAAGCGAGCCGTTTGCAATATTTATTCCCAAAGTTTTTGAAAATTTTGGGTTAAATAAATTTTTATTTTTTAGGAATTCGATACCAGGTGAACCCATCAAATTATTTGTTGCACCTGTATCTGCAAGCACTGAAAAAACTTTATTCGAAAGAGTTATGTCGATAAAAGGTCGATTATCATTAAATTTCTTAAAGGTAAATTGTTTTCCATATGTGGGAAATGGACGTAAATTCATTTTTCCAAAATGTAATAGTAATTCAAAAGTTTCGCAAAAGTTAGCACCTACGATAAAAGTTTCAGGTATTTCGGGCGCAATTAAAAAAATGACTGATTTTTTTCTGTCATCAACGGTACAAGTAAATTTGGTTTTACCCAAGATAGGAGAATAACTTCCGTCGGCAATTTTTATATATTTCTCAACTGTAGATGTTATGTGCTGAGTTTTAATATATTTTAAAAATTCCATTCCTTTCTTGCCCACAACATTAACTGTTGCTCCACTATCTACTAGCGCGACTATGACTTGATTTTGTAATTGAAAGGTAAGATAAATTCGGTTGTCTTTATTTTGGGTAGAAAAGACAGGTTCTAATTTAGGTACTTTATCACAAAAGAAATTCGATATTTCTGATAACCAATTATTCCATTCATTCTTATCTAATTTAAAACAAAAAGATTTTTTGTTAAAATTTGAATTTATTTTACGAGTTATTTTTGAAAACGGTTTTCGTTTTCTCGAGATGACGTAATTTTGTTTTGCTTTGTAGCAATAAATTTTTGGTCGGTAAGAAATGTTGGGGTTGCGAGATTGACCTGATCCGTTCCCCTTAACAGGTTTTTTGGAACATTTTCGATATTAGTACAATGAGAACACTGTGGCTTAAATGTGTCGGCTTTGCCACACCCATAACAAAAAATATTTTTCCTTTCTATACAATTTGTATAGCTATGATTTGGTTTATGACAATTCCAACAATTTAAAATTTTACTAGGTAACGGTAAATTATTTTTAGGAATAGTGCCTGTTTGTAAATTATTCTTAGGAACATTTAATTCAGAGTTAGTAGAAATTTTCAACTTAGCCATCGGTCGATAAGGTGTCGTAAAATTTCTTTTAATTACAGGTTTTAAATTATCTTGACGTAATTTAAGTTCGTGTATTTGTTTACACTTATTTCTTAATTCCGTTAAGGTATGATATTCGGAAGAAACTAAAATATTTGAAAAATAGGGATCCACTCCACGTAAAATAATCTCAATAATTTCTTTCTCAGATATTTTCCGTTCGATTTTATGACCTAACATTTCAATTTCGTTAATGTAATTAAAAATATTATTAAAGGTACTTTGAGTTATATTTTGAATTTTCTTTTCCAATTGACTTTGGTAATCGAAAGGTAAATATTCTACTTTTAATAAATTTAAAAATTCGTCCCAATTTATTACCTTTTTCTTTGCATTTCTGCAAAAAATAGTAGCTTCGCCTTCGAATAAATCTTGTGCATTCTGGAATAAATCTTTATCCGTTGCACCCCTAGCGATTTTTAATTCATTTATAATTTCAAGAAAAGCTAAGATATCCCGAGAATCGTTATGACCTGTGAACTTGGTAAAGTTCCACTTATAAATAGGTATAAATTTGGTTTTAGATATTTCTACCGGTATTTTTTGTTTAAAGAAAACATTATTTTCATTATTAGTTAAGGTCGTTTCCGCTAATTTCAATTGAATCTTAAAATTTTCTATCGCAATAATTTTTTGTTCGTCATTTCTGGTATTCACGGTATTTAAGCGAGTCGATATATGCGCAATTTTTGTTTCCAAAAATTCTATTTGTTGGTCCGATAGTTGTCTTTCTAATTCGCGATTTAATTCCGCTAAAGATAATTTAATTTCCTGAAAATGGATTTCCCAGGTACACGGGTCTTTTGAAATTTCAATATCTTCTTCTAAGGCAATTTGTAACTGGATTCTACGACTAGTAATCGTAACCCTAGGTAAAATTGAACGTGCAAGTAATTCAAAGTTCAACTCATGTGAAGACAAATGCTTTAAATTCATTTTGAGATAAAAAAAATTAATTATTAATTTACGACAAATTTTCTTGATACACCACTGGTGGTCGTCGATATATCTTGTTAACACGCAAATACGTAATACGTGTCGAGTCCCACGTTCCATGCGCCAATTGTTACCCCTCCTCTGCTATACTCACTTCTTTCGGTGGAGCAGATTTTTCGAACTTGAATTCAAAAAATACTGAGAACTTTATCTCAGGGTGGTACTTACGTGAAACAAAATATACGCTTACCTCGCTTTTACATATATACACAATCCTGAAAAGAATTCGACGCTCTTGAAATAAAAGATAATTGAGGTAAAGAAATATAATAAAGTTAAACAAAACGTCGCCACAAATACGGAACATAAATACAAATTTTCCTTAATTTTACCTAAATGATCAAGGAAGCTTCCGCAATATTTAATTAAAATTACTTAATTAAAGCGTTATTTAGAACAAAATCAATGATAGTAAACCATTTACTTTCATCATCTTTATGGATTGATTTCCACTTCAATAATTGGTACAGATAAATACTTTTTACAGAAACAGTATAGGTAATTGTATGATTGATTTTTAATGTAATCATAATGAAAAATGGACCAATTAGTCGTTGAATAAGCAATACATCAAATCAATCGTTACAATTAGATACGTGCGGTTACATACAATTAAATTGAACAAAAACTAACCTTTAACCCGGTTAAACGTGGTAAGTCGTTGCACTCTAATTATTTTTCCTGAATTCAAATTCGGAAAAGCTGGTTTATCGATACCCCTGTTGATTGCACACCGTCCTTCCAATTCCATTTCCTTTGTAGTCGTTGTTGACTATTTGATAATCCAAATCTCCTTCATCCCATAGGTATACGTTATCTTCTTAATAATCCAAATTTTATCCATCCAGTAGGTATAAGTATTTATCGTAAATCAATAATTTGTCTTTAATTCAAATTTGCCATGTTCGAGAGAGAATTATTATAAAACACATTTTGTTTGATAGATCGGTAAAAAGTTTTAAGTTACTTATTTAATTTTAGTTACACGAAACTATTACTCAGGTATTTGTTTATAGGCACATAGATAAGTTTTAGTTATTTTATTCGAAGCACGATACAAATTAACCACATCTTCCTTCAATGGAAGTACGATAGAAAAGTTAAACACCTCTTCCTTGCTTGGAAGACAACGAAAAAAACTCACGTCTTCATGACTCGAGGTACAGATCGAAAGTCCGTTAATTATTTATTTGAATCACGAGACCAAAGGAACGCATCTTACTACTTTGACTGTCGAACCGAAAGTGCCGTTATTTCCAAGATGGCTCTTGAAATTTAACAGGGATTTTTACTTAAAGTTTCTTCAAAGATTAAAGGGTTGCCTAGATATAGGAGTCAAAATGAACCGATTTCTTATTTTTCTCGTCGAGGTACATGACGTAATTCTTCGTTTTGCTTGTTAGCAATTTGAGGACAGAATTCTTAGAACTAAAGCCTACGAATGGCATGTTTCTCACGTAGATAAGTTCTAAAAATAATTTAGTGGAGACGGTTGTCTGTGACATATACCAGGCTCGTTCAAATAAATCTTATGATTTAATCAAAATTTTAAGTGAATTTAAGGACTGTTCGACGTAGTCGTAACAAGACCTATGGCAAGACCAAAAAGAAAGCTTTCGAGAGAATGAATCGGAAAATAACGATAGATATAAAGGAGACTCCATCACCCTCCAAGAATTAGAAGATTGTATACATCAAATTAAAAACAGAAAAGCACCTGGCCTAGACGGTCTAAATAACGAACTTTTTAAATATGGAGGTCTGTTCTTCAAACTTAGACTACTATACCTGATAAATGAATGCTGGCATAAATCGGAAATACCTTCCGAATGGAGGGAAGCTCAAGTAATATCGATATTCAAGAAAGGAGACCGAAGAAGCTGTCAAAACTACCAAGGAATAAGCCTTCTTAACAGTGCATACAAGATATACACCAAAATTATAAACAAAAGAATGCAGAATATAACAGATGTACTTATATCTGAAGAACAGAGCGGTTTCAGAAAAGGTCGATCATGCAGTGACAATGTTTTTACAATAAAACAGCTAATAGAAAGACGAAGAGAGTTTAATCTCGAAACACTCATTGCATTTGTAAAACTCGTAAAAGCCTTTGATAACATCAACCGACGAAAGCTCTTTAAAATACTGAAAAAAAAGAGAATATCCCGAACACCTAATCTCAGTCATCAGAAGTATATACAAAGACACTACCATCGAAATAAATACAGGAATCTTGATAACCAAAAAAATTAAAACCAATAAAGGTCTAAGACAAGGGTGCAGTCTATCGCCTACCTTGTTTAATATATATTTGGACGACATGATAAAAGAATGGAAAGACCAAACCAACTTAGGAATACAAATAAATCGGGATATACTCATAAATTGCCTACTATTTGCGGACGACCTTGTAATAATACAAAAGACCGAAGATGACCTCCAGAAAGCGATTTTTGCTCTGCAGGAACTGTGTATCAAATATGATCAAAAAATATCAAAAGAAAAGACGAAAGTTATGGCATTTAGGAGAAAGGATATAATTAGAAGCAAAATCTTTATAGAAAACCAACCAGTAGAACTGGTATCCTATTTTAACTTCTTAGGGTGCGACATAAGTTTCGACCGAGACAACGACATAGCTAACAAAATAAACAAATTCCAACACATATGCGGAACAATACACAGAAACATAAAAAATCTAACTCGCAAAGAAACCCGCATAAAATTTTATAAAACAATGGCAATACCTGTCCTAACATACTGCTGCAAAACATGGGTACCATCAATGAAAGACCAATCAAAATTACAGGCGGCGGAGATGCAATTCCTGAGAAGAACCAAGGGATGCACAAAACTAGACCGAATAAGAAACGAAGACATTCGCACAGAATTACAAATCTTCTCGGTCAATGAAAGGATTCTAGAACACAGAACAAATTGGAAAGCACACCTAAATAGAATGGAAGACAGCAGAATCCCAAAGAAAGTACTCTTTTCGTCGGAATAGGCAACGAAGCCTAAACCCTGGAAAGAAGAAGAAGAATTTGCAAGAGATAATATGTGCGGAAAACCATAATATTTGCACCTTCCTTCCCAAAAAAAAAAAGATTTGCGAATAACAATAAAATGGAAACAAATTAAGACTCAAATATGTGACATTAATTTCAATAAAAAATTCAACTTGGGGAAGGGGTCAAAATTCACAAAAAGTGTTAATAATTCTACAACAATAAGAGCTCAAATTTAAAAAATGCAAGCTCATTGCTGTTAAATTGAAAATTGACATCAAAGCATAAATTAATATTTTTAAATAGGTACTGTTTAAAATTATTATCTATTCAAATGCATTCCAATTTTGGTTTAATATAATATTATTTGAAATAAATTTTTTGTTTCTTGAATCTTAAATCCGAATTAACCAATTTTCTGTACTTTTTTGTAAAAAAAAATCTCGAATAATCTCATATTCAAAACATTTAGCTATTATTAACTTGAATCACTTTTGAAAACTAAATAGAGTTATTTCATTAATTTTCTCTTAGAAGTATTAAGCAGAACGAAAAATTTTATGTGTTTAGTTTTGAAAAAAAATCAGTCAAAAATAGAGGTTTTCTTTTATTTATTCATTAATAGTTAATTTGAAAAATGTTTTTAGACGCGCCAATGACTTTCAGATGCACAGTTTTCGTAGGCAGCAAATTTATAAAAACTAATTTCAGCAAATGAAAAACAATCTATTAGATTTATTAACGGTTAATATCAATTTGTTTTCCATTGTAAAATTGTTACTAAAATAGCTTAAAGAATGACAATAATTATTTTTTCTTTGAACAATTCCAAAGCAAAATGATTTTTTATTAAAAAAGCACTTCTATTGTTTCCATGATTTTTTACTTTCAGTAAAAAAGATAATTTTGAACAATAACATGTACAGATGTATAGTATTATTTCTCTACAAAAACTTTTTAAAGTTCATCTTTAAAATGATTAGGAAAGGAAATAATTAAACATTGTAAATGAAAATTTCTATGGGTGAGTAGGTTAAAATGTGCTTGACAAATCTTAATTAACAAAAATATGGTTGTTCCTAACAGTATTTTTACTTTTTTACTTTTGTAAAAAGTAATTTAATATTTGAAGAAAAGCTAAGTTTACTACATAAGCTGGAAAACGTACATGATAAGCGAAATTGTGCAGTTTAAATTAGAATGAAATTGAAATAGAACAGAAAATATAAAACATTTTGATTACTTGCATACTAAATGCAATTATTAGGTCTTGATGGAGTTCACAATAAAAATGGTAGGAATTGCAGCATCAAATTGATATATTCAAGAACGCTCAAGTAAGAATATGAAATGCTGAATTTTCACTAGTCAAATGCAAACGTATGCTAATTTAATTTACTGTTATTGTTTAAATTATAATTCTGAAAACATCAAATTATAATAATAACCAAACACACTTCCTGTTTTGCTGTCACAAACAAATTTTGCGGAAAATTTGTAAGTCAAAAATATTATTAAAAAAACATCAATTGAGAAAACAAGACAACATTAAAGGGAGAAATGGAATTAATAGAATTTGCCTGACAGCCAATCTTAAGTACCACTTTCAACTTCCAGAAATTGAAAAGCGTAAACCAGCTTTTCAAATCTTCTGTGTTCCCGATAAAAATTGCGCTCACGATACTCGAAACACAAAAAATTAATTTAGTGTTCAAGTTTAAATATTCTCAATTTTAATACAACTTTAATGCAGTTAAATCGATTTAACGAGTTATCATAACATAAAGAAAGCTTTTGTCCAAGATTACCAAATAAAAGCCTTGTAATAACCACAAAATGCGAGCTTTCTTTCTGGACGAAGCTTTTCAGCAAAATAATGATGTAGTTTCATGTAAACGCATTCTGAAAAGGACGAGATATAATTATTGCTGTGTTGAACTTAACTTCCAGCAAATATGAAAAAAAGTTTTTTAAAAAAAGAAATCGCAATATTAATTCTGGAATATTTAGCTTCGCATAAATCAAGTAAATCTTTTCTAAAAATTAAAATTAATGGTAGTTGTATGTTAAACTTTATCACACACTTCTATACTCGCCCGGGGTTATGTTTCAAGTTTTCACATAAGAAATCCATCCGGATTTGTTTGAAGCACAAAAGTAAAAGAGAATCTAAAAACCTTATACTCCCAAGGCTCAAACAGTTTGATATCCCATCCTATTAAAGATTCGTTGCAATTTGAAATTGTAATAAACCCACTTTGCTTTTTATGGTCAACGAGCGGCGTTGATTTAAGATAAGATTTTTGACCAATATTTAAAGTTAAAAAATTCATTTAAAATTTTTTTTACTTCTTACAATACCAAAAGGTTTATTGATACTATTTGAATGAATTATGCAACCCAAATTGCACTAATTAATTTTACACTAAATAAGTTAATGTTTTTTTCTGGCCATTTTCCACCAGAATTAGTCAAATTTAATGTTTTTTTTTTTAATTTTTCTAATAAACTGAAAAAATTCTAAAATAATCAATTGGATTATCATGCTTTAGCTTAACTCTTACTGCTAGTTTGCCGTAGCAAATTTTTAAATTAGTTTACAAACAAATAATTTGAGATAAATTTATTTTATTCTAGACAAGAAGTGCATTTACTAATGAATGCATTGTGAAGAGCTGCAAAACCATTGTAAGTTCAGACCGGATTATCCAAATGCCCTAGGATTTAATTCAATATAATGTGACTTGCATTTGAAGAGAAAATCGTGGAAATGAAATTATAACAACTTGAAGTTGTAGGTAATTATTATAAGGTTGCTCATTTCATTTTATTTCTGTGGCAGTTTTTCTTTTCGAATTGCTACCTTCCAAGTGGAATATCAATGGTTATAGCTTTCCTGTTTGGTACAGCACTCCTTAGGTATCATCTTCCATCCTTCCTGCGATATCATAAAACTTTTCCTAAAATATTTACGTGATTGGCGAACACTTGGTGCGATAATAAAAAAAATATAATGGAGTAAATTGTCTTCCAATCAAAATTTATTTATTTGAATTGAATTTTCACAAGTTCCTGAAAATAACTTTCCTGGTAAGGAATATCGATTTTAATTTATTTAAAACCTGAAATCGATAAAAATATAATTGTTTTGTATTTATAATTTAAAAATTGTAGCCTTGTTGATAGAAAGGCAACTTAAGGGGAAAAACTACGTTTTTAAATCATATTTCTAGACAAAAAGCGAAAAGTGCCTTGTAAAGAATTCACAAAATAGTTTTTCTGAAATTTTATCTAAAGGTATAAGTGAAAAACTTTTAAGAATTTTCCTTCGCTTGCGAGTTTTATTATAACTCTTTACATTCATATTTGAAAAGTACAAACTCTTTAAAGTTTAAATAGACTGAAATTTTAAAGGAGTATAAAGGAGGTACTTCAAACTTGAAAATATGAAATATTATCTTGTATACACTGTTGCATGTTTGCATCCAACATTTTGTATCAAATTTGTTGTAAAGAAATTGTGAATCCAGTGTGATGCTTTTCAATAAAAATATTATGGTTTTATTTTTTCCGGGATATAAGTTCTAAAGGAATCCTTGTCAAGTGTATGTTTTTCATTTAAAATTTTGTTAAAATATTGTAACTAAATACGGATATGTGGGATGTATATGTGCAAATACAATAGCGCCAGATTGCAACGAAAACTACGCAATGTAAAAGGAAATGCAACATCAACGTATAAGAAAAATGAATCGGAAAACAAAAGGGTAAAAGGTTAAGAAGGCGTGAGCTCTTTAAGTAACCGATTGAACGACGTCAAATATCGACGTTGGAAATAACTGATTTTCATCACAATAATTTATTACATTTTTAAATTCTTCTATATTTTTTTATAGATTCCTTTTTGCGGCTTTCCGTTGAAAACTCGAAAAGATAACTTAGATAGACCGCACGAAAATTGTTAAAAATAAAGGCGCTATGGCCGTTCAAGATTTATTACGTTTTTATATTATAAGTCCACCTCCTAACAAAAAAACTAAAAGAAAATTTGAAAAACTAATTCAAGTTTAATGAATTTAATTTCCATTTTGCATGTTTGCTGTATTCTTTGATGAAAATTATCGTTTACTTTATAAATCAAATTTTGCAATTTTTTTGCACTAGTATTTATTTGCCAAATTTTTATCGATTTAGTCTTTCGCCCCACTAGTTGTTAACATTTAATTATTATTATCAAGAATTTATCTTGTATGATCATTTATTCCCGTCTAACTTTCTCTTCTTATAAATAAAGAATAACAATATAATCAATTTTAACAAAACTTTTAGCTTAAAAATGTTTTTAAAAATAAAAATATAACAAAATTTAAATTAGTTCCAGTTTTCTGTAATTAATTGCATTTTCTTTACATTTATTTACCTTATAAATTTTTAAAATGTGATTTAGTGCTGACTTCATTTCACGAGCACTTAATTTACATGATTTTAAAAAACTTAATAACTTTTAAAATGTAAAGGTACGCCATAGTTTGAGAGAATAATCTTATTTTAAAAAATCCAACGTTCACGCTACATAAATTTTCTCTTAATTTAAAAATTAATTTTAGTTTAAAAAATCTGATCCGAGTAAGTCACCAACTTTCGTATGAAAATGGTAAAACTTACAATTACATAAATAGAAATTATTTTGATAACGAGAATGTCTGCACCAAGTCATTGTAAAATATAACTAGAGCACTTCTCGATTCTTGAGACGACATACCAAGCAATTAGCAACAAATTGGAGTAAAATTTTGCATTTTGTTTACGTCCATGTACGACGGGCATTAATCCATGGTTTTTTGTGTAACCTTTAGAACAAGCCAGAAGTGAAGTAGTGAAAATTATTGTGAATTTTTGCGATAAGTGGAGTACACTAGGAGAATCTGTATTCTACAGAGGTAGATGTAATCCGTACTTTTCTTTATGCAGGTTTTGATTGTGATTTTGCCGATGTACAAAAATTCAAATTTGTTCAAAAAAATTTTTGTATGCATCATTGTAATTTTTATTAATATGATGGAAATTAATATTAATATGAGGTTAACGTAAAAAATTACTGTTGCAATAATTTTAAACAGTTTTATACCTTAATTATTAATTTAATTTAATCTTTAATTTAATTTTAAACATTTTAAATTTAAATTTATTTATTTTATTTTAAATTTATTATAATTTTTGACTTGAAAAGGTATGAAAGTTAGGATTGGATATAATTAATATTAAATGTGTGATCGTATTTTCACTAAAGCCTTAATATGATAAATAAAGCTGCGTTTTCTTAATTTTTTTACAAATGATTTTGGAAGAAAATTTGTGTTTGTGTATAATTAATAGGCACTGGTAAATTCAGCTAATAAAATTTTGATTTCAATTGTTACATTAATTTGAGTTAATTATTTAACACAAGGAATTAACAAAATTCTATAATCGTTGGGACATTCATAAATATGCAAACCGAGGCTGGACTTTTCCTTTCCCAGGATTATGGTCTCCATTTTACTTTTTATTTTAAAATTGCGATGAGTAGTAATTTTAGAACTTTTTTATTTTTATCGTTAAATGATTTGTGAGAAGAAAATGCAATGTTAATATGTCGCTTTTCTTGGCGTAAAAGTTTTAAAATTATCAGAAAAAATATTTTAAATTTATAAAATTAAACAAAAACTTAACTAAACGTTAAAATATTACGGTGCTATTCATAAAAATTTTAAACATTTTACAACAGTCTTATAAAGCCTTAATAAGGGATTTGTCAAAAAACACTATTCATAAACGTTCATTAGCCTTAAAAGTCTGTTGTAAACCCTTTGTAACTTAGCAATATTTATAGTGGGTGCCTACCTACTATAACAGTATTTTAAATCTGATTCTATGTAAACCAAACCTCTTTTTTATAAATATTGATATTACAAATTTCATTAATTTGTTGATTGTTAAAAAAGTATTTATAATTTTATGAAATGGATGCAATATATACATTAGCATTAGAGGCCTTGAAGACCCATAGCTTCGTTTACTATCTTCTTCCACTCCTTCTTGTTTCTTGCTTTATCTTTCTAATTTGTCACTTTAAGTCGTTGTATGTCCTCATTCACATCGTCTTTCCATTCAAATGTTGGTCTTCTTCTCCGTCTTCTACCATCTATTTGACTCTTCCACACTTTGAACGTTACTCTGAGATTCTTTCCCATTTTCCCATTTTTGTCGTGTGTTCAAGTCATCTCAATCTCTGCGATCTTATCACATTCACTATTTCCAGTTCACCGTATAGTTCTCTTAACTCTTTGTTTGTTTGTCTCCTCCACGTTTCTCCTACCTTTACACCGCCAAAAATCTTTCTCAGCATCTTCTTTTTCCATACTTCCAACATCGTCTGGTCTTGCTTTTTTAGCGTCCATACCTCACATGCGTAGGTCACCACCGGTTTTACTATTGTTTGGTAGATTCTGGTTTTCACCGTTCTAGACATCATCTTTTTCGACAAAATTCCATGTAGTGCCGCTATGCTTTTATTTCCTGAATTATCCTAGCTCTGATTTTTTCGCTACTACCTGGTTTTCTTGTTAATGGATGCAATAACAGCTAGTAATAATATTAACGCGATAAGTGGTGTTTATCTGCGCAGGCAAAAAATTTACAATTTGAAAAATTACAAAAATAAATACAGATTAAGAAACCATGCAATACATAGTAAGGCTAGTTAACGAAGACCAGAAGACCTGACTCTTAATAGCCGAGGCTGTGGAACACCACCACAACTTATGATATCAAGTTCAGAAGTCATATTACGCCGATGTAGTACCTATAATTTTAGTTATAAGAGGCTTACAATGCGTTTATGAATCAAACATATTTAAAACGTTGTTTAACTTTAGTGAGCGTTGTAGCTAAAATACGTTTTCAACACTCTTTTAAATATTTTTATGAATAGCACCGTTAGTATTTTAACCATAAGAAAAGAACAACATACAAGATATTTTATTAAGAAAACCCATTTTAAAAAACATTTTAACCTTTTGTGACAAAGTGCAACTACAAAAATATTTGAATATATGAGGTCGGGTTGCACCAACGTCTATTAAAATTGGCATATTAAGCGCTATTACCATAATAGCCATTACTCTGTTAAAATTATTTTAATAACGTTATTAGGCTATTAGCTTAATATTTTAATAATTGCTAAGACAAAGCTATTGTCATTGTCAAAACTTTGCAGTTAGAACTGCCCTTATAATGGTGTATTTTCACGTTAATTTTCATATTTAATAAAAAATGCATCTTATATTGTCTTTTTTCAATCACATTTTATATACACAGGGAGTAAATTTATAATTTGCAATATACCGCAGCAATTTGTTAGATTTTTGAAAATCTCACGACGTGGAGTTCTTTCTTGAAATCACTGCATATTGGAATTGTATAACGACCACAGAAGATGTAGAAGAATAGAAAATTTTTACATTGCCCGGTCCTATAAAATCATTTTCATAAGCGACAAAGTTTAAAATTTATGCCTACAAAATTGTGAAGCTTGAGAAAATTACCTCGCTTTTGATAAGGCTTGTCCGAAAAATTAATATTTCTATCTTTCGCTTGATTCCTTGAAAAAGATTTGTTGTTTAAAAAAATTTATACAAAAACAACGATTACTTGTCAACTTTGATGTAGTTCATAACCTAAAAATCTATTATTTATGTCAAAATATTTGTCAAAGTTATTACCCTGTTAAACTATTACCCTGTTAAATTTTTTTGCGTTGCACCAACATTTTTCTCAATTAAAAATCTCATATTAGTTATTATGAAATTCAACGATGGTTGCCATACTAACTTGACATTTCTCGTTTGTTTAAATATTAATTTTAGGTTAATACTGTAGCGTATCTATATGATATCTATAAAAGGGAAAATCAAGTACTATCGAAGAAAATGCAAATGTTGAAAAATTAACAAAAAAATTTAAAATATTAACTTAACTCTCAATCCTAAATTCCTGAACTATTCCTAGATCCGCCACTAAGTAAATTTGTACGTGAATATTAAAAATATATCATGGAAATTAACGAAAAAAATGTAGAAGAAAATTCTTGATCAAAATATATAAGCAGAAATTGCAACAATCCAAGTCATCATTTTTATAAAAGAGACGATATCCTACAATTTTTGCATCACGCTTTGCTTTTCTTGGCACAATAGTAGTTTTCAATATCCAGTGGCAAAAAGTGAAGTAACTCTTCGTTTGCTTTAGCACTCAATCAGAAAACAGTTCTCCAACTGCAATGATTTGAAGGCTTTAATATTTGGGAAATATTATTAAATACGAATTTTTTTCAGTGGTAATGAATAACTTTTTCTTTTCTGTATTAAAGACAACATAATATTACTGTGATAATATCCACATATTGCGAGTAAATACATAGAGGAATATTAAATACTCAAAATGTGAGGCTTTAGTAACAAATTAACAAATTTATGTCTCCATCTGTACTCGAAAAAGAAGTTAAAGATGACATTTTTTACTCATAATTATATAATTTTGAATTCGGCGATTAATTTTTCAAATTCTATGTAGTTCATAACTTAAAAATCTTTTTTTTTCATCAAATTTTTTCTAATAAAATTTCGGCTTAAAATTTTAATTGACCAATTTTGGCCAATTTGCTTATTATTAGATTTATTACCTTGTTAAACTAAGTCGCGATGGTGCAACGCATTTTTTTGGTAACTAAGGAATTTTTATTAAATATTTAATAATTTTGCTAATAATTTCCTTAATAACTGTTGTTGCGAAGGAAACTGACATATGTCATTCATTTTAATTGAGATTTTAATCTAGTAATAAGTTAAGTCTCGTTGGTGCAACGCATCTTATGTCAAAATGTCAATTTTTAATCTAGTAATAGCTTATTACTCTATTAAATCCTTATTATGCGTTGGTGCAACCGGACCAAAAATTTTAAAATCGAGGGGGGGGGGTAAAAAGAAAAAAAAAGTGGTATTTAAAAAATTCAAAAATATACTAAAATGATTGTAAAATTCAGAATAGTAATACAATATGGCGCCATTTCAAGTCGTATGTAACTAGAAAAAAATTAAATAAAAATAAAGAAATTGAATCAAAAATAGTTAAAAAAAAAGAAAAAAATGGTAAAAACTAAAAATGCTTACCAATACAAATAATTAAACTAGATATCCTTACGCACGTGGAGTTCAAAATGAAATAAAGGTTTAAAATAATAAAAAAACATTTTAAGAGGGTCATTTTTTTCAGGGGACTTTTAATTTAATCAACAGATGGCGTCTACTTAAATATTTTTATAAAATAAAAGGAATTTGCTATATTTAAAATATAGCAAATTCGTTGAGATAATACTATTCTATAAACAATATTCTTGATCTTAAGCTATTTTGAGTTCGTAATGTTTATTTATAAAAACACAATTCATAATTAAAGTTTAATTATCTTTTCTTGTAAGTGAGTGTGTTTTGACATACTCAATACGAACTCAAAATAGCTTAAGATCAAGAATATTGTTTATAGAATAGTATTATCTCAACGAATTTGCTATATTTTAAATATAGCAAATTCCTCTTATTTTATAAAAATATTTAAGTAGGCGCCATCTGTTGATTAAATTAAAAGGGCCCTGAAAAAAATGCCCCTCTTAAACCTTTTTTAAATCATTATTTCATTTTGTAACTTACGTGAACTCCCCGTGCGTAAGGATATCTAGTTTTATTATTTCTATTAGTAAGCATTTTTAGTTTTTACAATTTTTGAATTCTTTTCTTCTTTTTTTTAACTATTTTTGATTCAATTGCTTTCTTTTTATTTATTTTTTGTTGGTTACATACGACTGAAGATAGGCAATTACTTTGAAATGGCCCTATATCGTATTACTATTCTGAATTTTACAATCATTTTAGTATATTTTACAATTTTTTAAATACCACGTTTTTCTTCTTTTCACCCCTCCTCCTCAATTTTCAAATTTTAGTCATATATTCATATATTGTTCTAGTTGTACTTTGTCACAAAAAGTTAAAATGTTTTTTAAAGTGTTTTCTTAGTAAAATTTCTTGTATGCTTTTCTTTTCTTATGATAAATTTAAAAAAATTAAAATACTAATATTTTAACGTTTACTTATGTTTTTGTTTAATTTTATATTTTACAACACATACTATATCACACCTAACTCTTGAAATTTTCTTTTTTAATATTTATTTTCCATTTTAAATTTATTTTTAAAAGATATTTTCGTAATTTAATAGAGTTTTGATTATAGAGGTTGTACTGTATTTATAAAATAATTTCTTTGTAAGAATAAAAATCTACAGATTTTCTTTGATTGTTCCACTGTCGACTTCCGTGCAAAAATCATCATACCATCACAAAAAAAAAGATTTAACTTCATAATCAAAAAGTCTTTAAAAACCTAAAACTACTTATTATTCAACTAATAAATAATTTTTTAATAATTATTGCATTTGCTTAATCTTTTTGGTTAGACAAGAAAAATCTTGTTATTCCATTCATTACAGTCTTTAATTTTAGTTTTACAGGAACTTCCAAAGTAATTTTTTTACGAGAAACAGTCAAGATATCTTCTTTGTTTATTTCATTGTTTTATTAACGACAGTGCGTTCTTCTTTTATATATTGTCGGCGGCACAAGAAAACGTCGTAACTTCTAATAATTGGGTTAATATTATATTACATATTTCTGTGACAAAATACCGTCTACCTTATAAATTTTACTTTAGAGAGTAAAGGGTAGTTCACACTACATGATTTATCATATGACTTGTCACATGACTTCTCATATGAGAGATTTTTTTACGTTCACACTATATGATTTTTGATATTATAGAAGTTATGGCTTTTATGATTGGCTGTTGTGATGGTATGATTTTAGCCATGACTTTTCTTATGACTAAGTCATATGATAAATCATGTAGTGTGAACTACCCTTTACGAGATTTTCTTGTATTGCCGACGATATCCTTACCAACATCATCATATCATCAAAAAATAAATATTTTAAATTAAGTTCAAGTTTACTTACCCGGACACAAAGATATTATATTTATTAAATAAAACTCAACGGTATCTAATAGATAACATTAAAATTAAGCATTTTAAATATGGAGAAATGTTGTATATCTATTAGTTTAACTAATAATCGATTTTAAAGTTTCTAATTTTTGTTCGAAAAGCAACTCTATTAGACATTGTGTTGACGGTACGTACACTCAACGTTAGTCTTAATACAGAGAGTGAGGACCGATTTGCGATAGGTTTAGTCGTAGCTACACCAACGTACAGTTAACATAGAGCAAATTTCAGTTTTTAGGGGTAAATTTGACAAAAAAAGAGATTTACCCCTTCTTATTACCACCTTTGCCAAGTTGGATTGGCTCCAGGGATTTTATTGATTAGTACATCGTTAGTCAAAACGGCTAGGAGTGTCCAGAAATACATTTTATTTGTTAACAATTGTATGTATAAATAGCTTCAACTTTAAATAATGATCAGTGAGTCTTGGAAATTTAGTCGTTCGATTCTCACCCGTAGGAGCTCCTATAGGTGGAAAAAGAAAACACCGCTGAAAAACAGCCTAGAAAGCTGCAACTACGGATAATTTTTCACCAAGAAATTATTCAAACCAGATTAATTATTCAAACTCCAAAATTTAATTAATAAAATGAACATTTAATGTGCAAAATACATGATCTATCATATTCCAGAGAAAATTGAATGAATCTTCAAAAATAAACGGTTAAATAAACTAAAATTGTTAAAACTTTGCAAAAATTAGCTTACGATTTTTAAAGTAAAATTTATTTACTTCCCCCCCTTCCGCCTGGTTTCATAGATTCAATTACCTTACGCAATTGTATCTGTACGAGTATCATAAAAATTAATTTTGGAAAAGAAACAACCAGAATTTTTTTAATGAATTTATTCGCATCATTGACTTTAGAATGCAATAACTTCGAAAATATTGTTTTAGGGCAAAAAGTCAAAATCGTAGGTATATTTTTTTTGCTTTGTCGTTCTTTTGACGATATTTTTTAATATCCGTGCCAAAATGATCACAGTATTGCAAAAACAAAATTAAATACTGTACGTAACTTGCTCGGAGTTCTTTACGTAATTTATTTTTAAATTTAATTAATTATGCATTTATCTAACTCAAAATGAATTTTTACTTAATTTATAATGGTGACTGGGGGCAGTTGTCTGGCATGAATTTTATAAACTAAAGAAAAATTGTTAAATAAACTACAATTGTTACAAATTTAGAAAATGCACCTTATAACAGTTTTCAAAAAAAATGTATGTCTTTCTCTTATGAACTTCTGCCTGAGCCGCTTTTTCTGACAGATTTGTTTTTTTGTATGTTTGGTTTCATCACATCGTGTGAATGTCCACTTGAAGACCGAGCTAAGAAACTCTGTGAAGTCCGCGATTTGAACCCAGAATTTTTAAAAACAAAAAAAAATTTGAAAAATTTAAAGATTTGAAAAAAAAATTATATGATCGTATTCGTTGCTGTATTCATTTGTGTTGAAAAACATGCATTACGAACAGATAAATGTGGACTTTCATATTATACCAGCATGCACCTAGCATATAACTAATAAAATGTCATATCTGTGCTTCTATTAGTCATTCAAGAAGCTACGTACAACCACAGTTTACGAGAATACTGTGCAATAAAAATATGTCGTTTATTTAATGATGTCACGTATGACATAAATTTATAAAAGTCGTTTAGTTTTATTATAAAATTTTTTACAAAGAAGAACTACACTCAAACGTCAAATAAACTAATTTAACTGTAGGTTAAAACTGAAGTCCTTATTATGAAACTTTGGTGTTATATCATCCTAATCCAATAAATAGCAAAAGCTGTTTTGATTGTTTGGTAAATTTATTAACTTTTCTGCATTACTTGTATATGCAATACATTAAAATTGGCTTTCAGTGCTCTGAAAATTTATTTTATGGGATTTTTATTTTCATATCATCCCTCGGGAATTTTTTGCGAATTTCCTTCAGAAGTCAAACCTACTGTACTTTTATAATCCACACTTAAAGGATGGGCTACAAAATAAATTTCTTAATGTTGAATTTATCTCTAGAAGCTTACCTTTCATGAAAGAATTTTTTCATAAGGGAAGAGTTACAGAACTCTCCCGTCCTGCTGTTTGGAACCTTGAATAAAAAAGAAATAATTATTATTTTATGGAAACATTTCACACACTGTTACAAAATCTTCATATTGTATTTATTTGTGAAAATAAGATTTATCGAATTAGTTTCCAAAAGTTCTTCTTGCTATACCTACTTTTTCACATGAAATTTCATTTAAACAAGGCCACACATCTTAAACTTGATTATCTACTACAACACCGCTAAAAGCATATTTGGATCATTTACATTGTAAAAGTTTTCTTTATTTTTAAGTCATTAAATGGAAAAGCTTTTATTTGGTCTGGTAATCAAAATTTTAACGAGAATACATGAACAGCATATCTTGTTCAAAAATATCGACATGCTGTATATTAGACACTTAAAATTTTATTCGGATTAGCATAAAATTTGCATTATACAACTTTACAAGTGCCTGAATATTTTAATTATATAATTTTAGTAAATCAATTAACATAGAATTTCTGTTAATTCCAGAAAAGTACCTACAGTAATGAACGAAAAACCTAAATCCAATTTTGGTATTAGATATTTAGAAACTCTCTCGAGATTTATACGAGTAATTTAACCATATATTGCATGCATCACCCAAAAAATGGTATGAACCAATCACAATGCCAATCGAGGGATAGGAATTTAAGCAAATCAAGTTTTAAGTAAATACCACATCATCACACCAATAGGTCAGGTCAATAAATTATAAGAAACCGCATTGGATGCCATTCAAACTTAATCAACGTTCAGGAAGGTTTCTCAATTTTTGATATAAATTGCAAAGTATTCAAGGAATTTATCACCAAGGCGCGAAGTTACAGAAGTTTATTAGTCGTTAATCAAAGAAATAAGGGCAAACAAAAAAAATTTCTAAGTGATACTTTTCCACTAAAAAAAAGCGTCTTTCTGATGATGGATAGTTTAGATATAAAAACACAACAAGTTTTTCATATTATTCTTTTTTATGAAATAGACGACGTATTTAATTTAGAACCCACATTTTGATTCATTTTTTAATTATATTACCAGTAAGTAACGTGGTTAACCTAACTTATTTTTATTAAATTAAATTGTAAACCTTTCATTTTGGCAAACCTTGCAAAGATCCACATTGACCACCAAAACATCTAAGAAAGCTCGACGAAGCGCAACAAAATGAAACGCTCTAGTGAAAAACACAAATCGACGTCAAATTTTACTGTGGAGTCGTCTAATCCTTTTAGGTTTTTAATCTTTTTCGCTTTAATCAAATGTTTTTGCTATTACTTTAAATTCACGAAAAGTTACCAAAATAATTGTGGAATTGTGGTTGGAATAACTTATGGAAGTTTGTAAATTACTAGTTAAACTAACTTGTAGTGGCAAACAAACAGAAAAGTTTATTTTCCAATGTTCGATGTGAAGTGAATATAACGAAACCAATATGCAAAGTGCTATGTATTATTTTAAAGGAGTTTAAAAGAAAGCTTTTGGTTTTCTCGGGGAACTGCAGTGAAATGTAAGGAGATTCGACTCTTATTCGAATGCAAACTTTTATTAACGTTGCGGTTTGGTGGAGAAATCTAAATAATGCAATGTATTTCTGAAAATCAAACAATTTGAAACATTTCAGCAAGATTCGAAACCAAGAAAATATGGTTTGGTAGATTTGTTAAAATTACAATATTGTCAAATCCATTATACTCGATGTATCTCAGACGACACTTAGGGCGCACTAAATTAGTTTAATGTAATTTTGATAGTGTGGTTTTCATTATAATCGTGTAATCAACTTATAAGACGCTATTAATTTATAGTTTCCAGAAAATTACAAACTTGGTTGTGCAAATTAGACAATATTTTGTTGCATAATATTTGAAAATAGAAAATTGTTTTGTGATGAGAACATCGATCAGCATGGTTAGAAAATTTACCAAGTACAGCACGTTAAATTTTAGGGACACCACATTTTAGTTAATCACTTACTAATTATTTAATGTAATTAAATAAAAATTTATTTTATAGTGCTATAAAATAAATAAAATGAGTTAATCCAAAATTACCGGGATAAAACTTAAGGGACAACATGACAAAATTAAATTAAATTGTTAAACGTTGATAGTTCTGAAGATTATCATTTTGCTTTTATGTAAAATTATGTTGTAAATTTCACCACCTATATCTACTGAATTTTATTTAGAGGAACAGATTTAATTTTATAAATCCTTTCTTTTTTTCAGTGTAAGTCTATAAGTTGGTATCGCCTTTGTGATTGGTTATCGAGTAATGGCAAGAACACAAAAATGTGAGTTTTACACTCCGGCCAACCAACACCAATATTTTCATGTAAATATGGGTTCGAATCGGTTTGAACATCGGCCGCCAATGACTGGTTGTCGGTATTATCTCTAAATGCACTCCAACTCATGGCATCTCCCCCACCAATTTATAAATTTTAACATGAGAAAATTGTTGCATAAATTTTGAAAGTTTTTGATGTCTTCTTGGCACAACTCCCACTTTTACCTTTCGTAATTGCTTGTTCGTTTTTTGTTAACTTTTTATTCCTTTTAACTATTTATTGATTATATATTATTAACTTTAATTTCGTTCAATTATTTTTGAATCATTTAAAAATATTTATTATTAACAGCATTAACTGCATTTTAAGCCACGAGAGAGACGCGTTCATAAAGTTTTGTTGCGGTAATTTTGTCCAACTTTGGGTTTATTACTTCCATATGTTGTACCAAAACCTGCACTTCATCTAAACTTGAGCACTTTAATGACACGTTTAAATATGAATTTTCATTTAATGAATTTAAAAAACTTATTAAATTATTAATTACTACAAAACTGTGGTGCCCTTAATGCTTATCGCAAAGTGTAAAAAAGCCAAATAGTTGAAACGTTAATGCAAATTTATAAAATAAAGTTTTTAATTAACTATTTTAATAAAACTAAAATAAGTCGATTCGAAAAAAATTAATTAGTACCAAGCTCAAGATAACGGAAAATTTAATAAAAGTTTTATAGTTTTCAACGTTTTTTAATAAGGGAAATTTCTGTAAAATTCAATTGAAGAGTTTTTTATTTATAAAATTTAATTTACACCGTGAGATAAATAATAAATAGAAATGCACACTTTTAAAATAATAATAAAGCAATTGCACATTACTATTCCAGAAATTTCGCGTGCGGTTTCAACTAAATCCAAAAAAATCAACAAAAACCTCGATCAAAAACAATGAAGATACGGCGAACGTTCATTCTTTTTCGTGAACTGAATATTTTCATTTTTCAAGAGTCTTAACGAGGTCGGTCAGTTTTATATTTACTGAAGGTGAAATTCATCTGGAAGTTCAAGTTTTCAGTGTTGAAAAGCTAAAATGCAACATGCAAGGAATTTTATGCTGCAATAAAATTTTCATAATTTTCCTCAATTATAAAACGTCGAGAATATAATTATAATATCTTCGACTGTATTAATATAATGAGTGGTAAAAACACGAGGACTTAAAATGGAAATTTTTAAATGAGTGCTTTAAGTATAATTTTTTTCAAATCACAGGAAAATTCTAGTCGCTAGAGATTAAAGTAAAATTACAAAGGATCTATATTTACATCACGTTTGAGATGATTTTACCAGAATAGCACTTTGATAATTAAAGAACATCATCGTTGAGTTGAGGATTTCGTCCGTCAAATTAAAACCAACGGAAATCGATTAAAAGCAATTTTATATTAAACTTTCAGAATAATGTAATCAAAAATTATTGTTTTCATGAATATCAAAATTTTGCACCATTTAAAGACAAGAAACAAATTGGATTTTACGTTTTGAAAAACTTTGATTAAATTTAACGCAATCTACGATAGTAACCAATTGTCGGGATGATTTTGAAAAGGTTTCAGAAACAGAAACGATAAGCTGATTTTCTGTGTTTCGATATCAAAGGAAACGATAACAAAGTCAGAAATTTATCTAGCTTAGTCACCCAGTCAAAACTGATAATCTCGAGAAAATATGCTACAAGTTTTACAATGTTAAAACTGCACCACTAAAATTTTACCTCTTTAAATCGAACTGTAGCTACATGAAGGTAAAATAAGTCGCCTGAAGCTAAGTGCTTTCGACCACATATTAACGATTTCTTTATTTTCTAAATAAAAAGCTCAATTTCCCGATTGATCGTTAAAATGTAAAAGTGAGGGTAGGGGGTTAATGGTAAAATTAAATATATAAGAAGTGTGGTGATCTTTCAATCGATGTGATTTTTAAATAAATGGACTGATCACTGCTATTTTCTTGCGACGACAAGTTGAATCGTAGATAATAAACAACTAATTCAACCATCCGCGAGATTGCTCATGTTACTTAAATAAAAGTTTTGTCGACCTAATTTTAAAGAACAATACAACAACGCAAACAAAATTGGAATAAAACACAAAGCTAAATAACCAATGAAAAAGCCCAATATGTACAACTCTAAAAAGAATACCTACACAAAAATGAAATATTTGAACAACTGTACACACAAATTGAATCCAAGTGATTGATATTAATTAAAATTTTAATCGACGTACCAAAAACGTAACTGAAGTAATCTAAATTAAAAATAAGCAAACTTAATAATGCTTTTATTACAAGTTGTAATAACACGGATAAACCAATTTGTTTAATTAATAAAAGAAATTGTTGTCGTTATGATTCCTAAAACAGGAACAGTGCCAATAATTAGCAAAAACTCGAGTCAAAACTTTTTATGTTTTTTTTTAAAGAAGTAGGCAGAACCTACAGTTTAACGTGGAATCCAAACTAAGACACGACATTTTTTTTCACATTGGCCCTTACCTAAGCATTCTGCGATCTGCACCCACCAGTTATTTATTTTTCATTATAGAACTAAAAATTGATTTTAATAGAACTAAATTTTAAAACTCTTTATTTTACTTGAATTAAATTATATTCGTCAAAAAATATTAATGAAGTTTCATTGCGATCATAAAATCTAATTTAATTTTTACTCTCCTTATCATCTTTTAAAAAATTACAGCAAATTGCGAGCTTCAACATTCTTTTATAAAATTAACTTTTAATGAAGACAA
The DNA here is from genome assembly GCA_905340355.1 of Rhagonycha fulva. Classification (NCBI taxonomy): domain Eukaryota; kingdom Metazoa; phylum Arthropoda; class Insecta; order Coleoptera; family Cantharidae; genus Rhagonycha; species Rhagonycha fulva. Next base: position 43,727,761 of record HG996556.1, read on the forward strand.
ATATTTTAACACTTCTGCATGGTAATAAATTAATAAAACTTTTCAGTTTGCTTCAGATATTTTGTATGAAAACACCAACTCAAGTTCAGGCATTACTGGTGCTTTCCTTTAGTGCAAATTACTTTCGGTTTTTCCATATTAAAATACAAGTTTAAAAAGCATACAAGGTTCCACTTTCAAAACCTAGCTGAAACGAATCAAGCACTTATATACGTAAACATTTTCAAAGTATAAAATCAAAGTCATCGTGTTATGGTAAAAGCAGCGGCTACTTTGAAGCTTTTAGTCGACTTGACGTTTTGATCGTTTATGTCGTTTTCATTGCCAGACACTTTATGTATTTTAATTTAATTTTTATAAGCTGAACTCCGTGATGTGTTATAAAACATTACAAAATAAATTTAATATAGAAAAGATAATATCTTAGTGAGTATACCAGATGAAAGAATTTTATTACACTGTAACATTCCAAATGTTAGTTTTTCTTAGCGACAGTTGTTTAATGATTAGTAGTTTATTAACTTGGTTTTTTTTTGTTGAGAAAGTAGAATAAAAGAGTGTAGCAGTTTAAAAGTTTAAATTGATTGATAGAAAAAAAATTCAGTTATAAAATATTGCCTTCGAATATTTAGAGATTAAAATGTTAAAATTTTGAGAACTTCTTAACGCTAAGTCTGATTAACCTCAAATATGTTTTAAAACCGAATTGCATGTTTCTAAATGTATCATTATCGTCGTCGTTTTAAAAAAAAACAATAAAATTTTAAAATGGGTATTTGATGGTTAATTTGTACTATTTCATAAAATTTTTATGAATTTCTACAAATGACATTTCATTTATTTTACTAAAAGGTTTACCTTTCAGCTGATTTCATTTCTATCGATTTAAATAATTTCATTTTAAAAATATCTTACGTATAATATAATATTACATGTATTTAGATACTGCAAAAATTAAATTTATTTATTAATCGAAAATCAGTTTGGCTTATCAAATCACAGTTATTATTTTCATATTTTCAAATGTATAACAAGTTTTTTTTTAAATTTTGTAAATTGTTTTTGTGTTTTATATATAAAATTTTAAAAACTATTTTAACTAATATATTTGTAATTGATAAGTTTAACGTTAATTTAACGGCTATTTTTGTATCTTTAACTTTTTTGAGTTTAATTGATTTGTTTCACCAATAATTGTGTCAAGTTTCCTTGGCACTATCGGAATTTCTGTGAGCATATTATTGTTGGTTTCACATCCGGTAAGTAGCTTGCTAGGCTGGCCTCCAGATGTGACTATAACCCTGGTTTTTTATATTAATGATATCAATTCAGTAACCCAGAAGAACCATCGACTTAACGGTGTCACCCGATTTTTTGGTAAAGTTATACATTACAATTATTATAATTGTTTGTACATTTTGAAGCTTTCTATATATTTAGTTTAAATTTTGTTGTTTAAATATTTTTCAATACGACTTTGTATAATAAATTTCTTATTGAATTAAAATTATGTTGTTACATATAAGGTACATGTAAGCTATTACTATGGAATAATTTTCAATTGCGTTATTATGAAAGGAATTTAGACTTGAATTTCTCATGTAAGATCTTGATACTTGCAGAATTTTCAACCATTGTCGACGCATTATTAACACCTACACTTCTGTCTTCCTGTACATTCTTTGTACATTCCTTTCAGTTATCCATTACATTTTTTTATATGGCAATTGACTACGTTGTTAATTGGTAAATTAAAGATGTAGTCCGTTAAATTTGGATTGCTAAGATAAGATCCATGTTGTGAAGATTTAAAATCGACCTTATGTGAGTACGTCTCTTTTCAGTTAAAAACTGGACGTGAAGGTTTTATTTGGAACACATGATCTTAACACAGCCTTTTCCAAGTTAAGTAGGTTAGTGGAACCCATTTTCTCATATTCAAGAATATTTTGTAAAAATTAGAACATAATTTTTTGTGAAAAAACGTGCCTGGACTAGACCGCATAAATTTTTGTTTCTGCGCATCGTGACATCACTGCCTTCTACAAAAATTTCGCTCTACGCAATAAATTTATTTACCACGTCAAGTTTATAATGAAGAAACACCGTAGAAAAGAAATTTAAATAAGTTAGAGTGAGTTGGAGTTCAGTAAAATAAATTTAGTGAAGAATTTCAAACAACACACTTACGTTCACATTTTAGAGTCAAAAACAGTTCAAAGCATCTGGAGTCAATTTAGAAGTCTTTTATGTAAGTGAAATTATATAATAAAGAAAACATTTTGGGAAGGGGGGGTATATAAATAAAACTAAATCGCTAGCTCGACCGGTTTCGAACGGTTAGAGGTTCATCTTCAGGGCTATATTAAAGAAAGACACAATATAAAAACGAGGGCAATATAGCGTACCTGGCCAGCTGGATCTGAACAGTTTACATGAATATACCCAAAATAGATTAACTCAGGTGGATGACACATCAATATCTGGGGAGCACATAAAAAAGAGGAAGGTGCACATTATTCATTAAGCTTTTTACATTCTAAGCAGAATATTGCTTTCCCTTTTTGGGAATTACAAATCCCATTGGCGGGGTGCATTAGTCCCTATATTTCATAGTTCAGATAAATCAATATCGATTTCACCATTGCGTGTGAATGCCTACTGGAAGGCCGAGCTAAGAAATTCTGTATAGTCCTCGATTTAAACCCAGAATTTCCGTTCTGTACTCAACCAGCGGTCATATCACTCTACGGCTGTGGCTAGGTGCACTTTAAGGGTGTAAAAATAAAATTTTAATTAAAAGAGATAAAAAATGTTCACTTAACCTCTAACGCACAAAACTGACAAAAATTACAAGATAAAAAATTTTTTTTGTAGAATTATATGTTTGTATTCTTTGTATGGTATTATGTGCCAAGTGCGTCATATTTCGTTTATTAAGTGTGATGGTTAATGCGATAATTATTAGAATATAATTATCATCACATACACACTGAAAAAAAAGGTACGTCATATTGATGAACACCATGCTTCAAATGAAATTCATCATAATGATGAGAAAATCATCAGTATGACGTACAAATCCATTGTTGAAATTTAATGAATGATGAACTACTCATCAATATGATGAATTTGATTTCATTAATTTTTGTATTTTTATTTATCGTAATGATAAACAAATTATCAATATGACATAAAAAACCATTGTTAAAATTTAATGACTGATGAACTACTCATCAATATGATGAATATGATTTTATCAATTTTTGTAATCTTTATTTATCATAATGATGAACAAATCATCAATATGACGTACACAATTATTATCGTTTAAATTTAATGAATGATAAGTGATAACTATTCATCAATTTTATGAATTTTATTTCATCAATTTTTGTAATCTATATTTATGATAATGATAAACAAATCATCAATATGACGTACAAAATTATCGTTTAAATTAAAGAATGATGAACTATTCATCAATATGATGCATTTGATTTCATCAATTTCTTTAATTTTTATTATTGAAATCATCAATATGATGAACGAGTACGCCATATTAAAGATTTGGTGAAAGGTAGGAAACGTAGACCTTTAAATGCAAATTTTACGATTGAAACCCCTCAAAGATCCACCATTTTCCGTCATCCGCGGGCCTAGGGGTATTTTTAAATTAGTTGTCGTTTTCATCAAAATGGCCCGGAGCGCCCGAAGGGGTGGAAACCACCGTGACAAGAGTAGAATCCACGCGAAAAAGTAATCATCACCGGGGCTCTTATGCATAACAGTGCACGGACGGAGCACAGAATGCATTGATTCACCAATCACGAGCGACGTAACTTGAAAATTGCTATGAAAATTGAGCTTTTTTAAATTCGATTTTTGAAAAAACTGTTGGTTTTAAGGCCATTTTCCTCACCTAATTCTCTTATTTAAAGTGTGCTCTATCACAATAAATCGAGGTTTTTGATCGTAAAATTTTTATTGGGAGGTCTACGTTTCCTGCCTTTCCCCTAAAGATTTTGTTCATCATATTTATGAATACGATCACCAGTATGATGAACGAGTACATCAAATCAATAATCTTGTTCATCATATTTATGAATAAGATCACCAGTATGACGAACAAGTACATCAAATCAATGATCTTGTTTATCACATTTTGAAATAAGATCGTCAATATGATGAATAAGCACATCAAATCGATGATGTTGTTTATCATATTTATGAATAAGATCTTCAATATGATGAACGAGTACGTCATATTAAAGATTTTGTTTATCATATATACTACATATGCATCAATACGCTACAATTTATCAAAAAATTTTGAAGAACTCGTTCATCATATCGATGAACTTTTTTTTTCAGTGTATTAGGAAGGGTAAGGTTAATTCGGTGAGGAAAGGCATGTTTTTAAGAATTTTTTTGGCGATACTGAGAGTGTTAATTTAGTTAGTCAATTTCCATATGTTAATGCAACATTTGAACAATATTTTCCTAAATTTTCATTGCCAAATATTCAAAATTGAGCGAGTAACAGTGAATCTCAGGAAACACCTCAAAACAAAGTTGTTTTGAGGTGTACATCATAACTCGCAACAAAATCATCTGAAATAAAAAAATCAAAATGCACTTGTTAAAGATGTGTCTTGGAGTAACCCTGGGAGAATTTTTTTTAATTTTTCGTAGCACTTCGAAGTCAAAAAAACGATTTTCGCCGAAAAATCCCCGAGAAGCATCTTTAACAAATGCATTTTGCTTTTCTTTTTCAGATGATCTGTTGCGAGTTATGATGTACACCGTAAAAAAATCTTTTTTTGATGCGCCTCTGGAGATTCACTGTACTTTCTCAATTTTCAATATTTTGCAGTGAAAATTTAAGAAAGTATTTCTCAAATGTTGCATTATTATATGGAAATTGACTGAATAAACTAACATTCTTTGTATCGGCAAAAAAATGTATATTTTTTTTATCGAATTAATCTGCCCCTCTCCCCACTTAAGTTATTTGGAGGTCAATTTTGCATTCTATTAAAGAATTCTGTTTTTAGTCAAGCTTTGCAATTAATTAATAAGTCATTTTGAAGTGCCATGTTTACGATCAAGTAGTTTAATTACTATTAAGAGGCTTTCAGTCGCACTATTTTATATTTGATTCAAACTTTGTTATTTTAAGCATAAATTGAAGAATATGAGTATTACATGCTAGGATAAGCCGATTTGAGCTTATTGCAATGTACATCAATATTATTTTTTATGAATTATATGAAATTGTGACTTATATTTACGTTTTAGTTAGTGCGACTTTTGGCCGCACAATGTTATATTTTGTTTCAGCGATTACTATTTTTGTTAAAAGCATTAAATTGTAACATCCAAAACGACGTATTGTTTTCAGTTTTAGCATGTGAGGTAAGATTACGTAATTCTCTTTGATGATATACAGAGTTATATATCAAAAAAGCGCCTTTTTCAGTCTTGTTAATGAGTTACATACACAGCCGTGAAAGATCTACGTTTCCTTGTACGATTGAATGGAATCGAACTCACGACTCGCATTCCGAGAGAGGTTAGCTGGCAAACTTTTATTGAAAGAAAAAAAACGATCAACGTAAACGTCTCGTAATAACGTGCCTTCCAAAGCACAATGACCAGTCATAAGAAAATTTTACTTTTCTTTGGATTTAAACCCGGTACCTCCGGTAAACATGGACATGATATGGTAATTATAGAATTCTGCAAAGCTGCAAGCCAAGTAGCCTAGCAGAGTTAGCTTAAAAGGCAGTATAATATTTTATAACCACAAGACAACTGTCCATCGAAATGTGAGAAAGATAAAATTTAATGATCGCATTGAGTATCAGTTATTTTAAGTTTAATTCTTTTAGTGGTATACATTATACGATAACTTCAGAAGTGTTTCAAGATTGGTAGATCCTAAATTTCCTACTATTTGGCAAGTAAATTACATTAACAATTAAATAGGGGTTGTTCTCTTTTAGTTAGAATGAGTAAACGTAAACCACCCGAAAGAATTAAGTAGCAGCGTAGAAATGCAATCCTTAATTTTTTCCATTTGCACAAAAAGCTAGATTTACCTAATAGAAACACAACGTAAAAAAAAACAATTTTTTACGATATTTAATCTTGGATACCCAAAATCGACGGTCGAGCGTGGTAATTTGCAGGTACTACTTTTCTTGCGCCAGTTATGGTACATTTAAAAAATTCATAATTCGAAAAGCTTTAGAACGATTTTAAAGTAAATTTGTAAATGCAAAATTTGAAGAAGACGGAATATAAATTACGATCATCAGATTGTTATATCAAATTGACTTGCTACGCTTAACGAGAAGTCTCCATTCGCTTAGGCTCGCTGCGGCTTAATTACTTAATAGTTTAGTAATCCTTCCGATTAAGTTTCCCTAAACCTGGAAACTTGTCTCTTTTATGTTACCTAACCAATAACAAGTTTGATTAAAAAAAAGTATTTGTCCGCCGAATCAAAATAAATATGAAAGTTAACTTGATCGAGAAAAATTTTATGATTACACAGAATCAAATAAAACGAATCGTCTATTGCACACAAAAAAAAATTTACGCGAAGTTGTCGATATTCTCAAGAGATAGCTTCGTTATCTGAAAAGACCTTCAACGACGTCGGAAAGTATGCAACGAGAGCTTGCTTATCAAAATATAAAATAGGAGAAATATAAAATCAGGCAATCAAAGAGTCGTAGGTATCGGTTTGCAAATATCTATTATTGAACTTTAAGCGAGACTGTTTTAAAGTTGCTGCAAGTGCAGTATTGTAAAATGGAATAAATTTCCTCGCGATGTGTATTATTCAAACGTAATTATTGTACTCTTTTATTTTTACTTCTGCGTTACAATGCAAGCACCTATTCCAAAATTGAATTAAATCTGCATTCATCTTTACGAATTTGAAAAATACATTTTTACTTTTATTCAGAAAAATTACAATAATTTTCTTTTAAACTTACAAGAAAAAGGAGATTTGTTATATTTAATAAAAAATTCTTAATTAAAAATTTCTATATAATTAGATAAAGTATGTGCCAATACCTATAGTAAAAAGTAATTTAGGAAATTTTTGGCATAACTTCTAAGTTATTTTTTGTTTTTTATTAGCAGCAGAGTTAATATTAAATTTTACTAATAACAACTTTTTTTAATTGAAACTAAAAATTTTGTAATTTTGCTCGGAGAAAGAATACCGAACCAACGTCCGTGTAATTTTCACCTTTGTAGTACTTGCAGTTATAACGGTGAAATTTTGATTCTTTTATTTTCATAAAATTTGTTTTCAACTTTTTTCTTCTCTCTTCAATTATTTATAAAATATTCTGTAAAATATTCTGTCCTCTTTTTAACTTTTTGATATATTAAAAATGTCATCTATTTAAATTAAAGCACTTTTTTCATTCGTTCTTTTAACCTTTACTTTTATTAAAAAGTAATTTTAAATTCTTATTATATTATTATGTGTAATCCAAATAATTAAATACATATTATTTCATGCACGGTTTCTGAAGATATTATGTTATTATATTATAAATTTAATAAATGAACACAGCCGAATTAATTTATGTTTATGAATGCGATGCCCATTAAATGTTTAATTAAATTCACATCAGAAACATTTTAATAATAATTCAATTAGGTAGTAGCTAATGACAACTTAATTTAAATCCTATATACTAAAGCAAACAAACATTTTTTTTAACCAAATCAAATTATTTTTCAATCACAAAAGTAATTTAATGATTGAGGTTATTAATACAACGCCCTTTGTAAATAAAAGTCTATTGGAAGAAGGCAGAAAATACGATCTCGTAATAAAGCTGAAAGATTAAGTTACTTTAGATAAACTTATTTTATTTTAAGTTGAACGTCCCAATAATGGAACACTAAATCCATTTTGATAACCAATACAAGAACAAATAAAAAAAATTGTTCATAAGACTTCTCGCAGCTTTGCTTTCCTAAAATCCATGTATTTCCCCAATTAGAACACAAACAAAGCTAAAATACAACATCGTGATTTCTTGCTTTACGTAAAGTCCTCATTAACTAAATAAACAAGATAATTGATTGCATTAGTTTGGTTATTCTAAACGCAAAAAGCAGTGGATTGGAATTTTAAAAATTTGTTAAGTTAAATTAAATAAAAAATAATCAGGCGCTAAACAATATTCAAAAATGTAATTTTTTACATAAATTTAATAATTTATAAAACTTGGCAAAAGTTTTCAAATTGTGTCAGAGTATATCTCGAGTTACAAATACTTAATGATCCATATTAAACTTTTGGCATAAAAAAACTTTTAAAGACGATCAAATCACTTTATTAAAAAAGTAATAATTTTAAAAAATTGAAGTTTTAATAATCTTGAGTCATTCATAAATTAAACGAAAATTACAAAATTAATTATTGGATGCGTATTATTTTAATATCAATGTGATTTATTACCGGATTTTTGAAATCCCCAGTTATAGTTTCATTTACCGAATTATTTACTATAAATTGGGCTTACATCGTTCCATCCCCGAATTGTAGAATTTATGATAGGTACATAAATTAAAACTAACTTTTTAATCCATCTCTTTAGAAAATGAACTATCTAAAATAAAGCTATGACAATAAATAAGGTCCCTTATTTTAAATATCTACATAATTTAGGTCCGATTGCACCAACGCATAATAAGGATTTAATAGAGTAATAAGCTATTACTAGATTAAAAATTGACATTTTGACATAAGATGCGTTGCACCAACGAGACTTAACTTATTACTAGATTAAAATCTCCACTAAAATGAATGACATATGTCAGTTTCCCTCGCAACAACGTTTATTAAAGAAATTATTAGCAAAATTATTAAATATTTAATAAAAATTCCTTAGTTACCAAAAAAATGCGTTGCACCATTGCGACTTAGTTTAACAGGGTAATAAATTTAATAATAAGCAAATTGGCCAAAATTGGTCAATTAAAATTTTAAGTTGAAATTTTATTAGAAAAAATTTGATGAAAAAGAAAGATTTTTAAGTTATGTAGTACATAGAACTTGAAAAATTAATTGCTGAATTCAAAATTATATTATTATGAGTAGAAAATGTCAGCTACAATTTCTTTTTCGAGTACAGATGAAAATATAAATTTGTTAATTTGTTACTAAAGCCTCACATTTTGAGTAGTTAATATTCCTCTATGGATTTACTCACAATATGTGAATATTATGACAGTAATATTATGTTGTCGTTAATACAGAAAAGAAAAAGTTATTTATTACCACTGAAAAGAATTCGTATTTAATAATATTTTTCAAATATTAAAGTCTTCAAATTATTGCAGTTAGAAAACTGTTTTCTGATTGAGTGCTAAAGCAAACGAAGAGTTACTTCACTTTTTGCCACTGGATATTGAAAACTACTATTGGGCCAAGAAAATCAAAGCGTGATCCAAAAATTATAAGATATTGTCTCTTTTATAAAAATGATGACTTGGATTGTTGCAATTTCTGCTTATATATTGTCACAATTAGAAAATTTATAAAATTAAATATATTCAAATAGAATTCATAATAAAAATATGTAACAACGTGACTCATAAGAATACTGACCTAAAGTAATAAAAGCATACAATGTTGCAGAGTAAATATTCAAGGGAAGTAATAACCATTAAAAAATAATAAATAATAAGCTGACTAAGGGAAAAAACAATATAAAAAGATCCTCTGAAACTAGCAGAATCAGTTCGGTATTGAATGTGCATCAGTGATCTCTCCAACCAAGAACCGACCTCAACATGAAGAAGTAGTTCCATTCTGGCGGTGCCTCGGTGATCAACCAAAATGAAGAAATTGGGTGATGTCCTGCTAGTTTCAGGGTGAGATTTATTCCCAAATTATTTTAGATAAAATGTTATAATTTAAGAGTTGTCTAATATTAGGAAATATCTACTTATGTAAATAGTTCGTTATTATATATTTTTATAAAGAAAAAAAAAATCCATGTAACAAATAAAATATAAATGTAATGTTTATAATAGAGTTTATAATCTTATCTTAATTATTTGTTAATATTTGGGGGTTTGGTTTCGACTCAATTATAGACCTGTACTTCAAGAACTCTTTGCTCAAGAACTTTCCTTTACATTTTTTTCGTTAATTTCCATGATATATTTTTAATAATCACGTACACATTTACCTAGTGGCAGATCTAGGAATAGTTCAGGAGTTTAGGATTGAGAGTTAAGTTAATATTTAAAATTTTTTTATTAATTTTTCAACATTTGCATCTTCTTGGATAGTACTTGATTTTCCCTTTTATAGATATTATATAGATACGCTACTGTATTAACCTAAAATTAATATTTAAACAAGCGAGAAATGTCAAATTAGTATGGCGACCATTGTTGAATTTCATAATAACTAATATGAGATTTTTAATTGAGAAAAATGTTGGTGCAACGCAAAAAAATTTAACAGGGTAATAGTTTAACAGGGTAATAACTTTTACATATATTTTGACATAAATAATAGATTTTTAGGTTATGAACTACATCGAAGTTGACAAGTAATCGTTGAATTTTGAAATAAATTTTTTTAAACAACAAAACTTTTTCAAGGAAGCAAGCGAAAGATAGAAATATTAATATTTTGGACAAGCCTTATCAAAAACGAGGTAATTTTCTCAAGCTTCACAATTTTGTGGGCATAAATTTTAAACTTTGTCGCTTATGAAAATGTTTTTATAGGACCAGGCGATGTAAAATTTTTTTTACTTTTTTACATCTTCTGTGGCCGTTATACAATTCCAATATGCAATGATTTCAGCAAAAAACTCACTTCGTGAGATGTTCAAAAATCTAACAAATTGCTACGGTATATTGAAAATAATAAATTTACTCCCTGTGTATATAAAATGTGATTGAAAAAAGACAACTTAAAATGCATTTTTTATTAGAAATGAAAATTAACGTGAAAATACACCATTATAAGGGCAGTTCTAACTGCAAAGTTTTGACAATGACAATAGCGTTGCCTTAGCAATTATAAAAATATTAAACTAATAGCCTAATAACGTTATTAAAATAATTTTAACAGAGTAGTAGCTATTATGATAATAGCGCTTAATATGCCAATTTTAATAGACGTTGGTGCAACCCGACCTTTATAAAAAATAAATTTCAAAAGTTTCAAAAATGTCAATTGTTTAGTGATGGTTGTTCTGGTAAACAAAGTTGACACAAAGTTTGACTATTTTAAACTGTTTTGAATTTTCCCACAATTTACATTCAGTTTTCTCCTTTCCAGGCGGTTTAACACAAAAGGATTCTTCAGCCACTTACTTGATTATACATCGCTCCAAATAATTTTGCATTTTAATCTTATTTTATTTAAATATCCGCAATCATTTTGAATTAAATTGGCTGCTCTGTTATTTTTTGCGCTTTCTTAGCTTCTACGTATTTCATTTAATGATTGATCAAAACCAAACTCTTAGAAAAATTACAAAACTTTAAAATCTTTTAGATTGCAACGTTGTTTTGACCTTATTCACGACGATTTTACTAGTTGCAGTGTTATCGTTAGATTTATTGACATAAATGAAAACGTATCCAATTTTCTACTAATTATAAAAGTTTTAACGATGACGAATTGGATATTAATAATTGCATTTTCGACAATTTTTAATTTTGCTCAATTTTTGCATGATTTTATTTTTTTGTCAATAAAAAAATTCGAATTTGGTACAACTTTACTTGTAACAAAAGTTTACACTGCTGTGAGATATCAGTTAAAACTTCACTAACGTTTTGACTTTATTCTGAAAACAAAAACTCTGCAATTGTTTGCACTAATGCAGAAAACTTAATTTATTTATTATATTTACGTTATGTAACATTCTGTACTTTATAACATATTCAGTTAAAAATTAATTATTGTGTTATTCATGCACTTTAAATAATTTAATATATTTGAATTTGAAATCGTCGTCAAAGCTGCATGGTTTGTGCTATAATACATAATTCACTCATAATTTAAATGATTTATAATCGCATTAGAATACCATATAAGTGGTTAATAACGCAAGAAAATATTATTATTAAAATGTTATCATACCTAACGAATAGTAATCAATTTATGTTGCTGAAAGGGAACCATAAAATATTTACACCCAAACAGTTTTACAATTTATTTATAATATATCCATTTACTTTGAATCTTTCAGCGACTCAAAAATGAAAAGTTTTTAATATAAATTATTTGAATTCCAGTTCGGTTGTTTTAATTAAAATTAGGTCGAAATCTGACAGTTGTCTCTAGTGCAACTTTTCATATCATTTTTCAGTGAGCTTTTGTTTGCGAACGGTTTGATATTCAAGTTACTTGCATCAATTAGCAATTTGATAATTAAGTGAATTTAAAATATTCTCTCAGTCAATTGACTTTTGGCCAGTTAATTGACCAATGGGAACACCATGATCCAAACGAGGCCATATATTGAAAAGGCTTAAGAGGGGCACTTTTTTCAGGGCCCTTTTAATTAAATCAACAGATGGCGCCTACTTAAATATTTTTATAAAATACTAGGAGGCTTTTGTATTTAAAATATAGCAAATTCGTTGAGATAATACTATTCTATAAACTATATTCTTGGTCTTAAGCTATTTTTGGTTCGTAATATTTATTTATAAAAACACAATTTATAATTAAAGTTTAATTATCTTTTTTTGTAAGTGAGTGTGTTTTAACATACTCAATACCAACTCAAAATAGCTTAAGACCAAGAATATTGTTTATAGAATAGTATTATCTCAACGAATTTGCTATATTTTAAATACAAAGGCCTCCTAGTATTTTATAAAAATATTTAAGTAGGCGCCATCTGTTGATTAAATTAAAAGGGCCCAGAAAAAAGTGCCTCTCTTAAGAAATTAGTATTATTTATTACAAAAAACATTACAAAAACTTAAAAGTAAGTAAGTACATACCTAGCCAAATCTTAAAATTTAAACAAATATATTTTACTTTTTCGCCCTTAACCTAAAATATATAAACAATTGATTTCTAATGAACAATTAAAATAAATTAAAATGACGTACCTTGTCTTTATTTCTAATTGGACCAACGTGCACAAAAAAAAACAACTTGTTTAAATAAATTTTGGAGTCTAATATACTGACGTGGATTATGATAGGTTGAAAATTCTAAAATTATCCACAATTAAATTTTCATTTGGTCAAAGTTTTGTTTTTGAAATTTTCTTTGATTTAATTAGATGAATAGTAGTAACCTGTTATTTTTCAATTACGTGCCAAGGGGTACGTGCAGAGACGAGATTTTTAGGTTTGGAAATTTGTCCATATAGCCTGAAAATTAAACATTTCAAAAAAATGGAAAAACGTTAAAAATTTTGATTAATTTATTTTTTGTTTGTTCTTAAAATTGTTAACTTACGTTTGAACTGAGTTGGTACAAAGGTAGCTACGATCGTTGATGCGTTTTTTAAACTAAAAGTGTAGTTCGCAATTAAAATTTAGTGACTTCAAAATGTTGAATTTGGCATCTAAAAATTCGAATTTCGCTGGAAAACCAACCAACTAGAGTGCGACACGATTTTCGGAGGAAAAGTTGTACAGGAAACGAAATAAATGGTCAGTTGCTCTAGAGTAATGGAAGTGTGAAGTCTACAACTCAACGGCTTCAAAGTGTAATCTTCGAATGTCTAAAAATTACGAAGTAGTTACTAATTTAACGATGATTATGAGCAACTGGAGATTTTTTTTAATTGTGTGTGCTACGAAAGAAGATTATTATTAAATTTGAAGTTTTTGGAAAATTTTACTTACTGATAACATGAAGCCTTCCATTTTGTCAAATCGTAGATGCAAGGAATTCGAAAATCAATCATCAATTATTCAAGCCATCGTCTTGGTAAATAATTTTTAAATTGTTTATTTGCGCTATTTCAACGATGATCTTCGATATTTGTCACTATGCTATGAAAAGTTTGAGGTTAACTACACTTGACGTTAACTTTGTATTTCAAGTCGCAATTATGAACGGATTTCTTCACATTTAAATAATTAAACACACCAGTGGAACATTTTTGATAATTAAGTCGTGTTATTTAACTGCGAAATTTAAATTTATGTGATAAACTTTTTCGTACGGGTTTTTGCGTATTTGGTAGTGGCTACCATATCAACAACGGTTATTTAATGATACCAACTTTTCGAACAGTTACAAAAGCGCTAATATTTGAAAATTAAACAATTTTTCATTTTTGTACATTTTTTATTTTTTACAGATGTTTTATTTAGACTATGCTAAAACGTTTGATTATTTTACAAATTGGAGATAATGATTTTGAAATTTAAATGTGTAAATTTGTAAAATAATTTTCCAATAATTTTTGAAATTTTTCGAATATGTCAAGAAGTTTAACAACAAAAATTTCGTCTTATCATAATTATAAATCTAATATTAAATACTACTTTCGTCGAATTAAATTATAATTTTTATCCCTGAGAATTTTGTTTCATTTATTGTGGATAGTTTGCGAATAAATTTTTGGAACCTACTCCTGAGATAGTCTCAAAAGTGTAAACTCCGATAAACGAGCTACGGACCTCTTTAGCATTTGTTCTTCAGAACACGACAATACATAAATTTGAAGGACGTAGAAATTACAACCACCATGAACAAGAGCAGTAATTTATTGTAACTAAACCTTGCGGTAGGTAAATTAAAGAAGTTTTAATCTCAGGAATACTATTGAAAGAAACCTTCCAATTGAAATAACATCGCTACTAGGGGGACTCAACAGTATAAGAGAAAATATCAGTTGGCCCCAAGTAAGTGCTAACCCTAAGTAAGTACTTGAATTTTACAACATCTTAAACCTTATTGCCATAAACAGAGATAAGCAATGAGATGCATCGATGAAGGAAAATGTTCCAAAAAAGCATGATGTGCTCTACCCTATGATACAAGGGTTGCCTTTTATACTTCGGGATTAGAGAACAAAAACAAATATTTATCATCAAAAATGGCTTTATTAGTTTTTAAAATATTCTCCATAAAGATCAATTTACTTTTGCATTCGTTTGAATCAATTTTTGAAGCACTTCTTCCACTCCGATTAAGGTAAGTACCTCCAAAACATGCATTTTGAACGTATAAACCGCTTCTTCGGATGTCGAAAAACGTTGACCTAGCAATTTATTTTTGATCTGCAAAACTAAAAAGATATCATTGGGTGTTAAGTCAGGACTATCCGGTAGATGACTCATCAAATCAACGTTTTAAATGCTCAAAAAGTCACTTGTTCGAACTCCCATTATCATGGTGGAGAATGATCCGTTTTCAGTGGTTGATTTTCTTTATTTTTCCAAAAATTTCTGGCAAACAAATAATTGTGTACATTTCAAAATTGACGGTTCTACATTGTACAAATGGTAAGGTTGCAGTATGTACAGTTTTTCCAAAAAAACAAACAATCATTTGCTTTGAAGTGTTTCGTAAGCAAACAACTTTTACTGAATTTGTCTCATTTTGAAAAATCCATACGGTTAACTGTTGTTTATTTTTGGGCTCGTACGCATAGTTCTACGATTATTCACCTGTCACGATGTCACAGACATTATTTTGAAACACCGTAAACGAATTTTTTGAGCATTTCTTTTGAACTACCAGGAGCCTTTTTTGAGTGATTTTCAGCTTATGTGAGATCAAATCTTTTTTACAACCAAATGTTTATGCCGGTACACGTCGTTTCGGCGACCGCAGTTCGGCGAAAGCGATTCGGCACCGTATATTCGGCGACGGTCAATTCGGCGACCCGATGTTCGGCTATGTTAGTTTCGGCGATTCCAATTCGGCACCGGCATTTCGGCAATTCCCATTCGGCGATAAAAAATTCGACTACGTCGATTCGGCGACGGGAAATTTATTTAAGTGTTAAAATTTATTAAAAATTTTTAAATTAAAAATATTAAAAAAAATTATTTTTTACTTTTAAATTAAATATTTATTTACATACATAACACATACAAATTTTAATCCATGCTATAATTATAAGATATACCGCGAAGATATTCTATAATATTAATAGAATTATAATTGGTTACCTTCGCCAAAATTCGAGAATCAGCCGCTTCGTACCGCGGCCTTTTTTTAGAAGGTGCATGTCCGGCTAGAATACGTTCGTATTCTGTGTCGAAAGTTTTTTGAATTCGTCTTAATTTATCCAAAAAAGTCCACAACGTTGGATGAAATATACCACCACCAAAACCTAATTGTATTTTTCGATGACAAGCTTCGGCGTAATTGTTAGTTCTATCAATTCCATCCAACGTGCGTTGATACACAGACCAAATATTTGAAGAAAACATTGGAATATTTCTGGTACTATTATTTCTAAGACGTCCAATATATGTATTTGTAAACCATTCTAAAATTGGATCAAATTCTGGTGGTAAATAATTTTCTAAACTTGTAATTGCATGAAAAATATCATTCTCAGGAACAAACGCAATTGAAGTAACCATTCTTGAGCGCAATGCAAAATCTACATCGGCACTGTACCTTTTTAACAAATTACTTGACGATAAATGTTTTTTTAAGTTCTTCACTAAGTGAAATAAGCAGCCATGTATAGCAAGCTCAAAATCAACACTTATACACAACGGATTTAGTTGAGGCCACAATTCACGGATCATACTAAATAATTTTACATAAGTTTCCCTCCTCTTTATAGGTAGTAAGCAAAACAAAACAGGAAACACTGCTCTTCCATATTTTCTAGCAAGTATACCGAATACTTGTGAAAAAAGAGACGGGCAAATTAGAAAAGTGCCGTCCATAAACAATTCTAACATATTTTCACACCAACTAGAATTATATTCTCTTCCAAATATCATAATACGTTCAGAGTCCAAATTCTCACTCCCTGAATCGGCAAGAAGATATCTCTCAAAATTACCAGGGCTAAACTCATAAGTGGAATAACCTTCCGGTATGATTATTAGTTCCCTAGATTCCGGATTTGCTGGTGCTTCAGAATTTTGGTGACGTTTCCGTTGTATCGTTCTGCTCATGACAGAATTGTTGGAATGTTACCTTTTATGGCATCAGGAACATTTGCAATAGCCCGTGCTCTTATTTGCGATGGATTGTCTATTGTATTTTCGGCTAAAAGTTTTATAACAGTTTTAAGTTTTTGAAGTTCGACGTTTTCTGCATTTCCTACGGTCCTGCAGGAATGCTCCCTTTGCTGTGAATTGAACGAACCGTCTCTAATATTGGTCCATATTCTGCCATTGAAACCCTTATGCTTACTTTCACATCGCCAGAATTGAATAGTACTATTTGTGTTAATTTTATCTTTAACATAGAGGTACCCATCACGAGCATATTTTTCATTGCTTCGTTTGGTTAAAATTATTTGAGTTTCTTTCATTGTATTATGAATTAAAAATTAATATATTGATTTCTAACACTACACTGGAGTACTTTTATTAAAATCTATACAGCGAAATCTATAAACTGGAGATAAAATGTCAATTATTGCAATCTTATAAACTTACTTAAGTTACTTACCTTAATAACATGTTACGCTGAAACGCTTCCACTTACTTCTTCTTTGTCTAAACTGAAATGTTTTGATACCAAAACCCAACTCAACTGACTAAAGAACTCAACTCAAAATGCCATCTATGACTCCTCGAAAACCGTTACTAAAAAGTGGAGAGCTAATTGAAATTTTGGAAAAGATACTTAAGGAAAACGGTAATATTTAATTGAAAAGGCTGAATTGTATTGAAATGGGGAAAACCAAGAAAAGATTAACACAATAAGCATTATTGAAAAGGAGGATATACATAAGAATTATATTGAAATGGGGAAAACCAAAGAAAGATTAATACAATAAGTATTATTGAAAAGGAGCAAATAACAAAAAAGGGATCTATTTAAGAGAGGTAGGGAGAAAACCAATTTTTATTAACTATGAGTTTTTAAATAAAAGTTCTAAAAGCCGTAGGCGTCGGTACTAAGGTTTTTGTGTACATTTAAATTTTAAATTTGGAAGAATAAATTAAAAGTATATCTTTCGTCGCCGAATCGACGTAGTCGAATTTACTGTCGCCGAATCAAAATCGCCGAAATGCCGGTGCCGAATTGGAATCGCCGAAATGGCGGTGCCGAATATCGGGTTGCCGAATTGCCTGTCGCCGAATCAGAATCGCCGAAATGACGGTGCCGAACTGGAATCGCCGAAATGACGGTGTCCGTGTTTATGCAATATTACTAATGTCTTCATTAAATATTAATGTATTAATATTAATTAAAATATTAATGCTGGTCTTACTAATGTCTAAGCATGCTTCAATTTTACGGTGAGTCGCTTGACGATCTTGCGATATCGGTTCACGAGAAGCGTCAATATCTTCCGGAACAAAAGTCGATTTTGGACGACCCTCACAAAATTCGTCGTTGAGAGAACTTTGGACACGATTGAATTTAGTAAACTAGCAATAAACATCAGTTCGTGATGGTGCTTCATCGCCAAAAATCAAATTAAGTCAATCAAAGCACTTTTGCAATGTTTTAAACGAATTTATGTTTTAATAATTTTTAAATAATACAAATAGTGCTCATACATCAAAAAGTTCTGAGGAAATATACCGCCAAAAAGGTGTAATTTTACGATAGAAACGTCAGTTGCCTGATGACAGCACTAGTGTTGCTCAATTCCAAAATATAAAAAATAACCCTCGAAATAACTAGGAAAAAGCAAACAAGCAGAAAATACGGGTATCGAAAAGCAATTCAAAAGCGGTACTAAGTGACTTGTCGTGGTCAATAAGAAGAAGGATTAAATGAAAAGATTAATAAACAGAACGGCATACTACTACTCTCTCGCTGAAGAGGTCTTCTACATCGATAACACAAAAGTTTGATATGCTATGCAAATGCAAAGATCAGATATCATAAAGATGATAAGCTAAGTGAGCGTACAAACGTATCCCAAAAATATATCACGCAGAAGTCCCTCTGAGTTAACCCAAATTTGCTCCTGACATAGATGCTTCTAAAACCTTCTGTGTAATTTTAATTACACACTAACTAAACTAAGGCTATGACAGAATGTCTTAAATGCACCTGTTTTTTCAAAATTCGAATTTAAAAACTTCGATTTTTACAGTAAATTTTAAGCAAAGTCGCTCGGGATTGGTGAATCAATTCATTCTATTGACAGTCCGTGCACTTTCAACTGGTCTTAGCTTTGCGCAGAGCGGAGATAACCGGAGCGACACTTGCATTGGGATGCAGCAACAGTGCACTCTGAACGAAAATCATGGTTTTCAGTAATAGTACATGTGCAGGAAAAATGGCTTAAAGCGCCCGAGCGCAGCGAGGAGTGCTTTAAGTCGATTGTTCTTTGCACAACTACCCTGCGTTTAGAATCTCGAGTTTCACCCCTCAAAGATCCACCATTTTTCTTCATCCACGGGCCTAGGGGTATTTTTAAATTGGTTGTTGTTTTGACTCTTCGGGCGCTCCGGGCCATTTTGATGAAAACCACCATGGCACGAGTAGGATCCACGCGAAAAAGTAACTACCGTTTGTTAAATTTAGGTAACCCTTTTCTGAAGTAATTTTGGTCCTAAAAAGAACGTATTCTTTACCTTCAAATTTGCAGTGAAAATCGAGCTTTTTTAAATTCGATTTTTGAAAAAACTGGTGTATTTAAGGCATTCTGTCATAGTTAATTCTCTTATTTAAAATATACTCTTTCAGAATTTATCGAGGTTTTAATCGTAAAATTGTTATTTTAGCGTCCCAAATAGCTACCTTTCCCCTATTCGGTTCTCAGATTTCCTCCTCCTTACGTAAGAAAGATTAGGTTACAGTAAATCTTACATTAGGTTAGGTCAAGTCTTATTTTTCGAATAAGTTTATGATTAAAGCAATGATTATAAGAGCTAAAGATGAGTAACGCAATGTAAATTTATCTCTGTCCTATGCTAAATACATAAGATAAAGCGGGATAAGAGTATCCATTGCCACTTTCGGTAAAATTTAGGTTTGTAACTTTGTTAAAAGTGTGAGTTATCCTTGTTAGAAAGAAAGAAACGGAACGATACAAATACGATTTAATAATTTAGTTGTATATGCAACACTTTATACACTACGTGTACACTGTAAAAATTTGTAAAAAAAATGTCAAAATTTGTGACATATTAAAACCTATAGCTTTGGACATCTTTCTAGTTTTATATAATCTTTGATTAAAGTGATGAACTTGAATTTTTCTTCTTTAATTATCTAATTTATTGCATTCTATTGATAAAATTTCATTAATTTTACCTCACCTTTTTTATACAAAATTGTCTTTCTTTAATTTCAATTTTCATTGACAAATTTTTGGAATGCAAGTATTTTGATTAAAATCTGTATTCATTTTCAACTCTTAGTTGGAATTAATTTGCGTTTACATTTCAATTAAATTTCCTGTAAAATAATATATTGTACAAATTCCTACTAAATACCGTCATTATTCAAAAATTCGTTTGGTGTAAATTTTGAAATCTTCTAAGCAACAACAAAACATTGTATTGGTAGTTGCTCTAAAACAGTCCCTAAACCTTTTCTTATCATTTTATAATAACATATATGTTATTATTATATAATATTGTATACTATCGGGTTTGTGATAGTATCAGTTCAAAAGTTGTTATCACTTTCTCTAGTTATTCCCACGTGCAAGGAATTTTTCTTACATGTATACGATTAAAATATTAATACCTAAAATTTTTAGTTACAATTTGTAAGATCAGATGAAACGAGTAATTTACGTAATTTTTACAAGTTTATTATTTAGAAGTGGCCACTGTAAAACCCAGGCCACTGTAAAACCCTGGCCACTCTCGATAGCTTTCCCTAACAATATTGTTGTACTTGTACCTACTTAATTTGTCAAAATATTTATTAATCTTTTGTAAATTCTTCATTTTTTGAAAAACCTCTCGTTTATCGTTCTAGATGTAATTATAAGTGGCTCCTACGGTAAAACGACAAATACTATTAAGAATTTAATTTTTTACGGTGAAACCTATTAGAAGTTAAAAAGTTAATCTCACTTAAACTATTTTCCAATACGGGTTCTCGTTTTTACTTCCTGGGTTATTACCGATAAACTCACACAACAAGAACTACCTGCAAATGTTGAACAAAATTCTACTTCTTACCTATAAACCTTATCTAAAGCTAATCGATACCACTTATTGATTAATTCAACAAATGTTAGCTTGACATAAAATGTTTGCAAAGGTGAAGGTTTTAGGGATATAAGAGACCATATTCAAATTGCCTTTCCGCGATCGTAAGAATTTTATTACCAGAAAACGAACTTACTCATAAGTAGAGCTTCTGCTTAATGTTGCTATTTCATAAGTAAACAATTAAAGTTTATAAGGTCAAGTGCAATATTATAGAGTACAAATTTGCTAAGAATTAATGTAGGTTTATAAAAAAAAAAAGTTCAAGTAATATAAACCACGAATAGTTGTGATACTGTAATATTGCATTTCAAATTCAAATTTACCGTTAAATTATTTTTCAATAACTTAATCGCTCAAAAATTATTATTCACGACATAAGAGATTTTTAGCGTCTTTTTCTGTCACCACCTGAAAAACTGTATACTCATTATTGGAACACTTTGTATAAATAAATAAAATGCAGTTATTTGCATTTTAATCTGCATTATAATGGGATATTTCCAATAATTAGGATTAACAAACACTTCGTGTAATTCGGTTAGCCGATTGGAAATTCAATTAATTATTAATATTTACTGATTATTTCATGTACTATTATACAACATAAAGCATTCATAAACATATCAAAATTGTACAGGAATGTAATAGTTAAAAGTAAAATATTAATATTTACAGGAGTAATTAAAAAGCAATCTATTAAAGATGCAAGTGGGTCCCAAAAGTCCATATCGTCGGGATGAGGGATAAAAATATCTTAATTCATCTCATGAGAAAAATCAATAATGCAAGAATCAACATAGATAGATGTTAACCTTAATGGTACGTTATAGCATTCGTTTCGCGAGTGTGATATGAACATCGTCGGGAAGTATGAAACTTATAATTTAAAAATTGGTTCGTTCGTTTAATAAAATTTTATAAATGTGGAAATCGTGTTACAAGTTGATTTTCATGTACTATTGTTTTCAGACACTGAATAATACAAACCTAAAGAACAAAACGAATGGAGGATTAGAGTCAGATACGTGGATAGACTAAATAATCGACCTTATCTACTCGGCAATAAAAATGCTAATAAATCTGGATATATCTGGAAATTTACAAGGGGTAATAATTTTCAGTTATTTTTCACTTGCACATAATAAAAGACACATTGAAAAACTGAAAATTATTTCAACGTCTTTAGCTATCATCAATCAGCAATCAGGCTTAATGGTTGTAAAGGGAGCACACAAAAATAAAACTTGCAGTATCTTTTTTATTAAATTACTTATGAATAAATTGTTTAGTTTTACAAAAACTACGTTTTGTTGTTGAATTGCTTCAATTACTTTTAAACGAATGTCAAGTTAAATTGATGTTTTTTAGACAACAGTAGAAATGTTTTTTCGTTTTGACTTAATAATTTCGAATTATACAAAAGTTTTAGTTGCCTCATTAAAACCTAAAAATATTTCTTTAGTAATCAATCCGAAGAATAAATATGTAGTACATGAAAAAAATTTAAAAGTTTTAATTGGATATCATAACATACATAAATTACTTTCGGAAAAAATTTCTAAACGTATTCAAACTGCTCAATTTTATAAAAGCAGGTAGTTCATTTGATATTTTTGCCACGTGTATTCATGATAAATAATAAATACAAAGGAGTTGCTTTTACAAAATAAGATACGTTTTGAAACCTAATTGCAGCTTTGACATGAAAACCAATAAAAGGTTTATTCAGACGTCAACTAAAAAGCAGTATATTCTAATAGAGACTAATAAAAATAAAAAATTGGAAGATGGGTTTAACTATAAAAGCAAAATTTCATTTACAGTATCAAGTTTAGCTGTCGGGAGTTTCATCGTTTGATCACTAATTTTGAAATCCATTCAAGTGGAAATGGTTACTTAATCTTTCGGACTTGAAGATCATTATGATACGGATGGTCTAGACACGGTGATTTTTAGTATGTTAAACTACTTTTTTACCATTTTCTAATACTAATAAATCAAGCAGTAAATTCAAATAGTATTAAGCAGTTAAGAGTTAGTTCTCGCCATTTTAATATACCACAATCACTTTGAAGTTAAAGAAATTGGAAAATTTCAACTTTTATTGTTTTTACAGCAACAAAAGAAAATAATAAAAGTATACGACTTAACTTATATGGAATCGATAACACGTAATCATTTTTTTCAATGAATAGGTTTTACGTCAAACTGAAATTGTAGATGTAAGAATCCATTAAAATTGACGGCTCGTAATAATGAAAAAGTTTGAGTTGTTTCTTGTTTTCTTGTATTTTGGAACATAATATATAAAACAAGTTTGTTTGTTCGCTATATCAAAATTTATAAATCTAAAAGTTTTCCACTTAGGTAAGCAGTGTTGTCATATTAAAATTGAAATATCTATTCGAAAGCAACCAACAAGTGGATGAAATTAATCAATAAATAATAAGGCAAAATAAGCTTTGCTAATGCTGGTAAACCCGAATATGCAGTGTAATAATTAATTTAAGCCTAAAGTGTGACTGTTCAAAAATCAGTAGGGAAAAGCAAATCAAAAGTTTTGCGAAAAAATTTTATTTGCCTTGCAGTTAACCGAGTTTAACGTGATCAAATAACCAATTTCAAAATAATATTTCAAGTTATTGACAGTTTGCTAATTTGTTAGTAGAATTCAGGTACCGACTGGAAATATCTCTCTATAAATTTAATAATCCCTGGTATGACAAACTAATAGTTACGTACATTAATTGCGCAATTATATAAAAGCAATAACTTTCTACAAGCAAATTAGAAATGTATTAACAGAAACATAAGCAAACTAAATAAATGGATTTACGTTATATTTCATTATTAATACAAGTAGATTCAAAACGTTTGCAGTGCAATCAATTTTTTCTATTAAAATAAAAAAAAAAATATCTACCGATTCAGTTAGTGTAATTTTCTTGATCGAAAGTAAATAAACAATTCCTTTATTTTGGTTTCAGCTAATGGATCAAATGAAAACCAAACCATAAAAGGGATCGCATCAAGGTCATTCTGATCTGACCTTTTTCTCTCCGGTCCTTTTTGCCCTAAATGAGTATTTGATGACCACTTTATTTAAACGTCAACCTCACATCTGCTAGTGTAGTGAAGTCGAGTGGTCGTTTATATTGCCCAAGTTCGGATTATGGTAAGGTTAATTCCTACTTGGAAAAAAACTCTACTTGCTTACCTCGCAAAAAAGGGACAACAAATTAAACTCAAATGTATTTGTGCTATTCGGATTGCATATCTTTAATTTGTTTGAAACTCTTAAAAAATTGGTTAAAATTCAGTTGTCATGTCAGAGGGAATATTTTAATATTGCATAACTTGCATTTTTTGACCTGTGCTGGATTGAAAACAACCTCCAATATGCAACTAGCGACGAATGTCAGAAGATAGAAGAAACAGAATTTGCCTAATAAATGCATGTATCTAATTTTATTTATAGTGTAATCCTTCTTTATTTTCCTGAAGTGATATCTAGCAGCAAAGGTCACTAACCCCCCCTTCAAAATAAATTAAAGATAAAGTTAAATTCAACTTTACATATTACTCATAGATTCTAGCGTCTATTAGTTCTTGTGCAATTGTGTGAAAGTGAGCTTAATTTAGTAGCACATGTAGATATTTGGCGTGATAAATCTATAAATCACGACTATCGTGGTTAGTCGTTCCCTCGACCTTTTTTATGTATGTTTTTTTAATTTTCTGCATTGCTTTGGTCATTTTCAAATTTTTTTGGTATTACTTGCAAATTTTCAAAATTTATTACTAGGGCAATTTTTTTGTTGCATTTAAAACACGAAAAGTTGCATTTATAAATCATAAAAGTTGCAATAAAAACAAAAAAAGTTGCATTTATTATTTTTTAAAATTTTTTTGAAAATAATAAAGAATATACACATAGAAATTTATAAAATAAATAAATACATTGCAATATTTTATTTTTTTATGGATTTTTATTATTTTATTATTTTTTATTATTTAATAAACAAGGCACGTTAACAGGGACGTGCCCAACTAAGTTTTTTTTGGGGGGGGGGAGGGGAAATTTCAAATTTTCCAACTGAATTAATTCAAAATAGCCAAGTTTTTGTAAGTTTTGCAACTTTTTGTAAATTTAGACATAAAAAAATGTCAAACTGACCAACTTTTGGGTGTTTTTGTCAACCCTGCACGTTAACTTTCATAACTATTACTTGGTCAAGTTACCCACTTACAAAAATTAAACTAAACAATTCAAAAATAACATGTACTAACTCGTACAGGGTTGTACTTAGTAAATGGTAGCTAACCAATAGAAAACTTCTGATGGATACTAAGACGTGCTTTCCGTTGGTTAGTTACCATTTGCTGGTCATAACGAGCTTAAGATTCATGTAAATTAAAAATTCAGAAAAAAATTGGAAAAAAAATGTATTTAACTTGTAATTTTGCTAAAAGTTGCAAAAAAGTTGCAAATATGTGAAAAGTTGCAAAAAGTTGCAATAACATGAAAAGTTGCATTTTTGTTGCGCTAAAAACTCCTTTATTATTTATCAGATGCGATTAAAATACAGTTTTTTGTTGTTTTTAGACAGTTTGTGACTTGTGAAAAAAAGTTGCATTTGGTGTCAAAAACTTGCCCTATTTATTACGTATAAGTGATTGATGTAATGACAGGAAATTAGGTTTTGAATTAAAAGGTCTCTAGTTTCAATTCTACCTTAGCACAAATTTATTTATTCCGTGCTTTGAATACTACGTAAAATTATATGACTTACTTCTCAATATAAATTTTATATCACATAAAATTGGGTTTACTTTCCAATAATGAGAAGTAATAGAGTTTTCTGAAATTTGATTCGTCTGTTTGAAATCAAACTGAGTATTAAAATAACTGCTCAAAAGCTTTGTCATTTTGGATGCCACTCTTTGCATGGGCGAAAGAATTCATCCAAAGCAAAACAAAAGATTGTTTAACCAATTCAAGTTCACATTAATAAATTAGGAGTAGTAAACGTTAAACAAGGATACGTCATACCTAGAGTAAGTACATTAAATAAGGACTCAGGAAACGAAGAAAAGGACATATTATTAGTGGTTTTGGTGCGATACCCCTAAAAATTGCACCAGCAGCTCGCAACTAACAGAAACACTCAAAAATCTCTCTGAGGGTATGTGGGTTCAAGTAAAATTTAAGTTCATGCACCAAAAACACAAGTATTAAAAATCTCAAATCAGTCGAAATTAATAATAAAATGATGAAAATTTATAATTGGTTATTTATTAAAACATTAACATGAAAAAAATTCTATCTTGTACTCAACAAATCCTGGGTTTTTAAAAGTTGCGTGTAATGATGTCAGCAAGTACAATTGCGTTGTCGCAATGAAATTAAATAAAAAAAAAACATATGCAAAAACAATGCACTTCTACTCACAGATAGTGTTTGTGTAATGAAATACAAAAATTATCCTAAATAAAATTTTCAAATAAATGTTACAAAATTTAGTCCATAACAAAATTTTAAAATAAATTAATTAAACCGCAAATGTTTATTGGCGCCATAAAACTTTTATTATACACTAACCTGAAAATTATAAAATATTCAATAATTTGAATTGAGCTCATTTACCTCATAAAAATTGCAGAAAATTACAAATTCTGCAAGCAATAAATAAATCGTTGCTCAATCTCTGAACTGTTTCAAATTAACGACCAAATGACTGTCTGGTATTGAAAGCCAATACAAATTCACAAACTTTGGTCTACTACGACCAACATGACTTTCTATCTCAACTTAACGTTCTCTTCGACGTCCCAATGTCGACTTCTATTCGACTCAACGTCGACTGACTTCCCTTTTCTCAAATTTTTTTTTCTTCCCTTAATAGGCTCCTTGAGATAACACACCAAACTTACTTTTTAAAAGTCGTATTATCATCGCTGCGCAAATAACTTTTAAAATTTTAAATCGTTTATAAATCAAAACAATTCACCTTAAAAAATTAAAAAAAATTTTTTGTATGTTAAAAGTCACATTGTACTTTCTTTTATGCCTCCTT
Source organism: Rhagonycha fulva (assembly GCA_905340355.1). Classification (NCBI taxonomy): domain Eukaryota; kingdom Metazoa; phylum Arthropoda; class Insecta; order Coleoptera; family Cantharidae; genus Rhagonycha; species Rhagonycha fulva. The sequence goes on from HG996556.1 coordinate 43,755,165, forward strand.
AATAATACAAAATAACATAGAAAATAAAAAAAAAAACAAATTTATTAATGTCGACTTAATTTCATCTTAACTTGAATATGGGTCAATTTGGTTTTTATAAAGCGTTTTACTACAATATTATATGCGACGCTGTACCTTAAATGGTTAAAAAAATTTTGTGTAGAGTATTAGGATGACCTACCAAAAAAAATTTTAAAAATACATTCCAGTTTTCTAAGTTTTATAGTGCCTTATAAATTTTACAATAATTTTGTGTGTTTACCGTTTAAACCAATTTTGTTCTGTTCTTTTCCAATTCACATTAGATTAATTCTTTTTAATATAACTTTCGTTCCTTCAAGTCAATCAAATTAATTATACCCCTTCCCCCCACTTGTTTCTCTTTTACCAGCTTTTAATGATGAGTACTCTTTAGATTGACAAGAGAGGATTAAAATCTTAAAGAATAAATTTGAATTCACATGAAATTAATAAGAGATTCATTTACCCGTAGAAAGACAAAAAATTAAATAATTTTTTTTTTAATTTTTTCAATAAAACAAAATTACCAATGGAATTGTTGATTTTGATTTTATTGACATTTCAACAATTTTTACTATTAAAAACCAATAATTTTAGATGATTACCAACAATTAATTAAGCTAATTAAAATTTTAGATGCTTTACGTCTCTCATTTTTAAGTTCATTGTATTTTAGGAAATAAACATTCAAAACGATGATTAGGAATTGTGACTGTCAGACTTAAGATTATTTATACTAACTGGAAATCTTGCAAACATAATTTTTATCAAATTTTGAAAGAAAAAGAAAGAAAAAAATAAGAAAAAAAAGCAATTGATTTATTTTTCGTTTTCTTTTTACTTTAAGTTTAAAGAGCTTAATAAAATATAAATTTTCAATGCAACACAACCCTAATGAGAGGATTGCCCAAACAAAAATCCAAGAATTTATTGCAATTTGGAAAGTATAGACCAACTCTAGATGATAATTGCCGAAAGCTAAGACGTAAGTTTTCTTAAATAAAATGTGAATTTGGAGTAGCATTTTAAATAAAACTCTAGATAGGTAACAATCAGATTTAATAATAAAATAGCAAAGGAATCGTGACACAATTAAAATATTACACACAGTACTTGGATGGAGTAAAACGTAGTTATAAAAAGTTCCAAACAATATGAAACAAACTTCCACAGAAATACAGCTACTAAGGGTTACTAATAATTGACAGCAAAAGCTAACAAAGCATAAGAAATTACACAATTTGAAACAATAAAAAGTACTTACTTTGAGCTCTGGTAAGTTTATACAATAACGATGGCAAAGATTTTCTTCCAATCGCTGATCGACGTGCGTTAATGTTTATAAGATGAAAAATAAGTTTGTTCTTAATAAACAGTAAGTCCTGACTCGTAGGCCGCGTATCACGAACAAACACTGCACTGAAAAATGTTAAAATGCAAGAAGTGGAAATTTAAATTAATTCAGATATAAAATAACTACAAAGTCGCAAACTCAGCACTTCCAAATAATTAACGAAAGTACGAAATCGTTATTTGATTTTTTGATAGCCCAGTAGTCTAGTCGGATGATGTCGTTGAAACTTACACACTAAAACCAAATGGTAAAGAAACAGCGTCAAAAAACAGTAGTAATGGACATAACTGCTTATACTAATATCGAAACAGGATATAAAAATCGTAAGATCGGTAATAACATACCCGCTTGCAATCGTTACTCTCGCAAGACTGATAGCATTTTATGATCATTCAAAGCAATCCATGCAGATTGCATTAATTAAAATTAAATAAAGTCGATTTACGGCCAGTCCTCGATCGACTGGTTTCTGCAAAACTTAATTTCTTCCATGAAAAAGTGAAGAAATAGGCGGAAAAATTAATTATGTGCATGTCAAGTGACATGATAATGTAATCACGTCGTCTATGCAGTACAGTAAGTACTTTTCTGCAATTTTGATATCATAAGTCATGGTAAAGCGCAACATAAAGTTAAGATTACAAATGCAAAACACCCTCCCGCTGCAGCGATATCCGGCAACCGGCACTTAACTATTTATCTATATTCTCTAAGTTTTATTTATGAAAATAAATCCAATAAATTCCAGATAAGTTTTTAAATTCAAATAAACAATTAATCTCAGTTTAGTGTTATTAGGTTATACATTTATTATCCAACAACGAATTAATAGCCCGTTGGTTAAACATAAACCATTTTATACAAAACGTCAGTCAATAAAATAACAGATTAGGGTTCATGCTTACAAACTTACAATTTGATCGGAAAGGTCACCACTTTCGTGTATTTCAAAACCTGAATTTTTTATTAAAAATATGAAACAACATTAAATTCTCCATTATACATTTTTAGTGTAACTCAGTCTTTAATAAATATTTATTGATGTTATGAAATTTGTATGCCGTAAAACTCGACACTTTTTTGTAATACAATAGAGAAAATTTTCTTGTATATATATAACTAAAATACATACATAACAAATAGTGTAATTGTATTTAATGCAGAGGTTCTAGCGCTTTTGTGCTATCCATAAAATATCTCGTTTTTGTTTGAATTACTTCCAAGTCGGTATCGATTATTTCGGTGTCAGTATTTAGGACAGCGAATCTATTTTATTAGAAATGTATCAATTCTTTCATTTTATTTTTAAAAAAATATCAGTGTCCACATTGTGCTAACCTTTTCAAGCTTCAACAAAAAGCATACATTTTATTGTAAGTACAAAAATGAGATTTTGTTCCGATATTTACTTTCTAGTAAATAAATATCAAATTTTATATACTTCCTTCAAAAACGAACTAAAATGTGCAGATTGCGTAAAAGATAAACGTTCAAATATTTATTTTTGCAATCTTTTCCTAGAGCCTAGACGACATCCATGAAGTCAACAAAGCATTTCCTCGTTACTTTAAAATAAAAAAATTTACAAAAAAAATATTTATATTTGCCAGTTTTTCTCACACTAAAACAGATTTTTCAGAATTTTAACATTATTTTTTATCATTACAGCGAGGTATTTGGCTACTCAGGAGGGTTATAATTTATTGTTTCGCTACTCTTTCTTATTCCAATCTTCTTTATTTACCAACTGCAATGAAACTGGAATTCAATGAAATATTTCTTTTGTCGATTTACATGTTCGACTACAGTTGAGTTATTTCGTGGTAAATCACTTTTTCCGTAATTTTTCAAATGCTTCCATTGAACAAACTGGAAAACGTGGCCAGACTGAATATAAACGGATGATCCTACCGGATAAATAGCCTAGGTGAAATAGGATTGTCCAGAAAGGTAGTATATTAGTTTCAAGTATCATGATAAAACATACTATGTCCAGTGGCGTAGCAAGTGAAAGACGACAAGAACGACGATTATTCCAAAAAGATACAAATATTGCAATATAATTTTAACTATAAATGGTTCCATCCATTTCCAATTTTCCAATTTTCTAGATTAAACAATCTCTTCTCGTAATCCTGCTCATCAAAATAAATTTATTTTTATTTAAACCAGGACGATAAAGCGGAAGCACTTGATCCGGGATCTCTTTAAGTTTGAAATTGTGAACTTGATGCAGACCTAATAATTTCTTCTTTTACAACCGTAGTTGACTTGATGGTGAATAAAACTCTCGTAACACAGTCATAGAATGGAATAATTATCCTCCTCCTCAAGGAAAATAATTTTGTAAAACATTTATTAACAATTCATTAGATATGACAATGGAACACACGAACAACTTTAAACTAAAATTAAATTTGATACCCAGGTTTTGTGCTACATTTTGCTGAACTAAATAATTCAGGAAACTACAAAAAATCGATTCTCTTATAACTGGAGTCGAATCACAAGTGCACTTGAACTAACATAGGACTTGTTCGTATACCTTACGAAGTCAGCAAATCCGCTTTCATTATTTTATACCTTTAATAATTTGTAATTTGCTTAATTCTCGAGATGAAACTACAAACAAAATGACGCAGTAAGCAAATTTTTAATTAAATTAAAAATGTATAGATTTGCAGTTTCTGCACTTCCTAATACGCATTTTTTTGCGTTAAGGTACGGAGGTCAAGAATGTTTAAAGAATTTTCATGTTCCTCCAATAAAACATGAGAAATCTCTTAGGACACATTAATACATTTGCAGAAATGAAAGATACAAAATTTTTTGAAGCGATCAGATTTCAATCTTTTTTACCAAAAATTTTTAAATCATCTTTGTTGTTATGAAGGTCACTTTCAAAATTTGAATGTCATTCATTTAAAATTGTTAAATTATCTCATCAGATTAAATTTTAATTAAAGTGTGCTAAATAAAGAACAATATTTTTGAATTTTAAAGCAAGTTGTCACGAAAATCGTGATAGCCATTCGGTCGATTATGGGAGTAAATTTTCTTGATACCATCCGATGGAATCAAACTGTCAACTGTAATGAAGTAAATTCCAAGCATTTATGTAGAGGAAAATCGCATACCACTATCCTATGCGACAATAAAGAAAGGATGAAATTTACGATGTGTTAAAATTTCAGGAATCGAATGTCTGATGTGAAAATTTGTTATCGTAAAACTTTTTCATTTGTTCAAATGAACTGACGAACGTGAATCACGATGATACGATTCTATTCTTGTAGTAAACAGAGATGATTTGAACTCGAAGAATCTCTTATAGTATTAACCCTTTCCAGCCCATAATAAGAAGGAAAACATTAATAAATTACAAGTTGGATTTTGAAGAAAAAAATAAGATAAATTATATGATGCTGTCCTTGTTCATTTTTACAATGAAACCAAGTAACTACACTGGGTCACAAAGGGTTAATAGTGTCACTATCTTGTGCGTAGCAAAATGTCATCAATAGCGGTTTTATTGTTTACTATAAAATTCGACAACATCTCTACTCTCTCTGAAGCAATTGTAATTTTTATGGTACCATTTTATCGATGTTTTTAAGGCCTAAAGAAGTCTCCATAACATAATATATTCAAAAGTCAACGGTTTCTAAAATATTCTCCTTCTTTTTTATTCATATTTTGTAACATTTTATAGTTTAGAAAATTTTTTTTTATTATTTGGACAAAGCAATATAAAATTTTATAACAATTTCCTTAATAATCTCTGCTGCATTATGGTAGACCATCCTTGGAAGGCTGAAAGTCAAAAACCGGAAATACCATCATTATAAGTCAGTGAGGAACTTAATAAGAAAGTTTTGTTAGTGTAAATTATTTTGTTAATTATGATTTTGTAAATTGCATTAAAATCAAAATGTGGATGGGTTAAAGGTACACATTTCTGCACGCAAGCAGGCACTAACATGACTACCTAAGAAAAACTCGATAATTTGTAGGAAAATTTCCATTAAGAAGCATCAACCTAGTAACTCGAACTGGCAACTGTAGATTTTATCAAGAACAAACATAGCAATATATTACTATGACCCTTAACCTATTTTGTATGTGGGTTCACGCACATCAGAAAATTATGGTGAGGAAAATCAAATTTCCGTAATTTTACGTTTTAAGTTATTGTCTAAATAAAATTTTCCAACTTCTTAGTTTATAATTAACGCCTTTCCTTTGTGAATTTAAATTATTTCATTATTTTTGTTTAATATAATTAATTACTCCTCACATTTCTCAATTTTCAATTTTATTGTTTCATTCAATAAATTTATTTCTAGAGACAATCAAAGTTCATTTTAGTTGCTGTGTTCGTGTTTAAAATGCTTTGTTTTTCAAACAATCTTTTCAGGTATAATTTAATTATAATTCAATGCAATATTTAATAAATTGAATTTAGCTATTTTTCTTCTGCAAATTTAAATAATTTAGTGAAATTATAGCATAGAATGAGATACATTTCTACAAATTCGATATAACAAAGACCAACAACAATCAGGATCGTCCTCAAGGTCGACAGGTCCGCAAGGAAATTATTACTCCATCCCCCTTTAAACACGTGAACATCAAGGCGTGTAGCCAATCAACTCTTTCCCCACCTGAGTACAAGACAATACATAATTTTAAGTCATAAAAATACATTATAATTAAGACCCGGATTTATAGGCTCTTAAAAACATGTAAAACGTTTATAGCGTTAATAAACATTTTTTATTGGTAATAAACTTTTACCATTGGTGAGTTATGCTAGGGCTTAAGAGTCCTTTACTTAACTATTAAGTTTAACTTTTTGTGTAAACATATTTATAAAATTCCAGTCTATCTGTTCGTAACCCAAAATATCAGCTAGCTAGGTACTTTAAACGACGAGAGTCAGAACAATTATCATATTTATGTATTTGTAACCATCCTCACATCCTTATATTTGGTTTGTTATATTCCGCTAAATTATTCAGTAAATTCGCCTTTCCAAGCTCAATAAGTGAACTAAATCCTTTAAATTTAATAAATAATTTTTACCATCTTTTCTATGCTAATATACCAATAAAAACCAAAACTTACCTTGGTAAACAAAAAATCCACTATAAAACGATATGTAGAACCAGCCAATGACTGCGCAGAGTAATCTGAAAAAATTAAATTCTATTTATTTCGTGTTAAATAAATTATTTGTAATTATAACAACGTTGTTTTAGCAAATTTTCCAACAGAATGTTCACGGCTTATAATATTTACTAGTTTAATTAAGCTATATCTGAAATTTATAACAAATCCAAACTACGCTTTCTCTGTTATTATTTTACAAATTGCTTAACGAATTGTGTACAATTAAATTTAACGTTTTTAGATTGAACTCAATTTAACTTCCAACAATATTTAAATTTGTTATTCACGGTTTGTTTATAATGTAAAACATATCGGTGTTCCTGCGCTATCCTTAATGATCTAAGAGGATTATGAAAATAAATGCAGAATGCAGGATTTGAACAAATAGCACGATGTCAGTATTTTTTAAAAGCAGACTATGAAAATACTTAAAAAAAGGGATAAAACTGGCATAATAATTCTTGAGATCCATAAAACTAGCGATACGTTTCCATAACCATTTAAGCACGCTATACAAACATGACAGTAAATTATAAAAAGAAAATTATAAAATTATTTAGTTGTAGGTATATTTTATTTATGGTCTTACATTACCAGAAACCACGATTATAATTTCATTTATCATAAACTTTTTGTGAGGATTTCAGAATAATATACAATAGAATTTCAGTTTTCTATTAAAAGTAGCGTTCCAATTAAAATAGCAGTTTAGAATCAGTTGCAGGTAAAATCAATACACAGATAGTTCAAAGTAGTCCTCTAGCTATCCTTCTAATTCGTTTCTAATTGAATTATAGTATTATTTTAAACCTTAAACTGAAGAAATCGAACGTCAATGTGTTAGTTTGGATTTGAATTTTTCTCAGCTACCACGGAATTATTTGTGCTGTGGGGGGAATTTTATTTTAAACTGTAAAAACCGTAAAACTAATTTTTCAATACTAAAATTTTTTCCCGTATAAAAACCCCACGTTTTCGAATATCATGTCCAAGCGCCCCAATACCTACTAGAATTATTTATATAATAAACCAGTAAATTATTAATAATGAATAGTAAATTCAAAATAAGTAAATTGACAAAGCCATCAAAACAAGGCAATATAATTACTGTTTAATTAAGTTTACTCAGCTTGTAAATTTTTAATTTTATATTTTTCTCAAGCTGACGAGAAAGAGAGCAATTTACATAAATTACACGTAATATCTCAGATTGCAAGTTAAATTAAACCATGATAATTATAGCACTAGTCCGCCTCCGATGTTGACATAGAGACTAAAATAATAAACCTATAAGGTCAAGGTCAAGCTAAAAATATTTGACAAAATCTTTTACCGAGGGATCGCTGTGGTTAATTAGTGTAAGGGAAATTTTTAAACTATAATTTTAACCTGTTTTTGTTTACTTTCTGTTTCATGCACTAACAACTGAGTGGTGGCTTTCAAAAAAATTCATTAAAATATTTTTTGTTCGCTCGTTTCCTCGCCGAAAATGAATTATTACGAAATAATCGTATCGAAAAACCTTAATGGACGTTCAATTGGTTTAACTGTTGTTTAATGAACATTTTTAATATTTAACTACATGGGACGTTTTTGGTAGATTTGTCAGTTGATTGACAAAGCGTTTTTTTTAGGGAAGGCAGAATTAAACTATTTTCCATTTAAACTCATAATTAGGCTAATTTACACTAACTTAACACGTATTTAATAACATTTTATTGGGTTACAATAATTTGTTGTAATAAAACAACGAATAAAATATTTAGAACCAAAAATTGGAACATAAAAAATCTGAATAACTTACAGCTCACACTTTATTGATTAATAAATATGGTCAAATTGAATAGTTTAAATCAATATTACCACAAAAATATTAGGTAAAACACAATAACAATTATTATTCGATTAAAAGTGAAACAAATATCAATTATTTTCAATTAAATTTCTATCGACTTTACATTTTCAACGTGGGTCGATTTTAGCGTCTTTTATACCAATTTAGTTTTATGGTGCCACAAAATCTTGAAAAAATAATTTGAGTTAAACTTTTTATCATTTCTCAATTTTTTGTTATCGCAAAAGAAAGGTTATAAAGTTGAAATACAATTTCTTAACTTAAATTATCAATTCAGAAACTACTGCAAAGTTTTTATATTGCAGGGAAACTAAAACGATTTATGAAAGAAAATCTTTTCTATTTTGCATGTGGTGACCTTATCAAAATTCCCATCGTCGCATTTCTTACAAGTGTGGCATTTTTTGGAAAGCGAGCGGTGTAATAACCCAAGTTTTCTACACGTAAAGTAATGGATAATCGATATGTTTTTGTATGCGTAAACGCACCTCCATTTAAAGTTTTGATCAATTAGATTTGGTAGTTTGAAGATCACGAAAGTTTTGATTAACCTGAATTAAGATATTATCAATTTTATTTTGTAGCTATGCTGTCCCCGCAATCTGAATAGAAAAATTGCGAAAAATATGAAATCATTTTTGAAACACTAAAGTTAGAATTTGGATTGATTTTTGAGTTTTTCTGCTTGGTAGAAGCCCACATTACACACTCCAAATGTTGTCCACAAGTTTTTCACGCACGCAACCGTAAACGATGTCTTTTTATGCAATCGATATTTTTTAATTAATCTTGACTAAACTAATTAATTTTTGAAAAGGTTCATAAATGACGAAAAAGAACGATAAGCCTTTCTATGGATAAATATTTCATAATTAAAAGTTAATAATGCAATAATAAAGTTTCAATAGGTTCGTAACCCATTTTCCTGTTTTTCCAATTCGAAAACATTTGTCAATATACAACAAAATGAATATAACACATTATCCAATATCATAGAATAAAAATTAATTAAATAGTTATATGTCAATATCTAATATTGAACTCTTAACGTGAACTCGCCTTGTTTTTTGAAGTTGAACAAAAAATTTCAAGTGCGCAACAAAAGTTTTAGCAATAATGTCGAGCATTACAGTTTATTACCAGAACTACTAAAATATTTAACTTTTTTATTGTGCTTTATGCTCCACGAAAAAATGACAAAAAAATTACTCTAAATAAAAAATTGAAAAGAGAGTAAGTTTTCATTCACTGCACAGCAACTCATAATATACACAGAACCTGAAATGTATGCCATACTAACATACATTCCTATTCAACACAATTTCCAGCACGAACGTAAAAGAGATTTTAAGATTAATAATAAATCCTTTCAGAAAAGAAAACGAATTGCTGTATAGAATCATTTTTCTTTTTTATCCATCTGATGTGATATTTGAACACTAATGAACAAAATGATTTTCGTTAATGTGTTATTCTGCAGCATTGTAAGTTCGTACATCTACATGAAGAAGGAACTACCAAAATTTGATGTACTACTGCGATCATGAAAAAAGCGGATCGATTTTTGGTAGTAGGTAGTAAAAACGTAATGAATGTAATTACGGTACAATTTGTACGTTAGAGTGGTTTTTTAGAACCGCATATATTATTTTGTTATATTTTATAGCTCAAGTAAGTACTATGATGTGTAAGTACCGACCTGCCTTAATAATAGCTTGATTGTATACAATCAGATACACCAACCTTATGGGAGGTTTAGAAAAACTTGGTATTGTTCAAGAAAATTTAGCTTAGTATTATAATTTATCAGCGCAATATTTTATAATATTTTGTATTATACTAAACGTTTCAACCACGAATTAACTTTTAGATCAATGGATCTCCGCTCAACTGTTTCAAAGTTCAGTTAGTTTATTCTTTTTCCTTTTGTTGTGTGTCCCAACACATTTATTCGTTTCTTCTTTTGTTCGATTCGTTAAGAAGAGAAAGCAGTGATTTGGTCCGTTATCCATGACCCATCAAAACATTATCCGATTTTTTTTCTAATTACATTGGATTTTTTTAATTATATTCCTGATTGGTACGGAAGCTTTAGTTTTCTTTCGGCTTGACTGCTTTTCAGAAAATTAGCTGATATAATGCAAGATTTAAAAATACCCAAGTAGGAAAGTCATAAAATGCATTCCCAATGTTTTTACTGTAGCTATGCTTATGATAGGTAAAAGTTCTTCAGAATCGCTGTTTTCTCACGAGATTATATTATTACGATCAAATACAAAGTGAGTTGGAAACGAACGAACAATAAAAGTGTGAAATAACTATGAGTATATATCCTCAATAAACCAGACAATAAATCTGACAGTAAACCCAATTCGGCAACATTGTTGTAATACTTGCCACTTCAAAACTCAAATGTTCCTATTTAAAAACACTTAAATTACAATAGCTTGTTAATTGCTGATGATAACATAGTCTGGCAAAAACGTTAGCAAACATTGTAAATTTCTATTTTGGAAACTGTTTTGTTCCATTTCGTAAAATACAAATACTATTATGGTTACTAAGCGAATTACTCGACAGATAATCCAAAAATCTTTTTTAGTTTTAACGTTTATGCTTTATCAATAGTTTTTATATTATAACCATATTCTTATTATAAATAATATTAGCTCAACTTTTCTAATTAACATTATTTTAAGATGAGTGAAGAGGTTAACGTGTTAACTTCTCGTGCCAATATCTACAAGTCAATCACCAAATGTCTACTTGCTGACCCCAGATATACGTTGTAAATGGCGTTAATCAATGGTATAATTGGAAAGTTTAAGGGCACGGTTCGATATTTACAAAAAGGGAAAAGTTAGATGACAGCCAGAGCTCCGCTTTTAAAAATTTATGAAGCATATATTATGAAAAGAAGTGGACCAAAGAGCAACAATAAAACACAAAATATATGAACCGTTGCAAATAGGTCTTATTTTCCTAAATTTTAAAAAATCAGGTATGATCAAATCGGTTCTCGCAGTTACTAGCAGTGTAGAAGCAGTGTAGAATTTATAGCCGCATAGCGTTACTACTTCCTTACTACTTGGTAATACTTGAATTAAATTAAAAGTTTCAAATTGATTTTTGAGGATGAATCCTAATCGGACACAGTATCATTAAGCTTTTTACGTTCTAAGTAGAACATTGCTTTTCCCTTTTTGGGAATTACAAATTCGATTAGCGGGATGGATTAGTCCCCATATTACCTATTTTCGATAAATCAATATCTATTTCACCACACCGTGTGGATGTCCACTGAAAGGCCGAGCTAAGAAATTCTGTATAGTCCGCGATTTGAACCCAGAATTTCCGCTCTGTACTCAACCAGCTGTCACATCACTCCACGGCTGTGGCTTAATCGGACACAGTAGTGTTGTCAAAATCGACTCTAATCGTCTTCCCCGCGTAAAGTAGTTAAGGTTTTAAATTAATTTATCGATAATGGATCATTATCGGATGCAGTTGCGTTGTTAAAATTGACTTTCGGCTCCGCTACGCTCCCGCCAGTTGCTTCGCAACGCTTCAAGCCATTTTCACCAACGCTTACTAGGTAATAATATCTTTTAGGACCTTCCAACTAGAAAAAAGTGCTAATTTGAAGGGGTAAATATAACTTTTTTTTTCGATATTCCTGGGGGCCTCCCAACCTTCCAAAAGGTGCTCATAAAAACGGGGTAATTATCAATACTTTTTTCGTAAAATTTAATTAAAAAATACCCCTAAAAAGTGAAATTTTCCCGATGTTAACTGTACGATGGTTTAGGTACAAGTAATGGTGCTCCGCGGATTCCCATATATAGCATAGCATCACTTCGTGAACAGAGTTTTATGAAAGCGCAGCCTCTATCACCTCTTTCAACTTTTAAGAATATTGCAAGGATGGATGGGTGTGTATGTATAATACCTGCGAGCGTACAGCCTCGTATCGCAACAAAGCAGAGTGTTGATTGGCGTAAGGCGATAATCAACCTTTGATGATCAATTTTGAGTGTTAGTTACTTGCAGTTCGAGATGGTCAAAGCAACAGTAACCTCCCAAAAACGTAGCGTCGAGAAGTCCAAAAGGGTCCGTAAGAAAAAAAAAGGCGACCCAGTCGCAAAAAGAAAGTTAGGATTGTATACGAGAGAAAAAAGTTTTCTATCATACATGCCCGCAGCGACTTAACTTAATAATTGGTCTAGGTCGGTACCGAGACATTGAGTAATCGCCTCGGCTGACGGATTCCCACGCTCCGACCGTTAGTGTAAGTAAATCAGCACGTACCGTCAACACAATTCATCAATAGAGGTCAAAATTGCATAAAAATTTTAAAATTTAAAATCAATTATTGGCTAAACTGTGAGAGGTAAGCTAAGTGAACAGGCTAAAAACCGGACTCCAGGCTAGCAGCCCATAGTTCGATCCCCAACCAGGTTACAAAATTTATCCAACTTCATTATGACTCTCTCCTCTCGGAAAGCAATGGAAAACCACCGAAAGTAATCTGCAAAGAAAACCATTTAATATCAAAATTAATGGTCACGATGTTTCTGTCAAAAAGCAAAACGATGAGAAAGGATTGGCTAAACTAATAGTGTAGTGTATAGATAGGTTTAAGTATAAATTTAATTATTTTGGTACCTAATATTTATTCAATTATTGTAAGTGCATTAATTATTATAAATGCATATTGTATGATTCGCAAAAGTTTGCGATAACATTTCCTGGAGGTCACCTTATTGTAATACCGCGACGGATATGAGCGGTAAAGAAAGTGTTGACAAAAAAGAACCGCGGCACATGTCATAGCGGCAAAAGGTGCTGACTGACTTATGAACTACGCAAACCAGGAAGAGTTACATTTATAATATAAGCACCAGGATTTCGTTGATAAAGAGTGCAGTCCAGTAGCAGTATCGACTGAGTTGATCTCTACTACGACGTCTCTGTGATGTAGTGAATTTTAGTAACTGCATAAATTAGTTAATTTTGTAAAAGTAGTGCCTCGCATTGTAAATATGTAAATAAATGGTGTAGAAATAAATACAAGTATATCAATGAAAGAACCATCAAGTTTTACTTATTCTACACACCTTTAAAATCTAATTATTTTATGAAAATCCTAAATTATTATATGGATAAACATCATTATTTCATGGCGATCCTGCCTTTGGAACTTCATTATTTCATGGCAATCTTGCCATTGAAACATCATTATTATAATAGATATTGGTGATTTATCCTCACCTTAAACGCTTCATTTCAATATTATTTATGAAATTACGGTGAGTTCTTTTTTGTAAATTTTACATATTTTTTCGACAGTTAATGTAGTTAAATCTACACGTACCGTCAACACAATGCGTCAATAGAGGTAAAAATTGAATAAAATTCGCAAACTTCAAAATCAATTATTAGCTAAACTAATCGATATGCAACATTTCTCTATATCTAAAACGCTTCATTTTAGCGTTTTCTTTCATAAATATTATACTTTCGGACGCTGATTATTGTCCACCCCCCCCCCACTCACCTCCGATTGCAAGAAAATAACAAAAACATTTTTTTTTTAAATGACGACTAAAATTTAATTCTTGAAAAGTCAACTTGTTCCTTGCTTCTCTGCGTACCTACGCCTGGTTGGGAGAAGGGAGGTAATACTCCCCTACTCCCCAAATCTCCCGGTGTTTATGAAAAAAATAATATGAATAATTATAATAATAAAATATTATAAAAATAAATAAAAATAAATAAAACAAAATAAAATAATAATTATGAATAAAAAAATATGACAAAATAACCCACCTAATTATTAGATACACTTAATTTTGTTAAAATTTTTTAAAAAATTATATCTTTTAGAGTAAACTAAAATTTTCCGCTGTTGAATTTTGGCTGTTGAAATTTCTTAAAAATTAATAATATTCCAATAAATGAGAAATTTATAAAACAATCCAAAAAGCAATAATAAAACAAAACAAAATTGTAGACTATTGCAAATAAGGAATATTATTTAAAAATAAAACAAAATTTAACATGAAATAGCAATTTTTTTGCATCATTCATCAATTTCAATCAAAATTTATGTGTCTAGCGTAGATTTTAGTGTGAATCAAAAATTGGACATACTTGCGTTGTCAAAATCGACTCTATGCGCCCTTTTCTTCGGTCCCCTCTGCTACAGACGCTCTAAGTCTTTTAACTAACGCTGCACTAATTAATAATATCTTTCAAGTTTTTTTCTTTTTCGGTAAATTTAAGCCAACAAAAGACCCTAAACAGTGCAGAATGGTTATTATGGTCGCTTTTTGTGCTAAAATTAAAAACTTTAAAATCGATTATTAGCTAAACTAATCGATATACGACATTTCCCTATATATAAAACGCGTAATTTTAATGTTATCTATCAAATATAGCTGAGTTTTTTTTTATTAATATGATATCTTCGAGGAGGGTAAATAAACTTGACCCTTGTTGGTGTTTGTTTAGTCAAACCACATTTTATTTACAATAATTTAAGTAGTCAAAAAAAAATTTCAATGTTTGCCATGAAAAACTGGAAGCCGTGTAAACAGTAGGAACCCAGAATTTATGTAGGTACTACGTAGGTTGCTGGAAAAGTTTCCGGAAACTATATGATAAAACACATATAAAATTTGGTAAATAATTTTATTGCTTTTAAAAGTATTCGCCTTTGAGATTAATTCACTTTTGCATACGTCGAAACCAATCTGCAAAGCATTTTTTCCACACTTAAGCTGATACCTCAAAAACCAGAGTTTTAAATGTTTCAGCAGCTGCTTCTGATGACAAAAAATGCTCACCACTCATTTTATTTTTAATAATTGGGAACAAAAAGAAATCATTAGGTGACAAATCAGGACAATTTGAGCAAAGGGTCATTAAATCAACATTTTTATTGGATAAAAAGTCAACCCTTGACGCGCTGTGTGAGAGCTTGCATTGTCATGATGCAGAATAATTCGCCAATTTTTATTGCTTTTTCTTATTTTTTCGGCAAACAAATTGTAATATACCAATTAGCGTTTACGGTTCTTTGATCTTCTAAAACTATGGTTGCCACATGTCCAGTAATACTAAAGAAACAAGCGATCATTTGCTTTGCAGGACTACGTGAACGGACAACTTTTGTTAGTTTAGGCTCAATTTAAAATACCCAAACACTGGACTGTTGCTTATTTTAGGGTTCATATAAATAAATCCAAGTTTTATCACCAGTAACGATATTGTAGACCAAATTTGAAAGACCTCGGTTGAATTTCTTGAGCATTTTTCGACGCCATTTGACACGACATTGCTTTTGAGCTGTTCTCAAATTGTGTGGGATCCAACGACTGCAGAGCTTCCATACTTGTAAATGATCATGAAAAATCGTGTGTATTGTTTTCATGTCAATGCCCAAGCATGCTTGAATCTCTCGATATGTCACACTCCGATCTCGCTCAATTATTTCACCTACAGCATCAACATTAGTGGCAACAACAGAAGCTGCTGGATGACCTGCACGAAATTCATCACTGAGAGTGGTGCGTCTAAGTTGGAATTCGGAAAACCAAGTATAAACAGTAGTCTTGGATGGTGTTTCATATCCAAAAACCAAAACAAGCCATTCGATGGATTGTTTTGGCTTTAGACCACATCTACAGTAGTAACAAATAATGGCACGAAAATTTTTACACAAAAATTCCATTTTCTCTTACAATTTTTTTCTTTAAAATGCTGTGTAAACTAAACTGGTTTACTTAAGTACGAATCGTCAACTGAAATATAAGTTAAAAAGGTCAAATTTTACAAATATGTGATTGATTTTGCCCCTAATGCGCCCTCTTTCTGGCGACAGGTGATCACCAGGGACAAATTCTGGCATTTTAATTGTTATAGCTTTTAACGATCCGTAAATTTTATTTACACTTGGCTATTATTTATCGAATTTTGATGAAGAGGTCAACTGGACTTTACTAGATAGTACCGAAATTTTGGCTTACTACGCCTTATTGTTAATTGTATGAAAAACCGCACCAACAAAAACATTATTTTCCATTTTCGCCGACCATGTGAGTTGCAAAATTGCTAAAGGTAGACTCGTCAAAATTCTAGATTATTCTTCGTCATTCGGTTCCCAACTTAATTTGCTAATGGGCAAAAAATCGCTCAAGTCGTACTATGTTTGCAGCTGGCAAATCGCTTAAAAACGACCCGGCTCTGGTACCGTGAAGGAGGAGGGAAAATTAAAATCGCCATTTTTAGAAAAATCACCTGCAGTTTTTTATTCTAAGATCAACATAAAAATATTTTGGTATCCAGTTAGTATAAAATAAAATCAAACTTAAACAATGTTAAAATTACAACAAAAATTGGATACCTACTATTTATACTACATCAGAACACCACCAGTTTAATAAAAATGACCTAATTTTCTAAGTCTGTAGTCTTTTAAATACCTTAGATTTGTATAAAAATAACAAGGTAAATTTACATTTTAGGTAGGTAACTAATATTTACACTTTTTATTGATTTTTAACCTGCCAACTACATATTTGGTATTATATTTTTCTACGAAATTTTTAGAATAGTTATAGTATCTACACTGAATTGAGCATAATCCAACAAAATTCCTTTAATATAGAAATACCTCAGCAGTATCTTTTCGATCAAAATAAGATAAAAAATTAAAACGGTAAAATTATTGAATAAATTATTATATAACAAAATTTATCAAACACGCAAAAAAGTTGTAATTTTGAATGAATTCAAAAATCAAGTCGTATAGATTTACAAATTAATGTTTCAATGGTTATGTAACCACTTTGTTGTTGAAAAGGATTACTCATATTATCGTACTAAAATACAGTCAACTTTGTAGATAGTCATAAAATATTTAATGCACAAAAATCAAAACTTTGGTCAGTCGTTTAGTGACAACCTGTGCTGTGCATCATCAATACCTCAGCCAGAATCCATTTTTAAATGGAGGTTCAACCTTCGTTTTGCTTATTCAACCCAGGGTAAGTTTTAGAATACTTGGTCTAAATATATATTATTATTAAATATTTTTAAGATACTATTTAAACAATATTGACTTTTATTTAATAAAATGAAAAATAGAAAATAATACTGAAGTAGATATAAATTTTTTTCATTTAGTTTTGAACCAGAATTCAATAATTGCTCTTGTTTTTATCAACAACGAGAAAACTAAAGCTAAAATATTTATGGAATTCTAAAAAGTAATTTTTAGAAAAAAATAAAAGGTTCTCTCCTATTTACTCGATCTTTTTCTGCTATTTTCATCTTTTGTTTTAGTTTCATTTTGATAAAGTAAAAATTAAAGCTTCAACTAAGCAATGGATATTATGTTATAATTCAACCATCGCAGAATTCCTACTTTTCCAAACCATCTTTGTATTATATCAAATCATCTTACGAATTGTTTCTATATAATCAAATTAAAGCATCTATGGGATTAAAATCTACAATTGTTTAATTTGTTACATGCAAATTAAAATAAAAACAGGAATTGTAACTAACAAAATATGATAAAATTGTAAGCGTTAGTTAAACAAAACTTTTCTGAACAAACCGCTGGTTAATTACAGAACCCACACAAATTTTACTTTGTTTACAACTTCGAGGGCACCTTTGTGTACAAAAACTTTATTTAAACATATTACGTGAATTTCCTTTTTTTTTTTTTCTAAGAACGTTAATTAGAAATGTGACATAAATATTGCAACCATTTATCAAACAACAGTAATTAAACGATTTAACCATAAGATACGGGTACAATGGTACGTTTTAATTAATGTAACATTTATTTCCCAACATTTTTTTTTGTTAGGCATTGGGAATAATTTTATCAAACGTTTGCGTGTGGGTAACTCAAATGCCAATTAATTTTATATGTGAAAACTCGGTGAAATTTGTCGCTGCAAAGCCCGACGTGTGATGAGGTTTTGTTTCATTCCTTTCACGCACTATTCAAAACTTAGGGTAATTTACCAACCATCGTTTGTTAGTACGAATTTTCATCAAAAATGTTAAAACCACAATTTTAAATTTAACTGTAAAATGCAAAAAAAAAATTGCTAATGCAACCGAAGTTGTTATTAATATTCACTTTGTTATTCGCGATGGTGGACGAATTACATGAAAAGCTTTTAGGATTCAATTTTTACAACGTTTTCGGTTATAACAAGCTCGAACAGTCAATTAACAAAGAAAATGGTGATTCGAAGATAAATAAAACGGGTTTATATTCATTTAAAACTTTCAAAAAGCTTATAACGCAGAATTGGTTTTTGAAAGCAAATATGATAACTTGAATATGATGATGAAACATTTCAAAGTAAACTTAAAATCTTCAACTCCAGCAGAAATTTGTTTTTAAATTTGTCTAATTTACTTTAAAGACGCCTTGTTATAAAAAATGAAGGTAAGATAAATTAAAATCGTTTATAAATTGGAAATGTGAAACAAAAATTTTTTAACTAATTTTGGTGACCATTATAAGTTGGGCAAATTTGCAAATATTTGAGATAAATACAAGAACGATTAAGATTAAGATCGTTAATGACAAAAATAAGTTGAGAAGTTGGAATCGTATGTACATAGGTACCACATAATTTGTAATGAGTTTGTTTAATTTGTGCCGCATCCTCTACGGTTCAAGTTTTGTGCAAATTCGCAGGAATGCTTGAGAGACTATCAACTGAACTCTGATTGATTGCATTCTGATTTCAACTATCGATTTACCTGGTTGTAAATTTTGTTAAAAGTTTACAAAAAATGTCGAATACTTTAGATACACAATAAATTAATCATTTAAATTTAATTGATTTTGTACATGCAGTCTCTTTGGATCTCTTTAAAATATTTAAATTTTATGTTATTTTATATCGACATTTTTTAGTCGATTTTATAATCCAATATTATCAAACAAAATCGTTATTTTCCACTTTTATTTTAAAAACAAAACGAATGCAGCTCCATCTTAAACTTCCACAATCGTGGTTGGAAAGTTAAAAAAACACATCTCATCAAATATTATAAATTTGACGATTTTACGACTGTACATTTAACATTAATTATTTTAAATTCCAATTTACAAGCGTTATTAGTGAATAATCAAATTATTATTACTATTATAATTAAATCAAAATTTATTCATAAAATCAAGGTACTTGATTTTCCTTTAATAATCTTACTTCGCACAATCGCATCTTCTTTTTCATTTTAATTAAGGATTGTTCTATTATTAGATATTTATTCCCCCCAACTTAGAGGGGAACCAAAAAACCTTAAAAATGTTAGACTTTTTTTAGTTTTTTTTGCTTATATCTTGTAAACTAAGCATATTTTATGTACTATAGTGCAATACAAAGTTGTAAAGCATTAAATTATATAAAATTTGTTTGGCAAAAAAATTTTGTATACTTAATATTAACCAAGATATAGCTGATCAAAGTTAGTAAAAGTTTTTCAAAATGTTGACAAAAAATGGACAAAAAACGAAGGTTTAGCTCCTATAACTATTAATTATTAGGTACCATGATTTCCATGTTAATTATGTTAATTTCTCATCAATTTGTACATTTTGAAACATTTATGACTACCCTCACCCCCTCCCCTTCCTACAAACATAAAGATGCCTTATTTTAATTAGCATTATTTACATTAAAATGAGGCGCCTTTACGTTTGGTGGAATGAGAAAGAAAGGGGTGGAAGAAGGGAAGTCACAGATATTTTAAGATGTTGATATTGATAAGTGATTAACATAGTTAACATGGAAATGATAGTAATAAATAGTTGTAGGAACAAAACCTTCGTTTTTTGGCCATTTTTTTGATTCGCTATATTTCAGTTAATAATAAGTCAAAAAATTTGCTTTACTAACCAAATTTTAGAAAATTTAGTGCTTTATAATTTTGTAAAAAACCATAGCATGCAAAATAAATACAAAAAGCAAATAAAGCTTTTAATTTTTTTTTAATTTACGGATTTTCAAAACAATTGTAATTTTGAATGGGTAAACTTTTTATTTTATGATATTAGAAATTCCAAAAAAAAATTATTTAAATCCATTCATTATAACTGACTAATAGGGAATTTGTCCAAATTTACAAAAAGTCAATGTCTAAAATGTTAATTTCTAAAATGTCAATTCAAAGCGGAAAATTATCTAAAAAACTTCTAAAGGTGAATATCTCATTATTCTCATGTGAATTTGAACTGATTATTTAGAATTGCATAAATACTTTTTCGTTATTTCGGGTGTAACTACTTTACGACCAGTTGATCGTAATGAAGGTCTTTTTGTCACAGGCTACCCAAAGGGAAACCCACCCATACTTTTTTCATTCCTAGGACAAAAAAACCGAACCGTCACTCTTTTCGTCACTCTTTGTTCGGGTACCTTCTCGAACGGATTGGTGAACATATTATGTAATGTTTACCGCACAGTTATTAAAAACTTGACAAATGACTGACAAATTACAACCTTCACGCCATCTATCGATAGTTATCTCAGAGCTATTATATTATAAATGCAATTATTGCAAAAAAATCGTGAATTTTGTCGGATATTACCCCCAAAATTACGAAATTACGACACCTTCAGTTAAAAAATTGGCAATTAAATTAAGTGTTACATTATATATTTATTTACAAAATTATAGATTTAGATAATATCCGACAAAACTCGCGATTGTTTTTTGCAATAATTGCATAACGTGACCATCCGTCCGTCAATACGACGGACCGTCCGTCAGACCAAATTGTCCGTCATTTGGAATTTTCAAAAGAATATCATTCGAGCTATTATTCCCCTTGCCGCTGCGCGGCTCGTCTCATAAACTACGTCCTCAGGGATGAAAAACAACCCTTTACGTCCTTGATATAAACTACCTACTATTTTATCACTTCAAAAAAAGAAGATAATCTTTTCATTGGCAGATATAAGGAAGGCACTAATAATAATTCACATGAGCTTAATTGAGCATTCACCTTTAGAGAGAGAAAATTCATAAATATTTTTAATTTTCTTTGTAGTAAAACAAATTGTAATTATTTTCTTTCCAATAACATTTGAAAAAAAAATTTAATTTTCAGAAACTAATTATTTTAGAAGAGTATTCATTTGGAAATGAACTAATTCAAATTTTTTATGCCTCACGCTTATTACTTTCTTTGTATTTATCCGAAATAAAAATTTTCGAAAATCTTTATAAATTAGAAATTTTGTTGTGATTTATATGAAGTATTATTGATGAAAGAAAATCTGCTGAAATAAAATTGCGAATTATACAACAAATTTTGATTGGATTTCAAAAAAATAATTCTATTTTTAATGTCACGTTTTTACTTTAAAGAGCGAAAAAATATAAATTCTCAATGGATTCTTACAATCTCCAGTCATTCGATAGAGAATTTAAGGACGAATTGAATGAGTCCAAAATGAATAAAATTTAATAAAATTTAAAATAAAACCTTAGTGTTCATTTTTGGGGATAATTATCTTTTAAAGTAATTAGTTTTTTAGTGATAAAAATTGCGTATAAGTTAATGTTGCAATGCTAGTAAAGATAACTAATTTATTACATAATTTTTATAATATATGGAGGAGCGAACAAAATTTATGTTATTCGGGATATGAAACTATACTAAACTGTTAATTAATAAAACTTCCTTTTTTTTCAGGTTAAACCACCTATTGGCCTGGCCTGGCCTGGCCTGAGACCTCACAACTTTGATACCAAAAAATATTTTTTTGATTTAAGTTCGTCTCGCCATAACATTTCTGGTAGACAAGACATTCTGATGGCATGAGAACGTAAAGATATAATTTGTTATCGAAATCACCTAAAGAAAAATTGTCAATAGAAAAATATTTTAAAAACGATTAATTTCACCAACAGATTGGAATAGGGATCGCCTTGTGTAGTAACAATTTCAGGATCGATTTCAATTAAGAACGCTGGTTAAAAAAGTTGTACAGTAATACTTAACGTCTATGTAGGAACATTAATGTGACATACAATTTACATTATTTTACTACAATGGCCAACAGTTTCAGCCAATTTGTTATTATAAAGCCGCCATGTAATAAATTATGGAGCATTCATTATAGCACAAACGAGTCTTATGAAATAGCTTTAATTATAACAAACTATGGACGACCAAAAGTAAAAAAAAAAATGTGGAAAAGAATTTTGGGTTAATAAAATTTAGTTTTCACAAATAATAAAAAGACACCTCAAAATTATTAAAACATAAATGTTTAGTTGTGCCCACTTAAATCGTGTTTTTTAAGGACTAATACATTTTGGCACGCATATTTTAAGAACTTCATTATTTTACTAATTTATTAAATAAAGTCACGCTAAACCGTTGAAGACAATTACCTAACACGTATACGCATTCTTGCTCGCAAGTAGTTCAAAGGTTAATTCGATACACAAAAAGAAAAGCCTTACGATCGTAGATTTATTTGTTATCCTGGTTTTCATTGTAAGAATAATTAAATTTTGACATTTAAATAGAGTCACATTTTTGGAACAAAGATTATATTTACAAAAAAAAATGTTTTAAATCAGGTACAGGATAATTTATTCTTATACACTCAGAAAAAAAAACCACTCAGGGAAATTTAACAAATTGCGAAGTTGAACTTTGTAGAAAAGGAAAATTTAGTTTGTGTAATGAATTAAACAAAATTTAGTTTAATTACCCCAATAATTAAACCGGGACATCCATGTAATTAAACCCTTGAAATGATGTTAAAAAGTTATCTAAATTACCTGGTGATCAAAATTGCAAAGAAACTCATTTTCTTGCACTAACCCAAATAAGTTATTAATTTCTTATTAAAATAATATTCTTAAGTAACACAAATTTGCTTCATTAGTAGTGAACCACTTTAAGTTTAACGAGAAATTTATTAAATACGGTTAAGTAATTTTGAATTTTAATTCAATAAAAATGTTTTATTGGTTGGTTAGATTAGGATGACTTAACGCCCAAGTTACTGGAATGTAAAGAAAAAAGTATTGACAAATTGCTTATAATCTCAAACAGGTAATCGATCAAAAAATGCACTAACTTCATTTATATTATTTGTGGCGCAGACACTAAATTTGCCGGTCAGCCGTTAAGTGACGGTGGCGAAAGCTGAAGACACGTAAAAATTTTTTATTTTTAAAAATAATTTGAGAGTCCAGTCGCACATAAAATTTGAAGCACTGGTATAAATTTTCAAAGCAAAATTTTTTTAGAACAGATTTTTCAAGACAAGAACTGATAACTCAACAAAAATTTGACAACTTTTCTTTATCAAATCAGTGCCAGTATAAGTTGAATATTTACAACAATGTTAGTTCGATAATATAATTTCATACTTGTTGCAAAACCATATATTTTTGTAAAACCCTGTCAATTTTATATCAAATAAAATTTCTTATCGAAGCATTTATTTTATTTTCCTTTGACACTAAGATACAATTTTCTTTTATGACATAAATTCTCTCCCACAAATAAGCTCAAAATTTGTAAATTCAAAGCTTATAAACAAATTTTCACATCTTTTAAATCTTTACGTTAACTTTTACACTTACTTTTTCCATGTTTTTGTTTCAATTTATCAGACTAAATTAATTTTATAAATTTTTTGCCCTAACGAAATTTTATAACCTTACTTTTTATTCGTAATTTGGCTTTGTTATCAAAACTAATTTAAAATCAAATTTAGTTAATTCTTAACAATTAACTTGAGATTTGAAAACAATAATTCGATGTTTCGATTGCTTAATTTTTATAAAAATATCTAAAAACATTGGTGATAATGTTATTATTAATTTTTGAATTTTTAGGTTACGGTTTTCTGCATTTTCCTATTTTAATATGATTATGAACATCATTGGCCTATTTAAATTTTAAAAGTTTGAATTTTGGAACTGCTTTTGGTAGGAATACTTAGTTGACCATATACTGTACCTACTCTACTAAAGCCCGCTATAAAAAAATAGGGTAATTTATTTCGAGCAATTAGTAAAAACAATCTCTAGTGCTCCGGCCAGCGTTTAACTCTAATTATGTTGATAAATATAGAAAGCAATTTTTTAATAAGTTTTTTACCACACTTTAAAATTAAAATTTTTTTAACGTTTGGCACACTTTCGAGTAAAAGGAATTTAATTTTTACCAACTTTAATTTTAAAATTTTACTATGCTTTAGGTATCATAAACGCAACACCTAACATTTATTTTAATTTTAATTATTAAATAAATTGATCTAAAATTTTACAGGAATAAATTCTCATCAATTTTGAAAAACTCAATTATTTTTCACATGATGTAGCTTTTGTAACTGATTGACATCTTAACGCTTTCTTGAGCAGCGGTGTGCAAATCCTGAATTACGTAACGTGAATTTTATTTAATATTTAGTGTACTTCTTTTTACAACAATAAAGTTTCATTTTAACAACATTTTTATAAATTACAGTTAAGAAATAAATTCTTCACCTCATAAATTTCGCTATTATCAAAAATAAGAAGCTTTGCAATTTGTTGCTGAAAGCATAAATTTTGGAAAGTTCGTAACGGTGGTAATAAAAGTAACGAGGTTAGCCAAAAAGGCTTGTGGTAATTAAAAGACCACCAACCACATCCGACGATGAAAAACTTAATGTTTTCGGACATTCGTTAGGAGAAATTTGTCTCAATTACACCTCCGTAAAAATAAACCCTTATAAAAGGTTTCCATAAAATTGGATGATAAATGCAAACGAGTGAAGAATCATGTACATAAGAAACAAAAAGGTTTTTTAATAATAAAATATGAAACGTGGATTTAACACAAAACGAGGAAAGATCAACAAAAATATAATAATAAAAAGACGACGTGTTTATAAACACCAAAATCGCGATCTTATAAATTAAGAAAAATGTAACGATAAGAAAATAATATTATTATGATATATCGTGCGATATTTAAAACTGTCACCTTATTTTTTCCAAAAATAAAATTTTAATAAGTTTGTCACATTTTATAAATCTTGACAGAAACAATGTAATAGTACAAAATATGGGCTCATATTTTCATAAAAGAAAATGTGTCGTACGACCATGCTGAAACTGAGTGTTATTTTACAATGCTCCAGCAATTTTTAAATAATATTTGCGCCTTTTTTTACTTTATTTTGTTAAATTACCAGTAACATATTTCCGGTAATAGATTTCAGAAGATTTGCAATTTTTCGTTTGCTTTGAGTATTAAAATCGATTTATCAACTGTGAGAAAAGCATCTTTGTTGATAATCCTTCCGAGCCAAAGATCGTTCTCATTTTTCTGTTGTAGTTAGTTGCTTAGAATATTTGAAATGTAAATTTCTTTTTAATATTTTGTTTTGTAGGATGAAAAGGCTTTAAAGTTGAAATTTAAAAATTACGGAAATTATCGACCACTACTCGAAGCGTTTGTGACGTAATGGATTATGCACCAATAAGTTTAATATTGCAATTACTGAGGTTAGGTACATTTAATTTGACATTAATTTATGAATAGTGCGGAAACTATAAAACATTTTATAGGATAATGTACAAAAAAATTAATAAATGTGAATATTAAAAAGTAGTAAATGTTCGACTAGATCGTTAATTTTTAAATTTCAAAGATAATTTTAAAGCTTTTGTGAAAGAAGGAACTAAATTTAAATCCCACAATCAGGGTTGCCACAGTTAAAAAATAAAAAGTACTTTTTGAAGACTAAAGAAGGTACTAAATGATAGTAAAAGGTACTGAAGTTAAAATTTTATTGCAGCTATTCGATATACATTTTCTCAAAGCTTAAATGCATAAATAAAAAAAAACATATTTATTTTTAATTATTTTTTATGAATCTACGACAATTCGTCGCGGCTAATTCATCTCGCGACAATTCGTAACCTAAAATAATTTAATTCATTCGTATATTCAATGCAAAATCTGCATTTTCTGCATATCGAGTTTGCAGCCCATTTTGTTGGGAATGTCTCCACATACATTGAGAGAAATGGAAAAAGCACCTTCGTATTGTAACATTTGGAAATTCATTACGACATGCATTCATCGCAGCTACTACTTCGAAGTCGAACATTGTACTAACAAAATTTCAAAAATGAATTTTAAAAAACATTTTAAAATGGTTTACCATCGCACGCTATAAATTGTCGCAGGCGACGAATTGGCGTAGACGACGAATTGTCGTAGGCGACGAATTGTCGCGCGATGAATTGACCGCGACGAATTGACGGTACACCATTTTTTATTGGCATGATTCCACAGTTTTATTAATATGAAATATTAAATGTTCCAAAAAAATTTAAACGGCCAAGAGCCGAGGGGAAGGAACAAAAGAAGCAGCTGCTCCCCGCTATCCTCTAGATGACAGAAAGATTTTGTAAAGAAAATAAACTACACAATACTTAATTTTATCTCATTTTTAAATATGATATATTTGATATAATATTCAAAAATTGTTTTTATTTGCTAGAGTGTCTGGATCTGCTCCCCTAAATGTAAAAACACGGGCGTGAAACCGGGGGGTCTGGGGGGTATGGAATACCCCCCAGCACAAGGAAGTAACGAGAAAGCTTTTCAAAATAGATAACAACATAAATTTAATTTCAAAAAAAACATATTTTTCTTTATTATACCTGACCTCTCAAGCACCTCTGTTTTTTAATTGTTTACTTTTAAAAGTACCTTTTATGTTAGGGAAAGTTATTTTCAGAAATATCAACTACTTAATACTGAATTTTATCTTATTTTTAAGTATTCTTTTTTCTTAGGGTAACCAAACCAATTAGATATCCTAAAATGTAAAAAAAAATGGGTTTAAAACCGGGGGATCTAGGGGGTATGGAATACCCTCCAGCATATAAAACTTTAAAAATGACTTTAAAAATTGATAAAGCAGCAAATTTATAATTTAAAAAAAAACATCTTTTCTTAATGGCTGGAGGGTATTCCATACCCCCAGCCCCCCGGTTTTCCGATTGTTTACTTTTAAAAATACTCTCCAGATCAGAACAACATTTTTTCATAAACTATATAATACTTAATTTTGTTTCATTTTAAAGTGTGATTTTTAATTTTTTGGGCAGCTAAGCCCTTAGCTAATTTTGCCTTTCAAATTTGCGCAACCTTACCCTACGCCACTTTTTCAACGCTTTAGTTACTCTGCTGACATTAATATACAGTTTTTTTTTATTAATATGGGAAGCCCTGATTGTTATATTCATCTTTAAGCCCCCTTTATTTCCACACGGAAAGAAAACCTTGTAAAACTTAAGTCCGTTTGCGACTGCGAAAACTGTTGAATTTTCACAGACCAAAGTACCTACAGTGCTTCCATTTTTAGTAAAATTTATGCAATTAATTCAAATTATCTGTCAGTGTTCTTATAGAAAAAAGTACTATAAATTACGTGCTAAATAGCGACACTAAAGTAAAAAAGTACCTACTGCATTTTTCAAGGTTATACTAACTTTTATTTGAGGCTAAAAAGTACCTACTGAAAAAGTACATATTTACTGACGGTGGCAACACTGCTCACAATATTAAAATAAATATTTTAAGTTAATTTTAATACCACAAGAGCTTTTTCTCTGTAAAGTATCTCTGAATAATTTTTAAACATTTTTGGGTTGGTAATAAACAAAGTTACCAATCAAGGACCCTTACAAAATTAAATATCACTAAAACGTCATCTATCGTATTACCAACTTTGCAGAATATTTATTATAACTTATAGTACTTTGTAGTTCCTTTTTGCAAATATAAAACATAATTTATTCTACTATAAAAAAAAAATTTTCAAGATATTTAAATAAATATAAACTTGAATATTACACCTAAATATTTAACTTTTGTTTTATTGCATTGGGCGAAAATTTCAACAGGCTGCTTTCGGTGTTATATTATTCCATTTAATCATACGGTCAGTGATTCTTTATAAATGTCATTTATAATGTGACAAGTGTATATACCCATGTTTGTTAAGAGGAATTCGTGCGATGCATTTGGTAATCAGTTCAGCTTTTAATATATGAGAAGTTTAATACCCCAAAGTGCTATACCACAATTAATCTCTTTTACGATAGTTTACCAATGTTTTTAGCTTTCCAGTGGTTTTTGAGCTCTAAAACTTTTGTACATAATTTAAATTTTAAAAAAATTAATCAAAATCAGGCTAGTTTGGGAACTATCTGGTCATATTTAACTCGGCCTGCCACCTCACAACTTAAACTGGCATAAGAATTAAAGTTAAAGAAATCGGACACAGTTCTGTATGCAATGCTTAAGTTTATAAATAGCCCAATCAATAAAATCCGTTGAAATGTGCAAAATTACATTAAAATTAAAAAAGCAAGTTTTGAAATTGGCCACGTTGCATTATGTATGTAAACATAATAAAACGTGCTAAAAGCAATTTTTTTTGTGATAAACTGTTTGTTCGGGCACAGCCAGCAATTAACTCCGTTGTAAAGAAAACTAATTTTCCATTATAAATAAAAAACTTGAGTTATTTTTTAATTGGAAAATTTATAAGATTGTTCAAATATTCTTTAACACATTTTTTTGTTATTTTATAAAAGTTACGTGACAAACTTAATGAAAATTGGCTTAAAAAAAGCTTTATAAAATTTACGAATTCTTATTATTTACACTGATGATGATGTAAAATGTTGGGAAAAAAGCTAAACGACAGGTACAGAAAACGAACCACGGTACAGGTATTTCAAGAGATATCGAGATTGAATTCTAGAAGCTGTACAAAAATCTTTGAACCCAAAGAATTAACTATTACCAAGAAGGGAAATCATATATTGTCATATTCCAAAATGACTCGTAAAGATTTTGAAATGTGGACAGGTAAATAATAAACTCTTCATTTTCTAAAAAGTAAATAGTTATAAATTTAATTAAATCAAACAATTAATTCTGACGATTGAAGTACAAAATTTTGAAATTATTCTTTTGAACAAAGAATAATCGAGATTGCAATAATCGAGAGTGCTTATTTTATAACTACGTTATATTCTACATTTAGTAATTAAGTCTGTAGTTATTATAAATTTACCTATTTATTAAGATAAATATTTTTGTTTCCAACAAACATGGCGCTCATTGAATATTGGACAACCCCCAGTAACTCAAACATATACCAAGTAATATCCCCCAATTACTATATTGTGACAATATAACTTATTTATTTATATGATATTTAATATGTGTAATCGCAAAGCTCATAACATTGGAAATACCAAAATTTTTGGGATAAATCCTCTGAATAAGGGCAATCTAACAAAATAGTAATTGTTAGGATTTTGAAAGAGTATAAATCTCATGTTTGCGTTTAGGAAATATCTACTAAAAACCACAATTTTGTAAACATATTTAGACAAGAATCTACAAAAAAAATTACGTTGGGAGATTTACGAACAGCATTGTAGAACAAAAGTATCTACTAACGACGATTTAGCCCCCTATATTTTATAATGTATCCAAAGCACAGTAAACGCAAGTCAACATAAACCTATTCATCTATCAACCCATTCAAACATTATTTTTTAGGGTGTTTATCTATACAAAACACAAACTTTACTGCGTACGTAAATATTACGTTTATTGCTTCAAATATTTTTTAAATCGATGTAACTTGTAAACATCAAATATTTATAAATTCTTTTGAATATCACATAAATTTTTAATAAAATTTTAAAATTAGGCGTTTCAGACACGTTTAAAAATTTTATAGCAATAATTTTATTAAATCATATATTTATAAAACATATATACTATAATCAGCATGCAAACTTAAAATTACTAAATCATTTATTATTTAAAACTATTTATTCATGCCAAACTAGCCTTGTTAGTAGATTACAGCATAAATCATGCATGTAATAAATATTTCGTTTTTACTCGAATGAAAGTGATTTATGAAATATTCAATTTATTTGTGCATGTTCATTTTAATAAAGCACCGCATTAAATATTAATAAAAATGTAGAAAATTTTATGTACTATTACGTGAAAAGGCAGATAGTCGATATTATATCAACCTCAATTTATATTAGTTATTAAATATTACTTACTGCATATAATGACGGTATAACATACACAACCAAAACAGCGATAATATTTATTTATTCGGTGGTTACCAAACCGTAAAACCTTCTTACACAAAACGGTTAAATAAAATTTTGCGAGGGATGATGAAATGTTTGCTTTACACCTTACAATTAGCAATTATTAACAAAAAAATACTACAAATACGTCGAGTTCACAAAAGAACAATTTTTATTAATTTTTTGATTATTATTAATGATTTTACAAAGTGGGTATTGCAATAAAGGGAACATTTTTAAAATCCGGAAATCGTAAAAGCAAGGAAATTGCCATCGTTTAAGCGGATTCCAAAAAAAACCGTGCAAAATAAAATTTTTAAATTGCTACTTTTAATTATTTAATATAATTACACTACAGCTTTAATTGTAAAACATCCATTACAATTACGTAAACCAAAATAGAATAATAGGGTTTCTTCGTTTACAATGGCTTTAAACAATTCTCCAACTATACTTCGTCTAGTAACGTATAATTACTAAAATTATACTATTACATCAAATTTCAACTAAACTTTAGTTTTAATTAATAACTCTACGTGAAATTTATTACCGAGAATGCAAACTTAAAGTTTTGGAAAAATTATCAGATGTAAAATTCTTAATAAATTTTATAATAGTGGAATACATAAATTTTTAAATTACATTTTTAACGATAATAATCAATGAAAAATTTAATATTTATACAAAAAAAAACGAGTTCCAAAATTCTGTGTTAATTACAAAAAGTTTCTGCTTAATTAAAAAATGCAATATTTTTTCAGAATTTAAGCACTCGGTTTGACAACAAAATCGATACTTGCGTAACTTAATTTTCTAAAACAATTTTTTGTGATAAGTAAATTTAGCTGATTAACGATAATGAAAAAAATTTAATTTCTT
This sequence comes from Rhagonycha fulva, assembly GCA_905340355.1. NCBI lineage: Eukaryota > Metazoa > Arthropoda > Insecta > Coleoptera > Cantharidae > Rhagonycha > Rhagonycha fulva. The sequence continues at coordinate 43,786,661 of HG996556.1, forward strand.
AAATCGCTATCCCGACGGAAAATTTTAAATTTAATGAAAATTTTTGCTTTTAACTTTGATAGGAATAGTGGTAATTAGTTCATGGAGTTAACTATTCTCGTAATGAGTTTAATGAGTTAACTGAAGACTAACGTCAGTTACGTGTTTGTCATGTATCATTTAAATTAGAAATAGTGGCCACTTACGGATAATAACAATCTCAAACTTTATATAACTTTCTGTAAGCAAATTAAGTCTATAACGGAAATCCTTTTTGACTTATGTAATATTTCCTGTCACCTTAAATTCCTGTATGCTATCCTTTTTCAGTTAAGGTATAAAAATAAATAAAAATGCATACAAAATAAAACTTCAACAATTTTGTGAGGTATTTCACGCTTCGTTCTCTAATGCTGTTAAAGTATGTTGATTATATTGATAAAATTGATACTAATTACTATAGAGAATGCAACAAAAATTTAAAAAATTATTTTATTTGATTAGATAATATGAAGCCGCAAGCGTGTGGACAGATTTTCTATGATCCCCTAACTAATTTAGCATTGCATGTCTAGATTGTTCTAAAAATAACGAAAATGCATCAACTGATGAGTAAACTTTGATATTTTAAAATACACCGCATGCAATAAATTAAATAACGTTAAAAAATATAGTCGCATCTTTGTTTAATGTTGACTACCCCCAGTTAATGTGTGCATAAAGTGGTTAAACTATTTAAAGTGAACGACTAAAAACTGCATAATTATACTTTTTTTAACATGCTTTTTACTTGAACTTCATATTTTTAAAATTGGAATATTTTATTTAAGGGCCGTGTACAAAATTTATTTAATTTTGTCAATATTTTTGCCAAACATTTGTTCAATTTTTTGTTTGATTTTCTGATTAACTTCATCCAAAAATTGACAATAATCCTAAAATTCATTTTGTATTACCAATAAAATTTTCAACTTATTAACATTAATAAATGTAATATTTTATTTTCTAACAATTTGGCACCGTAACGTAGGGAATTTATGTAAAATATTAAGGATGTAAAATATTAAGAGTGTAAAATTCCGGTGTGTTATATCTTTGACGCATGAGTGTTGAGGCATTTTGGGTAAAAAATTTAGATAGATTTTGGGAAAAACAAATTTTTCCGTTAATGAAAAAAAATTACTTATAGAACCAGCACTTAACTTTGAGATTTTTTAAATCAGGATTTATAAAAAGACTGAACAAATGAAAAACTTAAATCCATACAGTTTTTTGGATATTATAAAATTTTTAAAACATGAATCAAAAAAAAATAAGAATAATTTTAAAGAACTAATAAAAATTTTGAAGATTAATTTACTACTATAACGCAAAAGCTAAAAGAAGAACAAGTCACATTGGAAGAAGTTACCATGGAGACGAAAGAAAAAGAAAGTATAAAAGAAATCTTCTATGATGATGAAACGGAAAAAAAAACAATGTCCTTTAGGCGACATTACCAAGAAGAAACTCCTGATATTTACAAGAAGGAAAATGCAAAGAATTAAATGGAGAAAAATCCAGATGAACAGAAATAAGAAAAGAAATTCAAGAAAAATTCAGTCAATTATAAAATGATAAAAACAGGGAGAAGATGACGATGAGATCCCATCACATAAAATGACATGTTTTTTTTTGAAATCGGAAAATTTTCTTTAACAAGGTATTGAAAAAAGCAGAAGTTGTGAAGATTGTAAAGAAGGTCCCTGTAATGAAGTGGCAGTATCGGCGGGTCACATGCAAAGATGCCGATCCATCGAAATCCCAATGAATGAAAAGTATAGGAAAATTTAAATAAAAACCTGACAACCGCATTTAAAATGGATATGATAGTAAAAAATTAAATTAAAACATGTAAATTTGATTAAAAATAAATATTTAAAAGTAAATGCCGCTGTCGCTAAAATAATTAACATTAAATAAGTAAAAACAATTAAAACGACGCACAGAAAACTTAAATTACAGTTTAATTATTTAAAATTTGATAACAACATAAAGTACAAATCTGGAAAATTGAGCAAAAAGACAATTTAAAATTTGACATACGAAGAAAAGTAATTTGTAATTACAAATTAATATAAACAACAGAAAATGTAATGATTTACTAGATTTTTAACATTTTGGTGCAAGAAATTTCAAAAACAATTGCAGATTTTCGTTACAGAAATATTTCGAGATTTCTGATTGGATTAACGAGATTCCACTGAACTTTTTTTTGTAATAATGATTTATATTTTATGTTAATGAGTAAAGTCGTGTTATGGCCATATCCAAACTTTTCGAATTCTTACCCAGTGAGGCAGAAGGCCGAACAACCACATAACATATTTTTTATAGTAAATACTAAAAAAATTGAATGTTTTGTTTAAATTTAAAATTTTAAAAAGTTTTAAAAATAACTTAACCTTGTTCAAAATGTTTGTAGTACAAAATCGGTCATTTTGATTTGATTTATTTGAATTCACAAATCCCGTGTTGCAGTTGAAGTTAAGGACTCGCAAACGTCGTTGTTTGTTTTCCATATAAAGTCGGTTTTTTTATTTATATTGTAATAAATTTTGTTTGGTTAAAATACTCTTGTTTTTGGCGAATTGGGGAAATTTTTGCCATGCTGAAAATCAACCCCCACTCCAAGTCGCTGCTGCAGAGTCAGTTATAGTTAACCAACTTAGGTTAACAAATTAATTAATTAGTTAATTTACAAATTTATCAAAAATTATAAATTAGATATATTAATAAATATTTAATTTTTAAGTTGTCTCGGAGCTAAGAGTATCCAAAGTAGAATTTCTGCTAAAACAAACAATAGTAGTTGTTCATTTTGACAGTTTGTTTCCAATTAATTTAAAATTCCCAATTTCAATTTTGAAGTACCAAAATGCTATAGCACTAATTGGTTCTTCTTAATATTTTTATCAAGTTCGTTTAGCTCGGACTAATTTATAATTATTTACTTTTATTGTATGCTGTTCAATTTGAAACTAAAACTCTTTGATGGAATCTGTGAGCGTTAGCATTCCAATTTGTCGCTTTCTCTAAATGAAAATATGCTAAGTCGAAGTTTCAGGATAACTCAGACCTCTCAGAGGTGGTATACTTAAAATACGCAAAAATGTAAATATTAAAAAAAGCGTCGAAAAATATTGTTTATTTTTAAATAAACCTCTTTTCCAAATTTCTCATTAAAAAGACTGTTTAAAATAATCCCTTTAGTGTAAATTTTTTAAACTGTTTTTGTTCTAACTTTTCTTGTTGACTTAAAACTTATAGCAAGTTTATGTTATCATATTGCTGATATTTTCGCAGCCGTTGGAATATGCAAAAGGAAAAGAGAAGGAAATTCAATTTTGTCGAAGCTTAAATACACTTAAAAATTTTATTGCACTTAAATTTAAATTTACTCGGATATTTTCTACGCATATTGTAGGTTTACAACCACTAAGCTCTTCATATGTAGGAACTTTTCTATAAGACAGCGTTAATTTTAATTTAGTGGAAATTCTTGTGTATTCTCGTGGATGAATTTTAATGACTTTACTTAAAGCTGGTTTTTGGGAGTGTAAACATAATAGGATAACAAATCTTTTCAAGTCGGTGCTTATGATAACTACCCATAGGATTTTCAGAAAAAAAAGTATTGGGAGTTTTTGAGCTAGGATTTATTCAAGCTTCAAAAGTTGTAAAAGGAATGTAAATCTAGAATCACTAAAATTATTTTTATTGTAGAACAAAATCGTTTGGATCACAATAGTAATAGTACATTTATATTCACCTGCATTCACGGAAATAAAATTTTAAATCTTTCTACAATTTTGTTGTAAGAGCCTTTGCCTGCAGCTAACTGTTTCACCTTATCAAGCAAAATGGAATAAATATGTTGTGAGTTATTAAATATTTAACACCAAAGTAGTCCTTGATTGCATAAATTATAACTTCTACTACATAACTAAACTAATCCGTGCTACAGGATTACTATATTATAGTTAGTTATAATGGTCCTTCGAGCCGAATATGACGGTAGTTCGAAAAAGTTACCACTAAAACTTTATGTGCACGTTTAAACATTTACTATAATAATAAATTTAACCAAAAGTTACACTTCGGTTTTGTTGTATCCTTAAGCTTCCTTTAATAAAGCACGGCACCTTATCAAATAAAATTTACACTAAGGAGGCGAATAAACATAGGCAAGTAAAGTACGGTATTTCTCAAGAGAACAAAATAACAAAGTAAACAAAACCTCTATCTTGACAAATATTTAAGGCAAAAATTTGGATGAAAGCCGCAGTAATAACGTGTGGGCCACAACGTTAACCGTTTTTGCTTTAATAAAAAATAAAATTGACCTCGATGTAAAAGATTTTCTGTAGAATTTGTTATGAAAAATAAGTATAGAAATACTAACAAGTATAAGATTTTATATTTCTTTTATACGGATGATTTTTTTATCCGATAAGACAATTTAAACTTTCTTTCTCTCTATCTTTCTGGATAATTCTTAGTCAAACAAAGATTATTATTATTTATAATGATATTTTTTAAAGATTATTATTTATTCATTAATTTATTTATTAATCATTTTGAAGCCGAACATGAAACTGACCCACTGACCGCTAACGAAGATCAGGTGGATCATCGTGGTAGTGACGCAATTCTTGAGCTCTTCACAACAAATGAAATTCAAATTCTCTTTCCTTAACATGTGTATTTTCAAAGGTAAAATAGAATAAAAAAACTTTTTGAAAAACAATAGAGTTTGAAATAAAAAATTTGTGGTCCTAATTGAATTGTCACTCCGGTCCTGTCCAGATAAGAAACACTTCAGTGGTTTCTGTTCCCTAATCTATCTTAGAAATTCGACTAATTCCCGTCAAAATAAACATTTTTTTCAGAATCAGTCATATTTATTTCAAATTTTCTCAGATGCTTTAATGATAATGAAATTTATATAAGACTACCAACCAAAGTCGATATTTAAACCATCAATCAACAACATAAATTGAACCTGATTACGAAGCGAATCGAAAGCTTTGTAAGGGCACCATCCACTTCGATTTTAACAATGAAAAAATTTTATTTGTTTATTATTGAGCGGTCCTAAAATCGACTTCGAATTTGTAAGAACCGATTTCAACAGCTGCGATAAGTTTATTTACGACTGAAACTTTTTTCATATTTCTTTCATGGCCACAATGTGACGACTAAATTAAGACGACCAAAAATAGAGCTAATTTTTTAAATTCAGAACGGAGTCAATCGATCAGAACGGTGATATTTACCAACAAAACTGGTGCTGCAAACTTTTAATTTTGTTTATTTTCGAAACGAAGATTAATTCGTGAATAAATGGACCACAGCGGTGGCTTGAGAATAGGGCGAGAATTTCGTGTTCGAATATCAGACTGGACGAATTTCTTAGCGCATCCCTCGGGTGGACAGGAACACTCTACAATAATTTATATCTGTAATTACCTGGATGTGGTTACATGAGCAAAAATTTGTAGCCAATAATTTATAAAAATTATTAGAAAAATATCAAAATGTAGGTTTTTTTAAATTGGGTAAATTGGATTTTATTAACGACTAATAGGACAATAATTAATTTAATTAATTTTTGTAAATTTTAGGGTTCTTAGACCGGCGACGGTGACCGTAGCTGATTGTAAACATAAATTAGGTTTGGAAGTTATAACAATAAAATTAAACTGCTAATTAAAACTTAATTAAATTTAAAATTACTGCTATACATGTACCTTATCAGATTAACAAAATTTATAACGTTAAGCATGTAAACATGTATACGTAAATCATGCTTTTATTGTTCAAATTTGTGGTCATGTTAAGCTTTTATGTATCCGTTTTTATAAATATTTTAATTAGTTGGTGGTAAAATTTGGTATGGTCTAATTAGCAATTATTTTGCTCCCGGTAAATTATATTGGATTCGAATGTTGGAGGTATAAAAATAATAAAAATAATTTTAAAACAAGCATTTCAATGCATTCATTTCATAAAACTAAAAATCTGAAATTTCATTATTTCTGAATTATTTACTTTTTAGATTAGGATCACGATTGCAATTAAACTTCGAGTTTAATCAAAGTTCCTCTGTTTGATTTGTAGTGAACAACATATTATTGAACTTCGTGAGCCTATCATTACTCGCAAGTATAGATATACTCGTAAGTCATTTTTCATAATCAAGTTTTGAATTTAAAAAATTGAAATTCCTTTGTTCTATTTTTACTTTACCATACTACATAGTATGAGTATACGTAGTATACCATACGTCGTATGGGGAAGTTATGTAATCAAAATTTTTTTTTTCAAATTTTTACGGATTTAGAGTTCTTGAGGTCAAACGAGTTGAAAGAGACCAAACATCAAGAAATGTATATGTGTCAGTGTGTCTGGGTGTCTGTGTGTCTGTATGTCACTTAATTTTGTGTGCGCTCTAGCGCTCAAACCAATAGGAATTTCTCAACCAAATTTTATATTTATTAAGCTTTTTACGTTCTAAGTAGAACATTGCTTTTCTCTATTTGGGAATTACAAATCCGATTAGCGGGGTGGATTAGTCCCCATATTACCTATTTCCGATAAATCAATATCTATTTCACTACACCGTGTGGAAGTCCACTGAAAGGCCGAGCTAAGAAATTCTGTACAGTCCGCGATTTGAGCCCAGAATTTCCGCTCTGTACTCAACTAGCGGTCACATCACTCGACGGCTGTGGTTAAATTTGATATTTAATACTTTTATATTGAAACTTAGATTTGATTAGATTTTTGTTCAAATCGGTCCACGAAAGCATAAGATTGGGAGTAAATTAGAGAAGCAATGAGTATGTTTGGTACTGTGGTCGGTAGAGGGCGACACTTAAAGGTCGCAAGTTTTGTTATTTGCAATGTGATAAATCCACTCACCGAAAGAAATAGTAGTTTATATCATAACCTGGAGGGCAGTCATGTTGGAAGGCCATGTTTATTTTGATTTTTGATTTTGTGCAAGTCGGACGCGTGTATTGTGTTTGTGTGTCAGTGCTTTCAATTAAAAATGCCTAAAAACCAAGAAATAATCGTTATATAATCAAAAAGTACGACATTGTGGTCGCATCTATCGATGTTCATGAACACGCTGCAAAAAAATCGCAAAATTTCGATAGATCGCACGTAGTAGGTACCATCGCGCGAAAATAATCGTTAAATAATCAATAAATACGACATTGGGATACAGGATTTTTTATGGGCCGACAGGCGCATATTTTGAAGATCAAAAATGAAGGCGAGAAATACAAGATTTGCTATTCAGCAAATATGTTGAATTTAAAAATTTCAACGACAGGCAAGTTTTTTTAAACTGCACATTGCCGATTTTTAATCGAATCCAAAAATAAAGTTATGTATTTTTATAATTTGTGTTGTACCATTCATTATTTTGTATGCCTCTCCCCTCGTGCTGTGTTTGGCTACGCCCCTCGAACGAAAAAAGCTTTCCGGCTACGCCCGATGACATGAAAAACTTTTCGGCTACGCCCCATGTACGAAAAAATCTCAAAACGTTCATGGGGCGTGGCCGAAAAAAAAAAGAGATGAAAACGGTCTCTTTACCTCTTAAAAACAGGTATGAAAACTACCCCAAATACGACCTGAATAACGAAAAAATCATAACATTAATGTATGGTAAAGTCATGTGAAGGCCACATCTCCAATTGTTTAAAATACCTTTGATATATTTTCAAGTTTTTTATAACTAATAATTTATTCTGTTTAAGTTTTTTCCAAAGCATTTATAATTTTGGGGATTTTTATAAATATTAAACATCACCACGGTGTAATGGCTCGATGTGCTGATAGTGGAGTGAAAATTTTCTAAATTTTTAGTGCTTTTAGCTCAGACTTTCGACAGAACCACCTTATAATCTGATCAATTCACGAGACTCAAATCCAAAAAGTATGGATTTAATTGTGTAAAATCAATTTTCTTATAATAGTTCAATAACCTATAGATTGATTTCAAATATGAAAATAGCCTAGAAAATATTAAGATTAGATTCCATATATTCGAATAAAAAATTCTCTCCTTTTAAGTACCACATTTGATAGATTTCATTCATAAGATAAAAGAAATCGCATAAAAAATATTTAAAACTTACGAGAACTCTGAAATTGACAAAAAATTCCGAATAAAGTTGATATATAAATCAAAAATTCATTTTCTATCATTATAGTTACTAATATTAATGCTCAATTTTGCAAATAATTGAAATTTCTAAGAAAAATTTTCATACCTGTGAATACATCATAAAGACGAGTAAAAAAAAAGTGGCTAGGTTCGTACCATTTCCACAGATTTTAGTTTGTTCCTGGTGTCCGTTGTGTGTTGAGAATGTATGACGCAGGGGACCTACAGTTTAACTTGGATTTCAAAATACGAGAATATATCAGGTTTGTTCCAACTTGTCAAGAAACCGTTCAATGAACGGTCACGCTTCTGCGCAATAGATAAAACAAAACCAATTTTATGTGTTCCGCAGGATTTTTACTTATTGCTCATGAGCGTGACCGTACCTTGTACGGTTTTTTGACTGGTTGGAACAGACCTATCATTTTTACAAAGAAGGGAAGTATTAAGGCCATAAATATTACATAGAGTCAGCAAGTAGAGATTTGGTGAACAAAAAATTCTTCTGTAGATGGTGTGCCATTCTATTCAAATTTGAGAATATTAGAGAAAGAGAGGAAATAATGGAGAAAAAAACACGAGAAGCCTTCTTTCTCTTCGGTCATTCACTTACCAAAACGAATTCCAAATTAATGTAATTTTCACAATTTTTCTTTGACTTGACGGTGGATAGATAAATTTATCTCGTAAATATTGATTTATGTGTAATATTATGTAGTTGTTATGCTTATCTTCATGGAGTGAAAATGGAAATGAAAAGTGAAAGTGAAATGAAGAGGTGGAGTAAATTCTCCTTTTTAATTTTTTTTTTGAATCAGTTATTGATCCGATTGATTGATCAGATTTTCTTATGATTGGTTCGAAGGTCCTCTCGAGTTCATGTATAAGTTTCATGTATTGCATTTTGTAATTAACATCTTTTGGCTGCAAACACAAAAAAATCTTTTTTGTTGTTAATAAGTTTTTCATTCGTGGTTCCATATTATCAACTGGCACCCAATTTGCATCTTTGCAGATAGTGTCACTAAAGAGGCTATTGATACTTTCACTATCATATCATATCATACACTAGATACTTTCTAGTCGCAGAGCGCATAATTCTCCGACTGTGGGTTAAATATCCAAAGTTAGCCAACTTTTTTTGTTCTAAAAGGATCAAGTGGCGTTGTGACTAACTTTACTGCCAAAGTTTGGTGCAATGAAATTGGAGGGTATTCCATACCTCCCAAACTCCCCGGTCTCAAGGACCAATATTGGTATATAATTTCTCATTAATTTTAATACATTGTAACAGTTCCAAATAGATATTATGTTAACAAGTCGTGGTTTTATGACCGGGAGGTCTGGGGGGTATGGAATACCCTCCAGCACCAAGAAGTTAAAAATGATACCATTTTTAAATATATGCTAGTGTTTTTGCTGTGAAAACATCCCAAATTACCAGTTAAACTTGTAAGTACGGTGAGCAATGAGTAATTCTTGCCGAGAGTACGTGGTTCTGTTTGCTTTCTGTACCTGTACTCCAATAGAACCAAAGAAAATCAAAAAATTAAAATTTGTTACTCTACAAAATTCTGAGTAACTGAAATTTTTTTGTGTAATGATGTAGCTCAACATCAACAGCGTTTTCTTTCTTAAATAATTAAAATTTGTAGCATCAATATGATACGCTTTGGCATCTGACAAGGATAAGGATATTACCTTATCTGCCAAACATAGTTTTGCTTGCATCGACTATCATCACTTTGTAAATCAGCTTCAAAATCATTGTGATAAGTTTTTTTTTTATTTATTCGCAGCTTTTTTTATCATCACTGCTTGTATAGATCTCTAGATCAATCAGTAAGCAATTCATAAAATATCCAAATAAATTATTGTAAATGCTTCGTGTAACAAATTCCAAAATGTCGATCACTTGCTAATAATTATTGATTTTTAGATTGTGTCGGTTACCAAATAACAGGACTTCAGTAAATTTATTACTTCTATACAGTGATTCAATTTTAAATTGCAAAACTTTGCAAATAAGTAGTAATTAATAATTTGGTAATTTTTGGGGACATTTAAAGCAATCTAAATTAAGAGGGGCATTTTTTTCAAGGCTTTTTAGTTAAATCAACAGATGGCGCCTACTTAAATATTTTTATAAAATAAGAGGAATTTACTATATTTAAAATATAGCAAATTCGTTGAGATAATACTATTCTATAAACAATATTCTTGATCTTAAGCTATTTTGAGTTCGTATTGAGTATGTCAAAACACACTCACTTACAAAAAAAGATAATTAAACTTTAATTATGAATTGTGTTTTTATAAATAAATATTACGAACTCAAAATAGCTGAAGATCAAGAATATTGTTTATAGAATAGTATTATCTCAACGAATTTGCTATATTTTAAATATAGCAAATTCCTCTTATTTTATAAAAATATTTAAGTAGACGCCATCTGTTGATTAAATTAAAAGAGCCCTGAAAAAAAATGCCCTTCTTAATCTAAATTTGAAAACAAAAGGTTGATTACTAACTTTCGTAACAAAGATGGTACTTGACTAAAGTTTTTATATTTGTGTTTGGTTTGTGATTTTAGGTGATTTGAGGTGTGGTGGAATTCAATTAGTCATTAAAATGGGTTTGGTTACTACGCCAGCTGTTTGCTTTCCTTTGCTTATTTTATCAAAAGCTGTTGGTTTATAATAAGATTTATTTTTAAAAAGACGCGACGGTTATGCATAGCTAAGCAAGGACAAATTTGTTCTATTAGGTTCTACTAATTCCAGGAGTTAAAGTTAAGAATAATCGTGAAGTGCAAAAGTACAATGTCAATCTTTGACTACCTAGTGAGAGTCAGCAGTAGCTGCTCGGCCTTCAACCTCACTGGGGGTTACTATGATACACAAAATATTATTATGTTGGTGAAATCCTGTACAGTATTTTTAATTAACTCGGATTTTTTAATTGGTGAGTACGAAAACTTCTCAGTTTTTACCTATGTACAGATAACACCTATTAAAAATTAAGGCATCAAAAATTCGAGAATAGGAAATTTAGATCCTTAAAACCGCAGTTCTGCGGCACCTATGCATACGTTAAACCACGTGTAAATTAAATGAATTCTCAAAACCACATTAAAACTTCAAATCGCTAACGACATCTTTTGTGTTCCGGATCACGTCAGATTTCACTTTTTGGTACACCGTTACCGGGCACTGCGTAAGTTATTCCTTTAAATTTTAATTAAAAGTTAAGCTATCCCTGATAACCGCAAACGTAATAAATTAATCGAACTAAACTTCTCTTTCATTACACTAAAGCTTTGTTCATTTGATTCAATTGTCAACTGAAAATATATTTTAAAACAATTAGCACTTTTTAATTAATATTATATTACTTACTGAAAAAGGTACATTTAAGTAGACAAGCCGGGTAGTTTACAGAACAAGCCGAAAACGAATTTTAATCGGACCTTAAGCAAACTATTCAGTGTAAACACAAAATTGTATACTTACAATTGCGTTATAATTTGCTTTTGAAATGTGTACAAAAGAACTTCCTATGTGTATTTATTAAATATTATTAGGTTTATGTGACATAAACGTAATTTAGCTAGAAAAAACAATTGTCTAATAATTATTTCTTGGAAAAAAAATATTTAGATATCATGATTAAAAATTGGATTATTTTAGTTTTGCAATATTACAGTTGTTCTTACAGAAGAATAACAAGTAGAGAACATAAACGTGACATATACCAAAAGAGTCTATGTAAGCTACAGCAAAAGTCAAACTAAGAGTCACGTTTTTTAGGTCACGACGTCGCGTCGGTCGAATTTTTTATTGCTTAAATTTTCTGTTATAGATCGTGCTGGTTACATGGGTATACAACAAGGAAATGAAAAAAAAAAGTTTGGATATCATCAAAGGTTATATCAAACTACTAACTGTTACATATTTTATCACTAGTTAACTTAACATAATATAACGTAAAATGAAAAATAAATTAACTGTTAGAAAACACAAACCCTGAATTTGAAAGAAATATTTAGGGTAGGTATAACTGAAAACTTGGTCGAAATTTAGTGAATTTCTGAAAATCATTGTTTGGAAATCAAAGCGATTGTATAAGCTAAGCAGTCTGCTTAACAGCGCCTAAATTTCTCATACGCAGCGAGATTTTGATTTCGTCTCCATTATGAAATTTTGAAATAATACCGCATTCCTGCCTGTTAAAATTTTGTAACCGAATGAATGTTTTCATAAAATTTAATGAATTATAAAAGTTATCCAAATTTTCCGAATCCAATTAACATAATATTAAAATTTCATAAACTTCTATCATTAAAATTCAGGAAATAAAATGATAAACTCTCTCCGTGCTGTTGTATGCTACCAATTTTTATTAAAATTAAATTTTCTTTTGACGTTGTAATGGAAACTTCAAAATATAATAAAATATGTGATTAATTTTTCCAAAAGCTTTATCCCACTACTCAAAATGGTTTTTTTTGCACAACCTTTTCAGACATAAAATTCGATAACTCGTGAGATCCTTTTAGTTATGAAATATAATTGTGGTTTTAATTAAAAAAACACGCAATCAGGAGCTGAGTGTAGAAGCAAAAACTTGCAAGTAAAAACATGAGATGAACTGAGTTCAAATTGTTCTATACATAAGTACAAAAATTTTAATAATGTGGTGTTTCTTACGATGGAAAACTTGTAAACTCATTAATTGTTTTTTAATGCCAATACCACAAGGTTTGTTCAAACAAAACCGCAAGAGAAAATGAAATGGTAGTTTAGCAACGCAACGGTGTTGTTCAATGTCGGTATAAACTTAACTTGAAATGTTTCGTCTATAAATTACACACCCAATAGCAAAAAATGTGATTTATGTACTAAACTAATGTAATTGTTTTAGATACAATTTGGAAACAAATTTTATAATTGCTGAAAATTTATAGCTATTATTATGGAAAATTATTTCGTGTTAAGTGACTTGAGGATAACAAGGCAAAAGTTTTAAAAACATTTTTGTTTGTTTTAATGATTTGCAAATTATCTTTACGTAATTCAAATTTAATTTTAATTATGTGATGTACGCTTTGAGTTTAAATTATTTCAAAAGTTTCGTTTGTTGAATGTTTTGGAGAATTTCAACTGCATTCATTATAGATTTTCTGAATCGATAATGCATTTCAATCAAGATTTTTTTTTATTTTATACAAGTTACGAATTTTCAAGTTTTTGCGCTGGTACCTTTTCTTCTTCTACTTTGGACTAGAATTTTTCCTGTTTGTCATCTGTGTCAAGTTTCCTTGGCACTATTGATTCTACGAGCATATAGTTGTTTTACATCCGATAGGTAGCTTGCTAGGTTTGCCTTTTCGATGTGTCTGTACCCTGGTTTTTTACTTTAATGATGACAATTTGCTAACCTGGGATAGTCAGCTTAAGGTGCCTTTTGAAGCACGGAGACTAGTCATAAAAAATTTAACCCTTTTCCGGATTATGACCGCCTTTCACTGATATCTAAAAGTGAAGGGCGAAAATTAATTTAAAAACTTTTTTTTTCAGAAATTAGATAAAAGGAATTAGACATTTTTAATGTTCACGAGTGGCAGGAAGTATCCTGGAAAGAGAACAAAATAAAACTCCTTAGCGTGCAGACGTGTAAGAGAGGAGTTCTGGATTTTGAGTGTCCAAATTGGACAAATAACTGAGTTTCTTTTTGAGTTATTTTATGGATAATATCTTGGAGCGTTGAACAAGTTTTAATTATTTTTGGATCCTGGAATAAGTGTCTTTATATTCCAAGAGAAGGTGGTGATTTCTGAAAATTTGAACAAGTGTGGGAATTTACACATCGCGGTAAATCTTGCGAATCCAATGATAAATGGAGTGATAATAATTCATTTCATCAATTTTATGCTTATATACAAAGTATAAAAAAAGCTTTATGTAATGCCTATAACCTAAAAATATAGCTGGATAAGCCTTTGAACTACGGTCATCCGACTTCCACCTTGTTTATTATTGCATGTTGATACAATCTTGTAACAAATATTTAATTAAGGTGAAGTATTTCTATGCCTATATTGCATTAATTATAGGAATAAAAAAGATTAATCCATTGAGTGACGCATGACGGTGCTTCCATATTTGCGTTTTTACATTACCATTGGTGGCGCCACTGTCAATAACAACATTACGTCTAACAGCACTTTAAATTACTCTATGTGGTGGCGTTTTGTTAATGTGAACAAAACAAATTGTTTGTTTATGGTGTTTATGTTGGTACTTACTATACGTTACAAACGGGTTTGAAATTATTCCGTGTGATGGCGTTTTGTTAATGTAAAACGCGAATCGGAAGGCAATGGCAAACCACCAAGAGTAATCTGCCAAGATGTAGCATGTCAAATGCTTGCAAACCTCCGATAGGAGACGGCACCTTAAGAAGAAGAAAAAAACGCGAATAGATTCCACATTTTTAATGGTTATGTATCAAACGGGGTTTTGTTGTGTTTTGCCGTTAAATAAATGTTATAAGTAAACTAGTCAGTTTTATTATTTATGATCATCATCATCATCATTCTAATGAATTAACTTCATTAACCATAGTAGTGATAAACGATCGAGATTGGAAATATTCAAACTTACGTAGATTGACTGTTGTTTTCAACAAATTCACTCTGAAAATTTCGGCGTATTTTCTATATCAGGACGTGATCAACTTGCGTTGAACGGTCTTTTAGTTCAACACAAATTGACAGGTAGTAAACAATGTAGTTGCGTTACAAACAAAGATTAGAAAGGTACCTTGTGACTTTTGTACAAAACTTTATTTTCTTCTTGTGCATGTAAGTTAGTGGCAGAAAAGATTGATTAGTAAATATCTGCTTACAGATACAATAAAGGTCATTATTGGTTTTAAACTGTGTTTTATTGGTGTAAGAATGTGCACCAAACTTCGGCAGTGAAGTTTGTCAGAACGCCACTTGATCTTTTTAGAACAAAGAAAAGATAGCTAACCTCGGGTATTTAACCCACAGTTCGGAAAATCGTGAGTCGTGCTCTGAGCGTTTTGTGGGCCCTAAAAAGTATTTAGTGTATTTACTACGACAAGCTCTGTAGCGTCTTCAGTGGAACTATCAGCAAAAGATGAAAATTGAGCGCCAGTTGGTAATAAGAAACCACGAAAGAAAGCTTATCACCAACAAAATAGATTTTTGGTTTGCAGCCAAAAGTTGTTAAATACAAAATGCAAAATCACTTACGTGGATTCAAAAAAACCTTCCAACCATCAAGCTACCATGAAAAAAAATAAGATCAACAATAGATCAAAAAAAATCTAAAAAGAAGAATTCACTCCAACTTTTCAGCATCTCCACTTCCACTTGTTTGATCTCGCTGTCTTCTTTCCCAACCTGTCTTTTCAAAAATCTCTAGACAAGATTCCAGATATTCGAGAATAACTATATGGTAGCATACTTCCAGGCGTAAAATATTTTTAAAATTTCAATTTAATAGATAATAGCACCCAAAAGCATACAGGGTGTTACAAATGAATAATCCAAATTATTTTAAGCAGCTGTGAAATCAATTTTAAATTGAATAGATTTTCCCGTTCTTTTGAGATTCTGCAATGTGGACATTATAGCTATTAAAAAGAGCATATAGTTTGGCAAAAGGCCTAACATAACCTTCAAAAGTATTCAGTTCAGTACAGTCGAAAATGGCAACAGATAAAGTGCATATCCGACAGTGCATTCTTTCCGAATTCCAAAAAGGAAAAAATACTGCAAGAGCTTGTGAATCGATTTATTCTTTTTTCGGCGAAGGTGTTAAATCGCACAATGTGCGAATTTTGGTTTAAGCGGTTTAAAAGCAAGTAATTTTAGTCTAATGAACAAACAACGCCCTGAAGGCTCTCAGAAGTGCTTGCTTTATTATAAGTTGTTGGAACCGGATGAAACAGTTACTGCGGACTACTACTAATGTCAATTAATCTTCTTGAGTAAAGAATTAGAACAAAAACGCCCGTAAACTGGCAAAGGAAAACGTTTAGTAAAATTCAGGCCGCACAATGCTTTCAATACAAAAGACACCATAATGAGTCTTGGTTAGGACAGTCTTGGTTAGGACATTGCTCCATCCGATTATCACTTGTTCCAGTCGATGCAACAAGCCTTGTCTGATATCTACTTTCAATCAGTGAATGAGATCCGAAAATGGCTTGACGACTTTATTGTGTCAAAAAACGTAACATTTCTTCAATATGGAATTCATCGGCTGCGTAAAAGATAAAGCAAAGTTATAGAAATCAACAGCGAATACTTTACAATGCGTTCCACTTAAGCCCATGGACGACCGCGGCTTGGTCACTTAGTTCTTTGATTGGATTAAAGATCGAGAGCGCTTATTTAATTGGACTGACGATCGACTGTGGTCGTCGTGAGCTTTAAGTGGAACGCACCCTTAATTGAACAATTTAATTTACTCTTTTTTAAAATAAACCTTTAATGTAGCTGAAAAAATTGAATTATTCATTTGTACACCAAAATTTAAATTTTTGTTGAAATCAAAAAGTCTTTTTATAGTGTGGAGGATCCATACTTATTGTGTTTTACAGATATTGAAATTAATTTTAAGTCTACAATTTATTGCCAAGAGCTAGCCGAGGTAATACCAAAGACGTAACTTTGCTACTCCAAAACGAATTTTTCTCATAATTTTTTATTATCTATTCCAAAACCACAGTAGCAGAGTACAATTATGTCTAATTGTGTACAGTAAAAACGTAATTTGCAGTTTTCTGATATTTCCAATTTAGCTCTTTAGATATCTGTAATTGAATCACTTGAAAATGAGCTTTTTAATGTGTTTTCAATGAGACTCACGATCGGTGTGCTTCGACATCTCCGTCATCTTTGTGTTTCTTGAAGGGTTTTTTTAGGTCTTATTTGCAGAGTTTTATGTCATTCATTAGCTCCCATTGGAGAGATTGTGACTACTCAGAAATCCGGTTAATTGATTAGTACATCGTTAACTTTTTTACGTTGGTGATTTCTTTATGTGGATGGTAATAAATGAATGAACCAATCAAAGGCTCATCTAAAACTGACACGGAGGAGGAAAAGAAGAGCTTTCTATCAAAATAGTTACTAATAAATAACTAATTTACCTGAGTTCTGTGTATTTTTAGAGTGAAGCTCAACTGAATTCTGACTTGTAGGGGAACGTGGTGCCATTCAACTGTTGAAGGTTCTGATCTTATGGTTTGAAGTGTATCGACATTATTTTGGTGAGTATATTACAATTCATAAAAAATTATTAATTTAATTTTTATGTTTAGAGGAGAGTGGGTAGTAAAATATCACAGGAGGAATAGGTCAAGGCAGATATTTCAAATTTTGGCTGTCACAACTAAATTTTAGTTATTTCAGTATATGTAGAGGTATACCATAATATTGTGTAATTTGTCCACAAAAATTATTGATTTTGCTTTGGAAAAAAATATTATTCGGAATATCAAAGTCCCAATTTATGGGAAAATTGTAAAATTTATTACGTTTTACAAACTCTACTGAACACAAGGGTACACGATCAAATATTGGCAGTATAACCATATATTCCAATAGAGCAACTGATAACACATTCACATATTCAAAAATTTATAAGGAAAAAAGTGGAAAACCACCTCATCAAACATATAAAAAATATTTTCCAAATGCAGTAGATACAAAACTTGCAATAGAATTTCTTCCCGTACTAAATATAAATTCAGAGGTAAAATAATCCTTCATTTGTAGGAAACCTCAGCTATGTGCAACTGAAAAAAAATGATCACGAAAAGAAACGGCTATAGGAACACATAAGAAAATGGATGACTTGAACTTAGTAAGAAACTTACGAAGAGAAAAATATTTGTTACTGACAAAAAGACACTCTACCACGTAATCCTGAAACCAAAATGAACCCATTAAACTAAAATTCTCTCGATTTAATAGGGGATTTAGTTTTGGAGCTATGAAGCATTTAAGTCTTCAAAAATAATAATTTACTTTCTTAAATTTCACTGAAACTTTTTTAACTATTTCAACCAAATTTGATGGGTGAACTTAACCATTTAATTCTAAGAAGCCCAAATTATTGCAACCGCTGAACCCATCCGAAAAATTTTACAAATCTTGTACTTGCAAAGAATGCAATGAACCAGATCATAAAAAATGCAAAAAAAACTTTTCTTCCTAGTGAAATTATTGTAAAAATATTAGATTTAACTAAGCATAAAATTTCAAAAAGCGTTAGGAAATTTTAAGCTGCAAATCTGACATCACTTTTTCTGCAAATTTACAATATTCAGAACAAAAAGCGGCAGATTTGTCTTACAACTCATATAAACGTGGAAATGCCACCAGATCAATCAAATAATTTGGAAAATATATCTTCTGACGTTTCCTTCATTTTGAATTTAAAATTTGGACGTGACCAGGCCATGACTTTATACTGTACGATTCGTACGTTGATATAATAAATTTTAATATATTGGCAGCTCACACATACATACGTATATTACAGGAAATGCACAAATATATTTTCAAAATATTCGATTTCGATGCAATAGACAATTAAAATATATGCATATGAATGCAATTAAAATGCAAATTATTAAATGATGCATTTGCATCAATATACAAAATATTAATTTTTTGTTTGCGTATAAATCTAGTAGCATTAAATGATTGAGTTTTTACATGAACATAATTAGAGGTAATAAACAGTGGCTTTCCACCAATCACTGAAGCATTTTCACCCGAAATAACCATATGGTTGTTCAGCGAAGTAAACGCCTGCAATAGATCTGCTTTCAATTAAATTGCGTCGTTATGCAAATTTTTTATGTAAAATACAAACTGATTCAATTTATTTGTTTTAAAAATAATTGTCTTGTTACCAAGACGAGAAAACCGAAAAGAAAAAAGAAAATTTATTTCGGTCTTAAAAAAAATAAGTTATCGTCGTCGGGCTGATAACGCAAACAACTCTAATCGTTATTAAATACATAAATTGTTCGGCCTTATTTGAAACGATCACGAATTGTTAAAGCGACGCCAAAGCTTTATTTGTGTTACAAACGAGCAACAAAATAAAAAGTGCATTCTGCAGTTTTCCAAACTTTTGACAAATTTATTGTGGTGTTTACTTACAAAATTAATATTTTTTGTGTTATTTTAGGGTCAACTTTTACCGAATTACAACTTTTCCCATAACATTTGCGGTAAATGAGAAAGAAGAAAAAGTTAACTTACCCCAAAGTTTCAAGTTGAAGTGAAATTAGATTCCCGAATAAAGTTTATTTGTATTACAAACAATAATAAAAGTTTTTTTCGTACTCGAAAAAAAATTAATGTTCTTATTATTATTTTATTATAATGCCACTTTAACGTTAAATAATATTTTTACATAGATTTAAACAAGTTTCGCTCAAGGGAGTCACGTCGGAACTGAACGACGACGCCAAAGGTACCTGACAAAGTTGCGACGCCCTATTCGAAAACTCGCGCATTTCAAGACGTCCGTTCGACGTTTAAATTTACTATTAAAACCAGTACGATTTCAAACCAATCAATTTAATTAAAATTATAATGCGTGCCATTAAAACTTGCAACTGATAATTGATGTACAATTAGAGGAAATTGCTTAATGAAATGAGTTTCAAGGGTCCAAATACCACATGACGATCATTTGCATGTGGTGGAAATTTTGACAAAACTTTAATTATTGGTCCCTCATTTAATCCTTTCACGGTGAATGGGTCGACGTATTTCCAGTAGCGAATTTATCAAAAATAAGTCATTTGAGAAAGTTTTTGCTACTTGAAAAATTTTCTACTCTTTGGTTTTCTAGCATCTTTATTTTAAACATTGGATATCAATTTCACTTACAAATTTTTGTGTACGCGAATTCGAGTCTTTAAGTTTTAAATTATAACAATTAGAAAGTGCTTTTTTGAGGAAGACGATTTTAGATAAACACAGTGATAAAATTTTGGTCGATAGTTGCGCTATTTTTTATTTTATTTAAATTGTAGGTAATTAAAAGCAAGGTACTATAAAATTGTTTAATTACCGACCTTCGTAGTTTCATCAGGAAAGCCATAAAATGCAATTTTAGAAAAAAATTTAAATAGGACCCGACTATTTTAGGTATATAAATATTACCTACTGAAAAGTTGATTATAAAGTTATTTAAACAATAATAGCAAAGCCACTATTCGCAGTAAAAAAAGAAAGAAAAAAACGACAAATAAATTTTAAAATCATTCAACACTGATTCAAAATGTGTATAAAGTATCTGGAAAAATTTTCCTACAAAAAGGTTAATAATATTTTGACGTCCGTTTATATTGGAATGATAAAATGTCAAACACGGATATCGTTAAGGAAAACTCAGATGGAGAAAAATAACAAAGAAGTTGTTCAAAATAAAAACATCATTAGCATATCAAACGAATTCACAAGACAAAATATTATGCAGCACAAATATATTGCATCAGCATATTTTGAACGTAAACGTAAGAGAGCTTCGTTATTGTCTACTGAAGAGCAAAAGCTCAGGATAAGATTATCAACGACAATAGAGGAAATAATTGCTCTAATTGAATGCTGGGTAAAAACTATACAATTAGAAATATTAAAAATAATTGAAATGGAAAATAAATTCGACCAACAAATGGCTTAAATGAAATCTTATACCTATAATATATTATTTTCAAATGTGAATTTTTCAGTTGGTTTTGTGGACGTTGGGAGCTTACTTTGTAAAGTAATTATTTCAAAATTCTCTTACTCGGAAAACTTTGTTATTATATGCAACAACAACATACTTATAGTTTCTATCATAAATGCTTAGTAGGTACCTACTTCAAATGCAGTTGCTATATTGTAAATAATTATTATTGACATTGTAAGCACTGATCCACTTTAATAAAATAGCTCTAAAAGAACAATAAACTAAACTTGGAAACATAAACAAACATCTGGACTATATCTAAAAGCTCATTAAACTGCTAGAAATTCTACATAAAACGATAAGTTTTATTTTAAAATGCTGAATAGATTTAGTTTTTGTAACAAAACTTGAAATCCAGAGTTGAACATAAATGTTTATGGCTTAAAATTCGATTTCAGGTGGAACAATATCTCTTAAAGATATTAAAAAATATTATAACTAATTGGAAATAGAAAGCCACACTTTCTATGAAAAGTTACCCCCAGACTACATTTTATTTCAGAACCTACGTCCCTGCTCTTTACAATCATCATTAAGAGCTAGTCTCTACACTAGTAGAGAGTTGCACTTTATAATTATTATTAAAATATTACTTTTTTGTAATAGTTTTGTAATTATTGTCGGGATTGTTACCACTTTTATCATCCACTATATCTTTATTAGTTCAAATATCGATTAACATTTGCAGTCATGGTTCAGAAACGATAAGTTTTATTTTGATTTTCTATTAATATCTAAAATAGACCAGTGAGAGGTAGCAATAGTCTGAGGTAATAGCACCACATTATAGAATAAATATAAATGGTACTACGTCACAAAAAAATCAATTCTAGAGTATATTTGGCATGTATCCTGAGAAAGTCGCACCTGTTCATTAAAAAATAAATTATAAAATAGTACACACAAAATGCAAATAAATCTCTTATTAGACACAAATCGCACCGTTCCTCCACACTCAAAGAATAGTAGTATATACCTCGTCACCACAGAACAGCACTTCGTAAAATCTTTTTGCATATTGTTCCAACGCGACCAATACGACCTGGCTTTATGCTATTTTGAAGATTGAAACCTCCGCAAATTTGAATTTTCCAACACACCGGATGAAGAAAATATGTAACTCAGCTTTTCTGTGCTTTTTTCATTCTTTTTAGCCTTGATCTATCCACTGTTAAATGTAAGCCTTTAAAAAAAACATTTGAAAATCTTTTGTGGCATGATAAAATTAGAAAAATATTAGAAAAAATGACAAAAACATGCAGATATAGAGAGGCGAATGAGAAAAACGCTTTTCTTTTTTTTTTCTTTTTCATTCATCCTCCCTCCACATATTTGCATTTTTTGTCACTTTTTCTAATATTTTTATAGTACTAACGACCTTGCAACAACAGATTTTCAAATGTTTTTTTTTAAGTGCTTCTTTATAAAATTTCTTGTATGTTGTTTTTTTACTTACAGTTAAAAATTCTAATATTTTTAATGTTTGGTTAAGTTTTGTTTAATTCTATTTGCCTTTAGTTTGTAATTTGCCAAACGCCGCCCATGCTAGACGGATCCTATGAATTTCCTCCGTGGTCTGGTTTTCTTTTGCTAGCCTGATAGTATGACCAAAGTATCAACTTGCCAACTTTTTCTATTAATCTCCCGTTTCTCTCTAATTAGAGGATTTGTCAAAAAAGCGATAGATTTCCAATATTGACGTTTTGGGATGAAAAAAATTTAAATGGGTTATTCTATCGTTTTGGTAAAATCCAACCAAAATTTGGAAATTGTTTTAATCATTGTATATAACGCATTTGGCTGCGTAGATTGCGAAAATCTTATTTTCGGCAGACTAAAACTATAAAAAGAATTGTTCAAAAAAAAACTAACAAAGTTGAAAATTTAAAATTTTCTTATTACGACTTCAATGGATCGTAAAAGTTTAATTTTAATAGATATTGCAAAATAAACTGCGTCAGACCAATTTTCTGATTAAAATACATGAGAATTCGTCGAAATAGCGATAGAATTTCCAATATTGACTTTCTGGGATAAGAAAAAAGGGGGTTAATGCGAAAATTTCATTTTCAGCAGGCTAAAACTCCGACTTCAACAGACCGTAAAAGTTTTATTTTAATAAATATTGCAAAATAAACTGCGTCAGACGGATTTTCTGTTCAAAATATATGAGAATACGTCAAAAAAGCGATGGATTTCCAATTTTGAATTTTTGGGTTAAAAAACATTTCAATATAAACATCATCTATTGAGAAAAATCAGCTTGCAATGCAGAATGATATTGTTAATAAAAATCATAAACAATAGCGGTTCAATGTGGAAACACCTGAGGTGGCTATAAAAGTCTTCGATCAAAAATTTTTTAACTTTCTAAAGCTAAAGAGCTCTCCCAATTCCATACACCGCCAATTTGGACTTCAACAACTCGAGATCAACCTGATCAACAGCCTTCCAAAAAACTGCTTAAATTGCATCAACGGCCATGCCTTTTTGGAAGGTCTGCACAACAAAATTCTCAAACAACAAAAGATTCATAGTGGTGGATCACTTAACGACAAAACACAGTTTTGCTGTATTGTTTCTAATAATTTTGGTTTTATATCATCTTATGTCCTTCCTTGTGGTTTTTCTTATGTCTTTATCGAGCTTTCTTTATCTGGGTCTCTCCTTATCTTGGTCTTTATTTATAATTTTATACTCTTCTGTATCTCTGTCAAGGTTATGCCTTTTTTCGTGTTCAATTTTGCGTTTTTAGATCGTCATTTTGCTGTAGTGGGCTCATTTAAATGCAAAATTTATGTTCAACTTTGCAAGCTTTGTCTCCAGGCACTTTTGATATTCTTCTTTGTTTTGAAGTAGGATTTCAGATTTTATTGATATTTTCCTTGTATCAATTTTTGTTCGTTCTAATTTCAGATTTACTTCCGTTCTTGATCTGATTAATCTATTTAAATCTCTTTATTAATATACATTGTGATCAAAAAGTACCCGGAATTTTTTATTTAAACGAACCGTGCTTGAGATATTATCAAATGCATTTTTCTCGAGGTTGGTACAACTGTCTGTTGTGTACATGTCAATTTTGAGTCCAATCAGTGCGATGGTTCGGGCACAATAAATTTGCAAACACATTAGTGTTTGATGAGTGTTGCGAATTTTATAATATTGAGCAAATAGTTTGCCTGAAATTTTGTGTTTCTAACGGAATTTTATTTGCCGAAACGTTGAAAATGTTAAAGAAAGCCTAAGAGGACTTGACAATGTTGGAAACACAGGCATACGAGTAGTACAAAAAGATCAAAGCGGGCAACAGAGTGGTTCATGACTTTCTTCGTTCTGGTCGTTCATCCACCTCTTCTACTGATTAATTATTAAAAAAAAATTGTGATTGACAATCTTCGTGGAGCATCAGGAGGTAGCAGCCAACTTTGGGGTGTCGTTTAGATCTATGCAGAACATTTTATACACAATGTTTTGGGCATGAGACGAGTTGAAGTGGAATTTGTGCCAAGATTTAAGCACACATCTCATTATGTACTCCACTATTTGACCAAAAACAACGTTAATGTCGTTCGGCAAATTCCGTATTCGCCTGACATGGCCCCGTGTGACATTTTCATGTTTACACATCTTAATTTACCACTCCATGAAGAGCTTTTGAAGCGATAAAAGAGAATTCGCAGAAGGAGCCGAAGGCAATTCCAAAATCGGTCTATAAATAGTGTTTTGAAGATTGGAAAAAGCGTTGGAATGTGTGTATTGCATCCAATTAGGATCACTTTAAAGGACACAAAATAAATATCGAAGAATAATTGAACCGTTTTCGTTTTATTGAGAAATTCCGTGTACTTTTTGATCACAATGTATGTTACCTGTTAGACAGTATAATTATTTTTATTCTTTGTGATTCCATCAGGACTTTGTCAGGTATTCTTTCTTGGCATCTGTTTTTTTTTGAAAAAAGTGTTTAATACATACACGTTGTTACGGTGCAGGAACTCTACAACCATATCACTTTTATCATTTCTGGTTCCTAGTCCAAAGTTTCCGATATATTATGCGTCCGCCTTCATTTTTTTCCAATTTTAGCATTAAAGTCATCCAGAATAAAGATATAGTGCATAATTTTGGATCTCATAGCCGTTTCAATATCATCCAAAAACATTTCCACTTTGTCATCAGTATGTGCAGATCTTGGGGCATAAGCTTGAATGAACTTAATTTTGGATCGCTTAGTAAGCTGTAATACCATGAAATTATTCTTTTTGGGATAGCCTTCATCTGTGCCACCCTATCAACATGTTTTTTTTTTTAGACTCACTATTGTATTGGTATAACAGATTACCAGACAGACCCAATATGTCGTGGATGCAATGAAGAGGAGGAAACAGCCGAACATGTACTTTGTTACTGTCCGGCGTTAACTTCAACAAGAGGATCTGTGTTGGGGGACTTCTGGCCCGACATGGCCAGAATCAGGGACACTCCACCTGCCAGGATCCTAGAGTTTATCTTAAAGCTGGATTGGCTCATTGGGGAATGACAGGACTGGGGTGTAACTAAAACCGGAGGTAGTACAATGGGCCCGATTGGTGGCCTAAGTGCGCGTGAGCTTGTCTTACCCTCCAGAACAAATCCAGAATCCAGATTACCAGACTTGAGTATGACAGCATTTTCTCCTTTCCGACATGTGTCACTTAGACCAAGCACGTCCCAATTTATAGTGACAAGTTTATTTTCTAATTCTACCAGTCTATCTTCCTGGCCAATAGCCTGTTCATCCAGACTGTTCTAACCCAAGGATTCTTTGCACCCTTTGCTTGCTTTCGTATCCAACTGCTGCTGTGGTCAGAGAATAGCAAACTGCTGAAGACTAGAGGCCGTTTCATTTGGTTCATAATTATTTCATAAAATTGAAGATATTATTAGCATTAAAACGCCACGCTTTTCGAGCGTGTTATTCTAGTCGCCCATTCTGGGTGCAGACGCTGCTTGTAGCCGCCCATTGTAGTTCACATGCTACATTTACCATCTTTGGTTACTCACTTAGTTTCACACTATGTAATTAAATGTAAATCGACCCCATAATGAGCTAATTTTATACCTTTCTTGTTTATATGAGATTTTGTGTGGCAAAACATATTTTGAATTTGACTCGCATGAATGGATTCACAAAAATAATGATTAAGTCAGTAATTTGAAATACTTTACGTTTTTTAACTGACTGTGTTTTTGCCTGTGTTAAAGCTCTTCAGAAAAATATAACTTACAAAACTTTTAAGGTAGTTCCAGCGTGAAATCACGTGATAGAGACACACGAATACCCACACCTACTATCAAATATTTTTGGTTATGGTGATCTAGCAACGTTGCACTGAAAAAATGTCAAAACAATTATGATTTAGGGTTATAGGACTTGTATGTTTTGACAGTTCTTCCATATCAAACTGTCATTCGTTGACACATACCTATGAGCAGCGTTGCCGGATCAACATTGAATGTAAAAAGAACGTGTTGAAATTAAACAAAAATGATGTTTTAAATTCTTATACCTTAAAGACAAAAAGGCAAAGTGTTATTTTTCTTTTTTTAATTTGCTTAAAAAACATTTTTCTTTGCTTTCCTAAATTTTTTCAAAATTCTATCGAGCGGTTTTCTTTATAGAATAGAAAATAGTTGGGGGCATAGAAAGTTTCACATGCTTTAAATGGGAAGTGAGCCTGAAAATTGCTAACTTTGTTATTAAATATCTTCGCTTCTAAATGGTCAAAAATTCTAAAAGTTGGGGATTTATTAGTAAACGTTATTCTTAGCCTATAAACAAAAATTTAAAAAAATCCACCAAAAAATGGTTTCACGCTGAGACTACCTTAAATAGTTTTTGTTCATTATATCGTAATCTTAACGGTAGACATCTTTTTTAGATATCCGTACTGAAATTTTAAAAAAAGTTGAAATTTACAAAGCGGTTTAATAAGCCAATTATCGAGAAACATCTTTAATTTAATTTTTTTGTTAAAACCAAAAGTTTAAAGTTACGTAAGAACTTCAAGAAATTGAAAATAATTTTGGAATTACACTAACTTTCAAACTTGTAATTTTTTTTATTCGTCTCATTGTTCTCTTAACGATAATGACCTTTTTTTCGATGTATGTACGTTCAAAAAATAATCACAGTATCGTAAAAATAAGATTTTTTTTGAAATCAAAAAGTGAGCTTGGAGTGGATGAATTTTAATAGCTTAATTTATTTTTAAAAGTATTTTACCCACTGATGCTTATCATTGTCTGTATACTATCTATAACGACGATAGTTTTCCAAAATTTATTTTTTAGGGTGAAAAAAATTTAAAAGGTTAAGTCTTCCGTTTTTGTAAAAGCCGACAGAAATTTTAAAATAGTTTCTTTCATTGTAGATAACATATTTTAGGGCGTAGAATTTAAATTATTATATTTTCAGATGGCGGAAAGCAAACGAAATGTGTATACTATTTATGACAACGATAACGACGTTTATCACAAAATATTTTTTATACACGAGTATATTTTATAAATTAAAATTAGAAACGTTTAGATACAGTGCGGCCTTCAGGCCGTACAGCCTTAGCAATACAGTTATGATTTATTAGTTAATTTATTAAGCGAATGTTGAATAAGAATTTAACTTTGAATGTTAAATTTGATGATAGTAATAATGATTTTCAAAGATTTCAAATTTTAATTTTAAGAACAAAATCTTAGAAAAAAATTTAATATCCTGGTGGAAATTACTTTTAAAACTTATGATGATACGCATTTTAGTACTTTGATGTCAATCTGAAATTATTATCTCTCGGTGCACGCAATAAACATGATCAAGTGCCTAATTAAGCCTAAAGTCAATAAAACTTCAAAATTCACATTTCTGAAACTTTGAAAAACAAGATGAACTCTTGGATGATAGCAAAGCATGACAGACAAAATCTAATAAGTTAGAAATAAAATAATCACCAAAAAATCAGCAAGCCTGAAAAACAACGAAATCTTTAACTTTAATTAAATAAAATAGTGGGTCACTGTTATAAAAAATTTAAATTAATTAATTTAATCTTAAAAAAACCGTCGAGTTTAATTTAATTTAATGAATATTCTAAAATAAGGATTACAAGGAAATCTAACAAAAAGGAAACAATTAACATGGAAGTGAAAAATAGATCAATTCTAATTTTATATATAAACTAAAAACTTTTCAAGGATCAGTGTAAATAATAAAGTATGTTCAAAAAAGTCCTGAAAATTACTATGTAATAGATAAACTTCTAAGTGATATTTTTTATTTTATTCTGTAACGTGTAAAAACGGAAAATAAAAGCGATTTTTAAAATTGCGAGTCAAACATACAATTCGAGTATAAAATTTTCGTTGGAAGTAAAAACCTGCCTATTAGTTTGCAAGTTACAACATTACATCAAATGAAACGAAGCGGTATTGGAATGTCGAGAAGATTTACAATTGAGATTCGCTTCTCATTTTAATCGAACATTCATTTCAATTACATAGTTTATTGGCAAATTCAATACGCAATTCTGTTGATTAAAACTCGAATGTAATAGTAACTTTTTCAAAAACGATAGGGAGTAATAAAACACTTAATTGATTTTTAAATTATTGTATGCGAATTGCTCCTACATAATTCAGCTGTTGGAAATAATGAATATTTAATTTATTGTTATAAATAAATTAAGAAGGATTTTGTAAAGTTCCAAATTTTAATTTATGAATAAAACTTTGTTATAATAATAAATCGATCATGTAAAAATATATTTTGGTATTTATTATTCGTGAAGAGTTTGCCAAACCTCTTCTAATTTTTTTTTAATCATAGACTCGAGGGTTAGACAACCTATAATTTTTTTTATGCGGCATTAACTTTCATGTGTCAATTTGACCTTAATGTGGATAGTGTTTAACGAAAACGATCCAAGCGTCAAATCGACATTTTTGAGTTAGATATACCAAACGACTCCTGAACATGATCGATTGTTTGTGTAAAAATCTCTAAGCTCCATTAATGATACTTACGCCCTATATTGACCAAGATCTATAAAAAAAAATTTACAAATTTTTTGCAAAAAGCAATAATTTGCTTTTGCTAATAACATAAAAAATAAACAATAATTTAATACAACTACAGAACTATGCACTTAAAACAAAATTATAATTTGAATTTTTAATTACCAATTAAAAACTTAAATGAGCTCTATCTCAAAACTGCAATTTGGCGCTTAGATCGTTTTCGTTAAACGCTATCCATGTATTGTAAATAAAAATTTATTGTTTAAAATAAACTTTTAAAAGAATTACACTTTAAAATTATGGTTTTTCTCAAATTTGAATTTCTTAAATTAAATCTGATTAAATTGCAAATCAACTACAATTAGAATTACAAAGTCGTTATTTCAATCTTTCAGGTTTTTTCTGGTATGTGCAAATTTTCCAATCTAAATTTTTAGCGTAGTATAGCTAAAAATATCAAAACTAAAACTAAAATAGTAACAAAGATTAAATCACCTCCGGAACTTATTCTACTTTTTTTTCAATGAGAATAAGTAATTACTAAAGAAACCCATTCAAACATACGATTACAAAACTTTCTGTATACTGCAGTTTTAATTTAATTAACGATTAACAAGCCAATTAATAAATTCACTCTAATGGCAACTTACATTTCAAATCCTTTGCTTGGGATCATCAGTATTGGGACTGAGATCCCAACTTAATTTAATTTTATCTATTCCTGTTTACCAATTCGTTGAAGTTTAACTCATAATTTTATTTAGATATTTTCGAAGAATTTTATATTTACAAGAAATTGTTCTTCCGTGTTCAAAAAAATTTTTCTTGCAGTTTCCATTGTTTTTTATGTCATTTTTATTGTGCTAATTTATTTTTTCTCTTTTAACTCATTTATATCACTAGGGAATTTGAAAAAAAAAATTTATATCACAGAATTTTTACTTTAAATCGCAATAAAACGAATCGATTTCTGTAATTCCTTTTGCCTTATTGATTGCTCAGAATGTAGAAATGATTTGATATGCAATTAAGATAACACTCAAGTTGAACATTTATTAATTAAACTGAGAAGATATTCACCGAAATGCTTATTAACACCAAAAACTTATCTTACTAAGGTGTTTACTTTTGCATGTAAAATTTAATCAACTGTGATGTCACAAATGCGTGATCTCATTAGTTAAAAAGTGAGAGCCACTTTAATTGATATTTTAGATAGGTTCAAACTGGAGATCGAAATTTTACATATTATAAAATAAACAATTTAAAAAAATTAAGAAGCAAATAAGCTGATACAAGCGGCCTCTGGCCTCCTTAATTATTTAGTGCATGATTGACGTAGTTGTTCGGCCTTCAATCTCATTCGGAAAGATTACAACCATATGTTAGTATATTGCTCTGTATAGTATTCAGATGAAGCTTGTTCATTTGTTTATGGTCAACCTGATTAACCAATCCCGACTTTTGATGAATGATGAGTCAGTCAGTAAATTAGCAACGACTCTTACAAGGAAAGCACCTACGGTGATGCTACTGTCTACTGGTTAAATCCATTACCAACATTACATACATACCAAATTTCATTGTTATGTAACTAGATTACTCTAAGTTAATAAATAACAATCTTTTAGGATTATGTAGTTTATTTAGGATTAAGCAGCCCCTTCCTAGTAGCACACATTGGCGAGTAAGACCAATCTAGAAAAATATTTTTAGTTAGTTCAGTGTTAGTCAAAATGATCCAAAGCGTGCGGAGCGGATGATCGATTTTGACAACTCAACCACGGCAAATCTCAGATCCACCCTAAAATCTAATGTTGATAATGGATTCAACTGTTAGACCACACGCTATAGCGGCACCAAATTTAAAATGCCGCAATACAGCCAATTTAAGGAAAATTGATTTTGAAAAATGAATTCATATCTACGATACTTATATGTATTCCATTTTACGGTTCTATTATATAACTTTGTGGAAACTCCGATTTTCAAAATGGTTAAAATTAAAATAACACCATAGCTTTTTTTAGCGCAAAAAGAAATTTACAACTGAATCCGATAGAGACGCTGTGAATCACTTTACAGTGCCATAACAACTCATGGCACTTCAAGCCATAAAAACTAAATCTTTAAAACGTTTGATCCGCGGATCTGATTCTTTGATCAAAAATGCGAAAATAAAATATCAATAGACTAGGACTAGACCATCGATATTTTCCATGCCTTATTTTGTTTCTCTTGTGGCCTAACCAGCACTGAACCTAACAACACTTCAGTTTTACCATCCGTCATAATTACAACTACTCAGGAAATTGAAGAAAAACCAATCAAAAACTTTCATTAGCTTTACTAAATAATTAAACTTTCATTAATATAATTCAATCACGTTTCCTTTTTAAGTGAGCCCAATGCTGAAGAACCTCGTCAATAATATCTGAGAAATTTACTCCATTTAGATAATTATTATGAATATTTAAGTAACTAAAAAATTTTACTGCGTATATTTAAATATTGTATAATTTTTAACCTCCTAGTGCTGGGGGGTATTCCATACCCCCCAGACCCCCCGGTCATACAGCTAAGAAAGTAAACCACAAATTGCTCCAATTTGTGTCGCTTGCCCCGCTGATCTGCGATAAAATGGCAGACAGGCCAGCTAAAGGATTACACCCCCGTCCAGTACCAAAGCATGGGTTGCGCATGCGCGGTTTGTGCGTTCTTTTACGTTGTAACTCAGACGATCTTTGGCAACTAACTAAAAAAAAAATATTCGGGCGTCAGTCTTCTAAATAAAACACGATAGTAGAAGAAGGGGTGGTCAATATATTGATATTATGTGTATCTATTTGAAACACTTACAATGTAATGAAATCTTTGAGAGATTATACACTAATATTGGTCTTTGTGACCGGAGGGTTTGGGGGTATGGAATACCCTCCAATTACATTGTATCAAACTTTGGCAGTAAAGTTTGTCACAACGCCACTTGATCCTTTTAAAAAAAAGTGGCTAACCTCGGGTATTTATTTAACCCACAGTCGGAAAATTATGGGTCGGGCTCTGCGACTAGAAACTATCTAGTGTATTTACCTCGACAAGCTCATCAATAGCGTCTTCGGTGACACTATCTGCAAAAGATGGAAATTAGGCGTCAGTTGATAATAAGAAACCACGAATGAAAAACTTATCAGTAACAAAAAAGATTTTTTATGTTTGCAGCCAAAAAATGTTAATTACAAAATGCAAAATCACTTACGTGAACTCGAGAGGACCTTCCAACCAAGCTATCATAAGAAAATCTGATCGATCAATAACTCGAAAAATAACAAAATAAAATAACAATAACAAAAAATAACGGATCAATAACTGATCCAAAAAAATCTAAAATGAAGAATTCACTCCAATTTTTCAATACCTCACTCTTACTTATTCGATCTCGCTCTCCCTTCTCTCAACCTGCCTTTTCAAAAATTCCTAGAACAGATTCCAGATATTCTGGAGCAACTGTAGCTGCATACTTTCAGGCCAAAATCTTCTTAAAAATCCAATTTAATAAATAATAGCATCCAAAAGCATACAGGGTGTTACAACATTTAACTTTTAAGTCCTGGTAGGTATTCCTTATTCCATATCATTTAAACCCATCAGTCCTTAATGTGGTGCTTTGATACAGTTGACACCAGAATACACATTTGGTTTTTAGAAGTAACTGAAAAATTTTACTGCGTATAACCTCCTGGTGCTGAAGGGTATTCCATACCTCCCAGACCCCCCGGTCATACAACCACATACATATACGGTCATACATATATGTTGATATATAATTATTTAAAACATTTTCAATATAACGAAATCTTTGAGAGATTATACACTAATACTGGTCCTTGTGACCGAGGGGTTTAAGGGGTATGGAACACCCCCCAATTATAGACAGAATTATGAAAATTGTGTTTGCTAAGCACAAGTAAAATTTAAATTAACACTCCTTTTCGCGATGTGGTAACTATATATTTTTTATTTGACTTCCAGGATTGTGATTACATCCAATGAGTTTGGCATTTGGTTTTACAGGAAGGGATCGTTTTCATATTTGAAGGTTAAAATAAATTGTTTGGCTTTTGACCTCAAAAATAATGAAATTTTATTTATTATAATAATAATACAGTTGCATGTTCATCTGTGTGTAAAATTGGAAGACGGGAAGTAAAATCTGCTGACTTGTAATTTGTTAGTGTGGGTTCATCGGTAAGTAAAATGGTTTAACTATTAACACCGTAGTAGAATACACTACAAGTGACGCGGTTTGCAATTCTCCAAAAAACATATCTGTGGTCTCCGGTGTAAACTATGCTGCTTGTATCGCTTTACGAGTATAAAATAGTTTGTTTTGCAATTTTGAGTAAAAGGTTTTCCAAGTTATTTTACTCTTTATTTATTGCAGCTATAAATGCGTTGCATCTTCTATCGTAATTACATGAATTATTTTGAATCGATTTTATAGACTGGAAGGCGCGTTTAATTCACCAATCAACCGCTAAATAGTTCTATTGGAATTAATATGTTAGTTTGCAACGCTGTTAATAATAATTAATTAATTAATCTAAATTAAGTACTTACCTAAAATCGAAATTTTAAAATTTATAAATTGATTTTAACAATTTAATGCCTACCATATGTTTCCATCTTATTATATCGCATCAGTGGTTGAATTTTAAGGTAAACTGTAGACTTCTTTACGCCTCTAGATTTGTAAAACCATGATATTGAAATTAAAAGTGATCATTAAATCTAAAAGTAAAAATTGATTAATTATTATCAACTTTCAGCAATAAAAATAATAAAGTTGATTTTCTTCCAGTTTTTGTTGAAAAAATGGAATGCTTTTTAGTGCAAGCCACCAAGAAGTGCACAGCTACGCTAAAGCCTTTTTAATTATGAAGAAGGGGACGGAAAATTAGTAATTTTGGTATAAATTTAATAATTTAAAGCTTGATAATTACAGTTGTAAATGTGCTTTGTGAAGTTGTACAGTATAACATTTAAAAAGGCTGTGTTTTTTAGTATTTTCAATCCTACGAATTTAAAAAAGTCAATTTTGTATTCAATAAGTGTAAGTTCAATCGATTATTAGCTGCTTTCCAAAAATTTAGTAATAAAAATTTATTCTTGCGTGTAAATAAAATTTTGCTGCTTATTCTGATTTTGACAAAGCACAAAATCAAATCAAATATTTGAAGAGTCTCAAACATTACCAACAGAGCTTTGTAAAATATTATTAAGAAGAAAAAAACATCCTCAATACTTTTATAAAAAATCAGAAAATTAGTACAATGAAATTTGTAGAATAGAAGACAATATTTATACTAGAAATGCAGAATGGCCACATGAAAGATAATCAATCCGTATTGTCAAGCATTTAAGCAAACCCAGATGTTCGACAATTTAATAACTTTTAGACTAAACTAACTTTGACTGATGAATTTGCATATTAAAACTGCAAAGTTTTAATGGTGGGCATATTTCCTTCCATTCTGTATATTTTGAAAATACTTATTTAAACTAAATGTTATACTGTAAACTGTAATGAAAAAAAAAACATCAAAGATATTAAAAATCATAAAATAATATTAGGTTTTCTATCAGCGATCCTTAATAAGATAAGCATCCAGAATTATGTGCATTAACACAGTCATTAAATAGAAGTACAGTTCGTCGGCCCAGATGATTTTATCCATTCAGTGTCAATTAACTTTAAGTTAGGGTAATGCCTGGAAAACTTGTAACTTACTTTGTTATTCTTTCTACATTAACTTAAATACAATTTGAAGTTTATGTTTCAAATTATCATGCTTGCGCAATTGTATAAATTACGATTTCATTCTGCTGAATTTCTTAACTTATTTTAATGTGAAGAATAATCAATTAAAATAATAAAGACACTAAAATTAACAAAAGGTACCAACTCTAAAAAATCGTTTTTTACTAAACGAATTAAAGTAATTTGAAGAATGAGCCGAAGGCGAGTTACCCAAAGTTATTTAATCTGCTGATGAAGATTGATGAGTACCACCATTCGATTGTGGTGATAAATTTTATTCAAAAGTGCAGATTTTGAAGCGAAGATTAAACAGAGCTACAAGTTTAGAAACTTCAACATCCAATTTACTGTGACCGACTTCTCAGTTGCAACTTTATTGTTATCTACCTACATAAAATTGAAATTTAACTTTTGATTAGATATTTGATATTACTATAGAATGTTTTAAGATTTACCAAGCAGCATCTCGATCGTGTATGTCAATAAATAATGTGAGATTCACGAGATGAAGCCTTATAAAGTCGGGATGGCTTTGTATATACCTACTATATGCAATATTAATACCACAGTATATGAACGATAAACGTGCAATGCATAATTTCTCTTAGTTTCTAGAATGCATTCCAATAATATGTATGTTTCGTAAGTTTAAATTACATTATATAAAAGAGATTTAAAACTAGAAAAGTCGAAAGGAAACGTTTGATGTTCGGTCGTGTCTCGGGGTCACCAATTATAAGGCAGACATGCATCGTAAGTTAAAAACCTACATGAGCTAACTAAAAGCAAATTTGGAAACTTGCTCTGTAAACAACTTTAGTTCCCCAAGTAAGCACTTTTAAACTGATTTAATAATATGTCTTCTTAGTTTTAGATCTTTCGCGTACAAAATTAGCTCATTCGTTGGCTTCGATAAGTACTTCCATTCTCCCAAACTTTCTATACATTTTAAAGGCAATTCCAAACACATTTTGGTATGATCTTACCGAATTTTTACAATATTTTTTATTAACTACCAAGCAAGATTTGTGGAATAGTAATTGTAATCAAATTCTAATTTTCGCTTTAAAATCGTCCATAAAATCATATTGATGTTATTTATTATTTTTATCATAATTAGATAAAATCTTGTACGTCATACGTTATGAAATACCTTCTCTTACATAATTAATTTATCTCAGCTGTCTGCGTTTTATTTGGATTCCAAAAATAAATTTTGATAGCTTTTTTTGTAAATTACACCCCCAAATTATACAAAAAAAAGTAAACAATAACAGTTTTATCGTATTTCAAATTATCTGCTTTGGTGTTCTTTGATCCCAATTTACATAATTACAGCATTTTGCTGACAAAAAAAGTTAACAATATGAGTTGTTAAGAGGCAACAAATCCTACATCCCGTTGTTCTAGGTATTCCTTTCGGCATTCCATCTCATCAGCAGGTCGGTTATGAGGTGTCCAAATCGCCTTTCCAATAAAAAATCTTCGAACCCGTATAAAATTCTAAAATTTAATTTTAAAATAAATATACCAATATTAAATTATATTTAGTTAATAAGCCCACCTTAACGTCCATCGTAAATCGATGGTAAAGTCCCTTAGGGAGAACCACCATATCCCCTGGTAAAACTTCAATCCTGATCCACTCTTCGTTGCTATTCCTAACATCATAATAACCTGATCCTTCAAGAACAAGTCGAGTTTCTTCCTCGGTATGCAAATGTTCCGTGAAGAAATGTTTCAATTTTTCTTCATAATTTGGTAAACACTCCATCAAACATGTGATTTCATCTTGGAACGTATAACCGCGCTTCTCCTTGATCTCATCCAATACGCCGTCATGATCACAGGTATTGACATTTATCTACAACCAATTTTTATATTGCAAGCACAAGAATAATTTGGCCACCACTGCACCGCATTGAGTGAAAAATTACTTACGGGGATATGTTCCACTCCACACATTTTGAAAAGTTCCTCCATGGTTAAAAATTTGGGTGGGTTACGATGGTGATCCAACCGATGGTCGGTTTTTTCATCATCCATATACCAAGCACGTACCATGTTGATTTCAATGTTAATACAATATAACAACTGCTTAATCTGTGGCAATAACTAACCAGTGATCAACTATAAATATTATTTTCCTTATCACAAAATTAGATATTATACAAAGGTTAATATAAAACTTGAACTACTACTTGAACGGTGGACTATTTTTCTAATTTTAAAATTCAAATTTTCTGTGAATTGGGTTTTCGATAACATCGTTTCTTCCAGAATTACTACCCTTTTAGAATAGATTCTCTCATTTGGTAATTTTGCGATCTGCGTTCTGGGTTGCATAAATGTAAGGAATTGTATATCACACGAGGGGCTCAGAACTAAAGTAGTGTAAGTCAAAAAATGTAGTTTTGTATAATTTAGCATTAAAATTTAATTATTGTAAACTTATATATTTTGTAAATATAAAATTGCAAACTAAAAAATAAAGAAAAAATCCAAAAGCATATTATCAACTGAATATATTATGAAAAAATGTTAAAAAATGTAAGTTTAGTAAGTTTGCACTCCATATCTTGAGATTTAATTCGCTATCAGGAAATTTTACAAGTTTTGGCCTTGAAAAGTTCGAAAGCAACCAAACAAAATGAAGCACTTGGATTGACGAAAAATTTTTGAAAAAAACTCAAAAATTTTGTAATAGTTGTACTGGGTAAGTGATAAAATATAAAATTTTGATCATCACAAAAGTTGTGTCCAATGCACTGCAGAGTAAAAAGTAAGATATTCAAACAGTGCCAAAATTTTTGGAAACTGCTAAGAGAGATGTTGCAGAGACCATTAAGAGAAGTTTTGAGAAAATTATAAATGAAGCAGCTGATTTTGCTTGCGATTGTACTGTACATTTATAAAAGAGTTTTAATTTAAATCTAATATTTTATATATTATGTAGAAGGAAGGTTATAAAAGCTTAACCTGAAGTTGTCGACCAAAATGCTCTTGTGCTCACTCCGCCATCTTGAAAAAAGTAGTAAATTTTGATTTCTAGCGATACTTGGCTTTCCGTTGTGATACCAAAATTGCGACTACATACATTTAGCTGCATTTTTTACAGTCTACCACTTAGGTTACATGACTTTTTCACATACTATCTATCGTTGTCGAGATATTGAACAAGAAAGAAAACGTTGCCAACTGCTAAAAGTTCACAACCAAATACCTAAATATTTTCATTGAAAGTAATTGAATTATGTTAGTTACTTACCCAACTGGACAAGTCCGTTATTGTTCTCATTAATTTCCAGATGCTGGAGTTTTAAATTACTTACAGATGGTGTTATAATTCAGCAACATGGACGACATAGGTAGTACATCTGCTACGTTAAATCAATGTTGCAAAACGTTGCATTTTACGTTATTTATTATTGTTTTTAAATCAATTTGGTTCGTATTAGTTACCTCTGATTTGTTCATATTTAACGATAGGTACACGCCGAATACTAGTTTGTTAATTTAAGTTACCATTATAGTACAGGTGAAATAGATTTTTGAGTGCAACTAATTCCTACAATGACGGGGATTAAATTTTTTAGTTTGTCACTGGTATCTCTTTGACATTCTAAAACTGCAAAATGCGTTTTTTGTCTTAGCACTTTTAAAATAAAATCCCGCATGAATGGATTAATTAGATTCAAGTTGTCTGAATGGTGGCCAAAACACTGAAAGCTTATACAGTGTTAAAAATCATACTTTTGTTAATCAAAATGCGTTTTATACACGTACTACAAATGCATATTTACTTTTTTCTTTTCAATCTATAAAATTTTTTTCGAACAACATGAATTTCGTTAATCCATTCATGCACGTCTTTACTTTAAAAGTTCTACACCAAAAAAGCGCTTTTTGCACACTCAAAGTTTTCTAGACCCCGTCTTTGTGGAAATTAGTTACACCTAACACTTAGTATTTTTTGCATCTCTTTAAATCACGTTTTTATCATTGAACGTAGATGACTGCAAAAACAAATATTGCGTATATTATGGTACAATATCAGTGTCATCAGCAACAACAGCTACATGCATTTCGTCTACCAAGGTTAGTGCTGGTTTTACAATAACAGTCTCGACATCATTTGTAGCATGAGTCATAGTGTGGCCATTTGTTTCTTTTTCCTAAGCATGGTTACAAAGCACTATTTGTTTTCATTATTAGAATGAAATGATCTTTTGCCAATAAGAAGTGGAAAGCTCTCAGTAAATTTCACTGCTACTGATAATTGTTTTGTACATATCTGATGCTCTACAACTTTTGTATTCTATATAATTGCCACAATCTCTCCCAGTTTCTATCGTCCTGGAAAAGGCTACAGTGGCATCATGATGACAACGTTTTCAAAGAGTTGTTCCAGGCTTCCCTGTCACGTTGCATGTGTTGCTTCATGTAGGATTTGTCCAGTTAGAGAAGTCCATCCATTTTGTAGAGGATCTTTTTCTTGGATTCTTTCCTTCGATTTTATTCTGGATCATAAACTTCTCCATTGGTTCGAAGCTTCGTGCAATATAGCCGAAATACCGCAAGTACTCGGAGCAAGGCAACCGTGTTTCGATCTTCAACTCGTTTAAAATAGATACATTTGTACGGTGCGCCGTACACTGGATTTTCAGCATTCTTCTGTATGTCTACATTTCAAAGTCTCTACTCTTCTTCTATCGTCTTTCTTAATTTTCTATCTCGACTGCATATGTGGCTACTGGGAATATTAGTGCAGTCAGAAGACTCATCTTTGTTGTCTTAGTAACTGCCGTGTCTTTTCATATGTTGACGAGTTTTGTGGTTACCGTTCTTTCTATAGTCAGTCGTCGCTTACAGTTAGATATCAGAAAGCCCAGGTAGTTAAAGTTGAGTACTAGTTCAAACTCCATGAATGTGTGGTTGTTAGAGAAATAAAAAATGTCCAGTTTTTAGCCATGCCAATTTGTGTAGTAGTACAGGAGATATAAGAGATATAGAATATGTAGTCATAGTAGTGGAGTGATGTGATCGCTGATTTAATGCAGAGCGAAAATTCTGAGGTCAAATCGCGGACTGCACAGAATTTCTTAGCTTGATCTTCTGATATCTAATATTTGTGTCGACGTCATTACCGTAAATACGTCTGCGTCACACACTGAAGTTTTCAAGATAAATTAAACAAGAAGAAGGGCGATTTATTGTCAACTCATATACAGAAAATATACGCAAAAAGTAGGTGGTAGATATAAACGTAATTCCCACAAAGACGAGGTTTAAATTATTTAGTTCGTTGTTGGTATCTTATGTAAGTCTAGAAAAATCTGAGTGTGTAAAATGTGTTTTTTTTTGGCGTAATATTTTTAAAGTAAAGGCGCTCATGAATAGACTAACAAGATTCAAGTTGTCCAAAAAAAAATCCGTAAATTAAAAAGAAAAAAAATATGTATTTTTGTAGTACCTGTAAAACTCATTTTGATTAATAAAAGTATGATTTTCAACACTGCATAAGCTTCCAGTTTTCGGGCCACCATTCACACAACGTAAATGTTTCCATTCGTGCGCGTTTTTATATATTTTAAAAGTGATAGGCCAAAAAATAAGAAGAAAGCTAGGTAGACGGGCCAAAGACCGGACTCTAGGCCAGAGGCCTTAGGTTGGATCCCCAGCCCAGTTTCGTTATGGCCCTCTCTCCCCTCGAAAAGAAATTGCAAACCACCAAGGTGTAATTTGCCATAAAAGTCTTTGTTAAAAAGGTCACAACGCTTCTGTCAAGAAGCATACGACTAAGAAGAAGAGACACCAGAAAAAACGCATTTTGCACACTTAGATTTTTTTAGACTTTCAGTGTGTCGCAAAAGAGATGAGCTATGTGAATGGGCTAAGAACCGGACTCTGGGCTAGAAGCCTTAAGTTCGATTCCCAACCCAGCTACAAAATTTATACAACTTTATTATAACCCTCTCTTCTCGGAAGGCAATGGCAAACCACCAAGAGTAATCTTCCAAGAGAACGTTATACGTCACCAAACCCTCATTAGAGTAAAAGGACCGAGGAGGAAGAATTGTCGTAAAAATTTCAACAACGAAGTAAAAAAATTAAAGCCCGTCTTTGTGGGAATTAGTTGCACTTATTTTTTGCGTATATCTCCTCTACACTATTAAGAAAACTTCTTCTTGAAGTGTTTATCCAAATCCAGATGGAGATCTTCCTAGCTAAAGCTAAAAAGACTTACTTAGGTAAATATTAATAGAGTGGTTTCCCTTTGCCTTTCCCATAGTCCACAGATCGATTTTAGACTTTAAGGATGCTCTAGACAATCAATCATTTTGATCAAAAGCTTGAGTCATTCCATTGTATCAAACGTGATTGATCGTTTAGAAACTCGTTTGGCGCTTGAAGCAAGCATTGATGGTGATTGATAGAGAGTTTAAATGACTCAAGCGGTTGAAGAAGGCGCTTGATCGTCTAGAGCAATTTCCGTCAAGCATTGCGCCAGTCAGTTCGTCGAACCATGACGTCTGCTCCAGCCTCTACTAAAAAGCCGGATAATAAAAGGAAAGGTAGGCCAGACAGCACTGAACAATTAGTGGGACTAGCGACTGAATACTTCAAGAGGATATTCTGGCTAAAGAGTGGGCTATGAAATTACAAAAGTTACCTCATGATCACTGACGATTCGCAGAAAAAAAGCATGAACGACACGCTTTTTGAAGCAAAAATAAGCACCTTGACAAGGGAAAGAGTGCGTTTTCTAATGTCCCCTTGCTGGTCAACTTTGCCACCTTCATCATCATCTTCTTCAAATAATTGGCAACGGTACTCCAACTCAGCATACTCACTGTACACTTTGCGTCCAAGTGAAAGCCTTTTGCTTACTACTTCGTACCCAGGGCGACATCATAAAACGCATAATGAAGGAAATGTTGCTACGATCTTCTCCTCATTTACCTCAATGTAAACTTGTGCCCCTAATAGTAAATTGCAATTCATTCCTCTGTTCTTTAAAATATGATGAGATTTACTTGGAAAATAATTATCTGAATGTTTTCCTTCAATGCCTTCGTAATTGCTGAGCAAGTTTCCATTATGATGAACTCCAGAGTCTGAGGAGCAATGGCGCACGTGAATTTGAGGTTTTCTAAATCTATGCCAGATGCTAGGTACTTTAATGTGATAGACAATCTCTGACTTGCAGGGGGCGCTTTAAGCATATTTGTATCCTTCTTCTCGATGTCAGGGCGTACTAACTCAAGTAGATAATTAAAACTTTCTTGGTCTATTCTCAAAAAGTTCCTGTAGTCCTCTGGTTCCGAAACACGCAAAAAATTGAGCAAATGTTCGAGAGCAAAGCGGTTTCTCATTTTGTACTACTCCTTGGACCACCGTCGTTTTTTCTTTTGCTTTTTTTTTCGCTTGAGGGCAACGAGTGTTAAGGTGTGAAGCCCAAATCTGTATTTGAAACCATTGTTCACCAGCAAAATCAACAAGCTAAAAAGAAAAAAAACATGGTGTGCACTGCTCCACTTTACGACTTCCTCTGATGAGGAAGTTTTGATGAAAAAGCTGAAGGGCTGATTGAGGTTGATTAAAGCGGGCGTCAATCGATTGACTCAATTGTTTGATCAAGTAGATTGATCGTCTAGGGCCTCCTTTAAGATCATAGCACTCCAAGGTGGTGTAAAAAAGAATTTTTTTTAATTTCTCGTTTGATATCTCAACAACGATCGATAGTACCTAAAGAAGTCCTAATATAACCTGAATTTAAAGCAAAAAGAAATCAATAAAAAAAATTTGTATCGCGACAGGAAGCCCAATTATCGCTAAAAAACTAAATTTTCTCTTTCTTTCAAGATAACTGAAGAAACACAAAAGCATTTTAGTCAAAAACTTCAGATTAATTTTCTAGCCCCCTCACAATACTATAAAGAACTTAGACTTTTAAATTCACTTTCTTTTCTTTAGCATTTTTTTGACTTCACAATAATATCACAACTTGCAAATCGATTCCAATGGTTAAACAGCGTTGTTCAAAGATTTAAAGTACTTTTTCTTTCGGACCTGAGAGATTACTCTGAAGCAGATTTGATACTCCTATTTGAGAATCTGATCAAGTTTTATTTCAATGATTTATTGGATTTGCTTTCAAAAATAATTAACGTTCTGACGCATTTATAAAGATCAGATCAATGCAGACATTTTAATTAATGACTCGGCAAAATTAATTATTTTTTGCTATCAAATGATCTCGAGTTCATTCAAAGAAATTTTTATCCTTTTTCTTATGATTCTTCGGAGCTGTTCAGGACACAGGAACGATTAAACGCAAGCAAATAAGTAATGCTCCCTTCATAATAAATAAATAACATAAAGTAACATACAACCTAAGCTTAGATATACATGATCTGAGAACCTAAGCTATAAACGAAGATCCTTAAAAAAGATGCTGAATTAACGAGATAGTTTCTATTACTAAATAACTAACATAAAATTGTATATAACCTAAGCTATCTCTTTTGACCATGTTCAAAAAAATTGATAAAAAATAACCCAAGAAATAAAATAGTACAAAGTAGACTTTCCAACTTGGCAATTTTATCAACAAAAAATAAGACAGTCCAAACTTTAGATGTTAGTAATTTATAATAATTTTATTGTTTGGCAAACAAAGCGCAAGAAAAGTTTGCGTTTGTTATTCATTAAATATTTACGATGTTAGTTTTCCACTCCCTAAATGTATGCAACCCAGAATGCACCTTGCAAAATTACGAAACGAGAGAATCAATCCTAAAAAACAGTAGAATTCTGAAAGAAATGCACATTATGTTAATGAAAACCCAATTCACAGAAAACTATAATTTTAAAATGAAAAAATATAATCCTCCGGCCAAGTAGTAGTTCAAGTTTTTCTTAAAATTAAAAATTGCGTATCACGGTTATGAACCATTAGATTGCATTAAATTACAGTCACGTGTTTATATTAACCTTTGTATAGTAATATTTACTTTTGTGATAAGGAAAACAACATTTATTGTTGATTGGTTACTGTCACTGATTAAGCAGTTGTTATTGTATTAACATCGAAATCAACATGGTACGTGCTTGGTATATGGACGATGAAAAAACTGACCAACGGTTGGAACACCATCGCAACCCACCCAAATTTTTAACCACCGAGGAACTCTTCAAGAATTGTGGAGTCGAACATTTTCCCGTAAGTAATTTTTTACTCTTTTCTTTCCAGACTGTGCGATGCGTTTTAGATACCTCTTACTTAACCTGCTTTCCTAATACAAGTCAGATCATTATTGTGCTTGTCAGTGTACCTATAGAAATTGGTTGTAGATAAATATCAACACCTTCGCTGAAGATGGGGTCTTGGATGATATCAAGAAGAAGCGCGGTTATACATACGAAGATGAAATCACATGTTCGAAGGAGTGCCTACCAAATTATGAAGAAAAATTGAAACATTTCTTCACCGAACATTTGCACACCGAGGAGGAAATTCGACTTGTTCTTGACGGATCAGGTTATTTTGATGCTAGAGATAGGAATGATGAATGGATCAGGATTGAAGTTTTACCAGGGGATATGCTGGTTCTCCCTAAAGGAATTTACCATCGATTTACGTTGGATACTAAGGTGAACTTGAAAGAATTATCTAAATAATGTAATTTAATATTGTCATAATTAAAAATTAATTTTAGAATTATATACGGGCTCGAAGATTCTTTATTGGAAAGCCGATTTGGACACCTCATAACCGACCTGCTGATGAGATGGAATGTCGAAAGGAATACCTAGAACACCGAGATTCAGGATTTATTGCTGGCTAACTTGTTATATGTTATCTTTTTTTGTCAACAAAATACTGTAATTATGTAAATTTTTAAATAAGTACCAAATAATCAAATATACTATCTATTTTATGTACATGTCTTTTTTGTTTTTATTTACCGTAAGGTGTTATCAAAAC
This sequence comes from Rhagonycha fulva, assembly GCA_905340355.1. Taxonomy (NCBI): domain Eukaryota; kingdom Metazoa; phylum Arthropoda; class Insecta; order Coleoptera; family Cantharidae; genus Rhagonycha; species Rhagonycha fulva. The sequence goes on from HG996556.1 coordinate 43,831,528, forward strand.
ACATAATATTTTGTTAAAAAAGTAATTATTTTTAATAATAATTTATAGTTTGGGGGTCAAAAAACACCGAAAAGCTTGAGGTATTTTTTTAATATCCAATAAAAGTTTTATTGTTTATTTCATATTTTGTATAATTTGGGAGAGTCAAGTGTAAAAATGCATTTAGGACTACGGGAAAGGTTGGTTAACTGATGAATATTGCTGTGTAATTTACAAAAAAGCCAACAAAATTTATTTTTGAGTTAGCCAGTGCGCTGCCCCACATTAACGGAAATTCGGGGCATAGCCCTAGTGCTCCACATAAGCCATCAAGTTCATCGAACTGCAGTTAGGTCCTAGGAATAACGTGATTTTGGCTCGGATTTCACGTTAAACTGTCCCCGCAGATTAATCCCAAGAACTGTCATCAATGCCGAGTTTTGAAAGGAATTCATCCAGACGCGGATGTATTACCAGGCAGTTTGATGCAGAACCTGGGCTTTCATGTGTATTCCAAATGAACCTAAAAGTTGAAATAATATTTTTTATGTCTTTAAAAATATTTGCAAATTAGGGCTCATGAATATATTATTGCAGCGAGGTTCCATCTGTGCTAGATGAGCTACTGACCTTGAAAACTCTCATCTGAGGGTTGGATTACTACATCAACACGAAGATTATCTCACCCTTCCCCCACACTCAAGATACGATTGGGTTCTCATTACAAATATAGAATTTCTAATCACCTTTCGTTTTTAATTTAAGGTGACCAAAATTTAGGGGAGACAAAGTAACTAAAAACTACGAAGCAGGTGAAAAATTTAAATATTCAAAAGACAACGGATTAAAAGTTAGAAATTTTAAAACGATGACTTTGTACTACTTTTTTTGTTTCCAGGGAGGAATAACCAATTTTTTTTTTGAAAAACTGTACAAGCTAGACATTCTTAACTAAATTTATTTTTCTGTAACTGCAAAAGATCATTTCATTGAAACTCTCTAACCTTACCGTAGGTGCATGTCAGTGGCTCCCCACTTTCGAATTTTTGGATGAATTTGATGTCAAACGTTAGAGCATCATGTCTACAGCCCCCCCCCCCAATTTTGAAAGTGGAGAGGCCACTGACATGCAGCTTCTTATCGTTTGCTAAAAACACATTTTTTGCAAATTTGAACTAAAGTTTGCTAGTGTTTATTTATTTTGAAAATTATCATGCAATTAATTCAATAATTAGTTCCAAGCAAAAAAAGAGGACAAACGCAGTCTACACAGTAGTATAAACGATCATCTTCTTTTAGATTTCTGTGCAAAATCAATAATAGTTTCGAATAAACAAAACCTGGCGTTAAATTGGCAAAATTAATTTTCAAACCAATTCTAAAATTTAAAGGGTTATTTATAAAAGACATCGGCAATTTTTCCCAAATTTTTTACCACTTCCCTCTTTATCGGAGTATTCTCCTCGCACCTCTCCTACCCTGACCTATTGTAATTTAGTCCTTAATTGGGCCCATGGGCGTCCATAGGACCATTTTCGGGGGGGGGGGGGCAAAATCGAAAAAAATTTATTATAAAAAAATTTTAATCATTTAAAACCGCAAGTTTTAGAAAATTTTAAAAACTTTGGTTGGTGAAATATTAAATGTCTAAAAAAATTTAAGTAGCCAAGAGCTAAGGAGGGCAGCCGACCCTTTTGCCCCCCCCCCCCCAATGGACGCCCATGATTGGGCCCCCTTTTGCAGTAAGAAACCAACCAACATTTCTCCTAAAAATTGAGTTAAGTCTTGAGTTTGTACCTACTTCATCAGTTTCACAAAATAAATCCTAGTTTTGACTTGTTGATGACTCCGTTAGTTCTAGAACTAATTTTGAAATTATGAAGATTTCGTAAACCGTCAAGTATAATTAGTAAAATAATATGAGAGCCGACGACCAAAGTTTTTAGCTCATACCAATAGTGGCAAAACCATACAAAATCAATAGATTCGATTTCACAAATTTTTCGCATCACTTCTGACCTGACCGCATTTTCAAAAATATCAACAAATTTTACCCGACTGCAAAAAAAACACGTTTTCCAGACTTCCGCAGGGTCGCGTAAACCACAGGAACCATTTAAAGAAAGAATAATGAGACTAAAAGAAAGAAATATAACTGTCTGAAAATCTGTTTTACTGGTAGATTTGAGACTATTAATGCAAAAAAAGTTGTTTATTTTAGTTCACCAATAACAAAAATCTCGATGTATTGACATGATTTTTATGCTTTAGTTTGTATTCACGAAGATATAGGAAGGGACGTGTCGATAATTTTAAGTGATCCAAATATTCAACATTCTTTTAATTTCATTTGTTCAATAATTCTAAAAAATTAAATGTGGGCAGCAGGAATCTCGATAATTCATTCATGCGCGTCTTCAATTTTAGATGGGATAAAAACCTACAAGTCTTTTATAAAAATTTTATGGTCTACAAAATTTGTTTAGAAGTAATATCCATTGATTGAATGAATGATTTGTATTTTAAGTCATTTATTTCCATGGCATTACTAAAATTTAAATAATTGCTAGCATTACACAATCTTTCAAGACTATTTTATGTAAAAACACGCTAAAGGAAATCGATTTATTTATTAGAATACCATGTAATTCAAAAATTAGAATATGGGAATCTCCCCCTCTCCCTCCAATCTCAATTTTCGAATTATGTAATGTTCAAATAAGTAAATTAATTTCCTTTGGCGTGTTTACATAAAAAAGTGTTAAAAGATTGTGTAATGCTAGCAATTATTTACATTTTTTGTAATGTCCTGGAAATAAATGACATAAAACACAATTTATTCCATGTGTCACTAGATATTGCTCTTAATAAATTTTCTTCTAACTGCACTGAAAACGAGATACTCACAAAAAGCCAAACCTAGCCGTTCGTTTTACTTCTTTTTGCAAACTTATAAATATTTCGGATTGCTTTTAGTGCAATGCAATGTAAGCAGATATATCACAATACCTAAAACTACAATTAAACTGCTTATCCGTTCTCATTCGCCAAGTATCTCGTCAGAAGCTTCATTATGGTCCATGAGCTTTTTTGTCTTCTTTTACAGATGATGGAGAGCTGGCCCAACGCCTCGACCCCTAACCTGGAGAACCAGAGAGACGGCCAGAATAAATTTCTTACTTCGTCCAGATTCGAACCTGGTATTTAACGTTGATAGTCAACTAACTTGACCTCTATACTCCGACCGTCCATTTTTTTGCAAATTTATACGCATTTATATCTGGGCATCTTTTAAAGATAGAAGAAAATTGTAAATATATTAAATGTTGTGGAAAATTTTCCTATTTAAGGAAAAATCCTCTATCAAATTTGTTAAGGCTACTTTAACTGAATTTAATTTAAAATATCCGAATTTAAAATCAAATTTTTCTCTGAGATGAGAGAACAGCCTTAAAATCATTTAATTTTTTGCTTCTAGGTTCAAAATTAGGGAAGGCCAACTTTGGGTGTCACGGATCTGCACCACTACCATTATACCTTTCTATCCTAGTTTCAACTTCATTATGTGAAAATTTGGCATCCCTAAAGTGAGCAAATTTGAAAAAACCGATTTTTTCAAATTGGCCAACCAAAGTTGGCCTTCCCCTTGTTAGTAACCAAGAAATAAATATTTTCATTTCTACCCTTAATATGAAGACTATTTTGACTTACTTTACTATTATTAGAAGAAAAATTGTGTGCCAACTTAAAAACAAAGAGGAAATCAATCATTTTCATACCTAAAATACAAATAAATATAATTTATAACAAAGACGCACAATTCCACGGCGAGTGATAGTTTTTAGCACTGCAAGATTTTTGTACTGTAGAAAATGTGTGTGTCAGCATTGCTGGTTCTTATTATAATAAAACCAAATTAATATTGATATCTTTATTTTTGTAAAAGCTTTTATTTAACTTGGTGTGAGCGTTGTCCATCGTCCGTGTGGGTGGACTTCTTTGAGGTCATTTTTAAACAACTTCTCGACGTCCTAGAGATCTGAAATGTGGTACACAACTTTCACTTGTTGATATTGACCTGTATAATTCTTTATCAATCAACATCCACAATGTTTAAAATGAGAATACAGCAAGTTCAATTTACTTGACCGTTACTCTAATAAGTTATTAAATACTAGTTGAAAAGCCCGTCCAAGGACGGGTAGCTAGCCGGTGGATCTCTATTTTAGCGGTATTAATTAAAAAAAAATGGTTTTCAAACACCAACACTAACATAAGCTCCATCGATGGATTGCTTGTTTTACAATCTTCAATAAAAAAAATAAATCCCTAATACTGACAATTTTAATTGTTCACGTTCAAACGTCCTCAACGTAGGAAACTCGTTTGGTGTGTAACTCGATCCCAGGGGAGTAGATTTTAAGTTGCTAATAACCAACGACAACAACCAATCCGAATGCATTGTGTGTCTTAAAAATATGACACGCTTAAGAAGTTGTATGTGCTGCCCGTTTATTATTGTGAAATACATTTATTGAAAATGTAAAAGTCGAATATTAAATTTTCTTAATGGATAATCTTTGGATTAACCGAGATAAAATTTATATACAGGGTGGCCCTTTGAAAACAAAAAAGACCTGGCCAAGCGTTTTTCCTTCTTTTATTCTTAAATGTCTTGAAATATCGGATTTATTTTGCATTTTTGCAGCTTCAATTTTTTTGTTGAATAATTGATAAAACTTTAAAAAAATTATAGAACTGAATTCAGGGAAGCAAGACCTTTCAAATGAAGTGTTACTTGCCATATCATCCCTATTATCATTTTAGGGGTTGTCATCGCAACTCAAAAGGATGTAAACAATACGGAAGTAACATTAGTTGCAAAAGTTGTCCCCCTCAATGATAAAATTGACGTATTTTTGTATTTCTTAAGAAAAAAATTCTGCTGGCCACAATCCCGTCTGTTTCGTTTTAAAAGGGCCACCCTGTATAAGTACCCTAGTTGAAACTTACTTTGTATGCAACTCGATGCCAGGAGAAGTGATTTTAAATTGGTAAAAAATTGGATCATTTAATTAATATAGCTGGTTCAACAGCGGCAGGCCCGTAGCTAGGATTTAATTTGGGGGGGGCACTTAAAAAATTTAAATTTTTGGTGGTTCCCCTTCCGAGAATTTTTATTATTTAAACAAATTTTCCTTTACTTAAAAAAAATTTTTTCTGAACATTTCGGGAGTGGGGGGGCACGTGCCCCAAGGTGCCTTCCTCCTGGCTACGGGCCTGAACCGCCTGAAATCAAGGTTGAAAACTTGATTGGTGTGCCACTCGATCCCAGGGGAGGTGATTTTAAGTTTGTATAATTAACGACAACGACCAATTAAAGCGCGTTGTGTGTTTTTAAAAAATAACACGCTGCTATTGCTCCACCGTGTAATTTTTTTTAGAATACAGCGCACTCTGATTGGTCGTTATCGTCGGTCGTCGACGGACGGGCAGCTAGTCGGTGAATTTCTATTTTAGAGGTATTAATTAAAAAAAAAATTGTTTTTAAACACCAACACTAACCTAAGCTCAACCGATGGATTTGTCTTTTAACATTCTTTATTAAAAAAAATAAATCCCTATTACTGACAATTTTAATTGTTCACGTTCAAACGTTCTTAAGTTCAAAAATAATGATTATATAGCTGATTCAATCGCGAACGGGCGTCTCACCAACGTTAGAAATTTGTTTGGTGTGGAACTCGATCCCAGGGGAGTTGATTTTAAGTTGCTAAAAGCTAACGACGACAACAACCAATCAGAGTGCGTTGTGTGTCTTAAAAAAATGACACGCTGAAGGAGGAGGAGGTAGAGGAGTAGCGTGTGTTTAGTATTGTGAAATACATTTATTGAAAATGTAAAAGTTTGATATTAAATTTTCTGGATGGATAATCCTCGCATTTACCGAGACAAAATTTATATATAAGTATCCCAGTTGAAATTTACTTGGTGTGCAACTCGATTCCAGGGGAGGTGATTTTAAGCTGGCATGATTAACGACAACTACCAATCAGAGCGCGTTGTGTGTTTTAAAAAAATGACACGCTGCTACTGCTGCTACTCCTCAAGCGCGTCATTTTTTTTGGACACACAGCGCACTCTGATTGGTCGTTGTCGTCGGTCATACCAACTTAAAGTTACTTTACCACTCCATATAGAAATATATATAACCTTTTCTGATTGGAGTACTAAGGTAATTTTAAGTCTGTACGACCAACGCCAACAACCAATCAGAGTGCTTTATGTGTCCTAAAAAAATGACACGCAGTAGCAGCAGTAGCAGCAGCGTGCTGGTCTTTTATATATGTGATTTAAAGCGCTCAAAGTAGGTTATTGCCTCCAAGAATTACACTGGTACAACGTTTAGTTTTTGAGCTGATTCATTTATTTACTGTACCATGTATTTACTTACCACGTGACGTCATGCGCAACAATTACTAAAGTGGAACTCGCATCTGTCATACCATATTTATTTTATTATATCAAAGGTTTAAAACTTGATTGGTGTACAACTCGATCCCAGGGTAGGTGATTTTAAGCTGGTACGACCAACGACCAATCAGAGTGCGTTGTGTCTTCTAAAAAATAACACGCTGGAGGAGCAACAGCAGTAGCAGCTTGTCATTTTTTTTTTAGAACACACAACGCACTCTGATTGGTCGTTGTCGTCGGTCATACCAACTTAAATAATATAAAACTTAAAGTTACTTTACCACTCCATATAGAAATATATATAACCTTTTCTGATTAGAGTACTAAGGTACTTAATACCTAAAGTACTTAGGTACTTAATACCTAAAGTACTTAGTACTAAGGTACTAAGGCCAACAATCAATCAGAGTGCTTTATGTGTCCTAAAAAAAACTGAGGTACTTAGTAGCTAAAGTACTTAGTACTAAGGTACTAAGGCCAACAACCAATCAGAGTGCTTTATGTGTCCTAAAAATATGACACGCTGGAGGAGCAGCAGCAGCAGCAGCAGCGTGCTGGTCTTTTATGTTTATGATTATTAAGTACTGAAATTATTGCTGTCATCTGTTGAATAAAAATAAAAACTATGACTTAAATAGGTGACAACAAAACGTACACAAATATACATTTACCTCAATTTGGTTCAAATGGTGATTTACTTCACCGTCATTCTAAACTCTTCATTTCACTATTGGCCCCCCTCAATATTTTAGATAACATTATAGAAGCCTAAGAACTGCGTTTCTCCTTATTGTTAAATATTTAGCTACATTAGTTAATAAATTAGTCACTTATACCTTTGACACACTGAAAATTAATGATCATTAACTTTTTTTATTTATAAAATAACCTAAATAATTTAATTATTATTCATATGAACATCTGATCCATAAAATTCCGTCTGAAAGGATCATTAACCTTCATTACCATTAACCATACACCAGATTTTAATTACAAAAAATTACCTGATTTGTCTATTTTTCATTCTGTTCCACGGCTGGTACTGCTTGTCCTTTAATGTCTTAATACCTAGGTCAGGATACCTAAATAAGTAATAAACTTAAATTCTTAATATTTCAAATTTTTTGAAATTGTCATGTCACGATTTAGATGTAACTTGATGAATTACATATTGGCGCCCAACTTGGGGTCGAAAAAATTTATTCTGCTAAAATGAGGAATTGGAAATTGAAAAAATGTGTAAAATGATCGAGTCTCGTTATATTTATATATAATGTAATGTACATAAATTAACACTATTTTCTTTAGATCATATACGAATAAATGACAATCATTTCCGGAGTCTGTGGTAAAACTCCGCATTTTTTTAGTTAATAACAAGATTTCCTTTCTTTTAATAAGCACAATAGTATTTCTTCAGGTTAAAAATAAATAACAAGTAAAAATATTGTACAAATATTTGTATAAAAACATACGAAATATAATAATATAATAAAAATCCTTCAAATTACGTTATACCTCTGTATAATATATACAGAATGTTTTTAAACTAATTAATATTAATTACTGCATTGGTAATGTATATGGCTTTTGCAATTAACGGAAATAACTGTCACCGATGAGAAGTCTCGCTATTTTAAGATGTGGAAACAGTCGGATGAGACGTACTTGGGATACAAACCGTCCACATCTACTTAAGCCTTAAAATAAAGACACCAGTAGATATTTAAAAAAAATACGACGGCCAACGACGGCACTAAATGGCACTAACCTTCCTAGACACATTAAAATTGAAGCAAACTTAATTACATATTTAATAATTAAATTAATAAAAACTAATAATTAGAAAAAAAAGGAGAGCTAATTTAGAGCCGCCGCCGCCATGACCATTATTTTCTTTTGTACTAGTAGCCTAAATTTGCAAACTAAAATTTCATTTAGAAGCTCAACAGATGGCAGCACCGAGTGTAGGCACGCGCGGGGATAATACTGACTATCGCTGCCACATTCACACATCATATAACAATATTATTATTTTTATACTCGCTGGTATTCCAACAGATAAACAACAACTTCAAATGTACAATTAATAATAATACTATCAGTTATTATGTTACAGATATAAGAGTTTTCATATTAAAGCTTAGTTTCCTCTTACATTCCATTCTAAAATTTAAAAAAAAATTATTTACAAACTTATCTGGTAGTGGTACGTTCGTGAAACAAAAACTAAAAACAAAATAAACAGCACAGAGGTTTGCACTAATTTTACAGTATAAAATAATGACGAGAACACTAAATGGTCGTTTTAACAGGCGACGGTGGTATCATATCAGGATCTCGACAATTCGTCCGGTCGTCTATCTGTTGCTGTACGCAGCAAATTATTAAATTCCATTTCCAACGATTGTCGACCCTGTAAAATAGGCAATTTCGAAATTTTAGTAATTTGGATTTTTGGACCTTCAGATTTTTTTTATTTCATTCTTTGGCTCAACAGTCCAAAATCCAACCGATTTTCACCAGCTTTCAAATTATAGCCCAGTTTGTAACTGTTTTAAAAAACGATACCTATTACAGATTATTGGATAGTAAATTAACAAGCCACAGCCGTGGAGTGATGTGACCGCTGGTTGAGTACAGAGCGGAAATTCTGGGTTCAAATCGCGAACTATACAGAATTTCTTAGCTCGGCCTTTCAGTGGACATCTACACGCTGTGGTGAAATCGATATTGATTTATCGAAAATATGTAATATGGGGACTAAACCACCCCGCTAATCGAATTTGTAATTTACAGAAAGGGAAAGCAATATTCTATTTAGAATGTAAAAAGCTTAATGAATGAATGAAATTAACAAGTTAAAATGAAATGTTTAAGTAAATATCACGGGCCAGTATGGACCTAACTATTTTAAGACCCGAAGCCCCCCCCCCCAAGAGACGTATCCCCCCTCCCGGACTATGCATGTTGCTCGAAACAAATATAGGCGAGAGATTCATGCAATTGTGAAATAGGGTTAAAATCAAGTCTTTAAAAAAAATATTAAAAAATTTGACCTTTTGACCAATTTGTGAAATAATGAAGGGGCCCGCTTGTGGTATTGCACCAGGGTCCTGTTTTAACTTGCTACGTCCTGGATTTCATCAATTAGAAAATAGAGTGTAAAAAAAGTCATTCAAAAAATTTTTAAGGGCATTAAAGACAATAAAAAAAAATTAATTTAATAATTCTTCAATTAGGAAATATGGGTAACAAAAGCTAACAAAACAAAGGTAAAAAAAAAGAAAAATGGATAACAATTCAAAAACATTTTCTGGGAAAGGAGAGGAAGGCAAATTTTGATGATGCATACTTGAATAATAAATTTAGTTTTCCCCGACTAAAAACCAAAAAATTTAAATGAGAGTAACACCAATTGGCTTAAGTGTCGCTATTTTAAATTAAAAATTACTAATTACTTCTTCAACATTTTTAAAAATTAAAGGGTCCCTATTTAAAATCCATACGATACGCCCATGTTGGCGGTTAAAAATTGAAATGACATAACCTCACTTTCGGTTTCAAGTAGTCATTTTTTTTTTAAACCGAACAACAAAATGTTCGAATCGGAAAAAAGTGAATATGAGTTATTTCGCGAAAATAATATTAGAGAACGCGATGCTTACTTGGCATCATCGGACGACGACGACAAAGAAGCCGAAGAATTTCAACGTTCATTAAAAGAATTACAAAACTACAAAAACGGTTTGGAATCTTCGCGACGTCGAGGAGGAGGAGAAAAACGTAAAAGAGGAAACGGCGACCACGCGTTCCGATTTACTGGATTTATACCATTAGAACGAAGAAAATCGCAGCGTATTGCCAAACTACCACCTAGTCATACAGGAGACGAGTTATACGACGAGGTATGTTTCACATTTCTACTTCCAACATCTTATATTTTAAGTTACGAATTTACAGTACGATGAAAACTCGAGGCGATCGTATAATTCTGACGATGTTGAAGATTTGGAGAGGGTTGTTTTTCGACCACGAAAGATACGAAGAGTTTTGCCTAAAAACCAAACTGTGATTTTCTTGCCTGTGGAGGAAGTGACAGAGGACATGATCGCTAAGATTGCTAAAAGCTCAACAAAAAAGAAGTATTCGGCTGAAGGTACGTCCTGTCACCAGTGCCGTCAGAAAACGACCGACACAAAAACGGTGTGTCGTAGCGGAAGCTGTGTCGGAATTAATGGTCAAATGTGTGGGCCGTGCTTGAAGAATCGTTACGGTGAAGACGTAGCCACCGCATTGATGAATCCAAATTGGAAGTGTCCTTTTTGTCGGGGAGTGTGCAACTGTTCGTTCTGTCGAGCACACCAAGGAAAGCGACCAACTGGAATTCTTGCACCGATGGCGTTACAGCAAGGCTTCGAGAGTGTTAAACATTTTTTGGAAAATTTAAATGGATACGGTGATTTTAAAAAGAAGAAGGAACCAAAGACTTTTGAAGGGGAACCGTTTTTAGGTTTTAGTATTAGTGAAATTGAAGCAAAATCGTGCATGCATAACGGAACGGCACATTAAGACTAAAAAATTCAATGTCAAGCAAAGGCCATTTTTGGGAATTTGCTAAGTTTTTATTCGACATTGTTGCAATTTTTATACTACTCTTGTAAGGTAAACAATGTGTTCACTCATTCCAGATCATCTGGTCGTCATTTTTAATGTTAAGTTTTAGCTATACCTAAATAAATTTATAAATTTTGATTAAATAAGATTAGATTTACTACCATCTTATTTTTAAGTTATTTTTAACTTTAAAAAAATTTTCAATGTTTTTTCTGTAATTAAAGTTGTGGATAGTATTTTTAAAATAAGTATTGTACCTGTGTATTTTGTGTTGGTATTTGCAAAGCCAGAGCCATACTGTTCGCATCGAAACTGTCATCTAAAGCGATCAATGCACCATGTACACCGGATTCTAATAAATTATTACTGTACTCCTATAAAAATAAAACATTTTTGTAGTAGCTGATAATTTTTGAGACAAACAATACCAACCTTTAACCCAATATTAGCTACCCATCTTATTAATCTATCGTTGCTCCAAACTATAACGTCTGCATTTGCATTTTCAGCATTTTTTCTTCTTTCATCTAATAAATTTCTATCATAATTTAACCGTTTTAAACATGATATGCCATATTGAAGACTTGTTCTGAAACAAATAAATTATAACACATCAAAATAATGCAAGATTTTGAAACACTGTTAAGGTGATTCTCTCGCAGATTAGTAAAATATTTTTGGTGACACCCACAAAGTTCAAAAAAAAAACTTGGGGTCCAGGACTTGTGGAATGTTAAAATCAAGTGTCTTTAGATGATATTTTTATGACATATTCATATTATTTATTACACTTCAAGGTGGCCATGAAATTGATTTCTTTTGTTCAAAACAAATCTTAAAAGTTTATGTTTGAAACTTCAAAGTGGGTTAAATTTTTAAGTGAATTTCTCAGTCACCTTGGTAAGTACAACTTACCTATGAAAACTATCGACCATTTTCAACTGCCCTCTTAAGTCTTTTTTAGTTAAATGATCAAGCATACGTGCGTCGACAAGACATTCCATAAAAGTAGTGCGATATTGTGGAAGCCCTAAAGCGGGTAACCACGCGTTACCAATCCATTCGTGATTCATATCACCGAAAGCTAAAGTGGTTCTCGAAGTTTTAGGTGCCGAAGGTGAAGTGAGCGAAACCATTTCTTGAATTGCCAACCTCAGTTTTAATCGGTGAAGTGGATTACTGATTCCTATTTCTCTTTGTATTTCTGTATCACTTAGAGCGCTCATTATGGCACCAGATTTGACGTTCGCTCGACACGCGGCAACGTACCACGCCGGCATACCAACCCACAACTCCAACCAAGCCACTATTGTCGGACCGTTCCATAAAGCAAACGGCGTGCCGGCTTTCATCGCTTCTGCTAGCAGTTCGTGTCTGTAATCGCGCTCCCTAAATGAACAAAAAATTAAGTCAGTCGGGAAAAATCAAATTTCGTATTACATTTTTGAATGTTCAATTATTAAAATATTAACAATTCAACAACCAATAAATAACATTTATTTTTAAATTGACAAAACCTTTTTATTAACGTTTTATCAATTTAAAAATCGTGGTGAAAAGAAAAAAAATGTTAATATTTCAAAATTGCGTACACCCACTTCTTCTTCTGCTGCCTTCGATCGAAATCTGACTTCTGTCCCATTTTTCCCGAAATGCTGATGGAATCCCCAATATCACCGTCCGGCAACCCCATCATTGATTGATTTAGTATCAGCGTGTTTTCGCCAATTACTTCCTTGCCTTTCACCTAAGGTAAAAAAATTGTTGTGCAAGTTTTGTAAAATGAAACGTCTGGTACAACGTTACCTTCTCCTTTTTGCTGAAAAATCTTCCTAAAGATGACTTGATGCCCTTTTTCTTTTGTGCTGCAGCGGCGGCGGCGACAGCAGCTGCCGAGACATCTCTGGGTACTCCAGTTATTGTGTTCTTGTGAAGACTATCTTGACTGCTATGACGAGAGGATAGAGGTGATGGTGGCGTGTGCATCTGGCCTTGCCTAAACACACTACTAACTACTACTCTAGGCTATGTCTATTCGAGCATGCACTTGTAAGCACATGCACAATAAAAATAAAATTTACCAAAATAGTTGAAATGGTTACCACTTCAAATTTTGACCAAAGTTATTTTTAAAATTAATTAATGTTAAAATTAGGTGTTAAAATCCTTTGAACGAATGATGGTGCATTTAAAAATAAAATTTAATGCTCGAATGTAATTTCCTGTGTAACTCATAAACCTGAATTGGAATTTACAGTTATAAATAGAATAACAGATTTTTTATTTCATGTAAGAAATGTAAATGTGGTAGAACTATTTTTCAAATGTATTTCAAATTCTAATGCCTTAAGGGTTGTTTTAAATATTAAAGTTTTGACTTATTTATCTTTCATGTGGATAAGCTTCCAAAATATTACAAAAATTGATATAATCAATTTTATTAATTCTTTATTATTTTTATTGATAAAAATGTAAAAATACAATTAGTTTACCCAGAGAAAAACTGAAAAAAAAATTTGATATTCAAAGAATTTTACATTACTACTACATTACCATTTATACAAAATTGAAGAATTTAAACGTTTCTTTATGTAATTTGCTGAAGACCAAAAAACAGACAAAATTCTGTTTTACATTTTCTTTTTTTTGGAATTTTTGAAATATTTAGATAAGCAATGTTTTCCATCAATCTTGAGATATTTATTTATTCAATCACAAATTGAGTTTTTGGGTGCCATAAAGTGTCTCAATTTATTTTTATTATTTTTCCAAAATCATCACGTTTTTTGCCCTCCCCTTTTTTCCGATACTCCGTAAATAAAATGCGTTTCAAGTGCTTTTAATAAAATTTCTATGTACATAATATGTAAAAATTCTAATGTCTTTGTCAAAAGGTAAAATTATAAAATTCCTAATAAGTGCAATCCTCAAGAACTTAATACGTTCTGATCGGAAAAGTGAATTTGAATTTCCATCCAGGGTTTGAGCACAATAACCCAGACCAGAATATGTTATAGTTATTTACAAAAACCCAACGGGATCTGATAAATAACAATAAAATAAAACGTTTAAGGTGAAAATAAACGCCAAATATCGATTAGTTTCGGCAATAATCTATAGTAAAGTATCAATTTTTCATGTAATAACCGCATGGTTGTCGCAATATATTAAACGTTACGTGCGCTCGACGTAAATACTTGAATCAAGGCTTATTAGGGGGCATTCAGAAATGCGATATGGTAGCACATCCACCAAAAACCTGTAAAATAAGCACCCAAATAGATGAGGAAAATAGGAAATAGAAGTCAAAGTTCGTGAAGAATAGAAGGAAACCGTGTTGTCCTTCAAGGGACCACCCCACGTGGCGCAAAACAATTTATTTCTCCGATTCTCCACCACGTAAACCAATACCACGAATCAAAGTCAAAATTCCACGGACAAAGATGAGGAAATTGCAGAATTTTGCTTCCAAAAGCAATGTGGACCCCGTTCCAATAACCGAAAATTCTCGCCCGCTCATGAAGAAGTCCTCACCCCAAACAAATTCATCGCGTTGGCCACCATCACACCCGAAAACGCTCAAAACTCCGATGAAACGAACAAAGCCGACACGCTATCGCAAAACGTCCACATGCAAGAAATTGATTTGACACCTAGCTGCCCGATTTCGCCTCCAACCCACATCACTTGCCGCAGTGATCCCCGGACTCCTTCAAGTTTACCAACCTCCATCAAACAAAATCTGTTTGCTGGAAACCCCTCGTCACCTCCGTCCAGCAAATGTGCTACAGCGTTGATCGCCACCCAATGCCGTTGTTTCTGGTAAACCAGGGCCATTTACAATACCAAAACTGTTTTAAACCTAGAAGTCATAGTCGAACAAAAAAGGCAGCCATCCGCATACCCAAGCACTGAAACCAACAAGGAATGCTCGAAATTCCCCCTGCAACGAGACCGCCAACAGCAAACCAAACGTCGCCAAACTCACCGTTCGACCCCTAAAGAAGCCCACAAACCAGCAACCTAGTTTTACAAAGGTGGTTGAACACTAGGTTAACAACTAGGTTGCTGGTTTGTGGGACCCTTAACACCAAAGCTTCTGATACCAACAACGTTCGACCTTAAGCGGGTGACCACTATCAAAGGTGGAAACCTCCTATCTTTACAGCAATGATGAAGACGCTACTCAAGATGTCCGCAATGCGAGAGAATCCAAGGAACTCATTTACGATGTTTTAAAAATCGTCATCACATTCCCAAAATCTCATACTCCGCAACCACGACGACAGAAATAAACCCAGGTTTGCAACGCCTTCTCCTGCCAAACCACACTATCGTTTCTCAAACTACTTTTCTTAATAGAACTCTTTGGAACCGCGTTAATTTTTAGTTTTGTGCTATCCTCCAAGGTAACTCCTCAGAAAACACCAAGTCCGATGCAAACCGCCTTAGATGAAAGAGATATGTTTGGAGCAATATCCGCACAAATCCACAAGTTCACCCTACATTAGAAGAATAATTTTAAACTAAGAACATACCACGCTCATCTGTGGACTTAAGATCCCAGTTTTGAAGTTGCGTAAGCTGCAGGGTTATTTTTATCAAGTGAGCGGGCTTAGAGATCCCGGTTTTCGAGTTCCGTGGATTTAAACATCCTGGTTTTCCAGTCTAAATATTATAAATTTAGGGGTGGTCAGAGCTAAAATTGTGCCAACAGCCGATACAATACTCTCATATTATTTTACTATATTATTTGAGCTAATTTTTGAATAATCCGCAAATTTTAATGTTTATGTTTGTAATTTACAGTCTCAACTATCATAATATCATTAGAAAAGTTTTAAATTCGTGGTACGGTTTATCGTGCTCACCCCCTATCGGAACTGAATAATTAACACCTAGCCAATCGCCTACGTGCTTTGGGTAAGAAAATGGGGTAATAATACAAACTTTGAAACAATTTTGAGAACTTGCAGTGGGTAAATTATTTTAAATACTGCATGGTGGTGGTGTAAAAACCAAAAATATGTGATTTTAAATTAGCAATTTTATTAATTTAAATTGAGTTAAAGTGACTATAATAAAATTGAATGTTTGTTTTATTGTGGTTATAAAAATGTGATATTTGGATTTCGGAATTGGAATTAACATATGGAGAAGGGGGGTGTTAGAATGACAGTGAAGTAAGTGATAATTATTTAATATTTTTATTTTGAAAATGTTCAATGTTCAAAACATTTTCAAAAATGTTAATTACTAAATAACTAAGTAATTAGGACTTACCTTCGTGTCATTCTAACCCTCCCCTTCCACCCATATTATAAATGCAAAGTCGTAGCCCAAACCGCGGCTTGACTGAATTAAATGTGTTGAATAAGATTACGTTAAGGGTATCCACACTCGCTTGTTTATTTGTGTCGTATTTCTACAAAATCCAAATTTACTAGACGTCACCAGGATAAATACAACGATGTAAAAATACAACAACATATACACGTTAGTGTGAATACCCATATTCTTTAAAATTCGATTACATTCCAATCAGATTTATGAGTTAAATTTTTCTATAAAAATATATAAAATGTTATTTTGGTAATATATTTTTTATTTTCATAAGTTTTAATTTGCATAAAAAATACTTGTAGATGATCTAAAAATAATACCTATTTCATATTAGCGCTGTGTCAGTTGTTATGGTAAACCAGGCTTTTGAATCTAGACAAATAAGCATTTTAGTATACTGAGAGCCGGTTGTACCAAGAGGTAGTAAAATCGGCACTTATTAGTGGAAAATTTTTTCACTAAAACATGCACCAAAATGCATATTTGTTTATATTGAAAAACCTTATCTACCATAATTAATAATACAGCACTAATGTAGTGAATGATGTATATTACTAAACTTGACCTAAAGAAATAAATCTATAAGATATCACGGTTTCCCAATTATTTAAGAAAATTATATTTTGTTAATTTTTCGTACATTTTCATGTTTCCGAGTTATTGAACAGTGCAATTAGTGCAGATCATGGAAGTCGCAATCGTAATCGTTCTGGTAGTTTCAATTTTTTAAAATGTTTTATAAGTTGGTCTCCTAATGTTAAATCTAAATTTTCAACATTTTTAACTTTGACGCGCAGCCATCTTCAAAGGACTAGCCATTTCGGCAAATTCTAGTTTTTCCCAGATATCTCCTTTCCCATGCCAATTAGGGTAAAGTAGTCTTAACAAATTTTATACAGCATAAAATTTCCTACAATATTTATGTTTACAAATTTCTTCTATTTCTAATAGATGCCGAGATATGAAATCATAAAACTGCATTTGGGCATTCCACACCAAATCGAGCACTTTTGAACCCGACTCCTTTTAATTTTCCTGAAATTTTTATATATTATTATTTACATACTATACTATCCCACCAAAAACAGTTTTGTGAATTTTTTCAAAATTTTTTACTCAACCTAAAAAAAAAGTTACGAATGTTTAGAAAAACTGATGTTTTTTTCTTCAAACGATCATAACTATTTCAAAAATTGACTAATCGGAACTTTTTCTTTGTTTTTTTTTGTCTTTAAACGTACTTCACAGGAACAAATATTAAAAAAATATTCAAATTTGTATTCTACAAAATTTTTCATTTTTTCGAAAATAATCATTGATTTTTCAAATTTCGACACTTTTGATTTTTGATTTTTTTATTTAAAAAAAAAAACTGATTTATTTCGCGTGTAACAACGCAAACCCCATAATGGGCCGACATTTCTTTTTATTTATTTTGTTTAATTGAAAAATATTTTTGCGTACCAATAAAACAAAATATTTTTTAATTAAACAAAAAGAATAGAAAGAAATGTCGACCCATTATGGGGCTTGCGTTGTTATACGCGGAATAATTCAGAGGTTTTTTTTAAATAAAAAAATCAAAAATCAAAAGTGGAAAAATTTGAAAAATCAATGATTATTTTCGAAAAAATTAAAACTTTTATAGAAGACAAGTTTGAATATTTTTTTTGTGTTTTTTCCTGAAAAGTACGTTTATAGATAAAAAAAAACAAAAAAAAGTTCTGATTAGTCAATTTTTGAAATAGTTATGATCGTTTGAAGAAAAAAACCATAAATTTTTTTAAAAAAATTCATAACTATTTCAAAAATTGACTAATCAGAACTTTTTTTTTTGTTTATCTTTAAACGTACTTTTCCGGAAAAAACACAAAAAAAATATTCAAACTTGTATTATATAAAATTTTTCATTTTTTCGGAAATAATTCCGACATTTCTTTCTAATCTTTTTGTTTAATTAAAAAATATTTTGTTTTATTTTTACGCAAAAATATTTTTCAATTAAACAAAATAAATAAAAAGAAATGTCGGCCCATTATGGGGTTTGCGTTGTTATACGCAAAATAAATCAGAGTTTTTTTTTTAAATAAAAAAATCAAAAATCAAAAGTGTCGAAATTTGAAAAATCAATGATTATTTCCGAAAAAATGAAAAATTTTGTAGAATACAAATTTGAATATTTTTTTAATATTTTTTCCTGAAAAGTACGTTTAAAGACAAAAAAAACAAAAAAAAAAAACATTTCGATTAGTCAATTTTTGAAATACTAGTTATGATCGTTTGAAGAAAAAAACATCAGTTTTTCTAAAAATTCGTAACTATTTTTAGGTTGAGTAAAAAATTTTGAAAAAATTCACAAAACTGTTTTTGGTGGGATATTATAATATGTAAAAATTTCAGGAAAATCAAAAGGGATCGGGTTCAAAAGTGGTCGATTTGGTGTGGAATGCCCCATATATTTTTTGGCGAGTTTTGGCATATTACAAACTTATACATATTTTTATAATATAAATGTTGTAGAAAATGTTATGGTCTACAAAATTTGTTTAGACTTAACCGAAATTTGCATTGCACAGGAGATGTATGAGAAAAACTATTTGCTCGGATTTCCACTGGTATTTCAGGATGGCAGCGCGCGAACAGGCGCGATAAGGTCGAAAACTTAGATTTTATATCAGGGGACCAATTTATGAAACATTAAAACATTAAAAGAATATTTTATGACGATCGAATCGCTAATTGCACTGGCTTATTAAGGAGTAATGATACTTTAAAAATTTCAAAAATTGAAAAAAAAATTGATTTAAATTATGCCTTAGAGTCCTAGAAATATGGTAGTCAACTCTCCTAACAGTGCGTTCCACTTAAGCCCATGGGCGGCCGCGGCGTGGTTCCGTGGTTTTTTGATTGGGCTAAAGATCGAGCGCTGTTATTTGATTGGACTGACGATCGACCGTGGTCGTCGTGGGCTTTAAGTGGAACGCACCCTAAATGTGTTACTTATTCGACACCCCCAAGGAACAAAGACGTAACTCATTTTTACATATTTGAAAATTTTAAAGAAAAACATAAAAGTAAAAAAAAACAACGACGCAACTGATATTATGACTATTTAACCCCCTAACATCATGAGAAATACTAAGTTGTAAAAAAATGTAATTTAATTACCGGCTTTGTTACTGCCCAATTGGAAAAAAATTGAAAAATAACTTTGAGATAAAACTCGTTTTTACTGATTATCTCTGGTATTATTGCTCGTAGAGAAAAATTTTTTTAACATAAAAGAAAGGAATTTTTCTCAGGAATACAGTGGTAGTCATAACTCAAATTTGACCTAACTTGAGTTACGGCTTTGTTCCTTGGGGGTGTCGTATTCATGATTGAAATAACACCTAAAATTTTTAAGAGATTTTTTAGAGAGAATTTTAACGTAAAGGTTTCCTTTGCTGAGCTCTGGCATTTTGTGTAAAAAAGTTAATTAAAAAATTGCGAATATTCTTCAAAGTATGTACAATAAAGTTCTTTAAACAGATTTTGTACTGCATTTAGTGCCATTACCCCTTAAGCAAATCAGCACCAATGTGGTTCTCAAACTTTTAGATCACTTTTAAAAAATTCTTTAATTTGTTAATATACTAACAGTCTTACTTATAAAAATTCACTTATACAGATGTTATACAGTGTATAGTTAAACAATGTATAAGGCGTGTATAAGAGGTGTATATTTCTGTTACCTATAAACGCTGCATTAGAAGTGTTTTACTATACACCAGCTATTTGCAGTTTATACAATAAACAATGATAAACGTCATAATACGTCATAACTTACGTCATTAAAACGCTGTGTCGGTAACGTATTTGTAGGATATCTACATTTTCATTAAGTTAAATTTCTTGAAACCGTTAAAACGTGTGATTAAAAAAATCTTCATCACTTAATTCAAAGGGATCTCTTCTTCTTTTATACATTTTTCGTCTTCGTACATTTTCACCATTATTTAAGTCGTTTATATCCATAGCATCCAATATCAAATCATTATAAAAATCCATTTTTAAAATGCTCTTGTCAAAAAAACTTAAATTTATAGGTTGTCTTGTAACACAAAATTATAACTTCTAACTGCTTATAAAAAACCGATTCCTTAAGTCCGATTGACAAAACTTTTCAAGAGACATAATAAATCTGCTACTACTCTTATATTTTACAATTCTAATTTATGAAATTTTTATGAGATACTGCAAGAATATAGTTTCATGTTTATCATCAAAATATTTTACGGGGATTTCATAATTTCCATATTAGAGAACTGAAAGGTTTTTCATTGAACATAAATTTTTTTAAAAATCGGACTTACAAGGTTTTACAAGTAAGCCGACGATATTATATAAACGTTATACTACCCTCAAGCTGTGTATAAAAATTACCATGAACAGTTATGACAAGTGTATACACACTTTGGTTATACAGCGTTTATAGGTAACATTTTTAATGTATACATCGTTTATAAGTAAGCCTAAGAATAGTTATAACAAATGTATACACAGTTTGGTTATACACCGTTTATAGGTAATACTTTCTAGTTAAGGTTGGTATATGGTTATTATAAAAGTTATACATCGTTTATAAGTAACAGTGTAATAGTTTAACTATAACGATTCTGTCCCTATTTATTAATTTGATTAATAAAATGAGCCAAAACCGTAAAAGTTGAACTACTATTCATTTCGAGAACCCTAGTAAAATAAAAATTGTATTTTTTACCGCAAAATAAAAACTCTGAACCAAATAACAATCGTGCACATGAATAAATAAAGTGCAATGACAGAAAACAATCAATTAACCTGTAAGAAGTTGATCCGGGAGGCAAGCCACTAGCACCAGTTCGTCTACAATAAAGCAAAACAGCAAGAAGTTAGTTTGGTTAATTTGTTAATAATTTTAGAGCACAAAGCTTTGCGTTAAAACAGTTTTTAAGAAACAATCACTAACCTGCGCAATTCTTCCTGACTATGAGCCAGAGCCTGCGCAACTCTTTCTAGCCTTAAGGATCGTGCCGTAAGAGGCGACGCTCCACCACCACTACTACTGTCACCCATATGAAGTTCTTCCCTCGACATATCCGAACTAACCGGTGCAAGTTGCAGCTGTAGGGGAAAATTAAATATTTACAGAAAAATTAATATTAGAATAAGTAAATCATGCATGCCACTAATAAAACAAGAATAAACATGCTGTTTTAGTGTCGTGTATGTTGGAAGCAAATGTAACAGGAATTAACGAGATTCGTATCACCACTGCTCACATCGCAAATGTACTTCCATTTTCGTCGTTTGTTACTTTAAATTATGCGCGGAGTATCACAATTCATCCACCACTTATAGCCTCTATACCGCGCGTGCTATAGCTTAACTTTTTCAAGCACAAATGGAGAGAACGGAAGCACAAATGATCAGTAACTTGTTAAGAAATCATGATCGAGATGAGGGTGTGGTGACACGAACCTAAAATTAAGTAGAAAAAGAGAAATAAACAACAAAATAAAACAGGTAATCTGTTTACATCTGTTACTCATTCATACTACTTCATTCGGTTATGAGATTAAAGTTACAATAGGCTAGCATGCTATAGAGTTGTCACTTCAATTTTCTTTAAGTCGTTTCTCGAAATAGTCAATTGATACCACTAAGATAGATGGCAGGAAAGACTTGGAGTCACTACTACCTACTAAAAAAAAATGTTCGAAAAGTTCTAGGAATTTTCTTTTGATTGATGGACTAAAACGCAAAACTATGAGTCGCATAATCTACAAAGTTACCTACGTAAGTGTAAAAAAAACTTAAAAAAGCAAATAATCGTCCAATTCTGAAGATTTACCTTATTACATAAAGTGACCAACAAACCTGACTATTAAGTAGAGACTCAGAAAGGAAACTTGAACTTAAAGTTGGATGATACAGATGATGAGCTGGAGACATAGACGCGGGCGCCTACAACATCACACGTCACACACCTAACATTCCACCCAGTGTATTAATTATGAATTTGTTATTTAAAAAAACGTGCACTAAAAGTTTCTTCAAAAGAAAAACATGCCCAGATAAATTCAGAATATCAATTTGAAAGTTTGTCTCGTACTTACTTAGGATAATATTATCAAAAGTTCTACTAACCGTATGATATTTATGTAAATAATCCCGTTGGGGTGAATGATGCGATTTAGGCGTCGATCTTCCACTAACTGGCGGGCTTTGACGTTCCAAACTACGACCACGTGCTAGTAAATTCATGTGTTCCATACTGCCGACTCGCGATTCCAACTCTTCCGCTCTTGCCTCGGTGTTCTGCTTCTCCTCCTGTATTAACCTAATTTCGTTATTAATAGCGTCTAGTTGTTCTTGCAACATCATGGCTAAAGTTTGAGCATCGGTGTGACCTGAAGGTGACAAAATGTCGGCGGTACTAAACAAACTATCGTTGTCGTCTCCCTCGGCGTCGCTTGAAATATCGAAAGCTTGTTGAACGTTGGCCAAAACGTGAGCCTGCTGCCATTCTTGTTCGGACATGGAACGCGCCGAAAAAGCTACAATTTTATTGGGATCGTCGTCGACCGGCGTGCGCGTCTTGTTGGGTCTACGTGGTAAGGAATGAGTATCAAAACTGGAATGACTAGTGCTTCTCGTAAAATTATTAGGGTCCGCGGCGTTAGGCGATAGACTCCTGGTGAGCGCATCGGTTTGTTGAATATTAAACGCAATTTCTTGTTGCAGCATTTGTCGTTTAACATTATCTATTTCCAAACGCGACTTGGACAACTCCTTCATAATTTCAGACTTCTGTATTTCTAATTCTTCCATAAATTTCCTAGTCTTTTCGAGTTCTTGCGTCAAACTATTTTTCTCGTCCAATGCATGCATTCTCTCTTTCAGGTGGCCTTGTAACCTATCGTTAGATTCCGATAACAATTTGTCGACTGTAGCAGATAATCGACTGTTGTGATCTTCGTTCATTTTAAGTCTTTGGTTTAGTCTTACAAGTTCCGCATTTTTCTCGTCCAAATTTGCTTCTAACCTCTGAATGCGATCTTCCGCCGAACCGTGGCGTTCTTGCGCCTAAAGTGAAAAAAAAATGTAACAGAAAAATTAATTGGCAATCATGAAGGCAATGTAGCACCATCGAGATACACTAAAACTCACCTATGTCATATTCATTTTTTAAAATGCAAACTAAAGCATGCATCAAGTGATTGTGATTTTAACTCGTGTTGCGTAAAGTTTAAAAAGTGCAAAACCTCATGAAACTATGCCAAAAAAACTGATCCATTTTAGTTACAAGGATGAGATTGCATACATACGGCATAAGTTTGTTTTGTGACCATTGGTTGCTTTTTATGATGGATGGACATGGAGGTGAAGGAGGTTGCAAAAATGCGGTCATAAGTAAATTGGAAAAAAAGGCAAAGAAAATTTAACATTTAGTTACCGTCCATCAAAATGTGTACATAAAAAATTATTTAAATGAACTTTCATTCAAAAGTAATATTTGCCACTCTGCATCCTCAATTTATACTAAACATTTGAGTCGTCCAGATGCAAACCCAGTAGACAAAAATAGTATATTATACATCATGGGACTAAGGTGCCACATTTCATCCCGCATGTGAAGGTTTTTGCACGAGGTTTGCCGAGTGCAAAAATCGCACACGGGATGAAAACTCACCTTAGTCCCAAGATATATCTGGGGCATTCCACATCAAATCGACCACTTTTGAACCCGACCCCTTTTGATTTTCCTGAAATTTTTACATATTATACTATCTCACCAACAACAGTTTTGTGAAATTTTTCAAATATTTTTATTGAACCCAAAAAGAGTTACGAATTTTTAGAAAAACTGATGTTTTTTTCTTCAAACGATCATAACTAGTATTTCAAAAATTGACTAATCGAAACGTTTTTTTTTTGTTTTTTTTGTCTTTAAACGTACTTTTCAGGAAAAAATATTAAAAAAATATTCAAATTTGTATTCTACAAAATTTTTCATTTTTTCGGAAATAATCATTGATTTTTCAAATTTCGACACTTTTGATTTTTGATTTTTTTATTTAAAAAAAAATCTGATTTATTCCGCGTATAACAACGCAAACCCCATAATGGGCCGACATTTCTTTCTATTTCTTTTGTTTAATTAAAAAATATTATTTGCGTAAAAATAAAACAAAATATTTTTTAATTAAACAAAAAAAATAGAAAGAAATGTGGGCCCATTATGGGGTTTGCGTTGTTATACGAGAAATAAATAAGAGGTTCTTTTGAAATAAAAAAATCAAAAATCAAAAGTGCACAAATTTAAAAAATCAATGATTTTCTCGGAAAAAAAAAATTTTTTGTAGAATCCAAGTTTGAATATTTTTTTTGTATTTTTTCCTGAAAAGTACGTTTAAAGACAAATAAAAACAAAAAAAAGAACGTTTTGATTAGTCAATTTTTGAAATAGTTACGATTGTTTGAAGAAAAAAAACATCAGTTTTTCTGAAATTTTACCTTTGTAAAAATTTTTGAAAAATATTACACAACTGATTTTACGTATTTTAAGTATCCCATCAAAAACAGTTCTGTAAATTTTTTCAAAATTGTTTACAAATTAAGAATTTTTAGAAAAACTGACGTTTTTTTTTTCAAACGATCGTAACTTTTTCAAAAATTGACTAATCAAAACGTTCTTTTTTTTGTTTTTATTTGTCTTTAAACGTACTTTTCAGGAAAAAATACAAAAAAAATATTCAAACTTGGATTCTACAAAATTTTATATTTTTTCGGAGAAAATCATTAATTTTTCAAATTTTTCCACTTTTGATTTTTGATTTTTTTATTTCAAAAACAACCCTGATTTATTCCGCGTATAACAACGCAAATCCCATAATGGGCCGAAATTTTTTTCTATTTTTTTTGTTTAATTAAAAATTATATTGTTTTATTTTTACGCAAATAATATTTTTCAATTAAACAAAAGAAATAGAAAGAAATGTCGGCCCATTATGGGGTTTGCGTTGTTATACGCGGAATAAATCAGAGTTTTTTTTAAATAAAAAAATCAAAAATCAAAAGTGTCGAAATTTGAAAAATCAATGATTTTCTCCGAAAAAATAAAAAATTTTGTAGAATCCAAGTTTGAATATTTTTTTTGTATTTTTTCCTGAAAAGTACGTTATAGACAAACAAAAACAAAAAAAAAACGATCCGATTAGTCAATTTTTGAAATAGTTACAATCGTTTGAAAAAAAAACAGCAGTTTTTCTAAAAATTCGTAACTTTTTTTGGGTTGAGTAAAAAATTTTGAAAAAATTCACAGAACTGTTGTTGATGAGATAGTATAATATGTAAAAATTTCAGGAAAATCAAAAGGGGTCGGGTTCAAAAGTGGTCGATTTGGTGTGGAATGCCCCATATACTATTTTTCACAATTTTTCAATTACATCGGTCAATAATTAAATTTGAGATTTTGAATTTTCAAAAATATTTAGTAAAATGTGCCGTTTCTTTTATTTGAAGTTTTGTTTCTATGGATATCGTTCCTTTATTCCTTTATGTTTACTTTACTCCCGCTTTGAAAAAATTGGTACTTTACTCCCGCAAAAGTGGGAGTAAAGTGACCACTTTACTCTTGAAATTGTGAAAACAAATTTTTTGAGTGTTTGGTATCTAACGATTCGTAATAATATTATGAGTCCCTAGATACAAAAACTTCAAAAAAAAAAAAAAAATTTGTCTGTGTCACGTTGGTGATACATAATTCCTCTGAATAGGTACTTTTACCTTGCAAAAGTTATAGGAAAGTTTATATTTGGCATGATTGTTTAGTTAGGTAAGTTATATAAAATTCCAAGTTTTCGACCTTGAGGGGGTGCCGCTCGCGCCGCCATCTTGGTTTGAAGGGGTGAAAAATCGCTTTTTTGTTACTATCTCGTTACCGCTACTAGATACGTTAATTAAGGTTATTATAAAAATTGTAGAGCGTGCGATTTTGCATATTTTTTGTCGGAATAATTTTTTTTCTAAAATTAATAGTTTTAGAGTTATAACGCTTTGAAAATGAGCGTTTCCGTCAATTTCAAAGTATTAATGGTCATTTTGAAAATTTTTTTTTTTGATTTATTAAGTTTTGATAGTATTTTTTTTAGTATTAAATAAATACTTGTCACTTTAATTAAACAATAGTCTTTTCATTTGAATTCCTGATTATTTTAATAATTTCACAATATGCTCATTTTATAGTAAAATAGCTATATCTTTTTTATAAAATAAAATATAGCAAATGGTTATAAAATTTCGAAAACTGCACTAAACGAGAAATTTTTTAAAATAACTTACTAGGTTAGTGTGATACATTTTTTTTTACAAAATGAAGAGTCAAAGTTAGCAAATAAAAAAATTAATTCCCGAGTAGGGCAAAAACATTTTTTTTTTCAAAAACTATGGCACCATTAGTTTTATTTTTACTTGTGATCAATAGCAGGGCTGCTCAGGTTTACTTAACCAAAATTAGAACCTTATAACAAAAATTTCGTACCTGTGGCACACGATAACTCATTTAATGTGTCGCTTTTCACAAAATTCATAAAAGTACGAATATCTCAAAAACTAACGATTTTTTACTAAGGTCATATTTTGATTTTCTGGTCAGCCATAAGCTGGTCTACCAGCCCTCTAAGGGATAACGTTGAGTTTTGCGACACACTGTATAAGGGATGATAAGATTTCTAATAGATCTCATGATGCAATTTTTTTATATAGAAAAACTGCAACATTTAGTTGCAAAGGAGAGATTAATAAACAAAGTCTTACAACTGATATGAGTAAATGAGATGAAGCGGTACATTTAAATAACCATTTTTTTAATGAACCCCGCTTGTTTTTCAATATGACCATTAATACTTTGAAATTGACAAAAATGCTCATTTTCTACGCGTTATAACTCTGTAACTATTAATTTTAGAAAAAAATGTATATGACAAAAAATATGCAGAATTGCACGCTCTACAATTTTTATTATAACCTTAGTTGACGTATCTAGGACCAGTAACGAGATAATAGCAAAAAAGCGATTTTCCACCCCTTCAAACTAAGATGGCGGCGCGAGCGGCACCCCCTCAAGGTCGAAAACTTGGAATTTTATATAACTTACCTAACTGAACAATCATGCTAAATATAAACTTTCCTATACCTTTTGCAAGGTGGAGCTATTTTTTTCGCTCTATTGACTGGGCTACTATTTTAATCCCAAAATATTTACTATTCCTCATAAAAAAACCTTGTAATGATAATGGCAATCAAAGTATCCATATTAAAAATTTACTTTTAAATTGAATTAAATTTAGAAAATTGAGTACTATTAATCAATTATTCAATTAAGCATCATGATTGTACGCGAAATTAAGTTAAAAATTGTAGAAATAAAGTTAAATTGGTACCGAAAGATTTTTTTTTCAATGTAATAAAGAATGAAATTTATTTGAAGTTTAATAGTTTGGGTTTGAAGTGAAATGAAATGGCAAATAGAAGTGCAAGTTAAAATAAAGAAAATTCTAGTACCTCCTTCAAGTTGGACATTTACTTGAAGGGTTTATTAACCGCAGTAAATACTACTGAAAATGTAGACAAGATATAGAGGGAAGAACTTGGGATGCCTGAAATACTTTAAAGATGGGAAATGACTATGTTTTGCATTTAGATATCATTTTTTTAAAGCTTTTATGTAACTTAAAATGTTTGTGTAACTAAATTTAGGTGGACTCACTTTAAAAATAAAATTTCCTACAAAAAAGTCAGTAACAACACAATTACCCATTCTGCTATGACTTTTTAGTTGTTACCCGCAATTTTGAATGTCTTTCACGCTTAAACTATTGAAATGCTGTCGCCGAGTTTTTTGTAGGAAATTTAATTTCTTAGAAAATTGATTATAAAATAATATATAATTTTTTTCTTATTTTGTTATAATTTTTACAGTATTTGCAATGAAAAAGTTTGTAGCATATTTCAGCATACACTGAGGTTTCCCTATTTATAAAATGTTCATATATGATCCTGTTGTGATATAAAAAAAAGGCTTATTTAAAAAATTTCCGTTTTACTACAAAATTTTATTGTCGATTACTCTTGTAATTTAATATTACTAACAAACTACAAATTGCAGTACAAATAGCTATAATTTTTTTAAAGGTTTTAAATAGCCATAGCAGCTGAACTATGCATTCTTTAGTGCACATGGTTCAATGTTTTTTTAAACAGTCTGAAATTCAACAAAATCAGTTGTTGATAAATTATTTGCTTAATTTATTATTTAACCTTTGAATCTAGACAAAAAATATATCTATTTTATAAAAAAAACCTTGAAGCTCTTCAAAAAAGTATTAATTAATCAATACCAAAAAATCAATGTTATGGTCATTTAAGGGGGAAGTCTACTGTGACAAGAGAAAAAACAGGCCAATTTCCCGAATTTTTTCTAACAAAATTATTACTCATACATTAAATTAAATCATCATCTTTATTACATATCAAGTATTTGTAAAAAAATTTTCAAGTCGAAATATTCAAAATTGCCGTCGTGGCACTCTTTCAACGCAGGTCCGTCTTTTTTTAACGGTGTACATGAAATCTCACGTCTGGATGATCTAAAAAAAAAACAAAAGAATGGTTATTATCTACATAGTATTGACTCTCGTTTGTCGAGGTATTTTTTTGATATCGCTTTTTGTTTAATTGTTATAAACAATAATAACATTAAATTTGTGCAAAAAAAGTAGAAAAAAATTTCAATAATTCTTTTTTCGGGCCCCAAAATATTTTATTGACAAAATCCTTCGACAAACGAGAGTCAATACTATGTAGATAATAACCATATTTTTTTTGTTTGTTTTAGATCACCCAAACGTGAGATTTCATGTACACCGTTTGGGCACCAAAAAAAAACGGACCTGCGTTGAAGGAATGCCACAACAGCAATTTTGAATATTTTGACTTGAAATTTTTTTTACAAATACTTAAATATATAATAAAGATGATGGTTTAATTTAATTTAATGTACGAGTCATATTTTGTTAGAAAAAAAATCCGGAAAATCGGCCTGTTTTTTCTCTTGTCACAGTAGACTTTCCCCTTAAGAAATATGAAAGTGTTTTAAGGTGCCTCTCTTGGCTTAAAATGCTAAAAACACAAGTCGAGATTGTGCTGTTAAAAATAAGTATTTTTAAATGATTCAAAAAATAATATTAATAATTAGGTAAAACATAAAACCATTTTGGTACAGGCTTAAAATTTTGAAATTAAAATTAATTTCGAAGCAATAATGTCTTCAAGTATGATCAATCACAGCGCGTACGTTATTGATCACATTATTGCTTTGAAATCAATTTTAATCTGAAAATTTTAAGTCTGTACCAAAATGTTTTTATGTTTTACCTACATATTTTTTTTTGGAATCATTTAAAAATATTTATTATTAACAGCACAATTTTGACTTCTTCAAGACCTTCATTTTAAGATACGAGAGATGCGCCTTAAATTGGGCTTCACCCCCCCCCCCCCGGAGGGATGCTGAAAGCTCGTGGTTATATACCACTTATTTAAAGGATATACCGTTTTTTATGAAGTTCATGAGATTTTGTAACACATCTTTTATTTATCTTAATGCGCGAGTTTTTCACATTTCAAGAAGTTAAATTAAAGCATCCATTTTTGTAAAATGTTGCAATTTCAGCAGAAGTAAAAACTAATTGCAGAAGTGAGGTAGGTACTTAAAAAACAATGAGGATAACAAAAAGAGGTAGAAAGGGTCTGGGTGGTATGGAATATCCCCTAGCATACGGAAAAAACAAAAAGACTTTTTAAAGTTAATAAAATCGCAAATTTAATTCTTAAGAAAACATATTTTTCTTACTTGCGGCTGGGGGGTATTCCATACCCCCCAGACCCCCCAGTTTTCCGATTATTTACTTTTAAAAGTATACCTTTGAAGTCAGGGAATAATTTTTTCAGAAACATGAACTACTTAATAGTTAATTTTATCTCATTTTTAAGTGATTTTCTAGTCAAAGGTGGCTAAATCCACTAGACCCCTAAGATGTGACGAAACGGGTGTTAAACCGGGGAATCAGGGTGGTATGGAATACCTCCCTCAGCATGAGGAAGAAACGAGAAAATTTTTTGAAGTTAAGACGCAAATTTAATTCTTAAGAAAACATATTTTTCTCACTTGCGGCTGGGGGTATTCCATACCCCCCAGACCCCCCGGTTTTTTGATTGTTTACTTTTAAAAGTATACCATCCAAGTCAGAGAAAGATTTTGTTTAGGAACATAAATTACATAATACTCCAGATACATGGATTTAACCCTCTTTAACTTAACTTAAAGAGTTCTAAATACAGTGAGCAGATGGAGATGCTACGTGTACTATCAAATGTCACTTCTGTAAAGTGTCTAAATGGCAACTTCATCAAGACATCTACATTAGAAAATTTCTGTTGTTGTTTATGGCTGTTATTGTGAATTACCAAAAAATTTTTATTAAAAATTCACGGCTGAAAGGGTTAAGAATGGGAATTATCAATCAGAAATACTAAAAACAGGTGACGAAGTACTCAACCATTTTTGTGTCGCAACCCCTTAAATAATGTTGAGTATTAATAATTTTGTTATGTTGGAGAGTTTTAGATAAACTTTACAAAACCCAATCAAAAATTAAAATAATAAAATGGTGAGCCTATGTGAGATTCTTTTATTTTGAATCTAATATTTAACCTTTCTCCTGCTTCGATGGGTTTAGTCGAAATTAAGAAAGTGGTATGAGTGGTTTTTATGTAGGGAAAGGTTGGCGACATAAAATTTCGCATCATGGGACATCAATAATTTAATTGCAACTTTTACCAGGTCTATTGGAGTGGAATAGTATGTGAGTTAAGAATTCATAAATTAAGGTAGATCACTGATAATTGATCTCAAAATGAGGGATAAAATAAAAAATTATGAAAGTAACAAAAATATTTTGTCTCTTTTTTATGATCTCTAGAAGGGGAAAACCGCCATTGCCACACGACAGTTAAGTTACTATTTGTGGTGTAAGCTTCGAAAGTATAATTTAATTTCAAGTTTTCAAAAAAGCGCCTACGGCGCTGATAAAAAATTGTTTCATTAATATACTGTCGTATCCATAAAATCAAAGCGGCAGGTATAAAATTTTTTGATAAAATTAAATGAAGTATTTAATGTGATATAAGAAAAATCAGGTGCTAAAAAATTAGCTACTCGAAAATTTTACAATTGCTATATGCTGCCTGATGGTAGATTTCATGAAATTACGATACAAGTCGTAAAACATTACCAACATCTACTTACATTTTGCACATGATTTGATAATACAAGCAACGTTCTGAGTGTTTACCTATTTTATTTGCAAAACTTGAAAATTTTATATTTTCACTAATTTGTTTCTGTTTGTATAATTTTATCGTATCTTTTACGACAGTTTGCAAAAGAATACCATCAGTTTACAAGAGTAAGTACCACCTTAAAATGCAAACATTTTACAAAATATTTTTGTCAGTAAAAAAGCAAAAGAAATTATTTCAATTTAATTTGCAATAAAAACTTCTTGAAAGCCTTTAAACAAGAAAACTCGCTCATTAAATAATTCATCATTGTGATATTATGATGCATTTTCAATTTACAGAAATGTTGAACCTTTGGATCAATTTATTAAAAATTGTCCAATTTTTAATGCATGAGAATGGATAATAATCAAGTAAAAAAATTTGATAATCAAAGCAAGAACCCAATGCTCACTTTCATTAAAGTGTTAAATTTTTATCCAACTTTTTAACCATTCTCTTTTTTATTTGTTGTCAACTAACACACAAAAAGCGAAAAATACATCAAAATTTTAACAATATACAAGTTGATTGTGGCATCACACTAAAGAGTGTTCGAACAGGAAGAAGTGAAGATAGAGAAATAGAGGTGTAAAGCCACAACTATAAGTGCATATTGAAAGAACTATTTTGTGATTAATTTTTTATAAATAAAAGTGCGCTAAAGTTTTATTTTCAAGACAAACATTGGACATATAAGACAGAAACAAAAAAAGTGAGCGCAGAGTTTCGTACCTGGGGTCTCACCTGCGTCAGTGCCTCCATACGCTGCTTTAACTGTTCTTCCATTTCAGGTAATTTAGAATATTGTGCCAACTTTTGTTCTGCTAATTCTAACTTTTCTTGTATTGCTGATATTTTTTCTTCTTGTAACTGCAGAACAACACAAAATGTATTTAAATCCTACTAACCGCCAAGTTTACCTTATAAAATTTAATAAAACTTAACGAAATTTTCACCTTACAGTTGAACTCACAGATTTACATAACGAATTATGTATTATTTAAGTTTTGTTAAAATTTATAATTTACTTTACCAAAAATTTATTCTAGTTCACCTTAAGTTGAGCTTCTTTGTGCTGTAATTCTTGTTCCAATTTTTCATTCAAATCGTGCAAAGATGTCGATTCCCTCTGAGCATTGAGATATCGTTTTTCTAATGTAGCGATACGTTCCTCTTGGTCCTCTTTCTGTGCAACGTTCTCCTGTAAATCCCGTTGAAGCTTCGAATTTATCTCTTGTGCTTTCAGTAATTCTTTTTGTGCTTTTGCTAAATTTTCTTCTAACTCCCCTACCCTGTTGGTCATATCAGCTATTCTTCTTTGCCATGTGCTAATTTCTCCAGTCTGATAAGAGAGGACGGTTAATATGGAATAAAATTTAGCCCACAAGATGAATGCCAAAAAAACATGAAAAAATATCTTACTTGTTGTTCGAGTGCAGTTTGTAGATCGACAATTCGAGCCACGGAATCGGTTTCGGAATCCATGCCACCGTTTGTAAGTCGCTGCTTTGCTGCTGCCTATACCATCACATAAACATGCGCACATCACAACATCTATTATATTACATGCAACCAGTCAAATAGTAATAAATAAAATTATAATAAAAGTGAAAGATTCAAGAGTTTTCTAGGGCAATGGCATTTCAAAAAGTATCAAAATTTAATTTTGTTTAACGATGCGGTATGTGGTGCGTTTAAGAGTTACTAGAAGATCTTGAAAATCAAAAACTATATTAACCTTAGACAAAACATTTATTACGTTATTATGTGTACAATCTTATTTAGTTAATTTATTCTGACTCATCAGCCAGGTTCTGTTGTTCTTGTTGATTTTGATTTAAAAAACCTCCAATGCACCTGATACCATACCTTCAACTATTTGGAACAATGGGTTGTAAAATAACAAAAATTGCTTCAGGCTACTTTTTGAAATACCAAAGTAGGGATCGAAGAAGAAAATAAGAGATTGCAATAGAATAACTAATAGGCGATTGATTGAAGTTTAAAAAACTAATTTTCTAAATCCTCTGTGTTGATACTAGAAAAGAATTTTATCCAATCCATATTTATGAAATAAATACGGTTTTCATGAAAGAATATAAATAATAAACCCGATCAAAGCAAGCTACAATATCCAAAAAACAAAAATTGTGTTTACCTTACTACAGTTATTACAATCTCTCATCCTTTGCTGCAAAATTAATAAAGAAAATTTACAAAACAGTCTAAATGGTAAAACGAGGCAATGATTTAAAATTACATTAAAAGTTTAAGCCCTACTTTAAAATAGTCGAGTTTCTCACAAACAAAGTTGTTTTACCACCACACAACCTGCATAATCATTTTTAAGTTAACCAAATGTGAAACTTTATAATTTACAAGTTAAATTTGATTTCAAATGGCAAAAAAACAAATTTTAAAGGTTCATAAAAATATCCGACAAATAAAAGTATTTTGCTTTGTAAATAAATTTTATAACAAATAAATCTCCTTAGATCAGCTACAAATTTTGTAAGGTATCCAGGATGCTTTGGCAATTAATCTTTTTATAAAATTGAAATTTAAAAATATATTTTACAAATCTTTCGTTTCTTCCCATGGATAAGTGCGTCTTTGAATTTTTAAGGTTTCTTCAGCCAGATATCTTATCTAGGCATCAAAGAAACTGAAAATTTTCATTTACAGGTTTAAGATTTATTAGATTTGTGTACGTCACGTCAGAGGCCATCTGTTTTAATGCAACCGTTTTGCATTTGGAATTTTTGTTATTTTTTATTGAATTTGTTTTTTATGATTACGTTTGTATCAGATTTTCAAAATTTAAAAATATACCACTCCCATCTTTCAGCTGCCTCTTAATAA
Organism: Rhagonycha fulva; assembly: GCA_905340355.1. Taxonomy (NCBI): domain Eukaryota; kingdom Metazoa; phylum Arthropoda; class Insecta; order Coleoptera; family Cantharidae; genus Rhagonycha; species Rhagonycha fulva. The sequence continues at coordinate 43,866,232 of HG996556.1, forward strand.
ATTAACTCGCCTTTTTTGGAAATCATCTGGCTCCCACTAACACGAGTCAAAAAATTCACGAATCCTAGCTCTTGATACTGAATATAAAAGTTAGCCGCCCTTAACTGCAATGGCCTGTGAGGCAAATCTTCTTCAAATACCACATATGTTAACTAGCCTTTCTTTCAGTTTACAGAGAAATTCAAGTCGGTCTTCATATTTGGGGTGAAATTGACCACTTGTGGAAAGTTCACTTCTTTACTCAAAAAAGCCCACATTAGGTAGTCAATATCCCACATTTTTGCAATATCTGATTATTCAAAGTATTTTCAGCGTAACTTGCACGGTTGAGCTCGAACCAAACTCAACTGGGGCCGGAAGAGATTTATCAAAAGTAAAAAACTGCCAAGTGACTTGTTCAAAATTATAAAACAATTTAAAGATTAATTGCCAAAACCAAGAAAACATTTTCAAGAAAAGAAGGAAAAAATACCTTAGAACTCGTAACTTGGTCCCCGGATTCAGCTTGGCCATTTTCTTTAGGTTTGTCTTCTATTGCCGGCATATTCGAAGGTGGACCTCCAAGTTTATATTGTTGCAACTGAAATGTTGAAAAAGTTAGTGGTCAAATCAAAAACTCCATGTTACAATATTACTTCATCTTTGGTCGAAACTAACTCTTCCTCTAAAACAGAATTTCTTTCTAACGCAACCCGCAATCGTTCACGAACCTAAAATAAATTTCAGTGAGAAAAGAAAAAAATTATTTACAAGCTTAAAACCTTTTCGTCTAAAGCTTTATGATGTTCAAATAGGCTTTTGAGCGCTTTCAAAACTTCAACTTCGCTTGATACACCTGATTGGGCAGCCGCTTGCCTTTTAACTACAGTCATCCTTAATGATCTTTCGTGCCTCGATACTAAACATTCTAAGTGTTCCAAAAGCAACTGCAACAAAAAAACAACATTAGGTATAAAATATTAAAGAAGATGAATTTGTGTTAAAAATTCAAAAAGATTAAGTTTTCATGAAGTGTCAAGTGAGAAGCATTGGGTATCGGAAAAATAGGAAATTTAAAGTTACGTTAAAAGTGGAGCAAAAGTTTCTCATTATTTATGAAATTGTTTAATTTTTCTCAAAATTTATTGATCAAACGTCGATATAATATTGGAATTTCGCACATTTTAAACAAGGTCAATGTTGGATTTCTAAATTTAAATTTATATGACGTTGAATTTACTTTTATATCAACTTACACAAGGTTAGTTCGATAAATAAAAAAAAATCGAATGAAAAAGAATGAAATGGCCGCAGCCGAACTGGAAATGTAATATTCTTCCTATATTACCCATTTACCACTAAATTAGGTTGACATTCGATACTAGAAGGCTAAAATGTTGGCGTATATCGAACCAATAAACTCGGCCGAACATTCATCAATCCCTTGTTGAGATTGAATGTAGATGTTTCTTGTATAACAATAAATAACAGTTAAGTTCTCGTCCAATGTTTAGGTGAAACCTCTAAACGATGGAACATAAATTCATTTATGAAAAAATACTTCTGCATAAAATATTTCGATCACACAAAATCCATCACTCCCAATAAAACTCGTCTGGAGTCTCAAACCACTCAAACTGTCTCTTGATTTTGTAAATGTAGCCGTATCAATTATTAAAATACAATGTCGTCCTTTAACAATAAAAACACAACCCTAAAATTAGTCGCAATTTTTGAGTGAGGTTTGAATAAAAAATCGATCAAATAATAAAAATAAGTTGTGTAAATAAATTAAAAAAACAAAAAAAAAGTAATCTCGCCCTCTTTGGAAGACAAATTTTGCGATGTTGCGACTGTATTTTTGTTTAGTCGTAATTTTGTAAGAAAGGTAGCAAAAAATAGCATCAGGACAATCAAATTTCATATTCAATTTTTTATTTTATTTCGAGAAAATCGCAAGAAAATCGTTGACGTAAAAGTGGAAACAGTAAATTAATTCAATTATTCATTTTATAGAAACAACAGGCTGGTACAATTTTACAACCCTCACAATAAAAACGACTTTATCATCGTAATTAGGTGACAGAACATGACAAAAGGATTCACCCCTTAATAAGCATTTCAAACTCGTATCCATCTTGGATTATAAAAATATGTTTCGCTTTCATACAAATGAGGATGAATATTTAGCGAAATAGCAAAATTGTGTTATTTCAGTTTTAAAACGAAAAATATTTTTGCATAAAATTATTGTTATTATATAACAGTTTTTAGGTTTTAAAACTCCACGCTACTTTTCGAACCCTTATTAATCCCATAAAATAACGCGATAAGCATTATCTTAATGAAAACTAATTCAAGAACCTTCTTGTATCTTGTAAAACGCTGCAACTAGCAAAAAATTTAAAAGAAAACTTAACTTGATTAAAATTTAATCCGTTTTAAGAAGTTGGTCTTGAAGAGTTTAAAATGCTCTGTAAAGAAAACCTCAGGTTTTATTGCCTTTGCATTGCAAGAACGTGTAATTTGCGGTGACAGTCGAATTAAATCTTCTGCCATAATTTTAAGCTTTTATTGCCCGGAAAGATGACCGTAAATTTGAATAAAAATATTTTTGTGGAATAGAAAAAAAATGTATTATTTAAATATACGGGTATACAATAAAAGTAAATAGGAAAATGTTTTATTCATAGCTTAGAGGAAATATCTCTCATTCGTTTTGTTTCGAACAAAGCTTTTTCTTATCGAAATGTACATGATTATGACAACCCCAAAAAATAAAATAGTTATAACTCTTTTGCCACTCTTTCACTTGAACCGACCACGTATCTATCTACGTTTTGCAAACTGCATGGGCGTCCTGATTAATATAGTCTGGTTAATTATCTGGGAGGTGTTATCACAACTTCCTGACATTGGCTTTTGTCCAAGCAGGAGAAATAAATTACCGGATTTTCTACAACGGCTTCGGAATCCACAATGAGTTTGTTCAGTAAATTAAAAAAAAATCTAATAAGTTATTATTAAAATGAGACTCCAGGGGTATAAATTCAATACATAATTATTATTCTTCGTTTATGATGCACTTTTATGAAAACGAAGAAAAATGTTGAAATCGTGAAATCTCTTCCCATAAAACACGATTCGGCTATTTGGTGGATAAATAAATAAAGCTTCACTTAGCAGGATGATACAGTTTTTACTTTCAGATAAATTATTTTTAAGAAATAATTTTCAATTTACACTAAAATAGGTGATCCTTAAAAAGTTACTTCCAATTCCTCGCCGGATAAAAATTGTTTTATAATTTATATCGTTCGAAATAATTCTTTTTATTACCACATGCCGGTAAAACATTTATGGTATATTCATTATCTAACAAGGAGACTGCCGGAAAGGAAAATCACCGATTTGAACCATTAGCGTTATACGTGTAGATCATAATTAGTACATCATCAGATTAAAATTTAAAAACTAACTGTCCAACCAAATTAGGAAAAATTCTCCTCTATTATGTAGTTACAATTTGAATTGACAACTGATTTGAACTAATGAAAGTTGCAATTCAAGCACTGAAAATTATTTATATGAAAATTCCATTTCAATTTTAGTAATTTGTTCATTTCAAATGATGCTGATAACAGAAAATAATTTTTTTATACACCTAGAAGGTCTTAATTAATATCAGTTTATGAGAAAAAAGCTATAGCTAAAACAGACCTTATGGATAACTTAAAAATATTAATTAATATCAGCAAGATTTAACAGTGAGACAAATTCGTTAAAAAGCAAAGAAATCGAATGGTGAAATATACCACAATAAAAAATTTAAAAAAGTACATTCAGGAGGAGTTAAATAAAGATATTATGGACGGATAAACAAAATTTAAAATTTTCGGTTCCAATTCGCCGCCGTCGAAGAAGGCCCTGATAGGAACACAAAAATACAAGCACGGGAAAGATTCTATAATAATTTGGAGATGTTTTTCTGCGGCAGAAGTGAGTTATATTGGAAAATTAAGTGCAGAACGTTATTTGGAAACTATTAAGAGGCATGCAATTCCTTTTGGATTAGAACTATAATTGGTCAAAAAAAATTGGGAAATTCCTTCTGCACCAAGATAACGACCCCAAGCATACTTATAAATTGGTAAAACAATATTTAAGGCGGTCTTCTAGTGAAGGAGTTTTAAAAAATCAATATTTTTTTATTTCATTTTCTTATATCATAGGGTCTTAAAAATATGTCTTGTAAATATTTTGTTGATACTAATAAAATTGACAAGGTTTTGTAGTTTTAAACTCGCCTACCAGCTTCGTAAATGAAGCGGAACGCATCGGTCCAAGCACTTATTCGGCAAGTGACTAATTTATGAGCAATAAAAAAAAGTCCAAACAATTAAACACTATTTATAATATAAATCCAAATTTATAACTAATAAATTAAGTAAAATTGCACATAAATAACAATAAATTAAAAATTTTCAATATTTTTACAAAAAAAATACTTTAAAAGCAAAAAATAATTAAACCAAAAAAGATTTTTGAAAGAAAGTTTACTGACAAGTTCTATGAGTACAAACTTAAAAATTTTTTTGTGTTACTCGTGATTTTACGTGTTAAGAATCGAATAAATCTATCCAAGACAGAATTTCAAAACCTAGCTAAAATGGCTCGCAGAAAAAATAAATATAAGCAAAACATTTGTTCAAAGTAAAAAAAGGTCCCTTTTATAGCCGCGGATTATCAAAGTAAGAATCTTTATATAAATTTGGCATTAATCTTATTAAAATGGTACGAAAATCTTCAAACGAACTTTTCTCAAAACTATATTTTTTAAGCTGGCGGCAGTAATAATTCTTGAACCAGTCGTCCTATCAACTTGATTTTTTTTAGAAAATGTCCAGTAAATATGTCTCTATAGCCCCTACCAGAATCAAATCAAGAAAATTATTACTGTTTTTTTGACGACACATTAAACATGAAAAATTTCATTAAAAAAGCAAAAAAAATTTTGTATTGCTGCCGTTTTGTCATTTATTTAATTTCTTTGTTCATTTTAGTACCGCCACACTTGTATAGATTAAGAATTTTTTTTGTATTTTGATATCAGATCAGTAGAACGACCAAAATCACTGCCGCCAGCTGGATACATTTTTTTAATGAGACGATCATTATGGTGCTTAAAGTGTTATTATAAATAGTATTTTTGGGTTACAAAAATTTATACAGATTGTTAAAGTATAAGTCTATATACTATATATAAATTATGAGAATAAAATATTTAGCCGTTTCTTTAAAAAAAATTCATAAAAATCACGTAAAAATTCCTTGTCTTCACTAGAAGACCCCCTTAAATAAAACAAGGTTTTGAGCAGCTAAAATTATTTAATTGGTCGCCTCAAAGTCCGGATTTAAATTTAATACAACATTTAAGGAAACACCTGAATCGAATAAATACCGAGAGATGTCTTTCACGCAGAAGAAAAAGAATGGCAAAAATAGCGACTGATGTCGAATAAAATTAATGAATAGTATGCCAGAAGGAATTAATGCAACTATGAAAGCTTGTGGAGGTCACACCAAATATTAATATTTTAGTGTCTTTTTAAATAAATTATCGTCATACAAAAAATGTATTCAATTGTCGGTGCAAGATGGCCTTAAAACCACCAGTTTTTTCAAATATCGATTTTAAAAACTTCGATTTTCACAGTAAATTTTAAGCCAAGTCGCTCGTGATTGGTGAATTCAGGCTGCTGTCATCAGTCCGTGTGGATTAAACAACTCTAAGCTTTGCGTAGAGAGACGATAACCTTCCTACGGACCCTTTTGGGCCCCACGACGCCACGTTTTTAGAAGGTTACTGTTGCTTCGGCCATCTCGAACTCGGAAAACTCTCAAAATTATTCATCAAAGGTTGATTATCGCCTTACGCGAATCAACACTCTACTTTGAAACGATACAAGGCTCTACGCTTGCTAGTATTATACATACACACCCAACCATCCCTGCGATGTTCTTAGATGTTGAAAAAGGTAATAAAGGCTGTGCCTCCACAAAACTCTGTTCACGAAGTGATGCTATGCTATGAGAGGCAATAACCGGAGTGACACTTGCATTGGGATGCTTCAACAGTGCACTTCGAGCAAAAATCATGGTTTTCAACAATAAATGTGCAGGAAAAATGGCTGAAAGCGCCCGAGCGCAGCGAGGAGTGTTTTCAGTCAATTTTTCCTTGCACAACCACCGTTCTTGTAAAATCCACGCAAAAACGAGTTTCACCCCTCAAAGATCCACCTTTTTCCTTAACCCACAGACCTAGGGGTATTTTTATAATTAGTGTATTTTGTATAGGTGCACACGTACCGACAACAGAATGCATTGATTCACCAATCGCAAGCGACTTAACTTGAAAATTGCTACAAAAATCGAGCTTTCTTAAAATCGATTTTTGAAAAAACTGGTGGTTTTAAGGCATTCTTCCTCACCTAATTCTCTTATTTAAAATATGCTCTTTAAGAATTAATCGAGGTTTCAATCGTAAAATTTTTATTTTAGCGTCTATCCTATTTACCTTTCTCCCAATTGCCCATTTTCAAATTTTTGAAATAATATGAAACCACATCATGTTTGAAGACTTTTTAACAGAACTCTGCATATTAGATAATGCATTCATTTTTCAAAATCGATCTTTTCTAAATTGGCTGAATAGTTAGTCTGCAAATTGTAACCCGATGTTGGACTTTATAATCTACACTTGTATCGGTATAATGGCGCAAATCGGTGATTCTCACACCTAGGATTTCCCTTAGTGAAACCTAGGATTCATTTTATATGAAACTTCATCAAACAATTCGCTTCCAATCAAACGGAGCCTTTTTGGGCCATCAAACCACATGCCATTATATTCACTCTTGTTTCTCCATTTTTCCGAGTGAGATAGAACCAGTAGATAGAAATATTCTTAAATGTGGTAAAGCCATCTAGCTTGCTTTCAGAAAATCACGTTTTTCAGATAGATATTAGAGATGTTGATATCAAAAGCTGAATCAATTTATTTTGTATGATCTTGGGATAATTTCGTTTGAAACCCAAATAAATTTCATACCATCGGAATAGGAAAGTGACTTTAGTATTAACAAAATCCCTTTGATTTGGTTAGGAACGACCAGCAGTCTGATGTAAATCAAACACGGATAGACTACTGAGCAGGAAACCGCGGTACTAATCCTGATTGTGTCAGATATGTGATCTAGAAAGTCAAAAATCAATCTGTGGGCTATGGGGAAGGCAAAAGAAAACCACCCTATTAACATTTCCCTAGTCAAGTCTTCTTGGCTTAGCCAGGAGGATCGCCAACATCCGGAATCGGATAGGCACCTGAAGAAGAAGAAGAAGGTTAGGAACAGCGACAGAGGTCCTACAGTGAGACATTGTGTTTCACCCAAATTAAGACCTTTTCGAAATTTGCATCGAAATTAGGCAATAAGTGAAGATGTCTCACTGTAAAATCTACGTATCAATATTGGACACTCTCCTCTACAAGGAAACATAAAAACGCTAAAAAGAAATGGAAATGAAGATTCAAAATGGTTTACAATTGTGCGCGTGCGTGCTTATTTTATTCATAATCACAACGTTAAGATTATAATAGTGGTTCAGTTATACACGAAGGTTTTTGATATGTATGCCTTCACGACAGCTCAATTGTTTATTTATCCTGTTTTGGGGTGTCACGTCAGAACGTTCCTGAATTTAACTCGATTATTTATTTTATGTTTATGGGTCACGTATACCTGATTTTTGATTGAACAGTAGTTGAAAAATTCTGATTAATGACTGGGATCATTAAGGTAGTTTACATTCGCCATTTAGGTCACCCAATAGATATATCTCAAATTCGAAATAATTGCTTCATTATCATTCAATACAATAATTTGCTAAAAATCTTCTCCTCCGTGTCATTTATAAGCGTACATTATGATTATTTAATTCATTTATTACCAATCTTTACCACCGTTTACCACCTACGAAATAGTGGTGATAGGCCAACTCTAATTGGTCATTTTCCTCCAAATGAATAACCACATCGACAATAATATCTGAGAAATTCATTCTATTTTATAGATAATAATTTTTATGAAGATTTTCTTCTTGACAAAGTTACAGGAAAAGTTACAAATACAATAATATTTGTTAAAGTGTCTTGACACATTGGAGTTCCCGATTCCGATTTACCAGCTTTGTTTACATTATTTTCTATAAAATGATCCAAAATTAAACAAAAACATCAAGTAGGTACTGTCATCTTTATTATTTAAAAATGTTTCGGTATTAAAACCTTGGAAAAGAGAGCTTCGCGACAAGCAAGGACTTTCGACATTTAATCGAATAAAAAATTATTGTTTGAATGAAGTTTTTTACCTCCTCTTTTTCGTTAAGCATTGTGCGGCGTACTTGGATGGGTGACCTTCCAGAGAACATGTACCGTTATTATACGGCATAAATCTTGAGTCCAGGTCCGATCAATCACCATAGATTTGCACAAGTTAAATTAAAATGGCACCACGTATTCGCACAATAATTGTAATTTTTAACCAGTTATTTCAGGGCTGTAATACAACTGCAATCAATTAATTTAAATAAGAACCATCGACTTTCGCAGATTAAAGTGAATAGAACACAGCTCGACAACATTTTTAATTTCTCTTCTCATTGTCTTTTGGACAATGCTTATTCAAAATAATATTGGCATTCCATTTAACAAGAAACACTTTAATATGATGATGGATTTACAAAAGAAAATTATTTTGAACTTTCTTTCGTGAAAACAATTAAACAAATTTCTAAGCCAAATCGCCCATCACTAGCTGTTAATTTCTAAGTTATGTTTTTGTAAGGAATTAGGAGATCCGCTCTCTTTGAGATTATGCTACTCGTAGCGTTAACCACTCTCAGCCGGACTATAAAGTCCATCAAGGGTTATCCACAGCTTGGAAATTTAATTGCAAATTAGTTCATTTTATACTTTACAAGTTAGTACAAAACACATTTAAATAATGGAATCTGCTTTTGTAGTTCATCCGATCATAAAATTACATAAACAAGCATTCGTTTTCCATCATAGACTTCCTAACAGGGATTACTTGGATGCAGTGAAGTAAAAAATAATCTATTCTTTCAAAAAGAAAAACAGACCAAATACATAAAAGAAAACTGAACCTGATATTTGAAAATATGTTTTAGAAAAGATTAAGAAGCTCCAGTGCGAAAAAAAAAGGACAAATTACTGAAATTAGGCCAACCATGTACGCTTTTTGTGTGTGAGTCGCCTTATCCTTTTTATTCTGTTTTATATTATGAAATGTTAAAAACTTTCATGAAGTCCGTTTCTTTGATATACGAGCACCACATAATAAACCCAACAAATCAGGGGAAAAAGAGGCTAAGAGAATAATGCAGTTTTATAAAAATTTACATCCTGCATTAAACAAATGCAAGGTAGGTAAATGGAAGTGCGAGTTTTAACGATAATGGTGCTCCTTGCAGGATTTATCCTAGCGACAGCAAACGCGAGTACTATTCAATTGCAGAATGACTTTTGCAGTCGTACGAAAAATAAAACTTGAACAATTAACTTGAGATATTTTTGTTGCTTTGGATTCAAAACATAATAGTGGATAAAATGCTATAAAAAAATTATTAGTACATACCAAGCCCGGAAAGTAGCCTTTTGAATGAACCGAAGTAAAGTGATTTTCTGACAGCGGTACAAGTTTAATTTTACTTTCCGACCTAGAGCGGAAAGTGTACACTTTCCAATCAAAAATGACTGCTTTGAAAAAACCTCACACGAGTTAAAAAAACACGAGAATACCTAGGTAAAATTTCGTTTTAAATTTAAACTTATTCGACTGTAAAATATAAAATTTAAATATCGTCTTTATTCTTGAGTGTTATAATGCGGTTTTCCAGATTTGCAAGTGGAAATGCAGATGGAAAGCGGAAAGTGTCAAGGGTGCTTGAAAAAACGTAACACGAAAGTAGGTACCGTCGATGCACTTGGCATAGATGAATACGTTGCAATAACATTTCTTCCTTTGAAAGAGGCGACAAATAAAGAAAACTTGGAATAATATTTCAAAATTATGTGACGTTATAGTAAGGCAATTTATTGTCTCTTGATTGCAGTATTATTAATTTCCGGTTACATTGACGATCCGGTTAATCGTGTACACACCGCTGTGCACTTGCACGCTATTTGCTTAATCCCCAAATACGACCAGCCAAATCAGGCTCTAATGTGTTATCAAAATTACCCTTACGTTAAAGCTGATGATATGAAAATGTAATCCTGTTGTTTCGATAAAGTAAAATAAGGCGCTTTGAGACTTACAGGAACATAATAAAAGCAAGCCGATAAAAATGTTTCAGTCGCTTTCCAATTAAATTGAAAGTTGATCAAAATGGATCAACTTAAATTTTCTACCACCATATAAAATATTTAACAAGTTTCACATACAATTTAACAAATTAAGACATACCCGAGTGTTGTTCCGTTCTGCTTTAAGTTCAGAAATTTCTTCCTCTCTTTCCAAAAGTTGTTCTCTTGCTCCATTGAGTTCTTTAGTTAAAGTTGCAAACTCCTGAAACAAAATTTAAATTAGTAAACAAGAGTAATTGTTGTGTAATTAAAATACAATTTGAATTATTTAAGATTCTTTTTAATATAATTTTCTACGTTTATGTTCTTGAAATCGCGGAAAACTCGCAAACTTAAAGAAAAATAGCGGAGAAACGTTTTCCAAATTGCAGTAGTAGTAAAATTTAAATCTCAAAAAGTAAAATGTTGCAGAATAATTATGCTTTTAAGCCACTATAAAATTTTATTCTCAAGACAATAATAAAAAAAGTACATTCAGAACGACTTACTTTTGCAACTTGAAAATTCAAGCCAATTGACCTACCACAATGAAAAATGAAAAATTGCACAGCTAGAAATATTTCTGTGCATTTTACATATTTTACTGAAAACTTGGAAATGCTTTTATCGGTAACTTTGAATTTACACCGTTCCTCTTAGTTTTAACATTTAGCTCTCTCAAAAAATGTTATAGGTATTTTCCGAGGGAAGGAAAAAATGAATGTTAACCACTTAAGTCGATTTCGGTTTACCTTTCTGATCAATGTTGTATTTGCTATCAAATATTTTAGGAAATCTGTTTCAACTGGAAAGAGTTTACCCATGAATGAAAATAACACTAAAATTTTGACGTTTTTCAAAAAATTGTCTACTGAAATTGTCACTTTCAAAAATAAACAAAACTAAATCGAGGCTAAAACCAAAAATAAACCAAATTTGCTACTAAAATAAACCCAAACGATAAAGATAGGATAATATTTCTTCAAATGGGTTGGCTAAAAGCACACATCATACACCTTGTCATCTGCTAAATACACATGAAACATGGCTTATCCACCCCAATTCTATAGTTCGATATCCAAACAAACAGCTTTACAGTCAAGGGATAATCCAATACCTAACAAAATACAAAAAGCCGAGAAGATTAACGATGTAATACAATATTTCGAAAGTACAAATAGAAAATAAAAAACGAATAGAAAAGTATCATAAATACTCCTCTCTTATTTATTATCCGGATAATCCATGATAAATAAAAATGCACATTCAATTAAGTAACTGAAGTAATTGGATTTTCTAGTAAAATTTAAATTGAAAATTTACGTTTGCGCTTATTTCGTAAAAAAACAACTAAAAGATAAAGCGGAATGCAGTATTTCTGACGCAACTTCCTCGGATGTGTGATTTTTTGTATCGATTCCTGTCAAAAATTTTGAAGCGATTTAAAACGCGAAAATTGAACACCCGGTTTTTTCATCAATGGAATGCTGAAAGGTTAAAAGTGGTATTATATCGACCTTTCAACTCGATTTGGCTAGATTTATTTAAGTTCTATTGTGATTTAAAGTAGAGTGAATGGCCTTTATTATTATTAAACAAATTCAATTGTATGCTCAATATTTCTCAATGTACCGACGTCTTTTTAATTTTGTAAAACTTCAAATCGATTAAGCAAATTAAAATAAATGTTATTCGGATATCAAAACTTAAAAGCACAAATAATGAAAAGGAAGTCACAAAATAATCTTGAAGACAAAATTTTATAAATAACTTTAAAATTAATGACCTGAGCAAATAAATGAGTATGGCATTATGACAATAAAGAATTGCGAATATAAATCAACAAAAAATGGTAAGAGTTGATTAGACGTTATTCGGTTATTGGGACAATAATTGAACGAATAAATTATGTCTGGATCCATTTAAGTAAAACGCTAATTATACGGCAGCAACTAGAAAAATTAATAAGGAATTTGGAAACGGAAACTATAAAACACCCACGCTAATGAATAAAAAATAATTTAAAGGACGTAAAAGCGGAAGTATGTTAAAAAAACAGCAGCATCAAAAATGAGATCGTATGGTATTTCTAGCAATTTAAATAGGTAAAAGAGTTCGACACACTGCCCAGTTAATGATCATTAAAAAAAATTTTAAGCAGATACACAAATAATTTAAAAAAATTAATGATCCTTAACTTCCAGTGCATTCGTTACCTCAAAATTAGTTGAAATTTTGGCAAAGAAAATATCTGTGTGTTATCCACAAATACATTATCTCAAAATTAAGCAACAATGTCACTTATTGTGTGATTTGTTTAAGTTTGTTCATAACCTGATTTAATCATAACTAAAAGGCACAGTCATCCCTTTATGTACCCTTCGATAACCAATTCTAATTCAAACGACTGTCTTTGTCCTACCTGTCGATTTGACATTCCAATCGGAATACTATTCCCCACTGCCCTAAATTAATTACCCTATAAATAAAATTTATTGCTGAACATAAATTTGGTTTACATGACATCTTCCGCCACTGTTCTGTCAAACGCCAACTCTCTTGTAATTGCTATTCTCTGGTCGCTTGAAGAAAAAATAAAGTGGTGCGCCTGAATTCTTTTACTGACGTCCATCTTCTAGTTCACTCTAAGTAAAAGGTGACTTTCCGAGCTTGGTGCATAATATACCATTATTTAATTACGACATATAAAGTGCACTTTACCATTAGCTTGCAAAGTAAATGTGTTTTTGACAAGACTAGCCGTGCAAAAGCAAAACTCATTACCATATTTCGAAAGTGTAATAAATAGTATAACCACTCCTGGATAAATTTCTTGTCGATCGCGTGATTATGAATAATAAACTACGAAACTCAAAACTCAGTCCGATTGTTTTCAATATTTTCCTCATTACTATCTACTAGAAAGAACCCTAGAAAGTTTTCAAATTTGCAGTAAATTTGTAACCAGATGTCCAAATTTAATCATAAAACACGTAATTAATTTGTCAGTTATCCACATTTATTAATTACCTGCTTTCAAACTATGATTATGTACCTACCGAAGACACATCTGGCGAGAGAAAATGTATCTTATCAAGTTTCAGTTTAAGCAACAGTTGCTTTATTATTTAGGTTTCGTGATAGTTTTATGAATAGAAGGGCAAATCCCTTTTGTACTATTTTAGTCAATTCCATTTTACTAAATTAGGCAATTTTCTCCGTTTGGAGCAGCGATGAAAATTTTGACACAATCGGTGTAATATTACAACCATTTCTTGTTATACCCTAATTAAGTTTTGTATTAACAACTTTGATACTTGCAAACTGAAAAGAAAAATGTCGTCGTCCCAAATTAGCCAAAATTGTCATTTCCTCGGTGTTACTACATTTTCTTCTGCAAAAAAACCTTTGTAGTCACCGTAACAATTCAAACGAGAAGGTACTTGACTTTAGAAATAAAAATCTTGTACAAGTCGCTATATTTTTGACAAAATAAAAGAAGCTTTTAGCTAGGAAAACTTTTCATGTATGTTGACAATTGACATGACAAGTAAACATCTATCAAAATTTACATTTTCAATTCCAAAAATCTGTACAAATGTTAAAATATTTCAAATTTTTTATAAGCACGATAAGCACATGCAGCAAAAATTTCCTAATACGTAGTAATAACTACGTTTTCATTATTCCATAATACTTTTCCTTTTTGTCACATCATTAATCTTGTAGGTACTAATATAATTTAGAGTTACTAAATTCGTTATTAGTTAAGTCGATACCATCAAAGGCATAGGTAATTAATCAATTATTAATTATTTAGCAACATGTGTCATTTTATGGTATTTTTATAAACCAATAGCTTGTTTCGATTAATCAATAAGATCCTTAATCTCAATGTTTACTTTATTAAATTATAACAAGAAATGTTCTGCTGTCAAGTGGAAGAAATTGGAGAAAATTGAACCACATTACTCGCATTACAACGCTATTTTACTCTAAGGTTACAGCGTCATTCTCAAGACTCAAGAATTCCAAAAATTAAGTTTTGGAGATAGGTACCTTTCGAAAACCGAAATTGCATGATAAATTACGCAAAGCCTAAAAATGCGGAGAAAAACTCGATGTATCATTAAAAAGCGATAAATTAAAATGCAAGGCATATCAAAAACAAACACTCGGTAGGGTGTACAGAAAAATATGAAAATTAGTTAATATAAATTCGCCCTAGGTTACATAAAATTTCATTCCGGGCATAATTTTAATTCCCAAAAGATGGGAAGTGTCAGAGTACCGTCATATCGACGGATGCATCTAATCAAAGAATTAAATTGCAATTTTAAAAACATTGGGAATAGAAGTCATTTATCACCGAATAGAAAACACAATTGGATGAACTTTTATTTTATCGGATGTAAAATCTAATAGTAAGCAGAAAGAAGAATGAAATTGATGTGGAGAAGATGCTAAGTGAGTAAGACGCAAAAACGTGAGAAGAAATATCTGATGTGAAAGTAAATTGTAATAGGGGCAAAAATATGCGTTATTTCTGTTGATTTAATAAAAAGTAATTAAGAAAATAATTAAAACGAAATGAGATTATATCAACTAAGAGCTAAGTCAATTTGAGATATATCAATTCATGGTATTGACAAGCAATGTCCTCGAGCAAGTAAGTAATAACCCTTATTAGCTCTAATGAATTTTCTTTCAAAGGAAAATGAGAATACACGTTTTTTTCCAATAGCAGGGGTGCAGTAGCATCAACATCTACGTTTTTTTTTGAAGAATTATAAACCATTTAAACAGAAAAAGGTGAAAAGAAAGTGAACCCGGTCGATTCTGCTCAAATCTTAAATAAATCGATCAACAAAGTGACAGCACAGTGGCGGAACGACCTTAGAATTATTCGTATCAATGCCAGATGACAGCACAACAACAGCGTAACAAAATATAATAAACCTAAAAAGCTGGTTAAATCCCGATTTTTTCAAGTTAAAGAAAACGTGGTCTAGGTGAAATATTCAGTTCTGGTTAGTCCGGCCCTTATAAATACTGTATTATTTAATTAAAGTACCTACTAAAGAAAGAGTTAGTAAATAAAGTTACGTTCGTACTAAAATATAACGCAATAGTAATAAAGGAAATTTGGACGGAAGGAGCTATTAAGCTAATTTTCTCCAGGCAAGTGGCGTGACCATTTATTCGACTGCAAATTAAATTATTAAATGCGTAAGGGTTGTCAAATACAGATTCAGTCTAATGTCGTTCGTTCGTTATATCAAATACAAAATACTCAACTAATTTATATTCAAATTGGAAAAAAAACTGAACGACGTGATAAATTTTCAAATTATCTTATCGGGCCCTAACAAACTTTCGAGTCGATGATTTTATTTACATATTTTTTTTATTGAAAATATTAATTATTCTTTTTTCACCGAAAACCAGATTATTAATTTTGATGTAATTTTCCTTTTCGCGTTTTACAAAACGAATATTTAAAACTGATTACAATGTATCATCCGGGTACTACGTGTTTTGGTTCGAATTAGCAAAAATTATCATAGATCGACGCTACATTTACATTGGTGACAACTCACTAAATTGGTGACCCCAACAAAAAACTAAACAGTGCTTGGATTGACCACCACTGAAAAGGTAGAAAAAAATTGGAATATTTTCGTTTTATTACCACTTTTCCGAAAGTTTTGATAGGGTCCTATTTCATATACAAAAATAATTTATCCTGCTGGCAAAGTAATTATTTACTTGAAATACTTTTACGTTAATGAGTTTCTAAAAGCGATCCTTCTCAATTTCCGCAGTTATCCTTTGCGTCACCCTTTTGTATCGTTTGCATGTTTGCCCAACAAACTGATTCGGAAAATGCAGTATTAGGGTTTTTAACTTTTCTTGTTACAGTAACTGAAGTTGAAAATTTAATTATTTTAAAAAATATTCAACTTCCCATACATAAACTTGTATCCTTCGGCAACTTTTCAGAATGACAATTTCTTTCGAACATATAATAAAAAAATGCAAATTTGTCGACAAACTTTCCACTCTAAAAAACATAAAAATATAGGAAAAATTATCTTAGGGTAAATTTCTCTCAGATTACTGATTGTGGTGTAAAAATATTTGTGTAAAGAAAACTTGCAACAAAAAGTTCACATGGAACCTTTTTCCTGAAAAAATTGAATTAGTAGCAAAATTTTAGTATGCAAAAATTAACGTCAAGTCACACGTTAAAGTGGGAAATTTAGGGAAAATTATTAGGTTTACTAAGTGAGCAGCACTTAACACAATTTTCGTTAAATGCAAATTAAGGAAAATTTTCAAACAATATTAATTCGTTAAAAATGGAAATTAAATAACTGAACTTTACACAAAAGGACGATATCATAAATTCAGTGGAGAACAGGTTTCACTCTCTTTATTATATTTTTTTATAAGAAGTTCAAATTTGAAGTAACATAAAAACAATTCTTTAGTTGCTATATCCAGCTTCAAGACAAAAAGTTTCAGAGAAAAAAATTTTCATAAAGTAATATTTATACTGTACCTAATTAAAACATGAATTTGATTAATACTCGTATTCATTAAAATTTTAAAAGGAAATGGTAGGGAACGGCTCCGAGCAAGATACGCCACAAAAATTAGAGATAAGAATTTGAATTCCTTGCTCGTATAAAAGTTGATTTTTTGTAGGAAAATTTTTTCGTGATGCAACGAAATTTGCTTTTGATCAGATTATTTCTGACACATCGTAAAATATAAAATTATATATTGTAGTCGGGATTAGCTAAGACGGGCCCATAACGTGCTCGAATTTTCCTTATTTACTTTCAGGAAAGTGTGTAAGTTATAATCAGATAAAAACCAATACGCAATTCATGTAAAACACGACACGATGCAGTGTTGCACCAAAGATAATAGGTTTTCCTGTTCCACTCGGAAGAAAGATGTGAGCTTTTCTAGAAAAAGCACCAGCAGAATTAATGATATTCATTCCGCAAGCGTTTAATTAAACTGTGCAGAAAATATTTTACCGAGTCTTTTAACTTTAAATAACCAGAAACTATTTTGATTATGCAACAACTACAAACAAAAATACACTGCAAAGACAAATTTGTCGCTTTTGTTTTATTTACAATGTTGGTAATTGGCAAAATTAATTAAATTAGCAAGACCTCGTTAAAGCTGGTAGTTGGAAAATAAAATTTGAATTGAGAAAAGTACCTCGTAATATAATTGTAAAATGGTAAAAATTTAATGTCGATGGAATAATAATACATATGTGTAAAGCATTTGAATCTTATAAGTAATTAAAGTCCAATCGCATTGATCATTGATAACGGAATCGAGAAATACTCATTTCAAAGATTAAAGACATTTCGTCTTCCTCTGAGTTTATATCAGCTTGTCACTTATTACAACGTGCTCTATTGTGCTCCCCATTTCATTACATCTTTTATTTCTTACTACAACCCTTACCATCTCGCTTCGTATTGAATTTTAAAACTATTAAGAAAGAGCCCAAGTCATTTAAATGTCACATTAAACGAGGATAAGTTTTTGTTATCTTCATCCAAACCTATGTCACACATCAGATATAAAAAAAATATATACCCTATTAATATAAATCAAATTTCTACGTATGTTTATTACGATGATCCCTTATAGCCTGGATTACAGACCTAAGTTAGAACTGTCAACATTTCCTAACAGCGAATCGCTATTGAGCTTTTATCCTATTGTATCTCAATAATTTATTCCATCCGCGATAAAATAATCATACAGTTAACTAATTACTAAAGAGATTAGCACAATACATTTTCAACAATTTATAACAAAACATAAAATTATTTAGCCCAGTGCCAGCGTTTCTCAACTTTTTTTTAATTCTTATATCACTTGGTAGTTTTTAAGAGAAAGGCTGTAATTTTCACACTAAAACTTCTTGATTGATCTAATTAAGGTGTAGTCGATTTTGTTTTGTAGCTTAATCTGGTGCTAGCAATCCTGAATCTGACTATACGTAATAATTAGCGTTACTAACAGACAGATGGATCTGGAATGTTATTAGTATAAATATTTAACAGAAGTTATTTAAAGTTACAAATATTAAAAACAATAAAAAAAACTTTGATTGCCTCCTATCTGTAGATTTTGAATGATAATTAAAACTATAATTATTTGAATGTGTGATCTGGAAACTTAATAAACCTTAACATTGCTCTCCTGTAAAATTTCAATTTACGACTTGTTTCCCTTTTCCAAATTACTTCAGATTTCATCTTATTAAATATTTATTGCCGTGGGAATAAAGTTTTATATTGAAAAGATTAATTAAAGTAGGGTTACAGAAAATTTTGAACTTTTTAGAGGAATTGCATGCGTGGGTACAAGGTTCTCGCTTTTACTTAGCAAAATTTACTGAAAGCTGCCGGAAAATGATGTTCCTCGTGGCCCGCAAAATAAATAAAAGAAAAATTGTCTCCCTAAAATATAATAAGAAATAGCCAAACTTCATATTATAAAAATTTTTATTCAAAGTTGAAAAATTTAATGGTAAACAAAATGACACGAAACAGTTGATATAATTTCTGTTTTTGAATTAATTTATGTAATGTTAAAAGTTAAATAATCGTTATTCTTTATGCAGATTTGATTAACATATTTTTACTTTTGTTCAAATTTATTTTACATTTGAACAGGAGCGTTTTGAAAAACAAAATTATTTTGCATAATTTTGCGGAAATGAGAAAAAATTAGATTTAACGTAAAATAATATTAAGGAACAGGACGAATCGAGTTAAAATGTCTTGCATGAACTCACCATTGGTTAACAAAGTTATAGTTTTGTTCTAAAAACATATTTTAATTTTTCACATTAAATAAGAACGGAACGCACTCGTTTAATTTTGAGAACCTCTGATTTGAGTATATTAACGATTTGTGCAAAACAAATCACTGTAGGTTTGTTGATTTAACGTAAAACCTCATGCATAATGGAGAAGAAAATTTGTGAGACTAAAATCTAACAAATTCGAAGTAAATTTACCAAAATGTCAAGTCTTTCTTATTAAGATTTAAATTTTATCTCAAGTTAAGGTGGCCGTTACAAATACAATCGTTGTGAACGACTTTCGCGTGCCAACCCTAAATAAAATTTTTCGGCTTAAGTCGACCTGAAAGACCTTAATGAAATTTAAATTATGCTTATCATTAGCGATTCTTTCACTGTCGTCTTTCCACAGAAAGAACTCAAAAGTAATTTCAAAAAAGCAAAATTGAATTAAATTTTTTTAACAAAGAAAAATAAATCTTTGGGCTGAGAGTTACGTTTGTTAATTTAAACTACAAAAACGTCTTCGAGGCAAAGTTTTCGTTAATGCCAAACATAAATTTGTTATATTATAATATCGTGTAATGCAATTTTAAAGGGGAAGCGAACACTATTTCCAGGATGAACTTTTCGCCTTCATGTATTAAAGCAATTTTAGCAAACTATAATTCGGAAGTTCTTCCAGATTAAAAAGTGAAACGTGAAAATACGAAACACAAAGTATCCATGTTATGTAAATTAATAAATAAAACTTCCAAGTTGTATTGGAGGATAAATTTGAATTGTAGAGTAGGAAAACCTCTTAATCGACTTTACAATTTATGCAAATTTGCACACACTAATCTCATGCATCACTAAATTCCAAACTAAAATTTGGAGCACGTGTGCTAATACCAATTGCGTACAATCAAAACCCTTAATTGGCTATCAACATATGGACTCTTTTGCATCTAATCCATCCTTCACAACTTGTTAATTACATCAACCAAGTAGCAGCAACAACAACAAAAGAGATCAATCATAAAATTTCATCTTATAATAAGAAATGAAAGATGATTAAGCCTGACACGTTTCGTATATCCGAAAAAATAAGGAGGAAATGAAAAATCTGAATTGTCTGTTATTAGAATATTAGAGCGTTCTTAATACTCAAAAAGAGATATTATTTATTTCATTCGATGGGAGAAGAACGAAATGAAAAAGCGTTCGCCCGAAAATAACGTGGGACAACATCTCCTCAAAAACTTCATCAACGGATATACGAGCAGTTATTGACAAGAAATTGCATTTCGGTCTTCGACTCAACTCGATGATACATACTTGCCCATTTTCAGGACATTTATTATAAAATCAATCTGACAAGAATCAAATTGACCAAAAAATTACAAAAAAATGAAACTAACCGAAATTTATTGCCAAATGTTATCTTTTTCGATTTCAAAATAAAACCGTCATCCTAATTAGTGTAATTACTTATGTACATCGTTTACCTTTCAATTTAAAAGCTATAATATTAGTTTATATTATGCACTTCATGTTAAAATTTCAAAGCTTCGCTCAATTTGTAAAATACGATGAATATGTGCTGAAATTACATATAAACGGTCGGGTTTCAACATAAAGAATATTTCAAAAAATTATTTTAATGGTATGGTCACGCAAAATAAGTTGGTCGTTTTGATTAAAAAACTGTCGAGTTAGATTTGAAATGGAAATAAAAAATACCAGGATCAAAGAGTGATGAAAATCTGCTGTCTACAAAATTATGGAAAATGTTTGAATGACCATTCAAAAGTGAATTCAGAAAGCTTTTGCGATACACTGAAGAACTATTATATTTAACATATTGAAATAATAACATAAAAAGAATATGTTCCGATTTTATTCAAGATTTTACCGGTGAAGTAATCTCATACGAGTCGGTTATCTCTCCATACTCCGTTCTTCAACTAAGTAGCACCGTAGAGAAGTAGTGGCAATATTAGCATAAACCCGATCGATATTATTTATAAAAATGAAGAAAAAAAGTAAGTAAAATTGTTATTCAAAAATTTTGTAATTTTATTACGTAAGCATTTATAAAATATAATATTTTGCTAGAAAGCTACTCCTCTTCGGTGTCATTTAAAGAAGTGCATCTCATTATTAGGTCCTTTATCTATTACTATTATTAACCAAAAAAGTTTACTAACCTACATATTACATTTACAATATTAAATTTTTGCAAATTTTTAAGATAACAAAGCTCTTCATGCAGGGCCTAGTAAGACTTTCAGAAAAAGAGTTCTAAAAAAATATAGCACTAATGCTCGGTTTTATGGAACTTAAAATTAAAAATGAAAATGGTATGTTATCATGTGCTCCTAAGTATTTAGTATATAGGACGTAGAACAGGACACTAAATAAACCACGAAAAAAGTTGAGACATTTATCGAGATGTGAACACGCATATCATGGATAAACCAATTAAGAGGTATAATAATAGAAGACTAATCATGATTGAGTATAGTTAAAAGGAGAAAGTAGCAATATATCGCATGTATATAAGAAGAGAAGGATAAAACTCCACAGTACATACTATGCGTATGTCTTATACCTTAACCATAAAAAGACTAAGATACATCGGTTTTCTTTACCGGATAACCAAGAGCGCATGGCGCTAAACGACAAATTTTATGAAAGTGGCGCCATCAGACGTTAAACACGGGTACTTATCAACCCACCCTCGTAAGTAAAGTTTCTACCAACTTATTACATTTACTAAGTTTCCCTCGTGTATAGTATAATTTTTGGATGCTGCTAATTATCCTAATTTATTTCCTCCTTATAAACTGCAGCACGAAACCGTTTTTGAAAAGCGCACCTTAATATTTTCGGTCACGATATCCTGTCTTTCACGGAGAATTTCACTTTAGATTATTTTTACAACGATGCGATGTGCACATAGTATATATTTTTAATAATAAATGGCTACGTTCTAATAATTCCATCACACACCAATATATCAGTAAAATAGAATGGAACAAATAATAAATCACTCCTAATCCGGGAAATTTTTCATTCTATAAAACAGTTCAGTACGTAAATTTTTAATACTACTTCCAAATACATAAAAGTCGGATTTATGTTACAACAACATTGGTGGGAATGTTTAAAAAATTACGTTATCCATCCGCAAATTTGAATTTTCACTTGAAACTTCCTCGTATTTTTATTTTTGGTTGTATCTGGTTACAATTTATAATTAAAGGCAAGCAATCCTCATTATCTGCTTCATATTCGTTTCCCCTAACTTCATTGACCCATTTTCTTTGGGCATTCAAATCACACATTTCTACTGTTGCATCAAAGCGAAACATCCAAGTTGTTAATATATTGGAAATTATTTGTAATTGCAACGGCTTGTATACCACAATTCAATAAAACTCTAACGTACAAGGGAAGGTTAGAAAATAAACTAAAAGAAAAATGAAAAAAACAAAATGCATTTGATTTTGGATGAGCGATGAAAGAAAAATTAAATTTGATATAAAATAAATGTCGTCCAATAAAAAGACAATATTTTACGAATGTGCCGCATTAATCTTCGCCCAAAAAAGTTTGCTTCCGATAAAATTTAAAATATTGGAAAATATAACGTCTCACCTGTGGGATGCCATTAAAATCTATCGTTCGACGCGGTTGAACAAAATTTCGTACCGAACATTAAATTATTAAAAAAAGTCCCCAAAGCACAGAAATCCAATAAGTTCGACACACCGTGACAATATTTTTGCTCCAAACCACAATTTGGTTACGCCGTGAAAGATGAAGCACAAAAGTATGCGCGACACATTGTTGTTAAGGAAAAATGGAGATGATATCGAATGTTTGCTGGTGAATTTTCCTTTTTTATTTATATACAGTACACTTACGGAAAATTTAATTCAGAATTCGCATCAGGTAGAAATATATTTAGATGGAAAACACTCGAGCTTCCGTGAGAGTTCGATACCCATTTCGAGGTGTAAAGCAAAAGGTACGATTCTCTGGAGGACTATTTTTGTCCCCCCAAAGACGCAGTCCAAGTTCAAATCACCATACTTTTTATTGAAAGTTAAAATCAATTTCGCATTTTTAAAAGTTTTCCCTTGTCAGTTATCCTTAACAATTGAAAAATAGTTCCGGTGTTAAAATGTAATAAAGTTTTTCAAAAAAAGAATTTTTAAATAATTACCGGCGAGAGCGCAAACCCCTTGATGTCCATTATTCGATGAAGTTAACAGAGCTTTGTGACAAACTTTTCTTCAAAGCGCTCCTATTATGGTAACTTCATTAATTACGCAATTTATTAAAATAATAAGCTTTATATAAAAAGAAAAAAAGGTATCGAAATTAATTAGTGTCTAATAATATTACTCTTGCTTAATATTAAGCAATTTAAATCACAAGGGAAACATTAATTATGCAATTAATATTCAAAAATAATTCCATTTACAGATGATCGCAATCACGTAATTGCGAACCAAAATCCCAGCAACATTACAGATTTACAAAATATTAATTAAATTACCTAAAATTTTATTGTTTATGTAAAATAGAATTATTACTAAAAAATCACATATCTAGGTGCTAACAAACGACTTAATACCCCCGCAATAAATTAGAAGATAACAATTAAAAAGCTTTTATTATAATTTACTATCTCGCATGTGAATTTTCTATTAATTACTCCCATTTAAATAAACTCGGTTAATTTAAATTTTATCAACATTAAACATTTCACTTTTATCTCTTAATTTTAGCTTGACATCTTTTCAAAGGGGTTCCAAATCAAAGTTATGCATAAGTGCCCAAACTAATTTTCCTAAATTGAAACTTCATTATAACTCAATTTTTTCTGTCATTTCCCGTTGTAACTGATTTTAGTAAATTTCAAGTTTGAGAACCACTGTATTAAATGTTTTACTAATAGAGCTGTAAAAGTAACGCTGAAAGAGTGGACATTTACCGTCTAAAAAAATTAGCAGTCGAAAAGTAAATTATTGATTTTCTTTTAAATAGTGTAGGGTAGTTCGAAAAAAAAGTGATGTTTCTAGAAGTCATTACAAAATTAATTCATAAAAATATAATGGAAGGATTTTGTTGTTAAATGTCGTTCAAATGTCAGATCGTCTGAACTCAAAAGTCTGAAACCCAAATCAACGATAAGTACCTTTCCTAGTCTGAAATACCACCAGGAAAGTAAATGAAAACATTTTCCATCTAAATTTTATTTTCTTTCGCTTAGTTACTTTTAAAAATGATTAAAATTTTAAAATATAATCGAGTTAACAATTAGATCAATTGGAAAATTATTTTAAGCTTTCAGTAGCGTTTGCAGCTTTCATCAGAAATGTATTAGTAAGTCATTTACATGAAAATAGATATTACAATGTATTGTCATGTAGATCTAGATAAATATTAAAAGTAGGGTTGTAAACATTAATTGGGCGTAGAAGATATTATATGAATGAAGCATTTAAGCTAATTTAGGCAATTATTGATTGCAAAGTTTCGATATTTCAGGTTGGATTTGTTCCGGTTGCAGGTTGGATTTGTTCCGGTTGCTGGATTATATTGGTGATACGTGCGCTCGGCGTAAATAGTTATAACAAGGCTTAGTAAAGGGCGGGGCTACCACGGATGACAATAACTGGTGCAACCGATAACTGACGTTATTATAGTTCCGTTGACTTAAATATCCCAATTTAGGGCATGGGTTGGCTATTATAGAGATATTTTCTCTCTAATATATGAACGGGGGGGGGCGAGCTAAACTTACAGAAAGAACCAATACAATACCAAAATATTATGTTTACAGTTTTTGGCCAATTTCGCCCCAAACGAACAATCCATAAAATTTTAAGTTTATATTATTTGTTATTTACCCCCTCAAATACCATGATTTCAAAGGAAAATTTTTAAAATCGTTGGTCCAGTTAGCAGAGTTCCTTACGCCAAAGATTTTTGTGACAGGTACACGCTAGCATTTTATTTACATGATGAGTTTTGATAAAAGTTGCAAACGCACGAGACAGCAAAAATAATTGTCTAATAGATGTTATTAAAATTGTAAAGCCGACAATATTTTAAAATTTTAATCATTATTAATTTTCACGACTTAGAAATTTATATAAACTTTTATAATATAAAACAAAGATAATAGAAAATAACTGTGTTGGTGACTGTAAAATTAGGTACGAAAGCGGTTGAGCAGAACGAATTGTTTGTGAATGCAGTAAGGTGAAACTTGCCTAGACGACGAGATTCTCTGGAATGGACCACCTTTCATTTATTCAACATTTACTGAAAAATTAACTTAAAAAAGTAGCTTTATCCATGAGCCTTTAACCAGCAGTGTTTTTTTAAACAGTAGGTATACTTTAAAGTTATTACAGAACCCACAGTAATAATATATTACGTATCTAGCTTGTCAAAGCGAGGCCTAGCCGAGTATTGCAGATGTGCATGTCACCCTGATTTTTGTTAATGTTGATAATTCATCGACCCAATGAGCCCTACTGCTTTAAGTGCAATACCTTTATGATAAACAAACACTGGATTTCTTAGATAGTACATTATTTTCAGATTAGTAAACTTTTTTGGTCAAGAATAAAAATAAATTAACAAACGGATCAAGAACGCGCCTATAAATTCACAGATGAGGAAGAGCTTTCTAGCAGATTATAATATTCTATATTATGAATTATTGACACGAATCAAATGACGTAGTTACTTGTTATTCTGATTTAAGTTAATTACAATTTGTGTTCGTTACTGAATGAGTTTTACACAAACTGGGGTAATATTTACAAGTTTAAATCAACATATTATACAGGATGGTTAATAATAACAGAAAGTCTGAAGCTAAACCAGCGTTGCCACAGTTAAAAAATAAAAAGTACTTCTTGAAAACTAAAAAGGTACTAAATGATTGTAAAAGGTACTGAAGTTAAAATTTTACTGCAGCCATTCGATATACATTTTCTCAAAGCGTACCATCATCATCAAGCTTTTTACATTCTAAATAGAATATTGCTTTCCCTTTTTGGGAATTACAAATCCGATTAGCGGGGTGGATTAGTTCCCATATTACATATTTTCGATAAATCAATATCGATTTCACCACAGCGTGTGCATGCCCACTGAAAAGCCGAGCTAAAAAATTCTGTATAGTTCGCGATTTGAACCCAGAATTTCCGCTCTGTGCTCAACCAGCTTGAACTTGAACAAATCTTTATTTAATTAATATTTACAACTTTTTGCAGGTGCAGCCGAACGCACAGCGCCGGGTGAACCTGCATTATTGGGTTTACAAGAAACAGGAGCACCTCGTCGAAGACACATCTCCAAATAAAATTTAACAATAATAAAATATTTTTCAAAAATTAATTTTTTTTTCTTTTGTAAATTAATATTTGAGTTGCATTTAAGGTAAGTATCTTTTTGAATTTGTTGGAAAAATTTACAAAAAACCAACTTAAGACTATTTTACAAACTAAGATAAGAACAATTAAAATGACTTATAACTAGAAATATTTACAATGGCTTAAAATTGAATTTAAAATTGACAAAAATAAACAAAAACGCACAAAATATCACATAACAAACGCAACAAGACAAAAACAACGAGACAAAACAGCAAACAAACAAGGAAGAGACGCTGTCGCAGCTCCGACACGGATTATACGCTTTAAGCGCGCTGTAGTTACTCAACCAGCGGTCACATCACTCCACGGCTGTGGCTCAAGCGTAATATCTCTCAAAGCGTAAATACATAAATAAATATTAGCATATTCTAATATTAGAATTAATATTAATATTAGGGGGGGAGGGGTAAAGGAGGCAGCTGCCCCTCTGCCATCCTCCAGGTCAGAGAACGATTTTGTAAAAAAAAAAATTACACAATACTTGATTTTATATAATTTTTAAATAAGATATATTTAATAAAATTTTCAAAAATTGTTTCTATTTTCTAAAGTGTCTGGATCCTCTCCTCCAAAATGTAAAGAAACGGGCGTGAAACCGGGGGGTCTAGGGGGTATTTTCAAAATTGATAATGACACAAATTTAATTCCAAAGAAAACGTATTTTTCTTTATTATACCTGACCTCCCAGATATCCCGGTTTTTCGATTGTTTACTTTTAAAGGTACCCACTATGTCAGGGAAAGATATTTTCAGGAATATCAACTACATACTACAGAATTTTATCTCATTTTTAAGTATTTTTCTATGGGGCTTCCAAACCAATTAGATATCCCAAAATGTAAAGAAATTGACGTAAAACCGGGGGGTCTGGGAGGTATGGAATTCTAAAAATGACTTTAAAAATTGATAAAGCCGCAAATTTAATTCTAGAAAAAACATCTTTTTTTTTAATGGCTGGAGGGTATTCCATACCCCTCAGTTTTCCGATTGTTTACTTTTAAAATTACCCTCCAGATCAGGACAAAATTTTTTCATGACCATAAACTACATAATACTTAATTTCATCTCATTTTAAAGTGCAATTTCGAATTTTTAGGACAGCTAAGCCCTTAGCTAATTTTGCGCCTCAAATTTGTGCACCCTTGCCCTACGTCACTTTGGCTTCCCCCTGCCCCCCTGGCTCTTGGCTACTTAAATTTTTTTACACATTTAATATTTCACCAACCCAAGTTTTTAAAATTTTCTAAAACTTGCGGTTTTAAATGATTAAAATTCTTTTATAATAATTTTTTTTTCGATTTTGCCCCCCCCTGAAAATGGTCCTATGGACGCCCATGGTTTTTTCGGTTTCATATGGGAAGCCCTGATTGTTATATTCATCTTTAACTCCCCCCTTGATTGTAGTACGAATTACTATAAATTGTGGAAATTGTCAATTTGAAGCAAATATTTGTAGAAGTTTTAGTAATTAGTAATATCTACAATTGCTAGCCATTATTTACTACAAAGTTTGCCTACAAAACTTTAATGGAAGATAACTACAAGTTTATACTGATTCTTATCTAACTACAAATTGTAGTACTTTGTATTACAATTGTACTATAAATTTGTGGTAACATAGGAATCGACTGTTGCAACATTCTGAAAAGTTTCACTTTGCTTTTGTTGTTTGGAGTGGCGATGACTTGCCTTTTATTCAGGGTTGCCAATAAAACAGGATTGAAATCGGAGTAGATTTGAGAAAATTCAAATTATCTGTCAGTGTTCTTATAGAAAAAAGTACCTACTATAAATGTACTAAACAGAGTCACCAAAGTAAAAAAAAGCACCTACTGAATTTTTCGAGGTAGCACTAACTTTTATTTGAGGGTAAAAAGTACTGAAAAAGTACAGATGTACACTGATGGTGGCAACACTAAGCTAAACGACTTGACTTTCATGGACTTGATTGACAAGGTAGTTTTTGATTAGGTGGTCAGATGTTGATAAGTTTAAATTATTAAAGGGTTTTTCTTAAATACAATTTCTACAAAATAATTATTTTATGATTGGAAAGTGACTCATTTCGGTCTCATTTCGAGATAAAAATTAAATTTTAAGTAATTTTATTATTTACTGAAAAATATCTTGCCTCGTGGAAACCCCAGAAAAACTGCTGTACGCAATTCAATACTACAACTGCAGATAGTTCAAATTTAATTAATAATATTGAAATGTCATTTCGTTTGACCGTTCAAATATTTAATTAATTCTAACATAATTATGTACATACAATTATTACAAAATTAAACTCGCTCTATAAAGCCACACAAGTTCCTTGGGGGTAAACCATGTTTTCAATTATTATACATTATTTTCAACACAAGTAATTAGAAAAAAAGAGAAACTCTGGTGTTCATAATTTATCAAAGCCTAAAATTATTGCATATTATCACTATTTACAATATTACAAAAATATTCAAATAACCATTCCTATAATTACCCAATAAAAATTAGGATGAATTATTGCTAACAAACGCTAATCAATTTCATAAAAGATAATAATATCATTCAATAAATTTAAATAAATTATAAATAATTTAAAAATAAAATAGGTTATGTTTAAAGTATTATTTTAATTTTGTATCCCTCTGTTCTAACGGACGGTTACTTGACAGTCAATTTTGTGATCTCTATTTAAATTATGAAACTGTTTTACAAAACTGAGGTAATAAAAAATGTTTAAAAACTCTTTCAACACGATGAAATGCGATGCTACCTAAACGTTTAATTTTTCAGTTACCAATGTCAAGTTTTCCATCTCAGAAAGTCAAGCGAGCAGTGCCTTATTACAACTCCGAAACAAATTGTTTTGGACAGAAATTCTACGTTTGAAAAAACCTTTTTTTTTTCGTTCAGTTCTATGTACTCAAAATTAGGACAATCGCTTTCAACACCTTGTACATTTTAACCTACAATCTAAATAGCATCACAACGACCCCCCCCCCTGCTCAGCATTCAATAACCCAATCGACAAACGCAGGTAATTCCTTGACAAAACTAATTTCCATACGAATTAGGGCATAGTAGTACAAGAAAACTCATTAGGTTATTGTTGGTAACAGCGGGCATAATGTACAAACAATGAGAATTTCAATTAGAAGTTGGAGTAACAAGTTTGTAATCAGATCAACAGTCCCTTCGAGAGTTAATTTCATAGATCACAGCTAACGTTGATTAAACTATTGTAACTTATACCTGGCAAGAGTACCAATATAATACTGTGGGTGTACGGTGACCAAGAATCTCTTCAGTTGTTAATTTTAAGTTACGTAACTATGCTGCAACCGCGTCATGTCCACAAATTTAGCGAGGAAAAATCTAATTTTAACAATACCGAAAATAAGAAGCAAAACAAAAACCAAAATATGCAAGGCACGATACGAAAATAGATTAATTAAATTACTACCAAAGTTCTTTAAATATGGAGAACGTTGTGTGCTTACATTCGCATTCCACGTCAAACCAATCTTGTCCAAGCTCCATTACAATTACCGTGCACGATTGAACCTTAAAATTTGCACTATTAGTCAATCTATCTAAAAAAAAAATGTCCGACACGTACACCTGATGAATGTAATTTTCTCCATCTAAACGCTTTTAAAATGGCCCATAAAACATGCAAAACTTAAAACTGCGTCTACCACCGCAATCGTATTCACATTAAAACAAAAATATTGCAAAATTCATCTAGAAAACGACCACATTGAAAATCTATCGTTCTTCCCAAATAAATTTCGAAATTTCTTTTAATGTCCTATAAATTACTCCAAGCACGAGCTGGATGCATATTTTTATTTTATTACATTCTTGACCTGAAGATGCAAGTCTGCGGGCATCTCTAATTTAATGAAGCTTTTATATTATATCGAGACAAATAAATCGATTTTCTGTTATCGTTATCAATAAAAAAAATTCAATGAAAACACTTAAGCAACAAAAAGTTCACGTTTAAAGTTATCAAACAATTTTAAGAAATCAGAAAAACAAAATTATACCTTTCGTCATTTAATAAAAAAACTTTTTGTATACTTCCTTTCAAACTGTCATCAAACGAGAAAAGTCCAACAAAAATAACCGAATTACAGTCACAATTTTATTTTTACTTTGGTAAAATTACGGAATTAAGCTCATATTTGTCGTAAAGTTTAGAGTTAATTGCTAAGAAGCGCCACATCAAATACATTAAATTCTATGCTAATTACACCAAATTCATTATTGTAATAAATTGTGGTTTTATATAATTTCTAATTCTACTTATTTGTAATGAAAACATGTTAAATTATAAAGAACATTTTCAGATATTGTTGAGTGTGCATTTTCTGCCGTATTTCTCTCAGACATTGGAAAAACTGGGGTAAATTCTTTTGCTTCGACAGTCGCTCTAATTTTTAGATTTTGGACTAAATTAACAAAAACAATTTTATTTTCATTCCGTTTGTTAACTTTAACTGCTTATCATCAAAATCTATACTTGGCGTAATCTGACAGAACAATGACGGAACAACATTACAATTCATCACATCATTAACTAATTTACAACAGTGGTGAAACAGTATCAGATCTGAGTGTTAATTGATATGCTTAACAATGACATTTACTTGAATTTAAATCTGTTCGTAACGCATGAAATAAAAGATGCCAAAAAATGACAATCCACATTGAATATGTGGTCGAAAAGATAACCCACACTTGGACTATACTTTACGAGGAGGTATCCAATTTTTCATAAGACCTATAGGGGACCTACAGTTTAAAGTGAAATCTTTATATTGAGAATGGTTACTAGTAGATCACAAATCTGAATAAACAATCATATTATGTAAAAGAAATTTTAATAAAGATATTTATTTGAATACATCTTCAAATGTTCAAGGCATCAATTGAGCTTAATCAGAGAAACTTTGTAACCAACTTATAATTTTAGAAACGAAATTTTTGTTGTAGGAAGGTTTCCCACGTCCATATCTACCCCATCTCTTCCAAAGAGAAAGTATACATTAATAACTTGAAATGAATACCTACAAGCCCAATCAAAAGACAATTAGGACTATTTTGTAAATACGAAGGAAGATATTAATAACAAAAAAGATATTACTCAACTATACTTTACCCTCTGTTCAAACCAACTCAAAATAATTATCAATCTCTAGACTACCCTAAATTTTGGGTAGCTTAACCCAAAAGTGATAAAACGGTTTTCCATTCTTCCTAATGAAAATTCATTTTATATTTTAACCACTTATAAATTAAATCGAGATAAAAGAAATTCAAGAAATAAAAATCTTAAAACTTTTTGATTATTTGAAACCTGAAGAACTTTTTTAAGTTTATAACTTTCAGAGATAAAATCAATTCGTGCGTTCGGGCGTTAAGAATTAAGATTTCTCCTGTAAATTTACTTTCTAAAATAAAGTAATTTTTAGTTTTGCTTTCTGAAACATCTTGTAATAAAACTGGAACGGAAAAATTATCCCCAATACAATTTTTTCAGCTTTCCAATTTTCTTGTATTAATTTTTCTTTCAAAGTCGTAAACAATTATTACGTTTTAATTAAAGTTTCTCAAGTTATAATAGTCTTAGTTCAGAAAAACATGGACAGTGCGATACCATTAACAACCACTAAGTAAACCCTCAATATATAACTGAGCCTACCGGATGCAAACCAAAAGCGAGAAGTTGGTTTGAGTTCACGAATATTTTACAACTTCCGTCCTTAATAAAATTGACTAATGGTAAAACATTTGAAAATTAATTTTCTCAAAAATGCTTTCACTAATAAGAAAATACGCTTAGCTGCAAAAAGCTAACCCCAAGCCTTAAATAACCATTTGTAATCGTTTCGATGGCAACGTCAATGACAAAACAATTTTATAGCAGTTGAAATAATAAGAACTTGCGGTTAGTATGCAAATAAACCGAAACAACAAAAAATGAGAAAGAAACATTGAACCCTTCAAAAACTCGACAAGAAAACTTATTTTAAACCAAAACAACCCCTAAATCCTCGTAATCAGTTAACTCCCGCATGATAAATAAATAAGATCCTCCTCAGTTCGGGTAGCTTTGTATAATTTATCTTAAGAAAAATTACAACTGCGAAACAAAAATTTTTTCTTTAAAAAACTAATTAGGGTCTCGATTCAACTGTGAAAGGCAATAATTAAGACATTTTTTCGGATCACAAAAACCATAATAAAAGGAGTCGCTTCAAACTATTGAGGGGCCAATTGTCTATTCAATTGTATTTTTCTCGAATTCATAAATATAGGTAAAGTGTACGAATGAATGGTCGACTAGCTTTCACAATCGGAAAATATTATGTAAATAGGGCGGGAAAACTAAGAACGCCAATATTGTCGAAATGTTATATTTCCAAATTCACTTTTGAATAGCACTTTAACTATAAATAAAATTTTTGCCTAAATAAAATACCACTAGTTCAAATTTTCATTGTATATTTTGAACGTTGTTTATTCCTTTTCACCCACTTGTCATAAAATATTTATGCCATAATCCCAGGCTCCATATAAATTTTAGAAAAATCGAAGGGTGAGCTTTTCGGCATTAGGTACTGTATTTTGCACGCACCACACACATCACAATTGCAAACTTAATTAAACAAATGCAAAACTCGTTCTAATCGATTCTTATCAAAATTCAAATATTAAGTAAGTAAGACGTGTACCAATTAAGGTACGATACGGGAATAGAATTTCGAGACAATTACCAGAAATTCAGATTGCAAATCAAACCCTCACGTACGCGTGTGAGTCCCTAACGAAAAGTATCCACAACTTTCAAAATTACTTTACCGGTAACATAAATCAAACCCGTTGATAAAATACATTTTTTCGTTCCGAATCAAAAAACTTGCGCTATTTGTCAGAGAACTTCGGCTTATTAAATTTTGACTTTTTGTTCAGTCATCAGAAGAGCTAATTTTTATTAAATGGCATCGTTATGAAATAATTTCACTCTGTCGAACTTGTCATATTTTCGTGAAAAAATCGAGCCATTCTTACTATGAAATTGAGTTGGAACATTTTGACATGTAAGTTTAATAATTTAATTTAATAGTACACCGTAATTGAGGAAAAGGGGTGTCGTGATGGTGTAATTTTTTGATGAGGATGAAATAAACATATACCGCTCGCAAAATACACCAGATTGTAACTCAGAAATTTATAGTCCTTGATGGATTCAGCTTGTCTCTGAAATTTTGATCAAACGCTATAATGATCGACTCAACCTGGTCGATTAATAATGAAAATAGTAGTTCACGAAGAATTTAAAATTACATTACAAAATGGTATTTTTTGGAAATTTATTGTTTAATGTTGTTCCTCAGGATGCAACTTTCTTGGAACATCAGTTTTACTATTCTCTTTAAGCAAAAACTTTGATGAAAGTTTATGCAAGTCAATACATCTTTTGCATATCGCTATAAAACTTCAAAATGTTCCAGTTTATTTTCAAAAATTGTTACCAGGTCCCAGAAAACGTAAAACAATAGTAGTTTTCGTCACAAGAACGTAAAACGAGATTTTACACGCGAGGGCGGAGTTTTGAAGACGAGGCGAGCGTAGCGAGCCGAGGTGCACGAATCGCACCGAGAATCGCATCTCTTTACGTCCGAGTGGCGTAAACAGCTTTTCGTTGTGACGGGACCATCTCATTTTTATTTGGCTGTAGTGTATGGAAGCCGTCCCTGCACAAGTATAGTCCATTTGAATATTAGGGGTGCTGATTGGTTAGTTAGTTTGGTTTTTTTTACTCCCTAGGACGTGAAAATTTTTTTTATTTCCTAGGGCGTAAAAAGGCACTTTTTCCTCCTCAAATGAGGCCGTAAACCACTCATTTTACGGCCGGAACAACGAAAATTAAATTAAAGTATCCTTCGTATTTTAAGTAAATAGCGAAATTTACGCAGAAAAGAAAAAAATTTTGGAAAAAATTTATTTCGAGTTGTTTCCAGAAGAAAAAGAGCCGGTTTTATTTTATAGCCAGCTGTTTTTATTTTTATACCAGGCATCGTTAAAAATTTCAAAAAATTTTAAAATAAGACTGAATTTTTTCAAAAATAGCCGGTTATAAAATAAAGCTGGGGTTTTACACTTTTGGAACAGCATCTAGCGGTTGTAAAATGTAGTCGAGGGTACGACCGACGCTTACCAGATAACCAATCAGCAAGGTGGATCGTTTTTAATAAATTTTGTAAAATGTTAACGAAAATAAATGAATTTAGTACAAAATGGAAGCAAATTTAATTGAATAGTTGAACGAAGTGTTCAGTAAGAAGAGATGAAGTGTTTATTTACTGGAAAATTTAAATTTGTTTAAAATAGTAGAGACATATGGAAATGTATAAGAGTTGATTAATTTAAAGTTAGGAAAGTGTAAATTTTGATTTAAGGATTAATGAACAAAACTTTTGAAACTACGAATATAAATAAAATTTGAAGAACTAACAAAAGTTTAATTAGTACAGTAGATATTGTACTTTATT
Source organism: Rhagonycha fulva (assembly GCA_905340355.1). NCBI lineage: Eukaryota > Metazoa > Arthropoda > Insecta > Coleoptera > Cantharidae > Rhagonycha > Rhagonycha fulva. The sequence goes on from HG996556.1 coordinate 43,901,488, forward strand.
GTAGGCGTCGCTCCTCTGAAGGCAATGGCAAACCACCGAGATGTATGTTATACTTCCCGTGGTTTATAATCCACCAGTATATACACCTGGCACACAGGTGTACAATTCTGCCGCTAAATATTTGTACTAACTGAAAAATCAGGATAGTTATCCAAGGCAAATGTAACTGTCAATTTTAAATAGCTGCTTTTCAGCTTAATACAGCTATTATAGCGCTATTTTACACAGAGCTATGGCATCTTTTTGATGAACGTTTAGACATAATTAGAAAAGGTTAAAAAACACAAAAGCACAAAAATTAACACACACAAAAGCTCTAAACACATGTGACAAGATCAGCACAAAAAAAATAGAATGACGTACACACCATCACGAGCAGCAATGCATTGTTTTCCTTTTTACCTTTTTTGTGGCTGGTAACACACAGATACTACATACATACATAGTAAATATTTATAAACGAGAAGAAAAATAATAACCGTTATTTTAATGGCCTTGAATTTAAATCTCACAAGGAGTCGGTCAGACGTTTGGGCACCGATTTTCTTCGAACTTGATAATATAGTAAAGGACCATATGCACAACAAAACCTCACAATAACAAAGAGAACTTCTCAAGCATTCAAGAAAACATAGAATTTAAAGTTAATTAATTCACAACCCCATATAAATAAAATATTATTAGATAATCAATTAAACAGTAATTATATTTCGTATAATTAATTAATAATGTTCATTAATACTATGTACAATTTATTTACAGTGTATCATAGAAATGCAGCCTCAATAATTACATTATTAATGAAAATAATCAATTAAGAAAGAGATAATACTGCGTAACTTTCTCGGAGCACTAGCTACAGTTCTCAATTATTACATTAAAACGTGAATTGAAAGCAAAAATTTAATATAACGAAAGCGAAGTGTTGCTTTATAAAACAATGAATGAGAAAATCGAGAGCCACGAGTTTCCGCACGAAAAGTCAATCGTTCACGATGATTTTAAATCAACCCTAAAGTGCACAAAGTCGGTAACCACAGTTCACTTTCTTCGGATAAAGAGCTCAATAGTCTAAAACGAGCTACAAAGAGAAAGCCAACTTAGGTCGTAAAGGCATTATGCATTAATAATACGTTTGAGCATAATTTGAAGCAGCTTAAAACGCATCCACATAATAATAAACATTTTTGACAAGAACTTTATAAAAGCGCCGTAGAAGTTTCTTTATTATAACTTTTTTATGTGGTACCAACTTTTTGTGTTATCTACCGTATCGATACTTCAAACTTGAATAAATTTAAAAGTGAGGGATGGTATAAAAATTTCATTTTCAATTGGATCAAACAATACCATATTAAAATTTAATTTAAAAAATGAAATGCTATCCAATCATTCGTGAACACTTGAAAAAAATTTAAAAAGCGAAATAGCTACCGAGATATTTTAAATAATGAACGCTTCGATAAAAATAATGAATTCATAAACTTGACACATTGGAAAGGCACGAAAAAGCTTTTCTTCCCCAAAATGTGCTTAATTACATTTTAATCAAACGCCTAAGAAGGTGCATTTTCGAAATCAGACAGTTGCTTAAAGATAATTGTTTCGGGCATAAACTCAATCAAAATAGAAAGTGATTAATTAAAAGCTTTAGTTTCACGGCTTCCAAAAAGTACTCCCATTAATTTTTCTATCAACGGTTTACTTTGTTAAGCATTTCTAACCGCAACGAATGTCTACCTAAATACTCTGTCAAACGATTGGATTGTTTTCCAGGGGAAATAAAATTTATAAAATGAATTTGATTTCATGTTTCCCCTTACAAAAATACCTTTAGGGCAATAAAACAAATTATAAAGAGTTATCCGCTGGGAAGTCCTTTTTCCAACACCCAACTTTACTTAATATTCACAACTTGCGACCGAAAAGATGTGACTAGGAATTTTTGTGTGGAAAAACAAAAATTTTATTTGTCACGATGCAGGTTTCATCTTTATTTCTAGTTGACACAACAGAGGTGTCTGCAAAAGCACATTTTGATGCTTGTCAAATTTTGAAACATAAAAGCAGGACGACGTAGGAACAGCGTTTGATTTAGCTTCCCAACTTTAGCAGCATTAGAAATAAAGCTAACTAAATTACTGATCTCCTGGTTAGCATTTACTGCTGCACTAGGTACAAAATTAACCTTAAATCTTAATGATAATGCAATTATAGAATGTTGCAAAAACTGAAGACGTTGCTGTAAAACGTCTAAACCGAGCACGGATTTCAATAATCCAATTAGGGGATCTCTTAATAAAAATCGTAGACCGAAACTTCCGATTAAAAATTAAATAAAACGAGAAAATTAGATGAGTTGAAAATAACGAACTCGGAACTTTTTCGTTCGGAAAAATCGACAACAAAAAAACATCCAATATTTATAAAAATCAACTCGCAAAAAGTAACTTTTTTCTTAGGATTATCAGAGTTTAAAATTCATACAAGATAAACTTCCATAAAATTTTGCATTAACATTTTCAGGAGACGCCGTGGAAAAACTAAAAGCGTGTAGTAAAAAATTGGTATGCTCGTGTGCCGCACGAACATAATTTTGATTAATAATAATCGACAATAAACCAAGATAAAATTTTAGTTAAAACTAAAAACTGATACTTTGTTGGAGAAAAATTTTGATCTTGGTTATGAAAGAACGTCGAATGTCAACCCAAGTCGAGACCTTTTCTGATTACTTATAAAATATGAAAGGAATTACTTTACACTTTTAATGTTTCATGAGAGAGGTAAATTTAGCCACATTAAGAAATCAGAAATTTTGTTTGCATATTTGATGTGAACGATGACGCGAGTGTTGGGAAAAGATTTGCTAGGTACCGAAATTAGAGAACTCGATGAAGCAAAAAAGATTTATTTTCTCCAAAAAAAAAAACATAGTCGCATAGTTTGAGAATCAATCGGCCTAGGAAGTAATAACACAGAAGTAAAAATATTTGAATAAAAAGAAAATAAAAGTTTTCACCTAATTCAATTTCTCGTTCGAACCGGGAAAATCAAACAAGCTCAAATCAGACGAAAAATCTAAAAGTAATTCTAAGGGGCTGTTCTTTCCAAAACAAATATTTGTAAAGCCACACAAACCGCGGTCGAAAAATCGTTTACAAGTTCTATAACGACCCTAGTAAATTTCTGCAATGCAAATCCATCCTCCTTTACATATAAAATGAGAATTTTAAATTTAAATAAATTTTGGAAATTAACTTAAATTAACAAACTTGGCGATACTTTATAAACAAACTTTATTCAAAGCAAATTGAGATTCCACCAAATCGACAAACAATTGATAAAGTAAAGACGATCCATTTATTTACTTACTTTGTAACGCACAAAGTGGGAGATTAAGTATGAAACAAGATGCGATAAACAAACATCCAAAATTTTTCATTTTCCACTAGAACAGTATTTCATAAAAGGCAACCTTACAATAGATGCAATCATGAAGAAACTTTAGAGGGAAGAAACTTCCAATTTACGTAAATATTCTCACTTGCTGTCAAGTAAAATAAATGTTTCTCTACATAAATTCAAAACGCGTCTTTTACCCGTCTCAACAAGTCCCATATAATAATAAAAAAACGGGTCAAGCTGTAAAACGCAGGTGAGGTTCCGTTTATAAAATTAGATAAAACGCAACAGGCGCTTTTACGAGTAAAAGTTGCTTCTATTTTAACTCCCACCCTTGATCTTGCTTTTAAATCCACTCGTGCGCATCATTCTAGTGATAATAGTGTTTATTAATCTAATGACTTTGCATACGGTGCAGATGAAAGTACAACATAACGTACAATATTTGATATTCACTTAATTAGAGTGGCCGGTATAGACGTTTAAATAAACTAACGGAGATCGGTCAAAGTTAATTATAACAAGAATCACATTTGTTAAAAAAAAGCAGCTTAAATGGTGGAACGTTCGACAAAATAATCGTAATTAAATAAAAAGAAGAATTAAGTATTCTACCAGTTTATCAATTCGGTGTAGGCACTCAAAATGTAATCACATTTTGAAAAATAAAAACTCCACTCGCGTTTCCCCATCTATAATGCACAATTCTCGAACAAAATCCAGCTGATCAAAAATAAACAAGAACAAATTATTGACAAAACAGTTCAAAAAATTTAAAATTACCTGCACAAATTGTCGTATACAGTCGTTACCATGATCATGGAGGAAGGCTTGCAGGGTTTCGATCCCTTGAGCGGAAAGTCGTAAACCATTCCCGTTCAAATTATTATTGATATTGTTATTGTTGTTGGTATTATTATTGTTGTTGTTGTTAATATTATTAAGGGTGAACATGGTTGAAGATCGTTAGAAAATTCAATTAGTAAAGTTCAAACCATCACTTGGCACCCTTACGCGGTAGTTCCTTTAGGAACACTTCATTAAATCTATTTCTATGTCACACGAGAGTTTTTATCGATTATTATATATTGGAACCAAAGACGATATAATTAAAAAATTTTATGGCACTCCTTTAATTAAGGTGTCCTAAATGAACGAGCATTAAAATTAATCACACAATTTATTGTACCTCCTAATAAATTTGATAAATACTACTCGAAAATTAAAGAAAGTTTCAAAGTTTGACAAAAAAATTATAAAAATTTCTTAATTGCAGTTTCAAAAATTTTTAATTTATGATGGATCCTATTTTAATAGGTAATTCGTATCGTAAAAAGTTTAAAAAGATTTTTTAAATTTATCATAAAATTGCAGAAGCAATTAAAACGACTTCCCACCTTCCTTGCCTCCAAACTTTTTCCTTCAAATTTATGTTTTACATCCGAATTATAATTAGACAAAATGTGTATAATAAATTTAATTTTGTGAAAAATTATAAAAATTATACTGTTTGCATCTTAATTAAAAATGAAAAATGGTGGTTATAATGAAGTGAAAAAGAAGCAAGTGGATCAAACTTTAAATTTGGTATACATATTTATGCAGTTTGTACAAGTGAGGGAGAAAAGCGAAACTTCTGGTATAATTTAGATGAATATGTAAGTAAAGTACATACGAATGTAATTAATATAAAATGTAAATCTTAATTAGAAATTGGAATCGATCCAAGCACCCTAAAAACTACTCCATCAAAATCCCGCTTAAATAATTTAAATTTTCCAAAAACGCGCTCAAATTTAATTAATATTAAATTTCAGATTAACGTGAACCCACAACCACGTATTTACATCCCCTATCACTTTTACAATCACACTCAAAAAAGCTTCGGTAAATTAAAATTTATAAAATCAAATAAAGCACATGGATATGCATCTGTAAGGCATCGTTCCGACACGCACCGGTATTAGTGACGGACTGAAAGCGTCGTGACGCCTCCCCACCAACAAAAATCCCTCTCTACATCCACGACACAAGTTTACTTCTTTAGGCTAATTTCACAAGATAATGACTTCAGATTACTGTTACGAAACAACCCTAAACGACAAATAAGAATTTTCTCGAGACAAATGTCCCAAATTAAATGCATCCAAAATCCTTCTCAGCTTAAATAATCGACGATCTTAGTGGTTGCTACACGGACGACATATATATGTGTGTGGAGAAATTCAATGTTGTGTCGAGCGTGATTTTAGGGCTGGCTTGTTAAACATGAAAAATCATTCAAGAATTATATTTCGAGGTTCTTTACAACGCTCCAATATTATACCACCTAATATCACTTCAAACGTAGGCTTTTCAATTCAAAAGATATTACAACTTTATTTTATGTTTGAGCAAACTAAACACTCTTTTCGAGGATTCAATTGATTTTGAGTACACACGTAAGACTAAAAGTAATAAATGCGTTTTCAAGTCCATTTTAATTACATCTTTTACTTTATTTGCAAAATGTAAACTAAAAATTTATTAAACGCGCTTAGTTGTAATAAAATTGCATCGAAGCAGAATTTTCAGGAAAATGTATTTTGGGATGCTATAGTTAACGTTGGGTACGTGACGGTGAGGTAAGATCAAAACCAAATGCAGACAAGGTTCCGTTTTCAAGGTCCAACTACTTGGAAGTCCGTTGGATAAATAGTCGAGCACGTAACACCGGACGATGTTTGAGTACAAAATTCTGCCGAAATGGTCAAGCACTTAAAATTATAAAAAGTTCTGTTTATATCCAACTAAAACACAACAGACGTTTTCGCATCAAACATTTTCAAATTGATGTTTCTATATTTACGAAATTATGTTTATATGATAAATGTGCCATATCGATACTAATAAAATTCCAAATAGGTCTGTTTGTCTGTCTGTCAAAAACGCACAAAGTACTAACCCTCCTACTATAACAGAATTCTCATCTTTTTTTTTTGCAAAATTATTTTTCAAACGTCATATTTTACAATTTAAGGTAAAAAAATTTTTTGCTTCAAATGAGATAAATGCACTCACTCCCAATTCTTTAATTAAATTTTTTTTAAAATTTTTGTTAATCAAACATGACGGTTACATGTAACCGAAACGCGTTACCACAGAATAACAAATTTGCAATTAGAGTACATTTATTTCGTTTGAACTAATAATATTATACATCGCAAAAAATCTAAAAGAAAGGAGTAACAAAAAATATAATATACTACCCGTTTAAAATTTTTATTATAACAAAAATAACAAAATTATTCAAGAAAAACGAACTACATCTTAAAATACGTGCAAAGGAATATAATAAACTCTTATTATTTTTTTACTCCCTTCAGATTTTATTTTTAGTAAAGTTAAGAATATAACTAATTCCGGTGCTTTTTTTCGTTCTGCAAACGAAGAAATATACGTCAAGTCCCACAACTAGATGGGACTATTTTCATTTAAAAGCCAAAACTGGGGAGTAATTTAGTTACCAATTCTGGTATTTAACACAATTCCCTTGTACTGGGGGTATTCCATACCCCCCAGACCCCCCGGTCTCTTAAACAACATGATTTATCTCACTAAATTACACTCTTCCAGCGTAATACGACACAAAAATAATTTACAAATCTTAACCCTTTGCGTCCTAATGGGACTCGTCCTACCGTCTTCAATTTTTATAGTTACCTCCCCAAATAGTTTTCAGGGTTGGCCAATAGCTTTTTAACCGATCTTATGTGTTTCCTACTTAACACTAAGTTTTTTCTACAAAAGGAGTCGATTCTATTTACCACCTTCAGGACTTAAATGCCATTAACCTTTAAATTTAATGACTCGAAGAATAATTTACATTCAGGTCAACCTTCAATGCTCAAGTTGTTAAAGGTCTATTAAATATTTGAATAGATAATAATTTATGTATTTAAATTTGCGATTATCAAGTTTAAAAAAAAAATAATAATTTTAGTATTTAACAACAAAAAATGATGTGAAGGTAATTGTAACAGCTTTCGTCAAGTGAAATCTGGGATATTTATATTTAAAATTTTAAAGTTAAAGGAAGGTCCAGAATCGACACATTTAACGGATTCCGGGAAAAATTCTCAATTGTTTTGTTTATGGAGCTTTCATCCTGTTCATCAAGTTCTTTATTAAATTCTTTCATCTTGTCTCATTGATGGTTCGATGGAGCTACTCCTTATTTGGATTTCCTACACTGCAATAAGTCGTGCAACTGAGTATAGTTCTTGCCACGGAACTTTCGTGTTACGTAATTATAACCTGACCCATCAGTGGTCGGCAAACTGCGGTTCTTTGGCCACGTGGGCACGCCAAGGGGTCATACGCGACTCGTGCACCAGTTTAAAGGAGAAAATTTGATTCTCAATCGTTGTACTGTTTATATTTAGCTCTCTGACCTAACCAATCACATAAGACGTTTTGCTTAAATAACCAATTGCGTAACTTGACGCAACACCAAATTTTCCTTTAATTTAAAAGGACAATTTGCGTCCAGATTATCGACAAATCCAAAATTATGTATAAATGTGTAAGAAAAGAGCACAATTATTATACATGTTAACACAATTTGGATTTGTAGACAATCTATACCATTTCCAGCTTTAATTCAGAAAGCGTCAATTGCAGTTTGGATGAACCTACACTTCCTACCTCACAGCCGTTCATCTAGATAGATGCGTGAGGCCAAATATCAACCAGCATTGCAAAGCTAGACAAAAGGATTAATGCGTCCTGAATGTGGACTCTTTACTGGTTAAAGCTATAAATGGTGTACCAAATCAAAATTTACCACTTCCATGATATTGAAGTAGTCTGTAGACCTGTACGCCTATAATTTCTCAGAGCGAGATTAATCCATAATGAAATGGTTCAATCGGCTCAATTTCACTCCGTTGCTTGTTTGATACATTTGAATGGGGTGTTATCTGGCTCCCAATGCAATTTATTAATCATGTACGATCAATTCACAGATTTTCCTACCAGCAAATTGGTTGTAAAGTCAGTTTACAAAACATCGGCGTTTATGTGATTTCAAACAATTTCTCTGGGGGTTTCAGAAGAAAATAATATGTAAAATATTTAAAACTAATATAGGTCTGAAAGATTTCGCCTCGGTATATGAACATAATAATGTAATATCATTATTAAGTTTATATTTTCTTCTGATCTCTTTATTACATTTTTATGTTGGAAAATACAGTATTCCTATAGATATCTACAAAGTATTTTATTATTTTACCCTTACTTTGTTATTTAAAAGAATTTATTATTTTTATTTTAATAAAAAATTTAAATTATGTTGCTTTAAAAGTTTTTCATTACAGTAAAATTTATTCATCAAATTAATTTTAAATTAAAAAAAAAAAATTGTCAGTCAGTCAAAAAATTAAATAGCAACGTAAACTTAATTCTAAACAACACTAAAATTGACTAAATTAACGCAAAGTACCATATATGGTATAAATAAGAAATATACGTATGTAATTGAGATTTCGCGAAAACCACGGTTCCGCTGGCCATATCGTGATCTCAAGTTCAAGATCGATCGTTATGGGTAAAGTATCAGGATACTACCCCGCTAATTACATCCCCGTCAAGTTAATGCCTAATCTATTATAGACAAGATACATAAAAAAAAGGTGATAATATAAGTTGAAGGTGCACCACGGTAAGGATAGTTAGTTAGAATACGAAAATACTTGCACACAAAAATTGGGTAAAATTAGGGAAAATTCGGATCTGGTATTTTACGCAACTCATTTACGTGTAATTAACTAATTAAAATATCTGCCAAAAAAAAACCTTTTAAGGTTTAACAATAGGACGTATATGCTCGTTATTTGATCTCGTAAATTGCCAATTGTTAAACATTTTTAGTTAGTATTTCTGAAACTTTTAATTAATTACAAGTAAATGAGCTGCAAAAAAAAATCAAATTGTTGCTAATATCACACTAAATTCTGCTTTTAACAAAAATGCACTCAGAATAATAATAATATTGGTAAATTCAAATTAAAAAATGCCCATTCCACGATATATCTTTTACGGTGAATACTTTTCTTTACTGGCAAAATTTTACGGTTCTTGAATCCATGTAGGAACTATCCGGGAGGATAAAATGACAAAAAAATTAATTTAAAAAGGTTCAAGTTCCTCTTTTAAATAACGTGAATTTAATTTTAGGGTTGTGATCCCCTTTACCTGAATGCTAGCATTTTTTTTCAATTCATGGATTTTATTGTTCGATCAATAAAATTAAACTTAACTTCCTTCATCTTTTAGAAAGCTACTGAAAATCTCAAGTAACACACAAAAAATTTGTGATGTAAGCTGGGGCGATCTTTCTTTAATTACCTTCGTTCCTAATAGCAAGTGAAAACTGGGCTTTGTTACTTTATGAGATGAAACTACGCCAAGTAAAATTATTTTCGAACCATTTCGTTTTGGTAAAAAAAACAGTGGCTATTTGAGTCAATCAGTCAATGCGATTTTCATAGCAGCCCTTATATTCCGCACAAATAATTTGATAACTTAATTCCGCACATAAGCTGTATTAAAAAAGTCATCGCACATACGACCCATTAAGTGATTTATTCTTTCAATGGGCCGTTATCCAATTAGTGCTGATAGTCAGCTTTTATCGCTGTTGTAAAAAAAATTATGTTTTTTTGATTAATCAACTATTTATCCGGTTCAATCGCTCTCGTCTGATCTTTTAAGGCTTTTCCCTAGAATAGAAAAAGTCAGCCTCAACATTACACCAAAATAATCAAAACATAGCTACCATGTTTACGACATTTCAATGCAGCAATATAATAATTCGAGCAGTCCATTAGACTGTACCTCACTGGTTATTAATTAAATGATGGAGAGGATCCGACTAATCCTACGTTCTATAATGTATTGCTTGTTATCTTTTGTCAGTTATAAAGTGCCACGTTTCAAATAAATGTCTTCAAATTTGATTGACATGCTACATGAGGAATTTGTAACTAACTACATTTGCTTACACCTAGAGATGACAGCCAAGTTAGGCTATCGGTCTAAATATTAAAGCGGCGATACTTTTGTGAATTAATGTCAGAATTTACGGATTAACTTCAAGAAAAAATAGGTGGCTGTAGCTTTAGTAAAGAAATTCAGGGGTTAAGAAGGTGGAACCGAAGGGTTTTGAACAGCTTAAAGATAAAAAGAAAATATCAACAGCAACCAAGTCGACTACTAAACTTTTAGTTACTATAGCAGTGTTTTGTCGTAAATCAGTGTTAAATGCCGTTTTATTGTTAATTAAAATGTAACGCCTGCTCTAAAATTCTCCTAAAATCCGGGGCATTACCCCATCATCCACCAACATAAACGAAACCCTAGTGTGTTCGTTAGACCACATCCGCCATTATGCATCAAACACCAATTTGTTTTTCCTTCGATCAAAGGCTAAAAGCAAAAATTTTTTAATAAAAAAAATTATAAGCCCAATAATTCAAGTCTTCCATTCGTTTCATCAACATCACGACTAAAATCTAGCGTGCTTAGCTGTGCTATAATATAAAAAAGAATTTACAATGTATCACAACAATACATCTGCACCACAATTATTAACAACCGCCTTCACCGTAGTGACATTTTGTATGTTGGTTAACAAAAGTGTAGAGCGTTTTCTAACTACGTCTATACAGACGACATTTGCATTTCGTGAAGAAACGCTACCTTGAGCACAGAACCAAATTTATGGAGGAAACTCGAGCTAGGTTAAAACAATAAATTTAATTTAAATATCATACCATTGTTTGGTACGTTTAAAAAGTGTAACTTGGTTATACATATTATAATTTAAAGGGAAACTAAATATACATTTGAAATCGGAGAACCTTTCAATTGAATAAAATAATTTAAACCGCAATAACATTTCGACTTGGGTTTGTCAAAATTACATGAAATAAGGGGTGGATTGAAATGATGAATCGATAGTGCTGCTTGATTATGCCAAATAGATATGTTATAGTGTCTTAACGGTCAATCTTATCACCACTTCGACATAACTTGATCCCTAATAGTAAAGTTTAACTAGTTAATCAAGATCAAACATCAGGGTAAATTTCGTGTTGGTGTAACCATTAAGGGTGGATTTATACTCAGCGATATTAAGTTCCAACGGTGCCGGTCTCGAGATCGAGAAAAAAAATTTCATTATACCGTCATAAACGTGACGCGCTGCCGTTAAAATATGAAGTTAGTTATTCGGTAGTTTTGCGTGGAAGTAACTAGAAAATGTGATTGTTTTACTCAAATCTTTAGTTTGGAATGAGAAAATAACCTGTAAGTTTTCTACATCTTGCTCGGACGGGAAGAAAGTTACAAAAACCACCGAGTTGTGAATTGGTTCTTTTATTATGCATCCTAAATCCAAAATAGCTAAAATTTCGAGTAAAAATTAAAAGAAAAAACAATGGATTTTCAAATGCCGAAAAATAAATTTACAATAATTACTATTGTTATTTTAATTTTAATCAGATAAAGTTTTGTATAGAACAGCACTTAGTACGTCGACGCCGGTGTTCGACGTCGTTGTAAATAAACTACCCTTAAGTTAATGCTACCGTTTAGGTCGATTTTTAAATTTAGTTCAACTACTGAAATTAGTCAATTAGGTAACTGCTTGAATTATTATTCATAATATGTGGTTTTATAGTAAAGTTTTCAATATGACCAAGTTTTGCTTATCAAGAAGGGTGCAGAACGTGCTCGGAGTTTTCCTTTAAGTTGCACTCAAGGATATAATGGTGCTTATTACATACTCTCCACATCAGCATTTTTAAAATATCTATTTTAAAGTTTGAAGGAACGGACAGTCCTTTTATTTAAATTTCCTGCAGTGATTTTTAATAAAAAATAAGTCAACCCATTCCTAATAAATTATTTTGGAAAATACGCATGTTTCCATAGCTACAATAAAATTAATGGAAAAACGATTTACATAATAAATAAGCTGTTATCGTACTTGAGTGACATACACTTCACATTATGTAGAAATGTGCAAAAGTTAATTTCTATTATTACTGTGGCCCATGTTTAAAATTCACCTCACAGGTCGCCGTATTTAACATTTGCGGATTTGTGGAATTAAATTTTTTTGAAGAATAAATTGATATTTTCAATTCAAAACGTAATTTTGTAGCATTTCAATTAAATGCCTGACAAGAAAACGAGTGACCAATTTATTAATGAATTAATTCATTTTGAGCTCGACTGTTGGTAATATAAAATGGATGATAATGAATTCTATAAGCGACAAGTTAAAATAACAAGTCGGTTGAAAATGTCAAAACTTATTTTCGACTTTAAGCCCAAGTCTCTCAACTCATTTTAATTTACTTTATGTTCGATGTTCAAAACGTACAAAGTGATTTTTCAAAAACTCAATTCCATTCTAAAAAAAATGCAATCATTTTACATTTATTTCCAAATACCAAACAGAAAATAGTAAAAGCAATTTCGAGTTTGATAAAAATTAAATTGTTGTCCAAAAATAGTAAACAAAAACATTCGATATTTTAGTGACTTCCTCGAACAAGTTTTCGAATGCTTTTCAGGGACTCGAAAGAAAAATGTAAGGAACTCAAATTGGAAGATTTAGATGGCCACTCGACATGTTCTCTTCATTCAATCTATCGAACCTATCGAGTGGAAGTTAACAATCAAAATGTCGAGAAAATTGTGGATTGATTTTATTTTAATTTAACTAATTTAATGCGACAAGAAAGTTTTATAAACCAATATAAAGCGTTCATCAATCTCAAAAAATAAAAATTGAATTTGGCTACTAATGGAAACTTGAATGTAAAACACGAAAAAAGTTAAATGGGTAGTAAATAAAATCCTATCAATTTACAGCGCTATTACATAACAAAATAAAGAACTTCTTTGTACACTTCAGACGTTCCCAACATGTTTTTAGCAAATTTCGTAAACAACAATACAAAAGTTTCATTAATCATTTTAATTTTTTAAAATATGTCAACCAGCTATAACTTAAATTAATTTAAATATAAAATTTTGAATGTAGGTGGGTAGGTACGTGCATGAGTAATTAATTTGAAACAATAGAAAGTAAAGATTAATTATGGTATAGACAGGGCATCATTAGCAATGCATTATTTTTTTCGAAATGAATACACACACTTGACACGTATTGATTATGAAAAAAGTTAGCCCAGGAGACCAACTGTTAATCGTTTGACTTTCGTTTAAATATCGTAGCAATTGCACGTGGATAACAGGAATTGTCGAATTTACCTTCATCAGTAGATGAAGAGCAGAAAATTGATAGTTGCCTGAAAGATTAATATGTTCGTTCAAAACACGTGAAATATTATTGTGTTTTTACGTTTATTAATTTTTTTAAATTTTAAACATTTTACACTGTCCTATAGATTGAAATTAATTTCTATTGGTAAGCTTAGCTTTTCTTGTGTTCAGACTACCATATTCAATTTGTCGTCGTACATTACGTACTGTGGATTAATTTGTGATAAATCAATTTCATTTCGTTGCAAAGCTACAAATGTAAACTCGATAAACTAAATTGAATTGTTAGTTTACGTGTTCCGAAGCTCAATACCGTTTTGTTATCTAGTGCAGTTGCATTTCTTTTTGTTAAGTTAATAATCTTCTAATAAAGAGATACGACAGTAAATCAAACAATTTAGTGTTGCTCCCTGCGCACTGCTCTGAACTGAAAAAGCTAACTGCCCCTTGCAAAAGTGGGTTTCAGGACAAAAGTGCATCCGGTACAATTGCGAATTATGTCACAGATTGTACGCTGTCGTTTATTGGAATTCCACGGGCAGGCAGCAAGGCTTTAACGCGATTGATTTTAGTCTTTTAAAGTGAGAAAAATAAAACCAAGAAAATGTTACATCTAGGTTCACACCTAACCATTACTACATATCATTAGTCTTCATTAACTAATAGTACTCAGTAGAACCTCAATTAAATTCAAGTTTCCTGAGAGCTAAGCAAGATTATCTATACTCAACAATGGGCTCTAATGTTTCAGTCTGGTAAGTTAATGTTAGCGTCAAGCTAATTAGAACGTTGCAAATCCTCCCTTAAATGTCACGTTAAGTTTTTCCTATTAAATTATTAAATTTGTCTACTTAACATTAAAAGGCTATTAAATAATTTAAACAATTTCCACAATGTCAGTGGTTTACGACGGTGAGACAGAAGAATTTTTTGTACAAAAATAAACTACATAAAGTTCAGGTTGTGTTGGAAAATTCTGGGGGAACTGACGCGCAGATAAATGAAATTCCTTTATGCAAGAAAAATGTGTTTCCTGATATCGTGTGCAATTGGGATGCAATATTACGCAGGAATTTAGAAACGATTCCGAATCTGAACGCAAAATGACGATAATTTTGAAAGTTCTAAATCGCATTTTATGGGGTGTTCCGGTATCGGCGGATATGTTGTTCTCGTAGTTTTCTGCGTTTGGATTTAAAAAATAAAATATAAAAATCCTGCGAAAGGTTTGAAAAACTTTCGTTTAGAGAGAATTAAATTTAGAGTATGTAAGCTTTTAAGCTTAAACTATGTAAAGGTTGTTCGTCCCGTCACACAACACAAGATTTTTTGGCATGAAAATATTTTTAATATTAAAATTTTTTAGGGTGAAAACACAAAATTTGTTAAAGAACTCTTGGGATACGAAAAAATTCATCAAAATTTAACTCAGGTTTGTGCTTAATAAAATTATGTTGCCCCGTACGAACAGCGGTGGGAGGTGTCGTTAATAATAATTTTAAGCCTTGAAGGACGAGGTAATAACGAATTTTATTAATTATCAAGTCTAGACGTGACTAAATGTTAGTTTAATATTAACAGTGTGGTTATGCGAAGCACTTGCAACTAAGTCTTATTAAAATAAACACCCTAATACTATAAATGACACAACAACCTTAACAAGAAGCGATATCTCGTTAATTCACCCCTTACACCGATGGTAATGAATTAACAGAGCAAATCCGACTTCTACTTAAACTATATACCATGCATACGCACCCAAAATAATTATAAAGTAAATCAATTTATACTTCATCAAACAATATGGGCCCATAAACAACCCTAGTTAAAATTTTTCATTCGGCAAGTTTAAATTTAAATTACCTCGTTACGAGTTTACTACCTGAATAAAAATCCGTAAAAACCACATCGCTGTTTGCATGCAATAGAAACAGAAGAAAATCAACAAATGCTTCCTGACAAAAAAGTACTACCAAAAAATGATACAGAAGAAGTATGCCTAAAGCAAAATGGTTCACGGAGCGAAACCTTCTAATGGATACCGCACTCTTTTAATCAAAGTGCTATAATGCTTTTTAAATTATATTTCGAGACACTTAAATGACCCACACGATACTGAAAGCTACACTAATGCATCTTGTTTTAGGCAATTAAATGTTTATAGACACGATTTGCGAGTACTACTCGAATTCCGAGCTTAATTAAGAAGAACGTTGATTGTGATGCTTAAAACAAAGCATAAATGAGACCATAATATCAAAAAATAGACTGGGCGAATCACGCAAACACGGAAAACATTCGTAGTGCGATGTTTTATAAAATATAGATTGATGACAGTAAAATAATGTTTATGTAACCGGCTACGAAACTGCTAATTTTGTGTAACGCGTTGTAACTTTTGTGCTATTCAAAACCACCCTCCGCAACGAAGCAATAAATAACAGAGAAGTTCACAGTACTACACATAATACTAATTTGGTCAAATCAAAATAATTTTGTAGCGCACCTCGTAAGTGGATACCAATGTTTGTTAATACGAACTGAAAGGCAAACGGTATTTCTGCTTACTTTCGTTCATTTAAGTTTCGTTTGAATTCCGTCAGCATTGAGGCTCTAGAGATATAAACTATTTTATCTTTGCAAAAGGAACGACGGGTTAAAATAATATTAGAGATAAACGATGTTAACAATTCGAATTTGAAATTCTCTAGTTTCCAGTTTTCCTTGCCGTAACATAATTAAAAGCTAAATTGTAAATTTATATGAAACTCTTTGTAGCAAAAAATGTAAAGCTCTTATTAAAATGTTGCCACGTATTGATTTCCTCAACAAACGTTATACATTTTTAGAATAGCGTATAACAAACGAAATAATACAGAAATTTGGGTTTTTTGGACCGAACTACTAGGCAAAATTCAAATTAAAGACCGACGATGATCATTATGTAACTAACGTTACTTCTTGATAGTTTGCTTAGTTATGTAGGTAAATTCTCTGGAGAATGGCAATTCTCCGGCACTATTTATAGTCAATTTGTAGCATATGTAAATGAGAACTGTTGCCTTATAAAGCCACAACTACTGTTAGTCTCTGTCTCTTGTTAAAATTAAGATGAAGTGTTACGAATCGAATGTCGGGTAAAGTAACATGCAATCAGTGTCTACTTAGCTTTAAAACAAAACATCTTTTGCATGATGGTAATTAAATATATTCTCAAATGGTCTATGCTAAAGTTTATTTGAAAGTCGAGCGACTAGGCCAATCAGCTATAGCACTAATTACGGCATGCAAGAAAAGCTGATTTCCTAATTATAAATTTCAAACACGTTCACGATTATGAAAACAAGAAAATTCGTACAGTTTCAGACAAATAAATTAAAATCACCTTTTTTACAGTGTAATAAAAAGTAAGTAAGTACTGTATTTTTCATTTATTTTACCAAACGAGAGATATCCATCAGTTTGGTGGGTGTAATAGCGGTATTAATAGGGGGAATGTAATTTCGTTAAATAAGCGGAAAATTTGAAAGTTAGTGGCAATATTACAAAAGTTTTATTACTTGCGTAATGAAAAACTTTATAAGTAGATTTTTAAACTCACTTTGTGTTTTTAACTTCTTGCATTTCGTTTACACTACTGTAACATTTAAAATGTTAGTTTTAAAAATGCTCAAGATAATTTTATAAATAAATTAATTAAACCCAATCTAAAAATGTATTTCTAACGTAAGTTGTTACTCAGGACGCACTCGGTATTCGAGAGCCGGCGTAAGCACCACTGCCGTTATTCTACTGATACTTTAATTTTTGAATTCTTAAAACTTTACTGTTAAAAAATGATAGTGGCTCACATACGAGCTTGAAAGTTAGGTACTTACCTAGAAAATAATTTTAGCTAATACATTTTGAAGATGGCCATATTTTAAAATTAGTAATAATTTGCGTTTCATCCTAAACAATATTATTCTTGTAGGAATAATGTAACTTGAAATCCAGCTTCCCATTATTATCAATCAAGTTAGTGGAATCTACGGTTTAGTAATTGGAAATGTCTCCCGAATGCTTACTCTACGTTTTGATTAGAAACTTGAAATAATGACATGAAATAAATAAAAAGTGGTAAGTACAAATTCACTTTTAAATAAACATGAAAAAGGCTTTCATACAAATCGAAGCCAATCACGCCTGATTTTCTGAACAAACATGTTTAGGCATACAAGCGGAATGATTTCATTATCCGAAAATAAACCATTTTTGTTAATTCTGATATCTAAAATTAAATATTGAATTAAAAAAAAGATAAATAAATTGTATTTTGAAGTAAACAATGCGGAAAATTGCGTTTCAACGTAAAAATTATTTGTTTCAATGCAAAGGTATCGTTCCAAATTTCAAAGTTTGTACATTTTGCAACAAAGCGTCATATCACGTTTTATTTATGTCGTGGCATTCTCTTAAAAGTTTTTAATCAAAACGGAAGAGCAAGCACTCGGAAGGCACTTTAACAAGTACGAAAAACTGGCATTCTTTACAATAAACACCAAATTATTTGAAAAATAAACTCAACGGATAGAGAAAACATAAAAATCAACCCCAAAAATATTTTCAATTAGTTCACTCATAAAAGCTTTAAAGGTGCCCAAAGAATTAACAAAAAAACCTAAATTATTGTCGGTATCTGTACGAGACCAACATTTCGGTTATATTTCATTGGCACCAAGCAGCAAAACGTAGCCTCCCAAAGGACCACACGAGTACAGTAGATTCTCGTCAATTATAACATTTCAGGTTTGCTCTTCTAATGTAGGAAACTGCCAAAAATGTACGACCTTAGCGCAATTTATCTTAATAAATTCGCGTCGGGTGCAATCGTTTCATTTTCTGATTTCCTGAATAAAATTTTTTCTAAATCTATAAATGACGTGGAAACTGCCATTCCGTAGGCAACAAAAAACTTGGAAAAATAAATGCAATTTCTTCAATATCAAAATAGTTGGATGCACTGTTCACAGTAATGGATGAGTGGAACACGGGTGTGCAAAGGGCGTTGACATTTATTGTATCCGGCAACACAATCAAATTACTTCCCCTATATTATTTTCATGTTATAAATAACGTCGTATTCTTCAAAATTATCTCACCATTGGCCAAAAAACAACAACAACAAAATTAAAACGGTTAATCACAAAATGTTATTATTTTTCTTTAGATTAAAAATACGCAATATTAATGTCCCTACTTCCAAAATAAAACGTGGTAATTAAATAGGTAAGCTTAAGTTTCCATCATATTTCTTAATTTAACGAAACTTCTTAATCCAACAAATTAATTTCACAAAATTTTTAGTGGATACACAATATTCGCGTTTGCTAAATGTTGTATAGAGGAAGTGCAATAAATTTTAACTACCTAAATAAAACGAGAAAAATTTAGAAAATTGCACTTTTTTGGGTGCTAAATTTTTTAAAAGTCAATAAAAAGGCAAAAGAATATCATTTGGTTTCACGATCTGTAAAAATAGTGCAAGATTTTAGATGATATATTTATGAGAATCAAAGCACAGTCTTGTTTGAAACCTGACTAACAAATCGATTCCAAATCGAGTTTGTCTTCGCGTTTCCTATGCGCCAATTTTCATTTAAGTTAAGACAATTAAGCAAATTAAAAGTACAAATTGATGTGCTTGCTTGTATTATACCTTCGACAACTGCCAAGCATAAAGATATAAAATAAATTAAATTATTCGCAAACCTGCGATTTAGAAAAAGTTAATGATCATTAATTTTTTAACCTTCGACACACTGAAATTAGTAATCATTGAGGATCCTTTCAGAGAGAATTTCACGAATCAGATACACATTATTATAAAAAATACTCAAAGGATCATCAAGTTTTATTAATTCAACTATTATAATATAAAGAAAATATTTCACAAATTTAATTTCTTGCTTCATGCTCACAACCAACGTTAGACAAAGATGTGACATCTAACATGCATTACACAAAGACACTGTGCGAGTGGGAATGGACGTGTCAGACACGTCAATGGTCATTCAGTGGTTAAAAAAAATTAATAACCATTAATTTTAGTCTGTCAAAAGTATAAAGTTACATTCGAATAACATGGGTTCTAAAAAAATTAAAAAGAATAATAAAAATTTAACCAGGGTGAACTACGTTAATTCTCTGAAAGACCGCCTTAATTTTTTATTTCAAATTTCGATCTATGCTAACGAAATTAACAAATTAGAAATACGAGGAAAATATATCTAAAATTTAGTTCCTAGTCATACTAAAAGACTCAATTGGATTGTTTTAATATTTAATAATATTGAATTTGAAGTTTAATATTTCAAGAATGTCTGGTGCAAATCTTAAGAATTTTCACACAAAAAATTACTAAGGTATAGCATTGAGAGTTCAGCGGTGTAATATGTAATTCATATTTCTTGGTTTAATGGTAAATGTGCTTTGTTTTCTCTATGTAACCTTACTTAAATGCTATAGAGGCCATTGAAAACAAGAAATTGAAGTAAAAATTTAATAAAAATTACCTAATTCCCCTAAACACTAAAAAAAGTGTTTAAGGGGTTAGACTACTGTAAAAAAAAATGAATTCACACATCTTCTTCTCTCATTGTCATCCGACCAGCAAAACTTCTGCCATTTTTGATTTTGTTTTTAGGCTGGTATCTATCTATAAGCCATATTGAAAAAAATCGACTGTGGCTTACTCTTCAACAGCCCTCTCAATAAGGATATGGTTGTATTATTAAAAGTTGTTCCAGTTTTCCTCCTCATAAGTGATAATTAATTCTGAATGAGAAAAGAGCCCGCTTTTAAATCGCAAACTATGGCCTCAAAAATTCTAGTTACGCCACCGCAAGAAAAATTAGACATGTTGACGTTTCCCTATGACAAAAAGGTCGATATTGAATATTAAATATTTTTTGAACATTGAATTACAGAAAGAGAGTGTCTATTATTAACGTATGGATCTTAGGGAGGGGGGGGGGTAAATTCAAAAAAACCTTACGAATCCTCACGGCGGAAAATGAGGTTTCAAGTTTCCCTTATGTAAGATTTCAATTTTTTTCCAATTTGAAATGAATTAATATTCTATTTAAGTTTTTCTCATTTTTTTAAGGATTTAAAATAAAATAAAATGTAATCCACCTATAAGGAACTCGCATGTAATGGAGACTCGCCTATAATAGACACATTCTTTGACTTAGCTTTTATTTTATTATCAATGTTCTAAAATAAGGTTATGGATTTCCATTAAAATCCATTATAAGCGGATTATTCTACAGTTTCAAAAACTATCCGAAGGATTAGTTCATTATAAGCAGAAATTAGTTTTAACTGAATTTTAATCTACATTGGTAACTTTAGTTTAATAATTTGTTCATTATAGGTTAGTCTCCATCACACGTGAGTCCATTATAGGTGGATGTTACTATATTTTCTAGCTTCAGCAAACAATGTTGCTGCAAGGTCTCGGAAGGAGAGAGTACTGTACTCTTGGTTTATAAAATTTTTAAAGAAAATAAAGATTCGCAAAATCTCAAATAAAAAAACTTCAATTTGAAGTGAAATCGATATGTTGGTAGACTGCAGCGAACAATATTACAATATTAAATATGAATTATGCTGAATATTTTAAACAGTTTTATTTCAACCAAAAAACTACCATATTGCAATATATTCCGTTTTGAAAAAATCGACAACTATAGATGAAAATCCAATTTCAGTTACACTTTATGACACTTTAAACCCCTGAGATTATCCCTCGTATCCTTAGGGATCATTTCAACACTCGAAAAAACCGTAACAACAAAAACTTTAAATTACGTAATAAACATAAAATTATTTAGTGTTAATAAAAATAATAATGTAACAATAAGAAAAGCTAAATCTTGGCATAAAATTGATAACAAGTATGACTTTTACACTGTTACAAAGTTGCCAGGCAAAATAAACAGGGGCGAAATTAAATTTTCCGTAAAAATGGAATCCATCTGACAGCTGACTGACAGGTGAGCAGTGCAAAAACATTTCTTCATTTTTATATAACATGCAAATGGTGTTCTCCGAATATTTTGCGATATCAACGAGACATCTACATTTAGATGAGAAATGGAGCGTAGCTTTTGACGTTAAATTTTCGCCCGAAAGCTCAAATAAATGATTGCGTAGAATACACAAAATTCGAAAACAAAAAGAAAGAAAACCCTCATAGTCCCAAAACAACAATGGCGTTTAAACTTTATCCCCCTAACTTTTACGTTACTTCGATTTGGACACGACTGACCTTAACAAGTAGCAATTTTCCCTGACGTTCTGACACTGATTCGATCGTTTAACGTACCTGAAACAAAATAAAACAATTAAAATATGTTTGCTTCACATAGATAGATAAAAGAACAAATTTGCACGTTAAATTGACGTTACAATTCAAAGTTCAAAAGTACTTCAAGCTTTCTGATTTCAGAACATAACGAATGCAATTTGCATATAGAGAACTTGCAAAAAATCTTCATCAGCACTCTCGCGGTTATTTCGATTTTAACGACGATTTTCTAAAATTTGAAATTTTAAGTCCAACTTAGCAACTCGGCTAGGTGATTAAAATTCAGAATCTTGGCTAATCAAGTGCTTTGCCTTCATGATTGCATACATTACAAAATGAAAATGGTTAAATGAGCAACGGGGTTAATTATTCAGAGTTTAAAATCTTTCCCTGTAGTATTAAACATGAAAAATGCAATGAACCACTTAGGCCGAACTACCCTACTAAATTTTTATGGCTAATACGTGTTATTCGAATTAGCAGTTCGTTCATTCGGTTTCATAATTTAAAATAGCAAAATTAGCCGCAGTTTTGAATTTCTTTAAAGAAAATTAAACGAAGCAGCAGGCGAAACCTAGCAATTTTGCGATGTACTAAAATACTCCCACGTAGCTTCATCCAAGTCGCGAACCAAGTTCTCATCGAAGGAAGATGCCGCTTCCATTTGAGTAGTGTTCAATACTTTTAAAATAGAATCTCATTCAGATTATTAACAATTAAAAGATTTCGATCGAACAATTTTTAACAAATAGAAAATATCGGTTGCATTTTTTAGGCATTTTCCGATATTCTCGTTTAGACAATTTATCATAATTTTCCATGCGAAATTTCCTCGGAACAAAATACATCACAATGAATATTTTTGTTCCTGTAAAGGCAACTTCCACGGTTTAGATCACAAAGATGCGTTTCGATTAAATTCTTTATTCCCTCATAAATAAAAGAAATAAAAACGTCCCATTTCTTAAAATTTACCCCCATCCAAGAAAAATAAATAACGTCGTTACTTTTACGTAAATATTCATACGCCCAGGCTTTTTTATGATTAAAATTAAGTAAATTACAAAAACGTACATTACTTTTTACGTATCGCGGTGACAATTTACAAGCTGTCAGGTGGTGAATACAAGAATGTATCAAAAAAGGAACGTGCCGAACTAAAAAAAGAAACGGTGAGGAAAAAACCGCGTTAGAGCGATTCAAATGTGCAAGGCAAACGCATTTTTCTCTGGTAATGTCGTCAAGAAAAAGATTGATGTGCTGAAACCGGCAATGTCCTAAACCCAAACTTAAACATCCGTTTCAGCAAGGATCTTCCCCCATTTCCTTAGCCAATCACTTAGGTTACATCCGCTACAAGCTTTAAGCTAATAGCTAAGGTAGTAGAATAAGATTTATCCCAGAATCCCTTAATCTTTTATGCCATTCTGGATGTAATTTAGATGTAACATCAAAATATCTTAATATGAAAAAACTGGGGTTTAAAAATACAAACCGGTTATAATGAAATCCTTCCTTTTCCGGATTAATAAGCAAAGTGACGTAGGTGAAAATCTGGAAAACTATAATCATAGGTTTTCCCCTAACGTGACAAGCAAAACTGCAATTATTAAAGAAATGAAAATACATCACATTCGGTTTTTGATAAATTATCAGGATAGGTTAATGAAAAATTCAGCCTTGAAATGTAGGGCAAAAACTCGAGGAAGAAATGTCAAGTTGGGTCGATAGGTGTCAATAAAAGCGCTGACCCCATACCGATTCTATAAAAAACGCTACCATGTAAATAAAGACAGAAACTGTGCATTATCTGAAAAGCATTGTTCTCTCCTTCGATATCGCAAACTTGAGGCTTTCCGTATTAAATAAAGCAACAGGAAACTGTAAGCTAACATTAAAATCGAATTAAACGTTTTAACTTTTGAATAGAAAATGAAAATAAACGTTCTCCTTGCATGTTGCTGTTTAGAAAATTATTGAATAGTCCAAAAGTTTGGCAAATATGAATTTTTTAATATTATTTTCCACACCCCGTGGAAAAAATTTAAACTCATTTATATTCAGGACAACCGTTCCAAGCTCCATTTTAATCTTTTCTCTTTCGCATTCCAATCTCTTCTCCATTACATAGACGAGTACATAGTTCGAATCGAATACCGCGTCAAAAGTGAGCAAAATATAATTTATAAAGAGTAATAAAAGGTAAAGAAGGATAGTTTTTTACGTGCAATACAAAAAATACAAGTTTTTCGAACGCATTGAAAATACCACAAGAATGCAGAAAAACCAGTTTTTACTTTTTTAGAGCGAGGAAATAAAGCGCCTCAGCTTAAACTAAACGACCTTGCAAGGCCACACGAATGCTTCACCTGAGTGTACCGAAAAAGAATAAACGAAAAATTCGTCTAGTGAATCCGCCCACAATTCATAAATTATGCAAAAGATAACCGGATCACTAATTTGCATATCATTATAGCAGCAATTTATCCTCGTAAAATTAACCTCCCCACAAACTTTCACTTTATCAAATTTTCTCAACAATAGGATAAAAAATGTAATAAAAAAATCGATGGAAGTAATTGAACAGCCCTCAATTAATTAAACCCCAGTTTGTGAAAGAAATCTGCAACTAATTGGAAGTGAACCCGAAAGAATAATTTCAAGGATCATTTCAAAGGTTATCTCAAAAAGATTAGAAAATAAATAAAGACGGGTATTTGTAATCAAAATCGGAGCAAGTCAAAATAGCAACCAAGAACAGAAAAAAGGTTTAAATTATTTTCTTTTTAACATCAGGAAAACCCTGCTCGCTCACGAACTGCAAAATTTAATGTTATTTCGATAAACAATCGTTCCAAAAATATGGCGTGTTTAATGTAACGCAAAGTTTTGTGTTAAAAGGGCGCGCACATATTGAAAAACACTTCTTCGAGTAAAATCACCATTAATAAAGAAAGCGGTAATGCAAAAATTGATTTTGTTCAACATGACATTTACGACTTTTCGCGCAAAACTGGCAAATAGCACAATTTATTTTAAATTATTCACGAAGACATCGCAAAAACAAATCAAACATTCAAGTTGTTGATGTTGTACTTAAAACCACACTCAAGAACACTTTGGGTAAATCAATATTGCAAAAATGTTTATGATAAATTAAGAAATTAACATCCGAGTTGGTTTTAACGAAAAGAAAAGAGATTTGACGTTTAAATGGTTCTAATGAGACAGCCGAAATCTTTTCACAAGATGAAAAGAAATTTCTGTTGTCCGAACATTGGACGGTCTGATGGAAAATGTAAACTTATTTAATTTTATAAAATTTAGCCCTTTCCTCTCAATAATTAACTGCATGGTCAAATGTCATTAATTTCATTGAGGTGGTCACCCGCAGATCCTAAAAGTTTGCCTACCCCAGATCTTTAGATGAAAGAATACAACCACTTGAAATGAAAATTTGTAATGAAATGAACAATTCATATAACCAAGTGCTAAAATTTTTACAACTAAACAACCCATCGACAAAACATACAGTAAATAATTTGTGGGCACAGATGTTTGATTTATGAATATTGAGCAGATCACAGGTCTCCATTTTGTTTTATATGAATAGAATATAACAGCGATGACAAACCTTTCTCCGCAGATAAGTTAAAATTGAATTCGAAATTTTGGGTCTTCAAACCGAGAGACAAATATTTAATTTGAGTAGTTAAATATTGGACTATAATATTCCAAAGAAATATAATTACATTTTTAAAGTGGCCTAATAAAATTTACGTTTAGCTTTAAACCGTAGAATTATGGGGTTCATTCTCAGTTGTTACACAATTATTTGAACCGTGGTTCGGATTCCACGTTAAACTATAGATTTTGTTTACGTTTAATTAGCAATACGTTACTTCGAATTGCAATAGTATAATTATTATTATTAGGTTTTTTAATACTTGAAAGTCGGATTTAGTGAATGATAAATGGTAACTGGCCACACAATGAGGTAAAGACAATTTATTATACCTTATGTAGGTGCGATTTTTTTTATCTTCAATCAAAAATAAATTTAAAAGTAAAATAATAATTACTAAAAAATTAGAAATACTTTGATTTAGATTAAGAGATTAATCATATCGAGCGCGTGTAGTAGTACCGCTTATGAAGCACTGTTATGCAAGCTCAGCTCACCCCCTAGAACATTTTACCTAGAAAATGGAAAGAATATTTTAAAAATGCGATAAAAATGAATCAAAAAATGGTCGACATAAATGATATTAAATGTATAATTAACCAGTTCGAAACCTATGGATTTTTTTTAAGAAGGCATTAAAAATTTATCTGGACGTTGAAAAACCATTGTAGAAAAATGATGGAAAATATTATTAATGATTAGAAATTTAAAAAAAAACTTTCGAAGTACAGAAAATAACGCATTACTTATGGAATGACCTGATATATACTAATGAAGACTATAAATAGATGGGAATTATCAGTAAAATTTTGTTGAGCAATAATTTCGACCTGGTCTCGAGCAGAATTTAATAAAAGCAGAAACCGATTAATTTACTCATGATCGCATTAAACGATTTTATCAAAACATTTTAAGTATTTATAGAATTTTAAAACCAACTTTCTTTGAAATAAAAGTTTAAATTATTCTTAAGTTAGAACAAGTTGAAGTTTCATTCGAGTCAAAACTTGGATTGTTTCCTCATCGGTACACAATAATCGATTATAAATTGCAGGAAATAACATCCAAGAGGTGATTGTTTACATTTTCAAGTTACTGTGATATATTTATAGGAGGCAAATGTAACGATAAAATTTTAACTATAGTAGAGGACGTCCTAAATCTGGTTCAAGAGGCTCATCCATGGTGGTTATTGTAACTGGCAAAAAAAAACAAGTAAATCCAAGTGCGAGTCGCTGAGAGCTTTGCTTGACTCTCGTTATCAGACAAGAACAGGAAGTTCACTACATTGCCGATCATCCCGCATGTTAGCACTTCAAAATAAAATAAGTTCCATTTAACAACACTGTAACGTGCAATACGGCATTGCGCAAAACCGTTGATCCCATAACAAACGATTTTCACTCTACTCTTCCATTTGATAAATTGCAGTTCAGTGACATCGCATACAAATATAATTACTACGAGAATAAACCTTCTCTAGGCTAACAATAAGAACATGCAATTCTGCAAAAAAGAAACCTGCCGTTTACCAAAAGCTTTGGTATCTTTGTCTGAAATCCAACATACTAAAATCGACAACTCAGATTGTACATCTTAAAATAAACCCAATAAAAGTTTATGAAACAAATCACAAAATAACGCGTTCAAAGTTTGATAAGTTAATCGATTAGTACATTTACTAATAAAAAAAGTAAATTTACCCGCATTTTGAATTTAAATTCTTTTAATGTAAGCTGTAACTGCATCATAATTTAGTTAATCAGATCACTTGAGTTAACTTAGAAATGAACATAAACCTGGAGACGGGGTTTTGCGAACAGACTGAGAAAAGTTCGTTGTTTGGGCAATGACATCAAAGGATTTGCTCGTGAGTACTATTTAGCTAAACTATTAACTATCTTGTTGCGAATAGCTCGCACTCGACAAACTTGTAGACGTGAACCATTGGCAACTTCATCGATGTAAAAGGAAAAAACATAAATCAAAAATTCTGATCCAATTTGTAGTTCCTAACTTAATTAGGGTAACTCTTAAAGCTAGGACAGACAGACAGACCGGCACTTTAGCCTCGTTAGGCAAATTTAAAGTTTTACTTTAGTATTTTATCCGCACCACCTCCCCCCAACATATCATTAAATAATCATCAATGTTTCGCTTTGACACAGAAGCGTAAACGTTTAGTTTAGTTTTTGACTGCTAACGAAAATCGAGAACTAGGGCCATTAGATTTTATCAAAAGGTTTTCATTAAAAATTGGCCATGAAAATTGAAATCCTGAAAACACTGCAGATTTTTCAGCGAGAAAATCAAAATTAAATCTGGTTCAATTACAGCCTTTTTGCAATGTAGATTTCCAAAATCAAACCGACTTATTTTCTCGAAATTTCCTAATTGAAGCAAACAGGTGAGTGATTTGTGTAATGGTAATTCAGAGTTTATTAATTAACCGTAATGTATAGTCAATTAATTATTTCCACTCGTTGTGCAAAAATTTTGAATAAATATTATAAAGCGCATATTTCTTTGATCAAAGGTGCTATAAAATTTACATTGAAAATGAAAATTTTAATAATTAAAAATAAATGTTTTACAAATTGTAACCTTTAAAAAATAATCAACGGTGCTTTAAAAGCCCCCAGAATGCTTAACATTATTAGATTACGCGATAAGTACGATACAATTTTATCAATTTCTTAAAAAACAGTAAGTTTTAGAATTTCATGAAAACACGAGCTCCTGTCAATAATCGTTTATAAATTTGAAGAAAAAATTTTCTCATAAAATATACAATTTTTTAAATTTTCATCCCATTTTGTCTTGACAGCAATCTAACAGTTTTTGAATGTTATCAGAAAATCGTCACTATATGCGACCTTAATGGACGCTCTTCGTAGACGTTCGTTACAAGGTAAGAAATACAATAATCTAAAGAAAACAAACTGCGATCCTAACGCCCAAGGAAGAAGCAAGGATAATAACCCAATAACTTTAATAATGATATTGGGTATCGGACATTATCAAAATCTGCTCAGGAAGTTTGCAAAAACACTGCTGTAATTCACTCTTCTCTACACGAAACAATTCTAATTGCTTTAGTTAAGATAATCATAAACCTCGACTATCTCTACCAACTATTGCAAACGACAACTTTGAAGTTTACGATTGCAAAAGTGACGCGAACACACTCATATCTTATTCAAGTAATAAAAGGAAAATGAAACATTCGGTTATGATTTCAGTCTGCAGGTTCTTATCGAGATAAAACAAATGCAGATAACCGCGGTTGGTTCATAAATGAGCCAAGCTCACATCCAAACGTAATCGTCAAACATTCCCACTAATTAAAAAATCAATAATTGCGTTTTCCAGGTAAATTTTTAATAAAAAATGCTAAACAATATAGAAAGCTTTTACCGTCGAAAATTTTCTATTACTAAAAGCAAAATTAAAATGTACAAATTGGGGAGGTTTCTCGTATTTTGTGTGAACTTCTACAGCTTTTAATTCGCCATGATAAAGAAAAATGTAATTAATTTATACCAGAATTAGAATATCGAGACACAGCAATTTCTGTCGTATTTATCACAATTAAGATGACTGGAGCAGCACTCAAGCTCAGGGAGTTTATTGAATATAGGCCAGGCGCTATCGTATACAATAAGGTCCTTCCCTATATCTCTTGGTTCCAGAGGAGCAACTTCTAAGTAATTAATTATTCCTCAGTATTAATAGAATGGTAACTGGTCTGCGGCACTCGTTGTTAGATATAAATGACCAATGTGAATTATTTATTTCTGTTCCCAAGAGTACAGACATTCCATTTCTCCAAAAACCTGGACAAAAAAGGTATTAAATATGCAGCCAATATTAATAGAAACGTGCGAAATTATCGCCACTTAAATATTTATCACGTTAACTTAGACAAAGAAATTCGAGTAACATACCAAAATTATGGAAGCCAAAGAAAGCAGAAGATGACGTGACGGTATTTCCTTGCAAATTGAGTTCATTGGGAAATGTCTGAATACTGTTACATTACATAACTCACAATCAAAAATGCGGAAGAAGCAGCGTAAGTATGTAAATAATCCAAACTCGTGTTTTCTATGTACATTCATTGGACACAATAAGGACAAACATTAAATTCTTATTTACAGAAAATTTAACTCGGAAAACTAACAACTTCATATTTACTGGAGATAAAAGATCATAAATGAAACTCGAAATAGACTATATTACGCACATAAAGCAAATCCAAAAGTAATATATTTTCCACTCCAAACACCACACACACATCAATCGTAAAAGTTCATCTTTCTGTCATATAAATTTTAGCTAACAGTTTGCATTTCTCGGTGGCAATAACTATAAAAGTTGGGAAACGAAAATCATTCAACAAAAGAAAATTATTAGTCGGTCACTTCAAAATCTTAAATTTGAGAAAATTTACAAACACCAAGTGTTTCCGTTTAAAAGATCAAACAATTTTAATTTTAAAATTAATTCCTCTCCCTTTAAAACAAAATAAATCATCTTGGTGCATTTTCTACAACCGCCACTTAATCGAGAGACGCAGTCGTCGTTCTTCCATTCAAAATAATTTAATAATTTATGGTCGAAAAAATTAATTTTCGGTTCAAAGAAAATGTATAAAGAACTATCTTTCTTTGCTAAAATAAATTAGGAGTTAAGAATTTGAAAAATTGGTATCATAAAATAACTACACTGGAAGCGTGCTTTACAATGCATCTTTGTAGTCTTTTCATAAAATAAATTACACTCGTTTATAAATAAGAATGTTTAATCGCGAGTTAATTATGGACGATTTAAATTAAAATTTCGTGGATTTACATCACTGGCTATTATTATAATACCGTTACCCAAAAACTTTTTGCACATGTGCGAATACGCATGTTTTTCATGTGAACTCTCAGATATTCAGAACATAAAATGTGTGCGTCCGTCGGCCGCTCTTGCCTTAAATTTGAAGAAATTAAGGTGTAATTTTTTTAATAATCAACGAAGCTCTGACGATTGTACATTGGTGATATAAGCAGTCAAAATCATGAATCACAAAACCGTGTAGATCGGGATTTTGGCTTTAACCGTGTCAGATTTATATTACCTTGCAGTGCCATTACATAAAATTACATCGATTTGCAGTTAAAACTTCAACTTTTTGATATTCTCAAATACTATATCATTAGAGTAACCAGGGGGCGGGGGAGGGGTGATGCTAAAGGTTTAATGCACCCTAGTTATGTGTTTTTGAACATGGGTTCCATGATTCACAGCTACACCTCTGCATAGTTAAAGCCGAAATTACGATCACACAAGCTTCCTGTTCATGTTCTCGACTGCTTCACATGTTACACCACGAAATTTGTTCAGAATCCTACGGTTGCTAAGAGTATGCTGGGCTTTAGGCCAATCAGCGTTGGGATGGGATAATCTCTATCAAATTACACGTCAAACCTATAAATATCAGTATTATACTTGTATATTGCACTCTCCTGATCGCCTTATTTAATTTTAATTTAAAGATTTGAGGAAAATTTCTCAAGTACGACTAGGTAGCACAATCTCTGAGTGTCCCGACTAGCAACGACTCTATTATTTTATTATTGTTTATAATTTTTAATCTAATTAAGATAAACAATTTTTATAAACAAAAAATAAATTGTTTTTATCTCTATCTGACAAAATACTTTACTGTTCCACCAGATTTTAATGAAAAATTAACACGAAAGTAATCAATGTCATATTCGAAGTACAATTCTTTTTTCATCAAACCCACGTTATTTTCTAACTTTGAAAATCATTTATTTCCTTCAAGAATACAATTTTGTGTACTATGATCATTACACTTTGTTCCAAAAATAATTAGATAAGTCTATCAAGTGTTATATTACCGGTAAGCGGTAAATAAAATTTTTCTACCATGTGGATAACCTCAAAATTTCGTTTATTTCCAGAATTTATCCAATTAACCATTAAAATGTTGCTAATTCAACCAAATATCAATTCCTGACCATTCCACAATCAAAATAAATGAAAATTCTCATATTCCACTCATAGAAAACTCAAAAATTAAGTCGACAAATTGGCCTGGGGAAAGGAAGTCACATTCATCTCGGAAGTTCTCTATCAAGCTGACCTGTGTCGAGCTTTATTTCCAAAATTTCCACCACTTCTAACTTTTACTCAAAATTTTAATTTTCCAGGTTTTAAAACTTAGCAAAACACTCAACAAACTTTTACAAAATTCAAGAATAAAGCAACAACTTCAGACTGTCAGCCATACAATATTTGTCCAAGGACCTCCATTCAGCCTCTTTACATTGGAAACCTGGCTTTTTCTTCTTCTTAAAGTATCTATCCGTTCCGGATGTTGGCGATCATGATTGCTATTTTAACCTTATCGATTGCTGATCTAAATAAGCCGATTGTAGTTGTACTATTAAACTAAGTACGCAGATTCTTAAGCCAGGATATTTGTCGTCTACCTACGCTTCGTTTTCCCTGGATTTTCCCTTGAATAAGTAACTGGAGCAACCTGTATCTGTTTGGATTTCTCATCACGTGTCCCAGATATTCCAGTTTACGTTTCTTAATTTTGAACAGTATTTCCTTTTCCTTCTCCATTTCCGTCCGTCTAGATCTTTTGCAAAAACAATGTATCGTATATTATTATTTATGATTTCTCCGTTAACTGTTATTCCTTCATTTATCTCTTCTAATGCTTCGCGAAAGACAAACTCTGCATACCCCCAGACTCTTGTCCATTTACACGTATTGACGATGTTTGATACCAGTACAGGTTACTAATTATTCTTATGTCTTGCTTGCTAAGGCCAATTTTTCCCAAGATTTCTACCATTTTCGGGCGTTGTACATTGTCGAAAGCCTTTTGATAATCTGTAATACTCACGAAGATGTCGTTGTTCACATCCCGAGCTCTTTAAAAGAGGACCTAAACACTAAATAGGGCCTTTCTAGTATCCAAAGCATTGCGGAATCGAAACTGTGCGCCTCGCTGATCTGTTCCTCGCAGACTCAATATATTCTTTTGCGTACTATTTTGAGGAAAAGTTCGAGTAAATGATTCATCAGTCCAGCAAGCTTCTTTGGGATTGTAATGAATGTCGACTTAAGCTAGCTCTCTGGAATTAGGGAACGTACCCATACTACGTGACCCGTTTAGGGGGGGGAGGGGGGTCTTCAAAATACCACGCTTGGTCACCGAGGCGGGGGAGGGGGCTTAAGTTTTTGTCACGTAGTCAATATCTTTTAGGGAAATCTCGCGCTTTTTTGAGCAATATTCAAAATTAAATGAAAAGAAGACTTTTGTTTTTAAATAAAGACAAATATGAGCCAATTTAATTTTTTTTTAACTTTGTGTTTGCAAAAAATGGTTTAAAACCATATTTATGAACTACTACGTGACAAAATAGGGGGAGGGGGGGGGTCTTGGCATATACTACGGATGGTCACCGAGGGGGGGCAGAGGGTAAAAAATTGTAAAAATTAGGTCACGTAGTATGGGTACGTTCCCTTATCCCCGACGAGTATATTTCGTTAAAAATAGAATCAAGCCATTCAATGCTTTCTTCATTCAGGAGCTTGAGAAACTCGTTCAAAATATAATATTTTGTATTTCTGGGTTTAGGCTTTTTGTCAATTTTATTTTTGTTTCTTCCTCTTTCAATTTATCTAAATCCCACCAGAAAACCTGGCACTTTAAACTAAATTCAGCATTTAAAATTGTAAAAATTGATTCTCTTTCATTTTTAAAATCATAACACAAAATTTTAATCTTTCTAGTGCATTCGTCACAATTTAGCATAGATACCAAAATTGCTATAACAAAGATAATATGACAATTTACTTCCCACAAGCCATAACTAATAAATTAATGTAAAGCTAAAAACGTTTCTAACATATAGGAAGTCGTGCGTATCAATTATTATGTTTATGTTGGGCCCCTGCGTTATAAAGAAGGGGGCCTAACATACGTCCTTATTTTGTCACCCATTCTTTTTAACATTTAATACGGTGAATATGTTGAGCGGAATACTTGTTAAAAGTGTAGCACTTAGTAATTTACACTGACAAATTTCAAAAAACATAGGATATATCATAACATAGGAGATAGCTAGAGAAACAGCTAAGACCATGCAAAAAAACATGGAAGAAAGGAGATATTAATCGGGAATATCAAGAGGAGGAGACCCAGCAGTCTGGCGTAAATCAAACACGAATAAACTAGAGAGCGGGAAACCGCGGTGCTAATCCTGGTTGCGTCAGATTTGTGCTGTAATCTAAAAAGTCTAAACTTTATCTGCAGACTACTCGCCAACCCGTCTGCCCAGCGTGGTGAGTTATGGGCAAACCCTCCTCTCCCCCACTTGGGGGGAGTCTAAAAGGGGAGGCCTAACGTTCAGGAGTGGACGGATAACGGCTGATGAAGAAGAAATGAAGATCAAGGGGAGAATCGTTAGAACCCTGATATTTCCAATGTTACTATACAACGCCGAGTCACGGAAGGCACAATTCAGAAGAAATATCGACGCCTTCGAAATGTAGTGTTGGATGAAAGTGTTATGTATTTTCTCGAATCTCCAAAACGCTTGTCCGACTATCTAAAACCAACTATATAATCCATGAGGTGACAACAAGGACTAAAGAGAATAATGGCGAAGTTTTATGCAAAGAAACAAAAATCATCCTTTTATAAAAATTGGGCAATCGTTCAAATGATAAACAATACTTCCATATTATAGGGACAATTAACCTTAACGAGTGACCGCAGTTTCGGTATTAACTACTTTATATCGTAGAATTTACCCTTTCAGGTATATATTGGTGTAAGAAAATATAAATGAACTCATCCAATGCAAATAGTACTTTGAATCATTATCGGGACATAACCTCAACATAGGCAACGCTCATTCATGCCTACGATAAGGATCTATTCCTCAGTATGAAAATTCACACTAAATAAGCCAGCTCAGGTCAAAATAAGTTTAAGAAAATACAAAACTGCTCAAGTGTCTACATCATAAAATCAATTTCTAGTCACTCGAGTTACTAGCTTCTTCGACTGGACAACGACGTTAAAATTATTTTGTTGTCCTTGTCACTAACTTCCTATAACAAATGGAACAGCCACTCATCACATAATTACATAGTGAAATAAATAGGTATAAAGAATTTCAATTATTGTGTAGCGTACAATAAACCGTAACTATTTCGAGTCAATAGTTTTATAGGATAAGTAGATTAGTCAATTCTTTTCACGCAAGCACGCCACTTCATTCATTCAATTGTAAAATGTGTTATAAATATAATGTGGACGATTTTACACTTGTGCGTGATCTCATTATATTAGTCACCAGTTCAATGCTTTCTTTACCACCGATTATAAATTTAGACAATCAATGGTTACACATCGCGTCAATTTTTTTGGAAAATCCAAAATAACGTGAAGCGCAGATTAAAAATATTGGAAACGCCCTAATGAAAACTATAAAAATAACTCGCTCCTGATAAATGTGGCAAGTCGGGATTTGAGGTTACTAAAATATATAAATTAACTTCCAGACAACCTTCGCTTCTGTATACTTTTATATTAGTTTGGTTGGATAGTGCAATTCAACGAAGTAAATAGATTTTTAAGCCATGCATTACAGCAGCGCAACATCAATTTCTAGTGGATCACATCCACATTATGGAAACTCGAAACAAAATTCTGTACAGTATTTCAGCAATATTTTAAACATAAACTTTGCGATAACCTAAAACTTTTTCATTAAATCATCTTGTATTAGTGTCCAATCAATCCAATAACAAAAACTCCCAACAAGATAAAAGTGGAAAAATAAAATGCCTCAACATTGGGCTATCTAATACACAACAGGTTTAACTAAAAGTGCAAACAAACAAAAAATTCTATTTTGAACTTTCTAGACAAAGTGCTTTTGGTACTAAATCGAACTTTGAAACATGAAAAATTAGTTTTGATTTCGAGACGATCAATTTTTGTATAAAAAGTATTTGATGCTATCGCTTTTTATATGCAAGCGTATCAATCATAAATAACACGTTTTCATAAAATATTGGTAAGACTTTTTGAATGTTCAGGTTCAATTGGAGATTGTTTCAGCAACGAAACAAAAATTAACCACAGTAAATTTCTTATTAGGTAAAGAAAATATTTTTCTTAATTTCTCTGAAATTTTTCAATCTTGGCTGGCTGCAATGCCATTCCACACAGGAATGTGTAGTGAGGGTTATTTTAGTGATGTAACTTGCTAAATACCACGAGAACATATTTGAAATCTCCAGGATTTAATCTCATACACAAATACCAAAACATTAGTGTGTATGCAAGTAGAGAACTCGTTAAACAAATAATAAGAAAATGCAAAAGAGAGATAACATTTACCCATTATCCAGAATCAGAGGTTTTTGTAAATGGTGAAGTAATGAGCGTTAGAAACTTTTTAATATTTTGAATAAGTATGTGAAGAAATATTTAATTTAAAATTCAAATTTTTTACGTCACTGCCTGGTAACAAAATATTCACATTGCAAATGCGAAGCTGTTCGGGTATTGCATTCCTTTCATCAAGATTTATTCGATTATTGAAGTAAGGTTTTCGACTTTCCTCGGAATATAAAAAAGAATCTCTTCGAAAACAGAACCTTACATCTGATAAGCTAAAAAGGACGAAAATAAAATGTCATGCTTATTAATTTTCTCGGTTCCGATTAGAACACCGTAGTACTCGTATATGGATGGGTGACCTTTCGGGGAACGCGTACTGTTCGGAGGAACGGTGTGATTGGGCATTAGTTTACTTTTCTATGATCAGAATAAAGTTAAATTTCGTCTTATTTAATTAGGTAAACATTTGGAAAGTTAAATAGATAAAAGATGCAAATGAAAAACAAATCTCCTACCGTGAAACCAGAAATCTGGTGGATCAACGAAAACCATCAACATAACAATTAGCTTTGCAAGATGGTTAATTCTCCGAGCTAAAATTTTGTTGAAACCTCATCATCACTAATTCACAAATAGCTTATTTTCTATTTTCAAAGAAACGAAAAATTTAATTTGAGATTATAATATACGATAAAACATCGAATGCTTTCCAACTTATAAAGTTTATACTATGTAAATTTCAGTTATAAAGCAGGAGGATTACGTAAAGCATTTTACTACCCACGAAAGGTTGTAAAATAAACAGAATTAAAATTTTGGGTACTCCAAAAATTGACTAAAAACTGTTTTATTCGATAATCATTAACGCAAATGTTTTTATCTACCAGAGAAGCAATTAAGATATAAAAAAGGGGTATTGTAATTTAACTAACCGTTAATTACATATAAAAGCATCCAACTAAAATGCTTTACAAAACATGGTATCCTCATTAACAAGATAAATACGCCTGCATGGTTTATAGACGATTTTCGGACAGTTCATTTCGCTATATGGTCGTTTGATGTTATCTCTATTGTGCATTAAAGATTTTGGCTTCTTTAGTGCTAAACGGATTTTGGCTTTATAATTAATACCAATTTTTAAAACTTTAATTAAATTATTTGGTCGTGTAGTGAATTTAGTTATGACGCATACCATTGCCCCACTTTCCCTAAATCTCCATTTTAAAGGCTTATTAGTTATTTGACATTTCCTACAAGAATCTTACGTTTATCCTACATAAATCTAACTTCTTGAATCGACTTTAAAGCTGCAAATTTAAACCAACTCTCGTACATTTCGCATTCATCTTGTATGAAAAATATATACAGGGTTTAATGAGAGTTGAAAGCGAAAACGAGCGGTTCCCACAAAAAAGCATTCCTAAACTGCAATATTACAAAACTACCCTTTCAACTAAGCAAACTTCTAAGTAGACTGCAAAATTAGCCATCTAACTTACGGCGTTCTCTTTCACGAGATTCTTGCTAAGACTTTCTAAGCTTGTAACTTCAAATTGTGATCTTTTAATGGGATGAACGATATTCCACACATAATTATTACTAGAAAATTGTTTTCAAAACCGAGACGATTCGATTCCGCGGACTCGACGCCGTCGATCGATTTATTTTCAGGTTAACTATTTTATTTTTATAAACACTGAAGTGGAACTGTGAGAATCGACAAAAAGTACCCATTACGTGGTAAATTCATTCAACAAGAACAAAAACCGCTGCAAGGTGCAAAAAGATTTGATGGTCTTCCATTCAACATTTCGTGAGTTTGCATTTCTCAATTATTTCACGAAAAAAGTTTCTTTTACGCTTCTAACGCTTTCAAGCATGACTCCAATGTCAAATAAAAACTTTTACTTCCATTTTATTTACCGAAAAGATTAAAAACGATCATACTGAAACGACAGCGTAATTTGTTAAATAGCCAATTTATTGGAACAAAAAAGAGATGAAATGAGGGCAAAATAAAGACAGATATCTGACAAAATGACTAATTATCTATTTATGAAGTAAAAAGGTAAATTTTTAGATAAACAGAAATACCTGTAGTTAATAACATCACTGATAATATAATGTAACTACAGTTATCTATACAGTAATTTCTTCGCACTTATTAATATTTGTTCGTGCGTTTCAAACCACTTATTTCGTTTTGGTAAATATTTACGTTAGAACCCTATCGCGCTATTGTTTATACGTTTAAAAAGTTCACCTTACTAATAAGTGTTCTACATACTCGCAACCACTTTGAGTTTTAAGCCGAACAAATTTTACTCGACCTAGGTTCGAACCCAAGAGTGAAACTATTCAGGAGTTAAAACTTTGACAATCTCTTGAGTTAACCACTACTTCCAATGTTTGGGGTTAAATGTATTATTTTTTCTTCGTTAAGTAATCCGAAAAGAAACCCCAAACCATAACCGATTCTCCCCCATGTCTTAGTTGTATTATTAAAACTATAAGGTACCACATGACCTACCTTTAAATCTATTTATTACAAAGTAGACTTTTAAACAAAAGACATCCTTTTCCTGTTCAAATCAAATTTAAATAAATGCAACA
Source organism: Rhagonycha fulva (assembly GCA_905340355.1). NCBI lineage: Eukaryota > Metazoa > Arthropoda > Insecta > Coleoptera > Cantharidae > Rhagonycha > Rhagonycha fulva. Next base: position 43,940,341 of record HG996556.1, read on the forward strand.
TAAAAATCAAAGCGAAAAAATACGACAATGCATGTATTTTGTATAATATTATATTAACGGCTACGTTATTTCTCACCTATTTTGTGAAAATCGTAATCCATACGCCTTATGTTTCAAAGTCCTAATAAGTAACTTTCATAAGATGAGAACGTAGAATTTTTATTAAGCTAAAAACAATAGCTAATCAATAACGAAACAAAATAAAAGTGTCGTTTCTTATTTCTTAGTTATTATAACAGTCTCGACTACTAATAATAATTAAAAGCCTGCTTTAATTGAAAAGTTCTCTATGTGCAATCAATCAAAGAGAAATAAACAGCATCAAAAAGTCAAGACAAGATAAAACTATAATGAAAAATAATGAAATATAAGTTAATTTTTGAAATAATTTTATCTTAACTCTCGCGTTAGTAATTACGGATTTCTAATTTGATAAATAAACGAAAATATCGTACTTTTTCTTATAAAATTTAAAGTAGCTGAATAAATAATTAATATTTTTAGCTAGAACGACCATCTCAACATAGTCTAAAAAGTGATCTATTTTTATTTTTATGATTTACATTTTAAGTGATAGTAATGCCTTTGGGTACGTGTCGCATACAATTTTTTTTCTACGTCCGCCTCAAATATAAATGAAATTGCAACCAATCTTTTCAAATCATCGTAAATGTAAATAATATTAGACTTAACAGTGTACTTTGAAGTTTCTAAATCACTGTGCACTCACAAAGTAGTACATTATAATTTTATTAAATCTAATTACGCAATAGAATCTCTTTAATTAATACCGCTATAATGGTTATTTCAAGTTATTTAACCTTCATCATTTACGTCAGAAAATAGCGATTTAAATGGAATATTTTTCATTTTAAAATCGTGTGGCTACAATGGAGAAACTATAATCCTAGTTGACAAGAAAAATAATTAATCCTGGTATTAGGTTTATCCCCTCACAGTACAACCAAAGTAGGTCATAAATGCAGATTTTTCAACTTGATGTATCTTTAGAAAATATTTTCTGGTATGCTCCATACTTTCAATAAGTTGACGCGTCGTATATAGCCGATACAATCACAGATCACATCTTATAATGACAAATAGGTGCTTTACAATAACACGAACGTATGTATGTTAATATAAGCCAAGCCCAAAAATTCATTTGCAGTAGTGAAAACGGGAGATGAAAGAGAATTTAAAATTTTTATTTCATCCTAGAGAGACGCAAGTTAAAAATGTTTCGATTTCCTTTTCTTCGCTTCTTATCAGATTAATCAGATTTTTCATGACTATTGAAAAACTGCCGGGAACAGGGTTGCGGTAAACTACACAATGCTATGAAATAGAAAAAAAAATGCGATATTGAATTTTAAAGAGGTTAGATTCGCATACATTTTATGGATGCTTTAAATGGTGAGATATCACTGATGTCCATATGGCCCTAGGAGGAAATTCATTTTGACGCCCTCAACTTTTTCAAGGTTATTGATAAGATGATAAGCATTTGGGCAAAACCAACAAAAACAGGATTCTTTTGAATAATAATAGTCGAATTATTTATGTTTTAATTATGATAAGTATAACTATAAAATAAGTAGTTTATTTTCGACCGCTTTGATTTATAACATACCTAAATAATAATTTAGTGCACCGAAATGAACCTAATCTATTTTTGGAAAAATAATTAACGCTCATATATTGTCGAATAATTGTATTAATAAAATAGGGTCGCAAGCATCAATCAAAAGTAATCAAATCAACAGAAGGTGCTTGGTTACCGCTGCGTATTTGTTTTGTTTTGCAACCAATTTTAAAAAATTAATTAAATTATAATTTTAACAAATTATTACAACTAAAAGTGCAAAGAAAGTATTTTAAATAAATCAACAAGTTATGATATTTTGTAACGAATGTAAATAATTACACATTTAATTATAATTATAACTGTTTATATAAATAAAACTGTAAAAATGTGACATAAAACTTGACTTTCTCATTCGGCTAATTCACTCCACTAATTCTGTCTGCAATTCATTTAATTAATTCTACAACCAAAGACAATTAGTGCTCAAATCCAAGCTGGTAAGATTCAATTTTTTTTAATTTGAAGGAATTTTTAAGAAAATAATAGTGGAACAATTCCTTCTCATTTTATTACCGAGGAAACCTAAAACTATCGCCACTATAAAAGTCTTTTTTATTTAAACCTTTAATTCCCTCTCGATAGTTTGAGGGCGAAATTACCAACAAAACTTTTATGTTCTATGTATTAATGGTTTCGATGCATGACAACAAATTTCATATACCTATATTTATGCAATGTAAATTATCAAAGGTCACTATGACAACGGGCTTTGTTATGTATTTATTAAGAGCAATACCTCGAGCATTTCATTTTTGTTTCAATTTGATTCGGAAATTCCTAAAATATAATTTTGATTTTTCGCGTTATTCCAACGACAAAATCAATGTTTTCTTTTAGTTTTTACATAAGCAGATGTAGCAAAATTGTGGAAAACTAGCGATTTCTTTAATTTTTGTACAATGTGGAAGAGAGTTACAGTAAAATATGTTACTCATCAGTCAGTAAGCAGCACACTGATCTCAAAAATGTCGTCAACATAAAGAAATAAATTTAAAATTATATACTTTTTGTAAGTAAACATTATTTTTACAAAAAAAAACATGTATTTTTATTCCTAAAGTAGTTTGGGACTCAAAAGGTTATACAATTTTCCTGTATCTTAGAAACAATGAGATAACTTCTAACTTCGAGCCCCCTGCGAATATTTTTTTAGTGCCTCTATTATATTCGTCAATTATTTAACCTAATACACTGGAGTGCAATATTCCATGAAAAAATATGATATTTCGAGTTATTTAAGTTCGATTTATCGAAATTTGACTGTATATTCTTAATAAATATGTAATACTACATTGTTAACTAGAGAATATATTTTTTAATTTCATACAGTTAATTAAGCACATTAAGGTCTCGATTTGCGTCGGTATCAGTACATCGGAACGACGCAAATCGAATCACATCTTTCTTCCATACAAAGTTACATAACACCGAATGCTAATAAAATTACATAAACACCAACAAAAAGCCTTTTTATTTATAATTTTGCTACTGGAGTAATAAAAATAACCGGGATAATAAATAGGTACTAAATTGACATAGACAATTAAAAATGTAACAAATAACGAAAAAACGCGATGAAAAATGTATACTGTACAATGATTAGATGAAAGACCAGATATTCTTTGCGATATTAATAATATTAAATTGCAAAATTAACCGATAAATGATCCACCTTAAGGGCGGGTTCCACCAGCTGCTTTGAATTAATTGATGGTTAAACTATCAAGGTTAGAAATTTAAACAAGAAATTAACCAACATTAACGTCATTAGTTACCGACATTAGTTGATTGCTTCAACTTTGTGTATGCTCAGTTTTTGCTTTTAAGCTATTTTTGATAGATTCTTATAGTGCGTTCCACTTAAAGCCCACAACAACCACGGTCGTTCTTCAGAGCAATCAAATAACCGCTCTCGATCTTTAGTCCAATCAAAGAACCACTGACCAAGCCGCGGTCGCCCATGGGCTTAAGTGGAACGCACTGTTAGTTGATAGACACGTGATAGTAATAAGTAGTATTCGCTGTGTGCGTAGGTCTTCTTAGATCATATATATTACATAGATACCAAGTACCTCCTAAGTTAGTGAATCCAGATCGTTACGAAATAATAATTTGTAGCTGTCTTTGTTAAACACTACAGTTCGCCATCTTTTATCTCTCTGAGTTCAAAATCAAACGGCGCATGTGCAATTTTATTGTAACATAACAAAAGCAATATTTGAGAAACTGTCAACTGTCGCGCGCGCGTCGCGGCGGTCGTCTCCGACGTCAGAGCGCAGAGGAGGTGAATTAGGTGAACGGGCTAAGGAGAGGACTCTAGTTTGGCGGGGCTAGGTTCGATCCCCAACCCGGCCACAAAATTTATCCGACTCCGTGGTTCGGATTCCACGTAAAGCTGTAGGTCCCACAGGTTAACACAGCCAGGACTTAGCTTCGCGCTAATTTTCAGAGGTACGCCTCAATAAAAATCATCCGACGTAACGTTGCGGGCAAGCCCGCAACCTTACTCTTCAAGTCTGCGAAGATATGGGGCAACAGCCCTGCTGCTTCGCACCAGACCAGAATAAATGATGTAGAAACTGTCAAATGTAAAAATTTGAACATGCGCCGTTCGGGTTTGAACTCTGAGAGAGATACAAGATTGCCTTTGTTGACTATAAGTATAACAAAGATAGACATACTTATTATGTCGTAACTATCTAATTTTACTAGCTTCAATGCATTGGGATAGGGCACTTGGTATCTATGTAATATATATGATCTAAGGCGTAGGTGTAGAGGGGATACGAAAATCGATCGAAGCGTTCGGAGTGGTCGGTAGTAGAACTGAATTGGGACTTGCTTTATGTGATTACCATGGACTTAAAAGGATTATGACCCGCAACTCCCTACCTGAAAGCTTAAAATTTGCCAGCTTTTTATAATATGTCAAGAATCCCAATTATTTTGTCTATTTGAGCCACCAGAGGGCAGCAAGAGCAACGGACACAGCGAATAGAGCGTGCATAAATTGACCTCTAATCACTTAATCTTTTCTAATCTTACCCTTAAATTGGGCACCGACGTGGGGATTATATTATAAGAAAATTATTGAAATTCGGCGCTAAGGAGGGGATTACGCTACAAGGAGCTCCAGAACGTTTTGACTAACGCTGTATTAACTAAGAACATCCCCCTAGGAAGGGGGTGACTAGATTTTAGGGTGCATCCGATATTTGCCGCATTGCGTCTGCAATAGCTCCACATGGTGTAAGTGACCCCTGCTTCGTCAAACATGTGAATTTAATTTAAGGTTTTAAATTGGTTCCTAATCGAACGTGGTTGCGTTGTCAAAATCGACTCTACGCCCCTTCCACTTCAAGCCGTTTCGACTAACGTTTTACTAATTAATAATATCCCTGGGACCCTTCCAATTCGGCAAAATGTGCTACTAGGAAGGGGTGACTAAATTTCAATGGAGATCTGAGATTGATCCGTAGTTCCGTTTGTCCGTATCCTCCGCTCCGGACCGTTTTGAATATTCCTCTAGACCGGTCCTACTCGGTAAAGTGTGCTACTAGGAGGGGAGGTGCTTAATCCTAAATAATTTACATAATCTTAAAGAATTATAACGCATCGAGTTCTTATTTGTGAAACAGCGATTACTTCCAACTAACCATTGACTTTATCAATTTTGTTATTAAATTATAATTCTTATATTTATTATAAAAATACGTAAATTCATTCATACCGACGCAGATCAGATGTTCGCCTATAATGTTTTTAATGTAACTTAAAACGACACAAATCCAAACCCTAATTTACTATAATAAAACCAGCTGATCTCAATCATTTTATTCAATAAATTTTTCGGCCTTAAAACTTCTCGAACCCCCTCACCCAGTACGAAGCCCTAACTGCGATGCTGCCTAAAAATAAAGTAACCAACCGTCCTCTTTTAAAAACCTGTCCTCCTTTTTACTCCGAATTCCTAAAAAATCTCATACGCATGTTGCTCGGAGGTAATAAAGGCTAAAACCATCATCCAAAAATATTTTCGGAAAAGGCAGCAAAGTTTGGAACCGCACATAATTTTTTACCTAAAAGAGCTAAAAATAAAAAAGAAGTACCTTCGTCCTACTTTTGTATCAGAAATAGTTGGTTATATTACACAGGGACGTGCCCAACCAACTTATTTTATGGGGAGAGCAATCCTAAATTTGCAAATTTGCCAACTAAATTAATTAAAAATTGCCAAAATTTTGTAAGTTTGAGATTGTGTCAGTAACATTTAGTTGTTCGGCCTATCGGCTTCGAACAGGTTTTAACACTTTGAGAACGGTGTGAGGTCATAAGAAATTCAGCACAATTTTTGCCATTTAGCTCGCGTGTCCATTTTGACCAGATTCTTTATATAGTAGTGCTCAACATGTTAATTGCTGTTTATGATTAGCTGATATTTTACTATAGTTATAGTATGGAAAAGTTTGTAATTGTTCAGATAAAAAAAAGGTCCCACAAGACAAACCGAACCATTTCCAAAAAATCTTTGTGTCTGTGAATCCATCAAATTTTGTGTGCGCTTTACCTCAAAAAACCAATAAAAATTTCACCACCAAATTTCATTTTTCACCACCAAACCAACATTTGCTGCTCTAGATAAAATTAGTTCTCAGAAACTTATGCTTTTAGACTCTTGACAGCGCATGAATAGATTAACGAGATTCCGCTGGTTTCTAGAACTTTTCGTTTTATACACGGGAACCGAATCATAGAGGGCCAAAAATAAAACCAAAAAAGATAAAATAAGAGATAAACCACACAACTTCTACTCAAAGCTTGGACTTGTTATCTAAACGTAATGAATTCAAATTCTGTTTACTTCCAATCTACTTGTGCCGCGTGGATCGGAATCCACGTTAATTGATAGGTCCTTTTTTAGGACAATTCGCTCAAATGATAATCAAAAATAGATTTACTTTTTAATCATATACATACATAAGAGAAAAAATGTTCATATTATTACATTAATTGAGTTCGTCTGTTGTAAATCAATCTAAACATTATTATTATTTCGTAAAGGGTAGGCCACAGTGCCAGCCGCCTGCGACGCTGATTTAACTAAAGACGAGAATTTCTGGTTCGAATCCTACGGTTCCTCCTGTGGCTAGGAGGCTATACAATCAGGACTATTTTCTTCTACTTTTCGGAAAAACTTTGGAAAAACAACTTCGTATCAAATTTTCAATTTTAGTTGACGATTTTTACTATTGTGTTACTATCTGAGAGGGAGCAATTTTCAAGTCCTGGTTTATTAAAATTACTGGTAACTTCTTCTTAATAATTCCTCGCATTATGAGCTTCTAGTTTGAATAAATACCACAATGCTTCTATTAAGTATAGAGAAAGGCCTTGAAAGTTCTATGACAAACAAATCCAAATCGTGCGGTTTCTCTAGTTCCTAGTACACGGTGGTTCGTAATCTTCTAAAACCACCCTTGCAATGCTATTTCTATTTTCGACTACTGTAATTGCCGGGTCTTTTCTATTAATGGTCTTCCAATTGGGAGTAAAATTTAGGTGCAACCGCAAGTCAGTCTTTAGGGGGAGGAAAAGTATTTGTAAACAAAGTGGCCAAAAAGAGTGAGGTGTACACATAAATTTTGACAGGTACAATTTGTAAAATCTAGGTTACAACTGTGCAAACACGAGGATGGAGTAAGGGAAAGGGCAGGGAAGAGTGGGCGGAGTGATGGATCCATTGATGATGACATTTATCTAGTTGGATACGAGAAGTAAATTTAAAAGGAGTAAATTAATTGTACCGCGAGTGAAATAAGTGAAAAAGAGATTTTTTTAACGAAAAATGGCGTTGAACGATTGCCAGAAGGAATCAATAAAGCTCCAAATCGGGTACATCACATAAACTAACGACCAAAGTCGGCCTGTCTATGTGGTGGAGCTTACACCACCACCACAACCGTTCGTTCGTTCGATGCGCGTGGGCGGTTGTCACCCAACTTACCTGAGGAAGATTGGCGGCGATTTGTCTCTGAAGCGAATCTCGTTCCTTTTCCACGTCCGTTAATTTTATTTCCGTACTAGACAAACGTTCCTGGGTTTCTCGCAAACTATCCATTAATTTATCCCTCTCGTCGAGCATCGACACCATAAGTTGTTCGAAGTTTGCATCTTCACCAGAAAATTGCGAACTTCTTTGACTGATACTGTCCTCCGAAATTGTCGGCATAACATCACACATCATATTCCACATCGTGTCGACTATTTTAATTTATACACCAACCGACCGAAAAAATTACACTTCACATATAAAACTAAATCAATTCTAACCCTCTTAGTCTACAGTCAACCAATTAACTAAAGCGCCTAAACCGACACTCATCTAAGCGTAACCACTTACATAAACACATTATCAAATTTATACTATTTACAGTTAATAACATTATAAGTTTGTTAAATGCAGTGACACACCTACGAACTTCAACCCGCACAAACCTATCTCAACAAACCCATAGCTCACCAGCCATTTTGAAACAGATGTCAAATCTTACACGAGACTCGGTCGGTAATTTAGTAATCGATAACCGTGGGTGGATTTTCAAAAAAATAAAATATATTTTTCGCTATAAAACGATACAACGTTATCAAATTAAGGAATTTACGTTGTAATAGTAAAAAACTCCGCAAGTTTTCCTAAAATAGCAAAACATGTCGCGTTCAACCAACGTTTACTTCCAAGTGACAGTAATCGGTGCTGTCAGTGGCGGAACTACCGGTTTTCCTTTCCTGTGTTCCGTCGATGACAGGGGAGAAGGCTCCAGGGGTCCGGAGACAGCCGACAAAATAATTTAAACTAGAAAGAAATGCAATGCATTGTCTACTCTGTTATTTATAATTCAACGTAATTTATTGGAAGTATTAAATTAAACCATGATTATTAATAACTAACTTCAAAAACGAATTTAAGACTTTTTTAAAGAATTACCTAATAAAATTCATTTATATAACAAATTTTTCATCTTCTACTAGCAGTTTTTCAGAAATTACTGTTGATAGCCATAGGCTAGACGGGAGTTGAATATTTGCACCCCTTCCTGGTTTTTCAAATAAAAAAAAAATTTATGCTGCAGGTATAACGTAATATTTTGTGGAGGGCAGTGCAGACTCGATGTTCTGCCTTCCATAGAAAATTACGCTCAACTAATTTACATTTGGGTCATTCGTCATCCATTATAAGGTGGTCCAGATCCAGAATATACTCGATTTCTCTTTAAAAACAAATGTAATTTTATGTGTAACTAGGAGGTCCAACAAAACTGCGTTGGCTTCCTACAAGAGTCGGATGTGGTTGTTCGGCCTTCGGCTTCACAGGGTGGAAATCGTTACAAATTTTACTTTTTATCGAAATTCTTCTTCTTTAACTTTTCTTTAGATCTGTTGATCTGTTTATTTCTAGCATCTGCGTCGTTTCCTTGGCAGTGCTAGATCTGTGAGCATATTAAATCGAAATTAATATTAATATTAATCAAGTAAATGAATGTGGTTGGTTACCGCGCGAACAGATCAAGTATGAGCGTTGGTATGAGTACGTACATGCACCTCAATAATTGAATAAAGATATTCTTAAAAAGTACACTTTTAATATTTTTACTTTATAATTGATAATAATCTACCGTGTACCCGATGGGATTTCTTATCGACAACATTTCAGAAACTATCTGACTTTTCTAAAATTAGTTCCTATCCTAGTAAATAAATAAAGAGACATGAGCAAACTATACAAGTAACAATTTTTTAATTATTTATTTTCCAAATACACTCTCACACTGCTCACATTAAAAGATCGCTTATAGGACTTCGAATACCACATTTTTAGTCAATCCGTCCTGGACGGTAGGTAAAAAAATCCCTTTTGAATAGAATTTCCGTAAAATTTGTTCTTAGTGTTCACCTCTCTTATATAAAAATATGTGCGAAATTTCATGTTTAAAGACTTACCGGCTTAGGCTGTACGTTGTCCCAATAATGACAGTGGAAATCTCGTTAATTCATTCATGCACGTCACTAATAAGATGGTAGGTAAAAAATCTCTTTTGGATAAAATTTTTATAAAATTCATTCTTATTGTTCACCTACTACGTCATATAAGGAACTTATGTGCAAGACACCCACCGGTTTAGGCCGAGCGTTGTCTGTCAGTCAATTAAGATTCTTCAAGATTGGAATGCTTTATAAAATTAAATTCTTTAGATTCCTTACAAAATTATTTCAAGATGACATAAAAAAAAACATACGACAAGAAATAAAATGTCATATCAGAGACTATAATAAAAAACTAAAAAAATGTGTGGGTTTAAAAAAATTCGAATAGGTTCAAATTTTTACCAAATTACAAAAAACTTAGGTTGCAGGTAGCTATCGAGGTCCCGTTAATACAAATTTTACGATTGAAATCTCGATGAATTCTGAAAGAGTATATTTTAAATAAGAGAATAAAGGGAGACGCAATGCCTTAAGTGCACCTGTTTTTTCAAAAATCGAATTTAAAAACTTTGATTTTCACAGTAAATTTTAAGCAAAGTCGCTCGGGATTGGTGAATCAATTCATTCTATTGATAGTCCGTGCACTTTCAACTGGTCTTAGCTTTGCGCAGAGCGGGGATAACCGGAGCGACACTTGCATTGGGATGCAGCAACAGTGCACTCCAAACGAAAATCATGGTTTTCAATACCAAATGTGCAGGAAAAATGGAAATGGAAAAAAGAGGATTTTTCTTTGCACAACTACCCTGCGTTTAGAATCCACTCTCACGAGTTTCACCCCTTAAAGATCCACCATTTTCCTTCATCCGCGGGCCTAGGGATATTTTTAAATTGAGTGTCGTTAAATTGAGTGTCGCTACGCACCCTTCGGGCGCTCCGGGCCATTTTTGATGAAAACCACCATGGCAAGAGTAGGATCCACGCAAAAAAGTAACTACCGTTCGTTAAATTTAAGTAACCCTTTTCTGAAGTAATTTTAGTCCTAAAAATTTGTCAAGTGCAACACTATTATGCATAACTGCACGCGTACCGACAACACAATGCATTGATTCACCAATCATGTGCGATTTACCTTCAAATTTGCAGTGAAAATCGAGCTTTCTTAAATTCGATTTTTGAAAAAACTGGTGCATTTAAGGCATTGCGTCTCCCTTAATTCTCTTATTTAAAATATACTCTTTCAGAAAAGTTCGAGGTTTCAATCGTAAAATTTGTATTTTCGGGACCCTAGTAGCTACCGAAACCCAAAACTTACCTGATTGATTTAATTTTTACCAACCTAAAGATCATCTTCCACAAAATCGAGAAGTACACCAATCGAGTTTAGAAACACTAACTCGTCCGTGGACGATCTTTTCAGCTAATTAATAATGAAAAGCAACCAATTTTTTGGATTTACAAATATACAAGATCTTTTAGCACTAGGGTAGCTAAAAGATAAATGTCGCCTTAAGATTTGCTATCTCCGTCACTGCCTTTTAGTTTTACAATTGCTTGCTACATCTTAAAATTTTTCGTATATATTGGCAGAGCAAGCAGTTTAATTTGCGCTATTCCTCCCTCTCGTTTAAGTCATTGATTTCTTTAAAATGTTAAATTTTTATATAATTAAAAACATCGTTAAACAAAAATAAATGTTTTATTTTTTATTCAACAATGAACAAATAATGAAACAGAAATATTCTCTTATAGGAAGTGACCTTTGACCTATTGTTTGTTAACCTCATCGGCACGGGAAAGTTAAAAAATTAAAAATTATTTTTTGTTACATGAAACTAAACAATCGTGGCCTTATAAGCTCTTTATCCACTCTAAAAAAATTAATTTTTTTTCTTTGCCAAACAACGAATGACTTTCATAACCGCCCCCACACCCAGCGGTTTCTGATTGTTTACTTTTAAAGTACCTTTCAGAGCTCAGAGGAAAATATTTTCAGGAATTAAACTACATAATACTTATTTTATCTAATTTTTAAATGATTTTTCTATTTTCAAGAAGAACAAAATGTAAAGAAACGCAAGTTTGAGAGGTATGGAATACTCCTCTTCCCCCATCATAAGACAGTAACAGGACACTTTTTTAAATTTCATATAGATGCAACTTCAATTCTTGAGAAAACATTTTTTTCTTACTTACGGCTGGAGGTATTCCATACTCCCAGACCCTTCTGTTTTTTTCGATTGTTTAGTTTTAAACGTTTAATCTCCAGGTCAACCAAATTTGCATCATATTTGACACCTCAAGTATCACTCGAGGCTCTGGAAGGACTAAAAATTCACTCCAAAACCGTAATGCAATGCCTTTGTGTGCTGGTGATGCTGGAACAACGCAACAGTTTATAATGCTGAGATGGGGTGACTTTTTCGTTGAATACGCTACGTAATACTTAATTTTATCTCATTCTGAAGATTGTTTTTTTAATTTTCTAGTCAAGAGTGGCTAAGCGCATTGGACCTCCTAAAATGTGAAGAAACCGGGGTATCTAGGTGGTATGGATACCTTCCAATATAATAAGAAAGTAACGAGATGACTTTTTAAATTTGATAAAAACTGAAATTTAGTTCTTGAGAAAACAACTTTTATTTACTTAGAACACGGGGTATTCTATACCCCCAGACCCCCCGCTTTCCCGACTGTTTACTTTTAGAAGTGTACCCTCCAGCAAAGGTAAAATTTTAACAGGAATATAAATTACATAATATACTTAATTTGATCTAATTTTTAAGTGTTTCTTTATTTTCTAGGATCGCTAAGCGGGGGGTCTGGATGTATAGAATACCCCCATTATAACAAGTAACCATACATCTGAAAAGTGTAATAAATAACTCGATATTTTGAAGTTTAAATATAATGAAAAGTGAAGACTTCCAAAAAAATATTCCCTTTGGCCTCCACCAAAGATATGTTGATATCTGCGAAGTGTCGTTTTCATAAATTTTCAAACCTTGAGAATTTTCAGGAACAAATCGGGGTTAGTCTTAGGGTTAATATTTGGTATATTAATACACCGGATTTCCTGCAAAAACTTCCCATGACTAAAATGTAAAAGTAAATATTGCCGCCACACAAAAATTTAAATTTAAAATAAACAGTTTTATATTTTGAGTATCTTTTGACGCAAAAAATATTAACGTGGAATCCGAACCACATACAAATAAATTTGAATTCAGGTTGAATGGTTGGCGTCAGCCAAAAAGCAAGGTAGAACAATAATTTAAGAGCTTCTAGGTTTATATGAAACTGATGATGACAAATTAGACCGAAACACGTGTATCTACCGTTCAATTTTACCATTCATCTCAATAAAAACCACGTTGTTACGCCAATGAAGAGCTGTCAATCTGACAGCGGTGTGCTCGTGTGCACTTCACATTCCCATCATGGCTGTAGACAGTGGTGGCGTTGTCGAAATGGTTTTTGTATTTTATAAGTTTCTTATAGTTTTATCTCAAGAAAGCACAATTTGACAAATATTTTAGAACTCGTGCCATGTCAAAAAATAAAAAATCCAGCAAGAAGAAGGGTAAAGGAAAGCAAATTGGAGGTTAGGTTTTTGTACAAACGTCAAGTTGATGTAATCATTTTCACAATTTACCATTTCAGATGTAACTATTAACGATTTTGCAAATTCGACCGTATGTACTAACCGCCCTAAAAAGTCTTGCAGCAGTGTGACCACAATCATCAAGAAATTGTCCTCCGATAAAACATGGGATGAAAAAGACGATAATGATATTGATGCAGATTTTGAGGGAGTTTTCCCAGCTGAATCTCTACCTGTTACTGATACGAAGATTGACAGTAAAAGTACGTGTGTGAAGGTTGATGAAGAATATAATTATTATCCTTTGGATATTTGGTTTTTGATATCTGAGTACATTAGACCTGAAGATGTGAGTAGTTTTTCTAGAATTTGTCGATTTACCTCGATTGTAGTGCAGACACCCAAGTTTTGGTTTCATTTATACAGAAAATATTACAAAAGAGGTGCAGTGCTACCGGATGCTTTGCAACCATCCTCTTTGGTTAGATTATATAGTCTGAGAACTTATGTGATTCGGTCACTTTATTACATGTACGAACCATTTGTTCGTAGCCTTACCACAATACAAAGCGAATTGCATCCTGGTTTATTGTTAAAACGACAATGTATTTTGATGTGGAACAAGAAAGTGAGTGGGAGCTGGATTTATCATTTCAAATTAAAACAAAATTTGAGCACAACCTTCCCGCATTATAAAAGCAACGAAAGTAAATGGAACGGTAATCGACTGGAAATGTTGGATGATATATTTGCAAATCCTGACGAAAACTGTAAATTATTGAAGGTTACTTCAGACACATTTTTGCACATCCCTCTGGTGTTAGGTTTAACGTTAGTTTCTGCAAAACTCACCCTGACTGGTCAACATTCACATTACAGATTGAAGCTGGATTTCAGTTCTGAGGTTAGAAGCTACTCGAATGGTTCGCTAGGTGGCAGCAACGATGTTACTGTAATTTTGGATCCTGTGTTTAGTTGGAGGGTGTTGGATTGGTGGCACCCTCACTTTCCACACACGAATAGCGTTAATTACTTATTGAACCTTGAGTAATTAAGTATGTCATATGGTTGGTTGATCAAAAGAACGTTTTGTTCTTTAATTTTTTCCTAAATTGCTCAACTCCTTTGTTTTTAAGGTGATAAAATTTTGTTAGATAATTGAAGAATGTTAGATAATAAATTTTATTAGAAGAATTATTTATTTTAAAAAATTACTTGATAGGAATTTTGAAATTTTACTCTGATATTTTGTACAAGAAAATTTCTGATTTTTAAATATATATTGTATTTTGTTTTTAAATAGTTTCATTTTCTTTTCCCGTTACTTATTATGAAATTTTAAATGAAACTGCTGCAAATTAGATTTGTTGCCAAGATTTATAAAAACGCGGGAATTTGTAAAAATCAATTAAGTTTCGCACATCATAAAAAGTGATAAATGAGTTGGTACTGCCGCCTACAATCTAGAGATTGAATTAGCCCGAGTAGAAATTTTCCCAAAAAATAATCACTCTTAGGGTGACTTGTATAGATCTAGTTTAAAATTTTAAACTGTAGATTAACCAATCACAATAGTTAAAATCCGAGTTTAAACCATAGTTACAAGTTAAACTTGGACCCTTAAGTCAAAAAATCATTGAAATACCAACATTTACATAAATTTAGTATACTGGATGCTGAATTGTCCAGTGGTAGAATTTAATATTTAAAATTACACATGCAATTTTTTTTTAATTTCAAATTATTTTACAAGTTTAAAATAAAGCTGTAATGGGCAATAACTTGTAATATTTACACTTACAATAAATTGTAAAAAAAATTACATAGATTGTTAAAATATATCGATAATAATATTTTAATTTTCAGTATCTACTTATTTTTGGGTTTCTATAAGCAGTACATAATATAGGAAATGACTTTAGGCAATCAAATTAAAAATTTAAATAGAACTAATTCTGGAGTCTATTAACAATTGATTTAATCTGTTCTCGATCCATTTGCTACATTCCCGTGATTGTACTCTTCTTATACCAGTTTATTAGGTTCCTAGCTGAAAAGCTCGTCTACGGGCGGGTTATAAGCCACTACCGTTAATAGATACAGTAATCACTCAGAAATATGTTTTTTTTATTTTTACTTTGTTTACACATTTCCAACAGCTTTTCTTGAACTTAAGGGAGTATTCTGGTCTAGACGGTCAAATTTTAGGTGTTTTTCTAGGCGTAATAAATAAAAAACGTTAAACATTTTTAGGATCGGTGTTTTTATCAGTTTTTTATTAACATTTGAAAAGTACCAAAAAGTTTAAAAAACAAGAAAAAAATCAAAATTAAAAGAAGTACAGGCCGGCAAAGTAGGCTCAAAAAAAGCTGCACCCTGGTTGACATGATTTCAACCCTTTCGGTGATCTAAAATAAATTTTTTTAGCGAATTCTTACAGGGTAAGAATGTCATTTTCGTTTGACGAGAGCGATTTGAAAAAAAATTTTTTTGTTGAAATAGCGTCATGTCTATAAAATTTGTTTTTCTCCTGGTTTTTTCATTTTTGGGAATTTTTTAAAAATAGTAAAAAAGCAAATTTTCAAAAAAGCCTTCGTCAAACGAATTTTAAATATACTAAGAAGCTCTATACAAAATTTCAAAGCAATCGGTCCATTAAAACTTGAGATATCATGTCAACCGATTCAAAAAACGTAGTTTTGAGAAAAATGAGTTTGGAGTCATTTAATGGTGTATTATACATACATTTTTTTAAACAGCTGTAATTCCGAAAATAATTTCAATTTCTAAAAATCCTTTTACAAAGTCTAAACTTTGAAAATATGCAATAAAAAAAATTGATTTTTTTTTTAAATTCTAGACCAGAATACTGCCTTAAAGAAGCAAACTAAAGAACTTGAAACATAAATTGTCTTTTGTGACGCAACCACTAAAATGAAAAAGTTGTCCAAGACAAAAACCCAGATTTTTTGTCTCACTCCGAAGAGAAACTCTCTTGTTTATGGAACGACGACCTTGTAAGCTAGCCCTGAATTTGTTGAGAGAAGCGAGGTTAAGAATTCTGAAAAGAAGGTAGTCTGGGAACTACAATAACATCAGTGCGCTAAAAATTGTTTTAATTATAGGAAGTAATAAATATTGATTAGGAGCAGAGCCACAATTCTAATAATTGCAATGTATTTAATGCTGTATAAACGATACACATAATTATTAAATCAATCACAGTGTTAAAAGGTGCTTCCATTCTACTGATTATAAACAAATCTTTACCCAACAGTAACCTTTAATGGTTACCCAAAATTGAGTATAAAAGCCAAAAATAATACGTCTGCATTCAAGAATTGAAAAAACTAAAAAGTATTTACTTAGAGCTCTGGTAAGTTTACAATATGTAAGAGGTGACAGTGTAGCTTCCTCCTAATCACTTTCCAACGTGTGGCTTCAAAAAGTGAAACTTGGACATCTTGTTGCAAATAAACAGTTTGTACCTTAACGACGTTAACGCAAACACACTGATCGTAAAGATGTTGCTGGACCAGTGAGAGACTAGTTGGTGTTGTATGCGCAAACTAAAACGGGTTTTGGGGTGCAATTTTTTTTTCAAGAACAGCGGACAAACCTTTGTCCAGATTCAACGGCAGCTTTTTGCGCTGCAGTCTTTAGGCAAATTTCTTCATCTGGCACTTGTTTTTGAGTCAAAAAACTTTAGAAATTTTTTTAAATTTTTTTGTCATTGTCACTTTTAAAGTAACTGGACCAATGAGAGCGCTCCTGTATGATCGGATAAACGTACAAACGGATACATGGAAATTGAGCTTAACCTCCCCCCTCCATTTGGTAACTTTTCGAGATTGTTCGTTATCGAATAGTTAAAAACCGTAAAGTTTGGTTTCCATTACTATCTAATGCAATTCTGAACAAAAGTTAAATTTACCTATTTGAAAGTGTCGATGACAAAAAAAATTAAAGAAAATTCTAAAGTTTTTTTGACTCAAGAATAAGTGCCAGATGCACTTTACAATTCAAAATGTCACAACAGCATGCCATGTGGCAATAAGTAGAATATAATAATGATAATGTATAAAATAATTGCTTAATAAAACAATTTTTATCTAATATTAAGTCTACTTTTACTTAATTCTAGTTTTAACTAAACTTATACCAGTTAAAACTAGAATTTACTAAAGAAGTTTGTTAGAATTCAGTTAATTCTAGTTTTAACTGGTATAATTTTAGTTAAAACTAGAATTTACTAAGGCGGTTAGTTAAAACTAGAATTTACTAGTTAAATCGGGTTTTAACTGATTTCGGGTTTTAACTGTAACATATGCACCAAAAAGATGTAATAAAATCAAAATTAATAAAAATAATTCTAAAAAAATTACAATTCGCAATTTATTTGAAATAAAAAAAAAGAAATTATCAAAAAGACTCTGTTAACTCAGAAATTCGAGTTTTGAAAGTGATGGTATATAATGTTGTAGGCTTACAAGTGCGCAGGGCCCCCGCTACCATATGTGCAAAGTGTGCAATGCACACGGGCGGCATCCTTTAGGGGCGCCAAAACCCTTGCAAAAAATATGTAAAAAAAACAAAAATTAATTTTAAAATAAAAGTTCGCTTCTACAGTAGGTATACTACGTTCTGATAATTATATCAACATGCAAAATATCATTTTGATATTTTAGACTACAAATAAATATGACTTTTAAAGTTCAGTTTTTTGCTTTATTTCAAGCGCCTACCTACCTTCAAAAAAATAAATAAAAAAACATGACCCAGAATGCTTTAAGGGGCGCCAAAATCCATTTTTGCACACAGGCGCCAGTAGCCCTTACGGGGGTCCTGCAAGTGCGTCGTTGTAAATGAAAATCAAAAATAATTTTTTAGCAACACATTCGTACCTACTACGGTGTATTCTTGTCACTCTAATTATAAAAATGTTACAAATACAATTTAAAAAAATAAATTTTTTTTAATCAAATAAGTGATTTTCAAAGAAAAATGTTATTCGCCGCCACAAAACTTTAAAATGCACTAACGCGTCAAATTATGAAATGTTAAATAAAACGAATGGATCTCATTTACCTTAAAACTCAGCGTACGATCGCAACTAAAATTAACACTAAGGATACGCAGACCTCGAACGTCAATCCATCAAACAGCTTTAAACCAAATTCTTCTTCCAATGCACTTTTGAAACCAAAATTGCACATGATCCAAAAATGGCAAACCAAAAATAAATCTCCGCTTAAACTCGGGACAAACTTTTCCAAAAATTTTAAATTGTCGAATAATAAGACCAAGGAGAGGTGAGCTAAGTAAACGGGCTAAGGACCGGACTCTAAGTTAGAAGACCCAGGTTCGATCCCCAACCCGGCTACAAAATTTATCCGACTTTATTATGAAATTATGACCCTCTCCTCTCGGAAGGCAATGGCAAACCACCGAGAGTAATCTGCCAAGAAAGCCATTTAATAATAACATATTAAATTGGTCACGACGCTTCTGTCAAGAAGCATACGAAGAAGAAGAAGAAGAAGAAGACCAAGATTACCTTATTAATAACTTTGACTCAACGCCTTCTTTGGCGGCCTAAAATCAACTCAAAAAAAAACTCAATGTTGACTCTTCCTCAAATCGACTTAACAACGACTTCTCCACGATTCTCGGTCGACTGACTTTTCTGGAAAATTTTCTCTTCCTCGTTGTCAATTTTTGATAACGCCCAAACTTGCGTTTTGCGAATCACTTAATCGCACGCTCACTTTTAAAATTTTAAAATGTTTTAAAAATATCTCGCATTTGATACAGTGATGCATCTTTAATAATCGAAAATCTCTTGTAATGCAGTCAAGGACTAAGAATGGCGGACACAGGCTACTGAAATTACAACAACCACCAAAACCACAAACAGAATAAAAATTTATCTGTGTTTCTAGCTTATTTGCTGTCATCAGCGCCACATACTTAAGTTGATAACACTTGACTGCATAACACACAAAAACACGGACTACTGCTTTCAACATTGCAAAAAGACAGCACTCGCATGTCAAAATTGGAAATAGAAATTCATGTCCAACGTGCAAACTCGGCACATGCCTGTAATTGAATGATAAAAATATCTCGCATTTGATACAGTGAAGCAACTTTAATAATCAAAATGACATGAAATAGACATGAATTTCTTTTGATTTAAAAGCACTATAGTTTTGTTTTAAAACGAGTCTTGTGGGATAGGTAGGTACTTGGGACGCGGAAATAACAATTTTACGATTGAAACCTCGATGAATTCTGAAAGAGTATATTTTAAATAAAAGAATTAACTATGATAGAAAGCCTTAAAAGCACTAGTTTTTTCAGAAATCTAATTTAAAAAAGCTTGATTTTCATAGCAAATTTGAAGCTAAGTCGCTCGTGATTGGTGAATCAAAGCATTCTATGGTCGGTACGTGTTCAGTTATGCTTAAGAGTCCGGCTGATGACAATTTTCTCAAGATCACAGAGCCGGGGCGTTTACTCAATGTCTCGGCACCGATCTAGATCAATGCTTAAGTGAACTAGACGCGGGCATGTATGGTAGAAAACCTTTTTTTCAACTGTACAATCCCAATGCGGCTACTGTTGCGTCTGCCGTCCAACTCGTAATTTACTCATTCAACAATGGTTGATTATCGCCTCGCGCGGGTCAACACTATACTTTGAAGTGCGACAAGGCTCTATGCTCGCTCAGTATATCATACTCTAACCATCCACGCGTTGTTCTCATCAGATGTTGAAAAAGGTAATGGAGGCTTCGCCTCTAAACAAACTCTGTTCACAATGTGATGCTATGCTACAATTTTCTCACTTAGTCGTACGCAATGGTAACGTACGATTAATACTTTTTTTCGTGGATCCTCCTCGTGTCATGGTGGTTTTTATAAATATTGACCCTACGCTAGCCTACACTTCGCTGCTCTACGCTTCAGCCGTTCCGGGCCATTTTGCCTAGGGGTATATGTTTATAATAAGTGTAGTTTTCATAAAACTAGTTTTGTTTTGATTTAAAACCACTACAGTTTTGTTTCAAAACCAAACTCGTTTTGATTCATAAGTAATCTCTTTTTAATCGAAAACCACTGTAGTTTTTTTTCAAAACGAGTTTTGTTTTGATTCATTAATCTCATGTAATAATATTTTTCAAAATGTATATTTTTACGTTGGATTTATTAAAAGAACATAATTTGCTTAAGTATTTTTATTTCAGACTATTATTTATCTAGTTAAGAGGTTAAGACATTCACGGTGAGATTTAGTGAAAAAAAAATCAGAACTTACTTAAGAATGCTGTTATAGGGATTTGATCATGTTTTTAGATAATAATAAAAGTAATTTGAAACAAACAAAAAATTAGCCGTCACGAGACGCCCGGCAGATGTGAAACATTTAAATTAATATTAGAATTTATAATTAATAAAAACCAATAAAAAAATATGGAATAACATAATAAAAAAAAGAATAGGGTTTTCTTAATAAAATCAATATTTTTTTTAATTTATTTTTTAAGAGAGGATTTACACTCATACTCGACATCAGGAACTCTCGTGGATTGGTTATAATCTTATATCAAGTTTTATTAAATGTATCACGACATGATCACGACGCAATTGAATAGTAAAATTTGGTAGGGTAGGCAATTGTTAATTAGACCTAATTTTTAATTAATAAGTTATCATGTGCATTACCAGGGCAGTATAATTGCACGAAAACGGTACAATAAAATAATTTTAATTTGCCATCAGTAGCTAAAGCGTACACTGAAAAACCCTGTTGCTTATGTTCCAGGATTTTAGATAATTTTTTATCCTCCTGTAGATAAAATATAGGTTTTTAATTAAAAGAGAAAGGTAAATTACCCCTATCCAAAAAATTTTTGGTGACGCGATTGCTTTAATAAATAAATCATACGGAAATTAATTTATCGAATTTATAAAAATTACATTATCTAAATATAAGTAAAACATATGTTAATATGAATTAACAGCAAATGCTAATAATTTTATTGCCACTTATAATTAATCGAGGCTTATGCAAAATAATCAAACACAGTTTATTTATATAATGTCGCTGTTATTTTTAGAACTATCGTAAATCATAAGTTTTTTGACATACGCACTTAAATTATAATTAATTATTTAATTTTTAACTTTTAGTTTTAATGTTAAAATTTTTTTGAGGCAATTGTAGGGTAAACGACGTAAGCTCTAGTGTACGAAACGGTCGTAAATTAATTTTTAGAAATTATAAATAATCTGGAAGAGACGGTCGGAGAACAATGGTCAAGCGAGTTGACTACGAACGCTCAATACCCGGTTCGAATCCGGGTAAGTAACAACTTATTATGACCGTCTCATTTGGTCCTCCAGGTTGGGGGTTCTACCGACGGGCTGGCTCCTCGTCGTAGGTAAAAAATGTGAAATGCTAAAAAACCAAGCGCCAATTTGCAAGGTTGGTAGTTTGGTATCGGACAACGTCGCAAGACGTTTAAAACCGACTTACACACGTAAATAATCTGGATACTATTTTATCAATTTTAATTAGCCTTGAGGTGAACTAATTAACTAATTATTACGTTTGTAAATGTACACGTTTATGACGTCATCAGACCATTATGGACAACAAAAGTAACTGTTGGAACAATTTATTCATAAAAGGTGCGACGTAATTTCCAAACCAAGAGCAAACTGACGTTTGGAATATCACAAGTTCCTAATATTATTTTGTTATTTTTGATACCTCATCAGGCTTTCAACGTTGGGTTGGACTGCCCCCAAAAAAAAATTTTGTGTGCACGTTTATATCTAACGGTTTTTTTCCAATTATTCAGACCACGCTGCACCACTGGAAAAGACCAGGTAATGAATAAATATTTTCAAGTTCCACACTTGCCATTTCTATGAAGAATGAAATAAGGGGAGCAGAAAGCATAAACATAATAAAAAATAAAGCAACTACACCAATTAAAGAAAAAGCGAACAGCGAGACTGTTTTTATGCAGTAAACCTCCATTATGCAGAAAATTATTGTATGGACTGAAAAGTTAGTACGAGAAAAAACTTTTTATGACACGTTTATTTCCTCTCCTAAATTAATGTGTTGTTTCGTTTTTACTAAAAATATTTTTATATATAAAAAGGTTTATATTCTATAAAGTGGTTGCTTCTTATACGGAGAAATTTGATTTTCATTTTAGCTAATTTAATTATTCAAACCCATTTCAATTTTCTCATTATGGAAAGTCCACTGCTTTCAACGAAAATTTATATCTGAAAGTGTCAAGGAATAAGTAGCACCGTGGTTTTTGGACCTCATCAGACAAGTAACGATTAGGTATTTGTTAGTTCTCCTGATGAATTTAAGTGATTGTAGTGTGAAAATGAAAAAGTGATATGTTTGCGTCACGCCAATCTCAGTTTTTCTATTTTGTTGAATAAATAAAGCTATCAAAATGCAAATTTTAAAATCAGTTAACGGTTTGAATGAAAATATTGTTTATTGTGCATGCATAAGCTTTCCAAATTTTCTATTAACAGTTTCTATTTAAAACCCATTAAAGCTTTCAAAAAAAACTATTATTAATTAGCACAGTTTCGTCGTCGATGTTTACTAAACTTTAGGGGTAACTTTTAAAAGGGCGTTTATTATTTAAGACATCTGAGCTTAATAATAGCTGCAGATAGACGAACAGCTGAAATGGAATTTCAGGAAATCTGCATTGTGTAATTTTTTGTGCTGCTTTGCAAAAAGGGGAAACCCTCAAGAGTTAATTGAAGACTTTATAACTTGAACGTAACAAAAACGGTGTTACTATAGAAGGAGAGTAAACAGAGCCTATCCATATAACACTTTTGGAACTAAGAATACACACACAAGTTCACTTGCAATCACCAATCAGGAGTGTTAAATTTTGCTGCTTGAGCCGAAAGTCAAACTTATAATTCATCAACTTTTTTTGAGTTTTCAGTTGTTGAGTGGTTGAAAATTGAACTAAAATCTTATTTAAAATTGTTTGGAACATTGGTTGCTTTTGTCGTGCAATAATTTTGAACAGCAGGGTCTGCTTTATATTATCAACCTGTTACTCGACCAACAAGTGAGTAACTATGTGACCATAAAGAGTTTAGATTCTGCGATAGACAAATAAACCTTTAAACAAATTTGTTTAAATTTTACCTCACTCTTGAAAGTTACAAAATACCTCAACTTTCTAGTGAAACATGCAGCATTAGGTTATACGTTTTTTTTTTTAAAATTTACAAATGCAGATATCTCTGTTGATGGGTAAATTACGTTCAAGTAGATTCCAATTTCCGTTAAGTTTGAAAATTACCACAAAATGAAATTGATTTTTAGTTTGTTCATCTGAATTAACAAGTTTGTGTTACGAATGTTTGACAAAATAAGTCAAATTTTGGAATTAAATATTGTAACAATCAAGCCCGGGTGTTAAATTTTTAAACCGTTTCTTTGAAGTACGAAACAACGTTTCATTTACAACCTATACAACCTTTCCAACAAATGTTATGTTAAAAAGCGATAAAAGAAGAAAAACTTACATATTATAAGCAGCAATTTTGTAGAGAATCAAATTTCCTACTAAAGAGTCCCTGATAGCATAAACCTTTCTTTAGAGGTTTATGGGAGCAGACATTTCAAATCGTAAATTTTGACGTTTTAAGTACCACTTGTGACTTTGAATGTTTCCATGTCAAAACTATTAAAATTATGCTATCTGGGACTTTCTTGTACAAAACTAAATTTCCAAATAAATGTATAGTAATATAAATTCTTTCTATTTAGTACCTATTACGAGATCCTTGTGACTGCCCCTTAAATTAAATTTTAGGGTAAAATTGTTTGCAATCGTTAAGCCAGTATGACACGACGCTAAATTTAAAGTATATCTGAAGGAAAATGTGACAATTTGTAAAAATATTCGAAAGTCTGGCACTGATTGCTACTAAAAGTCTTAGTAAATTTAAATGTAGGCAAAGTTAGTTTGGACCTTAATACGCAAACGCGCTTGCTATATTTGTCATGAAAAATTGCACACGTTGCATACAGAAAATTATTTTTAAGTTTGAAAAATGTTGTAAAATTAATTCTTTTAGTTTTACTTATTATCAAAATTATAATGACAACCAGGTATAGTTTTTTTAATGCAAACAAAACTTTTAATTTGATGAAATATAATTAAACTTGTATATGGGGCATTTCACACCAAATCGACCACTTTTGAACCCGACCCCTTTTGATT
Source organism: Rhagonycha fulva (assembly GCA_905340355.1). Classification (NCBI taxonomy): domain Eukaryota; kingdom Metazoa; phylum Arthropoda; class Insecta; order Coleoptera; family Cantharidae; genus Rhagonycha; species Rhagonycha fulva. The sequence goes on from HG996556.1 coordinate 43,964,872, forward strand.
TTCCTGAAATTTTTACATATTATACTATCTCACCAAAAACAGATCTGTAAATTTTTTCAAAATTTTTTACTCAACCCAAAAAAAGTTACGAATTTTTAGAAAAACTGATGTTTTTCTTTAAACGATCGTAACTATTTCAAAAATTGACTAATCGGAACGTTTTTTTTTGTTTTTGTTTGTCTTTAAACGTACTTTTCAGGAAAAAATACAAAAAAAATATTCAAACTTGGATTCTACAAGATTTTTCATTTTTTTGGAGAAAATCATTGATTTTTCAAATTTCGACACTTTTGATTTTTGATTTTTTTATTTCAAAAAAAACTTTGATTTATTCTGCGTATAACAACGCAAACCCCATAATGGGCCGACATTTCTTTCTATTTCTTTTGTTTAATTGAAAAATATTATTTGCGTAAAAATAAAACAAAATATTTTTTAATTAAACAAAAAAAGTAGAAAGAAATGTCGGCCCATTATGGGGTTTGCGTTGTTAAACGAAAAATAAATCAGAGTGTTTTTTGAAATAAAAAATCAAAAATCAAAAGTGGAAAAATTTGAAAAATCAATGATTTTCTCCGAAAAAATGAAAAATTTTGTAGAGTCCAAGTTTGAATATTTTTTTTGTATTTTTTCTTTAAAAGTACGTTTAAAGACAAACAAAAACAAAAAAAGAACGTTTTGATTAGTCAATTTTTGAAATAGTTGCGATTGTTTGAAATGGAAGCTCTTCAGGCTCTTACAAAGCTCTAGCGTTTGACACAACCAATTTCACCCAAAAATATAAAATAAGAGTGAAAATGGAAAAAGATATGTGATGCGCCCCCTTAAGATTTTGCAAATAATTCTGTGTTGGTTGAGACTCAAACAAAAAAATAGAACCTCATTTATGCTCTAACGAAGCTCTGACGTTTGATACCAATTTCAACCCAAAATCCAGCTTGGAAAGAGGGGGTGCAGCGTGTCTACAGTTACTAATAAATTTAATATCGTTTTTGAAAGTTATGAAAAAGATGAAGTAATATAAAAATCGTATTTTGCCCTTTTAGTTTGTCACAAAAGTGTGCAGTTTTTTCAAACTTTTTATGAACGTGTCTACAGTCCACCCAAACGTTTTCGCGAATATCTTCGCAACAGTTGAGGCTTAAATGAAAAAATGGAAGCTCTTATAGGCTCTAACGAGGCTCTACCGATTGACACCAATTTCATCCAAAAATTCGATTGGGAGGGGAAGAGGGAAGCGACATGCACTTTCTATTATGGCTTTTCCGACGTTTCAAATGTAAGATTTGTATTAGTAACATAAATTTAAAATTATTTTCTTAATTTATCAGATGAAATTTTTTTTGTAAGTCAAGTAAAAATTATCACTCAGCTGATGTGTAGACTTCACAGATGTGCGATAATGACACCTCTTCGCACTTGTTGCAATTTGAAAACATTCCAACAATATTAACACCAAATTTTCATCAAATTAAAAAAAACAACAACTATAGTGCACCCATTTTTTAATATAATTTGAAATGTTAAACCATAAGCAACGCTCTGCATTATTTTTGATTTTGTTATATCAAACAGAAGAGACGGTTTTGACTGATTGCTCTTTACTAAAATGTGACATTATTGAAAAGCAGCGATTGAGTGAAGCACAAAAGCGAGTAAAAATGCATAAATATGTTTATAGGCGAATTCTTGAAAATATGTAGGACACAAAATGTAGACAATATTTTAGGGATAAAGCTTAATTTAGTGCATCATTGGATTACAGAGGGTAAATTTGTCCCGAAATTATATCATGTTTCACAAAACATTTTTGGCAACTGTATCGATTAACGTATAATTAATACTTTTTTAATAAAAGAAATTATGACATCAATTTTTGAATGACACTTTGTATAATTTTACACCCCCACATGGGAGTTTAATCCCTAAGGGATAAACCGTGGAATTTATTAAAAGATTTACGATTTGTTTAATTTATTCCTTTTTTTTACTACAATTTTGTAATAAAATTTGAGGTTTGTACGTTATTTTGGTTTACTATTGTTGGTGAAAAAACTCTCACACTTTCAGCAGTTGTATTGTAAGCAGTTTTCGTGTGTGGAAAATTGTGAAAATGTTTATCTGTTATTTAACATACAATACTATAAACACTACATGTAGATAGTACTATATCTACATACTCACACAAAGATTCTATTTCAGTATTTACTCATGGCGTAATAATGTATTCCGTATTTTAAAAATCAAACTTTTGTTGATTTAACAAAAGCTCACTACCTCACGTGATTTGACTGAAAGTATAAAAATTAAAAATTTTCCGATGGAAGAAAATTTGTGCGTAGGTCCTTCAAATCAGGAAATATTGTTGAAATGTAACATAAAATATTAATATTCAATCTGCATTAACAAAAAAAGTTCAAACATTCAAAATTTTTATTTGAAAATCATACATTTCTACTAATAAAAGAAAATGTAAAATTTGTAGACTTTATAAAATAATCAAAAGGTTAAAGTGAAGTTCATTCGTTTTAAATTAGTTTTAACAATAAAAGCTCGCATAAAAATTTTATTTTTGTGTAGTATAAACTTGTAATGCAGAGGTTTAAATTTTTTAATGCAAACTTAAAGTGAAAACTGAAAGCTTTAAAATGCTCTATTATTAGGTATAATCTGAAATTTAAATTATAAAAGACATATTAATCGATATTTAATTGATTTATAATAAAAAGTAGTAATGCATCGTTGCATTTTACGAAAACAGTTCAGATTTTATTTTGGTAGTTTGAAATAATAAAAATATAAGCAGAATATTATATCAAACGTTTGCACGTTTAAAATTTTACTTTACAGCAGGTTCATCACGGAGTTTTCAGACGGAAGAAAAATATAACCAAAAAGTTAGATAATGTTAGAGTAACAGAACATTCAAAGTGTCATACAAGAAAACCAATGCTTCACGTGGAATTAGATGCACGAAGTTAACAATTTTCTCTAACATAATCCAAAATTTTGTGGAAACTCATCTAAGAATTGATTTTTCAATATGTTTTAGAAATGAAAATATTAGAAGCATCAAAAGTGTGGATGAATAAGAGAGGATTTAATGAAGGTGCTACTAATTTAATAAATTTTTTTCTCCAACCATTCAGAAAGTAAGTTTAAAGTAAGGTTTAAAACTCTTAAGTTTTGTTTTAACGGTATCAATTACTTTTGAGGGGTTTGTATGAAAAATATAAAAAAGTTTAATTCAACTTTGTGTGCCAAAGCAAAAGTTAACATAACAAATTCACATTGGGTGCGTGTATGTGGTAGAACAGCATTTGATAATATTGACTTTTAAAGTTTCAAACAAGTCGAAAGTGCCAAATTATCAGACTCTTGAAAAAGTAGTTCAGCTTTTATTTCCAAAAAATTGGAGAGAAAAAAAGTATACTTACCTAGTACATGACTAGACGTAAAACCATGAATGTGTTCAGATGATCGCAGCTGCTAAGTACTAAGCTACACTACGTAGTTGTGGAATTTTTTTCTAAATCTGTGGTAAAAATAACCGCTATTTTTTCTAGAGACGTTTTAAGAATAAATTTAAGAATAAAAAAAAAATTTGAAACAGTGACCAATCAGTAGTTAGTATTTGGGTTATGTAATATAACACAACCCATAAGTTCATTATTTTATGATACAATTCTAAGCACATATTGCCTTTAGGTATTTAAAATCGTAAATCATGATCTTACTAGATCAACAACTGAATTATTTCCTATGAGTTCACAAAACTCCCAAGGCGGAATACAAATAATATCTTAGATACACTTACAAAATAATTTTGCGTAGCAAAGTACTTCGTATAAAAAATTTTTAACGTGGCCTATCAATCATCAAACAAATGTAGTATCTACCTACGTAAGAATATATTCAACAATTTTCAACTTGTTTTTGTTAAAGAAGTTTAAATGTTACATGTCATTTTACATTTTATTGTAATATTTTCCGAGGAAAATTTAAGTTTATATGTTGAAAACTTTATTATCTTAGCAGCAAATTCAAAAATATGAGCTCATTTTTCCCCAGATCACCGCAAAACCGCTTTCGATTTAATAAGTGGCATAATTTATAAGAGAATTATTTGTTAATATAAGCGCTTTCTTGTGTTAGTTGAATAATCGCATTACAAATAAAAGCTTCTGTTAGGTAACTAAATAAACCAATTTGTTATACATAATTAATTTAACAAAAACAAACTGTTAAAAAAAACTTTATTATTTTAAGTTTTTATATTATATTTTACGTAGGTATATTTAAAAATTATATTCAATTGAATGATTTCATGATAATTACTAGGTAATTGATTGAATATAATTTTCGAAATTATGTAAATAAAAAAGATAGTCTAACGATTTGAAAATTGGTAATTTAAATTTGTAATAAAAATTTGCATATTACCACGCAGGTACCTCAATGTTCACTTTGAGATTAACGAAGCATTTTTAATTTGAAAAAATAAAATGTTTACTGAACAACTAATAACATCGTTTACAATGGTTAATCTCGAACCAAAAGTAAACGTTTAATATTTAAAAAAAAAATTGAAGCACTTAAGGCTGTTATTTACCTATGTGAAAAATTGGTCAGCTATTGATTTAAAAATTATTAAAAAGTGCTAAATACTTATAAAAAGAAGTAAAATTTAAAAACGTATTTTGTTCTGCTACTTTTTATCAGCAGTAAAGTAAGACGAAATCGAAATACAGTAATATAACTAACGCGATCGGTGGGACCGAGTAATAACCGCGTAAGTCGAATTCGCGTAAGTCTAAGTAGAATTTTGCATTTGTACATATTCGAATACAAAAAATCGCATTGGCTCGTGATTTGTGCAGAATCGATAAAAAATGGGTAAGCACCAATAATAATAATAATAGAATATGATCCAACAATAAAATGTCTAAAAATAATTCATTATTCGAAATTTTCAAAATTTCTACTTTTTACTTAAATACGTATGAATATAGTGAACCTTCCACTTGGATCTCTTCTTTTACAAACTGAGGTGCCTTATGAAGTCGATTACTGCAGTTTTAAAATATATGGAGATACAGATGAAATAAGCAGGATTAAGGATTTACTTAGATGAGAGAAACAAACAAATTCTACATGTCTCAGTTTCGAGTTTTGCGCTGCCATCTTATAGTCTTATAGTTTGCATTTTATAATCACATTTTGGAATGTCTTACCTGCAATACTATTAACTGCAGCTTTTCCGATTTCTATAACATCATCACAATTGAATACACCCCATTTCGCAGCCTTCCATTTTCTCGCCCCCAAAACATTTGCTATTTAAGTAAATTATGAAATGGCAGTGATACACTCAATAAACAGAAAACTTCAGATTACAACTATACGTCACTGCTGAGATCTAATAAGATCGAAACATGTCTGTCGTTGTTGTGGTTTGGTTATAATTGATTCATCTTCAAATGTGTAAAAAACTTCCTGATATAGCTATTAGAGGTTGTGTGCTTTATTTATTCACACAAAACATTGGCAAAAGGTTCAAGATGTACGATTAACCTCAAGTACGCCGACAAAAGAGAAGAGAGTGTTGACACAAAGAAGGTCAAAAAGCAAGTTATTGTAAAATAGCACTTGTTCTAATTACCGAACAAAATGAGCTTTGGGAAATTATTTATAAAGAACGCCCAAAAGACGTCAAAATCGACAAATAATTATTTTACTACTTCATTGAAACCTGGTTTAACATATTTCAAGCTCGTCACTGTTGCATGATTTGGAATCACTGATGGGAAAATCAAACATTCAAGTGGAAGGTTGGCACAATTGAAAAAGGAAACTTCATTCTAACATTTATGAAGTGATTGAGTATCTTAAAGAAAAGAAAGAAAAAATAGAACGTGACATGGCTGCAATTTCCAATGGTAGACCAAGACCACGTAAGCGACGACCAGTATATACATACATATTTTCAAAGCATTCAGAACTTTCAACAACTTGTGTTGAATAATGAAATTCAGTGGATTGAATATTTGGACGGTGTTAATCAGTTGCATGTCGCTGGCCTCCCCCAAATTGAATTTTGAGATGAAATTGGTGTCAGTCGTTAGAGCATCGTTAGAGCCTCAATGAGCTTCCATTTTTTTCGTTTGAGCCTCAATCGTCGCGGAGATATTCGCGAAAATGTTTGGGGGGGGCTGTAGACACGTTGGCCCCCCCCAAGTCGAATTTTGGGTTAAAAATGGTGTCAAACGTTAGAGCTTCGTTAGAGCCTAAATGAGCTTTCATTTTTTTTGTTTGAGCCTCAACCGTCGCGAAGATATTTGCGAAAACGTTGGGGGGGGGGCTGTAGACACGTTGGCCCCCCCCAAGTCGAATTTTGGGATGAAAATGGTGTCAAACGTTAGAGCTTCGTTAGAGCTTAAATGAGCTTTCAATTTTTTCGTTTGAGCCTCAACCGTCGCGAAGATATTCGCGAAAACGTTGGGGGGGGGGCTGTAGACATGTTTTTCTATTTTCGCTCATATTATGAATTTTGGGCAGAAATTGGTGTCAAACGTTAGAGCTTCGTTAGAGCTTAAATGAGCTTCCATTTCCATCATTTTAACTTCATTTTTTACAAAGTTACAGGCATTTTTAATTTTCGAGCCTCCGAGCAAGTTCCGTGTGATAATCTTTAAGTTTTTTCTATTACATTAGATTAAAATTTTTAATCCGATTAAAAAAACTAATCCTGCTTTCTATTATAATAAATTTTGATAATAAATAAAACTGGAAAAATTAATTTTACAAAATAAATTTTATTAATCAAAAGTAATACAAATAATGTACGTTTTTTTATCTAAATGTATGTTTTTACTCATAAACTACATACTATGAATTGGTTTTTTTGGCAATTGTAGTTCTCCGTACTAACTTAGTTAAAAGTTATTCTCAAAAAACAATTTTCCCTCTCATTTTAAATTTATGTGTGCAGGGACGTGCCTAACCAACTTTTTTCGAAGGGGAAAAATTTCAAATTTGCCAACTGAGTTACTTCAAAGTTGCCAACTTTTTGTAAGTTTTGCAATTTTTTGTAAATTTAGACATAAAAAAATGCCAAATTGACCAACTTTTGGGTGTTTTTGTCAACTTTTGCCAACTTTCTAAAACTTTGAGGGGGGATTTCCCCCCCCATGATCACGTCTCTGTATGTGTGCAGTCGATAGAGCTTCGTTTGAGCTTGAAAGAGCTTCAGTGAGTAAGATTTTAAATTAATTTTATACAAAGTTGTGAATAGTTGAAATTTTCGACTAAACTCTGAGCAACATGCGTTAAGGTGGCCGAGAAATTCGTTTTTTCTGTTCGACGCAAATCTTAAAAACGAATAAATTTGAAGAAATTCTAAAAACAGTATCAAAAAGCCTGACTTTCAAACTACAAGATGAGTGTTTTTCAATAAAAAATTTTGAAAAAAATTTTTTTTAATGAGCATTTTTTATCAATATTTTTTTTATTATAAATTTTGAAAGCCTAAATTTGGATTCTAGTTGTAGCGTCAACCTTGGAGAACATTATTTGACATAGTCCATATATTAAAATTTTCTATTTTTTTAGATTTGCGTCGAACAGAAAATGTCTTGAAATTTTTCTAGTCGTACATGTATGTAGGCAACCAAACACCCCGGCCCGGCTAAAAATTCGTTTTAAAATTATGTACCTGTAGTTTTATGATCTTTTATACCTGTAGTTTTATGACAAAAGAAATTTATTCCTTTTTTCTGAACTTTTTATTTTTGTATATTTATGATTCATGAAATATGAAAATGAAAGAAGAAGTTTACATTTCCAAATTTATTGAAAAAATGTCTATTTCAACCGCAGTTAAGGTGCATGTTGCTGCCCCCCCCTCAAATTGAATTTAAAAATTTACAAATTTGTGTAAAAAGTTTGAGCATCAATAAGCTTCTAATATTTTCGTTTCAGCCTTAACCGTATCGGAGTTATTTGCGAAATTTGGGGGGGGGTAGCTAACCTCAAAGTGGAATTTTTTGGGGGGGGGTAGACATGTTTTTCTATTTTGGTTCTTATTTCGAATTTTTTTGTGAAATTGTGAAATTGATGTCTATCGAGAAGGTTGAAACGATTTTTTTGTAAATTTTGCACGTTTCCAAACATCAATTACCCCATCTATTGCGATACATCAACAGGAAAAATAAGACCATTCATCACCAAACCAAAAAAGAAGGTCACATTTCAAAAACAACCTTCTCAACGCCAACCACCAGCAATTCTATCAAGATCCGGATGCCCTATCAAACCTCCCAAGAAGTTCACACATCTATCGTATTTAAAATCTATTTTAAATTCGTAAGAATTTAAAAATTTCTAAAGAAATGGCACAGTTCATTGAAGCTAACACCAAAAATCAATTTGACTCTGAGCTGTTCATCACAGAGAGAAAAAATCGTCTGACAGCTAGTAATTTTGGTGTAGTCATAAATAAAAGGAAAACAACTCACTGTCACAATTTGGTCAAATATATTTTATATAATACTTTCCAAGGAAACGAAGCTACTGAGTGGGGAAAACAAAATGAGCTAATAGCTATAAAACAATTTGAAAAACTGAAAGAAGTTGAGGTTGAAAGAAGTGGATTTTTTATAGACCTTGAAACGGGATATTTAGGAGCCTCTCCTGACGGTTTAGTGAAAAATAGCGATGCCATAGTTGAAGTGAAATGTTTACATTCAATTTTCAAGAGAAATATTACTTTGGTAGAAGCAGTGCAGTCAAAAAACTTATCTGTTTGTTTGGAAATAAGTGACGGAAAACTTCAGTTAAAAAGGCATCACAATTATTAGGTCTGTTTGGTACCACAGTCCTAGTTCTACACTAACTACACTACTACAAATTGATTGGTGTAAAAAGTGGGTTGGTAATTGTACCACCAATAAATTTGTAGTAGTGTAGTAAGTGTAGCACTAGGACTGTGGTACCAAACAGACCTATTATTACCAAATTCAGGGTCAACTAAATATTTCAAATCGTAAAACGTGTTATTTTATAGTTTATACAGGTGGAGAGCTTTTTGTGGAAGAAATCACCAAAGATTCAGAACTTTGGCAAAACAAAATGCTACCAAAATTATCAAAATTTTATGTGAACAGTCTCTTACAAGAAATTGTAAGAAAACGCATTCCTAGGAAATTACGGTGTTTTGATTCTGAAAATGATGAAAATAAGCAAGAGTAGTATATCCGCAAGAAATCTGTATCCGCTGAATAACTCTAAATGATAAATAATAAAATATTAAATTAAATTTAAATTTGAATTGAATATTAAACACGGTTAGGGTGACTTATCTGCTAAAATTCAAAAATAGAAAATGTCTAAATTAACGTAAAAATCACTGAAACTCCTACAGTGTAAAAATACGGGCTAAATACACCTCTGTTAAATTCAAACCCAAATTTTTTTCAGTAGTACTAATCCTTTTGTCAAACAAGCAATGGATTAAAATATAACAACCTTTTTTTGACTCAAACCCTTGACCGCTGGCGCAATTTGCGGTGCCCGATTATCACAGGTGGTGTTATATTTACACCTTCGTGCATTCTCGACTGCAGGCGATCGTCAAAATTGTAAGTGTGAGTTTAGAAATATAATAAAAATAAATTCGTCGCTACAGTAGCGACGCCATACGGATTTAGTTTGCTAAGGGATGTTCTCGGCCACCTTAAATCGTAAGGGTTTTTAATATTTTTTCGGCATGATTTCTATTTCGGTAAATTACTTCGATTTTAAAAATTTTATATTTATAAAAAATAAAATCTTGCTTATTTAGAGAACTTATTTTTATCCAAAGAATTTAGATTATCGGCTCAAGAGATTTAAAGAAACTTATGATTTCACGCATTTTGCTCGGAGAGTAACAATCTATAAGTTTGTAAAAAATCAACTGACAGTCTTGCTCACTGAATCTCATTCTGGCTCAAACAAAGCTCTATCGATTGACATCAATTGCACACATAATATCAAAATGAGAAGCAAAATTGTAAAACATGTCTAGAGCCCCACCCCCCAATAGTTTGCCCCCTCCCCCACACCCCAAATAGAATTTTGGGATGAAATTGGTGTCAATCGTCAAGTCAAATTTTGAGATAAAAATAGTGTCAAACGTTAAAGCTTCTATTTAGCGTTAAATAGTTTTAAATAAAAGCTCTGGTTAATAGTTAAGTTACTTATATTCTTAAAATTTTAAAAAACATTACGATTTAACGCATGTTGCTCAGAGTTTAGTCAAAAATTTCAACTATTCACAACTTTGTATAAAATTAATTTAAAATCTTACTCACTGAAGCTCTTTCAAGCTCAAACGAAGCTCTATCGACTGCACACATACAGAGACGTGATCATGGGGGGGGGGAAGTCCCCCCTCAAAGTTTTAGAAAGTTGGCAAAAGTTGACAAAAACACCCAAAAGTTAGTCAATTTGGCATTTTTTTATGTCTAAATTTACAAAAAATTGCAAAACTTACAAAAAGTTGGCAACTTTGAAGTAACTCAGTTGGCAAATTTGAAATTTTTCCCCTTCGAAAACAGTTGGTTGGACACGTCCCTGCACACATAAATTCAAAATGAGAGGGAAAATTGTTTTTTGAGAATAACTTTTAAATAAGATAGTACGGAGAACTACAATTGCCAAAAAAACCATATCATAGTATGTAGTTTATGAGTAAAAACATACATTTAGATAAAAAAACGTACATTATTTGTATTACTTTTGATTAATAAAATTTATTTTGTAAAATTAATTTTTCCAGTTTTATTTATTATCAAAATTTATTATAATAGAAAGCAGGATTAGTTTTTTTAATCGGATTAAATATTTTAATCTAATGTAATAGAAAAAACTTGAAGATTATCACACGGAACTTGCTCGGAGGCTCGAAAATTAAAAATGCCTGTAACTTTGTAAAAAATGAAGTTAAAATGATGGAAATGGAAGCTCATTTAAGCTCTAACGAAGCTCTAACGTTTGACACCACTTTCAGCCCAAAATTCATAATATGAGCGAAAATAGAAAAATATGTCTACAGCCCCCCGTACGTTTTCGCGAATATCTTCGCGACGGTTGAGGCTCAAACGAAAAAATTGAAAGCTCATTTAAGCTCTAACGAAGCTCTAACGTTTGACACCATTTTCATCCCAAAATTCGACTTGGGGGGGGGGGGGCAACGTGTCTACAGCCCCCCCCAAACATTTTTGCGAATATCTCCGCGACGGTTGAGGCTCAAACGAAAAAAATAGAAGCTCATTTAGGCTCTAACGATGCTCTAACGATTGACACCAATTTCATCTCAAAATTCAATTTGGGGGGGGGGGCAGCGACATGCACCTGTGTTAATCGTATTTATAAACATAAACTAAGCAGTAAATTTATTATTTTAAATAAATCAAATTAAAATTAAATCGGAGCCGCGCCGGCGGCAAAATAGGAAAAAAAAGTTGCGGCGAAATGAGAAGCGGCAATTTTATATGCGGCAAAATGGGGTGATACACGAAATGGAGAAGATATAATTTACCTTCTCATTAGCAATAACTCCTGATGACAAAGATTAAAGGAGGTCATCTGGCCTGTTGAAAGGTGATCGCTGCTTCAGCCTTTAGTTAATAAATTTACTGATGCCAGTAGTGTCACGTCTCTGCCATGATCTTGACAACTGTACGTGCAGCTTAAAGAACTTCTGAATTTCTGAAAAATTCTCTATTTACTCCATTGCGTGGATTGTACCTGGAGTTGTACTTATCCAATGAGCAAGAACAACGCCGTCAATCCATGTCCACGGGTGAAATTTCCTGTTGTTTTCATGGATCGCATGAGCACCTGTTTAATTGTCATGTCTGAGCAAATTCCGCACCAAAATTTCTCTGACCGGCAAATTGTGAAAAATTCCTGTTCTACAAATTTTTTAAACTTCTCTCTTGAGAGGACTGATTTCAACTTCACCATTTTCGGCAGGTACAAATCTGCAGATGTCGAGGTGCGTGGAGGTGACTGAGCATACGTTGAACGGCTTACAACTGCAGGTGCCAATTTCCTGTTCTTTCCCATTGCCTGACATGATTTTTCTAAGGGCTCCCATCAAGCTCACCAGGAAATGAAATCCTCCCAAACGAACTATAATGAAGGAAAACGTGGTTGGTCAAAAGTCACAATTCACATTTTATTGCGTTTTTTGCACCCATTGGCAGCAAAATGGAGATAAGTGTTAATTGTGTGAGATTTCTGGGATCAAGATCCAAAAACTTCAAGGGCAACACGGCTGAAGTTTCAAACTATTGCGGTTTTCCCGCAGCAAGCTCCATGAATCTGCTCTATCTAGTAGTTTTCTCCACTTTCTAAACTGGTCCAGCCATTCACACCAAATATCCAGACAATGAGAGACATCCGCACTTTTTGCTTTCAATTTCAAGAAAACCACATTGTCTATTTAAATCCACATTGTCAAACCTGATTTCTTCACTTTCGCATATTTTGATATAGGAATAAACCCAAAACTACCGTAGCCCTTGCAGGTGGAATAGATTTTGGCCGAGGCATGCAAAGCTGAAACAAGAGTAATACTATGCACATCTCTCATAACATGAAAAGTTCAATTTTCATCTATTGTACGAGTGAGTGTTGTGATCCTCGTTGTTAAAGACAAATTGCATAGATTTTTTTTTTGAAATTTTATTGTTGGATCATGATATAGTATTGTTGCTTGCCTGTTTTTTATCGATCAACCATACCAAACTTATAGCAATTTTTTAAAATTTTCAAATTTTTTTAAAATTTAGGCATCTTTCCAATAAAGAATTTGAGATAATTTGATATGTGCTTACCATCTGTAAATGACAAGAAACAGAAGATTTCCAACAAATTATTATATTTAATTATAGGCTGATTTATTATTTAAGGGGTGCTAATTGAGATTTTTGGTGTTCTTAGAAAACCCAAACTCCGTTTACTCTTGGACATACTCTTAAACTCTCTTGCTGGCCCATTCATGGGCGTCATAGTAGCTTTATAATACTCATGGATAAAAAAGTTGTCAGTCAGTAAAAATTTCGTCAAAATTGGTTTAGTATTTCAGGCTCTATAGAGATATAAATAAAGATACATATAAACATATGCATTATGTCAAATTTTTTTGGCAGCTAAGTAAAAAGAGTGTGAAATACAATTATTTTTTTCGATAGTGTGTGTATAAGATGTATAAGGGGAGGTCCTAGTTTTGACCTTCAAAAATACAATGTAGTGGTTTATTTTAAGGCTAATTATTTGTGCAACCGTAGATGTCATTCCAGCAATCCCAGCTTAAATAAATAATTGTAAAAATTTTCTTCTTCTTCTTCTTCTTCCTTTCAAGGTATAGGCAGTGTTTGCCTGTTCCGACTTCATAGATCGCGCCATCTTTTTCTTGGGCGGCCGACATCTCTTCGGTAAAAATTTTCTTTCGTTTATATTTTCAAAAATATAAACTTTTATTTAATTTTTTATTTTATACATTCACTTATTTAATTATAAAAGACGATTAAAAGTCCCTGCCCCATTCTTGAATTCACCATAAATATTTTCGGCATTTAGAGTTACAGAAGTTTATTTGTATTGTGCCTAAAAATAAAAATTATTTAGGTAAATATTTGTCTAAAAAATTAGCATTTGGATGTAAATAAAACGTTATTTTATGGGTGATTTATGGAGATTATTAACAAAAATGAACTAAGAACCTTAGAGATGGACTTTTGGAGGCACGATTGTGCAGTCTCCAGGTTAAATCAAATCCGGAATGATGATATTCGGCAGGCAATGAACGTAAATTTCTCAATAATTGATATAATCGAACAGAAAAGACTAAGGTGGTTCGGATACATGCAGCGATTGGAAGAGTATAGATAGCCTAAGAAAATTTTTGGAACTGAACTCCAAGCTTTAGGAAAACGGTCAAAAGACCAAAAAGAGCGCAAAGGCAGAAGGTGGTGGATGCGATGAAAACCTGAAGACTACCAGAGACTGCAAACTTAGTTTTACCTTCAGCTAAAAAATTTGATTCAATTTTGGAAGGAATCATAAGATAAATCAGATACAAACGGGTACAAAGTTTTAAATTTCAATAAATATTTTTAATTATTTTGAAAAATCTGAGTAGTAAGTTTAATACCCTTTTATTCTACCTCAATAAAATTAGAGATAATTTCATTAATGAAAGGGTTTAATTGATATTTAAGAGAGATTAGATAAGCGCTTTAACGGTCGATCGTTGAATTTCTGCGAATCTAAAAACTAAATATGTGTTTTAGCGCAGGGGTTTTCAACCTTTTGCGATTGGCGGATTACATTCAATTTTTGGTTTATATAATTGGGCCACCACCAGTGGTAATCCATAACTAAATTTGGAAGGGCTTTCTAAAATTTTTCAAAAAGCACAAATTAATAGCATTCTGCAAGCAAAAAGTGAAAAACTAACACCGCCGACGATTTTGTTTTTCGAAATTGGTCTGCTTAATTACAGATTAGGCAATTTGCATTGTTTGACTGAGAATTTACTACACTCAAAGTAATTTAAAATTTTGGGTTCTACAGAACTTTAATTGGTAAGGGAAACCTATACCTGATGAGTCACCATCAATTGCGATAATTACTTTTTAAGTAAAAGTAAATCTAAAATGAAAAGGTAACTGCCTCAGTATTTATTTTAATCTGCCTTATTTTAGAAAAGAAAATACATTTAAGTTGAATTTATTACAGTGTTATTTAGGTGGATAGTGAGAATTTTTATTAGCTTCAGTAACAAAATTGTCACTTCCACTAAACACAATGCAATAAAATTAACTTTAAATGCAATTCTGTAAAAGTTTTTTTGGTTACTTTAATTTGAAAAGAATTATTGAATTTGCGGTGACTCTCACTTGTAGGCCCCCTTAATAAGACATTATCCTAATGGTATCCATAGGTACCTACCTACCTTCATAGCAATCATAGTTATACTATAATAAAATTAAAACTACTAGTTAATTTAAAAACCGAAGATATTTGGAATTGATTTAGAAAGAATCCAAAGAGATTTTGGTATACCACGATCACGTCAAGTTTAAAAATGGTTTAATTTTTCAAAAAATTACCTTCAATATATTTTTAAATTTTATTTTACAATTTGTTTGATGCCTGAAAACTACTACGTTCAGTTTACAAGAATAAATCACAAACAATGTGAAACCTGAGATTCTCACTTTTATTTCTCTAGAAATGTAAATTTGAAGTGTTTACCTATGCAGCTATCGCGGTAACAATTAAATTTTTTTATCAAATTTGTTTACGCGCGGATTCAATTTCAGCAGCATTTGAGTAGTCAAATCATTCTTTTAGAACAAATAAATTGAAAAATTTGAGATTGATAGTTCAAATAGAAATAGCAGTTTAAAATTTGTCAATCTGGACTGTTTGCTTTTTGATAATGAGCGACTTCTTTTCAACAAAACGATCCTTTTGAAGTGCTCTATCTAAAAGAGTTTGATTTGCAAATACAAATTTCTTGTTTTATTTAAACATTAAACTTGAAAATCAATTATTTTAAAGTGGAATTTGCTGTGTCTGAAAGAAACCTCAAACACTTTAAAGTAGTTCTGATGATAATTTCTATCGTCTCGATTTTTGAAAGATTAGGTAAATTATGGTTTTCTTTTCATTCCAAGATAGTGGTGGGCGTATGGATATGCACCTCGCCAGTCTTGAGGAGCGAAATTTTTGGAAACTAATTATGATGCAATAATCGGATTTTATTAATTAATTTTTTGATGCGGGAAGTGTTCATGGACGCTTAAACAAAAAAGAGCAAATTATGAATTACTAATTATAGATATATTTAAACCTGATATCGTTAATGATAACATGATGTATGCTTTTGGGGATGCGCTGCTTGTTAAGAGGGCGGAACGCGTCGCGGCGCAAGCGGGGCCTCACCGTTTGGTATAAAAGATGTTGAAGCTTCTACTGTGGACCTCATATCAAAGTATTATCAGCATTCAAAGTTTCCCTAGTAATCTTGTACCAACACCAACAGGTGATATAATTGGGTAAGTCAAAGTGTACGTGACGTACGTTTGTAATGCAAATTTCAAATTTTGAATAATTAATATTTCGAACTCGCATTTTTCCTAGCGCAAGTTATAAAAAAGATTTAAAAAGTTTAATTAACTTTTACGATCCTTTATTGTCGTCGTATTTTTGTTTTTGATGGGCTACCTAACTCTTCAAACGCTCAAGAAAATTGTTTTCTAATAAAGTTGACGATAGCGCCAAAAGAATTATAACATCAGAACTTAATTTTATCGTAAAATGTAGATATTAATAGTGCGGTTTTAATGAGCCAAGATTAAAAAATAATTTTTTCTACTTTTTATTTTGCGCTAAACCCTTTATTATTACTAAACTTTTAATTAAAACTAAAAAAGTTTACGAAAGCTTTAAATAAACTAATTAACTAAAAGCTCAACTATTTTTTTGAAAATTAATTCTGGATTAAATATTTTACATCAAAGTAAGACTTTTAGCGTGTTAATCTGAAATTTTAAGTTTGTTACACTTTCAGCGCGTTCGTAAACTTTTAAGCTCCCGAAACTTCATGAAAAATTTAACAACACCAAAAATTGCGTCATTTCACTAAAGATATTCTAAATTAATGATCACTTTTGACAAATTAAGACAGGAAATCTTAAATCAATCCGATTATCTAAAATCGGAGTTTGAAATTACTCAACTACTAAATCCGATTACAAGTTTGAGATCTTCAGATCTCTACCTATATGAATTCTTAATTAATCGAAATTATAATTGATACTTGGTGGTTAGAGGTTTATTAGACCCAAGTTTTGTAATATTTCTTTGGATTAATAAAATTGTTTGCCAAGCTTTTGTCGTTGTGGTTTAACAAACACGAGTTTAGAAAATCAAATTGCTTTACTTCCTGCAGGATATAATAAAATTTATGAAACTTTAATAAAACTACAATCAGGAAACTAAAAGTAAATACAATAGTCACAATCGAACGACGTTTTTTAATTGTAAAACCCTCGAGATACAATCAAATTTCTTTCTAATCCGCTCGATTTCCTTCGATTGGTTTAAGAAAAAATTTCAATAATAAAATTAATTTCACCATACATTACATTACTATTCCAGACGAATAATTATCTTTGGAATTACTTTCTAATTAATTACAAAGTTAGCAATCTTTTCAGGAAAGCGTTCAGAAAAAATAATTAATATTACCTAATTTACTGACGTGTTTGATTTTCGTAAGTGACACAATTTCAAATTAATTTGAGTTTAAATTTCATTTCGAGTTGTAAACTAATGCAATGAACGAAATTCTAATAAATGGGTCGGTACATTTTTAATTACCAAGAAATTTAATTTAAATTTTTAAATTAATATTGAGCAACATTTTGTAACCATGATAATTTTTTCTAATAGTAATTAGGTTTAGAACGGAAAATTTTGAACGTATAAAAATTGCGTATTAAAGGATAAAAAGCCCAACTTTGTCGTAGTATTATTCTAAAATACATAACTACAATATACTTTACCCCAAAAAAATGGCGTGAGACGAATAGAAGTTCTTGTATTTAAGACGGTCACGTAGATACGAAAACGACTTTGAGGTATTCAAAATGTTAAAAAGACACGAAGTCATAAAAAGATGTGCTCATTTAATAGTCATTATAAAATTTAAATGAAAGTGGATTCTTTTATCAAAATATATCATTCATGGCGAATGTTGGTACGATAAAGGCTTTTAAAAATTCTAAGTTGCAGTAAAATGATATAATATGAATTTTCAAATAAGAAATAAATTGAGTTTAAACGGACTTGCAAACCAGAACACAATTTTTTGAATCCGACGACATTCTTGCACTTTTTCCACATCATCCAACTTCAGCCGGCTAAGCTATTTAGCTTAATATTATACAAAATTCTTCTACTTACAAGAGATTTTCTTCAAGAAGTTTGCTTACGTCATCAAGAAAATCTTAAATTTTCAAAATACGGTTCAAGATTTTTTATTTTTTTAAAATTAGGTTTGGTTTGTTTAAAAACCATATTAATAAAAAAAGGAAAGCAAAGGAAAATTTTTATTTTAAAATGGAAAACACTGCCTCAATTAAAAATTAATTGAATATCTAAAAGATTTCCTTTAAAGTAACCTCAGTACCTACGTAATTGAATTTTAGTACGGTATTCAATTTTTAAATTGCTGTAACGCTTTTTCAATAGAAACGCTGCGAAAACCATAAATAATTTTTTTGGAAATTAAATTTTGAACGAAAAAGTCTTAGACAGCATAATTTCTGTCAAAGTTACCAGTGCAAGATATTCAAAGTTCAGGAGAACTAGGTACTACTATAAAAAGCCAAAATGCGACTAAATTATGGTGTTGTGAATATTTTTGTATGATATAAAATTGTTTTTACAAATTTTTTTACATTTCTTATGGTTTCCGCAGCATTTCCAATGTGTAAAATTTGACGGTTTTTTCGAGTTATTGTGTAATTTTTCACAAAAAATGTTGGAAAAATGGTTCAATAAAAAAGGACTCAAAAAGAAAAGCTCACATCGTTCATACCAAAAACCTTGACTTGACTTTTATTTTTAAAAAATATTTAGAATCAAAAGAAAATCATTGTAAGAAAACCTCGGAAATATGAAGTGACAATTCACAATATTGGGGGTTATGAATAAAAGTGAGCATGGAGTATATACTCAAAATTTTGAAATATTTCTCGGAATTGTATGAATAAAAATCAAAAATAATTAAGCATATGAGTAGATATTCTTATAATAAGATTACCTACTCATGTTAAGCATCTACTTATAAATTTTATTAGTATAATTTGAGGTTTTTAAGTCAAAATTTTGAGTATATACTTCATGCTCACTTTTATTCATAACCCCCATTGTATATTATGGGAGTCAAGAAAGCTTTAAAATTTTAAGACGTCGTACTACTTGGTCACCCAAAAGCGATGGATTTTAAAATGGCGCTTCTTCGAAATTTTACCATCGTGAAAGTTAAATAGTGTAATTAGAAAACATTTGATGTGGAAAAACTGAAAACTAAAAATTGAAAATTTAATTTTTCTTTTGTTTAATTGCTCGAGCGTGTAGGATATAAATCGAAAGTGTGAAATACAAATTTTTTGAAAATGTCTCTTTTTGTAATCAATATATAACGTTTTTATTTTTTTTTCAAATTGTACAGTTTTTTGGCAAAAAGGAATCAACCTCCTTAGTAATATTCCTGAAAATCTTTTTATTGGCATGGCTTGGTTCTATTTTACAGATTTTAACCATTTAGTGGATAAAATCCCTGAAAAACTCAACTTTTTATTTATGTGAGTTGGGTTTAATTTGTTATGTTTAATTTTTCTATAGCTCCTTCATGAGAGAGGATTCTAGATAAAAACTAGTGCAAAGTGTTGATGGGTCAGCAGAAAGCTATCAAATGCAATTTTTACACTTCAAAAAAATAATTGTTTTGAATTATAAATTTTAGGACGAAATTAACTTGGAGGATCATTTTAGGCAAATAAAACTAAAAAAACTTTTATATTTTCTTGAAACTTTGAGAAACATTTTTAAAAAAACATTTATCCCATCTAGATTTTAAACTTTGCAGATAAAATTATCGAAAAAGCAATGCAAAAATAAATATTTTTTCACAAACCAAAAGATTTAAAAATCTATTTATCGAAAAATTATTAGCAGGTCAAGACCATTTATTGTTATCACAAAAAACTATTCAAATTAAACTATTATGTAAAAACCCAAAGTTACGTAAAATCTAAAAACAATCCAAAGAAATTATTTTAGTAGAAAAAGGCAAATTATCTCTTTCTCGTCTCATCGTTCTCTTGATTCAATATCCGTATAAAAATAAGTAGAAAATCTGATCAGCTCAATAGAAACGTACGAAGGCGCCCTGAGGACATCAAGTAAAAATTTTTTTTCTAATTGTCAATTGCGACTTTTAACTCGCAATTGCCGCTTCTTACTCGCAATTGCGACTTCGATGTCGCAATTGCCACTTGCAATTTTGAAGACGCACTTCTAAATTGCAATGGTCAAAACCACTAGTTATAACAAAATTCTTTGCAAATTTTGGTAAAATAGTAATTCTGCAATCAATTATTGAAAAAATATAACCCTCTCTCATGAAAGAGCTATAGAAAAATTGAACAGTATTTGCAGAAAGGACCCAACTCACATAAATAAAAAGTTGAGTTATTCAGGGATTTTATCCACTAAATGGTTAAAAACATTGAAAAGCAGGAACAATTTCGTAAAAATAGTTTGGAATTAATTAGAAAGTTAAATTTTTGTATAGGTTTGAGTTTAAGCAGGCCATCCGAAATAATGGATTAAGCGCTAATTGTCTTTCTCATAAATTTTGATGTACACGAAAAACTGATCATCGCAAATAAATAAGTTTGAAAAATTTGGAAGCAAATTATCTCAAATTTTGATTATCAAATTTATTCAGCTTGAAGATTCTGTTTCTAAAATTCTCTAGAACGTTCCAATTTTTTTACTTTTCCATTTCTCTAGTCAAGGAATGTATTGTATGTAAGCTTTGCGTATAATTGCATAATGGTTTTGACTATTGCAATTTAGAAGTGCGTCTTCGAAATCGTAATTGCTAATTGCAAGTCGCAATTGCAAGTTCGAAGTGGCAATTGCAATTTCAAAGTGTCAATTACGAGTCAAAAGTTGCTATTGACGATTACAAAAATTTTTTTACTTCTATGTCCTCAGAACCTCTTCGTATAAAATTTTACCTAACCTAAATCCTTCCTGAAAGTTCCACTCGGACACACATTGTCATAATTTTGAAATTTGTCAAAAATGTTCATAAACTATGGCAAAAATGCTAGCTCAAAATTTTATTTAACACTATTTAAATTCTTCTTTATTTTACTTGTAAATAGCATTTATAAATCTGCTGTCTACATCCAAATAATCTGAATTGAAGCTATGAGCTTTAAACTGAGCTAACCTATAGGTACTTAATTCAAAAATAGGTTAAGTAACTTTATTCCACTTTGGTTCATAATATTTTCAATGTTAAAGTGGACTAACCATCTTTTAAATTTTTTACAATAGATGGAAAAAAAAAAAATTAAGTTCGATGGGACAAAATGGACAAAAGTTACTTAGACCACTTTTGAATTGAGTATGGGTTAGCTCACTTTGGAGCTCATAGCTTCATTTATCCTTGGAACATAACCTCAACACGATATGATTTAAAATTGTTTATTGAAGATTGTCAGATTGATTTGTGGTATTTCCGATAGTCTGCTCAGGCAAGTACAAACAAAAATTAAGATGTAAATTTTCTGATAATCCATAGCATTGATAATACCGAATACTCAGAGGTCATTCATTAAGGTTAATTTGAATTTTAATGTTGTTTGTAGTTTTAGTGTGAGCGTTGTGCTAAAATATCTGTTTTTTGATTATCATTTTATAATTTCTAAAATTATTTTTATAAAAATTAAATTTTTTAATTTTGGAAATTATAGATTAAATACTCATCCAGTGTAAATTGAGAAAATAAAGTATTTTAATGACTTCTTTGCATTTAAGTCAGCAAAATTAATATATTTTATAATAAAAAATTAGAGATGTGACCATCACATGACTTTACCATACATTAATGTTACGATAGTATAATATTATGTCTTGCAGACTAATTCAATACAATTTGTACCTAATTAGTGCGTCACTAATTTGATGGTAAATCAAGTCACCTTCCAGAGATCATCTCTTTTATTGATAACTTGATGCCAAAATTCAAAAACTGATCGAACGATTGATTCGATGCATAAGATTTTTTCTTTCGGTGAGTGAATTTATCTGAACAGATGCACATTACATAACTTGCCACATTATTAAGTGTCGCCCTCTACCAAACACAGTATTAAACATACGCGTGTCACTCATTTCCTCTCATTCTCGCATTTCCGTAGACCGATTTTAACCAAAATCTAATCAAATCTAAAGTCTCAATATAAAAGTACTAAATATAGAATTTGGTTGAAAAATTTCTATTGGTTTGGGCGCTAGAGCGCACACAAAATTAAGTGACACATAAACACAGCCATTTCTTGATGTTTGGTCTCTTTCAACTCGTTTAACCTCGATATTTGATTATGTCTAACCCAGAGCTCAGTTGAAGATAAATTGCCTTACGCATGTGTAATCTGTCTTGGAAATCTCCGCGTATAACGCAGCCGTATTTATACGGCAATGACTTTGACACAAATATTCGATTTCACCATAGCGTGTAGATGGCTATTAGAAAGCCAAGCTAAAAAATTTGGAAAATCCGGAAGAGTTTCTGCTCTGTAACTCAACCAGCGGCTGCACTCCACGGCTATGACTAAATAATTTATTTTATGATATAATTATATAGTAGACTCCTGCTTATCCGACGTAATTATGAAACCAAATTCAGTTGAATGAAACGAAACTATTCCAAAAGTAGTTTTTGAAGCAAAAAATTTTTTATTTAGAAATTGACTGCCAATATGGTAAACAAAAGCTATAAAATTAAGCTATCGTTCGGTGCAAACAAATTAAAAGTCGGTTGATTAGTTCTCGAGATATTACCTACTAAAAGTACCTGATAATATTTACTCAAATTTTTTTGTAATAAGTTCAAAAGAAAATCAACCTATTTAAATTTTTATTTGAACCAAATAATATTATTTTTTTATAGCTTTTGTTTGACGTACTGATAGAAAATATTTAGAATAAAAAGTTTCTTGTTTACTTGTAATAACTCGAGAGCGAATCGTTGAATTTCTAATTGTTTTGCAAAATTTTATAAAAAAATTTATAAACCAAATTTATAAAAAATATTATTTTTTAATAGTTTTTTGTTGTTGATATATTAGAAAGGTAACAGGCCAAAAAAATAACATAGGTTTCAGTAAAACGTAGCTTTCTCGGTTTTAAAAAATGTATCTAAAATCGGCTATGAATATTACAATTATTAAAAAACATCGTATATGGAAATGTTCTGCTTTACCTACAAAGCTCATTGGACAGTTGGTTTTAGTCACCTGATATATGAGATAGCTTAACTGCAAGGGTATGACCGTTTCATAGTCAAACCTGTTGAACTAAATTGTAAAGCAGAGGTTTCCGTCTTGGCGATCTGACCTATTTTTAAGAGCAGATCCAAAGATGATATGACGTTATATCTTTTCGTTGTTTCAATTTATCACTTTTACGCATAGTTTATAAATTTTTTTATTGGCCTTTACATAAACTTTCAATGTTGTAATTAATTTGGTTAAATCCAAAAACTTTAACTGCACCGTAGGCCATTCCAACATAATTTCCGGTGAAACCGGCAGAATCTGCAAGCTGAATTTGACGTGTACCTTTTTGATGTATACCTATACGTACATAATATGAACGAAAGTATTAAATCTGTAAAAGATCACTCCCATAAAGGGTATAAATATTTGTTAATAAATCACTTACCCCATTTTTAAATCAAGAATTTCAATAACTTATCTCAGAAACTATTAAGGTTTTGAATAAAATGAGTGAAATATTCTTGTTTAACTTATACTGTTATTCAATTTTTGAAGGAAAATTTGAGACATTAGACTTTCACAAAACTTTCAAAGCTGTTTTCACATCGTATCTTCATTCAAAGATCTGAAAAATATTTCTATAATAACCTGACATCCAATTGAAAGCTTGGACCTCAAAGTTCCAAAGATATGAGGGTTTAAAATAAATCAATTGCAGTTTCACGTTTTATATTACGAAATTCTACAAAATTCTTAAACATTTTGTAATACAATTTCTGAACCTGAAATACCTACAAAATATTTTATGTACTAAAAGTGTGCATTGAATTTTTAAACTTTAATAAGAACAAGGCAATAACTATTATGTATTATGAAAACGCAGTTGTTGCTCGGAGCGTCGGAACTGAATTCATCCAATTAGTGACAAAACAAGGGGGAATCAGGATGTTAAAAAAAAAGTTTACAATAACTATATCGGCCACCATTTAATGAGATGCTATAGAAAGATAAAATAAGAAAGTGAATTTATTTGGAAAATTTTATATTTGAGTGATGCTTTTTTATCAAGAAGAAATTTGAAGCTTATTATTTCCATACAATACGATTTCATAACGAAAAGGTAGCTATATTGTACTTTGCTAGAACTAAGAAGAATTTTTTTTGCAAATATAAAATGAAAAGATTTGATAATGAAAATAAATTTCAGAATCCAGAACAATATTATTATAGGTGTGTTTTGATGGGAATTCTATTCTTCGTGGAAAGATTTATGTTCCTTTGGGGTCCATATATACCTTTCATTGAGAACCCTTTGCTCCTGAATTACTATTACTTGTTTCATCATTTTATGTAACAAATTAGTTGAAAAAATCTTCTTTTGAATCTATATATTTTTTCTTTTTTTGTATTCGGAAAATATTATTAGTTTATCCTTTGAAACATAAAACTGCATCTTTTTGTTGTTGAGCTATCTCCTAACTCCTTTTCTAGGTATTTTCTTTGTAAAAGCCATTATTTTGTGGGCGCACATTGCTTACATTTTCTACCTTTTTAAAGCAATTCTAGCATCTCTATTTAAATTTATAATATTTTACTCTGCAGTATCGAATTCTAAAATATTTATAAAAAAATTGCTGGATAGGTGTGGAATATTAGCAGCCTTGATGAATGTGAATTCTCTCGTAAAAATTTTTACTTTAAAACAAGTAAAGTTTTACTTAATCCGTCTGTAAATCATGTTTAATTTAATTATTCAATTAATTAAATTAACTTGTATGTGTATGAATAATTTGTTATAACAGCGTTTTTCATAATTTGACAGTGGCTGCGTCATAAAGTAAAATCGCTCTAAGGTATTTCTTGTTCTGACTATCATGAAGCTTACGCTTACTAAATTAAGCTAAATTAACTTCGTAGTCTGAATTAGTTTATAAAATAAGTGCTTTCCACAGACAAAGTCTTTTTTTAAAATGATTTCCGATAGTGCAGGTCGTGGAGAAGGCTTGGGTTTTTATTGACATCTTAGCTTAGTTTTATACTGTATAAAGTTATTACGCAAATCCCAGGTTAAGAAATGATTGCAGTGATAACCGAAAAATTTTGATCCCTTTTTTGATTTTCCAATAAAACTTTTCCCATCTTCATTTACAATATTATTGTTTTGCTGTCCCCTAGTCGCATTTTCTTAAATTAAAGTCGTGACCGTCGAAATAAACTGCGGTTTCACAAAACTTATCCAAATTTACTTAATCCAATTTTCACCAAAGAAAGCAGCAATACGGTACTCAAAGCTTATAATCTTCAATTAAATTACAAAGTATGCGGTTTAACTTTTGTTCTGCACTTCTTCCTTAAATAGAACAGGAACAGGAAACCATAAATTTAATGGTTTTGGACCAACTTGTCAGTGAGGAGACCAAGTCAGCACTTATGGCTTTCTAAATAAGGAGTTAAATTCACTATAAACTTGAAACCATTCAAACTATATTTTCTGCGATTGCAATACCAATTCTAATTCCAATGGAAGAGATTCACCAGCTTCCAAAATTTAACCGTAATTTAAAAACTACGCCGGCGCCGTACGAGACTTTTTTCACTAAACAATAAATTGGAAACTCAAAATCAAATGCACTAATAATGCAAACGAGGAATGATTTTAATTTAATTACATAATAAACTTGAACAAGCGGTGCTTGTATAAATTAACAATTCTGAATATTATGCAATTTGATTATAATGTATGCTAAATGCGTAAATCAAAAATTTAAAAATAAAACAATTTGCTACGAAATAAATTTGAATTCGCTCCTAACTTATTTTACTAATAGGTATACATAATAATGAATTTGAGATAAAACACAATAAATAATCGGATACTTATACTAAACATATGTTGGGTGTTAAATCTAATAAATATTTGACTGATAAGAAAATCGATAAAATCGGTAATGCGATTAATTTTATATCAAAACTAAAACAATCTGTAAATTCCACACATTTTCATCTTAAAACATAACTTAACACAGCAGGTAAACCGCAGCCTATAACTTCTCTGAAACTTCTTCGTCTCTATATTCTGTATGTATACGAGAAATTTAAACAAATTTGCCCTTTCAGTGCTAGCTTATATAAAATACAAACATTGAACATTGTTGGCACTGTCACAAGCTGTAAATTAATATATCTTCAGAGATTTAACCTTATTTTCACAGGCAATCTGAGAACTATCCTTCTTTGTTGCAACTCAAAAGGGAAATTAAAAGTTGACGTGTAAAAAGTACTCTTCACATAATCAGTTAACAAGAAAATGATAAATTAAATAAGTATAATAATGGGAAAATCATTTAACATATTAGTTTCATTATCAAAACTGTTTTTTAATTTTAAGATTGTAACAAATCTATTTTATAAATCGTAAGCTTTTTTTAGGTTAATAAATTAATGAACAAATCGGAGATGCGTTTATAAATGTAACCAAGGAAGAGCTTTCTAGCAAATTATATAACTATTGTAATAAACTTAATTCAATATCGACGGATATGTTGACAGATTTTTTCTAGATAATCAGTCAATATTTAAGCACTAAAATTATTAGATAAAATGTTTCAATTATTATAGTCAAAAATGAAAAAGTTTGAGAAGCACTGTTTCGGTCGGTGTATTTGGAAAAGTGGAAAAATATTTGAGAAAAAAAGGGAACGATATTTCTGTTACAGAATATTAAATAATTATGAACGTCTTAGAGTTTAAAAAACATTTCAGCATAAATCTCAGTCAAAAACAATTTTAATCAAGTCAAAGCTTTTTTTTAGAGCGACTCAAATTGGAATAATTATTTGATTGTTAAATGTCGGACAACTTGCAAAATTTAGTCCGTTGATATATAACGAATGGAATTGAAACAATTTTTTTGTAATTAAAAAAGATTAAGAAAAATTAATTACAAAACTATAATTATTATTGTGCCGATATAAAATTAGCCAATTCGGCAAGTTAGTAGCAAAAGAAAAAAAATTAAAAGCTCTACTCCAAACAAAAATATTTGGAGCATTCACACCAAATCGACCACTTTTGAACCCGACCCCTTTTGATTTTCCTGTAATTTTTACATATTATACTATCTCACCAAAAACAGTTCTGTGAATTTTTTCAAAATTTTTTACTCAACCCAAAACAAGTTACGAATTTTTAGAAAAACTGATGTTTTTTTCTTCAAACGATCGTAACTATTTCAAAAATTGACTAATCAAAACGTTCTTTTTTTTTGTTTTTGTTTGTCTTTAAACGTACTTTTCAGGATAAAATACAAAAATAATATTCAAACTTGGATTCTACAAAATTTTTCATTTTTTCGGAGAAAATCATTGATTTTTCAAATTTTTCCACTTTTGATTTTTGATTTTTTTATTTAAAAAAAAACTCTGATTTATTCCGCATATAACAACGCAAACCCCATAATGGGCCGACATTTCTTTCAAAAAATATTTTGTTTTATTTTTACGCAAATAATATTTTTCAATTAAACGACAGAAATAGAAAGAAATGTTGGCCCATTATGGGGTTTACGTTGTTATACGCGGAATAAATCAGAGTTTTTTTTTAAATAAAAAAATCAAAAATCAAAAGTGTCAAAATTTGAAAATACAATGATTTTCTCCGAAAAAATGAAAAATTTTGTAGAATCCAAGTTTGAATATTTTTTTTGTATTTATTCCTGAAAAGTACGTTTAAAGACAAACAAAAACAAAAAAAAACGTTCCGATTAGTCAATTTTTGAAATAGTTACGATCGTTTGAAGAAAAAAACATCAGTTTTTCTAAAAATTCCTAACTTTTTTTGGGTTGAGTAAAAAATTTTGAAAAAATTTACAGCACTGTTTTTGGTGAGATAGTATAATATGTAAAAATTACAGAAAAATCAAAAGGGGCAGGTTCAAAAGTGGTCGATTTGGTGTGGAATGCCCCATTTACAGTAATCTCTTACCTGTAAACTTCGTAAAATTTGTTGCGATATTAGGGGAGTTTATACATACGGAATTGTGAGAATTATTTAAGGAAGAATTTATTAATACTTACATGTTTATTTTACCTTTCACAAAAAATATAAACTTTAACCTCCCCGGGTCTATCCTAAACCAGTATACTGTTTTTGATATGTCATTGATTTCATTAAATCGAAACCACTACAAATTAAAACATCAACATGTAGTGGTTGTATGGAAAACCCCCTTTCGGCAGAAGCATAAGACATACAAGTTATAAAATTTTTAAATATTTTTTCAGTAGATTTTGTAGGAGTACTTAATTTAGATTTTTTGTTTGCTTAGTAAACGAAACCCCATAATTTCGTGAATGATTGGAGGGTATTCCATACCCCCCAAACCCCCCGGTGAGAAGGACAAACATACTATGTAAACTTTTATTGGTTTAATTAAATCATCAGGTACTAAAATAATCCTAACTTGCAATTTTCATAAAATAATAGTTATTTATGGTACGAGTGTGTTATATGACAAATAAGTCACGCAAGAAAAGTTTAGCCCGCAAGGCCGTAAGGCCGAGCGGGCTATTTTCTTAAGTGACTTATTTGTTATTAACACACGCGTGGCATACAAAACTTTATCCAATATCTCGTAATAATAGTTTAAAATATAATTATATTTTTGATGTTTGACGTTTTAAAATGTCAAATTTAAATTTTGAAAACCATAGTAGGTGTCAAATATAGGTTATTTTAAACTATTAAATATTACGAGATATTGGTTAAAAATGTGTTAATATGTTTTCATTTTTCACAAAACATGTGAGCTAAACTTTTTACCCCTAATAGAAACTGAAAAAATATATACTTTAATACGTCTTTGAATTTTTAAAAATGTAAGTGATTCCCAGTTTCTTTACTCACTAGTGAGTTATACTTTACTCACTTAGTGAGTTATAGGCCACTTTATTCATTTAAAAAACCATAGTTATACCCCTATTATTGCGAGATATTGGATAAAATAAAATTTTAATTTAATAATTTTTCAAAAATCCAAAATAAAGCAGGATTATCCAGTATACTCGCCCAGCTTGCTCAATTGGACTTTTTCAACTCCGATAACCTGCGACCTTGCCACGTTAATGAAATTTTACTTCAACAAATTCTACAAAAAAAGTAATACTCAATTTTCTTCACTAAAATTTTATTTTTACACTTCTTTTCATTTTTTTTAAAAATCAAAAAAACTACATGCAAAAATCACGACTATTTGGTTGAACTCACCGTTCGCCTTTCTCTTTAACATTCAAAATTCCCCATCTTTCCTATCGGAGGCGCCTAATTCAAATTTACAAATTATTTAAATTTAAAAATCATAATCGAAGAAATTTCTTTATCCAAAAATTATACGACAAAATATTAGCATGTGGAATTATCGCCAAAAGATTCTAGGGATATAAAATCCCCCCTCCCCCCTAAAGATCAAGAGATGAAAAATGATAAATTTTTACTTAATGAGCGCATATTTCATATTAACAAAAATTATTGAAATAGGATGGATCTATAAATATTGCAGAAATTATCCCACAAAATAGAAATTTGAAGTGGTAAATTAACTTTAAAAGCACTAATGTCAATTTTATACCTACTAAAAAAGAGTAAAGTTCAAACAAAGATAAAAAGAATTGTACAGCTCATATATATTTTATTCAACAAATAAGCTAAGCTTTGATGTTTCAAATGGCATAAATGAACTTCCCTAAATCAAAATTATAATTACAATTTTTTATTGGATAGTAAAATGCACTTTTTGAAAAATTTAAAAAATTATAATTTTCTTTTAACAAATTTTGATCGGTAAAAATTGACGCTAGTCTTTTGTAAAATTTTAAAATTGTTGCACAATTTCAAAAACAAATGAAGATTGATGATAAATCTGAAATACCTCGACCAATAACAGCGCAGTATTAAAATGTCAAACGTTTAATTTTTAAATTCAGTTGACAGATAATTCCCAACCACACATTTAATACCTCAGGGGCTACATTTTAGTTTTCATCCGAAAGCTGTAAAAAATGCTATCTCTCTAGGTAAAAAGCATTTAAATCTGACGATTCGTTCTTGAGTTAATTAAAAAAAGTATTTTTTAAAACAAGAATCTTTAAATTCGGAAATTTATTGTTGATATGTCAAACGACAGCTATAACATTACTTTATCATTAGGTGAATGAAAATTCAAATCGGTTAATTGGTTTTCGAGTTAATGCCAAAAAGTATTTTATAATATTTTTCAAAAACTTTTTGCAATAAATCAAAAATAAATAACCGATCGATTTTAATTTTTTTTGTATCAAACGATAGCAATTTTTGTAGTTTTCTTTTCTTATACAAATAGAAAATATTTAGAACAAATTTAAAACTTGTAGAGTTACTTGAACACAATAAAATCAATGTAATATTTTTCAGTTACGGTCGCAACTTTTAAATATTTTACAAAATTAAAAAAAAATTAATATTTTTATATTATTTGTGGTTGGGATCGTCATCTTTTTGTTTTTAATTTAGTTAAATTGTATCAAAAAATTGTATGATATTGAAAAAAGAACTTTCGAGAAAATTACATCTAAAGTTTAAAAAAATGTATATGTTATAAATAAAGTATTTATTAGAGTAGACCAAAAATTTATAAAGAAGGTGTTGAAAAACTAAAATAGTTAGGTACATAAATTTATTGAAAAAATGTTTTTAAATTGGTTTTTGGTTTCTGCACAACTGTTGAATAAAAAACAACATTTTTCACTTTAAACTGATAAGAAAAATGTGGTCTATTTAAATTTGCGAAAAATAACATTAATTTTATGCCATTTAACAATAAAGTTGATGACGTCACTATTCGAAAACAAATGATGGTGGAAAATTGAATTTTATAAAATAACATTAAAGTGTCTGATGATTTTCTGATATAAAAACCTACAAAAATTTTTGACTGTGAAATACGTAATAAAAAAAAGATGTAATACAATAGGATATATACAAGAGATTTCCGCAATTTTGCTGTAGTAAAATAATTAAATATATTATAATTGTGAACTTAATACACAACCACTTAGTACCTACATTATATAATTAAATAAAGTTTCATATTACTTACCAAAAAACGAAAAACCTTTGGTCCAAAATGTTTTGTTTTCAGCACTGAAATATTAAATTTCATAATAATATAAAATTTATTACCGGTTGCGTTATATTTTCAAAACTTAAATCAAAGCAATGATGGCACGCAATAGCAAAATATTATTTTCAACATACAGTTCTTTCCAGCAAAAATGAATATTACGTCACGACCATCTTAATTTAGCACCGAGAACCGATATAATAAGAAAAGAATTTAAAAACTTTAGGTCAGATTATTTCAGACTTTTCAAAAAATCACCTGCGGCAAATTTTATTTGTAATTTCTTATTTTGGGAATAGCTTTATAATTTTTCCATTAATATATTACTTTTATAGAAGTCTTAAAATTTTTTTTATTTAAAAGTTTTGTAGCCGCAGGCTTTTCTTTTCAAAACCATTTCACCGCGCTTGGCCTTATACATAGGAAAAAGTTTATTTTATCAACTTCAATTTCTAAATTAGTTATACATTAACCTGAAAGTTATATTATATCAATATGTATGCAAATTTTCTAAAGAGCAATTTTTACCCAAATCCCATAAATATTGTACTTACATTTTCACCTCGAGTTATTATTACACGACGCATTGTAAGCAAGATTTATGTACCGACGTTTAAAATTTATCAAGCAGAAATTTTTTGTTTCAACATAATTTAAAATTTTTTCTGGGATATGAATTTAGATAGACGTAAGGAAAAACCGCATATCAACAAGAAATCACTTAGTTCAATTGTGTTGAAAAATTTAGGTAAAAATCTTGACGGGGTTGTACTAACAGTAGAAACTATTAATGAGTTCTGTCGTTTTAATTCTATTTAACTTTGTGACATTTATGTCTCTTAGGTTATTTAAAATATTAATGAAAGCAAACCTACGAGGGATTAATTTACAAATATTGGAGAAGCATCAGATCATTAATTATTTTAGTAGACTAAGAGACCAATTACGTTCATTTTATGCTTTTTTATAGAAATATATTTTATAATTGAATGATTTTTCTTCAAGTTTGTTATCTCGTGCATGAAATTTTAGTTGATCGCGTCATATCCCAGCATTTACATGCATTACCTTTATAATAAAATTCTACGTTTCCAGGTTGAAAGACAATGTTTAAATTCTTCAGTTGTCATAAAAAATATTGCAATTATTTTTTAAAATCAATTAAACTGGTTTAACATTATTTAACAAAATTTTTCCCATGATCTCCTTAATAATTTCTAAACGTTATGATACGACTAATTATTAAACCACACATTGGAAATTAAAATATATTAATTAATATATTATAATAGGTAGTGCGCGCGCCCACACTCACTTTAAAACAAGTTGCGCCTGACCCTACCAAATAATCACATAAATTGGTTTAACTGAAACACCAATCACAATGTTATTTTGAATTTAGTTGATCGCATTGTCAAAATTGATATCAAGATGCTAAAAATCTCTACATCACTTTGGTAATATAATGAAGGTCCTTTACAGGACCTAACCGCATTAAAATCAAGATCAGTGCATCTCATTGAATCTGATTTAAAGTATTGCGTAACTTTGCGGATTTGCCGATTGCTGTTTGTCTATTTCGATAAAATATTGAATTAAATTAAAACCATTAAAGTAAATTGAACATTGAATAAGAAAACGTGTTAGAGCTTGCTATCAATGTATTGTCTTCGTGTACATGGAATCATATCTAGCTTTTTATTGATGACAGTATCGATTTTGAGTTACGGGAACGAAATTTTAGTGTCGTTAATAATGAATTAAAATAAAAGGTGTATTGGATTAATTTATTCCACCAAATCGTTTGTCAAAATCTTTTTGGGGTTTTATTTTCGATCGACTAATAAATTTCGATAGCTTTCAGTCATATATAAATGAAGGCCCAGGTGATAAAACGTCCAAACGCTTTATAAAAACAAAAAGGGTAAATGTTTGTCATGTACAAACATGAACTTCAAAATTTTAATTAAGTGGCTTAAAAAGATATAAAGGTTTTGAAATTTGTGTAACAAATTAATTTTTTAATTGATCAATTCAAATAGCTTTGAAACCGTGCAGGAAGAAGAACAAAATTTATTTAGGTAAATTTGAATAATAGTAACAAGAAAGCAACGTTAGGTGGAATAAATGTTGTTTGAACTAATTTTTTTAGTTTATCTGAAAGAGACGGATTCAATGGTTCAAATTTAGTAAACCCCCTGAAGGCTTTCTTGATGATGATGTTCTAAATTGGATTGGAACATGAAAGCATCTTTTGTATATATTAACAGTAAGAAAGTTATGTTGAAAACATATCCAAATTTGATACATTGTTGAAGTGCAATTCCGAAATTTATTGGAATTGCGTATTTTATCGCTACTTTCAATTAATGGCTCTATAACAAAATTTTAATTAAGTTGTTGATTTACTGGTCTCTTTTGGTTTCTATACCAAAAAAAAATTGCAAATCGACACTCGTAAGTGTTTCAGTAGTCTTTAAAAAATAATTAATTCTCGAGGAAGAAAATTAAAATCGCTTGATTTACGATGAAGTCTTAGTTCTACGTTAATCTGATTTAATTGCGAGAAATAGTAGTAAGTACTATAAGTTTATTCTAGTATGGAGTAAATTTTCTTTGCAATAACGAAAATAAAAATTTAGCTGCCACAATTTTGCTACCACTAATTTAAATTTAAGTTGAGTGATTGAGGAATAACATGTTAAAGAAAAAGCAAATTACCAACATTATCAGACTTAGCAATTCCTATAAACGAGGGTTGCAAAATAAAAATTGCGGATTTCAACAAGAATCTAAGCAATCG
The DNA here is from genome assembly GCA_905340355.1 of Rhagonycha fulva. Classification (NCBI taxonomy): domain Eukaryota; kingdom Metazoa; phylum Arthropoda; class Insecta; order Coleoptera; family Cantharidae; genus Rhagonycha; species Rhagonycha fulva. Next base: position 43,998,977 of record HG996556.1, read on the forward strand.
AGAGGCTTTTCCAATAAACTTAATTTTCTTTTGTTACAAAAAAAAATGATTTAACTTAAATCGAAGAATTTTTTAATTCAACATCTATACAGAAAAAAAAATTTTCCAAATCGTCTCGAGGCCTTTCCATACGTAGGTCCTTCTTCGGTACCAATAATTGATTGATTACTTTAAAATGTTTGTGACAAGAACTTCGAAGGTCCCATAACAAGTTAAGAAATTAAATTATCTATGCGGGCACGTGCTCTGAAACTATTTTAAAATTTAAATAAAATCTTGTAAAGGTTTGCGAGGTTTGTCGTTGAGGACGATCGGGTGCGCGCCCTCCCTGTAAGTGACATTAAATCCGTTTATTTAATTTAATTTATTAATTTATACGATATTACGAGTAGTCCTTCCATTTGAAAAAAAAACAATCAATTCCCACTTGAAATTGGTATTTATCAGTAATCTACATATATTGTTTCCCATTTTTTTAAACCTGTTTCTTATTGCTTGGAAACGAAAAGGAGGTAGCCAATTTCAGCATAAGAGAATTTTGAAATACTTCACTTTTTTAAATAAATTTGAGTATTGACTTTGAAATCTGATATTCATTCAGACATAAAACTCATTTATTATTATTTCAAAGCTGATGGCAAAGTGGCACAAAAGCAAAAGTTTTCGAGTAAGTTGCTGCGATTTTATCTCAGAGAGTTGACAGTAGCTAGAGCTACGTGACTTAGCTTTCTAACTTTTGCTGAAATTTAATTTTTAAAAGTTAATATTATCAAGATACGAATTTTCAGATTCAGAGTAACATTTTTTCGTCCATAGGATCCTTGCCGCAATTAGAATCAGCTTTAGTACTCGTTAGGGCAATTTTTACACAATTTATTTTAAATTATTATTAGCTCTTGTACTCCTTAGTGCTTTATTATTTAACTGTAAAAAATATTTTACTCTTGAAATAATTTTATGTTTTAAAAACCAATTTTCATGTAGCATCGAATCTACATAATATATGTACAAAATAATGCTAAACACTGCAAAAAGCTAAAGATACGATTGTTACTAATTATTTAATCATTAAATGTACAATCTACTTGCAGAACAGCAGATGAGTAGTCCTAAAAAGATTAAATAACAGTCGAAAGAGCGTAATTTATTTTTGGATTAGTAGGTAATAAATGATAAAACTAATCAGAAATGTAAGTTTTTATTGAGTTGGTAATAATCTAACGACCAATTAGAAATTCTAAATAGCATTATAGACAGAGCTAGAAATAGACTGACAGAGAGAGACAGATAAAGTTTTCTGCGACATTGTTTTGTATATAATATACGAAGCTGCTTTCAAATTTAAAGAATGCTAATTAGATATTTGAATACAAAACTTGGTTTGAGTACGCAAAACCGATATAGAAGATAAAATAGATATTAAGTAGAAAAAAATTCGAAAGAGTTTTGATAAATAACATTAAAATGAAGAGCTTAAGGTGAAGAATAATCCCAAGTGTCGATTAGTTTGGCCAAAAATCGATTTTAAAGTTTACATTTTTACAAAAAATTCGACCTTATTCACGCATTGGGTGACGCGGCGTAGCATGGCTAAAGAATGTGGGTGCAAGTTAGCTCCACCACAGTGCTAATTCACATTGTTAAAAATTCCAATTTAAGAGTTACATGGCATTAGAAGGATTTTTTAATGAATTGACCGTGTTAGAGATTCACATTTTCAATGATTGCGGTTGAAAAATTGCGTGGGCTAAATGTCAGAATTTTTTACTTTTTTGATAATAATTGTAGGTCCAATTTTCAAGAATTTGCAAATATTTTCTTATATTTCAAATAAATTCCTTTATCTACCAGCTTTGAAAGGAAATTTTAAAATTCGTTGTCGGTTTTTTTGTACTAACCCCCAAAACTTATATGCTTAACATAACTAAACTCCATAACTCTGAATATCGATTGCGTACTCTCCAAACTCTCCGGTCTCACAAATTAACATGGTATTTATTAATTTATTAGGTACCGGCAGTCTGGCGTAAATCAAACACAGATAGACCAGAGAGCGGGTAACCGCGGCTCTAATCCTGATTGCGTCAAATATGTGCTGTGATCTAAAAATTTCAAAATTAATTTGAGGATTCTGGAGAAAGCAAAGAAAATCCACCCATTAGCATTTCCCTAGTAAAGTTTTCTTAGTTTAGCTAGGAGGATTGCTAATATTTGAAATCAGATAGGATAGATGAAATCTGAAGAAGATGATTTATTAGGTGCTCTTGTTGATTTCTAAATATATTGTCGTATTATTTCTTGGAATGAAGAAATTTATTCGTTTATTACAATTTTTATATTTCTTTAATTTTATAAATTTAAATTTGTGGCGCCCCTGGTGATAACGACGTGGGGAGGAGAGCAGGTTAAAAAAGACTTTTGGAGTGGGAAGGTCGCATTTTGTAGTAGAGAAATAATTTTGTGAAATTTTGGAGCTGATAATTAAATTTCAGAGTGCAAAGTGAGTTTTCTTTAGTGTGATTTATTTAAAATGAACTTTAAAAGTTGGCGAAAATTATTAAAATAATTTAAAACAAATTGGAAGAAAATCTGCAAGGTCGTGTGATTGTCGCGATACAAAGAGATAATTAAAGCTGAGCTGCTGTGACGTGTGCAAATAGAAAATTCAACGGTTTATTTTATTTGGAGATATTTTGAAAAAGTTTTAATTTTTGAAAAATTATCTTAATAAAATAAATCTACTAAATATTACGTGACAGTAGTTACTTTACATGCGGCCTCACTCATACAGAATGTGACCATAAAATGGTGAAAACCTTAGTTGTTTGGACAGCAGCCTCACTCAGAGAAATTTTGACAAATCAAATACGTTTGTCAATTTTGTAAACTTACTTTAGGTTAGTCTTCTTCTTCTGACTTCTAATTAGAACCACGTCATGTTCTATCACCTGCATCAAGCACAGTGCACTTAATAACAAGTTTTTTAATCGGATAAGTAGCTTGCTAAATTGGCTTCCAGATGTGCCTGTAACCCTGGTTTTTATGTTGATTATGTTCAGGTAGTATAAATGATACTGAGAAGGAAGAGGAGAAGATTTTTAGCAAATTATATTATCCTAGATTATCCAAAGTCTTAAATTAATGGAGGATGACATTTCGTTCGTTTACAGAGCCGTCTGATGTATTCTTAAAATGAAACTTGTAAAATACTATTTTAACGTCTAGACAAATCACTTTTGGCTTTTTTTCAAAACAGCTTGTATTGGAGTTCGATTCCCCAGATATGTTTTTCGCCGTTTCAGTTCTCTTGCATATTTCTCAGCACTTTTGTCCGGGTTCTCTATTCTTAAATTTTGTTGTTTTTAAAATGAGTATCCATTCAATAACTTAATTTTTTTTGTGGTCATGGTTAGGATTTTGTACTAAGGATTTTATCCGCTATGTGTCCACTACTGACGCTTATAATTTTTAGACTCTTTTGTGACACTCTTTTGAGCTCTTATTTTTAAAATAAATTTGTGGTCAGTGAGTGAGTAAGTAAGCAGTTGGTAGTGGAAATCTCGTTAATCCATTTATGCGCGTCAGTGATTGACAGATAACAGATATGATCCTGTAGTAGCCAAAATATGCGACGAATATAGCAACTAACAATACCCATATCTATTAATTGTTAATAATTATTGATTAGATTTCTTGCTGTCTTATTTTGATTATGATGAAAAAACTTCGTGATTAAGTTCGTTTTCTGTGAGGAAATTATTTACTCAAAATAATTTACTCGGAAAGTAACGATCGGATATAACTTTTGAAAAATTTGAAAAAACACCCAAAATACTAAAGAAAAATCTGACGCCGACAACTTGATTCGATTTTTTGAAAACGGTGAGAAATATCAATAATTTGTATAAAATTTTGTAGATTATTAAATTTCCTACAAAATTATTCCTTGCGGCATTTATATAACTTTAGTGGTTTAGACGTGGGAGCCGTACAAAATTAAACGTTAAAAAAATCCATTTTTTACGATGTTACCTTTTAAAGTTATCCGAAGAATTATTATTTATCATAAAAGCAAAATTACAGATTATCTTGTAGCAAATTTTATTTTTTATAAAATCGCCTTCTTGATCTTTTGTCGAAAATTTAACCAATATCGAATTACATTTAAATTTCTGTTTTTAAATTATAAAAAATTTATTTTTAATAATTTAATAATTTTGAAATTTTTGCTTCAATTGTTAGGTAATTGCTTTTTGAAATATATAAATAAATTTTTATAAATAACTTTTTTACCGGGAATAATTGTTAAAAATGATTTTTATGACTGTCAACTTTGGACGGCTCGCACGTTTAAACCATTAAAGTTTTACACCGTGAGGAATTTGTGGTAGAAAATTTAAGTACCTACAGAATTGTTTCTGTACAAATTGCTGATATTTCAGCTTTTGTCAGCTTTTTTCTAATTTATTAGGTGTTTTAAATATTGTTTGAGCTCAAATTTCATATATTATTTGAAAATGTATCATTCATCGAATGGTTTAGGTTTCAGTAACTCCTGATTTAGCTCCCGTTTAATGCTAAAATTTGCAAAAAAAAAAAATATGTTATAAAAATTTGTAACCACTTACCTATATTTAAAATTAAAAAATTCTCTTCATTGTTTGAACGTAGCGGTCAGCTTGACCGTTTGTTCCTGGATGATACGGCGAGAGATTTTTTATATAATCCCAATTATTTTTTAAAATCTTTAAACTTAGAAGATTTGTGGATAAGCTAAACAAGCTAAAAAAACTATTTTTTCAGCGCTCGTGTGGTAATTTATCCAAGATTATAAATTATAACAAATTATTTATTATGCACACTACAACAGTCATCTCTTAAAAGTTCACAACTCTACATTTTGAATAATGTATGTGATAAAAAAAATTGTTTAAAGACTATCAACTATTGTTCTTTGTTAAATTACCACATCAGACAGACCGATTTCCAGTAAATTAGCTGTAAAATAGCTTTGAGCATGTAACAAATTAAAAAAAGTTTGTTTCTCTAACCTAATGTGCTCTAAAACACCCAACACAAATAAGTTCTTGTAGAAGTAATTTGCATTTATGTAATTTAATTTGCTGAAAATTGCCAACAAGAACTAATGAAAACTCCATTTTCCTTTTATTTGCAAATGTTAGGTGGTTAAAAATAAAAACATGAACGCAATAAAACTTTGTACGATGTCGAACTAGAAAAAATCGATTTAATTTAAATCGTATGTAGCCAACTTTACAAAAAATCAGACATAATTGAAAATAAATGTTTTTCTATTTCCTCGACTTTAAATACGTACCATGCTAAGAAGACATTATTACCGTGTTATCTTGTCAAATAAAGCAAATCCCAATAATTTACATAAAGAAGTGAAAGAAGGCTAAATAAATTTCTGTTCCATACAATTGATTCTTGAGAGGTTAAAAGGAAAATGGAAAATGGTTTTATAAACAAAATATATTTGATGAACTATCAAATTAGCTTTTAATCAAACAACTTAAAGGATGATAGATAAAAAGTTGTATACATAATGCTAACCGAGTTAATTAAAAAGTTTCTTCACGAATTCTGAGCATTCTTTACGAGCGCACGGGTAAAGTTATGTAAACAATTCGCTCTATTTACAGAGAAGTTACGTTTATTTTTTTATGCAAAATTCCACTAAATGAAATTTTTAATGGTTTAGATTATGCAATGAGAAGTGAACGATGAATTGCAGCCTTGGTGCGTCCAAAAAAAGCTATTCACCTTGTGTGCATCCTAAAATGCTACATTGATAAATTCTATAAAGTGTACAATATAGGAAGATATCAAATATTGTATAATATAAATCGTGACTGAATGCGTTATCAAATTCAAACATATTCATATTATATAAACGCAATTTCCTATCTCGACTTCCACATATACGTAGGTAGGTACTTTTAAATTTATTGATATATTCAATATTTTTATAGTAACGTATTAAAAGTTTACACTCGACATAATATTAAAAAAAAAAAAATATTACATACAATAAAATTAATTTCAAAATAAACTGCGTCAAATGCGAGCACTTTCCTCTTATTTCGCCCGTATGTTAAATTAATTTACCTTAAACCTCGAAATACAAACCCAATTTTAATCCCCGGGTTCAAATTAAACAATACTAACACCAAAACCCTAAATCGTATGTCTGGGCTGGTGTATTTATTTGCTTTATTAGTTAGAACTACGACACATGCTTAGCAGTGTAAATATGCTTAAATGTACAATTTACATTCAGTTTACTATCCGTAGACGTCGTTAAGGAATATTTAATCCTTGTTATCTTTTGAGCAAACTGGACAAAACCCATCTCCCGTTCTTACTACGACTTGGATGGCACTGAAAGCGGATAAGACATTAGAAACTTTTAAATCTATGTATTAAAGAAGCTTAACCATATATAGCGTTATTAAATCACAAATTAACTGCACTATGATCACGAAAATCCGATTATTGTTACATTCCTCTTTGTACTCTTTACAAGACTAAAATCAATTTATTGACAATGGAGATAGGGTTATCCTATACTCTTGCCAAATTTGGATTTTAATTATTTAGCTTTTCTAAACCCAATTAACCATAGGGCTCAATTTGCATGAACCCGTTTAGCAAATTGCCCTTTCAACATATTTTTTACCTTAATCTGAAGAACCAAAATAGAACACTTTACCATGGGATGTAGTGGTTTAATTACGGGTTATATTACTTGCTGATTAACAGCCATTGAAATTCCTTCGGATGATGTACAAATAATAGTAATATGATTAAATCAATACCTACATTTACTTCAATTCGAATTGTACAAATAATTGAACTTAATAGCAAAATAAATTTATTCCTTTATCTTTTCAATTCAAAAACATATTGTTTCAATACCTATTCGAAAATATGTCAGACAAATAAATTGGCAAATGTACAATTTCTTTTAAATTGTTTACTATTTGATATATAAAACCCTTAATGTGTAAAAAATGATCGTACGGATTTTTCCTTATCGTTTTTTCCATGTTTGTGAAATGAAGTGAATTATTTATCTTACAAAGTTTCTTGCAAGTTATTTATCGAAAAGAAAGTTAAAGTAACTTTCTGACCTTAAATATTTTTGTAAACGTGTGTCTTGTTATTTGTTATCAAATTCCTTTATTATTTTTTCTGCACGGAAAAAAACTGAAAAGTTATCAAACTTCTGCGTTCTTTCACAACTAAAATCGATACAAATGTAAATAGAGCACCTTTAAATCGCTTGTATGTAAATTACGACAAGTAAACTCTCTTGATTAGAAGACCTTTCAAGTATAAAGAAGTTTAATTATGGATCAAGCTAAATTAAACTGTTGGGTTAGTCTAATGCTTTTTCTATAGCAAATATTATTCATACCTTTTTGACCCAGTTGAATTTGACGAGACTGTAAAGTTTTGTTGTTTCAATGTCGTAGGAATGAGGGTAGTTAGGAGATGGCCAAGAAAACTTATCGAATCTTAAAAACTGGAAAAATTGGGATTAAATTAAGAATTCACAGTAGTCCGTAAATGGAACAAAAAATACTTTGGTGGGAAACCTGAATGCTAATGCTTGATGGCCTATAGGATGTTCGTAGGCGACTAGTCAGAGGTATACCAAATCTTCGTTTGCAGTATTGTATTCCTGCTTAACTGCAACGATTATCCGCAGTAAGAAAATATAAGACCAAATTGAGGTTAACCATCATTCTTATTGAATTTTTAAAAGATCGAAGAGATGGTTTTTGATGTGAATGGTTGCATTTCTTTACCTCACAAATTACCGATTATTATCTGGCCACTTTCACGTTAATTGCTAACTCACCTACCTGAAATTGAACGGTAAAGTGGGTTCAAACCATCAATAAAAAGAAATGCATCGGTGCTGAACATTAAGAGGTATTAAATAACATAGTGGGATGAAAGCAGGATCAGAAAAGCTGATAGAGTCTGCAATACCAGTTCATGAAAAAGAAACCATATCTATAGCTGTTTTTAATCCTACGTTTCCAACGTAATTAGAATTTGGCTCTTCATTTATTATCAACTTTAAATTTTTTATTGCGGCCTTTCGGCCGCAGAATCTGGATAATTTAGTATTTTAGCACCCGTCTGATTTGCCACAGTTCTCCCGAATAAGGCCACAGTGCAGGACAACTATTACTTTCAAGTGTAATCGCATTGCCCATGTATAATACTGAATGCCCAACAACCACATTAATGATAATTATCATTAATATTTAATATTTGGAAGATCTGTTTTATTTAGATATTTATTAAGATTTAATTGATAAAGTAAGTTTCTTGGGTCCATTTAAAAATTGTGTAACTTTCAAGGTTTAATACACCACGAGAGTTCGAGTGTGGCTCAATAAAGTTTTTTCTGAAATAACTCAAAAATGGTGAAAGATATTAAAAATATTGTTGTCTTATGTTGTACTTAGGGATCGATTTTTTAATCCAAAGTTTTGATTTTTTGTTCTTAGTTCTTTTAATTAGATTTTCATTTTGCTAGTAAATCATAGATTGCTCTTGAGAGCTTTTCTTTTCGCCTCCTTGCAAGTCAGTTGTGTCAGTCTAAAATATTTGGCGGACTCAATTTCCGCTTTACAAAGTCTACACCTGTTATTGCCTTCCAGTGTCATTTTTAGAGGAGATATCTTATCGGGCATTGTCCAGTGGCCAACCCCGTAATGAGCCTAATTTTGTTTTTAGATAAAAGAAGAAAGTTTTTAGCCTCTGCAGTCTAGTACTCTAGGAATTTCTTTACCTGTCTTTGTCCTGGTGTATTATTCTAAAGGATTTTCTTGCTCTCCGCTTCCCACTTCTAAATTTTCAGCTTCCTATGTGTTTTGAATAGCCTACAGAACGGTTCTGATCCAGTCGGGGGTGTTCTTGAGCTTGATCTAGTCAGTTTTTCAGTTATTTCATTACCTTTAATTCCCTCATAAAATGGTACTTAAGTAAGAGCAATTTTTTGTCTTTGCTCAGTTTCTTGAGAAATTGTCTGCATTCTCATGTGAATAGAGACTCAAAGTTATTGGGTTTGAGTGCTAGTGCGACCTGAACTGCTCCTTTCTCTAATTGATTGGTGTAAAATCACCAACCCACCTGTTACACCAATCAATTTTCTCAATTTTTTACACTAACTTACTCGAAGTAGTTTGGAGTAACATAATAAACAGACCTATGATATTGACTAATTTGCACTTTAAATTCCTTTGCAGGCATTCATGGGCACATAGTGCAATTGCAAGTATTTCAGATTGGATATTTGTGGGATAGGTTCCTAAGGTTACAACGCACTAACCAATTTAAAAAAACCGGCAAGGGGCGTCATGAACTCTTATAAGAGGATCACTCCGGTTAAGGGCCAGCTCTACAAAGCAAGTATAAATTAAGAATAAGCCATACTGAGAATATGTCTCATCTTATAATATATTATAAGATGATTATAAGATCTTATAATAATTGTAATTGTAATTTATACGTCAATATATTATATTGACGTGAATTGTATAAATTACAATTTCTAAAATTATCCACAATTAAATTTTCATTTTGTTAAAGTTTTCATTTTATGAAATTTCCTTTAATTTAATAAGACGAATGAGTAGTAACCTGTTGTTTTCAATTATGTGCCAATGAGTACGTGCAGAGACAAAATTTTTAGGGTTGGAAATTTGTCCAGATACCTAAAAGTTAAACATTTCAAAAATGGAATAACGTTATAATTTAGTTAATTGAATTTTTTTTGTTTAAAAATTGTTTACTTACTTTTGAAATGAGTTGGTGCAAAGGTAGCTATGACGATTGATGCGGTGTTTATAAAGCTGAAGTGTTGTTCGCAATAAATTAAAATTTAGTGACTTCAAAATATTGAATTTGGCATCAGAAAATTCGAATTTCGCTGGAAAATCAACCAATCAGAATGCGACACGATTTTTCCGGAGGAAAATTGTACAGGAAACGAGATAGGGAGTCAGTTGCTCTAGAGAGGTGTAAGCGTGAAGTCTGCAACTCAACGGCTTCAAAGTGTCATCTTCAAATGTTTAAAAATTACGAATTGGTAATTAATTTAACGATGATTATGAGCAACTGGAGATTTGATTAATTGGGAGTGCTACGAAAGAAGAGTATTATGCAATTCATGATGAAATTTTGAAGATTTGGAAAATTCACTTACCAGTCATGACACGAGGTCGCCATTTTGTCAAATCGTAGATGCAAGGAATTTGAGAGTCAATCATCAATTATTCAAGCCATCGTCTTGGTAAATAACTTTTAAATTGTTTATTCACGCTATTTCAACGATGATCTTCAATATTTGTCACTATGCTACGAAAAGTTTGAGGTTAACTACACTTGACGTTAAATTTGCATTTCAAGTCGCATTTATGATCGGATTTCCACATTTAATTAATTAAACACACCAGTGGAACAATTTTAATAATTGGTTCGTGTTATTTAACTGCAAAATTTAAATTAATGTGTTTAACTTTACCGTGTCGTTTTTTTTGCGTATTCGGTAGTAACTACAATATCAACACCGGTTATTTTTAATGCTACCAACTTTTTGAACAATTAAAAGGCGCCAATATTTGAAAATTAAACAATTTTTCATTTTTGTACATTATTTATTTTATTACAGATGTTTTATTTAGATTATGCTAAAACGTTTGATTATTTTACAAATTGGAGAAATAATTTGCAGTTTAAATGTGAAAATTTGTAGAATAATTTACTAGTAGTTTTGAGATTTCGATTGTGTCGATAAGTTTAACAACAAAAATTCCGTCTCATTTTATTTATCAATTTAATTATGAATACTATTATCGTCAAATTAAATTATAATTTAATACCTGAGAATTTTGTTTTATTAATTGTGGATAGTTTGAGTATAATAATTGGAACCTACTCCTTGGGAGAGTCTCATAAGTGTAAACTCCGATAAACGAGCTACGGACCTCTTTAGTGCTTGTTCGTCAGAACACGACAATATAATGTAAGATTACATTATACCGTAATTTATACAAATATATAACGTTATATGGCGATTGTGAACGAAATCTATGTGAGATATTCTCAGTATAGCTTATTCCTAATTTATACTTGCATTGTAGAACTGGCCCTAAGTATTTGAATGTTTCCACACTATGTAGGTTTTTGTTTCCGGGAGGTTTGGGGGGTATGGAATACCCTCCAAGTGTTCCAAGTGAACGGAGTTCTGTTAAAGTTTTATATTTAAATATTTTTGTTTTTATTGCTGATTAATGTCAAATTTTGTTATTACAATTAATCACTAGATGACTAAAGCAGCTGAAAACCACTTTTGCATGTTAATACATCCAAAATAATAAAAGGCCAGCACGTTACTTCTGTTCCTTCAGCTTGTAATGTTTTTAGAGCACACAACCTACTCTAATTGGTCGTTGAACGTACCAACTTAAAATTCTGTTGCAAAAAGCACACGTAGCACACTAATTGAGTTTTCAACTTTAGCAAGCTACCCGTCCGTGGACTGACTTTTCAGACAGTATGCAAAAAAACTTAATAGTTACAGGATTTTGTTGTAGATGATCACTGGTATAATTAATATGAAACATAATATTTAAACTTTAAAATATCGATTTATCAATAACTCGATATTTTAAAGTTTTAATATTATTTAATATCAACGAATTAATAACTTATTATTTTAATATAAAACAATGTCGTAGTTATGCTTTGAGTCATAGACAAATTAGTTACCTACATATGTAAAATGTTTAGGTGTTAGTGATTGACCAAGTTGTGCGGCCTAAAGGCCGCACAGGAGCCATCTTTGGGCTGTTAACCAATAAATAAATTAATCACAATTGCCCCACATATCGAGCCTTACGGATAAATTTAGAAGTTTTTTATTGCGATTTTTCATGATCAGATTGAAATTTTTTGTTCATTATTTTCTACTTTTTGTTTTTAGTAATAAAAACTAAATGATTTTTTAAAATGCTAGTGGAAATCTCGATAATTCATTAATGCGCGTCAACAAAGAGGATATAAATGTGGAGGAAACTCCTGGTATTAAAAATTGAAACAAATATTTTGCGTACTTTTTAATTCGTCAGATGGCTTTATTGCAACGTTATCACTACATTACAATTTAACTCTGTGATGCACCTCTAAGGCCCGTATGACACGATGCATAATTTTGCATAAAATTTACATATAAATTTTCATAAAAATTTTATGCACCGTTGCATACAGCAAATTTACCAGAAAATCTTGTGCTAAATTTTCATGTAAAATATTTAGAACATGTTCTAATTTTGGAGGTAAATGTGCGCGTTAATATGCGCAGTAGACATTTTTCCGTCTAGAGTCCACCCAGTTTGGATTGGTGTTGTTAATTTAGCGGTTTTTAGCGCGTGCTAAATTTGTCATAAAAAATTACACACGTTGAATACAGAAAATAATTTTTAGCTGCATAAAATTGTGATAAAAATATGAGCAAATTTACATAAAATTTACATGTAAATTTTATGCAAAATTATGAATTGTGTCATACGGGCTTTATTGGTTTTTTTAGTTATTAATTGCTAACCTATGAATAGTGTAAGAATGCAAGAACCAATTAGATGTACGTTACAGAGTTAAGAGCAATATCCAGTGCTTATGTAAAATTTTTGTGTTTTATGTCATTCATTTCCAGGACGTTACAAAAATTTATATAATTGCTAGCATGCCGAAATCTTTTAACACTTCTTCATGTAAAGACGCTAAAGGCAATTGATTTATTTATTGGAATACCACGTTATTTGAAAACTAAAATTGGGGGGGGGGAGGAATTCTACATTCTAGTAAATAAATTAATTGCCTTTAGCGCCTTTCCATGAAGAAGTGTTAAAAGATTTCGAAATGCTAGCAATTATTTAAATTTTTGTAACGTCCTGGAAATAAATGGCATAAAATACAAAAATTGTACTTAAGCACTGGATATCGCTTTTAAACTTTAAGGCCCGGTATTTCAGTAGACAGTTAAGCTTTCGCTTAAGCTAATCTCAAGTTTAACTCAGTTCAGCCAATCAACATCTCGCATTTAACCATGTTGATTGGTTGAACTGAGTTAAACTTGAGATTAGCTTAAGCGAAAGCTTAACTGTCTACTGAAATACCGGGCCTAAGTAGGTAGTGATAACTTTATCCAGGAAAGGCCGCAGAGGCATTTTCAGCCAACTGATTTAGGGGGGGGGGGGTAATTTACCTATATCAATGTAAATTTCAACATAGATTGAGCTTTATTTGTTGAAAATTGAAAAATAAAGGGTCAAATAATAATTCTTAGTAAAACCACCAGTGAGAAGCCGCAAAAATCTATCTGTTGTATTAAAAAGTTGGCAGGATCAGTAACGAACTGAAGTTTACCAATATAAAGTCACTCATTTCTTTATTGATTAAATTTTGTATTTAATGAAATAAATTTTTTTTTGGCAGTTGGTAAGATCATCATAAGTAGTATATTTTTGAATAATTGAGTGAAAATATTAGTGAAAAAATTTATACATCCTGATAATCCTAATGGGGTTGTATGTGAATTTCTGAGATTGCCGCTAGTGATCTTCTTCGGTAGACCCATTTTGAGTCATAACTCCTTTTAAAACGAAAAAATGAAATGATTAATGCTTTTGTTGTTCTGACACTAAGTGGAAAACTGACATTTGGAATGTCACATACAAACCTTTGCTAAAAGCACATCATAAAGTGCGATTTATTAAACCATGTTTTTATGGGAAGAAAAACGAGAAGTTATCTACTGTAGAAGACCACCAAAAAACTAAAAAAGTGAACTTTATTATTTTCTCGTCACAGTTTTTTTTTCTCGTCACGTCACAGTTCATACATAAGCATTCAATGGCTGAAATAGATTAAATTCTAATATATCGACCCAAAAATGCACATTGATTGACATTAAAGCAAGGCATCAGTCGTAACACCAGGATCGAACCGATTGCAAATATTAGTTCTTATTTTGCAAAAAAAACTTTAATTGAATTCCTAACTGCAACTAAATTGCAACGATATCACCAGTTAATTTCAGCTTTTCTGTAGAAAGGATCGGTTTATCAAAAAATTTCATTAGATTAAAGTTGCGATCCATTATATTTTTTATTTGATTTGGAACGTTTATTTTTTGTAAAACATTTTATTTTAAAGAAAAATAACAAAAATAAAATTTGGAATTTTTCAGCATTTCTTTGATTAGTTTAATGTATAACTAGTAAACTGTTGATTCTAGAAAAAAAAAAGATTCTAATCTCATTTGTAGATAATTTTTTAAAAGGCTCTTTAAAAGAGTACTACGTGATTTACTGATATAAATTAATGATTACAATAATATGCCCATTTTAAGAAAAAAATAGTAAAAATTGGTTTAAAAAGAAGCTGCAGCGGCGTTCACATTGAAGTTCTTATCTTGATTTGATTAGACAAAAAACAATCACTTTAAAACTGTCAGTTTTTTTCTATCCTTTTCTATGGTTAAAAAATACTTTAATTTGATTGGTTCTTGCCATCTTTTAGCTAAGCAGGGCAAGACAATAACCTCAGAGTGAACTTCTTGACGTTTTGGTTTTTTTTACTGCTGAAATCTAATAATTTTGCAAAATGTGCTATGTCGGTATTGAAATTCTGAAAACAATAATTATTTTAAACTTTGAACTTGCTTCCGCAAAATATTATTAATTAACAATTTTCTCTTTATTTGTAAGTTATAAGAAATTTGAGATCAAAATGTGTTAATTTAAAAAACGCACAAAAGCCTTTGTTTTATCAAAAGTTAAAGCTTTTGGCTTATCCTTTTGATATAAAATAATTAACTAAGTAAGATCATTATTACAATTTAGCATAATTAAGTTTTGTAGTTTGTTAAGACTATATACCATTACACAAATTACTTACTGTAAATTTGTAACAAATTGAGTTTAAAAGTCGTACATTTTTGTGACTTGAATTCATTAAATATTTGCTCTCGTTATGGCTTAATTATGTAGTACTTAAATCCCCAATGCCCAGTTTGAAAATTGTTTAATTAGGAGTCGAGTAGCTTAGATTTCCACTTTTTTTTTGTTGTGTGAAAATAAAACATTAAATATTTTACATTCTTTTGATTTCCTTTTATTGTTACACTTTAAATTGAAATAGCAACTTTTAACTCGAATGATTGTATCGCACTGGAAAAGTTAATTAATTGCATAAGCAAAAATAAATTCATAAACACTAATGGGAAAATTATTGTTTTAAAGTTTTTTCGAGGTTTAAACTAATTAGAAATAATAAATTGAAAATAAATCCATGTTAGATTTGTGCAAGATATCGTAATCCATTGGATTTATAACTTTTTGAAATTTTCTTATAACAGTTTCAGTGTGACGTTGATTTATAACGCGTTTGCATTTCTCTAATTGAGACAAAATTATAAATTTAGTTGCTACTTAGTCACTTTAATGATAAATTGAATTTAACTTTTTTTTCGAGTAAAATTATCAAATGACACTTAAAATTATTTAATACCTGGCTAAACTCCAGTTTAAATTTACCCACATATTTTATAAATAAATAAAATGAACCTCTTTAATTTATCTTTACTGAAATATGAAATTAATAGTTTTGTTCTTCCTATTTTCAATTTTGTAAGACGTTGGCATGTGAGATGTCCTAATTAAGAGAGAACAGTTAAGTTAATCCTTTTCGGTTGACATCGTGACATTCCTGAATTTTACAGTTTTCAGAACAATAAAATTGAAGCAATCAAATCACACTTTTCTCTTAGTCGAATGCAGTAAAGTACAATTTTACGTATGTAGGTTTACAATTTCAAATAACAAAATTTTTATTTGGTATTATCTCAAGGTAAATTTATGCAAATAACATAAAATGTTTCAACTCGTGAAATAAATAAATAAAAAGTAAATTACAGAAAGCTCATACAATAATTTTGACTTTCATTGCTTTGTATTAAATTAACTTGTAAATTTGTAAATTTATGTAATAGCGTACAATTTTATTTTTCAGTTAATTTCTTAAAATTTATCAAAGCGTTTTATAAATGCATTATTATTATTATTGTATCATTTTTATGTTTAATAATCAAGTAATGAAGTTAAAACCATTAGGAGATACATTTTTTACAACTTCAAAATTGAAAATCAAATTGCTTTAATTTTTCAGCAAATATTTCAGTTTTGATTTATTAATCAAACAAAATATAGAACAAAATATTTTTAAAATATGTTATTAATCGTAAAATTTTTTTAGATTGGTTATAATGAACGTAGTAATAAAAAGTACGAGAAAACGTTACCTACAGACAGACGTAGTTTTCATACCGCTAAAAACATTTTAAACAGTATGGTTTATATTTTGTATATCAAAGAGGTTAAATCATTTCTTGTAAATTTTAGGTTTTCATGATTTTATGGGGTGCCTATTTAAATTTAATTAATTTATTCTCTAATTTTCAATTCCCGATGAATATTTTAACCACTTTGTATAACCAAGCAGTGGATCTCAGGCCCGACAGTTATACCGGGCAGTGATTTCGTGTATTTCATCACTTCAGTTTGATTTCCTGAGAACAAACTGCAAAAAAAGTTGTTGGGCGCCAGGTGACTCAATAAAACAATTACGAAAGAAAAGTAATTTTATTATTGTACCAAAGGCGCAATCTAAATTCCAACATTTTAGATGTTTTAAAACACAAACGGTCCTTCTGAACACAACTCTTAAAAAGAGTAAGCTTTGGTAAGCTTAAATATGACAACAGTTTCTTCCAATCGCTTCTGACGTGCGGCTTCAAAAGATGACAAATGGTTAATCTTATTTCAAATAGTAGTAATTTTAAAGTACCTAATTCAGAAAGTAGCAAACTCAGCACTTCCAAACAAAAACAAAAGTTGGAGATGTTGGTATGGTTCTTGAATGATAAATACAGAACCCATAAACATAATTAGCCAAGTCTGGTTCAATGACGACGTTAAAACTTGGGTACCAAAAACTCAAAACTTGCGAGGACAAAAGTCTTGCCAGAGAATAATTAGAAAGGAATCGACCAAACAAACGCAAACATTTGTTACAGAGATCAATGCCTAATGATAAAATACGCCCGCATGATTTCTAATAGCTGCTCTGTGCCGCTGTTCTATTTTACTTCAAAGCAAAACTAAGCTACAATTTAAACTAAAAAGCTCGTATCAAATAGAAACGCTAATAAGCCCTTCAAAATTATAGTAACCTTTGAATCGACGATTTCCATATCAATAGGTAAATAGAACCATTCACCGATGGGAATCTTCAATCACAAGTTTATATTCACAAAATTGGTATTCAACTTGTTTGAAAATTAAATCTTTCAATGATGATTGGAGATAAAATCAGTTGAAAGAACTTTGTGGCTTTTAACTATCATTGCAACTTTCAACTTTTATGTTATTATTGATTTCACAAGTGTTTTTGTTCCAGTCATCTTTGTGGTCCCAAGCATATCGAAGTTTTATGTAACCATGACCATGACAGTTATGAATAACACGCACAAGAACTGTTGAAAATACAGTAAATCTTGTAAATTAGACGAGAACAGTGGTGAAAACTAATCTAAAGTAGAAATATAAATAATTTTTTTCTTATTCGTAAATGTTCATGATATCTCTCCGTATCATCTTTCAGAAAATTTTGCAAAAACAACATTATCACGAAAAAGTATTCCTCTTCAAAAAGTAAATTACACAGTTTTTTCTCGACGCGAAAGTAAAACACTAAAATTAAATCTTATTCATATTCTTTAACTATAATTTTTGCTATGGTCAGTATAAGGTCAACTATAGGCGTTTCAGGATAAGCGATACGCTCTCTGGTGGCAAGTTATGTAACTAGACGAAATGTGTTAGAATAGTTGCTTACCATCAATTTTATTTTGCATGAGTGTTCCGTATTCGCTGCTCTTTTGTTTGTAATATCATGACGATGTCATTTATTTGTATAATAGTGGCTGTCACTTCTCGCCCAGTACCAACATGACCGCTAGGGGCGCCACAGTTTTAAATTAAATTTAAAAAAATTTGAACATGACGGAAATAAAAAATAGAAATAATGATACCATTTAATGATAGCAGCAGACGAAGAACAAACTGAAAAATCTTGTGAGAGAGGAAAATTGTTTTAGTAAATTTAGTTACGGAATTGTTCACAAAATAGAGAAAGGGTTAATTTTCATGATTGAATAATTTAGGTCAGATTGACTATTTAATAGGTCAATTCTCGATTATTAAATTTTATTTAATAAATGCCATTTAATTTGACACTTATCAGGTATACATGCAGTCCCTGGATCGCCCTAACTCGGCTCGAACTAGTTAGTCCTTTCATGTGTTTACTTAAGTAAGCCTTGGCTTTTATGTAAAATTTAGAACCTAATTAAAATTAAATCTTAAACCAGAAAAACTGACTTTGTTAGTAAACTGTTTTCAATTTTCATGAATCAACCAACCAACCTTTTCACTTACAAAATGTTTTAATTGCTGCTAATTTTAGCCTTTTATAATTGTGACCTTTCAATTCATTAAATGTTTTTATGTTAAATTTTAGTACTAAGCCTAATTGTTTGAATAACAGACTAATTTAATATTAAATTTTTACTTTACGCATAAAACACCTACCATTAATTGCTTGTTTTTGTAACTGAAAATTATAAATCTATAATTTTTGAGCGTTTTATTTGGACTCTTTTTTGTAAATCAGTTTTTTATGTGCCTGCTTAAGTTAGTAAAAATTTGTAGATTTCATTTTAAATTTTTGGTAAAAATTCAGTCTACCGCTAAAATCATGGTGATATAGGTACGATATTTACACTGCCAATTTAGAACCAGAGACGCACTGAAATATTTAATGTTACCTAAATTATTAGAGAGATGAGCTAAGTGCTCGGGCTGGCGACCGGACTATAGGCTAGAAGCCCTGGGTTTGATCTCCAACTCGGCTACATTTATCCATCCGACTTTATTCTCATTCTTCTCTCCTCTCGGAAGGCAGTGGCAGTCCACCCAGAGTAATCTGCCAAGAACGCCATTTAATAATAACAGATTAAATTCGTCACGACGTTCGAATACAAACAACGACTACGAAGAAGAAAAAATTATCAGATAGATATTTGAAAAAAAAATCATAATTGGATGTTATGGGAATCCAAAAAAAATTTTACGCAGCTCCTTAACACCACACCGACTATGGTTGATTTTCAAGTGTAAGAATTTTTATAAAACTGGTTCATTTTTAGAATACTAATTTTTATTAGGGTAATTAAATTAAAATTTCTGTTACAAAGCGCAAATTTTCAGTTCTTTCAGGAGCACAAAAAAGAATTATTGGGTGCGTTTTTTATATTTGCGTTTACGCAGTTATCGAGGTAAAACACACGCTTTTTGTGGTGAAAGCATTTAAATGCAAATTAAATTTTCCTTTTGTATAGTACCTCACACTTTAAAGTACAAATAAAAAATTAATTTCATTTTTGCATGAAACGATGTGACTTCTAGGACTAGGTAATGCCCAACCAATAGTACGAATGGTCGTTTTGTACCGCAGTATCATCACTAAAGGAAATAACGTCATTCCCCGTACTTTGAACTCCTTTATTTAATATTTCCTAACACTGCAACAATATCAACCATTGTTACTGTACGATAAGGCCCTGCGTTGGACATATGCGAAATTCTATTTAAGTTTTAAAATTTAAAAACTTTCCCGTTTAATAAAATTGAGATAAAAATATACAACTGAATGATAATATCCAACTTGATTCAATTTCAAAGAAAACAAAATTTAAAACAACATTTGTTTATTTAAATGTGAAATTTACTGAATTTCAGGAGTAACTGTTTTAATATTTATTTTTACACGCCTGAAAGTCACATGAAAATTCTTCTGCTTGAACTACAAACATAAATAATAGAACAATTTGTTTAAAAATTTATATAGCTTAATGTACTTTTGACATGTTAAAATAAAACAAAACCATTGGATTACAATGCGAATTATTTCCTTAAGAAAACAAAACTTTAGGAAATACCTTAACATTTTGTTAAAATCTTCAGGTCGGTGTAGTTTAAATGTTTAACGCATTTAGATGTTGCGTCATCCAACCTAAACTGTTTTGATTCGGTTTTTTAGGTAAGAACCGCCCAGTTGTCTCATTTTGTTGACGATCCGTGAACTTGACGTAAATACTTTATGCAACTGGCAATATCAAACTAAAAATTGTATTTTACATTGCATTTGGTTAATTAGGGCGCAATTTTGACCTAAAAGTATACCATGCAGATCTGTAGCTTAAATGTCCCGGGCGGAGCTAAACTTATTCAATCAGCCAATACAATACTTTCATTTTATTTTTGCGGCTTTTGCTCTTATTACGTCCAAAGTTTTGAATGAAAAGAATCTAATTTTAAAATAAATAATTACACAGTAAAAACTTAAAAATTGCATTAAACTCCCCCACCCCCCCTAGACAAGTAAAAGTTTGTAAAATTTTTAAAACTTTTTTTAAATTCAGGCGTTTTTTTACACAATAAAAAGGTAACTAACCTTTTTACGGTTTTGAGAGCCGGGATTTCTTGAGTTCTTTTACCTTGGGGTATATTTGATTCACGTAAAATTCTCTACTTTAACTTTTAAGTTTATTAAATCAAATATTGCATACCTTCTGGATCCTCGGTTCTTGCAATACAGTTTTTAAAAAAATTAAATTAAATTAACTAAGCCCCTCTAATCCCCTCCTTTAGCTACACCTCTAAACTAATTAATTTGAAATGTTAAGTACGCTTTTTTAAATTTCTTCAAAGCCTATCAAAATTTTCTCACAGACAACCAGTGGTCAGGTAATCAGAAGTCCACGACCACTGCTGTAGATATTGAAAACAGTAAAAAATTGCGTTAATTACTTTGTCTCTAATGCCTCGATGACCTACCTAGCACGTAAGTATAAGAAAATGTGGGGGGGCCTTGGAGAAATTTAAATAAGTATAATTACTTCATTTCAAATTAGTAAACTCAAGAGCGTATCTAGAAGGGTTTAACCCACCTTATAAAATAGAAATAAATTCATAAAAGGTGTAAAAATTAAGTACGCCCATGTAGGTCAAATTTTGATTTGAAACCGGGGGTCTGGGGGGTATGGAATACCCCTCAGCAACCTGTAGCAAACCATCAAATATGTGCCGTTACCAATTTTGAAATTGTCGTACCCCCAGATCTTTTTACTATCATTTTATTATTTTGTACCTTTTTAATGCATTTCGTATTAGTGGTCAGTGGAATCCAAAATTGTGAGTTTATATTTAGCAGAGAAAGTTCATCTAAAAAAACTGTGGTTACAACATTTTCTCACTACCATGGATGTTAATAGGTTTTTTTAAATCCCGTAGTTTAATAATCGTAAAAGTTACGGTAGTAAATTTTACGTGAATCAAATGCGTGCTGAAGTTAAGAAACTTGCAAATATTTTTATAGGTGGTAAAATTTTGATTTTATTTAATAATACGTAATAGAATATCTCTAAAATGATCACGAATTTTTATTCAGGAAATCTAAAACATTTTTTAAGTTTTCATTCAAAATTAGACTTATTCTTCATGTATCTAAATGACTTTACAACGCGCACAAAAAATATATAGTTCAATAGATTTAATAACGACAAGCATCCGCAATCATTTAATATCTATAAAAAAAAAATTTTTTTGAAATTTATATCGCTGTAGTGAACCATTAGCAAGTTTTAAATGGAACAGTCAAACAAATTTGCAAAAGGACAAACTTCGAGGGTTATAAATAGTACAGATAAAGCTATTTATATTTTGTTATAATTAATTTAATTCGCTTTTTGGTATCCTCTTTGCCATTATTATTAAATTAAACTTATCCTGTAATACATTTTATAAAATAATTATTAATTAAATTTAATTCGCCCATAAATCATTCGCCCTTGTTAATGTTAAGTGGGATGATATAAAAACTGACTGATAAGTCTAATAAAGTGGTACAAATTTTAGGTGACAAAGTCGATCAGTTAAAAATTACTTATAAACTTTTGCAAACAAATAAAACGGAAGGATGAAAATAAAACTTGGATTTCTTTCTTGTTTATTACGGTTGTAACACCAATAAAATACGATTTCACTCCAAAAACTTTTTTAGTATAAATAACTTTCTTTTATTAAAGCATACGCTTTTTTTATTAATTTTTGTAGAAATCCCGTTATAAACAACTATCATCAGGAAATGAGAAAAGCTTTCGTGATATTATGTAGAAAGAGAGAAGAAGAGGTAATTTCAAACCTGGAAACACAATTTTTGTTATCACGACTGTATTTGAATTACCATTTAAGGGTTTTTTAACTTTTTTTTTTAATTAAAGCACCTCATCCCTAATCGTGTTTCAAGTTTTCTTGTGTTGATTAAATCATCGAGTCTTGTAAACTCGGGCGTAATTTAATCAATTTTGTCGGTGGAATTATTGAGATTAAATAATTTTTAAGATTTTTAAATTATCGGTTTACACGTATTTGATCGAATTTTTAGCACACGTTTCCGGTATATACACAGTGACTACAAAAAGGGAGACTGAACACATTTTGATATTTTAGCGTAACTGAAACGATTAATCCAATCGATTGGGTTTAAATCTGTCGCAAAACTTTTATAAACGACTTTTAAACGTCGGTTTAATCATAATATATAGTTTTGATTTAACAATTTTATGAGATACATAAAACTTAACTTAAGTTTAGAGATGCTATGTTAAACGTCGAGGGTTGAATAATAAAATTTTAAAATATCGGTATCGATTTGGAACAACAATTTGTGAAATGGATTTAAAAATTCGTCAGTACATTGTAAATCATCTCAAATTGCAAATTGCAAATTTATAAATAAATTGAAAAGAAGTTGAGACACCTTATATTTTTGTTTAAAATTATCCTCCTATCAACGGCTTTCCATTAACGCAAGCAAATGAGAAAAACTTCAAACGAGTTCGCACCATAAATTTTGTTACACGCTTATCATAATCTGAATTTTAAATACCATACTCTGTTTTGTAATCGAAATAAATTTAAATACCATACTGTGTTTTGTCAAATTTATTTTTCATTTCTATATTCAACGAGACGTTAAAAAGGTTACATTAAAAATACGTAGTTCCATAACTTAATCCAATATTAAACGCAAATTGCATCCACACAAAAAATGCCCGGAAGGCTTAAGATATTAAATTATCAAATTACATTTTTTCCAAAAATATTACTCACGCATTTCTGCATTTTTTAATTTTACCTTCTGAAAAAGCAGCTCTAATATTATTTTTGCACCAATATACTACTATTTTTATTACTGATGCAATTATTTATTGCATTTCAAATTCACTTCATTGGAAAATGGAAAAAGTGCAATATTCGTGAGCTTTGAACTTCTAAATGAAGTAATTTTTTGATTAAATAGTTTTAATGATTTTGAGAAGGAAGAACAGTCGTTTATGAGAATTCCAGTTTCCACTGTAAGCCATTGAGTCAAGTTTCAAGAGATGTGGTGTAGGTAATTACTAACGCAATCAAAGCTTTGAAGACAATTTTTCAACGGGGAATTTCCGTCCTGAATTTTCTGTATGGTTTATCCTGCTAGAAATCTTCCTTGTTCAAATATTGTACGACTTAGTTTGGTTGTTAGGTACGAGTTTAAAGTAATAAAATTCAAATTGTAGTCGCGTTTAGGTACGTTTACTCAAGAATTATGGTGCACCGCCTCTAAAATCCAATGATAATTAATAAATTGAGACCGATAACCATAATCAATTAAAATAAAATAAATAAATACGAGTGAAGTGATTTGATTGAATTATAAGTGATAAAATCTATAAAACTTGAGATATAACAGATAAACACAACAATACGCCAATAATAGTTGTTACATACACAAGGTTATTTTAAATTGAAAAAATGAAATTTTTGCAAACTTAAGATATAAAATCGAGTGGTCTACATTTGGAAAACAAATTTTTATTTTTAACTAAATTATTAAAAAAGGCTTTGTTGAGAATGCAACCGTTTTTAAAAAAAAATTAGTTTACAATTTAATAGATTACAACTTGTTTCAACCTTATTCAGGAAATATTAAAAACTACAAACTTTCATGAAAAATCTGAAACAACAAATCAAAATTTCACAGGAAGTTCTGATTTTGGCAAGTAGGACAAAAATGTGAAAATTGCAATCATTCTGAATGCAAACGACCTGTTGATGTCAAGAAATTAAGATTGTAAATCTGAAAATCCTTATAACCAGTTTTGAATGCTCTTAGTACTGAAATAGCTCTAAAAATAAATTTAACGAAGCGATAAGGCTTCAAGTTTAACAATAGAGTTCAAAAACTTAATCAATCAATTGAATCTTTTGCAAGTTTGAGTTGAAAAAAACTTTCCCCCTGAGTGTTTGAATAAGGAAGAAAACAAGATATTCATATCACAATTTGTTTCCAAGTTATTACAGGTGGATCGTTTCACATGCGCCACCCTGTATATAATACAATTTGTGGAGCTCATGTTAACTAAAAATTTTACATAATACTCAGCACCATCGCTACAGATGTATTTTTTTTGTAAAACTGTTGAGCATAAAATTCACGAATAGAGCACAAAATTAACACAAAATTACGATATATTTAATTTTTGATTTTGAAAAAATTGCAGTGCCAAATTTATGTATTTGATGTGCAAAGTCGCAGTACAGATATATTATACCTATCGCCACTTTATACTACTTTAATTAATAGAAAATATTATTTTTTAAACTTGTTAAATAAGTAATAATTAATAATATAAAATTTTCAAGTGAAATTAATCGAAAATTTTTCTTATTATTAAGAATGTTTTTATTCTATCTAACTGACAAAGTTAATCAATCTTAAAGTTTGTACCTACTCTCTTGAGTTTGCAAAAATTGCATTTATTAGAAAATAAAATAGTAAAATTTTATAAAATATGTGCATTGTCGTGCTTCCATCCATTAACTCAGTTTTATCACTTATAAAAAATTCAATCAAATCACTTCACTTACTTTTATCTGTTTACGTTCCTTATTTGTTATTTGTTACAATATTTAGTTCTCGATAATTTGCTCCATACAAAATTTAAATTTGTTTTTAAACTTCAATTATTTTGTAAAACAGAAGTAGTGAGAAGCTAAAACCAATACACTTTAAACTTGTAAGCTAGCCCAGCGGATACAATTGCATTAAAAGTAAAAAATACAATTTTTAATTATCGTTATTTTAGAAAAATTTTAATTAACAATTTAATTTATCAATCTTACCTAGAAATCGTACGTAATGTTTGCTACTCGAAAACTTATTTACGTCGCCGTCGTACAACATCAAAATGCTTCCTTGAGCGTGGTTGGAAATACATCAAACAACTTAATTAGATATTCTTTATAAAGAAGAAATTACTCACAAACTCTCGGCTGCATTCTGCAGTCACTTACGATCCCACAGAAAATCACTAATTTAACAATTCAGGTTTTGAATAACAATGATTTATCGAAAATTTGCTGCATAAACTTTTATTTATTTTGTTGGTTGCCCAAAGTTTTCGAACTTCAACCTCTGTCTTTTTGGCTCAAATTTGACAATACGTTGATTTTTAACCTTTATTTTAGATTTCACATTCGTTGAGGTGGATAACAATAATTATTGAAAAATAAACATTACAGGATACCTAACCTAATTATGTACTTTTTAATATTTGGCTTTTCAATCTAAATTAAACACAGATGCTCTCGTGTAAATCTTTGAAGTCGGAATTCTTTTTTAAAACGAGAAAATAAAATTGAACTCAAATAATGGTACAGTTGAGGTAATTCCACTACATTTTCACTAACTGAATGTAATTTATAAAATATTTAAAGCAATAAATTTCAAAGATGTTTTATTTTTGATTCATGATAACGATTGGTTTGTCGGACAAAATAAAATACGACAATATACCCATTAATTAACTAATTTTTATTCAAGCAAAGCAAAGATACTGCAGACTTGTAGATAGCAAATTTTAATTTAAATTCCACACATTACATTGTAAGTCCCATTTTTTACATGCATGATGCGTCTGTAATATGAAAGCTGTAAATTTCAAATTTGTTAGTTAAGATTTAAGGAGTTAAGAAATGGCATTATTGTCTGTTGCAACCGTGGTTCTAAGCTGCAAACCGTACTTGATTAACCGTAATATACTATTACTGTATTGTTTAAAAAGTGCGGCCTTCAAGCCGCATTGGAAGTATTTTTAATTCAGTAAAAATAAATGAACTTTTCAATTGTGTGTAGACTCTTCTTATTATTATTAATTAAATTACGATTTCCAAATATTTAATATTTTATTCGTGTAACTAACAAGTAAGTTAAAGTTTGTAAGTTAAATTTGGTATTATATAGTTAAAATAATATTTTAATAAGCATAAAGCTTTAAGGCTCTAAGACTCTTCTCTTATTGTTAGTATAACATCTAAGTTATCCTTCATTTATTGACATTTGAATTCTTAATTAAACATGAACTTTGATTCCCTATTTACAATTCTGTACGAATATGTGTACTCTTATTGGAATATTAACCATTCACAACTAATAAAACTAATTATTGTATTATGTACATAATACATATGTAATTTAGTTCAAATTGCTTTCATAAAAAACTACACAATCAAAACAGGCACGTGTTTCAGATTTATTGGTCATCATCAGTACCGCACACCCATGCAGCTCTTGAATATCAAAAACTACAAAAAAAAAGAACTGACGACGACTAATAAGTCTGAAACACGTACCTACCTTTCATCTCTAACCATGCAAATTAATTATTTTAATTTATGCATTATTTTAAATGCAATAACTTTGTTGAAATTAAAAACTGAACTTTAAAGAAAAATAAACTTACCAACTCCGGAAAATTTATAAGTTACTTACACGTGGCATAATTACATGAACATAGTAAAATTTTTATTAACTTACAAATGTCGACATAAAAAGATGGCAAAAATGAAAGCATGTTCCTGTAACAAGTTGTCTTAAATTGGAGTAGTTCTGTCAGTTGTCGTTAGGAAACGGAGACGAAGTCCATAAAGAGAATAAGGAAAACTTAAGAAAATTGTTTAATTAAGATGTTAGAAAATTAAAACCAACTTAACGCACAAATCTAATTTGTAACTCAATACAACTTTAAAGTAATTGTTTGATATTTAATTAGCTATTTTAATTATTATTTTTACTTCCCCAATGCAATTATAAATTTTTTATTCATCTGACGAACAAAATATGTTTTTTATTATATAGTAATTATTTTTACGCTTTTAAAGCTTCGGTGGTAAAGTATGCCACGAACTTTCACTCGAAACGCTACAAAAACTATAACATAATATTACAAATACAAAATAATTTGTAGGTATAATTTTCCTACAAAAAAGTCGTCGACTGTATGGTATGTTGAACCCAAAGTTATTTCAATTGTTTGGAAAAGTTTTCAAACTTTTTTATGGTTTTGCCAAAAGTATAAATCTTTGCCAAACTTTTCTTTTGTTTCATTAACAAGAAAATTTTGTGTAGGACTCTCATGTGAGCAAAACTGAGTGAAAAAATGCTAGGTTATTAATTTCTCGTCTTTCAATTTGATATTACATTTTTAATAATTACTTTGATAAAATTGCACTGTTATTCTACACCCTTCTTTACTTTTATTCGAATGATTTATTTTTAGACTTCCTTGTTGATATTACATATAATTTTTATTAAAAATAATATTTCTAATAATAAATTTCATTTCTATATTTTAAGTTCAAAAAGTATCCTTTCAAAAGTAGAGGTTTATTTTAAACTAAGCGATTCATTGACTTCTAATATTCCAATTTTCTATTTTAAGATCTTTTTTTATATTTGTAAACGCCAATAACTTTTGGAAAACTCATCCGATTTCATTTTTTAGTAAGATCAAAAATTTGTATTACATTATGTAAAAATGATTTTAATTCTTTTTCTTTCGAAGTCAACGACTTTGGAAATGTTTTTTACGACAAAAAAAAATATTCAACTTTGAGGGTTTGTTTAGTTGGAGTTGCCATCATTTTAATATTTTAATTTGTTCTGTAAGGAACAATTCTTCTTTACTTTTTATTTCCAATTTTTAAACTTCTCCGGGGAAACTTGGATACGGTTGAGCTAAAAAAAGCTTATGCTCTGGAGCTTCTACACCTTCTAGACTCCATGATTCACAGTCATTTGGTCACATTTTAGACATGGCGTCCATCCAAATTTGAAAATACCTGCAAAATCTCGTTTAACCACTTCTGTATCCTTTATTCTCACTGCCATTGAATTTGTTTGTTTCCTAACCTCAGCTTCATTAATGTTCCCCCTCAGACGAATTCTCAAAAACTGGACACCTTCACTTCAGCATATTACTTTTCCGATTCTTTCAAATTCTTTGATTTGTTTCCAAGGCAATCTGATTAAATAGAAAAAATTGACCTAAGTCCAATCCGTTTTATTTTTCCCTTCGTAACTATTCAAAAGCGCTACAAAAAGGCAAATTTTTCGAAAGTCGGTGCTCCTCGTGAAAGTTTTGGGTATTCACGTTAAAGTCTAGCAAGCAAAAGTTTTATGAAACCCAACGTTCATTTAGATCAAATTTAAAAGATTTACTTGTTTCCAACGCAAACAGAAAATCTCGTTAATCCACTTTGTGCGTCTTTTGAATTCGTCAAGCTATTGCACAAAAACTGGGTGTCTAAATGAAAAAAGTGCGAAAACAAATGTTTTAGATTATTTAATCATCTTTTTAAAAATCTTAGAAAAATTAAAATTAGTTCTTCTTCGTAGAAGTTATTGGCTACTGAGTGATTTGAGGTATAAAATTTTGTTTTCGTCTCGAACGTTTTTGTTGTAACGCCCCAATTATTTCAAATCACAAGGCTTCAATAATTATATATTATGTGTTTTTAATTAATTTCTCGTAATGGGAGTGAATTAAACCAACTTTACACTAATTATTTTAGTTTCTATTAGCTGATAACAACAAAGTGTTACAGTAATATAATTAATACACTTGAAATTGGAAGTTATTTTATAGTTAAGTTACGACTAACGAGGTAACCGTACCTACTAATTAAAGCAAAATCACACTTAATTTTAATTATTAAAATGCATTCTTAAACATACAAAATCTTACAAAGTA
Source organism: Rhagonycha fulva (assembly GCA_905340355.1). Classification (NCBI taxonomy): domain Eukaryota; kingdom Metazoa; phylum Arthropoda; class Insecta; order Coleoptera; family Cantharidae; genus Rhagonycha; species Rhagonycha fulva. Next base: position 44,028,342 of record HG996556.1, read on the forward strand.
CAATTTTACACATTCAAAAATTACAAGACGCGAAATTTAGTTCGCTCTGAAGTTAATTGGTAAAGTTGTAATGTATTTATGATTTGAATTTAAGCCAAGTATAAATATAACAAAACGTTTCCACCAAAAACACAAAATTTTGTTAAAATTTAAAGAAAATACAGAATAACTTAATTTATAAATTAATGATTTAATTAATTTTAGTTAAGGCGGTTCGTACACCAAAATCGAATACATTTAATTTAATTATGGAAAATACCTAACATAGACAGGAAATTTGTTACTATATTAATTTTATTTTCAATTGGTCACTGGAAACAAATGGAGTTAATTTCCGCCCTTTTTTATTAAATTTGAAGTCCAAGGTTAGCAATTCAAATTGACCACTTATAGTAAATAAAATCACCGTCATCAGCATACATATTTGACTAGGGCAACTTCCAAGTTGTTATCAGACTTTTCAAAAATTAAAAAAGAAAAAAAAGTAATTTGGAAACTGACAACTATAAATTTCACAATCGACAAGCTCGGTTTTCGCTTATGCAAATTTACGCGAAAATTTATATACCTACGAGTACGTGTGCATGCATTTCGACTCGCGTCATTAATGGAATACGCTTATCAGACATGCCGTTACTGTTTATATTAATTATGATGAAATAACATATAAATTTTAACTTTTGAATTAGAATTATTTCAGTGTGACTGTAGCCGCAGCTTTATTCTAAACTTTAATTAAACCCATGTTTGGTAAAATTTATTTCGACTATTTGACGGTTCAATATCCAATCTTATTTTTAGCAAGCCATTACCAAAAGTCGGTAGAATAGACTGAATAGATAGGTAGGAACCTGGATAGGTATATTGCAAAAACTCAATTACTTGATTTCTTCTTGTGGTAAAAAGGTTTTCCTCTCGAGTTAACAAATCAAAAGAGACGTTTTACAAACGCTTTCTCTATCCATTCAGAAACGTAAGGAATGCCAGGAAAATAATTGTGAAGCTGCGTTTGAAATCAAAGCGCAATTTTTTTTACGTAAATAAATTTGTTATTATCGCTGGGTGGCTAATGAAAACTTTAAAAACTCAATTTTAAACTTAGATTTTTCAATTACGATTAACTAACACGAAATTTTAATTACAGCAGAATGAAGCTTCCCACTATTGGTAATAATGGAATGATGTGGTTGATGATGATTGTTACCGGAACTTTACTACTAATATCGACCACCGAATCTGCTCCTCCAGTGCCCAGGTAGTTGTATTATTTTTAAAATTTCAGAAATACTGCGGAGTTAATTACGAACAATCAAAGAAAAACAGGTAACCAAGGTGAAATTTGACACGGAAAATTTATCACGTTTATTTTAACAAGTAGGTTATACGAGTAGTAGAAAAACAGCTAATTTTTTTTTTTTTTGATCTTTCCTCGATCCCTTTTGAAATTATTACTCACCCTTTGGTTTATTTTTAATTATAAACTTAAACAAAGAGGACTTTTACTTTGTTTTACCGCCATGATATCTTTAAATTAATTTTTAAGCAAATATTAACCTAAATTTTTTTAGAATTTTGTTTAAACAATTAACTCGAAGTCTTTGTAAAATATACAGGGTAATTGGGAATGACATTAAAAAAATTATTTTTGCAGCTTAAGGTGACCTAGAAATATTTTGACAGTTCAAACCAATCCCTCTGTATTAATTACCTTATAAATTATTGAAATCGATTAATTACAGCATAATAGCATTTGGGAATCTCCGCAATCCCACCTTGGAGATATATATATTTAAATGTTGTCCAAGTTCCTAATTGATGTTAATTTCGGTCAATGTTAGGTTTTAATTTGAACTTAATTGTTTGCTATTTCAGCTTTTAACTCATCTAAATCATTTATTTACAAAATAAGTAGCAGGCAAAGAAAAAGTCTTCAGTCGAAATGCAGTGGTAAACCATAGATCCTGAAAGAAAAAGGTCATGATAATTTAAAATCAACCAATAGTGTAATGGGAATTTGGTAATTGCATCGAAATGTTTAGCTCAAAGCCTTCAAATCTTAAATAAAACACAATCCTTAATGTCATTACCCGACTGTATCCATAGCAAATGCATATGAATTATGTTATAATTAGTAATTATCAAACGGTACAAGTGAAACTGACATGGATGAAATCCAAAATCAGGTAGATGACGCGAATACCTTGACCAGTCACTCCAAGGGATGAATCTTTTTGCGAAATCTGAGTATTGATTGTACAAAATCATTTTTGAAATATTTTTTACTCGGTTAAATGGTTTCATTTTTTTAAGTATTACGAGGGATGTGGTGCGGGTAATGTTATTACAGGTCCAAACTCAGAAAATTTGTTATTCATACACGGATTCCCTTTCTTCAAAGTATCACAATTAATACCACAAAGTATCACAATTAATATCAAATACAAAAATGTCATGTATCTCATCAACGGTTATTCTCGTCCAAAAATAATTTTGTTTTATAGCCTATTGTTATTTTTATATTTCTTATAAAATATTTTAAATTTAAAAACCAACTTTTCTTGAGTATAATCTCAGGGCTCTTTAATTACGAAGCAATCCAAGCTCCAGGCCAAGAAAAGATTTTTTAAAGAAATAAAACTATGCAATACTTAATTTTATCTCATTTTTTAAGTGTTTTTTTAATTTTCTAGGGTGGCTAAGCCCGTTAGACTCTCTAAAATATAAAGAAATAGTCGCAAAACCGGGAAGTAATGAGATAATTTTCAAAATTGATAAAAATGCAAATTCATTTCTTGATGAAATACCATTTTACTTCTTTACGGTTGGGGGGTATTCCATACCCCCCAGACCCCCCGGTTACTTGGTTGTTTACTTTTAAAAGTACCTTCAGGTCAAGGAAAATTGTTGTTAGAAACTCAAAATACTTAATAGTTAATTTTATCTCCTTTTTTTTATTTTTTTATGCTCCCCTGCACATTAAATATACAGAGTAGCTCTCTGAAAACAAAACATACGGGATTGTAACCAGCAGAATTTTTTTTTCAAGAAATGCAAAAACAAGTCAATTTTATCATCGAGGGAGACAACTTTTGCGACAAATGTCACTCCCGTATTGTTTCATCCTTTCGCACTGTGATGACAACCCCTGATATGTTAATAGGGATGATATGGCAAGTAACACTTCATTTGAAAGTTCTTGATTCCTTGAATTCAGTGCAATAATTTTTTTAAAGTTTTATCAATAATTATTCAACAAAAAAATTAAAACTGCAAAAATGCGAAATAAATCCGATATTTCAAGACATTTAAGAATAAAAAAATGAAAAACGCTTAGACAGGTTGATTTTATTTCAAAGGGCTACTTTTACTGTTATTCATAAACTTTGACAGTTCTTCCGTCATTTCATAAGTGTCTGTAAGTTTAAATGACCAAACAACAAAAACTGTAACATGATTAGAATAACAATATCCTTCTGTAAATGTTCCTTCCAAGTCAAAAACTATAAATCAGTTGTAAATAAATTCTTTAAAGTAAAACATAACTTGCTCATAAATTAAACCACTGCATCGATGGTCTAGGAGTGTTTAGGTGGGTAGGCTAGCCAGGATTTGGGTTTTTTAGTTACGAAAGAGTAAGAATTAAATTGTGACTCAGATGAATGTTTGATAACTGAGAAAAAATGATGCCCGGACGTAAGTCTTTAAAATAAAATACAAAAATAGCACAAAAATTGGGTTTTAAAATATTGACTCGAAAATTAAGTACAGGACACTGCAACTTTTAGTGAAAAACAAGTGCTTGAGGAAGTACCCTATGACAATACATTTATAAAACAAAGGTGAGCAATTAATTTTCCATCATTTTCCCGTCTTTGACTGCCTCGACTACCAGAGATGAAATGGTGAAACAAGTTCAAGCCACAACTGTGACTGAAAAAAAGTTTTTTATGCTGAAAATCTGGAAGAGAACACAATTTCCACAAGTCATGAGATGATTTGAAAGGGTCGTGAAAAGTTGCTTCAAACAAAAGTAAAAATTAGTATACAAAATGACCGACGAATTAAGCCTAAAAAAGTTTTCTTGTCTTGCTTGAGCCATACAGAAACTGTTGCATTAAATTACATTTCCAATCATTGGTATAAAGACAGAATCGCAGTTGTTGATTAAAATAAAAAAAATTACATAGAGACCAACTGACTATTGGGACGATCATCACCAAGCTGTTGAACATTCATCGCATCTAAAAATTACACTATGAAGATGAAATCAATCACGTGATCAGTGATTTAGATTTAAATTTTTCACCCAAATTAAATAAATTTTTAACTGTAAAACTCTTCCTCAAAGCGACGCAAATCAAATCACTTATTTGTACAAAAATCCTTTTTGGGATCGACGTAAACTTTATATTAAATGATAATAAAATTCTATACAAAGACGAAGCTGGCTTGAAATGTTCGAAACCAGAAGATGTGAATAAATGAGTGTGAAATCGAATGGTTTGAAGGGGTACGGAGTACCCTCCAGGTTAGGGCAGAATATTGAAAAAAATGAATCATAAACTTAATTTTATAATAATTTATTTTCTAGAGTGTATTACGCCTCCCCTGCTTCCCTTAGCTACGCCCCTGATAACATAATGTTAACAAAACGCCCTAATTTAACATTCAAATTTTTCAATCGATTTTAGAAAATTAATTTATTACTTGTTACGGGAGTAAAATAAACACTAGATTAGTTTTCTATGTTCTATAAATTCAAGACCAAAAGAAATATCAAATTAACTCAAAAATGTCATAAAGCTGTAACAACAAATAAAAATATTTGTCATAATCCCTAATTTAATAATGTTGTGTCATTTCAGTTCTGGATATTATTCGCCCCTATCTTTTGACGGACAAAATCCAGAATACATCTTACAGACATTGGCTCGACTTAGACAAGCGCTTATTGCAGAAGAAGATTTGGAAAAGTGAGTATGACAAAAAAATTAATTAAAACAAAATTTGCTGCTCATATTACTGTACGGGCTTCCATTAGCTTTTGTATTTGTTTTACTTAAATTTCCCCTTGAAGTTAAAATTAAAAAGTTTTCATTACTTTGTAAAAATAATTGTTTTATTGTAATTAAGAAATTAACAAATTTGGTATTCGGAGGATAAACGCAGAGAAGGATTAACAGTTTTCTAGCAGGCTAAATAAAGTGCACCCTAAAAAGTTTTTATCTCAAGATGGAACACATTGTAACTATAAATGAAGTAGTTAAGGGCTCTCTCATAACAACTTGGATTAAGGAACAGGCAAAACTAAATTTATTGCAATAATTATGTCTCACTATGAAACAAGTTTTGCTTAAGATTATCATAATCCGGTGCTGTTATGGACCCATAGATAGTCGTTTAGGTGTTTATACAACGAATCTAGCCCTACAAAAAATTACAAACTGCAGTTATCCTTTAGTACTACTTGGAATAATGACATAGTTGTTTGCCTTACCCTGTACTTTAATCAAAATGTCAATTACTTAGCCGTAATATAAAATGAGTAGAATGTAACGAAAAGATATAACATCCAATTTTTTCTCAGAATAGGCAATTTGCTAAAGACATTTTACACTTCCATAACTTTCTATTTAAAATCAATTTTAAATAAAGACGTTAAGATAAGGATAATAAGAAATGATACAAAAATTGTGCAAATAATGGAAAATTAGACTTATTGAAAATTACTTTCATCCCTGCAACACAAAAGTTTTTTTTCTTCATCGGTTTCAATTGTCTAATGGGCATCAAATTGCTTTATATGTCGGGGTATTTTTCTTGATATTTTGAAATGCTTTTTATGGTTGTCCTACGTAAATATAATTGTGATGTCCTGTTTATATACAAAATTAGTACGTCCAGTGTTCACTGTTGTGCAAACTAATAACCAGATGGATGTCACGCTTCAATCTCTGCACAGCTCAGCTATCATCTCGTGTCAATATTTTGGTAAAATTAACGATTTGTAAATCATGATGCAGGCTTTGTGGTTCTACCCAAAAACGTAACATCAAAAATATCGATTTTGGAATGGGACGTGGACACTCGGGTGCATTAGAGGCGCAATATCGAATGGCCATTGATTCAGCTTATTCGCCTAATGGTCCTGGCAGAAGAAAGCGTTCAGCCAACGCATCTATTCAAAGAGTTTGTGATTTATATGACACCCTTCAATCAATGAACACCAAATAACGTCCAAATATTTTTTACCGATCAATCAAATGCAATTATTCATTTGGAAAAATAGCTTATCTTGTAACGCATATCATTTAAAATAGAATTAAACGATTATAACTTTTTTTTTATTTTTTTTTGTTTTTGAAGAGGAAGTAATATCAAAGGAAATGTGTTGTCTTAAAATTAGTTAAAATTCTGAAAGGCTTCGTCGCATACCTACTAAACTTTAAACAGAATTATTAAACAATTTTAAATTTCACTAATTTTCAGTTAAATTATTCATTGACTTTCTTTGAATTATTTAAATATCAAAGCATAGCTGAAAGTTAACTAAAGAAGAACACCGTCGAATCACCTAACCAATTACCATATTTAAATGGATTTCTGAGAATGATTATGTTTTTAGTGGATAATGTTAAAATTCCATCCTGGTTTAGATTTAATAGAAATTAAAAACATTTCTGACACCAAATTGGGACTTATCAATTTCAGATTAAGACCAATCAATAATAATAATACATAGAGAAAACTCGAGCAATATTTACTCTGTTTTCACCAGTTATGATAATATTCTGTTGCATTTGAATGGATAAATCGGATGTAACCCCTGCTTTTAAAACTCAACCAATCAATTTCAATTATTGCATTGAACATTTAACAATATATGGATTAGATCCTTATGTTTTGTTTGGTCAAGTGAAACAAATCAGTGCGTGCAGACTGTAGACAGTACAGCTGACGTCTTAACAGACTGAAAGAAATTTTTTCGCACAGTATGACAAAAAAATTATGCTTTGTTAGAAAAGTCTAGAAGTTAAAAATTTGATTCCAAAATGACACCCAAAAAAGAAAGTAAAACTCAGAATGTCTTGAAAGGACATCCTGAGACAATGTAAATAAAAGAAAACAAGTGAGTCGTCATGTGAACAAAAATAATTGCAGTTTAATTCGCCCCTCTTCTATGCAATCCGTCGATTGCTCATTTCAATTCTTTCAATTTACCTGAAAATCCATGTTTTTCAAGTTATGTCAAGTTATAAAATTCATCCCAGTTGCAACAACTAGTTAATTACTCACTAATAAACTAAAACAGTAAAGAGTTGATAAAATTTGGTTATAGGGGGCGACGTAACTTCCACAGTAATTCAAAATTTTGTTTATAGTTTTATGATTCCTCGTAGATTGAACTACTAAATTTGCTGTTAACGATTAAGGTTTTAAACAACTGGCGCTAAGTGGAAAACTAACATTTAGAATATCACAACATAACATATGGGTCATTATCTATTACCATTACTTTGATTAGCACATTTTGAGCTTTCAGAATAGCAATGTCGTATAAGCCCATTTTTTTAATAAATTCTCTATTAGTCTCTAATAGTCTTGGTGTTCAGCTTTAATGTGGAGGAACTCGTAGATTGGTGCTAGATAATTAAACAAAGAAGGAAGAAAAAGAAGAATGCAAAAAATAATCAACTAACATATCCTGCAGTACTAGACCTATTAAATTTTGCATATCAATTTGCAATTTTGCAAATAACATGACAAACTAACAACGGAAAAAAAATCACCAAATGATTTAGTTCCATCAATTCAATCCAATTTTTCTCGATCTGAATTACAAGTAAGGAGAAAAAAAGTAAACAAATTTTAAGGAAATATTAAATGAATAACAACAAAAAGATAAGGAGATAAAAAATTAAATAAAAGATTAAAAATAATTAAATTTCAAATGGTATAAATAGATCACAAAAGTAGATAAGAGTTAATTTAAATTAAACGCCAACGCATGTGTAGATACCCTAATTACCTACAATAGTTTATCCAATTTACCTGAATTTATCTTACTTACCTGAAAATTACCCCATCTAGAGGGTTGAAAAATTCAAAATTTTTCTTTTCTTCGTATAAAAAGCAAAACACAAGGCCACCGCCATGGTAAATTAATTACCCTGCTTCCTTTCAAAATGTAGGTCTGCATCCGCACTTATTGTTAGATTACAATACCAATCGAGCAATAATATAATATAATATTTATGATATAGCATAAAAAAATAATAAATTACTTCAGTAATTGGAGCAAATCACGATCAATGATAATTTTTGTGTTTCTTAGAATTTAAAGTTAAATAGTGAAAAATATGTTAACAATATTTAATGTTTTAGTTCAAAACGAGGATTAGATTTGGGTTTGGGCCGTGGATTTTCTGGTTCCCAAGCTGCAAAGCACTTAATGGGCCTTGCCGCTGCAAATTTCGCTGGAGGACCAGGACGAAGGCGCCGAAGTGAAGAAGAAGCATAAGGTGTTTTGCACGACCACCCTTTCACAGAACGAGATTATCTATTCTTTAATACTCTTTATAGTTCCTAATTATATTTTAATTAAAATTTTTCCGTTAGGTACTAATTAAGCATCTCGCTACTTCTTGTAACTTGACCGTAGATTGTAAAATTGCAAATACATAAATTTAATTCTGTAAAATAGTGACAAAAATTAACAACTGAAAAATAAATAAAAAAAATGCTATTATCCCATAGTAACTGACTAATAATTCTAAGGCACTAACACTAATTTGATTATCTGTTATTATACAAGATGATAACAAAGTTAAACTATTCATTATTGGATAACTTCAAAATACAAATAATCGAATTTATCCAAGAATCAAACTAATTAAATTTAATGATTGCATATATTTCACAATAAAATAATGTTGTAACATCACGGCTTTTTGAATAATAATTATGTTTAATATAAGCTAATGTAGGTTGAATTGATAATTATTATTAAAATTACAACCTAAACTAAATAATCCAATTTACCAAAATCTAAACTCTTTTGTTAATCATCCTGTGTAATGAAATTAAATAAATGTGTTAATTGTACAGCTGCACGATTTTATTTTAATTAAATAAAATTTTTAAATGACTTCAGAGTGTTCTTTAAATAAAATCAACAGTGTTGTTTGTTTAATTACACATGAAATGGATACTGTCATGACGACGCCGATAAGCTATTTTCATTTTTTTTTATAATTTAATTAGAATTCAAAACTAAACTAGGCACACCACCACACAGGCTGGGGGTATATATGTATAATAATTGTATTACATTATGACAATACTCAGTCAGTATTATATTAGAAGCAAATCCAAAATGTTAGTAATTAAATCCTTCCAATTTCCTTCTATGCAATAGTTGTTATAATGGGTTCATTCAAAATGTACAAGTTGTAAAGCAAATTTTCCCACGGGAAGTAACTAAATCTGCACATGTATACTTTATTCCGCAGTGCACCTAATTTATTTATTTTAGTTAGGTATATAAAAATATTCTAAGAAAATCCTAAAAAATTACCAGAGTTGATCCAAAACAAGGAAGGAGGTATTATGATGATTAAAAGAGATAATTTATATAATTTTAGAAATAACGCAGAAAAGACACAGTAATTTTGAAGAACATAAAAAAAACACACTGGACAATAAAATTTTTAAACATCGTCAAAAGATCGGATCGAATTTGAAACGCAAAAGGCTAATGCATTTTAGTTAAAAACGTAAAACGATGAAGCATACGTTTGGCTGTAAAACTTCAAAATCTTCAAATTTAGATCGAAAATTTAAAGTTATCTAAAGCTCTTGAGAGTTGAACTGGAGAAAGGGTGCAGACGTGTGAAAGTGCTAATTAAGATAACTTATCCTAATCTAGAAGTGCGATATTAAACAATTCAAGCACGTGCAATCATTTAATCAAGTAGACGCCAATTCAGCCAAATATATTAAAATTAATTTAACAGCCCAAGCAATTGGACAATTCGTAGTAGCTACTGAAGAAGTTTTTAACTTTCATAACTCAAATTCTTTTTCCCAGTCAAATTATATATTTATTTGTAACTGATGATAGCAATCAAGAATCAATCAGTGCTGCCGTGATTGCTGTGGAGAAGAAATGAATTCGAACTTGACACAATTTTTTTTTACTGTTGTTGATCTATCCACTGGCATTCCTCCAACTGCTTCTTCTTCTTTCGTATTGAGAATCAAATTCAATTTTATTTATAACTTACTTATTAGTACCTACCTACTCAAATTTTCTACAACAAAAATTTCAGCTTCGACGGTCAAGAAATGAATTAAAATTTACAACATTGTTTGGATCACCTAATTTACAGCTTTCTACATATTCAAATTAAATCAGTGACTTTCAAACTGCCAAGTCAATTTTAAAACTTCACAAATTTTTACAAAAATCGCCATTTTACTGACCTCCAACTCATAAAATATCACGAAAATAAGAGTTTTCCATTATAAAGGTTTAATAGCTTCCAGATGATTTTTGTCGTTTTTCGGATTCCAAGTTAAACTGTAGGTGCCTAACAAATATTCAAAGCAAAATTAAACTCACTGCATCCATAGTCCAATTCCAAACATAATTTTAGTATTTACGTTTTGAATAACAATCTCCTTATTATGAAATATGCTGAAGTATTATTAAAGGGATTAAAATTTTATGTCGTTAATCCTTTCAGTAAAGTATTGATACTTCATAATATAAAAAATACTAATTTTTTAATAATAAACAACGAAATGTTCTTATATTTTACTCATAAGTAAATAATCAAATTCAGTCATCTCCTACAATTTCAAATTTTCACCGCTGATGAGATCTAATAAGTTCGAAACACACTCTAATATTGTTGATTTTATAAACACTGGTTGCGACTTTTAAATTGTCAAGACTTTGCCATAAAACTTACCTGTAAAAATGTGATCTCTTAAAACGCTTTTTATGTGTACTTTTTTTATAAATAACACCAAATTTCAATTTAGAAAAGGTAAACAGCAAATAAAAACCTTTTTATAGACCGCGACCAACATCACTTACATACATGTGACCCAGGTGTGAGTGTTTTCTTTAAAAATTTAAGAAGTTTTGAACTGGACCATCCATTGAACAAGAACACTTAAGTCTCAACAATTTGCCGAATTTTATTTGAAATTGCTGGAAAAAGTAATAGCTTACGTTGATGACATCGGGATTATTAATATATCTTCCCAAGTTCTAAATTATAAAAGCAAAATTTTTTTTCTATTATCACAGTGCCATAAACTATTCAGGCAAAATGGTTTACTTTTTGGGAATTTTTGCTTTCGGAATATCACTCATTTAATTTTTCAAAATTAACATACTTTTCGGAATATTTTTACATTATTACTATCCCTGTATTATTCCACAAAAATATACCAAAATTAATATTTTGGAATAATTAGAATGGAAAAGTCACATGATGAGAATGAAAATGACAAACAACCGACTCCCAATACAGCTACAGACCAGTCGGAAGAAGAAATGTAGGAAAACCAACAAAAAGATAGATGGATCAAAGGTGACGTAACGGGCCAAAGCCTAAAACATAAAGAAGAAGAATATTTTGGAATATTCCCTCATTGGTTACTAAAGGTGGACGCTAGTAAATTAGGCTAGCGATCAATATACTTTTTTGGTAGGTACCTTAAGAAAACCAGTAAATTGGGCCAACGGTTAGCGTGGGTAGCTTAAATTTACTCTAGTAAATTAGGCCAGCGGTCAAAATATTTTTCTGGGGGCCTTCAAAAAGGTGCTCTTAAGAAAATGGTGGTTTTTTCTATATTGTCAAAATCGACAACGCAATCGAGAAGACTGGCATGGATTAGACATATCATGTGAGCCGGGCCAGCTAAAGAGATAAAGAATTTTTATGAATCTCAACCAATTGAAAAAAGACTCTCTGGTAGACCACGACAGAATTTAAGGAACGACATAGTCTGACAATTGATATAAACGTCACATAGACATATTGAGGTGGACATTTGAGAGGTGAGCTAAGTCAACAGGCTATAAAGACCGGATTCTAGGCTAGAAGCCTTAGGTTCGATCCCCAGCCGGGCTACAAAATTTATCCGACTTCATTATGACTCTCTCCTCTCGGAAGGCAATGGCAAACCACCGAGAGTAATCTGCCAAGAAAGCCATTTAATAATTAATAACATATTAAATTGATCACAACGCTTCTGTCAAGAAGCAGTAAGAAGAAGAAGACATTGAAAAAAGAAATGACTGAAAAAAATCGGGGATACATGGAAAGGCTAACGCTTTGAAAAACTTATTTGGCCATTTGAAGTAAATAAATAACTCTAGGCGTTGTGACGTCACACTAACAAAGTCAACTACGAAAGAACGTTGAATCTATCAAAAGAAGTAATGATTATGATCATTTGCGCATGATCAACATGTCAGCTTTAGTACATTGGGGATTAGCCAAATCTGACGTCCTTTTATCTTACAAATCCCAAAAATAAAAAAATTATATTTTGTAAAACTTTCACAATTAAAAATTGTTGCATCTTTAATTATGAGTATGACGTTTTCAGAGAAAGGATCCCCTTTGGTGATTATTAATGATGATGATAAAGCAACGGTGACCATTTTGTTGCTAAACGGCCGCACCAAAAAATTACCACACTTTTTATCTAATTTTGTGAGACCGCCTTCCATCGTCAGACAACATAGCTCAGCTTACGGTCTCTCACCTCATAAGATGCACTATAAACATGAAAATATCGTAGCAAATGTAATTGATGATTAAAATTACAAAAGATCCAGGGTGGAGAAGTGTACCAACAATCAACAAAATTTTTATGTAATTAATTTATACAGGGTGGCCCTTTGAAAACGAAACAGACGGGATTGTGGCCAGCAGAATTTTTTTTTAAGAAATACAAAAACACGTCAATTTTATCATCGAAAGGGACAACTTTTGCAACCAATGTCACTCCCGTATTGGTTCATCCGTTCGCGCTGTGATGACAACCCCTAAAATGTTAATAGGGATGATATGGCAAGTGACACCTCATTTAAAAGGTCTTGCTTCCCTGAATTCAATGCTATCATTTTTTTAAAGTTTTATCAATTATTCAATAAAAAAATTGAAGTTGAAAAAATGCGAAATAAATCTGATAACAGTTAAAAACAAAAAAGTAAAAAACGATTGAACAGGCTGATTTTAATTTCAAGGAGGATAATTTTACTGCTATTCATAAATATTGACAGTTCAACCCTTAAGTTAAAGGGCAAACCACCCTTCGAATTTTGAATGAGAAGATGGGTCTATTTTTTATCAGAAAAGTGAAATGCGTTTTTGCAACTTTAGCGTTGATACTTACAAAAATTTATGAAATGATAAAAGAATTGTTTCAATTCTTCATTGCATTCAAGACTGTAAAGCTTGAAGCACACTTAGGCGACGCGACACCACACCACAGACAGAAGCCCACAACACACCACACACCAGGCGACGCCACAGCTTGGTAGAGTCCGCACATTTTTGTGTGTGTTGTGGGCTTCTGTCTGTGGTGTGGTGTCGCGTCGCCTGATTATTTGATAAAATCGATCTCCTATATCGCCTACATAGAAGAGGTGTCTTTCCAATATCACAAAATTTTTATTTTTAATATCATTGATTGTTGAAAAGAACTAAGTCACAATTTTAAAAATTAAATAAAATGCAAATTAGCGATAATAAAAATTATTTCTATATGGAAATCGATACCCAACTAACTTTCCTACAAAACACTGATTGCATTTTTCAATAACTCAAATACATCAGAAATAAATCAGTTTTATTTGATTATCTCAGAACTTACTTTTATGGACTTAGTACCCTTTCAACAATCAACGATTCAATTTTTTTGTTGAATAATTGATAAAACTTTAAAAAAATTATAGCAGTGAATTCAGGGAAGACCTTTCAAATGAGGTGTCACTTGCCATATCTTCCCTAATAACATTTTAGGGGTTGTCATCACATCGCGAAGAAATGAAACAATACGGGAGTGAAATTAGTCGCAAAAGTTGTCCCCCTCGATGATAAAATTGACGTGTTTTTGCATTTATTAAAAAAAAAATTTTGTTGGCCACAATCACGTCTGTTTCATTTTCAAAGGGCCACCCTGTATGTAAAGTAATATTTTAATTTAATTTTATCTATCAAATTCCGTTGGGTTTTCTTTAATAAATATAATAATTTCGAGTACTGGTTATCGTCCATAAAATCGAAAATGGCCCTTTTTTCTGTTCCAGTTTTTATATAAAATAATTTAACAATTACAAATTAATTTTATCAGAAAATAATATTTATATTGCTCCACCTACTCTTTATATAAGTGTACATTTTTCACATTTTTATTTCGCATTATCAGTAAACTTGAGATGTGAACTAAGTGAACGGGCTAAGGACCGGACTCTAGGCTAGAAGCCCTAGGGTCTATCCCCAACCCGGCTACAAAATTTATCCAACTTTATTATGACCCTCTTCTCTAGGAAGGCAATGGCAAACCACCGAGAGTAATCTGCCAAGAGGTAGCATTTCAAATGCTCGGAGACGGCACCTGAAGAAGAAGTAAACTTGAGATAATTTTTGTAAACTAATTAGTACTTACTTTTTATTAGAATTTGTTGATATCTAAGTTATTTTTTAAAAGGTTATGTACCTATTGTTAAATTTTTATTATAATTTTTTTTTATCAAAGTTGATTAAATATTTTATTGAAATAGTACTTACGAATATGATACTTGGATCGATGATAATGTTTACTTATAATATTTTATTAACACAATACCGTGATTTTATTGTCATTTGAAAAGATGATACGATTTGTAAGAATATTTGATGAAATTTGCATTGAAAATTATTTTTGCGTTTGAAGTTCTAAGCTTCACAAATAGCAATAAATTTTTATGCAGCATAAATATTTTCTAATGTAGGAAAATTACAAAATAACAATTAAAATGGCAGAAAATTACTAACTGTTCTGCATAAACAGCGTCATCATTCGTGGATTCCAGAAAATAACAAGCACAAAATAATTATTCTCCTCAAAATTCACTTTTATGAAGAATTTTGCAGACGAAACCCTGCATAGGCCTCGCACGCAGAAAAAAACCCTCCGCAAGCTGTTTGAAAACTGGACGTAAATCAACTTAAATTATTTATTTAATTATTATAATTTTTTTTAATAATTAAATTTCACCTTTAAGTTTTACAAGATTACTCCATCAAATACATCAATGTGACCTTCGTTCAGTAGTTATTCGATTTTCAACCCTACTGCAATTCGCCCTTATGTGCTCTTAAAGCATCTCAGTTCCTATAAAAGAATTAAATCAAAAATACAAATTAAACTGGTAATTATTATGCATTTTTTTGACAATTCCTCTGGTGCTCAGGATATATTGCAAAAATTATTTAAATGCATAATAAAATAATAAATTTTAATCTGCGCATGCGTCTGACGGTTAGTACGAAGTAGATAATGCTCAAGCCCGTAAATTATTGGAGTTTTTGAAGTTCAAACCCCTCACCCTCATGGCGTACCAAAGGATTAAAAAAAAGGGTAGACACGGCTTTAATAATGCTGATAGATAGAAGTTAAATATTAAAATTACATTAATTATCAAGTTATTAGGAACATTAATTATAAAGTTATTAGGGACATTATTTAAGTACACTAATTTATTTTATAGCTAGTGTAACTAATTTTATATTTAATCTAATCACAAATTTAAATTACTAAAATATTAATTTCATAATTACTACCTATAATTTCACTATTTTGTCCATTCATTTAGTCAAAACTTGTCTCATATTAAATAATTTGCAAAAAGAAGAATAAAAATTGGTTATTACATTGCACTGACAATGCAACAAAAATTGTCATAATTATAATAATGAAAGTTTTTATTAAATGTATGAATTCGTTCGTTGTATTTATAAAGTTCGTCATTTTTCACCTAGTAATTTTTTTTTTCAATATTCTCAGATCTAGAGCCCACAAACGCTAACCACTGCGGACCCTTATTTTGGAATCGAAGCATTTCTTAAAGTTTCGTAGCCATCTGTGGACAATCGATCAAATAAAAAATTTAACAAACTCATTTGCAGAGGGCGCCAGTAACAATTGTATTTTACATTATTTTTATTAATCAAAATAATGATAGCCTGAAAAGTATGACTATAATTTGAACTTTGATTCAATATATTATTTCCTCAAAATGGCGTGGCATAAACTATTTATTAGCTATGCGGGTTGCGGTGCTGAAGGATCATGTTTTCAACCCCGTTAGATCTTAAGTCAGGTTACTTCACTTCAGGCCGGATCGAGGGAGAAATTGTGGCCACTAGCAGTAAGTACCATCGCATCAATCTAAAACTAACTTCTTTTCGCAAAACTGACAATTAAGTACCACCTACAAACATCTGAATTAAATGTGGGGGTTTCGGACTTCCGTTCATCATTTCCCCGCTAAGCTTTATTTTATTAACAATGACTTTTACTTATTAACATTAAACGTTTGTTTCATTAGGAAGCAAGCACAAAATTTATAAACTAAACGTGAAACCTTGACTTTCAGACGCGATTATTCATCAACGTAGGTTTTTGATGTATTATCTCTGCACTATTTTTAGGTTAATTGTCGCTTCCTTTCTAAAAACAAACCAAAATGGCTTCGATTCCAAGTTTTTGAAATTTTACATTTACAAATTTTTCGTTGGCCTAAAAATACGAAATTTTTGTTATTTTTAATTTTATAAGTCGACTATTGCATACATATTTTAAGAAGTGTGATCTCAGGTTATTTATATCATTAAAATATTCAAGCGAAAATTAATAACGCTATGCTCGACTTATTTGTATCACAGAATCCCACTTGTATACATTTTTTATTATTTTATTATTTTAATAGTCGTTTACCAAATAGTAGCTTTAAAAATAAATCTGAAGAAGGCTTTTCAGCAGTATTTTTACAACTTAGCGAAGAAAAACTAACTCCAAAAATTAAGTTAGGATGTGCTTTGTATTAGCCAAAATCGATAAATTTTAATTCTCGTGCAGTATCGCTTGCCAAAAGTTGGAATTACGAGTGGCAGGTTTTCGAATAAGATTTATTCGATAGAAAAATAAATGTTTTCTTTTTAGTTTTCTCGTCCTTGGCGGTTTTGGCTCGGCCTATCCGAATTTGACACTTGCACCGATCGCTCGGAAAGTCGATGGCCCGACTTCGATTTATGACAATTGCGCATTACCTGTAAATTCATCCCAAATCATTTGCATATTACTAACATGTTAATAGAGAATAGATAAATTTACTTGAACTAAATGCTAAAAATATTTCAGTTATCTGAGGTTATATCGCTTAAATTACGTTCAATAAATTTTCAACCTACTTACCTTATTGGAGTATCAAACTTCAGTGAATTATTTTAACAAGTGGAGTGTATTGAAAACCAAGCTCCATTGAATCGACGACGCTTCGTTTATGATGCGGATTTTCCGTTTCTTGGTGATGTTATTGGACGAAAAGAAACTCAACGCAAATTCTAGGATAATCTTTTTATTTATTTTTTTAATTGTTTAAAACAACATTTGAAAACTGTTTCGCAAAGAACTGCACTAAAATGACGTTTCTTTTTTTGAAATACATGATTTTATATTAGTAGAGGACATAATACTATACAAATAACAAAATACAACAAACAGAAAAATACACAGTTGCTGCAAAACATGTGATTACATAAACGCAATGACTGACTATACCTAATTGACTAAATCCGGATAGCGATGTTCGTATAACATCACTAAGAAGAAAAACATTCAGAAATGTAATTATTTATGTACTACCCGTACTATTTTGTTTACAATGTATGTCATACGAACTTCACATGTAAGGCCTACCTAAGGTAAAATATAATATAATAAATTTTATAATACAACGCATTATATCCAATTCCAGAAATGTAAAGCACAAATACATACTTTCGTACGGGAAGACATCGTAAGTTTTAGTTTCCATTACTCGAGATCGGAGAAGTCCCCGGTCCTGAGTTTCGTTACATCGGAGTCATTGGTCGAAACAATCGAATGGAGCAAAAAAACGTAAAAATTAAGTTTCTTCCCGCACTTTTGTAATAAAATACCATGATAAACTAACGAATTATTACTTGGGAGTGCGAATGAATGACATTTATGTATTCCACTACTTAAAGCAGCTGCATTCAAATTCTAAGACTTATTAACTGACATGAACATATATTGGTAAAACAGAATCACCGAATGTTCATTCATACGTAAATACACACATCGAGAAAAAGCCATTACATCATTATATTTATAAATAATATGTACAACAATGATATATTTATGTATATCTGCCCATTTCTTCTCTAGTTGGATCTACACATATTCTTTTTTTTTACTATACACAGTGGTGTTTCTAAAGAGACTTCTTACGTACTAACAAATAAATATTAATTTATCATAATCTCGAAAGATTGTTAAGTATATTAATTTAAACGATGGGTGTTAGTTTTACCTGAGGGGAATCACCTAACAAAATGTAGCTATTGCTTGATGATATTTAGTCGTTTGGATAAATGAACTGAATTAAAACTTAAACGACTTTTCAACTATACAAAAGAATTTAAAATTATTCAGT
Organism: Rhagonycha fulva; assembly: GCA_905340355.1. NCBI lineage: Eukaryota > Metazoa > Arthropoda > Insecta > Coleoptera > Cantharidae > Rhagonycha > Rhagonycha fulva. Next base: position 44,047,093 of record HG996556.1, read on the forward strand.
ACAGAGATTCTCGATCGCTTTTAATCCAGTTGTTGTTATCATTAAATAAAAATGTCAGTCAACCTACTAATAAGTTTCGAACACGCTTTTGTTTTTGATCTAAAAATAGTTTATGCATACAAAATTGATTACATTTTCATTTTGTAACGAACTCGAAAATATTTTTCAGCTTTTAAATATTCAGTGTAAGAGGAAAAAAAATTTGACCCACTAAATTGTGCACCACTGCCAAAATTTAAATTTAGATTTTAAAAATTGAAGTAGTAGTAATAATTCGCATTCGGTTATTTTGCTACAATTACAAATCTGTTTACGTATTAGAATACAAGAAAATTTCTGGTTTACATTTTTGTGTGCAAGGAGAGAGAGAGCGTGCTCTCCCATCATAGCGACCCAGTGGTGGTGTTCGAACCCTTACACCCGATTAAATATTGAGGTTAAGTTCAAGCTTAACACTTTTTGGTAATAATACGCATCGTCCCTCTCACACACGCGCGCTCATATTGTACAAGATGTTCGAAAAAAAATGAGCTGCTAAAACTATGAAAATGTTTGTTCGTGCTTATAAAATTGAAAAAACAGACAAGTCTTCCATATTCTCTTTCATATTACGAAGAATAAAAGATTTCAACTGTCAATACGTAATGATTGTGCTCTTTTAACCAAAAATGTGATGGAATATTTCGTTTTTAAATAATAACAATAAAAATATATCGTTGATTTTTTTCATTCAGGTGCTCCTCAAAAATGAAAAATCTCGGTTGCGTTCTAATTATTTTTAGAAACCTTCAGATCTAGAGATAATTTAAATATAGAATCACATTTTTTGATGTAGTAGTAAGTAACAAATAAAATTTCAATAAAACAAGTAATGGTTTTTAAACTTTACAAATAGATTGAGTTTGTGATGGTCTTAAATTCTACAATAAAAGAAGTACAAACAATATTACTTAATCACCGATTACAACAATAAGATTTTCTTAACAATTTGGGTAAATATGGTATAACAAAAAATCAACAACTAAGCACATGGGATAAAATATTCATACAATTAATGGCGATTACACGATAAAATAAAAGAAAAACGGATGAAAACGCATCGTTCCATCGCTTTTTCAAATTATTAAACAGTTGTGATGATTTATAACTTTAAAATTTTAAAAACGGGCTAAAATCACTGAAGGCGTCCAATTGGTGCGGCCGATAGAAATATATAATATAATACAATATTCGCCTCCGACTCGCTCACTGTGATAGTTCGTGCTTTAGTGGTTTCGGTAACTTACAACATAATATATGTTTTAAAAATTCTGCTTTTCGATAAGGAAAATAAATTAATTATATCGAAAATATACACTCCACAAATATAGACTACTTTATCTAAATTTTATATCAATCAGTTGATTTTTTTTATAAAAACCGTTACACTTTATTTACAAATATGTATAGATAAATTTAGATAGAGCTTTTTGATAAGTAGACAATTTTTTTCCATTTTCCTCGCGAGAAAAAGAAAGCAAAGCATCACAACTCGATAACAATTTGTTACACTTTTTTATTATTAATTTGATATTTATAAAAGCCCAAAGCGAAAAATTCGTATTACTATTGTCTTTTATGGTTTTGTGGGACACATTATGGAGAGTGGCTATGATTATGCACATTCACAGCTCAAGACAGGACTTTACTGCACCTAATTAATAAAAACTAAATTTACTAAAAAAATCTACGACTTATAAATAAAAAATAATTCATTTACAATATGTACACAATAATAAAATGGGCATTGTTTTACCTTCTCCAAGTTTCTCTTATATTTTATCTATTGCACTCAAAAATGTATTTAAATAAAACTACATCATAATCCAGTTGTTTAAATTATTTTTTAAGTAATGATAAGGTGAAAAACAATTAAGGTTTTCGTAATTTTCTTATTTACATCTCAGGCGAACGATTCAGAAATTTTTCGAAACGATGATGAAATTGCAACATTTAAAATCGTAGCAAAATCATTACTGTTATCAGTATTTAATAATTCGAACGTAATTAATAACGCGTGTGTAAGGACATTTTTAAGTAGTAGTAATTACAACAAAAGTTGATAATTTTTATTTAATTGTTTATTTTCTAACCTTTCTACTGTGGACTTGTTTTTGTAAAACTATTTCATGGCGAAATGTAGTTTTAATAAATTTCAATATAAAATATTACGTAAACTGTGTCAACGTAATTATTAATATCGGTAAACGTATTTTTAATAGCATCCATCGGTTTATCCATGGTCTGTTTGGCAATTACTTGAAATACGCCTTAACGCGTAGGTTACTCACGTTTTATCTTTTCAATTTTACAAAAACATAGAAGCGTTCACGTTCCAGGATGCTCACGGATAAGGGTACGACCAAGTAAAACTTCCCGAACTTGATAACGACGGACAATGACATTCGAGAGTTTCTTTATCCATCCTTTACAGAAAAATATATGAAAAACAACTCACAAAATCTACAAAGCAAACCCTAAAAGCTTCTGGCACAAATTACAAGCATGATACAGCTATTTTCGACAGATTGCTAATGAATGGCTGGAAAGTAAGAAAATATAAAGTACGCTCCTTGAAACAAAAGCAAAAGTCGTGCGAAAGTGAACTCCGATCTTCACATTTCCGAGCATTAGCGGATGTGCAGTGTGCAAAGTTTGTGAAACTTGACCGGCATATATCAATTTTTATGATCCAAAATAAAATAAAACCGAAGCTTCATTTTAGTCTGTTTTATCTCGCCATTGAGATATTAGAAAAAATTTGGAAATTTGCCACAGAAAAGTTGGATGGAAGTTTACTTTGCAAATTTATTTTTTTGCTACTATAGACATAATTAATCCTTGAAAGATTCCCAAAGATACGAATTGATAATAGAAAATCAAATGTTTGAGTGAAAGGCTCCTGTCAAGAAGATTTCCGTAACTTACATCTGTTGAAATTTACATTTAGTTAAACGTCCATTCAATAGAGATAAATATATATTTGTAACTATACAAACGGAGTGTTGTTTAATCAGTAGTTCTCAAATTTTGTAAGAATAACGCGGTCTCTTTACCACCTGCCGCTGTCAAATTACGAATTCACGCGTTCTGCGTCATTGTATACCACAAGACGAGGGGAATTTAAAGTAAAATTCTATGCTAACCTTCCAAAAATAGAAAAGGTCCTGGATTTGTGCGTTTTGGTCCGCAAATGCTTGCAGAATCTAATTTCAACCCCCATGCGGTCAGAATATGAACCACTGAACTGTCAAAATAGTGACGTTTCGCATTATTTACTTTTTAAGGTTAACAAGATATGTAAACGATTATGAGGAATTCCTAGTTGAACGACTCAAAAACAGGTTTCATTTAAGACTTCCTGGCTCTCTACGTCAAGGCTTAATTTTCAATCACAGTGTGAAAATTTTACTTCTAGTAAAAATAGGAAATTTATGGAAGTACCTATTATGAGCCCTAAAGTTTAGATTTGAATTTTCCTCCAATCCTTTAGCAGTACAAAAATATAGTTAAGTCATTTTTCCAACTCTAAAACAGGTCCGAAGTGTTCTCGAATCAACTACAAATCGATAAAAAGGAAATTAAACGTTTTAGAATAGTCAGGCCCTAAACTTTCCATATTTTAGGATTTTCTACTATGAAAAATAATTTATCCAGGACCTGCAGGAAAACACGGAAGTGTCTTTCGTATAAACTTCCAAGTATTACTCAAAACTAAAATAAAAAATAGAGGGGGGGAGCATTCTGATGCATTCAAAAGTTGAGTTCACTGCACATTTGTTTAGAAGTATCGAAAGTTTGAAAACCACTGAATTAGACAATTATTTTGACCGTCATCACCATCATACAAACGGCGGCCATGTCGAAGGATTACAATGTTTTATTAAATTTCAGTTTAAAAAAGTGTTTGGAATGTTAAAATGAAATGCAAGGAAAATATGGTTTTCCTCAAACCAATAAGAAAAAAAATAAAAGGGGAGGTTACTTAAAAACGTAACTGCCAGAATTAAGAGTAATAATGTAATATTAATAATTAATTTTTATACATAAAGAGGTCCTGCTGTTGTTGTCCTTGCTAAAAACTCTAAATAAGGAAACTATTCAAAAATTCATCATAAAAATAATTTTTTCTACCTTTTTAAATATTTGAATTAACTTATGAATAATTAATTTAAAAAAGTTTAAATAACTTTTTTCGGATTTCCTCTATCGTCTTTTGAGTTAATTCAAATATTTGGAAGTAAGTAAAATTATTAAGAGTAAATTGTAGACGTACACGTGAGCTTATATTTAGAATACATTGTTTGTCTCATTATAAAGTTTTCAATTTCAGTCTCGTCAAGAACAGCACCCTCTTAACTTTTCCATAAAATACAAAATTAAAGAATATAAACTTTCAAGTTAATTAAACAAAATAATTATTTCAAATGAATACTTCCTTCAACAGCACAAAATCTTAACTATTTCAAGTAATTCACACTAAATTTTGTTGCAAAATTAATTACAATGTACTTTCCATCCCTGAAAGTTTCACGGCATAAGTACCAACGTCATAACCAAAGTTGGGGTTGGGGAGTAACTTTTAGCTACTTTACTGGAAAAAAAGGAGCTACAGTTTTAACTATTTTTCTCGAAAACCTAACTCAAGTTACTTTTGGGTCTAAATTCTAATATTTTTAAGTTTAAAAACTAAATATTGCTTTAAATCGGAGCTTGATTTAGCTCTGGGATAGAACAAACAGAAAAATTTCTGCTTCAAGAATAATCGAAGAGGTGAGTGGATCGAGAACTGACTGCAAGCTCATTCTGTAAACTGTCCTCTCGTTCAGTAAAATGAGCTTGGTTGTTTGGTACGTAATGGACTAAAATTCGAGTAACAAATTGATTCAAATAAAGTAGAAGCACTAAAAATATTACTGAATTAAAATAACCAATTTAAAATAAAATTATATAACGCGTGTAATAAATTAGGTGCTTTATGGAAATTGAAATTTGATTATAGAAATTAATTTTATGAACATAAAAGGTAACCAAGCCTTTTAAAAATTCTAATTAACGAATATTATAGTCAGTTCAAAGGTAAACGTGACTGTTTATCTATTCGACAAAACTCGAACTTAAATAAATGTTCAGAACAATTTTAAGTTTAATTGTTTACAAATACTCCTAACAATCTTTTGCGCAGATAGAATTCATATAAATTCGTAGAAGACGATAATTAAATTACGAAATGAAGTTGTTTGAGTTTCCAATGTTGAATATTTTCGAAAACACAAATAGTAAATACGCAACATTTACGGTAAAAAATATCAGATTTTAACGAAATTAGGTTATTGTAAACATAAATTTTAATTCCAGAATACTTGGGCTTAATTTCGTCTAACATATTCTTTCACCCCTTCAATTATCTCTCTAAATTGTATAAAAAAATTAGTTTAATAAGGTATGGGTCCGTGTTAATCCTTATTAAATGTAAGAATGGCAGATATTCACAGTAACAGCGATTTAATCACTAGGTTTTGATTGCAAATTCAATTCTATTGGTAATGCATTTCACACACCAGTCGAGAACAACTTTTCTCTTCAACTGATGACACTGAAAAATCGAGTTTTTAAGCTAAATATATTATAAAACCCCTTCTGACTTTTTAGATCACAACAGTGTATCCAGCGCGACCAGGACTAGAAGCACAGTTTCTCGTTCCTTGATCTAACGCCACTGCTGGTTTAGCTCTAAAAAATCAAGAGCAGAAAATTGCATACGTAATATTATCATAAATAAACATTCTTTACAGACGTAAACTACTCAGGCAAAATAGAAGCATGCCGTTAGCTGAATTTCGGCTACCAGTCATATTTTGTTAAGTCAACTCTACTTGAAAACACTTAACATTTTCGTTCAAGTTCATTTTCCATAATATATTAACCTTTCATTTATATTAACTTTTTGTTGATTTAATTATAAAACTTGTTTCAACTTTTCAAATGTGCATTATAATAAAAATAATATTAACGATTCAACTTGACTGAAAGTACAGCCCAGTTTTCACACAATCACACATTTTAATATCAAAAATGTAATTTTGTAACTTGAACTTGTTTATAAATTTGATATCATAAACAATAAAAAAGAAAACCTCAAAATTTTCAACGTTATTTTATGACAGTCTCATAACTTTTTAAATTACTGTTTACATTTTTACAACCCACAAACTTCCTATTAAGATTTCAAAATATATGACCGTTTAAACATAAGAATCTGATCTCGATAGTCTACCTCTAATCGGTTCATTCATTATATTACCGACCTAAAAAAAATTAAGTGATCTTCACACCCTCGCCATAATTTTTAAGTGTATTACTTTTATAATATCGGTATGTTACTGCCTACAGGCAACATACTAATTATTGGTAAACATACCATTGCTAAAATAAATACTTTTATAGCTGGGCAGTTGAGCTAGGCTAGAGAAATCAAATCAGGTCTTAAAACATTTTTTAGACTGGCAAATTTATTTGTTTGGTAATAAATAAACGAATCAATCACAGGCAAGTCTATAAATAATACTGAGGAGGAGATTTCTAGCAAATCATTATATTTAGGGTGGGTATATGTAGGCAAGAGATGAATATTACAACATTTCTGACTTTAAAAATAAAATAATCCCAGAACAAATGTCTTTAAAAATACTGAATGAATGACAAATAAGAATAACAAACGAAAGCAATAATTGCTAGTAAGTAACTAAGGCGCAAAGCTGGTTTTCAGCCAATGACATGATTCTACTTGTCCCGGTAGCCTAGGTCTGTAAAGAAGATTCATTATACTATCTGATGTGCGGATCAACTGTTGATTGGTGCGTTTGAAATGTATTACCAATAGAATTCAATTTATCACCCAATCCTTACGGTCAACACCGTAAGTAAGTAAATTATAATAGATTTGTTTGATATTACAGTCCTAGTGCAGCCCGAACTATACTAACTACAAATTGATTGGTGGAAAATCACTAGCCCACTTTTAACACCAATCAATTTTCGCAATTTTTTACACTGACTTACTCAGAGTAGTTCGGTGTAACATACCAAGCAGACTTATTATTATAACTTAACGTAACTTAAGAAAAATTTTCAAAAGTAGCTTGTGTAGCTGTATTCTTTCAATTTGAAACGTTAGACTTGCGTTATGGGCATCTCAGCTCACTGTAGACAAGTGATTGTTTACAATAACGAGCGGAAGCAGTGGCACCAGTATGCGCGGTGTGCGAATAAACACGGCCCGTAAAAATCCTACGGATCCCAGGCAAATGTAAACAAAATTGCTCGGAGAAGTGGGAGACGCATATTGCTCGGAGTTAAAAAAAGTTAAGTATTGCACGCCGGCGCCAGCCGTCTTGCTATGCTGCTCAGCGGAAGCAAGAAGTTTGACTTGAATTACAAATAATCAGTACGCTACGATGCATATGACAAGAGCAAGGAATTATATAGTGTGAACGTAAAAAAATCTCTCATATGAGAAGTCATGTGACAAGTCATATGATAAATCATGTAGTGTGAACGGGATTTTAGACTGCATACACAGCAGAATCCAAAAGTTGGATTCCAATCCGGTTTACCCGCTTTGATCATCACATCAAAATATCTGTCCGGTTGCCACCTTCGTTTACATTAATTAAAGAAAAATGATCTGGTAACTCGGCGCCGGTAAACCTGCGTTCACAAAATTACAAATGCTAAGAGGTAATATATGGCCCATTTTAATAGTTTTTAATTTTTAATCTGCATATATTTTGAATTTTTAAAGCATATAATTCTCTGCTCTACCTCATATGACGCAGGTTCCAGGTTAGCAGATAACTACTATACCAACTGGGGTAATAAGTACCACTGAATAACTAAAATGTAATATTAAAAAGTAGTAATTCGTAATAATAAATATTTCCGATGTAATTAGGTTCAAAATTAATTTTCGAGAATTTTCCCTCCTCCCTCAAAATTATAATAAAAATATTCTTTTTAAAATTTGTTCTAAAAATTTCTGAAACGTCCTTCATATAAATAAAAAGAGCAAATTATTACTGGATCAAGTGTTTGCCTGACAATTGCAGCAAAACAAAATATAAAATAAAATAATCTTTAAACAACGATAAAAAATGTAGTGCAGGTTAGTCCTACCGTGGTGCAAGCAAAGAGGCAGATATTTGGAAGAGCCGGTGTTGGCTGTCTCTCGATAGCCAAAAAATTGTTAAACGGTAAGTCTACTTACACTCACATGATGGGGACGTTCAAAATTCGGCAAATTCCTTAGCGCACTTTTCTGTCGACGAAATACGCAGTTGTTCTTCTTCATAATCGTCGAAATTACTAGTGTCTCCTGGACCCTTGCATCTGGGAATAAAAGGCGCTTCGATTTTCTTCTGAAACACCGCAATCCAGTCGGTAGATGCGAACCATTTGTGACCCTTAATGTCGTTGACTCCTGCCTTCAAGTTGCCATAACGTTTGGTCAAGTCGACTTGTAATAAATTACGCAGGAGATCTTTGAGATCGGAGCCAAAGTGAGAAGGAAATCTCACCTTACCCGATACAATTTTTTCATAAATTTGAATAGGTTGATCGGCAAAGAAGGGTGGATAACCGGCTGCCATTTCATAAACGAGAACACCTAGTGCCCACCAATCGACGGCCTTATTGTAACCCTTGCTAAGAATGATTTCGGGTGCCAAGTATTCGGGTGTACCACACAGCGTCCAAGTGCGGCCCTTGACTCGCTTAGCAAAACCAAAATCGGTGACCTTAAGGTAGCCTTGCGAGTCGATGAGTAAATTTTCAGGCTTAAGATCGCGATAAATCAGATCTAAATAATGGAGATATTCGAACGCCAGCACAATTTGAGCGGCATAAAATCGTGAGTGCGGTTCAGAAAAGCGACCGACTTTTCTGAGATGTGAAAACATCTCACCGCCTGGCACATATTCCAACACCATGTAGAGGTTCGAATTGTCCTTAAAATGAAACCTTAGACTGACAAGAAATGGAAAACTGATTGCTTGTAAAATACGCTTTTCGTTTAACGTGTGTTCGACCTGTTTTAATTTAACAACTTTCTGTTTGTCAAGAATTTTCATTGCATAATATTCTTTAGTGGGTTTGTGTTGCACTATCATAACCCTACCGAACGAACCCGTCCCTAATGTTTTGATCCTGTCGAAGTCGTCCAACGCGGCCGTGTTGGTTGGATTCTTTTTCCATTTTTCCTCGAAATCTTCTTTAGCTTGATCGAGAAATTCTTTAACACTTTCAGCAGAGTCTACTTTTTTGTTGGCCGTTGCGGCATTATTGCCCATGGTGTGAACGTTTAAACCTTCCAGGGCTTCAGGTAAATAATATACCCTCGACTGCCTGAAGCAACTAAAGTACACTTTTTAATTTTGGACGTGAACGAAGGACACAAGTGTAAAATCGTCGACGTCCTATGTCAACACAAATCGTCCAAATACATTGTCTATTTTTTTATTTACTTTTCACTCTATTTCTCGCACCCCACACATGCACCAAACTCGGTTTCACAGCCTTACTAAAACAAATTATTTAAAAATTTAAAACTAAATTACAAATTTCGTCGCGAGACGAGATTTTATAAAATGGCTCCCAATTGCCCAGGTTTTCACTTCACTTGAAAATTGGTATGGGACAAATTTCCAAGTCAATCGCACACTTCCGACCAAATTTGTTAGATGGCGCTGATAGTACTACTTGCATATTTAAATTTTAGTATCTCACAGTGTGCTACACAAAATTTGATCGTTTCAAATCACGGCAGGCAGTGATTGCTGTTACAGCTGCTTGAACTTGGAATAGTAACCATTGATGTAACCAATGAAAAATGCAGGCTTTTTATCACACAATTAAATAAGAGTACATTATTCAACATGGAAGAAAAGTGACACTTTTTTTTGCAACTGATGAAAACATTAATAATTTTATTCAAAGTATGAAAAGTTAAAGAAGTGCTTTAAGTGCACTTAAAAATGCATTTGCCCTTAACTTCAGTGAGTGAGAGAATGACGATACGTTGAGCGAGTAGCTGAAGAGCTGGGGCAGTAAGAAATGGGCAGATTTAAAGTGCACAATAAGCTAGAAAACGTAGCTACTACACGGAAAAAAAGGTTTTCTTAAATGAAGAATAAATATTTTCTTGAAATTATTTATTTCGTTTAAAAATATGTTTTCTTAACACGATAAAATATGCTGGTAATAAAAATGTCTGATTTCTTCAAGAAAGAATATAATTTACTAGAAATATAATTTTGATCCAAGAATGTTTAGCTTGAACAAAGAAAACTATTATTCTAATGATATAAATGTTAACGTATTCTTAAAAGGAGTAACTTATTGTTGTAAAATCATTTTGTAGTTCTCAGCAAAGAAGAAAAACTTAGATGAACCATGCGCATGTTATTATATTCATGCAGGTTAGATGTACCCGATCCAATTATCCCATTCCAGCTTGTTGCGTATTTGCATAAGTACATATTATATGTATCGTATTGTCATTGTACAACTTTTTAATTTATTGAAAAATTGGGTAATCTTTCTGCTTGTGACTATAAGTTTAGTTATAAATGGTTTAGTGTCATACTATTATGGATAAATTTGTAAGTGATAAACTGTTAAAATGGGATTTGGAAAATTTACAGAAGGCTTTTGAAAGTAAGTAAACGTTACGTTAATTTATTTTTTGTTACTGTTTAATATTCAAAATGATTTTAATATTATTTGGGTATATTTTATTTCTATTATTTATAGACCGTGTGAACATCTTTATGAACCTCCTCTTTGTGAACCCCCCGTGCGACAAGATGACGCAGTTCGAACATAAGATCTTGCAATTGTGCATTTTTAACAGTGCATCATGTAAAGTAATAACACGATTGTAATGTTTTATAAATTAATGTTTCAATTAACGTAGTAGTCACAGAAAATTATTTATTTAATTTTATTTGTTTATTATTTTGATTGAATTAATACTGGTAATTAATGTACGAATATTAACTAAGTTTGGTTTGTTTAAGAAAGTCAAATTGATGGGATTGTTTATAATCAATTGGAGGAAAAGGATATTAAGGAATTGATTCCAATTTAAGGTGTACGAAAAAAATTTTCAGCAAGATCCAAAGTTTATCTCCAACTTCAAGTAAGTAGAACTACTAAATTTTTCAAAGCAATTCTTGAATCTTTGAGTGTGTGAGTAAGGTTTTGGATTTAGGACAACTCGCCGCGGACCAATTGCCGCCGTCAACTAAAAATAGTTTAAATTTTATGATTAACTTTTTGAACGCTTAAATTTGGTGAAGTTCTCGTATAAAAACCATGGATGCAATAATTTGCATGTTTCAGATCCGATTTTATGTTTTGTATCGAGCGTTCAAAGAATTAATAGTTGAGTAACTGGTCGGAAAATCATCGTTAAGTTGTCGTTAAATGGTTAACGATTACTATAAAGATCTTGTGACCCTTGTACTATGTTAAGAAAGTTGGTAACAACCCATTGATCTTATCATCATATCATCAATGATCATAAAGATCTTGTGACCCTTGTACTATGTTAAGAAAGTTGGTAACGACCCATTGATTGGTTAAACAACCAGCATCGGTACTAACATTGGTTTGTTTTACCAACCAATGAGTTGTTACCAAATTTGTTAACAAATCAGTACAAGTGTCATGCAGCCATAAAATGCAATTTATTTATTAAATGTCTTTGTTAATAAGTGATTTTTCAACCAGTTACTCAATTATTAATTCTTTGAACTCTCGATACAAAACATAAAATCTGATCTGAAACATGCAAATTTTTGCAAAAAAAAAAACATGGAGTAAATCGATTTAATCGTCAAAAAGTAGAAAATATCCGGGGACTTGACCAAATTTAAGCGTTCAAAAATTTAATCATAAAATTCAAATTCTTTTCAGTTGACGGTGGCGAGTTGGACCGCGGCAAGTTGGCTGCGGCGAGTTGTCCCAGCCCCGGTTTTTGCCTACTTATTTTAAAAATAATAATTAGCATTTATAGAAATATTTGCAACGATTATAAATTAATTTATTACTTAAAAAACTTACTAACTTTCAGTTACTTGGCTGACGTTCAACTGAACTACTCCGTGTGTTGCAACTACTCTTGGACCCGGTTTCATAAAAGTTTAAAAAAAGCGCTAAATTTAACTAACTTTAACTATAAGAAGCCAATAGAAATTCACCGTTATTTTTAACGGCCAGTTAAAGCTTTTATGAAATCGGTGGTAAGTGTATACAGAGTATTGCTAATATAAACAGACAAAAGTTAACGCCATAGGTAGCGAGAAAGCTCCCCTCTCCCATGAAAAAAGTTCATGACAGAAGTTCACTTTTTTAACGCTCGAGATGCTACCTTAAGCTTTTTCGAAGCTCTACGTTGGAGGCTCTAGCGTTAAAAAATTGAACTTCTATCATGAAATTTTTTAACTTTAGAGGACGCTATAACGTCAGCTTTTCTGCTCCCTTATGTTTACATCCTTTAATAACTATAATTATTATTTCTTTTAGGATAGCCAAGCGGATTCATTATCAACCGATCCATACTCCACCTCATCAGAATCTTTAACTGTAATTCCAGAAATTTTATAAGTATTCTGTTTTCATTAAATAATGTTATATTAGTTATAGTAGGTACTTGTAAGTCTGTTTGTATACAAACCTTGTACTATAATAGTACTAGTATAGTTACATTATATATTATAATTATAATAATAAAACATGTTAAAATATTTGTTTGATTTATTTGCAGCTATTTAAAAAAGAATTTTTTAATTCAAATGGTATCTATTTGAACCAAATAAATTTTTTGTTACTTCATTGAAGAAAACCATATTTTAATTCAACAATAAACTTACGTGGTTTAAAAAAATTATTTTTCTTAAATCAAGAAAATATTCATTTGCGGCTATTAAAAACAGAACCTCTTGATTTAAAAATGGTAGCTATGTGAATCAAGTAAATTTTTTATTACTTCATTTAAGAAAGCCATGTTTAATTTAACTATATTCTTACATGATTTAAGAAAACTAAATTAAGAATATTTTTTTCTTAAATAAAGAAAATATTTTCGTGCGGCTATTCAAGTAAGAGATTTTCTTGATTTAAATAGTTTTTATTTTAACCAAGTAATTTTTTTTTTCCGTGTAGCTATATCTAGGGAACTTTTAGCCGTTATATGTTATATTCTCTAATCTGTCTTATATTCAGCCTCACAATGGTCACACTGTAGCGCCGTTGATCTGCCAATTCTGTAAAGATATTATTTGAAACAACGGTTACCGATGATGCTTGAATTTGCGGATGTTAGGTATAAGCCGCCTTGTCCGTTGGCTGATCTCTACTTCATCGCTAACCTAAACCGCTTTCTTTACAAAGTACTGCATAACATCTATAACATCTGTCCCGCCTTTGCTCTTTTGCACTGCTGCGTTTTCGATAGGTGTTGGCGTTCAACTGGGGTAGACTGATTAAACTCGCTAAACACATGACTGTCGTTGCGACTAGGTAACGAAATCATCAGCTAACTTAATTTTTTTCTTACTGTGAGTTTTTATGCGATGAAGAAGGTCAAGAGAGTTCTGCTCCCAATATACTCCGTTAAGTCAATTATGCTATGCTAAAGCTAATCATCCGGGGATATACATATCGAATCACTGGGGTTATATTGGATAAGGAAATAGAAATTCATATTTGGCGCTTTACAGCTATTGAGTGATATTTCTAGTGACATTTATAAATGTCACTAAATAGCTGTAATAGGTATGAATTTCTGTTTCTTTTGCCGATATAACCCCAGTGATCTAATATATTCCCGGATGACTAACTATTCACTATTTTAAGAGCGTTTTAGTAAAAGAAAAGAATAAGGAAAACAAAGACGAATTAGATGATAGTATTATAAATTATTCAATGATCTGTTTGAAGTTTTCCTTTGTCATCTTATTTTTTCTTAGTTTCATCTAACACAATTAGTTTTGTCACTAGCACAATTATTAGGCTTGCCACTAGTCGCAGGCAAAATTTTAGGTAAACAAATTATCATACCAAAAACTCTTGGAATTTGAATTTTTAATGCCTCTAGGTTATGTTTGAACACCATACTTATTTTCAATATGATGGTAAACTTAATCAACAAATCTTTGACACAGCAATGGAAAGCCCTATCACCCCTATCTCAACTACCATCTCCAATTTAGTAATCAAGAAAGTAATAGAGGGCTTTGAAGCGGGTCCATCCGTTGGGGGAGGAGAATATCTAACTTACTATACACGGATGATACGATTATTATAGCCAGCTCAGAAGAAGAAATAGCTGAGTTCCTAATACGGCGAATAGAACATGAAAGCTCAAAAGTGGGTCTGAAACTTAATAGATCCAAATGTGCGCTGCTGGTGGTCGACCAAGCAAAGGTTCTACCACCCCAAATGACTGATATAAGCGATATTGAAAGAAGAAGCGAGACTACATACCTTGGAGCACGCATATCGGAAACGAGAGGTTCCAAGGGTGAAATTAGAAAGAAAATCGGAATAGCAAAGACGGTGTTAACAAAACTGACGACGATATGGAAAGATCATCATATCGGAAAAAATATCAAAAAAAGGCTGATTGAGACACTGATATTCACCATTGCCACATACGGGTGCGAGACCTGGACAGTGAAGGCGGCGTGCCGAAAAAGGATAGAGGCCTTCGAGATCATGTGATATCGAAGAATGATGCGCATCTCCTGGACAGCACACAGAACTAATATATCAATTTTATATCAAAATATATTAAAAGGTTTAATTATTTTAATCTTTTGCCATTTTTTGTATACAGTGTGTTCACGAAAAGTGGTAACAGTGAATAATTCTTAAATATTACTAGATACAAAAAAAAGTTTAAATAGTTTTTTATTCAACTCCAAATTTTGTATTGGAAACTGCCAAAGCATATTTTTTTATTTTTTAAATTCAACCGGAAGTAAGCATAAAATTTTTTTTCAAATAGCATCATGTCTTTTTTTTAACATTTTCGCAATCTGCAATTTTTTCTCTATAAATACCTATAAAATTTTCATAAGGTTACATAAGAAAATATTTGAGAAAATGTAAGATTTAAACAAGCAATAATAATTTCTTGATTATTTACACATAGGCATGAAAAACAAAACAGCACGACACCGAAAACACAACATTTCATTTATCTGATAAATCTTTCAAAATTGCCACCGTTTTGTTCAAGATATGATTCTAATTTTCGCAGAAGTTCTGGCGATTTGGTGATAATTGATAGATGCTAAATTAATTTTGGTTTTTAAATTTTCTAAATTTAAAGATAGAATTGCGTAAACCATCGTTTTTAAATGACTATAAAAAAAGTCTAATGGTGTTATATCATAATAATGGTATTTTGTTCTTCATAGCACCCTACATACCCGTCTGTAAATAATTAATAAATTATTATTGTTTGTTTAAATTTTGTATTTTCTCGAATATTTTTTTGTGACTTTATGAAAATTTTATATGTATTTATAGAGAAAAAATTGCAGATTGCGAAAATGTTAAAAAAAAGACATGTTGCTATTTAAAAAAAAAATTATGTTTACTTCCGATTGAATTTGAAGTATAAAAAATATACTTTAACAGTTTCCAATAGAAAATTTAGAGTTGAATAAAAAACTATTTAAACTTTTTTTTTGTATCTAGTAATATTTAAGAATTATTCACTGTTACCACTTTTCGTGAACACACTGTATATCGGTAGTATTACCACAGATTGTATTACTACCAATTTAAAAATTTCACTTTTTAGGAGTATTTTTGACTTAAATTTGATGAAAAAAATAGTAACAACTACCCCCTTCTTAAGAGCATCTCTTGGAAAGTTGGAAGGCCTAGGGATATCAAAAAAAAAGATTTATTCCGGTTTTTCCGCTTTTTGAAAAATAACGTTTTAAGTTAAATAGAAGGACCCCACCTTTGCTTTGAGATGATGAATCCCTCAGAAAATTAGATCATCAGTTCATCACGTTCATCAACAAAATGGCCCCTGTTTCTTTAGAGACTCTTCACTCCCAAGAAAGTCCGATGATCACAAATCAAAAGCTCCCTCTCTTATTTTTATAAAATCTAACTTTACGAAAACTATTCATTAGCTTATATTTATTGTTTTTAAATTTTTATGGATAACTAAAATCGGAAAGTAAACACACAAGAACTTTTAACTTCCTTTAGGTAATTATGAATTCTTTTTTTTTCTAAAACTAATTTTTTTGAATGAACAACAGAAATCCCGATAATCTATCTATTCATGAGCGTCTTTTCGAAATAATCACAGTAAATTGACAAGTTCAATTTCAAACCAAGTCAAAACTCCTACCCACTTGTGGTTATTTGTATTCAAAGGAAAGTTCAACGAAATAAGTTTGTCTAGTTTTTCTCTAAATACCTACAATTTGTTTGATTTTTTACTAAATAGAGAAGGTCAATTTTCTTATTTTTGACTGTGCACATTAATGATTACTGGTTCGTGTTCAAATTCTGGTTTAACTTTTTCTATGTTGATTTCTTTTGTAATGCAGAAGTCGATGATGTTCGGTATTTTATTCCTATCTGATTGCCAAGGACATCACGCCAAACAATTTCAGAAAATATTAAATTTATTAATAAAATCTCAACAGAATTTGATAGATTAAGATAACATTAAAATTAAGCGTTTAATGTGAAGATGAGTGTCAAATATTGGTTAGTTTAGCCAAAAATCGATTTTAAAGTTTACAGTTTTCACGCAAAGTTAATCAATCTGAAATCTCTAATATATATGATCTAAGGAAATCTCTATAAAAATGTGATTTATTTACTATACAGGGTGAATGAGACCACCCGTATCAGTAATTTTTTTTCAAAAACGGTTAGTCGTAGAGAGTTGGGTTAAAAAATTTTATTATAAAAGCCGTAATAAAGAATCAAATGGTGATATTATTATTTCCGGGAGAAATCGGCATCCCGGGTAGTTTGCTCCAAAATATCCAGAACTCCAGAATTTTAAATAGCACCATAGGTTGAAAATGGTATTTTTGAAAAGTTAAAATTCCAATTAAAATTTTATGTAATAATTTCCTAAAAAGCTCTTTCTTCTCATTTTGTATCATTTAGTATAAAGAAGCGAATTTAAGTCATAAGTTTTAATCTGCCACTTGCGTTTGACGGTTTCAAACTGCTTGAAGAAACAGATCTAATATTTCTGACATCCATTTGATTCAATACCATAGCTTATGAAAAGCTTAAATTTTAAGGCCTCTTTGACAATCGTCAGTTATCGTCACCTATAACTGAAGGTACAACTGGAGCTAACTTGTACTGTGATTGGTCCATAATATAAGTTTATTCTTAGAGTTAACAATAACTGACGATTATAAAAGCGGCCCTAAAAGTGGGTACTACTTGAAAAAGAATATAAAAGTCATTCCTTAAACTTACTTGTAATGCCCATTTTTTAAATAAAGTAATCCGATATTAGTCAGGGCATGGAAACTATGCAAGTTTTCAAACCTTATATTATGAAACACTTCCATAGCATTGTCATGTTCGTTGGCAAGGGCAAAACTATTACCCAAATGCATCGTCCTGCGATCCTCCCAATCAAAGTCGTCCTCACAAATGCTCTTATAGCAATCTATAGAAATTTGATAATCTTGATTTATTTCAAATAATCTGGCGAGAGCAATTTGTAAGTTCACATCTGGAGTAACCTGGGAACGTTGTTTAGCTTTTATAAACATTTTTATAAGAGCTTCGTGTTGTTCTCTAAAAATAATGTTACAGTAATCAACTAACATAGGTAAGTAAATTCTTCCCAAAAATATTGTTTTAATTTCCTTTATATGAAAACAGAAAACTCCTACAGTAAACTCTATAAAATCGCATTATAGGAAATCGTATTTTTTGAGAATTTGAGAGTTATATTCAAAATATTGTCGTATAGGCGTATACCTCGCGTTTTATGAGAGATTAATGAATTTATAAAGGTAACGTTCCAACACATAACAGGGTTAACCCGGTTTAAAAGTTATGAAATGTCACAAATTATAGGTAACGAGTGCGAATTTTGTGGACTTGAATGAAACAAACATTTTAAACACAACACTTCCATATCTAGAGTAGTTTCACATTTATCTTTCATTACAAAATTTTTTGGTATTACATCTCTATACTGAGGTTTACTTTTCAACCAAGTGAATAACGTTTGACCAGCCTGGTAGAAGCAATGCTCATGCATGTAAGCCTCGGTCAAAAGATGCACGTATTTGCCATGTTCCTGTGTAAAGTTATTTGAAGTAAATTGGGCCACTTCAATCGCATCGGCATATTTTTTATTCAATACCAAATCTTCAACAAGATCCTGAAAACAATCGCCACTTTTACTTTTTTCCTGAGCAGGGATCATACAACATTTGGAGTTGTTACTACTTTGCGACAGACTTGGAGTTTTGATATTGCTGTCTTGCAAAAATTCAATTGTATTCTAAAAAATCATCAAATTAAATATCAATCTAACAACGAATTTTTATGCTTCACCGCGCATGCGCGACCCATGCCCTAGTACTGGACGGGGGTGTAATCCCTTAGCTAGCCTGTCTGCCATTCCATCGCAGATCAGCGGGGCAAGCGACCCAAATAGGAGCAATTTGTGGTTCACGGCATTGATAAAAAGATAATTATAGTTAACATCTAATAAGCGAAGACTTTTAATAAAAACCAGACTAATAAGTGACAAGAACTATACATATCAATAGTTCATTAGTAGGTAGTATCGCTTTTAAGTTTTTAAAAAGTTTGAAAAAATTTGGTTCTTAGCCTGGGTTTTATTACAAAGTTTACACCATGTTCAATTTGTGAAATGAAATTATTCGAGCCCCTCTATGGCATAGTAAAGAATTAAAATAGAGGGCGTAAAAAAATTTAGACCCTTTCTCGTGACCATGAATATAATTAATTTTACTTACAGTTGTTCTTTCAATAGGACGATATTTCTGGTACTTGCTGGTGGAATTTTTTAATACGTAATTCTCCACAAAATTATAAAAATTTTCAGTTTCGTTAAATTCTTTACCCAAATCATTAATTCCATACACTAAAATTTCATTAAAAAATATTAAAAATCTTCAAATTTCGTCCGAACAAATATTTACCATCTTCTACAGATAAATTCTTGTAAACAAGGTAAGAGAGATGTTCTAATGTATCGTCGTAATTTTCAGATTCCGATTCTGAAATTTCCATACTACAATCTTCTACGATCTCCTCATTGTTTTCCAACCCTTCAGATGATTCCTGCGACTCGGCTAATTCTTCCTGCAACCGCTGCCAGTCCTCTTCATCTAATAGTATTGGCCCGGGCTCTGGTTGCGGATAATACTGTAACACAAATTTCATAAAATTGTTGGTATATTCGAAATGCTGATAAAACTCAAAATTACATACCTCATGATTAACTCTATTAAACATTGGAGGTTGAACTATATAATTTGGATGGCTTACTATATTTCTCGGAAAGTAAGTAAGGGAACGTACCCATACTACGTGACCTATTTTTTACAATTTTTTACCCCCTCCCCCCCTTGGTGACCATCCGTAGTATATGCCAAGACCCCCCCCTCCCCCTATTTTGTCACGTAGTAGTTCATAAATGTGGTTTTGAACCATTTTTTGCAATCACAAAGTTAAAAAAAAATTAAATTGGCTTATATTTGTCTTTATTTAAAAACAAAAGTCTTCTTTTCATTTATTTTTGAATATAGCTCAAAAAAGCGCAAGATTTTCCTAAAAGATAATGACTACGTGACCAAAACTTAAACCCCCTCCCCCGCCCCGGTGACCAAGCGTGGTATTTTGAAGACCCCCCTCCCCCCCCCCTAAACGGGTCACGTAGTATGGGTACGTTCCCTAATCTGCTCTTGCCGGGGGAAATAGTTATCAAACATTTCCCATTCCTCTTCTGGTGGATTATGCATAACTCTAGAAAGTGATGGTGGAGGTCTTGCAAGCGGAACCATAGATCTTTCAGATTCAAAGTTGATTTGATCCATGAGTTCTAAGATTAAGTTTAAAATTATTTTGAATTAGAAGTATACAATAAATAATTACCGTTCATGTTGAAAGTATTTGGCATCATTTGATTGGTTGCGGATAGTTGACCAAAATTTTCTTGACGTTCGTTGCCTGGATTGGCATGTGCGGCCAACTGTACAATGGGGTTAACTCTACCACAGACTGCTTCAAATAAATTTTCAAAAACCATTTTTAAGTGCTACACTGAAATAAATTTAACAGAAAAGTTAAGAAAATTTAACAAAAATATAATCATTGTTGGTTTACGTCACTTGAATTTCCGAATAGACGCGTAGTCAAGTTTTGTAAAGTTTTGCTCTGCTTGGCTTTGATTCGAATTTTAACTTTATCCAACCAGACCGAAGATTACAAATATTTCATACGCATTTTCTCGGAAATTACTGATGAGTGTGTCGTAACATTTTCGCCTGTACCAGGTAATCACAAAAAAATGAATAACAAAATACTTTACCTTCTTACAATTTCGTTTACTTTCGAAGTTAAAACTGAACGATGCAATATCACAATTTACAATTTTACTATATTATCTTACTGTTATTATTTATATATAGAGTACGGACTTTTAAGCTTAAAAAATCGTGAAAATAGCGCTTAAAATAGCACAAAAAATTGTCATTATATGCATAAAAATATGCATTAAACTTTAACGTAATAATTAATTAGCATTAAAGAAAATTTCTGAAATAAAATTTATTTGAAAATAAATAACAATAATAAAGCAACAAAAAGTAGTAATAATAAAAAACACAATAAAATAATTACTACTCTACATCATTTCTAAAAAATGCAATTACTCTAAATTTTCCGTTAAAAATTTATTACGGCGATCAATTAAGATGTGTTTAAATTTGGAAAAACTGCGTTCTACCTCCACACTGGTAATACAATAAGGTTTTGTGGTATTTCAAGGTTCATTTCTTCATTAAAATTTCCATTTAAAACACTAGTTATTTGCTTTAAGTATTAAATCCAACATTTATTGCCAATACTTTTATTAATTTTTTATTTATTTCTAAATCTATCTCCTCTAGACCTTTTGAAGTAGCATTTTCAAATATATTTACTAAATTACATCTATAGCTTCTTCTTTTTTTTATAAGTTCTTTAAATTTTTCAAAATTATCTTTGTAGTAAATATTCGCTTCGGGGTTCAGGAGGTAGAGGAACTCCAAGCAACATTTCTTTAAAAGCTTGAACTCTTAGTGGAGCCTTTACAAAAATTTTCTTTTCATATTTTACAAGCTCGTTTACCATTGGAAATTGAAATAAATGAAAGTATTTATGTATCTACTGCATTTTTTTTTAAATTTATTCAAAATGTGCTAAAATAAGCACTAAAAAAGCTTAAAACTAAATCTAAGCATAAAAGTATCAAAATAAGCATATAAGCATGAAAAAAATAGCACCAAGTGACTTATTTTTATCAGATTCATGGACATTTGTATCAATTACACTTCTGCTATCAATATTTCTGTATAGCAAATTTTCTAGAAATCCGTACTCTATTTATATATGTTACCGGCAATCTGCAAAATCGGTCAATTTGCACAATGCCTAGATAATGTGCAAACCGACTAAGTCGTAAGGTATTGTGCAAATTCACTAGTACTTTAGACAATCTGCAAAATGGCTACGATGTTTCAGGCAATGTGCACATTGTCTTTATTGTTAGTTAATGTGAGTTTTGAATATGCGCGTACTTCACATAGCCTAGACATTGTGCGAGAGGTTACTTAAATTTAACGAACGGTAGTTACATTTTCGCGCGGATCCTACTCGTGCCATGGTGGTTTTCATCAAAATTGACCCTCAGCACATTATAAAAATACCCCTAGGCCCGTGGATTAAGGAAAATGGTGGATCTTTGAGGGGTGAAACTCGTTTGTGTGGATTCTAAAAGCAGGGCGGTTGTGCAAGGAAAAATCAACTTAAAGCACTCCTCGCTGCGCTCGGGCGCTTTAAGCCATTTTTCCTGCACATTTACTATTGAAAACCATGATTTTTGCTCGACGTGCACTGCTAAAGCATCCCAATGCAAGTGTCGCTTCGGTTATCGCCGCTATAGCATAGCATCACTTTATGAATAGAGTTTGTTTGAAGGCGAAGCCTCCATTACCTCTTTCAACGTCTGAGAACATCGATGTGGATGGTTTGAGTATGAAATACTAGAGCGAGCATAGAGCCTTGTATCGTTTCAAAGTAGAGTGTCGACCCGCGCAAAGGCGATAATCAACCTTTGATGAATAAAGAAAAAAGGTGGGATTGTACGATTGAAAAATTTTTCTACCGTACTTGCCCGTGTACCTTCACTTAAGGACTGATCTAGGTTGGTGCCGAGACATGGTTATCGCCTCTCTACGCAAAGCTAAGACTAGTTCAAACTACACGGACTGTCAATAGAATGCATTGATTCACCAATCCCGAGCGACTGAACTTGAAAATTGCTATGAAAATCGTGCTTTTTTAAATTCGATTTTTGAAAAAACAGGTGCATTTAGGGCATTCCGTCTCCGTTAATTCTCTTATTTAAAATATACTCTTTCAGAATACATCGAGGTTTTAATCGTAAAATTTGTATTTTAGGGACCCTAATACAAACATACAACCAAAACCTGCTATTATTTCAAAAATGAAAATGCAATTTAGACATTCTTCTCTGTAATGGGCCAATTCATCACTAACCAAACCACATTAAAATACTATTAAATTCTCGGTGGCCCTCTGTGATGCCGATTAGCGCGATTTTTCTCCAACGGAAGCATTTTTAAGAACTGAAATATTTACCTACATTTTAGTAATTCTGAACTTGTATTAAAAGGCATAAGTACATGTAATGTATAAAAGTGCGTTACGAAAACGCGAATGTTAAAATCTGAAGCTCAATTAGTTTGTGGGCTTTTTTATCTAATGGATATTGACTATAAGAACACAGTGGCGTTTGAAATTTTGCACGTTTTTGCTTATTTTTACTTCACATACAGAGCGACAAAAAAAAATATAGATACAAATACAGGGTTGCCAAAAGATTATCATTTGTCATGCAAATAAAAAAGTACTTTTATAAGTGTGTTAAGCTTTTTACATTTTAAATAGAATATTGCTTTCCCTTTCTGGGAATTACAAATCCGATTAGCGTGGTAGATTAGTCCCCATTTTACATATTTCCGATAAATCAATATCGATTTCACCACAGCGTGTGGATGCCCACTGAAAGGCCAAGCTAAGAAATTCTGTATAGTTTGCGATTTGAACCCAGAATTTCCGTTCTGTACTCAACCAGCGGTCACATCACTCCACGGCTGTGGCTACTTTTATAAGTAATCTTTAAAAAATTCGTAGAACTTTTTTCCTACCGTTGTCATTATTATAAAAAGAATTTTAAAAACACGGAAGAAAAATCGAGAAAAAACCAAATATTTTGAATTTTTGTTGCTGATGAGGATAATTTGTTAGTTACGACCAAATATGCTCTGTATCTCGGTTGAAAAATATGAAAAATTATTAGTTTTTTAACTTCTAAGAACTCGGAAAATATAGATCCAACTTAGAAATCCATTCAAATAGTATTTGATTTTATAGCATTTTATATACTCTTCGAGGTGAGCGGGTCTTACTTACTAGCGGCGGCTAATCAAATGCTAAGCATTTATGCATGTACGCACAAGCCTAATTACCTAAAAAAATATTTGTATTTTCCAAAATATTGCTAATTTTTTCTGCCCACCCTTCAAGTTTTTCTGCCGAGTGTTGCCCAACCAAAAAAAAATGCTGGCGCCACCATGTGCGTGAAGTTAGCCCCCCTTTTTTTGAAAATGTGATTTTTTTTATTTGTGCTCAATTGTGCTCAAGTTGTGCTCAATGTGCTTAAAAGAATTTTTTGATTTTGAACAAAAATAACAAAAAAAATTAAAAAATACACTTTTTGACGCCAGCCACCCTTATTTTGAAATTGCAACTTTTTTTGGTTGTTCTCAATTGTGCTCAATGTGCTTAAAAGAATTTTTTAATTTTGATCAAAAATAACCGCGTAAAGCGCGAAATAAGATTTCGACCTAGCCCCCTTTTTTTTAAAATTGCAATTTTTTTTTATTGTTTTCGATTGTGCTCAAGTTGTGCTCAGTGTTTTTTCCGATTTTTTTTGTTATTTTTGTTCAAAATCAAAAAATTCTTTTAAGCACATTGAGCACAACTTGAGCACAATTGAGCACAAATAAAAAAAATCACAATTTCAAAAAGAAGGGGGCTAACTTCACGCACATGGCGCCACCACTGTTAAGTAGGTACTCTCTGATATAGGAAACCGGGGATCCGTTGAACTTTTTTGATTAAATATTTGCCCCTTATTACTCAAAAAAAACGTACCTATTTTTTTTATAGGATTTCAAAAGTGAGAATGAAAGAAAAGGGTCAACTGTCAACTTTCTGTAACAAATTTTCGATATTTCCAAATTATTAGTATCTTTTTTACCACACTTTTCTCTCTCTTTCCAAGTGACCCACGGAGTAATATTAAAAAAATACTAGTGAACAAAATTTGACCGATTTCTTAAAAAAGTTTGGCATCACTGATCTAGGCTATTCATTTCGACATAAAAAATTGTGTCCAATTTGTAATGTGCTAATGTGTAATAAAAAATGTAGGTATCCTTAAGTAGAGTGGGGGGGGGGGTCTTGGCATATACTACGGGTGGTCACCGAGGGGGAAGACAGGGTAAAAAATTAGTTACATAGTATGAGTACGTTCCCTAATTAGTGCTACCCGTTCAAACGGGGGAGTCTAAAAAGGGAGGCATAACGTTCAGGAGTGGACGTATAACGGCTGATGACGAAGAAGAAGTTGGTTTTCCGATTGGTATCCAATTAAAATTGTTTGAACTTTGGCTAATTTTCTGCCTTTGATAATCAGGAACCTCACAATGGATATTTTGCATTGTAGTCACCACCAACCCCTAAAGTAATGAATAAATTAATACAATTAAAAAATGAAATGGCAATTTTTTTAAACTATTCAAGATTCAAAAAAATCTGAAATATCAGATACAAAAACACTCTCAAAAATCCGGATGTTTTGTATCAAATTTGTCTAGATTATCGAGATTCTACTGCAATTTTGATTTTTAACAAAAATTTTACAATGGAGATCAATGCAATCGGGTCACGGGTTACGCCACTGCATAACGACCACCAATTTAGTTATCTATTTTTACAAACACCCACAATACTATACTGAAAATTTCCATTATATTATTAGCCTTTGTTGGAGTATTTGCATTAGGATTAGGGCGGATTAGGATGTTAAAGTTAATGGTGGTAGCAACAAAGTTAATTATTATTCCTTATTTGTAAAACTATCTCATTTCCGATTTTTTTAAATCAAAGTAACCGATTCGATAAGTCACATTCCGGTTCTTATGAATTATTCTAAATTGCTAGATTTCTCTAAATTGTGAAATAGTACCTAACGTATTATAACATTTGAAAGGTTGTAATAACTGTAAATTACATTGCGTAAGAAAAGAGATTTTAATTTGTTCGAGTGCACGTGGACTTAAAATAAGACAAAAAAATCGTTAAACTTATGCCACCCCAGATAATTATTGAAATCAATAAATTACTACCAATAATCGTAATTGATGGTAATCGATCGATTAATAATTAATTTTTTTATTTACTGAAAAGCGATTAAAAAGTTTCGAAACGTCAAGAATTTTTGTCATTTCCGCTTTAATTTAAAGGTATACGTTAAATAAAGCGGCGTTTGTTTTGTTAATATGGATAGTAGTAAATAGCGGGAAAAGAATACGATCTCACGATTCTTCAATAATAAACGAGGCTCACCGGAAGTATTCGAGGTATTTTCGTTGATTTGGCGCAAAAGTTACCAATCAGAGCGTAGTAAAGTAGCTTCCGTCTTCCGTCGCTCTTGCAGAACATCTCTTTCACATTACCTGCGTCTCTCGTGTGTATACGTACGTGCTAAGCTTGTGCTCTTCATTCTTGATTGAATATTGTGAGAAATCGTTATCGAATTAAACCTACAATAATGGCAGATGTGGCAAACGATATTGTGTAAGTGTTTTTTGATAAAATTATGGTTTGCTTGTTGTAAATTGACCTCATAAGCGGCGTTCTTGTTTTTGGCGGTATATTGTCAAGATGGCTACCGGTGCGGTGTTTGGAGTGGAAAAAGCCGGTAAGCTTGATGCTAACGTGTGGCTTTTCTAGCAACCGGTTGATTGTACCTACCTACCTCTTCAAGGATTTTCGGTTTTCGTAACCGTTTAATTTATTCTCGTTTAAACTCGTTGGGCCATTTTGACAAATTATGCCGCGAAAAACCGTTAAAACGTCTTTCAGCATTTCGCTTACCTTTTGTTTTTTAAAACGCAACTTTAACAACGCAGCCTACTGTGTTTAACGTGGTGTTACTTTTTTCAGCGATGTGGTCGCGGAAGTAGACGCCAAGAAGAAGGAAGTCGTGGATTCTCCCACCAAAGAGGACAAGAAGGTGGTCGAGGACAAAAAGGACGAGAAGGAGAACGGCGATTCCTGCGAGGCCGAAAATGGTAAGGATGAATCTGACGAGGTAGAAGAAAAGGAACCGGAGATCATTTGTCCCATCAAGAGGAAATCGACCTCTGGAAAAGACATCAGTGACCTGACGCCGGCAGAAGGGGTTTCCCCTGAAAAAAAGCCAAAATTGGACGAAGTTTCCGCAGAAGCAGAATCCAACGAAGCTGAAATCGTTGCTTAAACTTATCGTGACCTACTTTAGTTTTTTTTATTATTTACTTTAGATTAATACTTAACCTAGAAAACTTTAATAGTAAAATTGCATTTACATACTTTCTATGATATGTACTAACATTCCTGTAAGCAGGAAGTTTTTGTGCTAGGTTACGTTAACTACTTAAGGTTTTTTATTATTGTTCTCCTGTGTTCTACTTTATTGTCTTAAATTATAAATTGTACTAATAGCTGTTTAAAAGGTTGATTACTGACAAAAGTAATGTAAAATATTTGAAAAGATGTGTCGCTGCGTTAGGCTGGTGTAGAGTTATTGTTTGTTTTTAAATGTATATTGTGGTGAATCTCTGAAGCCATCTCTTAACATTGCCACTCTTGACTTTTTTGCAACAAAAAAGATGTGTTCATATCATTCAAAATAATACTAATAATTGCCTATTTTGTACTGCTTTGTTTTTATACAAAAATCAGAACTGCGTTGTAAATTGCCAAGTAACAGACTAAACAGTATTTTCCATACTAATAAAGATATCTTTAATGTTAGATTTAAAAAAAAACCATGTACAAATATACTAAACTATCTCCGGTATTGGCAATAAAGAGTTTGTTTCCACTTGATTTATTGTTTTATTGGTCATCTCCAAAAATTTATTTTACTACTCTATGGTTGTCTAATGACACTTCTTTTTTTTATTTTTAATTCATGAGTTGCTTATCTAAAATCTAATTTTAGTAACCTTGTGCCTTGGCCATGAAGTAAAAATGTCATTGAACTTTTTTAAGGAATAAGTGGGTACAAAATTTCATGTCCCTACCACTACCTTTTCTCTAATTCCAACTTTAAACTTAATTTTTCTTTCATAGTGACACCTAATTATTTATAAATGCTAATTAATTCCTTTTCATCTTTTTCTAATCCCTTGTTTTTTAACTCGTCTTTCTTGTTGATTTATTCACTTAATTTTTCAACTTAAATGCTTGAGTATCATTTCTGCATTATTCTAACAAATTTTCTTCACGGTTGCATGTAAGTAATTACTTTTAAGTGAAATTGGCTTCCGTCCATGTTAAACTTGTGAAGAAATAACTACTAATTTTATAAACCCAAGTTTTTATTACTTTACTTAATTTGGGAAAATTTGATTATTACAGGTGGGTTAGCAGGGCTGACAGGTGTTGAGTAGCACCTGTGAGTGAATTTATGTTTAATTTGATTTTTATACTATCGTAAATCTTGACAAGTGCCCATTTAGCTCTCCAAACGAACAGCGGGGGTGGACTAGCCGGAAATCTGATGCATTTTTATTTAAAGCTCTTTAAATTTAGAACCTTGCATCATAAAATACATTGAACTTTTTATTTAAATACAAAAATGAATTAGTCACTTTCAGATAACGTAGGTAACTAAAGCTAATTAGCAACTTAGAACAATTTATGAGAAAACCCTGTTTTTACAGTTAAAATAATAAATGCTAATTGTTTATCTGTGTAATGTAAATTTATGAAAAGTCCTTATCATAAAGTTATTTCATAATATGCAAAAAAGATAACAAAGAATGTCGGTAAATCAAAAAGTGCACATCTGTTTGATTTGAATAAAATTGTCCACATTTCTTGGTTTCCTAAAATCGCGTAACGTAGCTCGGCCTCCGGCCTCGCACTTCTTGCCAATTTATATAGTAAACTTTCATTTAATCTATTCATGTGCGTCAGTCGTGGACTCATAACTGATAAGATCCATTTTTCGTTATATACCACAGTTTTTGGGAGAGGATTAGAAACCCTCGGGCCTAGTTCATTATCCGGTACTCGAAGATATTAAATTTATAAAAGAGAACTCAGCGGAATTTGATAGATAATACTAAAATGAAGCGTTTAAAGTGAGGATGAATCACCAATATCGATTAGTTTAGCCAATAATTGATTTCAAAATTTGTAATTTTTATTTAGTGTTCACCTCTATTGACTTATTTTGTCACAAATCCGTGCACTCGGATCGATTGTCTTACGCTCGGAGAGTAGAGATTGTGAGAGCACTTTTAGTTGTACTTACACCATCGTACAGTTAACGTCCAGCAAATTTCACGTTTTAGGGATTTTTCCCCCCTTTCTTAGTAGCACCATTGTCGAGTTGGAAAGTCTCCAGGTATATTATTAACTAGTACAACGTTAGCCAAAACGGCTTGGAGTGTTGTGAAGCGACCGGAGGGAGCACAGCGGAACGTGATTAGAATTTTTCACTATTTTTAGTGATAGAATGAAAAACGACAGAATTCCAAAGAAAATCCTTTTGTATAACCCGAAGGCAAGGATGTGCCCATGGGGGGACCTAATGTTTTAAAAAGTTAGCAAAAACACTTAAAAGTTGATCAATTTGGCATTTTATTTATGTCTAAATTTACAAAAAGTTGGCAATTTTGAATTAATTCAGTTGGCAAATTTGAAATTTCCCCCCCCCCCCGAAAAAAGTTGGTTGGGCACGTCCCTGCTCGAAGGGGAGAAAAGATGTCGGCTGCCTAAGAAAACGATGGCGCGATCTATGAAGTCGGAAAGGAAGACAAAAATAATTATTAAAGGGCTTTAAAATTTTTGAACAGAATTTGTATTTTTTACCTAAATAACTCCCGATTAAAAAATTTTCAAGTTTGATATTATTAATTTAAAATTATTAAACAAAATGTTTATTTTTGACCTAGCTCTCAAAAATTACCCTAATTAAAAAGATTTTAATTATTAAACAAAATTTTATTTTTTACCCCTCTAAAAAATTATCCCTTGGCGATTATAATTTTTTTTTAATTTTTGAAAAATTTACAAGTTGTATATTTATAATTAAAATATTTAAAAATTATTAAACAAAATTTTTATTTTAATCTTTCTCAAAAATTACCCCTTATCAATTAGAATTTTTTCATTGTAGGTGTAAGCATAAGTTTAATATTAATATAATTAAAAAGCAAAAGTTCACAATTTTTTTAAGTATTTAGAGGTTTAATTAAAGTTAAAATAATTAAAATTACAAAATTTTTAAACAAATTTTACTTTTCCTCCTTAAAAATTTCCCTTTGGCAATTAAAATTTTTTCACAATTTTTGGATTTGTTCTTTGCTTAAAATACTATAAATACTCAAGACTGTGCTGTTAATAATACCTAGTACATATTTTTAAATGGCACAGTTTAACTAACATAAGCTCTGATAGATTTGAAAACGTAAGAATATTTAGAAAACAATTTTTGGTTTTTCATCCATAGAGATACGTTTGAAATATTGTTCAACTTTTTAGCTCTTTTTTAAAATAAATTTGTGATCAGGAAGTGAGCGGTCAGTAGCGGAAATCTCGTTAATCCATGAATACGCGTCAGTAATGAATACAACTGATAAGATCCAATAAATTTTTATATTATGCAAATATAAAAATTAATTGGACAAATTACTTTGGACTGAAAATATGTAGCTAGCGTAAACAATGATATAAAAACTTGTTAAATTTTGCAGCAACACAATTTTTTCAAATGAAATTTTTTAATCTAAAAATTTAAAAATCCGAATTGAATCATCATTTCGGATTATCGAGGTTGCACCGTATTGCACAATGTTGCACAAGTTTGACAAGGTCAAATTCAAATAATGACAACCTAGCCGTGACGTCACAAGGGTAGTACTGGGATTTCAAACACAGATTGCCAACAAATACCATAAGAGAATTTATATAAATTAAAATATATTATATTAGTTAAATAAGGGTTTTAGTAAAAATACTGATAAATAAGAGACATTAAAGAGTGGTTTTTTAATTTTAACACTTTTATTTTAATTATAATTTTTTCTTTTATTATTTAAATTAACAATTAAAACACATTATTTAATGTCTATTGTTTCTATAATTAATAGCAATATAAAAAAAAGCAATAATAAATGGCAAAATTGTGCGTAGAATTTCTATATTTGAAATGTTTGGAACGCAAAACCATGAATATAACCTTGAAATTTTTTTAACGTTTGGGAACACTTGGGAAACTTGGCTGGTAATATTTTTTAGAAGAAAATTTATATCATAAGTGCTACCTTTTCAGAATTTACCATAAGCATTTCGGTTTATTATTTATTTGTATAAAACTGTACTAACCAGATTTATTTTTCAGTGTGTGAAGTTCGACTGATACTTCAAGGTTATGTCAGGAAGATAAAAAATTTTCTGTATAATTTACTATAAAATCAAATTAAAAGCGGAGCCTAGATTTTTCTTAAAAATGGTTGAATTATTTCCCCATTATTATTTTGGGCATTATTTTGCTTCAAATTCAAAGAGCGCCATTTTCAGTTTGAATCAACCAATGAACGAAGAACGAACGACCGGCACAAGTTTTGTTTGTCACGGTCAGCTGATGTTTTGTTTAGCCGATCGCGATAACTGACGATTATTTTTAGTGACAAATATTGATAAATTTCTTCCATTAGTCACAGTGAGTAAATTAAGTTAGTACAGAGCGTATGTACACTAATAAAAAGTTGTAAAAATGATGCACTTTTCGTTCTTCATTTTTGCTGTATTTGTCGCCGTTGTGGCGATCGCACCAGCTCAATCCGAGTTGCAGAGGTAATCATCAATTTTGTGCCTCGTTTTAACCATGTTTTATTTTGTATAATATTTTTAGGGTTCCTTTGTATAAATTTACTTCCGTTCGCCGGTCATTACAAGATGTTGGTACCGAAGTGCAACATTTAACAGTCCGGTACGGTTCATCACCATTCCCAGAACCTCTCTCAAATTATTTGGATGTAAGATATTTATTTTTGGCTTTTTTTACGTTTAATTGTAAATTTTTAGGCGCAATATTATGGTCCGATTTCAATTGGCACTCCTCCACAATCATTTAAAGTTGTTTTCGATACAGGATCTTCTAATTTGTGGGTCCCTTCCAAGAAGTGTAGTTTTACCAACATTGCCTGCTGTAAGTTAACAAGGAGATTTTCTTTATTTTCTTTTGTAATTGTTGGTTTTTGTTAGTGTTACACAACAAATATGATTCGAGGAAATCCAGCACCTACAAGAAAAATGGAACCAAATTCGAAATTCAGTATGGATCTGGAAGTTTGAGTGGATTTCTGTCAACAGATACTGTTAACGTAAGTTGTTTACTTATTATTTGTCTGGTGATAAGGAAGTGGTTTTTCCCTCCGGCTTTGGAAACCAAAATAATATCACATGAGCTAATCTTATGATTAACTTAATCACACTAAATTTTGAGGTTCTTTTGTTTTTCTGTAGTTTTTTCTCTAGAATTTGTCGCTTTCTGGTTGAAAATAATTGAGAGAAACTTTTCTTTTCCATTCATGCATTGAATATTTACTTTAGAAGATAACAAATTCAGCTGCAGTTATTTAATAAACGACAGCTTTTATTTTAAACAAAATTGAATGATAAAAAATTTAACACCTTTTTCATACTATCAGTCGAAAAGTAAATATTTAGTGCATACTAAAATAGTTTTGTTATTTAAACTACAAATTATCAGCTTGTAAAAGTTAATATTAAATTCCAATTATTCCATAAGCTTCCAGCTGTATATTATTATTATTGTATTCTACTTTTCATAGTTCTATTTGCTATGTCAGATTAGACTGACTTTGATGAAACTTAAGTCTTTCAATAGAAAAAGCATTTTTGAAGTAAATGAACAAAAGTTGCATGAAAATAGTGCCCAAGCAAATGCAAAACATTCAAAACAAACTTAAAATGAAGCCGATACTGCGAACTTGCATTCTCAATACAGTGACAATGGTGAGAAATATCAGCAATTCAGAAAGGAATAATTTTGTAGGTCATTAAATGTTCTACAAAAAAGTCCACTACAGTATATATCTTTTTGAATTTATTATATTAACTGATGTTTTTTGAGCTATTTATCAACTCTGAACACAGGAAGTAATTTATTGAACCAGTTTTTGGCTTCTATACGAAGTATAACAGGAATCCTATGTTTTGGTCCTGTTTCCGTCTTTCTGCATGTTTCAAATTTAAGAACTATTATCAGCTTAAGCTTAACGAACTAGAAGTTTATCTTTTTAATAAAATTTGTGATTTATCAACCCTAAAAAAATCCGAATTAATGAATTAAGTCGAGGTTTCTTTTACATTTAAACTAGAAAGGTAGTTATATAATAGAAGCCTTAGAACTGCACTCATATTGCTTGCTGACAGCTGCCTGTTTTAACACTATTTGGAAAATTGCTCCAACGTCCTTAAATAGCGCCTAAAAATTGCTAGCAATTAGCAAGCTGAAATTACATGCAAATAGCGCCTAAACATTGCTAGCAGATAACAAGATGAAATTACAAGCAAGTTTCTAGCAAATAGCGTCTAAAAATTGCTAGCAAATTCCAAGCTGAAATTACAAGCAAATAGTGCTTAAAAATTGCTAGCCATTTTTTGATTTTTTTAAAGACAATTTTATTGATACTAATAATTATTAGCACAGGGGCGGATTTAGCAACTTTTTCGGGGGGGGGGGCGATTTCATAAATTGCAGAATATCATCTAATATTTTTCGGACTCTTATTTTCATGTAATTTTTATTTATTTAACTTGAAAATGTTATTTTTATAAAATGGACTCTTTTAATTGTATAATTTTTTCGAATTTCTTATTGTTTTTGCAACAAAGGCCGCAGTTTTATTTTTAAATTTTTTTTATAAAAATTGGAATTTTAGAATGCCCTTTGCTACGTGCTCATAGAACCTCATCTTTTTCGAGTTGAAACTTTCCGCATTTCAGTTTATGTTTCAAATAAAATTTTTATCATGACATGACCTTACCCATTAAATTTGTAATATCTCTTGAACTATTAATTTATTAAAAAAAAAACTAAAAAATTTTTGTCAGAAATTTTGTTTCGAGAAATGATAGTTTTCTTGATATTTTATCTTTTTGAAATTAAATTGAAAAGAGTGAATTAACATTGTTGTTTTTTACATATTTTTTAATGAGAATTAGAAAGCAGTAATTTAGTAATTAAGTACACAGAAATTGGTTGATTAATGTGTTGTTTTCTAGTTGTAATATTTTATTAATTTTTTTTTAATTCACTTAAATTTTATGTTATGATTTAAGATTAATCTGCAAGGCACGCTTTTACTTATCTATCTCACATATATTAATCAACTCAATTTTATTTTTTCAATTACAGTAGCAGCTCGATTATGTAAACCAATAGAAACCAGAGGAGTTTATAAAATAGAATGTTTTTATTTAGACATACTCAAATTTACACAATTTTAAAAGTAATTGATATAATCAATTAATTATTTCGTGATTTTCTTTTAAATTTTTTTGGAAATAAACTTTTCTGGTTTGATTTTTCTCTGCACATTTTCAAAATCAAAAAGTAACTCTATTGAATGCTTTTTTGACTTCTTTTCTGCTTATTTCATTGTTTTCTCTTTCTAAATCGTCATATTCTCTTTCATCATCCTAATTAGTACTTTCCTATTCATTGACTTCGGAATTGTTTCACTTTTGAATACCTTTTTTAACGATTTCCTTATTTTTTTACAATATAATTTCTCATGTTTTCTCTTTTCTTCGAAAACCTTTAGCTCTTAAGCTTCAGCACACCACACATTCCTTAAGATTGTAAAATTACAACTAACTTTTAAATTTCCCATCTCTGTTTACTTGGTTATTTAGAATTTAGTTACATTTTTGTATTTACAAAACAAGATTTATTTCAGCTGATGAGTTACAATAAAGGAACGAAATAATAATGTACATTTTTTATTGTCTTAGGTGGGCGGCATAAATGTAAAAGATCAAACTTTTGCCGAAGCTATTAATGAACCTGGTCTCGCTTTCGTGGCTGCCAAATTTGATGGTATTTTAGGTTTGGCTTACAGCAGAATCTCCGTCGACGGAGTTCCACCCGTTTTCAATCAAATGATTGCGCAAGGACTCGTTTCTCAACCTATTTTTTCCTTCTATTTGAACAGGTAATTTCATTTTTTGATGTCTTTAAATTTCGTTTTAATTACGGAATTTTACAGAGATCCTGCAGCAGCACAAGGTGGAGAAATTATTTTTGGTGGATCTGACCCTGCACATTATAAAGGAGAATTTACTTATTTGCCAGTTGATAGACAAGCTTATTGGCAATTTAAAATGGATTCTGTCCAAGTTGGATCAAAATCTTTCTGTGAAAATGGATGTGAGGCCATCGCTGATACTGGTACCAGTTTAATTGCAGGACCTGTTGGAGAAATTAAGTCTATTAATGAAGCTATTGGTGGAACACCTCTTGTAGGAGGCGAATATATTGTTGACTGCGACTTAATTCCAACATTACCTAAAATTGATTTTGTTTTGGGAGGAAAATCGTACACTTTGGAAGGAGCTGATTATATTTTACGGGTGAGTAATCCGTTATTTCACTTTGATAACCTTTGTATTATCGATTAAAATATCACAGTTACGAAAAAAATGTGTTTACATTTTTCTACATTGCAATAATTGTTGTAAACAACTTGGGGTTTTTTTCGTTGATTAACTCATTGCAACCTTTAGCACTCTGCATGACATCTTCACAATTTAAAATTTTCATTCCACATTTTGGATTGTGGTCTTTGAAGGAACACAGAAAAATTAAGAGTTTTAAAAACTAGAAGCAAAAATTATTATTGGCAAAAAGCGATTTTTTTAAATGATGGTAATAGTAAGGGAGTGCTGGAAAAACTAGGCTTACGAAGCGGTCAATCTGCAACAAAACTGCAATTAGGATTATTGTTTTCATTTTACTCGACATTCAAATGAGTAGACCAATTTCTTTTTTCGTGTTTACGTAAACATAGGCATCAAAATTGTAGGAAATTAACAATTATTAAATTTTTTTGTACTATTCAGGAAATGAATGACAAAACACGAAT
This sequence comes from Rhagonycha fulva, assembly GCA_905340355.1. Taxonomy (NCBI): domain Eukaryota; kingdom Metazoa; phylum Arthropoda; class Insecta; order Coleoptera; family Cantharidae; genus Rhagonycha; species Rhagonycha fulva. The sequence continues at coordinate 44,082,990 of HG996556.1, forward strand.
TACTCCTTAATAATAATAATCAAGTCTTATAAATTTTATAATTAAATTGTTAATATTAATAAAATTATTATTTTAATATGTAGAAAATCTACAAAACTTATAAAACCATAACTTGATATTATATTATAATAGTAATAACTTTTGTTGCACGAACATTATCAAATGTACTTATAAACATGCAAAAAATGTACAAGGTTATGGTATACATACATAGATGGCTCAAATGAACTCTGTAACATTCATTTTTGTACTGTAAAATCTGCATGTTTTTGACAAAAACCTTTATACTATCAATGTTATCAATCCCCCATTGGGGTCGTGCAAAATAACATAATCGTTTTTTGCTAGTAACTCAATAATTTTCCTATTTTTTTTTTTTTTTTTTAAATTTTGCGGGGCGGTCAAATGTTCCGGTTTTCACGAACAGTTAATAATGGTGAAATATCAATTAAAACACAAAATTACTTAAAACAATGAATTCTAAAACTAAACTCATCTTGTCAATAGGAAAATTATTATCTGCTTATAGTGGACCTCGAAGTCCATTCTTTCATGATACAGAAAATTTACTTTTGTTTTGGTTTGTAATGAGAGAAATCTGGCAACTCTAACAACAACTGATGTATTTTCAAAATTTAGAAAACGCCATACTCATAATTCATACATCCAATTACTTTAAGTTTTAGATGCCATTCTATTAACATAAAATTTTAGGTTTCACAAATGGGCAAGACAATTTGCCTCTCTGGTTTTATGGGAATTGATATACCACCACCAAATGGGCCACTGTGGATTCTTGGAGACGTTTTTATAGGCAAATTTTATACTGAATTTGATTTTGGTAACAATCGCGTTGGTTTTGCAATTGCTGCTTAATTAGTTAAAAGACCAAAGTCTAGGAATAAGTTTTTTGTAAAGTTTATTAATTTGATTTTTCACTTTAAATGTAATAACGTTTGTTCTCTCTTACATAATAGTAATAAAAGTGATATTTTAGCTTATAATTAATTTATTTAAAAAATCTGTGCTTAATTAGAAGTTGAGTTATGACAGATACACTTCACTACATCTAGATTGGAAATTTTTTACATTTGTAAAATAAAGTTTTACATTATAAAAAATGAAAATTGTAGTAGTTGCTGTTGATGCTATTGAAGTTATTAATGTGATTGGTGATGCCATTCGTTTCGTAGAAAAATTTACAGACCTGGATTAGATCCTTTTGTGCTTTATGATCTTGAATAAATTCAAAAATTAAAATGTGAAATATGGGTGTAGTGAAGAAACTACAAAACACATAGTGAGGCTGTTGCGGAAAATTAACCCAACTGCTAGTATTAATAGCAATTCAATGCTGGGATCGAAGTTTTTTAGAAGAACTTTACTCTTTTTTGTGAACACTCCTGAACTGTAAATGTGAAAGAAGAAAAGTATAATGGGGCAAAAGTAGCAACAGGAAACCCAATATAGTGGTGTTTTGGAGTTTGGAAACAAAGGTTCCGATGCCTTCTTCATGGTCTCCCTGTATTGTTACAAAATGCAAATACAGTTATTGTGACTTCAACAGTAGTTCTTCACAATGTAAGTATAGACTCAAACAAAAAAAAAATGAAATGGTTTATTAAATTCCCTTTAAATAGTTCAACTATGGTTCAAATGATCTAACTTGGTCTTTTATCTGCTTTGCAGTTGAAAGATACTTATAATGCATTTATGAATGAAAAAAATTTAAAACGTGAGCATTTTAACTACAAGAAGTTTATATTTTTTTATGAATTTCACTTTTTATATTCTGCAAGATGAAATTTGATAATTATTAAAATAAATCAAAAATGAAAAATACTCATCTTTACTAGTGTGATGTGTTAAAGATTTTTTAGATTTAGTTGGTTTAGTTTTGGTTTGCTTCTTGATGTAAACAGGTGAAAAACTAAACAAAATGTAAAAGGCATTCTGGTCTTTCTCACTGTTGGTAACCTTAGCGGCAGCGCCAGTAGAAAGTTTTTTCCCGTTTCTAGAATATTGTAAATGCAAAAATTCTAACATTTCTTTTTTTAACAAATTTTCTTTGTGGTTGCATGTAAGTAATTAATAAACAAGATAGTTAGACAAAATGCCTTTTGTTCTAAATGGAGAAATTTCAGGCAGATCCGATTTAAAATCCATTTCAAAAATAAAAAATGCAAATTTTATTTTGCTTTTTTGGGTGGTTTCAATCTTTTGCATTTTTTGCCTATTTAGTCTTGAATCAAAATTTTATATTTTTGCTTATTTTTTACCTTATTTCTTAATTTTAAAATTTAAATATTCTACCTATTTTACATGGAATAATGGTAAATTTTGACTTGAAGTTTCAGCGACCTCTCTTAGAGAATTATTGTAATGTAAATATAAAACTTTGCTCCGGCCAAGCCTTTTGTGAAGGTAAACTTTTATTGCTGTCCTGTGATAAAATAAACCAATAGTTCAATTCCCTTTGCTTTCTTTCTACTTCACCACAGTTACAAAATTTGTTATTGTAGATAAATTACTGATAAACCCTCTGATATCATCCAGGGAATGCAGTGAATGGTGAGAATTTTATGATTCTAGTGAATTAAAGACCTGTCTAAGAATTGAAGACACCAGTGGATAAAGGTGCGTCATGTCACAAAATACGAGCAATGCAATGCCAAGTAAATCTTTAAAAAAAATGTACCTACTAAACTGAAATTTTTTTTAACCCTTTCAACGCTTAATTTGACTTTATAGAAAATAAATCTTAAAAAGAAAATTTCAAGAGTTAGGTGTGATATTAGTACGTATTGTAAAATATAGAATAATTTGCTAATAATTCTATAATTGGCCTATAGTCCACGGCTTATAAAAACTATTAGCTTTGCACGCGGAAATAAGACCTTTGTCGCCACGCCTCTCAGGCACTGTTTGTCTATCCATTCGTCATTAAGGAACACCTGGCAACATCTTTTTAGTATATTAAAGTAAAAATAACAGAATAAAAGAAATTTTATAGAACACTATTTTATGTTTTACATCGAGCGTTGAAAGGGTTAATAGCAGTAGGTAAGTTTTAGATGTAGTACTTTCCTTTCGTGAATTTATATCTTGTGATATGACATCTTTATCCACACGTGTTTTCAATGATAAGCTTTTTACGAGCGCAAATTATGAAGGCATGGAAAGCACATAAATTTGGAATATATAGAATATTGTTTTTCAACTGTAATTATTTAGCAACCATAAAAGTTCAATAAGTACCTATACCTATTTAATTAAATTTTTCTGCGATAATCCAATATCTCACCAGTTAAAAATGCTTTTTTAACCTTCGACTTTAAATGACTTGCACGCCGAAACTATTACAGAACTATTACATATATTATGCTGTAGTGGACTTTTTTGTAGAACATTTAATGACCTACAAAATTATTCCTGTGAAGGGTTCCAAAACATTGCACCTCAACATTACCAAAAGTTGAAAGTGATTCATTATTTCTTCCTAGAATACACAAGCATAAGCGATATCAAAACTTCAGTGGATCAGGATGATCATGAAGACTTCCTTTTGCTTCTGTCTGGAAAGGAAGAAGAGTCGGTCTACCAATAACTCTAATCTCGTTCATTTTATCCAACTTTTTTCTTTTTCAAGTTTCTTTCTTCTTCAACGATGTACCTAATTAACTTACACCTCACCGTATGACGTCAGGCGTGACGTACCAACATGGTATCGCATGGGCAATATCATATCTTATTAGTATACTCCTTATATCACGACCTTGGCCACAATCTTTTATATATACCCACTCTAGTCACAGTCGGTCCCATTGAGTAAATTGAGTTAGTACAAAGCGTTTAAATGATTCACTTATTTTTTTTCATTTTTGCTGTATTTGTCGCCGTCGTGGCGATCGCACCAGCTCAAACCGAGTTGCAGAGGTAACCATCAATTTTGTAGGTACTTCGTTTTAACCAGGTTTTATTTTGTAAAAATTTTTAGGGTTCCTTTGTATAAATTTACTTCCGTTCGCCGGTCATTACAAGATGTTAGTACCGCAGTGCAACGTTTAACAGTCCGGTACGATTCGTCACAATTCCCAGTAGTACCTCTCACAAATTATTTGGACGTAAGACATTTGATTTTGGATTTTTTTATGTTGAATTGTAAATTTTTAGGCTCAATATTATGGCCCGATTACAATTGGGACTCCTCCACAATCATTTAAAGTTATTTTCGATACAGGATCTTCTAATTTGTGGGTCCCTTCCAGAAAGTGTAGTTTTACCAATATTGCCTGCTGTAAGTTAACGAAAATCTTTTTTATTTCATTTTTAATTTTTTGTTTTTGTTAGTATTCCACAACAAATATAATTCGAGGAAATCCAGCACCTACAAGAAAAATGGAACCAAATTCGAAATTCAGTATGGATCTGGAAGTTTGAGTGGATTCTTGTCAACAGATACTGTTAACGTAAGTTGCTTGCTCATTATCTTTTTGGTTTGCTCATAACTCAAAGCTTCCCTGCTTCTCAGGAAACCAAATTAATATCACATGAGTTATCGCAGTAATTTTGAGATTTTTATGTAGTTTTTTCTCTGGAATTTATTGCTTTTTGTTTTAAAATAGTATGAGAGGGAAAATTTTCCTTCCCATTCATGCATTAAATATTTATTTTAGAAGATAACAAATGCAGCTCCAGTTATTCAATAAAAGGTAGCTTTTTATTTTTTTCTTACTATCGGTCTAAAAATTAACATTTAATGCATACTAAAATTGTTTTATTATTTAAACTGTAAATTATAAGCTTTAAAAATTAATATTAAATTTTAATTATTTTAATGTATTACATTCTGCTCTTCACAGAAATTCACATAATAAGGTATAATAATTTGTCTGCTATGTCAGATTAGACTGATTTTGATTAAACTTAAGTCTTTCAATAGAAAAACTATTTCCAAATTAAATAAATAAAAATTTTATGAAAATTGAAATGAAGAAGTGTCGCGACATTGCATTCACGATGTAGTGAAAATAGTGAAAAATATCAGCAATTTGTAAGGGAAAAATTTTGTAGGTGATTAAATATTCTACAAAAAAGTTCAATACATCATATACTTTACTGTAATAGTTTAGGCTTTAGGCGTTTAAGTCATCCAAAGTCGAAGGTTAAAATAACAAAATAAGCATTTTTAACTGTCGAGATATTGGATTATCGCAGAGAAATATAATAAAAAGAAGTTTTAATTGGCTAAAAGTTTTAACAAAAGATAAAATAAATGGAAACTACTTATCGAACCTTTATGGTTTCTGAATAATGAATAACTAGTTGAAAAGCAATATTCTATAATCTATATATTCCAATTTTATGTGCTTTCAATGGCCTTCATAATTTGCGCTCGTAAAGAGCTCATGTGTCAAGAAGATACGTGTGGATAAAGGTATCACAAAGATACCACAAAAAATAAATTCGCAATGTGGAAAATAATAAATATAAAATTTACTGCTATTAAGGGTCCGTTTAGAGCTCCTCCACAGTCCATAACTCCATAGGACCATTTTCAGGGGGGGGGGGCAAAATCGAAAAAAAATTTATTATAAAAAAATTTTAATCATTTAAAACCGCAAGTTTTAAAAAATTTTAAAATCTTTGGCTGGTGAAATATTAAATGTCTAAAAAAATATAAGTAGCCAAGAGCCCCCTCCCCCCTCCCCAATGGACGCCCATGGAAGCCTTGGAATTTCTATTTTGTGACATGACACCTTTACCCAATTATTATAAAACCCCAATGTGATTGGCTTACATGAAATAAACATTAACATACAGGGACGTGCCCAACTCTATTTTTACAGGGGGGGGAGAGAAATCTCAAATTTGCCAACTGAATTAATTCAAAATTGCCAACTTTTTGTGAATTTATACATAAAAAAATGCCAAATTAATCAACTTTTGAGTATTTTTTCCAACTTTCTAAAACATTGGGGGGGAAGCCCCCCATCGCTTCCATGGGCACGTCCCCGTTAGCATATTATATTTTTATTGTTTCAGGTGGGTGGCAAAAATATAATAGATCAAACTTTCGCCGAAGCTATCAATGAACCTAGTCTTGCTTTTGTGACTGCCAAATTCGATGGTATTTTAGGTTTGGGTTACAGTACAATTTCCGTCGACGGAGTTCCACCCGTTTTCTATAAAATGATTGCACAAAGACTCGTTTCTCAACCTGTTTTTTCCTTCTATTTAAACAGGTAATTTAATTCCTCTCTTTAAATTTCGTTTTAATTTTAATCGGAATTTTACAGAAATCCGGAAGCAGCACAAGGTGGAGAAATTATTTTTGGTGGATCTGACCCTGCACATTATAAAGGAGAATTCACTTACTTACCAGTTGATAGACAAGCCTATTGGCAATTTAAAATGGATTCTATCCAAGTTGGATCGAAGTCTTTTTGTAAAAATGGATGTGAGGCCATCGCTGATACTGGTACCAGCTTGATTGCAGGACCTGTTGAAGAAATCAAGTCTATTAATGAAGCTATTGGTGGAACACCTCTTTTAGGAGGCGAATATACTGTTGACTGCAACTTAATTTCAAAATTACCTAAAATTAATTTTGTTTTGGGTGGAAAATCGTTTACTTTGGAAGGAGCGGATTATATTTTACGGGTGAGTAATTCTCTATTTTAATTTGATAACATTTGTAATATCAACTAAAATGTCACAGTTACAAAAAAATGTGACAATCACTGTTGTAAACAATATAGCCATTTAAAGGATTTTTCAATAATTACTTTGTTTTTAAATTTTAAATTAAACACATTTTGGATTAGAAAATTCTGAAGAAATAATTAGATAAATGTCCATCAAGACCTCGCATACCGACGTCGATCTTTTTGTTAAAATTTTCTATTACATTATTGCATAATTGTGGCCCAAATGAAGTTCTCGTCTGGTCGATGCATGTTGCTTGGACGCTAGGAAGTCAACAAGTCAATTATGAAATAGGGTTTAAAAAAAAGGGGGGGATAGGTAGGTACTGTTGACGCGAAAATAACAATTTTACGATTGAAATCTTGATGAATTCTGAAAGAGCATATTTTAAATAAGAGAATTAACTAACTAAGAGAGAAGGTCTAAAATTTTCGATTTTCGTAACAAATTTTAAGCTAAGTCGCTCGTGATTGGTGAATCAATGCATTCTATGGTCGATCCGTGTGCGGATATGCTTAACAGTGTAGCTATTGACAATTTTGTCAGTAACTCGTATGCAATGGTAGCGAATCCGTTCTCCTTTTTAGGGCCAAAATTACTTAAGAAAAGGGATGATGCTTTTATTTAACGAACGGTTATACGGTTAATACTTTTTCGCGTGGATCCTCCTCGTGCCATGGTGGTTTTCATAACAATGAAAGAAAAGCGCAGCGTAGCTTTGGGCCATTTTTATGAAAACTACACTTATTATAAAAATAGCCCTAGGCCCGTGGGTTAAGGAAAAGGTAGATCATTGAGAAGTGAAACTCGTTTTTTCGTGGATTCTCCAAGAACCGTGATTGTGCAAGTAAAAATTGACTGGATGCACTCTACGCTTCGCTTCGAGCGCTTCCAGCCATTTTTACTGCACATTGACTATTTAAATATATGATTTTCGCTCGAAGTGCACTGTTGAAGCATATGAATGCTAGTGTCGCTCCGGTTATTCCCTCTCTTTTTGTTGCTTTTCAGGAAATGTCCCGCGGCTGGAATGAGTTTGACATCCCTGTTCTATATCACCAATAATTATTGTGGATTATCTGCAAAGACTTGATCTTTCACATAGCCCCAAAAAAAATAGTCTGGCGGCGTTAGATCACACGATCTAAGCGTCTAATAGATTGGAGCTGGAGATTGGGATCTAATGTTAAGATTGCAGCGCCACCGTGGCGGAAATTTAACTAGTCCGGGAGACATAAGAAGGATTTTTAAATAGAATATAAACATTGTATCAAACGAATTACAGTACTAAATTTTGATATTTTGTTATTATAAAGTTAAATATTACATATAATTACTATAAATGAGACTATAATACAAAGTTAAAAATAGAAGTTATGTCTTCTGCTGAAGTTCTAAATTCACCGCTAGATGGCGTCTTCCTTAGCTGGATATCCCAATGGGGAAAAGAGTCTAACTGAATAAGTATGTCAAATATCGCTGCCTGAAAGCTTACAGTGCGATATCTCGCAAAAATTCGATTTTGAGATAAGTATTGAATAAATTTGCTGATAATTCAAAATAATTTTGATTTTTTGTACAAAGTCATAAACATAACACACTTTATCATTTGAGGTTTTGCATTGATGTTCAGACTCCATTGCCATTTGTAAATGTCTGTGACTTTCCTAGTCGCAAAAGTTCAACTACACAATTTTACATAACTTGCTGATTAATTTCCTTCCTTTTTAATTGACCTTGGCTGGTATTTTAATTTGCATTATAAGTTTTCTGCTAACATATTTTATTTATTTAATTTATTGTAATAATGTTTTTAATATCATATTTGTTGTTGACTGGTTCTCCTGCAAGTTCCAATTACTAGAAAGTTTATACTTGATAGTCCGAGAGCCAGCGACAGTTTTCATCCCGGATTTTAGGAGTCGCAAAAATTTTATGGCTTATAGATACCCTCTAGATACAAAACCGAAAATGGCAAAGGTTTTTTTGATCGTATAAGGGAGGGGCGAATTTTCCAAAAATGCTAAACTTTTACTAAAGTGTTATGTAGTGTTACACTACGTATAAACGTATTTTGAAAAACAAATTTTGCAGATGACATTTTTCTTACATAATACAGAAAATTGATAAATTTTCAGAATTTAAAAAGCACCATACTCATAATTGGTTACTTTTAGGTTTCGATGCCATTCTATTAATATAAAATTTTAGGTTTCTCAAATTGGCGAGACAACTTGCCTCTCTGGTTTTATGGGAATTGATATACCACCACCAGCTGGCCCACTCTGGATTCTTGGAGACGTTTTCATAGGCAAATTTTATACCGAATTCGATTTAGGCAACAATCGTGTTGGTTTTGCAATTGCTGCTTAATTAGAAGACCAAAGTGTAGAAAATCAAATTTTTCTGTAAAGTTTAGTAATGTGATTAATGTAATATGGTCCGTTATCTCCTACATAATAGTAATAAAAGTGATATTTTAAGTTTATAATTAATTTATTTAAAAAATCTATGCTTAATTACAAATTAAATTACGACACACTTCACTACATCTAGATTGGAAATTTTTTACATTTATAAAATAAAGTCTTACATTCTAAATGAAGGCGCCTGTAACGTTTTTAAAATCAGCACAAAATTAAAAAAAAATAAATATTTTCAATAGTCTAAATGTTGCCCACACAAATTATTATTATACAAAAAAATAAAATACTATTTTCAATTTTGCAATCACATTTTCTCTAATGATCCACACCAATACTTTCCGATTTTAATTTAACTTTGATAGCCAGTTTGACACGACTTCTCTGAAAAAAAAACAAAAATTTCAAAATTTTGCATGCTGGAATAAGAAGAAAAAAAATTAAAACTTGGAAGGTGGTTGCTTTATCACAAAAATAATTGTTGGAGTATTTCCAATTAAATCTATTTTGATTTTTAAGTATCATATTCACTTCACAAGTGGCACTTAATTGTGTCTAAATTTGATGATCATGGATGCAAGTGGGTGACAATCAAGTGGAAAGTAAACTGAGATAACTAAACGTTTTTTGCAGAAGCAAAATTTGTCAAAATAGTTGCACTCTTCCAACATTAAAAGCCCTAGCCTATCGACACAGTAATGGGGTAAAAATACAAGTTAAAACTTTTTATTTTTAAAATTAGTTACATACACAATATTTCAATCCTACGAAATTATTCAAGCTTTGTGTAAACATTACAAACAATTGAAATAATTTATAATATAAAGCAACTAGACAAATTTAAGAATTTGTAGGTCACTGTACAACTTTTTTTACTTACAACCTATATAAACTCACGTTTTCTGTGGATTCACCGTACTACTAGACGAAGTAACTTTTTTACTGTGTTTAGATTTCTTCACATAAGCTTCCACAAGTTGTTGTATCTTTTGGGGGTTAATCTCGCCTGATTTGTTGTGACAAATCTAGAAAACACAAAACGTTTAAAAGTGAAACAAAATCGACCCAGACATACTTTTGGTACTGCACGCCTCAAAATGTCTTTGTACTCTTCTTTTGTGATGCGCTTTTTGTTGTAGTAGGGTTTCAATACAAATTTTACTTCCTCTACCACTCGTTCTTGACGATTCAACTTTTTCAAAAACTAAAATAAGGGGAATTAATAAGTAACCAGGGCTACTTGAATTTTCTGCCAATTTACCTTATCTTTCACTTGCATTTCTACAGCTGAATTTGGTAATTCGTCGAGGATTTTTAAGTTATCTTCATCTAACTTGACACCAACCTGTTTCGTACCTACAAATTTGAAGTTTTTTAAATCAAGGGGTTAACAAGCCAAATAAAATTATTAATTTTTAGACTTATTAGTATTATAGGATTTAATGGAAAACTTATGGAAGTTTTAGAAACAATTAGGTTTTTCTTCAGTCCCTATGAACTTGAATTTTTTTTTTTTGAAAAATTCAGTTGTTTCACCAATATAAATATTTATCCAAAAATAACTCACCTTTACTAGTGTGATGTGTTGAAGATTTTTTAGATTTAGTTGGTTTAGTTTTGGTTTGTTTTTTGTTGGTGTAAACAGGTGAAGAACCAAACAAAACGTCAAAGGCGTTCTGTTTTCCACTGTTGGGAGCCTTAGCGGCGGCGGCAGCAGGAGCAGCCATATTGGTTTTTGAAGCTGCCGCGTTTTTCCCCGTTTCGGGTGGAGGTTCAAACAAGTCCTCATAATCGCTTGAACCTGGTGAGTAGGGCGAATCCAAATCCATATTTGTTCCATCATTGTTTTCATTGTTTCGGTTTTTATTACTTTTCCAGTTGGCATTTTTGGTTGGTAATTTGGAGCTGCCTTTGGAAGCTGAAGATTTGGCAGGTGCTTTGGTTGGCGACACCTTATTTATAGGACTCACTTTGGTTGTATTTGGCACCAAACTGCGTTGAGAAACGGACGATGTCACAACAGGAGGGGTCAAAATGGTGGAGCTGAGTATATTAATTCGAGGTACGGTTAGGTTTGATGAGACTGGCGTGGAAGTGATGAGAGATGTTGAGCTGGACGAGTAAACTATTGGGGTAGAAGATGGGAATAGTGAGGCTGCTTGAGATTGCACGACTTGATTAATCACAACTCCGATTGACCTCTCAGGAGAACTTCCTTGATTGGTATCAGGAGTTATGGCCCTCACACTGCTCTGAGAATCTGCAGGTTGAATATCTGCAACCGAAATTGGGGGAGTGTGCGATTTTGAAACCTGTAGAGGGCTATTTTTTTCGGTTAAGTCTATCGACTCGGATATGTCTTCTATTTCTTCCTGACTGTCGTCTATAATTTGTGAAATACTGGATTGGGCATTTGATTGTTTAGGTTCAGGACTGGGAGTTCTAGATTTTGTAGGATCAAACGGATCGTAAGCGTCAGGCGAACTTGGTGGGGAGTTTGGAGGTTCGGGGGGCGTGTTGGGACCTTTGTGAGTAACTTCATTTAACCTATTTTCTAATTCCTCTTGTGGATCCAATTCTTCTTCTTGTTCATCATCCGGATCGTGTAAAGGATTAGAAATCGCTCTTATTTGAGGTTGCTTGGAACTAAACGTAAATTTAACCTAAAAAAGAAAACATTCGTTAAACCTACTACCATTTACATCTATATCAACAAAATAATATTCCCGTGATGATAAGATCTAATTTCCGCAATTTTCAGTTAAAAATAATTTCAATTTGACTAAAATTAAGGTGCATGTCCTCAAGCCCCCCCCCCATTTCGAATTCAAAGTACCTAAATGGTTTTTGAGAAATTTCAAAAACTATCTAATTAGTGACGCTCATGAATGGATTAATGAGATTATTATAAACGGGTGAAGCCAACGATTCTATTTCGAACTCAAAAGTTCAAAATGGGAGGGCTAGGGATGCACCTCTAAAATTACCTGTGGTTCTGGTGGTGTCTTTGGACCCATGCTGTTCATGTAACTACTGTTATTAGCTGCTTCTGGACTGGCAGCCTGTTGAGGCGATTGCTGATTAAGCGCATTTTGTAATCCCATCAAATCATTGCTGTCTCCATTATCACTATCGCTTAGAACGATTATGTCTTTTGGAGAAGGCGTTAATTCTTTGAAGGGCGACCTATCCAAATCGATTATAGCGACGGGTTTAATATTTGAAACGTTCTTTACTCGTTGTTTCTTTTTAACTGGAGGTTTAACCGGATTATTTTCCTTTCGTACACGTCGAGTTGATAAATCTTCCGATGCGTTACTGTCGCGTTTACGGCGAACTCTCTCGGTTCTAACTTCATTGTTGTCTTTATTAAAACTGACACTCACGAGAATGTTATTTCCAGACGCAAAAACTTCTTTGGAGGGCATCGGTGACCGGTCACTACGCCTGCGCTTTTTTTGTTTTTCCGGTACACCCACAGCCTCCTTGGTTTTTTTATCTTGCTTCTTCTTCTTGTCCTTCTTTTTCTTATTGGAATCGTTCGGTAAAATTACGGTAAGATTTTGTGGACGCACAGTTTGATTCATCATTCTGGGTGGCGTCCAAGATGGAGTGAAGTGCTTCGGTTCGGGGCTACGAGAATGAGACATAGACGGCGTCCATTCTCGCGAACGACGGCGTCCAACCCATTCTCTTCTTCGCGACGGACTTCGCGATTCGCTTCTATCGCGCTTCCTTTTACGTTTCAACTTATCATTTGCTTTATCATTTGAGCGTTTGCGTGGCTTAACTCTTTCTCTACTCGTACTTCGCGGTCGTTTTCTCTGCCTCGACCTAGATCTTGGTTTACGACCTCGTGATTTTGAACGCGAAGCTGTTCTTCCTCTTCGTTTTCTCCTGTCAGGAGAATGAGATTTCCTGCCCCGCGAAACCGAACGACGGATTGGCGATCTCGAACGACTTGTCGAGTACGACTTCCGGCGCATGTCTTTCCCGCCGTACCTCCTGGATGACGATGAATCACTGCTTACTGATTGTGATTTTCTACGCACGTCATCTCTTGCATTTCTCACACCAGGAGACGGAGATCTGCTACTCGAAGGCGTCCTTTTACGGGTGTTTGAACGGGAACGTCGTCGAGTTGTTGGATCTCTTCCAAATTTATCCCTTTTAGGTTTGGTTTCGACCAACGATCGAACATTGTATCGCGCAATTTCACGCCGCTTTTCTTTACGCTGCCGATCCCTTCGATTGTTTTCCCTAATCTCCCGATCTCGAATTTCTTTCTCTTTACTCTTACTATCCTTCTTCTCTTTAGATTTACTCCTCTCCCGCTCTTTATTTTCTTTATCGCGATAATTACGTTCTTTGTTGCTCTTACTTAACTTTTTAAAAACGGGTTCCTTCGTTTCACTTTCAATTTCTTCATTTTTTATTACTTCCAAATTAACCTCTTTTTCAACCTCTTTTGGCACATTTTCTTTTTCTTCAATTTTTGTTTTGGATTTGTCCACAATTTCTCCTTCTTCACATTCATCCGGTCGCGTAAAATCTAGTTCGGACTCTTTTGCATTAATTTCCAATGCATCGCCGTCCGACGCCATTTTCATTTCCTGAGTTTCTTCAAAATCGTTTTTATCGTCGTCAGATATCATCTCTGTATCCAAACCTGCCAGACCTTCCCTTAACGATGCCGGTTCTTTTTCATCCAAACAAGGAGTGTAACTCCGTTCTTCTTCGCTGATGTCTTCAGTCATGTTCCTAATATCACTGAATCCAAACGGCTGATCTTGGTTAATTTTAATGAGAGATTCGTCTTCCGAGTCGCTGTAAAGTCCTGTACACACCCGCTTTTTCACCGGTAATTTTTTAGTCACTTTAGCTTTATCTTTTTCTTCATCTTTTTTAACTGGAGATGGTGGAGTTTCATCAATTTCGGTACTTTTTGCAGCTTCATTTTGTGCCATCATGATGTTCAGCTCGGAATTCTTGGCTAAATTTATACTTTCGGCGGAATAAATACTGAAATTGGGACAATCGTCCGATGGTTCTTCGTTATCACATTCTCTATGCTTCTCTTCTTCCTCTGCAAACGATTTACAAAGATAATACTCATTCTGATTGGAAGATTGAACGGTTTCAGACTGAATTTCAGAAGACAAGGTGGGTGAGGTAAAATCGTTGCGTCTTGTAATATTAACGGGTTCACTGGTCGATGTTACAGTTTCTTCTTCTTTTGTTGTTTCGTCTTCGCTCTCATACATCGTCATGGGATCGTATTTATCCGATTCCGCCTTCTCCGTGTCTATGACCAGATCACTTTCACTTTCGTTATCATCGTAGAGATTCGCGTTGGATACATTTAGAGGAGGCGGGCTCGGACATTTTGCTTCTTGTTCGTCCATTTTACTTGTACTAACTGTTTCAATGTCGCTATAAATATCAAGTTCCGACCCGCTATTACCCGGCGATCCATTTGGCACTTCTTTCTCCTCTTTCTCTTCCTTTTTCTTTAGCTTCTCTTTTGAACTTTGTGGAATATCGTAATTGTCTAAGTGGCCATGCATGGAGTAATCTTGCATGCCCTCATTACTGTCGTTTCTTTGAAAATTATTAGAAGTTTCACTGTTAGAAAATTCTACGGTCGACGTTGGTACCGTATTCGATATTCTAGTATCACACGAATGGGAGTTGTTCATATTGGCACTGTACGACCCTAAATGGTAAAAAAAATAGTTAATTTTGTGTTAGATGATACAAAATACACGGGATTAGTTATGACGTTAGCTCAATGCAGAAGGATAGAGAATTTGCATCTAAACAAATATCAAATTGGGTAACAAGGGTAATTATTCTTGCAAATGTGAGAAAAGCTACCTCTTATTTTAGTATCATAAATTTACCTCCTTCATTGCCTGAAGTATTTGGTACTGTGGGCCTTTGATGTACGTAAGAATCTGCACCTCCTAAGGCGTTGGCTCTGCGATATTGGTCAGACGAATCCTTTTTAACATTTTTACGAATATCAACTTTTACAGTGCCGTCCTTTTTGAGGGAAAGAGCAGAATTTTTTGAATGAAACTGTGCTTGACTATTTAAAATGCTTCCTAGTACATCAGAAGATTGAGTTTCAATTTGAGTAATAGCTACAGCTGCCTTATTTCTAGCAGCTCTTCTCATAATAGAAACGTCTGATCTGTTGGGTCTACGTGCCACTAAAATATTAACACCTCCTCCACCCTCAACTTCCGATTCAGACTCAGAAAAATACTCCAATTCGTCACGTGGAGCAAACATATGTAAGGAAGGTAAGCCAGCCTGATGTCTACGTATGGCGATATTGTCTGCATTAGATTGTTGTACCTTGAATAAAATAACATGCAAGTGAGATTACAGTTGATTTTGTGTTGCAGTACTGACATCCTTCTTTTAAAAAAATGAATACTACAAATTCAAAAATAGAACTGTTAGTTAACAAACGTTTTGAAAACAAAGTTGCCATAACAAAAATTAGACTGTGTAAAATTATGTTTTAAAGCTGGTTCACACTACATGATTTCTCATATGACTTAAGTCTATATGACACGATGCATAATTTTACATATTTACATGTAAATGATAACTAACCAATAGAAAGAGCGTATTAGTTTCCATCAGACGTTTTTCATTGGTTAGCTACCATTTACATGCAAATTTTATGCATAATTATGCACCGTGTCATACGGGCTTTAGTCATAAGAAAAGTCATGGCTAAAATCTTAGACCATATAAACTTCTACGGCTAAAATCATGCCATCATAGCAGCCAATCATAAAAGTCATGACTTCTATAATACCAAAAATCATATAGTCTGAACGTAAAAAAATTTCTCGTATGAGAAATCATGTAGTGTGAACGAGGTTTTAGTAAATCTGTATACCTTCACATCAGGCAAAATTTGACCAGAAGTTTTAGGTGCACACATTCCTAGCTGCTTAGCAAGACGTTCTTTAACACTTTTGGGCACCACAACTCGTTTATATTTTATTCTAGATTTTCTCGTCTTTTTTCGCCGCCTATATTTACGTGTTTTTGTCTTTATTGCCATTTTTTCGCCTGTGGTTTCGTTAATTTCATATGTAATTTTATATTTGGTTCGTTTGGTTTTCCTCCTTTTGCGCCTTTTGGTGGTTTTTTTCTTTGTGATTCTTGGGCGACTTGTGGATGTACTGGGCCCAGGTTGGCTGATATCATTTTCTTGGTTGTCTGCGTCGTTAGCTGCGGGGGGATTTAGACGTTCTCTTTGAAAAACTATTCTGGTTCTTATTCTTTCACTCTGACGAGTTCGTGGTATCAATCTAAATTCAAAAAAAAAAAAAAAATTTAAGTTGTAATTCAAAACTTTCATGAAAAGTTGTAATACTTAAACTGCCAACCTCCTATTAACTTCAGATAATAAACATTAATTATTATTAATACTTTATTTATTTTTGTCGGCGGCACAGATGAATTTTTATGTAATATGATCGGCAGGTTAAGTGTTACTATATTTAAAAATAGCAATAGGAAATGTATAAAATAGGTGAAACTTTAATTATTACAAAAAATTTACAGTTCAACATTTTGACTAATTACATTCCCCTACAATTAAAGTGCATATATGGGGAGACAATGGTGGATCTAGAACCAAGTCAAGGGGGTGGCGGGCTTAATTTTACAATATTTTTTTTATTTGTAGGAATTTTTTAGCCTAAGAGGAATTGACGCGACATAGAAATACAGCACACATAAAAAAGCTGTGTTTCTTTGGTGAGGAACTCAATCTTGAAGCTTTCGTAATAAATAATTTCATGACTTACAATTAGTTCTATAAAAGAGCCAATGTCTTTTTTTTTGAATTTCTGTGAATATCTTTTGTTATTGATCAAAGGTCAATGTCGTATCTCAGGCCCGTAGCTAGGATTTAATTTGGGGGGGAGGGGGACACTTGTAAAAAATACATTTTTTTTTTGGTGGTTTTCCTTCCGAGAATTTTTAGGTCTGTTTGGTACCACAGTCCTAGTGCTACACTAACTACACTACTACAAATTGATTGGTGGTACAATTACCAACCCACTTTTTACACCAATCAATTTGTAGTAATGTAGTTAGTGTAGCACTAGGACTGTGGTACCAAACAGACCTTTTATTGCTATAAACAAATTTTCCTTCACTTTCAAAAAAAAATTTTTTCTAAACATTCCTGGCTACAGGCCTGTCGTATCTGTTACAGTAGGTAACCGTCACCCCTTCTAGTAGATTTAACTTAAAGCATTTACCCTATTATAATATCAGATGCGCAAACCTTGTGAATGTTTTGGAAATATATACTTCTAAAGAATACCAACAGATGGCGCTAGTAAATTCATTACTTTTTAGAAAGTCTGTTGATGATTTTTGAAACTAGTGCCAGAAAAAGAGGGGGGCTACAGCCCCTTATTTTTTTGATAAAAATATCCTAACGTATTCTTACCTTTATCAAATTTTTAAAATAATTTTTTCAGTTTCTAGGGTAGGCTAATGCCTGGTTGCACCACTTACCTAGCTTAAAAGTGTTAAACGTTCCATAACTCGGTAAGTGCCACTTATTTCATTGTAATATGTAGCAAGTACCTGATTATGTACCATTGAACACTTGTAAGGGTCAGTTTGACCACCTTTAGTTAAGTGGTAGTTAACGCTAAACTAATAGCTGACAAATCAACCCATTTTCAGTTAAAAAAAAACCAATGTTGGTTGTTTAACCGATCAACGTGTGCACACTAATGTTTGCACCCATTGATGACCAAGACTAGTCTAAAGTCGTATTGAAATGACCACATCACTAATAGTTAAATCGACTAAAACGAATATTTGGTAGTCAAGCTCTTATAGCCAGTTTTACCACCTCTAGTGGTAAAAGTAAGTAGAATCTAGTAACTATTATTATATCGACACTCCCAATGAAGGACGTAACTCATTTTTACATATCGTCCCCCTTATGCCATAACCACGAATGTGCAAATTAATAATTTTTTAGAAGAGCGCAATTAAAGCTTTAAACATACGTATATAATTTAGAATTAATCAAATTAATGAGTAGATAATACGAAACACAGTGTAAAGAAAAGATTTCAACAAGTTAATTTTATTAATTTTAACATTATGAATGTATAATTAAAGGTTTAATTGCGCTCTTCTTAAAACTACTAATATCACATTCGTGGTTATGGCATAAGGGGGACGATATTATTCAGGAGAGCGATTTGATATTACGACTATTTTACCGCCTAAAATGAAAAAAACTTTGAGATACAACTCTTTTCCACGATTATCTTTGGAATTATTGGTTGCAGAGAATTTTGTTTTTTTAGTCATAACTCAAATTTGATATTATACAGGGTGGCCCTTTGAAAACGAAACAGACGGGATTGTGGCCAGCAGAATTTTTTTTAAGAAATGCAAAAGCACGTCAATTTGATCATCGAGAGGAACAACTTTTGCGAGCAATGTCACTCCCGTATTGTTTCATCCCTTCGCGTTGTGATGACAATCCCTTAAATGTTAATAGGGATGATATGGCAAGTAACACCTCATTTGAAAGGTTTTGCTTCCCTGAATTCAGTTCTATAATTTTTTTAAAGTTTTATCAATTATTCAACATAAAAATTGAAGCTGCAAAAATGCGAAATAAATCCGATATTTCAAGACATTTAAGGCTGTTCTCTCGCAACCACTTTTTTATTTACAATTTTCTGACTTTATTTTTGAAAATAACGAGTTAAAATTTTAACAGTATGTCTGAAATGTTATTTACAATATTATGTCGAAGCGCTTTTATCGCGAATAAATAAATCGCAAAAAAAAATTTTGGCTTCGACATAATATTAAAAATAACGTTTTAGATATACTGTAAAAATTTGAACGCGTTATTTTCGAAAATAAAGTCAAAAAATTGTAAATAAAATTAACGCTAAAATGCGCGTATCTCTTGCATTCGCGATTTTTTTACACATTACTTTATTTTTTATTGTACGTTTTTGGTCAGCTACTGTTATTGTACACCAGATAGTCCATTTTCTATTTAAAATCGAATTTTCATTCTAAGTGAGAACACAGCCTTAAGAATAAAAACGGGAAAAACGCTTGTACAGGTTGATTGTAATTTTAAGGGGGCTACTTTTACTGCTATAAGGTTTGTTTGTGCAGCAGTTTGAAACGGTTTGCAACAAAAAATTATTACTTAAATTTGAAACTGCGCATGCGTCTGACAGTTGCAAACCGTTTCAAACTGCTACAAAAACAAAGCTATAGTGCTATTTATAAACATTGACAGTTCAACCCTTGAAGTGAAGGGTGAACCACCCTTACAGTCTTGAATGCAATCAGGAATTGAAACAACTCTTTCATCATTTCATAAATTTCTGTAAGTATCAAAACTAAAGTTTCAAAAAAGCATTTCACTTTTCTGATAAAAAATAGACCCATTTTTTCATTCAAAATTCTAAGGGTAGTTTGCCCTTTACCTTAAGGGTTGAACTGTCAATGTTTATGAATAACAGTAAAAGTAGCCCCTTGAAATTAAAATCAACCTGTTCAAGCGTTTTTCCTTTTTTTATTCTTAAATGTCTTGAAATATCGGATTTATTTCGCATTTTTGCAGCTTTAATTTTTTTGTTGAATAATTGATAAAACTTTAAAAAAATTATAAAACTGAATTCAGGGAAGCAAGACCTCTCAAATGAGGTGTTACTTGCCATATCAACCCTATTAACATTTTAGGGGTTGTCATCGCAACGCGAAGGGATGAAACAATACGAGAGTGACATTGGTCGCAAAAGTTTTTGCATTAAAAAAAAAAAAAATTCTGCTGGCCACAATCCCGTCTGTTTCGTTTTCAAAGGGCCACCCTGTATTATGTTGAGTTATGTCCTTCTTCGTTGGGGGTGTCAATATCATTGGTTGGCGTTAACTAATACAGTAAACTCCCGATTATCCGCGGGATCGACTGGCGTGGATACCGCGGATAATCGAATTTCGCGGATAAGCCGCATGGCAAAAAAACTATGAAAAAACTACGAATATCCGGAAAATAGTGATTTTATTTCTATTATGTATATTTGTGATTTACGAAAAAACCTTCTTTTTTTATAAAAATGCCTCTTACAGCCACCGCGGATAAACCGCCCACGGATAATCGAGAGTTTACTGTAGTTGAAAAGACAATTGTAAAACTGGGCCTAAGTGGTACAACCTGGCATAAGATCCCTAGGTACGCCTCTGAGGTTTGTATGTCTGATACTACAGGCATAGGCAGGATACATTTTGTATTCTGAATCGCAAATAGGAAAAACACAATAACTTTGAATTTTATACTTCAAATAGGTACCTGAATTTTTAATAGATTTTGCTTTTGAAATTTATATTTAAAATACATTTTGCCCATCCTTGCTAATAATTATAATATAATCAAAGCTTGAATTTAGGGTAAATATTTTATAAACACTTTATATTGGTAAGGTAAAAAATGAGAACTAAATATTGTAGAATAATACACAAAATGTAGTACGCTCTGATTATAAAACGATAAATAAAAGTATTCCCCGCCCACTTCGATATTGTAAGTTTGATCAAACTCTAGCCAATTCTGTTTCTGCTGAAAGGATCTAGCCAAATAAGCCTATAAATTTAACGCCTGTTGACTTTATACGGTAAAAAAAGTTTTTTCATATTTTTTCTGAACTCAAAAATGCCCGAAAAATCTCAAAATACATGAAAACAATTTTTTCAAACTATCGCATTGCTTTCTTTCATAGAAAGCAAAATTTTTGGAAATTATTGCTTTTGCTTGACATATTTTGGGTTAACCAATGAAATTTTAAGATTATTTTTCAAATTCATTTCAAAGTAAATCAAAAATTAGAAATTAAAAGTCGTTACCAATTTTTGCAAACTTTCATATTTAATTTTTCAATAAAAAGCAAATTTTTAAGAATTATTTTATTTTTGGAATGAGATATTTTATGCCAAGTAACAATATTTTGAAATTATTTTTTTAAATCTGTTGCAAAACAAATTGAAAACCGAAGGCCATTTATTACAGACTATTTTTAAATTTTCATATTTAATTTTTTGATAAAAAAAACAAACTTTTAAGAATTATTTTATTTTTAGAATTAGAGATATTTTAGACCAAGTGACGAAATTTTGAAATTATTTTTTCAAATTGATTTCAAAGTAAATCCAAAAGTTAAGAGACCAAAGGCCGTTACCAACTTTTTCAAAATTATTTTATTTTTGGAATTAGAGATATTTTAAGACAAAATCTTAAATAAATCAAAGAAGGCCAGTACCGACTATTTTGAAATTTAATTTTTTGATAAAAAGCAATTATTTTATTTTTAGAATTTGAGATATTTTAGGCCAAGTAAAGAACTTGAAATTATTTTTTTAACTTGATTTTAAAGTAAATTAAGAACTGAAAAATAAACTAAAAAAAAACTACTTTGACATTTAATTCTTTTAAAAAAAGCAAAATTTTTGAGAATTATCGTTTGCTAATGAAATATTTTGAAATGTATTTTGGACAAGAGATACAATTTTTTTTTTTACAAAGTTTGTTATGTAATAAGACAATCATGTACAAAATTTCAGCTATTAATTTAATTTTCATATAAATTTCTACTGAAAATTCTGCATTTCCAAAATTTTTGGTGGTGTTCCAGGTAGAATTTTGAGACTTTTCTTTTACTTTTAGGGATTCCAAAGTATAACATCTGAAAGTGGTGGAAAAATTCTAACATGGTTAGCTAAGTTTTTGAAAAGTTCACTTATCAATTTTTTATTCATGGAATTTAATTATGAAAAATTTTCAGTGTTTGAGACATTTTTGATTTTTCTGACATCTTTTAGTACAAAAAACAGTTTCTTCCTTCTGAAGGTCAACAAAAACTAAATTTAAAGGCTGAAATTTTGCACACTACTGTCGTTTTACATATAACAAACTTTATAAAATAACACGCTACAATAAAATTCTAAAGGGCCATATTTGATATACTTATCCGGTTACACTTTACTGCTTAAATGGATTAAAAGAAAACTTAAGTTATCGTCTATTCATCAATCTTCTGATTTATGTTTCAGTTCTTTATTGTGTAAATAAACATGAAAATTTAAAAAAAGTACAACTCAAAAATTACAAACAGAAATAGCAACAAGAAACAAAAATTTTTGTATTAAAAAAATATAATAGTGACACAAACAAAAAAATTACTGGCAATTCAATTTCCAAAACTTCTTCAACCTTTTGTTTGCATTTTCTACTTTTCTTTTAATTCTAACTATTCTTAGTAAAACTAAAATTTAAAATCACGTTTTGGCGCATTTTTCTCCAGCTTAAAGATTTTTATAAAATAAATTTCTTAGAAAGTCATTGAACGCCTAAAATTAGTAATTTAAAAAAATTGGGTAACAGAATAGGGCACACAAAAAACGTAAGACTGTAATAAAAAATAAAATCACCTTGAAGAGTTCAAGCCCTGCCTTCCATCAAAACTCCAATCAAATTGCTGAAAGGTGAAGGTCATAAGACCCCTTGAGTCTCGAAGAGTGCAGTGTTCACAAAACCAATTTCCCACTGGAACTTCCCTTAGAGGTGGAGTTAAACAATCTAAATGATAGGCTCCATCACAACCATCACACAGCAATAAACGATCTTCATGTTCAGATGATCCACAAACTTCACATGCAGTCAGATCAATCACACTGGCAAAATCTTCAAACACATCGTTGGCTGGGTCTTCAACTGGAATAGTCTTAAAATAATCTTTATTACTGTAGCATTTACGAACACGAATCTGATTAAACTTTTTGCGATCGACTGGACAAGTATTGACACTTTTCGCCCACTCCTGGATGCAACCAACACAAAAGCAATGTTCGCATGTTTCCGGAGTTCCAACCTCCTGATTTTTAAACTTGATGAAACAAATTGGACACTTCTCACTCTGTCCATCGCAACTATCCGAAGAACTACCGCCTGCGGCCTCATTACAAGATTTCTTCGTGTTTACGTCCTCCCATTCACTACTATCATCTTCACTGCTCACTAACTTATAGATGTTTTTCTTTCGTAGGAGGCGAATCACTTGGCGATCGGAATTGTCAGAAGAGTCGTCGCTACTGCAGCTACTACTACTACTCATTCGCTAAAAATAAAATAAGGTAATCTTTGAAGTGGTTTGACCAACGAGAAGAGTACTTACAGCTACTCTTCGTTTGCCTATCACATGAATAGAGTCGTCGCTATCAGATGAAACGTCTTCATCTATAATGCAGCGTTTACGTCTGGGTTTGGTCCTGACGACTTCATCATCAGAACTATCACTAGACGAAGGTTCGACATCCGAAAAACCTCGCTTGGCCACACCAGGTGGTTTGCACCGTTTTTCACTACCTGAGCTCATTTCTTAAACTTTAACCAAAAATTTCTTAAAATTTAGAAATGTACTGCTACACAACCGGTATATTTTCACCATCACATGACGTGTCTGGTCAGCCCGCAGTCAGAAAATATTGTTAACTTAGGAAATTATGATTTCGTTATAAATAGGTGAATTGTGAAGGTTAATTTACATTGTAAGAAGACAATAAAATTTATGTACAAACGTAACTACGAGGCGGCCATTAAACAACGTCATTTCGATAAATAAGATGGTAGCGTTTTAGTAATTTTTTTATGACCAACATAAATTTTATTTAAATTTTTAAGCAAAAGATTTAATTTTTCACGATTAGATTAAAACGTAATGATTGGTTGAAATGATTAATTAAAAATTTTTAAAAATAAAAAGTACAAAATAGTCAAATTTTTCATTTGTTTAAGAGGAACGGCGGACTCGCTGTACCGTGGAAGATTTTTTTTCTGACATTCCAGATTATAAACCATTCAAGAAAGTATTTATTTTAAAATTATATTTATTAAGGGCGGATTTTATAATAAAAGCGTTAATGCCGACTTAACTAAAAGGTCGTAGTTAACCAATAGAAATCGTCCGTTAACTCTAACAAGCCAATAAAAATCCTCTTTTAAATTTAATGGCTTGTTAAAAGTTTTATGAAATCGACCCTAAAATACTTTTGAAAAATTATTTTAAAATTCAAATTTTGCCGGAAAAATTTAAACATAAAAACCCTACACAAAATTGTGTAAACGGACATGCGTAGAAGAAATTTCGTAGACGCCATTGGGTTGACAAGTTCGCCAACTTCTTTTGGTTTATTCTGGGGCACGTTGGATTGACGTATTAGTTCTTTGCTAATCGGTGTTATTTACAGCGAGAAGAAATTAAAAACTATTCAAAATGGGTCGTATGCATGCACCTGGGTAAGTTTGTTTGAAATATTACGCTTTATTAAGACTCTTGAGTCTTTTTCTACGAATAAAGTGGGGTTATGATGCTACGTGTCCTCGTGGTTTTATAACCAATTTTTGGCTCGTTTTGGATGTAATCGTGAGATCTTGGCAATAATTTCGTGTTTCTTTTAATTTCAGTAAGGGTATTTCCCAATCTGCTTTACCGTACAGACGAAGTGTACCGACATGGTTGAAGCTTACTCCAGTTGAGGTTAAAGACCATATCTTAAAATTGGGAAAGAAAGGATTAACTCCATCTCAAATTGGTAAGTAACAGTATTAATTAAAATTTTGTAATCTAAAACGTTGTTGTAACAAGAACAGTTATTTTGTCAAAAAAAATCTAGTGGAACTGCTACTGTTAATAGTACGCCGAAATATTAATTTTGTGTATCGTTTAGGTGTAATCTTGAGGGATTCTCATGGTGTTGCTCAAGTACGTTTCGTCACTGGCAACAAAATTCTTAGAATTATGAAAGCACAAGGTTTGGCTCCTGATCTACCTGAAGATTTGTACTACCTTATCAAAAAAGCTGTTGCCATCCGTAAGCATTTGGAACGCAATCGCAAAGATAAAGACAGCAAATTTCGTCTTATCTTAGTCGAATCGAGGATCCATCGTTTGGCCAGATATTACAAAACTAAGGCAGTTTTAGCACCAAACTGGAAATACGAATCAGGAACTGCTTCCGCTCTTGTATCGTAAATATGTTTATTTTCCATTCTTTATAAATAAAAACATTGTCCGAATCCATTAGTTTTTTTTATAGAAGAATTTTGTTATGTGTACGGGTTAGTTTCAAACTAAAGCGTTTTATGCTAAATTGTAGTGTAAAGTTTTTAATTTAAAATGATGTTTTGGCAATTTTATGCTGCCACGTTTAGTATTTTAGTTTTATTTCAGACATTTTTTGTAGTTCGGCTACATTAATTGTTGGCAAATATTGACAACAAGGAAAGTAATATTGTAATGCTGAGTTTGCTAAACTAAGCTTGCTTTTCTACTGTTTCGAATTAGAGATAACAATGTGGATTGAAGTTAGAAATAGAAGCAGCCAATTTAGACTGCTGAGTCTAGCCTAGCGGCTCTAACAAGATTTTCAGGTGGTGCGAAATCTCATTTTGACGCTTCCTCTAACTATGTACAATCAGAGATAAAAAGATAACATACATTTTTTTACCTTACAGTGCAGTCTCGGTAATCCGAACAAAAGAAGAAAACCTCAGTAGTTGGCAAAAGTAGTTATAATCCGAACACAACTAATAAAATGTTCGGATTGCAGAACAAGTTTACAAGTCAGTATTCTGCGCTGTTAGTTTGTAGTTACATTTAGAAGACCGTAAATATCTTATTAAAAATTTAAAATGTCCGGAAAACAAAAACACCACACTAACTTTAAAAAATTATACAATGAAATACCAAAAGTAAAATTATGGATTTTATAGCTACCATGGATAAAGGTCCAGGCGAGGGGTAAATCACGTGGGAAGTTTGGCGTGCAGTATTGTGGAAATCTGAGGTAGTCTCGGGAAGTTTTAGGTAGTCAGGTCCAGGTAAAAGAAAAACCCTTAAATAAAGTGAAAATTCTTCTATGGACAACGCCTTGTTTACTTGGTTCCTTCAGGAACGCCAAAAATCTTTATTTCTTTGTAAAAAAAATAACCGACAAAAATTATTTTTACGCCAGCATAGGTTGGTTACAAAAATTTGAAAAACCTTATGGAATTCGTCAGTTTACTGGCAGCGGCAAAAAGTTATCTAGTGATGTAACTGCAGTGAGCCCTTTAAATAGAGGTTTTGCCCCCCCTCCCCAAGTTATTGTTTATTTCTCAAAAAGCTAGCTCCCAAATCTCGATAGCTAGCACCCAAACCAAGTATGAAAGCTATCACCGTTATAGGTTTTCTACAAACTGGAAGTGAATCCGGGTAGAGGGGGGGGCTAAATCAACGCTAGCCCCCCAGTAATTATTTTTCCTTAAAAAGCTAGCTCCCGAATCCTTATAGCTAGCACCCAAGTATGAAAGCTAGCACTGTTGTAGTTTTTTATAGTATGTGGCTTTAAAAAGTGGCATTAAATGAAATTTTATTTCATCAGATTTATAAGTTGGATATATATTTTTGGGGCTTTTACTAGTATCTAAAAAATACTTTGCATAATTGTTTGCACATTTATTTACTGAGAAAATGAGTTTATTTGAAAAAAATTAATTTATCGGCAAAAAACACAAGAAAAGCTTCCAAATTTGGAAAGTATGTGTAAATCCGTCTCAAGTAAAACGTGAATATATCAAAGCTCAGCAAAAAAATAAAATTTTTAAGTCCCAATTATCATTATTATCCACAAGAAAAACCAATGTTACTAATCGACCTTATTTCATATTCAAATCTTCCGTTTTTCAGGTACGTGTCAGTGGTGCCCCCACTTTCGAATTTTTGGATGAATTTGGTGTCAAACGTTTGAGCTTGAATGAGCTTCCATTATTTTTGTTTGAGTCTCAAAGGTCGCGAAGTTATTTTCGAAAAACTAGTGGAGGAGCTGTAGACAAGTTTTGCAAATTTCCTACTAATTTTGAATTTGTATGTGCAATTGATGTCAATCGATAGATCTTCGTTTGAGCCTGAGTGAGCTTCCATTTTTTTTGAGCCTCAAAGGTCGCGAAGTTATTTGCGAAAAATTACTGAGGGGGGTGCTGTAGATATGACGACTCTCCTAGTTTCGAATTTTTGGATGAATTCAGTGTCAAACGTCAAAGCATCGTTTGAACCTGAATGAGCTTTCATTATTTTTGTTTGAGCTTCAAAGGCTGCGAAGTTATTTGCGAAAAACTACTGGGGGGGGGGGAGAGTTGTAGACATGTTTTGCAGTTTTCCTTCTCATTTTGAATTTAGGGTCTAGGACAACTCGCCGCGGACCAACTTGCCGCCAGCCCAACTCGTCGCCGGCCCAACTCGTTGCCGTCAATTAAAAGGAGTTTGAATTTTATGATTAACTTTTTGAACGCTTAAATTTCAGATCAATTTTATGTTTTGTATCGAGCGTTCAAAGGATTAATATTTGAGTAGGTGGTCGGAAAATCATCGTTAAATGGTTAACGATTATTATGAAGATCTTGTGATCTTTGCACTATGTTAAGAAAGTTGCTAACAACCCATTGATTGGTTAAACAACCAACATCGGTACTAACATTGATTTGTTTTACCAACCACTGAGTTGTTACCAAATTTGTTAACAAATCAGTACAAGTGTCATGCAGCCTTAAAATGCAATCAACGTATATAAAAGACCAGCACGCTGCTGCTCCTCCTCCAGCGTCCAGCGTGTCATTTTTTTAGGACACACAACGCACTCTGATTGGTTGTTGTCGTTGGTCGTACCAACTTAAAGTCACCTAAGTACTCCATCCAGAAAGGGTTAGTAAAGGGAGTGGTAAAGTAATTTTAAGTTGGTACGATCGACAACAACGACCAATCAGAGTGCGTTGTGTTTTCTAAAAAATCACACGCTGGAGGAGTAACAGCAGTAGCAGCGTGTCACTTTTTTAAAACACACAACGCACTTTGATTGGTCGTTGTCGTTGGTCGTACCAACTTAAAATCACCTCCCCTAGGATCGAGTTGTACACCAAGCAAGTTTTCAACTTTGATAAGACGCCCGTTTATATTATCCTATATTAATTAACTGATCTAATTTTTTTCTAATTTAAAATTACCTCCCCTGGAATCTAGTTGCACACCAAGTAAATTTCAGCTTAGATACTTATATATAATTTCGGATTTATCTCGGTTAATCCGAGGATTATTCATCCAGAAAATTTAATATTCGACTTTTACATTTTCAATAAATGTATTTCACAATAATAAACGGCCAGCATGCGCTACTCCTTTACCTCCCCCTTTTCCTTAAGCGTGCCATTTTTTTTAAGACACACAACGCACTCTGATTGGTTGTTGTCGTTGGTTTTTAGCAACTTAAAATCAACTCCCCTGGGATCGAGTTGCACACCAAACAAGTTTCCAACGTTGGTGAGACGCCCGTCCGCGATTGAATCAGCTATATAATCATTATTTTTAACGTGAACAATTAAAGTTGTCAGTATTAGGGATTTATTTTTTTAAATGAAGAATGTTAAAAAAAGACAAATCCATCGGTTGAGCTTAGGTTAGTGTAGGTGTTCGAAAACGATTTTTTTTTAATTAATACCGCTAAAATAGATATCCACCGGCTAGCTCCCCGTCCGTGGACTTGCTTTTCAACTAGTTTATTTATAAAATGTCTTTGTTTATAAGTGATTTTCCGACTAGTTACTCAATTATTAATTCTTTGAACTCTCGATACAAAACATAAAATCGGATCTGAAACATGCAAATTTTTGCATCCATGGTTTTTATAAGCCATGGGCTAAATAGATTTAATCGTCAAAAAGTAGAAAATATCCGGGGGACTTCACCAAATTTAAGCGTTCAAAATTTAATCATAAAATTCAATTTCTTTTTAGTTGACGGCGGCGAGTTGGGCTGCCGGCGAGTTGGCTGCGGCAAGTTAGGCTGGCGGCGAGTTGTCCCAGTCCCCACAAATACACACGTTAAACTTATAACATCTCTCTTTTTGGGTCGGGCAAACAATATTTTTTTTAAATTTTTTGTTTTTATTAAATTTCAATTTTATATAAAATTTGTTTTACGATGATAACACGCATCATTTATTCTTGACCATTAGAATTTGAAAATATTTACAAAGCTACAGTTTGCAAATTGCACCGTTTTAAAAATTCATGAAAAATTAAATATTACCTACTTTTTAGCAAAAATGTTCGAAATGGAAGAAATTGAATTTATTGAATATATCAATACAGTACAAATAAGAGGAAGGGTAACGTATCCAGAACATTATTTTATTTTAGTATTTATGTAAAAGTTATATAAAATAAACTTTATTTATTTTTGATAATTAAATAGAAGGGTACATTATTTTTCAAACCATAAGTGAAGAAGTCCAATTCACCGATTTGATTTCTTTGCACTGTACGTGTAGGCCATAGTTAGAATTTCAATTTCTGATTGGTTCCTGAATTGTTCACCAGAGTGAAGATTACGAAAATTGAATGAGCGTTTTCTTGAAAATGTCGTTTTTATAGAAACTTATCATTTAGAACTGTTGAAGTCTTAACTATGTTTTACGCACAGTGAAAAGAGACCAAATCGATGAGTTTGAGCTGAAAGTTTTTTAAATAAGTTTTTTATTTATTTATTTAAATTCTTTAGTGCTTTTATTAATCCAGTGTTGGACATAGGCCTTTCCTTAACAAGGAGTTTTTGGCTAGAACTTGCTACGCTGGCCAGACGGGTTGGAGAGTGTAGTCCACGGATTGAATTTGGACTACAGTTGAGGAGCAGACTTTCTATTTGCAGTTTGTCCAATGTAGAAAAAGCAAAGTGCAGTTTGTTCAATACATTTTTTGGCTGTTTTGCAAAACCGTATTTTGAATATTTGCTTCATTCGTGGATACTCGTAGTGTAATTTTTTCTGTATTTTTGCAAAAATTACTTTTTTGACAACTTATCATATAAACCTGTGGTGGTAGTTTTACTGCTCTTCTGAACATTTCAGAAAATAAACATACTGCATATTATAGAAAAAAGTCTGCTCCTCAGTTGTTTAACATCCAGTAGGTAGCTTGCTAGGCTGACCTTTAGATGTGCCTGTAGTCCTGCTTTTTGTTAATGGTAGCAATTCATCGTCTTAAGGGGACCACCGACTTAACGTGTCCTCCGAAGTACGGAAACTTTGTAATAAGGAAGTTTGACTCTCTCCAGGTTTGAACCCGGTACCTCGCATTTGCAGTTAATTAGCATTAGCTGCAAGGCTATGACCGTTTCTTATTTAAATTAGTTAACAAAAAATAGCACTTATTACTGTACTAAATACTATTCTTTTTTAGTGAAGACAGATGTAGAGCCGTTTTGCATTATATGATGGATGCAGGAATTGTGAACTTATGATGATGTGATGGCTATATGAGTTCAGTTATGAGGTCGTGTCTTTGGAGCTATGATATAACATTAAAATTAGTAAATTCTGGAGCTAATGTCAACATTTTAAATCTTCTTAATGGATGCGGTGTTCTGCATTACTCGCGTTAAGACGATACAACTAAGTTATTTTGAAAAAGTGGTGCTGATGTTAATCTCTGTAATGATATGGATGAAACTCCCTTGCATGGGAAATTTATATGTTCGCGAAAAAAATTATCTAGCTACACCAATAGAATTATCCATAATTAAGGGACGCTTCCGTTATCCTACTTCATTATGTAGAGATTTTGTTAGCATAGTTTGAATTAAACATTTCATTTGGAAAATAATTTAGTTATAAAATAATTTCTTTGGTATTTTTACAATAAGTGTTGACATTACAATGATTATATTAAATGAATCATACGAAATCAAATACTGCAATTCGAATGTTAACTTTCTCACGTTCACAAGAACATTCCTGCTGATGAATGTCTAAATAATCTTTAGGCGACGTTATTTGATATTACTTATAAACAAAAACTCCGTGATGTAACCCCCGGTTTGATAGTATGCAGAAAAATAATGCGACAATTTTACTCACTTGATTTTTAACCACCATTCATTAAACAAGTCAAATTATCGCAAAGTTCGGTTTTTTATGTTCAATTATCACATTGAAAAGTTAAATTTATTAAGAAAATTCCACCATCAAATTATGATATTTTATGAAGTGCTTCAAAATTATTAACGATCTAGTGAGTGTTACGTGTTTTGTTGATGAATATTCGAACAATTTTGAAAACGCCCCAAACAAATTAAGTTTTGTTTTTAATGAAGATATTTACGAACCTGTACAGTTCAGTTAGAATATACGCGGGGATTTTGATAAAGTTTGGGACATTACAAGTTTTCCGTTGTTCAAACGCCATTGTGTGGACATTGTGTCTATTATAAACAATTTTTGAATAAATCAACATAATTAATTATTTAGTGCAGTTTGCTGTATTTATGAGATAAATTCAGATTACTATAATTTTGTGCCTTCATGAAATCAAGCTTACCATTTTTGTTTGGAATTCAACGATATTTGGTCAATACGTTCTCGCTTCTACTCGTCGGCCTGCCTTAGGAACCACCAAATTGTAGCCAAGTAAGTGCAATTGTTTGTTCGTACAAGTGTACGTTGTTCGTTGGATTGTGCTGAATTTTTGTGTTAGTTTTTGTGGTCAATTTCATTTAAATTACAATTACTCTTGGGTTATGGATATATATTTATATATTCTTACTTTGCCGACGTTTCGATAATGTATATTATCATATTCATGGTTCTATGAATGGTACAAATTAGGAAAAAAGGAACAATAAAATATAAATTTTCCATAGGTACTCACAGTAAGATGGAATTAAAAAATTAAACGGAAGGGTGAAAACTGTAAAAATCTTCCAAAATGTGCAATTATAAAACAAATTAAGATTAACAATCACTGGATGTCAATAGTAAAATGACAAAAGTCTTAAAGTGATACCTATGAAACAAAAATATTGCAATAGTTAAGGTTATAAAAATTAAAAAATTAAAAATACGGAAAACACTTGGGGTAACAATTTAGAAAAATGTTGCCGAAAATATTTTAACCAACACCTCAACGTTACTTGTTCAGGATTAGGGATTAGGGTTAAAATATTTTCGACAACATTTTTCTAAATTGTTACCTCAAGTGTTTTCCGTATTTTATATATTTTTTTTATATATACTATATATATTTTATATATACTATAACCAATTAAAGGGGAAGTCTACTGTGACAGGAGAAGAAACAGGCCGATTTTCCGGATTTTATTTCTAGCAAAATATAATTTGTACATTAAATTAAACCGTCATCTTTATTATATATTCAAGTATTTGTAAAAAAAATTTTAAATCAAAATATTCAAAATTGCCATTGTGGCACTTCTTCGACGCAGGTTCGTTTGTTTTTTTTTGGTGTTTAAACGGTGTACATGAAATCTCACGTTTGAGGAATCTAAAACAAACACAAAATAATGGTTATCATCTACACAGTATTGACTTTCGTTTGTCGAGGGATTTTCTTGATAAAAAATTTTGGCGTCGAGAAAAAAATTCTTGAACTTTTTTTTGCCCAAATTTGATGTTATTATTGTTTTTAACAATTAAACTAATAACGATATCAAAAAAATCTCTCGACAAACGAGAGTCAATACTATGTAAATAATAACCATATTTTTTTGGTTTGTTTTAAATTACCCAAACGTGAGATTTAATGTACACCGTTAAAAAAAGACGGACCTGCGTTGAAAAAGTGCCACAACGTAAATTTTGAATATTTCGACTTGAAAATTTTTTTACAAATACTTGAATATATAATAAAGATGACGATTTAATTTAATGTACGAGTCATAATTTTGTTAGAAAAAAAATCCGGAAAATCGGCTTGTTTCTTCTCTTATCACAGTAGACTTCCCCCTTAAGTCGATCATACGTTAAGAAAATTGCGTCAAGTTGTTATGAGTTTTTTAGGCTCTTATGGAAAGGCAAATCACAAATATTTAGTAGGCTTGTAAGATTTTGATTATGAAGTCCTATTTGATAAACAATTGATTAATGAAAATTATACTAATTATATAATCCAAAATTTTACCCCCCCCCCTCGTTAAAGAAAATGTGTTAAGAGGGGCATTTTTTTCAGGGCCCTTTTAATTAAATCAACAGATGGCGCCTACTTAAATATTTTTATAAAATAAGAGGAATTTGCTATATTTAAAATATAGCAAATTCGTTGAGATAATACTATTCTATAAACAATATTCTTGATCTTAAGCTATTTTGAGTTCGTAATATTTATTTATAAAAGCACAATTCATAATTAAAGTTTAATTATCTCTTTTTGTAAGTGAGTGTGTTTTGACATACTCAATACGAACTCAAAATAGCTTAAGATCAAGAATATTGTTTATAGAATAGTATTATCTCAACGAATTTGCTATATTTTAAATATAGCAAATTCCTCTTATTTTATAAAAATATTTAAGTAGGCGCCATCTGTTGATTAAATTAAAAGAGCCCTGAAAAAAATGCTCTTCTTAAGAAAGTACTGAGCCCCTTGATGTTTATTTAACCAAATTTATTTCTTTAAAAGAAATGCTGTTATAAAATTTATAAGAAATAATAGCGACATCCAACACCCCAAGACATACTTTCGATTGGTCAATAATCTGCTAGCCCCTAGGAAGGTTATAGAATATATTTTGTCCAAAAACACACTTGCAGCATTGTAAATTAATTTTTATGTAACCAACTCTATTTTAATTGACTAATAAAGAAATTTAATTTTTGTTTTAAATACCTGTAAACAATACATTAAAAATTGTGAGATAATCTTCGTAAAATTTTGATTAAAATGTTAATAAAACCATTTGTACCCAGCTAGGAAAATCGATGAGAAAAAATACCACAATTTGAACTTTTTTCAATAATAATAAGAAATTATGTATTGAATTATTTTCATACAAAAAATAAATACACTATAAAAAAATTATTATAAACAATTAATCACGTTTGCATTTTTTAATCAGAAAATTCAGCTTTTCTTTTCTTTAATGAAGATGGTCCAGCTGACGTAGACGGTAATTCTAAATCTCTTTCCATTTCTTCCGTTTTGTTGACTTCATCTACGTGTTCATTTTCTGAAACATTCTTCGAAGACCTCTGAACTCCAGACGAAGAAGGCAATTCTAACTCATTTTCTATTTCTTTTCCCTCTTTTTTGATCTCATCTATATCCATACCAAAAGTCGCGAGCATTTCTTTTGATGATTTACCAGTTACTAAATTTGCAACTGTTTTGTTGCAATACTCCAACAGTTTCGGTATTTGTAAGTAATTGGCACCATTAATTAAGTCAAATAATTGAATTTGAGTAATATTTAAGAGCTCTTTATCCCAATCCGGTATGTCTTCTATATCTCTTATGGTATCTTCGTAATCGTCAGATACAGGTGGATCTCTCTTATGGTGATCTGCCCACTTTAAAATTAACTGCATTGTACTGTGATCCACACTAATTAACGGAATTTTTTCATCGGTAAACCCCAAATTTATGATCATGTGTTTTATTAAATTTGAGCATTTTATTACTTCAAAATCAATTTTCATTGATATTTCATCGGACGTTACAAATGTTAGTTTAGTCATTTTAAAAGTTGTTTTAATGAATAATTAGTTCACAAACACTGTTATTATCACGTTTAAAATTAATGATTGCAGTTTATTTTGACCAATAGTCACTAGTACATAGACACGCAAAATATTCGTTTGAAAACTGTCTTCTTCGTATTAGGTAGGTATAACTCCAACGTCGACACAACCGTTTTTGAAACCCTTGGTGTCCGCTAGGCGATAAGGATAACAAAATCTGTTTACCTGAAACTGGTTTATTTTTCTACTATATTCGCTTGTAAAAACCACGATTACATTTCATTCTAAAATTTTCAGTCTTATTGCTGTATCCTTAGGCCATTGTATCGAAATACATAAAGGAAAGATCGCCTGTTTGGACTGGGATCATTTAAACACCTACTGTTTAATGAATCAAATATCTTATTATTATTTTTAATAAATTTGGCAGTATGTATTAATCGCAGTGGAGCTATCAAGATCATTTGATACTGATGCAGTTTTAACTGCCGCAGCTTTTGAATGCGAAAATATTTGGGCTCTATATTTATTCCCTTTTTTTGAAGATATGACAAGCAGTTATTTTTAGCAAAGCTTTTGTTTGACTTTTTTGGCCAATGCAGGGAATTTTTGCATGTTTGAATTTTATAAAAATGTATTGAATTAAGCAGAGACGTGCCCAACCAACTTTTTTCAGGGGGGAGCAATCCCAAATTTTCAAATTTGCCAATTGAATTAATTCAAAATTGCCATAAAAAAATGTTAAATTGACCAACTTTTGAGTGATTTTACTAACTTTCAAAAATATGGGGGGGGGGGGGAGAAAGATTCCCTTAGATGAGCACGTCCCTGGAATTAAGTAAATAATAACAATAAGATTCACAATGAGGGAGTTTCACTAGTCATAATTTTTTGAAATAATATATGAACAAAAAACTTTAATAAAAATGCTATATGTGTGTATAATTGGTTAGTCTCAAAACTTACTCTTTTTAAAAACAATTTAAAGTTTGAAAGAGTATTTAAGCTGAGCGCCATGATTGACCAATGATAATTGTCATATGATAGATAACATGACAATTCTGATTGGTTCTTTTGTGTGACGTCAGCTCCCGTCGAGGTCAGCTTCGGTAACGTTTATCTCATGTTAGGAGTGCTCAAAAAAATTTAAAAAAAATTCTGAAGATTCAGTTTGATCTCTACTTTCAAATAAAAAAAATAAAAAAACCAGTGAAACTCGTCCAATGGTCGATTAATAATTTATTAATTCATAGCTTTTATTCGCTGTGTGCGTAGGTGTAGAGGGGATACGAAAATTGATCGAAGCGTTTGGAGTGGCCGGTAATAGAACTGAATTGGGACTTGCTTTATGTGATTACCATGGACTTAGAAGGATTATGACCCGCAACTCCCTACCTGAAAGCTTAAAATTTGCCAGCTTTTTATATGTCAAGAGTCCCAATTATTTTGTCTATTTGAGCCACCAGAGGGCAGCAAGAGCAGCGCACACAGCTTTTGTCAAATGCTTTTTATTGTGATTTACAGATATCCAAAGAGCAATAAAAATTAAAATATTATAATAAAATTGATGAAATTGAAGTAATATCTATCATAATAAATCTGTTAAACTTTGTGTTTATATACTTTAAAAGCAAATAGTTTAAATTCTTTTTTTAGGTGATAAGCTGATAAGATAGATCTTAAAATTATGTAAAACTTAAGGCGCCTTTCACGTAGCGTAAAATGAAAGTCTCGAATAAGTCAAAATTGTGCTGTTAATAATAAATATTTTTAAATGATTCCAAAAAAATTACGAAGGTAAAACATAAAACAATTTTGGAATGTGACCAGCACTACAAGCGCTGTGATTGGTCACATTTAACGACAAATTTCAAAATTTTAAGCCTGTACCGAAATAGTTTTTTTTTACCTAATTAATATTTTTTGAATCGTGTAAAAATACTTTTATTAACAGCACAGTTTTGACTTGTATTTTTAGGATTTTAAGCCAAAAGATGCACCTTTTAAGTAAAGAAAACGTTTTAAAAAGCCTACGGGCCTCGTAAAATAAGGGGTCTGTGTGCAGTTCTAGAAAATTTGAAATATTTACTGGTTTATGTTTTAAATGTTAAAAATTTTAAATTTACGCTCCAAAATCCTAAATTACTATTGGCTATAATATAGTTGCACCACAAATGGTGGCCACCTAGGTGAACAGAACACCAACGTTCTATTATTACAGTGTAAAATACGATTGATGGTGAACACACGTTTTTTGAAACAAAGTTAAAGTAGTTTGGAGATGAAACCGAAGGTATTTTAAAACAAAGTTAAAAAAGATTTGAAACAAAACTACAGAAATTCGATAACGTCCATGCTTATAAAAAAATCAGGTAAGTACCTACATTTTTTTATTCGTTGTGAGATTTCGAATTACATTTTCAATTTAATCAGTGGCGTAACGTTGATATTAAATGAAGCTTTGAAGTAAAATGAAATGTATGTAAATAAATATTGTCGGATAATATAAAACAGAGCCACTTTAAAACACGTGCAAATTTTGCGGAAAATTTTTAATAATTAAAAAAATATAATTAAATTGCAACAAAATGATCATTTAATTATGGTCTCACATTTTTTTTGGGGGAGTGTGAAACATTGCACACTGTTGAAACACTTTTTCTTATTTAAGGGGGGACAACACAGTAAGGTTTTTAAAAATTTGATTTTTTTTTTATTTCCCACATCGAAAGATACATGTTTAAAGAATGTTCTCTCAAAATATCAGAAAAAAAATCGTAAAATTGGCCAAGTTGTAGGGTTGTTTTGCGCCTGGGTTGCAACTACAAACATAGGTATAGGTATGATAACTAAACATCTGCACATTTTTAGCACCTCGATTTCTTTTTAGTTGTACTAATTGTAACATGATACAAAACAATTTTTCTAAAAAAAACAATAACATTTAAATTTTTACTGTATTGTGCTAAGAAATTAACAAATGTAAAGCAATAAAATTCATGGATTAGTAAAATTTATTATCCATGAAATATTAATTTTATGGTTCCCAATAAGTGTCATAGAAAACAAAACTAAAACCTTCTTTGAGTTTTAGGATACTAAATATTAAAAAGTATAAACATTTAACTCTTTAATTACACAAATATTGCACTAAAATTGATATGCAACGTATAGACGTAGTTGAATGCGCGCACACCTGAGGGTAGTTTGAAGACCATACGAGGGTATGACAGCAAAAACTACAATTTCTTTGCATGTGAGGAGTTATTATATGGTCCAGGTATAGCTGATTAGGGGTTAGTAAGGTATTTTTATTTTTTATTAATGAGTAATCCGCAACCAAAACTTTAGAAGCGAATATCTCAAAACTACAAATTTTTACCTGGTTGACAGCAAAACAACAAAACTATACATTCGATTTATATGATTTAAAAAACATTTTGTTCACAATATTCGTCGCTTCAGTTCGACGGGAGCTTTTTTTAATTTATCACTTCGTTTAGTTTCTAGGTACAAAAAAAACTCGTAAAAAGTGCTTTATTTGAAATTTTTTTTTCAAAGTTTTGAAATTTTGTTATTTTTTTAGATATCAAAATTTCCTCCCGTCGAACTGAAGCCATGAGTATGTACTTTAAAATATTTTTTGAAATTTTGATTTCGAAGTAACCATATGGCCGATTTGCTGTCAACCAGCCACCTACGTTTTTTTTAAAGAGCAAACTTTTACGTCCTGTACACTCGGTATATGGACTACAAACGAGCCAAAAAAATTTTTAATTATATATAATATAATAAATTATATGTATGTAAAATTTGAAAATGATTCGTTTTGTACTTTTTCTGTAAAAAAATTCCTAAAATACCTCTGTTTTTCGAGCTGTGTTACCCCTCCTCTGCTATACTCACTTCTTTCGGTGGAGCAGATTTTTCGAACTTGAATTCAAAAAATACTGAGAACTTTATCTCAGGGTGGTACTTACGTGAAACAAAATATACGCTTACCTCGCTTTTACATATATACACAATCCTGAAAAGAATTCGACGCTCTTGAAATAAAAGATAATTGAGGTAAAGAAATATAATAAAGTTAAACAAAACGTCGCCACAAATACGGAACATAAATACAAATTTTCCTTAATTTTACCTAAATGATCAAGGAAGCTTCCGCAAGATTTAATTAAAATTATTTAAATAAGGCGTTAATTGGAACAAAATCAATGGTAAGAAACCATTTATTTTCATCATCCTTACGGATTGATTTCCACTTCAATAATTTGTACAAATAAATAATTTATACAGAAACAGTATAGGTAATTGTATGATTGATTTTTAACGTAATCATAATGAAAAATGGACCAATTAGTCGTTGAATAAGCAATACATCAAATCAATCGTTACAATTAGATACGTGCGGTTACATACAATTAAATTGAACAAAAACTAACCTTTAACCCGGTTAAACGTGGTAAGTCGTTGCACTCTAATTATTTTTCCTGAATTCAAATTCGGAAAAGCTGGTTTATCGATACCCCTGTTGATTGCACACCGTCCTTCCAATTCCATTTCCTTTGTAGTCGTTGTTGACTATTTGATAATCCAAATTTCCTTCATCCCATAGGTATACGTTATCTTCTTAATAATCCAAATTTTATCCATCCAGTAGGTATAAGTATTTATCGTAAATCAATAATTTGTCTTTAATTCAAATTTGCCATGTTCGAGAGAGAATTATTATAAAACACATTTTGTTTGATAGATCGGTAAAAAGTTTTAAGTTACTTATTTAATTTTAGTTACACGAAACTATTACTCAGGTATTTGTTTATAGGCACATAGATAAGTTTTAGTTATTTTATTCGAAGCACGATACAAATTAACCACATCTTCCTTCAATGGAAGTACGATAGAAAAGTTAAACACCTCTTCCTTGCTTGGAAGACAACGAAAAAAAAAACTCACGTCTTCATGACTCGAGGTACAGATCGAAAGTCCGTTAATTATTTATTTGAATCACGAGACCAAAGGAACGCATCTTACTACTTTGACTGTCGAACCGAAAGTGCCGTTATTTCCAAGATGGCTCTTGAAATTTAACAGGGATTTTTACTTAAAGTTTCTTCAAAGATTAAAGGGTTGCCTAGATATAGGAGTCAAAATGAACCGATTTCTTATTTTTCTCGTCGAGGTACATGACGTAATTCTTCGTTTTGCTTGTTAGCAATTTGAGGACAGAATTCTTAGAACTAAAGCCTACGAATGGCATGTTTCTCACGTAGATAAGTTCTAAAAATAATTTAGTGGAGACGGTTGTCTGTGACATATACCAGGCTCGTTCAAATAAATCTTATGATTTAATCAAAATTTTAAGTGAATTTAAGGACTGTTCGACGTAGTCGTAACAGCTGTTACTGTGTTGTCCCCCCTTAAATTAAACCTTTGTAGATTTTTTATACGTTTATTTAGTTACTTGTCACACGTCGATTATTGATGCTAAAATTACCTTGCTATACCATGTGGAGTTCTCCACGAGGTAAGCCCTTACGGTACTTATCCTGGTAATCTCTAACGGTACCTGATAAGGGGATTTCAGTTTGACTTCTCGTACTTTGTATCGATTTCCAAAAACTTTTTAACAAAAAATTAAACCGACCTCAAAAAGGAAACTAAAAAGCATAAAATAAATATATTACATTTTGAGTCTTAATCAGTAATGTAAGTAACTAAGTTTGAGTCGGTGCAGAATGGGTGACTTTTGTTTTAATAATTTTTTTAAAGTAATTTAGTAATCGTTGATTTTTTGCACCGACTCAAAATTAGTTACTTACATTACTTATTAAGACTCAAAATGTAATATATTTATTTTATGCTTTTTAGTTTCCTTTTTGAGGTCGGTTTAATTTTTTGTTAAAAAGTTTTTTATTTTTTAATTTTTAGTGATTAAAATCTACTAATTACTACCTTAATTAATTAATTAATTAATTTGCTCGATATAAAGTTTTTCTCCACCCCAACTTTCAACAGAATAGGTTGACAAGTAAAAAATCAATAAATGAAAAACAATCATTCCCTATTTTCTACCCTTACGGGTGCAATTTTCCCTTATTTTTTACCCTTACGAATGGAATTTTTTTGTGAAAATTAAATGGGACCACCATGGAGGTATACTCTATCGAATAAAAAAAAATTCATCAAAATCGGATCACTCTGTAAAAAGTTATGCCCGAACATACATAAGAAAAAAAAAAAAAAAAAAAAAAAAAAAAAAAAAAAACAAAAAAACGAATTAAGAAACTCCTCCTTTTTTTGAAGTCGGTTTAAAAATGAGTTTCTATATCTTCTTCATTCCAATTATCAATATTTTCTTCAATCTCCATATATCTCTTTCATTACAAATATTATCGACATCTTCAAAGTCCATTTCTTGCATTTCTTTAGCTAAAATGTGTTTCTTACAATTTTCACAATTTGATTACCACCTACATTATGTAATATAACAGATTCCAAATTCTTTGGTTTGCTCAAGTTCTTAGGAACGTGGATATTGTTTATCTTCGAGGAGTAGCGGAATTTGATCTTTGACATCCTAAAATCATTATTAAAGTATATTTATAGTCATTCCAATTCCAAATAATTACCTGCTGTACAAATATTTTCAATGATATGAAAATATCAACTTCATCGTTTTCGCAATTACTGCCTCGAGAATGACCACTAGTGAAGTGTTTTACTAATAAACTTGTATAAAATGGAGTAAACGTAGCTGCAGTTGGGTTGTTAAATTGTACACTTCTCTGACGTATTTGTCCAAAAAAATTCTTCAAAGGATCTTGATTGAATATCATTGGGATCCGTCAGATGGGAGGAGCCTAAAAAATATGGCTACCTTAAGGGAAAATTTGAAATAAGAGATATAGTTTATGTGCAATTGAATGATTTTCAAAGTGATTATGTAATAACTCAGGTTCTATTAGTTGTCTAATTTGAATTTAAAATGTAGTAAGTTGACTTTTTGCCAACTTTCTACAACATTGGGGGGGGCAGCTCCCCTTTCATTCCAGAATTGACTTCTTTAATTTTCAACATTTGTATCCAAACTTCTAATTGATCTTTTTGCTCTGTTTGTCCAAATAAATTTTTGACGTACACAAAACGATTTGTTTTCATTGGAAAGTAATGAAAACGTATATTCACGTCTTTATTAGAGGCGCTATCACAGCTTGTACTACACAAACTAACTTTTTTTTAGACCTTGTTCGCGGAGAAAGCGTTGCAGACTCCATTATTAATAATGCAAATATGCAATAAATTGTTTTTAATGTTCTAATTTTTTTGTAGGAACTTAACGATACACAATCAACTCTCTACTGTTGCCGTGTTTAGCTTTCTCTTAATCTAGTAACATATTTCACCGCAAGATGTCATATGCTTATTTGACTGATCCCAATAGTAAAACCGAGATCTTTCATTTCTCGGTAAAGATCAATGAAGCCCTAAAAATCAAATTTACATATAAATATGAAAATAATTATTTCTACTATTTTTAGATAGCTCGAGTGTTGTAATCCAATTTTGAATACTTGGTGGTCTCGAAATCTTTTTATTTACTTTATTATCTTTATCTTTTTTATCTTCAATAAATACCATAGTGTTTAGTATTTGAATTACTCTTCTCTAAAATTCAATATGTGATTGCTCCGATTTCACTGTGATACAGGTTCGTAATACTTTGCCTACAGTATCATAACCGTAACCATTAACACTATCAAATCATTGGTCTAAGAACTCAATCACACCAGCAGTTTGTGTAGCTTCTGGGGGCAAATCTATTCTTTCATTATTTAATGTAACACTGCATTCTAATACCTGAG
Source organism: Rhagonycha fulva (assembly GCA_905340355.1). Lineage (NCBI taxonomy): Eukaryota > Metazoa > Arthropoda > Insecta > Coleoptera > Cantharidae > Rhagonycha > Rhagonycha fulva. Next base: position 44,125,633 of record HG996556.1, read on the forward strand.
TGCATAAAGAGACCTTCATTTTTTTTAAATTCTTTGGATCGATATGGTCATCTTTTATTTTTGGCATCATTCTTAGTTTGCCCAACGCAGGATCTATTAAATACGCATTACGGATATGTTCCCACTTGGCAGTTAGTTGAGCTCCATCTATACTGCATGTTAAATTATTCTTTGAATAGAGTTGGTTTCTAATACCCTTCAATAAATAGGGAGTGTCGAAGAGAGGTATTACACGAATACCTGCAACTTCAAAATATTTTCCTTTCATCTCCTCGTTTCGTCTTTTATAATATCTTATCTTATGATCTTATCTTCGGTGTCTTTTAATAAAAGTTTAATTGCCTTTAGATTAGTAGGTGCTTGATCACAAACTGTTGCTATTAAGATCAAACAAATTTAAGTTACTTTTTAATTAATAGCTTTAAATTGGTTTGTATATCTGAATTGTAGGTAGCACTACTTACAAAGTTGTAAAAAATAGGTTTCTTCCATCTCATTTCTATATTGCGTACCATGAACACCTAAAATTAAAAAAATTTAATTTTAAAATATTCAATAGGTACCTGCACGTGATTTGCTATTTCTTCAGTACTCCTATATCCAAAATCTTCGAAACCTAAAATATCCCTTTTCTTGCAATATGAAATATTTGGGCATATAGAAATTTCATCAAACATTAAAATACCATACTTCAGAGTTTCTCTTTGAAAAATTTTTGCTTCACTAGCCGACACTTGAGATGGGTATTCATTAATTCCTGGTTTGATTAAAAGTAGTCAGCGTTTTTGTAGACGGTAATACAAACAGTTTTGATAACAATTTATAACCACTAGCACTTTGCTACAAAATATGTACCTTGGAGGTCCCATTTATTCTCTGAAAATTATAAAAAAAAAATTCTATAAAACTGTAAAAATTTATACATTCCGGAGGAAATTCTAAATCGAACAAATAAATTATCTTAAATAAGGTATCCACTGCTCGAACAAAATTTTTAAAATTATATCTAATGTCATCAAAATATACAGTGATATCTGAAATGTGGAAAAGGTCTTTACCCACACAATATATAAATGGCTGAATTGCCGATTTTTTTTTATATGGGGAATGTGGTCCTCCACTTGTTGTAATGACATTGCCAAGAACATAAATGCGTTTTGGGAGTCCACAATTGTATGTCTCGTACTTTTCTTTGTGGAACCTATTTTTTGAGTGGTTATTTTTGTTGGAACAAAGTAGCCATGTAATGACCAAAAAATGGCAGCATTTTGTCCATCTGAAAAGAACAATTAATTATATTTATGTATTTGACTATCCACTATTTGAAAGTGAAACTTAATTTAAAGCAACAAATATAAACGAAATAATTTATGTAAAACACTCACTTTCTGGTAAATCACTAGTATTCCTCGCCGTCTCACCAACACCATCGTTGAAATCTTCATCATTTTCATTGAAACCCACACCATCATTAAAATCCTGACTATCGTTGAAATCTTCATCATTTTCATTTAAATCCACACCATCGTTAAAATCCTGACTATCGTTGAAATCTTCATCATTTTCATTTAAATCCATACCATCGTTAAAATCCTGACTATCGTTGAAATCTTGATCGTTATTCAAAACGTCTTGTTCATGTTCTACATGTACTTTAACTATATAAATAACACACCATAAAATGTACAATACAACAAAATTATAATCATATTTTACCTGACAAATGTAAACTTGGTATAGCGGTTTGTGTCAATCGATTGCTTTCTCGGATGAACTTAGCTTCAAAATGGTTACTACATATTCGTCTGCTATTTCGTACCCTACGAGGTTCCCCATTCTGAACATCTTTATATTCGGACAATCAACCCACATTTGAAATCTTTGACAGGATCTGAAAACCTGTTGAAATTGGAACCTGGAACTAAAGAAGTTGGAATACAACCGGCCCGGCAGATGTGAAACATTTAAATTAATATTAGAATTTATAATTAATAAAAACCAATAAAGAAATATGGAGTAAAATAATAAAAAAAAGAATAGGGTTTTCTTAACACACAGATTTAGCAAGCAAAGATTTTGCATGAGCAAATTTATGCAAATGAAAGTTACTGTAAGAATTAGAATTTTGACCTTCAATTGTGGAAAGAGCTGATGTCGTTTTTCGAATATTGCCAGATCAAAAAGTTCGCCAGCATTCGGGATTCTGATCAAGTTTTTCATGTGAGGGCAGTAGATGTTGCTTGGTTTTTGGAGAAGATATAGGGTCTTCTTCAGCTCCGCCTTGTAGATATTGTCCAGCTCGTCTCAGTCTTCCTTTATGTATTTGCCCATTCTCATTGGATGATTGAAGCAGGAGTAAACAAAAGTTTTCATAGCGTCTATTCTTTGCCAAGGCGCAAGTTTTGATTTTAAAATGCTTAACCCCAACTGACTGCAGTTCCCCATGCCTGCGCTTGTTTTTATTGGGTAAAATCCAATGTGTTTACCTAAGAAGGTTTCTTCATCATAGTTGTCCATTGTTGTCACGTCTGTTCCCGCAACCGTGTAGGTGGCATCATGTGCAGTTCCGTTCTTTATGCAAATTGCGTTACGGCAATTAGCGTAATTTGCGGCAATTGGGTTAATCTTCTCTAGTTCCATCAAGTATAGATGCTGTCTTGGAGATCTTCTGCCGATTTACTAAGAATGGTGATGTCATCCACAAACGACTTCGTTTTTCTGGATTTTTTTAAGGGCAGGGTTTATCGTGAGGATGAAAATGAGACCTGCCAGTTGTTAACCTTGCTTAATGCCACATTGAATGTGGTGTTTCTAGTTATCATCTCCATTATGACTTTGGCAAGGCCTTAGTCTATTACGTGTTGTTGTGGTGGTGTGTTCTTTTTTCTTTGTCCTTGCGTCATTTAATCTTTATTATAATCTTTATAACGGAGTTAGGGAGCGAACCACTGGGCAAACTCCTATGTCATTTAATTGTCATATCAGTTACTCATTGTCAACAGACAGATTGTAATATATTAGAGGAAGTTAATAAAAAAAAAATTAACGGAGTCCCTCCTTTTTAAATACAATAACAAATAAAACAAATAACAATAATACAATAAAATAATAATAAAAGTAACAAACAATTTAAAAGAAAGAAAAGAAAACTGGGTTTACATGTCCAATGCAAGTCTTGACGAAGATTTAAATCCCGTCGGGGAGCTTGCGAAGAGGTCAACTTTGACCTTGTTGGCAAGATTCTGAAGCCTTGTAACGGGCGAATGCATTCCATAGCTAGTTCTGTGGAAATTTGTTATGAACAGATCTGGCTTTCGAACCGGGCACGGGTGAGCCCAAAAATTGATGTTTTGTAGGAGTAAAGTGCAATTGATTTTATTTTTTAAGAGTTTGTACATAAACAACAAGTCAATGTACTTTCTCCTAATTTCCAATCTCGATAGGCCAAGGTATCCCAGTAGCAAATCGTAATCAGTGTCGAAACAAATACCAAATTAGAAACAAACGAACTTGACGTATCTTCTTTGAAGTTTTTCCAATCGAGCGATGTGCGTTGAATGGTGTGGATTCCAAACCACTAAGCAGTATTCGAGATGTGATCTCACGTATGCAGCAAATAAGACTCTCAAGCTGTTAATTTCTTGAGTATGTCTCTTGAGAAAGCCCAACATTTTGTTGCTCTTACTAATGATTTGGTTCAAGTGTGACGTAAAGCCAAAATTTGAATCTAACGTGACGTCCAGATCTTTAAAATTAGAAACAGTTTCGATGGTATTTCCTAACAAGCTGTCATTTATGACCGTCTGCATAACATAGTTATGTTCCAAGGTTCCGTCACTTGCCATGAACTCCGTCACTTACCATAGTGCAGCACCTTATTTGCCGCCAACCATGACGTGAGTCTATATTGAACGCAGCAATTTTATGTATTAGTATAATTCTGGAGAATATCCAGTCCTTCGGCGATCTGCTGTGTTTGAGGCATATGTTTAGTAAGACATAGATTGCTTTGGCCTCGGGGTCTGCTGCTCTCCAGTTTTTGTACGTGATGCCATCATGTCCGGGCGAGGTGTTTTCAAACTGCTTGAGTCTGAGTTGGACTTCCTCTCTGGTGAACGGGTCCATGCCCCTAGGATATTAGGCCCCTCGACGTCTGGTTTTCCGTTGCCATTTCCATTTGGGGTTCGCTCCATGCTATCGAGTAGTATATAGGTGTACCGTGCTCGAATCTACTTCGCAGTAGGATGCCTCTTGTTTCATTATTTCTCTGATGGCTTTTCTTCGGTTCGACCTGAATATTTTTGTATGCGTTTGGCTTCGGCATGTGGTGATGAATCTGTGTAGGACGTGCTAACTACGATTAGTTTATCGCAGCCGTTTTATAAACAACACAAATTTTTATTTTGATTTATTTATTAAAAACTTTGTTTAATTTATCCATAAAATCTTTAAGTCACGTGAGTTGCCCTTTCATATCGCGCTTTTTGACTCTTAATTCTTTTAATTTTTCTTCTCCAGTCCCAATTGTGCAAGGTCTCTCCGTCCTTCCGTTATTTTGATCGGGCGGAATTCGATTGGCCTCCCTAAGAATGTTTCTGTATCGAATCTCGCCATTGAGTGTACTTCTATTTATTCTATGTTATTGTTACCTTTTGCTGGTCAGGTTGGCCATTCACTATGCTGAGCAACTTACATTTTTTCGGGTCCATCCTTGTTTCACGCCACATAAAATAAGAATACTGTCGGTTTCTTCTTGGCCCAGTTTGACTGTTGTAATGTTTTCTGACATTAGGTCGCGGCAGATGTCTACAAAGTCCTGTCCTGCTCCATATTCCTTCAAAGCTTTGGTGACGGAATCTTGTGCTATGGACACTAACGGTACACGTCGTTTCGGCGACCGCAGTTCGGCGAAAGCGATTCGGCACCGTATATTCGGCGACGGTCAATTCGGCGACCCGATGTTCGGCTATGTTAGTTTCGGCGATTCCAATTCGGCACCGGCATTTCGGCAATTCCCATTCGGCGACAGAAAATTCGACTACGTCGATTCGGCGACGGGAAATTTATTTAAGTGTTAAAATTTATTAATAGTAGTTTATATCACAAGGGCGATAAAGGGGGTATTTTCATCCGCCGGGCGAAAGTTTATGAAACGAGCCGCGCAGCGGCGAGTGAATAATCGACCGAAGGATGAAAACCCTTATCGCCCGAGTGATATGAACAATTTTTCGTTATTTCAGGAAAAATATCCTACAAAATTCGCGATTTTATATAATAGCTCTAAAATAACAATCGATAGATGGCGTGAAGCTTGCAAGTCGTTGATCAATGTTTGTCTCTTTGGAGCGAAAAAGGTTGATTTTCTTTTGAAATTTCCGAACGACGGACAATTTGGTCTGACGGACAGCATGTTGAAATAACGGACGGATGGGTCACGTTATGCAATTATTGCAATAAAATCTCGAATTTTGTCGGATTTTATCTAAATCTATGATTTTGTAAATAAATATAAAGTAACACTTAATTTAATTTTTTTGCAATTATTGCAAAAAAATTCTCGAATTTTGTCGGATATTATTTAAATCTATGATTTTGTAAATAAACATAAAGTAACACTTAATTTAATTGCCAATTTTTTAACTAAAGGTGTCGTAATTTCGTTATTTTGGGGATAATATCCCACAAAATTCACGATTTGTTTGCTCTGATATAACTATCGGTAGATGGCGTGAAGATCGCAAGTTGTTAGTCAAGTTATTGACAACATAAGCGAAAAACAGGAGTTCACCCGAACGGATGAATCGTTCGGGCAGGTATCTCAACAAGGACTGTTTTTATAGGTCCTAGGACCTTATAAAGTTAAGTTTTATAGGTCCTAGGACCTTATAAAACTTAGTTTTATGGTCGTGTTGGTCCCCCTTGAGGTGACCTTTTGAGAAAAGACCCCTTTTATAGGGCTCAAAACAGATACGTAACGGGGTCATTTATAACCTGAAATAACGAAAAAATTTTTAAATTAAAAATATGTTAGCGTGAGCCAAAATATTTGCAATAAATGAAGCTAAAATAATATTCTTCTCGATTTTCTATATTTTGGTTCTTCTACTGTCTTCCCACACACCTATGATAAACTGTGTTTTGATATAGTAATACTGTTATAGTTGATTACCAACCTAATAATACCAAATTAGGTTGGTATTACTTACTCAGCGCATTTATTTAAAATTATTAGTCAGGGCAGAGTATTTCATTAACGTCATATACAGGTCCGGGTCCAGGTTTAGTAATCCTCGCTTATTCTAACACGGCCTTCCTGCAATTGTCGCGTCCCCGTGACATTTCTTTTTTTTTTGAATTTTGAATAACGCCATAAATAACTCTGCCGCAACGCCTTAAATAACTCTGCCGCAACGCCTTAAATAACTCGGCCGCAACGCCTTAAATAACTCGGCCGCAACGCCTTAAATAACTCGGCCGCAACGCCTTAAATAATTCGGCCGCAACGCCTTAAATAACTCGGCCGCAACGCCTTAAATAACTCGGCCGCAACGCCTTAAATAACTCGGCCGCAACGCCTTAAATAACTCGGCCGCAACGCCTTAAATAACTCGGCCGCAACGCCTTAAATAACTCGGCCGCAACGCCTTAAATAACTCGGCCGCAACGCCTTAAATAATTCGGCCGCAACGCCTTAAATAACTCGGCCGCAACGCCTTAAATAACTCGGCCGCAACGCCTTAAATAACTCGGCCGCAACGCCTTAAATAACTCGGCCGCAACGCCTTAAATAACTCGGCCGCAACGCCTTAAATAACTCGGCCGCAACGCCTTAAATAACTCGGCCGCAACGCCTTAAATAACTCGGCCGCAACGCCTTAAATAACTCGGCCGCAACGCCTTAAATAACTCGGCCGCAACGCCTCAAATAATTCGGCCGCAACGCCTTAAATAACTCGGCCGCAACGCCTTAAATAACTCGGCCGCAACGCCTTAAATAACTCGGCCGCAACGCCTTAAATAATTCGGCCGCAACGCCTTAAATAATTCGGCCGCAACGCCTTAAATAATTCGGCCGCAACGCCTTAAATAACTCGGCCGCAACGCCATAAATAACTCGGCCGCAACGCCATAATAATTTGGTTCTACCGTCCGTAATAGTTATTTATGCACCAAGTCCTGAAAGTGCATCTTCTTGGCATGAGCGCGGAAAATTATAGACTGAGGCGCAGACGAAGTCTATAACCACGCAAATGCCAAAAAGGCACTTTAAGGATAAAGCGCATAAACTATTTTATGTGTAATTGGAATGAAATGCACATTTTCTGCAAAAATGTACGATAATAATTTAACGAAATACGTATGTTGCTAAGCAATAAAATATTTAAAATTCACAAAATACGTCAAAAATATATGTCAAAGTGTACATTTTAGTAGGATTGCACATAAAACAATTGAGGTTTTGACATTTCTGTACTGTAAACAGCTACTTTCAGTATTGTTTTCTATATGTGAAAATGTACATTATAGTATAAATGTACTTACCAAAGAAAAGCAATGAATCAAATTGCTTCACTAGTCATATTTTCCTCAAAATTGTCTGTTAAACCAGCCTCTCAACTGTTCATAAGTAGCCTCTTTCACTAGTTTCTCCAACCTCCAAATACGCAACGTTTGTTAGCCAGCATTTCTATAATTTTGCTTAGTCCCAAAAACCTCCCGCTTAGTTTTCCAAATCTTACTGTTGCCAAATCCTATTTCCGCTTGCGCGATTCTTCCCTCAGAACATAAATGCATCCGACGTATATCAAGTTGCCAAACTTTTACCTTCAATTCCGGTCAATATTGCAAACCATTCAATCTCCTTTCTGTTGTTCAACGCACTTTTCACTAGATCAGACAAGACTTTTATCACTGATTTTACCTGTCCGCCACCTCTGGGCACTCCCACATTTATAAGGTGCAATTCAACATCTTCTCGTTTAAAACAATTAACGAATTCCGATGAAGTGAAAATTTCTGCTTTATCAGTCATGACTGCCCCTGGATGCCAGCTCGTTTAAACAAAAAACCCAAAGTAACTATAGACTGTTTAGAAGTTTTGTTCTCTAAGAGAGCAAATATACGGATACTTCAAAAATGCGCCAATCACAACCAAGATTACGGTGCATTCATCAATATACAAAAATCATCCAACGCTCGGGACTCCACTTTCCACTCTTCGTCCATTCCTGACAACACACTTATATCACTATCCAGTACATATCAAATTCGGGGTCTCATCATTGAGAACTACGCCAAGTTCAATCCATAATTTCCCATGACAACGCACAATCCGGGACGCCGAATCGTCTTCCAACCAATCAATCTACGCCAGGGGTTCCCAACCTTTTTGCACCTGCGTACCACCTGGGGAAAATTTTTAAAAACTGGAGCTAGAATAGCGAGTTTTTAACGATTTTTTTAAAGATTAAAATTTAAAATATCAACATTAGGAGTAATGGAACTTATCTTCACTCTTGCACACATCACTTACGCGTACCACCTGAAACATTCCCGCGTACCACCAGTGGTACGCGTACCACCGGTTGGGAGCCCATGATCTACGCCATCTACGCCAGGAATACAACTGCTGTCTATCGACTTCTCTTCCAGGAGCTTGCAAGGCGGTAGACTCAAAGCCAATTTTGCAATCCTCAGCTACAAGTTGAATTTCTTTACTATTATAACACTTCTTTTGCTTCTAAATTTAGATTTCTTTCATTGCATGCTTCGGGTTTTCTGAATATTTACAGTCTTTCTTTGAATGACCTATTTTTTTTTACAGTTGAAACACTTTTTTGATAATTTCCGTTTTTCTCATACGATTCCATAGTATCTAGCTTGAGTTGTTTTGATGATCATCTTTGATTTCGCCATCATATTGTCGAAGTAAAGCTTTAAGATCTTGTTGATTCTTTGGTACATTTATTCGTATTCTTTGTCGAATAATATCGTTATTTATTCCACCAATGGAACGTATTACTTTCTGCCATTCCAGTTGAGGTTGGTACTACGTATTTTCTCTATTCCGTATTCACATAAACTAACAAGGTTTGAACTTTCTATATTAGCTGCCTTGTTTAGCTTCGTGTGCCATGTTTCTTGTTTGGGGAACGTTATTCAAAAGTCATACACAAATTATTCCAACTCTTATCAAATGGTTTCCATCCATCGAAAAACTTTATTTTTCATTTTCTCGTAGAGCGTCTCCCTCTTTCAATATCATAATGAAATCGGATATTTTAGTTCGCTTCTTTAAATCGTTTATTTGTTCAATCCATTATTCATCAATCAAAAATTTGTTATTAACGGCATCGTGCGTTTGTTCTAAGTCCATCGGATATCCGTCCGGATTTTGAATTGCATTTTGGGAATCTTCTGTATTTTGATTCATTTTAAACCAAACGAGAGAAAAAATAAAACACAAAACCAACAAAAACAAAAAAAAAAAAACACGACAAAAAAAAACTTATCCGTTTGCAGTTAAACGTTGGTTCGAATTCCACTTCTGATGTTAGCGTGAGCCAAAATATTTGCAATAAATGAAGCTAAAATAATATTCTTCTCGATTTTCTATATTTTGGTTCTTCTACTGTCTTCCCACACACCTATGATAAACTGTGTTTTGATATAGTAATACTGTTATAGTTGATTACCAACCTAATAATACCAAATTAGGTTGGTATTACTTACTCAGCGCATTTATTTAAAATTATTAGTCAGGGCAGAGTATTTCATTAACGTCATATACAGGTCCGGGTCCAGGTTTAGTAATCCTCGCTTATTCTAACAAATATTAAAAAAAATTATTTTTTACTTTTAAATTAAATATTTATTTACATACATAACACATACAAATTTTAATCCATGCTATAATTATAAGATATACCGCGAAGATATTCTATAATATTAATAGAATTATAATTGGTTACCTTCGCCAAAATTCGAGAATCAGCCGCTTCGTACCGCGGCCTTTTTTTAGAAGGTGCATGTCCGGCTAGAATACGTTCGTATTCTGTGTCGAAAGTTTTTTGAATTCGTCTTAATTTATCCAAAAAAGTCCACAACGTTGGATGAAATATACCACCACCAAAACCTAATTGTATTTTTCGATGACAAGCTTCGGCGTAATTGTTAGTTCTATCAATTCCATCCAACGTGCGTTGATACACAGACCAAATATTTGAAGAAAACATTGGAATATTTCTGGTACCATTATTTCTAAGACGTCCAATATATGTATTTGTAAACCATTCTAAAATTGGATCAAATTCTGGTGGTAAATAATTTTCTAAACTTGTAATTGCATGAAAAATATCATTCTCAGGAACAAACGCAATTGAAGTAACCATTCTTGAGCGCAATGCAAAATCTACATCGGCACTGTACCTTTTTAACAAATTACTTGACGATAAATGTTTTTTTAAGTTCTTCACTAAGTGAAATAAGCAGCCATGTATATTAACGTCAGGAAACACTTCACGAATCGCTTGATGAATGGCAAGCTCAAAATCAACACTTATACTCAACGGATTTAGTTGAGGCCACAATTCACGGATCATACTAAATAATTTTACATAAGTTTCCCTCCTCTTATTAGGTAGTAAGCAAAACAAAACAGGAAACACTGCTCTTCCATCTTTTCTAGCAAGTATAACGAATACTTGTGAAAAAAGAGACGGGCAAATTAGAAAAGTGCCGTCCATAAACAATTCTAACATATTTTCACACCAACTAGAATTATATTCTCTTCCAAATATCATAATACGTTCAGAGTCCAAATTCTCACTCCCTGAATCGGCAAGAAGATATCTCTCAAAATTACCAGGGCTAAACTCATAAGTGGAATAACCTTCCGGTATGATTATTAGTTCCCTAGATTCCGGATTTGCTGGTGCTTCAGAATTTTGGTGACGTTTCCGTTGTATCGTTCTGCTCATAACAGAATTGCTTGGAATGTTACCTTTTATGGCATCAGGAACATTTGCAATAGCCCGTGCTCTTATTTGCGATGGATTGTCCATTGTATTTTCGGCTAAAAGTTTTATAACAGTATTAAGTTTTTGAAGTTCGACGTTTTCTGCATTTCCTACGGTCCTGCAGGAATGCTCCCTTCGCTGTGAATTGAACGAACCGTCTCTAATATTGGTCCATATTCTGCCATTGCAACCCTTATGCTTACTTTCACATCGCCAGAATTGAATAGTACTATTTGTGTTAATTTTATCTTTAACATAGAGGTACCCATCACGAGCATATTTTTCATTGCTTCGTTTGGTTAAAATTATTTGAGTTTCTTCCATTGTATTATGAATTAAAAATTAATATATTGATTTCTAACACTACACTGGACTGGATTTTTATTAAAATCTATACAGCGAAATCTATAAACTGGAGATAAAATGTCAATTATTGCAATCTTATAAACTTACTTAAGTTACTTATCTTAATAACATGTTACGCTGAAACGCTTCCACTTACTTCTTCTTTGTCTAAACTGAAATGTTTTGATACCAAAACCCAACTCAACTGACTAAAGAACTCAACTCAAAATGCCATCTATGACTCCTCGAAAACCGTTACTAAAAGTGGAGAGCTAATTGAAATTTTGGAAAAGATACTTAAGGAAAACGGTAATATTTAATTGAAAAGGCTGAATTGTATTGAAATGGGGAAAACCAAGAAAAGATTAACACAATAAGCATTATTGAAAAGGAGGATATACATAAGAATTATATTGAAATGGGGAAAACCAAAGAAAGATTAATACAATAAGTATTATTGAAAAGGAGCAAATAACAAAAAAGGGATCTATTTAAGAGAGGTAGGGAGAAAACCAATTTTTATTAACTATGAGTTTTTAAATAAAAGTTCGAAAAGCCGTAGGCGTCGGTACTAAGGTTTTTGTGTACATTTAAATTTTAAATTTGGAAGAATAAATTAAAAGTATATCTTTCGTCGCCGAATCGACGTAGTCGAATTTACTGTCGCCGAATCAAAATCGCCGAAATGGCGGTGCCGAATATCGGGTTGCCGAATTGCCTGTCGCCGAATCAGAATCGCCGAAATGACGGTGCCGAACTGGAATCGCCGAAATGACGGTGTCCGGGACACTAATACGGTTGATATATCTAGCAGGCTGATGTAGACGTCTGTCTTGTTTTTCTTTGCTTCGTTTATAGTGTGTTGAAAGGATCATGTAGGACTTTTTCGGCACATAGCCAGCTGGTGAGGCGATCTTTGAGGCACCCGGCGTAGAGTTTAAATATTGTTAGGTTAAGTGCGATTGGTCTCCAGTTATTTACATCGCTTTTCTTTTCTCCATTGTTTTGGTACCCTTTTGTATTTTAGGCATATGTTTAGCACTCGCGTCGTGATGTTGCCATCCGGGTCGGCTTTTTTCCAATTTCTGTATATTATTTTCTCTGCTTCCAGTATTTCGTCGAGTGGTTCTTTGAATATATCTAAAAGGCTCTCGTCTTTCGTTGTTGGAACTTTTGCTGTAATCGTATGCTTCAGAGACAGCTTGGGATATTCCTTGGGCTTCTATCTCATATGGCAGGGTTCCTTCCGGTCCAGTGGGTGTTGATGATTGGTCCAATGTGCCATGTTTGTAACTGCCTATTATGACACAAGTTCTAGCTCCATTGCTAATAACGCTTTCACTGCTGCTGGCATTTGTTATGTCCCAAACTCTAGAGTCACTTTCACTATCACCGTTATTGTTGTTGTTACCGGTATCTACAATTTCACTTTCACTACTGATGGCGTCTGTGTCTTTTGCTATTGGCCTCGTCATGTTTCTGGTGTTTGGCTGAGGGAATATGTCGTTTCTTTGTGCCCGGATGCCTTTTTCTGTTTCCGCTTTGACGTGGTCATTCAGTGCAAGTCTTGGGGGAAATGTCATTTTGCAGTTAGGCTATTTCCAGTTGTGTATTGTTCTGGGGACGGGGTTTGATCCCTTGTCAGGTGGCGGTAGAGCAATTGTTTAACCTGCTTTCCCCGTCTATTGTTTCCGGCATTTTGGGTTCGGGCAGGTAAAGGTGTCACGTGGTGGGTGCATGACTACGAGGACTTCGCCTCTTATATTTATATCTTGGTGGTTTGCTGCTTCTGCTTCTTCTTCCTCGCCGATCGCTGATAGGTTTAACGTTTGTGAGGGGCGTCGGCATATTGCCTGACTTACAACTGATCCTCAACTGTTCCTCACTTGTTGGTCGTTTATAATTTCTGTGAGTGGCGCAACAAACTCGCTTAATAAACACGTATCCTCTTTGTCCATTAACTCAAGCAACGCAATTTGGGAACCTTCTTCTGCCTCATGTTGCTTCAGGTGGTCGTCATGGTTTTGTGTCGATGTGCTTTCCTGGGTATATGTTGTATTGGCGGGACTTGAATCACTTTTAATGGGAGTTGATTCGTTCGTGTATACAACTTGGTCTACGGATTGGTGGTGCATATCGGTGACACCCTCTTCTTCAATGACATCTCGGTCCGGTATTGGATCAATTTCTTCCGTATTACTGTCCGGTTGTATACGCCTATGTCTAATACCTCTTGTCCTTGGCCTACACTTCCAATCTAGACTACATTTCCAATCGTAGTTGGGTGGTGTATTCACCATGTCCTGCGCTTGGTCGCATGTGTGCTGCGATGGACGCTTACCGAGTTTCTGTTTGCAGAATCTACATTTGTTGGTTATATCTTTGAATTGCACATCGCCTGCCACTCTCATGTGTCGTTGCAGTGACTGTTTCATGCACGTCCAAGAGTTTGCATAAAAAGGCGTGGGACACATCGTGCAGTGGATTGGACCGGATATTGGGTGGAAAACAACCAGTTTTTCTCCCATTGCTGCTACATTTGTGTTTTCCTGCGTCATTCCGGGGCTTGTGGGTATTGAGGGCGTGTCGGATCTGTCAACTTCAACAACAGGTGTATCTTCTCCTATTTCATCTAGGTCCGGCATGATGGTGTTTGTCTACGCTTGGTCTCTTTGCTATGGGTTTGATAGCTGCGATGCACGTCTTCTAGTTGGAGGGCTTGCGTATGTGGTTAACGATCTTCCGGGCTGGTGTACCTCGGCTGCTGTTGTATGTTGCTTTCTATTTGTGTCCACGTCCTCTTGGGTGAAGGGCTCGCATTGGCTGTTGACTACTCCTGAAGTGGGGGGGGGGGCTTTGCTGGGGTGAAGGGCTTGGTATGCTGTGACTGGTTTCACGGTTTATAGTGATTTTAGCTTGGGCCATCCTGTCTGATCATCCTGCCTCTAGCATTCTGTGCCTTTATTGCTTGAGCCCGGGTTGGCAAGTTCCGTGGAGTTTTCTGTTTACTCATCACAGGGGATCGAATTTTTGTGGAGGGTGTCCGCAACATTTTCATGCACTTTTGGGTATTTTACTACTAATTTAATGTCTTGTTGCACATAAGTTGTTCCACTAGCACACATAAATGTTCTTATTACACACAATCGCGCACAAATCGTTAAATCGCGCATAAATCGTTAAATCACGCATTCATTTACAAATACAATTTGAAAGTACAAATCACAAATACAATTTACAAAACAGGTTACAAATACATTTTACAGATACATTTTACAAATAAATTTACACTAGCCATGCTCCCCGACTTTGTTGTTACCGATCAAGTGTTCACGATCGTTCCTATCAATAATTTAAACAAATCATTAAGCTGATAAGAACAGATTTGTTTATTTAAAAACATCTTAGGTTTTACAACAAAATGGTTTAGAATAGGACAATTGTAAATTATTCGCTGCTCCTCTGCGTGTGGTTGGTATCCGTCCCGAATTGCCTAGCTCCTGTTAGGTGTTCTGTATATATGTCACGAGACCACCGTATTGTGTCGCTGACACATAACCTTTTGAAAATTTTTATGTAGCTTCTAGACCCTAGGCTTTTTATAAACTTGTCGTTATGCTTATCCCATGATCCTAGCGCACCAATGACAACCGCTTCTACTACTAATTTAAAAGAAAAGGATGGCTCTTAAATTAAACGCAAGTGCAGTGGTTGGGGATGTTCTGAAGAATATCTTAAATCCGATAGATTGCGCCACTGAAACATAATCAATACAAAAATTATGTCCTGAATTTATATATTTAATCTTAAATATAAAGTTTTGTTTGTTTAAAATTATTGGACCGGTCCCGACGGTACTGCAATGCCAGGTCAACCCGTGATAGAGGTGGAGCAAGCCCCTAACCCCTATCCATCTCCAAAAATAAGTTTAATATACTGGACCCGCATGCGGATCGTATCAGATATTAAGCTGATAAGAACAGATTTTTTTTATTTGAAAATATCTAAGGTTTTTACAAATTTGGTATGTGTACATTTTTACATTATAAGTAGTTTACATTTATCGTTTACAGTTTATTTCTTCGGGTATTTTATTGGTCGTCTTCTGTTTCTTGAGATCTCGGACCTGTTGCCCCTTCCTCGTATTGCCTGACCCCTGTCAGGTGTTCGGTGTAAATATCCCTGGATCACCTGATGGTGTCGCTGAAACATAATCTCTTCATCATCTTTAGGTATTGTTTTCAGGCGAGCGTGTACGCAAACTTGTCGTTTTTTCTATCCCATGTTCCGAGAGCTCCTATTATGACAGGTTCTATGGTCACCTTCTCGTAGTCCTCTTCCAGCTTTTTTTGTAAGACCTGGTACTTGGATATTTTGCCCCTTTTTGCTTCGTCGAAAGCTGTTTGGCCGTTTTCAAAGGGGATGGTTACGTCCACTATCTTGGCCTTGTTCCCCTTGACCAGGACTAGGTCGGGGCGTAGGGAATTTCCATTCACCACTACTTGGTTTTCAGCGCTCACCGCAAAGTTTTTTTCTCATGGCTGCGGTTTTGATTCTTGCTACGATAGCGTTGTGTCTTCTCTGCATGGCAGCGGAGTTCCTCATGCAGTGCTGCAAGACATGTGGTAGTCTCTAGGGTGTGATTGCATCGCATACAGTTCTTGTTTTGGTTGCTCCAATGGTTATTTGCTTTTAAGGGCACCAGGTTTAGGCGAGCTCGGTGGATAAACCGGTCGATAAATCTGCTCCGCAGATGCCAAGTGTCAGCTAGAGTTTTGTTTGTTTAAATTATTGGGCCGGTCCCGACGGTACTGCAATGCCAGGTCAACCCGTGATAGAGGTGGAGCAAGCCCCTAACCCCTATCCATTTCCAAAAATAAGTTTAATATACTGGACCCGCATGCGGGTCGTATCAGATATTAAGCTGATAAGAACAGATTTGTTTATTTCATAATATCTTTGGATTTACAACTAATGGCAGAGTAAGGTATAACAATAATAATAATAATAACAGATTAAGAAAGATTATAAAAAACAATAATAACAGAAATATTGGTGTCCTTTGCTTAGGTCGGCTCTTCCTCGGTTAGCGTTTGGTCGTATTGCCGTGTGCCGGTCAAGTGCTCGGTGTAGATGTCCCGTGACCATTGTATTACGTTACTGCAGCACAGTCTCTTCATCGTGGTTACGTAGCGTCTCGCACCTAGTAGCCTTATGAAGCGATCGTAACTCCTTTTCTTCCATCATTACCCTTCGGATGGCGGCGTCGTCCATGATGATACCTAGAAAGAAAATAAATATCGCTTCCCCGATCGAGTATTTATGATCGATCCTATCTATGATTTGAATAAATTAAGCTGATAAGAACAGATTTATTAAAACAAAATGCCTAGGCAGTTTACAAATGTGTCACTCCAAGTGAGATACAGTTTTGTACGAAATAAAGATAAACAACAATTTCAAAAAAGAAAACAGAAGAAAAACAGAAGTGTTCGTGTCCTTTGCTTAGGTCGGCTCTTCCTCGGTTGTCGTTTGGTCGTATTGCCGTGTGCCGGTCAAGTGCTCGGTGTAGATGTCCCGTGACCATTGTATTACGTTACTACAGCACAGTCTTTTCATCGTGGTTACGTAGCGTCTCGCACCTAGTAGCCTTATGAAGCGATCGTTTTTGGTATCCCATGAGCCAAGCGCTCCAACCAGGACCGGTTCCACGGTAGTTTCTAGCCCATGTTGTTCCTTGAGCTTGTTTCGGAGGCTTTCGTATTTCTCTGCTTTGGCTTCCCGCGCTTTTGTGAATGAGGCTATTTTGTTCTCAAATGGCAAACAAACGCAAATCGACAACGTATAGTCGGTCACCTTTCTTCAGAACCAGATCTGGTCTAAGGCTGGATTCTTGGATCATTGTTTGGTTTTCCTCCAGTATTACAAACTTCCGTCCTAGTGCCGCCGCTTTTATCCGGTTGACGATACAGTTATGCCTAAGCTGCATTGCCGCGGCATTCCGCATGCAGTGGTTGAGGACGTGTGGTAGGGTCTCGTGGCCAAAATTGCATCTGCGGCACGATTTGTCTTCCGAGTTTCACATCTGGTTGGCTTTGAGGGGAACCAAGTTTAATCGTGCCCTGTGCACGAATCTCCAGTCGGCGAAGCGGGTGTAGCGTCCGTTCTGGATGAAGTGGCCACTAGTCTTGTCCTGGCTAAAGCATTTAAAAGTTTTTCCTTGGCTTCTTAGCCCGGCCAGTTTTGTGGTCCGTTCTTCGTCCTTCGCGGCCCGTAACGTGGAAAGAACCTTCCTCCGTTTTGTGGGGTCCACCGTTTTGGTCCCCTGGTGTAGGTGTGGTTCTCCGTTTGGTAGGGTCCATGTTACTTTCATCCTGGTGGATACTTTCCTAGTGCTTGTCCACTGGTTGGAGATTTCGTTTCCTCGGTTGTTAAATACTGTCGTTTTGGCTCCGCTCAGATATTGTTCCATTTCAGCTTGGAATGAGCAGTTGCTCATAATCATCGCTAAATTAATTACCAATTCGTAATTTTTAAACATTCGAAGATTACACTTTCAAGCCGTTGAGTTGCAGACTTCACGCTTACACCTCTCTAGAGCAACTCACCCTTTATCTTGTTTCCTGTTAAACTTTCCTTCGGAAAAATCGTGTCGCACTCGGGTTGGTTGATTTTCCAGCGAAATTTGAATTTTCTTATGCCAAATTCAACATTTTGAAGTCACTAAATTTTAATTTATTGCGAACAACACTTTTAGTTTAAACCACCGCATCAATGATCGTATGCTACCTTCGCACCAATCCACTTTAAAAGTAAGTAAACAATTTTATGAACTAACAAAAAATTCAAATAACTAAATTATAACGTTTTTCAATTTTTGAAATGTTTAACTTGCAGGTATCTGGACAATTTTCCAACCCTAAAAATCTCGTCTCTGCATGTACCCATTGGCACACAATTGAAAACAACAGGTTACTATTCATTCGTCCAATTAAACTAAAGAAAATTTCATAAACGAAAACTTTAACAAAATGAAAATTTAATTGTGGATAATTTTAGAATTTGTAATTAATACAATTCATGTCAATATATGTGTACTAGCTGACCCGGCGAACTTCGTACCGCCTCAGAATCAATAATATTTTCGTGAATTTTTGCGATGTTAAATGTTATAAATGTTAGCTATTTTTGCTACAAAATTTTGTTTAGAAATCGAGGGGGGGCCATTAGAGATTAGAAATGGGAGATATATTCTTTTTTTTTAATTTTTAGTTAATTTTAAATTTAAGCGATGCCTTTTTGGTATCGTGGCCAGGAAATAAATTTTTTTCATAAATTGTTTTTTCGTGAATATTTGCGATGTTTGAAAACGTAGTCAAATTAAAGGGTTTAAACAGTTTGAACATCGAATACTCAATCCATCAAGAATCTCGTTGTTATCAATTTTAAAAATTCTCCTTGGTGGATTTTATTTAGATAAATGTGAGCTATTTTTACTACAAAATTTTGTGTAGAAATCGGGGCGAGGGGGCATTAGAGATTCGAAATGGGAGATCTATTCTCTTTTTTTAAATTTTTAGTTAATTTTAAATTTAAGCGATTCCTCTTGGGTAGCGTGAATAAATTTATCTGGACAGTTAGCTAACTAATACATTTAAGGTCGCCCACTGCCGGACACAGTATTCAATTAGTGCGTCACTAATTTGATCGTGAATCGAATCACCTTCCAGGGGATCACCACTTTTATCGATAACTCGATGCTACAATCCAAATACAGGATTCGATGTTTTTCATTGGTAAATGGATTTATCTGTACAGATGTACATTACATTACTTGCGACAATATTAGGTGGCGCTCTCTACGCGACTAAGTACCGAACTAACTTTTAGGTCAAAAAGTGAATTTTCTTTATAAATCGTTTTTTCGTGAATTTTTGCGATGTTTTAATAGTTATTCTGCTATTCGAGATGGCGAGAAATCCAACAAATCAAAGATCATAAAAATCGGTTCAGCCGTTCTCGAGTTATAAATGGTGTAACTAACACGACTTTCTTTTATATATATAGATATATCTTAGTAACGCCAAGTAAAGTTGTGTATTACTAGATGTTACTAGGATATTACAACGGTATATAAATACAACAATACACGAGCCACTGTGAATACCTCTTATGAAATTGTAGTGTAATTAATATTTGTTTAATCAATAATTATTATATTAATGGCTTCATTTTTTTCTTTAAAATGTGTTTTTAGCTACTTTCTTTTTGGACTCATTAATGATTTTATTGCATACTGTTGTCGGCTAGCACAGCTTTGCCGATGAGATTCTTTAATAAAATATAAGACGGAACAGTTTATAACTGAGAGGAGGTGAGAGAGGTTTACAAGATTCGATTGTTAGTTTACTATTCATGTAAAGATCACTGGTTCAGTTACATATTAAATTTTTTGAATACCATATGTAGCAACGTTTAGTTACGGAATAAAAGATAAGGAATAAAGAGTTAACAAACTTTTAAAGTTTACTTTATTTATTTTGATTACATATCATCTACAAACATTTTTGACAAAACCATTCTTTACCTTTATAGTTCTTTTCAACAAACTTCAAACATTTAAAATGAAACCAATTTAAACAACTGTCACATACAATAGACTTATCTTGATTTAAATCTAGATTACATTTGAAACAATTCCATTTATTTAGCTTTCGTTTCTCAGTATATATTTTTTCTATAACTTCCCATGCTTCAGAAGTAAAAAACCTTTTTATGGCGTTAATTTTTATTTGATCATCACACATGGCATCAGGGAAACTTGGTAATTGTCTAGTAAGTAAGTCTTCTATTTTTATTTTAGTTTTTGACGCCAATGCTGTTTCACAAACATCTTGGCTAGTGAACCACTCTATCATCATTTTATGCTGTTCGTGTAAACTTTTTTTCATAAAAGAACATTTCTTTTTTCGTTGTTGCCTTTTAGGAATATCCAACCAAGTTTTTCCTAGACCTTTTGGACGTCCTTTATGTTTAATAGTTGGTGGCATTTTAATTTTAGCAATTAAATCTAAAAAAACAAATAATCATTAACAAGGACATTCTTTGATAAAATTATTTACATCAACGTACCAACTGTATTAGATGTGCAAGGATCGTTCTGTAAAGTTTCTGGCCTAACAGTATTGGAACCTGAAGGATTATGTTCAAGTTCTTGTTTTTCTTCTCCACCACGTTCTGGTAGATCCAATTCTGTTTCCATATTTTTGGTTTCGATAGAGATTTCTTTGCATACAGTTGAATTTGAAATTAAACTTGCATCTTTAGAAACAGTAGTAATACAAGAATATGTTTGGTTCAAGCTATCTTTTAAATTCTTCACAAATTGTAATTGTTCTTGAAATTTTTCATCAGACATTTCTGACATAATAGTAGCAATTTCTTTAAATTGTGTCATAGCCTGGCGAAATTTTTGTTGGGATGACAATTTTGAATTTTTTCTGGTTTCCTTATAATTATTTTCAATTTCAACTTCAACATTAGGCATTTCGGAAACTATATCAGTGAGCAAATAGGATGAATATTTTTCTTTTTTCCATCTATCATCAGTTCTCACAGATAGTTGGTTCGTATTACGAAATATCTAGATATTTGCGAGTGTAAAATATGTGCCTACAAGGCAGTTTGGCTGAAGTGAAAAATACGCACGTGCATTCTGTAGCCGAAACAAAATGTATGTTATCGTTACATGTAGTCATTTGATATGTATTTGTGCAATTTAAATCCTTCTCAAAATTTCTTACGTAAGTGTCTTTTTGAACATCACAATCAAGCTCTTTCTCTAACATATTATATGCATAGAGAGTTAATAAATTGTAATAATCAAGCTTTATGGTCGACAAATTGCACAGCTT
This sequence comes from Rhagonycha fulva, assembly GCA_905340355.1. Classification (NCBI taxonomy): domain Eukaryota; kingdom Metazoa; phylum Arthropoda; class Insecta; order Coleoptera; family Cantharidae; genus Rhagonycha; species Rhagonycha fulva. The sequence continues at coordinate 44,146,910 of HG996556.1, forward strand.
AACAGGCACTTTTAAAAATGACATTATTGCTCTATGTTTAATCTCGTTTGTTGTAGAATTTAATATTGTAAATAAAGAATCTACAAAGTCTCCAAACCGACTGTATTTTTTTACCAATCCTTTTATCTTTGCATTGAATCCTTCCAACCTATTGTTAGTTTTATTTAAAAAACTGTGTTTCATTAAACCATGCGAAACACTCCATTCGTCCTTTATAGGTAGCCAATTCTTATTAAAATAATCAATGATTGATTGTGGTAAATCATTGAACTGCTCCAAACATTCATTAAATTCTACTTCATTTTGGGTCAAAGCCAGGTTTTCAAACAATTTCAGTGACTTGAGCTGATCTTCCCGATAAATATTTAATTTTTTCGATGTAACTTCCCTTTGGAAAGCTCTTATCGAATGAAATAAGCAAATCTTGATGTGGGCTTCAGGAAACAATTCTTTTATTATATTCCGTTCAGCCCAATCCTTGTCAGCCATAATACATCGTATTCTTATGTAACTTGGTTGCATTTCTTGAAATTTAGTTAGCATCCACTTTAACGATTCTCTGTCTTCATTCATCAATATAGCAACACTAGTAATTTGGCTTTCGCCATTGCCATCTTCCACAAGCGTCAAATAAACTGGTGCACGCATATCGTTAAGTTTATACGTAGCATCTATGCACAAGAATTCAGGATATTCTTTAAATGTCTGTTTCATCCATTCCGAAATAAAAATAACACCTTGAAACTCTTGTTCTCCAGAAGCTAGTATAGAGACTTGAGATCCTAAAATATAAATTATTTTAATACAATTATAAGCTTTGTTATTTTGGCCATTATGTGCCAGTAATTTCATAAGACACAGTAATTGTACAAAATATACTTACCGTATTTATTTTGCAACAAAGTCACAACATTTTCTAACGTATGATAATCGGGATTTCGTGTTACACTTTTGCTCAAATCTTTGAGAGTTATTTTCTTTCCACTCTGTGATCTCATTTTTTCACTAATTAATTTCTTATTTGCCCTCAAACTCATTAAATAATTTACCTCATTTATTTCACCTGTTTCCAACTTCCGATGATGAGGTAAGTGTTGATAAAGCTCACGGTCGGTATTGTGAGTGTGCTTTGAAATAATTTCTTTTACTTCTAGATGTTGACCATCTCCTGATGCTCCTAGCCTGATTTTAACAGGGCATTTGACAAGTTTAAGAGACCTGTGAACAAAAATATGAATATCAATTAAAACTTCGTTTTAAAATAATAAAAAAAATAAAACAATTTATTTACCTTCCATCTCGTTCTCCAAGAGAGCGTATAAAGCAACTGGTAATATTTAATTGAAGGATTCATTTTGTACTTTGTCCGAGATTTCTCCACTTTTCTGCTATCACTTATGTATTTACATTGGTACACTCGTTGATTGCACAAGTTGTGTATATATCTCTTCCCATTCTTCGAAAGATTTAAATTTCTGTCCGACAGTTAGTTGAGACAATTCCATTTTTTGAAACAATAATATAAAATTATATAGAGTACGATAATTAACAGCTTGAAAATCTAAAAACATATAATATTATAATAATAATTGTTAATTACGAGTAAAAAAAAATCAAAGAAAATTATGTACTTTCTTACCTGAATAGATCTGAATAACAACAAATAACAATAACAATTTCATGATTCAATGTGATGTTTGTTTTTTCTTAAATCAATAATACCAATAGTTAAATAATATTAATACGGATTATAATATCACTATTAATATACAGGGAGCCATACTTTTTCAATTTAAAAAATTTGTTCCACTTTATTTACAAAACTATAACCTCACAAGCCACAGCAGTGGAGTGATGTGATCGCTGGTTGAGTATAGAGCGGAAATTCTGGGTTCAAATCGCGGATTGCACAGATTTTCTTGGCTCGGCCTTCCGGTGGGCATCTACACTCCTTTGGTGATCCCTGATGTTTGTGTCGACGTCATTACCGTTGATACGGCTGCGTCACACACGAGAGTTTACAAGACAGGTTAAGGTAGACAGGGAATGAAGCCATGGGCCTTCTAGGCCTGTAGAGCTGTAATATAACCTCACAAATGACGTTAGGCCTAACCGTAAATAAGCTTTGATGGTTGCCGTAACCGTAAACATAAAAATGTCAAAAAGAGTGGAGGGGAGGTTTGCCGTAACTTTAAGCACTTCCTAAAAGTTACGTTAACCGTAACTGTAGCCTCTCCCTAAATACAATTTGTCCAGATAAAAACTTTTACAAATTTGAGGTTATCGGTCTATGATTTTAGGTTAACTCCACTATTTACATGAACTAACGTGAACTGAAAGCGTTCGTTTGTACTCTTGAAAATACCTGCACCAAGTTGAACTGTGACGTCACTCAAACGTGTTCAGTTCAAGTTAGTGCTTGACAAACGAACAGACCTAATGAATATTCAAATTTCTTAGGGCCAGTTGTATAAAAGAGGATCATCCTCGGATCAGAGTTAAACCAGGATCAAAGCAAATGTCTGTTGTATAAGCGAGAGTCAAGCGTTGATCCTGGGTTAACTCACCGATTTTCTGATCCGAGAAATCGGTGGATTAACCCAGGATCAACTTTAATTACTTTTAAATTTATTGTGATTTATACTGTTTGTCTAAATCCATTAGTCATTTATTAAAATAACACCTGGCAACATTGTTTTTTTTTGTGTATTAAAGTAAGAATAACAAAATAAACCGCATAGACGTTGATCCTGGATCAACTCTTGATCCAGGATCAGCTGATCCCCGAGTTAACCCTCCTTTATACAACTGGCCCTAAAGGATCACTTTGGGTGCGTTCCACTTAAAGCCCACGACGACCGCAGCGTGGTCCCGTGGTTCTTTGATTGGACTAAAGATCGAGAGCGGTTATTTGATTGGACTGACGAACGACCGTGGTCGTCGTGGGCTTTAAGTGGAACGCACCCTTTGTATACTAATTTATTCCTCTTCTAGTGGTACACACACTTATTTACACAGGGCCGTAGTAGCTCTATAAACAACACGTCTTACTTCGGTTTTTTAAATCTTATTTATAAATATAGATTTTTTTACCCGTAGACTTTTTCTCCGTAGACCTTTTTACCTAGACCACTTTACCGTAGACTATTTTTCCTTTTACAATTTTACAGATTACCACACTTATAGACCACACTGTTATAAATTAAGTATTTATTGGGAGCAGGAAAATACATACAAAAGAGGTATTATATTATTTTTAATTTAACATTTTAAAAGTATTATACCCCCCCCCTCCATGAAACTATTTAGAGTACGCCACTGTATCAATGCATTACAAAAAATGGAAAATACATTTCCTGCTCCCGATCACGCAAGTGTTGTGTTATGTGCATGGCTTCACCCGACGTAAGTTGTTCATTGCGTTTGTTTATTAGTTACCGTTGGTGACGGAATTTAATACTGCCGTCCTACGCTAAAAAGCAGTATCTCAATTTTTTGCGAATTTTAGTTATATCGCTTTTTAGGATCATTATAACAATATCTATGATCCTGCAACACTAAAAATCTGTAAGAAGCTAGTTATATGCTAATATAAGCTTTAGATATTGCAGTATCTCCACGTAATATCAGCAAGTCCTACACTTAATAGCAGTAAACACCATGTACATGCCTTAAAAGCAAGATAATTGCGCAGGACAAAATAAAAATTGGCCATTGTTCTCTTATTTAGTGTATACTAGCTGACCCGGCGAACTTCGTTTCGCCTGAGAATAGATAAATGTGATAACTTTTTAGCTGAATGAAATTCAGTATTTTATTAAGAATACTCAAAACGAATTATTGTGTCATATAGGATTTACGATAAGTCCGTCACTAACGCCATCTATTGAAAGTATAAAATTTGTGCCAATGAAATGTTTTGAATGAAATATACACGTAAATATTAAGTAACCAATAGAAAAAACGCATTAGTAGCCATCAGACGTTTTTCATTGGTTAGTTACCAAATACATGTTAATTTTATGAAAAGTTATGCATCGTGTCTTACAGGATTTATGATAGGTCCGTCACAAACGCCATCTATTAAAAGTATAAATTTGTGCCAATGAAATGTTTTAAATAAAATGTATATGTAAATGTACCTTACCAATAAAAACAACGCATTAGTAGCCATCAGACGTTTTTCATTAGTTAGTTACCATTTACATGTTAATTTTATGCAATATTATGCATCGTCTCATATAGGATTTACGATAGGTCTGTGGTGAACGCCATCTATTGAAAGCAAAAAGTTGTTTTTGCAATTTTTGTATCTTTTTGGGCATTTTATTAAACTTTTCTTTGCGTAAGAACATTCCTTGGGTAATTACAAACGTTTTAAAAATATGATGAAGAAAATCGGTCCGGCGGTTTTGACGTGATGTCGTGACAAAGATTACACTTTCATTTTTATTTATATAGATAATAATATAATATATAGAAGATAATCAATTCAAACGATATTTCAGCTGAAAAAATAATATTTAGATATTTTGAACCAGAACATACGTTTATGTCAGCAGACAGCTTTCACCGCCAGGTTGAGCTGTCTTTAAAGCGAAAGAAGAAGGTATATGACTTTGCTGATTTTGTATCATGTGTGCAGTTATCTAATTCTGGCAAGGTAGTTGTCAAAGAAATGAAACAAGAAGATTTCTTTGTTTGGGCTGATAACTTCTCACATTATAAAATATATCGTACCAAACTTAGACCATATATGAAGGACATTGTTGAAGTTGTGGCCAAGAGAGGTAAACATTCGTTATTTATAGTGTCACTTATTTTCCTAGAAAAATAATAAACGATGGTCATGCAGATTTGATTTATATTCGTTTATCGTTTCTAAGGAACGGACAGGCCAATAATTTAAGCAAACTTATAAATTAAAAATAATGAAATTAAATGTCTAATTAAATATTTGATGTTTGATGTCAAATTGTAATATAAAAAAATATTGTCCGGGGCTTTGCGGAAGCAGGAAAAATTTAATAAGCAACACGGCACGGCGTTTTGGCGCAGCCGGTTCGGCGCGAGCCAATTTGGTCCAAACAGATTCGGCGCGAGAATTTAATATCATAGGCATAAAATACTTTTTATAAACATAAATCATTATAGAAATAGCTTGGTCGCTCTATTAGTGCGGAGGTAGAAAATTATTTATTATTTGACTTTTATCTGATCGGTCGGTTTAATTAATGGTTTATTTAATTAATCAGATATGCATTTTAACTTACAGAAAACTATGGATGTCATATTGACACAGGACCGTAGCTAGACATAAGTCATGGGGGGGGGGGTTACTTAAAACAAATTTTTTTTATGCTACGAGAAGGGTTTTACTAAAAAAAGAAGCTTTTAAACCTTTTTTTACTTCATAGCTATGTCATGCAAGGGGTTTGAACCCCCAAACTTCTCTTACATAATGCCCTGTATTGACATTCTATTAGATAAAAACAAAAATAACAATAAAAAAAAGTTTAAAAAATTATAAATATTGATGAATATTATGTAGTGTGGTTAATAATTTTTTTTGTATTGCATTGTTTAAAAATCGATCATATAAAGACCACAATTCTGGGTTAAAAACTGCCGGCTTTCTAGTATTTCCTCACCCCCCCTCTTGAGCAGGTCACAGTTACATACTAAAAATAAACTTTAATCAATTTATTATATATTTTCTATTTTGTCTGATGGCCTTTTGCCATCTTTCTGGTAACTTGACGATACCACGCTCATAGAACTTCTAGTCTTTATCAAAAAAAAACTTAGCCAAGTGCGATTAAAGTCAAACTCAAATGATTATTTTGTAAGATGAATAAGTTGTATCTTTTTTTTTAAATCGACTTCAAAAAAAGGAGGAGTTTCTCAATTCGTCTGTATATATGTTTTTTTTCATGGATGTTCGGGCATAACTTTTTACAGAGTGGTCCGATTTTGATAATTTTTTTTTATTCGATAGAGTATACCTCCAAGCTGGTCCCATTTAAATTTCCCAAAAAAATTCCACCCGTAAGGGTAGAATAGTAAATTACACACCTAGCCTAGAAAATGACCCATTACTGGACGCACAGCTAATTGAAAAGCGAGCTTTAACGAGCGTTTTCAAAGCTGTAAGTCCAGTAATGGGTCATTTTTTAGGCGAGTTGAGTATACTATTTTGTCGAAACACAACAATTGCCCACAATTCCGGAAATAAAACGGATTCTTTACAAAAAAAATGCCTCTTATATACGGCCTTGATACTCAAAGAGACGTGTTTTTTTCATTTCACGTCTCTTTTACTTTTCCACGTCTCTTTCAAAATAATCAACTTTAAGACAACCCTGTACAAGTTCGGCAACGTTATTGGCTGAGCAGGGGCGTTTCCAGCCAACTACATTAGGAGGAGTAATTTACCTATATCAATGTAAATTTCAACATAGATTGATCTTTATTTGTTGAAAAATGGAAAACAAAAAGGTAAATAAAAATTCTTAGGCGAAATAAAATTAAGATAGCCGAAGGTATTGAAGGTACCACCAATACAAATATTCCAGGGCCATCGGGAGGAGTAGTAGTAGTAGGGACCACCAATACGAACCTTCTAGTGAAAATGAAACTACTACTATCGGCAACGTTATTGGCTCTTTCTCTTTCAAAATGATCAACTTTTTGACAACTATGTACATTTTTCGGTACAATAATCAAATGTTATTTTACTATATTAACAAAGCAACATTTCGCTGCATCGGGTGAAAAAAAGGGTTAAGTTATTTTTTTTTCGAAAATGGGTTTTTGTCATTTTTGGAACTTCTAAGCGTTCACCTTTGCATTGGTATAATAATTATTATTTATAGTTTATACTATACTAGTTGGAAAGCCCGGCCAAGGACGGGTAGCTAAAATCGATTTCTTTAAGTACTTTATATTATAGTGGTTCTCCTACATTTATGAAACCAACCATACACATAATATTCGACTTTAAATTTTTACTTTATGCAAACTTTTTCTAAGAAATAATGCCGTTTCTGACCCATTTTTGAATATTACAAAATAATTACGAGTTTGAAAACAGTTTGTAATATTATTATATTACTTATTTGTATTCAGTTTTCACTATTACAAAAGTTCAACGTTTGACGTCATACTGTTGGTTGAAGCTTACGAATTCAAAAGAGGGCGCTACTTGAACATGTAGTACGTCAAATTTTAAGAACTGGTAGATAAAAGGAGGTCCTCGATTTCGAAAAGGTATCGCTTCTCGGCCTATGGCTAAGATCAAAGTGTAGTATCTGTTCTTATCAGCTTAATATCTGATACGACCCGCATGCGGGTCCAGTATATTAAACTTATTTTTGGAAATGGATAGGGGTTAGGGGCTTGCTCCACCTCTATCACGGGTTGACCTGGCATTGCAGTACCGTCGGGACCGGCCCAATAATCTAAACAAACAAAACTTTACATTTAATATTTAAAAATATATAAATTCAGGACATAATTTTTGTATTGATTATGTGCAGTGGCGCAATCTATCGGATTTAAAGTATTCTTCAAAACATCTTCAATCCATGTCCACTAGAAAACTGTACGGTAGAATACAAAAGCATGAGCTGGACAGCCATGAAGCAGTCTATAATACGCCACCTATATAGGCAGCATAACACGAAATATACAGTAGTACAACACGAATGTAGGAGGTGCAGAAGAAACATTGGCGACAGACCGAAGAACCATAAATGCATGCAGCCGCCGGTCACGCTCATCGAAAAAACTCAACACCCACATCAATGTGACAAGTGCTGGATGAGCTTCCTGACGAGACAAGCCCTCGAAAACCACCAGAGGGCAAAGAGAACAATGAAAATACAAAGACAAGAGAACGACGACCTCCCCCCCCCCCTACCCAGGACGAGACACCCACCCCCCATGCCCATCATCGAGGAAAACCCAAGCGGGGTAGCACCGGAAAGTGAGAGCGAAAACACCCACACACAGGACGACCACATTTGTTTGGAAGAGGAAGCGAACTTACCTGACCAAGTAGGCGACAGCCTAAACGAACCTAGCCCAAGCGAACATAGCAGATCACTGGAAACGGTGGGTCCAAGCCAAGATAATGAGGATCACAAAGACACCCCAACCGAGTCCCAGTTGCAAGAACCGACCGAATTTAAGGTATTCTTCAAAACATCCCCAGCCACTGCGCTTGCGTTTAATTTAAGAACCAACCTTTCTAGAAACTAGAAAGCATAAAATAAATATATTACATTTTGAGTCTTAATAAGTAATGTTAGTAAGTAATCTTGAGTCGGTGCAGCGTGTGTGACTTTTGTTTTGATAATTTTTTTATAGTATATTAAAGTATAAGTGGATATTAAGATCTTTAAAACACGCGCGATTTTGCGAGCACGACGGCGCAGCATGACGGCATCATGATTTTTATAAATCATGATAATAAATAAATACATTTATGTGCAATCGTACTAAAATGTACATTTTCACATATTCAAAACAATACTGAAAGTAGCTGTTTTTAGTACAGAAATGTCATAACCTCAAATGTTTTATGTGGAATCCTACTAAAATGTACACTTTGACAAATATTTTTGACGTATTTAATTATATAATTTTCCGCTCTCATACCAAAAAGATGCACTTCCAGGACTTGATACATAAATAACTATTTTAAATAATTAATTTAAAAAAAATTTTTATTTTAATATTATCTCGTCGTTCCTGTTCAGTTCCTATAATAAAAGTATTAGCAAAAATTATTTAATTATTCGAATAAAAATATACCACATCGCAAAAGTGGGGTCAACAGGATAAGCACTGTCGCTCAAAAAAATTCCTTTTGGGAATTCGTTGATTATCTCTTTCTTCTTCAATATGTTCTAAATAATCAAAATAAAATATTAAGTTGCTAAAAACCAACGACAACAACCAATCAGAGTGCGTCGTATGTCTTAAAAAATGGCACGCTGAAGAAGGAGGGGGGAAGTAGAGGAGTAGCGTGTGCTGGCCGTTTATTATTGTGAAATACATTTATTGAAAATGTAAAAATCAAATATTAAATTTTCTGGATGGATAATCCTCGGATTAACCGAAATAAAATTTATATATTAAATATCTCAGTTGAAATTTACATGGTGTGCAACTCGATTCCAGAGGGGGTGATTTTAAATTGGAAATAAATTAGATCATTTAATTAATATAGGGTAATATAGACGGGCGTCCCATCAAAGTTAAAAACTTGATTGGTGTACAACTCGATCCCAGGGGAAGTGATTTTAAGTTGGTACAACCAACAATAACGACCAATGAGAGTGCGTTGTGTGTTCTAAAAAAATGACACGCTGCTACTGCTTCTCCAGCGTGTCATTTTTTAAAAGACACAAAGCACTTTTAGTGGTCGTTGTCGATGGTTGTACCAACTTAAAATTACTTTACCACTCCATTTAGAAATATCTTAGACCATTTTAACTTATATACACGCCTTGATTTTCAAGCAGTGAAGCAAATATAAGTGACGTAAAATTTTTATTTTACTACCATCAGTTGCTCATAAAATCAATTAAAATCTTAAATCTTTAAAACTTACTTATCGGCGTGAATCAGACAGAAGCAAACTTTAAAAGATAAAAATTAAAATTTAAGTAATTTTAGATGTCTATCTAGTATCAGAATTTAAGCATTAGAACAGAAACCGAAAAAAAAATTTGTTTTTGTTGACCTGTGTTATCACTTTATCAGAGCAATGATAATTTGACTGAAGTGGCAATTGAATCCATGGAGAGTGAAATTATTTTTGAAGGAAGAATTTTAACTGTTAATTTTTGATGGTCGACCATTTTGTGAAGATAAGGTTGGTGATGATTTTCCACATAGTTTTGCAGTTTGAAGACATCAAGATGGTAATTAGGGGTTGGGGATGTTTTGAAGAATACCTTAAATTCGATAGATTGCGCCACTGAAACATAATCAATACAAAAATTATGTCCTGAATTCATATATTTAATCTTAAATATAAAGTTTTGTTTGTTTAGATTATTAGGCCGGTCCCGACTGTACTGCAATGCCAGGTCAACCCGTGATAGAGGTGGAGCAAGCCCCTAACCCCTATCCATCTTCAAAAATAAGTTTAATATACTGGACCCGCATGCGGGTCGTATCAGATATTAAGCTGATAAGAACAGATTTTTTTTATTTGAAAATATCTAAAGTTTTTACAAATTAGGTATATGTACATTTTACATTGTATTTATATTGTATTTATATTGTATTTTACAGTTTATTTCTTCGGGTGTTTTATTGGTCGTCTTCTGTTTCTTGGGAGCTCGAGCCTGTTAAGCCTCCCTCGTATTGCCTGACCCCCGTCAAGTGTTCAGTGTAGATATCCCTGGACCACCTGATGGTGTCGCTGATACATAATCTCTTCATCATCTTTAGGTATCGTTTTGAGGCGAGCGTGTACGCAAACTTGTCGTTTTTTCTGTCCCATGTTCCGAGAGCTCCTACTATGACAGGCTCTATGGTCACCTCCTCGTAGTCCTCTTCCAGCTTTCTTTGTAAGGGTTGGTATTTGGATATTTTGCCCCTTCTTGCTTCGTCGAAAGCTGTTTGGCCGTTTTCAAAGGGGATGGTGACGTCCACTATCCTGGCCTTGTTCCCCTTGACCAGAACTAGGTCGGGGCGTTGCGAGTTTCCATTCACCACCACTTGCGGCGACTACCGCAAAGTTTTTTCCGGTGGCTGCGGTTTTGATTCTTGCTACGATAGCGTTGTGTCTTCTCTGCATGGCAGCAGAGTTCCTCATGCAGTGCTGCAGGACATGTGGTAGAGTCTCCAGGGTGTGATTGCATCGCCTACAATTCTTGTTTTGGTTGCTCCAACGGTTGTTTGCTTTTAAGGGCACCAGGTTTAGGCGAGCCCGGTGGATAAAACGCCAATCCGCAAATCTGGTGTACTTGCCTTCGTTGATAAAATGGCCGCTCGCTTGGTCCTGTGAAAAGTTTATAAATGTTTTTCCTTGACTTTTCAGAGAGTTTAGTCTTGCGACCATATCTTCATCCTTGGCAGCACGCAGGGTGGCCATCGTTCGTTTTCTCTTTTCGGCCTCAATGGTCTTGGTGCCGAGCTGTATTTTGGGGTCTCCTTGGAATATCCATTTGATATTTTGCCTAGCGGAGACCGTGCGGGCCTTTGTCCACGGATTTGATATTTCATTGGACCTCTTGAATTCATGCTCGTTCGACCCGTTCAGGTATTGTTCTATCAGCTTGTTGTCTGGCATCGGCTGTTTCGTTCTAAACGCTACAGTTTGTTTGAGTTCCGCCCTGGCAGTGTTCTTAATTATCTCGTCCGGAGATGTCAGTAGTTTAAAGGCAGTGTCGATTATGGCCATGTCGGAGAGCTCGGCTGCTACTGGGATCCCAACGAGATTCTTCTTTCTGGGGCCGTATATATATTCATTGGCTGCTTCTTGGGGTAGGTACAGGGTTTTTTTGATTTCTGCCTTGAATATGTTGTCCAGTCTCTTCCAATCTTCTTTCTTGTATGTGGCCATTCTCATTGGGTAGTTGAAACATGGGTATACAAATGTTTTTAGGGCGTCTATTCTTTGCCATGGTGCGAGTTTGGAATTGAGGATTTGTAGGCCGAGTTCGCTATATTTCCTCATTCCCGCTGATGATTTGACCGGGCAGAATCCAATGGGCTTGCCCAGGAACTTTTCATCGTCGTATTGGCCCATGGATTCGACGCGCTGTCCGCCTACTAGGTATGTGGTTACTACTGGTTTTCCTTTCATAATGCAGAGTGCCTTGCATTTAGTCGGGTTGAGATGAAGGTTGATTGCGCCAAGCTCCTGTTCCAAGCCTTGTATAAGTCGTTCTAGTTCGCCTGCTGTTCTGGCTATTAAGGTGATATCATCAGCAAATGCCAAGATTTTGTGGTCTTCTTCATTGTTTTGGATGTTTTGGAGGGCTTTGTTAATCCCCAGGTTGAATAACGGTCCAGACAGTGGGCATCCTTGTTTGATTCCAGATTTAATAGGGATGGGGTCCGTCACCCCTTCAGTGACTCTTATGGTGGTGGTGTTGTCCTCCAAAATGTCTTCTATCACTTCTATAAACTTTCGTCCGGCATGGTGTGATTGGAGTGCCCCTTTGATTGCCGCGTGCGGGATTGATATGAAGGCGGATGATATGTCTAGTAGCGCCACGTGCGCGTCTCGCTTGCTTTTTTTGGCGTCATTTATGATTGTCTGCAAAATATAGTTATGCTCGACTGTTCCGTCCGCCGGCATAAACCCTTTCTGATTGGGGTGGAGGATCGAGTTTGTTACCATCCAATTCGTTAATCTTGTTTGTAGACATCCCGCATAGATCTTGTATATGGTTAGATTTAATGCTATTGGCCTCCAGTTGCCCAGGTTATTCTTGTCACCACCCTTATGAATTAGAATAGTCCTGGAGGATTTCCAGTCCTCCGGCGTTTTGCTATGTTTGAGGCATATGTTTAATAAAAGGTGGATTGCTTTGGCCTCAGGGTCTGCGGCTTTCCAGTTCTTGTACGTTATGCCATCGTGTCCGGGTGAGGTATTTTCAAACCGCTTGAGTCTAAGTTGGACTTCCTCTCTTGTGAACGGGTCCACGTTGATGTTTGGCCCCTCCACCTCGTTTGTTGGGATTATGGTTTCAGTATCTGTTTGGGGTTCGCTCCATGCCATCGAGTAGTATAAGTGTACTGTGTTTGGGTCTATTTCGCAGTAGGCAGCCTCTTGCTTCGTTATCTCTCTGATGGCTTTTCTTCGGTTCGACCTGTATATTTTCTGTATGCGCTTGGCTTCGGCCTGTGGTAGTGGGTCTGTGTGAGCCGGTTTTGGTCTGGGGTTGCTTTCAAGTTCTTCTCGGGTTTTAATTTTGTACTTTTCTTGGATACATTTGATGATTTCTCTGTACGTGTTCACAAACACCGTCCACGTCGCCTCCGTCCTGGGGCCACTTAATATAGTGTTCAGGGTGGTCACAAATCTGTCCAGTAGAGAGCCATCCTCAGGATTTTCACCTTGTGAGGGCTGGGTCGGTTCTTGCCACTGGGACTCGGTTGGGGTGTCTTCGTGGTCCTCATTATCTTGGCTTGGGCCCACGGTTTCCAGTGAACTGCTATGTTCGCTTGGGCTAGGTTCGTTTGGGCTAGGTTCGATTGGGCTGTCGCCTACTTGGTCAGGTAGGTTCGCTTCCTCTTCCAAACAAATGTGGTCGTCCTGTGTGTGGGTGTTTTCGCTCTCACTTTCCGGTGCTACCCCGCTTGTGTTTTCCTCGATGATGGGCATGGGGGGTGGGTGTCTCGTCCTGGGTAGGGGTAGGTCGTCGTTCTTTTGTCTTTGTATTTCCATTGTTTTCTTTGCCCTCTGGTGGTTTTCGAGGGCTTGTCTCGTCAGGAAGCTCATCCAGCACTTATCACATTGATGTGGGTGTTGAGTTTGTTCGATGAGCGTGACCGGCGGCTGCATGCATTTATGGTTCTTCGGTCTGTCGCCAATGTTTCTTCTGCACCTCCTACATTCGTGTTGTACTACTGTATATTTCGTGTTATGCTGTCTATATAGGTGGCGTATTATAGACTGCTTCATGGCTGTCCAGCTCATGCTTTTATATTCTACCGTGCAGTTTTCTAGTGGACATTGGAAGGTGCTTCTTGGTGGGTGCAGGAATGTGATGCAGTTGTCCGTTGCAAGGATGTCTTTCTGGTTGTCGTCTAATTGAGACGGGGTTTCTCTGCTTTGTTGGCTCGTTTGTGAGTTTGCTATGTTTATTGGATCCAGGTCTTCCAATGTTGGTTCCACGTGGTTGCTTCTTGGGTTTGTGATTTTGTTTGGGTCTGGTTCGCTAGATTGCGAGGCCCGTCTTCGTGTGATAGGGCCCGTGTATATTCTCACTCGTTCTCTTTGCTTCACCACGTCTGGCTCACTATTCTGCGAAGCTCGCCTTCGGGTGATGGGGCCCGTATATGTAGAAGCCACCTCTCGTATTTCATACAGGTCCGGCCTGTTGGTGTTTGCCGCCTGTTTAGGTTTTGGTGGCTGGGGGGCACGTCTTCTGGCTAAGGGGCCTGGGCGTGTGTCTAGTGGTTGGTGCACTTCGGCCACCGTTGTGAGTTGTACCCTTCTTACATCCACGTCTTGCTGTGTGAAGGGCTCACTTTGGCTATTCGCCACTTCCGCTCTTAGCTCTGGTGACCTGTGGTTCGTGAGTGGGCTGCTTCCAGAGGTGGCGCTGTTTAGATTTTCATTTCTTGCTTGCATCATCTTGGCTCGGATCGCCTCACTTCGTGCTTTCTGAGCTTGAATGACTTGAGCTCGAGTCGGTAATCGTAAATTTGTGGGGTGGGCGGGCATGGGAGGCGGAGTGGATGTGGCGGGCGCGGGTGGGAGGGTGTTGGGATGGGATAGGTTTCGGGATTTAGGATGTGTGGATTTTAAGGCGCTGTTCACCTTCCCGGTGTTATTGATTTTCTGGCCTTTGGACTTCACCGACGACCCAGACTGGAAGTTTTGACTTTTCCGGCCTGGGAGGTTCGGTGTCCGGCCGACTTCTCATCTTGCTCGTGGCGGGGTGGCACCAAACAGCTTCAGCATTCGGTCCGCTTTGCTTTCTGACGTGCGGCGTCGCGACGCGATGTGGCTCCTCGACGAGGTGGCGTCGCGCCGTCCTATAGTGCCCCCGTGGCGTCTGCTGCTGTCTCCGCTTCTTCGGGTGCCAGAGGAGCCGGAGCTTTTTCTGGAGCTGGTTCTGGACCCGGAGCTGGTTCTGGACCCGGAGCTGGTTCTGGACCCGGAGCTGGTTCTGGACCCGGAGCCGAGTAACCCGGGGTCGGATCCGGAGCCGGACCCGGAGACGAATCCGGGGTGAGACCCGGAGCCGAATCCGGGGCTGGACCCGGTGCCGAATCCGGGGCTGGACCCGGTGCCGAATCCGGGGCTGGATCCGGAGTCGTGTTCCGTCGGTTGGCCGCACCTAGTGATTTTCGCCTTGGCCTGCCGGTCCAGTTGTGCCTCCCTCTTCAGGAACTCCATTGCTTCCATCATCACCCTGCGGATGGCGGTGTCGTCCATGATGACACCTAGATCGCTTCCCCGATCGAGTATTTATGATCGATCTTATCTATAATTTGAATAAATTAAGCTGATAAGAACAGATACTACACTTTGATCTTAGCCATAAGCCGAGAAGCGATACCTTTTCGAGCTGTAGCTGACACTTGGCATCTGCGGAGCAGATGCGGGCGATAGCCCGCTTATCTCCTTCGTCTGATTAGAAACCTGACGTTGAGAATTTTTTACAGGGATTTCAAACCCGAGGAGCGGCGTCGAGCCGGTGTCTTGTTTGTTATTACGCTATAAGGTAAGCACTGCGGGGCCGGAGGCTAACGTCGAATTGTCCACGCGTGCATGCACGGGTGAGACAATCCGCGCGCCCGCGGCGGCGCGATGTGCTTACCTTGAGCCCTTTCTACAATAACAGAGCCTCAGTCGCGCCGTTGCTACAGCGTTTTTATTAATATAAAAAAAAAATTTTTTACAATTTACAAACACAACAATAATCTAATAGGCGCTGAAAAAAAAAATTTAAAAACACAAGCTGAAAAGGAAGAAGATTAATTGGACAGGACAATGACGAATATTTGTAACCTCCCCGGGGCAGCGTGAACACTCCTCACTGGAACACGCCGTCCTCGGAGTCAGAGTCTGAATACGTGACGTCTGGTATTGGGTTGCTTTGTTGGGGTGATCTAGGGTGGGGAGGTAATACAACTGTTTTAGGGATAATTATATCCTTGGGCCTAGGCGTCCTTGGGTAGTCGTTAGTGTCGAAATCCTTTTCGTCATCATTTATTCTGGTCTGGTGCGAAGCACCAGGGCTGTTGCCCCATATCTTCGCAGACTTGAAGAGTAACGTTGCGGGCTTGCCCGCAACGTTACGTCGGATGATTTTTATTGAGGCGTACCTCTGAAAATTAGCGCTAAGCTAAGTCCTGGCTGTGTTAACCAAAGCGCAGTGGTTGGGGATGTTTTGAAGAATACTTTAAATCCGATAGATTGCGCCACTGAAACATAAGGTTGCGGGGGCAAGCCCGCAACCTTACACTTCAAGTCTGCGAAGATATGGGGCAACAGCCCTGGTGCTTCGCACCAGACCAGAATAAATGAAAGTTTTGTTTGTTTAGATTATTGGGCCGGTCCCGACGGTACTGCAATGCCAGGTCAACCCGTGATAGAGGTGGAGCAAGCCCCTAACCCCTATCCATTTCCAAAAATAAGTTTAATATACTGGACCCGCATGCGGGTCGTATCAGATATTAAGCTGATAAGAACAGATACTACACTTTGATCTTAGCCATAGGCCGAGAAGCGATACCTTTTCGAAATCGAGGACCTCCTTTTATCTACCAGTACTTAAAATTTGACGTACTACATGTTCAAGTAGCGCCCTCTTTTGAATTCGTAAGCTTCAACCAACAGTATGACGTCATACGCTGAACTTATGTAAAGTCGTATATAAAGAGGGGGGGCATTCAAACCCATCCTATGGCGGACGCCGGTAAATTGCGCTAACGGTCAATATTTTCTTGGCCTTTTTTTGATCGGTAGCTTAAGGACAACTAGTAAATTGCGCCAGCGGTTGGTTAGGGAGCTTAAGTTGTAATACCCAAAAAGTGGTGTATTTAGTATTAATTATAATATTATGTAATTCCCACAGTGGCGTAGTTTTTAGAAGGTTTTATTTTTAAAAAAATATATAAAAAAGTAACTGTAACCTACGCACAGCTGTACCTTTCCGCGCAGATTCAATTTCTTTGGCGTCATTTCTTAAACAATATAGAAAACAAAATATAAACAATATAAACAACAATATATAATTATTAATGAAGATTATTATTAATTATTTTTAATAAATATCTGCAAAATGATGACATTTACGTTTTAGAAAATCAAATCTGCTTAGTTCCTTCGATTGATACAATGCTATGTTGAATTGCAATGTTTTTTGCTTGAGTATAGTTTTAGTACGGATTTGCTTCTCTTGACTAATACTATCGATTTTAACGTAAACAGAAATTTGCATATCTAATACGGCGTCCAAAAAAGTGTAAAAGTCTAGATAAGCTGTATGAAAATTTTTAGCAAAATAATTGTGGAAAGACTCGCATCCGTTAGTTGTTCGGAACATATTTGATGTATTCCATGCCCAAATTTTTGGGGGGAAACAAAGATTTTTTTGTATGTATTTGTTATGTAAATATGAAGAATATTTAGAAAGTCTGGCATTTACGGGTATAATTTGCATTAAATCTTCATCAAAACTTTCAGATACTTCTGTGTGGTTTAAATACTGCAGCTCAAATGTCTATTTTAACCAATTTCCAATAAGCGAATTTTTATCTTGATATTCAGTTGAAAGTCCAAATTCTTTAAGTTTTCGGTACCACGCTTGACTGACATGAAAAGGACACCCTATAATTTCTGCTAAAATTCAGAAATAGAAAATGTCTAAATTAAGAGTAATATCTAGTGCTTAAGTACAATTTTTGTGTTTTATGTAATTCATTTCCAGGACGTTACAAAAATTTAAATAATTACTAGCATGCCAAAATCTTTTAACACTTCTTCATGTAAAGGCGCTAAAAGCAATTGATTTATTTATTGGAATACCACGTTATCTGAAAACTAGAATGTGTGATTCTACCCTCCCCCCACCAATTCTAGTTTTTAAATAACGTGGTATTCCAATAAATAAATCAATTGCCCTTAGCGCCTTTACGTGAAGAAGTGTTAAAAGATTTCGGCATGCTAGCAATTATTTAAATTTTTGTAACGTCCTGGAAATGAATTACATAAAACACAAAAATTGTACTTAAGCACTGGATATTGCTCTTAACGTAAAAATCAGTGAAACTCCTACAGTGTGAAAATATGGGTTAAATACACCTCTGTTAAATTAAGACCCAATCTTTTTTTAGTAGTACTAATCCTTTTGTCAAACAAGCAATGAATTAAAATATAACAACCTTTTTTTGACCCAATTTACGGTCAACCGCAAAAATTTTTGGCGCAATTTACGGGTAGGATTAAAAAAACCCTTGACTGCTGGCGCAATTTGTGGTCCCCGCCTATGGCATAGAAAAGAAGTAAAACAGGGTCTAAAAGTTTTTTTTTTGTAAAACCCCTCCCATGGCATAGAAAACAACTTTTTTTTAGGTAACCCCCCCCTATGACTATGTCTAACCACGGTCCTGAGTGCTGGGTTTCTATCCCTTTTAGTTTAAATAGCCACTTCTTCAGTGGCTATTTAATCACTAATCGCTATTTAATAATTAATTAAATCAGGTAAGTACATTTTAATTTTATCCGTTGTGAGATTTTAAATTACATTTTAAATTTAATCAGTGGCGTAACGATGATATTAAATGAAGCGTTGCGGTACTTAACTTATTTGATGCTTGGTAAAAACATTTACTGGTGCAAAACTTTATTGTGTGATATTTACATAAAATTAAAATAAAATATATAAATATTGTCGGATATTATAAAACAGATCTGCGTCAGAGACATTTTAAAACACGTGCAAATTTTGCGGAAAATTTTTAATAATTAAAAAAATATAATGGCCATTTCATTATGGTCTCGCATCTTTGTGGGGGAGTGCGAAACATTGCACACACTTTTATTAGACTTGTTCGACTTCTCGTCCATTTCCAAAAATAAGTTTAATATGCGGGTCGTATCAGATATTAAGATATTAAGAAGATAAGAAATCACAGATTTGTTTATTTAAAATATCTTAGATTCTTACAAAATAGTACGTATAAAATAATATAAAATAAAATTACAGGTTTTGGTCATTGTAGATTATTCGTTGCTTTCTTGTGTGTGATTGGCCTCCGTCCCAAACTGTCGAACTGCTGTTAGATGCTCTGTATATACATATCTCACGTGACCACCGCATTGTGTAGCTGGCACTTAACCAAATACAGTTTTTATTTTTATTAATTATTTCATGTTGTGTAATAATAAAGTTTTGGTGAACAACTTAATAATAAAATTTTCGAGCTCATTACCATGCTCACATTCATCAATAATAGGGAAATTTGAATTTTTCTTAATTAATATAGCAATTCTCTGTGTTATATTCCCTGAGTGACAAATTCGAGGAAATACATAATTACAAATTAAATAAATCTTTGTTACATAAGCAACAAACTTGCTAGAACAATAGTGCAACCTTTGTTTTGAATCATATTCCTTGTTCTCGGTGAATATTTGTATTGCTTCATTCGAGATATCTTCTTCTGTTTCTGCCAGTATGTAATTGTCATCAAAATCATCTATATCCATTCCAATTATCAATATTTTCTTCAATCTTCATATCTACATCTCCTTCATTACAAATATTAGCGACATCTTTAAAGTCCATTTCTTACATTTCTCAGGCTAAAATGTGTTTCTTACAACTTTCACAATTTGATATATAACTTCTAACCCTTTTTGAAAGGTAACCACTTACATAATGTAATATAATAGATTCCAAATTCTTTGGTTAGCTCAAGTTCTTAGGAACGTGGATGTCGTTTATCATCGATGAGTAGCGGAATTTGATCTTTGACATCCTAAAATCATTATTAAAGTATATTTATAGTCATTCCAATTACTAATAATTACCTGCTGTACAAATTTTTGCAATGATATGAAAATATCACCTCCATCGTTTTCGCAATTACTGCCTCGAGAATGACTACTAGTGAAGTTTTTTTACTAATAAACTTGTATAAAATGGAATAAACGTAGTTGCAGTACTTAATATCAGTAAAAATGTTTATTATACCAACAAATATAATAATTAAAATATGACCAACCAACAGTTTAATTGAGAGAATGAAACGATATTTATTAATGTTATAAATGTAGTAGTTACTGGCTCAATAAACATCGTTCATTGCCATAGTGTAATTATTAATTGTGAGAGGTACTTATCTACATTATCACAGCTTATTTTATTTGTTAGGTTTATGAATAGGTTTTGTATTTATTGTTATTGTAGTTATTGACTCAATGAACATCGTTCATTGCCATAGTGGAGTTAGTAATTGTGAGAGGTACTCATCTACATTGCCTCACATTATTTTATTCGTTGGGCTCATGAATATGTTTTGTATATTTCAATTTCTTTAGTTATTGGCCCAATGAACATAGTAGTTAATTATGAGTAACTACCATCTTGCAACAAAGTGATGGTATTGTCAACAGATTAGAATCTAAAGTATTCATATTCAAGGGAATTTAAAATTAATTTCAACATAAAACTTCAACAGTTCATTATAAATATTAAAAAAATACATTTATTTATATTATTATTTTTTTATTTATTATTTTTTATTGGAGGTATTTTTTTGTCCCATTTTTTGTCTGAAAATTATAAAAAAAATTTCTATAAAACTGTAAAAAATTTATACATTCCGGAGGAAATTCTAAATCGAACAAATAAATTATCTTAAATAAGATATCCAGTGTTCGAACAAAATTTTTAAAATTATATCTAATGTCATCAAAATATGCAGTGATATCTGAAATGTGGAAAAGGTCTACCCACACAATATATAAATGGCTGAATTGCCGATTTTTTTTATATTGAGAATGTGGTCCTCCACTTGTTGTAATGACATTGCCAAGAACATAAATGCGTTTTGGGAGTCCACAATTGTATGTCTCGTACTTTTCTTTGTGGAACCTATTTTTTGAGTGGTTACTTTTGTTGGAACAAAGTAGCCATGTAATGACCAAAAAATGGCGGCATTTTGTCCATCTGAAAAGAACAATTAATTATATTTATGTATTTGACTATTCACTATTTGAAAGTGAAATTTAATTTAAAGCAACAAATATAAACGAAATAATTTATGTAAAACACTCACTTTCTGGTAAATCACTAGTATTCCTCGGCGTCTCACCAACACCATCGTTGAAATCTTCATCATTTTCATTGAAACCCACACCATCGTTAAAATCCTGACTATCGTTGAAATCTTGATCGTTATTCAAAACCTCTTGTTCATGTTCTACATGTACTTTAACTATGTAAACAACACAACATAAAATGTACAATACAACAAAATTATAATCATATTTTACCTGACAAATGTAAACTTGGTATAGCGATTTGTGTCAATCGATTGCTTTCACGAAGAAACTTAGCTTCAAAATGGTTACTACATATTCGTCTGCTATTTCGTACCCTACGAGGTTCTCCATTCTGAACATCTTCATTTCCGGACAATCAACCCACATTTGAAATCTTTCCAAATATTTGACAGGATCTGGAAACCTGTGGAAATTGGAACCTGGAACTAAACAAGTTGGAATACAACACATTGGTTTTCTCATTGTAAATTCAAAAATTCTAAAAAATAAAATATTAGTGCAAATTAATAAAAAAGTAGGTTAGTTAGTAGGTTGTATCGTTTGGATGGACACTACAAGTGTGCGCTCTTCGTTGTTCCAGGTCCATTTAACGTGAGTTCTTGTAGACACCACTCTCGCTCTTGTCCACACATTTGATATTTCGTTGCTGCGCATTGAGAATGGTGGGCCATTGTCCCCGCTTAAGTATCTTCCCAATAGATCATCCGAAGGGTCCGATCTGGTTCTCCAAGCGACAGTTTGTTGGAGGTCCTTTCTTGCCATGGTTCGGATAGCCAGGTCCGGAGATGTTAATAATTTGTAAGCGGTGTCTATTTGTGCAGAGTCCGAGAGCTCCGCTGCCACTGGGATGTTAATTAGATTTCTTGAGCTTGGGCCGTACAAGTAGTCGTTTGAGGCTTCTTGCGGTAGGTTACATGTCTTTTTCAATTCCGCTCGAAACAGCTTGTCGATCTCCTTCCACTCTTCTTCTCAAATCTTCCCATCCTCATGGGAAAGTTGAAGGTTGGGAAGACAAACGTCCTCATCGCGTCTAGCCTTTGCCACGGGCCCAATTGTGCGAGGTCTCCCAGCCCTTCCGTTGTTTTGACTGGGTGAAATCCGATTGGTCTCTCCAGGAATGATTCAGTATCAAATCGCGCCATCGAGTGTACTTCCTGCCCTGTTATGGTTATCTCTTGCTGGGCAGGTTGGCCATTCACAATGCTGAGCAACTTGCACTCTCTCGGGTTTAGGTAGAGGTTTATTTCTCCCAGATCTTCTTCCAAACAGTTAATGGCTTCCTAGAGATTCTCTGGAGTGTCCGCCGCTATTGTAATGTCATCCGCGAAAGCCAACACCATCTTAATTCCGACTTTCACTTGGGCCTTCGACAGCGAGCGGTTTATAGCGACGTTAAATAGTATTCCTGACAAGGGGCATCCTTGTTTCACGCCACATAATATAGGGATACTGCCGGTTTCTTCTTGGCTCAGTTTGACTGTTGTAATGGTCTCTGACAACAGGTCGCGGCAAATGTCCACAAAGTCTTGTCCTGCGCCATAATCCTCCAAAGCTTCGGCGACAGAATCCTGTGCTACGGACACGAATGCAGTTGATATGTCCATCAGGCCGATGTGGACGTCCGTTTTGTTCTTCCTTGCTTCGATTATAATGTTTTGAAGGACGTAGTTGTGTTCAACGACTCCGTCGTTGGGCATGAACCCTTTTTGTCCATCATGTAGGATTTTTTCAGCACATAACCAGCTCGTGAGGCGATCTTGGAGGCACCCGGCGTAGAGTTTATATATGGTTAGGTTTAGTGCGATGGGTCTCCAGTTACTCTCCTCCCTTATGAATGAGGATGTTTCGAGATCTCTTCCATTGTTTTGGCACCCTTCTGTATTTCAGGCATATGTTCATCACTCGCGTCGTGATGATGCTTCTTTCCAGTTTCTGTAAGTTATCCCATCGGCTCCGGGTGCGCTGTTCTCAAACCGCTTCAGTCTTCCTATAACTTCGGCGGATGTGAAGGGGTCTACGCGTACTTGGGACGTTCTTTCGGCGAGACCTACTAGTTCGGTTCGATCGGGTCGGTTTTCGGGGTTTCGAAAACCGACGATATATATGTATAAGTTTCGATATATATGTATAAGTAAGCGATCGAAAAAAAAATCAGGAAAAATAATCAAATAAAGTTGAGAAAAATAATCAAATAAAATTGAGAAAAATAATCAAATAAAATTGAGAAAAATAATCATATAAAAAGATTAATAAATAATAAAAACCAATACTAGTTAAAAGTAAAAACTTACCCCGACGTTGTTGTTCCTGATCAAGTGTTCATGATCGTTCCTATCAATAATTTAAACAAATCATTAAGCTGATAATAACAGATTTTTTTTATTTGAAAATATCAAAATGTTACAAATTAGGTATATGTACATTTTACATTATAGTTTTCAGTTTATTTCTTCGGGTATTTTATTGGTCGTCTTCTGTTTCTTGAGAGCTCGGGCCTGTTACCCCTCCCTCGTACTGCCTGACCCCTGTCAGGTGTTCAGTGTAAATATCTCTGGACCACCTGATGGTGTCGCTGATACATAATCTCTTCATCATCTTTAGGTATCGTTTTGAGGCGAGCGTGTACGCAAACTTGTCGTTTTTTCTATCCCATGTTCCGAGGGCTCCTATTATGACAGGCTCTATGGTCACCTCCTCGTAGTCCAGGAGCTTCCAGCATTTTTTGTAAGACCTGGTACTTGGATATTTTGCCCCTTCTTGCTTCGTCGAAAGCTGTTTGGCCGTTTTCAAAGGGGATGGTGACGTCCACTATCCTGGCTTTGTTCCCCTTGACCAGGACTAGGTCGGGGCGTAGGGAATTTCCATTCACCACCACTTGGTTTTTGGTAGAGTCTCCAGGGTGTGATTGCATCGCCTACAGTTTTGGTTGCTCCAATGGTTATTTGCTTTTAAGGGCACCAGGTTTAGGCGAGCCCGGTGGATAAACCGCCAATCCGCAAATCTGGTGTACTTGCCTTCATTGATAAAATGGCCGCTTGCTTGGTCCTGTGAAAAGTTTACAAATGTTTTTCCTTGACTTTTCAAAGAATTCAGTTCTTGCGACCATATCTTCATCTTTGGCAGCACGCAGGGTGGCCATCGTTCGCTTCCTCTTTTCGGCCTCAATGGTTTTGGTGCCGAGCTGTATTTTGGGGTCTCCTTCTTGGATTATCCATTTAATATTTTGCCTCGCGGAGACCATGTGGGCCTTCGTCCACGGATTTGATATTTCATTGGATCTTTTGAATTCATGCTCGTTCGACCCGTTCAGGTATTGTTCGATCAGCTTGTTGTCTGGCAGCGGCTGTTTCGTCCTAAACGCTACCGTTTGTTTTAGTTCCGCCCTTGCAGTGTTCTTAATTATATTGTCCGGAGATGTCAGTATTTTAAAGGCGGTGTCGATTATGGCCATGTCGGAGAGTTCGGCTGCTACTGGGATCCCAACGAGATTCTTCTTTCTGGGGCCGTATAGATACTCATTGGCTGCTTCTTGGGGTAGGTACAAGGTTTTTTTGATTTCTGCCTTGAATATGTTGTCCAGTATCTTCCAATCTTCTTTCTTGTATGTGGCCATTCTCATTGGGTAGTTGAAACATGGATATACAAATATGCGTCTGGTGGTCTAGTGCGTGTGTGTGTTACAACTTCTGTTATTTGGTTAGGTGATTCTGGACTTCTGGGGCGATGGATTTCATCGGGCTGCGTAAAGAGCTCTGATTGGCTGCTCTCATAGTGGGTGGCTGGTCTCCCGAGTGTCGGTGCCTGAGTCATCTCAGCTCGAATCATCTCGCCTCGCGCGAGATGATTTTTTATAATATGTATAAGCAGTTGAAAAAACAATCAAGAAAAGTAACCAAATAAAGTTGAAAAAAATAAAAAGAACCAATACTAGTTAAAAGTAAAAACTTACCCCGACGTTGTTGTTCCTGATCAAGTGTTCATGATCGTTCCTATCAATAATTTAAACAAATCATTAAGCTGATAAGAACAGATTTGTTTATTTAAAAATATCTTAGGTTTTACAAAAAAAGAAAAAAATATGGTATAGACTAGTACAACATAAAAAAAAACACATTAAATATCACATTTGTAAATATTACAATTAATAAGAATAATTTAATTATTCGCTGCTCCCCTGCGTGTGGTTGGTATCCGTCCCGAACTGCCTAACTCCTGTTAGGTGTTCTGTGTATATGTCACGAGACCACCGTATTGTGTCGCTGACACACAACTTCTTGAAAAGTTTTATGTAGCTTCTTGACCCTAGGCTTCTTATAAACTTGTCGTTATGTTTGTCCCATGATCCTAGCGCGCCAATTACAACCGCTTCTACTACTGCTTCTCCGCGCGTCTCCTGAAGTAACTTTCTTAAATCTTCATATTTTTCCTTCTTCCCTTCTCTGGCTTTGTCAAATGCTTCCTGGCCGTTTTCGAAAGGTATCGTGACGTCTACAATTATAGTTTTCCTTTCTTTTTCCAGTACAAGATCCGGTCTTAGGTTACTTTCTTCCACTATTTGTTGGTTCTCGGATAATATTGTAAAACCCTTCCTCATCGCAGCTGTCTTGATCCTGTTGACTATGCCATTGTGTCTTCTCTGCATGGCGTCGGAATTGCGCATGCAGTGCTGTAACACATGCGGCAAGGTTTCGAGTGGGTATTGACATCTTCTACAGCTTTTGTCGCCCCCCCTCCATCGTTCATTACCCCTTAAGGGCACCAAGTTTAGTCTGGCCTTATGTATGAATCTCCAGTCTGCAAAGCGGGTGTATTGTCCGTCAGAGATGAAGTGACCACTTGACTGGTCCTGACTGAAGTTGGGTATAGTTTTTCCTTGGTTTTTCAGTCCGGTCAGCCGCTGGGCGTGTTCGTTATCCTCTACGGCGCGTAATGTGGCCATTACACGTTTTCTCTGTCCGGGGTCTATACATTTTGTTCCAGCGATTAGATTTGGCTCGTCTCCTGGCATGGTCCATTCAATATTTTGCCTCCTCGATACTGCTCTTGCTTTAGTCCATATATTGGATACGTCGTTTCTCGTTATTGCAAAGAGTTCCTCCATTGATCCGCTCATGTATTCCTCGATCATCTTCTGGGTAGGTACGTTTATTCCAGCTCTCTGAGATACAGTTGTTTTAAGTTCGCTTTTGGCTAACTGACTTACCCTCGAATCCGGGGATGTCAGTAGCTTAAAAGCGGTATCCATAATCGCCATGTCAGAGAGTTCCGCCGCTATCGGGATTCCAATTAGGTTTTGTTTTCGAGGTCCGTGTATATATTCCGTGTATATA
The DNA here is from genome assembly GCA_905340355.1 of Rhagonycha fulva. Taxonomy (NCBI): domain Eukaryota; kingdom Metazoa; phylum Arthropoda; class Insecta; order Coleoptera; family Cantharidae; genus Rhagonycha; species Rhagonycha fulva. The sequence goes on from HG996556.1 coordinate 44,173,238, forward strand.
CTACACTTTGATCTTAGCCATAGGCCGAGAAGCGATACCTTTTCGAAATCAAGGACCTCCTTTTATCTACCAGTTAAAATTTGACGTACTACATGTTCAAGTAGCGCTCTCTTTTGAATTCGTGCTTTAACCAGCAGTATGACGTCATACGTAAACTTTTGTAAGAGTGAAAACTGAACACAAATAAGTAATATAATAATAATACAAACTGTTTTCAAACTCATAATTATTTTGTAATATTCAAAAATGGGCCAGAAACGGCATTATTTCTTAGAAAAAGTTCGCATAAAATAAAAATTTAAAGTAGATTATTATGTGTATGGTATATCAGGCCCGTACCCAGGATTTAATTTCGGGGGGCGGCATTTAGTGAAAAGTAAAATTTGTAATGGTTTTTCTTTCGAGAATTTTTATTATTATAAACAAATTTTCATTTAATTTGAAAAAAAATTTTTTTTTGAACATTTCGGGGTGGGGGGGCACGTGCCCCCAGGTGCCCCCCTGGGTACGGGCCTATGGTATATGGTATGGATTATCCATTTAATATTTGGCTCGCGGAGACCAAGCGAGCTTTCGTCCACGGATTTGATATTTCATTTGACTTTTTGAATTCATGCTCGTTCGACCCGTTCAGGTATTGTTCCATCAGCTTGTTATCTGGCAGCGGCTGTTTCGTCTTAGTTTGTTTTAGTTCCGCCTTGGCAGTGTTCTTAATTATGTCGTCCATAAGTGTTCAGTGTTCTCGATTATGGCCATGTCGGAGAGCTCGCCTGCCACTGGAATTCTAACGAGGTTCTTCTTTCTGGGGCCATATAGATATTCATTGGCTGCTTCTTGCGGTAGGTACAGGGTTTTTTTGATTTCTGCCTTAAATATGTTGTCCAGTCTCTTGCAGTCTTCTTTCTTGCATATGGCCATCTTCATTGGGCAGTTGAAACATGGATATACAAATGTTTTTAGAGCGTCTATTCTTTGCCATGGTGCGAGTTTGGAATTAAGGATTTGTAGACCGAGTTCGCTATATTTGCTCATTCCCGCCGATGATTTGACTGGGCAGAATCCAATGGGTTTGGCCAGGAATTTTTCGTCGTTGTATTGGCCCATGGATGCAACGCGCTGCCTGGCTACTAGGTAGGTGGTTACCACTGGTTTTCCTGTAATCATTTTGTCGTTAGCCTTGTTTGTAGACATCCTGCATAAATCTTGTATATGGTTAGGTTTAGTGCTATTGGCTTCCAGTTGCCCAGGTTATTCTTGTCACCACTCTTATGTATTAGTATAGTTCTAAAGGATTTCCAGTCCTCCGGCGTTCTGCTGTGTTTGAGGCATATGTTTAGTAAGAGGTGGATTGCTTTAGCCTCGGGGTCTGCGGCTCTCCAGTTTTCTGGGTGTGTATGTTACGTACCAAGCCCGAAATTGTTACAACTTAATATTGTACAAAGTTCGACAGAACAGCAGAAGAACAAAAATTTAAATAACAAGTTGTCATTGAATCACTAATTAGTTCTATGTACATCCTCATCTGAATTCAACCTTTCAATGACAGAAACTGGTAAACTATTCGATGCTAGTCCTAATTTTGGCTTTCCTCCTAAATAGTGCTTAATATGGTGATTGTTTGATTTCAGAATAGAGACTATTATTTTTTTTGATACTGAGAGAAACGTAAACCTTCACTCCATTACGTAGAATGATTATTATCTATCATCCAAGCTCGTATTATTTTCTCTACATCCCGGTTGGCTCTTTCTACACTCGCCTGACTCTGAGAATGGCCCGGTTTGCCATGGACAATTTTTAATTGAGGTCACATGACGGTCAATTTTTCTATGATACAATTAACAAATTCCCGTCCGTTATCTGACTAGAGAATTGAAGAAGCATCAAAAATGCAAAAAATATCAATTAAATTATAGCTAACCTCCGCTGCTGTTTTTGATTTCAAAGCAGGCCAATCAAGTGATCTTGGTAGTTCATTATAAATTTAAAATCCCGGCCTTTACATGATATGCCTACACCATATTTAATTCTTAAATACACTAATTGTAGTACCAACATATAAACCTGTTCTGTCGAGCTTTGTGCAATATTAAGTTGTACCAAGTTGACAGAAAGGTTGAAACTAACAGCTCTGTACAAATAGGTTGTACAGATGGCGCTTTGTACAAATTTTGTAATACCAAGTCCGGTAAATCGCACTTCGTACAAAGTAGCCTGAACACTTCGCGCTCGGTACAAAATTCATTGTACAGAGGGCGAACTGTACAATTTCGGGCTTGGTATGTAACATGTACATTTATCCCAACTCTCTGGGATAACGTGGTTTTTAGCTCGCTTTTGGCCATCTGACTTATCCTCGAATCCGGGGATGTCAGTAGTTTGAACGCGGTATCCATAATTGCTCTGTTCGAGAGTTCCGCCGCTATCGGGATTCTAATTAAGTTTTGTTTTTGGGGTCCGGGCAGCTTCTTGGGGTAAATAAAGGGTTTTTTTATTTCGCCTCTAAAGATATCTTTGTTTTTTTTTCAGTCTCCCTTCTTATACTTCCCCATTCTCATCGGAAAGTTGAATGTTGGGTAAACGAACGTCTTCATTGGGTCTATCCGTTGCCATGGCGCCAGTTTGGAGTTTATAAGTATTCTCCCATTCCAGCCGTCGCTTTGAGTAAATTGGGCTAAATGCAATATTTCTCTCCAGGAACAATCCCTCCTCGTACCGGCACATTTCTATCCGTGAGCTATTCAGTTTGTTTCTCAACTGTGTAACCTCTTACCACAGGTTTCCCTCCCATTATACAAAGCGCTTTGCATTTCTCGGGGTTAATCGTGAGGTTGATTTTTTCCAGCTCTTTTATTAATTCCCTGATTAGTCCTTCTACACTGATAGAAATATTTTCTTAAAACAAACAAATAACATTTAATTCAAACAAATCGCTTGTTTATATACGTGCAAGAAAATATTCTCTTCAATCAAGAATATTTGTATTTGTTTAACTTAAACAAATCGTTTCTTTAACTTAAACAAATCGCTTATTTAACTTAAACAAATCGCTTATTTAATTTAAACAAATCGTTTTGTTTGTTTTGAAAACAAATATTTTCTTAAATCAAGAATATTTGTATTTGTTTAACTTAAGCAAAGCTTGTTTGTATACGTGCAAGAATATATATATTCTTGGTTTGAACATTTTTCAAATATTTAAGTTAAGAATACTATTTACTTGCATTAATTAACATAAAAAAATTAAAAAGAAATTTAATTTTTACAATTTATTTAGTTCTATATTTACAATTAGATATTAATTACATATTAATATTTACTTTTGAATTATTATCCATAATTTTGTCCATAATCGCTGATGTTATTCATTTGTTTGCCCCATATCCCGTGTCTGAAATAACTGATGCAAGTTTATTATTTTATTTATATATTATATATAACCTTATTTAATCGTAACTTACCTAGGTATATGTCTATTTGTTTTCCTGAAAAATTAAAATTTGAAATATTACCACTATCACTTAAACTAAACTACTTATCTTTTTTTGCCAACGTCGGCTGGGATGGGGATCGAACCTGCACTACACTTTCAGTCCACTCCAAAGGTATGCCGTTTAAGCACCAGAACTATCGAGGGTACTGTTATAAATTTTATTATTTGTTGGTGAATTTCATGTTATAAGAACAATAATTATTCTAAATAAATTTATGCATTGTGGGAAAAAATAATTCGGCAAGTATTATATCAATGTCAGATAATGTTTCAAGTAAAAATCAACATTCAAAAAATATACCCATTTAATAATTCGCAATCCCTCACGTGTATATATTGAAGTGTTTTCGGCGAGATATCTCCAAAAAGTGCGCCGGCAGCTCGTAAAATGGGAACACTCAAAAAATCTTTCCCAGGACACGTGGTTTCAAGATGAAAATGAAATTAATCAAGTCGAAATCAATAAAAATTAAATATTTAATTTATTCAAAATTTCAAAATTAATTTTACCAAAGAGACCCTTTTGTAACTCACAAATTTGAGTTCTGGAAAGCGTGGTGTATTTGGTGTTAGTAAATATTAATGCGTTGCTATAAATAAAAATCAAGTACCTACTCAAAAACAGCAAAACAACGCCACAAATTTTTAATTTCACAAACGCGTAATTTAAAAAGTTTAACAATTTGTATTGAGCTCAAATCCCTTGTAATTGTGAAGAAACTCCTCATCTGACACGCAGGAACGTCGAACCATCGACCAAACGTTAATAAATTTTTAAAGTTAAAATTAATTAATTAAATTAACGAATCAGTAGATAAATATGCTTTTAATTTTAAAAATTAATAATCAGTTATGACTTTATTTCATTCATCAACTGCGCATAATTGCTAATAAAGCCAATAGAAATTTAGAATTTTTCCGGGAACTTTAATTTAAATAAAAATAATGTTTCAAATTAAGGGCCGAATTCATATAATCTAACAAGCCGTTAAAAATAAAAGTGGATTCCTATTGGCTTGTTAAAGTTCAGAAATGTTTTTTATTGGTTAACTAGAATCTTTTAGTTAGTCCATATTATACTATATTATACTCCATTAGACGTTTATCATTGGTTAGTTACTATTTTCATGTAAATTTTATACAAATTTTAGCATAGTCTCATACAGGCTTAAAACATAAAAACTAAAATTACTTGAAAAAAGTATAGAGTTATCAATCTTTGTATTTTTCATTTAAATCTATGAACCCCCCCCCCCTCTTACAAAAGTTGCTGGATCCACCTCTGAAGTAAGTTAGTGTGCAAAAAATTATAATTTACATTATTTTTAGTATACCAAAACTTATAATATAATGTATACAATACATAATAATGTATTTTAAATTTTATTTATTTATTTATTTTTATGATCCTTTAGCGCGCTGCTCAACACGTGTAAATAAAAATTGACAATGGCGATTAAAATTGATTTTAATAATTTAATTAATAATATTAATCATTATAATAATAATTTTTATGTATCAATATTATAGATATTATTTTAGTATTATATTATTTTATTTTATTTATCAATTATTATAAAGAACAGAGTTTTAAAGTTTGGTTTTAAAGTATTAAAACTCGTTTGCGCATAACATCTTAAGAATATATAATATATATATATATTCCTGCAAGAAACATATTAATTCTTAAATTGAATATACCTACATTTCAGAACAAGAGTACCTATTGTTTTATATTAAAAAAATCGATTTGTTTAATTTAAGAATAATATTCTTGCAAGAAACATATTAATTCTTAAATTGAAAACAATAGGTACTCTTGTTCTGAAATGTAGGTATATTCAATTTAAGAATTAATATGTTTCTTGCAAGAATATATTTATTCAAAATCAAGAATTTCATTTATTTGCCGCAAAAATTAGTATATGTTTAAAACAAGAAAATTGTTTTGGATCAAACAAATATATGCTCAAATCAAACAAATAATTTCAAATATATATATAAATTCTTGAATTAAACATTTCTTTTTATCAGTGTAGTTCCTCAGCTGACCATGCCATAGAAGGTATACGTCATTGGCAAACGCCAGTATATTGTGATCGGTGGAATCGCTCTGGATCTTTTCCGATACTTTATTCAATACCAAATTGAATATCGATCCAGAGAGCGGGCATCCCTGCTTGATTCCTCTTTTTATAGAGATCGGTTCCGTCTGTCCTTCTTTGATTGTAATGGTAGCTTTACAATTCGTTGTGAGTTCTATTATTATTTCTTTGAAATTTTCACCAACTTGATTTATTTCGAGCGCTTTTTCCACAGATTTATGTGTAATTAACATAAACGCTGCTGCAATGTCCATCATCATGATGTGCGCTTCGCGTTTCTTGGTTTTGACTTCGCCTCGTTTAGAATCGTTTGTAGGACATAGTTATGTTTAACTGTCTCGTCGGCAGGCATGAACCTCTTTTGGTTTGGATGGAGGATGCTGTTCGTGGTGAGCCATTTCATCAATCTCATTTGTAGACAGCCAGCGTATATTTTGTATGTATATCGTGGAGTTTAGAGTTATGGGGCGCCAGTTCTTTGGTTCGTCCTTATCCCCATTCTTGTATATTAGAATCGTTTGCGAAAACTTCCATTCTGCTGGAGTTTTCTTGTGAGAAAGGCAGATAGTCAGAATTAGCGATTGGTTTTAGATTTGGAGTCCGCATATTTCTAGTGCCTACATTGGATACCGTCATGGCCGGTGGATGTGATTTTCAAATCACTTGATTTTTGTCGTAACTTTTTCAGCGGTAAATGGTTCCGTATCTACACTGGGTTTTCCTCCTCTGACTTCGTGTTTCGCCATTCCAATGGGTTGCTGTGAGACGCTTCATGCCGTCGTTTAGTATGAGTGTAGTGTTTGGTCGTTAATCTCACAGAGGGGCGATTCCAGTTTCGTGATTTCTCTAATGGCTCTTCTTCTGTTCCTTCTATATAGAGATGAGATTAGTTTCGGTTCGGCATGAGGTTCTGTGGGGGGGGGGGGTCTACGTCTTTTGCTTTTTGTGTTTTCAAACTCTTCTCTCTTTTTAAAAGCTTTTATTTAACTTGGGAAGACCGTTGTCCGTCGTCCATCGTCCGTCGTCCGTGTGGGTCGACCGGTTTGAGGCCATTTTTAAGCAACTTTCCGACGTCTTAGAGATCTGAAATTTGGTACACAGCTTTCACCTGCAGAGCATTTTCATATTTTAATTTTGTTTTTCTAAAATTCTGAAAAATAAGCAAAAAATCGGGAAAAAACTGAAAATCATTAAGCGCATGCGTCGATGCGCATTGGACAATTTTATCATACAGGGTGGAAAGTAACTTAGAATTCTAAATTTCATTTTTAAGGACCGCATTCAGGGTAAAGTTTTTCGTCGTAATGATTTATACAGGGTGAAGTGAAGTAAAGTATATTGGTTAAAATACATAAGCTGTATTTGAAAAGATACGACTAAAAAATTAGAAAATAAAAAATTAAATAAAAAATTAAAAATTTTTAAAAAAAACCTTTTATTTAAAATTACAAAAGTGCACTAAAAAGTAGAAAATAATTTTAATAAAAGCAAACAAAGCTTCGTGAAAACATCAATATAAAAGCGTGGGGTTATGAATTTTGTACACCAATAGTTAGCCTGCTTATCCACCTATAAACAGCCCCACGCTTTTATATTGATGTTTTCACGAAGCTTTGTTTGCTTTTATTAAAATTATTTTCTACTTTTTAGTGCACTTTTGTAATTTTAAATAAAAGGTTTTTTTTTTTTAAATTTTTAATTTTTTATTTTTAATGTCATATCTGGTTTGGACACGCTTAACGATCTGGCCATAGATCTCGATAAACGCTTCACATGCTTCTTCACTCGGTGGGTCGTTTATGATTTCCGTATGTGGAGTAACAAATTCGCTTAATAGACACGCATCCTTCTCGTCCGTTAATTTAGGTAACGTTGTTTGATAGCCTTCTTCTGTCTCATGTTGCTCCATGTGTTCGTCATGGTACTGTGATCTTCTTAGTATTTTTAAACACATACCTTACATGTTTTGGAGTTAGGTTTTCCTGTTTTACCGAAACACAACTTAGGTTTTTCCTAACTCAACGTTTTTGGATTATTCAAGAAATAAATCGTTTTATTACATCTAGTCCCGTACTAATAGTCGAGGATCAATCGGAGATCACGGATTAATTCTCGAAAATGCTACCAATAGTCCTAGATAATAATTCTAGATTCAACACGATCCGAGATCAATATCAAATATCTAACCAAGATTCTCTAACTCGTCCCTTAAATAAAGATCCTTTATGTAAAGGCAGGGTACCTGAAAGGATCCGTTTAAAAACGCATTCTCTAACTCATCCTTTAGGTAATTTCTCGTCCCTTAGCAGTTGTCGTTACGTAAAGGCAAGGCTGATGTTTTTAATCGTAATAGTACAATGCGGGTATATGAATCATGTGTTCTCATTGGTTGATTTTAATTTTCAAAACAACGTAACCTGTAATATTTTTAGTTGACGTCTTAAAATTGCGATTTTGTTTTGTGTTTTTGAATTTATAATAAATTGTAAATCCACATTTAAATTAATGAAGAAGAATTCATTGCTGGAGGAAATTCACCTATGTTACCATCAACAATTTCAGGTAAGGAGAAATAGGAGGTTTTTAACTTTTACATTTATTTTCTGTTTTATTTTAGGTTCTTCATTTTTAAAGGAAGGTACATTTGGAGACGAAAAAATAAATTTTATGTTACCATCAACATCAACAATTTCAGGTATAGAGAAATAGGAGGTTTTTAACTTTTATAAATATAATTATCTATTTTATTTTAGGTTTAAAAGAAAGTACAGTCCTTCGTCGTAGGTATAATTTGGTATAATATCTTACAATATCAAAGTAGGGTATTGACAAGTACCGATACAAATAATGAGATACTGAAAAGCATCGACAACAAATTGGAGTCGTTAGTGAACCTCCAGAAAGAACGACTAGCACTGGAAACAGAACGTTTTGACTTTGAAAAACTTACATTTTCTTTAAATTTTAAAACATTCAGAATTTGCTATTTAAAGCAATAAAAATAAAAATGTATTCAACATAATTATTTTGACTAATATTATTACGAGCTCTTATTCCTAATGCTAAATTGTAAAAAAAATTTGCAATTTAATAATTTATTATTGTTGTACAACAATTATCAAATTTTTACCAATTACTACTTCCATATTATGGAATCGCATGTTGTTATGCAGGATTCCGCAGGCATAAATAATTTTGGATACAAATGTGGGGTGGTAATTTAATGCTTTGTTTTTATTAAGACACCTCTAGACACATTTTAAAACGCCAATGCATCTTTTCACACAATTGCGTGCTTTACAATGGGTCTCTTAGTACCTTCCTTCTGGACTATTTGGATCAGCTCCTGTAATCGGAGTCATTAGGTACGGTTGTAGAAGGTATCCCGACTTTCCTAATAACCACGATGTTGTATAATTAATGTGTATGTCACATTCTTGTTCAATGTTTATCACGTACAATATTATTAAAATATTATTAAAGCTATAATAAGAACTAAATTAAGGAATAAATAAAATGTACCCAACGTTTTACAATTAAAATGGCAAAATTTGGGTAATTTTGTGTAATTCATCAAGAATATTATTTATTTTGAAGATAAATTCACTTTTGAAGTTCACATTTACTAATAAAAACAACACTTCAATTTCGTTAAAGGCGTCTACTGATTGTATAAAGGAGTATAAAGGAGGGTTAACTCGGGGATCAGCTGATCCTGGATCAAGAGTTAACCCAGGATCAACGTCTATTCCTTTTATTTTGTTATTCTTACTTTAATACACAAAAAAACAATATCGCCAGGAGTTATTTTAATAAATGACAAATGGATTAAGACAAACAGTATAAATCACAATAAATTTAAAAGTAAATAAAGTTGATCTTGGGTTAATCCACCGATTTCTCGGATCAGGAAATCGGTGAGTTAACCCAGGATCAACGCTTGACTCTCGCTTACACAACAGACATTTGCTTTGATCCTTGGTTTAACTCTGATCCGAGGATGATCCTCTTTTATAAAACTGGCCCTTATTAGAGTTACAGAATACGCAAATCCTTTACCTAAAGGCATCCCTTACCGCGTCGTTTCGTAAAGATCGATCTTAAAGGACGGCCTCTTACTAAAGGATCCTTTATAATTACAGAATAGGTTTTGCCTTTACATAAAGGCATCCTTTCCGTAAAGATCCTTTAAGAGTTAGAGAATACGACCCTAATTCTCGGTTTATTGTGGCGCATGCGAATTCGCTATGTTGTCAAAGTGTATTAACCCAGAGGCGAATTCAGGAACTTTTTCAAGAGGGGGCGATTTCATAAATTAAAATAAAACATACAGAAAATGATAATTCCCCCCTCTTATCAGTTTTTCCAGTTATTTTAGTTTTTACGTGTTGTAAGTGATTAATTTCTCCAAAGAAGGTGCGATCGCCCCCTCTGGATCCGCCCTTGTATTAACCGCATTAAATAAAATAAAGTTTATTAATGTCAAAAAGGATTTTTTGCTGAAATAGAAGATGTAGATGAGTACAGAAATACCTCGACTTACGGGAACCCGGAGTTACACCTCCAGGCGGCGTTTGGTTTTCTAAGCATTTTACATTTTTTACCTACAACGAGGAGCCAACCCGACGTAGAACTCCCAACCTGACGGACTAGCGAGGCGGCCAGTATAAAGTTGTACCTTTACCCGGATTCGTACCGGGTATTGAGCATTCGTAGTCAATTCGCTTGCCTATTACTCTACGGCCCCCCCCCCCTATTTAAGATTTTATATTAAACATTAAACATTTTTATTTTATTAAAAATTTTTTTTTCTAAATTATTATTTTCTTTTGTTTCCACTCCCACCCAAAAGTAATTTATATGTACCTACATTATTATTTATATGCAAAATTATACCTCGATTTACGCGGTTATCACTCGGTCCCACCTATCGCGTAAGTATGGGGTTTTCCTGTATTTTAATTATTTAGAACATAATTGAAGAAAATGATAATCAACGAATTCCCAAAAGGAATTTTTTTGAGCGACAGTGCTTATCCATGCAGAACTTATCTGTTGACCCCACTTTTGCGACCTGGTATATTTTTATTCGAATATAATTAAACGAGGTGGAAAGCCCGTCCACGGACGGGCAGCTAGCCGGTGGATCTCTATTTTAGAGGTATTAATTTAAAAAGAAATCGTTTTAACAATCTTCATTAAAAAAAATAAATCCTTAATACGGACAATTTTAATTGTTCACGTTTAAACGTCCTCAAGTTTATAAATAATAAGGATTATATAGCTGATTCAATCGCAGACGGGCGTTCCACTAACGTTGGAAACTCGTTTGGTGTGCAACTCGATTCCAGGGGAGTTGATTTGAAGTTGCTAAAAACCAACAACAACAACAACCAATCAGAGTGCGTTTTGTGCCTTACAAAACTGACACGCTGAAGGAGGAAAAGGAGGTAGAGGAGTAGCATGTGCTGCCCGTTTATTTTTGTGAAATACATTTATTGAAAATGTAAAAGTCGAATATTAAATTTTCTTAATGGATAATCTTCGGATTAACCAAGATAAAATTTATATATTATATAAGTACCCTAGTTGAAACTTACTTGGTATACATCTCGATCCCAGGGGAAGTAATTTTAAATTGGTAAAAAATTGGATCATTTAATTAATATAGCTGGCTCAACCATGGACGGGCGTCCCATATCAAGGTTGAAAACTTGATTGGTGTGCAACTCGATCCCAGGGGAGGTGATTTTAAGTTTGTATGATTAACGACAAATAAATGGAACAAACATGAACTCTCTCCTGGCATTCGGACTACGTGTTAGAGCAACGACTTATTATTATTAACAACAATAAATTTGTTTGATATCGCAGTCTTAGTGCTACACTAACTTCAAAATTATTGGTGTAAAATCATCAACCCACTTTTTACACCAATCAATTTTTGCAATTTTTTACTCTAACTTACTCGGAGTAATTCGGTGTAGCATACCAAAACAAACTAATATATTCAAATTCGGACATCTTTTTTTTATCAACAAAAAATCAACAACCAATCAAAGCGCGTTGTGTATTTTAAAAAAATGACACGCTGCTACTGCTACTACTCCTCCAGCGTGTCATTTTTTTTTCGAACACACAGCGCACTTTGATTGGTCGTTGTCGTCGGTCTTGCCAACTTAAAATTACTTTACCACTCCATCTAGAAATATAAATAACCCTTTCTGAATGGAGTACTAAGGTGATTTTAAGTTGGTACGACCAACGACAACAACCAATCAGAGTGCGTTGTGTGTCCTAAAAAAATGACACGCTGGAGCAGCAGCAGCGTGCTGGTCTTTTATATATGTGATAATTTTTGCTAATACTTTTATTATATGAACTGAACAGGAACGACGATATATACCTAATATTAAAATAAATTTTTTTTTTGAAAAATTAATTATTTAAAAATGTGTTTATTTATTATCATGATTTAACGATAAAAATTTAATTTATAATAAAAAAATGTTTTAGTAAATAAAGATTGTATTTGAAAACTGTACGTTGACGACTGCAAAAAAGTTAGAGGGTATCCTGCTTGCATGTTTTTAGGTGATGAAATTTCATCCTCTGGCCAAGAATGTGTTGATCTATTTGCGAAGCAATTTTCGAAAGTTTACTCTAAAAGTAATGCTCCACATGCTAATTACATTTCCAATAATGTTATTAAGTGCGACTTATTTTAATATCTCATTGAGTGAAGTTTTTGAGGCAATCTCAGAATTACCTAACAGTCTAAATTGTGGTCCCGATGGACTAGCTGCCTTTTTTATAAAGAGGTGCCAATATTCACTGTCGATCCCAATATTTATGATGTTTGAATTGTCGTTATCCAGTGGTCGTTTTCCGAATATTTGGAGGAAGAACTAACTCTTTAAGGAAATAACTCCTATCTTTAAAAAAGGCAAACGAGGTGATATTGCTAATTACAGAGGAATTTCAATTCAATCGACCCTACCGAAGATGCTCGACAAACTATAGTTTCTGTGCAACTGATGCATGTTAGCAAAAACTATATTGTTGATAATCAACATGGATTTTTACCTGGTCGTTCCACAACCACCAACTTATTATCATTTATCACGTTCATCTTCGATGCCTTCAAAAATCACGTGCATGTTGATGCCGCATACGGCGATTTCTCAAAGGCTTTTGATCGAGTTGACCTTGCAGCTCTTTCGTCCAAACTTATTGCTTTAGGTTTTGGTCCCAAAGCTGTTAAATGGTTAGTCAGTTTCCTAAATGATAGAATTCAGAATGTTAAGATTCAGAATTTTGTTTCCGATGATATAATGGTGCACTCCGGTGTTCCGCAAGGTTCCCATTGTGGATCTATTTTGTTTTTTTAATTATTAATGACATTTGACGGTATGTAATCCACAGTTCGTATTTGCTGTTTGCCGACTATCTCAAAATCTTAAAGATCATCAGGTCAATTGAAGATTGTTTGTTGTTGCAATCGGATCTGGATAACATCAATCGTTGGTGTACCGATAACAATATATGGCTTAACTTTGATAAATGCTCCATTATCTCGTTCAAAAGACATAGTAGTGATGCATTTGGGTACAAGATTAATGGCGTGGAGTTGAGTCGAGTATTTGAAATTGATGATCTGGGTGTTCGTTTAGACTCCGGCTTATCTTTCAAAAACCACATCGATAATATATGCAGTAAGGCTATGCGTACGTTGGGGTTTGTTCGACGGCAAAGTACACATTTTTCTGCTAACACAGTTAAATGTCATTACTTTTCCTTAGTTCGATCTCAATTAGAGTATGCATCCTGTGTATGGTCTCCCTACTAAATGTATCGCACATTTCAAGGTTGGATAAAGTTGAACGAAAGTTTCTAAAATACCACCACTTCAAGTGCGGTGGTGTCCAAGAAAACTTTTCTCAAGATGCAGCTCTGATTAGATGTGGGACTAAATCATTGCTTTACAGAAGAATCCTCTCTGACTTGTGCTTTGTCCACCGGTTACTGAATAAAAAGATAAATTGCGAAATTTTACTCGATCGTTTCAAGTTTCGTGTAGCCGTATATAAGACGAGGCATGAAGACTTGTTTGTAATTGACTTTCATGGAACGAACTATGGAATGCATAGCCCCTTAAGTAGGATGTGCCGCTTTGCCAATAAATTAAACAAATTTGAAAGTTTTAATTTTTTGGGCAGTTCTTATCCTCAGTTTAAGAAGAATTTAATGTGGAAAATTAATATGTTGGAATGTCGTTGAATTGGCATCTATAATATTCTTCTCTGTTTCTTTACTTTGAATTTGTAAAATTGGTTTATCCGTGTCATTAAATAAATAAATAATGATTTCTTAATTCTTCTTTTGACTTTTAAAATTAGAATTGTTTACTCGCTCTTTATGTTTGACTTTTTGAAATATCTGTCACTTTCAAAAAGTCAAACATATAAGAGCGGTTAAAATTTAAAGGAAAGGTGGCTCTTAAATTAAACGAAAGCAGCAAAGCGCAGTGGTGGGGATGTTTTGAAGAATACTTTAAATCCGATAGACTGCGCCACTGAAACATAATCAATACAAAAATTATGTCCTGAATTTATATATTTAAATATTAAATGTAAAGTTTTGTTTATTTAGATTATTGGGCCGGTCCCGACGGTACTGCAATGCCAGGTCAACCCGTGATAGAGGTGGAGCAAGCCCCTAACTCCTATCCATTTCCAAAAATAAGTTTAATATACTGGACCCGCATGCGGGTCGTATCAGATATTAAGCTGATAAGAACAGATACTACACTTTGATCTTAGCCATAGGCCGAGAAGCGATACCTTTCCGAAATTGAGGACCTCCTTTTATCTACCAGTTCTTAAAATTTGACGTACTACATGTTCAAGTAGCGCCCTCTTTTGAATTCGTAAGCTTCAACCAACAGTATGACGTCATCGGGGACCACAAATTGCGCCAGCGGTCAAGGGTTTTTTTAATCCTACCCGTAAATTGCGCCAAACATTTTTGCGGTTGACCGTAAATTGGGTCAAAAAAAGGTTATTATATTTTAATCCATTGCTTGTTTGACAAAAGGATTAGTACTACTGAAAAAAAATTGGGTCTTAATTTAACAGAAGTGTATTTAACCCATATTTTCACACTGTAGGAGTTTCACAGTGCTTAAGTACAATTTTTGTGTTTTATGAAATTCATTTCCAGGACGTTACAAAAATTTAAATAATTGCTAGCATGCCGAAATCTTTTAACACTTCTTCATGCAAAGGCGCTAAAGGCAATTGATTTATTTATTGAAATACCACGTTATTTAAAAACTAGAATGGGGGGGGGGGGGGGGGAGAATCCCACATTCTAGTTTTCAGATAACGTGGTATTCCAATAAATAAATCAATTGCTTTTAGCGCCTTTACATGAAGAAGTGTTAAAAGATCTCAACTTTTGAGAAAAAGAAAACAGAATATTATTGTCCTTCATTCTTATTAATGGGTCCTTTCTGGCAATCAAAACGACTCTCAGCTGAAGAGAGCACAGACATACCCAATAACCGGATAACAATGAGAATAATGCTAGTCAGTCCCGCAAACTGGGAAGAAGTGGCTATTTTAACTAAAAGGGATAGAAACCCAGCACTCAGGACCGTGGTTAGACATAGTCATAGGGGGGGGGTACCTAAAAAAAAGTTGTTTTCTATGCCACGGGAGGGGTTTTACAAAAAAAAACTTTTAGACTCTGTTTTACTTCTTTTCTATGCCATAGGATGGGTTTGAATGCCCCCCCTCTTTATATACGACTTTATATAAGTTCAGCGTATGACGTCATACTGTTGGTTGAAGCTTACGAATTCAAAAGAGGGCGCTACTTGAACATGTAGTACGTCAAATTTTAAGGACTGGTAGATAAAAGGAGGTCCTCGATTTCGGAAAGGTATCGCTTCTCGGCCTATGGCTAAGATCAAAGTGTAGTATCTGTTCTTATCAGCTTAATATCTGATACGACCCGCATGCGGGTCCAGTATATTAAACTTATTTTTGAAGATGGATAGGGGTTAGGGGCTTGCTCCACCTCTATCACGGGTTGACCTGGCATTGCAGTACCGTCGGGACCGGCCCAATAATCTAAACAAACAAAACTTTATATTTAAGATTAAATATATGAATTCAGGACATAATTTTTGTATCGATTATGTTTCAGTGGCGCAATCTATCGGATTTAAGGTATTCTTCAAAACATCCCCAACCCCTAATTACCATCTTGATGTCTTCAAACTGCAAAACTATGTGGAAAGATTCTAGATAGAATCCCCTAGATTCCCTGCCAAGACTCAAACTGTCATCGAAGAATATGTCAAGCTCCAAGAAGTTATCCGATTTAACCGAAGTGGAACTCCAGCGCATGCTAGCCAATTTAGAGGATTCCCTATTGGAGCAGGCCAATCTGGCAGCCAAGACAAAGAAGGAATTGGAAGCGTATGGATCGAGCCCGACGAAGGCGTTTTATCAAAGTTTGGGAGAAAGACCGGATAACCGCTCTTACCAAAGGGTAAAGGCGGTTTACGATGACGCCATCAGCACTCATAAGAAGCTGATGGGTTACAAGGACCTGATCACCTCGAGCCTGGAAAAGTTCGAGGCCAAAAGGCAGAGCGCGAATAAAGGAAATAAGATTGTTTCGAGCAACCCTGTAACCGTGCAAAGTGAAGAAGCCACGATGTCCACCGAAGAGCCGGATAAGGAGGAACCTATATTACCGGCGAACCACTCAGGAAAGACCAAGTCCAGCCAATCAAAAGTGCAGGATGGGCCAAAAGATGTGGAGAGAAAGCGCGACCGAGAAAGTAGGCGCAAGCTGCAACAAAAAAAGACGAGACCTGCCTCAAGCAGTATGTCAGGAAGCCGAGATAGATCTTCAAAGAAAAAGAAGCCGACTAAGGAAGCACAGGTAAGTACTAACCAGACGGATAATCTTGTTAACCTCCCTCCATTAGAGGACTTTATTAGCTCCCAATTGGCGGGTGTGCTCGACACCCAACCAATGTTGGTAGACGAGCAGACCAGCCAATCGAAAGAGCATGAACCACCCGGCCAATCACTCCCCTCAAATCCCCCCAATACAGACATACCACGTAATACCTCCCCAGCCCCTAACCAGACGTCCCGTCGAGAATCCCCTTTGGCCGTTCCACTTAAGACCAGAATCCCTCCACTAGTTCTAAGGGATACTGCTAAGTGGGGCAGCATAAAGAGCGAATTCGTGAGGCGGGGGATTCGTTTCACAAAGGCTAAACTACTCGCTGGCGGACTGAGCATCACTCCCGCCAGCGAAAACGACTACAGGGCCATATACAAGTACTTCGAGAAAGTTCTTACTCCCGAAGAAGGTGGATGGTACTTCCACCAATTGAGAGAGGAGAAGCCCCTAAAAGCAGTCATTAGGGGGATCCCCATCAACATTGATGTTAAAGAGGTCCAAGAGGACCTCATTTCAAAGGGATACGACTGCACGGTAGGCAGAATGAGGAGCAGTCGGGGCAGAAGACCCCTTCCCCTCATCATGGTCACTATGCCCAAAACCACGACCTCCGCCAATATTTTCAACGAGGATAGGGTCCATGACATTTGCGTCAAAATAGAAGTCCCCCACACAAAAACCAAGATTGGGCAGTGTCACCGCTGTCAATCTTTCGGCCACGCTCAGAGTTGCTGCAAGGCCACACCCCGGTGTGTAAAATGTCCAGGCCAGCACTGGACAGCCGAGTGCACCAGGCCCAAGGGTACGGCTACCTGCACTAACTGTGGTGGTGACCACCCAGCTAGCTACCAGGGCTGTAAGTCATATCCTAAAATGTGGAGAGCGCAAGCTCTCCTTCGACCAGTTCCCCTCAACAACCAGGCAAGACGGTACAAACCGGTCACCAATGAACGTTCTTACGCTCAGGTGGCCCGGTCAAACCCCACCCAATCAGCTTTCTCCCAGAACGTCCAGGTGACCAGGCCAAAACTCACCCAACCAGTTTCTCCCCAGAATGTATCTGAGGCTCCCAAAAAAGACAAGCCTTCTAATAATCTTCCTACCGACGACAACGGTAGATTCACCGCTTCCAAGCAAGAAATAGCCAGGGTTACCTTGGAGCTCGTCAGGTTCGGAATGTCCTCCGAGGAGATCCAGAAAACCCTCAGCCATTTCGCCAGGTCCGACTAACTTCTTTCCTGTCCTCCAGCTCACGCCATCACTTCTAAAATCTCATGACGACAACTTTTCCCGCAGCCCTAAAAGGCGTTTATTGGAACGCCAATGGGCTGACCAATGAAAAACGACCACAGCCCCAGACGTCACGTATTCAGACACTGACTCCGAGAACGACGTGTTCCAGTGAGGAGTGTTCACGCTGCCTCGGGGAGGTTACAAATATCCGTCATTGTCCTGTCCAATTAATGTTCTTCTTTTTCAGCTTGTGTTTTTAATTTTTTTTTCAGCGCCTATTGTTAGATTATTGTTGATTTTGTAAATTGTAAAATTTTTTTTTTTTTATATATTTTAATAAAAACGCTGTAGCAACGGCGCGACTGAGGCTCTGTTATGTAGAAGGGGCCCAAGGTAAGCACATCGCGCCGCCGCGGGCGCGGGGATTATCTCACGCGTGCGTGCACGCGTGGACAATTCGACGTTAGCCTCCGGCCCCGCAGTGCTTACCTTATAGCGCAATAATAAACAAGACACCGGCTCGACGCCGCTCCTCGGGTTTGAAATCCCTGTATAAAATTCTCAACGTCAGGTCTCAAAACCAGATAAAGGAGATAAGCGGGCTATCGCCCGCATCTGCTCCGCAGATGCCAAGTGTCAGCTACTGTTGGTTGAAGCTTACGAATTCAAAAGAGGGCGCTACTTGAACATGTAGTACGTCAAATTTTAAGAACTGGTAGATAAAAGGAGGTCCTCGATTTCGAAAAGGTATCGCTTCTCGGCCTATGGCTAAGATCAAAGTGTAGTATCTGTTCTTATCAGCTTAATATCTGATACGACCCGCATGCGGGTCCAGTATATTAAACTTATTTTTGGAGATGGATAGGGGTTAGGGGCTTGCTCCACCTCTATCACGGGTTGACCTGGCATTGCAGTACAGTCGGGACCGGCCCAATAATCTAAACAAACAAAACTTTATATTTAAGATTAAATATATGAATTCAGGACATAATTTTTGTATTGATTATGTTTCAGTGGCGCAATCTATCGGATTTAAGGTATTCTTAAATGGGTAAGGTATTCTTAAGGTATTCTTAATAGCTATGGAGCTAGAATTAGTGACATAATAAACAGTGACGAACATGGCACACCGGACCGACCAGCAATACCCACCGGCTCGGAAGGTACCCTGCCCCACGAGATGGAAGACGTAGGAATATTCCAAGCGGTCCCTGAAACATACGACTACAGCGAAAGTACGGAGGACGAGGGCTTTTTAGATAGATTCAAAGTACCGCTCGATGAAATACTGGAAGCAGAGATTAGTGAGGCCACCTTCGAATGGTTCGAAGAAATCCTATCTCAAAATACATCCAGCATGCAAGAACGATTCCGCCTGTCCCAAGGGCCGAAGAAAGCTCTAAACGAAAAACCCCCGAATAGCCAGGACCACACAGAAGCCAAGAGAATACAACGGATGTACAGATGGAATAGAAGACGCGCTATAAGAGAAATCCGCAAACAGGAAAATGTATTCTGCGAGATCCCTAAGGAAGAAGTGGAACACCATTTTCTGCAAACCTGGAGCAAAACCCGAAATCCCGAAAACCGACCCGATCGAACCGAACAAGTAGGTCTCACCGAAAGAACGACCCAAGCACGCGTAGACCCCTTCACATCCGCCGAAGTTATAGGAAGGCTGAAGCGGTTTGAGAACAGCGCACCCGGAGCCGATGGGATAACTTACAGAAACTGGAAAGAAGCCGACCCGGATGGCACCATCACGACTCGAGTGATGAACATCTGCCTGAAATACAGAAGGGTGCCAAAAAACAAACCGGCCCAATAATCTAAACAAACAAAACTTTAAATCATTTATTCTGGTCTGGTGCGTAGCACCAGTGCTGTTGCCCCATATCTTCGCAGACTTGAAGAGTAAGGTTGCGGGCTTGCCCGCAACGTTACGTCGGATGATTTTTATTGAGGCGTACCTCTGAAAATTAGCGCGAAGCAAAGTCCTGGCTGTGTTAACCTGTGGGACCTACAGTTTTACGTGGAATCCGAACCACGGAGTCGGATAAATTTTGTGGCCGGGTTGGGGATCGAACCTAGCCCCGCCAAACTAGAGTCCTCTCCTTAGCCCGTTCACCTAATTCACCTCACAAAACTTCATTTATTCTGGTCTGTTGCCCCGTATCTTCGCAGACTTGAAGAGTAAGGTTGCGGGCTTGCCCGCAACGTTACGTCGGATGATTTTTATTGAGGCGTACCTCTGAAAATTAGCGCGAAGCTAAGTCCTGGCTGTGTTAACCTGTGGGACCTACAGCTTTACGTGGAATCCGAACCACGGAGTCGGATAAATTTTGTGGCCGGGTTGGGGATCGAACCTAGCCCCGCCAAACTAGAGTCCTCTCGTTAGCCCGTTCACCTAGTTCACCTCCTCAGTCACAAAACTTTATATTTAAGATTATATATATGAATTCAAGACATAATTTTTGTATTGATTATGTTTCAGTGGCGCAATCTATCGGATTTAAGGTATTCTTCAAAGCATCCCCAGCCACTGCGCTTGCGTTTAATTTAAGAACCAACCTTTCCTTTAAATTTTATCCGCACGTTTTTATGCTTGACTTTTTGAAAGTGAAATATCTCAATAAAAAACTTTTAAGAGGGGCATTTTTTTCAGGGCCCTTTTAATTTAATCAACAGATGGCGCCTACTTAAATATTTTTATAAAATAAGAGAAATTTGCTATATTTAAAATATGTGCTATATTTAAAATATAGCAAATTCGTTGAGATAATACTAATCTATAATCAATATTCTTGATCTTAAGCTATTTTGAGTATGTCAAAACACACTCACTTACAAAAAAAGATAATTAAACTTTAATTATGAATTGTGTTTTTATAAATAAATATTATAAACTCAAAATAGCTTAAGATCAAGAATATTGTTTATAGAATAGTATTATCTCAACGACTTTGCTATATTTTAAATATAGCAAATTTCTCTTATTTTATAAAAAATTTAAGTAGGCGCCATCTGTTGATTAAATTAAAAGGACCCTGAAAAAAGTGAAAAACAAAAAATTAAACCGACCTCAAAAAGGAAACTAGAAAGCATAAAATATATATATATTACATTTAGAGTCTTAATAAGTAATGTTAGTAACTAATCTTGAGTCGGTGCAGCGTGTGTGACTTTTGTTTTGATAATTTTTTTATAGTATATTAAAGTATAAGTGGATATTAAGATCTTTAAAACACGCGCGATTTTGCGAGCACGACGGCGCAGCATGACGGCATCATGATTTTTATAAATCATTATAATAAATAAATACATTTATGTGCAATCGTACTAAAATGTACATTTTCACATATTCAAAACCTTCGATCATATATACAATAGATAGGACATATCATATATAGATGATCTAAGGTTTTGTTACACTCGTTAAAATGTCACTTTGCCCTTGAAGGTATGCAACCTGTGATGCACTATAAAAGGAAAACAAATTTTGTTGTTCTTTTTTGTGCTTTATAACAAATGGGTCTATGTTATGGTCTATGTCCTATCTATTGTATACTTGATCGAAGTTCAAAACAATACTGAAAGTAGCTGTTTTTAGTACAGAAATGTCATAACCTCAAATGTTTTATGTGGAATCCTACTAAAATGTACACTTGGACAAATATTTTTGACGTATTTAATTATATAATTTTCCGCTCTCATACCAAAAAGATGCACTTCCAGGACTTGATACATAAATAACTATTTTAAATAATTAATTTAAAAAAATTTTTTATTTTAATATTATCTCGTCGTTCCTGTTCAGTTCCTATAATAAAAGTATTAGCAAAAATTATTTAATTATTCGAATAAAAATATACCACATCGCAAAAGTGGGGTCAACAAGATAAGCACTGTCGCTCAAAAAAATTCCTTTTGGGAATTCGTTGATTATCTCTTTCTTCTTCAATATGTTCTAAATAATCAAAATAAAATATTAAGTTGCTAAAAACCAACGACAACAACCAATCAGAGTGCGTCGTATGTCTTAAAAAATGGCACGCTGAAGAAGGAGGGGGGAAGTAGAGGAGTAGCGTGTGCTGGCCGTTTATTATTGTGAAATACATTTATTGAAAATGTAAAAATCAAATATTAAATTTTCTGGATGGATAATCCTCGGATTAACCGAAATAAAATTTATATATTAAATATCTCAGTTGAAATTTACATGGTGTGCAACTCGATTCCAGAGGGGGTGATTTTAAATTGTAAATAAATTAGATCATTTAATTAATATAGGGTAATATAGACGGGCGTCCCATCAAAGTTAAAAACTTGATTGGTGTACAACTCGATCCCAGGGGAAGTGATTTTAAGTTGGTACGACCAACAATAACGACCAATGAGAGTGCGTTGTGTGTTCTAAAAAAATGACACGCTGCTACTGCTATTGCTTCTCCAGCGCGTCATTTTTTAAAAGACACAAAGCACTTTTAGTGGTCGTTGTCGATGGTTGTACCAACTTAAAATTACTTTACCACTCCATTTAGAAATATCTTAGACCATTTTAACTTATATACACGCCTTGATTTTCAAGCAGTGAAGCAAATATAAGTGACGTCACTGATGGGATAAATGCTAAAGATATACCTGGAAATACCAACTATAAATGAAGTAAATAGTTTATTTTAGTATACCGTTAATATAAATCTCGATACAACCGTACCAGTGACGTCACACATGTTTGCTTCAATTTCTATTCAAGGAGAGATAAGAAAAGGCGTTGTACTGTTTTCCCCAATCCAGACGTTTCAAATTTCCACAATCGAAATTTCACAGTATTTTCTTTCTTTGATTTTGAGTTGTTTTATTTTTACTTGGACGAATGATGAGTTGTTTGTGTTTAATAATTTGTACCGAGATGGTGGTATGATTTAAAACGGAATTTTACTAGGACGATTTGTCCAATTCCTATAAATAAAAAATTAAACCAATCAAAGTGAACAACGTATTATTTTATTATTTTGTATTGTTTAAATTATTTACCTTATTAAAATAATGTGAAGTGCGGATGAAGCGAACTGTAATGAATGGTATGCACAAAACATTCTAGATGGTGTGATGGACAATTTTAAAAGTGTAATAATTTAATTGGTAGTTTTAAAAAGAGCAGGAAATCTTACATTTTTGATAGCGGAAGTTCGTTACTGACTGACCATTAAGAGGGGCACTTTTTTCAGGGCCCTTTTAATTTAATCAACAGATGGCGCCTACTTAAATATTTTAATAAAATACTAGGAGGCTTTTGTGTTTAAAATATAGCAAATTCATTGAGATAATACTATTCTATAAACAATATTCTTGGTCTTAAGCTATTTTGAGTTCGTATTGAGTATGTCAAAACACACTCACTTACAAAAAAAAATAATTAAACTTTAAGTATGAATTGTGTTTTTATAAATAAATATTACGAACCCAAAATAGCTTAAGACCAAGAATTTTGTTTATAGAATAGTATTATCTCAACGAATTTGCTATATTTTAAATACAAAAGCCTCCTAGTATTTTATAAAAATATTTAAGTAGGCGCCATCTGTTGATTAAATTAAAAAGGCCCCCAAAAAGTCGTCGACTCAACGACATGGAGAGTTGAAATTTGTACCTTTGCAAATTAATAATATTGCTAACCATTTGCAAGTTTATTAAGTGGAAATTTGTTTAATTAATTAATTACACAGGTCAACACGATTTTTGGGTCTGGCTTCTGCATATAATTATGTTTATTGAGCCAAAAAAACCGTTTTTAAAAATTATTTATTTTTAAATAACTTGTACAAATTCTTGGCTCGAGACCTCACTAGTTTAAAACTAATATGAAGACTGAACTTAAAGTTAATTATTGTTGCAAGTAAACAGCTTATTCTAGAAATGATGATTATATTGAAAGAAGAGTCGCATCATCCGATGAAG
Organism: Rhagonycha fulva; assembly: GCA_905340355.1. Lineage (NCBI taxonomy): Eukaryota > Metazoa > Arthropoda > Insecta > Coleoptera > Cantharidae > Rhagonycha > Rhagonycha fulva. Next base: position 44,197,019 of record HG996556.1, read on the forward strand.
TTGATCCTTCCTAGGGAGCATTGAACATAACTATATGAAATTTTAGTTTCTCCTACGTTAAAAATAAGGAAAAGAATAATTTTTTTGATCGAAGTTTGCTTTTGCAAAAACTAGACCAATTCTTTAAATTTTTAAGAAAAATGACAGTTTTATATATTTTTTCCCTAATTTTATTTTAAATTACGATTAGAAAAGTTTTTGCTAAACACTAGTCTTTTTTTTTTCAAGAGTTGTGATAAACCATAGCAAAAAAATTTAAAATAACAAAAATTCAAGTTCAAAAATAAATATTTTTAGAGTTTTTCTTATGCTCATATGGGCTGTCTCGCATTAAACCCCAAATGTAATCTCCCATCATATTCTCATTGTACTGCCCTTGGTAACATCGTTCAAAGTCCATCACATCTTGGTGAAAACGTCTTCCTGGTAGGCACCCATATTATTTTTAAATTGGTGGTCTAGGTGAGACTGTAGTATGTGAAGTTTTTGGAACATTCTGCAGCCCATAATTTTAAAGCTTACAAGCATAGTTTCTATCAATTCTTCATAATTGTCGACTCTGTTGTTTCCAAGAAAACCATCAACTACTGCTTTAAGACTCTCCCAGGCTTATTCTTCATGAGCACTGAGAATATTTGTGAAATCATCACTCTTCATTATTTGTTTTATTTGCGGCCTAACAAAAATACCCTATTTTACTTTAGCTTTAGTTAATTTGGAAAAAAAAATCTTTTTAAATATTCAAAAGTATCAGAATTTGGATTCAAAGCTTTGACGAATTGTTTCATTAGGGCTAATTTTATATGTAACGGCGGCATAAATATATTATTAAGCTCTCCGATTGGTTCCAACTTTACATTATGTTTTCCTATCTTAAATTCAATTCAATCAGGTCATATACGACGTTAGTAATGTACTGAATCTGCTCTGCTATCCCATAAGGAAAGCTGACAAGGGTATTTATATTTAGTATATCCGCCTTGCATTTCCATCAGCAAACCAACCATCTTAAAATCATCTATCACTGGCCAATGGTATTCTGCATATTTTAACTTTTCAAGTATAATTTTCACACTTTGACATTGGGATAGACACTCACTACTGTGCACTTTACAAATAATCTGCAATTTGCGATAGGGTTAATCAAAGTGCTACCATCAGTTGCTCATAAAATCAATTAAAATCTTAAATCTTTAAAACTTACTTATCGGCGTGAATCAGACAGAAGCAAACTTTAAAAGATAAAAATTAAAATTTAAGTAATTTTAGATGTCTATCTAGTATCAGAATTTAAGCATTAGAACAGAAACCGAAAAAAAAAATTTGTTTTTGTTGACCTGTTATCAGAGCAATGATAATTTGACTGAAGTGGCAATTGAATCCATGGAGAGTTTTTTTTTTTTTTTTTATTTTGAATCTAGTGACTAGTTACAATCTGTTATTTAACAATAAGTAACGTTTATATGACAATAATATAGACATGTAAGAGTTTGCCCAGGCTCACTCTAATGAAGTTCACTATCTGACATCAGATTACAATAGGTTAATTACTCAACTCACTAGGTCTATAGGATCGCTTCTTTTTAGTCGCCTCATTGCAGGGGGGTTCAGCAGGTTTACTGCATATGGGTTAGGGTGGTCCTGAAGCCGTTGTTGATATCCTCTGCTTAGCCTCCTTATCTCTTCTTGAACTGTTGGCATATTCAGTTGTTCGTGCAAAACGTTGCTAGGATAGTATATGGGAACACCTGCAACGGCTCTCAATACCTTGTTCTGAAACAGCTGTATTTTGGCTATGTTTGTAGTACTTGCAGCACCCCATAGCTGCAGTCCATATGTCCAGATAGGCTTCAAAATTGCTTTGTACACCAAAGTTTTATTCTGTACGGACAGTGGAGAACTTCTACCGATCAACCAGTATAGTTTTTTTTAACTTCAATTCGAGTTGTTTTTTCTTGGTATTTATGTGCGGTGCCCAAGTAAGTCTTCGGTCTAAGTGGATGCCCAGGTATTTTACCTCGTCAGTCTGTGGAATTGGCTGGTCACCAAACTTGACTAGAGAACAAGTCTCTCTTCGTAGTGTAAAGGTTATATGATTTGACTTACTTTCATTAACTTTCAATCTCCACAATACACACCATTTGTAGATTTTATCAATGTGACTTTGTAAACACTGCGAAGCCGTATTAGGATTCGAATTTGATGCCAAAACCGCCGTATCGTCTGCAAACGTTGCTAGCGTTGTGTTGTTCTCTGTTGGCATGTCAGCCGTAAAAATAAGATACAAAATCGGTCCCAGGACACTTCCCTGTGGTACTCCGGACTTGATACTGTGTAACTCAGATGTAAATTCCTGCTGTTTTACAAAGAAGTGCCTATCTATTAGATATGATTTGAGTATCTTGAAGTAAGTATGTGGTAAACTTTTCTTGATCTTATATAATAGTCCGTCGTGCCATACCCGGTCAAACGCTTGCGAGATATCTAAGAACACAGCAGAGCAATAATTTTTAGATTCCAAGTCCGATCTTATCTTGGCTGCTATTCTATGGACTTGTTCGATGGTTGAGTGTCTTTGTCTGAATCCAAACTGGTGTTTTGGTATAATTCCTCTTATGTTTAATATGGGAAGAAGCTTTTTTAGCAGGAGCCTTTCGTAGACCTTAGACATCAGCGGGAGTAGACTTATGGGTCTGTATGATGAGACAATATTACCATCCTTCCCAGGTTTTGGTATCATAATTATTTGTGAGATCTTCCACTGAAGAGGAAAGTAACCCAGTCTCGATATAGCGTTGAATATCATAGTTAGCATCCTATATCCAGAATCTGGTAGTTCCTGTAATACTTTTCCGGTAATCAGATCGAATCCGGGTGCTTTTGCTGATGGAATTTCTCGACGAATTAGTTTTGCGAATTTCTTTTTTTTTAAATTTTTCAACTGGTGGATCTCTTCGACAAGGTGAATTGAGAAGTTGATATATTGGTATTTCGTCATCGATATTGCATTGCCTTGGTAGCGGTGTGAATACTTTTTCAAGGTACTCAGCAAAGGTATTTGCCTTCTCTTCATTGTTTCTAGCCCATTGTCCGCTATCTGTCTTGATGGGTGGGTTATGTATTTTTGGTTTTGTAATTTTCTTAGTGGCCTTCCACAGCGAGTAATCGGTATTTTGTGTAGTTGTTAATTCTTCTAGGTGACTTTTAATTTCTTTATTTTTTAATTCCTGTAAGGTACTTTTTAGCTCTCTAGTAGCACGATTGTATATTGTTTTGTCTGTAGGGTGTAGTGTCGTCTGCCACTTTTTCCGCAGTCTACGTTTCTTTAAAAGAAGTTCTTTAACAAACATAGGACAAGTATTTCCATAAGAGTTCTTTTTTACTTCAGGTGTCGAGTTCCAAGCAGCTTGCTGAATGACTCTTGTAAAGTAATCTACGGCGTAATCAATGTCTTTTTCTTCTTTTAGAGGGATTTGTTGGTTAAGTCCCTGCTCAACAGTGCATCTGAAGTGGTCCCAATTTGTTTTATTATTGTAGAGTGTAAGAGGTTTACATTTATTTTTATATTGTGTTGAGAGAGTGACGATGATAGGTGTGTGATCCGAAGATAAATCCAATGAAGATTTAATAGAGAGATAGCCCGAGGCAATGCCTCTGGTCACACAGAAGTCGAGTAGATCTGGGATTTTGTTGTGATCTGCTGGCCAGTAAGTTGGTTGACCTGTAGATAATTGGCAGATGTTTTGAGTTTGGATCGCATGGTATAGCTGTCTGCCCCTTGGATTTATTAATCTTGATCCCCAATACAGATGCTTTGCATTGAAGTCTCCACCAACAATAAAGCGTCCGCCAAGAGTCTTGAAAAATTCTTCATCCATGGAGAGTGAAATTATTTTTGAAGGAAGAATTTTACCTGTTAATTTTTGATGGTCGACCATTTTGTGAAGATAAGGTTGGTGATGATTTTCCACATAGTTTTGCAGTTTGAAGACATCAAGATGGTAATTAGGGGTTGGAGATGTTTTGAAGAATACCTTAAGAGGGCCACTTTTTTCAGGGCCCTTTTAATTTAATCAACAGATGGCGCCTACTTAAATATTTTTATAAAATACTAGGAGGCTTTTGTATTTAAAATATAGCAAATTCGTTAAGATAATACTATTTTATAAACAATATTCTTGGTCTTAAGCTATTTTGAGTGCCAAATATTTATTTATAAAAACACAATTCATAATTAAAGTTTAATTATCTTTTTTTGTAAGTGAGTGTGTTTTGACATACTCAATACGAACTCAAAATAGCTTAAGACCAAGAATATTGTTTATAGAATAGTATTATCTCAACGAATTTGCTATATTTTAAATACAAAAGCCTCCTAGTATTTTATAAAAATATTTAAGTAGACGCCATCTATTAAATTAAAAGGGCCCTGAAAAAAGTGCCCCTCTTAAATTCGATAGATTTCGCCACTGAAACATAATCGATACAAAAATTATGCCCTAAATTTTTATATATTTAATCTTAAGTATAAAGTTTTGTTTGTTTAGATTATTGGGCCGGTCCCGACGGTACTGCAATGCCAGGTCAACCCGTGATAGAGGTGGAGCAAGCCCCTAACCCCTATCCATTTCCAAAAATAAGTTTAATATACTGGACCCGCATGCGGGTCGTATCAGATATTAAGCTGATAAGAACAGATACTACACTTTGATCTTAGCCATAGGCCGAGAAGCGATACCTTTTCGAAATCGAGAACCTCCTTTTATCTACCAGTTCTTAAAATTTGACGTACTACATGTTCAAGTAGCGCCCTCTTTTGAATTCGTAAGCTTCAACCATCAGTATGACGTCATACGTTGAACTTTTGTAATAGTGAAAACTGAATACAAATAAGTAATATAATATTACAAACTGTTTTCAAATTCATAATTATTTTGTAATATTCAAAAATGGGCCAGAAACGGCATTATTTCTTTGAAAAAGTTTTCATAAAGTAAAAATTTAAAGTCGATTATTATGTGTATGGTTGGTTTCATAAATGTAGGAGAACTATTAATATTAAAAGTATTTAAAGAAATCGATTTTATTTTCAAATACGGAACTATACAAGTTTCGTTTGCAATTTTCATCAGAAAATAATAATAAAAATAAAATAAATATTGAAAATAATTTTTTAGCTTATTTACGTAATAATTGTGTTCTGTAACTAGAGAATATTTTGCTGATTTTAAATTTATTCTGAAATTGGAAAAGCACACATAAAAAGATAAGGTCAACTCATTAAAAATTTATGGTTTTAACTATCCTGATCAAAAGTTAATAATTTATTTTAATTTTGGATCTCAATTTTTGTGAAAAAAAACAGAATATTATTGTCCTTCATATCTTCTTCTGGCAAACAAAACAATTTCGAGCTGAAGAGAGCACATTATATATTATATATTACAGCTCTACAGGCCTAGAGGGCCTTTGGCTTTTCCCTGCTTACCTAACCTGGTAATGACATAAATATTAGAAATCACCACAGAGTGTGGATGTCCACCGGAAGGCCGAGCCAGGAAATTCTGTACAATCCGCGATTCGAACCCAGAATTTCCGCTCTATACTCAACCAGCGATTACATCACTCTACTGCTGTGGCTTGAAGAGAGCACATACATAGCCAATAACTGGATAACAGTGAGAATAATGCTAGCCAATCCCATAAACTGGGAAGAAGTGGCTATTTTAACTAAAAGAGATACGAGCGCAGCACTCGGGACCCTCTCCCCATAGTCATGGGGAGGGTCACCTAAAAAAATTTGTTTTCTATGCCATGGGAGGGGTTTTACAAAAAAAACTTTTAGAACCTTTTTTTTACTTCTTTGTTATGCCATAGAAGGGGTTTAAACCCCCTCCCTTTATATACGGCCCTACCTACACTAGAAACTTAAAAACTAAATCAAATATTCTTGAATATCAAAATTTTAGATACAATCCCGTAAGATTTTCACTCACATTGATGTAAGGAAGTAACAATGCCCAATGGCAACTTCAGAAGTCGACAAGGTGGAGTTTTTAGTGATTAGGAATTCGAATTATCATCACCCAGTAAGGACTGAAGTAATGTCGTTTTTAAAGATTTTTCTCCTCCTAACTCAAAAAAAGATTGGATTTGACAAGGTTTTTTAACTCACCTGTGCTTGGAATATTCTGGGATTGGACCTATATCTGGACTTGGATTCCAGATGGTTGGGTTGAACCAGCTAATATTAACACGTCTTACTTGGTTGATTTTCATAAATACTTTCGTTAACACTAGCATTTCTTCTGGATAGTCTTATTCTGTTGAGAACACTATCCCAACGTCGCGCATCATTCTACGAATCCATAAGATTAACAGAAGTCCTAGTGGATTAATAAATCCGTTAATTTATTCTGGGAATAACGCACATGAATGGAAATTTTACCTCAATTCGTGATTCCCAGTTCGTCACGATAATCTATTCATGTGCGTCGTTTTCAAATTAGATTTACTTGAAATAGGGTAAAAATTGAGTTTCACAATTTGCACTTGTTGAAGTCTTAATCGTGATCAAATCAGTGATACTAATACAAGACCCTTCATTTATGAGCGTGTACACAGCGGTTTTTTTTCTCGATTGAATCCTTTTGTTTAGCAACCTGACATCCACCTCCTTACTATCGTAGGTTTTCAAGGGGGTCATTTTCTTTCCGACAATGAATTTCTGCCCTGGTGTTTGTCAAGATCATCCTCGTGAATGGTTTCACTGAAGTTGAGTAGATGAATTGGGTAGATATTTTTGCTGGACTGGGCCTTGTTTCAATGTCGTTTACTTTAGCTAGCGCTCCCTCCTAACTCTAGTTTGGAACCCCTGTTGAACACACTTCCTAAAATACATTTCGAACGCACCTCGTATCAATGACTCCGGGAATCGCTGAATGCATCACCAACTGTCGAGTAACATCGACGATTTTAAAAAATTTCTATCTGTATCTATAAATAAAAATCTGTACAATTTCTAAAAATATCATATACTACATGAATAGATGGCGTCCTCTCTGGAGGATTCATAATGTTGTGAGAAAATTATAAAGTGCGATTCAAATTTTCATGTCAGTAAATTGGTTACAAAAACACAAATATTGCAAGATTTGGCGAAAGCATCAGAAACCCCGATATTTTGGGTAAATGTTGGTTCGGGTTTGTCTGATAAAGGAGAAGGTAGTTATACCGAGTACCCGACCGTAGACCAGAAGATAGGAGATTAACATGGTAAATTAGTATTTTTAAGATTTCTGCTCCCCATTTGATGGTTAAGTAAAATAAGCAATTTTCAAAAAAATTTAAATATTTATAAATAATATTATAAGATTTCCTCCGTCTTGAATATGTTAGTGCTACAGATTACAATATTGTGTTGGGTCAAGATTACAAAAAACAAATAATAAATTAACAGTTATATTTAATTAATGTAATTACGTGTCATCTACAGTAGAATTGGAATCATAATTTTTATTTACAAATTCAATTTCAAATTTTCCTTTATGATAATTAAGTAATAATTTAAAAATTAACTTAATGTACTAATTTATAATTTTGGATAAGCATAAATACTAGGTAAAGCAGGTGGATAGACGGTTTCATACATTTGGGCACGAATAAAGCTTTCCAAATCTTCTGGTTCAGGATGAACTGCAGCTATGCCTAAAAAATAGAACTAAGTTTCTGGTTTTTTTTTACATTAAATTGTTTACCTTCTTTGTAAGCATATTCGGCAACTTTTACTGCAATTTTAAGAGAACAGTTTTGGATTGTAGACAAAGGAGGATATAAACTTCCCTTTTCCAAATCTTCTTCGCTTACTAAATTTGCCAAAGCCTGGAACAAAAGTTTAATCATTTACAAAAAAAAAATTTACAAAAACCTACCTCGGCAGCCATGAGGAAAACTTCTTCACTAATTGTCTTAATTCCAACTGATATGACTGCAAGTGCAACTCCTGGGAAAATATAAGAATTGTTTCCTTGACCAGGGTGCATAGTTTTGCCATTCAAAGTAAACGGATCAAATGGTGACCCACTTGCAAAGATTGCTTTTCCCTGCAAAATAAAATTGTGTTAACACTTAAAAATTGAATCTTTTCAATACTTACATTTGTGTGTGTATAAGCCTGTTCTGCAGTACATTCGGCCTTACTTGTCGGATTACTCAGCGCAAAAATTACTGGTTTGTCGTTATTTTTTCCCATTTCTTGCAAAATTTCGGTCGTAAAGGCACCACCAATCGCCGCAGCCCCAATAAGGACGCTGGGTTTAACCGTCTTAACCACTTCTGTCAACGTTCTAATTGGAGCATGATTTTGGGCATAGTGAACTTTGTGACCAGTGACACCGCCTTCTGGTCTGTTCTTTACAATAAGACCCTTAGAATCCACCATCCAAATCTTATCCCTCGCATCTTGTTGTGAGATTCCTTCCTTCTGCATGGCCATAACACATAATTGCGCAATTCCCAAAGAAGCCTCGCCTGCTCCTTGAAAGACTATCACGTTATCGGATAATTTTTTATTGGTCAACCTTAAAGAAGCCAGTAAACCGGCAACAGCAACACTAGCAGTGCCTTGAATGTCGTCGTTAAAAGTACAATAATGGTCACGATATTTTTCCAATAACCTAAATGCGTTTTGGTTACCAAAATCTTCAAATTGGATGAGAGTATTTTGTCCATATCGTTTCACCGCGGCAGCCATAAATTCGTCAATGAAGTCGTCGTATGCGGGTCCAGTAACCCGTTTTTGTTTCAGCCCTATGTAAAGAGGATCGTCTAACATTGCTTGGGTGTTTGTGCCAACGTCCAATGTAATTGGTAAACACTGATGAGGTTTAATTCCAGCAAGTGCGGTATACAATGCAAGTTTTCCTATTGGAATACCCATTCCACAAGCACCCAAATCGCCCAAACCCAAAATACGTTCACCATCTGTGACGACTATTGCTCGAACGTCAGTTTCTGGCCTAAAAATATTGCCCCAATTAAAAAGAGTAATGTAAAAATTACGTTCAAAAATAGCAACCAATTTCTTAAAATTTCATAGACGTGATCCCTATCGTGGATGGTAATAAAAAGGCCGCGTGGTCGTCGAAAAACTAATCCAAACTTTTGGCACGCTAAACCTACAGTTGGGGTGTAGACAAGCGGCATCATTTTCTCAGCATTTTGACTAACCAACCTAAAGAATAGTCGTTCGTTGCGATCCTATTAGAAAATAGTGGTAAGTGGATGGGAAAAAAATTAGGAAGCTTAATAACGAACCAATAAACCCATTAGATACAAGTATTTGTTGAGGTCATCGTCTAAACGTTCCAAGCATTTTTTGCAATGTTCCAATTGTTCCTCTTGTGATTTGACACGAGGTGGAAGAAGACCATGAATGCCTAAAGCTTGTCGTTCTTCCAACGTGAACGCCATGCCCTGAGAAAGAAAATTGTTTAATTTAAATTTTAAAATAAAAAAATAGGATAACATTAGTTTGTGGTAGTAGAAAAGAAGTCAAGGAAATCAAATTCTGTCCTTGGTCAATGTCAATGCCGTAATTTAAAAAAAATTGCTAATGAATCAATTTTGTTTGATAAGAAAATTAATGGATATGTGTAATGTAATTAACTTTGTGATTACTATTTGAACAGTCGGATGACGAGAGTTATAGTTCAGCTTAGAAAAAGATTTGTTTGTTTATTGTTTTGATAAAAATTTTGATTAATTCTCGGTTCAAATTCATCAGGATTAGAAACATTTGTTTCTTTAAAAAAATTTTTTTTGTAAGGCTCTACTGTGGGATTCTGTACCCCAAATTACGATGAGGTGGGGACCAAATTTTGACTTCCTTCCCCTTGTATTTTTTTATTTTTAGTTTGAGATGTAATTTATAGACAGCTGAAAAAAATTGTTCTAAACATTTGAAAGTAGGAACCCACAAATTTGCTCTCTTCGTCACGAATTAGGCGAAGACAATTCGATGGTGTGATATGTATAAAATTCTTTTCACTGCATATTGTAATTTTTCACAAAAATAGTAATGACGAAACGATTTAAAAATTGTTTTAGTTACTTTACCGTCATTTTTTAGAGAAAAAAGTACTACTATTCAGTCAAGGCGTGCTCCGGGCAACATCTACAACATAGCAGTGAAAGTAACAGACGGGGTTCACCAAGAGCGCCAACAGAAAAATTCTAAAAAAGTATAATTTTGACTTCAGCACCTAAAAATTTTGGAGGATGAATGGGTCCATCCCATATAAAAAAATATCAATATAATAAAAAGATAGAATAAATATCAATTACTCATTACTCCTCATTATAACAATCCATCTCAATAAATAAACTAGGGAACGTTCATTAATTACTAGAGATGAGATTTTTAGGTTTTTACCTTTTTTTTATTTTACGTCCTATTTTTATTTTATTGGTACCAAAATTCGTTTCATGAAAAACTACTTTATTTAATCCCTATTTATTTTTACCTTTTTTGCCCTTTTTACCTTTTTTTTAATTTTTACGACCTATTTTAGCATTTTGGCAACTTTTTTTTCATTTTTACTACCTATTTTAGTATTTTGGAAACTTTTTTTTAATTTTTAGTTTAAATAGAAAAAAAAAAACGACGCTCCTAACCTAAATTAAAATTTTTTTATTGTTTTTTTAAATTTGAATTTGTTGCTCGATGGTGGCAGCTTACCATATGTGCCAATCTAAAAAAAATTACAAATTTTCAGTGGGTATCTAAGAATGCTTAGGTATAAAATCTTTTTTTAGTACTTTTATATGACCTTTTTTTGTATTTATAGGACCTAAAATCGCTTTTTTTAGAACCTTTTTAGGTACCTTTTTTTGATATTATGTATCCTAAAAATCTCACCTCTATTAATTACATAATGTGTTTTTCTTTAATAGGACCTCCTTGGTGAGATTTGGTAAGACCCCCCCCCTCACGTGAGATTTACCCCATAATTTTTAAATAATCAAATTTATGTTATATCTGTTATAATTAGAATTCTCTGAATTAAAAAATTGACGTGAGATTTTCATTGACTACCCCCCCCCCCCCGCATTTTGAGATCACGTAAGAGCGACGTCCCCTTATCTGTTTATTTTAATTTGAATAAAAAAATTATCAAAATTCACTGACCCATCAGCTACAGGCTTTCCCCTGCGAATTGTATAAAAATAAAATAAAATTAACTGTCATTATTTTACAAGTCAAATTTAAAATAAATTATCAGAAACTGAAGATAAAAAGCAAAATCTGTCGTATTAAATTGATAAATCATCAAATTTTGATAAATTATCGTTTTAAACTTTGTTTCAGTGCGGCCTTCAGGCCGCACAGCTTGGTCAAGGTATTTTAGTGTTACGTGTAGGTTGTTTTCCTCCCGTCCTGGAGGATACCCCGTACCCCCCAAACCCCCCGGTTTCACTCCAATTTCTTTATATTTTTACATACGACACAGCGCCCTGCAATAAGTAGCTGTAGCCCCCCTGTCCCTAAAGCATTTAATAAAATAACTATAAAATATTATTTAATATAATACCTACATTATGTTTTATCATTTTTAGAATTACTAACCCCCCCCCCCTTCCGTTCGCGCAAATTCTAAAAATTGCTATTATAATTTTGGCATGTGATTTGTAAAAAATAAATTAACGTAAAAGTAAATGAAAGTTATTATATTTTATTAGTGCCTATAGGTAATAAAATAATTAATTACCTATGATTTATTTCCTTGATCGTTTTTAAATATCAATAAAAATAATACTGGTAATAATCTTTGTAAAATTTAAATTAAAAATTCGATTAGTCAAATAATAAAAGGTACATTTTTTTTACTTATTTCCTTGTCATCAGTGGCGTACTTACAAATTATATATTTATATTATTATAATATAATAATTTATATTTATTATAGTAATAATTGTTATATTAATTATGATATTATAATATAAATAACTGTACCTACACATAACATAATACATTTATTTCAATGTTTAATATTGAAAGTCCTGGTTACACAATCCTAGGTCCGAGGTCGAGACGTTATGCCCAAATACTAACTGTTACCTGAATTTTTCTTTCGTATTTTACAGGGACGTATCTAACACTTTATATTACAGTAATAAATTAAACCATTACCACAATTATTATAATTACAACAATTACAAACAATGACAGTTAATTTAATTAATTCCAAAAAAAATTTCCCATACCGGGAATCGAACCCGAGCCTCCTGGGTGAAAGCCAGGTATCCTAGCCACTAGACCATATGGGAGTGTACTGTATTTTGTAGTTTGACGTTTGAAACAGAATTTAAATTTTTCTTTTCCTATTTTATTATTAATCTGAACTTATTTAATTATTGATTAGTTTTATATGTTCAAGTTTTACACCACCCTCCTCAAATTTGAACAATTTAATTTGAATATTTAAATTATACTATTTTAATTACAAAACTGTAACTCTACATTTTGACCGATAGATGGGGCGATTACCCAATTTCTTATTTTTATCGAATATCATACTTTTTAAATTTTCTATGACGAATATTTTTGTAATATAATCTGCAATAACAGTAAATAATTATTATTAAATCAACATAAACAAACTTATTTTCGTTTCAGATCAAATCTTATTTACTACTATTTACACCCAAAATTAGACCTCTCACGTTGGACTTTGAATAATATTAAAGTTGCGCTGTTGTGTAAATATCACCTGTTTTTTCCTCTAATTTAAATTTTCTTTTTGTTGAGAATATCTTAAAATATTAATGCAGGTTGACCCTACTTTTTTCAAACCTCTATATTACAACATCAAAATAAAATAATCGATGCATTACGGAAAAAAACGTGACTAACGTATCGTAAATTAATAAAAAAATTAGAAGAACGAGGTCGACTTTCACGTCTTTTAACGGATTTTACAATAATTTGCTATTGTAATCCCATAATTACCACTCATTACCTTTACATTATTACAGCACAATTAAAAAAAAGAACCGATCCGGTTACTTGCTCGGTGAATCTAAAGTCTAAAACACGATAAATATTTAACATTAAGAAAAAATAGTAAACAAATAATGCAAATTTGTTGTCTCTCATTAATAATTCCGTTTAAAGTTCAACTGATTGTTGTGATGTCATTGTTAAACCAAAAAACAAAGTCCATCAATAAGTTTCTTGGAGGGAATTCCTTTATAACCATAAATTACCTTTTTTGGCACAGAAAAATCATTATAAAACGTCGCTTCTAACTGTACCTAACAAGAGGATGTTTGAATTATTATAATCGATGGAAAAACACTGTTAGAATAAATAGTATGAAATTATTTCCTCTTTGATTTTTCAATTCAAATTTCCGTGAATTTTTTTCAGTTCAAAGGTTGCGCAAAGTTTCCGAAACTTTTAATACAAAAAAAGATGGAAAATTAGACAGGATTAATGACTTATAATAAATAAATGAGATAAAATATCATCGAGAATAATTAATTAGTCTAGAGGTCAATATAAACTTTGTTTACATTTTTTGTACGTTTTTTTTAAGAAAAAAAAAACAGGAAATAAGAAAAGTGTAAAAATAAACAGGTGAATTTAAATCGTGCAAAATAATTATCTTTTTATTATTACTTATTAGTAATTTACGGACTTGCCTAATTTTAGACTATATTTTTCAATTCAAAATTAAAAATAGTTTCGTTTTGGAGGTGTGGGGGAAGTGCAACTTTCTTAGCAAGTTCAAAGATTATTTTTGATCTATTTCGAGAAACAGATGTAAATTTTCAATTTCTACGTTTTTTTTTTACCAAACCCAAATTTTTATAATCATACAACCTCATCCGGTTTGGCAGGAAACCGAATAAATGTTCCGACTATTCTTAACTTATTGTTATAATCTTTGATAGGTTAAACAAGGGAGCGAGAAAGAATTTATTTCCTTCAGTGAAAGCCAAACGGAAAGTTTTACTTAAAGTTTTTTCTCCAAAACTGAGTTCTACATGAGGGTAATCATAAGATATGTATAAGCTCGCAAGAACCAATCAAATTGGAGTATACGATTTTGCATAGTAGGACCTGCTATTATTTAAGCTTCACCTGAATCATTGTTGACCACCAAGAGGTAACACCTAAAATTTTCATCTAATTAAATGGCACAACTTCGGTTGAATAGATTCAAACAAACCGAAATCTTAGATTTCATACTTCCAAGGCCGTATATAAGAGGGTGGTTTTGGGGGTTTAACCCCCCCCCATTTAGAAACTTTTTCCGGTAAACCCCCCCATGACATGTCTAGCTACGGCCCTGCATACTTCCTTGACATAACGGATATAATGTGGCTTACTTAATAAAACGGAAGAAACATTAACGTAATTGAATTCAATAGGTCATTGTTAATTATGTATAGGTACATTATGAAAATCGGATAATTTGCTTCCAAGCTTCCCGTTTCACAAAAATGCGTTGAACACTCCCAAAAAACTACAATAGCTAAAATTAAACAAAAAATATTACTCCTTTTTCATTTATCTGGATGATAATTAAGAGTACACAGAATAATATCTACTTTGCTATTTTTAGAAATCCTATATAATATTTCACTTTAGCTCAACAGATTAGATAGTAAAGTTTACATAATTATTTCCAACCTGTAGCAATTTAAAAATAATAAACTGCTACATCAAATTGATTTTTCAACGTTCATTATTTTTCATAACTATTTAGTGCTGACAGAAATAGACCAAGGGCGAATAGCGGATAAACCGATAAATATCTGTTAATTATTGTAATTAATTTTTATTAAAAATTTTATTCAATTCCCATCTGAACTTGAAAAGATTATAAAATGGATAAAATGAGATTAATTTTTTAGTGATTGGTTTGTTCAACCAAAATATTTCAAGGGTGTACTTTTATATAGGCATTTGTAAATTGGGTTAGGCGGTCAGGGTTTCTTCAAGCCTGCCTGTAATTTGGGCCAAAAGATTATAAGGGCCTTATAAGGCGCCTCGGCTTCGCTTCGCCTCGTCTTCCGAAAACTTCGCCCCTCGGGTGTAAAATCTCGTTTTACGTCCTTGTGACGAAAACTACTACTTTTTAGGTAAAATCCTCCCCATGACTTATGTCTAGCTACGGCCCTGTCCGATATTAAATAATTTTGGGAATAAAAAAAGGCGCTTAGGGTCAGTTGTATAAAAGAGGATCATCCTTGACCATGGATCAAGCTTCAATTTAAACCAATAGAAAACTTAAAATAAAATTTTAACTGTACTGATTGGTTTAAATTAGAGCTTGATCCATGGTCAAGGATGATCCTCTTTTATACAACTGTCCCTTAGAGTTTAAATAAATTATAAAGTAAAGTAGCGACCAAATAACTTTTTATGAAATGTTTATTTTAAATAAAAATAAATAAATAATGAGTTAATTTTACAAAAAACTTTTTAATAAATTAAAAAAAATAAAATATTAAAAAAATTTGTTTGTAATAATAAAAATTCCCGGAAGAGAATCCACAGAAAATTTTACTTTTTTAAAAGGCTTTTTGCAATCCCCCCCCCCCCCGAAATGAAATCTTGGCTACGGGCTTAGAACACACCAAGTTTGTGTATATATAATTATAAGATGTTTAAAAGATAAATTTTAACTTATATATTTAGCATATTAAATCAAAAAAGGTGCCTTAATGTTTTAAAAAAAATTTTTAATTTTGCAAAAAAATAACAAAAAAAGTGGTTTTTACAACAGTCCCCCTTTTTTTAAAATTATAATTTTTTTTATTGTTTTCAATGTATTCTTAATATTTGAAAACATTTGATTTTGAATAAAAATATCCACGGAAAACGCAAAATACGATTTTGCGATAGCCCCCTTTTTAGAAATGAAATTTTCTTTATTCTTCCCAATTTTGCTAAAGAATAAGAATTACATTTTGAGTGTTTTTAATTATTCTGTATGTATTACAGAATATAATATATATTTTTGTAAGTAAAAATTAATATTTATTTTGTGGTTTTCTTGACTGCTTATGTAAGCTTTTATTGTGCTTACTTTACAATTTTTAGTGCTTATTATAAGCGCTTATTTTCTAAAAATAAATCCGCACCCAACTTATCAGTTATTAATTATTATATTTTCAACAAATTATTAAAAAAATAAACACCGGACTAAATATTGTTTCTCAACTTTTTTCATGTGCCCCCTTACCACATAAAATTTTTATTCCGCCCTCGTATTTTATATTGTTCTTATTTTAATAAATAGTTTAAAATTTTGAGAAAAAAATAGCACTGTCCTAGACCCCGACTTTGAAGTATTTTGGGTACCTGTAGGGGGTACGCCCCAGGTCGGGAATTACTGATGATATTATAATACATACATACTAATATTCAGAAATTTACATTAATAAAAAAACATAAAATTTAATTAAATTAAAAAACTTTGATTAATTTTTAATTAATATTTTTTATTACATCTGTGTGCATAGATAAACTATAGGGGGCGGGAAGACGCTGCATTAAAATTTTATGCAATATTGTAAATATCAAAATTAGTAATTTGGGAAAATTACAATCTTTGCTATGTATGCGAAATAAATTTCTTGTTGTGTGCATTTTGATTGTTGCAATTATCATATTATTTATTATGTAAATATTACGCGATTTTCTTTATCAACTTTTACGAGTATTTTGACAGTGACTTGGAATTTGAACAGCCTTAACATATTATTAAAATTAATAAAAATTAAATTTAAAGTTACCCGACTTTCGATTCCCAGAATGTCCCCGAGGGGGCAATTTGTGTGAGAATATTGAACTTCCCACCAATTATACTTGTCGTTCATATCAAACTGTTAATTCGAATTGAAAAAAAATTTGATGCTTGATTCTTTGGTCGACACAAAAACTGAATTTAATCAATAATTGTGTCAACATAATCAACGAAGGGTTTGTTGCTAGCGAAATTTTGAAAAAAAAAATACATTTCATTTTTAAATATTATAATTCGCGGCATTAAAGTCAACAGTTTTTCTCACGCCGGTTTTTTAAACATCGCTGGGAAACGCGGTAGTAGTTACGATTGGTGGTCAAGGTCAGGCCAAATTAAATCATTCATAATTTCGCTCTTGCATAATACCAGCGTCGCGTACAACAGCTGATGGATGACCACACCGTGACATTCAAAATTTAAACGAAATTCCCCATTGTTATGGCAACAATAACAAATTGTCATCGATTTTTTTGGATACTGGTATAATTTTAATCAGAATATTAAATCAAAATCGATTTAAAAAGTTTGAGGTTCAGGTAAATTTTTGAATTTGGAGGAACTGTTATTTAAAAAAGAAACAAAAAAAATTTAAATTGGTAGTACTTACTTTGTTAAGGCCAGCATCTCGAAGTCGATCAAGTCCACTGGTTTTGGAAGGACACACGTTATCTCCATTTGCCCATTGTCCCAAACGGTCTCTCATTAAATTGGAACACATATTGACAGTTGCTTCACCAATAATCGATTTATGTTTACTGCCGCTATCAACTTGGTGTCGGCTTTAAACAGGCAAATCTATTTAATATACTAAATACAAATTCGCGCGCTTGCGCTTATCAATCGCGTGATTTTGTGGTAAGACCGTACCATGGGTGTTCATAAAAGTAGATGAACAATATTATTTTTTAAATATCCTGTTTATTTTCTTTTCTATTATGATAACATTTATTGTAACAAATAAGGGGTCAATTTTCAAGGTTGCATCTTTAGTTAAAATTTAGTAATTATTCACAGGAAGAAAAAAAGAAAAACGTAACTAGGCATTTAAAGTAGGTACGGAAAATGAGTGAACTATTTTAGTCAATCAATAAGAAACATTAAAACAATATTTGAGTAAAATTATTGGTAGATAAAGCAGCGCTACTAACCACGCCCACTTCATGTTATTTATTTTAAAAGATTTTTTAAAATGCACCCGTATATTTTAAATGCATAATATTATATAAATACATTTTTATTATTATTTTTTTAATTGTTTTCTACTTGCTGTACCTGAAATTTAGGGATATCGCACCCTACGATAAACGTTAGGAGGTTATTGTCCTTTCCAACAAAACGAAAAACAAGTCCATAAAAAAATTGTTTACATTTAAAAATAAACCTCAATTTGCAAGTAAATCCGATGGTAGTAAACTTCTGCTGGGGTGGTTGCGGTCGGAAATCCGTTAAAAATATTTTTAATTCATTCTTATTTTGAATAAAAACGTACTACATAATATTATTGATAACCACGATAAATCATTGAACCTGTTATACCTTGTGTATCAAAAACCATATTAGGTCCATTTACGTACCACGCATTGGCACGTGAAACTGTAGGTGAATTTTCTCAATTAATCAAATTTGAATTAAACAAATTAACAACGTTATTGTCTGTACTTCAACGTTTAGGTCAAATGTGTGAGAAAATGATTAACCTTGACTGACTTATCATTAAGAATTGCATGTATAAAAGGAAACTTTAGCAATATTAGAATGCTTGATAAGGCATCAATTAAAATGAATGAAATTTTAGTGGCTTAATATTTCGGGAAGTAATAAGAGAGCAAAATACACATAGGTGCTATTCGTGACTCCCTAGGGAGAAAAAGTATCATACAAATTACTACTAAATTGTGCTGTGTTACAAGGGTGACCTAGTTTTGTCACGGTGGAAAATTTGTTAAAAAAACAGAAAAACGCGTTTATTTTTCACATACACCTACTTAATAATTTCAAGTTTTTTGCATTTATTATTTATAGGTGATTATAAATAATACAATACTTCTTATATTATGCGATTAGATAATATCATTTTTTTGTATTAGTATGGCACGATATCATTATTTAATTGTCATTCATTACTTAATTGCTTAATAATATTATATTACTTCAAATGTTAACAAAAAAACTTAATTAAACCCTAAAATATTTCAAAAGAATTTTGTGTGAAAGGAGCACAAATTATTATTAGTATAAATAAGTACAAATTTGTACTTATCACTAGCTAACTACAAATTGGTTTAAAAATACATTTTTTTTAGTATAGATTTAATTTAAAATGTGGACGTTAATAATCTTATGGTATTATAGTCCCTAGCGCAGCCACTGAAATTAAATAATTGTTATTTATTTTTCTAATGATTTCCTTCACTTTAGAATTTCTATGATAAGAAATGCTTGGATCTGTACGTAACGTTCAGTTAGCTATTTTTTGTCATATTTTTAGTGCGGCCTTCGGGCCGCACAGTCCAGACAACCTAGTTTAAAATTGTACAATGATGCGCATTCAAGGCGATTATGATAATGTACATCCGGTTTTAAATATGTCTTTCAATACATAGGGGGCTTTGTTTTCCTAAAACTTTGGTATCATTAATTTGTTTTTGATATTATACTCTGTTTTATTTAAGAAAAATGTAAAACGTTTGCATTAAACGGATGACCTTTA
This sequence comes from Rhagonycha fulva, assembly GCA_905340355.1. Classification (NCBI taxonomy): domain Eukaryota; kingdom Metazoa; phylum Arthropoda; class Insecta; order Coleoptera; family Cantharidae; genus Rhagonycha; species Rhagonycha fulva. The sequence goes on from HG996556.1 coordinate 44,216,549, forward strand.
AATGTTAACCAATGAAATAGCTTTGAATAAACACTAAATCTCGTATAATTTCCTTATTGTGAGTGAGTCTTTATTCAAAGCAATTTCATTGGTTAACATGTAAAGGTCATCCGTTTAATGCAAACGTTTTACATTTTTCTTAAATAAAACAGAGTATAGTAATGTTACAAAAAAAATTTGTTTTAAATAAGATATTTCCGTTAATTTGTCATACGAAAGCCATGAAACAGTGCTATCGTTTGCCACAAAGAAAATTTAAATTGGTCAATTAGCTCTAGAATTGTTACAAAAAGTATTTTATAATATTTTCTCAAAATTTGTTATAACTCGAAAAGAAATCGACCAACTTAAAACTTATTATTTTTTTTGTTAATCAAACTATCACATTTTTAGTACTTTGCGTTTGATAATACGCTGTCTCGAATGCAATACATTCAGTGGCGGATTTAGCACTTGAAAGGCCCCAGAAGAAATTCAATTTTAAGGCCTTCTCCAAATATTTTTTTAGTTTGAAAAGACAGCTTTAGTTTGTATGTAATTACCTATTTTTTTAGGTAATGCAGAACATTATTTTGTATGTAATTGTAATGCTAATGTAATATTAAATACAATTATTTTATTTCGAGAGGTAAGAATTTTGAAACCCCCTGGATTTTGGAAGCCCAAAGCCCGTGCTTCTTTCGCCTAATGGGAAATCCGCCACTGAATACATTATAATTTTACGAAAATTAACTTTATCATGTAAATTTACATTATAGAACTCTGTAAATTTACATTGAATTTTAACAGTGCACTTGAAAAAAATGTGTGTGTTAAAAGAAATTTTTTTTGTAATAGCTTCAGAACGAATCTGCAGATAACAAATTTTCAAAAAAACTTTTCTAGAGGGAGAGGCAATTCTGAACTTTTCAATTGCATAAATTATTAAATTCACTAACTTTTCACTAACTTTATACTTTTTTTTTGTCAAATCACGCAAAAATTATACAAATTTTTACATTATAAAATTATATCAGTATTATTTTAGCGAATAAACTATCATTTATTATAATAATATAATTAAGGAAAATTTATAAACCATTTTAAATTTTTTATAATTTTACTTGACCTAACCGTTAATAATTATTTTATTTTTTAATTGAATTTTTTTAAAATAGTTAATTGATCGTTAATTTATTTGATGAGAAGAATCCGTACTGTAGTTTAGTCATTCTGTTACAAAATGCATACTATTAATATATTTTTTTAATTAAAACTATAAAATAATGATGAAATGGTACCATAATATTATTGCATTATCTATAACGTGTTTAATTTTTTTTTGTTTAATATTTTGACGTTTAATTTATATAACATACACTAAAAAATTTATAGCCATAATTTTGAACTACAATAATTTTTCATTAAAAAAAAAGTTTTTTTTAATGCTGTTTACTTAATTACTAGTTGAAAAGCCCGTCCAAGGACGGATAGCTAGCCGGTGGATCTCTATTTTAGCGGTATTAATTTAAAAAAAATGGTTTTCAAACACTAACATAAGCTCAACCGATGGATTTCTTGTTTTACAATCTTCATTAAAAAAAATAAATCCCTAATATTGACAATTTTAATTGTTCACGTTCAAACGTCCTCAACGTTGGAAACTCGTTTGGTGTGTAACTCGATCCCAGGGGAGTAGATTTTAAGTTGCTAAAAACCAACGACAACAACCAATCCGAGTGCGTGGTGTGTCTTAAAAATATGACACGCTTAAGAAGTTGTATGTGCTGCCCGTTTATTATTGTAAAATACATTACCCTTAAAGGGTAGTTCACACTACATGATTTATCATATGACTTAGTCATAAGAAAAGTCATGGCTAAAATCATACCATCACAACAGCCAATCATAAAAGCCATAACTTTTATAATATCAAAAATCATATAGTGTGAACGTAAAAATATCCCTCATATGAGAAGTCATATGACAAGTCATATGATAAATCATGTAGTGTGAACTACCCTTTAAGGGTAATGTATTTTACAATAATAAACGGGCAGCACATACAACTTCTTAAGCGTGTCATATTTTTAAGACACACCACGCACTCGGATTGGTTGTTGTCGTTGGTAATCTTTGGATTAACCGAGACAAAATTTATATACAGGGTGGCCCTTTGAAAACGAAACAGACCTGTCCAAGCGTTTTTCCTTCTTTTATTCTTAAATGTCTTGAAATATCGGATTTATTTCGCATTTTTGCAGCTTCATTTTTTTTGTTGAATAATTGATAAAATTTTAAAAAAATTATAGAACTGACTTCAGGGAAGCAAGACCTTTCAAATGAGGTGTTACTTGCCATATCATCCCTATTATCATTTTAGGGGTTGTCATCGCAACTCAAAGGGATGAAACAATACGGAAGTAACATTAGTCGATAAAGTTGTCCCCCTCAATGATAAAATTGAAGTGTTTTTGTATTTCTTAAGAAAAAAATTCTGCTGGCTACAATCTCGTCTGTTTCGTTTTCAAAGGGCCACCCTGTATAAGTACCCCAGTTGAAACTTACTTTGTATGCAACTCGATGCCAGGAGAGGTGATTTTAAATTGGTAAAAAATTGGATCATTTAATTAATATAGCGGGTTCAACCGCGGCAGGCCCGTAGCTAGGATTTAATTAAGGGGGGGGGCACTTGAAAAATTAAAATTTTTGGTGGTTCCCCTTCCGAGAATTTTTATTATTTAAACAAATTTTAGTTTACTTTAAAAAAAAATTTTCTGAACATTTCGGGAGGGGGAGCACATGCCCCAAGATGCTTTCCCCCTGGCTACGGGCCTGAACCGCCTGAAATCAAGGTTGAAAACTTGATTGGTGTGCTACTCGATCCCAGGGGAAGTGATTTTAAGTTTGTATAATTAACGACAACGACCAATTAAAGCGCGTTGTGTGTTTTTAAAAAATAACACGCTGCTACTGCTCCAACGTGTAATTTTTTTTAGAACACACAGCGCACTACTCTGATTGGTCGTTGTCGTCGGTCGTACCAACTTAAAATTACTTTACCATTCCATATAGAAATATATATAACCTTTTCTGAATGGAGTACTAAGGTAATTTTAAGTTGGTACGACCAAAGACAACAATCAATCAGAGTGAAAAATGACACGCTGAAGCAGCAGTAGCAGCGTGCTGGTCTTTTATATATGTGATTTAAGTAGGCGCCATCTGTTAATTAAATTAAAAGAGCCCTAAAAAAGTTCCCCTCTTAATGATGATTAGTAATAATCATAAGGGTAACACCCCAAATCGCCGCTTCTCATTTTGCCGCTAAATTTTTTCCCATTTTGCCGCTTAGTATAAAATATCTACCTACTACAAAATATCACATCACATATATAAAAGACCAGCACGCTGCTGCTCTGATTGGTTGTTGTCGTTGGTCGTACCAACTTAAAATCACCTTAGTACTCGATTCAGAAAGGGTTATATATATTTCTATATGGAGTGGTAAAGTAATTTTAAGTTGGTACGACCGACGACAACGACCAATCAGAGTACTTTGTGTGTCTTAAAAAAATGACACGCTGGAGCAGCAGCATCAACAGCAGCAGTAGCAGCGTGTCATTTTTTTAAAATACACAACGCACTTTGATTAGTTGTTGTCGTTAATCATCCTCCTCCAGTCTATCTGTCTTAACAGACGCGTAGTGATTATTTTCATGTGTCCAATCGTGTAATCGAGCCGTCGATTACTAGACAACATGATCATAATGCTTTTGGCAGATTACTCTTGGTGGTTTGCCATTGCCTTCCGAGGGGAGAGGGACATAATGAAGTTGGATAAATTTTGTAGCCGGGTTGGGGATCGAACCTAGGGCTTCTAGTCTAGAGTCCGGTCCTTAGCCCGTTTACTTAGCTCACCTCTCTCGTCGTTAATCATAACAACTTAAAATTACCTCCCCTGGGATCGAGTAGCACACCAATCAAGTTTTCAACCTTGATCGGACGCCCATCCTTGGTTGAGCAAGCTATATTAATTAAACGATCCAATTTTTTTACCAATTTAAAATTACTTCCCCTGGGATCGAGTTGCATACCAAGTAAGTTTAAACTAGGGTACTTATATATAAATTTTATCTCGGTTAATCCGAAGATTATCCATTAAGAAAATTTAATATTCGACTTTTACATTTTCAATAAATGTATTTCACAATAACAAACGGGCAACACAAGCAACTTCTCTACTTCCCCCTCCTCCTTTAGCGTGTCATATTTTTAAGACACACAACGCACTCTGATTGGTTGTTGTCGTTGGTTTTTAGAAACTTAAAATCTACTCCCCTGGGATCGAGTTGCACACCAAATGAGTTTCTAGAGGACGTTTGAACGCGACCAAATAAAATTGTCAGAATTAGGGATGTATTTTTTTTAATTGGGAATGTTAAAAGAGAAATCCATCGGTTAAGCTTAGATTAGTGTTGGTATTTGAAAACGATTTTTTGAAAATAAATACCGCTAAAATAGAGATCCACCGGCTAGCTGTCCGTTCGTGGACGGGCTTTCCACCTAATTTATAATAATTTTATAGCAAAGTTTTATAATTTTTTTAGGGTATTTCATATAATTACGAGTAACTATATAAAATTCCACCATACCGGGTGTTTGTTTCAAAAGTAGCTAGCCAAAGTAACTTTTATGTTTGAGTAAATTTCAGAAACAATAACATGTTGATTTAGATGACGAGAGAGATGTTCAAAACTAATCCTAATTAAATTTTGAGTTTAACCCCCTTTCCAGCTGCCTTACGTTAAAATTTGAGAGTAGGACGATATCTAGCACTCCGATTTTAAAAATTTCCAAAAAATAGAATGATAGAAAACGGTTCAAAAAACAATAATAAAACAAAAAATTGTAAATGTGGCCATCACATGACTTTACCATACATTAATCTTATGGTACGAGATTATGTTTTGCGCACTACTTTAATACAGTTTACAAAAAAGTACGATTTACGATTTTGGCCGCTCTCTATTATTCGGCACCCATGTGCAGTTTGCACAGTATACCCATGATCATTGACACTGACACACATACACACAGACATTTCTTGATGTTGGGTCTCTTTCAACTCGTTTGACTTCAAGGATTGTAAATTCGTGAAAATTTGAAAAAAAATTTTTCGATTACATAACTTTCCCATTCCGTACGGTAAAGTAAAAATTTGCGGACCATTGCAAATAAGGCTTACAATTAAAAAAAAACAACAAAATTTTATATAAAACAGCGTTTAATGACGATTGTTTGGGTAGCCCCACCCATTGCATACGCGGTTTGCACAGCGTACCCATGATACTTATATTACAAAAAATAAAACAATTTTTCAAAAAAACAATGGCATTTCGTTAATGCGCGTCACTCATTTCTCTCACTCTCAAGTTTTCGTGGACCGATTTTAACCAAAATCTAATCAAATTTAGGTTTTAATATAAAAGTACTAAATATTAAATTTGATTAAGAAATTCCTATTGGTTTGAGCGCTAAGGCGCACACAAAATTATGTGACATACAGACACTTTTTTACAATTTTTTACACTAACTTACTCGGAGTAGTTCAGAGTAACATTACAAACAGATTCTGTAATTTTCGTTATCGTTATCAAATCGTTAAGAACTGTCATTTTTCATCATCAATTGAGAAAAGATCTTCCTAGAGTTTAAAGATACCGAAATCTTGATTTTTATTTTCATAAAAAATTTTAAACTTTATTCTTCTTCTTCAACTTAGTTTAAGCCTTTAAGGCTTGTTATTTCCAACATCTGCATCGTTTCCTTGGCAGTGTTGGTTCTATGAGCATATCAATATTTTTACATCCATAAGGTAGTTTGCTGGACTCGCCTTCAGATGTGCTTGTATCCTGGTTTTTATGTTAATGATGGCAATTCATTAACCCAGGAGGACCACCGGCTTAATGTGCCTTCCGAAGCACGGAGACTAGCCGTAAGAAAGTTTTACCCTTCTCCGGATTTGAACCCGGTACCTTGCATTCGCAGTTGATCGCGTTACTTACAAGGCAAATGACCGTCTCTTAAACTTTATTCATATTTTTAAATTGATATATCTGCAGATGCTGAATTAAATTGTCTTTTGATTAAAGTGCAATTTTCAATTTTATCCATTATAATAAAGAGTAGAAATAAAATAATTATTTATGATGTTATTTCACCAGTGCAGGATTAAGCCAGCGCGGGGCCCGTATCAAATGTTGCTCTCCTATTTTTTAAATAAGCTTTTTTTTTTCTAAGTAAAAATGCAAAACGATTTTTTTTAAAGACTCATTTTCCTTGAAAACAAGCCCTTACATTGCCGGATGCAGAGCTCATCGCATTTGCTACTTCTGATGCTACTGTGTTAATCCGGTACTGTATTTCCCCAATGTTCGGGTATAACACTCCCACCCTACCACAATAATGTTAATATTTTATTAATGGTAATGGCATTTTTACCAATTATAGTACCTACTATACTATGTTATCAATACGGCCTACTTTATTGTATTTCATTAAAGTCTAAATATGTTATTGAACTAATTATTACTACATACATTTACTTGATAGACGGCCTCTTGTTTCATAATTGAAATAAACCTGACAAGTCATTTTCGTTTGCTAACAAATTATATTTTAATTACACTACTTTCGAATGATTATTATTTGATACTTCTGAACAGCAAGACCCAGTACCGGATTTACGTAAAAGCTAATGATGCTGAAGCTTCTGTGGCCTCCTAAAGCTCAAGAAATGTTATCAATTTGATTGTTTTTATTCATTTTGCAAAGTTTCCTGATGTCAAATGCGGTATTTCTTAAGTCATAATATGCAACAAGGGCCCTATAACGTTTAAAATTTTGAGTCCCAAAAGAACAACTAGATCCATCACTGTTAAGACCTTAAAATTAACATTGAGAGACTCACATAATTCCTTGTGGTTGTCGTGAAATAATCCGAAGGATTAAAAAAGTTTTAATTACCTAATTGGGTGGCTATTTTAATAATATGATTAAAATATACATAATTGATTACAAACCTTGAAATCTATCTTTTTGAATCAGAAAAATCCGATACGACGTAGATTTATTCCAAATTCAATATTTTTCAAACAAATTTTTAAAAAAATACTGTGCGCACACAAATTAAAAAGTGACGTTTAGATTTTCAAACTTGACATTTTATTACTATTAAAAAATTCAAACCGATTTTTCAAATTTTAAAATAAAAATCAAAAACTTACCACTTTCTTGTATAATTTTTGTCTTCGAAATCTTCAACCACGTCTTGAAAACACAATTTAGAAACACTTGACGAAACTCCCATTGATAATCGATTTCTCTAACTTTGATTATTGATTTGTCAAGAAAACGTGAACGTTGTTATTGTGTAGTGTAGAACAAGAAACTAAATTTATTTCCTCACCTGTTGTAACTTGACGGTAAATGAAAGTAAAAAGTAATTATTATGTAGTAGTATACGAACCTTGATGCAATAAAATCGGACAAGATCATTAACAAAATTCTATTTAAAAAATTAATTTTAAATTTTTTAAAAAATTTTTAGTGCAACGAATTTTTTTTCACACTAAAAATTATTTTTATTAGTTCATTTATTGAGGATTTACATTAAAAGTACAAATAAAATAGTAGTTTATATCACTAGGGCGATAAAGGGACTATTTTCATCCCTGAGGTCGACAGGTTATGAGACGAGCCGCGCAGCGGCGAGTGAATAACCGACCGAAGGGTGAAAACCCTTATCGCCCGAGTGATATGAACAATTTTTCGTTATTTCGGGAAAAATATCCTACAAAATTCGCGATTTTGTATAATAGCTCTAAAATAACAATCGATAGATGGCGTGAAGATTGCAAGTCATTTGTCAATGTTTGTCTCTTTGGAGCGAAAAAGGATGATTTTCTTTTGAAATTTCCGAATGACGGCACAATTTGGTCTGACGAATAGCATGTTGAAATGACGGACGGTCCGTCGTATTGACGGACGGATGGTCACGTTATGCAATTATTGCAAAAAAAATCTCGAATTTTGTCGGATATTATCTAAATCTATGATTTTGTAAATAAATATAAAGTAACACTTAATTTAATTGCCAATTTTTTAACTAAAGGTGTCGTAATTTTGTTATTTTGGGGATAATATCCCACAAAATTCACTATTTTTTTGCTCTGAGATAACTATCGATAGATGGCGTGAAGGTCGAAAGTCATTTGTCAAGTTATTAATAACATAAGTGAAAAACATGAGTTTGTCCGAACAAAGACTGTTTTTATAAGTCCTAGAACCTAATAAAGTTAGGTTTTTATAGTCCTAGGACATAATAAAAGTTAGGTTTATTTTGTTCTAGAACAAAATAAAGTTCGGGTCGGCCCCCCTTGAGATGACCTTTCAAGAAAAGACCTCCTTTATAGTTCTCAAAACAGGTACGTTAAGAGGTCATTTATAACCCGGAATAACGAAAAAAAGATTTGACCTTTAAAAACCGTTTAGTATTTTTTATATTGCGGTAATATTTCCGGTCAGACGCATGCGCAGTTTCAAATTTACATTATATATTTAATCTGCGCATGCGTCTGATACCAACACAAGCATAATATTTACAAAAAGATTCATTCTAAATAAAGTAACAATAAATTTTTTTATAGAGAGCGAGAAAGTTCCCCTCCCCCATGAAAAAAGTTTATGACAAAATTTAACTTTTGTAACGCTAAAGGCGCTACCATCAAAATTTCTCGCTAATTCTCCAACAAGAGAGCGAGAAAGTTTGACGTCAGCGCATCTAACGTTAAAAAAGTAAACTTTTTTTATGAAATTTTTGAACTCTAGAAGACGCTAACGTCAGCTTTCTCGCTCCCTAATACAACTTTTTTTTCATTTTTAACGGTTCGTTAAAAGTTTTATTAAATCGACCCTGGTCCTTCAAAATTAGCCTATGAAGGAAGATATAATTCTTATGAATCTGTAAAATTAATTAATGGCCAAAAAAAAGAACAAATTGATTCCTAGATACCGTAGTGGTATCGTTTGATATTGAACTTCACAAAATGGAAATACAACTCAGCCAGGTAATTTTATAAGGAGCGAGAAAACTCCCCTACACCATTAAAAAAGTTCATGAAACTCTAGAGGACATTAACGTCAGTTTTCTCGCTTCCTATAAGTATGATTTTTAATAAGGGCCAGTTCTACAAAGCAAGTATAAATTAAGAATAAGCTATACCGAGAATATTTCACACAAATTGCGCTCACAATAATCGTATAACGTTATATATTTGTATAAATTGTGAGATAATGATCTGTCCAAGATCAGAGCGATAAGGTAACCCATAATTTATACAAAAAAAAACGTTATACGACGAGACATACTCTCAATATATAGCTTATTCGGTTCAAGGTAGCTAACAGGGTCCCAAAAATACAAATTTTACGATTGAAACCTCGATGTTTTCTGAAAGAGTATATTTTAAAAGGGGCATTTTTTTCAGGGCCCTTTTAATGTAATCAACAGATGGCGCCTACTTAAATATTTTTATAAAATAAGGGGAATTTGCTATATTTAAAATATAGCAAATTCGTTGAGATAATACTATTCTATAAACAATATTCTTGATCTTAAGCTATTTTGAGTTCGTATTGTTAGTTATCTTCGGATAAACCCGTTCGGGCAGGTACCCCAACAAGGACTGTTTTTATAAGTCCTAGGACCTTATAAAGTTAAGTTTTATAGGTCCTAGGACATTATAAAAGTTAGTTTTATGGTCGGGTTGGTCCCCCTTGAGGTGACCTTTTGAGAAAAGACCCCTTTTATAGGTCTCAAAACAGATACATAAAGGGGTCATTTATAACCTGAAATAACGAAAAAATGTTTATATTTTATTATGGGATTCTTTACATTATTCATTAGCGGTTTTGGTTGGTCGGCCTTTAGCCTCGCTGAGAAATTCCGATCCCTCTTGAATAACCGCAATTTTTTTTTTAGTAAATGATTTTATACTGTCCTAGTGATAGGAAAACTAAGATATTTATTTTCTAGACGGTGTAATCAGTGTAATGTACGAACTTCTTTCATGAATTTATTAACGAAAATATTCGACTGTTTTAAGTTCAGTGCACTTGATTGTAGATTAACTGCAGTTAATTGATATTATTACAACGATAACAGCACGTGCAAATTAATTTGCATTAAATCGTTACTGTACATAATAATAAAATTAGATTAACAAAATTACGACAAGGTTTTTTAATTTTAAACACTCTGTACAATAATTTTCTCTTCTGACATTTATTGAAGTGACAGTAGGTAGGGTAAATATAACCTCAAAATATAATTCTTGAGATTTTTCAATTACGTAGGGACAATTTAATTATTAATTAATTAATAAAAGTATAATCGATTAGAATAATCGATTGTGTAAATAAACTACATAAAATATGATTTCATTAATAGAAATACCACTTCGTGACACCGACGAGGTAAGTCGCAGTTTATAAATAAAGATGAGATGGAATGATTAATTATATAAAAAAACTTTGTAGGTGATAAAATTATGCATAGATCAATTACTTGACGGTGAGGAAATGGTTGGTATTTTATGACAAAAAATTCACCACTAAATATTTGGTTTAATCCTGCTGTATGATTTTTTCGGCACTCAAATTTCCAACGTTAAATGATTCATCTTTTTAGGTAGAATACTTCAAACAGTACTACTAAACAGAATACATAATTTTATTGATCTTATTTTAAATTTTAATTTATTATTATTTTAAACCGATTAAAACAAACTTACATAAAAATTAATTTACAATACTTCAAGTGTGTTTTTGAACAGAATATATTCTATAAGCTTCCTAGGGGCTCGCAGATTATTGACCAATCGAAAGTATGTCTCGGGATGTTGGATGTCGCTATTATTTCTTATAAATTTTATAACAGCATTTTTACTTATTTCTTTCAAAGAAATAAATTTGGATAAAGGAACATCAAAGGGTTCAGTACTTTCTTCACGAATTTTCTTTAACGGGGGGGTAAAATTTTGTGCTACATAAGTAGTATAATTTTCGTTAATCAATTGTTTAGAAAATAGGAATTCATAATCAATATTATCTTCATTTCCGCAAATTATACTTCCCAAATATTCTAAAGGATTATTTTTGTTATAATTATTTAAATAATCACTTTTTAAATTCATAATTAGTAGTTCAACTTCTTCTTTAAATCCAAAATCTATTAAAGCTTCGCCGATATCTTCAAATGAAGCTCGAGCACCTAACGATAACCAAAGATTTATAATATCGATTCTTTCAGTAGATGTAAGAGCTAGTGCATGAAGCTTTGATAATAAAAGAATAAAAACTCCGGTTTTCTTATAATCCACATACTCTGCAATAAGATCAGGTCCAATCGTAGATATTAACATGAGTTTTAAGCAATTGTACCAAATGCCGATGGTCAAGGGTGAAAAATTATTCAAATATGCATCAATAAGTGGCACTCCGTCGTTAAATCTTACAAGCGTACTAAATATTTGTAATTTGCCTTTCCATAAAAGCCTAAAAAACTTATAAAATTGTGACTCTATTATCTTAATGGATGATTGACGAAAATTGGTAACTGTAAAATTACATAATCGCAGTGTAATTTCATACAGTAAATCCCAAGGAAAGAGGTCTGGGAAGTCTTTACATAATAAAATAGACTCGTGGAAATATCCCTTAATTATAGCAAATTCTATTGGTGTAGCTAAATAATTTTTTTCACGAGCATATAAATTTCCCCCATTCTCCAGTAATAATATAATTTTGTTAATTTTTCGAAAAATTCTTGTAAACGCCCAATGCAAGGGAGTTTCATTCATATCATTGCAGAGATTAACATCAGCACCACTTCTTAAAAATAACTTAGTAGTATCCTCTAAACGCGAGTAATGCAAAACACCGCAGCCATTATGAGGATTTAGAATGTTGACATTAGCTCCAGAATTTACTAATTTTAATGTTATATCATAGCTCCAACGACACGACCTCATAACTGCACCCAAAGAGCCATCAGTTCCGTTTAAGTTCACAATTCCTTCATCCATCATATAATGCAAGATAGCTTTACATCTCTCACTAAAAAAGAATGGTAGTACTTATTTTATGTCAACTAATGAAAATAAATAAAAAAAAAACTTATTGTAAAACTTTTACGGCCAATTCTACAAAGCAAGAATAAATTAAGAGGGTTGTGCAGTTGAAAACTTCCAAATTTTGTTTTTCTATTTAAGTAATCATCGTGTCAAATTGTTTGAAATATTTTAATAGGTGGTTGAAGATAAAAGTTTTACCTGACCGTCATATTAATTATCAATTAATTATCAAAATTAATATATCAATTTATTATTATCTTTGAAGGGAAATAACTCTTGATTTTTGGAAAAATAACTTGGAAAAATTCTAATTATAGCATTGGAAAGCTACACTCTTTGCGCAGGGGAGTAAATGGCCAAATTTTAATAAACTACCCTAATAAAATAATAATTCTACAAAATGTGATGAATTAAATAGATGGGATCAATTAATCGCAAATAAGCAAGAAATTAAATTTATTTTTAAAATGTAACGATTTACTCCCCTGCTCAAAGAATGTAGCTTTCCAATGCTATAATTAGAATTTTTCCAAGTTAATTTAATCAAGAGTTATTTCCCTTCAAAGATAATAATTGATATATTAATTTTTACATTCAATTTAAAAATACCTCTAGGCCCGTGTATTAAGGAAAATGGTGGATCTTTGAGGGGTGAAACTCGTGAGAGTGGATTCTAAACGCAGGGTGGTTGTACAAAGAAAAATCGACTTAAAGCACCCCTCGCTGCGCTCGGGCGTTTTAAGCCATTTTTCCTGCACATTTACTATTCGGATAGGTGGTTGTGCAAGGAAAAATCGACTTAAAGCACTCCTCGCTGCGCTCGGGCGCTTTAAGCCATTTTTCCTGCACATTTAGTATTGAAAATCATGATTTTCGCTCGACGTGCACTGCTAAAGCAACTCAGTGCAAGTGTCGCTCCGGTTATCCTCGCTCTGCGCAAAGCTATGGCCAGTTCAAACTACACGGACTGTCAATAGAATGCATTGATTCACCAATCCCGAGCGACTGAAGTTGAAAATTGCTATGAAAATCGTGCTTTTTAAAATTCGATTTTTGAAAAAACAGGTGCATTTAAGGCATTCCGTCATAGTTAATTCTCTAATATAAGAGGAGCATTTTTTTCAGGGCCATTTTAATTTAATCAACAGATGGCGCCTAATTAAATATTTTTTCGTTATTTCAGGTTATAAATGACCCCTTTATGTATCTGTTTTGAGACCTATAAAAGGGGTCTTTTCTCAAAAGGTCACCTCAAGGGGGACCAACCCGACCATAAAACTAACTTTTATAATGTCCTAGGACCTATAAAACTTAACTTTATAAGGTCCTAGGACTTATAAAAACAGTCCTTGTTGGGGTACCTGCCCGAACGGGTTTATCCGAAGATAACTAACAATACGAACTCAAAATAGCTTAAGATCAAGAATATTGTTTATAGAATAGTATTATCTCAACGAATTTGCTATATTTTAAATATAGCAAATTCCCCTTATTTTATAAAAATATTTAAGTAGGCGCCATCTGTTGATTAAATTAAAAGGGCCCTGAAAAAAATGCCCCTCTTAAAATATACTCTTTCAGAAAACATCGAGGTTTCAATCGTAAAATTTGTATTTTTGGGACCCTGTTAGCTACCTTGAACCGAATAAGCTATATATTGAGAGTATGTCTCGTCGTATAACGTTTTTTTTTGTATAAATTATGGGTTACCTTATCGCTCTGATCTTGGACAGATCATTATCTCACAATTTATACAAATATACAACGTTATACGATTATTATGAGCGCAATTTGTGTGAAATATTCTCGGTATAGCTTATTCTTAATTTATACTTGCTTTGTAGAACTGGCCCTTATTAAAAATCATACTTATAGGAAGCGAGAAAACTGACGTTAATGTCCTCTAGAGTTTCATGAACTTTTTTAATGGTGTAGGGGAGTTTTCTCGCTCCTTATAAAATTACCTGGCTGAGTTGTATTTCCATTTTGTGAAGTTCAATATCAAACGATACCACTACGGTATCTAGGAATCAATTTGTTCTTTTTTTTGGCCATTAATTAATTTTACAGATTCATAAGAATTATATCTTCCTTCATAGGCTAATTTTGAAGGACCAGGGTCGATTTAATAAAACTTTTAACGAACCGTTAAAAATGAAAAAAAAGTTGTATTAGGGAGCGAGAAAGCTGACGTTAGCGTCTTCTAGAGTTCAAAAATTTCATAAAAAAAGTTTACTTTTTTAACGTTAGATGCGCTGACGTCAAACTTTCTCGCTCTCTTGTTGGAGAATTAGCGAGAAATTTTGATGGTAGCGCCTTTAGCGTTACAAAAGTTAAATTTTGTCATAAACTTTTTTCATGGGGGAGGGGAACTTTCTCGCTCTCTATAAAAAAATTTATTGTTACTTTATTTAGAATGAATCTTTTTGTAAATATTATGCTTGTGTTGGTATCAGACGCATGCGCAGATTAAATATATAATGTAAATTTGAAACTGCGCATGCGTCTGACCGGAAATATTACCGCAATATAAAAAATACTAAACGGTTTTTAAAGGTCAAATCTTTTTTTCGTTATTCCGGGTTATAAATGACCTCTTAACGTACCTGTTTTGAGAACTATAAAGGAGGTCTTTTCTTGAAAGGTCATCTCAAGGGGGGCCGACCCGAACTTTATTTTGTTCTAGAACAAAATAAACCTAACTTTTATTATGTCCTAGGACTATAAAAACCTAACTTTATTAGGTTCTAGGACTTATAAAAACAGTCTTTGTTCGGACAAACTCATGTTTTTCACTTATGTTATTAATAACTTGACAAATGACTTTCGACCTTCACGCCATCTATCGATAGTTATCTCAGAGCAAAAAAATAGTGAATTTTGTGGGATATTATCCCCAAAATAACAAAATTACGACACCTTTAGTTAAAAAATTGGCAATTAAATTAAGTGTTACTTTATATTTATTTACAAAATCATAGATGTAGATAATATCCGACAAAATTCGAGATTTTTTTTGCAATAATTGCAAAAAAATTAAATTAAGTGTTACTTTATATTTATTTACAAAATCATAGATTTAGATAATATCCGACAAAATTCGAGATTTTTTTGCAATAATTGCATAACGTGACCATCCGTCCGTCAATACGACGGACCGTCCGTCATTTCAACATGCTGTTCGTCAGACCAAATTGTGCCGTCATTCGGAAATTTCAAAAGAAAATCATCCTTTTTCGCTCCAAAGAGACAAACATTGACAAATGACTTGCAATCTTCACGCCATCTATCGATTGTTATTTTAGAGCTATTATACAAAATCGCGAATTTTGTAGGATATTTTTCCCGAAATAACGAAAAATTGTTCATATCACTCGGGCGATAAGGGTTTTCACCCTTCGGTCGGTTATTCACTCGCCGTTGCGCGGCTCGTCTCATAACCTGTCGACCTCAGGGATGAAAATAGTCCCTTTATCGCCCTAGTGATATAAACTACTATTATCAGTTCGGTATATCGGTTTTTTTCCGACTTTGTAAACTGGCTTACCGGTTTTTTACGAACAGATTTTTTTACATACCAGTTTACTGACTCTTATAATTTACAGTTTCTTGCAGCACTAGTTTTAACGTATACTACGCTACTTGGCTACTACCATGGACTTAGAAAGACTTAAAACTTATTCTAAGTTCATGGCTACTACAGATCTCCCGTCAGTTGGTCGTGTTGTGTCCGCTAGACACAATGTCGAAATGGTCGCTGGCGCTCGTCGCCCACTGTCTTGACAGTTGTAAAAACAAATTACTTTGAAATTACCAATTTAATTACTTACTTTCTCTTTAAATAACGCAAAGCGTACAAACAAATACACTTTCTTTTTTCTTCGTTCTCATCGTATACGAAATTTTCAAATGGCTTAGCTTCCTGTAAATTGTGTAAATAGTAGTCACATTCGGATATTTCATTTGGTTTTGTATAAGTTGGGCCCGTAGCTCTAAACGCATTTTGCAGCATTTGAAAGTTCTACAATAAACTCGAATCAATTATACTGAAATTAAATTAAATGGTTTATAATAGTATCTACCGAATAAAATATAAAGAAGCTTTGGAATCGCTAACCTGAGGGATAATTACAAAATATCATAAATGTAAGATAAATTATCTTTGTAATAATTATCTTACATTTTTTATAGTTTAATGCTCCTCCCCAAAAGTATCAGCATAGATTTGATCGATTATGTAATTTAAAGTTATCTTTAAACAAGAGGCTATGAAACCCGACTCACCGTTTTTTTTCACTGTACGCCATAGATAATAGCCATATATAAAGTATAACATATAATAGCTATTTTCGATACTAGTTAGGAAAACTAAGATTTTTCCATACGAGGCTGAGTTTTGCGCACGAGGCCGAAGGCCGAGTTCGTGAACATAAAGCTGAGTATGGAGAAATAGTTTTCCGCTAGTATCGAACAATAGTTTGTCTAATGATGTTTCGAAAAAGAACCAATTCCCGATTTTTCGCACATAATAACTATCGACAGATGGCGTGAAGGTTGCAAGTCTTTGGTCAAGTTTGTCTCTGTGGTATCGATAAACCGAAGTTTATCGTAAATTCTTTAGTTTATATTTTTGTAATTCGTGCTTTTAGAATTATTGTAAAATGTTGGATTCATCCGTTTTTTTTTTAATTTATGTTTACTACTCTACTAACCTAGAGAGAACAGATTAGGTTAGGTTAGGGAACGTACCCATACTACGTGACCCGTTTAAAGGGGGGGAGGGGGGTCTTCAAAATACCACGCTTGGTCACCGGGGCGGGGGAGGGGGTTTAAGTTTTGGTCACGTAGTCATTATCTTTTAGGGAAATCTTGCGCTTTTTTGAGCTATATTCAAAAATAAATGAAAAGAAGACTTTTGTTTTTAAATAAAGACAAATATGAGCCAATTTAATTTTTTTTTACTTTGTGATTGGAAAAAATGGTTTAAAATCATATTTATGAACTACTACGTGACAAAATAGGGGGAGGGGGGGTCTTGGCATATACTACGGATGGTCACCAAGGGGGGGGAGGGGGTTAAAAATTGTAAAAAATAGGTCACGTAGTATGGGTACGTTTCCTTAGGTTAGGTTAGGTTTTTAATTTATGTTTAATACTCTACTCCGTCCGAGTAATATCAACAACTTTTCGATTTTTTGGGGGTAATATCCGACAAAATTCACGATCTCAGATAAGTATCGATAGATGGCGTGAAGGTTGCAAATCATTTGTCATGTTATTAATAACCTAAGCGATAAACATGTGTTCACCCGAACGGAGGACTCTAGTTTGGCGGGGCTAGGTTCAATCCCCAACCCGGCCACAAAATTTATCCGACTCCGAGGTTCGGATTCCACGTAAATCTGTAGGTCCCACAGGTTAACACAGCCAGGACTTAGCTTCGCGCTAATTTTCAGAGGTACGCCTCAATAAAAATCATCC
This sequence comes from Rhagonycha fulva, assembly GCA_905340355.1. Classification (NCBI taxonomy): domain Eukaryota; kingdom Metazoa; phylum Arthropoda; class Insecta; order Coleoptera; family Cantharidae; genus Rhagonycha; species Rhagonycha fulva. The sequence continues at coordinate 44,234,206 of HG996556.1, forward strand.
GACGTAACGTTGCGGGCAAGCCCGCAACCTTACTCTTCAAGTCTGCGAAGATATGGGGCAACAGCCCTGGTGCTTCGCACCAGACCAGAATAAATGATGTAACGGATGAACCCCTTCTAACTATCTAACTATCGATAGATGGCGTGAAGGTTGCAAATCTTTTGTCATGTTATTAATAACCTAACCGATAAACATGCGTTTACCCGAACGGATGAACCCGTTCGGGCGGAATTTCAGTGTGGAATTTCAGTGCGGAAAAGTAATTACTTTTCCACACTAGTGCGGGAAAGTAATTTCAGTGCGGAAAAGTAATTACTTTTCCGCACTGAAATTTGTACTTTTCCAAACAGTGCGGGAAAGTAGTGCCTTTCCAAACTCAATTGGATATCACAAAGTACCACTTTTCGAAACAGAATTAGACAAACATCTTTGCTGTACGCAAGGCATAGTTTGGACTTCAATAAGCGAAAAATATTAACGAAACGCCGTCTAACGGCTGAAATTGCAAGTACAGTATTGGATGCCGTAAGCAGTCTGACAGCCAATACCAAGAAATAATCTTAAGAATAAATAAATGATAACATTAACCGAATTCATGATAACTATAAGCGATGTTTTTTTGTGTGTAATAACTAGAGACCGGATAAATAAGCACGGTTTTTAACAAAATAAGTGCTTAAAAAAGCACGCTATTTTATAAAAATAAGTTCCAATTTCGCCAAAAAAAGTTATAAAAAAGTTAATAATTAAAACAAAAAAAGCAAAAAATGGCAGCGTAGACAGTAAAATTATTAGAAAAAAATAAACAAAGCATTATTGCACGTATTTATTTAATACCTCCTATAAAATAATTTATAAATAATAATTAATAATACACATAAATATTAATATACGTAGAATTATGTTCAAAAGTTAAAATAGAATCATTTTCAAGGGGGGGGGGCAAAATCAAAAAAAATTATTATAAAAGAAGTCAATTAAAATCAAAAATTTTAGAAAATTTAAAAAACTTGCTCTGGTGAAATATTAAATGTCTAAACAAAATTAAGTAGCCAAGAGCCAGGGGGAGGGCAGCCGCCCCTTTTGCTCCCCATAATGGACGTCCATGGCTATAGTAAAGAGATTCATGTTGAAACCAGGAAAATTTTGACCACTTAAAACAGAATAAATCTTTTGGAATACTTTGTTTTCTATATTTTTGGTAAAAATCTGTTCCATTTTCTCGAAAACTCGAAAATAAGTTCAAAATAAGCACAAAAGTAGAAAATAAGCAAGAAATCACAAAAAAAGCATGAAAAACTATACGTTAAAATACATTTTTTTATGTAATTCGTCCACATCTCAAATTTCAAAGAGCTGCTTTTAAAATTGACAATAAGCAAAAATGCTTAAAATCCGGTCTCTAGTAATAACTAATAATATATGTCCGTTCCGTTCCTGGCAAAAGTGATAATATCCGAATGATAACATTAACCTCCTCGTGCTCAACGAATTTGCTATATTTTAAATATAGCAAATTTCTCTTATTTTATAAAAATATTTAAGTAGGCGCCATCTGTTGATTAAATTAAAAGGGCCTTATAAAATAAGAGGAATTTGCTATATTTAAAATATAGCAAATTCGTTGAGATAATCCTATTCTATAAACAATATTCTTGATCTTAAGCTATTTTGAGTTCGTAATATTTATTTATAAAAACACAATTCATAATTAAAGTTTAATTATCTTTTTTTGTAAGTGAGTGTGTTTTGACATACTCAATACGAACTTAAAATAGCTTAAGATCAAGAATATTGTTTATAGAATAGTATTATCTCAACGAATTTGCTATATTTTAAATATAGCAAATTCCTCTTATTTTATAAAAATATTTAAGTAGGCGCCATCTGTTGATTAAATTAAAAAGACCCTGAAAAAAATGCCCCTCTTAAATAAAATATTAAAAATTTTTAAAAAAAACCTTTCATTTAAAATTACAAAAGTGCACTAAAAAGTAGAAAATAATTTTAATAAAAGCAAACAAAGCTTCGTGAAAACATCAATATAAAAGCGTGGGGTTATGAATTTTGTACACCAATAGTTAGCCTGCTTATCCACCTATAAACAGCCCCACGCTTTTATATTGATGTTTTCACGAAGTTTTGTTTGCTTTTATTAAAATTATTTTCTACTTTTTAGTGCACTTTTGTAATTTTAAATAAAAGGTTTTTTTAAAAATTTTTAATTTTTTATTTAATTTTTTGTATCTAGAGTAAGATATAAAAATTATTTACTGTTACCACTATTGGTGAACACACTGTATATGTATATTATGATTGACGTCTTATTATGTATTTATTTTTTAATATATAAGTTTTATATCTTTTGATTTTAATTTTAAGAGGGGCATTTTTTTCAGGGCCCTTTTAATTTAATCAACAGATGGCGCCTACTTAAATATTTTTATAAAATAAGAGGAATTTGCTATATTTAAAATATAGCAAATTCGTTGAGATAATACTATTCTATAAACAATATTCTTGATCTTAAGCTACTTTGAGTTTGTATTGAGTATGTCAAAACACACTCACTTACAAAAAAAGATAATTAAACTTTAATTACGAATTGTGTTTTTATAAATAAATATTACGAACTCAAAATAGCTTAAGATCAAGAATATTGTTTATAGAATAGTATTATCTCAACGAATTTGCTATATTTTAAATATAGCAAATTCCTCTTATTTTATAAAAATATTTAAGTAGGCGCCATCTGTTGATTAAATTAAAGGAGCCCTGAAAAAAAATGCCCTTCTTAAGTAGAAATATTTTAGTTTGCTGGATACGTTACCCTTCCTTCAGTATTTGTTGGAGCGAAACCTTCAAAAAATTCAATTTCTTCAATTTCAAACATTCTTGCCAATTAGTAATATTTAATATTTCTTAAATTCTTAAAACTGTGCTATCGGCAAACACTTGGTAAAACTTTTCTTAAATTCCACGTGTAACGATGCTTGTTATGACTTATGAGCGTAAAACAAATTTTATATTAAAGAAGACTAGTTTGTATCTTTGTATGTTGGTATTAGTAACATGACAGATTAAAACTGAAATTTAAAAATTTGAAATTTTTAAAACTGTCATAGTCGACCTTATACAATAAATAAACAATAATAAATTATATAAAGATTTTGTCTCTTAGCAGTCGCCCAATAACATTCCCACTTTACTGGGAAAAACCTTGCATTGCAAAAAGTAAAAATTGCGAATCTGAGGCTATGTTCGGGGACATAGCTAGGGTTGCCAACTATTTTTGATGAAAATAAAGTAACTTGTCTTTGAAAAACGAAAAAAAAAAGTATTTGTAAGAAAAATAATAGTATTTTTTAAACAGGGACGTGCTCAGGGGGGGAACTTTCGCCCCCCCCACCCCAATATTTTAGAAATTTGGCAAACAGGTGACAAAAACACTTAAAAGGTGGCCTTTTTAAAAGCTTTTATTTAACTTGGGAAGACCGTTGTCCGTCGTCCGTGTGGGTCGACCGCTTTGAGGCCATTTTTAAGCAACTTCCCGACGTCCTAGAGATCTGAAATTTGGTACACAGCTTTCACCTGCAGAGCATTTTCATATTTTAATTTTGTTTTTTTAAAATTCTGAAAAATAAGCGAAAAATCGGAAAAAAACCAAAAACTATTAAGCGCATGCGTCGATGCGCAATGGACAATTTTATCATACAGGGTGGAAAGTAACTTAGAATTCTAAATCTCATTTTTAAGGACCGCATTCAGGGTAAAGTTTTTCGTCGTAATGATTTATACAGGGTGAAGTATTAAACATCTAAAACACATAAATAAAGAAATCTGATAGGATGAACCTATATTAGTTAAAATACATAAGCTGTATTTGAAAAGATTTGACTAAAAAATTAGAAAATAAAAAATTAAATAAAAAATTAAACATTTTTAAAAAAAACCTTTTATTTAAAATTACAAAAGTGCACTAAAAAGTAGAAAATAATTTTAATAAAAGCAAACAAAGCTTCGTGAAAACATCAATATAAAAGCGGGGGGTTATGAATTTTGTACGCTAATAGTTAGCCTGCTTATCCACCTATAAACAACCCCACGCTTTTATATTGATGTTTTCACGAAGCTTTGTTTGCTTTTATTAAAATTATTTTCTACTTTTTAGTGCACTTTTGTAATTTTAAATAAAAGGTTTTTTTTAAAAATTTTTAATTTTTAAAAGCTTTTATTTAACTTGGGAAGACCGTTGTCCGTCGTCCGTCGTCCGTCGTCCGTCGTCCGTCGTCCGTCGTCCATCGTCCGTGTGGGTCGACCGCTTTGAGGCCATTTTTAAGCAACTTCTCGACGTCCTAGAGATCTGAAATTTGGTACACAGCTTTCACCGGCAGAGCATTTTCATATTTTAATTTTGTTTTTCTAAAATTCTAAAACATAAGCGAAAAATCGGGAAAAAACTAAAAACCATTAAGCGCATGCGTCGATGCGCATTGGACAATTTTATCATACAGGGTGGAAAGTAACTTAGAATTCTAAATCTCATTTTTAAGGACCGCATTCAGGGTAAAGTTTTTCGTCGTAATGATTTATACAGGGTGAAGTATCAAACATCTAAAACACATAAATAAAGAAATCTGATAGGATGAACCTATATTAGTTAAAATACATAAGCTGTATTTGAAAAGATATGACTAAAAAATTAGAAAATAAAAAATTAAATAAAAAATTAAAAATTTTTAAAAAAACCTTTTATTTAAAATTACAAAAGTGCACTAAAAAGTAGAAAATAATTTTAATAAAAGCAAACAAAGCTTCGTGAAAACATCAATATAAAATATTGGGTTATGAATTTTTTCACCAATAGTTAGCCTGCTTATCCACCTATAAACAGCCCCACGCTTTTATATTGATGTTTTCACGAAGCTTTGTTTGCTTTTATTAAAATTATTTTCTACTTTTTAGTGCACTTTTGTAATTTTAAATAAAAGGTTTTTTTAAAAATTTTTAATTTTTTATTTAATTTTTTTATTTAATTTTTTATTAAAAGCTTTTATTTAACTTGGGAAGACCGTTGTCCGTCGTCCGTGTGGGTCGACCGCTTTGAGGCCATTTTTAAGCAACTTCCCGACGTCCTAGAGATCTGAAATTTGGTACACAGCTTTCACCTGCAGAGCATTTTCATATTTTAATTTTGTTTTTCTAAAATTCTGAAAAATAAGCGAAAAATCGGGAAAAAACCGAAAACTATTAAGCGCATGCGTCGATGCGCAATGGACAATTTTATCATACAGGGTGGAAAGTAACTTAGAATTCTAAATCTCATTTTTAAGGACCGCATTCAGGGTAAAGTTTTTCGTCGTAATGATTTATACAAGGTGAAGTATCAAACATTTAAAACACATAAATAAAGAAATCTGATAGGATGAACCTATATTAGTTAAAATACATAAGCTGTATTTAAAAAGATATTACTAAAAAATTAGAAAATAAAAAATTAAAAATTTTTAAAAAAACCTTTTATTTAAAATTACAAAAGTGCACTAAAAAGTAGAAAATAATTTTAATAAAAGCAAACAAAGCTTCGTGAAAACATCAATATAAAAGCGTGGGGTTATGAATTTTGAACACCAATAGTTAGCCTGCTTATCCACCTATAAACAGCCCCACGCTTTTATATTGATGTTTTCACGAAGCTTTGTTTGCTTTTATTAAAATTATTTTCTACTTTTTAGTGCACTTTTGTAATTTTAAATAAAAGGTTTTTTATGCCTAAATTTACAGAAAGTTGCAAGACCTACAAAAAGTTGACTATTTTTAATTAATTCAGTTGACAAATTTGGGATTACTCCCCCCTGAAAAAGTTGGTTGGACATGTCCCTGTTATTAAATTTAAGTTTTTATTGCCTTAAATACTTTTTTTTGTAGTTTTAGCACAAGCTAACAATTTTTTGTTTTCTTTGAAAGTTTGATAACTAGCGTATTACAGTCTAAACCGAAATTTAAAAAAATAAATAATTCATATTTTATTAAATCTATGAAAGCTCTGTTTCCTTCGTCTCGCCACTTTACATTCATCACTGAGAAAATGCTTTCCATAAAAGCTGAAGTAAAAATTGAATTATCAAATGAATTATGAAGAGGTTATTAAAGATTCGGTCTATCATTTGGACGGCAAATTTTTCAATAGGTGGCGCAGTTACTAAGGTTTAATTACAGTCACTAGATAGATATCTATCTAGTGATAGATTTCACAGATTGATAGATATCTATCTAGTGACTGTAGGTTTAACTAGGCGTCTTTTATTGGTTGGTTTTGGTGCATCGTACCAAATATCGTACGTACACACTACACATTACCAACATAACGTCAAAAAATAAATTTGCTTTTTCCAAGTTGAAAAAAATTTTTGGAATAAGAAGAGTAAAAATAAAGTATTTTAGCATACTTTATATATAGTATAACTATATTATAACTATTATATTATATTATAACTATTGTATATTATAAAGTATAACTGCCCAAAATAAAGTAGGATACTATATTATAAAGTATGGTTGGCAACCCTAGACATAGCCGTATGGTTTAACGTGAATACGTAATTTCTGAACATTGTAGGGTGTACTTTTTGTACACACACACATTTTTTGTTACATGTTTTTTTTTAAATTTTTGAACATGTTACCGATTTTATAGACGTATTCACGTCAAAAATAAGATACAAGCATCCAAGGATCGCTAAGTACATTACTTAGGGTGCGTTCCACTTAAAGCCCACGACGACCACGGTCGATCGTCACTCCAATCAAATAACTGCGTTCGATTTTTAGTCCAATCAAAAAACCATAGGACCACGCCGCGGTCGCCCATGGGCTTAAGTGGAACGCACTGTTAAGTAAGAGTGCACTACATCCAGGGGAGAGGGAAGGAGTATATATGACGGTGAAAAGACTTTTGTATGATGTTTAACACAGCCCTCGACCAGGGAAACTCCGAAGGCTTTCCCAGCGGCCGAACTCTCTATCAAAAACGCGGTAGTTCCTCAAACACTGGGAGATGATGAGAAAGTCGGCACTGGAGAAGACTCCAAATAGGTTTGGTTAAACATAGTGATTGCAATACCGAACCAAAAAATGAAATACCGGTATTAGAACCAAAAAAAATTCTATTAAAAAACTACAAACAAAATAAATTACAGTACAAAATTAACACTTTATTATTTTAAATTTTTAAAATAAAAAACATAAAGCATCAATTGTTTCGTTATTTAGTTGCGATCGCACCTTAGTACAAAAATTTTCTGCCGCAAAAAATGCTCTTTCCGATTCTACACTGGTGGGTGGAATTTTTAGAAGATAACCATACACTATTTCCAAGTACTTCTCTCTAAGTCCTTTGTTTTCATATAGTCTTATCTCTCTTTTAATGAGCTTTTTCATATCTCTTTGCTCATTAGCCGCCACTGCTTATAGGTATACCTTTCCTCGCGACAGAAAACAATTTTTAAATATGTTTTCGTTGTTCCGGCCGTAAAATGAATGGTTTCCGGCCTGTGCAGGGACGGCTTCCATACAGTCACAAAATAAAAATGAGGTGGTCCCGTCACAACGAAAAGCAGTTTACGCCACTCGGACGTAAAGAGATTTTACACCACTCGGTGCGGTTCGCTACGCTCGCTTCGTCTTCAAAACTCCGCCCTCGAGTGTTAAATCTCGTTTTACGTCCTTGTGACGAAAACTACTATATCTATAAACAAAATCTTTTCTTAATAAATTGTTTTATTAATACTAAACATTTATTCATTTCTTTGTAAAGAGCATTACGCGTGTTGCTCCCTAGTTTATACATCGTTTGTTACACTACAAATGGTCACTACGACACTCATCGTAACAGATGTTTTTGCCAGCCACTTAGTCGTGAGGTCGTGAGTTATTTTACTAAATTTGGACGAGCTCGTCAATCCATTCATGCGCGTCATTTCTTTAAAACTTTTGAGACAAAAAATGCATTTTGCATACTTAGATTTGTCTAGAATTGTAGTATGTCAAAAAGATACCAAGAACAAACTTAAAATTTTAAATTTCATCTTTCTGGGAATTAGTTATACCCAAAATAACTTATTTTTCTAAGAATCTCGTTAATCCATTCATGCGCGTCATTTCTTTAAAACTTCTTCTTCTTCTGCACGTGTTAGGTTGAATACCCGTTACGACACCCTCAATCATTGGTCTCTCCACCTTTTCCTCGGTCTTCCGACACTGCGCCGTCCTGTAGGTTTGTATATGTATAGCTGCTTTAAAACTTTTGAGCCAAAAAAAAAAAACGCATTTTGCATACTTAGATTTTTCTAGACTTTCAGTATGTTAAAAAGATACCAAGAACAAACTAGAAAATTCAAATCCCATTTTTGTGGGAATTATTTGCACCTAATACCAATTTTTTGCGTATTTCTCCTGTACTATTATGGGTGTTTCATATGTTATCTTATCAAAGAAATCTAATCGTTATAGAAATTTATTTCAAGGTGAAATCTGTTGTAAAAAAAAGAGGGAGAGACATTTTGTGAAATAGATAAACCCGTAGAAAACAACATGAATATGTTTTAAAATAGATTTCTGTACTTCAACGGCGACATATTTGAACCAAGAGCTAATTTTTAGCTAAATGTGTTGCCTATGTATTTAATTATATACGAGTGTCTCGCGACACAAGTGATTTTGGCTGCGAGACGGTAGTGACATCTATAATACTGCACTGACGTAAACCCATCTTTAGCCGTTGACGTTTACAAGTGAGGTTAGAGTATATAATAATTTTAATATGCCTAATAAGTCAATAAGTGTGTGTTTTGTAATTCAAATCAAGAAGTTAAAAAAATTTATTTTTTCAAACGTTGCTTAGGAAAGCAAATTTTTATCACGAATATGTAACTACAAGTGTTTGTAATTAATAACGCGTAGGCGTTACCATTCCACCAACTACCTATTTGTTATTATGCTAATTACAAAGACTTATGTAGTCACATATTTGCGATAAAAATTTGTTTTTCTAAGCAACGTTTGGTCGTATGGCGATACCACTTACGTGACTTTTATATCTAGTCAAGCTCTATAATATATATTGTAAATTTGGATGAAATCCGTGATGACGAGTCGGCAGACTCCCCTTGTTAGATCATCTGATCGAAGCGAATTTACATTACTGTTAAAACTTTAATTAATTTTAAAAACTGACACTTCTCGAATCGGTAGAAAAATACTTTTTAAACAATTATTTTTCAAATAAAATTTATTCAAACAATATTAAACAACTTTATAACAAATTAAAATAAAAATGAATTAGGAAATATATGTGTGGTCAAAACTAGTGCTAATATTTTCAATAGCTTTGCTTTTATTCAAAAGGCCATCCATAATACTTTTTTCTTCAGCTATTGTTGGTTTCTTAAATTTTGATCCGTCTTTAAGTTTCTTCTTTTTCGTAGAAAATAGACGTACCTGTTTTTCTATATTTTGATTTACGTTAATTTGTTCTTCGGTTTTCAGTTGAATGATCTGCGATTTATTCATAGTGTTAATAATTTTATCTAAATTATTTAGAACGTATCTGTGTTCTTCATCAGTTAGCGAACTTCTATCGCACAGGCCTATAAGTAATTCAAGTTTTCTTTTTATTTAGTCTGTTTTCCCGGGTTGTTGTTGAACTTGACCAAATCTATTTAAATCTAATAACATATCCTCAATGACACTGCTATTTTCAGTATTAGAATTAACTACACCATCATCAGAATCCTTAAAAAATAACGATTTGCAAGCATGTATATGCTTGCAAATGTTAACTTTGATAACATTATCTATACAAGAGCATTTGAATGTATGAAAGCATATGTTGCACTTATCACATCTTGAACATAAATCAGAACAATTTTCGTTTGCCTTAACTACCAAGTATTGCTGAGATTTATCTGCCGAAGAGGTAACTAAGAATTTATTTTCATCTTCAAGACGTTCAACCATGTCTAACCCGATATTTTGGCTTGATGCATGACTTTCCCTAATTCGTTTTATTTTATCTGTCGGTGAATTTTTAGCTAATTTAATTAATCGTTTAAATAAGGCATCTCGTGCAATTTTCATTACAGCATTGATACTCTTGTCTAGCCTTTTAACCTTCTTTCCTTCTAAATATACGTGCTTTAATACCTTGTGAAGTGATTCCAAATACATATTGGTATTAATTCCTAAACCTAATCGGTAAGAATAGGCCCAGCATTCTGGACGATTGGCATAATAATCTTTAAAATATTGAGCAAACGACCAAGTATCCTGGTCTGCATCGAGATCAACTAAAAATTGATTTAAACTGTCCTTGAAATTTTCAATAGAAGTACACTGTAATACAACTCTCAGTGCCTTATATACGAGTGCTTTTTTCTCAGTTCCTCCACTTATTTTCGATAAATTGTTCCTCCAATTTCGATCAACATGCCATATACATAGCAGTCTATTAGGAACAGGTGACATTACATGGGACCAGGCATTGTAAAATGCCGGTGCATCATCTGACATGAATACATTGGCTTCGATAATCCCCACTTTCAACTTGACGTTTTCAAAAAAAACATTAAAAATTATTTCATCAGACCTATTTGAAAAACAAAATGCTACTGGACATCCTGAGCCAAATTCATCAATGGTCATTAACGTATACAATTGAAAATCATAAGCGTTCGTTCCATGGGTGCCATCGATACATATTTTGCTGTCACCAAATTGCAGCAACTGTTGAATTTGAAAAGACGTCATTATTATCAAAGCAAAATCGTTAATATCAAGAAGCCCTAAATCACTTTCAACACCTTGTTCTTTATACAACAATACTGGGCACTCATCACCTAAATTTTTCATATCTTCAACCCACAAATTAACGCTTATTGCATCGTTATGGTGGCGTTTTGTACTATAATCTATATGAAAATCTCTTGCAATATTGTGCAAGTCTTTCTTCTCTAAAAGTAGGATTCGTTGTGATTCTTCTTTCGTTAATCCAGCATCACGAATATCATTTAATATGTGCTCAAAAGTTACACCTTGTTTTAATTTGCCTAGAACACACAAAAAGTTTACATTTCAAATTATATAGGTACATTATAAATAAATATCTGAAAATACCTGCAATTTCGGTTCTTATTTCTTTGCTTAAAAAAATTCGACCAATATCGTGAGAATGGCCTAAATGGGTCATCCAAAACTTCACAGAAACAGGTTCGTCGCTGCTTTTAATCAAAACTTCAATCCTCGAAGGACATGCTTTCCCAGTTTTATTTGTTCCAATACCTTTTATACATCTTAAACCATTTCCTTTTTGTACGTACTCATAGGAACGATGGCAGTTGTAATATTGTTTTTTACTGCCATCAGCCAGCAATATATATGAAGTGTGAAGTACATACGATGACAAAGTGCGTCCTTCCATTTGGTCTTTCCACTGGTAAAATGCTGGAAAAAGTATCATAAATGATTATATTATATGAAATGATATTAATGACGTACCTGAAGAAGATTCACACTGGAACTCCTTATAATCAATTTCCACTTTATGTACACTTAATAAATGGTTTCGCAAGTCAGCATAATTTCTGAAATCTTCAGAACAATTTCCGAGAGGGCATTTAATTCTGGAAATTCGGGTCTTATTTTCCTTTGCAGCAGTATCTCCATGGACTTGCAATTGATGATGAGTTAAATTAGATTTATTGACAAATTGTTTACCACATACTTCACAAATTTCCTTAATAACTTTGGGTAGTACAGGATCCTTATTGTGCTTTCTTCTCATATGAGCGTATAGATTTTTCTTCTGGGTAAATTTAGTACCACACTCCTCGCAAATAATATTTTCGTCCATGATTTGAAATTAATTAATTGATAAATAATGAAATAATAAATTTTTCTAACTTCTTGATTTGAATTACAAAACACACACTCATCTAAATATATATACATATTAAAATTATTATATTTTACTGTTGGCTAACAACCGCTTTAAATTTACACTTATTTTTTGTCAATTTAAAACTCTAACCTCACTTGTAAACGTCAACGGCTAAAGATGGGTTTACGTCAGTGCAGTATAGATGTCACTACCGTCTCGCAGCCAAAATCACTTGTGTCGCGAGACACTCGTAATTATATTAATACTAACATTTGCGCGTCCCCACGCGAGCCTAAGGCTCTGACCACACGTGCAGTAAAATGCCGCTGGCAGAAGCAGTAAAAGCGCAAGTAGGCGCATTTTCAAGGTAATGCTGATACAAGTACATTGTTAAAGCTGCGACATTACCTTTCATTTACCTTGAGAATGGGCGTTCCTGCAGTTTTACTGCTGCTGCCAGCGTCATTCTACTGCACGTATGGCCAGAGCCTAAATGAACAACCAACTTACAGATCTCGATACAATCCCACCAATGACGTCACGCATGTTTGCTTCAGTTTTTATTCAAAGAGAGATGGGGAAGGGCCTGTCTATAAGTTTAAATCAAGGTGTATAGATTACATCTATTAAATTTATTTACCTTGAGTTTAAATGGTCCAAGACATTTACCATAAGCGCCGGGATTTTACCGGTTTTTTATAGTCAAATTTAAGTCAAAAATACCCCTAAAAAGTGAAATTTGCTCGATGTTAACTGTACGATAGTTTGGGGTAATGTAAACTGGGCCAAAAAACTACCTGAAAGTGGTAAACTGCCAAAAGTAATTTTTACTAAAATTTTTAAAATGGTAAACTGGGCCAAAAGCAAATTTTATTAAAATTTTGAAAATGGTAAACTGGGCCAAAATCAGAATTTTTTAAGTAACCGTGCGTGAACATAAAGCTGAGAGTTAGGTTAGGTTAGGTTTATTTCTTTGTCTAATTCTGTTTCGAAAAGTGGTACTTTGTGATATCCAATTGAGTTTGGAAAGGCACTACTTTCCCGCACTGTTTGGAAAAGTACAAATTTCAGTGCGGAGAAGTAATTACTTTTCCGCACTGAAATTCCGCACTAAAATTCCGCCCGAACGAGTTCATCCGTTCATTTATTCTGGTCTGGTGCGAAGCACCAGGGCTGTTGCCCCATATCTTCGCAGACTTGAAGAGTAAGGTTGCGGTAAGTAACGTTACGTCGGATGATTTTTATTGAGGCGTACCTCTGAAAATTAGCGCGAAGCTAAGTCCTGGCTGTGTTAACCTGTGGGACCTACAGCTTTACGTGGAATCCGAACCACGGAGTCGGATAAATTTTGTGGCCGGGTTGGGGATCGAACCTAGCCCCGCCAAACTAGAGTCCTCTCCTTAGCCCGTTCACCTAATTCACCTCCTCGGTTCATCCGTTCGTAGCTGTAGCTGACACTTGGCATCTGCGGAGCAGATGCGGGCGATAGCCCGCTTATCTCCTTATCTGGTTTTGAGACCTGACGTAGAGAATTTTTTACAGGGATTTCAAACCCGAGGAGCGGCGTTGAGCCGGTGTCATGATTATTATTGCGCTGTAAAGTAAGCACTGCGGGGCCGGGGGCTAACGTCGAATTGTCCGACCGTGCACGCACGTGTGGGGCAATCCTCGCGCCCGCGGCGGCGCGAGTGCTTACCTTGGGCCCCTTCTACAATAACAGAGCCTCAGTCGCGCCGTTGTTACAGCGTTTTTATTAAAATATAAAAAAAAATTTTACAATTTACAAACTCAACAATAATCGAACAATAGGCGCTGAAAAAAAAATTTAAAAACACAAGCTGAAAAAGAAGAAGATTAATTGGACAGAACAATGACGGATATTTGTAACCTTCCCGAGGCAGCGTGAACACTCCTCACTGGAACACGTCGTCCTTGGTGTCAGAGTCTGAATACGATCGAGGTCATGGTCGGCAGCAAAAATCTGCAGAAGGGAACGTTTCTCATTGGTCAGCCCATTGGCGTTCCAATAAACGGTTTTTAGGGCTGCGGGAATTGTAGTCGTCATGAAATCTTATGAGCGATGGCGTGGGCTGAAGAACAGGAAAAAAGTTAAACGACTCTGACAAACTGTCCGAGGGTTTCCTGGATCACCTCGGAAGACATTCCGAACCTGATGAGTTCTAGGGTGACCCTAACTATTTCGCGTTTGGACGCGGTGAATTTACCGCTATCGTCTGTAGGAGGGATGTTGGAAGGCTTGTCTTTTTTGGGAGCCTCGGATAGTTTCTGAGAGGGGACTGATTGGGTGGGCCTTGATCGGGCCTCCTGGGCGTTTTGGGAGGGAGCTGGTTGGGTAAGGTTTGACCGGGCCACCTGAACGTAGGAACGTTCATTGGTGACCGGCCTGTACGAGTGTCTCGGTTGGCTGTTGAAGGGAGTTTGTCGAGGGAGAGCTTGCACTCTCCACATTTTGGGGTACGATTTGCAGCCCTGGTAACTAGCTGGGTGGTCGCCACCACAGTTAGTGCAGGTTGCTGTACCTTTGGGTCTGCTGCACTCGGCCGTCCAGTGCAGGCCTGGGCACTTGACGCACCTGGGGGTAGCCTTACAGCAGCTCTGTGCGTGGCCAAAAGATTGGCAGCGATGACACTGCCCAATCTTGGTTTTTGCGTGGGGAACCTCAATCTTAACGCGTATGTGGTGAACGACATCCTCGTTGAAGATTTTTGCGGAGGTCGTTGTTTTAGGCATGGTGACCATGATGAGGGGAAGGGGTCTTCTACCCCGACTGCTCCTCATCCTGCCCACCGTGCAGTCGTAACCTTTAGCAATAAGATCCTCTTGGACCTCTTTAGCGTCTATGTTGATGGGGATGCCCCTAATGACTGCTTTTAGGGGCTTTTCCTCTCTCAACTGGTGGAAATACCATCCTCCTTCTTCGGGAGTAAGTACTTCCTCGAAGTACTTGTAAATCGCCCTATAGTCGTTTTCGCTGGCGGGAGTGATGCTCAGTCCTCCAGCGAGTAATTTGGCTTTTGTAAAGTGAATCCCGCGCCTCGAGAATTCAGCCTTTATGCTTTTCCACTTAGCAGTATCCCTCAGCACTAACGGAGGGATCCTAGTTTTGAGTGGAACGGCCAAAGGGGATTCCTGACGGGGCGTCTGACTGGGGGGTGAATGGACTGGGAGAGTGTTACGGGGGTTGTCGGTGTTTGCAGAGGGGAGTGTTTGATCGGGTAGTTCATGGTCTGTCAATTGGATGATCTGCCCGTCTACCTCCATCGGTAGGTTGACGAGCTCACCCGCTAATTGGGAGCCAATTAAATCCTCTAGTGGGGGGAGGTTAACAAAATTATCCGTTAGATTGGTACTTACCTGTCCGTCACCAATCGGCTTCTTCTTCTTTTTGGAGTATCTGTCGCGGCTGCGTGACACACTACTTGAGGCAGGTCTTGATTTTGATTTTTTGCGCTGCTTACGCCTGGTCTCACGATCGCGTTTTCTTTCATCTTCCTTAGGCATATCCTGCAGTTTTGGTTGGCTGGATTTGGTCTTTTCACATTGGTTGGCCGGTATAATTGGCTCTTCCTTATCCGGCTCTTCGGTGGACATCGTGGCTTCTTCACTTTGCACGGTTACAGGGTTGCTCGAAACAACCGTTCTTCCTTTAATCGCGCTCTGCCTTTTGGCCTCAAACTTTTCCAGGCTTGAGGTGATCAGGTTCTTGTAACCCATCAGCTTCTTATGAGTGCTGATGGCGTCATCGTAAACCGCCTATACCCTTTGGTAAGAGCGGCTATCCGGTCTTTCTCCCAAACTTTGATAAAACGCCTTTGTCGGGCTCGATCCATACGCGTCCAATTCCTTCTTTGTCTTGGCTGCCAGATTGGCCTGCTCCAATAGGGAAGCCTCTAAATTGGCTAGCATGCGCTGGAGTTCCACTTCGGTTAAATCGGATAACTTCTTAGAGCTTGACATATTCTTCGATGACAGTTTGAGTCTTGGCAGGGAATCTAGGGAATCTGTTTTCTTTTTTTTTTTTTTTTTCATCCGTTTGGGTGAACACATGTTTATCGCTTAGGTTATTAAAAACATGACAAATGATTTGCAACCTTCACGCCATCTATCGATACTTATCTGAGATCGTGAATTTTGTCGGCTATTACCCCCAAAAAATCGAAAAGTTGTTGATATTACTCGGACGGAGTAGAGTATTAAACATAAATTAAAAACCTAACCTAACCTAACCTAATCTGTTCTCTCTAGGTTAGTAGAGTAGTAAACATACATTTAAAAAAAAACACACAAAATTTTTACTATGAAAAAACACTTTATTTAAAATGGACATGCACAGTAAAATTTGAACAATTGTTAAAGGTGTTCACCTTACTTAAATCGGCCGTAGATGTGGCATTTGATTTCGATGTTGACGGTTGAGGATCGTCGTTACCTAAAATTCTTGTAGCTGTAGCTGACACTTGGCATCTGCGGAGCAGATGCGGGCGATAGCCCGCTTATCTCCTTCATCTGGTTTTGAGACCTGACGTTGAGAATTTTATACAGGGATTTCAAACCCGAGGAGCGGCGTCGAGCCGGTGTCTTGTTTATTATTGCGCTATAAGGTAAGCACTGCGGGGCCGGAGGCTAACGTCGAATTGTCCACGCGTGCACGCACGCGTGAGATAATCCCCGCGTCCGCGGCGGCGCGATGTGCTTACCTTGGGCCCCTTCTACAATAACAGAGCCTCAGTCGCGCCGTTGCTACAGCGTTTTTATTAAAATATATAAAAAAAAAATTTTTACAATTTACAAACTCAACCATAATCTAACAATAGGCGCTGAAAAAAAAATTAAAAACACAACCTGAAAAAGAAGAAGATTAATTGGACAGGACAATGACGGATATTTGTAACCTCCCCGAGGCAGCGTGAACACTCCTCACTGAAACACGTCGTTCTCGGAGTCAGTGTCTGAATACGTGACGTCTGGGGGTGTGGTCGTTTTTCATTGGTCAGCCCATTGGCGTTCCAATAAACGCCTTTTAGGGCTGCGGGAAAAGTTGTCGTCATGAGATTTTAGAAGTGATGGCGTGAGCTGGAGGACAGGAAAGAAGTTAGTCGGACCTGGCGAAATGGCTGAGGGTTCTCTGGATCTCCTCGGAGGACATTCCGAACCTGACGAGCTCCAAGGTAACCCTGGCTATTTCTTGCTTGGAAGCGGTGAATCTACCGTTGTCGTCGGTAGGAAGATTATTAGAAGGCTTGTCTTTTTTGGGAGCCTCAGATACATTCTGGGGAGAAGCTGGTTGGGTGAGTTTTGGCCTGGTCACCTGGACGTTCTGGGAGAGAGCTGATTGGGTGGGGTTTGACCGGGCCACCTGAGCGTAAGAACGTTCATTGGTGACCGGTTTGTACCGTCTTGCCTGGTTGTTGAGGGGAACTGGTCGAAGGAGAGCTTGCGCTCTCCACATTTTAGGATATGACTTACAGCCCTGGTAGCTAGCTGGGTGGTCACCACCACAGTTAGTGCAGGTAGCCGTACCCTTGGGCCTGGTGCACTCGGCTGTCCAGTGCTGGCCTGGACATTTTACACACCGGGGTGTGGCCTTGCAGCAACTCTGAGCGTGGCCGAAAGATTGACAGCGGTGACACTGCCCAATCTTGGTTTTTGCGTGGGGAACTTCTATTTTGACGCAAATGTCATGGACCCTATCCTCGTTGAAAATATTGGCGGAGGTCGTGGTTTTGGGCATAGTGACCATGATGAGGGGAAGGGGTCTTCTGCCCCGACTGCTCCTCATTCTGCCTACCGTGCAGTCGTATCCCTTTGAAATGAGGTCTTCTTGGACCTCTTTAACATCAATGTTGATGGGGATGCCCCTAATGACTGCTTTTAGGGGCTTCTCCTCTCTCAATTGGTGGAAGTACCATCCACCTTCTTCGGGAGTAAGAACTTCCTCGAAGTACTTGTATATGGCCCTGTAGTCGTTTTCGCTGGCGGGAGTGATGCTCAGTCCGCCAGCGAGTAGTTTAGCCTTTGTGAAACGAATCCCCCGCCTCACGAATTCGCTCTTTATGCTGCCTCACTTAGCAGTATCCCTTAGAACTAGTGGAGGGATTCTGGTCTTAAGTGGAAAGGCCAAAGGGGATTCTCGACGGGACGTCTGGTTAGGGGCTGGGGAGGTATTACGTGGTATGTCGGTATTGGGGGGATTTGAGGGGAGTGATTGGCCGGGTGGTTCATGCTCTTTCGATTGGCTGGTCTGCTCGTCTACCAACATTGGTTGGGTGTCGAGCACACCCGCCAATTGGGAGCTAATAAAGTCCTCTAATGGAGGGAGGTTAACAAGATTATCCGTCTGGTTAGTACTTACCTGTCCTTCGTTAGTCGGCTTCTTTTTCTTTGAAGATCTATCTCGGCTTCCTGACATACTGCTTGAGGCAGGTCTCGTCTTTCTTTGTTGCAGCTTGCGCCTACTTTCTCGGTCGCGCTTTCTCTCCACATCTTTTGGCCCATCCTGCACTTTTGATTGGCTGGACTTGGTCTTTCCTGAGTGGTTCGCCGGTAATATCGGTTCCTCCTTATCCGGCTCTTCGGTGGACATCGTGGCTTCTTCACTTTGCACGGTTACAGGGTTGCTCGAAACAACCTTTTTTCCTTTATTCGCGCTCTGCCTTTTGGCCTCGAACTTTTCCAGGCTCGAGGTGATCAGGTCCTTGTAACCCATCAGCTTCTTATGAGTGCTGATGGCGTCATCGTAAACCGCCTTTGCCCTTTGGTAAGAGCGGATATCCGGTCTTGCTCCCAAACTTTGATAAAACGCCTTCGTCGGGCTCGATCCATACGCTTCCAATTCCTTCTTTGTCTTGGCTGCCAGATTGGCCTGCTCCAATAGGGACTCCTCTAAATTGGCTAGCATGCGCTGGAGTTCCACTTCGGTTAAATCGGATAACTTTTTGGAGCTTGACATATTCTTCAATGACAGTTTGAGTCTTGCTAAAATTCTTGTAGCTGACACTTGGCATCTGCGGAGCATATGCGGGCGATAGCCCGCTTATCTCCTTGGTCTGATTAGAAACCTGACGTTGAGAATTTTTTACAGGGATTTCAAACCCGAGGAGCGGCGTCGAGCCGGTGTCTTGTTTGTTATTACGCTATAAGGTAAGCACTGCGGGGCCGGAGGCTAACGTCGAATTGTACGCGCGTGCATGCACGGGTGAGACAATCCCCGCGCCCGCGGCGGCGCGATGTGCTTACCTTGAGTCCTTTCTACAATAACAGAGCCTCAGTCGCGCCGTTGCTACAGCGTTTTTATTAATATAAAAAAAATAATTTTTTACAATTTACAAACACAACAATAATCTAATAGGCGCTGAAAAAAAAATTTAAAAACACAAGCTGAAAAGGAAGAAAGTTAATTGGACAGGACAATGACGAATATTTGTAACCTCCCCGGGGCAGCGTGAACACTCCTCACTGGAACACGCCGTCCTCGGAGTCAGAGTCTGAATACGTGATGTCTGGTATTGGATTGCTTTGTTGGGGTGATCTAGGGTGGGGAGGCAATACAACTGTTTTAGGGATAATTATATCCTTGGGCCTAGGCGTCCTTGGGTAGTCGTTAGTGTCGTAACGACCCAGGGCTTGGATGAGTGGATTGTGGCAGTCGGAGCTTTTCAAGTACAATTTAGATGTTAGGTCTTTTATGAAAGAATCCAGGGGCTTAACTCCGGAAGCTGCCTGGAGTTGTCTATTAGTGATAAACCATGGGGCGTCCATGGCTTGTCTTATGCAGACGTTTTGCATGGTTTCCAATCTTTTCATTTGATTAGAAGATGCGAACCCCCATGCCGGGACCGCGTACGTAAGGACCGGGCGGATGACCGCCTTGTAGATCCTGATCCGATCTTTGTGGCGCAAGCAGCTATTTCTACCGATCAGTGGAGCAAGGGATCCCTTAAGGGCTTTAGCTTGGGATACACAGTTCGCAATGTGTTTGGACCAGCTTAGTCTTGGGTCGAGGGTGACCCCGAGATATTTGACGGAGTCTTTCCAAGGAATTACCTCGCCAAACATCTCGATTTTGTCGGGAGGGTGTCGTTTTCTATCGAACATAATAGCTTCGCTCTTCCCCGGGTTTACTACAAGTCTCCACTTGTAGAACCAGGGTTGAAGAAGCTTCAGCGTATCACGAACGATAGTAACGTTCCTCTTTCGTCTTGGGTGAGTTGTAACGATCGCAGTGTCGTCAGCGAAAATACCCATCGTTACGTTTTGGGGAATGGGAATGTCGTGGGTATATATGTTGAAGAGCGCGGGGGATAAGATAGATCCTTGGGGCACCCCCGCGTGTATAGGTCTAATCGTGGAGAATTGGGCATTGATTTTGACACGGAAGGTTCTGGCACACAGGTAGGATGTGATAAGCCTCACTAAGCTTGGATTAACTCTAGCCATGTAAAGCTTATACAGTAAACCAGTGTGCCAAACTTTGTCAAAGGCTTTGGCTATGTCCAGCAGGACAGCCAAACCTCTATGGCCTCTGGAAAAACCTTCCGTAATCTTTTCTGTTATTCTAAGAATTTGATGGGTGGTCGAGTGACCCTGGCGAAACCCGAACTGTTCGTCGGGGAGGATGCCGAGCCTTTCCACCTCGTCAAGAAGGCGGGAGAGTATGATTTTCTCCGCTATCTTGGCGATGGAGGAGAGGAGAGATATCGGTCTGTAGTTGAGGGGATTGGACGAGCATTTTCCCGGCTTAGGTATGAGGATGACATCTGCCAACTTCCACCTGCCGGGAAAATGCTTCAGTCTAAGTATGGCATTGATAATCGCAGTTAGCGCTGATATGGCCTTTTTAGGAAGGTTTTTCAGCGCTAAGTTGGGAATTTGATCAGGACCGGGGGCTTTCCTGGGGGAAATAAATTTTATGGCACTCTTTAGCTTTGTTTGGTACACAACTAGTGTAGTGTAGTGTAGTGTAAAAAGTGTAGTGTAGTGCACTACACTACACTACACTGCACTGCACTACACTACACTTTTTACACTACACTAGTTACACTAGCTTACTGTGTTTGGTATCACAGTCCTGGTGTACACTTTTCTATATATGGCGTTTGGTATGAATAGGTGTAAAAAGTGTAGGTAGTGCAAAGCGTTTGGTAAGAAAACTGGTGCAGTCCAGGACTACACTTTCTACACCACCAAAATAGGTAGTGTAAGAAGTGTAGTGTAATAAACAAGCAGTAAAATTTTAAAAGTTTTTAAGTTGAAAACATATTTAGTTCTATTTTAACAATGGAAAATTGTCGTGGTGTCGTTAAAACCTTTAAACTCAATCGAGGAAGAATGGCGAACGAATTGAAGAAGTATAGGGTTTCAGCCAGCAGTCTGGCGGAAATCAAACACGGATAGACTAGAGAGCGGGAAACCGCGGTTTTAATCCTGGTTGCGTCGGATATGTGCTGTGATCTAAAAGTCCAAAATTGATCTGCGGACTACTCGCCAACCCGTCTGCCCAACGTGGTGAGTTATGGGCAAAAAACCCCTCTCCCCCCACTTGAGGGGGAGTCTAAAAGGGGAAGCCTAATGTTCAGGAGTGGACGAATAACGGCTGATTGTGAAGATTTCAAAAGAAAAGCAGAATGCAGAAGCAATAGAATTCAAAAATAAAAAATTAAACCTGTGTGACACGATGCATAATTTTGCATAAAATTTACATGTAAATGGTAACTAACCAATAGAAAGACCGTATTAGTATCCATCAGACATTTTCATTGGTTAGTTACAATTTACATGTAAATTTTATGCAAAATTATGCATTGTGTCATACAAGCTTTAACAGTAAAAAATCTTGAATTGCTAAGAAGCATGTGAGGCAACACGTTTATTTTTAACCACTCAACTCTCTCAACACTAAAAAAAACTCAAATGTTTGTATCAAAAAATCTCTTATATAGAAATAACATTAACTTTTAGGATATAATTCTGTACCAACATAATTCTGTTCAGAATTCTATTCTGTGTTTTTTGTACTTCAAATTTTGATGTATTTTGCACATAAGTCGTTTGTACAGGGTAGTTGCCCTAGCGTGCTCTGGTGTAGTTGTGGTTACACTACACTACACTTTTTACACTAGACTACACTACACTATAGTTGTGTACCAACGATCTATTATTTAACAATGTATAATATAAGATCGATGTTGTGTACCAAACAAAGCTATTTATCAAGTCCTAGTGTACTCTAGTGGTGTAGTTCTGGACTGCACCAGTTTTCTTACCAAACAGTTGGCACTACCTACACTTTTTACACCGATTTATACCAAACGCCATATACAGAAAAGTGTACACTAGGGTACACTAGTGTACACTAGGACTGCTGTACCAAACAAAGCTTTTATTTCAAAATAAGAGGCGGGAGGGATTCGATCGGGGTCGGCTTGCATTAATCTGTCTCGCACCGTCTTGTTAATCTTATCGATATGTTTTAGAAGGTCACGGTCGGACGTATTTACCTTGTTCGGGGAAAACTGTTCCTGAAGAATATCGGCGAACAGTTCGGCTTTGTCCAGGGGACAGTACACTGAAAAAAATGTTGTGTATGATATTAATGAAACTGCATTCATAGATGAAAGTTATAGAATTTATTAAGTTTTTTGTAATTCCAATGAAACACTCCATTAAAATCTATGATCCCCTTTATAAATTCAATGAAGTGCATTTCATTAAAAAAACTTCATAGCATTTATAAATAGTTTCATCGAAATTATGAACTGAATTCAAGGGAAAATTTCTTTATATTTATGAATTTTTTTTATAAATATTAAAACTAGTTTCATGGACTTAATCAACAAATTTTCTTCCATTCAATAAATTACTTATTTTTGACTGTATGACCTAACCCTAATATATGTGATGCAATAATTTGGTAGATTAAATTAGTTTTTCTTTTTATGCGTAATGATTTAAATTTATAGATTAAATAAATCAAGGCATTTAAATTATTAAGTAATTTATTAAATTTTATTAATTGACTTTTTATATGTAACGAAGTAAATTCGTACACTTAAATAAAAAATTGCATTAAATCTACAAGTTAATTTTGTAATTTTAAGTAATTTTTTTTTATAGATTGCATTACTTCAATTCATAAACTTAATTGAACTACCGCATTGCATCTACAAGTTAATTTTGTAAATTTAAGTAATTTTTTTTATAGATTGCATTACTTCAATTCATAAACTTAATTGGACTACCGCATTGCATCTACAAGTTAATTTTGTTAATTTCAGTAATGTTTTTTTTATAGATTGCATTACTTCAATTCATAAACTTTATTGAACTACCGCATTGCATCTACAAGTTAATTTTGTAAATTAAAGTAATTTTTTTTATAGATTGCATTACTTCAATTCATAAACTTTATTGAACCACCGCATTGCATCTACAAGTTAATTTTGTAAATTTAAGTAATGATTACATTACTTGAATTCATAAACTTAATTAATCTAAAAGATGCCATTAGGGAGCATTCATAAACTATGCGGTTCCATTTTAGCCATTTTTTATCCCCCCCCATGTAGCCTAACGTATAGTATTTTTACCGTACCCCTCCCCCTTGATGAAACCACGTAGTTTATGAACGCTCCCTTACCAATCTGATAATTTGGCAGAGTTTTAGGTAACACCCTGTATAGTGAATTGAACAATATAATAATACAAAATACCAACCAAAATTAATTTTTTTTTTACTATATAAGTATTATAAAAAAGGTAAGTTCTTTTTAGGTTAGGTGAACGGGCTAAGGAGAAGACTCTAGTTTGGCGGGGCTAGGTTCGATCCCCAACCCGGCCACAAAATTTATCCGACTCCGTGGTTCGGATTCCACGTAAAGCTGTAGGTCCCACAGGTTAACACAGCCAGGACTTAGCTTCGCGCTAATTTTCAGAGGTACGCCTCAATAAAAATCATCCGACGTAACGTTGCGGGCAAGCCCGCAACCTTACTCTTCAAGTCTGCGAAGATATGGGGCAACAGCCCTGGTGCTTCGCACCAGACCAGAATAAATGAAGTTCTTTTCATTCAAAAAAAGTATCCAGAAAGTAAAACATCATTAAAATCAATTAAAATTCAATCTATCCAAACAATGAATACAACCAAACAATATTATTTGTCAGACCTACTCAACAGTTCGCACATTGGTACCCAGTTGTGTCAGGTATATGAAAGAAAAAATTTCATCTTAGAAGAAATACAGCGAGTACAGTTGATCAATTTAATAGCGAGATACTTCATTGACAACAATATAAAATTGACAATGAGTATCTCACTCACAGTTTGGTGAAAGAAATTGTGGAAAGATTCAAAAGTAAAGAAGAGGTAAGTATTAACAAATTATATTATAATATATAATTTAATTAAAATTAATATAAAAAAATAATAATATAAAATTTTATATTATATCAATATCAATTTAATAAAAAAAACAGTATTTACAACATTTAATTTCAGTGTTTATACTACCCAAATCCAAATCGCAATAGGATTTATACAAAGTATAACAATCTACTGGCTACTTATAAGAAAGCAGAATTAACAAATGTGGCTCCTGCATTGAAAGAAAAAAAAAGAACTGCATTTGGTAAGTTTTTTAATTACACAAACTTTAGTATTGTATTATTAACACTTATATTTTATTATAAAAGTGCCTGAAGAAGAAGGGGAGTGTATAAAAACTTCCCTAAAATACGATACGTTTTCCACCCAGGAAGTGATGCTCAATCAATGGAAGGCGTCATGTGGGACACGTCTTCATGATATCCATGATAAAGAACTGGGGATCAACGAAATCTTCATTGAATGGCCCCAGTACAAGTTACCGGATGCTTTTCGATTGGTAAGTAAAAAATTTAGTATTAATAACGATTTTATTTAATTTATGTATATTTTTAGATTGATAGTGATTTTGAGGTTTTCGTGGAAGATAATAAAATATCCGAAAGATTATTAACTTCATGGGCAAAGATTGGAATACCCTAAAGAATCAGCAACATTTTGGAACTTTGTTCAAACTTTCATGTACAAAATGGACGAAAAATCGGCTATTGGAAAGACTTCAATCGTCCGAAAATGTATAATGGATATATACATAAAGAATAATGATTTTTAAACTATATTTTTTGTTATCTATAACTTAAATAAAATATTAATAAATAAATAATAACTATATTTTTATAAGCCCAAAAGGCGGCCTACAAATGGCAGCGCCGAAATGTCGCGTATTCCAATAATTATTTTTTAATTTTAAAAATTCTAATTAATAAATGTAATGAATGGTTTGTTAATAGAATTTATTAATAATTTTTTAAATTTAAAAATTCGAATTAATAAATGTAATGCATGGTTTCATAATAAAATTTATTAATAATATTTTAAATTCAAAAATTTTAATTAATAAATGTAATGAATGGTTGTTAATAGAATTTATTAATTATTTTTTAATTTTAAAATTTCTAATTAATAAATGTAATGAATGATTTGTCAATAGAATTTATTTTTATTATTTTTTAAATTTTAAAATTCGAATTAATAAATGTAATGAATGGTTTGTTAATAGAATTTATTAATAATTTTTTAAATTTAAAAATTTGAATTAATAAAGGTAATGCATAGTTTGATAATAAAATTTATTAATTATATTTTAAATTCAAAAATGCTAATTAATAAATGTAATAATGGTTGTTAATGGAATTTATTAATTATTTTTTAAATTTTAAATTTCTAATTAATAAATGTAATGAATGATTTGTCAATAGAATTTATTAATTTTTTTTTCAATTTTAAAATTGGAATTAATAAATGTAATGAATGGTTTGTTAATAAAATTTATTAATTATTTTTTAAATTTAAAAATTGAAATTAATAAATGGAATAAAGAGTTTGTTAATAGTACTTATGAAGTAATCTTTAGAATTTATAAAACGGATTTAATCAAATCTATAAAAGTATTTCATTAAATCTAACAAAATAGGTTATTCGGTCTATAAAATTATTTCTTTTAATCTATCAATTATGTTTTTTTAATGTAGAAACTAATTAATTGAGTTAATAAACATTTTTCTTTCTATTTATTAAATTAAATCATTAGGTCTAGAAATTAATGCTTTCAATGTAAGAAATTAGTTTATGAAATCTAAGAAAACAGTCCTAGAATCTATGAAATTTATACCATCAATGTATAAACTTTTTCTTTATATTTATGAAATTAGATTATTGGACCTATAAAATTGTAGCTTTAATTGTAGAACATTCTTTATGAAATCTAAAACCATACTTGATCGAGTCTTAGAAATTTATACTTCCAATCTAGAAACTTTTTTGTTAGATTTAATGAAATAATTTTATAGATTTAATAAAATCCATTTTATAAATTGTAAAAATTAATTAATAAATTCTATTAAGAAACCCTTCATTACATATATTAATTCGAATATTTGAATTTAAAAAATTACTATTAAATTCAATAAACAAATTCTTTATTATATTAATTAATTCAAATTTGTAAATATAATGATTTTTTACTTTGGCTGAGAATCTATGAAAACTGTAATAAATGTTATGAAATTTTTCATTATATTTAGGGCACTTTTTTTTTCAGTGTAAGCGAGGGAGTTATCTGATTTTTTGAGGGGGGGAATAGAGGAGCGAACGCCTTTAAGGGATTTCACCATGCTCCAAGCTGATCGGTTTTGGAAGGACAAGTTTTCGATCTTGTCCGCCCATTTGTCGCTTTTGTACTTCGCGAGTTCGGATGTGAGTTGCGTCCGAAGCTCGGAAGCACGCCTGATGTCGTCGGGATGCCAAGTGCGTTTCGCTACCTTGTGGGCACGCCGCTTAGCGTGGATAAGGTCCAGTAAATATTTAGGGACCGCAGGGCGGGAATAGGGAGTGGAGGTTGTCTTTGTTGCGAAACTGATAGAATCATTGATGGCTTGCTCAAAGCTAACAACGTAGTTCTCCAGTTCCGCA
This sequence comes from Rhagonycha fulva, assembly GCA_905340355.1. NCBI lineage: Eukaryota > Metazoa > Arthropoda > Insecta > Coleoptera > Cantharidae > Rhagonycha > Rhagonycha fulva. Next base: position 44,261,172 of record HG996556.1, read on the forward strand.
ACAGTAGGTCTGTTTGGTACCACAATCCTAGTGCTACACTAACTACACTACTACAAATTGATTGGTGTAAAAAGTGGGTTGGTAATTGTACCACCAATCAATTTGTTGTAGTGTAGTTAGTGTAGCACTAGGACTGTGGTACCAAACAGACCTATTATTGATGATGGGGATTTTGCCCAGGTTCAAGCGGAGGTGGTCCTGGAAAGCGGGCCAGTCTGTCTTGCTATGGGTCTTGTCGGGGAGCGGAGCACCGTGGGTGGGGACACCCAGGGTGAGAAGAACGGGGTAATGATCCGAAAGTAGGTGTTCACCTACTTCCAGTTGGTGCTGGAGGAGGAAGTTTTTAAAGATGACTATGTCGAGCACATCTGAGGAATGGTGAATACTAGAATAATGGGTAGGGTCGGTTGGGGCGTCTATCGTGAAAGGGAATTGTTCTGCAAAAAGTTTGAGTTTGCGTCCTATTGCATTAGTGGCTCTCGAATTCCAGGCGGAGTGTTTGCAGTTTAGGTCACCGGCAATGACGTGCGGGGTGTCTCCGCTGCTTTGAAGAAGCTCGGAAACGTCTTTGGTGCAATAAACGTCGGGCCTGTTGTATGCTGCTGAAATGTGTATCAGACCGTGATTGGCTAGAGGAACGCCAATCGTAGTTGATTCCATATCTGCAGCAATGGTCGGGATACGATGGTGGGGTATTGTCTTTTTGACATAAATAGCTGTACCGCCTTTTCTGGCATAGGTACGATCGTCGCGGTAAAGATCGTAGTTGGGGATATTGGTTCGGGTAGTCTTTTTGAAAAACGTCTCCGTTACCAGTAGAAGATCGAGGTCATGGTCGGCAGCAAAAATCTGCAGAAGGGACCGTTTCTCATTGGTCAGTCCGTTGGCGTTCCAATAAACGGTTTTTAGGGCTGCGGGAATTGTATTCGTCATGAAATCTTATGAGCGATGGCGTGGGCTGAAGGATAGGAAAAAAGTTAAACGACTCTGACAAACTGTTGGAGGGTTTCCTGGATCACCTCGGAAGACATTCCGAATCTGATGAGTTCTAGGGTGACCCTAACTATTTCGCGTTTGGACGCGGTGAATTTACCGCTATCGTCTGTAGGAGGGATGTTGGAGGGCTTGTCTTTTTTGGGAACCTCGGATGGTTTCTGAGAGGGGACTGATTGGGTGAGCCTTGATCGGGCCTCCTGGACGTTTTGGGAGGGAGCTGGTTGGGTAAGGTTTGACCGGGCTACCTGAACGTAAGAACGTTCATTGGTGACCTGCCTGTACGAGTGTCTCGGTTGGCTGTTGAAGGGAGTTTGTCGAGGGGGAGCTTGCACTCTCCACATTTTGGGGTACAATTTGCAGCCCTGGTAACTAGCTGGGTGGTCGCCACCACAGTTAGTGCAGGTTGCCATACCTTTGGGTCTGCTGCACTCGGCCGTCCAGTGCAGGCCTGGGCACTTGACGCACCTGGGGGTAGCCTTGCAGCAGCTCTGGGCGTGGCCAAAAGATTGGCAGCGATGACACTGCCCAATCTTGCTTTTTGCGTGAGGAACCTCAATCTTAACGCGTATGTCGTGAACGACATCCTCGTTGAAGATGTTTGCGGAAGTCGTTGTTTTAGGCATGGTGACCATGATGAGGGGAAGGGGTCTTCTACCCCGACTGCTCCTCATCCTGCCCACCGTGCAGTCGTAACCTTTAGCAATAAAGTCCTCTTGGACCTCTTTAACGTCTATGTTGATGGGGATGCCCCTAATGACTGCTTTTAGGGGCTTCTCCTCTCTCAACTGGTGGAAATACCATCCTCCTTCTTCGGGAGTAAGTACTTCCTCGAAGTACTTGTAAATCGCCCTATAGTCGTTTTCACTGGCGGGAGTGATGCTCAGTCCGCCAGCGAGCAATTTGGCTTTTGTGAAGTGAATCCCGCGCCTCGCGAATTCAGCCTTTATGCTTTTCCACTTAGCAGTATCCCTCAGCACTAACGGAGGGATCCTAGTTTTGAGTGGAACGGCCAAAGGAGATTCCTGACGGGGCGTCTGACTGGGGGGTGAATTAACTGGGAGAGTGTCATGGGGGTTGTCGGTGTTTGCAGAGGGGAGTGTTTGATCGGGTAGTTCATGGTCTGTCAATTGGATGATCTGCCCGTCTACCTCCATCGGTAGGTTGACGAGCTCACCCGCCAATTGGGAGCCAATTAAATCCTCTAGTGGGGGGAGGTTAACAAAATTATCCGTTACATTGGCACTTACCTGTCCGTCACCAATCGGCTTCTTCATCTTTTTGGAGGATCTGTCGCGGCTGCGTGACACACTACTTGAGGCAGGTCTTGATTTTGATTTTTTGCGCTGCTTACGCCTGGTTTCACGATCGCGTTTTCTCTCATCTTCCTTAGGCATATCTTGCAGTTTTGTTTGGCTGGATTCGGTCTTTTCAAATTGATTGGGCGGTATAATGGGCTCCTTCTTATCCGGCTTTTCAGTGGACATCGTGGCTTCTTCACTTTGCACGGTTACAGGGTTGCTCAAAACAACCTTTTTTCCTTTAATCGCGCTCTGCCTTTTGGCCTCGAACTTTTCTAGGCTCGAGGTGATCAGGTTCTTGTAACCCATCAGCTTCTTATGAGTGCTGATGGCGTCATCGTAAACCGCCTTTACCCTTTGGTAAGAGCGGCTATCCGGTCTTTCGCCCAAACTTTGATAAAACGCCTTCGTCGGGCTCGATCCATACGCGTCTAATTCTTTCTTCGTGTTGGCTGCCAAATTGGCCTGCTCCAATAGGGAAGCTTCCAAATTAGCTAGCATGCGCTGGAGTTCCACTTCGGTTAATTCGGATAACTTCTTGGAGCTTGACATATTCTTCGATGAAAGTTTGGGTCTTGGCAGGGGACCTGACGTTGAGAATTTTATACAGGGATTTCAAACCCGAGGAGCGGCGTCGAGCCGGTGTCTTGTTTATTATTGCGCTATAAGGTAAGCACTGCGGGGCCGGAGGCTAACGTCGAATTGTCCACGCGTGCACGCACGCGTGAGATAATCCCCTACCTACATATGTTGTCAGTTATGTTATGTTCAACTGCCTGCATAAATCCACTCACCAACAACAAAAAATCACGCAAACTCAAACTTCTTGCAGAACAATTCCCTTTCACGATAGACGCCCCAACCGACCCTACCCATTATTCTAGTATTCACCATTCCTCAGATGTGCTCGACATAGTCATCTTTAAAAACTTCCTCCTCCAGCACCAACTGGAAGTAGGTGAACACCTACTTTCGGATCATTACCCCGTTCTTCTCACCCTGGGTGTCCCCACCCACGGTGCTCCGTTCCCCGACAAGACCCATAGCAAGACGGACTGGCCCGCTTTCCAGGACCACCTCCGCTTGAACCTGGGCAAAATCCCCATCATCAATACTGTTGCGGAACTGGAGAACTACGTTGTTAGCTTTGAGCAAGCCATCAATGATTCTATCAGTTTCGTAACAAAGACAACCTCCACTCCCTATTCCCGCCCTGCAGTCCCTAAATATTTACTGGACCTTATCCACGCTAAGCGGCGTGCCCACAAGGTGGCGAAACGCACTTGGCATCCCGACGACATCAGGCGTGCTTCCGAGCTTCGGACGCAACTCACATCCGAACTCGCGAAGTACAAAAGCGACAAATGGGCGGACAAGATCGAAAACTTGTCCTTCCAAAACCGATCAGCTTGGAGCATGGTGAAATCCCTTAAAGGCGTTCGCTCCTCTATTCCCCCCCTCAAAAAATCAGATAACTCCCTCGCTTACTGTCCCCTGGACAAAGCCGAACTGTTCGCCGATATTCTTCAGGAACAGTTTTCCCCGAACAAGGTAAATACGTCCGACCGTGACCTTCTAAAACATATCGATAAGATTAACAAGACGGTGCGAGACAGATTAATGCAAGCCGACCCCGATCCCATCCCTCCCGCCTCTTATTTTGAAATAAAGAGTGCCATAAAATTTATTTCCTCCAGGAAAGCCCCCGGTCCTGATCAAATTCCCAACTTAGCGCTGAAAAACCTTCCTAAAAAGGCTATATCAGCGCTAACTGCGATTATCAATGCCATACTTAGACTGAAGCATTTTCCCGGCAGGTGGAAGTTGGCAGATGTCATCCTCATACCTAAGCCGGGAAAATGCTCGTCCAATCCCCTCAACTACAGACCGATATCTCTCCTCTCCTCCATCGCCAAGATAACGGAGAAAATCATACTCTCCCGCCTTCTTGACGAGGTGGAAAGGCTGGGCATCCTCCCCGACGAACAGTTCGGGTTTCGCCAGGGTCACTCGACCACCCATCAAATTCTTAGAATAACAGAAAAGATTACGGAAGGTTTTTCCAGAGGCCATAGAGGTTTGGCTGTCCTGCTGGACATAGCCAAAGCCTTTGACAAAGTTTGGCACACAGGTTTACTGTATAAGCTTTACATGGCTAGAGTTAATCCTAGCTTAGTGAGGCTTATCACATCCTACCTGTGTGCCAGAACCTTCCGTGTCAAAATCAATGCCCAATTCTCCACGATTAGACCTATACACGCGGGGGTGCCCCAAGGATCTATCTTATCCCCCGCGCTCTTCAACATATATACCCACGACATTCCCATTCCCCAAAACGTAACGATGGGTATTTTCGCTGACGACACTGCGATCGTTACAACTCACCCGAGACGAAAGAGGAACGTTACTATCGTTCGTGATACGCTGAAGCTTCTTCAACCCTGGTTCTACAAGTGGAGACTTGTAGTAAACCCGGGGAAGAGCGAAGCTATCATGTTCGATAGAAAACGACACCCTCCCGACAAAATCGAGATGTTTGGCGAGGTAATTCCTTGGAAAGACTCCGTCAAATATCTCGGGGTCACCCTCGACCCAAGACTAAGCTGGTCCAAACACATTGCAAACTGTGTATCCCAAGCTAAAGCCCTTAAGGGCTCCCTTGCTCCACTGATCGGTAGAAATAGCTGTTTGCGCCACAAAGATCGGATCAGGATCTACAAGGCGGTCATCCGCCCGGTCCTTACGTACGCGGTCCCGGCATGGGGGTTCGCATCTTCTAATCAAATGAAAAGATTGGAAACCATGCAAAACGTCTGCATAAGACAAGCCATGGACGCCCCATGGTTTGTCACTAATAGACAACTCCAGGCAGCTTCCGGAGTCAAGCCCCTGGATTCTTTCATAAAAGACCTAACATCTAAACTGTACTTGAAAAGCTCCGACTGCCACAATCCACTCATCCAAGCCCTGGGTCGTTACGACACTAACGACTACCCAAGGACGCCTAGGCCCAAGGATATAATTATCCCTAAAACAGTTGTATTGCCTCCCCACCCTAGATCACCCCAACAAAGCAACCCAATACCAGACATCACGTATTCAGACTCTGACTCCGAGGACGGCGTGTTCCAGTGAGGAGTGTTCACGCTGCCCCGGGGAGGTTACAAATATTCGTCATTGTCCTGTCCAATTAATCTTCTTCCTTTTCAGCTTGTGTTTTTAAATTTTTTTTTCAGCGCCTATTAGATTATTGTTGTGTTTGTAAATTGTAAAAAATTATTTTTTTTATATTAATAAAAACGCTGTAGCAACGGCGCGACTGAGGCTCTGTTATTGTAGAAAGGGCTCAAGATAAGCACATCGCGCCGCCGCGGGCGCGGGGATTGTCTCACCCGTGCATGCACGCGCGTACAATTCGACGTTAGCCTCCGGCCCCGCAGTGCTTACCTTATAGCGTAATAACAAACAAGACACCGGCTCGACGCCGCTCCTCGGGTTTGAAATCCCTGTATAAAATTCTCAACGTCAGGTCTCAAAACCAGATGAAGGAGATAAGCGGGCTATCGCCCGCATCTGCTCCGCAGATGCCAAGTGTCAGCTACAGCTACAACAAAAAATCATCGAATGAAACCTTCGATCACCTTTTTGAATTGTTGGCATCGAGAATATGTCCCCGGAGTGTGTTAAGCAGGGCCAACACATGGGTCGCTTTGGCGAGAGCATACTTCGGCAAAACTTTTTTTGGTGCAAATCCAGTTTTACGCAGACCCAATTCGGTGCGAGTACGGTTCGGCATATGCCTGTTTCGGTACAATAGTAAATAAAAATAAATAAAAGTACATATTACTATGGTACTCTTTGGAACTCAGTTCAATAAAAGTCCCCCCCCCCAAAAAAAAAACAAAAAAGTAATAATAATTAAAAAGCGCATTTTCATATTTTGGTTTTTCTAAAATTCTGCTGAATATCGGTCAAGCGGTTCGTTATTTATCACAATTTTTGTAACTCAATTCAATGAATTTTACTAATTTCATAGATGGCGTTCGCGACCAACCTGCCGTAAATCCTATATGACATGCATACCTCCATACTGTGTTCGGTAGAGGGCGATACCTACATATGTTGTCAGTTATGTTCTGTTCCACTGCCTGCATAAATCCATTCACCAACAACAAAAAATTATCGAATGAAACCTTCGATCATCACCTTTTTGAATTGTTGGCATCGAGAATATGTCCCCGGAGTGTGTTAAGCAGGGCCAACACATGGGTCGCTTTGGCGAGAGCATACTTCGGCAAAACTTTTTTTGGTGCAAATACAGTTAGACGCAGACCCAATTCGGTGCGAGTACGGTTCGGCATATATGCCCATTTCGGTATAATAGTAAATCGGCGCAGAAAACTTTAGCGTACATATTACTATGGTACTCTTTGGAACTCAGTTCAATAAAAGTCCTCCCCCCCTCCCAAAAAGTCAAAACAGTACATTAACTGCAGTTGAACATAACATAACTGACAACATATGTAGGTATCGCCCTCTACCGAACACAGTATGGAGGTATGCATGTCATATAGGATTTACGGTAGGTTGCTTGCGAACGCCATCTGTGAAATTAGTTAAATTCATTGATAAATAATAAATAAATAAGAATAATATTTATTGACTCTGAGCTGATGAAACTGAATACATGTACTACCTGACCCGCATGTTGCTCGGAGCAAATTTATGTGTACTGTGCGCAAAAATATATATACTTCATAATATATATGCACACATACGTAGCTTTCGTTACAAATGGGTAGACAACTTTTTTTTTTGTTTGAGTGGGGAAACCTTGCATAGGCGCCCCCCACTAAGAGGGGGGGAGTGCCACATTCTTGCTGACCTATCCTATCCTACTAACCAATGAAAAACGTCTGATTGCTACTAATACGCTCCTTTCATTGGTTACTAAAAATTTTGATCTAAATTTGGGTGTTTTCCATTCGGCTAGAAAGTTAACACATTTATCGATTCCCAGGCGAAACGAAGTTTGCCGGGTCAGCTAGTATTTATGTATAATGTGTATTAATAAATATTAAAAATAAAATAGGTAATTTTATTTATAAATTTCATGTTTTGTTGAAATGTATTCCGTAAAAGTCGGAAGTCAACCCAAAGATATTAATTTTACTATCCGTAAAATTTTTTTCTAAATTGTAAACTATAAACATAAATCTTCCACTATTTCTATAGGAAATTATACTAAATAACCTGAAAACAAACAAATCTGCGCGAAAAGGTAGATCGGGCGCAAGGGTGTAGATCTGTCGGTAGGTTACAGTTAGTTTCTGATATTTTTTTTAAATAATAACAAAACAGAATTCACACTGGCACACCACTAAACTGTAAACATAAATCTTCCACTATTTCTGTAAGAAATTAAACTAAATAAGCTGAAAACAAACATATCTGCGCAAAAAGGTAGATTGGTCGCGAGGATGTAGATCTGTCGGTAGGTTACAGTTAGTTTTTGATATTTTTTTTTTTAAATAATAACAAAAAAGAATTCACACCGGCACACTACTAAACTATAAACATAAATCTTCTACTATTTCTATAGGAAATTAAACTTTGGCCCAGTTTACCATTTTCAAAATTTTAGTCAAATTTGCTTTTGGCCCAGTTTACTATTTTCAAAATTTTAATAAAATTTGCTTTTGGCCCAGTTTACCATTTTCAAAATTTTAATAAAATTTGCTTTTGGCCCAGTTTACCATTTTCAAAATTTGGCCCACTTTACCATTGGCCCAGTTTACATTCACCCGATAGTTTAGGTACAAGCAAAGGTAAAAAATCACAAGAGCTTTGCATAATTTGAACGAAAATCAACTCCCACAACACTATATGAAAGCTTAAAGAATTTGAAATGTACTTAAAAGCTTAACAGCACTCTTGACCATCTCGACTTAATTTACCATCAGTGGAACTTTCATATCGGATAAGAGTGACCTAAAGCCAACTGGTGGAACTTACACGTGTCGGATTAAAAAAGATTTGATCCATCGGTAGAACTTACAATCGCCCATACGGGACATTTTCAAGTAATTTTTATTTTATTAGGTAGGTTATGCCTTAATAAACAAAAAAATTAATAAATAAAAAAATCATTAAATGTCATTTCCATATTATAATTTACTACTCAAATAAACACGAATTTAAAAAAACACAGACATATTAAAATATTACAAGATATGTGCGTATTTCTTGCTATAGATAAAAATTTTGCAAATGCGAATATGCGAATAAATACATAATTAGAATAAACAAAGAAGCTTCACTTTTGGATTAACTCAAGAAATTCTTGATATTCTCTTATTATTTCATCATAACGAGCCATTTTGTATCTAAGATTATTATTCATTTCTAATATTTCTTCACGATCTAATGCTAAAACATCATTTCCGGACTCTTCCAATTCTTCGTAGTAGCTGAGCTCGTTATTTTTTTCTTCTTCAATTTTAACGCAGTCGTCTAAAATACTTTTATATTCTTCTTTTACATCTTGAAATTTTTCGGCCAATTCTTCATAAACGGCGATTTGATCACTTTGTTTTTTTTTTAATTCTTCTTTTATTTCGTTGTCTAGTTCTTTTATCTCTCCAACTTTCTCAACTAATTCATCTTTGAGATGGAGCATTTCATCGAAATTCTTTTCAAATTCAGAAAAGTTTGCTTCCATTGTGCACTAACTACTTGGGCTTCTTAGATTCTCTTTAATTAAATATTTGCTTATACAAACTATACGAAGACAATAATTAAAAATCACTAATAGAACAATCAACAGGGGCACAACAAAAATCATAGAACAACTTTTGTTCAATTTTAACTCGCCTAACTGTTATCAAGAAAATTATCAAATTTGCACATGCGAATTAACAAATTTAACTCGGAAACACATTTTCAAAATTAATATCAAAATATTAATAATCTCGTTCAATGCAATATATAGGAAATTATAACGATATTGAAACACCAATTATATTATTATGAAATTATATGGTACTAGATAATAAGGGCGGATCCAGGGAGGAATGAGGGCGGTTCCCTTGAAAAAATTATGCATTATAAATATAACGTAAAAACTAACAGTGGTATTCATAAAAACGCAATATTTATAACAGGTTTACAGTCTCATTAGGCAGGCGAAAATCAAAAGCGCACCCGGTCCAGACGGCATCACCCACAGGGCACTGAAGGAGTTACCACGAAAAGCGATCACTGCAATCACAACCATCGTGAATGCAGCGCTTCGACTCCGTCACTTCCCGAAATTATGGAAGCACGCAAACGTCATCGTCATCCACAAGCACGGACAGCCGAAAAACCAACCGAAGAGCTATCGTCCAATTAGCCTTCTCTCCACCATCGGCAAAATCGCGGAGAAAATCATCTTAAATCGACTGAAGAAAGAAATGGATTCCAACAAGGTCGTCCCCGATGAACAATTTGGATTTCGCGAAGGTCACTCCACGACTCATCAAATCCTTCGCATCGTCGAACAAATTTCAAAGGGGTTCTCGAAAAAAGAATGCACCGTCGCCCTTCTTCTAGACATCTCCAAGGCATTCGACTCCGTATGGCACTCCGGACTCCTCTACAAGATGCTTCGAGCCGGTATCAAACTCGCCATCGTAAAACTAATCCAATCTTATCTTGCAGAAAGAACCTTTTGCATCGTCGCCGATGGGACCAAATCCGAACCTCATCCAATGAACGCAGGGGTCCCCCAAGGTTCGCCACTTTCTGCACCCCTCTACAACATCTTCATGAGCGACATCCCCAAACCAATCCACCCACAGGTCGAAAACTTCTACTTCGCGGACGACACAGCCGTAGCTTCCACATCACTTTCACCGGACATCGCCACGCAAAGAGTTCAAGACGTAGCGGAACAAATCGAGCAATGGATAGGAGACTGGCGAATTGGAGTCAATACGAACAAGAGCGTCGCAGTTATCTTCGCCCGATGTAAGAAGCGGACCACAGCAAAAGCCAACCTTTGGATGAACGGGTCCCTCATCCAATGGCAAAATACCTTGGGGTCACTATGGACCAAAAGCTAAATTGGGGCCAACACATCACCAACATCACAAACAAGTCAAGGGGAACGATGTCGCAACTCTATTCGCTCGTAGGTCCCAAGAGCAAAATGACGCCGGCCAACAAACTTCGCGTCTACAAAACCATCATCAGGCCCGCACTCACGTACGCTGCACCAGCATGGGGTCACGCAGCCAAAACTCACATGAACAAGATCGAAACAATTCAAAACAAGCTCGTCCGCTACGCATGGAATCCGCCAAGAAGAGTCACAAACGTCCGCCTCCGCAACGACTCCAAACTCACCACGGTCAAGGAATTTATTAGAAATCACACGGAGAAGTTTTACGCTAAAATAGAAGACCACGAAAACCCGCTAATAAACCAACTCGGAAAATACGACAAGGCAAACCATCCAAAGTACAAGATGCCAAGGGAAATTATCGATGACGCCGACCCCTAACGATCCCGCATAAGTAACAAGAACTCCTGCAAATCAAAACCACGCCCACGAAAAATTATCCACGCCCACAAGAAAACCGGCCACTTTAGGGAAAAACCATCACGAACTCACAACGCACGAACATGAAAGGTATTCAACATTAAACTCCCACAACCCATCCCTGCATCCTAGTCTACCAAACCTTTCTCTCGCGGATCCCTCGCGGGTAAAGCCAGCCAGGACTTAGCTTCGCGCTAATTTTCAGAGGTACGCCTCAATAAAAATCATCCGACGTAACGTTGCGGGCAAGCCCGCAACCTTACTCTTCAAGTCTGCGAAGATATGGGGCAACAGCCCTGGTGCTTTGCACCAGACCAGAATAAATGAACAGGTTTACTAAAGCTAAAGTATAGAAGGGGTTCTCAATTCAGGTGCATGTCCCCAGCCCCCCCCCCCAATTCGAATTTTGACTCCAAAATAGTCTAAATCGTTTGTGCTTCGTTTGTACCTGTTTGTGCAAACATTATTTTTGTTTGTACCCAAATAGTTTTTGAGAAATTTCAAAATTTCGCTGGGGGGGGCTGGAGACATGCTAGCCCCCCCCCCCATGTCGAATTTTGACTCTAAAATAGTCTAAATCGTTTGTGCTTCGTTTGTACCTGTTTGTGCAAACATTATTTTCGTTTGTACCCAAATAGTTTTCGAGAAATTTCAAAATTACGCTGGGGGGGGGGGGGGGGCTGGAGACATGCTTTTTTAAATTGCGAATTTTGGATTTAAAATAGTCTAGAACGTTTGTAATTCGCTTGAGATTGTTTGTGCAAGTTTTATTTTCGTTTGTACCCAAATAGTTTTTGAGATTTTTAAGAAAAACAAAGAAACTGACGCGCATGAGTGGATTAACGAGATTCTTGGTAAAACTTACAGGATCATTTTCAAAATATTTTTTATCGATTGTACTTTGTTTGTGCTTGTTTGTGCAAGTTTTATTTTTGTTTGTACCCAAACAGTTTTTGCGATTTTCAAGAAAAACATCAAAGCTACTGACGCGCATGAGTGGATTAACGAGATTCTGGGTAAAACTTATAGGATCACGTTCAAAATACCCTCTATCGTTTGCACTTTGTTGTGATTGTTTGTGCAAGTTTTATTTTCGTTTGTGCCCAAATAGTTTTTGAGATTTTTAAGAAAAACATCATAAAAACTGACGCGCATGAATGGCTTAACGAGATTCTTTTAGCACGGGGAAACACATAAAATTTTTTAAAATTTCGAATTTTGGATTCAAAATAGTCTAGAACGTTTGTAAAACGTTTGTGCTTGTTTGTGCAAGCTTTATTTTCGTTTGTACCCAAATAGTTTTTGAGATTTTCGAGATTCTAGGTAACACGTGGTAAAACAAAATTTCTTTAAAATTTCCAATTCCTGATACAAAAATAGTCTAAAACGTCTGTGTTTGGTTTGTACTTGTTTGTGCAAGTTTTATTTTTGTTTGTACCCAAATAGTTTTTGAGATCTTCAAGAAAAACAACAAAGAAACTGACGCGCACGAGTGGATTAACGAGATTCTGGTTAAAACTTACAGGATCACGTTCAAAATATTCTCTATCGTTTGTACCTGTTTGTGCAAGTTTTATTTTTATTCACCTTCTCAATTCTGCTGTTTTTCTTAACAATATATGAAATCGCCCCCCTTTCCTAGAAAAATAGCTGGATTTATGATTCATAATCCTAAAATCCAGTTCAAAATGGAGGAAGAATTAGACAATAAGTTGAGTTTTTTGGATGTTAGCTTATCTAGGATCGTGGATTTCTTATTAGAATTCAATATCGATAGAAAGCCGACAACGACAGACACTATTATTCCAAGGTCATCAAATCAAGCGAGAAAAATAAAAGTGTCTGCTTTTCATAGCTTCATAAATATGAATTCACTCGCCGCTGCGCGGCTCGTCTCATAATCTTTCGACCTCAGGGATGAAAATAGCCCCTTTATCGCCCTTGTGATATAAACTACTATTATAAAATACTAGGAGGCTTTTGTATTTAAAATACAGTGGGGCCCGCTTAATGTGATCACATCGGGACTTGGGATTTTTGATAACAATAACCGATTGATAACAATAAACAAAAAAAAATTTTATTGCTTATTTATTAGTATGTACTACATCTACAATAATTAATTAATAATAGTCACTCATTGTAAAGTTTTTTATGTATTTAAACGCCGGAATTCATAATAAACATAAAAATGTAATGTGATATCACATGTTATGTGACGGTTATAGAAAGAATCAAACGGTGGGTTTATTTACATCCACTCCGTCTTTGAAAAAAATTAACCATAGGCAGATTTTCTTGCTAACACCTGACTTGAAATTATGTGGGTGACTCTTGCACAATATAAAAAAATGCTTGTAACTGAAATTCAACTCCTTTGCTCGTGGGAGAAAATAATCTTAAGAATAATATGATAACATTAGCCGAATTATGATAACTATAAGCGATGTTTTTTGTGTGTAATAATCTATGTCCGTTCCGTTCTTGGCAAAAGTGATAACAATATCCGAATTATAACATTAACCGCGATCACATTAAGCGGGCCCCACTGTATATCAAATTCGTTGAGATAATACTATTCTGTAAACAATATTCTTGGTCTTAAGCTATTTTGAGTTCGTATTGAGTATGTCAAAACACACTCACTTACAAAAAAAGATAATTAAACTTTAATTATGAATTGCGTTTTTATAAATAAATATTTCGAACCCAAAATAGCTTAAGACCAAGAATATTGTTTATAGAATAGTACTATCTCAACGAATTTGCTATATTTTAAATACAAAAGCCTCCTAGTATTTTATAAAAATATTTAAGTAGGCGTCATCTGTTGATTAAATTAAAAGGGCCCTGAAAAAAGTGCCCCTCTTAACAAATTTAACTCGGAAACACATTTTTAAAATTAATATCAAAATATTAATAATCTCGTTCAATGCAATATAATATAGGAAATTATAACGATATTGAAACACCAATTATATTATTAGGAAATTATATTGTACTATTTTATAATTTATAACAAGGGTGGGTCCGGGGGGGGGTGTAATTGCCCCCTCCTTGGAAAAATTATGCATTATAAATATAACGTAAGAACTAAAATTAGTGGAAAAAATATAGAATAGGCTATCAATTTTGGTATTTTTCTTAACAATATATAAAATGGCCCTCTTTGGAAAAATAGCTGGATCCGCCCCTGCTATATAATATAATCCTGGAGCTAGGGCTACGATGGAGTCTTTAAAACCTTGGCATATAATCTAAAATCTACTATTGTTTACTTATTGGATAATTTATTTACTTTTATTAAATTTAAAGAAAGGCTGGTCAGCCCTTTCCCACATGGAGGATTTATTATCCACTTGAGTGGAGGGGCTCTTGGCTTGCCAGGGTCCACGGCCACGGTATATGAATTTCTAGGCGCAAAAATTTATGGGGGGGGGCACTTTTTGTTTGAGTAACCGGACCCAAAATTACATGTGGGAGGAGCTGGGGGTGATTGTTACAGCCGGACAGGTTCAAACCACGGTGTAGAAACTAACATACAAAAACGTTGACCCTGTAGACCATTGTACTTTTAGTTGGCGGGATTTTTGAAGGTGGCGCTATTGTAAAGTTTACGACATTTAAAAATTAATTTATACAATAACATAACGTACCTATATTATATTTTTTAATGATGATTAGTAATGATTATAAGTTATAACAGTGAAAGTAATTAATTTGAATAATTTAAATGTAGTGGAATAAAATGTACATGTCAAATCTAGTTGCCCATGTAATCTTAGGTGGCGCAATTTTAGAGTGTCTGGACTTTTCAACATAGAAATTCCTATTCTATTTAGATCTATTATTCTATGGTTCGAACCTCCAAACTGAAGGACAACCTAAAATAAAGGCAATTCTATGGCCATAATACAAAAAATGAATATATTAGTAAAATGCGAGGGGTCAGTCACTGGAGTATTATTTGTACAAGTCTTCAGTATTACATTGAGTATTACGAGTAGGGTTGCCAACCATACTATATTATATAGTATCCTACTATATTTTAGGTAGTGATACTTTATAATATACAACTAAAATAAAGTATGCTAAAATACTATATTTTTACTCTTTTCAAAAATTTAAAAAAATTTTCAAAAATTCAAAAAAATTTTCAAAAATTCAAAACAAATTTCAAAAATTCAAAAATTTAAAATTTATTTTTTGACGTTATGTTGGTACTGTAGTGGACGTACAATATACTAAAACTTTTATTTTAAAAAATACTTTATTTTTCTTGCAAATACTTTATTTTTTCGTCTTTCAAAGATAAGTTACTTTATTTTCCTCAAAAATAGTTGGCAACCCTAATTACGAGTATTACGTTCACGTTCAGTATTACCTGTATTACTTTGGTATTCCGTATTATTTTGTATTACGTGTATTATGCATGTATTATTTTGTATTACGTGTATTATACAGGTATTATCTTGTATTATACGTGTATTATTTGTATTACTACCTTTATTTTTTGTAATTTGTGTATTATGTTTAGTATTACCAGTATTATTTGGTATTACGTTTAGTATGAATAGTAATATCGAATAGTTACGTGACATTGCCAAGAGATTTACTGGATGATTAGTGTGCTGAGTTCTAGTTGTGATAATTTGTTACAAATTTGCTGATGGAAGTGAAGAAAGGGTTGTCATTTTTTTGAACATGAGATTTAGTTCTTTTTAACCACCGACCCAAAAAGAGGGATGTTATGTGTTTAACGTGTGTATCTGTGTGTCTGTCTGTGGGGTCGTAGCTCCCAAACGAATGAACTAATTTTGATTTAGTTTTTTTGTTTGAAAGGTGACTTGATCAAAAGTGTTATTAGTTATTAGTTATGATTTATATGATATTTTATTTATATGATATTTATTTTATTTATATGATAGATGATATGATGTAAAATGCTAACAAATCAAACGCCAATTCGCAAGGTTGGTAGTTTGGTTTCGGACAACGTCGCAAGACGTTTAAAACCGATTTCTACAATAGTTATGATTTAAAAAAATCTGCTTAGCCGTTTGAAGATCATTTGCTGTTTTCTAGTCTAGTTGATAAAAACAGGGCCGTACTTGCAATATAAAAAGTTGATGAAGGCAGGGCCGTACTAGTAATATTTAAAGTTTAAAAAGCATCAAATAAAACTTAAATTAAAAACTTAAAAAAACCCCGACAAAGAAAATCTTTAAAAAGTAAAAAATAAAGTCCAAACGTCGTCGCGTCGGGGGACCGACGAAAATCGAAGTAATTTACCGAAATGGAAATCATGCCGAGAAAATCTAATATTGATTTAAAGCAGCTTATCGTTGTTATTGTTGCTAATAAAAGAAAATTCATTATCCAATGTGTAAAAAGTTTTGGGGCCCATCAAATATCTGCTGGTCGGAAATAGTAAAGCAATTGGGTAATATTACCGTTTCGCCAAAATAAAAATTTCTACTACTAAAAATAGTCGAAAATTTCTACTGTCCATAACTTTGTAAAATTAACTTAAACTCTTGTTCACTAAAGCTCATTCAGGCTCAAAGAAGCTCTAGCGATTGACAGCACTTGCACAAATAAATTCAAAATAAGAAGGAAAACTGCAAAACATGTCTACAACTCTCTCCCCCGTCTCCCCTCCCAATTGTTGTTTTTCGTGAATAACTTTGCAACCTTTGAGGCTCAAACGAAAAGAATCAAAGCTCATTCAGGCTCAAACAATGCTCTGACGTTTGACACTGAATTTATCCAAAAATTCAAAAGTGGGGGGGGCATCGTGTCCACAGCCCCTCCCCCCTCCATCATTATTTTTGCAAATAACTTTGCTATCTTTAGAAAAGAAACAAAAAAAACGTTAGAGAATCGTTTGAGCTTGATTGAGTCTCCATTATTTTTGTTTGAGCCTCTTTCCCTTTGAGCCTTTCGCGAAGTTATTTGCAAAAAACTAGTGGGGGGTAGACATGTTTTGCAATTTTCCTACTTGTTTTGAATTTGTATTGTACATGTTTGTTGTAGAATTACGTTTGTCTCGGTTTTTCTGATGATTATTTTAAAAACAAAATTTTCATGACAACATAGACTATTTTGTATTACGTGTATTATGTTGTATTACGTGTATTATTTTGTATTACGGTGTATTACATGTATTACTTTGTATTATACTAGTATTACGCTGTATTACAAGTATTACTTTGTATTACCTTCAGTATCTTCTTCTTCTTCTACTTTTGGCTAGGGTCAACCCTGTTTGCCTTAAACAGCCACTGCGTTGTTTCCTTGGCATCCTTGAGCATATAAATTGCTTAACGTCTGAGAGGTAGTGTGCTAGACTTGTCTCCAGACGAGCCTGTAACCCTGGTTTTTATGTTAATGATGGCAATTCATTAACCCAGGAGGACCACCGGCTTAACGTGCCTTCCGAAGCACGGAGACCAGTCATAAGAAAGTTGCCCTTCTCCGGATTTGAACCCGGTAGCTTGTATTAGCAGTTGATCGCGTTACTTGCAAGGCAAATGACCGTCTCTACTACGTCTTCTGATGGTCTCTACCTTCAGTATTACGTGTATTATTGTGTATTATACTAGTATTACGATGTATTACGTGTATTATTTTGTATTATACTAGTATTACACTGTATTACTTGTATTACTTGAATTATTTTGTATTACTTGTACACTGATAGAAATATTTTTTCAAAACAAACAAATAATGTTTAATTCAAACAAATCGCTTGTTTATATACGTGCAAGAAAATATTCTCTTCAATCAAGAATATTTGTATTTGTTTAACTTAAACAAATCGTTTCTTTAACTTAAACAAATCGCTTATTTAACTTAAACAAATCGCTTATTTAATTTAAACAAATGGTTTTTTTTGTTTTGAAAACAAATATTTTCTTAAATCAAGAATATTTGTACAGTAGAATCCGCTTATAATGACATCGAAGGGAAGTGACAAACAAGTCATACTAAGCGGACGTCATACAAAGCATAGTCTTAGAAAATACACAACTTCCTATTTTTATTAGATATTTAGTTTAATAGAGAAAAAAACTACAAATTGTGTGTATCTATTAATAAAAAAGAAACATGAACTGACACAAAACAAGCATATTAAAAACAGAATCACTGAGAATCAAAAGAAAAATGAGCCTAGCACCAAAGATCGTTGCAGGGAAATGAATGTTGGTCACATGATTTCTTAAAAATAGGTCATAATAAGCGACATGTCACTATAAGCGAAGTCATTATATCCGAACTTTGTTATATAGAATTTTATATGAAAACCAAACTTCACACTGCAATTACTTCATATTAAGCGGTTGGTCAATATAAGCGGAGTCATAATAAACGGATTCTACTGTATTTGTTTAACTTAAGCAAAGCTTGTTTGTATACGTGCAAGAATATATATATTCTTGGTTTGAACATTTTTCAAATATTTAAGTTAAGAATACTATTTACTTGCATTAATTAACATAAAAAAATTAAAAAGAAATTTAATTTTTACAATTTATTTAGTTCTATATTTACAATTAGATATTAATTACATATTAATATTTACTTTTGAATTATTATCCATAATTTTGTCCATAATCGCTGATGTTATTCATTTGTTTGCCATATCTCGTGTCTGAAATAACTGATGCAAGTTTATTATTTTATTTATATATTATATATAACCTTATTTAATCGTAACTTACCTAGGTATTATGTCTATTTGTTTTCCTGAAAAATTGAAATTTGAAATATTACCACTATCGCTAAACTACTTATCTTTTTTTGCCAACGTCGGCTGGGATGGGGATCGAACCTGCACTACACTTTCAGTCCATTCCAAAGGTATGCCGCTTAAGCACCAGAACTATCGAGGGTACTGTTATAAATTTTATTATTTGTTGGTGAATTACATGTTATAAGAACAATAATTATTCTAAATAAATTTATGCATTGTGGGAAAAAATAATTCGTCAAGTATTATATCAATGTCAGATAATGTTTAAAGTAAAAATCAACATTTAAAAAATATATCCATTTAATAATTCGCAATCCCTCACGTGTATATATTGAAGTGTTCTCGGCGAGATATCTCCAAAAAGTGCGCCGGCAGCTCGTAAAATGGGAACACTCAAAAAATCTTTCCCAGGACACGTGGTTTCAAGATGAAAATGAAATTAATCAAGTCGAAATCAATAAAAATTAAATATTTAATTTATTCAAAATTTCAAAATTAATTTTACCAAAGAGACCCTTTTGTAACTCACAAATTTGAGTTCTGGAAAGCGTGGTGTATTTGGTGTTAGTAAATACTAATGCGTTGCTATAAATGAAAATCAAGTACCTATACTCAAAAACAGCAAAACAACGCCACAAATTTTTAATTTCACAAACGCGTAATTTAAAAAGTTTAACAATTTGTATTGAGCTCAAATACCTTGTAATTGTGAAGAAACTCCTCATCTGACACGCAGGAACGTCGAACCATCGACCAAACGTTAATAAATTTTTAAAGTTAAAATTATTTAATTAAATTAACGAATCAGTAGATAAATATGCTTTTAATTTTAAAAATTAATAATCAGTTATGACTTTATTTCATTCATCAACTGCGCATGATTGCTAATAAAGCCAATAGAAATTTAGAATTTTTCCAGGAAATTTAATTTAAATAAAAATAATGTTTCAAATTAAGGGCCGAATTCATATAATCTAACAAGCCGTTAAAAATAAAAGTGGATTCCTATTGGCTTGTTAAAGTTCAGAAATGTTTTTTATTGGTTAACTAGAATCTTTTAGTTAGTCCGTATTATACTATATTATACTCCATTCGACGTTTCTCATTGGTTAGTTACTATTTTCATGTAAATTTTATACAAATTTTAGCATGGTCTCATACAGGCTTAAAACATAAAAACTAAAATTACTTGAAAAAAGTATAGAGTTATCAATCTTTGTATTTTTCATTTAAATCTATGAACCCCCCCCCCCCTCTTACAAAAGTTGCTGGATCCACCTCTGAAGTAAGTTAGTGTGCAAAAAATTATAATTTACATTATTTTTAGTATACCAAAACTTATAATCTAATGTATACAATACATAATAATGTATTTAAAATTTTATTTATTTTTATGATCCTTTAGCGCGCTGCTCAACACGTGTAAATAAAAATTGACAATGGCGATTAAAATTGATTTTAATAATTTAATTAATAATATTAATCATTATAATAATAATTTTTATTTATCAATATTATAGATATTATTTTATTATTATATTATTTTATTTTATTTATCAATTATTATAAAGAACAGGGTTTTAAGGTTTGGTTTTAAAGTATTAAAACTCGTTTGCGCATGACATCTTAAGAATATATAATATATATATAGATATTCTTGCAAGAAACATATTAATTCTTAAATTGAATATACCTACATTTCAGAACAAGAGTTCCTATTGTTTTATATTGAAAAAATCGATTTGTTGAATTTAAGAATAATATTCTTGCAAGAAACATATTAATTCTTAAATTAAAAACAATAGGTACTCTTGTTCTGAAATGTAGGTATATTCAATTTAAGAATTAATATGTTTCTTGCAAGAATATATTTATTCAAAATCAAGAATTTCACTTATTTGCCGCAAAAATTAGTATATGTTTAAAACAAGAAAATTGTTTTGGATCAAACAAATATATGCTCAAATCAAACAAATAATTTCAAATATATTGACATGAGCCGTGATAAATGAAAGATTTGAAAATTTCCACAATTGAAAATTTAATTTTATAATTTCTTAAATTTGAATGTTTTTAACTTTTGCTTGGACGAATGGAATTATTTGTAGTCATTTGTTGCACTAATAGTTATGGTGCGCAGAAACGTAATTTTATAGGTGGATTCTTTGTTCCGGAACCTGAAAGAGTTGGATTAATCAAGGATGAAAAAGCGTTTAATTTTGGAAATGTAATTTTTTTTATGTTTTGATTACTTACCTAATTTTAAATTAAAGTGTTGTGCGGTGGTAGCTTCTGCAATAGTTGGTACGCCTGAGAACTACAAAATAGTGTAATGATTTGTTGTATGGAAACTTTGAAATGTTTAACTTGGCAATGGATTCTTCAAATTTAGCGGGTGAGATTGACCAATAGGATTTTGACACGATTTTTCTAAAGCTGGATGAACAGGAAATGAAAAAAAAAGTTAGTTGCTGGAGAGAGTAGAGTAGTGTAGGAAGTCGAAGACGCAACGACTTCGTAGAAAATTTGGATGTTTGGATAATTTAATTTTGAAAAATGGTTTGCAATAATATTAAGCAACTAGAAAATGGATGGATTAGTAAGGAAGATTTACCCGTTTGCTGTAGTGTGAGGCCATCGACAAATTTTTTCAATTTATGGACATGGGAAGTTCATCCAACTCAATCTGATCTATTTGAAGCCATCTTATTGGTAAATTAACATCTTAATTAATTTAATTTTCGTGATTCCAACAATCATTTTTTGATATTTTCGACGAAATGCACTTAAATAATTTTGAGGTTAACTACGACGCACGCTATGAAAAATTTGAATCTTCGTATGCATTTGATAATTTATTTGCTGCACATTACTAATTAGGATCACTACTGGAACCATGATAATCGCTATTTTATTTTATTCGTTTAAGAAGATTAATTAATGTGTTTAACTTTTCGATGTGTTACATGCGTGTTAGTAGTTGCTACCAATTTCGTATCAGTGGTTCCAAAACTACCATCAATTTAAACTATTTGATTCGGCGACAGACTTAAATTTAAATGAGAACAATTTATAATTTTTTTTGTACAAATTTATTCCAGATTTATAAAATTTTATTGAACGCTATAATTGTCTTACAAGTTGTAGAAATTATTTGGAAATTAAATGTGTAAATTTGTAGGACAATTATGTGAAATATTTGATATTCCAACTAAGTTAAATGACATTAACGATAAGATTACGTTTCATTTGTATAATTCCTTTAGATTTGAATACAACATTCGTCTAAGTAAAGATTTGTTCATTCCCTGCATTTGAGTTTTATTTTGGTTGGGAAAATTTTCAAAGTTTTAATGGAACCTACTCCTGAGATCGTCTCGAAAGTGTAAACTCCGACTAACGAGCTACTGACCTCTTTAGTGCTTGTTCATCAGAACACGACATCTAATTTTGGCGCACGAACGTGGGGCTCCGAAAAACGAAAGTAGATTTTTACTGGATAGAGTTAATTATAGGATTTTTAAGATAAGGGGATTAATTTTGCAAGGTAAAGATAAAAATGGCGAGGATTTTTGAAAAACTTGATTTCACAAAATTACCATACCCAAAGGAAGTTTATGATATGAGGGAAATGGTAGTTACGCATAGAAGCTCATCAAGGAATAGATGCGTGAGTAGGGTTGTTTGGAATAGGTATCTGGAATTGTTAAAAAAGGGTTTGGCAGAGAATGAGTGGACTGAGATTAATAAAAAATTGTTTGAGAGAAATTTACCAAGAATTAGTTTCAGTTTTGATAAAAAAAGGGAACAGAATGAACTTCAGTTCTTGAGTAATAGAGATGAAGAAAATGAAATTATGGGATTAGTCAAACATGGAGTAATGGCTCTCGCGAGCAAGGAAGGATTTGATTTAGGTAAAATTAGGAAAGAAACAGAGGAGAATGAGCTGGCTTATCTTAACAAAAAGTATGAGGAATCAAATCAAATAAAATCTAACAATCAAAAATTAGAGGATAATAATAAAAATGTTGATAATCAATTAGAGGGTGTAAATAAAATTTTAGGGGATGTTAATAAAAACGAGGATGAAAAACTTAATTGCTCAGATGGGGTAGATGATAAATTAGGGAAACTTTTAGAAAGCGAAGTTGAACAAAAAAATAAAGCAAGTGACAAAAATATTCTAGTTAATGAAGAAAGTTTGACTACTCCAAAGTGTTTAAAAACTTTAGAAAATAATGAAATTTGTCAACCAAAAATTATAATAGAAAATTTAGTAACAACGAATGAAAAGGTTGAAGGGGCAATTGACGGGATAAAGGTTTCAAAGACTCAGGAACATCAAACTGAGGGGTCATTAGTTAATAGGGGTAGTAAACAAATAGAAAATAATGATAAAATGAATAAAACAAAAAAAGGATGATGTGATTGTAGAACAGCAAATGACATGTGCTATAAATCGTCTGACTGATATGATGATACTAATGTCTAGTGAACTTACTGATATTAAATCAAAAATGGAAAGTAAATTTACTGAGATAGAATCAAAAATGTTTAATAAATTTACTGAGATGGAAGCAAAAATGGATAATAAATACTCTGCTATTGAAACAAAAATGGAAAATAAATTCTCAGAATTAAAAGGGGATATTAAAAACGATAGGATTCAATTAGAAAAATTAGACAAAATTGTAGACAAACTAATATCAATAGAAAAGAACAATAATTTAGATCAGAGTAAAAAAATAAATTGCAAAGGTATTCAAATAGAGGAGGAAAATTTGATTGCTTCAATCTGTCCTATCAATAATAAATTTTTGGTACCTGCAATCGCAGAGGAGCTTTTGAAAATAAAATTTGAGGGGATAGAGAAAGTTTGTAATCAGAATGGGGAAGTAGGTCAAATTAATCAAATTGTAGATAAAAATTTAATTACTGTAGATTGTCCCATTAAGAATGAAAATTTAATTATTGAGAGTTGTCTCACCAAAGATGAATATTTGGAACCGATAATTGCAAATGTAAAACTAATTATTTATGAAATTTGTGATAACATTGTAGAAACTATTATTGAAAAAACAAAAATTTATACTAGAAAACAAATTAAGGGGATGAAATTTAGAAAATTAAAATTCAAAAGGAAATTAAAATTTACAAAGTACCCAGGTATAAATAAAACTAAAAGAAAGGAATTTAAATTTAAAGTAGAAATTTTAAAAATTTATTCAAAAGAGGAGGCATTAGCCGAATTGAAAATTTGTAAAGCGAACGATGAAGAAGACGAACAAGAAAAATTGGGTTATTTCATTAAACAAAATTTTGAAAATTTTGAAAATAATAAAAGTGACAAAAATTCAAAATTTATCAAATTGATAATTTTGTGTAAATTAATTTCTTGCACGAAGAAAGTTGCAGGAAAGGAATGGCTGTGTGCCATGTTAAAATGGGCCTATCGCAGGGTGCGATGGAAATAATTTGAAAATAAAAACTTAAATTGATAAAGATCAGGAAAATTGAAATTAAAAACAATAGCAATTAACATGGATTTAGAAAAAGTTTAAGAGATTAGAAAAATTTGAATAAAATTAAAAATTTGTAAATAATCTGATTGATTAATTGGTGAATTAAATTTAATAGTTTTGTAAGATAAGTTAAAATTAGGGGATAATTGTAAATTAGATTAATTCGATTAAAATTAAAAATTGTAAATTTGATAACAGAGAAAATTAAAAATAAAATTATGAGTATGATCATCAAACATTCCTGAAAATTATTGAAATTAAGAATTTAAAAATTAAAACATGAGTGGAATAAAGGTTTTATAGAGGTACTAAGTAATTTTAATTAATTAAGGTTTTTCTGAAAATAAGATGGAAAATTACAACAAATTTAATAATGTAAAATTGATATCGTATTGAGCAAGAAAATTGAAAATAAATAAAAAGATTGATGATTATCTAAAGAATTTGTTACTGTGAGATTTTGGAATTTAATAATTTTAAGGGGTTTAATTAAAATGGGAAAATTAATAAAGAATTATGAATTGAGATTAAAGTGAATTGATATGAAATTTATGAATAATTGATTGGGAAATAAAATAAAATGATTAAAGTAATTTGAAAGCCACAGTAAAGGATTTAAGTAAATAAAAATTAATTGGAGGATTGAGATTCAGTAAAATTGCAAGGTACGAGTGAAAATTTTAGAATTGTTAAATATCCACAAGGGAGAAATTAAGATTTTGAAAAATTGGGAGGTATTTGGATGAAATTTGAATTCTATCAGTTTTGATGAATGAATTAAAGTTACATAGTTGAAGAAATTGTTTTGATGAATTAGTCATGAAATTTGTAAATAAAAATTGTAAATGTGATTAGTTAAAATTAAAGTAAATAAGAATAAGGGTGAAAATTATAGTTTTGAGGCCAAATAAGTTTGTTAGTTGGGATTTTCATTTGATTTTGTAAATAGTTGTAATAAATTTAATAGTGGGAAATTTGAAAATTAAACGTATAGGGAGATTTTTTTTTGTTATTTTACTCACAATTTTTTTTTATAAATAAAAAATTGATTTGTAAAAGAAGGGGATGTTGACATGAGCCGTGATAAATGAAAGATTTGAAAATTTCCACAATTGAAAATTTAATTTTATAATTTCTTAAATTTGAATGTTTTTAACTTTTGCTTGGACGAATGGAATTATTTGTAGTCATTTGTTGCACTAATAGTTATGGTGCGCAGAAACGTAATTTTATAGGTGGATTCTTTGTTCCGGAACCTGAAAGAGTTGGATTAATCAAGGATGAAAAAGCGTTTAATTTTGGAAATGTAATTTTTTTTATGTTTTGATTACTTACCTAATTTTAAATTAAAGTGTTGTGCGGTGGTAGCTTCTGCAATAGTTGGTACGCCTGAGAACTACAAAATAGTGTAATGATTTGTTGTATGGAAACTTTGAAATGTTTAACTTGGCAATGGATTCTTCAAATTTAGCGGGTGAGATTGACCAATAGGATTTTGACACGATTTTTCTAAAGCTGGATGAACAGGAAATGAAAAAAAAAGTTAGTTGCTGGAGAGAGTAGAGTAGTGTAGGAAGTCGAAGACGCAACGACTTCGTAGAAAATTTGGATGTTTGGATAATTTAATTTTGAAAAATGGTTTGCAATAATATTAAGCAACTAGAAAATGGATGGATTAGTAAGGAAGATTTACCCGTTTGCTGTAGTGTGAGGCCATCGACAAATTTTTTCAATTTATGGACATGGGAAGTTCATCCAACTCAATCTGATCTATTTGAAGCCATCTTATTGGTAAATTAACATCTTAATTAATTTAATTTTCGTGATTCCAACAATCATTTTTTGATATTTTCGACGAAATGCACTTAAATAATTTTGAGGTTAACTACGACGCACGCTATGAAAAATTTGAATCTTCGTATGCATTTGATAATTTATTTGCTGCACATTACTAATTAGGATCACTACTGGAACCATGATAATCGCTATTTTATTTTATTCGTTTAAGAAGATTAATTAATGTGTTTAACTTTTCGATGTGTTACATGCGTGTTAGTAGTTGCTACCAATTTCGTATCAGTGGTTCCAAAACTACCATCAATTTAAACTATTTGATTCGGCGACAGACTTAAATTTAAATGAGAACAATTTATAATTTTTTTTGTACAAATTTATTCCAGATTTATAAAATTTTATTGAACGCTATAATTGTCTTACAAGTTGTAGAAATTATTTGGAAATTAAATGTGTAAATTTGTAGGACAATTATGTGAAATATTTGATATTCCAACTAAGTTAAATGACATTAACGATAAGATTACGTTTCATTTGTATAATTCCTTTAGATTTGAATACAACATTCGTCTAAGTAAAGATTTGTTCATTCCCTGCATTTGAGTTTTATTTTGGTTGGGAAAATTTTCAAAGTTTTAATGGAACCTACTCCTGAGATCGTCTCGAAAGTGTAAACTCCGACTAACGAGCTACTGACCTCTTTAGTGCTTGTTCATCAGAACACGACAATATATAAATTCTTGAATTAAAAATTTCTTTTTATCAGTGTATTATTCTGTATTATAGTATTATTGTACAAATTTTCTCCAGTGACTGACCCCTCGGTAAAATGAATAGTACATACAAAAAACTGACTGGTAACCCCATCACCACTATTCAAGCAGATTTAATAGATTAATTAAAAAACTTAATGAACATAGTTACATTGATGACATCACCAGAAAATCTCTAAATAAATACAACTCTTTGTTTTTTATAACTTACCAAAACCCCATAAAGATTTTCTTTCCATTTCATTGGCCAAATTTGTAAACAAAATATTAAAGAATGTGTTCTCAGCATGTTCATTTAATGTTAAAAACACAATAGAAGCGAGAGATAAGATTATCGTATACAAATTACAGCAGAACTATGTACTGATCTTGTTTAATTCGATCCCCAATCGAATTTTGGGGTGAAATTGGTGTCAATCTTTAGATTCTAAATGAGCTTCTACTTTTTTTTAGCCTCAACCGGTGTAGAGTTATTCACGAAATAGTTGGGGAGGGGGCTGTAGACGTGTTTTTCTATTTTTCCTCTCATTTTGCATTTTTTGGGTGAAATTGGTGTCAAACGTTAGAGCTTCGTTAGAACCTGAATGAGCTTTCATTTGTATCATTTTAAATTCATTTTCTACAAAGCTACGGGAATTTCAAATTTTCCAGTGCTCTGAGCAAGTTCCGTACGATAATTCTCAAGTTTAATTCTATTTTATCAAATTTAAATTTTTTTTACATTAAAAAAACTAATCCTGATTGCCATTATGATTTTGATAATAAATAAAACTGAAAGAATTAATTTTACAAAACTTTTCGGCTTATTTTTTTTTTGTAATTTGACTATTGTTTGTGGCCGAAACTTTGACAGAGAGTTAATTTATTTTTGTTTGGCGTTCCAAGAGTTCCAACATAATTCTTAAAACATCGTGTTAGGATTATCTTTGTATTTGCTATTAGGTTTGTTACCACTTTTATCATACATTTTTTGTGCAATAAAATGAAAATTGTATTTGTAAAATCATGAAGTCTTGCACCAGGACTACGATAAGATTTATTAATTCTTAAACACTCTGTACAATAATTTCTTCTTCTGATCTGACATTATTTATTGAAGTGACAGTAGGGTAAATATAACCTCAAAAATATAATTCTTGTGATTTTTCAATTACGTATGGACAATTTACTTATTTTTAATAAGAAACTTGATTATTAGTAGAATAATCGATTGTGTAAATAAACTACATAAAATATGATTTCATCAATTGAAATACCACTTCGTGACACCGACGAGGTAAGTCGCAGTTTATAAATAAATATGACGAGATGGGATGCTTAATTATATAAACAAAATTATTAAAAAAAACTTTGTAGGTGATCGAATTATGCATAGATCAACTACCTGACGGTGACGAAGTGCTGGGTATTTTACGACAAGAAAATTCACCACTAAATATTTGGGTTAATCTTGCTGTACGATCTTTTTGGTACTCAAATTTCCAACGTTAAATGATTCATTTTTTAGGTAGAATACTACAAGCAGAATAAAATCGACGATTTTATTAAGATTCTTGAAAGTTCGAGACAAGATGCAAACACATCTTACAGAGATTTTGAAAAAGATCAAATGCGAGCCTTGGATATGCTGGCTGCATATTATGTTCAAAAAGCTAATCACGAAAAGAGTAAGGATAAAAAACGAGAATTATTTAACAGGGCCACGGTTTTGTACACAACTGCTGATAAAATTATCATGTATGACCAGGTCTGTGAAAGACATTTTAAAATTTCCTTTCTAATTGAAGGAATTTTTAGAACCATCTTTTGGGAAGAGCTTATTTTTGTCTTTTGGAAGGCGATAAGATGGAACAAGCAGATGCACAGTTCAATTTTGTCCTTCAGCAGTCGCCCAATAACATTCCCACTTTACTGGGAAAAGCTTGCATTGCATACAATAAAAAGGATTTTAGGGGAGCTTTAGCTTATTACAAGAAGGCTTTGAGGACAAATCCAAATTGTCCTGCTGCTGTCCGCTTGGGCATGGGACATTGCTTTATGAAACTTGGCAACCAGGAAAAAGCTCGATTGGCGTTTGAGAGGGCTTTGCAGTTAGATCCACAATGTGTTGGTGCCCTGGCGGGCTTATCAATTTTGAAGATGAACGAGCAACAGCCGGATTCTATCCGAAGTGGAGTACAAATGCTGTCCAAAGCTTACACGATCGATCCTGCAAATCCCATGGTTCTCAACCATTTAGCAAACCATTTTTTTTTCAAGAAGGATTACAATAAAGTGCAGCACTTGGCTTTGCATGCTTTCCACAACACTGAAAATGAAGCCATGCGTGCTGAAAGTTGCTACCAGTTAGCTAGACAGTATCACGTACAAGGGGACTACGATCAAGCCTTCCAATATTATTATCAAGCAACCCAATTTGCACCTCCTGCTTTTGTTCTTCCACATTTCGGTTTAGGACAGATGTACATCTATAGAGGTGACTCAGAAAATGTAAGGATTAAATTTTGTTCAAAAACTTCAAAAATTTCTTAAAATGCAATTTTAGGCAGCTCAGTGCTTTGAGAAAGTTTTAAAAGCGCAACCTGGTAATTACGAAACCATGAAAATTTTGGGATCACTCTATGCAAATTCTACTTCACAATCCAAGAGGGACATTGCCAAAACTCATCTTAAAAAGGTGACAGATCAATTTAGTGAAGACATAGAAGCATGGATTGGATTGGCTCAAATTTTGGAACAGTCTGATTTGCATGGTGCTCTAAATGCCTACGGAACTGCAATTAAAATCTTGAAGGAAGATATGAAATCTGATGTGCACACCGAAATTTTGAACAATGTTGGAGCTCTTCATTACAGGTGCGGAAAATTTGTCAAACAAATTAATTGCACCTAACTATAATTTTAACTCTTAAAATTAATAATTACAAAGATTTGCTAATAATTAATATAACAAAATTCAAAAAAGGTGTTTAAATAACGATAATATTTATTATTTAAATACTTTCTTATTTTTAAGATTGAATAATTTGGAAGAAGCAAAGAAATATTTAGAGGAAGCTTTAAGTCGTGCTAAATCAGAATCTGAACAAGATCCTCAATATTGTAACTCAATTTCTGTCACCATCACTTACAATTTAGCCAGGCTGAACGAGGCTTTGTGCATTTTTGACAAATCCGAAAAGTTATACAAGGACATCATAAAAGAGCATCCCAATTATGTTGACTGTTATTTGAGGCTTGGCTGCATGGCCAGAAACAAAGGGCAAATTCACGACGCCTCGGGATGGTTCAAAGAAGCCCTTCAGATTAACACCGAACACCCAGATGCTTGGTCTTTGCTGGGAAACTTGCATTTAGCTAAAAACGAATGGGGACCCGGCCAGAAGAAGTATGAAAGAGTCCTGAAGGTAATTTAGTTTTTGTTTTTGTAAAGTAGTAATTGTATTGTTAATTTTCAGAATCCTGCTACATCACAAGATTCTTATGCTTTGATCGCTTTAGGGAACGTTTGGCTCCAAACGCTGCATCAACCAACAAAAGAGAAAGACCGCGAAAAGAGACATCAGGAGCGAGCGTTATCGATGTATAAACAAGTACTAAAAATAGATCCAAAGAATATTTGGGCTGCGAATGGTATAGGAGCAGTTTTAGCTCACAAGGGTGCAGTTAACGAAGCTCGCGATATTTTTGCACAAGTTCGAGAAGCAACTGCAGATTTTTGCGATGTTTGGCTAAATATTGCTCATATTTACGTTGAGCAACATCAATATGTTAGTGCCATACAAATGGTGAGTGTAATGAAAGTTATGCTAATTTTGACTCAAAATTTACTCCTACTTTTTTTAGTACGAAAATTGTTTGAGAAAATTTTATTCGTATCATAACGTAGAAGTTTTACAATACTTGGCTAGAGCTTACTTTAAACATGGAAAATTAAAGGATGCAAAGATGGTGTTACTTAAAGCTAGGCGCGTTGCGCCCCAGGATTCGGTGCTTCTTTACAACATAGCGCTGGTTTTGCAAAGGTTGGCCATTCAAATACTGAAAGATGAGAAATCGACTCTTCAAGCTGTGTTGCAAGCCGTACATGAGCTGGGATTGTCGATGAAATATTTCATTTACTTAGCAGAAGGAGATCTAAGCGATAAAATGCGGTTTGATTCGCGTTTGGCAAGCATGGAGGCTCAACAGTGTCGTGATTTGTTAACACAGGCGCAACACCACGTCACAAGAGCTAAGAGAGTAGATGAAGAAGATAGGCTAATGAGAAGAAAGCAAGAGGATGAACGGTTGGCTTTCAAGTTGAAACAGTTGGAGGAACAGGTAAGAAATTTTGTTAATTAAATCGAAAAGTGGTTTACTTGGTTCGTTGTTTAGAAAAAACTTGAAGAAGAAATGCGCGTCAATAAGGAGCAGATGTTGCAAAAACGACAAGAATTTAAAGAGAAAACGAAGAATGCGATGGTGTTTAATGACATGCCACATGAAAAACAGAAGGGTAGAGGACGCAGTCGCAAAGATCAGTATATCAGTGATTCTGGAGGAAGTGAAATGGAACATGTTCGTCATGGAGATGCCACAAGAGAGAAGAAGAGGCGTAGGAGTGGTGATAGAAAGAAAGAACATAGAAGGAAGTTGGTAGCAGGTAGAAAAAGGAGAGAGAGAGGAGGTGATGGTTCTGATTCAGATAGTGACAGACCAAAAGGTAAGCGTAGTCGTAAGAAGTTTAAAAGCTCAAGAGCTGAAGAGGATGGTCTTACTGCTAAACAAAAGAGTCGTATTGTGTCCAAAGCTACAATTTCTACTAGTGAATCTGATAGTGATGAAGGAAAGCTTAAAATTGCTAGTGGAGATGAAAGTGATCGAAGCGGTGGTAAGAGGGGTCTCAAGAGAAGAATCTCTTCCGGTTCTGAACGTTCTAGTAGATCCAGGTCGCGTTCTAAAAGCAATTCACGTAGTAGATCTCGTTCTAGATCCAGGAGTGCATCCAAGTCTAGAAGCGTCTCCAGATCCAGGTCTAAATCAGTCTCAAGGTCAAGATCAAAATCTGGTTCAAGGTCTGCTTCACGTTCAACATCTCGTTCCAAGTCAAAGTCGAGGTCTCCTTCCAAGTCAAAATCGCGTTCTCCTTCCAAATCAAAATCGCGATCTCCTTCCAAATCAAAATCACGGTCTCCATCAAGGTCCAAATCGCGGTCTCCTTCTAGATCAAAGTCAAGATCTCATTCTACGTCAAAATCTAGAAGCAGAAGTAGAAGTAGATCTTCAAATAAATCAGGAAGTGGAGGTGGTTCAAGGGCTTCCAGTCCGGCACGTAGTAATCACGATAGTGATTAAGCATTTTTATCTTTGTGCATGTTGATTATTTACAGTAGAAATAGTTTGATTTATTATTCTGTTATGCAGAAATGCAATATTAAGTTTTATGATGCAGTTTTAATTTTACTTGTTGAAGAAATAAATTTTAGTGGATTTAACATTTTGTTTGATTTTGTAATTTCTCATCCTTTTCCTGAAATTAGAAAAGGTCAATTAAAATTAAGACCCACATTGGTATTACAGATTTTACTTGTTTAATCTTAAATAATGTCATTTTTAGGCTTAAAATG
This sequence comes from Rhagonycha fulva, assembly GCA_905340355.1. Taxonomy (NCBI): domain Eukaryota; kingdom Metazoa; phylum Arthropoda; class Insecta; order Coleoptera; family Cantharidae; genus Rhagonycha; species Rhagonycha fulva. The sequence goes on from HG996556.1 coordinate 44,293,504, forward strand.
CTAAAACGTAGAACACTATTTCATATACATAAAACATATACCATTTTTTTTAAACAAAATTGCTTTTATCAAATAATAGTCGATGTATTTTCAATATTTTATTTTTAATTGTAAAATAGTCTGGGAGCCAGCGACCAAAAAGTGCAAGAGTTTTGGAAAACTTGGTAACTTTTAGATCAGACATTATTTTGGTCATAGATACCCGGGATACACTCATGCCCGTACTAATAGTCGAGGATCAATTCTAGATCGTAACAACGATCTTGGCGTAACAAATAGTCCCGGCTTCGGGTAAGATCGGTGAATTCTAGATTTGATCTTGGATTTGGTAATATATCTAGTAATATTTAGTTAGTTTCTATTTATAACCATTATTAGTATCTATTTTATAACCATAATTTTTTATTTTATTATTAATTTTTAAAAAAATTTTAATTTTTAATATTATATCGTCGTTCCTGTTCAGTTCCTATAATTAAAGTTTTTAAAAATTATTTAATTATTATGAGGGTTAATGCACTATGACAACATAGCAAACACGCATGCGCCACAATGATCCGAGGATTAATCCTGGTCAAAGCAAGATCGGTTTTCGAGGTTCAATATTGATCTCGGATCGTGTTCAATCCAGGATTATTACGACTATTGGTAGCATTTTTGAACGATCCGAGAATTAATCCTTGATCTCGGATTGATCCTCGACTATTAGTACGGGCATCAGCAATTTTAATTAGTACTCCCAAAGTAATTTGGAAAAGCTAAAAATTCATCAGTGTAGCTAGTGGATGCAATAAAAAATTCGAAAGAAATGGTCAGACTGTTTAATAATCGAACGCGTGGTGTCAGCATTACTCCAAACATGTCGCAAAAATTAAGTATCTGCAAATGATTTGGAAAAGCTGAAATTTGGAAATATGGCGATTTACTCGTCCTATACATGAAATAAACAGTCGGACATCAATTTGACAAAATTGTGTCAAACATTAGAGCATCAATGGGGTTCCATTATTTTCGTTTGAGCTTCAACCATCGCGGTTGTGTTTTTTTTTTCATTAGTTTTTCAAACACGAATTTCATTTCAAATTTGTGAAAACTTGAAGGGGGGCCATGTTGCTCCCAATTGGAATTTTTTAGAAAAAAATAAGTTGGTTTTTTGAAATTAAATTGAAAAATTCTAAAAAGAATGGAACTGGGAGGAATTCAGAAAAGAAAAAAATCATATTTTGGAAAGGTTTTGGAAAAGAAAAGAGGATGTGACAAAAGCGCAGCCGCATATTTTGTTGAGGTGGACCTATCGTCGAGCGCGATTGAAAAATGATGGAAGTCACTAATATCCAACAAAATAGAAAAGTGGATGAATAAACAAATGTACGGCGAATGGAAATTGATAAAATTTAAGTTTGGTTGTAAATCTGACTGCCAAACTAATTTAGTAGTCTAGGTTTTTTAGTTGTATGCGGTGAGATGACCATTTAGTGATATTTTCTCAATCCAAATATTAGGGGTTGGATTTGGATCTCATAAATATCAGGGAGGAGATGTGTCATATTTTTTTATGTATAATTTTAAAATTTTTATGTTTTTATATTTATCTTATTTTATTTTTATTTTATAAATTTAAAATTTTGACGCTCCTGGTGTGAGAACCAAGAACAAGGCTCGTCAAGTCGCATGGATGTGTGATTTTTGAGTTTTTGAAAACTGAAAAAAATGGATTGAATTTTTTAAAAAATAAAACCATATTAGTTAAATCGAGTGTTCTATTTATTTTAGTATAATTTGGAAAAGAAGAGACTGAAGATTCATAAAAATAATTAAATTAAAATTTCAAGGAAAATTTTTGGTTTTAAATAATGTAAGGTCGCACATGAGAGAAGCGATAAAAAAAATACATGCATCGGTAAATCCGCCGAAGTTTTAAGTATTTTGAATAAGTTTATTTGAAAAGTTTTATTGTAATTTTTGAAAATAATATTGGTACGGAAATTTCTACTACAATAATATTATAAATGTGTGTACATATTGGTGCAACTAAGGGTGGCCTAATATGCTCCCAAAATCTAAATTATCTCGCTCAAAATTCCCAAAAATTATTAGTTTTTTTTGAAAACTTTTTATTTTAGCCCCTTCCTCTCAAACTTTTGACCCTATTTTAAGCCTGTATGACACGATGTTAATTAGTAGCTATCGGACGTTTTTCATTGGTTAGTTACCATTTACATGTAAATTTTATGTAAAATTTAGCACCGTGTCATACAGGCTTTATAAATAATAAAAAAAATTATTGAATGTATTTACAAAGCGCCGGCAGAAGTGTACATTTACGTACTTTTTCTGTAACATATAACTAATATTCATTAAAAAAATTTCCGCAGGAACTTGAGGTTATCAAAATAAAATTGCATCGGACCCAAAAAAATAAACATTTTAAAAATACTAAAAAGTGTGATCAAAGTTGTTTCCACGGATTTGATAGGTATCTAGAATGATCACAAATCGATCACCGAAGAAGTCCTCCCCGAAATACTGTACACCCCCCCAGAAATACAGTGGGTTAGGGAGTATCTCCTTCTCACGCACACTTTGCCACACCGCTTAATGCTGGAAATAGACGGAAAGTATGCCCACACCTAAAAACCGGAATGGTCTCTACCGGGAAACTACGGACCACACACTTGTGTTTACCTGCCGGTTGTATATATCTAATAAGTTCTAACACGACTATAGTGAGATGTACCACTTCTAGTAATTTTATTTTGAAATGTAAACAGTATTAATTGGTTTAATTTATAAATAAAAATAAGGTACAAAATTTCCTTTTAAGTAGTAGAAGGACTTAGAAAAAAAAATTTAGTATTATTTTCGTGATTTACTTCCACGAATGCAAGTTTTATGAGTCGAGAAATCCGGAATAAAATAATAATTTCAATGTTGAAATAATTTATATTTTATAAACACAAAATTAAAATATACAAAATTGTGGTGTTTTGTTCTCACCGGACTACTCAGAACTAACTTTAATTTTAAGACAACTAATTTTTTGGTCCGGAATGGGACGTTTCGGCGCAGCCGGTTCGGCGCGACCGTTTCGGCGTGGCCGGTTCGGCGCGAGCCGGTTCGGCGCGAGCCGGTTCGGCGCAAGCCCATTTCGGCGCGAAACCGTTTTGGCGCAATCCCATTTCGGCGCGAGCCAGTTCGGCGCGAAGACTTTTCGGCGCGAGCCGGTTGGGCGCAAAGGTTTTTCGGCGCAAGCCCATTTTGGCGCAAACCAGTTTGGAGCGAAGACTTTTTGGTGCAAATAATTACAAACATTTAATTTTCCTTGAATTTTAGTCTTTGAATTTTTTTCTTTGAATTTTAGTCAGGCAGACATTAGATACAAAAAGATACAACTATTCATCTAATAGTTACAAAATAATCATTTGAGTCTGACTTTAATCGCACTTGGTTAAGTTTTTTTCTGATAAAGACTAGAAGTTCTATGAGCGTGGAATCGTTACCAGAAAGATGGCAAAAGGTCATCAGACAAAATGGAAAATATATAATAAATTGATTGAAGTTTATTTTTAGTATAAAAACAAATTGCAACAGAGACGTGCTCAAGGGGGGGGGTTGAGGAAATACTAGAAAGCCGGCAGTTTTTAATCTAGAATTGGGGTTTTTGTATAATCGATTTTTAAACAATACAATACAAAAAAAAATTATTAACCACACTACATAATATTCATCAATATTTATAATTTTTTAAACTTTTTTTTATTGTTATTTTTGTTTTTATCTAATAGAATGTCAATACAGAGCATTATATAAGGGGGGGGGGGGGGGGTTGGGGGTTTAAACCCCTTGCATGACATAGCTATGAAGTAAAAAAAGTTTTAAAAGCTTTTTTTTTGGTAAAACCCTTCTCGTAGCATAAAAAAAATGTGTTTTAGGTAACCCCTCCCCACATGACTTATGTCTAGCTACGGTCCTGTGTCAATATGACATCCATAGTTTTCTGTAAGTTAAAATGCATATATGATTAATTGAATAAACCATTAATTAAACCGACCGATCAGATAAAAGTCAAATAATAAATAATTTTCTACATAATAATGATTTATGTTTGTTAGCGTGAGCCAAAATATTTGCAATAAATGAAGCTAAAATAATATTCTTCTCGATTTTCTATATTTAGGTTCTTCTACTGTCTTCACACACACCTATGATAAACTGTGTTTTGATATAGTAATACTGTTATAGTTGATTACCAACCTAATAATACCAAATTAGGTTGGTATTACTTACTCAACGCATTTATTTAAAATTATTAGTCAGGGCAGAGTATTTCATTAACGTCATATACAGGTCCGGGTTCAGGTTTAGTAATCCTCACTTATTCTAACACGGCCTTCCTGCCATTGTCGCGTCCCCGTGACTTTTTTTTTTTTTGAATTTTGAATAACGCCATAAATAACTCGGCCGCAACGCCTTAAATAACTCGGCCGCAACGCCTTAAATAACTCGGCCGCAACGCCTTAAATAACTCGGCCGCAACGCCTTAAATAACTCGGCCGCAACGCCTTAAATAATTCGGCCGCAACGCCTTAAATAATTCGGCCGCAACGCCTTAAATAACTCGGCCGCAACGCCTTAAATAACTCGGCCGCAACGCCATAATAATTTGGTTCTACCGTCCGTAATAGTTATTTATGCACCAAGTCCTGAAAGTGCATCTTCTTGGAATGAGCGCGGAAAATTATAGACTGAGGCGCAGACGAAGTCTATAACCACGCAAATGCCAAAAAGGCACCTTAAGGATAAAGCGCATAAACTATTTTATGTGTAATTGGAATGAAATGCACATTTTCTGCAAAAATGTACGATAATAATTTAACGAAATACGTATGTTGCTAAGCAATAAAATATTTAAAATTCACAAAATACGTCAAAAATATATGTCAAAGTGTACATTTTAGTAGGATTGCACATAAAACAATTGAAGTTTTGACATTTCTGTACTGTAAACAGCTACTTTCAGTATTGTTTTGTATATGTGAAAATGTACATTATAGTATAAATGTACTTACCAAAGAAAAGCAATAAATCAAATTGCTTCACTAGTCATATTTTCCCCAAAATTGTCTGTTAAACCAGCCTCTCAACTGTTCATAAGTAGCCTCTTTCACTAGTTTCTCCAACCTCCAAATACGCAATAACGTTCGTTAGCCAGTATTTCTATAACTTTGCTTAGTCCCAAAAACCTCCCGCTTAGTTTTCTAAATCCTACTGTTGCCAAATCCTATTTCAAGGACTTTTCAATAGATCAGACAAGACTTTTATCACTGATTTTACCTGTCCGCCACCTCTGGGCACTCCCACATTTATAAGGTACAATTCAACATCTTCTCGTTTAAAACAATTAACGAATTCCGATGAAGTGAAAATTTTCGCTTTATCAGTCATGACTGCCCCTGGATGCCAGCTCGTTTAAACAAAGAACCCAAAGTAACTATAGACTGTTTAGAAGTTTTGTTCTCTACGAGAGCAAATATACGGATACTTCAGAAATGCGCCAATCACAACCAAGATTACGGTGCATTCACCAATATACAAAAATCATCCAACGCTCGGGACTCCACCTTTCCACTCTTCGTCCATTCCTGACAACACACTTATATCACTATCCAGTACATATCAAATTCGGGGTCTCATCATTGAGAACTACGCCAAGTTCAATCCATAATTTCCCATGACAACGCACAATCCGGGACGCCGAATCGTCTTCCAACCAATCAATCTACGCCAGGGGTTCCCAACCTTTTTGCACCTGCGTACCACCTGGGGAAAATTTTTAAAAACTGGAGCTAGAATAGCGAGTTTTTAACGATTTTTTAAAGATTAAAATTTAAAATATCAACATTAGGAGTAATGGAACTTATCTTCACTCTTGCACACATCACTTACGCGTACCACCTGAAACGTTCCCGCGTACCACCAGTGGTACGCGTACCACCGGTTGGGAGCCCATGATCTACGCTAGGAATACAACTACTGTCTATCGACTTCTCTTCCAGGAGCTTGCAAGGCGGTAGACTCAAAGCCAATTTTGCAATCCTCAGCTACAAGTTGAATTTCTTTACTATTATAACACTTCTTTTGCTTCTTAATTTAGATTTCTTTCATTGCATGCTTCGGGTTTTCTGAATATTTACAGTCTTTCTTTGAATGACCTATTTTTTTTACAGTTGAAACACTTTTTTGATAATTTCCGTTTTTCTCATACGATTGCATAGTATCTAGCTTGAGTTGTTTTGGTACTCTTCGATGATCATCTTTGATTTCGCTATCATATTGTCGAAGTAAAGCTTTAAGATCTTGTTGATTCTTTGGTACATTTATTCGTATTCTTTGTCGAATAATATCGTTATTTATTCCACCAATGGAACGTATTACTTTCTGCCATTCCAGTTGAGGTTGGTACTACGTATTTTCTCTATTCCGTATTCACATAAACTAACAAGGTTTGAACTTTCTATATTAGCTGCCTTGTTTAGCTTCGTGTGCCATGTTTCTTGTTTGGGGAACGTTATTCAAAAGTCATACACAAATTATTCCAACTCCTATCAAATGGTTTCCATCCATCGAAAAACTTTATTTTTCATTTTCTCGTAGAGCGTCTTCCTCTTTCAATATCATAATGAAATCGGATATTTTAGTTCGTTTCTTTAAATCGTTTATTTGTTCAATCCATTATTCATCAATCAAAAATTTGCTATTAACGGCATCGTGCGTTTGTTCTAAGTCCATCGGATATCCGTCCGGATTTTGAATTGCATTTTGGGAATCTTCTGCATTTTGATTCATTTTAAACCAAACGAGAGAAAAAAAATAAAACACAAAACCAACAAAAACAAAAAAAAACACGACAAAAAAAAAACTTATCCGTTTGCAGTTAAACGTTGGTTCGAATTCCACTTCTGATGTTAGCGTGAGCCAAAATATTTGCAATAAATGAAGCTAAAATAATATTCTTCTCGATTTTCTATATTTAGGTTCTTCTACTGTCTTCACACACACCTATGATAAACTGTGTTTTGATATAGTAATACTGTTATAGTTGATTACCAACCTAATAATACCAAATTAGGTTGGTATTACTTACTCAACGCATTTATTTAAAATTATTAGTCAGGGCAGAGTATTTCATTAACGTCATATACAGGTCCGGGTTCAGGTTTAGTAATCCTCACTTATTCTAACATGTTTATAAAAAGTATTTTATGCCTATGATATTAAATTCTTGGGCCGAATCTGTTTGCGCCAAATTGGCTCGCGCCGAATTGGCCTCGCGCCGAACCGCCTTGCGCCGAACCGTTCTCGCGCCGAACCGGCTCGCGCCAAACCGTCTTTGCGCCGAACCGTTCTCGCGCCGAACCGTCTTCGCGCCGAACCGCCTCGCGCCGAACCGCCTCGCGCCGAACCGACCTCGCGCCCAACCGGCTCGCGCCGAACCGCCTTCGCGCCGAACCGGCTGCGCCGAAACGGTCGCGCTGAATCGGCTGCGCCGAAACGTCCTAGACCGTTTTTGGTCAGTATCTTTATCATTAAATGGTCAGTATTTTTTTTGAATAAATGGTCCGTATTTAATAATATTTTGGTTAAGATAAATATTTAATTTATTATACCTATCTATCTGATGTTCTGATAGGGTCGAAATTTCCGCCTCTGTAACAATAGGTTCTTCATTAGAGGGGCAAATATTTATATTGAATTGAATTTTCTCATGGCATTGAAGAAATTCTTACTTTGGCTTTTGCTCATTGATAATAATTCGTTTAAATGCATTGTTTGTAGGATTATAATGCGCAATACCTTCATACCAATTTTGATACGATCTGCACCATTGCAGCTCCATGTATTCAAAAAATTCTTTTGCTTTTTTTCAAGCCATTTCTTGATAAAAAAAAAGGTACAGCTTCATTAAATACTTCTTTATTTTGAGGTAATTATTGTAATGTATCTATGTCATTTATTTTTTTTTATTTTTACCCCTGTGGCTGGGGGTATATTTATAGTGCATCAACTTCTAGGTGATTAGCACTTATTTTTTAATTTGGTCAGTGTTTTTGTTCGTTATTATGTTCTTTTAGTTAGGGTTATTTTGTTTTTTGGTCGGATTTTTTTGTTCACCACGGCGTGAGAATGTCCACTGGAAGGCCGAGCTAAGAAATTCTGATGCGTCCTAGATTTGAACTCAGAATTTCCGCTCGTAACGCAACCAGCGATCACATCACTCCACTGCCGTGGCTTATTTCATTTATTATTTGTTTTCTCAAGTTTTTTCGAAACTTTGGGTGTCATATATGCCCAACACATGATTAATAGCTTATTGTCACCGAATGTTTGAAAGAATACATTTCTAATTGCATTTGAGGCATCAGATATTAAGTAATCGGGAAATCGGGGTGAAAAAAAAGGAAAATTAAAAAGAAAAAAATAGATATATGTATTATATTTTGAGCCTTAATAAGTAATGTAAGTAATTAATTTTGAGTCGGTGCAGCGTGGGTGACTTGCAAAATTAAAATATCAATGACTAGACCAGGGGTCGGCAACCTTTTAGCTGTGGTGTGCCAAGCCACTCTACCAATATGATTCAGGGTGCCGCCTTAATTCTATTTCCCTATTATTATATATTAATATATATCCCTGATTATTTGTAGAGTGCCATTCAGAACCCCATCGCGTGCCAAGTCTGGCACGCGTGCCATAGGTTGCCGACGCCTGGACTAGACCATCGATATTTTCCATGTCTCATTTTGTTTCTCTTATGACCTAACCAGCACTAAACCTAACAACACTTCAGTTTTACCATCTGCTATAACTACTACAACTACTCAGGAAATTAAAGAAAAACCAATCGGAAACTTTCATTAGCTTTTACTAAATAATTAAACTTTCATGAATATAATTCGATCACGTTCCCCTTAAGTGAGACCCAATCCTGAAGAACATCATTCTGAGAAACTAACATGTAAAAAAATTCAATTTTTTTAAATTTTTTATTAATCTTTGTTAAGATTAACAATTAACATTAGTTAATAATGTTAATAAGAAATTAACCTCCGGTATCGAGCCGTTTACGAGTTGTGCGCAATTTATGCTTAGATATAATTCAATCTATATCTTAGAAACAATTGATACTATAAAAAAAGTGTAAAATCCATTTTTGTGTAGAATTTTATAAACTACAATTTGTCTTATACCTGATTTTCTTGAAAAATTAATAATTTTCGAGATATGCGTGAAACACTAATTCGCCCCTTAAAAAACCTTGGTTCAATTGAAGGGTACTTTATTTTTGAATATGTTGAGGACATCAAAATAACAAATATTCATCAGCTTTGATGTTCTAAGCATTTCCTAAAAAGTACATTTAATTTGTACCATGTTTTTTCCTTTTTAGAGGTTATAGTTTTTGGCAAATATCTAGAAAATTATCAATTTTTCGAGGAAAATTTGTCATGAAACAAAATGACCTTGTCGTGTCTTCTAGCCCATTCTGGTTGTTTTTCAAACAAAGCATGATGATCGAATAAAAAAAGATCTATCAAAATTGGACCACTCTGTATAAATTTTTAAATATTTATTTATTTAAATATATTTTAAGACTTTTAAGAATAATTTAATGTTTATAATGCGAAGGAGTTATTTTATTAACAAAAAGTTTCAATGCATTATATTTAAAACTAGAATAATCATTTTCAGTTGGGATTAGTCCCCTTGTTACACATTATTTGTGAACATCCTGTACCATTCGTGTATCAACAACATTTAAAATTTGACAGTGTGCGTCAGTGTCCGTTATTGTTGATTCTAACCTCAAAAATGTTTGAAAAATACGCAATAATTTCTCTTTTGGAAAACCAGTAAAATGTACGATTTATCAGATGATTCGAGTACGTCATCAATTTTAGGCAGATTCGAAAATAGTTTTCAAAAAAAGTCCAGCGGTGACGATTCAGACTCAGCGACGACGATTATTGAAATATCAAAACCAACGCAGCTATTGAACGATAACTTTAACAAGAGTTTAGATTCTAAAAGTAATTATAAACAAGATGTGCCTACGTGGAATCGTATTAAAGATGATGATTTTGAATTGAAGGCGATATTGGAAAAGTATTCAGGTGGTTCGAGTATACCTATTGCATCTACTTCGAAAAAACTTTCCAGTCCGGTAGCATTAATTGAACTGAGCAGTTCTGATGACGAGCTTCCCAGTTTTACACAACAGGTGAAACCTAAATCCTCTGAACTGAGCAGTTCTGATGAAGAGTTTCCCAGGTTTACACAACATTGGAAACCCAAATCACCTGAAACAAAAGTTAACTTTGTGGAAGATATTGAAAAAGAGACATCTGACGTAGAATTACCATTACCCACATTGACAAAGAAGCGGAAACTATTAGATAAGGAACAGTTTAAATTGGACCGAATTGCACAGCAAGCTAAAAAACGGGAGGAAGCAGAAAAACAGAAATTAATGAAAGAGGCTTTAAAAACGGCTAACAAAAATTTAAAACCTGAAGAATGCATTAAAGTTAGTCTAAGAAACTTTATTTACTTACAATTTTTAACATGAATTTTTTGTAGTTTATGACTGTTTTGTTGGATAATGAAATTGCAAATGATGAGTATGGTGGGGAAATATTGAATTCATTGCGTGCTGCGGAAATTAGGTATCGCTTGCAGTCTCAAATAATTCCTTACACTGTAGTCTGGAGTCGACAGGTGCAAAATCCGAAACTTGATAGTGAAGAGGTAAGTCTGGAATCTTAATTTCTTACATAAACCTTGAATTTAAAATTGATTTGATTTAGGTGACTCTACTGACAGAAAATATTGAGGCCGATGAAATGTTGCTAATAATGAATTGTGAGGAGATACTCAGAGTTGTTCATGATAATTCTTTAATAACTTACATAGAATCGCTTCAATCGATGTTTGCTAACAAGAAATTGCACTTGGTAATATATGGCTTAAAAAATTATTTCAAGTGAGTTGATTTGTAATTATTTTCATTAAAATCGAAAAGTTATGAGAACGTTAAATTAATACAACGTCTACAAATTTTGATGTTTTTGCAGACTAAAGTTATTATTGCTCACCCTGTGCTTTTTGACAACATAAAAATTTAATTATTTTAGATACCATAAAAGTAAAAAACAAAAAGAATTGCGTTCGCAAATAAATGGGTTACCTCAAAAAACTAACAAGAAAGAAGATAAAGAATACAAAAATGTTCCAAAAGTTAGTAAAAAGCAGTTGGAGGAATTGTTAACTGAAATGCAACTTATGTGTGGATGTTGTTATCGTAACGTAGACACCCCACAAGATTTAGGATCGGTGATTGTGCAGTTTACAAAATCAATTGCCCAGGCGCCTTTTAAGTAGGTTTTTTCTACATTTTGACTTAATTTACTGATCAAATTGATTTCTTAGACTAGAAAAGCAACAGAAGCAGCAACAAGCGGAATGGTACATAGCTGGAGATAATAAAGATTGCGTTCGTGTGGACAAAAATGGTAACGGTTTGAAGCGTTTATGGCAACAACAATTTACTGCATTTCCTTTGGCCCGTCTGGAACATGCTGAAGCGATCACTCAAATTTATAGCACTCCTTCGGCACTAATAAAGGTTTGTTTTTTTTACTTACCGATTTGTTACAACATTAATTTATGGTTGTTTAGGAATACGAGAACTGTACGAAGGATGTAGGAGAAACTTTACTACAAGAAGTTCCGGTTCGTAGAGCAGCAGGCCCCTTTACAACTGTTAGAAATATAGGACCAGAATTGAGTAGAAAGATTTATATGTATTTTAGTTCAACAGATGGGGAGATTGTAATAAAATAATGCAGTATAAGTTTTGTAATTTTTTGGCTAGATGCACCTAATTGATTATAACTGAGGAATTAAATAGCCCAACATAATCACTTTTGATGGTCAGTTTTTAATCCATTTTCTGTTGATGGTGAAGGATAAACGTGAGAGTGTAAAAAAGTAAGTTTTTTTATCAATAATTTATTAAAAAGTAAAATAAGTTAATTTTTTCTTATAATTAAAATTCTATTTATAATTACCTTAATTTTTGAGAAATTTGCCACATTTTTGCTCATTTGCATTTTCCTCCCCTATAGTATGAACATTTCAAAATGTTTATTTAATTTCAAAATATTAACAAACTGTAAGATACTGTATATGGGGCATTCCACACCAAATCGACCACTTTTGAACCCGACCCCTTTTGATTTTCTTGAAATTTTTACATATTATACTATCTCACCAAAAACAGTTCTGTGAATTTTTTTAAAATTGTTTATTCAACCCAAAAAAAGTTACGAATTTTTAGAAAAACTGATGTTTTTTTTTCTTCAAATGATCGTAACTTTTTCAAAAATTGACTAATCAAAACGTTCTTTTTTTTGTTTTTATTTGTCTTTAAACGTACTTTTCAGGGAAAAATACAAAAAAAATATTCAAACTTGGATTCTACAAATTTTTTTATTTTTTCGGAGAAAATCATTAATTTTTCCACTTTTGATTTTTGATTTTTTTATTTCAAAAACAACTCTGATTTATTCCGCGTATAACAACGTAAACCCCATAATGGGTCGACATTTCTTTCTATTTCTTTTGTTTAATTAAAAAATATTATTTGCGTAAAAATAAAACAAAATATTTTTTAATTAAACAAAAAAAATAGAAAGAAATGTGGGCCCATTATAGGGTTTGCGTTGTTATACGAGAAATAAATAAGAGTTTCTTTTGAAATAAAAAAATCAAAAATCAAAAGTGGACAAATTTGAAAAATCAATGATTTTCTCCGAAAAAATAAAAAAATTTGTAGAATCCTTAGATCATATATATTACATAGATACCAAGTACCTACTAAGTTAGTGAATCCAGATCGTTACGAAATAATAATTTGTAGCTGTCTTTGTTAAACACTACAGTTCGCCATCTTGTATCTCTCTCAGAGTCCAAAATCAAACGGCGCATGTGCAATTTTATTGTAATATAACAAAAGCAATATTTGAGAAACTGTCAAATGTAAAAATTTGCACATGCGCCGTTCGGGTTTGAACTCTGAGAGAGATACAAGATTGCCTCTGTTGACTATAAGTATAACAAAGATAGACATACTTCTTATGTCGTAACTATCTAATTTCACTAGCTCCAATGCATTGGGATAGGGCACTTGGTATCTATGTAATATATATGATCTAAGGTAGAATCCAAGTTTGAATATTTTTTTTGTATTTTTTCCTGAAAAGTACGATTAAAGACGAACAAAAACAAAAAAAGAACGTTTTGAATAGTCAATTTTTGAAATAGTTACGATTGTTTGAAGAAAAAAAACATCAGTTTTTTTGAAATTTTAACTTTATAAAAAAATTTGAAAAAAATTAACAACTGATTTTACGTATTATACTATCCCATCAAAAACAGTTTTGTAAATTTTTTCAAAATTGTTTACAAAGTTAAGAATTTTTAGAAAAACTGATGTTTTTTTTCTTCAAACGATCGTAACTTTTTCAAAAATTGACTAATCAAAACGTCTTTTTTTTGTTTTTATATGTCTTTAAACGTACTTTTCAGGAAAAAATACAAATCAAATATTCAAACTTGGATTCTACAACATTTTTTATTTTTTTGGAGAAAATCATTAATTTTTCAAATTTTTCCACTTTTGATTTTTGATTTTTTTATTTCAAAAACAACTTTGATTTATTCCGCGTATAACAACGCAAACCCCATAATGGGCCGAAATTTTTTTCTATTTTTTTTGTTTAATTAAAAAATATTTTGTTTTATTTTTACGCAAATAATATTTTTCAATTAAACAAAAGAAATAGAAAGAAATGTCAGCCCATTATGGGGTTTGCGTTGTTATACGCGGAATAAATCAGAGTTTTTTTTGAAATAAAAAAATCAAAAATCAAAAGTGTCGAAATTTGAAAAATCAATGATTTTCACCGAAAAAATGAAAAATTTTGTAGAATCTAAGTTTGAATATTTTTTTTGTATTTTTTCTTGAAAAGTACGTTTAAAGACAAACAAAACCAAAAAAAAAACGTTCCGATTAGTCAATTTTTGAAATAGTTACGATCGTTTGAAAAAAAAACAGCAGTTTTTCTAAAAATTCGTAACTTTTTTTGGGTTGAGTAAAAAATTTTGAAAAAAATCACAGAACTGTTGATGAGATAGTATAATATGTAAAACTTTCAGGAAAATCAAAAGGGGTCGGGTTCAAAAGTGGTCAATTTGGTGTGGAATGCCCCTTATATTAAATAAATACATTTTGGATTTTAGACGATCGCCCCCTATCTACCATGATAATGTGATACTATTACGTTATTTCAAGCTTATTAGTAGAGTCCGGATAAAAAAGCATAAAAAATTGGGGGAAAAGTGCTTAAAAGAGCACCAAATAAATACTAAAAAAAACACAAATTTTATTTAAAAAAAAGGCATTAACAAAAGTATTAATTTAATTTTTGAAACAATTAAGAATTTTTCCAAATTTTTTGTTGTAAAATTCCTCCTTCTGTCACTTTATAGATTTTTGTATGCAGAAAAACTTCTTTCGACATCTACACTAACTAAGTAATAGGTGCAAATTTGAATTTTGCTAGAAGTGAGGATTTCATTTCAAAATCTTCAATAGTTTCTCCAGCTATTGTTTTAGCTATATTATTTAAGATTTTTAATCCTTCATTTTTCTCTAGCACATCATTCAATTTCTTTATATCGGTCATTCCACCAAATAAAATTTTTTTTGAAGTGTGACCCCCGCGGATTTTTTTCAAATTTTGTAGTTATTCTCTGTATAAAAATAATGACTCACTGGAAAATTTAGCTCTTAATATTAAGTACTTTCGTAGTGTAACGATTTTTTGAATTTTGACAATTTTGAAATTTTTAACTTTTTCGTTAATTTTTTTGAAGTAGAAAGATTATTTATAAAAATACGAGAAGTACAGTTTCTTTTCTGAGAAAATCCTCAGCTTTTCAATAAAGATATAATTATGTTTATTGAGCCAAAAAGACTGTTTTTAAAAATTATTTATTTTTAAATAACTTGTACAAAATCTTGGCTCGAGACCTCACTAGTTTAAAACTAATATGAAGACTGACTTAAACTTAATTAATATTGCAAGTAAACAGCTTATTCTAG
This sequence comes from Rhagonycha fulva, assembly GCA_905340355.1. Taxonomy (NCBI): domain Eukaryota; kingdom Metazoa; phylum Arthropoda; class Insecta; order Coleoptera; family Cantharidae; genus Rhagonycha; species Rhagonycha fulva. Next base: position 44,308,730 of record HG996556.1, read on the forward strand.
AAAATGATGATTATATTGAAAGAAGAGTCGCATCATCCGATGAAGTTGATCCTTCCTAGGGAGCATTGAACATAACTCCTCCATCCTTAAGATAACACGCCCTCGTGTATTTGGGGAGTAGGTGTTGGCCTTGATTCATAACTTTCTTTCAATTTTTGATTATAAATAAAATCTTTTAACCTGTTTCTAAATACATACAATAGTAAGATTGAAATACAAGATATTACTATTATTGATAAGGTTAAAGAAAAATGTGTTACATGCAATATTGGATCTAAACTAAAATCGTTATTAGTACTTAAAATTTTTAAATCCTCTTTTAAGTCTTTTAAATCATCCAAATGCTTTTGTTGTAATTGTATACCCAAATTAGTTTTATGAGGATTAATATTACTTATAACTAAGGAATTTTCAAAAGTAAAATTACTGAACGTATTTACAAAAACATCATCACCAATTATTATTTTACAATTATCTTTTGATGAAACCAAGACATTGTCAATAATTTCATAATTATAAACATTATTTTTGCATTCTTCAGCAAGATGAAAGCGAATTTTACATGAAACTAAAATTTTTCCATTTTGGAGTTGTGTGAAAAGTTTGTAATTGTTATTAGCCATTGCAATCGTGCAGTTTTTGAAATCTGTAAATGAACACTCACTAATTCGCGGTTTTTCGAAACACACAATTTGATTTTCAATCACTTTGCACTTTTCGTCGGTCCAGATCTCTCTTCTTGTACCTTGTAGATGATATTTGCCTGGTGGTATCAGCACATTGTTTTGTTTGTCAGGAATTGGATAAATTCTGGTATATTGGAATGGTGAGGAATCGAGGATAGGTATTTTTAAAATACATGTAATAATATCTTTTGTTGAAACGATTTGAAATTTTGAAAATTCTAAAATTTTGAAAGCGTGTAAGGTATCCAATTCAAGTAGTTCTGTTCTTTTATAAATTAATTTTAAATGATTAACAATTTCATGTAATTCAGAGTCAGAAATGATTTCCAAATTAGTTATTTCAGAAAAAGCTAATGATACGGTTCTTTCAATACTCCGGAGAGCGTTTAATAATTTTAAACTTATGAAATTGTAATATTCAACTACCAGTAGGTTGTACAGAAGATTGTTTACGTCAACTATCGCAGATAGAGATGAGTTGAGGTCATTCCGAATGATTTGAAGATCTTTTGAATATCTTGCTGTAATATGATTAGCGAAAGTGGTGTACCGATTAATTTGTTTAATTATATTATTTTGCTTTTTATACAATGAATCTAAATTTTTATTAATTTCGATCAGATCATTATTATCTGGATTTCCGGTGATGAATTTAATCGCGGATCCTAAAATGTCAGCGAGACCACGTTTATTACGGTGTTTAAATTTCTGCAACTGATTTTCGATGGACTTACAATTATCTTTTAATGTGCCGAATACTTTTCTAGAAAGGGGGTTTATAATTTTTGTTTCTAAAGTAATTACATTATTTAATAATAGGTGATAACTTACATCTAAGTCGGTTATGTTAAAATAAAAATAAAATTTGTGGTAATGATTTAGGAACTTCGTTGAACCTAGATCTTCAGGGAAATAGCCACTAGTGCTGATCTTTTCTATTTGAAGGCCCTGGATCCGATTGATCAGTCCCATGGTTCTGTAATGGAAAACTCCTTTTAATACGGCGAACTTTCCTAAGATTAGTGTTTGCTGGTCTTTTCGATTTTTCTCGAATTCCTTGAATTTTATTTTTGTCAACCGATGTAACGTTAACTTTCTCATAACATGGGTCCGTTTTTCTAATTTGTTGTTTTTTAAAGTAGGGGAGAGTCGGGTAATTGTGCGCGGCGGCTAATCGTGCGCATGCCTTTATTTCCATAACCGGCTGATATAATTCGAAATTTGGTATTCAGGCGTTATCTCTTGACAAACCTATGTGCTACGACATATGAATCAGGTGGATAGTTGTACTTTATCTACCTATAATGGTCGCTTTTTTGTTTATGTATGTTGTGTTCTAGTAGGAGCTTCGAAGAAAATAAGCCGTAAGTATTTCCACTTTTACATTTTTTAATAATTGTGTGCGTAAATACATTGCATAATGAGTTCCCTTTACACTGATATACGTAGTCTAGGCAAAAAAGCGCTTTTTATTCTTTTATACAATTTAAAAGCGAATCTGCCACTGTCGGTTAATCGGGCGCAGGGCGCATAGTGATGATCCTGTCCCCAGTACATCTGCTATTTTAGAAGAGCTGAGTCTTCTTCCAAGACCAAATACAGTTAAACGACAAAATCGCAAAAAAAAAGATTTTTGTGAACCCTAACAACCTTTTTTATTATTTTCATTTTATAATATTTTTTATATTTTATATAGTTTAGTTTTTTAAATCATAGGTTATATAGGCTTTATTAAATAAATAAGTATATTTTTAGCTTTAATTACTTGTGTTATTTGTTTCCCTTTTCAATGTGCACAATTATTTTACCTATGCGCACCATTAGCCGCATACGTCGGGTAATTGTGCGCAACGCCATTTTTTCTAAATTAGTATTTTAAAGTCACAATGTGCATTTTTATTTAAAAGTGACTAGAGAATATTACAGTCAAACTGTTAAAGAATCTTGATAGCAAACCTGTAAGTCCAATCTTTTGTCATTTCAGAAATATTACAATTTTGGCTTAGGTGCGCACCAATACCCGACTCTCCCCTACGCAGTTGGTTCATTAAATTCGATATCGGTTTCTTTGTTTTTATTTCGGTTTTCTAAAATCCGAGTTCCGTTTCTAAGCTGTTTTTGATAAAGTTGCTCGTAAAAAGGTAAAATCTCGTTTTTACGTTTTTCGTTATAAATTTCGTAAACCGTTTTGTCCATGTCGATTGCGTGAGCGTTTAAATTTTCAAAAGGTCCATAAAGTAATGTAAAGGGGGTGTGGCCTGTAGCAGAATGAATTGACTGGTTATAAATCAAAATAGCTGATATCATTAAATTTTGTGGGTTTTCCGATTCGTTTTGAATTTTAAGAGTACGTAATTTTTCTAGAATGGTCGAGTGTACTCTTTCTACGGGAGAATTTGAAGAGCTATTGTAATTAGTTGTAAAATGTAACTCAATTTTAAATAAGGAACAAAATTCTTCAAAAATTTTGTTTTTGAACTCCTTTCCTTCATCACAAACTATTTTTCTTGGATATGAGTGATGAGAACAATAATGCCGTAATTTATTTAGCATGGATATTCCTGACCCATCAATAATAAAATAAGCTTGAGTGTAACGCGAAAAAAGGTCAATTATCGTTAAAAATTTATTTCCTTCAAAACTAAAAGTATCTATATGAATTATGTCAAAAGGTCGTTTGGCAAGTAGGGGTCCTGAAAATTTTACTTTATATGGATTTCTGCCGTATTTACTTAACATACATGTTTCGCAATCGTTTATTACTTGATTGATTTTTGATTTCATGTCGGGCCAATAGTATCGTGATTTTAAATTAATATAAGTTTCCAAAATTCCGTTATGATTACTAGAGTGATATTCGTGAACTACGTTATATTGATCATCTGGTTTGACTAAATCTTTTGCAGCGATATTGCACGGAAAAAAAAAATTACTTGGTTGAAATAAAAACTATTTAAATCAAGAAAATCTCTTACTTGAATAGCCGCACGAAAATATTTTCTTTATTTAAGAAAAAAATATTCTTAATTTAGTTTTCTTAAATCATGTAAGAATATAGTTAAATTAAACATGGCTTTCTTAAATGAAGTAATAAAAAATTTACTTGATTCACATAGCTACCATTTTTAAATCAAGAGGTTCTGTTTTTAATAGCCGCAAATGAATATTTTCTTGATTTAAGAAAAATAATTTTTTTAAACCACGTAAGTTTATTGTTGAATTAAAATATGGTTTTCTTCAATGAAGTAACAAAAAATTTATTTGGTTCAAATAGATACCATTTGAATTAAAAAATTCTTTTTTAAATAGCTGCAAATAAATCAAACAAATATTTTAACATGTTTTATTATTATAATTATAATATATAATGTAACTATACTAGTACTATTATAGTACAAGGTTTGTATACAAACAGACTTACAAGTACCCACTATAACTAATATAACATTATTTAATGAAAACAGAATACTTATAAAATTTCAGAATTACAGTTAAAGATTCTGATGAGGTGGAGTATGGATCGGTTGATAATGAATCCGCTTGGCTATCCTAAAAGAAATAATAATTATAGTTATTAAAGGATGTAAACATAAGGGAGCAGAAAAGCTGACGTTATAGCGTCCTCTAAAGTTAAAAAATTTCATGATAGAAGTTCAATTTTTTAACGCTAGAGCCTCCAACGTAGAGCTTCGAAAAAGCTTAAGGTAGCATCTCGAGCGTTAAAAAAGTGAACTTCTGTCATGAACTTTTTTCATGGGAGAGGGGAGCTTTCTCGCTACCTATGGCGTTAACTTTTGTCTGTTTATATTAGCAATACTCTGTATACACTTACCACCGATTTCATAAAAGCTTTAACTGGCCGTTAAAAATAACGGTGAATTTCTATTGGCTTTTTATAGTTAAAGTTAGTTAAATTTAGCGCTTTTTTTAAAACTTTTATGAAACCGGGTCCAAGAGTAGTTGCAACACACGGAGTAGTTCAGTTGAACGTCAGCCAAGTAACTGAAAGTTAGTAAGTTTTTTAAGTAATAAATTAATTTATAATCGTTGCAAATATTTCTATAAATGCTAATTATTATTTTTAAAATAAGTAGGTAAAAACCGGGGCTGGGACAACTCGCCGCAGCCAACTTGCCGCGGTCCAACTCGCCACCGTCAACTGAAAAGAATTTGAATTTTATGATTAAATTTTTGAACGCTTAAATTTGGTCAAGTCCCCGGATATTTTCTACTTTTTGACGATTAAATCGATTTAGTCCATGTTTTTTTTTTGCAAAAATTTGCATGTTTCAGATCAGATTTTATGTTTTGTATCGAGAGTTCAAAGAATTAATAATTAAGTAACTGGTTGGAAAATCACTTATTAACAAAGACATTTAATAAATAAATTGCATTTTATGGCTGCATGACACTTGTACTGATTTGTTAACAAATTTGGTAACAACTCATTGGTTGGTAAAACAAACCAATGTTAGTACCGATGCTGGTTGTTTAACCAATCAATGGGTCGTTACCAACTTTCTTAACATAGTACAAGGGTTACAAGATCTTTATGATCATTGATGATATGATGATAAGATCAATGGGTTGTTACCAACTTTCTTAACATAGTACAAGGGTCACAAGATCTTTATAGTAATCGTTAACCATTTAACGACCACTTAACGATGATTTTCCGACCAGTTACTCAACTATTAATTCTTTGAACGCTCGATACAAAACATAAAATCGGATCTGAAACATGCAAATTATTGCATCCATGGTTTTTATACGAGAACTTCACCAAATTTAAGCGTTCAAAAAGTTAATCATAAAATTTAAACTATTTTTAGTTGACGGCGGCGAGTTGGGTTAGCGACGAGTTAGTCCGGGGCAAGTTGACCGGCGGCAATTGGTCCGCGGCGAGTTGTCCTAAACCCAAAACCTTACTCACACACTCAAAGATTCAAGAATTGCTTTGAAAAATTTAGTAGTTCTACTTACTTGAAGTTGGAGATAAACTTTGGATCTTGCTGAAAATTTTTTTCGTACACCTTAAATTGGAATCAATTCCTTAATATCCTTTTCCTCCAATTGATTATAAACAATCCCATCAATTTGACTTTCTTAAACAAACCAAACTTAGTTAATATTCGTACATTAATTACCAGTATTAATTCAATCAAAATAATAAATAAATAATTTTCTGTGACTACTACGTTAATTGAAACATTAATTTATAAAACATTACAATCGTGTTATTACTTTACATGATGCACTGTTAAAAATGCACAATTGCAAGATCTTATGTTCGAACTGCGTCATCTTGTCGCACGGGGGGTTCACAAAGAGGAGGTTCATAAAGATGTTCACACGGTCTATAAATAATAGAAATAAAATATACCCAAATAATATTAAAATCATTTTGAATATTAAACAGTAACAAAAAATAAATTAACGTTTACCTACTTTCAAAAACCTTCTGTAAATTTTCCAAATCCCATTTTAACAGTTTATCACTTACAAATTTATCCATAATAGTATGACACTAAACCATTTATAACTAAACTTATAGTCACAAGCAGAAAGATTACCCAATTTTTCAATAAATTAAAAAGTTGTACAATGACAATACGATACATATAATATGTACTTATGCAAATACGCAACAAGCTGGAATGGGATAATTGGATCGGGTACATCTAACCTGCATGAATATAATAACATGCGCATGGTTCATCTAAGTTTTTCTTCTTTGCTGAGAACTACAAAATGATTTTACAACAATAAGTTACTCTTTTTAAGAATACGTTAACATTTATATCATTAGAAAAATAGTTTTCTTTGTTCAAGCTAAACATTCTTGGATCAAAATTATATTTCTAGTAAATTATATTCTTCCTTGAAGAAATCAGACATTTTTATTACCAGCATATTTTATCGTGTTAAGAAAACATATTTTTAAACGAAATAAATAATTTCAAGAAAATATTTATTCTTCATTTAAGAAAACCTTTTTTTCCGTGTGCTTTTGATAATTTTTACTTTATTGTCAAATAAATGTTTTGTTAAGGTTAAGAATTTTGATTCCAAAAGTTCATCTTGAAAGTAAATACAGTACATGTTTGTTGGGTTTATAATGTCCTTCAAAGCTTCTGATAGATTTTGTATTTCGTTTCCTCTCCTAATTGTAACAATATAATTATATTTTGAAAATGGTCTCTCTAATTTCACGTTAAATTGATCTCCTAACTTTAAAATAATACGATAATTGAATTGATTAATTGGTTTATCCGTAATGGGCATTGTAAAAACAGGGTCTTCGTGTGCTGTGTGTTGTGTATTTTCCGGTTCATTCTGGCGAATTCCGTCTACTAATAATTCGTCAAGATCTTCAGCTGTTAAATCAGGTTCATCCTCAACATTTGGGATCATTGACAAAAGGTCCAGCATGTCATCGTCCGTTGTCTCGTTGGCGTTTATTTCTATTCGTGATAGAGCGTCTGCTACCGAATTTTCTTTACCTTTCTTGTATTGAATTTTGTAATCAAATTCTTCTAACCTTAGTCTCCATTTCACTAACCTCGAGTTCGGATCTTTTAAAGAAAATAACCACACGAGCGGCTTGTGATCCGTTTCAATTATAAATTGTTTTCCGAAAATGTAAGGCCTAAAATGTTTTGTGTTTTCAACGATGCCTAGTAATTCCCGTTCTATCGTTGAGTAATTTCTTTCGGCGCTATTTAGCGTCCTTGAATAAAAGGCAATTGGTTTGTTATTTTGAGACAAAACTCCACCTATGGCGAAATTGGACGAGTCCGTGGTAATACGAAAAGTCTTATTAAAATCGGGATACGTTAATATAGGGGCGTTCATTATCAACTCCTTGCAGTTATGAAATGCTTGTAAATAGTCACCGTTGTTTTGGTCAATTTTTGCGCCTTTCTTAAGACATTTAGTGAAGGGTTGAACAACTTTAGCAAAATTTTGAATGAATCTTCGTAATTGCAATAAGCATTCTTCAATTGAATTTACTGTTTGATCTGCAATATGGGAACGATAAGGTTCTAGTAAACCGGCCTTAAAAGTATTTAACGCGGTTTGTGTGTGAGCTATAATTTTATATTGGGCTAAATTTAAATCAGTTTCCCTTATGGAAATGTGCTCTAATAATTGTTGCAATTTACCTTTAATTTTTTCAAAGTAAGCATCATAATTTTCGTTATTACTTTGATTACAAGTGGTTAAATCATTTAATAATAAGGTTTCCTTCCGCGGATCTCCAAATCTATTCAGTAATGTAGTTTTTACTTGATCCCAAGTTTTGCAATTAGAAACGACTAACGTATCTCTAGCAGCGTCAGTTAATTTCGAACAACAAAGTTCAAATAAAAGTTTGTTTAACGTACAATTTTCTTGACCTACTGTGGAATTTCTATAAGTGCAAATAAATTTTTCACATTGTATAATAAAGTACGATAAATTTTTACTTCCTCCTTCGTATTTAGGAATCATTTCTTTAGCTAAATTTATTTCGGTGAAATTTGTATTAGACATGATTGATTGATTTATTATTTGATTTACTACTTAATTAAAATTATGTGTAGTGTCTTTTGAACTATCTGAATCGTTATTTATTCTACTTAAAGGTGATCTATTGCGAGTAACACTCATGTAATATTATTAACACGTAAATTAAAATTATAAAAGCGATAGGAATTTTCAATAAAATTTTTAAGGAAAATTAAGGTGTACTTACAAAACTAATGTGGCTAATAGCATCCCGTCGTTATGCCTAGCGAATTGTCGGTGTAGTTTCCTTGGTTTTACAGTTGAGTACCCTCGGAAGTTGAAGTAGCTCAGTAGTTGACCAAAGTGGATCTTGCACCAAATTTTTAGGTTCGAATTTCCAAATAAGGATTTAAAAATCTCCGGTACTTCGATAGTGCCGTTTCGGAAATCCTCTTTGCAGCGCCAATTATGTTTATTGAGCCAAAAAGACTGTTTTTAAAAATTATTTATTTTTAAATAACTTGTACAAAATCTTGGCTCGAGACCTCACTAGTTTAAAACTAATATGAAGACTGACTTAAACTTAATTAATATTGCAAGTAAACAGCTTATTCTAGAAAATGATGATTATATTGAAAGAAGAGTCGCATCATCCGATGAAGTTGATCCTTCCTAGGGAGCATTGAACATAACTATATTAAGTTTTTATTATAAGTAGCAAAAGACCCCCAAAATTTTAATTAAATTAAAAAAAATTGATTTTTTTAGACAGTGTGGCAAGTTGTTTTTCAAATTTAATATTTTTTTCTGAAAGCTGAGATTTTTTTACACAAAATATCTAATTTTTACGATGTACATTTTTTTTTAAGTACAAATAAATAAAATGTACGATCTTTACGATTAAAAAACTTTTATTTTTGAATATTACTCATATTGAAATTTTTTTTAAGATTTATTATGTTAATTATTTACTTTTTGTTCATAAAAAATTGTTTAATCACACTTTTTCGTATTTAATTTTAGATAATTTAAACAAAAAAAATTATGCAGTAAAAAACTTGACAAAAGTTGTATCACTCTTAACGATAAATTTCTATCACATTTGGAGTATTACTTAAATCTACTTACTGGAAAATCACTCAAGATCATACAATCCACCCTAAATATATTCAAGTAATATTCCAAATTGTGATAGTTCATCGTTAAGAGCGCCATAAATTTCGTTAAGTTTTATTTACTGCATAATTTTTTTCAAAATATTATCTGAAATTAAATACGAAAAAGTGTGATTAAACAATTTTTTATAAACAAAAAGTGAATAATTGGCATAGTAAATCTTTAAAAAAATTTCAATATGAGTAATATTCAAAAATAAAAGTTTTTTATTCGTAAGAATCGTACATTTTATTTATTTGTATTTAAAAAAAAAATATGCACATCGTGAAAATGAGATATTTTCTGTCAAAAAATCTCAGCTTTCAGAAAAAAATATCAAATTTGAAAAAAAACTTGCCGCACTGTCAAAAAAATTAATTTTTTAACTTTAATTAAAATTTTGGGGGTCTTTGCTACTTATAATAAACAATTAATATTTTTTCGTTATTTCAGGTTATAAATGACCCCTTTATGTATCTGTTTTGAGACCTATAAAAGGGGTCTTTTCTCAAAAGGTCACCTCAAGGGGGACCAACCCGACCATAAAACTAACTTTTATAATGTCCTAGGACCTATAAAACTTAACTTTATAAGGACTTAACTTTATAAGGACTTATAAAAACAGTCCTTGTTGGGGTACTCCTCCTGTTTTTCGCTTATGTTGTTAATAACTTGACAAACAACTTGCGATCTTCACGCCATCTACCGATAGTTATATCAGAGCAAACAAATCGTGAATTTTGTGGGATATTATCCCCAAAATAACGAAATTACGACACCTTTAGTTAAAAAATTGGCAATTAAATTAAGTGTTACTTTATATTTATTTACAAAATCATAGATTTAGATAATATCCGACAAAATTCGAGATTTTTCTTGCAATAATTGCAAAAAAATTAAATTAAGTGTTACTTTATATTTATTTACAAAATCATAGATTTAGATAAAATCCGACAAAATTTTGGGTTTTTTTTTGCAATAATTGCATAACGTGACCATCCGTCCGTCAATACGACGGACCGTCCGTTATTTTAACATGCTGTCCGTCAGACCAAATTGTCCGTCATTCGGAAATTTCAAAAGAAAATCATCCTTTTTCGCTCCAAAGAGACAAACATTGATAAATGACTTGCAAGCTTCACGCCATCTATCGATTGTTATTTTAGAGCTATTATATAAAATCGCGAATTTTGTAGGATATTTTTCCTGAAATAACGAAAAATTGTTCATATCACTCGGGCGATAAGGGTTTTCATCCTTCGGTCGATTATTCACTCGCCGCTGCGCGGCTCGTCTCATAAACTTTCACCCGGCGGATGAAAAGACCCCCTTTATCGCCCTTGTGATATAAACTACTATTATTGAAAAGCTGAGGATTTTTTAAAAAAGAAACTGTACTTCTCGTATTTTTATAAATGAGGAGCAGACATTCTATATGTAGTTTGTCCAATGTAGAAAATACAAAGTGCAGATTGTTCAATACATTTTTTAGCTGTTTTGCAAAACCGCCAATCGAATATTTGCTTCATTTATGGATACTTCATAGTGTAATTTACACTGTGTTATTGCAAAAATTACTTTTTTAATAACTTATCATTTAAACCTGTGGTAGTTTTACTGCTCTCGTGAAAATTTCTGAAAATGGACATACTGCATATAGAATGTCTGCTCCTCAAATAATCTTTCTACTTCAAAAAAAAAAAACGAAAAAGTTAAAAATTTCAAAATTGTCAAAATTAAAAAAATCGTTACTACGAAAGTACTTAATATTAGAGCTAAATTTTTCAGTGAGTCATTATTTTTATACAGAGAATAACTCCACAAAATTTGAAAAAAATCCGCGGGGGTCACACTTCAAAAAAAATTTTATTTGGTGGAATGACCCATATAATTAAAATAATTAAAAATAAATTTGCACGTTCTGTATGTAACAAAAACACGGCTTTTGTACAGCTACTGAAATGAATTTACTTTGCATATCTCAAATATTATGGTTGTATGCATGAGTCAGTGTGGATGCAATAGGAGCCTGATAATTGGTAAACGTCTAGATGAAATGCATACTAGGAAGTAAAAGTAAACCTTGCAGGTGTTGCAAAAAAATTTAAAACATCAAACTTTGAAATATTTTGTAAAATAAGCATTAATGAAGTATAAAAAAGCACTAAAAGGACAAACAGTCAACAAAAAATCACGAAAAGCACAAGGCAAAAAAAGCATTATAAAACTTGATACCAAATGACTTTTTTTCAGTTACAACACAACATTTTTCTAAAATATTTCAGCTGCTTTGAATTTTCAGAAAAAGCATAGCTACAAATCCGGACTCTACTTATTAGCCATCGTCAGTCGCATCTAGCCAGATAAAAAAATTAATTTGTAAAATCTTCCTGTGGTCATAATGTCTTGTAATCTGACCCATGGGCGCCCATAGGGGGGGCCAGTAGGGGCCGTCGCCTCTACTGAGAAATCCACCAGAAGTATTCATTCATACTTACTAGTTACAATAGATTCAAAACATAAAACAAAATACATAAATTAATAAAATGTAACACTATAAAAAACAGATTGAATTATTAAAATAGTAAAACTATGACATCTAAAGTTACAACGAGAATATTTTCAGAAGCACACTACAGCCTCTGCTTATACCTATGGATGCCTATAGTATGCCTTTTTCCAACTTCTTCTAAAATCTTTAATTATCATCATCATCATCCGCACGTTCAAGACCAGCGGCCCGTTACGTCACTCAAATTGATCCCGCCATCTCATTCTGGGGCGGCCCACGGATTAATTAATTAATTGATTAAAATTAAAGATTCATTTTTTTTCCATAAAAAATACTTAATTTTACTGTACTACAAAAATACAGTGTGTTCACGGAAAGTGGTAACAGTGAATAATTCTTAAATATTACTAGATACAAAAAAAAGTTTAAATAGTTTTTTATTCAACTCCAAATTTTCTATTGGAAACTGTTAAAGTATATTTTTTTATACATTAAATTTAACCGGAAGTAAACATAAATTTTTTTTTTTTAAATAGCAACATGTTTTTTTTTAACATTTTTGTAATCTGCAATTTTTTCTCTATAAATACATATAAAATTTTCATAAGGTTACATAAGAAAAAATTCGAGGAAACACAAGATTTAAACAAACAATAATAATTTATTAATTACGTATGTAGAGTGCTATGAAAAGCAAAACACCATTATTATGATATGATACCATTAGACTCTTTCTATGGAGTCATTTAAAAATGGTATATTAGGCAAATCTCTCTTTAAATTTAAAATTTTAAAAATCAAAATTAACTTAGCATCTATCAAAATTATCACCAAATCGCCAGAACTTCTGCGAAAATTAGAATCATATCTTGAACAAAACGGTGGCAATTTTGAAAAATTTATTAGATAAATGAAATGTTGTGTTTTCGGTGTCGTGATGTTTTGTTTTTCATGGCACTCTACATACCTATGTGTAAATAATCAGTAAATTATTATTGCTTGTTTAAATCTTACATTTTCTCAAATATTTTGTTCTGTAACCTTATGAAAATTTTATAGGTATTTATAGATAAAAAATTGTAGATTGCCAAAATGTTAAAATAAAGACATGTTGCTATTTGAAAAAAAATGTTATGCTTACTTCTGGTTGAATTTGAAGAATAAAAAAATATACTTTGATAGTTTCCAATAGAAAATTTGGAGTTGAATAAAAAACTATTTAAACTTTTTTTTGTATCTAGTAATATTTAAGAATTATTCACTGTTACCACTTTCCGTGAACACACTGTATATCTAAATATTCCTAAAGTCGATCCAAGGACATTTGAGCTTGAAAAAAACAAAAATTTCGCGTTTTCTCGAAAATTCAATGAGATACGATACACAATTAAATATACAATGGCCCCTACTGAAAACATTTTATATGGGCGCCCATGATCTGACCCGCGGGTTACTAGTACTGGTAACTAGTTAGCCTTGGCCATTTCGAGTGCATCAACAAAATCGCCTTTTTATAACAAGAAGAATTCTGGGGATTCTCAGATGCCTAAACGCAGAACAGAAGCGAGCATGAGAAACGTATAGTTTGCAATAGAAACATCGCGTTCAATCTGTGCCTGATTTGAAAAAGATTTGAACATTTCTACGATTCAGAGACAAAGCAGCAGTCGAGGCTAAAGAAATTTTACTTTCAAAATTGTGCTATTTTCCTTTAGTGTTTTGGGATAGTTGTGGAATCATTCTCATTGATCACTTGAAAAAGGTGAAAACCATAACTGGAGAGTATTATTCATCATTATTGAGAAAATAGTAGAAAAAGGCGCAGAATGATCTCCATGGAAGTTTTGATTTTGCAAGATAATTTGCAACAAATCACACATTGATATGAATAAACTTCGCGATTTGTGGTTTGAATTTGTGGAACGTCCTCTTTATTCGCCTAATTTAGTCTCGCAAATTATTATCCCTTTCTTAAACTAAAGAGAAGTTTGAAAGGTCGCAAAGTTTCTTCCAATGCAGACGTGATTGAAGCTATGTAAAGTTGGTTTTCAGATCAAGGAGAAACATTTATTTTAAAATGCTAAGGGGCACTGTTATGTAAAATAACAAAATATTATCAATTCCAAATTTTTCTTGTTTCTGTAGGTATAAGCTAAAAATTTATAATAATATCCTTTCATATTATGAACGTAGGAGTAGGTTAACCCAGTAAATGAATAAACTCAATCTGAATCAGTAAAGCCCCAAAAATACACGGGGCGGCCGCCAGTTTGACACCCCTGCCTAGAAAATATATTTATGGATGGGGCGTTATATGGTGCGTTTATAGAGCGAGAAAAAAGATAGTAGAAAAGAAAGTTCAGTAGTAGCGTTTACTCGACAGGATAAGAGATAACTTATTTATTTCTTATCCTTACGTCCATTTAAACTAAATTTAACCCACCTATTTGTTTCAATACTTTATATTTTATGAACTCAAAATATTTTATCTTTAATGAATTAAATTTAATTCCTTTTTATTTACAAATTCTTCTGTATTTCCTTAAGAACCATTTAAAAATTTTAGTCATTTAGCTGTGATTGTTGCTTGAATATCTCATTTTATATAATTTTTAAATAAAAATTGAAACTGATGCGCAATTATTTGAATTGGTTTGTGAACATGAATTTTTATATGACAATCGTCACAAATAATATGATGCATCCGTAATCTTGTTTAAGATAAGAAGTTATAAGTAGATAAATGACTTATCTGCTTATTTCCGTCTAATGCTAATTAATTCCCGAGGAGAAACGAAGTTGGTAACAGGAAAAATATTTCAATGCAAAAATCGAAGCAGATAAGCCGGTATCGGAAACCAGCGTTTACTGTGTACTTAGGCTTAGCTTAAAGGAATCCACTATCTCTTATCGCTTATCTTGCTCGCACAGATTAAGGATGATAAGGGACGTTTGGTTTATTATTTATCTATGATGGTATATTTTAATATAAAATTTGTTTTGCGATAACACGCATAATTTCTTGCCTAGTAAAATTTGAAAAGATTTACAAAGTTACAGTTTGCCATTAGCAGTTTTAAGAATTTATGAAAAATTATATTAGTTATTAGCAAGAATTTTTGAAATGGAAGAAATTGAATTTAAGAAATATTTCTTACCAGCAGGAGGAGGAATGGTAACATATCCACCTAACTAATTTATCAATAAATATTTACACTTACAATTATTAAAATCAAAAGTTCAAAAACTTTTATTAAATAAGCATAAGTTGTCAATAAATGAAGAAGTACAATTCACTGATTTGATTTCTTTTCACTGTAGGTGTAGGCTGTAGTTAAGATTTCAATTTCTGATTGTTTCTTGAATTTATTACCAGTAAGAAATCAATCAGAGCTAAGATTTACGAAAATTGAATGAGCGTTTTCTTGGAAATGACTGGATATAGCAACTTATGATTTGAAACTATTGAAGTTTTTCCTAAACTATGCCTTATGTACAGTGAAAAGAAACCAAATCGAAGAGTCAGACTTTTTAGTTTTATTTTAGTGTAATTGATTTTAGTTTATTGTAGAACTGCCGAATACGCTCTGTGGATTACTCGCCAACCCGTCTGATTAGCGTAGCGAGTTATGGTCAAAAAATCTCTCTCGCAAGCAGGGGGAGAGGCTTATATCCAAAAATGGATGTAAGAGCTGATAAAGAAAAGAAAAACTGTCGAATGATTCAGAATGCGTTTAGAGCTACGGGTCCAACTTATACAAAACTAAACGAAATATCCGAATTTGACTATTATTTACACAATTTACAGGAAGCTAAGCCATTTGAAAATTTCGTATACAATGAGAAGGACGAAGAGTGTATTTTTTTGTACGCTTTATGTAATTTAAAGAGAGAGTAAGTAATTAAATTGATTATTTTAAAGTAATTTTCAATTTTAACCCATGCACAACTGCTTGACTTTTTGTACAACCTGTAAGGGCATCGAGTAGATAAATCGAGCCAAAATTGTTAAACAAATTTTTTTATTTAATTATTTAAATTAGTTGACACAAAATAGGTAGTAGGTACTACACTATTCTTTTTTAGTGAAGACAGATGTAGAGCCATTTTGGATTATATGATGGATGAAGGAATTGTGAACTTAAACGGAACTGAAAACGGTGTGGGTTCACTTATTATTTCCTGTAAATGGAGCTACGATATAACATTAAAATTAGTAAATTATGGAGCTGATGTCAACATTCTACTAATAATGGTTGCGGTGTTCTGCATTACTCACATTTTGACGATACTACCAAGTTATTTTTAAGAAGCGGTGCTGATGTTAATCTCTGTAATAATATGAATGAAACTCCCTTGCATTGGGAGTTTCAGTGCGTTGCTTCAAACTTGAACAAAATTATATTACTATTAGAGAATGGGGGAAATTTATATGTTCGGGAAAAAAATTATCTAGCTACACCAATAGAATTAGCTATAATTAAGGGATGCTTCGACCACTCTATTTCTTTCTGTAGAAACTACCCAGATCTCTTTCCTTGGTATTTACTATATGAAATTACACTTCGACTATGTAATTATAAAGTTAACACTAATTCAATTTACAATCAAACTCGAAACGTTGCGGAAAAAGAGTTAGAGTGTTATAACTTTTTTAAGCTCTTATGGAAAGGTAAATCACAAATTTTTAGTACGCTTGTAAGATTTAACGATGGGGTACCACTTATTGATGCATATTTGAATAATTTTAGTGGTTCTGTCGACGTTTGGTGCGATTGCTTAAAGCTCATGTTAATATCTACGATTGGACCTGATCTTATTGTGGAGTATGTAAATTATAAGGAAACCGGCGTTTTTACTCTTTTGTTATCAAAATTTCATGCTCTAGCTGTTGCATCTATTGAAAGAATTGATATTATAATTCTTTGGTTATCGTTAGGTGCTGAAGCTTCATTTGAAGATGTCGGCAAAGCTTTACTTGATTTTGGATTTAAAGAAGAAGTTGTTCTATTAGCTAAGAATTTAAAAAGCGATTATTTCAATAATTACAACAGAAACAATCCTTTAGAATATTTAGGAAGTATAATTTGCGGAAATGAAGATGATTTTGATTCTGAAGTCCTTTTTTCTAAACAATTGTTTAATGAAAATAACACTAATTATATAATACAAAATTTTACTCCCCCGGTAAAGAAAATTTGTGAAGAAAGTACTGAACCCCGTGATGTTTCTTTATCCAAATTTATTTCTTTAAAGGAATTAAGTAGAAATGCTGTTATAAAATTTATAAGAAATCTAGCAACACCCCAAGACAAACTTTTGATTGTTCAATCATCTGCGTGGTCCTAGGAAAGTTATAGAATATATTGTTTAAAAACACACTTTCAGTATTGTAAATTAATTTTTCTGTAAATATCTTTATTTTGATTAATAAAGAAATTAATTTTTTGTTATAAATACCTAATAAATAATTTTTATCTAAGCGCTAAAATATTAAAATTTAACTGTAAGTAGAGACAAACATACAAGAAATTTTATTTAAAAAACATTTATCTCTAACTGACAAGGTACAACCAGAAAATGTTTGAAGATATAAAATATGTAGATGCTGTGGGAGTGCAAAAAAGTGGAATTTTTAGTGGAAGTATTTGCTTTTTGTTAATGTAAAGCGCGAATACAGTCAATTTTTTTGCCACACTTTGTATTTTATTAGTAACCACAGTTGGCAATCCTACATTTTACACTAAACTTGTTGGCAAATAACGCTAACCTCAAAATAATATTTAAAAGTGAAAGGTATCATTTGATATCATGTAAGATTTATTTTGTGATAATTTCTGCAGGACTTCATCAAAATGATTTCTTCCATCGAAATCCCACTGCGAGATACGGACGAGGTAATTTAAAAATTTTAACCAAATTGCCATTTTCTGCACCTATTCAAAATTGTTTTAGGTGATCGAACTATGCATAGACCAACTACCTGACGGCGAGGAAGTGCTTGGAATTTTGAGACAAGAAAACTCGCAACTCCATATCTGGGTTAACCTCGCCGTAAGCCTCCTTATGTTTGTATTCAAAATTCTCAACTCTACTAACATTAATTTTTTAGCTTGAATATTACAAGCAAAACAAAATTGAAGATTTTATTAAGATACTCGAATCATCTCGCCAAGATGCAAACACAACTTACAAAGACTTTGAAAAAGATCAGATGCGGGCCTTGGACATGCTGGCCGCTTATTATGTTCAGGAAGCAAATCGCGAAAAGAGTAAAGACAAAAAACGGGAGCTCTTTAACAAAGCTACAGTTTTGTACACCACAGCTGACAAAATCATCATGTACGATCAGGTTGGTCTTTGAAACCCTAAAAATGTTTCTTATTATCGTAAGATTGTTGTAGAACCATCTTCTGGGGAGGGCGTATTTTTGCCTTTTGGAAGGCGACAAGATGGATCAAGCTGATGCCCAATTCAATTTTGTTCTCAACCAATCTCCCAATAACATTCCATCATTATTAGGAAAAGCCTGCATAGCATACAACAAAAAGGATTTTAGAGGAGCTTTGGCTTTTTACAAGAAGGCGTTGAGGACAAATCCAAATTGCCCTGCTGCTGTTCGCTTGGGAATGGGGCATTGCTTCATGAAGCTCAACAATCAAGATAAAGCTCGTTTGGCGTTTGAAAGGGCCCTCGAGTTGGACCCACACTGTGTTGGAGCTCTGGTCGGTTTAGCAATCTTAAAGATGAATCTGCAACAACCGGATTCCATCCGAAGTGGTGTACAAATGTTATCTAAAGCTTACACCATCGATTCTTCTAATCCAATGGTTCTAAATCACTTAGCAAATCATTTCTTCTTTAAAAAGGTTGGTCGTTTTATTTTAGTTTATTTTGTTAGTAACTGTGGTCTTTTCACTAGGATTACACAAAAGTGCAACATTTAGCCCTTCACGCTTTTCATAACACAGAAAATGAAGCAATGCGTGCTGAAAGTTGTTATCAATTGGCTAGGGCTTTCCATGCTCAAGGTGATCACGACCAAGCTTTTCAGTATTATTACCAAGCGACTCAATTTGCTCCCGCCAATTTTGTGTTACCACATTATGGGTTGGGTCAAATGTACCACTGCAGGGGCGACTCAGAAAATGTAAGTTTAAATTTTTAGATCAATCAGTCAAACAAATTTGAGCCTTTCAATGGCAGTTTTATTTGTCAAGTAAAAATTTGTTTATACTTGCAAAATTGAATGTCTTCTACACAGAAACTGTTCGAGATAAATATATGATGTCTTAAACTTTTTTGTGGGAAATTTAATTACCCACAAAAATTTTATTGTTAAATCAGTCGGTATTTGGTTTGAATTTTAGGCAGCTCAGTGCTTTGAAAAAGTATTGAAAGCACAACCTGGCAATTATGAAGCCATGAATATTTTGGGATCACTTTATGCAACTTCCACTTCACAATCTAAACGTGACATAGCTAAAAATCATCTAAAGAAAGTTACGGATCAATGTGGTGAAGACATTGATGCATGGATTGGCTTGGCCCAAATTTTGGAACAGTCAGATTTGCATGGCTCTTTGAGTGCATATGGAACTGCAATTAAAATTATCAAAGAAGAAATACAATCTGAAGTTCCAATTGAAATTTTGAATAATGTAGGAGCTTTGCATTACAGGTAATTTAATCTAAAACCTTTTTTTGTTTTACTCTAAAACATTTTTGTATTTTTAGGTTATACAACTTAGAGGAGGCGAAAAAATACTTGGAGGAAGCCTTAAATCGCGCCAAATCGGAGTCTGAACATGATCCTCAGTACTGCAACTCAATTTCTGTTACAATCACCTACAATTTAGCAAGACTGAACGAAGCCTTGTGCATTTTTGATAAATCTGAAAAGTTATACAAGGACATCATTAAGGAGCATCCAAATTATGTAGATTGCTACTTACGGTTAGGATGCATGGCTCGAAATAAAGGTCAAATTCATGACGCTTCGGGTTGGTTTAAAGAAGCACTGCAGATTAACACCGAACATCCAGATGCTTGGTCACTACTTGGAAATTTGCATTTGGCTAAAAATGAATGGGGACCAGGTCAAAAGAAATATGAGCGGGTTTTAAAGGTAAAAATTACATTTTTTTGGAATGAACTATAAAGCAGTGTTTAGGGGTAATAAAATTACAGTTTCAAACTTTTGAAAACAAAATTCTTACGATTTACCCTCTCTTTGTTTAGAATTATTTCACTATTTTGGCAGTATTTACAAATTTAACACTAATACATTTGGGTCATTCCACCAAATAAAATTTTTTTTGAAGTGTGACCTCCACGGATTTTTTTCAAATTTTGTGGAGTTATTCTCTGTATAAAAATAATGACTCACTGAAAAATTTAGCTCTTAAGATGGGCATTTTTTTCAGGGCCCTTTTAATTTAATCAACAGATGGCGCCTACTTAAATATTTTTATAAAATAAGAGGAATTTGCTACATTTAAAATATAGCAAATTTGTTGAGATAATACTATTCTATAAACAATATTCTTGATCTTAAGCTATTTTGAGTTCGTATTGAGTATGTCAAAACACACTCACTTACAAAAAAAGATAATTAAACTTTAATTATGAATTGTGTTTTTATAAATAAATATTACGAACCCAAAATAGCTTAAGACCAAGAATATTGTTTATAGAATAGTATTATCTCAACGAATTTGCTATATTTTAAATATAGCAAATTCCTCTTATTTTATAAAAATATTTAAGTAGGCGCCATCTGTTGATTAAATTAAAAGGGCCCTGAAAAAAATGCCCCTCTTAATATTAAGTACTTTCGTAGTAATGATTTTTTGAATTTTGACAATTTTGAAATTTTTAACTTTTTCGTTAATTTTTTTGAAGTAGAAAGATTATTCATAAAAATACGAGAAGTACAATTTCTTTTGTAAAAAATGCTTACCTTTTCAATGAAGATATTAATTTTTTATTATAAGTAGCAAAAGACCCCCAAAATTTTAATTAAGAAGGGCATTTTTTTCAGGGCTCTTTTAATTTAATCAACAGATGGCGCCTACTTAAATATTTTTATAAAATAAGAGGAATTTGCTATATTTAAAATATAGCAAATTTGTTGAGATAATACTATTCTATAAACAATATTCTTGATCTTAAGCTATTTTAAGTTCGTATTGAGTATGTCAAAACACACTCACTTACAAAAAAAGATAATTAAACTTTAATCATGAATTGTGTTTTTATAAATAAATATTACGAACTCAAAATAGCTTAAGATCAAGAATATTCTTTATAGAATAGTATTATCTCAACGAATTTGCTATATTTTAAATATAGCAAATTCCTCTTATTTTATAAAAATATTTAAGTAGGCGCCATCTGTTGATTTAATTAAAAGGGCCCTGAAAAAATGCCCCTCTTAAAGTAAAAAAATTAACTTTTTTGACAGTGCGGCAAGTTTTTTTTTTAAATTTGATATTTTTTTCTGAAAGCTGAGATTTTTTTACACAAAATATCTAATTTTTACGATGTGCATATTTTTTGTTTAAGTACAAACAGTGGCGGATTAAGCACTTGAGAGGCCCCAAGCGCAATTCAATTTTGAGGCCCCCTTCAAATATTTTCATTCTACGTGCCCGTTTTTTACTTTAGTATGCATTGGCAGATTTAACTATTGGTGACGTACAAATCCAAGTTCCCCCCCCCTTCAATTTTTTTGTTTGTTTCAAAATATTTATTTCTAATCACACATAATACAGCAAAAAATAAAACAAATAATAATATTTCTTTAAATCAAATAAAAGGTCTGTTTGGCACCACAGTTTTAGCACTACCCTAACTACACTACTACAAATTGATTGGTGTAAAAAGTGGGTTGGTAATTGTACCACCAATCAATATGTAGTAGTGTAGTTAGTGTAGCACTAGGACTGTGGTACCAAACAGACCTAAATGTTTAAATCATAAATCCGTCTCAAAAGCGAGAGGCTGGTTATTTATTGGTGGGTAAGCAGGTTCACTTTTGGTGTACGAAATTCATAGTCCCACGCTTTTATATTGATGTTTTCAAGAAGCTTTGTTTGTTCTGATTAAAATTATTTTTTACTTTTTAATGCATCTTTATAATTTTAAATAAAAGGTTTTTTTAAAAAAATTTTAATTATCATTAAATTTTTTAGTTCTTTATTTAAACTAGCATAGCTTAATTCCACCAGAATTTTCTAATTATGTGTTTGGAATACGATTGGAAATCTATGTTACTTTTCACCCTGTATGATAAAACTGTTCAATGCGCAGCGACGCATGCACTTTATAATTTTTAGTTTTTTTTTCGATTTTTTGATTATTTTTTGAAATTTTAGATAAACAAAATTAAAATATGAAAATGTTTTGCAAGTAAAAGCTGTGTGCCAAATTTCAGATCTTTAGGACGTCAAAAACTTTGTTAAAAATGCCCTAAAAAAAGTCCATCTCACACGGACGACGGACAACGCTCACATCAAGTTAAATAAAAGCTTTAAAAAATAAAATCACATTTATTTTGGCATTAAAATTATATATCATTTGTGCGCGTCAGTGGCATTAATGTTTTTCTCGAAAATCTTAAAAACTCTGGGTACATACAAAAATAAAACTTGGCAAACACACGCAAACCAAACACAAACGTTCAAGACTGTTTTGAATCAGGAATTGCAAATTTTAAAGAAATTTTGTATTACCAGGTGTTACTCAAAAACTATTTGGGTGCAAACAAAAATAATGTTTGCACAAACAGGTACAAACGATTTAGACTACTTTGGATACAAAATTAGAAATGGGGGGGGGGCGAGGACATAAACCTACATTTTTCTCTCTTTTTGGAATTTTACGTTTCTCACATCCACTCTAAAACTAACAATAATAATATTATTTTTTCTCTCTATTTTTTTCTTCTAATTTTTGCTATCAGTAGTGTACTTACATACTTTATAGCAGGGCCGTATATGAGGGGTGGTTTTAGGGGTTTAACCCCCCCATGGCATAGCAAAGGAGTAAAAAAAGGGTCTAAAAACGGATTTTTTCGGTAAAACCCTTCCCATAATATAAAAAAATTTTTTTAGGTGAAACCCTTCCTATGACTTATGTCTAGCTGCGGCCCTGCTTTATAGTAAATAACGCATTCATAAGAAAAGGTGGAATTACCAATATAAAAGAATTACAAACTGCCAGAATTAAAATTAAAATATTTAGCAGAGCCGCCACAACATCGTAAAATAATTTACTGTAAATAATATTATAAAAAAAGTTTTAAATTTGAAATTTTAATAAATTTGTAAAATTAGTAAGCAAAGTGGTATTTTCATAAAACCAGTTATATCTGACGATATCAGTTTTACGAATAGAATCGTGAATGAGATTGAAACATGTAATCCGGTAAAGTATTTTTTTAATTTCACAATTTTTCTCATTAATTATTCTAATAAACGTTGAATCCTGAAGACGGTCCTGAATGTGGCTATTGTTGTGATAACATTTTTGCAAAGAAGTATACAATTTAATATCTACCTGTAGATTATTACTTAAGACCTATTCTCTACTATAAATTTTTGATAGATCAATATTATATTGTTATTTTTATTTCTCCTTGTCTAACCACTTTGGTTTTCCAATACACCCAGGGTTGCAAAAAAACATGTTTTTTTTAAATAAAACAAAACAAACGTTTTTTTTATGTTTAAAACAGTTTTTTTTGTTTAAAACGGTTTTTTATTACCTTAGAAAAAAAAACATGTTTTAAACAGAAAAACATGTTTAAAACGATGTTTAAAACTAAAAAAAAAAAACGTGTTCTTATCTTTCATTAGCTCTATACTACTTTAAATTTATTTAAAATGTTAAATTATTAACATATTACTTTAATTTTATGATACTAATAATAAAAAGGTATCCGTTGATTCATTGAGAAGGAATTACTTCTTGAGAAAACTCTATAAGGGCCAGTTGAGTTGTACAAAAGGGGATAATCGCTGACCATGGATTAAACTTCAAATTAAACCAATAGAAAAATTAAAATAAAATTTTTTCTGTTCTGATTGGTATAAATTAGAGTTTAATCTATGTCAAAGATTATCCTCTTTTATACAACTGGCCCTGAAGGTGGTGGTGATCATCCGGTAATTAATACCAACCGAATATTAATATTATAAATTATATAAGTTAAAAAAAATATTATTAGATGCATAAAAGAATTGTGCACACATAGACAAACATTGAAAAATATATATTTAGAAGAAGTTTCAGAAGAAGAATTTAAACATGAGTGGAACTGGAAGAAGATTAGATCCGATTTGGCAAAACTTTGATAAGACAAAAGATGCTAAAACATCTTGTACAAGAGCAAGATGTAAAATATGTAAAAAGGAAATGGCTGCATTGGTAGCTCGTATGAAAACTCACTTAATGAAATGCAAAAATTTTATATCACGAGATGAAGACGTTAACAGCTCTAACGAAAGTAGTGACGATAATGATATTGATAGAAACATGGATGAAAACCGCCAAAAAATACGCAAGACGAATTCTTCAATTTCGATTGCGTCTGCTTCCTTTTTACCAAAATCGTCATCCAAGCAAGCAGCAGTAGGGGTTCTGGATTCTTTTGTTACCAAAACTACCCTTGCCGAAAAGCACAAAATAGATTTGCAAATGGCAAGATTTATTTATTCTACGAATTCAGCATTCCGGCTTGTAGATCATCCAGAATTTCAAAAATTGATTAATATTTTACGACCTGGATACACCCCTCCAAATCGAGCACAAATTTCCAGCCATTTGCTGGATGATGTGCATAGTTCCATATGGTTAGATGTTCAAAAAACGCTAAAGGACAAAACGGTATGCATGGCACTGGATGGATGGAGCAACATCCATAATGAACCAATCGTATGTGTGTCGGTAACAGATGTTTCTCAGGAGGCTATCCATTTAATAGAAACAATAGATACAGATGATGCAAGCCATACTTCAGAATATCTATTGAAATTAACTGTAGATGCAGTAAAAAAATGTCAAAAGTTTGGTTGTACCATTGGAAGTATTGTTACAGACAATGCAAGTAATATGAAAAAAATGAGAATTGAATTATCTAAATGTGCAGAACTTGGTATGCCCGATATATTAAGCTATGGTTGCGCGGCCCACATGTTAAATTTATTAGCAAAAGATATTGATACGCCATCCCTTAATATTAAAGACAGCATAAAAAAAATCATAAAATATTTTAAATATCACCACTTCCCAGCAGCTAAATATAAACAAGCTGGTGGGGCTAAACTGAAACTTCCACAAGATGTTCGTTGGAATACCTTAGCTGATTGTTTGGAATCGTACTTGGATAACTGGCCGTTTTTGTCGAAAGTATGTACAGAAAATCCCGTTGCGATTGAAACAAATATATCTAAACTTGTTAATGATTTAAGTTTAAAAAGCAACACATACAATTATTTACAAAAATTAAAAATAATATCTACTTCGTTGGACAAAGTACAAGCAGAGACGTGCTCAATCGGAGAAGCCACAGAAGTATGGATTGAAATGTTAAACAAAGCAAGGGATCTTTTTGACGAACATGAATTTGAATGCTGCGAGAAGCGATTTAATATGGTTATGACACCAGCCCATTACTTGGCCAACTTATTGGATCATCGATTTAGAGGACAAAATCTAAATCAAAATCAATTGGAAGAAGCATTGGAGTACGTAGGTGCATATCATTCAAAAGCACTTTCATTTGTAATTCAATACCAAGCCAAAGCATCACCGTTCAAAAATTATTTATTTTTGGAAGATACCGTCGTTAATGTAACCCCATTGGCTTGGTGGAATTCCCTACAAAGGAGTATAAATGCAGAAATGCATAATTTAGCAATTCAGTTGCATTCTGCTGTAGCTTCTTCTGCCGGAATTGAAAGATTATTTTCTTCATTTGGACTGGTGCACAGTAAACTCCGTAATAGACTAGGGACAGAAAAAGCATCAAAGCTTGTGTCTATTATGAGAGCCCTAAATAAAAATTCCTCAATTTTTGAAGAAGATTGAAGAAGTCGTCAAATTTTTATATTTTTTTATAAATTTTGAATAAATTATTATTTTTAATTAAAAAAAAATTGGAAAATGTAAAAAAAAATTGAAAAATGTAAAAAAAATTGGAAAATGTAAAAAAAAAACATGTTTTAAACATACACCAAATTAAACACCTGTTTTAAACACATTTAAAACATGTTTAAAACAAAATGATGTTTTAAATGAATTTTGTTTTAAACATGTTTAAAACACCTTGTTTAAAACAAAATGTTTTAAACATTACAACCCTGAATACACCCTGGCAATTACACGAGGTTTTATCACTTATAACCGTTAGATGACTTGGGTAACAATAGACCTTTACTTACAGTACCTATACCTTTCCAAGAATAGGTACTTAACAAAAGAATAATCTTTAATAACTTAATAAGCAGAACAACAAAAGATTGAACTATGCAATTACCTTATATGTCAATTTAAAAATGTTTTGCATTGTTTTGTACTTACAATTTTTGAAAAAAATGTTACAAAAAGAAGTCGGTTTAAAATATGTTTTGTTTAAATAAACAAATTTTGAGGCCCCCCTAAATTTGGAGGCCCCAAGCGCGCGCTTCATGCGCCTGTGCGTTAATCCGCCACTGAGTACAAATAAATAAAATGTACGATTTTTACGATTAAAATACTTTTATTTTTGAATATTACTCATATTGAAATTTTTTTAAAGATTTTTTATGTTAATTATTTACTTTTTGTTCATAAAAAATTGTTTAATCGCACTTTTTCGTATTTAATTTTAGATAATTTAAAAAAAAAAATTATGCAGTAAAAAAACTTGACAAAAGTTGTATCGCTCTTAACGATAAATTTCTATCACGATTTGGAATATTACTTAAATCTAGTTACTAGAAAATCACTCAAGATCATACAATCCACCCTAAATATATTCAAGTAATATTCTAAATTGTGATAGTTTATTGTTAAGAGCGCCATAAATTTCGTTAAGTTTTATTTACTGCATAATTTTTTTCAAAATATCTGAAATTAAATACGAAAAAGTGTGATTAAACAATTTTTTATGAACAAAAAGTAAATAATTATCAGAATAAACCTTACAGAGAATGTTCAATATAAGTAATATTCAAAAATAAAAGTGTAAAAGTACATTTTATTTATTTGTATTTAAACAAAAAATATGCACATCGTGAAAATTAGATATTTTGTGTAAAAAAATCTCAGCTTTTAGAAAAAAATATCAAATTAAAAAAAAATCTTGCTGCACTGTCAAAAAAACTAATTTTTTTACTTTAATTAAAGTTTTGGGGGTCTTTTGCTATTTATAATAAAAAATTAATATCTTCATTGAAAAGCTGAGGATTTTTTACAAAAGAAACTGTACTTCTCGTATTTTTATAAATAATCTTTCTACTTCAAAAAAATTAACGAAAAAGTTAATAATTTCAAAATTGTCAAAATTCAAAAAATCATTACTACGAAAGTACTTAATATTAAGAGCTAAATTTTTCAGTGAGTCATTATTTTTATACAGAGAAAATCCGAGAGGGTCACACTTCAAGAAAAATTTTATTTGGTGGAATGACCCATTTACAAAGTTTCAAATATTTTAAACAAAATTTTTATGACTAACCCCTCTTCAAAAATTTCTCTAACGAGCCATTTGAAATTCACATTTATTTTAACAATTTGTTAATAGTTTTATGAAATCGGCCCTTAGTATTTTTATTAAATTCTTAATTCTAAGTTGCCATCACTGGTAAAGCGCTTGATTAAAAGTTAAAAACTATCAAAAATGTACCCTTAAAATGCTAATCATTACTATCAAATTATTTAAATTCTGAAAATTACAAATGAAAAAATTGCGAGCAATTATTCCCGCTTTATGTTTATACGCTGCCAACATGAAAATTTCGCGCCTCTCTTTGCACCAGTCCGCGCTTCCCAATGTGAAAATCACCACTATAAAGAATAATTTTATTTTTAGAATTCTACTACTTCGCAAGATTCGTATGCTTTGATAGCTTTAGGCAACGTTTGGTTGCAAACGCTTCATCAACCAACAAAAGAAAAAGATCGTGAAAAGAGACATCAAGAAAGAGCTCTTTCGATGTTTAAGCAAGTCTTGAAAATTGATCCAAAAAATATTTGGGCTGCTAACGGTATAGGATCTGTTTTGGCTCACAAGGGCGCGGTTAATGAGGCCCGAGATATTTTTGCTCAAGTCCGCGAAGCCACTGCAGATTTTTGTGATGTTTGGTTAAATATTGCTCACGTTTACGTCGAACAACGTCAGTTTGTTGGTGCCATACAAATGGTAAGCAAAAAAAACTTGTTCAATATGATTCTAAATTTTATTGATTTTTAGTACGAAAATTGCTTGAGAAAATTCTACAAGTACCACAATGTGGATGTCTTACAGTATTTAGCCCGAGCTCATTATAAGGCAGGAAAATTGAAAGATGCGAAGATGGTATTGCTAAAAGCAAGACGAGTTGCACCCCACGACCCGGTACTTCTTTATAACATTGCGATGGTTTTGCAAAGATTGGCCATTCAAATACTGAAAGATGAAAAGTCTACACTTAAGGCGGTCTTACAGGCCGTTCACGAGCTGGGCTTATCGATGAAGTACTTTAATTATTTGGCGGATGGAGAACATGGCGATAAAATGCGTTTTGATTCGCGTTTGGCTAGTATGGAAGCTCAACAGTGTCGCGATTTGTTAACTCAAGCACAGCACCACGTCACCAGGGCAAAGAGAGTTGACGAGGAAGAAAGGTTGATGAGAAGAAAGCAAGAAGACGAACGTATGGCCTTCAAGACGAAGCAGTTGGAAGAACTGGTAAGAATTTATTTAATTCAAAAAATTTTTTTTTAGTTATTATTTTGTTTTAACAATTATTAGAAAAAACGTGAAGAAGAAAGTCGTGCAAACAAAGAGCAACAATTACAAAAACGCCAAGAGTTTAAAGAGAAAACAAAGAATGCGCTTGTGTTTAACGATATGCCGAGTGAAAAACAGAAAGGTAGAGGACGTAGTCGCAAAGATCAGTATGTTAGTGATTCCGGTGGAAGTGATGGAGGTAACGTTCGTGAAGGAGATGCACCTAACGAGAAAAGAAAGAGGCGTAGGAGTGGAGATAGGAAGGAACGTAAGAAGAAGTTGGTGTCTGGTAGAAAAAGGAGAGAGAGAGGTGACGGTTCTGATTCCGATAGCGACAGACCTAAAGGTAAGCGTAGTCGTAAGAAGATCAAAACATCAAAAGCTGTTGAGGACGGTCTTACTGCAAAACAAAAGAGTCGTATTGTGTCCAAAGCCACAATTTCTACCAGTGAATCTGATAGTGATGATGGAAAGCTTAAAATTGCCAGTGGTGATGAAAGTGGTGGTGAAGGGAAAAGAAGTGGTAAAAGAAAAATATCTTCTGGTTCTGAGCGTTCCAGCCGATCGAGGTCGCGCTCCAAGAGCAATTCGCGCAGTCGGTCCAGGAGTGGCTCACGATCCAGAAGTGGTTCTAGATCGAGGTCGAGATCTGCCTCAAGATCTAGATCGAAATCTGCTTCAAGGTCACGATCGAGGTCGAAATCTGCTTCAAGGTCGAGATCCAGATCAAAATCTCGTTCTCGATCTGCTTCCGGTTCTAGGTCACCTTCAAGATCGAGGTCCAAGTCACGATCTCGCTCAAAATCTAAATCCCTCTCACGCTCTAAATCAAGAAGTCACAGCAGAAGTAGGTCCCCCAATAAATCTGGCAGTGAAGGTGGTGGTTCCAGATCATCCAGTCCAGCACATAGCGATTAAAAATGTCGACAAGATAATAATTTTTACATTTTTCGATATTATTTTATTATGCAAGAAATTAATTACAAGGTTGTGTGATGTAATCAATTGTTTAAAAAATAAATTTTTCTTAACATTCAACATATTTTGGCATACGAGTACAATTTTTGCAACCTTTCCTTTTTCTAATCTAAGAACTTCTAATCCATAAAAGTAGAAATCAAATCAAATTTTTATAATAAAAGCAAAATAACTGTAAAGATATTCTCAATTTTTGGGATTGTATATCCTTGTATACAGGATAGTGCAGTAAGTATAGTCCAAACTTCTAGGATGTGGTTTTGTAGGCTACCTCGGTTATTGTAAATGAAAGTGTTGAGCACATTTTTTGAATACAGTTAGGCTGAACAATCTATTTTTGGCAAGTAGTGCGTTAGGCACATGGAATGCTAATTCTGCATGAAATGCTTAGGCAGTACTGTTTTATTTCGCGAGACTGCTCGGCCTTAGGCCTCGCAACTTATTTAGCTTACACGAAGAAGTATCAATTTGATGAAATTCTAAGTACTGAAAAACTAAAAGTTATCTAAATTTTGATAGAACTTTTTTACTTTTCATAAGAACATGCAAATATCACAATAAATTTGATACCAAGATCAGTTCAGGAACGAACAGACTACATAATATTATGTAGTTCTAGGACCAAAACCGATCGCGGGACTAATGATTACGGGTTCAGTTCTTTAAAATTTGCTCACCGATTTTCTTCTAGAGTGCACACCCTAGAACTTTGGACTATATAAAACCACCCATCAGAGCAGTTCTTTTATATTCTTTTGATTACATTTACAGTTTTCTAACTAACTTTTGGTGTGTACGTTTTTTAATATAAAAAAGTAGAAAATTGTATTAGTAAAAACAGATTAGAAAATTTAAAAAATATTTACAGCATCATAAGTTTCGTGAAAATGGAAAAAAAGTTATGCAGTACTTGTGGTTGTTTTCGAGTTTAATATGTCATGACTACCATAAAACGAAGTAAATGTTGTGTTTGTGCTCATACTCATGGGCAGAGTGTCCGCGCTATTGAGGGTTCCAAAAGTTGACAACATTTCTCCCGTGTGGTCGGGACTTACGGATATTATATGCTGCCTAATCTGACATTCCGACCTAAAAAAAGTTTGTTTCATCAATTTTCATGCTAGGGGATTCACACGTACCTTTCATTATTTAATTCTCGATCTTGAGTTGGTGGTAGATGTTGTAGTGCAACAGGGGTTGGTTTTATGGCATAAACGTAAATTCCTACCATTGTTAATACATACGACAAAAAGTACATGGCGTGACACTGAAATGGTAAAAAGTTAATTTTTTTTAATATTTTCTTTTTAATTTTACCCCGTAATCTAGAAGTACCGTTCCCGCTATTATGGTGTAAAAGTTTCCAGAAATAAGAGATAAGTGTAAGGCAGTAGTTCCCATTGTTTGTAAATACAGGGAAGTTAAAACGCAAAACAAAAATTGGCACACACAAAATGAAGACAAAATTTCAACAAAGTTGCGCCAAGAATCTGTCAGCAACGTTTCTTTTTCCAAAATTACCCTAAAAAATAAAAATTATATTATGTTTAAATAACAGTTTTATTTTTGTCTAAATATAACGCATTGCGTGTCCAGGAACCATAAAAATGACCCCTTAATTAAATTAAGTATTTAGGTGATTGATTTATGAATGGAATGAGTGAGTGGTTAGAGGTGTTAACTTACAATTTCACAGAAGTCGAATTAGTAAAAGATAAATAGAACGTTCTGGAAGTTATTAAATTTTCAATTTAAAACTGAAATTTTTGTGTCAAACGGAATGTATCCGAATTTTACATTTTCGCTGAACTTTCAGAAAACGGTACTTGGCACCTTCATCACGATAAAATGTTACATAGATAACAAACGTTTAATAGTTAAAAATGAAAGTTATATGTTAAAAAAAAAAAAATTAAAAATATAATAATTTCAAGTTAGACCATTGATAAGTTATTTAAATTTTTTTGAGATAAATTGTAATTGCGTTTCTAGGTTTTCAATTTTTTTGTTTTGTGTACCTACTTAATTGATATGTATGTAGGTTAATATGATTAGAAATTGTTGTGTGGTAATACTTTTTATATTTTTTGAAAATGAAATTTGGAAAATATTATCATTCATCAATTTAATAATTCCACCAATTGGAAAATTATTTTAAGCTTTCAATTACATTTTATATTTGTATGAACTGAATGATCTACTTCTTTTTATCATTTCTTATTTTTAAACCGACTTCAAAAAAGGAGGAGTTTCTCAATTCGTCTGTTTGTATGTTTTTTTTTTCTTATGTATGTTCGGGCATAACTTTTTACAGAGTGATCCGATTTTGATGAATTTTGTTTTATCCGATAGAGTATACCTCCATGGTGGTCCCATTTAATTTTCACAACAAAATTCCATTCGTAAGGGTAAAAAATAAGGGAAAATTGCATCCGTAAGGGTAGAAAATAGGGAATGATTGTTTTTCATTTATTGATTTTTTACTTGTCAACCTATTCTGTTGAAATTTGGGGTGGAGAAAAACTTTATACCGAGCAAATTAATTAATTAAGGTAGTAATTAGTAGATTTTAATCACTAAAAAATAAAAAACTTTTTAACAAAAAATTAAACCGACCTCAAAAAGGAAACTAAAAAGCATAAAATAAATATATTACATTTTGAGTCTTAATAAGTAATGTAAGTAACTAATTTTGAGTCGGTGCAAAAAATCAACGATTACTAAATTACTTTAAAAAAATTATTAAAACAAAAGTCACCCATTCTGCACCGACTCAAACTTAGTTACTTACATTACTTATTAAGACTCAAAATGTAATATATTTATTTTATGCTTTTTAGTTTCCTTTTTGAGGTCGGTTTAATTTTTTGTTAAAAAGTTTTTTATATGTAGACAAACTAGCCTAAAATGACATATCCGGGTAAAACGACATAGTGGAGTTTTACTTTGTCAGTCAGTCAACAAGTACGAAAATAATAGAATTTTGTCTTTTTACAGAGGAGTCAAGTGCCCTTTTTTGAAATGAGGGTAAAGTTTATTTTCCTGAGGCAAACCGGGAGGGGGGGGGGTTAAAACAAGAGAGTAAGTAGGGAAAAAAGGAGGAGGGGGAATAATTTCTATTTTGGTATTATTAATTTGGGAAAAATTTTTAGGTCCTTTATTGTCCATGTCATTTTTTTGAAATTTTTTTGTTATTTATGATTTTAAAATGTTTTCCAAATTAAAGCTTTTAAAAAGATCTCATAGAAGTCCATGGAGATGGACGGATATCGTCGATACGAAGTTAAAACTTTTTAATTAATTAAAAAAGGATGGAGTAGTGTAAATATCTAACAAACTTTTGGGTAGGTTTATAATGATTTTTACTTTTTTACTCTCCAAACGTCTTTACTATAGGCTGGCTGGACTATCTAGAGTTACCGAGTAAAGCAATATCGGACTTGGTCAATTATTCTATGGTGTGATTTTGATCATTTTATCTCCGTTTCGCAAAGATGATGTCAATCACATTCACTCCACATAATTTGACACAACAAAGTTTTTCAAGTATTTCATGTACTACCTAATCAAAATTCGCTTACCGTCATTTTTGAAGTTATAGCATTTTGAGAATCAATTTTTCAATATTGGAGATTGTATAGTAGAAAATTGAACTTTATTATTTTTATAGAATATTAGTTTAACTTCAAATCCAAATCGAGGTGCAAAAGTAATTTAATTAATTAATATCGGTAAAATTTACTACCGATTTTTATCTAATGGTAGGTTTTTCAAACTTTTAGCCTGTAATGCGGTCGATTAAATTTGGCATGGTTGTTAATAATGATATTTTAAATATGTGTAAGTACTAAAATTTAAAGGTGCGCCCGGTACACAAAATTTACTTCAGATTTAAATCTAGGGGCATGATTTTCAAACCATTAGCCTCTATGCGGTTGATGAAATTTGGCATAGTTATTGCTAATGGTATTTTAAACATGTGTACCAAGATTCAAGAGGGGATCTTAAAAGATGCGCTCGGTACACAGAATTTAGTACAAATTTTCATCTAAGGGTAGGTTTTTCTAACACTTATCCTCTAATGCGGTGGATGAAATTTGGCATGATTGGTGGTAATGGTATTTTAAACATGTGTACCAAGATTCAAGAGGGGATCTTAAAAGATGCGTTCGGTACACGGAATTTACTACAAATTTTCATCTAAGGGTAGGTTTTTCTAACACTTATCCTCTAATGCGGTCGATGAAATTTGGCATGATTGGTGGTAATGGTATTTTAAACATGTGTACCAAGATTCAAGAGGGGATCTTAAAAGATGCGCTCGGTACACGGAATTTACTACAAATTTTCATCTAAGGGTAGGTTTTTCTAACACTTATCCTCTAATGCGGTGGATGAAATTTGGCATGATTGGTGGTAATGGTATTTTAAACATGTGTACCAAGATTCAAGAGGGGATCTTAAAAGATGCGCTTGGTACACGGAATTTACTACAAATTTTCATCTAAGGGTAGGTTTTTCTAACACTTATCCTCTAATGCGGTCGATGAAATTTGGCATGATTGGTGGTAATGGTATTTTAAACATGTGTACCAAGATTCAAGAGGGGATCTTAAAAGATGCGCTCGGTACACGGAATTTACTGCAAATTTTCATCTAAGGGTAGGTTTTTCTAACACTTATCCTCTAATGCGGTGGATGAAATTTGGCATGATTGGTGGTAATGGTATTTTAAACATGTGTACCAAGATTCAAGAGGGGATCTTAAAAGATGCGCTTGGTACACGGAATTTACTACAAATTTTCATCTAAGGGTAGGTTTTTCTAACACTTATCCTCTAATGCGGTGGATGAAATTTGGCATGATTGGTGGTAATGGTATTTGAAACATGTGTACCAAGATTCAAGAGGGGATCTTAAAAGATGCGCTCGGTACACGGAATTTAGTACAAATTTTCATCTAAGGGTAGGTTTTTCTAACACTTATCCTCTAATGCGGTGGATGAAATTTGGCATGATTGGTGGTAATGGTATTTTAAACATGTCTACCAAGATTCAAGAGGGGATCTTAAAAGATGCGTTCGGTACACGGAATTTACTACAAATTTTCATCTAAGGGTAGGTTTTTCTAACACTTATCCTCTAATGCGGTGGATGAAATTTGGCATGATTGGTGGTAATGGTATTTTAAACATGTGCACCAAGATTCAAGAGGTGATCTTAAAAGATGCGCTCGGTACACGGAATTTAGTACAAATTTTCATCTAAGGGTAGGTTTTTCTAACACTTATCCTCTAATGCGGTCGATGAAATTTGGCATGATTGGTGGTAATGGTATTTTAAACACGTGTAGCAAAATTCAAGAGGGGATCTTAAGAGATACAAGAAATTCACTACCGATTTTTATCTAACGGTAGGTTTTTCAAACCCTTCCTGTAAAGCGGTTGATTAAATTTGATAATGGTATTTTATATAAGGTATTATTATAAAAGATGCGCTTGGTATACAAAATTTACTTACTTTTGTCATCTAAGGGTAGGTTTTTCAGACCATTGGATATTGTAGTTCATAATATGCTGATAAAAAGTGTCAATGGGCACAAAGCCAAAAAATGGACAGTTTTCGAGATGTACGGCATTAAAGAGTTAATCTAGTCATTCTATGAAACACACAATGATAAAGTCAAAAACGATACCACCTAGAAAAAAAAAATACTGCCGTGTAGAAGATTAAATTCTAAAGAAGATAGCGTTTTTTGCATCGCTCTAGCTAGTGTATTACATAACCTAAAAAATTAAACAGTCGAAAGAGCGGTTTCTTGAAATTAAAAAAAAATGAATTTTGCAACAAAAAAAAAGTTAAATGAAAAAGTTGTAGAAAATAAGTTGTAGAAAGTTAAAATACTGATTCATTATT
Organism: Rhagonycha fulva; assembly: GCA_905340355.1. Lineage (NCBI taxonomy): Eukaryota > Metazoa > Arthropoda > Insecta > Coleoptera > Cantharidae > Rhagonycha > Rhagonycha fulva. The sequence goes on from HG996556.1 coordinate 44,344,446, forward strand.
TATTTTCTGAGAAAAACGAAAAATGCCGTCAAAATTTGCCGTTTTTGTTTTTTTTTCTTAAATCGCAAGAAACCGCATTTTCGACTTTGTTTAATTTTTTAGGTTATGTAATACACTAGCTAGAGTGATGCAAAAAACTCTATATTTTTTAAAATTCTTTCATCTACACAGCCCTATTTTTTGTTTCCGGGTAGTATCGATTTTGACTTTATTATTGTGTCTTTCGTAGAATGACTGGACAAACTTTGTAATTCCTTATATCTCGGAAACTGTCCATTTTTTCACTTTGTGCCCATGGACACTTTTTATCAGCATGTTATAAACTACAATATCCTACATTATGGTTAAATTTGACTGGGACCCAAAACCCATAAGGCCGTAGCGGGGTCCTTTAGAACGCTTTATTAAAAGGTGCTCTCGGTGCACGCAATTAAGTAAAAGTTTAAGGTTCGGGGTGACAATTTCCGTAATGTGAGTTTGAGTTCGTGTACAACTTCAGCCACGTATTTTCATAATATTCAATTTTTTTTTTATTTACATTTTAACGTGCATCAACTACTGGGTTATTAGCACTTCTAAATGTTAATTTTAATTTGTTCAGTATTTTTTTGTTTGTTTATGTTTTTTTGGATTGGGTATTTTGGTTGGTTGGTTGGTTTTTTGGTTGATTGGTTTTTTGGTTCACCACGGAGTGAGAATGTCCACTGGAAAGCCGAGCTAAGAAATTCTGATGCGTCCGAGATTTGAACTCAGAATTTCCGCTCGTAACGCAACCAGCGATCACATCACTCCACTGCCGTGGCTAATATTCAATTTTATTAGCATCAATGTAAAATAGTAAAATAGACACATGGGAATTACGGATGAAATATGATATCACCCAAATGACTTCTACGTGACCTACTACAGACATCAATTCTTTGAACAAAATTTTCAATAACACTCGCGCAAAATGCAAACTGTATTATCTCTTCAAGAGCGTTTTCAAGTCTTCAATTGACCTTCAAATTTGCCATTGAATACATATGCATAATTTCATTAGATGTGTGGCATGTGCCATCATCCTGTTGAAACACATGTCAGTCAATTCTAAATCGTTCAATTTCGGCAACAAAAAATTTTCGATCATTGCTATCGTACGGAACGAATTTTATGTAATTTCAGTTGTACCTAATATTTTCGCCGTTTTATAGTAAATTTAAAAAAATTCGAAGCTTTCTTTTACTTTTCTCATCTGCATACATTATATTTTGACATATTATCAGTGGCGGAACTTTAAATTTTGGATCTGGGACATGAACTTAGAAAATCTAAGTCCATGGCCTGGGAGCAAGAACTTTGACGTCCCCCCTTCTTCCCCGATTGAAAGATGTGCGATTTAAAATTTATAAAAGAACAAAATTTGGTTGCAATGTTTAGGTTGCAATTTAGGAAACTCAAAACATCGGGCCCCAGGGGCCATGACCCCCCGTTATTTATGTCATCATTTTAAATTTGACACATGTATCTCAAATTTTACGAAATTTAAAATGCACATTGATTTGGATCATCTTTTATTACTTACAACATTGTTTCAATCTGATTCAAGATTTTGCAAAATTACACTATCGTCAGATTATACTGGTTAAAATAAAATATTTTCAAGAATTCATCAATTTTCATTTAATCAAAAAAAAACTTTGAAATATTATGGAATAGCACATCGGGGATTTATTGTTTTTAGATACTTTTGAAGAACTTTGTTTATTCAAGTCTGGTTGATTAATTTTAGCGTTTTAATTAGAGATAAAATCTTGTGTAAAAAGCGTTGAAAAAGCAGAAAAACATAAGTTTATCAATCTTTAGTTAGTATTCCAAGTAAATTTATCTGATAAGTAAGTATAAATTTAGTTGGGACACTAACTAGAGATTGATAAATTGGAGCTATAAGTCAGTTAACACCTCTAATGTGAAAAAAATTTCTAGTAATTTGTATGTTACACCAAGTAGGTACTACAATTTGTAGTAATATTTAATAAAATTGTATAGTAAAAGTTACTATAAATTGTAATCGAATTACTCTAAATTGTTTTAATTTATTTATATGTATAAATTTTTAAAATATGTTGTTACTTACATTTGCAAACCACTAACAATGCTGCCGAATAAGCCCAACAAACCTAAATATTCGATAACGTCAGTTTTTTTAACCGACAACTCCTGTAAGACCGTTACAATCGCAAATAAAATTGCCCCACCGAGGCACAGCATATCGCCTACCAATTGATTCTTTCCTGAAAAAAAAGTGATAATAATTTAAGTTCGAGTAGGTACAAATTTGAACTATTTACCGCTGAATTTAGTGTGAGCGGTGTTGGACCATACAATACAGCCAATACCCATGAGACAAACAGAAATGCCCAAAATGTGTACCATGCGATAACGAACACCAAGCACAAGGCAACTCAGTGTTAAGGCTACAGGTATTGCCACACAACCGAGCAACTAAAAGCAACACGTTACAAATTATTTAATCAACCCCCAAATTACCCTCAAACCTGTATACACGTTAGAGTGGTAAATTGGTGTGCAGTATTCATTAGAGTATTTGCTTGTACATCAATTAAGCAAAGCAATAAGTATCTCCATCCTCTGGCCTTTAGTATCGAAATTAAACCGCGATCACCTTTACGAAAAGCCAGCCAACTCGTGTAAATTACAAACAACAGCATATAATGCGGAAAGCTTTGGCCGGTGGGCAAAACCGACACAGCACTTGCATTAATGTAATGCGATAAAATATTAATTGTACATAAAAGCAGCGACAATATCTGCCCCAATATCACATTTTTCCACACTTCCCTAAAACAGAAATTCTTTTGCAAACACTCCCAACAGTTTCAAAAATTTAATTTACCATTTTCCTAATTCGGACAAATTATTACCAATTTTATCGCACCACCCCGTTTCGCTTCCCATTTCTGTATAATTATGTGAATTTTATTTACGTATACGAGAGCGTCGAGAGCTCATAAGGGCGGGGTATCCCGAAACAATTCTCGAATTTTTATTTTAAATTTGGGCGCACGCGTCATCCACGCTGCCACAAAATCGAAATTTGGTTCTCTGCAGTGGCGGATCTTCCAAAAATCGAAGAGTCTTCCCGCGAAAGTCGGACAGTTTTGCTTGGGGAAAATCGTTTTTTTTACCGTCCAGATTCGACCCTGGCCTTCCAGCGCGCACCCCATTTTCCGTCTTTTTTTGTCGTTCGAACGCGCAGTATCCCGCTAGTCGCGGACGCTCGTAAACATGCAAATGTTTATTTACCTTGGAGAAGTGGTAAGAAAAGTCCGTAGGGAAAAGTGAAAATTTCGGAGTTTGTGATAAAAATTTGAATAATTCTTTCAAGTCGTAATTGTTTGTAGAGCGCTGCAATATCGACCTGTTTATTATTGTCAAGTGTCATTTAACTGTCAGGTCGAATTGTTTTACGCTGTATTATTGTGACAAGAATTTCGAAAAATAGTTTTTTTGTATCGAAACCGTCTTATGTAATGTGATATTAAAAATGGTCGAACCAATTTTTGATTATCAATTTCGGTTGATTTTGATAGGCGACAGTACCGTGGGTAAAAGTTCTCTGTTGAAGTATTTTACTGATGGTAAATTTGCAGAGGTGAGTTTTATGGTAATGATGAATAGAGAGGTAAGATTTTAGTATTGTTTTTTTTTGTAGTTGTCTGATCCTACCGTGGGTGTGGACTTTTTTGCTCGACTGATCGAAGTGAAAGATGGCACTCGAATTAAGCTGCAGTTGTGGGATACCGCAGGGCAGGAACGTTTTAGATCTATAACGAAATCTTATTATAGAAACTCTGTTGGAGCTTTATTAGTTTATGATATTTGTAATAGGGCAAGTTTTGAAAATATTCCTTTGTGGATGGCGGAAGCCAAGAAGCACATAGAACCTCATCGTCCGGTATTTGCTCTGGTAGGTTGTAAGTTAGATTTAGTAAATAATGGTGGCCATAGGGAAGTGTCGAAGGATGAAGCTAAAGCTTTTTCCGACCAAAATGGGATTTACCTTGTGGAGACGTCTGCTCGAAAAGGTACAAATGTAGAGGAGGCGTTTAGATCTGTCACTCAAGAAGTTTATAATCGAATACAGACTGGCGAATATAAAGTGGAAGACGGTTGGGATGGCATAAAAACTGGTTTCACTCGACCTAATGGCTTAGATTTTAATTTAGTCGAAGCGGAGCCTGCAAAGTCATCTTGTTGTTAATATAACGAATTTTTTGTTGTTCATTTTAGTGTAATCGATAACGTGAGTGATATGTAAATATTTTAATTTATCAATATCCTACTACAGGAGAAGACTAATGTTGTTTTTTTATTAGATTTAATTTTGTTGTTTACTATTTTTGTTTATTGTACAAAACAAAGTTGCTCAGTTTATTGACACACTAACACAAACAGACACAAAAACTTTGGTTGAATTCTTTGTAATATTTGATGCTACCTCACCCTATAATGTATCCTTTTTATAATTGACACAAATTGGCTACAAAGAAAAAAAGACTTAGGTTGTAAAAATACTTTAGTTTAATTTTGTAAAATTAAGCCCAAAATGTTAGATATTGTAGAAACATTATGGCAAAAAAACCAAATAAAGTATACAATAATATTGCACTTGCTTAATTAAAAACCAAAGTATATTATTTTATCTTGCCTATCTTTACGATTTTTGTAACTTTTTTATTCTGTACATGATGTGAATTCTAATAAAACTGATATAGTATAAACCATGTTGTCAATAGCTTTACCCTCCAATGAGGATAACTTTATTCAATAAATTTTTAAGATAGGGCGGAGATTCACACTACAAAAATGCGTGGACAGCTTTTTTTTTGTATTTTATAGTCCAGGAAAACCGAAACTTCTATTTTCTCAAAGAACTCAATTTTCCATTTTCAATACATAGCCTCTCACCACGATGTTGCGAATAAAAATGAGGTAGTCCCGTTAAAACGAAAAGCAGTTTATGCCACTCGGACGTAAACTGATTTTACGTCCTTGTGACGAAAACTACTATTTATTATATCTTCACTGATTTAAAGCCCTCGAATTCTAAGATACCAAACATAAAAAAATGTCTATATTACTGAAATAATATTTTTAGAAAAATGGCCGGCTCCGTCAAGTTGCACCCCGCACTTTGGAATTTCGAATTTTTTTTATGTCATTGGGAAGGGCTCGCGAAGTGCTGGCGAGTGCTGTAAATTATTTAAAAAAATGCTGGATTTGTTAATTTTTTATTGGCAAGTAACCATTTTCAACCGAAGGGGGGCTAACTTGACGCATACCCCCGACTTTGAAATTTTAAATTTTTTTAAAATTTATTTGAAAGTGCTGGCGAATGCTCTAATTTATTTTGAAAGTGCTGGGTCCGTTAAATTTTTAATAAGAAATTAAAATTGAAATATTTCGGGGGGAATTTTTAATTTTTTTTAAATTTATTTGAAAGTGTTGGCGAATGCTCTAATTCATTTTGAAAATGCTGGGTCTGTAAAATTTTTATTAAGAACTGTACTGTAAAATTTTTATTAAGAAATCAAATAGAAATTCAAAAAGTAATTTTGTACCTATTATTATTTAATATAACTTATTTAATATAAGTTTTTATTACAAATAAAATAATATTAAAACTTTATTAAACATTTCAAATCAAAATTATATCAACAAAAACTGTTTTCATGTTGCCAAAAAGAATAACAGTGTACACACAACTGATTTATCAGGATTACAGTAGGATTTATCAACTTTTTCTTTTAAATCGTTGTAAAGTTCCCATTTCCCATGCAGTCGTTTAGTTTTTAGTATATGCCACAAAATGACTAAATTTCGCTTTACTCGGGTTAAAATTTTCAACATCTCCTCGCATGTTTCCCACTGATATTTTTGAAGGGATCAGCAGATCATTATAAAGACAAAACCTGAATTTGAAGCGGTTTAATGATCAATTATAGAAATGCAACACAATACATTAGACTCAAAAAGTTTTCACGTGATAAATAAATTGTTAAAAACGATATCCATTTTTCTCTTATCTATAACGATATAGTAGTACTACCAGTGCCACTTAAATAGTATCCGGTAACTAAGAAATGGTAATGATGAGAAAAGTTTCCCCCCTTATTTTTGCAGTGCACTCTTAATTTTTTTCGTTTGAGTCTTCAACCGTTTGAACCTTAGACCATTAAAACTTATAAACACGCTCTTTCCTATCTCTCCTTGAATAGAAACTGAAGCAAACATGTGTGACGTCACTGGCGGGGTTGTATCGAGATTTTTATTAAATAAAATAGTATTTACAGGTATATCTTAGCATTTACTCCACCAGTGACGTCACTTATGTTTGCTTCACTGCTTGAAAATCAAGGCGTGTCTATAAGTTTAAATGGTCTAAGGTTTGAACCGTCCCAAAGATATTTGCGAAAACGTTTAGGGGGAGGGCTGTAAACATGTAGCCTTCCCCCCCCAAGTCGAATTTTGGGATGAAAATAGTGTCAAACGTTAGAGCTTTGTTAGAGCCTGAAAAACTTCAGTGAGCAAGTTTTTAAGTTAATTATTTACATAGTTGAAATTTTCTACTAAACTCTGAGCAACATGCGTTAAATCGTAAGATTTTTAAATTTTTTTACATATCTACATCCCCCCCCCCAAGTACGGGGGGATTTTTAACTAAGATAATACGGAAGACTACAATTGCAAAAAACTGCCAATTCCTAGTATATATTCATTGGCAAAAACATACATTAAGGTTGACTTGTATAGTCCAAGTTTAACCGGTAACTATGGTTTAAACTCGGATTTTGACAATTGTGATTGGTTAATCTACAGTTTAAAATTTTAAACTAGATCTATACAAGTCACCCTAAGAAAAAATATTACTTTTTATTAATAAAATTTATTTTGTAAAATTAATTTATCCAGTTATTTTATTATCAAAATTTGTTATAATGGGAAGCAGGATTAGTTCTATTAATCGGATCAAATATTTTAATCTAATAAAATAGAATGAACTTGAAGATTATTGCACGGAACTTGCTTGGAGGCTCAAAAATTAAAACTGCCGTTAACTTTGTAAAAAATGAAGTTAATATGATGGAAATTGAAACTCATTTAGGCTCTAATAAAGCCCTAACATTTGACACTATTTTCAGCCGCCTAAAATTTGACTTGAGGGGAGGCAACGTGTTCAAATCTCCCCCCCCCCCTTTAACGTTTTTGCGAATATCGTTGCAACGGTTGAGGCTTAAACGAAAAAAAATAGAAGCTCATTTAGGCTTTAACAATGCTATAAAAACTACTGGGGGGGGGCAGCAACATGCACCTAAGTTTTTGACAATTGTAGTCCTCCGTACTGTCTTAAACCTGTATAACACAATGCATAATTTTGCATAAAATTGACATGTAAATGGTAACCAATCTACTTACTGATCTATCAGATCAGACAGTAGTACCAACTTAAAATCACCTCACTTGAAATCGAGCTGCAAACCAATTAGTTTACAACTTTAGCAAGGTGCCCGTTTGTGGTTGAACCTTCTAGCTACATAAACCTGTACTGCAACCTGATTGGTCCAACTTGAACTCTTTGAATTGAATGATCATCTTTTTATTTATAATTTTGTTTTATTTATAATAAAAACAAATACATTAAAGAACTTATATTAAATAAGTAGGTACAAAATCACTGGCGGTTTCAAGGGGGAGTAATTGGGTAATTACCCCCCCTAAGAATTATTTTTTAACCTTTTATTTTTTATTTTTCAACAAATAAAGATTAATTTATTTTGAAATTTACATCGATATAGGTAAATTACCCCCCCTAAGCCAGTTGGATGGAAACGCCCCTGTACAAAATTACTTTTTGAATTTCTATTTGATTTCAATGCATCTTGCTCGGAGCTTTTAAATTTAAGCTCTAGAATTTTGTAATAAAATGAGTAGGTATCTTTAAATAGTTTACAGCATTCGCCAGCACTTTACGAGTACTTTTAAATAACATACAAAAAAATTTAATATTTGACAAAATTTAAATTCACGGGGTCCAACTTGACGTTTTTGTCAAAAGTCGATATTTCAGTTCTTCATAGAAATTTTACAGATCCAGCATTTTCAAAATGAATTAGAGCATTCGCCAGCACTTCGCGAGCACTTTCAAATAAATTTTAAAAAAATTAAAAATTCCAAAGTCGGGGGTAGGTTTCAAGTTGCCCCCCCCGAAATATTTCAATTTTAATTTCTTAATAAAAATTTAACGGACCCAGCACTTTCAAAATAAATTAGAGCATCCGCCAGCACTTTCAAATAAATTAAAAAAATAAAAATTTCAAAGTCGGGGGTATACGTCAAGTTAGCCCCCCTTCGGTTGAAAATGGTTATTTGCCAATAACAAATTAACAAACCCAGCATTTTTTAAATAAGTTACAGCACTCGCCAGCACTTCGCGAGCCCTTCCCAATGACATAAAAAAAAATTCGAAATTCCAAAGTGCGGGGTGCAACTTAACGGAGCCAAAATGGCCAAAAGCCAAAATTGTTTTTCAAGAGCTTGATATTTTTTCAAATATTAATATTTTTAAAATTCTCTAGGTAGATTAAACAGATTTTATTTATTTTTGTTACAAGATCAAATTCACTTAAGATATGCTGTAAGCCCCGAAGATTTTTATTGATATTTTAATCATAATTTTACTACGATTTGCTCACAATTTTTAATGAATTATTTTATTAACCAACTAGCTGGAAAGCCCGTCCACGGACGGGCAGCTAGTCGGTGGATCTCTATTTTAGCGGTATTAATTAAAAAAAAAATCGTTTTCAAATACCAACACTAATCTAAGCTCAACCGATGGATTACTCTTTTAACATTCTCAATTAAAAAAATAAATCCCTAATTCTGACAATTTTAATTGTTCGCGTTCAAACGTCCTCAACGTTGAAAACTCGTTTGGTGTGCAACTCGATCCCAGGGGAGTAGATTTTAAGTTGCTAAAAACCAACGACAACAATCAATCAGAGTGCGTTGTGTGTCTCAAAAATATGACACGCTGAAGGAGGAGAGGGAGGTAGAGAAGTTGCTTGTGCTGCTCGTTTATAATTGTGAAATACATTTATTGAAAATGTAAAAGTCGAATATTAAATTTTCTTAATGGATAATCTTTGAATTAACCGAGATAAAATTTATATATAAGTACCCTAGTTGAAACTTACTTGGTATGCAACTCGATCCCAGCGGAAGTAATTTTAAATTGGTAAAAAATTGGATCGTTTAATTTATATAGCTGGCTCAACCACGGACGGGCGTCCCATCAAGGTTGAAAATTTGATAGGTGTGCTACTCGATCCCAGGGTAGGTGATTTTAAGTTGATATGATTAACGACAACAACTAATCAGAGCGCGTTGTGTGTTTTAAAAAAATGACACGCTGCTACTCCTTCAGCGTATTATTTTTTTAGAACACACAGCGCACTCTGATTGGTCGTTGTCGTCGGTCGTACCAACTTAAAATTACTTTACCACTCCGTATAGAAATATATATAACCTTTTTTGAATGGAGTACTAAGGTGATTTTAAGTTGGTACAACCAACGACAACAACCAATCAGAGTGCGTTGTGTGTCCTAAAAAAATGACACGCTGGAGCAGCAGCAGCAGCGTGCTGGTCTTTTATATATGTGATAGTCAAATTCGGATATTTCATTTGGTATTGTATAAGTGGGGCCCGAAGCTCTAAACGCATTCTGAATCATTCGACAGTTCTACAATAAAATAAAATCAATTGTACCGAAATTAAATTAAATGGTTATCTACTGAATGAAATATGAAGAAGCTTTGAATAATTAAAAAAATATAATAAATGAAAGATAATTTATGTTTGAAATTAAACTTGACTTCACTTTTTTGGTTTCTTTTCACTGTACACAGAGTATAAGTTAATTAGGACTTCAATAGCTCCAAATAATGAAAAGTTTCTATATCCAGGTATTTCTGAGAAAACGCGTTTTAAATTTTCGTAAATCTTCGCTGATTGGTTACAAACGGTAATAAACTCAGGAATCGGTCAAAAATTGAAATCCTAGCTATGGTCTATACCGCAGTGTTTCTCAAATTGGGCGATATCGCCCTTTTTGCTCTTTCCCCTGCAATGAAAGAATTTGGGGGCATTTAGGTGTGATTCACCTTCAGATTTAGATAAAGAAAAAAGAACTATTTTTATAAAAAAATAGGAATTATCTTTTTTAGATCTTTTTTACTAATGGGGGGGGTTATGCTCGGGATAGGGGACAGTGGTCTGAAAAAGTTTGAGAAACTATGATCTACATCACGTACAGTGAAAAGAAATCAAATGAGTAAATTGGACTTCTTCACTTCTGGTTTGGCAGATAATGGAATCTTTTGTTTAATTATCAAGAATAAATAAGTGAAAATATAAAATTATAAATTAACATGGTGTCAACTTTATATAAATAAATAAAGTTTATCTTTCAATAAACTTTATTTATTGACAACTTCCTGCTTATTTAATAAAAGTTTAATAACTTTTGATTTTAATTTTAAGTGGAAATATTTATTGATAAATTAATTTGCTGGATACGCTACTCTTCTTCCTAAATCTACCGGATAGAAATATTCTTCAAATTCAATTTCTTCCATTTGATACATTCTTGCTAATTTGTAGGTAATATTTAATTTTTTATAAATTCTTAAAATTGGGTTATTGGCAAACTGTAACTTGGCAAAAACTTTCAAATTTCACAATTTTCTATTGAAATAGACTATTTTATAACTTTATACAGGTGGTATTAGTAATTAGAAATTAAAAATTCAAAGTTTTTAAAATATTAGATACGTTACTCGACTTTAGCATCAAAATAATAAATAAATTAAAAATTTAAAAAAACAGATGCATGTCAGTGCCCCCCTCCCACTTTTGAATTTTTAGATGAATTTGGTGTCAAACGTTAGAGCCTGAATGAGCTTTTATTATTTTTGTTTGATTTTTTTACAGATTTTTTTGTATTGAGGGTTTTTTAAAATTTCAATTTAAGTTGTATTTTATGTTTTTTCAACTTTATATATTACAAGTACGGCCCTGCCTTCATCAACTAGAAAATAGCAGACAATCTTTAAACATCTGAAAAAATTTTCTTGAATCATAGCTAAGAACGCTCTCGATGAAGTCACCTTTTAAACAAAAAAACTAAATCAAAATCGGTTCATCCGTTTGGGTGCTACGACCACACAGACAGACACGCACATACACACGTTAAACTTATAACACCCCTCTTTTTGGGTCGAGAATTAAGAAGAGACTAGCACTCTGCTCTTCCAGGGTGTGATTTTTGTAGGACACGCAATGTACTCTGATTGGTCGTACCAACTTAAAATCACCTCCTATGAGATCGAGTTGCACACCCATCGAGTTTTCAATAAATTAATACAGTAAATGAAGTAACATTTCAATATGACAATAACCCCAAGCATACTGCAAAATCAGTCAAATCTTGACTTAACTCTACACGAAGTCGGTTGATGGTTGAAAATTTCGGGTTGTATAAAAGTCTTCGTATAACTTTCCGTCGTACAAATGTTGTACGAATTTCCGGATATGCTATAAAACTCGAAATAATTTGTTTTTAAAAACCTTAGGCACAGGGATGTGCTCATGGATGCCCCCAATGTTGTAGAAAGTTGGCAAAAAGTTGACAAAAACAGCTAAAAGTTGGTCAATTTGGCATTTTTTATGTCTAAATTTACAAAAAGCTACAAAACTTACAAAAAGTTGGCAATTTTGAATTATTTGAGTTGGCAATTTTGAATTATTTGAGTTGGCAAATTTGCAAATTTGAAATTTCTCCCCCCCTCCCGAAAAAAGTTGGTTGGGCACGTTCCTGCTTAGGCGTATATAAAGATTAAAAATGAGGATAGCGTCAAATATATTCCTTCTTTATACCTAAAGGATAATAAAAAAAGTAATAAAAAAGTTTGAATTTTATTAATTTAATTAGATTTGTGTTTATTAATTTTGTTGTATTAGTACATACAATAAACATCTGTAAGTCAGAACAGTAAGAAGAACAGTAAACAATTAAATTCATCACCTTTATAATATGGTAGATACCACCAATTTCATCAGGCATGATAATATTATTATGTAAATTCAATATTGGACATTTATTTGAATAATCTCATCATCGTCTTCCTTATTTTTACCAAGTTCATCAGTAGGTAGTACTAATTTGAATTCGTACTTACATAATTTTGTTTTTGAAAATCGGTATGGACAGACACGGGTTAATTCTTGATTCTTACAAAAAAAATTTTAGTTGAAAAATTTAATCACTGTCATCATCATTTCGGCTTCTGTTTAGCGGTCGTCTGCTTTCTTCATCGGATCCGTAAATTACATCTTCATCGGAATCGTTGATCATAGAAAATGCAGGATTATCTTTTGTAATTGTTGATTCTAAAATTGAAAATTAGCGCAGACTGAAAAGATCTACCCAAGTTTTCTTACCATGATTTGCTTTATTACCAGGGGAATAGACATAGGTCATCGTGTACATGTAAATATTTAGTAATCCATAAAAAGACATAAATTCCACTGAGCTATTGTAATGTGTAGATAATTTGGAAACAAAATTGTCTTCCAAAATTCCAACTCCAAAATTAAGAGAAGTTATTATAAAAGTAATTATTGTAACAATCAGCATCAACAAAGTTAAAAATTTTAACCTTTTATCTGAAACAAAACGTAAGTGGAATCAAGAAAGTTGAAAATTTGAAGTGCTCACCAAAAATTGGCAACGATTTTAATTCGCTATAAGCCCTTAGCATTAAATATAACAAATAAGAGATATACACTCCCCCAATTATGAAGAAGAATGTCTTTAAATTCTAAAATAAAACTTTTTGTGTGAAATATTACAAAAATTCAGTGGTATATCTTACGTTATAATTGGATTCATCCACAACGTGATCGTAGGTAGGATCTTCTAATTCGTTGTATCTTTCCCAAACGGACATTACAAATGCCGAAATCCAAAGCATTCCAACTATGGCAAGTTTCGGAAAATAGAAAGTCAAAAATCGCCTTTCGTTCTGAAAAATATTTAAGAGAGATTGCAGATGATGTTGGAAATGTGAGTGTTTACCTGCCGTAAGCCGTGATAAACGCACAACCAAAACAGTAGCAAACCGCCCAAAAAAGTCGATTGCCCTATTGCGTCGATCATTCCTGGAAACCATGAGTTGAAGAGAAACATCATTGGAAACATGGGATCTAAAATGGAAGAACATTAAAAATTGAATCAGATTTGAAAAGATACTCACTGTTATAAAATAATAGAAGAGGTAGCAGGAGAGACATCCATTTCTGCTCTATGGACCAATCAAACACTGCGTATTTTCGCAAAGTGTGGGCGAACCAACACTAGAATTACAGTTTTGTTCAATTTCCTGTTTGGAAGCGGTTAAAATAGTTACTTACGGCTGTCATGAACGTGCAAAACAAGAAAATGAAACGAAACCAAATTTCAATTAGAGTAAAGGCCGGATTGTAAGTTTTAAACTGAAATTTGAAAAATGATCATGTGGAAGGTTTCGGAAATTGAGCAACTTACAAAGAACGTCAGTTTTTTTATGTTATATCTTTCTTGGATATGTTTCAAGTTGTAAAAACGAATTGTTATGATGTAATGCGTGTATTCCAAAAATCCCAGATGGAGAAGTATAAATTCTTCGCATTCATCTTTAACACAATGCAAATGTCGCGTACTAAAATTTTTCTTGTAGTGTCTACTTTAAACTTTATATTGAAATTATGGTATTACCTATTTTTAGATTTAGAATTTAAAACGGTAACCGGCTTATGCTCTTCTGTTATGCCGTCAATTCCTATGTTTACTTGGAAGCTCGTATCAAAAGTGTCATCTAAAATTTGAAATTACTGTAGTTTTTGGAGAAAAGTTTGAGTTATTTACCATCCGTATTATCGGTACTTAATTTTGCTATAACCCACAACTGCTGGCTGTACGAACTCAAAGCAGGAGTTCTCATGGTGAAAGAGCTAGTAGCTAAATCAGCAGCATTAGAGTTATTATCTTTGGATAAAACCGACTTTCCATCCATTTCAGTTGTAATTGTAATCGGAGGACCTGAAAACTTACAAATTATTAAACAACAAAAATTTGGACTTTATTATTTTACCGGCCAATCCGATAAACATCGCTAACCCAAAACATCCAAAAAACGCAATAAAAATCATAACAAACTCCCGTTTGTGCATCGAATATAAACGCATTTGGACAGATCTAAAAGTTTGTCGTTAAAAAATATTTTTGAATTCTTGTCACTAACCTTTCACATCTGTCGTGATGGTAAGCTGGAACAATGTATTTATTAAATTCGCTAAAAAGGTCACTGAATTGCGATAAGCTATTTCTAATTCTCAAACTCCATCCTGCAGTAGGCAAATGGTAAGAGTAGCCCAAACTAGCACCATCGAGTTTTGCCATAACTTTTTGTAAATGTCTTATAAATTTAAAATTCACTAAAGTAAAAAAATAGTTTCATGAGGCAAAGTTGTTTTTCACATTTTTGATTATTTACAAAATGTATTTTTTAGAAACGTTTATTTTATGTCGAGCGCTGCGTATTTCTTTAATTTACTATCAAAATATTAGAACACCTCGTGATACAAGATTGTATTGATCTGCGCGTCGAGACGCTCAATTCTACACGCTGAATATAATACTGTTCGCTATGTTGTATCTAATAAAAACAATAAAACGAATTGAATGATATTTTTGTTATTTTATTGTTTTTTTTTGTATAAAATTGATTAATTTTTCTAATTTCATCAACTTTTTTTGATTTTGACGGAATTTTTACCATAATTGAAAGCTTTTTTACCTGTGAGTCAGACAAACGTCAACATTTAAATTAACATGGGATTCGGAAATGAGTCAACTCATTTAAATAAAAATCATAATATAATAGTAAAAAGCAGAAAATTTAATTAGCCACATAAAGTTAATTTTGATTGTTCGTTGGGACGCAAAATGGATACTTATGTGGAGATTTTGACCTGAATTAAAATAATATAAGATACACAATTTTTGTATATCTATCTACATAATATCTGTTCGTAACGCATCTTCAATTAGAAATATAGCAGTCCTAGACCACCATCGATCTTCTCAGAGTTTAGTCAGTAGTCTAGCTGATCCAAGTGCTTTTTGTCTGTTTGAATTATTTATATTATTATAATTATATGTTCGTAACGCATTCAGGATGGAAATACAGGGTGGCCCTTTGAAAACGAAACAGACGGGATTGTGGCCAACAGAAATTTTTTTTAAGAAATGCAAAAACACGTCAATTTTATCATCGAGGGAGACAACTTTTGCGACTAATGTCACTCCCGTATTGTTTCATTCCTTCGCGTTGCGATGACAACCCCGAAAATGTTAATAGGGATGATATGGCAAGTAACACCTCATTTGAGAGGTCTTGCTTCGTTGAATTCAGTTCTATAAGTTTTGTAAAGTTTTATTAATTATTCAACAAAAAAATTAAAGCAGCAAAAATGCGAAATAAATCCGATATTTCAAGATATTTAAGAATAAAAAAAGGAAAAACGCTTGGACAGGTTGATTTAATTTCAAAAGGGCTACTTTTACTGTTATTCATAAACATTGACAGTTCAACTCTTAAGGTAAAGAGCAAACCACCCTTACAATTTTGAATGAAAAATGGGTCTATTTTTTATCAGAAAAGTGAAATGCGTTTTTGAAACTTTAGCTTTGATACTTACAGAAATTTATGAAATGATGAAAGAATTGTTTCAATTCCTGATTGAATTCAAGACTGTAAGGGTGGTTCACCCTTTACTTCAACAGTTAAACTGTCAATGTTTATAAATAACACTATAGTAGTAAAAGTAGCCCCCTTAAAGTTAAAATCAACAACTTTTTTTTATTCTTAAATATCTTGAAATATCGGATTTATTTCGCATTTTTGCAGCTTTAATTTTTTGCTGAATAATTGATAAAACTTTAAAAAAATTATAGAACTGAATTCAGGGAAGCAAGACCTTTCAAATGAGGTGTTACTTGCCATATCATCCATATTAACATTTTAGGGGTTGTCATCGCAACGCGAAAGAATGAAACAATACGGAAGTGACATTGGTCGCAAAAGTTGTCCCCCTAGATAATAAAATTAACGTGTTTTTGCATTTCTTAAAAAAAATTCTGCTGGCCACAATCCCGTCTGTTTCGTTTTCAAAGGGCCCCCCTTTATATGACAGCTTACAGCAATCAGCGTTACATAGTTTCTTCAATAAAAATTCCAGTTCTTTCTATTCGTATATAGAAGAGCAGTTATAGGGCATTTCCTAGTACATGCTGCTTTTTGCTGAATAATTCTGAATTACTTCAATTCTAAGCAAATTACGAAATGAGCTTAATCGTGTTAAGAAAAATGGACCTTGCAGCTGCAAAATTTTAATGTAATTTTGCTAATAAAGAAGTTCATAGTTTCAAAACGTTCTGATGATTGGAATTAATTAAAGATTAATTAAATTAACTATAATTAAAGATAAAGAGCTCGTTGGTATTGATTAACTAAGATTGAATTTGTTGTTATAATTTAGTCATTGTATTGCTAAATATTCGCTATAATATTAATTTTATGGAGCAAGGCGGATCCAGGGGGGGCGGCAATCGCCCCATCCTTAGAACAATTATGCATTATGGCGCTTCTCTCGTAGCGTAAAATGAAGGTCTTGAACAAGTCAAAATTGTGCTGTTAATAATAAATATTTTTAAATGATTCCAAAAAAAGTATCAAGGTAAAACATAAAACCACATAAAACTATTTTGGAATGTGACAAGCACTACAATCGCTGTGATTGGTCATATTTGAAAACATTACTTCAAAATTAATTTTAATTTCAAAATTTTAATCCTGTACCAAAATAGTTTTATGTTTTACCTAACTAATATTTTTTGAATAGTGTAAAAATACTTTTTATTAACAGCATAGTTTTGACTTGTATTTTTAGAATTTTAAACCAAGAGAATATAAATAAGAGAATATAACGTAATAAAAACTAAAATTACTGGAAAAAATTATAGAAGGAGCCATCAATTTTGGTATTTTTCTTAACAATCTATGAAATCGCCCCCTTAAAAAAGTTGCTGGATCCGCCCCTGTTATGAAGAGCAGTGTATTATTTTGAATGAGGACATTTCCCCTAATTTATATTTCAGGTACTAAGCATTATGTTCTAAAGGAAATATAGGGAGTTAAAAATAGGACAAATACAAGAATTTTCAGAACTATCCCACGTTATTCTCAAACAGAAAAAAGGTGCATGTCAGTGCCCACCCCCCATTTTCGAATTTTTGGATGAATTTGGTGTCAAACGTTAGAACATCGTTTGAGCCTGAATGAGCTTCCATTATTCTCGTTTGAGCCTCAAATGTCCCTTTAAGTTAATTTTTTACAAAGTTATAGATAGTTGAAATTTTCGACTAAACTCTAAGCCAGGTGTATGTCAGTGCCCCCCCCCCACCTTCGAATTTTTGGATGAATTTGGTGTCAAACGTTAGAGCTTCGTTAGAGCCGGAATGAGCGTCCATTATTTTTGTTTGAGCCGCAAATGTCACAAAGTTATTCGCGAAAACAGGGGGGGGCTGTAGACATATTTTGCAATTTTTCTTCTCGCTTTGAATTTCTATGTGCAATTGATGTCAATCGATAGAGCTTCGTTTGAGCTTGAATGAGCTTCAATGAGCAAAAGTTTAAGTTAATTTTTTACAAAGTTATGGAAAGGTGAAATTTTCGAATAAGCTCCGAGCAACATGCGTTAAATCTTAAGTTTTTTTAAATCTCTTAAGCCAATAATCTACATACTTTGAATATTATGTAATTCTATGTAATGT
This sequence comes from Rhagonycha fulva, assembly GCA_905340355.1. Lineage (NCBI taxonomy): Eukaryota > Metazoa > Arthropoda > Insecta > Coleoptera > Cantharidae > Rhagonycha > Rhagonycha fulva. The sequence goes on from HG996556.1 coordinate 44,362,447, forward strand.
TCTGAAGCAGCTTCTTCTTCTTAAGGTGCCGTCTCATATCGGAGGTTGGCGAGCATTTGAAGTGCTACATCTTGGCAGATTACTCTCGGTGGTTTGCCATTGTCTTCCGAGAGAAGAGGGTCATAATAAAATTGGATAAATTTTGTAGCCGGGTTGGGGATCGACCCTAGGGCTTCTAGCCTAGAGTCCGGTCTTTAGCCCGTTCACTTAGCTCACCTCCGGAGCCATTAAATATTTGTTGGTCGGAAATAGTAAAGCAATTGGGCAATTTTATTTAAAATAATTTTTTTTAAAAACCTTACGAATAATGCACGTTGCTCGGAGTTTAGTCGAAAATTTCAACTTTCCATAACTTTGTAAAAAATTAACTTAAACTCTTTCTCACTAAAGCTTATTCAGGTTCAAACAAAGCTCTATCGATTGACATCACATGCACACATAAATTCAAAATGAGATGGAAAACTGCAAAACACGTTTACAACTCCCCCCCCTCGGCCCCCTTCCCAATTGTAGTTGTTTGCGAATAACTTTGAGACCTTTGAGGCTCAAACAAAAAAACTAAAAGCTCATCCAGGCTCAAACGATGCTCTAACGTTTGACTTTGAATTTATCAAAAAATTCGAAAGTAGGGGCCAACATGTCTACTGCCCCCCATCCCAGTTTTTCGCGAATAACTTTACGACCTTTCAGTGGCCCCAGTGGATGAATTTGGTGTCAAACATTAGAGCATCGTTTGAGCCTGAATGAGCTTTCATTAGTTTTGTTTGAGCCTCAAAAGTCGCAAAGTTATTCGCAAAAAACTACAATTGGGAGGGGGGACTGGGGTGGGGGAGTCGTAGACATGTTTTCTCAGTTTTCCTTCTCATTTTGAATTTATGTGTGCATGTGATGTCAATCGATAGAGTTTCTTTGAACCTGAATGAGCTTTCTCTCTTTTCAGTCTTTTTACCCTACAAATAGGGTGTGGTGATCCTTTAACTAAGGCTTTTCATGAGAGGAGAGAGTCATAATAAAGTTGGATAAATTTTTGTGGCCGGGTTGGGGATCGAACCTAGGGCTTCTAGCCTAGAGTCTGGTCCTTATCCTGTTCACTTAGCTCACCCCATGCTTGAATGAACTTTAGTGAGCAAGAATTTAAGTTAATTTTTTACAAAGTTATGGATTCCTGAATAAGCTTCCATTATTTTTGTTTGAGACTCGCAAGTTGCAACATTATTCTCAAAAAACTACTGGGGGGCCGTAGACATGATGCCCCCCCTAGTTTCGAATTTTTCGATGACTTTAGTGTCAAACGTTAGAGCATCGTTTGAGCCTGAATGATCTTCTTTATATAAATGATCTTTGTATAAGCTTCAAAGGTCGCGAAATTATTCGTAAAAAATTACTAGGGGGGGGGGGGCGGTGTAGATATGTTATGCAATTTTTCTTCTCATTTTGAATTTATGTGTGCAATTGATGTCAATCGACACAGCTTCATTTGAGCCTGAATGAGTTTTAGTGAGCAAGATTTTAAGTTAATTTTTTATAAAGTTATGGATTAGTTGAAATTTTCGACTAAACTCCGAACATGCGTTAAATCGTAAGCTCATAGCATCTTTGATAATATAATTATAAAGTATTTTTTTATTAAAACGCACAGTTTTGGAGATATTTAGAAAAATATGTAAAAAATATAATAGAGGTGAGCTAGGTGGACGGGCTAAATTTAAACGACTTCATTATGACCCTCTCTCCCATCGGAAGGCAATGGCAAACCACTGGGGTGTAATTTACCATGAAATCCTTTGTTGAAAAGGTCATGACGCTTCTGTCAAGAAGCATACGAGTAAGAAGATAAAAGAGAAAACTGAGGAAAGAGATATTTCAACGCTCCCCCCTCATCTCGTGCACCTTGACCAATGGAGACTTTTAGTATGTTGCTTAGGACACTCTCCCTCACAACTCGACCAGGTTTAGAACTAAAGTAGTGCAAGTCAAAAAAATGTAGATTTGTATAATCTAATATTAAAGTTTAATTGTAATTATTAAATGGCAATGCTTTATTCATAGTTCTGAAAACTATAGATATTATTATAACAATTCATTAGACTTCGGTGCTAAATTAGACAAAAACTTAATTCTTTTGAAAGAAAATGACTTACATCATTTTAATTCTGGACCCCCCCAAAACGACGTATTTGGGGGAACACAAATGTTATTAAGTTTTTCAAGGGTATAGCTGAGTGTTAAGAAGGCTATAGCCCTGCCCAGGTTTATGAGTTGCTCTAAATCAAAAAGAAGTTTATTTCTTGAGTTTTTAACCAATACCAAATTCACCTATACAAAATTTCAGCTCCGTAAGACTTACAGTTTAAGCTAACAAATATTTTGTATTGCAGACCTTAAAATAATAAAAATTGTAACTTTCATTTAAAAAACTATATTATTTGATTTCTATGTACAAAATTAATCAACAAGTAAAGAAATTAAAGGTAAAATTTAATCCCAATATTTAATGAGACCATCCCATCCAGCTGTTACCAATTTGCTCGTTTCATGTGGATGCCATAACACACTTATGCATACATTATCATGTGCCTTCCATTTCTTGTACAGCTTTGTCGTTTTCCAATCCCAAACATAGCATTTACCATCAGCGTCACCCGAAACTAAATAACTAAAACAAGAAAATTATTTGTCAATAAAATATTCTGTAATTTTAAAGCACAAAAGAATTCTTACCTCATATCTGGAGAGAAATCCAGTGAACATGCATAACCAGCCACCATGTGACCTGTGAACGTCTTCTTTCTGTTCATTTTGAAACGATTGAGAGCCGAAAAGATAACAATTTTATTATCCATACTTTGACAAGCCAACCACTTTCCATTTGGTGCTGGTGTCACCGAAGGCATAGAGTGCATGGTCGGATCAGCAATATATTTCATATCCACCGGAATGTCCCACTCCCAAACACGTAAACTTTTATCGTCAGATGTTGTCACAAACCGACGATTCTCATCCACAAATGTGATCGAATTTACCGCACCCAAATGTCTATCATACTCTTGCACGATATCACCTGACCGTGTATCCCAACAAATAATCTTCTTGTCTGACGTTCCAGCAACAAAAAGATGCTGCTTATTTTTATCGGGGTTAAACTTTACACAATACGGTATCTTTCGACTTGTGAACCTTGAGAAAACTTGCCCAGTTTCTGTGTCCCACAATTTAATATAACGATCGTAACCGGCCGACAAGAACAATTTCCCCGAGTTGTTGAAGTTAATGTCACGAACAGCTTGTCTGTGACCAGAATACGTCCTCAATAATCTCCTTTCGTTATAAACCTCCCACAATTTTATCCTGCAATCCATACTCGCTGATAATAACAAATGTGCAGTTCGTGGAAACCATCGAATAGCAGACAATCCTTTTGTGTGACCGGACCAGGTATGAATGTGAGCCTTGGGTAGAAAACAGCGGTCTGGCGGGGTATCTGATTTCAAATTGACACCCACGTCTTGTGGAGGATGTAAAAACGATCGCCCTTGATAATCCACCGCATCCTGAATATGCAATGTCGTTTTTTCCTCCACAGGTTTTTCTTCCACAACCTTCCCCCTTTTATTACGTTTCGAGACCAACTCTTCTAGTTCTGCCGCTTCTTCTTCCGTCGGCTTCACAATTCTTTGCTCGTCTACATAACCACCCCAAGGTCCCAAAAAACCATCAATATCCCCAGGATCGTCGTTCTTATTCCGCTTTCTTTTATCACACGGCCTCAATTTTGTATTCTCAAACACAGTCTTACCCTTTGCTGCTTCCGCTAGTTCGACATCTCCAACAATTTTATTTCCATCTTCGTTCCCTGCAACGGAAGGGTCGAGCGCATAACCAAAACTGTGAAACGTCCTTCTCTGATTTTCAAATTGAAAATCGTTTATAAACGTAGGTTCCACGTAACCTGACAGGATATTACGTTGCGCCTGCATCTGCCTTGTTTTGAACGGATTCACCGGTCCCAACACCGGCGCAAACAGTTCTTCATATTTGGGGTTGTACGTCAACTCGGTTGCAGTTGGGTCTATGTATCTCGGTAACTCTTCTTTACCCTACAATTATAAACACGGTTAGTTGGTGCACAATCTTCGGAAAATAATAAAAACTTACGGTTGAAATGACTGGGGGTGCTGCACAAACTTGAATTGTGTTTTTAACCGAATACTCGGAATTGGCGTCGTCTAGCGGTTGCGGAGGTTGGAACTCGACTTGGTCTGATTCTGATTTATTTTTCTCTTCTTCGTCGCTACTGCTTCCATAATCGTTTATCGCTAACATTTTAACAGTAATCGCACTTGTCAATCATTAAGGTTAGTTTGTGTAAGTCAGGATCACCAACTGTTGAAAACGAAAATTTCACAGCAAATGTCGAAGTTTTTTGAAAAAGATAAACTATTTTTGCGATAATTTATCGATAAAAATTTAATTTGTACAAATAAATTTACCACTTGTAAGTAAAACGTGTTTATCAGTTAGCAATTCAATCTAAAAGTGCGGAATTTGCTGTTGATTGAATCATTTTTGTTGCACCCTATACAATTAAGAAGTGCGGTTATAAAAATGCAGGGTTCAGGTTCATCAGTAGACAGAAGAAGTATTAGAAGATTAGGATCGATTCCCGGCACATCTAGACAAGATGAAGGTGGTGAAGTCGTAGCCGTACCAGACGATGAGTTTGCAAATTATATGAGATCATTGTCAGTTGCTAAGGAAGAGAATATGAAAAAATTTGTGGATAATTTATCCGAGCCTATTTTACCTTTAACTCGTGTTCCTGAGCGAATAGTAATTGTAGTAGATACGGCTTTGGATGAAGAGGAGGAGACGGAACCTTTTGTAGCGCAGAATGGACAGAAATTTTCTTGTTTTGATGTGCTCAAACGCACAGTTTCCATGTTTGTGCACACTAAAGCTTCAATATATAACTTACACCGATTTGCCTTGATGTTCCTTAATGAAGATTCCGTTGAGGCGGCGGAGTTGAATTTTGAAAAGTCCCCTAGTGAAATAGTGAAAGCATTAAATAAAGTAAAACCTTGCAAGTCTACGACTTCTTTAAGTTTGGATAACATATTTAAGTGGATTAAAGAAAACGCTACAATTTTTGAACGCGACCTGAAAGACCAGAAAATTCCGCCTCCGTACGTGGTTAGAGTGATTTTAATATTTACGCGCTCAAAGTGTATGCCTACTCTCCAAAAGACGCCAGAGGTGAACAAGATATTAGATTCGCCTAACTTTTTCTTTGATATTTTAATGTCACATGGTCCATTGGATCAGGATAACCAGTGCAAGGAATATTTTAAGTACCTTACTAGTATTTCTGAAAGAGGTGATTCTTATGCGTATGATTTTGGTCGGAATTTTAAACAATTACACGAAATTATTGCAAAGCTCCTGGCCCATCCGCTTCAACGTCCGCACCAGGTCGATGCTCGGTACGACGTGCCCAACATAGACAGTACTGAACCAAAGTCATAATATTTTTGTATGTGTAAGTTACTAACTTGTATATTTTTAAAAGTTTTTTTGTAATTAAGCTACTACTTTATTAAAAAATATTTTGTGAATATTTTTGGGGTTTTTTTACATAAAATTTGTGTCAAACGTTTACTACTAGTTTTTTGGGTCTCGATGATTTAAAAGATATTTGTAAAATCTTTGAAGATGGGGAGGAGAAATGATAACAATTTGGATAAGATGTGATTTCAATTGCTTATGATTATTTTCAGTTAGATTTACATTACTTATTTTTAAGGATCGAGTAAAGAGTTTTAAATTTTTACCGCTTTTTTTTCCAATTTACATATTATTGAGTTACCCAGCAAATATGGCCACGTTTCAAAGACTTTAATTTTAAAGCTTAAATACTTGAAATATTACGTGAATATCACGTTAGAATGTCACAATATAAAGAAGTCATTTCATATTATGAAATCATCAATTTGGCAGCATATTTTAGATTTTGCTCTAACTTGGTGAGAATGTTCTATAGGGTTTCAAAGACCAAAATCTAGCAGGATTTAATTTTCACACGCGCCACTTCCGGTCTACACAAAATAAAGCAATTGAAAAGTCTTCTTTTTGTGCTTTGCGATTTTATCTGTAAAAATAATTCTATTAGAGATGTCTACGGTGGCATATTGAAGCTGAAAGATGGTAGTTTCTAAAAAAATAACAAAAATTTACGTAATTCGTATACCTGAAAAATAACATGGTATTGAAAATACGTGTATTTTATTGATTTTTTGTGATTTTTAATCGATTCCAGTTCTGCGCTGAATATAAAAGTATAATCAATCTGAGATATTATTATAGTGCACATATCGTAAGAGAATAATAAAAAATTAAAATCAACTCATTTGAAAAAAATCTTTTCTTGAAATTTGAAATTTTAAGAATTTACATATTTCAGACTACAATTTGGACGTAACAGACAAAAATTTGAAATTTACAGGATACTTAATTCTTACATCTTACTTTTAACTTCAAAAATATTTAAGACCCTTTTTATTATTTCCTCTTCGCGGATGTATAGGCGTTTAAAGAGAAACAAAATATTTATAGCGACTTGTTTATTTTTGAGTACATTTTTTTAATGATTTCAGTAGTTATCCGCGGAAAAATTGGTCGTGTAAAAATAAATATTAATAAAATAACCACGAAGAGAAAAACTAAAAAGTTAGTTTTACTGATAAAATATTAAAAATTTTAGGTTTTTGTTTTGTCCACAAGACAACTGTTATAGATTTACTGTAAAGTGTTTGAATAAAAATAAAGAAAAACGATTTTAAATTTAAAAAGTTTATCTGGTCAATGAAAACTGGGAAAGTGGAGCAAAACTGTGATAGGTTTTCATATTTTTAGTTGTATTAATATCCATAAATCTCTTTGAGAAAAAAGTTTTGGTAGCATCAATAACAGAATCTGATACAAAAAAGTTCTATATCAGGAATTTGATTAAAACAAAAATCAAATATTATTGATTTTTGAACAAAAACAAAAAACGGAACAAAAGCACCGTGATTATGTTGAATGATTCTACTGCAGCTTTTTCAGAAACTATTGAATTTATATCAGAAAGGTACGAGTATATTACTTTTTTAACGTATAAAATTATTTTTAATAAATTTCTTTTAGCAATGCTGTGCCTTGAACAAGTGAAGATTGTGCTGTTACTAATAAATATTTGGTTAAAGGTAATTAGGTTTGACGCAAAAATAGCAAATTTACGATTGAAACCTCGATGAATTCTGAAAGAGCATATTTTAAATAAGAGAATTAAGTGAGGAAGATGGCCTTAAAACCACCAGTTTTTTCAAAATTCGATTTTCACAGCAAATTTTAAGCTAAGTCGCTCGTGATTGGTGAATTCAGGCATTCTGTCGTCAGTCCGTGTAAATTACATTACTCTAAGCTAAGAGAGGGGATCCAGGGTCACAGCCGGGGCGTTTACTCAATGTCTCGGCACCGACCTAGATCAATTTTTAAGTGAACTAGCCGCTGGCATGTATGGTAGAATAGCTATTTTCGATACTAGTTAGGAAAACTAAGATTTTGCCATTCGAGGCTGAGTTTTGCGCACGAGGCCGAAGGCCGAGTTCGTGAACATAAAGCCGAGAATGGAGAAATAGTTTTCCGCTAGTATCGAACAATAGTTTGTCTAATGATGTTTCGAAAAGAACCAATTCTCGATTTTTCGCATATATAATGTAATAGCTCTGAAATAACTATCGACAGATGGCGTGAAGGTTGCAAGTCTTTGGTCGAGTTTGTCTATTTGGTATCGACGAAGGCGTTTTATCAAATTTTGGGCGAAAGACCGGATAGCCGCTCTTACCAAAGGGTAAAGGCGGTTTACGATGACGCCATCAGCACTCATAAGAAGCTGATGGGTTACAAGAACCTGATCACCTCGAGCCTGGAAAAGTTCGAGGCCAAAAGGCAGAGCGCGATTAAAGGAAAAAAGGTTGTTTTGAGCAACCCTGTAACCGTGCAAAGTGAAGAAGCCACGATGTCCACTGAAAAGCCGGATAAGGAGGAGCCCATTATACCGGCCAATCAATTTGAAAAGACCGAATCCAACCAAACAAAACTGCAAGATATGCCTAAGGAAGATGAGAGAAAACGCGATCGTGAAACCAGGCGTAAGCAGCGCAAAAAATCAAAATCAAGACCTGCCTCAAGTAGTGTGTCACGCAGCCGCGACAGATCCTCCAAAAAGATGAAGAAGCCGATTGGTGACGGACAGGTAAGTACCAATGTAACGGATAATTTTGTTAACCTCCCCCCACTAGAGGATTTAATTGGCTCCCAATTGGCGGGTGAGCTCGTCAACCTACCAATGGAGGTAGACGGGCAGATCATCCAATTGACAGACCATGAACTACCCGATCAAACACTCCCCTCTGCAAACACCGACAACCCCCATGACACTCTCCCAGTTCATTCACCCCCCAGTCAGACGCCCCGTCAGGAATCTCCTTTGGCCGTTCCACTCAAAACTAGGATCCCTCCGTTAGTGCTGAGGGATACTGCTAAGTGGAAAAGCATAAAGGCTGAATTTGCGAGGCGCGGGATTCACTTCACAAAAGCCAAATTGCTCGCTGGCGGATTGAGCATCACTCCCGCCAGTGAAAACGACTATAGGGCGATTTACAAGTACTTCGAGGAAGTACTTACTCCCGAAGAAGGAGGATGGTATTTCCACCAGTTGAGAGAGGAGAAGCCCCTAAAAGCAGTCATTAGGGGCATCCCCATCAACATAGACGTTAAAGAGGTCCAAGAGGACCTTATTGCTAAAGGTTACGACTGCACGGTGGGCAGGATGAGGAGCAGTCGGGGTAGGAGACCCCTTCCCCTCATCATGGTCACCATGCCTAAAACAACGACTTCCGCAAACATCTTCAACGAGGATGTCGTTCACGACATACGCGTTAAGATTGAGGTTCCTCTCGCAAAAACCAAGATTGGGCAGTGTCATCGCTGCCAATCTTTTGGCCACGCCCAAAGCTGCTGCAAGGCTACCCCCAGGTGCGTCAAGTGCCCAGGCCTGCACTGGACGGCCGAGTGCAGCAGACCCAAAGGTATGGCAACCTGCACTAACTGTGGTGGCGACCACCCAGCTAGTTACCAGGGCTGCAAATTGTACCCCAAAATGTGGAGAGTGCAAGCTCCCCCTCGACAAACTCCCTTCAACAGCCAACCGAGACACTCGTATAGGCCGGTCACCAATGAACGTTCTTACGTTCAGGTAGCCCGGTCAAACCTTACCCAACCAGCTGCCTCCCAAAACGTCCAGGAGGCCCGATCAAGGCCCACCCAATCAGTCCCCTCTCAGAAACCATCCGAGGTTCCCAAAAAAGACAAGCCCTCCAACATCCCTCCTACAGACGATAGCGGTAAATTCACCGCGTCCAAACGCGAAATAGTTAGGGTCACCCTAGAACTCATCAGATTCGGAATGTCTTCCGAGGTGATCCAGGAAACCCTCAAACAGTTTGTCAGAGTCGTTTAACTTTTTTCCTGTCCTTCAGCCCACGCCATCGCTCATAAGATTTCATGACGACTACAATTCCCGCAGCCCTAAAAACCGTTTATTGGAACGCCAATGGACTGACCAATGAGAAACGGTCCCTTCTGCAGATTTTTGCTGCCGACCATGACCTCGACCTTCTACTGGTAACGGAGACGTTTTTCAAAAAGGCTACCCGAGCTAATATCCCCAACTACGATCTTTACCGCGACGATCGTACCTATGCCAGAAAAGGCGGTACAGCTATTTATGTCAAAAAGACAATACCCCACCATCGTATCCCGACCATTGCTGCAGATATGGAATCAACTACGATTGGCGTTCCTCTAGCCAATCACGGTCTGATACACATTTCAGCAGCATACAACAGGCCCGACGTTGATTGCACCAAAGACGTTTCCGAGCTTCTTCAAAGCAGCGGAGACACCCCGCACGTCATTGCCGGTGACCTAAACTGCAAACACTCCGCCTGGAATTCGAGAGCCACTAATGCAATAGGACGCAAACTCAAACTTCTTGCAGAACAATTCCCTTTCACGATAGACGCCCCAACCGACCCTACCCATTATTCTAGTATTCACCATTCCTCAGATGTGCTCGACATAGTCATCTTTAAAAACTTCCTCCTCCAGCACCAACTGGAAGTAGGTGAACACCTACTTTCGGATCATTACCCCGTTCTTCTCACCCTGGGTGTCCCCACCCACGGTGCTCCGCTCCCCGACAAGACCCATAGCAAGACGGACTGGCCCGCTTTCCAGGACCACCTCCGCTTGAACCTGGGCAAAATCCCCATCATCAATACTGTTGCGGAACTGGAGAACTACGTTGTTAGCTTTGAGCAAGCCATCAATGATTCTATCAGTTTCGTAACAAAGACAACCTCCACTCCCTATTCCCGCCCTGCAGTCCCTAAATATTTACTGGACCTTATCCACGCTAAGCGGCGTGCCCACAAGGTGGCGAAACGCACTTGGCATCCCGACGACATCAGGCGTGCTTCCGAGCTTCGGACGCAACTCACATCCGAACTCGCGAAGTACAAAAGCGACAAATGGGCGGACAAGATCGAAAACTTGTCCTTCCAAAACCGATCAGCTTGGAGCATGGTGAAATCCCTTAAAGGCGTTCGCTCCTCTATTCCCCCCCTCAAAAAATCAGATAACTCCCTCGCTTACTTTCCCCTGGACAAAGCCGAACTGTTCGCCGATATTCTTCAGGAACAGTTTTCCCCGAACAAGGTAAATACGTCCGACCGTGATCTTCTAAAACATATCGATAAGATTAACAAGACGGTGCGAGACAGATTAATGCAAGCCGACCCCGATCCCATCCCCCCCGCCTCTTATTTTGAAATAAAGAGTGCCATAAAATTTACTTCCCCCAGGAAAGCCCCCGGTCCTGATCAAATTCCCAACTTAGCGCTGAAAAACCTTCCTAAAAAGGCCATATCAGCGCTAACTGCGATTATCAATGCCATACTTAGATTGAAGCATTTTCCCGGCAGGTGGAAGTTGGCAGATGTCATCCTCATACCTAAGCCGGGAAAATGCTCGTCCAATCCCCTCAACTACAGACCGATATCTCTCCTCTCCTCCATCGCCAAGATAGCGGAGAAAATCATACTCTCCCGCCTTCTTGACGAGGTGGAAAGGCTCGGCATCCTCCCCGACGAACAGTTCGGGTTTCGCCAGGGTCACTCGACCACCCATCAAATTCTTAGAATAACAGAAAAGATTACGGAAGGTTTTTCCAGAGGCCATAGAGGTTTGGCTGTCCTGCTGGACATAGCCAAAGCCTTTGACAAAGTTTGGCACACAGGTTTACTGTATAAGCTTTACATGGCTAGAGTTAATCCAAGCCTAGTGAGGCTTATCGCATCCTACCTGTGTGCCAGAACCTTCCGTGTCAAAATCAATGCCCAATTCTCCACGATTAGACCTATACACGCGGGGGTGCCCCAAGGATCTATCTTATCCCCCGCGCTCTTCAACATATATACCCACGACATCCCCATTCCCCAAAACGTAACGATGGGTATTTTCGCTGACGACACTGCGATCGTTACAACTCACCCGAGACGAAAGAGGAACGTTACTATCGTTCGTGATACGCTGAAGCTTCTTCAACCCTGGTTCTACAAGTGGAGACTTGTAGTAAACCCGGGGAAGAGCGAAGCTATCATGTTCGATAGAAAACGACACCCTCCCGACAAAATCGAGATGTTTGGCGAGGTAATTCCTTGGAAAGACTCCGTCAAATATCTCGGGGTCACCCTCGACCCAAGACTAAGCTGGTCCAAACACATTGCGAACTGTGTATCCCAAGCTAAAGCCCTTAAGGGCTCCCTTGCTCCACTGATCGGTAGAAATAGCTGCTTGCGCCACAAAGATCGGATCAGGATCTACAAGGCGGTCATCCGCCCGGTCCTTACGTACGCGGTCCCGGCATGGGGGTTCGCATCTTCTAATCAAATGAAAAGATTGGAAACCATGCAAAACGTCTGCATAAGACAAGCCATGGACGCCCCATGGTTTGTCACTAATAGACAACTCCAGGCAGCTTCCGGAGTCAAGCCCCTGGATTCTTTCATAAAAGACCTAACATCTAAACTGTACTTGAAAAGCTCCGACTGCCACAATCCACTCATCCAAGCCCTGGGTCGTTACGACACTAACGACTACCCAAGGACGCCTAGGCCCAAGGATATAATTATCCCTAAAACAGTTGTATTGCCTCCCCACCCTAGATCACCCCAACAAAGCAACCAAATACCAGACATCACGTATTCAGACTCTGACTCCGAGGACGGCGTGTTCCAGTGAGGAGTGTTCACGCTGCCCCGGGGAGGTTACAAATATTCGTCATTGTCCTGTCCAATTAATCTTCTTCCTTTTCAGCTTGTGTTTTTAAATTTTTTTTCAGCGCCTATTAGATTATTGTTGTGTTTGTAAATTGTAAAAAATTATTTTTTATATTAATAAAAACGCTGTAGCAACGGCGCGACCGAGGCTCTGTTATTGTAGAAAGGGCTCAAGGTAAGCACATCGCGCCGCCGCGGGCGCGGGGATTGTCTCACCCGTGCATGCACGCGCGGACAATTCGACGTTAGCCTCCGGCCCCGCAGTGCTTACCTTATAGCGTAATAACAAACAAGACACCGGCTCGACGCCGCTCCTCGGGTTTGAAATCCCTGTAAAAAATTCTCAACGTCAGGTTTCTATTCAGACGAAGGAGATAAGCGGGCTATCGCCCGCATCTGCTCCGCAGATGCCAAGTGTCAGCTACAGCTACATGAAGTTTATCGTAAAAAGTGTGTAAAAAGTTATCGTAAAAAGTTATAGAGAGAACAGGTTAGGTTAGGTTTTTAATTTATGTTTACTACTCTACTCCGTCCGAGTAATATCAACAACTTTTCGTAATTTTGGGGATAATATCCGACAAAATTCACGATCTCAGATAACTATCGATAGATGGCGTGAAGGTTGCAAGTCGTTTGTCATGTTATTAATAACCTAAGCGATAAACATGTGTTCACCTGAACGGATGAAAGAGGAGGTGAATTAGGTGAACGGGCTAAGGAGAGGACTCTAGTTTGGCGGGGCTAGGTTCGATCCCCAACCCGGCTACAAAATTTATCCGACTCCGTGGTTCGGATTCCACGTAAAGCTGTAGGTCCCACAGGTTAACACAGCCAGGACTTAGCTTCGCGCTAATTTTCAGAGGTACGCCTCAATAAAAATCATCCGACGTAACGTTGCGGGCAAGCCCGCAACCTTACACTTCAAGTCTGCGAAGATATGGGGCAACAGCCCTGGTGCTTCGCACCAGACCAGAATAAATGATGAACGGATGAACCCGTTCGGGCGCACACTTGTGTTAGAGTGCGGAGTAATTTCCGTGCGGAAAAGTAATTTCAGTGCGAAAAAGTAATTACTTTTCCGCACTGAAATTATTACTTTTCCAAACTAGTGCGGGAAAGTAGTGCTTTTCCAAACTCAATTGGATATCACAAAGTACCACTTTTCGAAACAGAATTAGACAAAACCTTTTTCAACCGTACAATCCCAATGCGGCTACTGTTGCGTCTGCCGTCTAACTCGAAATTTACTCATTCATCAAAGGTTGATTATCGCCTCGCGCGGGTCAACACTATACTTTGAAATGCGACAAGGCTCTATGCTCGCTCTAGTATATCATACTCTAACCATCCATGCGATGTTCTCAGACGTTGAAAGAGGTAATGGAGGCTTCGCCTCTAAACAAACTCTGTTCACAATGTGATGCTATGATATGAGAGGGGAGCGCCAGCACAGCCGAGGCGTTTACTCAATGTCTCGGCACTAGTGCTGGGACATCGATGTTGAACATCGAACCTCGACAACGATGTGAGCATAACACCCAAAAGTTGGTTAATTTGCCATTTTTTTGTCTAAATTTACTAAAAGCTGCAAAACTTACAAAAAGTTGGCAATTTTGAATTAATTCAGTTGGCAAATAAGAAAAAAAAAGTTGGCTGGGCACGTCCCTGCATATCTACCTGTAACATCGAAAAGCAAACATCGATGGTTTCGATGTTTCAAAACGTCTGACGCGATGTCAAAATATCGAACATCGGTCGGGCTAACATCGATGTTTAGAAAACATCGATGAACATCGCCCAGCACTACTCGGCACCGACCTAGATCAGTTCTTAAGTGAAAGTGCAACGGGCATGTATGGTAGAAAACTTTTTTTCGTCATTTTGGGTGTAAAGTAACTACTTTACGACCTGTTTTGCGGTCGTAAAGAAGGTTTTTTCTACCAGTTTGTTCGGGTACCTTCCCGAAGGGGTTTTCGGGGGGGTGTACGGGATTTTTCGGGGGCAAATCGGGGTCGATCGGAAGAAATGGAAAAAAACAAAAATTTTTAAAAACCATTTATTAACGTTTATGTGAACGACACAAAACCATGAATGCAATGACTTGCCTGTCGGATTGTGCTTTTTGTCGTCTTCATTTTTGATCTTCAAAATATGCGCCTATCGACGCATAAAAAATCCTGTAGGGGAGGCTAGAACGCGTAGATCGACTATCGTGGTCATAAACGTAGTCTGAAATAGAAAATAATGTAAAAATTCCCCTCAAAATTGCCTAAAAATTTTTGCCGAGCGCGATGGTACTTACCACGTGCGATCCATGGAAATTTTGCAATTTTTTTGCAGCGTGTTCATGAACATCGATAGATGCGACCACAATTATTGTATTTATTGATTATTTAACGATTATTTTTTGGTTCACAAATCACACATGAAAATTAACATGGCGTCCCAATATGGCCGCTCTCCAGGGTACCAACTGGTGCCAAGAAAAACCCTATGGTTACAACTAGAAGTTGGTCGATGTTCAATTAAAACGTGTTATTATTTATGAAATTTAAGCAATTATTGCAAAAAATCGTGAATTTTGTCGGATATTTTTCCCAAAATGACGAAAAGCTGTTTATATGACTCGGCTGTAAGGGTCTTTTCACCCGTCGGGTTATTTATTTGCCTCGCCGCTGCGCGGCTCGTCTTATAAACCACGCCCGTCGCGGTGAAAAACGACTCTTTACAACCTAGTGATATAAACTACTATTCAACCGTACAATTCCACTTCTTTTTTGCGACTGCGTCGCCCCTTTTCCTTTCAACGAATCCTTTTGGGCTTCACGACGCCACGTTTTTGGGAGGTTACTGTTGCTTCGGCCATTCAAACTCGGGAATCACTCAAAATTATTCATCAAAGGTTGATTATCGCTTTCGCGCGGGTCAACACTCCACTTTGAAGTGCTACAAGGCTCTACGCTTCCTAGTATTATACATACACACGCAACCATCCCTGCGATATTCTTAGATGTTGAAAGAGGTGATGGAGGCTGTGCTTCCACAAAACTCTGTTTACGAAGTGATGCTATGCTATAGAGGGGATCGCGGTAGCCTCATTAGCATTCATATTTTAACAATGCACTTCGAGCGAAAATTATGTTTTATATAGTTAATGTGCAGTAAAAATGGCTGGAGGCGCTCGAGCGAAAAGTATTAACCGTACGTTAATATTGCGTACGACTAAGGGTCAGTTGTATAAAAGAGGATCATCCTTGACCATGGATCAAGCTTCAATTTAAACCAATAGAAAACTTAAAATAAAATTTTAACTGTACTGATTGGTTTAAATTAGAGCTCGATCCATGGTCAAGGATGATCCTCTTTTATACAACTGACCCTAAATGAGAAAACTGTCATTAGCCGGACTCTTAAGCATAACTGCACACGTACCGATCATAGAATGCTTTGATTCATCAATCACGAGCGACTTAGCTTCAAATTTGCTATGAAAATCGACCTTTTTTAAATTCGATTTTTGAAAAAACTAGAGATTTTAAGGCATTCTTCCGTATTTAATTCTCTTATTTAAAATAAGCTTATTAAGATTTCATCGAGGTTTCAATCGTAAAATTTTCATTTTAGCGTCAAAAGTACCTACCTATCCCCAAATATTTATTACTAATAGCACAGTCTCGACTTGTTCAAACACTGCATTTAAAATAAAAATTTGTAATTTAACACGTTGACTGCCAACCTACGAGATAACTCCTCGAGAGGTGCATGTCCCCAGCCCCCCCCAATTCGAATTTTGACTCCAAAATAGTCTAAATCGTTTGTGCTTCGTTTGTACCTGTCTGTGCAAACATTATTTTCGTTTGTACTCAAATAGTTTTTGAGAAATTTCAAAATTTCGCGGGGGGGGGGGGGGCTGGAGACATGCTAGCCCCCCCATGTCGAATTTTGACTCCAAAATAGTCTAAATCGTTTGTGCTTCGTTTGTACCTGTTTGTGCAAACATTATTTTCGTTTGTACCCAAATAGTTTTCGAGAAATTTCAAAATTTCGCTGGGGGGGGCTGGAGACATGCTTTTTTAAATTGCGAATTTTGGATTCAAAATAGTCTAGAACGTTTGTAATTCGCTTGAGATTGTTTGTGCAAGTTTTATTTTCGTTTGTACCCAAATAGTTTTTGAGATTTTTAAAAAAAACAAAGAAACTGACGCGCATGAGTGGATTAACGAGATTCTGGTTAAAACTTACAGGATCACGTTCAAAATATTCTCTATCGTTTGTACTTTGTTTGTACCTGTTTGTGCAAGTTTTATTTTTGTTTGTACCCAAATAGTCAGTTTCTTTGTTGTTTTTCTTGAAAATCTCAAAAACTATTTGGGTACAAACAAAAATAAAACTTGCACAAACAAATACAAACCAAACACAGACGTTTTAGACTATTTTTGTATCAGGAATTGAAAATTTTAAAGAAATTTTGTTTTACCACGTGTTACCTAGAATCTCGAAAATCTCAAAAACTATTTGGGTACAAACGAAAATAAAACTTGCACAAACAAGCACAAACGTTTTACAAACGTTCTAGACTATTTTGAATCCAAAATTCGAAATTTTAAAAAATTTTATGTGTTTCCCCGTTAAAAGAATCTCGTTAAGCCATTCCTGCGCGTCAGTTTTTATGATGTTTTTCTTAAAAATCTCAAAAACTATTTGGGTACAAACGAAAATAAAACTTGCACAAACAATCACAACAAAGTACAAACGATAGAGAGTATTTTGAACGTGATCCTATAAGTTTTACCCAGAATCTCGTTAATCCACTCATGCGCGTCAGTATCTTTGATGTTTTTCTTGAAAATCTCAAAAACTGTTTGGGTACAAACAAAAATTAAACTTGCACAAACAAGCACAAATAAAGTACAAACGATAGAAAATATTTTGAACGTGATCTTGTAAGTTTTACCAAGAATCTCGTTAATCCACTCATGCGCGTCAGTTTCTTTGTTTTTTTTAAAAATCTCAAAAACTATTTGGGTACAAACGAAAATAAAACTTGCACAAACAATCTCAAGCGAATTACAAACGTTCTAGACTATTTTGAATCCAAAATTCGCAATTTAAAAAAGCATGTCTCCAGCCCCCCCCCCAGCGAAATTTGAAATTTCTCGAAAACTATTTGGGTACAAACGAAAATAATGTTTGCACAAACAGGTACAAACGAAGCACAAACGATTTAGACTATTTTGGAGTCAAAATTCGACATGGGGGGGGGGCTAGCATGTCTCCAGCCCCCCCCAGTGAAATTTTGAAATTTCTCAAAAACTATTTGGGTACAAACGAAAATAATGTTTGCACAAACAGGTACAAACGAAGCACAAACGATTTAGACTATTTTGGAGTCAAAATTCGAATTGGGGGGGGGGCTGGGGACATGCACCTCTCCTCGAGATAACATGTTAATATTTAACTGTAAAATGAATAATACTTGTGAAAGAGGTGTTGATATTATCTATAAAGTAGATAAGACCTCTTTCACAGCTATAAATTTTTTGATTATTTTTTTTGAACTTGAAATTAAAATTTTCTTTATAATACTTAGAAGACATTTTTTTATAATTTAGAAATGCTTAAGAGTAGTTAGAATAATCTAAAGTTCAACACAATTTTTCCATCCCTCTCTTGAAATTTGGAAATTTAATAAAAGTAATTTTTTAACTTCAATTCAATCATCACTTCTTAATCGTTTTTGCGTTTATTTACTTCTAATATCGTCGTTTGTAGGTCATTCTAATTTTTAACTGTAGAAAACCGACGAGCCGCTTTATTTAGCTCGGCCTATGCTTTCGCACCCGGACTTGAACTATTTTTAAGCTGATAACTAACAAATTAACCAATCAATTTACGACCGTTACGTTACGAACCGATAGACAGATGGACACAAAACTGATGTTTATGAAAAAATAATTGATAACGTTTGTAATCATTTGGTTACAAAATTAAATTTAATTTCTAGTACCTATTTACTCCCACAAATTTATAAAAACAAATTTTGAATTGTTTGCTTCTTTGAATTTATTTTTTTAATTTGGAGTTTTAAAAAATTGTTTGGAGAGTCATACTGAGGTTCAAACGATGGACACTAATTTAAAAAAAAATTCAACCCCCGTCCCCGAGTTTTCGGGATTATCTTAGTAACTTTTGAAGCACAAATCACGAGAATAAAAACACATTGAAACACAAATAATAATTTATTAAAACAAATCAATAATTTTAAAATTTTATTTACTTGACGAACCATTTTTCTCGCTAGAATTTCTACATAGTTTAGTTTTCTTGTGCATGTCAAGTTTATCTTTCCTGTTAAAATTTTTATTACATACATCACAAAGGTAGGGTCGATCTCCTGTGTGAACCCGAATGTGTCGATTCAAATTCGAAGTGTGTGCAAATTTTCGCTTGCATATGGAACAGACGAAAGGCTGTTCACCGGTGTGCGTTCGAAGGTGTTTATTATAATCTCCTCTGTGCGAAAACGATTTGTTGCAATGCGGACAGGTAATATTTTTGCTGGTGTCACTCGATGTAGAAGCTCCCGAATCAAAACTCCTGTAAGTGGAAGTGGAGGCTATGGAACTTTGTTGATACTTTTCACGTCCTTCGATAACTTGCACCAGTAAAGGTAGGTTCCCATGTTTTCTTATGCAGTCGTTGCAACTACAATTGAGGAGCAGACATTCTATATGCAGTTTGTCCAATGTAGAAAATACAAAGTGCAGTTTGTTCAATACATTTTTTAGCTGTTTTGCAAAACCGCCAATCGAATATTTGCTTCATTTATGGATACTTCATAGTGTAATTTACACTGTGTTATTGCAAAAATTACGTTTTTAATAACTTATCATTTAAATCTGTGGTAGTTTTACTGCTCTCGTGAAAATTTCAGAAAATGGACATACTGCATATAGAATGTCTGCTCCTCAATTGTATGGATGAGGCTCTGGCTTCTTACTCATACTTAAGTTCAAAACGTAATCATGGTGTCTACAAGTAACAACTTGAAATTTTAAGTCATTATCGAAGTCGATCTAAAATTGAAACTTTCGTCAAAAAAAAATTATTAAGTTAAGATAAAAAAACTTACCTCTCTCCTTTCCAAATTCTTATTGTGAAAATTACATCTTTTGTTAGTCACTGCACCGAAATCGTAACTACTGAATATGTTGCAAATCATGTCACCGTATTTGTTTTAGAAAAACATATGAATAACTTTTTCCCAATTATTTTTGAATAGTTGCGCGGTCGAGAAAGTGCGCAAACTCACGGGGAAGTCCAATCGAAATTAGACCTAGAGCGTGCTCCGTGACGACACGGACACCGGGATGCCCAGATCCCCATTCCCCACCAAACACCAATTACATTGTGACGCAAAGAGAGAAGTGATTCTTAAAACTTTTTTGAATTAGCAATCATTTTTAAATGGAATGACTAAACGACACGTAATCAACGCATCGGTTAATAAACTTTATTACGAAATATTTTTGTTTGTTCAAAGAGAACCGCGTTATCTTTGTGGATTTCCAATTATTCATAGAAATTGCGCGGAGGTAATAAAAAGGAAAGTTTTTTTACGTAGAACTTATAATTTGAAATGCGGATTTCTTGTTTTAAATTAGTGCAACGATATATCATTAAGTTAAAGTTCAATGTCTTTATTTATTTTTATCTGATTAAATTTAAGTAGCGCGCGAATTCATTATTGCATTTTTATACCGGAGTGACCGATAAAATAAATAATACTACTTTTACTGAAGATTATGTATTTGATATTATAATAATTATTATAAACACGAGGAAGTGGTTGATTTTTTTTAATATCATCCTACACACTTCGTGGTGAACAAGATTCTTTAAGACGAATAGGATTTGATAATCAGGATGTTGCATCTGAAGTTGCGGTGAATCATTGTGCTATCCTTTTAGTTCGCATTGGGTGTAATATCCCATGTGCAATTTTGCGGTGCGATTTTGGGCGATTACTATTACTTCAAAATCTTCAGAGAACTGTGCAGATTACGAGTATCGATGGGCTCTTTCTCGTAGGGATGACAGATAGAAAAAAACCACCCCTATATCAACCCGTTTAAAAAAAAATTAAATCATCTTAATTTCTTAATAATCTCTTCAGGAAGCCATCAGTAGCGGGTTTAGAATTGAGTGGGCCTTGGTGCAAAAAACATTCGCGTGCAAAGTTTCATTTGGCCGTCCAGTTTTTCGATTTTTTTAATACGGTTTCTCAAATTTCTGTTACTTTTTTCTTGCCGTAACGCCAATGACCTTATTTTTAGTTCACTTTTTACGCATTTTACTTCTTTCTCCATGCGTCTCTTCCCTCACTTGCCGGTGCCCCTAAATTGTTTTTTTTATCACAATTTTTTAGACAAACCAAAAATGTATCGACACTTTTGGAACTAAAAATATTAAAATTAAATTGTTTTTGGCCGCTCCTAATTTTGGCCATTTGTGTGTTTTACACAATACGCCGGTGTACAAGAATAATGTTTGTTATTTTCATTTGCTTTGCACACTATTCCCTAAATTTTTATATACATATTTTCCATTTTCTTTACCTTCTACACTTCTTATGGCCCCCCTCAATCTCCACTGAAATGCCCGGTGATACATTCGCGCTTATCAAAACTTACATTGCTATTATTTTGTGTATTTTTTTTAACTTTGTACTTTTGTACGTTTGTATTATTATAAAAGTAAAAAAAAACCAGTAATTAGCATTAGACTAATTTATGGGGTTAGCCCTCTAATTAATCTTTCCGAGTTGTAAACACAATGAATCGCTTTAGTTTGAAATTTCATCATTTGGATTTTTTGTTTTGCAAAATTATTAGGGAATAAAAAACTGTTAAAAATAAAAAAAAAGACGGTCAGAGTATACAGGTCAAGTTAGTTGAACTTTATTCTGGTAGTCTTCGTGGTCTTCCGGGTTGCGGGTTCGGGACTTTGGGACAGCTCCCCATCACCTGCAAAGAAAACAAAAAATCTAATAAACCATAGCCAAGAAGATAATTTGGAGAATGGGAACGGATAATCAGTTTAACTGTAGCTCGAGTCATTTTGATGTATGTATTTACTTACATTGCAATGTACAAATTTACAAAGAGATTACATTTAGAAGTGAGCTAAGTGAATGGGCTAAGGACCGGACTTTAAAGGCAAGAACCCCTAGGTTCGATCCCCAACCCGGCCACAAAATTTATTCAACTTTTATTATGACCTCTCGGAAGGCAATGGCAAACCACCTAGAGTAATCTGCCAAGATGTAGCATTTCAAATGCTCGCCAACCTCTAATAGGAGACGGCATTTCAAGAAGAAGTACAATAACCAATCCGAAATATAAAATATATAGATGCAACTATTTTTTCTTAAATACAATAGACTCTCTTGGCTACGTTATTTGGTAACATTATGTTTGCTTGGCTACGTTATTGGGGAAATTTTTATCAAATTTTATTATGTCAATTTGATTTGGAGATTCCAAAGTATATCTAATAATAAATTTTTTCATCAGTAAATCAATTTTTTTTCATTTTTTAACAAATGGATGGAGAAACCTAAAAAAAGCTTAATTTTTGTAGAAGGCAGGGGTCGGCAATCCGCGGCCTGCGAGACGTCATGCATGTTGCTCAGAGCAAATGTAGGTGAGGGCTATATTTGCTCCGAGCAATTATGAAATAAGGTTAAAAAGAAGGGCATTCAAAAATTTGGATTATTGAAAAAATAGGCTTGAAGAAAAAAGGGGACTCATCAGACATTTTTTGGAAAAAAAACTATTTTTATAAAGAAGTAGGGCCTGCGTAAAAGTTCTGGCCCTTACACAAGAAAAAATTGCCGACCCCTGCTCTAAAGGATTGTCCATGCTTTTGGGGGGTATCCAAAATTTACTTCTGGATGAAAATTCCATTTCTAAACACTCTAAAGACTTATTTCATAATAAAATTGATAATGTCTAGTCAACTAAAGGTTCTTAGTTAACCAATAGAAAACGTGCGTTAACCCTAACAACCCATTATAAATCCACCTCTATTATTTTTAACGGCTTGTTAAAAGTTTTATGAAAATTCTTTTATTTTGTTTAATTCCAATTTCAGTCCAGTTAAAATAAACAAAAATGTCTAAACTTTGGAAAAATTTGCACTAAAGTGAAAATTTGTACACACCATAAAACAGTATTTTAAATGAAATGTCAAAAATTACCATATTAGATTCCATCACATCTTCTAAACCATGAGTGTCCAACTGGCGGCTTTTCGCAGATATTTTTGCGGCTCAAATGAACTTTTCAACCGATCGACGTACTATGTTGCTCTGTACAAATGTAAGCGAGAGATTTAACAAGTTCAATTATGAAATAGGATTTAAAAAAGAAGTCTAAAAAATATTTGGGAAAAATTAAAAATGATTAAGGTTTTAAAAAAATTCATGAAATTAAATAAATATGTACCAAATTGACGATTGAACCATGAAATGAACAGACATCTTTAGGCGCAATCGACTGAGTGACGTATGTTGCTCGGAGCAAATGTAGATAAAGGATTCGACAAGTTCAATTATGAAATAGATTTAAAAAAAGGTCATTCATTATAAGACAATGTATGGAAAAATTGAAATATATTAGTTTTAAACAGAACGAATCATTCAAAAATAGAGAGAGGATTTAATAAAGTCATTGATGTGATTTCAGACCATTTTTGAGGTATTATGTAGGCACAATTCGTAGATCTAATGAATAAAATTCATTGATTCAATAAACAAACTTTATAGATCCAACGAACGAAATTTAATAATTTAACGAACAAAATTCATTGTTGAATGAATATAACTCTGTGATCTCATGAATAAAATTCATTGAGTGAAACCCAAATTTTTTCAAGTTGCTTGGTGCAACAAATTAAAATATTTACGGAGAAAAATGTTACAAAGATAAATCATGATACAAAGCATTGCATCAATTGAAACTGATGTTTCAACAAAAACAGCAACAACTAATAATATGAGAAATGAAAGTTTAAGTCGCGATAGGAGATTTGAAGAGCAGATGATGAAAAAATTAAATAAATTCCAGGAAACCATCAACAAGAATAAAAAACTGCCATTATCAAAAATATTTGATGATAAGAAGGTCTTCAGTCGAATAAGTGATGAAGAGGCGTTAGACTAGTAAATTTTTTGGCAAGGAAGTGAACGATAAAGAAGTTGAAGAAAAATGGAAAAATGTGAAGGAAATTGACGTAATGGGAAATGAAATCGTTGTAAAACAAACTTTTAAAAACAAAAACACGGAAAAGAAAAATAAATTAAAATTATAATATTAAAATTTAGCTTGAATAATGAAAAGTATAGTAGGTACCTAAAAATGGATAAAGTTGAAAAAAATTCTGAACGGTTAAAGTTTAATAAAAAAAGTGAATTGAAGATAAATTAACAAAATTAATTTGCAAAGAATTTGATAAACTTAATATTATAAATTAAGCCACCATTAAAAAAGTTTACAACAAATGGAAATAATGATGGCAGTTCTATGTGAATAAATAATTTAATTAGGGATAGATTTCAAATACTAGAAGTTCTTTCAAATTTCAAATATACAATTTTAAGTTGTGTTATTATGGAGAAAATTTCTAAATTTATAATTCAAGTCTTTATCGAAGGTTTAATTAATCACTTAAAATTTTCGTGGTAATTCTATGTTTGGAATTTTATAATTTTAATTTAATTCTAATTTGGTGGTTTAATTGATAAGTGCGGCGCTTAAAAAATTTTATTTTATATATTTATCAGTGAGTGTGCAGATATCGCGAGACAAAAATTGTATGGTTGATTATTTTTGAATAGAATAAATATTGGTAT
Organism: Rhagonycha fulva; assembly: GCA_905340355.1. Taxonomy (NCBI): domain Eukaryota; kingdom Metazoa; phylum Arthropoda; class Insecta; order Coleoptera; family Cantharidae; genus Rhagonycha; species Rhagonycha fulva. The sequence goes on from HG996556.1 coordinate 44,386,804, forward strand.
ATTAAAATTTTGTAAAATATAAAACTTTTATTTTGAAAAAGAAAATGATCCAATTTTTTTATTCGCCCTGATCGCAATTTTTGGATTGTGCGAATTATTAGTAATAAAATAGATTTAAAATTCACTTTCTGTGAATGTTCCAAGTTGAATTTCAAAATTTGGGTTTTGTCACGACTCGAAGCAGTGCTGTGGTTACATACATATATGGGGATTTTCATAAAGATTGGTAAATTAATAGCTGAGAAATTTCCAGAAAACGTTTTCACAAAAGTGAACACTAAGGAAGCTTTGCCCTTCTTCAATGAACAGTTTTCATCAAGTTTGATTTTAAAGAAATAAAGGGAAAAAAATTGAGGACTGTAATATTAAAATTGATTTTAATATTTAATATTTTTCAATAAATATTAAAATAACATAAATATTTTCAAATAAATAGTTTTGACTAGGACTATACACTGTAAGTAAATGTTTTTCAATATTGTTTGGATTAAATTACTATTTCATTCATGTAGGTGTCCCCCCCCTTAATTTAAACATTGCTCACACTGCTAGGTCCTTCTTTTTTCCCAATTTTAGTTCAGCAGTGGTTACGCAAATGTGAAAATTTTTTTTATTTGTTTGAAAATTATCTAAGAAATGCTAGAAGGAATACCCAACTATGAATTTCAAGGTATCTCGATAAGAAAATTTGATTGTAGCAATCGTTTTTTTTTAAGTATGATATTTACCATTTTATGAGCGATTAAAGTCAAAATTATTTATAGGCATTTTTTCGGGTTTTTCACAAACTTCAGATGTTGATTGTGCCAATCCTAGACATAAAATAATAAAAAAAATGTCAAAATTTTAATCCAATTTTGAAACAAAACTGAAAAAACCATTTGGTGATTTTTGGCTCCAAGAAAAATTAAATTTTGGAATACATTTTCAAAAAATTTACTAATTTTGCGTGCGTTTTTCACGCTTTCTACGTCAAAATACGGCTGTAAAGTACAATAAAACAGAATCAATTTTTACATCTGTTATTGAAAAAATCCTAAGCTTTGGTATTTTGTCGGCCCGATAATTGTTAAATATTGGAAAATATAATTTAGGTACTTTTTCGACGAATTTTAACGTATTTTGGTGAGAAAATTTTACTGTTGTATTCGTTTTTTTTTGTAAATAAGTTTAATATTTATTTATATTTTTTAAGCGGCGTTTCCGCCAGTCCCAGATGCGTTGTTTTACACTTTACCTTCGGAAATGCGTGATATAAATAAATGTGTAGCAAAGTTTTGATCGACTTGAAAAAGAAAGGTATAAGGTTTAAACCCTTTTGGGGTTTTTTAATTCCATAAGTTAAAAGTTGCAAATCAACTGCTATTTCGACGAAGAAATTTGATAAAATTTACAAAAATTTGTAAATCGAAAGTAAATTTTTTACTTTAATTTTTATTTCAAAAAGCTAAGATAAATTATTATGCATCATATTCGGGGTTTTTTATAATCTCCAATCGGGTCGATATGATTAATTTTTGCCAATATTATGTTAAATTATGCTGTTATATTCATATTTTTTTCTCATTAATGGATCAATTAAATTGAAGCAATAAATTACCATGTTCGAGGTGAAATTAAGATTGAATTAATTAATTTTAGTAAAACCTGTCAAGTTCGACACAGACGGAACCCATTTAATAAAAAACCCATTAGACAGTGTCGAACTTGACAGGTTCTACAGTAATAACAAAAATATTTTTTTATTAGATTAGAAAATATTGTAATATTGAAAGATCTGATGCAATTTTACGAAACCTTTCGACTTCTTCAAAAATTCTAATGGCTTTTCCCGCTGTATTTGATTTGTAAATAGAATTTCAAAGTTTTTTATTAATCATTTTTGAGTTTTACCTATTGGTTTTGCTTAGGTACTTGAAGAGTAGACTTTCCATTTTTGCGTAAGTTATGAATTTAAAATTTTTACTTGAAATGTTTGAGGGATTTTCTGTAGTTCTACTGTTGAGGATGTAGAAATGTTGTAGTTTTGAGCGTTTACATCAGTGCGGGTAAAAAACGTCTGGTTGTGGCAAATCCGATTGTTATTATGTGGTACTTTCTGCAGGTTTTGTTCTTAGTAATACAAATTACCAATTAGGATAATAATAAAGAATCCTATGCAAATTTTTTCACGCACCTAAAATTTTTTCTTAATTCTTTTTAGTAAAAATGTAAATCTAGTTTTAATATGTAGATTTTGCTTATCTGTCTCAACAATAGTAAAACCCAACGTAATTTCAGGAAAATTTGTAGTATTTTAAAAATATGCGCGTTAACCAACTTCGCTCCCAATGCGATTGGTAAAATGGATATTGTTGTTTCATGAGGGTAATTGCAAATTTTAACCAATACTATTTTTCACTTTTACGAAAAATTGGATCAAAATTCTATACAAAATCGATTATTTCAAAAAGTGTCTGTTTGGTGTTAATTATAAAAAAACTTTAGCTTAAACATAAAGTCTTTTTTGTAAGTAATTTATTTTTTACTTATCAATTTATGTTGCCCAGTTATGGACAAAAAACCCCGTTCCATCCATATCCAAAGGTTCATTTGGATACTCAAGTCCACACGAAAAAACCATTTTCTTGGTTTCCTTGCTTAATATTTTTTGTAGCACCACCTGTTGATAATATTTTGGACGTTAGCTGTTTCCACACTTTTATAAGGTTCATAGATTAATTTTACGCCATAAAAACTTGCAACAATAAAAACTAGAATATTGGTAGTAAAATTTACTGTTTATTTTACAGAAAAATAAATTACAACAAAATGTAAACACTATAATGCATTTTATTTTCAAGATTAATAGTAAGTACCTAATAATTACAGAGTATTTTTTAAGTTAAATAAATTTAGTAAGGTCCAATCAAATAAAGTGGCACAAAATGAATGCTAAAGTGAAGAAAAAGGGATGTGTACATTTTTTGTTTTAAAATCTCAATTGCACTATACAAAAAAGTGATACAAACCAGATTTATTAAGTCTTATTAATATTATTAACAACTACTTTCTTAAATTATGAAGATTGATTTCATTATCGATATAACTAATGCGAATATGATTGTTGATAATAATCTTAAATTTATAATTAGTAAGTTTATAAATACATCAATATTAGTAGATGTTAGACAAAAGTTAACTTCTTTGTACTGAAAATCATGCAACTAACTACCCCCCTCCCCTGTCTTAAAGACTATAATACTCGAGTTTATACAAAAAAAACAAAAATGAACAAAGGCATATTACTACTACAAAACATTAAGATAAATGTCTACACTTATACGCTATCTTATGTCTAAAGTTTAAGATTAAAACATTGTTACTGTTGGGTAGATTAAAAATTTCCAAATTTAGTAACTCCAGTAACTTCATGTTTTTATCTTACAACTATTATACAAAAGACAAATGAAAATATTTTCATTAGCCCTTTGCTTGAACAGAAATAGATTGAAAGTAACATCATTATAGTATTAATTATCACATTGAAAATATTACAGTTTAAAAAATAATTCCGACTAAAACAATATCCTCGTACTCCTATTTTTACAAGTATAATTCAAATTGGTCCTGTTCCACTGGCTTTCTCACCCAATTGCCAAGGTTAGCTTTAGAAAATGATTCGTAGAGTTGCTTTTTGGCCAACTAAAACAAACAGTTTGAGAACCACTGATGTGATGTAACTAAAAATTGCTTACATTGTAAGTTTCTGCCAGTTCCTTTGCTTCACTATAAAAAGGCGGCATCTTAAAATCATTATCACGTTGAGCAGCTTTAGATAATTCACAAATTGTGCTAAATCGTTTCGATAAATGTTGCTTGCATAATCTTGATGAACCCATTTCGGTTTTTCCAGTCGTCGTGTTAACTATCTCCGGCAATTCGTGACCTATTGCCCAATTCACTGAAAAACTTGGCGCCTTCGCTGGATAACGTGACTCGGACGACGTCGTCAATAACATTAGTGGACGATTAAGTAAATATGGAGGAGGAAGACCTTGAAGAGTTTGTTCTATGCGACCGCATATAGCTCTAAACACAAAATAATGAAATTAGTTAAAAAACAAAACAAAGATGCAACAACAAAATTTAGAATAATAAAAATTCAAGCATTTCAAAGGATTTTCGAGTGAGTACAGAACAGTACAGTATCCAGTACCTTCACTTTAAACCTGATGATTTTCCAAATTGTGTTTCACTTACATACACATTCCTTGACCATTCCTTATATTTTATTTTCAACACAAAAGCACCATTTTGCAGCTGCAGTTGATACCAGAAAAAATCCACTTTGCACGGCTGTAGAAAATTAATTCATTAGATTAGAAGTTAAACCTTAAGGCAAGTTTCTTATTTCTATCTTAAAGCTTGAGTTTGAGAGATTATGCAGCCATCTCTTGCCCAAAACTTTTCAAGTTATCAACCGATTAAAGATTTTTAACATTCCCATGGTGAAAAAATCAAAAATTAAAGTTTTCCTCATATCTTTTCTTCATATTGTTAAAATATCTTCACCTGGTAGAAGTGAGTAACTGCGACCTCAAAGTCATTAAAAACGATTTTGAGTTGAGAAGTTAGATCGGTTTGTGAACTTCCTCATTCTGTTACGACAACAGGCAGAGTTGAGTCAAGTCTCACAGGAGCCCAGAATAATGAAGATGATTTAAACTTGAATTTTTTTTGATCTAATTCACTTTTTATTTTATCTTTTAAGCTTTTAAACGTCGAAGAATATGCATGTTAATTAATTATTGCATAGTCCACCACCCCAAAAATGTTATAAAATTATTTATTATTATTATTACGAAGGAAAACTCGTCCTCAACAGTTAAATAGTAATGTTCTGCTGGGTAGTGCCGAATAAACATAGTAGCAAATGCTATGGGACCCACGCCTCTGGGGGCTAATAAAAAAAAATTAAATAATTTAAGTGTATAAAAAGTAATTAAATAAAATAGGAGGACAACATTTGCTAAGGGCCCCACGTGGACTTAATCCGAGGTGCATGTCCCCCCCCCCCCCAATTCGAATTTTGACTCCAAAATAGTCTAAATCGATTGTGCTTCGTTTGTACCTGTTTGTGCAAACATTATTTTCGTTTGTACCCAAATAGTTTTCGAGAAATTTCAAAATTTCGCGGGGGGGGGGCTAGAGACATGCTTTTTTAAATTTCGAATTTTGGATTCAAAATACTCTAGAACGTTTGTAATTCGCTTGTGATTGTTTGTGCAAGTTTTATTTTCGTTTGTACCCAAATAGTTTTTGAGATTTACGAGATTCTAGGTAACATGTGGTAAAACAAAATTTCTTTAAAATTTCCAATTCCTGATACAAAAATAGTCTAAAACGTCTGTGTTTGGTTTGCAATTGTTTGTGCAAGTTTCATTTTCGTTTGTACCCAAATAGATTTTGAGATTTTCAAGAAATACATCAAAGAAACTGACGCGCGTGAGTGGATTAACAACAGTGGCGGCCGGTGAATTTTTTCATGGGGGGGCTGAAGTTTGTAGCAAAAATTTAATCTAAATTTATTAATTCAAATTTATTCAAAAATGTTATTTAATAAAATTAGCGAGTTTCCAATTATCATCATCACCAAATAGCAAACACACAAAGCAAAAAAAAGCATTTTTTTCGTTACAACCACAACACAACCACGCAGTTTTATCATAGACACTTTTGTCAAATTTGCGGATAGAAGATCCTCGACTTTTGTGTTCTTTTTGCACTTACACAAGAGTTAAATTTGGAGTCGGACGTCTACTATTTTTTACATCAATTTTTTCGAGCAAAGTTTTCGTACAAAAGTTTTTTTTTAATACCTTCATGGTTATTAAATATTTGTACTTAAATCACAAATTTACTTTATCACTTTATTTTGCGTGTTAAAGATAATTCAGCTCAAACTGTAATACTTTGAAATCCTGGTTTTGTTCAACTTTCAACTTAATACTAGAGAAAATTTATCTAATTACAAATGTTAAAAATTTAAAAGAAGTATTTGTGCAAATCATAAAACTATAAACCATGGGCAGTATTGTGGCTTAAGCGTTTTTTGCCTTTGGTTGCAAGTGACCAACATCCTACATTACTTCCTTTTTATTTGGTATACTTGCACTTTTCCAGAGATGAATTTAACCGTCGTATTATTATTTACCTTTATTTTGTTTTTAATTATCTTTATTAAATGTTATCGTTTTGTCCAAATACAATTATAACTATTGTTAGTTGTTAGGAATAACAAAAAAGATAAATTATTTACTGGTAGTATACCTACTATATTTGAAATGTATCATAAATATTTTATGATTTTATATAACAGGATATATTATTTATTTCAGTAGGTACCTACTAATAACACAGTTGTACGGTTTTTGAAAAATATTAAAGACAGGTTTTTTTCAGTTTACTTTAACTACAAACGGTTTACTGAAAACAGCAACCACTGTGGGCGCAAATTCGACAGCCCCAAGTGGTTCAACGCATGTGATACTGAAAGTATTAGATATTATGCTTAGGTCAACATTTTTAACTTTTTTTGTGCTTGTTAGTTTTCCAGAATAACATTCAAAATGAAAATACAATTTTTTTTTATTGTTTTTCCTAAGTTTTTGTACTCAAGTTCTTTTTTAAGTCAGATACCTTTATGGTTAATAAATATTAATTAATTAATTTTTTCGGCCACAGTATTTGTACTAAAGTTGTTTTTTAAATAAGATATGTATGTACCTTCATGGTTAATTAAAATGTAGGTATAAATAACGAATTAAATCAAAAATATCTTAAAAAAATTAAGTAGGTACAGCTTCTGTGAAAGCAACCGTGTCTATTAAAATCCGCACCTCGTGGGCGTAGAGCTCGACAGCCCAAACGCTCGGCTATTAGATATTATGCTTTTAGGTGCGACACGTCACGATCGCATACCCGATAATGAACGAACGCGTTAATCTGTGGGCTGAGGAAATGTAGCCCAAAACTTGGTGCAGGTACACTTGCATGCGATTTATTAGGTAGCTTTCACTACACTAAGCAGACTAAGGGTCGTATTCTCTAACTCTTAAAGGATCTTTACGGAAAGGATGCCTTTACGTAAAGGATAAACGTAAACGTAAAGGATAAACGCAAATAATTAAGTACTATATAAACTTTATCTTATATAGATATATCTATGTAAACATAATAATGAAAATTTGGTTTCTAAATTATCTAATCCATTTTTATACAAAAAAAATGTTTGACTTGATATAATTCTTATTGTTTTGAAATTGCTTGGGGGGGCGACGCCCCAGAGCCCTCCCTCACCAGCCGCCACTGATTAACAAGATTCTTAGAACGGAAAACCACAGAATTTTTTAAAATTTTGAATTTTGGATTCAAAGTTAACGAGATTCTGGATAACAGCTACAGGATCAACTTCAAAAGAGTTGCAATCGCCTGTACTTTGTTTTTGCCAAGGTGTGATTAGCTTTCTACTACCGTCATCCAAACATATGTCGGCAATAGGCGACTATATAGCGTGTTGCAGGAAATGAAAAAACAATCAATGGAAAAAATTTAATGATCTGGAGCACTCGGCAAAGAACAACTTGTATATTTCAATAAAGCATGTTTCCAGAGCCCCCCCCCCCCACGGTACATTTACCGGTACATTTTGAAATTTCCCGAAAACTATTTAGATACAAACAAAAATAAATTTTGCACAATCAGGAACAAAGAAAGTACAAAGGATAGAGAGTATTTTGAACGTGATCCTGTAAGTTTTACCCAGAATCTCGTTAATCCACTCATGCGCGTCAGTATCCTTGATGTTTTTCTTGAAAATCTCAAAAACTATTTTGGTACAACCGAAAATAATGTTTGCACAAACTGGCAAAAGCAAAGTACAGGCGATTGCAACTCTTTTGAAGTGGATCCTGTAGGTGTTATTCAGAATCTCGTTAACTTTGAATCCAAAATTCAAAATTTTAAAAATTCTGTGTTTCCCCGTGCTAAGAATCTCGTTAATCCACTCATGCCCGTCAGTATCCTTGACGTTTTTCTTGAAAATCTCAATAACTATTTAGGTACAAACAAAAATAAAAATTGCACAAACAAGCACAAACAAAGTACAAACGTTCTAGACTATTTTAAATCCAAAATTTAAAAAAGCATGTCTCCAGCCCCCCTAGAGAAATTTTGAAATTTCTCGAAAACTATTTGGGTACAAACAAAAATGAAACTTGCACAAACAGGCACAAACGAAGTACAAACGATAGAGAATATTTTGAACGTGATCCTGTAAGTGTTACGCAGAATCTCGTTAATCCACTCATGCGCGTCAGTTTCTTTGATGTATTTCTTGAAAATTACAAAATCTATTTCGGTACAAACGAAAATGAAACTTGCACAAACAATTACAAACCAAACACAGACATTTTAGACTATTTTTGTATCAGGAATTGGAAATTTTAAAGAAATTTTGTTTTACCATGTGTTACCTAGAATCTCGTAAATCTCAAAAACTATTTGGGTACAAACGAAAATAAAACTTGCACAAACAAGCACAAACATTCTAGACTATTTTGAATCCAAAATTCAAAATTTTAAAAAATTCTATGTGTTTCCCCGTGCTAAGAGAATCTCGTTAAGCCACTCATGCGCGTCAGTATTCATGATATGTTTCTTATAAATCTCAAAAACTATTTGGGTACAAACGAAAATAATGTTTGCACAAACAGGCACAAACAATTTAGACTATTTTGGAGTCAAAATTCGAATTGGGGGGGGGGGGGGGCTGGAGACATGCACCTCTTAATCCGGCACTACAGCTAAGCATTCAAGAGGTAAAATTCTGGAGATTTATGAGAAAATTCACCTTCCTTGTATCTGCACATTTTCTTGCAAGTTATTTCTCAGCAAGCCCAAAACTGTTGTTTATCCACAAAATTGTATAAGCAAAGTTAGCAAAGAGGATTAATAAAGACATTATCAGCAAGTTAGTGACAAATTTTGGCGACTTGGAGAAAAATTCATTCAATTTAACATAATATATTTTCTTCATCTAAAGATTTGTGGAACTTCTCGTTCTTCCTTCACACAGTTAGTTGCAAATTTCACTCGAAATTCCATATCATCAGATTAAAATTTTGATTTGTTAGGAAAGTAATTTTTTTCATTCATACACAAATGTCAGGTTCATGCAAGTAAATAAAACAATGCTCACCTATATAAATGTGATTCATTAAGCAAACTACCTAAAACAATGCTCTTAAGGTAGATGGGGTTAATGAAATGTGATAAGAGAGCCCCCTGTAAGCCTAATACATTCCAACGAGCTACCTTATCGGAACAGGACATTGTCAATAATCTCTCCCCCTAAAACCACAAAAATTACTTCAAGTTTCTAGCATTAAAAATAATACCTGTAAAACTCCATCCCACGTTTGCACTGTAGTAGATTTAAGTGGAATAGTGCCTTCTCCGGATTCAATTTTGGTACGTAATTGTCCCCGGGAGCTTCTGTGAGGGTGCCTATCAACTTCTTCGCTATCTTCACGTGGACTAAAAATTCTAGCATCACCGCAAGGTGCAGTGTTAATATACAAGTGAAAATCAATGTCGGGCTTTAATTGAAAGAGCTTCCCATTAGGCTTTGGTTCAAAAATCGACGAATTACTCTCTTCTATAGAGAAAAAAACATTAGCACCAGGAGACGATAAAATTAAAACAATTTACCAGGAGTTAAGGCCATTTGGAGCTGATCATACAAAAACAACAATAAACATCTACGCGAAATAATTTCAGCATGAGAATCATTTAAAGAAGCTCCATTAATACTCATATACTCTCCCGATATGCATTTGGTTCCAGTACTAATAGATATCACTTGAGAATCATTTAAATCGGTGCCTCGTGTCATGACGATGCCTGCCAATACTTTTCTTTTTGCGTGGAACGAATTATTTTTCATTAGGTCATTAAATTTATCCATTACCATCCTGCAGAACAAAATTTTATCAATAAAAATGTTATATAGTAAGACCAGATAAATTTTATACCTTCCAATGTGATCCGCAAGTTGCTGTTGTTCATTTGTTACTTGTTGTTTCCTATATGGACAAACCACAGATTTATGTCCGGTATCACCCAATAACTGAGCCAGTGCACTGGTAGCTGCAGCATGTTTGGCCAACTTCTTTCGAGAACCTACATTTAAACGGTTAAAATAAATAAATTGGCACTTGGGTCTTTGGATTGTAGTAATACAAAATTTGAAGGAGAGACTAAAGTCCATTAGCCACCCCTTTATGTGCTCTAGTGGCCACAATAATATACATACCAGTCCCAATAAAACTATCTTTTCCCACGTTGGCAACAACTTTAAACCGTGCATAAATATCTTCTCCATTTTCAGTGCATTCATATTTAGTGTTCGGATACAATTCGTTTAATAACATAACAGCACTTTTCGTGATGGCCACACTTTCTGCTTTACCATTCGTGCCGTTAGTATTATCGTAAGTATCGGTCGTAAAATCTCCACTATTCGACAAGGCAGGAGCAACAGTTTTAATATTATTCGGTAATTGTATAAAAGACTGAAGAGCCAATTCGGCAGCCTTATACTTGGCAAGCTTTTTTGAACCTCCCGTGCCATTAAAAGACTGATTATCAATTTCCACCGAAACTTTAAATATTGGTGCATGAGGTGGCCCACTTTGCTCAACAGTTACGTATTTACTTCCAGGCTTTAATTCGTTCAAAATCGACACCGGATTTTTTTGTCCAGTCTGATTTAATATCGTAGTTTCCTTTTTTGGACGTTTGATTAATAACTGCGATTTTGGATTAACTCCATCTGCAAAATTAGAGATAAGAACTTTTTAAAACGCAGCCGTGACAACTAAAAATGTTAAATTAGTAATAACGCTGGAAAATGCTTAAAAAAGGGGGCGATATGCGAAGATTGATAAACAAAAAAACTTAAAGCCCTGAAACATAACCTCAAACTTACTTTCTAAGGGTCGTTTTTTGGAAACAACGTTCACAGCTTCTGTATCGTTCGTCATTTCAACTTTGATTTGATAATAAATTTTTTCTTTTTCACAACCAATTAGTACACAAATTTTATATTTATAACAAAAATTTATATTTTAATAACTTATATTGTACAAAATTCAAGGGCAACTCAAACGAATACAGCGCGCAGTAATCAATTTTTCATACGGACATTTGGACGATAAGAATGGCTTAAAAAGTTAAAACGTGCGGTTTGATAAAAGGTAATATATTTTAAAATGTAATTTTAAAACAACCAATTAAAACTCACCTAACTCTGAGTTACAATTATTATTGCTGTTATTGATGTCTTCAGCTTCGGATTTTATGTCTTGGTTTTCTTCGGTAAAATCTTCATAAAACCGTTGTAAATAATCTTCGTCCTTTTTGTTTACATCGTTGACAGTTATAAGTTTATTTGAAGCATCCCGCTTTGCTAAATCGGGAGTTCCCCCAATTCCGTACTGAAAATGTCCCTTATGTTCGGCTGCATACAGATATACTTTTTTAAACTTAAATCCTCCCTCTGACATCAATTTATAACGAATATTTTCGTTGTCTTCATTAATATTGGTAATCATTTCACTAAACAGAAAATAACGTCAAAATAATTCGCTACTGCGCGTATATAAAGAATATAAGTCACTTAACGCCTTTTTCACGCGCAGTAGCGAAATCATCAACCCTGATTATTTGAGGTACCACGTAAGTACTGTGTAGGAGATGTAAGAGAAACATTTTTCACTTGAACGGAGAAAACGCAGAACATGTCAATCTACAGTAAAAAACAATTCAACTGACTAGGTAATTTTCAAAACAAACTTTGGAATTTATGCGATTTTCTTGGTTTTCATAACATAAATAATTTTCTCTTTTGACAGATTCAACTAGATTTAACTACCCTCTATAATAAAAACTTTTTGAGAGGACATTAAAAAATAGTGTTAATCCATTCATGCGCGTCTTTTACGTTAGAAGTGTGATAAGATAATTTTTCTTAGTAAAAAAAGTTAAGACGGGCTTTTAACTCACCATAATCATAAGATGGCGCTCACTAACTATTTTTATTACAGTCACTAGATAGATACAGTACCGCAACGTTCGGACATTTTGGGTCCAAAATAATAACGCTTTCTCTCTCGCACTCATTGGCCCATAGGGTTGCGGTACAATGAGTGCGAGAGAGAAAGCGTTATTTTGGACCTAAAATGGTCGGACGTTGCGGTACTGTATCTATCTACTGACTGTAATTTTTATATAGAACTTCGAGGTTTTTCAATTTAAAATATAGCAAATTTGTTCAAAATAATATTATTCTATGAACAATATTCTGGGTATTAAGCTTTTTTCGGATCTTAATTGTAATTTATAAAAACAGTTCAGAATTCAAGTTGGATTATTCTATTCAATGCGAGTTTCTTTGAGATACTCAATACCTGACCCGGATAAAAAGAAATAAATTCGTAATAATGAATTTAACGATTTATAATTTTCAGCTTTGTAAGTAATTTTGAACGGTTTGCCATCGTTTCCGCCAGCTAAAAATGCTTTATTTCCACTCAATACACCCAAATACCTCATATACATTATACAATGACAAAAAGGACTTTGAAAATTTCATCCGGTTTTACTAGAACGATAGATTAACAACTTCTTTAAATTTTTTTCACCCAAAAAAAATCAATATTTAAAAGCATCTCTTTTTCGACGGATTCTTATATATTTTGATGAGAAAATTCCACTGACGCAGTTTATTTTCCACTAAGTATTCAAATTAAAGTTTTACGTTCGAATAAAGTCGTAATAACGGATTTATAATTTTTCAGCTTTGTAAGTAATTTTGAACGCCTTGCCATAGTTTCCGCCAGCTAAAAATGTTTTATTTTCACTCTACATATCCAAATGCGTCATATTAGAATGATAAAAACGGCTTTGAAATTTTTATCCGGTTTTACCAAAACGATAGATTAACCCGGGTTAATTTTTTTGACCCAAAAAAGTCAATATTTGAAAACCATCTCTTTTTCGACAGATTCTTATGTATTTTGATGAGAAAATTCGACTGGTGTAGTTTATTTTCCAGTAAGTATTCAAATTAAAGTTTTACATTTGGATAAATATACTGAAGTACAAGTAGAAATTGTTAATAATAATCATGGACTTAGAATCTTCTGAGTCCATGACATAAACTTAAGTTCTTCCAAGTCCATGGTCCATGATAACATATTTGGCATACTCAATTAAAATAGTAAGTAAATGTTAAGCAATTCTCTAAGAGAGGTCGCTGAAACTTCAAATTAAAATTCACAATGGTTTAGTAATGATTAATGAACATAAAACTTTGATAAAAATGCTATATTAATACCAGGCTGATCTTAAATTTCAACTATAGATTTAATTATTTAATTTTAAATAAATAAACTTTGAAATCTAAAAGAATGTTTAAACTGAGCTCATAAGCTGAGCTCCATGATTGACCAATGGCAATTAAGCATGATTTTGCGCTTTTGCCAATTGGCTAATTGGTGACGTCAGCTACCGGTCGTTTAATAATGTTTTTCTTATGTTAGGACGTTAGGAGTACGAGTACTCAAAAAATGTAAAATAATTCTGAAGTTTCAGTTTGACTTTTTAAAAAAATGTGAAACTTGTCTAAGTAAAAGTAAAATTTCTTTTAATTAAATTTCTTTTTCCGATAACTTGATACAAGATAAGGTTTAGCAATGTTTTACATATTTAAGTAGTTTATTGTACTATATTTGACGTCTAACTGAAGATGCCAAGAAATAATCACAGAAATGATTCACAACATGAATCACAAGTGGCACTTTGCTCACGCCGGCGCACAGTGGGGTATTTGACCATAAAAGCTGGCAAAAATTCAAAAAATCAAATGCTATTTACATATTTGCTATTATGATTTTCGTAAACTACACTGTCTTGGGCACCATATACACGAATTAGTTTTGACATTACTCGTTTCAAATTTTCTACACATCGTAAAATATATGCACAAATGTGATAATGTGTATATTTACACTTATTTTTGAAAGCATAATTTTGTTAAACATTTTATAAAATTCTTACTTTTTTTTGTGAAACCTGCAAGTTGTGATATGTTAGATAACTTCTGTAATAATTAATTTAAAAAAATATGTGATACAATAATTGTATTCATGATAAATGTAAATGTTGTTGGGATGATTCAGTTTTTGATGTTTTTGATTGTGTTCCGGAGCCGATCGAGCTTTGATTTTTTTTTTACTTAAAAGGTATTGATGTAAGGAAACAGTCGCACTTGAAAACGGGTGCCCCAATTTGCCCCACTCTTCAATAAATACAATTTAGTATTTTTCGAAGCACGTCATATAGGGTGAACCCAAAAAATATTTTATGTAGTATTAAGGGATTCAAAAACACAGATTTATATATTGCTGTGTTTATACACAAAATGGGGTTTTGACGGTAGCTCCGGTCATAGCTCTTACAAACAGGCTTTTCATGGTGTGCGATCTTCATCAATTTTCATGTTTTTCATTTTAAAACAATTTATATAATAGTAACATTTACACCACTAGATAGCGCGCCAATGGAAAAACAACATAGCGCCATCTATTGGTGACATTTTTCTCTATTAAAAAAAAATCCTTTAATAAAAACTGTCCTTTTTCACTTTCCAGTGGGTTTTCTAAATTTTTTTTTTTTGGATTGCGTTAAAGATATAGTAAGTAACCTTTCATAATTTTTTCAGATTTTTTGGAATTGTATTTGATTTGATGCCAGCTTTTTAAGTCAAATACCCCACTGTGCGGCGCCGGGGACGTGCCTAACCAACTTTTTTCAGAGGGGAGCAATCCCAAATTTGCCAACTCAATTAATTCAAAATCGCCAACTTTTTGCAAGTTTTGCAACTACTTGTAAATTTAGACATAAAAAATGCCAAATTGACCAACTTTTGAGTGTTTTTGGCAACTTTTTGCCTTTCTAAAATATTAGAGAAGGGGAAAGCTTCCCTCAACTTCTCCTATGGGCATGTCTCTGGCTCCCGCAAAACTAAAGTCCTTTATTATTTTCCTCCTTTCAGTTCAAACCAAATATTTTTTAAATGTTAAATATTTATTTATACAGTCAAAAGTATCGTAAAACCACAACAAACTTCACATTTTTTATTCAACAACAAACAAATAATTAAGCAGAAATATTTTATTGTAAGAAGGAACCTTTTGTTTTTAGACTCATCGACACGGGAATATTGAAAATTAAATACTCTTATTACTTATTTTTTGTTATACATGAAACTAAATAATGGTCGTTTTATAACCTTTTTGGCCACTCTAAAACTACCACTTCTATAATCCCAGACTCTGCAGTTTTCTGATGGTTTAGGGTAGACCGGGGTCAATTGTAACATTTTCGACAAAATCACTGTTTATAACAACAATTTCAACTTAGCGTATTTGAAAATAGGCTTGAATTGAACTTTAGTTATTAGACTATAAAGAGATATGGTTGTAGTGTCATTATCTGCATTACAAAAAGCAACAGAAGGCAATTTCAAAAGTCAGGGAAAATGTTACAAACGACCCCATACCCGGGGCAGTTGTAACAGTGATTGGGGTCAATTGTAGCACTTGAAAAATAAAGGAATAATGGTAGTTATCGTTAAATATACAAGAAATATAAATGTGACCATCCAATCCTTAAAAATTTGATGAAGTTTAAAGAAAATTCAAAAATAGTTAAATAATTGTAAATATTCCATAAGGTTTACACGTTACATTCGACCCCGAAAAAATTGTTACAATTGTCCCCAGCACATCTTTTAGAAAATTTGTCGTCATAACGTCCAAAATAAAACAATTTAAATAAAAAATAATTACACTTATTTGTACTCCGGTAACCAAAGGTCTTACATAAAAAAAAATAATAACCGTAACTAGTACAGTTTTTTATTAATAAACAAAATAACAACAACAAAAATACTTACTTTCACACTTAAAAACACAATGGACCTTTTTATACGCGTAGGATGGACTCGTAGCGACACAAAACACTAAGACCAAATGTTCCTATACGAAAGACACGTCTTTTTCTCCATTAACGCCCTCCGCTATTTTTATTAGTTTTTGAAATATTAGCGTTGTTACAAACGTACCCTGTTACAATTGTCCCCGGTCTACCCTACTTTTAAAAGCTCCGCTTTAAATCAGTAAAAGATTTTTCTGGAACATAAACTAATTTTATCCCATCCCCATAAATGTATTTTCTATTTTCTAGGGTGGCTAACCATGCTATACTTTATTCACTTAACATATGCAGCTAAGCTCCTCCCAAAAAATTAAATAGAATGTTTCTATTGCTTGAATTTTGAAACTCTCGTTTACATGTTGGCTTAAACACATTTTAGGGAGTGACTTAGCTGCACCTGTTAAGTGAACAGAGTATAGATCTCTTAAAATGTGAAAAAATAAACGTGGCATCGAAGGTCCTGGTGGTATGGAGTACCCTTCAGCATAAGGAAGTAACAAAATGACTCAAAAATTCACATAAAATCAAATATAATTTTTCTTGAAAAAAACATCTTTTGCTTACTTACAGCTGGAGGGTATTCCATACTGCCAAACCCATCGGTTTTCCGATTCCAAATCAGCGAAAGATCTTTTAAGAAACATAAACTACATAATAACTAATTAAAATCCTATCACTTAAGTGATTTTTCTATTTTCTAGGATAGCTAAGCCCTAGCTTATTTTGGGCCTCAATTCTGTACACTCATGGTCTGCGCCACATTTGCCACGCTTTAATTACGGCGCGGCGCTGCTAACAGCTGACAAAAGTAAAAAGTTACAAGTTTGATGTGAAGTTTCATGAAGCACTAGTTTACCTGCAAAGTAATAGTTCTACTGCACAGCTTTCGATATAGTATTTGAAAACGGATACACCGGTGAAGAAGTTTATCAAAACAGAAAAGATTGATCACTCTATTCACACTGCTAAAAACATAGAAGACGAGGTTCTCCTGACAATTTATTTTCCACATCATCCTACAAATATTTAGTACCTGAAAATCTACTTTTTTTTTTTTTCAAGTTTTGAGTTCTGTTTAGATTTGGAAAAACCAAATTCTGCTCTTTGCATGAACATTGCAATCATCTTCAAAGATGATTCAGTGTTTGGACCATTTTTGAACCATCAGAAAATCGTAATTTTTTTTCTCTGTATGGTGACAGGTCAACAATATTAGATGTCTTTCGCTATCAGCTATTCTCCAAATCTGCTACTTGGATGCAGTCTTCTGCATCTATCACCAAGTTTAGATATGGTTGGGCCAACTAAAAAACTTTCTTGACTGGGTTCCTGAGTTAATCCTGACCTATAGATTTCCTGTTAGTGCAGGAAGGGATGCACTAGGATGAAAGGCCTCAAAATTAATGACAATGAAAAAGACGATCCAACTAAACTAATTAAAGAAGTCGAAGACGTAAAATTATCAATTTTGATGCTGTGTAACTGTTTAAATAATAGTTTTACAAAAAAATTTTGTATACAAAAGTTTCAACTCAAAACTTTCAATCACAATTTTTAGAAAACTTGAAATGTTGTTCTAGATGAAGTCATCCTTAAATGAAATAAAATTTCATTAGCCAAATTTTTTTTGGATGGGAATATGAAAGTGGAAGATGAAATTCCATTATTAATTAGTGCTTTTTGAAGATAAGATAGGATTCTAATGTATTCAATTTCCTGAATTTCCACAAAACCATAAAGATCCACGGAATTTCAAATCTTCAGTATTTATTTTTACTGAAAAACTTTAAAAATGTCAGAACATTTGAAAGTATTTTTCGCAAATTTTAAAACAAGTGTGCTATTGGCAAATGACAATTTGGATGAATTTTAACTGTTCGCTCGACTTTTCCACATGCGCGTAAAATTAGAAAGAGTGGAGGCAAAATTACATGTATAAATCGCGTGGATAACATCATAACATCAAGAATGAATCCCACTTTTACAACAAGTAATAGTAAACGGCAGACAATAATGAAGTAATTACTTTGAATTTGACTTTTCCAGAATACACATTAATCAACAAGATTGGAGAAGGGTCATTTTCAGAAGTTCTAAAATGTGAAGAGAAGGAAAGCAAAAAATGTTTTGCTGCAAAGCGGCTGAAGAAGATATTCAAAAAGTATTTATCCTTTGTAATCTGTAGAAAGAAATTCGTTTTTGACTTTTTATTTGTAGTACGTACGAGGTGGCTAATTGTGCTGAAATAATTGCGATGAACAAATTGGAGAGGCATCCAAACATTGTATACATGCTGGAATTTCACTAGTATGTTAAAAAGTAAATCTACAAAATATTGACATGATACCATAACTTGTTTAAATCATATTTGCAGTGATCCAGCAAGTGGACAACTTATTTTCGTATTTGAATTAATGGATATGAGCCTGTACGACTTTATGAAATCAAAAAGAAGGTAAGGGTGCATTACAAAATAAATCTATTTTAAGTTATTTAGAAATCTTCTAAAACTCCCCCTTCGGTTTTTACCGCTGAGTTACTTTTCAGCAAACTGTTAAAATCCAATAGCTTATTATAAGTTTGTAAAAAAGCTCTCACCTCCCTACATTAAATTAATGATCCTTTGTTTCAGACGAGTGCCCGAAACAAAAGTGAAAAATTACTTCTATCAAATACTGAAAGGATTAGATCATCTTCATAGTCACGGGTTATTTCATAGAGACATCAAACCAGAAAACATTCTTGTGAAAATGCCAAAATTATGCAGCAATTTTCCACCATATCAGAGCGAGCTGGTGATCAACCATTTTTGTTTTTAATGAAAGAATTATTATTTTTCCAACAGGGAGAAATAGTAAAACTGGCCGATTTCGGCTCAATTCGCGGAATATTTAGCAAGCCCCCATACACGGAGTACATATCCACCAGATGGTACAGATCCCCCGAATGCCTTCTAACAGTGGGTCATTATGGACCCAAAATGGACGTGTGGGCAGCTGGTTGCGTGTTTTACGAAATGCTAACGTAAAAAGCTGATTACATTTAATTTACGTTTTCTAATTACCACAAAATTTGCTTAGGCTAAAACCCATGTTCCCTGGACACGACGAAATCGACCAACTCTCAAAAATCCATGAGATATTAGGCACTCCCAACGAGAGAATGATACGCCGATTGAAAAAAAAGTAAGTTGATCGAAAACTTTGAAACAATTGAATAATCAAGTTGACTCACCTTTTGATTTTATTTCCTGAAGTTGAAACTTCCATAGTGGAAGCTATAACCTCACTTTTCTTGAAAATACTGGATATTTTGAGTATAGTAGCCTAAAAAGAACTTTGTTTGGTTTTTAACACAGATATAAATTTTTTCATTACTCACTTGTTTGATGAGTACAGAAAATGTAATTGTATAAAACTAGAGAAACTCTCAGAGTTACGTTGTCTATTACACTTTGCTGAACTCCAAGTGACTTTAATGCAGTTTTTGCACCTTTCGAAAAATATGTGCTCTGCACTCCTGGTATACAAACCAGTGCTGCATGGGTTTTTAAAGTTTATAAAATATCTCTTCGCTTTTTTTACAACTTTGTATAATTTGAACTTTTTTTGCTAATTTTTAATTGTTTAGACAATTTATTATTTATTCAATGTGGTTTGCCTTTGAAAAATAAATTCTTTTAGCAATTTTTGCAAATGTTTTCAGGGAGCATTCAATCATTTAGTTTAGGAGCATCCATGTAATCGAATATTTTTGTTATGAGTTTACATTTAAAATTTTTGATTAGTAATTTTATAGATTTTTCTATGGATATAGAGGAAGGGAGAAAAAACTATAAAAAAACATTTTACTAATGATCTGTTTGCATTAGTAAGATTAATCTAAAATACAATTTCAAATTACCTGAATATAAATACAATTTAATCTACCTAAAATTGACTTACTTGTAATGGACATTCGCCTATAATGGACGAATTCTTAAATTAAATCAAAAACTTTTATGTTAGCAATGTATAAATATACGGTTCGTATGGACTTTCGCTAATAGTGGATCAATCTTTTGATTCCTTGAAGTTGGAATATTTAAGTCAATGAAACCTGTAAACAGGAAACTCTAAGACGGTCCACTTGCTAAAATTATCTATTGGAGATGCAATTAAAAATATAATTTTTTAAGTTTGATGTTGTTGCAATAAGTATAAACGTAGACTGCGGCAACCCCGCTTCTTTCTAAGCTCTGTTGTAAGTGTTTACGCCGAGCGCACGTACCATCAACACAATGCATCAATCGGGGCCAATCAGACGTAAAATATTGAGATTTTACAATCGATTATTGCCTAAATTATATATAATTAATTTTCTAATAGTAATAATAACTAATTCTAACTAAATATAATATTCATCCTCACCTTAAACGCTTAAATTTAAAGTTTTTTATCACATTCCGCCGAGTTTTTCTAATTAACTGTAATATCTTCGGTGCCAGGTGTTCACATGTGTTGTTCTTGTAATATTTTTTTTAATTATAATGGTTTTCTCAAGGAGAATATGAACTTTTAATTTTTTTCTCTATCCAAGATATTCGTAGTTTATTTCTTTTCTGTCGTATACGTTGAGAGTCCGTATGTCGACCGTATAGACTAGAATATGATAAACTAGGGTTTTACTATTATCATTTAAGTCAGAATACAAAAAAGCTCTAAAAGTCAGTGGTTTCGTTCCTCCACAGGTCAATTTTGGCATCGTTTTGAGACTTTTAACAAAATATTTTTTAATTAAACAAAAAAAATAGAAGAAATGTCGGCCTATTATGGGGTTTGCGTTGTTATATAAATCAGAGTTTTTTTTTTAATAAAAAAATCAAAAATCAAAAGTGGAAAATTTTGAAAAATCAATGATTTATTTCTGAAAAAATGAAAAATTTTATAGAACACAAAATTGAATTTTTTTTCCTGAAAAGTACGTTTAAAGACAAAAAAAACAAAAAAAAGTTCTGATTAGTCAATTTTTGAAATAGTTATATGATCGTTTGAAGAAAAAACCATCAATTTTTATAAATTTGTTTTAACTTTGTAAAAATTTTTGAAAAAATTTACAGAACTGTTTTTACGCACTTTTTAGGAAAAAACACAAAACAAATATTCAAACTTGTATTCTACAAAATTTTTAATTTTTTCAGAAATAATCATTGATTTTTCAAATTTTTCCACTTTTAATTTTTGATTTTTTTATTTCGAGCAAAACTCTGATTTATTTTGCGTATAACAACGCAAACCACATAATGGGCCGACATTTCTTTCTATTCTTTTTGTTTAATTAAAAATGTTTTGTTTTATTTTTACGCAAAACTATGTTTCAATTAAACAAAATAAATAGAAAGAAATGTCGGCCCATTATGGGATTTGCGTTGTTATACGCGAAATAAATCAAAGTTTTTCTTAAAATAAAAAAATCAAAAATCAAAAGTGGCGAAATTTGAAAAATCAATGATTATTTCCGAAAAAATGAAAAATTTTGTAGAATACTAGTTTGAAAATTTTTTTTATATTTTTTTTTGAAAAGTACGTTTAAAGACAAAAAAACGTTCCGATTAGTCAATTTTTGAAATAGTTATGATCGTTTGAAGAAAAAAAACATAGGTTTTTCTAAAAATTCGTAACTTTTTTTGGGTTGAGTAAAAAATTTTAAAAAAATTCACAAAACTGTTTTTGGTGGGATAATAAAATATGTAAAAATTTCAGGAAAATCAAAAGGGGTCGGGTTCAAAAGTGGTCGATTTGGTGTGGAATGCCCCATATATTTTTCTTAGGTTTTAGTCTTTTTCTTGAAGGTTGGTGATCCTAGAGTCGAACGGTTTTAAATTGTTCCATTTTGCTTCTTTCTTTGCTATTAATTATCTTCGGATATGTGGTGGTTACTATTCCGGCCAAATATTGGACTTAATCGGTAGAGATAGACTTAAGGTATACATTAGGTTTCAATAGAAGCTATATCTACTTTTTTTGGGTGAGTGGATTTATACCAAACTGGGGCATCGTTTTCTGCTTTTTTTTAAATAGTTTTATTATAAGGTTATTTTTACCTGCGACTTTCTGTATGTTCTTCTTTTTTAGCCTATCCCCGTAACTCCTGAACGTAATTTTTGTAAGTTCTGTTTTTTGTTAATGATGGCAATTCATCAATTACTCAAAATTAAGTTTTTTTATCGATTATCAACGCTGCTTGCTTGATAGCGTATGATATAATGTTTGCATTACTAACAGACAGACAAAACTAATATTGTACGTGTGTTGATGATTATGTTTAATATAGGGTATCTTAGTATTCTGGGGCAAAGCAATCTTTCATGTCCATATTTTGTTGAAATGACGAAAATCAAATTCCATGTAAACGAAAAACCTAACTCAATTTTCTATTTTAGATCTCGCAATTTTAGCAATTTTCCCAAGCAAATAGGAGTAGGTGTAAAAACAATCAGTGGTAAAATTAGCGAAGATGCTGTATCAGTTATACAATTGATGATCCAGTACGACCCCGACACGAGAATTAACATACGACGCTTATTGGACCACAAATACTTCAAAAATCTGAGGTTTGCAAATATAAAATTAGAAATCAAATTTAACCTAATTTTAAATTTTAGAGAAGACGAAAGCTTATCGAAAGCTAAATATTCTAAAGAGTTTTCCAACGAAATTTTGAGCAGAAGTAAGGGCGATTTTTCGACAGCGTTTACGTTCCCTATTGACGTAAAGAAGAATAAGGTAGGGAAACCGTGCTTTGACATTATTTTTACTTACTTTGGTTTTCTTTCTAGTACAAAACTTCCTGTTCAAGAGGAAGTGCTCGCAGTGGAAATAAAGTTGGAGCACATGATGCATCAAAAACCATGGTCGATATCACCACAGATTACAAGCAAGATTTTAAACAAAACCATAATTTATTGGCAAACCAAGCACCTCTAGTAGGACAAAAGCAAATGAAGTCATGGGGTGTCAATCCCTCAATATTGAAACCAAAAACTGAACTTAAGAAAAAAGTAGTAGATCCACGTACAGTTTCAAACAAATCTCAGCAATTTAAATTGAAGCAGGCAAATTTGTCGGAAGTTCGTCGATACAGTAAAACGACTAGGTAGATATAGTAGGTATCTCGATTTAAGTTGTTTAACTTTTTTATTTTTAGTAATCTGCCCCAAGTACCGAACTACAGTACTTATCAAAATATTAAAGCAAAACACTATCAATCAAAATCCTTTGTTCTGCCCAGCAGACTGCTTGCAGAGAAGAAGGCGGAAGACGTTGAGCCCTCTCCTATTCGAAAATCTAACCAAGTGTTCAAAAGCAAAAAGAAAGTATAATTAATGTAGCGTTTTTATTAAGTGTAAATTTTGCCTGAAATAAAATTGAATTTTTGCGTAACAGATATTAAGGCGGCGTAGCTTTGTGTTTTTCGCACCACAGGTGCAGAGCTCGGGATTTAAATAATGAAACGAACCAATTAATTAATTTTTTATTTAATAATTGATAACATAACATTAATAGTGTTATAATTATAACCATTATAATATTTATAATTATATAATTCGATGTTCGTACATGCACTTAGAATATAATTACGTGATTGCTTAATTGAAATAACGACTAAGTACTCATAGTTGCATTTCCATTTATTGTACTTAAAATGTAACGATTGTGGTAAATATTATGATAAATACTTAAAATCTATGACATAAATAGCAGTGTAAAAGTACATCCTAAATACAAAATGAAAAACATTTTTGAAAATATTTTTTTCGAAAATGTTTTGATTAAATATTTTCTATTTTATTAAAAGCACCAAATTTCTTTTTTGTCTTTATGTATAAGTAATTAATCGTATATACAAAACAAGAAAGACAATTAACACTTTCAATATTAAACTTTAAGTTTAAAAAATTATACTAGTAGTCACTCGTAATGCACATTTAGATGTTTCAAAATATTTGCAAGTTTAGAAAATATTTAAATCGGTTAGAATTTCATTAAATTTTCTATTTTATTAATTTTAGATGATTCATTTATGATCGACTATGTACAATTGTGTTTCTATAATTTAACATTTATATGTAGTGCAAATACAATAAAGTGCGTTAAAACTACGTTTTGGTGCTTTCTATGTTTTCCATATGACTTTGGTACCTGAACAAATTAATTAAATTATTATGCACCACCGTTTAGGTTTAATTATGCAAGCACGGGTAAAATTACTTAGTTTGCACGTTTGGAACCGTGTGATTCGGTGTCAACATCAAAATAAATTTATACAGATAACTATCAAACCTCTAAATTGGGTCTGTAGCAAGGCCACTTTTATAACGAACAACATTACCTCGACAAAAGTTATCCGATCTTAATCTTCTCAGACTTGGCAAAAAGGAAACTGTAGTTTAATAAATTTTCTTTGCAACGGTTGTTTCCTAATTCGTATTTCTTTTCAACTGCCATAGAATTTGGCAAATTTTCAAAATTTGTATATATTTGAAAAAAATTACTATAAAATATATTAATTTTATTTAAAATTTCAGTTGTAGTGCCCATTTACTAAAAAGTAGTTTATACTTTTTTTTTGCGGTGCACGGTTCTGGAGTTATCGCAATGCCAAAGTTTGCAACAAAATTTTAGGGCATTTTGTAATATTTAAAAGAAAAATTAAAAATAGAAAAGTTTCCGATTTTACAAACTTTCCAACGCGGTATCTCAACTAGGCAATCTCAAAAGTGAGAAATTGTTTTTCGAAATAGCTTAGAAAAATTAAATTCGGTTTACTTTTATGGAAGTTGTATTGTTTAAGGGAGCCAAAGAGCAAGAAAGTTAATCGATCAATATATATCTACACACCGAAAAAGTTTGGAGTTTTTGATCTCTACTTTTCCCCAATAAAACAAATTCTTCTGATCAAAATTTTTCCTCTGTCACTTAACCTACGGTCACACCAAGTCTGAAATTTGAAGAACTGTTTAAGATTTTGGGGTCTCTATTAGGTAAATTTTCAGGGGCGGACTGGCCGGTAAGAATGCACTATAACATTTTTTTTAAGGAGAGCCTTGTCGAAAGCCACTCCGAAAACTCGTCTAATTTTAATTTTCAAAAAAATAAGTAGTTACGTAGAGCCTTTTTTGTTTTCTCTGACCTATTTATTAATATTAACATGTACATAATATGTTTGTGTTTTATATATACAAAATACCATCATCAGTGGTAGACCAGAGAGTGGGTTCACTCTCAAAATACGTCAAAAATTACTTGTAGTGTTATTTTTGGACAAATGGCAAGCGGTTTTTAAATATCTAAGACACTAATTTCTAAATACAGTATTGATTGCCATGGTTTAGTATTTTTTAAATGTATTATTTATTTAACTTTATATAGAATTGACAAATTTTCAAAATCTAATGTAGCCGAACAAATGCGATTTCTCTTCAAGTTTTTGAAAGAATCGCCTAAGGCTTTATATATTTCAAACGCTTTTCTATCGAACTTTTTAAACATCTACTAATTTTTTTGGTTATCAACGTATAGTGCCAGTCCGTCCCTGTAAATTTCAGACGCTCCGTTTAGGCCCAAACGAGCATACTAATAATCTTTTTTAAGTTACGTTTATGGATGAA
Organism: Rhagonycha fulva; assembly: GCA_905340355.1. Lineage (NCBI taxonomy): Eukaryota > Metazoa > Arthropoda > Insecta > Coleoptera > Cantharidae > Rhagonycha > Rhagonycha fulva. The sequence goes on from HG996556.1 coordinate 44,412,557, forward strand.
TTAAAATTAATTTTTAGGTTTTTGCAAACTTATGAAGTCACATCACAAAATTTCACACATTTTTTAAATCGAGTAGGGCACGTAAGAAGGATTTGAAACCGTTTTAAAAATGTATTTCTCTTTGTATTTTATTTTAGATGTATTTGGGTGTAAAAATATTGATAAACATTCCACTAGGCTTGAATTTATTTCAGTTTGGAGAGCATGGAATGGAGTATAACATACAATAAACCACAACACCCCGCTTTGAAATGGTGTAGGTAATTTTAAATGTGCGATGTTAAAATCCGAACTTTTTGCAAGTTTTCGTCAACGTAGAGTGTAAAAAAGTGAGGTAAGTATTAATTATATTAAAATTTTTTTATTATGATGGTTATATGTCTATGGCAAATAGCAGAATATGGAAAATATAGCTTTAATATTTTATATTATTATAGTTATTATTTATAGATATAAAAAAAATATTTATTACTATTTTAATACACAAATGACTAGAAAACTATTGTTATAGTTTTAAAATTTAATGGTACGAATTGGTAAGATACAAATAGTTATGCAATAATTATTATTTGGTTCAAAGCTTTTCAGCCTGTATAATCACAGTGTCTGCTCTATCGTGCATGTTGGCATGCTACGTACTATTACACTATTTGTATTATGTTTATAATACACAAATAAATAAAATAAAACATAATTTTTTATTTACAACAATTTAGACTATTAAATAACTGAGCATAGTATAATAAAATTACATGCTATGTTCAAGTTTTGTACAAAAAGTTTAGTTTTTAAAAGTTTAAAGCTTACGTGCAACTTATTATTCAAACTTAGGGTTTGGATTGGTTTAAAAACTTCATCATGGAATGTACTAATAATACCAACTAAGCAACAAAAATTTTATATTTTGTAATATAATATCTTCAGCAGTAACGTATGGAACAGCATCGTCTCCGCAAAACAAAAACTATCCAAAACTATTTTACTATTTCACGATTACGGTACTGCTTATTTATTTTAATAAACTTTTTTATTTATTTCACAAAGGTTAAATTATGCACATCAACACACTCGTGTTTCTAAAACAAAACTTATAATATTACAGGGTGGGTTCGAACGGCACCCCATCGATTCGATCTTTATTACTGTACGTGTAGTCCATGATTAAGGACTTCAAGAAAATCGATTTTGAAGTTTTTACTCGGATGCGCATGAATGGATCGAACCTTAATCGTAGTGGGTGACGTTCAAACCTTCCCAAAGTAAGCGATGTTTCACACCCACACTTCCAAACGCATCGACACGTAGTAGAAAAGAGAAAAATCGAAGATATAGTCTTTTAAGCGTAGGTGTAAAACATTGCTCAAAACTTTTAATTATTCTATAAGCTCATTTGGTATATTAAAAATAGTAAACAAAAAAGAGGGTTTTAATTACACGACGTCAATATCACAATAATTAATAATGCACTTGCTGTACTTACTAAATTTGCAGTACTACGTACTTACACATTTAATGAAATAAATATTCTTTTTTAAGTATTTACAGTGCATTAAAGCTACACGTTTTGCGAACTCTTGATTAAATATCGACAATACCTGTACTTACAAACAAGTACTCATAATAGTAATAAATAATGTTTCTAATAGTCCACATTAAACAGTTTTGTTCCCTTTAATTTTTTATCCTTTCACCACTGCTACAATATGATATGTATTAATGTTCCGTTATCCTTAATCCATTTAACCAATTTAGGATTCGTCGTGAGGCGACTCAGTGAAACTCTTATAATGACAGAAGAAGAAGATCAAAAACACTGAAAAAGCTGTAGGAAATGTAACTCGAGCTATTACATCGATCGTTTTTGCCACTCGTATCGGATGAGGTGGTTCTTTCTTCCGGACCTGCAATAAACATGCCTAATCCAGGTTAGAAAATGGAGACTTTAAGGGTAAAACACTGATTTAGCAGCGATCTCGTATCTAACAGTACCAAAATTGATTGATACTCGAGATATCGCCAATTTAGCGTCGATAAATCAAAACGTTTGAATTGAAATAGCGAATTGGGAAATTAAAGGTATCAATCAATTTTTACACTTTGAAAACATGCAAAAGCAAAAAATTGGCAACATTAAGCATCATAAAACAATTTTTAGAAACATTAAATACCTCTGTTGCACATCCATTATTTGCTGTGTGTGTACATGGATTCGCACCACATGTAGTGCACGAGACGATTTCATTAGGAATCGCAGTATCCCTCTTTTTATCCCCCTGTGTAAAATATTAAATTAATTAATGGAATATTAACCCACCACACAGTAAAAATTGTCAGGTGTAAATTAGTAGCATACTTATTATTCTACAATATAAAATTTTAACTCTTCAGCTTGAAAACGACCGTTTGTTCACGTTTTTGAAAATCCAATTATTCAAAAAATTATTATTTGTTTACTTGAATTTTTATTACTACTTACCTACAGAAAAACAAAGGTAATATTTTTAAAATCTACATTGTATTTTTAAATTATTAAGAAGCAAAAAAAGTGTTAAAAGTATTAATTTTAAATAATTTTTATATAATTTAGTTTTATAAATTTGGTGCAGTGTGTTCAAGTACTTTAAAATTCATGCTAGAAGGACACAAAAAAATCTAGTAAACTAAAGAATGTTAAACGCAAATAAAAATGAGTCGCAAAAGCTTCAAACTTGATCAACTGCTGCTTCGAATTTTTAATTAAAATGGTAAAATAAGTGTTTTTAAGATTATTGCGAACAGGGGTACTAATCGAGAACAAGATTAAAAGAAACGAAGTTTTCATGCTCCTTGTACATGCTCTTTTGCAACACTTCTAGAAGGTCAACAATGGCGTCTTTAATTAACTGCATTTTTTTTGTGTAGCTTAATTAATTGTAAGTTTCTGTTGCTGCAAATTTTGAAGATTTCCGTTCAGGAATATTTTGTGTAATGAGTTGATTTTAAGTGAGTTTTCGTTTTAGCCTTACAAAGTAACCAAAATCAAGGTCTACTATTTCATTTAATAAGTGCATTTGTACGTAAAAGTGACGTACTCTTGTACATCTATGACGGAAAGTCTAAAATATTGGTTACTGGAGCTGCCATCAGCAGTTTTTTCCACCAACCATAGACCCCATTTATTTGGCCAATCAGTTGACGTTTATTATTTATTGATGTTTTACATTTATTAAACTTGCTAAATCATTTTCACTACTGTTGTTAACATTTTTTGCGTGGTGCTGAATCCATCTTGTTTATTTGAAAATATTAATAAGTAAATTAAACTTTTTTCCATTTTTTTTTCAACCCATGTTAGCGCCCGAATCAATACAAAACTAGCATTTCCGATAATCAGCAGTAAAGGGGTAAAATATTTTTAAGTACAGTAAAAGCTGCAGTATTTGGCGCTCAACGCAAAGCATCAAATGCTGTAAAACACTTTTGGACATATGTTATCAAAGTTTTGCGAACATTAATCAAATTGAAGCAAATATTTCAAGTAAATATCTAATTGTAAAGAGACGGTCATTGCCTTGCAGCTAACACAATCAACTGCGAATGCAAAGTACCGGGTTCAACCTGGAGAGAGTCAAACTTTTGTTGAAAAGTAGACGAATTGTAACCATTAACAAAAAACAGATGTAAAACAACTATAGTCCAAAATAGATTTAAAAATTACATACGCCAAGCCTATGTCTGACTCTGGATACAGAAAAAGAAAATAATTATTGAAGTATATACTTACGGAGCGGAAATTCTGGGATTGAATCAAGAACGGGGCAATACCGTGTTTAGTTCGGCGTAAAACCTGCGTAAAACCAAACTCGTACAATTGGGGGATGTAGAACTAACTAGAACTGCACCCACAAAACCTAGTACGGGGGGGGGGGGGGGGAGGTGTCGAACAAAGAGGTCCTAGAATAAAACCAAATAAAATTTTTTAAAGCTTGGTCTTCCATCTACACTGTTGGTGACCGAGTTAATCACCGAGATTCTGGTCGACGTACTATTTGTTGTACTGAGAAAATGAAAAGAATTGGCGATGTTCGTTTAGAACTTTTAATTGAAACTTGATGGGTAGTAGTTTAAAAAAGTTTTGAGACAAATGAGAAATCGATTAGCTAGAGGAACTTAGTTTATCATACAAAATTTTTAGCCCATCTCAGAAAATGTAAGGCACACTTTAAAAATGTAATAAAATGAATTCTTCTAATTTAAGTTAATTACCACAAAAATTTTTGCTCAGAATCGTCGTGCGCTGGAGGGTACTCCGTACCCTCCGTAACTGAAAAAATCTAGTCACAGTATAACACAAATTGCTCACTGTTTGTATCACTGCCTCAATTAAATTAATTCAATGAGCTTTTCCTATCACTGATTGTAATTGTGAGATGAGATCAATTTTCATCTGCGATAACAAGAATTCTTCAGTGCCAAAGATCGGAAGGTTTTAACTCCAAAATGCACGTAGTGTTGATAAAAAGAGAAGAGAGAAGACACTTGAACATGTCAAGCCACTTCAAAAAAAAACAAATTAAGTAACAAAACTGAAGGGATTTTCTCGTTTTTACTTTCCCATGTAGAAATTGTAGCCGCAAAATACATCCCTGCAGGTATAATTAAAAGTGGCTCGCAGCTGTTATAAAAGTATGACGTGGAGTCATCAAAATTGGCACAAGTGGAGCAGTTATTATAATCAAGTGTCAAACATTCATCAAAAACCCAAACTTTCCATACTAGAATTCCACACAAAAATTGCAAACCAAAAAATTTACTAGAAAAAGAGATACAAATTTTCCAAGAGTTAGATGTAATAAAGTATTAATTATTTAACCAATAACAACTGTAGAGTTTTAGGTAAAGTAAATTACTCATTAAAACTGTTGGTGGCTTTTAATAAACACAAAAGAAACACCGACTTATAAAATCGACTTGATGTCAATTTTCACGATAGATATAAGATGTGATGCAACGTTCGAAATAATTTTAAATTAATTTCGCGTTTTGTAGTGCCTTCCAGACTAAACTACAATTTGTTGCTGTTGTTGTTGTTCTTCTTCTACTTTTGGCTAGGGTCAACCCTGTTTGCCTTAAACAGCTACTGCGTTATTTCCTTGGCATCCTTGAGCATATAAATTGCTTAACGTCCGAGAGGTAGTTTGCTAAACTTGTCTCCAGACGAGCCTGTAACCCTGGTTTTTTTGTTAATGATCGCAATTGATTTACCCAGGAAGACCACCGGCTTAACGTGCCTTCCGAAGCACGGAGACCAGTCATAAGAAAGTTGCTGTTCTCTGGATTTGAACCCGGTACCTCGCATTCGCAGTTGATCGCGTTACTTGCAAGACAAATGACCGTCAAATTGAATACAATTTGTTGTTAATAATCAAAATTATTACAATTTACTGACACTGAGCTGAAAACCAACATTTTGAATGTCACAAGAAATCTAGTAAAATTTCGGGTTTAGGCATCAAGAAACTTAAAAGCCAAAGATAAAACTCAAATTTCGCATCATAGTCGAACTTCTCTGGAGCGCTTTAAATTTTCAGGTTACCAGAAGATGACAAGCAGGGCAAAGTGAAAAACGAATCAGTTAAAAACTGAAATTTAAAACTGTTTAGATATTAGAACAGGGACGTTACAAGATAAATTGGATGTTGTCTCAAATAGCCACTTTAAAACATTTTTTATCAAGAAATCTATCAACCATACTTAAAACTTTGTGCCCAAATCAACAGTCACTTATCAAATTATGAAGGCTTTTCTGGAGAATATTTAGTAAATTTCGGGTAGAATTTGTTCATCCAGAACTATTTTAACTCCTTTTCTGATTTAGAAAAAAAAAGGTGCAGATTTTATCTTGACCATCAATGTAGGCTAAGATTAGGACTTCATCGCGAAGTCCTTCTGCGAAGACAGTTTAGCGTTCTTTCACTGGGCTAACCATTACATTTCCGACTTTGTATTATTTACTGAATTGGTGTTTCATCTTGTAAAAAGAAGAGCTTGCTGGTAAATCAAAAGAATTAGCATTTGAATCTCGCCGTGGTTTAGACTCCACGATTTCATATTTCCAATAGATTGCAAATTTATTCCATTTGTAAAATAGCTTATCCTTAAATTATCCGGTTTGCTTCTCTTTTGATTACGTATTTAAAATGTTGTGCATTTTTCAAGATTGTTTTTTTGAATAAAGATTTAAAAGTATCTGCCAAAAGTTTAAGTAATAGTGAAAAAATGAGAAAGGGAGAAATACAAAGCAGATATTGGAAAATAGTGACAGGGGGAAAAACACCGCAGTCATAACATTGTATTGATTAAAACAAGTTTTTTGCCCATATTTGTTTTGTTCCTTCATTTTCTTCTTCTCGACTAATATCTTGATCGAAACTTGCATAAAATTCTAAGTTAGCAGTATGAAAAACTTATTACGCTAATTAAAATAAAATTAAACTTATAAATATAACAAACAACATTTAAAGAAAACACTGTGATAATATAGAAATGCAGGAAAAATCAAGAAAAAGTTTTCCTCACTTCTATGTATTATTTCTCCCAAGAAAATTAGTATAAAATAACTTTACTACAAAGCAACTTTCCATTTTGATTGAACTAAAATTAAATTTGCGCTAAACACGCGTTTATTTTGAAAAAAGCGATTTTTGTATCAAAACGTCTTCCTATACTAATATATAAGTTATAAGTACGCACACATGAAAAATCAGAAGTTGAGGTATTGAAAAAGAAAACTTCGGCAGCCTTCATTTCAACAAGTCAAAACTGCATTCAAAGCAAAAACTTTCATGAATATAAAAATTCTCTAATATACGAAATGCATTTTTAATATCTCCACTAGGACATGCATATGGTAAAATGGAAAAACACGAAAGTCTCAAGTTTTATTGCAAATAAAAATGTTCTTGTCACGCCAATTCTGCATTTCAATAAGACTAAAATAAAATCAAACTTCATTTTTGAGCGTTCCAAATCTTTTGCATTTTATTTCTCAAAGAAAAATGTAATAAGTAATTCATACGGCTACCAGAAGAGTTCATAAGTCTCGGCTAAATAAAAAATGAGTAAAAACATAATTTTGGCGTAAGCATAAAATGTAGCAAAAGAAAAAATTCTAAAAATTAAGCAGATCAGACAAACATGCACTTGAATGCTTAAAACTGTAGGTAGGTGCTAAAAGCATGAGCAGGGTTGGATTTAGCTAATGAATATTAGTCTTACCAAGGGACTGGCCAGAATTATGCCTATCCTGCTGAGAACAGCGGGTAGTCGCTGCAACATGACAGATCAGACAAGGTACAACCTTTTATGATTTCATTGACATCAAGCTTTACGCGGATTATCCGCATATTATAAATCACATGCTAAAGTTGTGCATATTTAAAAAATTTAAATTACATCGATTACATTTATTAGTACAAGAAAGGAAGACATTCATTGTCGTTCATTATCGGTTTTAGTTTGATGGTCAAAAATTTTGCTCTGCTTTTATATGTTTGGGAGCAAAATCATCATTTTACTGATTACAAAGATGAAGTTACACTTTTGGGAGTCGATTACATCACAACAATGATTGTGAGGAAAACTTGAAAATTGTGGCTAAACTGTGTAAAAATATTATGACATTGCAAAACCACGAAACCTTGAAAGGTCTCAAATATTCTCGCGATACAGTCCAGAAAAGTTTTTTTTTTTAAATTTTTTCAATTGCGTTAAGATTTCGGAACGTAATGTCATTATATTTTTGACCAACTAGTTCACATAACATGCAAAAGTTCTATGTGCATGCAATTAGTTTAGAATAGAAAACACAGAATATTGCATAAAACACTAAAGTGTGTAATTTAACATACAAGAAACACACAGTGTAAAAATATGTTTTACTTGTAAGTTTTTACTTATTAGATGATTTTTTATTTTTATTTTCAGTTTTGTGATTTTACAAAAAATAACAAGTTAAATGGAACACAAAAATATTAAAATGAAATTAATTTTTTTTACAAAGGGTGTAATTATTTAATTATTTGTGTTTTTTATTGAAACATCTTCACTTAGTTGTTGTTCTTCTTCTCAAGGATATAAATACAAATATAGATATAATATATATATAAATAAAATTTTTTCCATACGCCACTTTGTACCAACCTGAGTAACGGGATTTTCTCCTGGCCTATAGACGACGTTATGTAAAGGCCTTTTTCGTCCCACGTAATTAACGCATACAAACTCCAAAAGCGACGCATAAATGAAACACATACAAACACCGTCCCATACGTTCATGGCAGTAAGATTCGAAACCACCGGTAACGTTGATCGAAAACCATTTGAAGTTGTGAAAAAATTGAGCATTGTAGTTACACCTAAAAATTACAATGTAAAAAAAATATTACTTTTACCAAAATTAATGTTACCTATCATAACTCTAGCGGGTACAGCGTTCCATTCCAGCCAAAAAGTAATGAAAGATGACGTGACTAAAATGATTCCCGGTATGAAAACTGTCGTAAAATAAAAAGCTCGATCCCTTGTAAATACTAATTCCACTCTTAAGCAGCTATAATTTTCTGTAGAGTTAAAAAGACAAAGCTTTCTTAAAATTTAAATCAAGCCCTTAGTTATGATTGTTTTAGAAATTTGAAATTATCTGAAAAATTTGTTAAAATTCCCCTTCTTCCACTACTGACACACGAAGTACTATCCAAAGTTTTTAAGATTTTAAATAATAATATGTAGCGATCCAAGTGCGAACTTTGAATTTTTAGCTAAAAAATTTTAAAATTTTGTTAGTTGTATCCGGTATTCCAAAATTCAAAAGTGTTGCCTTTTAATTCAAAGCTGTGGATTTAGTGATGTTTCTTAGTTTGTACTTTGATTAAAGAAACACCGAATTAAAAGGTACTTTTATGAATATTGGTCTTGTAACAAAAGCTTTGTTTAACATTTTTTTTAAAGTGATGGTAAATTTCTGGTTGTAATCAACGATAGTGATTGTTTTTATTAAAAATCTAAATAAAGTCTATAACGTTGATTTACTACGCTCCATGGTTTTAACTCTTTTTAAGGATAGTTAAGGGAACGAGAACACCTGCAATTGTATTGGCTTCGCTCGTTCTTACGTCACATTTTTACGAGTCCCTTTTCTGGTAGCCGAGATCTTCTGATTATCCTTTTATTCCGTTTATTGCAGTCTTTTGTTTTGTAGATATGACAGTTGTCGCGGTTTATCAAATTAACAAAAGATGGCGCTGTCGCTTGTTGATTCATTTAATTCAAATTCTATATAAATTTTAAAATTAAATTAATCTATTGAAAAATTGTTTTATATTTTAAATTTAATTAAATAGCATCTCTTGATCATTGTAAATCATTTAATAACAACATTTTTCTTTAAAATAGTCGCCAAATTATCGAAAAACATCATTTTGTCCAAAACGTGTCACTTCTTGGATACGGTTGGCTTGAGGTCAGCGACGTTGTATAGAGCGTGTGTGTACATCAGCGAGATTTCTCGACGGATTCTTATGTATTTTGATGAGAAAATTCGCCTACCGTAGTTTATTTTCCGGTAAGTATTAAAATTAAACTTTTACGGTCGATTGAAGTTCTAAAAATCGATTTTTAGATTTTTACTTTTGTAAGCAATTTTAAACCATTTCCCTTGGCTTCCGCCACCTGAAAATGCAATAGTCCAATTCTACGCACTAAAATACGTAGTTCAAAATGAAAAAACGGTCGATTGAAGTCCTAAAAATTGATTTTTAGATTTTCACTTTTGTCAGCGATTTTGAACTATTTCTCTTGACTTCCGCCACCTGAAAATGCAATAGTCCAATTCTACGCACTAAAATACGTAGTTCAAAATGAAGAAACGGTCGATTGAAGTCCTAAAAATCGATTTTTAGATTTTCACTTTTGTCAGCAATTTTGAACTATTTTCTTTGGTTTCCGCCACCTGAAAATGCAATAGTCCAATTCTACGCACTAAAATACGTAGTTCAAAATAAAAAACCGTCGATTGAAGTCCTAAAAATTGATTTTCAGATTTTCACTTTTGTCAGCAATTTTGAACCATTTTCCTTGGCTTCCGCCACTTGAAAATGTAATAGTTCAATTCTACGCACTGAAATACGTAATCTAGAATGAAAAAACCACTTTAAAATTTTAGTCGGATTTTATAAAAACCCAGCTCGCGAGCTACCCAGAGCAGCGATAGTAAGCAGAAGTATTATTTATGATCGACCGGTAATTCGGCTAATTACAATAAATTTTAGTTAAAATTCTTGCAGTGATTCATATTTTTTCATCACTCCTGTTATTGAAAACCGTGTAATCAAAGAAGAATTTGTTCTACAACCAGTAGCAGATTATTATTATCATACATCTGCTCCATGTTTTTGTTACCATCTGGAAACGATCTGTGGGCGTATTCCTTATTAAGTTATTTTAACGATGCTATTTGATTAAGTTTAAAGAAGTCCGTTTGCTTGTTCTTTTTAAAATAAAAGCTTCAACTTTTGTTTATACTCTTTAGAAAGTTCAGGGTCCATATTCAATTCCACCCATTTGGTCTGAGTGTCATTTCATCTGGTTCATTTGATAGTAATAAGAATAACGTCGACGACTGTTCTCATCTTGGTCCCAGTATCAAAAATTCTCACTGTAGTGTTTGTTTGGATCAGGTGTTCTAGGTCAAATTTGCATTGCCATTTATGAGGAAAACAATGGACACCAAGATTGTGTAAACTTACAGAAGAGCTAGAAGTAAGGTAATATTTTATTCTTTTAAGGCCCGCTTTTACAATCGTCGCGTCGCGTCGGTTAACATTAACCTAAAGATAAACAGTGGCGGCGTAAGTTCGTGACCTCGTACGGCCTCGCGCTTAAGAGGCCTCCAAAAATGATACATACACAGAAAAAAATGTGTACTTAAAAGTAGAACAATTTCTACCTAGATTGTCTACAAGTACAAATTGTGTAAAAATTTAGCACAATTTGTGCTATAAAATAGTACAATTGCGCTAGAGATGACTGAATTTGACTAAAATTAAGTACAATTGTACCTAATTTTCACCCAATTTGTACTTGTAGACAATCTAGGCACAAATTATTCTACTTTTAAGTACACCTTTTTTTTCTGTGTAATTTATAAAACATGTACAAATTCAAAATTAGAGAATCCGGATTTGAAGAAATGTTACAGTAACCTTAAAAATTTTTCCGAAAACACTAAATATAAAATTCCACTCACATTGAATCAAAAACGCCTTTTTTGAATAAAAAAAAAGATAATTTGATTATGAGGCTGAAATAAGACGAATCAATTGGAGATAAAGAAAAGCGATATAAGGTTTAAGTATTTAATTCAATGGCAAATTCATCACTTGAGAAGCCTCAAGCGCAATTCAATTTTGAGACTCCATTCTATTTAATTTATTAATTATCATAAAAAATGTTTGTAATATTTTATAAAATAAAAGATTTTTATTTATATTTTTTAGATCAACCATTGTCGAGTTATCGAGGAAACCATTGGATCACCCTTTTATACAGTGGCTATTTTATACCCCAGTAACTTTGGCAATTTTATATGTTTTTGAAATAAAAATTTACACAAAAGAAGTACGATGTATGCCCAATAACATACGTTTTCTCTAAATCCCAAATAAATAATCTAGTATACAATAAAAAATCACAGTGGTATTCCCCCCTTAAATACTAAAATATTAGATAATATTTAAACTTTAAAATATCGCTTTAGAAAAGCTTTCAGATGATTATATCATCCGTCATCAGAATAAGATATAGATAGTTTTTTATAATAACTCGATATTTTAAAGTTTAAATATTATTTAATATCAACGAGTTAATAATTTAACATTTTAAAATATTAGATGTACTATCACTGATATGCCACATTGCTTTGGTGCCTAAAATTTATGTCAAATGTCACCATTTTACACCAAATAAAAAAAAATTCCGGACTCCTCATTTTTGGGGATAAACTTTCCATTCTCCCCTCACATGGGTCTTTGGACGACTCTCCATGATATAAAAGAAGAGGTTTCGCCAATATATTTCGGGTATACGTTACAAAATTAGGTTACGCCGCTACTGGGGATAAATTTTTCTTTGTACTAATCATTAATGGTAGGTCACCTCCAATTATACCTTCAGGAAGTACCCACATAATACCTGACGTTGAAACCTTGACAGATTTGTGGCTCGCGTTATGACGTGCTTTTGAGGCTTTTTGGTAACTGTTAGTGGTTACATTTTGGTGAATGCTCATCTCGTCTTATCTGGACCACCTTTTGATTGCGTTTTTAAAGTAGTCAGTTACTAATGAATTGTATTACACAGATTGTACTCTTCTTCTTTGTCTTGCTTCTTGACAAAAGCGTCGTGACCAGTAATTTTAATGGTCAACTTTTCCGGGAGGAAAGGGTCATAATAAAGTTAGATAAATTTTGTATCCGGGTTGGGGATTCAACCCAGGGTTCTGGCCTGAGTCGGGTCCTTAGCCCGGTCACCTAGCACACGTCATATAAACACAGATCCTATAGTTGTAATTTATTGAATTGTTGCACGATTTTCGATTGCTACTTGTCAGAATCCACCACTAGCTTTTCAACATAAGATATCATCAGTGGCTAAACAAACTTGACAGCTGGTTCTTACGGATTGCAGTGTTTTATTGATTTTTTTTGGATCAACTCTATCATTAGGGGTTGTGAAGTTTTGATTACAGAAATACAGATTGTCAGAATCCACCACTAGCTGTTCTATGTAAGATATCATCAGTGAGGCTAGCTTATACGACCATCATGACAAAACAAACTTGACTTCCAAATTGCAGCGTTTCATTGATGTTTCATTTGATCAACTCTATCATCAGGGGTTGTAAAGTTAGAATATAATTTGTAAATAATTTCACGGGCTTCAAAAAAGTGCTTTATTACTTAGACAAAAAATTCAATAGTTTTAGTGAAATTTGCAGAACAATAAAAACAAATGGAAAATAACCGCTAACGATAAAGAAACTAAGTACTAAAAGAGGGGAGGGGAGGAGAATTACACAAATATAGCTATAATTATCTCTTCTAGTGTTTGCTTGAAAATTGTTTTATGTAAAACATATGGCAATATCATTTACTCATAATTCTTCCACAGCTAGTCAATCAAGAGTTACAGGTGTCTTCTTAATAATTATCTACAAATATCCCGGCCCTCGACACTGAACATAAGGGCTAGTCGCTCTTAAACATCAGGGTGACTTTGAAGTAGTAGCCAGTAAATACAACAGCCAATAAATACAACAGAAGTAAAAATGACCGTCATTTTACATCGGATAAAAAATAGTATAAAAATGGATCCAAAATGCCGTCCGTATTTACTCCTTAAAGAAATAAAAAAAATGTCGTACTTGATTGCATCTAATAGCTTTAGAAAGGATTATACTGAAGAATGCCATTCTTGTTCGGTAAGTTAGAAATTTGATTGGAAAATATACAAATTTTAGGTTGTTTATTCTTATGTACGCAGTCTAAAATTTGACCCAAATCAACACTACTTAAGCTAATAGAAACCGACGTTTATATTGCATATAAAGTTTTTGAGAGTAAAAATATCAGGAATACCACAAAAAATTTACGGTTTTCGTCAACTACTGTGGATGAAAACCAATAAAGTCAACGAGACGATTAGAATTGTAACGAATAGCCTCATATCGTAATATCAATAAATTTCATATTACATTAAGAAGAATGAAACCGCCATTGATTTTGAAACAAGTTCAAGTTTGTGTCTCTATTTTAGGTGTAATTCGCCTTGTCGCGTGTCCTGGAGTCCTAGTTTCATTGTTTGAAAGGTGAAAGCCCAACGTATGCTAGATGAACTTGCATGTTGAAAAATTATATTTGCTATACTAGTAAATGAATTTATTTGATTTGTTGAACAAATTTATACCATTGCTCTACTTGCTGGAGTAACACAATTCACGATCGATGCCAGCTTCGTATTTGCAGTGTGCATTGCAGTACAAAGCATTGACATTGTAATAAGCTCCAAGGGCGCAGAACGATTAGCAATTTTAAAATTCACAATTTGGATCATGTAACTTTTGGATAGTGCCTCGTATAAAATATTTAAAAAGTTCTATTTTAGACTAATTTTAGTTTCCTTTAAACTATTTTATAAAATAATTACTAACCCTTTGTATTATTTGATTTTCCATGAGAATGTAAATTAAAAAGTTCTGAAAGTAATTTAATAATGAAACCAATAAGAAAATAAATACTAAAAAATTAGCAATTAAAATATTTAAAATTTTTATTAAAACCTCACCTCGCCAACTGGCTTTAGCCGTACATTCAATAGTTTGGTTTGATATCAAATATGCGTTAAGAGATGTAAGACTGGGAGATTTGCGCAAAGTGTCTTCATCGTTTTTCCAAACGTACTTAATGGCCGTTTGTTCATAAGATACTAAAAATATTTTTTACACTTCATATAATGAATCCTTAAATATTTTTTCTACTTACTACTTTCCATTGCGAACGAACATAATGGATCGTCAAAAGGAAATATGTTGAGACTTCCCTGGCAAGATAATATAAGATGCCTCCTGAAACGGGATACGCCCAGATGAATATTAGTGGAAAACATTTTGTAAAAAACGCAAAACGGATATTAACCAAACGTGCCCATATATTTTCCCTAAATCATCGATAATTTAATATTCAATTAACTTTATTAACTTTTTTAACGTTTCGATTCGCAATATTTTAAAAATTATCCAAAGTAATGAATAACAAATTTCCCTAGAGTACAATGTTTTCTAACGCACATAATATTTTGTTGTACATTTTTATGAAATTTGGATATTTAGAAGCCGAAAGCAATTTGTTTTAAAAAATATTTTAAGCCTTCCCTCGATTATTTTATCATTTAATTTTTGGTAAAAAAGTGGTGATCAATTTAATTTAATTCAATACTTTGGAATTTTGGTGAGGTTATCCTAAGGGCTCAGAGCTTTTGTTCGAGAAAGTTAACTTGGTCAAAACTTAACGTGCAAATTTGCTAACAACTGGTCCCTCTGAGTAAGCCTCCAGAGGTATCCCATTTTGCGATGACGTTGTGCTTACCGCATAACGTAGTGGACGGTGCCATTGCGGTAAATTCTAAGAGAAAAATGTACAGGAATGAGAGGGTCTTTAAAATCTCCATGCATAATGAAATAAGTATCCGGAAGCCAAATATCATTATGATGGTGGATTGCATTTAAGAAATCGAATACACTTTGGTTTGCATATCGCAATCGTGGGTCGTACCATTGTTGTTGCAACAAAAATTCTACTTCATATTTCTACAAAATTAAAGTTTAGTTACGATTTACTACATATTTTGTATTTTTATTACCAAACTTGATTCGTCAGGAGAAGCCAAACTAAGTAGTAAGACACTGATGTTGACTACTAAAGTTCCTGAAAATGAAAACAAAATTAGAAATTAGAACTAAATAGTAGTGCAAAAAATTTCTGGCTATTACAAGATTCTAAGCTAAAATATAACGTATTTTCTTACAAAACTATTCCTAGTTATATGTAAAATTTTTAACAAATAACGAAAAAATATCTACTAATCTGAAAATTGATCTACTACATACTTTGAACTAATATATTTTTATCTTATTAATATGCAATTGATAATGCATGTAAAAGTTCATTAATCGCTCTCGGGGAACAAAAGTTGTAGAAAATTAATAAAAGAAAAATCACATCAATACTTTCAATACAAAAAAACCCACCTTGAACGGTCCTTGCACAATCGAAATTTAAACAATGTGATTTAATTATTACATCCTAGGGCTAACCAATAAAAATTCAATAAATTGTAAGCAGTGATGTGTATAGTATACAATGTAAAGAGTGAATTTAATTATTGTTATTGCAGTAGTTTGAGGGCAAATTAAAAAAACTTATCCAAAATAACGATCAAATTGCTACAGAGGTTTCAAAATAAAAACTTACTCTACAAAAAACCATCTGAAACTTGAAATTAAATTACTTTTTGTACTATTTGGCTTTTTGCTGTTAGTGCGAGGAATTTAACGCGCCGCAGGTGATTTAATCTTTGTTAATATATACGCAGTTCTTAGCTACATGTCACCAATAATCTGAAGAAAAAATAGTAAAATATACCAAAAGGAATGAAATTATGATAAAACTGTAGTTGACAGAGGAATTGGTTTTTCAATTGTTGTACCTATTTTCGACTTAAAAACACATTGGTGGGTGGAAGTAATAACGTTAAAAGTCTAATTGCCTAGTCATTCAAATAAGGGAATTTTATTTGAGTTAGGTCCGCCTTCATATGACAGCTTAATTGTTTATGTTTTTATTTGCTTTACCTACATTGTTTTAGATTGTCTTTTCAGGATATTCCAAATTTGACTTGCTTTATTGTTCTGTTTGGCTGTGTACTTTGTACTTGATTAGAAATTACTCTTTTTTACTAAATAAAGCCACTGTTGGATTAATATTCCAACTGTCATTTTTTTTGGTTAAATTTTCTGTTTTTTAAATTTTGATTATATTATTTAATTCTTCAGAAAGTTTTTTAACACAAATAAAGGAAAGTTGAATGGCATAAAAGTGCTTTTATAATGTGATGTTCCCGTATTGACTTGCATACAAAAATTTGTTATAGTTTTATCCATCAAATTTTTCTATTGTTTTGATATGATTTGTTTAAAAAATAAATTGATTTTTAAATATCAGGGACATATAAGAGGCCGTAGGCATTTACACGATTTGTAGGCAGTGTCTCAAGCCGACTCGGGTACTGAAAATAGTTATTAATGCAATTAATTTGAAAAAAACACCATTATCGCAAAATATGTGAAGATAATGTATTTTCATCCATGTTGCCCACACAATTTTATCTGCTTCTGTTTGAAAAATATAACTAATATAATAATTTTAAAATAAAGCAGATGAAATGAACTTATTTACACTCGAAATTCTGAATAAACATAAACAATACGAAAAAATTTCTTATTTTTTGTAGTAACTCGCTGTAATTATTTTTCACACTCTAATCACTTTTCGCACGGAGTGTCAAATAGTAATTTTTTCCTAACGCAAATAAGTGGCAAAATCAGCATTTTTTTGCATAGAAGCAGATAAAATTGCTTTTCAGTGCAGTGCTAATAACCTGCAAGTTATTTATTTGCATAAAAATGGAATTTGGTGGAAAACATTAGCTCTTACTATTTATCAGTTAATATATATGTGTATTTTTAAAGTTTTGATTAGCTACTAAATATAAAAATATAGAGCTCTAATGACCAATACAACGGTTTTTAGGTATGGCTACCTCGAATGGTTTTAGTATTGTGTATAAAGGAAAAAGTGAATTGGGCATGAAAATAGAGTCCCTTCCAAGCCAAAAGACTTTTGTTTTATCACATTTAAAAATTTTTTTTCCATATTTTAGAGCTTCTAGCTCTCCAAGCTAGGTTAGTAAAGCGGTCATAGCAGATTTTGTCTAAAAAAAATTTTGATTAAAATTATTGTTTAAATCAAAATTTTCAGGATGCAGCCATATTAAAGCACACTTTCTAATTTCTACTTTAAAATGACCATAGCATCGCAACTATTGATTTTTTTAAATGTAAATAAATTAATATCATTAATACTTTCTTGAGACATAAATTATCTTAAAATTGGTTTATAATCCATTATTGTCTGGAATCAACGCTTTTTACTTTTTTTGATCTTTTTGGTATAGAAGACTTCTTTGTTATGGCATCCTATCATGAAGTATAAAGGGTAACGCTACCGTGTCTTTTTCTATCCTGCTGTTTTCTTTCTCAAAATGAAACATTCCCATGGTAGAACTTGAAAACGGGATATTTCGGCGTCTCAAACCTATGCTTGGAGACAACGGAACAAGATTCATTTTTTAACATTTTATTTTAGTTTTCCGGTAGAACAAATTGAGGTTTTAGTTACCAGTGCAAGGCCCATAGCAAAAGTTTCTATTGAATGATCTTTTTTTTTTACTATTTTTCTAATTAAAAACGCTATTTTTCTCGAGGCGCAAATAGGGATCACATTTTTTACTACTCTTTCGTTAAAATAAAAGCACTTTTTGATTGTAGTACGTTAACCCCGACTCGAAGATATTATACATTTATTAAAAAACGCAACAGAATCTGATAGATAACACTAAAATAAAGCTATTGAAGAGCGGATGAATCACCAAAAACAAATTATTTTAGTCAAAATTCAATTTTAAAGTTTCCATTTTCTACCCAAATTTTAACCATATTGACACATTCTATTTCTCGTCCGCATGATTTTACTTGGTTTTGTGGCGGGGCGTGATAAAAGACCGCACCAACTGTAGTTTTATCTACGCCGTCGAAGAATTAATATCAAGATATTATTAAGATTTAAAGTTTTTTTTTGGTTAAAATTTGCTTATTTTTAAAATGTTGACCTTTCTCAAAGATCTAAATTTTTTATTATCTTGGTTTAGGCGGTGAATGAGTTTTTAGGGAGTTTTTTTTATAATAAGTAGGCTGTAGCAGGATTTTTGGTTTTTTTAATTTTCAAATTTAGGTTATTTCTTAGCCCTAAAGTATATTTTTGATGAGTTGAACTGTCTCAGAGATCCCGATTAATTACTTCCGTGCGTTAAATCAAGCTAATATTTTAAATTTTTGCAAAGGTGTGGTAAACTAGGGGGGCTATAAGCTTATAGCTGCAGCTAATTCAATGTCGTTAAATGCCAATTCATTTAATTTTTTTGTTTTTGACAAAATTTAAGCTGCATTTGCAGTGATCCGCAAAATTTTTGTTTTATAATGGCTATTTAGATCGTTTTCTATCATTTATTTTATATCGCAAATTTTTTATTTTGCTGTCAAGGTTAATGCACTACCCCGCCACTTTTCTGCCGGGCGCAAGGCCCCCAGAAGCATGGGACCCGTAGAATTTGCTACTCCTGCTACTGTTTTAATCTGGAACAGCTACTTACATAACCCGGACTCGAAGTTATTATATTTATTTAAAAAAACTCAATAGAATTTGATATATTACATTAATATTAAACGATTAAAAGTGAATGAATCACCAATATCGATTAGTTTAGCTAATAATTGACTTTAAAGTTATTAATTTTTGCACAAAAAGGGACCATAATGACCCCAATTTTGCCTAAAAAAAAAAAAGATATACTGGTAGAGCTTTTGGGTAGTATGAGAAATCGATATTGTTTTAATAAAAAAACCGTTAAAAGAGAGAACCGTGCGTTAAATCCATTTGAACTCTTTTCAAGTATTTTTTAGCTTAAATTTACCCAAAGCAAAGAGAGATGCACTGCTTGTGCTTAGGTTAGAGTTAGAAAATTTTAAAATTGATCTAATAATTAAAATTCTACACGTTAAGGGCCAGTTGTATAAAAGAGGGTTAACTCGGGTATCAGCTGATCCTGGATCAAGAGTTGACCCAGGATCAACGTCTATTTCTTTTATTTTGTTATTATTACTTTAATACACAAAAAAACAATGTTGCCAGGTGTTATTTTAATAAATGACAAATGGATTGAGACAAACAATATAAATCACAATAAATTTAAAAGTAAATAAAGTTGATCTTGGGTTAATCCACCGATTTCTCGGATCAGGAAATTGGCGAGTTAACCCAGGATCAACGCTTGACTCTCGCTCATACAACAAACATTTGTTTTGATCATTGGTTTAACTCTGATCATAGGATGATTCTCTTTTATACAACTGGCCCTTAGGCTCACTTTTGATCGAGGTGGGAAAGGCTAACTTTATTGTTGCAGCCAATTCAATGTCGTTGTTAAGCACAATGCTTGTGCTTAGGTTAGTGTTAGAAAACGATATTTTTTAAATTAACACTGCCATAAAAAGAGATTGATTTAATAATTAAAATTCTACACATTTAGGCTCACTTTTGATCGAAGTGGGAAGGGCTAACTTTATTATTTCAGTCAATTCAATGTCGTTAAATGCCATTTTATGAAATTTTTCAATTTTTAAGAAAATATAAGCCTTATTTGCAAATTTTTTTATTTATTATTGCTTTTTGATCCGTTTTTTATTGTTCTGTGTAATGAAAATTTTTAAAAGATCCCGCTACGGCCTTATGGGTTTTGGGTCTCAGTCAAATTTAACCAAAATGTAGGATATTGTAGTTCATAACCAAAAAATGTCCAAAAAATGGACAGTTTTCGAGATATAAGGCATTATAGAGTTAGTCTAGTCATTCTACGAAAGACACAATGATAAAGTCAAAATCGATACTACCCGGAAACAAAAAATAGGGCTGTGGAGATGAAGAAATTCTAAAGAAGAAAGCGTTTTTTGCATCGCTCCAGCTGGTGTATTACATAACCTAAAAAATTAAACAAATTCGAAAAAGCGGTTTCTTGCAATTTAAAAAAAACGAATTTTTCTACAAAAAAAAAGTTAAATGAAAAAGTTGTAGAAAATAAGTTGTAGAAAGTTAAAGTAAAGATTCATTATTTATTTTCTGAGAAAAACGAAAAATGCCGTCAAAAATTTCCGTTTTTGTTTTTTTTCTTAAATCGCAAGAAACCGCTTTTTCGACTTTGTTTAATTTTTTAGGTTATGTAATACATTAGCTAGAGTGATGCAAAAAACGCTATCTTCTTTAGAATTTCTTCATCTATACAGATCTATGTTTTGTTTCCGGGTGGTATCGATTTTGACTTTATCATTGTGTCTTTCGTAGAATGACTAGACTAACTCTTTACTGTCCACTTTTTGGCTTTGTGCCCATTGACACTTTTAATCAACATGTTATGAACTACCAATATCTTACATTTTGGTTAAATTTGACTGGGACTCAAAACCCATAAGGCTGTAGCGGGATCCTTTGAGAACATTTACAATATTTAGAAAAATTTGAATGATTGACACCAAAGAATCAATGGCTACTGTGCTATTGCGATTTTAAGGTGGAAGTAAGAAATATTGGCTTAAACTGAGCTACCTTTGAAAGTTTAGATTTAAAACTAAAATTTTAGTAGATGTTTTTTACACGAGTGTTTTTTATTATCACCCAAGAGCTTTTTATAGGTCGTTAAAACATCTTGTATATAAGGAGGTGCTAAAGTCACAAATAGCTTGTAAATTAATTTTGTTCAATAATTTGTGCCAGTGCCTCGTATTTCTGCTATTTATAATTTAATGAAAATAAATTCGTATTTGTGGGTAAAAATTTCAGTTATTATTTCAACTAATTGTGTATTTTTGTAGTGAATTTCTGGAGATTCTTGAACATCTATGGATTCCCAGTTCTTGTTTTTATTTATTCTAGTAGTTAAAGGTTTAACTTTGCAACTTTTAAAAAATATCTGAATCGTTATCACTTATTCAAATTTTTTTATAGTTAATCTGCTTTTTCTTTGATTTCAGGTGTGCCTATCCGCTCTAAATGTTGGCGATCATCCTGTTAAAGCCAAGAAGACTTTTTCGGGGAAATGTTGCTAGGGTGGTTTCCCATAATCCACAGATCAATCGTTTATCTGTGCATAATTTACGCCCAAACTGCAGATCATTTAAACAAGTCCAAATATTGGGCTTATTTTTATATAAATTACTCTATTTTCAATACAATATAATACAGGTTATAGCATATTCTTGTGGGTTTTATCTTCATTTTGCATCGAATAACGACCCTTATACCATAGCTGTCCGGTAAATTGGTGCTTTATTATAAGGTAATTAGACGTAGACCGCGTTATTTTTTTTGGAAAAAAAACTTTAAGTTTTCTCTAAATAATAAAGCTTAAAACGGATTAAAACAAAAAAGTTTTGGTTTATCCGAATCTTTTCTATACCAAGAGCTGCGTTTTATAAATAAGAAAACGGTCGAAACAAATGATATTATTTTACCACACTAAAGCTAAGCAATAAATAAATTTTTTTAAGAATTATTTGAATATTTTTCGGGCAAGAATTTAATCACTTCAATTAAATTTTTACGGCAAGATTGCACTGCAGACAAAGCTACATGAATTACAAGGAAGAACATTAATTTTCCAATAATTCCAAATATCTACCGGGCTATAAATTACTATATCCGTATCTCGCCAAGCTTCTCCTTAAATCTTCGATACCACGCTTGGAATATCCTGAAGAAGGCAACATATTCACTCTAAATTACTTATATAAAACAACGAAAAACAAAGGAACCACTAAGTTTGGATGGATGGAACATAACCGTGAACAGCATTGATTATCAATTAATTAGTCACTAATTTAGTACCTTGTTTGCTCGAGAACTTATACATGCAATTTGTTAAGTTAATTACGAAATTAGAGAGTTCTCAATTGGTGCTTCGAGCTTTGCACCCTGAATTTGTTTACCCATGTCGAGGAACGAACAACATTTTAAAATAAACCTTCCGTGTTGATATTATTAATGCATAAACTTTGAAGTCAAATTGTACCAGCGAAGTGTACTTTTAAAATATTTTATTCAAAATAATTTTAGTTGCGATGTGTGTGTGTGTGCTGACATTTTATAGTTTCAAAACATGGCTTTGCTTTATAATAAATTAAAAATGGCTTTGAACCGAACGACTGATGTATGAAATAAATACGTAATTAGTTTAATAATTTTACGGCGGCGCAAAATAAATATAATTTTGCTGGATTAACGATAGTAAATTTTGTAATAATTTCTAAAGCCATAACTATTATTAATAAATAATCAATGCAATTTAATTAAGTTTTGATAAATGCGTTAAATTTATTACCCATCTCTCATATTTCATTTTATATCACCTTTGTGTTTAGTCACGAACATCTAAAACTAAGAAGAGCTAAAGTTACTAATATAATTTATTATAATAATAAATAAAGCATTCAATGATTTTGCGATCAAATTTTTGTATACCTAAAGAATTTTATTAATTCAACAAGCATTCAGCAAACAATAACATCAAACAAAAATGCAAACCTAATTTATTGCTTAAGCCAAAAAGTTATCAGTTTTAATTATCTAAAACAGTTTATCAAGGATCGACAATCGCACGCAAAATTTCACAAAATTGAACTACAAAAGCATCATTGCGGCTGTTAAATGAGTTTAATTTTTCTCAAGAGCGAACGCAAATTAAATTTGATGCTATGAATTTTGCAGTTCATTATGTTAGTAGAAATAAGAGAGAAAACACAGAAAACTCTAACAATGAAAACAAAAAGCAAGAAACGGACCGTAGGTTCTATTGCTAAGACGATTCAAGATGAACTTTGCATCTTGTGGTGTGTGAAGATCACAGCAAAAATCGGCATCTGTAACATTTAACACTCTAATAAACAAAACCAAAATCTTAGTTAATGGATTTTGAACTACCAACTCCTTTTTAAGGTTCTTAAGAAAATTAAGAAGTATAGTTGATCATTTGCTGAGTGTGCAATAAAGTTTCATTATATTATTCTCTCTCTCTGTTCATCCATCTTGCCACTTTTTAACGTTGTTCATCCAAAATTATTTTGAAAAACAAAAACATATCGTTACGCTTAATCGCTTAATGCAAACAACATAACCAATCGGAGCTTTTTCAGGATAAGTAAAGCTCTTAACTAACCCATAAAAACAAACTGTTCATTCCACAAGTGAAAACTTAATTACATATCACGGTAATGGTTTTTAGCAATTTTAAAGTTTAGTGTTTTTCAACACAAAAGTAATATTTTGAATTTTGACTCTTTCATAAATTCAGAACAGGCATAAATAATAACTTTATAATAAAAATTTTTGCAATAAATTTGGTTGTCAAGTCATGCTGTATCATTCTATTTGGGGACAAAATGTCTGCTATGAAGGAGGAGAAATTATGTTTGAACATAGACTATTTGATGTGCTTGATTAAGATTCGTGTAACAGAAGCATTAGTGATTATATTGTGAGATAGTTAGATGGTGAAAGCTTTACGTAGAAAGTAAAATACTTGGAAGCTTCAAGATCGACCCGTATTTATCTAATCATGCAGAATAAAAACAAATGATTAATTTACGTTCTCTCTACACTCTACAGGATGTTCCAAAAAATACAACTTTACTTTTATGATGTACTGTTTACTGAAGGTAGGTTGCGATAATTTTTTGACGGATTTCGTTAGATGATTGTCCATATTAAAAGTCACTGTGTCTAGACCGTATACGTCCTACCGATTTTCAAGTGGAACATCACCAATATACGTGAAAATGTTTGTTGAGTGATCTTGTACCCCATTTTCTCATGAACAAATTTTTTCAGCTCCATGCTGACGAGATAAACAAAGACTGACAAATTTTAGTTTGCAAGAGAAGGGTACCAACCCCTGGAAGATCCGAAAAGGTACTTGAAAGAGGAAGGAACTTTTGAGAAAGTTAATATTGTTCTGCTGGGTTTCAGAAGTGAAGGCACCGGGGAGAGCTGTTAGGTGGGACGATGTACAAGTTACCAGTTAAAATCCCCTTGGAACCATATCTTGAAAGCTGCTAATTCAGGATAAACAAAATTTCTAACTTTACATGCATAATTTATAGAATCCTGAAAGTTTTCACAATTTTTAAGTTTTCCTGCAAATTTCAAAAACTGTTTAGCTTTTATAATTAAAGTAAATAAACTCTACGACAAAACTTGCAACTTAAATATTATTTTTGTAAAATGTTGAGACAATTGGCAGCACTTAACTGTAGTGGTATTCATAAGCGAGAACTTTGTACGATTTCAGAGTTTACACTAAAAGCTCGAGGCGGGATTGAGAAAAACTTGCACTTACAAAATATTTTATTGAAACAATAAAATGCGGATGTTAAAGGCAGTTAAATAATTGAATGAAACATTGTATCTTAATTTTCACAACAGGAAATAACATTTTCTATCAACAAAAGATTATTAAAATAGCTAAATTATTCTGTCAATCATCACATTCTGTATTTTTTTTAATTATTTCAGAGCAATCGCAAAAACTATAGATGACAGCACGCAATGACCAATCATTGATCTTTATTATTTAAAAAAAAAATGGGATTAGAGAAACATTTGCTTTGGTCTTTTGGCCAATAACTTTTATATTTCGTTTTTCTTTTGTTGATTGGAGATGAAATAGTATACACATCTTGCTAGGAAATGCATAACCTTTAATACTCAGCTACGCCTCGCACTGGCTAATTTGCTTGTGCATTGGATACATTTGGATTTCCTTGTTAGAAAATCATCTTTGCTACGAAAATAATTTTTATTCTTACAATTTACAATTTGACTTTTTATCTTTCGTTTACTTAGTAAAATTTTACATCTTAATAATTAGAATAATTTTAATTTGCTAACTCACATTTTTCTGCCTTCCAGCTCTGGAATAACTTTAACAATTTGATCCCCTCATATGGGGTAGGTGCGCCAAAATTATTATTCATTATTGAAAAATGTTCAACCACAACATGGAATTTATAGCTTCCAATTACGCATGTATTTTTTGTAATATCGACGGGCATATCTCTATTCGTCATTATTTGGCGTTAGCATAGTTAATCAAATTTTAGTTTTATTTTCAGCTGAAATAATGTTTATTGGAAATATTTTGAATGTAAAATGTTGTAGTAATTTGTAAAAATTCTTGTTTTACTGTTGTTGAAAATTGATGTTTAAAATTACACTACCAATTCCGTTTAACTTTTAGTTAGTATTTTTAATTAATTAAAAGGTAAATTTGAAATACAAATTATGAGCGTATAAAAGCTCAGTTTCTCAAACTGTGCTCCTAACCAGAAAAATATAATCTCCAGTTTGTCATTTCTTGCATATTTTTAAGACCTTGTAAAATTTGGGCACTGCATGTCCATTCTCAATGTTTCATAATGTCATGATAAAAGTAAATAAAATATCATACCCCTAAATTGTAAATCTCGATACGAAGCAAAATAAGAAAAAGAATATGATAAAACAGTTATTAAATTTGGTTTTTTTATGTTTCTTTGCTGTTATAACAGCGAAGAAATATATACATAAAAATAAAATTTTAATTAAGATTTTGCCAATAAATACCTCATCGGTATTTTTATACAATTTTTAGTTTTACAGTATTTCTAATGCAGGATATTTAATCGTTGAGAGTAATTTAATTCAAAAATGCTTTTTCATAAAGAACTCAGGTAATCAGGAAATTGCTTTTGATCTTTTTGTAAAGTAAATACTACGTGAAAATTTTAAACAGTTGATGTCTGTAGAAAACGACATTACAATAGCTAATTTTTTTTTTATTTTATAATTTTTTATTATTAGTTCAATTTTGTACTACCACTAAAGCATTTACTTCTTTTGGGTTTCAACTGCTCCCTTTGGTTGATGTAGTAGCTTTTGAATTGAATTGAAACATCAGCATTATGTAGGTGCATGTCGCTGCCCTCCCCCAAATTAAATTTTGAGATGAAATTGGTGTCAATCTTTAGAGCCTAAATAAGCTTCCATTTTTTTCGTTTGAGCCTCAACCGTCGCGAAGATATTTGCGAAAATGTTTGGGGGGGGGGGGCTGTAGACACGTTCCCCCCCCAAGTCGAATTTTGGGTTAAAAATGGTGTTAAACGTTAGAGCTTCGTAAGAGCTTAAATGAGCTTCCATTTCCATCATTTTAACTTCATTTTTTACAAAGCTACAGACATTTTTAATTTTGGAGCAAGTTCCGAGCAAGTTCCGTGTGATAATCCTCAAGTTTTTTTATTACATTGGATTAAAAGAACTAATTCTGCTATCCATTATAATATAATAAATTTTGATAATAAATAAAACTGGAAAAATTAATTTTACAAAATAAATTTTATTAATCAAAAGTAATACAATTAATGTATGTTTTTTTTTCTTGATGTATGTTTTTGCTCATAAACTATTTATACTATGAATTGGTATTTTTTGGCAATTGTAGTTCTCCGTACTATCTTAGTTAAAAGTTATTCGCAAAAATCAATTTTCCCTCTCATTTTGAATTTATGTGTGCAGGGACATGCTCAACCAACTTTTTTGGAGGAGAAAAATTTCAAATTTGCCAAATGAATTACTTCAAAATTGCCAACTTTTTGTAAGTTTTGCAATTTTTTGTAAATTAAACATAGATAATAAAATGCCAAATTGACCAACTTTTAGGTGTTTTTGTCAACTTTTTGCCAACTTTCTAAAACTTGGGATGGGGGAATCCCCCCTATGGGCACGTCTCTGTATGTGTGCAGTCGACAGAGCTTTGTTTGAGCTTGAAAGAGCTTCAGTGAGCAAGATTTTAAGTTACTTTTATACAAAGTTATGGATAGTTGAAATTTTCGACTAAACTCTGAGCAACATGCGTTAAATCGTTAGGTTTTTAAAATTTTAAGATTTTCTCGGCATGATTTCTATTTCGGTAAATTACTTTGATTTTAAAAATTTTACATTTGTAAAAAATAAAATGTTGCTTATTTATCCAAAAAATTTAGATTATCGGCTCAACAGATTTAAAAAAACTTATGATTTAACGCATGCTGCTCGGAGAGTAACAATCCACAAGTTTGTAAAAAATTAACTGACAATCTTGCTCACTGAAGTTCATTCTGGCTCAAACGAAGCTCTATCGATCATCAATATCAAATGAGAAGCAAAATTGTAAAACATTTCTAGAGCCCCACCCCCCAATAGTTTTTTTCAAATAACTTATAAGATATTACGGAGGACTACAATTGCCAAAAACTGAGATGCATGTCGTTGCCCTCCTCCTCCACCCCCCAAATTGAATTTTGGGATGAAATTGGTGTCAATCGTTAGAGCCTAAATAAGCTCAAATTGTTTTTGTATAAGCCTCAACCGTTGCAAAGATATTTGAAAAAACGTAAGGGGGAAGGCTCTAAACAAGTTGGCCCTCCCAAGTCGAATTTTGCGATAGAAATAGTGTCAAACGTTAGAGCTTCTCTTTAGCTTTAAATAGCTTTAAATAAAAGCTCTAGTTAATAGTTAAGCTACATATCTTCTTAAAATTTTAAAATTTTAAAAAACCTTGCGATTTAACGCATGTTGCTCAGAGTTTATTCGAAAATTTCAACTATCCATAACTTTGTATAAAATCAACTTAAAATCTTGCTCACTGAAGCTCTGTCGACTGCACACAAACAAAGACGTGCCCATGGGAGGGGATTTTCTCCCCCCCAAGTTTTAGAAAGTTGGCAAAAAGTTGACAAAAACACCCAAAAGTTGATCAATTTGACATTTTATTATGTCTAAATTTACAAAAAATTGCAAAACTTACAAAAAGTTGGCAATTTTGAAGTAATTTATTTGGAAAATTTGAAATTTTTCTCCCCCAAAAAAGTTGGTTGAGCATGTCTCTGCACACATAAATTCAAAATGAGAGGAAAAATTGTTTTTTGCGAATAACTTTTAACTAAGATAGTACGGAGAACTACAATTGCCAAAAAATACCAATTCATAGTATAAATGGTTTATGAGCAAAAACATACATTAAGAAAAAAAACATACATTAATTGTATTACTTTTGATTAATAAAATTTATTTTGTAAAATTAATTTTTCCAGTTTTATTTATTATCAAAATTTATTATAATGAAAATAAGGATTAGTTTTTTTAATTGGATTAAATATTTTAATCCAATGTAATAAAAACAAACTTGAGGATTATGACACGGAACTTGCTCGGAGGCTCGAAAATTAAAAATGCCTGTAACTTTGTAAAAAATGAAGTTAAAATGATGGAAATGGAAGCTCATTTAAGCTCTAACAAAGCTCTAACGTTTGACACCAATTTCAGCCCAAAATTCAAAATATGAGCAAAAATAGAAAAACTTGTCTACATTCCCCCTCCCCCGCAAAGATTTTGCAAATAACTCTGCGACGGTCGCGGCTCAAACAAAAAAAATGGAAGCTCATTTAGGCTCTAACATTTGACACCATTTTCATCCTAAAATTTGACTTGGGGGGGCCAACGTGTCTACAGTCCCCCCTTCAACGTTTTCGCGAATATTTTCGCGACGGTTGAGACTCAAACGAAAAAAATGAAAGCTCATTTAGGATCTAACGAAGCTCTAACGTTTGACACCATTTTTAACCTAAAATTCTCATTTAGGCTCTAATGATGCTCTAACGATTGACATCAATTTCATCTCAAAATTTAATTTGCGGGGGGGGGGGCAGCGACATGCACCTGCATTAGGTGACATTTTTTGTACGACTGGATTAAGTTCATTTAACTTTACATCACGATTATATAAAACAATTATTTTTATAATCGTGTATTTGAATGACTGTTTGCTGATAAATGCAGATGATTTCTTCTATGTAATATGCAGTTTTTGAATTTATAGCTATATTCTATCCGTAATGAGAACGACAAAATATAAATATATAAGAAAAACCCAGGAATTGAAGAGATAACTCACAGATTGTAGCAGTTGAGATGAATTAACTTACAATTGATGTCCTAAGAGAGAACACTTACGGATACTTATTTTCAAGTGTTCAAGTGTGATAAAAGTTGTTTGCTAGGAATTATCAGTCAAAAATGCAGCTAGGATTAATAAGACAACCTGTAGAAAGTGCAAAAAGGATAGGTTAGGAAGGAGCAACACAAATAAATTTTAAGTAAGCAGTAAACAGAAAAAGTAATGGAGTGAATAAAAAAACGTTTATGAAAATGCAGGCCCTATTTTGGATTAAGCAGTGATAAATTGTCTCGTTAATGTAATGGTGCACAAAGAACTCTTACAGATGCAGGTATACGTAATTACTTTATGAGAAAGTAAAAAAAGAAGAAATTATTTGGGGTAAAATTTCAAAGGAAAAATAATATGATCGTTAGTTTAAAAGTTTTAAGCAATAACATAAAATTGTAGCCGGGGTAAGAACGATGTTTAATGGATGGCATAAAAATATATGATAATGCCCAAATCATGATAGAAAATTCACTTCATTGCTTTATTAAGCCTTATCGGCAGAATGAAAATGAATTAATTGATGGAAAATCAAGTTTCGAAACTTCTAGGTTTGTTTAAACATTTCATCCTCTCAATAAATTTGAAACGTGGCCGTGGTGAGAGTCAAAGTGTAAGCTTCTAAGTTGAAACTTAGGATGTTCCATTACACTTAAGTGTTATGTTGTACTAAGAAGTATGCATATTATATTTCACTTTGAGTTTCGGTATCATTCAAAATATTTGGATGTTTGATAAAAAAATATAATTTGGTCAGGGAACGCTATCTCTTGAGCATTTAAATTGATCGCTGAAGTTTTACACTGCTTAACATGCTAATAATATGCGAATAAAGTTATTATCGAAAAAGTTAAATTACCTGCCGTAACAATCTTTAAAATTTATTTTGCCTCATCAGAAAGTTTTGGATTTGCAAACAAACACAGTTTCGTTGTTTGGTGAAATGGAAGAACTACTACATCAATGATAACTTGACATCCAGTTAAAAATGAAAGGCAAACACAAACTTTATTTTTTGAAAACAAATCTTGCACTTAACATCAATGCATATTGAATAGTAAAAATTTCCTTTGCACAAACTTTAAGATGAAATAAAAATTATACAATCAAGGAGGAACGGCAGACACAACCTTACCAATGTTTGCAACCCAAAACCACAACGAAAAAACACTGTGTTTCGAGCTTGTTAGCTCTCATCAGTACCGTACACCTCTTAAAACACTTGACTGTATAATAATAAAATAAAACCGGCTAACGTTTTATCAATGTGAGGAGACCGCTATATGCCTGTCAAATTCACATATCAAACCACCGCCAAACGTGCAATCTTCGGCGCATGCCAATAAGAATAAAAATGAAAACAAATCTTGCACTTAACATCAATGCATATTGAATAGTAAAACTATTTTTACTATTTTATAGTAAAACTATTTTTACTATTTTATAGTAAAACTATTTTTACTATTCAATATGCATTGATGTTAAGTGCAAGATTTGTTTTCATTTTTATTCTTATTGGCATGCGCCGAAGATTGCACGTTTGGCGGTGGTTTGATATGTGAATTTGACAGGCATATAGCGGTCTCCTCACATTGATAAAACGTTAGCCGGTTTTATTTTATTATTATACAGTCAAGTGTTTTAAGAGGTGTACGGTACTGATGAGAGCTAACAAGCTCGAAACACAGTGTTTTTTCGTTGTGGTTTTGGGTTGCAAACATTGGTAAGGTTGTGTCTGCCGTTCCTCCTTGATTGTATAATTTTTATTTGATCTTAAAGTTTGTGCAAAGGAAATTTTTACTTTATTTTTTGTTACTGGATAAATAATTTTTGTTTGCCAAAACTTGGATGATAGTTCTTCCTTTCAAATTAGCGAACAAAATCAATAGCGTCTATGTTTATCATTCGTTTAATTTATTTTCATTTTTCAGTTTTGAACAACGTTGGCGCCGCTTTTATTTTTTTGTTATTGTAGTAAAATGGGTTTTCTCTGTAGGTACGTGGTGAACTTGCAAATTTTGAATTAAAACTGTAGCGATTTAATAAATTATCCAATTTCAAGATCATTTACAGTAATAGAGTCAAAAGCGTGGAGAGATAAAGTTGGAGAACAAATATTATTTTTGGCATTTAACTCAAAATGTTTAATAAAATAATGACGCAGATTAATTTTAGGGGATACTAACCCCATTTGGTCTTTTTCAGTTATTTTGATTGAACAAGCTGTTAATTTAAAACCAAAGTTATTTATGCCTGATCTGTAATTTAAAATTAGTAAGGACTTGGAAAACAAAATGTTTAAATGTTAAATTCCAGAACTTGAAATATCGTCTGGATGGGTGTTAATTGGGAGTAAATAAATACCTTAGCAGATTCTCTTTAACTAAACAGAAAATGCGATCAAACTGAGTAGAGTTGTGCTTAAAGCGTAGTGAAGTATAATTGGTTAAGATAAATGATCGTACCCTAAATCAATAGAAAGATTAATCACTTGTCTCATGTAATTTTCATCCTGATCAAGTGTTTTAGAAAATTATGACTTTTTTTTAACTAAAAAATACTTAAAATTAATGAATTAACTAACCTGTAACCGGAGGAAGTAGCCTTTTATCGTAACGTTTAGCTAGTAAAAGATTATCAAGGATCTCTTTGTCTGATTTTCCTTCTCCAAAGCTGTAACAATAAATTACGGTCATTACTAGTGGAAAACGAAAAGTGCGTAACACATTTGTATCAAAATCTTAAAACACGAAAACCAATAAACGTTAGATATTTCCTGTGGAATTGAATCATTTTTTGTTCAAAATTATTAAATATAAACAAACTTTAATTGCGGGTCACGTTTTTGTTTAAGACAATTCTAAAAAAGTATAAAAAACTCCACAAGGTTAGTCGGCACGAATTGTAAATTATTAGGGTAATTTCAGATGTAATATATCTTCCATTTCAAAACCTCGAGCCCAAAATTATAACATCGTTACCGGCGTACGTATTTAAAATGTTTGCTGCGTGTAATAAAATATTCGCGCTTGATTAATAAAAATAGACAGAGCAAACGTAACTTTGTAACTTTTTGTGCAATATTAAAAATTTTTTTGGTAGGAAACCTCACTTAAGATAATCATATTACTTATTTTCAAAATATTTTTTTCTTGTACTGTGGCACTGTAAACATTGCTCATATTTAAATTAATAAGCAGAAAAATGAACTACAGCCGCATCCTTAAAGCTGGAATTTATAGAACAGAGACAACGTTATCAGGTTCTCTCTCGCACTCGCGGTTAGTTTTCCCCAAAGCTATACGGTGATTCCCTTCGTTTTATTTACTAGTTTTTAGAATCGATCCACATCAGAAGAAATACCAAGTCCAAGAAATTCTTCTTCTACTTTTGGCTAGGGTCAACCCTGTTTGCTTTAAACAGCCACTGCGTCGTTTCCTTGACAGTGCCAGATCTTTGAACATATAAATTGTTTAACGTCCGATAGGTAGTTTGCTAGACTTGCTTTCAGACGTGCCTGTAACCCTGGTTTTTATGTTAATGATGGCAATTTATTAACCCAGGAGGACCACCGGCTTAACGTGCCTTCCGAAGCACGGAGAGTAGTCATAAGAAAGTTACCCTTCTCCGGATTTAAACCCGGATTTTGCAGGCAAATGACCGTTTTTTTATAAATCTAATTATAAGCATAGAACAATAATTTATCTCTAACATTTGGGAATACGACAAGAAAAACTCCTTAACATTCAACACTTGTTGGTTATTCTTGAAATTTGTTTGCTTTTAGATCCTTCTCTACCGGAATTTTAAGCTGCTGTCCAATTTTGGGTCAAGATAAGCTTCAAGATATTATCCAGTTTGCAATTTTTTTATCGGTTATTTTAAATCTGCTGTATTGAGGACACCTGGACGCACTTTTATATTATATATCGTTTCATCGTGTGCAATGAGAATTAACGTTCCACCGTAAATACTTTTATGATTTCATTATGAGTTTAATTTTGCTTACTCTATTTAAATTCGCTATATACCATCACATGACTGAACGCTTAATTTAAATTACTTCAATTATACATTTAATTAATTCTGTATGAACCAGAGGTTTTACAATTGATTGCTTTTATGTTGATTTAATTGACTTATGCATATCCACATTTAATTGTAAAAAATACAATGTACGGTTCAATTCCTCAGAATAAATTAGAAATGTTATTACAAAGGAAAAAACTGTTTATAGTCAGTCTAGATCTAGGCAGGAAGTAATGGTCAATACCTACGGTGCAATAAATTACAACTTGTGACATTACAAATATCAGTTTTCAACTTAATGTCAGTTTTTAGATTACACGATTAGGTATAAGTAAATATATCTCCTTACATGTACTATACCTAGTTTACAAGTGATGTAAGTCGATCATAACATTTGTCTGTTTAATATCATTGACGATGGAATTTAATAGTATCACTTAACATTCCTAGGAAAATAACGACAGCAGTTACTGTCAGTTTCCTAAGCAACAGGTAAAGCAACTGAAAATAATTAAATCAAAATTTGGTATTATAATCTTAAATTATTTGATAAAGAAGTGGGAAAAATAAAAAAAATTGTATTATATAAATCTAAAAATCTCAAAGCCCTTGAATTTCCTTTGTAGATTTATTGGTTATACCTTTTTTTTACTTCTTTTTCCTTAAAATAAAATCACTTTTCTGTCGGGCACAGGGCTCTCAGAGCCTATTTGATGTTTTTATTTTCTAGAGATTTGCTTTACATGTTCGTATACAGAACAAGATAATGAGACTCATATCATACATAGAGTATTTAGTATCCTTACCTATTTATAATGTTTTTACACGACTGGTAATCTTGGTTTTGAAATTTGAATTATTAAATTCTGATGAAAAGTTCCACCAATCATACAACTCGTATTTTTTATTCGTCTTCATATTATGTTCGATTTAAGTCACTATTTAATTTCAAGTGTAGTGCAGTTTGTCAATACTGGACTGGTCAATAAGTTCTGATTCGTTAGCCAGTTTTCAGTATAATTTGTTCGTTTTTTGAATTTGACATCTATTCATCATTTTTGTCGCACAGTTGCACTTCAACTCACCCAACTATTCCATCTTCAGTGAATGAAGTAACAATCGACGTAGGAGCGGTCAGTTCATCAAAGCATAGTTAGGGCATTAGTTTGAATTATCTCAAATTTTTTTAGAGACAATTGCAGTTTTTAAATAAGGACTCGGACTGATTATAATAGAGAGGTGAGTTAAATTGCAATTTTTACTGCAGGTACTTATTCTACTTTAGTTTTCCATTTTAGTAGAACCATTTGTTAAATGTTTTTAAATTAAACCAAATAGAACAACTCTTGTAGTTGTGGATATTTCAATTTTAATTTGAGAAATGAAAGGTAAAGTTAGTATTAATTTACAGCGTAAATATTTATTTATGGTCAAACAGAATGCTAAATTCTATCTACTATTAAAAATTCGTTTTCATTTAGTTTTCTACTTAAATACATACATACATAAATACTTTGTGACTAATTAATTCTATAACATTTGGATAGGACGTACTACACGGTAAAATTGTTTAATTAAACAAAGTATAAAATTTTATTACGAATGTATTTTTAAATATCTTTTTTTTTATCTGTTAATAAAATGTTTGTTTATGTAAATATTAAAATTAAATTTAACTATTTCGCTGCTTAAAATTATTTAATATTTTATTTAAAAATTTGTATGTAAAGATTTTTTTAGATTGAATAAACAATTTTTTACATGCAGTTTAGAAGATTTTTAAATTTTTAAAAACAACTTTTTAAATTAAAGATATTTTAACTCCCACTTCAAGCTGGCTTGAGTTGATTTAAAATTTCTCAAAAATTTTATAGCTAAATATAAATATTTTTTATAAAATAGCTGATAAGCTATGGTAGTAAGAAGGCATTTAATGTTCTAGTTATCCTCTACCTCTTGTATCAACAACTGAGCAAACAAAAGAATTTTTTGAAACTTGTGAAACTCCACGAAATTCTAGTTGCTTTCTTAAGTTGGTCACAAACCGATAGTTTTTCCACGGTAGCTGCCTGACATAATGTAAATATATAACATGTAACAAATAGTGTCTTATCTACACCATTCGATGTTTAATTCACCATTTGAAATTTTTGTTATTTTTTGTTGTTACTCAGCGTTTATACATGAAAAAAATAGAACTACTTTGCACAATTGAATTCGATCATCGATTCGCATTAAAATTTGAAAATAAATTGGTATTTTTACCAATTTCGGAAAATCTCATGTGATTACTCCACAAACATTTTACAATGTCCACCTTCCAGAAAATTCGCAATTTTCTCCAACTAGACAAACGCGATACTTAGTGCAGAAGATTTTGCATATCTCTTGGAATAAGTTACATACCTTTAATATCTTCAAAAAAGGCTAGATCAAAAATGTCTGGAATTTTATGCGCGTCTCCAAGATGTCTTCTCTAGGAAGTTCTTCACTCGTCTTCTACCACTCTTGAACATTAAAATTTCTTCAATTTTGAGCTTTAATATAACAATATTTTTTCTAGGTACCACACAAAGTAAATTCTAATGATTATAAATCAAAAAATTTTTAAAAATACGCCCTGATACGTAGGAAATGGTCATCAAAATTTTCTTGAAGCCAAATTTCTTCTTATAACTCAAATGAGCTGTTGATGCAGTTTCCACATTAACGTAACTTAACTTGATGAAGAGAACGTACATAAAATGTAAAATTTTTTTTTTTATAAAATTTTATTAAAAAAAAACAAAATTCAAATTCAGTTTCTTCTAGACCGTTCTTTCTTTCTAACACTTTCCGTGGCCATCTATTTATTCTTATTTTCTTTGTAAGTATGACCAAACCATGTCAATTATCGTTTTTAAACTTTTTCTATTATGTCACTCTCCATATTCATTCTTCTTCTTATAATTTGATTTCTTATCCTTTCCAGTCTAGATCTTATACAAATTTTCTTTTCAGGAAATCCATTTTTGTGGCACGCAAATTTTGTTTATTGATTGTATTTAAATCCCACACTTCCGCACCGTACATTATCACACTTTGGACTATAGATTTGTAGATTCGTTTTTTGGTCGTTTTCCGTATATTCTTCTTCAAAAGAATTGAATTCAGTGTTTCTATCGCATTTTTACCTTTTGCACGAAACTTCGACAGTGAAGTTCGTCACAACGCCACTTGATCCTTTTACAACAGAAAAAGGTAGCTAACTTCGGGTATTCAACCTACAGTGGGAGCGTTATATGGGTTGCGCTCTGCGCGTTTCGTGGGTTCTAGAAAGTATCTAGTGTATTTACTACAACAAGTTAAATAGCGTCTTCAGTGATACTATCTGCAAAAGATGGAAATTGGGCGTCAGTTGATAATAAGAAACGTATCACCAACAAAAAAGATTTTTTAGTTTGCAGCCAAAAGATGCTAAATACAAAGTG
Organism: Rhagonycha fulva; assembly: GCA_905340355.1. Lineage (NCBI taxonomy): Eukaryota > Metazoa > Arthropoda > Insecta > Coleoptera > Cantharidae > Rhagonycha > Rhagonycha fulva. Next base: position 44,449,606 of record HG996556.1, read on the forward strand.
AAAAATCACTTACGTGGACTCGACATCTGATCAATGAATAGGATTAACAATCAATTCAAAAACAAGAATTCACTTGAACTTTTCAACACATCACTTTTACTCGCTTGAGTACGCTCTCTTTGCTCTCAATCTCCTTTTTTAAAAATCCCTAAAAAAGATTCTATGGTTGCATACTTTTATCTACTTCCGGGAGACAAGTGCGTACTTAGCTTCACCAAATAGCGCGGATATGACGGCAATTACTTTGTTTTGTTGATTTTCTTTCTTTCGTTGATTAATATTCTATTAACTCCCGCCGGGAGTTAATGTTGATTGCTATAGGCAAATGAACAAAAATAATTTAAAAATTAGCAACTTGATTTTAATAATGGAAAATCAAACAAGTCACATGATCTCCCAAACAATTATAATGAAATTACTCAAAATTTAGATGTTCGTGAATAATAAGATTATGTTTAACTTTGCAATTTATTTTTTAATTTTTATAATACAATAAAAATAATGACGTTTAAACGGAACACAACAAATTAAAAATAATTTTAAAACAAGCAACCTGATTCAGATAATGACAAAGAAAACAAACCTCATGTCAATCAATTTATTTTAATGACAGTTGTATTAATTCATTTGTTTATATCAATTTTTTATTTTTTACCTAAATTTTTTGAATTAGCTATAACTCGAGAACGACGCTAGATATCGAAAAACTGAGCAAAAAAATCTCCCCCCCCCCAAACCTTAATTTTTTACTTACCTCCAGGGAATTGTCGGTAGGAAGGTATATGCAAAAAAATCAGATCGATCGCGCGCAAAAAAATTTACTCATAGTTTTCTCAAGTTTAACATATTTAGCACGGAAGTAGATAAAATAGTATATTAAACTTGGGAGATATGTTGCATTACCACACTCAAGTTTCAAAAGCCCTCGGGCCTTCGGGTCTCGGGTTTTTAAAACCTTCGTGCGGGTAATGCACCTCATATCTTCAGCGTAAATAATATACTATTAGGTGCTAAATATTCTTAAAAATTCAATCTAATAAATATTAGCACCCGAAAGCATACAGAGTGTTACATCTTAATTATTCGTTATTTTATTTTGCCACTACTGCTTCCTTCCTTATTCAGTATGACTTCCAGGTATCTACATTTAGTTACCCCTTTTATTATATTTGTTTTCAGTGGAAGGTCATTGCAATTTGTAGGTACTTCCAACAATAAAATATTCGCACTTTGTTAAATTCATTTTGAGCATTTTTTTCGTGTATTTCTGATTTATTTTTCTAACCATATAGCTAAGATCTTGTTCATCTTTTGCTATCACAATCAGGTTGAACGCAAAAAAAGAGAGTAAAAAGTATGTCTTACACGCAGTCCCATCATTCATCTTTATACATTCTAAGTAGAATATTGCTTTCCTTCTCTGAGACTTACAAATCTGATTGGCAAGGTGAATCAGTCCCCATATTGCATATTTCAGATAAATTAAAATTGATTTCATCACAGTGCGTGGATGCCCACTGAAAAACCGAGCTAAGAAATTTGTGTAATTCACGATTTAAACCCAGCATTTTTGCTCTGTACTCAACCAGAAGTCACATCGCTCCACGTCTGTGTTTTAAAATCCTTGTAGGATTGGAACGCTGTCATATGCTTTTTCCAAGTGTGTTTCTCGATTTTGCTGCATCCATTTTTTTAGAACAATTTTTATTGTGAACAAGTTGTAAATTGTAGATCTTCCAGCCCTGAACCCTGATTGTTCTTCGGGTTGATCACTTTCAATATTTTTTTCACAAAATTTCTAAGAAGTTTTACGGATTTCTGCTTTATTGTTAGAATAACTGCTATACTTCTATAGTTATTTGGGTAGCTTTTGGGACCTTTTTGTGAATGGTTGTTATGTATGAAGTTCTCCATTCTTTTGAAATCTTCTCTCCAAGATTTAAGCATCTTTTGTACAGAGATTTTAGCATTTCTATTAGCTGCTGCGGAGAATTTCTTAGAAATTCTGAATGTATTCCTCCAGGTCCTGGTAATTTCTTTAGCTTAGTCGCCGCTATTGCTTCTTGAACACGTTTAAATTTCAACTATATTCGATCTACGTGTGATATATCTTGCTGTAGTTGTTGTTTTATAAATGCTGTTTTTTTCTCTCATTCTTGATTTCTGATATCTCCCAATTGAAATAATCAAATTTCAATGCATGTTAATACTTTTAATTAGGGCCATTTTTGGGAAAACGACAATATATAGCTAACTATGTAGAAAAGTAGCTAGGTAAAAAAAATTCCAAATAATTTTTAATTTTCACCTCAAACTAACTTATTTAATGAAAAATAAACATAGATATAGTTATTTCAAAACTAACAGCTAAAGTTTAGGAAATTAGTAAAGCTATATAATTTTGTATTTTGTAAACTGAAGTAATGATAAATTTAAAATGTTAACAAGAAAAACGCTTATTTCTTCAAATTTGTAGATTTTTTCTTTTTTATTTTTGTTTAATAAAAAAACTATGCTCAGCCATGAGATCTCTTACAAATGCAATAAGCCAAATATTAGATTATTATTAAAATTTGTTTTATTTTTAAGTGTTGATGAATCAAATAGATAATATTATTGAACTTGTATTAATTAATTAAATGCATAAATCCTACATTTTTAAACATATAGTTCAATTGAACAAATGGATTGCAGATCCAATCGAATAAATCATGTTGACAGTACTAAAACAGTCATCTACGACACTTGACTAAAAAACAGGCAATTCTTCATTAAGGATCGATCCAGAATGTCTGTCTTTCTCATTTACGAATTGGTTGTCAATTTTTTTTATAAAGTTGGCGAAATGGTGGTTTTGTAACTTCAACTTTTAATCAGATTTCTTCCAATAAATTATTGTTTATCAACTGTCAGATGTTACTTTAAAATTTTATTTTTAATTTCAGTTTGGATTATTAAAATATGCAACTTTGAAGAAGCATAAAATTCTGTTTATTTTATTCAAAAGTGTCACTTCTTTCCAATTTTATTTAAAACTATTTTTATTTTAGAAAAATTGGAATCTATTATTTATCTTGTTTTCCTGTCCATACCTTGATGATGTAATTTAGAATATGACAATAGAAGTAGTTGCGTAAAAAAGTAAAAGAAGCCAATTTTGCTCTTCTTTCTATGTATGTACATATGTCACACACGACAAAGCCTCAAGTCAAAAAGTTTCTATGAATTCTGATGTGTTTAAACAGTTATTTTAATCCAAAAATGATATGTTGAAGATATTTTCGTATTAATAAATAATAATCTTATGTTTTAACTACTGGCCATAAATCGTCTTGATGATGAAAATACTGACAATGGAATTGCTCAAGAATGAAACGGGTCCAGCGTTGAAATGTCCTAACCCAATTGGGATTGTCAATTTGTCAATTGTGAATTATGTTATTGAGAACCTTTAACTTTGAAACTGATATACATCGCGGTAACTTTATTCATTGTATATTGGTCTTCTGAATGATCAATAAATTGCGTGGATTAGTATTCCAATTGATCTAATTTAGTTTCTCACTATCTCTACAAGCTTCCACTTAAATTTTACATTTTAAAATGTTTATACTGATCTGGTTTTCCACGATAATATTTAGGTACCTACTATTAAAATTAAAATTTTATTTCACTTACAGTTAGACGTGCAGGAATGCGTCCTGCGACGGTCAAAATAGTAGTTTCATAATTTTGGCTACAGTTTGCTATTGATAATATTTTGATACAAAAACCAACGTCTTTCAAAAAATTATGTTCTAAAAAGATATTTATTGGTTTTTTTACGGATCGTATAGAATATGAAAGTTTAAAAATATTAAAGGTTTGTCTCGAGGGTCCTTCAAGTACTAGACGGGAAGTTTACGGAGGTGGAATTGACGCTGCTGAATGGAAGTTTTATCTACCAGTAAATTTTGAATAAGAAAAATATGTACGAACCTATAGTTAAAAGTCAAGTTAAAATATTGCTACTAATACAAATCATAACGCGATGAATGAGCGATGAATCCAGCATATGAAGTTTTAAAAGAAATTGTAAAATATATTTTAACATTAAATATAGACAGCTTACCACAAACTTTAACATTGGTTTTTTACATTAAAACATTCATCTCTTTGACATGTAATTTAAAAAAGCCGGATTTAATAAATTCAGCATCAGAAAATTGCTTAAGATTCCTTTGAGACCATAGCCGCCGCTGCAATTTTCAGGTTCTTTTGCTGGTACGGTCCTCACAAGCATTTAACATTTCTCTACGTTCTCATGATTTATTTGTAAACTTTAATGTTATATTTCAAAATACTAACAAATTTCTTGTTATTTTCGACATCGTTGAAAGGAGATTCGCGCATGGAAAACTAACTGTTTGAGGTAGGTTTGAAACCTAAAATTTAAATTACAAAACTTCCTCAAAATAATGGTAGTCGACTTTCGTTAAATAATTTAATTACTAACATTCCTTTTATGACCGTCTGCATTTATTAGGTAGAATAATTATATTAGAAAAACATGCCAGTTTAGTTTTGAAATTCTGATACTACGAAGTATTAAGTTTATTTTAATTCAATTCCATTTTGCATAATTAAAACGAAAGGGGAAAAGCACGCTCGATGAATGAGTTAATCGAATTATTCATTTATAATTTGTGCAATAATGAAATTAACTTTGTGTACTAAACTAATACCTACATGTCCCTTTGTGCTGAAGTTTGCCTCGTCACCAGTAGGATAGCGGCTGCACCAACTAGCATCCAAGGCAGACCCATATTAGGACATCTAGAAAAGAAATTAAAAAAATTAATACTTTTGCTTCAACGTTTCAACTTCTCTTATTCGCATTTACTTGTATAAATTTTTAAAATTGAACTTTGTGCTGTTTTATTACATTAAATAAGTAACCAGTTTTAGGTACAAGTACTGCAAAGGGATTAAATTTAATTTAATTTTCTGTAGAAGAAAAGTTGAAAGGATGCACATAGTACATACAGCATTTTACTTAGTTTCATTTTTTGATTTTCATTTAACTGTGAATCTCTTCTGACGTAAATAACAAAAAATTAAGTAAAACTTTGTTAAATTTATAAAACGTTTGCTTGTCAAGTTTTGTCTCGTTCTTAAAATTTTTTTAGTTTTCATTGGCTGCTTTTATATTTTCTTTGGAAATTTTTTTCTAAAATCTTATTACAGTACCTGTAAGGTTTTTGATTACATTTTCTACATTTACAAATATTTTACTCGACCAGATAAAGGTCTATTTAACTAAATAACAGAAGAAAAGTGTACCATCCTACCCCGCACGTCGGGAAAGTTGATACAAACGATAGAAAGGTAAATTATTGTAACTGTAATTTTGTCAAGAATAGATACATTTTGTGGATTAAAATTAACCAATTAAGTAAAGACCTGAAGAAGCGAGTGGTTGGTTAACTGCTCAACTTACCCCTGTAGTACAATAGCCCCGATCTCCCATAAGTAGTCGATTACGAATTTTCTAGAAGTTTAGTGTAATTTGACACTTTAAGATATATTCAGCAAGTTCCTGAAAAAATTTCATGTTGCTATGTTCAACATTTTTAGTCTACAAAATTGGCAAACTTATCGATGTTCAAAAAATTGATGAGATGTCATTAAAAATTTTGAAAGAAAAATATTGAATAACTCAACAACTTTTAAATTTATAAATATTAAAATTTGTTGGTACGAAATTGATTTAAAGTTTCGTGGTTGGGGAGTTACTCTTAGCAATAGACAGACATAAATGACTTTATAATGATTTTCATGATTACAAGTTGTTTTAAAAACTTTGCTATTGATTAAATAACAAAATTATGTTAAAAGCTTTATTTAATTTTTTCGGGTTTTTAATGAGATAATAAATTGAATTAGCTATATCAGTTTTTGCGACGTAAATAAATTATTCATCGTCATTGATTTTATTAAAACAAATAGGATTTTTAGGGGTTTTCCACCCACGAGGGGCAGAAATAAGTTCAAATTACTTTTATTTAGTGTTTTAACCTCATTTTTGATCCTCAAGAGTGGCGTGACTTTTCACTATATATAGATATTATTTCGGATGAATTGGATATTTGGTTACAATGACATACATTAAAAGGGAGTAAATATTTGTGTCGGCTTACAATCAAAGGAAGATTCACGACAAAACAAAACCTCATTAGAGAAGCTTATAATCAACCAATAACAGTGTTAAATTTTGAAGACTTCGAAAACCAACTTCTGCTATTCTTCATTATATTTGCATCCTAGGTATTAAACTTGTAGCCTTCTTTTAATGTATTTTGTTTTTTTAATTATGAAATTTATGTATGAACGTCACCCCATCTTTTAACCTCAAATTTTGCAGTTCTTCTTAGTTTTATTAAGTTTCCTGGCACCCGTTAGCTTATCTATCACACTTAGATACCAGAAAAGCACCTGACTGAAAACTTTACAAAGATGAAAATTATTTTATTGTACTAATTTTTTCTTAATTATTAAGCCGTAGGCCGAGTCGTCTGTAGATATAAAAAAACCCTTACAATAAACTACGTTTTTGTTAGTTAAATTTAACGAATTTAAATTGAATTGTAAATATTTGAAGTCCTTCGTTAGCTGGCCTAGATCTCGCAGACAAACCGGAGACACTAGCCAGATATCTCAGACCTAGCAAACTACTATTGGCAATAAAGTCGATAACTACTACGCCGTTTTAATGTAATTGCCGACGCTTATCCGAAATAAATTTAATTGCTTTATGAAATCACAGCCTGAGTGATTAACACATAGAGAAATATACAACCGATCAAACACTTAGAAATAATATAATAATAACAATAAAGATTTCGTTTTGAATCCAGGTAGTCAATAAATTTTTTTTGTAATCATGTATTTGAGTGGCTTTAGTATTAAATGATTTCTTCCGGTTTTGTGCAGATATTGGAGAACCGCAGGTGATTAATCTGTGTTAATTTTGCATTCAGTTGTTTATTTTACAACTATGCAATTCGTATCGAGGAAGCACCGATAGACTAAATATTAGAGGATTCCCAAAGGATCGAAGCAGTTAATCAAAACTGTTTTATGAGGTGGGGGTGCGGAAATTGCTTTATTGCAATATTAAATTTAGCTCGTTAATTTATTCGTGTTCAGATCACGTCCCTTTTGAACTCGTCATGTTTTAATTTTTTATGAGCCGGCTTTAACAAAAATTAACAATTCCTAATGAATTGCATTTAAAAATACTGTTAAACAAATTTGTAAAAAACGTTGAGTTATAATTACTGTTACGTTACGTTATATTTATGTTATGTTATTCAATTTGAAAGTTAATTTGGTAAAATATACGGGACAAATTCTAATTGGTAATGAAGTACTAAAGCAGTGGTAGAAAATTCAATTACAGTGATTCGGTATTTATTTAGAAAAACATTGAAATTGGAAAATAAATTAATATAAAAACTTTTTCTATTAAAAAAATTTGAATCGAATGTTCTGAGGAGCATTCTAAAATTGGTAATTAAAGCAACAGAAATACATTTGATTTGGTATTTTCTTTTTAGTTATTATTTCCTTTTTTTGTATTGAAAACTCCCATTCGAAAATTCTTAGTCAATTCTTGAAATATGTATTTAGCGCAATAATTTCTTTGCTTTTAAATTTAATATAAATTACAATTTTTTAATTATTAAGTTAGACGAATATAATATAAACAGAGTCTGTAATATTGTAAAATGAACGCATAAAATGACAATTAACATTAAATATGAAAGCAATTTAAAACTTCTAATAAATATAATTTTCTTTATTGCTACCGAAATTACTGCGAGCGCTTGTGGTTTTCCATTTGTTTTGCAAATTTTAAAAATAAAGCTTTCCAACATCTAAAAATTTATACTTCAGTTAATTGCAAAACAAAATTAAAAATCTTAAGATGAGAATTACACGTGTAGAATTTAATAGAAAGTTTAATTCTTCAGTAGCATTTAGGAAGGTAATTTCTTAATTAAAACAGTTTTTTCGTTTTGTAGCGATGAAAATGTAATTTCTCTAGTTAAAACTAAACAAAACGTAAATTTTTGTGTAAAGAAACATTTAAAAATTAAGAAGATAGCGATCCCAAGAGAAAGGACTAAACTAATGTACGGCATTGTAGAACGAAAACGTGATACGGATTTTCTATCAGGAGCTCTAGAAAAACTTTAAGAATAACATAGTTAAACCCAAATAGAACACCAAGGAGAAATTGTCTTGTTAATTTTTTTTAGCAAGATTTCAGATGTGTAATTTAATCAAGGAATAGAAAATCAAATTCCTGGGCACGCCATAGACATTAACCGACGAAGAAGATAAACATCAAAACGGTCATCTTGGTCTAATTGGATACAAATTACAACAACTCAATAATAGAAAATCGAAGTAATTGTATTGTTTGGGTTGCGGTTTTTCAGATCTCCAAAGGGAGTTTAAAAATAATTTAGCCAGGCTTTGTAAGAGTTTTGTTTATTTTTGGGATAGTTTATTTTAAAAATTAATTTCCCGAATAATCAAAAATAAATAAAATTTTAACTGATGAAGTGAGCTACTTCAATATTATATAATTATAATTCAATATCCACAAACCATGTTTTTCTAACAAATTGTAAACCACTAAAATTATATTCAGTTTGAAATTTGAATAATCTTTTCGACAAAACTAAATTACGTAGTATAATCAGATCTGCATTTTGGAAAATCTGAAAAGGTTTTCTTTCAAAATTTAAAAGAAAATTTCGTAAGCTTTTAATTAGAAAAACCTTCCATTATTGAAACGATTTTGTGGTTATTGTGTTTGCTTAGCTTATTAAATTTGAATTTAATATTAATTGTCATTTTTATTTTAGTGCAATTATAGCTGATAGTGAGCAAGTTTAGAAAATTGCCTTAACAACATGAATAATAAATAATACACGAAGGGGCGTTAAAAAAAGCGTCACAAAGAAGGGAAAGAGTACCCTCGTTTGTTACACTTCACCCTATACTAAGTCCCAAGCGATGCTAGTTAATTTTTTCGGACCATAGCTCTACTTTAATAAATCGTATTTTGTTCAAATAACATTATAATTTCTCATTAAGAAAATTTAGTTTATAGTGTAATATGATAATAATAAATTAGTTTATCTGTTATATATTCTATTTGACAGAAAATAATTTTTTATAATATTTTTTATGTGTTAAATCTGCCCGCTTTTTACCCTAGAATTTGATGCCTTTTGTCATTGCCGCCTGGGGTAATGATCATTAACAGCGCACCGTGCATACTCTAAAGTTTGTCAATATTTTTTAATTTTTTTGTGTTTTGAAATTAAATCTTCAAAAGTTGATTAATTTTATCAATACTCAGGCGCCTAGCTAGGGAAAGCTTAGCCTACCATAGAACATTTTAGCCCATTCTTGAAAATTAAAACAACATTTAAAAATGTAATAAATTTAAGTTGTAATATAATTTTTCCCCTACAGAAATATTAAAAAAAGGAATTAAATTAACCAAATCAAAGTAGTGAAAATTGGAGAAAATTACTAGCTTCAGTCGGAGATAAAATGTTATGAGAACATTAAAACCTTAAAACTTTGGATAATTTTTTCCACTAGTAGATCTTTTTAGATGCGTATAAGAATCATCAGTACTCTAATGGGATTTGACATCTAAAACCTGTGAGATGCCTTAATCATAAGTTCTTAATCCCAATTTCCCTTTGTTACTTTTTTGCAATTTTTTTAGTCCTATTACTTTTATTTTCTATTAGAAAAGAATTCAATTTAGTTCTTAATAATCAAAATTCCTTTTATAACCAAGTTGTTTCAAGATTTCCTCAGTGATATAAAAGGTGTAATTAATAAATTAAACATCGATCAATATTAATTACTGCCTAATACCAAATTAACTTTTCTTTTATAGGAAACATAAATTTAAATTTAACTGAGCAAAATAGGAATAATTTTGTATGTAAATTTAGTTCTGTATAGTTAACCTAAACTTAAATTCAAATTTCAATGATGATTATTACCATTTTTTTTTGTTATTTAAAATTTTTTCAGCAAGTTTCAGTTTATGTAAATATTCTTATCGCGTATTATGTATATTTTTGTAAGCATAAAACCGTATTTGTTTAGTTTATCAATTTGTGTTCAAAAATTATAAAAAAAGGATGGAAGTTTTCAGGCGCACTCAAACTTTTTATACGAGGTAATAGTAACGGTGTTATTAAAAGGCGACAAAAATTTTATTTTCAATGACCTACATTAAGAGCACAAAGGGAGTCGATTTTTTAAAATGTCACTAGAATTAATTTTGTCGAAATCAATAACCAAGCAATGAGTTGATACTTAAGGCTAAAAAGTAGACGATATTTGAGGAAAAAAGTTCGGTTTCAGTTTTTCTAGATGTTGGAAAACATAATTACAGTTCATGAATATTTAGCAACGTTTTGTAATATTGTTGAGCCAATTTGCTAGTAAATTTTCAGAAAAGTAGCAAGAAAAGATTGCGAGCTAAATGGGTTTTCTGATACTTGATAAGCTTCACTGATAACCTAATGATCCTTTAACTGCGGCAAAATTCTAGACACGTACTGAAACTTTAAGTTTTTTGTTTATCAAATTGTATACTACACAAAAAGTGTGCAGTTTTAATAATGGAACCTAGTTCAGAATTTCATTTGCTTCCATTTATCTTGGAAATACAACCAAGGTACATACGAACCTATTCCATGTTTATTCATGTTGATCATATCACGTGTCAATCACATAATTATTAAGACTTTAGTGAGGAAACGTTGATATACGCTTTTGTGGCCAAAATACCTTTTGCATTACATGTTGTATTCAAAACTCGCAGCTTTGTTGCTTAGTTTCTCTTCTCCTTTCTGACTTTCCTTTCACCATCTTAAACAAATCTGACACTTGGGATGATACAATATTACACATAATATACGTACATAAAGCTCTTTTACGTTTACAACCAGCTTTTGAATATAAAAGGCTTATTTTATAATATTTCGTTTAAAATTGTTTTTTTAAATTTCTGTGGGTATTTCCTAAATTACCAGTTAAAATTAGGAATAAAAAATTTAAAGCACTTAATTACGCGATACTATTAAAATGTGAGGTACAATTTTTTCTGCTATTTGTCTCAATTCTGGATCTGCGGTAACGCAGTTTTTAATTTGTTTGTTATTTATTTTTTCATAACATTATACCACTGTTTTAATTACAATTTAGGTGTAAGGATTAAAGTTGCTGAAGTCTCCTGAATAATTTACTTGGTATGCCGGTCATGCGATGGTATTTGCTGAAAACCCTGATCTTTCGAATAAAATTATTGAATCATATTATCAAAATATAGGTACTTTATTTCACTACACGGTAACGATTTTTTTGTAGCCTTCCACGTTTGCTTAAAATTATGTTTAGTCTACTAAGCAACTTTATGTCTACTGCATTGGACGAAATTTTGAAATTCTGATTAGCATATAAAATATGTATTATATTACGCGCCATTTTCATTGTTAGCGATGGAACTGATGGCTTTACGTGCTTACCGAAGCATGGAAATGGTCATAAGAAAGTTAGACTCTCTCTCGATTCGAACAGAGTATTTCAGTATTTGCAGTTGATATAAAGCTAATTAGAAATGTTCTATCAAAAAACTAAATATAAGCTAAACTAGTGCATCGTCAGGTGTTAAGATTGGTCAGGTTTTTGATCCAAGCAAACTCTTGTTAATCGAAAGCCAAACAAAGATATATAAAACATGTTGAAGACCAGTTCTGACCTAAGCAGTAGAGACTAAGGCTATAAAACAAACAATGACAGCTTCAGAAATGATAATACTGAGAACGATAGCAGGAGATAACCTAAGCGAGCTAAAGATGCAAAATACAGGACATTGTCAGATGGGCCAGAGCTAGAAAAAGATTTTTAAGAAACCATGTAGAGAGGATGGATAGTGTGGGAATTGAAAAAATAGTAATAACGCAAAGACCTAACACCAGACGACCCCCCAAAAAATCTCCAAAAAGATGGAAGGACAGCTGGACGTCTGAATCCCATGAGGGCACTACTGTGATTAATTAACAGAGGAAGTAATTATATTATCATTAATATGATCACATTTGTAAACTTTTCCTTTCTAAAGAGGTCTTTCAACCTCTTAGTTACACTCCTGATCATTATAATTTTAATACATTTTTTTTTTTTATATTTTATATAATTTATATATATTTTATATTTTAATTTTTTTGCTCATATTTATCTAACACTAGAATAATAGACTATTTAGTAAAATACTACAAAGCAGGTTAAGAGATGAAGTAAAAAGTAAAATTGGAGAAGATCAAAGTGGTTTTATCCCTGGAAGGTGGAAGATCATGTGTAGATAATCTTTTTATTCTCCAACAACTACTGGAAAAAAGAATCTCAATAGAACAAGAGATCCACCTGGCTTTTATAGACCTAGAAGGAGCCTATGACCCGGTACCCAGATGGAAACTTTGGCAAATACTGCACAACATGATCATAAGCCCGTCAATGATTAAACTAATATGACAATTTTATAACGAGAACACCTCAAGAGTGAAAATAGGTCAACAACTATCTAACCAAATTAAAAGTAATAAAGACAGGGGTGTAGCCTGACTCCATTATCGTTCAACCTGTACATTAAAAATACTTTCTTTCTCTCTCTTCAGTCCTTTTACCCTACAAATAGGGTGTGGTGATCCTATAACTAAAGCTTTTTATGGCAGATTACTCTCGGTGGTTTGCCATTGCTTTCCGAAAGGAGAAGGTCATAATGAACTTGGATAAATTTTTGTAGCCGGGTTAGGGATCAAACCTAGGGCTTCTAGCCTAGAGTCCGGTCCTTAGCCCGTTCACTTAGCTCACCTCACCCAAAAATACTTTACAGAACTGGAAAAGAAGGTGTAAAGGCATGAGTGTTTCAATCAATGATGGACATTTGTTTACATTAAGTTTTGCAGATGATCAGGTGGTGAGAGCACAGGACTCATACGACTTCTAGTTCATGATAAAAAAGCTATACACCAAATACAAAATATGGGTTTTAAAAAGACAGAATATCTTGCAGTTAACACCGAAGCTGCATTTGAGATCCTGGTCGATGACGAGGTCCGGGTTGAGCAGGTGGAGTGGTTTAAGTATTTGGGAACCACTATCAATAGAAAGGGTCTGAAAACTGAAAAAATTTAAAATCGTATTCTGGGGGCCAGAAAAATCATAGAAACGCTGAACTCATTGTGGTGGGACAAAAATTTCTCAGATAGAAATAAGAAAAGAGTTGGAATAGTTATGGTCGAGTCGGTCCTTTATTGTTATGGGTGTGAAGTTTGAAGTCTAAATGCGAATATGCAAAGACGACTAAAGGTAGTTAAAATAGGCTACCTGCGTAGAAGTGCCGGGGTGGCTCGCTTACAAGACATAAGAAACAAGCAGATAAAAACAAAAATAAACGCAAAATGAAGAAGTAACTCAAAGGATTGAGAAACGTGGTTTACGTTGGTTTGAACATCTGCTAAGGATGGAGAACAACAGATGGCCAAAACGGTTATTTAAATGGGTACCCTCAAGAAGAAGGAAGCGTAGAAGATCAAGAAGACTGCGGAACGATAGAATAAAGAGAACTATGGCAGTGAGAAACTTGGAGGAAGAAAATGAAACCAATAAGGAGAGGTAGAGATTGGGGATCGAGTAAAAATACCTGAAAAAAAAAACTTACCTTTAATAAAGAATCTGCTAAAGATCATCAAATTTTGGCGTTATTAATATTATTTGACCAAAAATGAAGTTAACCAACAAACGCTCCGTATTAAACGTTTTACAAAAAATTTTATTGATTTTTTTACATTAAAAATTGTTCAATTATACATACGATTCCAAACCAGATTTATTTTGTATGAAAAGGGGATCGTTACTTAACCCGCACTGCAAATTTAAAAATTTCCACTTAACAGAATGATAAAAAACGATCAAAAAAGCAATAATAAATTAAAAATTTTGCGGATCATTTCAAATAGGGCTTAAATTTTTTCAAAAATTGAAAGATTACATGAAAAACATTTAATGACGTTGAATTGACTGTAAAAATAAAGTTAACCCCGCATACATCGAACAAAAAAGAGCACAACTTGTACCGCTAATGTAAGACGACCACGACAGTTGTACTACAGAAGTTCGTGCTTTGTCAAACATGGGAAATTCATCCTTCATGTACTTCTTAGTTATGCTGCAAAGCACTGAGACAGTTTAATTCATTAAAAGTATAGCCCAGTGCCAAAAAATAACTTAAATGTGTAGAATTTCAATTATTACATCAATTTAATAACACTAACCTAAGCACGACCTTTCTTTAAAAGAGCAGATTTAAGCCAAAAGTACCCCCTAAAAGTGATTTTAGTTTGAGGTTAACGCTATCATGATCCAAGTACTACTACAGCTTTTGCATAGTCTGCCATAACATAACATTATTAGCATTACAGAGCACGGTTGAAAGTACAACTTCCTAAAACTTTTTCATAGCACTAAGACTCGTCATCGAGTAAAGAGTGTAATGGTTTTAGTCACTTAGGAGCACAGCCATCATCACGGTGTCGAAGTTGCTTTCAATGAATAATTGTATAGCGACTGTAAGAATGAGAGGCAAACGTTGGGCAACCATCGAAAACGTGCGTCAAAGTTTGAAAAAGAGTAAAGGTAGCGCCGCAGACTCTTGAAGAAGAAGCGAGCACGACGAAAGCGCTGCCAAAAATATTCTTCTACACTACCTCATCACCTCATTGATTTAAGTTTACACGAGGGTATTGAATAAATACCCCGATAACAACCATCAACCAAAAACTGTGAAACATTTTTTGGGTCAATAAAGTTCAGAACTGACGCTCTCGGATTTAGCTTTGAGGTGCAATTTAAGTACAAAAAGTGAAGTTATTTATTCTTAATTTTCTTGGATTTGACTCGAGATGCTACTTAAATTCGTCTCAGTGAGGTAGGACAACGTATCTTTGAGCATTGTCAACCACACCCAACTTGAAGCATAAGTAATATCCCCTCGGACGGCTAATGGAATGAGTCATCATGATCGCTTTTTGTGCATAAATTAGAAACTTTAAAATCGATTATTAGCTAAACTAATCGATATTGGTGATTCCTTTGCTATTAAATTGCTTAAATTTAATGTCATCTATCAAATTTCGTTGAGTTTCCTTCAATAAACGTAATAATTTTGAGTCCTGATTATGTAACTAGAATCTTAAAGTTGTATAATTTATTCAGTTCAGTAGCGTCGCTGACAACAGGCAGCTAGGTCAGGTTCCAAAAATAATACATCATTTTTATGAAATATAAAAATTTTGTTAATGAAATATAAGGTAATGCTTTACATTCCATAAAAGTAGTAAAACCCAAATTATTTTGTAGAAAAATACCAGAAAGGTCAATAACTCAGAGCAAAATTACACCGGGTTCTTTTAATACGCCCAAATCATGAGAAGCTGTTAAGTGGGTGATATCTACTATAAGTGATTTAGGGATAATTTAAATGCGGTAACATAAGGGTTAAAGAACAGCCGGTGTTAAACGTTAAGCCCGCTGAACTTGAATAATTTATGTTGTAAGATTTTTCTTATAATATATTTTTAAATAGGTTCAATTTTTTATTAACCTTGTCATAACTTGAAGTCTCCAGGTGAGTTATTGACTTTATAAAAAAATGGCATTTTAACATGCCTTTTTTCTATTTGGGGCGGTGAGATCCCCAACAGCGCCTATTGACAAGTACGGCTAAGCTCAAGTCATTTTTATAATTTTCTTTGTTCTTCGAACTGTAGTTTTGCCAAAACTTTGCCTTTGCATTCAAAAAACGTAAAAAATTTCAACAAAAAGAAAGGAAAACCGGGGTTTAAAAATTAGTGTTTAACACTTGACTTGCTCTCAGAAGCACAGGTACAGCAACTTGTAATATTATTTTAATGAACACGTTTGTATTCTTCAAGTTTTTCAAGAGTTTCAGAAGTTCTCTAAATATTCTCTCGTATCTACACAAGTTGACGCTTCATTTAGTGAAACTTTAATCACATTTATCTCACAGCCTAAGTCCTCACAAAGCCGTCTCCATTGATTAAAGTTAACTTTAAAATAAATAACTTTCAAAACTACGAAAAGTAAATTTTTTTGCGAATCGTGGGCATTTAAGAAATTGTTTGCATTTAAACGGATAATTAGGTAATATATCTTTTATTTATTTTATGAACATACACAGCTATGGGGGTGGCTACCCTTATAATTGGTAGACACAAATAGGAGCTATCTTGTGCGGCACCCCAAAAGAAAAAACTTCCGGAAAAACTAAAATTGGTTACCCAATTACAAAAGTGGTGATGAAAGTTCTCTAATAACTTATCCTGCGTCATTGATTAAGTTTCAGGTATCGCTGTCCACATCATGTCGCAATCATTCATGTTTAATAAACTAGCCAATCTGGAAATACCTTTTTCCCGAAGTCAACATCAAAAGAATGTTACCGAAATTTCATATCTTACCGGACCATTGAATTCTACAATACAACAAATTTTCTCCGAGAATATGTCGAAACTTTTCGAAAGTTAAAAATATTTTTAGAAACCTTTAATTTTCATTTGTAACTTTTTGTATGAAATTAATTATTCGTAGTATTCGTCGTATTCGTATTAAACTTTCGTAAATGGAAAGAAGAAAATTGCTTATGATGAACAATAAAAATGTTTTATTTGCAAATTTATGACAAAAATTATTAACTAATAAATTTTTTCTGGTTATTAAAGCATTGTCAAGTACGAAACGTCTGACTTTTATCGGTTAATATTGCGGAAATATTTTGGACACCCCAAAACTTGATTATGTATTTGTGGAATATAAGCGAAATGATAATGCAGCAATTAAGCAGCTCTTTGCTTTTTACAACTTAAGAGACCAGAAATCGTGTAATCACACTAACGAAAGAACCGAGTCTTAATAAATCAAATTCGCAAGAATGTCGTTATCCTTAAAATTAATGATGGGAGCTTTTTGATGTGTACTAAAATTAGCTCAAGTTTTTATCATGCTGATATTAATTACAACCGAAACTAAAGGGTTTTTTAATGGTAAAGAACAGCTTTTCTATGTTTCCTTGGTTTTTATGTTAGAATTCAATTTAAGTTCTGCAGTTCTAGCATTTTTGTATAGTAAAATAAACCGCATTTTGATAGTTTGGATACGGTTTGCAATTTAGGTTCACGTAGACTTGCTTTTGCTGCTGATCAATAATCTGCTGCGGTATACCACACCACATACTGCAAAGTTGTATCAAAAATTTGTCTTTCAGTTTTACAGTAATTGTAATTTTTAACGGAAACAATCGACTCCAAACATATTATCGATTGCAAGGATGCAATTAGAGACTTATTAAATAATGCACTCCTTCACGTGGTAAATATAGACCATGCCCAGACAATTGATTGTTGGAATTAACTACCCACTTTATAAAAATGTTAACATGACAATTTTATTCCAGAACCGTAAAGGTGTAAAATTCGAAAACGAAATGAATTTGTGTCAATTTTAAGTTTTCAAGTCAACAACACTCAGGATTCATCCTTGTTGGAATGTTTCCAACGATGACAAGTTCTATAATACTCGAAGACGTTTCTTCTAAACATTTTTCAAGTCTTTATGCTATGAAATATTGATATTTAATTTAACGACTTGAAAAAGCGTCTATTTAGTTCGGTATAAATAAAATATTAATTGAAGTTTTGTTCTTGCGTGACAGACAATATTGGATTATAAAAAACTTATGTGTTCTAAAAATAAACTACTTATTGAAGAATTCCATTATTGATTGTTGTGGTTGTGAAACTCGTAGATACCCGATTGGTTACTAGAAAACCGCCACTATTTTTACCTACCCCGAAAATAAACAAATACGTTTTAGATGGATTAAAATTTTCCTCAATATTTAATGCGTGTAAATGGTTGTTTTCTTCACAAAAAAATAGTTTTAAAACATCACAAGTGGGATAAGCTGCTGCAGGTTTTTCACATGCGAAAACAAAGTGCTACATAAATTTCGAAATTAATTAATTAAATTCTTGATTGATGAAAAGTGCTTCCAAATCTCTTGACTCCTTCTTTCTCCACTTCACAATAACACTTCTCTTTCATTCAAATTGATCTCGAAGTTCTGACAACTCAACTTTAGTTTGTTAAATATTGTTTGAGGTGGTCAAGTGGCTCTTGTGTTCAAAAGTTTAAGAGGTTTATCTTCCGTTGTGGTTAAACCTTTTTTGAAGTTTAAAAATAATAAAATAATTAAATAGAAAATGTTAATTTAAATTTATTTTAGTTCATTCAAGAAAAGTTATGTTGAAATTAAAGAACGGTATGAATGAAGAGTGGAAGTCTTGGGAGTTTTTCTCGAATTTTAAAATATTAATTTAGCTATGATAAGTTGTCGTTAACCTCAGATGAAATCAAATCGGAACGAGCCGAAGGCGAGCGGAGAATTCTGATTTGGTTATATAGTTTTAGTTCAGATTTGCGAGTGGCATATTTAAATTATCTTTGTAAACCTCTGAAAAAGTGAAGATAAAATTATGAAATTTACTGGGTTACTGAAATCTAAAGTTTGAAATTTTTATAACAATACATTTCTTAAAATTTGACTATTTTAACCTAATGGATCAGTAACAGTTTTTGAAATTTGGTTGCCGATTAAGATGTAATTTTAGAGATGAAATCAATCTGTTAAATTTTTGTGTTTTTTGTGACCTTTAAAAGTCAGTTTTCGATAGTCTGCTTCTATTTTGAGGCGGATTCCCACACTTTCTCTTTGTAAACTCAAAGAGCTTATTGATTTAGGGGCGTACTAGGTAGGAGTGCTGTTGGTCTGTAGTTCCATATTTTAAGGTATGGCGTGTAAAATACAAGAAAATGAGTATGAATGCTGGGGATCTAAGAGTTCAGATTAGCCAGACTAGATGTTAAAAGGCTACAGCTTCTTATTGTAGGGTTCAGTATTTAAAATGTGAAGAAATAGATGTAAAACTAGTAGTCAAGTAAAGCCACATGTAAATATTATAATTAAATTCGTTTTTATATTTTCCATTTTCTAGAGTTTGTTAGATCAGCCAGACCAGCAGTCTGGCGTAAATCAAACACGGATGACTGTAGCGCGGAAAACCGCGGTTGAAATCCTGATTGCGTCTGAAATTTGCTGTGATCTAAAGAGTCCAATATCGATCTGTGGACTATGGGGAAGGTAACGGGAAACCACTCCATTAATATTTCCCTAGTAAAAGAGCTCTTGGCTTTAACCAGTAGGATCTTACCAACGTCCGATATCGGATACGGTACTGGAAGAAGAAGAAGAGTTTGTTAGGTATACTCCCAACAACAAGACGGTACCTCTCAGAAGCAAAAAAAACTTTTCAAAATTAATAACAACACACACTTGCTTTTTGAAGAGTCATATTATTGCTAACTTACAGGTGCGGGGGGAGGGGAAGCAAAAAGCGTTAAATTGACAATAATTCTCAAGATACGCTGTACGATAAATTGCTCAATATTTGTGTTACTGCTTCGATGTCCTTTCTGTTCTTCATAAGCGACAAAGTAGACGATTAACCTCTTCTTAATATCAAAGTTATGTTGCGCTAGCGCGGTGCCAGAGTTCTTTATATCTTGAAACAATTGAAATTTTGCAATTGAAACAAAAATTGAAATTGAAACATCTTCTAGAAGTGCGACTACAAGAATATGTCATCTGTTCGTTGGCTTCTACATCGTTGGTTGCTTCGTCTAAAAAATACCATGCAATTTCAAAAATTAAATTAAGCAACGAAATTAAACTCAAATAAATCTTCTCCTTTTTGCTATATGTACGTACGGAGGCAGTGTTGTCACCGTTAGTACATATGTACTTTTTCAGTACTTTTTAACCTCAAATAAAAGTTTGTACTACCTCAAAAAATTCAGTATTTTTTTACTTTGGTGACACTATTTAGTACTTTTTCCGACTTTTTCTATAAGAACACTGACAGACAATTTAAATTACCTGCAAAATTTGAATTTTCCTTAAAAATTTCAAATATACTTCGCTTGCGCACAATCTTTTTAAAGTCATTTTTAAAGTTTCAGGTGCAAGGTAATTAGGATAGACGCTAAAATGCAAATTTTACGATTGAAACCTCGATTAATTCTGAAAAATCATATTAAATAAGAGAATTAGGTGAGGAAGATGGCCTTAAAACCACCAGTTTTTTTAAAAATCGATTTTAAAAACTTAGATTTTTACAGCAAATTTTAAGCCAAGTCACTCGTGATTAGTGAATTCAGGCGTTCTGTCGTCAGTCCGTGTAGATTAAACTACTCTAAGCTTTGCGCAAAGTGATGCTATGCTGTAGAGGCAATAACCGAAGCTACACTTGCATTGGGATGCTTCAGCAGTGCACTTCAAGCAAAAATCATGGTTTTCAATAGTAAATGTGCCGGAAAAATGGCTGAAAGCGCCCGAGCGCAGCGAGGTATTCCATACCCCCCAGACTCCCCGGTTTTACGCCCGTTTCTTTACATTTTGGAAGAGAAAATTTAGACACTTTAGAAAATAGAAACAATTTTTTAAAATTATATCAAATATATCTAATTGAAAAATGAGATAAAATTAAGTATTGTGTAGTTTATTTTTCTTATAAGATCTTTCTCTGACTTGGATAATGGCAAGGGGGCAGCTACCTTTTTTACCCCTCTCCTCGGGCTCTAAGCCGTTTAAATTTTTTTGAAATATTTAATATTTCACTCTAATAAAACTGTGGAATATGCTAATAAAAAATGTTTATCGTATGGCTGCAGTAAAATTTTAACTTTGGTACCTTTTACTATCATTTAGTATTTTTTTAGGTTCCAAGAACTAACTTTTATTTTTTAACTGAGGCAATGCTGGTACGGAGTCTATGAACAGAGAGGGTAGCTAGCTTTAAATATTAGGGTAGACTACAACCCCTTACTATAGAGCACCATGTATAAAATGTTTGCAAAATCGGATAGGTTAGGATTGTAAGAAATACAAGATGGGGCATTTAGATTTGATGTATTTCAAATGGAACTCAAATTATTAATATGGAAGGAAGAGGACCAATAAATTTTAATATAGTATATATTATAGTGATAATGGAATTTATTTTTAAAAAGTAGTACAGGTTACTTGGAAAATGATTCTGTCAAATGCCCTCCGTGTTGAACCACTTAGCTTCTAAACAATCATGATTTTGTAAGATGAAAGATCAAATCTTGGTTGAGAATTTTTGTAGACTCCGACGTGACATCCCAAGAGCTGGAGCACGACGTCTGGTAGAGCGCTTTTAGTTTGCAATAATAACTTGCCTCACACGCTCCACTTTTTCAGGAGTGCAAATCATAATTAGCCTACCTTTCAATTGTGGCTTACATGAACCAGTCGTTCGAAAAAGATTCACCTATTGCAATATTGAGTTACCAGATGGAACTGCGCCGAGCATTGAAAAGTTGAAGTGTCGGCAAAAGGCTCTCCTCACTGCAATTATGAACTCTTCAAAATTGGAAATAATGCAAAATTTCTTCTTAAAAAGTTATTTTGCTTACAAAAATTTGACTCTTAAATTACATTCCCTTTAGAGCCCACTGAAAAATTATTTTGGTGGAAATTAATCTACATTGTACTTCTTAATCTATCATATCTTGTAAATGTTGTTTTTATTTTTATTTCTAGGGTGAGCTAAAAAATTTTTAAGTAGACCATTCCAAATTTAAACATGGTATTTGCTGTGTGCGTTGCTCTTGCTGCTCTCTGGTGGCTCAAATAAACAAAATAATTAGGACTCTTGACATATAAAAAGCTGGCAAATTTTAAGCTTTCAGGTAGGGAGTTGCGGGTCATAATCCTTTTAAGTCCATTTTAATCACATAAAGCAAGTCCCAATTTAGTTCTATTACCGGCCACTCCAAACGCTTTGATCGATTTTCGTATTCCCTCTACACCTACGCACACAGCGAATATGACAGATTTACAGGCCTAAAATGCCCTTGGTGTTTTCTTGCTTACCTAACCTGTCTTGTAAACTTTGCATGTATCACTTAAACGAGTTATTGTCGAAAAATTTCTTTGAGAGAGCTAAGTAGAAACCTACAGAGAACTTTATAAGACTTCCGGAATGCTTAATTCTTGGATGGATTATTATTTATAAAGAAACAATTTTATAAGCTATGTCAATATTCTCACATTTTTGAGAAACAAATTAAGTTTCCAATCCACTCCTGATTGAACCCTAAATGTTTTGTCAATTGAGTTTGAATTATAACTACTTTTTTATTTGTTAAAAGAAGAGGATAGTGATCAAGTAATCCTGTAAAAAACAAAGGGTTGCATTATCCAATGTTATATTACTACTAATACACTTAACCATAAACCGCTTAATAATTTTGGTTTGAAGCAAGCAAAAATTCAAAAAAGAAAAAAATAATGGGAAATTTGAAAGTTAATTGCAGCATTACACATCATTAACTTGAAATGTTATTTGCAGTGATTTTTAATTTTGATTACTTTTTCTGTTAAGGTCATAAACTTCATGCCACCTGAAGAATATTAAATTCAATTTTCTGCTAAACATCGTAAATTTTCTAAAATGTTAAAAATAAAAGAGTTGAGCGAGCTTCTCTTATATGTGCCCTGCTATTCAATTATACGTCGATCATTCAGTCTGCACAATAAAAACGCTTTAACAACTTTAGTCTGCTGGCTTCATTACTAAAGAGTACTTTCACACTTCAAAAAAACTGAAAAATTTTTTTGCAAAGAAATAAATTATAAACGCGTACTACTTAAAAAGTTATTATATAAATTTCCCCACGTTCTAAGCATTTCCCGAAAAATTAAAGTGTTATGCCTCAAAATACGCTCTGAGAATGTTTATTTAACCGCGTGCGACAAAATTAAGTCCACAACTGTAATACTTTTTAACCTACGAGGTCACATCCGGATAAACAAATATATTCCATGACAGTAACTCATATCCTCTTTTCAGTGCGGTGGTTTATGAAAGGAAAACGAAAGGTCAAACAGAAAACGGAAGTAAAATCGTGGTAACTTTTTTTTTAATAAAAAATTTTTAAAGACATAATGGTATAAGAAAATTTTGGAAAACTTCCAAAAGGAAAATCTTTATTTCTTAAGTTTGTGTTTAGTGTTTTAATGGAACGTAACAAAATATTAAGGGATCAATATTTTAGGCTATGTTTTCACAATAAATCTAAGTTTCGTTATGAAAAAGAAAAAAACTCATACGTATGAAAATTGCGCGAGAAAGTTTTGCTATATCTTTTTATTAAGATTTTGAATCCGTAATGTTATTGAGAAACACAATATTAAAGTACAAAAAGCATTATTATATTATTAAATTGCATTTCAAATTCAAATGTAATTGAATAACATTGTTGGGAAATGTGTGGAAATTGTTTTGTTTACATTTCAAGGAAATTGGGTAATTTGTGACCCTGACATAACCCTTATATTTGGTTGGATGAATTTAGGAAGACTAACATTTTTTTAGGTGGACTTGAAACTGGAAGACGAACAAATGTTTGCGCATCAGTTAAATGCGATCTGAAAAGACAAAACAAAGTCCTATTTCAACAACTTTTTTATTGGGAGATATTTTTAATGGAAATTGCTTACTAATCACTTCAATTTGGTCAACTTTTAGAAATATGGTCTTTTCTAAATTCTGAAGGGATAAACTGCAGTTGATAACTTGGTATTGTAAAGAGATATAAAAGTCACGAAAGCATACACTTTAACCAAGCCAATCAAGATTTGAATTAGATTATACCTGCATGTGTATTGTGGAAGACGACGATTCTGAAAGTTTGCTCTGACTGCAAATCAGTTTCAGATTTTGTCGCAGAAAACTTTTAAAATATATTCGAAATGTATTAAAAATTCGATCAGAAATTTGTAATACTTTTCGTTGGATAATAATTTTTAACTATCGGATAAGCCACTTCTCAGTTTCATTTACGGTACTTCACAATTTTCTTTAAATGGGAAAGCTGTTTATGTTTTGTAGTAGTTTTAGTTCCGTTATGTACTAAAGGTATTTAGTTTCTCTGTCTGAAAGTTTGTAACTGGGATTTATGTCTTAACCAACTTTTAAATCTATCTTCTTTCATTTTACTACTGCAAGGTCGCATACTTAATTCCGTATAAATTGTTTTCGTTAAAGTTGTGACAATTATTAAAGCGAAGAGGTTCGTTAGATTTTTTTACCTTTCCAGATTTTACTCGGTGAAAACAAAAATATGGTATAGAAACTGAAATAAAAACTCCAATAAAATAAAAGTTTTGTTTCAGTCGAGACAAACTGAGTCTAATCGAGTTTATAAGGTCCATCAATTTAGTCATTGCATCCATTAGCCTAAATTGTGTTTGGTGTTTTATGATTCCCTTTTAATGTTTAAGACTTATAGCCACGGGACTGTAGACGTAAGTTTTATAGCTTCTCCATAAATATTTTTCGTTCAGTACGAATTGTCTTGTTATTTAACATAATCTGAGTTCCAACTATTCAACCATTTCCATCAGACGGTTTAACGACGCCTGGAAATTTTCCTTCTGAGGTCGTTAATTATTTGGGTTTTAGTAAATAACTACGAAAAAACTAACAGAAACTTTGAAAAACAAAATAATGTTTATTGTGCACTTTTAAATGATTTACAATTTAGTTTATTATAAAATTTTTCGAAAATCGCCAAATAAAGTCGCAATAAAATAAAATCGGTTATGCAGTCAAGCAAACTCACCAATTTTTGTCATTAATTTTACCAAATGTTTTTATTGATGTATTATTTCAAATCCTAAAAATAATATATGATCTTAGATTTGTATTGGGAAAGTTACACAAAGTCGACTTTTTAGAACTTTTTAAAGATTATGACTTTCTATAACGGAATTATTAACGTTTTACTCGTTCTCATTGCTTTTTGTTATGCCATTACTATTTTGGGACATATGAAATTCTATTAGTAAAATATTTTGTGTAAATTTAGTTAGATATTAATGCTAAGATGCATGGGTTTGATTTATGTAATGTAGGGGAAGGAGGGGCTAATGTGGCTAATTAAATTGTTCAGCGTTTCGATGTTGTCGATAGATTTCAATCAGTTCTTATGAAGTAGCAAACATTAAAAAGGACATAAAACAAACCCATAGATCGCATAGAATTCAATTTTTTTAAATTATCCACATGATGTGTTGCTTACTAAAACATACTAATTATTGTACATCCGTGCATGAGACCATGATAATCTGAACTCCAATTGAGACCGTCCCACAGTAACTTTTCCCAGCGTCCCGGCGGCTTAGTCCGCCACTGAACTTTATTATATCAAGTTAGTACCAACCACTGTAAACGTCGTTACAGATCAATCATGAATTGAAGTAGAATCATTTGAAAAAAGATGTAATTGTTTGCTTTGTTGTAAAAAGCTTTATCCATAAATGTATTCGTCTGTAGTAATAAAAGACGACATTATTGTATAAAACTACATTCAAATTTCTTGTCGATACAAGAAGACAGCGGCGTCACAAAGGCGTGTCTAGCCTACCCTAGACGAATAAAATTACAGTTGTTTTTATTTAAAATCATCTAAGAAAATTTTATCAGTTAATGGCCGATTTCAAAAACGATAATTAAAATTTAATCACCGATTAACTTTATTAAACTTTATTTAATCAGTAATTAAATTACAATTGTCGTTTCTGCAAACCAGCCATTAGTGTTATTGAGTTTTTTCAAATTTGCATAGACGACTTTTTAGTGACATGACGGTAGAGGCACACCATAATTTCTTGGGTAATCTTAAATAAAAGCAACTATAATTTTCTCTTGATTTATTGCTTCACTCTTTAAAAATACATTTACATTAAATATATACTTCTACCTGTTATAATGGAAGAGGATTTCAAACTTGCATTAAGAGCAATAAATGTAAATTATCAGAAAATTTAGTAGGCACTTCCTAATATAATTTATTAAGACTTTGGACATGTGTCAATTGTCCCAGTAATAATAGTAACAAAACAATACATAAATAATCGTACTAGTGCAAATGTTACTTCTCAACAACATATCTTTGCTTCATGTAGAATTTATAGGCTAACCTTCCATAATAATTATTGAAATTTAGAATTTATTGGTCAAGTTGTGGATCCTAAATATTCTAAAGCAATAAATTTCGGCATTTATTCATTTTTTAGTTTCCATTGAATTGATAACAAAAAATGGGGTTTAAAATGTTTCAAAAAATCATCTGCGGCGCTATTTACTTTTTACTATTCCTACAAACGACTTATTGATTTTAAACAGCGGCAAAACAAGAAGATTTAACGCTTTAATACGATATTTTAAAACAAGTCCCCTCCAAATCTTTTTCTAATAAAAAGAAGCTACCAACACCGTATTGCTCTTATTGTACCAAAACCAATGTTGTAAACAGCGCAGAGTACATCTTTTTCTGTTGCAGATAGTGGGACGACCTAAAGGGAGAACTTGCCAAAATCTGATGGGCACCATGCTGACCGACGAACGGGGCTGGAAAGGATGGCTGGTCCAATCCGAAATATAATGATGGCAGAGGAAGTTGAAGTAGTGCGCACAAAACCAAGCACTTAAAAAGATGAGAAACCCAAAAGGGCAAATAAACCTCTAACGGCATCCAAACGAGAAAGTTCAAAAAATTCAAATGGCATTCGAGAAATTCGAAATTCAAGAAATACGGGAGAGGGCTTTTAGTGGGAGGAAATCTTACACTACCAGTGAACATGGCCCTTCTGGTGTCTTTTAAATATTTCTCCTTTCTTCAGCAAAAAAAGAAAAAAATTAACCTTTTTGAATTTTTTTATGATTATAATAATTGTAATAAAGCCTAGCTCAGCAAATCCTTGATACATAGATAATGTCCCAGGCGGCACACTGTCGTTATAATGCCGTCAATTGTTGGTCATTATTCGTCGGCAACGTCAAGTGCCGAATAACTGACGTAACTTTCAGGACGAAAAGTTGACGTCGTTAAGAAACGTTGTTTGGACGTCTTTGTGTTGTCATATAAATTTCCAAAATTTTGAATATTTCTAGTGATGATGATATTATAAATCCAGACGGGACACTGTCGTTATAATGCTGTTATTCTTCGTCGTTATTCCTTCGCGACATCAAGGGCCGAAGAACTGACTACATTATGACGTGCATTTTAAGACAAAAGTTGACGTCGCGTCGTTAAACAACGTTGTTTGGGCGTCATTCTTTAGTCATTTAAATGTCTAAAATTTTAATCAGTTTTAATTTTGAAAAACGATCATCATGTAAATATTCCGAAGTTAATGGAATTTTGACAGGTTGTTTGGAGGTACTTTTAGATGTGTATCCTAAGTTTTTGACCTCGAGGACCCTGTGCTAACTTAAGGGAGGGAGGGAGAGGCTAGAAACTTCAAAATTTTCAGACAGTTTTTTTGCTTATACCGCGTAAACAAAGCATATTTAGGGTACTGTAGTTCATTACAAGGTTGTAAACACTAAATTTTCAAAAATGTGGTTAAAGGAACCAAGTTCTATAGACTCAATATTAACCAAGATACAGCTGATCAAAGCTAGACAAAGTTTCTCAAAATGCAAATAAATGGCCAAAAAACGTAAATTTCGTCCTTATAATTAATTAATACTATCATTTCTATGTCAGTTATGTTAATCCCTTATCAACATCAACATCTTGAAACTCGTTGAAACATATATGACTACCCTCCCCCACTCCTCCCCCTCTAATTCTACTAAACGTAAAGATGCCTCGTGTTAATGTAAGAAATGCCAATTAAAATGAGGCATTTTCATATTTGGTTGATATAATTCAGTTTAGGCCCTCAAGATTTTACAGGTTTATCAAGAGTATTCAAAGAATCGTCGCTTTGCTAGATGTTTTGCCTATTTGAAGAGTCGTCGTTAGATGTTGCGTTTATTCGGAAAGTTGACGTTAGATGTCGCGTTTATTGAAAGTCACCGTTAGATGTCAAAAAATGATTTAAGATTTAAATTTGTAAAAACGATATTTCCGTAAATAAATAATGTGGTAAGCCACGGCAGTGGAGTGATGTGATCGCTGGTTTCGCTACGAGCGGAAATTCTGAGTTCAAATCTCGGACGCATCAGAATTTCTTAGCTCGGCTTTCCAGTGGACATTCTCATTCCGTGGTGAACCAAAAAACCAACCAACCAAATTACCCAATCCAAAAATACTGAACAATTTAAAAATTAACATTTAGAAGTGCTAATAACCCAGTAGTTGATGCACGTTAAAATGTAAATAAAAAAAATAATAATGTGGTGTTACAAATTTGTACTTACTGTTTTTTTTTTCAATAAAGTATTAAATTATAATTTTAACCTTTACATGACGTCATTTATATTAAGTCATGTAAGGTCAATTTGACGTCTCTAGTAACGTACTACATTGGTTACTGCTTGACGTCGCTAGGGCTGTGACATTTATCCGTTAAATTGACGTAATTTGTACGTTATTTGCGACGTCACCTTTGGTCACTAAAAGCATAATAACTGACGGCATTATGACGCCAGTGTGCCGTCTGGGGTGGAGAATAATTTGAATAAATAATTATTTGATGCTATCACTGTTACAATAATAAATGTTATTTTTTAATGCTATAAGGAATTGATCAGGTAAACGTAATTATATTGATTTCATTACACAAATTTGACACATTTATTGTTATTGTATTAAAATGTAAGATCAAAGATTTAATTTAAGAAAACCTTGTTAAATACACAGAGGTACATTTAATTGCGATGTAATTCCCGCTCTAACACCCTGTATAAATAATCTGATCTAAAATTGAATATATTAAATACTTTATATACGCTTAACGTTAGTGATTCAGAGAATATTCCTTAGGTTTAAATAAATCTTTTGCAACAAAATACTTGTTTATAATTTAGACGAAAAAAGCACTTCGCGTATAAAAAAAATTGTTATCAATTAAAGGGTTTGCAAATTTAATCATTAAACAAGTTCCTGTTTTATTTTTTAGTGGTATACCCGTTGCCCATTTACAAATTTAATCCTTTAACACCAGTAGGTGAAATTTTATTAAAGTTAATCTCCAATATCTTCACATCTGGAGCGTTCTCAACACAAAAACACTTTAATACTCAAGATTTGGATCTGGCTACTTCAATGGTGTGGTTGAGAACCCCACTATACTCTTTGTTATTGGCAATTCTAGGTAAGTTATCTAGATAAATTATTTACAAAAATGAAGTTTACAATAATTAATTAATTTTACTTTGTTTTTACAGGTTTTTAACCACTCGTGGTGCAAACAAAATCATCGATATTACTTGACTTTCAAATTCAACTTTTACAATGGACCACTCGAATATCTAATAATTCTGGAAGCATCCAAATTTTTCTATTAATAAACCTGTCACGGTTTTATTCACAAATTTTTACTTTTTTTTTAGAAAATTTGAGAATTATTATTTATCCTTTTTCATTTCTATCTTGATATAAGATTTAGATGTAATTCAAAACACGACCAGATAAAATCTTCTCACTAAAAATGGGGGAAAATATCTACATTTTTACAGTAAAATATGGGCAATCCTTTCAAGTTGAAAAAGGCGACCGAATCACAAGGGCGGCTATGTACATTGTTCACGTCTATGGCTACAAGAATAATTTATTAATTAATCATGTTAAAGGTTACTTATCAACTAAATAGTTTGATATTGCACATAAAAATTGTGATTCTCAGGAATGCACTTAAAGATTTGCCATTGGGATAAATTAATCATAACACTTCATTAGTGAGCGAATGGCTGAGCGGTTAGCAAATTCTGTAGATTTTCATGTCAATATTGAGTATTCCCTTTCCAAATATCTACCAGGAGCCTGTTTAATAAGTAAATCGTGTTCAAGTTTCAATTAATTAATTACTATTATGACTAATACACAACATTGACAATTATTCTTAGCTACGCTTGTAAAACAAGATACTTTTAGGTAGCAGATTATATTAATTATGGTATTTCCAATATTCTAATTATTTGTAATTTAAAATGTAACCTGAAAAATGTTAGTTTAATGATCATTATGTACCAGGCTTTAAGTAATCGTCAAGGTAGGTGAAACTACCGCTGTTCCACGTGTTCCGTAGAACCAAAAAAAGTTAAAATTAAACAATAAGAATAAAACAAAGTAAAATTATTTATTCGATCATCTATAATTTAAAGCAATTAATTATAAATTACTAACTAATTAATAACTAATTTTAAGCAAAAATAAAGATCGTGTATTCTTGTAGTTGGAATCAGGCATTTTAACCCTCAACAGGAAAAACCGATAGACAAATTGGAAATTACCCATTTTCAAAAATCTTAATATTAGTTACATTGAGGGCCACCAATTCGGAAATATTTTGTTCTACAAACCAACAAACAATTGCAATTCAGAATGGGTATTTATAGAACAATATCTTTGAAACGTAAAATTAAATTATTCAATGTAATTTTACTTGTTACAAAGGAAACATTTTAGAAGTTTATTTAATTCTGACTTTATAAAAGAAAACTGACTGCTGATGAATATTTAATAAAAATCGTTTTTTTAATTTTAAATTTTCGAAGACAAGTTGATCATATAAAAATTATCAAAAGTATATTAGATTTTCATATTTAGAAACAAAAAAATTGAAACAAAGAATGTTTGCACTTTCCTTTTAAGTAGTTCATTGCGATTACTAATTAATTTATTAAACCTTGAAATTTTGTTAAAATCGTTAAAGGTTTCTTCATGCACGTAAATATGCTAATACGAGTGGTTTAATATGAACTGTGCCAACTCCTGCTATACATTGGAAAATAAATACACTGCAGATATCCAAATCGATGACGGCCCTCCTGTAGAGCTTTCACTCGTACATTCAGAAACAACAAGAGACAGAAACCATTAAACGGCTAATGCAGTTTTTTATTTACAAAAATGAGGTTTTAAAAGGCTTTCAAGGTGAACCTGCTAACAATGCTTCCTATCTGCACCGTGTTAGCATTAATTGGTTGGCTCATCTAATTACAGACGAGCAAATTCTCTAACGGTGTCACGACTGAAAAAGTTTAAAATCACACAATACCCCTAACAATAGGTACGCTTACCATTCAGCAACTTTTATTACTATAAAAATAGATTGGCTCAATTGCAATTTCAATTAAGAAATTACAAGCCACAAATTGGTTTCGTAAACCGCAAAGTAGGCTAAATCCAAAGATCCAATAATACACAATTTGCTCACGTTTGGTCCTTTGTAAATATTTGTTTAAAAAAGTCAGCCAAGAAAATCATTGTTTAGAATTGCGATACAACAAAGCAAAAATAATTTTATAGTTCCCGAACCGTGTGATGCATTTAGAGTGGGCGTCGTTGTTTTATACGTTGGGTCTTTGACACCTTTATAGTGTTTAAGATTAAAATAAATTTATTGATCCAACTAACACTTGGAAATGCACAAACTTTCTACAGTTACAATAATTTATTTTCGTAATTGTATTAATATACGTCAAATTTAGTAAAATAAATGAAAATTACCTTTCTAATGGAACCCCCGATGCTGAGTGTGGTGAGCTCAGCTCGACCCACTCAAGTTTGGTAGCATTTCACCACCCATATCTTGTTTTTCTTTTAACACCATTCCAGCTGTAATTCTGAAAGCATTAAAATTTAATTTTAAATTAAATCAAATAAAACAACTTGAGATAAATGTAACAAAGAACTAAATAACAACTTCGAACTCTAACAACGCAATAACCTAAATATTATTTTGTAATTAATTAATATCAACGAAATGTAAATTAGCAACAATTTCCAACGCTTAAAAGTTTACATAAATTAAATTTTAAAGGGAAGATAAAATCTTTTACTTTTAAAATAAACTTGAGTAAATTTTATTTAATATTTTATACGTAAATCAATTTAGAGATTCGTTGACAATTGGGAAAGCTTTTCCATTTTCTGGGTTATTGATAAGATCTTGTAAAATCAGTTTTATTTTTTTTTTAGAGAGGTCAACACTACCATAAAATAAAAGCATTTTGATCATCGGACACAATTTACATAAACTTTACATTTTTTGCCAAATCTCTGAGGTATTTCTGAAAAAACAACAGCATTTTTATTTCATAGCGTTGAATGATTCAGGTTTAACTGTTTATTTTGTAATTTTTGTAATAAAATTTAACGCTTTTCTATAAATCGTTTAACTTTAGAAAAATCGCATCTTATTTTTTGAAACACGATTTTCCAATAGAAATTTAATTATGTGAGTAAGTATTCGCACAATGTTGCTATAATTTCTTATTTTTCGGTAGGATTAAAAGTTTAAGTTAATAATTAAAAAAAAATTACACTGAGTTTCGATCTGCGTCGGTATAATTCAATTTGCGTAATTTTTGATAAAACTAATCTGCTAGGTTTTCATTTTATAATATACAATTTATTAAAGTGCATGTCGGTGCAATTAAATCGTTAGAGCCTAAATGAGCTTCAATTTTTTTTTGTTTGAGCCTCAACCCTCACAAAAATATTCGCAAAACGTTGGGGGGAGGAGTAAACATGTTTTTTTATTTTCGCTCATATTTTGAATTTTGGGGACGAAAGAAATGGAAGTTCATTTGGGCTCTACCGATGCTCTAATGATTGACACCAATTTGATTCCAAAATTCAATTTGGGGGCGGAGGGGGGGGGCAGCGACATGCATCTTAATTTATTAACTAAAATTTAATATTTATCAGTAAATTATAACCACGAAGAATTGATTACCTTCCCTCTACTCTTTGTACAAGCAATTATGTCTTTTTTATTCCGTTGCATGCTAACTTTATACCTAACTAAAGTTTTTATTTACCAATAAAATAAGCAATACGTGAGATTTAAGTTTCTAGTACTTTTTATGTAATTAAAGAATAAGCTATTATTTTTTAAAGTTTTAAAGTTAAAATTAAGTTAATCTGCTGTTACGATGTATTTTTTCTAATTTACATCAGATATATAATTTTTAGATTAAAAGGATTGAAAACTTTGTAAAGAAAAATAAAAAGGTACTTTGTTATAGCATAATGGACGTAATTTTACAGCATATCGAGAGCCTGGTGGCTGAAACGATTAATTACTAATGCAGGGAATCGAGTTTAAATTGGAGAAAACTAAAACTTCTTTATGGTCGTCACTGTGCTTTGGAGGGCACATGAAGTTGGCGACCTCCTAGGTTGCCAAGTTGCTACCACTAACAGGAAAAAGCTGGGTTATAAGCACACTAGAAGGACAGCTTAGCATGCTACCTAAACGGATACATAAGGACATAAGTATACATAAGTATAAACCAACAATTTATAATTGACTATTAAAGACGCATTTCTTATATATTTTTGGGGCTAAAAAGGACCACTCCCTCGCTCCGCCTTTAGATATACACTGGTAATATCTCTATTAAGAAGGTTTATAAACAAAAGCCCTTCAAAAATATGACAGTAAATCAAAGACCAGGTTTCAATCAAGAATTCATGACTTTTGACAATCACGATCTCAACAAATATAAAATTATTAAACATTCGCTTGGAAATAGGACAGTGATCAAAGTTGTAGCAAATTCATTAAATGTCAAGTATAAGCTTCTAGTAATTGGAACTTGCAAGAACAGTAATTAGCAAAAAATATGATATTAGAAACATGATTACAATAAATTAATTAAATAAAATATGTCAGCGGAAAGCTAACAATAAAAATCAAAACGTCTGCAAGGACTAATTACCAGAAAGCAAATAAATTATCAAATTATGTAAGAATAAGCTATCAAAAAAGACGTCAGAAAGTTTTCTATCCAACATAAAAGTAAACCAATCAAATAAGATCCCACTTTAAATCAAAAATGATTTTAAATCTATTCTGGTATGATTTAAACGCTATTCTTTGTGTATAAAACTGAATTCATATCTACGTATTATTGTTATAGCAAAAAGCACTTTTTTGATTAAAGAAAATTATATTAAGGCAATGCTAAATGATGATCATCGCCTTTATTAACGTAGCCAAGCTGAAAAACTCTAATAATCGTGAAAACTTAAGTGCAGGTCAAGCAGCGCAAGTCTTGAATTGGATGGATAAAGTTTAGTGTATAAGCGAATAAATTTTAACTATTACTAATTTCTGAAAAATTGAAAATTAACTAAAGAAAATTAGTAAAAGCAAAGCTGCCTTTTTCATAACCTGTATAAATTTTTTAATTTTTTGATTTGCGATATCATTTAGTGGGTAGGTACTAATTTGTGTTATAATTTGCTTAACCTGTAGAATAATAAAAAAGGTCTTTATATTTTCAGATTCTTTGAACAGAATTGGGGTGATTTTACTAATTTTAAAAAGTTCTTTTTACGATTATAACTAGCAAAAGTCCTGACATTTGATTGAGCTGCTTTTTGTTCGAGACGCCGATACTAAAAACTCGTCTAGCCCATTGACTGTTTAGTAATGCAGGAGATATTTTTTATCCCGGTTCTTTCGCCATGTAATAAAAGTTTGCTTTTAGAAATTTTTTACCAACTATTATGCGGTTATAATATTTTTGTGCCACAATTTTGGTGTCTAATTTTTTTAATTTCAGAAGCGTCAGAGAAAGAAAAGTACATACTTTTATTTGGTCACCCTTAAATAAGTTGACTTTATTTTACAATTTATTTATTGTACACCTTTAATTTAGTTCTTAGGTTTTATTTATTATTTACAATAGGTAAAGGTGAATTTAACAAATCGGTAGTTTAATTCCCTAGATAATTTAAATCTAATTATTATGCTCGGATGTAGGCAAAGTGTATTAAATGGATTTTCTTAATTAATTTTGTTAATTAAATTGCAGTCAATAATAATTACCTAAATCGATACAATTTTAGGAAGCCCGTAAATTTTCTTATCTAATTAAAATAAATTATTGTGGAATAGAAAATCAAAAATGTAAATATTATAAAAGAACAAATAAGCAAATGCAGCAAACTTTTAGAGAGCCGTGATTGCCCTATCGTGCACTAAATAATATTTGTGTTTGATTTTGTTGTGCTACTTTGCACTTTAATTTACAAATAATTTGGTTTATTTAGCAAAATCTCATAGCTCTTAAAACAATGGGTATTTCAATGGAACAATGGATTAACTGCATAGATCTGCAGTTAGCTATTAGGGATTTAATTATGTTAAGTTGCGGTATTCCCTGGTTTGACTTGAAATTAAATTTACATCTGAGTTAGTTATGAACGTAACTCATTAGAATTCAATAAATGACCACAATTATTATTTACTGTATAATAATAAAATACGCTTTTCCTGGATTCTTAATTACAATAGAGGTTTAATGGGTGTTCGTTTATGTATGGCACGTAGTGTTTTATGTATATTAATTATTGTAAAAAATAATATATATTAGAAAGTCCTGCTATACAACTATCCTGACAGGCTAATAATAGCATACAAGGGAAGAGTAATATAACTTGTCTAACACCTTGAAACAGTGAAAAATGCTTGCTAAATGAAAATTAACGAATAGAAGAAGTTTTGCCCCTTTCGTGCTAGAGAACCAGATTTTGTCAACCTATTTTCAAACGGAAGTATATTCGTACGAAATCTCACTTCCGCCAAAATGATGAAGAGTTTTTAATTTGATTTTTCTGGCTAAACCTATTTTTAATCATCGATCTTAAATGACGAATTTTTTAATAAAATAATATGAAAACCTTGAACTTCTACTGAAAATCTATTAAATTTTATTTTCTATTGGAAATTAATAGGTAATGGAAGCTAAAAAACCTTAAACATTGACAAATTCGAGTTTCCACTTTAAACACATAGTAAATTTATAAATGATAATGCAACAGTTTGTCAAACTCACACTAAACCACGCAAACTTGGTAAAAACTCTAATTCATATTATTTGTCATTTCTACCTCGTTAATTCTGGTTTACAAGTAATATAACCAATTATACACACTACCTGAGTTTGTCCTGGACATCTGTTTCAATTAGTTTTCTAGGTTATAGGTTTTAGTTTAATAAAAATTCTTGTATTGCGTATAAATTAATTTTGTGTCTCAATATAACTATAATTAATGTTAAGTGAGACTGGGGATTAAATTTATACTAAAGCCCAAAACACTTTTCAAGACGATAAATACATAAAAAGTGAAACTTTCTAGATTAGAACATTGGATCAATTAGCGCAAGGGATTTCGTCCTTAAACCACGATTTAATTATAGACAACTCACGGAAGTGGTTTTTTAACTGCGGCGATAAGGAAATCTAATAAAATTTTATGTTTGTAATATTTTGAATTTCACTTAATTTCATAGAAGTACCCAGTTTTCTTAATTTTCTTATGGTTTTCTTTCAGCGAAATTTAAAACTATTCATAGAGAGCTTTTAAGAGAAGTTTACTAACAAAAATTGGCTTTTTTTACTCATTTGAGTTTATTTTTAACCGCTCATACATTTTTCTGATAAAATAAAGTTTTCAATTTTGTAAAGGAAAAATTTCTGTAATCGATTTTATTTTTATATTACAATTTTTGTCACAAAAATGTGGACCGGTTTGGGACCACTCAAATTAGCTGAAGAAAATATCCAACATTAAAATAACTTAAAACTTGAAACCTTAAAATTTTGAAATAACTCAACCCCAAAAGAGAGGTATCGTAGCATTAATTATTGTCGCCCGAACGTGGGGCAAGCAAAAATCATTGTTTTAGTATTGAATTACTGCCAAATGTTTAAAATTTATAAAAAAAATTCGTAACAAATATTTGAATAAGAATTGTCCTGTTGTTTTGCGATTTATTATTAAATCCAAAACTTTGAACTTTTTTCTAACAATTAAGTTTGTCAAACTAAAAAAGTAAATTTAAAACAAATTTGAAACGTAATTAAATTTTAGGATGAGAAATTGTATAACATTTTTAAAAGTTCTCCAGGAACCTAATAAATTTTTAAGTATAGACGAAGCCAGTTCGTGAGTAAAAATTTCATTTTTTATGAGACAATTTTAATGTGTTTAGTTACTTTTACTGTTTTGTATTTGACTAATACGTATATAATTTTTTCTTCGGGGAAAGCGGGATAATTTAAAAAAATTGTTTTATCGAACTGCCTGGATCGATATTAAACAGTAAAAATGTACCTATGCAATTTGCTTTTATTTCATTTAGTCCTGGTTAGACCTTGTCCTTTATATTCCTGTAAAAAAATGGAAGCAGATTATGTGGTTTGATTTATATGAACAATCTGGTAAACGTAAAAAGTTGCAATGTCACATGGAATTACAATGCAAAAAACAGATTCTCGAAAGCTTATTCGAAAAAGATTGTCCTGATAAGGTTCATTTTTACAAAAAATATTTCCAACGCTTTATTGTGATATCTTCATTTGAAAACAAACAAACCGGAATTATAAACAGTTTTTGTTCATGAAACTTTTTCGGTCTTGTTTCGCAAGTAATAAGCGATGTTTTTCTACTTAAATTGGTCGTTTTTGCATTCTTAATGTTCTATACGGTGAAAACAACAATAAACAAAATTTATAAGCTAATATTTTGAGAAAAATCTGAAGTTGAAATCAAGAATTTAAATGGCGCTTTAATGTTAAAATATGCATTTATATGCGCAAAGGAGGGACCGAGTTGTATTTTAAATGTACTGAAACGAAAAAGCAAATGGAAGTTTCTTTATCGAAAAAGAAAAATGTACAACTGTCTAATACGCTAAATGCAAAATAAGGAATGTATAATACAAAATGTTGTTTCCTTTACAATTTATTTCATTGTAATTATTCCGTAGTTTTGAACAAACCCATTACATCTTGTTTTGCTGTTTTGTCAACTTTACAAACTCCAAATTCTCGAATAATATTATTTGAATACTAAAATATCGTTTACGAGGGCAGTTCAAACAAAATAACTTGTTTTACTTTGATTTTTTTCTAGTTTAAGTTTCAAAACCGTAAAAATTGTTTCCATACTTGAAAAATATCTCGGATTGCAAAGGATAAGCTCAAATAACTTCTGATGTTTGAAGATATTTGGATCAATAGACTGTAGTAACAAGATTTTCTAAATTTTTCCAATTTATGTTTTTATTTGAACCTTCTGAAAATAACAAACTAAACAACCACTTTACGGAAATATCTCCTATAACATGTTAAAAAAACAAAAATTAAAATTGAGTGGTAGCGATAAAGGTTAATAAATGGACCGATACAAAGATAAACAGGAAACATTTCAATATTTAAAATAATAATAGGTATATAATATAAAACTTCAAAATATCGAGTTATTATTAAATTAAAAATGATATAAGATTTATTTAGCTATCAAACGATATATCGTTCGTCATCAGAAGAATTTTTTTTTTAATTTAATAATAACTCGATATTTTGAAGTTTTATATTATCTAATATCAACGAGTTAATAATTTATATATTTAATAATAGGTATAGATATAAAATATCTATTATAAAGTTTATTTGCATTTTGCCTTTAG
Source organism: Rhagonycha fulva (assembly GCA_905340355.1). Taxonomy (NCBI): domain Eukaryota; kingdom Metazoa; phylum Arthropoda; class Insecta; order Coleoptera; family Cantharidae; genus Rhagonycha; species Rhagonycha fulva. The sequence continues at coordinate 44,488,370 of HG996556.1, forward strand.
CATTACAATTTTATGTTTCCCCTTGTTAAGGATAACCTCGTTTTTATATACTACCTACTTTATTTTCTCAACATACTGCAATAAGATATAAGTAGGTATATTTTATGTTAAAATAAATATTATTTTGAATATTCATGCAAAACTTAGATTAACTTCAGTCTTTATGGTTTTCATATAAAAATATCACACTTTTTGTTTTTACCTACGAATGTGCAAAATTTGTTTTATACTAAAAAAAATGTAACGACTAGCAATGACCTTTCGTCTATTTCAGAAGAAAAATTAAATATGGCACACGTACGTCTCTAGGTGTAGAATAATCCAGCACATGACCGAATTTAATTACGAAGCTATTTCATAATAATCAAAATAACATAATAAGAGATGTATACAATTCAAAACAAACAATTGGCTTATTGTTGGGATAATATGTTCTATTGATAAAAAAATTGAAAAGCTTTAAAAGTTATAATTAAGGAAAAACTAGCAACAAATATAAAAAATGGTTTTAAAGTTTCCAATTTCTGTTCAAAAAGCGACTCTATTCACCAATTTTGTCGTCGGTACGTGTACCAAAGCTTTTTGTTATGAGTGGAGAGTGAGAATTGATAAAGCATCTTTAGTAGTACTTGCACCATTTTAAGTTAAAATCAATTAAAATTTAACATTTTAGGGGTATTTTTGGCTTAAATTAGACGAAAAAAAAAGAGAATCGCCCTCTTCTTAGTAGCACTTTTACTAAGTTGGATGGGCCCTAGAAATATAATTAATTAGTACAGCGTTAGTCAAAATACCTCAAAGTCTTCTCAGAGCAGACCGGAGACGGCGAAGAGTCGATTAGGATTTATTATCGATAAATCAATTTAAAACCTTAAATTAAATTTACATGCTTGGCATAGCAGACGTTAGTGACTGAATGCGATGCTACTGATATAAGACAGCTTTACAGGCCTAGAAGGGCCTTGGTTTTTCTCTGCTTATCTAATCTATCTTGCAAACTTTGCGTGTCTGACGCAGCCGTACGTACGGTAATGACGTCGACACAAATATCAGGAATTACCACAGAGTGTGGATGTCCACCGGAAGGCCAAGCCAAAAAATTTTGTGCAATCTGCGACTTGAACCCAGAACTTCTCTTCTATACTCAACCAGCAATCACATCACTCCACTGCTGTGACTTACTAGTATATAACCACTACTTCATTTAAAATTTTAAATAATAAGCCCTACTTACAATTATTCATAAATTTTTTATTTTATTATTGCTTTTTAGACCATTTTCTATCATTCCTGCTTTCAGAAATTTTTAAAATCGGAGTCATGGTTGCTGACCTACTTTCATAGTCTGGAAGAGAACTAGGTCCTCTACTCATACATAACAAGTCCACATATCCGAGAAATTTATTGTTTTGTTAAGTGTTTCAGTGACTGATATGTTTTTGTTGTGCTTTTATTACTAATGGAACCTAAGCAGCATTTTGTGTTGATAAACAGCTTTTGATAGCTGACAATTGCTTTTATGTTCAAAATGCTATTTTAGAGTTTTAAATATTTCTAAATTATTTTCAGTAAAAATATATCGTCCCCATAGGTGAATTCCTACTCGTTTTGCTTCTTAACAGAAGCATCGTGACCATTAATTTTAATATTAAATGGTTCTCTTGGCAAATTACTCTCGATGGTTTGCCATTGCCTTCCGAGAGGAGAGGATTATAATGAAGTTGGATAAATTTTGTAGCCGGGTTGGAGATCAAACCCAGAGCTTCTAGCCTAGAATCCGGTCCTAAACCCGTTCACTTAGCTCACCTCTCTAGGTGAATTAGGAATGGTTTAAGGTCTTATACCTCCAAAATTAAAATTAGTACCTTCATCAATCAACTCCTTCTGTGGAGGATTTAGAAAAAGAAATATATGACTGTAATACCTTAATTGTAATCTATAATAATATAAAAATGAAGATAATTACTATGTTGCGGGTCAAGTTATCCTTCTTGGTAGAGTAGTGGTTTTCAAAAGTTCTCAAAAAAAATTTGAAATAGTTAGATTTTTTGTGTCATCTTATATTGTCATGTTTTGACCTTCTCAGAGGGAAATGGATGAGTTTTATATAAAAATCTAAAAAAAAAAAAATATAAAAATCATTTTTTTTTTTTTTTGAAAATCCTTTGAAGGGATTCCTTTTTTTTATTTTTAAATTTTCTCAGCTGAATACGCATTAGCTGGTTCACGAAGGCAATTTTTCTGTGGTCGACGAAATAATTTTAAGTTTTGTTTTTAAAGTTTTATTGTATGAAATTTAAATTTATGTTAGAAAGAGACAATTGCGTGAATGGTAAAAGTTATTGCAATAAACAACACCAAATGGCGATTGCGCAGTGAGGCTTTACACAGAAATTTGGATAAAAAAGAGACACAGGGGAGTGGAAAGAATTTTGGAAAAAGCGGGGACGTGCTTGAGCAGCACGAAAAGACGTGGCTTTTTGAACGCCAACCGGCCATACGTGATTTTGTGACGCTCCACAAAGATTAAAATTAAATAGTGAATTAAAAGTGTTCAAATTTTTGATGATTATTCAATTCTATTTGAATGTCCAGCAAGACGATATTACAGTGTATCAAGTTGGATGGAAGCTCAAGATTGGATCTCCTAACCAGATGGTCATGAGAGGTTGAGAAAATTTTATAATAGGTGCCATTCTTGGACGAATTACTATGGGAGATGGTAAATCATTTTAATTTATTAGTAATAATTGCGCATTAATGAATTTTACATCATCAAATAACATCGGAAAGTCTGTGCATCTGGACTGTTCCAACGATTATTTTCTGCGTTGCACATGTGCGGACTTGCTAAGCCGTGGTTTTATTTCATCAGCTGTGCTCAAGTTACACGGTGTTATTTGCGGCTCTCGTTTTTTTAATTTGATTATTTTGAACGTTATACACAGGGTGTATTAAAAATTTTGTTTTATTTGTAAATTGTTTTTTTGATACGTCTCAATAATTGTGAAAGTGTAGTACGATTATTTTTAATTTAAATGTCACTTTCACGATTATCTGATTCACAGATTTATTTTATACGGCCTCAGAGAAAATTTAATGTTGATTGTTTTTATCATATCTGTGTGCGACCAATTTATTCGTTCAATTACAATTTATTTGCCTTTACTATATGAATTTTCTTTATCCACTTAATAATATGGATCCATTTGTGGAGAGCATTATTCGACCAGCTGAGCTAGCGGGTAATTTTTCATTTTTTTGCAGAGATATAAAAGAAACCTTGGCGGGAAATTTTTGGTTTCCCGCAAAAGCTCTTATATCATTGCAATATAATATCATAAAATTAAAGGCAACGCCCAAATTTTCCTATAAAAACCAAAATTTTTAAAAGAAAATAACTTATCAAAAATTAAATTCAAGTCGTGGAATTTTTTCTATTCATTTGCCACGATTAGCCCAATCGCAATTATCTTTTTCGCTGTCGTTATCTCACACCTTGCTAATTTTCATACAAATTTATTTTTACAATGAATCCAAATATTTTTATCAAACTTTTCCAAAATTCTATTCTTTAAAAAACAAACTACCTTTATTTTCATTTACTCTTAAAAATTTGGAATTTTTACAAAATTTTGCAACCCAAAAATCCTTTTTCCTCTTATCTAAAAACTGCCTTCTCACTTTTGCTTCTACGAAATCCAAAAACGTCCCATAAAATTATAAAATTTCAAAATTTACAAAATAAAAATTTTAGGTAGGTAATTCATCTTAAAAATATAACAATATAAATTAAACAAATGGGTGGAAGTGCTTCATAAAAATAAATTTAAAACAAATTTAAAAAAATTTAAGTAATCTATTCAACAAAAGTAAATAAATGCTTTTTATTTTACTTTCTCTTAATTTCAACTTTTCTGAAACAAGCGCTGCTTTTCTAAAAAAAGTTTACTAGACAAAAGTTATAGCTCCTTAAATTTGCTATCCGAAATAGGAAGTTTACTTTTGTTAACCGTTTTGGTTAAAAGATACTGCCTTTGTATGAAACACAAAAATTGAAATAAAACATAAAACATAAATTTGTAGCAGTTCTTTGTTTACTTTAATGTTGGTGTATAACTCGAAAATGGTCGATTTTAGAAATAATGGATTATTATATATGTATAGTTTATACCTAATGTCTAGCTTTTTAAATTGCACTAATTACTAAACGATTAATACTAAAAACTGGTTTACTTGTACATTAGCAATAATAAAAATTTTGTTAAAGAGGCAGGGGCGGATTCAGACAATTACTATAAGGAGAAGATTTGGTATCCTGGATGTTAAAGAAGGCTAATTATGTAAAAAAAATTTTTCCAAATTTTACAGAAAGATTGGAATTTAGACAATAATTCAGGTTTTCTTTATATTAGTAACTGGAATACCCTGTATGTATACGAATTCCCTTACATCCATTTGATAAATCTCAATAAGGAATTATACGCGTTTTCCACATGGCCATCTTTCCCTGCCATCATCTGCTAGTCAAATTTTTAAAATTCATTGCTAGATATGCAAATAGCAGTTTTAAAAATAATTGTGACCTACTTACAATTTATTAAAACTTATTAAAAGTAAACGCTGATAATTTTGTTGTATAAATTGTAGTTTTTTGTGAACATGAAGTTTTCTATTTTTACGTAATTATCTGGAACACGCCACCCTCTACCTTTTCTCTAATTACGTGAACAAAAGTTAAAATCTCCAATTTATAATTTTAGCAAGTCTGAAAAGTAATCAAACTTATTAAAATTATCTCAGATTTAGTAGCTGACGCGTGCAAACTACTCTAACTGGAATTTATTTTTTTGCCGCAAAAATAACAGAACAGGAGTCACTTAGGTATTTTAATATAAATTTAAAAAAAAAATAAGAAAAGCAACTTGAAACCAAGTTGGAATAAACGCAGAAAATGAGAGATGATTTGGAAAGAAAGTCGAGAATTTACGCGTGACTTTAGGTACATCAAACATAACGAATAAATTTCAAGTTCGAAGCATCGAAACTGACATTCATGAGGCCGACTTGAATATTTACATAAACTCAAAGATATATCGGTGAATTCTTTACATATCTTCTTGTAGAAATCAATTTGTACGACTCAAGGTAGGAAGACAAGTGACAACCAAGTTACATCGTGTGGAACCGGCTTAATGTTCTTTTTTAGTTTTTTAAATGGAAAAATACTGCAATTCCCGTAGCATGGATTTATTTACCTAATTACAATTTTAGTTGCTTTGCCAATAGAAGGAATAAAGTGTGCACCGGGGATCCCGTGACAGGATAATAATTCTCAAACAGTCTAAGAGGTTAACCGCCCCTGTTGAAACTGCTTGGTGATCAAACACAAAATTGAGTCTAAGGTCATGTTTCAGTTTTATGATCAAAATTTAATACCGTAACGTTCAAAATTACGTTATACATGAACATATTGATTATGTGATTATTGCTAACAGCTAGAAAAATTTCTAAATAGTGTGGTTTGCATGTTATGGTTACAAAGTTTACTCTTTAGTAATAATAATTATTTATTGTTGTCTGAAATCGATCTCCTAATAAATTGTTCCAAACGGAAGAAGCTGGTGTGATTTTGTAAAAAACTTTTGAAGCTCAGACTTTGCTATTTGAAAATAAATACAATGGCTTTCGTCTGTTGTAATGAAGGCCTGGAGGACTTCATAATTTTTTTTGCCATTATGAAACATCAAGGACTTGCTGTAATGATTTTCAGTAAATAGCTGAAACTAAATATTCCATTCCTCTAGCTTATTCTCCATTATTTAATTCATGGGGTAAGCTAAAATACATAGTTAGGTAGCCACCCTATTATTTGCCGGTTATTTTTGTTACAAATGAGATGCTCATAGTAACGCACATTAAAAATTCATTACGATTTGGCATTTATAAAAAAAAACATTTTATTTTAAATTACATTGATCACGTTTTTGAAACCTATAATTATTTCATTGCCTTGTTAAATATTATATTACCATGCCATTACAGAATAATATTCATTTAATAACTTTGATGTATCTAACTTTGTAACCCAGACATTTAAAAAAAATTGTTATGGATTGATTCAAAGCCACGTTTTTTAACTCCCCAATTAAACCAAGGACAGTCATCTATCCCCAATTAGGATAGTCCATCGCTTAAATGAAAATTAGAAAAGTACCTATATTTTGCAACAATTTTTGGAAAAATTGTGTTGTGGATGGTTAATCAAAGAAGACACTGATAGTTTGTAGACTTATAATTAAATAATAAAACATAAATTTATAATTTTCAAGTTTTTGATTTTCCGGATTTTGTAAGACAAGCGAAATTTTACTGGGGCATAGAAGTTTTATTGTTTACCCCAGTTTCAGCCACATTACTTACTCGGGAATCTATTAAAGTTTATGAGAACGATTTTTTTTTACTCTTAATACTTTGATGCTTTTGTTAAAAGCTGCGATAATGCATTAAAAAAGAAAATTAAAAATGTATTTTCATTATATTAGCTGTTACGTAATTAATTACATTGACTCGATGCTGCAAATTTTAATTTCAATTAAGAAAATTATTACACTACAAAGGCAGATATGTTTTACACTCAAGTTCCACATAAAGAAAACTACCTTTTTTATTGTTTTTCTTAAGTGGAAGAAAAAGTTACATTTAAACACTTATTGGTTTCACATAAAGTTAAAAAATACCTTTTTATTCAAGTAAGAACCAGTAAAATGAAACAAAATGTGGATACAATCGTTTTGGGATTTCATACCCATTAAACGGGATATGCTGCATAACCCTTACAAAACGTGTTTAAAAAGGGTTGCGAGAAATTCTGAGCGATGACTTTATCTTTTGTAAGTGGGATTTTTGAATATCTTTTTGTTTGTTCAAAAATGTTAAATAAATAGTGCTTAACGTAGTCATGCTTATTTAAGGTTGTCGAGATAACCTCGATCTATCGTAAGCTAATATTTCTTTTTGGTATGGCGCAAGTGTTAGAAAAATTTATAAAATTAAAGTATTTAAACAAGCAGCACAGGCTGAAAGAATCGTAACTTAAAATTAAAACGAAGGGTAAATGGTAGCAAATACTACAGCTTAACGTGGAATCCAAACTTCGTCTCAAGTAATTTGGTAGGAAGTGGAATCATGACTTTAGGGTACAAAGTTCAACTATTGTAATTTTGTTGGAAGACTTCTCCTCCTCTTTGCCGTCTAGACGTGTCTCTTATTAGTTCACTTCTTTGCTATCAACAAAGCTACAAAATCTCCATTGCTTGAATCTACGAATTATTTTTTGTATTTTTAGCAAAGAGCTATCAAGATCATGCGGTAAGAAAAAATTAGGTAAAAACAATGGCGCATTTTTTTGTAGCTTGAAAAAACATATTAAACACTATGGAGTCAACAGCTGTTCCGCATCGATACATATGCACTTGCAGTGCTCTAAATGTCTAAATAGTAATGGAAAGTTAAAAGAATATAAATATTTTGTGCTGCCTTTAATAACAAAAGCAGAAACAAAGTACTTGACTACGTTCTCAAACAATAGAAAAGCTTCAGGTGGGATGTATGTCGAGATATGAAATATCTATGTTTAAAGAACAATAGGGCACCTGCTGTTGGTTGATTTGTTTCATATCAAAAAGAAACCTGTAGTAAAAGGGTTCAGTGGCAGATATAGAACAACCCCAAAGGGTTTGAATAGTTAACAGATGATTTTGATTTATAAGCCAAGTCGATATTTTGTGATTATTGTGCTAATTTTTAACCATGTTTATGACTTAAGCTCTGTATAGTTTATATGCAATTAAAAAGGTTAATAGCGCTTGAGCAGAATATTGAAAACTAAATCTCAATATTTGGAAATTATTATTTGTTCTGATTGTCTTTTTTTGAAAGCACTGACAAATCTCTGATGTAATCTGAAACTGTAACCCAAATTAACTATAGTATTGTATTAAACACTTCCGAGTTAATGATAATTAAGGATTTTTTAGTTGGAATTTTACAAATCGGATTTTCGTATAAAAATATAGTACCTACAATTCCTTTTATTATAATTATCATCCTAAAATTTCAGATTGATCGGTTTATTCGTTTTTGATTGAGTCATGTAAAACTATTCCGATTTAAACCTGTCTTACTTTTATTTCTATTTTTAATGTTAATTGTTTATTAATACCCCCTCTTCTTTATTTTTTATTTTTTATTTATCTAGATTCTATTTACATGTAGAATCTCAAATTTATTGTACTTTAATATTATCTAATGTTTAATTTGCATGCATTTAAAACCATTACTTCAAATTATTTGAATTTAATGCCGAATATAAAACGTGCAAAATTTCGATAATAAATTATGAAAACATTATTATCGTAATAACTTTTTAAATTTATTAAAAAAATTCTATTTTATTCAAACATTATGCACTTTCATTTGGTCTTGGCTTAAGAAGTGCTTGATTATTCCTCATTTGCAAATCAAATTAATTAGCATTTATTCATTGCGTGGTGGTTAGGTACATTATAAAATGATATGCTTTACATAGATTATACCATTTAGGGGTAGGCGGCCCAACCCCTTTACATATATTTAATTATATGTGTAGAAAAAAGTAAACTGCAAGAGAAAATTTTTAAAAACCTGCTAACTTTGTATTTGCAACATCAAAAATAAAATAACTTTTATTAAATTATTACATTGCTCGTAATACAAATTTAGTTACATTCTAAGAGCGAAAAGTTATACTTTTTGCTTCAACTCGTTGAGGGCATTAAAGCAAACTTACGGAAGGTTCTAATTTAATTTCTAAATGATATATTAATATTTTGTAACTTTGATTATTTAATTATAAAAAGCAAATTACTTTACTTCTTTTTAATTACTTTACTAATGAGAGTTTAACTTTTTCTGCCTAGGGCATAAAAGTAACGTTTTTTACCTAAATTCTACGTGATTGGACAAAAAATGTACTGTTTTGTTTGATTTTAAACTGATAACTTAAGCCTATAAGTATAGCATTACTATTTTTTTATTTTAAATTTTACTATTGTATCATGCAATAAAATCCAAAATACACCTGGGATTTTTTAACGTGTTGATCAATTCAAGAGGTTGACAGCTGCATGTATGCATGTATCATTGCTGAAGGTGGTGATTTCCGACAATTACTATAATTTTGTTAAAATGCTTTTGTACACGTAGATTTCTTTAATCTTTTGATATAGCCCATATATTTCAAAAACTATGCTGACTAGGACAAATAATACTTTAGATTTTGATTGGTAATCTGTAATTCAGAAGTAAATCTATCTAAAAGCAAATGAATTTTTTGGCCACTACAGAAAGGGCGCTCATCGGATATTTAACTTTAAACCCAAAAAAACCTAAATCAGCAACAGGTGTAATCAATTTTATTTGTAGCTACACGTTACGGATCAAGAAAATCTGCTTGCAAACCTTCGGAAGTTGGTAAATTGTACTTGCATAAATATTTATTTTTGGAATGTAAGATTGTTTATTTTTTACTGTGTTTTTGTTGAGTTCATTTCACCATTTTTGTTATTATTTTTAATTTAAAGTTCTATATTTTATCCAAAATTTAGGGTTTCGATCTGCTTTTCTAATTTATTCATGTGATTTTCTTGGTCGTATTAAATATTTTAAAAGATTATTAAAAAGATAATCATTTGTTAATGAAAACGACATTATTTGCAGTACGGAATATTAAATTTTGGTGTAATCAAGTTATATTATACTGGCATTCACGTTGCACTAAACCTCAAACTTGTGTCTCTTGTGAAACTCCGAGGTATTAGATTTAAAGTGGAGGAAATTGGATTTCAGTTATAATTCTCATGTATGTATACGTAACATCGTCGTTATGTACCAAATTAGGTTAAATAAAGTTTTATAGGTGCTTAGTTCTACATGATGATATAAATTCCTTTCAGTTCAGCAAAGCCAAGTAAAAAAATAAACGACCAGCAGATAAACATTTTTATTCGTTATTTTCGTGTCCTTTACAGATTTCCAACCAAACCAACAAAGTTCCATTTTAGTGGAAATTGGAAATCCACTCTTATACCGAAAACTCTGTGTATTATAAATCAAATCAAATTTGTAAACGTGCAAATTACGTTTTTGTTAAATTTTATTCATGAATGTGTTTGTTTCATTGTAAAGCTAAAGTTTTTTTAGTTTAAAATGACAGACAACTTCCAAAAGTCTATCCCGAAATTTGTTGGGCTAAATGTTGAACCCAAATTTAATTTAATTTTAATGATTCATATTTTGAAATGTTTGTGTTATATTTAAATGGAACTGTATTATTCAAAGTTTATTAGCGTGAATTAACTTTTCAAATTAAAATTTGTGTGTTTGTGACGTTAGTAAACAAATAAATCGATCACAATGTCCGGTGATCGGTGACAAAAACTACAGTGGACGAAAAAATTAAATATTCAGTGATGAAACAGAAATTAAATTTAAATTCTCGAATGGAATTTTGAACAATTATTTTGTGCAAAAATTATGACAATAGTAAATACTTTGTTGTCAAAACAGCGAGGTTATTTATATACAAACTGATGTTATTGGCCAAAAACACCTACTTTATCAAATAATAGAATCCTGAAGTTATTTTTATGAATTTATAATTTAATGTTACTCGGTTCTATCGTAAATAACACAAAAGACGAAAGTAAAATTTGAAACTCCAATGTTGTGTTGTAAACGTAATTAACAATTTGTTGTGAACTGAAAGTACCTCACATGCTCCAGGTGTACATAACAAAATTTTAATTAAACATATAACATAAAACGAAAGGAATTTTTTGCACGAAGGATCAATATCTTAGGTGAATAAATGACCACAGCCAGGTTATTTCGAACTGGTTCGTTTGTTATATTCCAAAGTGGCAAACTTTCAAATGAGCAACTATGGGATCGATAACACATAACACGTATCATGTAGACTGCATTGAACCATAAAAATACATAACATATATAGAAATGTACAGCAACAAAGAATAATATTAAAATTATTTATCACAAAAATAAACACCATCTGTTTTTTATTATTTTCCTTTTTGGTGTTTAGTTTTCCAAATAGGAAATCAAAAATCATTGGGTAAAGAAATAGAGAAAATGGAAATAAACATTGCAGTCGATAATTTTTAATATTAATGGAAGTATAGCTTAAGAAAATTAAATTTCTCGGTCCTTTCTTTTAAAACGGCAAAATACCGTTAAATTGGATGGGTAAATTGAAAACGCACTCTTTGATTCGAGGTTTTGAACTTTTGCGAATACAAAGCAAAGAAAGTATTAGACTAAATTAAAAATATCGGATAATGTAACCGGAAATTCTCAACTATTTGGATGGAATAGCCATCGGATTTTCTGGAATTCCAAATATGTCTTAATTGAACACCATTTTGATCTGATTTACAGAAATATTTTATAAATATGCGGTGGTTATTTTAGCTTGGTAGCTAAAAACACGAAATGATATTGATATTTTCTTTTCAAGCTGGAAAGTAAAATGTTAAATTTATTATTCCACACGCGCAGGTTTATTGTGACTCACGTTTTGGTAAAACTGTCAATTATTATCCGAACATTTACACCATTTAATGTTCAAAAAAATGTACTTTTCATGTAGCACTAACTATGTGTATGCATTTAAAACAGTGGCGTAACTTATGCAGTACTTGGGACGTCGAAAGAATAAGAAACAAAATTTTTTTCATTACTGTTACTTTTCACCTGGTGTACATAAGTTTTCAAATTTAAAATATTTGCAACTCTGTAATTAATTTATGAGCTAAAATTAACGTTAGGTGTAATAGTTTTGTCTCACCCTGTAAATCGTGTGCAAAAGGAATTTTGTTGGTAAGACTGGTGGGATAAATTTTTGGCATGTCACTTTTACTTTCAGGATGCCAAAAAGTAAAACAACTCTGAATGTTAATTTACAGACATTTCTTTGTATTTGTATATTTTACAAGTCCTCTTGAAAATTATTGAAAATGAACAGAACAACCTGTGAATGTTTTACTTAAGAGACTAATTTATTGGGACAATTGGGAACAGATTCCTTGAGTAAAAATTAAAAATAAAATATCAATAAAAGAAATTCAATTTCTTTTAAATTTAACCATCAAAATTCTATTCGCGTTCAGTTAGGTCTGCGCCCAATTGGTCACGCTCGTTGTCTTAGAGCGTTACGTACTATTCAGTAAAATAAATACACAAAATCGATTGTTGCTGCAACAGTTTCAATAATATTTGGACAATCCCTCGAACCCATTAAACTGTTGGCACTTTTCTAATAATAGACGGATTGTGATTTGAGAACTTCAGTACTACCTAGTACCTACGGCAAAAGTTCTATAATTTCTTACGACATGCTCAATATGAGTAGGGTTACATCAGGTATCTTACACATTGCAAATTTTCAACAGCTTTTTCAGTAGTAACTTAAGCTGGAAAAACTAATAGAAATTCAAGTCAAAATATGGTCATTTTATCCTAATATACAGGGTGAAATTTAAATACTTGGCTAAATTCAAGGGCGTATTGTTGACAAGGTATTTTAATTTTGAACTGCGGTAACTAAGTAAAACTTTAAAATTAGTTTGTAGAGACCGCGTTGCCAATAATGGAATCAATAACTGCAGTTAAAGCCACTTGCGCTAAAGCATATCAACAAAATTTTGTTAGAAAAGTTTAAAAATAACTGAGAAAGTCTAATTCATATTTGTTGCTGAGCTAGATGAACTTTTAAATTTTACATGTAAAGGTGATAATTTTAGCATTTAGGTTGTACCTAGATTAATCTTCAGTATTTTATTTCCATTTTGCAGTCAACAGAGATTTTAAACTTTAAGAACAAAGTGTACTTTCATATTTTTGAGGGCAATTTAATTTTAATAGTTACGATTGAAGATAATTCAACCTATTTTTATGATTAATTACAATACATGAGATAAAATTAACGATAGATGCCATTAATAGGTAAACCTAATTTTTAACTATAAAAAATTTGATTTAACCTTTGAAAAAACAAATTTTTAAAGTTAAATATTTATTTTCATAATGAATTTCAAGCACTAAATCTTCAAATGAAAATACTAGTAGGATAGGAAAATTTACAATAAAAAATAATTTTTACATTTTTATATCAGTGACTGGTAAAATGCGTTGGAAAACTTCACTCTATACTTTGTTCTAGGAGAGTCAGATTACGTCAAGTGGACCCCCCCCTCTAGCACTTGATGATAGAAAACTTATTAAAATATAATTATTGGAAGTAGTCATATCCTAAAATCATCCCCCAAAACAGTTTTTAAAAATTTTGAATTTAACAACAATTTTTTTTACAATAAAAATTTTCGGTACTTTAAATTGAAAAATTAATTTTAAAAAAGCTATTGAAGATAACTTTACGAAATTTTCAGCGATTATAGTAAAATATCTATAATTTCATATAAAAAGTTTTTGCAAATTTCATTTGTTTATTATCATATTTTTTATTAACTTTTAAATAAACAAATTGAAATTTTAATGACTTCTCAGTACGATAATTTAATTTTTTTTTTTAGTAATACGCGTTATACATTTAAGTTCTCTATTTTGAAAGAAAATTTCACTGCCCGGTATTAGTTTAAACAATATGAATTTTTATGTGACGCAGCGTCGAGCGATCCAAGTGCTGTGCGCTACTGAGCTTAGCTGTTAAGACTATAGATCGCTATAGATTACACACTTTATTTATTAAATAATCTTTACAGTCTAATATTTTTTTATTTATTTATATTTTTAACAATATTAGCACAGAATAATTAAGATATATTTATAAAAGAATTATATAAATCGAACAGTTGAATAAAATAAACATTTTAATAAAATATAATAAATAAATCAATTAATGCCTTTAATTAGTTCTTAATTTTTTTTTCTGTTGTTTCTTAAATACTTCATTAGTAATACTTTTCTTATCTTCAGAGAAAACTTTGCATTTTAATGATGCTTTATTTACACTTTCGAAAAAATGAAATTGACGCGTATTTTTTATCGTGATTGCTTGGTCATGTCGCGATTTGTATTTAGCTTCATGGGAATCATGTTCGTCTTGAGAACAAAACCCAAAATTTATATTCTTGAAAAAACTTTTTGCCCATTCAAATAGTGACTTTGCTGTCGTAATGTGTTGGTCATTGTCACGTTGTACACTCGTGCGATATGCGTGTCTTTTGACAGTTCCTCCTACACCATCACATGCACCTTTCCCATGAGATGTGGCAAAAAAATTCCATTCAGCATCAATATTAAAATCAGATTGATGATAAATCAAATTTAAAAAATTATATTTATTTTTATATTGGGATGCTGCTCCGTCAGAAAAATAAAAAATTTTTTTGACATAATCAACGCCTAATTTTTCTTTTAAAAAGTCAACAAGTTTAAAATTAAAAAGATGGACTGAGCTCGAATCATGAGTGACTTTTTCAGAAATTATGACGTAATTTTCATGTTTGATTGTATCATTATCTCTATAATAAATAACATAAGGATGAAGTGTTGCCTGACTGTTCGACCAGTGATGCGATTGAATTGCGTTCTGTACAACAAAAGAATAATTTTCGGCGAAATCCAAACTTACTACAACTTCTCCAGCTTCAATGGCTTCTTTTTTTTTGCAAAATAAGAAGCTTGAGATTTAGCTAGAAAATCATGCCTTAGTAATTCTTGCCATTTTTGCTCCAAGTCCTGTAAGAATTCTTCTTTTTCAATCGTTTTTTCAACAATTTCACACCTGTAAAATTAAAAAAAGTTCATAAATCAATCGTTAAATTTATTTAAATATTTAATTAAGTCAATAAATATATTCAATTCAATTCACTCTACCATAAACTTAACTTTTTCTTACCTATCAGTACTTATCCACTGACTGTACGTTATTTGAATTATTTGATAGTTATCAAGCAATAATTTTAATTTGTCAATAATATAATTAACACCTGGACAGTTCGAGCAATCAGAAAAAAAACAAGATGATGTTGAATTATTGCAAACGGAGCTTTTTATCAAATCAGTATAGCTTTCAGAAAAAACGCATCCCTTTTTTTTAAGCTCATTCTTGAGTCCAGTTAGTTGAAGCTTAATATTTTGATGGATTTTACAGACGCACACATTATGTGTTCCAGTTGGCCCGGCTGAAATACATTCACGTGGTCTAAAAGCTTGAAACTTCGTGAGTCCAATTTTTTCATCGGGAAAGGCTTCTTTGAATTTTGTATGAATATCCTGTATATTAAATAATAATAATCTCTTTTGTTTGTGCTGTTTTTCACCATTTTCAAAAACGGAAACATAATCTTTCATTCCAGGCATCATACGACTGACATCATCGGATAAATAAAAGTTTCTAACTCTTTCCCGCGTTAAAGTATGTAGAGGTTTTCCTTTTTTTACAGGAGGTTGAGATGCAAACCCTGATTGCTCTCTTATTTTTTTTGCACAACGCACCATTCTCCGGGACACTTGAAATTCGCGTCTTATCATTTTTGTTGACCACTCAAGGGGAAGTGTCGTTAACACTTGAATTTTATCACTCCTACTGGTTTTTTGATCGAAAGCAACTTTAAAATGATTTATTAGATTTTTAGTCTGATTAACACTATCAGAAGAGTCATTTTCGCCCCCTAATTTACTAACAGCAGCTCTAATTACTTTTTTGCATTTATTCTCACTTGATAATCGTTTAAATTTTACTGGTGGTTCCCCTACTTCCAATAAAAGTTTATTTATTTTGTCGACTTTTAATTGATCATCTATAACTTTGCATTGATAAGAAGGATCTGTTTTTTCATTATCTTCAACATCATCATTCACTAACTCAAGCTCATTAACATTGGGAACTTCATTTTCGCATAATTCGCTAGGTGATAATGTAGGTTTTTTACCTTTATAAATATCTCTTTCACATGAATTACACATAAAACAGCCGATAAACTTTTTAAATGCACTAGCTCTTTTGGCAGTAACAAAAATGAGATTCTTCTGTATATTTTTATGTTTATTCTTATTTAACGGATTGCAACATTTATTAACCGGACCCATTTTTACCACTAGTTAATATTTAAATTATTATTTAAACTGCGACACTGATTAAATGTAATAATAAAACACAGGTTTCACGAAAAAAACATCTTTATTAGTGTAGTATACATTTATGCTAAGAAACTGGTAAAAAAACAAATAAATCTCGCCAGTTACCGAAATTCATTTGTTTTATATTTATGAATAACAAATGAAAACTTATTGTAAAGCCGATTTTTTTTTTCTGGAAATATTAGTCAGTTGGAAAAATAATTTTTAATACATACCTCGATAATACTTTTTTATAAATATATCTCAATTATTCTGTGCTAATATTGTTAAAAATATAAATAAATAAAAAAATATTAGACTGTAAAGATTATTTAATAAATAAAGTGTGTAATCTATAGCGATCTATAGTCTTAACAGCTAAGCTCAGTAGCGCACAGCACTTGGATCGCTCGACGCTGCGTCACATAAAAATTCATATTGTTTAAACTAATACCGGGCAGTGAAATTTTCTTTCAAAATAGAGAACTTAAATGTATAACGCGTATTACTAAAAAAAAAAAATTAAATTATCGTACTGAGAAGTCATTAAAATTTCAATTTGTTTATTTAAAAGTTAATAAAAAATATGATAATAAACAAATGAAATTTGCAAAAACTTTTTATATGAAATTATAGATATTTTACTATAATCGCTGAAAATTTCGTAAAGTTATCTTCAATAGCTTTTTTAAAATTAATTTTTCAATTTAAAGTACCGAAAATTTTTATTGTAAAAAAAATTGTTGTTAAATTCAAAATTTTTAAAAACTGTTTTGGGGGATGATTTTAGGATATGACTACTTCCAATAATTATATTTTAATAAGTTTTCTATCATCAAGTGCTAGAGGGGGGGGTCCACTTGACGTAATCTGACTCAGGAGCTAAACCACTCCCCAAAATGTATTTAAGCCAATGGTAAACGAGACTTTCAAAATTCGAGCAATAGAAATATTCTATTTTATTTTTTAAGAGGAGCTTAGCTGCATATGTTAAATGAACAGAGTATAGAACTGTTAACTATCCGAGAACATCAGGTAGACTATCGAGGCAGAGGTGCCAATTACGCGGTTTGTATGTATGTATTGCAATAGGTAATTATATTACAATAATTTGTATTAGGTTATTAACAATTGCAATATTATTTTATATTTTTTAATATTATTATATTTATATTATTATTTAATATATTATAATATATTATTATAATATTATTTAATATATTGCAAATATTGCAATAGGTTATTAACAAAATTGATTTAATCAATTGTGACACGATTAATGTGAAATATTTTATAAACTAAATACGAAATTAACTGATAATTACAGCAATTAAATATCATATATAGGTAAATAATTACTCACGCAATGGAGTGATTTTAAAGACCAATTAAAATTTTCATTATCCACCTGTTTGTTTTTCTTTAAAGTAAAACAAATCACATATTCTGTGATCTTTATTGGCAATGAAAAATACATCTATGGTATTATTTATGTATTAAAAGCAACATCGTTCATATAGCCACCACAGTTTTTTTTGCAGGTCTGTATCTACACATCATAATTTTCATTAATATAAACGGATCGATACGATGGCCTCAATTTCATGCTTAATATTACGTTTAAAATCTTTAATTGTTCTTGGAGCATTAACTTACGTTTAAATATAATCCAAGGAGGTCACATCACATAAAAAGTTCTGGAAATTATGCATTCATAAAACTTGGTTTCTAAAAACATAAATTGCTTAATGACTTGTCTGTGATGTTGCGCTGTCTTGTTGCAAATGAAAATCATCAACATGTAAAATCGATGCCTGGTTTATGTGGTTGGTTATTTTTGTCAATTCCGGATATTGTAGGACGTTTTTATTGACCGAAATGTTCACAAAGTTTGGGAAATGCGGTTTTTACAAATTGGCCATTTTCGTAATAAGTTTTGTGTGGTTAATGAATATCCATGACTAAATTTGCCGGAGTTTTTACTTAACATATGTAATATGTATGAGTCAAAAGTAGTGGTGTGATGTTATCACTGGTTGAGTTACGGAGCGGAAGTTCTGGAAAGTAATAATTTACAAAACTGTATAACTGAAAATAAGTAAAAAATGTCCTTGTTTTACAACTATCAACAAAATAAACATAAAATCACAAGGAATCAAAGCAAATGCATTATGTTGTGCATCAGAAAATTCTGCATGCCGAAGAGCAGCAATACATTGTTAGAGGGTTAAAAGATTGTATGAAATTTACCCTCTATACCATTTTCCGACAGGTGAACCCTAATTACAGTAAAACCTCCAAGTTAACATGGAATTGGAAACAAATGTGACCGAACCGAAACCATCAAACTTTGTTATCAAATCTTCGTGTCTTTCTGCAGTACTTAGCTACCAAACTTTCGATTCAGTTAGCATAAAGAAAGTTGCTCTATCTTTTTAACTCGCTTATCGATTGAAAAATGCTCTCCATTCAAATAATTAAAACGATTTCAAAGATTTTTGGAATAACGAACTCTCCATCCTAAACACTTGGAAATGCTTAAAAATTAAATTTGAAGTTTATCAACCATGAAATTACTTTTGTTGTACTTTTGCAGAAAATTAGAAAGAGCTTTCAAACAAAACATATCGAGAAACTACTGATTTCGTCTTTCCAGCTGCAAATAAACAAAATACATAGTATTTGTTTGTTACATAGCTTTGAGTTGTTCAACATTCAGGTTGAAATGGATAACTCCGATCAGTTAAATAGCGCAATACTTCGCCAAAGTTTATATCAGTCTTTCCTTAGAATTACAAATTCTCAACGTTCCCTTGTATTTTAATTATACGCTTTGACTACAATATTTCAATTATTTTTCAAATTTAAGTCAATATAATTTATAATTTTTTTTAAATCGCTCCAATGTTACATTATGGAAGTGGTCACTTTGGCGTTTTCAAAACAAAAAATAATAGGACCTTTACAGTTTGAAGGAGTCGAGTTTTTGAAATTTAATTTAAACTTTTTGGTAAACAATTAAATGTTTAATCTATCACAGTGGAACCGTACTTAATTTTAGCTTCACTGTCCAAATTGCATTGAATTCTAATCGAATCGAAAAATACTGTATGTGGAACATTACCGGAAAATATAAACGTCTATTTTTCAATTCTGTCGATAACAGAAAAATTCAAGTTTTGTTAAATAAATTACTATTTTTCTTTGGGCTGCAGGTACGCTACATCAATAACCTAGAAGAAAGGAATGATGCATAGGACAGCTACGTGTTGGAGAATATAAACAGGTGAATTTTGCATCAAATGGGATATTTACTTAACTTGATAAGTAACTGAAAAAGAGGTTTTTTATAAAAATTTCCCTCATTGAGTTCGAAAAACTTGCTAACGCATTCAAATTTATTCCTAATAAATTATTTAAAAAAGTCTATACATATACACGATATATTTATGAATTTAAAGAAGTAAAAAGTCTTTTTTAAAGCGTTTTCAGATGTCATATTATTTTCTCGAAATAGCAAAAAGAATTTTTAACTCTCCTCAATTGTAAGTCATTTTAAATGCACGCTGTAGGGCAGTTTTTTCCCCCTTGTAACTTTTGACAAATTGCTCTGAGAATTTAATACATTTATGTAACTACGTATTTACCTTTTTAATTTTTTTTGTTCTGTTAACTTATAAAGTTAGTCTGTATAAAAGCGTATAAATCAATTATTTTAAAAAAGTTTTTAGTTACCTAAGTAAATTTAAATTTATTAAACAGTGCTGGATTATGACAAAATGAAGTGTTTATATTATTAAATACTGTGTCGTTTGGTTGCTTTTTCATCATTGATCTGTAGATAACATCTAATAAAATATTCAAAAACATGTTTCTATATTCAAGCTGTTTTGACTTTTAGTAGAGCTACAATAATTACTAAACCCCTTTTAGTTGTATAGCGGTAGGTTTAATTTGAAATCAATTAATAGTCTCGTTAAATATTACCAAGGCATCAAATGTATTACCCAAAATACTAATCTCGTGATAGTTTATGTGCCCTCACTCGAAACACCACTAATTAAATAATTTTCTTAAAAAAGGTGGTTAACACGACAGACACATGACTGTTTCGGTTATGCTGTAACAAAATTGTTTCTAACAGAATAATGTTCAATTCAATTTGGTTCATGACATGAACATCATCACAATTTATAAAAAGCTTTAAAAAGCATCAAATAAAAAGCAAATTGATGTTCTAAAAATGTTTGTTGTAGCTCTACAACACAAATATTAAAAATTTGATTTGATTGTTCGGTCAGAACCACTTAAAAGGGACATTTAAATTAAACCTACCGGTTTATTCCATATTTCGATGTTTTTGAAATTGTGGTATTAGCTAAATTATTTTAGGACTTTCAATTTTATACATAAATAACATACCTACTAAAATTTTTTCAAAGAATTATGTACTTAAACATATACACGTCTGCATAAAATTTGCATTCTATACAAATTCAAATCCTTTGGGGGTGACCCTCTTGAAAGCAAGTTTTAAAATTTCTTCCTTCAAATGGCCAAAGGACCTAAACTATTGATTTTTTAGTACAAATAGTAAAGTACTTTAAAAAAAAACAAAGACCTTAAATTGGAAAATTCATTTTTCAAAGTAACTCCGGAATTTAACGGGTAAAATTTAATTTTTGACTACCCTCCCTCTTTTTTTTTCCTGATATTTTCTAATTTTAATTTAGATTTGACATCCTAAATGCACCTAATTGCAAGAACTAATAAATGTTTGAGTAGGCAGCAAGAATCTCGTTAATCTATTCCTGTCATATTTCATATCTACTTTTCTTGTTTGATAGAAAAGCCAACTCTTTAAAGTAAAACTGGTGCCTAGGTATTTTTTGTCACCTTTGAAAAACTAATGGATCATCGAGGCAGTAACATGAATAATAAACAATTTCTGGAATATCGTTAATCTTTAAAAAGAGTGACTGATCACCCATCAAATTAACTATAGTAAAATAATTAATAATATTAAATATTTCCATTATAATGAAATAATCGCACGATAGCTATAAATATACTATTAACTGAAAGCTCATAAAATATATTTGATTGTTATTGTGTTGAATTAACTCAAGTTTTTTACATCTTATATCGATATTATAATATTAGATATTACTAAAAAGAAAATAAAATAAATAATAACATTTTTTGTATTAGTAATATTTTATCGATATTGGAATTCATAAATAATATTTACATTTTTGATTTTATTTCCTTACCATCCTTTATTCATCCTACACATATTATAATATCAACATGAAAAGTAACATAAGAATAAATTTGATCGAAATTTGATATGTTATATCACTTAGTTTGACATCAAAGTGTACATATTTTGAGTTCACATTTTAAGTATGAAGGAATTTATAGACAAAATTAAGTTATAAAATTGGATGTTGGCACTTCGGCAGACGATTAAAAAAATCCAAACGTGCCGCTGCCACCAACCTCCTCCAAAAATTAAGAGCACATATCTCTGTGTAAGATTGACGTCTTGAAATTTTGCACTATTTTTTTTGTATGGGAATATTTTAACATTTATTCGTTTTCATCGCGCGATTTCCTCGCCTTTTTAAACGTTCCCCGGTGTGGTTTGAATCGTTTTATCGTTTTAAAAGCAGTTTGTTTTAGAGTCTTGAAACTTGAAACAACCTCTCGTTAAGTTTTTTGAACAGAAAAGCAAAACCAGCGAGCTTGTAGTTGTCATAGTAAAACTAAGTACCGAGATAAGATCAAGAACTGTAACTTTTTAATTCGTTTCGGATGTATTTGTTAGCTTTATTATGCACAATTCTGCAAATCTAGGTTTAGCGAGATCGTACCGATTGTGACAAAAATTCACTGATTTATACCAATTTTATAGTGTACTAGTTTGATCATTAGTTGTTAATACATCCCGGGCGAGCCCCCCAAAAATGTAGAAATAATCGTGAAAATTATATTTGCACCGATTCCCAGTATTAAATATTTTTGTACAAGGATATCTAATCTTCATTTTGATTTTTAATCTACCGATTTTCAGTTGTCAGTATTTATTTTACATTTTGACAAAATTTTGCAAATAATCACAAATTATTGTTTGGCACTAAAATAGAAATATTGACATTGATGATCCATTACGTACAATCGTATTGAAATTTTTAGTTGTATTGAATACCGATTAGTATACATTTCCAATATAATATTGCAGTACATGTAACAGTAACAAAGGGTTTTCATTATCCTGTTCTACACCAAACCACCAATTTTAAAACTGAAATTAAACGTATAATTTACTAATTTTAGAATTCGTATAATATTTATAACATCGTTCTATTTATTCTAAAAGCTCATGTAATCTGTTTTTAGTGTTATGTAAACAAATATAATTATATAATTTTATAATCATAAATATACAGAAAACGTGCAATATTACACCTTGCTAAAATCAGACTAAATTTTTGAGAAATTCCTGGACATAAAACCAGCTTTACCAAAAAAGAGAAAATAAGTACAAGTAAATCACCAAAAACAAGCTTAGAAATTCCTTTGTAAATGTAACAAAAAGTTTATTTGAAAAGTTACTTTAGTCTTATTAATATTAAAAGAGGTAAACCATAAAAGTGCGGTAGGGCTGTGCGATTTCACACTAAATGCTACATTAACCAATGGTTAATGTTCAAAAAATCACTGATAAGTGATTTTTCGCAATTTACATTTTATTGTTATTTTCGTGAAAAAAATGTGTCGTATAAATATTTTGTTGGGGGTTGCGATACAACACACTTTCAAAACACTTCACCTTAGTTTGCAATTTGTGTGTCACGTTAACCTCGTATATAAGGGTGTTTAGCAAAAATGTGTCAAACGTGTTGCGAAATTTTATCAAAGCGACCTATTTTCTTCACTATGTAATTTAAATATTAAAAAACCATTCCATGTTTGTTAAGTTTTATCCGACCTTTATCCAACAAGCAGTTTGTCTCTCTTTTACCGACTTTCGAAGTCTTTATTGAACGGAAAATGCGTGACAAAATTTCCCATTTGTTATAATAAATTGGATGGTTACAATTTTGTTCTAATATATTGCTCAAGTGGCATCAATGTAAATATTTATAAATAAAATTACGTCCAAGTGGCATGAAATGTTGTTATTGGCTGGGGATATTGCGTACAAATATGTAGCATTTAAACCATTTCGATCAATACTATAATAATTACCTACATGGAAAATACAACCCTATATTGCCGCACTAAAGAAAAACAATGATATTTAAACATGCATATGAGGTCAAGATTACGAGCCGGCTAAAAAAGGCTTTACAATGTTTTTACTCGAAAAAACTCACCTCGTGCGTGTAAATTTAGCAATACGTGCGGCGATGGATAACTGCAGCTACTACATAATATTTCACTGCATAATTTATCGATATGGAAACGATGCCAAAAATGTACACCATTATAAGTGTATTTTGAGTCCTCATTAACAAACAAATTTAAGCAAAATATTTTAGAATAGGTTACGTCTACAACCGATAGTTTAACTGCCTTCCAAACCACGGCACGAGTAAATCTACTAAAACTTTAAAAAATCAGGTTTTCATTTTTTAAATTCCATAAAGAAGAGAATTTGCCTTCAAATGCAAAAAAAATTAAGTTAATCAAAATAATAGGGCAAGCTTTGTGGGTTGTAATATTTATGACGTTACTCTTATGGTGTTGGCTGTAGCTTTATAAGTTTCAAACTACCTCAGGCGGTACTTCTCGTGGGCAAACAAAGTAACATTGTACGTACTAAAGAGCTAACATGCTTTTGTATTCTTGTAACTAATAAAAAAGAACATGCAGTATAAGCAATTTGGTTTTTATAAAACATAAAACTTTTTTTGTGTTATTCGTTCAATGCCAAAAATTGTTATTTATGCCTAAAAAGCTCATACTTAAAATTATCATTTTATTATTTTTGGGTTGTTTGCAATAAGTGTACAATATTTTGAAAAATATATTTAAATCCATTTTGAAAAGTTAGGAAGTTTAGTTTAAAAAAATGTAATAAAATTCGTCAATAATTTATTGTCGACTTTTTGAATTGCCAAAAATTTCTGATGTAGAATGATTTGTGATACACAGAGCACATAGATGGATAATGAAATTTTTAAAATTGCATTTTTAATAATTATTTTTGTGTTTTATAATAAAAACATGACATATCCCCCTTCCATTTTACAACAATTCAGGATTTTGCTTTCATTCACTGTAAAAATTACACTGTATGTATGGCTTTTTTTTTCCAAATTAACGATTAATGTGGGTAAATCCTTTTTTTGCTTTTACAACTCTTTAAGGGATTATTCCACAGTACCATACTTGAAATGCAAAATTTTTTGTTTTGGTTTAATAAATATTTCACACTCACTTATATTGCATATTTAAGGCATTTTTAGAATATTCAGGTTTTAGCTATAGTTTAATCCAGAAAACAATGGTGAAATTTTTTAGTGAAACTTTTACATCTAGAAATTTGTTTTTTAACAATATCTTCATTTTTGTACTTCTTAGAGCAAAACTAGGTCTCATAAAAATTGTAGGGAATTAAATTATCTGCAGCTTTTGTTTAAAATAATTTTTTTAAAGTAAACAGTTGTAAAGTTAAGGGGTATTTGCTTGTACATTATGTGTTATTGCTAAATTTTCTATTTATAAAGAGTAAGTGACTAAAATTTTTACTAAAAAAAAAACGAATTGTTTTAATCGATAATCCACAGAGATGAATTATTAGTTTACTTCACAATAACTCAAAAGTTAATTTGTTATTATTATTATTCATTTTGAATTCATCCGATTTGAAGATAAATTCCCTACTGAAATTACAACGACCAATTAAAAATACTTTTTTTAGCTCTAGAAAACTAACAAAATTCTTTCCATTTTTTCAAAAAGGGTCACTTACCTATTTTTAATAATAAGTAAAATTTGAGGTAAAAAAAGCATTTATAAAATTTTAAAAAATTCAAGAGCATAAAAAAATTGAAAAATTAAGAACCAATTTTTAATATTAGAATTTTTTTCACGTTACCTATAGAACATAAATTTATACATGAAAACTCTGATGCAATTTCCTTCACGACTACGTCATTAGTATTTCTTTGAATAGGAAACCACAAAGATGTCTAAACGGGAATGTTGCTATGATTGTCAAAAATAAGATTATTAAAAGCAAAACTTGTAAAAATACATAATTCAATTTTTAACGTCTTGTTTACTTTGAAGGATTAAAATGGGCGCTGTAAATAAGCGGTGCGGAAGAACTCGAAAAATTTGAAGTTTAAGATTTTGCTGAATAAAAAAATCGGAACACGTTCTATAAGAAGGACTTGAAGATACAATATTTATTAAAAAAAACACAACGGAATCCAATAAAAACCATTAAAATAAAGCGTTTTAGATATGAAGGAATTTTGTATATCGATTAGTTTAGCTAATAACTGATGTTAACATTTGGTATTTTCATGCAATTTTGACCTTTATTCACGCATTGTGTGGACGATACGTGCAGATTTACCTACACTAACGGTCGGTGGGTGCAGCTTCGCGGAGCACCATTACTTGTACCTAAACCTTCGTACAGTCAACATCGAGCAAATTCAACTTTTTAGGGGTATTTTGAATTAAATTTTACGAAAAACGTAGTGACAAGCACCAGAAATATCAAAAAAAAAGTTATATCTACCCTGAAAATTTTGACACGCGATTGCTGTCTTTTTACATTGAATAATTCAAAAGCCATGTTTTGTTAGATTATGCAACTGAGTGTTATCAAGTTTACGGTAGGTACTGATGATAACTAACGAGTCTGAAACACAGAGTTTTTTGTGGGTGATGGTCTCGGGACGTTGATGTATTAGTAAGACTGTGTCTACCGTTCTTCCTTAGTTGCATAATTTCATTTTATCGTAAATGGCTCGGAGCCGGGTTGGAGCGTAGCGGAGCGAATTAATCAATAACCAATCGATTAATTAATTTAAAACCTTAAATACTTTACGCGAAAAAGACGTAGACTCAATTTTGACACCGCTACTGTGTCAGATTAGGATTCATTATCTTAAAATATATCCACATATATAATAAATCTATTAAAATCTTAAATTTAATTAAAATATTACCGAGTAGGGGTTAGTAACTCCATTCGGCAATACTGCACGGCTTGTGCATTGAACAACTTGCTCCCGGTCGTTCTACTGGAGGTGGGTGGGGTTTATTTATAGCGGAAACCAATCAAAGGCTTAAACCGCAAGAACCGCTTCAATTATACTTAATTTTTTAAAATTTGGGATAATAAGGCCTATTTGCAACGGTTCACTAAATTTTGGTTTTATTATTGCTTTTTGGCCATTTTTCTATCATAATATGCTTAAGAAATTTTAAAAATCGGAGTCCTTCTTATAGAACAATTCCCAAAAAAATCAGTAACAATGTAATATGCGATATGATTAATCATTAATAAGTAATTGAAATTAAATATATCAAGGTTTCGATTTGCGTTGTTTCGATTTAAGTAGCAATATAAACACAGAACCAAAAATATAATTTTAATTGGTTTATTTTTAAATTATACCCACGCTCCTATATAAAAATTATTTTTTTTTGTTTATTAATTTATTTGTTTTATCAATTATGTAAAAATACAACCAATTTTTCAATACACACCTTGTTGATGCTCACTATAATCCAGTAAAGTCCGCATTGTAACTCAAAATTCTCGCTCTGTAACTCAACCAACGATCACTTCAAGCCCTTGATAATATTATGTAAATATGCGATTCAATTTGCGTTGTTTTGACGCATTTTGGTGAACTTAATTATCTGTATAAAATCTAAAAATGATATGATTTTTTTATTGGCCGTAAATTAAAGCTAAGGACTTATTTAAAATAAAAAAACTTTTAGATCGTTTATTGATTTATTTGATAGATAATATAAAGACCAATCAAATTAGTCAAAACTATAAAAAGCATTAAGTTTCGGAAACTTAGTTGTACAATTCTCATTCCATTACGGCTCCTTCTTAAGTTCCAAGTACTAAACATCAATTTGGGCATTGAGACTGATGCTCACTAAGAAGAGAGCCGCAACTACATATAAATTTTCCTGAGGGAAGGTTAGGAAGTTTATACACGTTTTTTGTAATAAAATGAGTTTATTTTGTAATATTAATAAATCTTTTTTAATAAAAAAACAAATTTATCTCGTAGGGGGTAATCCCTCATTATTTTATTCGCAGAGCCTAACATTAACATTCACTAACAATAAATCTATTATTAGCTTTGTTTTTTAATATCTACGTTTGCATTTGTAAAAGTACTAAAACTGATGTATTTGAGTTCAGTGCTTCCGCTCCTTCAATCTTTTAACTTCTCAGTTCATCGGTTAATGTATTGATGCATTAAAACTTCCATTTTAATCGGTTTATTTTTATAAAAATTGGATAAAATCTTGTGTGAAACATGGAATGGAACACACCAAATGCAGTTTTGAGCCACTGATGTTCTATTTTGACTCGAAAATGTACACTCGGTTAATAGTAATAGAATACTAAATCGTATCTCGAGTTAGCTAAAACTTAACAGTTGACAAAATTCAAGTAAAATCTTTTGCAACGCATTGATTGGACGATATTTAAATTATATACGTTTACAGTTATATCTTCAAATATGATACTTACGTCATCGCTCGTAATCCTATGAGTTAAGAGAGGTGTGAATTTATCTTTATTTCTCTTGCTGTTTCTATTCATTAAAGTACGTAATTAGTTGTTAATTGTAAACCAAGTTAAGATGATTATGACCTTAGTAACAGGTTTGAAAATCACAACTATACTTAGGAAGCTTATGCAATTAAATTTAGTACGGGGCCGTAGCGTCAGACATTCAAGTGAATTAAAAATTGAGTACTTAGCTGAACTTTGTTTACTAAGATAAATAATAATTGCTTAGCTCTTATTGCGATACCAAAAGAGGCTTTTTCACGCTTTTCTTTAATAATAATTCATTAATAAGATTTGAATACCATACCTCAAAATTGCAAATATTTAATTTCTCATATGCCAAAAAACAAAAACTAACACCTGCACTATAAATTTACTTTTTAGTTAGTCAACACCAAGTAATTAAATAATTTTTTATTATGTCAATATGCTGTTAGCTAAGTAATACTTTTTCATGTGAACTATCTAGTTTAAAAAAATATTTTTAATGGAATGAAGCACTTGCGTTCCATTCAACCCCACTTTCCCTTAAATAATTTTACGAATAAAACAGCAGCGTTTTCTAACAGTCAAATCATAGTGTGATGATCGCACACTTAATTTAGTTGATCTTCAGCTTCAAAAAGAAACCTTTCAAGAAAAGAAAATTTTGGTTCTATTTAGTTAATAAGGGTCTTATAGCCAAATTACGAGCCAAAAACGCAAAGTATCCGAAAAAACTTCACAGAGTAAACGCTGGTTTCCGATCTAGTTTTTTCGCTTTGATCTTTGCATTAAAAATCTATCCGATTGCCAGCTTCGTTTGTCTTTGATTACATAATTAAAAATTAGAAAAAGATGAGCTGGTAAGCCAGCGCCGGTAAACCTGCCTTCATTTTGGAAGCAGCTTAATATTGCTTAATGTAGAACCAACTGATTGAACCACTGGGCGTGAACGTCTGCTAATATAATAATTAGCTTGCACTTTTCAACGTTGGAGTTGTTAGCTCTTTTTAGAACCTTGTGGATTCAAAATTTACTAAACTTCCCTTTACAGTATTTTCTCGGCAAAACTCATCCATCACTGTCCAATTTAGTTTCTGGTCGTGTAAATTACCAAGTTTTTCCTTTACTAACTTTACTAACTTAGATATATGGTGAATTAATGTGGACCTAAATGCAATTCTAAAACTTGTAATCAGAATATACCTACAGGGATTAAGATGATTTAAAAAATATTAAAAATAGAGCAAGATGGAAACACGCGGGGAGAGGAGATCTCATGCGCTCTATTTTGGAAAGTTAATGTAGAAATTCCGTTTATCCATTCATGAGCGTCATTTTTATTAACGTGAGCTCTAACCCAATTAAACATAGTTACATAATAAACAATGCCCAATTATTTGATCTTGTGAGTTTCTGAGCCAGAAAACCTTTTAAATGTTTCAATTGATTATTATGGTTAATATGATTCTTTTATTAGTTTGTAAGAGGCGCCAAATATGCGCGTCACTGGAAAAGTTTAACTACCTGGGTTTTTATGACACGGTTATAAAACTCAATCTTTGTTGGAATATTTAGGATTTACGATGCTGAATACCAAGTTTAATAATAAAATTGCGCAGAAAAACGTCAAATGTTATTATTTGACCTCTTAGGAAATCTATTATAAACTTTATAGTAAATAACCCATTTATGAATTAGTTTTTTATTTTAAATTGCATTTTTATAATGAAATATTTACTGTGTGCATATTAACTCTAAATTACCTGTATAAAATTTAACCATTATTTGAGTGTTTATTTGTGTTACACTTTGTTTTTGTTCTATTTATGATTTAGTAATTACATTTGCTGTTGTACAAAGGACTTGAAAAAACCGGGTACAGAAATTTTCTAAAATTATGTTAGGTGTATATACAGGGCTTAACATAAAATAAAAAAAGCGATTAATAATTATTAGATTTGATTAGAGAAGTAATTGAGCTACAAAGGAAGTGAGAATGGGAAATTTTAAACTTAGTTGCAATATTACATTGAGTAGGTACCATAAAAATGCATTTTATTGCACCAAAAGAAGCAAAGTCTAGAAAAAGATGGAAGCACCAGTCCAGCGGTTTTAAAAATGTAGTAGCTTTAGCTACTGTCCAACTTTGAAGGAGGTGTTATTGTTCCTTTTAAGTAAGATAATTATATTTATAATTAATTATTACGTAAACCCAACCAAGTTAAATGCAAAATTCAAATTACTTCTGAATTAATTTAAATTAGTTTCACCAGAAATACGAAACACAGTGAGAAAAAATTTACTTCCTAATGCAACATTACAATTAATTCGGATTATGTTACAAACTAATTAAAATTTATTTATTTATTAAACAATCATTTAAAATTCATATTCTAATTTTCCCTGAAGCTTATTACTGTAGACAAAGGTAATGCATAATGAAGCTTATACAGGGCATATGTTTTGTTATACTACGACAGAGAAAGGAAATAATGTTCACATTAACAATTGTTTACCTTGAAAGAAAATGCAGGAAGTTAACCCCTAATTCTCAAAATATTTTTATTCGGCTAAAAATCATTTTTGCTCGAGGGTTAGGTACTTAAAAAAGCAATTTATTTCATTGTTCGCTAAATTTAGTTCGAAAACTCTACAATTAGTGATATCAACTGAAATTATTTTTAATAGTATACGAGGACGGTTCACAAAAAATTTAGAAAAAATTATACTATTATAATTTAATAGTATAACAAAAGATACTCTGAAATGAAAATAATAAACGATGGAAAATCAACCTGAAGAAGTTTTGAAAGCTCTTGAAACTTCGACTCCTGTAAATAGTCTGCACATGATTGAGCGGTTGGTTATAAACTTACTTCTCGGTTTATGTAAAACGATTTTCCATTCTCACATTAAACAACTTTTATTCAATCTTTTTATAAATAAGACAGGAAATGTTATACCACTTCAAAATATTCCCAATTTGTTGAATTTTTACTTATGTAAATGTGATTTATATTTTGTATTTACTTTGCAATAATTCATATGCTTTTGGATCTTTACACTTAACAAACTTTTATATTGCACATAAAGGAGAACAAATTTAAGTTTTAAACAAACTTTACGTTAGGACTAACAAATAATCAAAACGTTGAGTGTGTCTTAAGGGAAACATCAAAAGTTCTTGTAGGTATTGCATAAGTTTTGCCAAATATACTACAAACTTCACCGCTATTATCCATAATCCTTCATAACACCAAGATGGTGCAGCTGCACCCAAATTTTATTCATTTCACTCATTTTATATTTATATTATGCTTAGCTAAATTAATTGTGTTGTTTTTGTTTTATAACCTTGCCTAGAAAATTCCATTTTCACATACAAAAATTTACTACTTGAAAATACAACACCACAAACTTTATGGAAAACTAATTTTTCCTAAACAAGGATATATTTAATTTAAAGTTTGAAATTACTTTTAAATTAGAAGCTCCAGTTTATATTCTATTTTTAAATCACAGAAAAATTAAATACCTCGTTACTATTTTGTTATCCAATAATCTGTTAAGTTCGAACTAAAGTCACGAGATTGTCCACAAAAAGGGCACAGTAAAAACCTGTCTAATCGTCAAACACTAGGGTCAACACTGTGCTAAAAATACTCTACAACTTTGAAAATTTAAAATTATTTTTTGCACAATATACGGTTTTTTCATTGATAATGTGCCAAATACCGACACTATCTAATTAATATAGTTTTGGCTGAGGCCTCTGACCGCAGAGCAAAAATCATACCTTTTCTGAGCCTTTCGGCTTTCTGAAAGGGTCTGCAAGAGCCACATTTTACTGTCCCAAAATGCTAAATAAAATTACTTGGAAAATGGTCGGGATGACCAGCAATTATGAGGAACACAACAAAAATGAATTATAAATAGAAAATTTATTATCAGTCTACGGTGTGGCGACAGTATCTTACTCAGTGTTGGAAAGATACCAACTGAGGAACGCCTTTATAATATCGACTATTCTATTCGTAGTTTCGTTAAGATCAGATGTAGTATTTAGGTTTTTTAAAAATCGGTTTACTGCACTTGACATTCTCAATTTGTTTTTACGTGCCCACACGCAAATGGAGCTTGATTTTCGGTTCAAACACTTTCAGCTTCAGATGTCAAAGAAAAGTAGTTGTTTCAAATTGTGTAAGTATTTTAAGGCGAGATTCTATGAAAAAACTTTACCTCCATTTATTTTTAGCTTTATTTACTTTGCATGACTTCAAAAATTATGCCTTTTGAATTTTTAAAACCCTTCTTCCTGGTATCGGAGTCATTATCTATAACTGTTATCGATATTTATAGAAATGATTACATAATTATTTATTTATTATCATCTAATATATTTGTAATTTAATAGCGGTTTTAAAGTAGGGACCTCTCGAATCACTGTTACGAATTGTTTCTTCACAAACAATCAAAAAATTATCTATAGAATGATGATTTGATATTACAAATTTTCAATGCAAAATTGTCAGGACTATCTCTAAATTTTCAATAAATTGAAGGATGAAACAATAACAATATGTTTTTTGGGTAAATTTCAAGTTTATGTAAGTAAAACTTCAACCAAGCTTAAATTCACAGTATAAACCAAGCATTAATGTTATTTTTACAACAGTTTTTATGGTATTATACCCATTTTGTTTAACTCGAGATCAAATTAATCATCATCAAGTCATAAAGTAATAAAAAACTCATTCACTCGTGCGTCTGTTGTAATTAACAAGAATTATTTTCTGTAAATTACCCTGCAATTAGAAAATTAAGACTCGCTTCGGGAACTTGTATTAGTTGCTGTGAACAATAGGAACAAATAGAAATGACAAATGAGAAGTAAATGTAAAAGTTGCTAATGCAAGTAAGCGAGCAATGGTAATCCATTGAGGTTGGTTAATCTTTTTGCCTGTGTCTTTTATTTATATTTTATAATACAGTGGATAGCTCCAGACACTGACTGGAATCCGTTGGGTACAATCCGAATCAGTAGTAGACACTCACATTGTTTTTGCAAGGCCTTGCCCACATAATTATTTCCAATTACAAAATTAATTTTTGGTAAGCAGCAAAAAATTAAAAATAATAAAAGGATCTGAATTAAATATATATCCATAAATCCTTTTTAAATTAAAATTTTTTAAATACCTAGTAGAAATTCAAAATTTCATTGCTTGCAATATCAAATTCCAACGTGAATTTTCACCTAAGTACGTTTTAAATCACTTGAACTTGATTGCATTTTAAGTGCATTTCAGCATGGAAAGATATGGCATTCTGGAGCTGCAAAGATTTAAATTATCAGAATGTAATGGTACTCGAGATACTTCAAATAATATGGAAAATCTTTTAATTTGCTCATCATAGTATTATAACCATGTAGAATAGTATGATTTTCAATTGCAGGTACATTTTCAACAAACAATAGAAAATAATTATTGTGATTTCATGGATTACTCTTTCATCCTGGCATAACTTTTTCTCCTATTATTTTGTAAAAGCGAAGCCGGTTTTGATATATTTTGTTAATCTACAGAAGATTTTTTTTTATAAAAGTTGTTTTGTAATGTTTTCTGCTTATTAAATTTAAAGAGCTCAATTTTTTAATATAATATGTTATAAATATTTGACTATCCTTTGATAAATATTTACGTTCAAAACGTAACAGGCTTATGTTTAACGTTAACCAATCAGAGTTAGTCAGTTCTTGAATTTGAGAGAATATCACTCGAAACGGTTGTGGTTTATTTGGATTACTTTTTATAAATATTAAAACTTTAAGTTTAATAAAATTCTAAATTTAGATAATAATTCTGAAGCAGAATGTTTCAAAAAAAAAAAATCTAGGATTTGTAAAAAAAAAACAAAAAATAATAAAATGTTGAAGGTTTCCAGCACATTTTTGCTTTTAAGGCGCTTCTCTCGTAACTTAAAATGCAGGGATTAAATAAGTCAAAGTTATGCTGTTAATAATAAATATTTTTTTCTATTTTGGGTCTAAAACAAAGTCTCCGCTTTGCGGCTTGTTTTCTCAACAGATTTTGTGCAACAAAAACTTCGATTATAAAACTCGTTGATGATGAGAACTCAACGGGCAATGTCTAGTGAGTAACCCCATAATAAGTCTAATTCCGTTCTTTGATAAAAGAAGTTTTTTAACTCTTGCAGTCGAGTGCTTTAAAATTTCTTTGCCTGTTTTTGTCCTGGTGTATTATACCAGAGAGTTTTCTTGCTTTTGGTTTTCTACTTCTAGATTTCCAGCCTTAGTATGTACCAAAATAGTTTTATGTTTTACATAATTATTTTTTTCAAATTATTTAAAAATATTTATTATTAGCATCACAGTCGTGATTTGTATTTTTAGCATTTTAACGTAAGAGAGGCGCCTTAATTAATGTAATGTTGTTACTGTATAATGGTTGATTTTAGACAATAAATTTGATATAGTTGTAGGCATTTTAGGGCTATTTAAAAAAACACTGAATAATTAACACATAAAAATTAACAGCTGCAATGTTATGGCTCAAGCAGAAAAGTCAGCAGAAAGTGTAAACCAATGCAAATTTATCTCTATTCAGAGTCCTCAGCCCCCGCAGGTTCTCTGATGTGCCGGGGTCTGAAAAGTTATTATTTAAAATAATAAAGTAAAGAAAATTAACAACAATACAAAGGGATATTGATACATTCTTAGCCTCCTGAAAAAGCAATAAAAATATTTTATTATTTTACACTAGGTCTCCCTTAACTCAATATACTTTTTCTAAGCAAATCTGTAGTGCTTCTAAGGCTATAAAAAAGAATTGTTTTTCTTGGTTCTCAAACCCACAGCTCCAAACTTTCTTTTTTAGTTTAGGAAAGAGATAATAATTTGAGAGAGCCAAGTCACGGGTCAGGGCAGGTGAATAACGGGATGTTATACCAATTCAACTCTCTCCCCCTTCCTCCACCAAATCACAAAGTTTATTCATGGAAATATAAGATTTCTATGCTGCCAAATTGTCTTGTAAAATCAAAACTGTTTTGGAGATCATTCCGCGTCTTTATTTCACTGTTTTTTGCGTATTTTTTGTAATAATGCTGAATAATACTCTATAGTTATTGTTTTTTTTTCAAGATAATTAATGAGAATAATACCATGACTATCCCAAAATACTGGAGTAAGAATTTAGCAGATTTTTTATTGCAAAATTTATTTAGCGTTAGAGATTCAGAGTGCTTCCATTTCATTAACTGCTGATTTGTCTCTGGATTGTAGAAATGCATTTAAATTTCATCCATAATGACAGGTTGATTCAGAAAGTTTGGATTTTTTTAAATCGGTTTTTCAAAACTTCTTTTGCAGTTCATGTCCAAATCGACACATCGATACGATGGATGCATTCGTGTTAAATCGTCTAATTTGACGGCTATGGTCTGCATCGATATTTCCATTTTTAGACACTAAAATGGGTAGTCCAGGTCTCTCGTCATTACGGAAAATTTTTCTTGTTTGGAGTAAGCAACCAAATTTTTGACGGTGGCACTTGAAATGGACATTCGTTTTGCGTTAAAAAAAAAGTTTTGTTAGCGTTATGTTATCAAGAGAGCAGCTATAAGAAACGGAATAAGTGGGGAGCATAGCCTACTTTAGAAAGTAGATTGAGTACTAAACATAGTAGTAATTTTTCCTAGCCTGAACCCAGATATTTCAATTTTGCAACCGTTTTTACACATTTTAGACATGTGACTTTAAAATAATTGTCTGTAACTCTATCTAGTACTCCAGGTTAGCTACCCTCTTATTAGAATTTTATTGGTGACTTTTTCAAAGTTTTGATTTTTTAAAACAAAAAAAAAGGTAGCCAACTTTGGGTATTTAACCCACAGTAAGAAGAGTCGTGGGTCGCGCTTTGCGCAATTTGTAAGTTCTTGGATGTAACTAGTGTATTTACTACACCAAAGCTCTGTGGCGTCTTTAGTGATACTATACGCAAAACATGGAAATTAGGGCGCCAGTTGATAATAAGAAACCAAGAATGATAGCTAATCAACAACAAAATAGATTTTTATTTTGCAATCAAAACTGTCAAATTTACAAACACTTCTCAACTCAAGCGGACTTTCAACCAAGCTACCATTAAAAGCTCCCAGCACTTAACCACAAAGCTGCTGGTCTTTTAATAAAAAAACTACCACGTGCGTATCCAAAGAACGATCCTGCATATGCACAAAAATAAGCAATTTTTGCAGCAATATCCTCCAAATCAACAAGGCATAAAAGTTAATCAATATGGTCAATAATTGATCCGAAAAGCTCAAAAAAGAAATCACTTTTTTTTACCACCCACACCTCAACTCGATCGATTTCTCTCCCCCTCTGATTGCAACTTGACTTCTTAAAAAACCTTAGGAAAAGCACTAAAGATATTCGGGAGTAACTATAGTTGCATATTCTCAGCCCCAAAATATCTTTAAAAATTGAATTTAACAGCTAATAACACCCGAAAGCGTTACAATATGTGATTCAATTTGCGTTGATTTGACAAAGAGTATCAAATTTTTTTAAAACGTAGCTCTGACGGACATTGAGTTTTTGGTTTATATAATTTAGATAACAAAGTAAATATTAGCGATTATTAGAGAGGTCCAAAAAACTTTACAAGAAAGGCCCAAGAAATGTGAAGCTCTACTATTGATTATATCATCTTTAGTTCAGTTAATTTGATAACAAGCACAATTTATATTAAAAAAGATAATAATTATACACTTTTTCTTAAGAAAGAAATAGATAGATAATAGGGGGTAGCTAACCCCCAAACGACTAAATTTTAAATTGCTGGTTTTGTATGTAGCCCAAAACCAGAGAAAAAATGCTAACAAAGTTGAATTTTTTTACAAAAATAAGTGTTTTCCAAATTTTTGATTGATAACTTTTTCAATAAGTTTTGAATTTTAAATCTTGATAAAGTCATGAGAAAATAACTCATCGTTGGCATTCACTCAATATTTGCAAATGTGGAATGGAATTAATCATTTGGACTGGTAGTAGTTGGAATAATTTCAAGTTTCAAAATTTACATTGTTACTTGAGGAGCTTTCTTTCAAAACGCTTTTTAAAACACTTTCCCTTACCACATTCTTTTGTTTCTAAAGGACTAAACATTTAACTCAACCCAATAGAGTGCTCCAATTTAGCCAATAAAATGATCAGTTTTTTGAAAAACAAGAGAACTACAAGCAAATAATAAAATTAAAATTTTTTTACAAAAAATAGCTTATTATAAAATAAAAAATGTAGCTGAAGCTGATGATAAACCACAGCTATCTAAAAAACGTACCTAAGCTCTGCACTATGTAGTAAATCGTAGTTAACCCCTGCTTAATACGACTTACATAGACATGCACTAATTAAATTGTCTTATAGATCCAGAAAAGTATGTCAAAATTTAGAATACCTTCTTTTTTTTAAACAAATACTGACGTCCTCCAAAAAGGTCGATACGTGCTGCAATTTATTTCCCACTATTTGCAAAACTATTTACAATTTTAACCAGGTTTTCCGGGTTTCTAGGGATATACAGTCGATGGTAGTCTAATGAAAATCAAATTTATGTTAAGGCAAAAGCAAACATATACAATAGACTTTATACGTATAAAAACGTCAAGTCAAAATTTTGAAAATATTTATGAAAGTTTTTTTCAGATTTTGTAATCAAGAATTTTTAAAAGAAAATATTCAACAATTGTTTACATTTCATTATGATTAATTTTATGTTTACATTTTGTCAACTTCTTTGGAAAATTACTTTGCTTTGGGTTTTCTGGTGTTTTTTTATTCTTTTCGTGCGAAGTTGACACCTTGAGTAAGTCTCGTAAGTACTTATTTTAGTACGTTAATTATAATAAATTTATTATACGTTGGACGTTGGGAAATGTGACAGTCACCAAAAATAGTTTTAGAGCAAACAAAACGCGACATTGCGCTTTGCTGCAACCAGCCAAGAAACATCGATCGCTAGTTTCAGCCAACACCATTGGCGACATACCGACTACACTGCTATAACTGAAATATTTTGACACAAAATTATTTTGAAACCCAAAGTTTCATATTTCAGCCTTTATCTGAAAAACCAATTGTTGAATTTATACCGCAATAACTTTCCAGATTACTTTTTGTAAAAATACGAGAAAAGCAATAACAATCAAAAGCACCAAGTACCCCAATGAGTTGGACTTCTCGTGATAGCTTCGAAACCTCCGTCGTTTGCATTTAACTTTTTCAGGAAACAAAACCTTTTCAGCAAACTTAAAATTAAATAAACACCCAAGAACTGAAAAATAGACTATAAACTCCATGCTATCTCGTAAAACAACAACGAAAACATCGATAAACCTGTCTGAAACCAAAAGTTTATATCAGTTCCTGAAAGCATAAACGGACATACCTACGCTTTAATTTTAACAAAAACTTTCTCGTTTAAGTGGCAGTCAATTTCAAAAATTGCTCTATCACCAGACCATATTTTAAAACACCTATCCATACCAATATCCCAAGTGAGCCATTAAGTGTTAACCTCCCCCATGTTAAAAGATAAAATTAGTTTCCTATACGTAATCATTAATTTTATAGTAGGTAGTTTTCACCGTAAATTTAAAAAAAACTGACAAAAATTGTGTTGCGAAATAAATTTTAATAAAACGTAGCTACTGATGATGACTGCTTTCTATCATCATCAGGTAATTTATGGTCAAAATTTAATACCTTGTTTTATTACGTGGCCGAATTTTACCTGAAGGAAAAACCAATAATTTTAATATTATAATGGAATACTTATCATATTAACCCCCGGTGTTTATGTTTATTACGCAAGCGAGAGCCCTTTGGTAGTAAATAACAAAGCAACTGATCTTATTTAGGACAGAACTCATCAATAGTGGAACAATGAAAAACAATATCCAAAAAACCTAAAGTGCAAAATCGCAGATTTGTTTTTAGATGCAGAGAGGTTGGTTTACCCTAAGGAATAGTACACTGACACATAGCATGGCAAAATAGTGAATTAGCATATTAATGAATAAATTACTTTACTAGACCAATAAATAATATGAAATGTATTATTTAAGTCCTGATGTCAATGTAGATTTCGTCATACGTTTATTGTAGGTACTGTCAAGTTTTCAATACGACCAATGACTTCCTATTTATTTAGTTTTAGTTTCGTCATCTCTTTATATTGATTTCTTTTTAAAGGAAATATTAAAGTATCGCATTTTTTCATTGCGATGGAATCCGTTATGATTTCTAGTCATGCGATTCTTGAGTAAAACTTTTCATTTTCATCGACTTGAATTTATGGGCAAATTTGTGATTTCTCTTTTCAGTACTCGAAATGTTGTTTAGTAGAGTTACGAGAGCAGTGTTTTTTTTATCTCAGTTGCTATTGCGTAGTTTAGCTTATTAAACATTTTTAAGTTTTTAAAATAAATTTTTAATTATTGAAACGTTAAAATAAATTAATTTAAATTGTAATTTTATTAAATGCATACAAATATTTAGCCAAAACACAATCGACATCTTATAAAAAGGAGTAATTGAGACTGAAGCCTAATGCAACTTCAAAACAAACCGAAAAAAAGGACGCCACAGAAAATTGCGCTGAAAATTTAGAATAAATTAGTTTCTATTATGAAAAAATTTAACTAAACACCAAAATTAACAAAACTGTGATTTTTTCAGATTAAATTG
Source organism: Rhagonycha fulva (assembly GCA_905340355.1). Classification (NCBI taxonomy): domain Eukaryota; kingdom Metazoa; phylum Arthropoda; class Insecta; order Coleoptera; family Cantharidae; genus Rhagonycha; species Rhagonycha fulva. The sequence continues at coordinate 44,528,128 of HG996556.1, forward strand.
GAACTGCTAGGTACTTTTTTTACTACTGGAAGAATTCCAGCATTTTTGACTCCTGCGTTTCTTTTGAAAAAGCTGCATTACATTTGTTCAATCTTTTAATTAATAATACGTTACAGAACTAAGACTTCCCCTTAAATTAATAATTATGTTATGTTTTATAATTTATGAATATTACGAATGAATAATATTTTTGGGTTCAAAAATAAAGCAAATTATCAACGTTGATTATTAAAAATAATATCTTTTTTGTCTTTCCGGGAGTAAAGCGGTCACTTTACTCCCACTTTTGCGGGAACAAAGCGCCAGTTTTCTTAAAAGCGGGGCGAAAAGTAAAGAAGCGAGGCGAAAAGTAAAAGAAGCGAGGCGAAAAGTAAAACAGAGGGGCGAAAAGTAAAAAGATTCAAATTTATTACTACGTCTAAGATTCCAAAAATACATACGGTACTTTGACAATGATATCATGTTACGCAAACTACCACATCTGGGGTATTCGCTGTGTGCGTTGCTCTTGCTACTCTCTGGTGGCTCAAATAAACAAAATAATTGGGACTCTTGACATATAAAAAATGGCAAACTTTAAGCTTTCAGGTAAGGAGTTGAGGGTCATAATCCTTCTAAGTTCATGGTAATCACATAAAGCAAGTTCCAATTCAGTTCTATTACCGGCCACTCTGAACGCTTCGATCGATTTTTGTATCCCCTCTACACCTACGCACACAGCGAATAGGCAATAAAGTTTATGGTTATTTTCAAGAAAGGTCGACTACCTAAACCGCTTTGTATTTTTGAAAACTTAAATTTTATTTAACAAATTCTTCTAGAAATTCGAGTAGTTGACAAAATTAAACTTTGAGATATAGAAATAATCGATTTATAGCGGAAAGACAAAAAATAGTATATTGGATTACAACACGGCTAGAAGTCAAACGATACAAGTGGATACAAAATTTTGCAACTGATGCTCATATGGATTATAAAATAAACAGGAGCAGGCATAAGAATGCGTAGCTTTAGGAACCTATCCCATAACGATACAAGCTGAATTACTTACAATTGAATGCCTACAAAGGAATTCAAAGGGCAAATAAGTCAATATAATGTCTGACAGGCAAGCTGTGATAAAAGCACTTAAATCCAATAACTTTTAAATTTTTATCCACATAGGAATGCAGAAAATCTCTCAAGAAACTGGCAATGGGCAAGAAAATTGTCCTTCACTGGGTGCCAGATCATGGGGGAATTAAGGGTAATGATTTATTTGGCAAACTTGCTAAATCAAGCGCAAGATCGCTCCTGAATGAACCCAAACTATTCTATGGTTTCAAACAGAGGGCTGGAAATCCAGAAGTAAGAAGCCAAAAGAAATTCATCGAGTACTTAACTGCAGGGGCTAAAAATTTCTTCTTTTATCAAAGAACGAAATTAGATTTAGTACGGGGCTGCTCACTAGACATTGCCCGATAAAATGTTGCCTTAAAAAAATAGGACTGAAACGCAATAACAGGTGCAAACCTTGTGAATAAAATTGGCTTAACACATTCTCAGCAGCTGTAACGCCTTAGCGCAACTTTGTAACGAATTTTTGTAAAATTCATTACTAACTTTACAAAATTTGTGCACACTTCTCGTATTTTCTCGAGACTGCGTATTTATTTATTTCTGATAACACAATAACACGTAAGTGTTATTGGAGCTTATTTCTGATTTTAATTTATACATTGAACGTTCTATTGTGGGTCAAAGTTTCTAATTTTTGATAACTTCCTGTTAACATCAGTTTTATCAGGGAATTAGTCTTGAGTTTTCAATGGTATTTTACTGTGATGTAATTCGTCTTGTAGAGGCAAATTCTCTTGGAGGCAAAATTCTCCTGATGACAAATTTTCTTGGAGGAGAAAATTTCCCGATGACAAATTCTCTGGGTAGCAGGTTCTCTGAATGAAAATTATTTTGATAACCAATTCTGCAAGTTGATTAACTTATAACATTGAACATCTAAATTACTTGCAAAATGTCCTTGGAGGTGCGAGTGTGCATGTTACAGACAGGTGATGCCCCATAGTCATGGACTTTTTGATAAGTCGAGCATCTGATGCCAATTGGTTCTCATATGGACGAAGCTTTAACTATCATGTTTTTTTTGAAAGATGAGAAGTTTCGTATTTTATCACATTTTGAAGATTTTTATAATACATTGTAAATTTTATCATCACGATTTTTTTGTAAACGCCACAGTAATGAAAGCTTTCTGACACTGGGTGAGTAGTAACTTTCATGTATAAAATTTTCTAAGATGTGTAAGAAAATTTTATGTAATTCAATGGCATGTAGTCTGGAGTGGAATTGATTATACTAAAGATTGCTCTTTGACTGCCGTTATAATTTTGAAGTTATTTGAAACTGTACGACGACTCGAATTACTCCAGCATCACTTAAGAGTAATTTTTTATGTAATTAAATTGTTAACGATTCTTGTGTGTTTGATTTCTAAATGTCATCAACATGCGACCCTTTGCATACCGCTATTACAGTAGCTTGCCGGATGATCATTGGTCTTGCGTTAAAAATAAACAAAGTTGGTGGAGTTTTTAATCCATTAATTTTGGTTTAACGCAGACCGCGTTATTCTTTTGGGGAAGATAAGGAATACCTTATAACTTAGGTTACAATATTTAGAGCAAACACAAGTGACACCCATGAAAGTGCCAGGCGAGGAGTTTGACTGGGGCGGTACATCAGTCAAAGAATAACGCAGGTGTCCTAGGGCCAGCTCAGCGAGCACCAAAACCTCGCGTAGAGCAATAAAGTAAATGCTGGCTTGATAAGGACTGCGAAAGCACGGATTATCGATCCTTTTGGTTTAAAGAGGTTTTAGCAAGAAGTGCCAAAAAAGTTACCACAGGGATAACCGGCTTGTGGCGGCCAAGCGTTTATAGCAACGTCGCTTTTTGATCTTTTGATGTAGGCTCTTCTTATCATTGCAAAGCAGAATTTGCAATCGTCGGATTGTTCACCAGCTAATAGGGAACGTGAGGTAGGCTTAAACCGTCGTGAAACAGGTTAGTTTTACGCTACTGATGACCAGTTGTTTCAATAGTAATCCTGCTCAGTACGAGAGGAACCGCAGGTTTGACCATTTGGTTCACCCGGGCGATGGTGTGACGCTACTATCTGTGGCATTATGCTTGAACGCCTCTAAGGTCGTATTCTTTCTAGTGAAAGGCGGCAACAATGTCTTTACGAGTTCCACAAGTCAAAAGGCTAGAAAAAACGTTACGTTATAGACAGTCGTCGTTTGCGGCGGCCGTCGCACGAGTTCTTGTTGCCGTACAGGATGACGAGGACAGTAGCAGGATCTCTCGAGATACACCGTCTGGTCTCTAGCGATCGATTGTGGGTTGATCCAGTTCAATAAGAAGATGAAAAGAAAACCTCTCAGGAGCATTCTATGTTTTCCCAGAAATATAAATTCCTGAAAACCTAATTAAAAAAGTTATTATAAACAAAAGATTAATAATGGGCGCATTTCTGAAAGGCTCTTGCCCCTAATCATCTCCTAGATACGAGACAATGCAATAGGGTAGTAACGTTAACTACAAGGGTCCCGCTTGTACACAAATCAACCTTCTTAAGAGATCAAAACATCCAATACAAAAATGTATGTAGATTTAAAAAGGAAAAAATCATTTGAATGCAAGTTAGAGAAAGCGCTGCATGGAAGAGTGATCAAATTCTGAATTGAAGATTTGGGAAAAGAGGAGACTGTCCAAGTCTAGTAAAGGCAAAAAAGCCTATGAAAAGAGTAAAGAAAAACTTTATGCAAAGACCCCGGAGTTATCGTCCAAGAAAGAGTCGTGAAATAAAAGGAAAAACTGGGGGTATTCGGAATCCGGATGTATTATAACCGAATTGGGTTTTAGGAGAAGTAAAAAAAAAGTTTTAGGAGAGCTGTAAAGGGATTCATTGAAACTTACAAGAGGATCATCATCATTGATCATCATCCACATCTTCTCTGCCTTCTTTTACAATTGACCCAGTTAGTATATATACTAACGCACTATAGTGCGTTTTATTTTTGTTTTTACTACAAGAAATGTCATAAAACTATTCGACTATTAAATAAAAGTTCTTTTTGTAAAAACAAATTAATTGTTTTGTTTTTCTTTAATCCATTTCCGTTATTTTTTGGACAGAGGAGGTATATCTGATTTTGGAATCAAAGTTTCTAATTAATTTATTATTCTATATTTTTGTTTGATAAATTAAATCACCGTTTCAAAGTCCACTTAGTCCACTCTGTAAAATGTTTAGCCCACTCTAAAAAATAAAGAAGTTGTGAAAAAACACGTAGAGTAAGTTAGTAAAAAATTACTTCCAGAAACCGGGGGGTCTGGGGGGTATTCCATACCCCCCAGCTACAAGTAAGCAATAGGACGACTTTACAAGAATCAAATCTTTGTGTTTATCAATGTTATTCATTACTAGTTTTCGGAAAATTAACATTTTATTACTTTCTTGTAGCTGAAGGGTATTCCATATTCCTCATACACCCCTGGTTTCAAACCTTTTCATTTTTAACATCCTATCATTCGAACATAGCTATTCTTATAGATCTCATAGTAAATATTTCCATAGTTATCTGCTGGACAATCTCCTGAGTCGCACTGTGTAAAGAACCCGCAAACTGCATCACGGCGATCTATGCTTTGATAGTCGGAAAAATAAAATTCCTTGCTAAAATACCTAAATTCACAAATGAACACTTTGCGTTACAAGGTTCAAAGAATATTTTGGTTGCCAGCAACAGGTTTGTTATTTTATGGGGGTATTGGAGGTTTTGCTGACCTACACAATGAACGATTCAAAACTACAAGATGTAATTTCTTATTATATGCAATAGAACATAATTTTCAGTCATTTTTAATAAACCTTCCGAAAACCCCGCCCTTAAACAAACACTATTTTATAATGTATATTTAAATATGTATAATGTGATATACAACAGTATGAATGGTTTGTGTAAATATTGTATATTCTGCTGAGTAAATTCTAGAAAAATGTTTTCATAAATATATTTTAATAAATATGTAGGTACATACAGAAATAATATATTATGTTTTATTTTTAGAAATGCTCTATTGCGGTTTGAAGTTCTGGAACAAAATTCCCACTTTTTAATATTTTTAAAATATTTGTAAAGTATTTTCTCTATAAAAGCAGAATTGGTTGTGGAAATTAACAAAAATCAATGAGATTTATATTTCGTTATTGTTTGATCCTGCTAAGTAAGTAGGTTAACAGCTTATAGTATTGATTGGTGTATGGGGTGAATAAAAATTAAAACCAAGGTTGAAAAAGCCAAAGTGAAAATTAAGGTAGCCTATAGATGTGCCTGTGACCCTGATTTCCTCTTCCTGCAAGCAATTCATCAACTAAGGAAATCCAAATAAGAAAGTTTAATTATTTTAAACTTTTGATATAAAATATGTGCAAAATGATCATTAGTATTCATTTTTGTGCAACATTTATTTGCTGCTCTTGTGAGGTCATTTAGATACACGGAGCTCGGAGATGTTTGAGAATTTTTGTTTTTAACTGTATCTATGATTTAAAGACGGTTTACACACAACAATCTAAATCCTTAAAGTCCAATTTATAACTGGCCAGGAGTCAATGCACCCCAGTTTAATTTTCTTTGCCTACTTCTACGTCATACTTATATAAAAAGCTGCGACCTAATTTTAATTTGAGGTTCAAGGATGTGACGAGTAAGGAGTGGAATGGCTTGAGGCTTTCCCGGCCTACTTCTACTTTACTATGACTGTTTTGGAAGTTGTAAGACCTCCCGATTTTTAATACTTAATCTGTAATTTTTTGTACCGAATCTCTTCAAATAAAAATAATAAAATAACTTAAAAAACAAGAAATTTTAAAAAAACACTAACATTAATATTATTTTCAACAAAGAAATTTAGTTGTGCTAACATTTCAATTATTAAACATGTGAAATTTAGTTAACTTTAATTGTATAAGGCTGACCGTAATAAAATTACATTATAATTAATTATTGAAGATACCGAATTTACTTGAATTTATTTATATTTACAGGACCTAACGCAATAAAATGGCATTACAAGACATTCCAAAATTAGTATTAAAATAAAAAAAATGTTAATGAAAAGAGGGCGGGGCTGTTTTAGAAATAAGTAAATTGTTTCAGTTTTAATGGATCTCATCAGATCCGAATTATATTTTTCAAGTGATAGTGTAAATCTAAAATAAACTGTTTCACTTTATTTCTTTATGATCTGATTGAGAATAACAAAGGCTTGCTCTATTTCTAATACAGTAATCCAATTTAAAATTAATCGAACTCATCTTACAATTGCTTGTTTAAGAATTTCTATCAACTATATAGTAAAAGCTCAAAGCTTTACGATCAAACGGAAATTTTAATTAAGTATGAGAACCAATTCACGATTTCTATTTTATTCGCATTATTAGATCATCATTTTAGTGCTATAATCTTTTATGGGTTGCTATACAAATTGATAAATTAATGAATAATAAAAATAGATCGTGGCATGAAGATGTCAAGAAATTTATAGTGGTAATTTCTTAATGGGATGATATACTATAAAGCTGTTCATATTTTATTAGGTGGTAAGTTTGAAAAGCCATAATCGATAAATCGATATTGGAAAATGTTTAGGGGTATTTTAGATATCTATTTATTGTAATAATTTTCGGATGTATACTACAAATATTGTATCCTTGACACGATAGACAGAATTAGCCTGCAAGTGTAAATGTAACCCTGATCCTGTTGCTAACAACAATAACTTTTCAAGTCAGCTTATACTAAACGCAAATCTAAACTATCTGCACGCAATTGCAGAATACGCCATTAATTTAAGAAATATATAACATGCATATAACATATACATTATTTTAATTTACTTAATTAATTTTAAATAGACAGAGCTTCTCTAATGGAAAATCTAAATTAAACGGATATAATAAAGTTATCTTATTGTGTTTTACTAAGCTAAACAAAAAGGTATTTTTATACTAAAGTAGGACAGCACAAAATTATCAATAGTTTCAAAGTCAACCTCTGCGCTAGGTGTATAATTTTATTTTGATTAATATTTTAATTTACATTGAAGTAAAAGTACTCCCAAAATAAGTTCAAGAAGTGGAGGTAAATTTTTAGGTTGATCGATATAATATTTTTTCAAATATTATTTTGAATCAATTAAGTTTGAACTGACCTATTTTTAAAAGTTAAATGTACCGCAATATAAATAACAATGCCAAGTATAGCGCAGTCGATTAAAATACCACCAAGAAAATTTTTGACTGGATTTTGCCTACATAGGTACTGCTCTAATAACTAAGTATTATCGTTGCAAAATTAGAGCATTAACAGCGTAGTTATTGTTAATATTAATTAATCCAGGTGTGAGCACTATTTTATCCCGATAATGGTCTTATTACCCCATACGACGCAAGTTCGTAATAAACACATGCTTCCAATTTTATGTACGAAACTCCACAGTTATCTCGTAATTTGGGGTACTTCATGTTGGGGTCTGTTACACGCGGTAGCCTTAGAAAAAAACTTTTCCAGGTGTATGTTCCATAATTTAAATAAATATATCAAGAGTTTTTTTGTCATGAAGTAGGTTAGTTTCATCATTAATTTTAACGAGTCTCTCAAATTACCCTTGATTATCATAAGTGAAAACACCACCTCCAAACTATACAGCTACTTCTGTAAGACTTAATAGTGGCTTCATTTACATTTTATTACCATAAATGTAACATTTGTTGTTATTTTTACCAAATAAATGTTCCAAAATAGAACGGAATTACTTGAGAAAAGTTGGCGAAGGCCGCTTTAGTTCAAAAAGTCGGCTTATTGATTTATACCAATTTTTTTAGGAAGGTAAGGATGTGAGGAAAACTTAGCTCCAGGCGTCGGTGGAATTAAAATTCTGACAAGTATTAATTTTGAGGTTAATAATGGTTTCTTCCAGTGGTATTTTTAGCACTGCAGTGGTGGACTTTTACAAAAACTACCTGTAGATTAATTTTCACGTGATCGTTTTTTTGGTGTTTTGAGTGGCATCATAAAATCGTCGATATCTACATTATTTATAATGCAATTTCAATTTTTAATGTCTCTTTTTACGACAGTTAGAAGGCCTAAATATTTAAATTATACTACACAGTTGATTCCAAAGGCAATGGGTTTTTGATATTTACTGGATCATAATAATACAAAATTTATGAACTCAGTAATATTTTGATATAAAATTTTAAAATCTCATATTTTAAAGTTCTGAAAAATAAATTTCATCTTTTTTTTTTTAATTTAATGAAATCGAGATATTTTTAGATTTACTTGTCACTGTAGTAAATTTTTGAATTTTTGTAGGATTAGCAAATGCAAGCAGTCTGAGTTTAGCTTATAACCGCATGTACGAATTTATTTGCATTAAATAATAGTAAATATACGAGGCGCCGGCACAAATTAATTCAACAAAAATTATCATGAATCAAAATGTCTTTATAAGTTAGTAAATATTAAATGACTTAAGTAAATCTAACACTCTCAGTTTCTTAAAATCAAAATAGAAATACCATAATTTTGTGCTAATTATGTGCTCCATCCGCCAATGAAAGTTTCGCAATGTTAAAGATAAATCTGGTGTAGTGGTGCAAAGGTTATTTTAATCTAATACCTAACTACGTTAAAAACGTTGTACCCTGTTTTAAAAAATATTATTTTATTCCGTAATTAAAGTTTAAAAATTTGAAAAAAAAGGTAAAAAATTATAAAATTTTTCTATCTTTTCGCTGATATGCCATTCTTTCCTCAAAGAACAATCGCGTCTTTTTTCGCTAAATTTGGTTTTCTCTAACTTCTTTAAGTGGACTAACACCGTCATTTTAAATTGTTATCTTGTCTAGAAATAAGTGGATATTTCATTGCTAAGGAGGTAAATTTTGTTTAAAAATTTTGAACTATATTACTTCAAAAATACTGAAAAACTTTTAAGCGTTAAAATTAAAACAGCGTATTGATAGCTCCCTTTCCCCTTTTCTCCGTCAGTGTAACTTTTTTCATTATTTTTAGTGTAGGTATTAGTAAAATTATTTAAAAAAAAACTACTTATAAAGTTTCAGAATTCTGAAACTTTACGTTTACATTAAAGTGTTTAAAATTTTGTCACTACGTTTTTAGTCAATTTAGATAAAAGTTTAGTTTTAGTTAGAAATATTAGTTTTTTCATTCTTAAAATTTGGAAATAGTCGACTTTGTCAATTCTAAATGCTACAATTTCATAAATACTTCGAATATATAGAGTATTTCTTGTTCAATTGTCCTGGTTGTTTCTTTTTTTATTACTGATCCATTTTTTTTAAACAGAATGTTTTTTAAAGCAAAATATCACAAGAACAAAATTTTGTAAAGCAGAATTTTTGCAGGTTGTTATAGCTAATACTTTTCATAAGTTAGGTCAGGTTAAGTTAGGTTAGGTTATTTAAATTGGGAGTAGATCGGCAACCTTGACTCCGATTTTAAAAATCTTTAAAAAAACAAATGATAGAAAATGGACCATTTTTCCTAGACCCGCAAGATTAATTAGGTACTTAGTTTAGGCATTGTTAAATAAATCTCTACAAATCCGCACAAAATAATGCCTAGTAATTTATGCAGACAAGAAGAAATCATTAATTTTATAGATCAGCAGTCTGCAACAATTTTGAAGACCATAGAATAGAACCACATTTGGATATTGATTACTAGAAGAGTGGTTGTGGGGTTTGAACCCCCTATCTAAGGTTATAAAGTAAAAATTTTAATATGAGCCATTGCTGAGTGTAGGTAGAGAGTAAAAATATTGTCAATATTGAAAATAATATTTTATCAAAGCTAAACTCTTAATTAAATTCTAAAAACAATCTCAAGATTTATCCTGATTAGGTTTAGTAGCCTGAAAAATAGCTACGGGTATAATTAAATAAGTCTTAAAAATTTGCATTGCATATTCTTGCAATATTCAATTTTCTGATGATACTTATTACAAAAAAACGCAACAGCGGCTATGGGTGCCTTCAGAGTCAGAATTAGTGACATATTTCTGTAATATTTTTCAAATTTATTTCTTGAAGCCTAAACCGATATTGGTTTAAACAAATATAAATCAAATTACCTTCTCCCAGATAATCAGAAAACTTCAAACATAACCTCGACCACTCGGTGCTCTTATGAGTAAAATAGGGTTTAGTTTCCGTTACAAAAATACAAGGTTGACCTATGTGGAAATGTTTTAAGCATCATTTATTTTTATGAGGTATGTAATGGAGAGTTCATGCAAGAAAAGTAACGTAAAGTGAAAAATTGCACAACATTTAATTATTAATTTTCATCTGCAACCTGGTAAATAAATATCTCTATATTAAAAAAGCGTGTAAAATTTAGTTCATTTTAAAAGCTGGTAAAATATAAAGTTAAATAAGCTACCTACCAAATTTGAATTTTAATTAATTCAATTGTATAGAAATCTGATTACATATAAAGAATTTTTCATTATGACGCACATTAATATTGAGCGAAGTTTACTTTACGGTATAAATATTAATTCTAATATTATTCTAGTGACCCCTAAAAATAATTAAGTTTGTCAAGTGCCTGTTAATGACCTTCGATCATTACAACCTTCTGTATAACCTAAATACCTACTTATTTTTGGTTTTATTGAGCGACGCCTTCGATTTGTCTCGATTTTAACTTCTGTGCTTTTTTTGGATTGGACTTTTAACGTAATTTTAATTTAAATTGAGCTTTTAAGCTCATTTTGAATTTTTGAACATTTCGTTTAGTGTAACAACAAATCAAGATTTTTTTTTTATTTTTTGCTTTATTGAATTACCTGGCGCTCAAGAATACCAGCATTATTTTTTGATTTTGTAGTTGGTATAATATTAAAAATTTTCAAGACGGAGAGAACGAAATGATTAAAAATGAGGTGAACTAAATTGTCGTTTTTACTCGTACCAGTATTTGAATTTCCACATTGCATCATTAACCGCTAGAAATTATATTATAAATATTCGTATATTTTACTTTTTTACTGCAATTATTACTCTTATTGCATGTTGCATAATATTGTCCTGCATGCTGTTAATTGCAATTTTTTATCGTACTACAAAATTTGTAATGAAGTCGTTTCAAAGGAGAATCAAATTTGCTGTAAATACAAAGATAACAAAATGTTACTTATTTTGTTTGGAGCTATCCTTTGTTACATGGAAAATATATTATTTTCATCCTTTTAGTGTAATTTGTTAAATTAGAAAATTTGATGATGTGACTGATAGAGCAAGAAGCTTTATAAAAATAAATTGGTATGTAGATCTAAAGATCGGGCCTAAGAATTCACAAAGAAAAGTCAAAAGAGCATCTAGAATTTAATAATAAACACATACTATAAGGATAAAACAATAAAAGCTCCAGAGACCTGCTCAATTCACTACAAAATTATGAAAGTACAAATAAAAAGGAAGTGTGCTAAGAAGTTTCTACATATTAGCATCCAAAACATAGCACCTCCATTATACACAATTTAAATTTATTTAGCTGCTGTAACTACACTTAAAAATGTTGAAAATTACCCTTTCCACCCAAGTAACATTTTAGCCGTCAATAGCTGCCACTGGAAAAGTTATCTACAACTTCGAAATAGCTAATTAGCTGCGGCGGCAACATAAATTCTCTATTCTGTTTTGTCTGACTCTGAATGCACAAATAATACGAATAAAAGCAGAATTGTATAGTGGAATACTTCCACGTTACTGAAAACATGCCATGCACTTAATTTACTAGCAGCTTAAAAATAAAGGAACATTTGGCACTTCACTGTTTGATTACAGTTAATTAAATTTTCACATTGAAAAGTACTTGATGAAAAAGAGTACAGGAAAGGTAATGCGGGCGTACAATATTTCTCATTATTTTTTTGCGCAACGGTTAGCGAGCCAACAGCGGGGATTCGTGAGAAAAATTACATCCGACATCATAGCAGGATTTTCTTCGCAGAAAATCTCAAAAATAGAGTGTTATGTGTGGTTTACCGCAGATATTTAACCGTTTTGTGCAAAAATTGTAGTAATATATCAATCGTGTTAGAGCGAAACCGTGCTGTACAATGATATATCCTATGGTTTCTTATACTTAGGATTGTTTCATTGCAATGCTAGCCACCCTTTATAGTTGCTTTTCACGTCAAGGTATTTGTTTTGTTTTTATACTTTGTTGATTAAAAGCGGTTTAAATGCAACTGGTGATTGGTGAAAAGCATAAAACCCTTGCATCTTGAATTTACACTTGATTGGTTAATCATTTAATAATTGGACTGTGTCCTTAACTCATTTAACCTTAAATATGTAATATTTAACTTGCTTCCTCTTTTACAGATGCACATACTTTATTAAATTATTTTTAATATAAAATAAACCATTATATGTAGGTATTGTTATAATGAGCAGTCATTCCGCTCGTAAACTATCACAACTTGACGTTATCGTAACGTGAGCGTTGATACGTGACAGAACAGTGACAGAATAACATTAATAATTTAAACTAGCGATGAACGGTGATCAATTTTATTTATAATGTATTAAACTATATAAATATTTAAGTTTTGAAATTATTCATTAAAATTTAAAAATGATAGTGCCTATAAATAAATAACAGGATTGACGGCTTAACATGGAATTCTATCCACAGCACAAATAATTGGTAAGTATTGTACTGTAAGTAGGGGTCGATTGGCTGCGAGAGCCGTTCAGAATTACGATCGGTGTCCTATTATTCATATAACCCTTCCAATTAGGTTTTCAGGAATTCAATCCTGCTAGAAACTCATGAGAAGTTTTTTTTCCACTCCTTGGATGTCAGTTGTGTTTGATATATTTATCAGATATATATCTGATAAATATTTTAACCTAAGTAGAGCTAAAATGTTGCAGTTGCAAAGAATGCGTTTAGCGGATTTGACCTTCGATTCACAGTCTGCACTTATCATTGACTTCTAGTTCCATTTTTTTGACGTGGTATCTCACTGGGTAGAATTAGGTAAGCAGCCCTAATTTCGTGTTTTGATATAAGACAAAGCTTTTTAGCGTCTGCAGATGACTTCTCTATGAATTGCTTTTCTTGGTTTGGTCTTGGTATGCTAAAACACAGAATTTTCATGCTTCCCGCTTCCTACTTCTGGATTTTTACCCTTCTGTATGTTAATTTGTGAGTAGCCGAAATTCTAACGCAGAAATATTAGGTCCACAGTTTTATTTCCTCACCTTTACACCAAATTACATGTACAACGTCATTGGCTATTTTAAAGTTACAAAAACTTGCTTTGTACGTCCCTCTCTTATACGCCCATCGATATCTCTAGATGAAGTATCTACCCGATATAAATAGCGTTTTGTAAGGACACAAATAAACTTATTAAGAAATGAATAAAAATTGAAATAAACAAAAGGTTAAGCGCAATGATGTCAAATATGTAGCACGCGTACCAGATTTGGCACCTGAGAAATGTGTTTATGGAGATACGTTGAAAAAGTTAAACTAATATTCAAATAATATGCCAATGTTTTGCTTTGAATTGTTTACATTTTTCTCATTTTTATTTGTGGTTAAATTCGCTTTCTAGTTATAATAGTAGAAAAAATGTATATCAAATTCAAAAATATGTGAAAATTGTTGTAATTGTCCTTGATACTGTAACCATTTATAATGCAATGAAAAATTTACACTGTAAATACAACTTAAATAAGTATTTGAAATTGTTGAAAAAGTTTATAATAGAACTGAAAGATAACAAGAGCTTAACGTGGAATCCAAATCACGGCACAAATATAATTTGGTGCCAACTCTCTATGCAGTATACCAACTGTACCCAATGTAGCACACAATGTTGGCGCATTATTGCAAGATTTTGCCAATATTAATTTCCAATATTAGGTTAATGTAGAAAATCAATATTTCACGAATGTTGGCTGGAGCTTGGTTCAATATTGCACCAGTATAATTTACAGTATACAGACCAATTTAATATGTTATTATTAAATGGCTTTCTTGGCATAATACTCTGGGTGGTTTGCCATTGCCTTCCGAGAGGAGAGAGTCAGTCCATTTCCCCAGCCCCCCCCCCATTTTGATTTTTGGATCACTTTTTAAGTCATTCGTTTGTGCATCGTTTGTGTACGTTTGTGCAATTATTTTTTTTGTTTGTGCATTCACCGTTCGCGAATTATTTAACAAATAAGTTTAGGGGGCTGGAGAAATGCCCCCCCCATCGCGAATTTTGGGTCAAAATTGGTGTCAATCGTTTGTGCACGTTTGTGCATTCAATATTTTCGTTTGTGCAAGCACGGTTAGCGAAATATCTTCAATTGAATAACCGGCCATCATTTCTCCAGCCCCCCATCACGAATTTTGGGTCAAAATTGGTGTCAATCGTTTATGCATCGTTTGTGTACGTTTGTGCATTTATTATTTTTGTTTGAGCAAGCACGGTTAGCGAAATATTTTGAATTAAATAACCGGCGAACATTTCTCCAGCCCCCATCCCCCCATTTCGACTTTTGGATCAATTTTTGTGTCATTCGTCTGTAAATATACCTTTGTGCATTCACTATTCTCTTTTGTGAATTCACAGTTCGTGAATTATTTAACAAATAAATATTTATAAATCTCCGAGCAACAACTGCCATAGTGTCTAGATTGCAATTTATTCTAGTCTACTGAAGAATATGCTGAAAATATTTTAATTTTCCGGAAATCGTCATCGAAACAACACTTCTCTGCGTATCTACGCGCAGGGAAATTAAATTATACTGACTAGTCCGGCAATATCAGTAATTGATTTTTGCTGTTTTAACACAATAATGGGGGTTATGAATAAAAGTGAGCATGAAGTATATACTCATATTTTGAAATTTTTCTCGGAATTGTATGAATAAAATTCAAAAATAATTAAGCATATAAGTAGATACTCTTATAATAAGTGTACCTACTCATGCTCATCATCTACTTATAAATTTTATTGGTATAATTTGAGGTTTTTAATTCAAAATTTTGAGTATATACTTCATGCTCACTTTTATTCATAACCCCCATTGTTTATAACTATGTAGTCAACAAATTGACAAATTTGATTTTTGCTCATTTTAAAAATGTTATTCAATTAGTGTTTTAAAATTTCGATTTTATCGAAAATGGCAGTAAAACTATATTTTTAATACTTAGCGGAAAATGAACTGCGACAGGCAAATTTTCTCTTCAAAATACGTAAGAATTTGTCAAAAAAGCTATAGTTTTAGGTGTATGTCAGTGCCCTCCCACTTTTGAATTTTGTTTTTTTTTGAATTTTAAAATTTAGTATCAAACGTTAGAGTATTGATTGAGCCTGAATAAACTTCCATTATTTTTGTTTGAGCCTCAAAGTTCGCAAAGTTATTCGCGAAAAACAAGTGGAGGAGAGGGGCTGCAGACATGATAGCCCCCACTTTCGAATTTTTGAATGAATTAGGTGACAAAAGCATCGTTTGAACCTGAATGAGCTTTCATTATTTTTGTTTGAACCTCAAAGGTCACAAAGTTATTCGCAAAAAACTGGTTGGGGGAGGAGTTGTAGACATGTTTTGTAATTTTCCTAATAATTTTAAATTTGTATGTGCAATTGATGTCAATCGATAGAACTTCGTTTGAGCCTGAATGAACTTCAGAGAGCAAGACTTTATGTTAATTTTTTACAAAGTTATGGATAGTTGAAATTTTCGACTAAACTCCGAGCAACATGCGTTAAATTGTAAGGTTCTTAAAAAGTTTTATTTCGGATAAACTGTAGTATTCGGATAAATGGTAGTACCCAATGCTTTACTACTTCCGATAAACACATAATTGAAAGGCCCCAAAACTTTTTAGCCATTGGATCATAAATTTTTTCTTTATTAGCAACAACAACAACAACGTTAAGCTGCTTCAAATCAATATTAGATTTTATCGGCATGATTTCTATTTAGATAAATTACTTTTATTTAAAAAATTTTATATTTGTAAAGAATAAAATGTTGCTTATTTGAAGAATTTATATATCCAAAGTATGTAG
Organism: Rhagonycha fulva; assembly: GCA_905340355.1. Classification (NCBI taxonomy): domain Eukaryota; kingdom Metazoa; phylum Arthropoda; class Insecta; order Coleoptera; family Cantharidae; genus Rhagonycha; species Rhagonycha fulva. Next base: position 44,544,321 of record HG996556.1, read on the forward strand.
ATTACCAGCTTAAGAGCTTTAAAAACTTAAGATTTAACGCATGCTGCTCGGAGTTTAGTCGAAAATTACAACTATCAATAACTTTGTAAAAAATTAACTTAAACAGTTGCTCTCTGAAACTTATTCAGACTCAAACGGAGCTCTATCGATTGACATCAATTGCACACATAAATTCAAAATGAGAAGAAAAATTGCAAAACATGTTTACGGCCCCCCACTAGTTTTTCGCAAATAACTTCGCAGCCTTAGAGGCTCAAACGAAAATAATAGAAGATTTACAGACGAGTGACACAAAAATTGATCCAAAAGTCGAAATGGGGGGAGGGGAGAGGCTAAAGAAATGTTCGCCGGTTATTTAATTCAAAATATTTCAAAATGAAAAAATCAAAGGGGGGGGGGCTGGGGAAATAAACCTCGGTTCTTAGCCCATTCAGTAATGCTGCATTATATTACTAGGAAGTAAAGATGCACTTTATAAAACAATGGAAAAAAGTTGATATCTTCTTGTTCATTAAAAAATTAGGTCAAATTAACCTAATATTTCTTCTAGAATTGATGATATAGTATAAAGTAGTCGCAGCAATAGCATGTTTTGATTGCTTAATGAGCTATGGGGTGAAAATTTTTGGCTCAAATCCCAGACTTTACACAGCCGCCTAAAACTTTCATTACACTAAATATAATATTTTATTTTATTGTGGCCGGAGTTATGATTTTCTACCATTGCCATAACGTAGCATTGGTTCACAATTTTGCAATTACTTTGCAAATTTTTTCATTTACTTTTATATTAATCGAAATAATGTGAAGCCATCAACTCGCGTTATAAAATCATTAGTAAATATTTTTAAAGAAGTAGGTTCAACCTTTAAAAAATTTTCTTGGAGAGAAAATTCTGTTCCAAAATCTAACAGCATGGAGATTGTCAGGAATGCTTTGATGAAGAACAATCGTTCCGCATGCTGCCATGCAGTCTCATTAAGGATTTTATACCGTCTATCCTCCTTGTAAAATTCAGATTGCGCAAAAGTTAAGAAAGAGAGGTTTGAGCTTTTTACGTAAAGGTTATTTTTACTAAGGTTATGATTTTCTTGATACATTTTCATAATCATAATTTCATGGATACCATCAAAAAAACTTCAAGACATTGTTTTGGGTTCGACGTTTTTGTTAAAGAGTCCCGTGCTAATCCAAAGCAAGCCCAGCGTTACATAGAAATTTTGTTAAAACTTTTACTAACGCAGAAGCAGGTATAAATTTTTAAGACTATTCGAAATAAAATTGATTTCCTGTGTTGATTTTTCATCTAAGCCAATGTAATATTGGGTTATATGTACCCGACAGGCGCCTCACGATAAACTGTCTGAAGCTTTGTTTCCTTCGAGAACACTTCCAATTTTCTTTTTATTCTGTGGTTAGCAATAATTTTATGATACTGTATGTTTGTTTCGAAGGATTTTTAAGACTATAGCTAAACGTCTCTATTATGGACAAACGCGAAAATTAAATTAAAACATAGTAGCTCTAAAATTTACTTGTAATTTCAACAAACCGGTGCCCCATTTCATAAGATTAATCAATTAAGAACTTGAAATGTTAACTTACAATTCATACGCCGTTCTAAATTTATAAATAATTTATTTTTACTCTTGTTTATGTAATCGATTTTTCTAATAATCAATTACACCGTATTTTTATTTTTGTGCTGTTTTCACGATCACTTTACTTCACAAAGAAGCCTCATGAAAGACCTTGATGAAGCCAGGTAATTTTATTTTATCATACTTTCTGATGCATTGCGGATAATAATTTACTCTTTTGAAGTTGTTAAACAAATTTTATTTCTTTGCAAATGAAATTTCAGTAATTTAACTCGTCACAACTTTTTTTAATTTGAAACGATTGCTAATTAAATTTAAACTTCCTAATATGCACGAGTTAGTTACCTATAACAATGCGGAATTTTGAAAGTTCGAAAATAATTCAACTACCCGATTTTAACATCATTCAGAAAAAAAATTAACAAAATTTTCATAAAATTAAATTAACGCAAAAATTTGGAGTCGAATTTTTCCGTTTTTAATGTAAAGTTATTTACGACCTATAACTTACAAGTTTATGAATTTGCTAGAATAATTAGAAAACGGATTGTAATTCAACAGTGAATTAAATTCCGAGTTTATAACCAATTTATCACGGAAAATTTGATTTCGAACCGCAGATTTTGATATTATCTCGCACGATCACTTATTAAAATTTTTATTCCAAACTTGTAAAAAAAATAATTAAAATCGTAATGAAAAATGCGCGACGCCTTATGAATACACAATTATTTCAATTCCAATTAAAGATAAATAATTCAAATATCGTTATGCGTATTTTCGGGATAACTTAACTCGTAATCGATTTCGGAAATTTGAAAATTAAGTTCACAAAAGTTTTTTAAACTTTGTGGGCGTCCTGAAGGATCGCAGGAGATTTAAAAATAAAAAATTGTTAAAACTTACCTTTGTTACTTACGTCACCTACAGTGATTTTTAGTGTGTTCCATGAAAATTTTTCCGAATTCGCGGGACACTTATGAAATTCACCCTAGTTATTTGTAACGCGTAGTGCACTGGAAAAAAGGCAACTGGATACTAGGATAAAAGTTCCCAGACGCGCCACAGTTTATCCTGGCGCTGGCGCTCTGACGTTAAATCCTTTGTATCCTTTCCCTTATTATTAAATAATTATGTTTAAAATTTAACTTAAGAGTGAATTTATTATTAAGTAAGTTTTAATCAATTGAGGTTTCCTACGTTTTTGAACAATCCACAACAAAACTTAAAAGTATGGAAACGTAAGCTGGTACATTTACCTGTGCTTTTAAACATTTAAGCGTAGATTGTAACTCTGCAAGGATCAAGGATGGTTTATTAAAATATAGATTTAGTAAATAGGTACATGTTTTATTTATTATTAAGTAAGACTTAATTGTGGTTTTGCTGTGTTTTTGAAACTTGAAAATTTGAAAATTTAAGCTGCTATATTATTTAACTCTCCATTTAAATTGAATTTTTTATTTTCGTGTAATTTATGTAAATATGTAACTCTTCAAAGATGGATGATTAAAACAGATTTATTACACTTCTTTGAGAAAAAAAATAACAACATTTTTTAACTTATAAATTTTTATAACCTTTTGTAAAATCCATGGTAAAATTTGCATGTTATTAAAAAATTAATTTACTTGCGCTGACTTGATAATCCAGACTAATTTTTACGTATAAAACCTATATGTTTTAGTAATCCAGTTTACAACGAACGAAGTTAATGAAGTCTTCTTGTTAGTTAAGTGCCAAATATAAATCTGGTTATAGTATCATTAGATTATTTGACTTCATCTTCATCAGCCTATGAAATTTCTTCGGCACAGCCACACTAAAGTCCAGTTACATCTTCGTTATTTAGAACAACACCTACCAGAATCTTCTTAACTCGTTCTTTTTGTAATCGCGTATTTGAATGGCTGTTGCATTTATTATTTATTTCTATTAATGAGAGGAATTTAAGCACCATAAATAATTTAATTTTTGTTATTGCCGCTTTAGCTACATCATTTTAAACAAAAAATTTCCATTTCAAATGAAATAAAATTGAGTAGGCACTTAAAACATTTAACGGCGAACGATGCCAGAAACCAATGCAACTCAATTGTAAATTTTTTGTTACAGGTTTCTTTAGTAGGTTAGATATTATATTTCAGATTTGGAATTTAGACAACATCGTTCTTATTATTTTGGGTAATTTATCAAGCAAATTTCCCTTTTTTATTAATTTTATTGAAAATGCCTATTGTAAAAGCTATAATTTTTTGATGACTTAAAGTTAAGGAAAGTTATTTAATGTCTATTTGTTTCAGACAAAGGAATTTATTTACCAAATACTAAATAAATAATTAAACTAATTGATAATTTCTAATACAAATAGAAAAGTTCAAAACTTGTGGGCATTAAAAATTATATGTATTTGTCGAAACATTAGCATACGAGTACCTGCCACTTGAAACTATAAATTAAAATAATTGGTCGGGATTTAATTCACATGCTTAATCACAAAACTCAATTTAAACTTTTTGTAGCATGAAACTCATAAATTAGGAAGGGAAATTAAACTACAATTAATTATTGCTGAAAACCAATCACCATTTATTTGTGAGAAAAAACTGTAACTTTTCAACAAATAACTTTGTTATTAATAACATTGGCTAAATTCTTTTCTTTCAAAATAGAAGAATGATTTCCATCAATTACGTAAATGTCGATGATTTCCTTGAAGTACTGAAACAAAAAAATTTTTAATTCTGAAATTAATTCAAACATTTCTTTACCTTAGGCAATCCACAAACGTCGTCTTTGCTGGCCCCAAAAGGTCTCAATAAAGTTATTGGTGCCAAAATATGTTCTTCGGGTGGCTGAATGGCTAAAATGCTGGTTAAATAGTTTTTGAATGTGGTCAAGTTTTCGTTGAGGAAAGCTTTATCATCAGACGAACATTCGTAATATTTCAAAACACACTCTAGACGGGAGTTCCAATTTGATAAGTCACTCAATTCTTTAACAATCTGAAATCAATTTTTTAATTCCAAAAGTAACCGGCAATAACATTAACTCACCTGTGGATTGGTGAGACTCAAAATTCTGCACAATAACCCAATTTCACTGTTTGTTCCTTCTCCCAAATTTCGAACGACACCTTGTATGGTATCGGGTGCTCCGTCGATCAAGAATAATTGGGTACGAAGATGATTCTTTTCTAAAACCTTGATTATTTCAATAGCGAGAGGTCCACCGTACGATATTCCGATAATATTGTAAGGTCCTTTTGGACAAATTTCTTTAATTTTCTAAAAGTGTTATAATTCAATTAGCATTTTAAGATTTCAACATAACACAAATTACACATACTTCAACTAGTTCAGCTGCCAATTTGCTGAAGGAAATGGTCGAAGTAGGATAATTAGCGCAATAAACCGGATGCAAGAGTTGACTGGCCAAGTCCTTCACGGCGTTTCGAGCAAACAAACCAGGAATTACAAAGAGTGGTGGAATATCTCGGACCACTTTGGAACATAAAGTTGGAAGTTGAATAAAATCAGGTTTGAGACTGGCAATGGCGACGTCTTCTTTGATAGTATCGATCGAATTTGGTAGCAAATACCTAAGTTCTGAAAAACAGCAATTAAATCGTGACCTGCAATTTTTTGTAATATTTTACTTTTATATAGTGATTGTGTGGTTTCCAGTACATCATCTCTATTTTGGGTGTCGTCGATTAAAACATATCCGACCTTGTAGCGCAAAATTCCATCCAAACTATGCAAAACCAGCGAAAAGTCGAGTGTGTTTGGCCATTGAACGTGATTGGTTAAAAATCCTGAATCGATTCTTTGTTGACATAAACCTGCAGCACAACTTATAAAGTTCACGAGCAAAGCCTTGGGTGCCTTATTTCTTAATGCCAAATCCAAATATTGGATAGCCTTAATTTCTGAATTTTTTGTTGACGAGTTCTTGCTTGGTAGTACAAATATCGCTCCAATTTGTCCCAAAGAATGAACTTCAGAGATCAATTCGACTGCACTGTCTCTAGTTTGGGCTTTGGTTGAGGCCAAAATAATTTCTGCTTTGAAATAATTTTGGAGTAACGTAAGACGTCTATTTATATGAACTTGCTGAGATTTCGACTCCGTTGATACTACAATCTTTCTTGCACCTCTAAACACTAACCATTCCACTACGTCGGTCCAAATTTCAGACGTTCCACCTAAAGTTAGGTATAATTTTATAAAACAAAATTTTTAATTTATTTTTTGCTTACCATATACTAGATAGGAGTATTTTGGATTGCACATATACTGAGCAGCACTGCTGACATTCAGCTTCCCAAATGATAAATCATCTGAAAGTTTTAGTACTATCTTTCCAATGTGGTTATCCGCTTGCAAAGCTCTAAAAACAATGTTTTTTTATCAAATTTTAAAGGTGTAATAAAGTTTACCTTAAATTTCCTTCCATATCTTCAAATTCGCACAGCTTTCTGGTTAAAGGCCTAACTACAACATCTTCAATTCCTTGCTCAACTAAGTCGTGAATTTTTTGTTTGATATCGACTGGGGCATCAAAAATGTTTTCTGGGGTGACTCCAATAAAACCAACATTTCTCAAGAAGATGTTCATACCAATTTCATTGTTTTCTTCCAAATCCAATTTACCAATTTGTAGAAATCTTCCAAATTCTGCGATACATCTCAAAGATGCGTTAAGTAGATTTCCGCTGACGCAATTTAAGATTATGTGAGCTCCAACTCCTCCAGTCGCCATCATTAGGCGAGGTTCAAAAGATGAGTCACAACAGCTGTAAAGGTTTCGCTCTCCCAACTGGAAAAATACGTTGTTTATTTTTTTCTCTCATTGTGATCGGTTACTTACGAATCTGTACAGTTTCATCAAATACGCTCTCTGGGTATTGGAAGTTACAGTTGCATATACATTGCAACCAACTGAAATTGCAACGGATAGTGCAGCAATACCAAGGGCTGAGGCTGCTCCATGAATTAAAACATTTTCGTGTGGTTTCAACTTTCCAAGATGGATAATTGTGTAGTATGCCTAAAAAAAATTTGAAACTTAGACGGCAAGATATTTTTAAATTGATTTCCTTACAATAGCGTGAGCATGAGGAATTGTAGCAGCATCTTCAAGATTCCACCTGGCTGGGAAATTCCAGGAAAGGATTGGATCAGGTACCAATTTACAGTTTTCTTTATCTAAACGCGCTAATCCCATAACTCTTTGACCTGAGTTTGTAACTCCAGAGTAATCTACGTTTCCCAGTTGCGGCTTAACGGCATTTTTTAAACTAATTGTTTCGTCAAGAAGATTAATTCCAACATATTCTATTTGAGTATTGTTAACAATATTGCTAGAAAAAAATAGTTCGATATAATTTGATGTGTGGTTTTTGGAAGCAAAACTAACCTTTCGCCCTGGTATGCCAAAGTTAGCTCATTCACTAACTCCATGGATAAGGAAACAAGAGAATTCAAGGTTCCATTTTTGATGACAGTGACTTTCAGATCATTCTTGATGATTTGTTTAAATAAGCTTTGGTTTGCGTTAAATTCAGGATACTTTTTGTCAAAGGTAAAGATAAATCTAAAACAATTTCGAAACTAGAGATGAAAGTTTTTTTGTCGGATTATGATTGATTACCTGACGTTATTCGTATTTGGAGTCGATTGGACTTCATTTACAAAATTGGCAATGCCTTCGGTGGGAGTAAGGGAAGTAACCAAATAAACCTTTTTATCGGGCTGCGAATGAATGGTAGATTTTAATTGGTTCGCCCATTGGACTCCTTCTTTTGATAAATCCTTGCCAGTCAATACATCTCCTTTAATTTGAATAACTGCTGGTTCATGTTTGAAACACTGAAATTTCTTAAATTAGCTTCAACAAATTTAAAATTTGAAAATTTACCTTTCGAACCAAGGAATAGGAAGTACCATTAACAGTAAATTCAACAATTTGGGTAATGTCTGGATAGGATAACAATTTTGCATCTGTTTGTAAAAATAGAAATGCGTCAGTCGATGATAGAAATTTAATGCAGATTTCATTTACAGTGTCGTTAAATACTGCAAACAGTGACTCAGTTTGAGGAATGAGGATTAACGAAGCATCAGATACAGTTGAAATATTTGCCTGAAAAATTTCAGTTAGAAACTGTTGAACATAATCTGAAATGGAAAACCTACATGCAAATTAGAATATTTCTTTAACACATTTTGGATGTTAATCTTTAAGCTAGGATTTTTGGATTCAATTTCTACAATCATTGCGCTGTCTGTTAAAAGGTTATAATCATCCAAAACAATTTGCAACCCCACTGCAATTGCGTAATCCATGTTCTGCAAAAAACATTCATAATAATTTTATAAATTTAAAATATTAAATTTACCTTATAAGTTTTGTTCGAAAGTGAAATTAAGTCCAAAGAATTAAGAGAAGTAAACTGATGGTCAAAAATTACTGGTTTTGCAATAATTCCAAATATTTGGATTCCTGTGGTGGTAATTATTTCTGTCGAGTAGTCGTATGATATTTGAAGATCTAAAGAAAAAAAAAGAAATCCAATAAAATTTCAAAGTATGACATGGTATCAATACCTTCGACTTCTTTTGGCATGGTTTCAGGAGAAAAGGCAATTTTTTGAATTGAGTTAATTTTTAAAGCATTTTGATATCGTTCTCCTTTTTGGAAGAGACATTGCTGGAACATCGCTTCTAAAAAGTTAAACAAATTGTTGCTCTTTTGAGTTGTAGCAACCGAACCTGAAAATGTTGGTTTAATATTGAGATGAAATATCATTTTAGCTTTTTACCTTCTTCTGTAAGTACCAAATTTTTTATATATTTATAGCCCGCACCATATTTATGACCCCTGTGACTAAACTCGCTGTATACGTCACTTCCTGACAATTGTACCGAACTTTCTGAAGTGTTAATATCATTCATATTGGTAAAAGGCTTTTCGTTTTCAGGTATTCTGATAATTCCAGTTGCAATCAATTCTGTTTCTATTGATATTTCAAAATATCCGCTTCCTCTCTGTATCATAATATACAATGGTACACTTCCTACAAAACCACCGATAAAATATTATTAACTTCTTATGAAGATATTAAAAATTACCATGTTTTGGTGCAGGAACGACTTTCTTAAATTGTAAATTTTCGAACACTACCTCAATAGTGGGATTTGATTTTAGAGTTGAGAAAACATCATAAACAGCTCCCTACAAATTTCAATTAACTACATAAACAAAAACTTTTATTTTAAACCTACCAAGTAGACCGATGTTGGAATGATAACAGTGTTTTTAATTTGATGCCCAATCAATCCACGGAATTCTTCTTTTTTGAGCGAAATATTGATGGTACGGGTGCTGGGAATAAAGTTCTTCTTGTCTTCCAAACCGCATCTCCATTTTTCTCCATGTTCCCAATGAATCAAATTTGATAATGTTTTGGTTCCCCGACTAATGGGATATTTAACTTTTGGGTAAATTGCTGGAAGGTTTAAATCTACACCAGCTAAGTATAATTTTCCAAGTGCAGATAACAAAAAGTTTAATCCATTATTGTTAGATTTTAAAGTAAGCGGAATGTTAGTGCAATTTCCTTTGATGGACCGTTTTAGAATGGCTTGAAGAAGTCCATGGGGTGCAATTTCAATTAAAATGGCTTCTTTTGGAACATGTTTTGAACCTTCCTCAAATAATACCGAACTTAGCAAGTTGTTGGTATGATATTCCGCAGAAGATGTCTTTGCCAAATCAGTATCCCAATTCTCTTCAGGAATTGAAGTGCTGACCCACTTTGATGAACGTGGCAACGGGTTAGGAATTACTTCTTTTAAATATTTCAATAACAGTGGGGCTGCTGGTTTGATATATCTGCTGTGGTAAGCGATATCCGCAACGTTGACTAAACGTGCAAATACATCTTTGCTTTTCAGTTCTTCTACGAAAGCTTCCATATCCTCAGTTGGACCAGAAATGGTGGAACTGTCTGGTCCGTTATGGCAAGCAACCTCAATCGTTGGAGGACATTTATCTTTAATTTGCTGATATCCCATACCAACAGCAGCCATCATTCCTTTAATAAGAGTCGCTTCTAACGAAGCTTTTCCTCTCGAATAAGCAGATAAAATCATTTGTTCTGCCGATAAACACCCATCTGCATATGCGCATCCCAATTCACCTACCGAATGCCCAATGATACCATCTGGAACAATATCTAACGCGGTTAAAACGTCGGTTAAAGCAATTTGCATTGCAGCTATTCCAACAAACGAGTGCAAAATATTGTCAAACATTTTGGGATCATCTTCAGTTATAATTTTTAAAAGATCAACTCCTTTAGGTTCCAAAATCTTGTGACATTTATGAATAGATTCGGCAAATATTGGTAAATTCATCAAAGCACTGCCCATTTTACACCATTGGCTTCCCATTCCGGAATATACAAACCATATTGGCCTCTTGTTACCAGGATAGAACTACGAGATAAAATAGTTAAAAATTGAAACTTTACGGCAAGTGAGTGATTTACATCGGATTCAACTTTTATGTCTTCAGATCCATCTAATACTGCGTAACCACGATACAAATGCCCATTAATTCCTCTCTTGAAAGTATCCTGAATTAATGCTGCATATTCTGGATCAACTTCCGTTTGAGCTTTCAACTGAAATAATTATTAATTTTAATGGTTTTCAAAAAATCCTTTCATAACAATTTAGTATGTATACCAAGGTTAAAATATCTTGAATTCCTTCTTCTGTTCTCGTAGAAACCGGTACTAATCTGGGTATGTCGTCAACTCTTCCTTTTTTAATTTTTGGATTTCCTTTGAGCAAAATATGGCCATAGGAAGATGATAATCCGACACCGTTAATGGCAGCTAAACCAGAACTCCATTCTCTGTTCTTGTCTACAACTTCAAGTTTTCCATTGATAAGAGCAGGAACGTTTGGATTTGGATTTTTATAGTTAAGAGTAGCTGGAATAATTCCCGATTCCATAGCGATGAGAACTTTAGCAATACTGAGAAAGATGGAAGAAGCTTCACCATGACCTGTGTTAGGTTTCACGGATCCTATTAATAAAGGATTACGTTTGTCTTTGCAGTACACTTTATCTATTGCGTTTAGTTCGGCTACATCAATTTCCTATAAAAAAACGTGTCTTTAAATTGTGGGTATAACAAGCATTTCAGTTTACCTTCACACCACATCCGTAACATTCAACAAACTCAACATCTTTGGGATTAACTTGAATCTTAGTGTAAAATTCGTCTATAAATTCTTGCATGGCATTAGAATCAATTGAGCGATATGGTCCATCTTGGTTGCCATTGTATAAGGAGGAAATACCCAAAATTGATGCATATGCACGTTTAGCATCAGATGCTCTTTGAACGAACAATACAATACTACCATCGGCTCTTCCATAACCGTTTGCTAAGTGGAAAATTGGTAATTAGAATATTCCTAAAGTGTGAAAAATATTTGGTTACCATCAGCATCAAACGATTTGGTAGTACCGTCGGGAGAAAGTAATCCCATATCATTGTAAAGCCAAGAAATTTCAGAGTGTAGATTTAAATTGGACGTAGCAACAATAGCAGCTTCACAATGACCTTGCCTGATTGAATCGTATGCTGCTTGGAGAACTTCGATACCGTTTAACCAATTGGCATCGTAAGCGCAGCTAGGGCCTAACAAAACATTGTTAGTCGATTTGAAAAATTACAAATATAAGTTTTCGTACCCTTCAAATTCAACCAATACGAAACACGATTAGACATCATGGAACGTGAGTGGCCAGTTACTCCAAATCCACTTACAATTGATTCGTAAAAAAGATTATCGTTTTCTCCGACAGATGAACCGGTGTAAACGGCAACCTTTTTACCTCTAATTTCGGCAGGACTTACTCCAGCGTCGATTAGAGCTTCAAAAGTGCTCTCCATCACTAAACGTTGCATGGGGTCCATATAGTTACATTGTTCTCTGTGGATGCCGAAGTAAGAAGTATCAAAATATTCGATTCCATTACAAGCTCCAATTACGTTGGTGACACCCAGCTCCCCTTAATTAAAAAAAATTGTATTGTAAAACAGTTAACAACTTGAGCCACATTAAATTACCTTCTTCCCAACGAGACCCCATTAAATGTTCATTTTTCAAAAGATAATTTTTAAATTCTTCTAGATTATTCGCTTTAGCATATCGTCCGCCAATACCGGAAATTACAACATCGAATTCGTTTTCAAGTTTCATCTTATTGGACTATTAAATTGCTGTGTTAAAATTTATATTAACTTAATTTTACAGTAACTTACGTTTTCAAAAATTGCACCAAGCACAAAGACCTAATCGACCAACACTAAGCGCTGTATAAATTTTTAAATTTCTTTTATAGGATTGAATAGGCATTTGCATACATTAATAAAAAGAATGGAAAATTCATTGATTAGATAACTGAACTCAAATTGAATAAAATTAACCTTTCCGAATTATTGTGAATAAGTTTCAATTCTTTCTATTAATTTCTGATGTATTTTTGAAAATTTAGTTAGATAGATTTGGGAAAAAGCTAGGGTTGATTTATTATCCCATCATGGTAGTTGTTTGATACGACTATTGGTTGAGTAAATTTTAGATTTGAATCTTGGAACCTTCGGTGCCTGCATGAAAAAATGAAGAAAATTTATTTTTTAAGCTTTTAGTAACTTTTTCATATTTTTTTTGATTTCATGTATTATTTTGGTTTTAACCTTTGTACAGGTGAACTTTGAAAAGGTTACCGGGATTTACACACTTGGAATTTTTGTATTCATAATTCATTAGTCTGATATTGTATGATACTTCCTCTGCTTTAATAACCAAGTATTTCCATATTTGCATTCTTCAATATGCATCAAAATCAAGATTTTGATACTAAACAGTTAAAATAAATAATTTATATGCTTCGTAGTTTAGTCATAAAATAATTCAAAAACATAAATTAACGATGTGCTTTAATTTTCATAAATGAAAAAGTTCTCCACTCCATATCCATTATTGTAATAATTATTTTATTATAATCAATAGTTTATTTCAGGCGTAAAGAAATTACACAAATTGAAACTTCAATTATTATTTTATTATTAATGAAATGCACTAAAAATCAATAACCGTTTGTTAGAAATTACAAAAGCGAATATTCAAAAATTTAACTTTTTTAAAATTTAATCTAATTATCCATTCTTGAAATTACAAAAATTTTTAATGTGCATTGAAATTGAATTACTCGTTTTATAAGAGCAATAGCGACACAATATTAATAAATGAATTTCAAAAAGTAAAAGAGTTTGACCCTGGTCAAAAAACTTGATAACCTTTTATTTTAATATTCAACGTATTTTCAAATAAAATTGACGTTAGGAATTGAAACTTTCATTACGAGGACACCTTGAATCAATTTAGGGAAAAAAATCCGTTGCATGGCTGGAAGCCAACTCAAAAATCAAGTTCGAAAGATGTTATAAAAATTATGAAGCAATCGAAAAATCAAGGGGTTTCAAAACAAAAGATAGAAACTTTAAAACAAAGGAAAAAGATAAATATAATTTCTGGATATGAAAAAACAAAGTGATGGTGATTTTTGGGCAATGAAAAAAAGGCTGGGTTTATTTTTTGATCATTTAAGTCCTGGTCTACGTTTTAATTAATATTAAAATCACCCCAGTAGAATACACTTCAATGGATCAATCTCGAGTTTATTTGGCCCAAACATTAATAGCCTGCTGCATTCGCTATTTTTTGCACTTCTAGAACTAAAAGTGCTACTTCCCATTAATCTGAGATCAAAACAGTTGTAATTAAGTAAAATTTTGTAATTTTGACAACGGAAAGAAGCATCCATAAAAAAATCACAATTCATTTCAATAATTAGCAAACAAGGTAAGGAAAGACACAATAAATGTTACATTCTTATGCAAATTGAAAACTTCTATGTAAAATTATTTAAATCAAAGATGGGAAAACCTGAAACACATGACACAATAACTGAAAAAAAAATTACGAATATCTGCTAATCAAAAAAAAAATCAACTGGAATATCTAGTTTTGTGACGTTGGGGGTTGCAAAAAATTGCTTGCCGGGCCACTTTTCTGACACCCATACATGTACAGGGTGGCTCAATTTCGATCCTTCTTATGGGGAAATCGGTAACTATGGGAGATATCAAAAAATGGATGGCGCATCCTCGATCTCTTTTTTTGAGAAAATCTCAATGGCAAAAACCAGAATTTGCTATCTTTTTTTGTTTTCGAATTATAGCCAAAAGTTCGATAATTAGACTTTTTTATAAATGTCGATATTTTGGTTGTTTTTGAAGTTACCAAAAAAGTGTTAACACTTTCTTCAGACACTTTTTTAAGGGCATCAAAATGGGATAAAGAGATTTTAAATATCTAGATTAGTTTCCGAGTTATAACATAAAGTTGTGTTTTTTTAAATAGAAACCATAGTTGGCTATGACATTTTTAAATGGGGTTTTTTTATCCTCTTTTTAATGATGTATAACATGTAGGGTCTAATATTTTATTTTCATCCCATTTTATTAAAAAATGTAATAAAAATAAAGAAGAATGAAAAATTTAATATAATAGTAACTGTTTTTAGTGGATAACAATAAAAAATATTCAATACTTTACAAAAATTAAAGTATGTAATTGTATTTAAACTGAAGTCTATTATTTTCAATAAATATAACTTTGTCAAAACAAACACTACGAAATTGGCATCTAAAAAATTCTTTTACCAATTAGTTTTTAGTAGGAAAATATTAGTTTAAACATCAAAGTGGAGATCAAGAGAGTCAAGCGAATGACACTATCAGACCTGGAAATCGTCAACAAGGACACCAATGAAGAGCTTAGCGACGACAAGTTAATATCGGAAAATCAACGATTGGTTGTTTCCCGACTTCCAGCAATTAACTTGAAACCACAAAACCAAGCGCCTCTATTTGGTAGAACCAAAATCAATCCAATTCCTGCGCCACCTCTTGCCAACGTCATCGATCTTTCATCCATTGATGCGCCGGAATCTGACAAGATTAGTGCGATGATATATCAAAGCACTGCAATGTACGATCCGGCTACTTACGTTAACGTACGTCCTCCAAGACCTACGGGCCCAGTACCATCTACATATATTTGTAGAAAATGTCATCAAGGCGGTCATTGGATTCAAGAATGCCCCCGTGGTGATAAACCCAGGATTAAAAGAAGCTGTGGGATACTTCGTAGCATGTTGACTCAAGTCGAAGGTCCCGACGTAAAAGGTGCCATGATGACCAATGACGGCACATATGTTGTACCAACACCGTCGCTCAATCATCAAGCAACCCCTACATTTTCAAAGACCAGATCGACTATTACATCTCCAGCTTCTCACAATTCACCACCACAACAGTGTTGGAAAAAACGTGAACACAAATATAGGAAATTTAGGACCAATGTCTATTAATAGATATGTCCTTATTTTCTACTATCTCGCATTACTCCAAGTAACCCCGAAGTCACCAGGCGTGACTGAAAGGCAAAAAGTGTGCACCTCTCCACGATGGCCGGGACCAGGTAGACACCCGTTCGATCCGGTGATGAATAGGACAAAAGCTGCGAAGAGCCTTGGACCACATCCAACGCCTCTCCGTATGTGAAAGTCCGAAATCACCACCGCAAAAGACGGGAAGAAACCGAACCCACGGCTACGGTCTACTTTTTCATACACAGTGGTAGGTAACCTATTGGTTGCCTGCTACACCTCCTCGACGTATCATCACCTTGACGAGGTGATCCATATCCATGGATGTAGGTGAACAGACCAGACTAAGAATGATACACACAATTAATTTTATTAAACGATGCAAACTGAATCATACCAATGCCAATTATATCTTTGGTTTTATGGTTTTGTTGCAACGTAAATCGGAACCCCGATTTACTGCTACATATTTGTGGTGTTTGGAAGAAACATTCTAAATCCAAAATTGCGGTTTTTCAGTAGGACTGCTTTTAAGTTCAACATCAAAATTGCTATTTTTGGACTTGACATGTTTCTTCCAAATTCCACGGAATTCTATTTAAATAATTTTTATTAAGATTTAGATGAAAATTTTATTTTTATCCATTGCCAATTGCATCTCTTATTATCATTATAATCGCCATATGCTTATACACTGATTCAATCTCGTGTAGTTTAGGTGGCCTATATTTGGATAACCACAACTCTCATGAGTCATATCCCGTGATGATGATCGAAAACGGTAAATCCCTCTCTGGCTAATCGTTCCCTTGGTACCAGTTAATTCAGTGCCTCTCTGGTTGAACTCCCTGATAATTCCTCGGCAGTCTTATGTCCCACCTACCACCTGAAACCACGTACCCACCGCGACCGATTGATTTGGGTACTTATTGAACTTGCGGCTCGTATCTTAAAAAATTGACAACTCTTGTCCCCATTTATAATAGCGCCGCCTGGCCGGCTCCTATAACCAGTAGAGCGGACTAGGCCGTTAGAAAATTTTCTCGTTTTCCACCAAATCAAATCTTCACACTCTGCATCGTATACAAGCACAGTAGAATTCCAAAATCTTCATAGAATCTGCAAACCATTAAAACGTATCACCTCGTCTCGTGAGTATCACACTCACACTTCTCTGAATCGGACAGCTTAAATATGTAAAAACGGAATTTAGACTGCCATGGCCCGTAGTTAGCAACCCAAAAAAGAGACCACTGAAAATTTGTCTTTGATTTCAAATAATTTTGCAGATATCTGAGGAGGTGGTGTACACACCTAGTGGTTAGAAAGCAGACGTGATAACAGCTCAATATAACTTATCGCTCAGTTAATGTCGTCAATTGAAATCGTTCATTTTATAGGCACGGTTTTTATTGTAAACATCCAATTGTGTTATTTTAAAATAAAATTTGAAAGAAAACCAAAGTAAGTTTTTGACATTTTGACTTAATATGAAGAATTATTATATTTAACTTAGAATCTTTCAGTTATCATTTTGATTTATTTAAAACTTTTGGTCAAATTAATCAAAATTCATTTGTCTATTTTGACCGTAAGTTATAGTCCTTGATGAACTTTGATGTTACGTCATCGAATGTAAAGCACTACTTGTCTTTCTAATCACAGGAGGTTACTTGATTGATTAGAATGACGTAACACCAAAATTACGTGGCAAGAGACTCTACATACCTACTATTTTTCTATTTAGATGGCAGAAAAATTACTTGCAATTGGTATTGATCTTGGAACTATAAACTCGTGTGCTGTTTCTCAATCTCCTTACGACCGTGCCTACGACACACAAAAGCGAGATGGTAAGTTTACCTCCAAATTTTTACTCACCTTCTTCACCATGATCATATAATTTTAATCATTACCAGAAAAAGTCTGACTTTTTGCGTTTACTTTTTCTTTTAAAATTTCTTTTGCAGTACTACTTTTACAGTTTCGCCTTCTGGAATTAATTTTTATCAGTATCTTTAGCTTTTACAGATACCCAACGTCTTAAAAATTTGTCATTCAGACACTCGTCATTCGAAGTCGTCAGCGTTGGTGGTAAACCAAAAATCCAAGTTGTGCATAAAGGAGAGGAAACGATTTTTAATCCTGAAGAGATCTGTTCTATGGTTTTGATTAAAATTAAAAATATTATTGAAAATTATTTATTTCGGAAAGATATTTCTGCAGTTATTGCAGTTCCTGCATACTTTAACGATTTGCAACGTCAAGTAACTAAAGATGCTTGTACATTTGTGGGTTTAGAAAGTTTATGTGTCATCAATGAATCCACGGCCGCTGCTATTGCTTATAGCTTAGATGAAACAGTAAACGGTGAACGAAATGTTCTAATTTTTAATTTGGGCGGTGGTACTTTTGATGTTTCAATTTTTACCATTAATGGTGATATCTTTGAAGTAAAATCAACTGCCAAAGATACTCATCTGGGTGGTGAAGATTTTGATAACAGTATCGTCAGCCACTTTGTTGAGGAATTCAACAAGAAACACAAAAAAGATATAACCTCAAATAAACGTGCCTTACGTCGACTTAAGACATCTTGCGAACGAGCCAAGCGTACACTATCAACTTTTAATCAAGCCGGTATCGAAATCGACTCCTTCTTTGAAGGTATAGACTTTTATGCGTCAATCACGCGTGCTAAATTCGAAGAATTAAATGCTAATTTGTTCCAATCTACCATAGAATCAGTTGCAAAGGCGATTCGTGACGCTAAAATGGACAAATCTCAAATCCACGACATTGTCTTGCTTGGTGGTTCAACCTGTATTCCAAAAATACAAAATCTCTTGCAAGATTTTTTCAACGGAAGGAAACTCAAATTCTTCGATATAGATAAACCCATCGTCGCATTGGGTGCTGCCTCTCAAGCTGATGTCATCTTGAAAGGTTACAGGTCTGAAATAAATAAATATTCGTTGCTTTTAGACGTCACTCCACTATCTCTGGGTATTGAAACAATTGGCGGCATCATGACTCCATTGATCAATCGTAACACTCCACTCCCAGCCAAGAAAACCCAAATCTTTTCGACTTACAAAGAAAACCAACCAAGTGTACTGGTTCAAATATATGGAGGTGAACGTGTCAAAACAAAAGACAACAAGTTCTTAGGAGCATTCGTACTTTCCATTCTTCCACTTACACCACGAGGTGTCCCAAACATCGAAATCACTTTCGATGTTAACTACGGTTTTTTGACCGTAACGGCTGGTGAAATATTTTCTTACAATGAAAATAAAATAAATAACTTAAACTACAAAGACGATCTTAATGAAGAAGAAATCGAAAGAATGGTTTACGATGCTCAAAAGCATCGTTCAGAAGATGAAGAGTACAAAAACGCCATCACCGCTAAGAATGATTTAGAAAGTTACTGTTATATTAATAAGAGCATTCTCAAAGATAAACAAAACAAAACAAAAATAGCTGAAAGTGAAAGGGATGAACTTTTAAATTACTGCAACGATATTATGTGGTGGTTGAATATTTACGAAGGAACTAATCTTAAACAGTACGAAAAAGTACAAAATAATTACAAAGCTTTCTGCAATCCAATCATCGTCGAGCTTTGTCAACCTGAACCCGGTGGTATTCCATGGAATATGCTCGGAACTGGTGGAACGGAACTCTGAATTAACCAATATTATTTTTTTATTACATTCGTAGTTGTATTAAGATATTTATTGTTTTTCTTTTTATGTAATTGTAAAAATTCCCTATCAAAATGGTGGGTCTCTGACGAAGAGTAATTTTATTTATAGACGCGAAAGAACTCCAGTTTTAACAAAACCAGAAACCAATGTTAGTCTATTTTGTCAAAGTGTAATTTAAATAATTCTTGTCACTTAAATTAAATTAAATGTTATAAGAAAGTTCTAAAAATTTTGTACAAAATGATTCTTTCACCAACAACCCTCGAGAGTAACAAGAAGTGGGTAGAACTTTTCTCGCTATTTTTGTGGATGTAGAAGTGCAACATTGGTTTAGTTGAAAGTTTCAAAATTTTTAAGCAAGATTTGTATTTTATCACTTCTTAAATTTTTTTTGCATAGATCGGTCAGTAATGTCAAAAGGAATGCTAAAAATAAAGAGTACATTTATACTTACCTAATTTTTCTCACAAAATACTTTAGAACCCATCAAAAAAGCGTTTGATTTCTAACATATAATTTATGAAGTTAAAAATACCAAACGGATTTCCGCCATTTTCAAAATCTTTAGATTTTTCGAAAGTACGAAAGAAAGGAGCCCGGAACAATGGGATTTTGCCCGGACCGTAATAAACTGAACGACTGCACTCTAGATGACTTTTTTATAATTATAAAAAAAAAATAAAGTTTTTTTAATATCTTCAATTCAAAATTAAATTTTAGATTTAACCATTGACAAATATTAATATTTGATATTAATATTTGCCTGATAAAGGGCCGATGTCATAAAACTTTTAATGAGGTGTTAAAAATAAAAGTGAATTTCTGTTGGCGAATTTCAACGGACGTTTTCTATTGATTAACTAGAACCTTTTAGTTAAATGAACATTACCGCTTTCAAGATGCATGTCAGTGCCCCCCCCCCCACACTTTCGAATTTTTGGATGAATTTGCTGTCAAACGTTAGAGCTTAGTTTGAACCTGAATGAGCTTCAATGAGCTTAATGCAAAGTTATGGATAGCTGAAATTTTTGGTTACACTCCGAGCAACATGCGTTAAATCCTAAGTTTTTTTAAATCTCAAGCTGATAATCTACCTACATACTTTGGAAATATAAATTCTCTAAATAAGCAACATTTTATTTTTTACAGACAAAATTTTTTAAAATCGAAGTAATTGACCGAAATAGAAATTATGCCGAAAAAATCTAATATTCGGTGCAATTTTCTAAGGAAAGTTGTTTTGATAACAACTGAATTTAGTTGTTAAGTGACGGTTAGTCGTTATAATTACACCAATTACACTGAGTCAGACCTATTTTTCAGTTAAGTTTCAGTTTTCAGTTTCAGGTAACAACTGCAATAACGACTTTTTTAGAAAATTGCACCGATTGACTAGAAACAGCTTAACGTTGTTATTTTTGATAATAAAAAAAAAATTTATAATCCAATGACTTAAAAGTTTTGGTGCCCATCAAATGTCTGTTGGTCGGAAATAGTAAAGCAATTGGAGGTTGAGGGTAATTAGGTTTGACGCTAAAATGCAAATTTTACGATTGAAACCTCGATGAATTCTGAATAAGCATATTTTAAATAAGAGAATTAAATAAGGAAAATGGCCTTAAAGTCACTAGTTTTTTCAAAAATCAAATTTAAAAAAGCACGATTTTCATAGCAATAGTCGCTCGGGATTGGTGAATCAATGCATTCTATTGACAGTCCGTGTAGTTTGAACTGGTCTTAGCTTTGCGCAAAGCGACGATAACCGGAGCGACACTTGCATTATTGCAATTGGATGCTGCAACAGTGCACTTCGAGGGAAAATCATGGTTTTCAATAGTAAATGTGCAGGAAAAATGGCTTAAAGCGCCCGAGTGCAGCGAGGAGTGCTCCAAGTCAATTTTTCCTTGCACAACCACCCTGCTTTTAGAATCCACGCAAACGAGTTTCACCCCTCAAAGATTCACCTTTTCCTTAACCCACGGGCCTACGAGTATTTTTATAATGAGTGTAGTTTTCATCAATTTTGATGAAAACCACCATGGCACGAAGAGGATCCACGCAAAAAAGTAATCATCAGCGGGGCTCTTATGCATTACAATGCACGGACGAAGCACAGAATGCATTGATTCACCAATCACGGGCGACTTTGCTTGAAATTTGCTATGAAAATCGTGCTTTTTTAAATTCGATTTTTGAAAAAACTAGTGACTTTAAAGCCATTTTCCTTATTTAGAATATGCTTATTCAGAATTCATCGGGGTTTCATTGGAAAAATTTGCATTTTAGCGTCAATCCCTACCTACCTTCCCCCAATTGGGTAATACCACCGTTTTGTCGAAATAAAAGGTTTAAAAAAACCTTACAATTTAACGCATGTTGCTCGGAGTTTAGTCAAAAATTTCAACTATCTATAAAGCCCGTATGACACGATGCATAATTTTGTATAAAATTTACATGTAAATTTGCTTACATATTTACCACAATTTTATGCAGCTAAATAGTAGTTTATATCACTAGGACGTAAAGAGTCGTTTTTTATGACAAATTTAGCACGCGAGCTTGCGTTTTCAAGTCCAAACCAGTGTTGCCAACTCTTAAATTTACGAAGTCTTTTAGTAATATGCAGTGCCGGACTTTCGGAAAGTTTTACAAATCGTCACATTTTCCATCAGATATCTTTTAATAAAGTTAGAATTTCCATTAGCAGCTAAATGGTAGTTTTTCACCGCTAAAGCAACTTCCGATAAGTCATATCTAGAGGGAAAACCGCTAAATTGACAACATTGATCCAAACTGGGCGGACTCTAGGCGTAAAAATGTCTACTGCGCACATAAAAAATTAACTTAAAAACTGAAGCTCATTCTGGCTCAAACAAAGCTCTATCGATTGACATCAATTGCACACATAAATTCAAAATGAGAAGGAAAATTGCAAAACATGTCTACAGCCCCCCCACTAGTTTTTTGCGAATAACTTTGCGATCTTTGAGGTTCAAACAAAAATAATGGAAGCTCATGCAGGCTCAAACGATGTTCTAACGTTTGACACCAAATTCATCCAAAAATTCAAAAGTGGGGGACCATCATGTCTACGGCCCTCCACTACTTTTTCGCGAATAACTTTACAACCTTTGAGGCTCAAACGATGCTCTAATGACACCAAATTAATCCAAAAATTCGAAAGTGAGGGGGGGCTTTGACATAGACCTGCTTTAGTAGCCTTTCAATGTACCAATAAAATATCTTAATGCAATTGTTTATTTTTTGAAAATTAACAGTGTTTCCCAGTGGATCACTGAAAGTATAGCAGGCCCACACTTAAGGAATGACAATAAGAGCCAAAGGAGGAATCAAAAAATTTAATTTGTTACTATTTACTTTTTCAAATGGGAAAGTCATGTGTATGAGACTAAATCAAAATTGTTGAGAGCAAAAAAACTGGTTACAATTCAGATTGATATTTTTTGCAAAATTTTTCATGTTCCTTCATTAAAAATGTTTCAGAAAATTGTAAAAAGCATGAAAAATTCATTTAGAATTAATCAAAACCTAATTTTCGCTGAAAATGCTCATACATGGTATTAGAGTGAGGGTAGCGATATAATATATAAGCAAAATTATGCTACATTTTCTTAGAATAGCACGAAGATTCTAACATAGTAAAATAATTTTTTTTAAAGTTGATCAGTTCCTAATCTATTGAATTTAATTGTAAAAAAGTCCAAAAAATTATTGAAAAGTTTCTTGGGACATATTTATAGATTTTCGAATATCTTTTAGTACAAAGTCAGCAAGAATTAAATTAAAAGACTGAAATTTTGCACAAGACTGTCTTTTTGCAAAAATATTCCAATCATAAAATTCTGCTATATTACCCTTTAAATTTGTTTAATGGAATTATTGAATTATGCATACAAATGAAGGGAAAGAAGAAAGAAAATAAAGCTAAAATAGATTTTTATTCACACTTTATTAAACAAAAAACAAACGTAAAACATTTTTATCTAAATATGTATATTTTAAACATCTTGATTATGGAAAGAACAATAGACATGTGCAATATCTAAAATTGTCTTTTATGCATCATACATCTGTATATAACATTTTATTGCCATAATGTTAATACTACACACGAAAAACAGTATACACAAAACAAGAAATATAATAAACTGTTACTCATTTCAAGTGAAGATATGAAACTGTCTTAATAAGATATGCTACGATTGAGCAAATATTAACAATTAAATTAGTGGAATTAAAACGATAACTTTAAAAAGATATGTACTTTGAGATATATTATTTCGAATGAGTAACAGTGTGCAGCTAGTGCTAATGCCACTGGGACAGTCGTGTTGTGTTCCATAAGCAAAAAGCTCTAATTTGTAGCAATACATACATATATCTTCTATAACTGCATTTTACAATATCTTACTAGCATTTTATATATTAGAAACATAATCTACATAATAATAATAATAGCAAAATTTACCCTGAAACACTTCGCCAATAATTAATTCGTAAATAAATTTTATATAATAAAAACAATTCATTAAATAAATATAATTGAGCAATTTTTAATAGATAATAATAATAATATATTTAAATAAAAACAAGCAACTGCAGATCTCTAAATAACACGACTATAATTCTCATAAAAACAATACTGACGTCTGTCGTGTCCAAAGACACATTTGAAATTTTTTACAGCACTAAATACACAATCTCTTATATATTAATAAAGACCCTGTTTCGATAAAGGCTTTAAACTGATAGCTTCTTCTAGCTGATTGCAATTTGACAGGATTGAATAAAATTAAGGCTTTCAAAATCAGCCATCGACTGGTAACTTGTTGTGATTAATTATACCAAATGTGGCATTACTCGAGCAGTCTCTTTGTATTTTTTATTTTCATAAAGAGACTAAAAGTGCAAAAATTGTAAATACATTTTTTTTTCATCTTCATCCTATTAGCATAGTTTTCATTTTGTATAAACTATCCTATGCATATTTCAAGTGCATTCAAAAAACAGCACCTAAATATACACAAAGCTAACAATTGATTGCCTGCACAACACGACAACTATGAGATAGCTTGACATTAAGGCCCCTGCTAACTCACTACTCGAACTAAACGAGTCAGGGCAAGCCGACACATAATTATTTACCCTCTCGTTACGACTTGAGTATTGTTACACTACCCAATGAAGCTTGCAACTTTTGCTAGTAGTACCAACTTACTAAAACCTAATACTAAATTATAGACCAAATGGTCACTTTTTACTTAACACGAACTTACCGCTAGTTATACCTTAAAAAAATTAAAAACGGTATCTTTATTATAATATTAATAATGTGACATGTAGAGTATTTAATTAAATACCTCCAATACTATATACTCTCTTAAAAAGTCGATATAAAAATTTGGAAACCAAAAGCATTTTGTTATTTTCATCAAATACTCTGCACGTAAAATTTTGTACATTGAATTTAAAATCCTTTTATGTCCAAAATTTGGCACTGTTTTATTATTTTTTAAAACATTATATCCATAAAAACACTCATATTATAACACAAAGGGATAACAATAGATTGTCCCTATTTATAGTCAAACGTTTAGATCGAATAATAAAATACACCAATAACTGCATGAACATTAAAAATGTTAGTAATGAACAAGACTAGAATAAGTTTATTAATACTATCATTAACAAGCCAGTTTTTAATATTTAAAAAAGATCAAAAATAGAATTTCACCAAACTAACAAAAAAATATGCACCGAAAATTTAAGGAGCATGGGCTTCGATTTACAAACAACTAAAAAATCTTATTCTAGTTTTAAGTGTTACTGTTAATACAACACTTTACATTATATAAACGTGATCACAGTATGCTACACAGTAAACTGCAAATATGCTGTTTTTTCAATAATACAGCTACGAGTCATTCCATGCCAAATCAACCAATGACCTGATCCCCCCTCCTCATACTTCAATTTTTTGTTTTGGAAGTACTTATATAGTAAATAACTTAGTTAATAAAAAATTAGATTTCTTGAGTAGGAGGTACTTTCTAGAAAATATTAGTGCAATTTAACATGCAGAAATGACCAAATTTGATCAAAGGTGATTTGAGTTAAACAAAAATTGGACAGAAAACAAAATTTTAAATACTTGATTGTAAGGCAAGTTTTAGAAGTAGCAGTAGAATAACCTCAGTTTAGAACGCACGTATTGAGAAATAGAGAGCAGAAAGTTACGCTTTGTTCTATAATGGATGACTCTTAATTCGTTGCTAATACTCGCTCTAACCTGCCTATATGGCACTTTTTATCACCTGGAATGGAAACAACATTTTCGTTAAAAATTTTCTTAACTTTCCGACATAGAAGTTGGCCATATTAGATCCGCCCTTTAGTTTATAGCAATTGAAGGGCTTATTGTTAGAATGTGATAAGCCACACTTTTTGGTGAATTGAGTTATTTCAATTTTATTAACAAGCAATAGAACGATAAGCCACATGAGCAATATTGTAGTTATATTCCAAAAGATGGTGACACTATGATTCAATCCTTAATATGTTCCTTAATATTTTACAGATTTAAATATAAGTAAAATCATCTATTACTCGACATTCTGTTTTTGTGGCTTATCACATTCTAACAATAAGCCCTTCAATTTTGATTTGATATTTTTACAGCAACCTCAAAAACGTCTAGGTAACAATTTTTGGGCAAATCTACAAGTACCAGAAGAATGTTCTGAGATTGGTTACCCATCCAAAAGTGAAGTTATAATGACTGAATTTCTTAATTGACTAGATAAAGAAATGGGAAAAAAAAGCAAGTCCAAAAAGGTCCCAACGAATTGTGGTTAAAATTAAAATGCTTTTGGGTTATAAATTAGTTGAGGAAGTGGGTATTGCATTTTCCGACGTTTGGTTACATTATTTACCCATTTTCAGGCTATTATGAGAGCCATTATTGAGATTCAGTCATTTCCTGCAGAGAAAGGGTAAATGAAGTATACAAAAAGTTGGCCCAATCCACTATTACTTTTATTGACCACTTCCTCTACCAACAAAAACATTTTAGAATCGTCCTGCAAAATAACAGAAAATTTTCTCAAGTTTTTATAAGACAATCAAAAATTATCATTTTCCCGCGTTTGCCTATATAAATCGTTCTTGGAACAACAGAAGAGACACACCCCAGCCATTATGAATAATAAGCGGTTTATTTTCAGATCAGAATAAGCGCTTTTGTACTTATCAGAGATTCCCCTAACCGTAATTTCTCCGTATGTGATGTTACTGCAAACAATTCATTTTTTACGTTTGGATCTACACGATTTTAAAGAATCACACCACCAAAAGGCTATGACTTTAATTTTTGAAATATTCTAAAAATACAACCCAATGACGCCTATAAAATTGTCCATTTCTTACCACCAAAATCAGAGTTTAGTTCCAAAAAAATTTTCGTCCCTTTTTACTATTTACCCTTTACTATTATTATTGTGTAAAAGTATTAGTGTTTGTAAAGATTTCAAATGTGAGTTTCCTCGCAATTTTTTGGTCCCACTGCAAAAGGCGAATATTATGTAAGGTTTTTTTGGACTATTGAATTACTGTAGGATTATACTACAAAACCTTGGTGTATTATATAGATAAAATTGAATGTTGTAGGGCTGATGCTCTTATTGAAAAAAAGATCCAGGATATCAAGATCAGTACTTCCTACTTAAAAAATCAGAAAATTTGCAGTATTCGCGTGCTGTATCTATACAACCATTGAAGTTTGAGGCAAGAAGGTTCAAAATTAATTAAAACCTGGTTGATTAGACATGGAATTGCTCCTATTCAAAAAGAGCATTCTGCGAATGAATTATCTAAAATAAATACAAAAGAAAAAATTTCTTTGGTCACACAACAATTAAAAACTTACATCATATTTATTGGATTTTTACTTTGGCACAAAAATAAATTTGGAAGAAGTTTCGCACTATTTGAAAAATACTTAAATCCACAGCCCACTATTAAAAAATTAATCAAACACATTGATTTTATTTTACGATTTTATCGAGTTTCATTTTAAAAACAAGACTCAACTAACACTTAACTACAATCACATAACCACCACAGTGGCCAGTACGAATTTTTTTGGTTTGAAAAAATGCGTATTGGAAACCGTTCTTCACACAATTAAAAGAAAGTAAAAATGACTGATTGCTTTCTTCTCTCTCATGCACTCACTTTAAATAACAATTATTTTAAAAACGTTAATAAATAAATAAATAAGTTGGTTTCATTAAAAACGATTCGAGTTGAAGCAATTTCTTAACAGTCCAATGCAAAATTTTGCATCTAAATATTAATATATAAATATCCTTATATAAAAAATTAAAAATAACAAATCTTTGGCTTGTTCCCATTACCAATCTTGTATGTAATATGTAATTTTAGCAATCAATTTGACAATATTGTCATTGATTATTCACAGATCATAATATATCATCATTTGTTGACTTGTATTACCTGAAATGTTATACGTAAGGGGTACCTGCTGCTGATAACAGATATTATCCCCGTACCATGAAAAGCCTAGTTAGTGAATCGGAGCCTTCACAATGTGATTTGGAGCAATGTAATGATAACCGGGCATGGGTAATCCTGCAGTCTCCATTGATATCCTAACAAATAAAACCAAATTATTAAAGAGTTCCCATTTAAAACCACAATTTTATTAAAGTGCATTTAAAAACAAGTTTACAGTGCAGTGGCATTAACTACTCGACAGCTTCGTCAATCAAAAATAATTAAAAAAATAATTTCACCAAATATTCTTCCATGACTACGGCCGGAGAGGATCAAAATAACGCCACAGCACCCCAAACAAGCAAACTAAAGTTTTCTTTGTAATTAAACAAACAAAAAGTTTGAGGTAAAAGGTAGTTGTGGGTGGATTCACATCTTGCAAGAAAATGAGGGAACATGAAGTTAATCCTAAAGGAATTTTAAATGCACCGTTAATATTAATTAAGGGGCTTAAAAGGTCAGACAAGAAAATTTGATGAAAGTTGGGCAAGCACAAAAATTCCAACTTCCATCAAATGATCAAAACAAAATTTTGAAATTTGAATAGGCCAAAATGATGTAGGACTATTGGATGGTTAAGCTTACCAGGATCCCAGGAATGTGATCTTCTTGCCTGGATAAATGATAAGGCACTTGGTCTGTTAATGTAGCAGGCATAGGACGGACATGGAGCACGAAAAAACCATGTTTACGCTTTTCTCTTTCACTCTCTCACAAATTCAATATTTTTTTAAATACAAAAAATACAAAAAAATTGTTAAAAATAAAAACCAAATTTTATATTATATACGCCTGTATTATATTATTATAATTATTAGTTTTAATAAAGTACACATTATAATGATCACACTAACTTTAAAATGTAGACAATAAATTACACCTACAGTCTATGTAATAATAAAAATTCGACTTATTTTCAAAAATTGATGAAATTTGTTCAATCTACATATTAATAATTATTTTGTTATATTTAGACCTAACACACTTTACCAAATATTATAGGAAAAAATTAAAGGGAAAAATTATTTGTGTGATATGTCTACAAAAATCGCTAAACACACAATTATTCTCATAATTATTGATAAAAAAATCATAAAATAATAATAAAAAAAAAATAATAAAATAACCACGTATGCATCTCGTGAAATAAGCTTGTGCAAACTGGTTCATTTATTTTATAATAACATGTATAAAAAGACTAAATAAAAAAATAGCCAATATTTATATTCCTTATGGTTCATACTTTTAGAACTAACTGTATATTACGATACCTAGACCTAATTTTTTGGTTTTAAAAATCGTCTAAATAGAAGATACTAATTCTCTTGAAAATAAAATAATTATAAACATAATTGTGTATTAATAATAATTTAAAAAAAAATTATTTAAAAAAAGTCTTCATGATAATATAATAAATGTAAATTAAAATTGCGAAAAAAATTATATATAATATACTAACATAATTATAAAAAAATTGTAGGATATTATAGAATAAATTGTGACTGCTGGTTTGGCTGTAGTTCTAGTAAGGATTAAACTTGTTGCGCTCGTTCTTCATTTTAGAACCCTCTGAAGGGCCTCCGCCACCTCCAGGAGAGCGCAGGCGAGGAGTGTAGCTCTTGTGAGTACGATGGACTCCAGTGGTCTGAACAGGGGGAGCACCACTCTGAGCACCCAACAACTCTGTAAGACCACCTAATGCACTAAGACTCGTTAATGCATTAAGTGCTCCTGGTTTAGTCAGCAGTTGGGCGAGAGGAATGGCACTAGCCAGAGGATTGGCAGCGGTAGAGGACTGGCTTGACCCACCAGTACTAGGAGAATTTTGGGCCTCAAGGTTAGCTTTCTGCAGCTCAACACTAAGGAAACACATAGAAAATAGGATATGTAATGATTGTAATGAGCTACGGTACAAGGAAAAATTCTAATTTTATGATTTTTAAATTTGGAATGATAATTTTGGAAAGGACTAGTTACTTTTAATTTATTGTTACTAGCAAAAACCTTGCTTTACTTTTCTTTAATATCCACAGTCTTTATATCAATTATAACCTGAGTTTTATTAAAAAATTATTTTATAAGCGCTCGGTATAATTGCATTATTTTCAATATACTACAAAGGATTAAGCTGCATTCACAACCTCAAAAATATCAACATTCTTTATTTTACAACTTGAAGCAATTATAACCTGAGCTTTATTAAAAAATTATTTTATAAGCCCTCAGTATAATTGTACAAGTATCAATACTTTTTTTTACAAGAAATAAAGCTGCATTTACAACCTCAAAATTAGCGTTCCCAAATAACCCAAGGAAATTAATATACAGCTTAACTTATAATAATTGTTCTTTTCAAATGCTGCCACCCTACAGCTTCATTCACGACCTTACAATTGAGGTGGCCAGAACAGGAGTGAATCAATCTATGATTCTTATGAGTTATCAAAGTTTTGATCTACTTTTGCACCAAAGTATGCACTAAGATGTTGGGAAACCGTAACTCTAAAAAGCACAGAAGTGGACTTTGTTCACCCCTGTTTTGGCCACCTCGATTACAAGTTATACTTTCCTCATTTTGAGGTTGTGAATGTAGCTTTGCAGTTTGCTCATTTTAAGAATGCAGTATAGTAAAACATTTAAAACATAAACCATAATTGTGCCGTAATTTAGCATTATTGTTCCTTATCAATTAAGATTAGATTACTGCCTTGATAAAATAAATAAACATTACACGGTAAAAGTTGTTTACTCATTTAATTATCATAATATTGTAATTGAATAAAAAAATTGATCATTTCAAATAAACAAATTTTAGCGTGTAGGATTAGGGTAAATTGACGCAGGCACTGTAAATGTGAATTTTAATTCAAATAAAGATTTAAATTTTTTGGTTTCCATTAAAATTCTCATTTACCAAAAGTGCCTGACTACCAGGTTTTTCAACTTCCGGAGAGTACTTAAAATCATCTACTTCTTTAAAGGTTAATGGTAAAAAGTTTTTGTAATTTATTTGTAGAATTATTAAATGTTATTTTATTATTATGTGTTATTTTCACATTAAAACGTCAAATAATTATTATTTTAAATCTATTGGGGGTGAGATTGTTCGCCTAGGATGAAGTTAGTCCGGTTATTAAAAACTTTTTTGAAGCTGTTGCTACCACAAATTAATACTGATCATACCAGGGTAAAACTGGGAAGCTGGTGGCAGCAACACAAAGTAAATTTCATTAATTATATCAAAATTAAGGATGGTTCAAAAATCAGGGAGAAGCCGAGGAAAATTTTGATGGAAGTAAATAGTAATTTTGACGTGTAACTTGGTTTAGGAGGAACAAAAAATGGATCATTTAGTAGCTGGTTCTCCTTGGATAGGTGGCGTTCAGCAAAACTATTCTCAAACTTTATTGGGCGAGAGAAATTCATCTTTCTTAAATTCCATTTACGTGAGTTTGGGGTGCACATGTGCACTTTTTTGAACAGGAGCTGGCGTTGTAGGATGAATCAAACACGAAGTGGACACATAAAAGGTGTTGGTAACTTAAGACAGCAGTTACTAGCCCTGAAAACATTGACAGAGCAAGAGCACAGCAGTGAGGGCAGAAAGTTAGTGCACATCTTGGTGGTAGTAGCAAATACTTCAGTGAGGTCCTGCAGGACTAATGTGAAAAAGGATTATCGTGTGAACAATTGTTTCACATGAATCAGTCAATCCTAAGCCTTAGCTCTCAACCCTGTTTAAGAATCGCTGCTGTAGATGTTCAAATTTGAATTTATATTCATCTTTCATACTTTGTAAGTATTCATTTGCATACCTCGAAATAGACACAGGTTTGCTATTGTTGATCTAAGAGTAACTTTCTGAGAGTAAAAGAATCCGGAATTATTTTTAGAAAAAGCTTAGGATGGAATTCGAGGGAAACATAATCGGATTAAAAGCAAACGCAGGGAGAATAAATCAGTGAAACACCCAAATTTATGGAAAATGCACTATCACTACTCTAAAAACTTGTAAAAAAAACTGAATCACAAAATAATATTTTGTCATGTAGTTTGGTCTTGTGGTACGCCATTAGATTCCATCTAAAGATCATAAGGTCAAATTCTGTCTACTCCCAAATTGGAAGCAACTCTGCACAGAAAACATCCGTCAAATTGTACACTGTTTAAACTACGCTACTGCTTTATGCTGCATTCGTGCATTGTCAAAATTATTTGGTAGATGCGGATTAGCGTCTCAAATATCGAATGTTTGGTGAGTATGAGACACAAGGACAGCAGGGTTGTCGCGTGTATTTGGATAAAAGTGATATTAAGAAATGTTTGCTACTTCTACTTCAACTTATAAAGTCATAGCTAACCAAAAAAGATCGAGTATGACTTAGTTTTTCTGCAATAACTCTAAAACAGGGAAAGGTATCTCACAAAAAAATATGCATCTTTTTCTGTTTAACACCTTTGGCCTCTTCACCATTTTTGAGTTATTGAAAAAAGATTGGTTCAGCCATACTCCAGCTCTTGTGGGATTATAATTTTTAAATAAATAAGTGGAAAAAATACAAAGAGGGAACATTAAATTGCCGACAATTTTAAATTTGGACAAAATTAAAACTAATGGTGCTTGGAACTTTTTAAAGGGGACTTATCACAATCAGAATAATAAAATTAAAAAAATTATTACAGCATTCAAACAAGTGGCAATTCAAAAGAATCAAATTTTAAAATTTTAAGAAATTGTAGTTTTTTTAAACACATTTTTAAAAAAATTTCAATTACAAAAACTTTTTACAGATTTTCCCAAAAGTACACCTGGAGCAATTATTTAAATCCAAAATAGAAATTATCCAAAATTATTAAACAAAACATGCATTAAAATATGTAGAAATCACTCAACCTTGTACCATAATAATTGTATTAAATCAGCCAAGACAAAAGGATTTTGTTGGGCTTAAAAAATATTTACATCGAATACATGCACTTCCCATGCAAGATTCAAACGTTCAAATCATCAAGTCAACTTACCTCATATTAATAAGATATTGAGCCAATGCCACGGAGTCTGGGTTTCCAGAAATTGTAATTGTACGGTCAGTCACACCATTTTCACGATCATCACAATTTGAAATACGTATCATTGCACCAGAAATTTGACGAATTTCCGCTATCTTTGTACCTCCTTTTCCAATAATACAACCAATTAGCTCATTTGGCACAGTCATTTCATGTGTTTGTGTATTTGAGTTTTGTTGATTTCTTGAATTTGATGTTCTTAATTGTGAGCCAGCTAATGCAGCCAAAGCTGCAATAAAACTATTACAAACGTCTGTAACAAAAAATATGATAAAGTACCTGCAGGATTTAGTCCACCTGTATTCGCGGGTGTTAATCCCCCAAGACCTAACGCAGCCAAACCAGCAAGTGGATTTTTTCCTAAAGCACCAATCTGAAACAAAACATAGGCAAGATTTTTATAAATCAGTTTGAACTTCAAATTCTGTTCCTGCATAATTATTACACTACCTAGGCATGAGCGTGAAAGTTGTGATATCAGAAAATGATCAGGTAAGAATTAATCGTATTGCCTCCCACCTGTAAGATAATTTTAGTTATCTGTAAGTCTTTGCAGCTGCAAAACATTTAGGATTAGAAATTAAGCTCTGTTAATTTCCTAAATAGTTTAGTTAATGAGCGTGACAAACGGAATGGCTTTGAATTTCACCAAGAAATTAAATAATTATTTTTTAGGATGGTCTCGTATAATTTGGGAGCAGGAATTATTTTTATGAAATTTTTAACTTTGAAATAGTTACAAAAATGTTCTCCCTTAATGATTTACGAAAATTTATAAATGTTGGGACGGCTCCCAAAAACAAAAAGAATATTATTTCATGTAATTGGGTTTGTTTGTTGGAAATTAAAGAAATTCACCAACAGAAAGTTGCAAAAACCTACTACTTCCATGAACCAGACTATTTTTTTAAAATAAAATTGTTGTATCCTGTAAGGAACAAAAACAACAGAAGAAAAATGACATGTAACGATGTGAAGTGGCCTTTAAAGTAGTACAAACGATGTAGTGTATATTTATGCAGAACACAGAATTGCAACAAAAAAAATTGTTTTATAATATTTATATCACATGCAAATGAGTGGATGGATAATTTACATGTGCATGCAGATATTCGGAAACAGTTAAGACGTCACATAGTTGTCTTATTTATGTAACACTAGACGACACACCTAGTAAAATGGGTCGGCGTTTGTGGTGTGGAAGGAATACTGGGGAGAACCAATACGATCAACTTACATCTGGCATGAGATGTGTGGGTGGCAAGGCAGCCTGCAAGTGTCCGTTCTTGAGCGACTCGAGTTGCATAAGTGGTGCTGAGGGCGCCACAGCACCAGCCAGCGGGTGGCCAAGGTGCAATGGGGTACAAAGGGGAGGCATTAATGAACTACTTACGTCTGTGTGGGCAGGAACGGCGTAGTTGCCTTGGATGGTATAGGCTTGTCCGCCAGCCAGGATCACAGGGCCACCCACTTGGGGTTTAGGGCGATAGGGTATGGTTGCTCCTTTAGGAGGGGACTGAAAAATTTATATTTAAATTAATACCTTCATATGCTACTTTTTCTTCAAATTATACCTCGAGCATGACGTTGCAAATGTGATAAATGCACTGTGTAATTGCTTCAGCCGTACCGGATATTGTGACCGCTCTTTCTGTCGAATTTGGGAGCATTTCTGATGCTACTTGTATGGATGCACCGGTGACCTCGCGAATTTCTTTTATTTTGGAACCACCCTTTCCAATTAGTGAACCACATTGACTTGCAGGTACGATGAGACGTAAAGTGATTGGAGGACGAGGTACTCCACTACTCCCACTGCTGATTTCCTGGAACTGGGAACACCACTGAGGGAGTCCACAACAATACATTGCCACATTAAGAAGTGCACAAATACACACTAAAACTGGTTTTCTTACAATAATTCATTCCATATCAAATGGTCCAACACTGGTTGACTTGACCATTAATTTAAACAATTGAGATTTTTTTGGTGTAATCATCCTGATAAGCAGATTATGGTGCTAGTCCACAGCGACTTTATTGTTTTACAAGGCGCAACATTTTTTGCAATTTAAGTCATAATTTCTCACATTTCTGCCCCTAATACAAGGCTAAAAGCAATTTATTGACGTTAACAAGGTTACTCACCACACATTTTCATTCAAATAAAATCCTGAATGAAATGAAGTGACATTTTAGTATTTTCTAAAAATTCTTAAAAATAATAATTTTTGAAGCTCGATATCTCTGGCAGGGGCAGTGCTAAGAGGTAAGCAACGCAAGTGGGCCCAAAATATCAGAGGGGGTGCTTCAGAATACGATCTACGTGATATTTGGGATTTCAAGTTAAAAATTACTTTTTAAATTTATGCTTTGTGATTTGCAGGAAGGCACAAAAGCAGATGGGACTGGTCCCGCTTATACTTTTTAAATCCTTAAAATATTGAATAAAAATTTTGTTTAAAAGATAGACAATTTGAAGAACTCAGACACTGTCTCTATCCATTCCTCACTTCGACACCCCCAAGGAACAAAGACGTAACTCATTTTTACATATTTTTCAACAGAGCGATTTGAAAATTTTAAAGAAAAACATAAAAGTAAAA
This sequence comes from Rhagonycha fulva, assembly GCA_905340355.1. Classification (NCBI taxonomy): domain Eukaryota; kingdom Metazoa; phylum Arthropoda; class Insecta; order Coleoptera; family Cantharidae; genus Rhagonycha; species Rhagonycha fulva. Next base: position 44,579,451 of record HG996556.1, read on the forward strand.
AAAAACAACGACGCAACTGATATTATGACTATTTAACCCCCTAACATCATGAGAAATACTAAGTTGTAAAAAATTGTAATTTAATTACCGGCTTTGTTACTGCCCAATTGGAAAAAAATTGAAAAATAACTTTGAGATAAAACCCGTTTTTACTGATTAGCTCTGGTATTATTGCTCGTAGAGAAAAATTTTTTTAACATAAAAGAAAGGAATTTTTCTCAGGAATACAGTGGTAGTCATAAATCAAATTTGACCTAACTTGAGTTACGGCTTTGTTCCTTGGGGGTATCGATTTACTAAAATAACACCTTGCAACTTTAAAAAAAATTAATTTCTTATTAAAGTAAGAATAAGAAAATAATAGGAATTTATGCATGTTTCAGTTCCGATTTTATGCTATGTATAGAGCGTTGAAAAGATTAACATAGCTCGGCCTCCGGCCTCGCATTTCTCTCCAAAATACATAATAAACATAAAGATGTTTTAAAAAAATTAATATTAGATTTAAAACAAAAATATTTTTTGTTAATTTTATAATGTTAACAAATTATTGGAGCAGTAAAATTATTTTTGCTCCGAGGCTAGTTACAGGCAAAAAGAAACAATGGTCAACAAAAAGTTGACTTTTTTCACGGGGGAGAAGAGCTTTCTCGCTCCCTTTAGTTTCGTTAAAATTTGGTACTTTTTTTAAATATTAATAGACCAGTGCAATTAACCATTATAAATAAAAAATGACAAAATCAAGTTATAGTGAATGGATTTAAGAGAGGCACTTTTTTCAGGGCCCTTTTAATTTAATCAACAGATGGCGTCTGCTTAAATATTTTTATAAAATACTAGGGGTGCGTTCCACTTAAAGCCCACGACGACCACGGTCGTTCGTCAGTCCAATCAAATAACCGCTCTAGATCTTTAGTCCAATCAAAGAACCATGGGACCACGCTGCGGTCGTCGTGGGCTTTAAGTGGAACGCACCTTAGGAGGCTTTTGTATTTAAAATATAGCAAATTCGTTGAGATAATACTATTCTATAAACAATATTCTTGATCTTAAGCTATTTTGAGTTCGTATTGAGTATGTCAAAACACACTCACTTACAAAAAAAGATAATTAAACTTTAATTATGAATTGTGGTTTTATAAATAAATATTACAAACCCAAAACAGCTTAAGACCAAAAATATTGTTTATAGAATAGTATTATCTCAACGAATTTGCTATACTTTAAATACAAAAGCCTCCTAGTATTTTATAAAAATATTTAAGTAGGCGCCATCTGTTGATTAAATTAAAAGGGCCCTGAAAAAAGTACCCCTCTTAAATTATTTTTTTGGATTTCTAATACCACGAACTAAAAAGTCTACCCGTTAAAAATTACCGCTGCTTTGAAAATCAATAAATTTAAAAATAAAATCAAAATTTTATCTAAATAATTATAAATTTTTATAAAAACAATGATGTAAATATTCCGAAGTTAATGGAATTTTGACAGATTGTTTGGGGGTACTCTAGGATGTCTATCCTAAGTTTTTGACCTCGAAAACCCTGTGCTAACTTAGAGAAGAGGGCAAAAATCTCAAAATTTTTGGACCTTTTTTTAGTTTTTTGGTTATGTCTAGTAAACTAAGCATATTTTGGGTACCATAGTTCATTACAAAGTTGTAAAGCACTGAATTTATTAATATTTGCTTAATAAAGCAAATTTTTAAACCCAATATTAACCGAGATACAACCGATCAAAGTTAGACAAAGTTTTTCAAAATGTAAAAAGTGACCGAAAAACAAAGGTTTTGCCCCTATAACTATTTATTCCCATCATTTCCATGTTAATCACTCATTAATATCGACATCTTAGAACATCTATGTCTACCCTTCCTCCCCTACCCTCCGCCTGTTATTCCACAAACGTGAAATGCCTCATTTTAATGTAAAAAATGCTAAATAAAATGAGGCATCTTCATGTTTCGGGGAGAGGAGGGGTGGGGGAAAAGTAGTCATAGATATTCCAAAATGTTTATATTGATGAGTGGATAACGTAATTAACATGGAAATGATGGTAATAAATAGATATAAGGCCAAAACCTTCGTTTTTTGTCTATTTTTTTACATTTTGAGAAACTGTGTCTAACTTTGATTGGCTGTGTCTCGGTTAATATTGAGTTCAAAAATTTGCTGTACCCACCAAATTTTAGCAAATTTGCTGCTCTATAACTTTGGAATAAACTACGGTACCTAAGATATACTCAGTTTATGAGATATAAGCAAAAAACTGAAAAAAGTCCAAACATCTGCCCTCCCCCTAAGTTAGCACGGGGTATTCGAGATCAAAACAACCTGTCAAAATTCCATTAGCTTTGGAATATTTTCCAGTTGAAAAGATTACAGCCTTTAAAAAAAAAAGTTAGTGAAAAGTTTCAAAATGTAAACTTTACTTTTTAGTATAAGAAATTCAAAAATTTCCGAGGTATAATTGCACTGGACTATGGGATTACAAGTTTTTGTAATAAAAAAAAAAAAATTGCCTAAAATTATGCCTTTTTTTAAAAAAAATTTTACCTCTTAAAACCCGTGATTTACTAATTAGCAATCTAGTAGCATTGTAGCTTGCATTTTTTATCAAAATACTTTTAGTCCCATGTTAATAGGTCAAATATGGGCAGATATTTCAGTTTTTGCAAAAACTGCTGCGCCCTGTAAAATAAATATACCTGCCATATGAAAAGCAATAAAATTGAAATAATTTTCATTTTGAACTATCCAGAAGTTAGAGTGAATACACAAAAAAATTCAGTTTTATTTTAAATGGTGAATAGTCCAGGCGACAAGTGCAAAAATCTACTGATCTGTTAGAAAAACAAGCAAATTTTTACCCCAACTGGCATTTACCTCAAATTTCGTTGATTGGGTAGGTACTAAAATCTGTGAGTTTATTTATGTTGCATTTCAAATTCACTATAAAAAAGGTTATATGCACTGCTTTTCTCGGCCTAAAATTTTTGAGCAATAGAGTAGCCCCATCTCATGAAATTCAAGAACACTTTAACCATAATAAATTAGTACCAAAATCTGTTTTTGTCTGCCTCAGATCAAGACTTTCCAAACAGTAGAAATACAAAGTTGAAAAACGTTTGGTAATTTAAAATTCCTTGATGCCTGGACTACAAGCAATCATTTATGCAATTTCTTTCAGGACCACTTGATATGGAATGACCTCAATGTAAAACTATGACATTTGCATGACAATTGGTTTCTACTAATCTAGCAAGATAGCTTAATCGATTGAAGGACAAAAGTGACATTCCTTTAATTGGAGAGCATTCCGATTAAATACAAATAAAAGTGCATTTTCAGGAAATTAAAATCACAACAATTTGATGCAATAATTAAACAGCATTTTTCATTCAACTCACCTCTTCGAACTTTTTACATATGAGTGTGAAAGCTTTGTATATAGAACTTGTTAGACCAGTAACTGTTACTATACGTTCAGGACAAGATCCATCTGATATGTTAATTTTTGCTCCAGACTACAAAAGAACACAAAAATTTAATTATGCAGTGGATAGAAAAAAGTTATTAGACTTACTTCTTCCCTAAACCTTTTGACAATTTCTCCTTTCTTTCCAATAATGCTACCCACTTCCTGAAATATTTGTCAAACATTAAAAATAAAATTAAGTGTGAAACAGAACAGAGAAAGAGAAGGTAGTATTTTTTTTAATTTGAAATGAAAAGCGTGCCAATAAATGCTTCATTAGCATAAAGAATCTTAAAAGAAGAATAAGAACATTGGTCGGATAAAGAATGTGCTGGCAATCAGCCTACAGATTGACCTAAACTGTGATGCTTTTGTAAATAGATAATTTAAGATTAGCATATCCTATTTTGCATCATCACAAGCACGTCAATTAATATTATTTAAAAAAAAGCACCAACAGAAATTTCACGTTTCACTGCCCTGACAATGAGGTACACACAAAACAATTGAAGGTTACACACACACTATGTTGTTTTAAAAGCAAAACAAAACACAAAAACAACTAAATAACGCCTGCTTTATTTACCTTTCCTTGCATAATAAGTCGAATTGTGAGAGTAACGTTGGGATCATCGTTCAGTGCTGCTTTGTCCAAATCCATTTTGAGTTTTTTATAGGGAAAAACAGGGGTTAAGGAAGGATGTGTGGATTCAGTTCTGCAACAGAGAGAAGAAGAAAATGTAAAAATTAAGTCGAGCAAGTATGTTTATTAAAAGTAATTTTTCAATTATTTATTATCCGCCGCAAAATGCTATTAGAAATATGCACGAGAACTCAGCGTGTAACAAAACATTTCATAAAAAATTTAAATGTTCCTTTAAAACAAAGGCCGCTTTTACAACTAAAACTATATCACGCAAAATCACTTACTATAAAAATACGGAATAGCATAAAAAAACAATAAATATAATAAAAATGGGTTGTGTTGCGTCTCACGGAGATAACACGTGTTAACTTCAAGTGACAAGGTTACCAACGCCAAGCTTCGGTACTCGGTAGCATCTCCTACCGAACACGTTTCACTACCAACCCAAATTCCCCAGTTTATCAATAACAAATCGCATGTTAAAAATAAATAGGCATATTAGCAGTAGTACATTCGTGTAGGTATTTAAAAATCAATACAATTTTATTTTAAATAATTAATTTATGTCAAGTACAAGCGCTTTTCTTAAAATAACTTCCTCTGCAATGTATAGGATGTTTCAACAGAACGACGAACGAAACGATTTTTCCTATTGTTATATTAAATTACCTATTGTTTTAAATCTTGGCGGGTTTGAAAAAATTAGAGCAAATAAAGTAACTTTCACGTCGAAACAAAGAAGACGATACTACAGCACTACAGCGGTTTTCGGTGCGCAGGATTACCAACGAAATGGCCAAACAAAATGCAGCAGTGCTTTCATTCATTGATCAATTATTTTGGTTCACCAATAAAAACAAAGCAAACGGCAACCATTTTGTTGACGAACATGCGCAGAACTTACTGTAAAAAGTTACTCGAGCATTTGTTTTTCAAAATTTAGGGTAAGTATATATATATATGAGTTCATAGATGTCGCAGTCGATTTTAGTTACATTTGACGCTCGTTTGCATTTACATAATAATAGGTCTGTTTGGTACCACAGTCCTAGTGCTACACTAACTACACTACTACAAATTGATTGGTGGTACAGTTACCAATCCACTTTTTACACCAATCAATTTGTAGTAGTGTAGTTAGTGTAGCACTAGGACTGTGGTACCAAACAGACCTAATATTTAAAAAGTTAATTTTGGCTTTACCAGTTTTTTGACTCTGAGCTTATCTTTTTACTTCTCGCGGCTGCTTTTACCTTAATTTCACATGAAGCATCTTCGACGCCACTTGTGAGACTACTGGCCTGCAACTGACTAGCAAAAACCATTTACCACTCGTTAGTGAGTCCTTAAGCTATGAAAAAGTTAAAAAAAGCTTTTGCAGTCGTTGAGGTCAAACGAGTTGACCTCAACTCGTCAACTGAAGCTTTTGCATGAGGAAATGAAGACTAACATGAAGAAAAAAATGTCTATACCAGGCCTGTAGCCAGGGGGGGCACCTGGGGGCACGTGCCTCCCCCCCGAAATGTTCAGAAAAAAAAATTTTTTTTTAAGTAAAGGAAAATTTGTTTATAATAATAAAAATTCTCGGAAGGGGAACCACCAAAAATTTTATTTTTGACAAGTGCCCCCTCCAGAAATTAAATCCTAGCTACGGGCCTGGTCTATACGTCTATGTGTCACTGAATTTTGTGTGCACTCTAGCATCCGAACCAATAAGAATTTTTCAACTAAAGTTTTCATTTATTAGTGCCTTTATATTGAGACTAGCCCCCCTATTCTGTAACTTTTCGTTATCGTTATGTAATCGTTAAGAACCGTAAAAGTAAAATTTAATGCAATTCTGAGTGTACCTAAACCAAACTTTACGGCTCTTAACGATTTCATAACGATAACGAACGATAACGAAAAGTTACAGAATAGGGGTGTTTTAGAGCTGATTAGATTTTGGTTGAAATCTGTCTACGAAAACTTGAGAGTAGGGGTGACGCGCATGAACGGATTAACAAGATGCTTTTTTTTTAAATTGTTGTATTTTTTGTAACAAAGGATTATGAGTGCACTGTGCAAGCCGCACATGGGTGCCGAATCATAAGGTTGACAAAAATCATAAACTATCTTGTACTTAAAAATATGCACGCCACACATGGTACAAAAGGGAGTAAAGTCTAAAGTGACACTGAAAAAGAAAAAAAGAGCTTATTCCTAATGCACAGCGGTAAAATTTGTTAATTTTTTTATTGAAATTTGCAATAAAAGTTGAGAAAAATTGTATATTCACTTCTCGGGAGCAAAGTTAATTTTTTATGAGTTTCGAAAAATTTCTTAATTTACTCCATTTCGCATCGGGAATAAACCCTTATTCCTTACTTTGCAAAGTGCCACTTTACTGCCTTGTAGTATAATTGACATTTGCATGCTTTTTAATTATTATTGTTCGAAAAATTAAAAAAAATTGTTATTGCCACTTTTTTCTTGAACCTAAATACTAGAAACTGCTTATTGAAAAATTATCTTGTTTTCTACTTACAACTGGGGGGTCTGGGGGGTATGGAATTCAAAAAAGACTATTTTTGAAAAAAATGCTGTACATAATATACTTACTTAATTTTGTGGCAATTAAAATTTCTTTCCTATTTTTCTCATATTTTCTAAGTTTGCAATCAAAATAGAATAATACGTTGGCTACATAATTATATTGATTAGGAAGAATGAGACGTCATTTAATAATACAGTTCTAGTAGAACTCAGCAGAACTTCATTTAGGTGGATATTAAAATTTCTGTAAGCCACGGCAGTAGAGTGATGTGATCGCTGGTTTCGCTACGAGCGGAAATTCTGAGTTCAAATCTCGGACGCATCAGAATTTCTTAGCTCGGCTTTCCAGTGGACATTCTCACTCCGTGGTGAACCAAAAAAACCAACCAACCAAAAAACCAACTAACCAAATTACCCAATCCAAAAAAAATAAACAAACAAAAATACTGAACAATTTAAAAAATTAACATTTAGAAGTGCTAATAACCCAGTAGTTGATGCACGTTAAAATGTAAATAAAAAAAAAAAATTTTCTGAATTGGTCTGCTTCAGTATTAAAATAACTTTTCCAAGTTTGACTTCCACCATGCTCCGAGTAAAATTTTTGATTCGATTTTTCATAGAAAGGTACAAGAATTTCTTAGTTTCTTAAGAAAATTCATTGCTCTGGCTTTGTACTCCAGTTCTGTGCTCCGCTCCAAAACCTTGAAGAAATTTCTTCACTTCAGTAATAAAATTTCTGTGTTCTTTAAAATATTGTATCCAATTCATGGCCACCGGTTTAAAAAAACGCAATGGCATTCCCAAAATTTTAAACGTCATTACTCCAGGGTAATAATCGGCTCAAAAAAAGTTGAAAAGCTATGCCCTGGTGCTTTGAAGAGCTAGGAATACAAGAAATATAAAGACAGAGGGTTTTTGGATTTTTAACCTGAAAGTATTGGATAACTCGTAGGAAAATAATATAATATGAGATTTAATAAAAATATATGAGTTTTTTTATTGTTGAAATGAAGATAGTAAATAATTAAATAACTAAATTGGATGTTTTATTGCGGTTTGAAAAAAAATGTTTGAAAGAAATGTAAACCAGTTTTTTTTATGACTGTCGTAATATGACTATAATGACTGTTTACCGGTTACTATGTTACCGATTTATAGTAGTTTATGGCTAAAAATTCACGTGTTTTGGAATCTACCCCAAGTAACACACGATCGTATAATAGACGTATATTTTTGGGATATTTGGGATATTTTTGGTATACGTCTAATTTTGGTTATAATAATATACGTATATCATATACACTTCATATACCATACTTAAAATATCCGTAAATTATACGTATATAATTGGGATACTTAAGATGTACGTGAAATACATCTAATTTTGGTATATCTAATATACGGATATCATATACACTTTATATACCATACTTAATATATCGGTAAATTAAACGTATATAATTGGGATACTTGAGATGTACGTGAAATACGTCTAATTTTGGTATATCTAATATACGGATATCATATACACATCATATACCATACTTAAAATATGCGAAAATTAGACGTATATAATTGGGATACTTGAGATGTACGTGAAATACGTCTAATTTTGGTATATCTAATATACGGATATCATATACACTTTATATACCATACTTAAAATATCGGTAAATTAAACGTATATAATTGGGATACTTGAGATGTACGTGAAATACGTCTAATTTTGGTATATCTAATATACGGATATCATATACACATCATATACCATACTTAAAATATGCGTAAATTAGACGTATATAATTGGAATACTTGAGATGTACGTGAAATACGTCTAATTTTGGTATATCTAAAATACGGATATCATATACCATACTTAAAATATGCGTAAATTAGACGTATATAATTGGGATACTTAAGATGTACGTGAAATAGTCTAATATTGGTATATCTGGTATACGAATATCATATACACTTTATATAGCATACTTAAAATATTGGTAAATTAGACGTATATAATTGGGATACTTGAGATGTACGTGAAATACGTATAATTTTGGTATATTTAATATACGGATATCATATACATTTCATATACTATACTTAAAATATCCGTAAATTAAACGTATGTAATTGGGATACATGAGATGTACGTGAAATACGTCTAATATTGGTATATCTGATATACGGATATCATAAACACTTTATATACCATACTTAAAATATCGGTAAATTAGACGTATATAATTGGGATACTTGAAATGTACGTGAAATACGTCTAATATTGGTATATCTGATATACGAATATCATATACACTTTATATAGCATACTTAAAATATTGGTAAATTAGACGTATATAATTGGGATACTTGAGATGTACGTGAAATACGTGTAATATTGGTATATCTAATATACGGATATCATATACACTTCATATACCATACTTAAAATATCCGTAAATTAAACGTATATAACAGGGATACTTAAAATGTACGTAAAATACGTCTAATATTGGTATATCTAATATACGGATATCACATACACTTTATATACCATACTTAAAATATTGGTAAATTAGACGTATATAATTGGGATACTTGAGATGTACGTGAAATACGTTCCATTTTTTAAAAATGTACGCAGCGGTAGAATTTGTTGGAAAGAAAGTTGCCCTTGTTCCCATGCCAAAATCATTGGTAAAATCAGAAAAAGCTTTAATAACACTAGTTCAAAATTTGATTTCTCTAAAAAACTGAAAAACTTATACTATAGGTTATTAAAAAAATTATATTAAAGATTAATCTCTATAGCTGCAATTAAATATTGTGTTGGTAACACAATTCGTATTAGAGCCAATGAATTTATTGTACTGAGGTGTTACCAAGCGATTACTGATTAAATATTTAGTACATAGATTTAGTAGAAGACATGCGACAATTTAGAATATCTACACATTCCATCAACAATATTAATATTAAAATAAAAAAATTTAAAACTTTCCGACGTTTTTTTGTAGAAAGTTGCTATCATTTCTTGAAATTAAAAGATGAAAAGCTATCGAATTTAGATTTTTGCTTTTATATAGGGGACCAATTTTACTGAAAAGTAATGTCAATAGCGACACTTATGAACATTTATTTTGTCAAATGATTATTTTTTATAGAAATATATCAGCGTGCCCAAAAATGCATTGCATAAATTTGTTAATTCAAGTCCCGATATATTTTGTAGTTTACAATGTTTATTAATTAATTCATATATGCAGTGATGTGGAACGATATGGCCCATTAGAAAATTATAGTTGCTTTTTGTAAGAAAATTGTTTAGGACAGTTAAAAATAAAAATAAGAGGAAATAAATTGTCACTTTAATAAATTTACAACCGCATAAAAGAAATAGATTTTAGTGTTACTAATTATTAACCATCAGAAAATTATTGACTGAACTGAAAAGAGTGTTCAAGGAAAATTTGCCGAAGATATAGATTATTTCAAATGTAACAAAGCTTTTGTAATTACAAAGGACTTTGGCTTATCGATAAAAAGTCCCAACAATGTTGTGTTCCCAAAAAAAAAAATTATTATAATAACAACAATTTTTTATTTAAATCGCGAATAGCAGTCACAGGCATTCCATTTAAATATTTATGTACGATTTGTATAAAACTGCATTAGATACATCAATACGTTTATAATAGTAAAGTCATCAAATATCAATATAAGCTTCATAGCTAAATGGTTACAGTGCTTGCCTGAATATCCTAACACCGTGAGTTCGATCCCCCTAGATGCCAGAAAAAAATGTAAGTACAATTTAATAAATTTAAAGTTTATGTATAGATAGGTACAACTTAATCAGAATTTTCCAGGTAATCTATGAAGACACGGCAGCTTAAAAAATACAAACGTGATAATAGAATACCATAAAATTAAAAAAATGTAATGCTAGAAACATTTTTTTTACCGATAATATACGTCTTCGTTAGTCGGATAACGGATAACGTATAATATACGTATTATATTTGTAGATCAAATACGTCTATATATTAGGATACGCAGTGACCAAAAATACAGATAATATACGTCTGTCATATACAGTTTATATGCGTAGCATAATAACGAATAATATACGTATGTGAAATATATATAATATATGTATACAATGTACGTCTATATATTGGGATACGCTATGACCAAAAATACCAATAATATACGTCTGTATTATTCAATTTATATAAGTAGCTTAATATAGGATAATATACGTATGTAAAATATGTATGTAATACGTAATACGTCTATAAATTGGGATACGCCATGACCAAATATACCGATAATATACGTCTGTATTATACAATTTATATGCGTAGCATAGTAACGGATTATATACGTATGTGAAATATTTATAATATATGTATACAATATACGTCTATATATTGGGATACGCCATGACCAAAAATACCGATAATATACGTCAATGGTATACGTTTTATAGTCGGTATTAACGTTTGGTCTAGACGATTTTTATACGCCTAATATACCATTATGTGTTACTTGGGCGTTAAGTTGTGGGTTTCTTCTGCTATATATACCCATATTTATTAGAAATGAAATGAATAAGTTGTAGAGATGGTTAAATTGACAATTTACATAAATAATCATATGCAATATCCCAAGTGCATTTCAAATTGTCGACAATTTTTTTGAGCTCACGAATGCGTTTGTTGCTTAAATTTATTCCTTAGGTTAGTTATACCTGAATTTAACTGTCATTTGTAAAAGCGGCCCTAAGGGCCGGTAATAAAAATATTTAGTGGGTAATAAAAAATTTACGTAAATTTTATTAGAAATCCAATATAACAATTTACTAGAAAGCTCCTCCTCCGCATTATTTATAGAAGCTTTGTTCGTTCGTTGCTTCGTTCATTTATTACTAACTAAAAAAATTTGACACCTTAACAACGCTGCAGGTAGACTAATAACTAAAACCATCGAGTCCAGTCACAAATCATAAGGTTTAATTGAAAAATTTTACTGTATAATTAAAATTTTAACCTCAACGTCCCGGGGGATATTCTATACTTCCAAACCCCAAGGTTACAATACCCCTGCATAATCATGTAATTTTTAGAACTCGATTTAATAAAATAAATGACAAAACATACACTGTGTTGGGTGACCGGGGGGTTTGGGGGGTATGGAATACCCTCCAAGTTATGGGGTTTAGTTTAACTAAAATTTGCTGTTTCTGTAAAATTTGAATTAGCACACCCAATCGCAATGTGAGAATTCTCTTAAATAATTTGAAAGTTAAAAATTTGAAAAAAAAAGTTTGATCTATCTGATTTCAAGCAATCTTCCTTCAGTGGAGCCAAAGGCTAAACATCTGCGGCTTACACATATAGTCGTAAATATGACTTTCAAATGCGTGCTGAGTTCTTCGGAAAAGGAAGAAGTCCTGTTCACCATTAGTTTGCAAGATAGGAAAGCTTCCTATTCCTATACAAGAACTGAAAAACCATACCTCTTACCCCATCGTGGATACGACCTTGAAAAAAGACAAGCCGTTCTAAACATAGATAACAATTAAACTTCCAGTTTCCCTACTATCACAGCACGCTCGACGCCTGCCTTTAATGAAATTCAGTTTTGCAAGCCTCCCAAGTGTGAAGGATTAATATAGCTATTCAGCTTCTCTTATAAGTTGTAAGAATCGTTGTTGACTAAGAACAATCTCAGAGATGAAGGAAGGGTCTTCTGAAAACAAGATAACTCCTATACTACATCAAGAAAAATAATGATAGAGGACAACCAGATGAGAACCGGTGAGATAGCACCATAATACTATTAAAATTAAAAACGATAGATCAGTGACGTTAAGTTTATCTACGGCCATAAGGCCGCATACTATTATAGTAATAATATAAATAATAATTAGCTATTGTAGTACAAGATTGGTTTACTTTTTCGACCTTATTTATCACATTTTTATTATTGGTAATGCTTGTTATCCCAACCAAGCAGAGATGCGTTACGAACAAATACACATAACAAACTTATATTTCTCAAATTGCGAGTGGAGGTACTAAATCAATTGTTACGTGTCCTTTAGGAAACCCAAAACCAGCAACTCCTTGTATGCTTAAAGGACATTCCATATTCCCTAAACCCACGGGTCTCAAAAACCTACATAGTGTATTAAATTTATAACCGCTTCAAGTAGATATATTAATATATCGGATATTAAGACCGGGGGGTCTGGGGGGTATTCCATACCTCCCATTCCATGGGGTATTTCATACCCCCCAGCTCAAATCATGTAATCATTTAATGAAAATGAAGCTGCTAGATATTATAATTAATGTGGTGACCATACGTGAAGGCTATAGTTGTTCGGCGTTTGGAGTACCTAAAGATTATACACCACCAGGAACATGTCATTGTCTGACACGAGCAGCAAATGAAAGGGCGCAACGCAAACAAATCGTCACGGTATTAAGAGAACTCGTCAAAAAGTTAAAAATATAAAATAGGAGTAGATTTAGGTGCAGAAAAAATCATTTATGTAAATCTCTAGTTTGTAACGTTTAATGAGGAGGTATCACATTTTCACTCTAATTTACTCCATTAAAACTCAGTAAACGACCAAGGTGAGCCTCTGAGGCCCGCTTTGAACTTTGATGATTATATTTTCTTATACATATATGCAAATATGAGTATTTCAGTTATATGTATTTTATCCTTGTATATTTTTGATTTAAAATACATAAAAGAAAATATTTTATTTATTTTTATTTTTCCTAATATAAAGTATAGGCACCTGTTTAGAAAAAATTCAAGTTGAAGCGCAAACTGCAAAATGTGAATTTTAGAAGCCCGTGTATTGAAATTTATGAATAAAATTCTCTTGATTGATTTCAATATTGGTTGTATGATACTGACTTATAACAGTTTATCTTCATAAAAGTTATTGTTGAATTTTTCCCAGTCATCAAAACAAATACCTAATATTTTATTTTTTGTATTGAGAAAGTGAACCAATACAACACAACGCAGAAATGATTCTTTAAAATGTTATTGTTTTTTGAAAATAATAACTTTTTTTGTCGAAATAAAATGACACACTGTGATCGTACGTGTACGGGTATAATGACATACAACTGCACTCTCCAAGTTGCAAAAATTTGAAGATAGTCGGCTTGACTGAAAACTGAAAATCTTAAATGTCTTAACTTAAATCCAAAATATGAAATCGAGTATGTCGTTTTGCCTTACTGAAATCAATTTTTAAACCGATTTTCAATACAAAAGGAAATCGCTTTTTCTTTAATTTAATTATTTTTTAAGCGCCAAAACAAGGGTATGTCATTTTAGGTCAGTTTCCCATAACAAACATTTTATTTTTAGACTCCACAAGGACTGATCTAGGTCGGTTGGATTAAAATAATATTTTGACCGTTTTAAGGATTTAATTACTTCAACTAATTGGTAAACTTTCACATCATCATCAATATATTTAGTCGTAAATAGTTTTACCGGGTAACTTGAAGAATCAAATTATTTATAATAGCATTAAATCAAATTTATTGAAGAAATTTGGTACGGTAATCAATACAGGAGTGGAAATTCCTTAATTAATATTTTCCCTAATAATAATCAACAACAATTTGACTCCCTTGGGTGTATCTACGCACTTTGTCGGTTTCACAACAATTTGTACATGTGCACAGATAATGAGGAAAATTTGTAATCTACAGAAAAAGACTTTTATTTTCTTACACCCTCAGGCTTTTCTGAACAAAAAAATTAGATACGACCAAATCAAGTGTTTTGTACAAAATAAAAATGTAACGTTTTTTAAACAATTTAGTTAATTTCGTAATGTGGCACCTGATGCAGTGTAATCCACACAGCTACGTTGAAAAAAAGACTTATTAAAATGATGAAAGCAGCAGATTTGGAAAAGTATCAACATTTGTTTTAAAATGAAGATAAGACTTAAAATATTCCTCCGGCATTTTAATTAACGTAATAAAAGAGAACCGATAATTTGAGTGTATGTAGATTCTAAAGCCTTATTGAGAAAATTGAAGTTCCAAGTCACAATATTGGCGATGCTGATAGTGCAGCTATGTAGTAGTACTGCAAGAAACACGATAAGAGCAAAGCATTTCAGAAAGAAACCTAATTAATTTTACGCTCACAAAAGGTGAGAGATAAAATGGAAACGTAAACTAGCTGTCTGCTGATGCCTTTAAAGTAAGATATTTCTGAAAAGTATATTCACAAAAAAATATTAGTTATCTACGTTTACGATTTTTCCACGTTTTATGTTTTTATCTACACAAAAAAGTTAAACATACGAGTCAATTTTTTATGATAAAAAAACGAATAAATCAGCTTAAACTTTGTTTTCATTTTGGTAACAAAAATATATTAAAATACGAAAATGAAAATATCAAATTGAACATGAAGTTTAATTTTTGTGAAAGCATCAAATATAACCGAGCGAGTTTTCTTTTAAGACTTATAATGTAAAGAAACAAACAAGAAAAATCAATCATTTACTGTTCTGTATGATATTTCTTTCATAAATTTATTCGACACTTTTCTTGTTTCTACGTTTAAAATAATGAAGAAAAATGATAACCTCAACTAATTGAATTCTACAGTTGTATCTATCGTCCTTTCATTCGGATATACTCCCTCAGAGATAATTTGGCTTTAATTACGCAATATAACCAAGTTTTCGTTTTAAACGTGTATATAATACAATTTTGTTTCAAACTTTGAATATTTGTACCTATTGTTTTACATATTTCTAAATTGGATCCTGCATATATTATGAAAACGAAGAACCTGACAAAATTCCGCTGCCACCAGTCAGTAAACTTTTGAACGTAAAACTTCCTGGTATTTGTTAAACTTCTGCGCTAAATTTAGGTTAAAGAGGTTAATTAATAATTTTTTTTATAATTTTAAAAATAATTTGGTCATTTATCATCTATAACAACAAAATTTGTATGCTTTTATTTAATTTGTGATAATTTTGGAAGTGGCCGTAGAATAAATAGCGTGTGTACCACGGGAATGAAAGTCTGTTTCACGAATAATACTAATTTTTATTGTACTCGCTGTACATTGTTAAGGTAAAATTCAAATAATTTTGATTGGCTAATCGCGTATGTGATCCATTACGATTATAATTAACGTCGGTTGGTTTATATTGTAGCATGCACTACTACAATTTCAAATAATAATAGATTATACAATATTAATGAATAAATAAATTACAAATATTATCACAACGTTAATATTGAAATTAAATAAAACAAACGGCTATAGTGGTTTTCCAATGGACATACAAATTGAAAATTTAACAATCAGTTTAAAATTTATAGTCGCTTATATTGGAAAGCAGAACTCCGGCTTGATATTGTTTTTTTAATTATACATTTTATTAAAAATGTACTACTATATTATAATGTTTTAAAGAAAATAAGAATTTAATAAAAGAAAAATACAGCTGACGTAATAAATAGCAGTTTGAAAAAATAATTAAATATGGTAGAAAGGTAAAACGAAAACAGTTTAACTTGTTTGTTTTATATCAATTTAAATCTAAAATTACTATTTTCATTTGTTTAATATTGTTGTTTTTACTAAAAGTATTTGTAAAATTACAGTTTTGAAATAAGTAGCGTTATGGTATTAATTAATTCCATTTCAGAGAGTTTTTTGTTAAAGCAAATATTATTATTATTAGGACAGGAATAAAAACACCCTATAATAATATGCTTTCGTGATTTTGTTACGTATAATTCTAGGGAATTATTGTTTTCATGATAAAATATTTTAATTGCCATTAATACGAACTAATCAGAATTTTCCTACGCTTGAAATCGTTTTATGTTGTCACACTAAAGTTTTATGTAACTTTCTTTTCAGCTGTTTGTGAAATTGGCCAAAATAGCAAATAAAAAATTATTTTTATGCAACTCATTTACGCGTAATTAATTAATTAAAATCTGTAAACACCGGTTCGATTATTTCGTTATTAATACATAAGTCTATTTTGTAAACAAATCATTAACAACCATAAAGTTTAGTTTTCATTAAAAAAATTTATTAGTTTACATTCAGGTGTAAACCGTACTTTACGATCGTTACGCTTAACTTAAATAGACTGTTAGTCTATATACTGTAATGTAATACCAGTCAACCAACCAATTTATTTACATTCAAGAGTACAGGCGCTACTATTTTATAGAGTGATGAATTTGACTTTCGTAGGATGCAAATCACACGTTTCAATTATTGTTGTTCTGACTTAAAAGCAGATTCAGCATAAGTTCCCTGTTCTGGCTATAAGCATTATTTTCATTATCCTTCTCACAGATTGCAATTTCATCAATAGCAAGCGCACAATAGAAATTTTAAATGAACCTTGCGTTAAATCACTAATAAAATGAAATATGTACCTACGTATTATGGATTGTTTTAGGTATATAAGGTAATGTACAGAGTGTTGAAAAGTACCGACACTAAATTTTAGGCGTAGGTACATAGTACTCATCAAAACAAACTAAATATTAATAAAAAATCGTAAGATAATGCATTTTTACATGTGTTGCACACAATTTTTTTTATCTTCAAACTAGAAAGTGAAAACGTTTTGAACATTTTTTAATATTAGAGATTTCATCAGATGAAAATCCAATATATTGGAAATAATGTAGGTACTAATTGTTAACAGTTAAAATTTTTAAAAGTAAAATCATAACCAGTTTGTTCAGGCCGACAAGAACATCCGATCAATTATTGGAATGTAATCGACGTAAAAGCTTATACGTGCATATACCTACCTACGAAAAGACGTAGGCTTCTAATTGACCTTAAAGCGTTTTCCACATCATTCACTACGTTCTAATAGACCACAAGTCAAGCTACAAGACTTCTCATTCTCAGAAGTCCATATTTCATTCATCAATTTAAAAGGTCGTGCGATTGATTAACTTCGAAGCTTCCTCGCAGGAATAAACATAAAGTGGTCAAATTACAAAAATGAATATTCACATCACGTAGAGGTGAATAGACAAGCAAAGCTTCCGGAACAATCCACCGATGATACGAAGTAATCATTTGAAGGAACTTAAAATTACAATTGGAGTAATACGTAACGACGTCTTTTTTGCATAAGCGGAAGAAGAAATCAGCTTTCTTTTATAGATATGTTAAATTTTCGAAAGGACTTTTAGACCATGATGACACTATCTTGGTTTCCTTACGATAACTGGCTTATTCTAAGACATGCGGCGTTGAATAGCAAATAAAATAGAGGGAGATGAAACAGAAATGATAGAGGTAATTTAGATGTGGTTAAAAGACGTGAAGATTGGAAGATATTGGAAGCACTTAACCTTAAATAAACTGAAATGGGCTATTGCTCACCATATAATAAAAAAGATATTAAATCAAAATTTAAGCACAAAATATAGGTCAATTGTAAGATTATTTGAGGAAAAACAATTTTTGAAACGCAAGGAATAGATAAAGCAATTATTTTCTCAAATAAGCAAACAAACATTTGATTATACGAGTAGATATGAAAATCCACCGTACATTTTATTCATCACATTTCGTACATTGGTTTACTTGTACGCGATTTGTTCGTTTCCACAACTTTGTTTTCTTTATTTCGTTTTATATTATTGGTATTTGCTCTGAGGAAAGATTGACCTGAAATGTCTGTCGGTTTAAGCTTTTGTAAGCGCATTTTGGTTAAATTATCTTTAGCACAATGCAGTGAATGAATATTAATTTACAATACTACGTATAAATTAGAATTACATAATTACTGTGGTCCTTAACCGAGTATTATGATGAACTCAATAATAGTTCTAACATATTCTGCGATAAGCATGTCTTCTCGCACTCCACATCCAGTCTACAAACTTCGAGACTCCATAAACTTGTTTAGAACGAGTGTTCTTGTCAAACTTGTATAATATTAAGGACGGTTTAGATGATCCTTTTTTTTTAATAAATTTGTTCAACTTTTAAAAACCGAGGATAAAGTTAAGGGAAAAAGTTTTCTTATATACTATGCTACTAATAATTGAAGCAGTTAAAGAAGCAACCGATCCTTGTCCAAAATTGAATTTTTATTTACTGTTCTCAAGTTCGTTTGAATGGAGAGTAAACGTAGCCATTTAGCAATAAGGAGGAACTAAATATTCCCGAATGATTATGATTGTACCTGAGTAACACTTTATAAAATGAATTTAATTAAATTTTAAGATACTAAAAAGACAGTTCGTAAGACAAGCTTTTAATTAAATTCTTAATTTCTTCTTAAATGCAGATTAATATTACCCTCAAAAAAGCACGATAATTTAGTCCTCGTAACTTAGTCGTCCTGCAAAACTGCACTCCATTTATTTTAAGCAACCGTACCATTATATTTTCAATTACGTTTTTACAAACTCAGCACAAACAAATTTATAAAATAAATAACAAAGAAAAACTTATAAAAGGAATAATATGATGCTAAATATTCCGTTTAAAAATTTAAATTCTGATTACGTTTAAAACATTACAAAAGAATTTCGTAATTTATTTATTTAGTAAAAAAGTTTCTATTTTCTTTCATGTATAGTAAAATAAACTGACATTTTTTATTTGTTATTCTAAAAGAATTATCATAAGTAATTTTCTAAGATATTTTTATATTCGGGTTTATTCTTATTAAAAAAAATTTTACACACGATTATGCATAAAATTAAGGTTTGAGGGAAACGTTTTAGTGCCCGAGAAAAAACTTTAATATAAAGGAAGGATTTTATAATTTTATAAAAATATTATGACGAGGTAATTCCCGTAGATAAATTAAATTGGGGGAAGCCAGGATTTTCTCGACGTAAAATGTACGTTATAATTCCGGACCTACATTAGGAGGCAAATTTATTATAGTAACGCAGTAATATAAAAGAAAGATTAAAATTCTGGTTTTATTAAAAATGATAATATACGACAGGACGTCTTTGTAAAATATTTATCTTTGCAGGGTTGTTAATAAAGCAAAATTTGCCCCTTAAGTAATAATTAAGTTTATTTGTCTTACCGTAACAAGAAATTTTCACCCAGTTAATTCAACAAAAAATTGACTTTTACTTTCGTTCGCAATGTTAAACAAATGAAACTTTTCTTCAAGATGTCAAGACAATTTGTGGACTTACTGTCGAAGTAATTGTTAAAATAGTATCAGAAAAGTAAGAAAGAAAGATAAGAACTTAATAAAGAAGTTTCAAGTACTTATTTTACTTTTTCCTTTTTTATTCTATTTTTTTCATTAACTTTTCGCTTGTCATCTAACAACTGATTAAATTCGCACACACCTTTTGTTCAACAAGTAATGAAAATGAAAATTAAGTACAAAAACACTCCAAAATAAAAAAAAACTGAATCAATTTTATGTTACTTTAAAAAATTAGTTTTTTTTTTTGTTAAGGAATTGTAGTGGTTTTTGTGTTATATATTTTTTGTAGTTTATGGTATTAGCGTTGATTGAAAATATTTCTTTAATCAACGGTATTAGTTCGTAGTGTTAACGTTTCACGTAAGGCCGAAGGCTGGACAACTATGGTCTTCCCGTGATATGAGATGAAGGCGCTGTAAAGCTTTCTAGTTATGCATTTCATGTGACAAAATAAAAAATAAATTCAAATATTTTGACAGCTTGACTTATTTTTAGCATTATTACGAGTAAATTCTCGTTAACAAAAATAAGCTAATGGAATTTTGACAAGTTGTTTGGGGGTACTCTAAGACAGGCCCGTAGCCAGAGAGGGCACCTGGGGGTGGCAAGTTTGACAGGTTGTTTTGATCTCAATTCGCGTTTTACATTAACAAAACGCCACCATGCGGAATAATTGGAACTGCTGAAAGACGTAATGTTGTTACCAACATAAACACCACAAATAAACATTTTCTTTTGTTTACATTTACAAAACGTCACCACACGGAATAATTGGAACTGCTGAAAGACGTAATGTTGTTATTGACAGTGGCGCCACCAACGGTAATGTAAAACGTGAATTACCTCTTGCTAACTTAGCGATAGGGCAAAAACCTCAAAATTTTTGGATTTTTTTCAGTTTTTTGCTTATTTCTCGTAAACTGAGTGTATTTTAGGCACCACAGTTTATAACAAAGTTATAGAGCAGCAAATTTGATAATATAAATTTGGTGAGTAAGGCAAATTATTAGACCCAATATTAACCGAAACCCAGCCAATCAAAGTTAGACAAAGTTTCTCAAAATGTAAAGAAATAGACAAAAAACGAAGGTTTTGCCTCTATAACTATTTATTACCATCATTTCCATGTTAATTATGTTAATCACTCATCAATATGAACATCTTGAAACATTTATGTTTACCCTCCACCTCACCCCTTCCTTTCCTCCAATCATAAAGATGCCTCACATTAATTCGCATTTCTTACATTAAAATAAGGCATCTTCACGTTTGGGAGAATGAGAGGCGGAGGGGTCGGGAAAGGGTGGTCATAGATGTTTCAAGATGTTGATATTAATGAGTAATTAACATAATTAACACGGAAATGATGGGAATAAATAGTTATAGGGACCAAACCTTCGGTTTTCGTTCATTTTTTACATTTTAAAAAACTTTGTCTAACTTTGATCGGTTGTATCTCGGTTAATATTAGGTTTAAAAATTTGCTTTACCAACCAAATTTTAGTAAATTCAGTGATCTACAACTTTGTAATGAACTATAGTACCTAAAATATGCTTACCCCCCTATTCTGTAACTTTTTGTTATCGTTATGAAATCGTTAAGACCCGTAAAGTTCGGTTTCTACATACCATTATATTACTATTTAAGGGACACGGACAACTCGGCACTTCCAACTCGGCACCGGACAATTCGGTTCCGGATGACTCGGCACCGGAAAACTCGGCACCGGGAAAACTCGGCACCGGAAATCTCGGCACCAGTGACTCGGCACCGTACAACTCGACATCAGGAAAACTCGGCACCGGGACAACTCGGCACCGGTTCTTCGATTTTCACAGCAAATTTTAAGCTAAGTAAATTACATTACTCTAAGATTTACGTAGAGAGGGGATCACAGGGTCACAGCCGAGGCGTTTACTCAATGTCTCGGCACCGACCTAGATCAGTTCTTAGGTGAAGTTGAGGCGGGCATGTATGGTAGAAAACTTTTTTCAGCCGTACAATCCCACTTCTTTTTTGCGACCGTGTCGTCTTTTTCCTTTCGACGAACCCTTTTGGGCTCCACGACGCTCCGTTCTCTGGGGTTACTGTTGCTTCGGCCGTCTAACTCTCAAATCATTCATCAAAAGTTGATTATCGCCTCGCGCGGGTCAACACTCTACTTTGAAACGAAACAAGGCTCTATGCTCGCTCTAGTATTTCATACTCTTAACCATTTACGCGATGTTCTCAGATGTTGAAAGAGGTAATGGAGGTTTTGTCTACAAACAAACTCTGTTAACAAAGTGATGCTATGCTATGCTAGAGGGGATCACGGTAGCCTCACTAGCATTCATATGCTTTAACAGTGCACTTCGTGCAAAAATCATGTTTTTTTTATAGTTAATGTACAGTAAAAATGGCTGGAAGCGCTCAAGCAAAGCTAGGAGTGCATCCAGTCAATTTTTACTTGCACAACCACCGTTCTTGTAGAATTCACGCAAAAACGAGTTTCACTTCTCAATGATCCATCTTTTTATTTAACCCACGGACCTAGGGGTATGTTTATAATAAGTGTAGTTTTCACAAAAATGGCCCGAAGGGGCCGGAGCGTAGCGCAGCAAAGCGTAGGCTAGCGTAGGGTCGTAGCGTAGGGCGAAAAAGTATTAACCGTACATTAAAATTGCGTACGACTAAACGAGAAAATTAAATAGCATAGCATAGCATCACTTCGTGAACAGAGTTTTGTGGAGGCCCAGCCTCCATCACCTCTTTCAACATCTAAGAACATCGCAAGGATGGTTTGGTGTGTATGTATAATACTATAAGCGTAGAGCCTTGTCGCACTTCAAAGTAGAGTGTTGACCCGCGCGAAGGCGATAATCAATCTCTGATGAATGAGTAAATTTTGAGTTAGACGGCAGACGCAACAGTAGCCGCAGTGGGATTGTACGGTTGAAAAAGGTTTTCTATCATACATGCCCGCGGCTAGTTCACTTAAGAATTGATCTAGGTCGGTGCCGAGACATTGAGTAAACGCCCCGACTGTGACCTTGCAAAACTTATCATCAGCCGGACTCTTTAGTATGACCGCACACGTACCGACAATAGAATGCATTGATTCACCAATCACGAGTGACTTAGCTTGAAATTTGCTACGAAAATCGACCTTTTTCAGTATTTGCACAGTTTGTAATGAACTAATATGTACAAATTAATATATTCAGAAATAATAAAAAATGTTTCCAACTGGTGCCGATTTATTCCAGTGCCGAGTCGCCGGTGCCGAGTTATCCCGGTGCCGAGTTTTCTCTTTGCTGAGTTATCCTGAGTTATCCCGAGTTATCCCTGTGCCGAGTTTTCCTAGTACCAAGTTGTCCAGTGCCGAGTTGTCGGTGCCAAAATGTACACACATCGAGTACAATTTAATTCCTATGAAGTTTCAACCCGCTTTAGGGCTGTTAAGTTCTGGTACTGTAAGTAAAATCGTTGATTAAAAAATATTTCTTCAATCAACGGTAAAATCTTAAATAGTAGCCCACAAACGCAGGTAGACCATCTAGGCAATGCCACAAAAAAGAGCATTTTATTTTACAAATCACTCAAATTTTATGTCCCCCCCCCCCGACTACCCGCCTTGTACTATTAATCGACAACCTCCATGTATGATAACTCAAACCAAAGCTATTGAAAAATTATTGTAGCCTATAAAGTGCAAATTACATAAAATTAAAATGTAATTATGTCTTCAGATTTCCGCGATATTAAAGGTAAATAATTTTAAAATAAACAGGATGTATAGTTAGCATTTTCTAAGTAGCTTAATTTGCGGTATGACAAGATTTAGATTACCATTTACTTATAAGATTATAAAGTTCCGGTGGCTGTAGACGAAGTAGTAAAACAAAATTTTGATAATTACATAGACTTTCCTCTGCCCTAAATTGGAATCACGGAACAGCCGTATAACTGTGTTTCCGCTTTAGGTTAAAAAAAGCAAGAAAACAAAATTTCATTGATATTTTTAGCACTTATTTCAATTTTTAGTTGAATAACTGAATTTTTTCATAAATCGTAAAATGAAATGTCTGAAAACGTTACGACTTTCAAATAATGGCCTGATAACCAAGAGGAGATCAAATTGTCATATTTAATATGTCTTACTGGAAAAACTCCATTGTTTGAAAATTTATAGCCAGTGTTACATCCATGACATAAATTTAGAATTACAGTTAAAAACTTAAGTGCAATACCATGTAAATCGTTGTAGAACAAACCCAATACCTATAAATTTCACCAATATCATAAATCGAAAATGAAATAAATTACTACAAAAAACCAAGTTAGGTGTGTATTATTAGGTATAAAGTAAAGTGAAATTCGGAAGCGGGTAAGCCGCGAAAATTGCAGTAAATCCCGCAAAAATCCTCTATAGAAATCTAGGATACGTTCCGTAGGATCAAATAACAGACACGTACCTACACCTACCAGACTCTAAATGCGTTTAATTTTTATTAGTCCTTTCGTAACGCTGAAATTTCTTTTAAAAAATATCGTGTTATGTATAACCGACCAAGAAAATTAAATTTTAATTTGCAGTGCTCTTGTAAAAAGTTATCAAAAACTAAATTAATATCGTTTTCAGATTACAAAAGCTTAATTTGATTAAATTTAATATTTACTTTTGTATAAATAAGTAAACAATTTTCTCGTAAAAATAAAAAAAAAATATTTTGTGGAAATCACGAAACGTAACTTAATCAGATCGGGGTCACCAATTTAAATAATCTACAGAATTTCAGTTAATTTAAAATAATTTTATTTTGTGTAAATCTTGCTAAAATATAACATTTCATTGTTGCAAAAGAAATGATGGACAAGTCTTTATTCTCTAATTTAAATTTGTTTTATTTTCCTTTTCGCTATATTGTTTCTGACAGCCGAGTTTTATTTAAACAAAGACAAGTTAATCTTTACAGGTATTTCATATTGCCCAGTTATTTAAATGTCTAAATATAAAAACTTTGATGTCGACACAAAGGATAGATGCAGAAGGAAAAGTAAAATATTTTTTTGCAAAGAATGAATTTGGAGTAAAAATGTTTCACAAATTTTAACGAGTTTCTTACTACAAACAATATTTTTGAAATCAGAGGATATTTCTTTATGTCTACAAACTAATTTGTGTCTGTAAAAGCACAATTACTTTTCTCTTATAGGCAACGATTTTATTTCATTATTATTCAAAGTTGCCGTATCAAAAGCACAAAGGTAGACACGATAAAAATTTAAACGTGAAACAGGGTAAAGTGCACTCTTCTATTAGAAAAAATAGAAATAAATGGAGTGGATTATTATTAAAGTGTTCAGTGAAAATACGCACGAGCTGAAAATCAAAGAAACTGGCGCTCGTCTTCAAATAAACTCGGAAAACATCTACAGTCGTACGAAAGTTAAAGAAAAAGAAAGAACAATCATCTCATGAATTTCAGAATACTGAAATAAAACTTCAGGTACATTTTCGTGGAAACTATTAGGCAATTCGATCGAAAAAAGAAAATTTTTCTTTTTAAATGTAACTGAAAAATTTTACGATTTTCAGAAACCCCTCTACATTTTATTCATTATTAATAATATTAATTGTGTAATGTTAGCTTTGAAAAGTTCTCCACTTAAAAATTCAATCTCGCTTCAAAGAAAACGTCAGACTTTTACTTTATAAAGTTTTCATTTTTGAAAGTTAATGGTGTGCGAAAATTAACACCAAGCTTTCAAGTGAGTTTCTATAATAAAGGATCAATGCAATTTTAGTTTAACGGTAATTTTTGTTAAGTTTACGAAAATTGAAAAGTTTTCAAAGCGTGCAATGTGTTCTACCATTTTTTTTATAGCTTTTTCTACAACAAGTGGCAGGGTTGGATCAGCACTTTACTCGCAGATTGAAAACGAACTATTAAATAAATATTGATTATTGCGAAAAATCGTCAGGAGTGCATAAATAGATCCATTTTCCTACCTACGGATGTGGATTTTCCATTATTTTGGAAAATTTTATGTCCAATTTAAATGTAAAAATATGATCTGACAATTTAAATATCGTTCAAGTTAAGAATTGTGAAATGTACTATTCCGGAAAGTATGTCATACAAAACACTCAACTTCAATTGAAATAGAAATGCATATTTGGTGCTTATGGTATAGTAATACAGATATAAATTCTTACTGTTTCGCTGTTATTCTCTTGAGGATAAAAACAACAAAGTCGAAAACTTTGGAAAAACCATTTCTGAAATTTGCTATTTTATTTTTAAAAATGGATGCTTTATCTAGTTTATGATTATTTTTAAATTAGCAGTGGAAATTTTTTATGAATTTTAGTTATAAGGATTAACTGTTTTGTCGATTTAACCATTGTTCTTTTTATTGCCTGTTCTATTATGTTTTTCATGTAAAATTTATGGACGTTGTAAAACTTTTCCTATTTTAGGAAATTGATTATCATTTTATCTGTTCTATTTGTAGTCCTCAGTCCGTTTTTCCTAATAAATCTTTTCTAGCTGTACATTTGCTTATAAAAACATTTCACCTGAAGTATTTCCTAAATCAAGGTACAAAAATAATATGCAATCTGTAAAACTTTTAGTTTCAAATATTAAATAAATAGTATTTTTAACAGTAAACATCATTTAGTTAGTGACAAAAACTGTCGGGATTTTCCATTGTAGCTTTTTACAAATTGTATTGAGTATTTAGTCCTAATGCATCTACCCGCTGTAATTGCTCACCATAAAATAGTCGCAGGGTGTTTTAAGTACTACAAGTTGCAAGTAAGTCAATTAAACTAAGTTAAAAGTATCAGCTAATTTAGAGACAATGGCGTCACACCATAATTCTTTATTAACTTATTATATTACTGTCAAAGCCATGTTAAAGTTTACTTGACCTTTGGTTTATATTTATGCATATAAATGTAGGTTACATTGAATGAAAGAAAAATATAAAACATTTACAAAAGCTCAATAGGTAACTGTTGGAATTATATAATCGATTCAGCTTTTGTTTTATTTGAGGGTCAAAAATATTTTTTTGAAAAAAAAAACACTCTTGTCTTTGAAGCAGAACCTGAAGGTATATGACGCTACTCAACGATAGCTAAATAATAGAATCTTATTCCGTCAATCGAAATAAAAAAAAGTAAAGAAAATCAGACAGGCTGCTCAGCAGAGTTGTCAGTATTTCAAAATAATATTTGAAATACTTCTAAAGTACTTTGTTTCAAATGTAAATAAAAGTATTGCAACGGTCCTGTACTAAAGCTGCGAGTATTGGAAATCATACAATTTCCGATTATCAAGTTTAAACCACATTTTCCGCTTCTTGTCAATATTATTTTACTGCTCTAAGGTTTTCACATTTTCTTGCAAAATGTTTATCGTTATTACGAAGTATTAACTTTAATCTTTCAATACGTTTTACAGTTCTTGGGAACAAAATAAGTTTGTTTAGCTTATTCAATGTGCAGTCCAACTTCGATACTACAAACTTTGCTTTTACGAATTTATTTTTTAATTTTTTTCTTTCGACTTTTGTAATACACTACTAGGGGAATGACTTGCAGGTTGCCACCCCTTAACTTTTTTTATCATAACTCATCTTAAAATTAATATATTGTAAATAAAAAAAATACTTTGGAAAGAGGAACTATAATGCCACAATCCTGAAGTAGAAATCATTTAAAATTTCAAAAAATAAAAGTTCTACAGACAATTTTCTAAAGTACCTAAAATCGACACCTTGAAATTTAGGTTTGCAGGTTGCCACCCCCTGTAAAATTGCTGAAAATGTAGAAAAACGGAAAGAAAAACATCTGATTGTAAAAATATATTGCATTTTCTTTGTTCTTAGTCATATTTAAAAACAAAATTATAAAAAAATTTGTGTAAATTGGCATGAAATTGCCCGACGAGCAATGCATCATAATTCTTAATACCGCGGTCGCTTTTTCTAGATCTACGCGCTGCCATACTACAAATATTTCAAAATTGTAAGAAAAACAGTTTACTTTTGACTTAATAACAATTGTAATCATCAAAAAATCATGAAAGCTGGCATACAAGTTGAAATAAGCGAAAAAAAAGGGGTGGCAACTTACAAGTCTTAAAGCATGGCAACCTGCATTCTGAAGCTATTTTACAATAATTCGTACAAAAAATTTCCAATTTGTTTTATTTTTGAAATTTTTTTGGAATTAATTAAATTGAATATAATACAACACAGTAAAAATATTTACTTTGAATTTTATATAAAAATGTTCAATTTATAATCACAAAACAAAAACACAATTTTAATTATTCACTTTTAAATTTACGCTTTTTCACACTTTCTTCAGTAGACATTGTAATATTGGATATTTTTGGACCAAAAGTAGTTGAAAATTGACCACACCTCCTTTGTTGACGATTTCAGTCAAAATTTTTTGTGTGGCTCGCTTAGATGCCGAAATTCAGAGACCCTGGCAACCTGCAAGCACTGGCAACTTGCAAACCTCTCCCCTATGTATTTTTTTTTTAATTTGTTTAAGTTATTTCATAATAATCATAACAAAATAGCGCAGTCTGACAGATCAATTCAAATAAAATAATAATAAATAAAATTGCATGATTTGATTGAGAAAATCATCACTATTTGCCAAGATATACCAATCGACTTGGCAATGAAATTTGAAGAAAATTGGAATATTATCAAGAAATTGACTTTCAATGTTATCAACGTTTTATTTGGATACAAAAACATTTTCAACATAACGGTAAATTATATCAACAAATTTTCTTGTAGAAAGCTCAATTTTAGCAACAATTTCCAATTTGGTTATGAATTCTCTTCTTAATTAATGTTTAGAAAATATTCAACTGAGAAATTATATTTATTATAACAACAATACCTAGTGCTAATTATAATATTATAATTAGTAATTATCTTATAATTACTGCTACTGTGCTGTAATACTTACTAATTAATATATTATATTATGTTATATATTATAATTACAGCTATTCCAAATGACAATGAAGGTTTCATTATTGAACAAAATATAATACCTTGTTGAATATATTCACTCGGGTAGTTATTTAAATTATAAATGGGTCCAAAAATCGACTCAGTTTGGAAGAGATTGCAATTAAAATAATAATAGGTACGTTCATCTTCAAGAAGGTTTGGTGACAATTCCGTCATGTATCTTTTATGTTTGTTACAGTTTAATATAGCCACAGCAGTGGAGTGATGTGGTCGCTGGTCGAGTATGGAGCGGAAATTCTAGGTTCAAATCGCGGATTGCACAGAATTTCTTGGCTCGGCCTTCCGGTGCACATCCACACTCTGTCGTAAATAAATGTGGTGTTTATGTTTTCCTCTCGACTTTTTGGTCGAGAACTTAATATATTCTTACAGCTTGTAAGGAGACCCAAATTTTTGAAGAGTAAATAATGATAGGTAAATTGCCGCTGCTATTTTTCTATCTGTTACTGTTACTTTTATCTAAAATCAGTATATGGGGGGTTAAGGGGGTCTTCTAGTTAAGACGAGGAATTTTTACGTAATTTTTATGAATTTTTTTTAAAGAAACGACTAAATATTTTATTCTATAATTTATACATACAAATATAGACTTATACTTTAACAATCTATATACATTTTTGTAACCCAAAAATACTTCTTAAAATAACACTTTAATCAGCATAATGCTCGCCATATATCAATGGTCGAAATAAAAAATAAATTGAATTTTTAAAACTTGCGAACTAGAAGACTGCCTTAATTTGGTTGGCTTGTCTTCTACATAAAAAATTATTGGCACTGTTTTCCACTTTAAAATTTGGTAGCATCGTGAGATCGGAATTTAAGGAACAATTTCATTTGAGGCTTAAGTTAATAATTTATATATTTCAAATTTTAATTCAATATTAACATTTACATTAGGTAGTTAATTATAATTTTCATGTTACATGTTATTACAGAATATTTTGCAAGGTTAACGTAAAAGTTTATTTTCTTTCAAAAAGTAAAGAGAATAATGAAATTAAATTGACTGTAAAATTAAGTTAAGTTGTTGTAGGTAGACCCCATTTATTAAAGATGAAAGCTCTTAAAAGGTGCTCAGTTTTTTAAGGTAGCAGTAATTAGATAAAATATCTTGTATATTAAATTTTGAAAACAGTTTAAAGTTGTAAATTAAGTAAGGTAGGTGTAGGTACCTACCATATTAATTATTGTATTCGCTTCTTACATACAAACATATAAATTTAGACAAGAGAAAATGCCGGAAGCTTTCCTTTCGGTGATAAAGCACTTTACTCCTACCGAGTACGTCGTAACTAAATTTCTTCGACAGTTAATTAACATTTTAAATTGTTTTACAACAAAGTTGAGAAGAGATTCACTCTACAAACGAATGAATAATCAGATGAAATAGTTAAAACGCTATTGAATACCAAGTAGAGCAAAATAAAAAAGGCATAAAACGTAAGGTTTATAGATATTAGTACCGAGTCAGCATATAAAGTCACACTTTTGAGTGCTTCCACAATGGATGTCACGAGCTTAAAGATATTGCTTCTACATTTTTAAAGACACTTAAAAAGTACGTGCATTATTCATGGTCTAGAAAATCGTGCTGCTGGACCAATCAAGAACAAAGGGAATCTTGTGTCGACGTTAATTAAGAAAAGACATTCGTTTTTCGTCAAAACCAAGGCAACATTTTTCAATACACTTAAAAACGAATTTCTTTTATATTATACACTTTTGATAATTACAAGTTACCTTTGTACGGCTGTTGATGCTTGATAATAATACATTTCAAGTAAAAAAAAAACATTAAAATTATTAAATTTTAAATTAACATTTAAGTTTCCATTGTGAATTTTAAATTAAAAATTGAACCAGAAAACGTTTTATTCCATCTTTTTTAATAAGTAAAAATTTAATTTTATTTATAAAATAACTAACGACGATGTCATTTATTACGTGCCTAAATATTATATAACCGCTCATAAATATTTAAAAGGTAAAACATAAAGGATGGTAAAAATATTTCGATTTTGCTTTGCTTCGTCGTTTTATGCAGTATATCTTTTATTCCCCAGTTACCTATTTATACCATTTCACACTTCAACTAAACGTCCATCACCGGAAATCTGTGGGTATTTACGCAGTCGTTTCTTGTTCCAACTGGGAAAGTAGGTACTATATACGTAATTAGAGACATTTTTATTCAACCAATAATGCAAAGGATACTCTAAAAGTGCCTTAATATTTTTTAATATAAATTTGGACAAAGCAAAAAAAGTAATATTAATGTGAAAGACCTTCATCATACATTTTTACTGTAAAAAACAAAAAGGAATTTTTTCGTTCAACCAATTATTAAACTTAATAAAAAATTTCATTAATGCCAATTATGATCAATGAGATCAAATGTGATCAAAGCGAAACGAATTAAAAGGATATTGAGTTATTATGGCACGAATTCAGAAAAACCTAAACTTTAACTAATATGATTTGAAAGTTAAAGCGTGCGCTGAAAACCTGAAACAATTATGCTGTAAAACATAGCCGGAAAGTAACACGTACTTACTTATAATTTTATTTCTTTTTTATAACATTTAAACAGAACGAAAACGTAGCTAGCTGAAAGATATTGAAAATAAAAGGAGCGAATTTTTTTATAATATATTATTAAGTTTTTATGTAGGTTGAAATTTAAATTTTTTAATTTAATCATTTTTTAAATTCAAAAATGTGGAAGTGGTCGCCTGAAAAACATTTATATTTTAATTATTAAATTATTATTTAATTTTTTTGTTTCAGCTCTATTTTATTTATTTTGTACTAAATTTGAATAAAAATTCATCAAATTATAAATTTTCAGCATATAAAGGATTACTGTGTCCATTTGTTATTTATTTACAAATTTGAATAATGCAATATTTTATTTGAATTATTTAAACTTAATTTAGCTTGAATGGTTATAATATAAAATTTACTTTTGAACAATTAAATTCCACTTTAATTGGTAATGCGATAAATTGAAAAATATTTCAGAGTGTTTCTTGTTCAATGTACGGACGTTCTATTATTTTTAATCAATAAGTACTAATACATGATAATATAAAGTCGCATTTAATTCGACTACACTGGTAAAAAATAGGGAAGATTTTCCTCCTTTAAACGATCGAATTTGTTGTTATTTTTCTGTCTCTTAATTTAGGACTGTCTTGTAATTGATAATTACCAACTGCGTTTAGTTCAAATGTACTAGGCCAAGGAACTATTGGTTATTTGGTTCAAAAGGAGAGATAATACCAAGTACATCTTACAGAGTTATTTTATCAAATTATAGTCAGTGTATTAAGGGGGAAGTCTACTGTGACAACAGAAAAAACAGGCCGATTTTCCGGATTTTTTTTCTAACAAAATATAACTCTTACATTAAATTAGATTAAACTGTCACCTTTATTATATATTCAAGTATTTGTAAAAAACTTTTCAAGTCGAAATATTCAAAATTGCCGTTGTGGCAATTCTTCAACGCAGGTCAGTTTTTTCTGGTGCCCAAACGGTGTACATGAAATCTCACGTCTGGGTAATTTAAAACAAAAAAAATGGTTATTATCTACATAGTATTGACTCTTGTTTGTCGAGGGATTTTTTCGATAAAATATTTTGGCGCCGAGAAAAAAATTCTTGAACTTTCTTTCTACTTTTTTTGCCCAAATTTGATGTTATTATTGCTTATAACAATTCAATAAAAAACGATATCAAAAAAATCTCTCGACAAACGAGAGTCAATACTATGTAGATGATAATAATTTTTTTGTTTTTGTTTTAGATCATCCAGACGTGAGATTTCATGTACACCGTTAAAAAAGACGGACCTGCGTTGAAAGAGTGCCACAACGGTAATTTTAAATATTTCGACTTGAAAATTTTTTTACAAATACTTGAATATATAATAAAGATGACGGTTTAATTTAATTTAAAGTACGAGTCATAATTTTGTTAGAAAAAAAATCCGGCAAATCGGCTTATTTCTTTTCTTGTCACAGTAGACTTCCCCCTTAAATAGGAAGGACTCTAACCACCTTCTCACTTTTCTGATCAGAATGTATCCTGTAGTGTCCCAAAAAATTGTATGATTTATTGAAAGATCCTTGACAATCTGACAAATATTTATGAATCTAAGAAGAGTTTTTTGCGAAAGCAATAAAATCTGAAGAATTAGGTGGATTTTTAAGCAATGAGTAATGTAATTCACAAATTTAACTTGTGCAATTCCTAAAAAGCAAATGGTGCATTATCCTGATGAAAGAGTACTTTGTTTTCGTTCATATGTAAACAATTCTTCTTAGTTGTACTAGTAAATTGATCCAATAAAAGCGCAGAGCATTTTCCTGTGATTGTTTTATCTTTTTTAAGATAATCTATTCAAAAATTCCAGAAGCATCCCAAAACCGGTCGGCATAATTTTACCAGGTGAAAAAATAAATGTGGTTTTTTTTTAGTATGCTTTTTCAGCTTCTATCCACTGTTTTCGGTATTCTGATTTTAGATTTTTTTTAATAAATTGTTATGTATTAAGAAAAACGTCTGTACATCTTCAAATTGCCCTTTAAAATGTTCTTGCGTTGAAGTTTTAGATCCATAGTGCACATTGCAGCAGTTACGGTTAATTAATAGTTACGGTTTTTGGATCACCACATTGAAAACAAAGAAATTAATAACTGCACGTATCTCAATTTTATTAATTTAAATGATTGAATTCAAAAAAAAAACGACGCAATAAAAAACCTAAATTTTGATTCAAAAATTGCTCTGAATTTGAACCACTACCTCGATGGTTCACGAATGTTTTGGTGAATAGGCTACCTAAAGTTTAACTTCTTGACCACTAACAAAAATAATGAATTATCTGCAATTGTTTTGACTACCAGCGATGTTATACTTAGTTAAGTTCTAATTAAAGCTACGATACGACATGTTGCAATACAAGTAAGTAAAAAAGCTTCCAAACCATTCCAGAAAACGAGATATTATTAGCCTGAAATCGGTTAAAAAAACTAACCTTTTTAAATAAAAAATAGCATCATTTAACGCAAAAAAATTTGCAGGTGCCTTTTAATAGCCCATTATATTTAGAAAGGTAAAGTTAAGGGTCGAGGGCGTCGCGATCTCTAAT
The DNA here is from genome assembly GCA_905340355.1 of Rhagonycha fulva. Taxonomy (NCBI): domain Eukaryota; kingdom Metazoa; phylum Arthropoda; class Insecta; order Coleoptera; family Cantharidae; genus Rhagonycha; species Rhagonycha fulva. Next base: position 44,613,583 of record HG996556.1, read on the forward strand.
AACTTGATCAACCCGATTAAGTATTCGAACGTAGGTAGATAAAAAATAATCTCAGAAGTTAAGTGTTAGAATTTAAGATAATAAAGCTGTGCTGATTGCTAGTTTCTTTTTACATAATTAAGTAATACTCTCAGATTAATTATTTTAGGAAAAAAACTAAGTTGAAACTTGAGAATAGCAAGAAACGCGATACAAGTTTGAATGGTAGTAAATAATTCTTTTGATTTTAACATTACCTCTTTCAATTTCATCAGAATACCTGAGTTGCAAGATGCAGTGTCGCATTGTCAGTTAAAATATTAAAATTTTGTACAAAAGTACATTTAAAAGTAAGCAATAAAAAGATTAAAGAACACATAGACATAAAAGGAATAAATAAAGTGTTGTAAATATTTGAATCAAAAATACGTATATAGTGCAAAGTTTCACTCATTACGCGTAATCGTATGAACTAAATATAAAAATTTATTGTTATTAAAAGTTATGCTTAATACTTTGAGCAGCTTCCGGACTAAACAAGTTTTTGCATCTTGCAGATGCTAATAATAAAACAGAAAATCTTTCAAATGAATTCTATCTTATTTTATTTTATCATTTTTTTAGGTTTGTTTATTATGTTTTTCTTTCGGTCGGGATCTTTAGTGTTACGGATGAAGAAACTAATTTACAATTTATTGCGATCAATCACAGGTAAGTATCACTAACTGAAAACTGTAGAAATTGCTACTTTTAGTTTTTTTCGTTTATTTTATTATTTTTCATCAACTTTTCAATAATTTCATTGCAAAATGACAATTTGTTCGACACACTTCATTGAGGTCAAGTCAAGCGTTCGATAGCTTTTTAGCGGCATTGAGACGTGATATTTGATTTATGTCGATCTCATTTGGATCATTTAACCGAGATAAATTTAGTTTTTCAAAATGTTCCCTTTCAATTGGGTTTCAGTAAACCTTAGACACAATAAATTCTTCAACATCGATTTTGTGTTTGATGATTGAGATGTACAATTTTTGACTGTACTCTGCTTGCAGTTTGCGAAGTAACAATGGGCAGTAAATTAATTTGAATTTAACGTGATACTTAGAAAGCATTTTGTGTTATTTAAAAGCCGTCAACAGTTTAAGTTTAAAAATTATGAATTAATTAATTAAAACTAGTGAAGCAGAAACTTAGAAGCGCCGCAGGTGCTTTTCTCTACTATGTCCGTTTTGCAAATATTTTTATCATAACGAAAATGTAATTTTCTATCAGTACAAAATTGACATCACTAAAAGATAAAGAAATTTTCGGTTAAAATGGTGCAAAGCTACCATTTGTTATTACCACTACAAAAAAAGTTAAAATTGCATTTAAAAGCAAAAAGGCAGTTTATAATGTCACGGAACTGCAACAGCTGTGTTAAGATTGCTACATGATCTTACGCCAAATGTCAAGCACATTTTTACTACTTCAACCATGTCTTGCATTGTGTGAACGTACATAAAAGATTTTCTCTGTTTTTTGAATTTGTTTGCCGCAATTAAAAATGAATTAAATTCAGAAGGCACTTTTTCATGAAAAGTGATCGAATAGTCTTATGAGCGATACAGGGGGCGATGTGTATGCTTAGCGATCTCGTGGAAGATGATAACACAGGTGCGCCTACAAGATTATAAAAGCAAGTAAGTATAATGACAAAGCATACTTTTGGTAAAATGAAATCTTGTGTTTTATCATTTTTATTATGGTTTCGAAAAAGATCGACTCCTAATACTTGAGCACCGTATCGGGTTGTTTCCATTTCATGATGTAACTCTCCCTAAAGCACTATATTGATTACATTTATCAGAAGCCCAATCAACTAATTTTGTTTTGAGTGCTTAAATAGAAAAAAGTATAATAAGGATCGAGGATCCTTCCATTAGACAATTTAAAAATAATTTATTATAATCAAAAAATGAAGTTAGGAAGACAAGAAGTTTAAAAAATGGAAGCAGTTGCGTTTGATTGATTGTTATTTAGTTAGAATTTAGGAATTATTATTATTATACCTTACGTTAGTTAAGTTTTGTTAAAAAATGTAAATGAAAGCGTTTATAGCTGTAATAGATAAGAGGAAATTACATTCTGACATGGCAATATACGAATGAAACGGTTAACGTGCGAGGTAAAACGTTGAAGGAGGATGAGCGTTCCCTGGCGACATGACAGGTCCCAATATTACATCAGGATCACCGAGACCTACGAGCCTCCCAAACCAATTAGATAATGTAATATGACCTTACTTGCAACACATATCCTGGGGGAACTTGCTTAATTCGATCAATGTCACAACTTAAAAACACAGATAGATAGATATTCCATACCCAAATGATTTTCGAATTAAATAAACAACATTTTTTGTTAATAAATGGGGCAACAAAAAACCAAACTTTTCAAATTCGAGTACAAAATATTCTTTTACTCTTTGAACGGTATATTAGTAAATTAGTACCGAATAAAAGATCAAAAACGCAAGCAAAAACAACTTTTTGTTAATCTTTTATATTTGTTCATAAAGGAAGCACGAAATTAATCCAATCCTCTTACATTCAATATTTTCAGATTTTAATATTAAACAACTAATACAAAATTGAACTAAAAGTAATTGAAAATTGCTGACGACATTTTTATGAAAATGTGATATTATTTTGTGTACTTAATTTTTAGAGAAAATTGCATTTTTAAATTCAATCTCTTTTTAGAAATCAAATTAAAAATAATATATACCGGGTGAAGTGGGTGAGATAAATCGCCGATTTAAGTTTACGGGAAAGCAACCGGAAAACCGAATTTGTTGCGAATATTATTAGCGACATCCCTATAAATTGCGTTATAATAATGAATTGGAAGTTGATAGTTTCTGAAAACCATAAAAGTAGCAACAGATGTGTTAAAGTGCTTTAAGAAACGACTAAAAGTGTTTAAGGAAAGTATTGGAAAAGCAATATGTCAACAAAGAATACATAAAATATAATAAACTACAAATACATACAAAATAGGAAACGTGACGTGTTAACTGATGTTGCAGATATATTTTATTTTATTAATTTTTCTTACCAAAAGCCGTTTCAGTATTAGCATATGCAACAATGAAAAATGGTTTTCAATTTTCATTGTTTTACGTTGTTAATTGGCCAATTTGTTATTGCATAAACCGGGGGTTGATTATGCGGTATAATTTTTGACCGGCAGGCACGGATCCCCATGACCTTCACCACAACCCGCTACTGTTGTATGTTAATGCGAAATCGTTTATTATCTTGGAGTTTACTAATACATACTACATTGAATAAATTTTAATTAATTAATATTAAATTATGATGTAATTAAACACGAAGTTATTTAATCACAAGCTTTACGAACAACGTGTAATTAAAAAATGTTCTGCAATGTTGAACATTTCTGAAGCTTCGAAAGAAAACTTCAAATAACACAGTGAAGTACTCAAGTTAACTTCTTATATTAAAAAGCAAGCAGATGAAAATTATTGAAAAATATATTAGTACTATTCAAATTTCGTGATTTATTTTATTCCAAAAATACAAAAAATTAAATATTAGTTTAGGAAAAAAAAAACGTCACGTGGCACTTGACATAGAACAGATTTGCATTGTAAAGAAAAAGGTCAATGCTGGAAAAATAAGTAAACGTTTCAACAAAAATACAAATAAAATGTTTGTTCGTCTTTATGTTGTTCCTGCATAAGCTGATTTATTTATTAAATAATTTTCTTCTTACCAGTCAGTCCTTTTAACGAGTGATCAAGCACCTTTTGGGATAATGCTGAACTCACCTGTAAAGAAAATGTAATTATTAATTTAAATTTTAAAATATAGTTTTCAGTCACAAATCGCTAGAATTCCAATATTTAATATTATTTCGTGTTTTGATAAATGAAATTCCATCTTAAACAGGAAGTGGGTTAACAATCAGACTTAGATTAAAATCCAATTATATAACTGAAACTTGAAAATTTATTCCGAGAAATGAAGAATCCTTTAAAATGTACTAATCGGGTTTAGTTATAAATATTGACCTACTTTTCTTTTAATTGAAAGAAAACTGTCTGTTGCCGTATCATTAATATAAATTTGTAATTTTAATTTAAATATTGAAATTTCACCGACAAATAAACTAATTTAAAGTGCTTTCGTACCAAAAGAAACTTAACTTTAAAATTAATTTAATATTTGAATATGAAAAAACAAAATTTTAGGAAATTAGCATATCTATTACAGATCGAATGCTAAACAATTTATACAGAGTGGTTTTAAAAAACGGATTATTATTTAATTTATTTTTATTATTAATAACAATTTAGAAGCAATATCGTATTGTAGGGGATTCAAACTTAAACATTTTCAAAATAAAATTATCTGCTAGAAGTTCATTAATAACAAAATTTTCTGTATATTGAAAAGTCAATTATATTCAACAAGAAGTTCATCTGATAAAATATGGGTTTTATTTAAATTGTTTTACAACAATAACGTTTTCATACCTGATACGCTGTAATCGATATTTAAATTCTTTCGTATACAATTTTGAATAAATTATTCAAATTTGTTGTTAAACGCTTCAGTAAATAAAAATTATAAAACATAAATGCATATAAAAAGCGAAATATTAATTAAAGAAATTTTAAAATTAGCTTGATGTAGTTTCTGAATTTTAATTAGGTAGGTATGCAAAATTTTTTTGCTTTTTGCAATATGTACAATTGTTGAGAATTTTTGAATTGCTTGTACGTAAAAACCCAAAAACTCGCGACAAGTGAGTAACCTAAAAAGTTATTTGAGTGACCTTAGGATTTATGTACAATGTAAGGATTGCAATGTAAATCACTTTAAGTTTTTGATTTTTTTAAATATTTAATCTTTTGTGTCACTAGGAGGGGATTAGCCCATCCTAGGAAATGAAGAAAAAACTTTAAAAATGTAATAAAATTACATATTTTATGTAGCGTACTTATTAAGGCTGTTCTCTCGCAACCACTTTTTTATTTACAATTTTCTGACTTTATTTTTGAAAATAATGAGTTAAAATTTTTACAGTATGTCTGAAATGCTATTTACAATATTATGTCGGAGCGCTTTTATCGCGAATAAAATATAAATCGCGAAAAAAAAATTTTTTAACGCAATTTTAAAAAAATTTTGGCTCCGACATAATATTAAAAATAACGTTTTAGATATACTGTAAAAATTTGAACGCGTTATTTTCAAAAATAAAGTCAGAAAATTGTAAATAAAATTAACGCTAAAATGCGCGTATCAAGATTACCAATCAAGATTAACTGCGTCCGCCAGTGTGTTCAACCAAGATCATATTGTAGAAGTATGTAAAAAATATTAAAATTTTTTTATAATATGTACGTATGGAAGGCGCAGGTTTTGGTCTTGTCTTGAAGAGAAACTAATGCCAAATAAGTAACCCTAAATTTTGGGAAATTCCTTTGCTTTAGGAGATACGAGCAAATCCTATTCCCACACAATAATAATAAAGTGACAAAAGAGATTTTTTTGATAAAAAAATAGTAAACTTTAACTAACGGAAAAGGATCAAAAAATGGCTTTTGGCGTCTTAAAGCAGAAAATATAATGACTAAAGGAGAAAACCCTAAAGAAAAAAAAAATAAGAAAATCTATAGGATTCGGTGCGATGGATCCATTTTTTGTACTAAGGTGTCCCAAGATTCCTAACTATAGGGTATAAGCCATCTAATTTTTGGAATTTGAATCGGCTATAAAAAAACTATTAAATTTTTTTCAAAATTACGAATTAATTAAAAAGATTGGATATTTTCACGTAAGAATGAAACACAACATCATTAAAATGACTGCCATGGCTGGCTTGACAGTACCCTATCCAATCAACCCAATTTTTCAGTACATTTTTGATTGTTTGGACTCCAATCGCATGAATTGCAACTTCGATTTTGAGTTTCAAGGCATCAATCGTCTCTGGATGGTTAGCGTAACACTTATTTTTAAGGGTTCCTCACAAAAAAATTCAACAGGGTCAAATCACAGTTCCTAGGCTAATCGACGTCAGCATTTCGGCTGATTATTCGGTTTCTAAAAACAATTTTTTTAAATTTGGAAACAAACTTCAATTTTGAAAGTCAGTTTTCAATATTTCCTAATTTTGTTCAAGTGTAAAGCGTCCCATTATGTAAATGTAAACCATAAAACTAAATTTCTGCGTCAGCTCGTGAATGTCATACCTTCCATAATCAAAATAAACGGTAGTTTAAATTCCAAGCGTTAGATTGCCCACCCTTTGTATTATACTTCAGAGAAATTTTTTATTTTAGTAACTTTGCATTGGGGTAGTTGCCCTACATGGTAAACATTTTTTTACACAAAATAAAGGATGAGGCATTAAAATTTCAATCGTCAAATTTAAATTATGTAGCTATCAAAGAGAGCTAAAGGCAGTATAATTCTGTTATTGACAATTTTTGGAAAATATTATTTGGATTGCCTTATTGTTTTGCTAAGTAGTCTAAATTTAGCGGTATCGTTATCTTCTAGATTTTAGTAGTAGAATTTTGGATAGCTTCACCTAGACTTCAATATTCAGTTATTAAGACATTATAATCACAGTTTTATCGACAAGGACGTGCCCACGGGGGGGGGGGGTGAACTTCCCCCCCAATATTTTAAAAAGTTGGCAAAAAATTGTTAAAAACACCCAAAAGTTGGTCAATTTTGCTTTTTTTTATGGTTTTTTACAAAAAGTTGCAAAACAAAACTTACAAAATGTTGGCAATTTTGAATTAATTCAGTTGACAAATTTGCAAATTTGGAATTGCTCGCCCTGAAAAAAGTTGGTTGGGCACGTCCGTGTTTGTTGAGTCCATCGATTTACCATCAATGCTGATTGGAACAACTGCATCATTCTAAGATTTCTCTTTATTTTTTTTCTAATTTAAAGATCCTGGGCTAGCTTCGTAGCGAAAACCCTGGGGTGTGGAAGTACCTCAAAAGTTTTGAGGTCTAACAATTTATTGAATACACAAAATAAACCCATACTTAAAAAAGATGGAAAAGTATTAAAAAATGTTATAGTTTGTTTTCTTTGAAGACTTACCCCTGACATAGATGGTACTTTGTACCACACAAATCCCCGGTTTTGCATCAATTTCTGCACATAGTAAAGAACTGTTTTTAGCAAACAGAGACGTCTTTAGTGTATTTAATTTTTTGTACAAAATTTAAAAATTAGATCAAGTTCGATAACAGAGACTCGAAAATATTATATTTATTAGAGAAAACTCAATAAATTTGATAGATAACATTAAGACGGTTGAAAGTACGATCCTAAAATACCAATTTTACGATTGAAACCTAGATGAATTCTGCAAAAGGATATATTAAATAAAATAATTAGAGGAGGACGAGGGCCTTAAAGTCATTAGTTTTTTCAAAAATCGAATTTAGAAAAGTACGATTTTCATAGCAATTTTCAAGTTCAGCCGCTCGGGATTGGTGAATCAATGCATTCTATTGTCTGTCCGTGTAGATTAAACTAGTCTTCGTTTTGCGCAGAGCGGCGATAACCAGGGTCACAGCCGAGGCGTTTACTCAATGTCTCGGCACCGACCTAGATCAGTTCTTAAGTAAAAGTGCGGCGGGCATGTATGGTAAAAAACTTTTTTCAACCGTACAATCCCACTTCTTTTTTGCGACCGTGTCGCCTTTTTCCTTTCGAAGGACTCTTTTGGGCTCCACGACGCCACATTCTTTGAGAGGTTACTGTTGCTTCAACCAAAATTACTCAAATTATTCATCAAAGGTTGATTATCGCCTTACGCGAAGCAACACTCTGCTTTGAAGCGATACAAGGCTCTATGCTTGCTAAATTATTTCATACTCTTAATCATCTTTGCGATGTTCTCAGATGTTGAAAGAGATAATGGAGACTTCGCCTCCAAACAAACTCTGTTCACAAAGTGGTGCTATGGTATGCTAGCAGCGATAACCAGAGCGACACTTGCATTGGGATGCTTCAACAGTGCACTTTGAGCTAAAATCATTGTTTTTAACAGTCAATTTTTCCTTGAACAACGACCCTGCTTTTAGAATCAAAGATCCACCTTTTTTCTTAATCCATGGGCCTAGGGGTATTTTTGATAAAAACCACCATGGCACGAGGAGGACCCACTCAAGAAATTAATTATTAGCGGGGTTCTTATGCATTACAGTGCACGGACGGAGCACAGAATGCTTTGATTCACCAATTACGAGCGACTTTGCTTGAAATTTGCAATAAAAATCGTGCTTTTTTAAATTCGATTTTTGGAAAAACTAGTGACTTTAAGGCTTTTTTCTTCTTCATCAGCCGTTATACGTCCACTCCTGAACGTTAGGCCTCCCTTTTTAGACTTTTTAGACTAGAAAGGGGGGTTTGCCCATAACTCAACACGCTGGGCAGACGGGTTGACGAGTAGTCCGTAGATAAAGTTTAAACTTGTTAGATTACAGGACAAATCCGTGTTTAATTTACGCCAGACTGCTGGTTTTAAGGCTCTCATCCTTCTCTAATTCTCTTATTTAATATATCATTTATCAGAAATCAACGGGGTTTCAATCGTAAAATTGCTATTTTAGAATCGTACTTTCTTACCGACGCCCCATTAAAACAAAGCGTTTTAGAGATAGAAGAATGTGTTATATCGATTAGTTTAGCTAATAATTGATTTTAAAGTTTCCAATTTTTACACAAAAAGCGACTATAATGACCATTCCGTCATCCGTCTGTGTGAATTTACTTACGCTGCAAACGCTTATTTGGCTTAAATTTGCCGAAAAAACAGAGAGATCCACCCCCTTACCAGTATAGCACCTTTGCCAACTTGTATAGTCCCAGCGTTAGTCAAAACGAATTAAAGCATCCGGAGCGGAGAAAGCGTACAGTCGATTTTGATAACGCTACTACGTCCGATCTTAGATCCACACTAAAATCTACACTGGACACATAAATTTTGACTGAAAATTATGTATTAAATGATTTTTGCGCCCAATCAATTGTGGTTAAATGTTATTTCAAATAAAATTTTGTTTTTTTTAAACATAAGCTCTATTTGCAATGACTCATACATTTTTTGTTTCATTATTACTTTTTGGACGGTTTTCTAACATTCACTCATTCAAAAAATTTTAAAATCGGAGTACCGGTTGATGAACTGTTCCCTAAAAGCTTATACATATATTTATGATTTAATTGCGAGATATTAAAAATTTATATAATTTTATTTTTGAGGTAAATATTAACAAGTATAAAGCACTAAAAGATCCGAAAAAAATTTACGGGAAAGTTTGAAATTTGAAGTTACGCTACTGTCCTGGGTCGATTTTATTTAATAGCTTTTGTCTTACGATAAAAATCTGGCGTTACGTACTTCCTCAGTATAGCCTGACAATTAAACAGTAATATTTGATTTTTTTATCAAACGACTTTTCAGAGTATTTTCAGTTTCTTATCAATTTTATTGAATATTCTGGTGCTGGAATTTTTCTACAGGAGTTGCGTGACAATTAACTGTGTTGGATGAATCAATTTCAATATATTTTGAAATCGCACGTTTAACGTACGTACACGTTCGTCACGTCACAAACGTATACGTTGCACAATGAATGATTCAAGAATCGACTAAATAATTTCTAACAGAGCTGATATTGTGGTCTTAAGATAAGAAAAACAAATAGAATGGATATAAGGAAAGTGAAACCAATAATTGTTTAGGTGTCACCGATGTGTTTACAACTAATTCTCAAGGGTTCAAATCTAGATCGAGAAACGCAATTTTCTCGCAAACGCACAAATTATACTTATGCGTTTTATACGAGACACTGATTTTAGATAAATGCCAGAGCTTTAAACTGGCATTTCACAATTTCTTACTTTAAACTAATTTTTGAATGTGAAAATGCATTCACTTTGATGTGAACTACTGAAAAATTATTTTACTGTAAAACCGTAAAACTGGCGTTTGGCTAAGTTTTTCAAAGATGAGCCTGCGGTGTTTTGCATTTTCCACGTTTCTCACAAATTATTACTTCTAACTTTTGAAATAGTGAAAGGACTTTTTTCGCACCAAAATAGCAGTTCGCTCCTGTTTCGTTATGATTGCCAGATGGTACTTCCAGAGTTGCGTTTGTAGTATGAGTAGTTCTCTTTGTCCTGATTTTCTTTGTCCGTATTTGTTTATTACAGACACTCTGAAGATGAGCAACTAAGAAGTCCGAAACTTCTGTTGCTTATTTTCCTTTAATCAAAAATTTTAACTGCTTAAATTATAAAATGTAATATTTAAAATATTATCATAAAAAAAATATTAAACGTTCAAAATTTTTTATTAAAAAGTAAATAATTTTACTTTCAGAAAAATATCAAAAACGCTAATTGGAAACTTTCTGAAAATTAAATTAGTACATTTCATTTCCATTTTTATACAAAATGTTCTTAGAGAGATAAAAATTTTATATAAAAAATAGTTAAATACCCTAATTTGTAATCATAATCATAAAAATATTAATTTTTGCAAAAGATTTTGAGAGCCTGACATAAAAAATATTACAGCCTGTGGTTAAAAGCTCTCCCGTTTCCTTTAAGCTAGGTGACGTCCCTACATTCAAGACTGTATATTGCAATTTTCAGGAACTTATATTGCTACTAAAAGGGAATAAAATTGTAAGCTTTCTTGCTGTTATAAAGACGAGTAAATTGTGTCAAAGAAATTATTATCACCGTGTACTGGTTAAAGTATTGAATGTCGATATCGTGTAGTTCTTTTTATGGAAAATAACAACAGCATCGGTTCTATTGGCAAAATAATAATTTTTTTTTATAAGGAATTGTAGTGTTTCTCCTCAATAATGGGAATATAATTCCCTAGTATTATCTTTTGACCTGTCGCATCATCAGGAATTAACTGGGTTTAACCCTTGTCACCCACTATGGACAAACAGACAGTTCATTAAAATAACAAGCACAAAATTTTAGTGCAATCTGGTTAAAACACCTATTAGAAGTGTACATATAAAAATTATAGTAGTTTTTTTTTGAAATAAAAATAATTTAATTATAAATTTGTTTCTTTTTAGAAAGCTGCTTGGATAATCTGAAAATGATTACACTACTCTCAAAACATCGTAGCGGTAAGCTTTCGATGCAAGATACAACGTGAGAAAAATGGCAAAACTAACTTTGTCTAATGCCACATCTTTTAGATAAATCCCAACTACTAATGTTAGGATTATTTTCAACGTCTGTCGTTTCCTCTACTTTTCATTCATCAGCGTCGGGAAAAAAATGTAGGGAATTTAAAAAATTATTTACTTCATGTAACGTATACCCATCCAATTATGATATTTGTATATCGAAATATGCACGATAACATAAAAAAACTCAAAGAACAGTAATTTCAGTTTGCAAAGAATTATTTCAAGCATAAAATTTTTAAAAGGTTTTTTCGACATAAAATATTTAAATAAAAAGAAAACATTTTTAATTGCATTTTCTGTAAAGTTCTAAAAACCTGAATTAAATATATAAAGCGAAATTGCATGAGTGAGGAAAACATAAATAATTTGGGTCGCTCGGGGAAAGAGTTTTCGTAAATCGGGAAGGATTTCTCAAGCTAGACAGGAGTTTGCAATGTGCACGTCACAGCTGTCACTATTGTCACAGGAAACCTTAAATGTTGCATTTATGGTCTTAACAGGAAAACTTTCAAAATGAAAATCGATACGTTTCAGGAAATATTTTTCACAAAGAGGATCAGTGTATTATTACAGATAAAGAGTCAATTCTTATAAATTGCGCACAAGAAGCAAATTTAATTTACTTTTTCCAATTAAAACTAAAAAACGTTTGTAAAGCTTTCAGTTTACCTATTATTATGTTTGGAGTAACCAATTACATTGTAAGCTTTGAATTCGATATTTCCAATAATACCAGCATAAATTGAGGTATTTATTTGATGTATTTATAAACTATAAATCAAACTAAATTTTCTTTATGAAATATACCAACAAAGGAATTACCTACCTCGAATGTTGTAACCACCCTTTTAGTTATAATGAAAATGTCAAATCCATTTTCCCACTGTCTAATAGTTATCATTGAAACAACTTGGTTGGTAGGTACTATAATTAGTAGTTGAAAATACCAAAATCGAAAAGGTAATTTATTTTTTAATTAACTTCAGGTACCTCATAATCATTTGATAATATTATTAATTTAGTAACGTATTTAATTACGAGTTTTTGGTAGATTCTCTTTTAAATTAGTTCATATTCCAAACTACTCATTAAAAACAATGTTGCCTAATTCACAACAATTGGATTATCATTTTATGGTATTGTTGAAAATACTTGGTTTAGTAAATGAAATATTTTTGAATGTGATTATAAACAGTGGGGTGCCAATACGAAGGCGATGCTTTACAATTTAACGTCTTTGTAGTTGTGCATGAATTCTATACATTTCTGATGTCGAACTTTCTGCTACAGTAAATTTCTCAAATAGTATATCTATCGTAATAACTGAATTATTGACCAAAATAAATTTTCACGTGTTTACTAGAAACTTTGAATAAAAGCCAATAAAGATTTATTATTTGTTTTTTGTTGTATTTTGGAAGTTAATATTGGAACGGCTGAAAGAACGAAGAGTGCTGAACAGCTTTATAATGATCACTAATGGATAAAATAAATTTTGGCTACTTGTACCAGTAAGGATGCATATAAAATAGAATTAGCAGAATATTTTACTATAGTCAGGACAGCAAAGCAAGAAGAGGCAAAGTAAAAGTGGGCCGTCAATATTATAATAATCAAAGTAGTTGTCCAAAAAAATCCAAAAAATGTTGATATACTCTGCAGTGTCTCCTGTTCATCTGAAGACTTACAAAAGAAGAAAAAATTGAAAAAGTCCACTAAAGGAGGCCTTTAAACATTATCAAATAAGAACTATAAAAAAGTAGCAAAATATATACGTACCCACATAATATAATAGGTAATAATTACAAATAAAAAAATATTCCAAATTTCCTTAATTGCCAAATTCCTAACTATCTTAAATAACTTCTTCATCAAACCATTTTTAAATAAAACAAGATACAACCGTGCTGCCAAAAAAATTATAAATGGCACTAGCGACACCTGTCAGATATTAACAAAATTTCCACTTGAACCCCAAGATCAACAATGATTCTAGTTTTATTACACATCATTGTGAGATAAGTTGGGAGTTTTTTAGTAGATTCTACTGATTACTAGACAGTTTTTGTCACCCTATAACAGAGTCTAACACAAAAGCCTTTAAGCAAGAAAATATTGTAGTTTACGCTGACTAGTGTGATTTAAAATTATTGTCAGTTATTAGATTCAAGTGTATACTACATAACAGTTACTTTAGAAATCCAATATTTTCTGGTTAACTCAAAAGTACTTTATGATCCTGGTGTAATTTTCAAAGCCGTTTCTGAAATATTTTTAGTGAATATTTTAAGTAAAACCAATATTCAGTTATTTCGGAAGAACTTTTTATTATTTATCAGTTAAAATTTCATAACGAAATTCACTTAAAAATAAACAAAATGTCCAATTTGTTCAAGTTCTTTATTTGCGGTTAAAATTCTAATATTTTAATGCTTAGTTGAGTTTTTGTTAGTTTTTTTTATTTACTACGTTTGAACATTTCATTTTTACCATCCTACGCCAAGTAAAAATATATTAACTATTTTTTAATCGACGAAAAGCAAAAAAAAAGAGGTTTTCTAGTTCGATGTGTATATTTTTTTATTTTTTTATGTATAATCAAGCAGAACTTTTTACAAAGAAGTCCGATTTTGATGATTTATTTTTTATCGGATAGGATATACTTTGAAGATGGTCACATTTAAATTAAAAAAAAAATTCACTTTTAAGAGGAGAAATTGAGAGAAAGGAAATGATTGATTGATCACTCACTATTATGACAATTAATGCAAGTTTACTTTTTACATAGAGATCAAATTTCAATGATTTTTTATTGGATAGAGTACTATACCTTAAAGCTGATCTTATGTAAATTAAAAAAAATCTATATCTAAGGGTAGAAAAATAAAATATGATTGATTTTTCACCCATTGAATTTTTATCTGTGACTTTATTATTTAGTTGAAACTTGGCGTAGATGAGAAATTTAGACCTATCAAATTAAGCAGGTAGTAATTAGTAGGATTTATCCACAAAAAAATAAAAAGTAAAAATTGCTTAACAAAAATTTGAGTCTTAATAACTAACCTCCTAAACAAATAATGTATTTAACTAATTTTGAGTCGCCTTCAAACAAACAATCAACGAAAATCATTAAATTACTTTAAAGAAATAACAATTTTTGACAATAACATTTCAACTCACTCTTGATGGCGCCGACTCAAAATTAGTTACTTACATTAGTTTAGGAGGTTGGTTATTATGACTTGAAAGGTAATTTTTCTTATTTTTGCTTTTTGGTTTCTTTTTTCGTCGGTTTAATTTTTTGTTATTTAAACTTCCATCATGAATTTGATAAATTTTAGATTTATTTTACTACCTGTCAATTTCTGTGTTTGGACATTTTGAAATTCAACTTTTTTTTAATCTTTTTATCATCGTTGGTTTTAATGGATGTTTCACGTTTGGTCCTGTTTTTATCGGTTATGTGATTTTGTGCCCTCGCCGTTTAGCCTCCACCGTTTGGCCTCCGCCGTTTGGCTCCAAAATGATTTGCCCATTAAGATAATATTTAAAACATTTTACAACAAACAAAAAAAATATTTTAAAATTCAAAATTATAGGCAATGCCTAACAAATAATCCATAGTATCTATCAATAACTTTCCACAATGTATTTAATTTTTTTTTAAATAATACCTACTATTATTTTTGTTTTCAAAAAATTGAAAATTTTCAGAACTGTTTAATCGACCTTATACTAATAAAAGCAATTCAACACAGATTTGAGTTGACAAATCGAATGTGTCAATCTCATTGTAATCCGGTAAAGTGTTCTTTGATTTTATACTTTTTCTTGTTAATTTTGCAATAGACGTCAAGTTATCAAGACGGTTCTGACTGTTAGTGCCTTTGTTATAATTAAAGAGCGGAGTTATATGTGATAACAGACCGGTCTAAAAGTATAGACTAATAAAACTCACCAATAGAAAACGCTAATTATTAGCGTTAATCAGCGATTTATATTAGTACTAACAGACTTTGCTTAACCAATTGCTTAAGGGGTCTTACCTTTAAGTGAGTCTGCTATTGCATATAAATCTTTATGACCTGTACTATACTATTCCTTTTCTTATCTATAACCATAACCTTTATTGATTACTGGAGCCGATTTCATAAAACTTTTAACCAGCCGTTAAAAATATAAGTGGATTTCTATTGGCTTGTTAGAGTTAACGAATGTTTTTTAAACCAGGATCTTTTAGTTAAAAGCACATCAACACTTTTATTATGAAATCGGTTCAGTCGACTAAACAGCTTTAAGAATGTTGAATTTTAAAATTTAAATCAAAAGCTATTTTAAGTTAGTGTTACCCACCAATAAAATCATAATATTTTAATGACTTTATAATTATTATTGTTTAAAATATCATTAAAAAACCTAAATAGTCAAAAAAGATCAGTTTGTTACAGCAATTATGATTTGACTTGTTTCTTTATTTAAAATATAAAACACTCACTTCAATCAGGTGAAGCGGTTTTAAAGGCAAAATGGCGAGGGCGAAATGGTCGAAGATGAATCGGCGCCAGAGACGAAACGGTGAGGGCGAAACGTCCCCATTCCGTTTTTATCAGTTTCAGCTTGAGATGGTCTTCTTCGTTCGAACGTCATCGCTCTATTCACATTTTTTTTTTGAGTCCATCTAAACTTTCCACAGAATCGGTCATTTGATTTGTCGCAGCTGTTGAGAATAACATAGACAACGCGAGATCGCCAAAAATCCATTAATTATTTTTTGTATAAGCGCATTTAGGATATGAGCTTGCCTAAATAATTCACATAGACATTGGGATGTTAGCGTTCACAGGTGAATTGATTCTTGTCGAATTGTATGCAGTTTTTGTTATTTTTAGCTTAACACCTGAAACTCTATTTTAACAAAGAACCATTAATATTCTCTCCTTCTTTACTTCTGTGTTTTATTTAAAAACCTGGCTTCCAAATTCTTTTTTTGCTTAGTTAGTTGGCAAACAATTGCCTGAGTCACAACGTAAAGAGCCCAAAACCGTGTACGCGCGACCAAAGCTCTGATACTGGACGAAGGTGTAATCTCTTAGCTGGCCTGTCTACTATTCCAACGTAGACCAGCGAAGCAAGTGTCTCAAATTAGAGCAACTTTTGTTTCACATTTTAAAAAACTATTTGGATATCACCAATGCAACGGAATATTTTCACAATCTGTAACGACCCGTGGTAACCAACTTCCCTAGTTAAATTTAGTTACAAAATGCAATTACTCAAAAATTAAAATTTACAATAATTTTTTTAAAGTTATAATGGATGTAGCAAGGTTGGGGGTGAGTTTTTTGTTCGGCTGATGAAATATGAAAGCTCATTAGCTATCAGTGAATACGTATTGAGGTTATCATGAAAGTGTAACTTTTACAGCAATTTGTGTGACGTCATCGACATTTATCTGAAAGACAACCCCAATTTTTTATTATACTATTCGATAAAGCATACCTTTTTACAAACGACACTGTAAAACTTTTATAAGGTTACATAAAACATTTTGGTAAAAATAAAATGTGAAAAATTATAACAGAATTTCTTTGCATATTTAAAGCTTTTCCTTAAAATACACCGTAGCTGTAAAAAAATGTGTAGTACCCACTTACAAAAGTATTTTTGTTTCACGCATTGCAAGGTTTACAAAAATTTTAGAACTATTAGCAGGTAAAATTGCGTAAAATGAAGAAATTTGATGCATGATAAATGACAAGGACGGGCTGGGTAATTCATTAATATTGCACAGGGTGGTAAATAGTTAACGAGATCGTAAAGAAAGTTCACGACACACATGAAAACATTGAGATAGTAAGAAGTTCAAAAAAGCACACTGTCGCTTTGTAGGTCACCGACATTAGAGGTTCACATAATCATAATAGAATTCATAGTTCTTAACCCTTTCTGTAATAAAAACGCAAATTAAATTAGCAATTTAAGTGCGCATTGTTTCTCTACTGAAAAAACTATAAATTGGCACGAATTGCATCAAGTTATACATTAAATTGAATTTATCTTATTTAATTTGCGCTATCCAACTACAGCCAATCTGTTGAAATCAGATTATCCTAAAGCGATTTCTATTTTATTGTAAATTAGTACGAGTTCTCGTAAATCTCTATTTGTACAGTTTCTTTTGGAGTATCTTTTTAATCGACTAATAATGACGCTAAATCTTTTAATTTTTGGATTAATTACATGTAAACAGTGGGTTAGTTATTTTTAATTATGATTGTTTCGTATCAGATCAGCTAATTTTATTGAAGTTGTAAAGCATCAAAATTGTAACCAAGCTAGTCAGTCACGTTTCAAGCCATTCGTGGATAAACGTGGCGTGGCTACACGCTCAGACCCTAGAAGATTATAAGAAAATCAAAGCTTTCTTCAAAAAATGTACGCAAACATTGAGAAAAATTAAGATTAAATCTGTAGAGTAAGTGGCAACCTTACCAAGCGAGATTGACTGGAACTCAATGCCATCGTTGCCAAGTATATGGTCACGGATCCTCAAATTAAAAGCCTAAGAGATACATATGTTAAGTTTTCCAGAAAATATAGAAATTTTTTAAATAATTGTAGTAGTGGTAATATGTTTTCTTTTTGAGGATTTTAAACAGAAAATTGTAATTCATATTATGTACCTTGTTTTCTGTTTGAAGTTGAAATGTTGACAGTACTAAGAGTCCTTCCGTTTGTAAACTTAGCACGTTGATAATTCATTTGTGTTGTAATCGTAATAGGATACAAAGTCATGGTTATGATGACAACTTCCTCTTCTACTTTGTTAAAAATTGTTGAATTACTTTTCAGTATCAGTGCTGAATTTACTAACAAAACAAAATTTTTGAAAGTTGTCAGTTGTGTCACAGTCATGAGAATAGTTATAATATGCCTAAAGATGAATCGTTTCAGAATTTAAACTTTTTGCTCTTAAAATTATTAATTCGATTTCATTTACGTTATTTTTTAAACGTACTTTTTATTTCTTGCCAAGGTCATCGCACACCTTTGGCTATGCACTCAAAACATCTTCTGTGATTGGTTACATTAGGATGACATAACACCAAAGTTCCCTGGGAAAGACTGCAAATTCGAATTATTTGTAGGTAATAATGTAAAAAATTTTAATTTATGAACTAATTAAGAAACAAATAACAGCACGAAATTTAATAAAACCTACAATAGCTATTTCTATTTAAGACTGCGCTAATGCGGATGCTGAAAAAATAATTTGTATAAGTAAGAATAGGTTCCTAAGTGAAAGTATAAGGGACTCTAAAATAATTGGCATCAAATTTTACACGCAATTTAACACTCATGCTACGACCAAGCTCGTTTAGAACAAAACAACAAATTCAATGAAAAACATTTTTTTTAATTAGCAAAATGGAGAATTTGAAAGATTATAGTATTTTTGTTTCGAATTTATTTAAAGTAATTTGTTAGTTTCAGTATTTCAGGAACAATATTTTTATGAAAGCGTTCAAAATAAAAGGTTAAACTTTAAAATAAATCAAAATAAATTTACGTGGTTTATAATAAAATACTGTAAACTTAATCATTTAAAGTTTGCTACCAAGTTATATCCTTTGGATTAAATTTAATTAAATTATTAATTAATTAAATTTTATAACGTTCAATGCTTTTAGTTATTCAGGACGCCATGACTTCTAATTTATTATAACTTTTTGTTTATTATTTTTAAATTTGAACAACGCTGCGCTGTTCGGGGAAAACATAAAAAATTAATGTTTCCTCGAAATTCGTTCAAAAGAATTTTTGAAAAGTGGTAAGTTAAAGTGCGCATTTGTAATAGCAATTTACAGAAGTAACTTTAACTGAAATGTTTACACTTACAGTTCAAATTAATTTATTTTAACATTTCACTTAAAATGATTCTATTTGCCCATAAATTAAAACTGAAAATAAAGTGGAATTGTTATTTTATAGACATAGTGCAAAAATTAACATATAAAAATATTGAATTTATCAACATAATTATGATATGTTTGTTATAATTATGTATGTTAATTAAAATTATTATGTAGTGATATAAATTCAGGCTTTTGCCTCTAAGCACAGCTAACAAAATTGGATGAAACTTATTTATTATTCTATATTTAATTTAATAACCAGAGATGTATTATCAGAGGTGCTATATTACATTTCCGATAAAACATCTCAATTAGGGCAATATTCGGCCAAACAAAAGATTTTTCGATAATAATCAGGAGTCGATTGGTTTAAATAAAATAAACGTAAAAAATTTGCGTTCCTGTGTAATTACTTCCACATAAACTTTTTACAAAATTGCAAGTTCCAACGAAATAGTATATACGAGAATTTCTAATTAAACTTTGATTATCGCCAGTCTAAAACACGGCCAAATTGCAAATATTTTGTAAATTACACAAAATTTGTATTTAATTTTTTAATTTGTATTTAATGGTGGAATAATTTATTTCTCGAAACATTTCAGCAACACATAAAGCTTGGAAGCTTGAAATAACGATTCAGTCAAACTAAACTGTCCAAACAAAGTGTAAAGTTTGTTAATTACAAAGTTTTATATTCTCACCAATTTTGTAAAAAGAAATTAATTATTTTGACGAAACGTAATTTTTCAAATTTTAACGTGCCTTCGGTAAAGGTTTGCATAATTTTAAAATTTTGTTTAAAAAAATGTTGCAATTTTTTCTTAATTATGTGGACTGGAATTGTGTTTAGTTACTAAATAAAGCGTGTCCCTTGAAGCTTTGGGTTATCTTGAAAATCTAAAGTGGATAAAAGTCGATCGTTTATTAAATTGAAAGTAATGGAGAAAAAGAGCTAAAAATTGAAGCGTTTACAAAAATCACATTATCTCCAAACCTATAAATTGAATTATGAACACTTTTACGGTCAAAGATTTGCAAACACGTACAAGTTCTCACGATCAATATGATGCTCACTAGTAAAGTAATCAATTTAATGTTTTTTTTTTGTGAACATCGCTTTTCTACAACAAATTTGCCGAGACTCTGAATAAATAGAACAAGCCGGTGGGATAACGACTTCTACATTGTAAGCAGGATATTACTGTTACAAGTTTACATGCAAGTTTTTCTTATACCTATTTACATATTATTTAAATTTTTTGCCCTTATTGCTAATTTGTGCTTAATTTAAATATCCAGTTGTAAGTAAGAAAACTTATCGATTAATAGTTTGGGAAGAAACTTGGACAGAAAGTTTAACCTAACTTATTTCCATAGTTTACATAACCTAAAAATTATTTTTAGGTTATGCAAACTCTTTATTTCAAAAAGAATTAATTTTCTTAAATTGAAGTTTTGTTTGTTATCATGGCTCAAAGATTCGATTACTTTTGAACAGTTTTAATTGCAATTCAGACCACCAAATGGTTTTTATTTGCTTAATACTGCTATTACTTTCGCAGTCATGGACTCGTGACTAATTTCGCGATTTTTAAAATATTAACGGTATTACTGTGGTATTCAAACATTGCCAAGTTTACGTTAAAACTACAAAAGTTTCAGCAATGAAAACAATTTTTTATATTTTAGCAAACTAAATTTATTCGTGATTTCCACTTAATTTTACTCTTTGATTTAATTTACCGCACTGCAAATATAAGCCATAATTATTAATAAAACTATGTATAATACAATAAATATTAAATTCCTAGCACGAATATTCACTTCTCGTTTTTTATATTCGAGATGTTTCTAAAAAGCGTAACTTACGCGAAATGTTTCATAATTCTGAACAATTTAATATTTAAAAGAAAAATATTGAATGTTAACCGCAATTTCATATATTATCCAGCTACATTTTGAATTACAAATAAGCACGAAGTTCATCTTTATTCTATTAATAATTTATGTTTAAAATATTACTTGACAAATTTACAGTATTTTTTTATTAAGTTTAGACCGTAGTTGTTTGGCCTTCGGCTCCATCATAGTTAATGTCCGATAAAAAAGTCGAATTGTGAAAAAGTAGTCCAATTTAATCAATCAGGTTAATATTTTTTGTTCAATAACCCTATTGGTAGTTCAAAGTGACCATTAATTAATTTTTATTGGGTTTTGTTTTCAAAATATGTGATAGGTCATATATTTTTCTCTTTACAGGGTTCAGAATTTTTTTCATTTTAATTGATTTTGCGGAAACGTAAATAAATCAGTCCCTATTTATCCTATGAACACAAAAAACAAAGAAATTTGTTCACAAAATAACTATAACAAGATCGCCCCTAAGGCATTTTCACTAAAGTAAAATTTTAGTTTTATTATTTGCTGTGTGCATTTCTCCTGCTGCCCTCTGGTGGCTTAAATAAACGAAACTAATTAGGACTCTTGACATATAAAAATCTGGCAAATTTTAAGCTTTCAGGTAGGGAGTTGCGGGTCACAATCCTTCTAAGTCTATGGTAATCACATAAAGCAAGTCCCAATTCAGTTCTATTACCGGCCACTCCGAACGTTTCGATCGATTTTTGTATTTCCTCTACACCTACGCACACAGCGAATAGATAAAATTTTAAAATTTTATTGGCTATTATTATATTGGTATATTCCAAAAATTTTGAGTTTGAGATTCGGCTACAAGATGAGATCAACTTCAGTTGATAAACGAGAATTTCAAACCACGGCAATACACCAGGTATAAACTAAAAGTATTAAAACCATTTACAATGTTATCTGGGGCAGAAAGTAGGCAATTTGAGAGTGAAAAATTTTCTACAGCTAGTAAGTCACGAATTCGAACCCGAGTTTCAACCCCTGCACAAGTAGTCAAATGCTGAACCTTTTGGTCATTAACTCACCTAAAAATAAAAAGGGTTATGTATAAACTGTACAAGTGCATTGTAGGTTTGGGTCCTAGCCGACAGTAGCCAGACGCTAACCTTTATGATTGCCAATTAAACTGTAATACTATAAATCACAAAATTTTCTTGGTGAAATGAGATGACATAAGGCTCTCGGACTATAACAGCTGCTATTACTTACGTTGCTCTGATTTATGTCGAAATAAAACATTTGGCACCGAGAACCAGTAAAACTGCAACTGTGAACATTAGAACGAATTGTTTTCATAATTTTTGATAAACATTTGGCCATTTTAATGTGTTATTCAAGTAATGCAATGCAAAACCTTGGATACCACTGCATATCAATAGTTCCACAAAATTCCACCTTGTGCTTTAACGCGGAAATTGAAATGTTTCAGGATTCTAATAGATAAAAGTTCGAGTAACAGTTCGGTTTCAAAACTAAAGATTTTCTAGGCTTATAGTGTTGAATCATTATCAAATTTGTACTAAAAGGTTTTAGAGAAGTCTATCAGCTGCTTTTACCTTATAAGTGATTGATTGATTGGAATTCGATTGATGTGCAACCAAACAGAAACGCGTAAAAAATTAACATCAAAAGAACCAAGCAAAATTTGCAAATAGCGTTACAAACAGATAGACAGAAAGATAAAGTTTTATACAAAAACCACTCTCAAATTTGAAGAGAGCTAATTTAGCAATATTTGAATACAATAATTATTCAATATAATTCAAATGTCATAATAAATCTAGTAACTTTTTCAATACTTGGAGGGTATTTCATACCCTCAAACCTCCCGGTCTGGAAGACTAACAATGTTTTGTAATTTATTTTATTAAATAGCAATAATAGTTTAAAATAGACCATCAACAGTAATCTTCGTTGATTAAATCTTACAATTAATCAAAATTACCGTACGTTCTGGTTTAACCGGGACTGTCCCGATTTGAAGGTCCCTAATTACCTATTCATTATATAATTACCTATAATGTTATAAAATAGCATAGTTTTTCACTTTAACGATGATTATTGACATGAATACTTTAAGAGATAAAAAACCGTTGTCAAAAATGGTGCAAAGTGGTGATGTACTTTCCGAGGTTGGAAAGTGATACTTTTTTTAGCCTGATTCGCTAAGTTTGCTGATCCACGTCAGTAACAACACAAATACATACTACAATGTGACTACCACCCGTGGCATCTAATCTATTTTTCACCCAATCAACCTACATTCTAAAATTAATTTTTGTCCCCATTTTAAATCATTTAACAAAATATAACTTAAATTACTTTTCCGACCATTGTTTGCTAAAGACAGCTTCACTTTTAAGTCTGTTGCCGAGGGCAGTTTTGTGGTTCCG
The DNA here is from genome assembly GCA_905340355.1 of Rhagonycha fulva. Classification (NCBI taxonomy): domain Eukaryota; kingdom Metazoa; phylum Arthropoda; class Insecta; order Coleoptera; family Cantharidae; genus Rhagonycha; species Rhagonycha fulva. The sequence continues at coordinate 44,637,082 of HG996556.1, forward strand.
TCTGTTGCTAAGGACATTTACACTTTTGCGCCCTTGGGCGTAAAAGTAGTATACACAACTGTGAAAACTAGACTCAAAATTAATGCTTTGTTTGTTTTTAGACCAAAACGTAATTGATAGTTTCAAATTTTTTTTTACAATAAACACTGTTATTTGAAAAACATCCAAGGCTACAAAACCATTTTGTACCATTATGTAGGTCGGTACAAATTTCATAAAGTTATAATATTATACGTAAATTTATATACGTAGGTATGCCCTTTTGTTGAAAATGTTAGGAAATATAGCAAGTAACAAGGTTTAGTATACAATGGCAACTGTGAAAACTAAAAGTTTTATTGGGGCTTCTAATTAATTAGTTATACCGAGTTTGCGGCAACAGAACATACTAAGTTGTGACTTTTGATATAAAAAGAACATTTAGAACTTCGTCGTCGTAAATTATGTAATCATGTAATAATCATTATCTGGTATGGTTCACTAGGTCTGTCACCGCAATCTTCCTGATTTGCAATGTATTTAGTATGATTAGGGTGGGCATCCATTGATATGGGGGGCACATTCCAACAAGTGGCTTTATCAAAAACTTTTTGTGAGTGAGCAACTTTTATGTTTATTTTGTTGACTTCTGAATTAGTATTAGTTGCTTCAAAATTTTTTTACGGTAAAACGGACTATGTTTTTGCAGAGAACAAGGATTGTCTAAGTGGGTAATTTTATCCGATATTTTGTGCGTATTTGCAGCTATTATTGATTATTTTAAGAAATAAAAGTCAACTAACAAATTTAAGCAGCTGCTCATGAGCGTCTAAACGACTGTAGTAGTTCTAAATAAGCTCGTGTACTTAACACTTTATTAGCTATGGTTACGTTGGAATACCTAACCGGTTTTATACGGTTATTAGAGTTATTGGCGCCCCCTAAGGGACTTTTGGAAACCTGAAAGTCTACAATTTTTATATCTTTACAAAAGTAATTGGTATTTAATTTTTATTTATTTATGGTTATATTTTCGCTCAGCTTCAATAAAAATCTGGAAGGTGGCGCTATAACTCTAATGACCAGATCAACCCGGTGAAGTATCAGCATGTAAGCAAATGTTCTTGAACAGCTTAAATTGTTAGATAATTTATACATTTAACAATGTTATTAATTATCCCTGCACAATAATATTTATGGTACATAAATTACAAATTATCAAAACATAAATATTTACATAGCAATATATTTGTTATGAATAGACAAGATAACTACGCATAATAATATCTAACAAATAATTGAATAAAAGTAAACTCTTGAATATTGTTGCGCATTTATAGAAACCAGAAGTTAAATAAAATGAAAAGGCAAAAAGAGTCACAGTGGGTATGGCTGAAACTTGATATAAAGTGTATTCAAGAGCGTATACTAATAGAAACGAGATGAGATCTTAAGAATGTTGCAAAGAAATAAGAGAAATGGGCGTTGTTGTCAGGCAAGCTTCCAAAATTGATAATCTAAAAAAATTTTATACTACACTTCCAAAAATAAACATTTCAAGCAACAAAGATTCCAAAAGCTATTAAAGATGTTGTATTACGTTAAGAAGAAGTGAAATGTGAATATGTACTACCTACCTGCCTTACGGTAGTTGTAATTTCTCAAGTTTTAGTGCTTCTTTTAGTAAGTACAACTTTGTAATTTTGAAGTTTGCTAGATTTACCTTATTCACAAATGAGCCTACTGGCAACTGATTGTTGTAATGGTAGAATAATTAAAATTATATTAAAGTTTTCCAATTTGTGCTGATATTTGAGATATGCAATACGACAATATATTTTGTTACCAATAAAATGAAACCAAGTAAAATCCGAAAAAAAAATAATTGCTTTTGAGCCTTTTTTCGTGTGTAATTTTACCATTTACTCTTCGTTGGAGGAAATTTATTGTTTAATTGTTCCTCCCATTCTTTTCGTTCCTCCAATTTTCTTTAGTCCTGTGAATGTTTTAGTGCGGTAATTTAAACAAGATAAATTTTTAAATCTTGCATGTGTACAAAATTTGCATTTAAATGTAAAGATTTACATACATAATTTACATTACATTATGTGTATAAATCCGAATTCTATTAAGTGTAGCGTTACCGTATATGAGGTTTGACAAAGAGAAGACATCAGGTAATCTTAATTAAGAGCTGGATTACGCTTGAATTTGTTAAATAGATAAAGACTATTAGAGCAATTTGGTTTAGTGTCGTCAAAATTACTACTAAAGGAATCGGTACCAAGTTTGTTGATATGATACGATACAATCGTCCTAGCGGAAGTTATCCGTATCGAGCAAGGCATAAATCAATAAACCTTTAGCGGTTCACAAAACGATAACTGAACTAAATGTTCAGCCACCTAACGGAATAATAATCATGTTTTTGGTGATACTACTATAGACATTTGAGTAAATCGATTTTAGATGAACAAAGTGGAAACTTGTTAAAGTAGCCAATGCTCCGGAAATGAAGGATTTTTATCTGTCACATTTTCATCTCAAATTTTCAATTTTCTCTTAAGAATTCACTATTTCCTATTTTCTCCGTGACAGACAAGATTTACTCGCTTTTTCATTGTGGGAGTAAAAAATCATTTTGTTACCATTTAAATTCGCCCATAATTCAAAATTTATTATGCCAACCAATCAATATTGTAATATTTGCTTGAGCATTTTTCAGCATTCGAACAAAAATGCTCAAAATTTCTTTTAAATGTTTTATTGAACTTCAATAGGATGGTCAAAGACATGTCCAAATAAATTGCCCCATTGTCTTTTAAATTGTCTTGGCGTTGGCACGTTTAATTATGGTACTTTAATTTGGTAAAAGTTGGCATCAAGCTTTAGCATTTATTTTACATTATCTTGACGTTATAGTACTTACACTAAATTACGATTATGTTCTGTTATGTTATTAAAGTCACATTTTATAGTACAATAATTATACTTTATATCTTTAAATAATTTATTATTTTGACGCCTTTATTGAAGTATTTCCAATTTGTTTGTACACCACTTTTCAGTTTTATTGCTGCGTTTGTTACCAAATTAACAGTTAACTAAAATTAATTTGATTGCTATGTTTTATTATAATCCAATAACAAAAGAACCTGAGTTTCAAAGTATTTTTGACTTACTTTTAATTTTTATCAAATAAATAATTATTCATCAACGTGTAGGCGGAGAGTACGTCCCTGTGTAACAAATTAATATCTACGTCACCCTTAAAATATTAATAAAAAACTATAAACTTCTAAGGTCAATATTAGCACAAAAAGGTACAACGATTTTCATAAGTTCTTACGTTTAAAATTTCAAGTTATTTTATGCTGCGGGCAAATTCAAAAAGCGTAACAAATTTTGAACGATATTCAAAAATTTGAAGCCCTGAAGGAAATTTAAAGTTAATTAATAAACGTTCCTTAAATTTTATTCTTTTATTGCACATAAAAAGAGGTCAACTCTTTTTCAATTACAAATTTCAAAGCTAGGGGATTGCAAAAAGGGCAAATGAAAAATTGTTGATTGATAAAAGTTTTTAGTTTGAATTTACTCCTGAACGTAAATTATAAATGTAAAATATTTTACATTTACTCAATTTGGCGCCCAACGTGGGGCTATTATTAATGTCCTTTTTATTAAAAAACTTAAACAAATTACTTTAATTAACGTTATTAGATTAAAAAATAAACATTTAAAAAAGAATCTTAAAATTTCAAAGTGAAATACCTTTAAATTTTAAAGTTATGTGCAAAAATAACACCTGAGGGTCTTGAAAGATCCCAAGTGCCAATCCGAAAGTGTTTTATGACTTTAGAAATTTTTTTCCGTCTTTATAAATAATTTTAGCTTAAAGTTATTTAAGTTATATTAGACAAACATTCAAAAGAGATGTTCTAAACTTTCAAAGTAAAATATTATTAAATTTTAAAGTTTTGTGCAAAAATAACACCCGGGAATCCCAAAAGACCCCACGTACCAACCCGAAGGTTTTAACCATCTAACCTTGGATCATCAATTAACTATAAGCTTATAAAAATCTCATACTTTTAACACACTATCAAGTTAATGATCATTAAGGATTTTTTCAGACAAAATTGTGCGAATCGGACATAAAATAAATGTGACTGAAAAATAGGCAAATTATCAAAAGATATTTAATAAATTAATAATAAAATTAAAATAAAATATAAAATTAATAATAAAAATAAAATTAAATAATCATTCCAAAATGTTTGATTCAAATATAATTCGACACCTACAGGGTGTCGAATGCATTAGTTAAATTGCTATTTTCTGGAAAACAAAATTTGCTACGCAATTAAAGTACTACGCTCCTGATATTGATTTTAAAAAGGAATTTAGACTCACCTAACCTCTATTTGTTCAAGCAAATCTGCGACTTAGCCCAGAAAGAGCAATTAGAGCGGGTAATTGTAGTAGGATTGCATACTCAACACAATTTCAAAGGAAAAGATTTGGAGGCTTTGAAGAGTATGCCCTATTCACAGTTTAATTTGTATTTCTTTAAGAAATGACCGGATAAGTTAAAGAAATTCTTCTTAACCCTCTTAACAATAACACTACTCCTTTCTTGGAGGATGCATTTTGCCGATTTTTAAAATGGAGTAGTTCGCTTAAGTGCAGCTAAAATTTGAGCTTGCACTATCGTAACATCCCTGGAGAACGGGACAGTCGACTACGACTTAGTCCTTTTAGTTGTCTTAAGGTGAGTTTTGTAAACGTTGCTTGAAATTTAATATAGGTCTAAATTTCAAAGTATTTATACGAAATAAACGTATAATTCTAATAATTTATTTTCTGAATGATGAATAAGTTGAATTTCAATTACTACAGTAGTAGGTATTAGGGTGGTTAAGCCTGGGAAAATTTAACATACGGTGAGAACTTTTATTTCTTTCAAAGGTACCATAATTTCGATTTACAGCACTTGACCGTGAAAACTGCAAAAACTTAGTTAGAAATTAGTAGGTATTAGGGCTGTTAGGACTGGTAAAATTTTAAATACCTGTGAGAACTTTTATTTCTTTCAAAAATTTGAGTTACACGGCACTTGTAAGAAGAAACTGTAGGAACTTCTATTTATTTTACGTGTTTACGAAAAAAATGACTTTCAGATTCAAATACTAAGCTGTAGAAAATTTTTTACACCAGATTTTCTAGTACTTTTCAAACAGTTATATTATAATTTGTAAAGGGCTCAAAATTGCTTTTCGAATACTAAGAACTGCTTAAGTTAAGTTGCTTAAAGTTTAAAGCACTTCAAAAGCAGTTCAATGCGTTCCAAAATTTAATCTCTCTTCAATTAATTTACATGACGGTTCTACGACGTTCCAAACGTCTTTAAAAGCTACTTCAAAATGTTTAATTTCATTATAATTCGTTAAAAATAGTAATTCAAAATGCACATCAGTGCAAACTCCTTGTGATTAATTAATTAGAAGTCCCGATATAACTTTTTGCTTTCGCACCAGGCCATTGAATTATGACCTTGTTACTCTACCCTAAATATTATAAAAAATTTGTTGAATCACCCTATACATCTTGTATATTAACATTCATTCATATGTAGTCGCATGCGTTTGTCACTTTGCAGTCAGAAATAAGTTCTGTAAGTCAGAATCTAAATATCAAACCAAAATCGATTTGATAGGTGTAAAAGGTTAAACACAATTTCATATTCAGAAAAATTTGTGAAAGCTGCTAAAGAAATTGACAGATGAATACAAAAAATATATTGCAAAATTAATGTCAGAAATATTCAATCGTATTAAACTGAAAGTGATTCCTTTTTTAAAAAATGATTTGTCGTTAAAGCGGGTCATATTTATGTTCGTAGAGGGACGGTAGCATTTTTTTAAGAATACACTAAACAACATCAACTTAAACATATAATGACAGCTGATTGGTTGGAATTAACTCCAAATAACTTGTGAATTGTGGCGCCATCTTCCTAAATTGCAAATTTAAAAGAAAATAGTTGGCAAAACATTGCATTGATAGTCCTAGGAATCAGTTAAATTATTCAGTTTTATTTTCTGGATGCAATAAACTTAATAGGAATTCAGGGAACAATAATTATTGTATTTTAACGAAACTGTAGGTACATTCGATATTCCGTTAGTTATCAATTATTATAATAGCAAATTTCAACATTATTTTATTCTTCTGAATGTCCCTTTTCATAAATAATAAGCAGACAGTTTTATTTTTATATTTTACATTTTCCTTATAATAAAAGGTGACCTCGCGTATATGAAACAATATAAATTCTTCTTTAACCAAAAACTTTTAAACTCGGTGAAAAACTTAAAATTGCTTCTTCGGCACATATTTAACAGGCCCCTGCCCGCTCCTATTTCAGACACACAATTTAAATCTCGAAGGACGTTGTATGCTTCCAATCCTCCCATAGCAAAGTTTGTAATAGTTTCGACAGTATAAATTTCGGAAATCGCACTATCGACAGTTTCCATATTATGAAAAGATGTGCTGCTAAAAATGTATTAAAATGAAAATTTATGTTTTCTATTAACAAATTTTTGGAAAATCGATAATACGTTTTCGTACGATAAACTTTACACTTAGTTTCATGTCCTTATCTTTTTCTGCTTCAGTTTTCAGTGTCTACGTTTAATTAGAAACTTTTAAAAGAACAGATTTAAAAACTGACTTTTAATTAAAAATGTGTTTATAGATTGCTCCGCTTAACCTGACGACACTAATATCATTAACAAATTAAGCGAAAAGTTCTAAGCATTACGAACAACATGGCCCTGAGAAAAGTGACAACAAAAATAAAAGGGACAAATATGTTTAATTGTTTACTCAATGGGAAAGTGGAAGTAAACAAAAGGCTACAATTTTATCCTTGTAAAATAAAATGGGATGATATATTATATTAAATATAATCTGACCACATAATAAAGATAAAGTAATATTACATTGTGTGGCGAACAATACGAAATATTTAGGATGGAACTCAAAAATTGCTTTCATATTATTCTCATTAGGTTTACATTTTCATAACAATTACAATTGTGAGGTTGGACGTTTTGTAAACAGGCACATTTACTAAAAGGGTTCTAAGTAAAATACTTTATTAAGAGTTCTAAACAATGAAGTTCTTATCATTCATAAATATTAAATTGCGTTTTGCTATATGCATATCCTCTCCCTCCAAAAGTTCAGAACTACAATGGCAACTTGTTTGAAAAAGATAACTCTTTATTAAAATTAGTTTTTATCCGATTATTGTGCCAAAATTAATCTTATTTTGGTTTCTATGGTTAATCAACAGTCAGCAAAGAATTTAGTTGTAAAGACCTTGAATTAATTTTTTCTTTTTACTGGTTAGTCCGGAGTTCCTGTTAGAAGTTAGATTTAAGTTTAATCTGTTTAAGATTTTAATCTTATCTATGCTACGAATATTTGAGCGTGGCTAGTCATTTAAATGCCCAAAACCATTTTTTAGCTTGATATGTGAAATTTGGAAGAAATGTTAAGGTTGCAGAAAGTTAACTACACAGGGATTTTCAGCAGACTATTTTTTGATTTGCCTCATTTTGACATCAAAATACCTTCTCCAAACTCCGCTCCGATTTTTACTCCAGGTAGAATTATAATCAACTAACACAAATAGATAAAGTTACTGAATGTACATTGGTTCATTGGTGGCAAGAAATCAAAAGACGCGCTGCAATATCACGTAGAACCATGACTAAATTAAAAAAGGTATGGACCGACAAACAAATCAGCACGAATACCGAGATACAGCTGGTTAAAACCCTAATTTTCTTAATTTTTCTGTATAACTTCGACCATCAAGATGTCGGATGGACGCCGCATTGACGCTTTTGAGATGTGGCACTGGAGACGTATGCTGCAAATCCCATAGACAGCAAAAAGAACAAACGTATCGATATTGAAAAAGCTGAAAATAAAAGACAGACTATCGACCATATGCCGACGACGCACTCTGCAATATTTTGGACATGTGATGCACAGAGATGGGGAAAAACTCGAGAAGCTAGTGGTTCAAGAAAAAGTGGAAGGCATTTTTCCCAGGGGCACAGCACTCAATAGATGGATCGATCAAATAAATCAAATAACGAAGCAACCCCTGCAGACAACAATAAGAGATGCAGAAGACTATAGTGACCAACTGTAATTGAGCTTTCTGGATCACCATTCCTCAATCATGAAGATGCGACTAGAGAGAGAGAGAATTATAATATGAGTTTGGGAGGATGGGAAAGATTTATGAAAATTTTAAAATATCAAAAGTGAAATATGAGAGGTTGGACATATTATTTTAAAAATCGTCCTTGTTTAATTAATGAATTCTCCCAAATCAAAAAAAACCTTTTTTCCCATTAATTTAAAAAGTTATAGGTAGTAATTAACTATGATGCTAGGTAACTAATTTTGGTAATTTAAAAGAACTTCCTGCTTGTAACCGTTACAATCCAAACGGCGGAATTTTGAAATCTCTTACTAATTTAATTGAAGGAATAACGGAACTATCAGAAATAATTTAAAAGAATTCAAATCTATTCAATCAAATAAAAATTTTGTTTTTTGATTTTAACATTTTAACATGATGTTTTTTAGAGCTTCCTCCCTTTCTAAATAAAAACGGTAGGACAGATAATAAATAAAATGTTTACTAACGATCAGAAATATTTTTCATTTACATTTTTATTTCAATAAGCAATAAAAAATTGAAAATTTGATGCTTCTAAAGTTTTGAATCTATCATGGGCACCCGTCCTTGTCTCCTATCCGATAGAGCCCATATAAAATATTCTAGACTTTGATTTGTGTATTTTTAATTGTTAATTGTTTAAAATATGCTGCATGTTTGCATTTTTCTCATGATTTTTGATTTCCAAAATTTGTTGACCATTATTTAATAAAGCATTCGCTTTCTTTATAATTTCTTTTTTATTAAATTACTGGGCGTTTGGCAACTCAAACCTATCTTCTTCCTTTCTTAAAGCTCTTCTTCTCTGACTCCTTATCGGACGATAACTTTGGAGTCTTTGAATAACTTTTTCTCATTTATGTACACATCCATTTTGTCTATTCTAGAAACGGACGGTCTCATCTTATTGCCAAATCTTCAATTTATGTTTGATCCTTTGTTTTTGCAACACTTTCACTTTTTTACCTTTGTTTAGTTCTAAATCTGGGCAAAATTTAAAATTTAAAAAAAGATTTTTCCCCCTACTTACTTACACGTAGGATCCTTGAAGACGACTATTTTAGGCTTTATTCTTGGGTAGTTAACTCTACCTTCTTAGTACTACCGCACATTACATTTCTTTTATTGTTATTTGTTTTATTATGTTTATATTTAAATTTTGGTGTCTATTTGTAACTTTTTCACTTAATAAAGAACCTTTGTTAGGAGTTTAGCAACATTAACATGTTGTTTGCACAGTTTGTGGTCATGGCAACCACCTAAGCGAAACAACTCGTAAAATCCTGACAGCTTAAGCATGAGTAGAGGGTTGAGAATAGCAGACCTATTTTTGGCAATACTTTTCATAGTGATGTTAATTAATATCAAATATTATGCAACAGTGGCAACCTTATTATTACGTTTGCAGTTAATTTGGATCGGATTAGCAAGATAAAAAGATGGATACTAAAAGTCTGATAAAGTTATCTTTACTAGAGCTCAGTCAGTGATTTAATCAAGTTTACTTTGTTTATTTATATCAACTTTAGAATAGCTCCAGTGCGGCCTTCAGGCCGCACAATATGGAGAATCTAGTGTAACTACGATATTATGATTCATAAAAATTTAAATAAACAGAAGCACTACATAATATATGATCTGGAAAATAAAATACAATTATTTTGATCTGTGAACAATAATAACCAGACGCAGAAATTTAAGTAAAAAAATAACTACTAAAACTATAAACAAGAAGAAAGAAAATAGTAAAGCTTTAGTAGATGAAAGGTAAAATTTACAATTAAATTTTTGTAACAGTTTCGGCAGTGAATCAACCAATCGTTTATGTGTGTGTTCATGAATTGTTCATGTGTGAATTCGATAGAATTTAACTTCTGTTTGACCTAATTTGAAAGTTTAATAAAATTTATTGAATTTTGAATACAAATACAATACAATAAAATTTCGAACATTTAAGTTATAAGGAAGTGTCGAGTTTGATTCCGGATAAACTATGTAACAGAACTTAAACTAATTCTGCAAAAAAGGGTATGAAATTCTGCGATCTAATAAAACAAAATTTAAATAATAGTCAGCCAAGAAATAGGTTGTAAAGACCTTGAGTTGATTTAAAATTTAATGATTAGTCTGGAATTATTTTAATTTTTAGATTTCAGTTTAGAACTGTATAACTTTAAAATGATATTATCTACTGATGAGGGCGAAGGTAATAATCCACATAGTAGTTTAGCCCATGGCATATCGCGGTTAAACTAGGAAGCAAATATTTGAGTTGTGAGGACACAGATTCGTTAAAATCTTTTAATTACTGCTAGAAATTTGAAAATGATCACACAAATTACTGCACGCAAACGTTACAAAAACAAATACGCAGTTCATGGAGTTAACATCAAAGGATGTGTAACCGGAAAAATTCGAACTACCGCTTAACCGTTTATCTTTTTTACTTCTTCCACTATTGACTGCTTCTTTTATGCGTTTGAATGTTATCTAGCAACATAACTGGTATTACAACAACGACTTCCCAAACATTTAACAACAATTTTTCCTTTCAGTAAAAATAAAAGGCATTTATTTTGATTTTAATATAAAATGTATATCACAATTAAAGTAAAGTTTGCCATAAACAAACTCGACTAAAGCAATTTCAATATGAATGCTATGGGCGCGTTCGCAGCAGAACTCGTAGGAGACAAAAGAAACTTCAAACTCATCAAAATGTAAATGGCTTAACAGAATTATCTGTTCGAAGCTTAAGCAGGCTTCATAATTTTACTTCGACGTTTAACCTTTAACCAAATTTAACATGTAGCAAATGTCTTCATACAAAGAGATTATTGAAATTCGATAGCAGAAATAATGGATAAACGTTAATAATTTCAAAATGTACATTTCACAAAAACATGTTGCCGAATTGAAAAGTTAAGAAAAATTAGTTCGAATTTACATTTTATCAATTGATAGGAATCGGATTGGAAAATGGTGAATAATAATTAGTATATTTCTATATTATGCTGTCAGGTGCAAAGCCTGATAGGGATTTTGATGAAAAAGCCTTGGGTAGCTAGCTACCTCTATTAATTTATAATATTTAATGGAGTTCATTAAAGTTTTCGTTCGTCTATTGCGTCCATTTGACATAAACACTATTTATAATTTGATTCAAATTACCATACGTCATTCGGAATGGACTAAAAGTTTTAGAAATATTAAATTTGTGAATAGAATACAATTTTGGAATTGTATTACTGAACAATTGAGGCAAAATATCTATAGTGACAGATTATTGTATCTAAGAGTAACGTTTGAGTTGTTTTGTATTTAAGATGGAATCTTATTAGTTTGGTTGACAAGAGATACTAGTGGTTGACGCAAAAGCTGTCAAGCTTTCAAGTTGATGAATCTTCCCATTATTTTAGGTATTCCTCTTATTCGGTGCTCACGTTGTAGGTTATCGGGAGAAATGTTGTCTTAAGCTTAATTTTATTAAAGAATTAACTTTGAGTCTCAGCTGCCAGAAGATCCTTACAACTTTCAAATTTTATCCACTCCAAAATTTTATATTACCTCTACCTAATTACGCTCAAGTTGTAATAAAATAACTAAAACTAGACACGAGACGTTTCATGTCACGAGTTTATAATTTTCCAACTTCTGGAGTATTTCACATTTATGATTCTCTCCCCTTTATTAATCAAATATTAAATAACAAGAGTTATTATACTAATTTTGTATCTCTACTCTCAGAAACGTTTATACAAATCTTATCTAAAACTCAAGCTAAGTAAATTTTATTGGAAAATAATGGGCCTGAAATTATTCACTTAAGCAATTAACAACCAACTTTTCCGACTTTTTGACATAAAAACAGTCGCACAATGAAGCGGTTTTAAATTAGCCTGGCTGAAGGAAGTTATTCCAGAAAAACTTTTCTTTTATCAATGTCAATCCCTTTGTTGACGATGCAGGGGAAAATACATTAGTGGACAGAGTTGATTCAAATGCATCATAGCAACATTCAGTCAACCACGAAAGCTTCAATAGTAAATCCTAAAATTCGGCTAAAAACATATTCGCTGACGAGGATTTTGGTAAAAGTTTTAATAATTAGTTGTGAAACATGAATATAGCCTACATTACGTTGTTCAATATTGGCATTGAATAGCTTCATCAGCAAAATTCAAACTACAGCGGATGTATCGAGTAGCCGGCCCTTGAAAAGAAAAAGGTAGGTAACGTTGGAAATTAAATCAATATCACCATAACGATAATTTTAAGATTAATTTCCTCAACTTTTTTTTTCAAACTGGTTTATTTTCTTCTAAAGAAAATATGTTACTTACATTAAAATAAAAGTTACAATAAATTCTTCGCAAAAATAAAAACAAAAACCGCTCCGCTCAATCTATCCGCGTACTTACTTTTAAAGTGTAAGTCCTAATTTATTTGTTGTAAACTGTGGAGTAGTAAAGTGACGCGTAGTGATTGTGGCAAATCTAGCGAATCAAAAAAGGGTTTGTTTTTTTTTACTCGTGTTAAAACGATTCCTTTGAACGTTCAAATAGAAAACGCACAGATGTTTACTTTCTATGTGGATTTTTGTAACGATAGAGCAATCCTACACGGAATATTAGGTACACCAAGTGAACAAATCCTTTTTGAATAAAAGAACGGTATGAATATTTTTTTAAAGACTTTTTTATCGACATTTAATTTAAAAAATTTTAATTTAGGTTATTCCATTGTTATTTTGGAAAGAATTCTAGAATTAATTACGAATTGCTTGTAACAAAACTCGCCGTTTTATGATGAAGGTTTGAATCCAAACAAAATTGAATTCAACTTTTAGTCTTTGTTTTTTCCGAAACCAAGTAACGAAATGAAATTGTCCTGAACTTCTAAGCTTACCATCGATCGTTTCCAAATCAAGAATTTGCATGAAATAATTAAGATGAGAAACGGATTCTTTCAATGGCGAATACTTTATTCCGTGAAGATCTTTGACAAGAATTTGATGACGTCTAGGCATACAATAAATAATCCTGAAAGTTGTTTTAACTAATATCTAGAGAAAAGAAAATTTTGAGTTATACTTTAGTTTAAATTAATATAAAATACACGCTAATATAAATTTCTTTTGAAACCGCGTTTTATTTTTGTAACAAGCGTTTCGAGTAGTAGCTTTTTTTTATGTAAAATAAGAAAATGCTTATTACAGTAAATTTCAAAACTTGATTTTGGAATTTTTAGGTTACGGTTACCAACTTTCATTTTTTGATTAAACTGCATTTATACTTTTGATATACAAAATTTCCTACAAGAAAATCCATGATAGCATATTATAACTATACTAGTTAAAAGTTAATGTTTAGGTTATAATTCCGTAATTGTAGTAAAAAATTGATATATTTATACTCCAATTTTCTCTCACAAGCAGTTAAAATTGAAATTTTAATCGAAAAAAAACTTGCAGAATTTTGCAAGGAAAACAAGGGACAGAAACAATATTTTCTATGAAGGTGGTAGACAAAATACAGGATTTTAAAACCTTACGTTGTTGACCAGAGCTATAAAGCATAATTTTTCACTCTTGCAATGTAAACCATTGTTAGTACCTCTGTTAGTTTTTGTAAGTGTAAGGAAATTCATTTAAAATTCATTGAATCGTCTGACTCAGACTTCAAATTGCTACTGTTTGGTTTGCAGTTAATTACACTTATACTATATTATCCTGCTGGATTTTCAGGTAATAGTTTATTATTTGGTTAGTATAATTAATAAAGTTAGGAATTCTGTGTACTAAATCTGATGAAGTATGAGAATAACAAAAATCTTCAAAAATTTGCTTTGAAGACAGAACTTTTATATTAAAACAAAGTATTTGTATTATAACAGAATAAGAACATTTACAAAATAAATTTTAAGCCGCAACAGTAGAGTAATGTGATCACTGATAGCGTTATAGAGCGGAAATTTGACTAAAAGCAAACTAGGGATGACTGAGGAGATTCTCTGGTTAATGCAAAAAAGAAGACGATATATAAACAAACGTAAATTTAACGGAATATGACAACATCCTAAACCCAATTAGAAGATAAATTCTAGAGGCAAAGAAAAATGGTTGGAAATGAGATGTCAATAGGTAAAAATTCTAGAAGAAAAACATGACGTGCTTAATATGCATAAAAAGATAAAAAGAAGCTGCTGAACTGTACGTATGCTACACTTCGGGACCCCTAAATAATAGCAACGGAGAGTCACAGTCAAGAAAAGCATATGGGAAAACTATATAAAAGATCTCTTCAATGATGACAGATTAGCACATGCTCAGGTCCAAGCATAAACCAGGATAAAATCTGGAATGCAATAAAAGATTAAAAAGCTCCTGACTTTGAAAATTTCTGGTCAGAGTTGCTAAAACTTATCGATGAGGATGGCTTGGGTTAACTGACGAGAATCTTCAACAAAATTTACGAATGTGGGCATATACCACGACAGTGACTGACGTCGAATTTTGTGACCATTCCTAAAAAGCTTAGTGCTAAAGAATTTTTTGACTACCAAACTATTAGCAAATACGCAAGGTTTGTGAAGAGCATTTTGGAAGAACTCAGTTTGATTTCAGGAATTCTTTAAGAACAAGAGAAGCATTGTTTTACGTGTAGGTTCTATTCTAGAGATATAGAGACATGAACTGTAAAGTATATGCTTCCTTTATAGATTACTATAAAGCATTCGATAGTGTCCAACATAAAAAACTCAAGAAAATTTTCAGAAAAGTAGGAGTAGATGATAAAGGTGTAGGAATGATCATAAACCTGTACTGGAACCAAACTGCAAATGTTAGAATTGATATGGAGACACCATGCAGCAAATTCCAATTTGGGGCGGAGAAAAGCAGAGTTACATCCTCTTACCCTTAATATTTAATTTTTATCCTGATGTAATATGTTAATGGTGCACGGACACCGTCATTTCGGCGATTCTGATTCGGCGACAGGCAATTCGGAGACCCGATATTCGGCTTTGTTAATTTCGGCGATTTCAATTCGGCACCCGCATTTCGGCAATTCCGATTCGACGACAGTAAATTCGACTAAGTTGATTCGGCGACGGGAGATATACCTACTTTTAGTTTATTCAATTTATTCTACCAAATTAAGACGAATTCAAAAAACTTTCAACACAGAATACGAACGTATTCTAGCCGGACATGCACCCCTTTAAAAAAAGCCGCGGTACGAAGCGGCTGATTCTCAAAGTTTGGCGAAGGTAACCAATTATTAATATATTAATATTATAGAATATCTTCGCGGTATAGCTTATAATTATAACATGAATTAAAATTTGTTTAATTGCTAAAAAGTATATGTAGGTTATAATAATATGCCTGTGTATGTATGTAAATAAATATTTAATTTAAAAATAAAAATTATTTTTTTTTAATATTTTTAATTTAAAATTTTTTAATAAATTTTAACACTTAAATAAATTTCCTGTCGCCGAATCGGCGTAGTCGAATTTTCTGTCGCTGAATGGGAATCGCTGAAATGCCGGTGCCGAATTGGAATCGCCGAAACTAACATAGCCAAACATCGGGTAGCCGAATTCACCGTTGCCGAATATACGGTGCCGAATCGCTTTCGCCGAACTTCGGTCGTTGAAACGACGTGTACCGAATGGTGCATAGTGCATACACAACATCAGATATGCAAATGACACGGTGGTATTTGTAGACAGTTTGGAAGAACTACAAGAACTGATGATCTAAGTAGCAGAAACAAACCAACGTTGTGGTTTAATGAGTGTACTTATCTTACAAAATCGATGCTAGATTACATTACCACCAGACAAAGACAGAATATGATTGTAAAAGATGTTCGGAAGAAGAGAGGAGCAAATTGTGGATCAGACTACCACTTAGTAATGGCAAAAATATGTATACCTACCTCTCATGAGCAATAACAGCAAAGGAGCAAAACAAGATAGTACAAGACCAGAGATAGTAAGTCAAACGAGATACAACTATATCTATTAAACGATGATATAATAAGGCATTTAAATGCAAAAAGATTAAAATTGCAACTCCGAATGATACAGGAAACAGACAATTTAGAAATGGAACACTTTCTGGCTTGAAAGACTGGCTTTGGGAATGGTGGAAGAGGGCAAATATGAAATATTGCCATTTTGGTGAAATGAGGACATTGCAGATTATATAGAACAAAAAAAAACGAATTATACCGTAAGTGACTCTCATCTCTGCAGGAATATAAACAAATGAACAGAATCGTTAAAACCAAGATAGCCCAGTGCAAAAACGATGCATGGGATATTCAATTTGGATTTGGATTTTATTGTGAAGGACAAAACAAGCTTGCACGCACTTAGCCCTCTAAACTGAGCCTACTGTACTACCTCCGATTTCCCAGCAGTGTACTATGTGGCGCGACTAGGAATAAAACTGCAGTTTTCCGCTTTCTAGCCTGCCAGTATATGCTTAACACTACACTGCTGGTTACGACGCATGAGAAAGAAAATGTTTAAAGATATATAGAAAGATAGAAAGTACTCAATCTTCAGAGATTTGGAGATTCTTGAAAAGCATCAAAAGAGAAGACAACAGTAAAAATACAAACCTGATTACAACATCACAGTGGTCAATGCATTATAAGGACCTCCTGGTGGAAAACAGAAAACAATACGAACACAAAGAAAATATAGCAGCAAATACAAAGACAGATGTGAGAATAAACAGAGACACATTAACAACTTGTCTGAGAGGAATGAGAAGTGGGAGAGCAGCAGGACCGGGCGATATTTCGACTAAATTACTAAAATACGATGGCCCACATCTGATAGCTAGACTGCTAATACACTTTAATAAATGTCTGAAACAGAATAAAATACCGTAGCAATGGAGGGAGTCCCATATCATTTCTATCTATAAAAAAGGATCGAAAAAGGACCCAAAAAATTATCAAGGCTTAAGCATTAATAGCACCTTCACCACACTCTATGGAAAAATCCAATCTGCCTTGCTAATGGAAGAACTGGACAACAAAATTAGTGAGAAACAGGGTGGTTTTACCCGAGGTAAATATTGTATAGATAACATCTTTGTGATACAACTTATAGAAAAAAGAATATTGGTAGGGCAAAAAACACATTTAACCTTTATAGAAGGCTATACAGAAGGCATACAATTCCATCCCTAGGAACAAACTGTGGAAGGCACTGGAGAAGCTGAACATAAACCCACAATAGATATGTATTAACCGGGAAATGTACAAAGACAACAAAGCTCATGTAAAGAATGGAAAAGAGATATCGCAGGCGTTTACCCCCACCAAGGGCTTAAAACAAATGTGTAGTTTGTCCCCACCGCTTTTCAATGCTTATCTAGAGGTCGTACTAGATGAATGGAGGAGAAGGGTCAGGGGCATGGGCTTACCCATATGAGATGACTATCTCATTACGCTAAATTTTGCCGATGACCAGATAATTATAGCCCAAGATGCATACGATCTGGAATTCATGCTGAGACGATTAAATGACATCTATCAAGAGTGAGGCCTAACAATAAATATTGAAAAAAAAAACAGAATACCTAGCAAGTAACAGTGTAGCTCGCTTCCAAGTATTAATCAATGATACAGAGCAGATAAATCAGGTACAGCAGCTTAAATATTTAGGTACGATCATAACAACAGATGGGATTGATAATGAGGATATGAGCATTAAACTCAGTATGGTGGAATAGGCACATTGCACAAAAAACCAAAAAACACATTTGAAAAACTATGGTAGAGTCTGTACTATGCTATGGAAGCAAAGCATAAGTTGTGAAGGAAGATATGAAAATAAGGGTTTTGGCTGTGGAGATGGGTTACTTACAAAGAAGCGCTAGAGTGTTAAAAGCGCTAGAAGGGAAAAGTACCAACTGCTTCAGCTGATAATGAAAGAAAAAATAAAAGGTTGCCGAGGATTGGGAAGAAAACAGATGTCCTGGCTAAAGAACATTCGCGAATGGACTGGCATTCGGGGCGCAGAGGAATTGTTTAGAATGGCGGAGAACAGGTCTGCCTACGCCAAAGTGATCGCCAACGTCGGGAGGACCTGACAAGGAGCATGAAAGAAGAAGAAGAAGAGTGTCAAAAGTCGAACATTTAACAAATGACGAAATTCGACGGAGAATGGGGGCCCGTGATACGGTAACGGATAGAATCGACCGCAGAAGTTTGAAATGGTTCGGCCACGTATACTCAGAATGAATGAACAGAGATGACCCATGAAGATCTGGAAATGGAAGTCTCCTGGGAGAAGAAAAAGAAGCAGACTAAAAAGATCGAACGACTGCATAAGAAAGAGGATGGAAACTTACCAAGTTAAATGCTTTAAAAGAACTCTTGAGTTATTACGTCTTCCTGTGCTCAAGAGTTCCTTTACTGCTATGCTTTAACATTAAACATGAGCAAGACTAAGTAACAACAGCAGTATTATAAAGGGTCAAGAAATATACGTACTTTGAGACAACTGTGGATGAATAATGAGATCATTCACTAGAGAATAAGTGCCGCTTTTGGGAAGATGTCTAGTATCTTCAAAAGTCACGATCTGAGCCCAGTAACAAAGATAAGAGTGCAGTGGTCAACTCCGCGACGGTTGAGGCTCACACAAAAAATTTAAAAGCTCATTGATGCTCAAACGTTTGACACCAGTTCCACCCAAAAATTTCATTTGGGGGAAAGGGGCTGGCATGTCTATAGCACTCCCTCTTTGAAATTTTTGCAAATAACTACGCGACGGTTAAGTCTGAAACGAAAATATTAAAAGCTCATTTTTGGTCAAACGTTTGACACAAAAATCACCCAAAAATTCCATTTGGAGTAGGGGGCAGCAACATGCACTTTTATTTGTTTCAAGAAGGACTAAACATAAACACCGGGTCAAAATTATATTGTTTTGGTGCTGTGGCACCAGTTCCTAGTAAACCAATGTTTGTTTTGGTGAAAATTTCTTCTTATGTTGTGTTTGGTTATTGTAATTGCTTATTTTTTTGCTTCGATTGCCAGTAAAAAGCAAATAAGCACTTTTGGAATATTGAGCAAACGTTTGTATTTTTAGTGCCAAAGTTTAGCGTATAAAATCAGTTTATTCAAGCAATTTCCTTTAAGTATACAACATTACTTTATATAAGAATGATAATTTAACAAATATTGATGTTGATAAAACAAAAAGTCACTGTCTATATGTTGGTCAAATGATTCGAGTTCAACATTTAAAGACTGAAATTTACTTGCAATCTTTTTTTGTACATACATCATCGTAAAGAAATCAATCAATCAACATGGTACTTTTACAACGTATGGTCAAACTTTTATAAGGTGTGGAGGGGGGGGGGTTAAATTAAAACAGTTCCTAATAGTATTATATTCAAAATTGCTTCAAAAGCTGATCTTTTAATAAAATGCAACTCTGTAAACAGAATAAGTAATTAAATGAAATAATATGACCGCTATTATATCTACGAAGCTATAAAGATTATATCTAGCTCGGCCTACGACCTCACACCTTAAATCTATGCATTTGTATATGATGCCAATTCAACAGTTAACCAAAAGTATTTCTCAAAAATATTTTCCTTTTTCAAATTTATCACAAAGTTGGTGCTTAAAACGTAACTCGTTGTGGCTGGCGCTTCCTCTATGTAATGTATATCTTATTATTTAATAATAATAATTTATTTCCAACATCAGGTAAACCCAATTACATGAAAATGTGGTATATTTAACGAACAACATACAACCGATGTACTTGTAAAGAAAAATTGCTTCATTACTTTTTTAAAGCATTTATTCACGACAAATTAATGATCAAATCCTTTAAAGCCTTTTACTTCATTTACCTTGAAATAAAATTGTGGGATTGAATGAAAGCTGAAATAATTTTTTCTTTTCGAAAGTTGTATAGTTAGTTCTTGTATGTATATAGGTTTATGCGACTAAAGTAGATAATCAAAACTTTATCCTATACTAAGTTTGTAATTTACTCGTCAGTGATTCAAACTATAGGAGGTGAAACAAAGCTGAAATATTGATTTCCAAGACCTCTTTATAATTCAAACTATACCTATAGGATAGCAAATACCCTTCCTTTATACTTTTTCAGTTTATCATCGCACTTTAAATAATAATTGGTTGTTTAAATAAGTTAGTGAGGTCATGGATCCAGAATAGAGAATTTTTTATAGGGTTACGTTAAACTTTAAATTGGATTATCATTTCAATACAATGAACTAAATCGTATAATTTTTCAAAAAAAATTCATTTGCATTTTTACCACGATGGAAAATTCTTGCATTTAAATATTTCAGCATAATATTTTATTTTTGATTTGTAGCTAACTAATACATCAACAACTGTCTGTGCTAACTTTATTTTCAAAAAGCTGTCAAATAATGTAAGCGGATAGTGTAGTAAAAGCTCTCCCCTTCATGGAACTATTTTCACATCATGAGCTTTAAACCATTAAGCTGCGATAAAGGAAACTCTCCAGATTCGTAGTACATCTTGACCTGTTGTAGGTCTTATATAATTCAAAGGAAATAATTCTTTTAAATGGATTTTTTCTTTTTTGAAAACTAATGAAGTAGTTCAACTTACGCTTTCCCAAATGTTGCACGAGAACTGCGTTTGAATTAATTCGGGAGTTGATGTTGTGAAAAAAATGATCTATTATTTGTGGAAGTGCTTTAGAGGGTTTATTTCATGAAAACAATGAACTAACTCGTGTTACTTTAGTTTTTACATTTACAAATTATCTTTTGTTCTGTTTGCTAAATAAATAATTTTTTATTCCCTCTTCGATAAAATGCATTAGGGCGTTAATAATGCAGAGCCGTATTTTTGCAACGTGATTGATTAGCAGATACAATAAAAGAAATTTTATTAAAAATTAATAATGACATCTTGAAATATAAAAAATGTAAAGGTGTCTGTCATTGATAAATATCAACGAGGACTCGTGAGAGTTGATTGTGATATTGAGTGAAGAATAGTAAAATACAGTGAGCCCGTGTTCCTCTCGAGTGAAGAGGTAACACATATTCGAACGTTATCAGAATCGCAAATTATATTCGTGACGTGTTTTAGAAAACTATCAATACTGCATTTCTGCCGACGGCGTGACGTCACGCAGCGTCGTTCAATCAATGCAATAAAGAGAGAAAGCATGGTACATCGTATCCTAGGTAACCGGAGGCAAGTGGATGGCGCGTGTTGCCTATGGTTACGTTACGAACATACCCATATGTACAGGTAACTCGTGTAATTTTCCAGACATTTCCCAAAAAATAATCAAGCTTTTTTGTAGCTAAAAATTTAATGAACTTCAAAAATAGGATTTTTAATAAAAATTTTTGAAATAAACTTGTTAAATACCTATGCGCACAATATTAATTAAAATGTAAGAAAAATTTAAAAAAAACTTAATATAAAATTTCCAAGTGCTCTTCGAAATTTTGCTAACAAATTGTAAATTTTTTGTTACTATAAATTTAATTTCAGCTTCACAAAGCATGTTCATTTTGCCTTGTACATACCTTTCAAGACCTTTTGTGTATAAACATGCTCAGTGTTTTATTATTGCCTGACTACGGTATAATGAAATTTTGCCATCACAAATAAAATGAAGATCGAATTGCATGATCAACCTGTATAATTATGTTATCGGACCTGAGAATGTCAGCTATGTAACACTATTGTTATTCAAAATGTTCAATCTATTTAGTGTCGATAACACATTGCAAACGTTGTCATTATTTTACAAAAGGCATAATTACAAATTTCAATTAAAGTATTTACTACCGACTATAATCAAATGTTATTCAAACTTTCATTTTGATTATTTAGCCAGTGAAAGCTTTCATTCGTTGCGGTTAAAAGGTTTAATAAAAACTTTTGAAATGCTAGAAAATTCAATATGTCATATATCATTATAAATAAACGAAAAAAAAAGAAATATGTTTCAACCTTTTTTCTGTCAAATTAAATTTTTATTTAGTGCTTTAAAGAACTACAGGGTACAGCAGCAAGTGTATTATTTTAATTTTTCCCAAATAACTCGAAAACGGTGGACGACATAAAAAAATATTTAAAACAAAAAAAGTTTCCTCTTTCATTCTGAACATTTTCATTCTCTGCAATATTTATTATATTTTTCACCAATTTTGAGTTATTCGCAATTTAGGAACTAAGTTAGTCATAATTGAGCTTTCATGCTTATGATGCTGGGGTATCGTGAAACAATTTAAGAAAATTGCTCTCGAAGTTTGTTGCGTGAATGAGTCAGAAAGGTTAACTTTAAAAAGTTATGTAATTTTAAATTCTTCAACTTCTAAAAAAGAAAATTTTCAAGTTTAAACAGTTGAAGCCGCAAGTTTTTCTTTAACCAAATTTCATATCGGGAGTTTTTTAAATATTTTTATAATTTTAATTTTAACGCTAATTAAGTAGCACATCACGAAATCGTTATGTCAAGTTAATGGCAATTTAAATTGTACTTTTATTTTGCACCTTTATGTATGCTCGCAAAATTCGATATTAAAAATTTTTTTTATAAAAGTACAGTTAAAGGCAATTATGATTTGAACATGACTTCCGGCATGTGACCACCACGACTAATGGTTACGAGGCGCATCCTTTCAGTCCAATTTTTGACCACTTTTTCCAATATTTCTGGCTTTATTTCATACATGGCTTGCTGAATATTAGCCCCCAATGTTTCTAGAGTTGTTGGTTTGTTAGCATAAACCATGGATTTAACATACCCCCACAGAAAATAATCTGGAGGTGTCAAATCACACGATCTTGGAAGCCAATTGAGGTTTTGAAATAATGTTGTCACCAAATTGTCGGTTCAATAAATTAATGGTTTCGTTAGCTGTGTGGCACGTAGCACAATCCTGTTGGAACCATAAGTTGTCAATGTTTAGCTCTTGAAGTTTTGGAAACAAAAATTTATTGAGCATGTGTCGATATCTCACACCATTTACCGTAACGGTAGCTTCTTCCTCATTTCGAAAGACATATGGACCAATGATGCCGTTGGCGTGTATTCCACACCAAACAGTCAATTTTAATGGATGCAATGGAGTCTCAAGATAATGTCCCGGATTGGTCTCACTCCATATACAGCAATTTTGTTTGTTCACATACCCATAACCAGAAATGTGCCTCGTCACTGAACAAAATTTTACGGTAAAAACAATGGATTTACTTCCAATTGGTTGTGAGCCCAATCTACGAACTCACGACGCAATCGACGATCATCAGGCTTCAGTTCTTAAACCAACTGGATTTTATAAGGTAGTAAATGAAGATCTTTCCGTAAAATTTTCCATGTACTGGACGGACAAAACCCAAGTTGTTGAGCACGATGGCGAATTAAAATGTATGGGTCCTGTAGGACACTTTCACTCACAGAACTGATAGCTTCTTCGGTACGCACATAATTTCGTCTTGCTGGTGTTTTTATATCATGCAACGAAGAAGTGGTACGAAATTTGTCTACCACCGCCCGAATAGCTTGGTCAGAAGGTCGAAAATGTCTAGCATTGATAGCATTGTTCAATGGTCAATCTATGCATTACCAAATGCCAAACCTTGCTAAACACAAATGTCAAAAAACTGTTTCCATAGCAATCTTGATTCAATTGTTATCCCTATTGAAAGTTCTCATGCAGCTGAAAAAACACCCTATATTTCATATTTTGAAGTTAATATAAAAAATTCCGAAATATTTTGCATTTAGTACTTCAAAAATGAAATCAATTGTGAACAAAATGTATTTGAAATACATTTATATTATCATTTTTTTCATATTTGAAGTACAAAATACAAAATAGTTTAGAATTTTTTATTTTAAATTTAAAATATGAGATACAATTTATGAGAATATGCACTTTATTTTGAATTTCAAACAAAATTTTCCAACTTACCGTGTGTTTTATTACTACTTTTAATTTAAAATACAAATTTATTTTGCCTACTTATGATTATCCACTCATTTAAACGGTTTTAAGTTGAGTCGATTCTTTATTAATTGCAAGTGACACAGACAATAAATCAAATGTATTTCTTATTTTTAAATTTCAATTTTCTATTTTGTAGATTGGCCAAAAAAACAATCAAGAGTATGCCTAAAAATATTATTTTCCTCGTAACTCTGTTTGATGTTCTTGGGGGGGTATTCCATACCCCCCAAACCCCCCGGTCTCAAAGACCAGCAAAGTGTATGTTCGTCCGGTCATCAATTGTGTTACATCTTGACCGATTTAAAGAGATATAATTATAAAAATTGCTTAGAAACAAGTCCGGGGGGTCTGGGGGGTGTGAAAAAGTGAAAATATTGTAGGGTGTTCAAAAGCATAGATCTAAGATTTTTCAGAGTACAAATAGTGGTTATGTAAAAAATGTCTTGAAATAAAAATGCGCAACAAATTAAAATTGTCGGCTTTCTAATGCTTCTAATGCTAATTACATTTGCCCAGGGAGATGATTTATTTCTTAAACTTTCGAGGTCGTCTTGAGCCCCCCCCCCCCCCCTACTTTACTCGTGGTAACTTTATGGTGTGGTCATTTATGTGCAGTGGATATTATGTGCACATCGCGTCATCACTGCCTTTCATAAAAACTGACTACTATACCCACAATAAATGTCCTTTTTTTCGGAAGCGAGTGCAAAATTATAAAATTTATTGCTAATTTTGCTTTAAACTTGCACCCATAGAAAATGAAATACATGGCTTAAAAATAAAATTATTTTAAACCCAGATCAGGGCGAGGCAGGAAAAGAAGACAAGAAAAAGTTATACTAGGTAATAATTATCAAAAAAAGTATGGTTTGAGTTTTAATACGTCTACAGTGTTCACCTATATCTAAAAAAGTCTAAATTGAAATAAACAGTTGGATTGTCATAGGGAGAGTAATTTGGAGTGGGTAGTAGCATTGCGACTGTCAGGTACAATCTATAAAAATTGAAAGGAACTTGGCTCTTGTCATATTCTTTGGTTACTAAAAATATTAGTTTTAACACGTTGAGTGTCACGGCAATTTTCAGAAATCTGGTCTAAAATGACCACTTGATTTAATCACATTGTATTAAAGTAAACACAGGACGAGATAACTCGTAGTTAGCGTCCTAGAAAAGAACGCAATCTACGAGTTATCTCGTAGTTGGCAGTCAACGTGTTAAACGGTGTAAAAATAGACGTTCTTGCAATTCTGTTATTACAGTTGACATTTCATCTTAGTTGTTAGGTCCTTAACATAATTAATTCTTAATTTTGAAGTATGAAATTGGCCTATGGTTCATGAAAGGGAGATTGATATGCGAGGTGAATACTTGACAGTAAAAAATGAAACGGAATTTAACTCTATTCAAACTCTCACCCACCTAACGTTTTTCTTTTTTAAGGGGGCATATCTCTAAAATGGGTTTTATAACTTAGAAAAAGTTGTCAACCTAAAGCTCTTGTCAAAAAACTATTAAATGTTCAAAAACTAAACTTGAAATGAAAAGCTGGGGAAAAATATAAATCACTAATATAACCTTATTTCAATAGAGAAAAAAATTAAAGAGGAATTATTATTTTTGGATTAAAAGAAAAAAAGTTTCTACAAAGTTCTACGTAATTATACGAAAATGTATTGATTTCCATTTTAAAAAGTTATTAAAAGGTTACTAATTTTAACAACAAAATTTAAGATATTCTTGTTTGGAAAAATTTGTTATTTCAATTTGAAATTAATTTTACATAATGTAATACCTAATGTTAATTTTAATTTAAGTGAAAATTCTGAACGAATTATACTTAGTTTGTGTAAATGTTCTATTTATAAAGTTTAAACCTTATTAATTAATTATAGTATGTATTTAACATGTCTCTAATTAACTCGGCCCTAATTAACTTAAATCTGTCTGATAAAATTGTACTAGTATTTTACGCTAAGGTAAATTAAATTTATTTTAACAACTTTTGTGTTAAGTTTAAACACACAATCATGCAATATGTGATACGCAGGAATGAATTGTGAAAACAAATCAATCGTATTAATATTTGGTTCATAAAATTCACTTGAAATGGAATAGACGTATCTGAAAGTGCAAATTGCAACTCATTTACGTATAATTAAATGGTAAAATTAAAATTTACAAAAACAATCGGTATGTTACACAAGAACGTAATATGTTGACTTTTTCATCTTGTAAAAATGTACATTTTAATTAAAAATTTAATTAATAGAATATAAAACAAACTGAAATTATTTGAAATGCGATTTACAATTAAGTAATGACATGACAATTTACGAGATCAAGAACTCGACATACGAGGAATCGTGTAATGAAAACCTTGTTTTAGTACATAATTTTAATTTTTCTTGGTTAGACATTTTGCTTGGTGTTTATTTCTATTTTGGCCTTAGTTTGAATGGAAATACATTTTGTGAACCACCCCAGGTGTGGTTCAATATTAGCATCTGCAGCAAATAATTACATTTTAGTACTGTTGCATATTTTAGTGACAATGATGTCTGGTAAAAAGGAAGTATTGTAAATCAATATTTAACCGGTTGAGTGGTGTGTCCATTTCAACCATTTCCATTAACCGCAAAATAACTCCAGATTCTTATAATTGGTCGTAGGGTTGCATAAATCCAAAAATTATTTATTGATTACTCATGCATTGTTTGGATTATCGTCGAATATTATAAAGATTACATTAGGAACACAAACTTCACGTTTTTTATTAAAAATTTCAGGTTTTTTTTTGTTTCTATTCAGTTAGGGGTAAAACAAAATTTTTTATTTCGTAAGTAGAATGAACTTGTAAGCTTTGTATTTTTTAAAGCTTGAAGCTAATTTGTTTAAAGGGTGTGTATTTAAGGTAATTTGAATATCGTTGAACGCTCTAAAATGTTCAGCAAACAACCACTAAGGATTTAGTTGTTGATTATCATGAATATATTCATGTAGGGTATTGAAGTATCTGAGTTTTTTTATTTAATGTAAATTATTTATAAAAGCAACTTGAATAAACAAAAAGGATGTTTATATCTTTAATATTGTTTTTGAATTAATAAATCCCTACCTCGAGATATTTTACTCGAACGATATCTCCTGTTTCTACAGCTGCAATTAATCAACACTGCTTAATTGCTTAATTAACTAAAATCTAAGTGTAATGTTAAACTTAATGGATAATTAGGGTATTAGTTCGACAAATACCTAATATATCGAACAATTATAATTGCTACAGTATTCTGAACTGAAATACCGCTATTTATACAAAGGGCGAAATGAAAACCCTGAGGGTATTTAGTTGGCTTCTCCACCAGATATTAAAACTTATGTCAATACATTTTCTACTCTTATTTACGCGATTTAAATTTTACGAGAAAAACAGGTGAAGCGATATTTAAGTCGCTTTCCTTCCTTCAAATGTGCAGCCGAATAGAACATGAAAATTATGGAAGGAAAACCTAAAATTTAAATTTCACTGTAATATATTATTAATAGTTTGTTTACTCAAAATTCTATATTAAACCAACCATATATCTCACTGAACAGTTAAATGAAATGAAGTTGTAAAATTTAATTATGTAATTAGTATAATGTCTATATAGCTACTTAAATTATACAGTAAATACTAAAATCAAATAAACGATTAACACGGAATTTGACGTCTAACTAATTATCGTAGTACATAATAAACCTCTAATATTGCAAATGCATCTAATCTTTCGTTCAAACGCGCCGAAGTAGCACAGCACCCTTGAAAAAAAAGTATCCAATAAATCATGGAGAACTACCCTCGCTTATGCAGCAATAATTTATTTTTGTTTAATTAGGTGTCTACCTGAAACTGATTAGTAGCATCGTAAATTTCTGAACGATATAAAATTGTGATTAATAGTTTTATTTTTTTTTATATTATTTAAAAACGAAACAAATAATCAATTACTATTTACTTTTTTATCATTGTGAGTTTTGCAGCGATCAATCAAATTTTATAACTTAAATTGATGATTATCGAAGTAGACAACCTGCCAATTATTACTTCAAATAATCAATATGAAATATTCCATTTTTACGTGCGATTTAATTTTGTTATAATTGCTTAATGAATTAGTACTTAAATTTGGGTTTTCCATTTCATAAATTAATTAATCTTGGTTTTAAAACACAAAAATGAATTAATTATTATGGAACTACTCAAGTTTTCACTTTTCATTAAATGTAGCTAATTAATTAAAAAATGTAATTTCTTTGGTTACGTAAAAAGATCCGTATAATTAGTAATTACCACAAAGAACGTGTAAAATAAGTAAATGATCCAACCATTTTTATCAATCTTCTTCGTTTCCTACTTCCTTCTGAATCATTTATATTCTTTTCAGACTTAAATGAGAATCATTAGCCCAAATAGTTCTCAATAAATAAAAGCTTACAAAAGTTTAATCTGAGAGTTGCTACCTAATTTTGAGATAAAATAGTTTATTTTACCAACAATGCAATTTTAATTGCTATTTGCTCTACCTTTGATCGATCATACATTGCTTGTTAAAAACTGGAGCAAACACTGATTTCAAATTTATGTAGCACTAAATTTTCTATTAACTTTTAGGTAGTTTTATTTAATGATTATATTGAAATTTATGTTCCCAACATTGGCATGTCGGATTATAACTTAAAATATCATCTATAATTTACGGTAAACTGTCCAAAAGTTCTAAGGCTTTTAACTTGAATATTTAATAGTTTTTTGGTTAATTAATGCCAATGATTAAATTATTAATTGCAGGTTAAGTCACATAAAATAGTAGGTAAATAAAAACATAAGAAAAGTTTACCTTAATTTTTAAATAATACATAATTGCCTTTTCGTATTTAGAGTCAGGTAGAGCTAATTGTTTATTAAAATTTGTTTTCCACTGCAATTACAGTTGATATTTTTTAAAATCATATTTTTAATTAGAATATTTTAAAACTCTTTGAAATACGAAATACCGTTACGATCGTGATACACTTTGTGATCCAACCTTATTTCTTTGATGGAAAGCGTTTTATCAGTAACTAAATTATTTGGTGCATTTGCATCTAATTATCACCGCGAACTAAAATCTTTGAAACTCTAATAGCATTGTACACGTCGGCGTCGTCAATATATAATGTTATTCCGTTTTTCAAAAGGAAAGTTTTTAGTTTGAAATTTGATATAGTAGCTATGTTTAGTATTACAAAAATTCCAATTGTGTCACTGCAATAACGACGCTTTTCATTAAAATAGTATAAGATATTCCAACTTTATAGGAGTTTTCGAAACACCTGATGTAGTTCAAAAAAATATTAAAAAGTGGTATGGAAAACGGAGTATACCAAAAGAACTACATCATTTTGTGGTTGGATGACGTAAGTTGATTTGCAATTGCTGATGTTTACATTGCGGACTTTGTGATGATTGATATATGATTTACTATTCAATATCTACGAAGATCACTTCGGTGTTACTAGATGTCTTCTGGCCAAGAACCTTTGAAGTTTAATCTATTTGAATTATTCTATTAACTACGACGATTTACATATATATAAAGTCATCAGCAATAATTAGCCCATAGTCTCTATATCATTAGTTATTTTCAGAAATAAATAGTTCAATAAAATCTCAAATGCTTTATCTTAACCACACGAACCCATTTTTAACAAAATTTGTAATGAATTAAGCAATTTAACCTTATTTTATAAAATCTCCAAACAAAGAAGGCAACATCACCAACTCATTTCAGTTCAAAAACTTCATGATTGAGCTTCCACTCTTTGTTAAATATCTTCATAAGCTGGATTGACAGCTAAACTTTCAATGCCACATTCTCGTACTGTAATATTCATTCCCACAAAATTCAGTTCAAAAACAGTTCATCCTCATAATAAAAGAGAAGGTCCAGCAAAGAGGAATGATATGTAAACTGCAATTTATTTAGTATACCTATATAAAATAAAGGTAAAGTTTAATATGCGTAATCTTAGGTATCATTTCCTTGACAGTTTGTAAACTCTAATAGTAATTAACTTTTTTTTTAAATTTATTTCCTTATAAAGTCATGGCAAAACGGAGACTTTTTCTTTGCTGTAGTTAATTCCAAATGTCTCAATTGGTCTCAAATTTAACATGCATAAACTTATGTAGTATTTCAAGATTGACAGGTTTGATATCTAATGGTCAAATTTGGCACAAAATATTTAAATCAAATATTTCTCTGTCAAAATGATGCCTGATAATTTGGTGCCAACAAATTACTGCTCGACACATGAAATTTAATAGTTTGTTGTTTTAATATTCGTATGAATTAATTGTCATTTTAAATAGCACAAATAAAAGTTGGTAGTTGGTACTCAAGAAACCAAGGTTGTCACAAATTTCTGCAATGTGGAGGTGAGATATACTTATCGAAGGTCAAGTTGTAGATATTAATAAGTACAAGAACAATATTTAGTTGCAGCTGTAATGTTTATTTCAAATTTAATATTTTAGTTTAGATGCAAGAAAAGATCCTTCACAAAAAGCGCTCCGTTTTGCTCTTTTAAATTAAAAAAAAAAACAACTGTTATTTTATTTGGAATTAGGTTGATATTAAAAAGGGCTTAATTCAAGCTTAACTGCATTGTTTTTAGTAATTAGCGGGAGTTTATGGTTTAGAATTAAAGCTGATGCGAATTTGCATTTAATTACTTCTACAATTTTAAAATAGATTTACAATGGCCATAGCGGGGCATTTATGATTAGTAACCTTTGCTGTGCAAAATTGAATAATATAATTTTATAGAAAGTTTGGCTACAAATTAGTGCACTACTAAGTTGCCATTTAAGTCCTGGAATTATTTTAACTGTTACTTAATATTTAAAGATTTTCAAGTTACTGTTGGTTTAACAGAGAAAAGCGTGAACAGCTTATGATAGAAGAGTTATGCTAGGAGTTAGCTTAAGAGATAGGACAATAAGTACTGAAATAATGTCACAAAAGTGACAGATATAATCAGAAGAATAGCAAGTCTGAACTGGAGTTGGAAGGGACATGTCGCAAGATAGTCATGCGAAGAGTGGCCATTTTGCATTTTCCAGTGGAGCCCAAGACTAAGAAAAAAAAGTGTAAGTAGACCACAAAAAAGATGACTGGAAGATCATAGTACCAAATTGCTAAAGATATGAAGGCTTGGAAGAAGTTAAAGAGGTCCATGTTCAACAGTGGGAAAAAGACGGTTGTAAATAAAAAGAAGAGTTAGTGTAAGTTGCCATGACTTAATTAGGAATAATTATGAATACTAAATAATCAAGTCAAATTACCTCGCGGGTTGCATAAAATGACATCGGCTGGTCAGACTTAATTCTTACGGCTAGCTTTCGCTGCGTTTTTTTGACATTCCCCTACTTGTAGGTTTCCAAATTAATTTAACTTAAGAAAAATGGAAAGTGTAAAACCAATTCATCTAGCTTTTGATAATGAAAAAGCTTACAGACCATCCGATTGATCAAAATTCTCATATGCCGAGCCGATAACAATTATTTTACAGATAATTCAAAATCTTTTGCAGTTTTGACCGTTTATTTATTCCAAATTGACATTTTATGTTCTTTGCTATGCTTTCCAATTGGGACACACTCAATTTGCAGAAGCTATGATGTATTTATTTACAATTACCTCAAAGGTATTACGTTATAAGATATTGATGGCTTCTAAACTATTGATGTAGTTTTATTTGGAATTAGAATCTAGTGAATAAAATTACTGGAGAACTACACCGTCAGCTAGACTTCTCTTCTTCTATTTCCAGGAGGAATAAAATTTCTGAATACAATGGAATTTGAGTATGTGCACTCCAGAGTTTGTTAGCTAAAAGTTAACTAATTTGTTAATGAACTTCATGTTACAGCATAGAATTCCTGTACCCCTAAGGATATCTACACGAAGTTGTTACAATGGATGTAAAACATTTAGGAATCGGGGCTGTAAATTAGTAATATATTTTCAAGGTAAGCGACTCAGGTTTAATAAAAAGGTAAAAAAACTAGCGCTGTTATGTGGTTAGAAGTTAACCAGCAGTTAAAAAATATTCAAGTAGAACCAAGTAAATATCTCGGTTAGTTATGTAAAATTGAATAGATAAGTCAAAATCTCATGATTTTTAAGGTCAAAGTGAAAAAGTGCACTAAATTGTAGTTATTTTAGTTTTTACGTAAAAATATATATATTATAATAATGTTGTTCAAATTAAAATAAAACGATTACATTAGTATAAAACTGTTACCATGATAATACGACAAGATAACGATAGTAGTACTTTGTTTTGGTTTGTTGCTATGATTCAAATCGCGCTTTATTGATTTTATTCTTAATATCATTAAATACAACTCTACTACTTGTGATATTATAAGGGTGACTTGTATAGATCTAGTTTAAAATTTTAAACTGTAGATTAACCAATCACAATAGTCAAAATCCGAGTTTAAACCATAGTTACCGGTTAAACTTGGACTATACAAGTCAACCTAAGTGATAAAAACCTTTTTATGACATATTTCCAAAAAAGGCGGAGAACACAATTTCCGAAAACTACATAATGCTAAGAAAACAGTAGATACTTCGTAGTAGTAAGAAAAAATTTAGTTCAGTTATTAACAATAATATAAGATTAACATATTATGTTACTATAACAGATAATATTAAATAACTGTAGGCTAAATCTGATTTGCAATACGGTAATTGTTATTGCACTTAGTTTACAGAAAGTCAGATTTGTTTCTAGATCAACCCACACACTATAATAAATTCCAATTCAACAGTTTTGACTTAGTAATTTTACATACACATTGTAAGACCCTACAGTTTAACGTAAAATTTAAACCACGTAATAAATAATTGTGTAGTACATGAAATTCCCCTTTTAGGTCCATAGTTTAGTTATAATTCCACCATGAAACCAAGAGTCGTCCAAAATTCCTAAATAAAAATAATACCGTTTTTGAAATCGTCACTGAAGTAATAGAAATAATTAGTAGTTCTAGTAAGACGTAATGTTCTACTTTTTGTAAGATTTAGTTTTATGCAACCCATTTTGCACTAACATTAGTGTCTGTCAATTTAAGCGGTTTACTTTGAGCATGAGAATGTAAGACCACGTATTTAGTTGTGTAGTTAATAGAAATTACAAATGTTTTGGATTCATTCATTGATTAAATCTTAAAATGTTAATTCAGTATGAGCTTAGTTGAAACCTAAAAATAGTTAAAGCTTCGAAATATTTGTTATTGTTTAGTGATATGTTAATAATAGATCAGCAATTCAGAGGTGAATTAATTTAAATTTATTTATTATTATTTACTTGGGCATTAATTACTGTAATTGTAGAAAATCAACTTTTATTTTTGAACTGAAATTGGAAAAAATGAAGATTTCGTTTTTGCTCCTCGGTCTTTAATTGAACCACTTATAAGTTACCTACTACTCAAAAAATGAAGAGTATAAAAAGAAATATATTAAATTTAATTATGCTGAAAGATATCAATATTTGAGAATTTTGATACTTTGAAACATATTATATATCTACCTAACTGTAGAGTATGTACGGATTTAGTTCTCAAAGTGAGTTTGTACTCGGCACTGTTCAGTGTAACCACATATAGGAGGCTCTTTATCTCTGCGTGTTCTCAACTCAATGTTTACAAGCAAAACACTCAAATCACAAAAGCAAACTGATATTTTGTGTTTCCAAAATACTTATCGAAGCTTATCTACAAACTCTCTTCTGAGATTTGCTCCAACTTTTACTTACTTTCTAATTCTTCATACTAAGCAATTA
This sequence comes from Rhagonycha fulva, assembly GCA_905340355.1. Lineage (NCBI taxonomy): Eukaryota > Metazoa > Arthropoda > Insecta > Coleoptera > Cantharidae > Rhagonycha > Rhagonycha fulva. The sequence continues at coordinate 44,671,251 of HG996556.1, forward strand.
AAATACATAATCATGTCAGCATAATACGGAAAAATGAGCGAAAAGTCGAGTAAAATAGTATTTGGAAATAATATCAAAAAGTTTAGAAGCTTCAAGTTTAATCTTTAAATTATTCCTCTATGCAATGAGCTTATTTTAAATTGAATCATTATCCAGATTGGATTAAGCTTATGGATAATTTTAATGAGAAATTTATTTGAAAACGCTTTTCTTATACACTTATTTTTCCGTCTGTTTATCTTCTTATGAAAGAATAGAAGAACCCATATATAGGTACAAAACCGATGTTATTTATTTTCTTTTACTTAATGGAAAACATCACGCAATTTATGCTGCAATATTTCTTTGCGCTGCGGTTTAATAAAAATTGCAAGAAAATTTCTTCAGTTTATTAATTTTCAGCGAGAATAAAAACAAATTTTTCTTTGTTTCAATTTCAAAGAAAAAGTAAGACCTAATTACGTATAACAACAGGTAAGTGAAAATAAAATAAAAACCACATGACAGTGTAATGAAAATTTTCTCACCGAAGAATTAGCAAAGTAAGACAACACGAAAAGGCATACTAAGAAATCATGAACAAAACGGCGTTAAAACTTTGGTAATAATGGGAAAGTAATTTTCATAAGATACCTCGAACTTAAACTTAGAAAACATTGATTAAAAGTTGTAAACAAAAAACGCTAAAGAATTTGCTTGAAGTGCACAACATCAACTTTGATCTTTACATGTTTTCCTTAATTTACTGAAAAACTGTTAGGTAAATGAAACCAATTTTCTCAAAGAAATATTGTTTTACAAATTCGGGGTTATTAAATTTTTTTTACCAAGGACAATGCTAAAAACTACGATAGAATGAAAGATAATGCTTCGTCGTGGAATGAAAATGAAAAGGTTATTTATTTTTTTGTTATATCTCATTCTATTTTCCATCAATTAGAACACGAAAATTCAATCAGAAATAATTAAAAATTGATGTGGTTTTGCAATCGCGATTAAAGAAATAAAAAACTGGCATTGAAGAGTTAATAAAATAATGAATAAATCTGGTATAGCTGACTAGATATAGAAAGCACTATCCATATTTACTGGTATTATTAAATTTTCACTACGTATGAACATTTAGCTTCCCGTTGTCGACCTGGATATGTCAGATAGCTTGTCGTTTTGCTGCAAACGAATTCAATTAAATACCGTCCATCCATCCTCAGCTGGTCCCCTTTATTCAATGAACGTAATGGAGCACATCATTCAGTTCAAGCAAACTGTATATTATGCATTTTCTCGAATCACTTTGACTTTTTTGGGAATCCAACCTTTACTTATTGAAACGTTTTCTATTATACGTTACAAACGTAGAACTCAAAAAGATTTCTTTCTTGTTATAACAAAACCGTTATTTATCCGCGAGTAAACACTACAAAATTTGATTTAAATCGAATGGAAAATATTTAAATAAAATTTCCATTAAGAATTTTGTGTTATGCTTACTTTTATTTGCATAATGCCTCTGGTAATTGTAACTTATTTGCATGCACAAATTACGGGAATACAAATTCCAAACAACACCTGTAGTGCTTCTACGCTTTTATATTGCACTCCTGGTGTTTTCAGATTGAACCAAACTAATAAAAAGCTTACAATGTGATTAAATTAAATTAGTTCATTATTTACTATATACAACATAATAAAGATATAAGTAATAACAGCACATTATCCTGTTATCCTTGCAACTTTTTATGTTACTAAACATTTTTAATTCCGCCAGTAATTAAATCTAACAAATTGTGAGCTTAATTAAATTCAATTACAAAATTACAATCTGTCGTAATCGTTTTTGAAAATAAACGTTTTTGAATACTAATCACTGACAAACCAATTACGAACAAAGCCATTTGTGTGGTCACAAGAGATTTAAAAATTAATTTAAAAGGTAAAGTTATTTCAATACACACAACATATTGGTTAAGCAATTTTAGTAAAGAGTAAATTTGCATCGGAATAATCAATTAAAAATATTACAAACGGTTTATTAATGAATTGCAATAACAATCGAATAATTCTTAAAAAACTAAAGTGAATTCTATTAAATTATACGCTACGATTACAACTGAAACCTTACGTGAAAAAAAAATCGATTTTGAAACCATCTAACACAGAAGTATTAGCGCCTAAACATTTTATTTAAAGAAAATGACAACTCAATTTAGTAATTAAAGTATTGATTAAAATTAATCCACACCATATATTTGTTATTAATTTAACAAAGTTTTGCTCCCCGTAAAAGCTTTTTCATTGTGTATATTTCAAGATGAGCATACACACACACTATTTTTTGCTTTTAATTTAATTAAAGTAATTGAAAGCTCTATCAACCCGCCTGCGGCTCAATAAAACACAATGATTATTAAAATACAAAAAAAATATGTATAATAAAACAAGTGGAAGAACAACAAATCGATCGTTTCATATTGGAAATTTAGTTTGAGTTTCCCACGCCCCTCAAGCAATCGAGTTTGTGTTTATGTGCAACAATATTTTAATGCTATTTACATTTTGTTATCATATGTATGGGATCACTTACATCGGCACAGCTGTGATAGCAATTTTGTCATAATTTTGAACATTTTACGAAAATCAAAATATTTAGCGAAGCAAAAATTCTAAATAAATAAATATAAAGAAGGCATTTCTATTGAATTGAAAAAGTTGTTCTGAATCTTTAGAACAATTTCAGTATTCGGATCTTAAAAATAAGTATTTCCTTGTTTTTTTGTAATGCTCATCAGCTTACGTTTATTTGTCTTCTTCATTCATGTCTATAATAAAAACCAAAATTTGTTATAGAAAAACATTATTGATATATCCACTTAGTTTGGTGTATAACACAAAGTACACCACTTTATACCTGAATTTTGTATGGCCTGGTTCTGATTTCACGTTAATTTGTAGTTCTTATTATAAGGGGCAATGCACACTAAATCGTCTGTCTGTGACTCTTGCATTTTCTAACTTTTTTCCTTCATCAAATGTTTTAGAGTGATATAAAAAAATATTTCAAACCAATTTTTAGAATGTTTTGTGACCGTGACGACCGATTTCGATTAGAGTAAAAAATTGTTTAATAAAAAATAAAATTATTGAGATACAAATCAGAATATTGCATTTTTAATCACTAGGGTTACATTAACTAATCCGCGCAAACTTTACCTGTCAATGTTACTCAAACCGATAACAATCCGCTAAAGTTAACATTCAGTTGATAATTACCCTGTCAATTAAAATTTAATAGTTACCCATGAAATAAAATTTTGTATTGTCAAACATACCTAGAATAATTTAATCGACTTAGATTTGACCATTCAAAATTTTATTTCATAGGTAAATATTGAATTAAATTTGACAGTAGGTAAACAACTGTGATGTGGAATTATAATTCATTTAATATTCTTTTTTTAAGTTATTGTACATTATATTGCTTATTTAGGAAGTTATCTTACCAAATGTAGCTCGTTCAACGATAAATTCTTATAATTTTGGCTAATAATTTTCTCAAGTGTGTTGCGTTAACACGGCGTCGGGCAGTTACTAAGCAACACACTTGAGAAAATCGTTAATCAAAATTATTGCGTAATTATCATCGCTCTTGGTATACTATAGATGACAATTGTGATGACGCCGATTGCTATATTTTAAACCGTACGACCAAATCAAAATACAATACTTATCAATTTAACTTTATAATAAGTGTGGTGGTTAAAATGAAAACTGTTAATTTGCCACTGATGACCGTTACCATTTTATCTAAATTTGTACACTAAAGTTCTTGATAAAATAAATTTTAAGACCATTTTCATTAGGATCGAAGTCGTATTTTAGGATACACATATGTCATACACATTTTTGACCGCTTTTCTGGGAAATCTTGACAGCCCCCGAATTAAATTGCCTCTACCGTCATAACAATTTAATTTAAAAATAATCTGAAAATTGAATAATAACTTGAGAGTAATGCCAAATTTCGGTACGGGCATAATCAACATAGTCTCAAAATTTGTTTTCATCAAAAAATTTATGTGCAAATTAAAAAAAAATTGCTAACGACCATCAGTGTCCAATAATTAACAGATAATTTATTTATTGTCGCATAAATTCTAATATAAAACAAATTATATTTTTGTTTAGTTATATAAAAAACCTAAAATCGACCAAAATCAAATTTATATAAAAGTTTTTATAAGCCTTAACTTTATTGTGGATTATAGAAGTTTTGAAAACAAAAAATTATGCCAAAATATTCTTAAAAAAAGTCTCACTAAATTGTTAAATCTTCAAATTCAGTAGCGGCATCTGTTGATAATTTTCTGAACTACATTAGAAAACTCAAAATTTCCGATAAGGTTTGAGTATCCGATAACAACAAAATTATAAAAGAAGGAATGATAATTTTGATATTTAAACAGAAGGTTCATTACTAACCAAAATAAACTTATTACTAAATTGAGATGCAGTCAGCTATATTTGAGGTACAAAAAGCGTGATTAAGATGGCCGATCTTTATTAACTTTGAAAATTAATGCAAATATTATTTGTGAGCAAATAAGTACTACCCTTAATTACATAATTACTTGCAGTATCAGATTAGCAGATGACTTCTAAATTCGAATGCTTTTGCACCAATTGAAACCAAGAAGTACAATAATATAGAAATTTATTATGCATTTCAATATAATGGCGTCATTTGTTGACTGTTTTTCAAGCTATAGAGCAGGGGGTTTGAAAATCAACAATATGGAATTACCAACTATAATATGGCTGAAGAAACGGATTTGGATTTAGATTCAGATTTACAATTTTTTTTGAGCTTGCAAATCTATTCTGAAGACCTTCGAGTTGAGTTGGGGTTTAAAAATTTTTGTATATAACTAAATATTTTCAATTTTTTGAGACGGGTCAGATTTTGGCACAGTCCGATTTTTTTATGATTTCCTATAAAATGGAATTTTTAGCAGTAGTTAGATTTAAGGCGCCTGTGTTATTTTTTAATTTTTTGATTATGAGTTTTAATACCATTTAGGACTTCCCGGTGGTCAAAATATTTTTTAGCCTAATTTAGAACACATATTTGTAATTGTTTTCATTGTTTGCTTTCAAAAATTCCCTTAAAAATGAATATTTTACAAAATTTTATATCTTATTGAAGATTTAGTTGGTCCACTGTAAAATTGTAAATCTGAATATCAGAATCCAAGTCTAAATCCGTTTCTAACTTCAGCCACATAAAATTTAGAAAGTTTTGAAAATTTGTTTTGTCATCTTACGATGTATTATAAATGATATGAGCAATTTTTTTCAAATAGTGAGAACCCAGTCAAACATAGTAAATGGGAAACTCATGTGCTTCTCACATCAGATTATATATTTAATTTTTTTTTGATTTATAAGGGTAATGCAATACTCTCATGGGAAAAGCACATGAGTTTTCTATTTACTACGGTTGACTGTGTTCTTCACTATTTGAAAAAAATTGCTTATAGCATTTATAAAAAATCGTTAAAGTGACAAAACCAATTTTTAAAACTTTTTAAATTTTAACTATGGAATTTCATTATTCAGTTTTTATGATTATAAGATGCAGATTTGACTTGATTATTAGCAAAACATAATATATTGCAGTGGTATTTTATTTTAATTTATTTTATTTTTATAAATCTTTAAAAGCGGTAAAATAATTTTTTTGTGTTTTAAAATCGGAAATTTTAAATAAAAAAAAATAATAAAATAAATAACAATAAAGAGAAAATAAGAAAAAGTAAAATATTCTTTTTTACTGTTTCCCTTTTTTCATTATTAACGGAGGCTGATCGGTTTTTATTTAGCTCTGCTTTGTGTAGCGTAATTGCCATGTTTATGGTCTACTCAATCATTTTAAGGAAAATCACGTCGTAATTGGCAGGTATATTATTTTTGTTGAATCATTGTGCAATTTAACAATAATAATTTCAGTTTTCTACTATCTGATTTTATTACGTTTTTTGGTGTGATTTTATTACGATGAAGTTGGTTTGTTTACAAAACGACGACTTCGTACTTTATTTATTGAGTGAATTCAAGTGTTGGATATTTATTTGATGGCATGCGACTTGGCAGTTTATTTGTATTAACCACCTTAGAAGTATTTTAGTTGAAATGGGTTTCATTTCCGAGTTTTGCTCGTTTGATGAGTTTGTTGTGACAGTACATGCAACATTGTCACCATTTTTTCACCTGTCATGTTTTATTATATTTAGCCAATGTTGAGAGTTGAGGAGAACAAAAGCTGTAAAAACACAATGATTAATATACTCTAGGTGGTCCTAGTGCTTCATAAAATTTGGTTCAAGTGGAATTCAAACGCCGGATTATTCAAAATTTCTGTATTTAATTTTATATTTTTTGCTGGGGCAACACTCCGTAAGACCGATTGCAAGGTTAACTGTTAAAATTCAAATATGTTAGCATTTAAACAAGTTTGTTTGTTACCATTAAATAAATTGGTTTTTGTGACTATGGCGTAGCCGTTTGGGGATATAATGGACCTCTCGTACATTGTTTAGGCGGCATTCTAACCTATAAAATAATTCATTTAGTTGAACCTGGCTGAACTAAACAATGTTTACAAAAAGAAGGTCTGTGTTGATATATGATTACCAATTCATTAAAAACTAATCAGTGTATTTATTATGTAGTTGTAGGAGACCAGCTCAAAGCATCTTATCCAGTCAAAGACATCAAAGCATCTTATTAATGTAAAAACTTCGAATACATTATATTGTTGTATTACATAATTCAAAATGTTTGTTTTATCCAAAGTAACCATTATTTTGTAGTTAACCGTTTTTTAAAAAAAGAAATTATTACAAAACATTATCGAAAAAATATGGGGCCTTGAAGGAAATCCTTCTGCAATATGACATGATAGTTTGGCTCTTTCTGTACAATACTTTTATGTCATCTCAAAATAATTCTTTGAAAAATTTTTTCGTACCCCAAAAATGTATAATGTTTTTAAAAATGAAAAGCACTTTTTATAGTAATAAAAAGTTTATAATAAAGAATTATTTCTTTGTGCAATAGTGCAATGGACAAAATGTCACTTAAATTACGTTTTAAATTTTTAACATAATTTCTATGCTTTCAATACATTAATCCTGTTGTATTTTGTTTTGTAAAGCTCTATATTATGTTCAAATTCAAAATTACAGCTTTTATTATTATGTTTTTGAATTACTTGGCTCTCAGTAATTAATTTTCCATGGTTACTTAAGACAATAACCCGAGTATAAAAATTCGTGATATGTCAACTTTGAAACTGGCTATAAAGGCTATTCTACCTGCCTTTTGGTCAAATTCAATTCAAAATCTTATAATTAAAAAAAAGCAAGTTAAAAAAATAACCAAGACTTAAAAGGTATCTGAAATATTTTAATAAAATATTTTATTTTTTTGTTATTTTAGACGTTAATTAAATTTTTTGACAAACCAGAAAATTGCCGATTCATTGTGTGTTTCATATAAAGCTAATGAAAATATAATTAAATATTTTTGCGACAGTATGAAATAAAAGCTTCAAATTAAAAGCAATATTAATTAATTTTCTACTCTAAAATTATTTAATTAAAGTTAAAAATATTTATTGTGAAGAAAATTGATGGAACAGATTGGAGTGGTTTGGTAAATATAAGGTTCTTATTATAATCTCGGCTTATGTCAGGATAGAGTGAAGATTTGTATTAATAAATAACTTTTTAACGCTCTCTACATTATAATGTATTAAAGAATAAGAAAATTTATTTACCCAAATTAGACTCCGTTCGGTGTCTCAACTTAAATAAACTTTTAAAAGTAGAATTTTAAAACTTTTAATTTAATTGCATTTTAAGACTTTTCCAACTTGTGTGTAAAATTTAAAAATTTTATGTTTAAATTTGTAAATTGTCGAAGAGGAGTTTTGCAATTATAAATATTTTTATAAGCAAATGTGCCCCAAGTGGGTACTATTTAAAATTTACTTTATTTGTATAAATTTAGAACGCTTCAAAGATTTATGGTAAAAGTTTAATTTAGTTAATATTTTTCCACATTCTTACCCCGGCGACTACTGAAACAATAAACCCCTAAAATGCGGGAATACAGTAAACTTCTATGTTAACAAGGTTTATACTCACAACCACATTGGAATTTTTTAGAAATTCAAGTTAGACGAAGAAAAATTAATCATTGCTCAGAAATATCCGAAAGCATTTCAATCCTAAAAACGTGATAATAAAAAAAATTATTTCACTAGGCGACTGCAACTGTCACTCCGGTTACGATTTCTGCCATATGAAAAGATGAATATCGTTTAAGTATTTATTACACGACACGTGGTGCACATATTAGAATTTATTGAGATGTAGTATGTCTTTTGGAGTTTTGAATTAGACACCTTTTTACCTCTTTCATGGAACAGAATCTTAATTTTTGCATTAACGTCGCGGATTTTACATATTTAACGATAATTACAATGCCTATTATAGCTTCGCTGAATATTCAACGTAGTAATTATTTAAATAGCACGTTAAAGCTTAATGATTACGGTGTAATGATGTGTTGGTGGTGAACTGTACCTAACCATCTTTGCACATATTTCATTCGCTGTCAGTCTCTATATTGCTCAACCCATCAAAGTTATCTCATTAATAATAAAATTGTATTTAAGCTCAAAACTTAGATAGTGGCGCATGTGTTTCGAAAAAGTCAGATTGTTGTTAAACTGTGATAACCCGCTTTAAATATTTGAACCGATTGAATCCCACTACTGATTTATTGTAAATCATATACTACTTGAACTTTTAATTTAAAAACTATGCGGATTTCCAATATTTAACATAGATATTTTGCTTGACATCTGATGAGAGTGTCCTTATCATAAAATTAAGGTATTACAAGTCATTTTATTCCAAAATTTAGAACTATGTTAACCAAGTGTACTTTAATGGAATTTTAATGTATCAGAAGAAGACACCAATGTACGAGTATATGTGGAAGAAAGAAGGATGTAATACAATAACATGGTGCTTAATTTAAATAAGGTTTTATTACGGAAATGTACTAATATGTGAAACATCTTAATGTTGGTATTAGAGCACGATTTAATTATTATTGATTATGTTATTGTAGCAATTGAACGATGTTACCACTGCATTAGAGATTAAAGTTTAATTTTGTTATCACAAATGTATAATATATTAAGTCCATCATCATTTATCTGAAAGCATTGCTTTTGAAAATTGCAAAGTAGAGATGCAAAGTTAGCTTAATCCTAAAAAATGTTGAACGAATTCTTGCTGAAGATAAACAATTTTTTACCTAATTAAAGATAATAAAATTTGAAAATGATTCTTGTGAAAAATTTAGTTCTTTCAACATAACTTGAGTATATATGGTTTGTGGTTATAGGTAATAACCTCCAAATCAGCCTCTGTAATTGGTTAAGTTACAATGACGTAACACTCAACTTCCGTGGAAAAGACTATATTTATAATGCCTATGATCCCGCAGTTATATTTATTTTTGGAATAAATAATTATTCCAAATTTTAAAATAATAACAAAATAGAAATTCATGCGTAGACTGAGGTAAGGTTTTTACAGTTGAGTAACGTTAAGTTGCTAGGCCACACATAAAACCTTCAAGAAAGTATGCTTAAAGTTTTTACTAGTTTGGTAATAAATAAACAAGCAAATCTGGTATAGGTTAGTTTAAGACATCTTTTCCTGGATATTTTAATATTTTTTATCTTCGACGGTCAGGAAATGAATGATTTAAATACCTTCCGTTTTTCAGATGTCTCGCAGTAACATTCAAATGTAGTTTTTTTCAGTGATAGTAATTTTTACTAATTTGTAAGTTAATTGTAATTTGGTAAAAATTATAAATTTTAAATTTTTACACAATTTCCTTTATTGATTCTCAAAGTGAGCACGAGCAAATCCGAAGGATACATAAATATCCAATAGTAACGTTAGTACGTCGAAGATTTAATTTCTATTTATAGTTTTTACTAAAAATTAATGAAAAAAGACGCTGGGGGGTATTCCATACCCCCCAGACCCCCCAGACTTAATACCAAAACATGTTGATATATATATGTAATTAAAAAACGCGTAAGCTATGTTGACCTTTAAAACCATCAGAGGATTGAAATTATGGATATATTATTTCAACTGTTTATATTCAATAATAATAAAGAAAAACTTTATACTTAATTCAAAAAGATACGATAAAAACTCATCTATTTCTTTTTATAAAAAAGGCAAGTAACTACTTAATTTTTTGTATGCAATAAAAGTAATAAACTTTTAAACAAAATCAAGTTCAAATTACAAAGTTTGCTCTATACCTAGCTAATTTTGAGAAAATCGATTTTCAAAATTTATATATAATTTATTATGTTAAAAGTATGAGTGGATTATCAAGATTTCCACTTCTTACTGTTATACTCATCCACTGAATAAATCCGACCCAGTTTGGTCTATTAATCAACGTGAAATCTTATTAATTAAGTGGTTGATTGATTTAAAATGCTTTATATTCATTTATTATATGATTTCCTTCATATTTCTTCTGATGTGGAGACCCAGCTCTCCGTGGTTTTCTAGGATTTTGCTTTGCCTGTGTTTTCAGGTTCCTTGTCATTTCGACCAATCGATCATTTTGTCTCTGTTCATTTTACCCTTTTTTACAATGTCTTACGAACTTGACGACGTCATTTGTGCCATAATGCCTGTCACTTCGGTGTTACGTTCTCTGTCTAATCTGGTTTTACTATGGTTCTTAAGTTACCTTTACATTATTGGATTTCGTATTGAATTTTGTATTAGATTTGGTCAAATGTAAAAATTTCCGTGTTTACATTACTGGATTTCACATTGGACTGCAGTCGTTAGATTTTTCATTGGACTTGACATTGAATTTTTTATAAATATGGCGGTGTCTAAACATATCTTTAAGGTATTATCAATCTCATATATTTTTGCCTTACTCTCTATTAACATATATATTTTTTTTCATGTGACGTCTTTGAGGTAACCAAATATTCTCGATCTTTGCATTGCGTGATGTTTTACTTTCATGTTCAGATTGCTTTCACTGGAGATGATAACTCCTAAATACTTCATGGTCATGACCTGTTTGATAATTTTTCTTTCAACTTCCAATTTGCATTTGATGGGTTTTTTCGATATTTTTAGTTTTTTCTACTAATATCTTCATATTATAGGTCTTTGCTGCTGTGAAGTACATTTTTATTTATATTTTTATATTGGAGCTTGTCTTTGATATCTGCGATGATAATAGCATTATCCACTTAACAAACTTTATTTTTTTTATCTTATAGTCTGGTAATTTTTTAACGTTTTGGATTTACTTGTCCATTATGCAGCTAAATATTACCTAACTTAAGGAGGCGCTTTGTTTAATTCTTAATTGTGTGCATATCTTCTGTAAGCTTGCCATCCATCTTTATTTTTGATTTTGTTTAAAATGTTAATAAGTATTTATTCAAATTGAGAATTCTAAAGTTTTTTCAGATATTTCTGTATAAAGCAATAATTGATTGGTGGAAAAATAATAAAAATTCTATAATGAGAAAGAAGTAAACTGGATAGATCACAATAATAACAGGTCAGCATGCTCCTTCTTCTCCTCCTGCTTTGACGTGTTATTTTTTAGAACACGCAACGCATTTTGATTTAATGAAAACCGTTAAAAGAGAGATCCACCGGTTGAGCTTAGGTTAGTGTTAGGAATAAACAATATTTTTTAATTAATTTTGTTAAAATGAAGATCTACCGGCTAGCTACCCGTCCGTGGATGAGCTTTCTACCGATTACTAGCAAGAAAAAAAAGACAGAAAATTTTTAGGGATAAATTAACCTATGTAAATTACAATAGTAATAAAATAAATTCAAAGCATACAAAGTTTAGTGATAAAATTTCACTGCGTTCGACCAAAATCTAAAAGTTATACTATGAATTTTTAATAATTAAAATTGAACGTGAGGTTGCATCCCTTAAGAGAGTATAAATTCCAAGGTTGCAAACAGGAAATTGTAAAATACTAATTTTGAAATAATAAATCTTCTAACAAAATTTGTAATTCCATTTTTGAAAAGAAGAAATAACATAATCAGGATGTAGGTTAGCTTGGGAAAACTTTGGGGGTCAATACTACTTATCAAATTGATTTTATTAAATTTTTAATAACTTTTTTACTAAGATTAGGTTCTATAAAAGTTATTGTTATTTGAATACTTTTCTTTCAAATCATGATAAAATGTTCTTGCCATATCAAATTTTGCGCATTTTAGTTTAAACACAAAATAAAAATTGCCTATAGAAAATAAAGCTGCTGATCGTTTTTATATTATTGCAGGTTAGAATCTTGGTTTCGAAATACTGCATCATTGGAAATAATAAAATACAATTTGGATGGAAATACTATGTAAATTACAGAGCAGCGTTGGACAAACATTTGTACTAGTTGATTTCCAATAAAAATTTAATGGTTATATTTTTTTTATTGAAAGTGCATTTAAACGTGGGTTTAAAAACTACAGTATGAACGAGAAAAGTAACGCAATTTGAGATGTAAAACAATAAATTATGATAATAGTAAAATCTGAATCACAAAGCAGCTTCCGATAAATCATTTCAGTTTTTAAAAGTTGAAAAGTTTAGTTTAGTCGACTTTGGAAAAATATTTAGAAGTTATTTTTAATGATAGTGAAGTTAGTTGACATATTCCATTTTGACTGATAAAATTTAATGATTTTTTTAATTTGTGAGAAAGAATGTGATATTTAACCCTAATAAATTTTTAATAGTTTTATCTTTGTGTATTTAATAATAAAAAAATATTTTATAGAGTATTATGATTACAGAGGCTTCAGTTTCCAAATTAGAAGATAAGGTGAAAAATAGGAAGAAATAATATTGAAATTTTAAAAAATAACTAAATACCATTTTAATTTGGGACAATTGATTTGGGCAAAAAAACAGTTGTTGAGAAAAAACAGAGATCTTAAACATTTCGAGCATCATTCTCTTTCAATCAACGTAAGGCAAAAGTAGACGGCTAATTAATTTAAATTAGAATGCAAATTTAAATTGCTATAAAAGATACAGTGATTTAAGCTATTGCCAAATAAATTTGTGAAAATAAAAAATAACAGCATTATTTTGGAGCAGTTTTTCTGGAATTTAATAAATCGAAAAGTTTAAGTTTAGCTTAAAAATCGATAGGTTAGCCTGAGCTATTGTATCATGAAACGTAAGTAGAGGTTTCATCAACATTAGTAGTTAGTATTTAGAGTTTAGACTGAAAGCATTAAATAGCTCTACTGCTCGTATAAACATTTACAGAGTAATTAAATTTGAAGAGCAGCTTACTGAATAGAACTCGTAAACGTGCAATAGGATCGTTTCTCGTTATCTAACAGTATAATATCTTCTCATACAGTTAATGTGGACTTTGAGTGAGTGACACGGTGGATAATCGTAAAACACATAATGCATCTGTAAACACAAATAAATACAAAATAATTAAACGACTTAAATTGCTTTTCGTTTCGCTGAAGAGGTGATAAATATTGGGGTGAATTTTAAGCTCACGTAACTCTTCAACTGATTATCATTTAAATAAATTTAATTAAGACCCGATAACGTTGTCACGTTTTTATTCGACGTTTCCTGTTTACTTTACCTCTTTCTAGTTAAATTTGATAAATTTCCCATTTGAACAATTCGTTCAATGCTGCGAACATGCAACCGCCGCGGTTAATTGGTAAATATTTCACGTTAAGTTTAAATTGCATGGTCCAATTTAAATTTATTAGGTCCTTAATTTTCTTACTTCTAGTAAAAACTGATACTAACTCAAAAAACCACTTACATTTTTAAAAACTGTCAAAATGCAAGGAAAAGGTTAGAGGTCGGATGTTCTGTTTTCGATTACCTTGGGGATTAACTTTAACTTGATATAACTTGGTAAGGTTAGCAAATAAAAGTTATACGTCATAAACAAAAACATTTTTTTTTTCTATTACCTGTGACGTTTTTGTAGAGGTACATAAACAATTACCTTTTTCTTAAAAATTAAAAAAAAACTGTTCTGCTACTGAATAACAGTAAAGAATTTAACGTCAAGGATACATTTTTAAAATTATTTTGTTTGTCAAATACAATTTTAATTTTCGTGGGATCATTTGTCCTTATTGATTTCGTTTGATCTTTACAATTATTGCGAGTTTATTTGATCAATTTTCCATGTTTGTTGAGTGGTCCCGCATATTGTCCAGTCCGGATTACAATTCAATCGGGATTTATGTATTTTTGGATCGACGGTTAAAATTATCTAAATAATGGAAAGAGTTGATAGTTACTGGAATTTCTGATTGCAAGATGAAGAATAAATTAAAAATTTGGAAAAGTACTCAACCCACATTTTGGTACAAAATATCGTTTTAATAAAATTCATTTTAACACCGTTTACGTTTATTACATTGTTACTTTTTTCCAATAAATTGTCTGAAATTGTATTTTGTGACAGAGCTGAAGTTTTTGAAGCCAACTTTGCTCTTCCTTGTAATTTAGAATTTGGTTCTCTGTAACATCTTTTTATTGTATTAAGACTAGTGAAATTATAAATAATTTCCACATTTTTAATATTTATGCCACTTTATTACGGTCAGTGTTATAAAATACAGTTTACCACTTTCAACATTTTCAATAATTCCAATGCAATTTTATTACGTCCGGTTATGTGCAATAAAATTTTTTTATTATCAATAAATTTGATAAAACTAATTTATATTTATTTATTCATTAAATCATTTTTGCATTTTGTATGTAATACAAATTGCTTGACAATATGTGTAAAACTGAACGTTTTAAATCCTATCAAATAAGATACGTTAATCCAGGGATAAAAGTTTCAGTATAAATTTTATTCAGTTGTACTCTGCAATCCACCGATCATTTACGGTGTGGTAACTCCAAATTCCACCATAATGGTGTCGCGAATTTTTCAAAAAATTACAAAAAAAATTTTATAAGTTAGTTTCGTTACTTATAATTTTGTTATGGTCGGAAACCACTGTTAGTGAACAAAGTTCATTGTCAAACATTTCGTTTGAAGAAATTCAAAAATGAATGTTTTCTTCCATGATAGTCTCTGTGAAAAGGTATCGAAGTTATCAACTGTGTGATCAACATGTAAACATAATTTATGCACCCTTTTCGTGAATGTGTGAAAACCACTGGTTTTAACATCGTTACCGATGTTTTTATGTGACAATTATGAGTGATATATTTAGTATTTTTTTAAATCATAGTGCTTCTGATTTTAGATTGTAATCATCAATTTTAAATTTGAATTAGTGCCAAAAATACTACAACTAGCCCAAAAATATGGCGCGGAGATCAAGGGTAACAGTGACACTATTAGCAGAATACTGAACTTAGTAGTTTATCATAGGCCAGTTAAATAAGCATTCAACCTCGGAATCAGTTAGCTCAAAAGTTTCATAAAATCTTATGTCCGCGTCTCAAGATTTTCAAGGTGAAAAATCACAAAAATTGTTTTTTTTTGTAAAGATCTTTTTTCCTTTGCTCTAAGTAACATTTGGAGTTATTAGAAAAGTTGTAATTCATAAAATTCTTTACAAATTTGGTCTAAAACAATATTTTATACAATTAACCGTTCTTGAGATAGAGTTCGGAGAGTGAAAAGCGCTTTGACTAGTAGGTTAACTGTAGGAACAAATACGTACCATAGTACGGTTTATAAAGTTAATTATTTCAGGATTGCATTCTTGTTCATTATACTGACTACAATCTCAAGAGCATTTCAACTCTACTTTTCTACAACAGCAACTCGAACCACAGTCTTTCTTGCAATTGAAAAATATCGTATTTAGCGGTTTCTCTGGTGCTGGTGCTAGAGTTAACGCACTCTACATAAGTTGGAACAGCAAAAATAATATGTAAAAAGACAATTAGGCTCAGTTAGTTTACACGACAGCATTGGCACATTCTCCCTCCACATCTCTTGCACATAAATTTATCCTCAAAGTTTCAACTAATGTTGTTATAGGTTTAAGGGTTTCATTTTCCAATTTTTCTTCTTCTTTGTATTGCTTCTTGACAGAAGCGTCGTGACCAATTTAAAACGTTATTATTAATTTTCATATGTAATGAAATATGTTAATTAATATGATAATATGAAGGCCATTGCCTTCTAAGACGAGAGGGTTACAATGAAGTTGAATACATTTTGTAGCCGGGTTGGGGATAAAACCTAAAGCTTCAAGCTAGAGTCCGGTCCTTAGCCCGTTGACTTAGCTCACCTCTCATTTTGCAATGCTCATCCTCATTCCTGGGGTTCTAAACTTTTCGAATAACTTCAAAGGTCAGTTAGAGCAAATAAAATAAAATATCTACAAAAAAAACAATTTTTGTGACTTTTGACCTTGAATATCTTGAGACGCAAACACGAGATTCTCTGAGACTTTTGAGATAACTTATAAAATGCCAAAACAAATATTAACTCGAGCAATATTTTCAAAAAATAGGTTCGTTTTTGTTATGTTGGATTTTGTGCAAAAGCGAAACATAGGAAGATGCTCATTTAATTTGCCTAACAAAGCCATTTTCAATACATAACTTATTATATTAAGGGGTTTTGCCACTGTAAATTTAAATAAAATCGAGTTTTTTTTATTTTGCATTTTATCGAAATATACATATTGAAGAATGTGTGAAAAAAATTTCAATTTAAAATAATCAAAATTGAGCAAGTTACATATTATTTAGTACGACTGGACTAACTACGATATAATACGTATACTAAAACTTTCAATCGATTTTTTCTCGAAACT
The DNA here is from genome assembly GCA_905340355.1 of Rhagonycha fulva. NCBI lineage: Eukaryota > Metazoa > Arthropoda > Insecta > Coleoptera > Cantharidae > Rhagonycha > Rhagonycha fulva. The sequence continues at coordinate 44,688,212 of HG996556.1, forward strand.
ACAAAGGTCAAATTGGCTTGCAGCATAACTCAAACAATTTTTATCCGATTGAATTCAAATTTCAACTGTAGCTTTTGTATGAGATTTTGAAGAAAATGACGTACGGATTTTGAAAAATATTAAAAATTGTAAAAGTTATTAATAAATTTCTGTCCAAGTTTTTGACCAAAAATCGAATTTTTTCTTCAAAAGCTTACTATTTTTTCAAAAATTAATATTTTTAAAATTCCGTACGTCATTCTTTAACTATTTATATGTAGATTAAGTAGATTTTTTTATTTTTGTTGTAAGATCAAATTCACTCAAGTTAATCTGCAAGCCCCGAAGATCTTTTTTGAAAAAAATGTATTTTTAAAAGCTGCACTGTGCCGCAGCTTTGTAAATTTGTTTATGTTAAAAAATACATATTTGTACCTTAATACATATGTAAACAAGTGGTATATTTTGTTTTGTAAATAAAAATTTTTTTCCACTCTAAAAATATTGTGCAAATGTTGGTTCATTTTCAGGCTTCTACGGTGGCAAAACCCCTTAATTAAAGCGGAAATTTAATTTAGCTTTCAGAAATCTGTGATTAGGAAATGCTACAAAAATTGCATATGTCATACATTTTGCTCCATTTGTATTATTTGTTGTACAAACAATGTTTGTATTAGCAAGGTGAAGCGTAGGGTAGCCGAGTATATATAAATATATGCGTCAGAAAAGGCACTTTTAGTATAAAATCTACTTGTTAACATAGCTGCGCATTTGGCAGGTTTGAGAATCTAATTCGAAATTTAAAAGCAAGCCTATAATTTTTCCCAGTCAGTGACGTTATTCCCCCAATAATAAGCTTCTAAGACTAATTTATCAGAAGTACAATTAGCTTCCGGTGTAGACGACTACAGTCAGACAGTCGATTTTGTCAGTGATAAAATGGATTTAAAACTTGGAGGACTGGGAAGTATTGGGTACCTTCCAGCAAAAGAGAAGAAACAAAATAACTTTTCAGAAGTGAAAATGACCCAAATTTGATTCCTGAAAGGTCGTCTTATTGTTTCATTTACTTATTGTTTAATTTTTTAAACGGCTGGGGGTATTCCATACCCCCAGATCCCCGGTTTCTTGTTTTGACGAAAATACCTTACATGATATAAGTACTTCAATATTTTTTTATTTCTAAAGGTGAGCTAAAAATTTTCTAAGGTGGGGATGGCCTGTTACGAATGCAATATCATGGAATGTCACGAAATAGATGTAAATTTAAATTCCATATTTTTCTATATTTTTTGAATGTGTTTTCCATTTTCTAGCAATTTTCTGTAGCCCTCTTTAGCTCCCTGAGACTTAAAATCTGCACAAATTTTCAAAATTTTTGTTTAAAAAAATATTAGTAAAGCATAGGTGACATATGTAACAACATAGCTGCCCATCTAGCAGATTTCGGATCCTAGTACAAAATTGAAAAGCCAGCCTTTAATAAAAATAGATGTAGAGCCGGGAGGCCTGAAAAGTATTGGGTAACTTCCAGTAAAAAGTAAAAAACAAAAAAACTTTTTAGAAGTAAAAATGACCCAAATTTTATTCCTGAAAAGTCGTCTTATTGTTTCATTTACTTATTGTTTAATTGTTTAACTTAAGGCTGAGAGTCCCCGGTCTTTTGTTTTAAGAAAAATACCTTACATGATATAGGTACTTAAAGGTTTTTCTATTTTTAAAGGTGGGCTAAAAATTTTCAAAAGTGGGGAGGGTCTGTAAAATATCATAAAATAGATATGAATTTGTATTCCGTATTTTTTTACATTTTTAAATGTGTTTTCTATTTTCTAGCAATTTTCTCTAGCCCCCTGAGACTTAAAATCTGTACAGATTTTCAAAATTTTTATTTAAAAAAATATTACTACAGTGAAAATTAATAAAAAAAAATAATTTTGCTTTAAAATAGTACAAACAGAATTACTTGGTTTTGTTTAATAATTGTTTATTCATGAATCTTGCTATTTAAATTATTCTTTGCCTGCTTTATAATCAATTCATTACAAGTACCTACTGAATTATTAAAGAAATGGCTACCTAATAAGAGGCATTTTCTAAAAATTATTTTAATTTTGTCGTTCAAGCTATCGCCAAATTAATTAATTATCACTAAATTACTTAATAAAATTTTATTTTATTACAGAAATTGGCTTGTTTTGAACATAACACCGAGGTGCTTAAATAGCACGTCAGAATTCAATTTAGTTGTTTTTCATAGAAGTCTGTAATCACTGGATTCAGTGCTAGGTCACTGAATCTAAATGAATTCGTGATAAACAATAAAGGCGAAAAAAGCATTTTCACTGGATAATAATATAAAGCAGGAATTACGAAAGTGAAATTGTTCCATTAATAAAAATATTCTGGAAGAAGCTTTAGCACCTTCAAAATTTCGAGTCCAAAATTATTTGGATTTTTGAAATCCAGGATGTTTTACATCACACAAAGATAAAAATCTCCCTATGATAGAAAAAATATCACAGAAAAGAAATGATAATGGGAATGCGATGTTTGTGGTAAAAGTTATGATGAGGATATGAAAAAAAATGACATATACATAGGTGAAATTCTCGCTAATATACCGTATCATCAAAAAACAATTCCTTTTTGGAACGATAAAATGAATTTAACTTTGTTTAGGTTTATTATTAGTCAATTTTAAGTAAAGTGGATAAGAATTCAAGCAAAAGTGATTAAACCCTTAAATCTTGCCAATTCCATTCAACTAAACAACTGATATGCATGGAAAAGATTTGGATGTTCAATTTGTGTTCATGTAAAATGGATTCAACAGACTTTATCTCGCTTTAGAACTACTTTACTTCAGTTTAGCGCCTTCATTCTTATTTTATAATGTGAATAAAAAAACGTCAGAATTGTAGCACGTTTTTAACTTGCACAAAAGATTGATGAACATATGAGATTACCAGACTCAGATCTCGCTGTAACCGATCAGTCAAAAATCCGAATAAAGTAGGTATTTCACAAAAAACTGAAATAAAAATTATTACTGAGAGTTTTGCATAAACAAGTTCTGCCTTTAGCATCAAATTGTTTCAAAAATTTAAAACCATTAGTTTAAAATATAATAGCTATGCCAGTGTACATGCCTAAGGTACGAGAAAGAGTATCCTCTTCATTCCGTACAAAAAGTTGACCTAGTTGATCCTGCCTTGTTAAAATTTATTGTATGAAAGAAAATACATGTTATTCTTGTAACTCGCAAAAAATGTTATTAAAATTAAAAATAAAAAGTTATTTCAAAATTTTAATAATTTATCACGAAGTTTGCATACCAAAACCTGGATTGCCTAATTCCAGTTTTTCATATTTTCTATTGAAATACCAAAATAATGCTGCTAACAAAAACATTTTAATTTAATTAATTACCTTAACTTGCTAATTAAACAAAGTGAAAAAAGGGAAATGGCCGAATGTATAAATAATAAATAAGTTATGTGTGACAAACTAAAGCGGATTAAGTCCGATTAAACCAAAAACTTTTTAAATTAAATTTCAAAAGTACAACTGAATTTGTCTTACAAATTGAATTATAGTCCAAAACTTCAGACAGTGGCGTTCGTTCTTCATCGTTCGACAATATATGAAGACGGATTAATTAATAAGAAATTTAACAACTTTTTAAATGTGTATCATTAAGTGAAAAGTTTTTCTAAAATACGAGTGTCCATTAAAAAGTTTGTTTAGTACAGGAAGTTGAACGTTTCAAATTTTAAGCTTTTAATAATGCAAATCAATTTAAATTAAAACTTCAATTAGTAACCTAATTTACTTTTTAAGTTCTTGCAAACTGACTATTTCCTCTACGGTTTTCTTCCTTTCAGTGATTATGGCTTAATTAATAGAGAATACATTTTGGGTTTTGGAAAATTTGAGTGGGATCTTAAATCAACAGCTGAAAATCGGGTTCTCCAGTTGTCTGCATGGATGAGCGACAGGTTAATTTCTGATTCTGTACAAGCTAAACAAATAAGTTGTATAATAAAATCGTTTGCCTTTGTAAGTGAACTTTACCCTGGAATGAGTACCTACTACCAAGTTGCCTTTGTTCATATTTATAACCAAATAAAATTAGCTTGTAACATAAAACACATAGCAGATAAAGAAAAGTTTTGAGTTTACAAAGCTCACAGAGCTTTACCTACGGACACCAAAAATTTAGGAATTGTTTTTGAGTTCATTGTGAAAAATTAATTAAGTGAATCCAATAATCTCCCATGAAAACTTCAAAAGTATACAATTTAGTTTCCCAATGAAAAAGAATTAAAAATTTAAACAAGCAAAAATACTTTCAGTTTTAAAGAAATAAACTGAAATACAACCCATGGTATTGTTCGGCGTTTGTTCCGAATTGAAACTTTCTAAACAAGAGAACCTTGTTTGAATTGTAATATTAAAAAAATGTTTACTTAACGGAACAATTGTTTATTGAATTGAAAGTAAAACAATAACTCCCATTGGTTAACAATTGTTAATTTTCAGACCGACGATATTGAAAGAATAAAATTTATTCAACTCTTTTAAAATTTTCTCATTCTCTATTTGCACAGCTGAAATATATAGGGTAGGTACGTTTCATTTCACTTATGTGCTTCAAATCATCCGAACATTACAGAGGCATCTCTTATTTTGTATTGATCTGTTCGCATATTATAACTTGGAGTTTGTAAAATAACAAGAAAGCATAGTCGGTAAGTACATATACAAAACGTAAAAAAATGTTATAATTTTCAATCAAAGTCACGTAGCAAGGGTAAAAGATGAATAATTCAACAGGGGGTGCCAAACGAAAGGGTTTTTCACATTTAGTTTACCAAAATATTCGTTACATTTGCTCTATTATAGGCACATTGAATTCCGACGAGTCTAGACGCGATTCGTCTTACAATCAAAAAGCAAAGTAACACGAAATATTCGTGTAGTATTTTAATTAACATTTCAAATTAAAATTTGTATTTTTAACCTCTCGCTAAATTAAAGGAATTTAAACGCTTTTTCGAAATTGAATTCCTAAGATTCAATGTTGCTAATAGTGCTTTTCCTAATTATAGTTGTTAGTATACGACGATTTTATTTATCAACTTTAAACGAGTGTCATCAATTTATTTAATATTGCCAGTGGAGGCAGGACAGGCTCGAATTAAATCTAATAGCGTGCTTGTTAAAAAATAAAAGTTTGACGATTACAACTCAACTACATAGTAAATATTATAAAGTTTTACTTGCCATGCACGGAGAAAGTCCGTCTGGTGTTTATTTGGTCAGCAGCGTCGCGATGTCACTGCAGGATTGCAAATGCGACGTGCAGCAGGAAACGACGAGAATAGCCGCGTGTATTTACTGCAACGAGATGCACCGACTACCCGTTTTGTTTATGACTGGGTCTTATTGGCTACTCATTAAATTGATACCAAAATAAATTGCGATTAGTTCACTTTAATGTTAATTAAAAATAGCTCCGAATTAAAAGTGATATGAAAAGTGGCAGCCGAGCAGGAAAGATTTTTTGAGAAAATTTGATATTATGCAAAACTTAATTAATTAAATTTGTATTATCTAATAATTAAAAATTACTAAACAGGAGCGTGATTTAATTACTTACTCAAATATAAAGATAACTCCAATAAGCAACAAATATCAATTGTCGATTAAACACGGGATTAAGCGCGTTAGCAGGAAAAATAGGGCTTTAGACGGACAGGGAGGTCGGGTCCGAGAGCAAAGATCCGTACAGAAACGTTGCCCAGAGAGGACTGACACACAATTTGCTATAGTCAGCTCCTGCTATAGATGCTGCGCCAGCATCTGCACATCCTTTCTCTTTTCCCTCATACACAAAATGGGGTAAATCATTTTAAAAGCTTGCTAAACAAAAATTACAACATAATATTGCATTATTGTTCAATTAAACTTAAACTCTACCACCACTTCTTATATTTTATTACTTTCTTGAGGTAATCTAAACTTTGAAATTTACGTAACAAGTAAATTCAATTTTTCGCGAAAAGTGTGCTCCTGAAACATAATACACAGATACTCGGTTAAACTGCACCTCGCGTGCTTCACTCGATACTAATTTCATACATTTTTCAGTTTTCATAAAATTTTCAACAAACCACCAACTAAAAATATAAATATTTCCTTGGACGAAAAATAACACTGAAAAAACAATCCAACTTTTTTCGTTCTCCCAATTAAAAATTTTCTATTTTCTTGTTATTCCAAAAAACTTTTTTAGTGTGAACATCGCATCGTTAAATTTTTATTTATCGGATAGTGCAAAAAACTTGAATATTTAGGGAGCAATTCGATAATTCGTAATTAGTACTACTATGTGGTAGATTTTTTGCTCTTTCAACTATGGACGCGTCCGAATATAACATTACATCCAAATTAACGTATTTGCTATGTATTTGATGCAAACATTTATAGTGCATAAATTTGCAAAACCAAACAAAAATAATGCGTATACCCATTATAGTTTTCGAATAGGATACGAATCCGTACAAATTCAGCTTATCGTATCAGGTATTCAATTTGGTGAAACATGGACAGCAATGCAACACTAAAGACTCCATTCACGTGAACAAAATTTATCTTTTCCTTCAAAAGTTTATCACAATATGAGTCAAACTAAAAAATGTCACGTTTGAGTTTTTGAAAATCAATTCAAGTGAGAATCGTTACAACAGTAAACCCACATTCATTTAATCCAAAAAATAGATGTTTAAAATATAATCATTGGAAGTTTGAACTTTGAAATAAAAAACCTTTGGAATGCATGATGCAACATTTCAAAATTTCGGGTTTAGGAAAATTTGGTAAACGGAAATTAGGACCTACCGTAATTCATTCTGTCGTTTCCACATATTCAAATTGACACTTAAATAACTAAAAAAATTCCAAAAACGAACTATCACAGCACTAAACTTAAATTAAAGAGACAACCTACCGAGAATGCGTCCGAGTTAAAACTAAAATAAAATTTAATTGTACATCGAGGCAAGAAAATGAAATGATTAGTAATTATACTTTGTTTCAAATTCTTAGAATCCCATTCTACAGCAATTAAAGTTTTCAAATTTTATATTATTTAAAAATTGCAACAATAATAAATAAAAAAAATTCTATAAAATAAAATTTCTGAACGAAGTGAAAATTAATGATTTGTCAAGTAAAAAACCCAAGAATTTTTATTTTATTCGACGGAAATTTGGTTTCTATAATTACTATGGTGCATTTTTTTGTTTTCAATCGATTGGGTTAGTTTGTCTTGGCAGTAGTGCTTAGTTGAATCGATACCTATAATAGATATTTTTATCAACATTCTTCTAACTTTTTATTTTGCACCCAATTTTTTTTTAGGCTTGTGTTTTATTTTGATTGGCTCTTTGTACTCTACCTTCAGTCAGCACGACTGATACATTTGTATTGCCCTATACAACAAATATTTACATTAGATACACGCTTAACATCAAACGACATCTTATAGACACATTATATTGATTTGTTGATATATGACGCAAGAGAGTAATTACCTGGTGCTTCAGTTGAAAATTTTATCCTCAACGACAGACAATTGAGTTTAATATTTGCTTGTGTCGACATTATTATTATCATCACCTATTTGATAAAACTTTGCATTTTTTTGTGGTAGTAATTTGCTTTAGCACTTTTTGCAACCAATTTTTTGATTCCATTTTGTTACAAGGTACATATAGTAAAATAGCTTGATTTTAACTGAATTTATGTTTTGAGCTCTATTTTAAACTTATGCTAGGAGGTCAATTTGGTGAGAAGATAATAACAACTTGTTCAACTTATGCATTGCCTCATACCTTTTCATTTAAAAAGGAAGACCAGCGTTTGTATCCAGTTCTGAGAGCTGGGATTTTGCGAGTTCTGTCACTTAGATAATGCCTTAACAACTAACTTTTAAAGCAATAATATGGTGTTACTAGACCTCATACAATATTATGAACAAGAAGAGGGAAAATTAAATATTATAAATTTTGCATACAATTTTTTTATAATTTCTCTGCCAATACATTGTCGTAAAATTTTCAGACACCGCCAAATATGTATATTTTAGATAACTACCTGCCAGGTATCTGCTAGTTGCGTGCCAACAAAATTTTGATTTCACAGATGATTACCAATCTAAAATTATTACCTTGGCGTGTTCATAAATTCTAAAATAAGATAGTAAACATTATTTTTAATGAAATAAAATGGGGTACTGAACTGAAAGTTTAGTTTTACACACAACCTACAATCCTAAGTACTAAAAAAACCAATAAAAAAACGTGAATGAAAATCTAAGTATAGAACAGTTTTGCGTACTTAAATGAATTAACAACGCGTAAAGTAAGTTTGCTAAAATATGAGCAAAATTGACAATTACAGAAGACCTTCTTTACCTCATTTCTAAGTTATTCCACTGCTTAGAAAATCAAGTGTTATTTAATTCTACATTCCACGAGAGGTCTTATTATTATAAAGTCCTTTGTAAGTGAGGTAAGTCACAGATTTACCCGAAGCCTTTCATACAGATATTGTATGACATTTCTACCAAAATAGTTATAACAGCTTTATTATACCACACTCATAAGGTTTAAAACGACGAAAAGCAAATATTACCTGTAAACAAAATAAAAAAATACAAATAATAACTTGACGAATAATCAAAGGAAATTCGACAATTAACAATCAAGTCGTAAAAAGTAATTTGTTTAGCTTTCTCCAAACCTCGAAAATAGTTAACCCAAACCGTCAAAAATATAATTTTTTTTATGTTGACGTCTTATAATAATTAATTAAAAAAAGTATAACTTTTTGCAACAGAAACTTGCAGTCTTACTTTACCTGCCGTTGACAACGGCAGAGAAAGTCATTTTCCTATCTTAGATACTTTTTTAGCCGGGTTATCAAGAGGAAAATAATATATTCTCTGTGGTTTCGTGTAATTCTAATAATTATTATTAATTATGATGGACTTGTAATATACGATAATATAAACATTATTTTTACTTGAGAGTAAAAAAACTACATTAAAACTTTTAAAATCTACAATACACAAAATTTTGCTACTCAAACATATTTACATAATGCTAACACCGTATTTTATATGTCAAGTTTTGTGCATTGCAGTTCTAAAAAGTGTTTTTGTATTTTCTGGTTGATGAAACTGCCATAATATTTTATGAACAAAACACAAAAGTATATGAGTAAGTGGAGTATCAAGCTATTTACTAAATAGGTGCAAAAAATTCTAAATTTGTTGGATTAATTAGAATTAACGTCGTATAATAAAGGAAATTTAAAACCTGATTAATAAATTTGTTTCATAGAAATAGAAAATTTGTCTCCTGTCTTTAGTAGTTACGTCATTGTCTATAAGCACCGCCATTGGTTGATTAGATATAGCCTAACAATAAAATGACTTAAAATTCAGATTTTGTATCAAAAGAGTCCACGTCACAGTAATTACATACCTGTATTGTTTCAATAAATCCTTTGTCATTCGTAAGCTGCTGCATGTTAACGCAAAAAAAATTTCATCTACTGCAAAAATTTGCTAGTAAGCTCCACCTCTTTCCTCCATATTATTTATAGACATGCCTCCAATTTGTTTGTTTATTTATTTCAATCATGAAAGTAACCGATCTGTCACAATTGCTTCTTTTAGTGAAATTGAATAGATTTAGTCAAAACGTATGGTGGCAATCCCCCTGATTAAGGCCGAAGGCCGTAAAACTATCTGTTTATAAAGTTTTGTATTAAGATTTGATTGAGAAACATTTCTCAGCACATTCAAAATTTGTATAAGTTTTAGCACCCTGACCGTAGGAGATATTCCAAAATAAACCAGTTTTGTAAGTTTTAAAATTTTGGGCAAAAATATCTAGAATCTACCAATTGTATTGTAGTGATATCGGCGAGATACCCTAAAGATTGCACCAGCAGCTTGCAACTAATGGGAGCACTCGCAAATTTTTTTGAGAGTACGTGGGTTCAATAATATTTAAAATGTAGCATGGGCAAAAATAACTTAGTTAAAATCTCGATGAATTCTGAAAGAGTATATATTAAATAAGAGAATTAGCTATGACAGAATGCCTTAAATGCACCTGTTTTTTCAAAAATCGAATTTAAAAACTTCGATTTTCACAGTAAATTTTAAGCAAAGTCGCTCGGGATTGGTGAATCAATTCATTCTATTGACAGTATGTGCACTTTCAACTGGTCTTAGCTTTGCGCAGAGCGGAGATAACCGGAGCGACACTTGCATTGGGATGCAGCAACAGTGCACTCCGAACGAAACTAATGGTTTTCAATACTAAATGTGCAGGAAAAATGGCTTAAAGCGCCCGAGCGCAGCGAGGGGTGCTTTAAGTCGATTTTTTTTTGCACAACTACCCTGCGTTAAAAATCCACCCTTACGAGTTTCACCCCTCAAAGATCCACCATTTCCTTAATCCACGAGCCTAGGGATATTTTTAAATTAGTTGTCGTTATGCACCCTTCGGGCGCTCCGGGCCATTTTGATGAAAACCACCATTGCAAAAGTAGGATCCACGCGAAAAAGTAATTACCGTTCGTTAAATTTAAGTAACCCTTTTCTGAAGTAATTTTGGTCCTAAAAAAGGAGAACGCATTTCTACCATAGCGTAAGAGTTACTGACAAATTTGTCAACAGCTACACTCTTATGTATAGGAACGCACGTACCGTCAACGCAATGCCTTGATTAACCAATCACGAGCGATTTACCTTCGAAAATCAAGCTTTCTTAAATTCGATTTTTGAAAAAACAGATGCATTTAAGGCATTGCGACTCCCTTAATTCTCTTATTTAAAATATACTCTTTCAGAAAAGTTCGAGGTTTTAATCGTAAAATTTGTATTTTCGGGACCCTAGTAACTACCTTCACCCAAAAGGGGAAAGGTTTGTATTAGGGACCCTAAAATACAAATTTTACGATTAAAACATCGATGTTTTCTGAAAGAGTATATTTAAATAAGTGAATTAACGAAGACGGAATGCCGTAAATGCACCTGTTTTTTTTTTCAAAAATCGAATTTAAAAAGCTCGATTTTCACTGCAAAATTAAAGGTAAATCGCTCGTGATTGGTGAATCAAGGCATTCAGTTGACGGTACGTGTGTTCCTGTACATAAAAGTGTAGCTGTTGACAAATTTGTCAGTAACTCGTACGTTATGGTGCGAATACGTTCTTCTTGTTAAGACCAAAATTACTTCAGAAAAGGGTTACTTAAATTTAACGAACGATAGTTACTTTTTCGCGTGGATATCCTTCTCGTGCCATGGTGGTTTTAACAAAAATTGACCCTACGCTTCGCTACGCTTCGCTACGCTTCGCTACGCTTTGGCCGCTTTGGGCCATTTTTGTAAAACGACACTCATTATAAAAATACCCCTAGGCCCGTGGATTAAGGAAAATGGTGGATCTTTGAGGGGTGAAACTCGTTTGCGTGGATTCTAAAAGCAGGGTGGTTGTGCAAGGAAAAATTGACTTAAAGCACTCCTCGCTGCGCTCGGGCGCTTTAAGCCATTTTTCCTGTACATTTACTATTGAAAACCATAACTTTCGCTCGACGTGCACTGCTGAAGCATCCCAATGCAAGTGTCGCTCCGGTTATCGCCGCTCTGCGCAAAGCTAAGACCAGTTCAAACTACACGGACTGTCAATGGAATGCATTGATTCACCAATCCCAAGCGACTGAACTTGAAAATTGCTATGAAAATCGAGCTTTTTTAAATTTGATTTTTGAAAAAACAGGTGCATTTAAAGCATTCCGTCTTTGTTAATTCTCTTATTTAAAAAATACTCTTTCAGAATACATTGAGGTTTTAATCGTAAAATTCGTATTTTAGGGACCCTAATACAAACCCACAACCGAGTTTGTATTTGCTAAGTATAATACTAATTTGAGTTTTTTTTGTGTGTTTCTAAATTTTGAAATTCATAAAATGACCCCATAGGAGGAGTTTTCTAGCAAATTATTACATGACATTAACTTAGCTACTTCTATTTTTTTTTACTGCCCATTGAACTACAAACAATTAAAACTTTACTTGGAGTTTTGTCCCAACAAACAGCTGGCACTCCCTTGTTAAATTTTATATAACGTTTTATTCACCACTCAGGACTTAAAATCTCCAAGAAATACTAGCTGCAGTCTATAACATCTGGTATTGACCACATTAAAAGTTTTTTAGGTTAGAGTTTTCTTAAGTCTTATTCTTGTAAGTTTTCCCTGCTATCTGTGACAGCTTGGTGAGCAGTATAGATCTTTATTGCTACTTAGCTATTTATTAGTCAGTCCAAATATTGTAGTTGACTAATTTTTTTACAACAGGCCTATTTATCAACTTCACAAAAGCTTTTTACAGGGTTAACTATCACAGACTTTTCTAGAAATTGTAGCCATACAGCTTTGATGACAGATAGTTTAGTAATAAGAAACTTTCAGTTTGAGTAGGTTCTTCGAAGTTTAAAGAACACTCGGTGTGCTATATACTATGCAGGACTCGAGATACACTGGAGCCTCTGCTAGAATCCATCAGTTACTATTCTTATAAATAACATCGCACCTTTCTTCAAAATCATTATATTATATCAGAATTTTTGCTCATGATAAGAAGTTATGTTAGTGACGATATAACAATTCCAATGTGATTTGGATTAATTCTGCCTGAAACAGAGTTAAAATAAGAAAATTGTAAAATTAAGTCATATAGCTTGGCCTGCAGTCTTTGCACCTCAGTTTTATGTACAAAATTGTAAAAAATACGTAAAATAAAATAACTAAGCATTGTAATCAAAGGATAATAAACTAAAAAAAATTAAAAAATTTTTAAAATATTTGATTGTCGATCCGATTCACATCTGACAGTTGTCGCTAGTGATACTTTTAGTTTTGGTTAAAAGCTAAGTTATAGTTTGTTTTATTTTCAAACTGTTTGATACGCAATTTACGTTGGTTAATTAGCTACTTAGTAATTTTATGAATTTAAAATATTTTTTCTGAATATTTGGGGATTCATCTTCAACTTTATTAAAAATGGAATAAAACAGCATCTAGAAAACATGAAAAAGAATAATAATTAAGTTATTCCGACTTAAAATAATACTCTGCAAGATCCACTTCAGGATTGATTATTGCGGCCATGTAAGCTGCTCTATACACAAAATCTAAGTTGAGTTTCAAAACCTCGCATTTCATCATGACCTAAAGTAAACTCCTTAAAATAATCAACGGAACCAAATGCAAATATAATATGGAGTTGCACAACATAAAATTACGTTGTGCAATAGAATAAATTGAACGTTTTTCTCTTCGTGTAAATAAAAACCTAAATATTATACCACGGGTAACTCGAAAATTTTGTTTCCAACATAAGGATTTACTGTAAATCATTCTCTCATTCGGTTACATATGAATTGTGCCTTTAGATACTTTTGCAATTACCTAGAAACTAATCAAATTTTTAATTAATTTGAAAAACTGCCATTATCTAGATTAAAAATTTGTTTGCTTCCAGTTCTACAAAATTTTAAATTAAATATCTCTATTCCAATGTAATAAATTCTTCATTTTATCAATAGTTTAAATTTTTTTAGTTATCTTTGATTATATTTTTAGTAGTACTATGGTATTATTTGATTTGAATAAATCTAATAACTCTTTGTTTATTACAGACATTCAATCGTAATAAAAGAATTTTTATTGTCAAGTTAAATTTAAAATCAAAACATTAAAAGCAACTTTTTTAAAGTAATATTTGAAATGTTGGGGGTATTATTGTATCAAGTGTGTGTTAATGTATGCAAATGTGTGGTAACCCGCGTAATAAACGTCTGAATGTTTCATGAGATGCTAACACCAAACCTGCAATTACAATGTAACTCTCATACTCATTGAATTATTTATTTGTAATCACATTAGCGAACTGATTGCATATAAAATTTGGTTATCAAAAGTTAATTGTTAGTAATTTGAAACGCTTTTTTTCGGGCAAATAAAATTTTTTTTAACAATGAAAACGACCAAAGCAAATGAGAAGAGAGCTTAGAAACCGAAACATGCTGAAAACTTAATAAAAGTTAATTTTAGTTATTTAGTCTTTTTGTATGTTTGGGGTGCAAATTAACTGTGCATGAAATGTCATAACATTGTTGATATTGCTGGTTAAATTATTAAAGCATTTCCGAGGCTCTTGGCGTTTAGGGTTGTGGATTTTGCCACATTCTCGAAATAGTTTACAATGCATTAAAACTAAACTACACTAATGAGGATAATAAGTAAATATAAATTTCTAAGAATAACCACCAACGTCCTTTTTACAACGACAAACTTTAAAGTAAAATTTAAATACAATTTATACCATTCAATTTATCGCATCTAAAAGCAAAATCCTGTTATTTCTTTATTTTGTGATATATGGTTAGTTTCCTTTTTCTCATCTTTTATTCAATTTGTTTTTCAAAATAATTTATGTGACAATAAATTATTTAAAAAAATTATATTCATATTCCTGAGATATACACATAAAAGTTTGCAAGTTTTCAAGTTCACAAGTTCAGTGTGTCACAACTGATCGTTAACTTTTTCTGGCTAGGGATCAAATTTATTGGTTAATATAATGGACATTCCGTTGGAAAAGTTTGAAACTTTGCAAATTTCGATGACTTTTTGTTCCAACATCCACTAGTGGTCTAGCAGTAATTGTTTTAGATTATTTTTGATGTAGGAAGTGTTGCGTTCCAAAATCGTTTCAAATTTACTAATTAATCCGTGATTAATCAATTTTATTTATACTTTTCCTTGAGACAACATAAAAATATACGAGCGTTAGTTTGCTAAATTCTTCAAGTTCTATTTAAGAGCTGCCTTTTTTGTCATTTAACCTGAGTACAAATTCCAATCATTTATATAATTGTCAGTCTATTAAAAGAAAGTAAAAATTTTCCATTTAGTATTTCAAGTTTGAAAAACTAGAACTTTATCGTTAAATAAATTTTGTTATTAAGGAGTGTACATTTGAGCTTATCATAAAATCACAGTAGCACTTAGGAGAAGTGTATAGATTTTTGAAGTGAAATAAAAATTGAAAGTATGTTGCTAATATAAATTGTAACCAAGAGGAAAATGGTAGGTATTGTATTAAATAATTAATTTAATGGAGATTTATCAATGAACGGTTCAATAAAAATTATCCACAGGTTATCTCCAACGGGGGTAATGATGTGGGTTCACATCACGATTTGCCATTTTATTGGTAAATACTGGTTTTCCGATAATTACAAAATTAATTTATGCGACAATTTATTATATTATGTTGCCTATCGAATCGATCGTTAATTTAATATTTTTTCTTATCGTAATATTAAATTTATAATCACGGTATTGAAATCAACACTACTTATGTAACAAAATTGTTTGAATTATTGGCAAGTGTTTACAATGTTATTAAATACATAATATACATACATTGATTAAACAATTCAACCACTACCCTTGAATTAATTAACTGCCGATTACTAATAATGAACCTAAACTGAGGAATCGATGACTAAAGAACCACTTCGTAGGCCACATTAATTTGAATTAATCGACTTCGACAGCGTCAAAATTGTTATTTTACTATTTTTGACCAATTAGCTTTAGCATAATTTTATAGTATTGTTTGCATTATGTAAATATTTTTATTGGCTAGTTTATTTTATAGTTGTTATTTTGTGATATTTATTAAGTAGAAATGAAACAGAGTTAATCATTTCCAAATAAATTTATTAATTAAAAATCAAGTGGTTCTTTTTTGTTCTTCTTCTTCTTCTTTTGCACGTGTTAGGTTGAATACCCTACAAACCTACAGGACGGCGCAGTGTCGGAAGACCGAGGAAAAGGTGGAGAGACCAATGATTGAGGGTGTCGTAACGGGTATTCTTTTTTGTTAATTTTCATAATTTTCAAAAGCAGGATAGTCATATATGTTGAGTTTTGTTTTGCAAAACTGAGGAATGGACAAACTCCACGCTTGTAATATGGACGAATTTTCCCAGTGACCCAAACTCACTAACTCATTTTCAAGTTAAATGTCAGCAGGTTCCGTCTTGCAAAAGGGAGGTCCACTTAACAGTCACATTTCCCGACTATTTGTACAATAAAACCGTAAAAGATTTATATATATATATGACTCATTATGTTCACAAGTCGGCATTTACAAAGCTCAAACGTTTTGGAAAGATAAAACCTTCTTGAGATTTCAGATTACAATAGTGAATTTGTAATAAATTGTATTGTATATTAGGTGGTTTACTTATTAATAATTGTAAATAATCAGAATTACGTTTTACTACCACTAAAATTGTCTTTCATAATTCAGTAACTGCATCTCAAAGTAGAGAAGTTGGTCTAGTTTCTTGTGTTGTAGTTGTACAGTTGCCCTGCAAATATACTGTAGTAAAATGTCAACAAGCGTAGACAAAATTCCGTTTATTTAAAGTTGTTTTGTTTAACTCACCGAACGAAGCAGAAGCTTGAAAATATATGGTTTTTGGACATAATCTTTCAGAGAGACACTAAAGGTTGAACAAAATATGACTTTCGTCTATGGTCGTAACGTCAGTGAGAAAGGCTTAAAAACTATAATAGTAATTATCTATATATAGCAAAAGCTGAATTATTACGGAATTCACTCTGAAGTGAAGATGTAGACCGATGAACTTGTCAGAGTCCAACTAGGCAATAGACCGGGAATTACTTTGAGTCAAGTACTTTCTGATTTCTGATTCGATTTACTTGCTTTGATCTTTGAATTGAAATATCTGACCGGTATTCTGCCTCCTCCCGCTCCCCCCCCCCCCCAGTCGTTGTGATGCAGTAACTTTAATGATACAACATACGCTATGTTTGTCTTGACGACCACGGGATTGGGGATGGAAAGTATAAAATGCTCTCCAAATGTTAATGAAATAATCAAGTGTGAGTTTGCTACTGATACGTAAAATTTAGATTAGCACTTCCTTTCGCAAATTTGAGATAATCTAAAAGAATGTCGGTAACGGATTTTAGAACTTCTGTGATCTGCTTTAGAGCTCTTTGTGAACCATTTTTGGAAGTTTTACAGTTTTGGCAAAAATATCTTGATCCGATCCACACTGTACAAGTTCATATTCTCAATTCGGTAATATGTAATTTGTAATGGTATGGCGGTCAATCCATACCATTTACTTCAACCAAATTGTACAGTACAATGTACATTATATAATAAATTATATTAGAATTTTTGAAGTAATTCAAGAACTTAAAGAATATTATATTATTTAGAATTACAAGTCAAAGTCTCTGGACTTCCATACTGGTATTCCATACCCCCCAGACCCCCCGGTTTAAATAACAAGACACGTTAATGTATTTATTTCGAACGATTGCAATATAATAAATTTACTGATAGAACATGAACTAATATATGAAAATCAAATTCTCACCCCGATCTATATGATATTACTAGGAGAATTTCTCGGGTTGAGTCCGAAAGGTTGAGATTTCTCAACCCGAGAAATCCTCCTAATAATGAACTAATATGTTATTCTGCACGACCAGGGGGAGGTTTTAGGTATGTAATATTTTTTTTATTTTATCAATCCACTGCTGAACACTTACAAATAATTTTCAAAGTTAAACACTTTTTTTTATAAAAGATATGTTTGAGACGAAAGGAATCTCGTTAATCCATTCATACGCTTTATTAAAAATCATCAAAACGCAAATATAAAAAGTTTCAGCGGAAGGATTGCAACTAAAATTAGGTTTTTTTATACTATTTGTGCAAACTAGTATGCAAAATTTTGCAAAAGTATGCAAAAAAGTTCACGATCAAAATGATACCTTTGAGTCGATATTCTAATGTGCCTGAAGTAGTTCAGTTTTTGACTCAATCACGCTTTTTATAACTTCTGATTGATTTTGATCTTTTATTTATTGCTAATCTTAAAAAATTAGCAACCAGTTTTTTATATGTATGCTATTTAGTTCTGCTTTAGCATGCGATCTACTGGTTAAATTCATTGCGTTGTCAAAATTGACTCTTGGCACCTTTCGCTCCGAAAGCTCCTGGAGGTTTTGACTAACGCTGTACTAACTAAAAATATCCCCCTAGACCGGTTCTTCCTGGTAAATTCATAGCGTTAATTTTAAGAATTTTTACCGATTGTGTTCCAAAATTTAACAGCATTTTGTCTGTAACAACTTCTTTTAGCCAACACCATATAAAAATATACACTCACAGGTGGAATATTTGTAAATGCCTATTTTTAACAAATAGTAATTTGAAAAGTGCCCAAATCACCCCAGAATCTACCAATTACTTGACATTTGAAATCACTGGGAAAATCAAAAATACAGGACAAACAACCACGTGGAAGGTTGGCACAACCGCTATAATGGATTGGCTAAGAAATTTCATCCCAACATTTAAGAGGTGATTCAGTGTCTTAAAGAAGAGCAAAAAAATAGAACGCGACGTGGCTGCAGTTACAATAGTAGACCAAGACCACGTAAGCGACCATAATATATTTGCAAAAATGAACCTATCCATTAGAACTTACAACAGCTTGTGTTGAACAATGAAATTCAGTGGATTGAATATTTGGACGGTGTTGGTCATATTCATGGACATTTAAACTAATTTTTATACAATGATAAATAAATATATAACTATAAACTGACCAGCAGTCTGGCGTAAATCAAACACGGATAAACTAGTGAGCGGGGCACCGCGGTTCTAATCCTGGTTGCGACGGATATGCTGTGATCTAAAAAGTCCAAAGTCGATCTGTGGACTATGGGGGAAGGCAACGGGAAACCACCCCATTAACATTTCCCTAGAACAGTCTTCTTGGCTTAGCCAGGAAGATCGCCAACATCCGGATTCGGATAGGCACTTGAAGAAGAAGATAACTAAACTGTAAATTTATTATTTTACATAAATCAATGTTTCCTCGTTTCCGTTTTTTCGAGCGCTAAGCAATTTATATGCTCAAGGATTCCAAGGAAACAACGCAATAGCTGTTTATGGCAAACAGGGTTGACCCCAGCCAAAAGTAGAAGAAGAAGAAGATAAATCGAATTAAAATTAAGTTATTATTTTAAATAAATCAAATTAAAACTAAATTGTCGGCAAAATGAAAAAAAAGGAGGCGGCGATTTTATAGGCGGCGAAATGGAATCGTACCAGGCGGGGAAATGGAAAAGAAGTTGGCGGCGAAATGAGAAGCGGCAATTTTATAGACGGCGAAATGGGATGATATTAATGGTTGAGGGTGTGTGTTGTCTGTCAGTCATTCACTCTCATTTTTTTATTAAGTAGTAGATATAAAAATTGTATTATAAATTATTTTTTATACAGTTTTAAAGTGTCGGTACAATTTTATTCAATTCTTTTCCTTTTTTGTTTTAACGTTTCTTTTAGACCCTTTAAAATCATTACATGCAGCACGCACCACTTAGTTTGATATTTTATCCCATACTTGGGTTAAAAATTCTTTTAGTTTTTGCAAATTTATATTTTTTAAATTGCCCAATTTTCTAAGCATATAACCTAAAATACAAACATCCAAATGGTTAAGGTCTGGAGATGTTCTAGGGTGTAAGTATAATAAATTTAGATAAATTTTCTTGGTACCGTTGGGTAATTTTTGCCTGAAAACCTAGTGACACTTGTACTAATTTGTTAACAAATTTGTTTGTTAACACGGTCACACGGTCTTTATAGAAGGGTGCTGAATCTTGTTTGAAACAAAATTTGTTAACAGCTATTAAGATTATTTAGCATGAGGTAGTATATCCATTATCATTGGTTATCTTTCCTGCTATGACGCATTTTTTTGTGAAAATTGATTATAAGTTTTAATACAATCAATAGATCATAGTATAAACGGATCATTATATTATACAGATATTAATCTACACTGTGTAATAATTTGGAGCCTTCTGATTGCCTCTGATGTACTAAGTAGATGTACTCGGAACCAGATCACAAAGCAAGAAAAACTTTTTACGGTATTTCAACCAAATAGTGACTAACGATGCCACCTGGTTATCTTATCGTTGGGTTATTTAATCAGTTGTAGCAAATATAGTTTGATTAGAATGACAATTATAAAAAGCGCCAAATTTGGATATTTTGATAAAAAAAAGTGGCACGACAATAATAAAACAAACAAAAACTAATTTTTGTGAATGAAATAGTATAAATTATAACATCATGGGACTAAAGTGTCACTTTTCATTCCGCGTGTTAAGGTTTTTGCATGAGGTTTGCCGAGTTACTCCCGCAAAAGTGAGAGTAAAGTGACCACTTTACTCTTAAAATTGCGAATAATTTATTTACTAAAATATTATATCAGGTGTTACATTAACTTCTGGTTTTTTTTAATAAAAACAAAAACACGTCATTTTGTACAGTATTATGAACAGCTTTTCGTGAATTTGGGAATTATATCCGACAAAATTCATGATTTTTATGCAATAATTGCAGAAATTTCATAAATTTATAACACGTTTTAATTGACATCGTGGTACTGTAAAACCAACTTCTACTTGTAACCATGGTGTTTTTTTTGGCACCAGTTGGTACTTTAGAGGGCGGCCATGTTGAAGGGCCATGTTAATTTTGATTTCTGCTCTCGTGAAGTTTGCAAGTTTGTGTATTGTGTCGTGGGTTTTCAATTAAAAATGCCTAAAAACCAAGAAATAATCGTTAAATAATCAATAAATACGACATTGTGGTCGCATCTATCGATGTTCATGGACACGTTGCAAAAAAATCGCAAATTCGATATCGATGGATCACGTGGTAGGTACTATCGAACTCAGCAAAAAGCGGTATTTATGGGGCGAATTTATACATTATTTTCTATTTCAGGCTACAAAGCCACGATAGTCGATCTACGTGTTCTAGTCTCCCCTACAGGATTTTTTATGCGCCGACAGGCGCATATTTTGAAGATCAAAAATAAAAACGACAAAAAGCACGTTTGCTGAAGACAACCGCTAAACGTTGTAGATACGCAAGACAGGCAAGTTTTTCACAATTGTGTGGTTAAGATTAAATATGTCAATAAATGATTTTTGAAAATTTTTGTTTTTTTGAAATTTTTTGGTATTTTTTTACTCCCGGGAGAAAAATAAAATGTGACAAAAAGAGCTTCTTTACTCCCGAAAAACTCCCACTGTAAAGTGGTCACTTTACACCCAAAATGACGAAAATGCTTTTTTTAAAGTATTTTTAATTTGTGAATGCCATACCAAAAAACTGTTCGTTCTTTTAAAAAATAGTAATCAGAAGGAGCCAAGTCTGGTGAATACAGCGGGTAATAAATCCCAGCCAAGTGATTTCAAAGTATATCATGGTTTGCTTTGTATGATGGTGCGTTGTCATGGAGCAAAACCTATCTTGCCGTGTTTTTTTTATTACAAAACCGCTGGAATTGTTGCATACACCTGATATTCATAGAACTTTTACAAGGATTTATTTTATTTTTGAAGGATAGTAAAACACAAATAAACTTTGATATCTCAGCACTCAGAGTACTTTGAGTTACGCCTTACTTACTCTGAGAACTAATGAAGATATAACCTGAAGGGTTGAAATAGTCATTCAGAACGGGTTCATCGGAATGGAGCATCTTAATAGGATAAAAATTAAAATGTAAGCTCTACTATTGGAATCCTTGTAAGACCTGATGATTTATGTAATAATTTAGTTAGCATAAAGACATAAAATGTATTTATTTCTTTTGTGTCAATTTTCATGAACATGGACTTGCACGAGGATGTTATAACACTAAGATTTGGTTTATAAACAAAAAACATTAAATTCTTTCAAATGTATGCTTGGCAACAAGTTCAGCAGCAGCTAATTCCTAAAAAAATATATTATACTAGTAGATTTATAACTACTTTTACTTTCAACTTACAACGATGAGACCAGAATCGGAAAATATGTAAGTTCTTGTTCCAAAACCATTTCCAGTTGTAGATGAAACTACTAATTTGTTATCACCTTCTTTTTTAACAATGCTCTATAAACAAGTTCTTCATTTTTGTTTCTTAGATAATTTAAGTTTATGTTTATTTACCTACCTTAAGAGTTATTCCCAATGGCATTGGTTCATCAAATTCTTTGTCCAGTTCAAACGACAAATTGGTTAGTCCTGAACTGCTGTTGCTGATGTTGAAGGTGTATCTGTTGCCATCGACGATTACATCCAAAGTGACTTCGGACTCCACACCTCCTTCTGCTAATTCAAGTCTCGCATCTAATAACACCACAAACTTTTATAAAAATATTTCACTCTCACTCTTATTCGTACCAAGTGAACTAACGTAAATACTAAAACTTTCAGTTTTCACAAGTTTGTATTTTCCTGCGATTTGAACCATTTTGATTTAAGTACGTGCGTTTGGTTTACAGGCAACCGCGAATTGAAGTACGAATATACGCAAATGTTATCTTTTATACTATTTTTGGCAAGTTATCTAATGTAAGCTTAATATTGCATTACGTGTAAAATGATCGTAAAGTGCATTTTAATATCAAAAGTATTTTGATTGCTTAAAAGTAAAAATCATAATTCGCTTAGATAGACAAAGTAATATTGTTTAATCGCATTATAAAAATAATAATATTTTGTCTTTTTCGTTTAAAATTACATCATGTATATTTTGCATTACACAGATAACAAATAAAAGATTGCATAATCATTGATAAATATAGAAAAAGAATGAGAGTTCAAAACGAATCTAGTTATAACAATTTTAAAATACTAAAAAAGCACTTTTACTGAAAATAAAATACAAAAATAAAATCTAATAGAATGCAATCATAATAAAATACTCGAGGTAAAATTTTCATAAAGATCATAAATTAAATTTTTCTAGAAGGTTTTATGTTTTGATAAAATACAAATTTTTTATTGTAAATCAAGTTTTTCTTGGCTGATTTACCACGTGAAGCAAATTTGAAATTATTTCATTGTTGCCAAATTTATAGGTAGGTACTAAATGTTCTGAGGAGGTAGGTATTATTATTATTATTTACTAGCTCTACATTCCTAGCTGTTCTAATGAATTCACAAAATCCAAATTTTAAGGTGGATGACTCCTCGTGATATAACATGTTTACTTATACACATAATTCAATTGATAAGTCTCTGTGTGTCTTGCTGACATTTATTAACCAAATAAAAGTTCAATTATTTTGACTTTTTATTTTGCCAATACGTTATATTTGTGCATTTCATAAACTTTTAGTAGAATACTTTTATAATGCAAGCAATTCTAATTAAGAATTATATTCGCTCATTTAGCAGTTTCCGCGTCACAACTTCAGTGACGTCTACCAAAGCCTTAGCACTTTATATTGAAAGTAGACAACGTCTATTTAACAATAATTTACGTAACCTACTTGTAGACAAAAAAGACAGCTTTGTAGATTTTATTTTAAAAATTATTCAGAGCGATTTATGTAAGAGTAGCGCAGCGGGGGCGCACAGTAGATTGTAAATTTCATTGCGTCTACCAAGGCATTAACAGCATTAGATAATCAATTGACTATTATTTTAAATTTGTTTATAAACAAAACTATTTGTGAAAAATTTTTTAGCCTTGTAGAAATCGAATTAATTTTTTTAACACCTTGGGGGGGGGGGAGAGACCCTTGATGGCAACACTTTCGACGTGGTAGACTATTATTATCCTGTACTTGTACGTATCCTTGATTTACTATTAGAAAACTAACCTCAAAAATTCAGTATTAGTCATCAATGTTCACACCAGAACACAATTATTTTCTCTTCTAACTCTCAAAATCTAATATTTTATCACAGCTTGAATACACTATGCACAGAAGCGTCATCGTATCAACTTACATGTAGATGTTATTATAACACTAAGATTTTGTTCATAAAAAAATTTAAACTTTTTAAAATTTTTATTGCACTAAAGTTTTAGTAAAAATAACAAAAACCATTAAACTCTTTCAAAAGTACGCTTAGCAACAATACCAGCAGCAGCTAATTCCTAAAAAAATATTTACTAGTAAATTTATAACTACTTGTACTTTCAACTTACAATGATAAGACCAGAATCGGAAAATATGTAAGTTCTTGTTCCCACACGATCTCCAGTTTTAGAAGTAATTACTAATTTATTGTCACCTTCTTTTTTGACAACGCTCTATAAACAAATTTTTCATTTTTTTAAGATAATTTAAGTTTACGTTTATCTACCTACCTTAAGGGTTATTCCCATTGGCATTGGTTCATCAAATTCTTTGTCCAATTCAAACGACAAATTGTTTAGTCCTGAGCTGGTGTTGATGGTGTATTTGTTGCCATCGACGATTACATCCAAAGTGACTTGGGCTTTCTCGCCTTTTTCTGCTAATTCAGGTGTCGCACCTAATAACATCACAAACTTTTATAAAAATATTTCACTCTCACTGTTATTCGTACCAAGCGACCTAAGGTAAACACCAAAATTTTCATTTTTCACAATTTTGTATTTTCCTGCGATTTGAACCATTTTGATTTAAGTACGTACGTTTAGTTTACAGGCAACCGCAAATTGAAGTACGAATATACGAAAATGCTATCTTTTATACTTTTTTGGGCAGTTATCTAACCTTAATATTGCATTACGTGTTAAGTGTTTGTGAAGTGCATTTTAATATCAAAAGTGTTTTGTTTACTAAAAATAGCAGTTTAAAGGTAAAAATCATTAATAGTTTAATTAATTTAAATTTATAAAACTTTAGTAACATGAACTTGAAAACAAAGTACCTATTGTTTAATCGCATTATAAAAATAATAATATTTGGGTTTTTTAATTTAAAATTACATCATGTATTTTGCATTACACAGATAAAAATATTACATTATCATTGCGATAAATATCGACAACGAATGAGAGTTCAAAACAAATCTAGTTATAACAATTTTAAATACTAAAACGCACTAAAAATTAAGTTTTTTTGGCTGATTAACCAGGTGTAGCAAATTTGAAATTATTCCATTGTTGCCAAATTTATACTAAATGTTTTGACGAGATAGGTATTTTGTACCCGTAAATTTTGAATAATATGCAATTGTACGATACAACTAAAAGGATACAATACTTTTATGTAAATGACGTCCAATTTTAATCAATACCCCTACAATTAAAGCTTTTAAACAAGTTAAACTTAGGGGAATTTCTATTAAGTGGGACGGTTAAACTAATTATAAGTGTCACTACAGTTGATTTACCTTTTCACATATAATTATACTTGATCGAAAAGTAGTTTTTAACTTGCCTTGTTAAAGACTGTACCCAGAAGTTTATTATTTTCTCATAGTTAGCCTTTGTAAAATATAATTAAGTTTCTAATGAGTTGCCATCATAGCCAAGCTGCATCCATTAGGGACCACTTTGTTTTCGTACCAACTCTCGACAAATATTTTATTAAGACACTTTAATATAATTTATCAACCTTTATGTTTGCTTATTACGCAAAAATAAGGCTTCTTTATTATGATTTTTGCAAAACGGAAGCAGTTTATTGGTCTATAATTTATTCAATAAATTATATTATAGTGGGTATGGCAAATTATTAAAAAATTACGAACAGCGAGGCAGCTTATATGAAAAACTTAAACCCAATATCCTCAAATTTAAAAGCATAAAGTTATAGAAAAAAGTTGATCTGAAAATTCGATAACTTACTTAGTTTATATTTGCAAAGCAGGACCAATTTTCCGGTCAGCCGTAAAGTTAGGAGTGATATCAAAGTAAAATTTCCGTTTGGAAATATTATCAGCAGATGGAAATCAAACGTCACAATTTTAAATTTATGTTTCTTTACTTGCAAAGATTGTATCAGGCCGCTATCATTGTTCATAAAAATTTATCTGTAATTTATTTACTTCATATCTATTAGCAAATTTAAATATTTCAAATTTTCAAATATAGCATTAGCGAGACTTCTCGAACTAATAATATAATTTAAGGTACTTATTATTTATCTTGCGAAAATAAGTACTACCTACAAAACTTAAATTTGTTTTAATTTATAATAAATTAACTTTGATATTCTTTTGAATTTCTCTTCTATAAGTTTTTTATGTGAAAATCTCTAATGAACTGTTTTTCTTATCTACACGAATCACCATATTTTTTTGAATTAAAATTGAAAACTTTAAATGACCCAAAATATTTTATAAAAATTATTTTAAGCTTCAGTAGAATTTGAGACCTTCATCGGAATTAATTTAATTTAATTTAATTGCTAACTTGATAATATTTTAAAATTTTATTTATTGAATTTCACGAGTTAAAAACTTAATAATTTATAAGATTTCTCTTAATAAAAGTTTTACAAGGCTTAGTTAACTTCCATGCCGAAAATCTTTGATAATATTAATTTGCAGATTCGAATTTTAATTTCTCTAAGGCAGCTGCCATTACAGTAGAAATTTTTAAATTACATAGATATTTTCATTCAGAAATTGGGAGTTGATTAACTATTATTATATATAATGTGTTGATTTTTAAGTTTTGATGAAGGCGACTTCTAGGAAGATTTTTTGGACCAAAACGTACAATTTTTCACTTTGTAATAAATTAATAATGTTCAAATAACTTTTTAGAAAAGAAAATTGGAAGAAAAGCAACAACTGCAAGTTACCAATATTATCAAAACTAAACGTCTCTAGAGACACATTAAAAATGTACCTACTTTCATTGTTTATTTTAGAAACATTACACTTTCCAATTCATCTTTTAAAAGTTTTTGGTTTCTAGGATATAATAATGTAAAATATTATTTTTCTGGCAAAGCTTCCACATACGCAAGCAATAATTGACAAAGTTTTACAGTAATAATTAAGTATCTAAATTTAACAGTTAAATTATTAAATCAAATTCTTTTGTAAGAACTAAGAAATCTAAAACTTTTCTACTTTATTTTAACTAGTCAGTTATTAAAATTTTCAATTCTTCAAAAAATAATTACTTTATTATACATAATATACTAAGATACATATAAAATTATTTATAAATATAGATAAAATTAGGTATAAAATTGTATAAGTGTATAAAAATATTGTATGACCTTGTATAAAACAAACTTTATAAAATAAATTAGTCTTCTCCTCCCTCACCTTCTCCTTCTCCAGAATCCATTCCAACTTCCTCGTAATCTTTCTCTAGTGCAGCAGTGTCTTCACGAGCTTCTGAAAACTCGCCTTCTTCCATCCCTTCACCTACGTACCAATGAACAAAAGCTCGTTTAGCATACATCAAATCGAACTTGTGATCTAAGCGAGCCCATGCCTCAGCAATTGCGGTAGTATTTGACATCATGCAACAGGCTCGTTGTACTTTTGCCAAATCACCTCCGGGAACTACCGTGGGTGGTTGGTAATTTATACCAACCTTAAATCCAGTTGGACACCAATCCACAAATTGAATGGTTCTTTTCGTTTTGATGGTACCAATTGCTGCGTTTACATCTTTTGGTACTACATCACCACGATACAAAACGCAACACGACATGTACTTTCCATGGCGTGGATCACATTTCACCAGCTGATTTGCGGGTTCAAAACAAGCGTTTGTAATATCAGGCACAGACAACTGCTCATGGTATGCCTTTTCGGCAGAAACCACAGGTGCGTACGTAGCGAGAGGGAAATGTATACGAGGATAAGGTACTAAATTGGTTTGAAATTCGGTTAAATCGACATTTAATGCACCATCAAACCGCAACGATGCTGTAATAGAACTTACAATTTGAGCAATTAATCGATTTAAGTTCGTATATGTCGGTCTTTCAATATCCAGATTTCTTCTGCAAATATCATAAATTGCTTCATTATCGACCATAAAAGCACAATCTGAGTGTTCCAATGTTGTGTGAGTACATAAAACAGCGTTATACGGTTCGACCACAGCAGTAGCAATTTGAGGTGCAGGATAAATTGCAAATTCTAGTTTAGATTTTTTTCCATAATCCACAGAAAGGCGTTCCATAAGCAGAGAAGCAAATCCGGATCCAGTTCCGCCACCAAATGAATGAAAAATCATGAAACCTTGCATTCCTGTGCACTGATCTGCTAATTTTCTTAAGCGGTCAAGCACTAAATCGACAATTTCCTTTCCAACAGTATAATGGCCACGGGCATAATTATTTGCTGCGTCTTCTTTACCGGTAATAAGCTGTTCCGGATGAAACAGCTGACGGTAAGTTCCAGTTCGGACTTCGTCAACTACTGTTGGTTCCAAATCAACCATAACAGCTCTCGGTACTTTTTTTCCAGCACCTGTTTCGCTAAAGAATGTACTGAAGCTGTCATCACCACCACCTACAGTTTTGTCTGATGGCATTTGACCATCAGGTTGGATTCCATGTTCTAAGCAAAACAGCTCCCAACATGCATTACCTTCCTGAACGCCACCTTGGCCAAGATGTACTGCTAGTACTTCACGCTAAAAATAATATTAAATTTAGATATCAGAAGCGACTACAAAGTGAAAATATTATTTTTTTACCATTTTCTAATACAAAATTTCAATTTATATGGAGTGCAAAATTAGTCGTGAGGTTTGAAGAATAACTAATTTATTTATGCGTTTCTATGGATTTTTACAGCTTATAATATAAAATTTGTTTTTGTATTCCTAGATTTATATGGAATATTGGTTGGTTAGAGTTTTATTCTTATTATTATTATTACTGAACGGGTTGTGTTTCTTACGATCCACGTGCACTGAAGCTCCTGGCTTTTTGTTTCCCGCATTCCAAGTTTTACTCTATTCTCGTATCCTCAATAAAGTTGAAGATGTAGATGATGGGAACATGATTTATCTACCCGACAGTTGGATAGAAAAAATCAAGATATTTAAGCCTTTTTGAGGCTAGTGTAGTGCATGCAGATTGTTTATAGAGAAGAGTTTTATTTTCCTCTTCATTAAATTGAAGTGCTTGTTAAGACAGCTGTGCTCTGGTCAGCTAGAGGATTGCCTTTTTCCATTATTCACTTAAGAGACCTTTTATGAACATCCGCGATTGCCTCAGCCCTTGGAGGTCCTTCTAATAATCAAAATGTTTGCAACTTGGTAGTTCTTTAATAGTCTCTTTTATGGTCAGATAAGCTAGACCACAAGTAGGTTTTTGTCCTATTGTTTCCTTGCAGCTTTCCTTGCGTGAAAATCCGCTTGTTTATTTCTTATAATGCCTGTGTGAGCAGGAATCCATCTCAACGTTAAGATGTTGTGTCTTGCCAGTGCCCTCAGTGAATCAAGACATTACTTTACGACTTTGGATTGTATTTCTACATTTTCTAAAGCCCTTAGTTCTGCTTGGCTGTCAGATATAATTCAGATTCGCCTATTTACATAAGATCCTTTTACCATCTAATCAACAGAAAGTTGGAAAAGAAAAAACAATGCGGAAAGAAGGAGTATCTATATCATAAAAAAAGTATAGCAAAAAGGTTCGAAAATAAATGTTCACTCCAAAAGTGGTATGAAAAACTTACTTTAACGGAGAGAAATAAATTTTTGAAAACTTTTTGCTGAACTAGACAAAAATCATTTGAAACTGAATAAAATTAAAAAGATACCAGCATATGTGACGATTAATAAGTCAAGGGGTGTTAACAAGCAATAAAATTTTACATGACTGGTGATAGTTTGAGGAAATGAAATCTGTGGTTGTTAATACGCCGAGCAAAAACGTTTGAGTATTCATTTAGGTTGCTGAAGAATTTACAAAAACCACAAAATGAAAAAAAATGGAGAAAACATATTATGTTCCACCTTTAAGGTGGAATAACATCAGGGTGCTTTGATATGGTAAGGATCCAATTAAATATCATCAAGTCAAAGTAAAATGCCCAATGATTGTAAAATTATCACCACATGTTAGCATTCATAGTAGGACTAAAAACTACAAACCAAATTTAAGATGGTTAACAGCTAATTAAATCCAAGGTAAGGGATGGTATAAAAGTGAACAAAACATTGGAACTAAGCCGCAAGTTGATGTTAGCTATAGAACCAAATCCAAGTGACTCCTCTGCAAAATTGAGACATTTTCAAATTTCAAAAGCACGCAAATAATTTACAGTTTATTATTTTAAATTATTACATATTATATATATCTAAAATATTATATTGTATAAAATACTTACATTGCAAATAAACTTAATTATAAATATTACCTTATTGTAAATATAACAGTGTTGTAAAACCACCAATAATATAAATTGGGTGTAGCATAATACGCTATAAAATTAGTCTTCCATTTAAAATAAATAAATTACTCTCCTTCACCTTCTCCTTCTCCCGAATCCATTCCTACTTCCTCGTAATCCTTTTCAAGAGCGGCGGTATCTTCACGAGCTTCGGAAAATTCTCCTTCTTCCATTCCTTCGCCTACATACCAATGTACAAATGCTCGCTTTGCATACATTAAATCAAATTTATGATCCAAACGAGCCCATGCTTCAGCAATTGCGGTGGTGTTAGACATCATGCAAACTGCTCTCTGCACCTTTGCTAAATCTCCTCCTGGGACAACAGTTGGCGGTTGGTAATTTATACCAACCTTAAATCCAGTGGGACACCAATCTACAAATTGAATGGTTCTTTTAGTTTTGATGGTACCTATTGCTGCATTTACATCTTTTGGTACCACGTCACCACGGTAAAGTAAGCAACACGCCATGTACTTTCCATGTCGCGGATCACATTTAACGAGTTGATTTGCGGGTTCAAAACAGGCGTTTGTGATATCAGGCACAGATAGCATTTCATGATATGCTTTCTCAGCCGAAACTACAGGTGCGTAGGTAGCTAAAGGAAAGTGAATACGAGGATATGGTACCAAATTGGTTTGAAATTCGGTGAAGTCGACATTTAGGGCACCGTCAAAACGCAACGAAGCCGTAATTGAACTGACTATTTGAGCAATTAATCTATTCAAGTTTGTATAAGTTGGTCGCTCAATATCCAGATTTCTTCTGCAAATATCATAAATCGCTTCGTTATCGACCATAAAAGCGCAATCTGAATGTTCCAATGTTGTATGACAACATAAAATGGCATTATATGGTTCAACTACAGCCGTAGCAATTTGAGGAGCAGGATAAATTGCAAATTCTAACTTAGATTTTTTTCCATAATCAACAGAGAGACGCTCCATCAGTAGGGAAGCAAATCCAGATCCAGTACCGCCACCAAACGAATGGAAAATTAAAAAACCTTGCATTCCGGTGCACTGATCTGCTAGTTTTCTTAATCGATCTAGCACTAAATCTACTATTTCCTTTCCCACAGTGTAATGACCGCGAGCATAATTATTTGCAGCATCTTCCTTTCCAGTGATAAGCTGTTCGGGGTGAAATAATTGCCGATAGGTTCCAGTGCGTACTTCATCAACGACCGTTGGTTCTAAATCGACCATAACAGCTCTGGGAACTTTTTTTCCAGCACCGGTTTCTGTAAAAAATGTAGCAAAGCTGTCGTCACCTCCACCAACAGTTTTATCAGAGGGCATCTGTCCATCAGGTTGAATTCCATGTTCCAAGCAAAACAACTCCCAACATGCATTACCTTCTTGAACACCACCTTGTCCAATATGAACTGATAGTACTTCACGCTGTGGATAACAAAATAATTATAAAACTGTTATTAGCAAAGACCATCATCATAAAGAAAAAACATTTTTCCTTACCATTTTATGAAATAAGTAGAAATTTTAAGCAGATCTGTAAACAAACGTCCTGTTAGATGAAGGACTGATTTATTTATGCGTTGTTATGGATTTTCTAGTTCTTTTTTTTTTTAAAGAAACTCGATAAATAATTTGTTTTTGTTTTAAAAAATATTGCATCGCTTTACCTATTAAAATGATTGATTCTAGGAAATTTGCAAAAAAGTGATATTATATTATTGTGCATTTTTGTTAACTTTAGATTTTTAAAGATAACCTAACTAAAGTTTTTGTTATAAGTAGTTTCTTCACCCAACTAACCTTAAAGTCATCTTTTCTTTACATACTTATTTATTACTAATGATGTCAATAATCTCTTTTTGGGGCCACTACACTTAGTTAAATAAAACTAAACTTTTCTTCCTCATTCATCTTCCTGGCATTCAGAATTTCATCTTTGGCAGGCTCTTTCAATTTTAATTTTTGTAAAAACCCAATCCCAGCATGAAATTAAGTAATTTTAGATGTAAAGTTTTTGTATAAAACCATCATGATGCAAAATCACACATTGTCAAAGGCTTTTTTGGAATTTTTTGAAAGAATGAATAATAACTATATTTTTGCCGTCTCTATGCAGAAGGTGGAGGGATGCACTGTATACATACCTTGTCCCAAAAAAGGCAGCATTCGCAAATTATAAACATTTGCTCATTTTAAATGCTTCTAGGATTCCCGGATTTGAGCTTATCAACCAAGAAGAAAAAGATTTACAAGTTAAAAAATGAATAAGTACTTGCGTTGTTAATTGGTTGAGCCTCAAATAGAAATCTAGAATTTTTAGTACCAATTTTACTTGAAAATTTGATTTGCCAGTGTCAGCGGTATGTACATGTTGATGTCTATAGCAAAGTTTCCTAATTCAATAGTAAAAATTCTGTACCTACTGCATTTTGTGAGCAAAAGTAAACCTTTTAGAGAAAATCAATTCATCCAGATTCGAGCATCATAGTGGGGCTGTATATGTCTAGAATTGGTTTTATATTCATTGCAAAGTTCAAATGGATAAAAATTTATATTAGTTGTATATAGATTTTTCTACACATTTTTTAAATTTACAGATTTACACAGCGTACAATCAAACCTGGCCCTTTGGACTTAGTGTAGCCAAAAAGTTAATCGTAAAAGAAAATGTCGATCTGGAATTTTTTAGGTAATATGGAGGAGCATTGGATTAAAACAGATTTTGTGTTAAACAATTTAATTATTGAAATTATAATAATAAAAACTCTTAGGCCCAACCATTTTTGACTGTGGCAGAAGGCAATAATTTAAACATCGCTCTTTGATTGTCATTTTCAAAAATGGGTAAAGCTCCCATTCTGCCAAAAAAAGATTTTTTCAGTGTTTGTGTTTGTCATGTAATACTAATTTATTACAATAACCAGACGACAACTTTTATAAGATGTTTATTTTGTAGACTATATAGATTGAAACAAAACCAGAACTAAGCTGCAACATTGATGATGGTTAGAAAGCAAACCAATTTTCTTCTGGAATATTAAAAACATTCAAATTTCAAAATATACAAATGTTTTACAGTTTATTATTTCAAATCTTTACATATTGTACATCTAAAATATATCTATGTAGAGTATAATAAAATATATTGTAGAAAATACTTACATTACAAATAAGCTTTATTATAAATATTACCTTATTGTAAAACTAACAGTGTTGTAAAAACACTATTAGTATAAATTGGGACGCTACAAAATTATTCTTCCATATTTAATAAATTAATCTTCTCCTCCTTCACCTTCTCCTTCGCCTGAATCCATACCTACTTCCTCATAATCTTTTTCAAGTGCGGCGGTATCTTCGCGAGCTTCGGAAAACTCTCCTTCTTCCATTCCTTCGCCTACATACCAATGAACAAATGCTCGTTTTGCATACATTAAATCAAATTTATGATCCAAACGAGCCCATGCTTCAGCAATTGCGGTGGTGTTAGACATCATGCAAACTGCTCTCTGAACCTTTGCTAAATCTCCTCCGGGAACAACAGTTGGGGGTTGGTAATTTATACCAACCTTAAATCCAGTTGGACACCAATCCACAAATTGAATGGTTCTTTTCGTTTTGATGGTACCAATTGCTGCGTTTACATCTTTTGGTACCACGTCACCACGGTAAAGTAAGCAACACGCCATGTACTTTCCATGTCGTGGATCACATTTAACGAGTTGATTTGCGGGTTCAAAACAGGCGTTTGTGATATCAGGCACAGATAACATTTCATGATATGCTTTTTCAGCCGAAACTACAGGTGCGTAGGTAGCTAAAGGAAAGTGAATACGAGGATATGGTACCAAATTGGTTTGAAATTCGGTAAAGTCGACATTCAGGGCACCATCAAATCGCAGAGATGCTGTAATAGAACTGACTATTTGAGCAATTAATCTATTTAAGTTTGTATAAGTTGGTCGCTCAATATCCAGATTTCTTCTGCAAATATCATAAATCGCTTCGTTATCAACCATAAAAGCGCAATCTGAATGTTCCAATGTTGTATGACAACATAAAATAGCATTATATGGTTCCACTACAGCCGTAGCAATTTGAGGAGCAGGATAAATTGCAAATTCTAACTTAGATTTCTTTCCATAATCAACGGAAAGGCGCTCCATCAGTAGAGAAGCAAATCCAGATCCAGTACCACCACCAAACGAATGAAAAATTAAAAAGCCTTGCATTCCGGTGCACTGATCTGCTAGTTTTCTTAATCTGTCTAGCACCAAATCGACAATTTCCTTTCCCACAGTGTAGTGACCGCGGGCATAATTATTTGCAGCATCTTCCTTTCCAGTGATAAGCTGTTCGGGATGAAATAATTGCCGATAGGTTCCAGTGCGTACTTCATCAACGACCGTTGGTTCTAAATCGACCATAACAGCTCTGGGCACTTTTTTTCCAGCACCGGTTTCTGTAAAAAATGTAGCAAAGCTGTCGTCACCTCCACCAACAGTTTTATCAGAGGGCATTTGTCCATCAGGTTGAATTCCATGTTCCAAGCAAAACAACTCCCAACATGCATTACCTTCTTGAACACCACCTTGTCCAATATGAACTGATAGTACTTCACGCTGTGGATAATAAAATAATTATAAAGCAATAAATAAAAAAAAAAATTTTTTTACCATTTTATAAAATGGGTTGAAATTTTAAGCAGATTAGTAAATAAACGTCGTGTTAGAAGAAAGACTAATTTATTTATAAGTTGTTATGGATTTTGCAGCTCTTCTTTGTTTTTTTCTATTTATTCAAGATAACTTGATAAATAATTTGTAATAAGTTGTCTTTTTTTTGTATAAGATAGGTTGATGTGTAAAGTAGGACTATAAGGATAATAATGAAATGTGTTTATTTTTTTATCTAATATCTCGCAATAATAGAGGTATAACTATGGTTTTTTAAATGAGTAAAGTGGCCTATAACCCACTAAGGTCGGGTTGCACCAACGTCTATTAAAATTGGCATATTAAGCGCTATTATCATAATAGCTATTACTCTGTTAAAATTATTTTAATAACGTTATTAGGCTATTAGTTTAATATTTTTATAATTGCTAAGGCAACGCTATTGTCATTGTCAAAACTTTACAGTTAGAACTGCCCTTATAATGGTGTATTTTTACGTTAATTTTCATTTCTAATAAAAAATGCATTCTAAGTTGTCTTTTTTCAATCACATTTTATATACACAGGGAGTAAATTTATTATTTTCAATATACCGTAGCAATTTGTTAGATTTTTGAACATCTCACGACGTGAGTTTCTTGCTGAAATCATTGCATATTGGAATTGTATAACGGCCACAAAAGATGTAAAAAAATAAAAAAATTTTTACATCGCCCGGTCCTATAAAAACATTTTCATAAGCGACAAAGTTTAAAATTTATGCCCACAAAATTGTGAAGCTTGAGAAAATTACCTCGTTTTTGATAAGGCTTGTCCAAAATATTAATATTTTTATCTTTCGCTTGCTTCCTTGAAAAAGTTTTGTTGTTTAAAAAAATTTATTTCAAAATTCAACGATTACTTGTCAACTTCGATGTAGTTCATAACCTAAAAATCTATTATTTATGTCAAAATATATGTAAAAGTTATTACCCTGTTAAACTATTACCCTGTTAAATTTTTTTGCGTTGCACCAACATTTTTCTCAATTAAAAATCTCATATTAGTTATTATGAAATTCAACAATGGTCGCCATACTAATTTGACATTTCTTGCTTGTTTAAATATTAATTTTAGGTTAATACAGTAGCGTATCTATATAATATCTATAAAAGGGAAAATCAAGTACTATCCAAGAAGATGCAAATGTTGAAAAATTAATAAAAAAAATTTAAATATTAACTTAACTCTCAATCCTAAACTCCTGAACTATTCCTAGATCTGCCACTAGGTAAATGTGTACGTGATTATTAAAAATATATCATGGAAATTAACGAAAAAAATGTAAAGGAAAGTTCTTGAGCAAAATATATAAGCAGAAATTGCAACAATCCAAGTCATCATTTTTATAAAAGAGACAATATCCTATAATTTTTGCATCACGCTTTGATTTTCTTGGCCCAATAGTAGTTTTCAATATCCAGTGGCAAAAAGTGAAGTAACTCTTCGTTTGCTTTAGCACTCAATCAGAAAACAGTTTTCTAACTGCAATAATTTGAAGACTTTAATATTTGAGAAATATTATTAAATACGAATTCTTTTCAGTGGTAATAAATAACTTTTTCTTTTCTGTATTAACGACAACATAATATTACTGTCATAATATTCACATATTGTGAGTAAATCCATAGAGGAATATTAACTACTCAAAATGTGAGGCTTTAGTAACAAATTAACAAATTTATATCTTCATCTGTACTCGAAAAAGAAATTGTAGCTGACATTTTCTACTCATAATAATATAATTTTGAATTCAGCGATTAATTTTTCAAGTTCTATATACTACATAACTTAAAAATCTTCTTTTTTCATCAAATTTTTTCTAATAAAATTTCAACTTAAAATTTTAATTGACCAATTTTGGCCAATTTGCTTATTATTAAATTTATTACCCTGTTAAACTAAGTCGCAATGGTGCAACGCATTTTTTTGGTAACTAAGGAATTTTTATTAAATATTTAATAAGTTTGCTAATAATTTCCTTAATAAACGTTGTTGCGAGGGAAACTGACATATGTCATTCATTTTAGTGGAGATTTTAATCTAGTAATAAGTTAAGTCTCGTTGGTGCAACGCATCTTATGTCAAAATGTCAATTTTTAATCTAGTAATAGCTTATTACTCTATTAAATCCTTATTATGCGTTGGTGCAACCGGACCTTAAGTGAGTAAAGTATAACTCACTAGTGAGTAAAGAAACTGGGAATCACTTACATTTTTAATAATTCAAAGACGTATTAAAGTATATATTTTTTCAGTTTCTATTAGGGGTAAAAAGTTTAGCTCACATGTTTTGTGAAAAATTAAAACATATTAACACATTTCTAACCAATATCTCGTAATATTTAATAATTTAAAATAACCTATATTTGACACCTACTATATGGTTTTCAAAATTTAAATTTGACATTTTAAAACGTCAAACATCAAAAATATAATTATATTTTAAACTATTATTACGAGATATTGGATAAAGTTTTGTATGCCACGCGTGTGTTAATAACACACTTAAGAAAATAGCCCGCTCGGCCTTACGGCCTTGCGGGCTAAACTTTTCTCGCGTGACTTATTTGTCATATAACACACTCGTACCATAAATAACTATAATATATTTACAATTTTAACAAACATAGTAAATTTTTCTTAACAAATTTATTGCTTAGTGATATCAAATACAAGTGATATCCACATTAAATCAGACTCATGTCAAGAATATTGCCCATTGATACCACCTCAAAATAATATCACCTATGCTTTGCTGACAGTTTTTGTCATCAAAAATCTTTACAAAAAACTTTTGCATCAAAAATCCCTGCATTCAATTTAATACGGATGCATAAAATGAAAATATAAATGCAGGAGCGTATTGAGGAATATCGTGAAATGATGATAAGTAGAACAAATAATGCAAAATTTTTTTACACAATTAGGAAAATCATAAAAAAACATACAATTGCCAAAATTTTATTTCTATAATAATATAACTACATAAGTAGGTCAATACACATAATTAATTCGTTTTAAATTTTATTTATCGGTCAGTTTCTTCCTTAGATTTTACTGATTTTATGAGGAAGCGACGGTATCAGAAAGGAAATATTGGATATCCCTGGTTAGAAGGCCAATACCTTCGTGGCCAAGATATCTGGCCAAAGTTATTATATTATCAGGAACTAAAAAATATTTTTAAATTTATTATATATTCATACCTTTTCAACTTTACCAGGCACAGTTTTGCTATCATCAACCAAATACTGTACAAATTCAATCAGTGCACTGAAACCAAGATTGTAAATATATTTGATCAGAGCAGCCGCTGCTCTTGCATCCTTTGAATCTTGAAGACCAACAGTTAATTTGGCTATTGCAATATGGATTGAATCAGCAGTTTTCAACATTTCAGATTTTAATTTTCCTTCGTAATTATTACTCTAGAAAAGCATTAACACTAAAATTCAACTAAAGCCTGAAAATAACGTTTACCGTTTACCTGTTTAGACAAATGGTGAACTAACTTAGGCGTTTGCACATTAGCACGATTGGCGTGCTTATTAAGATTTTCAAATACGTTTGGGTTATTAAAGTCAATGTTATCAAGAACTTGATTAAACTGATCCAGTTTTCTTTGAACAGCATTTTTGATAACTTCCGGATTTTCCATTTGAAGGGTGACAGAAGCTTGGGTCAGAGAAACTAATATTCCATTAAGTATTTCAATTTGTTCTTCTTTATATTCTAAAAAGATACAACGTTTTTATTTTGCACTGAAATAAACTCAAAAAGTACCGTGCAGTTTATCGTCTTTGATAACACCCACCAATGTTTGGGCTACATTAATTACTTGTGGAATGTAAGTTTCAAAAAAGGATTTTGGAATATCCAGATCTTTTCCCAATTCCGTTTGTAATTCATAGGCAATTTTGCTATAAATGTTGATTACATTTTGCAAATCTGCTTTTGCTGATTTTGCAGCTTTTGCTTTAATCTGAAAAATATTAGAATCGAACATAAATTTTATGAAAGGTTTGGTAAATTACCTCAATTTGTTGGAAGTTGTGAACTGCAACGTGAAGATCAAATATCAAATGGTTTAAGACAGAATGAATCACTTTATCCCAATATGCTTGATTGGCATTCTTAACTGAATTAAGAAGTTCATCTCTGGTTTCTATTATTTCGGCAAGGAGTTTTTGCGAAAATGATTTGTGGGTTTCGTGGTATTGCTGTCCAATTTTCTAATAAACAATTTTAAATTGAAGTTTGGACTAAAACGCAAAAGAAATGTAATGATATTTACCGACATGTTGAAGAGTCCTATAGAAGACGTTTGATAAAGTGCGCAACTTTAAATGTTATTTTACAAATTTGGTCAATATATAGATAGGTACTAATGCTGTGTTTTGCTAAATATTTTATAAACAATAATTTGTTGTAATAATAAAAATTTGAATATTTGACTATTATAGAGAATATTTGTAAATATTGTTGTGAATAACATTTGTAATAAAATTATGTCATTGTTTTAAGTACAAATATAGAATATTGACACAATAATTTGGGATAAAGCATACTAAATTAGTGGAACTTATGGGAATTGTAAGTATAATCTTGATTGAATTTTTTTGTAAGCAACTTACACGGTTCTTGAAGTAAAGACCAGCAAACAGTTAGTAGGTAATAATATGCTGTTCATTCCCGAAAGAATACGGCTATCTCTTTTAAGATTTAACAGATCCATCTTTTGGGTTGGATTAGTCCCCATTGTCATGTTCTAATTCACTTTTGCAATTTTTCGTCTTATCTTGGTTTCACCACTATTTCTCTCCAATCCCGCCTATTATTTGCTTCTTTAACATCTTTCCTATTTTCCTTTTTTCTTTACTGTCACTATGATCTCCTTTTTCCATCCATTGGGCAGTTTTTCTTATTTCCATACTTTTTTTTTATGAGATTATAAATTTCCTTGTGTAATTTTTCGCCTCCATACTTTACTTAATTACGCGCTTATTTCGTCTTTTCCAGGCGATTTTTCATTTTTGAGCTTCTTTATTACTTTCAGTATTTTTTCGAATGTTAGTTCTTGCGTCTCCTCATCTTCTTCGTTTATTCTTGTAAGTATTCTACCCAAATGTTCTTTATTTTTTCTGGGTCATCTTTCATTCTTAACTGTCTGTCCAACATTCCCCTTGTCTTTATATTATGTCTCACCTTCTGTTTCCTCAATGTTTCGTCAAATAGTCTACTATTGTTCATCTTTTCGCTTTCCTCCACTTCTACCATCATTTCTTCTAAATACTTGGTTTTCTTTCTCTTATACAACTTGTAAGCTTTTTTATTATTTAATAAAATAATATAATCCATAACATTTTGGCCTCTTTTTTTGTTTTTCCCATTTTTCTCCATTCCTCATCAAACCACTCTTTTCCTTTAGGTAATTAGATAGAAATCAATCAGTGCCAATGAAAAATTTAGTATTGGTTGTTGAAAATTACAGATAAGTGGTCGTGTATTTCTACTTACAGTTAGCCTGTCTCATGAGCATACTTTTTCTGAGATTTCTTTGACTTTGGCAGCTCATAAACATTTTCTCACGATTACTCTAGAGGTTGAAACGCAAAGATTGGGTACCACTGGTATAAATAACATAGTCTAAGAATATTTGTATACTGGTATAATTTTAGAAAATAACACAAAAATGTTTCACTTTAGTTACCATAAACGGTTTGCAAGCTTCAAATTTTTTTTAAAGGCACTGTTAGAAATTGCTAACCTTAACGAAATTTTGTTAAGTTGACTCGATATAATACACAATATACAAGATCCAAGTAAAGGTAACTTAATACTA
This sequence comes from Rhagonycha fulva, assembly GCA_905340355.1. Classification (NCBI taxonomy): domain Eukaryota; kingdom Metazoa; phylum Arthropoda; class Insecta; order Coleoptera; family Cantharidae; genus Rhagonycha; species Rhagonycha fulva. Next base: position 44,729,118 of record HG996556.1, read on the forward strand.
TCGGAAGGGAGAAAATTAAATAATCATAAAAAACATACGAGTACAATTGCAAAGATTTTATTTTTTTAGTATACCCAAGCTAACACACTAATTATTTTTTATTTTATTCAACGACAAGTTTATTCCCAAGATTTCATTACTTTTGTGCTGAAATGACGGTATCAGAAAGAAAATATTGGATATCTCTGGTTAGAAGGCCAATAACTTCGTGGCCAAAAAATCTGGCCAATGTTATTATGTTATCAGGAACTAAAAAATATTTTTAGTGTTTTTATATATTCTGGCGTTTACAACTTTACCAGCCATAGTTTTGCTCTCAGTAATCAAATATTTAACAAACTCCATTACTGCACTGAAACCACTATTATAAGTATGTCTGATCTCAGCAGCGGCCTCTTTTGCATTTTTTGATTCTTGTAGACCAATGGTTAATTTAGCTATTATAATATGGAATAAATCAGCAGATTTCAATATTTCAGACTTTACTTTCCCCTCGTAATTGTGGCTCTAAAAAACCCATTAACAGTAACTTTCGAATGATGCCTAAAAAAATAATTCGTTGTTTACCTGCTTTAAAATATGGTGAATCAACTTAGGAGTTTGCGCGTTTGCACGATTGGCGTGCTTTTTAAGATTTTCAAATACGTTTGGATTGTTAAAGTCAATATCATCAAGAACTCTATTAAACTGATCCAGTTTTTTTTTAGCAGCATTTTTGATATTTTCCGAATTTTCCATTTGAAGGATGGCAGAAGCTTGAGTCAGAGAGACTAATATTTCATTCAGTATTTCAATTTGCTCTTCTTTATATTCTAGAAAAATACAACGTCTTTATTTTGCATTTAATGAAACTCAAAAGATACCGTGCAGCTTATCGTCTTCGATAACACCCACCAATGCTTGGGCTACATCAATTATGTGTGGAATGTAAGATTCAAAAAAGGATTTTGGAATATCCAGATCCTTTCCCAATTCCGTTTGTAATTCATACGCAATTTTGCTGTAAATGTTGATTACATTTTGCAAATCTGCTTTTGCTGATTTTGCAACTTTTGCTTTAATCTGAAAAATATTAGAATAAAATACAAATTTTATGAAAGGTTTGTTAAATTACCTCAATTTGTTGGAAGTTGTGAACTGCAACGTGAAGATCGAATATCAAATGGTTTAAGACAGAATGAATCACTTTATCCCAATATGCTTGATTGGCATACTTAACTGAATTAAGAAGTTCATCTCTGGTTTCTATTATTTCGGCAAAGAGTTTTTGTGAAAATGACTTGTGGGTTTCGTAGTATTGTTTTCCAATTGTCTAATAAATAATTTTAAATAAAAATTTTGTATTATAATACCAGAACATATAAATATATTTACCGACATGTTGAAGAGTACCTATAGGAGTCGTTTGGTAACTTTAACTAAATTATAAGCAGTTTGCAAATTTGGTCCGAATTTATACCGATGCAATGTTTTGCTTATTGCACCAGAGTATAATAAACTATAATTGCATTAATAAAAATTTAATGAATAAATAAATAAAAGTTGTTTATATTTATATAGACAATATATATAAATATATTGAAGCCTTTTAGGGATAACTTTGATTACTAGAGATAAGATTCTTTAATTGAGATATTTCAGGCAGACTCAATTCTAAATTCGTTTAAGAGTAATGGCAATTAAAACGTATTATTGTTATGTTTATGCAATTATTGCATAAAAATTGTAAATTTTGTCGAAAGTTTTTCCGAAATATCGAAAAGTTTTTCATATCACTCGCTTTTTTCACCCATCGGGCTTTGTTATTCCCCTCGCCATTTGGATCGGGTTATAAACCACGCCCCTTGTGGTGAAAAAAGACATTTTACGTATTCGTGATATAAACTACTATTTCTAAATTGGTCCAAGCTATGCTTTGCTATTCAAAATTCTTTAAAAGAAGTGCGTGCCCTTAAAGCTTTTCAATTCAAATGTGTTTAGAATACTAAAATTGGTTTTTAGATAGAGAATCCAAATCATATCTACAATATCCCTGCGATAAACATTTTGTTTATTTTTTTCCCATATTTTCAGATAACAAGAAATATTTTATTGGTTTTTTAAAAAGTTTTTCAGGTTATCACCGATTATTGGATCTAAATTAATGCAGTATATAAAGACGCCATATTTATTTTGCTGTATATATTAACCAAACATCTCAGTAATATTTTAATAAATTAAATTTTTATATTTCTTACAGGCTGGTATAACCAGGTAACCATTCCATTTGGAATATGCCTATTTCTTTGGAAGTCTCTACAATTCACTTTCCGATGTGAATCACTCGCCGTCTTCTCTTCTCTGATACTCTAGATTGATTTCACCATAGCGTGTGGATACCCACTGGAAGGCCAAGCTAAGATATTCTGTCTAGTTTGCAATTTTAACCCAGAATTTCCGCTCTGTACTTAACTAGCGGTCACTTCACTCCGCGGCTGTGGCTAATGTGTTGTAAAATATAGAATTAAACAAAACTTAACCAAACGTTAAAAATATTAGAAGAATAAAAGAAAACGTAAGAAAAGAAACAACATATACAAGAAATTTTATAAAGAAGCACAAAAGAAAAACATTTGTGGCGTACATCTCACACCCCTTACAAGCAGCCCTGTGTAAAATTTAAAAATAATTTATTTTAATTTTTGTAAGGTTGGTAGAGACGCTGGACAGTTGGCTGTCCTGAACAGACCCCTCTAACCACCACGTTATTTTTGTAAGATTTTTAATTAAGAAATAAAATAGAAAATAATCGACAAATTTGTAGTTTCCTAAAGTGGTGACCCCGATATAAAATGTCAATCGACGGCGAAAAAAAGAAGAGCGACCAAACAATGCAAAGTGTACCAATGCAAGCAAACGCGGTAAGCATAAAACAAATTCCATTTTGGATTCAGGAACCTGAAATGTGGTTTTTACAAATTGAAGCACAATTTGCGTTGGTTGGAATATCGCAAGATACAACCAAATATTATCATGTGTTAGCTAGTTTTAATGAAAAAGCGATGTTGGAAATGAAAGACGTGTTGTTAAGACCCCCTTCACAGGACAAGTATGAATATTTAAAAAAGGAAACTATAAAAAGATTCGCCGTTCCGCAAGAAAAGAAATTGATCGCTTTTCTAGAAGACGAACAGATTGGAGATAGAACTCCCTCTCAATTTTTAAGACATCTTAAAAGTTTAGGAGGATCAGCAGCAACGGATGAATTGGTCAAAATTGTTTGGACTCGACGTCTTCCTAATCATTTGCAGGCGCTAGTGGCAGCCCAAATCGACAGACCAGTAGAGAAAATAGCCGAAATCGCAGACAGGGTCGAGGATGCATTGCCTCAAAGGAACATCGCGGGTATCAATAGCACACAGGATTTTCCTACGAGTAGAATCAATTTGCAAACTCAGCTAACCAAGTTGAGCGAAAATATGGAGAAAGTAACAGAAGAACTGGCAGAAATTAAACAGAATCGTTTCCAGAGACATGTTCGACCTCAAAGAGAAGAGTGGAGAAGTTGTGGACGACAACGTAGCAATAGTCGTGATCGAGCAAGTGAAAATTCGACATGTTGGTACCACCAGCGATTTGGAAAAAACTCTACAAAGTGTAGACTCCCATGCAATTGGAATTCAAAAAACGGAAATTGTGGCCAGTAGAAGAGACGCCTGGCAACAGAACCACTTCAAGCCGTCTCTACGTTCAGGATCGTAAAAGTAAAATAGAGTTCTTGATAGATACGGGAGCGGATGTATGTGTAATGCCAAAACGATTGGCAAGGGGATATAGCAGGATCAGTGAAACCAAATTGTACGCCGCGAATGATTCGGTAATAAACACGTATGGTTTTATAACAATGATACTAAATTTTGGGTTAAATCGTGAATTTCGGTGGTCGTTTCTAGTAGCAGATGTGAATAAACCTATTATAGGCGCGGATTTTCTAAAAAATTTTGGATTAATGGTAGATATCAGAAATAGGAAACTGGTTGACATGGTAACGACAAAACAAGCTGCTGGGAGAGTAAACAACAGCGAAGTTATGATAATTCGAACTGTATCAAGCAAGAATCCCTTTCATACGTTATTAAAAAAATTTCCTTCATTAACAAATCCGGTTGCACCTCAAAAACAAATCCAACATGGAACCTTGCACCATATTGAGACAACGCCTGGACCACCAATAACCTGTCGTCCTAGAAGATTGGCCCCAGAACGAATGATGACAGCAAAAAAAGAATTCGAGACGATGTTGCAATTAGGGATTGTTCGGCCATCAAAAAGCTGTTGGTCTTCTCCTTTACATATGGTTAAAAAAAAGAATAACGAATGGCGACCCTGTGGCGATTTCAGAGCATTAAATGCTCGTACAATACCTGATCGTTATCCAGTGCCACATATTGAAGATTTTTCTCACATGCTGTACAATAAGAAAATATTTTCCACGATAGATCTCGTTAAAGCTTATTATCAGATTCCGGTGCATCCAGACGATATAGAAAAAACTGCAATTGCAACTCCATTCGGATTGTTCGAGTTCTTATTTATGTGTTTTGGGTTAAGAAATGCCGCACAAACCTTTCAAAGATTTATCGATGAAGTAACGCGTGGGTTGGATTTTGTTTTTGCATATGTGGATGATATTTTAATCGCATCAGAATCGGAAGAAGAGCACACAAAGCACCTAAACATTTTATTCGAACGCTTGGATAAATTTGGTATCAAAATAAACATCGATAAATGTATTTTTGGAAAAAGCGAGGTAAGTTTTTTAGGTTATACAGTAAACACACACGGTAGCAAACCGCCAGATGAACGAATTGAGGTGATAAAAAATGCCCAACGCCCGATCACAATCAAGCAATTGAGAAGGTTTCTTGGGATGATAAATTTTTATAGGAGATTTATTCCCAAGATAGCAGAAATCCAGGCGCCTTTAAACAAGTTTTTAACAGGAAGCAAGAAAGATAACCGAAAGATTGAGTGGAATTCGGAAGCTGAATGCGCGTTTGAAAAGAGTAAAGAAGCACTAGCTAATGCCACGTTACTCGCACATCCTGCACAAAACATGCCGTTATCGATAATGGTAGATGCATCGAATCTAGCTATTGGCGCGGTCTTGCAACAAGAAATAAAGAAGAAATGGCAACCACTTGCATTTTTTGCAAAAACGTTATCTCCCGCACAGCAAAAATACAGCGCGTACGATCGTGAATTGCTAGCTATTTACGAAGGAGTAAAGAAATTTAGACACTCCTTAGAAGGAAGAGAATTCACAATTTTTACGGATCATAAACCGTTAGTATTTGCTTTTAAGCAGAAATCAGACCATAGTTCGCCACGTCAATATAGATATCTAGATTTCATTGGACAATTTTCAACAGATATTCGACATATTAACGGTATTGAGAACATTCCTGCAGATACGTTATCGAGATTACAAATTGAAGAGTTAACGCCAGACCAAATCGTGATAGATTACAAAAAATTAGCCATCGATCAAGAGAACGATAATGAATTAAATATATTTCATAAAAAGAAACATTCCTTGCAGCTTAAAAAAATATTCTTTTCAGAAGCAGAAACTCATCTAGTATGCGATACGAGCACCAATAATGTTCGACCATGGGTGCCAAAGAATTTAAGGTTTGCGATATTTAAAAAAATGCACGGTTTGGCGCATTTGGGAAGAAGAGCAACAGCTAAACTAATCACAAAGCGTTTCGTTTGGCCTGCAATCAATAAAGATGTAAAAAACTGGTGTAGAGAATGCATTCCATGCCAAAAAACCAAAGTTCAGAGACATACCGTAGCGCCGCTTGGGAAATTTCTGGCTCCCACAAAACGCTTTGAACATATTCATCTCGATTTAGTTGGTCCACTTCCGTATTCAAAAGGTTTTACATATTGTATGACGATGATTGATAGATTTACTAGATGGATTGAAGTTGTCCCAATACAGAATATTTCAGCAGAAGAAGTAGCCCAGACTCTTGTAACATCGTGGATATCAAGATTTGGAGTACCAGCGCGAATAACAACCGACCAGGGACGGCAATTCACGTCAAACATATTTAAAAATTTGTCAAAACTTTTAGGAGCAGAACACATTCAATCAACTGCATACCATCCAATGGCGAATGGAATGATTGAAAGAGTGCACCGGCAGCTAAAAAGCGCAATTAAATGTCATGCCTTAGAGAATAATGAAACTTGGGTAGAAGCATTACCTATAGTACTCTTAGGGTTAAGAACAGCTTTCAAAGAAGACATCAACGCAACGGCGGCAGAATTGGTTTATGGCGAAAATCTGCGATTACCAGGAGAAATATTTCAAAATAGTCCTGTCCCTAACGATCCCACAAATTTTGTTTCACAATTGCGTAAACATTTTCACAATATGAGACCAGTACCTGGTAGTAACCATGGAGATAGGAAAATTTTCGTGCATAAAGATTTATCCACTTGTTCACATGTTTTTGTACGGCACGATGCGGTAAGAAAACCGTTACAAGCAACGTATGATGGTCCTTTCAAGATTTTGGCAAGAACAGAGAAGGTGTTCCAAATTGAAAAAAACGGAAAAAACATAGCGATATCGATAGACCGAATAAAACCAGCGTACATTATGAGTAACGAGTCAACCACACAAGCGTTAGTAAAAAAAGATGGGATACCAAGTCCGCAGCAGGATTTTGAACCTTCACAGACGTTTAAATCGGCAGAAAAAGGAATATTAAAAAAGGGGCCAAGTATTATAACAAGATCGGGAAGGCAAGTGAGATTTCCGGATAGGTATTGCGAATTAGTTAAAACTCAACGGCTTTAATGAAGTACCGTCAAAATGCATAACATTTTTACTGGGAGGGGAGTACTGTGGCGTACATCTCACACCCCTTACAAGCAGCCCTGTGTAAAATTTAAAAATAATTTATTTTAATTTTTGTAAGGTTGGTAGAGACGCTGGACAGTTGGCTGTCCTGAACAGACCCCTCTAACCACCACGTTATTTTTGTAAGATTTTTAATTAAGAAATAAAATAGAAAATAATCGACAAATTTGTAGTTTCCTAAACATTTGAAACTTTTTGTGGAAAGGTAGAACTAGAGAAAATATTAGAAAAAATGACTAATATTTGAAAAACGGGGGTGGGGAGAAGAAAAACGTGATATTTAAAAATTTAAAAATTTTTTTTAGTTGACTTGCAATACACAGAATACAAAATCCAGGCAAAAGTAGCTTAATGCTATCGGAAAAATTAAATAATCATAAAAAACATGCAATTGCAAAGATTTTATTTAACACACTTATTATTTTTTATTTTATTAAACGACAAGCTTCTTCCCAAGATTTTATTACTTTTGTGCCGAAACGACGGTATCGGAAAGAAAATACTGAATATCCCTGGTGAGAAGACCAATACCTTCATGGCCAAAAAATCTGGCCAATGTTATTATATTATCAGGAGCTAAAAAGATATATTTAGTATTTTTGAATATTCTGACGTCTATAACTTTACCAGACATAGTTTTGCTCTCAGAAACCAAATATTTAACAAACTCTATTATTGCACTAAAAGTAATATTATAAATATATCTGATCTCAGCAGCCACCTCTTTTGCATTCTTTGCTTCTTGTAGACCAATGGTTAATTTAGCTCTTGCAATATGGGCTAAATCAGCAGATTTTAACAATTCACATTTTACTTTCTCTTCGTAATTGTGGCTCTAAAAAACCAATTAACAGTAACTATCGAATGATTCCTTAAAAACCAAAAACTCGTCGTTTACCTGCTTTAAAATATGGCGAATCAACTTAGGAGTTTGCGCATTTGCACGATTGGCGTGCTTTTTAAGATTTTCAAATACGTTTGGATTATTAAAGTCAATATCATCAAGAACTTGATTAAACTGATCCAGTTTTCTTTGAACGGAATTTTTGATAACTTCCGGATTTTCCATTTGAAGGGTGACCGAAGCTTGAGTCAGAGAGACTAATATTTCATTTAGTATTTCAATTTGCTCTTCTTTATATTCTAGAAAAATACAACATCTTTATTTTGCATTTAATGAAACTCAAAGGATACCGTGCAGCTTATCGTCTTTGATAACACCCACCAATGCTTGGGCTACATCAATTATTTGTGGAATGTAAGTTTCAAAAAGGGATTTTGGAATATCCAGATCCTTTCCCAATTCCGTTTGTAATTCATACGCAATTTTGCTGTAAGTATTGATTGCATTTTGCAAATCTGCTTTTTCTGATTTTGCCGCCTTTGCTTTAATCTAAAGAATATGATAAAATACAAATTTTATGAAAGGTTTAATAAATTACCTCAATTTGCTGGAAGTTGTGAACTGCTACGTAAAGATCGAATATCAAATGGTTTAAGACTGAATGTATAACTTTATTCCAATACGCTTGATTGGCATTCTTAATTGAATGAAGAAGTTCGTCTTTGGTTTCTATTATTTCGGCAAGGAGTTTTTGTGAAAATGATTTGTGGGTTTCGTGGTATTGCTTTCCAATTGTCTAATAAATAATTTTAAATTATTTTTTTTAAATACAATAGGTACCGAAACATTGTAAATATATTTACCGACATGTTGAAGAGCACCTATAGGAGACGTTCGGTAAGGATGACAAATTTATAAGCGGTTTGCTTTGGTGAATTTATACCGATGGAATGTTTTGCTCATTGCAACAGTGTATAAATTATAATTGCAATAATAAAAATTTAATGAATAAATAAACAAAAGTTGTTTATGTTTATAAAGACGTTATATATAAATATATTGAAGACTGATTGGGATTGATTACTAGAGATAAGATGGTTAGGCAAAATGCCTTTTTCAAATTAAGATACCTATTATTTTGAAGTAGACCCGATAGTAATTTTATATGAAATTTTCTAAACTAAAATAACTATTTTAATATTTTTATATATTCTGACTTACAAGTTTTTGCTCTCAGCAATTAAATATTTAACAAACTCTATTATTGCACTGAAACTAATATTATAAATATATCTGATCTGAGCAGCCGCTTTTTGCATTCTTTGATTTTTGTAGACCAATGGTTAATTTAGCTAAGGCAATATTTAAATCAGCAGATTTCAACATTTCAGATTTTACTTTCTTCTCGTAGTTGTGGTGCTGAAAAACCCATTAAGAGTAACTTTTGAATGATTTTTAAAAAATAATTCATTTGTTTACCTGTTTGAAAATATGGTGAACCAACTTAGGAGTCTTCTTAATTGATTTGAAAAGTTCATTTATAGCTTCTATTATTTCGTCAAGAAGTTTTTGAGAAAATGATTTGTGAGTTCCGTGGAATTGTTTCCCAATTGTCTAATTAATAATTTCAAGTTCAAATTTGTATTACACAGCAGAAAAAATTAAATTTACCGACATATTGTAGAGTATAGGTACTTGTAGAGGATGGTAATTAAATATTAAAAACTTTGATTTTAATTAAAAACTTTGGTGCATTTATACTACTGAAATTTATAAATAATAATTGTATCTAATAATAAAATTTTTATCTGTTTTATACAATGATTATATAATTTATAAAATTTACTTATTTATATAAAGGGAACAATTTGTAAATATACTAAAGACCTACAGAGTTAACCTTGATGACTAAGAAGTGTTTGACCAATCTAGGTTAATCCTGATTGCCTTTTAGAATTTTAAACAAACGAGTATAATATTTTAATCAATTATTTTTTTATATTACCTACGCATAAATAAAAAACACATAGTCTAAGAATACTTAATTATTTTGCCAAGCAATGATAGTCTTTCATTTTTTGTGAGAAAATTACCATTTCTTAGAAGATTTTGCAATCGATTTCATGAGGTAGATTACTCCTCTTGTGCTACTGTTTTAAGTATAACTTTCCTTGTGATTTGGCCTTGTTTGCAATCTTTTTCTAGGTTTTTCACTACCATGTTGTTCAAATACCTCACCACTCTATCTCATTCTTAGTCTTTCCCTGCTTTTTTTCTCATCCGGCCTCCATTCAGTCACCAATCTTATGTTTTCTCTTTTAATTATATGTCTCAGTCATTTTATTCTCTGTGCCTTGATGAACCTGACTGTGTTTTCTTCCAGCAAATTGGGCCCCTGATTGCTCTGATTACCTTCCTTTCAAAAACTTTCAGTTTTTTCTCTGTTACCCTTGTCATGCAGAGTACTTTAGCAGCGTACGTTACTGTTGGTCTTATCAGTCTATTATGTTCTTTAAATTTTGTTTTTCTACTTATACTTCATTCTCAGTATTTTTTTATTTGCATAGAATGCTTTATTTTTTGCTTGTAATTTTTTGTTATTTCGTTTTTTCTGCAATTTTTGTAATTATGCAATTTCTCTGCAAGTGTTTCTTCTGTTCACACTTTTCTTATAAGTTTTTAAATCTTTTGCTGAAGTTAATTTTTTCCATTCTTGACTATATCAGAATGTACTCCATCCCTTCCATGTGCTTTCCCATTCTTCATTTTACTTATTATCATTTTAATTTCTTCAAATTAATGTAAGTTATTTTATCTGCTGGTCTCCACTTTCCTTTTTACTTCTCCTATGTTGTTGATTTCTACCGTCTACATTATTTAATAATTTTTGAAAGTGGGTTTTCCATATTTCTTTAATGATCTCTTTATTATATTTTGGTTTACCCTGCACTATCTTTTATTGATCTGCGTCTTATTTATTAGTTTTATTAGTTCTTTTTTGCTTACCTAATTTCTTATAAAACCTTCTAGTATTTTTTCACTTTCTTGCTGGAAATCGATCATCATTTTATTCAGACAGATATTTTTAATTTGTCTACAAACTTTATAAGTCTTCTTCCTTGTTTCAACGTAATTATTCATGTCCTCCCCGTACTTCCTGTTATCAACCATTTGGCTCTATCTCTGTTTTCATTTCTACTTTTTCTTCATAGTTCGCATCAAACTATTTTTACTTATATTTTTCTTTCATCGTTTTGATGTACTTTGTTCTTTCTTCATCATTGTTTAGCTTTTTTAAGCCCCATCTTGTGCCACCTTTTTTGTCACCAATACCTGATCTATTTGATTTTCGATTTTGCTTGTGCTTCCAGGTTTTATCTACGATATCTTGTGTAGTTTCTTAAATTTAACCTTTATACTGCTAATCGCCATTTTTAACGATTCTGCCAACTGCCACAGTCGATTACCATTATCATTGGTGTACTCATTTATTATGTGTTTTTCCGCCACTTTCTTTGCGTACTCTTTCCTTCCTTTTTGTGCATTGAGATCTACTACAATTATTATCGTTTCCTGTCTTAGTACTTCATCAGTTAATCTTTCCACTTCTTGTTAAAATTATTTTTTTTATCGTCATGTTTCTCTTTTATTGGAGCATATCCATTAATTTATTATTGATATATCCAAAGGTCCAAAGTGAAATTTTTATCTAATTTGTAGTTTTATAATTTTTAAATAATATGTTAACCTTTGATGCTTAAGAAGTGTTTGACCAATATTAGGTCAATTTTGTTGCGTTCTCTCTTTTACCATTTAAAATTTTAAACAAATAAATAAAATATTTTAATTAATTATTTTCTTATATTAGGTGTAAAGAATACATAGTCTAAGAATATTTTTTGTATAATGGTATAACTTTAAAAATCACTTAAAAATATTTATGTGAATATAAAAGTGAACTAAAAACACCGAACACTTATTTTGCCAATAAAATTAAAATTTTTTCTTATAATAAATAAATCACTCTCCTTCACCTTCTCCATCTCCCGAATCCATGCCGACTTCTTCATAATCTTTTTCAAGTGCGGCGGTATCTTCACGAGCTTCTGAAAATTCTCCTTCCTCCATTCCTTCACCTACATACCAATGCACAAACGCCCGTTTCGCGTACATTAAATCAAATTTGTGATCCAAACGAGCCCATGCCTCAGCAATTGCGGTGGTGTTGGACATCATGCAAACTGCTCTCTGCACCTTTGCTAAATCTCCTCCGGGAACAACAGTTGGGGGTTGGTAATTTATACCAACTTTAAATCCAGTTGGACACCAATCTACAAATTGAATGGTTCTTTTAGTTTTAATGGTACCAATTGCTGCGTTTACATCTTTGGGTACCACATCACCACGGTAGAGTAGACAACACGCCATGTACTTTCCATGTCGTGGATCACATTTAACGAGTTGATTAGCTGGTTCAAAACAAGAATTTGTAATATCGGACACTGACAGCATTTCATGATATGCTTTTTCGGCCGAAACTACAGGCGCGTAGGTAGCTAAAGGAAAGTGAATACGAGGATAAGGTACCAAATTGGTTTGGAACTCGGTAAAGTCGACATTCAGGGCACCATCAAATCGGAGAGATGCTGTAATAGAACTAACTATTTGAGCAATTAATCTATTTAAATTCGTATAAGTTGGTCGCTCAATATCCAGATTTCTTCTGCAAATATCATAAATCGCTTCGTTATCGACCATAAAAGCGCAATCTGAATGTTCCAAAGTTGTGTGACAGCATAAAATAGCATTATAAGGTTCTACTACTGCAGTAGAAATTTGTGGAGCAGGATAAATTGCAAATTCTAATTTTGATTTTTTTCCGTAATCAACCGAAAGGCGTTCCATAAGTAGCGAAGCAAATCCAGATCCAGTACCGCCCCCAAACGAATGGAAAATTAAGAAACCTTGCATTCCGGTACACTGATCTGCTAGTTTTCTTAAACGGTCGAGCACTAAATCAACTATTTCTTTTCCTGTAGTGTAATGACCACGTGCATAATTATTTGCAGCATCTTCCTTTCCGGTTATAAGTTGTTCGGGATGGAATAATTGACGGTATGTTCCAGTGCGTACTTCATCAACTACCGTTGGTTCCAAATCAACCATTACAGCTCTTGGTACGTGTTTTCCAGCACCGGTTTCGGTAAAGAATGTGCTGAAACTATCATCACCGCCACCTACGGTTTTATCGGATGGCATTTGTCCATCAGGTTGAATGCCGTGTTCCAAACAGAACAATTCCCAGCACGCATTGCCTTCTTGAACTCCACCTTGTCCAACATGAACAGATAAAACTTCACGCTAAAAAGATAATGTAAGGGTTACTACAATCCAAGTAAATTGTGTTTAATTCAAAATCCTAATAGTTGCTTACCATTATTTCCTTCAAATTAAAATTGTAAATGGATGTATAATAAAATCTGCCTTTTGAATGAAGCTGTGATTTATTTATAGGTTTCTATGGAATTTGGTAATCTATTTATTATGTTTTTATAGTTGCTAGATCTAAATTTTAAGGGTTACAGTCAACTCTGGTAACAATCTTTGAAACAGACTATCAGATTATCAGTGAATTGGAGGGAATATCGGTCTGTGGTTATCCGGTACAGTACGTTCTCCTTCTTAAAATCACAAATGTTAGGGACTTTCATTTCAAATTTAATGTGAAAAATCAATCATATTGTTGAGACAATAATAATCTTAACTTAAATTTGGACCATTTTCTATTTTATTGTGCAAGTATAATGCAACAACTTATTGTTAACTATTGCAGTCTTAAGGTAAAGATAGAGTAAACGCAAGTTGCTGGTTTTAGATTATCGGCACCGACAACTCCACGTAGTAACAAATGGAAGTGATTACAGTGTAATCAAATAAATAAGTTCTGAGAATGGTTGTCGAGACAAGTAAAAGCTAAGAATTGCCAGTAATAAAATAACCGCCGCACAGAGCCTTATCTATAACGGAGGCTATTACAACGAGGTTCGCCTGGTGTCCCGAGGTTTGGTGGTTAACAACCGACCTTCCCATCGGCCTTGCATCTCATTGGAATCACTTACCGTGAAAATTGGAAGATTTTTATGGTGCTTCCTTATCCACTTAGACCCCCGTGCCCCTGTTCACTACTATTCTTCCAAAATTAATTTTTGAGAAAAATCTTTGGAGCCTACAAGCGCTTTACAGTATAATTTATTGTGTTTGCCAATTAGTCTGGTTTTTTGACTGCAGCCGCTATTAGCCTTCAGAAGACGGCACAGAACGGTAACAAAAATGTTACGTTCCGGACGGCCCCAAACCGACCCTCGTCCGAAAAATAGTAAAGATTTTTTTTTCCCTTGCCCGTCTTGGGGTTTACGCTGTAACTTCATCAAAAAACCCAAGTCTCTTCACTACTGCAAGGTTGCAAACACATGGAAAGGGAACTTATTCTAAATAAAATTAAACAAATCTCATCAGCAAAAATTTGCATGAAACGATTTTCATAATTTGATAGAAAGGACTGCTTGTAGGTTATGTGATATTGGGTAATCTTTCCGGGCTGATCACTATTAAAAATCATTCTCTGATGAACCGAGAAATCAAATCAGAAATCCAAGCAATACATTTTTAGAGAATATCAAAAAGCATAATATTATCAATATAGCAAAGTGCCCTTTGCCTTCAAAGACAAAATTTTCTATAAATTATTAAAAGCATAAATAATGCTCACGTTTTAAAAGTAACAGTAAGTATTAGAAATTTTAATGTAAACAGAAATAATTTTATCGTAGTAAACATAGACTATTCTAAAAGGTTATCCAATAAGAGCTACAGGAATATTTTATTAAATAAAACACACTTAAATTTTGAATACTTTTATTTTAACATATAGCAAACATAATCTCAAACAATCCGGGGGCTTCTGTCGCAAAACCCTTTATGAGTAGTTTTTTTTTAATCTCCAATAAACAAAGAATATTGTTATTATTTTTGTAATATGTATTATGTATTTTGGTTTAATTTAAATTTATTGTTATGTAAATTTAAAAAAAAAACAAAAATTTTAAACAAAAGCACGTTATAAGATATATCATCAATCAACTTCAGTGCCGATATAATAATTGAAGTACGCAATAATTTTCAGGACGTCTAAATATTATTGAAAAAAATCTCAAATGTTTGTTTAAAAGGCAAATAAAAAACCTTAAAGTGCAATCTTAAAGTATGCATAGGTACATTCCAAAGAAACGCGGTTTACCATTGCTATGATTTTATTTATTTAAGTTTGCTATTAATAGTAGTTATACTTTGCTAAAATTTTCTCTAGGGTTATCGGTATTTGGAAATTGATGGAAGACAATGAAAGAATAACAGATTAAAGACATAATTACACTTTAAAGGTAGCATAAACCGGAAGACCTAATTTTGAATAAATAATATTATATTCACAAATATTGTTAAATAAAATGGATAACACTGTAACATCACGGGAAATACCATCAAAATTGATATATAAACTACAGAAAAAAACAATAGTAATGTTAGATTTTTCTCTTATCAAGGTATCTACAATTATTTTTAAATATCTATTCACAAAGTTTTGCAGTTCTATTTAATAATTTTTCTTAAATTGTAAGAAAAATTCCCTTCGAAAAGAGAATTCTCCGCACACCCAGTAGAACTGGTATAATTCGACGTGCGAAGACCCTGATGTTAAAAACTAGCTCAATGATAATTCGGCGGCTGGGTGATGGGTTGTATTAATTGCTTCTCGAAGTACTAAAGCAAAATAAACATTAAATAACTTTAATATGACTAACAGTAAGCACAAGAAAACACTGGTGGTATAAAAGTGAAAAAAATCCAAAATTTCTGTCTGCTGGCACCACAGGTGTCTAGAACAACACACACCAAGTATCGTGGTGTCAAAAGCTAAATCAAAAACAACTATAATAAGAAAATCACTCACCTAAGATCTTTAACGTGATTACAAAATATAAAATTACAAAAAATACTCATTATAGCTGCTCTTCTCTCTTCCAGTTGTTGAATACAAGCATTCCAAACAATTGTGTTGACCATCGACAGAACAGGAACCCAAAAACTCATCTCCAGATATAGTGGTGTTATCACAGGTGGTACAGGTGTTACAAGGATAAATAAAAATGGTCGTACAGATAAAACATTATCTTCACCTCAAGGTTGCAGCCTACCAAACTTCCTCTTCAAGGAAAAACCAAAAAAAATACTAATAGCTGAAGGACCATTGAAGTTGAAATATCAAAAACCAAGGTAAAACCATAAATTCATAAAGCCGGGACGTTATAAAGCCATAAAGTCACAAAGTTAATAAGCCATAAATTCATAAAGCCGCTGTATGCTCAACCATGACAAAATAATCTAAAAGATCGAAAGAGGTAATCATCCTCAATCGAACCACGACCAACTCGAAATTTTGGAAAACATAAAATTCCCCAAAAGCGACTTTCCAGAATAACATGAGCACCCATAGTCACGAATAAAAACATCTAACGAAAACTATCTGCTTCGATCCATGCAAAAGATCTAAAATATCATGCTGAGCTAAAATTGCACACCTAACTTTCTGACAGAAAAATTTTTACCGGAAGTAATGTCAAGCAATCATACGCGCTGCGCATGAACCAACTAAGGTGACCAGCGGCGTGCAGACTCACAAACGAAAATGAAAAATTTTTGTTACAAAATTTCTTTTAAAATTCACTTTAGTGTTCTGTTGAAGTGTAACAGAACACTAAAGCCCGATATTTTAGGCAGTTATGCTGTCACTTTAGCTAATTTAAGTTTAACTCAGTTCAACCAATCAAAATGGTTAAATGCGAGAAATTGATTGGCTGAACTGAATAACTTAAGCAAAAGCTTAACTGCCCACTGAAATACCGGGTCTAAACAAGGACGACATTTCTGTCGTCCTTGTTTTATAAATTTTAGAAGTACTCAATGACTCAATCCAATTGAGATTATAGAACTCCGTTGACCTGTGGCCCTGATTAAAATAATCTTCCATCACAAGGTTATATCAAATTCCAAAATTTGGAAACCATTTATTAATAACCTTTTTAACCTATTCTTTTTCCCGAAAAAGTTAAGATTATAATTATTTAAGATGGATGATAACAAGAATCTGCTCAATCCGGTTCGAAGGACCAAATGTTTTTTTACTCAAAAAAATGCAATGATTTGTGTGTCTCGCTTGAATAATATGATTCCAATGATTTTCACCTGCTGCTCCAAAACAATAGAATCAAATATTATAAAATATAGATGAGCAAAAATGAAAATAAATTCAGTTATTAAAAATGTATCAACTTTTAAAATTTATTTATCTTATTCCATACTTGACAAGGTCGTGCATTTCGGATTTTTGTTTTTCTACTTTATTTTGTAATTTGGTCAACCTGTTGTAAATAGATTATTATTATTACAAGTAATAAAAAATGTTGTATAATTGATTTTCTAGCCCATAAAGTGAAAATTTATGTTTTACGTTATTCGGAGAGGCAGTAATAATTTTAAGTGCAAACCCGACTATAGTCCAAGTAGATTTATTTAATTAATCTACAATAATGAAGACATGGGTCAGTCTATTATTGTTGTTCAAGAACAATGTTCTCGTTGCATAATAATTAATTTCTAAGATTAAGTGAGAAATTCGTATACAAAAATTTATCTTGCCGACCGGAATACCATTGTAATTCGAAAGCTCGACGTTTTGTTATAATTTAAATAATAAATTATTGTGTGATCTTAGCAGTAAATGGTAACAAACGGAAATTTTCGAGATAGCAGAGGTACCCTTCTGGAAAAATTGCTTAGAGAGAAGAAATGGTCAGAAATTAATAAAAATTTCGCTTGCACTGCAAGGAATTTTTAATAAAACTTTTTAAGTGCTTAAATAAAATATAAAAATTTAATAAATCTACTTGATTCATAAAAAAGTAGCAGAATAGCTAAAATAATTTATTAGTTAGTCATAAAAAATTTAATGTTTTAGATTAAAATTTTTTATAATAAATAATCTTTTATGTAATAATCCAATTTATTGTATTTACACAACGGAGACTGCAAATGAAGTGTTTATTCTAATTAATCAATCCACAAATATGTAGTACTTCAGAATATTGCATTAAACATTCAGCTTGACAAATTTATATAATCAACTTGTTAAGTTCTTTTCAAAGTTAATTCTGGCAAGCATTCAAATAAACGAAGTAACAAATTTAAGTTAGTATTCGCATTCTTTTATAACACCTGTGGATAAGGTTAAAATTAGAAAAGTGAATTTTATTCCCCAAATATAAATAAAATCCTTGTCAAACTTTCCAAAAGAATGACTTTAAATAATTTGTAAGCTTTCAAAAAGAATAATTTAATATTTGAAACAATTAATTGGTAATTATTTTCAAAGAAAAATAAAACTAAATTAGATTTTCTCAAGAAGTTTATATGTAAGTTTCTCCTCATTATTCCCTGAGGAAGGTTACACCAGGTCAACAGAGTAGAAACAAACTGTGCTTTAGTCATAACTTTTAATTAACCCTACCTTAGCATAACGCGTTTAACGTGTTTATAACACTGTTGTTACCACCCTTAAATTATAATTAAAAGCTCAACCTAATAATTTGTTCTTGTTATCGAACCCAAACGAAATGTCCCTCTAAACCCACCTATAATTATTATTAGACCGTATTCTTCCAAAGTAAATAGTTTTGGTGTATCATATGAGGATTTCGAAAAATATTGTTTAATTCAATTATCGTGCCAACACACAACACACCGTAAGTATAATCCACATCATTTCCTTGTTGTAAAATAACATTAAGTCAACCAAATTGATTTCAAATTTGTAAATCGTGCCAAAAACTCTAAATAAAATAAGATTATTTGTTAAAGTTAATAGGAACTGCTTATGTAATAATTGGCCATTATAGTTAGGGTACTATAATTAAAATTAATCTACCTTTCGACTTTTAAAAAATAAATAACTTTGATAATATTAAGTTTACCTTTTCGCATTTTAAATTTAAAAAATAAAAATAGCATTACGTAACCAAAGCTTTCAACTCGAAAATATTGACAGCAATGTCGATACAACATAAAGAAAATATTTGCTTTTCGAGAAGTGAAAACAGATTATGATAAATGGCCGGATCAAAGGAAGTGGATATAACGCTAATAAAACACATAAAGCAACAAAATAGAGCATAAAAAATAGCAAATCACACATTTATCTTAATATATTGCAAAGGAACATTCTTATGTGCGGTTGAAAAGTAAGTTTTCTGAAATAAGAATTGCAGATGTTGCTATTGAATCACAATATATGTTGAAAATGGAAAATTATAAATAGAAAATCAATCTATTTTTGAGTTAAGTGTTGTTCTTGGTCACCTGTTTGCTTATGTACTGTATGTGTAGACCAAACATTTTTAGCAAAAGTAATTAGGTCGTACGTTTTGATTTATCGATTTTATAGTCCCGAGAGATTTTGAACTTGGAGCAGAAAGAAAAATAATTAGGTAACTGAAAGTAGTGAAGACAAGCTTAATTTTTACATCGGATTTTGTTTCTTTTTGTTCGGGATTTGGTGTAAAATATAAGTTGAAAATTTATTAACTTAGCCATTATGAAGTTCGCGAATAACTTTACTTTTAATAAGGTGATTCGAATATCCAAAGTGTTAAATCAAGTAACTATAAGAAGAAAATTTTAATTAAGTATAGAAGTGCAAACCTCACTGATGACCCGTAAAAGTTTCTAAAAATTTAATAATGTAACTCTTTAAAGCATTTTTAACCTCTCTTCGGCAATAATTTAGTGTCGATTAATAATTTATTGAATGCTACTTTTTTTACTATCTGAATTTTATAAAAGTTTAATTGATTTGTCGTTCCAAATTTTTCAATTGGTTCGGTAATGATAAAAAATTCATAAATTGAAATAATTTTGTAAAACAATTTTGCAATAAAATAAATTACTTTTCTTACTTATAACATTGTCTATGTCAAAGCTCCATTAACTAATTGCTTCTAAAAGTTATCGAGAAATCAATAATCGGAAAAGAGCTACTGGGTATGGTTCAGTAATACTGAAATTACTGTTGACGTCGTCTAAAATCTTAAAAGCGACATCGGCAGCGAGATTCGTAAAGAGACGTTTAGTTTCAAAAGGATACTGCTCATATTTTAAAACGAATGAAAATCAAAGTTTAATTTTCTCAACGTCAATAATTACTAATAGCATTTCCACCTAATAAAATTATACTTCACGTGCGAGATTAGAAACTGGATAATCAGAGGAAGTTTCCACTGTATCCTGCACGATTATCCTGATGGACTAAAATTCTAAATCTTAATTTAACAAGGTAGGTAGGCAACTAAAATATTTATTACGTACATATTTATTTAACCATTAATCATACTTACAAAACCATTACTTGTTCAAAATAGCAGCTACAATAAAATAAATTTTAAATAACAAGAAGACATATTACAATATTTTACACTTGGAAGAAAACTGTTGTTCGCAATGACAAATGTCTGTTTCGTTGAAAAAATGACTTTATAAATAATATAAAATGTGGCTTTTCTACACTAAAAAATTACGACAAAAAGGTTATTGATTGATTATGTTTTAGCATGAATGTTATAGTTTAGAAATTAAACGCTGCCCTGCAAATTACCCTGAAAATGAACTACAGTCTTTGCCAGAGAACTTTAGTGTTACGTCATCTTAACCCAACCATATGTATATTATAACCGCAAAGTTGCCCGGTAAGAACTGTAAATAATAATTGCATGTACAAAACTCTGTATATACTTTTAAGCTTTTTAACATATCGCTAAGGCCCGGTATTTCAGTAGACAGTTAAGCTTTCGCTTAAGCTAATCTCAAGTTTAACTCAGTTCAACCAATCAACATCCCGCATTTAACCATGTTGATTGGTTGAACTGAGTTAAACTTGAGATTAGCATAAGCGAAAGCTTAACTGCCCACTGAAATACCGGGCCTAATTGTTTCACCCATTTATTACCAACTCAAAAACACTTTAAGTGCGGCCTTAGCCGCACAGCTGGTGCAATCTGGTAATTCTTTATAATAAATCACAATGTAGAATACGAAAATCATAACAAAACAACTTCGTTTTTGTAAAACAATTATTAAAATATTTTACGATAAAAGTAATCTCCTGTTATGTCATACAAGGTGGAATTCAAGACGGTAAGTCGTGGGAATTCTTCTGCTTGCAACAAACAATACATTTCCGTGAATACAAGCAATGACAGGTTTTGCACAATTTTAAGTTAGACTAATGCTAGAAAATATATACTCGGAGTTGTAAAGCCAGACGAACACCTGTACTTATCCAGACAGACACCTGCACCAGTTTTTCACAAAAACGCCTTTGGAAACTCTTTCAGGTGACATTAACAAAATTGAATAGACATAGCATATTAATTTAATTGTAAAAATATTATATAGGTACAACATCTGGAAATCTAACAATTTTGTTTATTTTTAATCTATAAGTTTAATTTTCCGGCCAGCTGTTTAAGTTTGGTATGCAAGAAGACTGAATTAGGAGCCAAAAACTAAGAATCGTTAACAAATTTAATCACACAATGCAGTCTTCTATTTTAAGCGTTGAAATTCCAATTTTGTTGATGTAAAAAAAATGATTCAAACAGTCACTCAAAAACGCGATTACAGCTAGCATGTTTGAAAGCTGTTGCAAAGTTTTGCGGATTTGTTTTTATTATTTAACCTATAATCATTCGGAAAAGTCTTCTCTACTTATATTTCCATCAAAAATGAATAATTTTTCTTCATTATGTAAAGTGTTATTTTGAACCTTTGATGTAATATAAAACATCTGATATTAAATTAAATAACCGAAATTACCAAAGTCTGGCAAAAGTACTGTTTGAAGCTCTATGACTATGTATAAAATTAATAAATTTTCAATTTTTTCAATTTTAACCATGGAAATTTTTAAGGTCAACATTTATTGTATGTTAGTATTGTAACACTTTAAATGTATTCCAACACAATTGTGAAATGCATTTAAAGCAAATAACTAACTTACTATTTTTGTTGAACTTGTTATTAATTTTATATAAATAGAGTCTGTTGAAAATAAAGAATATTGAGTTTTTGAACATTTAATTGTGTTCAATTCTCTTTCAAGTCAGCTACAAGAAGTTTTTATTTATGGTCCTTCGAGCCTTCCAGTCCAGCGAAGAAAATCAAGCAGCGACGCCGAGCCAATCAAGGAAACCAAGTTCACCAGCAAAGAAAATCATCCACCGGGTCCAAGCAGCGACGCTGAGCCAATCAAGCAAGCCAAGTTCATCCAACGAAGAAAATCATCCACCGGGTCCAAGCAGCGACGCCGGGCCAATCAACAAACCAAGTTCATCAACGAAGAAAATCAACCACCGGGTCCAAGCAGCGACGCCGGGCTAATCAAGCAAATCAAGTACATCTACAACAAGAAAAATTCAATCACCGGGTCCAAAGAAAAGGCGACGAAAAAAAATCTACACACACAGGGTCTAGCAGCGACGCCTGAACCATAGAAGTTATCAAATCAAACCACAGTCGTCTTCAGCAGCGTCTAAAAATTCAAGCAAAGCAAATCAAGCACCACAGTCGTCTTCAGCAGCGTCTAAAAATTCAAGCAAAGCAAATCAAGCACCACAGTCGTTTTCAGCAGCGTCTGGAAATTTAAGCAAAACAAATCAAAGCACCACAGTAGTCTCCATCGGCGTC
Source organism: Rhagonycha fulva (assembly GCA_905340355.1). Classification (NCBI taxonomy): domain Eukaryota; kingdom Metazoa; phylum Arthropoda; class Insecta; order Coleoptera; family Cantharidae; genus Rhagonycha; species Rhagonycha fulva. Next base: position 44,751,731 of record HG996556.1, read on the forward strand.
TGGAAATTCAAGCAAAACAAGTCAAACACAAGCAAACCACACCACAGGCGTCTAACAGTAGCGTTTGGAAAATTAAACAAAACTACGTCTAGCAGCGACAAAAATCAAAATACATAAACTCATGACTCAGCAACCACGTAAATCCAAGCAAATCTATACGCACACAGGGACCAGCAGCGACGCCAAAACAATCAAATCACACAAGAAGCTCATCAGCAATTAAATTTGAAGCCAAGCACAGAAGAACTAAAAATCACAGTTAATAAATTCAAATCAATGAACAAAATAACTGAAGAACAAAAATGGAACATGATCAAATAATTCGAATCAAAAAGCAATATGTGAGAATATATTACTTATTTGAAACTATCAAAACTGCAGCACTCGAAATATTAGAAGAAAATACGCTAATCACGTACAAAAGATTATTAAGAAACTTAGAAGAAAAATGGAATAGAATAAGGGAACTCCACGAAGACATAGAAGCAAACGAGGAAAATTTTAAACATGAATATTTCAGGGATAACAAAGTCAAGAAAACCGGAATAAAGTGCGAAGAAATAATGGTCAAACTGGAAAACAAAATAATGGAAAATTCACAGTACGAATCAAAAATTGTATTGCAAAAAATAGATCAAAATTATGTAACTACATTTATCAATCAGCTAAGATGCATCTGTTGCAATAATGAAGACCGGTTCAAGGTAGCTAGCCTGGGTCCGAAAATACAAATTTTACGATTGAAATCTCGATGAATTCTGAAAGAGTATATTTTAAATAAGAGAATAAGCGGAGGCGCAATGCCCTAAGTGCACCTGTTTTTTCAAAAAACGAATTTAAAAACTTCGATTTTCACAGTAAATTTTAAAGCAAAGTCGCTCGGGATTGGTGAATCAATTCATTCAGCTCATTTTCTTGACAGTGCGTGCACTGTCAACTGGTCTTAGTTTGGCGCAGAGCGGGGACAACATAAGCGACACTTGCATTGGGATGCAGCCACAGTGCACCCCGAACGAAAATCATTGTTTTCAACCCTAAATGTGCGGGAAAAATGGCTTAAAGCGCCCGAGCGCAGCAAGGGGTGCTTTAAGTAAATTTTTCCTTGCACAACCACCTTTCCGAATAGTACATGTGCTGGAAAAATGGCTTAAAACGCCCGAGCGCAGCGAGGGGTGCTTTAAGTCGATTTTTCTTTGCACAACTACCCTGCGTTAAAAATCCACTCTCACGAGTTTCACCCCTCAAAGATCCACGTTTTCCTTAATCTACGGGTGGATATCGTCGATATCCATAACAGCCAACACCAAACTTAAATTAGTGTGACGTTTAATTTTTCTCATAATATATGTTCATCAGAAACATGGACAATTAAGGCTGCAGACAAAAAGGATAGCCGCTTTTAAAATGTGGTGCTATAGAAGATTGCTTCACATACCTTGGACAGCCCATCGAACAAATGAGTCAATAATAGAGGAGCGGAAGATACAAACCACATTATCCCAAACAATCAACCAGCATTACTTGACATACTTAGGACACGTTGCGAGGAGAACCGACGCCATGGAGAAAATAATAGTTGAAGGCAAGATAGAGGAACGTTGACCAAGAGGTACTAGATCGCCTAGATCTAGATGGATTGATCTCACAAAAACCTTAATAGCCTGCGGACTACATGAATGTAAAACAACGGGGGAAAACAGAGAAACTTGGCCACAAATAGTCAAACGAACACGACATTGATACCACCACACCCTGCCGAAGAGTTATGGACCGAAGAAAAAAATTACATTAAATTATAAACAATTTTAGGTATGAGATTTTTAGATCGAATAAAATCAAAAAAAGCTACTAAAAGGTGAAGATGAAAGCTAACTTAGGTTAGTGTTTTTTAGGTTTGGGTAATGGTATCCACCAATTAAATCATAAAAGATCAATTTGTCATAGCAATTTTGATATCTTAAGTAAAAATATATACTAAGGGCATTAATATTTCCTTATCTAATTGACATGTTTCTTTACCTAAAATACAAAACACTAAACAGCTTTTATTTTAGTAGTTATAAAATAGGTATCTTTTTTGTTTTTACGACTTATGAATCTCACCTGTAAATGTACTTTTAAAATTATATTGTGTCATAAAATAATTTGAAACATAAAACTACTGTCTGAGCCGCAACCCTTACCCCGCGTTCGGTTTGGAGCTACTTTCGCTTCGAAACGCCACCAAACACTTTTCTTGCGTTCAGAACGGCGCTTCCACTCGCTTCCAAACGCTTTGGCTCCGCCCCTTTCAGACGCTACAAACGCTACTAAAATTTAGGTGGGTTGACGGGAGCGTGGCGCATGGTGGCAAAATTGCAACAGAATTTGAGTTTGAATTTACATTTGTTTTGCTTTATTTTTATTACAAATTTAACCACGGGATGAAACAAATAATGAAAATCAGTTTATTTTATCATAGAGGATCAGTATTTCAGTGTCGTAAAGTGAAATAAAGCAAAGTTTAATTTAAAAATTGCCAATATTTTTTATAATCGCCTAAAATGGATTTAGGAAACTACAAATTTGTCGATTATTTTCTATTTTATTTCTTAATTAAAAATCTTACAAAAAATAACGTGGTGGTTAGAGGGGTCTGTTCAGGACAGCCAACTGTCCAGCGTCTCTACCAACCTTACAAAAATTAAAATAAATTATTTTTAAATTTTACACAGGGCTGCTTGTAAGGGGTGTGAGATGTACGCCACAGTACTCCCCTCCCAGTAAAAATGTTATGCATTTTGACGGTACTTCATTAAAGCCGTTGAGTTTTAACTAATTCGCAATACCTATCCGGAAATCTCACTTGCCTTCCCGATCTTGTTATAATACTTGGCCCCTTTTTTAATATTCCTTTTTCTGCCGATTTAAACGTCTGTGAAGGTTCAAAATCCTGCTGCGGACTTGGTATCCCATCTTTTTTTACTAACGCTTGTGTGGTTGACTCGTTACTCATAATGTACGCTGGTTTTATTCGGTCTATCGATATCGCTATGTTTTTTCCGTTTTTTTCAATTTGGAACACCTTCTCTGTTCTTGCCAAAATCTTGAAAGGACCATCATACGTTGCTTGTAACGGTTTTCTTACCGCATCGTGCCGTACAAAAACATGTGAACAAGTGGATAAATCTTTATGCACGAAAATTTTCCTATCTCCATGGTTACTACCAGGTACTGGTCTCATATTGTGAAAATGTTTACGCAATTGTGAAACAAAATTTGTGGGATCGTTAGGGACAGGACTATTTTGAAATATTTCTCCTGGTAATCGCAGATTTTCGCCATAAACCAATTCTGCCGCCGTTGCGTTGATGTCTTCTTTGAAAGCTGTTCTTAACCCTAAGAGTACTATAGGTAATGCTTCTACCCAAGTTTCATTATTCTCTAAGGCATGACATTTAATTGCGCTTTTTAGCTGCCGGTGCACTCTTTCAATCATTCCATTCGCCATTGGATGGTATGCAGTTGATTGAATGTGTTCTGCTCCTAAAAGTTTTGACAAATTTTTAAATATGTTTGACGTGAATTGCCGTCCCTGGTCGGTTGTTATTCGCGCTGGTACTCCAAATCTTGATATCCACGATGTTACAAGAGTCTGGGCTACTTCTTCTGCTGAAATATTCTGTATTGGGACAACTTCAATCCATCTAGTAAATCTATCAATCATCGTCATACAATATGTAAAACCTTTTGAATACGGAAGTGGACCAACTAAATCGAGATGAATATGTTCAAAGCGTTTTGTGGGAGCCAGAAATTTCCCAAGCGGCGCTACGGTATGTCTCTGAACTTTGGTTTTTTGGCATGGAATGCATTCTCTACACCAGTTTTTTACATCTTTATTGATTGCAGGCCAAACGAAACGCTTTGTGATTAGTTTAGCTGTTGCTCTTCTTCCCAAATGCGCCAAACCGTGCATTTTTTTAAATATCGCAAACCTTAAATTCTTTGGCACCCATGGTCGAACATTATTGGTGCTCGTATCGCATACTAGATGAGTTTCTGCTTCTGAAAAGAATATTTTTTTAAGCTGCAAGGAATGTTTCTTTTTATGAAATATATTTAATTCATTATCGTTCTCTTGATCGATGGCTAATTTTTTGTAATCTATCACGATTTGGTCTGGCGTTAACTCTTCAATTTGTAATCTCGATAACGTATCTGCAGGAATGTTCTCAATACCGTTAATATGTCGAATATCTGTTGAAAATTGTCCAATGAAATCTAGATATCTATATTGACGTGGCGAACTATGGTCTGATTTCTGCTTAAAAGCAAATACTAACGGTTTATGATCCGTAAAAATTGTGAATTCTCTTCCTTCTAAGGAGTGTCTAAATTTCTTTACTCCTTCGTAAATAGCTAGCAATTCACGATCGTACGCGCTGTATTTTTGCTGTGCGGGAGATAACGTTTTTGCAAAAAATGCAAGTGGTTGCCATTTCTTCTTTATTTCTTGTTGCAAGACCGCGCCAATAGCTAGATTCGATGCATCTACCATTATCGATAACGGCATGTTTTGTGCAGGATGTGCGAGTAACGTGGCATTAGCTAGTGCTTCTTTACTCTTTTCAAACGCGCATTCAGCTTCCGAATTCCACTCAATCTTTCGGTTATCTTTCTTGCTTCCTGTTAAAAACTTGTTTAAAGGCGCCTGGATTTCTGCTATCTTGGGAATAAATCTCCTATAAAAATTTATCATCCCAAGAAACCTTCTCAATTGCTTGATTGTGATCGGGCGTTGGGCATTTTTTATCACCTCAATTCGTTCATCTGGCGGTTTGCTACCGTGTGTGTTTACTGTATAACCTAAAAAACTTACCTCGCTTTTTCCAAAAATACATTTATCGATGTTTATTTTGATACCAAATTTATCCAAGCGTTCGAATAAAATGTTTAGGTGCTTTGTATGCTCTTCTTCCGATTCTGATGCGATTAAAATATCATCCACATATGCAAAAACAAAATCCAACCCACGCGTTACTTCATCGATAAATCTTTGAAAAGTTTGTGCGGCATTTCTTAACCCAAAACACATAAATAAGAACTCGAACAATCCGAATGGAGTTGCAATTGCAGTTTTTTCTATATCGTCTGGATGCACCGGAATCTGATAATAAGCTTTAACGAGATCTATCGTGGAAAATATTTTCTTATTGTACAGCATGTGAGAAAAATCTTCAATATGTGGCACTGGATAACGATCAGGTATTGTACGAGCATTTAATGCTCTGAAATCGCCACAGGGTCGCCATTCGTTATTCTTTTTTTTAACCATATGTAAAGGAGAAGACCAACAGCTTTTTGATGGCCGAACAATCCCTAATTGCAACATCGTCTCGAATTCTTTTTTTGCTGTCATCATTCGTTCTGGGGCCAATCTTCTAGGACGACAGGTTATTGGTGGTCCAGGCGTTGTCTCAATATGGTGCAAGGTTCCATGTTGGATTTGTTTTTGAGGTGCAACCGGATTTGTTAATGAAGGAAATTTTTTTAATAACGTATGAAAGGGATTCTTGCTTGATACAGTTCGAATTATCATAACTTCGCTGTTGTTTACTCTCCCAGCAGCTTGTTTTGTCGTTACCATGTCAACCAGTTTCCTATTTCTGATATCTACCATTAATCCAAAATTTTTTAGAAAATCCGCGCCTATAATAGGTTTATTCACATCTGCTACTAGAAACGACCACCGAAATTCACGATTTAACCCAAAATTTAGTATCATTGTTATAAAACCATACGTGTTTATTACCGAATCATTCGCGGCGTACAATTTGGTTTCACTGATCCTGCTATATCCCCTTGCCAATCGTTTTGGCATTACACATACATCCGCTCCCGTATCTATCAAGAACTCTATTTTACTTTTACGATCCTGAACGTAGAGACGGCTTGAAGTGGTTCTGTTGCCAGGCGTCTCTTCTACTGGCCACAATTTCCGTTTTTTGAATTCCAATTGCATGGGAGTCTACACTTTGTAGAGTTTTTTCCAAATCGCTGGTGGTACCAACATGTCGAATTTTCACTTGCTCGATCACGACTATTGCTACGTTGTCGTCCACAACTTCTCCACTCTTCTCTTTGAGGTCGAACATGTCTCTGGAAACGATTCTGTTTAATTTCTGCCAGTTCTTCTGTTACTTTCTCCATATTTTCGCTCAACTTGGTTAGCTGAGTTTGCAAATTGATTCTACTCGTAGGAAAATCCTGTGTGCTATTGATACCCGCGATGTTCCTTTGAGGCAATGCATCCTCGACCCTGTCTGCGATTTCGGCTATTTTCTCTACTGGTCTGTCGATTTGGGCTGCCACTAGCGCCTGCAAATGATTAGGAAGACGTCGAGTCCAAACAATTTTGACCAATTCATCCGTTGCTGCTGATCCTCCTAAACTTTTAAGATGTCTTAAAAATTGAGAGGGAGTTCTATCTCCAATCTGTTCGTCTTCTAGAAAAGCGATCAATTTCTTTTCTTGCGGAACGGCGAATCTTTTTATAGTTTCCTTTTTTAAATATTCATACTTGTCCTGTGAAGGGGGTCTTAACAACACGTCTTTCATTTCCAACATCGCTTTTTCATTAAAACTAGCTAACACATGATAATATTTGGTTGTATCTTGCGATATTCCAACCAACGCAAATTGTGCTTCAATTTGTAAAAACCACATTTCAGGTTCCTGAATCCAAAATGGAATTTGTTTTATGCTTACCGCGTTTGCTTGCATTGGTACACTTTGCATTGTTTGGTCGCTCTTCTTTTTTTCGCCGTCGATTGACATTTTATATCGGGGTCACCACTTTAGGAAACTACAAATTTGTCGATTATTTTCTATTTTATTTCTTAATTAAAAATCTTACAAAAAATAACGTGGTGGTTAGAGGGGTCTGTTCAGGACAGCCAACTGTCCAGCGTCTCTACCAACCTTACAAAAATTAAAATAAATTATTTTTAAATTTTACACAGGGCTGCTTGTAAGGGGTGTGAGATGTACGCCACATGGATATTGAAACAGATATTTCTCGTCATAAATGCATAGCTGTCGCTCACTTTTTCTGGTTAAAATATAATATAATTCTAAAATTTCTTTCATCAACATCAAACCCGCTAATACTAAATTTAAAATAAAACAAGTGTAGCAACAAGATAACTCCTAAAGTAAAATAATAAATTTATTATTTATATTTTTAAAATATAAAATATTTTGGTTTCAGTTCAAACGTAATGCTTTTTAATAATTTTAATATACAAAAAAAAAATTGGTTGCCTGTAAAGTCGGTATACGGGCGAAAGTTTTACGTGACAACGACTTTGAGTGGTAAAATAATTTTAATGTGAATATTCATTCGTATAGTAGGCGGGCTAACTGTGCTCGAGTGGAAGGGACGCGTGCCTTTCACTTTTTATGTCTGTCTCTCTCGCTCTTAGGCGGGCTAACCATGCCCGAGTGGAAGGGACGCGTGCCTCTCACTCGCTCTCATTGTGAGCGCATAACGTGAGCGGAGCGTAACGCAGTTTCTTGAAGTGTCACCCGGCAAACCAATTTATAAGACGTTGTCACGTCAAAATAAGTTAGGTTAGGTAACCCACGTAAATTTAAATTTTAAACACCTTCGCCCTGAAGCACCGTTCGGGTTGGGAAGCATGGAAGCGAGCATTTTTCCAACCCGAACGCAAATTTTTCACGCTCCTAACCTGAAGCGTCGGTAGCAAAAGTAGCTCCAAACCGAACGCGGGGTTAATAAGATGAGGGTTGACCAAAACAAAGACCAAAATCTGGAGGTAACCTTTCCAGTTTGTTTAGCCGTGATGTTAATAGATCATCTTTTGATTTGTGCAAAGGCAAAGCCGTAAATTCTGAAATACAAGGTTAGTTTGAGAAAAATTTAATGAAACACTGATAATGGTAATTGAGAGGTGCAATGGTTACACAAAAATGAGAATAAAAACAAACAATGGTACGTCTTTTTCTTCTTTATTAGCGTTTTTGTTTACATCAATTTTTGGATATACGCCTCTTTAAGTTTTTAACTTAAAGGTTTAGGCCATATCTTCCCACGCTGACCTAGTTACGGGTTGGGAAGAGTTTTATAGTCCACAGATCAATTTTGGACTTTTTAGCTCACAGCACATACATATCTGACGCAACCAGGATTAGAACCGCGGTTTGCCGCTCTTTAGTCTATTCGTGTTTGATTTACGTTAGACTGCAGGTCTTACGTACGTATAGTACGTCAGTATACACAAATAGAAATATCATACTTGATATGTTGCAAGTTTACAATATGTGAAAGGTGGCAGTAGCTTCTTTCCAATCGCTTTCCAACGTGTGCCTTTAAAAAGCGATAGTTGGAGATCTTGTTGTCAATAAAGGCCTAAACAGAATGAAAGCGAAACCAACGCGACGTAACGTAACGTAAAGTTAAATGTATGTAGTTGCAATACGTTCGAACAGAATGAACGCTAGCAACGCGATTCCAACGTCGAACGTTGGCAAACTTAACGCGAAAGGACCACTACCAACTACAATTTGGTGATTTAATTACGTTACGTCATGTTACGTCGTGTTGGTATCGCGTTCATTCTGTTTAGGCCTTAAATAGGTTGCATCTGCCACTGTTATAGCAAACACAAAAAGCACTGCTATTGATACTCCGGCTGGACCAATGAAAGAGTTTATTTTAGAGATGTTGAGCGAAATTAGTCTATCCAAATAATAAGAGAAGACGAAGTTTGTTAAGGTTAGGTTCTGGTTGTCAAAAACATTTTCACCAAAACGTTACTACCCGACTATAAAAAATTTCTTAGCTTGGCCTTTCAGTGGGCATCTACAGGCTTTGGTGACATCGATATTGATTTATCTAAACTGTGAATTATGGGGACTAATCCATCTTTCCAATCGGATTTGTAATTCCCAGAAATGGAAAGCAATATTCTACTTAGAATATGTGTGTGTATAGTCGGTTTTAAACGTCTTGCGACGTTATCCGATACCAAACTACCAACCTTGCGAATTGGCTCTTGGTTTTTTAGCATTTTACATTTTTTACCTACGACGAGGAGCCAGCCCGTCGGTAGAACCCCCAACCTGGAGGACCAAACAAGACGGCCAGAATAAGTTGTTACTTACCCGGATTTGAACCAGGTATTGAGCGTTCGTAGTCAACTCGCTTGACCATTGCTCTCCAACCGTCTCTACCTTTCTTTCCCAACTTTGGTATAACAAAAACAAATTGTGATATTGATGAAGCATAAAATCTTTTCAAGATGTGGTCAAATAAACAAATTAATAATATTTATAAAATAACAGACTACGGCGGTTGCAGTTTTTGACTGCGCATTATAATAACTTCTAACCACTGGTTGATTGGTGAAGAGATTTCGGCCGAACTTGCTCAACAGCCCCAAAATGTTATCAACTTAGAATATAAAAAGCTTAATGATGATGATCATGTTAAACCTCAAATATTTGAATTTATTGTATGTTACCATTTTTCCCGTCGTCGTTTCGACGGTTAAGTTAGGCGGAACTAATGTGTAAAAAAGCAAATCCGTCCGATCCGTGTACACGACGGAACAAGCACTTTCTCCTTCCACCTCAACTGAGCTAAAAATTGGCTCCGTTTGGTTAATTACTTTGGATTTACTATACCTCAACTATGGGAGTAGTTTAAACACTTTCTACGTCTGAGCTTTTTTATCCAAAATAGTACCTACCAGAAAGTAAAACCCAATTTTTTTTTAATATTTAAACGAATAGCCTAAATGCTGAACTATGGAATAATACCTAAAAGTTACCAAAATATATTTAATACATTTTTGGTTTTCTTTATCACTTATACGATATTCAACACTATTTGTCACAAAAATTAGTTACATTGGAATGTCATCAGATTTGAAATCAAGTAGAAAGAAGTTACTTCTGCAAATCTTATTTAACCTTAATGAGTGACTAGTTTTAATTTATTTGTGATTATCGTGAAATTAATCTTAGAGCTGTAGACTCAAATTTATGTAAGAAAATAAATACTATAATCTAACTCACTTTATCTAATTAATTCAAAACTTCATTAGACATAACATTAATTTATTGTGCTTTCACATCTTTGTACCTACTATTGCATATTGTTGTACCTAACTCTGATTACGTTGGTAATGTTAATAATAATTAAATTATTAGATAACTAACGCTAAGTGCTAAATAACATTATGAATGTTACAAACTTGCAGAATTAGAAATAAATCATTCATCATTATGATCTACGAAGTTGCATTGACAGCTTTCCCAACTTTGGTATAACAAAAGCAAATTGTGATATTGATGAAGCATAAAATCTTTTCAAGATGTGGTCAAATAAACAAATTAATAATATTTATAAAATAAGAGACTACGGCGGTTGCAGTTTTTGACTGAGCATTATAATAACTTCTAACCACTGGTTGATAGGTGAAGAGATTTCGACCGAACTTGCTCAACATCCCCAAAATGTCATCAACTAGAATGCAACAGAAAAGACAAGGTAAAGTAAAAACATAAATCAAGTTTTGGACTATTTGCGATAGGAATTGCTGCCACATTTACCTTTCATGTAATTTAGTGCCAGGTGATTACTATACGTTCGCAGAAATGAAGAAATCATTGAGAGACAAGCATTTTATAGCCCTTAATGAAGTGAAAAGTGTTATAAATGGGTTAGTGAAAGACATCTTACTAAACTTCTTTAAAGATGGTTTAAAACGATTGTTTTCAGTTGAAACAAATGTTTAGCACTTAATGGAAATTTTTGTCTACAAATAAATTTGTTTTCAAATATATTTGTCACATTTACTTTTTGTAAATTTTAGGTGCGTGCCATTTAAAAGTTGAAGAAATGTTAGGTATAGTATAAATCTTTGAAATTGAGTGTTACGTCAGCCTAATCTAACCAATTATAATAATATTATAATTGCATTTATAAAAAATTATATTTAGTAACTGCATATCTCTCAGCGGAAAGGAAAAGTGAAAATCAACTTATGATATATCAATAATATCTAATAGTCAATCAAGAGAAAGGAAATGCGTAGGTGTCAACTGGGTGTCAATAGGAGCGTTTTACGCTTTAGCTAAGATTGAAAAAATTTTATTTTCGATACAAAGTTACAATTTATCCTGCTATTGATAATGCGTATTTTCAAAATAAATTGCTATTTATTAAAAATATTATTTGATACCTACACAATCAAATTTCCTGTCAAATAAAGTTGGTAAATAATATAAAATTATTCAAGCAAATTCATTTTCAGACGTATCGATTGGTAGGTATTTAATTAACCAAGTTGTAATGCATATGTTACATTACTCGCTTCATTGTTCAAAGGAATAGCATGATATCGATGAATCACAATTATTTGGAAAAAAGAAGCAAACAAAGATAATTACGTTTAATGAGAAATCGTCAAAAATCGGAAGTATTAAATATTTTTGAAGTGATTTTTCAGGAAATAAATCTTATTTCCCGGTGGTTCTATCTTCGACGCATTTAGAGTTCGTGACTGGAATAAAAATCGAAAATCAAACACTGGCTAACGCAATAAATTTGCTGAAACTTTAGAAAATCTATATACCCAAATGAAGACGACCAATTTTTTATTTCGTTTTAAAAGCTTTTAACGGTTGAACTTTTGTTTAATTGCTTCAATGTTCTTTATACAAATTTTAATTTAAAAGCTGTTAATTAGCACTAAGTATTTAGAGAGAGTATTGGGTTACTTCTCCTTATTACAGAATCGTATTTTAACCCTATCTTTACCTTATATACATGGGATAGCTTTAAACTTCTTGTCTACATGTTATGTTAACAAGGTGTACTTTGGAAAGATAAATATTTGTGTAGTATCATTTTGAAACACAAAGGCTATGTAACTCCAAGGAAATTATAATTATACCGTTATCATCAATTTTGATGTAAAACGGATATAAAATTTCAATTTTATGTTTAATTTGTTTGCGAACACAATAATTATCTAGATTTATAATTAGGAGATGAAAATTACAAGTTATAGTTTTGTTACTTTCAATTAGGGTGGTATTTAACAAGGTTTCCTTGCAAAATTTCCCAACAAGCACATTATAATTTGTGATAAGTTACAGTTACAAAGATTCAAACTTCTCATATTTTGGCCTCAAAACTTTATTTCTAATATACTACGTTGTAACTTATTTTACAAGTTATTAGTTTATTAAAACTACGCAATAAATATAAACTTTGAGCTTCCTATACAATTTTCCTTTTACATACGAGTACAGTGAACAACATTAAAATATAGGTGAATATGCTGTTACGTTGGAGCAAACTTTTAGACCTACTTAAAAGTAAATTTATTGATGAAAAATAAATAAAAAATATTGATGTCACAGCTTTGATAAATCAAATCAAGTTGTACCTATGTTGATTAGAAATTTAGAGTTTTTTTCTAAAAGTTCGTTTGAATAGCTTCATTTCCCTGCTTATCAAATCACTAAACATCTTGTCAAGCTGGTTTATTGAAGCGAATACACCGTGATAGAAACATTTCAATAAACACAAGATACCATACCTGCTTCCAATAGTATATTCCAGATTGAATATAAAGCATCAGTTTACAAACTTTAGTTAAACAAGCAATAATTTTTTGTAAATGCGCAGTTTCCTTTCAGCTTCTATCAAATTTTCGCAACTAACTTAGTTAATTCGAAATAAATTTTAAACATTTTTTATGAAAACAGAGTGGTATTAAGGATGCTTTTTGCAAATATAAATTTTTAACACAACGGAAAGTTACGCATAAAGAAAATGAAAATTTTGGTGGAAAGGGGAGGAAACATCTAATTGAATTTTTAAACATTTAAATTGAAAAAAAAAATGATCAAACATAAAGTTAAAAAAAAACCAAATTAAATTGGAAAGTAAGCGATATACATTTCAGCTAAAAGAGCAAGAGTAATAAAATCAAAGGTCTGTGCACTTCTTTTACCTCACTTACTTGGCAACATGTGAGACTGGACTATAACAATTAAAAATCTTAATCACACAAATGGAAGATTAACTTCTAAAATATAAACATACATAAAATGTAAGTTTGGTCTTACTACAAGGCACTCCAATTACTGTGATGGAAATAACCATTATTTATTTTACAGATTCTGATAATTATCGAATTTATAATAATGATTAATGGAAAACTTTTGCAAAATCAAAATAAATTACAATTTTTTAACTCAAATATTATCAAAACTTTGGCAAACTTTAGCAATCACAAATTTTAATAATAACTGAAGGATTTGGTGCACAGAACTTATATTATTTTTAAAACTTTATAAAATATTAATAAATCATATTTATGAAATTCTTATATTTCGGGATCAACTCAAGTTTTCCATTACAAGTTAAGATCAACTAGCTTAAAAAATCAAAGCAATAACCGACTTTGTCTAACTTTTTTCATAAGGTACCAAAGAATTTTATTGACATTAAAATAATGACAAATTATTAAATGAATATTTATTGTAAATTCAACACAAAGAATTCAACAATTTTGGCATAAATTACCATTATATTAAATCAGATTGCAGTATCTAACAAACTACAAATAATAATTAATATTAACGTTGATGTTTGGAATTGACACAGAGTTTTCAAAATTACATAAAAATGATAAAACTTTAAGTTCTCTAAAACTGTTTAATTATAAATTAATCCATAACTCAAAAACTGTTAGGTTTTAGCAAAAAATTTTAATTATAATTTATATTATATATAATTAATTAGTTTAATTATAAATTAATCCATAACTCAAAAACTGTTGGGTTTTAGCAAAAAATTGTTAGAATTTAGTTTGAAACTAATGTAAAGCTTTTTAAAAAAATATTGAATTATGTACACTAAAAAATTAATAGTTTCGGTGCTATGGTCATTTAAAAGCAGAAATTAAAAATCTTTTTTTAAAGAGGGCTTGCCTATTTCTGGTGTTCTTATTACTATCTCCGAGATATGGCCGAGAAGTCACTCCTTGTGCTTAGAAAAATGAAGCTCTGGCACTTTACCTGTACAGATATTATATATTATATATTATAATATAAGATATTACCCCCCTCAAACACTCAACTTTTCTTTACAAATCTTCAGCTGTGTTTAAATGGCTTATAGCATTTCAAATGCTATTATTTTTGCTTGGCATATTTGTGTTTATATATTGACATGAACCATGGTAATTGCCCATTTTAAGAATTTCCACAATTAAAAGTTATTTTGATATTTTCTTGAATTTTGAGTGATTTCAATTTTTACTCAGACGAATGAAATTATTTGTATTCATTTGTTGTACTGATGGTTATGGTGCGCAGAAACGTAATTTTATAGGTGGATTTTTGTTCCAGAACCTGAAAGAGTTGATTTAATCAAAAATGGAAAAGCGTTTAATTTTCGAAATGTAATTTTTTTATGTTTTGTTTTCTTACCTAATTTTAAATTAAAGTGTTGTGCGGTGGTAGCAGACTGCAATCGTTGGTTCGCCTTAGAACTACAAGATAGTGTGATAATTTATTGTGTGGTGATTTTGAAATGTTTAACTTGGCAATGGATTTTTCAAATTTGGCGGGTGGAATTGACCAATGGGCGTTCGACACGAATTTCCAAAATCTAAAAAGGACAGGAAGTAAAAATTGGAAAAATTGATAAAAAAAGGTTGGAGAGTGACCATGAGCGATGATGGAGTCGTGAGCTCAACCACCTCGTTGTAGATTTTTTGATGTCTGATAAATTTAATAATTTGCATATAGTTTTGCAATAATGTTGAGCAACTAAAAAGATTATTGTGAGTGCAACGATGATTTAGTGTGATGGAATGATTGATGGTTTGGTGGAAACATTGGAAAGGAGACTTACCTGTCATGCGGTATAATCTGGTCCTTCATTTTGTTAAGTCATGGATATGAATTTTATATGGCTCAATTTTGGCTTTTTTGGATCATCTTGTTGGTAAATAGCATCTCAATTCTTTTATTTTTAACGTTTTCAACATTTATTTTCAACATTTTCGCATAATGCAATTTAAGATTTTGAGGTTAAACAAGATGCACGTTATGGAAAATTTGAATATTCGTGTGCAGTTAATAATTAATTTATCGCACTTTGCTAATTAAATTCACTAGAACTTTTATAATCACTATTCCAATTTATTCGGTTTTTAAGAAGATTAATTTATGGAAGTGTTTAACTTGCGACGTTTTAGGGAAGATCGTGCGTGCTACACATTTTCTACTAACTACTAGTACGGTCATTGCTACCATCAATTTGAACTATTTTATTCGGAGCCAGACTTAAATTTAAATGAGAACAATTTATCATTTTTTTGTACAAATTTATTCCAGATTTATAAAATTTTATTAAACGCTATAATTGTCTTACAAGTTGTAGAAATTATTTGGTAATTAAATGTGTAAATTTGTAGGACAGTTATGTGAAATTTTTGATATTCCAACTGCGTTGAATGATATTAACGATAAGATTACGTTTCATTTCTATAATTCCTTTTGATTTGATTATAACATTCGTCTCAGTAAAGATTTGTTCATGCCTTGAAATATGTATTTTATTTTAGTTGTGGAATTTTTGAAATCTTTTTTTGAACTCACTCCCTGGGCGAGTCTTATATTGCAAACTCCGACTACGACAGCACGGACCTCTTTAGCGCTTGTTCAATAGAAAACGACAATATATAAGCAAGCGCTAACAGGCCATGCAGTCCCAGGGCTGATAACGATAAATCGCCATTTTCCTGCTTAAGTTCTCTCGTAAACTTTTGCTTGTGTGACGCAGCCGTATTTACGGTAATGACGTTGACACAAATATCAGGATTCACCACAGAGTGCAGATGCGTTGGGTAGTTTCCTAGATTGGCGATTTATTTTTTTGGTGAGTTGTCTTCATATATAGCAACTCAGTTGTATTTTTTAGTTTTTTTTTTTTGATTTTGCTTTGATTGTCTCAGAGTATCCCTTCAAGGTATCTTAGATTTAACTTGATTTGTGATTTGTTATGTGTTTTTGTATCTCCTATATAGAGTTTTGGAATCAAACATTGTCAACCCCACCTTTTACCCTATTTTTGTTTTTTGAATAAAGCTAGCCCTTCTACTTTTGCGTTTTATTTAGAAAACTGGCTCCCAATTATTTTTTTTTTTTAGTTAGTTACTAAAGATCGTCTGAGTTGCAACGAAACAAACCTATAAACCGCGTACGCGCGACCCACGCTCTGGTACTGGACCGGGAAATAGTCCCTTAGCTGGCCTGTCTGCCATTCCATCGCAGATCAGCGGGACAAGTGGCCCAATTTAGAGCAATTTGTGTTTCAGGTTTTTGTATAAATTCCTAATTTTTAATGGATTGGTAAAAAAGTAGAAATTGAGTAGACGATTTACTCTAGGTTCTTATTTTTTACCTACTAAAGAACCTGTAGGATTGAAAGGATTACTTGACATGGTTGTATTAGATGAAGTGAGATTATTTATAATTGCTGATAAATAAATGTGTATGTAAATAAATTAAATTTAATAAATTTTCCAAAATTATATTCAAGTACCTACCTACTTCCTGTTAATCCAAGTTCAATTTTTTTTTATTTATGATTATGATTAATCTCTAAATTACTATTAATAATACCAAACAAACAACACGTCTTCCTTATACCAGATCCAGAGCTCAGTCTGTCTGGCTGTAACTCGAATAATGCGAACAACACCAGCCGCAGCTCTTGAAATTCTCCTCTGCCTTCCACCACTTGATCTTTATATGCATTAGACGGCTGTTAAGAGTGCTCTTGAACTTCGTAGTTAGAAGATATTAAATAACAGGAAAAAACTACAGCCCATATGCAGATTATGAAGGAATGTTTCAAAAGAACAGCTTTGCTGCATTTTAAACTCAATAGAATTCACCCTAAATACATATTTGACAGGAAACACGACGTTCTGTTGCAAATAAACTCGGAAGGCTCCAAGTAATGCTGGGGCAGGCGCAGAAATATACTGAAAAATATATCTTAAGATAGATGTATCCGGGACAAAATCATTCAGATTCTTTCAGACAGTAGGGCAACGCTTGTAATACTCCGGGTAGTCGGGAGAGGGGTGCCCATAAAATCACCTCTGATTTAGTGCTTGACTGCATCCTAAATCATAATATCTAGCTAAAATGTTCTTTTTCTCTGCTGGGCTAGATATCAAGGTAATAAGAGCAACACCAAAGCTGACAAACTGGGGAAAAGCGGCTCCAACACTGACCAACAGATGGTCACGCCATTCGTTAAGGCTCTAGATGCATTCCCCAAACAATGCACCCTAAAACTGCACATTTTAAGAGGGGTACAAGGAACTACAAGCCACTAATCAAAAGTTGTAATAAGTGGACTTTCTTGGAAACATGCGAGATACTCTTTGAAGGTATCTAGAGTTAATATGCAAATAACTGCAGAGATCTTAACTGGACACTGCAAATTAAATAAACACCTTTATACGATGGGGTATGCAAATCATCTTATCTGTCGTAAATGCAATAAAGAGAAAAAAACAGCTAAACATGTGAGAAAATCTGTGTTGGGGGATTTTTCCAAAATCTTCAAGTTCATTATACAGCTGATTGGGGTGAAGCTGAAAACCGGGGATAGTACAACGAGTCCGATTTGAAGGCCAAGTGCGTATGAGCTTATCTTACCCTTCACGATAAATCCAGAATCCAAAACCATTAATAATTTTACTCAATTAAAAATTTCATGGAGTGAAGCATAAGCACCTATGAATAAGTGGTACTGGCTTCATATCCCCAGTCCCAGTCACTTGTTGGCCCGGTGCTAATAACTTGACTTGAATTTTAATTTTTCTGATTTTGAATTTAATACAAATTTTATTTTTTTGTTTGAGTCCAATTGGAAGATTAATCATCGCTACTTTCCAATATCTCTCTAAATATTTTAAACATTAAAACTTTGTCTCTTTCATGATCTTTTGTATCTTTTTTTGCTTTCTTTAAATTTCCACAAGACAATTTTCTCTTGTTCTAATTACCTACTTATGTGATAATCTCATAAAATTTCCATATTTTTCAAAATTGTATCTAAATATTGTCATTTAATCCAAGTTTAAAATTGTCCTTAAAAGAATCCAATTTTATTAATAATTTTGCTCCATTTCAACTACAAACATTTATTTCTACACCAAAAAATGTTCAGAGTTAATTAATATTAATTTCAAGACAAAAGAAATTGTACCAAATAGAAACTATAGGATGTAGAGAACGTAAGAAAAACTGTCACTTTTGGTGGTAAACATTCATTAAACATTCAAAAATGGAACGTTAACCAAAAACGTCAAGTGCAGAGAGCTTAACTTGCAAACGAAGTCATTCTAAAATAAATTTATTTAGTGAATAATTATTCATTTGATCTTCTCTGTTTATTCATTAGATGCTCTAGGTGTGTTATTCTAGAAATGCGGACTTAACTTCAATTCCCCAGCTGCACCAGGATCTCCTGAATTAACTGAAAAAATATTTTTTTACTTATTTACAAATATTATATGCGATTCAAATTTCCATATTATTTCAGTCCCAAAGATTGTAAATATTTTTTTATTTTTATAATTTCTAGTTTATAAAGTTACAATCAAATTACTACGTATGGCACACATCGCATGATTTTCTTGAACAAAATTTAAATTTGATTTGAAGAGAGGAGAACAGAAAATCGATAAGGTAGGAGATATTATTTAGATATTTGAATAAGTTATAAGTTCACCCCTGCGAATGAAACAAATTTATAATACTTTTACTTTATTAACCCTTTTAAATTCATCGAAATTTATAAATGTGAATTATTATTATGGTACTAGATGAAGGGTGTGCGTAAATTATACTAAAAGCTCCATCGGAAGCAAATATTTTTCGTTTCACAAATAAATTACGTTAATTATGTTAAATAAATTTTTGTCCTGAATATTTGTTTATGTACCTACCAATATAAAAAAAAGTTATCGGTGTGGTTGAAATAAAGAATATTCAATTAATTACGTATTAGTGTTTGATTAATTGATGTTGTTTACACGCTCATATTTTTCATGAAAAAAAAACACGTAAAGCTGCTAAATAATTAACGCAGGTTTTTGTCAGTAATAAATAATCTTGTTCACTCTATAATTTCATCATGCAGTTCAATTAGCGTAGTTAATTCGGAATAAGCTGGTTGGTACTACAATATGGGCATCCAGGCGTGCGTCAGGATCAATATGTAGGTAACCAAGCGAATCTATCTCTCATCCTCAGACTTCTCTACAATATCATTGCTTTGTATCGTTTCGCAAAAACAACAAATCGGGAACAAAAGCTTAGAAAACTAAGCCTAAAGTTCGAAAATAGTTTTTAATGTTTGATGTTTCCAGAAACGTTGAATCTAAACGATTCTCGTATAATTCAATCAAATATTGTTTGCTTTGAGCGGTTTATTAGATTCTCAAACAATTTATAAATTTGATTTTCTAATTTAATATTAAAATTGTGATTCGAAAGGTAATTTAGTTTTTCTATTTACAACGAATCAATGTTTAAATTAACAATTTTTTTCTGTCTAAGCAACCCAAGTAGATAAGGTCGCAGGATAATTAGAAGAAAGATGACAAAAAACGTCTCATCTTAATCAATCAATTTATTTGAGAATACTTCCAAAAAAGAAAGCTAATGCACGTTTACTGCTTATTGATCTGCAGATTACTGTTTTTAGCACGAACTTTTGTAACAATATAAAAATGATCCGATCTCTCCAATTTTCAGATATTGTAACATTGAAATAAATTCATTTGTAGTAACATTTCTGCTTAAAATCAATACCTAAACATAATTACATACACAAACATTTGCGAAAAATTAAAGCATTTGCGTTATTTGTAAAAGTAAAATTGCATAAAAGGTTTTCGTAATGTGGAATCGATCCAATTATAAACTTTTACAAAAAATAATTTCAAAATGTTGATCTTTCGTTTTAAACTCAAAAAGTGTTTTCAAAAATATTATTAAAAAGAAGTTAATTTACGCATTGGTGCAACTAGAAAAATACTAAATTGGGGAGTGCAAGAAAGAGTAAAGATAAAATTACAAGGAATCTCGTTAATCCATACCGCATATTACTTGAAATAATTCAACATTATAATGTAGCACATTTTGTTATTTATGCATAGTAACTTAATTAAATATTAATTAAAATGTTAACATGGAATTTTAAATTATTTTGATCTAAAAAAGTCATTGAAAGAACAATAATATATCCATTTCGTTCTATTCAAGCTGTCCAACAACCCACATTTTTGTGTCACATAAACAAAATTGCTATGCAAAAATGCATCGTGTCATGTCGTTGAAAATAATAAATTTAAGAGCTAATAAATACCTATCGCAAATTGAAATTTTTTTACTGATTTCAAACATATAAATTTAAAAAACAATAAATATTGTAGTGCATTCAAACACATTTTTATTATTTTGAATCTCGCATTTCGTTATATTATGTAAAGCTTTAGTAATTTTTTTAAATTTTATTTATTACCTGTTTAACAAATATCTCATATTGCCAATATAAATATTTACAGTAAAAATTTTTAGATAAAAATAAATTCCTCTTAATTTTATTTGCGATTATATTAGTCAGTGCAATAGATATTATTATATCCGGACATCTTTCGCTTCATGTAATTGTTGTACATTATTCTTACTTAGATGTCTTTTTGTGCTTTCTAGACAAATCTAACTGATTTTTTTTTCTAATCAACCTTTGAGCTACTACCAACACTTTGACGATAATGATGCAATGGGCTGTTAAACAAATAAGCTGACCGTTTTACATCAAGTATCTTGCTAGACTAGCCTTATGATGTGCCTGTAACTTTGGTTTTTATAATAATGATAGCAACTCGTTAACTCAGGGGAGCTTCGTTAACCCAATAACCGTATTTTTCAAAAAAATTACTTTTCATAAGCAATTGGAAATAATTACTCTTTTCACTAAAGTAAACATTATTAAGAAAACCTCTAGATGGTCCACCCTATATTTAAATGTATGCATTTCTAGATATACAAAGTACAACTTAAATTTAACAAACAAATCCTAAAATGGTTACGACATACTTGCTAAAACATAATGACATCTTTTTAGGAATCCGGTAATAAAGAACATAACGTAACTTGTAAAAATAAACTTTGAAAGCTATAAGAACTGCAACAAAGCTTGTAGTGAGTGACCTAGAAAGTTAACAAGTTGTAGCATTACCATACCTCAGCAGTAGATGTTCTAAACTTGCAACTTTTTAAGAAGCTAATGGGTTAATCTGTATAAAAAATATTCAAATTTGGATAACAAATGACTGCCTAAATTATTTAATTCAAACCCTCGAGCTCAGTTAAACTGATGTGTTCGAAATGAAACTTCTAGGTGAGAACGTATTTGCTTAGGTCGAATAACATAGCCTGGTTATTTGCATATGATCCTTTTGTATAGGCAATTTAAACTTATAAAGCTTTTGTAAAGCTTATAAATTTTAAAATAAATCCTAAAATCAATCAATTGTAAATATTTCAATGGTTTTTGACCAGATGCATAAAAATTACTTTCCAAATGTTTACCGCTGTAACAGGACATCTGTAAATTCACAGGCTCTGGGGTAAATTTTCATATTTTTTTTATTTCTACCATTACATTAATTTATACGTGGGTCAGTTAAAAAATTCTCAGATGTATGGCCTGCAAATTAAAATTGTTTTACTTATTATGAAATAACGTGGTGATTAAATTTGTTTTCTTTTTCAAAGTAACCAAAAACATCAAAGAAATTTTTTTAATTAGTTTAACTATTTCTACGATTGAAAAAAGCTAATTAATGCAATGTTTACATATAAATCTTTTTTATTAAACGAGGGTGTTTCCTGTTAACTGGGTAATAAACAGCCAAAATATATCAATAGGAAAATGCAAATTAAGATAAACATTTAAATGCTTTTTTGTAAATTGGTGGAAATTGTTCAATCTGTATGCTTGTTTATCAATAGCTGTATCAAACAGCGAATTTCCGTTGATACCTTTATTTTACATAATATATCGTGTTACATATTTTATAATGGCACGAGAAATTATATAGTAACAATGGAAATAATATACACGTACTTCATGGAAATAAAACACCCTTAAAATTTTGATTCTTATCTTTATATTTTTAAAAATCAGAACAAATTTTGCGAAACAAAAAAAATAATGTTATGTAAAATTTATTCGTTATTAAACTTTTTAATGAGAATTGATGATTAAAGCTTCAAAGTTTTGTTTAATCTTTTCATATACACATTAAAAATATTTTAAATAACGAAGGTTGTCGCTTAAACTATAAGAAAAAAAAATCATTAATTTTGTTTAAAAATAAAATCTTAAATTGTGGAATATGGCTATTTTTAATTGCATGTCGGTTTATCGTGCACTCCCGGAGTTGACAGGTTACCTAACTAAAGAACTTGCAAATGAATTCATTCATCATAGTCATGGTGTTAGATTATATTTTTTCATTATGGAAACACTGCACACAGTTCCAAAAAGTTACATTTATCTACGATACCGCATTTAGATCAGAAAAATTTAACGGAAAAATTGTAAAAATATAAATACTGAAGCACCTGGAGCGCCTTGATGGAGTTTTTCAAATCTTTTCTTACCTGAACTTTACAGAAAAACAACTTCAATGTTCATTGTAAGAGAATATTTCTTTTACATTCATATTTTATAAAGTTCTAAGGAAGGATTACCTTCGTAAGATTTTTCCATTCGAAAATATAAGTAATGTGGGTTTTAATAATTTTGTGTAGTACTTACGATATTTTTAGCAAAATTGATAATTTCTGTACATTTATTTTTTAACCTTTCGTGATAAAAAAAATTCTTGCATTTTTAATTTTCAGGTTTTATCAAGTTTGCTTCGCATTTTGAGGGCTTTCAAAACGATAATTTTTTGTTGTGGAAACTGATCTGTACTTAGGACGTCCATGAGAATGTTTTCCGGTAGAAAAAGCTTATTTTGAAAACAAACGTTGAGTCACAACAAAAAGAAAGTGGATTGTTCCTCTGTAGTCAATCTTTGAACATTTCTTTTCATCTATTCAGATTTGTAGCAGGTATTTTATTTGCCCACGTCACTAGCTTGTTCTTATTGGAGCAACTGCAGTGCTACCACCGTCAGTACATAGGTATGTACTTTTTTAGTACTTTTTAGCCTCAAATAAAAGTTAATGCTACCTCAAAAATTCAGTACTTTTTTATTTTGATAACATTATTGAGTACATTCATAGTACCTTTTTCTATAAGAACAGTGACAGATAATAATTTGAATTAATTGCATAAATTTAAACTTCCTGCAAAAATTTGAATTTTCCTTGAAAATTTCAAATATACTTCACTTGCGCACAATCTACTCCGATTTCAATATTGTTTCATTGGCAGCCCTAAGTAGAACCTAGACAAGAGGCAACTTTATCTAGATAATATTTAATTCTTTTTTTTTATTGTTTTGTAATTTGTATGATTGTATGTTGTTTAAATAACAATTGTAACACCACATCAAAATGTATCCAGTCACCCATGACCGGATGTCAAGAATAACAAAATAAATTGGATAAAAAATTATATTATTTTTGATGGTGTTTAATGTAAAGTTTAATGTTCATTATTTTATGTGTTATGTGAATAAATGTTTATGATTACAACAGAGTTTTTTATCATTCAACCAAGAATCTTCACACAACTTATAATAAAATCAAGAGTAGAAGCGCAGAATTTGACTTCATTCTATGGGCGTTCATTTCAAAACCACTGTCGAATGGACAGTGTTAAAACTTTTGAGATTTAGTTGCTATATGAAAACTCAATATATTGTCGTGTTCCGTTGGAACAAGCGCTCAAAGGTCCGGACTCAGGTTGTTCGGAAAACATGAGACTCCTTCAGATAGTCGGTTCAAAAAAATTCAAAGAGTTTCCACAATCAAAAATCAAAATACAGAGAATTAACAAAACTTTAATTAAACAAATGTTGTTGCAAAATATTACTATGAATAACAACTGAAAACGAAATTTTCTTATATAAACCAACAAAACGCAGTTTGAAATCAAAGTAGAACGTATTTCGTTCACAAGTGTACATATTTAATTATGCAAAATCTTACTTGTTCCTTGTGTACAAAAATATCGTTTGTACTGATGAAATTCAATAGATAATTAAAATTATACAAAATAAAATAAATTGTTTCTATTTTCAAATTAAAATCTTGACGCCGCACAGTTGGTAGCATACCATCAGTAGTCATTCACCGTTACTTAACCTTATCGTTTGTAAGTACACGCGGGACACAAGTGTAAAAAAAGTTACTCTAATCTTCGATGAAAAATTTATTAATTATCACTAGTGTTCTTTTAATTGTGATTTTAATGATTCAATGTGTAGTTTTTACGTTTAATTAACACGTCGCAATCAACATAAAATTCCATCATAAAACGTAGTAAGTGAAATGGTTCGTTAAGCATTAACCTCGAAAATTTAGCAAAAACTTTTCAAATTGCAGATAAATAAAACTGATGTCATGTAGAATAATTAAATTTAAGCATTCATTACCGTTTTGATGTCTTCACACGGTATAAATCTGTGAAATTCCATCATAGTCATATCTTCAAAAAATGGTGGATTATCATACATTGACCTTCAAAAACCAGGTAATTGTTCCAGCAATTAAGTCACTATCCAATTTAATCCAACAACAAATCTCACTCTAATTACCATTGCTCGGCAAAATAATTCACAAAACAATTCTTCAATTTTATGAATTCGCAAATGGCTCGCAAATTTATGCTAATTTGCAAATGCACAAATTTTTGCTTCTCTGGTACGTAGTTGAGCCAACAACTCCTACAATGGCAAGCCTCTAACTCACTTGCGCCGTTTTCCAAAATGTAAAATTTGTTCTTTTTTAGTTTTTGGATTTCGTGTCCGATCGTGATTGGATTATTCAACCCGGCAATTTTAAAATTAACCAATTAACTCTCTCTACACTTTTAAAAGGTTTATCACCACATCTATCATTGCTTTCTCATTGACCTGTCGTCTGTAATGAAACTGACCTGGACAATTGTAAAATTTTAATTGTGGAATATCTCTAATTTTTGTACTTGGGATAGAACACTTCAATATATTATTAATCATTGGAAAAAATGTTGTATGAAAAGAAGTTTTATAATTTGAAGTTATTTCGTTTATGTGCTATTAGGGGGGTTGAGACGCGGCAGCGGCAAGGGGGCAGAGCTCCCCTAGTATTAATATAAAATAAATAAATTTTTTCAACCACCTGCATAGTAAGTCGACCATTATTGATAAAAATGTAACTATGTAAGTAGAATTTACCTCTTGTTTACTGTTGTCAAGATTTTAACAGTAGTAGGTATAATTTAGAGCAGAAAAACAAAAATATTGTCGTGTTCTGTTGAACAAGCACTAAAGAGGTCCGTAGCTCGTTGTTCGGAGTTTGCAATTTGAGACTATCTCAGGAGTGGGTTCCAAAAATTTTATTCTCAAACTATCCACAATAAATGAAACAAAATTTTTACCGGGCATCAATAAAATTTTACTTAGATAAATTTGGTTATCAATAATATTATCAAAAACAGAAAACAGAATTTTTGTTAAATCAAAATTCCACAATGAATAAATCAGATATCGACGTGATCCATCTACAAGTTCCCACATTTACTATTATAAAACTTATTACTCTAACTTGTAAACAAATCCAGCATTATAAATTGTACAAAATGAAATAAAAATAATAATATGAATAAATAACTGTCTTATTTAAAATTTCGCGCCGACCTGTAGTTCTTATGAAAAACTGTTAATTTCTACCGCTAGACACAAATAAAGTTCGACGTAACGCGTAGCACTGCAGCTGATACTGATCATCGCAAAAAATTAAAGTTAATCTCGATGGTAAACTAATTACTCCAAATATTGAAATTTGTGCATCGGTGTGATTAAAGTTGATGTAATACTCCAATCAATCTGTTGTCCACTAAATTTCCAGGTTCGTATAAAATGTGACTAACATAACCTCTCATTGTAATTTTTATAAATTCCGTTTTCAGAAAAATAATATCGAAATAGCGCAAAATAAAAGAATTTAAATTCTAATTACCATTCGATGGCTTCATTACTTGTTGTTAGATGTGAATAAAACTCGATGGAAAACATCAAAAATGCGGCCATTTTACAACTCCAGGTAGAAATTTTCATATCTAATTCCGGAAATCAATCTTGCAGAAAAATCATCATATTCATCATACTGACACTGTACTCATCATAATTATAATTATAATTCACAATTCAGGCCGAAATTCCAACACTTCACAACTTATCGAGAAAATTTTGTCTTCCTCGAAAACACAACTTAACACGTCCACCTCTCGGTCAGTAATCCTTATCTTTTTACCAAATTTTCCTTTCCTTTCCGTTTCAGGTTTTTGGAAATCGTGGCCCATGCTGATTCGTCGATTTTTCCAGCGAAATTTGAAATTTTTCAAAAAAAAATTGATATCACAAATTTTTAAATTACTTTTTAACAATTACCGCACCATCTAGAGTTATTTACGAACAATACGACGTTATAGATTTCTATGCACGCATTCACTTATTTATAAAAAAAAATAAACAAATTAACAATGCAAAAATTCAATTAAAAACAAAATGCAGTCATATCTGATTAATTTAACTTTTTAGATTTCTGGAACAAAATATCCATCTATGAAATCCTGTTTTCTTAGCAACAAGCAAAATTATGGCCATTAAGAGAAAAACCATTCAACTTGTCCGAGTAAAACTTAAAATCATACAAAATTCAATGGAATGACAAATCAACATAAATTGTGGATATTTTAAACTTTTGGTAATTAGTTCGTTCTACGTCAATATATTTGAAAAATGTCATTATGACATTTATTTGATTAATTTTTTTAATTTTTCTAATACTTTTCGCAGAAGTATTTTTGTGGTCCCGTATGCTTAGAAAATCTCGGCTGATGTGCCTCGATTTTCCAAACTGCATACTTGTTCACAAAAATTATACTTACGGTTATCGGCACGTAATATCTTCTTCTTCTACTTTTGGCTAGGATCAACCCTGTTTGCCTTAAACAGCGTTGTTTCCTTGGCATCCTTGAGCATATAAATTGCTTAACGTCTGAGAGGTAGTGTGCTAGACTTGTCTCCAGACGAGCCTGTAACCCTGGTTTTTATGTTAATGATGGCAATTTATTAACCCAGGAGGACCACCGGCTTAACGTGCCTTCCGAAGCACGGAGACCAGTCATAAGAAAGTTGCCCTTCTCCGGATTTGAACACGGTACCTTGCATTAGCAGTTGATCGCGTTACTTGCAAGGCAAATGACCGTCTCTTTAAATATATTAAATTTTTTTTATTTAAATTATATAATTAAAATATATAATAAATTAAATATATTAATATTTAAATATTATAAAGTAATTAAAAATAAATGTGTTTTTTTTTATTTATGAATTTACTCTTTGAGAAAAAATTTATCAAATAGCTGCAGTCAAATTCTAACTTCAGTACCACTTCAGTACCTTTTACTTTTATTTAGTACCTTTTTAGTTTCCTTAATTTTTAACTGTGGCAACGCTGAGCAGCTGTCTGTTTGATTCCTTGTTGATTGCTATTTTTTGATTAAAATTTTATGTAGCTATTCTTGTTTAAAAAAAATAATAATTAACGTTACCGCATTGTTGATCCTGCAATAAATATGTTAAAATTATTTCTATTAAATAAATACATATAAAGGAGCTAACAATGATGGTGGTACCGCCTAATCGGTATGGATTTGATTTACGTAGAAATCACTATACATTTTCGTGATAATTTCCATGATTTGGAAGAGGAGAATTTTTTATAAGTTATTAGCATTTATGTATATTTTTTAATTATGATAAAAAGTTAAGTAAATTTTTTACATAGCGGGCGTGACAGTTAGATCAAGGCTGATCCAATTAATAATCAGTAATACTTCTAAAAGTAGTAATTAAAAGGCAAAACAAAGATGAATTGATCCTAAAATAAATTTTCATGAATATTAGTAGGTACCTATAGATAGTATAAATTTTGACGAAGGCTTATCCAATTATTAATTAATTTTTTATTCTTTTAAGATATGTGCTCTTTAATATCTGAGAAAGATAAGACTTTTTAATTCAACAGCGCAAACACTGGAGTTAATTGAAAAACAGCCTTTTGAAACGGTTTGTACAGATGTTTCTTTTTTAGCTTCTTTTTTACAAGAATCAGTTGCAAGAGACTCGTCATTTGAATTCTCTTCAGGTTCTTCTGAAGCGGTTTGGACAGGTGCGTCGTTTTCAGTTATTTCTTCAAGTGAAAGCAATTCCGGTTCCTCCTCGGCGTCGCTATTTTCACTGAAATAGTCGACTTCTTGGCCATCTGGATGAATTTCATCACAATTGCTTAAAGATTTTTTTATTCTTTTAGGTTTTACAACTACTTTATCGTTTTCATCATCAGATGAAAAGTCACTAGAAGAACAATTTTTATCTTCGATTTTTTTATCATCACCCCCGCTTACACACTTGAAGTTACCTTCTAATCCGCTCGACTGCTTATTTCCTTTCTTAAACGAATATTCGACGTTTTTCTCAGTGGCTGTCCTGATGTTTTGTAATGGAAGAAAACAAAAAGTGTGGAATTCATTTAATGGAAGTGCTTCAAATCCGTGAGATTCACGTACTAAAACGTAATATTCCGAATTCTCGGTTTCTCCACCATCGAGCCTACCTTTAAACTTGTTTAAAGTTCCATCTTGCGATTTTGTTTTTAAAGTGTACGGAAAGATTCTGGAAGTTACATTTTTTTTTAAAAGTAAACTTCATTTGTTCTTTAAATCGCGAACCTTCTCCAGATTCTGGTTGCGCTTCTTTAACTGGTTCTGTGACAGCAACGTCTTGTTTTATTTGTGCCTTTTTTACTTTTCTCAAGTCAAAGTTTAAACTTTTGGAAAAGTTCATGAGCTGAATGCTTCTTTGCGGATCTTTTGGAACTGTAATGCTAAATTTAGCTGTTCTAGAATCTGATGGTTGTTGATTAGGAGTAGCTTTTGAATTACTAGGTGAAGAAGTTGAATCGTTTTGATCCATCGTTGAATTTGTTTTAGTAGAATTAGTTTCTTAAAATGTGTAAATTGATATTTGATACGAACGTACTTTAAATGAATAATTTTAAACTTTTATAGGCTGATATCAACGGATCATCAGTTCAATGGATCACCAGTTCAACGGATTATTAGTTCAACGAATCGTCAGTTTAACGAATTATGATAATTTACGTAGCTCAGTGGTACTAAGACCAGCAGTCTAGCGTAAATCAAGCACGGATGACTGTAGAGCGGGAAAAATCCCAATTGCGTCTGAAATTTGCTGTGATCTAAAGAGTCCAATATTGGTCTGTGGACTATGGGGAAGGCAACGGGAAACCACCCCACTAATATTTCCTTAGTAAAAGACCTCTTGGCTTTAGCCAGTAAGATCTTACCAACGTCCGATATCGGATACGGTACTCGAAGAAGAAGTGGTACTTACTTTGTCGCATGAAGACTCGTGTGAATTAAGTTTTTTTCTAAACAATGTTTACGCAAATAAAATTTATTACGAGAAATGTGATACATAATGGTGCGCTTTAATGAAAATATAAAAAATTGTACAATACATTTGCGGTTATAACAAGTAAAACATTAAAATTAATAGTTATAGGTAGCTACTGGATGAGTCAGAAAGTCAAAAATATAGTAAAGTAATATAGTGCCAAATTCACATTTCATTTTTGGAATTTTTTGTTTTTTTTAGATCGACTAGAAAAACAGAAAGTTTTTAGAGAAGTAATTAGATAACTAAGAACACTTTAAACCTAATCGTATTAAAACTCCAGATACCCAATAAACTAAATAATTAAAATTATAATCGCAGGGATTAATCTACTTCCAATTTTCGAAAACTTCCACTGATATTATGAACATCATCTAACGAATTATTGTTGTTTCTCCTACAAATTATTTGAGAGTCGCTTAACAAATTCATTTTGTCAAGAGATAAAATGCGGTCTCTTTTGAGTGCTAATTCCTTTTTCCATAGTTCTACCATCTCGGACATGGGCATTACACCGCCATATTCCGCCGGCAAAACACATGGATCGATCGCGGTATGAAATTCTTCTGGAGTGTTGTACATCTAAAATGAATCATTTAAACAAAGTTTTTTAAGTAGGTAAATTAAATTGCCTTACCCTGACTCGGTCCCTAATTTTTTGGGTTACTCGTGAAGCAGCAAAATCATATACGTATTGTAAAGCAGTCGGCATATTCATTACGTGGATTTCTTTGTGCCTCATTAGAAACGATTGCTAAAAATTGAGAAATTATTATTGTGATAAAAGCGTTAAATCCGTCAATCCGTCATTTAACAAAATTTTACCTATCGAAGACGGGTTAGAAATAGTAACTGACACTAAGGCTTTTATTAAACATGTCCAAATTGTGGCCTGATATATACAAATTTTTAAAATTTCAAAAGTTCAAACAAAGATTCATTTTATAATATTGCAATTTTATGTTTTATTTTATCTATCGTATTGCAGATTTTATACGACTATTAAGAATCTTGTAGTGGGAACTATTAAAATAATCTTAGAAATTGAAGTTTATTCGACCTAAAGATACAATCACAGGGTATAATTTCTAATGGTTTTTTTTTTAGAAAACTATGTGAATGTTCTTCATCTGAGCTTTTTGTGAATGAACATAATAATCATGCAGACCTTCGTTATTTAATATCATTGCAAAAAGTTATATTTATATAAAATATAGAAAAATACCTCAAAAAGACTACCAATAGAATGCCTCAAAATATTCTAAATTTTATTCAAATGATATTTGACGGTGATGGATTAAGCACGTATTTGTAACTATTAAATTTTGTTACAAAAATAAACTTAATTAAAACGTGAAATAAATTAAATTTACATGCAGATTTTATTCCAAATACAATTAGAGACAATACAAAAAAAAACATTTTTAAACATCTCTAAAAATTAATTACTTTTAATCACAAAAAAAAGTTAAAAGCATTTGCTTCTTTCAAAGTCGTTATTGCTATTTTTGTTTTATATTGCACAATAATTTCCCAATATTGATCAATCAAGTTGCATTCGCGAAATCTTGTGATTGGTTACGTACTTTTATTGCAATTTGCGCGCTTTGTAAAGAAGATCCAAGTCGGGTAAATGGTAAAACTAATAACACTAAAGCAATAACAGAAAAATTTATTGGCCAATATGTTTGATATTGAAGGATTTAACGTTTAATTCAATTGCGAATCGTGTGGATCCTTAATTACTTGCGACTATAAATTATGATATCGCGTTATGCAAAATGTTAAAAATTAGTTTAATTTTTTTATGCGTAGGAGAAAGTAAATGTTGCACGTTTGTATTAATACACTTTAAAGCTTTGAGGAATTTTAAGACGAAGACGTAATAAGATAATATACTTTTTAATAATAAAATTGATTAATCTTGCTTTAGTGTTGACGCTTAAACGTACACTTTTTTTCAATTATATTTCTTGACAATTAATATTAATATCGTGCGATTAAGTGTTGAGGAAAGCTGTGTTTGGTTAAAGCATTTAACTGGATTGTCCATTTTCTCTATAAAATACAATTACTCATCCACCATTATCACTTTGATTTAGCTAGGGTTTTGTAAGCGTGTTCACAAATATGACTTGATATGATTCGTTTTTTTATATCTTGTAACAAAGAATGAAATATGGCAACATGTTAACCCTTGTACAAGCCATTGTTCTAAATGTTTTCAAACATTTTTTACCGTGTTGCTTTCATATGCAAAATAGATGAATAAAGGTGACGTAAATAATATATTATTACACAGATAGTTTACTTAAAAATTTAAAATAAGTACCTGAATTATTAAAAGAAAACTTTCAAAATTTTGTTTTCTTAATTTGTAATTTAATTTTATTGTAATATTTAGCTATGTTTCAAAAGTTAGTACTCATAAAATATGAAAACAATAAATGCGCCAAAAAGCGCATAGTGCAGTAAATTTAAATTTAATTATACAATAAATTCGTTTTTCACCTATGCTTCTTTCTACTGCTGTGTACCAACGAAAGTTTCAAATTATTTTAAAATACATTTTCAAAAATATTTCAACATTGTAAATTATCATTTAAAACCAGAGGTAAATTTGTGTTGCAGTTACTTAAGTGAGCCCAGACTATATAGAAATACTTTACCCAAAGTTTGACACCACAATTGCTAAAGTAAAGCTCGTTGACAATTAGGCACATCTGCGTATACCTATTTGCACGTAATCACGGTGTTTCATAAAGCTCAAAGACAAGTCAACTAATTTGCAGTAACGTTTATGTGTCTCTACTACAAACAAGTTATTTACTTGTGTTGTTTTCAACTTTGAAATTTTTTTAATTTATTGGGGGGTGTTTCTGAAACTCGTAAGGAGTGAACTCTCTGCTACCAAAGAAAACTAGGAAACAGAAATAGGGATGAAAATTTAAACTCAATAATATTTTTTAAATATAAGTTTACTGTAGAAATATAATGTACAAGGAGAGAAAGCGTTTGTAAATTTTCCAAGCTTCAGCAGTTGACTCAATTCTTTAAATCCTACAAATCGATCAGATATCCGACAGTAAACACTTACTTTTAGTTTTGAACATTTTATTGTTTACACACGTGTAATGTAGCATTCTAAATTTAAAGTTTTAACACGTTTGAAAACATTGCGACGTTGATGATGGTTCCAAAATATTTAAGAAAATGTTTGCACAAACAATGAAATTTAATACATACTTGTTACAGTTAAGGGATGTTAACTAAAACTTACAATTTGACTATGTTTACTTAATTAAAAAAATTTTGTTTAAGTTTTACAAGAACAGTGTTATTGGAAGAAAACACAACAATATGAATTAAAAGTTTTAACGTATTAAATCTAAAAATTTTCTTTCTCTATTACTGTTTTGCAGTTTAGATCCAAAGTGGTCTAGATTTTCACTTTCTACGTTTGGTTGGTACCTTTTTGATCTTGTTAAGAATTAAAAAAAAATATCGGCAGCATTTTGGATAAAATCCAAAATAAGTACCACTTGAAGCTATATAATTTTTCATATGATGATGTACTTGTACTAAAACTCTACATCATGGGTCTATTGCACCCTCTTCCATATTAGACTGTGATGAAATTGTGGAGAAAGGACTTGCACCACCTCAGATTTCACAACAGCGTGTGGATGCCCACTAGAAATTGCAGCTAAAAAATCTGTGTAGGTTGAGATTTAAACCCAGAATTTCCGCTCTGTAACTCAACCACTGATCACATCTTTGTTAAAGATCTAATAGATATCCCATAAATTTTCCAAAATTTTTTGGCCGATACTCATTTTGCTGACACTTTTTGGCCGATACCTAATTGTACCTATAAAACAATTCACAGACAGCAAATTGTCCAACAAAAACTAAACCTAGGCTTAAATAATAATTAATATTAGTTTTAATTGTATATCATTAATTTAGACACTTCGATTTTAAAAAGACCCTAGGCGTAGCGTAGGTTTAAAGTTAGCTAATATTATACATTCAGTAAGTAGACGGATTTAAATTTCCTAATTAAGGAAATTTAAGTAAGTAAGTTTTGTGGGCTTAAATAATTAATGTTATGTTTAATTGCATATTTAAAGCTAATCTTCTTATTACAATTTATTATAGGAAAAATGTGAAATGTAGGGCAAATAATCTGTCGGCAAAATGACAGAGTGAACCAAGTAAAATAAATTGTGATGAAAATATTATGAAAACGAGTTTATTATTTCGGCCAAATTCTCACGCCGATATTTTCTTTTGATAGATTTAATTACCTTTTATAATTTTATTAGCTTAATGAAAGCAATTTCTTTGGAGGATAGCTGTAATCTCGTTAATCCATCCATTCATACGTATTTTTAATTTTAAAATTGCAATAATATTTAACGTAATTTTTTTACAAAAAAATGTCAAAATTTGGTTTTATTCGTCTTATCGTTCCCGACACAATACTGACTTGTTTATGATTTCCGTAAAAAACAATCAAAAAATCATAAAAACAAGATTTATTGTCAATCTTAAAAAAAAGTTGAAAAGGTCGTTTTTTGCCTTGCAGATAACGCGATCAACTGCGAATACGAGATACCGGGTTTAAATCCGAAGAACGGTAGATTTTCTTATGACTAGTCTCCGTGCTTTAAAACACACGTTAAGTAGATGATTCTTTTGGGGTGATAAATTGCCATTACTAGCATAAAAACCAGGGTACAGGCACATCTTCTGAAGATAGCCCATCAAGATAATCAATGGATGTAAAATATTTATATCCTCATAGAACTAACAGTGCCAAAGAAATGACAAAAATGTTGGAAATAACAGACCTTAAGGCTTAAACAAACTATGGTGAAGAAGAAATTCGTATTATGTTTGTCTTTTCTGCAACTTTATGATAAACGACATTTTGGAGTTGTACTTAATTACTAAAAACTGTTTTTTTTATCAAGGTATTAACCAAAATCTATATGAAGCCATGTTTGAGATGCCTGTTCGTAATGGTTTAATGAATTCTGACTTTTTTCGTAAAACGCATTGAACGTATAAGAACGCAGATTTTGGAAGTAAGAATCCTTAAAGGCTTAAACCAAGAAGAACAACAAAATGCGTGTAGTAGACGGGTAAAGATACAGAAAAATACCCTACTGGTGGAATGACTAAATATAAAAAATATCTAAATACAAGAAACGCGAAAGATAAAATTAGATTTAAAGCAGCTCAGAAAACACATCTGTTAAAGAAAAATTAAAAGCTGGAAAAAATTGTAAAAGGATCGATACATTCATCGGGGGTAGAAAGAGCACAGAAAGTTGAAGATTTTTTAATACAAGTAGAAAAAAACATAAAAACAAAATAATATCCACAATATGTCCTAATAAACTTCCAAAATACTTTAAAAACTTGTTGACAGAAACGAATTCAGAATATAAACATGAGCAACAGCCACAGACACAAATAAGAATAACTACGTCGCCAATACGAATAAACACAGTAATGGTTAAAAAGGAAGTCAAAACTCTAAAAAAATAATGCGGCAAGAAAACCAGGAGGTATACCAACCAAAATGTTAAAAAACGCAGCCGAAGTCCTTATTATCCACAGCGTGTCGATGCCTACTGAAAGGCAAAGCTAAGAAATTCTGTATAGTTCGCGATTTGAACTCAGAATTTCCGCTGTGTACTCAACCAGCGGTCACATCACTCCACAACTGTGGCTAAATATACTAAGTATAACGACATTTAAAAAACTATTCTAAGATTGCATAAATGGCGGAAAGATTTCTGAGGAGTGGAATATAGCGTATATTTCAGCAAAATACAAAAAGGGAAATAGAAACAACTGCGATAGCTACCGCGGATTATCGGTAACCATTACATTTAGTAGGCTAAATAGACACATTCTTTAAGCAAATCTTGGAAGAACAAGCTGGTTTTAAGGCTGGCTGATCTACGATAGATAACATATTCTGTGTCACACAATTAATCGAAAAGAAACCGCATTTAACCAAGTAAAGAAGTGCACATGCTCTTCATGGATCTGAGAAAGGCGTATGATAGCATTCCAATACCTAAATTGAGGGAAACTCTGGAAAAAACAAACATAAATATAACATAATAATGTGCAAAAAAAAACGAATGTATGTAGATAGGTAGAACGCAACAAAATCTACAGCTAGAAAAAGGTAAAAAAATAAAAAAGTGCGAAGAGTATAAGTATCTTGGAGTGATAGTGAGTTAAGAAGGAAGATGCCACTCAGAAATCCGTAAAAAAATTAATTAGGAAGAAAATAAACAATCAACGTGCTGAATTCAAAACTTCTGAACCAATTTACATAATATATTCAAAGCTAACAAAACAAGAATATACAACAGCATAGTTAAGCCAATAACAACATACACGTCAGTGGTCTAGCAAATGGGAAAATACACTGCGTGCTACAGAGATGGACTTCTGGAGAAGATTAGCTGGCAGAAGTAAACTAGAAAGAATCAGAAATACCCGCATTCGGAAAATGATGTATGTAGAACATACAATATTGTATTGTATTGTAATTAAGGGTCGATTGGCTACGAGAGTCTTTCAGAATTGCGACCAGTATTGATCTTTTGTTCATAACCCTACTAATTAGTTTTTCAGGAATTTAATTTCGCTCGCGAAACACAGAATGTTTCTGAAAAGTAAGCTTTTTACCTTTTTGGGCGTCAGTTGTATTTGTTCCATATGTTTAAGCCTAAGTCTGGCTAAGGCATTGCAGTTACAGAGGATGTGCTCAGCCGTCTCTATTTCCGATTCACACCTGTCACCAGGTGTGACACCACACCAAAGGAATTGATAAGAAGATTACTGAGAGAGGACTTAATGAGATGCAATAGGAAGACTAAGAGGAATAGCGTAGAGGAATCAAAAAAAGTCGTGTGTTATTATGCAGTCAAGTGTTATCAACTATAGTATGTGGCGCTGATGACAGCTAAAAAGCTAGAAACACAAATGAATTTTTTTGATTCTTTGTGGTTTTTGGTGGTTTTTGTAATTTTAGTAGCCCGTGTCCGGGCTTTTAATTTTAATTATGTCGAAGAGAGCACAAGAATTTTTCGATTGTTAAAGTTGCATCACTGTATCAAATGCAAGATATTTTTATTAGGTCGTAGAACATTATAAAAACCGATACTTAGATAGATAGATAGATAAAAAATCATCCAAGCGATGTTCTCAAACGTTGAAGGAAGTAATAGAGGCGTTGTTTCAACATAAACTCTGTTCACAAAGTGATGCATTTGCTATGGAAATCGTCGAAACACTTTTAGTGGTACCTATACATCATCGTATAGTTAAGAGTTAATTAGGAATATTTTTGACCTAAATTATATAGTACTTATATTGTCGTGTTACGAGGCTCAAAAAGAGGTAGTGCGCTTATTAAAAGAAAGGGTTGACAAAGACCAAAATAAAATTAAAAAAAAAACAATAAAGAATTTGCTGCTTGCTTTCAGAAAGGGTATTTGCCTAAAACAAAAAGAAAAGTTTAGTTTAAATTAAAAAGGAAAGTTAAAAGAAAACATAAAATTACACCTTATTGTTAGAAAATTCTGTCATCAATTTGAAAACTAGTGCGTTATTTTAAAAGTTTTTGAAGTATGTACGCGCGTGACCCGACTAGAAATTTGTTAGGGCATTCCCTAACATTATGTGGGCCTGATCAGGTTTCAGCATGGCATGACGTATTAGGCCATTTATTTGAGGCCCTGATCCGGCTTAGATCGGGGGAGCCCTATTAGGGCGGTCCATGACTGAACCTAATTGCTGCCAAATCTGGCAAGCCTGATATGGCCCTGATCTAAAACACCATATTGATCCCCGGTCCGATTTTAATATGGCAAGCCTTATCGGGCAGCCATGGCTATACCTGATTGCTGCCCGATTTGGCGTACCTGATGTGGCCCTGATCCTGAACACCATATTAATCCCCGGCCCCGGTCCGGATTTAATCTATTATTTCATTAATTCGACAGATGGTGTGCTGATTGTGAATTGCTTTGAATCTTTTAATTGACAGCATAGATTAAGGGAAACATTCAAAAAATAGTCATACTTACTTACAGGAATCAAAACGGAGATTCTTCCGAGGTGAGGCCTTCTCATTGCACTTAGGTTGGGCTGACCCTCGCAAATATCCCTAATGTGGATAATTCGGGCGTACTATTTTTGAGTGTCGGGACTGAGTTCTCATTCGCGAGGCAAGTGCGCCCAAAATTTACAATGTGCACATATAGCGAAGCTATCATTTTATTACATTCCAAACCAGGCCCTAATGTTCCGCCTCTCCCGCGCCGAAACGTCCCATCCCGCTTATGCTATGCAAATCCGGCTTTAACGTGGAAGCCTCTCCCGGCCCCTACTAGGTTTTCCCGATTTGGATCGGATCGTGTTTTTGCGTTACAGTCCTCATCCGGACCAGACCGGGATGCCTGATCAGTACCAGATCTGCCTAAGGGCAAACCACATCAGGGCCTTATTCCAACCCTAACAAATTTCTAGTCGTGGACTTTCCAGATAGCTAAACGTCGTTCATGACGCAAAAAATGATAAAGAATAAAAATTTCGGAACAAGAAGAGTAAAAATTTTGTTTTTTGATGGCTGACTATTGAAGGAACCACAGTGAAGTCCAACTACGCTATTATTTCCAAGAAAATTTTTAAAAAGTTAAATTTTCATATTTGAATTATTTCATTTGTTTTGTGCAAAGTTGTTGCAGAAAGTTCTATTAAGACATCGCAAATATGTAAGTAGTGCGTTTGTTAAATTTAAAATCATTAAAAAATCTATTCTAAAACAAAAAAATTTCAAGCGTCTGGGAGGCATAATTTTTGGTTATAGTCCCAAGTGCGAATTAGCAAGATTAACTAGAAACGGTCGGAGAGTAATGGTCAAGCGAGTTGACTACGAACGTTCAATACCTGGTTCAAATCCGGGTGAAGTTACAACTTTATTTTGGCCGTCTCGCTGGTTCTCTAAGTTGGGGGGTTTTAATTATTTTGCATTGATTAACCGTTTAAAATTCAGTTAATTAAAATTCTATTATTTTTAAAACTTTATTGATTTTTTTAAATAATATTTATATTACTATAAAAACAGTAACAACCACCCCCTTCTTAGGAGCATTTTTGCCGAGTTGAAATGCCTTAAGGGATATTATTAGCTAATACAACTCTAGACTCTAGTCAAAAATTTTGACAACGCAACTGCATCCGACAATAATCCATCATTCTTTTTTAAGTATTTTTAGTTTATTTTATTATGACTTTAAGTTAAAATATGATCACATTTGTCCCGTATACATTCACTAGTTAGATCGCCCTAACTCAGATCAAAGTGGATACTTTTCTCATGTATACACTCACGCACGCTAAGGGTAAAACGACCTAACGGTATAGTTCGACCCAAGTGAGACCGAGCTAAAATCGTGCGCTAGGTGCTTAAGGCAATTTTAAAATTGAATGTAAATCTCTCAGCTCAAACTAAGCGCAGTTTGACCTTGGTTTGACTAATAGAGGTTGGAAACACTGCTTTTACTTTGAACTAACTAAATGCACGATCTAACTAACATTAAGCTCGAGCTAACGAGTGCATGTATGCGGGACAATTGTCAAGCTTTTTCAATTAAATTTTAAAAAAATTAATGAGTTTTAAGTTTGAGACTCAGGAGTTTAAGAAGAATTTGGTTTGATAGTTAGAAAACTCTAGATCAGGATACTTAGCAGACTCACCTCCATCTGATTTATTTTATTTTATTTTTTTTAATTAAAATTTAGTTCTTAAGTTCTTATTTAGTTTCTAAATATTTTACAATTAAAATCAATTCGCGAAAATGTTTGTGATTTGAAAACAGTCCATTTACAATCAATATCAATTAATAAAGAGGTCCTTTGAAATAATTTCTAACTTTTCAATTTTTAATTTATTCTTAAAATAAAATTCTTACGTTTTTAAAGTTATCTCAAATTGTAAAACATTTTTGAATTTTAAAATGACAAATTACTTAAAAAATTATCTGTTTGAAACTTTTGGATCAACATAAGAAGAGAAAAAGATACCTAACGATTTTTTTCTTGAATTTATGATAATTTTTCCTGAACGTGTTTTTAACCATCAGAAAAATTTTGAATCCAATAGCAACTGGTTAGAGGCTCATTAGAAGGAGTTGTGGTTAAAAAGTGTAATTTATGAGTTCAAATCTTACAACCGAGGTTTTGATTTTTATTAAGTATAAAAGGGTTTTTTTTATTGTGGGATTTTTACTGAGCTGAGCCATGATGTTTTAGTAACTTTTCTAAAATTATTTAGTGACAAATAGTACCAGTTATAGCCACACAAGATTTAGGAAAATAATATGCTTATTGAATTTCAGGGTCCTGGTGAACACAGCCAAATTTAGTAAATTACAGTTTACTGCAAACGGTAGAGAGGGAAAAAGCAACAAAAATTAGCTCAGTATCAATTTCATTGTTGTGATGTTTTGTGAAGTTATATTCTATTGTGTTTTTGTACATCTAGTTATTATTATTATTTAATTTGATAATTACAAGTAGTTGAAGTAAAACTAACATTTTCCCAAAATTAGCATTGTGTAGTGAATTTTGAACAAAGAAAAATATTTAGAAACACATAATTATTATGTTAACTAAAGATATGTAACTAAAGTAATACTGCAGATATTTCTGTTTGTAAATAAATAACTATTATAATAATTTTTTTCGTAAGGAATTATTATCATGATATTTTCGGAAGGACACCACAGAATATTTTGCTTTTTAGGTCTTTCCCATTTACTAAGAGTAAGCTAACTAACTACCAGAACAGATTATATCACCTAATTAAAAGTGGGAAGACTTTGCAGTATTTAATACAATTTAAGTACAAATAAAAATAGGTTTTTATTAAAATGATAAGCATTAAACAGTAAATTTACGTTTTATGTATTTTATTTAATATACGCTGACCGTTCCTTTTTAAGTTTTAAAAATGATTTTTATTCGTTTTGTTTTGTTGGTCATATTTGATGGTTCAGTCTACTTCTGTATGAGATCTATCAATTTAAGTTTTATAAAAAGGTTTACATATTTTTATTTTCAAACCACCAAATTATTGGAAAGCTTTACGTAGCATTCATCTCTTTATATCTTGAAAATTGTTATTTTAAAACTTTTCCTGGAAGCTTTATGTCAAAATAAATAAAGTAAATTACTTGTATTTTGATTTCAACCCATCACATAAACTTCCGAGTTGCTTTGTTTAAAATTTGTTTATCAAGTTTACATTATTGTGGAAACTATGGAAGTAAGTAGAAGCAGTAAGCAATAAAGCAGAATTAAGCGGTTATGCTAGGGTGTGAAGATATTGTACAAAATTGAACCAACATTGAATATCTACTTATAATGTAAAAACCACTTTATGCTAACACGTGTTATACGCTATGTTAAA
The DNA here is from genome assembly GCA_905340355.1 of Rhagonycha fulva. Taxonomy (NCBI): domain Eukaryota; kingdom Metazoa; phylum Arthropoda; class Insecta; order Coleoptera; family Cantharidae; genus Rhagonycha; species Rhagonycha fulva. The sequence continues at coordinate 44,793,071 of HG996556.1, forward strand.
CACACTAACAAAGGGGATTGTTTCTTTGACAAAAATTCAAAGTATGAATAATAGGTTATCAAAAAAGTTTATTCCTTTGGAAGCTTTTAAAATTTTTAAAGGTACAAATTTGTATCTACTCTAAAAGTTGCTTTTGTTAACTACTTAATGGGTTGTTCAAGTTGTATGTCTATTACAAAATGCTTCAAAGCTTATAAAGTAATTACAAGATTATTAATTAAGACGATTAAATATTTTGAAAGTACTAAAAAACAGTTTTAATTCCAGCTAAGGAAAAATCTGTCCCTTATAATTAAGTTTAAAATTTAACGCGATGTATTTAGCATTTTTTACACTTTTAGTTAAAAAAATAATTAACATGTTTAAGTGGGTAATTAATAATTTATATTGTTAGTATTAATTTGAAACCGCCTACTCTCGTTTCGTTTCAGAAAAACGTAACACGCACTCCTACGTAAATTTACATCTAAGCATTTTTACTTTATCTCATCTGACAGTCTTTTTAAGGAGCTTTTAGGGTTGATATTTTAAAGTACCTATAAAATGACAGACTTTTATTTTTAAGACGTTTATTTTGCACTCAAGTATGAAAATTAGAATAAAAAACCAACTCTCGTAAAATAATTTTTTAATATATTTTTTATTATAACAGTAAATAATTAATAATTTGTGCACTTTTAATATGTCGTTCTGAAGTTTGAAAATTAGTTTTTAATGCATCACCATACTTGCTTTAATGACCTATTTAAGCTTCAAGCTTACAAGCTATTTGTTAACTTTTGCATTAGCATTTTGAGTACATATTTTGTAAGTTCAACAACGCTAGCTTATTACTATTGTTCATTTTATTGTTAGTCTTGGTGGTAATTTATCAAAGAGTACTTAAACAGAGACAATTTTGAGAACTTGAAATTTTTTAATCTTGTCCTTTTGACTAAAGTTTCTTTTGGACGTCATCCATTTCCACTAAGGAACATTTTAAACGTTGCACGATATCAGAAATGTCTTCAGATGAAGCACTACATAATAAACACAATTTCTTTCAGAAAATACATTATAATGCAGTACTGTCATTTACGTTTATGGTTTACATTTGGAAGTAACTTTTAATTAAATTGTTGACTTGAGCGTGTTTATGGCTTTAGCTATATGTAGTAGCAAAACTCGTTTAATTCAACTTAATTATAATACCAGAACATGCTTTTACTATTAGACCACATAAATTTAGTTTACTCGAGCTCAATATTCCAAAAGTATAGAAATTTTATTTACATTGTACTTTTGAAACGTAAAACAAAATTAACTTCAAAAATATTTTTAATGATTATTATAATTTATTTTGATTGTAAATTTTAGTAGGGTAATCAAAATTAGTTAAAAAAACATTTTAATATTATAATATTGCAATTGCCTTAAGGGTAATATTGAATGGAAATACCAATTTTATTACAATTGCCAGTGAATGCTTAATCCAAACAAACAACAAAATATTGTTGAGAATGCGATCAGAAATAGCTACATTGTGGACATGGATTTCAAATACAAAACATAATTACAAAACAAATAAATGGTCGAAACTGAATCCAAATTTTGTATCAACAAAAAGTTAACAACGAAAACTGAAAATAAATATATTGTATTTATGTACACAGTACCTACAAAATACAATTTGGTAGTTACATTTTATTGTACAGTTCAAATAAAATTCATATAAAGCAAAACTTTTACAACTTTAGTTGCGAAGTTCCAGTTAAAGACTTCGATTTATCAAAGTTAATTTTTCTTTGCAGCACAGTCTAGGTTTTCGCATCAGTAGTTAGCTATGCATGTTGCGTGCGAAGTTCAAACAAAGCCATATTTTTACCCAAACCCAGGTTTGGATGTTTTGTTTTGACTAAAGCCCAAATTATACGTCGTCTTCAGACATTGGCTGTATACGAATAACAAAACCTAAGATTTAAGTTCGTGGTATAACCCAGAAAATTTCTCAACAGTTTCATTACCGTTTTTCAAAGTCTTCTCTAATTTATTTAAATACAAAATTATAGAGCGATCGGTTAAATGGTCTATAAATTAATTTGTGGTTAAAGTAGTGTAACTAAAACATTTTTAGAACTAAAATATAATAAAGTTATATTATATTATGTAACTTGTCAAGTTATATGTGACATGTAAAATATACGGAAAATATAATTTATTCATCAACATCCTGGTTTTATATAACATCGTCAGGCTAATTGAATTTTTGGGAAAAAGGGTCAGTGCCGTAACTAGTCAGGTGCAAGGTGTTCAAAGAACACCGACGTTAGCTCCAAATAAGAGCTGCATGAGCTTTTTCTTATATAAAAATGTTTGTATGCAGGCGCGCCTAGCTCTGGCACACCGGCGCCAAGCAAAGTTGAGTGAGAAGAGTGGAAGAAGTAAACTAACTTAAATTAAAGAGAAGAATTTTTGAATTAAACACTAACTTTAATCGTTCTTGTAAACACAATAATATCCACCTCTTATTTTTAATTTCGTATGTTTTAGTTCTAAAAGTATTTTAGTGCATTTTTTATTTGTATAAAATAGTGACTATGTTCAAATAATAATTATTGTTTATTTTATCAACAATGGAAATACGTAAGATGCAAGCAGAGTTAAGCATTTGAATTCGAAGAACTTAACATTAACCAAAATAAACAGTAATTTGGATTTAACAATTATGTTTTTGTAAGCACAAATAATAAACTGCGCAATGGACGTCTTGAAATGACAATTTCGTGTAATGGATTGTGTTTGATCATACCAAAGTATAATTTTATTCGTTCAAAGTAAGCAAAGTTGTTGGTTGAATGTAAATAGTACACCGCGCCATAGACGTCTTAAAACCAAGAATTTTGTTTTTATTTTTAAATAAAACATACAATTTGAATAAAAGTTTTAAATATTTTAGTTGATGCAATGATCTACAATTTAATAATTAAAAATGGTATCGAACAAATATTAACAGCGGCCACGTTTACAGGCATCGATCCTTTTTACAAAATTTTCAACGACATGATGACATAATTCAGGTTCAATTGCACGAATTTCTTGTTCAATGTTGGTTTTAAGTTCATCAATTTTGATGTTAGATTGTTCTTCTACATTATCAGCGTTTCTCAATTTTTTAGCATATGCGACCCAATTCTCAATCAAAATTTTATTGCGCTCTTCACTCGGCCTGATTAACTAATTTTCCGCTTGTAGGTTTAATAATATTTGTTACCTTTTCATAAAAAAAAATTATTAGGGGCTAAGTAGTGGTTGGTTAAGGGCCAAGAAGTAGTCGGCTGTGGGGGACTCCGAAGACGCTTCCCCGAAAAAATAATTGGTTAATCAAAAATCTACAAAATTTTTTCTAAATGACCTTTTTTTAACCCTTAGCTTACATTTACTCCAAGCAGCATGCGTACTACTCTAGATTTGTTTCTTATAACTAGAGGTGAGATTTTTAGGTCGTATAAAATCAAAAAAAGGTACCTAAAAAGGTTCTAAAAAAAGCGATTTTAGGTCCTATAAACACAAAAAAAGGTCCTATAAAAGTACTAAAAAAAAGATTTTATACCTGAAGCATTCTTAGATACCCACTGAAAATTTGTAATTTTTCTTAGGTTGGCACATATGGTAAACTGTCACCGCCGAGCAACAAATTCAAATTTAAAAAAACCAATAAAAAAATTTTAATTTAAGTTAGGGGCGTCGTAAAGGTGAAATTTTTTTTCTATTTAAACTGAAAATTAAAAAAAAGTTTCCAAAATGCTAAAATAAGTCGTAAAAATGAAAAAAAAGTTGCCAAAATGCTAAAATAGGTCGTAAAAATTAAAAAATGACAAAAAAAGCAAAAAAGGTAAAAACAAATAGGGCTTAAATAACGTAGTTTTTCATGAAACGAATTTTGGTACCAATAAAATAAAAATAGGACGTAAATTTAAAAAAAGGTAAAAACCTAAAAATCTCATCTTTACTTATAACATAAATAAACAATCGGTTAATCAAAAACAATTAAAAATAATTGATAATTAATAGTAATTCTAGACTTTTTTTGGTATGTTAGCGCCCCTCATTTAGTTGAGACGCCCCACAGGTTGAGAAACGCTGTCTTCTACTCTTCATATTTTACGCAGCCTTACAAAAAAGTCTAGAGGTATTACAGCGTCACCGCTAAGCGAAATTAAACGTCTATCAGATTTGGTTTTTAGTAAATCAATTGATTAACGACATGTTGCTTCATTCTGTTGAAACCACAAGTGTTCGGTTCCCATACATAAAGAACAGACCACAAAAAATTAATTAATTGAAAATTTTGCCAAAAGGGTCGATACCTGTAAACGTGTTAGAGGTCAACATTATAATGTTGGACAAATTTGTCTGATAAAATTGTTAATTATTAAATTGTCGACCCTTTAAAATATAATTTCAATTAAAATATTCTAAATTTTCATTCAAATTGAGTTTTATTTAAAATAAAAAAAATTATCATTGAAAGACCTTATAAAATACTAATTTTCCAAAGCACTAGAGCGACAAAATCAAAAAATATGTTATCATTTGCTTCTTACTAGTGCTAGATCATCAGTTTATTTGCCAGATTTGTCTCCACGCTTCTCCGAATTTAAAAATATTTTTATAGTAGAAATATTCATATGCAATATCCCAAGTGCATTCAAATTGTCGACAAATTTTTTGAGCTCACGAATGCGTTTGTTGCATTTGCAATTTTCCCGACACAAAAAGAAGGAGGAAATAAATAATTAATTACATTATAATTTGAGTTACTGCTGAAAGCACAATTTTTTCAAGTTTATTGTAGATAATATGTATTATTTAAATGTTGAAAATAATGAAAAAAAAATTATAGCTTATATTTGGTTCAAAATAAACTTTAAAAAATTGTCATAAGCAATACAACAAGAGCTTTGATTTTATCCGGATAATTTTTAATTTCAACGAAGACGTGATCAACAATTTATCGAGAAAAAATTTGATCATCCATAATCACGAAAGCGATCGAGCGCAGCGAGGTCGCTCGAGTGATTATCGCCAGATCAAATTTTCTCGAGCTAAATTTTAAAAGCACGTCTGAGTGATTAAAAATTAAAAATTATCAGGATTAAAATCAAAGCTCGAGTTGTATTTGATAAGATAATTCCAATAGTGAACGATGAAATTGTTAATAATACAAAAAGTATTTAAAACTTTGAAAATTTATTGAACTGTCAACGAGAATAAACAATTGAAAAAGGTAAACAAAAAAATATCCTCAAAAAATAGCCAGTTGCATTTTGATGCCTTCCTTAGTTCGTGGTTTATCCGCAAATGCGCCGCCTATCGTAATTTATCCGCTAGCAAACTTTGATAATTCGACGGCTCTTATGGACAGTTTAATACACGCGTGGAATTATCGAGAAAAAATTTGATCATCCATAATCACGAAAGCGATCGGGCGCAGCGAGGTCGCTCGAGTGATTATGGCCAGATCAAATTTTCTTAAGCTAAATTTTAAAAGCACGTCTGAGTGATTAGAAATTAAAAATTATCAGGATTAAAATCAAAGCTCGAGTTGTATTTGATAAGATAATTCTACTAGTGAACGATGAAATTGTTAATATGCTTCGGCAAATTTTATTTTAATAAAATTTATTGAACTGTCAACGAGAAGAAACAATTGAAAAAGGTAAACAAAAAAATATCCGCAAAAAATAGCCAGTTGCATTTTGATGCCTTCCTTAGTTCGTGGTTTATTCGCTAATGCGCCGCCTATCGTGATTTATCCGCTAGCAAACTTTGATAATTCGACGGCTCTTATGGACAGTTTTATACACGCGTGGAATTTTGAGTATCACTTGAATTAATTCGTTTGGCTAGTAGCAGATAATTTGGAATAACAAGATGGAATAACAAAATTCTGCTTTTGGCCCAGTTTACCATTTTTAAAATTTTAGTAAAATTGACTTTTGGCCTAATTTACCACTTTCAGGTAGATTTTTGGCCCAGTTTACATTACCTCTAGTTAATGATGTTGACAAGAAGTTTTTGAAAAGTTAACTTTTGGTATCGAGCCGTTTACGAGTTTAATTTATTGGCACAAAATTTTTAGAAAAAATTGACGCAATTACTTTATTGTAGTTTTTCTACAGCAGATGAAGGTGCATTTATACATCACAAAAGCATAATTTTCCAAGTGCGATGGAAACCTCGATTTTGACAAGAGGAAATTGAAAGTTTGACTAGGCGATTTTTATTTTTTTGAGTTCAAACTACCTTAAATGAAAAGTACACAAATATCTCTGAGAGTAACAAAATAAATACTTGGTAATATATTAGAATATTTATAATTATTAAAAGCTTGGTCTGGAAAATTCGATTTAAATTAATTGAAAACTTGATGAACCTCAACTAATATATTTTTACATCTAAAAATTTGAAAGCTTCCTGATTAGCAAAAAATAATCTTTTGAAGTTACATCATTTTTAATGCATTGAAATGATATTGGTTAGAGCTGAACATTAGACTAAATAATTTTTAAAATTAATTACTGAACTGTCTAAAAATGAAACGAAACTGTCCCTAGATATTGTAATCTTCGATGCTTATAGAAAACCTTTTCGTTTGTACATAAACAAATTTGCTACAACTGTGTTTGTGAAGGACAGAATATTTTCAGGATTGGTCAATTCCGGTTCAAGATTAAAGCTTTTTCAACTTGAATTTTTGTTTTATTCAATAACGATACTTTTGCAAAGATTGTTGTAGAAAAATCAATTTATCATTTTAATTTTATAACTGAACAATAAATTTAACTTTTAACGACTTACATAACTGGAAGTTCAAAATAAATTAATTACCCAAATTTTTTATTGTCTTCTTAAAAAGTGTTACAACTTTTGAACATTTTTAGACTTTTTTTGTATCTTTCTTTCTTTCTTTCTTTTATTTTTAGTTTCATCATTTATCATAGAAATCGTTCCTTTAAATTAAATGTGAAAAGTTTTAATTTCTTACAACTTACAAAGTAAAGCTAAAAGAAAAATTAAATACAAAGTTAATAACTGAAAGTAATTCTTTTATTAATGTAAAAAAGCTAACAAGTTAAAAGGGACGAAATTCTTTTTGTTTTATTATCAAAACATATTTTTATGTAATTTAATGTTCTGAATAGAAATCTTTTTTTTGACTTCCTCGGAAATTCGTGTTTTTAATGGCATATCAACTTGCAATTTTATGTTATTTTACAACCAGAGATTATTCATATCTGAGTGAGTGTGGGAGTAGCGCATATTATGCAGCAGTGCGTTTACATGTAGAAAGGAAAATATTTTGTTATAATAAATTAATATAAACCAAATATAATAGTTACATCATGTTAACGTAATATATTATTAAAAACAATTTGAACAACCAAGACAACTATGAGAATAATCTATCTATCCAAGCAATCAAAGACGAGCAAATTTCAAGCTACCTAAGGGTGAGGGCTCTCCAACCCTAAATATTGTGACAGGGTGAGCGCAAAACAAGTCGACGTCAGGCAACCTGACATGGTAAGTGTTCATCAGCTTGGTAATTGCAGAAGATCTATAACTATTGGTATTGACAGCACTCAAGTAGAACAACTCATCTGATCTCGTGATCACGAAGCTTTATTGTACCAAATATTTAAAAAGTTCTACTTACTTTGTGTTTGAAATTCGACAATAAGTAACAAAATCGCCAAGACTCAGATTTATGCTGTTCCGAATTAAAAACATGATTAAATTAACATAATGCGTAAAAATACGCATAATTATACTTATATTACTCGTAAAATTACGTCTTTTAAATTAGTATAATTGCATTTCCTTCAAACACTTTTCAAATACACTTGAAGAATTGACACAAGTTGATTAAGTATCAAATGAGAATGTAAAAGATCCCATGCAAATTAATTATACCTGCTTTTATAATGTTTAATTAAAAACCTTTTCGCTTTAGCTTTTATCACGTCCTATATCAATTTTAAATTTTCCTGTTTTATCTTAAAGCTTCCAATTTTATCCGGAAATTTTGGAAACTTTGTTAGCTTACTGAAAGATTGCAGGTCAGCTCTATAAACTACTATAAATATTTGTTTCAATTCCGGGAGAAAAAACAACATTTTTTTGACTGGCTCCCTTCGGAAGACAATAGCAAACCACCGTCGTATAACTAACCTTCTCAAAATAAAGCGCATTAAAATTCCTTTGGTTCGAGGCCCACTTTCACTGTAAGTCCCCTATGTTTACAATAAAATTTCACATCGTAGACGTATAAAAGAAGAAGAAAATAAATCACACGGTATAGCAGTTGATTTAAAAAAAAATATAATAGAATTTAAATTCAATAATTAAATTCATATTATTGTTACAAAATCGTTAAAAAATTTAAAACTTTGCTTTCGATATTTAAAATCCCAACTACTCCTTTTCAGATTATGCTTATATAAAAAAAGTGGTTACTAAATCATAATTTACAAAAAATATATACTGAAGATTAAAAGGTGTTAGTTTTGGCTTACAATTTAATTATAACTTAGAAAATTTTTCACAAAATTCTATCGTATTACAAGCCACGGTTTAAACACTGTAATCCACTGTCTCGTTATAAATTTATTGCTAGTTGCCTTGAATTAACTGTATGTCGATATTATATTTGTAACAAATTTGAAATTATTTTGTTGGTTTAGAAAAGTAGTAAACGCTTAAATACAATTTAACATTGATATAGTATTTAGTCGGGTCCGGTATTAACATTTTAATCCTCATATTTTACTTCAAAATGTCTAAATTGGCTTTTAAATTTATTCGAATGTTCTCCAATTAGGGCTAACAAGCTAAGGTTAAAAAATATTTTGTGAAAAAATTATCACAGCGTAGGTAGTAGTAATAATTAAACTTTTATATTATAACATCGTTATTATCATGCACATCAGTAAATTTATCATTTGAGTCGTCCAGATGCAAACTCAGACATAAACAAAAATTTTTTTTTTGAGTGTTTGGTATCTAACGACTCGTAATAATATTATGAGTCCCTAGAAACCAAAAACTTAAAAATTTTTTTTGTCTATGTCTGGTTTTGCATCTGGACGACTCATTTGAGTGCTTGGTAGTAGATAAAAATAACAATTCCATTTTTTACATGTTAAGATTACATTTTATACTTAATGCTACCTCCACACATCGCCGAACATTAGTTCGGTGTTTGCAACGAACGCTAGCGGACCCATTCAGGATCGGTAAATCACCAAAATTCGGACAAATAAGCTCGACGATGTGTGGATGCAGCTAAACATAATATATTATCTGAAATTGTACCTATACAATTACAGTAATAAAGTAGAAGAACATCCATAGGTAGGGGAGAGGTTTGCAAGTTGCCAGTGCTTGCAAGTTGCCAGGGTCTCTGAATTTCGGCATCTAAGCGAGCCACACAAAAAATTTCGACTGAAATCGTCAACAAAGGAGGTGTGGTCAATTTTAAACTACTTTTGGTCCAAAAATATCCAATATTACAGTGTCTACTGAAGAAAGTGTGAAAAAGCGTAAATTTAAAAGTGAATAATTAAAATTGTGTTTTTGTTTTGTGATTATAAATTGAACATTTTTATATAAAATTCAAAGTAAATATTTTTACTGTGTTGTATTATATTCAATTTAATTCATTCCAAAAGAATTTCAAAAATAAAACAAATTGGAAATTTTTTGTACGAATTATTGTAAAATAGCTTCAGAATGCAGGTTGCCATGCTTTAAGACTTGTAAGTTGCCACCCCTTTTTTTTTCGCTTATTTCAACTTGTATGCCAGCTTTCATGATTTTTTGATGATTACAATTGTTATTAAGTCAAAAGTAAAGTGTTTTTCTTACAATTTTGAAATATTTGTAGTATGGCAGCGCGTAGATCTAGAAAAGGCGACCGCGGTATTAAGAATTATGATGCATTGCTCGTCGGGCAATTTCATGCCAATTTACACAAATTTTTTTATAATTATGTTTTTAAATATGACTAAGAACAAAGAAAATGCAATATATTTTTACAATCAGATGTTTTTCTTTCCATTTTTCTACATTTTCAGCAATTTTACAGGGGGTGGCAACCTGCAAGCCTAAATTTCAAGGTGTCGATTTTAGGTACTTTAGAAAATTGCCTGTAGAACTTTTATTTTTTGAAATTTCAAATGATTTCTACTTTAGGATTGTGGCATTATAGTTCCTCTTTCCAAAGTATTTTTTTTATTTACAATATATTAATTTTAAGATGAGTTATGATAAAAAAAGCTAAGGGGTGGCAACCTGCAAGTCATTCCCCTACATATTTTTTTAATTTTTCGTGTACATACGAGTAGCTACATATCTGAAAATAATAAATCATTAATCTTGGTTGGAATGTAATGTGACGTGCTTTGGATATTTTACTATTGATCCAGTAATTCAATTAAAATTTTATCAGATTTGTTCATCAACTTTAAATATATCAGTTTAATGTATCAAATCACGCTCACTTGTCAAAGGCTTTCTTCACTGGATCGTCCATGTAAGAATTAAGTAGTCAAAGACAAATTTCGGAAGTGATTATTTAACGCTTATTTGCTCTTGCTTAGCAGAAGGGAACTTCAGTAAACGCATTACGTAAGCTAATTAATATTAATGAACAAATCATAATTATGCAATTAGATAATCTTGATTTAGAATTTAAATAATTTATGTTAAGTAAAGCAACCATTTAATCCACTTAGTAATGTACCGGGTAAACAAAAAAAAAGTTTTCGTTCGCTGCTCATAAGTATGACATTTTCGGAGATTATCTAACGACGTTTTAAGGACGCTAATACTTTGATGGTGATTACAAATTCAGATGCTCAACTGCTCTTAATAATATTTTTGCAAATGTTTATTACGTATAGATGAGAAACAGATCTGTAAAATAATTAGCTGCAAGAACTGTGCTGCTTAGCTTACATACTTTTATGGAAATAAACTTAACAAGATTTTCAAGCACTCGAGTGAAAATTATAGCAATTACATACTTTCCTAAGTAATACAAAATAATTATTCTTATTTTTACTTTTATCACAAGTAAATAAATATAAAAAGAACCAATTACAGACCGAAATTGGGGTAAAATCCTGATTGGAGAGGTGAAAATATAGGATACGGGGTTTGAATGGGGTAGGGATTAGCATGTTAGTAGTAGGCAAAGAAAAAAACACATTAAAAGTGCTTTGAAAAAATGAGGCATGGTATCTATTAGAACTCCCTAAAACGTCCTGGTATTTGTCCACTAATCAGCGTAAAGGTTAAAATGTATTCTTAATATTTCCCAAACAAAAACGCGGTCTGCGTTAAACCAAAAGTAGTAGATCCAAAAATTCACCAACTTTGTTTTTAAGGCAGGATTAAAGATAATTTGATTAGCCTGTGCATTAATGATATTCGAAGGAGTGGGAGTTAAAACTAAAAGTTAAACCTACTGGAATCCAAATAATTTCACTATAAAAAATTACTCTTAAGTGATGCTGGAGTAATTCGGATTGTCGTACAGATTCGTGTAGCTTTAAAAAGTTTTTTTTCTTAAGGTGCCGTCTCCTATCGGAGGTTGGCGACCTTGAATATTAATATTAAATGGTTTTTTTGGCAAATTAGTTTTTGCTGGTTTGCCATTGCCTTCCGAGAAGAGAGGCTTAGGGCTTCCAACTTTGAGTTCGGTCCTTAGCCCGTTCATTTAGCTCACCTCATAGCTTTAAAAATAATTGCAGTTAAAGAGCAGCGTTTGGTGTAATTAATTCCACTCCAGACTACATACATGCCACAAAAAGTTACAAAAAATTCTATCACAATTCTTAGAAATATTTATTTTAATAATATAAAGGTTATTACTCGTCCAGTTTTAGAAACTTTTCATTGCTGTGTTATTTGTAAAAAAATTGTAGGGGAGTGTCGTATAGGTTGGGTCGTCGTAAAGGATGAGCCAGCAAAATATCTGAGATATCAGTACTGATAACACATATGTTATGATTGTCAAAGTAAAGTTTACTTATAACCTAACGTTTCATAGTAATTATAACAAAGACATCGTGTTCATTATGTCCATGACAGCCAAAGTGTAAATTATAGTTTAAAAAAGATCTTGAAGCTAATTTCTATGTGTTAATAATTTTCCAAATTTAAATTTATTATTTCAGGTAAGTATTGTCGTGTTCTGTTGAACAACTGCTTCAGGTCCGTGCTCAAATGTCGGTAGAGTAATGAAAACTCCCCCAGATAGTAAGTTAAAATAAAAAATTCAAAAAAAATAAATTTTCCACAATTAAATAAAACCAAATTATGCAGGGCATCAATGAAATTTTAATTAGACGAATGTTGGTGATAATTAAATTTTGAATTACACAAGAAAACGAAATTTTTATAATTAAATCTATTCCTACACAAAAATAAGCCAAATTTAGACACAATCTACCTACAAGCTTATACATTTAATAATTCAAATTTATAACTGCAACTTGTAAGCAAATTGGACATTGTAATTCTAAAATAATCTGAAATAAAAAATTTACACATAACAAAATAAAATTGTTTGATTTAAATATTCGCGCCGAACTGTTGAAAATTACGCGAGTAATAACTGAATGCACCCATAAGAAACAGTAGTTTATGGTTAGTCAGCTGTTCACAACGCGCGACGATTGCAGGCGCTTGAAGAAAGTTTATTTTAACTACCGATCAAGTTATCCAATAATTAAAATTGTTCTCTTTGTGCTTTTAATGATTTAAAGTGTTATGTGGTCGAACAAATTTTGCATGACAAAATCTTTTAGCATAACAAATAACGTGGTATGTGAATTAAAAACGTGACTGCGTCGTATAAACTCCATTAATGTTTAATTTGTATATTAATTATGATGATATACCGCAAATTAATAAAATTCAATTATTAGTTACCATAATGAAGTTCTGATGACCAAATATGGCGGGTGCGTATCTTTCCATGTCCAAACGAACGATTCAATCAAATTTTCATATTTCCAATCCATTAACTAAAATTTGCACCACACTATTGTCATTGCGCTGACAATTTCCAAAACAAAACCATTGTTTCACAAACTCTTAAATTATCCAAATTATTGAAATTTATTCAAACATCAAATTATCAAAAATTCGTTGAGTTCTCGACTTCATACCATCATCGTCTGTGAGCAACTCCTTATCCTTCACAAAATTTTTACTTCCTGTTCCTTCCAGGCTTTTCGAAAATTGTGTCCCACGCTAATTGGTTAATCTAGCCAGCCAAATTTGAAATTTTTATCCAAAAAAATTAAATGTTACCAATTTTGTTCAAATTTGAATTGCATCCAACACCATCTAGTGGATGGTAGCCACACGTAGATGACCTCTTCGAGTGCAGTTTATGTGCAACACTTGTTTATGTTTTTAATGTTAATTCTGCAAATAGTTTGTAAGCATTTTTATATTATAAATATAAGAGCATTGTTATCCACAGGGAGTAATTATCGTATAGTACGGTCACTCGTAATGTTTTAATGTAGTTGTAACTATTGATTGTATAACTTCTAAAATCAATGTTAGCAATTCAATAAATGTTTTAAATTAAATTTGCTTTTTTTTAAATTTTTCTTGGACACTAAACGTAACTCTCGATGTATACGCACTCACTTTTATTAAATTTTCAAGCAGTGTAAACAATACAAAAAAAATAATAATTAAACAAAAATGTTGTCCAATTTGACTAATTTAATTTGTTTTAGGTTCCGGAACAATCCTCCACCTATAAAACTCCGTTTTGGACATACCAAAATATTCGTACCACAATTGAACTCAAATCACTTCGAATTCGTCCAAGTAAAACAAGCAAAACACTAATACGAGAAAAACATAATTGACATTTTAATTGTGGAAATTCTAAATTTATAAAAAATGAAATTATACAACATCATGTTTAATATGTCTTATATTTAGTGTATTTTTATTGTGTGAAAGAGCAATTTAAATGAGATGTTGCTGAAAGTAATTTTTTGACTTTTTACAAAATAATTATTTTGTAAAGGTTGGGCCACTCATGTCGTATAGGTTGGACCAGCACTTTTTTTTTTATTCCAAGACACTGCAATGACATTTAAATGATATTTTTATAATATTTGATTAATGCAATTGTAAATAAAATAATTAAAAAAAATAATATGCGCTACAGTTTCTTTACTTGTGCAAACTGCGAATCAGATTAGGTGGAATGATATTTTTTTACTTAAATTGTTTTTTTGAAATATAAAGTTTCAATAAATATTCTAATCATAATAATACCATGCAGTTTTACTTCATTTTTTGCCTTATTTTTCAGATTTTTGATGGTGGCCCAATCTATACGGCAAATTTTTGTTCGGTTAAAAATTTGCCTTTATTAAAATAGCTATAACTTTTGACTTCTTTGCGATATCAAATAACTTTCTACAGCAAAGTTGTAGCCAAAGATCATACCTTTTTATTAGTTTATAGAAGTTAACATTATTTCCATTCGTTTCAAAATTACACACCAAAAACGAAACCCGGCCCAAACTTTACAACATTCCCCTAATAGTACAAATCTCTTTAAAATTTAACAAAATTATTAATATTTTTTTAATCAGCTTTTGATGCTTGACTTTTCAAAATAATGCATTACCATGAGGCATTAATCTGTTTGCAATATGTACACTTGTTCTGTTGCCATTTGATGGACCAAATGGTGATCGCTTGTATCGTAGCTGAGCACATCTGTTCTGTAGTATAAATTCCGTCTTCGATATCGTAGTTTTTAAGCCTGCAAATGAGTGGATTTTCGTCGTCGCGTCGGTACTTGGAAAGTAAAATTTGGTAGTAATTTTTAGGATAAATTTGTCCAAAAGGGAAGCTTTAGCATCAAGGATTTTGTCAATGCAATTTTTTTCGTGACTTGAAGCCGCTTCTACTATCGATCAAATACAAACTCGCGGGCCAGAAGTTGCATTAGTCAGGGTAGGTTAGATAATGGCGTTGTAAATTCTTATCTTATGGTTCAATGCTATTTTGCTGCGTCTTCCAATCAAAGGGTCCAATTTGTGTCTAATGCTTCCATTATTCCTAATGCTTAGGTAGTTTTGGTTCATACCTTGAGCATCTATAATGGTTCAGTGCTTCTCAACGATTTGATCTTTTGCAACGCTAAGCTGTCATCGATTGAAAGAGATTTCAGTTTTCTGCCTCCATTCTCATTCTGGTAGACAGTCAGTTCAGCAGTTACTCCATTTTGAAGTTGGATTAAATCAGCATTTGTCTGAAATTAAATATTTTATGTGGGGAAAAGAGGTTAAGATCCCTTTTTTCGTGTTTGGTTAGGCTAGAAGTAAAGGGCAAGGTTGGGAGTGAGAATTTTCTGTCTTTTGGTTTTGGAATCTGGTCGTCTTCGAGAAACTTTTATATCTTTGATACTGAGGGGTGTATAATCCTTCTTTAGTCTCATCCGTATCACTGAGATTAAGTTATATTTTTTGTCATTTAGGTTATCCTTTGTTGTCACGTTGAGTAATAGTTCAATAGTTCTGTTACTTAACAGAGTAATGAATTTTTATTACTTGACAGTGTTAAGTAATGAACTTCAAAGGCGTGACCATAGTTATTAGTAATACTGTTTAATATGCATTACAAACTCAAGAAGTTTCAAAGATCCACTCTCTTGTTGATATATTTACAATATCAGACGTTTGAAATATAAATATTATGTGACTAACCAAAATATAACCATATAAAGCAAATAACTAAAAATAATTGTTATTATATTATGTTCATAATAAATATTATACAAAAGATTACCAAATAATATAAAAATCGTAAGTGGCCTCAAGAAATGTTAAAAAGCAGTACATAACTAATTAGAATTATTGATGTTTCTTTTTTGTTAAAATTTTGTTTGTTTGCTTGTTTGGGTTTAGACATTTGTATTATTTTGCGATTTAAAATTCTTTGACGTTGTATCTTTTTATATTTTTTGCTGTTTGTTATGTAAATTTTTTACATTTTATTCAAGTAATAACAAAAAAAAAGCAAACTGCTGGTTTCTGATTGTAAGCGCTAAAAATATTCTATTCCTAAAAATAGAATTTTACATTATTTTACACGATTTCCACCTTTTAGTAACTGTTAGAAATACTGAAAATGAAGAAATCTATTTACAACTTTTGTCGTATTTTGATTACAGTGTGACATTTTAAGGAAATGACCAATAAATAGTACTACCAGAAAGTGCCCACAAAAAAATTTTTTACTTATCAATATTCAATAGTAGCACAAATTCACAACAAAAATCATAATTAAAACGATTTCAGAAAATTTCAATAAGTGTTTACGACAACAAATATTTGAAGAGACTTGTCATAAGAAAGTTTAACTCTTTCTCGGATTTGAACCCGGTACCTTGCATTTGCAACTGATCGCGTTAGCTGCAAGGCAATGACCGTCTCTTATTCTATTATATAAAATTCCAATTAGTATATTCTGCTTTAGTCCAATTCAGTGACTACATCATAATTTTAAGCGTTTCTTCCACTTTTAATGCAGTCCAGATATCAAAGTTTAATTTTACAGAATATTCTATTCCTGATTTCTACTAATTTTTCCTTAGATTTTTGTAAATATTGTCGCATGTATCTCCACCAAAATAACCCCATATCTTAATAAAACCTCCACCATGACTTAGTTCATCTAAAGCTGCTTTGTGATGACTGTGTTGTAGAAAGTAATCTAATAGTAAATTTGTCCTCTTTTATTTCTATTAAAAAAAGTCACAAACCGTCACGAGTTATACCTAGTATATCGATAATATCAAAACAAATCTTTTCCATTAAAACAATAATAAATTTATTATAAGTGACACAAATTATGTAAGAATTCAGATTAAATTAATCAGTTTAGTAATTTATTCATAATTAAATTCAATTTGACTAAATTAGAATATAATGAAAATTAGAATAATTATTACCTTCACTCCGTTGTATCGCAAATGAATTTTAACTATTCATTAAAACGCTCATAAAGAATTAACTACTCAATACGCTTTCTATCAATAGCAATTTCCAAGCAAAATCGCATTCATAAACTTCAATAAATTTAAAAATTAAAATCTGTTCAATTGTATCAAAATATTCAACAATGCACGAGTGCGGTCTAACTATAAGGTAGGATTTGTTTGCATTCAAGAAAAATTCAAACTCATTTTCAGCCTTGGGTTATTCGAACTGATCGATAATAAATGCATTAATAAAAATTATTAATTATTAACACCTACGCTATTAAAATTAATCTCCATAATTAATTTACCAGATAAAACAAAACAAACTGTTAGAGTTATTATTACCAACATTTTCAATTTATTTCGGTATAAATAAATAATTACAACTTATCTTGTCCACATTATTTGGTTAAAAAAGAATAAGTTTTAAATCCCTTGTTAAAACTCATAATGGAAGGATGAACATTTTAAATTAAGTTATGATCCAATAATCAAAGGAGTTAAAATGAATAAACACTTGCACATCAATGGAGCATAGAATATTAAAAATAATACAAAGTTGGTCAACCGTGTTTTTGTTTGTGATAGATTTTCTCTGATGTTGTTAATCCAGGTTAAAAGTTTTAAAACAGTGCATCGCGCGTATTAAATTTAATCGTTAAAATTTTAAATTAATATTTAAATTTTAATAACCAAATATAATGAAATAATATTAAATTCGTTTATTAAAAAAGTTTGATTGCATATTTTTGTTATCAAAATTACCACAGAATTCTAGACTATGAAAACATTTTTGGATCTTTTTGTGTAATTCGGTGACGATACTCAAACTTTTTTCCAAAGGTTCAGCTAAATTATAACGTTTGAATAATTATTGATCAGTTTACTTTACCAAACTGGTATTTACTCAACTGAAAATATACACACAACCGAATATCTACAATACTTACATTATGTACTTTAGTTCCAAAATATTCATTTAAAAAAAAACAATTACATGTCTGGGATCGAGATATTATACTAATATATTATAAAACGGAATAAAAATTTTGAGAAATATTTTTGGTCTAAGTTTGTTGTGTTCATCCATTTTCAACTATTACGTAGTGAAGAATCTGCAAATTTCTCACTTACGAGCATCACCAATATTTTTATAAAAAGCATAAAATTGCATAAATCTTCATAATGCATTTCACGTGGGGCATTTAAAGTAAATATATATTTAACTTTTTAAGACATTTTAGGTAAAATAAAGGTAAAGGTAAATTCGCACAGGAAAATAAACAGAGGAGTAGATTAAATCAAGAAAACTATCGAAGATCTGCTGGAGAATAAATCCATCCAAGGAAAAAAACCAACACTGAGAAAAAACTGAACTTGTTTGCCTTTATTAAATGCACAGTCGAAGAAAATGAAAGAATTAAAAATTTGATATTATTGCAAAATCATTAAAATGAAAACTGCAAAAGAAAGTGTGCCCAAAATCATAAAAGCATTGGCTCCAAATAATATTCCATTGACAAGTGGTAAAGACTGAAATTTAACTTTTTTCTAATGAATATCTGGCAGTATTTAACAGATTCTTGGTCGAAAAAGCATTGCTTCAAATACGGTAATCTGGAGTTTATTAAAAATAGAAAAAAACACATTGTACGAATCCAATTCATACAAACTTGATACGAACCTCTGCTTGATAAATTATTTAGGCAAGGTACCAGAGAGGATGCTACTAAAAGGAATAAAACTGGAATTGGATTTGGTGACGATCTGACTGTGATGATCAAGAACAAACTTTTGGAGTACAATGCCAAAAATCATTAAAGAGTAGGTAAGCAGATGGAAGGTGCTGCGCGTATTTTTTTGTAAAAAGAAAGGCTGTAATATTGGTGGGACAAACAAAGGCGACGACAAAATTTACACTAAATGATAACACCACAGCACCCAAAATAAACATTAATAACCTTGCCATCATTTTGGATAAGGGGATGACATTTACTTTTCCACATTAGAAGGGTATAGCTAGAAAAAGAAAATGAACGGTATTGGCTTTGTGAAAATTAATTTCAAACTTAGAAGAATCTTTTACAACCAAAAGAAAAGAACCATAGATAAGATTTGGAAAAGCAGTAGAACAAAATTTTTATCTTAGGATACCGGACGTGGCGGAAATGGTAATAACACAGATAATTTTCATCGAATTATTGATGTCAGAAAGAAGAAACATAATATGTACCTACTACATTATATAAAAACATGAAAATATGTAGAAAATATGCAAGAAGAAAATAAATACAAAAGTGAGCCATAGCCAAGAAAAAAAGATAGACACCAGCGTTGCTACAGTTAAGGTACTTTTTGGAAACCAAAAAGGTACTAAATGATAATAAAAGGGACTGAAGTTAAAATTTTGCTGCAGCCATTTGATATACATTTTCTCAAAAAAAGAAAAACACACATTTATTTTTAATTCCTTTATAGCGTATTCCACAGTTTTATTAAGAAGGTTGTGCAGTTGAAAACTTTCAAATTTTGTTTTTCCATTTAAGTAATCATCGTGTCAAATTGTTTAAAATATTTTTCCTGCTCCCGATCACGTAAGTGTGTCTTATGTGCATGGCTTCACCCGACGTATGTTGTTCATTGCGTTTGTTTATTAGTTACCGTTGGTGATGGAACTTAATAGTGTCACATTATTTTCCTAAGAAAATAATAAACGATGGTCATGCAGATTTGATTTATATTCGTTTATCGTTTCTAAGGAACGGACAGGCAAAGCAAACTTATAAATTAAAAATAATAAAATTAAATGTCTAATTAAATATTTGACGTTCGATGTCAAATTGTAATATTATAGAAAAATATTGTCCGGTGCTTTGCGGAAGCAGGAAAAATTTAATAAGCAACACGGCACGTAAGGATTATCACTCTCAGAAGGTAGTAATTAAGCCTCGGCTCCGCCTCGCATTAAATTCACCTTCCTTGAATAATAACGTCCTTACGTTCCTTGTAACTTAAATAACTATTAATAGGTGGTTGAAAATAAAAGTTTTACCAGACCGTCATATTATTTAATAATTATCACTTAATTATCAAAATTAATATATCAATTATTATCTTTAAAGGGAAATTACTCTTGATTAAATTAACTTGGAAAAATTCTAATTACGGCATTGGAAAGCCACATCCTTTGCGCAAGGGAGTAAATCGTCACATTTTTTAAAAAAATTTTAATTTTTTGCGCATTTGCGATTAAATGACGTTAATTGATCTCATGTTTTTAATGCATCACATTTTGTAGAATTATTATTTTATTATATATAATACAGCATTAGAGGCCATGAAGGCCCATAGCTTCATTTACTATCCTTCTCCACTCACTTCTATTTTTGGTTTTCTGTTTCCAATCCACCACATTCAGAAGCTGCAAATCCCGCAGTACATTTTCCCTCCATTCCGATAGTGGTCTTCCACGTCTTTTCCTGCCATCAATCTCGCTGTTCCATATTCTCAGTGGCACCCTGTCCTCCCTCATTCTCAACAAATGACCCAGCCATCGTAATCTCTGTGCTCCCACGAAACTTGTTATTACTGGTTCGCCGTATAATTCCTGTATTTCATCGTTAGTTCGTATTCGCCATCCTGTTGTTTCCAGTACTCCACCATAGATTCTTCTTAATACTTTTCTTTCCCACACTTCAAGCATTAATTGGTCTTTCTTTGTTAAAGTCCAGAGTTCACTAGCATATGTTACCACTGGTCTTATTATGGTCTTATATACACGTATTTTGACAGCTCTAGATAATACCCTTCCAGTAATAATTGTGTTTAGTGCCAATAAACTTTTATTGCCCGATGTCATTCTGGCACATATCTCAGTACTGCTCTCTGGTTTTCTCTGGTTCTGGTTTTATTAGAGTAATTTATTAAAATTTGGCCATTTACGCACCTGGAAAATGGTATTTTACACACACTGGTGTTTTTAAATCTCTCTCAAGTTAATTTAATTAAGAGTAATTTCTCTTCTTCTTCTTCTCTTCTTCTTCTTCTTATATTAATTTTGATAATTAATTAATATCATAATTAATATGACGGTCAGGTAAAACTTTTATCTTCAACCACCTATTAAAATATTTCAAACAATTTAACACGATGATTACTTAAATGAAAAAACAAAATTTGGAAGTTTTCAACTGCACAACCTTCTTTTAATGTAGAATATTAAATGTTTCAAAAAAAATTTAAACGGCCAAAAGCCGGGGGAGGGAGCAAAGCAGGCAACTATTCCCTTGTCATCCTCCAAGTCAGAGAAAGATTTTGTAAGGAAAATAAACTACACAACAATTAATTTTATCTATTTTTTCAATAAGATAAATGTAGGTACTATTTGATATAATTTTCAAAAATTGATTCTATGTTCTAAAGTGTCTGGGCCCTTTCTTCCAAAATTTAAAAAAACAGGCGTAAAACCGGGGGGTCTGGGGGGTATGGAATACCGCCCAGTACAAGGAAGTAGCAAGAAGGCTTTTCAAAATTGATATCAACACAAATTTAATTTCAAAGAAAACATATTTTTCTTTATTATACCTGACCTCTCCGACACCCCGGTTTTTTGATAGTTTATTTTAAAAGTACCCTCTATGTCAGGAAAAAATGTTTTTAGGAATATCAACTACATAATACTGAATTTTTTCTTATTTTTCAGTATTATTTTTCTAGAGTGACCAAACCAATTAGATATCCCAAAATGTAAACAAATGGGCGAACAACCGGGGGGTTTGGAAGGTATAGAATACTCTCCAGATATGGAACTTTAAAATTATTTTAAAATTTGATAAAGCTGCAAATTTAATTTTAGGAAAAACATATTTTCTAAATAGCTGGAGGGTATTCCATACCCCCCAGACCCCCCGGTTTTCCAATTGTTAACTTTTAGAAATATCTTCCAGATCAGGAAAAAACTTTTTCGTGAGCGTAAACTACATAATACTTAATTTTATTTCATTCTAAAGTGCGATTTCTAATTTTTAGGGCAGTTAAGCCCTTAGCTAATTTTGGGCTTCAAATTTGTGCACTCTTGCTCTACGCCACGTTTGCCACGCTTTAGTTACACTGCTGACGTTAATATACAGTTTTTTTGGCTTAATATGGGAAGCCCTGATTGTTATATTCATCTTTAAACCTCCCTACCTCTCCGCACAGAAAGAAAAGCTTGTAGAACTTGCCGGGATAATCATAATTAATGCTTTGTAGAACTTATTGAGAAAAATTGTTTAATTTTGTATAGTACATTTGTGTACAAACTATAAATTGTGAAAATTCTCAATTTGTAGCAAAATTATTTGCACAAATTATAGTAATTAGTAGTACAATTACTAGTCATTATTTACTACAAAGTGCTGCCTACAAAACTTTAATGGAAAATCTCAACAAATTTATACTCATCCTTATCCAACTACAAATTTTAGAACTTTAGACTAGAGAGCGGGAAACCGCGGTTATAATCCTGGTTGCGTCGGATATGTGCTGTGATCTAAAAAGACCAAGCTTGATCTGAGGACAACTCGTCAACCCGTCTGCTCAGCGTGGTGAGTTATGGGCAAAATCCTTTCTCGCACCATTTGGGGGGAGTCTAAAAGAGGAAGCTTAACGTTTAGGAGTGGACAAATAACGGCTGATAAAAAAGAAAAAGTGTTACAATTGTAGTACTGTGGTAACATAGGAATCGACTGTTGCAATATTTTGAAAAATTTCACTTTTCTTTTGTTGTTGGTAGTGGCGATGGTTTAGTAGTTCCATATCAATTAAATTTCTACGCGTGCTTCTATATACAGGTTATTTCCTATTTATTGTAACACGACAAGATTTGGTGTAAAAATGACGACTGTAAAGACAATAAAATTTTCACAGACCGAAGCATCTACGATGCTTCCATTTTTGATAAAACACCTGCGGTGCTTTTCTACATTGCATCCCGCAGAAAAGCATTTACAAAGCTTTATTTCTTTTTTCCCCCATCTGACATTATTTTCCCTTCCCTTCCAAGTGTCCATTTGACAGTGGTTTTGAAATAAACGCCCATGGAATAAAGTCAAATCTTGCTCTTCCACTCTTGATTTTATAATAAATTGTTATTAAAACAACATACAAATTACAAAACAATAGAAAAGAAAATCAAAGAATACTTAGACCATTTAAACTTATAGACACGTTTTGATTTTCAAGCTGTGATGCAAAGATGTACATCTACAGTAAGACCAAAGAAAATATACTAAGAATATTAATAAAAAAGAAAAAGCGTAAGATACGAATTGGTAATTCAGTTAATAATAATAAAAAAGCAAAAAAGCTTTTCCTATATAATCCCAGATGAAAAAGATTCGTAGGCCGCCCAGGACGAGATGGCGAAATCAGTTTGAGTGACGTAACGGACCACTAGGCTCAAACGTGTAGTTGATTATGATGATGAAAAAAGCAATAAATCGTAGAAAATGTCTCAAAAGGGTAGAAATACTATTAGAGAGTCAAAAATATGCGGGTATACCGAAGAGAATTCTTAAGCTATAATAAACTTTCGGTTTTGATTTTCTTTTGTACTTAATTTTCACACATTTATAGCTTGCGTAAAGCTTACTAAAGTTGAAAGAAAATGAAGAACACATAAAGTGTTATGTATATTTAATATTATTTAAATATAACATAAAATAAATATTTTTTTAAATTACAGACATTGCTAATCGTCAGCTGTAAGTTCCCCTAGTCAATCACTTTTGCTTTTGATTGTGTCAATTTCAACCAGCGCTTTTGCTGTCAAATTAAATATTAATATACGTCATTTCAATTAGAGTATTTTATTTTGTTGTTTACTGTTCAATTTTTGTTGGGATAATTTAACTTTCCTTGCGTAGCGCAGATAGAGTTTAATTAAATTATTATTAAACTGAAATAACTGAAAATAACTTCTTATAAAAAAAGTGCAATGAATAGAAAATTAAAACTATTTTAGCAGTTATTTTAAAAGAAAAAAATTTTTTTAAATGGATATATTAGGTAATTTATTTTCTGGTTTTCGAATGAGGTTTTCGAGTTAAACTGTTGATCACTTTCTACATGTTTTCCATATGTGAACTGCATGCGGGCCAGCTCAATACTTAAACCAAGAATATATTATTTCGGAAATTTCATGGAATTTGATGCTATGTTCAATTCAAGTTTTCATAACAATTACGAGTATTACAATGTTATGTATGTATGCACATATAAAAAAATCACATATATGACCAAAAATAGAATGTTTTCAAAAGAGGATAGGTCGCCACGTTTTTATCTGGAGAAAAAACGAACGAAGAAGAATTTCCACTGTAAGCTTCCTCAATCTCATTTCATGTAAAAACAATGAATGCTTGATGATATAAATGCGGATTTCTATATCGGGAAACAGACTACAGTAACTGGTAGACATCAATAGGTTATTTTAACGTTAAGTTGGAACTAATCTAAGACGTTGACCTATGTCTTTTTGTCCAAAAATAGTTGCGAACGTCAAGGTTGAGCTATCATGGCGTACATCATCTGGACGGTTCGGCGTTTCTTCAATCGATCCATTTTTGTCTGTTGTGGTATTCTACTATGCCTAACGATGCATGTGGCGTACAAAGGACTACAGAACTAATTATTTGTATAATTCCATTAGGTATATGTAAATGGATAACAGAAACTTGTGTCAGTTTACGAGTATTTTTGATACCGCTATTGTAAATACTAAATACAGCAATCACAGGCTTCAATTATTTTCAACGTCAATTTGAATTATGTACTTGTAATAATAACTTCAATAAATAAATTCGTCAAACAATTTTCTACTATACATTGTGTGTAATTTTATTTTATGTTACGTACCACTGGAACTACAAAAACTACTTTCTACACTATGTACATAAGAATAAATTGCTTGCTTTAATAAAACAACCAAGAGGACTAAAGAAATTAATTTGTTAGCTTTTAGTACTTCGAGAACCTAAGTACTACATTTTTATTTTTCTAATTTTGGATGTTAGCCAAAGTAACTAACGTCTATTAACAACGAAAAAAATTTTTTTCTTGTTAATGCTATGGGAATTTACACATGCACCCACTTTTTATAATAAATGCTTTCTTATCACGCACTTGTTTCTTATATTCCCATCGATTTACTTTTTTACCTTTATCTTTAGTTTTACTTTGCTCAAATTTCAAACATTATTTTCTGCTGCTAACCATTTTGAATTACTTATTTAATAATTAAATTGAAAAGTAGCTATACACTTTGAAATATTTTCGTTTTACTTAATGCAAACTTGACCACTTCCTCAATTTCTCTCATTAAAACTTTTGTTGAACTTGATTAGTTAGTTTCTTATATTTAAGTTTATCTTTCGTACTGAATATTTTATTCTAATTTAAATGGGTGGTTTAAGTCTACGTTGAAATGTTAAATTAAGTTATAATTAAGAGTAATAAAAAATATCATGTAATTTGTGAAGGTACTTCTTAAAAACATAATAATAATAATTGCTAATTATTTTCTTGATAAAAGAAGAAATACAAAGAAAATTGAAGGAGTGGCTACTCTCATTTATTATATTCTACTGTAACAAAATAAAAGTAGAAATTTTTTGATATAATTTATACAATTATTTCCATGCTACTTATTGAAATATTTTTCAGTTTTCTGATTTTCTATCCTCATATTGCCCGAAAGCTTCACAGTGCTTATCTAATGTAAGTTCTCTGAAGATTGAAAATACAGTGTGACGCATTTGATGAAAATTTAAGAGTTTCCATCTAAAAAATGGTTAATGTATTGAACACACTAAACATAACATGAAAGAGGGGTGTGATTATAAAAGCTTTAATTTTGAAAAAGTTATGAAATGTTTCCGACAACAAAATTTTTAGAGCCTCTGGTTTCATTAATTTATTCATGAAAGCAATATAACATTTTTTTTGTTTTTTAATTAAGTAAACTTAGCAAAATTTTGTTAGAAAGTATAAAGTTAATAATAAAAATGATGGACAGTCAACGGGCTAGTTTATATTATACTCATCAAAATTGTGCATCAAAGTTACACAATTTGGGTTGAGGTTGTCGACAAATTTAAATTGTTTCAAAATTTTGACAGTTGTGAGAAGACGGTACAAAATTGTAAACAATTTAAAAAATGTATCTAAATGTAACACAATTTGTGTTAGAAAATAGTGTACAATTGTGCTAAAAATAAATACAATTGTACCAAATTTTTACACAATTTGTACTTGTAGGCAATCTGGACACAAATTGTTCTACTTTTAAGTACAATTTTTTTTGTGAAAATGATTTATCGTTTACATTGTCTTTATTGAATAAGAAAAGGTTTAGACAATACAAATAATTCAAACAGCCAAAAAAAATCTAAGATTATACTTAAAAGTTGCACAATTTGGATCTAGATTGTCGACAACTCAAAATCACATACAATAGCATTATTTTCAACACAATTATTGTACTCTTTACTAAAACAATTGTGCATAATTTTAACACAACTTGGATTTAAATTTAGGCCCAAATTGTACTACTTTTAAACGCAGTTTGTTTTCAGTACGGTCAGTTATTTTGGGCAATATCAAATGCTAATGAATTACTCTTCTTATTTTCATAGTAGATATTTTTTTAGATATAACTTTTAAAACGGCAATAACGGAAATTACCAGTCTGATAGTTGACAACGAAAGTAGTATAAACAAATACTTTAACCTTGACAATACAGAAAAATTATTGCAATTTTCATGCACAATTTCAATGAGATCATTAATAGCGCCACCTCTTGGTTTGAGTTGCACATTAGAGGCTAATTGCAGTTGTACCGACGTAATCCCTAACTATGTGATCTAAAACTCAGATTTTAACAGTGCTGATTTATTAAATTAAAGTTAGTTAGAGTAACCAACACAAATTTCTTGTAAACAAAAAAGAAAGCTCATCGCTTTTGTGTAAGTCAACGACGTCATCTTCGGTTAAATACATTTCTGGTTTTGTTTCCATCGCTGAACTAACAGCAATCTCTAACTTTTGTAAATTGTTTGCAAGTTCTGAATTTGCGACTTTGGAGTTCATCTTCATCTGAATCGTTTGAAATTATTGCCACTTGCTACAACAACTGCTCACTTAATTGTTGTAAAATTTGTATATAGTGTGTGTTAGTGAGAGGAATCTGTGATGCTACAGCTTATTTGGGACAAGCCCATCTACTATTTCTTATGTTCTGAATCCGCACGTCGACTGCCGGCTGAAAAAGAATTTCTGGTACCTTCATTGTGTAAACTTACTAAAGCTCGAAGTAAATACTTTTTATTTTTTCAGCTTGTGTAATTTGACGTGTTTTTGGTAGCTTTAGCTGTCAGTTTATGGTAGCCGTTAGTGGTTATCTTTTTGTATTGCTTCAGTGATCGTTTGCTGCATATTAATTACAATAGTCTTCAAAAACAGCTGTGGCTTCACCAACATGCCGCTATACACTGTCAAAGTTCAAGCACCCCTACAGAAAAACTCTATAGTTCTATGAGAATATTTATATAAATTTTCACCACATCTCATGTTTTTCTCCCTTACTAATTCTGAACTCCGTCACGCCAATCTATCACTATAAAATATTACTAAATTTTTTAGAAAAGTAAATTTTGAATTATTTATGGTTGCCATTAGAAGTTTAGCATTTTTATCCTTTTTAGAGTTTCAATTACAATAGCAAATTGAAATGTTGAAAGCCACTAATTAAATAAATATTGCAATAGCCAAAGTAAGCATTGGTCTGTCAGAATTAAAAAATGCAAGAGCAGCAGCAGCTCAAATTAGATAAATTTATAATGCTAGTTGTCGGCTAATATTTCAAATTGAAATTTACAGGAAAAACATCAAAATCGTATTTAAAGTGGATAAGGGGGCTGGATTCTAGATTAAAAGTGGAGGGCAAACCATGGTTTACATGCACTCAGGCCACATAAACTATTATGCTACCTCCGATGTTAGCAGCCCACCAGCCTCCTATTCCTCAAGCCACCCTAAAATCAATTTTGAAAAGCCTTTTTGTTCTTTCCTTGCGCTGGTTTAACTCCAGTTTCTTTACATTTTGGGGGAAATAAGGGGGCCCATATATTTTTATAAATTTTGGTAGTAAACTGAGATGTAAATTCCTTTGATGTATTACATTTTAAGTGGGGTATTTAAGAACTTCTCCTCTCGGAAGGCAATGGCAAACCACATAGAGTAATCTGCCAATAGAATCATTAATTACTAAATTTAATGTTGACAATGCTTCTGCCAAGAAGCTAAACGAGAAGAAAGAGAAAGAATAATTTATGAAAATCTGTAATAAAAAGAAAAATAAAGAAACACAACTTATGCTAAATAAAATAACAAATTCTAAGGGTTTAAGCCTAAAACAGGATGTTTAGCAGGAAGAATCTAAATTATCTTCAACAGTGGCACTGTTATTCAAGCCCTTTAACGATTGGATTGATTAATTTTATTTTGAATATTGGACATTTTTTTTTAATTAAACGTGATGAATTAGTTGTACTTTTGAGCGCTATTTCAGTTACGTGTTGTGCTACAAGTTTCTAAAATCTGACAACACTCTCATAGTGGCCGTCGAGCTCCTTCGTAATTCTTCTGTATAAATTTTGTTCTGTATAAAATAAAATATAACCAAACTTTCCATAATTGTCAAATCAATATTAACCTCACAATTTTTCTTCAAAACGGTGTTTTAATCGTAATTATGCAAGCTGCAAAATTGTTAAACAACTGTAAAGTAATTTTTAGACCAAAACAGTTTTATTCGTCTTCCCAAATTTTACAAAATAAACCAAAATTATGTGCAAGAAAATCGATGTTGTGGTGTGCTAAAATTCCCATGGAAACGAGGATATTATGTCGATATTTGAATCCTATTGTGAATGTCAGACATTTGTGTAACCCTGTGAATGATACTCAAGATCTTGTAGATGCTATTACCTACGAACAAGTCTGCGAAGAAACCTTAGATTCCTTGGCTGAATATATCGAAGAATTAGTTGAAAGTACCACCCACTTAAAAAAAGCTGACGTTGCTTATAGCGTAAGTATTTGATTCATTTTTGTAACTGTTTACTTACTAGTTTGTTAATTTTAGGATGGTGTGTTAACGGTAGCACTGGGTTCACCTTATGGTACCTATGTGATTAACAGACAGTCACCAAATCGTCAAATTTGGCTTAGTTCACCGACGTCAGGACCTAAACGTTACGATTACTATATCGATAATAAAACTTGGATATATAAACACGATGGTGTCAGTTTGCATCAGTTGCTACAAAATGAAATTTCAAAAATAGTTCAAACCAAAGTGGATTTTTCTAAGTGCTCTTATAGTGGATTTTAGTTTATTTTCTTGTTTCCTATTGTTATTATTTTATAATATTATTATTTATTTTAACATAAATTTTGGTTTTCACACTGTTTTTTTATTTTTTTACTCAACATGGAGTTAATGGAAGATGGCAATCTCATAGACAAAGTTATCATTTTAATTCAAAGAGACTTTGAGTATTATAAGGTACCTACCTAGTTCTTGTTTGTGGAAGTCATTTTAAGGTTCAAAATGCATTGCTGCATACAGAATTACAAAATGTACTTCCATAAAATGTTTTTATTTCAATCTACTTTGACGATAATTTCAGAGTAAGCAAACCGTTCTTCAAGAAACAATTTGTCCTGGTGTAGCTGGAGGAAGATTAGATTTTCCCAGATATGCCTCCTATGCAGCCATCAAACTGGTTTTATGGTGGGAGGACGAATTTCTGGCAGGATTTCGTAAAAATTCGGGTTTAATTCCACAGTCTCTTAAAGTTATCCAAAGTGACTCCAGTTCTGCTGATAAAGCCCATCCAGTTGTTAAAAATTCTGATCCTGATAACTTTATTTCTTCTGTTTCCAGTTCTTCCAATCAGCTATTGGGTAAGCAGGGACAAAAATTTGTCAATTTTATTTTACCATAAGTTTTTAGAACATTTGCACGTTTTAACGCAAGAAGCGTTGGATCATGCGGATTTGACTGTTCTTATGGGCACTATTGGGGCTACAGCGTTAATCCGAAATTGTCTTTGGTTTTATATTCAACTGTGTACTGAAAATTCTAAGCAAAGTTATAATATCGAGGCTCTGCAAATGAATTACAAAAATTATCAAGAAATGGGGGAAGCATTAGCAGAGAGGTTATTGGATATGCATTGTCGTTTGGTTTCTTTGTATATTCTCCAAGATGCAGAGTCATTAGATTGGGAAAACGAAAAACCATTTTTTGAATCTGAACGTGGTTCCTACGTTATTCAAATGTGGTGGCTGTACATACAAGGTATGCAACACCCATTGATTGTGTTAATATCCGTGTAACTTTTGGCGAGAAGTGGGACACTTGATCTTCCTCACCCATTTTTATTTTTTCTTATAAATTGAATTAGAAAAATCAACTCGAACTTACTTATACTAATTTACTACTTGGAGTAGTTTGGAGTAACATAACAAATCTACATATTGGGGGTTATGAATAAAAGTGAGCATGAAGTATATACTCATAATTTTGAAATTTTTCTCGGAATTGTATGAATAAAATTCAAAAATAATTAAGCATATAAGTAGATACTCTTATAATAAGTGTACCTACTCATGCTCATCATCTACTTATAAATTTTATTGGTATAATTTGAGGTTTTTAATTCAAAATTTTGAGTATATACTTCATGCTCACTTTTATTCATAACCCCCATTATTCAATAAGTTCCTTCATCCAAAAATAATATGACTACTATATATTTATATTCAATTGGTTTCATATCCAAATCATATATTGTGTTTTTAGTATAGAATCAAATCTCTCACGGCTGGCAATCAAATTTGGGCTCTCCCTCCCCTTAAAAAGAAGACATGATCACAAGTCGTTTCTTATATGTTGGGGGTGTTTTTCTTTAATTTTTGCACTTTTTTCTCAATAAGAAAAATAGTTCAAGTATCCCACTTTTCCTCTATTTAATTAATAACAAAATATTACTTATTTTTCATATTCTTTTCTAGGTACACGACAAAGTCTGTGGGACAAAGCACCGCCTAAGATGGCTCAAAGTGTATTTGCTGGAATGCTAAACGAATCGCTTACCATTTTGGCTGTGAGATACACTCACGTAATTTATCTTCAATTTTAACATAGCAACTCAAATAATAAGTGTGGTTTTTCAGGCTTACCCGTCAGAAAAACGCAACAAACTTCTCATAGTTGATATAAGCAATTTATTATTGTGTATTGGTCAACTGTTGCCTTCAATTTGTAACTCTGTGGATGAAGTGATTGGTCTAAATTTAAGCTCACAAAGCAAAATAATTCGAGATATTCACTCCAAATGCCAAGAATTATTTATATGCTTATTTTTAAGAGGAACCCCGCTGAATGTTCTATATAAAGTAAAATATGATTAATTTTGTTTAAAAAATTCTGTGAGCTGATGCGTGAAATGAAACTGGATACAAAAGTTTTCCATTTAAATATGACGCTAGAGGAGGGAGGGGGGCAATTGCCAAAGGATCTCAGGTTATTTTCTTGTAAAAAAATTATTTAAAATAGATGTCATTCAAAAATGGAGAGAAGGTTAAAAAAAATCATTCTTTTTTGCCCATGGCCATATAAAACCTAGCGTCACTCACGCTAGTTCTAATTGATAATAATAAATTAAACAATTTATTCAATAAAAAAAACTTCTATATTTTTTATTTTATTACAATTTCAACAGATATTTAAAAAAGGAATTGAATCAACCGAAATATTTCGTTCAAGAAATTCTGGCCTTAGTCCGTGGATAATTTTTGGACTCCCACACATTTTCGAAAAGTACCCAAACGGAGTTGTTAAATCGAACGACTTACCAGACAATTCTGCTATTGCTCTAGAATTATTTGTTATGTTAGCACAACCTCAACCAAATTGGTCTCTACTTCTCAAGGTATTTTTCAAACAAGTCGAACTTGATCCAGGTAAAATGAATTAAATTTTAGGTTTTAGGCATGAGAAATGGAAAGGTTTTGACTATTCTATTTGAATTAGCTATCGAATTCGGCTCATCTGCACACACGAAATCACAAGAAACAGTAAAATCCGAAATTTGCGATGGTTTTTTGTGCACCCAAGATGAAAGTTGCAAATTAAAAACAATTCCAACTTCATGCTACGCATCCCAAAATTATAACGATCTTTTGGAAGCCCTTACCTACATTTTGCTGCACATTGGAAACGAACAAGATTTTTTAGAAATTTTTCTTCCAGCTGTAGAGAAAAAAAATGAATGGGCCCAATGTTTGGATCGAAGACAAGTATACTTTAAATACTTTAAAAAGGATTCGGTTTAAATAATAATAATTATTTTTAGGTATGGAATTTAAATTATCCACCTTGGTACAAACAAATTTTAAGTCTAACAAAACCACTTTTGAAATCAATAACACCAATTGTTATATCAGCCGTACAGACAGGTGCGAGTATGTACCAAGCAGTAAAAATTATATTTGCAAGTTTGCAACAGCTGTGGGACTGTCTTGATTTGGCTGTTTCCCAAATCGGATTTTTACTGCAAGATGCAATTCCTCCAGATGTTACCCCGATAGGTAATTCGACCCTTTTGCAAATTTTAATTAGTAGTTTATACTACGAATTGATAAATATATCGGACGATAAAAATAAAAAGGGGGTTAAGTTTAATGAAGGAACTAAAAGTGGAGATGATAGTGTCAAGATTCCCCTGAAGAGGCAACTTACTTTAGAACACGCAAGTTCTGTTAGCAGTTTTGATGGAACCAATACTTCTCTTGGAGCTGCGGCTCTTGCTATTGCAGAAGCTTTGTGCAGTGTGGATGAAGATAATAAACATACGGAAGAAATTGATAATTTACTTGAGGAAGCCAAACAAAACTTGGCAATTAATTGCATTAAAACTGATGGATGTAGAAGGGTTGAGCAAAGTTTGCAAATGTCAGAAGTTCTTGTTAGCGATTTGTTGCTAACTCCTGATGGAAAGCGAAGTCTCAAGGTATGCATTGAAATTGTTTTAGTTTTTTTGCTTTATTTTTTTTTAACTTTTAGATTGTGTATAATTTTCTAAGTTGTAATCAGCAATGGATTTTACAAGCTCTTGGTGTAATTGAGAAGAATAAAAATTTAAAGCCAAATAGAACTTCTCCAGAAATAAATAATTTACTGCACACCATGTTCCATATTGGAGTGAAATCGTTTGATCAGGTACAGTACAAGTTTCCAAAATTTTAATAAAATTTAAATGAAGTTTTTGATAAAATTAAAGCAGAATATTGTAACTGCAAAATTCCGATATTCTGGAATAGAATGTTGTATTTAGAAATAATATCATAGTTTTGTTAAAATTTGTTAATATTTTCTGTCATAAATGTTGCATTTTAATATGCTTGTAGTTTCGAAAATATTAAACATTGGAAGCTTAAACACCTGATTTATATCTTGGTAGAAATATATACATTCACAAATGTTTTTTATTTGTACAATATATTTTACAAATGTATAACTAAATTTCGAACCTGAATAATTTGATTTACTAAATTATTACTTTTTAGCTTCTTACTGAGGAATGGATACCAAATTGGGGGAGCATGTATCAGATACCCATGGGCTTGAACATCGATAGGGTATGGAATCAAATATCGAAGCGTTGGGAATTTCGTGACGTAACTTCACCAAGTCTTTCTTCGCACGATACCCGTATTATTGTTTATCTCACTTCTCTATTTAAACAAACATAAACGTTTTTGTTTCTATGTAAATCTATGTTTTATTTGAAACTTCTACAAATTATACAATACAATAGTTTATTTTATTTTTGCTAATGTATGAGCCTGTTAAAAGTAGCAAACGTAGAATTTTTTGTAACATAAATAAACACCAATGTGTGGTGTAAATATTATTTGCTTATAAAATTGGGTTTTGGTACTTGAATGGGTGACATTCTAGGAACTCATAAGAAAAGCCTTGAAATCTTGGAAAGTAAAAAGACTTATAAGAGTCTCCAAACTACGGCCCGTAAACACCATCACTTCATTGATAACTTATAAATAGTTGCAGTGCGGCCTTCAGGCCGCACACTCAGTGCAATCTTGCATAAAATAATTAGATGGTTTTACTTAACGACCAATTAAGAGGCGTAATAACTGACATGCATAATGAATTTAACGTTGTTACGAAATCAAACGTAAGATAACATAGGTGAGCTAAGTGAACAGGCTAAGGACCGGACCCTAGTTTAGAAGCTCCAGATTTGATCCCTAACCCGGCTATAAAATGTATCCAACTTCATTATGACCCTCTCCTTTCGGAAGGCAATTGCAAACCACCGAGAGTAATTTGGCCAAGATTTAATATTAATATTAATGGTCACCAACCTCCGATAGGAGACGGCACTTTATAAGAAGAATGCGAAATTAAAAAATTATGGGATTGGGGATGGGATATGTAGCAAGACTATACACAATCGCAAGTAGGTACAATAAACATTAAAATCAATTCTTCTTCTTCGTATTGCTTCTTGACAAAAGCGTTGTAGCCAATTTAATAATTATGTTATTATTAAATGGCTTTGTTGGCAAATTACTCTCGGTGGTTTGCTATTGCCTTCCGAGAAGAAAGAGTTATAATACGAAATCGGATATATTTTGTAGCCGGATTAGGGATCAAACCAAGGCTTCTAGGCTAGAGTCCGGTCCTTAGCCGTTGACTTAGCTCACCTCTCATTTCAAAATATATCAATTTATGGGTTTAGTATCACCGAAATAGTAATTGGATGATGGTTTTCTTCCTCTCTTGATACCAGATAAGAACAGAAAAGACCATGATTCATGTAAAAGGATAGTCGAGTAACATAGACATAATGAAAAATAAGTCCAATCTAAGACGTTTACCTGAAGGAAAGACATATATCGTTAAGGACATAACTTTCATGGAGAGAAAAATACAACAGAAAATAAGAGAAGCAGCAGAAAAGTTGAAGAAAAAAAAGTAAAAATAGGATACCAAAATCTGCAATACAAAGATAACCTCCTGAGATGGGATAGAGAGAAGAGGTGTCTACGAGAAGTACCAAAAAACTAACCAAGTAAACCCATCAAGTAAAATATAAGACGGACCGGCAAAGAAAAGAAAAATGAAACGAAAAATTAGAGCATAATGTATGACGAAAGAAAGAATTGCATGGCAAATAGGCAAAAAAAAACGGAAAAATAATTAGAAATTAAGAGAGAATATTATACATTGTGACTTTAAACTTGAGAGGTACATCCGAAGGAGTGATAAAATATCTGATTAAGGAAATGGAACGATATCGGATAGACATCATGGGTAGAAATGTGGTAATAAAGATCACTCACTATGAACACAAAAAGAAACACAAAAGCACATGGATAACCCCAAGTAGAAACCCGACAAATCAAATTGACCACATAATTGTGGAAAGAGATGTAATAATTATATACAAGACGTAAGAACTTATAGAGGAACAGGCATAAACACGGACTATTTTCTGGTGAGATCTACAGTGAAATAGATAAAACTAATCAAGTTGAGAAAGAAAGCTGATAAACGCAAAGTTAGACTAAGATTGTTGATCAAAGATGAGAAAACAAAAATAAAATACCAAGAAACGATGACTGAAAGCCTGAGAATAAAACAACAAAACAATGGTATACAACCAAAAGCGAGAAACTTACAAGAAACAATACCTCAAACGGTGGAGGAAGAGGTAGGAGAGGTAAAAAAAGAGTTATACGATGAAAAATACCAAAAATAAATAAACAAAAGAGAAGACTATAGGAAAAATATGATACAAGAACTAAAAGCAGAACATAAAAAATGTACAAGAAACAAAAAGGAAAGTGCAAAGAAATCTGTAAAAAGAAAAAAAAATATAAGATTGCAATGCTTGAAGAAATATCAGACAAGCTTAAAACCAAAAAAGTTGGGTGAGGAGGGTAAAGAATGGCTACCAACCAAACACAATGATCTGTAATGATAAAGATGGGAATTTAATAGGAAATAAAAGAGAGATGAGCACAATATTTTGAAGAATTACTTAACAAAAACCAACATGAGACGAGAGATGATAACATTGAACATAACAAACAAAACGGGAGCGTAGAAGACTCAAAGATACAAGAAATAAATGATATTGTTAAAAAACTAAAGAACAACAAAAGTGCTGATGAGAACGGCATAATGGCTGAACTGATCAAACTGGGAGGTGAAGAACTACAAAAACAAATACATGAGCTAATAGTACAAATATTTAACCAAGAAAGAATGCCTGGATCATAGAGCGAGGCTTTGATATGCCCGATACATACAAAAACGGTGTCAAAAAGAAATGTGCAAACTACAGAGGATTTTATTTTGTGTGGTAAGGGAGTGGGGAAACCTTGCATAGGCGCCCCCCAATAGGGGGAAGTGTCAGATTCTTACTGACTAAAACCCCACTCCGTTGATACCGACCGGGCTTCGTCATAGACATTCTTTCCGTGTCGGCATCGCGATGTTTCTGCTCTTTCGAGACTTTTTTCTTTTTATCTTCTTTGTTTTTCTCTCTGTTCGGATTCCTTCTCCCTATTATGGTTTTTGCTAGGGTCTCCACAATTTTCTACGCTTCTGGTGTTGTGAGCATGAATTCCACGATTGTATCTGGAGTTAGTTGTTTTCCTGCATTTTCCATTGCTGTTTTTCTTGCTTTTTCCCAGTTTTTGCACACAAAGAAGGTATGTTCCGCCATATCCTCTACTTCAGGGCAGTATGGGCAGTTTGAGTCTCTTGATTTTTTTGAATCTGTAGAGATACGACTTGAAACAGCCATGTCCCGAGAGCAGTTGTGATATCTCGTATGATGTTTCACCATGGCTTCTCTTATACCAGTTTTAGAGATTTGGGATGAGTTGGTGCGTCCATCTGCTCTTGCCGCTTTCATCCCATCTGGTTTGCCATGTCTCGAGTGATCTCTCTCTGATTTCTCTTCTGTTCTGTTCAGGGTGATGAAAGAGTTCTTTCCTCTCCCGGGCCATCAGGTCTATGGGCGTCAAGGAGGCCAGGACTATGATTGCCTTGGTCGAAGTTGTTCTATATCCTCTTGCTATTCTGAGTGCCATTTTCTGTTGTACTTTGGTCATGCTTCCTAGGTATTTGTCGGAGAGATCGGAGCAGCGTAAAGCATGATTGATTCGGCGACACTGGCTAGTATTCTTCTTTTTTTCTCCGATGGGCCACCCAAGTTTGGAAGTAACTACAGATGATTAGCTCCATTTAACGTAACATAAAAAATTCTTGCAAACATGGATCTAAGGAAAAGTCAAAGAACACGCTGAAAGAATAATTGGCGAGTATCAGAGCGGATTTAGAAGTGAGTAGAGGTCGGTGATAGACCAGGTGTTCGTTATTAAACAGGTGCAGAAAAGAAGTCACAGATTATAACTACCCACATACAGTAGACACTAAAAAGAGAGATGAGCTGTAACAGGTATTAGATTAATTCAATATACACTCCAAGTTGATCAGACTAATAAAGATAACACTAGAAAAAGCGAACAATAAAGTAAGAGTGAAAGAAATGACGTCAAGAAAGTCTAAATTAGAGAGAGTGGTCTGAGACAGGAAAATTCATTGTCAGCAATGATGTTTAACCTTGTACTAGAGAAAATTATACAAAAAAACAAAATAAACAGAAATAGAACGATATACAGAAACTACCACCAATGCCTGGTTTTTGCAGATGATGTGACACTGATAGCAAGATCAAAACAAAAATTATACAACAGTGTATTAAGAGAATGACAGTGATTGCAAGAAGAAAGACCTGATCTATGAAGAGAATATAACTAACATTACAGGTAGAAGCAGAAAACAGTAGAACGCTAAAGATTAAAGAAGTTCAAACATTTGCATACCGTATGTATGTATAGTCGGTTTTTTAAACGTCTTGCGACATTGTCCGATACCAAACTACCAACCTTGCGAATTGGCGCTTGGTTTTTTAGCATTTTACATTTTTTACCTACGACGAGGAGCCAGCCCGTCGGTAGAACCCCCAACCTGGAGGACCAAACGAGACGGCCAGAATAACTTGTTACTTACCCGGATTCGAACCGGGTATTGAGCGTTCGTAGTCAACTCGCTTGACCATTGCTCTCCGACCGTCTCTCATTTGCATACCTTGGTACAATAATAACAATGAAACAAGGTAGTAGCGAGGAAATAAGAGCTAGGATAGCTGCAGGAAATAAAAGCATGGCAGAACTATGTGAACAAGAACAATAGTGAGATCGGTAGTAACATACGCTTGCAAAGTGTAGACATTAAAAAAGGAATACCAGATGATGTTAGGAGTCTGGGAGAGGAAGGTTCTGAGAAATTTTTTTGGAGGTGCGAGACTGGAAAAAAGAGGTGGAGAAGACAAAAAAGCAATGAATTTAGAGAACTGTATGAAGAACCAAACACAGTGAGGGTAGTGAGAGCACAAAAACTGAGATGGCTTGGACACATCACAAGAATGTGGAAAGAGAGAGTGACATCCAAAGTGTGGAAAAGCCAAATAAACGGTTGAGGAAGAAGGGGAAGACCACTACTCGAATGGAAAAAAGATGTGAACAAAAACTTACACAGCATCTGCACGCGTGAAAAATTGGAAGAAAAAAGTAAAAAATAGACAAGAATAGAAGAAGATAGTAAACGAAGCTCTGAGCGTTCAAGGGTTTTAACGCTGTAAAATATAAAGGATAAATTAAACTTGATAGAATATGTAAATTTTTTTATTAAGAAAATGTCTTCTCCATTAATTATTTCTTTTCACTTTTCAATAAATAATCTATACACGAGAGACATATTCAGATTTGGAGCTAGATACTACGTACCTACAGACTTCTCAAACCTCCTCCCTTGAGATATACTATATGAAATTCCACTTTGATTATGTAATTTTAAAGTTACCGATTTAGATTACCAATACAAGGAAAAAAAAGTTAGCTTGTTCAAATTTTTTTAAGCTTTAATACAGCTAAATCACAAGTTTTTACTACGCTTATAAAAATTAACGACGGAGTACCACTTATTGATGCATACTTGAATAATTTTTCACTATTGGCGTTTGTAACACCCTGTATACTTTTGGGTGCTATAAATTAAATTTTTAAGAATATTTTGCGCCTGAAAGTGTGCAACCATAGTTACTCTCAAATATCTGGAATCTTTTCTAGGGATTAAAAAGAAGGGTTGAGAGAGAAGGAAGAGAGATTGAACAAGGTAAAAATGGTGTGTTAAGAAGTTCGAGTAAATTCTTCTTTTTGAGATTTTTTTTGGATCGATTATTATTGATGTTATTCATTGATTAAATCTTTTCACGGTAACTTGGCTGGAAGGTCCTTTGGAGTCCACAAAAGTGATTTTGCATTTTGTATTTAAGATCTTTTGGCTACAAACTAAAAATCTATTTTGTTGTGATAAGTTTCATTGGTGGTTTCTTATTATCAACTGGCGCCCAATTTCCATCTTTTGCGGATAGTGTCATCAAAGACGCTATAAAGCTTGTCGTGGTAAATACACTAAATACTTTGTAGGACCCACAAAATGCGCAAAGCGCGACTCTTAACTCTCCGAACTGTGGATTAAACACTCGAGGTTAGCTACCTTATTTTTCTAAAAAGATCAAGTGGCGTTATGACAAACGTTACTGCCGAAGTTTGGTACGATTGCTTAAAGGTCATGTTAACATCTACCATTGGGCTTGATTTTAATGCGGAATTGGTAGATTATAATAAAACCGGCGTTTTTACTCTTCTATTATCAAAACTTAATATTATAAAACTTTGGTTATCGTTAGGTTCTCAAGCTTCATGTAAAGACATCGGCAAGGCTTTACGTGATTTTGGATTTAAAAAAAAGCTGAACTATTAACTATGAATTTAAAAAGCAACTATTTAAATAATTAAAACAAAAATAATCTTTTAGAATATTTGGAAAATATTGTTTTCCGGAAATTATTTCACTTTCTAAGCAATTCATTCATGAGAATTATCCAACTTCTATAATAAAAATTTCTGTTCACGCAAGAAAGTAGAATTTCCGTAGGAGATTTAGTCGTTTTTAATTTGTAGCAGTTCTTGTATTTGAACCAACGTTTTGATTGTTATTCGGATGAGAAAACATGGACGTACTAGAAGGAGCTTGAAGGGATGAGCGCACAGATAGTCGTGAAAAAATTGGTTTTAGGTTCATTTAGAATCTTGGAAAGAGAAAATTAAAACAAAACAAAAATGAACAAAAATACAGTCTATTACATTACTTACACTCAGCTACTTATTTATATCATCATTTAATGAGTATTTACATTCATTTTACATCAATACAAAATTCATGACTAGATTTTTATTTTAAATTTTTTTTATCACTACATGAATCTAAATAAATACTTTTTATATATTTGTAATTTATCACATTATTGGTCAGACGTGAAAACTTAATTATAATATTTAAATTAATCATTATGGAATACACTAATTACTATCAGGTTAAAATAATTTTTTGCATCATTTGATCGTAAATCAATAGCTTTTAGAATGATTTCTTGCAAGGTGCTCATAAATTTGAAACTTCTGCTCCGATTCGCATAGTTTAGTTTTTGGTAGCCATCTCAAACTTATAAAGCATCTTGCATAATTGTAATACATTTACTTATTTTCTAATGACGCTTTTATTTACTCATAAATACGGTAAATTTTTAACAAAATTTTCAAAAGTCTTGAAATTTAATCATAAACAATAAACAAGAACAACTTTATGTAGTAAATGTGTTTAAACAAACCAAGTACCCAAATTACTGAAACTTGAAGCAAACTTAATATATCAGATTAACAACGTTTAAGTTTATTGTTAATTCATGTTTGACAATGTGACCCAGTAAACCGATTGAAACTGTCAAACCAATTTGGAAATTTTAAATTTGAAAAGTTGTAAATTACGGTGCTAGAGTTTGTGTACACACAAAACTCAATCTGTAAAAGCAAAAGTTTTCTTACCAACTGAAAGTAGTACAAAATGTGTTTACAGTTTACCCTTAATGTGGGGCATTCCTGCTACTTGCTTTTTGACTCGCACTTCGGAATTTAGTTTAAATCCAATCATTCTCCTACTTTTGTAACTTTCAGCACTTTTTCAGTAGTAGGAAGGGTTCGGTACAAGAATTAATTCTTCTTGTTGAAAATTTTAACAGCATGGAAAATATACATTTTTACACTTAAAGCTTATTTATAAAATGGTGGATTTGAAGCGTTTTTGTTTCCCGATGCAGGAGTGGACAAACTTATATCCTATGTATACCTATGTTTTACATTTTCTACTAGAAGGAACTACACGTCGGAGATTTTTAATTTTATTTTGCTTAAAAAAAGTCGCTCCGTTATGAAAAACGTGGTGTGACTTACAAATTTTGATTTTAAAATTCTATTACGAACCTCTCAAAAATATCCGAGTTTAGTTTTATCGATTTTTTTGCTTTCTTTACAGTTCGTTCCTATTACTTTTTTTCTTTTCCTAAACGAAATTTCCATCATTTGTTTTTTCTAATTGCATTCTGGACCCATCACTTTTCTAGGCTGCAATAAACTCTTCTAACACTACACGATTTCTCATTTTACTTTTGAAATTGAATTTTAAAAGCTGCAAAACTTAAAATCTCGTTGAAATGATGGAGCAGCTTTAAATTCGAAGCGATCAAATTTTCCAACTTTAAAATTTTAATTTTCGTTATTTACGAGGAAGAATGTAAAGCTTTAAATAACGGATAATTTTATAAAAATATGTAAAACACGCTATTAAATAAAGGATCACTATAAAGATATGTAGATATCCAATTTGAATGTCTAAATCCATAATTTGGTTTTCAATTACACTTTTAATACCCTGTTAACAACTTTTCATGCGTCAACTTTACAACTAACATAATTTAATAATTTATTATACAATAATATTAGAAATTTATTTACATTCTGGTTTCTAGAACCTCAGTTTTTTTTATTCCATCTGTTTCCTCGCGAATCCATGGAAGTTGCCTAGTGGATCGCGAGGTGTGGCACTAGATCCAAGTTTTTCTTTGTCGAAGATCATTTGGATCGTCTTCGTTGGGCTGCCGATATCAGGAAATCGCTTTCATTTCCGTATTCTTCCATCGTTTTCCGCGTGGGTAACCAGATTCATCTTCTAAATTGCTGTAATATGTATTTGTCGAAGTTGGATTAGCGCATCCTGGATTAAATGACATTCTAACCGTTCCTGTTTGTTAAACATTTAATAGTCATATTATAATCAAATACTTAGTAAACAACGAATAACGTGTAAGGAAATGTGTACTACTTTAAAAACAAAAGTAATGAGTTAATTTTTAAATTAACTTACTTTGAGTTACTTGTCGGTTAAGAACAGTTAAGAGTGTTAATATTTGTGTTGATAAAAAATTACACTACCATTTCTAACGACACGGTGGTGGTCTGGTGAGCCAGAATACGATCTTCGTCCACTGGTCAGTACTTCCCTTCTTGTTAACGTTCCAGGACTTACGTGGACAAAAGGAAGCCACGAAAAAAATTGTTTGAAACCTCTTCGAAATCTGAAAGCAACGAATTTATAATAATTGATAGCATCACACTTAATCAACTTTATAGCGTGGTTTTTAGCGCTATTTAGTGCTAGAATGTCAATGTTACTCTTTACTAAATCACTTTTGATGGCTAATGTTCACATTAAGGATTAAATTGTTCAGTAAATAAATTACACTACTATGCTCACTAAACTTGTGATCGAAAACAGAGTTGTAACCTGATAGTTTAGACAAGAGGTTTTAGTACTTTATCGATTTTAATTTTACTAAAACGTTTATATTTAAAATGTCCCATGAATAATCCAACTTCGGCAAGTTAACAAAGATACACTTTAAATATAATTTTAAGATGTATGAGTTCCTACATGTCATGTCAGCTTTAGCATATTTTAATATTTTAAATGCCTTTTTTTCTCTTGCGAATATGGAAATATGGAGTTTATTAAATTTTAATATTTTTTTTGCTAACTAAAAATGTGAACATTTTTTCTGAAAAGTAGGAAAATATCCATGATTCGCAATTACATGTAAATCCGTCCAGGTAAATTTTTCCTTAGTTAGCGGACCTAAGAGTTTAACGTGGGCTCCGAGCCATCGCCGATTCAAGACATACATAATTATTTGAGTTTAGTAGTTGACCTCATAACCTCATTATTAATTGAAGCAAATTTTAACCAAAATTTCCTTTTTAAGTTAATTTTTGAAATAATTTCTCAACAGCTTAGTTAGGTCTCCAGACAGAATTACTATACCGTAGCATGCACTAACTTTACGTAACAAAATAAAATTTACCTTGCATTCATCCAACAGTAAATAATTGGATTATACATAGAGTTACTCATAGCCAGCCAGTATATAGCAAGATATGTTTCTTGAATATATGGCGAGTCTGTTATTTCTGGATAATACGAAGTTACTATAAAGTAAAGATGAAATGGCAACCAGCAAACAGCAAATATTATGACGACTATCATCATCATTTTTACAACCTAAAAATAAACAAACAAATATTAAAAAGTTTTCACAATTTATTTATAATGATAAGGTGGAAATTCATATTCTCAAGAGAATTATACTCCTACCCGCGAGTGCTAATCAGATTTAAACTTGTACAAATTTGTATTAATACCTTCGGGTAAGTACTAATTCAAAAT
The DNA here is from genome assembly GCA_905340355.1 of Rhagonycha fulva. Classification (NCBI taxonomy): domain Eukaryota; kingdom Metazoa; phylum Arthropoda; class Insecta; order Coleoptera; family Cantharidae; genus Rhagonycha; species Rhagonycha fulva. Next base: position 44,837,039 of record HG996556.1, read on the forward strand.
TACTTACGAAATACATCTTATTAATATAATATTAATGAGATCAAGTAAAACACTTTTAGTCTTAAACAAAATTATTTGGTAAAATAAATTTCTCAATATTTGGATTTTGACAATTTCAAACTTCTTGTAAGATAGATATAGCCGGCTATGATACTCCACGGGTGTCGAACCACGCTAACCGCTCACCTATCCGCTCACCTTATAAATTAAATAAATTGTTTATATCCTGAGAAGTCTTATCTAATTTATCTATTGATTTTTTTCTTTATAAGCTTGTAAAATGAGAATTTCAGTTGACAGTTGATTTTAAGCACACCTACAGACAGAACGTCGGTCGTCAAAATAAAGATTGTATTTTTTTGAAGTAGAGACTGGATCTAAGCCGCATTTACAATAAAATAAATTTCAATTAGAACCAATTAGATTAAAGTATTTTCTTCTATCCTTTTATTACGATTAAAAGTTGTTCATTTTGATTGGCTCTTGCCAGCGTTCTACCGAAGCAAGGCAAGACCCTTGTGAATACGTTAAAATGGCCACCCAAAACTCTTTGGTAATATCTTAAAAACAATAATTACGATGAAATTTGACTTTCTTGAGTTTAATGTGATGATTTAATTTAGAAGTTTATCTGTAGAAAATTAAATTTTCCGAAAGACATAGAAGGCAAATTAGAATATCATCATAAATTTGTCAAAAAACTTTGCCAGCTTAATCTACCCTTAAAAATAAAACTACAAATTTATGTACAAAGTGTCCGTTTGATTCAAAGTATTCCCAGTTGATGCCTATCTGATGGCTTCTACTTCCGAACGAAATTATAATATTTAACAAGTTTTTCGCATTTTTAACCCCCACTGTAGTTTTTACTCTCATATCTTTATGTTTTGAATACATTCGGAAATTATGTATGCACATATTTTACACAGTCGATATGATAAATTTCTGTCCTAATTATTTAACCAAAATTTAGAATGAACTTTATTGTTCTAATAAATAGAATATGCAAATTTCATTCAAACTTAAGTGACCCAAATTTTATTTTATTGCGATTTAGAATTTTAAAAGAAAGCGAATGATATACAAGCATAACATTTTTTATTTTTATTGCGAATTTCAATTAGTGCAATGAACTGTAGCAGTAAAAACTTGGAAAGAAATGTAAAATTGGATACGATTATGAATTTTTTTTTTGCTTGTATTTAAAACAATATTATATCATTATACATGAAACCTCGATAAGGTTATATTTAATAATAATGAATATTAATTGATCAACAAAATTTACAAAGCTTTGTTGACTTTATTGTTGGAACATAGAGGTTTTAAAATAAGAACATGATAGTTAATATCAATTACAAGAAGTATATACTACAAAGTATTTTCATTATAATATTATGCTCATAAACATAACCGTACATTTTCCTTTTACACTACTTGGTATAGAACAAAGTTAGATCGTAATATAGGAGTTTTAAATTGTCAAAAAGGAAAACAGTAATTATATTGATAGTGCATCAGTTGGTTAGCTTCTTTGAGTGAGATGGATTGCAGATATTGTTAGGCCTTCGGCTGCACCCATTCATAACAATCTCGTTAATCCATCCAATTAGATGGGAGGTAAAAAGTCCGTTTTGGATAAGATTTCCATAAAACCCGTTCTTAGTGCTCATCTACTTCATATAAAAAGCTCATTTTTCTTGAAATTTCTTTTTGGGGAGCTTCTAGGCTCAACGGTTTAAACTGGGCGTTGTCTATCAGTCAAACACTGTCATTTTTTTATTAAGTAGATATTTTATTTATACTTCAGTAATGAGGTAAATCCGAGGGTTTTAGAGGTACACTACGGCAACCCTCAAAACCATGGTAGGATAATCTGTTAGTATCAGATAATCTTCATAAAAAACTATAAAAAAGAGCAAAGGAAAAAACTAAAACATAATTTTGTGGTTGGAGTGATAATGCTGCTATATCACAAAAAATTAATGGTGTATTGAAATATGTTAAAAATTAGTTTAAAATTAAATTTATTAATTTTGATTTCTTGCCAAAATATAACCCCGAAGATGTTCTGCTTAAAGGGATTATTTACAAAGCAATATCAATGAAACTTTTATCCAAGTTTTGATTGGTGGTTTTCTTACAGATTAATAAAAAATTCATTATATTTTAATTAATAGATTTCTAATTAAATATTTTCCACTACACTGACAAATCCGACACCGGCGCCGTGACCTTACATTTAAAATACTGCAAGAACGATATAAATTTTAAGTATTATTGTGGTTGATCAATCATTCATTTTAAGTATTCGCTCTATATTTTAGAATGAATCACATTGGATTTTGTCAATGTGTGTGTTCAGCGAGCTCAACTGCTTAGTGTCAGCAACCATTGCCTAGCAACCTTAAACTAATCATAAGTTGAACAAACGCAGCGTAGAAATTTTGCGTTTCAACAGTTGTAAGTAAGCGCATACTCAATGCTCCGTTTAGCGAAACCTGATTACTCAACTTCTCAGCAGCTGAGCTTTGCTGAAAGCACACAATGCTACTTTTGTAAACTGAATTTATCTCGATTATATGAGTTTAGAACGATTTATTCATGTTTTTTCATGTCTTGTTCTAGATGTAACACTACGTTAGAGTGCTTTCAAAGTTGAAGCCGGTTCACCAGCGCCAACATATCTTCTCATCTCACTCTAATGTTAAGTAATGTAACCGAGAGCAAATAAAGGACAAACAGGACAGATATTTCAATGCGAATATTGAAGCAGGAAGCCGGAATTAGAAACTAGCATTTACTGTGTACGCAGGCTTAACAATAAACTGAATCATCATAAGCATAACAATACGCTTATGCTTATTATGATCACTAATCGCGTGCTTTAAACCTTGAGTTGTGGGTTTTGATTGAGCACCAGAGCGTCACTTGTATTTCCTTCTAAATCGACTCTGGCGCCCTTGTTCTTTTGCTCCGATCAGGACAGAATTCGAAAATCCCGCAAAGCATTACATCAACGTTTACTTGTTTTGTTTAACATCTTCCCACGATCCCCCCTGCTAAACTAAGCCGGCACCTCTGACGTTTTGTTACAGGTGGGTAAATGTCGTTTTGCGGAAGAACCTCACAACAATTGCTAAAATATTTTGTATTAAAAAAATAACAAAGAATTAAAATAATACCTACTATAATTTTTTAAACAGAGTTTTTTTTTAGAGACGGTCATTTGTCTTGTAGGCAACGCGATCAACTGCGAATAATGCGAAGTACCGGGTTCAAAATTGTTACAAAAATGTTTAAAAAGTTAACTTTGAATATCTACACGTAAAATAGCAAAAAATACAAAAATGTTGGTTTAAGCAAATTTATATAATATTATTTAAATGAATTTATATACCTAATTATTTAAAAAAACATCTAATTTAAATAAAAATTTCAGTTTCACACTAAAAAAATCTTTTGGTAAAAGAAATTGTTGACATAGTCGTCATATTTCAACTCACCAACTTAAATGTAACTCGATAACCATTAAATTTTTGAAAAATTTTTTTCTTTTATCATAAATAATTCACAAGAAATTTGAACCTCAAAAAGTTCTAAGTTTTATAACTAAAAGCTCCACCGAGCCGAGTAGCCAAAAATGATTTATAAACCTTCAAATTTGGACGGTTTCTATGTTGAAATCATTAAAGTTATCTATATACCGTAAAGAACTTTTTTGTACAAATTTTAATTACTTACCGAATTATTGTACAAATTCTTAATATTATTTATTGTTTTTGCAACGTTTAAATATATACAGAGTCATTGTGTTAATTTTTTATTTTTTTGAGTGCTTTGCATTTTCCCACCTCAAATTTTATGTAATTTTTGTTTATTTTATTTAAAATTGTGCGTTCTATCTAATGGCTTAGATTTCAGAAACTCGCGTTTTAGTTCCATTTAAAACCTAAACAATTTAACATCAAAATTCCTTAAATTTAATAAAATTGTTTAAACATTTTCGATAAAAAAGACCTAAAAACCGGAAAGCAATATTAAATGAAAGAATCGCATTTTTTATGAAACAAATTACTTTTGTGGCATGTTTAAAATTCTAATAAAACATTTAAGAAAGTTTTAATAAAATCAAAAAGTTTTGATTAAAAATTTTCGTATATGTTTATAAGTATTTTGAGTAAACATCTTCGGCTTCAAATTGGTCGTAATATTTTGTATAATGCATTTTATTACTTTATTAGCGTATTTTATTCTAACAATTAATTATATAATTATAATAATAATTAATTAAAAAATAATTAGCATATAAAGTATTCATTTTAAAGTTTTTCATACATCAAATTACACACAAATCTGAAATTAACGTTAATAAAATAATAAGAAATTTATTATTTCAGTAACAATCTAAAAAATTAGTAGTTTGAGAGAAGTTGCGCAAATAGGGAATTTCAAAATGGCATAAGTTCTCAACGTAATAATTTATTGTCTAGTCAACTATTGACGATATAATCAGGAAGAAGTTTCAAAGGAAATGCTATAAATTACTTGCTAAATGCTTTTACTAATGTCAACAAAAAAGTAAAGCTCGATCAGACATTTTAAGATGGCAACCATTTTTCAAAGATTGAATGCAATGATTCGTTTCTTGTGATAACTAAAGTTCTATGAATTATTATATTCAATTTTTACCAAGGGTTTCCAAGAATTGTTCATACAATCTGGTAGCTGACGATTATTTCCTACAAATAAATCGTTTGTGATACTGAAATAAATTTGCAATAACTGCCTTCTCCTATTCTCATTTAAAAGCTCTTCCAGGTGTAAATTTCTTGGTATTATAAATTCTTAATCACCACTCCAAAATCTCATCTATTCTTATTATTAATTTGGAAATAACAAATGAAAATGACAGCTTAAGCGTGTCGGAGAAATATTACCTACATTTAATATTGAGTTCAAGTTAAAAGGATCGAAAGCTCCCTAAGATATCAATAACATGTAGCTTTGATTTTTTTTATCTATCAAAAACTTTTTTAATTAAAAACAAAATACGAAGTCCTTGATATCGTAGTTCAAAATGTAATTTTCATCAAAACGACGGTTTCACTTCTCTAATTAAAGTTGTAATTAATCTTATAAAGTGTCAGAGTTAATTTTTTTAAATATTTTTATGAACAAATGGAAGAAACAGTCATTCATTTTTTTTTCATAAAAATATTCATCATTTTTTAAAAAAATTGTTAATTTTTAATATAACATTACATACTTTAGTTAAATTAAATACTTTAGTTTTTTTTTAATATATAAACTGATTAATACGTTATACCAATTATTTTGTAAGCTGAGGGTAAAATTAATTAACAAAAATATATTGTAAGCAATTTTCGTACGTAGAGCAAAAAATTGTAACTATAGAACTTGGTAACAAAATTTTTGCTTCTACAAAAAAATTTAATTTAATATTATATCGTATCTTACCCGTCTTTTACTTTTAATATTTTCCATTTGACGTTGTGTACATTCACCAATGCCTTGAGAACCCCATAGTTCTATTCCTATTCTTGCGTATGTAAACGTCATGGAAGCTATTGGTACAACGTACGTTACTACTAATATCATCACATTATAACTGAAAGAAAAAAATTTTGATATTAAATTACAGAAAAGATGCACATTAGAACGTTTAAACAAAAAAATCTTGAAAAGGCTCTTTTAGAGCGGATTCCTTACAGATAACACTTGGTGAGCGATAATCAGAACAAACCCTTTAGCTGTTTAAATGATGCTATCTCCGTTACTTTATACTTTATTTAATTATTCCTTTGTAAATAAAGAAGCAAATACAACTTAATATTCGCTCTCTGACTTTGTATTGTAATATTTGTCAAGAAAACACTCGGATAATTCCAACCACTTAAATAACTTTCGGTGGCTCAAGTCGGAGAATATAGCAATATTGTTTGAGGGTTTAAAAGAGACTAGGAGGCAATTTGCAAGTAGTTGAAACTTGTAATTTATTTAATTAGATATTCATCAAGTTAGTCTGTTTACGTGGAGTAGGTACGAACAAAAACCGCCGGCAGGAATAAACAGCATTCACCGTAGTAAAAAGAACTTTTTTTATTAAAATGAACCGAGAGATAAATAAAATAAAATTTTTGAATTAAAAGTAACTGTAGTTTTATACTCACATATATTCAAATAAAGAATTGTTCGTATCGCCATCAGGCCATGCTGCATAGCATATAATCCTTTGTTGTCCTTCGCTAAAGTTTTCGATGTAGGTGGTATAATAGAAAAGTGACGGACTTGAAATTGCTATACCTAATAACCAAGTGCTCATTGCAAGACATAACGTAACCGTCTTGCCCATTCTAGGTTGTAAGGGTGTCATGATAGCCATGTACCTAAAATTAACAAAGTTATTTAATAAACAAAAATTATATTTTCTAGATTCCTGAAAAATATATGTCGCTTATTGCTGTAACTTAAATTTTTAAAAAGCTCTAAGAAGAGGCTTAGAGTGCTCGAGTTATGTTACGGATTTACAAAATGCTTTTGACAAAGTAGATCACGATAATTCACTGTTACCAAAGCTTGCCTACTTTGCGTCAACTTTTACATGTTTAAATATTTACAAATTTATGTAAATAACTCTAGGTACGTTTGCGGCATAATAAAATGACGGCACACTTTTCTATTTTCTGTATTGCTTTTAATGCCGGTATAACAAAATTACAACGTTGAGTGTTGCATAGGAAAGTTTTCTAAATTGAATGAGGAAGTTAAAGAGGAGTTTTTCTTGTCCGGCGAAACAGTTTATGCTTCTTTATACGTCACGTTTTGTGTTACACGTAAGCATAGAAAGCTTCATACTTTTACGGTTTGCAAAAAAAATTCACTACAAGTAATTGTCAGGTTACCTCATTTACATGCGAATAAGGGAGTCTATAGGGTAATTTAACTTTATGCAAATTTTATTAGTCCATATACGAAGGGAGTTTACATGTTATCTACCTATCTATGAAAACACTGTGTTATCGTGATTTTTTTTATGTCAAGTTTCTGTGGGACATTTTAGAGCGTAACCTGAAAGTTTGGTACCAATTGCTTCTAATTTGTTAGTTATGTATAGCTGGCAATAGAAATCTGGATTGATAAAAAGATTTTGAATTTGTTGTGGAGAGTAAGATAATCACCCCGCTAGCTTGCATACAATTATTTGTATTCACCTGCTAGTCTGTAGTTCTTAAGGTCTTTTATTTGAGAAAGACATTAAAAGCTTGATGATAAGCCTGACCAGCGGCTCTGGGCCACAGGTAAGACCATTGCAGCAATTTTTTTGCTATTTCGTAATTTTTTTAGTTGCCCTGGTCACATGGGTGACTTTTAATCTAGCAGAGATAAAGAACAATTTGCTTAGATCTCTTATTTAATGTTTGGATGCAGTCAAGCTCCAGACTAGAGATGAACTTGTGGTCCCAAAGTACCACAAAAGTGGCCGTATTATTTAATATTTAATAGAATCGGGATATTTTTGTCTAGATTGCATTTATCCTAACTATTCTTAAAAATGTAATATGTCTATAAGTTTTGCTTAAAATATGGATGCATTTTTACCCAGCAATACACTTATACTTAGGTCAAGTTGTAACACCCTGTGTGTGCTTTCAGGTGTTATTATTTATTGAATTGAATTTTTAATAGCACTTTACGCCTGAAAGTATGCAACCATAAAATCAATTTTAGGGAATTTGAAAAAGAGAGGTTGGGACAAAGAGGAATCGAGATCAAACAAGTAGGAGTGTGGTGGTTGAAGTTTGGAAGTGACTTTTTCATTGAGATTTTTCTAGATCAATTATTGATGCAGTTGTTTGATCGAATTTTTTATGGTAGCTTGGTGTGAAGTTCTTCTCAAGTATTCACTTAAGTGATTTTACACATTTTCTATTTAACATATTTTGGTTGCAAAATGAAAAAATCTATTTTGTTGATAAGTTTTTTTTATCATCAACTGGCGCCCAAATTTCTATTTTTTGCAGATAATGTCATCTGAAGACACTAAGAGCTTCTTGTGGTAAATACATTAAATATTTTCTAAAAAACCCACAAAACGCGCATTGCGCGATCCATAAATTCTCCGACTGTGGGCTAAATCCCCAAGTTTAGCTACCTTTTTCTTTTGTAAAAGGATCAAGTGCATCACTATTGCCTTCTATTTCTTCCTACCTTTGCACACTTATTGCCAATTTTCTATGTTCACCTCTTTTAGGTCCTAACCACTTTATGCGCTGCGTTTTCATGAATTTCACCACGTTTTCACCATCCATTTCTTTCTGCAGCTCAAAATTCATTTTTACTCTGACCTCTCCATCCACTCTTTTCGGACCCAAAATTGTTCTCAATATTTTCCTTTCGAAGACCTTCACCTGTTTCTCATCTCTACGGGTAATGCACATGGTTTCTGCCGCGTAGGTTACGACTGGTCTTATCAGAGATTTATACACTGTAATTTTGGTTTGTTTTCGTTATTTGCTTGTCCTTCAAAATATCTTTGTTAGCAAAATATGCTCTATATTCAGCCTGAATGATGACTATTTTAACAATTTAAATAAGATTGGTTTTTTTTAATCGGATCAAAAATATTAATCTTATAATCTTATAAAATGTAATTAAAGTTAAGGATTTTCGTACAGAACTCGATCGGAGGACTCAAAATTTGAAATACTTGTAACTTTGCAAAAATTGAAATTAAAATGTTGGGTTATTCAAGCTCAATCGAAACTTTATTAATAAACATCGATTTCACAAAAAAAATTCAAAATAAAAACAAAAATAAAAAAACATATTTACAGCCCCCCTCTACAAGAATTTTGCTAATAAGTCCACTACGATTAAAGTACAAATAAAAAATCTGTAAGGTCATTGAGACTCAAACGATGCTCAAACTTCTTCAGCCCTTCCAAAAGCTTTCGTGAATTACTCTACGACAGTTGAGCCTCAAACAAAAATATTTAAAGCTCATTGAGGCTCAAAATTTGATTTAGGAGAGGGAAAGACTGCAACATGTACCTGATTTTTAGGGAAGTACATCGTAAAGTTTTAACTAAATAAAGTAATTCACAAATAATAATTTTTCTATCAAAAAGTTTACAAATGAAGCTGAAACTTCAATTTTTATTATAAAATAAATAATTCTTTAAATAAATTAAATAAATAAAGCTCCAAGTATTATTATATTGCTAAACTAATTTTAAATTTAATTTAATGACTATTTTATGTAAAAATTTTTAAATAAAAGTATTATATTTATATTAAATATTTTGAAAATCTGTAAAAATATTAACAGAACAAATATAAGAAAAATTTTAATTTTTATGGGGTGAATTTTCAGCAAAGATTACAATGTCAATTTTGTAAAACATGTATTAATATTTCTCAAAATGATTACTAAGGACGTGAAATATTAGTTTTTAGTATTCAAAGACAATACAAAGTTAATAAAAAAAATAACTTAACTTTCTTGAAATTTAAATAAAATTTATAAAAAATTAAAATGTACAAATAAATTTATTTTCAATAGTATTCTGAAAATTAGAAATTATACTAATATAAAAAGACAAATTATAATAATAATATTATATTATAATACCTGCAAAGACAACAAAAGTATGAAAATAATTTCAATTGTCACGAGGGAGATTTTTAGGAGAAGTCATACATAAATTTTGTATAAATTAACAAACTAATAAACAGGTAATAATTATTTCAGAAAATTTGTAAAAAAATTTGTAAAGATTTGTAAATCTTTAAAATTATATTTTATTGTTAACAGGACAATTAAAAATTAAAAAAAATTGTTATATGGCTGTAGCTGCGATTATAAATACATGTTAAATTTAATGAATTCTGGTTGTTAAATAAACTCTTTTAAACAACATTTTAATTGTCAAGCGGTCGATTTTCTAAATTTTTTTACAGAAAAATTGCATGTGGCCCTGAAAATTCTACTTTTATTATTGAAAAATAATTCCTACTTCAGAAAAAATAATATTGTACAGCTACCTTAAATTTAAATTACTTTTAAATAAAATTTTTTGAATTGAAGTAGGTACAATTATACACTTAGTTTAAATTTAATATTTTAAAAATTTGTAAAATGTACCTAATAATATTACACATTTATAAAAATAAATAAAATATAAAAAATTTTGAATTGTGTAGGGGTGGATTTTCAGAGAGAATAGAGCATAAATTTTGTGGAAATTAATAAAATCAATAACTGAGTATTAATTTTTGTCAAAATAATTGCAAATACTTGTAAATAATATTCAAGTTTCAAAAAGAAATTTACAGCTTTAACTTTCTTTAAATTTAAATTTAATTACTGTGGTTAATAAAATAACGGGTACATTTGATGATATTTTCTGCCTCCTCACTACGACAAATTATAATAAAAACTTTAACACTATGTAAGAAGAAATGTTATTTTTGGTGTTGAAAAAATGTATCTTTATTAAAATTGGTTATAATTTTGTTTGGTGAATTACTATTTCAGTGTAGGATAGAAACTCAAATTGAACTTTAAATTAATTTCTATTTTAAGAATATTTTTACAATTGTTGAATGTTTGGTCTGAAATGTTAAACGAAAACGTACCTATCCACGAAATAGGAGAGGTCAAAAAAAAACTGAAAAAACTCGAATTACATATTTCCATATTTGTTAAATTCGACAAAATAAACACAGTAAATGAAATTTGTTATATTTAGATTTTCTTATAGGTCATTCGGATAGTGGGTAGCAGAAACATAAAATATATTAAAAAATATATTTCAATACGGTCAAATATGAAATCAAATGACCGTGACATTATGAAAAAAATGAGTTTTCAATTTTCCGCTTTTTAATAATTTCGTTACCATTTCACATTAATCATGCAAAACTTTATTTAGTTCAAATTGTGAAACAAAATAAGCCCTGAAGTAATTTACATGCAAATTATGTGTTCCGTCTAGTACAGTGATTCCCAACGTGGGGCGTACGCCCCACCGGGGGGCAAATTGAATGTTGAGGGGGGCAACGGGAGCAATATGACAATTGACGTGTAAAATTTTCTAAGATATTCGGTTTCATCACCTTTATTGAATTATGCCAAAAACATATTTGCAACAAAAATTTTGAGAGATTTTATTGGCTCCAAAAATGTGAAGTGTCTGATAACGCCATACTTGTAATTGTCGATCACCTGAAAGCTCTGCAAGTTGATATGAAGGAACGATTTTCTGACTTGGACCAAATTGATTTTCCAACTTGGATGATGCAGCCATTGTTAGTGGATTTGGCTGATGTTACAAATGTGCAGTATCAAGAAGAACTTGCAAAAATGCAAAATGATGAGTCTGTTAAAACTTTATTTAACATAAAAGGAGCGATGGTATGGCTATGTGAGGAAACAGAAACCAAATATCCAAGTTCGGGGAAAGGTAGGTACTTTGGGCACGAAAATACAAATTTTACGATTGAAACCTCGATGAATTCTGAAAGAGTATATATTAAATAAGAGAATTAGCTATGAACGAATGCCTTAAATGCCCCTGTTTTTTCAAAAATCGAATTTAAAAAAGCTTGATTTTCGAAGTTTAAACGCTCGTGATTGGTTAATCAAGTTCGTTCGTGGGAGGTCCGTGCACTGCTATACATAAGAGTGTCGCACTTCTACAATTAGACAGTAACTCTTGCGGTAAGGTAGGAATGCGTTCTCCTTTTTTATTTAATTTAAAATTATTTAAAAATTACTTCAGAAAAGGGTTACTTAAATTTAACGAACGGTAGTTACTTTTTCGGGTGAATCCGACTCTTGCTCTCTCTCTCACTCTCACTCTCGCTACGCTCGGGCGCTTCGAGCCATTTTCATCAAAATGACAACTAATTTAAAAATATCCCGAGGCCCGTAGGTCAAGGAAAAGGTGAATCTTTGAGAGGTGAAACTCGTGACAGTGGATTTGTAACGCAGGGTAGCTGCGCGAAGAAAAATCGACTTAAAGCACCTCTCGCTGCGCTCGGGCGCTTTAAGCCATTTTTCTAGCACATGTACTATTCGGAAAGGTGGTTGTGCAAGGAAAAATCGACTTAAAGCACCTCTCGCTGCGCTCGGGCGCTTTAAGCCATTTTACCAGCACATTTAGGGTTGAAAACCATGATTTTCGTTCGAAGTGCTCTGTTACTGCATCGCAATGCAAGTGTCGCTCCCACTCTGCGCAAAGCTAAGACTATATCTGGGTGCACGTACCGACAGAATTAACCAATCCCGAGCGACTTTGCTTTAAAATTTACTGCAAAAATTGAAGTTTTTAAATTCGATTTTTGAAAAAACAGGTGCACTTAGGGCATTTGTTCATAGCTAATTCTCTTATTTAATATATACTCTTTCAGAATTCATCGAGGTTTCAATCGTAAAATTTGTATTTTCGTGCCCAAAGTAGCTACCTGCAACCCCAAGTTCAACTAAATTCGCAAGGAAACTATTACTTCCATTTCCATCTTCCTATTTAGTTGAATGTGGATTAAGTGCCATAGCTGATTTGCTGCTCAAGAAAAGAAATCGGCTGGATATTTCCCAAATGGGAGACTTGAGACTGAAGCTGACGAAATTGGAACCCAATATTAAATCTCTTTGCAGCAGGCATCAAGCTCAAGGATCTCACTGAATCATAATAACTGATATTACTCATCACAAAATATTGTAAAAATATTATAAAAACATATTTGTTTTGAAATAAAATTATTTTGTATACGAGAACTAATACTTTATCTTATTTTAAATTTATTAAAGGTTATGAAAAGTTCATGGAGGAAGTAATAACTTTTGAAATTATGAAATTATTTCTTAAAGGTGACTCCTTAACATTCCCTGAGACTTTATCGTTAGCCTAAAAAACATGGGGGGGGGGGCGTGGAAATATCCATCGACCTAGATGGGGGTCATGGCTCAAAAAGGTTGGGAAACACTGGTCTAGTATGTTAGCTAAATGCGATGTCATAATATTTACAGTTCAAGAAATTTTTACTTTCATTCTGAAGCTCAAAAAGAGGCCGATGATGGAATAGAAATTTTCATATACTATTACAACATAATTTAAAGAAAATTCATATTTTCAGAATATATTTACGTAATATTAACGAATTAAAGTATAAAGAAAAGTTTCATATTCTCTTCCATTTTTTACTTTTTTAATAAATTTGTCAATTAAAAAGGTTTAAATAATTAATGTTTTATTTTCACCACTTTGTTCTTGATTAAAAAAATGGAAAAGTTAACTGTGAAAGTATAAAGTTTATTTTAAATCAAATAAAAAATATGTTATTCCAGCTTGGATCCGATTGTGTAGCTTACCCCTGTCTCATAACATTCTCAACGGATCTTCCAAAATATTCACACCACATAAATTTTAACGTGGTAGCTGGTCCAGCTATACATAAGAAATAGTTCAATTTGGACGCTCTTAGTTTCAGTTTGAAACCACAGCATGTTGTCTTATAACACCAACAGGTGAAATGCAAAATAACTTCTACTTTAAATCGTCGATCAACAGATGGCTAAACTTAAAAATCTTTATTGGAAAGGTTGCAATCTTATTGAGTTGAAAATTGTTTTCAAGACTTAAAGATCACTTTTAATAGTATCTATGGTTTAGTGGTTTTGCTTTACACATCCCAATTGTGATTAATAGAGCGTTCTGTTTGACGCTCAGATAATACCAATCATTTAAAAGCCTATATAACTTTCTGCTCAAAACTTAAATTAAATCAAATTGTAGTATTTGTTTCATTTTTGCCATCATTGTTCTAACACGGATACGAAGAATTGAAACCCTTTTCATTTTCTCTTTACTTAAATCACAAAAGTTACAATTAATCATAAAAAGAATTTCACCGTCTAATAACAGTTCGTTGTACATTTTCAAAATAAATCATTTTTGTCATTTTCTATACACCATAGATATTAATTTGTCACTTGAATAGGTAGATAAGGAAATTCTAAAATGATTTTACTTTCTGTTTATATTCATATTAACCATGTCAGTTCTAACATTCTAGAAAATTAATAATTCATTGTATTCACAGCAGATTTTATAAATAATATACCTACGGCAATTAGTTACGGAATAAATTAATTCGATATTTCGTAACAGTTCAAAAAAAATTGGGCGGTTTTTCAAACATGTCTAATAGAAAATTGCTTTCTTTTTAGGTCAATTTTCTGCTCAATTTTTTACCTTAATGTTAATCATTATTTTTCAAAACCATCGTGCGTGTTATCGATTCATCCTTGAGCTTTCTTTTCAGAAATTTCGAATTTTATACCTAATGAAATGGAAATACTAAATTACAGATTTTACAAAAATTTCAGAATATAGTGATTATCCACGTTTTGCTTTGTTTGTTTTTAAGTGTGGAAACACAAAGAGTATTTATTTCAAGGGGTGCAAATAAAATACAGAACATTGAGTTAGTGCGATTAGCATATCTAAATAATTTCAAATATGCATTAGTTATATGTGTAGGCAGTAGGTAAACTATGTATTACAATGTAAGTACAGCAGTATAAATAAACATTTCATATTTACTTCAATAAATAATTACATTGGGTAATGGAAATTGAAACCATTTAAATGCAATAGTTGGATGATAAAAATTGAACGAAAGTGGCTGATTCAATAAAGCTTATATTATTAATTAGTTTAACTAATTACGTATTTGAATGAGTTACTTTATCCTTACAAGTTCAATCACTGTAATATTATTCAATTAACTGCAACCTGTGTACATTCCTTAAAGGTAAGTTACATGGCGCGTTTTCTAATTTAAAAAACGATTTAATCTCTAATCTCTAATTTGGATATAATTTCTTTTACTTTTATGAAATTGCACTGTACAGCCTACTATTAGAAAAGATGGAAACTTGAAAAATTATCCTACAAGTAAAATTATCTCATAAAAATTTATATAACTTGTTTTCTTTAAATCCTTTCGCGCCATCATAATAATTTATTTTTAATTCCCACAACAAAGACTTAATGACGCATTATTATGGCAATTATGAAGAACTTAGCAAGCAAAAGCTGTATAATCGTGCTGAGCGAATCAATTTATTTACCAAAAATACAATTAAAACGTTGTTAATGGTTCGTTAAATAGTAGCAAGCATAAATTATTAAGGGAAGCAAATTTAATGAGAATAGGAAGTATATTTTTCCTTGGCTGATTATTAATAAAAGCTTGGAGAAATTTGTAAATTAATCACATCTTAACCAATACACGTAAAGAATTATGTGACCACTCTTCAACGAGCGTTTAAACTTTCAACAAGCTATAAAACTTATTATATCAATTTTTTCATTTAATTAAAAGAATGCATTATAAAAAAGCCTGTTAAATCAAAATGTAATGTCAGCGAAATTTGTATAATATAAACCTGTACTTTTGTGTAATAAAATGGGTAAGCATTTTGTAGCTAAATTGCCTACTACAACATAGTTGCTTTTTTTGATTTCCAAGTAATCAAATCGGAGGGAGCATTGAGACTGGTGCTCACCAAAAAAAGTCCACCAAATAATTTCCAAAAATAATTATTTACAATTATTTTATTTTTGTAATTAAATTTTTATTTATTAAAGTCTAACAAAATTAAGTAACATAAGGAACGTGAACAAACTGTAACTTATTTTTGTAGTGTGTCAATTGTCACTTTGTAAATCTCATTTCCATAAAGTTTAAAACAAGTTTAAATGCGATTTGTTGTAGTAACGAGAAAAATAAAATATGCAAAGCTCACTGAAATGTTTCTATTTGCGGAGAAAGCTTTTTTAATGGGGATTAAGTTAAAAGTTCTTCAAATCAAAATTTTTTAAGTTATTTAAATAGGCTAAAATAATTCTTTCTGAAAGTTACGGTTGACTTTTATAAGTTCTAATTATTTAAAATTACTATGAAAAATTTACTTACCTATCTATGGATATCGCCATTAGAGAGAAAACCGACGCACATATTGAAAGAACGGCTATGAATTGAGATATTTTGCAATAAAGTCTTCCAAAGGGCCAGTGGGAATTTAGCATGTAGACGTAATTGAATGTGACGTTTAAAGTAGAGACCATAGTATCGGCAACAGAAAGGTTTACTGCAACAAACAAATATTTACTACCAACATAATAAGAAATTCTAACAGTAGATATTTTGCAGATATATAAATAAACGCTAACAACTGAGCAATACATTCTCTTCTTTTGTATATTTTTCAATTTTGTTAACGTAGAGTTACATTCTTTTTCATTTGAAAATGCACAGTCGAAGAACCTTACAAAATTTTCTTGAGAATGAAATAATTTATTCGGTTGCAAAGTCGAGGTCGTAATATAAAAAATTTAAATTTTTCACTTTTTACTTCATAAATGAGTTATAAAATAAGACTTGGAAAATAAAATTTTTTATCCAATATCTCATACGAAAAAGTTTCTGTTAATGCTACAAAGTGATTCTTCTCCACTGCCACTTGTTTGTTCAGAACAAAACAAGGATAATTTTATATCCAATACTTACATAAAAAATAATTCGTTACAGTTCGCATTCGTTTGTGCGCAAGGACTATCCAAATTACGATTATATTTCCACCAGTTGCTACTAAAACCATTCCAGCATAGAGAATGCTCCATAGAATTTGCCTCCATACTGGCAAAATAAACTTATTTGGATCTGCAATTAAAAAGTAACCACAATAAAATTAAGGATAACGATGTTGTTTGAAGTTAGGTAATTGAAAAGTACAGTAAGCTTACCTATAAAAGAATCGTTTAGTGATGCATTAGAATGGAACCTGGTTGTTGTTAGATTGTAATCAAGTATTTTGTAATTCCAGTTAGAAATTGTGCTTGCTACAGTTGCATTCATTGCTCGTTAAATTCCCAAATTGAAATATTCACAGCTGATCATCTTCATACTTTTCAAATTATTTTGAATGTTGTGGTGTCATTGTGAAATTGGATTTAATCTGAAAAACAGAAACAGAAGCTAAAGTGGTTTTCGTAAAAAGTACTCAATTTTCTTATCTAATTTTGCAGTAATTAAATTGTTTACATTTTAAGGAAAAACTGAAATTAATAGGGGTGTGATTTCAACTGCAGCATACTTGAGATGGTAAATCCATAAGTCATAACTCATAATTTAGGTCAAGATAAGGAGAGATAATGCAAGATGTATGAATTCCTTAATATATAATTAAGTACCACCCTAGATTAGATTAGTTCTCTGAACATGACATTATTAAAGTTGAGTTTTAAAAGCTAACATTTATAGTGTTAATTTTATTATTCAACATTTTAAAATGAGCATCTCTTTAGCTACTCTTTCTACCACATAATCAATTACTATTTTCTTAATTTCCGCTTTGTATTCTCTAAAGTCAATATTCTCAACCGTACAATAGCATTAAGGCTCTTCAATAAAATTTTAAAAGCCACTCCTAATAAAAAGTGTGGCTTTATTGAATAATTAAAAAAGTATAATAATGTTAACTATTCGCTCGTGCACTGTAAATCCATGTATAACAAAACTTTGTTGGTTTTATTCAGTAAAAATTACGTCGTTAGGCGAAAATATTTTTCTAACAAGGGATAATTAAAAATGAAATTAAAACCTTATGAAAGATGAAATCAATGTTAAGTCTTGCAATTAAATAAATGTTTTTAACGTTGCAGATTAGTTTTCTACCGCATTATTAATTGTAAAAAATAAGATGCAGTCATTTTTACGATTGTTTTTTTACAAAATATTATATTTATGATCAACTTGGAAAACAATCTAAAATATAACCTGTAAAAGTAGCTATTATATTTTTACCATTACCATTCACGAACGTAATTTTAATTAAAGACTTTGAGTGCTCGTAAATCCATTCTTGCATGTCATCATGAAGATATTGATTGACTGTCACAGATGTGCTTAAATAGCATAAGATTTTAAGGGTGTAAACATTTGTTATCGTGTGTATAAACAGAGGATGCTTTTAAATCACACTACTTGGTATTATTTATGATAAAATAAGCAAGAGATGTATATATATCTTGTTATTTGCTGTGTACGTTAAACCAACAGTATAAGTGCAACGTCTTGATTTAAAATTTTCCTCTTATCATATCGTACAATTATTTATTTACTAGATGCTTTTATCTTAATTTTCATAATGCAAAAGTAGATCTTAGTCCATGAGTAAGTAATAAATATTTCTAGCTTCTAATGGCTTGTAAAGTACCTATTTAAAATTATGAGGGAAATTTCATTGTAATTTCAAAAATTATGTATTTTCTGTTTAACTTTAAACTTTTGGTTTTGAATTAAATTTTAACTTTAAAAGTGTTATTGAATCTTTCTTTTGCGATGCTGTATTTATTTTTTCATGCACATCGCAATAGAGATATCCGTCGCCAAAGGAACTATAAAGCGAACAAAGAATACATCTTGACTTTTTCTCGTAAAAATAACTTTGAGAGTTACTACAATTTTAAAATAAAGACGCTTGTGAATGGGTTAACGAGATTCCAATTGTCTTTGTTAAAATTCAAAAATTTGGTTTTTATGGAACAGGTACGATTAAAAAAGATATTTAAATCTAATCAACATGACCAAAATCAACAAAATATTAAAGAGAATAAATAATTTTTTTTGTAAATCTTAAGTTATATTTGTCAAATCTATAATAATTTTCATTTATTTAAACGTTTTTCTGAAATTAGTTAAAGGTATTCTATATTTTCAAACTCTACCTGACCGTCCCGGTTATAAAAGCTTGAATTAAAGTTGATTCCGTATCTTTGAGATTCGTAAAACTTACAGGTTGTCATTTTATACCAGTAACACAAGACAAATCGTATATAATGTTGAAACAACGTTTTAATCGTCAGTAATTTAAAGTATATCAACAATAAATTTACTTATTCAGTCAACAAAGTTTTACGATACCCCAAGTTAATTTAAATTTATAACAGAAGTGACGTCACACCCTGTAAATTCACATAGGTAAATAGTTTATATTTTGAAATTAAAAAATTCAAAGCTACAATTTTCAAAATAAGAATTTCCATAAAAATAAAATAAACCTTTTGGATTTTTTTAATGTAGTCAATTACTAGCTCAGTGGACCTACTTAAATTTTGCTTGTTTTAATAAATTTTAGTTTTAAATTATTAATTTTACGAATTTTCTAAAATTTTTTAATAACACCAACATTTTCTGCTGTTTTAAAAGTTAACGGGAAATTAGTTTAAAAATTTTCTTTCATTAAGTATATTTTACAATCTTTTAAGTTGTTACAAAAAATTTTCCCACTTCTTCTTACTTTGGTGGGAGGGGCGGGTTTCTAATTTTTACAACTACCATTATATAATAGTGGTTTTGGTGAGATACTTTTAAAAATTGCACCGGCTGGTCGTAACTAACGGAGGCACTTGTAAATCTTCTCAGATATTTATGGATTCAAGTCACACTGTATTCGACCAAAATTTTATCTCAATAAGCATAAACTTCTCAAAAATCTCAAAAAAAATGAGTCTGTCATTTGCCTTGTAGGTAAAGCGATCAACTGCGAATTCGAGGTACCGGGTTCAAATTCGGAGAAGGGCAACTTTCTTATGACTAGTTTCCGTGCTTCGGAAGGCACGTTAAGCCGGTGGTCCTCCTGGGTTAATAAATTGCCATCATTAACATAAAAACCAGGGTTACAGACTCGTCTGTAGGCCAGTCTAGCAAACTACCTATCGGACGTTAAACAATTTATGTCCTCACAAATCCAGATGTTGGAAATAAACAGATCAACAGATCTAAAGAAAAGTTAAAAAAGAAGAATTTGAAGAGTTAACTATTTTAATCTTCAAGAGCTACTAACTAAGCATTTGATTACAAAATAGCTGACTTTTTATGAATTTTTAGGTAATCTTCAATCCTCTCAAATTAACGACTTGGATATAAAACGAATTTGTTTAAATTTACTGATAATTATTATGCAGACAAAATGAAAATTATAGAACATCAAATAATTTGAAGCTCAATGAGGTCCAACTAATATCAATTGACCCTCTGGTATTAGGCCAATCTAAATTACTAATAAGGTCCAATATGATCAAAATGACCCACTGTTCAGCTCAACCTGCTGCCGTTCAATTTGGCTACAAAAAGTTAGCTTTAATTAATTAAAGATCAAATTATTTTTTGGTTGAACGCCTGTTTACATTCACAACTTTGGTTCACTACGACTAAAATGACCTTTTATTCTGAGCTTCGACGGTTTCTCGTCGACCTCTCCTCTTGACTTGGCGTCGACCGACTAAAATTGCTAAAAAAATTCTTTATTTCTTATTCCTAAGTTTCCGTTTTTGATAACACTACCGAACTTGCATTGTAAGGATCACATTATCACATTAATATTATGCGGACATCTTTTAAAATTTAAAATCGTTTACAAATTAAAAATAATCCACTCTGCAAAATTTTTCAATAAAAAAAATTTGTAGGTTTGTGTAGTATTTAGTTACAATGCTCTTTCCTTTAGATTTCTTTGATAAAGTACAGTAGCAAACAAATGAAAAAAAAACAAATTTATTAATTTTGACTTGATTTTAAAAAGGTCAGAGGAGGATCACAATGATTTAATAAAACGTTTCATGACAATATATTGTTGTGGATCCCATTATGTGAAGCTTTCAAATTTCCGCAATTAAGAGTCCACTATAATTTTTCTCTCAAGTTTGAGTTGTTTTCTGAATTTACTTAGACGAATGAAAAGTTGTTTGCATTCAGTAGTTTGTACCAATGTGTAGGTATGAGGAAAAACGAAATTTTCATAGAAGGAAAATTGTCCAAAATCCTATAAAAAAAAATTAAATCAATCAAAATGGATAACGTTTTAATTTAGTTTATTTTTGTATTGTTAAATTACTTACCAATTTAAATTAAAGTGAGTGCGGAAAAAGTAATCTGTAATTAGTGATACGCGCTGTACCTTATAGATGGTGTGACTGACAATTTGAAAAGGTAAATAAAATAATGTTAAATTTCATTTGATTGGAAAATTCAAATTTGGCTGGCTAAAAGGACCAATAAACTTCGAACACGCATTTACAAAAATCTGGAAAAAGGAAGAAATTTTACAATTTGTAGGCGGAAGTGAGCTGCTGATAGACGAGTGTGAAAGTCGTCAACTCAACGACATGATAGTTGAAATTTGGTTTCTTTGCAAATTTAACAATTTGCCAATAATTGGCCAGTTTATGAAGCAACGAGTTGTTGAAATAAATTGTCAGCGCAGTGATAATGATAGTGTGTTGAAAATTTGATTTTATGGAGTGTGAAAATTTGGAAACGAAGTTTTACCTGTTGATTGTGAGATGGTCCGCCATTTTTGTCGAGAAGGTCGATGTTAATTTATCCAGCCTAAGTATTGCCGTGTAAAGACATCATGATGGTAAATAATATCTGAATTCTATTATTTTACGCGATTTCAACGTTGATTGTCTGCAATTTTAAAATGATTTGTTGGAAATTTTGGGGTTAATCATGCAACTTACTTCGTTAACTATGGAATAGTTGTTATTGCAACTTATTAATCAAACATCACTATTCCACATCAATTATTAATTTCACGCATTACGAGAACATTGATTGTAATTATTGAAATTTTGTTTTATTTAAGTAAACTTTTTAAACATTTGTGATGCATCTGTGTGAAGACAATCGGTATGTGATGGTTGCGTTCAACTACTGCATTTGAACAGTCATCGTTTGGCGCAAATTTTGAAATCATACAAAGAATAAAACAATTTATTTCGATTTATGTAAAAATTTATTTCAGATTATTAATTTTAGTCATACAACGTTCAATTTACTTACAAGGTACAGCAAAGATTTTGATACATTAAATGTGTAAACTTGTAAGTGGATTGCGTCCAATTTTGATTTTCAACTGTGTTGTTAAAAAGTTTAATGCGAAAATTTTGTTTTATTGTATAAATCAAATAATTTTTGACAACATTCGTCTAATTAAATTGTTATTAATTCCTTGCAGATTTGGTTTTATTTTTAATTGTGGAAATATTTTGAAATTTCTCATTGAATTCACAAACTGAGCGAGTCTTATGCTTCCGAATTATCTGAGTTACCGGACCTTTTAAGCACTTGTTCGATCAGAACACGACAATATTTATAAAAAGAAAGTTGTTCTTTAAAATCAAATTTTTCCAAATTGGTTGAATTTCAGATTTTTAAGTTTTCACCCTTCTTCTTCTTCGCAGTCGTTGTTTGTATTCGAATGTCGTGACCATTTAATATGTTCTTATTAAATGGCGTTTTTGGCAGATTACTCTCGGTGGATTGCCACTGCCTTCCGAAACGAGAGGGTCATAATGAAGTCGGTTAAATGTAGCCGAGTTGGGGATTAAACCTAGGGCTTCTAGCCTAGAATCCGGTCCTTAACCCGTTCATTTAGCTCACCTCTCAAGTTTTCACCCAATAAAGTCGAAATTATAATTCAAACGTATAATAGTTGTAGTGTAGCCGTGTAGTTTTTTCTTTGTAAAACAAATTTGTATCTTACAGACGAAGATATGTCCATTTGATGGGTGATTAGCATGCACACAATACAAACTGGATCGTTCCACTTTCTTCTTCAAATGAAGCCTTTTAAATGGTCGTACTTGGACTAAAATATTTTTTCTGTTGATTGATATTCTATTATTTTTAAATACCAAACTATGCTTTTTTTTATTAACCTACTTAATTTTCTTCCTTCCTTGCTAAATTCATCTGCGATATCTATTTTAGTATTCTTTAATTTTTTCTTCGTCATTATAATTTTTTTCCACATTGTTTTAGAGTCTCAAATTTGGATTAAATAGTTTTTGACAAGTCAGTTCAGTTTGCGGTCTTTGTATACAGAATATCTTAGCCTTAAAATCCAAAAAAACTTAAATTTATCACAATCTAACATGGAACGGAGTACAATAAGCCCAGAGCTTCAGTACAAAGTGTAACCAGGTTTTTATTTGTTCCGCCTTGCAAAATTTTTATAAGAATTAAAATCCGCACTTGGAAATATTCTAGTTACCTTACTACCATGTATATACCAATAAATCATTATTTACTTTATTTCGTTGTATTTACTTACCAAACTAGAAAACAAATTTTATCGAATAGTGTAAAAGATAAGAAAAAGAATTTGAAGTAATCCCAATTGTCTAACTCTAACTCTAACTCAATAGTTTTTCCAATAAGTACTTGGAAATTGAAGTAGTGCAAAGAAATTTTATTTTAAATACTGAATTGAGCGAAATACTAAACTATATCTTTATCGTCCAAGCAAATGCGTATAATATGTTCAATGACCGTTAAATCACATCATTCTGCTTCAAGATATACCAAGTGGAAAATGGTTCTATTAAGAAACTTTACTATCATAAATCTGCATACGGCAGATGCTAAAGGATTCAAGATAAACGAAAAAAAAAGCAGTTAATTAGAAATAAAAAGCTTCAATTCCAAAATTGGATTTTATTTGAGTCAGTGGGTAAATAAAAAATTAATAACGGATGAGATTTATTTATTTGTTTTATTGATTTCTGCTTTATTTGTAATTGGTTTAATCTAAAATTGAAATAATATAAACGTTGACTTTTAATTTTTTAAAGTTTACATGTTTATCTTGCTGATACGATCGTGCAATGTTATCGTTAAAAAACACTCGAGCAGGATATTAATATTTTTTTTTCATTTATAAAGGTAACTTGGATAGTACTGCAGGATATACGATAATATGGTAAATTTTCGGCTTTCCAGTGAGTCAATATACGGAATTGGGCCAATCAAGAAAAGAACCAATATGTGAAACCTGTCAATCCTTTAGTGAATATTTTAGTGATAGATAAACTATCTATAACAATACTTTTTTTGCATTAAAATTTAAAACTCCCCTAAGTATTTAAAATACAGGGTGTGCTGAAAATGTTTAAAAATTTGCTCCAAATTTTTGATAAACTTATTTACTGCACCCCGTATGAATTTTAAAGTTGAGTAAATCTGGTGAAATAAGCAAACAAGTGACTGGAGGGTGATTTACTCGAGCTTGGATTTTAAGCTTAACGACATGTCGAGAAGAACAAATTGACGGTGAAATAGATAAAACTTTAGAGAAAATTACGAGAAAAAATAAAATATTATTAATTTAGTAACTTTTACAACTTTTTAAACGTAAAGCCGCATCGAACTTTTTAAGAATTCGTAACTTCTATAATATAACAGTTGATTTATAGACGGTTTGTGGTGAAATTTTAAACGCTTAAAAGCTTTCATTAACAATGCAGGAAATTGTCGTGCTTTACCTACCTTTGTAGTATAACACGGGGTTTGATCATATAAACCGACATATTTGGCTCCATAAAATTAATAACAATTCACCCTCCAAAAAAGTTGCGTTATTTGGGTGAAGGACAAAAATAATATTTTTTAGATTATAAAAGCGTGTCAATCATAGAATAAATTAAAAGCTCTAAAGTGCAAAGCTCGGTTATACGAATTATATTTTGCTTATTATAAATATTCGATTAGAAAACTTGTAATATTTGGCCTGAAGATATTTCTAATACAAATTTAAGTTGGAAACTGTAGATGCCATTAAGTTTCCAACGTTAAGGAAAGGTTCTGATTAATGCACTCAGTTGAACTTAGATTCGTATTGCTAATACATCTAAGAGCAAACTGAGAAGTTATTAAATCTCATTCTATCACTTTGAGTGGATGGAACTTAAGCTGAACCTTCAAATTGAACTTTCTGTCTACAAGTTTGCACGAAAATTTGTCACAGCCACTTTTATCGACAAACTAGTATTATTTTGCCCTTTTAATTATATTTTGTTGACAGACTGAGTTTATTAATTTATCGTAAGTGATATCGTCGATATTTACTGTGTATTTTAGTAAATTGGAAATATGCGATAGAATCGCATTCTAAAATAAGTTGCGCCAGCTTTTATAAATTAACAGAAATTTTTTTTTCTGTTGAGTGTAATAAATTATTTTTTTCCGAATGCTTTTAATAAATTAAACTTAATTATTTCATAAGAAATAACTATAAAATAAATGTAATTACCAACCCGTAAAACACTCATTGATCAAAAGAAAAGTAAAAATTGGTAAAAATTAATTTTTATTTTACCTTTTAGATGTTGTCAAAGCACGCAGAGGTATTTTTAAATTACAAAGTAAATACAGGACTTGCCGATTTTTTCTGTCCCCTAAGTATATTGTAATCTGAACGACCCTTCTAGACAATGCAACGTCTCAAATTCACTGAAAAATTTGCCTTTGGTACCTTGTTTGATTAAATCAAATTTGCCTACAAAACCCTTCATCAGAAGAGACAACATTACGAAACGCATTCGGTATTCTCACCTAGGGGGTGATCAAGTTTAAGTCAATATAAATTTTCTTCAAAGCTTTAATGCACTGAAAAGTCTGAAAATTAATTTACATTTTAGTAATACATATAATACGCACAAACGTGTTTATTGAAATTAAGTCTATTTGTGCCCTTAATGAATAATAATTTTGTGTGATGACAAAGGGATCACTTCGTATAAATTTAAGTCTTAGTTGAAATTTATTGATAGTTTTTATTGCGAGCAACTGCATAATGACTTCGTTGAATGGATCACTTCAAAGTTTACCAATCGAATAATAAATAAATTAAATAGGCGAGACCGGGGCTAGCTAGCTACAGGGTTGGAACAGGAAGTAAGTTGACTAGTCCAATATTTGGTCACTGAGTGACATAAACTGTGTGCAATCACACCGTGCTTTGCTTGATGCGATCGAATGATTTTCAAGGTGTCACTCTCTGGTGCGTGGCGCATAACATTAAAATAGCGAAAAGTTGCAGATCTGGCCACTTTCAGAGCAAAATGCTAGATAATAGAAATGATTATATTTTAACTACAGAATTCTGTTCTGTTTAAAAACAGAATAAAAGATAGAAGTGCTCCAAGTAGCCCTAATCTCCCCTATTCATGGTTTGAGCAAATTATAAAATTTTACTTTATACTTATAATTTTTTCAGTAGGTACACTAAAATTACTAACCTTATTAAATTTGTTAATATTTCAGTTTTGGAAGAGAATTTCCTCTCCATATTGAAATTGAGGAGTAATGAGCATACAAAGCACCTGTTGGTTTTCAACCGGCTTATATTACAAACTCCCATCAGAACAGTATAATTTTCTTTTCATTCCCGACGTATAAAGAATAACAACCTTACTTTATTTCTAAATTAAAAAAATTAAATTGGTTTATCGTTAAGATGAGAATTATTAACTATGACGACAAGAAAACGTTATTTAAATAAAATTCCATTGAAAGCGGAAAACTTTTCGTTCAGCTTAGAGTTTCTTTTCATTTTCGAGCAAATTAAAGTGTTAAAAACAATTTATAAAAAATTATTTCGCTCAATTTGCTGTCTATCGGCCGATAATTCATTACCTTTCGTTCTCACACTTCAATAAACTTCTCAAGAGTTTTGGGCTAAATTTCTTGGCAAAAATATCCAGTCATTAAATAATTTTATACCACTTTAAAAATGAATTTTTGAGTTGAAATTTACATTAATTGCAATTAAAAGTTGACGTAATTTACGCGGGTATTTTCACGAAAGTTTCGTATGCGAATGCGTTTTTTTCGTGTGCTTATAAGATTAAATTTTTACTGTTGACTCTGTAGAACACACGCAAAGCTTTGAATACGTTAACGATAAATAAACATAACATCAAAATTTTAAACACAAATTTTTGTGTGTCTATCATTAATTTTATTTTTTCAGTGTAGGGTACCCTCCAACTGCATTCAACTTTACTAACAATAAAATTTATACTTGCACTAAAATCCGTAAGCAAATGATAAATTAAGTTGGGAATAAATTAATGGAGTAATAAAAGAAACTTTAAACTAAAAGCATAAAACTGTAAAATGCAAATTTTTAATGAATCAATAAACATTTCAATGGATATAAAATCTCTTTCTGTTGTAAACTGCAACTGAGTGCGTTAAGCCATCTTCCATTCTGACAAGTTTTGTTTCTGTTTATCATTGTTGTATTGTACTTTGTATGCAGCCTAGTCTTGTTGTCATTTATGACTCCATTCCACCTACAAAGTTCTGAATAAATACAAAATTTGATAAAAATTTCACGTATACGTTCCTTGTTATGCTGACAAAAATTTCAGCTGTATGAAGTCGAAGGATTTGTACTTCTTTATCAGCGTATAAGAAATAAAAAATTTTATATGTCGCACAACAATTTATAAGTAACTTTTTTAAACTTTCTATGTTTCTTTGGGAATAAAAGAAAGTGTAAGTAACTGTGCAAAGTTTTGCGATGCTGGGGTTGGATTATCAATGAAAGGCAAAAAACTACTGGATAAGATGGTATCAACTTCAAATATTAAAGAAAATTGTTTCATTCGAAAAACTGCTTAATACGTTCAATTTTTTGTTTTAACTGTTCACTGGGACCATTTCAATGTGACTGAGATTTAAAAAATTAAATACATTTTATAAACTTATTATTCATTTTTTTAAATTATTTTAAAATCACAACTTAGAAACTGAAACGGTCATTTGCCTTGCAGGTAACGCAATCAACTGAAAATGCGAGGTACCGGGTTCAAATTCGGATAAGGGCAACTTTCTTATGACTAACTATTAATTTTTATAATAACTCGATAATTTAAAGTTTAAATATAATTTAAACAATTTATATGCTTACAGATCTAGGACTTCCAAAGGGAGGAGGTGAATTAGGTGAACGGGCTAAGGAGAGGACTCTAGTTTGGCGGGGCTAGGTTCGATCCCCAACCCGGCCACAAAATTTATCCGACTCCGTGGTTCGGATTCCACGTAAAACTGTAGGTCCCACAGGTTAACACAGCCAGGACTTAGCTTCGCGCTAATTTTCAGAGGTACGCCTCAATAAAAATCATCCGACGTAACGTTGCGGGCAAGCCCGCAACCTTACTCTTCAAGTCTGCGAAGATATGGGGCAACAGCCCTGGTGCTTCGCACCAGACCAGAATAAATGACTTCCAAAGGAAACGAAGCAGTGGCTGGAAATAACAAGCCCTAGGATTAGGCTGAATTTATTCAGTTGAAGAAGAAGAACTTAGAAACTCATAACACGATAAATAAAATCAAATTTATTTGATTTTTGTTAAAAAGAAAGAATTAATAACCTGTTGCAATTCCAAACTAAAGTCAAAGAAATAGATGAAGGTGCAGGTCCGTATAAAAAAAAATTAATGTTTAATAATTTTAAAGAAGAATTCAAAAACAAATGAAATAATTTGTTATAATTTTCCTAGTTAAATTTTACGATTTCTGTGACTGACTTGAGCCCCCAATGATACCAAATTGTGACGTTACGATTGTCAGATGGTTATTAGCAATGTTTTATTTGATAAATTATTTAAACAAATTTCACATAAAAAGTCTTAACTTTAAAATGCACTGTTTTTAAACAAGGACAGTTTGAAAAGCGTACTGTAAAAATGTAAACCAGATTTTAAAATTTAAAGATTTATAATATTAATCGTAAGCTTTTTAAGAAGACGAAGGTGTGTTTTTGGGGGTTTTTATTAAATTGTTTAAACTTTTTAAAAATTTTTAAATTTACACTATAAAGCTTGAAGCACACGTAGGCGACGCGCGACACCACACCATAGACAGAAGCCCACAACACACCACACACCAGGCGACGCCACAGCTTGGTAGGGTCCGCACATTTTTGTGTGTGTTGTGGGCTTCTGTCTGTGGTGTGGTGTCGCGTCGCCGAAGTGTGCTTCAAGCTTAAAACTTTAAAAAGTAGCGCCTTTGATTGTCAAAACACACATCTACACAATAACTTTTTTTATATTCAAAAATTTGTCTATGAGTATAATTTTGATTAGATTATTTTCATTTAGTATTCAATTATTTAGCAAATTAATATTACAAATTATTGCAAAGATTTTATTGGATTTCTTGTAAAGTTTGCTGAACCACGACCCCTGGAAAAATTTTTTTTAAGGTTTGCCGTAGTACGAGCTAACCAGAATAAATTAAAACGCGGTTTTACAGGTAAATCATCACAACGTGCATATGTAAATAGTGAGATAATTATATTGATGTAAGGGCATTTTTTTATGAATTTTTATACTTTCATATACTTATTATCATTTCTGTGTTTAATCACTGATACTTGTCGGTACTTTTTATTCATTTGTACAGATTTGCAACAGTGAGTAGGATAGGTTTCTTAGTAGCAGACTTAGAGGGTATTTCTTTTAGGTCATTAAGTGCTAAGTTATCATAAAGTGGATTGGTGCGCACACTGCGGACTCCAAGCACCGTAAGTCTCGGGTGGCGTTTTGTTTAACTTATCTATAACTTAGCATTAATATTTCTTATCTCATTTTGTTAATTTAATTTTATCTCTACGGTGACACTAGAGCAAGCAACAAGACATTATGACGTTTGCCATTTTAGATCTTATCACAAAGTACCCCATAATCTCCCACTGATTTACTGGCAAAAAAAATCAATTTTTGGTTTTTCACTTTTATCAGCGACTTAGAACGACTTCCAAATGTTTTCGAGAGCTGAAAATGCGATTTTTTCACTTTACGCACCCAAATACGTCATATACAATGTATAAAACGACTTGGAACTTTTAGTTGGTTTTTACAAAAACAATGAATTAGCTAAAAATGCAATTTTCGCAATCTACACACCCAAATTCATGATATACAATGTTTACAACAACTTAGAAATACTAGTTAGATTTTAAAAAAACAATGGATTAACCTTTTTGAATTTTTTTTACCCCAAAAGTTCAATATTTGAAATCTATCGCTTTTTTGACGTATTCTTATGTATTTTGCGGAAAAAATTCGACTGACGCAGTTTATTTTGCAATAATTATTTAAATTAAACTTTTACTGTCGATTGAAGTGAAAAGAAATCAATTTTTGGCTTTTCACTTTTATCAGCAATTTAGAACGACTTCCAAATGTTTCCAAGAACTGAAAAT
This sequence comes from Rhagonycha fulva, assembly GCA_905340355.1. Lineage (NCBI taxonomy): Eukaryota > Metazoa > Arthropoda > Insecta > Coleoptera > Cantharidae > Rhagonycha > Rhagonycha fulva. Next base: position 44,867,196 of record HG996556.1, read on the forward strand.
GCAATTTTTGCACTCTACACACCCAAATTCGTCATATACACACACAAATAAAGTTGTACTTAAAAGTAGAACAATTGTACCTAAATTGTCTACAAGTACAAATTGTGTAAAAATTTAGCACAATTTGGGGTATAAAATAGTACAATTGCGCTAGAGATGACTAAAATTGACTAAAATTAAGTACAATTGTACTAAATTTTCACACAATTTGTACTTTTAGACAATCTAGGCACAAATTGTTCTACTTTTAAGTACAACTTTTTTTCTGTGTACAATATTTAAGATGACTTGGAACTTTTAGTTGGATTTTACAAAATCAATGGATTAACGATTAACCCCTATGAAGTTTTTTACCCCAAAAATTCAATATCGGAAATCCATCGCTTTTTTGATATATTCTCATGTATTTTAATAATGAGGAAATTCGTCTAACGCAGATTATTTTGTAATAAGTATTAAAATTAAACGTTTACTGTCGATTGAAGTCGACAAAAATCAATTTTTTGGTTTTTCACTTTTATCAGCAATTTAGAACGACTTCCAAATGTTTCCGAGAGCCGAAAATGCGAATTTTGCACTTTACGCACTCAAATTTTTGTCATTTACAATGTTTAAAACGACTTGGAAATTTTAGTTGGATTTTACAAAATTAACGGATTAACCCCTTTAAATTTTTTTACCCCAAAAATTCAATATTGGAAATCCATTGCTTTTTTGACGTATTCTCATGTATTTTGCGGAAAAAATTGGTCTGACGCAGTTTATTTTGCAATAAGAATTAAAATTAAACTTTTACTGTCCATTGAAGTAAAAAAAAAATTTTTGGTTTTTCACATTTTGACGTATTCTCATGTATTTTGCTGAAAAAATTGGTCTGACGCAGTTTATTTTGCAATAAGTATTAAAATTAAACTTTTACTGTCGATTGAAGTCGACAAAAATTAATTTTTGGTTTTTTACTTTTATCATCAATTTTGAGCGACTTCCAAATGTTTCAGAGAGCTGATGATAATGCGATTTTCGCACTCCACGCACCCAAATTCGTCATTTACAATGTATAAAACGACTTGGAAATTTTTGTTGGATTTTATGAAAGTAATTGATTAGCCCCTTTGAATTTTTTTACCCCAAAAATTCATCATCGGGAATCCATCGCTTTTTTTGACGTATTCTCAAGTATTTTAATGAGAAAATTCGTCTAAGTTTATTTTGCGATAAGTATTAAAATTAAACGTTTACTGTCTATTAAAGTCGAAAAAATTCAATTTTTGGTTTTTCACTTTTATCAGCAATTTAGAACGATGCGACGCCTAAATGATTTCAAAAGCTAAAAATGCGATTTTTGCACTCTACGCACCCAAATGCGTCATATACAATGTTTACAACAACTTGGAAATTTTAGTTGGATTTTACAAAAACAAATCCCTTTGAATTTTTTTTAACCCAAAAATTCAATATCGGAAAATTTTGAAATTTTATTACACAGTAAGCGTCGACGTCACTCTTTATCGTGGACGCTTTAATTGTAGTGCCCTTACTCCAAATCTGAATGCAACAAAATTTAAAATTCAAAACTGGAAGAATAGTTCCAGTAATATTTTACGTCACGAACAAATTTAATGATTAACGTTTGGTAGAGTTGAATTTATTTAACATTATGCTTAAAATTTTACCTTAACTTTTTGAACTAATTATAATAACCAACTATGTAAATCAGGGTTTTTTAACCTTTTTATAGTCATGGATCCCTTTCAAAATTTTAAAAAGTTTATGGACCACTTCCGAAAAGATAAAAAAAAAGATTTAACTCTTACCAGGTTTCATTGTTTGCGAACTTTACATACTATTATAGTTACATAGTTAGTGTGACAGTTTGCTCGCTATGGACCCCCGGCAAACATTACACGGCCCCTTAGGGGTCCATGGACCACAGGGTAAAAAGCTTCAGTTATCTAAAAATTTTTAAGGGAATTCAAATAGAAATCTTAAAAATTAAGTAAAAATAATTCTTATGCTTTCTTATGCAGATAATTTCTATTTATTACCTTATACAAAACATCAAAATCATTATTTTTCTGTAAAGAAATTTCCAAAGGTCTGCATTTTCTGACCAATCTATCAAATCCCAGAAAGCTTTCTTCTGAAAGATCTTTTAAAATAACGAATTTGACACTTCTGGCAAATTAACGTAATAAACATAATTATAGATATTTCTAGGAAATAAATTCCATTAGATACATAATATAACGAGAAACCACAAATTGCAGTACATTACCAAACGTAATGCATTGTTGAAGTGCCTTCAAGCGTTAGTGTTGATTTACAATTTCTGTAACAATGGTTTTAGGTAAATAAAAATAACACAAAAAGCGTCAATTGTGTGCAAGGAAAATGTATAAGCGAATGCTTGCGTGAAAAGATTTCCTCAATAATTTATTTTTTCTTTAAATGGATTGACTTCGTTTAATTGCTAAAATAAATTACTTCTACATACCTACATAGTTTTCTAAATTGAAATTACATTCAAAAATTTAAAATTTAAATAATTGCTTGCCTTAAACATCAAATAGGCGGACGTTTAATAATATAAATATCCTGAAAAGTTATTGAAAACCATGTTATGAAATAACGTAACCATTGTTAATTTTTATTTCAGCAGCCCTCATCTCCTTTTGACAACGAAACCTTAAAATAATTAAAATTTCAGTTTCAAATTTAGAATACTTTCGTGTAACTTGATTATTATTCACCTTATCAAAATTATTAGCAGAGTAATTTTGAAGGGCTTGAAAAAGTTTAAATCGGATTATATTTCTTTCAAAATCCACTGAAGAATACCAGAATTATTATGTTTTCTGTACCGGTGTGGTTTGATTCTTGCATAATGTAACAAAATTCGTACGGATTTAAAATTTTTAAGAGTTTTGTAAGTTTTTACAACTTCTACATTTTTTTTTAAGTTTCCATATTACAAAACTAAGCTTTTCCATGAAAGTTTTTTTGAAATTCAAAAACAAATTTATAACTTGATGTTTTAGATTAAGATGATTTAGAATTAAACTGATTAAGACAAATTGAATCCTTTACATTTCTGACGGGGTGCAAAAAAATTGAATATAAAATTGTGTCAAGGCGTCGTACTCATTTTGCCAAGGGCGCCAAGGGCAAGTACAAGTTATGTGGAAGACACTACATCCCTTCTTGAAAGCTTTAAATTGTAAATAAGAATTTTAAATTAAATTCCATTTCCGTGTGCAACTTATCATTTTTAGTCATTATGGAAGTTCGGAAAGATTTTATAAAAGTAAGTGCATTCTATACTTCAGTTTTAAAAAATTTCATAAATTTCAATTTTCTTAACAAAAAACTGACTTTATTTGGAACATTCGGTTGTAATTTACTTTGTATTCTTACCTTTTCTACCAGGACCTATTAATAACAATACTTTCTCATTAGACCTGTCGCCGCAGGTAACCTAATAATGAAGTAACTTGTAATCCATAAAACTTTCCAACTATCTACGTTTCCGTTTGTCAAGAATAGTGAAGGTGGTCAAGTTTTTGAAAATTGATTCCAATAAAATATTGTTCCAACTTGGGGACACTTAGATTAGTTTTTTAAAACGAGTTATTACGTATTTTGCTCAAACGTCACAGGATCATTAATTTAATTCAATTTTATTTGATATAGACATTACACGACTAAAATTTAAGTGACGGAATTTTTATCTGCGGTTCATAAATCCTGAATGTTATAAATCTTTTCTTCTATCCTATGGTACTTAAGGTTCCTCGTAAACTATGCTGTATCCTGACAGAGAACGCCAACGCCTGTAGGACGTGATCTGAGTTATTTACAAGCTTCTGCAAACTAAGTTATTAATATTTAACAGAGGTTCAATTTCATCTAATAACGTAAATTTTATATATAGCATTATAGGTACAGATTTATCTTGGATATACAAAATTTAAAACATTAAATCAACTTCAGTTATGCTTTTTCAAGAATTGAGATAAATTGGGTTGTTATTTTGTGACAAGCCAAATTTTAGTCGTTAAGGAGTTAAATTCAATTTAAAATCCCTGCTTCTAAATTAAGATATAGGAAATGAAATTAGTCAAACAAAAATGTTTAATCTGCAACAGGTCGTCGCGAACGAAACGTTTTCCAAAGAGTACAATTGAAAAATCCATAAAATTCTGAAAATAATAGAGTATGACCATTCACATTCAATAGATTCCATTATTATCAACTTTCCACGATCACTGAATGTGCGATGGAATTCCAAATAGATTTGAAAATACGTACATGCACCTTTGTACGATTGAACTAACTTATAATGGAGAGATATTTGACCACTGCTTCCACGGTAGTTTTCCTCTGTTAAAACTTACAGATAACTTACGTCGATTGCAATAAAAAATTTAATTTTGGAAAATTGCTATCAATTAATTAAATTGAAATGAGTGGATGAGTTTCTGCAGACTCTCCATGTTAGAAGTTTAGTTTAAGCACTCTAGTAATGTTGAAACTTAAGTAATTACTGCATTTGAACAAACATTTTAAGGTAGCAACTACCCATTAAATTTTCCTTCTGAAATGGGAGTGGTATGAATAAAAACTGATTTGATTTAATTTAATGCATTTTCTGATAAAACACTGAAAACTTAAAAATTTGTTTCAATATTCCGTTACATAATAAAAAAGAAAGAAAACAATACAAGAAGTAAAATTTGCTTTAGAAATTTTAGGGCATTCCTTAGGGAATATGGAAAATGTCCAGAATAAAATAGACTACTCTGCGTGCCTATAAAAAAAGCCGTTTCACAATGATAAAGCTTAAAACTTTTATCGATTAAAGAAAGGTAGAAGTGCAGTTTTTCAACCAAATATAGGAAGAGAAAATTAACAACAGATATATTAATTATACAATAATTCAAATGCTGTGATTTAATAATCCTAATTAAGATGCGTTTGAGCACTGCAGTTCTTTGATCAAGTGTCTAGAACTTCCACCAAAGTGAAAATCTACATAAGTTAACTTACCATAGAGAAACTATTACGGAGTAGATCACTGGATAGATAGGAACAACTCAAACGATAGTAATTCAAAAAGCCTTAGCTTTGATATTAAATAATATGTATAAGTGGGAACTGATTAGTCTTAAGAATATTTGCTTGCAATTTTTACATGAGATGGATAATCCGAGAAATCATTATAAATGTAAATCTAAATTTTATAACATCATAGATTTATGCTAACAAAAAAACTTTGACATCTTAAGGGTGGTTTATGGAAAGTGCAGTCAAACACTAACGCTAACGTAGACAAGGATAGTACAAAGCATAAATGACATATATCAAACCCAGAATCTGATCAATCTGATTCCAAGTTTATGTTGCGGTTTGTTAAACACGAACGTAGGTGTTGGAAAAGCAATTGGAAAACATATCGGAGAAAGAGGGGTTACCAAATATTTGAATTTATATTTAAATAAATAATCTACAAGGTCCCGGCTCGCAACGCGAAATATAAAGGATAATCAGTCTTAATGCGCTTGAGAAAAAAAGTAATTTTTTTAAATTTTGCATTTATGATTAAAAGGTTATAAATTAATTATAAGCACTTAAATAGAAATTAACCAATTCTAACCCTTAAAAATGAAATAATGTTGTGGTTCATTTACTGAAGTATATTTTTTAATTTTTTTCTGAAGAAATAATTTAGCGTTTGCATTTACATTGATTGACTGGTGCGGAGCACCAGGAACTTAATCCCATATCTCCTTCGTCCTGATGAGTTTTGCGGCAAAAGCCACAAACGAATATAATATTTATCGAAGTGCAAGCACCTCTAAAATATAGCGCAAAGCTATCGACGTTACTGGAAATAACTAAGCTTTTATTTATTACCTTTATTATCTTTTCACCTGAAATTTTTCAATATACTCGTAAGATATTATCAGTATAAGCAGTTAATTGAATTGAAATTTTAAATAAAAAGATTTAATTTAATTTTTTAATGTTTCTTTTAGACTTTACAATAAGGATAAAGATAAAACATTATCATTTAAAAAACGTAATAATCACGTATTCTAAGTGAAAGATTAAAAAAAATTCAGACTGAAATTTAGAAATTAACTACAAAAATTTTCTACAAAAGTTGGGAGTAGTTCATCAATCCGGACAGCAATTTGAAAAATTGTTACTGGCCAGGATGAGAGAAAGCGTTCCAAAAAGCAATAATAATCTTCTTATTCTTAGTGCCATATCTTTTTAGCCGTAGGCTGTTAATCTGGCCTATATAACTTTATTGAGCGCTACTGCTAAAGATCTCCGCTAATGTCATGCTAGCTCATTGCCTCAAGTTTTTCAACCATGAGTTTCTTCTTCAGCCTGGTCTTCTCTTTTTTGCCTTACCCTGTATTATCAGCTATAGCAGGTGGTATTTATAGTTTCTTATTATGTGCCTAAACCCTAAAGTAATTTATCTTTACTTCTTTAACGGTTTCGAGAACTTCTTTAATTTTTCCTATCAGAACCGTATCATTTGTTAAGTGGTATTTTAGCATTTTAAGCCTAATCTGTATATTTAGCTATAAGTTCCATAAATCATTTCGTAAACTGTTAAACTTGTTCCAGGCTTACTCAATTTGAATTTTTATTTTTTTGCTGTGGTCTCATTCTTCGTTTCTCCGGATCTTCAGTGGCATTTCAAAAAAGTTCTTTCGAATATATTGTCGTGTTCTGACGAACAACTCTTTAAGGTCCGTGCTCAATTTGTCAGAGTTTGCAATATGAGACTCTCCCAAGGAGCGAGTTCAATAGAGATTTTAAAATTTCCACAAGTAAATAACACAAAATTATGCAGGGCATTAACAAAAATTTACTTAGACGAATGTTGGTGCTAATTAATGTCTTGATTACAAATAAAAACGAAATTTTTGTAATTAAATCAAATTCAACACTAAAATAAACCAGATATTGACGTGATCTATTCACAAGTTCACATTTACTATTTCAAATTTATAACTATAACTTGTAAATAAATCGTACGTTGTAATTACTAAACAATCTGAAAATAAAAATAATTGTGCACATAATAAATTAAAATTGTTTGATTTAAATGTTCGCGTCCACCTGTAATTGAACGCGTAATTCATAGCTGGACGCAGCTATCGGTAGACACAGTAGTTTGTTATGACGAACATGCACTACACGAGTTTATTGAAATCATCGTAATAAAGTCATTTGCAACAACGAACAAGATTAATCCAATAATTAAATAGTTGTAACAGTACTTTAAAATTAGTACAAATATAAAGTTAATTTGTTATAAACGAAGATTCCATGTTTGAAAAAGTGTGTCTTGTGTATAACCTCAAATTCTTCAAACTCATAATTTTTAAATTCCAGATAAATAATGTTGAAATAACGAAAAATAAAAGAATTCAAATTCTACTTATCGTATGGATGACTTCCAATAATTCAATTATAAGAGGATAAATCGTGATGAGATTTCATAAAATGAACGGCCATCATTCCAGTTTATCAGGTAAATTTTCCAAATTTTACATTCATAATTCACAACTTATTTGCAAAATCGCTACGTTTTCAAAAAATTCATCGAGAATTTTATTTTCTCCTCGAGTTCACTACTTTATGCCTTCGCTTCTCAGTCAGCAATCCCTTCTCGCACCAAAATCTTTCACTTCCTGTCTTTTCCAGGTTTTTGGAAAATCGTGTCTCACGCCGATTGGTCATTTCAGCCAGCCAAATTTAAAAATTTTATAAAAAAATTAAATGTTACCAATTTAATTCAAATTTAAATTGCTTGCAACACCATCTAGTTCAATTAGCACAAATCCCAAAATTACAAATTTCTTCGTACGCACTCACTTTCGTTTTAAAAAGGTAAGTAATGCAACAATACAAAAAAAAATTTAATTAAATAGAACGTCGTTCCATCTGGTTAATTTAATTTCTTTCAGGTTCTGGAACAATACTCCACCCATAAAATCTCGTTTTCAGCATACCAAACAATAGGTACAATAACTGAATACAAATCAACCATTCATCCGAGTAAATCAAAATAATCTCAAATTTGAAAAAAATACAAAGTTGGAATCTCGATTGTGGAAACTTTAAAATGACAATAGTTGGCCCCACAACAATATGTTGAATAGTTTTAGAGACCAGCAGCCTGGCGTAAATCAAACACGGATAGACTAGAAAGCGGGAAACGGCGGTTCTTAGCATCCTGGTTGCGGCGAATATGTGCTGTGATCTAAAAAGTTCAAAGTTGATTTGCGAACTACTTGCCAACCCGTCTGCCCAGCGCGGTAAGTTATAGGCAGAGCCCGTTCTTCCCCCCACTTGGGGGGAGTTTAAAAAGGAGGCCTACATCAAATAGTAGATAGAGAAAAGGTTGAAAAGAAGAAGAAAAATTTTGGAGACAATATTCAGCCCTGTCTGATAGCTCTACATATATCAAATTCTTCAGACATTAAATGTCTGAAAAAATCAAATTTTGATTTCCTATTTTTAAGGGTGATTTTGGTTTCTTGTATAGATTTATGATAATTTGTCTGTCTTTGTTGTCTATTCCAGATGATCTTAGTATTTCAAAGAATTCGACGAGTTTCACCTTGTCAAATGCTTTTTTAAAATCAATAAAACACGCAAACATATCACAATTCATATTTCGGTACCTGCACACTGAACAATGTTTTTCTGGGGCCCAGTCCTTTTCTGAAGTTAAATTGCATTTTTCATCTATTTTTTCTGTATTCAAACATGAATTACTTTCAAAAACATTTTTAAGACATGGCTCATTAACGAGATCATTCGGTGTTTTTTTACACTTTTTGGAATTTGCTTGCTTTGGTAGTGGTATAAATGTCGATTTCATCTAATCGTCAAAAATTTTGACTGGTTCATATAGTACATACATCGTTAGAAATATTTTTATAATAACTTCTTGTTTTTCACTTCGTCTGGTCTAAACGATTTTCTTTCTTTTTGCTTGTTTTATGGCTTGCATGACCTCTTCTATTTTAATGTTTGGGCAGGTTTTTATCCCGCTGTTATCAGTTTTATTATCGTCATCTTGAAACAATTTTTCTTTGTACTCTCTCCATAACTGCAGCTTGTCTTCAGCAGTATACCCACCTCTCTTCTTTTGACCATCCCGCTGGTTTTTTTATTTTTTATGTGAGTTAAAGATATCATGCTTTTCATTCAGTACCTACCTATATCTTTCAAATTTAATTTTGACCACATTTCATTTGCTTCTTTGATTTGTCTCACTTTAATTTTTGCTTCAGATTTTAGATTTATTTACAATTGGCGTGGTTTAGCACTAGAAACTCTTAACTTTATTTTTTATTAAAAAGAACATCATCTTGCGGAAATTATTTGAAAACTTTCATATATCATAACCAAGTTCTAACTTTTCAACGTTTTACTTTTAGTGAAATCTGAAGGCTTCATTAGCTCTTCAAAGTATTTAATTAAAACACAAAATCATCACAAAGCAATTTCCTACCGTTTACTGGAGAAAACTTTATGTCTCAAAGTAACATCTACGTGTGTCAGAATTGGTCCAATAAAAGTTTTTTTTCTTCTACCTCAGAGAATTATGAAACATTTTTAAACAGGTTTTTTAAATTAAATTAAAACTGTAAACATTTTACATAAAATAAAATTCCATTATTCTAGCACTTTAATACTTTCGCATATTCCTAAGTAGAGATTTTTAGCACTTGCAACCAGAAATAGGCAACCTGATTTTTTCTGTTTGTATTTTAAAAATTGTTAAGGTCTACAACTTTTATTTTTACTTGTTATATTATTGAAAATTAACCATGGCACGTGAGATATTTGATGGGAAAATTTTGTGAATCATAGCAACTAACCAAAATTATTATTGATGAACTATTTTTCCAACTACCTAAATATTTATTTTTGATTGGTATTTTTGAGTTATATTTTTTTTAACACACTAAAAAAAATAATTGTAAAAAAAGAAATTTAAAAATTACTTCATAAGTTCTAATATTACGAAAATTCTAAGTAATTAGAAAATCTTAATATACCAAGTTTCGGAAACTAAAGAAATAATTATTATCTTTCACATTTCATAGTTAAACTTTTCAACAAATGACGCTGTAATTTGACAAAGTAAACCTTTACAAAATTTTCAGTGCGTCTAACTTGAAGTTTTTCAGAGCTGAAAAGTTCGGCTCATATCTCAATACGGGTCAAATCACCTTTAGAATTGACTCGAACAAGTGAATAATGTAAGAGAACTTTTTATTTGTAAATTTTCAAATAGTTTTTATGTAGGCACATCGATGAATTCCTACTGATTAATTTTATCTCGAGAAAATGAATAATAGTAATCACGTCATTGTTCGTAGAGGAATAAAATGTTATTCGCTTTGTTAAGAAATAAAAGTTTTATAGAGATGTAATCCCCTAAGGCAAAAGTTAGTTAATTAAATTTTCAGGTGATTGAAATAATAAATTATGTAATAATAAGATCTAGAATCCAGTCCATCCATAAGCAACTTTTATGTTTAACAACCGCATCTGAAAACTTGTACTAATTTACATTAGGTTCATTCTATTAATTTTTACAGATAAACAACAATTTCAGTTGAAGAAGTTGCATTATTGTGCATTTAAATAAAGTTTGTTTAACGAGGTTAGTTCTCTGGGGATATTAAATGCATTTGATTGTGTTACAAGTTTATATTTTACTATTAAGTTTATGTATATTGTGACAATAAAATATTTCGCATCACATTTTGAAAATATTGCAATGATTTTCTGTTGTAAAGAAATCTACAGACCGTGGAAAATTTCAGTTGATTGACGACAGTAAAAAAATTATTTTCGATATAAAGCTGAAATATCTCAGAAACGTAAACGTATTCATAATAATAAAAGAAAAGTAAACATTTTGTCATATCTACTGACATGATGATGTCGGAAGTGGGCGCGTCAAGCACTCAATGGATTAGTTTGTCTTTGGACAGGATACGACATTTTATCTCCGACTTTCAGTATATTTCTTTTGACTTTCCTTTTGTTACCATCCTACACAAAAGCTTAAGCGTTTTCAAATTAGAAATACAATTTATAATACTTGAAATTCTTTTAAATAAATTGGAACTTTACTTATAAAAATTTGTAAAAAAAATTTACACGAAGGCTGCCAAGTGTGTGCACATAGGTCATTCAAGTCAGAATTTGAGTATCAAATTCCAAAACATTACTTTCGCTTGATTCATTCTAAAATAATGATAAGTCCTCAAACAAATTTTGTAATTCATCAAAAATTGACATGATAAAAAGGCTGATAATGGAACTTAATAAAAACCAAAAAAGTTGTATAATAAGAAAAAGCACAATATAAATTTAAACTGTAATTCAGAAGAGATCCTAAATTGTAGTCATCAAAAACTTTAGCAATCCTTTTTCAATTTCACTCCAAGTTATACATTTTTATTGGATGATCCCATCGTCTTTTAAAGATTATCTGACCACGCTTTTTCGTTTAGAATAAACATTTAAAAAAACTACACCGTCAAAAAATTGCACATAAATTGGTTTAAGAATCCTTCAAATTTGAATTGAATGATTAATAGCTTATACTTGGAACTTTTTAAAATTAACGCTGGAAACTTTTATAATATAATAATAAAACTAAAAGCGTAGTGTAATGTACTAATGGTTTCTAAAATAAGTAATTTATTAAGGTTTTTTTTTATTTTTTTATTATTTAATTTTTTGTTTATTTAACTCAAAAGAAAATTTGTTAAAACACGATTCAATTGGTCCACATTGCTATGATTGACAGTTCTACTTACAGGGTTATTATATCCTTTGATAATATTCAATATACAGTAAATGTTTGCAGCTGATACTTACATCCTGTCTATTCTTGTTTGCAACTAATTATAATGGAGCTTTGAAATTATTGTATATAGCAAATCGTTTAAAAATTTTTGATTGTATTGTACATCTGAAATAATTCAGTTGGTACGTTTTAGTTATTTTAAAAATAATTGAAACATTGTCCTTGAGGAATTGATGTAAGTATGGCGACTTCATTTATCTGTAAAGCAGGACCAACTTTCCGGCTAGTTCTTAAAGTAGCAGTAAGCGAGAGCCATAAGTCAATCCAATTTTATTTAAAAAAAAATTTTTTTACTCTAAAGTCTAAACTGATGTTGAATTACTTTTAAATATTTTAACAGAAAAATAAATTTGTAATTTGAGCAAATTTAATTAAATAATCAATCATAAAGACACATAGATTAATTTTTTGTTAACTCCGCTGTTATGTGGATGATGATGCTATCCAATTCAGATCGACCCATCAGTATCAGTATATAACAGTTACTAGAGGAGTAAACTTAGAAATAGATTAGATAAAGTAGAAGTAGATAATCCAAAGCAAATTTCAAACTTAACACTTGGTAACGCAATGTGTCTAAATAATTAATTAATAGCTCACACAAATGCGTTTAACCATCAAGGAGATTTACTCAACAGCAATAATTCTACAGGTTTCCAGATTTTAGCAATAATAAATTAGCATAATTACGAAAATTTATTTCTACAGATTTTGTGTGTAGTACTTTAGCCATTTTAAAATGAGAAACCACCTACACATAAGAAGATAAAGTGCCCATTAGATACCAAAAATGCACTTGCATCACCAAATCTATTTCCACAAAAACCTAGAAGATTAATAATCGTAACTTTCGCTAAGGTAAATTACTTTTTCCGAAAGTAATTAAACAATTAAAATAGTTAGAAGCGCACGACACGTGATTTTAGATTAGATTTTCAGTATTGGTATGTTGCTCACGTTAACATCACACCGTAAAAAACTATTTATCACATGTAATGACAAACTAAACCTCTGCAGCTTGAAAATAAATTTGGAACAAATGCGAGTCTTAAGAAAAAAACTAGAAGAAATTTACAATTTGTAACTCAAATTACATTGAAATGTGACAAAAATATCAATAATATTTTGTTGCTGTAACAAAATTACTGTTATAATAATCACAGAAATCCAAATTATTTATAGGTTTAGATAATACGAAACCGAGGTCATCCATAATGCTAATTTAAATGTACATTTTAACTGCTATGCTACATTTACGAACTTAAGGCTCCCACAATGTAAACAATTTTAATCAAGAATGTTGTTGAAGATCGTATCTATCTTTTGATGAATTAGTTGGCCTCTTGCCCAATTTTTTTTTAAGTTTTGAAAAACGGGTTATTAGAAGCAGCAGGGGTTGTTTACATGTTGAAGGAAGACAAGCTAAATCATTTAGGTTAAGAGGTTAAGAAGAGCGTTATACGAACAAAGGTGGATTTTGACAAGTCCGGATCGACGAGAGGGAAAGGTAATTAATATAATATATTACGGTGATTGTGTTGTACTATTTCGATGAACTAAAGAGTTAAATGCAATAGATACGCAAATTCTCTGTACTTATACATTCCAAGTTTAACATTTTCAAAAACTTAAATTAGTTCAGTCAGAAGATGAAGTACCTTGTTTGCAATTGAAGACTTTGTGACATTAGTAAGATTTTTGATTTTAATGAACATTACAAAAAATAAAATAAAATTATTAGTTGATAGGTATAATGAATTGTAGGAATTCCTAAATAAAGGAAGGTTATACTTCCCTTCATAGATTTCTTAAAAATTATAATGTGGCGTCATAAATTAATCAATTAACCACCCTCGCAAAATTTTTTTTGCAGAAACAGCTCATAGGTGCCTACAAGATTAACTAAGTTAATGTCATTCTGAGGTGTATAAATGTATCGACATATTAAAAGTAATTCAAGTGGCCGTGACATTTATTATAAAATGCTATTTTCTGCTTATCAATTAAAAGAATTAAGAAAGTAATTGTAAATGATGAGCATACCACTATTCGTAGTTTTGTTAAACATTAACAGAAATTTACTATAATTTCGAAATGGGACAATAATTTAATTGTATTTTATTATCAACGTAAAATGTATAGTAGTAGCTATAACCTTTTTTTAAATAATAAAATATTTTTTAATGTTGCATTAACGATGTAAACTGAAACAATAATCATATTGCAATGATATAAAAGCTTTTGCGAGAAACTGAAATTTTTCGCCATGGTTTCTTTTATACCTGTTGCATTAAATAAAAAATTACCTGCTAGCTAAGTTGGTGGAGTAATAAGTCCCAATGATGGATCCTTATCAGGTGGTGGATAAATTAAAATTCATAAAATACGATAACAAATAAAATTATAATTAGGTGAATAAGTTGGTCGTCACACAGATATGATAAAAATTAAACATTAAATTTTCTTTGAAGCCGTATAAAAGAAATTTCTGTGGGTCACAATAATTATGAAAGCGATATTTACTAATCAAAATTTTTGCTGCACTTCCACAATTATAAAAAAAATCCATCAAAATTATTTACAATAAAACAAAATTTTCATAATACACTCCATGTTTACCGTCTATAATAATCAAATTTAAATAAACAAAACTGATTTGCAATAACAAATTCAACCAGCAGTTGCACCCACACGGATGGCAAATGTCCACGCCTACGCTGCCAGTCGAATACTCAATGGCAAAGTTCCCAGTAATAACAAAATAAAATAACTACGGATATCTTCTTGTGAAGTCAAAACTGTCACGCAATTGTTAATAATTCCAAAACTATTTACCATCTCCTGCAGCAATTCTTGCGACAATGGCGCCTCTTAAACTGAAGTTGCAAAAATAAAAACATTGAAAAGAATAATCGGAAAAACTGCACCATTTCAACATTTAATTCAGAAAGCATCAATTGCAGTTCAGTTTCGTCAATATTTCCTGTCTTACCACTGCCGATTTAGAGAGTTGTGCGAGGTCAAATACCAAGCAGCATTGTAGAGCTAGCCAGAAAAGTTAAAGTTAAACTTCAAACTGTCTAACAAACGCATACCAATGATGGACAAAACCAGACTAGTAAAAAATGCAAGACATGGTCGTCTAAAAAAAAACAAGAAAAGTGGGAGTCCAAAAAAAAGATAGCGAGGTAATCTGCAACTTATCACGAAAACGTTGGTTACAAATAGAAAAATTTATCTTAAAGAATGAGAAGAGGAAGAAGAACCTATTTGGTGCTGCTGTTAAAAGAACAATTTTTATTTTTTATGTTTTGATGAATTGATTAGGTTCAAATTTTGTATTTCATAAATCTGGCAATTTTAATTTTGTTTTAGTAAAGCGTAAGTCACAGATCCAGTTGAGAAAAATCTGATAACTATACAGGGACCTGCGGAATAATGCTTTGCTCTAACATCCTGTATGTAAAATTGAAAATATTATATTCCTTATAAATTATCCGCTACTGATGACTGTGCCAATACCTCGTGCATTTGATCAAATCCTGAGCTACACAAATCGTACTTTTTGAACCGGAATAGTTTAATAGTGTATGTCTTTTTTTTTAGTAAAAACGCAAATAGCTTTTATTGTTATTATTTTGTTGGATTGTCAGATATCAGTCAAATGTTTTCTTTAATTTTGAGACTCTCGACTCCACAACTTGATCGACCCCTTAAATATCTTCTTCTTCTTCTTTTTCTTTATTAGCGTTTTTTGTTTTACATCCATTTTTGGATATACGCCTCTTCAAGTGTTCAACTTGAAGGTTTAGGCCATATCTTCCCACGCTGGCCTAGTTGCGGGTTGGGAAGGGTTTTATAGTCCGCAGATCAATTTTGGACTATTTAGCTCACAGCACATATCTGACGCAACCAGGATTAGAACCGCGGTTTCCCGATCTTTAGTCTATCCGTGTTTGATTTACGCCAGACTGCTGGTCTCTTAAATATCTAATAATTAAAAAAACATACCATTCCTCCTACATTTAAAAAATGTTCCACGTCTTTTCATTTCCATTTTAGGAATTACAAAAGTTTATTTACAACTATTTACTTTACAAAAAAATAAATAATTATTGTTTATTCTGTTTCTGTCTGGATCTTTCCAACCACATGTTATGGTTCATTTTAGAATACGTTAATACACACGGTAAGAACCCAGAACTATAAGTATCGTATTATGTATAAATATCCTGTTTATTATCTCAACAAACATATAGAAATTTCATGTATGTAGTTCTCTGCAATAACCTCATTGTATAGTGAGGCTATAACACTTAACTGGGTCTAGACCACCACATGAAATTGAATAAGCTGAAGTACAAACGGAGCTAAATATGTTGTAAACAGAAAAAGATGGTTTGAATTCCGTTTAGCATAAAACGTTTCGTTTGCAATAACAATGTAATGTAAACGATATTAAATTTCTTATGTAGTGGTCTATTTGTGGTGTTGTGACAGCTGGTGTATTCAAAAATCATTTAAATAATAATATCCACTTTAAAATAAAATCGTTTAAAAATCCATTAGGGAAACAATAAATTATTAAATACTACCTACATATTACTATTTAAATGTTTTTACATTATTACTAAATAAATTTAGATTATCCGAACATTCGATAAATCGATCAACTTTTAAAATAAAAATTATGTGATTTACATACCCACCGATGACTAGGAGAATGGGCTCAAAAGTTAACTATATCACTGTAACTTAAGTTTATAATTTGGTCAATTCTTCAAGCCCCACGACCCAGACACGCAATAGCGTAAAAGCAAACCTAAAGTTACACTGTACTAAACACAACTGAAAAGTATTTAAAATTTATACTATTCATAAAATGAACGTACATTTAATCATGTAGTACTACTAAATTATAATAACAAATATGGGTACGGGTGCGCATTTTCATTTTGATTGTTTACGGGGAGGGCGCACGCCCGAGCGTCTTTTAAAACAAAGTACGCTTGTGTTACATTAGTGTCTTTCCATTTAATAAAAATTTTGACACTTTCTGGAATTGGAAAAAGTTGACATGATCCACAAGAAGGAAAATGAAAGAAATATTTCTAGATAGCTAGCAAAAAAAAGTTTTTTATTTAATTTTTATGATAATATTCCAGACACAATACAAAAAACTGTATAAATACAACGTCAATCATAATAAAACAAAAGTTTTATCCGCAGATAAGAAAACATTAAATTGGTGGAACCAATTTATCGTAAACGATTATTTTACATTATTAATAACTTTGTTTTTGGAGATTGATTTTCCCAAGTTTGTATTTCTTACTTTGTGATTAAAAAAAAAAAAATCTGTGTTGTACAAAATAGTAAAATAAATAAAAGTATTTTTTTACAAACAAACAGTATCTAACAATTTTGAAACCATCTCAAGATCAACTAAAAATGTATGTATTCATCTTTGATGTGAAAAACAGGAAAACGCTGACAATGTAGAATTTATAGCAACGAGAAACTGATATCTAAAGCTTCAGCATTGTTGTGCTAAATTAACCATGAAAAGTCGTGATCGCAAAAAAAATATACAAGCGGTTTTTAGTTTAGCGGTAGTAACTTTTATCTGCAATATTTAGTATTTATTTTCTATTGTGTATTATAATCGTAGTATTATTTATGAACACTATCAATTCTCGTCATTCATTTAAGGTTCTTGTTGTAAAATATTGCAAATTATTAAAAAAAAAAAATCAATTTTATTGAAGTAGTTCACAAAGTTATATAATTATAACCTCAAATTTAAATATTTGGCACTACAAACTTAGAGGACTTGGGAATGACCAGAATTGACACATTAGACCTGAATTATCAAAGCTGAATGAAGCTTCAATTACTTAAACTGTAATGTAATTATACCTGACCCTCAACGATGGTCGATAAACCAACCCTAAGCTGGTTATAATGCTTCCTTTATTTACTAATCCTATCAAAATTTAAAATAATGAATTGGTCGGATAATTGTAGAAAATCTAGAACTAAAGCTCGCAGTTAGTAGTTTATAAAATAATTGCTTGTTAATAATTTGATGAAAATTATGTTGAGTGGGTGAGTGCCGGCTTGTTCATAATTAGTCAAGCTTATGGGGTCGTAAAAGTATATTAATACAATTTAGGTTTGAACAGATATTAATTACGTAACATTTCTGTGTATTATTCGAAGTGAGGGCATCCTCTTGCTAAATTGGTTTAATCTAATCCCAAGTATTCTGAAGAGTATTTAGGTTGTGTTTACTTCCCAAATGAAAACCTTCAAATATTTCACATTAAAATTCTAAATATTAGCTTGGTTTATGAAAACATGTCCATAGATCTTTCATCGTAATTAAAGCAATTTGGGTAAAATGCAAATTCAGTTCATGCAAGTTCAGTACCTGGTGACAGTTTTTTCGATTTAAATTACTTTAACATTTAAAAAATACATCTACCAAATAATTAAATTTTCAGTCCAAAGTGTACCAGTGCGTGTCAATTTATAAATCTGTTTTTAATAATTTTAAATGCAAGCATTTTAAATAATCAGCAAACCGAGAGGGAGAGCATCAAACCAAAACCACGTACTAAATTTGGTGATAACTACAGCAAACATAAATTAATACCGAATTTTGCATTTTAATTGAAAAATTCTTTACGAGCTTTACCAAATATTTATTTTAATGAGGTCTAATGCACCAAAAGTGTAAATCGACTCTGTTATATTGGTACTTTAAAATGTTTATCCACAAAACTTGTATTTTTATATGAAATACGTAAGATAGTTTTTATTGCAAGTCATGGCGCAGTACACGTTAAAAATTTAAAAAAATCAATGAAAAATTATCGCTGAATTTTATCAAGCATACAGTAGCTTTAGTGTACCGCTACACGAATAATTATACTCTATGGTGGGACCATAATCAAGATTAATTATTTTTGGGGTTCTTTGTACTAAATTTTTTTTCTAAAGTCTCAAGTGAATTAATAAATTACAAATTTTATTTTTTTTACCTAGGGCAGTTTTTATAATAAATGGTGGGTAGGTTTTGTACTTCAAGGGTACTTTTCAGGAAAAGCAAAAGAAATTATTCAATGTAGTTGAAACTTTAAAAAATCACCACGGTTTCTATAATCTTTTTCAATTTAAAAGTTTTAATTTACTTGTTTAGTTTTCTGTGACCGCTTTTTCAAAATTGTTTTAGCTGCAAATATGTGATTTTTAATTAATATTTATTTGCTTGTAATTTTTAATGAAATTTGGGTTTCTTGCATAATACAGGATGTAGTACATAACAGGTGTTTTTAACTGTGCGGCACTTAAAAATTGCGGCATTGTTATTAAGTTTCTCATTGTAGACTATACAATTCGTTACGTATACGCTAACAACGGGATCCTGACTTTTCATTTTCTCAACTTCAAACTCTGTAAAGTATGTGCTATTTATCCTAGAGTCGAAATTTTCATACATAAATGGGATAACACAGCGGATGTTATAAGCTACCAGAGGAGAGCAAAGTTAACATGCCTTGTTAGTGTTTCAGCTGTTTAAAATTTTTAACAAGCTTATTTTATTTTCCAGGTTACCAAAAGTATAAAGTTACGTCAGAATTTAATTTAAATTTTGCCCTTGTAATATATTGTTCTTTTGCTGTTTAAAAAACACTAGCAAATATATTTTTGACTAGATTAAATAGGGACGCAAAATATCAGTGGTACCCCCCCCCCTTGTCTTGCCTGATGATTCCTTCTTAGTCTACCCTCTGCTGCAGTTGATGTTTTATTTACAACATTTTAGTTCACCACCACGAGTTTGAAGTGGAAGCTAAGATAAGTAGAAGAAGATAAGCTTTCCCAGATTTAAAAAAAAATAAAAAAAAGATTTAAAATTTTTTTTTGCTGCTGCGCTCCAGCTCATACTGAGAGGGAGAATAATCACACTAAAAAATAATAGAAGTTCTTAAAATTTACTTTCATTTTCTTTTTGTAGTAAACCATGATTATGGCGTGAATGCTATATTTATGAATTAAATACTAACGAATTGGTGCTTACTTGTTTGTAACTCAGTTATCTCTTTTATTGAATTGTCATAAACGTCCTTGGCTATGTACAACAGGTGTCCTCAAGAAAATCCTGCAATAAAAATACGACAGCATTAATAGAATAATAAACATTATTTTTAAGATAAACAAATAAATGTACGGAATTGTATTTTGATCCAAATGTTAGTACTTTGCCATTACGTCGATCAAAATATTCAAATCAGTTCACTTTGTACATTTCATTATTGGGAAAGCATCAACTGAATTTCCTCTGAATGGATGCAAATCAATTTTTAATTGCAGGACAAACGTGTACGAATTCTAGCTCTCATTCCACCGAATGAATAATTTAAACTTTTTATTACAGAAACAAGATATTAAACTGCTTTTGAATAGAAAGTTTGTCATAGCTAAGGAAGAATGAGTTGCATATATTAAAGTATATGGTAGAGTATAAACGAGAGTGCTTTGTGTTGTAGAAGGACCAGACTGAGAATCAAAGCAATCCATTATCCATTTATAACTTTAGTGTTCGTGACGTTCTCATAGTTAAATTGGTGTATATTCTGAACCCGGCTTGCTGCTTCTAACTTGAATTAAATTGGTTGAAAATATAATTATTAATTTTGGATGATTAAAGTGATATGGTTTAGGAGCTTTTTGAATTTTGCAATATTTAATTAAATCTTGTTTAACACCAATTCATTATAC
This sequence comes from Rhagonycha fulva, assembly GCA_905340355.1. Taxonomy (NCBI): domain Eukaryota; kingdom Metazoa; phylum Arthropoda; class Insecta; order Coleoptera; family Cantharidae; genus Rhagonycha; species Rhagonycha fulva. The sequence goes on from HG996556.1 coordinate 44,887,909, forward strand.
CCTGGCTTTACTTCAAGTAGATTTTCAAATGCTTTAATTGCGGTTGAATCGAATCCTTCAAATTAATTTTCATGTAAAATTAAGAAATTTTTGTTTCATCTGAACAGTGCTAACACTTCGTGACATATCGTTAATGTGATGGATTGGAACTTTAAAGTTTTACGGTATTCAAATATTTAACAGTGCAATCAATTAAAAATAGAAAAGTTAATTTATTTTCCCGATATATTTGCTTCCAATTTTTCAACTCACAAATCGTTTTTCAATTGGCCGCTTTTCATTTAGCTAAATAATGTAGTATTATGCAAAAGAGGGCATAAAATTACATTAACTACCTTTTATTTTCAAAACAACAATACAATGTGTTATAGAGTATTATGATTTATAATTTATTCGGGTAAAAATAATTAATGACGTTAATGCATTATAAAGGTTGTGTGATTCATTGAGCAATAAAAAAGTTATTTATTTAAGCTAAAGATAACTGGTACCTAATTCATTGATGTAAATCAACTAAATACTTTACATTAAATATTTGGAACATTATGCACGTTTTCACATTTAGAACTCATCATAAGTAACATTAATAATAATTACAAGTAGAGCTAGCTTGTAATAATTGGATCTGTTAGATAAGTTTTTAACAATTATAGGTTTTTATATATGGCCTTAGTCTGCGTACACATTAAACGCTGGTTTTTGATTCCGACTTACCCTCTAGAGCTTTGAGTCTTTATCCACATGGGATTGCAAACAGTCTCTCCAGAAACTGGCCAAGGGCGACAAAATTTTCCTTCATTGGGTACAAAGTCATGAGAGAAATTAAGGGCAATTAAAGAGCTGATCAACAAATTAAAAAGTTGATCAAGAGCAACTGTACCAGAGCCATTATGTAGGCTATTTAAAACGCACAAAAAACTAGAAATTTGAAAATGGAAGGCGCAGAGCAAGAAAACCCTCTAGATAATACACCAGTACAAGCAGGGAAAGAAATTTATAGAGTACTCGACTCTTGAGCTACAGCCGTAGAGTGATGTAACCGCTGGTTGAGTACAGAGCGGAAATTCTAGGTTCAAATCGCGGATTATACAAAATTTCTTAGCTCGGCCTTCTAGTGGACATCCAGATGCTATGGTAAAATCGATATTGATTGATCTGAACTTTGAAATATGGGAACTAATCCACCCACCAATCGGATTTGTAATTCTTAAACAGGAAAAGCAATATTCTACTTAGAATGTGAAAAGCTCCAACTCGATTCTTAAGGCAAAAAATATTCTTCTTTTATCAAAGAACAAAATTAGACTCATTTTGAGGTTGCTTACTGGACATTGCCAAGTGAGATATCACCTCAAATGTGCTCAATCCAAGCACAATCTCTGCAGCTGTAACGCTTTATTCTCGACTCGGGCTAAAATATTTTAGACAAACACAGCTGACACCCAATGAGATACAAATAAAACCTCTCTGCAGCATTATATATTTTGGTAACAAAACTGAATTCAAGAAAACTTAATTAGGAGAGTTAAAAACAAAAGATCAAAGCTGGTCGTAGTTCTGAAAAGCTCTTGCAGCTAATCGACCCTTAAGTACAATAAAATATTTATATTTAATAGCGTTACTCTCTGTCGAATATTATAAAAAACACAGAAAAATAACGAAAAAATTGTAAGCCTTAAATTACATTTAAAGTTATTTTGATTTCAGTGCGATTTTTGATTTAAATTTTTTCATAAAAAGTAAATTTTGATAAAATATTTTAAAGCTACTATAAGAAATACACAAAAAATAACAAAAAAATGTTAAGCCCCAAATTGTATTACATTTACGGTTATTTTGATTTTGGTGCAATTTTTGATTTAAATATTTTAATAAAAATTAAATTTTGTTTCAATATTCTGAAACTTCTTGAAAGTACTAATGCTACTATAACAAACACAGAAAAAATAACCAAAAAATTTTAAGCCTTAAATTGTCATCCATTTGCGCATATTTTTATTTCGGTGCGATTTTTGATTTCAACTTTTTGATAAAATTTAAATTTTGTTCAAATATTCCGAAACTTTTTGAAAATACTAATGCTATTATAAAAAACGGGTCAAGGTAGCTACTAGGGTCCCGAAAATACAAATTTTACGATTGAAACCTCGAACTTTTCTGAAAGAGTATATTTTAAATAAGATAATTAAGGGAGACGCAATGCCTTAAATGCACCAGTTTTTTCAAAAATTGAATTTAAAAAAGATCGATTTTCACTGCAAATTTGAAGGTAAATCACACGTGATTAGTGAATCAATGCATTGTGTTGTCGGTACGCGTGCAGTTATGCATAATAGTGTTGCACTTGACAAATTTTTAGGACCAAAATTACTTCAGAAAAGGGTTACTTAAATTTAACGAACGATAGTTACTTTTTCGCGTGGATCCTACTCTTGCCATGGTGGTTTTAAAACGAAACTCAATCTAAAAATACCCCTAGGCCCGCGGATGAAGAAAAATGGTGGATCTTCGAGGGGTGAAACTCGTGAGAGTGGATTCTAAACGCAGGGTAGTTGTGCAAAGAAAAATCGACTTAAAGCACCCTTCGCTGCGCTCGGGCGCTTTAAGCCATTTTCCCTGCACATTTAGTATTGAAAACCATGATTTTTGTTTGGAGTGCACTGTTGCTGCATCTCAATGCAAGTGTCGCTCCGGTTATCCCCGCTCTGCGCAAAGCTAAGACCAGTTGAAAGTGCACGTACTGTCAATAGAATGAATTGATTCACCAATCCCGAGCGACTTTGCTTAAAATTTACTGTGAAAATCGAAGTTTTTAAATTCGATTTTTGAAAAAACAGGTGCACTTAGGGCATTGCGTTTCCCTTTATTCTTTTATTTAAAATATACTCTTTCAGAATTCATCGAGATTTCAATCGTAAAATTTGTATTAACGGGACCTCGATAGCTACCTGCAACCTAAAAAACTCATAAAACATAACAAAAAAATTTCGAATCCTAAATTACCTTATATTTAAGATGATTTTTATTTGATTTCGGAGCAATTTCTGATTTAATTTTTTTAATAAAAATTAAATTTTGTTAAAATATTTTGAAATTTTTTGAAAATACTAAGGTTACTATAAAAATAACAAAAACAATAACAAAAAAATTGTAAGTCTTAAGTTGCATTAAATTTAAGGTTATTTTGATCTCAGTGCGATTTTTGATTTAATTTTTTAATAAAAATTAAATTTTGATCAAATATTCTGAAAATTTTTGAAAATATTAATGCTATTATAAGAAACACATAAAAAATAACAAAAAATTCTGAGCCCCAAAATTATTTTGATTTCGAAGCGATTTTTGATTAAATTTTTTTAATAAAAATTAAATTTTGTTAAAATTGTCTGAAACCCATTGGAAATACTAATTCTACTATAAAAAAAGACAAAACAAAATAACGAAAAATTTTTAAGTCTTTAAGTTGCATTACATTTAAGGTTATTTTGATTTCGGTGCGATTATTGATTTAAATTTTGCTCAAATATTCTGATACTCTTTAAAAGTACGAATACTGCTATAACAAACACAAAAAAAAATAACCAAAAAATTTTAATCCCCAATTGTCTTACATTTAAGGTTATTTTGATTTCGGTGCGATTTTTGATTTAAATTGTTTAATAAAAATTAAATTTTGTTCAATTATTCTGAAACTTTTTGAAACTACTAAATGCTATTATAAAAAATACATAAAAAATAAAAAAAAATTCTGAACTCTAAATTTTCTTACATTTACATTACATTTTGATTTTGGTTATTTTGATTTCGAAGCGATTTTTGATTTAAATTTTGTTCAAATATTCTGAAACTTTTTGAAAGTACGAATGCTGCTATAACAAGCACAAAAAAATAACCAAAAATTTTAAGCCCCAAATTGTCTTACATTTAAGGTTATTTTGATTTCGGTGCGATTTTTAATTTAAATTTTTTAATAAAAATTAAATTTTGATCAACTTTTTGAAAAACGTTTTGAAAATATTAATGCTATTACAACAAGCACAGAAAAAATAGTGAAAAAATTTTAAAATGTTAAATTATTAACTCGTTGATATTAAATAATATTAAAACTTTAAAATATCGAGTTATTTAAAAATTAAAAAGCAATTAAAAAAAATCCGTTGTGATGACAGATGAAATAATCATCTGAAAGCTTAATAAATTTTTTAATTGATTTTTAATTTTTAAATAACTCGATATTTTAAAATTTTAATATTATTTAAAAAATTTAAACACTAAATTGCCTTACATTTAAGGTATTTTAATTTAGGTGCAATTTTTGATTTAAATTTTTTAATAAAAATTAAATTTTGTTCAAATTCGCCTTGTCTTACTCCGCATTTTACGTTAAAACTGTCTATTTCTCAATAATACAATTAACTAATATAAAAAAAGAAGACACTATGATTATTAGCACTTAATTTTTAATCGTTTAAAAAACACCTACATAAATTTGAACATTTATCCCTACCTAAATATCCCAACCTAAATTTGCTTGAAGAAAACTCTATGGAACTTACGCTTTAGATTGGGTGTGGCGAAGAAACAAAAAAGCAACATCAGCACTTGCACTATGAATTAAATCACGGTTTAGGGGTTCTATTGGCTTAAATTAGCCGAAAAAAAAGAGAGATGCACCCCTTTCTAGTAGCACATTTTTCCGACTTGAACCGGCCTGGGAAATATTTTTAATCAGTATAACGTTAGTTAAAATGCCCTGTAACGTGCGGAGCAAAGATGACGGAACGGAGCGCGTGGAGTGTTGATTTTGACATTGCAACTACATTCAAACTCAGATCTATATATCATCGTTAAATCAATTTAAATCCTTTCTAAGTACGATAGCTGGTGTTGTAGTGCACGGTATTTGCATAAATCTTTTGAATTTTTAGAAAAAATTATTCTCTATTTTCAAAGGTTTTTAAAATTTTAGTTTTATTATTGTTTTTTGCACAACTTCCGATCATTTTGTATTCTAAAAATGATTAAATTTGAAAAGCTGTTTTTCGTGCTACCCTCGTTCATGATATTGAAAATCAACCTAGTATTATGTACCTAACGGTTTTGAAGTTTCCAACATTAAAAATTATTAAAATTTGAAAACTTTTGCTTCTAAAATTGTTACACCAGTTCTGCTTACATATTTGAATTATAATGCAATTATTCCAGAATTTTAATTACAACATAAAAATATTTGTTTTCAGTTTGAGCGTAGCTGTAAAAATATAAATTAAATTTTAATCAACCTCAACAACGTAAAATATTGCACTTTAATAGTGCAGTATGTAAAGTATCTTTTCAAATCCTTGCTTTAAGTTCGGAAATTGTGGTGACGTGTACTCCAATGTACAATAAAACAAAAAGAAGTTCAATCAATAGCATCCTAGAACTTTAAGCCTGGAACTACTAGAAAGGTTTCAGCCTTCATTATAAGCACGAAAGATTCCACTATATAAAATTAAATTAGATTTGAAAAAGCTTTAAGATAAAATTTGTAATTATATCATTCTGTGAAAGATTTTCCCAACGATAAAAGATGCAAATAAAAAGTAACCCAGATTTTTTAGTTTCTAGCATACCAGGTGCATATTTTTATCTTTCTTCCCCATATTTCAAAAAACAAAAAGTACTTGGAGCTATTTTAAGTACTCTCATATTCCGAGCTCTTAAAGCTGGATTAAAAGGCTAGCTAAACCAATCTGAAAAGTGCTATAATAAAGGTAATTAAACCTGTAATCCAAATCACGTAATAGAGGTATCACTAACAAACTTTTTTACGAAAAAAAAACACCAAATTACATGTATACCTACTAGGTGCGTAGCATATCAGCCACATCAACAATAATTTAATTTTAACTTCAATCGAGCAATAAATTTAAGTTGAATCCTCAGCAAATTGTAATAATTAATATGTAACTGTCGTTGCTATTAAGGAAAGCCTTAAAATGTGTTCGGTAGTGTATAACTACTTTGAAATGTAAATTGCCATGAAAGTGTCATTAGATATGTGAGCTTAAGTTTAAGGGTTATTGAAAGTTGTGATTTTGCTTCCAAATTGGAATAGTCGAGAAATAATTACTACATAATTTAAATTGTACTTTGGAACATTCGTCCACTTAAACTGTGGGAAACCTTTCAACCTCTAAAATTTCCAAATAGGTTTAAAAGTAATTTAATTTATAATCGATGTATAACAAATAAGAAAAACCGTAATTGTTTTGTAAACTTTCAAGGTTTCATTAAATGAAAAATTGGTTTTGTTTTCAATGTTAATTGAAACTTCAGTATGAATTTTGGTAAAATTGAATGGAAATTTTTAGTGAAAACCCAAAAATGGCAATTGAAAGAAAAGCAACAATGAGCTATTAAATTATCAATTTTAATTAAATTGAGATAATTTAAAATGTACGGAATCGATAGTCGACCAATACAATTATTTCAATAATGCCCCTATACTTTACAAAGAGATATAGCAGAGCAGCAATAAATTTTCTGCATGGGAATTTTGCTGTAATGATGAGGATGTATTATCGATCATTTGTTCATATTAACGAAATTAATATGTATTCCAATAAATTACGTCAATCGAAAACAGCAATACGTCAGGATCAATCAATTCAAGCTATATATCAAAACGAAAAATCTTCATGAAAATGCATTAAAATGCTTTGTTCATGTAAATTTTAAATTACATCTATTGACCCTAATTGAGTTGGAACAGTTAGAACTTTTTATGGTTTTTCAAACAATACTAAGCAAATAATAGTTACAAAATTTGAAACGTACACTTTTGAAACGATGTAAAAACAGAACAACAGTAATAACTGATCAACTTGATGAAATGAGTTTACAAAACTTGTCTTTCACCGAAGGAAAGTTATAATAGTTAAGTCTGAATTATTATTTGAATTATTTATGTTATACAGGTAGTTTGGTGTAGTGTCTAGAGAGTTGCACTACATAGTACTCTACAGTCCATAACTTTACAAGTGAGGTTATGGAGATATGCCACTTATAAATGAGGTTATGTAGTAAACTTTTTTATGATGCAGAAAAGTTTATCTTTATAAATATATTGATTATAGAGTATCAGGTTATCAAGGATTCGACATTGCAAAAGAAGCTTTATCAAAAAACCATTTTATTAAAAAGGGACTTTATAAACAAAGCTGTACTGTACACAAAAATAAAAAATGCGACATTCGGGAGGATCAGTTTCGCGTTACAAGTTTAGTATCCGACTAGCTAAGAGGGTTTTAAATACAAATAAATAAAAAACATTTTTTTCATCCCGGAGCTGCTTACTCAGTCAGTCTTAGGAAAAGGTTTATCAAAAGAAATATGAACTCGCAAACTAAAGAAAACTGGGAGCTTGACAGAATTTTGTAGATGCTTTAGGGCTACGTCTATTACTTTATTAAATTTAACATTATATTTTATTTTAGAATACATTTATTTGATAAGCTTGACAATTATGTAAAACTTAGTTTGTTTCAAGTTATAGAAAAATGAATTCCATTAGTGGATAAAAGCAGGTAAAACTGTTTACTTAAACCTATATGAGGTTTCCATCACCTCCACTCCTTCGTCATTTACATATTGTCGATTAAAAAGCATTCGAATATTTACACTAAATGATACTAACTTCACTACCTATAAAAAATATTGTCATATTCTAAAATTAATACTAAAAGTCAAGACAAAAAGTAATAGTAATAGCAGTCCACTATTAAAGTTTTTTTTGGAAAATCACCCACCTCGTTTAAGCTCTTAATTTAATCGTTAAAAATTCACAATAATTGGAGTTTCTAAATATGAAAAACAACAGCTGTATACCGAACGGACGCGTTAACTGTTAATCTTTAGCACATGCACGGAGCATCTACCGACATAAGTAATACAGAGGTGCGCATTTTATATGATTTGTATTTGATTAATTGATTTAAATTGTCCACCTCATCATATAATTACCCCCATGATCTTCATACATTATATTATTATCAACTCAAAATCACATGTACTGAAATTTGAACCTTGTAGGACTTCACTAGAAAACATTAGACTTATAGGGTTACTCAATTATGTACATCAGCCTTATCAGGTAACTTGTAATTAGAGTTTTGTGCTGAGATATAATTTTAGCATCAGCCAATATTGCAAACATATTAAAGCAGTTCATAACAACTATGCTTTTGCAATTCATTTAATTGGATAATTTTTGAAAAACCAAGAACAAACGTTTATTTAATGTTATTCGTACATATTAATTATTAAATACCTAGGAATATGCAAAATGGAGAGAAGTTTTCCAAAGTTTGGTACTAAATAAACAGTATAATCATAGGAATAAAACCTTGATAAACCCAAGGGTATTGAAATTAAATTCAGCCAAAAACTTCTACAGGATACACTACGAACTATTTTATTTTTTCTTGAGATTTAAATTTACATCAAGACAGCAAATACTAAAGAAATTCATAGGATCAAAAATCACCTTGATATTATTAACCTTTACAGGTTTTGGGTTGCGTAAGTATGAAAAGAAATTGTACATCAAAATGGGTTTAGGTATATTAAATTTTAGAATACAATTAGTTACGGGTACGAAAGCTTCTATTAATTTCTGGAATTAAAATAATTGAATCCAAAATTATAAACCGCTTTTCTGAATTAGCGAGCTGTAAAAAATTGGTTGGAGCTCGACCCGCAAAACTATGGAACGCAGCCCGTGCAAAATAACTGGGGATGGAAAAATAACAATAGTAGCAAGGATTTGCTCTATTCAAAGAATTTATGTAAATGAAAAGCTTAAACCAATTTGATACGAAACGTAGCGGCTTCTTATGTGGTTTTAAAATTTAATTTAACACTTTAGTAATTATACAGTAGTATAAAATATAAAAACCATACTTTAATAAATAAAACAAAAATTAAAAAATAAATATGTATAGGGTGATTCTGAAAACATAAGTTTCTGTAAACCAAGTTAAATGGCATACATCCGTGGGTTAACATATAAATTTGTAATAATATCTTTTAAGTGCGCCCTCGGAATTTATGGCTTACTGCAGTTTTTAAATTTATTTCAAGCCTTTTATCTGAAAGTTTTATCAATATGTGTTTAATACTGAAAATGTGAGTTATAAATAAATTATAAATCTATAACATATAATTCAAATCAAATCTAGCTCAAGGCAAAAATATTTTTTGGAAAGGTAAATAAATACAACACACAAAAATGTGTTTTTAAAATAAAATCAATTTACTGAAACTTTAAATTTAATTGCTAGCGATGCCCATTTCAGGTGTACTCGTCGCACCGTTCGTGATTTTATAGATTTTCTGATTGAAATCCTGCCTGATACAACTAATTTGAGCTTCAAACAAGAGCAAAATTGCTTTAACTTTCATAGATCGATGTTCTCAAATTGTGGTAATTTATTTTATTCAGATAGATGAACTGAGTGAAATAAACCCGATTAGAGGTCACATCTGCACTATTACTTCAAATTATTCAACACTGCACATTTTATCTTTCAAAGCGTTTCGTGTATTAATTTACCCTAGAAATTTGTATATCAATAGATAAGCTCAATTTGTTTCCATAAAACGAAATAAATATATTCAAAACATAAACTTCCTTTGAAACTTTGCAGAAAGCTTTTTTTTTTTAGCTAAGCGAGTATATTAAGTTTTAAATTTCTTTTTAAAGATTGACAACTTTCTCAAAGTTTTCAATAACACGTTTTTCACTGTAGGTACGTATTACAATTTACATTGAATTACATTTCTATTTACATGAAACGATGAAACTTTTAAATTTCTTTTCACCTCAAACCAATTTTTGCACTTAAACTTTATCAGTAGATAAAATTATAAAGCTTGTAAAATTATAAATTAACGAACATTTCGTGTGAAAATTGTAATTTTCTGTAAAGAAGCGTTTCAAATTGCGTGAAAAAATACATTTAATAAAAAGTTTATTTTCTTATTTTATTCACCTCAAACGTTTGAAATGTGAGCGCTATTATTATTAAAAGCTTAAAAAAATTCGTCGTGAAATTTATACAGCCTGAATTAAATTTGAGATCTTAAATTGAAAAAAGTTTCAAAATAGTAGGTAATTATTTGAAACATTTTAAATTAAATCGATTGTTTTTCAGAAAATGTTTGTACAATACTCGATTTAGTTTATTGTACGTACTACGGATTTTGTCTTCATTAGATACCTGGTAGCTCAAATTGATTAAAGTTCTACTGTACATAAATTTTAACTGTTGAAAAATAATTTTTAATTATTATTAATTGACAATGAATTATTGTCAGGTAGCTAACATTGCTTTAATATTAAATAATCCTTCAAAAACTGTCGGTATAAATTCCTACATGGACTGAAACAAAACCAAAAAATTAGTAACCAAAATTAAAAAATTAAATAAAAATGCAATTACCTGATAAAGTAAATCTTAAAGCTATAAACTTAGAACATAAGTTTACCTTCAGTTTATTACAGTCATTTTACGACATATAAATTCAAATTGGATTTCTCTATTTTTTAATTTTAAAGAATAACCGCAATTTTGAAACTGCTTAACGTGGCTTAAGTAAGTTGTAGAATTATTGTGATTACAAAGTTACTTTTCAAATTTAACATCATTTAATAAATAGTTTTAAATTATTGTCAAAGAATTTGGAAAATTAGTTGAATTTGCGAGGTCACACTGGACGTTAAATTATTGCACTTGCGTTTATAAGGCAATGAATTTTCTATGCGTAAAGGTTGAAGGGTCAACACCGTAAGTTTTTGTTCATTAATCAGTTCTAGGTTAATTTCGCCTCTTTTGAAATGGCTTGATAGACTTAAAGCCTTTTGCATTTTGCAAAACTACTTATATAGAACTCTTACTTAACCACTAAAATTATCCTAATAATTTGCAAGTAGTAAAACTTTCCTTCGAAAGATTTTAGTACAAACACAGCTACTGAAAAATCTTTTAAACTTTGGTAATAATCATTTAAAAAACTTGAAGTTGATAAAATAATACATTTGACTGTACTTATGCCAAAGAAAAATTCCTGCTCGCTTACCCTTTTTGCGACTTAGTGAATTATTTTGTGTTATTCTTTACTCTGTATTATTTACAGTTGCCTCTTACTGTTTCCATTTATTTATCTTATATTAATATATATTAATTAAGCTTAATTAATTATAGCACGTATATAAATAACAGTTTAATATCTTAACTTTTCTTATTAAATATTTACTTTTAAATTAGTATTAAATTAAATTTTAATTTAATTAAGTACCTAACATAATTTTTAATGACGTTCTTCTCCTCGCAGGACGTTAACTTAAAGGTTCTTCAGCAAAATTTAATTTCTTTTCTACAAGTGGTAAGCAGCTATGTAAAAATGGAATTAAAGGCCCAAGCAGAATCGTAGGGTTTAGCGCAAAAATTATTTAATCAACAAGGATCGATTCAAACATTGCAATCTCATTGGATGAAATATTTTTACGCTTACCACTGACCTATTATTGAGGAATTCGGCTTGAACCTTAAAAGATAAAATTAATAGAAGTGTCACCAATTCTACAATGATTCTCCGGCATTCACCACCAAACCTGAATTCTGGAGATATTATGGATTGAAGCTTTTAAAAAAATAATAAGGCCACTGCAAGATCGGATCTAGCAACTTTTTTAAGAGGGAACAAGTCCACAGATTAAAAATAAAAATACTAAAATTGATAACCCTTTCTATACTATGTTCTAGTAATTTTAGATTTTATGTTTTATATTGTACTTTTCCAATCGCCTATCTCTTAATAATGAGCTCGCTCCGGCTAGCAATGACTCTCATTGTAAACGCTTTAATGAATACTCAAACTGCAGTAGAGCAAGGTAATAAAACACCATATGATAAAAACAATTTTAATTTGAAACAAAACCATTTTATGCTTTTATCCCTTTTATAATAACCCAAAAGAGTACTTGCTTTAAATTGCACCCTGGACTCTTTCACATGCTCCGACTTCTTGCTTCCGTCATAACTTCGAAGTGACGTTTACTAATTTAAAAAGAACTCTCATCTACACTTTGCGTCCACCAAATTAAACTTTTACAAAAATAAAATTTTATAGCCAAATAATTATTGTTTTTGGTACTTGTGAATAATCTCAAGATGCTACGCTTACTTCCGATATATTTGCAAAAAAAACAATATTCTGTTTTATCGGCACTACCGTACAAAATTCTCATATACAAACAACGCAAAATTGTGTTTCACGATTTTATAGATGACGAAATATTTCTTTCATAAAGTACAATTCTGTTCACCAAAGTGACAATCCAAATTAGATTCTAAAACATTTCAAATTTTGCACAATTATTCTCTAGGAAAGAAAAGCTCCGCTTTTTTAATAAGGATGTCGAGACCTAGTCTTATCAACCTAACCTTTGTCGTAAAACCAAAATGTTTTAATTAAAATTTTTATATTGTGGCACTTTCCCCAATTTATTTAATATATTATATTCACAATTTAATGCATTGGCCAGCACTTAACATAACAAAAATAAGACGACAATAATAATGCTTAACTTTTTCAAAAAAAGGGCGATTGTTCCCTCTCCCCCTCAACGTGGATCCGTTTTTAGTCTTTTGTCTTTGTGGTTTGGGGCGACATATTTGTATAGAAGACGAGCTGAAGGCGAATTCTGTAGTCTGCGAATCCAGTAAAAGAACTTCTACCAACTTACAATCAAAATTGTAATTAGAAAATAATAATTTTGATCAGAGAATAAAAAAAAAGTGATGTTTTAGTTTTTTTTTTGGACAATGATATTCTATATTTTATTATGATACACAGTTACCTGTATGAGGCACCAATTTTAAATTATCATCAATGGTTAATGTAATTTTGCTGTATTTTGCTTAAAATTTTTTGTTACAAAATTAAATAACTTCTAGCATCCATTAGGTCTTTAAGATTGATTCAAAAAGCTATATCAGTGGTAATACTTCATATGCTGTTACATAATGTAGTCATGAAGATAGATTGTAAAGTGTTCATAAAAGTTAATAAAAAAAATTGAGTGACATGCAATTACTCATTTAAATAAGGCCTTTGATATTCCCCTTACACGTTTATCTTCTTACTTTAGTAATGAAAAATTCTCCAATGAAATTTTGTGTTTACAAAGCTTTCATTATTTATTTTTAATATGCGTTAGAAACAGTGAACGCAAACAGTATCAAATTATAAATATACCTACAAATAAAAAAAATGGAGCATTTATTACAATTCGTTGGAACAAAAATGAAAAATCTACAATTTACATTTGCATTTTCTTATCATTTTAATTAAGGAAAAAACTTCCCTACCTATAAACCACTCAATTTTTATTCGATCATCAACAAATTTTACTATCATAAAATCAATTCAACGAAGTTTTATTGGTACCTACTCGAGATTTTATTTATTGTTACAACTTGGAGTACTATGCAGAAGCCAATATTGCTCTAGAAATCAATAAAATAAATTGAAGAAACTGATAGGTACGAAAAGAAATAATAGAAACTCATAAAATTCATATTATGCTTTTGAACATTATTAGCAATAAAGAAACGTTGCAAAGGACCTAGCATTCCTTCTATTTCAATTAAAATTGTAAATGGCTGAAAAACTCAATTAATTTTAAGTAAATTAAAACCCTGTGACAAAAGAAAATAAAACATGCAACAGTAACAAATTTTAAAAAGCAAATTAGCGTGACAAATTGAAAAACAACAGCAAAAGATAAATGTAATTTAAACAAAAAAAAATTAGTATTACAAAGAAAATTAATAGTTTGCTTGGGCTAATTTATCAATATAAAAAACTGTTATTCCCTGCAATGGAACACAAAAACCAAGAGTGTAAAACTTTGCATTTTCTGTAATTTAATAACTAAATTCTCGGGTAAGATAATTAAAAGTATGACAAATGTGTCGCTTCTACTGCTCTATTTGAAGTGTCAGCGGTCTAACTTGGACCATTTATTGATAAACTCGTTTTTAAAAGTACTTACTAATTTAATTGGTTAAACTTTTCGTTGTATTACTTTAAAAACTACAGTTTATCCTCTTTTGGCAAAATCGATGAACAATTTAATAATAAATAATCAAATTTCTATTTCAAATTCAAATTTTGAAAATAAAAGTAACTGTTCGTAAGTTAAATCCACACTTGAATGAAATATTAAATATGAAGTGAAAGCTTTAATAGAATTTTCTTTGGTTATATGTGGAATATGCTGAGATTTTACTACGACCTCATTTTTGATTAAGTTTAGCTTGACAATCAATAAAATTTAAATGTGGAAGTTTATCAAATGAAAATCTTACGTATGTAAATTATTTAGTTTTATGCCAGTCAGGGAAACGAATGACATCGCTTCATTTTCATTTACATTGTATTTAGATCGCATTTGGTTGGAAACGTTCACCGGTAGTAGTTTGCTGGAATTTTTTTGTTACAAATCAATCTTTTAGGTAATAAAACAGCCCTGTAGATTTAAAAACTGCTAAGAATTTAATTTAAAGAAGAATCCACGAGGAACAGTTTATAAGCTTTCTATCGCCAATATATCTAAAAGCCCCCAAAGATTTTGCTTTCCAAATTCTCTAGCTTGATGGGTTGCTGTCGTGAACTACCTACTTTTTCTGACACCAAAAAGAAAAATCTGAAAAGGACACGAGAAACTAACAAAGTAGTTACAATTTGTTAAAAGTTTGCTACTTTTTTATTCGTTATCAGTGATTTTGATTACCTACTACAATTTATTTGTTAGTAGTAATTAATCACCCCCAGGATCCATCCAAATTTTGTAAAAGGGTAAATCATATTCAGTGGTTGATTTGGGAATTTACTACACATTGCCTTGAAATGTTACAACCAACCACTTGAGAGTAATAATTGAAATTGTGACACCTGTAACCAAATTTTTGTAAATTAGCTTTCAAAATGAGTAATGAACAAAATTTTACATTTACTTTAGGACAAGCTACAGGAGAAAACTAATGGCTTATACAAATACTTGTATGTGATGTGACATAGCAACTGCCAAGAGAAATTCCGTAGATTAAAAAATTGTATTAAAAAAGAAATGTAAAAGTAATTTGAATTAAATTCTTAAAATAAGTTTCATTCCTGATTTCAAATAAAGAAATTAATCCAAACCTTTATTGTTTTTTGAAATAAAAAATTTCAGAAAAATAAAAGAAACAGCCATTCTGTGATAACATAAATTTCACTAAAATATATGAAGCGAAGGCTAATAAAAATGACTTACGATTCGAGTTTACAGATCGTTGCAGTTTTCATTCAATTACGTAT
This sequence comes from Rhagonycha fulva, assembly GCA_905340355.1. NCBI lineage: Eukaryota > Metazoa > Arthropoda > Insecta > Coleoptera > Cantharidae > Rhagonycha > Rhagonycha fulva. Next base: position 44,903,320 of record HG996556.1, read on the forward strand.
TCTACATTTTCTCTTGATACTGGGCTTTCTTACAAATTTTTATTTTATATTGCTAGTTTTCAAATCAATTTTTGATTTTATTTAATGTCAACAAATTTTATTTACTTTACATTTATCATATTTACAGTATCACTTTTTCGGATGGCCGGACACGTCGGTAAATACTGCAGGTTTTGCACAAAAGCTACCATTAAATTTACTGTAATTAATCTGGAGATCAACAACAAATTCAGCGAGGAAATGATGTTTTAGTATTTTGAGAACGTTTTTTAGCTACGCTCCATTATTTTTGTAATTTATTAAGTTAGGACTTTACATTCGTTGTGGATGTAATGATGCTGTAAGAACAAATGAAAATAATATAAAAAATACCGCAAGACATAAAATTGTTAGCTTCGGCGTACATGAAAAGGCGAATTTATCTTAATATTGCCGGGAACAACATGTGCAACAGGGTAAGTCATCATCTGGCGATGTCGAAGGTGCCGGTAGTATCAATATTTCATTGACTTTCTATGTTCCTTGTAGCAGGATATTGGTAGAATATAATAATATCATAACTCTTCAAACTTTTCTATTTAGATTTGAGATATATTTATTTCCTTCAATTCTAAAGAGGATCAATTCCCTGATCATGGCATTAGATAAGCAAATAGTAGCAACTTTATTGTTGCTATTTATTTTATGCTTCTTTTTTAGCGGCTTTTGGACAACATTTGAAATTTTAGTTTTTAAAGTTAACGTACAGAAGAAGTAGCTCTATACTCTTAAGCAAGAATTTTGCTTAAACTGAAACTATAGATCTATTATACCTGGTCTATGTCAGATTATAATGAAATTGTGTAAAAAGAAGCAATTAATGAGGTTCTTTGCATTATTTCTGATTTCATCACAGCGTATGGAAGTCCACTGGAAGACTGAGATAAGAAATTCAGTGTAGTGCGTGATTTGGGCCCAAATTTTTTGCTGTGTAATTCAACCAACTTTAACATAACTCCACGACTGTGGCTAACACAATAGTCAGGAAAATTTAATTTAAGTATTTGTCTAATATTTGCCTGCATAATTTTTTTGCACTTTGCTTCCGTTTTAAAGCAGATAGTATAGGAGTAATAAGGCAGAGTCAATCTGCGGATAATTGCAGGGATCCTAACTGGACACTACAGATTAAATAAACACCTTCACGCGATGGGGTATGCAGATGACCCGATATTCGTGGATGCAATGTAGAGAAGGAAACAGCCGAACATGTACTTTGCTACTGTCCGGCATTAACTTCAATAACAAAACTGAAACCGAAGGTAGCACAATGAGCCCGATTTAGTAGCCTAAGTGCGTGCGAGCTTGTCTTGCCCTCCAAAATGATTCCAGAATCCAGAAGGCGGTTGACAAAAGAATTATTTTGGAAATAATTAGAAGAACGCTGGAATAAATTTTATTATCTTTATTTCTATACTTCTGCGCAAATACTTCTAAAACAACGACCTTGGATTTGTACGCCATATTGAAAAAACCAGCCACAGCCGTGTGACCACCTGGCGCTGGTTGAATTAAAAAGCAAAAATTCTGAGTTTAAATTGCTGACTTCACAGAATTTTTGAGCTCAGCCTTCTAGTGAACAGATGTTAAAATTGTTCAAACAAACTCCCTAAGCGGATTTGTAAATTCCAAAACAGGGATAGCTATGTTCATAACGAATGTAAAGCTTTATGATGACATGATTAGAAAAATCACATTTTTTCAACTACATCAGTAAATACCTTTTTAAAAATGGGCACTTTTAGCTGAGCCTAACTGTTGGGTTTATTAGAGCCAAACTACACGAGCGTTATTTCCGTCGCGTATTTATCGTCGCGTATTCTCCGCCGTGTTGAAAACCACACGTTTAAATGGAGCAAACTACACGAGCGTAATACACGCTGTGTGGTTTTCATACGGCGGAGAATACGCGACGATAAATACGCGACGGAAATAACGCTCGTGTAGTTTGACACTTAGTATAGCAGCTAGGTGTGCTTTATTGCAACAGAATAATATGTGTAGAAGAAAACCAAATTCTCACCCCGATCTATTTGATATTATTAAAAGGATTTTTTGGATTGAGCGGGGATGCAAATCAAACACTATATTGCGTAAGTCGACGTTTCGGTCGTCGATGTAGTCAGACTAAATGTTACTTTTTTCATCTAGTCCTGAAGATGGAATTGTATTAAATTCCGAAACGTCGACTTACGCAATATAGTGTTTGATTTGCATCTCCGCTCAACCCAAGATCCCTTTTAATAATATAGAATAATATATTGTTCAATTTACTGTTTTGCTGCGACCGCTGGCCCAGCAGCTCAACAGTTGGGCTCGGCTGAACGTGTCCAATATTGATTTAAATAGGGAACATCAAGCTTTCTTTTTAAATTGGTAAAAAAATTTACCAATTGCCAATGGCAAACCACCGAGAGTAATCTGCTAAGATGTAGCATTTTAAATGCTCGCCAACCTCTGATAGGAGACAGCACCTTAAGAAGAAGAAGCGAATTGTAACCTTGTAGGCTTGGGAGGTATTCCATATCTAACAAAACCTACATCAACGAAATCCAACGCAGTGTATGGTGATATTATTTATTACCTATATTAAATTGCAGAAGTTTCAAATGTATTTATGTTAATATGTTATAGTATTAGAACCGGGGGGTCTGGGGGGTATGGAATACCCCCCAGTGCCAAGGAGTTAAAAGTTATACTTTCACATTTTTAAAAATTCCCAATAAATGTTACGTATTATTCGGTTTTATTAACCCTCTATGACCTCTTCCGATTCCCAAACATCGTCAGGCGGCGTTTGGTTTTGTAAGCATTTTACATTATTTACCTACATACAACGAGGAGCTTGCCCAACGTAGAACCCCCAACCCTAAGGACCAGCGAGACGGTTGGAAAAAGTTGTACCTTTACCCAGATTCGAACCGGATATTCAGCGTTCGTAATCAACTTGTTTGACTATTGCTCTCCGACTGCCTTTTTTAATAGGCCCATAAATCTTCTTAAATAAAACCTTTATAAAAATTATTTAAATTGAGAAAATATCCCAGATATGATCATTTATGTGCATATTCGGTCTTTGGGCTTACTGAGAAGGACTTTTCTCAGGAAGGGAATTTACTTAAGTAAATTATGTATCTTTATTAATAAATCCAACGTATATTTACACTACAAATACACATTTTAAAAAATTTCACGTGAGATTAAGGGGGTTGAGCCAAATCTTACAAAATCTTACTAAAAGGGAGAGGGGGTCAGAAAATTGCAAAAAGCACCTCACGTATGGACGATTCCTAAGGAATTTATTTTTATTGGGAGGTTTGGGTTTAATTTAATAAAATTTTAATTTTTATTTACGTTTTTGCCTTTTATTTCTTAGTAAGGAAGTAAAAAAACAAGATATTTTAAGTAAAGAGTTTTTAAAAACTTTTTTTAAAATAATAAAAACCTTTTTTAAAAAAGTAAAACCGACTTCAAGAAAACTACTACGAAAAAATGCACTAAAAAGTAAAAAAATAAAAAAAAATAGTAATTGTACTATTAAAAAAGCCCACAAACAGAGCAACCTAGTCCTCAACCTAGAGTAGAACCACACCCGTAGCGGCATGTGATTTTACAAAGTGGTTGCACACTAAGTTGAACACTAGATTGATCATTTGTGGGCCTTTTGATACGCGCTTGTTAACCTTGGCTGGCACCGACTCCAAAAATGTGGCAAACACATTAAAAAAATTATTTTTTTACTTTTTAGTGCATTTTTTCGTAGTAGTTTTCTTGAAGTCAGTTTTACTTTTTTTTAAAAAGGTTTTTTATTTTAGTCTTTTTAGTGAATTTTGTGTTATGTAAATAGTTTATCGAATGCGAATATGGGTAGACTTACAAAACGCGCTGCCCATATGAGAGCGCCGTTTAACAAGCGAGGAATGGGAGAAATTCCTAAATGCAACTTTATTATTTTCATTTAACCGTGATTAACTCCAACTAATCATAATTAAAGTATTTAATCAGAGTTGGTCGAATCGGCCCTAAAAGTAGTACTTCAATTACTCAAAGTCAGGGCTGGGCAACATTGCAATTACATGTATTACAAATACATTGAATATCCGCTGCTATTCACCACTAGTGGAATATTCACTACAATTCACCACTAGTGGAATATGGAACGTGCTCATCGTCTCAGCTTGATTCATCAGCGTCAATCCAACGAGTCGGATGAGCAACGTGCCCACCGTTTCAGCTTAATCCACGATCGGTTATTTTTCGTTTGGATCGGCTTAGTGTAATGAGAGAAGCCAGTCATGTTCGTAGAAACATAGCAAATGAACAATCTTTTCAAACGGCTATTAACGTTTTCGCCGATGTTTTATGCGCTGTTTGTAAAAGAACTATTTATCCATAACAGCGTTTTAATTTACAAACACATGTGTATGGTACACTGTTACCCGAAGAATTAGTTGCTTTAGGTACAATAAATATATATACAACCGAATTGTATAACCTTCTCCTTTTTTTTTGAAGTCGGTTAAAAAGGGTGTGACACTTGCAGTTACGTCCAAGATATGGGTTGATATTAAGCCAAAAGAAAAATTTAGATACAGTTAGAAAAACATTTTGTTTCTAAGAGTACATTTTGGAAGTGCAGTTTCTAAATAATAAATTTTATAAATTAAAATATTATTTGAACACTTCTAATTTCGATCTTAATCTTTGGTAGATATTCGTTTTATATCCGTCAAGTGAGTCGCTAGTAAAACTTTAAATTTTATTTTATATTGTCATTAAATTTACAAACCGTTTTGAATATGAAGTTTATTTGATTAATTAAATGAATTCAAAATATTTGAATTCTTTGCCAGTTTATTTTACACCGCTTGGTATAGTCATATGTGAAGTCAAAGTAATAAAGAAGTCAGCTCCGGATTTAGGGGGAGAGCTGCCAGGGTTTTGTCCCGGGCGGCAGCCTAAAAGGCGCCAAATTCATATACCTACTGCTTGAACTCTTAAACTTAAACTTACTTGAAAAGTTTTTGCCCCTGTTCGGAAAAATTGTAGATCCGAGTCTGAGAGAAAATAACATAAAAAATATTTAATTTAAAAATTAATAGTTTATTTTGACCTCTTTGTAATATTATAGTGGATAATAAAGGATGTTATAATTACGCTATTAACTAGCACTCTACCCTGGTAGACAAGAATACTTACAAATGCAAATGATTATAACTATCTACATTTACCTCTGATTTGTTAAATTAAATAAAAGTAAAGAAAAAGTATATAAATAAATAACTATTGATGTTTTAACGTAGTATATATGCAATTTAAATTCAGCATAAAAGCAGGTCATGTTGATTTCATAGAAAAAATTTGTTAAGTGGAATTGAATTAAATCGATAGATCGCTAATACAATGAATAATTTATTTAACATCATGTAGCATGCTAAAAAACAAATTGTCCTCCGGTAACGCATTTTAATAGTGGCACTGTTTTACATTTTAGAGTTTGCTTTATAATAATTACAACACCCACTTATTAATTCACTTACAATAATTATTGTCACTAAAAAAATGCATTATCTTAAAGAATAAATGGAATAATCGGAGATATCTAAAATAATTTGCATGTTCACATCTTATAAGTTTTTATCGGTACAGTATAGAAGAAATTCTTAAAAAGGACTAAATTTTCTTAATGTTTTCTGTTTAAAATTTTAACATAACAAATTAAGGCTGAATTACGAATGACGAGATCAAATCTTGTGTGCAACACGTTGAATAATGTATTATTATTATTTATTTGAGCAAATTTAAGGTATCCTTATCAACTTTATTGTTATTTGATGCTAAAATTTTTAAAAAATTTGTAGATGCCCTTACAGTTTAACGTGGAAACCGAACCATCACCCACTATCACACCAAACCATATCTTAAACGAGTTTGAAGAGCGCGCTATATCTAACAGTGTTGAGTAAAATTTACTCGATCGCGACAAACTCAATTTTAGGGGATCGAATGGTCATCAGTTAAGGCTTTCTTAGTGGTTTTCTTCGTACTTTTTACTTATATCTCGGAACTGTTGGTTAATTAAAAAAAAATCTTGGAGAAAATAAAAGTTTTAGTAAATTTTTTATGATTAGCAACTTCATTTCAAACCTCTAATGAAAGTGCCAATATTTGCAATTAGATTTTTTTGTTCTTTCAGAATAACAATTTCACGTTTTATTTGAGTTTGGAATTAAAATTTAATAAACCAATTTTATTTTAATAGATTGAGTTTTAATTGCAAGTTTTATTTGAGTTAGAAATAATCACAGTTTCCAATTAAGATCAAATTATTTTTTAAAGTGTAAATGTCGAATAGGAAAACTTTTTTTAATTACTTGTAAGTTTCTGCAAAGGAAGAAAACTTTTAAATGTGTGACTGCAGTATATTAGAGAAGAGTCAAAGTTTCTCCAACTCAAAGGAGGACAAAGGTTAATAAAATCCTTTGTGTGAAAATTCCTTAACGATTACGTGTTTGTTATTTATTATAGTATACAGACAAAAAGTACAACATCAAAGTTTGTGAATCTTATTAAAAATTAATAGGAAATTATAAATTTTTTTATAGTTTTTGACATTAAACAGGAATCTAATTTAAGCTCGTAACGGCAAGTTAATAGCCTTGAATACTTAGCAAATGTTTAAAAAACGATTGTTTTTTAAAAAGTTCGGAAAACTTTATACATTTTTAGGCTTCTTGAGGTTGCATGATTAACTCATAAAGCTTTTCAGTTTTATTGACCCCGTTTTTCCGTATTTTTATTTTGGTAAGTTTTCACGACATAAACATCTGCCGGTGCTTTTTTATTAACAAGTGCTTGTTATTTTGATTTTAAGTTTCCTAGCTTCCGATATCATCAATCTTTGATTTACTCTTGAGTTCCGACTTTCGACTTGACCTCCAGTTTAGTAATGATCTCCTTTGTGTTACTAAGTGGAATTTGATACGAATGAATGACATGAATATAGTTGTGTGGGCCTTAACATTTACACGACGACAGTTTACAATTTCATCTCAATTAAACTTCAGATTTACTAATGGGAAATATCAGGCGTGTAAGTGTATACGAGATCTGCCCACCTCCATTTCGAATTTTATTTTTTTGTGGTTTTTAGGACGTGTGCGATTGGAGATAATAATTACTGGAAATTTCTTATAATATTACATCAGAAATTTATTAAGATTTTCACACATCCACTTGGAGGTTGGTATGGGAAATTTTTGAAAAGCACAATCTTTCACGTGAACAACCAGGATGTAACTCCTGCGAAAGGAAGAAGTGAAGCGTCAACCGAAGAAGAAATAGCCGAAAATAAATTCAAAAACGGTCATTGAGAAAGAAATCCGCTAAAAGGATGAAAACATCACAGCCAACAGAATGCTGTTCAATAAACAGGAAACTTAGGGCTGATGTAACTTTTTAACATTTTTTTGTTTAGTAAACCTCTAAATTTACTAAAAATTTAAATTATTTATTAAATTTTCAATTTTATAAGTGTAATTTACTTGAACTTTCCAAACGGAAAACAACCAAGATTTATTTAAGGATTTTTTGTAGGAAATATGAAAGAAATCTTTAGATAGCGGTAGATTTTCATAGCCAATTTTTTTGGTTTGATCGAGTAGAATTGCATGTAAGTCTATTAACAAGGCTTCACAATCTATCGAGTAACTTCCCATCAACTTCATTATCACTTCAGTGCTAAGGATCTTGTAGACCTAAGTCGTTCCAAGTCTAAAGTCGGTAACTTCCTTATAAAATATTCTATCTTTAGAAGACCCACATTTTAGCATTATTTCCAACTTCTTTGATTTACATTGAAGCCTTTCAAATTAATTTTTCTTTGTAAATGTAATTCAATAAATTTTTAATAAGCAATTTTTATTTCTTTAACATTTCTATTTTCGATATCGGTTTAGCCTTAACCCATAGAAAGCTAAGAAGTTATTTAAAGAATTTCAATAATGCCCGTTCAACCACTCTTAAGTCACCGCATTACTTTTCCAATATATTTTAATTATAATCCAGGTTAATGTGCACAAAATATTTACGATCCTAAATTTTCTAGAAAATTAGTGGCAAGAAGAAGTATGAATTTTCCCACTTTATTTATGTATCTTATAATAAAATTAACCCCATTTTCACCAGCTTACTTGTTGCCTATAACTATAAATATTCATTTTTATTTTTTCGTTATTAACCATGCAAGCTTAATTAATATTAAAGTTTTAGTTAATAATTTTTGTTCAAATCATTATTTCACGTCAACGTCAATTAATGAACAATAATTACCACATTATATTTTCCACCACGTTATTAATCTCATAAACTAAAGTTTAAATTTTCTTAAACTTTTAATTAAAACAACTTTGTAGAGAATAATAGAGAAAAAATCACATAATTACAATAAGGACAAGCAAAAGTTAATTGAAAACGAAATTAAATATTCTGCCAGAAGTCATCAGAGACAATTTTAAATACAACGTAGGAAAAGTTAATTTTATCTTAATTGAAACTTCTTTGCAGAACAATAAAACCGAAATTAACAACTACGGAATAACAAATTACATGTTTTGATTTTAATAAATTACTGATTCAGAATTTATAATTAAAATTAATATTGCCAATACGGATAATGGTATCGAAAATTTATTAATGTAAATAATTACCACCTTTCATTAGAATTTAATCACCCGGTGAGATTGGAAATTTTTTGAAAGGGTTTCAAAAGAAATTTTTTTAAATTTAATTAAATTAAAAAGTTTTAAAGATGTAATATCAAAGTTTTAATTATTAGAGTTTATAATTTACTGATTAAAGTAATTAATTTTAAATGGAGCTTAGTGGGTCCTGAATTAATATCTCGATATATGAAAATGGATTTCTACATATTCGAGGTTAATATTTTAGTCCAAAAAACTTGTTTACAACTTTTGCGAAAGGTTTGCGATTGGTTAGGGTTTTCCATAAAATTAAATTTAGATTCAATTAATTGTATGATCCTGTTTATGACAGAAATTAAGTGTAGGTATATTATAACAAGAAAATTCAAATTAAGTTAATTTGAATTTTATTTGAATGTTCAATTTCTTCAAAAGAAATTAATTAGTTTACTTCAAATATATTTAATTTAATACTTCAGACTATAAACTTCTAAGTAAAAAGAGATTTTAAACACAAAATTTTTTAAAACTGTTTTAAGGACCTTATTAAAATAACGAAAATTATAGGTGAGAATAGGTCACAAATAATCTACAAGTAGATATTAATTTTTATAAATCGTTGTTGTTACAAAAGCAGCCACAATCAGAACCGTCTTGAAGATTCAATGTTTTTGAAGAAAAATTATAAAATCAAAGAACACGTTACCGAAATATAAAGTTGTATTTGCCCCTAAAATGATCTCATCTGAAAAAACTAACTCATCGTCAAGTAGTTTTTCCGAAATTGGAAGCTTTACCAAAAACAGCTGTTTTGGGCGATAATTACTGTATTAAAATATTCTATTGGATTGAAATACATAATTACAAATCGCGTCACTTCATGCAAGTAGTCATAATACCAGCACTGCGGGTGATTTATTTAAACCTTCTACTATTGTTCTAGGTTTAACATAGCTCAAAGGTAAATCGCATTTAACACTGGGTTAAATCTCTCTGAAAAATCGAGCGATGCCGATAATTTGCACTAATTTCTTTTCTAAAAGTTTGATTGATCGCTAAAGAAAAAAAATAATTATAAATTATTGCAATTTTTGAAGCTAAAGCACTAAACCGTAGATCTTGCAAAAATAAACTTTACCTTTTTGTTAAGTTCCTTAAAAGCAATATTGTGGTAGTGTTTTTTATTTCAATAATAGAAAACTTAGTTTACCTTGACGTTTTAATTTTAATAAGGAAAGCTACAATAATAAATTTTGTTCGTACATATATAAAGTTTTGATGAAATTATCGCTGTAACTTGAGATATTGTAATTTAGTGCTAATTTATTGAGTTCTTGTTAAATTAGTCGAGTTAGCTAAATACGTTCAAGAGCGGAGAAAATCTTCTGTATTTTCTACACATTATGATGGACATGAATTTTGAGTTCAAATTCGATGCTTGCCTTTCAAATTAAAAGTTTATGAAATTGGTTGACATAGCAGGGAATTGGGATTACAATACTGGGTTTAGATAAAACAAACTTGAAAACAGTTTAACTTTATAGTTAAAACAAAACTAGAGCTTCATTCTTCGATCGTGAAGTTCAGACTGTAGACTCTATCAATATAGATAGCATAGCAATTTTTCTACTTACTTAGATTGTTCTATAATAATGTAATGTAGTTTCAAGCTTCCTTCATCTCATTTTACATGACGGATAATTAAACAGCGTATTAATAATTTTTTTTAAAACAAATTAAAAATCTACTAAAGAATTTCCAATATAGCGGAAAATTAAGTCTACGTTTGTTACAGTAAGTTGCATCGTAGTTGCATGTTTTCAGCGTTCTTGAGCAGCATCGTATTTAAATAAAGCATTTTATACTTGAAAGAATAAGCTGCATATGAAAGCTTTATTATTATTTAATAAAAGACTTTCTTGTGTTACGTTTCTCGGCTTTCAGGAGTGTATTATTCTGTCAAATATGATTTTATAAAAGAAACGTTAATGTTAAAACGAAAAATTCAATTAAATCAAATCATTGTACTTCACCCATCCTTATTCCTTTTGGTAATTGATAAATTTTGTAGAAACAGCTTGAGTAATTAGTATTCGCTCCATTAAATTGTTACCTGTCCAAGTTCTATTAACGCTCAACGTCGATTAACTTCTGTAATTATATCAGAAAAACTTCGTGCAAAACTGACGAAATTTTTTACATCATCTTTGATGTACAAAAGAGCTCAACTTCTTACTTTTGATTTTCCACTTTTTACTCTTTTTCAACCCTTACCTCACGTTTCAGTTGTGCCCCACGTTGAGTACCAAATTACAAATTTTGTATAGATTTTTTCGCAATTTGCCTTTGGGTTGATCGCCTTTGTTGCTACAATTTTTTTCTATATATCATTTTTATTATTAACTTTTGATCAGAATTTCCTCAACTAAAAGATATCAAATTTCCAGCGAGTTTATCATTTTTCGTTTATTTACGCGAAGTCCTTTATTATAAAATGAAATGACATGAACATACCAAATAACATACAGGTATTTCTAAAAGTAGACCAAAGTCTAGCATAACAAATATTTCTAATAAAAATAAAAAAACTAAATCAATACTGACAACTCAGCAAATAGAAGAATTGGATTTTGAATGTCATTTTGTTTAAACTTAAATATTTTAATTTATGAAAAATGGAATAAAGTTTCATCTTGTTTATAATAATTACTACTTTATTTTAACTGACGTGTTTCAAAAATCTGAAAAAAATTGTTTAACACTTCTCATTTTGTTCTAACATTTTAATTAAACTTACCCGAAAATAAATGATATTGACTTCATTTATACATTATACATTAAAAAAGGTTTAATTTATTCTATTTATGAAAAGGACACGAATACAATAATATAACATAAAATCTGCTTACTAAAAAGAATATTTAATAATATAAAATAAGCCATTTCTATTAGTTTATTTTATTTGTTTAAGGAAATATCAAGTTTTTTAGTTAAACAAATTATTTACTTTTATTGCTGGTATATTACTCGAAATAAAATTTCAACTTTGTAAAACTCTTGTCGGTCTTACTTTCTTCTTATTGTTTCAGATTTTTTAAGCTGATAGTAAATCTCAAAGGAATGAAAGAGAACAAGAATTTTCAATATAAAATGTTCTAGCACTGTATTCGATAAAAAAAAAATTAAACTTTCAACCTTCTGCAAAAGAGCAGATTAGGGTGAAAACCTCAATTTCAAGAAGGTTATCAAAATTTATACCAGGTTTTTGTTTGTTTTAGTAAAGACATTAATAATTGATGGAAATTATGAAAACAAAAACTAGAAAGGAACGGATTATGGGATATTTTGGCATACTACATGACATTTAAAATTTTGTAAAAGATAAATAAGTTTTATTATTACATATTTAATTATAGCAACCAATGCGATTTTTTGTTCTATAACCTGCGGATGGATGCCTTTACACCAATCTCTCTGCTAGTTTAATTTGCGACAGAACTTAATTAATAATTGTAAATATGAGATAAACGTTGTTTATTTTAGTCATCATTAGAACTGTACAGAAAAATTCCTTGTGAAATGAACACTTGACTTCAAATAGTTGTAATTATTATAATTAAATACCTCAAGATTTAAATAAAAACGCAATGTGTCCGTTTCATGACATTGCAGCATACAACAGCATACGAATCCTTGGTTTTGAAAAAGACGGTCAATAAATAGTAAACAATTTATTAAAATTGTGTTATGTTAAGGTATCTTAGAGGATGCTACGCCGAATTATTTCAGAATGTGTGTTTCCTGACGCAAATAAATTTAAAAAAAAGCCACTCTAAAATTCGTTGTTTTTAAAAACATACACAAAATTATTGCAAAACCAAAGACAAAGTAAAAAAAACTCTAAAATGTATCTGCAAAAGAATTTTGTTCTTCCTTTAAATCGCTATAAAGGTAAGAAAAATGTCAGACTCATGAATAGGATAATTAGGACACGTTCACCTTAAATTAGCAACCTTCGCAGGTGAATTATACACGAAATACTCAAAGTAATGTTAAGAGCGATTCGGGATCGTCTAGGTCTGATGATTAGTTAGGGAGAGGGTTTATAGGTGTAAGAATCCCACACCAAAACTCGACATAAACTGTACCTTATTTAAGATTTCCCTTTCCAACTTTTCAGTGATATTACATTTACTGAGTATTTGCATAACCATCAGTAAACGTGAACGCGTTATCCAGTAAATAAATTCATTGTTCCCCTTTTTCCTAAATATATCTAGAAAAGAAAAAAATGTATATAAAATTCTTGTAGAAAATTATATTTTCTATAACCTTCTTCAACGCACGATACATATAAAGCAAGTTATCTAGGAAAAATACAACTTTGGTGCTGATATTTTAAGGATTTTGTTATGATATCCTCATTTGTAACATCAAAGGGTACGTGTATGTAAAATTCTACTTTTGTAGTAATTTTTCTGGCAGTCAAATCTTTCTTTGTCTAATTTGATTGGACTAATTACCTATGTGTGTATATAAAAATGTACATGTGATTGAAATCCTCTTTGTACGAGGTCAAAGGCCAAACAACCACGCGAATCATACACTTTCTTCTTCTTTAAAGTTTTTAGTCGGCTGACTGATTTGACGCAGTTCTCCATTCTTCTTGATTAAAATCCAATCTCTTTACCTTCTCATAACTTTTACTGCCCATGTTTTTCATTATCTGAGCAAGATAATAGAAGACATCTTTGAATTTACCTTCAAAGATGGTTTCTCTCTCTTTTCAGTATATGCCCAATCAACTGATTTATCCTACAGATTTTCCATATCCATTGTTTCCATTTTTTTTCTCCCTTTCCTATCCGTCTCAAAACCTTACCGTTTTTTGTCTTTTCCACCTAGCTGATCTTCAGAGCACTTCTGTACCACCACATCTTAAACTTTTCTAGTCTCCTTCTATCTGCCTTTTCAATGGTCAATGTCTTACAATGTCACCCATACAGCGCTATACTCCAATTGTGTATTTGTATGAACAGTTTTTATTTCTACAGAGCTACTGTTGGCGATTATCAGTCGGGTTTTGCTATAGAAAGCGTTTTTTGCTTAGGCTATTCTGCTCTTTATTTTTCTGCTGCTTTTCCCTTTCCCATCTTTAGTTATTATGCTGCCCCGCTATGGCAATTCGTTCACCTCCTTTATAGCTGCATCGTCCATAAATGTTTCGCCTGAACTTCCTTTGATTTTTCCGCATTCCATCACACGAATTTTTCTTTTTACTGATTTTAATATCATATTCCGTTTGTAGTACCCTATTCAAAGACTGTGTAAGCTCTTCCTTTTGTTTCCGCAAAATCTTACACAGTAAGTCTCGTTTGTCGAAACTTTCCTATTAGTTTTCGCATGTTCTTCTTCTTCAAGCGCCTATCCTTATCCGGATGTTGACGATCATCCTGGCTAAGCCAAAAAGACTTTACTAGGAAAATTTTAATAGGGTGGTTTTTCTTTGCCTTCCCCAGTTTTTGCTTGTACAAGTTAAATTATACACTAATAAATATTTATAACCAAAATAAGCAAAACTCGTATGTTAATTTTAGTATAATATAAAATTAAGAAAATTGAACCTTGTCAAAAACTAATATTATATCGCATAAAAAATGAGTCAAACGCAGCTGACTCTAAATAAGTGATAAGATTTAGAATAGACGTAGAATATTAATGCAATTATATTAGGGATTTTATACTAGAATATATTGAAATTGCAGTTGTTAATAGTAACAAATATTAAATGACCTTTTTTTCATATACTTAATGCTCATGTATGTACTTTTGTCGGCGATTAAAATCCAGAATTTTTGCTCTGTAACTCAACCAGCGGTCACAACACTTGACCACTGAGACTTAACTTCACTTGGAGAAGCACAAATCAGTAAACAACGAAAACTTTACGGTTTACCTACACAAAAACCATAAGGTGGTATTCTGACGTTTGTCTAAAATCACAGCAAAAAAGAAATAATGACCCATACAAGAAAAAGCTTAAAGGTCACATGACGATTAAAGTAGCTCGCTTAGCATGGACGCTACAGTGACAGCACAAAAAGTTGCAGCTCTAATCCTAGCCACACTCAAAATAAATTATAACATTCATAATTAGTTTACACTAATTTAGGATTAATTTTATCAGTTAAAAATAGCGTCAAGAGTAACTAGATTTTTTGAAAATGTTGTATCACTTTATCCGTAACAATATTTTTAGCATGTTAGTAGCATTTCAAATGCTATTATTTTTGCTTGGAATTTTGTGTTAAGTTAAAATTTAAATTAGCTTGAAGTCTACGCACCATCTGTGCATATCCATCATGCGCAAGCGTTAATATTTTGAAAATTTATTCAATTGGATTTTTCCGTTTATCTTTATCAAAACTGGAAGTTTCATTTTTTGTTCTGTGCAATGTTTGAGTTTTAAAAGCCACAAACCGCTTATTTTATGAAGTGATCCTTATTAATAACCTTCAGATTTAAGTTTGTGGCTTTCTATTACCACCTGTCGATTTTTGTGTTCGTTCATTTTGGGTTATCAACTTTTGATTATGGTTTTCCGGGAATGAATTTAAAGTGAAGCTGATATATTTTTATCGTTCAATCATCGTGATGGAACCATTCTCATTAGGGCGTTTTTACTTTTTTTTATTATGGTTGTTTTAACGGATATTCCTCATCTGGTCTCGTTTTTATTATCAATCCGCTTGAGCTGACCTTATCCGTTTCGACGTCACCGTTTTATCAGCTGTGACTTTCATAATATCGACGACGTGGAATAATCGGAAAACCATGAATTTACTTTTTTTGTTAAACGCATTTAGAAAATTAGCTTGACTCAATAATTCACATCAACGTTAATATGTTACCGTTTGCAGGTGAATTGATTTTGGTTTAATTATTGCAGTTGTTGTTAGTTTTAGCTTTACATCTGAAATTCAGTTTGCACGATGAACCATTAATATTCCAGAGGTTCCAAAAGAATAGCAATCTTAAATCGGAAAGATTGTGGTGAAAAGGTAAGTTAAAAAGCAATTACTGATGTATTTAATTCTACTTGCAAATGTGTATTTGCAGTCAATTCTACTGACGTTTTGTGTCTGCATTGGGCTGTTTCTTGGATGCGCGATTTATTTTTTTGGAGGGTTGTCTTCATATGGCAACTCATTTGTATTTTTTATTTCTTTTCATTTTGATTTGATTGTTCCAGGATATCCCTTCAAGGTATCCTGGATTTAACTTGCATTATTATGTGTTTATGTGTCTCCTATATAGAGTTTTGGAATCAAATATTGTCAACCCCATCTTTTTTTAATCAATTTTTGTTTTTTTTAAATAAAACCACCCCTTCTTCTACTATCGTGTTTTATTTGGAAAACTGGCGCTCGATTGTATTTTCTCCTTAGTTAGTTGCCAAAGATCGTCTGAGTCACTACGTAAAGAACCCACAAATCACGTACGCGCGACCCATGCTCTGATACTGAACGGAGGTGTAATCTCTTAGATGGCATGTCTACCATTCCATCGCAGATCAGCGGGGCGAGCGGCACAAATAGGAGAAATTTGTGGTTCATCATGGTTGATGAAGTCGTATGTTATTCTTCGGTTAGAAATTTGAACCACATCAGGTAATTTAATTTTTGTACATGAATTTATTCTATCTTTAGCTACATTTAATGAATAATCGGGGATAACAAAGCATAAGATAATAAAAGAATCTAAAAAATTGAAACTGTGATAATAGTGGATATTTGGGTGAGTGGGTCTGCAATAGTTATTGCAACATCAGAACTTCAGAACTTCGACTGGCGCTTTAAAATCGATTATTTACCAATGACAATCCTGTACTTTCTTTTCATTTACTTCATTATTTCTTTGCGAGTAAAATCACAATTAAATAAATCTTTAATTACCGCTATTTTTAATTAATAACTTCTACAGTTCGAAATAATAAATTATTCTCGCTGTACCTTTTATTGCTCGAAAAGGTTTGAGAAGTTTTAGCCCAAAATATAAGTTGAGAAGTCAATTAATTTATAAACCTTCAGAAACAACTTCATTAACTTTATAATATCCGATGGCTCCAACATATGAAATTATTAAAAATTCAGGACTGGCTTTGAAATTGTTTTAAAATTACAGTATACTTTGTTTTGTTAACTTAAATTATATTTTGATATAAATTTATTTTCGATCTGTATCTACATAAATAAACGAATAATTAACCTGAAATGCTTTAACTACATTAATCCTTCCAGTAGTAATTATTTCCAAGAAAAATAAAATTTAAAAGAGAAAATTCCACGAGAGTGCTTTGTTTTTTACCGTGGCAATTTTGCCACATTGCCTCAAAAGTGTAGGTTATATAAAATAACACCGTCTTCATCAAACTTTGTGGTACTTAGGAAAAATTTTAAAACTTGAGATTTACTTCTTATTTGGTAAATATAAAACAGATTAATTTTATTTAACATGGAAACTAAGAAACTTCTGCATGATGTGACAAAAGTAATGAAGAAGTAATTTTCAAATTTTGTAAAATTTTTAAATTTGTAAGCTTCTTTTTGAATAACTTTTAAATAACTTTTTGATGAGGAAGCTTTGTTTATTGTTGCATAAAATTAAGTTGTAAATTTTGACAGACTTTCACGTTGGAAAGTTATTAACTGTTACTAAATCCAGAAAATTAGTTTTTATGGTGGTTTAATTAAAGCTTTAAATTGAAATGTTGTTCTTTAATTATTTTTTTTTATATTAATGATTAAAATTTAATAACAATCGCTGTAAGCTTGTCATTGTTCAGGATAATTAAGCATTAACTCAAGTTTATTTAAGTCTAGAGTCGGTTTTGTTAGAAAACGAATTTGTAAACTTGAATTATATGCAAAATAGCAAACTGCTTTGGATTGCGATGTGTTTGTAACAGAAAGAAGCTCTGTGGTAATAAACGTTTGCTCAAGGATGCAATAAATGGGTTCACAAGTTATTTGAAATACAATAAATTACCCGAACCGTTCTTTTCCCAGCAAATTTTTCTTCATAACGACAATATTATTTGTTTCTTCGCTTTATTATTTCATTTTACTAAAATTATCAATCTTTTTTCGTTATCTAGATTAAGCGCCTTAGCCCATTTATAAACTTTTGAGCCCACACAATACAGCGATAAATTTTTTACAAATGCAATAAAGTTTAGATAAAAAGTTTTCCTACACTTGCAAGACGTGATAAATGACAATGGAACCAGACGCACCAAGATGTTCCAATTTATTAGAGCCATTAAATTATCTTACTGTTTAAGTGAACAGCAGTTTTAATAACTAATTGGAATTTTTTATTGGAGTTTTTCTCCTTCACGCTCTGAGTGGGTGTAAAATTTCCATTTCGCTTTTCCGAAAAAGAAGAAATTAGATATTAATGAAGATTACAGAAACTTGAACTAAAGAAGAAAAATCTCAGAATTACAATACTCTCACGACACTTCAAAAAGCACTGGAGCAGCTAGAAGTTTTCCATGTAGTAAAAATTAAAGTAAACTTTGAAGTTTATTTAGGATTACTTTGAATGACCGTAAAGTGTATAAAACAAAACTCGAAGAGTCAAATTATACAAGTTCTACTAGGTTGAATCGCATATTTCAAAAACTTTGTAACAGTTCAACAGAAATAAATTGTTTTCAATATTTTCCCACTTAGTACTTCACCTCCTTCCCGTTACGATATATCACGCTGATGTGTCTACATTTTGAGCTAACAGTTTTTTTGGAAAACAATTACAAATTATTAATTAACACTAAATTTGAATTTAAATTGTTCTTCAAACGTATGCAAAACACTTTATACGAACATCTTTTTAACTGATCCAAGTTGTGTTAACTTTAGATTGCTATAAAAAAATTTCGTTTTTCTTTAAGCTGCTCTTTAACGTACAAAATACTTTGGTGTTTTTTAAGATTTAATATTTAAATTGGTGTCATTAAAACTGAATAATATTTTATGTTGTAGAAATAGCTGCAATAACGTTTAAAAATTGAATTTGTTTTTGCTGGTGTTCTGACTTTCAAGTTTTTATCGTAGTTTTACTTTAAACGAGGGTGGTTAAATATAAACGACGTTTCTTTATAATACAGAAATGATTACAACAAAGAACTAGTCGTACACCATTCACTTTAGAACAAATTGGTACTAAGCCGATTAAACTTAAGAGAGTAAACGATTTTAGTTAAACACGATTTAAATTTAAGGTGGTTCTTGCGTTTCTTCAAGTCAATATGAAAAACATAAAGTTTACAAAGTTTACAATATAACCACGTAAGTAAAAAAAATTAAAGCTTATTTTCAGGATATATTACGAAGAAATCGGATTTGAAATCTGTGAATTTTTGAGAACATGGAGCGAACGTACTGACAGCACGTAATTCCCGTAAAATGATATAGTTAGACCCATGTCAAGCGCATAAAAAATATTGAGTTGTAGGTCAACGTTTTACAAAACGCAAAAATAAAATTTTAAAGGTTTTCACAACGTTGTTTGTTTGTAAATAATTATTGAATATAATGAAGAAGTTAAGAAAAACAAATCAAATTGAAGTATTTTTTTTTATCCTTTTTTCTGGTTAAAAAATATTTTAATCTGGTAAGTTCTTGCCAGCTTCTACTTAACCAAGGCAAGAAAGTAAAAAAAAATAATTAAATCAAGATTTTATGAGTACGTCAATAACTTCTAAACGCACATTTTTTCAAGCCGATAATTAATTTCACTAGCACTAAATATCTCACATGCAAATATTTTAGTGCAGATAAAGGAACAACTGGCACCGGTAGTCAGAAACAAGTAGCCTGTTCTCTTATTCTTTTTTTTAATTTATAAGTTGGCTTCTAGTTTATTAATTACTGTAGTTAACAATTCACTTGAAGTGTCTTTAAATTAATTTAGATAAATTATAATTCAGTTTATTTTCTATTATTTACATAATTAAATTCTGTAGTGTGTGGGTAATTGAAGTTGGAAACATTTCATTGCCTTATATCATGGTATAAATAATATTATATAACAATGCTGTCGTGCTTTTAACGCATCGTCAAACAATACATTTTGCAATTTTATGCATCCACAACAATCTTACCAACAATACCTACCTGGAGATTTTGATTACATTTTAAATTTTCGTACTTTTCAAGCACAACAAAAAAAATAAATAAAAAGGAACCGTAAATCTTGGAAATAAAATTTAATTTTTATGAATTCAATAAGGCTCTGTGTTAAAACTTACTCGCAAAACTATCTCGAATTAATTTTTCCATAAGTTTAAATTTTCATTTCCGTAGAGAACATAAACAATAAAGTTGTCTAAAATTTTCAATTGATTTACTGGAGAACTAAATTCCATTTATTACTCTCAAGCAAACTTAGGAAATATTAACTTATAAATATTTCACTACTTCCTAAATCAAAACTTTATTACTTCTAATTTACCGGATTGATAATTCAAAAATTAAAAGTTATGGAAGCCGAAAATTATGTGAAGGTTTTCAGATGTTTACCTATAAAAGTCTCCAAAAATTGAATTGTTTTATCAAATTGCTTGTTTCAAGTTAACACGACATCCGCGTTAAAGAAAATAACCTTTCTTTGGTAAGATGAGATATGTGCATTTCCCTTCATCCTTAGCCTGAGGAAATTAGGGTCACTGATTTATAGTATAAGCAGATAAAATAATGCTAGGGGGACTTTCTCTAATGTTATTCTGCTTAGTTGTCAAAAAGAAGAATTCGACAATTTTTACCTAAACAAATTCTAAAAGTTTGTCAGAAAAACCATGATAAAACATTTAGCAGGGAAATTTTCACCGTGTAGGGTGTTATACTAAGGATACAAAACAAAAAATTTAGAATAGAATAACATCTATTTTATGAAATAGAATATTTCTTTGTTCTTGTCACGAAACAATTTCATGCTGCTTTCATTTCCACTTTATAGAACTGATTGTGCTGAAATTGTGAAAATTTCAGAGTTTTTTCATAGAATCGCAAGTTTTACATAAAATTTTGTTTTAATAGAAATAAAATGCTTTAGGGGAATCAAAGTTAATTAAAACTAAAATTAAAATAAATTAAACCAACACAAAAAACAAAACTGTGGTTGAAATGTACACTCTTGAAATTGGAAGAGACATAAATTGGTTGAGTAAAGTGTGAAGGTACGAAGAATAATGGACGATAATAAATTTTTGGTTTATCTTTCATTATGCAGATATTATTTGGCACCCAACGTGGAGCACTTAAAATAATATAAGAAAATTTATTTCAATTTCTTATTTAGTTTAATTTCAATTTTAACTGTAATTTTTAATGAGCATGAAGATTCAAGTTATGTACTTATAATTTCGCCTGTTTCTAAACGGTAATTAAAACTGAACGTAAAACTTTACATCAAAGAAGTGGTTTTACCGAAATGCTTACATAGTTATGAAACAAGAAATTACACGATTTCCATTATTTATCAGGTGAGATTTGAAACGAAATTTTCCGCTGAGGTAATCTTAGTCAGGTTTAACCATAAAGCACGATGCAGGCTGCAACGTAGTAGTCATCAATTTAAATTTCTTACCACCCCTCCCTCAAAAATAATGTGATAGATGCCAATTAATTTTGAGTTAAAACCGACAGCAAATATAATTAATGTTCATGAGCTCAAAAAATGTTCTTTCAAAACAAAAAAGTTCAACCATCAAAGTTTATCTATAAAAAAAATTAACAAAAATAACTTAATAAGCGTTAATTGTTATTATTTAATCGTGGTTTAATGTAAGCTTACAAATTTGAAAATTAAAAACCCACACAAATTTCAATTTTCTCCAAGTTTCCATCCGTTACGTTTAATTTAATATGACGAACATTAAACTTAGTGTAAAAGAATTTCTACTTAAAAATTTTGTAGCAATTTTAGTTGTGCCGGAAAAGCTCTTATAAATATAATGAGAAACCATAAACTCGACGTAAAACAATATCGAAGAAAAATTTTTATTTATTTTCTAATTTTTCATCCCAAGTGTAATTCGTTGACACGTTAATAGAAAAACAAATAGCAACTTTTTGTTGTCGCCTTTGTTCATGACGTTTCCTTGGTGTATCGTACTTTCTGGTTATCTTTTTATCTCGTTAAATTTCCACATGCTTTTTTATGTTAAAAAATAAATAATGAATGATCTGGACTTTGAAAAGTTTCTCTCACGTAATTTAATCCGATATTTTTCTTAATAAATGTTCTTCAAGTATTTCACACGCTTTTTTAGCTTTTTATTTCAGAAAACAATTTTACGGACAAAGGACACTGACGAAGTGATTTTAAAGCCTACGAAATATTTTTAAACTCAAAAGATGTTCGGGTTCCTTGGACATTTAAAATTTATGAAGGTAGACTGATTCGATTCCTTTTGCTGAATTACAACAATCTTTTTGTCATCTGATGTAACTCCATTAAGATTTTCAATCTTAAAAATAATAAAATTGGTTATTTACATTGAAATGGAAATAAAATAGCAAAATGCAACCTAGGATTTTAGCAAATATAACATTATGAAAATTTCGTTTATTACTTTTTGTTGTAAAAAACTTATATAGAGTGAATTTTCATGCAATAACTTATGAGTGGTTCCACTGAGGCAAAAAATAAATTCCTTTTTATCTTATGTGCACTAAAGTTTAATTATCACGGAAGGGTAGTTTTACAACTTTTTTAAATGAAATAAAGTGAGGAATCTGGCATTTTATATTCACAAGGATTTCAAGAAAACTTGAAGATCTCTCTTAACTTAAATAGTTTAAAATAAAAAAAAAAGCTTTATAGCATCATCTTTTTTGAAAATAATAATAAACCAAACAGCAAATTTATATAAATTTTGCTTAGTTAAATGTTTATCCACGGATTAGCAGTCATTGCAGCTGGAGAAAGAATTTTACAAAGGTAAATTTCCAAATTTACCATTGATTCTTTTTCGAAAATTTTTGATTCTTTTCTTTACGCGTCTGGAATTTGTCAAACATTCACTTTGTAGGTATTATTAAAAATATTTAAGAAATTGTATCTACAAAATATTCAGTTGTCAAGAAATACATTTAACTTCTTACAAGATTTACAAAAGGATTGTTTTATCAAAGATTGTTTATCAAAGGATAATTTTGAAAAGAAATACTTGGAATGGTTAATAACGAGACCTGAGTTCTTGAAAAGTATACATTTAGAGAAACTATAAAAATCTTACTAATCTTTAGTTAACAAGTTAATTATTATTTTGAATACATAAATTTGAAGTGTCGAAATTGAGATCTTGTATTTATAAATTTTAAATTCAAGGTTGCCCTTTCTAATTATTTACAGCATGGATATAATCCAGAAACATAAAAATTATTAGATTAGATTAGTGAAGCTGTACTGTATTGAAAATAATATGCTGATTAGATTATTTTTGTCGTCTTTGTTCACTTCCTTTCCGCGTCTCTCCTTCCTCTTGGATTTTGCTTCATAATACTCTTTGGTAATCACTAGTCGTCCATTTTATCTATGTTCTCACCACTGTCGTTTTAATTAGTATTTTATCATCTCTATCATGAAATGATTAGCCGTTTTTCCTGAGTGTCTACATTATCAACTTTTGGAATTTGTTTAATTATTAAAAATTGTCATTTTCAATATTAGAAATTTCATTTCTTATACAAAACTACGTTTATTTTTTTATAATTTACTTGCAAGGTAGGATTGATAACAAAAATGCGAATAATGAAATGTATTTATATTAAGTAGGGCAGACAATGAACTTGCATTATAATTACAACTAATATTTTTACTCAAATCATGGAAATGTAATCCATAATCAAATGCCGACTAGGAAATGAATTATAACAAATGACTCAACCTGGAAGCACGGCAATAACTATAAAGAAAACGCTGAGTTACAATAATTTTTTATGATTACTTTGTTCTTTGTTTAACTTATTATTCTTATGTAATTAATTTTGTATAAAAGAGACGATTTTAATTTTTAAATATATTATTAAGTGAGTCTTGAACACTCGTTTGTTTATGTCCTCACCCGAAGACCTCCACGTCCAGGTGCCACCGCTTCAACTTAGGATAATTTTCCTACCCAGGGAATTATTCAGAATTACTGTTTCATATTACTATATCAATCAAATCTTTTAAATTTATTTTGAGGGGTCTAAAATCTTACAAATCCTTGCAAGATGAATAGAAAAGTAAAAAATTATTAAAAACCACCATTAAATAACTAAAAAAGTTTTCCTCATGCACGATAAACAAATTTACTAGTCTTCAGATGGACTTTCGATATATATAGTATATATATATTACAGCTCTACAGGCCTAGAAGGCCCATGGCTTCATTCCCTGTCTACCTTAACCTGTCTTGTAAACTCTCGTGTGTGACGCAGCCGTATCAACGGTAATGACGTCGACACAAACATCAGAGATCACCACAGGAGTGTAGATGCCCACCGGAAGGCTGAGCCGAGAAATTCTGTGCAATCCGCGATTTGAACCCAGAATTTCCGCTCTATACTCAACCAGCGATCACATCACTCCACTGCTGTGGCTTGGACTTTCGATATACTTTCAATAAAAACTTTTTAAAATCTAAATAATTTCAAAATACCTTTATTTCATTTGTTTATTTAACTAGGTAGTACTGTGGCTGATAAACTTCTAGTTAATTTTAATTTTGTTACACGGAATAAATCACTTTCCCGATTTGTAAACATCTTTTAAGTTCATGCCAAGTTCAATAAAAGCCTGCAAAATATATTACGTAAATAAGTACATATTTCAATTTGGTAACTGACAGCTTTTTACATAAGAACACAAAAAAATTAGTTACAGTTGAAATTTATTAATTTTTATATATTTACAAGAAAGCCCACAAAATTGAGCAAAAAATTATAAAAACGGTAGTAGTCGCACATTTCAATCGTCAGGTACTACTTTTTCGTGCAAAGCTTTTATGAAAACCAAGCAAACCTTCGAATTTCAAAAGTTTCTTTCAATTTTAAGATTGATAGAATAAAAATTGCTACCACCAATTGAGTATAGGGCATGAAATTGACATGACATCAAATTAGGCCCGCTGCGGTTAATCGGAACCGGACAACTGGGCGACGTATAACTGGGCGAAAAACAACTGGGCGATTAGTAAACTGGGCGATTAGTAAACTGGACGACGGTCAACCGGGCGACGGACAACTGAGCGAGGGAAAAACTGGGCGCTGGGTAAACCGGGCGATTGTCAAGCGGGCGACGGACAACTGAGCGACGGGTAAACTGGACAATGTATAAGTGGGCGACGCAACTGTAAATTTTGGGCATTTAAAAAAAAATTATTATGATAACCTCTATGGGTGAGAGGTAAGTACTCGTGACTCGAAAATATCAATTTTGAAACCTCGATGAATGAGCATATTTTAAATACGAGAATTAACCCCAAAGAATGACCTTAACAGCACTAGTTTTTCAAAAATTGATTTTAAAAACTTCGATTTTCATAGCAAATTTTATGCTAAGTCGCTCGTGATTGGTGAATTCTGGCATTCTGTGATCGGTCCGTGCAAGTAAAATTACTTTTTAGTTATACGTAGAGAGGGGGCCTAGGGGTATGTTTATAATAAGTGTAGTTTTAGCCACCATGACACGAGAAGGATCCACGCGAAAAAGTATTAACAGTTTTCTTACACTCAAAACTCAATAAGTTTCATGCTAAATATTTCAATTCTTCAAAATGCTTCAGGTTGTCGCCCACTTACACGTTGCCTAGTTTATACGTCGCCCAGTTTATCCGTCGCCCAGTTTACTCATCACCCAGTTGTCTGTCGCCCGCTTAACAATCGCCCGGTTTACCCGGAGCCCAATTTACCCATCGCCTAGTTTTCCGTCGCCCGGTTGACCGTCGCCCGGTTTACCAATCGCCCAGTTATACGTCGCCCAGTGGGATTCGCCCAGTTGTCGTGTACCGGGTTTAATTTATTATTACTGAAAATATTAATGTAGAAATTATTGATCAAGTGATTTTATTTTAAAAAATATAGATTTTTGGACTAACTGTGGGTAATTATAGTATAATGTAGCAATACTGACAATTGCCAGTCAATATTGACTGAATTTAGTTGAATTATTGTTATACTCGTACTATGTACAAATCTCTAAATTGATTTAATATTAGACCAATATTTAAAATAAATATTAATTTAATGCAGTCTCAATATTGAGACTTTATATTGCATTTCTGTGTAATCCTAATATAATTGGTTCAATATTTAAGTAATATTGAAAATCTATATTAGCCAATATTATCAAAGCATATAAAATTATGTGCATAATACCAAATTTGAAGCAATTTCAAATTTTTATCTATAGTGCTATGGCCAAGAAAATTTTAAAATTTTAATTTTTTTTTATTTTGGTTGTTTTATTGATAAGTGCGCTCATAAACAATATTTATTTTATTTATAATCGGAGAGTGTGCAGATATTGCGAAGCAAAAGTTGTAAAATTTATGACGAGTTGATTGATTATTTTTGAACAGAATAAATGCTAAAATATAATATATAAATAATCAATTTTTTTTCTACCCGTAAGTGTCGGAGATTACATTTTTATTTACAATCAACTATTTATAAACTGTGTTCACTTTTTCCTGATTCTAACTATTTGCTTTGCTTCCTAAACTGATCGTTTTTTATTTTTTAAGACTTTCTCAATTATTCCATCCGAAGTATCAGGCAGTCGTCTTCTTCTTCTCTTGTACCTTTCTCTTGTCTCCCATATTCTTCTGGTCGGTCGCTTTTCACTTATTCCCTGTAAGAATCCCAACCATTCTAGCTGCATTTTCTCTATTAATTTCTAAGTTAGCTTCTCACATTTACTCTCTCATCCTCTATTTTCAAGATTTCCAATTTTCCGGTTTTTTTGCCAAACTTTGAAAAATAAAAATGTCCAAAACTATCTAATCATTTAATTAAATTTCCACTAAGACCAACACAAACGTTCAAATTTTCCTACCATTTACAAAATAACAAAGTGAACAATTTCTTCTATTAGAATGTTAGATATTCAAAAATTTTAAACCAAATGGATGAGACCGTATCTTGAATTAACCTTTATAAATCATTTAAATCTAAGAATGTTACACAAAAATCATGAACAGATAAGGGCAAAGTGCTAAATAAAATACAATAAAACTTTATCTTTTTAAAAATTTTATCAACTTTCAGCAATAAGTTGTTACATTATTCACAGTATTTGTTTTATCGTGCTTTATTATCGTATTTATTTCTGAATTTCAATTTTATATTAAAATATGTAACGTTGGTTAACAACACGTTTACAGCGTTAACGACACGCCCAGAAGTTTTAAAAACTTTATCATGCTGCATAAACACTTGTTGAGCTGCATGAGAAAGTCCATATTTGTCATGCAATGGAAGCACCAGCGTTCCATAGCATAAATTACGATTTTCTTATTGAAACTTTTATTTTCCCAAAGAAAAATGGTTACACTTAACAGTTATCCTACAAAAGATGAGTTTTAAAATTGGATTTCCAAGATGTTTCTTCATTCCTCGAAATATTATAGAAGGAAATTTTGCAACAGTGATTGCTTCCTTTGTAAGTGGATGTGCACTGATATCCATTCGTTTAAACTACGTAAGCGAATTTTCAAACTCACGTTTAAAGAGGAGTGTATTGAAACATTTACAATCAGGCGAAATTAAGGTTTATCTTTATGTGGTAGTGGGAAATAATGGTGTCCAAATTTGTAACTTAATTTAAAAAAGCGTTCATCCAGTCAAGATTACGTGCAATGCTATGTAATAAAATAAGTACGTAACAAGAGGGTTGAATTCGAATAGCGGTAAGTACCTTCGTAACTACTGACACACAAAGCAATCACACCGAAATAACCGTTTCGATATTCTGATGATTGTGCAGATTAACTTCGTGCAAAACAGTGTAATCACAGTTTGCTCTGTGAATTTTCTAATTTTACAAATTTAACAAAACTTTAAATTAAAATTTTTTGTTCGAAGTAATTTCAGTCACCCTGCAACGGTTAGGTGATTCATTTGACACCTCACACTTGGATAATAGTTTTATCTTACAAACAAGCACAATAAGATAAACCGTGCAAACAAACCCTAGGGACACAACTACCTAAACAAACTTTAAGAAATTATTGATGAAATTTCGTATTTTTGAAAGTGTGTGATTGGTCATCAAGTGACCTAATTTGGCACAGACGTTGGTGGAAAATATTTAGTACCTACGAATTCAGTCATTATCAATTTGTGTCGCACCTTACTTAAAGAGATCGATTAGTTCGAGATAACTCAGATAAGAAATTTCAATTAAATTGTAATTTTTATGGAGATTTTACACGCAAAAGTAAATTTTATTGGGTTTTAGAAGCATTTGCATATGAACTAATGCATAGTAGTTTATTTTTCTACTTTTTTACAATTTGAAATTGTATCTATATTTGATTAAAATTTACATGTTTTAATTGTGGAATAAATTAAGCGAATTTAATTGCACTGGTTTTCAAAATTGAGTTAAAAAGTTATAATCTGATCATTATGTAGAACACAAATTTTTTGGTTTACTTAATTATGATTTTTAGTTTAATTTGTATAAAAGTTTAGTAAAAAAAGGAAATAATTTTAACTGTTAGTTAAAAAGTTTACACCACCTCAAGTTAGCAAAAAATGTGATGGTAGATTTTCTATTGGATGTTGGTGAGGTTTGGGTCGAATTTGATAAAATACACTGATATGTAATTTGAAATATTAACCTCAGGTGATTTTCTCGATTTTAAAGTCCAATATATAGAAGTATAATTTAGGAATTTTTTTTAAATATTTAAAAAACTGTTAGCACATCCAGCAGAGGACGGTGAGCTCATAACTCTGGCTTGGTCCTGGATTTTATTTCAATTACGACAAATAAACACGATAATTTTCAATGATTGTGATTTAATTTGTAGCACACGCTGAAAATTAGCATGAATTATTTCTGGCCTGAAATTAATAATTGTTTTTTGAAATTGCATTCATTAAAACAGCATGAAGTACTATTAATTATTTATTATTCATAACTAAAAAACGCGATTTAATAATTTCAACTAGTGAAATAATATGAAACGGGTACAGTAATATAATAAATTTGATGCTTAAAATATCTAACCAACTTCTACAGTTTTGTTGATTTTTAATTTTTTTGGAAAAGAATCTACAGCAAAAGCTTGGTCTGCTGCTTCATAAGAAATGGACGTCCTTTTTAAAAAAGGAAAAATATTATAGTCCTTAATCCAGGCACAAAATATTACATTTTTTTAATAGTTATTTTTGACTCATAAAATTTCATGGAAGATTAACTACGATGTTAGTAAATTTTAAGGTTAGTTTTGTTGGGCCTAATTACATAAACTTACCCGATTGTTTAATTAGACGGGATGGTAACGCAATTCTTCAGTTAATTTCAGCAACTTACCTGTTAACATAAGAACATAATTACATCAACTATCAAGTTAGGTATCCATAATAATAAAGAAACTCAGTTAAAATTAAATTGTTTTAAAATTTTAAATACCCATTTAATTATAATTTATATTTGTTTTTGTTCTAAGTTACATTTTTAACTTTGACATGAAAGTATGTCATCTGACCCTTTTAAATTTACCGATATTTTGCTTAAAAGATTTTCTACAGTTCGAGAAGCTCATAAAAACCTTTCAAGTGAAAGAATTAATTAAGAATAGAGACGTTCAATTACCAAAGGAACATGCAATATTACGTTTTTACGGAAGCATCTACAAAGAAAGGAAATTTAAGTTTAATTAAGCATTATTGATTTCCGGTTTTTGCATTACTTACTGTGGTATTTACCTATTTAAAAGCAGAGTCTATTGTTATGCACTTTAATTACTTCCAATAACCTTCAAGAATGTTTAATAGTACTCAAGATTACATACTCAAATATTAATTTCATAGTCTGGTTAACCCTTTTATTATAAAATTTTCAGCCAGGAAATTCATTACTAAGTAAAGCAACGTCTAGCACTGGTTTTAAGTAACAAATTTTTATTTTTAGTGTTTATAACAAAAATTGGTCAAAGGTGCCAGCTGAATTGTTTTTTTTTTACTACTTTAAGGGTGGATTATCCCTCTCCGTTCTAACGGATATTTACCAGTAGGTTAATTTTGTGAAGCATTTTGAAAAATAATGAAAATGCATTGTAGGACCTTTAAAAATTTTAATATAAAATGCTATTCCTTGTTTCGTAATTAACAGATAAAGATCATATGATGCATTTTTCTTGTGGGTGTTGTCTAGGATAAAATATAATATTAAATTTTAATTATCTGTGTCGTTTATGACAGCCATTTGTAATGGGATCATCAAAATACGTTTTATGACGTATTAAAGACGTTATAAAAACCATAGAAAACACTTTTAAGAGAAATGCTTACTGCAACACTATATCCATATTAAGAAGATATCTTACATTTTACCATCTTTTCTTCACAGAAATTTCAAAGAATAAGAAGTTAAATACTGTAGAATTAAAAGTCATCCAATTTTATAAAATGCTTTTTAGTTTTCATTTTAATTAAGCTAATCAAAGAGAATGAAACTACGAGCTCCATTTGACTTGAATCAAAATTAGTAGTTTAAAAAAATAAAAAAACGCCATATCTTATCCTGAATGATGCAGTAAATTGCATGAAAAACTTTTGCTCAGAAACTTTGCTGCATTTCGATCGAATTAATTATAAAATGGGAAGCTCACTCAAGCACAATTTCCAAGTTATGAAAATTGAATAAGTATTTAAAACAATTAACTAACACCGAGTTGACACTCATGCATTAAGCAAACATGGGATTCGAATCCACGACCAATTATTTGAAAGCATTTACATTTACAGCACTGAAAGAGCTAAACGTATTTTAAACTTTGTTGTAAAAGCTTTTAAAAAGCTGCAACCATAAAATGAAAACTTGGCGTGCAAGTCAGGTTTTGCGTGTTTGCGCTGAAGCGAAATATGTTAAAAAAGTTATTTTACAACAATTATTTAAACATTCTTAAAGGTATTTAGATCAAATTGTGCAATGTTCGCGTAGTTGTAAAATTTAGCTCATTATCTTTCCAAACTAAATTTGTGTCACGTAAAAGACGTTAGTCATTGTATTTTTAACGGTAACGAACGCTCTTAATTACTTTGCAAACTAGATTAATAAACTACAGGAACACTTTTATTAATCTTAATTTATGTCTCTGGAACGAAAGGCCACAATGAAATTTTTAAATTTAAATTATTTTCTATGAAATTTCTTGCGTGACTGGGCTGCATTAAATAATAAAATAATGCAACTGTAAGCTTTCGTTAGCAGCACATTTTGAAAAATTAATTGTATGCAGAACTGTGGTCAGGTCCTATATAGGTTACAGGAAATTCAATTTAAAGATTAATGAAGTGGTGCATTTTAATTATTTCACTTTAACGTTTTAAATTGGTTCCAAATTTTGTTATTACAAACTAACAATTTTTTTACAGTAGCACGTACTTTTGATTTAATTATTTATTAAGATTTGAAAGAATTATTATTTATTGTTAAAGTAACTAATCAGCATTATAAATTATCCCAAAACCCAGAACCGCATTGCACCTTAATAATTGTATATTCAGATATTATAGTGGAAATTTCTCTATGTAAGATTTATCTCTCTTTCTCAAACTGACTTACAAATGTTTTACTCTCTCATAGAAATAATTAATTATTCTTGTAATCCGTCCTAATAAAAAATATTCGTGGTGTATTGGTTAGTACGACGAGTTAATTTATAATTGATTACAACCTACGATGGCTTAAAGCTGATCTTCGAATATCTTAGCGTGGGAATTTTCTAAAATGGTGGTAGAAATTTAAAATTCAAAGTTTAACATTACAAACTTAATTATTTTTATTAATGGTTTACTCTGTCACCCCATGAAGGACTCGTTTCGCTTTAATTTTTGCAAACACTTGAATGGGGTCAGCGCTCGTTGCAATATTTCCCACAGATAAAGCAAAATTGCTGAATTTTTCATAAGTATGCCATAAATTTGTTAATTTTTATCAATATAATCATGGTATTCCAATTATATATTAACAATTTTAATAACATATCATATCATATTTGATGGTTTTCATATCCATGTATCTGCAAACACCCATAAATTTTTTATGCCTTTATAAATAAAAAAACATTGATGTATCTTTTTTATATATCCGAAAAAGTACTTATGTAAATTATATTCCAAAATATCTAATGCACATATTTTATGCCTCATCAAATAAAAACTCACGTCTTGTTGTTAAAACACTACATAATCCTATTTTCTGTTTTTCGTAGATGCTTGACAGTATAAAATTGACTAAATTACTCAAAAGTGCAAACTCTTTATTCGGTTTAGAAAAATAACCAACAATCGAATGGATTTAAAACGGTTGTAGAATTTTGGTCGCCGTGATTGAGTGTAAGCGTTAAACGAGACGCTCCTATTAATATGTATATTTTCAGGATGTGACAATTATTATAATAATATTCTTCCTAAACTCAAGACTCAATTTGTGATACTAGCTTAGAGCAAAAGAACTTTTGAAATTGGTTAGAATATTTCCAACTAATTTAAAGTATCTCCTTACATTTTCTGTTACAACAAAATTAGGTTACACCACGAACATCTCACAAAATTTAAATTTCAAATTTCTGCAAATTACCAATGTAATTAGGAATATGTCTGGAGGATGAAATAAATCATCTGATTAAAAATTGATAATCCACCTTTACTTAAGAAAGATCTAAATATTGATGGAACATAAACTAAATTCAAAACAAAGCATCAGCTGCCGTTTGCAAAAATGATTACGTTTTCATGTATCTGCTTGCTTTACGTAATCCTAAATAATTGTGTTGCTTTCAGGTAAACTAAACAATTCCATTTATCGCTTCGCTAAAGCTTATGCAAGAAAATGAGCAGGTTATTTATTTAAAGATTTCCTAAATATAAAATGAACTTATAAAGAATGAGGTATTTTATTAGAAGAGATTAACATGAAAAATCGTACTGTAATTTGCAGGTGATAATAATTCTAAAAAATTGTGAAAAACAGGAGATATTTCAGGAAGAAGTGACGATTTCCATGCATTGATTTTTTTTTACTTTTTAACAGTAACTTCAGTTTTATGACCCCTGAATTTACCTCAACGCCGTGCCTATCCAAACAGCGTTTGTTTGCTAAATTAAAAATCTTGTGTGTATTAACAAACAATTAATAATAAATTTTAAAATTTATAATTTTCAATGTGTGCTAATGTGCTTTTCTCGACTTCAAACTAAGTTTATTTTAATTAATCCACGTTTTTTGCTAAATTTAATTTAATATATATGTGTAAGATTTCGTAACTCACATAAGAAAATAGGAAAACAAAAGTACATATTTGCAAATGAGTTAAATAAGAAAATATACGCCATCCAATGAAAGAAATTAATTAAGTTAGTGTAACACTACAGAATATTTTAAAGTCGTAGTACAAAATACACAAACTCTATAAACTACGACTAAGTTTATTGTTCTCCAACCAACTATAAAAGTTATCATTCCTCAAAAAAATTGATTAAATTTTATAAGGACGAGACAATTTTTTGAGAAAACTTTCTAAACGGGCCTAACCACATCTGCACATTTTAAGCCCAGTTCCACATTTTTAAATTAGGCTCTTTTTAGTTTTCAAAGCTCTATTTTAGGTTTATTAGTAGGTTTTCAGATTTAATCTAGATTACCCAATACTTCTTGCTTTTTTCCAAGAGTTCCATAATTGTGAATTGGAAATTATAAGATTTAAATAAAGCTTTTTTTAATTAGCCAGGTGAATCTGCCCCCCCCCCCGCTTAAACGCAATCGTGAAATCAAATCAAAATTTATACATTTTATTTGATGTTAATAAAATCACCAAGTATTAAATTAATTTTAACCTTTGAAAGTTGATGTAAATTAATTATGGATTCTTATATAAAATAATTAAACCTGAAGTCTTTTGAATTAATAGAAACTTTGTTGATTTTTGTGAAAAAAGAATATTAAAGATTTAAAAATTACAAGCGACTAATTGGAAATCTATTTCTTTATTAGATTTCTTCTTTCCAGAGTTAACTTGAATTTTGTTGCTTTGTAAATTTTTATATAAGGACTTTTCTTTTTTGTTAAATAAAGTAAATTGATTAACTAACTAAAAAAATTAATCTTTAAAAATTGTTTATTGTGATTGGCGCTTGCCAGCTTTCTACCAAAGCAACGCAAGACCCCACTTCATCGTAAACGCCGCTTAAGTAGAGCCGGATTTATAATGTAGAAGTAAGCAATACAGGCAAATCATTAATTAGCAAAAATTTAAAGGTACAAATTAGAATCAAATTATTCGTTTCATACTTTTTTTGTACATTGCCCAGGGTGCTAAAGAAACCCTTGCTCTAGTACTGTAGAAAAATATCAGATACAACTGGCACAAAACGAATGGATGGCAAATCACCGTTGCTGATGGCAAGTTTCAAGAAAATATAACATTTTCGCATAAATGAAAATAATTTCTTTAAACAAGGAATTGTTTTCCCATTATTCTAATTTGTCTTTTGTAACTTTTAAGTTTTGTATTTATAGTAATCGACTTTTCTTGTTCATTAATTCATTATCTGTTAACTTCTGCTATCGCAATGTGCAACGGAACATAAAATAAAAGCCATTACGTTAAAACACACAAATAAATTATATTCAACAAACGCGTTATTTTTAAACCCTTACTGCCAAGTAGCAAAATATACAGCTTTTTATAGGATTGGCCCTGAAAGCGATTATCAAGGTTAAAATTAGCTATGGGATATTTAATTGTAATTACTAATTCTTTATATTTTTCCACATAACCATCTGCAAGAAATTTTTTGCCATCTAACAAGAACCCAATTTAAAAATGCCACTTTTATTGATAAGATATTCAATGCAAATCTAGCCAGATAAGAACAAATTTGTATTTTGAAAGTTTTCGAAATCCATAGAAACGCATAAATAAATTAGTTATTCTCCAAAACGCACGACAATTTTTTCTCTCCTTATTATTTTGCAATTTTGTATTAGAAAATGGTAAGAAAATATTTTTTGGGTTATTCTTTTATTACGAACGACGTTCTAAAGCGTCTAAAAAATAAACTGTACAATTTCTTGTACATATAAAGATTAAACTTCAGTTTTAATAAATATAATAATTATTTTCAGCGTGAAGTACTATCCGTACACATTGGACAAGCTGGTGTACAAGAAGGTAACGCATGTTGGGAACTTTTTTGTTTGGAGCATGGAATTCAACCCGATGGTCAGATGCCATCAGATAAAACTGTAGGTGGTGGCGACGACAGTTTTGCTACATTTTTCAGTGAAACTGGTGCTGGAAAAAAAGTACCTAGAGCTGTTATGATCGATTTAGAACCAACTGTAGTTGACGAAGTACGCACTGGAACTTATCGGCAACTGTTCCATCCTGAACAACTTATTACTGGTAAAGAAGATGCTGCAAATAATTATGCCCGAGGGCATTACACCGTTGGAAAGGAAATTGTCGATTTGGTGCTTGACCGTTTAAGAAAACTGGCAGATCAGTGCACAGGAATGCAAGGATTTGTACTGTTTCACTCGTTTGGTGGTGGCACTGGATCCGGCTTTACTTCCTTGCTAATGGAACGTCTTTCTGTTGATTATGGAAAAAAAGCTAAACTAGAATTTGCAATTTATCCTGCACCTCAAATTGCTACTGCTGTGGTCGAACCGTATAACGCTGTTTTATGTACTCACACAACATTGGAACATTCAGATTGCGCTTTTATGGTCGATAACGAAGCGATTTATGACATTTGCAGAAGAAATCTGGACATTGAAAGGCCAACATATACAAACTTAAATAGATTGTTGGCTCAAATTGTCAGTTCGATTACAGCGTCGTTGCGGTTTGATGGTGCTTTAAATGTCGATTTAACTGAATTCCAAACCAATTTAGTACCGTATCCTCGAATACATTTCCCCCTTGCTACCTACGCACCAGTGGTTTCTGCTGAAAAAGCATACCATGAACAATTATCTGTGCCTGATATTACAAACTCCTGTTTTGAACCTGCAAATCAGCTGGTGAAATGTGATCCACGACATGGAAAATACATGTCGTGTTGCGTTTTGTATCGTGGTGATGTCGTACCAAAAGACGTAAACTCAGCAATTGGTACCATAAAAACTAAAAGGACAATTCAATTTGTTGATTGGTGTCCAACTGGATTTAAGGTTGGTATAAATTATCAACCTCCCACTGTTGTTCCAGGAGGTGACTTGGCAAAAGTGCAACGAGCCTGCTGCATGATGTCAAACACTACCGCAATTGCTGAAGCTTGGGCTCGCTTGGACCACAAGTTTGATTTGATGTATGCTAAACGAGCGTTTGTTCATTGGTACGTAGGTGAGGGAATGGAGGAAGGCGAGTTTTCAGAAGCTCGTGAGGACACTGCTGCACTGGAAAAAGATTACGAAGAGGTTGGAATGGATTCTGGAGAGGGAGAAGGCGAAGGAGGAGAAGACTAATTTATTTATTTATTTTGTACGTACATTTTATAATTTTGTACAATTTTTACAAAATATTTATATACATTTATTTAAGATTTATATTATATAACATATTTTTAAATGTATTTATTTAAGTTATGTATAATAAACTTTTTATTAATTTTTGCAACAAATTATTCTTCCAAATTTAATTAGATGTTATAGGCAGTTTCTGTTGTTTGGTGAAAATGAAAATTAATTATGGTCCTACATTAATGACTAGTTATTCCATTTTTTCGTAACAGTTTTGTCAATCACCAGCTCAGGTAGAGAAATTTCTTACTTTCTTTCTAACACCAACAATATTTTTCCTTTTTTTTTCAATAATATTGGCTACACTGACCTTAGAGGGAGTAGACCAAACCCACCTAGTAATGGCAGTGATTATGGAAAAATAAAATTTGCACCGTTTCTTTAACGACAGCACTCGCAATTGTTGTTACAAAACTCCCTGGATTTGGTCGCCTTACTAAATGAAAGACCTATCAAAGGTGCGTAAAACTTTTTTGACTTGGTATTAATAAGGAACCAATCCGAAATTCTAAGCAGCATTACAAACAGAAAGATATACAGACAAAGTTTACAGTAACATTTTTATGGTTATTGTCATCCAAGTTGTAGAATAAAAATTTTACAAAATATTCTTGTTAAGTCTAAGAAATTTAAAGTCAAATTTTCCAAGTATGCTTCAATTGTTTTCTTCATTGAATCAATTTCGTTTTAAGCAAATAAAGTTTTGACATTTTCCAACTTCTTGAACCTAAACGCGAGCAACCTTACATACTTAAAGAAAAATTATCGATGCAATGAAAGTGCGAGGAAATTGAATATTGCTTGAAAAATTTCTAAAGTTTAGAAAGAAAAAAACGCTCAACTTTTGAATGCGATTTTAGTAGGTATTTTGCTGCTTATAAATTTCAAAGTTGGGGAACCAGCACTTACTATTCGCTCGTTGTTTTGACATTTTTCAGTCGCAAGAGATGAAAACATAAAGTAATTTGTTCCGTTAGCTCTATCTGTCAAGTTAACAATATAATTACATTTTTTACTTATTTCGTTATAAAACTGCGCTAAGGAAAAGCAATTAAAAATTGTTTAGCTTCTCCTAGCGTGGAAAGTTTATTTTTTGATGCAGAAAGTAACGCTTTATCAAATAATACTAATTGTGCTTTTATTGTCCTTGCGAGTACTGAGCAAAGTACAAAAAAGTACACTGAAATGATATTATTTTTGAAATGTAATTAAACATTGTTTCCCAAGAAAACAATTTGATTTTACTTTTGAAGAACTTTCAGATGTAGAAAAAATAGCATTTATACCACGTGTGTGGAAAGACTCGTACCGCCATCGTGCGACTGATCGTGAATGTCGAGCATTTTGATGGTGACTTGAAAATTCACAATTGTGGCCAAATAAATTATCCACTTAAAAGGATAATCAATTGTTTATTATAACTATTTTTAAACTTAAAACAGCAATAATTCCAATTTTTTATAAAATATTACTTAGTGTGATGTTGAATTTATAGATAAAACTGATGAAGTATTCCTTTGTAAACTAAGTATTTTATGCATATCACAAAATTGTTTATTTTGCTTTTACAGTAAAATTTTCCAGACATGAGAAATGTATTATCTACTCCTATTTCTTCCTGTAAGTGCACAACGACAAAGTTCTTTCCATAAAATCGAATTCGATGTTAAAATACTAATCAGAAAATGCAATTTTTGATTAAATTTAAATCAAGAATTTTATTCACACCCAGTTCATTTAAAATGCTTTTAACAGCAAATTTCGGATAACTTTGAAAATTAGCGTCTACCTTATTACAGGATCCAATCTATTCAATTATAAAACTTGGATTCAAGTTATTTTTAAATAATTTAAAAAGTCTTGAATAAAATGGAAATATTTAAATCTTTCTCATTAAATTCAAATTATAATAAATAATAATTTGCCTCGTTAATTTTTAAAAGTTTATTTAAAAGTATAAAAATTCGTAAAAGTTTAAATTAATTGAATTTGATGTTGTAAACGAAAATTATTTTTTTAAATTGTAATGAAACGCTTCAAAAAAGCGATTTATTTTTCCAATTGTACGAACGAGCTTTTCGATCCAGCTTTGATTGCTGGGGATCGCAAACCCAAGGATTGAAAATATCCTATCATCCTAATTAAACAAATTTGGTCTGCTGTCAGAAAACAAAAACCGTTTACTAAAATATTTTTGAATGAAAAAATTTGTAATTGAACTCATGAATAAATAACAATATTATGTAAATTTTTAACTAAAAACTTCAAAGTTTTGTTGGATTAAAATCCTTCAGAGTAGCAAATTATCTAATTAAATTATATCCTTGAAAATATTTTAATTTATAATTTGGAAAACTTTTAATAGAAGATACGTAATATATAGCTTTACCGAATTTTAACAAATTAAGTGTAAGTAATCCAGACATAAAAAATTCGGTAACATTTCAACGTGAATTGCTTCGTGTTAACATTTATATTATAACGTATAAAGTTGACATATTTGGCACATCCACGATAGAATACTTAAATTTAATCTATTAAGCTGCAGAAATCAATAAAATAATATATTTTCACCGCAAATTGATATTTTAGCTGTCGTTTTATTTATGTAACGCTATAATCACTTAACGATCAATTACGATTTTCTTTAATTGATGAACAAACATTATATCGCATTGTTCACCATTTCATTATATTATCCGAGGGAGTTAATGTCATAAAGTGAAAGTTGACGTAAAAAATAGCACTAAAAAAGAAATAAATCGATTATAAAAATAAATAAATAGAAATTGAGTCGTCTGTAGTAGCTGAGTGATTAAGTGGTTGATCCATTACATCCTGTTCGAACTATACCTAAGTAAACGTTTTCCATCGTACGGCCCGCGATTGAAAACTAACGTAAAACTGTAGGTCCCCTATGCACATAGACACATAATGTATGAATACTTGGGAAAGTCCAAGAGAGGTTAGTTGTTAAAAAAACTGGCAAAAATAGTATTAGCATAGATATGAGGTCAGAAAAACAAATATAAAGTTCAGCTATCACAGAATATTAATTCGTGCTGAAGGGTAACAATGAAATCGACCATATTAGTAACTGTTGAATTTAATTGGATTAAACGCTGTTAAAGTGGTTAAAATACTAGTTTGTATTTTTTTGTAATATAAAACATACAAAAAGTATACATAAACCCGACGTTATAATATAATAGACCAGAATGTGCATGGTGAGCAATTTTGAAAGTGCAAAATATGTAATAAGAATTTTAGACAAAAATGTAGCTTATACACCCCAAGGTACAAAGAGAATATCCGTGCAGGAATGCTAGTTAGTTACAACCCTCGCGAATTACTGTGGTTAAAAGTTTACCTCAAGTTAACTACTAATCCGGTTGAAGCGTCAAGTCATATCTAAAACTTTATTCCCGGATGGTAATAACCGTATTCGTTATTTCCACATAAAAATTCCGTTTTCATTTACATCATGTATCATGTCATAGAAATGGCATTCAAATCCGTTTTATTTTAAACCAAATTTTTTTCTCGGAAATTGAGAAAATATTATGTTAGAAAGTTGTATTTTTATTGACTCAAAAAGTAATATGACTCGACGACAGCACAGATATGAAGAATGAATCTTTATTGCTAGTAAACGTCAAAATTTTTTATTAGTAAATGGCAAATATTTTAAAAAATTAGTGATACGAAAAGTTTAAGAAAATGAATTTATCATTAAGGGGAAATTGTTTTATTTTTTTAAGTTTAACCCTGCGAAAGTTTTAATTTTCATCCGGATTTTCATTAAGTCTCACATTTAATAATTATAAAAATGTAACATGCGTTAACGATTAGTGAGGAGGTAGCTGACAGTATTTAAAAACGTTGGCCCGATTTTCATCTGAAATGTAAAATTACTTGGCGTAATTGAATTTTAGAGAAGCATTTAAGAGCTTTTCCAATTAAGAATAAATAATGGGCGAAATCTACTAAAAAGTACGTCTCTTGATCTGAACGCTAAGCTGAACATACTGTTCAAAGATGTAAGGATAAACTTACGTGCGATGCTCATTACGTTACTAAAGTAATCAGTTTTATATTATAAAATGGATCTAATAGCTCTTTATTTATTGTTATATTTTTTTAAGTTTTTTTTTGTAGTAGTAGTTTGTAGAAATTTCACTCTGTAGGGATGCTAGGAAAAGCGACGAATTGGCTGCATCTATGGATTTAATGTAGATTTAAAACGATAAACTTCATGTTCATCAAAATCTTAATAAAAACAACACCTCGATTATGTAAATTTTCGAACTAATAAAATGCAGTTTATAAACCAACAAATGCTCTTGATGTACCTATAAGCGGATATTTAATAGCATCCATTCCTGCCACTTACAGGAGCAAAAATAGGGAAATTATATTAATCAAATAAATTGTAGGATATCTTTATGATTTATTTACCGAAGTGAATCACTCCTTGTCTTCTCCTCTTTGATACTTTAGATCAATTTCACCATAGCGTGTGGATGCCCACTGGAAGGCCGAGCTAAGAAATTCTGTCTAGTCCGCAATTTGAACCCAGAATTTCCGCTCTGTACTCAACCAGCGGTCACATCACTCGACGGCTGTGGCTATAAATAAAATGTGCTATAAGTTTTCTCTCATTGTTTTCTTCTTAATTCTGAACCCAGGCTCAACAGCCCTAAAAATTTTCGGTTATTACCCTACGTAAACTAAAATTTTTTAATAAATATCTTTTCCGTAATTACAAGATGTGTATCTACAAGTTACAGTGTTAATTATTACTAATACATAGCATGAAACAATAATTACCTTCCGTTTTGCTTATAAACTGAGCTACTTCATTAATAAATACCACAAAAAGTACGCGATCAGGTAATTTTTAATTACTTGTAACTTGTAAATTATTAGTTTTATAATCATTATAATATAAAACTGGCCCCTTGTGACAAATATTTTATTTCTTTAAAAATATATAAGAAACCGACCGAAATTAACCGTAAACTTTGGTAATTTATCAGTGGCAATACCCGACATACAAAATAAAGAAGCTTAATGTACGCAGTTTTCGTTTAAAGCGAAGCTTGCAAACGCACTATGATGGATACGCCTCTTAACAAGTTAAGTAAAGTTATAATTTTCTATTTAAACTTAACAAAATATAAATTATCTCGAGAAGCTTATGTTTTAACTAATGCTGTTGTTAAATTTCCAAATCTACTTTTATGCGTTGACTACCGAGGTACCCGGTTCAATCCAGGAAAAAGAGCGCAGCAAATTTGAAAAATAGCAAACGGATGAGGTTTAAAAGTTTAAATTTGATACATCTTTGATAAACTTGAAAATCGTACCAACCAACTAACTCACCAGTAAAATTCTCTAGCTTTCATAATTCATTTTAGTATTACAATCTAAATATTTACTTAAACGCGCGCGCGCGGTTTTCTAAATCATAAATTTTATTACCGTTGATGATAATTTAAAACGCGATAATCGTAAGATCGCAAATATTTAATAACATTTAAAATTTTATACCATGTGCAAGTATAATTTTCTCAACAGTAAGTAAATATTAGGTGCGTGCGAACTCAACAATGTGGAAAGCTTGCCGATTGCTTCCTTCGCCATTCTTGAAGCTTTAGTTATCCTCGATTACGAATATTTAAGAAGATAATCGGATTAAACTTGAATTGTTTGCAACAATTATAACGAATTCGTAAATTAGACTTTTAAGTAAACCGACATAACACCGCTATCTCCAGGTAGGATTAACCTAAGGATAATTTATTTAAAAGTTACCCCACATATTCTGCTTAAAGGAGCATACAAGAGGAATCTATGGTTTGAATTTCCTTGATGTATAACCATTGAAATTATTGTGTTACGAGAAGGAGGTAATATTTATTTTATTTAATCATTTTAAGTTACAAATATTAAAGTTTTTAATAGTTTCGATACTTTCTTTTTTATCAGACATCAGTACTAATGAAATGTTGACTGAATTATACGTAACTTCTAAATAAATTATACTAATTTAAATCGCTTGTGATATTTTGAATTGTAAAGGTATTGTAGAAAATGTCTAGATGAAGTATTACAATAAAAAAGAACATCGCAGAAATTGCCCTACGCTGGGTACCAGGTCATGAGGGAATTGAGGGTAATGAAATAGCTGATAAACTAGCTAGATCAGACTCAAAAATGCTCCCAATCAGACCTGAAACATTCTGTGAGCTAACCAAAGCACACAGGGGGCTGGAGGTCTAAAAATGAGAGGCAAAGAGCAAAGAAACCCTCTGGAAAAATACACCAGGACAAAGAAAGGCGAAGAAATTTATAAAGTACTCGACTGCAGAGTTTATAAGCTTCTTCTTTTGACAAAGAATGAAATTAGACTCATTACGGGGCTGTTCCCTCCAACCCCCCGTATTTATTTCCCGGTGAAATACCACCTCAAAAACATGAGGCTGGAAGGAAATGACAGGTGCAGACTTTGTGAATCGGAAACAGAGACGGCCGAGCACATCCTCTGTAACTGCAATGCCTTAGCCCGACTTGGGCTTAAACATATGGGACAGATACAACTGACGCCCAAGCAGGTAAAAAGTCAGGAGCATTCTGTGTTTCGCTAGCAAAATTGAATTTCTGAATATCGAATTAGTAGGATCAAGCACAAAAGATCAATATTGGTCGCAGTTCTGAAAGCCAATCGACCCCTAAGTACAATACAATACAATAGTACGTTGAAAACAAAAATGGTCATAAAACCAAAAATGTATTTGTAAGTCAAAAGACTTACATTAAATTTGACAAGAGCAATTATTATTATTATTATTTTAAAAATTACCATTTTTAGATTTAATGTTCAAGTACTTAAAACTATTGAAGTTGCATAAAAAATTGTTGGAATATTT
Source organism: Rhagonycha fulva (assembly GCA_905340355.1). NCBI lineage: Eukaryota > Metazoa > Arthropoda > Insecta > Coleoptera > Cantharidae > Rhagonycha > Rhagonycha fulva. The sequence goes on from HG996556.1 coordinate 44,946,809, forward strand.
AAATTGATTTATAAGAAAAAGTTTAGCACAGCAGGCCATCGGTAGCTTGGGGTGCTGAAAATTGAAGAGCAGTGTGGCTTCCAGAATATTATTTTACAATAAATTGTTGTCAGAAAAAGTTGTGATGTGCATGATATAAAAAAATTTGTTTGAATTGACGAACCGGCCTTGGAATATATCAATTCTGTGCATTGTTATCAAAATGTGATCAGAAATAAAAAAAGTATTTAAAAAGTAAAACAATCTATAAAATTTGATTGGATTATATATTTGAACATTAGAACATGTTTTTGCCATTAGCTGGCGCTTTAGTTTCATCAGTCATATCAAATTACGAATAATAGATAGTACATGCCACAATAATTACTATTACTGTGTGTAAATTTAAAAGTAAATGGACTAAAGCAGCAAATTTAAAAAAAAATAATAGAAGTCTTGAATAATAAAATATTGTTTTATATAAAAAAAAAGTCAGTAGGAAATTGACGGACGGCCTCAAAAAATTTGCTAATTTTACCTCAATACTCTAAAATTATTTAAAATTAGTTGAAAAATTAAGAAATCATCTTGGCGATTAAATAATTAAATTAAAATAAACAAAAAAAATGATTTTTTTGAAAAAAAACTGTATAGTTATCTTTGTCTGCCGCCGGCTGACCTTATACATTATAGTTACAGAATGACATGCTTTACTGCCGTTTAAACAAAAATCAATTTTGATGCAAAAATTAAATTTTCAGGATTTACAAACTCTAATTAGATTTTCTACTGTTTTTGCTTTATTACATGAAAATGAACTTTATTAAACCTGAAAGGAAGAACGAAAGGAATTATAAAATAGATAAGATTTTTGAAACAATTGGAATGTAATAAATAAATTATTTTGGATGCTTTGCAAATAATGAAAACTCCAACATAATAAAAAATTTTAGTAGATGAAAATTTTGAAACGGTTTTAAATTAAACTTCAGCGGTACATCTCAACGTATACAAACAAAATTCAAATAAACTGTACGAGTTCATGTATATTTTAAATTACTGTTTCATCAAAATTTATGTGTTAAAAACACGGTGTCTTTAAATTTAAAGAGAAACTGATAATTTGTTTAAAATGTTATTATAATTCCAATATAAAAAGTCTAGAAATTTGTAACAAAATTTTGTTCTGCTAAGAATTTCGTTTCTTTAATTTGTGTCAGCATCCCGTATTGTTTAATTTGCATGTTTGGATGATAAGTGGCCTGGAACTGATAGCATTTTATGCTTAAATATAGAATTTCTGCTTTGTAATTCACCCAGCACTCAGTTAATCAACATAGATTATTTGCAGTTTATTATACAAAATTATTATAAAAACACTATATAAATGAAATTTTTACCTCTTCCGTAGAACATTTCTACGGAAGTAATTTCATGAAGTTCGCAATTTGAACCCAGAAATTCCACGCTGTAGCTCAATTGGTATACACACTAAGCCACTGCTGTGGTTATTGAAATAAGTTAAAACTTTGTTAAATTATAATTGCTATTTTGAATTAAATAAGCTAATAAATCTAGGATTTTCAAAAAATTCACCTCTTCGCCCTTCCTCATCCGAACAGAATTTTGGTTTTGTTTTTAAGGAGTGTCTATCTTCGGTATCTATCGGGGTGGAAACTGTCGCTAGTTCTTGAACTACTATGTTACCCTAAATCTCAAAGTTGCAATGAAAAATTTAAACAATATTTTTTGGCCACACCACAGAAAAAATTGTACATAAAATTAGAACAATTTGTGTCTTTTTTTGACTCAGGAATCTTGGCAGGCGGAGTGCTACTGATTCTGGCCATATATACCCCAGAAGTCCTCTCATTAAAGTTAACGCCAGACAATAAAAAAGTACATATTCAGCTGTTTCTTTTTTTTTTGTTGCATCCACGACATATTATAGAGTCATCTCCACACCTCATCGCATGAAGGTCTTTATTTAATATGCAGTGGTCAAATCTCTGCAATTGTCCTCAAATTTACTCTGGATAGCTTCAGATAGTATTTTGAATGTTTCCAAAAAAGCACACATATGGCAGCTGTTGCTTGGTTACATGCAGTTTTTTGTGCCTATCTGCAAATGGAATGCAAATAAAAGAATCCACAAGGTAAGAATGGTATAGCACTACAACTTTCACGTTTGCCTCAATTTTAATCCATTTGTTGGCTTTTTATCTTTTACAGATACCACTTTTATTTACCTTTCCTTTGCTCTTTGTGATATCTAAGAATACTCATCGATTATACATTTTTTTAGCAATTTAAATGCAAGTTTATATGGTTTTTGAATTTCAACAATTGATTGCTTGGAATTTGCAGTATTGTCTACTTACAGATTAAAACCAATTTAAATAATTTTGACTTTGCGTTACTATAATTGAATTTTCGTAGCTGTCAGCTATTTCTAAAGTAACAGATAAAACAAATATTTCTCTTTAAATTACCACACCTTTGCTTGTCTAGTGGATACTGCATCCGCAAAACCCAAAATCAAAATTCTAAATTATGAGAGAGCAAAATTAGCTTAGTTGGTGGTTTGCAGAAAAACGCATTTACATAAGTACATGTAATAGGACTCGTATCCGTTTAAAGACTACTTCAGTAATTAACCCCAAGTTTCGACCAGTTAACCTGTCCACCACTACATTTGTGGATCATTAGGCAGTTGTTCAAATTTAGACAAATTTGTGCTCTCTAGTTTTAATTTATTATTAATTCTTTCATAACTTTTTATGAAATGTCATTTAAAATTCTTGAGAAAAATTTTAAATCAAAATCTTAAGTAGCTATTTAAATTTTTATTTTAAATTTTCACCAAATATTTAACGATTTCCATAGTGAATATTGACATTACAATATAATGTTATCCATAAACTTTCCATCTTCTTTAACAACAATTTTAAAACTTTTTCTACATAATCACATTTATGACATGAAGTCTAAATATCTTTCACACTTAAATATGTTGCCAATGTGAAGTAAAAATGTTCATGATTATAGAAGGTTTTATGTAAAATGCTTTCATTGGATTTTATTTTCAAATTTTTTGAATGGAATCCATTTACATGTCACTGTCTTATCGTATTATTTGTCAAAAATAAACCGAAATATTTATGTAGTGTTGGCGAATAAAAAATTAAAGCAAAATCCCAGTAGAGTCATAACATCCGCGTAATTTAAGAAAACTAATGAATCTTATGTTCAGACGTCTTATATACAAAAGTTTCAAATAAGATCTCGTCCGAGTTAACTATGATTACTTATTTGATGAATTCGTTATTTATGAGATTCACAAGAAAAGAATTCTTAGAAACCGAATTTAAGAAGATATTCAAAGATAATTTCAAAAATAATACTCCAGAAATAAGAGAAGCTTATTAAATTCTGTAATTTATTATCATGTCATTGTTAGGTTTCTAAAATAACCACTTAGTAATGTTCCAGTGAACTTTAGAACTTGAAATTTGAACCGGAAGAAAATAGCAAAACTGATGGATCTATGCAAATTGAGTTTTTGTCTACTATTTCGGTCATCTACGAGCTAAAGCCAATTTAGGAATCGTGGGGTGGGATTGGCCACTGACTTCCATATCTGTTAAAATATTACCGTTTTTCTTTAATTTTTCATAATAAACCGGCGAGAGGTGTAACACCTGTTTTAAGTCAGATCTTGAACAATTTGACACTTAGCAAAGCGGCGGTTTGATTCTTTCAGCAAAGAAGTATTTTTTAAACATTACGCAAATGTATTGCGGTATCTTCCAAAAATAGTCTTTTGGCAATGAGTGTAACGGAGATATAATGAGTTTCATATTAATACGCCAAAAATATTACGATGGAAAAATAAATATAACCTTGAATAATAAAAAATTCTAAATGATTTTGATAATATTAAACATCGATTAACTCATCTTCATCCATTGAAACTTTCGAATTAGCAAAAGGAGATCCATCTCTCGGTTCTTTCAGCAAAAGAAAGTCACACTTTACGTTTACAACTGAGATATACCTACCTAAACTTATTTATTTTTCTATTTAATTTTTCGAGTGACAATTTTTTTGATATGGCTTCAGCGTATTACACGCCTGCTTCCTAAGCTTCGTTCGTTCAGCTTAATCTTTTCAGACGCCTCTGTTATTACTTTCACATTTTGTATTACCTTTTGCATCGAAATCTCTTGGCAATTACAAATTGCTACAATTGATAATTTAAATTGCGAGTAATTAAATAATTTAAAAACGTCTCCATTGAAATCCAAAATTCGTGAATTTCAGGCAGCTTCGATAACTCATGATTTCCACTAAAACTTTTTAACAAAATTGAGATACACTTTTAGAAAGCTGCCCTGCGGCTTCTCACTGTAACCATTATCCCATCAAACAAATGGTTTACTAAATTGGAATAAATTTGTTTAAATGGGAAAAGTGAAATTGATGATCACGATGCATTTGGTTTATTTAGTGGGTTTTCGTATTTATTTGGGTAATAGGAAACAAAATGAGTTTGGGAGCCAAAAATTTGTTAACAAATTAGTTACAAGTGGTGGTTATATTTCCTATGGGAATCCAACTCATTAGTAATTTCAAATTTTAACAAACATTAGGTACTTCAACATCAATCATGAAATTAATTTCGGATTGCGTGACATTCCTTGTCTTTAGGGTGGATAACTTTTTTTTAAAAAGTTTTTTAATGAATTTGCAATAATTGGAAATGTCCTAAAGGCATAAAATAACGACCTTAAAATTGGAGTTTCTGTAATTACAGTTTTAATAATTTGTTGAATTATTTGGTTTTCATTTACAGATTTTTTTTTTAATAATTCCCAATTTATATAAAATTGAAAATCCAAGTTATTTTTAAACAATGATAATATCGTATCATCATGACCTTAAATTAAAAATAACAAATATAATTTTTAATAAACAATTTAGCATCGGGTTTAATTACGTAATAATGCTAATTAAGTTTTTTATTTGGGAAGAAATATTTCTAATAATTTAACTAAACACGTAGTGCCTTCAGTTGATTAAATTACGTCGAGTTATTAGTCGACATAAAAGCATATAATTTAATGTTTAGCAGCAAATATTACTCGATTTGACAAAAACAGTACAGTAGACGTAATTTGCACTACAATTAATTTTATATTAATTTAATTTATTTGGGGTATACGTAAATTTTGTTGCGGTAACACAAGGATTCCTGGTATCTGTAAACTCATAAAACAACTACTGAAAAGTCGCTTTTCATTTTCTTTAAAAATTTCAAGGTGAGCCTGGACTTTTATTTATTTTAAAAACTTTCCTCACAACTAAAAATATTTTAATTACATTTGAAATCAACTTACAGAAACTTTCGTTAACTTTAAACTAAATGAAAGGACAGTCAATGTAACAACCGCTTTTCACTTAATTTCATAGAAAAACAACTTTTAGAAAAGTTTTTCTTTCTTTAAAAATTTCTGACAAACTTGCGATTTTATGCAGTCCACAAAATGAAAATTGTAAGTTGTGAGTTGCACCACCTTGCAGCACGACGCGCTTAAAACTGACGCTAACGCTGTACCACCATGCTCAATCGTTTTCTAAGTTTCCACCCCACTTTTCACGCACGCCTTAGCATAAACTTTTTTTATTTTAATTTTCTTCTGTAGAGTGTCTTCTTTGTAAATTTTCCATATTGACTTTTCTTTTTGATGTTTTACTTTGGTTCCGTTAAAAACGCTCGACGAACTCTCAAAAATTTGAATACCAAAAAAGTCATCCTCACAAACATTTTTTATCGATTAATTATTTTTTTTATTACGTTTGAAGTAATTTACATTGTCGTTTTATGATATCAAATCAGTGTTGACCTCTCAAAATTCCTATTGTGTCGGATTACAAGGACGGCGGACAGAGTGTTGATTTCAATAATTTTGTCATTTCACTGAACAAGCTACATCCAATTATGTATCGGATGTGGTCAATAAAGAACATAAATTGGAATCTTTTTATGTCTCTGATAGGTCAAGAAATACGATTTACTTTTAAGTAGTCGTCACACCTTTGGAATCGACATAATTTTCTTATTCCTTAAATTTTCCAAACATTAGTACGATTATAAAATTTGATTTTTTTATAAGCACTTAGTCAATCTATTGTTAAGCATGACAATTAGTTTCATAATAATAGAATAATCAAAATTTTTACAAGTTTAAAGTTCATAATACAACATATAATTTCATAGCCGGTCAATTAGAACTTTTCATAATGTAATTTGTTCATCACGTGGATCAATTTTGACGGAATTCTGTTTATGCTCGACAAAAATTGGATGTGAAGTTAACTGTTCCTATTTCTAAAGTAATTTTTTTTTAAGTTATTCATGACATATCAAAATTAAAAAAAAATTTTTGAACCCTCCTTTAGACCTCTCCGTCTGTTAGAAAAGTTAAGGCAGTAAATATGCTTTTCTTCCATCGAAAAATTAATTAACGAGATCAGTCGGCACTATAAATTTTAAAAGGATTTTTCCGTAATAAAGCATTCGAAAATGGATCATTTCCTTTTAACATCTTCATAACACGAAATGTTTATTCCGTGCTGGTTAATATAAATCCCACTTGAATAAGTAACCCACTTGATTAATTTAAAGTTGGAAGTGTTTTACGAGGCTGGGTTCAATTTAAATAACGTGAAAATTTAATGCAGTTAAAAAATTTAAAAACTGTGGTTAATAACCTACGTTCTCTAACATTGTAAACACTTCCAGATTACAAACTTAGCTGTCAAGGAAAACTTTCATCCCCCAGTTTTCTATAACTTAAGTGGTGTGTTTTGCATAAACTCTCCAAGTTTTGTATCTTTAGTCGGTTTTCTTTAATAGCACTGAAAGTTGTATTGCGCTGCAGTTGGGTTACTTGTGCGGTTAGACAGTTACTTTCTTTTTCAGTGTTGTTCTAACCCACATCTACTTTAAATAGTGAACTGTAGCTTATAACATAAACAGGGCTAATTAAGGCAAAGGTTAATATCCTTTCACACCCGGAAATAGTCTAAAGTTTTGAAAATTAGTAGTAAAGAAAATTTTACAAAAAAAACAAACTTAATAAATAATGAAAATTGGAAACCATGACTTGACTCACCAATAATTAATTATTATTATACGTGGTTCTTCCCTTTAAAATTATAAATACATTAAGTACAACAAAAATGCATAATATTTTCAACTAATGCAGTTTTCGCATGCATCAATTTGAAAAGAAGTAATCCAAAGTTTCTCAGTTAAGAGACTTTGAAAATTATTTCAAAAAATTGTGAAAACATTCTATATCTGGATGACGGACTTATAAAATCAAGAGGGTGGTATATATTTCGAATTGGTTTTTAGATATTTCAAAAAAATGATACGATAACCTACAGTGATATTGATTTTTTTTCATGCAATTTAATTCAATTATTTAAATAAATTTAGTTTCATTAAATGTTAAGTATTCAAATGTAAAAAGATCATTTATAGGTAAACTAATAAAAGTCGGTGCTGACATAGAAAATTTACATTGAGAATCTTCGTAACGTTATAATCGTCCTTTAGTAACTCGCCTTGCTAAAAGTTGGAAATAAAATAATATACTTTTATCTTCTCGAAAATTAAAGTAAATCTATTGAATTGGGGATTACAGCAAAAAAGCAAATCGTAGATTATCTGTTAATATTAAGCTTACTCAGTCGTTTTCAAAAACATGTACACTTTTTCTATTTTAACTATATAAAATAATCGGATTTCGTTCGATACAAAATAAAACATTAAGTTTTAATTCAAACAAATTAACTTTTAATCAATAACGATAACTTGTATTTACAAATAAAATTGTAATATTTATCATTCTTTCAAAATTGTGATTGAAACATGAAAATACCTGTTATTTTGGACTCAAACTCAAGGTTTCCTTTAGAGTATTTTATTTTTTAATTTTTTATTTCTTAGATCACAAATTACTTTTAAGTAATTTAAGTCTGTAAACTTTTTTGTTTGGTAATAATTGAACGAATTTTAAACTTTAAGATGAAATAAAAATTATACAATCAAGGAAGAACGGTAGACACAGCCTTTTGTTTTTGAAGTGTGAATTTGACAGGCATATAGCAGTCTCTTTATATTGATAAAACGTTAGCCGGTTTTATTTTATTATTATACAATCAAGTGGTTTAAGAAGTGTACGGTACTGATGATAGCAAACAAGCTTGAAACACAGTGTTTTTTCGTTGTGGTTTCGGGTTGCAGACATTGGTAAGGCTGTGTCTACCGTTCTTCCTTGATTGTATAATTTTTATTTCATCTTAAAGTTTCTGCAAAAATTTTTTACTATTTAATATGCATCGATACGTAGTGCAAGATTAGTTTTCATTTTTATTAAGATTGTTTGTGTGATTAGTAAACTCAAACCTCATAACTTTGTGTGTATTTGGAGGATATTCCTAACGAGACCAGACGTCCCGTTTTGAATGGGACTGTCCCCTTTTTTGATTACCTGTCCATGTGTCCCGACAATGTACTCCGGGACGCAAAATTGTCCCTTTTTTGGAAACCGTGTGTTATGTTGCTATCATAACAATGCAATGTTATGATAAATATAAATAAATAACTAAACATTTTGAATATATTTTTTTTAATTTGTAATAATAGCTAACTTTTTCTAAATAAATAACTTAAAAAAAAGTGGTTTTTTGTCAATTTACTGTTGAGTGGGAGCTGAGAAGGAGATGTCCCGTTTTAGGTCAAAAAATAAATGGTCACGTTAGGTATTCCATACCCCCCAAACCCCCCGGTCTCAGGAACCAATATAATTTCTAATCTGAAATGTAGTATTTTAAAGCACAAAAATATTTTTATTAATACTCGTATTAACACCGGTAAGTCTGTAGAGTATAGATAACCCTCGGGAAATGGAAAGTAATGTACATGCAGATTTACCTTAAAAAAGCAAAGTTATGAAAAAAGAGTAATTTTAGAATCTTCATTTCTTTTCAGTTTAAATTGTAAATGTTTTCTCTAGTTCAGCTTTTTGAAAAGTGTTATAGTTTCTGATAAACTAGACATTTCTTAAACAAACTAAACATGTATTTTTGTACACAGGACTCTTTCAAATTTCTATACTTTAGATTTAGAAAAGATTCTGCACTACCGTATTTCATAATAATATAGAAAACCACTTCCCATGAGAATAGTTTATGTAGCAACTCCTTTGACATTTTGTCTCTAATTCTAACCTCACAATTCTCTATTTCTCTACAAAATGAATTTATCTTGTAATGGTAGGTGTGTAATTTTATGCAGATATTATATTATCTTATTTAACCTCTTATTTCCTCTTAAAATGATATTTAGGGATAAATACTTGGTACCTAATATATAAATTGGGGAAATGTTCTTATTCGGAATAATAGACTGCACTTCATATAATTAATATTTTACTATCCCAATCGCCTTTTCAATTTTTCTCTACAAAACCGAAAAAAAAATTTCAAGCACGAAAAAGAAATACGATCTTTGCATACTCCGGCTAGCGATGACTCCTGACGATGACGATGATGAGAAATAAAGCTCTCTTTATCTTCTTAACTTTCCTTGTCCCACCCAAAATGTTTTCACTCCCTCTTCTTGCGAGTAAATCAAAATTTTTCTTTCTATAATACTTTCACTGATTTATATCTTTCAGGTATCAGACCAGGCAAACCAATTTTAGCAAAACATCAATTAATTCCACGACTCCAGAGTGTTAGTCGTGCAATTATACTTTTGGGAATAATTTTTCTCTAGCCATTAGATAAAATTCAGTACTACATCAAAATCATCGCACTTATGATAAACATATATATAAATATATGGATCATCTACGGCCGAGGCCGCCTTTCTGTTCCTAGTCTCCATCCTTTTCTATCATGGCATAACTCTTCTTCCATTTTTGACCAAACTCGATAGCTGAGTGGCCATGGATCCATTCCAAAACTCGTCGTGGCCATCTATCTTCACCCACTCTTTTTGTATGTCCGAACCATGTCAGTTGTCGCTTTTCAACTTCTTCCGCTATGTCCGCGTTCATATTCATGTTTCTTCTTATTATTTCATTTCTTATCCTTTCCAGTCTAGATCTTCTACAACTTCTTCTCAGGCAATCCATTATTGTGGCCAGTAATTTTCGTCTATTGATTGCATATAAATCCCACACTTCTGCGCCGTACATTATCACACTTCGGACTATAGGTTCATAAATTCTTTTTTTGTCTTTTTGCTTATATTCTTCTCCCATAAAACTGAATTCAGCGCTTCTATGGCTTTTCTTCCTTTGTTTAAAGGTTTTTTTATTCCGTCACTACTGTTTCCTTTTTTATTCAAGATGACTCCTATATATTTGCATTTATTTACACCTCTTATTACATTCTTTTCCAGTCGCAGATTATCGCAATCTTCTCTTCCAACAACAAGATATTCGCATTTCGCTAAATTCATGGTGAGTCCGGCCTTAGTGTATTCCTCATCTAGTTTTCTAATCATATAGCTAAGATCTTGTTCATCTTCCGCTGTCACAATCTGGTCGTTCTCAAAAAATAGGGTGTAAAGTATGTTGTCTCCTATTCGCAGTCCCATGTTCCTACACTTCTTCTTCTATCCATCTATGATAAACATAATGATTAAAATATAATAAAAAATAAAAATCTAACAAAACAAATGTACTTTTTGAACATTTTAATCCTGTGGTTAAGGGTTGGTTTAAATATTACAGCTTTTATTAGGTACAGCTCACGGGCTCGTGAGACAAGTTATAGTCAGTTATAGGTTATAGTTTTTTTAGTACCAAAATTTCTTAGCTGCCACAGATTGCTTTTTAAACTTTTTTTGCTTTTTGTCTTATGACATCATCTACACAATATCACTGGAGATCAAACATGAACGCGAAAAACGCCGATAAATTCTTCTGCAAGGCGAAATCAAATTTAACAATAATTATTGTGTTGATCTAAAATCATAATGTAAGTTTCTGAGATCTTCTTCCACTTTGCATTAATTTGTTGGAAAATTTAATTAGTCAATTACCTTAAAAAAAACTTAAGACGCTGAGTTTAAATCTCAGCTACTTTTTAATTTCTTATGGCGTATTAAGTACTTCACTTTAAGATCTCGGTCTTAGTACCTACGTGTACATAAAAGTCAGTAAATAAATCTTAATGGATTTTAATTTGTAAGTGTACGTTTATCCCTAATATAAATGGTACATTTGTAAATGTGGTATAATAAAGGAAGCCAAACGATCTGAGAGTGTTCTAAAAAATGAGGGTATATCCTGTAGACATACATCTAAGCTTTGTTACGTCAAAACGGCGCTTTCAAAGAAAATCCAACACGAAAAAATACACAAATGTACAAAAACACAACAAACGAATTCATTGCACGCAGCATCTGATACCTCTTGTTTTTATTAAAGCTACTTCTTACGTGTCGGAAAATAGAAAAAGTTTAAAATAATTACTTTGGCTAAAATTCAAAATTTTATTGTTATAAACAGTTTACAAGAAAATTACACATTTTTGCTACTTGAATGAGCCTAATAAGTAAATAACAATCATTATTTAAAAGGCAATTCATTTAATTTTTGTTTATTTAAAACTAAGCAACTTAAATATTTCATGAATCATCAAAAACATTGTTACAGGCAAAAAACATATCGGACGCTTCAGGTTAAATTAAAAGTCTCTGTGGCAGTTTTAAATTATTGTTTTAGTAACACCTAAATTAATTATTAAAAATATTTACATAATAAAATAAGACCTTTAACTTGACGTAATGTAAAGGACTACTACACGTCTACCATTTGCTATTCCGTAAATGTAAGATTTTATCGATAAATCAAAACTCACCGTAAACCGCATTAATCGACCGGGGAAAAATGATTAAAAATATTTTCTGGATTTTTTAAACTTATGATTTAATTTAAACTTTTTATTCTTTTGATTTTAGAACGTTATGCTTTAAGAGCTTTAATTCTTGCTGATTTCTTCAAAAAAGATTTCTTCCTTACAAGCTCCAGAAAAATTTCGGATACCTGTCAAAATCAACGATTTACTTCATGCATATTACATGTTATCCTAAATGTGTCAGTGTAGACCTTTTGGGTGGGGTCTCCAAAATGAAGGATAGATTGATTAAATGGCTTGTTATATTGCCGAAATAAATAAAATACTTTAAAATTTTGGTATGTAGGCAAAATACACATATAGCAAGCCATCTATGCAGGGTCACTACAAAAACTTTTGTGGTGATTAGAATTAACAAATTTATGGCGACAGAACGAGAAGCTCTACAAGGGAAATTTTTTTCTTGGGGGGAAATTACTTCTCTAAATTAAGATAACGACAAAGTGATGTCGGTATAATACAGATTAACAAATGCGGCCATAAACCATTTACGGTTTACGGAAATCGAATAAAATAATTTAATTTGGGTGTTTAGTGTTTGTTTACAGAATTAACTTTAACTTAATTGAGAATTTGTCTTGTGAACCAATTTAAATATCGTAAATGGGACGTTGTCAGTCACTTGGATAAATAAGATGCTCATAAATTTTCCAATAAGTTCTTTTATTGCAACTTTTAATGACTTTGAAAATAGTTATTCAAAGTATAAATTAGGTAGTAGAAAGTTGGAAGGGAGGAATCACGACGAATTTTCTTATTTATAGCTTTAACACTTCAATTAATCACTTCTTGTTATTTTTAACTAGTCAAACCTTGAATCTCAAAAGCTTGATTAAGAAATCTTATAAAATCGCATCAATTGAAGTTTATTTGGTTTGAGTTAAGACCTTCAGTTTAAAAGCTATCATCAGTTGCTCTTAATTACGTTATTAAATATTTGCGTTAAAAATTCACTAACTAAGCAATTCAGTAATTATTGAAATTTAGAGTAATATCATTTTCTATTGCACAGTTGGAAAAGTATAAGCTCTCTTGTATCTGCTGTACCATAAATTGATTAAAAGTATTTTTTTCTCCGATAGCCCCTCCGATATTCATGGGCGAATAATTTTGCTTTTGCACTATCAATTCTAGAGGTGAACAGGTTATTTTTATTGCTATTTGGACGATTAGATGATTTAGGGACTTTAGTCCAAATTCTTTCTCAATATTTTGTGTTTGTACATGATTTTGGATTTGAAACCCAGCAAATCTTCTTGCTTAAGTTTTTGGTAAGAATCTTACCTCCCCCTTTTTTGTGTTAAAAAAACTATTTGGTGCCCAGAAACATTGCCATTTTATTTCCGCACTTAGGGCCAGTTGTATAAAGGAGGGTTAACTCGGGGATCAGCTGATCCTGGATTAAGAGTTAACCCAGGATCAACGTCTATTCCTTTTATTTTGTTATTCTTACTTTAATTTGCTTTAATACATAAAAAAAACAATGTTGCCAGGGGTTATTTTAAAAAATGACAAATGGATTGAGACAAACAGTATAAATCACAATAAATTTAAAAGTAAATAAAGTTGATCCTGGGTTAATCCACCGATTTCTCGGATCAAGAAATCGGTGAGTTAACCCAGGATCAACGCTTGACTCTCGGTTATACAACAGACATTTGCTTTGATCCTGGTTTAACTCTGATCCGAGGATGATCCTCTTTTATACAACTGGCCCTTAGTGATCAGACAACAAAAAGCAAGTGAAAGAATTCTTGAAATCCCGGCTTTCGAAACTGGATATGAAAGCTAGTCGCCTTTGCAATTAGAAAAGTGTAAGTTTAGTCAGTTTTAAATAAAATTTTGTTTTATTATTTTTAGTAAAATGAGAAACTACTTAAAAATTCAGAAAAGCAATTGTGTACTCCTAAGATTTTCATTGATATAATATAAAACTGAAAGGTAAAAATTATAATAGAAACGCCGAACTTTATTATTTTATACGCAACACGTCGGCAATCAATTTATGCTAAATTTGGTTTTAAAAAAACTTTTCGTTTAGCGGTACGTAATTCTTACAATTTTAACTCGTAATACGAAAAATCAACGCAGCATGAAATGAAAATGGTGGGTAAGGACTACAATCAAAGTTTTGGTTACAATAGAAACTTTGTATTTTCCAATTATGAAAAGCATTAATAATACAAGATTACACATGTCGAATAAATAAACATAATTACAAAATAATAACAAAAATAAAAAACAGTTTTCACTCTTTTCGAATAAACAAATTGCAAATTAATTTCAGTCAAATTACATTTAGCAACCGTTGCTGTGTATGTAAATTTCACTTAATTAAAAATTGTTGTGTTACCTTTTTATTGTTTTGCATTTTCTGCTCCTTTATAAATAATTAATTTAATGCATTTTTGATGTCCGATTTTAACTTTATTGATTACACTGAAACAAACGATTCAATAAGGTTTTAATTATTTTAATATAAAATAAATGTGGGTGTAATGTTTATTTGCTTGTAGATATTTTAATTCATGAACCTACAAATTTATTTATGTTGTAGTATTTTTAAATGCTTGTTTATTTATTTTGAAAGCTTGAAAAGTGCGATAAGTTTCTTCTTTATAGAAATTGAAATAAAATTGAGCATAACACATTGTACATGACATACTATACAATAATGTTTGATTTCTTTCATTTATTTTGCAACACAAAATAGGAGAAATGTCCGTTTTCGTATTTTACTTACTTTCAAACAAATGTTTCCCATTCCAGTCAATTCGCGTCGATAGTTTATCTTTATATGCATTTTTGTCGTAAAGATATAAATTTTGTTGTTTTATACAAATAAATCTTGAAAACTAATGCCACATCTCTTTTTATACTTTAAATATTTGTGTTGAGTTGCACTTTTATTTTGCGCTTCCCTTTATGAGCTAGTTAAAAAAAACAAATTAGTTGGAAATGGAAGAGATGCTTCTCATAGAGGACGCCTGTACAATATCTTTTACATTATTACTGAAGCTTGATTGAAACTATGATTAAATTATTATTTAAATTATTTGTAGGAGGTTAATTAATTTATATTTTTTTACACAAATATGGATCTGAAGAAGTAAATTTGACGATAACAAAGTATCTGTTGACAAGCAAATAAAGAAAAAACCAAAATTAGAGTGTATAAATCACTGATAAGACCAGTCGTAACCTACTTGACAGAAACTATATGCATTAGTACCCGTAGAGATGAGAAACAGCTGAGGACCTTTAAAAGGAAAATTTTGAGAACAATCTTGAGCCCGAAAATAGTGGATGGAGAGGTCAGAGTAAGAATAAATTTTGAGCTACGGAGAGAGATGGATGGTGAAGACGTGGTGAAATTCATGAAAGCGCAGTGTATAAAATGGTTGGGACACAGAGAACGTAGCAGTGATGAGGATGTGACAAAAATATTAACGCTATGGAAATCGGACTTGGAAAGAATGAGAGGAAAACCAAGAGTACGATGGTGGAAATGCGTGATAGAAGACCTAAAAAAGATGAACTTTTGGAAATATTGGAAACAACACCGATAATCCTAAAAGTCAAATCAGTAATTAAAAATCTTTTTGTTAAGAGCACGTGTAAAGAAATTAATTCGTAAATTGTTTAATTGCAAAAAGCATTCAACATAATAATAACCAAGACGCAAAGCTGGTTTAACTTTATAAGAAGAGATAGATACACCACACTAATAGCGCAATTTTAAAAAAATTATTTTGTAAGTGAATGTGCGTTTATGTGGATTTATTCGATTGAATCTGTGATCCATGGTTTAATATAAAAATTTGACGGTGTCAGACTTATCATGGAATGAATTATTTTAACTTGAACTTTATGTTAAAGAACTTTCAAAAACTACAATCGGTGTTTACAGATCAAAATATTAAAATTAAACCAAAGCAGGTCTGATTTAAAAAATTGTTTAATTTGATTGAGTACTAAATATTAAGTATTGGGTATCTTCAGACACAAATTAAAATATTTTTCCATTGATACCATTTTTGTTCTTATGCGTTACAACGGGAAGCAGAAATATTAAGAAAAATTAATTTAACTTAGTAATCTATTAAATTATTCAACTAAATTTATATTTACAATCTCGTCTATTTTACCTTGTAAACTAAGTTACAAAATGTTAATAATAATTAATAAAAATTAAGAGGCAACTAACGTCAAGCAAAAACTAAGCGTATGGAATGTTACAAATTTTACAATTTTAATTTATTTACATTAAATTTGTATTAATTATTATTAACTTGTATGCTACCTAATGATATTATAACGGACGCCTGTCAAATTTTATCATTTTTAAAAATGTTTGTTGTATCCTATAAGGGACAATTATTTAGATTATAAACACTATACAGGGTTGGTCACAAGTTTATCCATTTGGTTGAGAAAAAAATTTTAAAAACATCAGGAAACACCATGTTATTATTTTTTATGTCTGCTTCAAATATTACAAATGATGAAAATAATAGAAAATAATTTTTTCTCAGAGTATACAAGAAAAATTAGAAATTTACAATTTTCTAGAATCCCTGTTTGTTAAATTACAGGCGTTTGCAAATTTTAGGCATTAATTCATACTCTTGTTTGTTGAAATGGCAATTAGAATGTATCGAATATTTACTAAAACTACGAATATGGTTCATAAATCACAACCATTAATGACATTAATTAATTATATCGAACACAAAGGATGGGTTTTATAATAGCCTACGGTTAATTTTGATAGTAGAATTTGTATAATTAAGATTAATAATCGACAAAAGCTTAAAATTGTTTTTTATTAGAAATATCATTTAACGCTGTCCACAATTCCACACAAATCTTATCAACAGTAAACGGTAAGCTCGTTGGAATTACGTTTGATAATATTCATGAAATGTCCCATTTCAAATTTGTTCAAGTCACATAAATATTCATTCGAGTGCATATTAGATATTAAAAACATGATTTTCGAGTATATGAATCACAATTACATAAATTGAATTTAAAAGCATAAGGTCCAAAAGTTTTGATAAGTCGGTTCCTGAAATGTAAATTTATATTATTTCATAAAAGTAAATCTATAGATCGCATTTATAGTTAGACAAAAGTTTTCTAGTGTTATAGTTGTTAGAACTGTGATTTTGTACACAATATAATGAAATAAGAAAGTTTTCCCTTTATTTTCCATCGTCTTCATAATACAAAGTTCTCCCCAAGGCAAATTCTCGCTTTATAAATAAAAGAAAACAGACATTATGAATTTCTTAAATGCGATTTAACGAAAGTTTATGAATAAAATTTTATTTAAGTCGATATTGAATTGATTTCAAGGCATGGCGTAGAAAAAATCACTTTTGTTTAAAATTGAAACTTAAAAGAATTGATGCAAGTCGCAGTTCCACATACGAAACCGCATACTTATAGAACAATGTGGCTTTTCATCGTAATTCGCACATCTTAGTATACCATAAAGGAAAGTTCTTGAAGTCACGTACTAAGTAGTTTCAAGTAAAATAGATTCTTTTTGTTTTTCACTACTAAAACGTTCCTAGCATTCTTATTATGGTGGGTACCACATTTTCTTATTGTTAAGCAAAGCGGGCACAGGTTGCTTTTAAGGTAGGCAATATTATTAATCATACTTTAACAAAAAGTTTAGTGTCCGCTACGCTTTATGAAAAGGGAACTACTACTAAATACAGTTTTTATATTATTTTTTGTATAAATTTATAATCAGGTGTGGGTAAGAAGGGCGGCTTTATTTTTTTATTAAATTACTTATGGCAGTAACAAAAGCCTAAATACATAATTAACCTACGACTAATATATTGCGTTACCACTTTTTATGGTTCTAAATTGTCGTTTTGAATACGCACCCTCGTCTCTTTTTACTAAATAGACTTGACGGATTCAGAACAAGAATATCAATTTTGACAGCACTGGATGGAAAATAGCCAATCTTATACTCGTATAATCTAGAAATGTTTTTTGGTTACGTTTTTGTTACTTAATCAATGTAGGAAAAACTTCAACCATGTTAAAATAATATTATTACCCCAAAATTGAATTCAATTTCACTAAAAATATATTATGCTGGTATTACACGTTTCAACTAACTTATGACGTCATTCATAAAATCTGTGACTTTTGTATGCTTTGCTACCACCAACTTTACAACCCAGCTTTACACCGTTAAACGTTATTTATCAAAATATTAGTTTGAATTGTTCAAAATTTGATGGAAAAATTTTTGTTGGCAAGTTGAAGTTTTGTTGCTTACCTCATGAGCATCTAATAACAAACCAAAGTAACTTTTTAATTTAAATTGATTTATTTTGGTTTCTTAAACAATAAAATCTTTAGATTTTTAGTATGAGAATTGTACATGTCGCATTTTAATTCATCATTGAGATTAATAATATCGGAAAAAGTCAAGATGTGGATTTATGTAATTTGTATCCAGTCTACTGGAATTTTTTGAATCGAATGATATTTATTTTTTCCCTAATTACTGTCAGTGGTGTCTATAACTCGTTTTTAGGACGTATCTATTAATTGAAGTTTCAAGTCATTAAGGAATCAAGATTGATTACCATGATGAAATACAGACATCTGCACATTTAAATTTGAATGGACTACTTTGCTTCGGTTATCGTGGTGCTGCATGACTTTATTTTTATAATCACAAATGAAATCAAAATTTTACGATAAAGAGAAGTGATAAAATTTTTATGATTTAGTTACTTCTTGTTGTTTTATTTTTGGTTATTTTATCCTACTGAGAATTTCTTGACCAATAGATTCTTTTAATCACGATGGTTCGCTATTGACCTGAGATTTTCAATTGAGAATATTCGAGTACGTCGTTTTCTCGAAACTGAATATAACTGCTAGTCGCTCTTGAACATCACAAGAGACATGAAGATACTTCTAAAACTAATAAATAAACATAAAACTTCCATCTCAAAGTGCCTACTCTAAATCCTAAGAGATTTCTAAAAGATTTCAGTACTTCAACAAATGTATACATTAGAATGGATAGTTGTAGTTTAGGTCTCTATTTATCAATATATCGTACCATATTAAGCTATTATTGCTTCAAAAATAACTTTAATTTCCAAATTTTAAGCTTTTAACAAAATAGTTTTATTTATTACTTAATCAAATCTTTTTGGGTCATTTAAAAATATTTATTATTAACATGACAGTCTTAACTTGTTAAAGAGAGAGGCGCCTTAATATACCTAATTATTTTATCGTAAAAATTTCAAATATATTGTACTAAAAAAGGCTAAATTTTTAGTGTTACATTTCGCGAGTATTTACAACTTGCGTGAATTTTTTTAATTGTATTTCAAGTGATGAGAACTGTAACTCATTTTATTTTATATTTTGGGAGTGTAACTTAATTAAAGTTAGTTAATTAACCGTATTGATCTTTTAAATTTGTTTCATTCAGAAATTATTATTTTTATTCACCAAAATTTCAAATATAAAAATTAAATTTGATGTACACTCCGATAGTTTTTAAATCTGTGTTATTGCACAATATGAGATATAAAAATTCGAATGGAACGGATATCGGAGACAAAGTAGCCTAATCTGTCTGAATGAGCACACAAACAAGCAAACAGAACTTTGATTGGAAACAACACAAAGCACTCGAAGCGAAAAATATCCTATGTGATTTTTACACAATAATTTTTTAAAATAACTTTTCATCTTACTTTTGCATTAAAAAAATTTTCAAACGGTCTTAGTTCAAATTTCACGTTTCAAAAGCTTCCTTCTGATGTAGGAATTTTTTTGATTTTCTATTATGCGTAATAATTTATCATAAAACTCGCATGAAGAGAAGCCAAAAGTTTAATGTCTCTTTACATTACAACATAATACATAAAAACACAAATTTAAAAATATGGTTTAGAATTTTCTAAATGAATAAATTTAATATTTTCACCGATATCATTTTGGCGTTTCTATACGAATAACATTAATCTTCCTACACAACTTTTGTGCTGTTGTTTATTGAGGTAAAGGTGGGATGAAAATATCAGAAAATTTTCGTCACTTCCAAAGACCTTGGCTATGACAAAAGTTAAATTGAAATTCGAACTAAAGGTAACCACAAATTATTTAACAAATTTCCCATGTTTTTATAAAAAAAAATAATGTTCTGGAAATATCACTTTGCGTAAATTTTTTTGTATCAGATATACTTGAAAATGTTGAATTTCAGTTTCTCTAAATTCAACAGAACACTGACAATCTCTTATAAATTCAAGTTGTGTACAAGGATAATTTAATCCTTTTTTATGTCACGACACAAATCGTGAAAGACGGTTGAGACTAACACCATTTATTGGTGTACAGAAAATAATAAGTTTAGTATTGAACTGCCTAGTAAAAATGTTTTCTTTGCTTACTCAGCAGTACTACTTTTATTGTTAGATACTGGTAAGACCACTTTGCCATAATCCAGTTACAATAATTTAAAATACGAAAATACTGCAAGGATCTTACAGTAACTCAATGTTCTTCTACCATTTTATTACAGGAATAATTAAATTTTTCATTCGGGTGTGCATTTCTATATTTAAATTATGTATTACGCGATACATCCAAACACATATTTTTACTTGTAGATGCGCAGTCAAGCGCTAAAGAATTTTATTGCAGTTTAGGAGTGAAGTATAAAACCTAAATGCATCCAAACTTCATATTAAATCAAATTTACTTGTTGGTCTTTTTCTGACTGTAAAGTAAAAAATGTCCATTACATTATTTATTTTAGATCTTTAATGTAAAATACACCTGACGGAATTGAGATAATTTTATATTTACAAATTAAAATAGTAACATCTGGTAATTGAGATGCAAGATAAAAGTCGGGTAATGTCTCATTAATATTGCTGTTTTGATCTGTGCTTTTAGTTACCTGCAAATCGTTACTCTAACTTTCTGCAAAATAAAAGGTTTTATTTATCCGGAGTTGTTTTAGAAATGTTTCGGAAAATTTTCTGATATTTTGTAGTTTTATTTCGTTTTACCGCAACGTACATTTATCATTCATAACTCTTGTTAAGGTAATACATAATGTATTAAGTCGAAGATCTTTTTTAAAGTTCTTGTAAATTTAACTTGCTGTAAAGATGAATATCTCAGCATTTATTCTTCAGTTTCAAATTGACGAATTATTCTCATACCAATTTTAAACACAAAATAAAAATTGTACACTAATTTGGTTGTGTAAAATAAAGTAGACATAGCATTATATTAAGACAGTTTTAAAATATATTGTTTATTATCTAGAAATTTACTGTGTATACTGAAAAACACATTATTCTATACTAAAGCTGTTAAAAAAAAATTAGTAAAGACAAACTTTGTTACCACGGCTGCGGCTGGCTCAGTAAGAACAGAAATAATTAATCGTTCCTGAAAAAAAATAAACACCGAGCACCAATTTAAAGTGCATAAATAATTGAAAAAAATTAACATTTTAATCATGAGATTTGAACCCATAAAAGGCAGTTTATAACCAACTATACCCGTCGTGTTCCTATAAGCAGATATCCAAAATTCTACAGTGACCTGCTGCTTGTCCGCACAGGCAAGAAAATTATTCAAATCAAATTGTGCAGCTCTACAACCCCGGGTAGGTCTTGGCTGACTTCACAACCTCTCTCCATCTCTCTCGCTCCGACATAAGCGTTTCTATCTGGTCTTCTTCTACTCCTAATGTTTTGAAGTCAGTTCTAATGTTGTCTCGCCATCTGAGACGTGCACGTTCTACAGGTCTTCTTCCTTCGTGTGCTGCTTCCCATGCCATCTTGATTAGTCTGTTATTCGGCTGCCTCTGTACGTGGCCCGCCCATCTTAATCGCTGTGATTTTATTTTTTGAATTACATCAGGGTGTTTGTATAGTTCTTTAAGTTCGGCGTTTGATCTTATCCGATAGGCGTTCGTGGTATGATCGTGAAACGGACCAAAGATCTTTCTCAGCATTTTCCTTTCAAAACGTCAAAGTCGCTTCTCGTTTGCTTTGGTAAGAGTCCATGTTTCATCAGAGCCGTATGTTACTACTAGTCTTATGACCGTCTGATAGATATTGATTTTCAAAATTCTCAAAACGTTCTTTGTTTGAAAGATTTTTGCTAATGCGTATACACATCGGTTTCCACTTTGAATGCGGATTTTTATTTCTTTTGTTACGTCAGTATCTTGGGTGATTATAGATCCTAGGTACTTGAAGCGCTGGACTTTTTCAAAATTATAGTTATCTATTGTAACATTTTGTCTCACTCTGTCTCTACGTGGTAGTCTATTCACACACATATATTTGGTCTTTTCTTCGTTTATTATCAGACCAATTGTTCTCGTTTCATTTTCTATTTTTCCGAAAGAAAGAAAATTATTGCAATCAAAAATTTAATTATACGATAATACCTTTTAAAGTCATTTTTTGTAATGGTAATCTTGCCTAGCCAAGGTTCTGTAACTTCACCATACTAAATCTTTCCAAGAACATTTTTTTAAATTTTCCAAAATTAAAGTAAAACTTAAGAATTGATACGCCAAGAAACTTCACGATGTACTTCGTCAACTTTAGAATTCTCAGTATTAAACGAAATGTGCATTTGCAAATGTAAAATTTTTATAAAAATTTTCCACTTTTTTCAGGAAACAGTAACTCAATCCAAACGAAAAATTAAGTCCAAATTTTAAAGCTTTAAAAACATTTGAGGAACGCAAGGACGTCTGTCCCTGATGCCTTTTCAAAATCAAAAATTTTGCTTGAGAGGCCTTTGCCATGTCCTAGTTACAGAGCTACTACAAAGTACTCTTCATAAATATGTAAAAAAGCCTCAACGCAACTTGTCATAAATAAAAACAACATTTTGATTCTTAAAAAATCTTGTGTTTGCTTACTTACAGCTAAGATGTATTCTATATTTCTAGACCCTTGGCTTCCTAATTTTTTACTTTTGAATGTAATCCTTCAGACCAGAAGAAATTTTTTCAGTAAAGTAAACTATAATTGATATATAAATATATAAATTATTAACTCGTTGATATTAGATAATATAAAACTTCAAAATATCGAGTTATTATTAAATTAAAAATTGTTAAAAGATTTATTTAGCTTTCAAACGATATTTCGTTCGTCATCAGAATAATATACAAATGTTATATAAACAAGTCATGGAAACAAGAACAAGTATTGTCATTTGAACGGTAACTAGATAAAATCTAGGACCGTGAGTTAGGAAAAACCTAAATTGTGTTTCGGCAAAGAAGGAAAACCTAACTCCAATACGTAAAAAACTTAAAGGAGTAATTGGCTGTAAATGTTGCTTAAGCCATCAATATCAGTTTGCCGGTTCATTGTGTTGTTGGTCTTCTTTATACAAATCATTTCATGTACCAGCCGATCTTTATAATTTGGAACAGACTTGATGATTTTGGTGTTTTTGAAGTCCGCAGTATGTCCATCTACCAAGATATGTTTGGCGATGGCCGTTGATTCGGGCTTATTACATCTGATGGTTGAGATGTGACCACCAATTCTTTTCTTCAACCATTGGTTGGTTTGTCCAATGTACACCAAGTTACAATTTGTACAGTCCACTTGATATATAAGGTCAGATTTTTTCTCAAAAGGGATAGGATCTTTAAGTTTGGTATATAAGAGACCAATGTTGTTAGGAGACTTGAAGGTGGTTTCAATATTGTGTTCCTTTAGACTTCTTTTGATTTGTTCACTTAACCCACTAAC
Organism: Rhagonycha fulva; assembly: GCA_905340355.1. Classification (NCBI taxonomy): domain Eukaryota; kingdom Metazoa; phylum Arthropoda; class Insecta; order Coleoptera; family Cantharidae; genus Rhagonycha; species Rhagonycha fulva. Next base: position 44,970,604 of record HG996556.1, read on the forward strand.
AAATGGAATCACCGAATATTTGTTATGAATTTCTCTTCTTGCCATATGCCCATTGTATAATCTGTTAACACGGTCTTTGATTAATTTAACTACAAGTGGATAGGGATAGTTATTGCTTTTCAAAGTTTGTTTTGCGATATTCAGAGTATCCTTTCTGAAATCGCCATGCGTTAATTTAAGAGCTCTGTCGATAAGTCCAATTGCTGTCCCAATTTTATGACTCTTATGGCGCTGTTGAAAAAGGAATTATAATTCAGATATCTACCGGACCAAGTAGGTTTCTGCGTCCACATGTATTTAATAGTATTTCCTTGATGAATCAATTTGACATCTAAAAAGGTTATGGCATTATTTATTTCTTTTTCTAAAGTAAATTGCAATCTTTGATGGAATTTGTTAAAATGTTCGACGATAAAGTCCTCTTTGTCGATAGGGATTGCGGTAACAATTAACAATTTTTAATTTAATAATAACTCGATATTTTGAAGTTTTATATTATATAATTGATATAAAAATCATATAATACCAAATTTTACCTATTTAATTTTGAAGTGTTTTTTCTATGTTTTTCTTTAGAATGGCTAAGCCGCTAAATCTGTCTGGGGGGTATGGAATACCCCCCAGCACACGGAAGTAATGAGATGACTTTCCAAAATTGATAAAGATGCAAATTTAATTTTTGAGAAAACATTTTTTGCTTACTTACTGCTGGGGTGTATTTCATATCCTCCAGACTCCCCCGGTTTTTCGATTGTTCAATTTATAGCAAAAACTATACACGACAATACTTAATTTTATCTAACTTTTTAAGTGTTTTTTCTTTACTTATTTTGTACCTCAAATCTGTGTACTCCTAACCTACACCATTATTACCACGCTTTAAGCCGTGTTCACAATGACTTTGAAGTTTTGTTTTGCTTCGGTAGAAGGTGGCACGCGCCAATCAAAGCGATGATATAGCAAAGGATAGAAAAAAATACACCGTTTTGATTGGCGCGTGCTACCTTCTACCGAAGCAAGACAAAACCTCAAAGTCATTGTAAACGCGGTCTTAGTTACGGCGCTGTTAAATTGACTATTTACTGATATAGCACAAAAACTTTTTAAAATAATTTGCATATTTTCAGGTAAATCTCACAAAAAATAATTTCAGCTTCAAATTGAAGAACTACGAAAATAAAAAAAATACGACGAGAAGCTATCCCGACGTAGAACCCCCAACTTAGAAGACCAGCGAGACGGCAAGAATGAATTTGTACCTTCACCCGGATTCGAACCGAGTATTGAGCGTTCGTAGTCAACTCGCTTGGCTATTACTCTCTCACCGCCTCTTTTAAACTAATTTAAACTAATTTGATTTGGTACTTTATTGTAATAAATATATAAAAATAAATAAAATAAATAACGTCGAATCAAAATATATAAATATTTTATAATTATTAACTTGTAAAAATTATAGTATGAACTATCTGGATACCCGGCTTTGCTGTTGAAAACGTTTAATATGTTTAGCATTTAAAACGCGCCGTATTTTCTTTTCGTGCGTCTCTACAGATGTCAGAGACGCGTGACGTTTAGTATTTGAAATCTGCTTGGCTTAAATTTGCTTTAAGGTGTCGGAAGCCCTAATGCCCGCTTAACACTCTCGCCGTGTGCCTCGGGCGAGTGATTTCGTGCTCGTGCGACCATCTACCCTACACACTACCAGGCACACCGAGACATGGTGAGAGCACCTATCTATACTCTCGCTCTCGCCTTGTCTTGTCCTGTTTCGCTGAGAGTGTACAGCGAGCATAACAAACGCTTGACGCTTAGCAACTAAACTTTGCCGGGTTTGATTTAACATTTCATCAGCTCTAAGAGACGCTTGACGCTCAGGAGCTAAAGCCAAACGGGCCTGAGTTTGTTCTATAGTTTCAGAAGTCCTAAGAGATGTGTGACGCTTAGCATATAAAATCTACCAGACTTGAGTTTGCTCTAAGGTCTCGACAGTACTAACAGATGCTTTAAAGCCAAACGGGTCTAAGGTTGATTTTCAGATTCTTGAGCTCTAGCAACTTTTGCGGCTTGAGCTCTGCTAGACCTGATAAATAACTATGTATATAGGGAGGACCTCATCTTTTATTTCACCCCCTTCAGTCTTTTCTTTGAAGAAAAAGTAAATTATGTTTTTTCGAAATATTTATTTCAAAATATGTTAAAATATTTGATTTTGGAGCTTAAAAATACACTAATGCTCGTAATAAAATGAATTTTAGTAAAATTGTGGTTTATAAATTTTATTTCAAAAAATTGATTTTCTGATTGACGACCAACTCCTTTGACAATTTTCAAAATGTCAAGCTGATATGGTCACAAACACACACACACACACACACACACATGATAGCTCTACAGGCCTAGAAGGCCCTTGGCTTCATTCCCTGCCTATCTAACCTGTCTTGTAAACTTTCGTGTGTGACGCAGCTGTAGCAACGGTAAGGACGTCAACACAAACATCAAAGATCACCACAGAGTGTAGATGCCCACCGGAAGGCCGAGCCAAGAAATTCTGTGCAATCCGCGATTTGAACCCAGAATTTCCGCTCTATACTCAACCAGAGATCACATCACTCCACTGCTGTGGCTACAAACACCAAAACGAAATAATTCTCTAAATTATTCTGATTTATCAAAGAACGAACCGCATAAGTTTTAAAATTGTATCAAGTTAATAATGGTATTTAGTTTTTCAATCTTTCCAACTTTTACAATAATTTAAAAATTTTAAACTGAGTTATAACTCCATAAATGCCCATGTTAAAATAATTTTCTTAAATAATGTGATTCATCAAAAAAATAAATACTGTCGATATAAAAAAAATTATAACAGCTTTCAGTCAGGTTGACGGTTTATCTCTTTTGCAATTTTCACAGCAATTTTAAAATTTTAAACTGATTTTAGTCCTGTAGCTTTAAATACATAAATTTAATGTTCATAATAAAATAAAATGATTTATTTAAACAAGAACTGTGCAAATTTAATTTAAAAAATTGGATGTGGTTGTTCGGCCTTTGGTCTCACTGGGTGAGATATATGGCCATTACATAACTTTACTATATGTAAAGTTATATGTAGGCGTCCATGTGCAATGTGCATTATGTATTCATCACCCTAGAAATACAACTAAAATATTGGTATAATATTAATAGATCCATTCCAATAATTAATTACATAAATATGATCCAATTTAATTAGATAGTCTAATATATAATTTATGGTTCACATTATGTACATAGGGAAAATTTCCAATTTAAATAGCAAATTTGATTTTATTTGTTGCACATGAAAGTATGTAGTCTTTAATATCATGCACTCGTCACGCAATTTGGTTAATTGTTAAATTTAAACTTAAACAAAAAAAACATAAATTTAGACGTTTACATTTAACAAACTGTTAAACGAATTCCTAAGCAAACAATGCCTACATCGCATCAACTATGGTCAATGTCTCAGAAGACAAGTAAGAAACTGACTAAAAAATTTAAACTCTCCAGATTCTTCAAGCTTGATGCAATTATATCGTTACTGTAACCAAATTAATCAAGATCAATAATTTTATACAAATGTTCTAATAAATAAGACATTTTTTATTTCTTAAAGCCATGAAAAGATGATTTTAGAACTTATGGTTCTGTCCTTCCATCGGGGCAAAATAATCAAACAGTATGTAATCGAATAAGCTACATTTTATAAAATATACAAATATTGCTTTCAATTAACTCGATAATTTTTAAATTTTAAGTTTTATTATTGTTAAGGTAGGTACCTACTACATATAAAGTAACCAATCGTTTATGAATTTTTTATCTTATGATGTTGAGATTTGTACATCCGATTGACCGTTTTCCACAAGGATTTCAATGGCTTGCTTTTATAAATCTCGCTGACAGGACTATCAATTAATTGTGAAATTATTGGTAAAAAAAAATATGTTCAACTTTTATTCTGTTTTTGGATTCTTGAAAGCTTTGATCATTTTGAAGGGTTTCAAGGACCGACATATACGAAACTTGTTATATTAGATAATATTTATTAATATTTAAATAAAACATATAAAATGATACACCGCACGTTATTTGTTCCAATTTCATTAAATTATTTAAATCGTGTTTGAATCAAACTTTATTAACCCTAAATATTTAATAAAAATTGAACTACACCTAAATCTAGAAAAGTTATTTAATTAAACCTATATTCTAATTACGTCTATTTTTAAGTGTTTGAAAGTTTAACATGTGCAATGAAAAAATTTGAAATAAATTGTACACGATATAGTAAGGGTTATCGTACGATCGACCCTAATTTAAACTTTAATAAGCATTTTTTCATGAAACTAAATGCCTAAATATCACACTTAAAATGTTAACTATGTAATAATTAACCTAAAATCTACAGTTACTTTTTATTAACAATAAAACAGGAACTCATTCGAATAATTACGATTGACCGCTAAATTTAAACTACCTAAAAGTTTAGTTACTTATACATTTTTTGAACACAACATTCGTTTTACATTATTAATATCGTCCTTAATTGTGTAGAAATATTTATTCGTCAGCAGCGAATTTATTCAGGAAAAGCACTCTCGTGGAATGCGGTTAAAGCACGAAAGCGCTTTCAGAATTAAGCAGTTTTCTACATTTCTTCTTCACTACCGTAAGGCTCAATCGCTTCATACGCAATGCTAAATCCTTTGGTAACCAAAGTATCATCGGTTTTAAATCTAATTAAAAGAGCTTCGTTCATTGATACTATATCACCTGGTTTCTAAAAACATAATCATAAATTATTGCAAATTAGTGAACACAAACTAATTTTAAATTTACCGTATTTCCACAATATTTTCCATAAGAATAACCGCTAGCATCCAAACCATTAAACACTTCGATGTAATCATACCCACAATCTACTTCATCTTCCAGATCAAAAGTAACAAATATTAAATTGACGTTGTAACCAGGTGGTGCTTCAATCGTCCAGTCACAATCAGCCCGATTGTCATAACTCGAACTGCCATATTTCGAATGTGAATAAAAGTGCTTCCTCTCTGAGGTAGCTATTAAATGACCACCGCAAACTGTGGCATGCGTTGCAAGGAAACCTTTCCTTTGAATCGACACGTCGGATTTGAAAACTAAGAACAGCTGGTTTCCAGAAGCTACAATAGGATGAGGTAATTTTGAACCGCAAAATCGTCCAAGTGTTCTCGATTCGGGCGAATCTCCGTCGTAAAATACGATATGATCGTACGAACATTCTTGATGAGGCTCTACTTCGAAAGCCATAAACATTACTTTGATTCTATGGCCAGGAGTCGTGCTAAAATGCCAAACGCAATCTTTTTTGCTAGGATACTGCTCGGGATAGTTGGGGCTTGATATTTCTCCGTAGGGGGCAGTTATTGTATATTTACAGCCCCCTTCCTTACAGTCTCTTCCGTTTTCATGTAACGTAAATCCATTATGACAAGTACATACATAAGAACCCAAAATATTCATGCAATCATGCTGACAGCCCCCGTTGTTGACAGCACATTCATCCATATCTAAAATGTGATAAGTGGTCTTAAAATAAAAAGAACTAAGCAACTATGATTAGTACCTGTAAAAAACACAGCTGCGAATCCTGTCTTTTGCATACTCGCATCAGACGTAAATGTAATTCTTAAGGCATTACTCTCCGAAGTAATAGGAGCAGGAGATCTCGTTCCACAATAAACTCCATGCTTGCTGAGCCTGTCGTCGCCCGCTTTACTGTGCACTTCTATTCTATCATAATCGCACTGCTGTTGGTGCATATTATTTCCTTCAAGATCAAAGTGGGTAAAATTTAACGTTATTCTGTACTGTGGTAAAGCTATAATCTCCCAAACACAATTTTTATTTGATGGGTACAAGTCCGGAAAAGATGGTGAAGTGATCGTTCCGTTAGGATCCTCAATAATTCCACCACAGGCATCTGTAAATTTTCAAAACTAATAACAAAAATACAGAAAATTGCAGAATCACCTTCGCAATGTTTTCCATCCGAGTGTAATTCGTAACCAATCTTACACGAACATTCGTATCCTCCTAACGTGTTGATGCATTCCTGAGCACACCCGTGATCGATCATGTTACATTCATCAAATTCTTTAATAAACGTTGCAGAAAATCCAGATTTTTGGACAGAAGCATCGGAAACAAACTTTATTAGAAGGTTGTTGGACGAAGATCGTATATCTAGTGGTACTTTGTACCCACAGAAAACTCCTATCAAACGGCTATCCATTGTTAAACCATCGCGGATTTCGACGTAATCGTACACGCAGTTATCGTGGTTTTCCACTTCAAATGATTGAAACTTCAGTGCGACTTGGTAGTCGTTCGGAACGGTTATTTTCCAAATACATTCCTTGCTTGGTTGGTAATCTTCCGGATAGTTTGGGGATTCTAAATGACCACCTGTTTCTATATTTAACTCTCCCCCGCATACGGCTGCAATTTTATTATTTTAGAGTAAATTTTTTTTGTCCAAATTAATACAATACCTTCGTAGTGGGCAACAAAACCTTTAAATCCACTTGGAGTTTTGGACACGTAAGTAACCAACATTCTACTTCCACTTGAAGTTACAACCTGGGATGTTCTAACGCTTCCGCAAAATTTCCCCAAAATTTCGGATTTGTGCCAATATCCATCTCGAATTTCAACATAATCCGTACGGCAGTCCTGACTTTTATGAATATCCAACTCGGTTATGTTCAAAACAATTCGTTCACCGTGTGTAGCTGTTATTCTCCATTCACATCTTTCACCATCATCCGGTCCTTTTTTTCCAACGTAAGATGGAGAAGAAAAGTTTGCCGAATTTGCTTGGAAAGTTCTTCCACATTCTAAAAGTAAGGTTTATTAAAGGTTTGAAATTTTTTGGGTAATTGATCTTACTTGGACATTTGTATAACAACTTGGTTTGAGCAATATCGCCTTCACTTAACCTAATGCGCTGCCCAATTTCAGGACGTTTCCGTCCAGGAACATCGATCGGTAAAATTGTGTCTAAATAGGTTCCTTTTGAAAATGTGTTTCGGGCGTAGTGCATTATAGAATCGTAATCGTACGTTAACCCCATAGAGTTCACCTCTTCGTCAGTTAATTTGTTAAAATTGTATTCTTGACCTAAAATAGATAAGTGATAATTACATAGAACTTATATTTGTTGATTATTTCAAATTATCGTTGCAGGAGTCGGTAGAGGTTATTGGTCAAGTACAAAACGCTAACAGGAATTAATAGATGTTTTGGTTTTTCGGAACAAACTTGTTATAAATTTGACCAAATTGCTTTTAAAAACTTTTAAAAATACGAAGACAACTAGTCCTGGTATAATCCTGATCAAGTTAGTAAGCAAAGCGGTCAAAAAGTAAGTTTTTGGAGAGTTAAGAAAAAACCAAGCTTGCTCTATTACGAAAGGGTAAAAAAACCATTAAAAAAAGATAATCCTGACAATATTCCAAAAGAGGTTAGAGATGTTTGGCCTTTTGTCTGGAGAATGAAGTTTTTATTATGAATTTAGAAGATCAACGGTGGACGTCGCCATACGATAAATAAAATAAATAATTCAATTAGATGGTAATGCAATTTCTTACCATTCATTATATTTTCTCTAAAAATAAGTACATGGCGATCACGATCTGGACGAGTATGTTCGTGCCAAAAACCAACAACGTGTCCAAGTTCGTGAACAACAATTCCAAATTTATCACAATTTTTACCGATGCTAATAGCTTGCACTCCATTTCCTCTCTTTCCTACGAAGGAACAACACCTGGAATCAACCACCACAAAATAGCAAACTTAATTTTTAACCATTTACTCACCCGCAAGGTCGTTCAGTAAACAAAATGTAGTTAGGATGCTCCATTGAATCTCGTTCAACAAATTTAATGCAGGTAAAATTTTCCCAATGCTTCATCGCTTGCTTAAACAGGGCTTTGTGAGCTCCGCTGAAATTCGCGTCGATTTCATATGGAATCACCCCGTAGTCCCAAATTCTTTCAGGTCTTGCAGTAGCAGCTCTAGTAACACGTCGATTTATTGTTTTGTCGTGAATGTTAGGTATTTTGTACAAATTAGAAGACTGAGAACGTAAACTTCTTTTTTGTTTAAAGTCAAAATTTGGTTCAAATTCGTGCGTCGGCCGTTCTTCATTTGTTTTCGATTCAAAATTGTAAACTTTTTCTGGGACCGCTGAACTAAAACAAAATTTATGTTGATAAATTATTACAGTCCAAGTTTTTGAACTTCGAAATATGGGGAAATTAAAATGCGTCTCGAGTCTAGACATTGTTGCAGACTGTAAACTTTTTCGTGTGGGGTGCTTGGAAAGCACTAAATTACTTTTTCAGTGTTGTCCTGTCCGGTGCTTTTCATCGACTCGCTTTCTATACAAATAGAAAACTTATAAAGCTAATAACCTACCTCGATTTTTTAAAATGAGTTTTTCTTCCGTGATTTGAATTTCTTGTCGGTATATGCCGCTTTCTGTGCTTTGATTTTGATTTTGTTTTGTTTACGTTATAATTAACTATTTCTTCTGAATCGAGGTTGAATTGTGCTAAATTTTTTTTGTTATTACCACTTCCCATCTGAAGAATTTGTCCGTTTTTAAAGGAACTTCTGACAATCGTGGAATCGATTGGATCATTATAACTTTTAGTCGTTGCAATGGGTGATAACTGCTTGGTTTTTTTTCTAAATAAATCTGTTAAGCCTTCTTCTTCCACTTGTAACCCGTCCAGTACGTCCTTTTTGTATTGCTCGACTTCGTGTTGCTCAAAGTGGCTTTTTTCATATTTTGGCTCGCCTGGGATTGCAATGTCACCAAGAAATTCAGCTTGAAAAGAAACAAAATTGAATAATTTTGTTGTGATCCGTTAAAATTAATATTAAAATTGACGCAAAGACTAAATTGTCCACAACAAGTTTGGTTTAACTGGATATTAAAATTGTCAATAACAGCCAGTTTAACTGGAAATTGGGTTATAACATAAAATCTAACAATATATTTGCATAATGCACTGGAAATAATTGCATAATGGGTGTATCATGTGTAGTATACAATCACTTAAAATCAATGTATTATTTAATTGGTGCACAATTCATTTATCGTGCAACTGCGGCAAATTTAATCTATATGCAATCTATAATTAAGGTCATTTAATTATCGATTTATTTGAAATGATTGTAACTTAAAGCTTTCTCGGACCAATTTCAGAATTCATAATTCAAACTCCTTTTATTATTTTTATTACTGCATAAATTCAAATCGCAGATAAATTTGGAATGTGAAACTAAGAGGTCGGAACACCTACGGATAACCATCACACCACAAAAGACAGATAACAGGAATTCGATTTATTAAAATGCACGATATCTGTCAAGAAGGAAACCAAATTGAGATAAACAATATTTACTGTTGGGAACGATAAAATTTAAGGGATGGTTCAAATAAGTCTACATAATTTTCTTATTCCACTTCAAAAAATATAAATAAACTTTTCTAATGTCTCAAAGCATTTTTACTAAAACTCGATAAACCTGCCATTGTGATAATTTTAATTAAAATTATCGTTTATCAAAATAATATGACGTCATCTTAACATTAGATAAGTGCATCACAAGAGGTTAAAAGTTATCACAAGTAACTTTTCCTTGAAAAGTTACTTCTTTGTTATTATTTTGAGGTATTTCACAATTTTCAAATAAATAATTTTTAAAGCACGCTTATAATATTATGATGAACCGTAAAGCCTAATTGACTTAAAAATAATTTTTGCAAAATGTAATATTTGAGCAGTACATTTTAGTGATATGCACGTTAATTTTATGTGCCATTTTCGTTTTACGATATTTTAACGGCAGTAAAAGTGGTGCTACGTACGCCCTAATTAGCATTAATAAAACTCAAACTAAAATTGAGGAAATAAAATTGCAATAGCGTGTGTATATGATGTTCTATTTGGTGGTCTAATTAATTTTGTCCAAAATAATTGCGAGTTGGTTAAATTTACATAAATTGTAAAGGTTCAATTAATGTTTAATTTAGCAACAATTTAATGCAGTAAGTGTTTTGTGAACCAACATTTAAACTAAATAAATTATGTTTAATTTAATATGGGATTTAAATTATTTCGAGAAGTAATTCGATCCCTAAATGAAAGGCTTTAAAGGTGGCCCAGCCATTAAACTTATGGGCTTAACTTGTGATCTTAAATGGCATTTTGGTAATCTTTATAAATTGTTGTCACTTTACATCAAGTTTTGCATTAAATCTTTGTCATTGTTTTGTTAAATATGAAGCAGTTAAAGTGATTTGCACCAAAAAGTTTATTAAATTTTTTTTCTCAGTTTTTATAATATTTGTAATGGAATTTTAAAATACTTTAATATACAAGTAATTCAGAAAATTATGAAACTCCATCCATTCTATATAGAAAAGATTAAATGGTTCCAGGTCGTGGCAAAATAAATACAAGAAATTATATAGACAAGTTTTAAGAAATTTAGATTTCCTACAAAGGAGTCCGAGATAGTATCTACAGTAGTATGTCGATAATTGGAAATAATTGCTGCTCGATTTTGAATTCAATATAAGAAACTATTAACCATGTTATAGTAAGAATGTACTTTAGTTAAAAATCTTTTTCGTAGAAAATTTCCTTTCCTGGTTACCTAAAATTTCAATTTTTTTCAGTTAAAAATTAACAATTAAAATTATGTACATTATACATGTTGTATTATTGAATATATGCAGCACATCCTAAATGCATTAAGGTATTTTAACTAACCAATTTTTTATATTATAAAATCAATTTAAACAAATAATTAAACTTAAACATAGCCCGATGCTTAGGAAATCAAAAAAAAATTAAACTTAATTGATGGTTTGATAACTAAAATACTATTTATAACGAAATTAAATGGTTTCTTTGAGCTTCTAAGGTAACATAAATTAAGAATTACCACGTCCTAATTAACTTCAAACTTCAATAAATTATAAAAATAAAAACCAATAGTAACTAAGGATTTGAACCTAAATGTCTCAACAAGATTAGATTCTTAGTCGGTTGATTTATAATATTTTTCTGTTGTAATATCCATGGTAAAATTGATAAGCTTATAATTCAAAATTATGAAAAATAAAGTTTCAAAAAAGTTGACCTAATTACAATTAACAGTAAATCAAAGCATTATTTCAAATATTGTTTAAAATTTAAATACTCATAAATGGCCAATAATAAAATTATATTATAAACTTTAAAACAAGACTATCAGATTTATTTGTTAAAATTGAAAAATAAAAATTCACTTTTTCCCTTTCGTCGATTTTCGATCGAGAAGTACGGTCATTCGAATTTTCCAGTTAATTTGTGTCATGATTTGGATTTCACGTTCTAATATTTTCTTTTTGAAAAACACTGATAAACAAGGTGAAGAATACGAGTTGAATTGTCATGGTAGATAACTTTATCCATTTGTAACCACAGAGGTCAATTATATTATCAAATCGTTTAAGTCGATAATTACATTGTTTCACTTAAAAACCAAGTATTCTGAAGATATTTTAGTCCCAAGATAAATACTAATATGATATAATTAATCAAAATAATAATTATTTTGGTTACTTTGATTAATTATTAAGAAAAAAATTTGTGATGAATATACTAATTTCAGCCTTAAGTAGAGGAAACTGTTATATCGTTTTTCTATTAGGAATCTTCCAAAAACTTCTATAAGGCGACTAATAAGTAAGTTCTAAGCAATAAATTTTCTTAACAACTAAATTTAGATTTACAAATTTTCCTTTTTTTGTCAGTTTATTCACTTAAGTCTTAAATAAGTAGTGCATTGGATCCGAAATCTACCCTCTACTTTTAGCCCTTGAAGCGCCTTAACTATAACTTTTCGGCAAGTTAAAAATTAAAATGAAAGCCATTAAGGCCTAATAGAAGAAAAACAAACGCTTGATACTCCTCCAGTTTACAAAGCAAGAGCTGCAGCCCTAGAACCTGAAAATAAGTCCTTGATGGAAAAAGTTCAGACACTTCAGTTCTAAATTGAAAACTTTTCCAAAGACTTTTCTTCTTCTTTAAAAAAAGAAAAGGGAAATTCCTTCAACTTAGATAAATATCATTCATTTGGGAAATTAAAAAACACTGTAGACTTTGACAGGATAGTAGAAGATGATGAAAAATGCCACACAGAGACGGAAGTCCTTTTTAAACTGATACAAAAATAGATAAAACGTCCCCAAACACTAAGATCAAAAAATCCATTGAAAAAATTGTAACAAAAAACCAAAAAGACCCCAAGCAGTAGTAGTTAAGACGCGCTAGGATTTATCATATATTGAAGTATTAAGAGTCGTCAAACAAATAATTGGTAAACATCATAGTACTAAAATAGCTATTAAAACTATTAAGAAAAAAATAGCAGCTGATCTGCTTATTGAGATGCCAAAAGGTCTTAAAGGGCTAAGGTCTAACGGAAAAACTGAGAAACAGTTCCGAATTACTTCAAATGAGGCAAATTACTAAGAAGATTACCGTCCAGATTAAAGGTACTATAAATTTCCTTATGCACATGGAGGAGATTATGGACGTAATATCAAGTAAGTGGGAGATGCGGTACTGTTGTACATCACATCTCTTAGAACTACACGAGAGAAGACTAGGATAACTACTGTCGACCTAGATTTCAAAAGTGAAGAAAAGTTGGCGCTATAGGGCCATAAATAGTCTGCAACAAGGAGCCTATTACAATGACTAGTCCCGCAAGGACAAAGGTTATAATCACAGTAACAGTAAAAAAATTTAAACAAAAAAAGTGGCCAGCAAATTCTTAGGTTTAAAAGGTATTTTAGGTGGAGTTTTAATGGTCTCTGACAAGAGCAGCAGTTTTTGGAGGTCACAACAGCATCATAATATCTAAGCGGTCAAAGCTTAGAACAGCGGTTCTCAGAGCGTCAGCGCCGTTGATGAATCTTGAATTCTAGAAATAAACACTCTACGCCGTTACAGTAATGCTTGACGACGGTTCAATTGCAATTAAAGGCTATGGTTTTAGTCAGTAAAGTCTGATACTGCTGACACAGATCTTGGCAATGTCTCGTACGAGATTTTCTCTCTCCAACAGGATGTAAAAATGATGCAAAAAACAAGAAATAAATTGTTACTGTTTCTACAAAAACTTTTTTTGCTGCGTTGTTAAGTTAGGTTAGGTTACTTGATCGCTTGCGAAAGTAAAGCTGTTTTAAGCTGATTTCAAAATTGAATTAGATTGGGTTAAAACAAGAAAGTAATTTGGATAGTGCAAGGTAAAGCAATTGCTCTCCCATTGGCTGCAAAATTTATTGAATTGACATGATGTCGCCGCTTTAAAAAGATTCTTTATTTTTTTTCTTCGTATCCTTCTTTGCAGAAGCGTCGTGATCAATTTAATGTGTTATTATTAAATGGCTTTCTTGACAGATTACTCTCGGTGGTTTGCCATTGCCTTCCGAGAGGAGAGGGTCATAATGAAGTTGGATAAATTTTGTAGCCGGGTTGGGGATCAAACTTAAGGCTTTTAACCGTCCGTAAGAGTCCGATTCTTAACCCATTTACTTGGCTCACCTCACCAAATTAACACTAGTATTCAGCTTTTCTGAGTTTTGTTAAGATTTTACCACTCCCTCTATGATTTCCTTTTTTATTACCTCAATTATACAAATATATCCAAAACTAGAGTCAACTGAAAATAGGAGACCAAACATATGAAAAAGAGAATGAATTTGTATACCTGGAAGCGCAAATAAACAATAGAAACAAAAGAGATGAGAAAATGAGAAAAAAAATTTCAACAAGCAAATAGAGCCTACTATGCAAACAAACACTTGCTGAACAATAAAAGCTATCAAGAAACACGAAGCAATGTGCCATAGTAAAAGAGAAGAGAAGCAGATGAGAATTTACGAAAAGAAAATAATACGTAAAATATTGATACCAATAAAAATTGACGAGCAAGTATGAATGACCCAGGATGAATCATAAATATTCAGAGAGTTAGAAAACCAGTTAAGGTAATCAGTTAAAGTAATCAAATCGCTAAGATTGAAATGGTTTATTCATATCATGAGAAAAAATAAGAGCAAGATGATATGGAAAATTACTGAGTAGAGACCAATGTAAGATAACGCAAGATAGGAAAAACAGACCTAAGATGGTACGACCAGGGATGGAAGATTTGAGAAGCACGAAGGTGGTAAAAAGGAAAAAAAAGGTAAAAAACAGGAAGGATAGCAGCGGATGCAAAAACAAGTGAAATGTTGGAATAATGAGGATTAATCTCCCTCAGTGAACGGATTTGTTAAGTCCAAAATGGACAATCATATTATTCCTTTAGGAATGTAAGACTATTTATTGCATTGTATTTAAATTAATTTTTCAGGATGCAACCAAAAGGCAGACTTTGAACATTTGTAAAATTAGTAATAAATTGTTAAACTAATCAAAAATAAGTGAAATCAGAGTAACAAAAAATAGGCACAGTTTTTTATACGTACATTCTACGTTTATTACTAATTGTTCAAGATTTGCGACCTAAACGCCGCACTTATAGTGATAATAAAATCAAATAATTGAAAATTTATGAATAACATGGATCCATTATCTTCAGATTCAGAAATAATAAAATTCAAGAAAATTTGTAAAATTACTACATTACCAGATGCAGTAAAATTGTTGAAGCAGCAAAATTTGGCTCCCGAGCAATAGAAATGATATTATAAGGTGCAATAGTTTGAAGAATTTCGTGCCATCTATTAACGACATTTTCCTCTTTTAAAAGGACTCTTTAACGAAAACATTCCTTTTATATTTTTCGCGATGTTTCTTATTTATTTTTCTATTTTATTTTATTAAGAATTAGTAAGACATCCTTCAATTTTTTTAGATTTTTTGTCACTGAATTTTGTTTAGCAAAATTTCAATTAATCACATTCACACACGTGTCATACACTGTGACGATCCTTTTTTTTAGGAACACTGTAAAAAGTTGTTTGGCTTGATTGATATCATTTTTCGGTTTTACTTGAGAGGGAAAGCTTCAAGAATAACTTGACTAATTAATTACCTCTAAATAAGAAAAACTCCAGGTACTTGAATTTCTCTTGATTCAATTTTAAATTGCAGTTTTTTTGTCATAATTAAATTAAATGACGGGACATTATTTTCTTCCGTTTTGAGTCGTAAGTAATGAAAATTCCTGCTAGCTTCAATCTAAAAAACGGAGGTCACTTGCATTTTTAAAATAAATTCTGACCCAATATTTACAATTAAATTTATTACAAAATTATAATATAATATATAAACCAACCAATTAATAGACTTCTTTGAATAACACGCAGGAGGAACTTTCTAGCAAATATTAAATAGTATAAATAAGCATGAAATAATTCAGTAGTTTCCTTTTTCTTAATTTTGCAAGCAAATCACAACGTAATAAAAATATCTCATTTTATGTTTTATATTTTGCTTAAAGGGAAATATCTACCTATAGGAGTTCAAAAATAAGGTAATTTACGGAAATTTTTTTCAGATAAACTGTTGGAATTATCATAAATATCAACGTTTTTTGTAGTAAAACATAATACATTATCCAAAAATATATTCAATTTTTTTTATTATAAAATTTTGAAAATTAACGGAGTTTTGGAACACTGAAAGTCATTACATCAGATATCGGCCAAGACGATTTTTTAGAAAAATTTTTAAAAAAATGGACAAATTTTTCTGAACAAAAGCTATATATTTGTCATAACTGTTTCCGAATACTGCAAGAAAAAAGCACATGTATCCGAAAACTTAGAAAGATATTAAAAAATAATCAAAAACTCAAATTGGAAAATTAAAGTCTTTACCTGCCAAAGAAAAAACAGAGCTATAACTTACAACTCTCGCCAAACTAAATAAAAGTTTAGCAAAAAATTTAATTCTTGTAATCTAATTTTATCGTTTTCAAAAAAGGTTCCACTTGTTTGCAGATAAAAATCGGGACCGGCACATAACGCGTATTTCGTTATTCTGTTTAATTATGTGGGTTCCACAAAGATCAAAATATACTGATAAGGACGTGAAAGGTGTTCAAAGTTTTTAGGGCTTTTTCCAACCATTTTTTACAATTAAATATACACACTAACCTTGAGCCATTCCCGAACCGATTAAAAACCTAAATTTCAGGTAGCTGAATAGTCCAAATTTTAGTTGAATATTAAATAATCTGTAGAATATTTTATTCTTTTTATGTGAATTAAGTTTTAAAAAAAAAGGAATTAAAAGTTATGAAGTTGAACTACCACTAATAAGGGTACCATTATTATATTGAAAGGAGGTTGAGGTTCCTATTTCCTAAACGATTAGATAAAGTTTTATTTATCGAGCTTAATTTGTAATAATGATCGTGGGAACCTCAACCAAAAAGGTTCTTTTGGAATTATTAAACCAAAGTTTTGAAAAACTTTTAGTAAGGTGCTATTTAAATGTTGTTTTCTGCAGTAATCATAATAGCATCATTATCACAGCTACAGAATATAATTTAACTTATTGATGTTTTAAAACACTGGCATTGAGTAAACAAAACAAAGTTTCTATTTAGGTCTACACGCCACTGATACTATTTAACAGTTTCAGAAGTTTCGTCTTATTCAAAAGCAAGTAAAGTTTGTTGGGGAAAGTTTTATTAAATAAAATAAATTGTCGTTTGAAACTACACTGAAAGATATTTGAAGTCATTGAAATTAAAATAAAAGTAAAGATGACCAAGTTTTTAATCCAAATAGTTTCACAAGGCTTCATCATTATCTGTCACAATAATTCGCAATCAATAAACCTTACGACTGCATGTTATTTAAAATCCATTTGATTTAATTTTCCTTCGAACAATGGAATGGAAATCCACATTTAATAAATTTATTTGGCGGGGTGCGGACGTTCAAATTTGAACATAAATTATTGTTAACTATAATTCTCCCCTTGTGATGAACATACATGAACGCTCAAAGAGCTGTTTCACCTAAACATTGCTATCATAACGAGCTGCTAATTGTGTTAAATTTTGTTAGACTTATTGACGCGTTTTATAATTTGTCGCAATTAGCTAACTCAACTATAAACATACGTTTTAATTAGGATAAATTTGAATTTTGACTTGATACTGCATAAAATTTTGATTCTTGTCATAACATGTGTGCCTAATTTAAAAGTCGTTATTTGTAATTAAACTGTTAATTATTAATTAATTTTAAATTGGTGTATTTTACTGGTAAGGCGATGAAAAGGGGTAAAATTTTAATCTTTAACGACTTTGGAACAACTTCTTGGAAGATTGCGTTTTAGGGAACGTATCTCATTTCGAGATAATAATAGCCCGGAGTCAAGTTTTAATAATCAGGTATTGGATGTTGATAGATTTAGAGAGCATTCTCTAACCATTCATTATTTTTGGGGCATACTTACCAGCTTTGCATGGATCTATATCCACATCGTTCGAAATCTTCGGTGCGTAAGTATTAAATAAAAGTTCGTCTATTGTAAATTTTGATTTAATTCTTGTTCTATTTGTCTCACTGTGCACTGGAAATCTGCTAAAGGATACTAAAGTTTGAAACTGAACGCACAAAAACAAAATCAACAATTTCCAACACATTGTTTATAATTTTTTAAGGTATTGTCTTATCACTTGAAACACCGATAAATCACAGCTTTAAACTTTGTATTCTAACTAAAAATTTTGATTAAGTGATTTTTGAAAAAAGTCTAAACGAAGTAGCACATTATCAGTAATAATGTTTATATGATCCAAAGATCACTTCGTCGTATCGTGCTATTGTTGCATTTTTTCATAATTTTTGAAATGAGAATCAAAACAACCACTTTCTGAAAATTTTGAACCGATAGCGTTTTTAAAAATGACGTAGTATTACTTACGATGTAAAAAAATGAGTTGCGATCAGTCTTAAATTTTGAGCCACACTATTATCAAATCAAACATCCACAAAACTCTTGTCAGTTTGTTGAAGATGAGCGCGCCCCAAGCCTACACTAAAACTACTCGCTCCGCGTGGGGCACGGCGTGCGGCTCGCGCCCTCAACAAGGGGTGGGTGGGTGCATTTCATTTTCATATCCCATCTGAGTATCTGACATACTACTAACTAAAATGTATAGTATAACACACCAGCACACGCCCTGTTAAAAATTTCTCTGCCACTACAAACTGTTAAAAAGTCAATAACTAGGTTAATTTTTCGCGTTTTACTATAAATAGTAATTAGGTTTTTTTTACCAAAGCAAAAACTTTGCGTTTTTAAATTTTTTTTTATTTAAATTTACTACTACAACGTTCACCAAATCGTTACAACATCGAGTGAACTTATAACGTGACGCGTTTATTATTAATTCAATATTTATAATCTATTTAATGATATTATTAAATTAATGCTAACTGCGATTTATCTTTTACTGTAATTACGAGCAATAATTTGAAAAAAGCTTTTGAACAGATAGGACTCGGATCCTGAGAGAGAAAACCTCTGAACGCATCAGTGTGCAGCCGACTTTAGAAAAATATTTTTAGTTTACGGCGTAAGTTTTTCATTTTTATAAAAAAAATGCTACTGTAAGATAATAGAAGACTTGTAACTTCTGGCGAACATTTTAAGTGCATCCTTTAAAATAATTCACAACTTAACGCAATTACCAAATAATTCAAACGCAATTTTAGCACACTTCTCCAAGTAGTTAGTAAGTGTAACCACTTAAGACTGGCAAAATTTGGAGTAAACCCCAATAGTGCAAATTTATAATAAACCACATTGTGTGTAATTTACTTATGAAGTTTGTCTAACTATGTTCAGTATTCATCAAAAATGTAATTTTGTACTTAGCATATGCTTGAAGACATCTCATTTCTTTCGTGAACTACGTTATAGTATTATTTATTTTAAACTTTCACTATTCATCAGGACAATTTTAACTAACGGTCCCGAATTGATCAATTTTCTAATGGGACAAAATTTTAGTTTTTTACTATCATGATATCGATATTTTATTAATCGTTGCTTATGCGAATTTCTTTAATTATTAATCATATCCATCTGTTTCATTGATTTAATTACCACTTTACTTCAAAAACACTTAATTGCTTTGTTAAGCACGCCACTGCTTGCTTGGAAATTTCCATGTTAACTTGGGAACCTGGACCTGTTAAACACTACATCAGAAAACTGTGCTTAAAAGTTACACAATTTTGTTCTAGATTGCCGACAAATCCAAATTGTACTTTTTCTAGCACAATTATTGTACTCTTTTCTAACACAATTGTACTTAATTATAACACAATTTACATTTGTCAACAATCTAGACCCAAATTGTTTTTTGCAGTGGAACTTTTAACAGAAATGACATTTTTCAAGTAAACTCAGATAATTTTGCACATCTTTCTTGGTGTGGTGTGAATTAATTGTATTGAAGTTTGGTTTTTCTTTATACTTTGCTTTACGTAAATTTCTTTTTGTGAGGATTAATCGTCCAATAATTTCGTAATCTTTCAATCATTTAGAAAAAACTTGCATCGCAAAAAAAATAAAAATTTGTTTGTTTATAAGGAATTATTGTTAGTTTGAATTTCTTAGTTTTTTTTAATTTTTTGTCCCGCAACAATTGCACTATGCGATTATAATAATTAATATCAACAATCTCAGTGATATTAAAACCAACTTTTATGAGCTAATGTAATTAATTATTGAAGTAAATATAATTATTACAACAAAAATTTCAAGTGTACTTTTGATTAAGGGGGAAGTCTACTGTGACAAGAGAAAAAACAGGCCGATTTTCCGGATTTTTTTTCTAACAAAATATGACTCGTACATTAAATTAAATTAAACCGTCATCCTTACTATATATTCAAGTATTTGTAAAAAAATTTTCAAGTCGAAATATTCAAAATTGCCGTTGTGGCACTCCTTCAACGCAGGTCGGTTTCTTTTTGGTGCCCAAACGGTGTACATGAAATCTCACGTCTGGGTAATCTAAAACAAAAATAAAAAATATAGTAATCATCTACATAGTATTGACTCTCGTTTGTCGAAGGGTTTTCTTGATAAAATATTTTAGGGCCGAAAAAAAAATTCTTTAAATTTGTTTCTACTTTTTTTGCCCAAATTTGATGTTCTTATTGGTTATAACAATTAAAAAAAAACGATATCACAAAAATACCTCGACAAACGAGAGAATACTATGTAGATGATAACCAATTTTTTTTCTTTTTAATATCATCCAGACATGAGATTTCATGTACACCGTTAAAAAAAACGGACCTGCGTTGAAGGAGTTCCACGACGGCAATTTTGAATATTTCGACTTGAAAATTTTTTTACAAATACTTGAATATATAATAAAAATAATGGTTTAATTTAATTTAATGTATAAGTCATAATTTTGTTAGAAAAAAAATCCGGAAAATCAGATTGTTTTTTCTCTTGTCACAGTAGACTTCCCCCTTAAGCTACACTTTTGTAATCTTGGTAACGAAGTTTCTGTACTAAGAATGCAAAAAAAATCTATACAATGGTTTTGTAAATATAAATTTGAAGAAAATGTAGTAAATAAATAAAAATTTAGTTGGTGTAAAAAATTAATTTAATTTTAGAAAGAAAAAAATTAAAATTTGGTGTGTAGTAAGGAAAATAGGCGAATATTAAATCATCAGATTTTGCAAATTTTGAAAATAAATTACGTAGTTGCACAGAAAAAAAATTGTACTTAAAAGTAGAACAATTTGTGTCTAGATTGTCTACAAGTACAAATTGTGTGAAAATTTAGTACAATAATTTTACTTGTATTTAGTATCTTTAGTACTTAGTCATCTTTAGTGCACTTGTACTATTTTCTAACACAAATTGTGCTACATTTTTACACAATTTGTACTTGTAGACAATCTAGACACAAATATTGTTCTATTTTTAAGTGCAATTTTTTTCTGTGTGCAAATGGGTTCAATCGGAAATTTTGTATGCAGTTAACAAATCTATAAAAATTCATTAAATTTAACAGGTACTTGCAAACTAAGAAGATAAAATTTGTTAGAAAAGTGGTATTTAAAGTTGTGGATAATAAAATTAATGGATTTAGTTGTCTAGCATATTTTGAAAAATTTACCGATTTGTGAATTTACAATAAGGCACGGTTGTCCCTTAGGACAATTTGCAACAAACCAATTTCTTTCAATTATCAATATGATAATATTGCATTATCTTCTTGAGAATTTTGCTATGAATATTCAAAATAACAATAATTATGCTGACAAAGTTAAATTAATCCATTTTAAAAAAAAGTCGATAACAAAAATTAAAAACCGAAAAATGTACTAAAGTACAACACTCTTCCATATATTTTTAAAAATGATTACCTAATAATCAAAAATAAAAATCAAATAATATTAAATAAATTAATTTTAGTAGATACTCCTGTTTTACCATAAACCGCTAAGAATTGATGTCACTGCTTCGAAGATCCATGTACTAATAAATAGACTAACTGAACTAGTTGCACCTCTCTCAGCCAGATTGGAGTAGTTAGAGGTTAGGGTTGCTCACCATACTCAAAAATAAAGTATTATATTTGGTAATAATAATTATAACTTTATACTCTTGAAATAAGTATAAAGAAATACTTTATTTTGAGTCTTTACTGTAAAGTGAAAACTTCTTACTTTTTTTTGAAAAAAAATTTTTTTCAATTTATTTTTTGAAGTTATGTTGGTACTGTGTGCTAGAGAAGAATTCAGCGTAAAGTTTCCAATGTTAATTAACCTTTTTGCCCCTTTTTTTCACATTTAAAAAAAAATTGCCAAAGGTCCTCTGCTATACGTGTGGCGTGGTCATTTGTTAACAAGAAAATCCTTAAATTTTCTAATTAAAAGCCGGACATAAATGAACTCCAATTATTTATTATTATTAGTTTGTAATTTTAAATTTTTGTTATAGATAATCTAATTGTTTTTCGGAACAGTTCGTGCATTGTTACTATTAGGTATAATAATTTTACTTTTGGATTTCAAAATCATTTCAGATTTTTTTATTATGAAAACATCAATGTGACCTTTCAAGCCATCTGTGAGTACAGGCTTTTTTAATTAACTTGAAAGAATCGGATTTCCTATAAGAAACTAATAAAATCAAAAACACAAATTTGTCTGGTAATTATTGTCTGTTTCTTGTTATCCGAATCTTGTTTTAATTACAATTTTTAGAAAAACCAAGAATTATAGTATTTTATCTGTATTCGAGCTGAAGTTTTCTCGCTTCATTTTTGTCCTTAATTTTAAAAGATGACAATTTATTTATTAAGTTTTAATTCAATTTTCCAGATTTGTACAGTTTTCAAAATGGTTGTATTGAATTTCAACAATTTTACGTTTCATTACCCAGACCCAGCAAACGCTAAAGTCATCTTAGGTAAGTATAAGTTTTAATTATATATAGAACTTGGCACTTGTTAAAATAAAAGTCACTACTTTTGCACCCTAGAGTAGAAAATTAAAACTGTTATTTTGCTACGGGCGGAGAAGTAACTTAATTTTTCTTCTTAAACAATATGATTTACCCACAACTGTGTAGTGCGATTTTCTGCTCTCGGAGCGTCAACTACTATTATTTGCATGTTTAGAATAAATAAGATACAGAAGTTACTTGTTTGATGTTTCAACATTAATACCAGTAAATAGTTGCTGTGTTAGATAAGATAAAGGCATTTAAAAAAATTGCTGATCTTGATAGCCAACATATTTATTATTCTTTTCAAGTATATAAATTTCCAAGAGTCACTATTAGAACAAACATGTCGTTAATGTACAAAACTGTAATTAGAAGATTGGACAAAATAGTACCTGTGAGATATAATCCTTTTTGGAATCATCCTGCCGGTAAGTTACTAATAACAACTTTTACAAAATCTTGCATTATTACAAATTTACAAATACTTACTATAATAGGTCCAAAGACAATATTTTTTTGGGCTCCAATATGTAAGATGGTATGTACATTACCAACCCTTAAATGGGCGGTTGTTTTTGTATCCTTGACAATTATTTTAGGGACTAGTTGCGGCAGGATTAAGCGATTTGAGAAGACCTGCTGATCAGCTTAGTGTAGCTCAATCTGCATCTTTAGCTGTAACTGGACTAATATGGTCTCGGTATTGTCTTGTAATAATACCAAAAAACTATGCTCTTTGTGGTGTTAATGCGCTTGTAGCTATCACGCAGCTTATTCAAACGGTTAGAGCTATTAGGTAAGTAAATAATCATTTTCATTTATTTCAAATTTAATGTTTTGAGATGCCAAGATGCAGGGTGTCAAAGTTTCCAAAAAGTGTCACTATAGTTTAAAAATTTTAAAGTGTTTTTTAGGTATCAGCGTACTCTGCCAGTAATTAAGGCTCGAATCTGAAAATTTTTTACGATAACAACAATAATATTAATTTTATATAAATTTAAATTAAATTATAACCTACAGTAATACCGAATAAAATTTTATAAATTAAATAAATTGCAATTTACAATGTTTTAAACTTAAAATCACTTGTATTTAATAAAAATTCTTAACTGGTTTTATTGGCATAAACGTGAAATGCAGCCACTAAAAGATAAAAGTTGGTTTAAGAGAACATTGGTTAATTTTTAAACAAAAAAACTTCTAAAAAATTATGCAAGATCACAGACTTTTTATTTGCAAATATTGAGAATCAAAAACAGACTCACATAAAATCTTAAACAAATATTTTGGTTAAAATTGCAATAAAAATTTATTTATTTTTACAAAATGTTGTATGTATATTGTTCTTACTTAATGAAGGTAAACTGTGTTAAAATTTTAATTGGAAAAGATTTATAACATAGACAACTACTCATAATTCTCAATTTTATCACTTATCAATATTTTGCATACATTTAGAATGCAAAAGCTTTCGACATGAAATAAAAACAATTTATATATTTTAATAAATAACTAAAAATTCTGAAAATCTTGAAAAACAAATACGTCAATATTTATGCACAAATAATGTAATTTTATAAGAAGTAAATATTTTGAACGATTGAAATTTAATATGCAAGAGTTATACAGTGTGGTTATAAGTAACACATCTGATTAGTTTAAGATTATATGCCACATTTTCTTCCTCGTCTTTTATTTTATCATGTGTACATTATCGTGTGTACTCAAAGTATAGAAGACCTACCTTTTGACGATGTTGTATTTAAGGAATTCATTTTAATTTAAATTCATTTTTAGAAAATTTGATTACCACCCAAAATTAAATACAAAATAATCATATATTCTTCATATTTAGCTGATAAAAATCAAATGAAAATTTAAAAATACTTTATAAGCCTTCAGCAGCTGTGGCCGAACAACTTTGGCTGACACTTATAGTTTTATTTGAAGGCCAAACAACCACATTAGTCTAATTTATAAGTCAATAGGCGCTATAATTCAGGGCCCGTTATTAAAAACTTTTTTATGAAAACTTTTTGGAACCAGAAAATAAGCAATAGAAATATTTAAAAAATTCTACCATTCTTCAGTTAACATTTTCTTTTAATTTGAAAAAACTTCAATTTTATCTACATTCTATTTTATTATCCATTTTAATATCAATCCTAGAAATTATGTCAAGGTTAAACATTGCAACTCAAAGTTGCAGAAACTCAGCCAGCGAACACGCAAGCCATCATCCATCCAGCCATCCTTGTGAATATTATTAATTAAATTTTTATATAATATTGCGTCTTGCAAATTTCAAATGAAATATTGTTTAATTACGATAAATTATACTCGGTAATTTTAAATCGCACATTTAAAAATTATATGCATCGTAATTTGTCTTATCCGCATCTTATCAGAATTACTCAATCATAAAATTATGGTTCAATAAAATCAAGATATTGTCAGACGAAACTACACAAAGCCAGATTTGAAAAAGATATTAGAAAAACTATAAGATTGTGTCTTAGAAAAACTTAGAAAAAAAAGTCTAAGAATAATTTTTGTAGATAATTAAATGATCTACAATATTTGACTAAACTAATTTTCTCATAAAACTAACCGTTTGCAAAAAAATTCAAAAAACCCATGTTTGCAAACTTTATCCTCGCATAAAATTGTTTGCACACATGGAATCGATGGGGACTTTTCACAATTTTATTATAATGGGGTCCCTAACGTTTATGTAAATTTTCAGCTTGTTGGGAATTTATGCAAAGGTACCCCTATTTTTATGTCTATTTTGACTGGACTATAAAAACTTAACAGGTTAAGTATTAAAGTAAAATTTTCAAAAATTTTCTACTTCGTTATTTTAATTTTTTTAAAGCTATTTTTAAGTATATCTTTATGATAATGTGAAGCAATACATAAAAATCATAGAAAAAAATAGAATTCAAAAGTTGAAAAATACGTGATTTTCAACTCTGAAAAATTTCAAATAAAAGTGCTAAGTGCTAACAAGTACTCACGGTGCAGGTCACTTTTCAGCCAATCACATGATGTTTTTAACCCCGGTTGCGAGAGAAGGTAAGGAATGTTAATATGCGACCTGTCAATACCACTAAAATCGGAAGGGGATCTTTTTGTAGCAGTGGAAAGCTTAACAACTGCTTTCCAAAACGAAGTAAAGTGTACTCCTAAAGTAAAAGAAGCTATCGCAGAAAAACAAAAAATTAGAAAAAGATGGAAAATTACTAGACATCCAAATGATAAAACTAAACTAAATCAACTCACTGAAAAACTTAAACATCTTCTAAATATCCTTAAAAACAAATCTATCCTAAGCTATCTAGAAAACTTATCACCAACGGAAGCGACAGATTACTCACTATGGAAAGCTGTCAGGAAGTTGCAGAGGCCAACAACTTTTGTACCGCCGATTAGAAGGACAGATGGCAAATGGGCAAGAAGCGACCAAGAAAAAGCGAAAGTTTTTGCAGTACATCTGACAAGTGTCTTTCAATCCTTTGCACCGGATCAAGAAAAAATCGAGGTGAACAACGTTGAAGAAATGGAGGAGCCTCGTTGCAAGATAAACAAATTATTCAAGCTAAAAGAGGTCATAAAAGTTGTTAAACCACACTTGAATCCTAAAAAAGCACCAAGATGTGTTCTCATCACTGGTAAGGTTATAAAAGAGTTACCCGAAAACGGCATGAGATTACTCACCTACATATTTAATGCTGCTCTTTGCTTAAATGTTTTCCCAGCACAATGGAAGGTGGCGAAGATAATCATGTTACAAAAACCTGGTCAACCGCTTCAAGAACCCACTTCATACAGATCGAACAGCCTCTTGCCAATAATGTCGAAGTTGCTTGAGAGATTGTTGCTAAAAAGGATCCAGCCAATTTTGTTAAAGAAGAACGTAATACCAGACCATCAGTTCAGTTTTAGAAAGCACCATTTCACTATCGAACAAGTACACTGTGTGGTGGAAAAAATAAATGAAAGCCTTGAAAATAAAACATTCTGCACAGCCGCATTTATAGACATTTCCCAGGTTTTCGATAAAGTTTGGCATAAAGGCTTAGGGGCTGAGACAACTCGCCGCGGCCGACTCGCCGCCAGCCCAACTCGACGCTGACCAACTTGCCGCCGGCGCAACTTGCCGCCGTCTACTGAAAAGAGTTTAAATTTTATGATTAATTTCTTGAACGCTTAAATTTGATAAAGTCTTCCGGATATTTTCTACTTTTTGACGATTAAATCGACTTTAGTGTACGAATTACAAAAACCATGGATGGAACCGATTTTATGTTTTGTATCGAGTATTCAATAAAATAAGTCAAAAAAAATACCTCGCTAATCCAGAAAACTCGATTATCCGACTAAACACAAAACTATATCTGTCCTGACAACGAGGTTGTACTATACTTAACATTGCTATTACTAAACTTAAAACTACACAGCGTAAAATTTTATAAATGTTTTATTAAAAAAATCCCAGAAAAACATGTTATATTAAATTAAAATTTAAAAATTAACACTCAGAAAATAATAAGTTTATGGTAAACTTAATAAATTAAATTTACTTTTTCTTCATAATCCAAAAGCATTCTGGTTTTTATAACATTTCTGTAATATTCGAGAGAAGCTTTACCTTTCCTAGGTCTTTTTGGATCAGTGAAATTTACATGGTAAAGACCAAATTTCAATCTAAAAATATTTTTGTTTTCTATTGAGTATTAAATTTTCAAAATTATTTACGTGTATCCATCCAACCATTCCATGTTATCCATTAAACTCCATGCGGTATATCTTCTCACATTGCATCCATCTAGAATGAGAGCCTTCAGAACCGAATCCAAGTAGCTCTAAATAAAATGGAACTTAAATTTTCATTTTTTAACTGACAAGTTATTACCTTATAGTACTCAATCCTTCCAGAATCTTGTAATTCCCCGTGGTCTGCATATCCATTTTCTGTCACAAAAACTATTGGATTATTATACTCTCGTTTAATCCAGTTTAATAATTTTCGAAATCCCCAAGGTACGTCGTATAACCAAGTAGCTGCAGAAGGCTTCCAATCGTGACCAACTTCCGCCAAAACCGACACGTCCTTGTAATACGAAACCGGATCATTTGCAGGAAGGGTGATGTCACTCATAAGTTGAGTAGTATAATGGTTTAAGCCAAAAAAATCGCTGGTCCCATGAATAAATTCAATTTCTGGTTTAGTAAATGGAGGCAATCGTGATTGGTTATAATTTTCAACTTTACTAAGATTATTAATTCGATCTTTCATTATCTTCGGATAGTCACCACATTTTGAATAAATTGGATGAGCCCACCAGCCTAACTATAAAAATATTTGTTAGTTTAAAATGTGCCTAAAATGTTTTTATGTTAAATTTACACTCATTAGTAGATATCTTTCAGCAGCTTCTACATCTTTAGGTGAGGTGGTTTTGGGTTCAGCCCATATACTATCGATCACTATTCCTACCTTACCTAACAAATAAATTTTGTTAAAAAAAAGTTAATTAAAATAATTGTAGTTACCTTTTTGTTTTTGTTTGTAAACTTTATTATAGAGATGATATGCTCTTGCATAAGATAAAAGTACAGTCTTTCCACACAAATAATCTGCAACTCCAGACAAATGTATGCCTGGGGCTTCTGTTGCAGTTCCATAACCACCTGAACAAATTTGCGAAGGTTCATTCATTGTAATCCATATTTTAACACGATCTCCAAACAATTTAAAAGCAACGTCTGCGTAATCTTTAAAATATGATGCAATAATTTTATTGGGCCAACCTCCAAGGTCCTGCAAACGTTGCGGTAAATCCCAATGGTAAAGAGTTACCATTGGTTCTATTCCATTTTTTAGTAGCTCATTTATAATGTCATTATAGTAACGAACTCCATCAGGGTTAATTTGGTTAGAAAACCCTGAGGGCAAAATGCGTGACCAAGATAATGAAAATCTATAGTAATCGACTCCGGAATATTTTAAAAGACCAATATCCTGTTTCCATAAATGATAGGAATCGCATGCAATATCTCCAGTTGTATAATCTTTTATCCATGAGGGTTGCAAGTGTGTCAAACGATCCCAAATATTTTCACCTTTGCCTAAAATATAAATTTTTATATCATACTAAAAATGTCATTAACTTACAGTAATGTCAAAAGCAAAATACAATAATATATTAAAAATAAAGTCTTAACTCCTGTTGTCTGATAGAGGGCCCCTTTTACATCAGGAACCTGACATTTGAACTTTATTAGAATTAGGTGGGTCGTAGCATATCTAGGAAGAAGTGCTAAAGTTGAAGATAAAAATTCTTAAACATTACCAAATAAATTGCAAAATATTGATACAACTCTCAACTTTGTTCTAGATCCGCCACTGCTTACAAGCTATCTGATTTACCACTTAAGTTCCAGCCTCCTTCGATTTGATATGAAGCCGTTGCCAAACCAAATTTAAAATTTTTGGGAAAACAAAGTTGTCTTCCGTTTGTAAAACTTAAAAATATTAAACAGATGAAAATAACATACTGGAACATTTTGGTAACGGTTACACTTCCGATAGATTAAAAATTATTATTTTTTAAATGATGATGACCCTTCAGTTGGATGATGTTACATCGGTGGTATCAAAGAAAATATATAGAGAGAAGTGATACCTACGTGTTAAATCACGATACACTTACACGTAAGTGTAAGTTAAGTTATGCGTAAGTGTATACGATACACTTACACGTAAGTGTAAGTTAAGTTACACGTAAGTGTATCGTGTAAGTGTATCGTGGTGTTAAATGATTGCAACACGACGCAACTACACCACCTGGTGCTCGAGTGCCCAACTAAACTTAAATAAACGCGCGTAAATTAAAAAGAACCATTTTCTGAAAAACGTATTTAATAAATATTTTCTATAGTAGGGGAGATCCTTGTACTTTGGGACAGCTTGTACTTCGAGACATTGAGTTTTTAATGCTAATATTCAAATGTATCGCTTTTCGTTTTAAGAGGTTATCCTGCTAACGGATAGAGGTCATTTCACCATAAAATAAATTATAAATGCCCGATTATGTGTTTGTTGATGAACGTTTTGCGTTTTAAGGTAGATGATGTATTATTTAATCGCTTAACTTCCACATCTTTACCAGGTAAATTTTATTTACAATGGTTTTGTTGCATACGGAATTACTTAATACACATATAAGGCTAACTATTTTCTCATAGTGTTGAATTTTAACTTTTACGTTTAGACGGTTATATGTCAATAATAATAAGTAGTGCTGTGCTTGTACTTTGGGACACTCTCGTGCTTGTAGTTAGCGGATGGTCAAATTCCGAAATTTTTATAAAATATGTTGAGAATTTCATAAAACCACACACATTTAAGTGATTGAATTGAATCAATTGTAGGAGATCAGCGATTTGGACGTTTTGAAGAAATTACCAAAACTCACAGTAGTTACAGGCACAAAACGCCGTATGGAGCAATTATCCTTTCCAATGACTTTTTGTCTTGCTACAGTATGTTCTATAAATTTTAAGTTTTTTTTACTTATTTATTGTCGACCTGACATCAAATTAACATTGTCCCAAAGTACAAGCCCCTGATTGTACTTTAGGACAATTTTCAACGAAGCATTGTCTTTCAATTATCAATATGATAATATTACATTATCTTCTTGGAAATTTTGCTACGAATAGTCAAAATAACACTGATTATGCTGGTCAAGGTAAAATTGATCCATTTTTAAACATTTCGATAAAAAAAATTAAAAACCAAAAAATGTCCCAAAGTACAACAGTCTCCCCTAGACACTTTACAGTAGTAGTTATAGAAAATATCATTTAAATACGTTTTTCAAATATTTAAAACAATTATCTGCTTATTAGAAAGATATTTAACAAATAAACTTCATAATTAAGTAGTACGTAAATATTTATTTTAATAAATCAAAAATGTTACATATGAACAAAATTTATTAAATTTACTATAAGCATTTGCAAACTAAGATATAATTTGTTGGAGAAGTAGTATTTAAAGTTTTGGATAAAAATAATTTCATGTAAACTGCAATATGTCATGAAATTAATGGATTTAATCGTCTTACATTTTTTGGAAAATTTATTGCTCTGTCCCCCCCTCTCCTTATCTGATCAGGAAAATTTTTGCCATTTTTGGTTTTGTGTTTAAAGTTTGTGCAGTTTTGACAAAGAAACTTGACCAGAGTCTCAATATGAGTGACCAATCAGCCTATTTTATTTTAAGAAAATATTTGGATCTAAGGGCATCCATAAAAAGAAAAATTCATAGTCTTTCACAAAAACAAAAAAGAAATAGACATAAAAAATATAAAGCATTAATTCGGCGGCACGGTGATTATGAAATTATCTTTTCGGATAGGAAGTTTTTTATACTTCAAAAACCAGACAACCTCTTGAATGGTCGTTTGAGTATACTGTAACTTATTACTTTATTACTTATTACTTTGAGTAAATGTCAAGAGGTTCCAGAAGAATTTTTTGTTAATGGCTTGGAGGTAGATTTCCAAAATAGGCAAGCTTTCACTGCGATTTACTGAAAATGTGTGAAAATTAGTGTCTTTTATTACTTTAACAATATTTTAATTGACCATCTACTACCCTACCGAAAGATCTTATTTGGTGTTACCAAATTTTGCTTTCAACAATATTCGGCATCTTTCCATAAGTTAAAAATAACCCAACAGTAGTTTCAAAAAAATCCTACTTGAATTTATTAGTGTTGCAGAATGGCCTGTAGCATCTCCATCTACTAATTTCGCTTGTAAAAATGAAATAAAAATTTAGAAATACTTTATTAGCTTTTAGCAGCTGTGTCCGAACAACTATGGCTTACACTTATAGTTTCAGTATACAACCACAACAGTCTAATTAATCCGTGGTCTATTATTAATATTTTGTGAGAAAGCCTGTAATCTATTAGTGAGTGAGGAAACCTTTCAGTACTAGA
Source organism: Rhagonycha fulva (assembly GCA_905340355.1). Classification (NCBI taxonomy): domain Eukaryota; kingdom Metazoa; phylum Arthropoda; class Insecta; order Coleoptera; family Cantharidae; genus Rhagonycha; species Rhagonycha fulva. Next base: position 45,002,239 of record HG996556.1, read on the forward strand.
AAAATAACATTAAAAAGATTAGAAAATTTCTATTATTCTTCAGTTAACATTTTCTTATAATTTAAAAAAACTTTAATTTTATCTACATTCTATCGTATTATCCATTGTAATATCAAGTTTAGAAATTATGTCAAACCATCATCCATCCAGCCATCTCTGTGAATATTATTAATTAAATTTTTATATAATATTGCGGTACGCAAAATTTCAAATAAAATATTGATTATTTACAACAAATTTATTATACTCGGTAATTTTAAATAGCACATTTAAAAATTATATTATGCATCGTAATTTGTCTTATCCGCATCTTATCAGAATTACTCAATCATAAAATTATGGTTCAATAAAATCAAGATGATATTGTCGGGCAAAACTACACACGAAACTAGATTTTAAAAAATTATTAGAAGAACTGATTTAAAATTTTTAAAAATTTAGTTAAATTAAATACCTAATGTAAAGCAGTATGAATTTTGAAAATTAATTCCGGAAAAACTACCAATGCGATTACCTTAATTGTTTAGTATTTATTAACGCTAATCTTAATAGATAATTAATTTTATTACAAAATATTTTTGGCGATGAACATGATTTGGTTGATCTGAAAACAAAACAAAAATTTGTAGTGTTTTTGGAATTAGTTTTCAAAATTCATACTGTTTTACAGTAGTCTATCCCCATAAGCTACAAGAGATTTAAATATTTTATAATATTCTAGGAAGGAAAATAAATTAGTAGTGGGATCGAATCCTACATTTATTTTATACACAACGCAATAACTAGTGTAGTTAAATTTATTGCTTTAACCCTTTCAGTACAAAAAATGTTTTCTAGATGTGGTATAAATTTTATTTGAAAGTTCATATTCGACAAATTTAAAGCTATAATTTTTAATTAAAAAAATTATTTAAAAGCCTCCAAAAGATGGTGTCTATATAAAGCACTGCCCTTTGCACATGCAATAATTAAAAGGTTTATAATTTGATCTTTAGAAGAAGTGCTTAAAATAGCGACCACTGCCTTATAAAGTGTTAAAAGCTATAAATTTTGGCGAATTTTCACTTATTCTCCAAAAATTTACAATATCAAAAATTGAAAGCTATAATCAAAAATTCCACATTTTATTTTTAACAAAATATCAACTACATAACAATTATTTAAATTATCATCTAAACTTATATATTAGTTTTATTTAATGGCGTATTAATTATTTCGTAATTCAGCAGTATTAGTATTATTAAGTTTCCTGGTTTGAACCACGCTCTTGTAGTAATTCCCAGACGCCTTGATAGTTCTTGTTCGAAAAGGGTCATCAAAATCGACCTTATAAAGTCCAAATTTTACTCTAAAATGAAATTAATTATCTAACATAATCTAAACATTATTATTAATTATTCTTACATATATCCATCGTCCCATTCCATATTATCCATTAAACTCCAGGCTAAATAAACTTTCACGTTGCATTGGTCCAAATGGATAGCATCCAGCATTGCTTGGAGGTACCCCTAAAATTAGAAAAACATAATCATCATTTTTTCTACACGTAAAACAGTAAATTAATAGAGTAACTTTTAAATAATTTATTCTATCGTTATCCACTAGATCACCATAATCTCCAAATCCATTTTCGGTGATGTAAATTATTGGATTATCGTATTCATCTTTAAGCCAATTTAACAATTTGCGAAATCCCCAAGGAACATTATTCATCCACTTGGCAGCACTTTTGGGCCACGCTGGGTCCATTTCCAATAAAACTGACACATCTTTAGCAATTGACGAAGGAGTTTCTTTCGGTACCGTTATGTGACTGGTTATCTTAGTAGTATAGTGATTTAAACCCAAGTAATCGCAGCTTCCACGAATTAACTCTATTTCTTCTACACTTAGTTTAGGCAAACGTGATTTTGTATAATTTTCACTTAGACTTATTTGGGCAATTTGATCTTTCATTATTTGGGGATAATCACCAGTTTTTGATAAAATCGGATGTAGCCACCAGCCAATCTAAAAATTTAAATTATTATAATCATTGCTTTCGTATACTTTTTGCTTACATTCATTTGTCGCATTCGCTCAGCTGCTATTATATCTTCCAATGAGTCCGTTTTAGGTTCGTACCAGTGAGCACTAACAGCTAATCCGAGTATGCCTGAAATGGTTTTTAAGAGAAGAATAATTTAAAAAAATGTTTTCTGGTTACCATTTTGAGAAGCTTTGAAATTTTTCTCATAGTTCCGATAGGCTTTTCCGTGTGCAAGTAAAACAGTTTTCCCACACAAATAGTCGGCTATACCACCCTCTTTTATAAGAGGTGCTCTGCGTCCAACTCCATATCCACCTTCACATATTTCAAATGGTTCGTTTATCGTAACCCATTTTTTAACCCTGTCACCAAATAATTCAAATGCAGTATTTGCATAATTTTCGAAAGAATCAACAATTTCAGGATTAGCCCAACCACCCAAATTTTGTAAAGATTGAGGCAAGTCCCAGTGATATAAAGTAACAATAGGTTCAATGCCGTTTTTTAATAATTCATCTATTAGGGAGTTGTAGTAACGAATTCCATGAGGGTTAACATAATTGGAGTAACCTGTTGGAAGCAATCTTGACCAAGATAAGGAAAAACGGTAGTAGTGTACTCCAAGATTTTTTATCATCCTGACATCTTCCTGCCAAAGATTATAAGAATCGCAAGCAATGTCTCCGTTTTTGGAATCTTTGGTCCAGTTTGGAAATGTGTGGGTTATTACGTCCCAAATGTTCTTGCTTTTTCCTGTAACCATCAAAATTTAATTTTTTAAATTATAATAAAAATTATAAAGCTTTTACCATCAGCATTCCAGCCACCTTCAATTTGGTATGAAGCGGTTGCAACCCCAAATTTAAAATCATCGGGAAAATCTTTGTGCTTTTCACTGCTAACTTTTAAAATCACAAGCAATACCACAACAAAAATTTGGCAATTCATATTTTGACTGATTAAGACTTATGATAAGCAAAAACTTAACAAAAATTATGAAATGTACTAAAATGACTTCTAACTAAACAATGCTTATCTGACGACTTCCGCAAAGACGGATAAATATACTATTACTATCACTGAAATAGAGTAATCAAACTTACAAAGAGTGCATTAGACACACGACTTTGCTGTTGGAAGCACACGATAAAAAATTTGATATTTTTTATAAATATCACTAATTATATTACACAAAATATAATATTTAAATTAAAAGTACAACTCTACGAGTTTAATAATGATCACACAATAATTTTGACCAACTGAGAATTTTGAGGCTGTGTTACTAATGGTGTAAAACATAAGCGACTACGAATAAGTAGTTATGAGTTCAAACCCCCTCCCCCCTCTAGACGGTTGTTGGGTCAATAGAAAAAAAGACAAAATACTTAAAAAAATAAAAAAATATTCTGCAAACTAAAAGCACAGAAATAAAAAATGAACATTCGAGGTAGGGGTAGGGTAGAGTAAGTAGGAGGTAGAACAGTTAATGTGGTGGTTTTCCCCTTTGTCTAATCTAACTTAGCCTTTATTAGGAAATTAAATTTGGAACAATATTATTTAATAAAATATATAGTTTGCTCTAAATATTTTATTGTGTTGGGTTGGATATTTTGTACTTTTTGTTATTGACCTTGTAAGCGTCTGAGAAATTCTAGCCCCCCAACTAATTATTCTTCGTCGTTTACGTTTCATTCCAAGCCGCATCCTGCTGGATTAAGCTGAATTTTGCATGCATTCTAAGTAGAACAAAACTAATCTACGAGAAAAGAATTATTTTTAAATAAGGTAATAAACTGACAATGGAGTTACCACAATAAACACATTATATAAGTATTTGGAGTAAACAATAGCTGCATAAACAAAGTTGTAAAATGTTGGCGTGATGTCTAAGTCGTGAGGAAAATAAACCACAAATGCATAGCTTATTATTTACGACATTAGATGTATGTTGCATAAGTGTCTGATGAATTTAAAAAATATTTAACGCAATTTTTCACTGCAATTTTAAAGCCTTTCTTAAGCAAAAATTGCTGAAAATTCAAAAATATTACTATCGATTTAATTATTCTCAGTTAACTTGATCATTATGTTATTATTTGTTCTCAAAAACGTTTTTTTTTGCATGATTTTCTACTTTCAAGTTAGCATATTTTCAAGGGCAAACACTGATTTACGTATGTTTTTTTATTTATGTTTTCAAAAGTTGTGTAAGGTTGATTATTTACAAAAAAAATGACCACCCCCTGCTTTGTTTTTATTGACATACCAAAATAGTTAGCTAACAAAAACAGAGATTTGGAGTAGGGCTAAAAAGAAAATTTCAAAAAAACTATATTAATTTTTTAATATTAGCCATTAAAAACTAATAATTTTAAGGATATTTGGAGAAGCTAATTTAGATTTTGAGGAGCTTAGCCTCCTCCCCCAGCCTTTCCTATTTGCGCCTATGCATTTCGAAAAAGAGAAAAGCTTCTATCCGTAAACAATATAATAAAAAACCTGATGTAAATGGAAAAAATAAATAAAATATCATTAAATCTTTTTTAGTTTTAATTGGAGTTATTAATTTTTTTTATATGAAAATCTGTACTTAATTTGAAGTTTATATATGGTGAATTTTTTACCAATTAATTTCCTGTTTAATAATATAGGTTTTAAAAAGAATAATTAAAGGGTCCATCATCGGCACATATCATGTGTGCCCATGTTTGGACCCTTTTAAAATAGATGATTTAAAATTTTATTAAACAAAATATAGAACAAAATAAAACATTAGGTACATAGTTCACAAATAAAAGATTTGCAACTATAAATATATAAATGATTAAATAAAAAAAAAATTTATTGCAGATGTTAAAGTGCCATTTGTTCGACTGAAAATAATTAAAAAAGTAACACTTTAACAGCAAGAGTAGATAAAATAGCATTTTAACAGGAAGGGTAGATAAAGTACCTATTTTATTTTTACCCAAATTAATTATAAAACTATAGCAACCGATGCAGATTTCAAAGTGTGTTTGATTAATTTTTAAAATAAAACCTGTTAATAATTTAATTTATAATTTGAATTTCTTTAACATCTACTGTAGAAAAAAATTAAACTCTACACACGACGTTAAAATTTCATTATCGACTCGCAAAAAATAATTTACTCGCGACTTTGTCGCTCGTAAATTAACAATTTTCGTTAGCCGATAAAATTCAATAACTATTTAGAAAATAACTATTTATTTAAAATTACAAGAGTGCATTAATAAAAAGTAAAAATAATTTTAATAAGGGGCCGTCCATTAATCACGAGATGTTTTATTTGTCATTTTTGAACCCCCCCTCCCCCTTGGTGATACATGGTGAGGTTTAAGACTAACTCCTCCTCCCCCCCTCATATCACGTGTATTTTTTAGTACCTACAAAGAATCATAATTTTTTTTAAATATTTATAAAATACAGGTATAAGTATCATCTAATTTTATTATAGAAAATCAAAGAATACAATAATAACGTTTAGAGGTAGACAGAAAAGTTGCAGGTTATTTTTGACTGACATAAAAATAATGAAAGAAATGCGAAAAATAAATACACGTGATATATTACTAGACCCCCCTTCCCCCTTGTGATATTTCGTGATTTTTTTTGGACCCCTCTCTCCCCTTTCGAGCCTCACGTGATTAATGGACAGCCCCTAAGAGCAAACAAAACATTTTGAAAACATCAATGTAAAAGCGTGGGGTTGTTTATTTATAGGTGGGTAAGCCAAGCTCACTGTTGGTGTACGAAATTCGTAGCCTCATGCTTTTATATTGATGTTTTCAAGAAACTTTGTTTGCTCTTATTAAAATTATTTTTAAAACGATTTCAAAAAAAGGAGAAGTTTCTCAATTCGTCTGTATAATTTCTTTTTTTTATTATTTTTTTTTTATGGATGTTCGGGCATAACTTTTTACAGAGTGCTCAGATTTTGATGAATTTTTTTTTATTCGATAGAGTATACCTCCAAGGTGGTTTCATTTAAATTTCACAAAAAAATTGCACCTGTAAGGGTAGAAAATATGAGATAATTGATTTTTTACTTGTGAATCTATTCTGTTGGAACTTGGCATGGATGAGAACTTTAAACTGAGCAAATTAATTAATTAAGTTAGTAATTAGTAGATTTTAAACACTACAATTTAAAATATAAAACACTTTTTAACAAAAAATTAAACCGACTTCAAAAAGGAAACTAATAAAAACCATAAAATAAATATATTACATTTTGAGTCTTAATCATGGGCGTTCATTGAGGGGGGGGCAAAAGGGTCAGCTGCCCCCCCTGGCTCTCGGCTGTTTAATTTTTTTTAGACATTTAGGGTCAGTTGTATAAAAGGGGATCATCCTTGACCATGGATCAAGCTTCAATTTAAACCAATAGAAAACTTAAAATAAAATTTTAACTGTACTGATTGGATTAAATTAGAGCTTGATCCATGGTCAAGGATGATTCTTTTTTATACAACTGACCCTTAATATTTCACCAGCCCAAATTTTAAAAATTTTCTAAGATTTTAAATCATTATAAAATTCTTTGATAATAAAATATTTTTTTCATTTTGCCCCCCCCTGAAAATAATCTTATGGACGCTTATGGTCTTAATAAGTAATGTTAGTAACTAATTTTAAGTCGGTTTTATTAAAAAGTTTTTTTTTTACTTTTTAGTGCACCTTTGTAATTTTTAATAAATGGTTTTTTTTAAATGTTTTTTATTTAATATTTTAATCAGATCTTTTAAACTAATACAGGTTTATTCTATCAGAATTCTCAAATGGGGGAGTTTCACTAGTCATAATTTTTTGAAATAATATATGAACATAAAACTTTGATAAAAATGCTATAAGTATGTATAATTGGTTAGTCTCAAAACTCACTCTAAGATTTTTAAAAACAATTTAAAGTTTGAAAGAGTATTTAAGCTGAGCGCCATGATTGACCAATGATAATTGTCATATGACAACATGATTGGTTTTTTTTTGATTGGTTCTTTTGTGTGACGTCAGCTCCCGTAGACGTCAGCTCCGGTAACGTTTTTCTCATATTAGGAGTGCTCAAAAAATTTAAAAAAAAATTCTGAAGACTCAGTTCGACCTCTACTTTCAAAACAAACAAACAGTGAAACTCGTTCATTATGTAGTTTAGAAGTTTAATACTTCACCCTGTATAAATCATTACAACAAAAAACTTCACCCTGAATGCGATTTGAAAATCTATGTTACTTTCAACCCTGTATGATAAAATTGTTCAATGCGCTTTATAATTTTCAGTGTTTTCCCGATTTTTCGGAATACTAAAATGCTCCGCAAGTGAAAGCTGTGTATAAATTTCAGATCTCTAAAACGTCGGAAAGTTGGTTAAAATTGGCCTCAAAAAAGTCCACCCTCACGGATGACAGACAACGCTCACAACAATTTAAATAAGCTTTCAAAACAAATGTAAAATTATATAATTTTTGTATTTTTCTTTTTGATCTATGGAATCGCACCTCTTGAAAAACTTGCTGGATCCACCCCTGCAGACTATTAGAATATCTAGAAACATTTTTATTGCAAAAAATATTTATTTGTTACGTACAAAATACAAAATATTCCCACCTAAACTAAAGGCAGAATGTAAAATTAGCAAGAAAGTTAGTGACCAATCAAGAGGCTCCCTCTGTTGCAACAGCATTGGATTAGCCTATTTTCTTTTAAATGGTTTTTCCGATATAAATTATTGATTTAGTAAATTAAACAATACATTTCAATTATTATTATGTAAAATTAGCTAAATTACATTGTATGGTTGGTGTAGCGAAATGATTAGTAAAAATTAAAATTAATAGAGTAAATTACCTACAAGAAAATTAAAACTTTTTGATTAAGATTTGGGTGCTTAAAAAAGTCATTAAAAGTTTTTATTAAATTTTTCTAAGTAGATTCTTAATATTATTATAATTTTTAAGTACGAAACTAAGTTAATACCGTCTTTAATAAATGATAAAAGCCATAAAAAAGCTGTTTTTCGTCATTAAAGCCTCAAGTATGCATTTTTTATAACTTTTACTCACAAATTTCAGTGCTACGATATTTACAATACTTTTTATTACTTTAAATGGTCTAAAGTTTTTAAACATTAGCCGTAGGTGTTCAAGTACTTAACATTACTATTACTGAACTTAAAACTACACAGCTTAAAATTTTATAAATACTCATTCAAAAAAATCCCAGAAAAAATGTTATATTAAATTAAAATTTAAAAATTAGCACTCTGAAAATAATAAACTTCAGGTAAACTTAATAAATTAAGTTTACTTCTTCTTCATAATCCAAAAGCATCCTGGTTTTTATAACATTTTTGTAATATTCAAGAGAAGCTTTACCTTTCCTAGGTCTGTTTGGATCAGTGAAATTTACATGGTAAAGACCAAATTTCAATCTAAAAATATTTTTGTTTACTATTGAGTATTACATTTTTAAATTTATTTACGTGTATCCATCCAACCATTCCATGTTATCCATTAAACTCCATGCGGTATATCTTCTCACATTGCATCCATCTAGAATTAGAGCCTTCAGAACCGAATCCAAGTAGCCCTAAATAAAATGGAACTTAAATTTTCATTTTTAAACTGACAAGTTGTTACCTTATGGTACTCAATCCTTCCAGAATCTTGTAATTCCCCATGGTCTGCATATCCATTTTCGGTCACAAAAACTATTGGATTATTGTACTCTTGTTTAATCCAGTTTAATAATTTTCGTAATCCCCAAGGTACGTCGTATAACCAAGTAGCTGCAGAAGGCTTCCAATCGTGACCAACTTCCGCCAAAACCGACACGTCCTTGTAATACGAAACCGGATCATCCACAGGAACAGTGATGTCACTCATAAGTCGAGTAGAATAATGGTTTAAGCCAAAAAAATCGCTGGTCCCATGAATAAATTCAACTTCTGTTTTAGTAAATGGAGGCAATCGTGATTGGGTGTAATTTTCAACTTTACTAAGATTATTAATTCGTTCTTTCATTATCTCAGGATAGTCACCACTTTTTGAATAAATTGGATGAGCCCACCAGCCTAACTAAAAATATTTGTTAGTTTAAAATGTGCCTAAAATATTTTCATGTTAAATTTACACTCATTTGTAGATATCTTTCAGCAGCTTCTACATCTTTAGGTGAGGTGGTTTTGGGTTCAGCCCATATACTGTCGATCACTATTCCTACCTTACCTAACATAAATTTTGGTAAAAAAATAGCTAATTAAAATAAATTGTAGTTACCTTTTTGTTTTTGTCTGTAAACTTTATTATAGAGATGATATGCTCTTGCATGGGCTAAAAGTACAGTCTTCCCACACAAATAATCTGCAACTCCAGACAAATGTATGCCAGGGGCTTCTGTTGCAATTCCATAACCACCTGAACAAATTTCCGGAGGTTCATTCATTGTAATCCATATTTTAACACGATCTCCAAACAATTTAAAAGCAACGTCTGCATAATCTTCAAAATACAGTGCAATCATTTCATTGGCCCAACCTCCAAGGTCCTGCAAACGTTGCGGTAAATCCCAATGGTAAAGAGTTACCATTGGTTCTATTCCATTTTTTAGTAGCTCATTTATAATGTCATTATAGTAACGAACTCCATCAGGGTTAATTTTGTTGGAAAACCCTGAGGGCAAAATGCGTGACCAAGATAATGAAAATCTATAGTAATCGACTCCAGAATATTTTAGAAGACCAATGTCCTCTTTCCATAAATGATAGGAATCGCATGCAATATCTCCAGTTGCATGATCTTTTATCCATGAAGGTTGCAAGTGAGTTAAGCGATCCCAAATATTTTCACCTTTGCCTAAAATATAAATTTTTATAACATACTAAAAATGTCATTAACTTACAGTAATTTTAAAAGCAAAAAACAATGATATATTAAAAATAAAGTCCTGACCCCTGTGTCTGGTAGAGGGCCCCTTTTACATCAGGAGCCTGACATTTGAACTTTATTAGTATTAGGTGGGTCATGGCAGTTCTAGGAAGAAGTGCTAAAGTTGAAGATAAAAATTCTTAAAAGTTACCAAATAAATTGCAAAATATTGACACAACTCGCAACTAAGTCCCAGATCCGCTACTGCTTACAAGCTATCTGACTTACCACTTAAGTTCCAGCCTCCTTCGATTTGATATGAAGCCGTTGCCAAACCAAATTTAAACTGTTTGGGAAAACTAAGTTGTCTTCCGTTTGTAAAACTTGAAAATATTAAACAGATGAAAATAATATACTGGAACATTTTGGTAACGGTTACACTTGCGATAGGTTAAAAATTATTATTTTTTAAATGATGATGTTGATGACCCTTCAGTATTCAGTTGGATGATGTTACATCGTTGGTATGCACCGCAATGTTTACAGCAAATAAATTGGCAAGTTATTTATCATGAGATTAAGGTATCACTGCTTCCTCCGGTTTCCTCAGTAGTCATCTAAATAAAAATAATTACAAGGGTCAAAATTCTCTCATCAGTATTGTATTGTCTACATTTGAACAAATTAACTGTCAAAAAACAAATTTGATTTTTAACGACAAATCAATACCTATAATTCACCGAAAATGAACAAAATTCGTGTTTCCCACTAATACTTACGAATATAAATAAATTTTTACTACACGTGCTTCAAATTCTGTTAAATAAAACTAATGTAGGTACATTTCAAAACTCAAAATTGTACTGACGTACTAACCATATTTTCTTTGTTAAATGTAGATGAAAGTACAAAAGCCCTTTGGTACCTGACCCTTTCTCGCTTTTTAAAAGGTAAGCTTACTAGGTAAGCAGGGCCGCTGTTGGTGTACAAAATTCATAGCATCATAGCCCCATGCTTTTTATTATATTGTTGTTGTAATAAAGAAGCTTTGTTTGATCTGATTAATAGTTATTTAAGTTACAAGGAACGTAAGGACGTTATTATTCAAAGAAGGTAAATTTAAGGCGAGGCGGAGCCGAGGCTTAATTACCTTCCGAGTGATAGTCCTTACGTGCCGTGTTGCTTATTAAATTTTTCCTGCTTCCGCAAAGCATCGGACAATATTTTTCTATAATATTACAATTGAACGTCAAATGACATCGAACGTCAAATATTTAATTAGACATTTAATTTCATTATTTTTAATTTATAAGTTTGCTTTCCCTGTCCGTTCCTTAGAAACGATAAACAAATATAAATCAAATCTGTATGAATGAAAATTTTTTTTAATTGTTTTACTTTTTAGTCTATTCTTTTAAATTTATTTTAAGTTTTAATTTGTAAATTTTTTGATTTTTTGTTTCACGCTCAGTATCTGAAGTTCTAACTTTTTATGATGGTTACCAACGATCTATTGGTCGATGATGGTAGATGGTTACTACCCAATAAATTAATAGGTCTGTTTGGTATGCTACACCGAACTACTCGGAGTAAGTTAGTGTAAAAAATTGCAAAAATTGATTGGTGTAAAAAGTGGGTTAGTAATTGTACACCAATCAATTTGCAGTAGTGTAGCTAGTGTAGCACTAGGACTGTACCAAACAAAGCTAATATTGAGTATGCAAAAATATACCACAAAAATGAGCCTGTGAGTAGATTATGATATACAGTCTTAGTGCTACACTAACTACAAATTGATTGGTGTAACTCACTTTTTACACCAATCAATTTTTGCAATTTTTTACACTAACTTATTCGGAGTAGTTCGGTGTACCATACCAAACAGACCTATGAATTTAATTTATTCAATCTTTCTTGATCAGGTAACTTCAAAACTTAAACTTCTACGGTAGCGCCATCTATCGAGAATAGTTTACTAAAATCATTAATTGAGCATAGGCATTCAAGACTCAAGAGTAGTTCAAGGGGGGGAAGTCAAAAAAATTTTAAGGGATAATATTAGGTCTGTTGGGTACCACAGTCCTATTGCTACACTAGCTACACTACTACAAATTGATTGGTGGTACAATTACCAACCCACTTTTTACACCAATCAATTTGTAGTAGTGTAGTTAGTGTAGCATTAGGACTGTGGTACCAAACAGACCTATTAAGTAAAAGTTATAGACATTTTACTATTCACCTTGCACATTAAACTGAAAAATCTTCACCAGGTATGCGTTAGGAGCTAACACAGCTTTATCCTATAATAATTCTCCAGGTATTAGTTTTATTACATGTTTAATGCTTCATCCTCCTGTATACATCATTAAAACAAAAAATTTCACCCTGAATGCGGTCCCTAAAGATGCAATGTTACTTTCCACCCAAGATGGTAAAACTTTTTAATTGCATGCATGCGCTTTATTATTTTCAGTTTTTCCTCGAGTTTTCGCTTATCTTTCAAAATTAAAATATGAAAATTCGCGGCAAGTGAAAGCTGTCTACCAAATTTGGTTAAAAATTACCTCAAAAAGTCCACCCACACGAACGACGGACAACGCTCACACCAAGTTAAATAAAAGTTTTTTAATAAAAGGGATCACAACATTTCAAAGAAAAAGTTCAAGGTTATTCTGTTTTTCCCTAGAATTGTAGTAGTAAAAAATTCGCAGTTCGAGCGAGATTGGCTGGAGATGTCCTTAAGCCAACCCGTTACCCATACTAACCAATGAGAATTTCGTTAAGTTTTAAAAAGTGCTTTAGTGAAGCTTAGGTTGGTATGCTTTTATTGAAATTAATATCTTTTACGCGACCCTGTATGTAGGGTATGTAGGTCCCAAGTGGTCTATTTCTTCAAGTGACATCGTTTTCATGTTTTCGTTGGTTATTATAGAGAGCGGATTCATATGCTTTTTCAATAACGCATTGAGTTCTTATTTGTGACTCTTTAATTTTTTTTTAAACTTGATTATTGTCAACCTAAGTTGTCAAACTGTCAATATTATCTTTACTCTTTTTCTTTTCTTTATTCTTCGAGTACCGTATCCGATATCGGACGTTGGTAAGATCCTACTGGCTAAAGCCAAGAGGTCTTTTACTATAGGGAAATATTAATGGGGTGGTTTCCCGTTGCCTTCCCCATAGTCCACAGATCGATATTGGACTCTTTAGATCACAGCAATCTTTACTCTTTATCTTTACTCTATTGAAAGAAATGCGCATGCGTTGAGCATTTAACCATAATTAAGCTCATCTAATTTTCCAAAATTAGTTGATCAACCATGATCAAAAAGCTAGTGGAACACACTTTTTTATTGAACCGTGATTACTCCACTAGCCGACATTAAAATATTTAATCAGAGCTGGTGGAGACGGCCCTTAAGATAATAAACATGACCCACTAATAATACCCGGTTTTAAAACTCTTTTAACAAGATTTAAAATTAACTAATGGTCAGTTAGTTTTCAGCTCGTTAAATGCTTTATAAAAGCAGAGGTAAATTTTCTAGCCTTGACCTTATGACGGCCCTGTCGATTTAGTTGAATTTTAAATTTCGCGCGTAGTCGTTAATCTTACTAGAAATTGTGATTGGTATGTTGGTTGGTAACAATGTTTGTAAAACATGTTTTCTATATAAATTTCGTGTTAAATAAAATTATAAAACAATCATTTCCAGTGAATTATTTCAAGTGAAAACAATAAAAATGAGAAGTGTGTGAACAAAATTATTGAACATGCAATCCAACCGTGGTCTAGCCGAATTGATAAAATTTTGAAAGTATTTTAATGAATCGGGTTAAATTGAAAATATGAAACGTAATTTTTGTTTTACCAAGATTAACGAAGTTGGGGCGGCGTAGTTTCCTTGGTTGTACCTACAAGTCGTGGTAAGTAAAATTTAAATTTTTAAATTAATTTTTGCAATTACAATTGTAATCACTGATTATAATATCTTTTCGAATATTGTTTTAAAAAATTATCACATGTGTTCACAATAATTTAATTTCTTATTGACATTTATCTGTGCATTTGTTGAACTACACAACTACAGGGATATTTGAACTAAAATCCAGTAGTTTATTCTCGTACGCAGTGGCGTAACCTTAATTTTTTAGGTTGTTGGTTGAAATTTTTAAAACAAAAATAGGACGGCCACTGATTTTTTTTTAATGACATGTGTTAATTACAAATAGTAATAATACAATAATTATCAACGGTTAAAACCTTTTTATAACAAAATCTAATACTATAAACATCTGTAATTCATAATCTACCTCACAAGTCAAGGAAAATAATAATTTTATTTAGCTGACCTTCAAATATGAATTACTGGAAATAATTTTATGTGATGTTGGTCTATATTTAATAATTTTGTACTGCCGATGTTTTGATCCTATTTATTAATCCATTAACGCTTTTTCACGTGTTGTGAAACTTTGGTAAGGGTCAGATTTACTGCGAGGTGGTGCATCATTGGTATGATTGACATAAAAATTACACCAAATAACATGTGGTTTAATTCAAAATATGTAAAAGACCTTGAATTTGATCATGATTATTATTAAGATGTAAATTGCCATTATCTGTGAAATATATCATATAATTTTTTAAGTTTTTTAACACTTTGATGACTCATCACTTCGATAAGTATATGGACATTTGACTTCAATTATCGCGTCTTCACTCACCAATCCATCGGGGTGCCTCTCAAAAATCCCGATGTTGTCAACCACAGACCTGTTGAAACTACGGTTTGTTTAATATTGATTTTATTAATAGGTATTGAAAGTTTGTTATTGCCGCACATACCTGGAAAATTTCAGAATTGTATCAAATTACGTGGTGCGGTATTGGATCTAAAATATTGCAGCACTTGGTCTTACAGATTGCTCTTTCCACGTGAATCCGAGCATTTGCAATTCTTTGAGTTTCATATACTTGCTCTCAGTAAACTGAATACTTAAAAATGGTGGAATATTTAGTGACACCACCTCATCCTGGAGGATACCTGAGCAGGTCTCCTTCATTTCGCTCTTTTTAAATTTTGCATCTGCTAATTTTAGAATTCTGAATGAATGTTCCACAATATTTACATATTGTGAAAATTTTTTTTTTCTTTCCTTTCAACACCAGTCTAAGAACAGTTTGCTATTAATTTTCGATCAAATAAATGATCAAAAATGATGTAGCGGCACCGTCTTGCAACTTTTTTGTCAGTAGTCCCTCATATTTGGGACATATATTCCACAAATAATGTGGAAAAACTGGCGTCTTTCAGCTGCCTCGCTGTCAACTTTCAAAATTTGCTTTATCGGAGCAAAATTCAATTTGTTGCTCACCTCAGCAACGCCAACATCGCTGATCAAAGTTATAACACCATTTGGAGCAACCTCAACAAACATTTTCCACGTATTTCTGTGTTTATATGAAGTCTCACCTGTTGAATGGCACACAATTGTTTTAAATATTGGCCATGTCTTTTGACAATACGAACCTCCTATAATTAATAAAAAAACAAGTTATGGTTGCTGCGTCGTGATTAGATGTAATTAATTCTGCTATTGGAATAATTTTTCTATTTACGTTTACAACTAAACGAAAAATTAAATGCAATTCCATTTTTCTCTGTGGTTGGTTTCTTTGAAACTTTCGAAAATCACATTTTGCACATCTTAAATTTTTCCTTTGGTCGATTCCATCAAGTTTTCTTCAGTAAGGGCCAGTTGTATAAAAGAGGATCATCCTCGGATCAGAGTTAAACCAAGGATCAAAGCAAATGTCTGTTGTATAAAGGCCTAAACAGAATGAACGCGAAACCAACGCGACGTAACGTCCGTCAAACGCTGACGTTACGCTTTCGAAACGATACTGCACAGAATAGCGCGAAACCGACGCGACGTCGGTATTATTAAAAATAATATTTTGAAACTTTTATTTTATTCGTACTGTTGCATATTTATATCAGACAAATATTGTAAAATATGTGCCTTTGTTCGCTTTTTTAGCAGCGAGTCCTCTATATGCGATACCAACAAACCCACCGTTTGGCCAAATTTTTCATCATCTGTCTTTTGTGTGCGATTTTCTACGTGTGTTTTGAAGACATTTGCAGCTTCGGTAAAAGCTTTGTTGACATCTTCTAAGCCTTCTTTTCTTTTAAACTTCTTGTTTGGTGGTGTTTCACACGAAGCAACATGTTCAGGAGTCGAGCGCCCAGAAGAAGTTGCCGCATCTTGGACAACCGGCTCCATATTTCCAACAGTTATATAAAATAAATAAATAAAATAAATTCATATTGTTTGTGTTATGCCTTACGTTCTCGGTTTGTTGCAGTCTGATAAAAATTTTAGGGCATCCATACATTCCCATTTTGAACTTGCGAGCTGTTGTGCCTCACTTCCCGACGTGGCCATGGTCTCCAATTTCTTTAACTCCCTAGTATTCCGATCCCTTAAACTTTTCCATCGCTTACAACATTCGTCTCCTAAAAATAATCCATTGTAAACTCAATAGTACAATAAAAATAATGTATTTACCTGAAATACCCATGCTGTCGCCTATTTCCTGCCACACCTTTGTCTTTTTAATTACATTTTTATATAACGGGTGTCTCTTATCGTAGAGATATTCTCGAATTCTTACTTCCTCTATTAATTTCTCTGAGGAATACACACACATTTCATCGATTATCACGCGATCACCTGCCATTACAACAAAATCTAACAAAAATCAGAGAAAAAATGAAAACATAAATAATTGGGTTATGATCTGCGTTATGAAGGTTATGCTTATAAACAAAACATAACAAAAAATGTTACCAACTTACATTATTAAAAATTAAATCACCAAATTGTAGTTGGTAGTGGTCGTTTCGCGTTAAGTTTGCCAACGTTCGACGTTGGGATCGCGTTGCGAGCGTTCATTCTGTTCGAACGTATTGCAACTACATACATTTAACTTTTGACGGACGTTACGTCGCGTTGGTTTCGCGTTCATTCTGTTTAGGCCTTAAGCGAGGGTCAAGCGTTGATCCTGGGTTAACTCACCGATTTTTTGATCCGAGAAAACGGTGGATTAACCCAGGGTTTCTAACCTCAAACTTTATTTACTTTTAAATACGAGTGTCTCGCGACACAAGTGATTTTGGCTGCGAGACGGTAGTGACATCTATACTGCACTGACGTAAACCCATCTTTAGCCGTTGACGTTTACAAGTGAGGTTAGAGTATATAATAATTTTAATATGCCTAATAAGTGTGTGTTTTGTAATTCAAATCAAGAAGTTAAAAAAATTTATTTTTTCAAACGTTGCTTAGGAAAGCAAATTTTTATCACGAATATGTGACTACAAGTGTTTGTAATTAATAACGCGTAGGCGTTACCATTCCACCAACTATTTGTTATTATGCTAATTACAAAGACTTATGTAGTCACATATTTGCGATAAAAATTTGTTTTTCTAAGCAACGTTTGGTCGTATGGCGATACCACTTGCGTGACTTTTATATCTAGTCAAGCTCTATAATATATATTGTAAATTTGGATGAAATCCGTGATGACGAGTCGGCAGACTCCCCTTGTTAGATCATCTGATCGAAGCGAATTTACATTACTGTTAAAACTTTAATTAATTTTAAAAACTGACACTTCTCGAATCGGTAGAAAAATACTTTTTAAACAATTATTTTTCAAATAAAATTTATTCAAACAATATTAAACAACTTTATAACAAATTAAAATAAAAATGAATTAGGAAATATATGTGTGGTCAAAACTAGTGCTAATATTTTCAATAGCTTTGCTTTTATTCAAAAGGCCATCCATAATACTTTTTTCTTCAGCTATTGTTGGTTTCTTAAATTTTGATCCGTCTTTAAGTTTCTTCTTTTTCGTAGAAAATAGACGTACCTGTTTTTCTATATTTTGATTTACGTTAATTTGTTCTTCGGTTTTCAGTTGAATGATCTGCGATTTATTCATAGTGTTAATAATTTTATCTAAATTATTTAGAACGTATCTGTGTTCTTCATCAGTTAGCGAACTTCTATCGCACAGGCCTATAAGTAATTCAAGTTTTCTTTTTATTTCGTCTGTTTTCCCGGGTTGTTGTTGAACTTGACCAAATCTATTTAAATCTAATAACATATCCTCAATGACACTGTTATTTTCAGTATTAGAATTAACTACACCATCATCAGAATCCTTAAAAAATAACGATTTGCAAGCATGTATATGCTTGCAAATGTTAACTTTGATAACATTATCTATACAAGAGCATTTGAATGTATGAAAGCATATGTTGCACTTATCACATCTTGAACATAAATCAGAACAATTTTCGTTTGCCTTAACTACCAAGTATTGCTGAGATTTATCTGCCGAAGAGGTAACTAAGAATTTATTTTCATCTTCAAGACGTTCAACCATGTCTAACCCGATATTTTGGCTTGATGCATGACTTTCCCTAATTCGTTTTATTTTATCTGTCGGTGAATTTTTAGCTAATTTAATTAATCGTTTAAATAAGGCATCTCGTGCAATTTTCATTACAGCATTGATACTCTTGTCTAGCCTTTTAACCTTCTTTCCTTCTAAATATACGTGCTTTAATACCTTGTGAAGTGATTCCAAATACATATTGGTATTAATTCCTAAACCTAATCGGTAAGAATAGGCCCAGCATTCTGGACGATTGGCATAATAATCTTTAAAATATTGAGCAAACGACCAAGTATCCTGGTCTGCATCGAGATCAACTAAAAATTGATTTAAACTGTCCTTGAAATTTTCAATAGAAGTACACTGTAATACAACTCTCAGTGCCTTATATACGAGTGCTTTTTTCTCAGTTCCTCCACTTATTTTCGATAAATTGTTCCTCCAATTTCGATCAACATGCCATATACATAGCAGTCTATTAGGAACAGGTGACATTACATGGGACCAGGCATTGTAAAATGCCGGTGCATCATCTGACATGAATACATTGGCTTCGATAATCCCCACTTTCAACTTGACGTTTTCAAAAAAAACATTAAAAATTATTTCATCAGACCTATTTGAAAAACAAAATGCTACTGGACATCCTGAGCCAAATTCATCAATGGTCATTAACGTATACAATTGAAAATCATAAGCGTTCGTTCCATGGGTGCCATCGATACATATTTTGCTGTCACCAAATTGCAGCAACTGTTGAATTTGAAAAGACGTCATTATTATCAAAGCAAAATCGTTAATATCAAGAAGCCCTAAATCACTTTCAACACCTTGTTCTTTATACAACAATACTGGGCACTCATCACCTAAATTTTTCATATCTTCAACCCACAAATTAACGCTTATTGCATCGTTATGGTGGCGTTTTGTACTATAATCTATATGAAAATCTCTTGCAATATTGTGCAAGTCTTTCTTCTCTAAAAGTAGGATTCGTTGTGAGTTACACCTTGTTTTAATTTGCCTAGAACACACAAAAAGTTTACATTTCAAATTATATAGGTACATTATAAATAAATATCTGAAAATACCTGCAATTTCGGTTCTTATTTCTTTGCTTAAAAAAATTCGACCAATATCGTGAGAATGGCCTAAATGGGTCATCCAAAACTTCACAGAAACAGGTTCGTCGCTGCTTTTAATCAAAACTTCAATCCTCGAAGGACATGCTTTCCCAGTTTTATTTGTTCCAATACCTTTTATACATCTTAAACCATTTCCTTTTTGTACGTACTCATAGGAACGATGGCAGTTGTAATATTGTTTTTTACTGCCATCAGCCAGCAATATATATGAAGTGTGAAGTACATACGATGACAAAGTGCGTCCTTCCATTTGGTCTTTCCACTGGTAAAATGCTGGAAAAAGTATCATAAATGATTATATTATATGAAATGATATTAATGACGTACCTGAAGAAGATTCACACTGGAACTCCTTATAATCAATTTCCACTTTATGTACACTTAATAAATGGTTTCGCAAGTCAGCATAATTTCTGAAATCTTCAGAACAATTTCCGAGAGGGCATTTAATTCTGGAAATTCGGGTCTTATTTTCCTTTGCAGCAGTATCTCCATGGACTTGCAATTGATGATGAGTTAAATTAGATTTATTGACAAATTGTTTACCACATACTTCACAAATTTCCTTAATAACTTTGGGTAGTACAGGATCCTTATTGTGCTTTCTTCTCATATGAGCGTATAGATTTTTCTTCTGGGTAAATTTAGTACCACACTCCTCGCAAATAATATTTTCGTCCATGATTTGAAATTAATTAATTGATAAATAATGAAATAATAAATTTTTCTAACTTCTTGATTTGAATTACAAAACACACACTTATCTAAATATATATACATATTAAAATTATTATATTTTACTGTTGGCTAACAACCGCTTTAAATTTACACTTATTTTTTGTCAATTTAAAACTCTAACCTCACTTGTAAACGTCAACGGCTAAAGATGGGTTTACGTCAGTGCAGTATAGATGTCACTACCGTCTCGCAGCCAAAATCACTTGTGTCGCGAGACACTCGTTTTTAAATTTATTGTGATTTGACATTCGACCGACGAGGATTTTCTTGAACACAAGGTTTGTAACCTCAAAACTTTACTTTTTAAAATTAATTATTACCATGAATTGTCGTGATTTGACCGATGACGAAGATTTTCTAGAACTACTAGAAGTAGTTGTAGAAAATGAAAGTAAACCAAGAAAACCACGAACTTTTCGTCATCTACCAAATCATTTCGAAAAGTGGTCAGATGAAGAATTTTTTGACCGATTTAGGTTAACAAAGCCTACAGTGCGCCTTATTTTGAACGAATACCAATTGAATACTATTGGTCCACAGACAACAATATCCTTTGAATGCTGTTCTTCCATATTGTGAATTTTCAGATCATGTTCTTCTTTCATGTAAAGTAGAACCTTTTCGTGTTTTTCTTGTTTTAGTCTTTCATCAAGACTTCTTTCTTGGGTTTTACCCTCCACCCAATTGCATAGCAACTTACTTACTTTACTATTTTCTCGTACATTTGTTTTTAGTGGTGTTGACACCGGAGTTCTTATTTGCATTGCAGTTTTTGCAGTCCAACTAGTAGATTGCACATCTAAAACAATATACATTTTAGCAATCTTAATTGAATCAATAGAGGTATAACTAACCAGAATTTTCTTTTTGGATTTCATCTACTCTTGCTTCATTTACTCTTACTTCATCACCATCGTAATTATCCATTTCACGAATCATTGTTTCCTCTTCTTGTTGAGTAAGTAAGTCTAAGTTTTGATAATTTAGATTTTGAATATGATCTTCTGTACATATAAATAATTTTCTTTAGAATTAAAATTTTGAAATAAAAATATCGATATTTACCGAGATCAGCATCTATGTCATATTCACTGACTCTGCCAGACATTCGTTCAGCGCCGAGAAGGTCCATCACCTGCACATCTGTCGAATTAACGTGCGCCTCTTTTGAAGGGCCACCACCTGTGCCCTTAACGTACACCTTTTCATTCGCTAACTTTTCTTTTGTTCTTTTTTTTAAGTTTTTATATTTATTTCTAAGAACATTAACCATTCTCGATGTTTCTGCAAAGGCATTCTTTAGCTATAGTTACCCATGTCGAGTATTAGCAATTGCATCTGTTTTTTTGCATTCGATAATATGTTTGTATTTGCTAACAATAGTTAACAAATCGTTTTCTTCCGCCGTTGTAAAGTTCGTTGTACGTTTATCATTATTATTATTATCCATTGTTCTAATAAAAAAAAACATGCATTATTACAAATATACAAATGAAATTATCAAAATGAAATAAATAACTTACCTTCGTTTTCTAGGTTACCTTTTATAAAAATGTAAACAAAGTTGAAATCACTAGATATATATAGGGAATTCTGTTGTATTCAGAAATACCAACATTAATTTTAAACATAATCCGCGGATTAGTTGACTCGACCTACAAGGTGCTTTATACAACTGGTTAATAAGAACAAGATGATATGCTCGGCTTTATGATATGCTTTTACTGTGCATATCATACATATGTTATGACTTATGACCAATTCGTCATGGGGAAAAATTGTTCATCTATTGGTGGAAGTTTTTCCACATTCCAATTTACGAAATATGTCATTTTGAATTTATTTATCGTATTAAATAAAACTACGATAATATCTGCTGTTGGCAAGGCAGTGTACATTAACACACTGCTATTTTTGTCTTTTATGTGTTCAAAACTAAATGACACTTTCAAATGTGCAAACTGTTTTTTAGCACATCCACATCTTGCTTAAGTACGATAGCTGCTTCCACTGCAGCTCTGCCAACGTTTTATGAGAGAAGCAATTTCTCGATGTTCGCAATCTATTTAGATTTTCTCTTCTATATATAACTAGAGTTTCGCTGATTTTGCTCTCAGCTTCTAGTCAAATCTTTTCGGATTTGATATAATTCAATTGCTCCTGAACATAATCTCCATATGCACCGTGTGGCTGAAAGTTTTTTCATTTGGACTAGAACAAGCTTGAATTTGGAATGACTAACCTTCCATTTGACTATTTAAGTCAAAGTCAATTGGAACATTTTTTTTTATCAATTTCAGTTGTAATCGGTACATCACAGTTAGCAGTATCCCATACTTCATACACTTTATTTTCATATACATTTTTCTTGATTTCCTTTATAATTGGTATTATACATCATTATGTTCATTTACAGATTCTCTATTATTACCATAATTATGCTTTTTTGGAAACAAATATATTTTAAACCGATTTTTTAAATTATTTTTAATTTTACACAATGAACATATTTTTTCATAATCGGAAGATTTTTTACGGTAGGACATTGAGGATAAGCTACTTTTATGGTCTTCGAAACATTTCCTCAAATTTATTTCTTCTATTATTACATTTGTAACTGAGCTAGAATCATCATCAATATAACGAACAAGAAAATCTCACTTTCGATTAATTAATCGCAATAAAACACTCGGGTATCCGTACTTAGTGTTTCTAAGTTCATGTACTAAATGAGATATTAATACATGATTTTCATATAGATCTTTCATATCTCTTCCCAGTGCAAACCTTGGAAATTTCCGCTATAGTAATCAAAATATTATTTTCTTTCTTTGAAAATGCTATTGTATTAATTATGAAATGCTGGGTATTACAATTTGAATTTAAGATGTTATTTTATTTTAAGTCTCTCTTCTCCACTCTCCTCTTCTACTAACGATCTTTCAAAATCACGCAGCGATATTGATATTTCGTCTTCTTTTTCTTATTTGTTTTGCTGAAACTCTCCTTTTTGCAATAGCTAATTCAGTACTACGCATAGGGTTTTCGCAAAGTTCTCGTAGTACCTCTTTTAAAGAATTTTTGGTAGCTTTAGCATATTCATGTCTAACTTCCCAATTTTCATTCTTAGCTAATGATAAAATTCTCGTTTGCGCCTCTTCTACAATGAGATATTAATACATGATTTTCATGTAGATCTTTCATATCTCTTTCCAATGCAAACCTTGGAAATTTCTGCTTTATAGCTTTCGCTATAGTACCTAATCAAAATATTATTTTCTTTCTTTGAAAATGCTATTGTATTAATTATGAAATACTGGGTATCACAATTTGAATTTAAGATATTAGTTTATTTTAAAAGTAAAATTAAAATTAAGTTCATCTTTCTTCTCCACTCTCTCCCTCTTTTCCTTTCTCTTCTACTAACGATCTTTCAAAATCACGCAGAGATATTGATATTTCGTCTTCTTTTTTTCTTTTTCTTATTTGTTTTGCTGAAACTTTCCGTTTTGCAATAGCTAATTCAGTACTACGCATAGGGTTTCCGCAAAATTCTCGTAGTACCTCTTTTAAAGAATTTTCGGTAGCTTGAGCATATTCATGTCTAACTTCCCAATTTTCATTTTTAGCTAATGATAAAATTCTTGTTCGCGCCTCTTCTACAATCTTTTTGAATTCTGATGATGACATTTTTTCTTTGTCTTTTAGATTTCGTTTATATAGGAGTTTTAACCCTACGTTTGAATCATCGAAATCGCGGTCATACCGTCTGAACCGTAGTTCTTTTAAGGACAGCCCACATTTTCGGGTCTTATAAATTAATTGTTGGTTTTCTTCTTTTAACGTATATAGAATAGCTGCATTTATTCCTGCCTGATCTAATATCCCAAAAAAAAAAAAAAACGCTGTGGACACCTCTTGGTTATTCTACCAGTTGTATAATATTTGCACAATTGGTCGAAGGTGTCGGTGCCGCCTTTGGTCTTAGTGTAAAACATATATAAGGAGTTTGCTATCCTATCTCTAATAAGACGTGCTCCCGCTTCATCATTTTTCTCATTTTTATTTGGGTTTCCGTGATCTACATTTTCAGGGGTATCTTCCGTATTTGCAATGAAATTGT
Source organism: Rhagonycha fulva (assembly GCA_905340355.1). Classification (NCBI taxonomy): domain Eukaryota; kingdom Metazoa; phylum Arthropoda; class Insecta; order Coleoptera; family Cantharidae; genus Rhagonycha; species Rhagonycha fulva. Next base: position 45,026,645 of record HG996556.1, read on the forward strand.
CCTCTATAGCAATATTAAGGAGCACGCATGCTGCCCTAATAAAGTGAACAATCAATCTAATGTTTCGTAGCTTTAAGTGGTACAGTTGTCTAAACTTTTGTTTCAACACTCCAAAGCAATGTTCTATAACACAGCGATTCTTGGATAGTTTCACATTATAGTTACTTTGTATTCTGGTTAAATTACCACGATCTTTGTATGGAGTCAATAAATTACTTTGTAAGGGATAACCATTGTCTCCTAAAATAAAATATTGTCCACAGTTTTCTTTTAAATTCGTGCTAAGAGAAGAATTTCGGAATACCCTACTGTCGTGGACAGAACCTGGGTACCTCATCGATCTTATATTTATTTATAATTTAAATTTATACTTGTCCAAGAAAAAACTGTTAACAAATGTGGAGTTAACACCATTTGCACAAATTGTCTACCAATCTTATTACCTTCTTTTTGCCATCTACTTCAAATTGCTTGGTAAAGATGGCTTGAAAATATTTGAAATACGAAACATTTTGTGATAAATCTGATTTAATGCAGACATCTCCTCAATTGTATTTATTGGAAGTTGACGTATTTCTTCGACAGTGAAGTTATTACCTTCAGAAACATTTTCATTGCGTGCACCCAGGTCGCTTACTTTAGTCAGAAGTATTCTTTCTATATTGTCTAGACTGGTCCGAATGCGAACACATTCTAAATGAGTGTTATTAGCAATATCTTTCACTATAATTTACAAAACAATTTTGTATTTGAGTACTACGATTAAAAATAATATACTTACATTACATTTATATTTTCTCAATCGTTCATCATGACGACTATTTATGTCTTCAATTGCTTCCATTGAAGCAATTCCAAAATTGCTAAAATTGAACGAATGGTCAAAGTGTTGCGTTATGACCGCAACGAATTCGTTGAGCTTGTGACGCTTGCGTATTTTGTTCAAATTAAGTGTTCGTGCAAGTGTAACATAAGTGTTGACAATAATATATTTTGTCTAATTCTGTTTCGAAAAGTAGTACTTTGTGATATCCAATTGAGTTTGGAAAGGCACTACTTTCCCGCACTGTTTGGAAAAGTACAAATTTCAGTGCGGAGAAGTAATTACTTTTCCGCACTGAAATTACTTTCCCGCACTAGTGTGGAAAAGTAATTACTTTCCCGCACTAGTGTGGAAAAGTAATTACTTTTCCGCACTGAAATTCCGCCCGAACGAGTTCATCCGTTCGGGTGAACGCCTGTTTATCGGTTAGGTTATTAATAACATGACAAAAGATTTCCAACCTTCACGCCATCTATCGATAGTTAGATAGTTAGAAGGTGTTCATCCGTTCGGGTGAACACATGTTTATCGCTTAGGTTATTAAAAACATGACAAATGATTTGCAACCTTCACGCCATCTATCGATACTTATCTGAGATCGTGAATTTTGTCGGCTATTACCCCCAAAAAATCGAAAAGTTGTTGATATTACTCGGACGGAGTAGAGTATTAAACATAAATTAAAAACCTAACCTAACCTAATCTGTTAATCCTTGTTAAAGGTGTTCACCTTACTTAAATCGGCCGTAGATGTGGCATTTGATTTCGATGTTGACGGTTGAGGATCGTCGTTACCTAAAATTCTTTTGGCCACTTCGGTTTATCGATACCACAGAGACAAACTTGACCAAAGACTTGCAACCTTCACGCCATCTGTCGATAGTTATTATGTGCGAAAAATCGGGAATTGGTTCTTTTTCGAAACATCATTAGACAAACTATTGTTCGATACTAGCGGAAAACTATTTCTCCATACTCAGCTTTATGTTCACGAACTCGGCCTTCGGCCTCGTGCGCAAAACTCAGCCTCGTATGGAAAAATCTTAGTTTTCCTAACTAGTATCGAAAATAGCTATTCTTTGGTTGGCACTTGGCAGCAAAGTTTTCATTCAAGCAGATTCAGCTGCTTCTTTAATGGACTGTGATGTCTTTGTTCTTTTCTGTGTTCTTTGTGATGTTCTTTCTTTTTTCATCATTTCCTCTTCCCACTTCATTTGGTCTTGCATGGCTTTCTCCATCATTTCTTTTTGACCTTGTACAAGTATAGACAAAGCATTATTGATCATCACCGTTTGATTGGCTACTAAATTGTCCCCGTAATCTTTGAGTGTTGATTTATAACTTGCTCTCCCTATTGATGAAATAAATTATTAAATCCAATCTTACACTATTCAAAACTTGTTACCTGGACCATCTAAACGACGCCTTTTAGATCCACCGCTGGCGCTGCCCCGATCTGCAGTTGGGGTTACATCCGTGCTGCTGCCTATTTATTCAAACACATTATAAAATCCAATCTTACACTATTTAAAACTTCGTTACCTGGAACATCTAAACGACACCTTTTAGATCTGGCGCTGGCGCTGACCCGATCTGCAGTTGGGGTTACATCGGTGCTGCTGCCTATTTATTCAAACACATTATAAAATCCAGAGACGGTCATTTGCCTTGCAAGTAACGCGATCAACTGCGAATGCAAGGTACCGGGTTCAAATCCGGAGAAGGACAACTTTCTTATGACTGGTATCCGTGCTTCGGAAGGCACGTTAAGCCGGTGGTCCTCCTGGGAATTGCCATCATTAACATAAAAACCAGGGTTACAGGCTCGTCTGGAGACAAGTCTAGCACACTACCTCTCAGACGTTAAGCAATTTATATGCTCAAGGATGCCAAAGAAACAACGCAGTGGCTGTTTAAGGCAAACAGGGTTGACCCTAGCCAAAAGTAGAAGAAGAGAAGAAGATTATAAAATCCAATCTTACACTATTTAAAACTTCGTTACCTGGAACATCTAAAGGACACCTTTTAGATCCACTGCTGGCATTGCCCCGATCTGCAGTTGGGGTGCTGCTTCCCTCGCTCAAATCAATTAAAATTTGTTGATTTGCACTTGCTGCATTATTGCTGGATCCCTCACCCGAATCACACGCATCAATCTGAAAATTTAGTTGCTTTAATCGTGCTAGTGTAGTTTATTAGATAAATTACCAATTGGGATTTGTCTTCCTCTCCGGCAGTGTCAAGTCCCCGAAAAGTAAGGACAGTAACTCCCGGTCGCAAGCTATACAGAGCATCTAGCTCCTCGTAATACTGACACGTCATTCCGGCTGCTCCACTTTTGGCGTTATTGGTTTTACATTTTATGTAATCCTGCTTCAACTTTTTTAATTTCAGCCTCATTTGGTCGATAGTTTTTTCAAATCCCTTCGCCTTCATTTCAGGAACTAGAGAGTTAAAAATATCGTTGTGCTTAAACTTTTTTGTGTCCATCAATTGAACAACTTTTTTTTCTGCACACAATTCAAGTAATGTTAAAATTTCTGGATGACTCCAGTTGGGCCCTTTTGCACTTTTGGGGACTTTTGTAGCCATTCCTGAAAAATTATTATTATTAGAGAGTATTAGTAGTATTTCATTTATTAGTGAAAAATTATTATTAATAAATATTAGTGATATTAGTAATATATAATCTACTTACTTGAAAGGTTGCCAACTGCCAACAGTTAATTTTATTTTATAACCTTACCAAATTAAAATAATTAATTATTAATAAATATTACTTACTTGATAAATTTTATTTAATAACCTATAAAAATTAAAAATGAGCGCAAAATACTCGAGTGATGTCGAATGCAGTCGAACCCGTCGAACTTTAGTTCGTATTTGGTCTGGTACTCATATTTTAGAGGACCGAACTAAAGCCGGACCAACTTGGTACCTGTGTGTTTACACCAGGCGGACTAAAAATATAGTTCGGATATAGTCCCAATATAGTCCTGGTCCGCGTACCAAGCGTACGGTGTAAACCAAGCCAGTGAGACAGAATTTCTTTTAAACATAAAGTTGTGTGGTATCGGCGTGTTGTAGCTCTTCCTCCGTTAGTAACGGTAACGTGCCATAGCTACGCACCGTTACCGTCGTACTATTACTACCGCCAATACTGCTGTCTACAGCTTGCTGCAAATTTCGTATTAGGTACTTCAGCTCAGCCCTATCTCGCTTAGCTGCTGCCAGCTGGGCGAAGCATTCCGTCTGAAACACTAATAAAAATAATTAGAAATAAAATAAGCGTTTAAAAAAATATCTAATCGCATGTTATATAGTATCACACTTACAAAGAAACTCCTCTTTTGTTACCAATTCGGTGTTTGCTTCGAAGTTTTCTTCTTTACTAATATCCTCCTCGTCGATTAACGTCCAAATAATCGAAAGTTAAACTCAACATTAGCAACAGTTTTAATAATTTTCACATTTATATTTACCATCACGTGGCTTATGAAATTTATCCGATTCCGTCTCGGTGTCGGGAATAGAATGAACTCCACTTTCCTTCAAAACTTTTGCCTTCTTGTCCGCTCTTTCAAAGGTGTCTAAAAATTAATTTTGATTAACATTGTTTAATTATTGTAGCCTAATAGTGCTCTTACTATAAGCTTTCACAAAATTAATTGCAAATAATTTGAAAGTGGAATCGGGTTGCGATTCCGCATTCATAACGGCCTTTGATGCGTTTTTAGTTTTTGACCCAGGCCAATAACATTTATCTTGACCCCTGGACAGCCAAGAGCATGGAACCACCGAATATCTATTTTCGACAGTGAAATGGCTTCTTCGAATGAAGGTATATTTGTTTTTTTTAAATACAGTCATAAGTTTTCCATTCATTTTTTAATGGTAACATTCCACTTCTCCGTGCTGCTTCCAAATATTTATTTGGCCACGTTACAGCAGCATTGTTGTTTGTCATCCAAGAATTGGGGACCGCAGAAAATTTTAAACTCGTTTTGTTTCCTCTTTTCCGCAAAAATCCAACAATATTCCATAACTAAAAGATTTTATAAATAAATATCGTGGCATTTGTTCTAAATGTTATTTTTAATGGCTTCATCCATACTCCTATCACAACATAAACGTTGACAATAATATATTTTCTTTGGTTGGCACTTGGCAGCAAAGTTTTCATTCAAGCAGATTCAGCTGCTTCTTTAATGGACTGGGATGTCTCTCTTTGGCTAGTTGCATTTTTGTCCGCGTTTGTATTTATCACCCTCTCAAATGTTGTTTCCTTACTGCAACAATAATATGATGTTTTAGTACATCTACAAAAATATCGCAAAGTTTATGAATATTACCTTTCTCGTTGTCTCTTTTCTTGCCTGGGTCGGACGTTAGAAGGAGTACCAACCTTAGTCGAGGGAGTTTCAGATCGACGTTGTAAAATAGGATTCAACAACAAGTTGTTACCTGAATTAAATTGGTTAAATGAATTGCCTGATTTCAAAAAGCAGTTTAAAGAAAATTCAATGATTTACCTTTTTCCAGGACTCCTTAAGTTTACAAGGTCCGTCACCGCAAGTATTCAGCTTTTGGACCAATTCATTCCAGGCTTCTTCTATTCCGTTCTCATTTTGTGGAGTATTTTTCTTGAAACGAAAGGTTTCATTGGTTTGCATAAACTCTACGTATAGAGTTTGTTGTCGCACTGTCACTTTGGAAGAGCGTTTAGAGCGAACAAAAGTGCTTTGGCACTTTTTTCTTGTCAAAAGTTTGAATCAAAATTTACTTTTTCAACAGAAAAATCTTTTCGGCTCCGCATAATAAAGTAACAAAACTTGGTTTTGCTTAATGCAATTTGCATTTGGATCTGATAAAATTCTGATGATTTCATCAGACATTTTTTTTTACTGCCTTTTTTCGGTGGATGAACTACTTGCTACTACTTCTTCGGGCATATCTAAAATTTCCTTTATGTTACATTTTAAAAGTGTTGGTATGTTGAAATTACTTAGACGTTTTTCTAATTGACCCCTCATTAGTCCAAACGATAATCGATGGTTCAAAGTGTCAACATTTTCAACATAACCCTATTTAATTTTTATTAACTGATATTAATTTTGAAAACACATGTTATGTAATTTAAATTTTATTAATTATCTACCATTTTATGTTAGCAAACTTTTTTAAACCTGTGGTAGTTTTACTGCTCTCGTGAAAATTTCAGAAAATGGACATACTGCATATAGAATGTCTGCTCCTCACTTGTACTGTTCTTTCACTAATCCGCGTAAATAAGACAACATGATGTGCGCTAATGCTGCGCACTGATGATGCATTTTGTATGTAAGGAGAAATGTTGGAATTTTATTACCATATTATTTCTTAGAAAGTTACAAATAGGAATGAAACACAATAATATTATGCAATACATTATTTTACAACAACAAATATTTAATTTTTGTGCAATATTAAACGCTTTTTTAAATTTTTTAGCATTTTTGGCAATCAAAAAGCCATGAGGCCGTGAAGGCAAAAGTGGAAATAAATGTTTTTAATTTATTTGGACAAAATATGGTGAATGGTGGAACAAATTGTAATAGTTCCACCAAATCCTTCTTTTTTGCTTCATTATAACATGTTTATTTAAAAAAAAAATTCTATTTTCCTTTAGTTTGTATTTATTTATATCAATATAAAATTATTACAAAGTATTGGAACATATAAATTTAACCAAATGACTGGATCCGGCGGCGCACCTCCCACCTGTTTTTGTATTATCTTACTCATTCATTTTGATAGATTGACCAGAATTTTTCTTTTTTAGAACTCGCTAGGGTTTAAAATAAGTTTTTAAATCTGGCCCCACGTTGGGCGTCTTTATTTCCACAACTACTGGAATAAATCAAAATTAGAAATACCTTGAATAAAGTTATCTCCGCCCAGTCATAAAGCAAACAATAATGTTATTATTAAATACCCCAGGTAACACACAATACTGCCCCAGTGTTGCCCCAATGTTGTCCCAATTTTGGGCCGTTGCTGCCGGTATTGGCCCAGTGTTGCCCCAATGATGTGTGTTACCTGGGACTTTTTTTTATTAACCTATAATAATCTCTTTTGATTTGTCTGATTCCTTTCGAAAGTCACGCGTTTTTAAACTTGTCACTAGATTCCTGAATAGTTCTTGGTAGTCTTTGCATATTTTCTTCAAGAGGTGGAAATTATTTGGAATTTCCAAGTTGATTCCTTGTTTATATCGCTTTTCCAGTTGTTATTTAGATACCGCTGTCTCCGCACACTTATGTAGTAGTTTTTTGTTCCTAATTCTGAAAGACATTTCTGATGAACAAGGTTTCTTTCTTTTTTTTTATAATTTTGTCGCATCTTGATTTCTACCAAAGAACAAGAACCATTTCAAGATTTTTTATTGGACTTCACTCTTTCATATTCCTTTTTCATACGCTGTTTTTTTAATTTGTAAATTGAGATGGTTCAAAGCCAAATGATTCGAAAGTGATCGCGACGGAAAAAATTGTTAATTTTGTCAACACAAACATCACGAGCGCACAAAAAAGGTTTACAAGTTAAATCTGTAATTTGTACCGACAATGTTAAATATTACGTTTATATCGAAACATATAAAAAGTCATACCTTGTGGCTGCTATTTAAAATGTAGGAAACTTACAAATGGGCATGAAAAAGCAACAAATAGTACCCATAAAAGAAATAACCGATGTTCTGAGAGATCCGAACAGTGGGTACCCATATTGCGGGGACAATACAAAGGCGACTCAAGGCAACTCAAGTGGATTATTGCGATGAGATCAAACCTCGGGTATGTTTAAAATTACCACCAAGAATTGATTATACTAAATTGCGAGGTGGTTTGAAAAATATAAATTCCGAAACTAAGAAAAGATCCTCTCAATAAACCGTTTAATATAGAATCGATAACGTCAATTGGTGGTGAAGTCAAGAGAGATGGAGATTTTTATGTTAAATAATAATAATAATGAATAAATAATATTCAGAGCTGAAATATTCTTTGGATAGATACTGCGATTTGTCACATGTGACACAAAATCTATGTGATTCTCGATAATGCTTTTCTCGTAAAAATTTTTTGTTTTAAAGATAAACAATTCACGCAAGGCATTGCAGTTGATTTTGCCGTTGAACAAGCCATATACACAGCAAAGATCAAAAGCTGCTCGTCTAGCTGCCAAAGACTTTATGTTGCAAAACTCAAAGTAAACCTCATCTGAGAAGGCTTCCTTAGCTCGACCAAGTTTATAACGTATAAGCTTGAAGAACTTGTATTGCACACGTTCAAGTTGATTGATTTGGATTTTATACTGAGGCGTATTGGATCATAAATCCGATAAAGCGTACACAATAGAGATGGGCTAACCTGCGATTTTACTGGAGCGGTGACAAGAGGTGACTGCTTCTGTCATGTCACGGTGATAAATAGCAGTGATTTCTTGGAGCAGTTAGCTTTGATACGCCCCTGGCTTAATTTGAATTTGGCGCTTGCAGTTTTGTCTTCACCGGTTGTGCCAACCTGAACAACCTGAAATGGGGTATATATAGCATAGGCTTTGGCTTTAGGCTGTGACAAAATTTCACTGCTATTTAGCTGCAACTGGAGCAGATCGTGACTGTGACAGCCGAGTAGCAGTGACAAAGTAGCAGTTCGTGAAATCGCAACTCACCTCTAGTACACAAACAGAAACACAATATATAACCACGTGCAAAATTAACCAAACTTTATTTACCTTATTGTTTACTATTTACAACATTACAACATAACTGATCTTAACTTAACGTTACTTAACATTACTAAAGTTACAATTACTAACATACTACAACAACAACTACAACAGTAGGTCTGTTTGGTACCACAGTCCTAGTGCTACACTAACTACACTACTACAAATTGATTGGTAGTACAATTACCAACCCACTTTTTACACCAATCAATTTGTAGTAGTGTAGTTAGTGTAGCACTAGGACTGTGGTACCAAACAGACCTAATATTACCAATTTCAACTCAAACAAGCCATCTATGATCGACATACAAAAACCGCGCACAATTTGAATTTAAATGTAATTCCAAGGTCGGCGACCATACGCTGCATGCGTATTCCAGTTTGGAACGAACTAGAGCAATGTATAAAAGTTTTACATAAATAATTTGTCACAATCAAAGCAACCACAAATCGACACCCCCAAGGAACAAAGACGTAACTCATATTTACATATTTTTCAACAGAGCGATTTGAAAATTTTAAAGAAAAACATAAAAGTAAAAAAAAACAACGACGCAACAGATATTATGACTATTTAACCCCGTAACATCATGAGAAATGCTAAGTTTTAAACAAATGTAATTTAAATACCGGCTTTATTACTGCCCAATTGGAAAAAAATTGAAAATTAACTTTGAGATAAAACTCGTTTTTACTGAATATCTCTGGTATTATTGCTCGTAGAGAAAAAATTTTTTAACATAAAAGAAAGGAATTTTTCTCAGGAATACAGTGGTAGTCATAACTCAAATTTGACCTAACTTGAGTTACGGCTTTGTTCCTTGGGGGTGTCGAAATACATTAAAGCAAAACTTACGATCAATTGGGTGGCGTAGCCGGGATGCTGTATTACCAGGTGTTGCAGGTAAGAGCGCTTGTTGTCATTAATCAAACTAGGAACGTTTGATTTGCGCAGCAATGCTCGTAGTACCAGGTAAACTTTTAAACATCGAATAATAAACAGCCATACATAGCTCCTTACTAGCCACTCCAACTAAAGTAAAATGTTTATTTTTGATAGGACAATGCAGCCTAATGTGCGTACACGCCGCATAAAGTGGCGAAATTTGCCACAATTGACTTATTAATTGCAATTTAGTCATTTGGATTTCTTCCAATGCCTTCCCAAGGGACTGGAGGGTTCGCAGACACGGTCATTGCTCGACGTATCTTGCAGCGATGTGTACAATCTTTTCTCCAATTTAACACTGCAGTGAAGTACTATGGGCTCCGAACGGATGATCTGCCACATGGGAAATAACCTCTGCGGTTTATATTTCACCTCATGTGAATAATTAAATTTCATTATCGTTTTCGACCATTTTAAAATCTGACTTGCTTTTATAAATTAAATAAGTAACACCTCGTTTTAAATTGCACATGATTCCTTCTTTTTCTTCAAAAGTAGATTTAAAATAATCTACGCCTTACGGACCCAACACTCATCTGCTCTCACGAAAATCTCATCTAGAATATGCTGTGATCTGAAAAGTTTTTCCAGATCACGCATATTCTTCGATCGCATTGACGTCTGTTTCGGTGAGTAATACGTCGATTTTTTGTACAGGATTTCTTTCACTATTAAAGTTTGGTTGCATTTTGATTTGTACCAAAGGACAAGAACCATTTCCAGATTTATTATTGCTCATTACTCTTTCGGTGAGTAATACGTCGATTTTTTATACAGGATTTTTTTCACTGATTATTGTATTAAAGTTTGGTTGCATTTTGATTTGTACCAAAGAACAAGAACCATTTCCACATTTATTATTGCACATTACTCTTCCATATTCCTCTTTCATACGTCTACTCTTTTTCTGCAAATTGGGATGGTTTAAAGCCAAATGATTCAAAAGTAATCTCAACGGAAATGTGTTTACAAAAGTTATCAATTTTGTTGCCAACTCTGCTAACGGATAGAATTTTGACAATGACATCTATCATGATGTTTGATTCTTTTTGGTCTCTATAAAAAATTCCTTTTGATTGTAAATATTCTAAACCTAAAATTTAATTTTTTAGCATAAGATACATTTTCCTAAGACGTGATGGCCGTACATTGCGAAATGTTCCACACAAACAACCATAAAACAATATTTTTCGTTTACAAAAGTGTAAATTAGTTTGACCACAAATGGATGCTTAATTTGGTACACACTTTGATTTTCTTGGGTAAAGCAGTCTTCATGTTTTGTCTTTGTTTTAGTGCGTAAACTTTGCTGGGATCATTTCATTAATTTTTCGTACTTTCTGTACTCTTCCAAAGCTACCTTTTCCTAAAACTTCCAAAATACACCATTTCTCCGCTACCGTACAGTTTCGACTCGTCGTTCCGACTTCGCCGTGCGACCTTTTGTTTTCGATCTCACTTAATACAATTTGGAATATTTACTGCCAGTTTGATCCGATCGAACGTTTGTTTCATTCAGAGCACATATTCCGATGAACACATTCGAATTACTGTGTTTGGCGTATTCCGATATGAAAACAATAAATGCGCTAAGCGTTGCTTTTTGTCAGACGCTGCATTGATTTTGGTTTTTTCTAGTGCTATTTTGACCGTCTAGACTACGCCTTTCTGCTAATTCGTTTAACTGTGGATGATGTGGTGGTGATTTTACAGGCGTTATGCCATTTAAATGGCAATAATCAGCAAGAAATTGTACTTCCAAATCATCCAAAATTTGGATGCTCTTATTCCAAATCATCCAAAATTACTTGTTTGAACATTTTCAACATCAGTTTGTAGTCGTACATTGTGAATAAGGTTACAATCTCCGATATTCATGCGAGTTTTTTGAAAAGAAAAGGTTTAATCAGTAAATTTTCTTCTTTCACCTCTCTCCTGGGATGCAGTTCCCATTAGCTCATGTATCATAGTTCGCATTTGTTTGTTGACAGACATCTTGGATACTTTCACTGCCGCTTCATCACAATTTAAAAAGGTCATGTTGAATAATTTACTTCCAGCTTTGTCACAGGAGATACGGGTTCAATAATTTAAAAATTTTTGAAATAAAAGATACCTAGTACCAATTTCGCATATTATCATCTTCTGGTTGATGGTTCGCATTTCTTGCACGTAACTGACTCAGATTTGTACTCCTATAATCAAATCAATCTTACCTTCGCCACCTTGGGTCGTCAGCATACACTAACGTTGTCCGACCTACCGTTGGAGATACTTCTGGAGATATTTCTGGAGCTTCGGCAGTATTCGTTTGAATTTTGTAAATTTTATTTTTACACTCATAGATTTTTAAGCTTCCTAATTGCGATTTACAACACGGGCAACTGTTTGCCATACCCTTCCATCTCTCTAAACAAGCTGCACAAAATTTGTGACCGCATGTATCAGATATGACAACCTCTTAACTAATGAAGTCTTCGAAACAAATTACACATGTCCCTCCTGAAATATTAATTTCCGAGTCGGTCATATTTACAAAATATTTCTTATTTGATTCCCAATAATTTAGTAATTTGAAGATTTCTTTTTAAAATTTTGTTTATTTAGAAAAACAAAATTGGATAATCGGTTGGCATATTTTTTCTCGATACTGACGTGCTCATAATCTTTGAAATATTTTTCTATTTAAAAGACTTCATTTTTTGCGTGACAGCTTTGTCATTCAAGTCCGACAGGCACAGCAGCGTCGCTTGTAGGCCTAGAAACAGGCCTACCTTTCACGTCCATCATCCTACAGAATGAAACGTAGTTTAGGGAAATAGGCGTAACCGACAATCTTACGTAATAATTTCTAGCCTGTGCTCACCACCAAGAATTAAAACTTTACCGACAAAACCTTTTACCGTAGTATTCTTTACAATCATTCTATGAATCAAACAAATATTCAAGATAATATTTGAAATAAGTTTCATCATTACCAGGTGGTATACTACCAACTTTCTTCAATCCTACTATGCTTTTAGTTTTGATTTTCTGTAGAAAAGCAAATTATTGGGAGGCATAATCTATAATCCATCCTAAAAATTTAAACACATTAATAAATGTGTTTAGGAAAACCATAAGAATGCAATACAGGCATATATGAGAAATTGGCATTCCAATAACTTTTGCAATTTGCAAAAACGTATTTATCATACGCTGGAAATGTGCTTTACAGGTACTTAGCTAACATCTTTCTTGTTTCAGCACAGGAATTTTCGTATCGTGAATCAAAAGGTATTACTTTTTTTCGGATTTGCCTCATTGAAGGCTCTTGGTAGAAAAATATTCCAAATAAATCCTTCCATTTTTGACCATAACATGCAGGTGCAATTTACACCAAGTTCATCTTAACGTTTAGAAATCTGATGCCCGATTTCATAAAGCTTTTAAAAATATGTTAAAATTAACTAACCAATAGAACTTGTCTATTAGCACTAACAGATCGTTGTCTATTAGCACTAACTTTCAACGTTATTTTTTAACTTTGGCCTAATGACGACCCTGTCGACCTAGTTACCTAAAATTTGAATTTTGCACGCAAAGTCGTTAATTTTACTAGAAATTTCTGATTGGCAGATTGGTTGGCACTCTTGTTTGATTACAAGTTTCATAATTATGTTTATGAATAGGGAAATTTAAATAAAAAATTAATTATATGTACATAAGTGAAAATTTTCATAAAAGTGAAAATTATTTGTAGTAATGACGAATAACAGAAAACAATACACTCATAAATAATGTGAAGTTTTATTTATTACAAAATATTCAACAGGAAATGAACTACGATATTGAAGAATTGTAATTTAGTCGAGTCAGGTTGAATCGAAGAAATGTTGAACATATTTATTGAAACTGATTAAATTGCAAGTCGAGGTATGTAACAATTAAATTTTTAAAGCCTTTTTATTACAATAATTGCAATCCTGATCGTAATATTTTTTATTATTATTCATTTATATTATAGATATACATAATTTTAAAGAATTAATCTCTGAATATCAAATAAATACCAATTTTTCTATTGGAAATAGTGAAGAGTTTCTCAGAATATTTAATAAAGCAATTATTTGCAAAAATTACAAATTGTAGACCAAGAGCCAGCGACAGTTTCCGTCCCGAATTTTAGGAATCGTGAAAATTTTATGGCTTATGGATAGACACTCCCTAAATACAAAACCTAAAATGGCATACGTTTTTCTGGTCGGAGAAAGGAGTAATGCGCGTTATAAAATTGTAAAAATTTGTAGAGCAGCGTGGGGGTCACAGGATGGTAAAAAGGTATCAACCAAATCATGGTCATACTTTTGTGGTGGTCTTACTGTTCGACCACTCCGTGTTTGGTATTGTTGAGGTTCCTCTGTTATGGCCGCATTCGTACTATCAAATTGCAAAGGCAATCTTGACAGTGCACCGCATGTACATTTTCTGTACCCTTTAAATACTTAATTGTATAGTCGAAGAGAAAAACAAAGACCACTTTTGTATTCTACCTGCTGCCATTTGAGGCGGTGTTTTGTGCTCACCGAGCAGTGCTAACAGGGGTTTATGATGGGTCACCAACTTAAATTTCCTTACTGTCAAATAGTGGTAAAACTTATTTACTTCCCAATAAATCTCTAAAGCCTCCTTAGATATAATTGAATAATTTGATTCTGCTTTCGTCAATATCCGCGAACAATAAGCTATTGGCCTTTTAAGTCCGTTATTTAAAACATGCATGAGCACTGCAGCAATACCCTTTTGAGAGGCGTCGCAGACTAACCTTGCCTGCTTTTCCGGATCGTAATGTATCAGAACTTCCGATGAAACTAATTTCTCTTTTGCCAATTTCATTGATTCTTCCGTCTCACTTGTCCACCGAAATACTGTATTTTTCTTCACCAAGTCGTACAATGGCTTTAACAATTCCGATAACCTTGGAACAAATTTAGCATAATAGTTGCACATAGTACCAACAAATGCCCTAACTTCTATGATATTGTTTGCTTTTGATGCCTTTGTGATCACTTTAGTCCTCTTACCTTGGCCTCGTCTCTGCTTAACCTTTCCTTCGATATTGTATGCCCCAAATAACTTATGCGATCTTTAAAGAAAACACACTTCTAAAATTCATCCTGATTCCCCCCGCTTTTTGTAATCTCTTCAAAACCTTCTGTAGGTTCTCCAAATGCTCATCATCCGAACGACCAGTTACCACAATATCGTCTAAAAAGTTGACCACTCCTTTTAACCTTAACAAAACTTTTTTGACAATACATCTCATCAACTATGAGACATCTTTGATCAAGAGTACTTTGTCGCATTCAATTGCTATTATTTTATAAAAAAAACTTGGCACTAGCGCACTTCGCTTTCGAACATATTTGATTTTTAATCTGCTAGCCGATAATAATTTCCAAATCGTCGGAGTCACTTGTCTACAAAGAGCCCAGTGATCGTTAATGTTATTCATAATCCTTTTAAGAAGCAAACTTTAATATTATTACAACGGACACAATTACAGCACGTTACGTTAAACAAAATTGTGGACTATTTTACATTTACCATTTGTTCTATTATAATAATGTATTTTGGAAGCTTTTCTAGGAAGCACCGAGGGATCACCTTTGTTATCCATATTCCAAAAAGGACAGTTTTAAATATACAACGCAAACAATCACACCACGTTACACCAAACAACAATATTGTGGACTATTTCACATTTACCATTATTTGTTCTATTATGATAATGTGTTTTGGAAATTTTGATAACTATTTATTTGTTTCTCGATTGAGTGTTAAAATTAATTTTAATAATCAATGACGGAAAACTAGAATTTCGATTTCCTCGTTAACAAATGGATAGTGAAGCGTGACCAACCTCTCGTTTGTAATTTACCAAATCGTTCATATCGTATTGTCTGGATTGAATCACACGAGGTTCTTTACTGCTGGTGTTGATTTGTTTTGTAATAGTAACGCACTGAGCCAGTGCCACTTCAGACAAATTTTTTGACCTGCATTCGTAATTTTCTATGAAACCCTATTTTCAGATTTCAACCGATTCTTCATTCAGTTTTTTGACTTCCATATACTTTCGTGTTTTTATCACTTTTTGACGTTCATGTGGCAAAGTTGTAGGAATATAAACGATTTTTAGACTCGATTCCGACATTCCCAATCTGTGCAGATACTAAGCTGCCTCTTGACTAGGCATTTTGACACTATTTAACATTTTGATGCTGCATCCTTCAGCAGTTCAGTGTAATCTTTATCAGGATATTCGTTGCGCATTTGTATTAAATCGCGATGTAAATTTTAAAACATTAAAAAACAAACTTTTAGAAAAGTGTTGTCCGATACCGGACAGTGCAAAAATGAGTTAAATATGTTGGTTGGACATCTCAGATATATTTGCACAAGCTTTGTGGACCCAGGCTATACATTTTGCTCCATATTTCTTTATTGGTTTTTATTAATTATAAATCTAATATTAATTTAAATGTTTTACATCTACCGGGCGTCCCGTGACGGCTAACTTTTTTCTTGTTACATTGCATCTTCATACATAATGTCAAGGTTGGTCATCAGTGCTTGGCAGTCTTCAAATCGTGGAGGTTTCTTTAGTTTTGTTCGTTCTTGCAGTGCATGATTTGATTGGGGTTGTTTTGCGACTACTTCTGCATTTTGTTCGACGACTTCTACGTTTTGTTCCACGACTTCTGCATTTTGTTTACTTTCTCTGTCCAAAATGTGATCCACTATAGTCAACTTTTGATCACCATTTTCTTCACAGTCGCCTATTTCCAGAGGTAATATGGCTTTAGCCATAGTTATATTTTCGACTTCTTTTTTCATTATCACATCTCTGTAGATTCCAACTTTTTTATTGCCGGGAAAATATATTCGGTAAGCTTTACTGTTTTCACCATAACCAACGAAAATGCTTTGTTGACTTTTGTTGTCGAATTTTAATCGCCTTTCTTTTGGAATGTGGACAAATGCTACGTTTCCAAATAAAATTTGCAATTTTTTTTGGTTTTGCATCATCTGATTTACCAGTAGCAATCATGTACACCATAAAATTTCTTTTCCAATTTGGCCAATCGTTTGCTAAGTTAGAACAATCTAACTCCGGTGTTGCACGCTCGCTTGTAGCCATTTCGTTTCAGATATCCAAGTAATTGTCCAAAATCCGTAAAAATAATACAAAATATTACCGATCCGATGATATATTTGACCTCAGATGACCTCACAAAATGTTTGATTTATTCCATGCGCCACTTCCACTCCGTTTGAATTAACAACCGTGCACAGTTGTCACGTGGCGGACTTCACAGGTTACTTTTTTTTCGGCGATAACTTTTCTTTTGACACCATGTAATGAGCTACGCTTATTATAAAAATAATAACACAATTTATTTACTATTTTATTCATCCAATAATATATTCCTTTCATTCTTACCACATCTGTGGTTGAAGGTCAACTGTCGATACACAAACATTAAAGTTCCTAAAAGGACTACCAACATAACTATTTCAAACTTATGACTCGTTTGCACTCGTTACAGTTGTTACTGCATGTGGGAAGAAATATGAGAGGATCAGTTTTTGTCGTAATTTTAGACGTTAGATTTTTGGCTATATTAATAAAATGATCATTTAGAATATCCGGGCTGGGGATGTTTTCAATATGGGTATGAGATTTAGAATCCTTTCTTAAGTCGTTAACTGTAACATAATGTGACACTATGATGTTGAAGCGTAAGCTCATGTTGCATTGTTAGCAACAGTCAGTCACGTCTGAGACATTGTACTAGTAAGACCTTATTAAAGTAAATAAATAAAGGTGTATTATTTCTTGAGTTACAGGATCACTGTGTGTTAACTTCCTGAATTCTGATAACCTTTCTGGTGTTGTACAAACAATTGAACTTACCGAAACGGTTTTTCCTTCTAAATACTTTGTATCGATTGATCGTTTTATATTCGGATCTCTCGATAAGGTGTCTGCGTGTGTATAGATAGTTCTTTCCCTGTGATATATTCGAGCGTACCTTATCAGCTTCAATACCATTCTTTGTAGTCGAGGTGTTAGTGCCTCCATAGGTTTGTTTACTATGCTTAGTAAAGGTTTATGGTCAGTTTGTACCAACACTTCCCTACCATAAGTATACACATGGAATCTTACTAAGCTGTGTAGAATGGCTAGCAATTCTTTTTCTATTTGTGCGTATGCCTGTTGAGTTTTGTTTAACGCTGTCGAACTGTACCCCACTGTGTTTCTTGCAAGTCATTAACAATAGACCAAGTCTCTTTAGAAGTACTATTAACATTTAGAATAATTCTATTCCGGTAGTATGACATTTTTACTGCTCTAATGGTGTTTAAGTAAATTTTCCTGTATAATTTAAAAATGTAGCACTGTCTGAATTGTTTTAATGAGATTAGAGAGCTCATGTTTCTAGCGGATACAAGTATTTCTTTGGTAGTCCATGGATTTTTGCTTGTAGGTTTAATAGTTCTAATAGGAAAGGACCTTTCAAACGCAACTTTTATCTTTTTCAAAAAGCACTCAAAGTCAAGATCAACATCACCAATAATTTCACTCTTTCAGTCCGTAGCTGAGCATATACTTCTGTACATCTCATAGTTCTTTGAAGAGAATATTCGTCCCAATCTACTTGGGTTTTTCTTTTTACGTAACTTTATAAGAGAATTTGGTAAATATTGCTTCATGGTCGGAGATTTCAGAAGTAAGAACTGAAGAATCAATATTTAATTGGTGAAAATTAGAAACCACGTAGTCAATGGTGCTAAGAGTTGCTTTTTGTTATTCTACATAATTATTAGGCCAAAAATTTCAAAGGTGTTAACTAAAGATCATATTAATATTACTATTACTGCTTAAACAAACACTTTTCGGCACTGGGAAAGGTTTTATTATTGGCACTTCCTCATCACTCGTTGATTTATCAGAATCGGATAATTGTCGTTTTTTTTTCGAATTCGACGCATTTCTTTTCAATCCATCACAATCGCTACTACCGACATCTGTTTGCTCCTCGGCGACTTTTAATTTTGGCTTGGATTGATCGTAAGACTAAAGAAGAAATAAACAACCTCGACAACCTCAGTGAGTATTTCTGTAAATACAAATTAAAATATTACCATATGATCTTATAATGGAAGCTTTGTATTTTGGCCAATTGTCTTCCGGTTCTTGTCTTTTTTTGACGGCTCTGTTATATCTTTCGTTCGAGGTAAATGTTGGCCAGTAGCAAAGCTCGCCTTCAATCCAATTGTTCGGTACCACTTGAACACCATCGTCAAATTCAACAATGGACTATAATAATTGTGCCATCTAAAAATTAATAAAATACAAAATAATAATAATGAAAATGCAAAATGCTCATTTTGAAGACTATTACAATATTATTTGGGTAATATCAAAACCGGCAATGCAAATTATAGTACCTATATTATAAAATTAATCTAATTTATTACAATAATATCACTTTAAAATTAAAGGAAATTGATTATACCCAGAACTGCAAATCCATCACGGAATGGAAGTTTAACGCATATACTTTTAATATCAGAAACTGGCCATACAGTAACTGAATAGTCTAAATTTTTTACATAGAAGCAATTTAGAGATGATGAAGAACAAGGCTTTTCGTAAATATCTTCAAACTCAAAAAACTTTTGGCCTACTACTACCATACATTTGCGAACAGAGTGGTACACAAAATTTCGTATGACAATCATCACTGTGTTGTCATTTAACATGCAACAGTTATCCGGTTCTGTAATTGACAGTTGCAAATCTGATGTTCTAAATTGTTGAAACTGTTTCTCAACTTCGCAATACTTGACAATGGGTCCATCCGTATGAGGTTTTGCAAATCCCAACTCGACTTCTTTATGCCCATCATTGGACATATTTGCAATTTCTCGTTCTCTATACCGTCGGTGTAGTTGTTGTAAAGGTTGATCAGGTTTCCGAATCAGACTTTTTATGCTTCTCATAAAATTTTCAAACGGGAATGAACTGAAATTGTCAAGGGGACCAATAACTTTGACATCGTTCACGAGATGCACCATTCCGAGAATATTGTGAGAAACAAATTCTGCACCATAAATAACAATAAATGATTCAACAAAGTGCTCAAGAATGGTTTGTGCATAATCCAAGCCATAAGGTTTCATCACATCTTGTCTACCACAAAGAATTCTTATTGCTACATGTAAAGTCATAAGATGATCGTACAAATAATTTGGCATTACTTTATAAAGTACCACTGGCGAAGTGTACAATAAAAATTGCCTTAGTTAGGTGGCATTCCACTTTCCAAAGGCCTCCAATTGTTGTGGTCTTCTTGCAAAATCTCGAGTTATGTAAGGTTTTAATGAAAGCAAATTCTTAGATATCTCCAATACTTGTTGGTGTCGTAAACGCGTCGAAGATTTACCATGAAGCCACAAATTTATCATTTTCTACAACATTAAGTAGGAACCCCACATTTGATTTGCGCTTTTCCGGAAAAGGAAAGTAGGTGGTACAATTGGGTACAAATCAGGTACAAAACAATAGTAACTATTGGTTTTTAATTTTGTTTTAGGGGGGGGTTCCTACTTAATTAATCTTATTAGTATATTTTGATCTTTGTGGAACCAACATAATTAAACAGAATAACGAAATACGCCTTATGTGGCGGTCCCGATTTTTATCTGCAAACAAGTGGAATCTTTTTTGAAAACGATAAACTTTAACAGCCGTATTTATAAACGTTTACACGCGTATAGTAGAGCGTGTAAACAACGTGTAAGAATTACATGACAAAATCTGTAGTTATAGACTTAGGTCGGGTTGCACCAACGTCTATTAAAATTGGCATATTAAGCGCTATTATCATAATAGCTACTACTCTATTAAAATTATTTTAATAACGTTATTAGGCTATTAGTTTAATATTTTTATAATTGCTAAGGCAACGCTATTGTCATTGTCAAAACTTTGCAGTTAGAACTGCCCTTATAATGGTGTATTTTCACGTTAATTTTCATTTCTAATAAAAAATGCATTCTAAGTTGTCTTTTTTCAATCACATTTTATATACACCGGGAGTAAATTTATTATTTTCAATATACCGTAGCAATTTGTTAGATTTTTGAACATCTCACGACGTGAGTTTCTTGCTGAAATCATTGCATATTGGAATTGTATAACGGCCACAGAAGATGTAAAAAAGTAAAAAAATTTTTACATCGCCCGGTCCTATAAAAACATTTTCATAAGCGACAAAGTTTAAAATTTATGCCCACAAAATTGTGAAGCTTGAGAAAATTACCTCGTTTTTGATAAGGCTTGTCCAAAATATTAATATTTCTATCTTTCGCTTGCTTCCTTGAAAAAGTTTTGTTGTTTAAAAAAATTTATTTCAAAATTCAACGATTACTTGTCAACTTCGATGTAGTTCATAACCTAAAAATCTATTATTTATGTCAAAATATATGTAAAAGTTATTACCCTGTTAAACTATTACCCTGTTAAATTTTTTTGCGTTGCACCAACATTTTTCTCAATTAAAAATCTCATATTAGTTATTATGAAATTCAACAATGGTCGCCATACTAATTTGACATTTCTCGCTTGTTTAAATATTAATTTTAGATTAATACAGTAGCGTATCTATATAATATCTATAAAAGGGAAAATCAAGTACTATCCAAGAAGATGCAAATGTTGAAAAATTAATAAAAAAATTTTAAATATTAACTTAACTCTCAATCCTAAACTCCTGAACTATTCCTAGATCTGCCACTAGGTAAATGTGTACGTGATTATTAAAAATATATCATGGAAATTAACGAAAAAAATGTAAAGGAAAGTTCTTGAGCAAAATATATAAGCAGAAATTGCAACAATCCAAGTCATAATTTTTATAAAAGAGACAATATCCTATAATTTTTGCATCACGCTTTGATTTTCTTGGCCCAATAGTAGTTTTCAATATCCAGTGGCAAAAAGTGAAGTAACTCTTCGTTTGCTTTAGCACTCAATCAGAAAACAGTTTTCTAACTGCAATAATTTGAAGACTTTAATATTTGAGAAATATTATTAAATACGAATTCTTTTCAGTGGTAATAAATAACTTTTTCTTTTCTGTATTAACGACAACATAATATTACTGTCATAATATTCACATATTGTGAGTAAATCCATAGAGGAATATTAACTACTCAAAATGTGAGGCTTTAGTAATAAATTAACAAATTTATATCTTCATCTGTACTCGAAAAAGAAATTGTAGCTGACATTTTCTACTCATAATAATATAATTTTGAATTCAGCGATTAATTTTTCAAGTTCTATGTACTACATAACTTAAAAATCTTCTTTTTTCATCAAATTTTTTCTAATAAAATTTCAACTTAAAATTTTAATTGACCAATTTTGGCCAATTTGCTTATTATTAAATTTATTACCCTGTTAAACTAAGTCGCAATGGTGCAACGCATTTTTTTGGTAACTAAGGAATTTTTCCTAAGGAATTATCATGGAAATTAACGAAAAAAATGTAAAGGAAAGTTCTTGAGCAAAATATATAAGCAGAAATTGCAACAATCCAAGTCATAATTTTTATAAAAGAGACAATATCCTATAATTTTTGCATCACGCTTTGATTTTCTTGGCCCAATAGTAGTTTTCAATATCCAGTGGCAAAAAGTGAAGTAACTCTTCGTTTGCTTTAGCACTCAATCAGAAAACAGTTTTCTAACTGCAATAATTTGAAGACTTTAATATTTGAGAAATATTATTAAATACGAATTCTTTTCAGTGGTAATAAATAACTTTTTCTTTTCTGTATTAACGACAACATAATATTACTGTCATAATATTCACATATTGTGAGTAAATCCATAGAGGAATATTAACTACTCAAAATGTGAGGCTTTAGTAATAAATTAACAAATTTATATCTTCATCTGTACTCGAAAAAGAAATTGTAGCTGACATTTTCTACTCATAATAATATAATTTTGAATTCAGCGATTAATTTTTCAAGTTCTATGTACTACATAACTTAAAAATCTTCTTTTTTCATCAAATTTTTTCTAATAAAATTTCAACTTAAAATTTTAATTGACCAATTTTGGCCAATTTGCTTATTATTAAATTTATTACCCTGTTAAACTAAGTCGCAATGGTGCAACGCATTTTTTTGGTAACTAAGGAATTTTTATTAAATATTTAATAATTTTGCTAATAATTTCCTTAATAAACGTTGTTGCGAGGGAAACTGACATATGTCATTCATTTTAGTGGAGATTTTAATCTAGTAATAAGTTAAGTCTCGTTGGTGCAACGCATCTTATGTCAAAATGTCAATTTTTAATCTAGTAATAGCTTATTACTCTATTAAATCCTTATTATGCGTTGGTGCAACCGGACCTTAGTTACACAAGCGTGAAATATTTTAATTATATTTCATTTGTTCTTATTATTATTGTGTTATATTGTTTCTTTTTTGTTGTATAGTTATTTTGTTCATATGTAACATTTTTATTTATTAAAATAAATATTTACGTACTACTTAATTATGAATTTTATTTGTTAAATATCTTTCTAATAAGCAGATAATTGTTTTAAATATTTGAAAAACGTATTTAAATGATATTTTCTATAACTACTATTGTACAGTGTACTATAGAAAATATTTATTAAATACGTTTTTCAGAAGATGTAAAAAAAAATTGAATAGGGCATGGTTCTTTTAAATTTACGCGCGTTTAGTTAAGTTTAGTTGGGCACCCGAGCACCAGGTGGTGTCGTTGCGTCGTGTTGCAATCATTTAACACCACGATACACTTACGTGTAACTTAACTCACACTTACGTGTAAGTGTATCGTATACACTTACGCATAACTTAACTTACACTTACGTGTAAGTGTCTCGTGATTTAACACGTAGGTATCACTTCTCTCTATATATTTTCTTTGATACCACCGATGTAACATCATCCAACTGAAGGGTCATCATCATTTAAAAAATAATAATTTTTAACCTATCGCAAGTGTAACCGTTACCAAAATGTTCCAGTATATTATTTTCATCTGTTTAATATTTTTAAATTTTACAAACGGAAGACAACTTTGTTTTCCCAAAAACTTTAAATTTGGTTTGGCAACGTCTTCATATCAAATCGAAGGAGGCTGGAACGCAAGTGGTAAGTCAAATAGATTGTAAGCAGTGGCGGATCTGGGACTAAGTTGCGAGTTGTGTCTATATTTTAGGCAAGGATGAAAATATTTGGGATCGTTTAACTCACTTGCATCCCACATGGATAAAGGATCGTTCAACTGGAGATATTGCATGCGATTCCTATCATTTATGGAAAGAGGATATTGGTCTTTAAAATATTCCGGAGTCGATTACTATAGATTTTCATTATCTTGGTCACGCATTTTGCCCTCAGGGTTTTCCAAGCATATTAACCCTGATGGAGTTCGTTACTATAATAATATTATAAATGAACTACTAAAAAATGGAATAGAACCAATGGTAACTCTTTACCATTGGGAATTACCGCAACGTTTGCAGGACATTGGAGGTTGGCCCAATGAAATTATTGCATCATATTTTGAAGATTACGCAGACGTTGCTTTTAAATTGTTTGGAGATCGTGTAAAATTGTGGATTACAATGAATGAACCGCCGGCAATTTGTTTAGGTGGTTATGGACTTGCACTACTAGCCCCAGGCCTAAATTTGTCTGGAATTGCAGATTATTTGTGTGGGAAGACTTTACTTTTATCCCATGCAAGAGCATATCATCTCTATAATAAAGTTTACAAACGAAAACAAAAAGGTAACTACAATTTTAATTAACAATTTTTTTTTACCAAAATTTATACTGTTAGGTAAGGTAGGAATAGTGATCAACAGTATATGGGCTGAACCCAAAACCACCTCACCTAAAGATGCGGAAGCAGCCGAAAGATATCTACAAATGAATGTAAATTTATCATGAAAACATTTTAAGCTAATTTTAAACTAACAGATATGTTTAGATAGGTTGGTGGGCTCATCCAATTTATTCAAAAAGTGGTGACTATCCTGAGATAATGAAAGAACGAATTAATAAATTAAGTAAAGTTGAAAATTATACCCAATCACGATTGCCTCCATTTACTAAAATAGAAGTTGAATTTATTCGTGGGACCAGCGATTTTTTTGGCTTAAACCATTATTCTACTAAACTTATGAGTGACATCACCCTTCCTGCGGATGATCCGGTTTCGCATTACAAGGACGTGTCGGTTTTGGTGGAAGTTGATCACGATTGGAAACCATCTGCAGCTACTTGGTTATACGACGTACCTTGGGGATTTCGAAAATTATTAAACTGGATTAAACGAGAATATAATAATCCGATGGTTTTTGTGACAGAAAATGGATATGCAGACCATGGGGAATTACAAGATTCTGCAAGGATTGAATACTATAAGGTAACAACTTGTCAGTTTAAAAATTAAAATCATAAGTTACATTTTATTTAGGGCTACTTGGATTCGGTTCTGAAGGCACTCATTCTAGATGGATGCAATGTGAGAAGATATACCGCATGGAGTTTAATGGATAACATGGAATGGTTGGATGGATACACGTAAATAATTTTGAAAATTTAATACTCAATAGAAAACAAAAATATTTTTAGATTGAAATTTGGTCTTTACCATGTAAATTTCACTGATCCAAAAAGACCTAGGAAAGGTAAAGCTTCTCTCGAATATTACAGAAATGTTATAAAAACCAGGATGCCTTTGGATAATGAAGAAGAAGTAAACTTATGTTAGTTTAAGTTTACCAGAAGCTTATTATTTTCTGAGTTTGCTAATTTTTAAATTTTAATTTAATGCAAAAATTTTTTCTGAAATTTTTTTGAAAGAACATTTATAAAATTTTCAGCTGTGTGTAATTTTAAGTTCAGTAGTAGTAATGTTACGTACTGGAACACCTAAGGCTAATGTTTATAAACTTTAGACTCATTAAAATAATGAAAGGTATCTATTATAAATATCGTAGCACTGAAATTTATGAGTAAAAGTTATATGTATGAAATGCATACTTAAGGCGGGCGATTGTAAGTTCCACCAATTGATCAAATCTCTTTTGATTCGACATGTAAGTTCCACCAGTTGGTTTTGGGTCACTCTTATCCCACGTGTAAGTTCCACTCATTGTAAATTAAGTCGAGATGGTCAAGAGTATTGTTAAGTTTTTAAGTATTTCAAATTCTTTAAGTTTTCATTGGGTTGTGGGAGTTGATCGTGCAACAATCGCCATACGAAAATAATAACATCAAACATGGAATAATATTATCCCAATTGCCAGGCGAAGAATACATACTAGACGCACGATCAGAGCAAAATTATAATACTGAAATCAGATATATTGTCATAACCAGTATACTTAGAAATATAGATGAAAGAGTACCCAATTTGGATAGTGTCGTCACAATAAACAACCTAAACTCCAAAGATGAAGTGAGAAAAACAGCACCGTCGACCTTTCGAACGTGAAAAAAGAGTGAAAGAGTTGGGCTGGTAAGTTTTATTCCTTAGCGGAAAAAAATAGATTTGGTGAAGAAAGAGGTTCCGATTACTCCATTAGATTATTTCGAAACTCATGTAATGACTAATGAGTATAGTGATAAAAGGTTACAGTATTGCGTTTGGTTTTTGACATCGAGACTTTTTGTTATAAATTGTTATTGTTATTTTGTTATTTAGGATTAACTTAATAAAAATATTTATTACGATCGTCCGTTTTATTGCAATTTGTGAGGAGTAAATAACCATCAACCTCCTATACTGGTGATCCCCGACATTCGAACATCAAGACAACACGTTGTGCGAAGAAAAAATCACAAGAGGATCAAGGTTCTATCAAATCAAAGCTCAGTTTCGCAAAACTAGAATAAAAAGTGACCAAAGCAAATTTGGTACTGTGATAGCCTTGTTGGATCTTCAATACCTTGAAGTAGTGTCCAGGGACGTGCCCAACCAATTTTTTTCGGGGGGGGGGGATTTCAAATTTGTAAATTTGCTAACTGATTAATTCAAAATTGCCAACTTTTTGTAAGTTTTGCAGCTTTTTGAAAATTTAGACATAAAAAAAATGCCAAATTGACCAACTTTTGGGTGTTTTTGTCAACTTTCTACAACATTGGGGGGGCGAAGCTCTCCCCCCCCTCGTGGGCACGTCCTTGGTAGTGTCTGACATAATCAGACATCCACTACAGGACTAAAAATATGGAGAAATGTTTTTGGTGTAGTGTACGGTCTACAAAAACTTTCTGTCGTAGCGTATGGTCTACAAAAATTCTCTGTGGTAGTGTTGGTCAGATTTTGCAAAAACGATAGAGGGTTGTGCAGTTGAAAACTTCCAAATTTGGTTTCTCCATTTAAGTAATCATCGTGTCAAATTGTTTGAAATATTTTAATAGGTGGTTGAAGATAAAAGTTTTACCTGAGAGTCATATTAATTATGAAATTAATTAATTAAATTAATTATTGAAATAATTTCCAATACTCTAATTAGAAATTTTCCAAGTTAATTTAATCAAGAGTTATTTCCTTTCAAAGATAATAATTGATATATTAATTTTGATAATTAATTAATATGACGGTCAGGTAAAACTTTTATCTTCAACCACCTATTAAAATATTTCAAACAATTTGCCACGATGATTACATAAATGAAAAAACAAAATTTGGCAATTTTCAACTGCACAACCGTCTTAACCCCTTTGAATTTTTTTCACCCCAAAAATTCAATATAGGAAAATCAACGCTTTTTCCTCGGATTCTCTATGTTATTTGATGAGAAAATTCGTCTGGCGCAGTTTATTTTGCAATAAGTACTAAAATTAAACTTTTACGATAATTTTTAATTTATCAGTTATATCAGTATTTTTGAACGATTAGCGTTCGTTTACGGCAGCTCAAAATGCGATTTTTGAACTGTACGCACTCAAATGCGTTGTATAAAATGTTAAAAACGACTTGGTAATGTCGGTCGGATTTTACAAAAACGATAGATTAACCCGTTTAAATTTTTTTCACTCCAAAAATTAAATATTACAAATCCTTTGCTTTTTCGACGAATTCTCATATATTTTGATCAGAAAATTAGTTTGACGCATTTTATTTTGAAATAAGTATTAAAATTAAACTTTTACGGTCCATTGAAGTCGTAATAAGAGATTTTCAACTTTGTAAGTCGTTTTGAACGATTTCTTGTCGCTTCCGCGTGCTGAAAATTAGATTTTCGGATTCTATGCTCTCAAATGCGTTATGTACAATGTTTAAAGCGACTTGGAAATTTTGATCGGATTTTACAAAAACGATAGATTAACCCCTTTGAATTTTTTTCACCCCAAAAATTCAATATAGGAAAAGCAACGCTTTTTTCTCGGATTCTCATGTTATTTGATGAGAAAATTCGACTGACGTAGTTTATTTTGCCATAAATACTAAAATTAAACTTTTACGGTCGGTTTAAGTCGTAATAGAGGATTTTTTATTTATCAGATATATCAGTGGCTACGCCAATTGAAAATGCGATTTTTGAACTGTACGCACTTAAAGCGTCGTATAAAATTTAAAAGCGACTTGGAAATATCGGTCGAATTTTGCAAAAACGATACTAGATTTTTTTTTGAATTGTTTTCACTTCATTACAGGACAATCATCGCTTTTTCTACGAATTTCACTATGAAAAATTCGAATTTCGAATAGTCTCTGGATCGTTTGTGCAAGTTTTATTTTTGTTTGTACGAGAATCTCGTTAATTCAATCATGCGCGTCCGTGCGCTTGATATTTTTCTCGAAAATTTCAAAAACTGTTTGGGTACAACAAAAATAATTTGTGTATAAACGAAGCAAATTCGAAATTCAAATTTTCGAAAACATCTATGTGCTATTTGGTGCTATGCCACTTTGTGTTAAATAAAATCTCGTTAATCTAATCATGCTTGTCCATGTCGTCAGGGACGTGCCCATTGGGGGGAATGGGGGGGGAGCCCCCCCAATGTTGTAGTAAGTTGGCAAAAAGTTGACGAAAACACCCAAAAGTTGGTCAATTTGGCATTTTTTTATGTCTAAATTTACAAAAAGTTGGCAATTTTGAATTAATTCAGTTGGCAAATTTGAAATTTCTCCTCTTCGAAAAAAGTTGGTTGGGCACGTCCCTGCATGTCGTTGGTGTTTTCCTTGAAAATCTAAAAAAATATTAGGGTACAAACAAAAATAAAACTTCCACAAACAAGCGCAACCGAAATACAAGCAATGTAAACTATTAAATACAAAAGTTTGCAAAAGCATGTCTTCAGCCCCTCTCCTCAGTTAAATGTTGACAATATAATTTTTGCTCAAACAGGCACGAACGATTTAGACTATTCTAGATTCAACATTCGAAATGGGGGTGAGGGACGGGCACCTCATTAGTCAACTTAATACGGTCACCGTCGCGTTTATTATCTTTAAAATTAAAATATAATATAATTTGAGTTATTAGCTTGTAAAAATATATAGTGAATTACTACGGATTTTCACATTTACTCAGAATAACAACTATGAACTTAATCATGAACTTATATGACAATTGGGATTTCGGAGGCCCCGGTGTGCAGTTCCAGGGTTAAAGCAGCAAGAGAAGCGCCTTATGTGTTCAGAATTTCGAAGATAAAGTAGATTTAAATCTCCCACACATTAAGTGACCCAAGTGCTAAGCCCTAATCATGGACTTCTAATGCAAGTTCATGGTCGTAATAAAACAATTTTAGTGTTTGTTGCGTAACAATGCACAGCAGTTAAATTTTTGCATATAAATTCTAGTAATAATTTATCACATCTCTCACGTAAGTAGATCAAATATCTTGTTGTAGTTCAAATGATTACCAATTATTTAAAAAACCTAAAAATTAAGAAACGTGCGTATTTATTTATGTAAATTTAACCTTTGCTCGTTTATCAAAATTTATCAAAAGCATAATAATATTGTAATCAAAGTTTATACATTACGTCAGTGATGACGTTCCTCTTCCTTTAATTTTACTTGAATTTTTAACAATGGTATGAATAAAAAAATATGAAATGTTTTTAAGTATTGTGAATAATTATTTTTTTTTATTTTTAGTTTTTAACCCGTTTTAGAAACGTATGTGCAATTTCGGTACGAAGAATGGCAGATATGGCAAAAACTCAAGCAAATGTGAACGAGGAAGATGTGATATTTAAAGAACATAACGATAAAGGGGTTATAATTTTGAATAGGCCAAAAGCATTAAATGCCTTAAATTTATCGATGGTTAGAAAAATTTATCCCGTTTTACGGAAATGGGAGAGTGAGAAAATGTTGGTTTTGGTTAAGGGATCAGGTGATAGATCGTTTTGTTCGGGTGGTGATGTGAGAGCTGTGGTACAGGCTGGACTGAAAGGTGAAAAGTTGGGACACGAATTTTTCCGTAGGGAATATATTTTGAACGGTTTAATTGGCACTTATAATAAGCCCTATGTTGCAATTATCGATGGCATAGTAATGGGAGGGGGAGTTGGATTATCAGTTCATGGACATTATCGAGTTGCAACCGAAAGGACTTTATTTGCCATGCCCGAAACTGCTATAGGTTTATTCCCAGATGTTGGAGGTTCATACTTTCTTCCACGGTTAGGTGGTAAATTGGGGTATTATTTAGCTTTAACAGGGCAAAGATTGAAAGGTGTGGATGTTCTTAAAGCTGGAATTGCTACACATTATTGCGACAGCAACCAACTCAAGAATCTCGAAAGTGCTTTATTAGGATGTTCAAGTTCGCAGAAAGTGCAATTCATTTTGGATGAATTCTGTCCAAAAGACAGTAGAGAGTTTAGTTTGGCTCCCTATTTGGATAAAATTAATAACTGTTTTAATGCCTCAACTGTGGAAGACATCATAAAAAATTTAGAGGCAGATCATTCAGAATGGTCGAATAGTACCTTGGCCACTATGCAAAAAATGTCTCCAACAAGTTTAAAAATTTCACTCCGGGAGTTGCAGTTAGGTGCTAACATGGATTTACAAGATTGCTTAAAAATGGAATACAGAATAGCAGTTGGTTGTCTTGCTAACAATGATTTTTATGAGGGTTTGTATTTTTTATCCATACAAATTTGCTTTTGCTATTAATTCAGTTAATTGTCGGATTCTTATAGTTGTCTGTCAAAACTAATGCAATTTCTTAGATTGCAGTGGTCAATCATAGGCGCATTTTTAAGAGGTACAAAAGTTACCCAGTTACTTTTCGGTATTTTATTATTTAACAGTGGTAATGACGCACATGAATGGATTAACAATTTATCTTACTGCCATATAAATTGATTTTTTTCATCACTCAGGGAGTGATTTTTACCCTTGGCTATGCTTATTGAGAAAAATTCGAACCAAAATGGGGGTTTTGGGTTTATCACAAAAGAATGTTAACCATTTCAGATTTCCATAAAACACAAATAAATCAAAATATTTCTTATCAGACAGTTTACCAAGTTTTGTAAATAAAAACAGTGAATAATGATTCAAAAATGAATGAAAAAAATCAAAAAAATGATGAAAAAACCAATTAATTATACTTCTAGGTAATTCTGTTAGACCTTAACCCTTCTGGTGAGGTTGCTCAATATTTGGCCCCCCAGACATACTACATATACAGTACTGACTAATCTGAATTCAAATCTGTGCTTTTTGAATCAAAACTGGTACATCTGGACCAATTAACAAAAAGTCAAGGATAACATGAAATAAAAGGTCAACTTAATCATGCACAACACGTGAAATTAATATAACTTGAAAATAACTTCCTTGTAAACATACAAAAATTTTTTTTACTAATTTGAATTTATTTATAGGTGTAAGGGCTCAATTGATTGATAAAGATCAAAAACCAGTATGGGATCCTAGAACTTTGGAAGAGGTTTCGGTAAAAATGGTAGAAAATTATTTCAATAAATTGCCAGATGAGGAAGAATTAAAACATAAACTGTAATGTACTTGCATTTAAAATAAAAACGCAAATTTTAATGTAATTTTTTTAACTTTGCCCTAAAATTTGCTGCTGAGAAGCCGTAATGAAATTTAAAGCGGTGAAACTTCTACAACTCGAATTTGTTTTCAGGTCCCTGAGAGATTCGAGTTAGGAAAATTTCACTGCAGTTTGGTTTTAATAAAAATCCAAAATACAATATAAACAGATTTTATTACAACAAAGGTTTTTAAGTTACCAAAGGTTGAACAATTTGCCTAAAAAAAGTGAAACACAATCAACAAAAATCTTCACCAAGAAACAATTTGGGGTTGGTGAAATTTTTATTAAAAAAATTATATTTACGTTTTTATCCTTAATAAATATGTTTAAAAGAAATTTCCTATTTTGTATTATTATTTAATAAAAGTTGGAGAATTGACCAGTCATGTAGCGAGCATTGTTTAACTGGTTGAATCACGGAACACAAAAAAAACACTTAACAGTCCTATATTATTATTATGACTGGAAAATTTGTATGCACAGGAATAAACTATTCAGTCGATGTATTGTGCCAACCAACGGAAACCTTCACCATAACCTTGTCGTTTGAGCACCGAGCACATAAACAATTCTAATGGACGTCCTGGCAATTCCAAACGTGACACTTTACCCTGTAGATTAGAAAAAAAAAATGTTTAGGTGTTGTTTTAAAAAGTTACAATGTTTACCTTTCCGGTTGTTTGACCATAAAGGGCGAAGAAATTCCTTAATTCGTCCTCGGAAGCTGCACCTGGCACATCTATTTTATTGCCCAATATGAGGACAGGACAATTAGACAAAGTTTCGTCTGTGAGTAACGAATCTAACTCGTTTTTACTCTCCACCATTCTTTGTCTATCAAAGGCGTCTATTAAAAATACAATTGCATCTACCGCAGGAAAGTAATCCTTCCACACTCGTCTAGCTGTAAGACGAAAACAATATAAGAAAATTAAAGTACTAAAACAAAACGAATATAAAGTATAATGGACTTCCTTGTAATTCTTGACTAAACTCTAATTGCAATGGATCAATTTTTTGATCCCTACAAATCTTTATAAGTGGATTGCACTAGTTTAATTTTGGTCAAATTTTCTGTGCATGTTTTTAGAACATAATTTCCGAATTTTCAAACGTAAATTAATATCTTAAAAATTTTAATTAATGATTTTATTATTGCCTTGTGCTCGTAAACTGGCGATTTGCAATAATTAAATATATGTTGTAAAAAGGCTTATCAATTTAGGAGTACAACAATAACAATAGATTAAAAACAATAGCTCTTAATTGCATTTGTCATGGTTGTGAGATAATCAAAAAGAAGAAAGGAACCTCTTTATTTTTATTATTCCAATTATTCAAAAGTGCTATCTTTTCCTGCGCTTTTTCAATGGGATACTCACACTGTGGTCACTAGCTGATCTAGTTTTATATTAGATGTGTGACAAATGCACCAAAGAGTTATTGTTTCTAAGCTAATAAAAATAATATACATAAACTGCTGTTCTAATAAAATTTCTCGCGATATGTTTTATTTGATTTGCAAAAGGTTACTGTGAACCACCAGCAGGAGTTGAAACAAGCACGTTGGCGTCAGTAAAGGTAGTAACATAAGAAATCAATTTGAGTAATATGAATAATTATCAAGGCTGTGAATAAATAATTGTTGCTGTTGAAATGTATTTCAAAACAAATTCGCTTATCTAGACCCACAGCCGTTTTAGATGTTGTAGAAAAATTTCAAGTAACAAATTAATCTCCAATTGAAAAAAGTTGCTGATAATTTACTGCAAACATTTCAAAAACTCTCATCAGGTTTGCTTATCTAATAATTTTATATATCAAGCATCAATCTGTTTATCTATTTATCTTTTAATCATCTTATTATTGTAGTGTACGTAGAAAAATGTGCCTGTTAATATAACTAATAACGTAATAACTATCATCTGTATTATTAAATATATAGCCCATCTCTAGTTACAGTGCTGGTACAGAGCAAGCTTCAGCTGTTAGGAAGCATCAAAACGATTTTTCACAATTAAAAGAAATGTAAATTTGATTCTTGAAAAATCGTCTGGTTGATTTCTTCCACCGGGGGGGGGGGGGGGGGGGGGGATTTTCCAGGCCAGTGAACGATTTGGTTTTTCAGAAACATAAAATACATACACTACTTAACTTAATCTAATTTTTGAAGTGCTTTTTTTCTTATTTTCTATTAAATTGATTCTTATTTTGCGTCTCAAATCTGTACACCTCCTCCACGCCTTAGTTACGGTGCCGGGTACAGATGGTTGTAAATGTTACAAAATAAATAACTTCTCACCAACTGAATCAAATTTAATTAGTTATTTATTTATTACATTATTGTTATATGATTCGCACTTTAGACTGTTAAATATTAATTTTATTATGCTCTTTGTTTTGTTGCAAGTAATAGATTTTATTAGCTTCACTATTTTGTAACTTAAATTTTTGTTTGTTATATTTCTTTAAATATATTATTTACAATTTATGACCGATTTTTCGCAGGCAACCTTATATCACTGTGTTCGCAATAAAATTATCTTTAGATTGGTATAAAATTTGTTTGGTAAGCAAGTGAGTGAAATATTGAAAAAAAAAATGCATTGCAGTATTGTTAATTAAGGGTGGCTATGACCATATTTTATTAAGCAACCCATTCGTGATAATATTTGTTATCTTTGTTAGAAAGATACTTTTGATTCGGTAAGTAGATGGGTGGGTGAATGAAAACCTAGGTCGAATCTTGACTATTAGTTTTTTAATAGAAATGGAAACTTATTCAAGCTCAATCTATAGACATTGAATTAACACAAAAATTCGATATAACAATGAAAACAAAAATTGGGGGAAAAAGGTTTGTATTTGGGAGGCTAAAATACAAATTTTACGATTGAAACCTCGATGAATTCTGAATAAGCATATATTAAATAAGAGAATTAACAGAGACAGAATGCCTTAAATGCATCAGTTTTATCAAAAATCGAATTTATTATGAAATTTTTATGAAAACTACACATAAAAATACCCCTAGTTCCGTGGATTAAGGAAAAAGGTGGATCTTTGAGAGGTGAAACTCGTTAGCGTGGATTCTAAAAGAACGGTGGTTGTGCAAGGAAATTTACTATTGAAAACCATGATTTTCGTTCGAAGTGCACTGTTGAAGCATCCCAATGCAAGTGTCGCTCCGGTTATCGCCGCTCTACGCAAAGCTTAAGACTAGTTCACTCCACACGGACCGACAATAGAATACATTGATTCACCAATCCCGAGCGACTGAACTTGAAAATTGCTATGAAAATCGAGCTTTTTTAAAATCGATTTTTGAAAAAAAAACTGGTAGATTTAAGGCCTTCTGTCTCAGTTAATTCTCTTATTTAATATAATATGCTTATTCAGAATTCATCAAGGTTTCAATCGTAAAATTTGTATTTTAGCGTCCCAAATACAAACCTACAACCGTTATTTTACTGCTAAAATTTATAGTAACATATTATTAATTATAAGAAATCATAAAATTATGTGTTTTAAAATTAAAGGTAATTTGATTGGCAATATAAGCTCTATGTATTAAAATAAAAATTTATAATTTATAACAATGAACTTATTTAAATACATACAGTCGAGTCGCAAAATAGTGAATACCGTATATAGTGAACTACCGGAAATAGTGAACACAAAAATTTTAACATTGAGTGTATATGGGACTCCTATATAACGAACAGCGGTAACCCCGATACAGCGAACTGCGTACTATAAATCGTGCAGTTTAAATGACATCATTTATAGGGACTTCCCCAAACATTGAGAATTTACATTACGTATCATATTTACACTTCATTTCACGAATAACGTTAGCATAGAATGGAATTTTTAATATGTTGGTGTATCAATTAAATTAAATAAAAAATAAAGACAATCGAAAATAACATCATTTTTCCCACAGGTATTGTAATTATTAATTTTGTTTGTATCAATTTTCTTTAAAATAAAGCTTTAATTTTCAAAATGTGGTGTTATTGTAAATTTTGTAAGTACCGAAATAGTGAACAGCCCCCAAAAAGTGAAAGGTCTTTGCCATATTTAATTCACTATTTCGCGACTCGACTGTAGTTTGTTTTGGTTGTTGAGGCTCAAACGAAAATATTGGTGCTCAAACATTTGACACAAATTTCAGCCAAAAATTCGATTAGGTGGGGGGACGACATGCACCTATTTTTATACAGGGTGGCCCTTTGAAAACGAAACAGACGGGATTGTGGCCAGCAGAATTTTTTTAAGAAATGCAAAAACACGTCAATTTTATCATTGAGGGGGACAACTTTTGCGACTACTGTTACTCCCGTATTGTTTCACCTTTCGCGTTACGATAACCTCTAAAATGTTAATAGGGATGTTATGACAAGTAACACCTCATTTGAAAAGTCTTGCAAAATGCGAAATAAATCCGATATTTCAAGATATTTAAGAATAAAAAAAGGAAAAACGCTTGGACAAGTTGATTTTAATTTTAAGAGAACTCTTTTTTTTTTTTTTTTTTTTGGATTTTAGATTTTATTGTGGAGGGCAAGACAAGCTTGCACGCACTTAGGCCTCTAAACCGGGCCCATTGTACTACCTCCGATTTCCCAGCAGTGTATGTGGCGCGACTAGGAATAGAACTGCGGTTTTCCGCTTCCTAGCCTGCCAGTATATGCTTAACACCACACTGCTGGTTAAGAGGGCTCTTTTACTGCTATAATGTTATTCATAAACATTGACAGTTCAACCCTTGAAGTGAAGGGTGAACCACCCTTACAGTCTTGAATGCAATAAGAAATTGAAACAATTCTTCCATGATTTCATACATTTCCGTAAGCATCAAAGCTAAAGTTGCAAAATCGCATTTCACTTTTCTGATAAAAAATAGACCCATCTTTTTATTCAAAATTCTAAGGGTGGTTTGCCCTTTATCGTAAGGGTTGAACTGTCAATGTTTATGAATAACATTATAGCAGTAAAAGTAGCCCTCTTAAAATTAAAATCAACTTGTTCAAGCGTTTTTCCCTTTTTTATTCTTAAATGTCTTGAAATATCGGATTTATTTCGCATTTTGCAACTTCAATTTTTTTTGTTGAATAATTGATAAAACTTTAAAAAAATTCTAGCACTGAATTCAGGGAAGAAAGACCTTTCAAATGAGGTGTTACTTGCCATACCATCCCTATTAACATTTCAGGGGTTGTCATGACAGCGCGAAGAGATGAAACAATACGGGAGTGACATTAGTCGCAAAAGTTGTCCCCCTCAATGATAAAATTGACGTGTTTTTGCATTTCTTAAAAAAAATTCTGCTGGCCACAGTCCCGTCTGTTTCGTTTTCAAAGGGCCACCCTGTATAATTATCATAGCAGCTCTCCTAATTAAGCTAGAGGTAGTAGGAGTGGTGTTTAACTTAGTTTTTAAACCGACTTCAAAAAAAGGAGGAGTTTCTCAATTCGTCTGTATATATATATATTTTTTTTTATGCTCTTTTCGACGATATACAACAAAATATGTTTTGTTATAAAAATACTTATTAAAACTCAAATCAAAATTTTGATTTTCTGAAAAAGTACATCAGTTTTTGATTATATACAACGGTTATATAAATGCCAAGCCACAGCAGTGGAGTGATGTGATCGCTGGCTGAGTATAGAGCGGAAATTTTGGATTCAAATCGCGGATTGCACAGAAGTTCTTGGCTCGGCCTTCTGGTGGACATCCACACTCTGTGGTGATCCCTGATATTTGTGTCGACGTCATCACCGTACATACGGCTGCATCACACACGTAAAAGTCTACAAGACAAGTTAGGTAAGCAGGGAAAAGCCATGGGCCTTCTAGGCCTGTAGAGCTGTCATATATATAAATGTCTACTTCTGACATTTTGAGTTTGTCTGGGAATTTTTGTAAGATCGCTACTTCTCCTGTTTCTTTAGTTTTTTACACCAATCTTTGATAAGCTTAAAGGAACAGGTATATAAGCATAGTGCAGTTATTGCCTGGTTGAAACGGTCATTCAAAATTGTCTCAGACAAGCGCCTTGTGTTGAGAAGGTAAAATTTATCGTAGATACATTTTGTACTGTCTATTCGTAAAGTTAGATTGGCGGGGGGGGGGGGGGTATTTGTTTTGTCATATGGACGTTGTAAGCTTGGTCTAGTGGCTAGCCTCTTGACTTAGCCGCCAACCCTATCACATGAACCTTTAGCTTAATTAGGAGTGCTGCTTAAGGGGTTTTGTCACTGTAAACTTAAATGAAACGAGTTTTTTTTATTTTGCATTTTGTCGAAATATACAAATTCAAAAATGTGTAAAAAAAATTTCAAGTTAAAATATTGAAAATTGAGCAAGTTACATACTATTTAGTGAGAGTGGCCTACTACGATATACGCATACTAAAACTTTCAATCGCGTTTTTCTCTAAACAAAACTTAAATTGGCTTGCAGCATAACTCAAACAATTTTTGTCAGATTGCATTCAAATAACTGTAGCTTCTGTATGAGATTTTGAAGAAAATGACGTAAGGATTTTGCTAAATTTTAAAAATTCTAAAAGTTATTAACAAATTTCTGTCAAGTTTTTGAGCAAAATTCGAATTTTTTTTTCAAAAGCGTGTATTTTTTCAAAAATTAATATTTTTAAAATTCCGTACGTCATTCTTTAGCAATTGATATGTAGATTAAGCATATTTTCTTTATTTTTGTTGTAAGATCAAAACACTCAAGTTATGCTGCAAGCCCCAAAGACCTTTTTTGAGAAGATGAAAAATGAGTTGTAATGACCCTAATTCGTGCTTATTCACCAAAAATCACTACCCTATTTTTAGAACAATTCCTATACCCCCTTACAGTAAAAATTATCCAAATCTTGGTTCATTTTCAGGCTAACAGTGGCATAACTCCTTAAGTCAAAATATTACCAAGGTATACCACCTTCCCCTACAAATTTACAAAACTTATTTATGATTTATCAAAAATAATTACAAGAGCAAATAATTCATTAAATTTTTAACTTTTTACCAGGTAGAACAAAAATTAAATTGTTGAGAACCACTGCTCTAGATGGTATGATAAACAATCAAATTTACTGATTATAACATTAATTTGATGGTATTAATCACTAATTTCCGAAATTACGTCACCCACCATGATTGTTAAAGAATGTTTATTTAATTTTGGTTTTCACGGTAAGCTAATACGGTAATAGTCAATTGTTACACCATCCCAGTTTTGGCCGTTACTTTTGGGTTATTAAAAAGGTTCCGAGCATATATTTGTTATGTTGTGAAATATTTCATCGATAAAATACAAAATTGCAACTCACCTTGAGAGTGACCACCTAAATCAAAAGTTGTGAATCTCATGTTACCAATGGACAATTCTTCCGATGCTAAAAAAAAGTTAAATTAACATCTTAGTAGAGTTAGTAAAAAATGCGTGCTTACTGGGATGCAAAGTAGGAACATGCTGGGCCAGCCGATCATCCTTGAGCATATGAAGGAGTGTGGTCTTGCCTGCATTATCAAGCCCCAGGAAGAGCAGCTTCCCAGATTTCTTCCATAAACCTAAACACACAACATGCGTTATTACCTTTCATTTCTTCCCTGAAAGTGGGTGAATACGGTAAAGGATCAATTAAACAATCACTAACAAGAAGTTTCATTAACGACTCTTTGCCCGAGTTAGACAAACCCAAAATTAGGTATCTTCCTTTTTTACGTTTCACAAAACCTATCAACACTTGAAATAAACCAAAAAAACGGTGTTATATTAAAGGTACTTACCTAAATAACCTAAAACGCCAGTAAACCAGTCCCATATAAACATTTTGAACTGAAAATAAAAACACGCAATTTTAATAATATAACCTTGATCAGAGTGCTTTTCTGACTCAGCTAAAATAGTAACATTTTTCAATTTGCTTAACAATAACTTTTAACCAAACAATTTGACAACAAGACAAAAACTTAACCCTTCACTATTTACATCTTCCAATTTTACCCTTTCTAACATACAAAACTCCACAATATGTTTACCTTAAAGTGTGTGACGAAATTTGTGGTTCGGTATAAAATAAATCACAATTTTGCTAATTTTGTTACTATAAAATTTGGGCCACGGCCAGTCACTTCGTTCGTTTAAGCTGTTCACTGTTCACACGCAAAAATGTAAGAAGATCGTCTATTGACGTTACGCTGATGATGTGACATTTCCGGTTATTATATTTGAACCTCAAACTTTGACCCTTAAATAAATTAAATTTGTTATTTTAATTACAATATTTTCATAACACGTTTAATTAATGTCGCATTTAAATTTAATTAAATTTGTTTAAAACAGGAGAACGACGAAAAATAAATATTTTTTTTTAATTGTTAACGGAAGTCGTCAGAATTATCAAATCAGAATCCAATTCACCGTGGTAAAATTAAACCACGCCAATTTTACATAATTTAAAATAAAAATTTTGGATTATTACGAACCGCTAAAAAATTTATATTCAAATATCGAGTCGTGGACGGTTTGACGACTTCCGCTTAAATTTTTTTACCTATTGATTTTTCTCCCAGACGTAACTCAAAAATAATCAATATTAGCAATACAAATAAAGAGGTAACCTGTTCGAATTTAGTATAATTTGAATAATATAACTGCAAAGATATACCACAATGACAAACGATGTCAAAAAAACGAAATCGTTCAATCAAGACAAATTTTAAGTTTCCACCGGATTTTTTGGGAGTGATTCCCGAACCCGATAAAGTTACAAGTGGCTCGACCAAAAGCAGATTTTTGGAAAATAAATTGAAAAGTAAAAAGCCGGATAGTGCGTCTTCGAGTGATTGCGACAACACTAACAGTGAATCGTCAGATTTTGATATAATAAGTTACGATAAAACTTCATCCAGTTCAGTTAGTTGGTGTGATGATTTTGACTCCGAGGCGACGCAGCGCGTCCAGAATGAATTCGAACGTATGGAAAGAGTTTTACAGGGATTAGAACAAATACCGTCACATTATAACTTAGATGAATATAAATTATGGATTAAAACGTTTCCTGAATTAAGGTAAATTTTTTACGTAGATATCGGGTACTTAAATTTAAGAAATTAGTTGATATTAGCTGATGAGAGGCTTTTTGGTATCGGTTACCAGCATCGGTTACGTACTAATATTAAGAAAACAAGCAACCCCCCCCCATTACTTTTATGCAGCTGACAAAATCACTCAAAAATAGACAAGTTTTATGTGATTTTGCCATTTTTCCACTAAAAAGTTTATTTTTGTATAATTACAATTTTATTAAAACTTGGTTGATCAGCCCAACACCGATGAGCCGCTTTATAATTTCTGCCATAGGCCATACGTATGATTACATCAGTCACTAAAATCCAAATTGCGTTTTTATCATTTATGATTTATTTATGGTTTTTTTGGTTATGAGGTCGAAAAAAAGCAGTTTTTTGAGATTTTTTTTCCAAGTTATAAATAAATGTATTTATTTGAAAGTTTTTCTACATGAAAGAGCAACATTTAAAGAACATTTTAGAATTTTACTTTCACAAAACGTGGACAATTAAACCACTGGTAGTAGATTTTTGAAAACGCTTAAAAAAAGAATGATTTGCGGTGGGTAAGATAACTCGTCACAGGATAATCCAAAATGAAAAAGTAAAAAGATTCGGTTAATATATTAGTTCATCTCGAGACTGAACGAATCCATTTTAAAAAATATAAAAATTTCCATTTTTGGGATGGTGTTAAAATAAAAGTGACGATTTTTACCCAAAAAATTGGCATATAATTACTTGTAAAAACAGATAAAAATTAAAGAGGAAAAAAAGTAATCGTTCAGTCTTGAAAATAATTTATATTTAAGACGTGTGTAAAATTTCATCATGATGGGTTAAGTAGTTTTTGACTTATTACGAACTTTTAAAATGTAGTTTTGAGTTAAACGCGTCTGAAGTTTTCCGTTTGATATAAATTTTATAATAATTGTTAGGTACTCTCATTAGCTTATATTTTTGCGAGTAACTTTCACATAATATTTCTGAGATGTTGTACTGTCATATGAAAAAATAAAAAAAAACAAGTTTTTTCAAATTGTACGTAAGCCCTTAAACATGCAAACATTTAAAGTTTTTTTCTATGTGTTATTCTGAAAAGATAAGAATAGTTTGCATAAAAAGAGAAATGTGAAAGGCTACACGAACTTTTTTTTATTCTTTTTACTCCAAACTTGGTTTTCATTAGGTATAATTTTGGAGATTGTGTGAGCGTCTCCTACTCTTTTTAATCTACTTCCACCCTTAAGGTTTAAATTTTGCATTTTCAATCAATTTGGCTACACAGTATTATATTAATATTAATAAATAATCACTTTTTTTTATTATTTTTAGGAGTTTTGGAATCAAAACAAAATTATCAGAAAACGAAAAAATTTTCGATGAAAAGTTTGGCCAAGTAATCTCCTACGATTTTTTGGACAACTATAATCAAATTCCTACCTCGTTAGATATAAAACCTATCGATAATTTAAAAAGTACTGTGATAGATGAAGTATTTGAAAGAGTTTCTTCAAAGCTTTTCAACAATAGAAAGCAACGTAGCAAATTATCTCCAATTAAATTAAGAAGTCGAACCGAGCTTACTGTAGACGCCATGACCAATCCTTTTGGTGATATTTTACGAATATCACCAGAATATCATAAACCGTCAGATTATTTAAGGCAGCAATCTTCAAATTCCATCACACGTTCCGAAATATCTTCTTCTAAGTGGATGCAAAGTAAAACAAACGAGTATTCATCTTTACCGTATTTATCAAACACAAGTGCCAAAAGTAAACCGAAAGGCAACTGGCAAAAAAATTCAGAATATGATAAAGCGTCATATGATAAATCGAGAAGTTCATCGAAATTGTCTCAAAACAGAAGTAGTTGCGTTGTGTTACCACCCATTAAAACAAAATTATCGGCGAATAACCAGTTTAGGTCAATTTCAGCAACACCAAGAAGATTCCCTCATCAATCTTCAGCTGTATTACATCGAATAGATTCTAGCGTAGCCAACAGGAAATTAAGTTTTAAAGCCACAGATAATATTGGGTTTCAACGAAATTAAATAGGATTTAGTGTGAAAATATATGTTTATTTTTCTATAATTAAAGATAAAATTTTTCGTTTTTAATAATTTAAATATTATAAGAGAGGACAAATGGTAATATCAAATTATGATAAAGTCTAAACCTGTAAACAGTCGGAAAGAAGCTTTGAATATCAGTGATTTGCACGGTGAGTCCGAGTTGGTAATCTATTTTATTGATAGAAAATATTAGTAAACCGTTAATTTTTCAGGTTACTCCATAATGAGTAGAAGATTTGCTACAAAAGTCCTAAATTTTGTTGCTCAACTGTACTCCATGATTCTGTAAGTTTTCTTCTGGTTTAAGTTTCTAACTCTGATGTAACAAAAAAATTTTTGTACTCAAAAAAACTAAAATCTTGTGAACTATTTTTTATTATAAATTGTTTGATGTTACTTTAATAAAAATTTTTATCATGTATAAAACGTTGATTTTAATTTTTTCTAATTGATTTATTTAAATTATCCCTAACACTAACGTACAAATTAAACCTTTGTATAATAAAATGTCGTAATATTAAATGTTAGTTATAAAAATTGGATAAACCAGCTAGAACCCCACGACCATCAAGAGCGGATCCAGGAGGGTGGCAATGGGGGCGATCGCCCTCTCCTTGGAAAAATTAAGCATTGTATATATAAAAAACTAAATTACTGAAAAAAAGTATCGAAGGGGTTATCAATTTTAGTATTTTTCTATACAATCTATGAAATGCCCCCCCCCCTTGAAAAATTGAAGATAAACCAAATTTCCGATGTTGATTTCATAAGTTGAAGAAGAAGAAATTTTAAAACCAAACCTTAATATTTAGGTTTAGTTACTAGATCTGGGTAACTTCGTATTGGCTGAGATCTCTGGGCCATGAAGACTGCCGAATTTTAATCAAATTTTGTTTACGATTTTCTTTAAATTTTTAATGAATTATTAATGTACATTTACAACAA
This sequence comes from Rhagonycha fulva, assembly GCA_905340355.1. NCBI lineage: Eukaryota > Metazoa > Arthropoda > Insecta > Coleoptera > Cantharidae > Rhagonycha > Rhagonycha fulva. The sequence goes on from HG996556.1 coordinate 45,070,455, forward strand.
CATTTAATTTTTTTATTAACTAATTAAAATAAGATTAGTTACATAAAAATTGATTTACATCGCCGCAAGTGTGTTTTTAAACAAAATATATTCTATAACCTTCCTAGGGGCTCGCAGGTGATTCACCATTCGAAAGTATGTCTTGGGGTGTCCAATGATGTGATTATTTCTTATAAATTTTATAACAGCATTTTTACTTAATTCCGTTAAAGATATAAATTTGGATAACGCAACATCAAGGGGTTCCGTACTTTCTACACTAATTTTCTTTAACGGTGGAGTAAAATTATTAATTATATAATTAGTATAATTTTCATGAATCAGTTGTTTAGAAAATAGGACTTCATAATCAAAATCATCTTCATTTCCGCAAATTATACTTCCCAAATATTCTAAAGGATTATTTTTGTTGTAATTATTCAAATATTCGCTATTTAAATTCACAACTAATAGTTCAACTTCTTCTTTAAATCCAAAATCAAGTAAAGCTTCACCGATATCTTCAAATGAAACTTGAGCACCTAACGATATCCAAAGTTCTATAATTTCGATTCTTTCAGTTGATGTAATAGCTAGTGCATGAAGTTTTGATAACAAAAGGGTAAAAACGCCGGTTTTCTTATAATTTACATACTCCGCAATAAGATCAGGTCCAATCGTAGAAATTAACATGAGCTTTAAGCAATCGTACCAAACGTCAATGGTCGATAGTGAAAAATTATTCAAGTATGCATCAATAAGTGGTACTCCGTCGTTAAATCTTACGAGCGTACTAAATATTTGCGATTTGCCTTTCCATAAGAGCCTAAAAAACTCATAACAATCTGACTCCATTGACTTAATGCATGATTCATTATAATTGTACGCTAAATTTGCAATTTTAAAATTACATAATCGAAATGTAATTTTATATAGTAAATCCCAAGGAAAAAAGTCTGGGAAGTCTCTACATAATGAAATAGGGTAACAAAAGCGTCCTTTAATTACGGCTATTTCTATTGGTGTAGCTAGATATTTTTTTTCGCGAACATATAAATTTCCTCCGTTATTTATTAATAGCATAATATTGTTGAAGCTATAAGTACAACCTTCAAACGCCCAATGCAAAGGAGTTTCATTCATATTATTACAGAGATTAACATCAGCACCATTTTTTTACAAATAACTTAGTAGTATCCTCACGACGCGAGTAATGCAGAATACCGCAGCCATTATCAGGGGTAACATAGTGTATATTAGCTCCATAATTTACTAATTTCAATGTTATTTCGTAGCTCCAAAGGCACGAACTTATAACTGAAAGCCCTCCTAACGAATTTCCTTTTAAGTTCATAATTCCTTGATCCATCATATAAAGCAAAATGGCTCTACATCTTTCACTAAAAAGGAATAGAATTTAGTATGTAATATAACAGTTAACAATGGTTAACTAATTTAAATAAATTGCGAAAACCGAAATGTTACTCGTAATGTCGTAATTGCGTTCAATGATATATAAAACACATGCATAGTGAAGTGAACATTGTATGGTGAAATTTATTTTTTCCTTAAAGTAGAGATGTGACCATAAATGTGCAGTAGAAATTTGTTGGAAAACGTGCTTAGAATGGACCGCACAAATTTTTGTATCTGCGCATCGTGATGTCACTGCCTTCCAGAAAAAATTTCACTATAGACTACTAAAGGTTCTACCATAGTATAATACTATAATAGGTACTATATTTCTAGTACTACACTTCTAGTACTATGGTTTTACTAAATATTTTAAAGCTTTAACAAATGGCACGACCTTTACTCATTCTTCCTTACAGGCCGTACAAAAAGTCAGGCAGTTCAGGCAGGCAAGTTAGACTTACCGTTTATATAAACTACTCAAAGCCAAATAAAAAATGCAGTTGCGGTCGTTCTCATCATTTACGAAATTTTCAAATGGCTTATTTTCCTGTAAGTTGTGTAAATAATAGTCAAATTCTGAAATTTCATTTTGTGCTGTATAGGTTGGACCCGAAGCTCTAAACGCATTTTGCAGTACTTGAAGGTTCTACAATAAACTGTAATTAATTATACTGAAATTAAATTAAAAGTCGTATTTAATAGTAAATATAATATAATGTAAAAGCTAAAAATAAAATAGCGAAAACATATACCCAAAAGATATAATCATCAAAAAAATAATATAATATGTACCTAAAATAATAATTTATCTTTGCAAATATCTTAAATAGTTTATAATGCTTACAACGAGAGGCAACAAAGTCCGACTCGCCGATTTGTTTTATTTTTACTGTACGCAGGGCATAGTTAGGAGGTTAGGACTATAGGACTGGGCGATATTCAATTATTTTGTCGATAATTTTCAGAACAATCGCTATTGAAATATCGAAAGATAACTATCAATATATCGATAATTATCAGAATATCGATTAATCGATATTTTAAAAATACAATATCGTTGTTTAATTAATCGATAAAAAATTCCAGCTCTAGTTAGAACTGCAATAGCTGCAAATTAAGGTAAATAGATTTATATCTATTATTATCTATTCCATTAAAGGTAAATTTATTTACCTGACTGCAAATGATAAGTTGCTATATTCAGTCACTTCTTAAATCTGCGTTCTGATTAGTTTCTGATTGGTAATAAATTCAGGAGCTAATCAGAAATTGAAATTTTAATTTTGACCTACACGTACAGTTAGAAGAAATCAAAACAAATCAAATCGATGAATTGGACTTCCCCACTTATGTTTCGGTAGATAGCCTTCTGTTTAATTATTGAGAATGAATAAATAAAGTTTTTCTTTCAATACATTTAACTACAATGTATCACCACCGCAACAGCGTTAGAAACTTTGATTATGAAACTCGTTGTTTAATATACTATTTTGACAATTTTTTTTTTTTTTGATGGAAGAAAAGATAATAGAATAATAATATTTGAAGAAGTTATTAAGTTATATTTAAAGCCTGTATAACACGATTCTAAATGCATATTTCATGTAAATTTTTATAAAAATATTAAGCACCGTTGCATACATTTACTACATATAATTTATTTAGAACATGTTTTAAATTAGGAGGTAAATGTGCGCAGTAAATATTTTTCTGCTTAAATTCCGCCTAGTTTAGACCATAGTATTTCCAATTTAGCGGTTAGCGGAAATTCTAGCTCAATTATAGGTTATCTGACGGAAGATGTGACGATTTGTAAAAATATTTGAAAGTCAGTCACTGATTGCTACTAAAAGACTTTGTTTAAAAGTTGGCAACGCTGGTTTATACTTTAATATGCAAGGGCGTGGGTAACAATTGTTATAAAAAAATGCACCCGTTGCATACAGGACATTAGCTGCATAAAATTGTAGCAAACATGAATAAATTTATATAAAAATTTTATGAAAATTTGAGAGTTGTGTCATACAGGCTAAAGACATACATACGATTGTTTTATATCTTTCTTATACAAATAAACTAAAAATCAGCACCACACACAAAAACTGTGATTTAAAGCAAGGTAATTATGTCCTTTTATACATGAACTGACACTAACGTAGTTTTCCTTGAAGTTAGAAATGATTCTAAAGGCCGTGTGACACGTGTATAAATTTGTTAGCAAATTTGGTAATAACCCATTGATTGGCCAAACAAACCAATGTTGGTACCGATGCTGGTTGGTTCAACCAATCAATGGGTTGTTATCAAATTTGCTGACAAATTTGTTAACAAATTTATACACGTGTCACACGGCCTTAACTGAACATAAATAAACATTTTCTAACAACATAATTTGTTTAAAGAAGTTAGGAATCAAGAGATAAATCATTAAGGCTATACATTCCCAGCTGGTATTTATTTCATGCCGGTAGTGGTTTCGAGAAAAAGCTTAAAATTTTAATGAAAAATTTTTTTTCGTGTACTAGTAAACTTTTTGTCTTATATTCTAAAAGGTTCAAAGCACCTATTAAACAAATAAAAAAAATTGATTCTTTGAAAACTTTACAGTGGTGATACGCCTTAATTTGAAGTTGAAAACATGTATTGATAAATTAGTTTGTTGATGGATACGATACCTGTTCTCCTATTTCAGGCATATGGAAATATTCTTCAAATTCAATTTCTTCTAATTCAAACATTTTTGCTAATAATAATTAATATTTAATTTTTGATGTATTCCTAAAACGGTGCTATAGGCAAACTGTAACTTTGTAAATTTTTTCAAATTCGACTGGTCAAGAAACGATGCGTGTTATCATCATAAAGCAAATTTTACATTTAAATGGACTACATAGGTGGCATTACTAGCATGGTGTTTTAAAATATAAATTAAAAAAAATTCAAAATCACGTAATGCCGTAGTACAGGGATGGTCAACCTGCGGCTCGTGAGCCACATGCAGCTTTTTGAAAGATTATTTGTGGCTCTCGATATTTATCTTATACACACTTTTAAAAAATGTACCCGAGTTTTCTTTTTATTTTTGTGCTATTATATTTTAAAAAATTATTATCGTTCCGTATGTATTTTAAAATTTTCGCTGTTCGCAAAAAATTTCAAATTTTGAAAAATGGTTTGACTATCAAAGAGTTTTTTTAGGTCTGGTATTTCAGTGGGCAGTTAAGCTTTTGCTTAAGCTAATCTGAAGTTTAACTCTGTTCAGCCAATCAACATTCGCATTTAACCATGTTGACTGGTTCAAGTGAGTTAAACTTGAGATTAGCTACAGCGAAAGCTTAACTGCCCACTGAAATACCGGGCCATTACTATGGTAATACTAAAACCCCGTTCACACTATATGATTTGTCATGTGGCTTGTCACATGACTTTTCGTATGAGATAATTTTTACTTTCACACTATATGATTTTTGATATTATAAAAGTTATGGCTTTTATGATTTGCTGTTGTGGGGTATGATTTTAGCCATGACTTTTGTTATGATTAAGTCATATGAGAAATCAAGTAGCGTGAACTAGCTTTAAAACGTAGAACATTTTGACATTGAGCCGTGACGTTAAGCCGTCACGAAAAACCGACAGTACGTACACCATATTGGTCCCTGGAATAAAATTACCTGTTATTTGTCGCTTCATTAGAATTGTACTTAACAGATTAGTTGAGATTAGTGAGCAGGATGTCCCCCCCCTGCTTAATTCATATAAATTTATATTGCTTTATTCATCTTTAATGCTCTTATTATCTTTGATTTGAACATCGCATAATTCGAAAAGGTAACACCCCAATTCGCCGCCTATAAAATCGCCGCTATTCATTTCGCCGCCAACTTTTTGCCCATTTTGCTGCCTATAAAATTGCCGCTTCTTATTTTGCCGCCACTTTTAATTTATTTAAAATAATAATTTAATTTTGATTTATAATAAATATATATATACATAATATACGATAGATAATATATTTATTTTATGTTTTTTAATTTTCTAAAATAGCATAAAAGTCTAGCATAAATGTAGTTAGTGTAGCACTAGAACTGTGGTACCAAGCTAATATTAGGAGTTATAAATTTTTACAGACCACTGCTGCTATTCATTTTCAACAAAATGTTAAATTTAATTAACAACATGTTAAATTTTAGAACACAACTGGTGGAATATCTTGAAATTTTATTTTAAATTTATTTATTTTATTTTAAAATGGAAGGGAGCGAATTTTATAAGCGGCGAAATGGGAAGTGGCAAAATGGAAGGCGGCGAAAAGAGGCAAAATGGGAAGCGGCGAAATGAAAGGCGGCGAAAAGGAAAACGGCGAAATGTAAGGCGGCGAAATGGGGTGATCTTGGAAAACACAGATTAGTAGGAGCAAAGAAAATTTCCCCATTCTAATTTTCAAATAACGTTGTATTTCAATAAACGTATCAATTTTCTTTAAAGTGTTTACATAAAAAAGTGTTGAAGGATTGTGTAATGAAAGTAGTTATTTAAATTTTTGTAACGTCCTGGAAGTCTTAACGAGATTCTTCGACAATAGGCGTATTTTTGCGAGGTATAATAGATAACTAAAACTTTCCCGGTTACTTTTCAGTCAGTTTCGCAAATTTTGCGGGTTATTTGGGACTGATATAAATGGTTAGAATCAGTGATTTGCACGGCTAGTCCGAGTTGGTCATAGGCACAGCTGGGATAGAAAATTTAGAGGCCTTAAATTTTTTTTTAGAAAAATCTATCAATTTTTTAGAAGGATTATAATTGATTTTGGGGGGCACAGCCCTCCTCGGTCTCTCTAGTTAGTTGCATCTATGGAGTTGTTACTTAATCCATTTTAGTGATCACCGTTAATTTTTCAAGTTACTTTATAATGAGAGGGAGATTTGCTACAAAAGTCCTCAATTTTGTTGTTTAAGCTTTATTCCATGATTCTGTATGTTTTCTTCTAGAATAAGCTTCCAACTCTGGTATCATCAAAAAATTTTTGAACTCAAAAAAACTAAAAACTTGTGAAATATTTTTTATTATAAATTGTGTGATGTTACTTTAATAAAATTTTTTTACCATGTAACATGTTGATTTTAATTTTTCTTAATTGATTTATTTAAATTATTTTATTAAATTAACCAATAATAAATAACATCAACAATAACGTAAAAATTAAACACTTTGTGTAATAAAATGCCGTAACATTTATCCTAAGCAATTACATTTTTTGCGCCGATATTTATTTATATTTTTTATATAATAATTAATTATTATCATAAACATTTAATATTAAAACATATTAATTAATAATTTGCGGTAGGTACGTTTAGAATATTTTTTTACTTAACCAATATTTTAAATAAGCAGAACGTTTTTTGAAATAATGGTAAACATTTTGTTATTTAATATTTATACATTTAATTTTGGTTTTTAAAAATTGCATGCAGGTTTAATTTTTTATGTGTCGTGGTGACAATGTGAATTGGCGTTATTTCCAAAGCACTATAATTCGACATGATTGTGTTTTGTTACATTTGTAATCCAACCTGAAACTTACAGAATGGAACCGAAACGTCGAATAGAATTTTTTGTTTTGGCCCAGAACCTTTCGAGATTTAATGATTGTCTCCTATATTTATGTGAATAAAGGCAAAATCTCGAATTTATCAAGATGTTAAAAATGGTTAGCTAAACCCAATGAGAGTTCTATTCATGCAACACCCTGATGGTAAACAACCAAATTTAGTTTTTTCAATTCTGTTCTGTAAGTTTCGATTAAATGGAGTTCAGATAATAATAAAAAAGAACATACAACATTTTCATTATATTATACTGATGTGTAAAGTATGGTCCGGCAAACTAAAATACCAAATTATAATACAGCTAGTTCTAGAGTAAACAAAAAGAAACTATTTTCACACAAGTTGCAATTTCATGAATTATTCTTATGTCTAATTATTTACAATATCACAATTTAAGAATACACACTGTACATATCTTACAAAAATTTTTATATTGTACACAAATCGTACAAATGTTATAGAAACAATATAGTAATAACAATTAGGTCTTTTTACCCATTTTTGTAAACTTCTAACATATAACTATAACTATCTTTTACACCCTATAAAAGCTCGAATTTAACTGTCTGTTCACATAACACGCTGGCATTTAACATACGTAAGTAGCATCTGAATAATTTTTATTTTTTTATATTTTATATATTTTTTAATCGATGTGTTTTCAAAATTATAAAATTGTTCGTTATAATTTTTAGCATTACATAAAGCACTAGAGATTTAATGTATACCATTAAATTTTTACTGTAGCGCCCTTATCTATTGTATCAATTTTGTTCAACATCCAATACCTGAACAGCAATAAATTTAGTAAGACTTCAAAAGTTAAAACTAAACATTTAATAAGTAACAATACAATTAATAATAAAAAAGATATTAAGAATAATAAAAATAAGGTTATAATCAAATATAATTCAAAATATTAGTAAAATAATTATTATGGAACATGGGCATTGGAATGATGTTCAAAATTAGATATAGGAATAAGGTCCATCTGTAAGGGCGCTACAAAGCAATAGTCAAGAATTGTCGTCTTTATTTGAACCGCCTCCACCAGTTCCACTTCCTTGACCTGTTCTATTACGCCCCCTTACTTGCTTGTATTCTAATCCAGGATCAAACTGCATCAGCACAAACACCTGAAATTTTACAAAAATTAAGCTATGGCAAAATTCGAAAGTTTACTAACCTGATCAGACGGTAATAACTGGAAATCATCAGGTGGATTCGTTATGACGTAGCGTTTGCTGCTAGCATCACACGAGTTGCTTGTATCTCTAAATCTGTACAATCCAATACATAACATTCCATATTGTTTGAGAGCAGAAATGAAGAGGTCGCCGTACTTTCCACCTTCTCCGAATTGGGCTAGGGGTCCATCATAAAGTGAAATTTGTCCAACACGACAACGATCACGATTTGATAAACTTTCTGGCGTACTAAATCAAGGTTTGAATTTGGTTGCTCACATTTTATTTTACTTACCTGTAACCACCTCGAAGACCAGCACCTTCCGCTAATATCAGTTCCAATTCTGGCGTTGCACCACCAGTTATTAATGATCTTATTAATGTTAAGGCATTTTGGTTGAAATAAGTCTAAAAGTAGGAATTACAGTAACAGAATATTTTTTTAAGATGTAACGTACAGTAGACATTAAAGAATCCAACACACTAACAGCAAATGCAGTACCACAGGCAAAAGGCTGCGTCAAATATAACTCAGTATCTGGATCGTCATCATCGTCTTGATCCAAAAATTGAACATTACTATCATTAACCAATTCTGTAAAAAAAACATTTAGAAACTGTTACATTTTGAGATCAAACAGTGTTACCCGTAATCATTGGAACATTAGCACCATAGACTGAACCTCTTCTCTGTAGGACTATAGGACTACCTGGAGTACCATCAGCGTCACCATTAACTTGACTAAGAACACCAATAGTATCGTCAAATGTCATTGCTTTAATATTCAATGACGCTAATATGGCTTCTTTATCCGCTAATGTCGGATCATCATTGCTCGGCACTTTTGCGGAAAGTATACAACACATATCGCACAAATTAACATTTACTGCTCGCAAATCAGCTCTACTTAATGGCGAACCCTACAAAATTAATTTTAATACGAGTTTACAAACCGATTTCAAAATGTTACATTTAACACAGATATTTTAGGTAAATTTTGCAACATTTTCCATTCTCTTTTGATATATTCTATGGATCCAACTATGACCACATATTTAAGTTCATGATAATGGAAATTGCTTGCTCTCAAAGGCATAACTAAATTACGTAACCCTATAAGAGGCGAATCCGGATCTGCAAATAAACAAACCACTACGTGCCCATTTAATACCGTCATTGCTGCTTGGTTACGATCCTGAAAAATGGCAAAATTAAGTTAAGATAGTAACTAAAAATGGTATCATACCAAAATACAGTCTTCCAAATTTTTTGCAGGTCCCCAGTGAAACATTCCCGTACTGTCGTACTTCATTTCGGTTTTTTCAAAATCAAAATCTTTTGCTTGATCATCTGCAAGACCTACTGGAAGGGCTACGCTATTATTATTTTGATTTGTACCACCACTACTTCTACTGGTTGGCCTATAATGCAGAAAGTTTGTTGTATTTTAAACAAAAAATGAGTTTGTAAAATTGTATCTATCGGAAAACTGTGATCGTGTAAAGAGTGTCCATCTTCATGTTTTAATGCGGTTTTGTGTGTGGCTGTGCAAAACCAATTGAGATTTAAAGAAGCAAAATGAAAACAAGCAGTAATTTTGAACAAAAATAGAATCTTTATAAGATCATCAGTTTCAAAACTATAGCAATACTCGATTCTACTGATATTAGGTTATCAAAAAAAAATTAACAAGAAAGATTAAAAATCTAAATCCAAAAAACTCTAAACAGCTAATGTTATTTATAATAAGAAAGCGATTTAAAATAGAAAAATGGTGTTTGTTCACAAGTAGTACATATATGTGGGATTACCGTAGAATAGAGATTAATCCGGAAGTTTCGTTGATGCGTATGAGAAAAACATTAAATTTATTATACTTCCGTCTTAGGCTATACTCCGTGGTAATACATCAAAAATGTAACATTTTTCGAAAAATGGCATGCAATCCAAACGTAACAAAATATTATGTCTCGAAATACAATAATCAAAAATGAAATAGTATGGCACCTAGAATTTCCATGAAAATTTTGTCACTTAATTTTCAAAACATTGTATTGGTTTGACTAGCAGCAAGAAGCGTCAACGATCATAAATTAGTTGAGCTTAGCACATATATCTGCTGTGATAAAACTTGCTAAATAATTAAATTAATAAAAACAAAGCTAAAATAAGAAATTGAGAATATTAAATTTTACTAAGGAAATTATTAGTTGATTTAAGTTAAAACGATTTATCTTTGAGGTAAGAGGTCTACATAAAGTTTACTCAAGTTATTAGAAAGTTAAATATTATTAATTAGGAAGGGACGATAAAATTATGTCGACCCATTTCCTCAACAAATACTTCAAAATAAATTTTTGTTATCTATAAAAATTAGTGCAAAATTCTATTAAAATTTTACTGTGCCATACAGTTAAGTGTGAAAAAACTTAACAAGAAATCGCCATGGTACAACTGCCGAAGAAGAAAGTTTTTCAGTTCTTCAGTAGCATTGTACCATGTCATTTTAATACGCAAAAGAATTGCGAAAAAGCTTGTGAACTTTTTAAAAATAAGTTAAAGCAAAGCACTAATAGAAGTAGTGAAATGTGTAAGTAATAGCTTAAGCATACATGAGTTTTTTGACTTCATAGGCAAGATGATAGCCGGCATAAGACGTAGTATCCTGCTCCGGCGGTCTGAAAACAGCACACTGCTAATAGCACACCACATGTCAAACCAATATATTATTAAATATATTTTAATATAAGAGAATTATTAAATATTACCACAATCACCCTAAGTATATTATAGATTATGGGTTTTATATGTTGTTTATATTATTATTATTATTATTTTTCAATCAAAGTACTATATTAGAATAAAATATAGTCAAACCTGCAAAATCCAGCCCACAAGCCCCATGATATGACCAGATAATGGTGTAAATAATAATATATCATATAAATGGTATATGCAAGATATATGGTATGGCATGGTATAGTACTATAATAGTGCATTTCTATGATATATTTATATATAATGGTAACCATAATGATATAAGTATACATCGTATACTAATTAAGAATAGTATTAGTAAATGTATTATAGTATAGGTATTATACTAAAATATTAAAAATATATAGTAATGTATGTCTTTGTATATACTAATATAGCACTATACCCTGAATATCTTGATATAATGAAATTTTTATAGTAGGTAGTATTTTATCAATATTTTAAGTTTGATACCAAAAATTGTTGAAAATAAAAGACATGCAGTGAGTCAATTTAGGGTGATGTGGATGCAATACAGTGATAGACTTGTAATCTTCTCATCCGGAACTTCCGTCATAAGCATCTTAGCTTACTGCAAACAACGGATTGGTTATGTTAACCAGAATGAAATTTTATAGGTCAAAATATCAAGATATCGGTTGCTAAGATGTCCATGACGTGATTCCCAGGCTAGAAGATTAAAGCTATACCAGAATTCTTCAGTATACTTAATAAATAACAAATCATAGTAATAAATTGTTTAATTTATGTATGTAAAAAAAGCCGACCCTGGTAATTAACTTTAATATTATTCTAATGTATCTACAGAATTAACTAAATAAAAAAATTGATTATATATTTGAAAACAATATGCGTATCTATCTCAAATTTATAATCAATGATAAAAGTAAGAGCTTGCTATTAGAATAAGTAGTGCAATTGATTACTTTTGTTATGTAAGAACTTGGATGAGTTATCTGTACATTGTATTGAAAGTTTGATAATTTTTCCACTGTGAGAATATAATACAAGTGCAAAATTTATTTTTAAGTCAGGGAGCTCCTGAATAATGTACTTTCAACATATTATTAAGTATACCTTCACATAATATCTTACTACACAACTTGTTGTTTCTGAAAAAAAAGATGTAGTAATTTTTTTTACCTAGAATTGAAACCCGGTGACGACGCATTCTGCTCATTATTTCTGTTAACGTTGGGTTTCACCTTGTTAACTTGCTTGGTCGAATTTACCATATTTGAAGTTGGTAACGCGTTGCTCCTGTGATTTTGGTTTTGATTCTGGTTCTGATTCTGATTCCGATGTGTTACTAATGAGTAACAAATTTCGTTAACGCTCAAAATTTTGTTACAAAAAATTAAACAAAGATAACTTACAACTTAAATCGTCGTGGCGGTTTATGTCACCTATAAGAGAAAGACAAATTTTATTACTATCACTGACGAGTAACTTGGTACAAAAAAATCTGATTGAACAGATTTTGTTGTACTTTTCAAAATTGTTATTAATTGGACGTTAATTACAGAACATCTACACAATCTACATTGCCAGGTGCGTACAACTAAACTTGTTAAAAGGTTTACTCTTCAACATTAAGCAGGAGTTTTGGGAACAGGAACTTAGCAGAGTTTATCAAGAAGCGGAAGCTTTTGAGTCTTTTAACCACCATTTTAACACCTTCTGAATTTATAAAGCCACAACAAAAAGCGGGTTATTTTTATTTGCTTTCTTCGTTTTGTAGTTGTAAAAATTGTGTGCAGCATGGAATAACAAGTGAAAGATAATAATGTGCAATAAGCTTAAAGCTTCATCTATTTAAAATACCTCGTACGTGAACCTTCTTGGGCAACTCTGGTGGTGTAAAAGTTGGGGGAGGATGGTGGTCATCTGTAAACCACAAACGAAATCTAGCAAACAATTCTAATTTTCTAATAATTAAATTGCTACTACTAGTTTAGGCTACTCTAAAGTTCTACTTCCAAAAATTTTGAAGACTGCTCGTAGGGAGCATTAAGATGAATTTTGACACTATTTTTACTTTACTACTAAACTAGTTAATTTATTATAAATTAATTGGTGCTGAAGTTTACATGCAAACGAGCTCACAACGTATGCAGCATGCATTAAGACATCAAGAGCATGGACTAATCTAAATAATTGTGAAGTGGAAAAGAAGTGTTTGCTTAAATGATTTAGATAAAAGTTTTTAGTCTTTGAGATCCAAATGATAATCCTCGATAATGATGGCGACTCAAGTATCTTTAGGTAAACTTACTTGAAAATAAGTTTGTGAAGTCCTCGCCTGCCGACCAAAGAATGTTAAACAGGCATTGTAATGATGGAAGTGCATTATAAGTGTTTAAATGTAAAAAATTGTGTAGTAATAATTTACAAAATTGGTGAAACTTATTTACCTCGATTATGTACAAAGAAAGATTTCACCAAGACTGTATTTGTTTTTTTTTTGGGATATTATGAAGGACGTACATTGTTAACATTAAATTTTCCTATATAAAGAAGTACACACGCTTCTTGCTAAACACCCAATACTAAACCTGGCAAAACATCAAAACTAGAACACCAACATACAAACTGATATGTATCAAAACACGAGATAAGGAAGAGTTTTGAATAAGTAGATAGATTACGTTTAAATTAAAATGCAAATACATTTATGGTAAACAGTCATTTTATTGTAGTAATTCCAAACAAAAATTGGAACAAGCGTTTAGAGAATTAGATAAGCTTTTCCAAACAACAATTATAAGGTTTTAAGTAATTTTGACATACAAGTAGTGTTAATAAAGTGTTATATCAATAGTGTAGGACATGTTGCATGTGTAAACATGTCTTTATGACAATATACATACTTGCTCGACTAACCATCTGCACGGTCCGAACGCCTTTCCTGAATGTAGCCACTATATAATGAACCAGACAAAAGGAACTGTTAGTTTTAGCAAAAACGAAGCATTTCTACTAAGGAGTCCTATCTTATTATTTTTTATATGAAGAAGAACCAAAATAGCAAACAAATTTGTTTTCCACTAAATGATAATAATTAATAGTTACCTATGCAAAAATAAAAGTCTGAAATTTAGTTCGAATTTAGTTCTTCGTCATACTATAAGAACCTAAGAAATTACTACAAAAAGGCCCATAATATTAAAATTTGGGCGCTAAAAATAGTAAAACTAAATCTAGCATTTCGAATTATTTCAAATTGTATTGCCATCGTTTGTTTATTTATCACAGTCAATACAAGGGCCTAACCAACCGTCGAACTGGTATTATTTCACAAATTAATCACTCTATAGTTAATTCCGTTAGTTGCAAATGGATCTTGGAATATACGAGTCTGTATGTAGATTAATGGAAGTAATATAAATTATTGGGTTCACCATTGAAATTATAAATTACAATAAGCTGCCTGGTTTATTTAGCAATAACTTAAAGTATAAGGCGATTATTTATAGCACAAACAAACCAAATTAGCTGCAAATTAGTGCAAATCACTTAAAACGTAGTTCTCTATTCAAGCAATGCATTCCATATACATTTTATCGTGTCTGTTAATTTTTTTGGTAAATTAATAAAATATATTAAGAATGCAAGTTAAAAGCAAATTAGCATGGCACTTGGAAGGGTGCGTACCCTCCAGATGTCTGTGATATTGATATGGAGAGTTAAGCCCTTGTTTCACCATGCCCGTCTGCATCATGATCATTCCCACATCTGTAAAAAAAGCCACAATCCCACCCAATTTCAGTTATGTTAATTTCTTATTAAGAACGTTCTAATTAGCAAATCAAAATTTTTGAATCATAAAAAATACCAAACAATAAGTGAAAAAATGAAATAAAACAACTTGTACAGTAGTTAATAAATATAACAAGTGGAAATTATACTTACAAATTTGAATTGATTATGATATTATGAATTAAATACATGAAACCTACCCATGCAATAGAATGTGCAAGAGGATATCAGATGTGTGTAAAAGACATTCCCTCAATTCAGGCAAAATTTAACAAAACACACTCGCATAGTTTGATAGAAAATAATCTACATTTAATAATAAATTGATTAACTTTGTCTACTCATAGCAACCCAGAACTATAGTTAGTGATTAGAAAAGTAGTAGATTAATAAGTGAATTGTGTGTAAAAAAATGCAAAATTCGAGACAGTTTAGGTTAGCAATCAAAACTATAAAGAGAAAAATAATTAACGAGCCCATCCATCAGGCCCAGGCAGATCTAGAGAGATCTATGATCAAACGAAGATCAAATTACCTAGATCATGGGCCCAGTTACGTTGCTGAACTGCAACTAAAAGCCACCACAATATACTTTAAACATAATTTGGATTAAACTCATTGTAATTAAAAGCTAAAAAAATGCACGAATAAAATGCTGATACAATAAGATAAATAAGTATTTTTATTAACACAAATATTTCAAGGCAATGTTTTTGTACATTGTTAATGAACAATTTTCTCAATCAGAAAAATGAATAGAAACTTGAAATGGATTAGAAAATAGTTGACCGATAATTATGCTAGCAAAAAAAATTTTAATACAAAAAACGTAACACTTACAGTTTTTACATTTGCACTTCTTTATCAAAGTTTCGTCCTTGATATCGTCGTGGCAAGCCTTACAGTAAAACCAAGCCCTAAACAAAAACGTCGTGATTATTAATTTCATCCAAATTCATCAAAAATTGTTACCTTTTAACTTCGTCGGCAGATTGTGCAATAAAAAATCCCTGAGTATTTGCTTGAATTTTTGCACCACGTGGATTTATGGATATTTTGGAATCGATACCATCGTCGTTGCCTTTTATTTCAATGGCCAACAACAACAGTTTTAGTTTTGTGAAGCAGAGCCTATGGAGAAATAAAAATTACCAACTCATCGCCTTAATTCATTTTTGGTGTATTATGTAAGTGATGAAATTCCAATCAAGTAAAAAGTTATCATAATCGAGTGGGAATCTTGGTGCAAAAATAAGTGCAAAAATGAAACACTTTTTACTTGATTCGAAGTGATCTTTTGTAATTTTCAACTCATGCTGTTACTGATGTATGATAATTTGTTTAAGTTTATTTTAAGTTTGTGTATTTAGTACCTATGGCTAGTTTGTAAAAAATATCGAAAGCTTTACACTCATGCAGGTTCAAACAGAACTAAAGAGCAAGCATTATAGTATAAAAAAGATTAATACAATACGAAACAATTCTATTTTGTCAAGGGGGGGGGGGCGGTAATACACAAGCAAAATTATTTGGGAAGCCAACGACTTAACTGCTGAACGATTTTATTTTCAAAACTATTTGATTCTCGAAACTATTCTGAAACACTTATCTCAGCGTTAAGCAATAAATAGACAAACTGCCAACATTGCTATAGCTTTTTGATTGATATTGATTGCATTAGTAACATTCCCATTAGTAGCCCATTACTGTGAGAAGCAAGAAAATCTAAAGTATTTGAACGTTGTTTCCCCAAACTCAAAAAGATATAAAAATATTTTGCTTGTGCAAGAAAAGTTGAGTACTACCGGCCCCAAACCATTATAGTCTGTTAACCTCTCCATCCCCCAATACTTCCTCTAAAAATCAAACGTTATTAGTAAATTAAATGGTCAATCACATTCATAAAATTTAATGTACTAATCTATTTGGGAACAAAACCATCACACGCATACACTAAAACATATCTACCGCTATTTAGTATTGTAAGTAAAATGCTAATCAAACATTTAAATTAATTTGTTACATTTTAACACATTGAATTAAACAACGGTTTAAGTGTTTTTTTTTTAATTTAAAAGGTTAATTTTTCAAATAATATACAAAATAGTTTTTGAGAAATGCATCTAATTATTATGTTCAAGTGAGCGGTCACCAAAAAGTAAACTGGGTTTTCGGTGATCGCGTACTCTAAAAGTGCAAATAAAGGAGCAAAATTTTTTTTTTAATCTATTAACGTCTAACATTTAAAATCTAAGTTGTTTATGCAGTGTAATTATTATAAAATTACAATAAGTAAACATTCAAAATTAACAGTGCTTTGCTAGAACTACAGTAAGTCATTTCAAAATGTGCTAAAATGCATACCTAACAAATTATTCAAAAATTTTCTCTTAAATGTTGTGTATACTGTAATTTTTCTAACGACCAACTAAATGTTTTTATTTTAATTTTTCAATCTGTTTCCAGTTTTCTATGTCGAATAACAGTTTATTCGTGCAGGACAACGAATTAGTTAAATTTGAAGATGAAAAGCAAACTTTTAGTATATTGAAACTGATAGAAATGCAAACTTGGAGTTTGATATGCTAACTGCGCAGCTTGTGCACGTACTTATATAGGTCAAACTGTTCGATTAAAAAATTGGTCATCGAAAATGTATTATTTTAATAGTGTATGGCGTGTTGATGTGCTCTTACTCGCTGGCCTGAGGAAATGTCATGCCTGTGAACGAGGGGGACAGAGTCTCAGTGTACATCTCGCATCCTGTGCCTTGCAGGTAATCGTTTTGCCAGACTTGCATATCAGGGGACTGAAACCACAATACACTAACTCTCAGACATTGCACTAATAAATCACATTCAGCCAAAAGAGCTCAATAAAATGGTATAAATTTAGTAGATACCTAAATAGTATAAGTAATTATTCATTTTTCCTGCTGTTGTATCATTAAAAACTGGAATCCCGTCAGTATAATGATACATCAACGTGGAAAATGGATGGAAGTTTGAAGATCTCTCGCGTTCAATCTCTGAAATTTTTATTACACAAGATAATATGCAAAAAAGCTAAATTCATCCTATAAAGTATAAATCCCCTAAATTACACTCGACACATACAATTTTTAAAAGTTATTTAATGATAATTAAATATTAAGGGTAGTCCAGCGTTTGAGGTAATATCAAATTTGACTGGCTCGATTTAATGACAGTTAATTGCTACTTGGTTTAAATTAGTGGTTCTAAATGCGGATTTAAATTGCAAACTAGACTACCGCAAAATATTAGTAGAAAATGTAATATCGATTGGAGCAAAGTTCCCTTAATTATGTGCCAAAGTGTACAAACGTTTTTAAAACCAAAAATTAAGAGACATTGCATCAGCAGGAGAGGAGTGCTATACAATATTTAAGTATACAAGGCTTTTTCTTTGTCTCAAGCCAACTTACTCTGTGGCCTGAGCAAATGGCATGCTTATAAATGAAGGACTCAGTGTCTCAGTATACATCTCCATCCCTGTGCCACGTAAATAGTCGTTAGTCCACACTTGCATATCGGGCGACTGTAATTATTATTAACATTTCAGTATATAATTAAAAAAACAGCGGAAGAACTAAAATAAAATAAAAGAAAATTAAAAATTCGACTTCCACGATGTTGCTCCTGCCATCGCTGCGTACCTTGGGGTTTCTAAATAAATTTTTTTTTTATTAAATTACATAATATTCAAATTTTTATGCTGGTACAGTATCGTAATCACATATGTTTCTGTTTAACAAAATAAATAAATTTGAAATTTTAAAATGCGTGTAGAAAAAAGAGCGTTTGAGTACTTTTAACACGGAACTGGATATGTATCATTCATTTGAATCACGATACATAAATTTGCGTGATTTAAATGCAAAAGATGATTTGAGCGATAAAGCACAACAAAATAATAGGAAAAATAAATATGAATTTTTCCATGAACAAAGAATTTCCATATGTAAGAAAGCGGAAAGGTTTTACAGAAGCAAGAAAATTATTTATTTTACAAGCTAGCGAGTACTGCATTGCAGAGTATTCAATTTTATGTTAAGACTGGGTGGAAGTAAACAAGAGTAAAAACGAACCAACCGACATACCTATCAAGTTGTGTAATACCGTAAACAAAAATTGACGCATGGAAGCGTCCTTTGTAAGGAAAGTGCGGATTAGAGGTTAAAAAATATTTCATCTGGTAGTGTGATCTAGAAATTCTAAGCCGAAAACACAGCTTTCGGAAGCTGAAGAGGATGAAAATTTCACACAAAGTTGCTTTAATTGTAAAGGTTAGAAGTATAGAAATGGGAAAATTTAGTCTAACTGTAACCCAGAAATGATATTTCAGAAGAAATTTGTATTTTTATTGTTCCTAAAGTTTACTCATAAAATGTTTCGACATTCGCGCATACTTTTCAATTGGTTAACTTGTGCGAACGGAGTTTTATTGTAAAATGAAATAAAAATGAAGACATTACGGTAATTGTTTTAACGCGAAATGTAAACGTCACTTTGCCAATCGGAATATTTAAACTTGTGACATTTCAAATATCAGTTTTCTGCTTGGCGTCAGTTGTTGATATGGACGGAGGGTTTAATTGTTGTTCGTTTTATGTGTTTTACCTATACAAGCAGTTCTCGTTTGCAGAACAATTGAGATGAATGCGTCCAAAGTGCTAATTTTGTTACCTCATGGTGGAAAAGCAGTGCACTAAGCAGCCATCGCTTTGGACTGTATAACACATCCGAGCGAAAATAATCAGAAATTAATGGCAAGCCATTTGAGCGGAGTGTGTAAACGGAAGATGGAATCATAAACTTATTCCGCAAATCATCCCGTGGGGACATAGGAGAGGAGAGATCAATTACCATCTTACGGAAGTGCTTTCTGCAGCTCCCTTTAAAAAGTTGCCTTTTACCGTGGAGAACTTGATTAAGAAAACACAATTTTCTAGTGCAAAAGATTTTCAAAAATAAAAAAAGAGAAGTTAAGTAGAAACATAGTTTCGCAAATGAAACACTTTATTGAATGGAAAGTTGAAGAAAAGAAGATTTTAAAGGGCAAAGTTAAGTTTAAACATTATCGTATTTTTGTGTAAACTTGGTGTCAATTGAAAGGATTGGAAGCTTTAATGGGAAGAATTCCATATTATCACTAACTTATAACATCACTTTTTTTAGTTACAAGTGAATTATCATTTTTAATACCAGGATATCGCTCACAGATGTAGTCATTAAACAATGGCAATCTTTCACATCTAAGGGTGATAATTTTAGCATCTAAGTACGTTCAGTACGTAATTTACAACATTTTCGTTTCTGTGGATTCCCGTGGATTTGATTGTGAAGATATAAATTACAACCTAAGCTATCCTGCCCAACGCCAGGTGTTTTTAATTATGAGAAGAATACTCAGATTACAATTTATTTATTTTTCTCAATTTTCCTAACAAGTTTTTTTATCATTAAAATGCTCTCAACATATACCAAAATATAAAAAAAAAGATTTTTCAGTAAAAAAAAGTGATGTGAAACAAAGTGAAATGAAAATATTCAAAAAACTCAAAAGCAAAACTAACTTTTCTTTTGTGAAAAATCATATCTGCATCGATTTAAATACCGAATTATTTCCAAAGCTTTCACCTGGTTCTCAAATTCAGTCCGGAACAACTGGATAGCGTTACAGACATATCTGCTTCAGGCTGAAATAATCTTATGGGATTTATTCAAACGTTCAAACAAGTAAATTTTTTACCGAAATATTTTTATCTTTGCCATGTTTCATCATACATAAATTGATTAAATTAAATATTCAATCCAATATGTACATTAAAATCATTAAAAGTAGATTAGTTAGTGGAAATCTATCTAGGATATCTAAATTATTATTTTTACAAGACAAATAAATTGAAATATTTCCAAGAAAACTTTGAGATCTTGAATAGTTTTATAATTAAAAATAGGATGGTGCCAGAAGTTTTTAAAGAAACTTTGACTGTTTGTTATTCAATGTTTCAAATTAAATTACATTTTTTAACGACATTTTCACTTACCGTTTTAAACGATCGCATAGCAAAAAGATTGGCCATCATAGTGGAAAATCCTGGTGCTAAGCACGATTGAGCAATGAAACCCAATTTAAGTTCCGCTAAACAAATAACATCATCCCCTTGCTTCCAGTCCCAAGATGGAATGTTTAATAAATAAGCCTGAAAAACCATGGTATTATGAAAATAAATAATTAGAAATCCAATTAAATTACCTTATTGTGATATTGCATTAACTGAATAATAACTCTAATATCGTCACTATAATTCTTAATGGAGATGACTCTCATAATATTGGCTGCATCTTCGGCATCAGGATCTTGGCAGTATTTGTTTGCTAAGACTAAGCACGCATCGGCTTCGTGTACCTGAAAAAACAGCTTTTATACTCCATACTTAAAAAACCAAACTAATTTTCTAAATTTACTTGAAAGATTAAGTTAAAAAAATTTAAATTGCTAAAAAATATTGAAAAGTATTACTAAAATATTGCCAAATTCGGACTAAGAATAAAATTGATTTCTAACCTACTAACTACCATGACATATTAACAGAAATCATGCAAGAGGATCGAAATTGATTAAAAGCACGGTCGTTAATTTTTAATTAATATACAAACTCGTTAATTTTGCAAACAAAATCTCCTTACGTATTTCGTCTTCGTGTGCATTACCAATTCTTCTAAAGGTGTTTTATTGTAAATCTAACAAAATCTACATCATGCATATAATAATTGAATTTAAACATTCGTTAATTTGAGCAAACGAAAACCATCAATTGAGCCAAAACATGTTTTGCGAATATTCGAATCAACTTACCATCAAATATGTAGATGAGTGCACAGTCGCGTTAATTGGAACTTTTTTTTTGTATAAGTAATTAACTAAATGAAATTCTAATAAGGATCGATTTTCTAACTGGTTTTAATTTTAATTTTCGTAAAACTATGTCCAGTTTTTAGGAACTGAAAATTATGGAAGTTATAACGTCTAAACTCTACTGATGCACAACCACATGCTGGACATAGCTTTAAAAATTAGTTAGTGCACACTAGGAATTAGGGATAACTGTTGCAGTTTTCACATTTCCGATTATTATTATATCTAACAGTCACAAACATGACCAAACATTTAAACTTAAAATTTAATTAGTTTTTCAACTTGCAAACTGAGGTTTTGACAAAATTTTGACAACAAATTAGTTAATAAATTCCCGTTTTCCAAAATCGCTTTATTGCTTCATTTCAGCTTACCTTCACCCTTTGCAAGTCGATAGGGTTCATGATGGTACCCTGGAAGAACTCAACGGTTGTAAAATGTCTCTTGAAGAGACCTTCCAGTTCAAGGTCGGGCGGTTTCCTGCACAACCGAACAGTTACCAAATTGTGTACAATGTGAAGAGGCCTTGTGCACTAATAGTAGATTTTTATATAATTCTAAAAATCGCCCTCTTAACTGAGCATTCCGTTTCAGCAATACCATGCATCAGAAAGGCAACTGTGGCTAATCCACTACTCTGCAGAAACCTTACAAGTTTTCTGGTAGCTATTTTACAATATTATCAGTTATTTCTTTAGCCTTGGGCTTTCTCCAAATGAAAACAAAACGAAAACTTATAAGGTGTAAATATGTGTTGCTAAGATAAAGAAAAAGCAAAATATAACACACGATTCAATTTCATATAAGCAGGGTAGCCCTTTTGGTACCTTGACTCTTTCAAGGTCAACGGCATTCATCATTGTTCCCTGAAAAAACTCCACAGTCGTGTAGTGACGTTTCAGTAATCCTTCCAATTCCAAATCTGGTTCTTTCCTAAAAAGTATAACACGAATTTTATTACTTGTTCATCATCATCTCGAGGAACCCTGTATGAAACTGCATCATGTTTGTACAATTTTATGGGAAAAATTACCTATTGCTATATACTACTTATAATAAAACCTGTAAAAAATTTAAAAATCTTCTATTTTTGGTCTAAATTTGTTAAATCTATTAGAAAGGGACGCTTCTGATTTTAACTCACCTGTGCAAAAACACCACTTCGACGTCGACGTCTTCACGATCCTCGTGGAGGAAGTCTTTGAGGAAGTGGGAGACGGACTCGTACGTTATATGGCCACAGACCACAATATGCCTATCGCAAACAAATTAAAAATATAATTTCATTTTTCACTGCATAATCTAAAATTTAGCGAAGCGTTTGCATTTCAATCTGCGTTAACACAACATTTCTGAGTCTATAGCAGTGGAAGTAAAAATGTTTGTTAGGTATTAAAAGTAACGTAGATTAAAATGTAGTAGGTACAACTAATAAATTTTCGATGAAAGTTATTGGTTGTACTTATTTCGTTTCGCAACGAAGATTTAGTTTTGAAGACCCAAAAATTTGGATTTTCAATAACCGAGAAACATTGTTTGTGAACTACTGTGTATATCAAATCTACTGAAAATTAACTACAAAATTCAAATTAAAATAATTTACTTTAATGACAACTATATTAGTAAATTGCATAATAATAATTACTGTGAGTGTAATTAAATTAATAGCACATGCAGTTAAAAATTTATATCTAATTTGGATAAAAGGAGTTAGTAAATACACTATTAGTTCATCTACAATTTTGCGCAAAAATTTAAAAAAAATTTGCTCTAAAAGTTAGTCGAAATTGTTAAACATTATGCAACTAATTTAATTAGGTAATCTAATTTCTATAGTCTAATTTTACAGGATGAGCGCCTGTGCACACAGCCTGGCCACGCACATAAACATGCAATTCACACTCTAACAAAAAATTTTTGAAGCATGATTGAGAAGAATCAATAAAACCTAAAAACCTCAAACATGTTCAAAAAAATATTTTATATTAACACCTACATTTTCCAATAATGCTGTTGAAGATTAAGAAGAGGGGGCTAGGTGTACACACATAGAATTGGAAGGAGATATTAGGATGTAATGTTGCGTGCAGGATTTTGATACATCAAAACAAATATTTAAGCTCCATAATACAATGTTTCCTTAACACATCTTTGTTACAAATTTTATTAGTCTAATTGTTAATAATTTTGTGTTAAAGATGCAAAGTATTTGAGTTGGTTCTCACCTTCTGCCTCTTTCATTCTTCAAGGTTCCCCCATATTTTGGCCTAGTCCCAATCAAGTCAATAATCTCAGGAATACAACTGGCAAAAATCGCCTAGACGCCAGCCGCACAAACAAAACAATACAAAGGGATCATTGACAGCAGACCAGAGGCAAGGAAAATTATGTTGAGCCTTCATCAAACTAATTTTCGTTTCGGAAAATCGTTCAAGAAAGGCTCAACAAATCGTAGAAAAAAGTAAACAGTACGTTTTTTTTTGCTATAAGCGCATGTATGGGAAGAATGGTTAAAAGGAATAATTGTATAGGATGTTGAAATAATTTTAGTTTACACATTACCTGTAGAACAACAAACGAGCATAGTCCTATTAGAGGAGCCTTATAGGTAGGTTTATTATATTTTTAATGGAAGCTGATTTACCAAACTTGTTAATCGCATAATGTGGTATGTGACAGTAGTTAATTTTTTTAAAAATTTTTGTAACTGCACCAATCGCATCAATTATTTAACTAAACTGTTAATTTTTCTAGTCTAGACTATTTCAAAATGTTAGCTAATAATCCTAGTGGCCTAACCTTTTTTAATTTTGAAAATAATTTCACTACTCCTTGTTAATGAAATTTCTTGTGCTTGATGCAATTAGTTACATATGCTTTTAATTTAGTTATAAAATGTTAGTTTTTATTTTATTAAAAAATTAAGACGAGAGCACTGTAACATCCTGCACATTTGTGTGAGTACAGCGCGGCCGTGCGTGGCCCTAGCAGGCTGTGCAGGCTTATTTTGGGTGCTACTATCAAACTATGGGGCCCACTAATCTAACCAGGCTTGAAAACATCGTTCTGTGTGCTCTATTAAATTTTTACGTGATGAAATTGAAGAAAAACTGAGTTATGTTTGCAGGTTTAAGTCGAATAAGGTCCGGCACATGTTGTACGTAGGGCGGCACAGCAAAATTTTAGTGAGTGGCTCTGTAACAAAAATGCTTTATAATCCTGCAGTGCTAGTGCAAAAATTTGTGCCCTTTCTTTGTTGCGATGTGCGATGACGCCCTGCATTCAGTGTGCAATATAAAAATACAATTCCATCATCACTTAAAGTTAATCGAAAACAATTCGAATTGGTTCAAAACATTTTAATAAGCACACAGAACAATTCGAATAAGCTATATTATTAGCATGCCAAATAAATAAATTAACAACTCTAATTAAATGGTATTGCTATTAAAAAGTTCACCAAAAATATTACCCTTTAAGTATATAATTCAATTTTGTTTTATTGATGTGCAGCAGTATTAAGTAAGTTTTTGGAAGAAATATTTCGGGGTAAGATTTTTGAAAATTAATTAAAATTACAGCTAGTGCATATATAGCTGTATGTAAAACTGCTACAAACTCAAAAAACTAAAGTAGCTCCATTCTGAGTGGTTATAATTTAAAGAAATGCAGCTTTGTTGAGTTTATACCTGCGTCGCACATCTTTCGAATATGATCCGCCATATTTGGGGCGACTGGCAGCAAGCTCCACGATCTCAGGAATCCAGCTGGCAAACACAGCCTAACAACCCACATACCCCATCAGGCTCCTCCTTGGACCCCATCTATTCTACTCTACTCTACTTTTATATCATATATAACACAAATAGTACCCTGTGCCTTTATTTTACTATTAGGCACTTGAAATGTATTATTTTTTTTATTTCAAATAATTCGGTTTCTTTTTGAATATTTTTAGTTATGTGTTTGTATTGTCATTTTACGTTTTTATTATTAATTAAGCAAGGGGTGGAATAGGAAAGTGATAGTATCAAGATTGTGTTGATCGATAAAGGTTTGTGCATTATCAAAAGTGAGTAAGTAATAGAAAGATATACAAACAAAACAGTTTACCTAAGTGCACTACCAGATAAAAAAAATTACAAAAGAAGTCCTACATCCTACAGTAGTGCCCTTGCAGGCGGCAGCAGGCTGTGTTAATTTTTAAATCAAAATGCTTATATGTGTGCGGGGCTGGCTGTGTTATAATATGTATTACTATTTGTAAAAAAATATATTATGAATAAAGTAAAAAAAAAGTACATGCACCTAAATTTTAAATAATTTTTTTTTTGCTTCTTTTTTAATGCAAGTACTCTAGCACTTACGTACTTACATTAACTTCGTTTTTTTCGTTACACTTTCTATTATATTTGAGAAAGAAATTTGGTTAATCATTATTATTTTCACAAAAATTGAAAAAAAAAGTATTGTTGATTTGTTTGAAACATTAACCACATTTCTTTGAAATGTTTAAAACATTTAGTGTACCTCTTTCCATGCTCTCTCTTGTACTCTCCACAGTATTTGGACCTAGTGCCTACGAGATCTATAATCTCTGGAATGCTACTAGCAAATATTGCCTGCAAAACAAACATTCTCACTACTATTAATAGTGTTATTTTGTAAGAAGGTCTGATGAAAATGTACGTCAATGTTGTGTATTATAGTAAGCATTATGTAAGCTTATTGAAGTAAAAACATTTTTATTAATTACAAATCAGCAAGCAACATTAAAAAATAGAGCAGTGCAACAGCCTTAAAGTATTCATGCATTTTTGTGTTAGATCATACCACATTTAGAGAAAGATTAATGCAGAAAATTTAATCGTCTTATTAACAATACCTAATTATTCCATGATGGGTCATTTGGATAAACAAGGTAAATTTTATGAAAGGATATCGAGGTGAAGGAAGTATCAGAAATTTTTTCTAATAGCACATAAAGACATAAAATATTAATTTTATCTAAATTCTAACAAAAGATTTGTTTTATTTACAACAAGTGTAAGTCGTTGAAAATATACATCATAGAAAAGCACCAAGTTTGATAGCACATGAAAGTAAATAAGAGAACAGGTTTCTGTTTTTTTTCTATTTTTTTTTCTCCAAACTAATTTTTGAAATAATTGAATAAATTTTGGTGTGATACTGTAAGCCAAAAGCACACGACATCTAATTTAATGACGAAATAATTTTTTCTTTAGCTTTGTGAAGTATATTAATTGTATAATACATAATATAATTAATTAAAAATTTGAAACTTACCAATCCGACTAGAAGAAAAAATACTAAAAATGTACGACCAAGTAACGTTTCGCAGTGTTCGTCTCCATAACCTACTGTAGACATTGTTACGATTAAAAAGTACACGCAGTTCCAGTACGACATTCTTCGTGCGTTTTTAAAATCCAACGGATCGCCGGAATTTTCCAACTGAAAATGTTAATTAGAGTTATTAAATTTGGCTCAATTAAAAATTAATTTACCAAATGAATGATTCCAGCAGCGGTAAGCCACACAGATATAAATATCGAAACTAATTGGGCGAGACGTATGGAACTAGAAGTTTTCAAAATGTTTAAATATTGGAGAATGTCTGGTACAGTCATTAATCGCAAAGCACGTAGGAACCGAAGACCTATTAATCACAATTTAAATTAACGCAGGTTTAACAAATTCATTCATCACATTTTCAAGTGGCGCATTCAACAAACATTAATTAATAAGAATAGAATGTTTAATTACCTATCCATGTGCGATCCAAGTAAATTGCGACAAAGGACGGGGGTATCGTGAAATAATCTACGAAAGAATACATTTCTAGCATAAACCATAACTTATCGCTAGCTGCTATAAACTGAAACAAAATATACAATATTAGCTATAAATTATCTAAAAATAATAATAATAAAATTAACAATCGCATAAAATGTATGGGTGGTGTAATAAAAATAAGTAAAAGATGCTAAAATTAGCAAAAATTAACCAAATGCTTAGATGTAACAAGAGGAGAGCAAAATTAACAAATTTTTTAATTTAATGTAGTTTTTTATATAGACGACGCACATGACTAGATTGACGAGGTTTCCATTGGATTAGTAAAAATTTCCTTACTTAAAAGTGCACCATATTATAAATAAAAATTAAATTTTTTTGAATAGTCTTACATTTGCTCATATAGATTTTGTTCGTGACTCTATTTTGTTTAAAAATTATATCTGAATATACAAAAAAAAACAAAGAATTCTGTTTTAGCAATGGGATGGTTACAGTAAAATAACATGTTAGGTTAAAGCTTTACAGTAAAATTCTTTTAGACCGTCCTATTATTTTTTAAATAATAAAAATAGAAAAACCTTCATTTGCAAACTTTCCGAATAAAATAAATATTCATTATTTTCCTATTAGTTTGTTAATGTGCACAAAATTTATTTTTCTCCCTCAAAAATTTACATCATTTTTCAGTATTTCTACTGTTTTTGCAGGTCAAATAAAATTTTCAAAACAATTCGAATAAATATATTTTTTTCTATGAAAAACTGGGCTACATTCATGTAATACTTTTAGGATAAATTAGAGCTTTATAATAAATTGTTTTAGAAATATTGTATTTTATTTAAACAAATTAAAAGAAAATTTACTTTTTGATTGTCATGGTCTTGAGAAAAATAATTTTGCAAATTAATTTGGTCATTTTCAAAAAATTTCCGATGTAGGATTTACCCTCTGAAAATCCACTTCTTATCAATAAAAATTATTTTGGTATTTTTTGTTGTCTTTAGTAGTAGGCGTATTTATAGTACAATTAAACATTTTCAGAACATTTTAAATAAAGGTATTTTTTATGTAAATATTTTTATGAAAACCAAGAGTAAATTTATTTTATCTTAAATTTAGGACAAGTTAGAGTTTTAAAATAATACGTTTCAGGAAATTTGAATTATCTTTTGAATAAAAAAAAATAAAGTTCACCTTTATTTGTCAGCTTTCTGAAAAACATGAATACTATGTTATTTGCCGATTACTTTGTAAAAATTTTCGTGCTACAATTCTTTGAAAAGCCACCTTAACATTTAGAATTATTTTGGTATTTCTGCTGGCTTTACAAGTTGTGTAATATTAGTTGTATTTGCAATTTTCAAATAAATGTAATTTCTATGTAAAAATTTATATGAAAATATTTTTGGCTATATTTTTAATAAAATGGTCAGTATTTTAAACATATCAGTAAATACAAGAACGAATTAGTTTTCAAAAAGGAGCAAAAAGATGACCCTGGCACTGACTCAAGTTGAAGAATTTTAATTTCAACTAAACGTTTACTTAAAAACGGTACCAAATCTAACAAAATTAGATGGATTTTGATCGCCACTTCCATCCTATTGGC
Organism: Rhagonycha fulva; assembly: GCA_905340355.1. Lineage (NCBI taxonomy): Eukaryota > Metazoa > Arthropoda > Insecta > Coleoptera > Cantharidae > Rhagonycha > Rhagonycha fulva. The sequence goes on from HG996556.1 coordinate 45,099,558, forward strand.
ATGGCAGTAAGTTCGAATGAAAAAATTGAAGATTTTAAATTCATTTTATAGTCAATTATTGCGGGCTTAAACAGAATAAACGAGCAAATTGATCTCGATTAGTTAATATCCGATGCCCCAAATGCAATAATTAGAAATGTATTCTTCAAACATTTGGAGACAATAAGCTATTAATTATTATGTGTTGGCATCCCCGAATCTAAGGGGGTGTGGATCTGCCTGGGTGTCTGTTTCGGGCGGCAGGGCTCAAAGGACGCTAAATTAATATATTTGAACTCTTTAACTTAAACTTATTTGATCTTTAAACTCAAATTCTGGAGGAAAATTGAAGCATTGGTAGAGAAAAGCTAAAAAAAAGAAGATATACGTAAATGACATAGATACACAGTACATTACAATTACTTCCAAATAAAGAAGTACTTGATGAAGCTGTACCTTTATTTATCAAGAAATGGCTACAAAAAGTCAAACAGAAATTGTTGAATATACATATGAAGTTGCAATAGTTCACATACCATCTAAATTGGTTTTAGTGCGGTGTTGCTCCTTCTGCAAAAATTGCATTTGAGTCTTTCAGTTTAGTGATAAAAAAAGAATACATTTTGTAAAAGACTACTTATGTCAAGATTTCTTAAATTAAGCATTAAAAGAGTAAAACAGTGGTCAAAATAATATTCCAGTGGAAGTTGAGTATTCAAAACTGCGACAACAGCTGAATTATAGCAATGGACGAAAGATCCATATCAATAGGTAAAAGCAAATGTCAAAATTTTATCAATTTATTCGAAAATTTAACTCAATATTTTTGTCTATCTAATGAAGAACCTATAATGTTACGTTAATGTCAATGTTAATGAGAAGGAAATTTCAACTTTATCAGAAATGCGCTAGAACACTTGATCAATTCAAACAAAAGGCATTTAAAGCGTGGTTTGTGAATTTCCCAGAATTTCCCAACACAAACAGAAAATTAGATAGATGGTCGCTGCACTTTTCAAGTTTAAATAAAAAATATATATTGTCGTATTTTTTTTTGGGATGAAGAAAGGACCCCACTACGGCCTTATGGGTTTTGGGTACCAGTCAAATTTAACCAAAATTTAGGATATTGTAGTTCATAATATGCTGATAAAAAGTGTCAATGGGCACAAAGCCAAAAAATGGACAGTTTTCGAGATATACGGCATTAAAGAGTTAATCTAGTCATTCTATGAAACACACAATGATAAAGTCAAAAACGATACCACCTAGAAAAAAAAATACTGCCGTGTAGAAGATAAAATTCTAAAGAAGATAGCGTTTTTTCCATCGCTCTAGCTAGTGTATTCATAACATAAAAAATTAAACAAAGTCGAAAGAGCGGTTTCTTGAAATTAAAAAAAAATGAATTTTTCAACAAAAAAAAAGTTAAATGAAAAAGTTGTAGAAAATAAGTTGTAGAAAGTTAAAATACTGATTCATTATTTACTTTTTGAGAAAAACAAAAAATGCCGTCAAAATTTGCCGTTTTTGTTTTTTTTCTTAAATCGCAAGAAACCGCATTTTCGACTTTGTTTAATTTTTTAGGTTATGTAATACACTAGCTAGAGTGATGCAAAAAACTTTATCTTTTTTAAAATTCTTTCATCTACACAGCCCTATTTTTTGTTTCCGGGTAGTATCGATTTTGACTTTATCATTGTGTCTTTCGTAGAATGACTGGACAAACTTTGTAATACCTTATATCTCGGAAACTGTCCATTTTTTGACTTTGTGCCCATGGACACTTTTTATCAGCATGTTATAAACTACAATATCCTACATTATGGTTAAATTTGACTGGGACCCAAAACCCATAAGGCTGTAGCGGGGTCCTTTATTTTGCTTATTTTAATTTTATATTTTTATTTTAAAAGTTTATATTAGTGACGCCTCTGGTTGTGATAGCAGAGATGGGGAAATGTTTGATTTTGGAGTGGATTCATTGATTGGCGAACGAGTTCGACCGGATGGTCGGAATTTTCTGAGAAAAAATTTTTTGATTTTGTAAAAGAGTGAAAATTAGAATAGAATGAAAATAAAATTTTGTTGAAGAAAATTGAATATTATTAATTTTAATTTGAATTTGTTTTAGTAAAATTTTATTAACGTGGAAAGGTCGCACGTTATCGAGAAAGAAAAAGTCCGATTGAGCAAGCTGGGCGAAGTTACTTAATAATCCTGCAAATTTATTTTGATAAATTATAAAATTTAAATTTTATTTGATTTTATGAAAATTTAAAGATTGGATTATTTATACGCTTAAAATATGTCAAAACTTTTACAGCAGATAAAAAAATACCTGTGGGTGAAAAGCGTTCGATGAGAAGACCAAAATTAGTTACTCGGGCTTTTCTAGTAGATTAAAATTATAACAATTTCTTTAATATTATATTTTATTTATCTATATTTTTTAAACTTAATATTTTAAATATTTTATCTATAATTTCTATAATTATTTGATTCAGAAAATTTTTCTGTATTTTAATTTTTATAATTTAATGAAATAAAATTTTTATAATAACTACTTGTATTTGTTATTTTTTATGTCAAAAATGATTACTGGCAAGAAAAATTAACTAAGCAATAAAATATACTACTAACGAAACAAAATGTCACTACAACTTACAATACAATATACCTACTGACCAAAATAAAAAATAATTCTGACCAAATTAATAAATTATATTGACCAAAATATTATTATATACTGACAATTTATTCAAAAAAATACTAATCAAAAAATTAGTTGTCAAATAATTTATTTTGGAAACCTTGTATTATCTTTTAAATAATAAAATAAGAAATTGTAGCTTAAAGCTTTAAGCACACTTAAGACGACGCGACACCACACCACACCACAGACAGAAGCCCACAACACACCCACACCAGGCGACGCCACAGCTTGGTAGGGTCCGCACATTTTTGTGTGTGTTGTGGGCTTCTGTCTGTGGTGTGGTGTGGTGTCGCGTCGCCTAAGTGTGCTTAAAGCTTTATTTGTAAATTTCTAAAAATAAAAAATAAATACACAATATTATTTGCTTATTGGTTTGTAAATTTGTAAAAAAGTTAAGGTTTTACTCCTGTGAAAATTGATCCCTTTACATTTAGAATTTTTTGGAATTTTTGGAAAAATCAGAAGTAAATTTTATATTAAATTTAGGGTATGTTTTAAAATAATTTTTTTTTTTAACTGTATTTATCGTATAATAAAATCAAATCACTGTTATTCTCAAAAAAATACATATTATTTGCTGAATAATTTGTATAAAAATTACCTTTTACCCTACTGAAAATCCGCCACTTAACACTGAAATTTTTTTAGGTATTTGTATTGTTTTTTAAGAGAACTGTTAGCATACTTATACATTTTCAGAACATATAAAGTAATTTTTTAGTTAGAGGTTCATAATACATTTTTTAAGGAATTTAGGTATTCGTTTTTACAAATGATTAAAATAAAAATTCACCTACATATGCAAACTTCAGAAAAATACTAAATTTGGCCCTTTGGCAATTAGAAATTTTTTGGGTATTTTGTTATCTTTATGTTAGAAATTTTCAAGATATTTCAATTTTTTACATAAAAATTTATAAAAAAACTAGGAGTAAATTCAATTTACTATTTTAAATTTTTAAATTATTTTTGTTTGAAACTTTAATTTTTCTTTAAAATATCAAAAAAAAATTCAACTTTTTTTTAAAACTTTCCAAATAAAGTAAATATGCATAGTAAGTAGGTACATCATTTGATATGTAATTTGTTATTCTTCCTCAAACTTGCAGTTTACCACCTGAAAATTCACTTCTTCATAATTAGAATATTCAATTATTTTTCAGATTTAGTATAGTACCTATTGTAGAATTGAGCAAAAAAGTTTCAAAAGTTTTAAACAAAATAATTATTTCAACCTCCCTGTGAAAAGCACCCTAAAGTGTTTAGAACTTTTTTTTTGTTGGATTCATAGATGCGATATTGTTCTAATTCAAAAGCTTCTGCATTTTTGAAAGCCGGGTCTGAATCTCGTGAGAGCATCAACAAGTCAGCTTTTTGAAAAACGCAAACTTTTTTTTATAAAAGAGAAACATATACTAAAATAAAACAAAAAGGTTCAAAAGTAGGTTCTAAATCATCCACAATAATAATAATTTACAGAGAATATCTCATTTTTTTGGACAGCTTGTCTAAATGTTTTTTATATTTTACAAATAACAATAGTTCTTAACAATAGGTCTTAAGGATCAATTTATAAATTATGGACAGTTTTTATGCGGAATTTAATTCTCAATATTTGTAGAATTCACTAGTATTTCTCAGTAAGTACAGCATTAAAGCTATAATTTTGTTACTGGTGATGTATCGCGTGAGTTGCGTGGGTATCTGTATTAAGCGACATAACACTAATATAATTATTGAATTTCCAAAGTCTATATTTTGTTGTTTGAAAAATTATTAAATTAATTTTATAAATTTGTACTTGAAAATGTACTAATTACAGCTTTTATGAATATTTTAAAAGTTTCTTATTTCTTTTATATATATTATATTATGTCCTTTATTATAAATTAAAAATCATTTAGGTTGACTTGTATAGTCCAAGTTTAACCGGTAACTATGGTTTAAACTCGGATTTTGACTATTGTGATTGGTTAATCTACAGTTTAAAATTTTAAACTACATCTATACAAGTCACCCTTAATAATTGCACTATTAATTTGATCAAGCATAACAAAATGCTAAAATTTTTCTACTCATTTAAGCCTAGTAAGCTCATTACAGGTAAGAAAGGATTTTGGTGGTAAAGACCCCGAGATTTATTATCTTCTTTATCAACTAGTCCGGTTTAGAAATCTCTTTCTTTTTGTAATTTAATGTTTTAGGTTTGAATCTAACGCTTTTATAAACAATTTATAATCTAAAAAAGAATGCAAGATCAGACATAAAAGCTTTTTAGGAAAACTTGTGAGGGTAGATAAAAAGACACAATTATATGGTTTTTATTAAATGAAAAACGAATTTGTTGTACACTTACGTGCCAAACAAAAATTGATGTCTTAATGGAGAGCAAAAATATTAAATTTACTCTACGTCTTAGAAATTAATAAATCAAAAAGTATTCGATAAATTATTAAATAAACAAGACGATATAGGTTACTCTATTATTAAATATCTTTCATTTCAAAGACCTTAGGTCATAAAATATTTAAGAATTATGTTTTAGTTTTCTAAAGTAACTGTTCAAATAATAAAATTTTTATTTTATTTAAAATATTTAGGCCGCAAACACTCTAAACGTTAGTGTTTTTAAATATTTAACAATATTGAAGGAATTTTTGATATTACGTTGTAAACTGTAGTAGAATGTAGGATTTTATAATTAAACGTAAACAATCTGAGTAATTTGTTATTATGAAATTGATCGATCTCAAACTTCACTAAAATTACTGGCTGTAGCCGGAAGCTTTGCATGTGCTGATTGCTCGCTGAAGCTAAACAGACACCGGATGCTAAGCTCAGCTGAGATTTATACTTTAACATGTTCGTGTGTTCGTTCAGTTTAATAGGAACTATAAAACTATGAGTTCAGTCTTTAAGAGATTTAGTAGGGTAGTTCTTGAGTTTTAAACTCACTCCAGTGGAACAGAATCGCACAATAAATATTTTGATAGTATCGCCCGGTGTCTTTTTTCTCGTGTATCGGGTCTTCGATAAAACAATTAGAAATAATTGGATTTCGAAATTGAACTATTGGCCAATTTTCCACGTGAAAAATAAAAATGAAAAGAATTATAAAAATGTCAGTAGGTACATTTTTAACCTCTCATTTAATTTTTGGTAAATATTAATACTACAAATATTTGCCGAAGTAAATACCATTAATCAAATACTTTATAAAAGTTCTTCATAGCGAAAAGAAGTGTCAAGCTAGTATAACAAAATCTTGAATTTTGAGAATTATAACGATATAATTTACGAAATAGAATTAAAATTAGCGTCTGAAGATGGCCTTAATAGTTGATGTTTTTTTGGAATGCTTGCTATGTTATCAACATTCAAAGTGATCTATTCCCTAATTATAATTTTATGAAAATGTATTTTCTTAGTAAATTAAATTTGAGAGCTACATTTCCCACAAAGAAATTTAAATATCGCTAATTTCCTGATTAATGAGATTAAAATTACAACAACCGCTCAGAAGTGTTCTTGACTTGTTATAATATAAGATATATTTTTTAAATTCTACAACACAAAAAATTTAAAATTGAAAAAATAGTATAAAGAACTTCTTTCAAAAATTGTTTTTGTTGCACTATCTCTTAGAAGGTCGTTTTCTAAGCAGATTGCATGCTATAAAAACGTCGATTATGAAAATTTTTCTTTAATATTCTATTATTATTTGTCTTATTTTTTTTTATTATTTTGTTCTATTTTAATTGACTGTCATAGATTGAGATGAAACTTTGCTAGCTTTGCTAATTTTCAAATTATTAACCTCACCTCAATTTATATATTAAGAATACAATTAAGAATTTTACAACCAAGTTTTATATTTAGTAGGTACCTACTGTTAATCTTGAGATATTGAGAAAATTTGTTAAAATTTATTTCACGGAAACTTAGGAGTGAGAGTGACGCGCACGAATGGATTCTTAAACTATTTTCAAGGGCACAATTTGCTTACCTCACAAGGGCGCTAAGGAGCAAAATATTTATTTAATTACTGTAAAACCGTTTATACAAAAAAATTGAACATTTTACGGCTTGAAATATGAACAAAACAAACAGATAAAGTGAACATCAATCATAAGATCACAACTGTAACCACCAGGATGATAACGAAAAAATTCAAACTATTGAATGCAAAGTTAAAGTAACACTTCCATCCAATAACGGTGTTTTTACAACACAATTTATGAAAGAGATTGATTATTGTGTTATCAAAGTTTCACAGTTTAAACCCCAAGTACCAACCTAGTGAAAAAAATGAAGATGAAATAGAAAACGAATTAATTCCCAACTTTTGTTAAAGTTTGAAAGTTGTACTTAGATTTATTTTCAGCTTTTTTTAGATTGTTTTTATTAGTGTTTAGTTCTTTATTGACTATAAAAGTCTAGTGACAGTGGGAAACGATCTACAACTTTACAAAGAATGGCTATAAAATCTACAAATTAGTTTCCCAAATGATTCAGTGCAGGGTGTGATCACGGTAATACTTTTTGTTATGGAAATATCCTGCAGAAGCTTTTGGTCGAGGCGGAGCTTCGTCATATTTGCATTCATGAAAAGCTCCGCAAGTTGTAACCAATTTATCGAATTTTTTAAACCAAATAAATTTCATGTTTGTGAAAGATGTCACACACACCCATATTCGTTCTCGTGATAAATAACACGGATATTGCTAACTTTTGAGGAACACGTTCGCAGAAACTGAAATTTTTTTAATTTGATATATCGCCGAGGCCAAAAAAATAATTAATAATTATTTTTGGCCCAAAAAATAAATAAGCCAATTTTTTCTAATATATGAAAATCTAAAATTAGAAAGAGTTCAAAGAGATCTCTTGACAAAATGAAGAGCGGAGGAACTGATTCAGAAACAAGTGCTGACTCAAATTTACACTTTTAGATTAAATATAAATAAAGTTGTATTAAAGAAATTTCAGTTTACTGAACTTAAAATTTTGTTACTTACTCTTATACAAAAATAGACCATAAAAAATATGTTGAAGGCAAGGTCGATCTGTTGCGTGATATTGCTGCTCCATTCTTGGCAGCGCTCCACTTCGTCACTGAAACAATGCAATTTACTAATTACCATAACTTAATAAAGTTTACATTAAACATTTTAACACTTGGTTATGATATTTTCGCAACTAAACAACTCAAACATTAGTAGTATATTTTTGATTTACGATTCAGCGTAAAGCTTACTCACCTGGAAGTATCGATGAAGTATATGATAAGTGAAGCGATGCTTAGCATAAAGACTAACACAACCTGAAAAAAAAAAACGAAAAATTAGGTCAAAAATAATTGTGATTCATAAATTTTGAGCTTAAAGCTAGGAGACGTTTGTGGGGGTGAACAAGTTTTATTTTTAAATTAAAACCGAAAGTTCAATAGTTTGGAAAATTGGAGATCTTTAAGAATCATGAAGAAAATGTAGCTATCCAATATTGACTCACTCAAGTGAAATCTGACACATCAACGAATCTTAAACATACAAACCAACAACTGCTTAATGTGTTTACTTTCGTTTTTCAAGTGGTTTATATGTTATGAACACGCACAGAAAAGGAAAGTGCAAACATAGAAAATTGGAATGCTTGATAAAATGAAAATTTAATTTTAAAATTTCGCTCTTTGATCCAAAACTGCAGAAGTATAGCGAATTATCTTCTGTGTAAGTTTCTTACACGCGTTACGGTGAAACTCTGAACTTTTCCCACGGTTTAGTTATTTTTGAATTTGCAAAAACAGATATCATCATTTATTGATGACGTTTTAAAACTGTTTTCAATTATGTAACAAAATTTATGCCACACCACGTCTACGTAGTATTTTACTAAACTTTAAGCCAATGTGACGTAAATCCGATTTGATTTAAAAACAAAATGACAATTTCTGTTCCATCAATTACGACTGTGAAATGCAAATGAGATTATGATTTAAATTACTATTTTTACGAGTTTGCATAGTCATTTAGGTTTTAGGTAACTTAGTGCACAGTGGCTATTTTTAAATATCAATTTTCTAAAAACCCTACATTGATAGCTATTCGCTATCCGCTATCGGTTCAATCCAATTAAATTAAAAAGGTTAAACCATATGTAGGTAAAATAATTCAAAGTGGTTTTCAATTCGTAAAGAATCAATTTTGGCTTTTGTAGATCAAAGTTACTTATTAATGCTATTTATAATTCTCGCCTGTAAATACACAATCGATAACTTGGTTTAAGTTTGACCTAAAGATTTTTCCAATTTATTTTTTCAAAAGTTGTAGAGACGCGTGCGTAAGTTTGGTAATAGCACGTAATGGTTAAATCATCAAAAAATGTAAAACGATTTTTTGGAACCGTCACATGGGATTATTCAAATTGTTAAAAATACCGGTAATCTATCAAATATAACTTAAAGTAGCCATTTAACTTTTTGTTTTAGTTCTTAAACTTCTCTCTCGAATATTTTATTGTACCATCCCTAAAAATCACATTTTTATATCTTTGATACAAATTTTATAAAATAATTTGGTTTTTGTGAACTTGATCTACCGTTGAGGCTAATGTCACATTGTAATGGCACATTGCAAAATGTGATAGTTATTATTATTATAATACACTACATTCAATAAATAAATAATTTTAAATAAATATATATGGGTATTATTTATATATTTAGGTACTTATTACATTTTTACAACAAACTTTTTTTATGATACACTATACAAAACCATGTTTTTTCTATCGGGATACCCGGGTGGCTCATACGTGTTCTTTTTTTCAAATGCAAAATTTTTTAAGTTAAAATATTTTTAAAAATATGTAGAATGCAAATTTCGATAGAGAATCTGTCAAATCATGGGGATTCGAAAAGGTTTTGGTCAATCTTTAAATAAAAAAAATTATTTAACAAAACGTACGCCGATGGGTACCCGGGTACCCGGGTGGCAACACAAGGGTTAATGGGTACTAGAGAAAATTAAAAATTACGGAAATTAAAATAAATCAGATTTCAATCAAATGAATAAAAATAAATTTTCTTGTAATACTGAAAATTTTGCTTTGCTATAACTCTAAAATAAATTATGCACTCTATCCATACGAGCATAAAATTGTTATGGTTTACTTGTAAGTTAACAAGATTTCATAGTTATAATGACACGAATCCTTGAGGTCATTCACTAGAAGAAGCAACTAGGTTTATGATTAATTCCATATTTTATTATATTCACTTTTTATTGCTGTTAAAATCACAATTTTCCAGTAAAAGTTTCCACCCTATTGATTATAAAAGTTTAGTAGACAGCCGTAAAATATATTCTTTCAGCACCACGAAAATCAATTCAAAGCTACAGAAAATTTTAATTAGTTCCGAACACCGAGTTTACAACAAATTTTTAAGTAACAGTAACTTAACGAAACTATGCAAGCATGTAATGCAATTTTCTGTTAAGAGAGAAGCAGCTCAACCACATCGCTGTGTAAGAACCCATATTAACTCTAGGGTCGTTTGAAATGCCTGTCTTGATCAATTAAACTTTGCGAGTTGCTCACAAACTTGTAATCAATTCAATTAATCTTGAAATCTTAACAGTTCATCTGCACTTCACATTATTTAAAATACCCAAATTTATCATGAATTTGCTGTATTTTTTTACCAGACCGTCGGTGGTGTGGCTTTGAAACAAAATTATTCTGGAAATTTGGTGAGATGGGAAACACCCAAATATATCTATTATGTAAATAAAGAGTAGTATTTTTGAATACAGGATAAATCAAAAGTTTTCATTGTATGTATTTCTGACCTTTCCGAAAACTTTACATATAAAAAACAGATCAACTACGTCCATTTAGTTTCAATAAAATATATGTATTGGTTTTCTGAACCGTAAAAATCCTAGTTAATGCGAGGTAGTTTGCAAACTTATTGAAATTCGTGGGACTTAATGCATATTGAAAAACTCTCATTGGTTTGTCCATTCATGCGATTACAGAGCCTATCAACCAAATTAACAAAATTAAGAGCTTTTTATTTACATAACTACTCTAATCTGCAGCATTGTCATTACCATTTTAGAGTGGTACAAAAATATGTATATATATTGGTAGGACAATTAATTTTTAACCATTTTATCAAATATTGAGCGTATGAATTGAAATGTCTCAATTTAGAATTGCTTTCTTTTCAAAAATATAGGGCACCTCAGCTTTACAGAAAAAACTAGAACATTTTATTGAACTGGATAACATCCAAGTGCTACAAAGTCGCGTGTCACAATTATCAATAATTTAACTTATTAGTTATTTATGGTAGTCCATCACGACATCAATAGTGGCTTGTTGTGACTGCCGATTGTGATACGGAGTGGAAACTTAGGGTTGAATTGTCCTAGTCCATTTCTGAGCTTTAACTCTGCAATAAAATGCATTAAGTAAATTACAATTTAACAAAAACAACTTTTGTTTCTTAAATTCTTTGAATTCATTACTCTATTCGTTTATTTATAAACTTGAAGTTTAATTTAGGTTCTTCTTCATTTCTAATTAATTACTTCCATTTGTTTTGTCAAGTGTCGCAACTTGCATAGCTTAGACGGGTATCTCTTCGTAATCATAATCAATGATCTTACAATTTCGTATTTGCATGAGCTATCTTATCCCTTGTGTATTGGAGAAAAAAGAGAAGAAGCTGGAAACTAATACGTTGCGTTTGGAACATGAAGAAGATCAATGCTGGGGATTAAATCCGGCTAGGGAAATGTAGAACACGGATTTGATACATAATACCGATTCTTACGCTAAACAGTCTTCAAGAGGAAGCTTTCATTCAGAACGACGTGTCACAAGCTTCGTTTCTCTTTGGTGCGCATTCCTTAAAGCATTTTCTCCAAACAATACACACCCAGAAAATTCCTTAAGGCTGAGTATATAATATAAACTTTTAATATGCAGTTCAAATAATATCATCCAGATTTAATGGTTTTCGGGCAAAGATTGTGATCTAAAATATGTCATTTTCTTTGGCACACGAAGAGTTCAGATTTTTAGATCTTTGTTAAACGTTTCGTCCTTAATATGCCATCTTTTCTTCTCGCAATACAATTCATTTATTATTTCCTCTTTTTTACAAGCGTTTACTGCCTGCCGAGCTATTCTTTGCAATAAAATAGCAAAGCTTTTCATAAAATCACACATAATACAGAATAACTTGTTACATCATAAAAGCTCGCAATAATTGTTAAATCAAAGGATTAACGACCCATTTGAAAATTTCAATTTAACCGTGAAGTCGTTAAAATGTTTGATTAAAAGGTAAATTAGAAATATTTTCTATAATAATGAAATTTTATACGACACACGATTTTAAGAATTAATCCTACTAATTACTATAACAATTCGGTCAAACAGGCTAAAACCTAGTAAAGTAGTTAATATCCTTGTAAAAGGATATAAAACAACGTGTCCTACAAAAGGAGAAAGAGTAGCAGGATGGAAGATCGAGATCAATACACTCCTGACCCAGAATTCTGCAAAAGCTCTAACTTCCATTCACTCACACTGAGACCTACTCAATTGAGAAAATACGTTTTTGTTACGCTTATTTTATTTTATCCTTTCCACGGTGACATTCCTAATTCTTGTTAGTAACGTCAAAATTTATAGACACTTTCATTTTAATTACGAATCGTGTAAATTGTTGCAAAAACTGAAACGCTGCTGCTCTTTTAATTATAAGATGCTTGTGAAAACAACAAATTCAGCTTTGGAGAGCTTTAATTTAACGATTTATTTATGTGAAATAATTAAATTAAACATAAATTTCAAATTTTTAGACGGAAAGGCGTCTACGAGGTTAATTGTAAAACTTTGCAATTAATTAGTAATAGATGATTAAATGAGCTGTTCAAGAAAAGCACACACTTGGGTATGATCTTTGATATTACGTGAAGGTTGTTGACCGTACGCCAAATGGTCCTGCTGTGGGGTAAAACTTCGAGATGGAAGAATCGACTACTTCAATATTATTTTGCAAAATTTATTTTTATTCCTTTTTTCTAGCGAAGAAGTAAGCAGTGGAAATCAAAAAAGCACTGAATCCATCCTTTTCATAATAAGATGTGAAATTCTGTTCCATTAAATTGGATTATTTCCGGACTTGAAGTTTTTTCAAATTTATTGCATCATTTGTGCTGAATAATGCAACACCAGATAATTGTCTGAAAATTAATGGTGAGATCGAAAATTTAATCGGATTTTAAATACGTTTTTGAACACGTATTTGACCACTAAGCCTTTCGACTACCCTTTCGTGCGAAAGAATGTTTTTAGTCGTTTTCCTTAGCAAGTACAAATTTCGGTTAGATTATTTTGAAAGCAATTAAAGGTTTGATATTATTAGAACGTAATGAAAACTCCATTTAGAAACTAAATTGATTTTGTAGGGCGATTCAATGGTTATACGCAGACGTTCGACATTTCCAAGGATAAAGGATGTCCTCAAAATGTCGTTGCATAAGAGCATTGTTAAAAACTCTCAGAAATTAAACACGTTTTAGTGATAATGCATATTAAATTAATGTAAATGCAGCACACAAAACGACTTTTTTTACGGTGGCTGCCAAAGGAGCTAAAGCTTGTTGAGAAGCAATCTCACATGTGCGACAAGGACCCTTAATAAATAAATTACTAAGCGTAAAAAATAATTACTGAAAAGTGCTTTTTGCAACCATTTCTACATTTATCGTAATCACTTAACCCTTAAACTTAAAAACATTGTAGGTGCTTTTAAAGTGCATCTTAAGTAATCACTTCTATTATTTCAGAACATATACGTAGTTCTTCTTCCGAGTTTCCGCATTCCGTTTATTTTTACAGTCTAAAGAACGTAAATAAGATTTTGTGTTGATATCACAGGAAATGTTACATATTCTGCATCTAAATTATTAGTTTATATGTATAGCTTTTACGATCCTGAGCGTGAACTTCAGAACAAAGGAACAAAAACGTGCAGGAAGCATCAAGTTAAAATGAAAATACTTCGTAATGCTTGAATTTAATTATTTTGATGGAATGGAAAAGTATGAGTTTGATCAATACGAATTGAATGCACCACCTAAAGCGATATCATTCCGAATTGCCACGTCCCAAATAGAAAAGGCTGAGGTAATTTGTCAGGTCATTTATGATGTAGCGAAAATGAGAAAAGCAATTTGTGAATGAAAAAGGATTGAGAAAAGATGAGGAAGACGGAAAATATTGTTTTAATTGAATCAGGAAATCGGGTCGAATACTAATCAAAACTTTGTGTTGTTCGTCATGCGAATCCACGGGACTAAACAGCTTGAGATGAATTTTCTTTGACAAGCCTATAAACAACTTAAAGGCGTTTGCAAGGAGTCCGGATGGAGCTTCCGAAAATGTAATCTTATCATACTTAAAAATAAAGTTTTCAGGTTATAATTTTACGTGTCAAAAAAAAAACTGAAAACTGGATATGAAGTTTCCTCGTATAAGTTTAACTTTTTTTCTCATAAAGTACGAAAACATGAGAAGACTTTCGTTAAGTCCGATTTTTGGGCGATAAATTTGAATAAACTCCTGGGTGTTCGTTGGGATGCAAGCTGCGTAACTAAACAGAAGAATTTGTGAGAACATACTAGGTTCGTGATGCTTTTAAAAATGATTTTCTTATGTGTTTACTAACCAGGCGAAAATAATTTTGTTGTTTTTTGCTCACTCTTATAAAAATTAAGGGAAAATCTTATTATAATAAGAGTGATATTATTGATAATTGAATGAAATGTACTTAAGTTGATTAAAATTTGTTTACTGTTTTTAATAAAAATTCAGCAGAATTTGATAAATTCAAAAATAGAAAAGTCCAAGTTTTGATTGTAAATTGCTTCATTAATTTTACTGTCCCTCTCTTGCTCTTTTATGGTTAAATAGTCTAAGTATGGACTCAATTTTGGCGCTACCGGCGCGTCGCTGAAAGAGCGGTTTACATAGATAAACGCAAAAAGAAAACCAATAGCAGTTAATATTTTGTTTCAAAAATAACAACTTTTTCTATTTTGATCTGTTTTACCCAAAATTACCCAAAAACCGATGATGCAAATCGCGGATATTTTATTGCTGAGTCTGCGTACTTCAAAACGCTGTGAAGTGTCGCTTTGTCCGAAATAAGATATAGATGTTACACATTTAAGGTTCTAAAGTAAATCCCCTAATGAAATATATTCCATTTATCTTCAAGTCCATATATTTATTTGAGCAGTTCAGTAGGTAACACATTGTAAAATATTCTTAGTAGATAATAATCTTTATTCTTCCTGTGCTCGTAAAATCCTGACAGTTTACCGAAACTTCGATTGATATCACTACCATTAAATTATTTAAGTAAGTTATCGTGATTATCGTTTAAAGAAAGACATGGCATTACATTTGCTAACGTTGAGTTCTAATTTGTTCGTGATGCATCAACGCTCCACTATACTTATGGCTTCCGAAAATGATAAGCAATCATCGACTAAAGAGATCACTTGATACAATTTTAGGTTGAAAGCGTCAAGTAAAAATTAATTGCATCGGCGATACCTTTGATAAATACTCTTCAATCATGTAGAGCTCAACGATACTAAACGACCTGTGGCCGCCACCTATCTACGCCAATGTCTAACCTAACAATTTTAAGCTTCATTTGCACATCTATCTATGATAAGTTAATTTTATCGGTATGTTTAAAGTTACACCCAGCTGTACGTTTCTTTGACTCAAGAAAAATAGTTTTAAAATCGTTGACACCCCGTTCCACCCAAAAAAGAGTTCACCCTCCATAATCTTAAGTAAGGATATTTGAAATATTTGGAAACCAAGTGGGGTCCAAAGGGTTCCAAATTTAATATCCAAAACTGGTATTCATTATCAACATAAAAACACAATACAAACAAAAAAAATTAGAAATTAAATCAGCATAATTCCAAAGATTTGTAAAGAATTTTATCCCCCCTCTCTTTACCAACATAAAAATCCTCACGTTAATAATGGACATTATATTTGTAATGCCTTTATTTAATACGACAATGTAATAGAATCTTTTCGTGGCAATTACCAAATTGGGTAATAAACATTTTTTTTTTAAATTTTAATTTGCACATCTAATAAAAAAACCAAATCAATTCGGAATAATAAAATGTTACTTTATATTTTCAATAAAATACATTTTATCTTGGTACTGAACATTGAAGTAATTATTATGCAATAATTTTATAATGAGATTAAGGCGCCTCTCTAATAGCTTGAAATGCAGTGTCAAGATTGTGCTGTTAATAATAAATATTTTAAATGATTTACAAATTATTAATAAGGTACAAAATATAACTATTTTAGTAATGATTTTTTTATACGACTGAAGATATAGCCAATAAGCTTGAAATGACGTCATATGGTACGATTAAAATTAATTTTTTAAATTTTATATTATTTAATTATTTCATTCGTAATAAAAGTAATTAATAGTTGGGAATTTTTAAAAATTTATGTATGAAATTAATTTATGCATTACTTTTAAACATGCGATACATCGCTTGGAGTTCTTTGCTAAATTTTTATTTTTGACTGGACATGATTTGCTGAATTACAATTAGTACTTTTTTCATTAGGTAAAAATAATAAAAAAATTTTAAAAATTCTAAAAATGTATCCACGCAACAAAGTCAAACACTTTCTACCAAAACAAGACTATAAAAAAATTCGTTGTAAAACGCAAAGAAAATTGTCGTAAATGCTCGTTTATAGTACTATTTACTAAAATTTATAGGAATATTTAATACAATTGAAAATTACTATATTGTGTAATAATTTGCACTACAATTTGTAGTTATTTTTACTACAGAAATTTTCTACAAAATCTTATTGTAAATCACTACTATCTAGTTATCACAAGCCAACTACAAACTGTAGTAATTTGTGCCACAATTGTAGTACAAATTGCTATACATTTTATTTAATGTTGTAACTTTACACAAAAAAATAGCTATTTGTAATAGAAAGTTGGAAAAATGACACTTTTCTACGTGTATCACACTTGAATTTTTCCAATTTTGTTTGAATTAGAACAAAAATTAAATTAACATTATTAAAGTACATTATTTTTAACTAACGGTGAAGATATGACGGATTTACAACCGACATGGTAGAAAAACATTAAATTACCAAAGCATTACAATTCCAAATATGCACAATTACATTTTTTTTAAATAGATAAATTTTTTACTTTCCAAATGCGCATACCGCAAGGAAAATTAAGTCATTTCCTAGATGAACTGTCCTAAATACACTTAAAATGTTGATTAAATCAATGCAATCAAAGATTAAGGGTGACTTGTATAGATCTAGTTTAAAATTTTAAACTGCAGATTAACCAATCACAATAGTCAAAATCCGAGTTTAAACCATAGTTACCGGTTAAACTTGGACTATACATATATATTCATGAATTCGTCCATCATCTTTAAAAAAGTTTTATAATATTAATAAATTATAAATTGTAATCAATGAAACCAGGAAAAAGAAAACATCCCGATCAGGAACTAAGTACCTACAAGGAAACCATGCAAATAAAATAAAAAATCATAATTTATAAATTATTCAAAATGTTTCAACAAAAATTTGAAATAAACAGCTTTAAACTTTTTAAGGGCATTAAAATTCCAGCTCTCCTGTTAATATTACTCAAAACAGTACTAAAACTTTAAAAATATTGCCTGATGTAGCAGTAACCACTAATAAGTTTTAGCTTTGAAGTTAGTTATTCTAATAATTCATAAAATATTTCATGAAAACAAGAAACATTTTGCATTTTACTTTGCAAACACCAAGGTCGTACTTGTAAAGTGCAAAATTACAAAATCTGTTCAACAAATTTTAGTGATAACGGCATTGCATTCAGCCTGCAAATAAATTCTATTCAGATAAGCAGTTTTAATTTATTTTATTGCACTTTACCATTTTTATTGCGACAATCGACAAGTATTTTAAAATTTCTGTTTTGTTAAATAAGTTTTAATTAGTGAACGTTAAAATGTATTATTTAAAGTGTTTTGTTGTGTTTTTTATTGTGGTTTTGCAAGTCAAATGTGACTCTAACCGAACTTTTCCCGATGATTTTAAATTTGGAGTTGCTACGTCAGCGTATCAGATTGAAGGAGGATGGAATGCACATGGTATTTGTCTATTGATTTCTTGAAACAATAAATTATTAAAACAAATTTTTTATTATTTATAGGGAAAAGTGAAAACATTTGGGATGCAGTAACTCATCAATTTCCAAATTGGACTGCCGATTCCAAAAATGCCGATGTTGCTTGCGATTCTTATAACCTATGGCAACAAGATGTGAAAATGATTAAAGATCTTAAAGTAGACTATTACCGTTTTTCGTTATCGTGGTCAAGAATATTGCCAAATGGTCACTCTAATTATATTAATCGTGAAGGAGTAAATTACTACAACGATCTTATAAACGAATTAGTATTGCACGGTATCGAACCAATAGTAACATTATATCACTGGGATTTACCCCAATATTTTCAATATCTGGGTGGCTGGGTTCATCCTGTTGTTGCAGATTACTTTGAAAATTATGCAAACATTGCTTTTAAACTTTTTGGTGATCGAGTTAAAAAATGGATTACATTTAATGAACCGTTTGAAATATGTGATGGCGGATATGGAGTAGGACGACGAGCACCTCTCGTTGAGGCAAGTGGTGTAGGCGACTACTTGTGTGGAAAAACAGTTTTACTTGCTCATGCTAAGGCCTACCATAGCTATTACAAAAACTTCAAAGCTTCCCAAAAAGGTAACTTGAAAATATTAATTGTATTTCTCTAATAAGTGAATTGTAACTTCAGGAACAGTTGGAATAACAATTAGTGCGCATTGGTTTGAGCCTAAAACGGAGTCATTGGAAGATACACAAGCAGCAGAAAGAATGCGACAGATGAATGTAAGGATCAATAAATAAAATGTTCACAGTATCTAAGATTACATTTTCAGTACGGTTGGTGGTTACATCCAATTCTATCAAAAAGTGGTAATTATCCCAAAGTAATGATAGATCAGATCAGGTTTGTTAGTTTAAGCGAAAATTACACGAGATCGCGTTTACCTGAATTGAGTGAAGAAGAGATAAAGTTAATTCGTGGAACTACTGATTTTTTGGGAATAAACCATTATACAACCAAATTGGTTAGCCACTCAGAAGTGAAAATGGAACATCCTACATCTGCTGCAAAGGATACATCCGTATTAGTAGAAGTGGATCCACATTGGCCAACAAGTGCAGCCAAATGGATGAATTCGGTTCCTTGGGGGTTTGGCAGATTGTTAAATTGGCTTCGAGTTGAATATGATAATCCTCTAATTTATATTACCGAAAACGGTTTTGGCGATTCTGGTGGTCTAATGGATTATGAGAGAGTAAAATATATAAGGGTAATCTTTAACAAACATTTCTGCAATTTTATTGAAAATTTTATCTTAATTTTAGGCATACTTAGATGTATTGTTAGACGCTATCCATTTGAACGGATGCAACGTAAAAATTTATTTTGCTTGGAGTTTAATGGATAACATGGAATGGGAGGATGGATACACGTAAATTCAAATAATAATTCATTTATCACTAAATAATAACGATATTATTTTAGAGTAAAATTTGGACTGTATAACGTCGATTTTGAAGATCCAAACCGAGCAAGATCAATCAAAGCATCTGGAATGTATTACAAAAACATTGTTGAAAGCAGGAATCTTAATGATTTTTGTGAAAAATTATGTAAATAAAAGTTAAATACTTTACGACTGATGTAAAAGCTTCAAATTAGTTTAAAATTTTATTATTATGTACTTTACCTTTAATTTTTCTAAATAAAACTTGAAGTCATTTATTTGTTTTCAGTTTTTATTATTTATTCGCTGAATCCTGTACCTGCTTTCAGAGCTCGAATAAGAGTAAAAAATTTATAAAATAATTAAAATTTTATAATTAAAATACATTAAGAACGTTTTTCGTTGAACCATAAACACTTTCAGTTCTTTTTCTTACCGTTCCCTATCAAGCAAAATGCAAAACGTATGACTTTTCTTTTCCAGGTCAAAGTTATGAAAAAAAATGGCCGCAATAATTTTATATTATTTTCAAAAGTTCTTCCCAGTAAGAGTATTCTCAATGGCTAGAATTGCAACCGTCGTGAGGGAAATAGTCGTAGTGATTATTGGAAGATATTTTCAAAAAAATCACGTCCTGAAAAATACTTAGGTTTCTCGATGCTCATGAATTCTCAGGCCGCATTTAAAATATCAGATTTTTGCAAACACCGAATAACCCCAAGTTGTGAACACAAAAAGCATCTATTACTATTTAAATAAAGAAGTAACTTAAATATTTTATTTGCTGAACCCGAAAATTTCATCGTCTACTTTGGGATTTCAACAGTTTCGTTTGACATTTATGAGAATTTAAACTTTTAAATCTTTCTGTAATACCAACATGCTGTTTACTTAAAAAGTAATCAAGTAATTTTTGGATACAAATTAACAAATTTTCACACCACAATTTCTAGGTCTAAATTATTAATCGCTTGTAAAACAGTTTGGAAATGAAGTAATTAAAATGAATTTCTTACATCTGGCATTCTGTGGAAATTTATGAAATTCACGATACTTCAATTAAGCTATTTGCTATTACTTCGAAACGACCACCTTTTGAATAAGGTCAGACATAATGATTAAGGATGTTTCGTAATATATACGTGTTGATTGCTACAAGAATCCCTCAATATTGAATGTATGTAGGTCAACAAGATGGTTCTAAAGAGACCCGTCGAAACTTGAGTACTATTATATAGAACATGCAATACAACTTACAATTTAGCAAAAGCACACTTTTTATATTAAACAAGGGAATTTTCTTTAAAATGCTGATAATGTTATATTGCTCTGCACACCATTAAATATGTTGCCTTATTTTTACAAAATCGTATACAGCAATCGTGAAAATAGGTGATATCCGCAAAACCATGATAACAATTCAAAATTGCGGTTGTTTAAATAGCGGAAATTAAGTATTTTATCTGTGTGATTTCCTGATTTAATGATAATTAAACATGGCATTTGGTTCCTTTGGTCCGTTAGATTTATGCAGTTGGAAAGTGTTCAATTTAATATTGACTTTTTTATTTTTAAGACTTATTCGGTCTGTTCGTAACGCATATAGTAGGATTGCAGATCTGTAGTGGTTAGTGGTAAGAACATTATTTGCAGAGTGAATGGGGAACTGACTTTGTACTTTCATTAATTAAATTTCGGAACTACATATTAAAGAAAAAGTACTTAATATTCAACCAATCGCGATAAAATTGCAGCAACTATTTTTACTTTTATATAAATTTATATTCATATTTAACCAATTCAATATAACATAAAGCGAACATTTTCATAAATTTTAATGTTAAATTAACATTACTAAATGTAAATGTTACTATTTAGTAACTCATATTATATATTTAACAAGTTAATATTCATATTACTTTAAAATATTTTAACCGGTTATACTTCATATAACATTTTCAATTTTTAGGTTTTACGTTTATCAATATTATTTACTGTAGGGTTTCAATTTTCATTTACCAATTCGCGTTGGATTTGGATCTTACTCCTTAGTAGATTTATATTTCATTTTATTTTTAGGCATTTACTATTGGTTTATAATTTCATTTAACAATTCGCGTTGTATTTGAATTTTCATTCCTTTAGTAGGCCAATAATTTTTTGTGGTCAAAGTAGGTACTTAATTTTTTATTTTTGCTTGTCAGTTTGACTTGAAATTTTTTCAAAATGTATTTTTTTTCCATGTTTTAGGCTTAAATTTGAATTGTTTTATGGTTTTTACTTGTATTTTATTTTCTGATAGACTCCAAATAGGGATTTATTTCATATGTAAGTTTTTTAAAATAATTTTTTGAAATAATTTTACTTAATAATTTATTTTCAGATTTAGATTTTTTTTTTTTATATATTTTGTATGTTTTTATATTATATCTATCCGATTAGCTGAAATAACAGCGAAACAATATTGTCATAGATTATATATTTTCATTATAAATAACTTGATATATAAAAGAAATGTTACTATTTAGTAACTCATATTATATATTTAACAAGTTAATATTCATATTACTTTAAAATATTTTAACCAGTTATACTTCATATAACATTCTCAATTTTTAGGTTTTACGTTTATCAATATTATTTACTGTAGGGTTTCAATTTTCATTTACCAATTCGCGTTGGATTTGGATCTTACTCCTTAGTAGATTTATATTTCATTTTATTTTTAGGCATTTACTATTGGTTTATAATTTCATTTAACAATTCGCGTTGTATTTGAATTTTCATTCCTTTAGTAGGCCAATAATTTTTTGTGGTCAAAGTAGGTACTTAATTTTTTATTTTTGCTTGTCAGTTTGACTTGAAATTTTTTCAAAATGTATTTTTTTTCCATGTTTTAGGCTTAAATTTGAATTGTTTTATGGTTTTTACTTGTATTTTATTTTCTGATAGACTCCAAATAGGGATTTATTTCATATGTAAGTTTTTTAAAATAATTTTTTGAAATAATTTTACTTAATAATTTATTTTCAGATTTAGATTTTTTTTTTTATATATTTTATATGTTTTTATATTATATCTATCCGATGAGCTGAAATAACAGCGAAACAATATTGTCATAGATTATATATTTTCATTATAAATAACTTGATATATAAAAGAAATGTTACTATTTAGTAACTCATATTAAATTAACTAAAATTACAATGATTGCAATTTAACGTAGGTATAATATTATATTTCATGCAATAGTAATATCCCCAGTGCATTCAATATTTCTAAAAAAAAATAAATATTAATTTGAAATGTGGTTTTGTTGTTATGCAGTTTTAACCCAATCAAAAATGAGGGATAATTGAAGCAACAAATTCAAAATGAAATTATTTGGATAAATTGAATGCTACTGGTAGTCTGTACAGGATAATATTTTTTTAAGACAAAATTTCAAATAAAATATTTGAATTCAAACTCTTGGGAATAATCCCCTTTAAAACAACTTTTCTTATTTCGACCTTGAAATAGCCGTAGCATAAAAACTATTCATGTTTTGGTATTAATTATTTAATTTTCTTCTTGAGCTGTTATTTGTCCACTTCTGAACAAAGGTCTCTCCGGGAAGAGGAGGTTTCTAACTTGTAACGCTAGCCAGACAAATTAGTGAGTGGATTGTAGTGGTTTTACATCTAGTAAGTAGCTTGCTAGGATAACCTTCAGATGTGCCTGTAGCAATGCTTTTTGTGAATTGTGGCAATTCATCAACTTAGAAGGACCGCCGGCTTAATGTGCCTTTTGAAGTACGGAGGTCATAAAAAAGTTTGATTCTCCCCAGGTTTGACCCGGTACCGCATTCGCAGTTGATCGCGTTAGCTGCAAGGCAATGACCGTCTGGAATTATTTAATACTTTTGTAAAAAGCCTGACATTTTCTACAAAGCAGATAATATTTATTTTTGGTCTATAATTACCGGATTTCTAGTTAATCAATAAATTAAGCAATGAAATGTCAAAATTTAGTTCCTTTTATTTTAATCCTGTATTTGTTAACGAAATGTTTCACAAATAACAAATACACCGTTCCGGATCGAAAATTTAACGGTTTACAACTATTTTGATAAACCATTCGTTTCCACAGATAAGCTGAATAAATTAGAAGAAAATAAGAAAATAAAATTTAGTTTTAGTGCACAAAGAAGAAAATATGCGGAATTCTAATAAAAACTACAATATCAACAACATATTTGAGGTTTTCTGTGGAATGGATTGCTTTTTCAAAAAAGTTCACTGTGCTAAAGTTGTAACCTGTTAAATTGGCTATACGAAAACCAGGTCAATTCTCTTTTAAAACGTTTTGATTAATATATACTGTGGTTTTAAAAAAAGCAAAAAAATTATATAGAAAATTTTTGGTTAGTTTATTTACTATCTCCCAAAAAATACTTCCAAATGCGGCACTTAAATTAATAATAATATTATTGGTAATATTAAAACTAGAAAACTTAGACTGTGTGAATTGCTTTTAGCTTGGCAATATATAAATACACCAATCATTCGAACAGAACTATAAGTTTCTTGTTATAACCTTATTATGATTAATATGTACGTAATTGATATTGAGTGGAAATCATTGTTTTACACCAGATCTCCTCCAAATTTTTTAAACAAAGTGCTAAGGTAAAAGCACTAATGCTCGACACTTTAAGGACAAATCAAACTTTGTTCTTCAAAATCATATTATATTTATGAGAGAATGACAGTTACAACTATTTTTACTATTACAGCAACAACTAGAAATTAACTTTTCCATATAAAATCTTTGATCACTAACATATTTTCAATTTCAATAATATTATTGTACGCTTTGTCATAGGAACTAAAAGATGACAGCATCAAAAATTAAATTCTCCAGTAGTAGACATCAATTGGCACCAATACTAGACATAACTATAAAATCACTATAATAATGTTTTGGTGCACTGATCGTTCTCCTTTAGCTGCTAGGACCTTATTTTTTGGGGGAGTTTAAGAAAAAATCAGTTTCATCCATATTGAAAACTCGTTAAAACTCAAAAAATTGAAAACTCAAGTAAACTAATGGTTAACACCTCGTAATCCTAATAGTTGACACTGTGTTCTTTTGGATGGGCTAATGTAAAAGGAACGAAACTTAGACGTAAACTTTATTTACAGAACACAGAGACTATTACATTATTTGCATAAAAATGAGCTGAGTAATTCAATTTGATGCAACCCCAATAGAAAAGACGCAAATGTCATCTTTTAGGTTTTGATTAATTTTTGGTACTAATAGTTGACACCATTTAAAATTGTTACAAAATCTAGCCGAAATAAGAAGGCAATGGTCCTAGTACGTCAATAATTTTATACATTTATAATATTCAAACAAACAGTAGAAAAAATTATGATTATGTAGACAAAATCATAGCTGCTAAAAGTCAGTCTCCTTAAGTAAAAACTTAAGAATCACAGCACACGTGTTGACCTGATCACATTGTTTACTGTTTAACATTAACCATTTTGAAATTTGATAACTTGAGTATGCAAGTTTTTGACCACGTATCAGAGATACGTTTAGTTCAATGCCCAGCATTAGTGCTTTTACCTTGCTTTAAGATTTTGAAAGTGCCACCTAGACCAGATCTATACTTATGTAAGGAAACAATCGGAAATAATTATACGTTCAGAAAGTGCTTCATTACTTTACTAGAGATTTAAATTCAACATATTCTGATGGTCTCAGAAGCCATTAGTATATTCCACAGCACTGATGTTCAAGAAAATTTCCACAGAGGAAGCTTGTATTTACTGCACGACAACGTACTCCATCGTAATTAAATTCTTGTTCGCAATTTTTATGACTTGTTTTATGCAAAATGTAGCGACACAATGCTTTCTCTGTAGCCATTTTGAATAAATCAAAATAGTATTTAAAAAAAATTTAACTTTTTGAGATTTATTACATCAGTGGGGATTGAATCCAATTGTATTGATGAGTAATATAATTAATATAATTAAATCGGCATGATTTAAAAATAAAAATTATATTATTTATTTATTTAACACTCAAAAATTATAAATTGTAAGCAGGACCTTAAAGTAAAAGGTACCACAGCTATCAAATATTAATTTACAATCATAAAACTTTTTAAGACACTTGTAAATATTTGATTATTAAAAATAGATTTTGTTATTCAAAATAAAATATTGGATACGAAATAAATATTTATTTTATAAATGGAATATTTATTAATCGATAAACTTTCAGATTAATTAAATTTTCAGCACAATTTCAAACAACAGAGCAGTGTTATGGATTGTTCGGGATTGAAATTTGTAAATATTTTTGTACGATAATGTAGGAAATGGAAAAATAAGATATTTTATAGGAGATTTGTATATGTAAGAAAATTTAATTTAGAGTTGAATTTTCTCTATGTGTATTGTACTGATAAATCTAATTTTATTTTTTGAATCTGAGAACTTTACTTTTGATCATAATCATGGACTAAAAAAATTGATAACTCCACATGCTCATGTCATGATGAGGTAAAAGCTGTTCACGTATGCCAAGCATTTGTAAGTTATGAATGATTTTGGTGTTGAAATTTTTACCAATTCCCATCAGTAAATTGAAAAAAACTAAAATTAGATTTTTTGAGAACGTAAAAAAATTTGATTTGACAATATAATTATTATGAAGCGAGAAAAAAGAAATATTACTAAAATAGACTGCTGCCCTTCCAAAAAACCCTTCAAATTAAATTGTACATGTAAAAATTTTATAACGGTTTTTAAGAGGGTAAATGCTGTTAAGAATGATATTGCTGAGCAAAAGAACGCTTTGTGTTCTTTACACTTCAGTTTTCTCAAGAGTAATTTATGGTTCATGTAAGCAAAAACTTAATCAAGCGTAAGAATGTGACATTAGATAAAAGATTGTCGTCAAATTCTTTGACGGTGATGTTAATTATTTCAACTGCAGCTTGAGTTATTGTAACTTAGCAAGCTCTAACTCGCAGGTCCACGATGTCTGGCTCAGAAAAAGCACACATTAATTGGATAGTTTGACTTCCTCTATGAATTTCATTTTTGTTGTTTTTGTTGTTATTTAATACCTACTTCAACATTGTAATTATGAAATATTGACCAAAGATGTAGGTTTTGATGAGTACAGGTGAACAAGACAATAAATCGTGATCAAAATTCAAAAAACCTTACCTGCTCCAATAAACAATCGGGAAAATGTCTATCTTCACATAAAACTAGAGTCAATGATCATTCTACATCACGACAGATATGAAATATCTAATAAAAATCGAATAAAGGAATAAACGCTGGATCGGTTCTCATGGGCTTTCCTGATGTTGCTCTAACTGTCATCGTAAATGTTGCTTCCGGAAAAAGCAAGATAGAAATCTTGTAAAATCTTGCAAAAGCAACAAATAGGTATTTAATCGCTCTGCAGTAACTGCAAGCTTTTAATTGTTTTTTTAATCATCCTATAATTTATCTCGAAGAAGTACCTACCGAAAGAAAAGATAGTACAGAAGTAATGAATTACGTGCGGTTGTTTTAACCAAAGAAGATTTGAAACTCGTTGACTTCGTTACATTTTTCAGTTTTTTTCCGAAAGAGTAAAAAGTTTTAATTTAAACGAATTAAAAAACTATACAATTAATTATAAACCACAGAAAAAGCATAAGCTTATGTACGCTACTTGAGGGAGAAGCAAAAAGCTACGGCTAAAATCCTGGCTGCGAAGCTGCGATGCAAATCATTCTCCATAAAATGAGAAAAATAAACATAAAACAAATGAGTGCAAAAAATTGTAATGCATAACTTTTTTTTTAATAATAAAAATATATGCCGGCTAGGCCTCAAAGTAGAAAATTGAATTCTGATTGTATGGTTAATATATAATAGAGAAGGTCGCCCGCCTTAACATAACATAGAGGTTCTAAATTTAATTATAATTAAATTCCCGTGATCACTGATACCGCTGTGCAATTTTTTAAACGACATGAATAACCATGATGTGATAAAATTAAAATTTAATGTCATACGAACACTCTCCCGTAAAGACAGCTGTGTTTCCCATCATGAGGTACTATTTTAATATCGCTATAAGCTAAATTAAGTTCAATTTTATATTTAAGTTTGCTAATTATTATACACCTTTTATGTTCGCGCATAAAAGCAAAGCATGTAGTAATTTCCAATTTTTATAATATTAAAGGTTAATCAAACGGTGAACTGGATAAAAATTAAATTTTCATAAACTGGGTTGTAATGTATGTGCTGTTCGATTTTACCAGGTGAGCGACAGGGGAAAACCAAATGTCCTCTTTTGAAACAAAAATTGCGTTTGTACATGAAAACGCGTTTAAAAAAACTAATGGTTGAAATTTATTATTGTTGGTAATAATACAGCAAAGATAATTACAAACATGTTAATAAAAAAAAAATTGTGATTGTAAAAGCTTGTAAGCATGCAGGCAAACTTTTCTATTTTTAAAAACTTTCATGTAATGGAAAACAAAAATAAACAAGCAGTAATTAATTAAGTGCTAAATAAATTTATTATCCAAGCATAGCGATTAAAAAAATTGTTTGTTAATTTAAAACAATCAATTCATAAAAATAGTATGTCATTTTAAAGGAAAACTATGCTTTCAGTTAAATTGATGTAGCATATTTTAAAAATTAAAAACTCATTTATTGCAAGATATATTATGTATTACACGACTTTCTGGTTTAATAACTAAAATTGAAAACGAACAATTAATTAAAGCAAAGAATGTCTGGCGTGATGAAACCAAGCTTTATTTATGTGGTTTTTTTTAATTAATGAATACTAAACGGCCATCTAAAAGATTGCAATTGCTAATAGTCACGTAACATCGTTCCCCAATATATTTTTTCATCTCTTTATCCAAAGCTTATTTACAACATTTTAAGAAGTATCTTTTAGTAGGGCGAAGTGGACTAAATCCCACATACTCGAGCTGGATTACTCAGTATTAATGGATTAGTTTTTCGAATTTGATATCTTGTAGAGATTACAACTTTTAGACTACAAAATATCAAACATCGAACTATTATACAAAGTAATGAGGAATTTTATAAATACGGTTTAAAATTTAAACTAGGTTTAACTATTATTAAGCTTACTGCATTTTACTTCTTTATGAGCAAAGTTGGATATTATTCCAATATCGATTTTCTTTGAAAAAATGCCTGATATAGACAATTTGCTTAAATTGCGCTTTTGAAACCTAAAAACTTCTTGGTAAACTCATTTCTAAAAGTTTGGAGTTATTTTTGTAACCTTTAAACGTAATGGATCTTTTAATATTGCAGTTAATTAAATTTGACTTCCTGAGTCACAAAATAATTTACAACTTACGGCTCTAAAACGCGGCCTACGTTAATCAGGTAGGCTACCGAGGTAGTAGTGCAGACTTTTGAGCAGCTTGTGTTGAAAAAAAATTTAAGTGCAATAAATCTATGATATTTCAGGTAAAAATATTACTAAAATTTAACTCTTGTGTAATTTTGTAACATTTTGTACTGAATTTTAAATAATTTGGTTTATACACTTTACTTCTTTGTTACTTTAGGTGACACTATGAAGCATTAATGTCAACGTGACACCAGCGCTGTTAATAAATTAAGTAGTTAGTCAGCTACGATTTTTCTCCCTAGGGAGTAAAAGTACTACTTTACCCTCATTTTAAGGAAATTTAATAGCGCATTATACAAATGTGGTGCAAAAAGTTTATAGTATGTTAGTTAATAATTACATAATACACAGGGTGTTTTTCAAATGGTATTCTAAAACTTTAAAGGAATGCTCTACTAACAAATAGGACAATAAAGTTCTAATCAAATCAATCTGTAATAAGTCGAAACAACTTTTAAGATCCCTAACTTACCCTGTATATTATATTTTACACTTTTATACAGTAAAACGTATCTTATATCTTTCGTTTAGTTACTCTGCCCAATTCTGTGTTTATGATATGCGTAGTTTATTGCTGTAGGCCATTGCGTTGAAACACAACTTTGCGTTTCGTATCGATTAAATAAAAAGCGAGGATTCCTTGCACCATCTCGACTTAAATTAGGGATCCGCAGAAAATGGAAAATCGAGTGATTACAACGCAACCGAGCTTTTATTACATGTTACAGCATCAGAAATCTAATATTGGTAAAAATTGACATCCTACGTCAGTCGGAGTCAGAATATCTAAGTCTTCCACCGATGACGATGCTAAAATCGTAATTCTGTTTAGATCGAATAAAAATTTAATGCTCGTATGCCGTTCGGATTCAGGTCAAATGTTAATATTAAAGGACATGAAACTAAACCCGTTTGTTTTCTTTGCAATCAATAGAATGACAGCAAACAGAAATATCTGCAGAAATGTTAATTTAATCGATATAATAATTCCATTCCAAACGACTGCCATAAAAATTGATCATATTGAAACTAACTTTTTTATTTTCAATACTACTCGAAGTATTATACTGCCAAAATTTTATATAATTAAAATTTAATTTAATTAATTATATTCCTTTTTCGTTATTTTTAGACCTTTTAGATTTTGCCAAGTCGATGAAAGTCTACTGAAAATAAATGTCCAAGATAATCTGTATGATGTAAATGAAAATTTAAAGTACCTACACAATACCGTTTATCACAATTTTAAATTAAGTTTAAAAATAAATTGCTTATCTTATAATAAAGGACGCAAAAATATTTCATTTTAGTGAAATTATTAAGTAAGTTTATAACAAACTTATTAAGTCTTATCACATTTGTTGCTAGTTTGTGGTTTCATTATCGTGTAATTTTAACTTTTTGAGTTGTTAATATTTTTTAATGTAATAATATAACTTTGAGTTCAGCGTACTTGTAACTTTAGGATGTAATATAGTAGCTTTAGAGGAAAGTTAAATCTCAATTGTACAACTCATTTCATATTCATTTTAGGTCGTACCTACATTGCGCCTAAAACGTACATATATCCTGCAGATTTAATGTATGTACTATGTACTTACTAGGTACCACACACATTCATATTATTCATAATTCAATTATGTAGTCGCTTGTAACTAAAAAGCTACTCCAACTTATCAGCAATATCAAAAAGCCCAGATAGCCTAATTTCCAATTCAAAATCCATTTGTAAAATTAACCGGCAATATTAAATGTTGAAGATGCTTCAGTTTAAATTTGGCAATTTACATGGATATTTGGTTTCTAAAATCAAATTTAATTAAGATCGACTGTGCAACAGTAGGTGGGTTCATTTTCATTAAATGCAAATTTAGTCACGTCTTTCCATAAGACATACAAAAGGGGCTTCTAATAATGTAAGATGACTAAAATTGCTCCTGATTTAAATTTACATTCATTTTTTTCAACTTATATTTTTTATTACTAAGGTTTCACCAAATTATCATTTAATCAAATTTTTTTCAACTGCTTATGTAGGCGGTAAAGATAATCAATTTTTTTATTTTGTTCTTTACAGTAGGGTCTTCAAAATGAGTTTATAAAAGATTCAAGTGAAATTCAAATTGTGCGAGATGCAAATATTTTGGCACCGTTTGGTATGACTTGGTTGGAAACCAAAAGTTTGGAAAAGCTGATGTCATTTTATTTCTGAAAGTTTACGTTTATCGAAAGTTTTGTTTTTGAAAATTTTCATAAGTTTGGGAGTATTGATGTGAATTATCTTCATCATCCCTACAAAATTTATTTTCTTCTTTCTCTTTATTTAAGACTTGGTCATGATATAAGCAACAACTAATGTTTCTATGCGCACGTAAATAGTAAAATGTTTTAGTAGGGTGCTAACCTTGCTAGATAGTGTCCCAAGACATTTAGCAAATGTACGGCCTTGAATATGACGTCACCAATAATGAAACAATGCTTATAAGGACAGTTGGGCAAAATTAGTTATATCTCACTTCTCGTATTTGTTTATGATTTTCGCAGCATAGCCAATAATTATTGTTCGATTTAATCCAACTGTGTATGATTTGAATTTTTTGCAGCTGCTCATTGAAGAAGAACTGATGACGAAAACGTATACAACTTCCCACTTTCTGCAAGATGATGGAGATCTTTCAAATGGAGTGAAAATTACCATCATTTCTTCATATTAGCGATTTAAAAATTAGCAAAAATATTAGATTATGCATTTTAGAATCTATTGATTTGAGCCGAACTCTATTTTATTTACAATCGTATATACGAGGCATTAAAACACGTTCACGAGATAGAGGCCCAAACAAACGAAAATGTACTGAAAAATTGAGTAGATCGAATGAGACACTGTAAAGCAAGTCGTGGAAGCCATTTGAACGATGTTATGTTTCATTCAAATATGTCAATGATGGGCTTTACCAATAAAATCATAATTTTGAAAAAATGTTCATTAGTATTTTTTTGAAAGCGAAATTAAATTCCAAATTTTACATGGCCCACCCTATATGTAAAGTATTAATAAAATAAAGAATTTAATTACAATTATCTTATATTTTACAATGTATTATTCTTGAATTTATATTACACCAATAAACTCCTCATTCAAAACTTTTATTTATTTAATTTTATTTGAGGTTTGAAGTTAATAATGTGTTTAAACTTGTGTTTATTTTTTAATTCTAAACGTTTAAACATTTTCTAATATTATGGCAAGTTTCCAAAACTTACGCTTTATGCATAAATATTAGAAAATAATTTGAATGAAAAATCTTAAGGGTGATGAGTGTATTTAAATTTGAAAGATATTACACCTGTCGTTTTGGTGCAGAATTCGTCGGCTGAGTATTGGTTTGTTCCATGTCCATTTCGTAAAAATGAAAAATTCTTATTTTACCAATGTTCCTGTATAGTTAATTGTACCATATCCGTTTATATAAATATATAAAATGAAAATATGAACATCATACATGAATTTTATATTTTCATATCAACGGATATAGTACAATTAGTTACTCAGGAACCTTTTTAGCATAAGAACTTTTCATTTTTACGAAATGGACATGGAACAAACCAATACTCAGCCGACGAATTGTTCATTTATTTCTTTTTTATTGTAATATTTATAATTATCATATTTGCCATTTTCTTAAAGCAATTCAGTAGGTACCTACTAGATCCAAGATAAACATAATTTATTTGTTTAGTTCAATAATTATTCTAAATTAGAATTCCGGGCGCTCTATAGGCCCCCCTGATCTTAGTGAGTAAATAATAATTAGAACTCAATTGGTGTGCTACTCTAAATGATATAACGTTATAAAACTTTTTTTTTTGATTTCTACTAAATGAATCAACCAACCAGAGGCAACAAGCAACAGGAAGTTAAACGTAGTTTTTTACGAAATTCTTAGGTTTTTTATAGTAATATAAAAGTTTTATTACTATTGAATAAAAATACAAAAGTACATACTTAATATAACGTGTAATCCAAACCAGGCTACAAGTAATTTATTAGCAACTGCAGAATTTACAATATTTAATTTTTTTAAATATATTTATTGGGATAATCCTTCTGAATTGGTTAAAAGTTTAATGCTTTGTCATGCAAGCAAATAATCCGCTAAAAACAATCACGGTAATGAAATTATTTGTATCGTGAAGAAGTTACAAGACTGAAAATAATTTATAAATATCAAGTTTCGAGTTAAGTGACTATTCGGTTTAAAAATAACCGGCGCCATCGACAGTTTTATTAATTGAATGTAACTAAAGAATAAACATCTTGTATAATATTTCTACATAATGCAATCGATATTGGTTCGTTGGTTTATTTCCAACTTAAAAACATTTTCAATTATTTTCATATAGTTATGCTATCGTACTTGTCATCTCAAGCAGCATTTCCATATGAAAAGCAGGTACTTTTTTAGCTAGTAGTTACTAAGAGCTAGCTAATTGCTGTTTACCAGCTATAAAAATACGAGTATTTTATATCTCCCTCATATAAATTCAAATCTGAATTTTCAATTTATCTGTTTATTTAATATTTGCGATGAAGATGATGTCAGGTGATTTACACCTATTTACTTTCAGGTGCTTTTGATTTGTGCTTTTAGTTACTTACAATAATTTTGTTTAATACTTTGAGTTTGAGGATTCGATCCCAATTGTGAACAATTTGCCGCAACAATTTAGTAAATTATAAAAAAACTTATTTATTCGTAATCACATAATTATTGAAATATTTTCAATAGTAAATATAACAATAATAATTTTTGTAATTATTGCGTCCACGCGTCCTCTTGGCCTATTTAAAATGGAACTGATTATATCATTATGATTATTATGATTTATACTAAATATTTATTTATGCAGTTCTGACGGCTCTGTTGTATAAATTATACCTACAAAACAATTTTCAACAGCCACGTCGGGAAATATATCAACAAAATTTACTTTTTGTTGAAAGGTTATTATTATGGAAATTAGAAACATTATAACTGCATTTATTTCGTATTCAAAATTCAAATAAAGCTACTAAAGGTAAATTTCAACATTTAACATTGATATAGGTATTAAACTTTACGTTTATCAAAAACTTGAGTTCTCAGACAAACAATGCAAAGTTTTTTGGATCTAATAATTGCTTGAAATGCTGACAGTATTTTCTCAAATATGTCTGTCCCTACCAATTAAACGAAATTATTTAGTATCTAATATTTATAAATTAATTGCTTTTGCATCATATTCCATCAAAATCGTAATACTACTACATTCATATAAACAACGGTCTGCCCAAATGCCATTCCAAATATCTCATTAAATTTATATCAATCATTGTTCATTTCTCAATGTTAAGCTTTGTGGTAATTTGACTATTAATGATTTATAATCTAATGAAAATATAGTAGTACAATAATAATATTACACAAAGAAGGTTTAACAAAACCTCATATCCGCGACACTATTAATCACCAGAAAAGGGCGGCAATGGATTTTGACTTATTACTTTGGAATCCATCAATTGTTTCGAATCTTGCTGAAAAGGGTGACAAAATATTTTTATATCTTTAGTCAAGTTTCGTTGAAAAATATTTTTTTAATTTATTGTTTTGAGGTATTTCTCATTTTATTCATAAATTCTTTCTTCGAAAAGCGAACATTCATTCATACATTCCGACGATAGCATTCCGTCGTTATTCTCGTGCAAAATTTATAAGAAAAAAAATCTAGATCAAAAAGTAATCCTTCAATTAGATTTGTTTATTTCTTTTATTCTGTTACTTAGAAAACTAACTTAGCAACTGGAATTTAATTGATCGATTTTGGAAAGTTTTCATTCCATTAATTTTGTTACTTCGATGTAACAAATGAAGTAGGATAAAATATAATGGTCAAACTACTAATGGATAAACATGCTAATGTGCATGTGGTGAAAAATGCCAATATAACAAAACGTAAGTAGTACTGCAGAGCTATTGACATGTCAACGTGGCTGTTATGATATTAAAAACGTTAAACTATACGATTCCCAAAACTCACTAACTAAATTTGTCCGAACTTGATTTTTTACACGAATGCCAGTTTTTGATGATGTAAGAGAAATAAATCTGAATCGATTCAAGTCCACTTTTCTCACTCCAAAAATTCTTGATATTGGATTTGGGTTTGAAAACAATGTGGTCACTAAAATGAACAAAACTTGCTGACACGAATGTGAGTGAATGACGGGTGATTTATACACCAAGACATTCATAAATTATTCAAATTGAAAAAGATCTAAAAAAATCTCCCTGCATTACGTCATTCCCTATCCCTTAACAAAGTGGCTGACGAGTGTTTTTTTCCCAAGTTAATTATTAAACTAAAACATTTATTTTTGTAAAAGGGTATGCTCTTAAATAGTGTAATAGTTGAGAAAAAATTGCCTTTCATTAAAAAAGATTACCCAGTAGAAGGAACCCCATAAATTTCATAATAGGTAAACAAGATTTATTCCTAAATGAGCTACAATCAAAAATTTTATATTGTTTGAAAAATTTGGTCTTTATATTTTCATTTATATATTACTTAATATAGAAATAGAACCTACATTTAAATAGTAAAAAGCTTTTTAAATTAATATCGAATGATACAAATTGGACAATAGGTTTGGAAGACTAATGAATATAATTCAGTTTAGAAATTCTGGCAAATTGCCATAATTGTGAAATAAATGATAAACGTTAAATCTATTTCATTGGCAGTATCACGGTAAGTATTGCTAAATAGAATGTTTCGATTGTTTACACTGTCGTATAAATCAATGTTACCTGTAAGGATATTTTATTTTATTATTGGAATAAATTTTCACATATCCGCAGAGTGGTGCAATTGGATGCACCTTTTTGTTTTTTGTTTCATTCGAATGATAATTTGAAAACAAATTTTCTAGAAACCGTTGTTTTATTCTACAAATTTGCATGTCGAAATGACATAAAAGATGGCTAAAAAGTACTGAAATTTTCGAATACTTTGTGGTCTGAACGTTTAGTTTAAATTTTAGGATCCTGCTTTCAATTTTCTGTTGCTGACTATTATTTGAAACTATACGTTTACGACGAAATTGCTTTTTTACAGTTAAATTGTGCACCGTAAAAGAGTTGCTTCTATTGCAAATAAAAAAGTTTTTTATGCTATGTGACCAAACATACCAACCTCGTTTTTCTTCAAGGTTTTCAAGAATAATAATAAAAGTAGTTTAGGGAAATTTTTGTCCTTCAAACTTGACGAAGGTGAAATAAGATCCTCTCAAGAACTAATTTAAAGTAATTGGCAAATATATACTTAGTGACAGCTTGACATAAATTAATTAGGGCCTAAATGAACATTCAATATTTATGTTTAATGTTGTAAAGGAAAAGTAAACTTAATGGAACTGTTCTATGTGTAAACATTTGCATTGCTTAAAATAGATCTTCTTCCGTCTTGATAATCTAAAGAAATTCGAAAATTGACTAAAAATTTACTTTCAGCATAAATCGAGTTAATTAGGTACTATGGCAAAACATAATGCAGAACATTGGGAGGTTTAGCGTGATTTCCAAATTTTATTTTAAAGTAAAAA
Source organism: Rhagonycha fulva (assembly GCA_905340355.1). Taxonomy (NCBI): domain Eukaryota; kingdom Metazoa; phylum Arthropoda; class Insecta; order Coleoptera; family Cantharidae; genus Rhagonycha; species Rhagonycha fulva. Next base: position 45,136,094 of record HG996556.1, read on the forward strand.
TATTAGGAAGAATAGTATACAAATTTTCGTCATTAATAAAAATTGGATCGATCAAAAGAATTTTATTGTGTTCCTAAGGCTTTTTTTCCACTACTGACAAAAAAATTAGTTCTTGATTTTCAATATTTCCTAATCTTTAAATCTTGACTTGTATTTAATCTTTTGTTGGATTTCAGACAGATAGGACATAACGTAGGTTCAATTTATTTTTTCAAGCAGCGGAATTAAATCAACAAATTTTGGTATCACAAGTCATACAAGTAGTAATAGTTTTTGGCATCATAGCTTACAAAATTAATTATTCTTTTAGAGAGGTGAGCTAAGTCAACGGGCTAAGAACCGGACTCCAGGCTAGAAGCCCCAAGTTCGATCCCCAACCCGGCTACAAAATTTATCCGACTTCATCTCTCCTCTCGGAAGGCAATGGCAAACCACCAAGAGTAATCTGTCAAGAAAGCCATTTAATAATAACATATTAAATTGGTCGCCAACCTCCTATAGAAGACGGCACTTTAAGAAGAAGAAGTTAATATTAAATTTTATTTTTTAACATAATATAAAATAATTGTATGGTATTGTCAATGTGTGTGGGTTGGGTTGCTGAAATTTCAAAATTATATCCCCATCATTAGATAATGTTTTAAGGTATTCATGGGTAAAATAAATATAATGTCATGGGCCAAAGTTTCATTTATTTTCACAAACTTTTTAAATAAAATTTGAATTGACAATATTAACAAATAGAAAATTCTATAAAAATATAGCCTGAAGTCCAAAAATCTCAAAGTATATAATTCAAGAATAGTATAAAATTACTAATTATTAGTTAATTATAAAATTACTACTTGTTCAGATTTTCCGGCCTGAAGGCCGCACTTGAACTTTTTTGTGTTGGTAAGGCTATTGGTTGTTTGGTAGCAAAGCTTAGAGGAAATAGAAAACTGATATTAAAGTTATGGTCTGAAGTTATATTATTCGAATTACCTTAGACTCTTTTATTCAGATATTCGGTGACATTGAAAATTATAATCTAAAAAATAATATAACGAACAGCAGTTTAATGGGTAAAGATGATGATGATGATGATCATAAGGCAATCATAACATCGAATTATAAAAAATATATTACTTGCTGTGTTTTTCTAAATAAGTTTTAAAATGAACACTAATAACGGTAATACTAATCAAACTCTAACAATAATATGTTTTTAGGTACTCAGGCAAAATTACTTTACTATTACTGTAAATTTTTGTACTTAAAAAATGATTGTAACGATCCAAATGTAGTATTTACAGTAGTATGTAAAAATTTAAATAAAACAGGACTTATTACGCTTTAATCAATAAAAGGAACATTTTGTTAGACAAGACAGGTGGTTTGCGGAAAGAGTCGAAGTCCGGCACTGTAATTTACCAAGTTTAATCAAATATCCTTTTCCAAACAAAACTATACTCATAATTTTTCAAAAAGTACTTTCCGAATTATTATGTAAGGTATAAGGGGGTAATAAGGTCCAGAATATAATAAGGCTCACTGCAATATGTTAGCATAATTTTTTTGACAAAAAATAGTTAATATTAGGTGTTATTAATATTCGGACTAAAAAGACAACTTTCAAATTGTTTGGAGAACAGAATATTTACAAAATACATTCTACCTTTTTTAGTTTTTTAAATTCTTTATTAAAATGAACAATATACACAAAATTGTATTTAATGATTTTGGTTTGTAGTTTACCAGCCATGAAGTGGTAGTTATCATTAGTATTAAGTATCATTAGGTATTGATTTGTTTTATAGAAAATTAAATACAAAATCCTAGTTACAAAAAACAATTAAATCTGACATATCCAACCGATTATTTTATGAAATTATTATATATCCTAAATATGTCCAATTTATAGCTTTTTACTATTTTCCACGTTTTATTGTAATCTTATAATATTTATAATATAACCCAATATATCTTTGCTAGAAAGCTCTTCCTCAATAAAATAAGCATGAAGTATGAATAATATGATACAAAAGGGTAAGTTACCGCTTCCTACTTCTTCACATTAGATGATTTTTCAAAGTTAAAATCAATTATTGATCATGTATAATATGTTTTTTTTAATTATTTATTTTTTTTACATTTTAACGTGCATCAACTACTGGGTTATTAGCACTTCTAAATGTTAATTTTAATTTGTTCAGTATTTTTTTGGTTTTTTAGGTTTTTTTTTTGATTGGGTATTTTAGTTGGTCGGTTTTTTGGTTGGTTAGTTTTTTGGTTCACCACGGAGTGAGAATGTCCACTGGAAAGCCGAACTAAGAAATTCTAATGCGTCCGAGATTTAAACTCAGAATTCCCGCTCGTAACGCAACCAGCGATCACATCACTCCATTGCCGTGGCTCTTTAATTATTTAAACTTTAGGTTTGAACATTATGGTTAAGGCTTGATGGCAATACCATAATTGCAATTAAATTTTATGAAAAGAGAAAGATAATAATAAAATAAGTAGGGAAGACCGGGGTAAGATGTCATCCAATTTTTCATGTATTTTTTAATTTCTGTAAAAAGTTAATATATAGGTATATAATTTTTTTTGCTAAAACTAATATTAGTATAAAAATGTCCGTTCAGTGTTTAGCAAGTACATAATATGGTTATGCTATATGCTATTTGTATAAGACAAATATGACCAAAATGTCCCTTCAAAGTGGCAACATTTTATTTTTAAAATATTTTTTAAATTAAAATAATTTTGTTTTGTTATTCTGGGTATAAAAAAATTTTTGTTCCCTTAATTTTAATCGATGTACAATTATTTATAAAATATTTGTTACTTTCAAATTACAATTATATGAAGAATTATCACGCCATCTAACCTTTCAGTTTTAAAAAATTTAATCGAACTTAAAAAAATGGAAACCTAAAAGTTAATGACATTGATAGAATCTGTACCTGGGTCATTTCTCTTTAAGCTTACAATTAGTAGCCCATAATGGTTTAATATACTTCCTTTCATTGGTGATATCATTTGAAGAGCGTCAATATATTTTGAAATTCAAAAAAAAATTTTTAAACCCAAATAAAGCGCATGTTTCGATCTTATTCACAATCTGAATATTGGTAAAATTAGAAATATGGTGGGTTTAGTTTATATTTTGAATACGGCTCTGAGAGTTGATGTTATTCTAAACTTGGTAGATTATAAAATGATCTATTCCTCAATTATAATTCTATAATTATATAATTACGTAAATCAAATTTCTTAATTGGAGAGTTAATGGTTTTATTTACTAAATTTGTTAGTTTAAACATGTTATACACCAATTTATTATGTATCAGTCAAATAAATAATAGTTTTATTTATTAGTTAATTAACTTTTAATAAACGTCAAACCCAATTTTTATTCCAAGTTTTTTTTCCACGATCTATTGAAAATGCATTATTCTCTTTATTAGAAATGCTTCAAAATTCAAACTAAAGTAAAAGCATCATTGTATAGCTGCTACAACCGTAGAGAATTTTAAAGTTTCAGAAAATTCAAGAATTCTTTGCTTTCACTTAGTTTCAGAAGAATTGATATTTTGATTATTGAAAACCTCAAAGCGCACGCACCTTCACAACCCCAGGCAGCAATTAAGGAAGCATTTTTCAGAAAAAGAAACTTAATTTGAATGAAGCAAAAATCTTTTTTAAATTATCCACGGTGTTCCGAACTCTTCGTAGCAAAATGAAAAGAAAATCCTACTTTCTTAATCGAACTAGCATTTTCAAGACTGAAAATATAGAACAAAAGTCTATTGTTTAAGTATTAAGATACCAAATTAGGAAAATTGTGCAAATAGCTACAACACATTTTGTAGCAGTTAACTAAGTTTTGGGATTTGGTACTGCGTGCTCCTAAATATTTATTTCCTTCTATAATTAAAGTGGTTTTATACGATTTTTTTGTTAAACATCTTTTAACGCAAACAACTTTATTACTACAAATTAACACATCAAATGGACATAAAATTGTTATCTACAACGTTAACTTTGTTTAATTACCACAAAAATAATGTAATACTCCGATAGTGATTAATGAACGCAATAAATAAAAGGATTTGGTTCAAATAATTTTGGGTCGTATCTTATAAATGTAGGTAATTAAGCCGTTTGTACCTCACAATTCTGGTTTCAAATCTGGCGTTGTTTTGGATTAATTGAATCAGTTTCTTTTATTTTCTGAAGCTTATTTAAATCCTTGAGCAAAAAGTTTGAAAATCTCGGAAAAACCTCGACATACAATGTTCGGAAAATTACATCCAATTCAAGCGTATCACGTGATACTTTTTAATTCTTTTAAAATAGATTTTATTTTATTAAAGTTGAAATCGATACCAAAGTCATTAGACTAACAGTTTTTCCACAACATAAATTGTTAATTTAATTTTAATATGAACTCGATTTTGTTTTTAAAATAATATTTTAAAAATTGATAATTACATTTCCAATTTTCAGTCGGGAATAAAAAACAGCTGAGTATAAATCACAAGGTTTGAATCCCTCATTCATACTATGTTCAGATGTTTACGAATTAAATTTTAAAACTTACAATTAGTTTATTACAATAGTTTTATATCACAGGTTGACCGCATTGGACGCTCGAAAATTACAGGATGCTTGTTTAATATTGATGAAGTACCCTTATTATTATCAAATACTCTGACATATCAATTTTCTGTTAAAAGGAATCATAAGATATTATCGAATATTTGAAATTGAGTTATTGCTGATGATGAGAGAAGGATCTCGCCGAAGTACAAATTCATGTAGCTCCGAAAGGATAAAATACCACTCATCATTGCAAATTATTGGAACGCCCGCAATCAATATCGATGGAAAATTGTATTAATATTTAACACAATTATTATTTTGTAACGCTAAAGCATTAAAATTTGAATGTTATTGTGACAGAGATGATAAAAGATGGTGCATCAAAATTATTAGATTTATCTGATGAGTTAAATTCAGATGCTGACATAATCAAAAATGGATTCAATTAGATGTTTTGAAATTTATAAAGGTTGAAATGTAGTATATTTAACCTGGTAAGGTTTAGCTAGGTAAGCACCTTTAGGTACAATATAAGCAGCTAAAATATAAATTGCAATTAACCTTAATCAGTGACCACAAAAAAAACACGATAATTTTAAATTTTTACTTTATTTGTTTCAATTTTTTAATTCTTTCACCGTGAGGTAATTAAAAAAATAAAAGTTTTAATAAATAGTAATTTATTTATTAATCCTCCATCTTTTTTTTTTCACACTTACTCTCCTTTTTGTCAACACCCCCCCCGCCCGCAGGACGTATTTGTGTCTGCGTCACTGTTTTAGATTATGTTTTGCATTATGGCAAAAAAAATAAATTTTAACTTTTTAATTTAACTTTGTGATTTGAAGCGACATATTTGAAATTCTCAGGGGGCCCAGAACAAGTAGCACTAACCTTTTTAAATAAATTTTTAAATTTTTGCAGTATTGAAAGAAAATTGCGTTTAAAAATTTAAGGTTTTGTTTTGCTAGCAGATAAAAAGTGATATCACACTTTTATAAAATCAAACCTTGCTGCAAATCTCTGTTTTTGTTAGCAACCATGAATTTTTGGTCTACTAATAAAAACAAAAGTGGCCATTTTTTGTATAATTGCTTGTGCTTTGGCTTCAGCTACGGGTAAAAACTAATAGTCAGCAAAAAGTATTTATTATGACTGATCCATTCATAACAAATTAAAATTGCTTCATTTACAAGAAAATTAATATTATATGTCATAAAAAGTGCGAGGTCGGAGGTCGAGCTATGTTACGCGACGAAGAGAAGTCGGCCTAAGAAAACTAATCAATAAAAGTAGTCATCAACAAAATGGCTACCGTTTACTTTGTCAAACATAACCTTAAATTCGGGGGCGGTGCTAAGCGGTAAGCAAAATTTCAGAAGCTCTTCAAAATGTGATCTAATGTACATTATATTTTGGCGTTATTAGTCCAGCCAAGTGATGTTTTCCAGCCAAAAGCTAGAAGTGAAAAATTCTGATGTAATTGGTTTTAGCGGCTTACTTTATGCTTTTTGTGATAATAAATATAAATCTGAGGTTGTTCAACAATATTTCTTTTCCCAAATTCATCAAAAAAACACTAAAAATCATAGTTTTCTTTTTGTTTTTGACTTATAACTTTCAAAGTAAGCTTTTTACGCAAAACCAATTGTATATTAAAATAAAGATAAGAAAATTACCTATAATTTATGTTCTTACTGTTTATTTGTACGGTGTATGGTTTCCGCGGAAAGAGGCCTTGAAAATTGAATGCCCTAGGAGTGTATGTACATTATTCAAATAATATTATCTAATGCCAGGAAAAAAGGCAGTTCTACCCGTTCCACCACTCATTTTTGATTCGGACTGCAAACTTGATCAATTGATTGCAAATAACATATTTTTTTAGTATGCCATGGCAGGTCAAGATACGATTTCAGCTTCGTTCAAAGTAGAAAACATGAAGTTTCTTTAGACTCTCAAGGGAAACTCCGAATTAACTAAAACCATTGGGTTTTTTAAATACCCTATGGCAGATGATGCTAGCCATTGTTTTTTCACATCATTTTATAAATTGACTGACAAGAAAAATCACGTCGTTCAATAAACTGAGGTATAAATTCTACCTTAGGTTTGCATCATTAGCCCATTTGATGTCCTTACCTGCTCCTATCTCCTGCTGAGGCTGCAGCTGAGCAACATTTTTTAAAAGTGTCTTTTCAAATTCAACAATGGCTTGAGAATAAAAATGATTTTAAAGAATGGAGTTGGAAGAAAACCAAAAATTGTCTGGACTCTGGAGCCAATAACCACGATGCAGCCACTAGCACCTCAATCCGTTTTAAAGCTTATTTCTTGCAACTGAAAGAAATAACTTTTCGTTATTTTGGGGAAAATATCCTACAAAATTCGCGATTTTATATAATAGCTCTGAGATAACTATCGATAGATGGCGTGAAGGTTGCAAGTCATTTGTCAAGTTTGTCTCTTTGGTGAGATAATGAATCATATTCTGAATTTAAATATTTCGAATTTAAAAATTTTGGACTTGTGTTGTGAAGTGTTACAATGTCAAAATCAATCAAAGAACGGGCATCTTCGGGCGCATTCTTCTAACAACAGCGGGGAGAACAAAAAAGAATCAAGAGGTGCGTTATTTTCGAATTGCGTTATAAATATTAAACATTTTCATTCGAATAAATGATGTTTTGCGTAAATATATCATGTTTTATTTTATAACTCCTCCCTCTTTTTACGTCCTAAGACGTAAAAAATTATGACCCCCCCCCCCTTTTTTAACGTCCTAAGACGTAAAAAGACACTTTTCGTACCTCAAATCAGGACGTAAACACCTAATTTAACGGCCGAAATAACAAAAAAAAATTTTGTTGGACAACGTCAGATTTGTGTTCTACAGCTCAATAAACATAAAATAAGACACTATAAATAATAACTACACCAAAATTTTCCACTTCAAACTACCATTTGATTAGACTATATAACCAAAAAATAATTTTTGACTTTTTCATCACAGAGACGGTTGGAGAGTAATAGCCAAGCGAGTTGACTACGGACGCTTAATACCCGGTTAAAATTAGGGTGAATTTACAATTTTATTCTGGCCGTCTCGCTGGTTCTCTAGGTTGGGGGTTCTACGTCGGACTGGCTCCTCGTCGTAGGTAAAAAATATAAATTGCTTACAAAACCAAACGCCGCCTGTCGATTTAGGTATAGAGAGAGCATCAGCTTCTAGCTGTGTAATTGCTGTATGTATTTATGATATGTACATAATTAGCCCTAAATACATATAGAACTGTTCCATAGTAACTTTATAAATTTTTTAAATTTGCAGGGGGCCACAAGAGCAGATAGCACCGGTACTAGTAAAATATTTATCAAAAACCTAGTATATAAATCAAGATCATTTTTAGTGGTAATTGCTGAAATGAAATTGCTAAAAAAAATTTAAATAAATGGGTATATACTACTACGCCATGTTAAACTTTAATTCAGAAAGCATCAATTGTTAACTGTGGGAGACCGTTTAAAGTTCTACTTTAACTCTTCTGCCTAGTTCTGCGATGCTGCTCGGTATTCGACCTCGTACAACTCTCCAAGAGATAAGCAGTGGTGAGGCAGAAAATATTGACTAACCTGAACTACAATTAACGCTTTCTGAATTAAAAGTTGAGAAAATATTGACGATAGTTTTGTAGGAAAATTGTACAAAGAATCTTTAATATTTTTAACTTTTATTTGTTAAATTCAATATCCGCTACCTTGAATGTCTCTCACTTTATGTTATTGAACATAAAATTATGTCGTAATGTACAAATAAAATAATAAATGTAATATTTCATTAGGGATTTTATTATAGAAAGCATAATTCCCAAACAAGAGAAGTCTATAGCTAGGGCTCAAGGATTTTTATGTTCATGCAAGAATTTGTCATAATAAAATTTGAAGATACATTTTTGAAATACAAAATTTTATAAATTTATTTCCACAAATTAAATCCACAAATTGTTTATACATAATTCTGTAGCGTATCGAGTAAAAAGTTGGGGTAGATTATACAATCACGACACTAGGGGGGTAGGCAGATATAGGGCAACTTCCTAGAAACCTACAATTATAGGAACCTATGAGGTTTTTGTTTACAAAAATAATTTTGTAAATATCAGTTATCTACATCAAGATATACCAATATTTAAAAAAAAAATGAGTTAATTTAACGCAATAAAATTCAAATATATTTTGTGAGCTTTTAACTGCTGTATAAATTATTATAATAATTAATAATAATAACAATTAAAAAATGGTAGGTACTATATACATAAGTATCTACGTAGGGAGGAGAGAGGAAACGTTCAAAACTTTATGAAAAATTATAAAATATTGACTTGACTTTCAACTCGTTTCCCCTCCACGACTTTTAAAACCCCCTTGAGTTACGATTAGCCTTATATCCACCATTGCTAAAATAACTCAAACTTTATTAAAACAATACAAAATAAAATATATTCAAATTTTAGAAACTACAAATAAAATTACACAATTTAAAGCTTTATCGAGCTTTTTTCATTATACGTGTTACCTTTACCCATTTAATATTTATTAACTTTAGTCAATAAAAAACACAATCAATAAAAACGTTAGCTAGTGGTCAAGGCATTATAAAAGTTTTACGTGTTACTTCGATTTTCGAGTTTCCAATCAAATTTTTTTATACAAATTATCTAACCTCTTTCATAATAATTAAAAGAAAATTGTGTTAAATGCGCGAGTAATTTACAAATTCGTAAGTGATGCGGGCTACCCCCAAAATCCTGAATCTATATAATGGTATGTAGCTAATTATGAGATGGAGGACATAGTTTTATCTTAAAAATAGAAATACATGTGCTTAGGGAACCTGTCATAATGCTACAAAAATTTGTATCACAAAAATATACCTAAATTTTAAAAATATTTTATGTTTCAAAAATAAAACTTAAAAATAACGGCTAGAATAGTAAACCGTTCACATAAAATTTCATAATAAGCAGAATATTTTCACGTAGGTATCTGCAATAAGTCACAGGTGAGTCAAACAAAGATCATGAAATAAAACAGAAAAAATCTTTGGAGGTACCCCAGACCTCTAATGTTTAGTCTGAAACTTTAATCAATTATTCGGTAGTTACCCACAATACAATAATGTCGATTTGAGTTTGTTCACTTTTTGGACAATGGAAGGGGGGGTAAAATTTGAAAATAAATGTAGAAAAAAGCTTACCAAAATGCGGCCAGTCGTAGTTTGACCCGATATCAGTTCTCCTGCCCAATCCTTGGCTTCTGTCATAAAAGTACCTTCGAACTCTTGTTTTCCTTGTCGAGCAAGCTTTTGTTCTTTCTGTTTGGGGTCGTTGGGTCCATACTCGACTTCTTTGTGACAGCAAAGAAACGCAAACGCTCTCCATATTAAAACACTGAGAAGACCAACTAAAAACGTGCATATACTCGATAATAAGAAACACCAATATTTTCGAACACGGAGGCAAGGATCAGGCACGGTGGCATTTGTTGCTATCACCGAGAGAAACGAAGCGTCGCTAGCCTCTACTTCCGTCATGCCGCGCTAAGCGCTACCGTTGGTCAAGGCATCTACTCTGAATGGGTCACTCATCCACCATGGAATTCGTCTTCGAGGATAGCGGCGCATCAACACGACTTGCTGGCCCGAACACAACTGCGAAAACCCCGTCGCGACGCTGCGGGAATCAATATCGCGACGCCCAACAGCGCGCGCCACTACAAACGCAATCTTTCGGCGCGACGCCAATGCCCTGACTCGCTTATTTATTTACAAACCTCGTCACTTAAAATTTCTACAACTTAATTGAAAAAACTTTTATACTGCAACACGCAAAAATTCACATATCTGCGTTCAAGTTTAATTTTAATTTTAGTCACTTTTTGAACATATCCTACTCGCGCATGCGCACGCAGAAAAATTTAAAGGTTTGAGGCCGAGCTGAGTTGTTTATTGTTGGTCCAAAATATTTTTGCAACTGTTAGCTTTTTTTTTAATATGGCAGAAGATTTGGAGCCAAAGTAAGCTGTGGTATTGTTTGTTTTGGTGCATTATTTTTTTCTGTAGGCTTTCAGACAGTCAAGAATCTCAACCTGAAAAAACAAGTGGTGGATCGTCTCCGAAAACAAATGAAGTTAAAACAATTACCAACGAGTTGCTAGGAAACTTGCAACTCAACGATGTTGACAAAAATGAAACAAAAGCCGGAGAAACGGCACAAACGAACTGTTATTGGTAGGTTTTCGTCTGTTGTTTTTAGTCGATACAAAGTTAACCTCAAAAATTTTTTGTTTTAGTGGAAAGGAAAGAAATTTGAATATAGTCGAATTGTTGTGCGCCAATTGTTGTAGGTGGTTTCACGAGTCTTGTATAGGGTATCAGCTGGGTAAATTGGTACCATTTTTGTCAAATTATATTTTTTTGTGTAAAAACTGTTCTCCGTCTGGTTTGGAAAGTTTTAAAAAAAGTCAAGCACGTAAGAATCGAAATTGTTGTTGTATTCACTTTTATTAAGACGTTTGATTTTAGAAATACAACAAATGTGCATAACTGCCATAGCAAATTTACAGCAAACAAACTTGAAGGAGGGAAATAACCGCAGTATGTTTAGTAAAGATAGAGAAATTATTCCTTACATCGATTATCACTGGGAAGCACTTACAACAACTGCTAGAAGGGTAACCCAGTCTTGGCATATGACGGTACATAGGGCTCTGGTTAAAGAAATTCATGTGCTGTTCTCCTTTGAAGAGAATCCAACCGATGGTCAGATGTATGGACTGTTATGCAGTGATCTCACACAAATTAAACCAAACTATGAAGCTATGATAAAGGGAGGAATGTTGAGAGTGACAGATATGGGAATCCAACATGGTGAGATTTTTAATAAATAAAAAATAGGTGGCTTATAAAATAAAACAAACTTTGTTACTGTAAGTTTATTGCAATTGTTTTTATTTGCAAAGTTTGTTGATAAAAATGATGCGAGCAGGTAAATTAGGTGTTACTTAGATAACTGTTAATTAACTGATAAGTTAAGTGTTTGATTATCTATCATTTAATTATGCAATGTTTTCAGTGCCTGTGGTTGGAGGTGTGAAAAACAGAAATGCGAAAAGGAAGTTTCCAAATGATGTAGGATCTTTTGGAAAAAAGGGTAGACAAGTTGATGTTGCACCCAAGTTACCATCACATGGTTATCCATTGGATCATCCATTTAATAAGGATGGGTATAGGTACCTTCTGGCTGAACCTGATCCACATGCACCCTACAGACAGGTAAACTGTTCAATTTAAGAATTTCCTGCTTATTTGATCCTTGCACCAGCAGATTAATGCTTTTACTTGCTGAGAGTAAATTAAATGAGGTCAATTTTTGAAAAACCACTCTTTCTTAAAGTACACAATGTCAGAATTGTCCCCTAATAGTTGTAAGTTTATATAAAAAGTTTTTTTTTAATAATTTCTGGTTTTGGTTAGCCTAATTTATTGTAATAGTTTATACAGGGTGTTCCAGAACTGAACATTATCCCTTGGAGGGTTGATAGACCAGCTCATTCATGACTGACCAGAATATCAAAATATGACCTTAGTAAAAAATCATTAATTTTCGAGATATTGGTATTTTTATGAATTTTGTGAAAATCGACACATTAAATCAGTAATCTATGACACAGGTACAGAAAACTTTTCAGGTAAAACGGGTGCATGTCAGTGGCTCTTCCAGTTTTGAATTTTTGGATGAATTTGGTGTCAAACGTTAGAAAATGGTTTAACCTGAATCAGCTTCTATTATTTTCGTTTGAGTCTCAAAGGTTGCTGAGTTATTCGCGAAAAACTACGGGGCGGGGGAGACATGATAGCCCCCAAGTTTCGAATTTTTGGATAAATTTGGTGTCAAATGTTAGAGCATCATTTGAGCCTGAATGAGCATCCATTATTTTGGATTAATTTTGAATTAATGTATGCAATTGATGTCAATCAATAGAGCTTTGTTTGAGCCTGAATGAGCTTCAGTGAGTAAAATTTGAAGTTAATTTTTTGCAGAATAGTTGAAATTTTTGACCAGATTTTGAGTAACATGCGTTAACTTTAATCAAATAACTTGCCAAGTAAATGTGGTACATTTTTTCACAGTATGAAGAGTCGAAGTTAGCAAATAAAAAAAAACTCCTGAGTCAGGTAAAAACATTTTTTTTCTAAAAGTATGGCACTATTAGGTTTATTTTAATCTGTGATCAATAGCGGGGCTATTCAGGGTTATGTAACCAAAATTAGAATCTTATAATATAAAATTTTGTGTGTCAATTTTCACAAAATTCCTGAAAGTTCCAATATCTCGAAAACTAACGAATTTTTAGTAAGGTCATGTTTCGATATGTTCTGGTCAGCCATGAGCTATCCTTCACCCTTCAAGGCAGTGGTTTCCAAACTTTATTTTAACACGGCTCCCTTAAAAATATTTGATCATATGCGTCACCTTTTTACTTTACAAAATACTACAAACACAAAAATTTATATTACTAAAAAATCAAAAAAGTCAATCCTGGCTAATATACGCCCCCCCCCCTAGACCAGTCTACGCCTTCCAATTTGGAAAACGCTGCTCCAAGGAATGACGTTCAGTTCTGGGACACTCTGTATATTACTTATTATCAATTGATTTTAATTTCCTAATTACTTGATACAAATTGATAAGTTTTAGATAATCAAGTAAGAATTCACTTTAGCTGTTACAATAAAGAAAAATTGAATTTATCAGTTGTCTAAACTTTTTTGCTGTTTTAAGATGTTATAATATAAGACAAACTGCATCACATACATTTACTTTACAAGAAAAACATTTAACATATTTTTCATAAAACGCTGATTTAGCTAAATGAGTGATTTGATGGTTATAAATTGTACTAAAGCTTGGCAATATGTCTATTTTTTCACTGTTTGCTCAAGGAATTTTCAGATTTAAAGCGAAAAAGTTTAGTTAAAGTGGGCGAAGCTATTAAATTTAATCTTTCTCGAATAAAGTCTCTTTTTTTCAATAGGACAACGGCAGTCTTTTCTTTTCTCTGAATCTTCAATTCACCCCTGATAGTGATGAGAAGAAAAGGGAAAGGCAGTGGGAAATTATGGTTGATTTTAAAAACAGAACTTCAGGAAGTGACTGGTCGACACATTAATTTTAATGACCATCCTAGATTTTGATAAAATTTTGATATGAGGAATTCCACACCAAATCGACCACTTTTACCTGATCCCTTTCGATTTGTCTGAAATTTTTACATATTACACTATCTTACCAAAAACAGTTCTGTGAATTTTTTCAAAATTTTTTACTCAACCCAAAAAAGTTACGAATTTTTAGAAAAACTAATGTTTTTTTTTCTTCAAACGATCGTAACTATTTCAAAAATTGACTAATTGGAACGTTTTTTTTGTTTGTCTTTAAACGTACTTTTCAGGAAAAAATACAAAAAAAATATTCAAACTTTTATACTATAAAATTTTTCATTTCTTCGGAAATAATCATTGATTTTTCAAATTTCGCCACTTTTGATTTTTGATTTTTTTATTTAAAAAAAAACTATGATTTATTCCGCGTATAACAACGCCAACCCCAAATTTACTGTGACAGTTTCCAATAGAAAATTTGGAATTGAATAAAAAACTATTTAAACTTTTTTTTGTATCTAGTAATATTTAAGAATTATTCACTGTTACCACTTTTCGTGAACACACTGTATACATATAGAAATAAAATCACTGTTTTCCGGATATTCGTAGTTTTTCACCTTAACCATTAATCGGCAATTTTGCGGCTTATCCGCGAAATTCGTTTATCCGCGATATCCACGCCAGTCAATCCTGCGGATAATCGGGAGTTTACTGTATTTCAAAAATTGACTAATCAGAACTTTTTTTTGTTTTGTTTTTATCCTTAAACGTTATTTTAAGGAAAAAACAAAAAAAATATTCAAACTTGTTTGTTGAAAAATTTTCCATTTTTTCGGAAATAATCATTGATTTTTCAAATTTTTCAAATTTTTGATTTTTGATATTTTTATTTCAAAAAAAATCTGATTTATTCCGCGTATAACAACGCAAACCCCATAATGGGCCGACATTTCTTTCTATTCTTTTTGTTTAATTAAAAAATATTTTGTTTTATTTTTACGCAAAAATATTTTTCAATTAAACAAAATAAATAGAAAGAAATGTCGGCCCATTATGGGGTTGGCGTTGTTATACGCGGAATAAATCATAGTTTTTTTTTAAATAAAAAAATCAAAAATCAAAAGTGGCGAAATTTGAAAAATCAATGATTATTTCCAAAAAAATGAAAAATTTTGTAGAATCCAAGTTTGAATATTTTTTTTATATTTTTTCCTGAAAAGTACGTTTAAAGACAAAAAGAAACGTTGCGATTAGTCAATTTCTGAAATAGTTATGATTGTTTGAAGAAAAAAACATCAGTTTTTCTAAAAATTCGTAACTTTTTTTGGGTTGAGTAAAAAGTTTTGAAAAAATTCACAGAACTGTTTTTGGTGGGATAGTATAATATGTAAAAATTTCAGACAAATCGAAAGGGGTCGGGTTTAAAAGTGGTCGATTTGATATGGAATGCCCCATATACAGTATATGGAAACTAACAAAAATACAAATTTTGATTTAAATAATATCTCAAAAGGTTTCCAAAATATCGTTTTTTAAAAAAAGTTTTTAAAAAAATGACCCCTGGCGTATTTTCTAATTATCATAGCAGCTTTTCTAATTAAGCTAGGTGTGATTTTATTCAAATTTTTAAGCTTTTTTCAATTCCAACTTCAATAATTTTCTTCATCGACTTTTATAGCCACGAATAAATAATTTTATTGATAGTTTAGTTTAATCAGAATTTTACGACGATTTTCTCGCAATTTTTAATGAATTGTTTATAGATATTTACAACGAAATTAAATTTCTTTATTAACCAATTAAAATAGTTACATAAAAATTAATTTACAATGCATCAAATGTGTTTTTTTGAGATAAACTGAGAAATCATTACCTTATTTTCATTCTTTTGGGATTCAATCATACGATGAAGGTCAAGGGGGCTCCGCCCCCCAAAATTCTCCGTAAAATATATGATATGCTATAAAAAAAGTCCTGATGGTTTTTGTTGTTCACCAATTTAGTAGGCGACTAAACAGCACAAAAATTCCGTGTTCTTGCTTTGCAACTCTAGAAAAGTTAACCAAAAATATGACGTGAAATTTTGCCTTTTTAGGAATTTGATGAAAGTAATGACTGGGCAGGGAAACCTATACCAGGCTGGCTGTACCGCATTTTAGTACCTGGTACTGTTCTGTTAGCACTACATGACCGAGCACCACAATTAAAAATTTCTGAAGACCGTCTTGCTGTAACTGGTGAAAAAGGTTATTGCATGGTTCGTGCAACACATTGTAAGTTGTACCTACTCTTTATTTTATAAACGCAAATTAAATTCAAAATTTAGGGGTAAATCGTGGTTGTTGGTACTGGGAAGCAACAATAGAAGAAATGCCAGAAGGTTCTGCTGTAAGGCTTGGATGGGGGCAAGACTATGCTAATTTACAAGCACCTTTGGGATACGACAAGTTTGGATATTCTTGGAGATCAAAGAAAGGTACAAAATTTCACGAGTCAGCTGGGAAACACTTCAGTGATGGTTACGGAGAAGGAGATACTTTAGGATTCATGATTGTTTTGCCTGAAGGACCCAATACAAAATTAATACCCAACACATACAAAGATAGGGTTGGTATTTCCTTAGTTTTCATGAATTATCCTGCTTAACTTTTTGTGTTTTTCAGCCCCTAGTTAAATTCAAAAGTCATCTTTACTATGAAGACAAAGATAAGGTGGCAGAATGTCTTAAAAATTTAAAAGCTATACCGGGAAGCAAAATTTTATTCTTCAAAAATGGTGTACTGCAGGGCACAGCTTTTACAGACATTTATGGAGGTTCTTATTATCCTGCACTGTCGTTACACAAAAGTGCAACAGTCTCAATTAATTTTGGACCAAATTTTAAACACCCACCATCTGAGCAAATATATCAATGTAGAGGCGTAAGTTTTATATTATTATACTAGAAAATATTTATTTTTCCAATTTTATCTATTTTAAGATGAACCAACGGGCTGAAGAAGCCATTTGTGAACATACCTTTGCAGATACTATTTATTTAACTGAAAATGAAGGCAAATTAAGATTAGATAGCTTTGTTATGTGACAATAGTGGATTTTTTTCGTTACGTTTTGTATTAATTTCACCCGAATTTTTTATACTATACAATAAACAAATTGAAATTGTCATATTTCTATATTTACAAAAACTATTTTCCAAAACCTCCTCTACATTTTGGACTTGATTCTACAATTTTTTCACTATGTTCCCATTGATCGGGTGATTTAGCAACTATGGACAAAGCATGGACCCCACCATTGAGCTCTTCTTTTAATAAATCGTTTACCAAGCGGTGTCTCTGAAAAGAAGTTTAAAACTTGACTCAATAATCACAGCAGATCTCAATTTACCTTGATCAATGGAAGCCCTTCGAACTTATTTGAAACAACTACAACTTTGAAGTGAGTTTCGGCACCTTTAGGAACGTTGTGCATGTATGATTCATTTATCACATCTAAATGGGTCGTTTCTAAAGTTTTACTTAATTTATTGCGTATAGAAGTTTCGACTGGATTACTCGTTGACATTTTGCGTAGGTTATGTAATAAACCTAAAAGAAACTGAATTTTTATTATGTTCTTCTCTATTACATTAACAACTCACTTTTATTTAGATGAAAAATCTGTCTAAAATTCATTAGCTAATTATTCAAAACCAATAATTATTCTGAAAATAAACAAGGTTATGTTTTCTCTGACAGATTGACAGTGGCGTGCTAAAATTTTTTTGGTGATGGTATGACACTGTCCACACTGAGCAAAAAAAAATTTGTCACTCTTTTACAAAAATAAATTTTTGCGAATTAATTTCAACAATCTTTTAAAATTTGAAAATAAGCAATCAGCTTTTATTAGAAAAACAAATATAATTTGATGATAACATAAGACAAAATCAATGTTTCTCTTCTTATTATCTTTTTTTATGGATTTTGATAATTATCTATTTCTCATTCCTAAACGCTGCTTGTGAAATTGGCAAAAGTGTTGAATATTTGGAACCACTTGGAGAAATATGGAAAAGCCTTCGTTTGCCAATCGGTACCGTATCTCGGAAATTCCTTACTAACGGTTCATCGTTTGCATCCCACAACCATCGGAAACGATCCACCTACATAATTTTTTGCTATAAGAATTTAGTGTTCAGAAATTAATAAAATCATCTTACTTGAGCAACCGATATTCCTATAGGTTCTCTACAAATTAACCAAAGAACTAAATGATTGTTAACTGTTGTCGTCACCGAGCCCCAATAAAGGTAGTAATCGCTATCAAATTTACGAAGCAAAAATGATATCGGTAACTCACTCAATCGAGCTGAACAGTGAGGTTTTTGAACAAATGTTAAAGCATCTACTATTGTTTGAATAGCAGGATTAGCTTGAGATTGTAACTAAAATGATACGGTTTGGTATAAACGTGGAACATTGCCAAAACTAATACCTTGAAGAAATAAACCAACACTGCAATTCCATCATCTTCTCTTAAAGCAGCTTCTTGTGTTAAATAACGGCTTCTGAAATGAACACAGTGCATTTCCAAAGGCTGTGGAGCACCATCAATGGTATGTTCACTTCCTTCCATATTATTTTTTCCCCAATGGAAATGTAGCTGAGAGAAGACATACTTTCCCACAAATGGACCTCCACTTAAAAATGGTCTTTCTTGATGCCACTTGGCACTTAAAATAACTGAATCAAACAAATGTCAACGATTAACTTCAACGGAATAAATATTACGTACGGGTATGCCCTGAGTTAGTTAGTTTCATTTTTTTGCATGGCAGATGTTCGTGATGCCATACTAAAGGAGCCAATTCTAATGGTACCGCAGCTGTTAGATTTATATCTATTGGAGATTCATAAGATCCGTCACTTTTAGCTAAATCCTGAATCCATCGAGCTCGATCGGTTAAATCGTTAACATGAATATCTCCTAAAATATAAAACAAAATATGGACAGTTAAATTTAACTAACATGAAAATACCTTCACGCTCTTGTTCATCATCTTCTTCCATTTTTGGAATTAGGACATATTTGACACTTGATCAAAATTGTAAAATCAAGGCAGTCCAGGTATTCTAACGGAAATTGTTTTCTGGAAGACTTAAAATGTCATTTAGCGATCTCCCGCTTCTTTCTGATTTATTACAGTCGCATACGTGTACTAAAACTGTGCCGATTTGCGAATGCAAACCCAAGACAAAAAGTAAAGAAGTTATCCCTGATCCACGGCTAAAAAATTGGGAGCAATGGATGTCAAAACGGAAGAAGATGCACAACAAACTGGAATCGCTTTTAAAACGCGAATCAGGCGAAATGGTTATGAATGCTTCGGAAGAATTTAGAACAGTTCGAGAAAACCAAATTGCTATTCAATATACAAGAATTCCTAAACCCGATCCGCAAAGAGGTTGCCCTTCGTTTTGGAAACTTCCATTTGAATTAAGAGGACAACATGAAGACCAACCTTCGTGCTTTGGAGTTAAGACGAAGGAAGAGAAATGTAAAATTCCTGTTATAAAGCACGTCGGAGTTCCTGCAGAAATTTTAAAAGAAAAAGATGTTTTACCTCGAACTAGGCAAATGGCAATAGTTTGATTTTTTTTATCTAACAGTTTTATTTTAGAAATCTGCTAACTTCATGGGACAAATCAAGTTATGTTCAAGAGAAGCGGGTCAGTTGGAAAGACGACTTACTGGCTGTTGATCCGCATTTTCCAGAAATGGAAAATTTAATTATAACTGGCGTCGGATGTGGCATGACTACCGAAACGTTGGAAAGCCCACATCCAGTAGACCACATCAGTGCTTCGGATGTAATAGAATTAACCAAACATGAAGAGCACATTAGTGTGCTTTCTCTATCAGTCAATGATATGCTTTTAAGTCCAAATGCGGATCTGTCTGGTACCCGAAAAATTTGTTTGCTTTACGATTATGATTTAAATGACACGAAGATTGCAACCGAGTACGTAAATTTACAAAATTTGGGAACCACAACAATTCGGTTTTTTTGGAAGTTCACGGAACCAATGCTAATATTTAAAGATATTTTACACAAAAAACGCACACCAAGTTGTTTTTATTTTAATAAAAACAAAAAATTAATTTTACCGGGACAGACAATAAAGTTTCCCATTTGGTTCAAAACTGAAACTCCGGGTGTTCATTGCGAAGAATGGGAATTTTGCACAAAGCCATGTGCCACGCCCCATGACGTGAAAATATTATTAAGTTTACATGCATCCGCTACTTTCGGAAATTTGGACGAACGAATGGACGCCATTAAGGAAAGATTAGATCGGAAGGTCCGAAACCAATTAATTAAGGAATCACTTTCAAGCGTTTTATCAAATATTCCATATGAAAAATATAAACCGACAGTTTATTGTTACAACAAAAGAGAAGTTTTTGAAGCAATTAATTCAAAATTTAGTATTTTACATAGGAAGCCGCAATATTTGTACAACAAGGAAGTTGTTAGAGAATTACAGAAGATCTATAAAAATGTAAGACGTCCATATGATCCTAAGTGTTGGAATTACCGTATTGATGAATTGAGGTTGCTAACACGAGCAAAATATTTAGAAATAGAAGAAAATAGAAGGTTTATGGAACAACACGTTGCCAAGATTAAAATTGCTGGCGGTGCTATTACCGATGACAAAATAAAAAAACCAAGTGAAGTTTTAGAAGTGTTACCAGATGATATGAAAAATTTACCGGAAGCGTTAGAAAATACTATCATGAAATTGGAACAATCTTCAGTTGATTATAACCTGGATCGCAATAAATACTCCCAAAGTTATTTAATCATGTGTACTTGCTTTTCCAAAATTGAAGAAGATATTGAAGAACTTAAAGAACGATTAGGAATTATCAAAACTTGCATATATCCAAAATTCTTGTCTACGGAAAACCCTTTGTTTAGAACACCAACTCGGCTAATTTACGAAAGTTTACCTCACATTTTTCAAGGGCCACAGTTAGTTCAACCAGTAGGGATGCCCATCGATTTACCTGCAGCCGAATGTTTGCAAGATATACCGATGGAGCTATCAAAGAAAAGATATAGAACTTATTATAACCTTCCCGATACTCCTCCAATAGGAGGTGGTAAAAAAGGCAAGAAAGATAAAAAAGACAAGAAAGACAAAAAAGACAAGAAAGATAAAAAAGATAAAAAAGGTGGCAAAAAAGATTCCGAAAAAGGAAAAGCTGACAAAGGCAAGAAAGGTAAAGGTTCACCCGCAAATAAAGACTCCGATGAAGATGCCGGCCATGTGATAAATAAAACTTTTGATCCTTACGCAACAGTTAAAAGACCTAGTGTAAAGGAAGAGACTCATCGCTTATCTTTTGAAAGATCCTCTTTGGAAACAGAAAATTCTGAAGACCAGATTCAGACAATATCTAACATAGATCTGGTTCCAGCACATACTGTAGCTTTATATAACACAAATATTTACATTATAGTATACAAACATTTGGAGAGAGCCATAACTAACATTGTCAACATGCTTGAAATACAAGACAAACCAAACGTTCCGTACGCTGTTGTAAAAGAAATCGAAAATGAAAATTACAATCGTCGTCTAATTGATCTGAAAGGGTTAATACTGCAAGAAGCTTCAGATAAGGTGAATTCAAAGAAAATATTAGAAAATTATCGAAAGCGGTGTAAAAAAGATTGGGAATCGTTAGAAATGCAAAAACAAATGAAAAATATTAAATCGGAGTCTTCACTGTGGAGCGTTCTGAAAGGATATCAGTCAAAAGCGGATCATCAGAGAAGCAAACCAATCAGCTATCCGATGGATCATTACGACAAAGGTCTGCAAGAAGATGAGGCTGAAAGGGAGGTCTTGCATGTACATACTTCAACGTCAGGTGGGGCACTCGATCCCAATTGGGAGGATTTCAAAGACGTTGGAGTTCAGGAAGATTATGATCCTGAAGAGGAACCCGATGATTTAGTAGCTTACATCGAAAAAGTTGTAAGTGGAATTTCGGTTCAAGATTTATATGAAATTAAACTGGAGAAAGACACGCAAAAGAATATAGATGAACATGTGTCTGATGAAGAGTATTTTTATGATTCTGATTCTAACAAAAGTGTGTCGTCAATAAATTCAGAACAACTTCAGCAAATAGAAGAGGATGGAATTGAGATATTTAGAAATTATTAATATGATGAGAATAAAAAGTCGTCTCGTACAAGTACTCCAGAGCAAGATGATGAAAATTAAAAAGGTAATAAAGTAAATAAAAAAAAAGTTACTTAGTTAATTTAATTAATGTGAGAATGATGATCACGTTTTATTTTAATGTAGTTTATGAATTTCAATTTGAATTAAAAGAGTTTTATTGTTTTTTATTGCTAATTTTTGTAGTATCTGATTAAGGTTGGTAGTTCAAAGTCAAAACAAAAAACAAGTTATTATAATTGCAGATATTTTTAATTTGTTGCAATTATCCTTTTTTCTATGATTCATGGGAAATAATATTGATTTTCTCTTACCCCTCTTAAGATGAGTTTTTAAGTTGCACTTTTTCTTTTTTGTAGTTTTTATTCAATCTTATTGTAGGGATGTAGCTATTTTGTTTAAGATAAAAATTGATAAAAGTTTTGAAAAATTATTAAAAACCGTGCTTTTTTTGGGGTTTTAACTGAAACTCATATGTTTCAGTAAACCACAAACCACATGTTGTTTATTCGAAATATTTTAGATTTTAGAAGATCCTGACTTTCATTGCAAAGAGAATTGTATTGTATACTAAGAAATATAATTAGAATCATTGACCGCGTTCGAATTTTAAATCAAATTAAAATTAATTAATTAATTATTTCAATTCAGGGTTGACACGGATACACTTTTTTCACTTTATTCACTTTTTTGAAAATCTTACACTTTTCTTCACTTTTGTAAAAAAATAATCACTATTTTTACTTTTTTTACGATTTCACTTACAAAAATTAAATTTTTTGATACATTTATAAATTTAGTAACTAGAATTTTTAAATTTATCGACGCATGTTGCTTGGAGCAAATGTAGACCAGCTAATCAACAAGTAAAATTATGAAATAAAGTTAAAAAAAAAGTAATTCAAAAAAAATTTCGGGGAAAAAATTAGATGGGGGAAAGAGGTAAAACAATCATTTGTGCCACCTGTAAAAATTTTGCTTGGAGGAAGTGGCCCATGGCTGGAATGAGTTTGACACCTCTGTACACGCAAAATAAAAAATCTCGTAAATTTGTTCATGCGCGTCAGCAGTGGCGTAACTACCGGTGTGCAAAAGCATACCGTCCGTGAATTCCTAGGGGCTTAAAAGCAGTGACATAGCAGGAGGCGGTGCCGGGCCTCCGAGAAAATTAAGCAATCATGTTAGAGTGTAATTTCTTGTGAAAGGCAGAGGTATGGCCATTTTTATGCGAAGTAGACATACGTGAAAATCGAGTCGCCACTGCCTTCTACAAAAAATTACGATATACACAGAACAAATATTGGAGTAGTACGCATGTTTCTCGGAGGAAATTTAAACTGGTTAAGGTCATTTAAAAATAATTTTTTTGGAAAAAAAGGCCGATATGTACAAAATGTGTAAAAAATTGAACTGTTTGCAAGTTTTGCTTTGCAAATTTAATAGGGAGTCAAAAAGGGGTCTTTAGTTGATGGTCATAGTTTAGAATTTAGATCTTCTTCATATTTGGTGTGGAGAAGCCCCATGATATCCTGAACACGAATCACTAAAAATTTTTGAAAATCATGGTTTTCAATAGGAAATGTGCAGGAAAAATTTTTTTCATGTGCAATTTTTCCTTGCACAACCACCCTGCTTTTAAAATCCACGCAAACGAGTTTCACCCCTCAAAAATCCACCATTTTCCTTAATTCTCGGGTCTAGGGGTATTTTTTAAATTAGTGTAGTTTTTACAAAAATGGCCCGAAGCGTAGGCTAGCGCAGGGTCAATTTTTGTAAAAATCACTATGGTACGAGGAGGATCCACGCAAAAACAAAAAAAAAAACAAAAAAAAAATTTTTTGCAGAAAAAAAACCTCTTCCCTCCCTCCCATAAAAAAATTTTAATTCCAGGTTATGACCATAAACTAGAATCATACCAAAGTTCTCAAATGCACAAGAAGCAGTTTGAAACACTGATTTAAAAAAAAGGGGGCCCGCTGTGGGTCTTGGCCCAGGACCTGTGGTGTTAGCTTGCTACGTTACTGCCCGAAGTAAATTATTTTTACACTATTTGTCACTTTTTTCAAAATTTCTATACACTTTTTTTGAAAATTTACACACTTTTTTCACTCACTTCTTACTTAGAACTCTGTGGCAACTCTGTTTCAATTTAAATCAAACTGTTTTTTCATTTTTAAACTGTCAATATAAGCAAATTTAAAATTATGTATCGATCTATTTTCAACAAAACTCTGTTAGATGGCAGGCTAAATCACTCCTATTACTCCGAGTAATCAGAGTAATGTAATATTCGAACGCGGTCAATAACAAATGAGAATGAAAAGAAAAGGTGGCTAGACATTATAAGATTAATTATTAAAACATAAATTTAGTTTAGTTATTTAGGAAACAAGCGGGAAATTTAAAAGTTGCAATGTGACAATAATGCTCAAGTTAAAAATATATATCTTTCAATGCTTTTTTTTTTAATTTATCATAACAAATTAAATTTTCCCAAGGTCGGCATTATAAAGTATATTTTCAGAATTTTCTATATTAATAGAAGTTTAGGTTTAATTCGTTCTTTCGTGTTGTGCTAGCTACGATAGATTTAGATAAAGCAGTCTTTTCAATTTTGATCTAATTCCTACCCGACGATAAATAAATTAATTTATCTGAAAATATTAATAATTGTTATTCATTTCTTTTTTTAATATTAAAATTAATAATACCTCCAGACTTTATCAGATAAAAATAAATTAATTAAGCATTTATTTAGTTTTTTAATGCAACAAAAACACATACATTTCTAGATTTTATTTTAAAAGAAAAAAAGGTAAACAAGATTATTATTCTTGTTTTGTGTTTATTAAAGTTTGAACATTGATTAGTAAAATTTTTAATGCAAGAAAAACAATTAACAAAAAAAACTAATCAACATTAATATTATTTTATGCGAATCCACATTGAGTTAGACTCAAGGGTCATTCCATGTGAAATCAACACACTTTTTCAAGTGACCATCTCAGATTTTATTAAAATTTAGTATATAGATAGATAGTATGGAAACTAACAAAAATACAAATTGTTATTAAAATATCTCAAACGGTTTCCAAATTATCGCTACGTAAAATTTTCAAAAAATTGCCGCAAGCTTATTTTCAAATTATCATAGCAACTCTGCTAATTGAGCCAGAGAGGTGGGAGTGGTGCCATTTTACTTAGTTTTTTATGCCCTTTCCAATGATATACAACACAATATGCTTTATTATAAAATTACTTTTCAAAACTCAAAATTAAAATTTTGATTTTGATTTTCTGAAAAAGTACATCATCAAAATTTTTCAAAAAAATTTTCTGAATAGTCTTTACTTATGTTAAGTAATTGCCAAAATTTAAAAATGGGACGGTAATGGCTTCATAGTTAAAAATATTTTTAAGTACAAGGTGATTTTTAAAGAACAATAGCTATAGGGTTACACCATAGTCACTTTTTTAAGTGACCATCTCAGATTTTATTAAAATTTAGTATATGCATAGATAGTATGGAGACTAACAAAAATACAAATTTTTATTGAAATATCTCAAACGGTTTCCAAAATATCGCTGTGTAAAATTTTCAAAAAATAGCCGCAAGCATATTTTCAAATTATTATAGCAACTCTCCTAATTGAGCTAGAGAGGTGAGAGTAGTGTCATTTTAGTCAGTTTTTTATGCCCTTTCCAATGATATACAACACAATATACTTTGTTGTAAAATTACTTTTCAAAACTCAAAATTGAAATTTTGATTTTGATTCACTGAAAAGTACACCATCAAAATTTTTCAAAAAAATTTTCTGAATAGTCTGTACTTACGTTAAATGATTGCCAAAATTTAAAAGTGGGACAGTAATGGCTTCATAGTTAAAATAATTTTTATCTAAGATGGTTTTTAAATATTTTACTGATTATGTAGTAAATACTACATATTTGAAAATTAAAAATTATTTTAACTATGAAGCCATTACCGTCCCATTTTTAAATTTTGGCAATCACTTAACATAAGTACAGACTATTCAGAAAATTTTTTTGAAAAATTTTGATGATGTACTTTTTCAGAAAATCAAAATCAAAATTTTAATTTTGAGTTTTGAAAAGTAATTTTATAATAGAGCATATTGTGTCTTATATCATTGGAAAGGGCATAAAAAACTGAGTAAAATGGCACCACTCCCACCTCTCTAGCTCAATTAGGAGAGTTGCTGTGATAATTTGAAAATACGCTGGAGGCAATTTTTTGAAAATTTTACGTAGCGATATTTTGGAAACCGTTTGAGATATTGCAATAAAATTTTGTATTTTTGTTAGTCTCTATACTATCTATTTATAGACTAAATTTTAATAAAATCTGAGATGGTCACTTAAAAAAGTGTGTTGATTTCACATGGAATGACCCTCAAGTAAAATTTAAAATTTTTAAATACACTAATTAGTGAAAAAAATTAGTGAAAAGAAATAAACGATTTTTTTTTTAATTTTTAATTTGTTTAGTTATTTTAATATTTAATATTAAATTATATTGTTATAATAAATATTTATTGTATTTAGTTTAAAAACTAACACAGATTCATCCTATTAGAATTTTATGTTGCTTTCAATCCTGTATGATAAAACTGTTCAACGCGTCGCGACGAATGCTCTTTATTATTTTCAGTTTTTTTCTTGATTATTTGCTTATTTTTTAAAATTAAAAAAAAACAAAATTAAAAAATAAAAATGGTCCGCAAGTGAAAGCTATGTACAAAATTTCAGATCATTAGGACGTCGGGAAGTTACTGCCCGAAGTAAATTATTTTTACACTATTTGTCACTTTTTTCAAAATTTCTATACACTTTTTTTGAAAATTTACACACTTTTTTCACTCACTTCTTACTTAGAACTCTGTGGCAACTCTGTTTCAATTTAAATCAAACTGTTTTTTCATTTTTAAACTGTCAATATAAGCAAATTTAAAATTATGTATCGATCTATTTTCAACAAAACTCTGTTAGATGGCAGGCTAAATCACTCCTATTACTCCGAGTAATCAGAGTAATGTAATATTCGAACGCGGTCAATAACAAATGAGAATGAAAAGAAAAGGTGGCTAGACATTATAAGATTAATTATTAAAACATAAATTTAGTTTAGTTATTTAGGAAACAAGCGGGAAATTTAAAAGTTGCAATGTGACAATAATGCTCAAGTTAAAAATATATATCTTTCAATGCTTTTTTTTTTAATTTATCATAACAAATTAAATTTTCCCAAGGTCGGCATTATAAAGTATATTTTCAGAATTTTCTATATTAATAGAAGTTTAGGTTTAATTCGTTCTTTCGTGTTGTGCTAGCTACGATAGATTTAGATAAAGCAGTCTTTTCAATTTTGATCTAATTCCTACCCGACGATAAATAAATTAATTTATCTGAAAATATTAATAATTGTTATTCATTTCTTTTTTTAATATTAAAATTAATAATACCTCCAGACTTTATCAGATAAAAATAAATTAATTAAGCATTTATTTAGTTTTTTAATGCAACAAAAACACATACATTTCTAGATTTTATTTTAAAAGAAAAAAAGGTAAACAAGATTATTATTCTTGTTTTGTGTTTATTAAAGTTTGAACATTGATTAGTAAAATTTTTAATGCAAGAAAAACAATTAACAAAAAAAACTAATCAACATTAATATTATTTTATGAGAATCCACATTGAGTTAGACTCAAGGGTCATTCCATGTGAAATCAACACACTTTTTCAAGTGACCATCTCAGATTTTATTAAAATTTAGTATATAGATAGATAGTATGGAAACTAACAAAAATACAAATTGTTATTGAAATATCTCAAACGGTTTCCAAATTATCGCTACGTAAAATTTTCAAAAAATTGCCGCAAGCTTATTTTCAAATTATCATAGCAACTCTGCTAATTGAGCCAGAGAGGTGGGAGTGGTGCCATTTTACTTAGTTTTTTATGCCCTTTCCAATGATATACAACACAATATGCTTTATTATAAAATTACTTTTCAAAACTCAAAATTAAAATTTTGATTTTGATTTTCTGAAAAAGTACATCATCAAAATTTTTCAAAAAAATTTTCTGAATAGTCTTTACTTATGTTAAGTAATTGCCAAAATTTAAAAATGGGACGGTAATGGCTTCATAGTTAAAAATATTTTTAAGTACAAGGTGATTTTTAAAGAACAATAGCTATAGGGTTACACCATAGTCACTTTTTTAAGTGACCATCTCAGATTTTATTAAAATTTAGTATATGCATAGATAGTATGGAGACTAACAAAAATACAAATTTTTATTGAAATATCTCAAACGGTTTCCAAAATATCGCTGTGTAAAATTTTCAAAAAATAGCCGCAAGCATATTTTCAAATTATTATAGCAACTCTCCTAATTGAGCTAGAGAGGTGAGAGTAGTGTCATTTTAGTCAGTTTTTTATGCCCTTTCCAATGATATACAACACAATATACTTTGTTGTAAAATTACTTTTCAAAACTCAAAATTGAAATTTTGATTTTGATTCACTGAAAAGTACACCATCAAAATTTTTCAAAAAAATTTTCTGAATAGTCTGTACTTACGTTAAATGATTGCCAAAATTTAAAAGTGGGACAGTAATGGCTTCATAGTTAAAATAATTTTTATCTAAGATGGTTTTTAAATATTTTACTGATTATGTAGTAAATACTACATATTTGAAAATTAAAAATTATTTTAACTATGAAGCCATTACCGTCCCATTTTTAAATTTTGGCAATCACTTAACATAAGTACAGACTATTCAGAAAATTTTTTTGAAAAATTTTGATGATGTACTTTTTCAGAAAATCAAAATCAAAATTTTAATTTTGAGTTTTGAAAAGTAATTTTATAATAGAGCATATTGTGTCTTATATCATTGGAAAGGGCATAAAAAACTGAGTAAAATGGCACCACTCCCACCTCTCTAGCTCAATTAGGAGAGTTGCTGTGATAATTTGAAAATACGCTGGAGGCAATTTTTTGAAAATTTTACGTAGCGATATTTTGGAAACCGTTTGAGATATTGCAATAAAATTTTGTATTTTTGTTAGTCTCTATACTATCTATTTATAGACTAAATTTTAATAAAATCTGAGATGGTCACTTAAAAAAGTGTGTTGATTTCACATGGAATGACCCTCAAGTAAAATTTAAAATTTTTAAATACACTAATTAGTGAAAAAAATTAGTGAAAAGAAATAAACGATTTTTTTTTTAATTTTTAATTTGTTTAGTTATTTTAATATTTAATATTAAATTATATTGTTATAATAAATATTTATTGTATTTAGTTTAAAAACTAACACAGATTCATCCTATTAGAATTTTATGTTGCTTTCAATCCTGTATGATAAAACTGTTCAACGCGTCGCGACGAATGCTCTTTATTATTTTCAGTTTTTTTCTTGATTATTTGCTTATTTTTTAAAATTAAAAAAAAACAAAATTAAAAAATAAAAATGGTCCGCAAGTGAAAGCTATGTACAAAATTTCAGATCATTAGGACGTCGGGAAGTTCCTTAAAAATGGCCTCAAAAAGTCCACCAACACGAACGACGGACAACGCTCACACTAAGTGAAATAAAAGCTTTAAATAAAATAGAGTACCCAAGTAAAATTTTTGGTACTTTACTTCTTCTACAATTATGTCCTTTCCAAAATCAAAAATAATTATAATCGGAAATTTTGTCATTACAGTGTGAACAAAGAATATTAGAAAAATCATGTAGAACAAAATGACCAATATTATTAAAAAAAAAAATTGAATTTTTAATATAGGATATTTTTTATTTTAAAGGACAGAAAAATAAAGAACCCAAGATAAATAAAATAGGTTGATCAGTTATTCAATTATCGTGGAAAACTTTTTGAAAAACGTAGTTTTCAGAAAACGCGTTTAAAGTTTAGGGCAGAATTTTCATGATGAGATGAACAAACGTTCAAAACTAATGTCAGTTCAAGGGATAGAGATTTAACGTCGATTAGTTCTTAAAAAATTCTTGCGAAAGGATTATAATAAAAATTAAAGTTCTAAACAAAAACAATCCATTTTTTCCAAAAAATCCGAAGTATTTAGCAAATATTTCCTTAAAATAATTTAAATTAACTAATCAAATCAACAAATTATAGGATTCCCAGACCAAAGCCTTCAAGCAGAAGCAAACAAAATTTAGAATTATTTTGTTCGTTGCAAATTTCTTTTTTTTTCTGTGATTAAGCAAAACGCATGTGCATGAAATTTTTCTCTAAATTTCTCATTGGCTAAAGAAAAAGACGCTTGACCCTTTTGGTCCGTAGAATCCGAATTACATTTCATTGGTGTAGTGCCAAACACTAAGATTTGGCAAATTCATCCCTCAGTTGTTTGTCCGACAACTGAAAAATAAAAGTTGGTATTGCTGGGAATTAAGAAATTCACTAAAACAAAAAAAACAGAAGTTGTTAATTTTGTTGTGTTATTAAAATAAATACAATTAAAATCCGCTTAATTGATACAAATTGGGACTAGAACTTTTAGCCCAATTAAGCGGCTGTCCCAATTATGTAAAGTTCCATACAGCTGATTTGGTTTCGGTTCTTTACGATTTGGCCCAAATAAGGAGCCTAACCAATTAATCGACAATTGTTTAATTAACCGCACTCGACTGTAATTAAAAGGTGGGCGACATCATTTTTAATTCCCAAATCGGAGACAAAACACAAACTTAAAATAAATTAAATTAGGCCAAATATTTACAAAACTAAAAATGAACAAAAGAATTATCTACCTGCAAGTTGCTAAGTGATGCTCCTACTCCTTATAAGTAATAACAAAATTTAGATACAGCAAATTTTTTAATATTGAGCAGAAAAGAGCAACTTACCTTAATTAAAAATGAAGAAGAATGGAAATGGAGATTAAAATTTAATTTTGAAACATTATTTTTATCAGATTGCTAGAAAACCGCAGAAATTATACTATTAATGCCAGTCCAATTCTGTGAGTGTTTAGATCACGGCAGCTGGACGTGGTCGTGAAATCTGAGAATTCTATTAGGAATTTCTTAGCTCGGACCTCTATCAAATGGGGGCACTTAATTAGTTAATCGCAGCTTTGATTTTAAGTCGAGGTTAAAAATGAAACAAAAAAAAACCTCAAGAGGTTAATTGCTAAAAGTATGCTAATATTGATTTGACAACGTTTAATGAATTCTGAACAGATAAAGCTGACAGTAATTAATGAGAAATTTTGTGATAAATGTAAAAATAATTGCTTCATCATGAGCGATCAAAACACGTACGTTAAAATTCAAGTCAAACTGTTCCTTTGTAGAAATATAGAAAAATATTGCTTACATAAATAATATAAGCTGTTGTTTGTTAGGATCGTTTGGTATTCTCACTATGTCTGTCGGTAGTACATTTTAAGAATGATCTGCGACTATTGATCAAACCCCAATTTATTTGGCCACAACATTGTGTGAGAGGTTACTCCCTTAGGTGATGATTTAAGTTTTACGATGAGCTTTTGTTAGGTCTAAACACGAATAGAAAAACCTACAATATGGATTGATAACGTGAGAGAGGAAACACCCAAAACTCAACCAATCCTTTAAAATATAAACAGCAAAATTTTCTAAAACAAGCTTTATTTACTATCAACAAACTACGTTCATCTCTACATATAATTTGATTCCATAAACTATTCATATTAGGTACATAATTATAAGTTTTAATAATACATAAACAAAAGAATCCTAAATATAATTAACTTCTTCTGTGGGATCTCGCATAATAAATATCCAATTTTTTGTCTGAAGTTTGTAATGGTCGAACATTTTTTAAGATGTTGTGTTGTTCACATGGAGTTGATTTCAAGTTACGAAATATGGAAACCTAAAAAATGGTCACAATAACAAACAAATACAGACGTCATTCAAGTCCATACCTGTTCTCCCGAAATTGGAATTGGTGTGGGATAAAGGATCCATGTCACGCTTTCGTTATATGGTTCTGTAGTTAGGGAACCTTGATAGGTGTAATAACCCATACATTGGGCCTCTTGTTTAATCCAGGTTAAGCAATCTAAAAATATCCAAATTACATAATCCAACCCTGGGTTTTCTTTAAAGATTTATTAACACGGATTTTCCACCTTGAGGTTTTATTGTCAAACTGACGCAAATATTTTTTATTTTTTCGTGAATAAACCGCAAATTAAAACTCGTTTTATGGTAGTCAACATTTACTTGATATAAATCATGGCAGAAATGCAAATAAATTACGTCTAGGTAATCAGTAAATCGATAAAAGATAATAACTTCAATGAACATAAATCACAAAATAAACTTAGTAATAAGTGAGACCCCCACTTTCTTAGAGTAGGTACGAGAAAAATTTATAGTATTTACCTGATGGAACGCTTGTTGTAGAATCAATTTTTACAATGTCTTTAACTGCTTCGCTGAGCTTGTTAAAGCAGGGATTTTCCGTGCCGTTTGAAGCCTGCAAGAAGAATGCAACAACAGCTAAACCATCGTGCTTATCGTAGGCTTGCGAAAAATTTTCGTATTTCTTATTAAAGTGAACAGCATGAGCTTCCATTGAAAACCTATCAAAAAAGTTATAATTAAAAAAGTAATTAAAGCATCGATTTGAATATTAAATTTTGTGGTTGCAAAAAAAGTTCAAAGAAAATATACAACGACAAACATTAAGTAAATGAAAACTTCTAAGCAACTTCTACTTTGGTTCTTAGGCAAATTAATTACATTAAAATCAATTATGCAGTTAAGGTATAGAACAGGTAAATAATTAATTACTTTGCAAGGCGTAACTAAAATTCAGCTTTTTCGTTTAAATTTGTAAAGTGGATTTTAAGTAAACTGGGTTATATAAGCTGAAAAATCTTTGGTTCCAAATTGATTGGCACACATTTTTAATTATCGTAACTTTTTGATAATAGTAAACCGGATGTGGGCATCAACAATGATTGTCAAATTATAAAAGAGTAAAATTTTCTGAATAAAAT
Organism: Rhagonycha fulva; assembly: GCA_905340355.1. Classification (NCBI taxonomy): domain Eukaryota; kingdom Metazoa; phylum Arthropoda; class Insecta; order Coleoptera; family Cantharidae; genus Rhagonycha; species Rhagonycha fulva. The sequence goes on from HG996556.1 coordinate 45,169,219, forward strand.
AGATTAAAAAGTGTTAAAGAGACCCACGTCACATTTTTTGTAATAAAACAAATTTACTCGGTTAAGGATTGTTTTGTTCAATAAGTTTTGATGTGCTTTTTGTTATATAAATTAATTTACATTAACCTTTTGTCCTCAACCATAAAATTGTAAATTAAATTTAGTGGTTTTCACAAATTTAATTATGAACATTAGGTTTTTTTTTTTATTAATTTGTCTTTAATCATTTAAAATTGTTATTTTGTTACATTTTAAAGTATATTACATGGTACATTTTCCAAGGTAAAGTTTTGCAACATCATTTTATGGTTAATTAGTAATTCAATAAAATGTAATTCATTTTTATTAAATTAACTCGGAAACAATTCAGAACTTAAAACGTAAAATTTAATTTGATTATTTACTATTGATGTTAACAAAAAATGCTATCATCCGATCTTCCAGAATGAAAAAAATTTGGATACCCTTAACAATTACGTAACATAAATTAAGACAGCTTAAGCAGAATTAATTCTAAAATATGTTTAATTTTCTTCTTATGTAACTAAAAAAGCGTGGGATAACATTTGGTTTATATTATAAACAACAACAATAGTTAATTAATAAAAAAATATCGCTTTTAGTTTCGACTCGTAAAAATTTATTTATTTTTAATGCAAGATTTAATATCGCCTGCGGCGCTTTTCATAATTTCATGTTGTACGCCTCATGCTCATAAATTATATTTGTTATATATTTGGACTCCATCGAATAAAATTAAAATTTAATTTTTTTCTGGTATTATTTAATTATAATTTCTTAAAAAAAGTTGTTATGTCATATATTATTATTATTGTTTTGAAGATAATTTTCGAACGTTTTAATAAATAAATGTTCGTGATAGAGCGGTAGGTTTAGCATATAAGGTAATTTTTTTTTATTATTTAAATTTAAATATTTTGGTTACTGCATCGCCTAGACCAAAATTATTTATGGAAATGTTAGAAACTTTCCGTAAAAACACGTTTATTTATTTTGGGGGTATACATGAACTCTTAAGAATTTAAATTAAATTGTAGATAAAAAAAATAATAATGAAAATTAAAGATTTTTAAATTTATGTTTTATTTTACTTTACTAAAAAAATTTTAATTCAGGTCATGGCTAGTGTGCATTTAGTGTTACAAAAATGTGTATTAAATTACCAAAATTTAAGAGATATTAGATAATACCAGTTAAGGTTAAAAAAAATTTACATCTGGTTTCTCTCAATTCTTTAGTTCAAATGCGTATTTAGCAAATTTATTATAAAACTGCATTAAATTTTCTTGATTTACACTCTTGATATTACATTTATGAAAAGTTTTAATGTAAAATATTGGCTGTTGAGTACGTGTGCTGCACTAGAGTCATACAGTTTTTGAGAGTCCTTAAAATTGCTCGAACTGAGGCAAGAGTTAGAAATGGAGCTATAGCTAAAGAATAATGACCATTATTTCAGTGGATATTGATGGCCTTTACATTTGAAGACTGAAAAGTGTGGCCGGACAAAATATTTGTTAAGCTTTTCCCTTGCAATTATCATTATCAAAACGTGCGCGCAAATTGTTGTTGACGGAAAATATGTCATGTAATTGCTCTTTGGAATTTCAAATCGTTGTAATTTTGTACATTGCTGCGATTAAACATTCATTAAAAGCTCTTTATTTGCTTTACCAGAATGCTTTTCACTTTTTAACTTGATAAAGCTTGGAATTTTACTAAAAACTTCGTGCAACGATTCAATAATTAATATAGTTCTGTTTTCATCTGCTGAAAGCTTGGGAAATGCTTATACGTTTAGCGTATGATCACATAGAAAGCGTTTTAATCACTTGGGTTCCAAACAAAATTTTTAATTAAATTCGAAAACTGAATGATCACCAGTTAGAGTGCAGTATTTGTTCATAATTATTGGATAATCCATGACAAAAAGTAGCTGATTCAAAGTTCACATCAACTTTACGGTTGTAAATGGTGATTTACGATGAATAAACTTAAAGTTCCGTAAAAACTAGAAAACTGTAGCTTTTCTGCTTAGATATAGTATAATAAAAACTAAATCCAATGTGACTTCAGTTCCGTCAGGGGTCAGAGCACAAAGGATTATGACTGTGAGCCAGAAATAGCAATTACATTCGAAGTGCAAAAAGATTTTAGACGATTTGATAAAGAATAAAAAGTATTAGTAACAAAGAATTTTGTATTACAAAGTATCACAGTTTCGGAAAAAAAATCTTTAAATTGGAATTTCGTCACATAATAATAATTTGATGTAAAAAGGCGGGAAATTTGTATAAAAACTAAATAAAAATTGCATTATAGCTAATGGCGCTTAAGACTTTTTGCCTTTCCATTATCAATATATTACCTTACATTCCTCGCTATCTTTTGCTTTGATTATTATGATTAAATTTACTTTGTGATTAAATTTGTTTCCTGGATCAAAATAATTAAAGAATCTAAAAAAAAAATTTTGATGATTGCCTTGTAACTAACGCGATCAGTCTCCGTGCTGTGAAAGGTACGTTAAGCCGGTGGTTCTTCTGGGTTAATGAAATATCATCATTATCATAAAAGCCAGGGTACAGGCACATCTGAAGGCTAGTCCAGCAAGTTATCTAATAGATGTAAAATATTTATACGATCATAGAACTAACACTACCAAGAAAACGACGCAGATGTTGGAAATAACAAGCTTTGAAGGTTAAACTAAGTTAAAGCAGAAGAAGAAGAAAAAAATTGTTATATCAAAGTTATTTCTTGTCCAGAATACTTAACATGCAATTTATGATGAATGTCATTTTTCAAACTAAAAAGGCCAAAATTTCAGCGTTTCACAAGTTTTGCTACATTTCACTCTACTTCTTTTTCATTTTTCTTCACAAAAAGAGAAATTTTTTTCTCTTCATTGTCATATTTTGGTACAATGATGAAATTCTATTTATCATCCTTGGCACAAGCATTCGTTTTACCGGTGATTTTAAAAAAAATCAAATTTCTCATCAAAAAAAGCATTTGACAATCAAATACTCTTTTATTTTTATATTAAACCTAAAACTTTGCTCGTACAAAAATTTAGGAACGATTTTTCCTTAGTTTGCATTAACTTGTAAATATTATTTTGTTCCAAATTTAGTCTTTTTGTCGAGGTGAGGTGATAATCTAATATAATTTCCCCTTGATCTTTGTATATAAGTTCAACGTTTTAATGTTGTTTTTTTTTAAACATTGCAAATAGAACAAATTTTGTTTAAAAATCCAATTCGCAGGACAAGCTATCGCAGCTAAAATTCTAGAGTTGTTAAAAAAGTTGATTATTCTGTAATTTGATTAGCAAATCATAAAAATATTGCATGAAAATCACCAGCTAATAGATAAAAAATTTAGATATTAATAGATGTTCAAGGTTAATTTTTCAAAATAATTAACCAGAACTGTAAACTCGTTATAATTTAATGGGGAGAAACCCATATTTCCATCTACGTAAATAAGAAGTATGGTCGTAACTCCAGGAGTTTGTTTATGACTCATTTGTTAATGGTGTGTGAATTAACGTAAAACATTAAGTGCCCAATAAATCAGGTCCGCATCAGCGGACTAACTTCGATGGATTTTATAGAAATTATAATAAATTCAGAAGCTTTCAGAAGCAGAAGAAGAAGAAAAATTTCTCGATATTTGGTAGTAAGGATTTTCTTCTTATCGTAACTGAGTTTTTGGGTTTGATTTACCACAATATGTCTTGTAGTCAGAACAACTAACGACGTAGGAACTGCCAAATCATCGTTAATTGTTTTATTTACCATCTGACTTTTCCAGGTAATACAAGTTATCCAGACGGGTTTAAATGCTGTAAGGCTCTGGTTGTATCACTGTCACCAAGATTAAATAAAATTGAATTCCTAAAATGTTGTCTTGCTTCCTACTAAAACCCCCATCCCCCGATTTCTAGGGTAATTTGTATGAAAAAAGTAAACTACACATTGAACGTGCTTTTTAGATTTTGTAGGGTGGTCTAAAATTTTTCTATAGTAGGAAAAGTCCTTTAGCTTCCTCCCTAGCTGCGCCCCTAACATTTACATCATTATTAAAAGTTGGTTCCATTTTCTTCCTAACAAAATTCTTCATATCTTTTAACTTTTTTGATTAACAAATTATAATTTACGTAATTTGCAAATTTTGAAAATGTACTCATATTTTTTAAGTTACTTTACAAAGTTTATTTAACTTAAGCAGCAAAATTGATTCTGAAAAGAAAAGGGGCCGTTTATAAATCTAGATCCAGGACCCCAAACCTAGATTTAGGACCCAAAACCTAAGAACCTTTGGGGTTCTTATTGGAGCGTTGAGGGTCAACACTCTCTGGGTTGGACAGTTTCCTGGATACTCAAGATTATTTTGGAGTAAACGTGAACCTTCATTGTACAACTCACTTGCTATTCTTTTTAATTTAAGTTCTATTTTCTTAGGATATTCCCTCAGGGCATTCCGGATTTTAGTTGCCTTTATGCACAGAAAAAAAAGGTGTACTTAAAAGTAGAACAATTTGTGCCTAGATTGTCTACAAATACAAATTGGGTACAATTCTACTTAATTTTAGTCAAATTCAGTCATCTCTAGCGCAATTGTACTATTTTATAGCACAAATTGTGCTAAATTTTTACACAATTTGTACTTGTAGACAATCTACGCACAAATTGTTCTACTTTTAAGTACACATTTTTTTCTGTGTGTACTAAATTTTGTGTGTGTATCCTATACCTGATTTTAGATAATTGTAATTTTCTCTACCTTTGTTTATAAATAAAGCCAGTTTTTATGTTATTTCTGTGTTATATTTAGAAGACTGAAGGCCAGGCAAATTTCTTTTGTAAGCTACCGGGCAATTGCCTGAACTACAAGTTAGTGTAAAAAACCTACTGACTGCACAAGTACAACTCAGCTCTGATACTTTGAGAGGGGGAATCAAACCTTTAGCTAGTCACCTATAAAGAATAGATAGGTCATCGAGGAAGTAGATCAAAATAAAAAAGCCAGGCTTCTATTATTACTGGAGAATTCTGATGACCCCCTGTAAAGAAACGTTGTAATTTGATGTTTGTTTGAACAGTTTTTTGAACGGATGCTGCTAGTGCTATCGTCAAATTTGAATTCCAAAAATAAACTTCTTGAGGTAGCTCATCAATTTTATCATTTTTTGGTTTCACGACACTAACTATTTAAAGAACTTGATCCCACAGAACATTGAACTCTAAATTTATGATCAATGAACATCCTCGTTTAAATAAAGATTTGACATTGAAGACAAGTAACGTATGAGTATGAATATAAATTAAACATGTTCGTGCAGCCTTCTGACGATAGCAGTTTATGGATAAGAAAAATTCGCGTATGTACCTACCTACATAATATTTATTTTTCTTAAAGAAAAAAATAATTTTTTTAAGATTGTCTAAAAAATTGTGCAATAGATTAATAAATATTAAGTAACTGCACGTGTTGAAATAATTTATTACTTGAAAATTACGTAATTTTTTATACGTGCAAATAAATTAATTTGCGTATTAAGTAATTATTTGCTTATTGTCACGAGTTTCTGTAATTTTTGTTTTATGAGATGCCACTCTAAATAGCTTTTATTGGAATAACAAAATTACGTTTAATTAAAAAACTGCGTTCCTAATTAAACACATCATGAATACAATTAAAAAGTTGTATAAATACTATAATAATTATACGAACAAGTTTTCCTTCCCGATTCTAGACATTTTTTTTATCTAATTTACCTTATATAATTATACCCATATAAGTAAGTGTAATTTTTCAATTGATATGATTTCGATACATCAATAAACACTTTAAAAATCACGTGAAAATTGTGTAACTGCACTTCATAAATAAATAAATAAATAAAAGATAAAAACTTACGCCCTGCCTTCGAAAATATGTTCACATCCACTATGGTCGTCATCACTCCAATGAAAATGAAGTTGTTCAAAAACGAACTCATCTTCATGTAGAGGCCCCCCTTTCAAAGTGGGCATAGTTCGATTTGCAAAACGTAGGGTAGCTAAAATATTTTTCGTTATTTCAGGTTATAAATGACCCCGTTACGTATCTGTTTTGAGCCCTATAAAAGGGGTCTTTTCTCAAAAGGTCACCTCAAGGGGGACCAACACGACCATAAAACTAAGTTTTATAAGGTCCTAGGACCTATAAAACTTTACTTTATAAGGTCCTAGGACCTATAAAAACAGTGTTTGTTGAGATACCTGCCCGAACGATTCATCCGTTCGGGTGAACTCCTGTTTTTCGCTTATGTTGTCAATAACTTGACTAACAACTTGCGATCTTCACGCCATCTATCGATAGTTATTTCAGAGCAATTCACCCGTCGATAAACACGCGTTTATCTATATGTTGTTAATAACTTGACAAGCAACTTGCGATCTTCACGCCATCTATTGATAGTTATCTCAGAGCAAAAAAATCGTAAATTTTGTGGAATATTATCCCCAAAATAACGAAATTACGACACCTTAAGTTAAAAAATTGGCAATTAAATTAAGTGTTACTTTATATTTATTTACAAAATCATAGATTTAGATAAAATCCGACAAAATTCGAGATTTTTTTGCAATAATTGCATAACGTGATCATCCGTCCGTCAATACGACGGACCGTTCGTTATTTCAACATGCTGTCCGTCAGACCAAATTGTCCGTCATTCGGAAATTTCAAAAGAAAATTATCCTTTTTCACTCCAAAGAGACAAACATTGATCAACGACTTGCAAGCTTCACGCCATCTATCGATTGCTATTTTAGAGCTATTATATAAAATCGCGAATTTTGTAGGATATTTTTCCTGAAATAACGAAAAATTGTTCATATCACGCGGGCGATAAGGGTTTTCATCCTTCGGTCGATTATTCACTCGCCGCTGCGCGGCTCGTTTCATAAACTTTCGCCCGGCGGATGAAAATACCCCCTTTATCGCCCTTGTGATATAAACTACTATTTTTACAAATAAATGAATGTACTGTAAACTGAAATAAAATTAAAAAAATCGTAAGACTCCTGGTAACCTACAAAGTGAAATTATTAAATTTATCATTTAAGTCGTATAATTATTACTGCTTTCATTTTTTTACGAACTACGTCCTGTATTATCGTGTATAATAATTAACTGATTTTATTATGATTCAGTTGAACGAACTTGCTATTGTTTGTAAATGCAATAAAAACATCGATAAATGATAAATAATAAATATAATGTATTGCCAATTATCTTAATTTAACGTAAATACAGTAAACTTTCGTTTTGTAAAATTTTTTTAGTAATTAAGCTTTTTCAGGAACTGCAGTGCTTTACTTGCGAGAGTTATTATGATTTTAAAGCGCAAAATAATCTAATCAATGCATCCCCACTAATTTTTGGATAATATTTTGGCTACGTCCGGCGTCAGCCCGATCTAAATGTTTTCAAAATATTATTAGTTTTCTAGATAAATTTGAAGTTTATTTTACTTTAGTAATTTAAATTCCTTTCAAATCTATTGCTGATTGTCACCCTCATATAGCTTTGGTTATAACTTCCTGCCCAATTGTTTGTATACTTCGTACACCGTCAAATATAGCCTCCAGGTAGATAGCAGCGTATATATATAATTCCGATGATGAAGTCATTAAACTTCTAAACAATACAAGATTTTCTTTTGTTTTTGAGCGATAAATTAACAGCCTAACTTAAAAAAAATTTAACCAAACATTGAAATATTTGAATTTTAATTGTTGGTTCAGATTTTCACACTTTATTATTCAAAATACATTTTTAGGAATTTCGTTAATCAGTTTATGCGCATCATTAACTAGTTTTTTTATTTATTGCTCATTGACCGGATTAGATAGCGTAATATTATTTGGCGTATGTTACTCACAGATAGAACTAAAGTTTAAAAAATGCGCTCTTAAATTTCTAAAGATATTCTCCTTAAAATTTATAATTAGAATTTATTGATAACACTACGCTACTCAAAAGTGTCTTATTGTTATAGATACTAGTAAGCCTACTCAAATTGATGTAATTGTAAAAGTGATTGATTATACTTTAGTTAATTATTAATTGATTTAATTTATTTAATATTTTATATTCTTTTTTAGAAGGTAAAGAAGGTTTTATAACAAGTAATTGTGTACAAGAATATAATAATAAAATAATTTAATTATAATAAAATTAATAATAATAAAATTAATGTCCTTTGATACAATTAATTAAAAGTAGAAGTATTTAAAAGAATAAGAAATTTCAATTTCAAGGTACAAAAATGTGACAAACTACGTTTTTTGAATAAAATGTCTTTCAGCTTCTGATAACAATTTAAAAATTTTAAAGCAAAATTTTTGGCAATTTTTTTTTAACGTTTGTGAAAAATAATTAAATTGGGCCAAAAAAATAGTGTACGTTACACGGGCGTCAAGTTAATGAAAAGCTTCAATCTTAACGATTCAAAAATTCTGTTTAAATCAATTTCGTTTATTAAAAGCATTGTTAAAAACTGTAGCAATAAAAATAATTAATAGAAATACGCAAGGTTTTTTTTAGGTCAAGTTAAGGTGCATTTTTGCAATTTACTTATAATTAACAACTTGTTCAACCAGTGTCTGGCATTGAGGTTTTTAACTAAAATAATAAATCAAGAAGGCCGAACAAAACATTGCAAATTATTTTTTTGCAAATTAATCTGAGGACGAAAGTTTGTTATATTTACGATTAAATTAACATTCTATTGTGTACCAAAGTAATTTTTACTTACCGGTGTACCCATTGTTGTTAATAGTGGCTGTTCCTTCCTTATCCCAATGCCCATGGAATTCCAAAGGCTCAAAATGGTCATAAACATTACTTTCGTTGTGTTTCAAGTGAATTGGAGATTGGACACTCTGCAGTCTCCATTCGGAAACCAAAATTTTGGCATCCTCTAATTAAGAGACAAAATTCAATATTAAAAGCACGAAGAACAGTCTTCGATTTTGATTTTTTTAAACGGAACCTCTATACTTATTTGGCTTGAAGGACGATCATTTAATTTACTTAATACAATTAGATTTTAATAGCTATCATTTGGAATCTTTAATTTTGATTAGCTAATTGACCTAATTTCTTGAGTTCCGGTTACTAATATTTTAACGAGCAAAAAATCAAAAAAATAGATCTAAATTGAACTTACGTTGTATTGAAGGATCCTTATTATTTATTGTTTCGGTCGGACAGATGCACGAATTTTTGTTTGTCACTGAAATTGTAGAACTCATTATTAAGCAATTAATAAAGTAAGCAGAAGAAAACGTTAAATGGATTTGTACAACATATAACTCACTCGCAGAAAATACAATGTCCCCGGCATAATAAAGCGTGGACTTGTTTACATATTTTTGCGCATGCTCTCCACTTGAAAAAGCTTTATCACAAAAAATCGGGTACTTTCGGTCGCATAAAACTCAAACTAGAATTTTAATAGTATTACTCACTTCCATGTGATACCAGTTGTAATAAAATAACAAGCTTTTTGCTTAATTTTCAGGTACTGAGTTTAAATTTAGGCGCAACGCTTGATTTGGTCACGGGCCCCATGAAATATTATTTTTATTGCTGTTGGATTACCCTCCACATTTTTTTTTGGATTTTTGGCACATTTAATTGAAATATCAATATTTTTATTTGTAAGCCAACAATGCAACAATAAAAACGTGTTATACAAGTTTTTGACCGTCGATCAGGTCAACACCGGCTGGCCAGTAGGCACAAAACTATCAGTCAAGTTCAAGTTTGTATAATCGGGTCAGTGTATCAGTCTTCCAATGTCAAACTTAGCAATAAATTATTTACTACTAGAATCTGCGTACTTATGAATTTTACGGTTGCGAAATTCGTTTTTGTGTTCGTACTCTACTATAAATTTTAATTCGCAAGTTCTTGACCCATATTGTTTAACCCAAAGCAATGGTAGAATTACCTTAATTTTTGTTGTTGCAATAACTTCAATGATTTTTTGACTCACCTTTTTGATTATCCTCCAATATACGTCCCTGCGAGACCCCATCTTCTATTCCTCAATTTTACTTATCCGTATTATCCTTCTCTGTAAGTTTTACATTTCTATACACAGGAAGTTGAATTTTGCAAATTTTTATTTTAAAGTTTTCTGCTAATTCAATATTTACATTCAGGAACGGAATGCCTTGTGGAGGAAAAAATAGACATGAATAAAACATCGGTTTCCTGTGTACGTAGTTCTTAAAAACAATATGAGAATATCGAAGGAGCATCTAGAATTATTCATGTTAATGACCATGAGATCAAAATAAATGAATAGGTAATTCAGATACATAATACGCAAGTGGGAAACCATTTTTTACTATCAAAAATTCCAAAACCAGTGAGACCTAAATTTCTAACCGATAATACTAACTTTTCATTTTAATACAATAATAAATTGGTCTAACGTGTAATCCTAACCACGGCACAAATAATTTGTGAGTTATTGTACATCAAACGCAGGACTTTTTTCTTTGTTCTCTTCTTTGGAAGGCAACTAAAAAGTACCGGGATATTCTGCCATGAGAGCTCTTTTTCGTGATTCAGAGCTCACGTTAAATAATAGACATACATTTGAACGCAAACTAGAAGAACATTACACTGATCACGTAGTAATCTCGTCAAAAGCAATGTTTTATAAAAAGAACACAAGTCAAAAGAAGGCCACAAGAAATGCTCTTGGAAATCTCACCCGCGGTGGATCTAAATCCAGTTTTCTCCAAATTTTGTTCAAAAATGTATCATCTTATGAGTTTCACAACATTGCAAAAATTATCCTTCTCTTTTCTCTTGCAAACTACTCTAAACCTGAAATCACGTCAAAAATTTGTATTTAGAGTGTAACTAGGAGAGTGTTCCCAAATTGCGTGAAGCAAGCACAGTCAGGTTACGCATTATAAAAACATGGCCAGTCCTCCAGGATTAACTTAGTATGTTCTCAGGAGGTCCTCGATCGGTTGTAAGTTCAACTGCATTCTGTAAAATGACTAGATATTTTTAAAATAACTGTATTCCTCTACATTGACACCAAGGCAAAACATAGCCTCGGAATTTTCCAAAAAATGACTTGATGTTAGGAGAAACGGTAGTAAAATGGAAGCTTACATTTAGAAGTGGATGATGAGCAACTGAAAAAGATCTTAAACCTATTACTATCTCTAAACCCATGATTAGTTGCAGACCGCTTGTTTGCTGGTTTTATCATTTCCCATGATTGTGCTTAAAAAATGATAGTCAACTGAGTCAATTTCATCAGTAGTTATAAAATTTCCAAAATTTTAAACTCAAATTATTATGTTTGCCATCAAATAAACAAAAAGATCAAAAATAAGAAATTATTCTTTTGGCTCGATAGAATGGGGTTGATTCATCTTGGAATATGCACTTTACTCACAATCAGATTCATGAAAGAAAACAGCAATGGTCTCCAAGGCCTCTAAAATCAAGTATTTGGCTCTGACGTCAAACTAATCATCCAACAACAAAATTTTATTTTCTCAAAATATCAGGACATGAGAATTCTGGATTTTTAATTCACTTTGGAGGGCAAGACAAGCTCGCACGCACTTAGGCCACTAAATCGGGCCCATTATGTGCTACCTCCGGTTTTCAGTTTCACCCAAAACCTGTCATTTTGCAATTAAGCCAATCCATCTGTAAGATGAACTCTAGGATCCTGGCAGGCGGAGTGTCCCTGATTCAGGCCATGTCGGGCCAGAAGTCCCTCAACACAAATCCTCTTATTGAAGTTAACGCCGGACAGTAGCAAAGTACATGTTTGGCTGTTTCCTCCTCTTCATTGCATCCACAACATATCGGGTCATCTTCATACCCCATCACATGAAGGTGTTTATTTAATCTGTAGTATCCAGTTAGGATCCCTGCAATTATCCGCAGATTGACTCTGAACAGTTTCAGATAGTATATAGCATGTTTTCAAGAGGGTGCACGTATTGCAGCCCTTGCTGGGCGGCATGCCGTTTCTTGTACTCATCTGCAAGTGTGCAGTTGTACGGTATGATGTTTTAGGAGTACATCTAGATCCTTAACTGAAGGCGTGATCATCGGCTCCAGGCCGCAGAGAAAACTATTGGAGCCGCGTCTTGCGAGTTCATCAGTTTTTGTGTTGCCCTCATCACCTTGATGTTCTTTTACCCAACAGAGAGAAAGAACATTTAGGCTAGATATATTATTCAGTGTCTGGATGCAGTCAAGCACCAGACCAGAGGTGACCTTGTAGCCCTGAAATGCCACATGTGCCGCCCCACTGTCTGAAATAAACACAATATGTTGGTCCTGGATACATCTATCTTAAACTATTTTTATGCATCGTAGTACGCCCATAAGTTCCGTTTGAAATACGGATGTATATGTGCCCAGCGCTATACTTATGCTTAGGTCAAGTTCTGCAGGGTATATTTCTGCACCTAATCCAGCATTATTTTTGAAGCTATCCGAGTATAGACGTATGTCATAGTCAGAATTGTATCTGGCTCTAAGTGCAGTAGAAGTATTCTCTTGGAATGTTTCTCCAAAATTCGCATTTTGGAAAAATTTTTTTTGGAAAAGAACAAAAAAAACAAAAATAAGAAATTATTATTCTTTTGGCTCGACAGCATGGGGTTGATTCATTTTGGAATATGCACTTTACTCACAATCACATTCATGAAAGAAAGCAGCAATGGTCTCCAAGGCCTCTAAAACCAAGTATTTGGCTTTGAAGTCAAACTAATCATTCAACAGCAAAATTTCCTTTTCTCAAAATATCAGGGCATAAGGATTCTGGATTTCCTTTGGAAGGCAAAACAAGCTCACACGCACTTAGGCCACTAAATCGGGCCCATTATGTGCTACCTCCGGTTTTCAGTTTCACCCCGATCCTGTCATTATCTAATAAGCCAATCCACCTGTAGAATGAACTCTAAGATCCTGGCAGGCGGAGTGTCGCTGATTCAGGTCATGTCGGGCCAGAAGTCCCCCAACACAGATCCTCTTATTGAAGTTAACGCCGGACAGTAGCAAAGTACATGTTTGGCTGTTTCCTCCTCTTCATTGCATCCACAACATATCGGGTCATCTTCATACCCCATCAAGTGAAGATATTTATTTAATCTGTAGTGTCCAGTTAGAATCCCTGAAATTATCCGTAGATTGACTCTGAACAATTTCAAACAGTATATAGCATGTTTTCAAGAGGGTGCACGTATTGCAGCCCTTGCTTGGCGGCATGCCGTTTCTTGTACTCATCTGCAAGTGTGCAGTTGTACGGTATGATGTTTTAGGAGTTAATCTAGATCCTTAACTGAAGGCGTGATCATCGGCTCCAGGCTGCAAGGAAAACTATTGGAGCCGCGTCTTGCGAGTTCATCAGCTCTTGTGTTGCCTCCATCACTTTGATGTTTTTTAACCCAACAGAGAGAAAGAACATTTAGGCTAAATATATTATTCAGTGTCTGGATGCAGTCAAGCACCAGACCAGAAGTGACCTTGTAGCCCCAAAGTGCCACAAGTGCCGCCCTATTGTCTGAAAGAATCTGAATATGTTGGTCCTGGATACATCTATTCTGAACTATTTTTGGGCATCGTAGTATGCCCATAAGTTCCGTTTGAAATACGGATGCATATGTGCCCAGCGCTATACTTATGCTTAGGTCAAGTTCTGCAGAGTATATTCCTGCACTTGATCTAGTATTATTTTTGGAGCCATCCGAGTATAGACGTATGTCATATTCAGAAGTGTATCTGGCTCCAAGTGCAGTAGAGGTATTCTCTTGGAATATTTATCCAAAATCCGCATATATGCCGTAGTTCCATGTCTATTTTCCCATATCTTCGAACTGCGTAGCCTAAGCACCCCCCTGACCGCCATCTCCTGCACATGAAGATTAAGTGGTAGGAGGCACAGGAGAGTCTTAAGAGCCGCAGTCGGTGTTAAGGGCATGAGGATCTTATGGTCTCAGTACTTCTAGTACCAATTTCTAAAAATATGTGAGTAATCCCAAACGTTTCTCAGTTTATGAGGAATTTTTCTAAAAAAATCTTATGGTATTTAGAATATTGCAAGTACTTTGAAGGTTCACAAGTATCAGCTGCAATAGAGCGCGTGATCTAGCTCCCAAGATAAAGCACTCGATCATAACTCTTTTGGACATATTGAAATTCTGCATTATTTTGGGTTGTTTAAGAAGCTGTACCGTTTAGGGCACTTGAAATTAAAATAATCTCTAAATTTAAAACCTTGCTAATTTTTTGGTGAGAAATTACTTTGTTGTCAAGATATGCGTGGATTAATAGTTAAAATTTCTTGTCTTTTGAGTATTTTGGCCACAGATCAGTGGAAAGTTGTAACGTTATTCATGAGAAGGATCTGATAAATTTCATGCAAAATTTTGGTAGCTATTAGCAAGTCGAGTTGCGAGTTTGGTCATGATATTCTTTAAACCGGCCCGACCCTTCCCCAATACTCACACCGAAAAAATGATTTGGTAATAGTTAACAAATCTTATTTGGTGTAACATTACGGTTGGTATGAATACAGGGAACCAAATATAAGTTAACTATAACCAAATCATTTGTTTGAGGATTATCTTTACTGTAAACTTATATTTGTTAACTATTAACTTATGGGATCTTTACAATAAAATTATATTGTGTAACTATTAACTTATAGGAACGTTAAAAAAATAAAATATTAAGTTGACGCAGAATCAACTTTTTCTTTTAGGTTTTAATTATTATTTATTATTTATCATTTTAATTACATTTTTCTATTAATGCCCTTTGGATATGATGTTATAGCAGTGAATCTGAAAATTAAAAATTTCTTAACCTGACCAAGTATCGAACCTACGACGAATCCTTCGATTGTTGCGCGAGGCAACCACTGTAACCACTTACCTATGGAGACATAGTACAAAATGTGTAGTTTTTAGGTATATTGTATAGTTTTTAAATTGATATCTAAAATAATATGACGTTTTGAAAAATTTCAAATCAATATAGAATTTTTAAATTTTTTTATTTAAACTTACAATGGTTCATTACAGTCAATATATTGGCAATCGAGATTATGTATAAATTAAATACAAAATTTAAAATGGCCGAATAACAGGGTGTCTACCCGTTTAAATTCAAAAAATTATTTTTTATATAATTACACGTGGTTACCACAAACAAGATTTGTTAATAGTTAACAAATCATTTGTTCCCGCACTAATTTTCAACCAGGTATAATTTACGGTAAATTATACCTGGTTGACACAAACAAGATTTGTTAATAGTTAACAAATCATTTGTTCCTTAGAATTCTTATTCGTTTTTAAATAAATATTTGTTAATATTAACACAATATGCCCAAACGTGGTATAATGTTGAGACAACTTTATCAATAATTTTATAATATACTTACCGCAATATATATTAATATACCGAGTGTTATATTAAACAAATTACCTCAAACAAATATATTTGTTTATAGATAACAATCTCTTTTCTCAGTGCAGTAATAATAATCTAAAACATACGATTTTTTAAATCACGAAATAAATAATCAACACAACAAAATCAAAATTTGATTCTGTTTTCTTGTTGCTTCCAAGGATCACATGGAACATCGGCCGTTTTGCATTATTATTAACAAATCTTTCTAACAGATTCAGGATGGCCAGTCCACCTCTGTTCATAACCAGGATAATATTAGAAAGCACTATAACGTTTTAGCATCTTTAAAATTTAAAATTTTACGAAAATTGTAAAATTCAAATAATTTAAAACAATAATAAGTTTTTATTTTTCGATAATATTAAACTTAGCAATAAATTAAACCTAATAAAATAAAAACTAATTTTATCTCGACCGTACAAATAATCCTCCCGGGATCTATATTAATGCAGGATATTTTAGTAAAACTTGTGAAATATGAAAACTATTTTTCAGACTTTATTAAATAATTACAGACATAATGAGACAGTAAAATCTACAACATAAAATATATTGATTTGTAAATGCGACATTATAATTATATTAATTGCATTAAATAATGATTGAATTTATTAGAGTACACATTAAAAATTGTTTGTTTTATGATGCAGTTTAAAATAAAGCGGGAACACCTGTTTTAAATATATTCTAGCAGATCGAAACCCGTTGAACAAAAAAATTAAAAAAAAAAATTATTTACTTCAATTGGTTAATTATGATTAATCGCCATAAGACAACAAAATTATAGTAAACTAATATTACAATATTGAAATACCTAGTTTCTGTTTCTACTGGTACCGGAATTTGTTAATCTGAATTTAAATTGTTTAAAATCAACAAGAGCTCTTCGCTTGAAAGCTATGTAATTAAATAATGACTGTTTGTAAATATCAGCTAATTGTTGTAAACAAGTAGTATACTACAATAAATAATTAAAAATTGTATTCGTACCTACTATCCGTCATATTAATTATTTAAATAAAACAAATCAGGGTAATCAAATATAAAACTAAATGTAAATATTAGTAAGATATCGTTTTGGGCATGCTAATATTTACACATAAGTGTAATACGATTGTTTATTTAGCTCAATGCTTAAATGTAAGATCAATATAATACAAAATTATACCGGAAATATTTATTTTTGTCAGGAAATACAGTGAATATTCGAAATATAACCAAAATATCATGCATCAGCCTTTCCAAAATAATTTTATATTAAATTATTCTTGATGAAAAAAGTAATCCATAATAGTAGATTGATATGATCACTGATTGAGTTATGTTATAAGTAGAAATTCTAGGTTCAATCACGGAATTACTTAGTTTAGTCTTCCATCATTTAATAAATTATAAAACATCAAACAGAAAGGATCGAATTTGGTACGAAGCTCAAAAGTAACCGAGAAAAATGAACTTGCAACTATTGGTAGTCGTGACGTTGAACGAGAAGTAATTATTGTAGCTACTATTTCGAGCTTTTCAAAATATAAAGTTGTTTGGGCTACGACCGATGGCGATGGTGATAGCAACAAAGCTGTTTTAGGCAAAGACTACTTGGACAGTTGGGCAAGACACAAATATCTTCATGCTCTTGGTGATTCACAAGTAACTGTAAAAATCAACAGCTAAGGAAGTGTAGGCTTTGAAAGCTGAAGTTGGAAATGTTTGTCATTTTCTCCTTCTTCTTGTCTTTAAAGGAAAGATTAAGCCAGTTCAAAAAAGTTAATCTTCAGTACTAGACAAAAATCTTCATTCAACCTGATGCCTATATTCAATTAATAATCTCCGTGAATCAGTTTCCAAAACTAATAGTATCTTCCTACTGTAGTTCAGACTATCGGTCCTCCAAATGAAGCTACACCATATCAAATGTTACAAATGTGTAGGCACTTTAGGTAACACTAAAATGTGTTTAGTGTATTTTTTATTGGCGACCATAAATTCTGATATGGTCACTGTTAAGTTTCCCTACATTAACCACAAATCAATCGATTATTAAACTTGTTGAACCTTAAATGGAACAGCTAGGTAATTAAAAAAAAAGTGTTTAGCAGCAAATAAAATTGCACTGTAAAACAGAATTAATTAAAATATTATCATTTAATGTGTTATAATTTTTATATTTCTATTTGAGTTAATTTCCTAATATAGTAATTATTATCTACCGCTAAATCATTGCTCACTCTTATCGTTAACAACCAAGCACTTAATTGAACGAAAATGTTTTATAATCTCAGATTGGAAATTGATAACATCTAACATGAATTTGATATAAAAAATTAAATTTCAAAATAGCTTACCTTTCCTATCGATTTTCTTCGCAATAGGTTCATCGTTTTCAGAATCGATTGGACGTTTACGGGAATTACCGTGAGACATAATAGTGGAATGAATTCTTTATTTTTGTTAAAAGTTTATGTCAAAATTCATTTGAGGTTTAATGTGAAAGGACTGGTAGCTTCCTATGTTGTGTATTGCACATAACTGACATAAATTTAAAAACAGATGAAGTTTTTTATTAGTTTACCTACCATTTCATCGATTATCATATTTATTTAATTAATAATTCACTATCCTGTCGAATATTGAAAAATATTGTTTTCGTAATGTGTAAGTTTTGGAGAAATAATTACAAAATAAACAGTTTAGACATTTTTGGTGTTAATAATGAAACTGTTTAAAATTAGAAAATTTTGAACTTTTATTTTTTAAGTTACTGTATGTGTAAAAAACGATTACTTGCCACGTAGTTAACGCGATCGACTGCTAATGGTGAGATATTCTGTTCGAATCGGGGGAAATTTTCTTATAATCGTCTCCGTACTTCGGAGGACACCATTAACAATAAAAGCAGTCATATGTTCCGTATACATGCATGCGTTAGCTCGATTTGACTCAGGTCGAGCTTGTTAGTCTATTTTAATGTCTATGTGTAGACCGATCTGAGTTAGAAAAAGCTAAAAATGTGGGCTAGGCGCTTAGGACGATCTCAAAATTAAAGGTAGACTCCTTAGATCGAATTAAGGGTAGTTTGACCATAGTTTAACTAATCAGAGTTGGGAACACTGCTGTCACTTCTAACTAACTAAATGCATGTTTATCTTGTACCGTAAATTTAAAACCGAGGTTGCTTAGATCGATCTAACGTTGAATTAAAATAATATGCTTGTAGAACCAGTAGTGCTAAGTGCACCTGATTTTTAACACAATTGCTTATAAAATGATGTAGTCTTAAGTATACTAATAAAGGCATAAAAAGTTATTGTATACGTTATAATTAAAAGATCATCAGCACGAGAGTCACACCTTAGAATGCTCCGGATATCCTTGATCAGCATACATAAGTGCAAAATAATAATTGCAGTTTAAAATTTTCCAACGACAATATTCTTATAAAATTAGCCAGATAAGATGAAATATTGCGGTCCAAAACAGAACTAAACGCTATTTATCCCGTTGGAATTGTGGAACGTGGTGTTGCCAAAAAAAGAGAAGAATTAAGAATGCAAATTGTACCTATCTAATGGATTGACAAAATTATCATACCATTATGATACATTTTATAACAATTATATTAGATAATTACAATAATTAGGAATAAATATGGTATAATCAATTACATAACATTTTTAACAATGATAAATTTTAATTATTTATGATTATACAAAAACATTAGCATTCATTAAATAATATTTTTATCATATTATTAATAATTTATTTTTGCCCTCTGTATATATCATGGTAACTTTGCTCCGTACGTCTTAGGTAATAGGGTAACTTTTTGACATAGCAAAGTATGTAGTTT
The DNA here is from genome assembly GCA_905340355.1 of Rhagonycha fulva. Classification (NCBI taxonomy): domain Eukaryota; kingdom Metazoa; phylum Arthropoda; class Insecta; order Coleoptera; family Cantharidae; genus Rhagonycha; species Rhagonycha fulva. The sequence goes on from HG996556.1 coordinate 45,188,624, forward strand.
AATACGCTTCAAAATTTGCTATAAAACTGGTGAAAAATAGTAGGTATAATGCAGTTTATGAGCAAAGTTTAGGAAAATTTATTCATAAGCTTTCTTCTCTTGCTTTGAAAAGCTTTAATTTTCCCTTGTAGCAAAATATACCACTTTATTAGTACCTTCTTTTTCTTCTTCTTTAACTTTTTTTAGATTAATTGATCTGTTTCTTTTCTCTTTTTTGATCTTTTCTGGCTTTTCTGTGAGCATATAGTTGTTTTTACATCCGGTAAGTAGCACACTAGGCTGCCCTTCAGATGTGTCTGTAACCCTGTTTTTTTTATGTTAATAATGGCAATTCACTAGCCCAGAAGGACCACTGGTATAACGTGCCTTTCGAAACACAAAGACTAGCATAGAAAGTTTTACCTTTCCTCGGATTTGAACCCGGTACCTCGCGTTTACAGCTAATCGCGTTAGTTGCAAGGCAAATTACTGTCTTTTGATAGTACCTATTAACCCAAAATTAATATATATATATATAATCGTTTTATCTCATTTACCCGTAGGTGTCGAGACCCAAAATTAATAATAATTATAATAAACAAAAGATGGGCAATTTTACTAGAATATACAGTGAACTCGTAAAGTATGGAATAAATTTCCAAGATAATCTCTCTTAAATTGTAAAATTTTTAACTCGTGAAAATTAATTAATTAAAATATTCGATTTAAAAAAAAATAAAATTGAAATAATAATACCTACTTTATTTAAGTTTTCTAGTGTTGTTGTACTATTATGTGTGTACATAATACTATAATGAACATAATATTATTATAATTATGTTAATTTGGCTGTATATATTGTTTTGCTAATAATTGTATACGCCTGATTAATAAATTATTATTATTATATTACTATTAATTGACATAATTTAAAATGTAATTGAAATAAGAATGACTGTAAATAATATACGACATAAAATTGGATTGACCTTAATAAATTTTCAAAAGATTGTCGTATTATAAACAAAAGTTGTATTTTCTAAATGCAAATATTTTTTTTTTTATAATAACTTTTATTATTTATACCTCGAAAATAAAAGCCGATAACTGCTTATGGTTTTTACCATTGTTTTTTTCTATAGTTATCGAGCTCCTTTATATAAATTTTAAATTTTACCCACATTGTACGTTCAATAGTGGTTTAGGGGAGAGAGGGGCACATGTGGACTTAAATATCTTTGTTGAGTTGAAATTGTAACAATTTAAATATTTTAAAGTTGTTTATGCTATATTTAACACTATAAATTAATAAAATTTTTGTAATTAATTTTAACAATTTTTAAAGTAACTTTCGTTACAATCTAAAGTGAAATGTTGCACAAATGTGAATAATATTAATTTTGGTATATATGCATTTCACATAGATACTTTAAATTTTATTAACATTAATTTTTAAAGTATAGAAATGGAAAATAGATCATTGATACAGATCAAATTTAAAAAAAATGTTTTAAAATTAAAAAAATTGACCTTTTACTTAAAATAACTAAATATTCTACCAGTAGATAATTTAATTTTATTTTAATTAAATTTTATCTCTACTGTTTCATTTTAATTCAATTTTAAGATTGTTTTAAGTTTTAATTATCTACTTGTAGATTATTATTTAAGACTTATTCACAACTAAAATATTTGTTATTTTTTTGCATATAAATAAAAAAAAAACAATTGAGTACTTTTCATTTTATACTTTTATTATTTTTTTTATATTCCATATTTATCTTATTCTTGTTTCTTTATTTCTGTAAAAAATCTAAGTAGGTACAACATAATTTACTACGTACCTACTTAAAATATAACAATTAAAAATTAAAGTGCAAGTAATAAAATAAAATAAAAGAATACATATTAACTTTTATTCTATGGTCGTTTAAAAACTATAATAATTATGATCTTATACTTTTTAACACAAAAATTTCATTTTTATTGATTTCTGAGCAATAAAAACTTTATGTGTGGAATAAATAATACTGCACGAATTAGTAGTTTACTTTTCAAGGGCGAAAGTCATACTTTATATTGTGTTTCTTTAACATTGCAGACTGAGTAAATCAAAAACAAAATCAACGTGTGGAATTTCAAAATCCGACAGTGGAACGTAATCAATCTTTTATCCAATTTTAAAATTCTTAAATTAAGATTATATAATTTGGATTATTTCACAAAAAAACCAAACACAAATTACTTTTTCGCTTGTTTGCTAAAGACAACTTTACTTTTCTGTCCTACTTTTTTTGTCACCGTACTAAGCCTTGTTTTAAGTATTTACCTCGAGCGTACGAACCTTCAACAAAATGTGACAACCATGCGGTTCGTATGTCAAAAATCAAATGTAAATTAATCGATATTTGACGTTCATCTTCACTTTAAATGCTTCATTTTAAAGTAATCTCTAATTTTTATCTCCCAATTTTTTAAATAAAAGCCATTTTCAAGATAAGAGGACCCGGTTTACAAATAAAAATCTGTAAAAGTACACAATTTGTTATGCCAACTTTTTACCTAAATAATTCGATTAAGCAATGATTTTGATTAGTTTATTTTGATAATTGAAAAAAATAAGATAACAAAGCTATAACTTCAAAGAGGTAATTTAAAATTATAAACAATAAAGAAAAACTAAAAACATTTAATTTATAATCGGAAGTAATGCTCCATAATAACGAATTGCTCCATTGATGTGGAACAATGCTACAAGGTAACTGCAGCACATTCTTGAGCTTCTGCGTTAGACATTTCAGTTTCAAGAGCTTTAAAATGTTTTATGGCAAATATTTTGCAATTGCAAAAGTGACTAAGCAGAGGAATCCCTATCAGTATATTTTACTTCCTTGTTTACGCTTGGTAAACTATTCGTAGATTTCTTTATCTTTTATTGCAATATAGAAGTCATTCTACGATTTAAATAAAAAATAGAAATTCGCGTTGAAGTTTTAAAAATGCAATTTTTGCTTTTGGTCACGTGACTTTAAACGCGCATGTATCATAATCCTCCTCCTTCAGTCTATCCGTCTTAACAGACGCGTAGTGATTATTTTCATGTGTTGGCAGATTACTCTCGGTGGTTTGCCATTGCCTTCCGAGGGGAGAGGGTCATAATGAAGTTGGATAAATTTTGTAGCCGGGTTGGGGATCGAACCCAGGGCTTCTAGAGTCTGGTCTAGCCCGTTCACTTAGCTCACCTCTTTGTATCATAATAAATTATGTAATAATTTTACTATATTTTTCAAGTTTTTCTTAAAAACAATAACGTTTTTTGCATCCTTCTCCCCAAAATTTGTATTTTTGTCATATTTTTAAATATTTTTTGGTTTTACCTTGTCACTAAAAGATAAAAATGTTTTTCAGTGTTTTTAAATAAAATTTCTTGTACGTTGTTTTTACAGTTAAAATTCTAATATTTTAGCGCTTCGTCAGTGTAGAACGCAAAATTGCAGATGGCTCAATATGTTAATCTTCAGCCTCATCAGAATTGATATTTGTATCCTAAAGACTTCTGGTGTTTAGTATAGCATTTTTGTTAAATATTTCTTGCTGGTCAATTACGATGGAAAGTAAAAAAAGACAAAATGGCTAACTTTTATAAGATTTGAAGTTCTTTACTGCTTTACCAATGGATGCAATTTTCTGATAAGCTTGTAAAAATAACAAGGTAACTTGGTACTATAATAAAAGTTTTGCCTGAACTAATCAACCATTGTTCACGGGCCTGGTAATAGAAGTCTTTCAGCGGTTAGAAAAGCAGCGATCCAGAGGTTTGCTTTTGACTGCTGTGTGGATAGGATAACATGTGGATATTTTGTTTACAAGCAAATAGTAGTACTGATTGTACTTCTAAAGACGTGTATGATGAATAATTATTCAATATCAAAAATGTCTTATTGTTAGCTATTTTAAGAGTAAGTCAGTATTGATGTAGCCTTAATTCGATACTATAAAAGTTGAATCTGAATTTACCCTAATGGTTCGAGTACTGACCAATAATTTTCACACAAACTTTTCAAATCTCAAAGTTAATTTTAAAGACTTTGCTGTTTTCAAAATATTGTAAAACTAATAATTCTAATTCAAGCATAATATTTTTTCGAAAACTATTTTTAAATTTTGAGAAAGTTTACTTTTATTAAATTATTTTGTTAAAATATTTTGATATGCAACCTTTTCTACATCAATGTTACGCCACTGCACGTATGCCTATAGCTCTGTTCGTTTGTCAAGCACTAACTTGAACTGAACACGTTTCTATGACGTCACTATACAACTTTGTGCAGGATTATTTTGCACTAACTTGCTCGGTTCAGGTTAGTTCATACAAACGAACAGAGCTATTGAATTGAGCACACCTGAATATTTGACATAATTTGACGTTTCAGTTCTACAGTTTAAATTTCACAGTAATTCCAGTTTAATATTTGATTTAAGAAACTATGGCATCAAGTTCAACTGCAACTCCACTTTTAGCATGGGATTCCAACAAAAAACACAGCGATAGAGAAAGGTTTGATTTTAACCTATCACACATAACCTAAATTTTTATTGACGTTTGTTCCAGATGGATATGCATTTACCCAGCCTACATTAACAGTAAGAAAACGTTAGGTCAAGGTAGGAAAATTGCAAAGGAAAAGTGTGTTGAAAATCCTACTCATCAAGAAATTCGAGACGTTTTAGTAGCTGCGGGTTTGAAAGTTGGTGTCGAAAATAAGCTGTACTGTCGTGAGCGCAGTAAAGAGCTACTCTATCGTGGTCGGATTAGAGTTCAGTTGAAGAACGATGACGGATCTCTTTTCGATCCTAAATTTGAAAGCCGAGAGGATATTATGTCTCATTTAGGTGAAATGATACCTAAACTTAAGACACGTCAATCGAAAGCAGGAGGTGACCAAAGTCAAACCGCAAGTGCTCCACAGAATAAAGGAAAAAGTAAGGGTAAAGGAAGAAGATAATTTGTTTGTAAAAATTTTATATTTTGTTTATTAATTCAATATTATAACAGTTCAAACTTTTACTACGATGATTTATTATATCCTTCACTTTCTTTTAATTTAACTGGAATAGTATGAAAATTGACAAAAGAAATTTTATTGTTGCTAAAGTAATATACAGTGTGTTCACGAAAAGTGGTAACAGTGAATAATTTTTAAATATTACTAGATGCAAAAAAAAGTTTAAATAGTTTTTTATTCAACTCCAAATTTTCTATCGGAAACTGACAAAGTATATTTTTTTATACTTCAAATTCAACCGGATGTAAACATAAAATATTTTTTTCAAATGGCAACATGTCTTTTTTTTAACATTTTTGTAATCTGCCATTTTTTCTCTATAAATACATATAAAATTTTCATAAGGTTACATAAGAAAAAATTCGAGAAAACACAAGATTTAAACAAACAATAATAATTTACTGATTATTTACACATAGGTATGTAGAGTGCCATGAAAAACAAAACATCACGACACCGAAAACACAACATTTTATTTATCTGATTTTTTCAAAATTGCCACCGTTTTGTTCAAGATATGATTCTAATTTTCGCATAAGTTCTGGCGATTTGGTGAAAACTGATAGATGCTAAATTAATTTTGGTTTTTAAATTTAAAGATAGATTTGCCTAAACTACCATTTTTAAATGACTCCATAGAAAGAGTCTAATGGTGTCATATCATAATAATGGTGTTTTGTTTTTCATAGCACTCTACATACGTAATTAATAAATTATTATTGTTTGTTTAAATCTTGTGTTTTCTCGAAATTTTTCTTATATAACCTTATGAAAATTTTATATGTATTTATAGAGAAAAAATTGCAGATTACAAAAATGTTAAAAAAAAGATATGTTGCCATTTGAAAAAAAATTTTATGTTTACTTCCGGTTGAATTTGAAGTATAAAAAATATACTTTGACAGTTTCCAATAGAAAATTTAGAGTTGAATAAAAAACTATTTAAACTTTTTTTTGTATCTAGTAATATTTAAGAATTATTCACTGTTACCACTTTTCGTGAACACACTGTATAATCAAAGAATATTTACAATAAAAATTCCCCAATGTGGGGTAAAATGATTTTGGGTTTTCCTATCCAGATTGCAGTCCTCGTCTGAATGAAGCATACTCATCATGTGCCCAGAAGGTGACAGAAATGTTTCAGAATAAATAAGGCACTTGACATCTTTTTCCATTTCAGACTTCGTCATTTTTCTTCTGCTTTTTCCTTTTGATGTATTTGAATTTTGCAAGACTTGGTCTCTTACTTTCCCAGTTTTGATTTTCTTTTGCTGCAGATTTGTCTTTAAAGACTACCCTTTTCCTCCATTCACAAATCCATCACATTTTGGGATTATTTTATTCAGCCTCTTGGGAGATCATTTTGCAAGAAATTGTTATGTTCTTTCAGCTTCGCTTCTCAAGACGTTGGAAAATGTTTTTTTTATCTAATAACAGCAGTATTATTGGATAAAGAAACAACCGTGATCAGTTTACTAGCATTTTCATCATAATTATTTCTTTTCTTAAAAGCTTTTAAAACATAAGAAATTTATTTAGTAATAAAATGTGATATAGTAGGTACAAATAAACAATAATTACAACATTATAAACAAATATAAATAAATTAAAAAATTGGTTCAATCATCCATTAAATTTTTTGGTTGGGTAATAACTCCGCTATTGGAAAAGTTTTGGTTAGAAAATTCGTCGTCATTTTCGTCAGCATTTTCTTTGGGTTGTTTTGATTTATTTCTTTTCTGTTTGCCATTTGAAGTATCGGTATTTTTATCTTGTGTTGTACCAAGCAGTTTAGTATGTGGCAAAATCTTGATAGCTGGAGCTATCCTGCTTCTCATACGAATTTGTTTTTTTATTGGAGAAGTTTTAAAATCTATTAATTGTGCGCGTGGTTGGTGCTTTGGAGCAAGTTTTTTAGAGAAGAGGTTCAGCGTCTTACGCATACTATCAATTTTCTCCGCAGCTGCTCTGGCGACGTTGGATTTATGTTTGGATAAATCTTTTAAGTTTTTCCGTATATTTGCTGCTTTTATTGCGTCATGCTCGAGCGGCTTGATTGGTGCTAATGGTCGTACAGGTAACTTTTTCGGTATTAGGGGTGACAATGCAGGACGATGAAATCTATCTCCGACGATGTTGTCAGAATTAAAACGAGAATTATCATTTGCAGATCTCACTGCGATTCTATGTTCATTATTAGATTTTTCGTTAAAATTCTCAACTCTCCGTGGCTCGTCTTCATCTAAAATTAAACAAAATTACAAAAGGAACCATAAAATTAAAAAAACTTTTACTTGTGTTTTCTAGAAAACACGTGCAAGTTTGATTATTGGGATGGTAGACAGTAATTCCGTTCAAATAAACGCAAAGTTCATTACAATGCTCAGGAGACATTTTAGTATATTCTGTTGGTTCGGGCACAGTTTTTAAACCTAAAATTATAAATTATTTATGTTATTTTATGAAAATTTAAACATTTTGATAATACTCACCCATGACGACTGCTGTTGCCACCAATGATAACAATATAAATTTCCACATTTTGAATGGAACTCCGTGCTACCTGATCACACTTTAAAAGCCTGTGATTTATGCGTTCATAATTTTTGCACTCATTTTATATTAAAAAAGTTATGCAGAGTCAACAGTTTATATTTTAAATGTCGACAGTTCTTTATATTATTCAAGCATTATTTAATTCAAATAGGAAATTTATGCATCCAATTGTTTTTAATTAACGTAAACAAATTTATTGCAAAATAAACGGAAGAGTTTTTAGGTAAATAGGAAGACCTTTCATTTGAGAAATAATTTTTGTTTTTACATCTGTGGATAATGCAGGGGTCAAAAAATAAAATCGGCGTTCATGGGATTTTCTTCAACAGAGGTGCTAAATTAACAACAGCATGGTTTTTTACTCAACCGATTTAAATTATCAGAATAAAACGTGGGAGTTTTCATCCGACAGCGTTGAGTGTAGAACCTACAATTGGAAGCCTGCTGAGTTTAGTTTTAAACGAATAGTTGATTGATTCTTGTTCGATTTTGCTAAAAAAAAACAAATGTTTAAAACGAGTGATTCCTCGTTTACTATTACTCTCTTATTAAATTGAATGCTTTTTGTAATCTAAAAACAACTTTGGAATCTTCATGAAACTTTGAAAGAGAAATGTTGCCTTGAAAGGCAAAGTTATACAAGGATAATTTCCTTCAATTAAAGAGAAAATGAAAAGAAACCTTTTTTTTTTAAATAGCTTCGATCATCTATACATAGTGTTAATCACAGCACTTTATAGTTTATACCTAGTTTTACAGTAATATAATAGAAATGTAGTAATAGAAATAATGGGGTGCTATTACAGACTGAATATCCTAAGAAATTCTAATTTAACGGTCAAAAAATAATTTCCATAAATCGACCTTATATAAAATAAGGAAGTACCTATATAAAATTTGTTGCACGAAATTGGTCCATTTCATGCAATTGAAGATTGAGAGTTAATGGAGTAAATTGGATACAATACATTGTTGACAATGAGATATTTACAATATACAAAGGGTAAATAATATGGATAATTTATTCTACCTATTGAAACTGCACAATGCAACTGTCGCATGTAAAAATATTAATCTGCCATCCAAACATAGTGGTAGTTTAAAAATTTTCGGTTTAGAAAATGGAAAAGCGATCTAGGAACGTCATAATGGATAGGAAAAAAAGTGACATAATCGAAAACGACTTTTTCTTCTATTAAAGGTGATCAAGTAAAATGACGGTTTAATTAAAAATTGCGCTCACGTTAATGAGTAGCCATATATAAATTACAAATTAAGTTTAATTATTTTGATTGGTCAAATTGAAAAGATCATTTTTTTAACAGTCCAACTCGCGTTGAAAAAATAATCTACTTCACATTAACTTTGATAGAATAATGAATAAAATATAAAAAAAACCGCTTAATTTTAATGTGTTTTGATTAGCTAAAACATTTTATCTCCACATCTGCAAGTCTAAAAAATTATATTATTAAGTCCTTCTATATTATCGTTCTTGGTATATTACTTAGAGGGTGTCCTGAACTAGGAAACGCAAATTTTTTAACACAAGTATTTAGGAAGAATGAAAAGTAGTTGGAGTAACTTTGATCAGCTTATCTTGTTCATCTAAATTCGGTACATGACTTTAGGAAATTGAATGGAAATTTCGGACCTTTGATGGTATTGAGCCTAACTTGACCAGGTAAATAAAGGTGGAGAGGAGATGGAGAGAGTTAGAGACCCTGCGGTGCTTTGCTCCGGAGTGTAATGAAGCAATACATCGCAGGGGGTTATGTCAGAAAAAAATTTTTAGTCGTTAACAACTGCGTCCCCGCTGCGTTCAATCATTTGAAGGCGACGTTTTCGTTTTTGTTTATTGATAAAATATAGCAAAAAGTCAAAGAAAAGGTGAGCAACGACTTTCCTCTACGGGAGGATTCTCCCCAAAACGACACAAAATTGAGAAAAAAACAAAGAAAAAAGAGCGTAATAATATTAAAGATTGTCCGAAGGACGTTGTCTTGATAGATGGTTTGTTGATGGTCATCGATATTTTTTTCTGAGGCCCGATGGTTGGCTAACAATTGCGATCATGAGGGATTAGGATTTGTGGTCTAGAAATAAAGAAATGAATTAAGGTTTAAATCATAAAGAGATACTTATGTAATCTGTGGAGCAAGGATACTCTTTGGCCTCTTGATGTAAGTTGAGAAATTTTGTATGTATATTTTAATTTCTGAGTTGTTGAAGAAGTGAGCTTTCAGCAGAGACAGAACTTCTTGGGGACCTTTCTATTGAAGTCTTCAATCTTTGGATTTTAAACCGCTTTGTGAAGTTGACCGTCTGTAACGAACCATGAAGCGTCAGTGACTCTTCAAATGCAAATAGTTTAAACGGTTTGGATTTTCTTCATCTCGCAAGCAGAGGCAATAGCCCACGATATACGACAGGACGAATTACACCATTGAATATTATTATCTTGTATTTTTGCAACGCGTTAACTCAAACTGAACGTTAGATTAATCTAAGCAAGGTCTGATTGATCGAACCAAGGTCAAACTTTCCTTAGATCGAGCTAAAGGGTCTACATTCCATTTTAAGATTGTTCTACGCACCTAGCTCACGTTTTTAGCTCGCTGTAAATCAAGTCGGTCTACACCGTTAGGTCCGCTTACCTGAGCGTATCAATGAATGAGCTAGCAAGCTTGATCTGAGTCCGCTCGAGTTAATGCGTGCATGTATATCTGCGTAATGTTTCCATCAGGACTCCTGCTGGGTTAGTGTAGCGATCAAGGTGCTTGATTCAAGTAAGCGAATGGTTAAGGATTCTTCTTCTCTTCTTCATATGCTTCTTGACAGAAGCGTCGTGACCAATTTAATATGTTATTATTAAATAGCTTTCTTGGCCATTACTCTCGGTGGTTTGCCATTGCCTTCCGAGAAGAGAAGGTCACAATGAAGTCGGATAAATTTTTTAGCCAGGTTGGGGATCGAACCTAGGGCTCTAGGCTTCTAGCCTAAAGTAAAGCCTATGAAAAGATAATCTTGTCAAACATCTTAATGATTTTGGTTGGTTGCATATATTTTGAAAACATAATCGCCGCGCTCTTGCCCGCAATGAAAGAGATTCGCCAAATATCGTGTCACGGTTTCATGAGGTTGAGAACCTTCAGGATCAACTTCATTGCTAGTTTTCAATTTCGATAGTCACGTCGTTGTTTGTATAGAGCGCTAAGATGGTCTTGGCCAGTTTCCGGATGGCGTAGACAAAGATGTTAAGGTGGGTTGGAGCAAAAAATGACTTTTGTTGTACCACTGCTCTGATGGTTCTGACCGTAGAGAAAATTTCGTTGATTTTCACTTTGAACTGGTGGTTTTAGAGGTAAGAAGCTAGCTAAAAGATGGATGAGTCCGGGTTTAATACCGGCCTAAAACAATTTAAAAATTAGTTTAGAATGTCAAATCTTATCCATAGCTTATGTCTTATCAAAGTTTATGATTTCGTTGCATAAGAAACGCAGCTTTAGTGATATTTTCTACCACGCAAAAAACTTGGTCGGTGGTTAAGTGTTTTGGCTGGAATCCAAACTCTTCATTTTGGAGAATCTTTAGATCAGCTAAAATAACATATAACAGAGACGGTCATTTGCCTTGTAGGTAACGCAATCAATTGTGAATGCAAGGTCCCGGGTTCAAATCCGGAGAAGGCCAACTTTTTTATGATTAGTTTCCGTGCTTTTGAAAGCACGTTAAGCCAGTCGTCCTTCTGGGTTGATGAATTTCCATCATTAACATAAAAGCCAGGATTGCAGGCTCGTCTGGAGGCCAATCTAGCAAACTACCTATCGGACCACTGCCAAGAAAACGACGCAGATGTTGGAAATAAACAGACCTAAGAAAAGTTAAAGAAGAAGAAGAGAAAATAACATATAACTTAAACTGCAGGCCAGGATCCTTGAAATGGATGATAAATCTTTATCATCATATTCATAGTTATAGACATAGGATCATAGCCTTTATTTTAATGTTGTCTATTAAACTCCGTTGAGTTTTTATGTTAGTAATGATAATATCGTGTGGGCCTGTTCAGCGTACGCTATTTAAATTTTTTTTTAAATCCATGTAAATTTGAAAATATAATATTTATAATACCTTTATAGAGTTTTATAAAAGCACGAGACTAAGTTTTTACAGGGTATTAAATTTTTTAAGGTCTTTTAAAAAATATGCTTTGAAATCACAAATTTTTGTGTTTGAAAAAACTATTTGAAAAGTTAAAAAGATAAATTTATTTACTGAAATCTAAAACTTTTATAATTTTACTTATGTATGTACAAATAAAGTACTTACGGAACTCTTTGAACCTCCTCTGCCCTAGGTGAAGATTTGTAGGATTATCCAGATTTTTCTTTCTCCTAAACATTATTAATTATATAATTAATAAATATTTCCATAGTAAATTAATAAATAAAAAACTAAAATTTTGAGATCATTTTAATTATGCCCTTTCAGGCTACACTAATTAAAATATAATTTTCAGTTTGGTGCAAAATTGATCTGGCGACAAAAAATGAAAGAGTTAACTTGACATTGATGGCAGTTATTGGTTTTTCAAATTTTTGAGTCTATTTGGATTATGTCCGCAGCTATACTTTAAGTTTCATAATCAAATCAAATGCAATTTTGAGATTATCTCTAAAATTTGTGAATTTGGCATTAAATGCCTTTACCGATTTTTTTCAAATTTACACAGTAAATTCTTTGCAGACAACAAAATTTTTGTTACTTATTTGATAGCTATGTCTGTAGCTGAATTTAAGCTAGACAACCAAATCATCGGTTTCGTGCCAAAACCGCTAAACAGTAAATCTCAAGTTATAAAATGTTCACGTTTTAAGCTTTACCGTTTTATAACAATTCTAAATATGCAATTTTGTTGTTTGCTAATATTAAAAATTTAATTTTTAATAAAGCGGTATCCTAAAAGCGAACATCGCAAAACTTGATATTTCTGCTGTTCTGGGGCGAGACCGACGAAATTGTAAGAACATTTTCAAATTATTTATAAAATTGGGATGACAGTTAAACGTCAATTTAATACTGAAAGCCGTTATCGATTTTTTAAATTTATGTAGTAAATTGTTTGATAAACAATTCATAATTATTATAAAATTAAAATAAAGGACGGAAAAAAATCTGAATGAAACAATAAATTCCTAAAGAATCAAAAACTTTTGCGGTTGGGGGATAAAATAAAATTAATTTCTTACCTTTGCAATTTTTGCGAAATATAGAATAAAAATACAACAAAATTGGTTTTTGAAATTTAAATACTAAAAATCTTCCTACTTTTAACTGTTCTAACCGACATTTTAAATCTCTCTATCAATTTAATTAACAGAATAACAGGATTATTAGAACTAATTTAAATATCAAAAAAAATAATTCGAGTTAATCCTAATGACCAGATACCGCCCTGGGCCGGAATTAGTAAATAAAAAATTTGTACTAGTGATAAAAATCATCTGGAATAGTGGAACAATAACATTTTTTGTGTTTTGGCTTCACTTCCGGGCAAAACCTGCATTTCTCACTGTTTCAGCTACAAGCTTTGCTGCAAAAGCTCTGTTTAAAATAGTAAAAAAAATTTCTCTTAAAAAAACCAATCAGGCTGTCACACAAATTAATACAACAAAAATGAAAAATTTGAAATCTGTAATTACGCCTACGACCGGACTACAAGTAAACTTTTTTATAAAGTTGTCTATGGTATTCAAAATAAATACAAAATTTGTACTTTTTGGATTAGTGATCTCCTAATGTAAATTTATACAATTGTTTTACAGGCTTTCAGTAAAATCTTACTGTTAAAATATATTCTTGCGATACCTTTTATTAGGTTACGAATTTTGCTGTGCAAAAGCAATTTCCAAAATAATTTTCGTGATATAAATTTGATAATTGGCTTTTGTCTTCAAACTGTCAGTTAAATATATCCGTTAATTTAATAATCATGGTTTTAACATCAAATGTTTGAATTAATGTTAGATTATTAACATAATGCTATATTGAAACTGTGTAAACCTGAAATCAGGATGTGTTTATATACGCAGGATGATTATTTATCTTTACAGATTGTCATGTATTTATGCGCGCTATCTGACGAAAACGGATAACAGAAACGATAAGGTATTGGATTTGATGTAGTCGATGGAAATATGTAACAAAGTTGTCGATTTAAAAAAATTACTTGCTATTTTGCGGTACGAGATACGAACTCATATGGACTGAACTAGGCATCTCAACAACTTTTACGTTTAAAATGAAATCTTAATTTTGATTAGCAACTTGATGAAGAAAATAGCAGAGACGAGTACTTAATTATAAAATAAGTTTCAAGAGTGTATTATAAATTGTCAAAGTTTTTATTTGGATTCGAGTTGTAATTACTTAATAAATTGATGCCGATAATTAGAAATTCTTAGAAAATGTTAAAACTGTAAAGCTCATTAATGGAAATCTGAGGCTTCATTATTATTCAAACCGCAATGGATTAGAGTTTAATGATGTAGCGCGGCGATGAGGATCATTTACTTTTTGTTTTATATCCTGTTAAAACTTTAAATACACTCAAATACAGACTCATTTCAACCGAATATTAGCACACGATGATTAACATTTAATGCACTCTTTGTTTTAATTTAAATTTACATAATTTTCCCCTTTTTCTTTTTTGGACACGTAAAAAATGACCGATAAAAGTTTTCGTTTGTGAATAAGCTATAACGTTCTAAGTTTTCATCAGATAAACGGAAATGCTAACAAAACAACCAATTTTACTCTTTTGATCTTCGAGATCTTGCTTTTCTGAATTTTGCCTTTAGCATTTATTTATTTTTTTCGTTTATTTTATTTCAACTATATTGCACTTATGTGTCTAACCCGAGCGCGACGTATCACACGGGGCAGTTTGGTGCGGAACCCGAGTGCCTAAGGATTGAAGAGCCCAACTACGGATTTCATATTTTTCCAAACCGATGCCCGAACTCCGAATAAGTGAATAATATTCCTTCGCTATTGGTTTTTTTGGAATCTTTTCTTACTACCGCCACTAAATACTAGAAAACTTTCAGTTACCGAATTTGAAATTTTCACTATTCGCGGTTTTAATATTCATAAGCATAAAAGGAGAAAAAGGTTTTAGTGACTTAACGCATGCTTTACTCCACACTGCATTCAGCTGAATTGCAGTCTATTGCGATGCAAATAGCGTAGGTATCATAAATGGTTTTTGAGTTCTAGCTGTTATTATTTACAAAACCGTTTCAAGAAATGACAAAATATGGAAATCACATGCTTTTTACTGCATAAGTTGTGGTCATAATAAATTAACACATCGTTGCCTCTTAAGAGGAGCGTTCAACGCGTTCTGTACGCAAAGATCACTCATGCTGAAGCGCTCGTGATTTTTAGGTTCAGGGCGTACCTCGCTTTTTTATTTTCAACTTCAAGTTAATGTTGGTTCCTGCTGTTAGCTTGAAAGTTTGGTAAGAAGCTTTCAAGGAAACTTACGGTTGGTGAAAATTAGCGCAAAAAGAATAAGAATCGGCTCTAATCAAGCCGGATTCAAAGTTTCTGATGTTGACTATGAGTGACTGTTTCAAATTACAAATTTTGTTGTAATTCTGGTTTATTAAATTAAATGTGTTTTGTCGTTCGTAATACAGTAAAAGCTTTGTGTATGATGGATAAAGCTCCTCCAAAAACTTTGAAAACTTCAGTCGATAGGTCAAGCATATATCGAACCGATCTGACATTTCTTTGACGTGCTTGACTTAAAACTGCTGACGTTTCCACCTCATCGTGTTCAAAATTCTCTCACATATTAATTTTCTGAAATTTAATAAAATAGTCAAAGATGTTTGCAAGTTAGGCGTTATTTGTTGTGCATGAAGTTATGTTTGGAGGATTTAGCAAGTTTAGCACCAATTTAGCATTTGTGAAGCGGAATTATCTTGTGATGAATGAATCAGGTGTCTTACAAGTTAGTATCCTTGTGAGCTGACAACAGGAATCGATAAAGTGTGCGGACCGCACCCCTTCGTACTAATTACTCAGATTACGGAACAACTGGACCTTAATTTTGAATTCAAATTAAAATTATTTATGGGTTATATAACACAAATTTAATTAACAGTGTACATGTTTTATATGCGACTGATTAACACAATTTGTTATGACGTAAATTTTAATAGCATCTTGAACTTGGAATTAAAAAATGAAAACCTATTTTCTGATCCATCAACCAATACAACAAATTTAGACAATTATTCAGTCATTTGTGTAAGAACCTAGCAGGTGAAATTGATAGATTGATTAGCTGTTGAAATGGTTTTCAAGAAAAGAGAAAGCAATTTTGCGAAAAATTTCAAACTTGTTTGTCCGACTGAAATTTATTTTATTATGTTATAGATTTTTTGTTGAATATAATAAAAAATACTTTAATATAAATATATAGTCAATTTAAAATATATTTCAGTAGAGGAGCTATACCGGAACTGACAATAAAACAATAAAAAAATTTTATTTCAGGAGCGTCGTAAGGGCAAGATTTATTTTTTTTTTGAACTGAAAATTAAAAGAAAAAGTTTCCAAAATGCTAAAATAGGTCGTAAAAATTAAGAAAAAATGAAAAAAAGGCAAAAATTAAGACTGAAAATTAAAAAAAAGTTTCCAAAATGCTAAAATACATAGGTCGTAAAATTTAAGAATTGGAAAAAAAGGCAAAAAGGTAAAAATAAATAAGACTTATCTGACGTAGTTTTTCATGACACGAATTTTGATACTAATAAAAAAAAATTGGAGCTAAAATAAAAAAAAGGTAAAAACTTGAAAATCTCATCTCTACTTATGAGTTTTTCAGTAAAAAAAATACTTCTTTGCTTATTTGATTACGTTGGCTTTTATAAGATTATCCGATAATCTAAAAATTAAAATCAGGAATAAGATCGAACTTGATGACAACATATGGAAAATATTTCAATGTGATTCCTAAGCTTTTCAATATTGTTACCCTTGTAACCTATTAAGAAAACTGAATTTACCCTTACCTTAAAATGTTATTAATACGAATAATACAAGCAAATACAAATATCTTTACTTCAGAAAAAATAACTTTATTAGGTTAGGTTACGACCTAACCTGACCTAGCCGTTAGGTTACGACCTAACCTGACCTAACCGTTAGGTCGTATTACGCCCACAGAATAGCTGATTTACCCCCGCGGGGGTAATTACCCCAGGTTCGGAACCGTTGCTCTGAACCATTTCATACGGTTACAGATTTTATAGACTTCCCAAATCCATCGGTAAGTAAAAACAAATTTTACTATTTCGTTTCCAAAGTTGTTAATCAAAATTTACATGCTCAGCGCCGGTTCCTAAAATTTTTCAAAATACCGTTTCTTGTTTTGCTTGTAATTCAATTCACTTTTCACCGTTTATCGTCACTGTTATATATTTTTATTTCTACGTTAATTTGTAAAAAACTAATAAAAATAATTTAATTTTATTAATTTATTAAACCCTTAATCTCGATTTAAATTTTATTCTTAGACAACTCACTACAGTTCCTTTTAATGATCAATGATAAATTTGGTTCAAGGTAGCTAACAGGGTCCCGAAAATACAAACTTTACGATTGAAATCTCGATGAATTCTGAATAAGCAAATATTAAATAAGAGAATTAACTATGACAGAATGCCTTAAATTAACCTGTTTTTTCAAAAATCGATTTTAAAAACTTTGATTTTCACAGTAAATTTTAAGCAAAGTCGCTCGGGATTGGTGAATCAATGCATTTTAATGACAGTCCGTGTAGTTTGAACTGGTCTTAGCTTTGCGCAGAGCGGAGATAACCGGAGCGACACTTGCATTGGAATGCTTTACCAGTGCACGTCGAGCGAAAATTATGGTTTTCAATACTAAATGTGCAGGCAAAATGGCTTAAAGCGCCCGAGCGCAGCGAGGAGTGCTTTAAGTCGATTTTTCCTTGCACAACCACTTTTCCGAATAGTAAATGTGCAGGAAAAATGGCTTAAAGCGCCCGAGCGCAGCAAGGGGTGCTTTAATCGAGTATTCTTTGCCCAACCACCCTGCGTTTAGAATCCACGCTAACGAGTTTCACCCCTCAAAGATCCACCATTTTCCTTAATCCACGGGCTTAGGGGTATTTTTAAAATGAGTGTCAATTTTGATGAAAATCACCATGGCACGAGTAGGATACACGCAAAAAAGTAACTACCGTTCGTTAAATTTAAGTAACCCTTTTCTGAAGTAATTTTGGTCCTAAAAATTTGTCAAGTGCAACACTATTATGCATAACTGCACGCGTACCGACAACAGAATGCATTGATTCACCAATCACGTGCGATTTACCTTCAAATTTGCAGTAAAAATCGAGCTTTTTTAAATTCGATTTTTGAAAAAACAGGTGCATTTAAGGCATTCCGTCATAGTTAATTCTCTTATTTAACATATACTCTTTCAGAAAAGTTCGAGGTTTCAATCGTAAAATTTGTATTTTCGGGACCCTGTGAGCTACCTCTCCCCATAAATTTTAAATTAATTCAAATCGTGGTTTGGTCCCACTTTGGCTTTTAGAACATTTGTCGATGAAAAGGCAAAATTTTCTTGTCGAAGGTTGCCAAGTTAACTGTTGAGTATAATTTTGTGTTTTATGTTACAATTTACTTTTTTATTTAATTTAGATTAATCTTTGGTTTTTATTTCAAGCAAAAGCCCCCTTTGAAGTTAAATATAAAATATTTTTTTTTTTTTTTGCGTTTTGATGTTTTTTGTTTATGAACCTTTAATCTTATAAAAAGCAAGCATTCCTTTTCTTAGCCTTAAAACACCACAATATATTGATTAAATTTTAATTAAATTTACACCTAGCTAATACTAATAAAGAACTTTATCAAGATTTATAAAAAAACTTTTTAAACAAGCTCACAAAGTGTTTAGTCTGTGAGGTTAAAACAATAAAAAAATGCAACGCCCAGGACGCGTTTAACTTTATTACAAGGATATCAAGACAATCAGTGTCTCAGAATTTTGTAGGATTCGCATTATATCCAAGTTTAAACATGGTAGATGATTAACAAAATCAGTAGCTGAGAAAGTTTTTCGAAATGTCTTCTGACCTGGTTATCATGGTTTATTCAATTGGATGTGTGGTGCATTCGTTCAATAAAATCAAATATTTAAGTATAACACTTCAGTCTCTAGAAGACAATATGTAATCAAAAATAACTGCAATATATTCTGATACCAAAGATCAGTATTGGCAGCTGGAGGAGATAAGTTTGAAGTGTAAAGTTCAATTTAATATTTATATGTATCTTGCATTTTATATAGAAATAGCAGTTTCTGTAATTTTTCGCACACTTTTAAAACACTTATTTCGTTCAATAAAATGACATTATTGTCCAATGGCACATATTATAGTATAATATTGTCGTATTCCAAAAAATAGCCATCACTAGGGGTTTTGAGTAATTTATCTTAAATGGAAACTTTGTTTATTATTATTTTTTTTTATAAAACTTTGTAAAAAAGAAAAAGGATAATTTTTATATTTTGTACATAGGCTTTTCACTAAAATGAAGTTTTATTGTTATTATTATTCTTCTCAAAGAAGAAGAAGAAATGAATCAGCAGAGAACCAAAATCAAAAAAAGTTTGTATAGTTTGAGATTAGAATTTTTTATAACAAGATTATCTAAATCTCAGTAAATGTATTTTGATGTTATGAAAATTTGTTTATTTCATATTAGTGGTCCGATTGTTTGATTTCCTTATGAATTGATGCACTGGAAATAATTTTTTGTTAATTATTGCTAAAATTTGTAACGGAGAAGCCGTAGAAGAAGAATCTAACTGTAGCCATAAACATAAACAACACCAGAACTATTGTGTACATAAACGTGCGAATTTTGAAAAACTGGAAAATAGGTCAGGTATCTTATTTTATATACTATATTATTGATTTTCAGTCTTATTTTTGTGTACAAAGATTAGCAATTATTTCAATCTTTAAATGTGTTTTTGTACTAACAAGCAAGCCATTTGCAGCAAATTGTTACTTTTATTCAAACTAGCAGCGGTGAATTTATGTAATCACTGGTTGTATTACTGAGCGAAAATTCTGGGTTCAAATCAAGAACGGGTCAAACGGGACACGGTATTGCCCCACTTGCGTGAACTCACAGAACCTTAAAATGTGGCAGAACAAAAACACCCTAGAATAGAACCGAATAGAATTTTTTAAAGCTCGGTTTTCCAGTAGACATCTACGCAGTTGTTGACCAAGGTAATCATCTAGATCTGCTCTGACGGGTCTTTACCTCACAATCCATCTAAAATCTTAGAATGAGCAGGGTATTATAAGCTTGTTTGTTTCAGTGCACTTGGTATCTGGAATATGAGCCACACCCGTTGAGCGCTAATAAGGCTAATAAGTACGCAAAAAGTTACATTTTATATCAGATTATAGATCTAGATATCAGATCTAGATATGTTTTATTTAATTAATAGGTCTGATCCTCATAATATTACTCCTGAAACCACAAAGCAAAATTTATTATACTATATTTTTGTCGCCCAATTTCCATGCGCTTATTTTATTTAAATGAGAGTTGCTTGTATTAAATTTTTTATTTAAAATTAGAATACTTTAGAGTCTACATGATGCTCGGAGTTACTAGAGATTGGCTTTACTAATTTGCTAGGCAGTCGTTCTTCTATTGAAACATTAATATTTTTAGTTGCGGGCATTAGTAGAGAGCAATTAGGCAATGGTATATTTTAATTACAATTTTAATAATAAAGTAAAGAAATGTAAAAAAATGTGTAAGTACAGTTTTCTGTCAATTAACAGTTATTAATTCTTTCAATTAAGTTTATTTAAAACTTGTTTATCTCGGGTAATCTTAATTTTTCCGGTACTCAAATTTTAAGACCGACGAGTTTAAATGAAATTTACAATGATTTCAAGAGTTACAAAATAGTAACACTTTCTGACCTATACCTACATTTGAAATGGCTGTTAAAATTAAGTTACTATAATATGTTAAGTTATCAATATCGATAAAGGTATGAAGAAATTTGCGATTTCTTTAAGTTAATTTACAACATTAAAATTAACTTCATTTTATGAGCTTTCAACTAGTATGTTTTCGTCGGATGTTTAAGTATTTTAACTCAAAGTTTATTAATATTTATTTTGCTCATTAAAATAGTATTGTGGTATAATGCAATTGAAGCTTAAGTTATTTCCAAACCACACAACATAGCCAAACAAACTAGTTTTATTTCAAATGTCCTGGCTTTCTCTCAAACTTACTCCAAGTTTTCTTTTCCTTTAAAATCCTATAATTACAATATCAACAGCTTAGAATATTTTTAAACTTTAATGGTATTTTAAGATTATTTACATAAATTTTGAGCAACTACGTTTAACAAAATTCTTAAAACTTAAATATTTATGACTAATTTACATTTGTAACATCCGGTAACATCTTACCGTAAGTCAAATATTTAAAATCGTAGAGTGAATATGTTTTGTACTGTTTTTAGTTTTATTTTGTTGTAAATGGAATAATTTAAATAGTACTCAGCATAATATTCGATTGTGAACAAACCTTTCAAGTTTTGGAGCAAATTTGCATTTCAATGAAAGGATTAATGTTTTTTGACACTTCTTCTTCTTCTTTTTCCTTTCAAGGTATAGGCAGTGTTTACCTGTTCCGACTTCATAGATCGCGCCATCTTTTTCATGTTTTTTGACACTAAACCAAAGAAATTCTGATGTAATATAAGTACAAAATCTTTTGTAGTTCCATAATCTCATTTATTTGCTTCTGTCGCAAATTACAAAATTGATTTACTATAAATATATTTTAGAAAAATAGAGGTTAGTTGGCGCATTCACATCTTGAGAATTTGGTAAAATATTTAAAAATTTCGTATGTGCCACCCAAATTTGTGCTAAAATGTTTGAGAATCCCTGTTACATACAACTACAAATATTCTATAGTAATCTCAAGTGAATTGCAGAATATTTTGGTATGAATAACTGAAGAATGAAGGATATTAAAATTGAGTCTACGCTACTGTTAAGTAAATTAAACATTTACCTAACCCTTTTCATCTAGATTATAAATCCATTACAAAATTGTTTTTTTAAGTAAAATAGTAAAAATATAACAAAACAAATTGATTAACCAGGAAAATTTTTATTTTAATAAAAATCGAGACCTTTCACCTTTAATGAAAAGTAAAGCAATTTAATAAGAAATTTTGTGCTTTTAAATTATTTTTATTCAAATATCAAGGAACAGCAACGTTTATAATTATTTATAATATAAAAATGTACCTACGGAATTGTCAGAAGTAAAACTTTTTTTGTAGCTTTTTGAACGAAGGCGAAGTAGAGAAAAATATTAAGAAAATAAAACCATGTTTAAAAATTTTAAACAACAGGATATCAAATACAGTTAATTAGTTTGTAAACAGGATTTAGAATTATTAAGGCTTGCAGGAGGTTACCAAAGAGTTAATGGAAATTAAATATTGAACCAGCGGAAAATACCTATTCTAAGAAAATATCAGGTCAATTATTTGCTTTGTTATTCAACAGCACCGAGACTAGCACAACACTCCATAAATTATGCTAGGACTAACGTTCTAGCTCAATCTTCAGCTAAAACACATGTTTGAAATGTTTTTTTTGTAAATAGAAAATAATTTATGATACGAATTTTTTGCGGTGATCATTATCTAAAATAAAAATTTAAATGAACCTTAATGAGTGACGTGTTTTAGTGTTATTCATTTTTTAAAGTGAAATTCATCCCCGCAGACCTAATTTTGTGTGATAAAATACAAATGAAGCCTAAATAATCAGAAAACTTTGAATAAATCCTCGATCGTTTCCAGATATGCACTGGAAATTGTGCAAGGACCTTCTAAGAGGCATCTCCAAATTTATAAATGTCAGTTTAGATGAAACTTTTCTTGTATTTGATTTTGCTGAGTGTGAATTACATACATATTTCACTTACTCGTGACAATTTTGTCATTTCAACTTATTCTGAAGTGAATTCCTGTAATGGAACTTGAATACAAAGTTTAGTATTGTTGGTAATTGATTCATTTTGTTAAATCATCACTTGTAAAGTTGTGTTTCATGTTTCAGTAAATAATTTGAAAGTACTCAAATATACATTTATCGTAAGAAATTTTAAAAGCGTGCTTATTTATTCGAAATCTTACGTAAAGTTCTGAAGTTTTATCGGAAATTTATTGCTAAAAGTAATATGAAAATAACTGCAAGTACACGTTTTAGAAATTCAGATAAAATTTATTACGATATAAGAACAATTTTCATCTTTCAAATTAAGTCTTAGGATGGAGTGTAAATTTATCCAAGTATAAAGGGTTTGTTTACCAATTTACTGCTTAAACTTGTCCCAAGAGAGAGCTTAATTTATAACATAAATAGGGCGATAAAAAAAGGCTTAGATTAGTATCAACTTATCTAATATGGCTTTCAGTTTTGTTTTGCTTTATTTATATTTAGTAGGTAGACAATTTTGTAATAATAAAATAGGAAGCAAAAGTATGTCGTGGTAATATATTTTGTTATTTATTTAAACAACTTTGATTTATTGCTTTATTAAATGTTGAGAGAGTGTTTTATGTATTTTTCATTTCTTTAAAAAGTATATTATTTATGCGAATATTGCACTTAGCTCATCGTTTTTGATCAAATACCGTTGCAAAAGTTTAGATAAAACAAATTTAAGCTAAGAATAACACGTGTAACAGATTGCCTGTTCAAACTTTATGGCTTTTATGAAAATTTATACTCAGCGTGATATACATGCAAACACTTTATTTTATATTATAATGCCCCGTCTGGACCAAAACTATCGCAAATTGCATTCACCTCTACCATCTAAAACTTAATTATTAAAAATCTCCATTCAAACCCTCTCCTACATGCTTAATAAATGAAAATCGATTTTAGTGAAACCCAGGTCAAACATATATTTATTGTCTAAACCTAACAACAAATCATTTGTTAGAAAGTCTCACAAAACTACATCAACGATGACAGCGCAATTTCCTTTATGGTTAGTGTATATGTAAATAAGTAATAAGATTGTACCATTTTTTATTTTTGCAAAAATGCTATTACATTCTCAACCCGATCAAAGTGCATTCAGGTAAAAAAAATCCCAATTAACACTTTTAAACAATGCGGTCTCCCAAAAAATAATAATAACCAGTTGAATTACCGAAAATTTTCTTTCTGCTTTTGATCTATTACTGTCATAAAACTTTTACATCCATCGGTATTTTATTTTTCCTGTTTCAATAAATTTTCTTATTAGTACAACATACTATAAACGACTTTCGTCAAATTTTCAATCAGGAAATTTTCCAGGCGAATATGTCATCGTTTAACTAACTTTTATTCAACCATGTTCCGCAATTTTGTTTAAGTTATTAAACTTAATCTATAAAATTATTAGTACAATTTTGAAAAATATATAAATTTAAAAATCTAAATTATTCAAGTAAAATAGAAAAAATTGCGGTATTACTAAGAAGGATTGAACAATACGTGGTCCCCCCTTCCCCCGCATACTAATTCAACCATCACCAGTTCAACCAGATTTGTGCATTAAAGTGCAAAAACTGTTAAATTAATTCAACAATTAACAAATTCAGACAGATAAACCATAATATCGAGTTTTGCATTCGCTTTATTTCAGAAATTGTTCAAATACTGTAAATTAAACTCAAACATCGTGAAATTATAATCGTTTGATAAATTATTACTGAACAGTGTAATAATAATTCCATTATCCATCGTAATTGTTACAAAATTAATTTTACTTATTAGTTTAACCTTATCAAGGATGTGCCCGTTTACTAAAGCTCATATTAAGTTCTATTCAATCTTCACTTGATTGTCTTTGAAACAAAGTTTATCCATGAAATGCGCGACTTCTTATGTCTTAGGTTTTTTTACAAGCTTTTACTTAACTTCACATCGTATTTGTTTATTTTTGCTACAACTTTGTAATCCAATTTTGACATTGTTCTGAAATTTTCACATTTACGTAGTTTCCATGACAATGCAATATTCTTGATACTTTCTCTACAGTTAAAAAGTACACCCCGTACCGACGCCATAACTATTTTGAAAGAGCAAAATCTATTGTTTATCTAGAACGATCAAATGCTTGTCGTAAAGATTTTGCGATTAGTTTTCTGTTATTTTGTCCATAATCAAGAGATTGATCTTAAAGTACTTTAGCAGTACCACCTACAGTCGGTGTGATCTAAAATCTTTAATCATGACTATGAATTCGTTACATGGTATTAACAAAATATCTTCTGGATTACGTACGACTATCAATTTCAACAGCTTGCCATTTTGGATTAAAGAAATAAACGATTGATAAAACAAGTAATTTAATTAAAAGAATTGATCGAAGTTTTTTAAAATGAAACTTATGTTTACTTACACGACAAGATCAACATCAGCACAAACTTCCGTTAATAGTTTTCACTAGAATAGTTTTCAATTTATGAAACCAATTGCCTCAAGTTGTAACACAAACTGTTATTTTTTTCACGCAAATAACTTATTTTGCTTCAAGCTATGCGCATTTCCACCATGATTTTTCTGTCGCTTAAAACAAATAACCATGTTTTAAATTGAATGAATTAATATGAATTACCAAGTTCTCAAATGAGCATTTTTTTTGGATCTTCAAATCTTATTCAATTTAGATCAGGAATTGCTGTCTGACCGACACCTGCCTGTTGAAATGCTTGCAAGAAACTTGCAGAACGCCGATGCCTGGATGTCAATAAAAGACGCCTTCAAAATAATTTAATTTTCCGTAATTCAATATAAAATTAATTAATTTATTCGTGTTTTGTTTTACGCAATTTCGGAGTAATTAGAAACAGATTTGTATGTATCGCACATAAGAGAAATGTCGTTCGTACGTAAAAACGATTACGCTTGTAGATGAAAAAAATGTACAAATTAATTCTAATTAATAGATAACAATTACAGATTGACATGGCGTACGCCTTTATAAATACTAAATGAATTGAGTATAGTAACAGTTCCGAACCGCTTTAAATTAAAAACAAAACCGGTCCATAAATTATTGGGATTTAAGCTACACGACCAATTTGGTTAAAGGCGAAAATGCATTAACTGTTCATGTACTATAAAATTAAATTTTTTTCGTTTACAAGTTTTCCATTAAAGTTTCATTTGGCTATTGAAAGAGGTTATAGCAACCATTTTTAATTTGATTGACATTTTTTCAAATCGTTTACGAATTTATTCTAATTCAATTGAACTTTAAATAGTCGACGAACTGTTGATTCACGTTTTAACAAATCTTTTGAATTTTTTTCTCCTATATATCGTATTGATTAGCTTTTAGTAATTAGTTTTATTGCTATCGGTAAATAAACTAAAATAACAACCGCAACTTAAAGTTTCACCAGCGACACCTGTTAGATATTAATTAATGACTAAAAGCGGCAGTTTTGAATACAAATTTTAATTTAGTTTTAAAAGTTTTAAATTATCATTCTGATTATAAATTTACTTCAGTTTTGAAACCTTTATAGTTTAAGTATCTGTCACAGGTATCCATTTGTATGTTAACACAACAAGGGTTTCTATCATAATACCTCAACAACAGAAGTAATCTATATAGCTAAAATGACAATACATGTAATTTGTGAAACTTGTGAAGGCTTTTGGACCTCGTAAAACTAAAGTGGATACCAAATATACTGAGATAAGTATCACTAATCTTAGTGAAAATACAAAAGTGGCTCTAAAGACAAAGATTAAAGTTAAAAAATTTACACTCAGACCATTTAAATTTTAATGCAATCGCTTAAAATAGCCAATAGCGAATAGCGACACAATTTCGCATTTCCTATGTAACAGATTGTTCTAGATTTCTGGAACTGAAGTTACAGTATAGTATTTTTGCATATTATTAATTTTATTTTGCATTACTTAAGAAATATAACCAAAAAAGTAATTGGTACTTTAATTAAAATTAAAAGTAGTTTAAGTGCTTTTTTTATTATTTAAAGAAAAGCGACCATTAAACAAACGAAAATAAATTGAGACAATTTTAATTAAAAGTATAAACTAAAAAGGTAATAAAAGTGGTCTTGCAAACAAATTACAATTTATCTTTGATTACTTTTTCAAAAATTAAATAAATTAGGTATGTGAGGTTTAATTGCTTCAGTTGAGAGGCTTAAGTATTGCAGAACAATTACTCGGCGTACAATATATTTTGGCATTTATAATATACAATATAAAGTAAGTAATCAAATGAAACCGAGAGCTTTACAAGTAATTAATAACCGTAAGAAAGAACGAAAGCAAGGATCGAAGAAGTTTACAGCACCTAAAACAAACATTGACATAACTTTGCGTACTCGATTAACTTTTGCAAGTATCCTGTTAATATAACAAGAATATGAAAAGCGTTCTCTGGGTTCGTAAAATTTGTTCACATTGAGCTATATTAGTTTAGGTATATAAGAGATTTTAATAAGGTTGTTAGCTATAAACGGATTATATAAATATTGTGTACAGGCCGAGGCTTTATTATTATAGTCGAGGTACAGAGTACATAATAGACACCGATAACAACAGCTTTTCTAAAATCTTTTAAGTTTTTCTATAAAGAAAATTGGTAAGGATGACTTTTAGATGCATCGATTTCATGTTTTGGTTGAATAGGAATCTGCCATATTTAGTTTTTAAATGAATAATTGCTAAGATACAAAATTACCCATCAAAAATTTCCTCTCTCCTCCAAAATTAAATTTTCTCATTAAAGTAAGAGCTTTTATTTTATGTAAAATAATTCTATTACTTTTTTGCTCCAACGTTTTATCGCCTTTAATTTTGTTTGTTTAATTTTTTATTGTTCATGATATAATAACACATTTGTTATTATTAGAGTTGTTTTTCTAACTTTCTTTTGTTTATTTTCTTCCAGATTATTTAATTGGGCTGAGTCGGATTATATTTTTTTACACAAATATAAGTTATAATACGTGAACAAATCCAAAACTGTTCACTCGTTAAGGTTAATTAGAATTTATGATTTATTTACTACCTTTCACTTAATTTTGAATTTTATAAATAATATTTTTTTTTTAAATTATTTTCTAAGTTGTATAGTTTTCAATAATTAAAGTGAGTAATTAACGCACAAGATCGAAAAAACAAAGTATAGTACTATATTATTTAAACGAATGCTTTATTGGTAATTATTAGCATATAAATACACAAAGTAAGAACATTCAGATAAAAATAAGCGAAATTGATGAAGAGTTATGCCGGTTTTATGGAACTGGGTCTGACTAAAGGTCTGTACATAAACGATAAATAAGTTCATAAAGTGCAATTTATTCGATTTTGATTATAAGTAAAATCGATAGGGTTTACAATTTCTCTAACGATTTCCAACCGAAATTGATAATAGAATATTCTTGATAAATATATTTTCCGTTTCTACCAATTATTTAAAATATTATACTCTCTGCTAATATAGTACGTGTACAACATCTCAATTACTCCTGTACCATTAATTACGAACTAAAACACATTCAGTCTGTGTTGTGTATCAAGGATAACGGAGACTGATAGTGCACTTGCAGTATACCTACAATGCAATCTGGCTGCAGAAATATACTAGTATCTTGTGCCACCCCCACCCACCTAAAATCGATAATCTTAAATGGTATATCACCACCTCTCGTAATATCTAAAATTAAAGTAGATGGAAATAATTTTCCAACCAAAAAGAAAGATGGCGACTAATTATAAGATTAACTATTATACTACCTGAAGTCCCTTGAAGATATAGTTATTTACAAAAATACAATGAAATTTAATAGGTAATATTAAAATAAAAAGTAAAATTAATTTAAGAAATAAGCGATTGTAAAGTTTCAATTTTTTAGGCAAGAATTACCGAGTTGCCTCATTCTGTTGATGGTGCGTGCACCTGATGTAAATACTAGAGCAAGGTTTATTAATGGGCGGGGCTTACTTCTGTAGCCGATTACTTGTGCAACAGACAATGTCAAACTAAAAAATTGTTGAAGAGCAAACAAGGTCATCAAATACTGAAAAGGTAGGGTAGAAGTAAAACTTGTCAGCTCGGAGCTAAAAGGCACCAAGTCAAAGCTTCAGTTTTAAGAAAACAAACTTTAAAATTGAAAAACCTTACTAAATTCGTAATTATTTACTTTTTAAATTATTTATTCAGTCCAACAACGGAAATTCTACATAAAAATGTATTCATTTATTTCGCTGTGCGATTCTCAATTTTCGTGCCAAGACTAAAATTAAAATTTTACTCTACGTTTAGTCCAATTTGAAATCTTTTAAACATTATGTTAAGTAAGCTACCATTATTTATTATGCATGCGAAGGAAGGATACACAGTAAACTGTAAGATAATTAATGAAAAGTAAGGAAGCTCAGATGTTAAATTACACATATTAATACGACTAACTAATACAACAAACGTTTGAAAAAGCTTGAAAAATAAAATAGTAAGTTTATCTTCATCAAAGGCTTTTAAAAAATTAATAATTAGAAGGACAGATATATACCAGAAGATAAAATCTTATTGATCTGTGTTTAATATGAAAAGGAAAGCTAAGCGGTCCTGATAAGGCTAATGGTGATATCTGCATATTATATAACTTACAGATTATCATCATAATGGTTACGATAATGCAAACAATCTTTTAGAAATTTAACAGAAGACAGGTTATCCAAGATGACTATTTTAGAATTTAAATTATATTTAGCGCAAGATGAAGTATTAGATACTGAAGTTGTCAATGCCGACGAGTTAACTTTACAAATATTTTAACGGTTTTATGACCATTATTTTGTTTATATACTGCTGATTATATCCTAACAAAAAATTCAATCTTTATTTTGTAGCTTTGCAATTTTTATTTACAGCTTCTTATTTTGATTAAGAAACCACAGCAGTGGAGTGATGTGATCGCTGGTTGAGTATAGAGCAAAAATTATGGGTTCAAATCGCGGATTGCACAGAATTTTTTGGCTCGGCCTTCCGGTAGACATCCACACTCTGTGATGATCCCTGATATTTGTGTCGACGATATTACCGTAAATGCGGCTGCCTAACACACGCAAAGTTTACAAAGCAAGTTAAATAAGCAAGGAAAAGCAATGAGCCTTTTAGGCCTGTAGAGCTGAGCGCAAGTCACTTCAACTTTTGAAATTTCCGCCTTAGTAATTATTATTAATTTTTATTTGCAAAATTTAGATAAATTTAAAATGTTAATTTAGTTACTAACGAAATCTATGCAAATTGCTTTGTTCATTTTTCCAAGTTAGACCCAAACCTCAGTACACAGCAACTGGGGAAGAATAATAAATACAGATCACTTATTACCTTAGAGATCCCGTGTTAATGTAGAGTAGCTTCCGCAGCCGACACAAATTTGATAAGGTTGCTTGCAGAAGCCTAAGGAAACACGGCCATCATTTCAAACTTAAAAACTTATAATACAGCGCATTTGTGTATCCTGTCATATTTTTCTTTAGAATTACCTTTAGGTCAGTAAAGTTTAAGTTTTAAAAGGTACAGGGTCGTATCAAGAAACCATTGGTACACTGAAGAAAAAATGTGCTTAAAAGTTACACAGACAAATTCAAATTGTGCAACTTTTAAGCACAATACTTTTTAAGTGTAAATTCTCAAAATAAATTATCTAAAAAACATTTTTGTGAATGCATAATATTTATAGTCTTGTTTTTGTATTGTATGTTATCTGCAGTTGAAGCACTAAATATTATTATAAATTGTTATAATTTAGTTCATTTTGTATTCTCACCTGTTAGTGCTCATTAAAATTTGGTTAATCTAAAGTTAGACAGCAGACCGACTAATTTGCGACAATATTTTAGTACATCACAAATGCGGTAGGACTTTGATCACTAATAAAATTTTAAATCACTAATAAAAGTTAAATACGTGACATCTTATCTTCGAGTCAGCTATAATTTCTGAAAATTTTATCCCAAGAAACAAAGTGATAGATAAAAATAGGGTGACCAAAAAAATACTTACAATAAAGTTGCTAGACTTTGGATTTGTTATGGATGGTAAGATAAACTTACATCTACTTAGGCTTCTAAATCGGGTTCGTTGTACTACTTCCGATTTTCAGTCTCATCCAAATTCTGTCACTATTCAGATTATTCCAACTGTAGAATAAACTCAAGGACTTTGGCAGGCGGAGGAGTTACTGATTTTAGATAACATTAAAACTTCAAAATATCGAGTTATTAATAAATTAAAAATTAATAACTCGATATTTTGAAGTTTTAATATTATCTAATATCAACGAGTTAATAATTTATATATTTACTGATTTTGGCCATGTCGGGCTAGAAGTCTTCCAATGCAGATCCTTTTACTGAAATTAGCGCTAGATAGTAGCAAAGTACATGTTCTGAATTCAAATTAAAAGAATGTAATATTTAAATTGCAGCAATAAAGCAATCAAATGATTTTTGATAGAAAAAAATTTTGCACATAAAATTTTTGGTTTTAGTATGATAACCTGGCACCGAACATGTAATATTTGTTTGCAAAAACTCAACGGGATCTGATAGATAACATTGAAATGCAACGGTTAAGGTGAGGATGAACAAACAATATTATCGATTAATTTAGAAAATAATCGATTTTTTACGTAAAAATTGTCCAGCTGCAGCATTCTATTGACGGTACGTACACTGGATGGACTTACTTAGAGCAGTGCTGTCAGATTAGGCAATTTATCGCAAATTGGGCAACTTTTTTTTAGATAATTTGCACTTAAATTTTTTCAAAAAATTTTCATTTTTAGTGGAGACAAGGTTTTGGAGAAAATATATCAAAAGATAGTTTGCACAATTAGCCAAATTATAATTTAAAATAAAAAATCATCATTATTATTTGTGGATTTTATTCCACAATGTATGAATCCCAAAATAAAACTGTAAGATTTGGCGCCACGTGAGAAATTGTTTGAGGTTTAGGGCGTTTTTTCAGTAGCGATTACTTGTGCAGCTGACAACATCATACTAAAAATTTCATTTTAAATTGCATTTTGTTAAAAATGGAGGTAATCCATAATAGTAAATCAAGTTTTTTCATATTTGTTATTTGATTCTTATTTGAACTGCTATTTACAATAATTCTCGATCCGGCCCTACATTTTTCCTTTTATTGCATTCATTATTTGATGCATGCATTTTGTACAATTGATAATAGTCCTGGCTTAAACTTAACATGGAATTCAGTTTTCTGATAACTAGAGTAAAATAAGGGATTTTCAATTTTTTAAATTTGTAAGTTTGTTTTGAACGATTTCTTGTCGCTTCCGCCTGCTTCAAATGAGATTTTCAGATTCTACGCACTCAAATGCGTCATGTACAATGTTTAAAACAACTTGGAAATTTTGGTCGGATTTTACAAAAACCATAGATTAACTCCTTTGAATTTTTTTTACCCCAAAAATTAAATATTGGAAATTCATTACTTTTTTGACGTATTCTCATGTATTTTGATCAGAAAATTAGTCTAACGCAGTTTATTTTGCAATAAGTATTAAAATTAAACTTTTACAGTCCATTGAAGTCGTAATAAGGGATTTTTAATTTTTCAGCTTTGTAAATCGTTTTGAACAATTTCTTGTCGCTTTCGCCTGCTGCAAATAAGATTTTTGGACTCTACGCACCCAAATGCGTTATGTTTAAAACAACTTGGAAACATTTTTCAAATTTGTAAGTCGTTTTGAACGATTTGTTGTCGCTTCTGCTTGCTGCAAATGAGATTTTCGGACTCTACGCACCCAAACACGTTATGTACAATGTTTAAAACGACTTGGAAATTTTGGTTGGATTTTACAAAAGATAGAGTTTGAATTTTTTTTACCCCAAAATTTAAATATTGGAAATTCATTGCTTTTTTGACGTATTTGCATGTATTTGTATGTCGTTTTGAACAATTTCTTGTCGCTTCCGCCTGCTGCAAATGAGATTTTTTATGATTTCTGTCATTTGTAACAAATGGTCCAGGTTTTGCTTATGGTTTTAGCTTATGTAAATCATGGCTGGTGATCAATTAAGAGGTTCTTTTATGCGCAAGCTACTAGGCAGTTGCGATGTGAAAATTTGGCTATTATTGCTTATTTTCCACGGTTAGCAGTATTTAGTATTGTAGTTATAAAGTTAAAAGCAGCCAGAAATTAATCTATAAACTTCGTTTTCCGTTGGAAACTACGGATCACTTGGAAGAGTTTTTTTATTAACCTGATTGTTTATTTTTGCTTCTCTTCACACACAAACAGATTTTTCACTGATCCAGTAGTAGTATCAGTAGTAATGTTTTGAGTGTTTGTGCTTAACAACGGTCAGGTGTCACCTGTTGATTTAGATTAAGTGTAACCAGTTGTCAACTTAGTAGCCGCATGTTAAACGTTTGGAGTGAATGGATGTTACCTTATGATTGTATAAGCTTACTAGAGCTTAATGTAAGTAATATTTATTATATCTTTGCAATTGACGTACTGTACGAGCTTTGGTTTAATAATTATTAAACAACTGTGTGTATTGTTTACATGGTCACATTATGTACATTGCAATGATTGAAATTGTGATTGCTCTCAATCATTACATTTACTTGTATTATAGCACTTTTACCATACCAGCGTTTTATTGTACTAGTTCCTCAAAATATTTGTTTCTAGAATTGATAACTTCGCTTTTGCAAAGAATAGAAGGCTAGTTTAAAACATCATGGCTACATAAACTGGAGAGATTCTCTTCGAATTATGACAGAATCTTTATTTTAAGCAATTCCTTTATTAGGGGTTGCGCTACAAAGAGCAGCTTAGGCTGCAATATCTTTCGGACTCACGTAACACCACGACATAATACTATGTTATGTCTATTTGAATTAGTTGTGACTTACCAAAATCAAATATTATAAAACCTACACTGTGCTAGTCCCCGTACCCCAAAGGTTGGGGGTTATGAAATATACAAGATTTGAAGTTTGCTAAGCACAAGTAAAATTAAAATTTGTACCACTACTTGCAAGGTGGGGATTATGGTTTTGAAAAGACGAGTTTTGTATTCAAAAAGTTTTTTTTTATGCCAAATCATCACCGTTACATTTAAGATTCCAGCGCAGCCTTTAATAATAGTACTAACTTAGCTTGGTCAAGCGTGGTTATCTTTCTGATTGGTTACTCCATGTTTTTCTCTTTAAATGCTCAAATTTTGAAATATTTTTACTAAAATTCTTGAGATAAGCGTCAAAATAACAATTATACATTACAAGTTACACAAGTAGCACAATTTTTTTAATAAGAATGCGTGGTTGTTGTGTAATTGACTATAGAAATACTGACAAAATGTGATCCATTGTATCTTTATGATGAAAATCTACTATTTATAAACTAATTATTGAAAATATTTACTTCGATGTTATGAAATCCAAGGTTTTTGTGTAAGAAAATCACGTGAAAATTAAAACCATGAAAACTTTTAAAAACCACATTGGCCACACTCTTTTATATATACCCACTCTATTATTGACCAGTAATGACCAGGATTCAAATGACTAATAAAATAACTTTTCTCATAATAATAATAATCCTTTCAATAGAAAAGGGAGGAGTTTCTTAGAAAATTATTGAATTAAAATATTTTAACGTTCCATTGTAAATTCTTTCCTGTATGTGAGGATTATAATTTTCCGTCTGCTCGTTATGAAATTTTGTGAGCTTTATCAGATGTAGCCATGTACAATGGGATGATAAAACCGCAGTGCAGAAGGCAGAAGTAACCCTTGGTCAGTTAATCAACTGGTACGATTTATTAATATATTTGACTAAATAAATCCTAAATTCATTTGCACATAATACTTTCTATTTTGCAAAATCTAAATATAGTTACTCAATAAACATTGCGATACAAACAATAACTTTTTCGTTTATTTACACTCATACATTTCCAGAAGGAGGATATCGCATACAATATACATTTAAGCTTTCATCTTCAATTTGTATTTCCGCCTTGTTTACCTTCACATTTGGAAATATAAATAGCATAATACTCAAATTTAATTCAAAACAAAAATATTTAAAAAACAGGATTAATCCTTAAGATTTTTGTAATACACTACATAAACACAGTGCATTGTAGGCTAAATCAAAAGCATGGTTTTAATTGCTTAAATAAATTATTATCACAAAAGATCCGTACGCGGTCTGAAAAACAGTGAAATCTAAAATTAATCACGGTGGGTTTTCTGCTTTTTATGAATTAAAGTACATAAAAGCTTTCCTTTTTCAGTGCAAGCGGAAAACGACATGAATGCTTAATTTGCATTTTTTGTATTTTAATGAAACAACAATTTAATGCGCCAGAATTTGAAAAAAGCTTTCAAAGTTTTAATAAAAATTTAATTCAACAACAAAACATACAAAAAAATAACAACAGGAAAAGTTTTAATAACACTTCGACAAGATGTTTCAACATTTGCGCTACCACCCTAATATGCAAGGTAAAAGGTGTTGCCAAGGTACAGACAGCTTGAGATACTAGAAAATCAAGCTTAATTAATTAATTTGGAAGGGTTGAGAAGCTTAACTTTACAAAACGACCAATAGAATACAACCGTTGAAATATTAGTTGTCTAAATTAATCTTAAAACAAAATAAAGTCATAAAAAATTAATTACTTTAACAAGCGCCAAACTTTTTACATTTTAATTATCTTGAAAAAAAAACCGCCAAGGAACAAGCGATGTTTTACTTCTAAGTTTAGTTTACTTTTTCTCTTCTCAACTGCGTTCATGTAATTTAATAAAATTATAGTATTGGAAACTCGTTAATCACTGCAAAGCACCTTAAGTAGAAATTTAATGAACCACCACGAACTACACGAAAAAGATTCCGATGATAACAAAATATTGAATTTATCCCAGCTTACCGCTATTAAAACTTCATAATTATTGACAAAATATTATGACAAAATTTGAAAGTTGTATTTGTACTTCTGAAAAGGTCGTAAACTACAGACGACACAACATTTATAAATGTTCTGTGTTTTCCTGAGTTTCCTTCCGCTCTTTTGAACGATGCTATCAGAAAATTTATATCTTCAAACTTGCTGATGCCGTTATTTATTCAGTATATGTTTACTGTGCATAAACTACATTTTAGCACAAATTACTTTTACTTTGATTGCGTAATTTGTGCTTGATAAGGCCTACGAAGAGCAAATCTGAAATATTTATGTGGGTACTAATTGGAAGTGCTAATCCACGAAGAAGAAAATGTCATTTTTAACAGGAAACAAAAATTATACTAGTAATCATTTCAAAACTTTTTAATTTCCTGACCTGAAATTATTTTAAAAATGTTCGAATTTCGTTGTAAATTTAATTATAAGTTTCTTCAATTGGAATTTGTAATGCTAATGAAAACCTTTATCCTGATAACTTTCAGAACTGTGTTTTACTGTTATGATAGTTTGCATTTAAATTAACAAAACTTCTAACAAAAGACAAAAATTTGCTTTTTTTACGTAGACAATACAAATTCGTAACCGAACTATTGCGTGATTAACTAAAATGCTGAATCCTATTATATTAAAACTTGTATATTTCATGTTAAGGTGTGCTAGACGTTTCCACAAAATTAATTGACTAAACTTCTCATTTTGTATCATTTATTTATAACTCAAGTCACGCAGAATTTGAATTACCCGCAAAAACACTTTTTATAACAGACTATCATTAAGGTAAGTCACTACTTAATGAAATTACAGGAAGACTTTGCGTTCTTGTCAATTTAGAAATTTATGTCTTGTTAAATTTTACTAACGATATGAAAATTAGCACGATACTATACTTCTCATGCCTCTGCTTTATAAATAAATAACTAAAATATAATTTGACACCCTGAACCAATTATGGTATAAATCGGTTTTTTTTTTAATTTAATTTTTGAGGTTAGGGTAGGTGGGGGCAAAAGTTTCCACCAACATTTGATAAAAACCGAAAAAAGTTTTGTAGGAAATTAAATATATTGACGTGGATTGTGATAGGTTCAAAATTCCGAAATTATCCACAATTTAAAATTTTAATTTGGTCAAAGTTTTGTTTAGAAATTTTCTAGAATTTAATTGGACGAATAGTAGTCACTTGTTATTTTTTCAATTACGTGTCAAAGAGATACGTGCAGAGACGAGATTTTAGGTTTGGAGATTAGTCCATATAGCCTAAAAATTAAACATTTCAAACATGAAAACGTTAAAATAATTGACTAATTTATTTTTTATTTGTTTTGAAATTGTTAACTTACGTTTAAAAATTGAGTTGGTACAATGGTAGCTACGAGCATCGAGGCAGTGTTTTTAAACAAAAAGTGTAGTTCGCAATTAAAATTTAGTGACATCAAAATGTTGAATTTGGCATCTAAAAATTTGAATTTCGCTGGAAAACCAACCAACCAGAGTGCGACACGATTTTCCTGAGAAAACTTTGTACAGGAAACGAGATTAGATAGTCAGTTGCTCGAGAGTATTGGAGGTGTGTGAAGTCTACGACTTAACGACTTCAAGGTGTTATCTTCGAATGTGTTTGAAAATTACGGATTTGTAATTAATTTTTGCGAAGATTATGAGCAACTGGGTTTTTGTTGATGGTGTGTGCTACGAAAGAAGAATATTATGAAATTCATTGTGATTTCTGAAGACTTGGAAAATTTACTTACCAATCTTGACGAGGTCGCCATTTTGTCAATCGTAGATACAAGGAATTCGAAAATCAAACATTGATTATTCAAGCCATCATTTTGGTAAATACCATTTGAATTAATTATTCACGCTTATTCAACGATTATCTTCATTAATTTGTCACGATGCTTTGGAAGAGTTTGAGGTTAAAAACACCTGATGTTAAATTCGTATTTCAAGTCGCGTTTACGAACGAACTTTTACACTTGGTTTATTAAACACACCAGTGGAACGATATTACTAATTAATTCGTGTTATTAACTACGAAATTTTAAAACTTATATGATAAACTTTTTCGCACGGTTTTACGTATTTGGTAGTGGTTACCATGTCAACAACGGTTATTTAATAATACCAACTTTTCAATAGATACAAAAGCGCAAATTTTTAAAAATTAAACAATTTTTCTCATTTTTGTAAAATTTTTATTACAGATGTTTTGTTTGAATTACAATAGAACGTTGATTATCTTACAAATTGGAGATACGGTTTTTGAGATTTAAATGTGTAAATTTGTAAGATAATTCTTCATGTTTTTGGAATTATCGATTGAGTTGATAAAGTTTAATTATAAGGTTTCGTCTCAATTTTTTTTATTAATTTGATTATGACTACTACTTTCATCGAATTAAATTATAATTTCATCCCAGAGTTTTTTGTTTCATTTATTGTGGATAGTTTAAGAGCAAAATTTTTGGAACCTACTCCTGAGATCGTCTCAAAAGTGCAAACTACCGACCATAACGGCTACGGCTTTTAAAGAGTTGTGTGTCAGAACACGACAATATGTAGGTAGCACACGGGTTGATTTGCGACTTGGAAAAAGAGGGCCGAAGCTTAGACGTTTCAAGGATATTTTTACTTCAGCACAAGAAGATTTAACTTTTTGCTATGTGGAATTAAGTAAAGAATCAAATCGTCATTGAAAATCTCTTGGAAGACGAGTGTGGTACAAATCATAAAATTCAACTATCTTCAACTCAATCTTGGAGAAAACCTTAAAAAAATAAAACTTTGGGCCAGAACAAATACTAATATATTTAGCAAGTGTTTTTCAGGCCATTCAAAGCCTTTTATAATGCTGCCACAGTTAGATGGATAAACTATAAACTTGGGCAAACAATAAATGAATTTAAAGCAGCAGAATTAATACGAACTGATGCCTTTCAAAGAACAGCAACAGTTGAAACAGCAACATCAGTTCAATTTTACTCATGTAGAATTTTTGCTTTCTAAAGTAACAGACCAAGAACCTAAACTTACAGAACCACAAGACGATATTAATAATTATGAACAGCATAAGCTCAAATTTTTTGACCTTGACAGCAAAAACTCCCCGCCTCAACTAGACGACTTTTCACCGGAGTCACAATTGCGTGATTAATCCGCTTCTACAGCAAATAAGATAAGTCCTGATCAACTCATCAGAAAGACTGTATATTCAGAGAACTTACACTTTTTTTACATTCTTCTGAAATACCATCATTTTTAGGTGATTTGGTACCAGTTGTTGCATCACCAAAAGACATTATTTCACTTCCTAAGATAAAAATAAGGATGTGGCTATAAATAGCCAAGTGGGTATAGATACTGTATGTATAAATAGCCACATCCTAAAAATAAAGAGAAAGTTTGAAATAAATTTTTCTTACCTCAACACAGAACAAAAAATTTCTAGAAAAACAAGATAAAGAGAGAATAGGGAGAGATAAGAATAAATTATTATTTAAGGAGGTATTCTAGTCTAGAGGCACGAATTTCGAACGTTTTTTCGGGCTCTGTAAAAATAAAACAAAGAATAATTTTAATATCCATTTTCTTATCATTTATTTATTGATACTTTAAGAATACATAAAAATTTTAACAATAACAAAAAATTCTAAAGTCAAGAAGTTACGAGCTGGCAAAGTGGGGGGTTCAAAAAAAAGATAGTGTTATGGCGTGCATGGTTTCAATCCTTCTGATCATATGAAACAAACAAATCTAACGGATTCTTAATTTGTAAAGTTGTCGTAAAAAAAATTTTTTACACAAAATGGCGGCCGTTTGAAAACAAAATATTGTTTTTTCAAGTTTTTTATAACGATTCCAAATTTTTTTAAAATAGTAAAATTCACAATTTTTAACTTTAGTGAGGTTCATACCATAGAGGAATGTATTAAAAATGTTCACACCAAATTTGAAGTAAATCGGTTCAGTAGAACTTGAAATATCGTGTACGCCAGCTTGGAAAAGGTAATTTCGAAAGAAACGCTTTTAAAGTTTTGAGTCAACATTAGATTACATTAGATGCCGCGTCACTAAAATGGCTATAACTCGTTAAATAATCGGAATTTAAAAAAATCCTTTTAAGGGCAAATTTTTGAATATTTAAACTTCGAAAATATAAAAAAAAAATTTTTGATTTTTTTAAATTTCTAGACTAGAATACTGCCTTAAGAAAAGTAAGAAATTTAGGAAAGCATTGTGTCCACTAGACAAACCTGAGCTTCAACAAATTAAAAATAACTATTATCACTATTAATATAAGTACACTTTATATGATAATGATTCCTATACTGTTTATAATTTAAGCTTGGATATAGACAAACCTTTCTTGTAACAAAAACTTCCTTCTGTACCTCAACCTCTAATGAGAAGGTTAAACAAACAGATATACCAGAGTTTGTCGCAATCTAGAGAAAACTTCTCCAGTTGTTTAACCAGAATGTTATCAGACCAACTTTTAATTTATGCGGAAGCAAAGCCGTAGATTCTGAAAAAATAGTATAGGGGAACTCCAATGAAACGCAGATGGTAATAAAGTGCTTTTAATAACAAGTAATTAAGAATAACTACTATTCCAATAATTGCAATGTATGGACTGTGCAAAAAACATACACAAAGTATCAATAAGTAATATAAATCTGAAAGTGTGCCTACTTCAAATAAACAAGGTTCCATCCAACAGCAACCTCTCTGGTTACCCAAAAATGAAACACAACGCCAAAAAATAACACGTTGGTTGGACGAAATGGAATAGATAAAAGTTACTTATATAGCGCTTTTGTGAGTTTACAATATGTAAACAATGACATCCAATTTTTTTCCAACGAGTCGCTTCAGCAGGTGAAACTAAAACCCCTGTGGTAAATTATTGGAAAGCACTTGATAGTACCAAATGCAAATATAAAATGCTGCTTGTTCGTCCTTTGGCTGGTGATTTCTGAACCGTTGAAAAATATGTAATTAATGATGGTGTATAATCCAATACAAATTATTGATCGACACCCCTAAATAATAAAAATAAGGTTATGTCTGCTGTGTTTAAAATCAACAACCAAAAACGTCGCTAATTGGATGATGTCATTTCAACTCGAACGGCTTGAGCGTAAAGTACGACGTAGTATTTTACTGATAATAGAGCACCTTTTGAACACATATGCGACCATTTGTCGCCACAGAAGCCCAAAAGTTATCACGATTGACAGCAGGAGGTAGCCTAACATGACTCGGTACAAAAATTTCAACTTGTTGCATCAAATGCAAGTTAAATGCGCATGCAATATACACAATAAAATACAGGACCGGGATGAGAACTGAAATGAAAAGTAAAACCACATAACAATTGCAAAAAATTGTTACATTCTCTGTAACAAAAAACAAAAAATATGAACAAGATAAATGATTTTGATGTGGTGAAAATTCAAGGTAAAACCAAAAACTTGGTGAATCTGCATGTTACGAAGATTTTACATATTTGTGACGATGTATATGATGCTTGGTTTTACAAAAAAATTTCTACAACTGAGCAATTTTTGGAAGCAAAAGAAGAAGCTTTTTATAAATAATATTATGACACTTTTCAAGCCAATCAAGAACGCTTCTGGGCGATTCCTAGATACAGAATTTTTTTTTAACGATAACAATTTATTCATAAACTTACTAAAGCTGAAAAAAATTAAGTTTCGAGTAGCTATCTAGTTAAATGTGTAATTCAATGTTTGCCTGCCATGATTTTGTAATTTGTGTGAATGAACCCAAATATTGCAGAAAATCTTAATATTATAGTATTTCTAGTCTTAGATTCTATGGGATTGTGAAAAGCCTGAAGATTATTTAGCTTGCGTAAACTGTAATTTTCTATTCATAAGATCTTGAAAAGATGCATAAAAAAATAGTTGTTTTTCATAAAATATTTTGAAAAAAAATTACTTAGTTAGCTTTTTTTTCCTTCTTTTTTTTATGTCTCTTTCCAGCACTAAATCGATGATTGGGGTGACGGTTTCTAATCAGATTTTTCGGAAAAATAAAAACTTCTGTTTCTAAATCGTTTTAAAAATGAGGAAAGATCCTACTATACAAGCCATACTTTTTTGAATGATAGAACAATTTGGTAGCTCGGGACAAAGCCACACATCAAATCTGGAATTTTTTTCTTCCATTTACCTTATATTTTAATTGACAAAATGTTAAGCAAATTTGAAATTCTCAATGTTTTATTTTGCTCCGCCTTACTCAGATTTACTACAACAAACTGAATGGTATAGCTAATCTATTTTTTTTACAGTGTTGGCAATTAGCGCAAACGTACGTTGTGGCGTACGTAAAAAAAAATTAAAACATCCAAA
Source organism: Rhagonycha fulva (assembly GCA_905340355.1). Lineage (NCBI taxonomy): Eukaryota > Metazoa > Arthropoda > Insecta > Coleoptera > Cantharidae > Rhagonycha > Rhagonycha fulva. The sequence continues at coordinate 45,230,812 of HG996556.1, forward strand.
ATTAATATTTATATTCACACTTTCAGAAAGAAATACCAATACCTATATTCATCATTCATAATTTTTGCTAAATGATCATTAAGCTCTGAGTGTGTCGCGGGTATTATTTTAGAAATTCTAAATATCTTGATATGCTACAGACATGGTACAGGCAGTTGAATTCTGTAATGAATTAAAATTTCTATAAGTTATTAGGGTGTGAAATTAATATTAACTTTTAATTCAGTTTATAGTCTGGCTTATTGCTTTAGACCTTACGTTTAAATCATAGTAATGTTCCCACTGCCTTAAATTCTCATGCCAACAATGAATAACATAATATTCAACCGCAGTGACATTGTTTATCAAGATAGGCGCATGAAGTTAATTCTTTCTCGAAGGCAGTATAATATTTTCGCCTTAGAAATTTCACTGAGAACTTTTTTATAATTTCCTAGAACCGGACCTGATTGATACTCATTGTATCTTATCAATATAATTTTAATCCAAACTTCGGATAGAAAGTCATATATTTTTTGGAATGCTTCCGAGTTATTAATCAAAATTACCATGTGTAACGTAAGCGAAGTTCTCAAAAATATTAAATGCATTATGGGCCAGTTAGTAAGGTGCTAAAATGGGACTAAAAAAAATTGTAGTTTTAAAAATTAGAAATTGAGTATATAGTTTTCTATAAATCAATTTATTGTATAAATATTAAATTAGTACTCAAAATTGATTTTTTATGTAATAACTCCTTTTATGTGATTTACATAAAAAACAACAATTTCATTAGTAAGTATTTTTTATCAAAAGAAATTGATAATTTAGCAATTTTTTGTTTTCCTAAAAGAGAATACCCCATCAATTTTATGTGAATTAGAGCATTTTCCTTAAATTTGATGCAAGTAAGATCCCTAAAGTAAATGCCAATATTACTTTTCTGTGTTTGAAGAGTATACACATTTTTCGGTTTGGAGTCCCCATTAAACTGTAGGTTCCTTATCTCTATAGCAGAAAGAACATAGGAGAAAGCGGATCAAATGTTAAACGTTTATATTATTTTCAATGCACATTCCACCCAGAATGCCACCCAAAATATCAAAAATTGTAAATTTTTAATGGTTAATAGTACTATTAAAAAATTAATAGTTTTTTTTAAAACCCTTTTATTTTGACTCCCCCCTTTTTTAACTTTTAACACTAGTTGAACCACTAGATAACAGAAAACTATTGAAGAGTTGTTTTTGAAACATTTGACACTCAATACATTCATGGCATTTGTATCTATTACTTCTTCTATCAACTTTGCGCTTCACTTTCTTAAATATTTTGGAACCCATTTTTTAGCTTCCTTATTTATTATTTCTTATTATACCTTTATTTTTACCTCACTTTATTATTACCTCACAATATTTATTTTACTCGAGTTAGTAGTAAATTTGTCTGTTTACATGTTGTAGTAAATTGCTAAAATATAATTACTCCGTGTGGAAGCTCTCACGAATACCAAACACGTCTACCCCTGATTTAATAGTCTTTGTATAAGTTACAAGTTTTACTAAATTACTCAGGAACATATTAATGAACGTTAAGGTAATTTTAAATTTAACTAGAAAAATTTTATGCGTTAATAAAAAAATGTTTACCTGCTCAATTCAGATGAATCATGAATGAATTTTTTTCATAAAAATTTAAAAATTTTCTATGTTAATGTATAATTAGCTACAATGTCGAAATAAATCGAAAAAGTTTTTATTATTTTTTTATAGCTTACGACTTTGTAAATTTTATTAAACAAGAGCTTTGAATATAATTACAGTTTTTGATGAAATTGGATTAAGGATATAAAACTTTATTAGGTTAGTAATACACTGTATTATCCTGCCAGTAAAACTGTTAGTTGATAGAATTATTTCCTTTAATAAGTAAAACTTTTAAATATATCATATCCACGTTTGTACAACATTTTTCACGTGAGAATACTGTCAGATTAAAAAAAAAATTAAAAAATTGAACTAAGTTCGCAATAGTTATTCCAGCTGAGCTTTCCCATTATCATTTAATGTTCCAATATATTGCACACTCGAACAACCATTTTTCAAAAGTTGGAATTAGTTAACTTGGCAAAAAGAGGTGTTGGTTTCATAAAACTTAAGATTTAAAACCTATGAATATAAGTTAAATAAAAAATGTAAAAAACGGACACAAAACTCTTCAACGTTATCTAAAAACTTCGATTTTGTGTTCGCTGGTAAAGTGCCCTAGAATAGAGCTTCTTGTAAACTTGAGTTTTAAACTAAAGTTGTGATTGAACACAAGAAATTGACGTTTGGTTTACTAAAAGTGACTAACATGAAACTAAAAGCAAATCATTGTATAAGAAGTATCTCAAGTTTTTCACCAGGCGAAAAAAGTATTTTGGAATCAAAATTACCTTTAAATGCGGTTATTGGGAGTTATCTATAATCGATTATAAGAACGAGCGAAAGCCTTAAGGACTAGTCTATATTGGTATTTTTAAGAATTATATTTTGGAGTCATTGCACCGAAGTGAGAAACGAAATGATACTCTAGAGTCTGCATGTACTCGGAAACTGAACAAATGAGTGTTCAAAAATTAATTCTTTTATCTAACACTGCATGGCGCTCTACCAGTAATTTACTTAAGGACATTCTTTTTGATAACTCTTTAGTGAGCTTCAGGGAAATTGATTTAAATAATTTAGTTGTTGTTTTGAAATATACGAGGAAAATTCAAATAAACGCAACAAAAGATTAAGAAATTACTTTGAAAAATAACGGTTAAACTTGGCAAAGCAAAATAGCTAAGCATAGAATGCTCCACCAACTCATCTAAACTTAACTTTTACCTTCTAGCAACACTGATTATCAGTTCAAAAAAAACAATTTAGGACGGGTAGTTGTATTGGGACTGAATATCTAATATAATTTCCAAGATTTTCCCGGTTCTTATTGAAAATATTATTCTTGTAAATTTGAATTCGAACTGCACCACCGAAGCAATTAGTATTAAATTGTGCGAAGCTTCTATATTTGTTGTTAATTTTACGATCGTCAAAAAGGTACGTACATCAGAGTAAAGTAATTTTTCCGAATTAATAGTTTTTTATTTTTAGATATTGCATTACAGAATATAAATTGCTATTTATCCAAATAATGCTGCAGGCTACTTTTTGAAAGTGTTTACTTATGCTTGTTTTGAAAATTTTGTTCAAACTCTGTGTATTGCAATGCAAATTTTAAACAAAGTTACAAAATTTTAATGCTTACAGAAGGAATAACTGTGAGCGTATTATATACTAAACAAAAGTTAGCGAGCTGAATCTGTAAAAGAAAAATTACAAGAGTACAAACAAAATTGTTCAAAGCAACTTGAAGTAAAGTAGCAGAGTAATTAAATGTGTCGATTTAATTCTTAATGCTTAAGATTTAATGGTTTTCTTAATTATGGTGGCCAAATTTTTTATTTACAACTTAACATTTTTAGAAAAATCAAGAATTTTAATGTTTTATTTTTGTAAGAGCTCGTCTGATTTTTACAAACAATTCTTAAATATGACGACAATTTGCACCGGTAGTTTCGTGTAATAAGAGTAGGATGGAATTGGATTTATTCGTCCAGCGTTTGAATTCCACCTGAGAAAACTTATATTTGTAAACAAAAGTTTTATATTACAGAATACAAGAAAATAATTTTGGTCAATTACAAGTAGTAATTACATGTCCTTACATATTTATTCATTTCTAAATATTTAAAATAAAAATTATAAACTTGAACGGCCACTTCAGAAAGGAAATGAAAGACGTAATTTGTGCGATCTTAAAGCTTGCACATTTCTTGTAAATTATGCTTCAGCGATTGAGCTCAAAGACAAGATTTTCAAAAAACTTGAACGAATAAATGTAACTTAGCTTTTGCGATGTTCGGAGCTAAATAAATTAACTAGGTGTCCCTAATTTTTTTTACCTTGATGGAAGAATCTTAAATTTGATGAAACATTTTGATATTAGTTTAATTAACAATTATTTTAATATTTCTGTTATAATTTATATTTAATTTGCTTCAAATATTTTCACAATTTTTTAAATTATATTTTTGATAAAGCTATTTATTGGCTTATTCCTGAAAACTATTTATTTAATTTAGAAATAGTTTGATTGAAGCTTGTATCAATTTATTATTACATCAGTTACTATTTCTAATTTATTAGTGATAATTGGACGTTAGTATGGTCTTGTTTTAATGAATCAGTAATTTTGATTTGTTAATTTAGTTTGCTGCAATAATAATTCTCCATAGAGTCGTGATTCATTACCAACTCCATTAGAAGTTTTTGCTACAAATGGAATTCTTTATATAAGCGATTCGGATGATAATTAAATCGATTTAGACTAATGTATGAATTAATTGACTGTTAAAGATTCAGTTCATATTAAAATTTATTTCATGAAAAATATAAAACCCGGAACCAAAATTGAATCGGTGAGATTAAGAGCAGAACAAGTCCAAAAGTTGAAATGTTGCGAAAATGAAAAGAACTGTTTATTTTTCTATTGCTTTGGATTTCTGGTAAGTTTTTTACCACCCATTGTCACATTTTTACTGTCTGTGTCATCTGATGACAACGACATTGCTTTATTTTGCTTTAACACCATAGTATTTTAATAATACCTACTTTAGATGAAAATGTCATATTTTGAACTTGTACTGTTCTTAATCTCACCGATTCAATTATAGAACACACAATCTCAGATCGCTATTAAAAATACAAGCAAACATTCAATGACAAAGTCAAAAAACTTAAGTTTATGGTTTCTTAGGGTGAACATGGGGTTGGGGCAACGTATCTAACAGTTCTTCCCAAACGCTTTCAAAAATAACTCCGCAACAGTTGAAGCTGAAACGATGACGAAATCAACGAATACAATAGATAACATTTTTTTTGGTTTTTTTTACTACGATGCATCTGGGTAATTTGTTGTAGACGATCTACACAAAATTGCCGCAAAGCGACATTTACCCACCTGTAACAGAGCGTCAGAAGTGCCAGCTAAGCAAAGCAAAAGACCTGGGTCAACTGTTAAACGGAAACAAATAAATGTCAATAATTGGCTTTACGGGCTTAAATAAACATAATCGGGTCAAAAAGGGTAAGGGCGTCATAGTCGATTTTTACGGTAACAAGTGTGGCGTTTCATGCTCAAACCAAACCTACGACTAAAAGATTTAAAGATATCTCGGTTATTCTGATACAACAACTGATGAGATTATTCAAGCACTTATTATCGGTATTCTCAGCTTAGTTGCAAATACGAAGCTATTGGGGGTTACAAGTGGGTGCAGAACAGTCTCAGATTCTTTTGTTCTACAAAAGGGCATAGTGACATTTTTTAAATGTTTTCTAGGCAAATTACACCTCGGTGGTTTACCGTTGCTTTGGAGACGGTTAGAATAATATTCTTACAGGTCCATTTTTTCAGCCCTCCTCATTTAAATTTTTGGATCAGTTTTTATGTCATTCATTTGAGTATTGTTTGTGTACGTCTGTGCAATTATTTTTTTTGTATGTGCATTCATCGTTTGCGAATTATTTAACAAATAAGTTTTGGGAGCTGGAGATATGCCAGCCCCCACCTCATCGCAAATTTTGGGTCAAAATTGGTGTCAATCGTTTGTGCATCGTTTGTGTACGTTTGTGCATTCAATATTATAATTTGTGCAAGCACGGTTAGTTTGTTAAATTTGATTTTAGTTAAATTTTAAATAGTGTTTTAAAATTTTGATTTAATCGAAATCGGCCGTAAAACTTTATTTTTAACACTTAGAAGAAAATAAACTGCGCTAAGCAAATTTTTTCTTCAAAATACGTATGAATCCGTCGAAAAAGCTATAGTTTTCTAATATTTATCTTTTGGATAATAAAAATTCAAAGAGGTTAATCTACCGTTTTTGTAAAATCCGACTAAAATAGGCGACGTATTTTAATGCGTACAGTCCAAATATTTCATTTTCAACTGGCGGTAACCTAGGGAAATTGCCGACAATTGAGAAAAACCAAAAATTAAATTTTAGCACTTTAATCGGCGGTAAAAATTTATTTTTAATACCTATTTAGCCAAAAATAAACTGCGTCAGGCGAATTTTCTGTTCAAAATACGCAAAAATCCGTCGAAAAAGCTATTGTTTTTAATATTTATTTTTTCGGGAAAAAAAATTTAAAATTCCAAAATCTACCGGTTTTGTAAAATCCAACTAAAATTTTCAAATTGTTTTTGTGATTGTGTTTTAATGCGTACAGTCTAAAAATTTTATTTTCAACTGGCGGAAACCTATGGAAATCGCTGAAAAATGTGAAAAACCCAAAATTGAATTTTAGGACTTTAATCAGTCTTAAAACTTTATTTTTAATACTTAGTGGAAAATTAAATTCGTCAGGTTAATTTTCTCTTTAAAATACGAAAGAATTCGTCGAAAAAGTTATAGTTTTCTAATATTTATTTTATGGATAATAAAAATTCAAAGGGATAATCTACCGTTTTTGTAAAATTTGACTAAAATTTTTAAGTCGTTTTTGTGATTGTAGGCAACGTATTTTATTGCGTACAGTCCAAATATTTCATTTACAACTGGCGGAAACCTATGGAAATCGCTAACAAATGTGAAAAACCAAAAATCAAATTTTAGGACTTTAATCGGTCGTAAAACTTTATTTTTAATACTTAGCTCAAAATAAACTGCGTCTGGCAAATTTTCTGTTCAAGATACGCAAGAATCTGTCGAAAAAGCTATAGTTTTCCAATATTTATTTTTTCGGGCAAAAAATTCAAAATGCAAAAATCTACCGTTTTTGTAAAATCCGACTAAAATTTTCAAGTTGTTTTTGTAATTGTAGGCGACGTATTTTAATGCGTACAGTCCAAATATTTTATTTTCAACTGGCGGAAAACCTAGGAAAATCGCTGACAAATGTGAAAAACCAAAAATTGAATTTTAAGACTTTAATCGGCCGTAAAACTTTATTTTTAATTCTTAGCGGAAAATAAACTGCATCAGGCAAATTTTCTCTTTAAAATACGTAAGAAACCGTCGAAAAAGCTATAGTTTTCTAATATTTATTTTTTGGGATAATAAAAATTCAAAGGGGTTAATCTACCGTTTTTGTAAAATCTGACTAAAATTTTCAAGTTATTTTTGTGATTGTAGGCGACGTATTAAATTTTATTTTTTAATTCAACGATTATTATGCACAGGGGGTTAAATTTTTTGCAAGATTGTTTATTTTACATAAAAGCCCTTTAGAATACGTCTTACTTTTTCATATATTTTGTCGAAGTAGGTAGTAATATTATTGGAAATAATAACTAAAAATATAATATAAAAAAATTTGTTCCATGGGGAAGAAAGGAAATGCTAAAACGTGAAAATTTATTCCAAATACTTTAGATTGAAAAAATACAATATCAGCGGGTTTTAGCTACAGTATTACAGACATCATATTTTCAACTTCTAAATTTACTTCAATATCACAAAATTATGCAGCACATATTAACTTGAAATCTTATTTTTGATTGAACGTCTCTCGTATAGTCACTACATTCCTGTAATCAATTTATTTTGCTTTTATCAATATCTTATAAAATTTAATACAAATGATAAAACTTGGTCATAAATCATAGATAGTTTTTGTTTAATCATTTCAAAGTTTAATACAACTGTAGTTTTCTCATTGGGAGAGTTCATCTAAAATTTTTAGATAAATAAGGTTATAACTAACCGTTCCGTTAGTTTGATATATAAACTTTAAGAAAAGGAAGTATCATAACAATAGAACACATTATTTTGATATATGAAATTATTGCATTGTATGAAAAACTTAAAAAGAACCAAAAATAAAATTTTAAAATCTCTGTTGGAAATTTACGATCTCTGGTACACTCGTGCAGAAATTTAATTGGGACTATTAGTTCTTAGATAAAATGTCATGTAAATTACTCCGAACAAAACACCAAAGGGCAAACACCAGTTGTTAGCTAAGTGAAAGTACAAAATAATAATGTAGCCGCAATCAGAACTGCACTAAGTTTGCGTAATGTTTGCTAAAAAGTTAAAATTATCGTTTTATGTTTCTCATGGTTACTCTGAAGAATACGATTAAAACAACTAACTAAAAGTTCATGTTTTTATTAAGAATTCGTTTTTAACATGTAAAAGTAGTTTTCAGGAGGAGGGTTTAATGAAAACGTTAAGGTTTTCTTAAAGCAAACTTAGGTGAGTTCGAGTTACTAGCTCTCAACTCCCGTATCATTTGGCAGCAATTCAATTATGTTTTAGAGCACTTAAGACCGGGAAACACATGCCGCACTGATTTCAACCGCATTTCTTGTTTTAGTCAACCAGATAAGCGAATTTCTATGTACGACCAAATATCCTTATATTTGATAATAATCGAATTTAAGTTTGCAATCAGTGCATATACAATTACATCTAACGTAGATACATACGTATCCAATCTACTTCAAGGTTTAATCACTTCGTCACTTTGATTTTCGAACCATATATTTATTATCTGCATATTTGATTTGAATCCATTTTCTTTAATTATATAACTTGGTAGGGTATTAGCATTTCTGCAATAATTTCAACACTCCAGAATTATGCAAAGTCGTCATTTTAATTTATTTAAAAACGTGTTTTAGAATACCGCATCTTCATAGATAGTATCCTGGATCAACAACGTTGAAACGTACCTAACTTTAATACTTACGTTGCAAATTTTAATTTGTTTTTCTGGAGAGGTAGCTTGCATTTCCTTTATAAAAGTAGTAAATTCTAATGACAAAACGTCCTGCAAAGCTATCGAACGGAGCCAGTCAGCAAATGCTTTCAAAAAGATCAGAAACATTAAGTAGTATTTTTAGTTACAGGGTGATCCTATAAATCACACATTCGTCATTTCCTCTGAGTTTGTTTAAAAATCCTCTGCGTTGTAAACTAAATTAAATTTCTGGAAATCTTTTTAAATTTCTTTTAGGATTTTTGATCGAGTTTAATTATTAAGGAACTTGTCTATCGAAGTTTTACCGCTGCGATAGTCCTTTACGACCAAACTTAGGAAATATGCTTTCCAATTTGCATATAATATACGATTATGGTGGAATGGAACATGCAATGGGTGGTTAAAATGTAATAAACTTGATCTGAATACCAAGAAAACACAAAAGGTTTGTTTGTGACGAAAAAGAAAATTATGATGCTGGTTAAAAATGAGATTGGATGCTAAATTAATTTTTTTTAAATCTATAGACCAATGTGTGAAACGATGTGAAATATAAGTTAAGGTATTGCGATTTTATTTAAGTGAAGAAGAAGGTAAAAATATATAATGCAATTACTATATTGCTGCGTTTTTTACACGCAGGGCAATATCCTTTATGGCAGTGGTCTTCAAACTTCTCACATCTACGGAATCCATTTCTTTACATTATTCATTATTCTGTGCAACCCGATTCGATATATAGCAATCCTTCAATACATAACAAAAGATGTAATATGAGTAGGTATAAAAGCTACTTAAAATTTTGCACTTTTATACATAGGTATTGAAGTTTTATTTTATTAAGAGTACCTACAATTTTACCTACTAGGAACAAATATTAAATATAGAAATATAGAAAATTGCTTTCCCTTTCTGGGAATTACAAATCCGATTAGAAGGGTAGATTAGTGCCCATATTACATATTTCCAATAAATCAATATCAATTTCACCACAGCGTGTGGATGCCCACTGAAAGGCCGAGCTAAGAAATTTTGTATAGTTTGCGATTTGAACCCAGATTTTCCGCTCTGTGCTTAACCAGCGGTCACATCACTCAACGGCTGTGGGTAGCAACAAATATTAGTATGTTTTGTTTATTTGTATACCAAAAACAAAATTAAATGTATGATATTAGATTCGGGGTTGACATAGGAGCCTCATATTGGGAAGCAGTGCAACAACATCCTTCAAATTTAAATTCAAGCAAACTAAACAAAACTAAGCAAATTGAAAGCGTATAAAAATTACAGAACAAAAGTTTTGAATGAGGTCAAAAGCCAAATAATCACATCAATATTTGGGATATCTGAAAGATCCATTCTACTGGGAAAATTTTTAGTGCAACTTTTGATCATGACATATTTATTTGGAAATGTTACAATGTATTAAAATCAGTACCTTAATGTAGTCTTGGTGTACAATCAATCACAACTACTTCTAATTTGGGGTTAATAGTATATTTAATACGCAATAATGTAACACAACATAACTCGTCAACGTCTTACTATCGAGTGCCTTAGCGTCCTAGCGTCTCCCTCCTTATACCGCGTTACCTTTTGATGTTATCACACTACACTCACATGGCATTGATATACAGGGTGCCCGCATTCGGCCATCCTGAAACAACGATCGTCCTCGATCGACGTGGCTCTATGCTGTAACACCCAACGATCTATTATTTCACCAGATGGTGGATACAGACAGAAATATTGAAGCCCCCCATAAGATCTCTTTTAGCGTGGCGTGCTTTTTCTTTGTTTACCGAGTCCTTGGATCTCATTGGTGCTTTCAAGATTGCTCATATTTACCTGGCCCGTTGTAAAAGGTTGCTCATCCTTAAAGTAGGTAGGTTAACAAGATTTCTTTTATTTCAAAATCGATAGTTTTTGAAAAAATTCTTTAAAAATAGAGGCACCACTGGTAGCGTAAACAGTAAACAAATAAAATGTAAATATAAACATGTTATGAGTGGCTTTACAACAACCAATGCTTTTTAGATAGGAGTCCTGCATCTAGTGTAATATAAGAACGATGGTACTACCTGTAACCCAAATTATTAGAACAATTTTTCATACACAGAGTCAATACGCTACTGGTTTACATTTGTATGCGTCAGACATGCTACCAATTTACACTGTGAACGTCAGATACGTCACCTCATTTGAATTTGTATGCGTCAAACACGCTATCAATTTACACTGTGAACGTCAGATACGTCACCTCATTAAAATTTGTATGCGTCAGACACGCTACCAATTTATACTGTGAACGTCAGATACGTCACCTCATTTGAATTTGTATGCGTCAGACACGCTACCAATTTACACTGTGAACGTCAGATACGTCACCTCATTAAAATTTGTATGCGTCAGACACGCTACCAATTTACACTGTGAACGTCAGATACGTCACCTCATTTAACTTTGATACACATACCTATTATATTCTTTCTATATTCTTACTTAACTTTCTGAAAAGCAAACGGCTTGATATGTTTTCCCCCCACTACACCTTCGTAGAGGCGGTTCGTCCTTGACGAGTAAACATCTTCTTTTACATTGTACCTGTCATTAGGCAAAGCATTTGTGATCGTAAATGGGCCTCTGTACTTAGGGAAAAGTTTCTTGCTTTCATTATTATTGGCTGGGAAGTTATTAATTTTATAAAGCACCAAATCTCCAACAGCAAACTGTTTAGGTGCACATCTCTTCTTATTAAAATAGCTATCTTGTATTGCTCTGTTGTTTTCTAGTTTGTTTTCTACTTCTTTTCGTAATTTTGTTACATCCATAACCTTTGTATCATCGTCACTTATATACTTGTCACTGTCAGTTCTCATCTTGCATCCAAAAAAAATACTTCCCTTGGTGTAGTTTTCATAATTTTATGAGCGGTATTATTTATTCCTTGTTGAACATTTTTGAGATTCAAGTCCCATGAATCAGAATCTAACGGTGCCCCAATTGTTGCCAAGGCATCTAACACTGTCTTATTAGCCCTCTCTACTTGCCCATTGCCTCTTGCAATGCCCAACCGCTGTAGTGAACACTCGAATACCACCTTTATGTGTATAATTTTTAAATTCTTTAGATATAAAAGCTTTTCTTGCCTCTGTTATCAATCTCCTTGGGTTGCCAAATATTGCAAATATTTCATCTAGTGCTTGAATAGTGTGTTTACTCGATGTATCTGGTGTTGCTTTTAAATACACAAATTTGGTAAAGCCATCAATTATTACCAATAAATATTTATTTTCATTCTTTGTTTCCACAAATGGACCCAAGTGATCTACATATAACGTATGATGTGGTTTTGCACATTTTGGTAAAGACTGAAAGTAGCCTGGTTTTTTTTTTCACTCGGTTGTTTATGATATACACATGGAAGACTTGCATTAATGTACTTTTTAACAAAGCGTCTCATTTTGGGAAATCAATATCTTTGTTTTAATCTGTCGATCGTTTTGTCAAAAGCAAAGTGACCTATATCATCATGGTTACTTTTAACTACCTGCCACCTACACTTCTTTGGTACTACCCATTTCTTTAATATTTGTTGTAAATGTTCTTTTTGTATTGTATTTAACGTCTATGTTTTAATGTGACTTAAAAATATCAGATCTGTTTTGAGAGATCAAGTTGTCGTCAATACGGTAATACATTATATTTTTATTTTTCGTGAAATTTTTGCTTGTTAATAAATCCGTCTTTAGTGACTCAACATTTAAAACATACAAAATTATGTCAAGCATGACGTCATCAATAGTTACTGTTGTCTAAACATAGGAATTAACGGTTGTAGTATTGCCTAAAAATCCTGCTAATACCACATTTTCTTCAAGTTGTTTAATTTCTAGTGCAAACCGATTAACTAATTTCCTTGCAATTAACGAACAATCGCTACCAAAATCTTATTCGTACTCTCAGTTATGGCAGTTGGCATGGTTTCTCTTGGAGAGGTTGTCGTTGGAGTTCTTGTTTTTCTTTCCTTTTTTTTTTGGTTCTGTATGCAGTAAGTCTTTTCTTCGCACTTGAGTTGGAATTATCACTATAACTATCACTTCTACGTCTGATTTGTAACGTCTTTTTATTTTTGATTTTCGAACAACGTGGTCATTATCACTTACACTATTATAAGAACTAGAACGTCTGCTTTTCTGTTTGGGCATGATTACTACCACTTCTGATGTAGTCTTGGTGTACAATCAATCACAACTACTTCTAATTTGGGGTTAATAGTATATTTAATACGCAATAATGTAACACAACATAACTCGTCAACGTCTTACTATCGAGTGCCTTAGCGTCCTAGCGTCTCCCTCCTTATACCGCGTTACCTTTTGATGTTATCACACTACACTCACATGGCATTGATATACAGGGTGCCCGCATTAATTTTTATTTAATTATTATAAACACGTGTACCTAATAATAAGGGCCCAAATCGGTGATGACCCAGATTGGCTCTTCCATTGTACATCGTGAATCTAGTGACCCGAGGACGATATCAAGTTAACTTGTGAATCAAACTCTAGACCGGTCAAAACCAATCTGAGACTGAATTTTGTTTATGAACAAATGGACTCAAGTGGCAAAACCGCACTCGACATGAAACTAAGGCAGGAATAGCTCTCCTGGTTTTGTCGTAATTAAATTGGAGTTACCTTTATATCGCACATAAGTACATTACAGAGGAATCTCGTTATAAATATTATTCATTCAATGCTTGCATAAAATTAATCGTTTTTTTTTTGTGAGGATAAGTAAGTGTATATTTTTTCTGGAATTAATCTTATTTAATATTCCTCCTTGAAGTTAACTTTCATATTTACTTTGCAAATTTTTTATTGGATTTTATGGAGAGATGGCTTGCGATTACATCTTCTTTATTATGTATTTAAGTACTAAGTTCTAATGATTAAGGGACTCGAAAAGTTATCGAATGAAACTTGGCAGCAGATAATTTTAAAAACAGGATCAGATAGTAAGGATTAAAAGTTGCAATATATTATTATAATAGCAAAACGTAAAAATAAACTCCTTCAGTATAAAAGACTTTTGTCTTACTTACGGTATAACAAATTTGCTGCATTGTTTACACAATGTAACAAATCAACAACAACACATCAAAAATATTATTATTCCAGAAACCAGAAAATTAAATTTTCTGCATTAAACAAATCTAAACTTAGCGCCATTGTATTAGTTTTACTAATTTTAAGACCATCTTCAGGTGTAAACTTCTTTGTGCTTATTGTTTCAATAAATTTTCTTGCTGAAACGGAAAATAGATTTTCTCAAACATTTAAATAATTTTAACATTTCATGCAGAAAAGTTATTTATTTGGTTTAACAATTTCCATATAATATGCGAGTAATAAAAATTGCGAAATCGAAAAGAGTTTTATATGAACTAAAGCAGAGGAAATCTTTTCAATATATAAACGTTCTTTAAGCAATATCGAAGTGCTATGTTTCCGATCTGTACACTTCAATTTCCGAATACGAATTCCTTATTGTTTTACACACTTCCTACTTCAGGGTTTTTCGTATTTTTTATTCCTTTTCCTTCAAATAAAATTATACGAAACGTTACAATATAAAATTTAAATTTTAGAAAAATCTTCCTGTCGTGATATGGCTAGAAAATTTAGGCATCATTAGGCCTGTTAAATTTTTGAACTTATATTGGCACATAAAATCAACAATAACATGTAAACTGTGGGTTGGAGGTATACGTGCATAAAACGAACAAGAAAAAGCACTCACTAAAATATTTACATCTAAATTTTATTTGTCTTTGTGCGTTTCTTTACAACGGAAAGTAAGTTCTAAAATTGAATGGAAAAATTTAGTAAACGTTATGACTTGAATACTCAAGTTGATTTATCTACTAGGTCAAAGATAGCAAATTTTATATCGGTTTACACACAAAGGGATAAAATTTGTTCCCAAATTTATGTCCTGAGCACCTACCAGAAGTTTTTCCTAATTTATTATTTCACATCATTCTTGAAGAGCTTTCTCTTAATTACTTACTTAATTTTAAACATAAATCTAAGTTTTCAGTTAAAAATAGATTCGTTTAATGCGTAAACAACAGAAATTCTTGATTAACACAATTTCAAAGCATCGCGATTAAGACTAGAGAGAATATTAAATTAAATTATGCAAAAGCGGATACGTAAGTTCTTAAATAATAACCATTTGCTTAAAGACTTAAATCATAACTTTAGCTAAACGTTATTGTGATATAACTTGCTTTCAATTAATTCCTAAAAGTTGCTCGATTCTTTATAAAAATGATTTCACAGCGAAATAATAAGACAAAAGTGGCTTTTGTATTCCAATTAGGAATGCCAGTCAATGACGTCAGGTACTTCACTTAAGGGAAAATTTTGCTAGAGCAACAACAGCTTGTGGGTTCATAAACGTGAGAGTAAAATTGCCTTCCATTTGAGCACATAATAATTCTAAGGACCATGCAAAAAGATGACCCCTCACTTAACTTTGAAGTAATCGGTCAACCACATAAAGGTAAAGTATACTCGAATAGAGCTGAAAGGACACTTCTAAGCTACAGGTACAGCGACCAGCTACTTTAAATAAGTTTCTTTAAGTTAAAAAAAAACTTTTTTCTTGCTAAAGTAAAGTTACAAGTTGCTAATTTTAGTTGGAAATAGTAGATTGTAAGCTACTTTTTTAAGTTCTCAACAACAAAACTTTGTTAAGGAAGTTATAAGATTTCTTCCTAAATTATCTTTATGGACTGTAGTGGGTTACCCTAATTAACTTACAAACATTAAATTTTAAACAAAGGTAAAAGCCTTTGCATTGTTTACCAACACGTGGTTGGCGAACAGACTTTATTTGAATAAATTGAGGTTTATTGTTGAAATTTTCTTAACCTACTTATTAGCATTTTGAAAACAATAAATTTTCTTATGACACAACGTGACTTTTTAACAGAAATATAATTTAATTACTTACAAATAAACTTTTCTACAGTATTTTTCAATTAGTTAAAATAGATTTTTGAGTTTGAAGTGAAGAATTGCAGCACATGAGGGCCTTAATGTTTTTTCTGTTTGTGGCACACACACAATTTTTTCTACAACTAAGAATCTACATAACCTCACTTATTTGCCTTTGTTAATGGCTACCTAACCTAATACCACCACTTCCGAATCATCTAAAGAGATGATTTGGTGATAGTTTGGAAGTTTATTTTTAGAGTTAAAATTAACTTACACATAGAGAGATAACTGTAAAAGTAAATAACTTCCTGTTTTCAGCAACATAAACTATTTAAATTCTCAGAAAAGCAATTTATTTTTGAAAAAAATGGATTGGATTTCTTAATTTTTACAACAAATTTAATCACTTAAGTTTGTATATTTTGCTCAAATCTCGTATAAATTGTAATTATTTTCTGTTGTTACGCTTGACATTTCTTAGTCAGCAGTGCTATTGTGTTCGATAACGTCTTTGATTTCAGATTAGTTTTTAATAAATCAACATCCGCTTCAAAAGCAGCATATAATAAATTCTTCATTTCTGCATATTCTAGTTTTTGTGAAAAGTATTGGAAAAGAATTTGCATACCATTAATAAGTCTTTCTGTTGCTAGAGCAATTAGTTTATTTTTCGGTATATTTTATATTTTTTATGTCAAAATTTAAATGTGCCATAACGTGATCCAGTGGTGGCAACTACAAACCTTGGATATCTTTGATTGATGTTGAGGTGTATCGCTTAATCTTAATCTAAGTCGGATATCTGGTTAGGACGTTTAATATTTAATATTTTTGGGTGTTATCAATGCTTTTGGTATTTTTAGATAATAGATATTCTTCCTAAAAATTGCATTAGATGGCTTATAAAATTAATTTTGTTGCCTTTGGAAGATTTCATTGCATTTATGTTATAAGATGCTCATAGAGATGGAGCATTGAAAATGCTAAAATTTAAGTTTAAGCGGTATTTTACACACATAGCTCCTTTAATCAAATGGAATCCATCTTTATTTGTATCTTTTGTGAAACATATTCTTAAGTGGAAATTCTTGTTTAAGCTTGCATCTTCTGTAATATGAATTTGTCGAACACACGAAGGAAGATCAATAAGTTCGGTAAAAACTGTATGAAAAATCAATATTTTTTAATGAAATAATTTTGAATCTTTATTTGAAATTTTGAATTAATTTTCTCAAAATTCTTTCGTTAAAAGAAATAGAAAGGAATTGCTAGAGACCAGGTTGGAACTGTAAGTGTTATGAAAACCACATTTCTTAATAGCAGCCTCTTAAACTTTCGACTTGTGAACTGGTGCATTGTCATGCAGAAGCAATTTATTTTATTTTTTGGATAGCTTCTTAATTTCTGTAATAATCCTGGATAATATGCCTGTTATGCTCTCTTTAGAAGACAGGTAATCAATTAACATAATTTTTTTTGGTTTTCCAAAAATTGTAGGTAGTTAGCGATGTTTTTTTACCTATCCATCTCATAGACTTTTTTATGGATTTGGAGTCATAATAATAAATACCTACTTATCTCATTAGTCATTACATATTAAAATTTTTCTTGAATCAGCTTTGCATATTTCCAAAAATTGCCTAAAAGTTTCGGCTGGAAATTTCTTCTGTTCAAGAGACAGCAAACGTGGAATTCATCTTGCACTTACTTTTAATACCTGAAAGGGATGTAAAATTATTGTATGGACCAACAACTAAAACTACTTAAATTTACGGAAAACCAGAAAAAACTAAAACCACTTGGTTTATTTGTGCAACAATTCAGCATGAAAATTTTACCCTTCCTACCAAAAAACACATGTTGAAATATCCCATGCGTAACAATAGTTAATATTTTATTACGTACTTTTGTATTCATTCTTGTAAACGTCAAATTACCGTAATTGGTTGACATATAGGATAATTCATTATTGATTAAAAGTTTACTGTTTTTAATTTTATATGTGAATATTTGTTGCTTGTCTTCATTTAGTATATTAAATTTTTTCCTGAAATTCTATTTAAAGTTATTCTACAGTAGCAAAGCAAATTTAACAAGAAGATATTCAGTTTACTGTAAAATATCTAACATATCTGATTATTAATTACCTGTAATCCATTTGTAATTTGCTTTCCAATAGTTCCTTGCTAATAGTTACCTGAAATTCCTTACTCAAGTTCATAATGAATGCTACGTCAATTAATATAAAAATTATTCATCAGTAACGTAGAAATTTTCATTTAAAATATATTTCCTGAAAATTTGAAAATGCGAATAAAGTAACATTAAATTGATAAATAATATTTCAAAAAAAACTCATTTCCGGGTCATTATAACTTATAATTTACGGTTGATCAGAAAAAGAAAATATTGAAAGACAAAATAAATTGAGAGACCGAACAAAGAAATGAAATAATTACGAAAACTTTTAAAAACTTGAATCTAGGACTGCAACGATTGCTACAACTCAGATACAAAATTAATTTAAATACCAAGTCATTCCTTCAAAAATTGGTTGAGCTTCTAGTTTCTTACGGGGGGGGGGGCAAATCAGCAATTGATTTTATACATATGTGAAATATTTAAGAAATTAATATTTTTAAATTTCAATAATTAAGTGAAACTTAAACCGGCCTTAAACTGAACTCTATCGATGTATCAAAAGAAAATTATCAAAAGTTAAAAAGTTTCCTTTTCGGTTTTATTTTAGATCACCTAATGAACATTGGTACCCCTTGTATTAGTTTCCTTACAGATGGAAAATTTTGACAGTTTTGTTTGAAATTCTAAGAATTTCTTTTGTATAGCAAATATAATTTAAAAATTTTCTACCCCTAATTTTGTATTTTGCCTATGTTTTTATAAAATTATATTTTTTTATTTAATTTAATGATAATGATGAACATGAATTATTTAATTGGAAAAACATTTTGAGTTGCACAGATACAAATAATAGTATATTATACACCGAGGGAGTAAAGTGCCACTTTTCGTCATGAGGGTAAAAGTTTTTACCCAAGACGCAGTCGAGGGGAAAATTTACCCGAAGGACGAGAAGTCACTTTACTCCCGAGCGAGAATATACTATTTTTTGTCTTTCCGCTATAAACCGATTATTTCTATATCTCGAAGTTTAATTTCGTCAACTACTCGAATTTCTAGAAGAATTTGTTAAATAAAATTTAAGTTTTCAAAAATACAAAGCGGTTAAGTAGTCGACTTTCTTGAAAATAACCATAAACTTTATTATGCCTACCCCAGATGTGGTAGTTTGCGTAACATGATATCATTGTCAAAATACCGTATGCATTTTTGGAATCTTAGACGTAGTAATAAATTTGATTTTTTTACTTTTCGTCCCGCTGTTTTACTTTTCGTCCCGCTACTTTACTTTTCGTCCCGCTACTTTACTTTTCGTCCCGCTCCTAAGTAAACTGGCACTTTGCTCCCGCAAAAGTGGGAGTAAAGTGACTGATTTACTCCCGGAAAGACAAAAAATAATATATTAAACAACGAGTTTCATAATCAAAGTTTTTATTGCACGATATCCGTTTAGAAAGCGAGCCGCAAAGCGGGGAGTTTTCTAAAAGATAAGTGCAATAAAAATGATTATGAAACGAGCTTTTATATACAATTTTTCCTATTTTGCATTTTTTATAGTTTAAAATTTAAAAAAATGTGCTTGTAATTATTACAGTCAATTTGAAATTTTGTTTTATTTTTAAGTTGATTGGTAACACATTATTTGACATTTGAAACAAATTTGAAAACTTTGAAACTTTGTGTCAAAAATTTAGAGGTTAAGACATCGCGCAAAAGTTTAAATAAACAAAATTATACTTGCAGTTAAGAATTTACTTTATTATTGCCTCTAATTTACAGTTAATTAAAATGTTTAACACAAATTTGGAGATTTTTAATTTGATTTAAAATGACATTATTTGTTTTAATTTTCAATGACGTTTCTGTCATCAACCTCATAAAACAAAAAATTGCGTTTCACAATAGGGGACTTTGTTTTAGACGCAAAATAGAAAATAGTATATTAAACAACGAGTTTCATAATCAAAGTTTTTATTGCACGATATCTGTTTAGAAAACAAGCCGCGAAGCGGGGAGTTTTCTAAAAGATAAGTGCAATAAAAATGATTATGAAACGAGTTTTTTATATAATTTTTTCTATTTTGCATTTTATATGGTTTAAAATTTAAAAAAATGTGTTTGTAATTATTATAGTCAATTTGAAATTTTGTTTTATTTTTAAGTTGATTGGTAACACATTTGACATTTGAAACAAATTTGAAAACTTTGAAATGTTGTGTCAAAAATTTACAGGTTAAGACATCGCACAAGAGTTTAAATAAACAAAATTATACTTGCAATTAAGAATTTTCTTTATTATTGCCTCTAATTTACAGTTAATTAAAATGTTTAACACAAATTTGGAGATTTTTAATTTGATTTAAAATGACATTATTTGTTTTAATTTTCAATGACGTTTCTGTCATCAACCTCATAAAACAAAAAATTGCGTTTCAAAATAGGGTCCATTTCGATACGCAATTGCTTATCGAAATGACTTTATTTTAGACGCAAAATAGAAAAATATTATTAGTTATCAATTTGTGTTTTTATGATCTCATTTTTGATTTATTTCTATTATAGCCTAAGAGCCAGTGACCGGCCGACTTACGGTATTTTAACAAAGCTGAAATTTGGTACATTTACTCTCTTATATATGCTGAACATGAAATGGGGACTCTTTAGTCCGGCCAGTGGTACCTACGGTCACTCTGGGTCAAAGAAGTAAAAATTTGACAGAATTCGGCGTCATAGTTGTAACCAGCATAGGAAATCAGGTTGCCGCTTGCTTATTTTAAAATAATTTTTTTTTATTATTACTGAAAAATAACAATAGCAGACAGCCACGATAGTTGTATAGCCATGGCAGACACTTTTGAAAGTCGTAAAAAAACAAAAAATTTCCAATATTTGACCTTATGTCAAATAATTTTTTTAATGACATATCAGTTTTGTTAAAATATTGGAAATGTTTTGTTTTTTTCGCAACTTTCAAAAGTGTTTGCCATGGCTATACAACTATTGTGGCTGTCTGCCATTGTTATTTTTCAGTAATAATAATAAAAAAATATTTTAAAATAAGCAAGCGGCAACCTGGTTACTATGACGCCGAATTCTGTCAAATTTTTACTTCTACGACCTAGAGTGACCGTAGGTACCACTGGTCGGACTAAAGAGTCTCCATTTCATGTTCAGCATATATAAGAGAGTAAATGTACCAAATTTCAGCTTTGTTAAAATACCGTAAGTCGGCCGGTCACTGGCTCTTAGGCTATTATAGTCATATGCTTTTTGCAATAACTAAGTATTTTTTATATTAGCTAGTTAAAGCATGAAATAAGTGTGTTATTTTATTAATACACTAATAAATTAAAGCCACTCGTTATTTTTATGTAATGCCTAGTTATTATATTCATAATTGAATCTAATATGCTAACGGAAGCATAAATTGCAAAAAGCACCTTATTACTGACATAATGAATAAAAAATACCATAAACAGAATCCAAAGCTTTAGATGATAGCTCTGTAATTTAAATAATCAAAATTATTATCCTGAACAAAGTAAACAAATTATGTAAGGACGTTTGTGTTTCTTTCTTTTGTTTGTTAAATATATTTGAATGCAATATAAAGAATTTTTTATAATAACGTATTTTTACTCATAAATTACTAAATTTAATAAAAAAAAATCAATTACAAACCAGATCATGCATAATATGTAAAATATTTCAACGATTTGCAAAAATAATCTTACGGTAAATTTAATTTAAAATGCAATATTACATTTTGTATGCTTACCAGACTGATATTTCATATATATCCCGAAGACTCACAAACACTAATTAACTTTTTTTTATTTCAAAAGTGACACTACTAATTAGCTGCCTGCGTAGCAGACTTCAGATATCTTTTAGAATTTTTTTTAACTGTCAATTAACTGCCAGGCTCACATAAGACTGGTCTGATTGTTTAGGTTAGTTTTGATTTCGTATTCTCTTTGAGCAAAGTCTTTCATTAGAGAGTTTGTTAATTTCTAATGTTTTAGTGTTTGTATATTTTGAAAGCTTATCAGTAACTTTAAGGTAAATTCCCGCTAGACGTTTCATTCCATACCCAAGATATTAGAATATTATTAGCTAACTTATGCACACTTTTGGTTGAAAACCAATTACATTGGAAATTAAGGAATAATTGAACGGAAACGGAATGCAGTTATCTCATTTCCGCTAATTTTTTACAGTTAGCTGCTCAAAAATATAACACTTAGGGAGATCCTTACTTTCGACACTGAGTATAAAGGCTGGCTATCTAAGAATTTAGGAGTTTAAGAAACATATGTAGTTTTCAGCACAATTTTTTTTCATAACCTCAAAACTTTAGATAAAATAACAGCTATTCTACTTTCGACATTTTCCTGGGGAATTGTGGCCATATTTTTCCATATAGTTAGCACCATCAGCTCCTAATGTGGAGCACCATTGGTCCATCAGGATTGATACCATTAATAAAAAACACAAAGTCGCACACACATTTAAGGACCAGCCTAGCAGGCTACTTACCAGATGTTAAATCATTTTATAAATGCTTTTAGCACCAAATAGTGTTAAATGTATCTAAACTAATGCAGTTAAAAACACAGGACGTAGTCCTAATTTAGATTATTTGTTATACTTTCCTTAGGAGTATTGTGGTCACATTTCAAAACAAAACTTGGGTTATTTTACAAGACGGACGAAATTTTACAAAATGTACAGTAATCCTTGCAGTTTAAATTTACGTATTTTTATAAACGTATGCTACTTGTAAATTATTTTACATTACAATCTTTAATTGAAAATTTACGCAATTATTCTAATTATGTTAATGCAATGCCGGCACTATTCTGTTATGTATCAGTTTGACATCAATTCTAAACGTATCACAATTGATTGAAGCTCGGTGAGCTTTCAATGAGTGGATCAGTATTGTCTGATAAATTAACGAGGTCAAGTTCAAAAGATAAGGAAAGAAAATACTGTGACAATTTCATAAATCCTTTAATCCTGGAGAAAAGAGTAAAAAATGGACATGTTATAAAATAAATATTTTATTGCGCTTCCAAATAATAAAACATCTTTTAGAACAAATACGAAAAACTAAAGCCTTGGTGTGTGAATTGCAACATAATGTTTCGGAAAATATACTTTTTGTGATAATAGTAATCGGAAGCTATTGTGAAATCTGTTACTGCAGATCTACCAATACAATAAAAACCATTAATCAGTTTAGATGAGAGACTCAGTGCCTCTATCTCGTGAAGATAGTTCAGTTAATCATGCAGTCAGTCGTCCGCAGGTGATGGATCACTTTCCACCTACGGGAATAAACCACAAATTCATATTGTCATATTTTTATTCCAAAATGCAGAACAATATTAATTATACATTTTTAGGAATTTAGCAAATACGCAGGAACCATATTTTCAAACAGCGAAACTTTTAGTGCAAAAACTAAAATCAGCTTACGGTGTTTTGATTACAAAAATTATAATTATATTCATATTCTAACTTTCTCAAAATTTTATCTTTGTGATTTTTCAGCTGTAAATTAAAATATCCAATTAAATGTTATTTTGTTTAAATTAAATTAATTAGTTTATATTATATAAATCGAACTAGATTTGCTCTTAATTAGCTGATGAAAAAAATGTGACCGTGATGGGGATAATATAAATTAAATTAGTCAATTATTGTACAAAATTTGTAGCAATTAAAAAGAATTTTTACTGTATTGTTATCAATAAAAAGTCAATTAGGTATTTCCACTTAACCAGTAGTAGTCATTTACCAATTAACCCAAATTTTAATTTTACTACGCAATCATAAGGTAATTAAACTTTATTAAAACTTGAGAGAACCTATAAATTTCAATTTAAAATAGGATTACAAAATTTGTGACTTTCATTAAATATAAAATATTTACTTCTTCTGGCGCCTGCTATAATACGCCATAAGCGCAGATTTTCGAGATTACTAAGAAATTAATTACTTTTTTAAACATAATAATCTTACCCTTTCTGCATTTGTATTTGTTTTTCAACTGCCGCGTTCAAGAAAAAAGTTAAGCGTAAAGCAAGATTGAAGGAAAACTTTTAAATTGAAGAATCAATCAAAATAAGTAAACTTGAGATACTAAAGTTTCTAGTTCTGGTTATTTTACGTTTATGAAATGTTTGTTTTTGAAATTTTAAGTAAAATTGATGAAATTTCCTATTTTCCTAGGAGTCCGACCAATAAAGATCAATATGAAGCGTCCAAATTTGATTTTATCGGTGTCTAGTGAATCTATAGTTGCCTTCTTTTGTGAGCAAAAGATGAAAAAAATTCAATTACATTTTGGGTGACGGTATATTAAACCAGACAATCAGAATTTAAAAAATGAAATTACATCAAGTTGTTTTCAAAATTATTTTGTGGTTTTTATCAATTTTTGGAGTAAACCTCGCGATATTAAATTTTATTGCTGTCTATGGCTGTTAATAAGCGATTTAATAATCTTCGAGTAATCGATGATCATAAATTTAGTTGAAGCCGTTAACTGCTTGACTACAACTTGGTTAACAACTTTGACACTTACCAGAATTTTGGTTTTGTGATAATGTGATCGGTAATAGTTAAACTTAATTGTGCATTATAAGGTCGAATTTCCTATCCAATTTGAATAGACTTCAATTTTAGATAACAAAAAATCAACACGAAACTTCAGCAGTTGTTAACTATACATGTAAGTAATAAACGCTACGATTGCAAAAAGTTGCCTAAACTGTCGCTGTCATTTCCGTGTGTAAGCTCAGTATCTTATTATCACGACAACATTAATTTGTAATGGTTAGCATATACAAAGCAAACGTCAATCCTAATCGATACTACAGCTCCTACCGCAAAATGAGTTACACAAAAGCCGCAACATAATCACTGCATCAGAATGTTGGTACAATTATTCATTTTATCAGATTATCTATTAATAATAATGATCTGCAAGTTTGATAATACTATGTGGAATGTTTTCATATGCAGCAATTAGAATCAATGGTTCAATATTTGCAGTAGTATACCAAATTGCTTTAGTGTAAACAGATAAAGTGGTTTGTTATACAGGGGTAGATCAAGAAATGTGGAACGTATAAATCGTCAAATACAACATTTCGACATGACAATTCTCGTTTGAACTAAGGACAGTAGTTAACTCCCCCAGTTAACAAGAGTGGAGCTGGAAGTGCTAAAAGTTAACGATAGCTGAAATGGAAATCCAAAGAGAAATGCGATGATAGCTAAAGAAATGGTTACGTATACCAAGAACGTACGGTTCCAATCGTAACTTACTTTATAAGCTTCCCATTTTATTTTTTCCTTAAGCTGTTGTAAGTTACGACCGCCTATTTAAATTAAGCCTCTTAAGAACGCTTAATTATAGCAGCTATTAAAATTGAAAGCGTTATAAATATGACAAAACATTGGAAAAAGTAAGTACCGAAACACATAAAGATAATACCAACAATGGTACAGATGTCGACAAGTAGTCAATAAAAAGGAAAACTGAGAAAAGGACGTGATACTTAAATGCAATGAGGTTAACAAGTAGACCACTTAAAGTATAAAAGAAAGAAAAATCGCCTAAAGAGAAAAATATAAACACCAAATGTAATTTTATTTACATTTTTGCTTCAATTCGTTACTGCATAATTTAAAATTTACTTAATTTATTAGGAGGAAACAAGCCCAACATTGAAAGATTTTATCAAAGGAAATTATACTTTAATTTGATTTTTAAATGAAAACCGGATTTCACATGCATAACACAACATTTATGTCCCTGGAGGTTAAAAATGTATTTAAAAGTTTGCGATTTTTGAATATATTAGTTAGCAATATTCTTCTTTTTTGCATAACAAGCAACAAATATCACTCGAAAGCAGAGAGAACAGCATTTTCTGACGTAAAAATTGAAAATCTTGGACTTACAAGAAACGTAATATCAAATAAAAAATTTAACGTACACTACGCTGCTAGACAATAAAACTCATAAATTTTCTAGATAAGAACATCTACAAATAATATAAGTTGTTTACTCTAACAAGAAAATTTTAAATAAATTATTTTTATTCTTGTTTGTTAGGTACTACATATTCCATTAAAGCACAGCTTCATTTTTATATAACAATCTCTGCAAAACAAAGTTTTCGAATGTCAAGCGGTTGAATTACAACCAAATTTCACGATATGTATAATATATCCACACATATCTCCTGGGATATTATCCTGCGGGAGGAAATTTTCACCCACTTAACAAGATTAAAAAGAATTTTTCACTTTCTTTATCTCACGGAAGAAATCAATGTGACTAAATTTGATAGTGAAATTTTTATGAATCTAGTGTGATTTTAATTTAAAAATTATTTGTTTACCAAATATCTACCTGCCGGAATCGGTAATCGATGTACTACTAAAAATACAACATAAATCGAAACACGATTGCAAAATTGGAAAAACACAAGAAGAAAAATAAGATTTAGCTCAATTTGACTTACGTTTCAAAATATCGTAGTGGAATACGAATACGAAAAAATAGGAAAAACAATCGTGTTTTTGTAAAAATTAGCAGAGTTGTGGTGGGAGTGCCCTGAACAATCTACTAAAAGTTCCCGAGAGTAGATCCATAAGGACTTATAGTGTGTTGCTTAGTACACTCCCTCTACATCTGTACCAAATTGCAAAACTACTAAAAATTTAATCACTGAGGGGTAGCGGCTATCGAGCTATTGTATATTTATACAAAATAAAAATTTTGTTCAAAAATGTATTAGTAAAATAATAATCTAAGATTATACTAAACACAGTAAACAAAAATTGCTAAAGAGGTCCTTTTACATAGAAATACAAAATAATTGGGTTTTTGATTTAGCATTTTGAATTTTGAAGAGACGGTCAATTGCCTTGTAGGTAACGCGATCAACTGCGAATGCGAGGTACCGGGTTCAAATCCAGAAAAAGGCAACTTTCTTATGACTTGTCTCCGTGCTTTTTAAAAAGCACGTTAAGCCGGTAGTCTTCCTGGGTTAATAAATTGCCATCATTAACATAAAAAACCAGGATTACAGGCTCGTCTGGAAGCCAGTCTAGCAAACTACTTATCGGACGTTAAACAATTTATATGCTCACAGATCTAGCACTGCAAAGGAAACAACGCAGATGTTGGAAATAAACAGATCAACAGATCTAAAGTAAAGTTAAAGAAGAAGAATTTTTAGACTATTTTTGCTGTATTCGTAGATTTAATATTAATAAGTTTTACATTGCAACAAAATTTTGAAACAAGATGTTTTGAAAGTTTCAGAATTCCTTAATGAAATTTAATTTAATTTCTCTTAACATCCACTCCCAAGTTAAAATTGCACCAACCATTGTAGAAGCACAGAGAAAAAATTGTAGTTAAAAGTAGAACAATTTGTGACTAGATTGTCTACAAGTACAAATTATGTGAAAATTTGTTACAATCTTACTCGTTTTTATCACAATTTAGTCATTTTTAGCGCAATTGTAGGTATTCTTCTCTGATCTAAGTACATCATCCTTATATTATTGTGCGTGCACTACACAGAAAAAAAATTGTACTTAAAGGGGAAGTCTACTGTGACAAGAGAAAAAACAGGCCAATTTTCCGGATTTTTTTTCTAACAAAATATAAATTGTACATTAAATTAAATTAAACCGTCATCTTTATTATATATTCAAGTATTTGTAAAAAAATTTTCAAGTCAAAATATTTAAAATTGCCGTTGTGGCACTCCTTCAACGCAGGTCCGTTTTTTTGGTGCTCAAACGGTGTACATGAAATCTCACGTTTGAGTAATCTAAAACAAACAAAAAAAATATGATTATTATCTACACAGTATTAGCTCTCGTTTGTCGAGGGATTTTTTCAATAAAAAATTTTGTCGCCGAGAAAAAAATTCTTGAACTATTTTTCTACTTTTTTTGCCCAAATTTGATGTTATTGTTTTTTATAATAATTAAACAAAAACGATATCAAAAAAATCTCTCAACAAACGAGAGTCAATACTATAGAGATGATAACCATATTATTTTTGTTTGTTTTAGATTATCCAGACGTGAGATTTCATGTACACCGTTAAAAAAAACGGACCTGCGTTGAAAGAGTGCCACAACGGCAATTTTAAATATTTTGACTTGAAAATTTTTTTACAAATACTTGAATATATAATAAAGATGACGGTTTAATTTAATTTAATGTTCGAGTCATAATTTTGTTAGAAAAAAAATCCGAAAAATCGGCTTGTTTCTTCTCTTGTCACAGTAGACTTCCCCCTTAAAAGTAGAACAATTTGTGTCTAGATGATCTACAAATACAAAATCTGTATAAATTTAGTACAATTTATTGTACTTGTTTTTATCACAATTTTAGTCATCTTTAGCGCAATTGTAATATTTTATAACACAAATTGTGATACATTTTCACACAATTTGTATTTGTAGACAATTTAGACACAAATTATTTCAATTTTAAGTACAATTTTTTTTCTATGAGTGATTCTTAACATCATTCACTTTCAAAATGAAACAATTTATAAAATATTGCTTATTCTGTAAAGTATATAAAATTACAATGTTTAATTTTTTTTAGATTGCGTAGTTTTCTTTCTTAAGTCTTAATACAGGAAATCATTTTAATTTCAAGTGATCTAAGTACAACATCCTCATTTTATTGTGCATGCACAATACAGAAAAAAAATTGTACTTAAAATTGAACAATTTCTGTCTAGATGATCTACAAGTACAAATTGTGTAAAAATTTAGTACAATTGTACTTGTTTTTACCACAATTTTAGTCATCTTTAGCGCAATTGTACTATTTTATAACACAAATTGTGATATATTTTCACACAATTTGTACTTGTAGATAATCTAGGCACAAATTGTTTGACTTTTAAGTACAATTGTTTCTCTATGAGTAATTTTGAACATAATACACTTTCAAAATAAAAAATATGTAAAATCTTGTTTGTTCTGTAAAGTATATAAAATTACAGTGCTTAATTTTTTTAAATTGTGTAGTTTCTTTTCTTAAGTCTTAATACAAATAATCATTCTAATTTTAAGTAACCTAAGTACAATATTCTCATATTATTGTGCGTGCACAACACAGAAAACAAATTGTACTTAAAAGTAGAACAATTTATGTCTAGATGATCTACAAGTACAAAGTGTAAAAATTTAATACAATTGTACTTGTTTTTATCACAATTTTAGTCATCTTTAGCGCAATTGTACTATTTTATAACAGAAATTGTGATACACTTTCACACAATTTGTGCTTGTAGACAATCTAGACACAAATTGTTTGACTTTTAAATACAATTGTTTTTCTATGAGTAATTCTTAACATCACACTCTTTCAAAATGAAGCAATTTAATAAATCATGCGTGTTCTGTAGAGTATATAAAATTACATTGCTTAATTTTTTAAAATTGTGTATTTCCTTTTCTAAAGTCCTAATACAAAAAATCATTTTAATTTCAAATATTGATCTAAGTACAACATTCTCATATGATTGTGCGTGCACTACACAGAAAGCAATTTGTACTTAAAAGTAGAACAATCTCTGTCTAGATGATCTGCAAGTACAAATTGTTTGAAAATTTATTACAATTTTACTTGGTTTTTCACAATTTACTCATTTCTAGCGTAATTGTACTATTTTCTAACATAAATTGTGATACATATTTACACAATTTGTGTTTGTAGACAATCTACACACAAATTGTTCTACTTTTAAGTACAATTTGTTTTTCTGTGAGTGATTCTCAGATTCACTCACTTTTAAAATAAAGCAATTTATAAAATCTTGCTTGTTCTGTAAAGTATATAAAATTACAATGTTTAATTTTTTTAAATAGTGTAGTTTTTTTTCTTAAGTCTTAATACAGAAAATCATTTTAATTTCAAGTGATCTAAGTACAGCATTCTCATATTATTGTGCGTGCACTACACATATAACAAATTGTTAGTACTTAAAAGTAGAACAATTTCTGTCTAGATGATCTACAAGTAAAGATTGTGTAAAAATTTATTACAATTTTACTTGGTTTTCTTTTCTTTCTCATCGTTTTGCTTCTTGACAGAAGCATCGTGATCATTAATTTTTTTGTTATTAAATGGTTCTTTTAGCAGATTACTCTCGGTGGTTTGCCATTGCTTTCCGAGAGGAAAGGGTCATAATAAAGTTGGATAAATTGTGTAACCGGGTTGGGGATCAAACCTAGGGCTGTTAGCCTAGAGTCCGGTCCTTAGCCCGTTCACTTAGCTCACCTCTCTACTTGGTTTTAGCTCGGTTTTAGCACAATTTAATAATTTCTAGCGCAATTGTATTATTTTCTAAAACAAGTTGTGATATATTTGCATACAATTTGTACCTGTAGACAATTTAGACACAAATTGTTTCTCTTTTAAATACAATTTTATCTCTGAGTAATTCTTAATTATCATACACTTTCGAAATGAAACAATTTATAAAATTTGTTTGTTTTGTAATATATGTATATAAAATGATAGTACTGAGATCTAAGTACAAATCCTCATATTCTTGTGAGTGCACTACAAAGAGAAAAAATGTAGAACAATTTGTGTCTAGATTATCTACAGGTACTACAAATTGTATAAAAATGTAGCACAATTTGTGTTAGAAAATAGTACTATTGAGCTAGGGATGACAAAAATTATGCTAAAAACAAGTGCAAATGCACTAACTTTGTACACAATTTGTACTTGTAGACAATCTAGACACAAATTGTTGTACTTAAAGCATAATTTTTTTTCTGTGTAGCTACGTGTGTTTGGATTTGATGATTTTGAATTCATATTTTATTTAATTTTTAAAT
This sequence comes from Rhagonycha fulva, assembly GCA_905340355.1. Lineage (NCBI taxonomy): Eukaryota > Metazoa > Arthropoda > Insecta > Coleoptera > Cantharidae > Rhagonycha > Rhagonycha fulva. Next base: position 45,261,665 of record HG996556.1, read on the forward strand.
TGACTTTTTTTTGTATTTATTGAGATGACCAGATCTGAATAATATGGTACGGTATTTCCTTTTTCTACTGTTCGTTTTGTTTTCCAATCAAACTACGTCATTAATTAGTTCCTTATCAGCCATTATTTAGTCAGTTACAATTCTCAAAATTAATAAATATAAGTAAAGAATTTCTATTAAAATTTTTATTGTCCTTATTGACCACTTTCTCATCTAATTAATATTCAAGATATTATAGAAACGAAAGGTCAACTAATTAATAACTCTATCAGCTATATCATACTTTTATAAGTAACATTAAATTACAAATTCTTAAAATAATGTAATATTTCATATTTGACGTACAATTAAAACTTGATGAAATCTTGCTTAGGTACATACTACGTACTCAAAAGCTTTTTATGACTTATTAAAAACTGTTCTTGATTTTTTAATTTTCTTTTGGAAACTCATCATTAAATATTGCTATAACTAGGTTTAACTAAATTTTGAACAAGATTTTCAGGTTAAAATAAATCCTGTACAATTTTCAAGGTGGGGAATAAAAAGCAGACATTTTATAAATAAAAAAATTGTAGGACTATGTACTAGGCACATAATATTATGTTATTTGGAAAATTTAAATTAAGTAGGTATATCTCTAAAGTTTGCTTCGTGAACCTAAAACATTTTAACAATTTCTTTGAAAATAACAGTGGCTTGTTGTTTCATTAAACTTTTTGCTCATCATTTTCCCAGTGTTTTTTTTGTCGAATTAAAAGTTCATCGGATTTCCGTTTTGAAAAAAAAAGTTAAAATAATTTAATCATGGGTAAGAAACAGAAATTACTAGATTTCCTTATTTAATTTTACATATTTCAGTATTTTGCTTCTATTTTGTATCGTTGGAATATTAATTTTAAATTGGATTGAACAAAGCTTCGTTTCTGATGCATAGAGCTTTTAAGTGTGGAAAACCTCTCAACAGACTTTGAGGTTGAATAAGGAATCCCCAATGTGAGGAACACCAATTACAGTGTTTGAATTAAAATAAGACGTTAAAACATTTTGAAATTAACTAAGACATCCTGCGAGCTTACAACAAATCCTACATGTTTTCATGCTAATTCAGGTTAAATAAATTAAAAAAGAACTATAAACATTAAATTCGTTAACACAAAAGCAACAAATTTTTAGATTAATAAATTGCTTAATGATAATTAATTTAAAACAAATTTGAAGAAATACTATTACCAAAGCCCTCATGATTTTTCGCTATCGTTTCCCTTTGGATTACGATGTGACAAAAATATTTGAAAGAACAAATTAAGCATCGGGTTTTGTGAATATTGAAACAACGTCGTACCTTTTTTTTCCTCTAAAGAGGACGTGATGAATTCTAATAGAAGGCGCAACATTGAATTCTAATTAATTGCGAGTATCTTCGAATTTTCTTATAATCCTCGATCTTTATCATTTTCTCTTTTATGTATTACGATATTTTAATTTACATAAAAACTTTTAGATTTAACTAATGCTAAAATTTATCATGCTAAACTTTTTTTAGTAAATTTAAAAACAACCAAAGAAGTATACGTTAATAAAAATTTTAGACGAAACCTTCTTAAATTACTAACGAGACTAGCAAGTAATTGAATTGCTTGCCAAGAAAATATTACAAATTGTTTGAGTTTTAAAAACTGTACGTAGGTACTTCGAATTAAAATTTTAATTACACCGAGATTTCAAATAACTTAAAAGATTCAAAGTTAATTTTAGTATAACCAAAATTATTTAAACAATTTGTGGTAGATCACTCCTTAATTTTTTTTAATGTATTTAAGCACCAAATAATAATTTTATTTCGATTTTCAGTTTTATCTACTGGTTAATAATTTAAAATGACCCAATATCCGTGAGTGGTAATTTATCATAATAAATCAATAGATTGTGCGGTTACTTTAATCAATTTTGATACAAGTAAACGAAGCAAATTTGAAAATCAAAATAAAAATTTAATTGAGAATTTTTGTGGGTTGACAAAAAGTAAAAACTACAAAAGTTTTTTAATAACTTTTACAATACCCATTGCATATTTTATAAATTTTGGCTACTTTGTAATTCCATAAATTTAAATTTTAAAAATAAAATTAAAAATCGACTGAAAAATAACTCATTTATTCACCGACCTTCATTTCATCGAAATTTCAAGGTCGCATAGAAAAACTTTTGGTTTTAAAGTCGACCAATAATATTCTTTTACTTAATTAGAGCTTTGATAACGCAGGTTGAAAGAAGGCTAAAAATATTACAGTTTTTGATAACTTCTCCTCACTAACTGACTGATTTACTGGCATCATTAAAATCAGGATTTGTTTACAATGAATCAATTTACAAGTTTTAGTTGCATAACCAGCACTTAAGGCATTGTAAATATTAAAAAATATTGTTTTTGTAATTACATGGGGATTCCTTCTTCAACTTCCTTTTTTTAATAAAATCTTTTATTCAAGGTAATTTTTAATTTTAAATTAGTTCGACAAGATAATACATTATTTTTGAGTCGCTACAAACTTATTCAAATGTCTGCTTATAATAATTCGGAAAAAGAGACTTAAAAGTTTATTACGGATTCAAACATAGCTTTGACAATGAATTCAAAACAGAATTCTTGAAAACAAAGTATTATTTATTATGCACTTTAGTCTTAGTAAATTTAAAATTTTCACGATAAGTTAACTAAAATATTAAAATTTTTGAATTATACTAAAAAGTTTTAAATAAGCAAATGTACATCATAACATACTTAAAAGAGGTTCATTTGTAAAAACAATATGAATTGGATCTTCTTAACTTTTTCAACTTAAAAAGGATTTACCATCTGGCGAGTAGAAACTTTTTGTTTAGTTTTAGGAAGATTATGTAACCACTCCTGTTCACTACATTTAACACAATAGCAAATAAAATTTGCAATGCTCTGGCACATACAACTAGTAAAGTTTAAATAAAACAAAATTACTCTTATAAAACTGATTGTGGCTTTAAGTTACACATAAAACGAATGACCATAACATATAAATTCACTTAACATTAATATCATCCAAAACAAAAAGTTACTAAATTCAAACTGACGTAACGTCTCGTGCCACTTTGTAAATTAAATTACTACACGATATAGAGTTAATATTTAAAATTATTAAACAGCTACCGCTAAGTGGAAAACTGAAATTTGGGATGTAACAATCACAAAGAAAACAAAAGTATTATTCAGTTTGAACTTCTTCGGCACTTTTATAAATCAATCCATATATTTTATATATATTTATAAATCAATCCATAAATCCATATATGGTATAACCAAATTATTCAGAAATATTTAAGAAAACTTTAAAGCAAGTTAAATTATGATATCTTACTTGATGAAATTTGTAACTCCAGACTTCAGCTAGACTTTTTCAATAAAAGTAGTTCACAAAATAAACAAACTAGAAGTGCGACAACCCCGCAAAAAGTTTACAGTTACTTATTTTAGAGTAAACTTTGCTTTTATTTGCTTGCTTTCAGTTGCTAACTTAAAAGGAATTTTCAGTTATTACTAAGTAGATATGCATATGTATGTTGTTTATGTTGGAAAACTTGCAGTTAATTATAAATAGCAAAATTCAGTGTTATCATACAATAAACAATTGCTAATGTGCATTTCGATTGCATTGTAGTAGACACAAATTTAAATTTTGTAGTAATGAGAGCAAATAATACTATTATTATTTTGAATTTTTTTGTAACAGTTATCTTGGAGATAAAAATCCTAAACTAACTAAATTCATTTTAAATTGGAGACAAAGATAATGACGTTTTTCCATTCTCATATAAAATTCTTGTTAAGTGACATTTATTTATTGGACATTACGGACAACACGTCGGAGAAGAGTCAAGACTGGTAATTAGTAATGTCCTTATTTCACCGTGACAGTGAAGAATATAGTGCAACAATTTAACCAGAAGAGAAGCAAGTAAGGAAGAAGTTAGTAAGTAATTGCTACCCCAAAAGCATAAACACAGGGTAATCCAAAAGTTAGTTCACTATTATTTATAATTGTATTGCTATTACAACATTGAACCTTAGAATCTAAAAAAGGAAATTTAAAGCAAGCTTCTTTAGTATTTTAAAATCAACGTGTCTTTTACACAAAAAGGTAAAAACCTGCAACTATAATTTGAAATAGCAGGATAAAAAAGATCAAAGAAAAAGAAATTTAATCACTTTTGTAGTTAGGTAACGTATAAACGACAGAAGTGTAAAATAACTTAGGATAGAAGATTACAAAATAAGGAAAAATAAATATAAAAGTCCACTACGCTTGAGGATGGCATTGCAAAGCAGAGTTTAAATTAAAGAAACTTTGATTATTGTATTTTAACATCGTTTTATTTTTGAAACCTTAATGCAATTTTATATTAAAATTGGTTTAGTGTATTGTTAGTCGAGTTTTATTGTTTTTACTTAAATGTAAACCTTGTATAATATTTTTTTATTTGAAAAGCTCTTGATTAAATATTAAATTTGTGGTTAATTAAAAAACATTTTCAAAAGTACTGGCAAAAATTCTAGTACAAAATAATACGAAAATGTGTTAAAAATAAAGTTTTGTAAGCAGAGTAGCGTTTAGGACTTACTATTTGTAAATATAAAATTTGTTAAATTGATTTTTAATTGGAAAGGTAGGTAAAACCTGAAATTTTAAACGCATACAAATTGTATAACCACAACGAAAGTTGTAAATACTCGTATACAAAATTACAATATTGTAGTTGAAATAACGGAAATGATGAATAATAACAGGGAAAGGCTTTAACAAATTCCTTAATATCTTTCCTAGCCGGAAATGTTAAACCGAAGATTGTAAATTTAAAAATCTACTAACTGCGGTAAATTTGTAATGAAGAACGAATTTGCTGGTCAGCTATTAAACTAGCGGTAGTGAGGGTCCTGGATGTCAATCATATGTAAAAATTTTAATACTTGGTTGATATTAAAATATATTTAATTCTACAAGCTACAAAAACATAATAAAGTGCCTGAGGCTGGTTGGCGCTCATTAAAAGAGTATTACCGTGCATCTACCTAAGTGAGCGCATGCGCTCTTAGTATGTAGTCTAAATTTATCCGATGTTTATCTATCACTGAGATGTATGAATGAATTAAGGAGGTTTTTGTTACCGACCGCTTGGTAATAGAAAAACAAATAACATAAACGCAATAAGCTATAAATTTAAAAAGTGAGCCGATCAACCTCAGTTTCCTATACATCGTGTTTATGGTGCACCAAATTAGTAGGCCATAAAGCGACTAATTAATCTGTTAATAGTGGCTATTTATTTATATATTTTATTAACTTGTTCCTGGATCATAAAATTCCTTTTGGAAAAATAACTTAACAACAAAACATTAAAATGAAATAATTTTAACTGTTAAACATTTACACATAATATGCAGAATTTAAACAAAAATACATTTAAAACATTCCACAAAACAGCAACACAAGCAACAATGAATGGTCAGGTCTGTCTGAATCCAGAATTAGAATAAATTAAAAAATATTATAGTGTGTGAATTATTTTTGTTTAATTTAGAAGTACTACACTATACAGAAGGAGAAAATACAAATTACTTTTATGTATTTTTTTACAAGTAGAGTAACAATTGCTAAGTTAGGTTCAAGGTAATCCTGAAGCTAATAGAAACGCAGCTCAGATAGGGCGATCTGAAAAACTTTTGGCTACTAAGTTAAGCAGGCACAATTTTTTGTTATAATTAAAGACAAAATCCAACCGTAACTCAATTAGAAAAATGTTCAACACGTTTAAAAATAAAAATTATTGAAATTACTTGGTTTTCAAAATTTTTTTCTTTTTCTGTTATTTGTAGTCTAACAAAAACTAAAATCGATTCTAAATCCTTTGTGAAATTGCTTCAGTGATAGTCCTAAACTACCAAGTATTGTAATATAACCCATTAAGTCAAAGTAAGCCAAACTTGTTAAAGTGTATTCACATGCCGAAGAAGTACTTCTAAGTAAGCGGAAGTTACACAATTTTGCTGTTTGAATTTTGCTTAAGGATGTGTAATTTAACCAAGTGTAACAGATAATCTGCATAAAATTGTAAAAGTTACACATAAGTTACCTATGTATGTATGTATGTAAGTAAACTAACTCATACAACATTATAACGTTATGTATAATAATATTTCAGTATCTAATTGTTCAAAGGAGCGGATTAGATGTTCAGTGAGCTTAGAAATTTTCATTAGTGTCCAGATAAAATACCATTCTTACCGTCTTTAAGTGCTGTGTTTCAACAAAAAATCTCTATCCGTATACGAATTATTGCGTTTTTAAAATGTAGCTGTCAACGTTACCCAGTTAATTGATATTTTATGTAATTATTATTAAAATGTTTGTTTCTCACATTTTTTTTATTTTGAAAATAATTTAAGTCGGCCAAGAGTTTCATTTAAGTATTTGTTTTACGAATTGAACATTTCATAATAAAAACTGTATTGACCCATTTTGAGTTGCATCAACGTTAGATTCAGCTTTTGTAATATGAGAACTCCACCTTTGTTCATAACAAAGTAATGTCACCTTACATCACGGGGTTAAAACTGTTCGCCTGTGTCAACAATTTATAAGTTTGAAAATGATCTCAATGTTGAATTCTTTATCATTTCCGAGCAGCAATGCAAGAATGACATGAGATGTCTTTTATAGTTGTTATTTCTACATATCTGATTCGCACATTTTTGTAAGAAAATTGTATGTACTTGAAATGACATACTTTTTAAGACCTCTTTTTATTTATTACATTCAAGAAAAAGAAATTCAGTGAAATAATTTGCTTTATTATATTTTAAAAAACGACATAGTATTACAAGAACCATTGTTAATTTTGAAAAGCAACTTTAATAAAGTTAAGATAAAAGTCTAAAAATTTTGACTTTTCTTTTATAAGTATATTGCAATTACATTCTTCTTGAGTTCCTCATTTAAATGGGATAATAGTAAGAGAATTACCATTAAAATGATGTGCGTAATTACCCCAAAAGTACAAACATTACAAAAAATTGTATTTATAACAATTTTTATAAACTGACTCATTGTATTTTTCAGGGAAATTTTTTTTAATTATCTTGCAAAAAATGTGTAAAACTTTTTGATTTGCCAATTTTTGTGTGCTTGTTTGTTTTTGCTATAGCTAAACCAATTTAAGCAATTGTTCGGATTTACTGAAAAGAAGTGCAAAATTTTTGAGTCGGAGTGTAATAATTACAAATTTAATCTGGCCGTCTCGCTGGTCTTCTAGGTTGGGGGTTCTACGTCGGGCTAGATCCTCGTCGTAGGTAAAAAATGTAAAATACTTAAAACCAAAGCCGTCAGGCGTTTGAAAACCGGGAAGTTGCGTATTGCAGTATATATGTACATAAAAAAATCTTTAAAACTTTAATTATTACGAGTTACTATAAATTAATAAATTCAATTAAATTTAAAATATTATATTATTAACTTGTTTAAATTAAATAATCTTTAAAACTTTAATTATTACGAGTTACTATAAATTAATAAATTCAATTAAATTATTTATTGAACTTTCGGAAGATTATTTCATTTCTTCATCAGAATAATGTGATACAAGTCTCAAAATATGATACAAGTGTTTTAATATACTTTCTTCAAACTACCAATTAAAATTTTTTATAACAACTTCCAGAAGATTTCCTTGCTGGATATTTGTAGAAAGCAAAGAAAAGTGTTCTAATTCTAAGATTTCATTATGAAATTAAATGAATTCTTGAATTATTGAGATGCTTATTAGTGAAGGAAAAGTAAATTGGAAATAAACCAAAATATTAATAAAATCTTTTTGTATTTTAGCTTACGCTGCAAAAAATAAATGTTATTAGCTTGGTTCATCAAATAGTCATGGGAAGTCTCTGCCTTTATTTGTAATTATTGGATATGAGAATTAGCTAAGCTTTACAACTTTCGATATAGAGTTATGGTAAAAATCTCACGTTTTGTTTTAAATGCTTTAACGCCTGAAGCACGTAGAGACACGGCAGCGGCAAGATCTACAACTCCGCGAATTTCTCTCAGCAATCATCGTTAAAAAACCTAAACCAGAAATGATGCAGTTACATTTCAAAAAGTTTATGCGCTTGCACCGAGTAACTCCACACCAGAATACAATAAGATAAGCTGATGCCACCTCATTAAGCTTCTCAAAGCTATTCCATTTTTTATCGTAAGTTGTTGGATGATCCACAAATAGTAGGTATAACAAAAGTGTTTGAACAGTTTGGTAAATCGTTAATAAATACCAAGAACAGTAGAGCATTTAAAACTGACCTTTGCAGAATCCCCATCTTAAACAATCTATCACTCAGATAGAACTCCAAAAGTGTCACGACACTATCATCACATCCATAAGTCAAAAACTTACTTACAATTAGTAGCAGATCACGAAACACACAGTCAAATCCTTTGCTCAGGTCATAAAAGTTTGCGTACAAAACTTTTCGTTTTTTAAATCTTTTTTGAAAACCGCCAGATTGTTGAACTCAATGGGATATTAGCTTATAACAAATCTTTCTATCTTTATTTAAAATTGTCAACCGTAGGGTACATATTTACATTATTTAATAACTTAGAATAAGATATTTTTGTATTGCCTATTCCTCAAAGTTACAAAACTGTAATTATAAATTGTATTATTATTTGAATTGTAAAGAGTTTTGTCGCACCAATTTTGTTGACAACAAAACGGTTTCTGTACCTATTATTTGTTGCTTTTGTATGCTTAGGTGACGATTATTGTATTTTTGAATGTTGGAATAAATATACTGAAATAATTTGTTTGCTTTAATTTTGTTTGACGTTATATTACAATTTTTACTTTGTGACGACAAAATTTTTGTTGTGGTTTTTTTCCGCAAGCCAAAAATATCTTTCTTTGACTGCAATTGATTTCATTGTAAAATTATTAAAATTACTCAAAGATGAGGTGGTGAGAAATTAAAATTACGAAAATACGATATTAGAACATTTATTAATTTTCATAAAATAATATTAAATTACCTGTTAATCTAGAGCCTAAACACTTCTTATAAACCCCAGGCTTGTTCTGCGAAACAAATTTCTTTATTACACTCTTAACAAATTTTGCACAAATTACTTTATGTTTTTCAGGTGATTAAATTAAAAATAAAAATCAAAACTTTTAAATAATTGTGTTGATTACTCAGCCCCCTCCTAAATACCTTAACCAAAGTGTTTCTGCATTTTTACAAAAATATTTGAGTAAATTTGGCTGCGCTAGACAATGACAAACTTCACCTAAAAGTGAGATGCAAATAGTGCTCACCATATATTTTTGGTTCTAGGTTATTCAGTTGACTTTTTAACCATCAAATCAAATCATAATATTATGAATTTAGGGTTGTTTTAACTAAAAGTGAAATTAATTCACTTTTTGTTTTTATACAATCAAAACGAATCAACTCAATAATAGAGCTCAAATTTCACTTGTTTGGTTTACGAGTGTAAGCACTAACTTTTTAACTGCCAGCTATTAAAAATTAATAAGAAATTTACAGGTTAAATAGTATAGAAACGGGGTGGGTTCAAAAAGTTTGCGCAAATTCAAAACCTTTAATTTTGCAGGGTTTTACCACCAAAACGACCATTCAAGTGATGTACATTAATCAACAAGTTAATTGAAGGGATAAGCAAAACTTGAAGAAATTTTATTATATTTGACGTTTGATTGGATTATTTCTATTCAGACACTAAGCTTAGTTTGAGCTTAATTGAACATTTTATTTCAAATAATTGAGGTCGATCAAGCGAACAAAATTTTTTGTGATTTTGAGTTAATTCGTATAAAGTATTAATGAAGCCATTGAGTTATTTAAAAATTTATCACTTTGTACAAAAAAAAACTTAGTAATTTTAAAAGCACAAACATGAAAATTAAAAAGTTAACACAATTAAAAATCGCAGTCGTAATAATTATTTTCACAAAAGTAAATTTGTGTTCAAACATCGTTACAACGATGGAAGCTTTTAAAGTTGAACAAAAACGAATAATAGATGCAAATTTTTGAAATACTTTGCTTTTAAAAAATTTTACTTTGTAATCAATAATTATAATTTACAATTTTGGCAAACGAAAGATGTTTTTTTAAATTTCTTTTAACTTTAATTTTCAAATACACACCCTCACCTTATAATTTGAAAGTGGTGGGAGTGCATAGTGAATTCGTTGTGCTGCAGTCAACATTGGGGCGTCGCGGCGCAAACACAGCTTGACGTCAAATTATTCGTGGTTACTTTCGTTGAATATAAATGAAATGTACGTAACGTCGATTTCTTTAGTTTTAATTTTATTTGCGTAACTGACGTTAAATAAAATTGTTAATTAATTAAATTTTTTTCGTAGTGAGTTTTCCTCAATTTTTTATTTTTAAAATAAAATAATGAGACTTAATAATTAGACTTGTGATGTTAATAAAAAAATTGTGAAATAGTTTTTTGTGAACGTTATAATGTGAGCTTAAATAGGAAAAAGCTCAATTTGTAATCTCAAGTAGCAACGACACAACAACAATGAGAATTGTTTAGTTGCTGAAAATTACCCAGCGCTTGGAATTTAAACCAGAATTTTATATTAGGTAAGACATTAAAAATTTATCAAACTTTTCAATGAAAATTAAATCATTGGATTTATAGAAGAAATTAGTGCTCGAAAAACTTGAAGTAGTTCTTTCAGATTACACGTAAACTTTTAGTTCTCAATCTGTCAATAATGTTAAGCCTATATATAGAAATGTTTCTTTTTTCGTTCCATTTAATCTTAAAGTAAAAATGTGAAAAAATATTGGGAAGTATATTGGCGTTGACGCCACTGTGGCAGAAACTTTTCCAACTTATACTCAAATATATATTATTGTCAGTGAGATTTTTTTTGATATCTTTTTCAGGCTATTCTTTTGGATTTTTATACGAATTAATTTTAACTTTTCGAAACCACCATAATCCTTCAAGCATTAAAGTTTAATACCTTTATTTGTGTCTAGCGTCATTATAATTAATTTTTTGGTTCTATGGTGCGTAACAAGATATAAATACCTACTTCGTCGACCAAATGTACTTAGGAAAATTTAATTGCCACGCAGTTTTGTGTATTTAAACATTAAGTAGCAACGCAAGTAAGCAGAATACTGACAGGGTACACGTCTATTCAGTTAAGGTAATAACAGCCCTTATAATTAGGAAACTGTTAACTTACACATCCACTTTGCTAATTTAGCAAACCAAAAACTTGATGAATAAAACTAAACCGTGTTCCACTCGAAGTTTTCCAAAATGTTTATAAATTAGCAAACAGATTTCTTCAAGAAAACTTTCATCATCAATTCTGGCAGTTCAATTACTTAGTACAATGGATCGAAAATATAAACCATTCGATTCAATTTTTCCCGTATCTTCCCTTAAATCATTGTCAATAAATTTCCTCAAACTAACCTTTTAGATGAATATAAAGTAAAAGAAAAAAGTTTAATAATGAAATGCATGTTTATAAATTTTCCTTTAAACTTAACAAACTTTTTCGTTTATTATTCGCGTACAGCTAAAAGAGGTAAATGTTTACAGAAAGAAAATTTTAATAAATTTCATGTGGTAGAGATGGTAGACAACATTTAAAATAAATCGAATTTTAAAAGGAATTTAACTTAAAAATAAATTGAAATAAGTTTAATTTTATTTGAAAAATTTTCTCTTTGAGTTGGCTCGGAAGAAAAATTTTAAATAATAAATAAATATTTTTTAATACTATAAATAAAAAATATTGGTTTGATTCTTCCATTGGAAGAATTCCTGTGGTATGCTGGTATCGCAGGATTCAAGATTCTTCATTTTCCAGAGTTCCATAATGCAATAGTCGCCGCCACAGGCACAGCATTAAATTTGGCTGCAGCAACTTGGAAAAATTATGGAATAAAAACGTTAGCGTTTTCCCTAAGTGTAATTAATCTCTTTGATTTCTTTTTTTATCCTGCGTCATTTTTAACTCGGCGCACATAAAAACATCTTCCGGTGTTTTAAATAGCTGGAATTCTATTTTTATCCAGACTGTTGACAGTTTTTTCCTTACTGTTTTTAGGTGTCACTTTAAAAAAGGAATCTTTTTTTAATTTATTTCTCAATAATTTTTGCAATTTTGCTGTTTTCTTTGTTGCTGGTATTTGCTGAAAATGCATTTTACATTGTGTAATGGAAAAACATTTATCTGGAGAAACTTTTTACTTGGTGGTGCTCATTTATTGTTATCCGAAAGAGAATTAATTATATTTTATTACCAGCATACACAAACAAGAAAGTATTGAATGGCACGCAAATTTAAGCGACCTGTATGAGGAATACAGCAAGAACGTTGACATAGCGTGCAACTTTCAGGGAACCGTTGCAGGAAAGTCAAGTATACTTTTTATGTACTGATTTATACAGCGAATTCTATTTTTAACATTTTGAAAACCCTTGTAAAATGAAAAACATAAAATTATAATGAAATATGAAATTTTTTTCAGATAATTATAATGTTGTTCTTCTTTTTCTTTTCGGGCAGATTCTATACCTTCGTAAGTTTTATATATCTTTCATTTTCAAATTTTCATGAATAATTTATAAGATTTATAAATCGGTGCTGGTTATAAATGCGTGAATGCATATAAATTTTAATCAATAACCATGCATGAAATTTTATCCAAAACCACAAATTGAAAGAAAAAAGAATCGGTCATAGGAAGTAATATACAGCGAAATGTTATGAAAAATTTTATTTTGGAAGTGTTTAAGCTCCAATAATTTCAATTTTTATTTATAAGTTATTTTACAAGTTACTACAGCTGTTTTCATGTGTTTCCGTGTTAACTTTAAACACGACGGCAAACGTCAAAATTATTAAAAATTTCCACGATAAACAAGACTGTTCTTTTTTTACGGATTCAATCAACCATGAAAATGATGAGTAATGCTCATTAAAATTTTGGCATAACAACTTCTGTTTTTTTTTCATCTGTCACTGTTAGCTCTCTAATCACTGCAGATTAGTGACTAATTAAGGTAGGGCTAGAACACAAGTTCATTCCCCTGTCTGAATTGGAATCTTACTAATATTTTTAGTTAGATTCAATTAATGATTTATATAGAACGCTAAAGTTTTCAACTATTACCTACTATATTATTTACATCCATGTACATAAAGGTTAGCAAATTTTTGCACATTTCAAATGTTGTTTAAGCTGCGGATTAGTAATGGATCTAGGATATGTATAACCAGGGGTTGAGCTCAATTGGATTGTCCTGAAACTTTTACTAAACTTTCGACTCTTTAAATTTGAGTAAAACAAATCTTCTCATTTTAAACTTATAGTATTGAGAAATTATTGTCAATTTATTGTTCTAAAAAGATTGATTGATGATCCTACTTATGATTTTCATTGCTATTAAATAGCTAGGTTTACGGTGAAGTTCAGAATGCTTTCGAGAGATCCTAATGCATTCGGATTTATAATAAAATTGACAGGATGATAAGATAAATCCGCATACACTAGGATCTCTCGAACGCTTCATGAATTTCATTGTAAACCAAGCCAATAATAATTAATTTAGAGGGGAGGATGACTATTTAAATCATCAAGGATTCTACACATAATTACCTAGCTTACTTGCTTATTGAGAGATCAAATTTATTTTTTAATTTACTAGTAAAAAAAAGAAAGGATTATTTGTCAAACTAGAAGCAATTTGAAGAGAAGCTCGAGATTTTTCTTCTGTCTTGTTTAGGCTTCGATCTGGATGTAAACAAAGTGTCCAAATTTTGTTTCTTAGCCATAAAATAATACATTTGACGCAATTAAAGCTCATTCGCTTTTTTGAAGTTTTTTCTGAAAGTGTTTATTCTTCTGTTCTACTACAGGAATAATTAAATTAATCAAAATAGAAATTCCCGCAATGTAGGTATAATTCAGATCCATTATATCTAGATTTTTCAGAGCTACATTTTGAAATACGACAATATTTACACTTATTTGTTATAATTTATAATAGAATGTTGAAAGCGTTTGTTTTATAAATGTTGTGCACAGTACACCTGTAACATAAATTACTGAAAATCTGCGCCACTACCTTGATGATCCACCTGATGTTCGTTATCAGCTAGCTAAGCTTAACTACATAGATTTTAGTACAAGGTCGCTATTCTACATCCGCTAAGTGATTTTACATTACGAGTCGTAAATATTTACGTTGACAGATTTTAATTTTAATGAGAGGTGGGCCGTAATAAAGTTCTTATTTCGTTTGGAATCAAATTTAGCAGCTTACAACCAACAGCCACGGCACTTAACTGTTAAGCTATAATCCGTATTTTTGGTGTCAACAAATAAAATTATTTTCTTCTTTTCCAGAGCTTTATTTTTGACAACTTGGTACACGGCTCACCACCGCATTTTCTGGCATTTTATTGAATAAAAAAGCCTAATCTTAAGTAACCGCTTAAGAACTTTTCAAAATCCCGTGTTTCTGGAGGAGCTAAATCAGGATCAAATTTCATCACCAAAAATTCCAATACCTGTTTCTTTCAAGAATTCTACTACATCATTCAATCAATTATTTTCAAGATTAAGTTGGGGCATTACTCACCTCACATTGCTTCATACTTCATAGATAAACATAAAGCACTAACATAAAATTTAAGTTAATATTTACATAGACGAAAAGTTTGTCATTGGTCTCCGTTCTATAAAAAACGTCTTCCATTTGTCGGGATTCCAAACCAAATTCATTGTCAAAGCTTTGTGATTCACCGATTCAGCATAAACCAAAAAAATGATTAAGCGATGTAAATCCCGGTGGACATCTTTAGATGTTATACTGGGAAACATCAATATGCAATGCTTTGACGCTATTCGGCTCTTTGAAGAAGAAGTTTGAAACAGTTTAAAAATTGCAAAAAAAAACTAAACGAATGAAAAATTGCAAATGTTCCAATAGTAGTAAAAGTTCTATTATATAAGAAAACCGCTTTTCGAATAATAAATTTTATCCAGCACTTTAAAAGATGAAATCTGGAAATATTCTCGTGTAATCAAAATAACCATAACTGATAAAGAGCGCAATTTTGAATTTGGTGAGTTTAAATGTTTTTATGGAAAACAGTGAAATGGAATCAAAACTAAATGGAGAGCAATGTTATCTTATTTTTCAGTCAAAACATTGCAATTTTTAAATCAGAACACAACTCTTGAATCCGATACAAAGAATGCTATCTCTTTAACTCTGAGCAGTTTTACATTTTCATTATTTTCAAACAATTTCTGTCACTATGTTTGACTTTTATTCAAACATAAATCATATCAAAGGGGAGGTTTGACAAAGAAATTTGAATCAAGCACACCTTTTTGATAATGGATACATTTATACACAACGAACAGGATATGTAAGTCCCCTTGAAGCGACTCGAGGTACATCCCGTTTACTTATTAATGGAATTAAATTGAAATAAATTTTGAGTTAACTTATAAGTATGTCCCAAATTAAGTGGATTCTAACACTCAAGTCAATATATCACAAAATTTTAATGTTCTAATGCAAAGTTAATAACCGGCACTTAAATTTGGACGTTCCTCTTTAAGTAGGTATTTGAAATTTGAGATCCTCTTCTGAAGGAGATAAATAACGAATCATCTAAAAGGACAGGTATTTTCATTACCTCGTTTCAACAAAACAAAATTGGAGTAATACTTTATGAAAAAACTAAGGAATGAAGATAGACATTCTTTATGAAACATTTGTAGGCTGTTTTATTAAACACCGCAGCTCTGGTTTTATTTGAACGATCTTCAACAGCAATGAAACAAATCGTAGCAGTATTTCAGGCATAACGCGCGATAAAAATCTTTCTAAGATGTCTCAAATGCAAAATTTGTTACAACGAAAATATTTTTTTATCCGTGTAGGCATAAATATTTTATTATTTTTTTTATTTATTCAAAAAAATTGTAAATTTTATTGCGAAGGTGAGCGTTCTTTTTAATTGAATTTCCTTTGTGTTTTTAATGACCCAGCACGACTTTTTTTAATAAAATAAAAGAGTTCACTTTACTTTCGGTAAGGAAAGGAGGCAAAACTTTATTGAATATTGATATTATATGCACAGACATCTGCGTTTTTTTCATAACTTTCAGTCTCCGGACTGTTTAACAAAAAACCTTATAAAAAATAAAGAAAAGTTTGTGACATTTTTCCCTAAATGTGAGTTAACTTTTAAACATATTTATGTCGTTTTTGAGTTTAGTGTTTCCAATAAATACAGTAACAACTTGAGCGCAAGCTTTTTCAATCGATAATTTACGGTAATTGGACAAAAAGCATTGTAAATTGTTTAATTAATGATTCTGCAAAGATTAACATCGGCACGTATCTATTTTATTTTTATCCTGTGAAAAGGTGTGCGTTAATCTATCCTACCCCTGTCATACCAAAAAGTCGGGTCGTTTACCTTACATAATATTTTATTTATAGCAACATAACGCAAATAATAAATTATTATACCTATTTTATTTTTACAAATCCGGGAATTTATTGATCCACCATGCCGTACTTACACAATGGTTTTGATAAGGCGAACTATAAATGAGCAACCGCATCTTATTTTCCGCAGAAAATTTATTTACTTATTTTAGAGATAACTTAATTATGTTCGTTTGCATATTATCAATATGTTTAAACTACTATAGGTCTCCAATACCCACGCTTTGATCTTCCAACTTAGAGAGAGGTATTAATTTTTAGCTCCCCTTCGCGTGCTTCGTCACCGCGTTGTGCGTTTAAATTAGTACTTTCCTTACATATAAACCAACCACTTCATGCATCTATAAATTTTTAAAAGTTAGAATTCTCTAATAAAACCCTACGTGATCCATATTTATGTTTCTTTATACATAAAACATTTAATTTAGAAGTCGACAAAAACGCTCAAGTTTCAACAAGTAAATCGAAAATGTTAGACCCACGTTACACACCCATCAAATTACCAATTAATTTCTGTGTACTAATGAAATTCAATTGTCTCAGAGATATTTTTGTGATCCATAATAAGGAGCAATTTAAGTTAATAATCGTTTGAAGACGATGATGGATTAATGGGTTATATCCTTTAACTTGTTCCGCTTCGGATGAGTGGAATGTCTCGGAACAATAACAGCCCGATATTTTAATTTTATTTTATCATATCTGTCATCGGGGGGACGAATAACGATAATTGAAACAGGATCTTGTAAATTTAAAATGTTTTAAATTAAGAGAGTAGTGGATTTTCTGAAGAATGAATTATTTCAGACGTTTTGATAATAACGCACGCGTTTTATTGATTGTGTACAAATTTAAAATTCTCACTCGTACTAAAAACGGTTTCGTCCATTTTCGAAAACCTTGCACAAGAAAAATTACAGTTTAGAACAAAGTTTACTCAAGAACAAGAAATACGTGACAAAAAAGTACACAAAGCTTTGAATAAAATAAACTATAAGATAAATAAACTAGGGCATATATTTAAATAAATTCAAAAAACAAATACTATTATATTCAGTTTGTATTGCATGCAGAAAATATAGTAAAGTAAAGTAAATTACAGAGAAACATGACAATTTCCATCAGTCCGATCGATTAGAAAAATTTATTAGAAATAATTTTACATTAAATACTACAAGTTTTAATTTTACATGCAATGCCCAGTGGCGTGGCTAATTTATTAAAGAGTAGTGCAAAAAATAATTTAATAATTTTATTGCTACACTTGTGCGGCCTAACGGCCTCATTTAAAGTTTTTAGGTTCGTAAGAATTAAATAAAATCTGAGATACATTAAAGTATAACTCAATGTCAGCAAATAAAATTTTTTTTGTCTTACTCCGGGAGTAAAGCAGTCACTTTACTCCCACTTTTGCGGGAGCAAAGTGCCAGTTTACTTAGGAGCGGGACGAAAAGTAAAGTAGCGGGACGAAAAGTAAAACAGCGGGACGAAAATTAAAAAAATCAAATTTATTACTACGTCTTAGATTCCAAAAATGCATACGGTACTTTGACAATGATATCATGTTACGCAAACTACCACATCTGGGGTAGGCATAATAAAGTTTATGGTTATTTTCAAAAAAGTCGACTACCTAAACCGCTTTGTATTTTTGAAAACTTAAATTTTATTTAACAAATTCTTCCAGAAATTCGAGTAGTTGACGAAATTAAACTTCGAGATATAGAAATAATCGATTTATAGCGGAAAGACAAAAAATAGTATATTTGCGCTCGGGAGTAAAGTGACTTCTCGTCCTTCGGGTAAATTTTCCCCTCGACTGCGTCTCGGGTAAAAACTTTTACCCTCATGACGAAAAGTGCACTTTACTCCCTCGGTGTATAATATACTATTACCCTCATGACGAAAAGTGGCACTTTACTCCCTCGGTGTATAATATACTATTTTCTTTGACTAAAATGCGAGTAAATCTTTCGTAAAGCTTTTAGTATTATACAACAAATTTTTATTCGGTTTAATTTCCGTTTATAATATTTTGGTTGGTTATCCGTTGTGTTTTAATGGAATTATAACTTTTAATTTATTTTGTAAACTTGTGATGATTTCTTAAAATTATATTCAGTTTCAATTTGTATGCTAATTGCATCTGACACCTTGAATATTTAACGTAGCTTATTAGTTTATGATTCAATTTTTTTTTAATTTTATGTTATTTTAAACAGGACTATTCCCTTTCTAAACCTTGCCAAATGCATTGCATTTACAAATTCAAAATTTAATCGGTGATGGCCAAACTGTCGTTTTATTTACAAAATGTCATCATAGTTTTTCAGTTTTAATCGCACCTTTTGTTGTAATTGTTTACAAGAACTATTAAGAACACAACCACGATCTGCAAGGGTTAAAACTTGGAAATTATGGCAGCAATCAAGGATGCGATCAAAAGATTATTGTCAACTGCAGTATTGGACTTCTAGCTGCCGTACAAACCGCGTTTTTCTAAAGTATTGTTAAAGCGCTACATTCAGCAAACATTTCAAGTAGCTAAGGCTGTACTTCCAACACCGTTAAACCATACCAATCTTCAAATTCCAAATCATCTAACCAAAATCAATTTAAATGCCACAATCACTAATTTCTTATTTTTGACAGTGGACCTTGATAAAATTGTATCTTGATTTTTAGAATCTAAGCCGGACTGGAATTGATGTGGCAAGTTGTAGGTGTTGGTATGCTGATGATACTTTCAAAACTGTGCCGCCATTCTTTGAACAACTATTTACGATTCATGGCGTTAAGTATCACAATGTAATCTCTTCCGTAATTGTCTTATTTTGAACAAATACCAACAGACGTACATTTAAGTTCTTAAAGCTCTCAAGAATATCAAACCAAATTTTGTCCCAATCTGTTGAAAGGCTCAGATCAACTCTTTCGGAAATTTACTTTTCGATTTGAAGAACAAGGGTACCTTTCCATTTTTGTCAATGCTTGTGGGAAAAAATTGCATTAGTTTTTGACCTCAGAAAAAATACGCTAATGTAGAGAATCCTGACTTTTCTCTTCATGTGAGAAAGTTGGCGGCACTAGCTTTCGTTCTAACCCACGATGTTGTCATGTTGTTCGAAAAACTCATAGTGTCTCCATTTTTAGTTGATAATGAAGATTCCCTTGAGTCTCTCCTTAAAAATTTTGAGGATAATTGGATTAACCGGCTTCGTAACAATAGAACTCGTAATGATCCCAAAGTTGGTTTTATCAATCTTTGAAACAAGGCAACTATAAATAACCTACCAAAGACGACTCATTCGTTGTTGAGTGGATACTATTCTTCTATTTGGAAGTTTACGGAAACATTTAAAAAGGAACCGTGTGCAAATGAATTTGAGATTGAGTAGTACGTGTCGTTATATGACAATAACATAATCTACTCTATATTATAAAAAGATAAAGGTACAATATGTAACGTTTTCATGTCACATTTTTATGAAACCGAAATGCTTATAGTATATCTACTCTATATCTACCTTATATTATAAAAAGATAAAGGCACAATATGTAACGTTTTTATGTAACGTTTTCATGTCACATTTTTATGAAACCGAAATGCTTATAGTACATATGATATAAAATTATTTTTACTGTCTCAACCTTTATACCAACCGATAACATCAAAAGATGATAATATCAAAAGACAACAGCAGCAGCAAGAACTATCAAAAGCAAATCCGCCAGCTAAAAAATCAAGAAAACCTTTGAATGAATGCATAAAAAGCGAAAATCAGACAGTAGCTCAAATTGCCAATAATTCCCAAATAATAATAATACCTCATGATGCCGGAGATATGACGGAAAAACGCCGATATTGCAGTGCAATATTTTGGAAAAATTAATTTTGTAAAAAGATAAGACAAAATATGCAACGTTTTAATGCAACGTTTTGGGGGGAGAGGTAGTCAGCCTGGGCGCGAAAATACAAATTTTACGATTGAAACCTCGATTGAAACTTTTCTGAAAGAGTATATTTTAAATAAGAGAATAAGCGGAGGCACAATGCTCTAAGTGCACCTGTTTTTTCAAAAATCGAATTTAAAAAAGCTTGATTTTCGAAGGTTAAACGCTCGTGATTAGTTAATCAAGTTCGTTCGTTCGAGGTACGTGCGCTCCTATACATAAGAGTGTAGCTGTTGACAAGTTTGTCAGTAACTCTTACGCTACGGTAGGAATGCGTTCTCCTTTTTTATTAATTAAAAATTTTGATTTAAAACTTTAAAATTATTTTTTAAAAAATTTTTTCAGAAAAGGGTTACTTAAATTTAACGAACGGTAGTTACTTTTTCGCCTGGATCCGACTCTTGCGAGGGTGATTTTGATCAAAATGACAACTAATTTAAAAATATCCCTAGGCCCGTGGGTCAAGGAAAAGGTGAATCTTTGAGGGGTGAAACTCGTGAGAGTGGATTTTTAACGCAGGGTAGTTGTGCGAAGAAAAATCGACTTAAAGCACCCCTCGCTGCGCTCGGGCGCTTTAAGCTATTTTTCCCGCACATTTAGGGTTGAAAACCATGATTTTCGTTCGGAGTGCACTGTTACTGCATCGCAATGCAAGTGTCGCTCCCACTAGCATAGCATAGCATCACATTGTGAACAGAGTTTGTTTGGAGGCGAAGCCTCCATTACCTCTTTCAACATCTGGGAACATCGCGTGGATGGTTAGAGTATGAAATACTAGAGCGAGCATTGAGCCTTGTATCGTTTCAAAGTGGAGTGTTGACCCGCGCGAAGGCGATAATCAACCTTTGATGGATGAGTAATTACGAGTAAATCGCGAGTTAGACGGCAGATACAACAGTAGACGCATTGGGATTGAACAGTTGAAAAAGGTTTTCTACCATACATGCCCGCGTCCAAATCACTTAAGCATTTATCTAGGTCGGTGCCGAGACATTGAGTAAACGCCCCGGCTGTGACCCTTCGCTCCCACTCTGCGCAAAGCTAAGACCAGTTGCCAGTGCACGTACCGTCAGGAGAATGAACTGAATGAATTGATTCACCAATCCCGAGCGACTTTGCTTTAAAATTTACTGTGAAAATCGAAGTTTTTAAATTCAAGTTTTGAAAAAACAGGTGCACTTAGGGCATTGTGCCTCCGCTTATTCTCTTATTTAAAATATACTCTTTCAGAATTCATCGAGATTTCAATCGTAAAATTTGTATTTTCGCGCCCAGACTAGCTACCTTGAACCCGTTTGGGAAGTTTGTGATTGGTTGTTTCCATTTAACCAATAGCAAAATTGCAGAACGTTTTCAAGAAATAAAAAAATAATACTAATCGATAACATTTATTTTAAATTTTCAAGCTGTATGACGTTATAATCCGTTTAACCGTTAATCCGTTAAGATATATTAATCATCGGAAAAAAATGTTGTATGAAAAGAAGTTTTACAACTCAAAGTTATTTCGTTTATGTGCTATTAGGGCCGCGACAGCGGCCAGGGGGCAAAGCCCCTCTAGTATAATTATACAGTGGGGCCCGCTTAATGTGATCGCGGTTAATGTTATCATTCGGATATATAACATTACACACAAAAAACGTCGCTTATAGTTATCATAATTCGGTTAATGTTATCATATTATTCTTAAGATTACACAAGATTAAGGTTACAAGCATTTTTTTATATTATGCATAAGTCACCCACATAATTTAAAGTCAGGTGTTAGCAAGAAAGTCTGCCTATGGTTCATTTTTTTCAAAGACTTTCTATCACCGTCACATAATATGTGATATCATATTACATTTTTATGTTTATTATGAATTCCGTCGTTTAAATACATAAGCTCTGTTCGTTTGTATGAACTAACCTGAACCGAGCAAGTTAGTGCAAAATAATCCTGCACAAAGTTGTATAGTGACGTCATAAGAACGTGTTCAGTTCAAGCAATGGTTCAAGTTAGTGCTTGACAAACGAACAGAGCTTTAAAAAACTTTACAATGAGTAACTATTATTAATTAATTATTGTAGATGTAGTACATATTAATAAATAGGCAATAAAAAAATTTTTTGTTTATTGGTATCAATCGGTTATTGTTATCAAAAACCCCAAGTCCCGATGTGATCACATTAAGCGGTCCCCACTGTAATTTAATAATAAAACTTAAAATTTTATTTAGCATTCTTTGAACATTTAAAAATAAATTTTAAAAATTGATAAAAAAACCATGAAACTAATCATAACAATTGCACTGAACTCAGATCGACTGGAATCATCTAGGATCATCTCGAAAGAAAATTAATGTAAATTTGGTATTTTGATAGAATAAAGACGATTAGAGGTATTAACTCTTCCTTCCAGTATAACATAATATATTATGATAATAAATCAATTATGATTATATATTAGGATGACATACGAAAGAAATTTTTAGTTTAACGATACAAAATTTTTATTTACTTTAAAGCAAACAAAAAAACACTAAAATTTTTTTTAAATAATTTAAACTTGTTTATGATTATGTTTTCATGCTAAACCCGTCGATCCCCCTAGGTTGATGAATTACCACCACTAAAAAAACCAGGGTTCAAAGCATAGCAAGCAACTAATCGGATGTAAAGCAACTAAAAGTCTAAAAAACTAAACATCCTATATATTATTATTTTTCATCAAAATTTTCTTGCATTATAAATTAACTAACTTAAACAAATTTTAAATAAAGACGTAGAACCCTTTTGTATTATCGTTGATGTACAAACTTCAGTATAATACGATTAGTGTTGTCAAGATCAATTGTTTCAGGGATGATGGTAAAATACATCCCGTCATTGTTAAACAAGAAAATTATTTTAAAATTAACTTTTTAATTAAAATGGCCTCAATACATTTTGTAATAAGAAAACAATTTAATCCTTTTATTTTATTATTAAAATACTGGCTTAACTTGAAGTTTTTACCCAAATGTTAAATGTTGTATAAAAGAACTACCTTAAGGATTTACCACACGATGAAATTACGTGAGAATATCAACATGATTTAACAAGATAAAGCACACCAAAAGGTTCTCTATGTTTGCATAATATCAAAATACTCCTGAAAATTCTGAAATACGTACATAGGTCGGTGACACAATGAAAACGGTCAAGAGCCGACGACGACGTTCGCGCTTTTATCTCTTGGCATCTGTCTCATATCCATGCAGATAAAACAAAACTAATTTTTTCCTAGTCATTCAAACATTTAAAAACTACGATTAGATTGACATATCCGATAAATAACCAAATGATTTATTATTCAATTTAATATAAAATAAATAGCAATACTGTAATGGTTCGTCCATTTCTTTTGAATGGTTCTTAATAATGGACGTTCATAGACAGTGACCTCTAATCGATTTATCAAAAGTTGTTGAGCAAAGGGGATGATGTCTATCTTGAGTAGAAAAGGCGCACTTATCACATTCAGTCGAATGCCTCTGAATGTTGCAACGAACATTCTAATCTTCTTCAAACTCGTCATCAAAAGAAAAATGTATCGGATTCATTAGAACAAATTCCTGCTAACGTGGAAATGAATTAATTAAAAAAAAGGTTTCTTCAGTACAAAAGCGGTAATTTCTTTTTAATTCGAGAAAGGTAAACTCCTTTCAACATTGTTTCTTTGATGCAAACTTGGTTCGTGTTTGAAACGTTACAATGGTACATTTTTATAGAAATAAAGAATATTTCTAGGAAACAAGAGAACGCGTTTTTTACGCAATGGAAATAAACACCTTCAATTAATTTGATTTTGCTTGCTGAATTTGTTTCAAGCAAAATTTGAAATAAAATAGTTATTATAGTTTGGCAAAGAATAGTAACGAATTTCTTGGTTTTAGTAAATTATTTAGCATGGGTGACACAAAATAAATATCAAATTTGAAATCTATTTACAGTTGAGCCGATTTGACTTACTCAAAACATTTAAGATTCCATAAAAAATCGTTGTCGCCTTAGTTTTACCCTTCGGTTCATAAATGTAAAAAATAATGTTAATAACCAAATTTGGAATAACTAAATGCTAAAATTACTACCGTTAGATAAACAAATTAAATTAGAAGACATTGTAAACTTTTTTAGACAACGTAAGAAGTTGGTCACTTAAATTAGATCAAACTAAGATTAAAAAACAATTTCACATTTTTGTAAGAATTTTATTACTGGAAGATATTTTGAAGTAGGTTTTGACAAGATGCTAGGGGCAGTTCTGGAAACACAACTGATCGTATCTTGCTTACGTGAAAAAAATTTTCCAAATAAAGAAAAAACACCAAATAATGTATATTATTGATCTCTTGTGCTAAATTTATTTATTGACAATGAGAATATGAAGTATAGTTAGCCAAAATTTCTCGTTGTCAGACTGCTTCATTCAGAAAAAAAAAAACGGAGTTTGGGTAACTATAGATCAATCAACAAGTTTTAGTTCTTTAATTAGTATTTAAGCAATTCGGTATAAAAATTTATGTATGGTGATAATTCTCTTAGGTGAGGTCGAAAGCCGAGAAACTTTAAAAATTACGCAAATTAATAAAACCAACTAGCTTATAATATTAAATATTTAAGTGTCCTTTTGCAGATGATGTCATTGTTACGCTAACTTTGATAGACTTCGTACTCAAAATTCTAAAGGTCACTCATTGTTTAAATTCTAAATTTCTAAATTAAATTTTAGAAAAGTAATTTTTGATATTTTTGAATTTGTTTTGAAATAAATTAAAAATGCCGTAGGAGGATAAACACACTTAAATTTCCCCTGACATGTTTCTAAATGGCATTTGGCCTAACATTTCCTTACTATGAAAAGTATAATCGATAAAATCGCGATTTTTAGGTGAGTTTCAGATAAAAAAAATTGGCGTCTTCCATGTCTTCATAGTAAGGTATACCTAAATACAAAATACTCTTCCTTTATGTCTCATTACTTTCAACTTTTTTCAATTTTATTGAGGTTGTGCAATATCGTGAGAAAGAGTAAAAATCAATTTTGTTTCGTGTGTTTACCAATAATTTCAAAAATTATTTATTTTTATTTTTTGCTGAAAACCGTGCTGTATAATCTACCTGTATTGGACTCGCTTATAATAGACTTTGCATTTAATGGACGAACTCTCCAAGTGCTCACGAAACTTTTATAAGTGAATTAATTTTATAATTGCAATAATCATCCTTATTGTATACTTTTTCATTTGATTATTTTAGTCTTTTATAAGCGGAGTTTAGCCACAGCCGTGGAGTGATGTGACCGCTGGTTGAGTACAGAGCGGAAATTCTGGGTTCAAATCGCGCACCATACAGAATTTCTTAGCTCGGCCTTTCAGTGGACATCCACACAGTGTGGTGAAATAGATATTGATTTATCGAAAATAGGTAATATGGGGACTAATCCACCCTACTAATCGGATTTGTAATTCCCAAAAAGGGAAAAGTCATGTTCTACTTAGAACGTAAAAAGCTTAATGAATAAGCGGAATTAGTTCAGTATAATGTATAAAGTACTAATATATAAAAATAAAATGAGATAAATGATAAGTGGACTAGGCAGTGAGAATGGAAGTTGTTGGTAAAAAAAATAATAAGTGAAAATCGTTAAGGTGGCTTTGAAAGAGTTTGTTTCGGGAAAACAAAGTTTGAGTTTTCAAAAGTAAAATTAAATAAAAGATGGAACCACTGTAGAAGGCCAACCAACACAAAAGTTTTACTGTTATCGCAGGTAAAGAAAATAAAATCAAAAGAAAAATTAGATACAATAGGAAAACAAATTTTTATAATTTCTTCAAATGAAGACTCATCAAGCAATTAGGTTTTGTGAATTTAATTTTAAGGTAATTTGGAATACACAGGGCAATGTAAATTTTGGCACACTAACAACATCTACAACATTTGCCTTCAAGCCGTTTATTGTAATATATGTATGGTCAAAAATTTTACATTAATTTTATAATTAATTCATAAAAAATTGTTTTGTATAAACAAAAATAACAAACTTAATTAATTTGTTACCTACCTACCCTTGTTGAAATATTACATTTTGAAGGTTTTTGCTCAGTTTTTAGTAACTTTTTTGCTTACTACATTAAATTATATAATAACAAAACAACAAAATGTTAAAAAAAATTTGGTTTAGATGAGATTAGTTTCTGCTTATAATAAACTACTATCTTTATCCATTGAAGCTCATTATAAACGGATTACACTGTATATTGCTTTATAAAGAGTAAAAATGTCAAAATAACATGTCATTTTGCCACCAATGAGCAAGGTTGTCGTATCATATCTGTAGTAGTTAATATTACATTGTACGGTTTTAAGGGAAATACAAAGTAAATTTCGCTTATAATAAACTAGAGTGAACGATTTTAGTACATTATTATGTAAAAATAAAAAAGTTCTGTGAATTTAGTTTAAATTTCAACATTTTCCATAATTCGTCAATTATATTTTTATTACAATTGAGTCCAGAAAACTAAATTATTTTTGATATTATTGCCAAAATAACGAAACAAAATAGACTTTTTTACAATGTCGTTCCAACTGAATAAAATTGAACAACAATTGAGAGTAAAAATAAAAATAATAAAATAGTAAAATAAAATAAAATCTTAACACCAAATAATTAGAATTTGGAGCTGAAATTAGAATAGCAAAAATTATTTGGGTATATTATATTTTTTTTTATCACTGCTTTTAATAAAAATGCACACAAAGTTTATTCGTTTCATTCAATAATCCGCATTTAAATCCCTTCCCAAGCTGTCAACATAATCTAATTCAAAAAAGAAAAACCCCTGCGGGACACTCTGTATATGATTAACTCAGAGATGCAAACCGATTTTGCCACAAAAACATTCAAGGGTGGTTTTCTTTAAATAAATTTCTTTGACTGAGTTTAGGGTGACCCGTCCGCAGTCTTACAGGTTGTGTCTTTGCAGTTATTTCTGTAGGGATATTTCAGATAATACCATAAAGGTTTTATATTTTTCAATTTATTTTTAGGAAACATCACCACATTTTTCCCCATTTTCTAATATTTTATTTTCATAATTCTATTAAATTAAAATTTAAAAGTTTACAAGCTGATTGAACAATAAAAATCCAATTATTTGCAAAAGTTTCCAGCTTTTCGGATTTTAATAAAATTTTAAAATGATAATTATTTAATATTATTAGTTCTATTCTGAACTTTGAAGGTAGTTCGTCTGATACAATATTATAGAAGCAGTCGTCTAACTAACGACGCGATTGTTAAGTATATTCGGATTTGTTCAAGTTTAATTTACACAAAATGATTTAACTTTGCGACATTTCCAAATAATTAGTTAATTTATATGCTTTTTTACTTATTTTACTTTTATTTACTTTTAATTAATATCCTTTTTTGCATTGTTGAAATTAGCTTTTGAACTGTCAAGTTCCAATATTAATTACTCTATCGATCAAGCAACAATAATTTGGCAAGGCCTTTCCCGTTTTTGTATTATTTGTTTAAAATCAACTCAGTACGTTGAGAAAAACCGGGGCTAATTAGTAAAAAAGGTAAGTTGTTATAAATACATATAAATAAATAAATTTGTAAAAAAAGACGCAAAACATTACTGCGGTAAAATCCGGCGTATGGCCTCAGCATGACTATGCACCTTTCTACTACATTAAGTTTATTTAAAATATTCTGAAATACTCAACTTGCATATTAATTTTGAAGTAGGTAATTATTGATTTGAAAATTTATAAAAGTGGTTTTTATATTACAAATAATATTATTATGTTTTAATTACCGAGTTCTTCTTTCCAACATTTTGTTGTTGTTCTCAATAAAATCAAATAATAATCAACTCTTAGGTCTTCAAATCTTTTTTCAAAATATTACGGTTATAACTTCTAATATTTATTTTACGAAATCCTCTCAGTTATACTTCTTATATTTCTTTGATTTGAAATGAAAATATTTTAATCTTTTATCGTATCGATAAATAATTATCTCTTAATGGTTATTTATAGATTTTCATTTAATTTTTCATTCATTTTTTTGTAGGTTGTAATCAGTTATTGAATGCATAATCATCGTTAGTATAATTTTTCGAAAACAATTTATAAATGTTGGTAATTAAAAATCGTTTTTTAGCACCCTTTCAAAATCACCTGCCACCCGTGTGCAAACTTCTATTTTTATTTCACATAAAAATACTACAGGAAATAAAAAAAAAATTAAAATTCCACCTATATAAACGTCGATCTAAAATTTATATCAGAAGCAAAATAAGCATTTTCAATCGAACGAACCACCGCAGCACCGTCTAAAGAAGTAGGTTAGATTAATGGCGAAACCGTGATACGGGTTAATGATAAATACACACAAAAAGTTTATATTATGGAATACTTTAGTTATTCAAAATTATGCGTGATATTTATGCTTTTAATTAAAAAATAAGTCCTAAAAAGTTTAACAATTTGATTCAAAAGGACGAGATAATGTATCGTTCCATGCGATATATTGGTTATTAAATACTTTTAATTTTTGAGGTTGCCTATTTTGTATAAAATATAAACAACATACAGTAGTAATTTATGCTTGTGAGGTTGGTACCACTTGCTTGTAACCTTTTGCCAAAATTATAGCGTTGATTATAAGTTTGGGAAAAATATTCAAATTTTTAAGATTTTTTCTTGTGCCCATTGCAATAATTCATTTTTTAGACCCTTATTTTTTGGAAATGAACAATAATGCAATTGCTTAGTAATGTAAAAAAAAAGTCTTGACTAACTCATATAATTATAGAAATTAGTTAGACCTATGATATCCAATTTGCAGAAAAATTAGATAAGTAATAAGTGAGGCCTCTATCTCACTTTTGGGCACTCCCTAGTTCAACTAAATTAAAAACTCTGTTATGACGCACTTGGTCCGGCTCAGTTTTAATTTGTTTAGTTTTATCAAATTGAACTATACTTAATTTTTTATCATAAAGTTCAGTTTTTCGGTATAGGCACGGATTAATCCTCAAGTTTTCTTAGCAGCCGCAGTTGGCGTCGTGGGTATAAATAGAAATATTTGAAAAACTAAGTAAATAAAGGAGATAAATTACTGGAAACAATATAAATTGAGTAAAAAAATTTAACAAGGAAATTGTGACAAGCTAAATACGTTAAGAGAATTTTAAATGTACAATTTTAATTATAATTCAAAAAAATATATAATTTATTAACAACTACTGCCCCAATTAAAAACAGAATACACGCTGCTTCATTGTTCTAATGTTAACAAAAAAGAGCTGGATTTGGGAATATAAGATATTATAAATAATATCAGATACCACAAAATTCTAAAGTAATTTTTTAATTTAAGTTAACCTAAAAACTGGCGTTTACATCCTTCTATTCAATTACATACGTCTTACATAAAATTTTGATACAAATACTTACATATACCTACTACTCTAATATTTTTCCATTGGGATTTTGGATTGCTTTTTTGGATCAATATAAACAAGCTCCTACAAGATGTTATGCCTGAAATATTCTAAAATCTTCATATCCACTTCTTCCATTTCGTCAGCATAAATTGCCTAAATCGAACAAGAAAAAAAACTCGTTTTATTTTTTTCTATTATAATAATTTAAAAAGTTTTCAATACTTTACTTATTAAATAAAGGTTCAAGGTGGCTGAAAGTTTAAGGTAATCATTGAATTTTTTTTAGAAATTTCAATTAGGATAGAAGTAATTAAACATTTTTTTCCTTAAAATGAGTAATAGTGACATAATATTAAAGTTTGGCGATATAATTATTTTTATGTCAATTTTGCTTTCATGTTTGAAGCTTAATTCATAATTTACAGGTAGCTGCTGCAATACATCAAATAACTTTTAATATTTATACAATTATTCCTTACTTAATTATAATTTTTTATTCTGGCTTTATGCTTACATCATTGTAAAAGAATTTTTTAATTAAATTTATTTTACCTCACTTGAATGGTTTAAAATGTTTAATGTTCTCTCTTTCATTTTCCCTTCTCCAATTCAATTGTAATTATCAGGTTGTGCTAATGAATGTTGTAGTACTATGTTTAAAGTTTCTGGGCATTTTTATTTTTAAAATACAGTAATTAAAGTAAAACAAAAATTTAAATTGGTGTTGCACAAACGTTTTTATTCAAAATAAAACAAACAGGTAAATAAACAAATTGCTTGTCGGTTCCGCGTTTCATACTGAAAGTAGAAATGTGAGAAAATTTCGTGACCGACAGTGGTACTTTTTGTAAAGCGGGGTGGTTATTGATAGGTTTAAATTTAGTTTCACCTATAAATAGATAAAAAAGTAAACGGATTCCAAATAAATTTAGTTGTTGTCTTTGCAAGTACTTATCTCTTTAAATCGTTTACTTTATGGGTAAAAGTGGTAGCTTTTATGTATGTTATTCCAATTGATGCATCAGATGCACTAGTAAATATTAGGAATATTCAAATCCTGACAACGGTGGCATTTGACCTACTGTTCTCTTTGAATATGAGAATTCAATTGGAATGTTTGATTTACTATTTATTGCTTTTTTTGTTATCAGTCTGATGCATCCAAATTACCGTGAAGTCAAATCGAAATGCAGCTCTCAGAGGGAATCGTTTGAATTCAGTTAATTAGAAAATTGCTAATTAACCAAGGCAAAAAGCCATTTGAGGAGATAATTGTGATCACTTTGGACGACAAGATTCTTTCTCACCGCAAATTAATGCAAAATCATTAACCATTTGAAGTTTTTAGTAAAACGAGACCAGATATTAAAAGTTATAAATGTTCAACGTTTGTTTTGTTTGCCAATAGGTAAAATTTGGAAGTAAATACTAAAATTTTTGACAATCAAACGGTAGATTGCTTTAAAAAACAAATTTGAATCCACAAAATTGACTATGTCTTCACTTCTGTCAATGGCACTTCTGATTGATTGCTTGGAAGTTATAGGGTGCAGCGTTTCAAGCAAACTTGCACAATAAATTGCCAACATTTCTTGCAATGATTAGAATTATTGGTACAACTGACGTCGAGTTAAAAATCTAACATTTTCAATGTTACAATTTTCTAATTGGTCACTGTACTTCTAATAGACTCAAAATGACAAGTTTTAAAAGTAACATCATATCGCTTGCTATTTTGAGTAATTAATACAAACATATATTTTTAAAACAACCCTCCATAATTAGTGATAAGATTTATATTCAAGTTTTAAGGTTCCATTTACACGACTACGTTTGTTTCAATATTCAACCGGCAGACATGCAAAAGCCATTTGTCGAAAGGTAGTGAACATAAAATTTTCTTTTTTGAAGTCGTCGTAAAATTAAAAATATCTATCTGTCCATTTAAAAACCCATTTCAAAATTTTTGACAAGTGTAAGATATAAAAAGTGTAGTACTTAAATAAAAAACCGCACCTTAAATAAAGCTCTACGAAAAGCACTTTCTGTAACGTCTATTTGACATCATAAAATCTTCTTTTGAATTTTTCTACTTCGCTTACCATCGCGTATCCTAACAGAGTGACTTGTGTTATTGACATCAATTATTTCTTATTATTATATACGTAATGGAATCGTTTTGTTATTACTAATTTCATTTTATATCAAGGCGAAAGTGTCGTGTCAAATTCAGTGATTTGTTAGGTTTATCGGAAGATATTGTTAATTAGGATGTCTTGGAACGACTTGTTTACAAAAAATTTTTGATCAAACATTGGAAGCTTTTACGAAAAATAACAAAATTAATAAATGAATTTGGAGCAAAAAGCAAAATAATGAATCTTCGCGCTTACTAAAGAGGCAGATTCATCGACACGATAACAACTAAAGTTTAATACCTGGAAATTGAGTTTTGCTCAAAATGAGAATAGGTAATATGCAATAGATTGATAAGTCTTATCTTTTCATTAATCGAGCAAGTTTTAGTTCAGTGCCTGCAATCTTTCCTCAAAATCCTAAGTACTACCTCCATTCTGATAGTGTAAAACACTTCAAAACTGAAATCGCTCTTCTTGTACAACTGAAAAACAAATGATCAGTCAGATTAGAAAATTTATAATTTTCCAGCTTGTTTTCTTAATCTCGACAGAAAAGAACTTGTAAAACATGTCCAAAACTTTATAAAACAGGAAACTTTCAGTTAAAGGTACAGAGGAAATAAATAAAGTTCCATCACTGTCTCTTGCAGATATTTAACTCTCCAGAACAAACTGAAAACTTTCTAAAAAAATAATTATTAGACATACATAATTATTATGAGGCTTACATTTTTAATTAAAATTTTGCGGAAAACTAAGAACCCAAGAAAACGTGATATAAAATCTTGATAAAAGAAGAAATCAATAAAAAAAATTGCATTTTCTTTCCAATAAATACAGAAATGACTTGTAACTTTTTTTTATTAGGATTAAGTGGAGTTTCATTCTTTTTGTAAACTTTTATCATAGCGCTATAGCGGTATAATTTAAGGGTTCTTATGTTTGTTACTTATTTTTAGGTTTTCCTTATATTAGGTTATCTCTGATAGGTTTACAGATTGTTTTGTTACGGGTCATATTTCAATATTTAATTCTGTCGACTCATATAAAATTTTGTATTCATGCAGCTTTTATGAAAACAGTTTGTGACTGTGTGTCTAACATAAAACCGAATATTCAACTAATGCCACACTGAAAGCGGTTCTGTAATTGACTTCATACGGAAAATTTTGCAAAAGCTATTACGTAATATTATATGCACATTGCTATTTTAATTTAGCTCTGATAAACAATAATGTCAAAAATAATACAGCCCTCCAAGCAACAACCCTTTTTTGGGTTATTTTCCTAAAATTAAAACATATTTATTGCAATGCGGTCAATACATAATCTCGTAGGAGTACAATAATAGTAAATCAGGTCACAACGACAAAAATCAATTACAATATTTTTCCTTTATTTCTATTGCACATAATTTAATAATAGATTTCGACAAGCGGAAGATTTTTAAATTTTACGACGAAAATATTGCAACAAAGGAAGTTAATTCAGATTTATGTTTCTTTTATTTGTCTCAATATTATTTGCGACCCTTATCCTTGTAACCCACATAACATAGACTACGAAATAAAATTTTAGACAAAAAAGTTTAAGTTCCAAAAGCTGATCATTCAAAAAACCGACACGACTACCCTGACGGTTTTTACTAGCCTATCCAACTATATCATGGCATGTCAGAAACATTTACAAGTTGATTAATGTAATGGAAATTTATACTTGATAAATATTTAACAGTCTACTTAAAATTCCGAAATTTGAAAATCATAAATTATTTTGAATAATATAGGAATTCGTTTTTGATAATTTAATGAATTAGAATGACAAACTTTTTTACCCCAACAATTTTTTGTATAAGTCTGTAGTCAATTTGGTTCTTTTTGAATATAAATTGACTTGTCAGATGATGTAGCATCAAATAAGCAATATTTTTTGTTACTATTCACTAAATCTGATATAAAAACCATCAAAAGTTCCAAATTACAATTTTTAACTCGGGCTCTGTGAAAATGCATCTGAAAAAACTAAAATTCTTTACGACTAACGAAACTTGGTAATATATTTTTAGAAGAGAGGAAATTAATAAAGCTTGTACTATAATTTTAAGCACGAGTTAATGATCCTTTTTATTTAAAATGTCACTTCCAGTAGAAAAATTTAAATGTTTATTTTAAGTGGATAATTGATGAATTACTGCACCTTTAAATTTAAAAGTTTTTAACTTACGAACTCCCTAAAATTAATTTAGCGGAGACTGAAGTTACTTAATGATAAAAATTAGGTTTATACTTTTTTACTTTTTGAAGTCTATCGGAATACTCGGGAGTGTTTTGAAAGTTCCTGCTTTATTGGACAACAAAATTAACTTTTCTAGTTTCTCAAAAAACTTGATGATTATAATCGATTCGGGTAATGCTACTGGAAAAGTACAAGTAATAATTAGTTTTATTGGGTAGGCGACGTGAAACCACCCCATTAATTATATTTCCCTAGAAAGTCATCTTCGGCTAAGTTTCAGCGGCTACGCACTATATTGTCATGTTTTGAACCTCCTCGTATGAGATTGCGACAGGGATGTGAATTTTTTTTAAATCTAACTCTACCCTGAGAAGTATGTCCCAACAGATGGATCTTTGTTATTTGTTTTTAATTTTAATTTCTGCTTTTGGTTTGCCGGACAATAAAGATGCAATAAATCAGTCATCGGAATTCCATAATGTTTATCATTATTTTCCCTTGTGAAAATCATTTGAAGGAATGAGAATTAGATCTTCTCAGATGAACAACTTGGTTCACGGAGGCAATTCCTATAGGCGTGCGGAATAATTTTAGTTGATTTTAGTTGTTAATTTGTACAGTTTTATTTTTGAAAATTTTATTTATGTGAAGCGTATTTGTGTTATTTGTAAATTGAGTGTAAATAGTTGAAATTTTGGAAGTGGACAAGAGACATGCGCACGGCGCAACAGTGAAAATTTATAGAGCATTGCAACGTCAGGGGGGAGTGCAATTTTGGAAAAAGGAGGCGAGCAAGCACAAAACGGCTCAAGAGGGGCTTTTGAGTGTTAGCGCCCGTAGGTGTAACACGTATCCGATTTGAAGGTGCTATAAATGCAAAGCCAAGTTAGTGTTTAGTTATTGAAGATAAGTTGATAATTGTGATAATTCTACCTGAATGAAAATTGAGACTGTGGATGTGGAATTTAGAAAAGCCAAGCAGTATTTTTAAAACGAAGCTGTTAGAAAATTTTGTACATGTCTTGAAGCGGTTCAACGTTGGAACGCCACGATGCCTTCCTATGGATGGTAAAAATTTTAAAGTTTATTTTCAATTATTTTCTTAAATTGCATCGAATATTACTCTACGTTTTGTAATCCAAATTTACATTTTTGTAATTCGTGATTGCTACAAGAATTACAGAACTTTGAATTCATGCGCGCATCTACACATGGTTGAATTTGTTGACCATACGACGAAAACATTTGTTGCGTAGTGGACAACCTCATTTTATAACAACAAATGTGCGATTATTTTATGTTTGATTTTGAATTGAATTTTGTATGATTTTGTAAATAATTTTATGTCTTGTCCGATAACTGTGAAAGTGCAGGACAGTTTTGATTTGATTAAATGTCACTTTCACGGTTATTTGATCTGTAGGAATTTGACTGTAGTCATAATAGGCTTCAGAGAAGGTCTAATATTTTGTTTAATTGTTTATGGGATGACTGATTTATTCGTCGAATTACATTTTGTTTGCTATTATTTTATGAATTTTATTTTTCCACCAAATGATAAGTGTCCATCATTGGGACGTATGACTCCATCACTGAGCTAGCGGGTAAATTTTCATTATTTTTGCAGAGGTATAAAAGAAACCTTGGCGGGAAATCTTCGGTTTCCCGCAAAAGCTTTTTTATCATTGCATCTAAATTTGGCACACGAACGTGGGGCTTCAGTTTAGCAATCCACATCACCCTGAGAGAGTCTAATTTTTGCAAATTTGATAAAAATAAATTTTACACACAAACTTAGCCCGTTTTTAGTAACTCACATTTACCCTGAGATAGACTTTAAAATTTTAAAATTAGTAACTTTAGAAATTGTTGCCACCCTGATTTCATTAAACTCATGCAAAACATGAGTGACCATGAGGGAGAAACTGTTGAGAATAGGGGGGAAGAACCAGAAGGTTTGCAACAGGCGTTAGGATTTGAAGATAGTCCGATTTTCAATATACCCCAAGACAGAGAGAGTACGAGAAGGGGAACGGAACAAGTTGAAAAATGTGATAAATTTGGTATATCTCA
Source organism: Rhagonycha fulva (assembly GCA_905340355.1). Classification (NCBI taxonomy): domain Eukaryota; kingdom Metazoa; phylum Arthropoda; class Insecta; order Coleoptera; family Cantharidae; genus Rhagonycha; species Rhagonycha fulva. Next base: position 45,298,187 of record HG996556.1, read on the forward strand.
ACTTAGGGACATGTTTGAAGAACTTAAAAAGGATATAAAAAGAGATAGTGAACAGAATTTTGAGAGATTAAAAAAAGATAGTGACGATAAATTTATGAAAAATAACCAAAATTTAGAGGGTATAAATAAAAAATTTGAGGGATTAAAAAAAGATAGTGACGATAAATTTATAAAAAACAACCAAAATTTTAAGGGACTAGACGATAAATTTGAAACTATGGATGATAGATTAATCATTGTTAACCAAAATTTTGAAGGATTAAATAAAAGAATTGAAGAAGGAAATAAAAACATTGAAAATAAAATAGAAGTCCTCAGTAACAATTTAAAAGGTTTCGATGAAAATGTGCGTGCAAAGTTTGATGCTGTAAACAAAACAGTAGATGACAAACCAATAGAAGTTGTCGAAATTATTACAGAAGTAACCTGCCAAAGCACTCAAATTAGGGAGGAAAAGTTGATTTCCTCAAGTTTTCCTGTTAAAGAGGAAATCTTGGAATCTGTTAATATTGCAAAGGTAGCAACTTTTGAGACTATCAACATTTTATTTAAAATAAAAATTTTCTCACGTAGGGAAATTAGGAGGATAAGATGGAGGAAGTTAAGAACCAAAAGGAAACTTAGATTTATAAAATTTTTTAGAATAAACAAAAATAAAAGAAGTAGGGATGAATTTAAAATTAAGGTATTTAAAAATAATTCAGACAACGAAGCAATAGCCAAATTAGAATTTCATAAAGTAGATGATAGGGTGAGAATACAAAAAGAAAATTTTGAATATTTTATAAAATTAAATCTAGAAAATTTTAACGAAATTAAAAATAAAAAAGTTTCAAAATTAGGAAAAGTAAAATTTCTTTATAACTTAGGAAAATCTAGGAAAAATAAAAACAAAATTAGGAAAGGCTCGAAATTAAAGAAACTAAAAATTGTTTATAAATCAGATATTCCTCGGAGGAGGAAAATAGTAAGTAAGACATGGTTGACCGCCATGTTAAAATGGTCATATCGCCGAGCAAGGTGGAAAAAAGAGGGTTAATTGATAAACCCCCAATTTAATAAAGACCAGGGAAATTAAAGATTTAACTAAAGATAACCGCAATAATTTTGGAAATTGAGATAAAATTAAAATTTGTAAATATGACGATTCAATCAATTATAATTAAAATTTGTAAATTTGATAATTAAACAGAAGCTACCAGAATTTAATAATAAATTTGTAAATTAGATAATGATTTTGGAAACGAATACAATGTTTTAGGTAATTTAAAATTTAATAATTTAAACAATTTAGTACACCATAGTAAATTTGAAATTCAGACATTAGGCAGAATGAAGTTTTGGAATGGTATTAAGTAGTTTTAATGAATTGAGAGTTTTTCTGGAAAATTGATAAAATTTAAGGTGGATAAATTACAACAAAATTTAATGATGAAATTGGATATCGTATTTAAGCAATGAAGTTGAATGATTTGATTGAAAAATTGATGATTATGGAAAGAATTTGTCACTATGAAATTTTGAGGTTTAAAAATTATGGAATTTTATTAAGAAAGAATTTTGAGGAAGTTGTAATGAGGTTTTAAGGATTAATTAATTGATTATAAGAAAGTTTAGTAGGGAAAATTTGTATTTAAAATTGAATATTATTGATGATAAGGGTGGTGAATTTAGAAGAATTAATTGATATTATGTAAGTAAGTTTTTAAAAATAAATTAAGTAATAGTGAAGGATTTAATTAAGTAAAAGTCAGTCAAAAGATTGGAAAAGTTAATGCCATTGCAAGGATACGAGAAAGGATGGAATTGTTGAATATCCACAGGGAAAAGCTTAAGATTTTGAAAATTTGTGAAATAATTGTGATAAAATTAAGTCTGCCAAGTTTGAAAATTTTGAAGTCAATTATTAAATAAAATTTGAAATTGTATTCGTAAGAGAAAAATTTTGAAATTTGTAAATAAATTCTGTAGTTTAATTTAGGTTAGGTAGTAATTAATAGGAATTAAGAGGGACAAAATCATAAAATAAAAATAAAAAGTTTCAGAAAGTTTAATATTAATTTAGTTATTTTAATTTGAATTTATAAGAGGGATGTAAACAATTAGTTCATAAGTGAGGATTTACGCAAATAGTTTTTGTTAACAAAACATGAGTTGGGGTGTTTTTCTCCAGTTCACTTTGGTGAACTGTCAAAAATCAAAGAGGGAGATGTCATGTTTTGAACCTCCTCGTATGAGATTGCGACAGGGATGTGAATTTTTTTTAAATCTAACTCTACCCTGAGAAGTATGTCCCAACAGATGGATCTTTGTTATTTGTTTTTAATTTTAATTTCTGCTTTTGGTTTGCCGGACAATAAAGATGCAATAAATCAGTCATCGGAATTCCATAATGTTTATCATTATTTTCCCTTGTGAAAATCATTTGAAGGAATGAGAATTAGATCTTCTCAGATGAACAACTTGGTTCACGGAGGCAATTCCTATAGGCGTGCGGAATAATTTTAGTTGATTTTAGTTGTTAATTTGTACAGTTTTATTTTTGAAAATTTTATTTATGTGAAGCGTATTTGTGTTATTTGTAAATTGAGTGTAAATAGTTGAAATTTTGGAAGTGGACAAGAGACATGCGCACGGCGCAACAGTGAAAATTTATAGAGCATTGCAACGTCAGGGGGGAGTGCAATTTTGGAAAAAGGAGGCGAGCAAGCACAAAACGGCTCAAGAGGGGCTTTTGAGTGTTAGCGCCCGTAGGTGTAACACGTATCCGATTTGAAGGTGCTATAAATGCAAAGCCAAGTTAGTGTTTAGTTATTGAAGATAAGTTGATAATTGTGATAATTCTACCTGAATGAAAATTGAGACTGTGGATGTGGAATTTAGAAAAGCCAAGCAGTATTTTTAAAACGAAGCTGTTAGAAAATTTTGTACATGTCTTGAAGCGGTTCAACGTTGGAACGCCACGATGCCTTCCTATGGATGGTAAAAATTTTAAAGTTTATTTTCAATTATTTTCTTAAATTGCATCGAATATTACTCTACGTTTTGTAATCCAAATTTACATTTTTGTAATTCGTGATTGCTACAAGAATTACAGAACTTTGAATTCATGCGCGCATCTACACATGGTTGAATTTGTTGACCATACGACGAAAACATTTGTTGCGTAGTGGACAACCTCATTTTATAACAACAAATGTGCGATTATTTTATGTTTGATTTTGAATTGAATTTTGTATGATTTTGTAAATAATTTTATGTCTTGTCCGATAACTGTGAAAGTGCAGGACAGTTTTGATTTGATTAAATGTCACTTTCACGGTTATTTGATCTGTAGGAATTTGACTGTAGTCATAATAGGCTTCAGAGAAGGTCTAATATTTTGTTTAATTGTTTATGGGATGACTGATTTATTCGTCGAATTACATTTTGTTTGCTATTATTTTATGAATTTTATTTTTCCACCAAATGATAAGTGTCCATCATTGGGACGTATGACTCCATCACTGAGCTAGCGGGTAAATTTTCATTATTTTTGCAGAGGTATAAAAGAAACCTTGGCGGGAAATCTTCGGTTTCCCGCAAAAGCTTTTTTATCATTGCAATATAGTGTTTGACACTCGAAGAAGAAGAGGAATTAGTTTTAAAATATAGTTATTATTAAACTACCTGAAACAAATTTAAAAATACTTTGGAAGTATTTTTAGTGATACTAAGCAAAATAGTCGATCATGGCTTGTTTGTTATCATGGTCAATTATTGAACGTACTTGCACTAGAATTTAATTAAATTGCAACACTGAAAAGTTTTATTTGCTCTTGAAAATGTAGCCATAATTTTTGGCTAACCGCCATTATCTTCAATTTGAAATTCTTTTACGCAAGCGTTTTTTTAGCAAATAACTAAGGAAAAATAATGGGCGCCATGCAATTCATTAAAACTGAAAAGAAACAATTAAAAATTAAGAACATGCAAAAAAATTGTAATGCAACTTGCCCATAAGACATTAATCTATTCTCAGCTTGTGCATGTAATGTATAGCTACAAATAAAATTGATTACACTTTAAACCATGTCAAACAGATTGCGAGTTTTTATCCTCAAATAACCAGAAATAAGTTTTAAAAACACAAAGGCCATTTACATATAAAATTACAAACAAAACATATACAATGCAACTACTGGACAACGCAGACAAAATCTATTACTGCAAACAAACTTGAAGTTGTTACAGATAGCAGGTGGGTACTCAAATAACCTTAAATCTAAGAGTAACGGTTGGAGCTGAAATTTCCTGGCTGACTTCCAAGGTGTTAAAAATATTGCATTTCTCCAAAAACTTGTCATACAAAAGTCACAAACATAATACAACTACAAATAGTGCAAAATATATTATGAAAAGAATAAATAAGACATTAATTATAATAGCAGCTTTTAAAAATGGATTATGTACCTACTAAAAATAGTACGACTTGAAACTCACTACATAAAATTCAAACTGGAGATGAAGGTGGTAAAAGATGAAACAAATTAATTACACCGTAGCTATCGAAACATTGCAGTAGCTTCCTTAAATTTCAACATTCCAAGTGATGCTAAATAAACTATCAATTTTATTGCTAAAACTCTCATGGTGGGTTTCACAAAACTGTTTTAGAATTTAAGCTATAAGTTAAATAGTTAAACGATATAGTTATGATTATAAAATTTGTTAAACTTTAAATCACTAAAAGGGTAGATTAATAAATACCCATGTTTGTATGTACCCATACTCAATCAATTAAAAATTGATATTACCGTTAGGTACTGATTAGGTACTGATTAGTTTGATCTATCAAACAGCACAGTACTAAATTTCAAACTGATTCATAGGTTAGTTATTGTGTGGTAGCCAGTTTTATCAAACTCTTTAAAATACGTCTCTGTTTTGGCGATATTTTTTTATTTAAGCTGAATTTTTGTCCCTCAAGCCATGTTTTCATGTTAAGAAATAGAAAAAAGTCAAAGGCAGGTGCGGCAGCAATTCGTACTGTAGTTCGTGCAATTTGGGCTCTTTATTGTAGTACTGTCCCGTGATTGTTCTTTCTTTCTACAAAAAGTCTATGAGGATTATTCTCATCAAATGCCAAAAGATCGTGGTCATGACCTTCGTGGTCGATGAGACGGTCTTTACCATCTTTGGAGCAGATTTGCCCAAAAGAATCTATTGTTTTGGCTGTCGCTTAATCTCTGGCGCATAATAAAATATTCAGGTTTTTCTTCCTTCCAAAAACTCTAGCAAATGCCTAAAGAGGTCCAAACACTGCTTTGGCATTGACAGTCGTATCTGCTTGTTGTTCGCCGTGAGTAATTGCGGCACCCATCAGGCCGACATCTTTCTCACACTTAACTTATGGTCAAATATTCATTACCGTTCCGTACGACACGCCTACGGCCTCTTTAGTTCGGTGACCAACAAGAAATTCCTGAGACCTTTATAAAAGTTGAAACTCATTTAACTGTTACTTGAACAACACGGTTATAAGAGTTTGTGATTCCCTTTAACAATTTTTTGTTGAATTAAAACCGAAGTTATTGTCTTGCATTATTTAGGTAGACGCAAGCAAAAACCAATCAAATTAAAGAATATTTTAACCATAGAAAGGTTATAAGAAAGTACTTCAATCTGATTTGTTCTTTCCAGCCTCTACCCTTCAAGCAACGCAAAGCAAGAACTTAAATGTGAATGCCGTTTAAAAATATCCGCCTGTGTTGAATTACATAAACAAATTACTTAAAGTTAGGATATCTCATATTTCTGTTTTAAGAAATTTTAAGTCACGAAAATTGGCTCTATAAAATACACGAATTATTACGAGGTAATCAGCCAAACTCAAAAACATATTATCTGATAAAAATCGACATTTGTGGGAAATTATTAAATTAACAAAATTTCCAACCAAATATCGAAAACAACATGGAAAATGTCTAATAAGATTTGAATTCGATCAATATCTATATTTGTAATTCGTTGCGTTATTTCAATTAAAATATTTCAAAGTGCGTGCTAAATATTGAAAAAATTTAGATTTCACAAAATTTAAATAGTTCCTTACGAGGAAACTGCACTTTTAGATCAAAATAAAAGTTATTTTTAAACAATAATAATAATAAATTGAAAATTTAAATTTTTACTGGAAAATGGTCGCATTGATGTGTTCATTCTCGTAAAACTTGTATAAATATAATATTAAAATTTGGGGTGGTACTTTAAACCTAAAAAGTGCAAAATTTAATTAATTATGTGTAACAATTTTGTAATTAAAATTTATTGAAAAAATTTAAAAAAATTTATTGAAAATGGTCGCATTGATGTGTTCATTCTCGTAAAACTTGTATAAATATAATATTAAAATTTGGGGTGGTACTTTAAACCTAAAAAGTGCAAAATTTAATTAATTATGTGTAACAATTTTGTAATTAAAATTTATTGAAAAAATTAACTAAAATTTCTAGTATTCTGAACGCAGTGGCTCAATCTTTTACAGCATAAGCAAATGTAGTTGATTTACGTCCAGTTTTGGACCAGCGGAGTGAATGCTTTTAGTTGTTTGCTATTGTACTAGCAGGATGCATGGTACGGCAATACTGTAATTTTGCCTTTTTTGAAAGCGAATAATATTTGTTCAGAAAATAATTTTGTGCAATTTACTAGCTTTAAAAATTCAACGTTTCATTTTTGTAATTGTAAAGAACGAGAGTCTTTATTTCATCAATTTAATTTTACTTTTGTTATAAAATTATTAAAATCACACCTGATGATTACAAAATTTAAGTGTTAGAGAATTTATACATTACATTTTATTAAGGAAGAGGTAAACACGAGGGTAAACATTACAAAATTTTACCTGGATAAGGAGATTATCACGTTTTATTGATTATCGGTTGATTTACAACGCATTCTTCACGGAAATTTGTTTAATAATTAAATTTTCACAAACTTTTAAAACAATTTAAAAAAAAATTATCCGCGAGGCGACTTGAACAGTAGAAGCAGAGTAAATTTTAGCTACCCCGCATGGGAAAATTAAATACACTAGAAAAAATATAAAAATAAAACCAGTGACGTACCTACTATTAAAAAATTTTATTTTTGACTTGTAAAAATTTACAAAATTATCGAGCTGAATAGTAAATGTGCTTTGTGATGTTGTATAGTAGAAAATTAAAAAAAACTGTGTGATTCACTATTTTTAATTGCATAAACACGAGAGTACAGGCACATCTAAAGGCCAGCACAGCAAGCTACATAATAAAAAAAAAATATTTATACGTTAGTAAAACTAGCACAGCCAAAAAAACAACACAAAAGTTAGAATTAAATAAAAGACCTCAAAACTTAAACTAAGTTGAATAAGAAGAAAAATTAGAATTATGGTTAAACTTAGAAAATCAGGTTTATTAATTTCTAATAAATTGTTATTACCCTGTAGGGGATAGTTTCTCGAGAACAATATACACCAGATAATTATTTATTACAAACGTTTCAATCGCCTAGTATGATGTTTACTCATACGAAAACCCTATGTCCCACAACAATAAACTCTAAGCTAACATGAATTTCACTATCGACAGAAACTTCCAAAACAAACAGGCAGATGTTAAATTAAAAATATTAGTTTATAACAAAACACAAAAAATTTAATTGAAAATTAATAATATTGTTAAGGAAAAGTTTACATATTTTGTTTATTTTAAAGCTACGAGATAAATTTCTTTCTTCAAATATAGCAATTATTGGAAAAGTTTACTTTGTAATTTTTTATGTAATAAAACGGAACGAATAAGTAGAGAAGCTTTAACAGATTTTAAATTTGAGGTAGGTACTTAAAAGTTAATATCCTATTAAGGATAATTTTCAGTTAATATTTTCCGAAGTTTTCTGGGTCAAGATTATTCGATTCGGTTAATAAATGAAAATCGTGTTAAGCTTAAAACTGCCAAGTGTTTTTTATGTGTGTATTAATCAGGTAATATTTGCTTGCTATTAATGAAAGCAACTGGAAAAAAATAGGCACGTTTAGAATTCCAACATTAAAAACATAATTAATTGCAAAGGCATGTTACCTACCTTTCTGGGTGAAATTGAAACTTAATGTTGTAAATTTAGTCGACAAGCTTAAACTTAACTTGTACAGGAACTGTTGTAGAAAATGTGTGCTTGCATTGTCCAAAGTCAGGGACTTCTTTACTTAATTATAATTTATTAATGGGTACTACTTATTTAAAGTACGTTAGTTACATTTGCATTCTGCCACTTAGGTCTATTAAAATTACATTATTCATGGTTTTGTACTGTAAGCTGTTGTTTTACACGTACCTAGGTAAGTTCAAATTGAGGTTACCATCGATCTCAATCTTGAATGGCAACATTTGTATGCAACGTCTCGTTTGGATAAGCCAACAAATTGAGATATTTTCTCAAATGAGGCAACATTATTAACACAAAAATTTATATGTAGAGAACACTTTACTTCATAACGCAAAATTTCAAGTTAAAAGTCGTAATTAAATCTATTTGCTGAACCTTTGTGTTTAATAAGTTAAAATGTAATTAGCGGTAATTAGAAAAATACCAATTATGAATCAAATTAGGTAAGGTTCTTAGATTGAACAAAATTTGGGAAATTAATTAAAATGTAATTAATAAATTTATCTCAAGTGTTTAAATTTTATATCCGGAGTAAAATTAACGTTAGACGCTCAAATGTTATAGAACATGATCATAATTTTCCAAAAATAATGAATGGTTAATTAATTATTAATGAACAAGTAAAGCAATTCAAAATCAAGTAAACGCCAGATAAGCATAGGCGGAGTTTATGGGGGGCTTACAGGTGTGAATTAGCACCCGTAAATTAAAGAATTTAATTTTAAAAGCATTCAGATTTTATATTTTCTAATCCAAAAACATATATAATCAGAAAAATTTATAAAAAATAAAATGTATTGAACTATTATGTGCAATATACATACCATAATTTATTATTATGTAAGATTTCGCTTATTTTAATTTCATTTAAAGTTGCATTTCACATTTGCATCACAATCAGTCGCATTTGAATTACCAGGGAGTTACATTTCTGTCACAAGAAGTCATCGTTGAATGGTAATGAAGTACCATTGATGTGAACCAAAAATGTGCTACAACTTGAAGAATCTTAGATAGTTGGAAAGTTGTATAACAATAAAAATTACAATTTTTTGTAACAAGTCCTTTGTGCGTTTATGTTAAACTCTATCAAGCAGAAGGAGAATTCCCAAAAATTGTATAGTTGTCAAAGTAAAATATCATATATATCTACCCAATGACTGTTATAACTGAACCTTTAAAGACAACTTATCCGTGAGTTTATTTTCATTTACCTGTCCTATTATATTATGTATGAAGATATTGTCGTATTTCAAAAATGGCCCAAAACAACCAGAATTTTTTTTGAATCCAAAATAAAATTGTTAACTTTTGTTTCCTCAAAATTTGGAAAATGCTGTTAAATAATGTTTTGTATTGTTTAAAAAATGAGAATTACCTAAATTCTAATTATTCCTCTAGAAAAATTTTTATACTTACAGAAATCTTACTTAAACGAATGTAATTCATTGCGTTGAAAGTTCAAGGTTTATTTGATTAGAAAGGTTCTATTGTTTATTATGTAAGTCAGTCGTGTCCTTAGTATCTTTAATATTTAGTGTCTTTAATATTTGAATTGGCCTTATAACTAAAACATGTTCAATAGTTTAAATAATAAAACTTATGTTATGTTTGTAGGTAGGTACATATAATGCAAAAAAAAGTTATTAAATTACCTACACAATAATTTACGTAATAGTAATCTGCGTATTAGTAATCTAAATTTTAGAACCCAATTAACCAGGATTTACAATATCTAATTGGCAAGGAGTTGAACCTTGATGTTATTGGTAACGCTGCCTTTGTTGGGATCCGGTACTCCTTATAAAATTTAAAAAACATTGAATAGTGCAATAATATTAGCAATCGAAATGCTACAGCGTTAGAAAAATTTACTTTGTTATCTTTATTGAACACCTGTTGACCAAAATAGCCATTATATATTGTTACAATTCGACTGAATTTGGTGATTCCAAAACACAAATATTGTTCCACATGGACTACTACGAGTAAGTAAATTATTTACAGTAGGAGGTTAAATTATTAATTCTAAAAAAAATTTATGCTGGTTTTACAGTAGGTAATATTATTTAGTCAGGGCGCTACTAAACGAAAAATTAGAAAAAGATGGCAAATCACTAGACATCCAAATGATAAAACTAAACTAAATCAACTAACTGAAAAACTTAAATATCTTCTAAATGACCTTAAAAACAAATCTATCCAAAGCTATCTAGAAAACTTATCACCAACGGAAGCGACAGATTACTCATTGTGGAAAGCTGTCAGGAAGTTGCAGAGGCCAACAACTTTTGTACTGCCGATTAAAGGGACAGATGGCAAATGGGCAAGAAGCGACCAAGAAAAATCGGAAGTTTTTGCAGAACATCTGACAAGTGTCTTTCAACCCTTTCCACCGAATCAAGAGGAAGTCGAGATGAGCAACGTTGAAGAAAGAGAAGAGCCTCGTTGTAAGAAAAACAAACTGTTCAAGCTAAAAGAGGTCATAAAGGTTGTTAAATCACACTTATATCCTAAAAAGGCGCCAGGATATGATCTCATCACTGGTAAGGTTATAAAAGAGTTACCAGAAAACGGCATGAGATTGCTCACTTACATATTTAATGCTGCTATTCGCTTAAATGTTTTCCCAGCACAATGGAAGGTGGCGGAGATAATCATGTTACCAAAACCTGGTAAACCGCTTCAAGAACCCACTTCATACAGACCGATCAGCCTCTTGCCAATAATGTCGAAGTTGCTTGAGAGATTGTTGCTAAGGAGAATCCAGCCAATTTTGTTAAAGAAGAATGTAATACCAGACCATCAGTTCGGTTTTAGAAAGCACCATTCCACTATCGAATAAGTACACCGTGTGGTGGAAAAAATAAATGAAAGCCTTGAAAATAAAACATTTTGCACAGCCGCATTTATAGACATCTCCCAGGCTTTTGATAAAGTTTGGCATAAAGGCTTATTAATGAAAATTAAGCAATTGTTGCCTGAATACTATTTGCTCCTCGAGTCTTACATTATGGACAGAATGTTTCGAGTCAGATATGGGGAATCATACTCAAATCTCTACCCAATAAAATCGGGGGTACCACAAGGTAGCATATTGGGGCCAGTACTTTATCTGCTGTACACTGCAGACATGCCAACAACAGAGTATACGACAACCGCCACCTTTGCAGACGACACAGTAATAATGTCTTCTCATAAAAATAAAGATCAAGCATCTGCTCACCTACAAGAAAGTGTAGATATGTACCAGAAGTGGACGAAGAGATGGCGTATAAGACCAAACGACTCAAAGTCTGTACAAATTACTTTCACAACAAAGAGAGATAATTGTCCACCAATAACATTAAATGGTAGCACATTACCACAGGCTGCCGATGTGAAGTATCTTGGTATGCACCTAGATAAGCGTCTCACTTTTAATAAGCACATCTGGTCCAAAAGAAAACAGCTTGGTATTAAGTTTAGAAAAATGTACTGGCTCATAGGTCGAAATTCAAAGTTAACAGTAGAAAACAAGTTACTGTTATATAAATGTATTATAAAACCCATATGGACATATGGAATTCAGTTGTGGGGAACAGCAAGCAACTCAAATATTGAGATCCTCCAAAGATTCCAGTCGAAAGTGCTTCGCACCATCGTAAACGCACCGTGGTACGTACCAAATGATGTCATACACAAAGACTTAGAAATGAAAACAGTGAAAGAGGTAATAAAAGTGCACAGTGAAAAATATAAAGACAAAGTAAGTTACCACCCAAATAAGCTGGCAACGGACCTTCTTATAAACAACACACAGCGTAGACTAAAAAGAAATCACCCGTGGGATCTTCCAAGTAGATTTGCATAATATTTGTAATATAAGTAATGATGTATGATGGTAAAGTGAATGGACTTAACCTCTTCTGACAATATAAAAGCTAAACCATTTACTAAATGTTGTTGTTAAACAGATTGTAAATTTATAGGATGTCAATAAAAAAAAAAAAAAAAATATATTGTTACAATTCGACTGAATTTGGTGATTCCAAAACACAAATATTGTTCCACATGGACTACTACGAGTAAGTAAATTATTTACAGTAGGAGGTTAAATTATTGATTCATAAAAAAATTTATGCTGGTTTTACAGTAGGTAATATTATTTAGTCAGGGCGCTACTTTGGTTTCCAAGATAACCGAAAAAGTAGTTTATCTAAATTTTTTAGAGGGTTGTGAGAATGCTATTATTTTGGTTAGTTAGTTTTTATTAACTTTTATATTACTGTTATTACATTTCTATACCTCATAACCTGTCGATGAAGATTTTGTTAGATTTTCTAGTTCATTCAGTTGCTCAAATTTCATCACCCACGATTGAAACAAGCTATAATTGATTTCTATGGTTTCCCTACCTTCTGTACATTATATCTTACATTTCTAGTTTCTATTATGGAAATATTTGAAATAATTTTTACTAAAAAAAATTCATATTCATGTTTACATAATAATTAGTTTATAAATGAGGTACATAATACTATACACAAAATTGCTTTAATTTTGAGTAGATTCTAAAACAAAAATGGGTTTAATACCAGTTATGTTTACGTATCATATAGTTCAGCTAAACAAATATATCTTGGTTAAACTGCGAGAATAGTAACTTTCATTAACTTTAGCAAAGTTGGTTTGAAACTGACTCTTAGGTAAACACCATCATAGGGAATTGTTACAAACTAAGAAAATTAACTCGAACATTGGTTCTTACATTACAAATAAATCCAATTTAAACAATACCCAAGAGATCGATTCTAAAATAACTATAAAATTGTCATATACTGCTGAAGTTTAACAAAAAGCTAAAAGTTTTTTTAGTTCGGTTTTCTCTTGGACATTTTTTAAGAACTATAAAAATGTGGTTAGCATTCTTCTTCCCCTTTTATGTTTTAATAATAGCAGGACTCTTACAAAACAACCATAACAATATGTAAAACGTGAGCCTTGAAACGTTGCAAATTACATATGTATGAGGAATGTCCTTCCAAAATTCTGATACGCTCACCTACATACAACTCTCTTTCTACATATTTTATACCCTTAATACGGCCATCTTCTTTGGATTCTTCCATTGAATTGTCAATACGTGTAGGGATGCAGAAATGTGATAACGAATTGCAAATGTGTATACATACTAAGCGTCTCCAAATTGCACCCATAAAATATAATCTTCCACATAAAACCGAAAAAGCAAAATTTAATCTTAAAATATTGTATCATAAAATTAATTGATAAAAAGATAATCGTTACTAACAAAAATAAATTTCTACAAATGAGCAACTGTTGTGACAGCTTCCAGTAAAAGCAAAATATAAATGAATTATACCACTATATGATAAACATCATCCTCTTGGTTGCAATTATCCAATTCTTTTGTCGCAACAATTTAGATAGATAATGGTTCCAAACAGATAATAAAATTTAAAAGTTTTATGGGTTTGTCGAGTATTTTCGATGTGCTTTTACATTTGTTTAAATACATTAATTTATAGAGGAACCTTTTAAGCTTAGAGCTTTTTCGTATCATTTAATTGAAACTTTTAGATTTAACTCCCATGGCAACTTTAAAGTTACTAGCGAATGAATAATTAAATTATTTTTGTTAATACCCTGTACATTAAAACATTTCCAAAAAAAAGTCGACGAGGATGACCAATGCCTTCGTAATTTATGGACGTCGTCTTCAGACGCTTCTTTAATCTTTATCAAGTTCGGTAAAAAATATGGTAAATAAGGGGCTCACAGATGAATGCGTTAGAACGAAGTTAAGTTTAGGGGTTGAGCTTTATTTCCAGTTCTCCACTGAATAAATTCTTGAAGTTGAATTATTTTTGCGACTGCGTTTACACCGACTAGTTTCAGACAGTGATTTTTAACTGTTTTGTTCCTCAGGAAGGTAAATTGTTTATAGAAATTTCTAGAGAGTAGTAGTATCCAATTTTCTCTGGAGGGAAGTTGTATATCTCCAGGGTATATTTCCCTTGGCCTTTCCTTTGATTCTACACAGGAGGTTCAGATTACACGTCTGATATATACTACACAATTTCAGTGATGGAGTCCAAAAAATTGTTAACTTTGAATCAGTTTTTAAGTAATTACTTCGGAAAAACTGTGGATGTGAAAAAGTTAATAATACCAAAATCAATTTGCATTCTAAAAGCTTTAATCTGCTAAAGAACTGAGAAATAAGTCGAATTGGTGAATTAAGTGATTGAAGAATGTAATAAAATTGGATGGAATTTAAATCGAGAGAAGCTTGGAATGATTTATTGTAATACATAGATTTTGCTGTTTCAGCTGGACAATTCTTTGTAATACATAACACGTAAAGCCGTGAATGCGGTTTTACTTTACACTTATTTGTGTAACCTGTATCGTTGGTATTGTTTGATGTTTTTCAAACGTGCAAGGGAAGTAGATTTTGGTATAACTCGGGAATAAAAATTTGCAATAGAATAAAAATGAATTTCGTTGAGGCTATTTATTACAGAAAACTAATAAATTAAAAGGCAAATAAATAGAGCTATCGGTAAGATCGTAAAGTGCAAACGTCAATAAAAAGTAAAACGATGCCACTATCCACCCCGCTTTTAGCAGCACACTACAAAAATGTACAAATACTTGAAGCAATTTGTGATAAGTCCTTCCAAAGAGTTTCATGATAAAAAGGATATTGCAGAAAATTTTTCAAATCTTGCGCAAATATGGTTTGTGGATTCTATATTGTCACTTAAATGATTGAATCAAAGCTTTTGTAACAAAAAAATGTAACACTGAATTTAGTGTTTCATTTCTTCTGCTACATTTGTTTAATGGAAGTCCATGATCATCGCCCTGCTATTAGGAGAGAAATAATGGGGTGGCTCTTCTTAGCATTGTTCGTAAGCCCACAATTGCGTTAAAATTTTGACCCTCCCGAGATTCAAATCGAGGACGGCAGCATAAAATTACCACAATAAAAAATGGTCGAACCGGCGTAATTTCATTAATGTTGCAGTTACTTATCAAAAGTTACATTCAAGTATCCCTGTGTGAAACAGGACGAATCCAAAGGGCTAGAAAAAATTTAAGGAGAATCCTTTACCTTTTAGAAATTACAATGTTCAAAAGAAACTAAATTTATTCAATTTCTTTTTTCAAATTCCAATGCATTTTTTCTTGTTTCTAAAGAACACAATAAAATATTTTTTTTTAGGTAAAATAGTAAATACTTTGAAGCTATTCCGAACAGAAATTATTGTGATGCACAAATATTTCGACTTGTTGAAATGTTACAATAGAGTAATTAAAGCTTATTTTTAAATTCTCGTTGAAGAAGTTTGGAGTTTAACAGTTCGGATACCTTAAGGTTACTAATTTGAGCGTTCTCCATTGATCAATGAAAGTGTCAATGTTCGAAATGTAATTTTTAATTTTGTTCATCCTAAATAAAGTTTTATTGAAGTCAATTTAACTCGCGCTTGGTCTCCTCTTGTTAGCGTTAACGAATTTCAACATATTATTTTTCAAGCCTTTGATTTAATGGAATGTGAGTTACGAACTTAAAATTTATTTGCAACGGTTTTTACTTTTATTAACTTTCTGACTCTTTGTTGCATACCCACAGCAATTCAGCAGGACTCACACCCTGTTAACCATTACAACGCATTTTTAGGTTTCAGATTCTCAAAATATGGGACTTACAGTTGTTTTTTTCGTATCACTGATCTTTTAGCTTTAGTATTTTGTCACTTAAAATCCTAAATTTAATTACAAAAATTTTTACTTACAAATTTAGTGATTTGAGGAAACTTTACAATGTAAAACTTACCTTGATAACTGGGATTTCTTTAAAATGATGTGTAGCCACGGATTCAATGCTCTGCTCGACAGATAATACACATACGCCTCCGGAGATACTCGTTGAAGGAAGTGCTAGCTTGTCAGACGGTAGTGGTGTGTGAATCAAGATGGTAATTCAGATTGTTTCGTCCAAATTGAAGTACGACGGTTCAACTATGTATATAAATATCCTACTTTTATTTTACAACTGATTCATAAAGAAAGGTAGATAAAACAAGAAATTAAATCACCAATTAAAGAATCTCGTTAAGAAGTGTCCTGGATGGCTAGCCCGATGCCGGTGTACTAGAGCGCGGGTTACCCTAAACTTTATGTTATACAGAGCTTTTTAAAGTTAAAACAACTGGAAGGGCCAGCAGCTGAAAGATACAGAAACGCTGATTTCCTCGGAATCCGAGGAAGTGCTTATTGCAGTTCTACTGATGTTTAATATCATGATGATATTCCATAAAATTATATTTTTTTACAAAACGTGTAACAGAGTTAACAAATTTCTTTTAATCTTATAAGCCACAGTTATTTTTAGGATATTTAAAAATTAAGTTTTGATTTAAATGTCACGAGCGTTATAAATTCTTAGTTAATATATGACGTGATACAATTTCTAATCCTTTTTAGCAGCGTTTCAGCTTAATTAAGCACTCCTACAAAACCACTTTATGAATTTAAATTTAGCTAGCATAATATTCTTAAATAAATTCAAGAAAGAATTCAATGTGATTGATTAATGCTTAATTGTTTAAACAGCAAAACCTGCAAAAAAGTTATGTTTTAAGGATTACTCTCTTGAATATCACAAAATTCTGTGATTAACGAGGATATATTGTTGTAGTTAACGAGGTTAACGAGGATAGCTTTATCAGACTAGACCAAACTTACGTTAATTTTTCATTTTCTTAAATATAAGTTAAAATGTATGTAAACCCAAAAGGTAACTTATTTTTCAATTAATGGTGGTTACGGGACGTTTACACTCAGGATTAAACGACTAATTTTCGTCCTTGGGTGTATTCCCCCATTTATTGCATAATTCATCAGACAAGTTAACAAATAAGAGTGTAAAAGTGACGGTTCTTGTGAGTTGTGACTACTAATGCTGGAATTCCTGGTTAACACGGGCGATGTGGGAACTCCACTCAATAAAGCAATGATAAACTACCAAGGTGTAATTTGCATAGAATTTCTTTCTTTAAATTAAAATGTTTTACATTAACCGTGGTTCTGAGCCCACGTTAAACTGTAGGTTTTAATAACACGAATCTATTTTGTAAATGATTAATTTTTTTTAACTGCTGAACGTCTAAATCGAAAGGTTTTCGACATCCTTGGTATTCTAAAATTTCAAAGTGTTCTGTTTCCTATATAATCTTACATACTATTAGCTGTTTCCACAGGCTGGTACTTAAATTATGTTAATTTGTTATTATCATAATGCTTTGTTAATTCGTAATTTGTACCGTCACTCTGACGCGTTGCGTCGTTTCTGTATATTGCTAATGTTTGAATTGAATTATTTTTAAACCAAAAAAAATATTAGCCGCCACAAAATGTATATCTTTCGAAGTTTTGCTTATTTAGCATTAAATTTAAATCTGTGGTTTGAATATTAACTGAATAATAATTTTCTGTCGCTTTTTAATTCAGACAACATTGTAATAATGACGGATCTCCCTAGTGATAAATCCAGCCTTTTTGGGCCTGAAGCTAAGTATTTAATGGAGAACCGCTAGATCCTGCAGTATCAAATAATTTATAATTTAAAATTCAAAATAATGTTTATTTGTTATCAATCTAGAGGGTGGCGGCAATGGTTTTTGGCCTCAGGCAGAGTTTACGATCATTTCCAAATTTCTGTGTTTTTTTAAAGCAATCCCGACTTTTTGACGCAAAGTGAGTAAATGAGTCAGTAAAGACTTTATATGCATGCATAGATTATAATTTGCAGTCAGTATTATTATGATAGGCAGTGCTACCCTTCAATTAGGAGGTACTCTCATAAACCACTTTAGGGTGCTAATTCAGATTACGTGTGCTTAGCAAACCCAAGCCCTTTAACTTGTCTCTGCTTGGAGATCATACAGTGTATGTTCTATTATTGATTTTTACAAATTGGAATCCATGGACTTTTCCAAAAAACTTTCATTTCATTTTTAATGAGTTTGTTCCAAACTTTACGAGCTCACTGTATAAACAGGTGTTGTATTATTATATTAAAAAACGTTTAATTTGGTAACGCCATTCCGTGACTCTAATTAAAGCTTGTAATTGGTTTTAATTAGGTCAAGAAGTCCCCGTCCGTGGACGGACATTTCATTCAGTACCATCGAATTTTATACAATATATTAAAATTTTTAATGTATTTTATTGATTAAATATTATCATTTTTGTGGTTATTTAAGCTTCAGCATCACTGCGAAAATGTAACCATAATGAATGCCATACTTTTATTAAAAATTACCTAATTAGAGATTTTCATGAATAACCTCAACATTCTTAGCTATTTTTATTAGGAAATTTTTGTTGTTTACTTATATCAAAACTTAAAGAAGCTACCACTTCTTAACCTGACAATGCAATTATTTAATTTGCTAAAAAAAAAACAAATCTTCCGATAATTTTACTAGGTTAACCACTTTTCAGGTTTATTTTTGGTTCTCAATCCGCTTCTGTTCGAAGGAAGCCAAGCATCGATAACTTGGTAGTAGATACTAAATTTTCCTGAAAACGTGGCACGTAAAGTGGCGCTGGTATATTCTTTACTTGTAAATGGAAAACACGGTGATTAATTTTGAAAACGTGAGAAATGACCAACGGCTTTATCTGGAATCTCTGTTAAACCAGTGAATATAATCTGTCACAAGATTATGTTTCATTTTTATTTTAATTACACGTTTAACCCCACTTTGAATTATTGTGTTCACACCCCGATCAAATGCTACAGCTTAGTTGATCCCGGTAGGTAAACTTGGAATAATCCAATTTTCCACATGGAATATTCTAATAACTTAAATATTATAGGGTTGTAAATTAGTATAGGGGAATGTTTTGACCCCTATTCAATATACTAAAAGTTCCTAAAAGTAAAAAAAATGAAAAGAAAGTTTTAGTATTGCATATGTACGAATGTTTTAGAACAATTGAATGTGAAGTTTTAGTTTGTTAACCGCATTAATTGTGATCAGGTTGTTGTTGGTTGGTGTATTGTCTTTTTATCAGCAAAAGTTCCTCACGGAATGGTAAAGCTGTAAAATTTTAGCATAGCTTTATTCAGAGAAATGTAGTCATGTCCTCGAAATTATTGAATATGCACAGTACTTGTAGAGTGTCATAAGCACGTTTGAAAAGCCCTAATTTTCCGTTTGGGAAACATTAGATGCAAATCTATTTCTAGCCTTAACAATTGGATAAGTAAAACAATAGCTTTACTGCAATAGGAAGCATTTCCAAAAAGCCCAACGTTCTTTGTCCTTTATTTTACTTTCTATTTGATGTTTGAAATGTCAAAGTGATGTTACAATTGTTGCTTTTGATTTCGACCTTTACAATTGTTCTTTAATATCCGTAATGAGATTTTTCGACTTTTACAAATCACAAAGTATCCGTTATTCAAATAAAAAGATGATGCTATGGCTAATAAATAAAATAAAATATGTTATATAAGAAACCCCGACTTTATGCTCTTGTGCACGCGTTTACAGCAAATAAGCTTTGTCGTGCTACATAAATTTCTATGTCGGTTTGTTATATCAACATAAATTTTACACATTGAAGGTTAAAAAATTAAATTTCTTATTATTGCTATTAAAGCATGTTTTACACAATGACAAAGTTTTAAGTAAAAAGCCGAATTGATGCGAAGCAATTTAGTTTTCTAAAAGAAAAAAATCGCTTATTGTTAGGGTTATAGGCCATTATGGTAAAGCTTCTCGCTATAAAATTTATCTGTGAGAGAATCGAAAGCAACGTTTTTGAGTGTAGAAATCCGACCCAGTTATTATCAATGTTTGTTCAGCCGCCTTTCTACAACACACCGTACCTGCATAGATTTCATTTCCCATTTTGATTCGAAAATTTTTTTAAGTCACGTTTTTCTCCGCAATAAAAATCACAAAAAAGTAAAGGAAAATAATCAAATTTATTGAGGTAACTGCGAAAAAAAACTCACGGTAAGGTTTCATTTAATTTCCGTTTAATTTGTTTAAAATTGGAAAAAGAAACTGATTTTGTTTACATAATTTAATTAAACGAATTCTTAACATTTTTATCAACGAAATAGCAATATTAAAATTTAAAATTAAATTTTGTGATTATTTATTTTAAAAATAACATGAGATAGAATATTGATAAATTCAGGATGATGACATGCCAAAAAGTATAATATTGAGAGTTAATCGATTGATATTGTTTATCTCCCCTAAGGTAATAGTTTTTGGTGAAGTTCTTAAAACTTAATGTCGCTCAAAAACTACTTAATGTTATTTCAGCAAAGTTTTTCATCCAGTCCCTTAAGCAAAATCTATGTCAGCATTTTAATTTCTATGTTGGAGTGGATAAAAGAAGAGTGTCGCAAAAAACAACATTTCAGTTAAATCTCAACAACTCCTGACGATTTTTTTATGAAAAATGAGAATCATTTTATTTTCTCATTTAGCAGTACGGATTTAAAGAAAAGTTTAATATCATTTTCTTTTTCAAGATAAATACAATATGCTACCCCATCACAATGAGCAGTTTCTGTGGTTTGAGGCTTATCTTTATGTCTAATAATGGTAGCATTAGGGTTTTAAATTTTGATAGGGAATGGATATTTACTTAGTTCTTCACGTTTACCAGAATAATTTCCATTTATTTATGGGCAAAGCAAATTTTAAATATTTATATAAAAAAAAAATAACTACGAATGTAGTCTGAAATAACCCGCGTTACCCTAGTATTATGTAACCATTTTCCTGAATTAATTTTCATGTCCCGAACAAACAATTTTCAAATATTAAAATTCACACCAAAGTGCACTTTTGTTGCGGTGCTTTGCAAACAACATCGTGTAGCATTATTACAGCAGATCCAACAGAGATAAATCATTTAGGTGTGTTTTCCACGCATTTATTTTCAAATTTTGGACATTTTTATGTAAATGTAAAAAAAATTAAACGAATGATATAAATAAGTGTGCTAAATTCGAGACAGGAGAAAGCGTTCTACTGCGCTTTTCATGTTTCCTGCTAAAATCGATAATATACTTTCCAGTTTTTAAATCTCCTGTGATATATATAGATATGCGTTTGTGACACGCGAACTTTACTGTAACTAAGTAAATACAAAAACGAACTTGTAGTTTTTGTAAGGTTAATTCTATTGTTATTCAAATCGGAAAATTGTGTAAAAAGTTTCACGATTTATGAAAATTTAATTAACACATTAAAAATGTAACTACGAAATAAGCACATAACGAAACAGATGTTACCTGTTATTCTCTTGATTTTGTTATAAAAATATTACAACCGAATGAAGTTGTCAAAATTTTCGAATGCTTAATTAGATTTAATTTTCAGCAAATAACATTCACCCTGTGGATATTTAAGTTACCTTCTCTTTTATAGGCCATTTCACAAAAGCGAATTGACTTGATATAGAATTAATTGAGCCAATATATTCCGTCTCTGCGTGAGTTACTTCTGCATTCCCTTAATATGAGAATCCAAGTTTTTAATTTTCTGTGGTAAAATAAGTTAAAGACACAAAGTGTTTACATTTACTCATTAAAATCGAGGTTAATTACTCTAAACCTTTAAAATGTTTACTTTAAAGCATGAAGTGTAAAGGATTTGCTTTGAGAACAATTTATATTAAGCAAAAGATAAAATAATCTAAAAATGCCTCTCCTTTACTTAATTTCAGCGTCGGCAATTCTCACTTTAATTAAAGTATCTCGGAAAACTTTAAATTTTAGTTGATATTTCACGGCTCCACAAAGTTTCACTATTTTCATGCAAGTTATTACGCCACGCTGGTTTTTGTGGCTCAAAGGACAGTTTTATATACTAAAGATAAATTATATCAACGAGAATATCAAATAACTTCTAAAATTGTTAACCTCAACGACAAGCAAAATTGGGGTAAACCAGGGGCAACAAAATTTTTCTATTTCATGTTCTCGTCCATTCATCCCCTCATTAATTTAGCATGTAGAAAAGTGGTAGTCCCAAATTTTTTCTTTGACTTAAATTTTTCTTTTCATAACATTTATCTCTTTTAATAAAAAGAAATATACAAATCAGCTACAAATTGGTTTTTATTATAGCTGAAAATTTGTGATATTTATATAAATTGTATTTATAAAGATTTATTAAGGCTTTATATACGGAAACTGAGTGATTTATAAAAATGTTATGATAATTTTAACTTTTAAATTGTCCGCTTTTAGATAAAAAACAAACAATTTACTGTTTTACTATTTATTATTATTGGATCATGTATGTATATAGTACTTACTTCAATATATCTGTTTATATTGGTAAACAATTTTCCAACTTCTACTCTGTAATGTTGTATTTCCGTTCGTTGGTGCAGTTTCCTATTGCATCCAATAACTTTTACATCAGAATGCAATCAAGCTGTTTTCGCATCCTTTTGTTCCTTTACATAAATTTTGTTTGATTCTGCTTTGACTACCATGAGCACATTTTTAGCAAAAGCACCTGTATTTTTTAATCTTTAATCACCTCACAAAAAAATTAAGGGATATTATTATTCGTTTGGCTTGTTACATAAAAAAATCTTGTAAAGGTTTGTTATTTTAGAGAAAAAGCTGATAGTTAGTTAACGCTTCAGATTTAATACAGGTAATTTAGTTAACATTTAATTAGTGCTATTATGATAGAATCAACGTAATTTACTTCTTGTCTCTATTAACCAAAACTATTATGGAGCTTTAGTGTTTATCAGAAAAGCATACTATTTAACCCTGTAAGTACACAAAAAATCTGTAAAAGTTGTAGCTACTATTCGTATTATATTTCTTTGAATTTGTGATATTCACTTGGATATACGACCTTTAGGCATTTTTAAATTGAAATTTTCTACATTTAATTTTATTTTTAAGTACTTTGTATATTACATTAATTTTTTTAAAATTTATTCTACTACAGCATACGCCCTCAAATTTGATCGAGCAAAACCTTTTAATTCTTGCGAAGTGCATGACTGACTTGATTGAGCTTTTGTTTATGTGCCGACCTTCAAAGTAGGATAGTGTGTTTTAGATTAGCTAATTGATGTTTGTAAAATTTCGGTCAGAAAGTGAAAATTTGTAATATTTAGTTTTGCATTGAGTGTTAGTGAAATCTCGATTTTACTGTGGCCATTTGGGATATTCAAGTGTCGATATTTTCAGAATTTTTTTAAATTTTTTTATGCACAAAATTTTGTGCTTCTCCCCTATGTTTTAGAAAGTTGGCAAAAAGTTGACAAAAACACCCAAAAGTTGGTCAATTTAGCATTTGTTTATGTCTAAATTTACAAAATATTGCAAAACTTACAAAAAGTTGGCAATTTTGAATTAATTCAGTTGAAAAATTTGCAAATTTGAAATTTCCCCCCCCCCCAAAAGGTTGCTTGGGCATGTTCCTGAATGGCCTTTACATGAGTAAGGTTGAATAACTGCATCAATGTAAAGATTAGCAGATCCAATTTAATTAGAACATTTTTATTTGAAAAGGTTACTGTGTTTACTTAAAAATTATATAATTTTAAAGTTCCCGGTCTTGGGCGTAAAGTATTCTATACCACAGACCCTTTGTTGTATTAACACGGTTGGATACGAACGAAAGCGATATAGCAAAATCTAAATGAGATACAACATACACATTGTGTTGATTTCTGAGATCGGGGGGTTTGGGGGTATGGAATACCCCCCAAGCACAGACAAAATTGCGGTGTCTATGTTATAAATATAATATAAACAAATATATAAATTATTAACTCGTTGATATTAGATAATATAAAACTTCAAAATATCGAGTTATTATTAAATTAAAAATTGTTAAAACATTTATTTAGCTTTCAAACGTAATATCGTTCGTCATCAGAATAATATACAAATGTAATGTAAACAAGTCATGGAAACGAGAACAAGTATTGTCATTTGAACGGTAACTAGATAAAATCTAGGACCGTGAGTTAGGAAAAACCTAAATTGTGTTCCGGCAAAGAAGGAAAACCTAACTCCAATACGTAAAAAACTTAAAGGAGTAATTGGCTGTAAATGTTGCTTAAGCCATCAATATCAGTTTGCCGGTTCATTGTGTTGTTGGTCTTCTTTATACAAATCATTTCATGTACCAGCCGATCTTTATAATTTGGAACAGACTTGATGATTTTGGTGTTTTTGAAGTCCGCAGTATGTCCATCTACCAAGATATGTTTGGCGATGGCCGTTGATTCGGGCTTATTACATCTGATGGTTGAGATGTGACCACCAATTCTTTTCTTCAACCATTGGTTGGTTTGTCCAATGTACACCAAGTTACAATTTGTACAGTCCACTTGATATATAAGGTCAGATTTTTTCTCAAAAGGGATAGGATCTTTAAGTTTGGTATATAAGAGACCAATGTTGTTAGGAGACTTGAAGGTGGTTTCAATATTGTGTTCCTTTAGACTTCTTTTGATTTGTTCACTTAACCCACTAACAAATGGAATCACCGAATATTTGTTATGAATTTCTCTTCTTGCCATATGCCCATTGTATAATCTGTTAACACGGTCTTTGATTAATTTAACTATAAGTGGATAGGAATAGTTATTGCTTATCAAAGTTTGCTTTGCGATATTCAGAGTATCCTTTCTGAAATCGCCATGCGTTAATTTATATTATATAATATAAACAATAAAAAATTGCAATTTACTTATTTAATTCTTAAAAATCACCTCGAAAAAAGCTTTATGATAAATAGTACAAATTATTATTAATAAAGAAAAATTATTCACAATCTGCAATATTTGATTAAAGCATTGATTAATCATTTAATGTAAACTCAAATTAATAGTTACTATTGTGCTGTTATTCTTTTGTTAATTACATTTTAAACAAAAATTTTCATAATATTTATATTGGAAGAACCGTAATTGCACATTAAGATAAAGGGGGTCCAATAAAAGCGCCTGATTTAAATAAAACTGATGGATTCTGAAAACATGTGGTTCCAGCAGTATAACGCAACCTGTCAAACTGCATACGAAACAATTGCTTTTACTGGGAAAATTCAGAATTGGACTTTTTTATTTTGGTTTTTTTGAAGTCTTATAGAAATGTCAATAAACTTCAGGCGGAGATCCAAAGTGTTATTATCAAAAGAGGAAGAGTTTTTTAGTAAAGTCATAGTGCGCATTTGTTTGATATTTTGTTCCTTACTTAATCGCAACATTTATAACTTTCAATGAAATATTTATATTTATTATCCAGGAAATAGTAAATTCGAGTATAAAACTAATTATAATGGTATCACTGCTAGCAATTCCAAGTTATTGAAAAGTAGAATACGTATTTTCGTTGATAATTTTTAAGAAAGTAAGAGTAGCAGGTCAACGATAAGATTGCACGTACTAAAGTTATACTATGCGTTTTAATTAATTAATGAAGAATTTCAAAATTGTTGAGTTTTGGAAAAGATCCCGTTTAGTAAAAATGATTATCAACAAATTGTGCTACTGAATCACATCTAAAACATAAATACACACCACGAAAAGAGAGGTGAGGACCGGACTCTAGGCTAGAAGCCCTAGGCTTGATCCTCAACTCGGCTACAAAATGTATCCAACTTTATTATGACCCCCTCCTCTCGGAAGGCAATGGCAAACCACCAAGAGAAATCTGCCAAGAAAGCCATTTAATAATAACATATTAAATAGTCGCAAACCTCCGATAAGAGACGGCACTTCAAGAAGATTAAGAACAACACCAAAATAATACGGTAATCAGTAACCGTTTAAATTTTTGGTACTACTCAAAGTGATTTCAAAACTCCCGTAAAGTTTGCGTATCTGCTACTATGAATAACTATCAACATATTATAATATTTTGAAGTTGTGTTGGGTGCGTTCAGTCCTAACACAACTACCCGCACAAATTGCTCCCTGCAAACCTTAAAGATCAGCTTAGGTGCTTAATTGCTAGCAATATTTTGCGCACGTGCAGCTAGATAGAAGTTTATTTACATAATGCAAGTAGGAAGCGCTACGCAATTTGCAATGGAATATGATTAAACGGTGTGAAATTAAAGAGATCCTACAAATAATATCTCACTTCGTAGGCTGCGATGTATGGCATAAATTATATCTGTCGCACTGTTAAACTATTTTAATCTGGCTTTATGTTATTAAGTAGAGAAAGTAATTATTCAAGAACCAAGGAAATGTTAAAAAGTTTTTCATCGGGTGTCCTTTTCTACGTAGGTATATTTTAAATTTAAAACTTTTTCAACTTTGCTTTTTGTTTTATTATATTTTAAATTTTGTTCGCACTTACGGTAGTTTTTGTAGTCTTTAAATCATACGGATTGTTAAAACTTTCTTTGAGAAATTTTACGTTTTGCTAATACTTAAGATTTTTACGACCAACGTTTTACATTCCCAGATGTATTACTGCTCGGTACAAATTGCAATGCAATTGCTTTTAAAATATAAATTATGATAATTTATTATGCACTCAGTGATATTTCAAGTAAAATAATTTTTAAAAGAATATGTATAGTTGTCATGTAGTAGACGTAGCAGGGGTAAAGAGTGTTGAAATATTAATGAAAATCGTTATTTGTCGCGGTGTTTATTATGGCCCAGATAATTTAATTTTGAGTCTATACAGAATCGCGGTAAGTATTTGTTATTTAATGATTAAAAGTAATGAGAACTTACAGGTTAAAGTGAAATCCAAACCACGGTAAAATTATTTCACAGTAACTATTTGGCTTCTAATGCTATTGCGGTCAAATGCGTTTAGGGTTTTTAAATATACCCCTATATTATTACAATAATTCGAGATAATAAAAAGTTTCGATTTCAAAACGTTGCGTCGCGGCGTGTCGGATTACGGATTACAAATTTTCATGTACAATGTAAACAAAATAGACGATTGGATTTCCATGTTCAATTGTTTGTTTTAAGTTTCTTGTGCAAAAAAATTTTAAATTTTTTTTGTTTTGCTAAAGCCCTTCGGCAAGTTCTTCTTAATCCATATTTTTAAATTCATTTCATGAATATTACTATAAGTTCAAAACTAGGAATAGAATATTAGCTAAATTACGAATATCTTGCAACTCCACAAGTTTTCTGTTAATTATTCATCTTTGGCAAAATGAAAACGCATATACTATTACAATGTGAAACCAGAAGCTTCAATTTCAGCCCACGTACAAACCGCACCACTACAATATTCTGGAACCCTTAAACCAAAGCGGAATCCATCCGCAAGCCATGAGTAGCCCTTACCTGCTGATATAATAATTTGTAAGCTTTTAAAAACCATCATCTCATCGTCTCAATTTAAATGGTTAAAATAATGAATTATCCTGAAAATATAAAAAAAATTTTAAAATAGATAAGAAAAGACAAATACACAGAATTTTAAAAAGAAGAAGAAACGAAGTTGTGCAAACTGAAGAAGTCAAATTCAGTTTTTGCACGTTTGCATGATAAAATACATTACAGAATTTTATAATTTCAGTTGATATGCTCTCTCATGAAATAAATTTAAAATGTAATTATTTGTATCTCATTACAAATAAAATTAAATATTTAAGATTTTGTGCTGGTTCAAAGAAATAAAATTTGAGGGGGGGGGCATAATCCTAAAACTCTCAAGATCTTTAAAATAAACAAGCAATCGTGCTTCAAATTCTCCAAACAAAAACCTTAACACTTTGGAGGGTAGTAACTCAATAAAGTCAGAAAAAAAAATTTAATATGTGTATACTTAACAGATGATGCACAAACTTTATTTACTCAATTATAACTAATCAGAAAGAATAATGCATTGCTCAAAATCGCAAAATAATTTACTGTGAAAATTCAAAAAAGCTATTAGTCAATAAATTCAAATTACCGATTTGCATATTATAACAGCAAAATTAACACATCGCGTTCATACAAATGTAGTAAAAATAATCACCCCATTTACAAGTGCATAATTTATCTCCGTCTATAAATCTATCTCCTAGGATTTAGTGGGCTTAATCTGTAGCTTTACTGATACCTGACATAAAATAAAAAGAAGTTCATAATTTATTATACGCCGAAGAAAAATTTACAGATAGGTAAATAAGTTAACAGAAATTAATATTTAACCTTTACCATCATGGAAGGTAACCGACCATCTACTTAAATTGTCGATGGTAAGTTGGGTTGAGTTGCTTCATCAGCAACTAAAGCGATTTAAACCAATTTAATTAATTAACTCAATACAATTTTTAAAAAATGATATAATAATAAGCCTACGCGTGTTTATTAAATTTAAATAAAGAGGAGCACAATATAATTCATATTAAATTTTAAAAGCTTTCGCTTTTGTTTGTAGTTTCCAAATACAAACAACTAATGAAGGCAGAGAATCACTAACGAAATCTTGCAAGATTAATTTGAAGTTTATTATTGTTTAATTAGCTTTTTAACAATCAAAATTAAATTTCATAAGTTTATAATGCAGTGAAATTTCAAATAAGCATCCCATACACTGAGAAAGTTTTAAACCAAGCTACCTTTAAATTTAACAACAGTTTTGATTTCAGTTTAATAACATTGCTTAAAATAAGCAAAGAAAAATTTAAATTAAACTAAAATACATCAGACATGGAAATCCCTAGATGAAATGCATTGTTTTTTATGTTTTATTTGACTCACAAATTGTTAATTAATCCAAATAACGTGCATTGTGAAATCCGCTTGTAAATGTAAAAACTCAAACAAAATTAAAAGTTTCACTAACGACACTAGTCAGATATAAACGTAATTCCGATTAAAATATTTCAACATTGCAAAATTTATTAATTTTGAACAGTTGAATAGATTTTAATGTAAACTTTTAAATAGTAGAACTAACTTCTGCTTATTTGTTTTGTAAATACGGTTAGGAAATAAAAACTGTTAACTCGAAAAAAATACAACTCCTGAAAGTTAGACAGCAGGTAAATAATTTATATTTGTTCAATCCTGCTATTGAAACGTGTTAGTTCTAGCTTGGATACGCAAGTAGAAACCTTTTGTTTGACTCACGCAAATTATTTCTATGACTACAACTGGGTGAAAAATTCTGCAAGTAACCATAGCAACGAAAACATTTTAAACTTTCTACTGACGGCAAAATTGAACAAAACTATGAGTCTTTGCAAATGCATGAGCAAAGTTTGTAGTTTCTAAAATAAAATTTCAAACTGATGTCATGGACTGTTTTGTAAGAAGTTTAATTCCCTATGTTATAGTTTTTTTTTGTATAAAAGATCAAAAACTTATCAATGGTCGAATAAATATCAACTAAAACTTTTGATTCGGAAAGTCAGACCAGGCTTAATTTAACTTATAATAACAGTCCTTGGAGGTACTAGCATATTGTGCAACTTTCCATAATGACAGTTTGCTTTTGGTTATGGACATTATATTGTTTTGTTAAACAACTTTGTTATCAGTTTTGTGTTCTTCTGTGAAGTAATTTAAATAATTACCTATGGTTTTCTAGGTACATCTAATTGATTGAATAGCTTTTTCTTGCTGAATAATTTATGCTATTGCCAGAGAAATTTAAGCAATTAAAGCAAAATTGATAAATTTAACGATTCGATATCCGCGTAACGCACAATTTTTCTGATGACTTTTTTAATCCCTGAAGGAAAAGGATTACAAAATCGGCACGTGCCACCTCGTAACATTTCCATTTTTTATTTTCTTTCGCCTGTTAACAATTACGCTACAAAAATGTACAATTAAGGATTTGTCACTTTTATTAGGCCCTTGTTCTGAGTATTTATCAGCATTTAGTAAAATATGTCGAATATTCCAATACAATTTGAATATAAAATAGACGACTTAATACAATGATAAATAAGTTTTGTAATTTGTCATCCCTTGGGAGATATCTCGTATTTTTAGCTTCCTACATAAAATATCTTTTTATGATTTTCTTATATTATATTTTTAGAGCTTATATTGTTGAATATACTGTATAATTTTATTAAATGCTCGTAACACA
This sequence comes from Rhagonycha fulva, assembly GCA_905340355.1. Lineage (NCBI taxonomy): Eukaryota > Metazoa > Arthropoda > Insecta > Coleoptera > Cantharidae > Rhagonycha > Rhagonycha fulva. The sequence continues at coordinate 45,328,491 of HG996556.1, forward strand.
CGTCTATCAATTTTATGACAGGCTTTTCTGAATTGTATTTCTGTCAAAATTAATACTTAAATATTAGCACTTGATCGTACATCTTAAAAGAGAACAGATAATAAAGATAATGCAATAACTGAAATAGCCTCGAGGTCTGATAACACCCATTATTTCATATTAGCTTAGTAACAGCTTTTACACGCTTCACTTTGTTGTGGTAAGGTGAAATGTGTTATAAATATCATAAGAAAAATAAAGGTGGAACGCATAAACGCTTAATATATAATATTATTATTTAGAAAATATTTTTAGAATTCCAAAATTTTCCTCTATTTTTTCTTTAATACCAAATTTAATTTTAAGGTCTTGTAACAACAATGACTATAGATTTTAATCTTCAAGTGTTTAAACTTTGTAGAAATTATAAAAGGGTTTTCTTAAGTAATAACAGAAAACAATCGGAAAATTTTTGATTAAAAGCACTAATAAGAGGCCGCTTCCTTTACAGGAGCGAATGACTAATTTTTTTGATTAATTCAGTTCTTACCAACTCCGGTTACTAATGAAACTATTTCTCCATAATATATTATAATCCTGTGATCCAAAATTCGAGTTGAAGAGCTATAAAATTCAGGCACGAAGCAAAAGGATTGTTTTCCCTACTTAAGCATTGGAATTTAAAATATTCCTTCTAGAACTGTTTTGATCGATTGAACTCTTACAATCAATCGGTGTTGTTTATTTTGTACATCGATCTCTCATGTTTATTCCATCAGTTGTATTAGTTTCCTCCTTTGCTATTTCTAGTTTATAGAGCTTTGCGTTTTAACATTTTTATTACTTAAAAAAGAAGGTAAACTTGACGAATACCAAAGGAACAATACCGTTACAGTTTACCAAACTATCGATTTATTTCGTTTCAAGCAAAAAAGAGCAACCAATTTATCACATTAAGTAACAAAGCGAAGGTATCGATTAAAAAATATTAAACCTCTTAACATGTAATTATTCAGCTGTTATTGAACAGGCCGTGATTTTGTAAGGCAATTTATCAAATAATTTTTAATACCTAGAAATTATATAATAAAACTGCTCTGCGAATTTTCCAAGTCAAAAAATTAATGTGGTTGTTGCAACTTGACAACTTATTTCAGCGGAACAGCGTCATATTGTATTTCATACATATAAATAAAGTAAATAAAAAGAAGATAGGAAACCGAAGAGCTGGAAACAAAATATCATCGTATGATTAAAAGGTACGGAGTGCATTATTCTAACTAAACAATGTTTTTGTGTTGATGGTAAAGGAGTAAAGCGAATACATCAATAGATAATAAATTTTCATTTCTTTTTTGCTGTAGGTACAATCATAATGAACATTCTACTAGTTAACGTGAAAAATCAACATTAGTTTCTTTAAATCGATATCACAACAGTATACCATGAGGTAATACAAAATTGAAACAGAAAATTGAAATTTAATTTTACTAATATTATATACCTAATGTAAATACTATGAATTTTAAGTTTTTTATTCTTTTATTATTTTAATACCAGAGTTTTTTGTGAAAAAACCTGGTCGATTGAATTTATTGATCTTTTTGTAATATAGAATATATTAATACAATTTGTATCGTCTACTTTCAAAAAATTACTAGTTTGTTAATTTTTATAATAATTAAAGAAGCAAATAGTGAAGTTTTACAAAAGAGATACAGTGACATTTTTTAAATGTTGTTTAGCCAAATTACACTTCGGTGGTTTGCCGTTGCTTTCCGAGTAGAGACGGTCTGAATAAGATCCTTATATACTTTGCCCGGATTTAAACTGCGTTTCTAGTATTAGAGTCTGTGCGCTTAATTGCTATGCTAATGACCGTCTTAAATGAATTTCACCAAAAAAAAATAACCAACTTTTCAAAACATTATTTAATCATGTTAAAATTTTTTTACTACTCTCAGAAAATTAGACGTGATTCTACTTCGAAATTTAAAAGAAAGTCTCAAAATTCCACCTGCAGTGTCATGAAAAATGTTGGAAACGTAGAATTTTTACGTTTTTCCTTAAAAATTAAAAAAAAAATCGCTTTAATTATTAAATATTAAAAAAATTATTATATTCAGCTACACAGAAAAAAAGTCCGTCGTTATATTTACGAAATGCGGTCATTCAACGCAAATTCACTATATTATTATTAACAAAAATTTCGTAACTATTATTAATTTTTTGTAAAATTGTTGTTCGTTAATATTACTACACGGTATTCGTAAATATTACTAAACAAATTTAAGAAAATTTTCGATACACACTACTTTTTATTCTATGGGTTTCTTCAACTTAGTAACTTATAAAATTACAAATTAAATTGTTAAGTTATTAACTCATGATAATAAATAAAAACTCTGTTTTAAAATAAAAATACTAGAATGAGATTAATGAAAACAGCCAGTAGATCTTAATTTTGTTCTGTTAAACACAAAAAAATCAGAAAGCATCACAAAAACTACAGCTGTATAAAAATGAATTTGTATTACATACAAGCATAAAATAAGTTGGACAAAAAGCTAACAAATAATACCTAACCTATTTATTTTTTCACCAAAAACTGTTAAAATCGACCCCATTCCAAAAAATAAAACAAAGGCAATTTTTGTATGAATGAAATATTTTTAATTAAATTTTGATTATTTGAATTCATTTCGACTTACAAATAAAATTAATTTTTTTTCATGCAGTTATTAAGTTTTATTTAGATAAACAAAATTGCTCTATTAATCTATACTTTATTTTGCATGTTACTTTGAAATTAGAATTAGAAGTTATAAAATAACTTTTTATTTTGCAAAAATATTTATGTTGTTTCTTGTTATCAATTAAATTTATTTTTGTTGACTTTTAAGGGTAAATTGTTATTTCTAAAGATATTTCCGACATTTTCATATTTCATTTCCGCCGTTGAAAAGCATACAAGATTAATTTAGTTTATTGATTTAAATGCAGATTTTCATGCCCTAAACTACTTATATTTGAATATTTTTTAGCTAAAATAATTAAGGAAACTGGAAATTACGAAAATACGATTTTACATAAATATTCAAGTCCTGTGACTTTTAGATTTAGTAGATAAGGGCATAATAGTTGTTCAGTTTTCGATCTTAAATGGGGAGATTATGGCCATAACTGAAGATTACTGTTCGACCTTCGGCCTCACCAAAATTAGTTATATTATATTCTCAAGTAGAAGTTTGCATCAATTATAAGGATCAATATTAATATTGATATTTACTTATTATTTACTTCAATTTTGCAATATTTTATCCTACCATGCAATAACTCTATGTCAAGGGTTGCCAACCTTTTAGATGTTATGGGCAACTTTTTAGTGAGAGCCTACTTGCATAAGATATAAAGTACTTACCAATTGATGATTTTAGGTTTTCACCATAATTTGTCAATGTTAACCGCGGTCGACGTCTTGGCCACCTCTATGTCTATGTGAACAGTAAATGCATTTTCTACGAATACTTATATGTTTAGTTTTTATTGATAAAATCTTTTAAAATACAAGAACCCTTATCTAAAAGTCTTTCATTAAAATATAAATTTAAGTTCAAAATTTGAGTAATTTATTATAAAAGCGAATCAATTTCAACTCAACAGTCACATGGAAAATTATGATTAACTTGAGAATACAATACAAAATATTTTGACACTGCGTTCATTCGTTAGATTATCAAATTTCGCATTAAAACTCGAGACTTTATTAACGAATCTCCGATAACATACAACTCATTGTAGAACATAATAATTAGAAAACAAATTAATTTGGTTTAAGCGCTGTTAGAGCGTATAAAGAACATAGAAATGTTTTTAGTTCAAATTTTTTAATAATAAATAATGTAAGTTGACCTATGTTAAATTAATTTTAACTTCAACAATAGAGAAATTGATAGAAAGAATTGATATATTATAACGCTTATAATTTTATTTGAATGTTTGTCTATGTATTATTGTAAGTGGATATTCATACGGAAGATAATATTGAGTCAAATTTGTTCTGTTTGTCGATGAAAGCATTGACATCGACATCTTCGGCATGTTTTTACTCTTAACAAGAAACTTTGGTTTAAAAGCAAATGAAAATACCTGACAAGAAACATTTGATCATCATTCCAAAATTTACGAGGCGATGTAAAACAAAGCAGACCGGAGAAACGTTCACCTGTCAATTGTTTATATAGCCAATATTTTATTTGAAATTACAAAGGAAATGCACGTCTTTGATAAAACAACAATTTATTTCTTTGCCAAGCTTGGAATCCGAGAGATGTTTTAGCTCGAAAATTGTACAATTACTTTTATTGTTATTATTACAGCAACTGAGCACAATCAGCACGTAAGTCAATAATATTCTTGTGTGCCATTTTATATACTGCAATTTTGCATGCAGCTATGTTAAATTCAGAACTGCTTATAGTTTAACGTTATCGTAACCACGGTACAAGAACAATCGCCGGAATTCGTACTTCGACCTACCCTAAAATCTCTCTCTTGAAAATTATAATCTTGTATTTTGATAGTGTACTTTTTTCTTTGACAAAATGAGAAATACACTGGATGCTGGAACTGGAACAACAAATAAATGAATTGATATGTTAGATAATATTAAATGCAATTCATTATTTTCTAAAAACTAATATTCCTAAGTACAAAAGAACCAAGTTTAGTTGTTGGTGATATTATTCTATTCGCTTATGTATTTCAGGGATTGTACTTATTCCAATAAGGATTTATTTTAATTACTACCTAGCGCTAATGGGTTCATTTATAATAATGCAAATGCATAATTAACAATATCACATAGCTGAAATCTAGAATAGATATAACTATTCCTCTTTTTTATGTTAGAAATTGACTTTGTTAGGTTAATACAGCTGTCTCTAACGGCAGTATAACCGTAATCCATGGTATAACAAAAAGATAGTGGTAGGTAAACAGATTTTGCTTTTAATTAGATTATCTTATGCAATGTAGCATTGATCCATTATTTTCTAATAATACCAATCAAATTATTTTTTTTAACACGAATATTTTAGACTCGATAGATAACGGAATTCACCTTCGGCTCATTCCATGAACTACCTGCCTTGTTTCATGTCATATTTATGCACGTTTAATATTTCAAGTTTGTAAAAACCCTGGATACTGATAGTAACACAATTTTAGTCTAGAATATTTGGAGATTTTACGTATTTGCACAATTTTATTGTTGCCTGAGATTTACACAGGTCTAATAGAGGTACATAGAATTACGTAAATCACAATGAAGCATAACATAATAATGAATAATACGTTTAACGCTACCAAGGTCAACTACGAAACAATTAAAGAATTATTTGCCGTTTTTTTCTCTTTTTAGACTGTAAATTTTTTTATATGAACGGTGTCACTTTAGTCAAAAATTATATTATAATATGATAACGTAATTAGATACTTTGTGTAGTCTAATGTAGTAGGTGTACCTAAGTGCAGCTTAAAAATTATTTGGTAAAAAGCCACAGGCGAATAGGCATTCCAAAATTGCCCACAGAAATTTTTCAAATGGTATTTGGTTTATGTAAGGTGTGGAAAAAAAATATGCATATTTCATTGGCATAGTAGGTGATAATTCAAGTTAGAAGGAAATTTTTTACTTTAATAAAAAAATGTGGGCAAATTAATGCACAAAGGTAGTGCTTTAGGCTCTAAGTAGTAACGATGGTACTTTTGGGAGAGGCGTAGCGATGAAATAGATGTTGAAACTAGAGATGAATGCGGGACTAATTTTTTTGTCTCGTCCCGTTCCGCGGGTCCCGCTGATCTTGCGGATCTCGCACGTCAGACGCATGCGCAAATTAAAAATTATGACTTAAATTTGAAACTGCGCATGCGTCTGACAGCGTCTACTTTCCAACTGCTGAAAAACTGGGCTATTACTAAGGCAATTGTTTTGTTGAATTTAAAATGGAGATGAATGCGGGACGAGACGGGATATACCCCGAAATATTTTTTTTGTCTATCGGGATATTTTGAATATTTAGTCCCGGGCGAAATATTTTGTCAACTCAGTCCCGCGCGGGACGGAATCCCGCAGTCCCGCATTTGATTTATTTTATACAACACGCAGCCCGAATAAATTTTTTTTTGATATTTTTGTTAACGCAAATTGCTTAGAGTAAATGTAGAGAAAGGATTCAATAAGTTAAATTATGAAATAGAAAGGGAAACAATTTTGTCTTGCGGGGGACTGGTTTAAAATCCCGTCCCGCGCGGGACTGAGTTGATAAAATGTCCCGCGCGGAACTAAATATTCTAAATATCCCGCGGGACAAAAAATATCTCGAGGGATATTCCGTCCCGTCCCGCATTCATTTCTATTTTAAAACACGATTTTATCATGTATTTTAAAACACGCATTCATCTCTAGCTGTATTGTATAAAATAAATTTATAAATAAAACGCGGGACTGAATTGGCATCTCGTCCCGCGCGGGACTAAATATTCTACATATTCCGCGGGGCAAAAAATATTCCGCAGGATATCCCGTTCCGTCCCGCATTCATCTTTAAAATAAATTTATAAATCAAACGCGGGATTGAATTGGTATCCCGTTTTACGCGGGACTGAATTGGCATCCCATCCCGCGGGGGCCTGAATCGAAATCCCGTCCCGCGCGGGATTGAATCGACATCCCGATTTTTTTTTCATTTTTTCCATCCGGCATTTTTCTCTAGTTGAAACGAGTAGGTTGACCTATGTACGGTGACACAGCAGCTATAACAAATAATTAATATAATACATTACGGTGCTTATGTTACATTAATTTGATGAATCAACGATTGATTTATCATTGGTAAAGATGACTCTATGGGTTTTATTTATCTTATCATTTTTATGTCTTAAACGATGTATTGGGCATATAAATATTGTAACTATCTATAACATTCTCTGATTATTCATCTTTCTTTAATTAAATCAAAATCTACTCTTATTTTAAAAAATGTGGTAAGAAATTAAACGATTAAAAAATTAATATAATGAAATTCAAATAAAAAATTAATGTGTATATAAATAACATAATTTTTAAAACTTAATTTGTTTGTTACCTACCACTTTTAAAATACTACATTTTGAATGACTTTATTCCGCTTTTAATAACTTTTGTGTTTACTAAATTAAATTAAAAATTACTTAGGAACAAAAAATTCAAATTTATAATATGAGATTGTTACCTGCTCATAATGAAATACTTCCTTTATCTCTTTGAAGTCGATTATAAGCAGATTACACTGCAGATTATTTCATAAAGAGCAGAAATGTTACTTTCCTTTCAAACCGCAAAAAACATGTTGTTTTGCCGCTGTATACCATGGTTAAATGGTTCATTGTAGTCATGGTGACATGTCATAAAAACGCAGCAAAATTTAAAAAAAATTGTTCCAACTTACCCATGTAGCTAACTAACTCTGGTTTTCCTACTGCTTATTGGAACATAAACTAAAAAAAATAACTTTATTTACTCGTGTAACTCTAACTTACTCGAAAAAACTTTTCACATAGTTTTGTGTTTTATGGAAAGTTCGAGAACAGGCAACGTAGAGTAATGTAAACGATCAGATTATTAAATTATCATTTAATTTTATTAATTTGAGAATAATTAATTAATAAACGTTTCGATGTTAGTATTTAATTTACATAAAATTTGGTGCCATAAAATCACCGCAAATATGTAAATAGCAGTTAAGTAAATAATATATAATTTTACTTAATTATATGAAATTACGTTCATTAAAAATTTTCAGAAAATAATTTTAGAAATTTGAAGCTACGCGCCCAACGCGGAATTATATTTTAACACCGCTGCCGAAGGCTTCATCTGTAAATTAGGTATCTCCTAATTTATTTCAAATTGCAAATAATAAAACAACGTTAAAAATGCTTGCGAAAATTCATAAAGCATAAAAATTTTGCTGTAACACCTGGTGATTTTCTATGCTTTGAGTTTCAATTTAAAAATTAAAAAAAATAGTAATAAAATTTTTAATTTAGTTTTGCAACATAATTAAACCGACTTTGATCTTTTAGTGGACTTAATATGTAAATTTCAACGAATAATTTTTCACCAAATTGGGTCACCAGATACCATAATAGCAAATTCCTTCTAATAATTTGTTTATTTGTTCGTCATTATCAAATTTTTTTGAGATAATTAGTGGCTTCTCTATCGCATTATTTAACATAAATACACTTAATTCGTCTTGTTATTATTTTAACCGAAGACAAAAGTTTAGTCTGAATTTAACTCAGACGAGTTATACAGCAGCGTTTCAACAACTTTTTACTTACAAAAGAGTATAATAATGATAATCTAGATGGAAAATGATGACAAAAGTTTTGTTAAGTTTTATGTAAGTAGTATGTGAAATTCGTATATTTATTTATAGCAAAAACTTTTGAGTGGTAGTGTTAATGGAAATATTTATTTCTACGCGGATGGTTTCAAAAATTATTTTTTCTTTTAAAATCAATTAGTCTATAATCGCTACAAAATGAATTTACTTGCAAGAATATAAAATTAACCTTCGTGTAGTAAAACAATACCGAGTTTACCAAGTAATTATAAGTTTAATGCTTAACGTCAACATAAAAACATATTCCTACAAAAATTACAAAATTAAATTTTCCTCGGGAAAAGTTTTCAGGCATTTAATTTAATTTCGAATTTTCGTTATGAACTTGAAACTGTTGAAGTAAATTATCTTATCGCTAAATGAGTACATTAGCTAAAAAATATAAAATAACAAAAAATACACATAATAAAGTTGGATATTTGTGGTTCATTTTGAATTGTTATTTTTACTTTGCTTCTCGAGTTGCTTCATTGTACGAAGTGTATTTTACCATATTTCTTTTTCAAGTATCTTCGCTCTCTTCGTATTTGTTAGATCAACATCTTTTATAAACCTTTTAGTTTAAAGGAACACTTAAATGTTTCGACAAACTTTTAAATAAAAGTTTCGGATTATTTAGGATGTGCAGAATAGTAAAACAAAAAAAATTATAAAATAAAAGAAATCGCATTATCACCTTATAAATAAAATAACAAAATTGGTGTAGGTTCGAACAAGATACGATAAAATTACATGGCATCTTTATAAGCTGCTACTTTACCCTCCCAGGACATTTATTGGTCGTTCCAAAGAATTAGATTGAAGCACAATTTTTAGCAAAGTTTGGCTGGGTGAACTTTGGTAATTTACAAAATAATAGTAACTTTCTGGCAAAATTACGGCCAACGTAATGGCTTTCGTTACATTTTATTTTAACTCAACTAAATTGTGAAACTTCGACTTCATTATGATTTTATTACAACTTTCAAAATTTATTAATTTTATATTTAAATTTCAGGATAGAAGAATTGCTGTGACGGCCATGGTAGGTACATGATGGCGCACAATGGCGCCACAGTACTCCTTTTGGCGAGTCTGTTGGGGTTGCCTCTTCTCGCACAAGAAAATAAGTGTCCAAGCTTCGCAGCAAATCCATCCTGTCCGTGCTATAACTTTGAAAATGGAATCTTTCTGGAATGTCCTGCGGCTACTATCACTTCGCTACGTTCGGTACTACAAGTCGTATCAGGTCCGATACAATCGCTCAGTATCTACGACCTAGACAAATCGATTACAATGTTATCGGCAAATTTCTTCCCAGATGGAACGTTCATCAAACATTTACAAATATCCCAGTCAAATTTAGAAGACTTACACGACGACTGCTTATATGTACTTAAACCCGAATTAGAATCAATCGGGTTAACTTCCGGAAAATTAAAAGAAATACCGCAAAAAGCATTTACGGGATTAGTAAAGCTTATCGCCTTAGATTTAGAATCAAACGAGATTACCGATTTACCGAGTTACAGTTTTTACGGTCTTCACTTAATTAAGCTTAATTTAAAAGGTAATCAAATTCAGAAAGTTTCCGAGTATGCATTCGCCGGATTGGAAGATTCGCTGTCAGAATTAGACATGGCGGAGAATAAACTTAAAAATTTTCCGATGACCGCGTTGAGACGACTGGAACGACTTCGATTATTGCGTCTAGCATGGAACGAAATTAGCTTTATACCTAACGACGGCTACTCACGTCTACAATCACTATTATTTCTGGATTTAAGTTCCAACAATTTTGAGGCTATCACAGAAGATTGTTTCAGAGCCAGCCAATCTGTACGTACATTATCGTTATACTACAACGCTATCGAAAGTGTTCATCCCGATGCGTTTTTATCATTAACCGATTTACAATCGATAGACTTAAGTCATAATAAAATTGTCTATTTGGATTCTCGAACGTTTCAAAACAATAAAAAACTACGTTCTATCGATTTGAGTCACAATCATGTACACTATATTAGTGGAGTCTTCGCATTTCTACCGGATCTGAGGGAATTATTTTTATCGGAAAATAATATTTTAGAAATACCATCAGACGCGTTCACTAATTCCTCCAACGTGTCCGTTATTTATTTACAACAAAATGCAATTAGACGAATCGATCCTGTTGCACTTAGTACTCTAGTAAACCTTGCTCAGTTACATTTAAGTTCGAACTTTATACTCCACATACCTAAAGAGTTATTTCAGAATAACAACAAACTTACTTCCCTAAGTTTGGATAGCAATTCGATTGTGAATTTAGAACCTGGAACTTTTGATAAAGTTTTTGCCGTTAGGGAAATTAGGTTGCATAATAATCGAATTAAAAGCATACAACGTGGAGTTTTTCATCCGTTACCGGCACTTTTGGAACTGCATCTTCAGAATAATTTTATCGAATCCATCGAACCGGGGGCATTCCACAGTTTACAAAGCTTACAGCACATTAATTTGCAGGGAAACGAATTGTCTGAATTAGGAGACGTGTTTCTACACGAATCGTCTTCGCTTGTGTCCATTCAGTTAGATTCAAATAGTATTACTTCTCTTCACAACGATTCACTGCGAGGGCAATCTAGCGTGCAAATTATGTGGTTAGGTCACAATAGACTAAGAAAACTAGACAGAGCTTTGTTCAGTGACCTTTTGCTAATTCAGCGAGTATATCTCACGAATAATAGCATTGCCCATATAGAGGATAAGGCGTTCGAACCAATGCAAGCTCTTAAATTTCTTGATCTCAGCGTTAATCAACTAAGCCACATCAACATTCAAACATTTGCCGAACTTCACGATTTAGAAGAACTCTATCTATCGCACAACGGATTACGAACAATAGAATCTAAAGCGCTCACCAACTTAAAAAAGTTAAGAATTTTGGATTTATCGTTTAACTACTTAACCGTACTCCATAACACAATTTTTCAAGAAGGCCTGCCAATTCGATTTCTCAATTTAATGAACTGTTCAATATCGAGCATAGAACCGGAGGCTTTTAAAGGCTTAAATAATTTAAACGAGCTTAATTTAGAAACCAATAATTTAAAATCGAAAGATCTCGAAAATTTAGACGTACCCGGACTTCGAGTGTTAAAGCTCTCGTTTAATAATTTCAGCGACATTTTCAGCTCGGCGCTACACAATTTACCATCGCTGCAGACTTTAATATTGGAAGAGTGCCACATCAAAAAATTGCCAAAGGATATATTTTCAAAAAATAAAAACCTATTAAAAATTGATTTGAGTGGAAACGAGTTGGATAATCTCGAACACAACACGTTTCAGTATCTCAACATCTTGAAAGAATTAAAACTTGCAAACAACGTTTTTCACGAACTTCCGTATAAAGCGTTATTGAACATTTCCACTCTTGAAACTTTATCATTTTCTAATAATACGATGAATTCTATAGAAATTTCACGCTTAAACGGCCTTCCTAATTTGAAAGAATTAGATCTGAAGCGTAACAAGATATCTTCACTATCAGGGTTTGCTGCAGCCAATTTAACGCAATTACTTTCTATCGATTTAAGCGGCAATTCTTTAACAGCTCTACCTGCAAATTTTTTTTCTCATTCGAATTTATTAAGTCGAGTGGATTTATCACATAACCGATTTCGACAAATTCCCACCACTGCTCTTTCCGAACACACTTTACCCGGACTAAGATTATTAAATCTAACAGAAAACCCTTTAGTTCACATCCACGATTTTTCATCATCAAATACCTATCCGTCTTTAGAAGAAATTCACATTAGTTCGACGAATCTCACTATTGTAACAAGCAAAGACTTTGAAGCCTTTCCAATTTTATTACATGTATTTTTAGGACGAAACAAAATTTCTCGAATTTCTCCCGGTGCTTTCGGAAGTTTGCCGCATCTCTTAACGTTAGATCTCGGAATAAACGAATTAGATTTGCTTCCGCAAGAGAGACTACACGGACTAATACATTTAAGATTGCTAAATTTAACACATAACAGATTAAAAGAGCTCGAGATATTTCCACCCGATTTAAAATCGATGCAAGTGCTGGATATTTCTTACAACCAAATAGCGCGCATAAATAAAGGAACTTTCAAGAACTTGGAAAATTTAGCCGAATTATACCTTTTTGGTAATTGGATATCGTCGGTTTCGCACGACGCCTTCAAACCGTTAAAAAAACTGCGAATTTTGGATATCAGTAAAAATTACTTGGAAAATATTCCCCTCAATGCGTTTAGACCCTTAGAAACGCAAATAAGAAATTTACGGACCGAAGGTATAAGTTTAACAAAGAAAACAACTTTCACTTTAAAGCTTTAAATTGTTTTGTTTTTATTTTCATTAGAAAATCCTTTATATTGCGGTTGCGACTCTCAAGAATTGTGGGAATGGTTGCAGGACCATCAGAAATTAGTCGAAAAAACTGATCGTCAGGGCCTGCGTTGCGAACAACCACCGGAACTTCGAGGAAGAGCTTTTTTAGATTTAAGTCCCGAACAATTTTGCGACCAGCCTTTAGTGGTTAAGATAGGAATTCAGGATATTCAACCTTATTCCTTGTTGGTTTCCTGGCAAAGCAGGAATCACTCCGGTTTACATGGATATCAAGTTGTTTACTATTCGATCGACCGAATGGAAGAGGTAAATAGTTGAAATAATTTACATAATTTTACATTTTACTGAAATTGTTTTATAAATTTAATATGTTTACTTCTTGTTGACAGATTCGAGGACGAATGATGGATCGCGTTTCGAGATCGACCAAACTGAGTCGTTTATTTCCGGGGACGAGGTATTTAATTTGCGTTATAGCTTTAGGAAATTGGGCTACGAGAAAACAAGACTTTTCCGATTTACGTTTGGTGAGGAAGAATGAAAATAGCACGAGAGAGGATTGGGAAGTGTTTAGTGACTCGATGTTGTCGTTATTAGTAGATTCTCCGAGTAGCAAGTGCGAAGAAGTGAGTACTTTAGAAACTCCGGGAAGTATACACGGTGAGCTTGGCAGTTTACCGGATCACAGTTTTGGCATTCAATCGATTCTCACGCGAAGATTGGGACTTATCGTTGGCTGCTGCATGGGAATAATAGTATTTATTATTTTGGTTTCTGTGCTCGGTTATTTAAAAGTTAAAAAACAAAGAAATGCATTAAAAAGAAATCGACCTGCGATTCCACCGGAATATATTTCCTATAGACATTTTTCTATTCAAAGTGGTGAAGCCGGAGGACAATCGGGACATCCACAATTCATTACCAATATGAATACGACTTCATTTACTTCGTAATGTACAGGCAACTCTGTTGTGTTTATCATATCAGTATAATAAAATAAAAATTAAAAATGTTATATAATAAAACCATAATTACACGAAACTCGCCAATAATTGTAATTTACATAGAGACAGCAATTAAATCTAGTTACTACCATAATTAGGTTAATGTTTAAACAGGAATTAAATTAATTTTACAAAAAATTGGCCCACAATTTTGGACGTAAATAAAAGTGTTAATAATAATGAGACGAACTCCGTGTAGTACATAGGTACGGGCAGATGTTTGAAGGGAACGGCGCAACGCTCACATTGTAAAATTAACTACAAATTAATTATTATCTCACCCCATGGATAAGCTCTGCCTTGTGTTATGCTCTAGCAAAACATTCAAGTTTGCCCACTGTTTTGTATCAAAATCATTTATAACGTTGAACATTTGGTTAGTACATGTGTTTAACAAACAACTGTTTTCAAAATCTTACAAAATGATTAATAAAAGTTGATTATATGTAATTAAGCGTTTTATTACTTTATCCACTGAATGAACAACTCATCGTTAATCAAATCCATCCAGCATAACTTTTTCGCTTTCTTTCCAACAAAATTATTTTGTATTTTGATGTAACTGGTACTTAAATTTGTTTTGTGAAGCTTTAAGCGAGATGACATGGGGGTGATGATGGAAGCTATTATTTGAGGTTCTTATTTAACGGTTCGATAACTTACAATAAAATTTTTTATAGCGCCTTTTAATAAAAGTAGTGAAAACGTTCTATTTACTTTTTTATTTTGTGAAGATACACTACTAAACTTTAGTTTAATAAAATTGAGAAAAATTTATCTTAAAGGAATTTTTCCATCGTAAAAATTTTAGGGACCATTTCACTATCTTATGCGTCGGCTATTTGATAAGTCTTGGAACGTATCCCGTGCATGATACGTTGATAATGTTGAAGGAGACAAATTGATACAAATACAACTTTATTTTATTAAAATGTTGTTATTGTTGTAGTAATATAATAAATTGCGTAACGAACATTACAAAACTAAACTGAACGAATTGGGTAAATATTATAATTTGATGGAATAAGATATAACCTACTTTTCCACAGGATTTTTTTTTCGTAATTTATGAAAGCCGAATAATTATTTTTCTAGATTTTTAGTGTCAAATTCGGTTCGTAAATGGGTAAGTAACCAGTCACGTTATTCTAACGCATGGTTAATTAATGTGATATAAAAGTTTGTAAATTTCTGTTCTATAAAAGAAAACTTTACACCGACGACATTTTTCAATGTAATTGAATAAGTTCAGAAAAATTACGAACGAAAGCAACGTCGCTATCGATGTACTTCATTAACTTCACACCTTCCTAAAGATCCGACCTATCTTAACAGTGTCCTTAATTTTATTTCAAAGTGCTAAAAGACAATTACATACCAAGGTTTCGATTTGCGTTAATAATTTATAATTCAATTTTATGACTGTTCAATTTTTTTTTATTATCAAATAACAATAAAAAATGTCTGCTTTTTTATTCATTTTTTTTATTAACAATTACTTACTACAAAATTGCATTTTTTCTTCCTAATGCTGAACCCTGACTGGACAGCTGTAAAATCTTATTTTCGTCGATGCATATCAATTTGCATCCCTTCAGATGAAATAAACCAAATGGTTTAGCATAATATAAACAATTTGAAGAGGTAACAAATAAAACCGTTTAAATGTTCGTTTGTTCATTCATAAAAATATTGTAGCTTATCATTGGTTAAATAAAATTAGTTCAGCCTCACAAAAACTTCCAGCTATCTATAAAATTTGACAAAATCTTATCATTGCAGTTTTCTATTCTTTTAGAGGTGAGAGGTAAGTATAGTGTTGACGCAAACATAACAAATTTCCGATTAAAACCTCGATGAATTCTGAAAAAGCATAATTTTAAATAAGAGAATTAACTATGAGAGACGGCCTTAAAACCACCAGTTTTTTCAAAAATCGATTTTAAAAACTTTGATTTTTATAGCAAATTTTAAGCTAAGTCGCGGGTAATTGGTGAATTAATGAATTCTATGGTCGGTCCGTGTAATTTAAATTACTTTAGGCTATATGCAGTGAAGAGATAACTTTATTTAACTAATAATAAAAACTTTATTCTAGGCCACAGTAAAGATTAATCTCATCATTAACTTTACATCGAGACGGATTAGCATTCACATGTTAGACTGCAAAGTAGTTGAACAAAAGAACGCGAAACTTTTGCTCAAACACTTTGCAAAGTAGGTCAAGAAGTCTCACGAATTGACTTAGTCATTTGCTTCACATGAGACGTTGATTTCCTCTCTGCCGCGTCACGATTTGTTTTTTGTAGTTTTCCCTCAAAAAAAATTGTTATTCCTCACATGCTGAAAAATTGGTACGAATCACGTAACAATTTCTTTTGAGCTAAAACTCGTGAGCGTCACCCGCAATGTTAATGTACCAAAATCGCTTCACGTTTTTGGCTTGCAGGGTCACAGCCGAAGGCGTTTACTAAATATCTCGGCACCGACTTAGACCAGTTGTTAAATTAAGACGCTGTGGGCATGTATGTTAGAAAACTTTTTTTTTTCGTACAATCCTGACTTTTCCTTTTGCAACTGTGTCGCCTTTTTCCTTCCTACGGACCCTTTTGGGATTCACAACGCTACGTTTTTGAAGGGTTGCTGTTGCTTCGGCCATCTCAAACTGCGAAAACTAACACTCAAAATTACTCATCAAAGGATGATTATTGCCTTACGCCAATCAACTCTCCACTTTGTCGCGATACGAGGCTGTACGCTCGTGATAAAGGCTTTGCCCCTACAAAACTCTGTTCACAAAGTGATGCTATGCTATGATGAGAGGATAACAAGGGCGACACTAGCATTCATATGCTTCAACAGTGCACTGTGAGCGAAAATCATGATTAGTTAATGTGCAGTAAAAATGGCTAGAAGCGCTCGAAGCAAAGCGTAGATCTACCTTTTCTTGACCCTGACCCGCGGGCCAAGAGGCATTTTTATAATATGTGTAGTTTTCATAAAAATAACCCGAAGCCTTTGGCCGCTTTGGGCTATTTTTATAAAAACCATCATAGCACGAGGAAGATCCGCGCGAAAAAGTATTAACTGTTCGTTAAATAAAAGCATCTTTTTTCTAAGGTAATTTTGGTCTTAAAAAGGAGAACGGATTCGCTACCATTGCGTACGAGTTACTGAGAAAATTGTATAGCATAGCATAGCGTCACTTCGTGAACAGAGTTTTGTAGAAGCGCAGCCTCCATCACCTCTTTCAACATCTAAGAACATCGCAGGGATGGTTGGGTGAGTATGTATAATACTAGCAAACATAGAGCCTTGTATCGTTTCAAAGTAAAGTGTTGATTTGCGTAAGACGATAATCAACCTTTGATGAGTAATTTTGAATGATTTCCGAGTTCGATTGGCCAAAGTAACAGTACCTCCTAAAAAACGTGACGTCGTGGAGCCCAAAAGGATCCGTTAAAAAGAAAAAAGCGACGCAGTCGCAAAAAAAGGGATTGTACGGTTGAAAAGAATTTTCTAATATACATGCCCGCAGCAGCTTCACTTAAAAACTGATTTAGGTCGGCGCCGAGACATTGAGTAAACGCCTCGGCTGTGACCCTGTGAGAAAATTGTAAACAGCCGGACTGTTAAGTATGCCCGCTCACGTACCGACCATAGAATACATGTGATTCACCAATCACGAGCGACTTTTGCTATGAAAATCGACTTTTTTCAAATTCGATTTTTGAAAAAACTAGTGCTTTTTAGGCCTTCTATTAAAATTAATTCTTTTATTTAAAATATGCTTTTTCAGAATTCATCAAAGGTTCAATCGTAAAATTGTTATTTTCGCGTCAACAGTACCCACCTCTCCCCCTTTTAAAATTTAAGTTTGTAAAATTAATCCCTTTTGTTTGAATTTTTACTGCTTTACTTGAAATTGACTAACAATAACCAAAGTATTTTAAACCAAAAAGATTTTAGGAAAGGTAAAATACAAATCTGGAGTTAAAGTAATGTTAAACTTCTACAAGAATAGCTTCTTCTTAAGGTGCCGTCTCCTATCGGAGGTTGGCGAGCATTTGAAATGCTACATCTTGGCAGATTACTCTCGGTGGTTTGCCATTTCCATCCGAGAGAAGAGGGTCATAATAGAGGTGGATAAATTTTGTAGCCGGGTTGGGAATCGAACCTAGGGCTTCTCGCCTAGAGTCCGGTTCTTAGCCCGTTCACTTAGCTTACCCCTCTTGACACAAGAATAGCATTTAAAGCAAAAGAAAATTTTGAATTGGTTAGCTCCAGATCTGCTCTTCCTTCAAAACTCCTCTGCAGGCTTTGAGAAAAATTTTTAATTTGAATTTAGGAGGGATTTTAATTCTAAAACCAAAAGTTTTCAAATAAACTGAATACCTTCGACAAATCGAAAAGACGAGAATTAGGAGAAGTAGTTGATTTTCCTTTTTAACATTAATCGTCGAAAAAATTGTAATAGAGATCACAATTTGTGATTCATTTCTTTAATTTATTTATTCTCGTTTTTGTATTCTCATTTTGCCCCTACATTCTAAAAAGCTAAAGTTTGTTAAAGATCTAAAAAATTGTAGAAACTTATACAGTGGTAAATAAGTGTAAACAAGAACCTACAGTTTAACGCGGAATCCAAACCACGGTACAAATAAATTTTGGCTCTGGCGATTTGAGTGCTCAAAAGATCCTTTCATCCAAATTTTCTCACCATACCGGATTGTCACAAAAAAAATAAACATATAATTGTTCTGTCAATAAAAAATTTTAAAAACTAATAGAAATTTTGTAATCATTTTGAAACCTACAATATTATTATTAAAGTGCAACAATAATTAAAAGCATATTAATTGCTTTGTTTTAGCGTGGTATTTCTACCATAACAACAGAGAAGGTTATATTCAAAGTTTAAATGCAAATCTAAATTGGTTTACATAAATTCTATTTACATTGGAAACAACAGGGTGCAGAAGGAAACAGCTTAATCGTACTACCGGTTTTGTAGAAACATTTAAAAGTTTTATCAATAATAGCCTGCGGCGCTGTTTATTTTAAGTTTGTGTAACACTACCCTATTTTAAAATAAGTAATATCCTATGAAATATAATATATTATAGGATTACATAATTAATATAATATCTATGTTAATACTAGTATTTTATATTTATGGTAGGGGAAGTATATCTAAGATAGTACCATTCCTATGATGACATAATTGAAGTATTTCTAAAAACAGTGATCTAGGAATAATAAAAACCGTAGTAAATAAAATATCGTATTACATAAATCAATACTAGATAATTTACTTTTTTTCTTTGCAAAAAGAACAAAATGCTGTATAAAGGTCAATTTAAAAATAATTTAAATTACGGATTGATTCTTGATGTAAAGTTGTAGAAATTTTTATTTTGTTTGCTTGTCTGGTTTGATTGTTTATAATTAAATTGGCCTTGTGCACTTGGCTGTAAAATTTTGATTAGTGATTATGTAGCATTGACAATAATATAAAATTTAAACATTTTCGAGTCAATTAAACGAAATAAAATCAATTTATATTCTCATGAGGTTTCAGATATATTTATAGCTATCGTTAGATATTTTATTGTGCATTTTTATTAGCTTTACAAGTTAAAAGGTTATATATTTTGTTTAAAATTGATAAGAACACTTAAACAAAAATAAAATTTGAAATAAGTATAAATAAACGTAAAATAAATCTAATGGTGTTAAAATTGAAAAAATGGAAATTTAAAATATAAACACACGAATTATACTGAGTTAATAACTAAATTAACTTACTGGAAAAAAAAATAAAACAAATAAATAGTGAATGTATGAAGATTTAACGTAGATTCAGACAATCTGCACGATAGACGTAAATTCCTCTAAAAGGCTAAAAAGGCGAGCAGAAAAATAAGACTATGAGCAATCTAAAACATCTAGCAAGGTTAGCATCCCACTAAAATGTAATATTTAGTTGTACATAAAACCAACAGTTCATAATAAAATCGAAGTCCTAAATAAAGAGGAAGAACAATTTTTATTGGAATGCGGATGATTTTGATATCATATTCTGTAAATTTCAAATAACAGCAGAATATTCAAAAACTACAAGTTTTGAATTTAAAATAAACGTTTACAAAAAAAAGTAAATGGAAAAATGCACTACATTAGAATCGTTTTCAGGAATAATAAAAAGGCGTTTGTTTGATAAATCACAGTAATTTGCGTTTATATAATGTGTGTAAAAAAAAGTTACATATTTACTTTCAATAATAAATGATGATGTTATTTATTCATTTACATCTACTATTTTTAAAATTTATTCTGATATTTTTTTTTGAGTCAAAGTGTAACAAATGGTCTAACTGTACTCCAAGGCGCATTGACCAATTTTGTTCGAATTTAGAACGTTTTTGAATGGACGATTGTAGTTACCGAGTCAAATGTTAATTCCTTATTAACTATCCTGTTTAGTCATACAGTGAAAGTGCAGACTTCCTGAGCTCTCAGCTTGATTTCGCGTCTCAGTCGAGAATGCACTATGTATTATACTATGTGTATCTTAACAGCCACATTGTTCATATTTATTATCTTTCCTGTTATTAGGTATAAACCTGCATGAAATATAATATTTTGTTTGTTTATAAATTTACATGTACAAACGAAATTTACATTTTAGTAGTATCATTACTTGTACATTAATATGAAAAAATAATAAGGTAAGTGTTATGGTAAACAATTTTCTATAGAACACTAAAAATGAAATTAAGTTTTATTTTCAAATTAGTGAAAGCAAAATTTAACAGTATTATTTTTGCTTCCTGGTTATTATTTTGTTTAGGTACACTGAAGTGCGCTGTCAACATGCATGTACCTCATTGCAAAGTAGCAGGCCCGTTTTGCACGATATATTTTCAATTTGATAAATTGTTTGCAATTTTGCTAATTGGATTATTTTATTTCGAACACTTTTTCTAATTTTAACTAAACATTTTATATACTTCTGTAATAAAAAAAATTTATAAATTTTTTAAATTTAAAAGTTAGCGAAAACTTATTGAAATATAGTGAAAAGCAGAATAATTTAAATTTGAAAAATCTAAATTTACTATTCACTTTATTTTTTATAATAGGTACCTACTTAAAATTTAAACATTTTCATGCCGTAATAAAATCAATTAGGATACAAAATTGAAAACTCATATTTTAAAACATGTTTTATTTCGATAATGTTTTTACTATAAAATATGTTTCAGAAATTAAAAAACTTACATCATTTAAATAAAGGTAAAAATTACAAAATGACTATTTTGTACGATAAATATTATTTCAATGAAATGATTGTTACTAAGCAATTTAAGGAGTTGTTATATATTAGCGTGACTCGAGAATTTATTAGTGATTTAGATCTAACGTCATATTATTCAAAATTGTTGTAAGAAAATCAGCTTGAAATTTGAAATTAAATGTATTCTTATTTAAAAAAGTTCTAATTTAATTTCATTTTTAATAATAGTTGCTCTGATGTACTAATGTATTTCTAGCTGGATTCAAATTAAATAGAGTAAAAAAATTAAAACCGTTTGTAATGAGTATTTTATAAAACAAAGCTAGAGTATAATTTTACAAGATAATAAAATAAATGATTAAATGAATATTTCATTACTCTATTTAATTTTGAACAGTTGCTATGGCAAAGGTTTTAGTTACGTGTAAATTCAAAAATGTTATTATATACTTGCAAGAAAATGAGAATTGCCAGTGTTTGATATTCTTTTTTAAATGGACTATAAAAAGTTTTGTAAAAGCAATTTTGAATTCGACTTCAAAACAAGACATTTAAAAAATTGCTTATCCTAAAAATTGCTATTTGGTAAATAATAATTTTGTAACGTGAAACAGATAAGAATTAATAGGAAAGCTAACTCATAATTTTAATACGCTACTAGAAAATTGTTTTGACGTAGGTAATTGAAAATTGAGCAAAAAAATTTTTTTATTTTACCCTTACCTTACATAACAACCTACACTGCCGAAAACGAAGTAGGTGTTTTTCTGTTATAGTATTTTTGACGTAGCTTTTAATATAGTAGAACACTTCCAGTTTATCATCAAATTTCAACGACAAAAAACACAAATGGTGGGAATTTAAAATTTTGTGTTAATACCTAAAATCAAAAGTGTTAATTATTTGATAAAGTTGGTGGAAATTAGGTAGTTTTTGTCCGGAAATGACGGAAAAATTAAAAACTTTTTGTTTTCTGCAGGTGGCAGGATTGGCGCTGAACGGCGTAGTGTGCAGATGTGTCAGTCATTATTTTTAAATTTTGAAGTGTTTGATGGTAGGATAATTTAATTGAGTTTTTTAATCAATTCGTTATCTTCAAAGTATCTTCCAGTATTGAAAAAGTTTTTATCCTAGAAAAGATGATTATTTTTACTGGGAAAAAAAGTAGATGTATTTGGAAAATTAGAACAGATGTGAGAATTTACACATCTTGCGAATCCACAAGTACATTGAATGTATCACATTCATTTTTATTATTGCAATCCCAATTTATCAGTTCTATTAGAAGATTAAGGTAGATGATTTGCATTTTTGAATTTTATCTAATGTGCGTTAGAAATTTGGAGGTTAGAATATCTGATCAAAAAATTACTTACTGCATTAGTAGTGATAAATGATCAAGATTGGAAATATTCAGACTCCCGAAGATTAACTGCGGTTTTCAACAAATTTACTGTGTAAATTGTAGCACTTTTTGTACGCGTGTCTTTCAAATTGAGACGTAATCAACTTGCGTTAGGTGGCTATTTTTCTTTTTTTAGTTCTTTTATTAATCTAATGTTAGACACAGACCTCTCCTTATCAAGGAGTTTTTGGTCATAACTCACCACGCTGGTCAGACGGGTTGGCGACTGTAGTCCGCAGATAGACTTTAGACTAAGGTTGTTTTACATCCAGTAGGTAGCTTGCTGAACTAACTTTCAGATGTGCATGTAGCTATGTTTTTTCTTAATGGTGACAATTCATCAACTGGGGTGCACCAAACTTTGGCAGTGAAGTTGGTCACAACGCCACTTGATCCTTTTAGAACAAAAAAAAGCTAGCTAACTTTGCAGATATTTAGCCCACAGTTGTAGAAGATGGGTCGCGCGATGCCCGTTTTGTGACACTATCTGCAAAAAATGGAAATTTGGGCGCCAGTTGGTAAAAAAAAAATCATGGAAGAAAAAATTATCACCAACAAAAAGATTTTTAGTTTGCAGTCAAAAATGTTAAATAGAAAATGTGTAAAATCACTTACGTGAATATTTGAGAAGAGTTTCACACTAAACTACCATAAAAAAATGCGATGCAACAAATGAAAAAATGAAATGAAAAATATCAAAGAAGAAGTCACTTCCAAACTTTTCGACCACACCTCCACTTGTTCAATCTTGATTCTCTGTTGCCAACCTCTCTTTTCAAAAATTTTCACAATTATCTAAAGTAACTATGGTTGCATACTTTCTGGCTCAAAATATTATTAAAAATTCAATTTAATAAATAATAACACTTGAAAGCACACAGGGTGTTACAAGGGAACCGCCGGCTTAATGTGCTCTTCAAAGCCCGGAGGCTTTGTCATAAGAAATTTTGACTTTCCGGGTACATGTAAGTGCCCCCCCCCCCATTTAGTTTTAAATTTTTGGATGAATTGGGTGTCAAACGTTAAAGCATCGTTTGTGAATAAATAAGCTTAATTATTTTTGTTTGAGTCTCATCAGGTCGTGGACATGATGCCCCCAAAATCAAATTTTTGGGTGAAATTTGTGTAAAACATTTGAGCATTGTTTGAGCATCAATTAGGTTTCAATATTTTCGTTTGAGCCTTAACCGTTGCAAAAACTTTTGAAAGGGGCTGTAGACATGCTAGTCCTTCCCCAAGAGGAATTTTGAAGTAAAAATTTAATTAAAACATATTTTGAAGTGAAAATTTAATTAAATTAAATTTACTTTGAAAATGTATTGTGGAAAATTGAAAAAATAATCGATAACCACTCCCCAGTATTAAAGTAATGCATTACCATATTTGGTTTAAAATAGGGCGTTTAAAGGCCGTATGAAACTTGTACTAGATTACTTGCTTTAAAAGAGACAAATTGATAATTCACTCCGTTATACCAATTAAAAAACATCTGTAAATTACGTGTATATCCTGATTTGGTTAAACAATCTAAAAATTTGCTTCGTACTTCAAAAAAATCTTAAATATTGACACATTTAATAAAATGCGAAATATGTGCATTAGCTCAGTGTGATCTATTTTGAAATATTTTCATTTATTAACCTCAATTTTTAGTTTAAACCCCCTAAGTTAATTTTTTAGTTAAAATAATATCAAACGCTTAAGCTTTCTATTTTATTTGTTTGATTCTCAATCTTTGCGGAGTTATTTGCAGGAGGGGTCTGCAAAAACACTTTGTTTTATTTTCATTTTCTTTTTTTCTTGTTTCTTCTTTTTTCGTTTTTATCTAATCTCATTGATATCAATCAATGTAAATGCATTTGAGTCCTAATGCGCTTCCATTCCCATTCTTTGAATTTCATAATTGTATAAGTTATACTTATTATACGTAACTTGCTCGGAGCTTTTTAACATTTTTAGTACCCATAGCTTTTTAAAACTTGAAATTGCGTTACTGGAAATAAAAGCTCAATGGAGCTTAAACAAATCTGCATTTATCGATATGAGTTTTATACAAAATTTAAAAATACAAAACAAAATGAAGCTCGATAAAACTAAAAAGCCTGGTTATAAATTTCATATTAAATTTTGCAGTCAACTCAGCCAAGTTACTAATGCTAATTTATATCACAAAGACGTAAACCGATACTTTTGATTACGAGATGTAATAAGAAAGCCCGAGTAAAAATAATTTTTTTTCGTACATGGAGTAGGGCCTAATGTTTTTCACGTTATAGTGACGATAAGTGTTCTGTTTTGTACCTTAGATCGAGTACGAAAACAGTCAATTTACTGCCGGGATAGTAAAAAATGATTTTATTATTATGAGATAATTGTAATTGTTTACGTAAACTAAAAAATTCTATCTGAAATTCCTAAAGATTTTGCGAAATCTTGCGTACACTATTCCCAAGGAAAATTGACCTATAAAACTGCCAAAGTCCTTGCAATTTGCCTTTGAAAATGTTATTCAGTTGAAGTTCAAAACCGTTTCACTATTATTTTTATTATTCTTTATTTACTGATTACGCTTTTCTGAGATGGTTCAAGAAGACCGAAATAATGTCATAAGTTGTCGTTATTTTTAATTTTGATTACATTATTTCCCCCATTAATATTTAATTCCTTATTTCATTACAATTCAAATTCTATCTTTTATTTTCTGAAATACTTCAACATTTTATTTTGCAATAAAATTTTTTTACAATCAACATGAAAGACGAAAAAGCAAATTTTTTAGTTGACAATGCGAAGTTGACGTTTTCTGAATACTGTCACTTTACCCTTAAAGCAATAAATAATTTAAGTAAAAGTTTTGCTCACTATGATGACAATAATAACGTGTAGAAAAACTTCATGTAAAAGTGAAAATCATCAAACTGAATATTAGAAAATAATATAATTTCGTATGAAAATTTCAAAATTTTTTATTTAATGTTTTATTTATTGGATCCAAAATCACCCACAAGTCTGCTGAGTGGTTTGGGTAAAATTTTCTTTTTAATTTATATTTAACTTCCTTTCCAACTCTTTAGCGCTTTAATTTTAATCATCTCTTTTTTTCATATCTTTCTGTCTTTTTAATAATTATTCTCTGATTTTCTTTGTAAACTTTTTATTAATTAATCACTTTGAACTTTTATGTTATCTCTATTTTTACTAACTTTGAATTATATATTTTTTTCTAACTTGATTTGCTTCCAAACTTCGAAACTTTTACAATAATTGCTTTTTTCTTAAATTTGAATTCTACAAAAAAACCACATTCATTTAATTCGGCACTCATTGTTCTACAACTTTTCTTTCGTGGAGATACACTACCACTATAAATTGCAACAAATTTTTTGTATTTGATGATAATTTAAAAATAACAAAAAAAATAGTACTTGCGATACCTATTTAAGTAATACGAAGCTTACAGTTAATATTTTATTACATATTCTGTATAAAGTTCATATAGGTACTCGATAAATATTACGAATTCTTGAAATCGTAACCCAACACTGTTTATCGAGATTGTAGTGTAGTTTACACAAGAAACTAAATACTGTACAAAGCTTTAATGATGACAGTTACAGTATGTTTAGTAATCGATGCAAGAAATGGTCTAGAAAATTATAGCAAAAAATTATTCCTTGTGCTTAGTTACAGAAACTAAATGGCAAAGTAATAACGGCTTGTCGACATAAAAGCTGAGTATCACATAAATTCCGGGTTTAAAATACCTTAGAATTTATAACATTATTATTTCACTTTTCATTCGTCAAAGTGAAATTTTACTTTTGCGTGTTAATATTTAGAATTGTACGTTTGTTCACTCTGTCATCAACAAGTGACCAAAAATTCCATTAGAAATTTTTTTTGTATTTTGTAACGTCTGCTAGTTAAAGAAGAACTTTATTTTGATTGACTTCTCTTGGAAGGCAAACCACCGAGGTGTAATCTGCTAAGAAAACCTTCTCTAAAATAGACAGTATTACGCTTTACGTATGTAGCTCGGAGTCCACCCTAAGTAATAAGTGATTGGAATATAAAATTATTTAAAAGTTTTAATAATTTACACACGTTGCATAAAACCTAGCTTTACAAAACTGGTTACATAAATAGCTATTAAAATTGGTATCACAATCTTCAAAAAATTGTCTTCTTTCTGTTTAGAAAAGCAATCATCTTAGTATCTCTAACCAATTTTGGGCTAGTAATGCGGTTTTGAAACAGTTATTAAGGGGTGAAAATCACAGCCTTAAGCTTTATACGCTGTTATTTCAAGTGTTGTTGTTATTTTTTAGTATTTTCGATTGGAAATTGGCCATAATTTTTGTATAATATTCTAGGAACACAGGTTTTGTTTTGTTAAAAGATAAATTTTGAGAAAACTTGCTGAAAAATATGCCTCCTGATGAATTTGAATATTAATTCGGACTAATATTTATTTTTCATTAAGTTAATTGCAAACTGGGTATTTTAGCAACCAAAATTAATATTTAAAAGTATCCGAATAAAATGTAGCGCTTGCTTTTACCTATGACTCGATCAACACAATTTTAAAATTTTTAATCGATGTATTCGGCAGTTTTTGTAATTAACTTCGACAGTAACTGAATCTACTTTTTGTTCATTTTTTGGCTATAACGTATTAATATATTGATTGTCAAAACGCTCGGCGCCTCTTCTCGTAAAATTCAATCATCAGCAAGCATGTCATGAGTCTTTTCAAGTGTATTTACGATTGAAGTGTATTTAGCTTCTTATGTAAGACGAGTCTGTTCTCTAATATTCTATAAATTATGTATTTTGATGTTTAAGCAAAAACAACACAAAAGTAACTATAGTTACTATTCCAATCCAATTTACTGAAGCTGTCTCTACTGCAGAAGTGTTCATTGTATATAGACTAGCACAAGATGCTGCTCTACGTAGCAGTAGATGACAATATGTAATTAGTGGCAGTAAAAATATTTTATATGCAATAGTATGAAAATGTTGACTTTGTCATTTACAACACCGTGCCGAAAGTGGCACTTTAAAGCTCTAGTAAAATAAATTAACTTTTTTTTCAATTAAACTTTTACTATCAAAATTTCGAGTATTTGCTAAATAAATTAACAAAAATATAATAAACAATAATTATACAAAACTTTTGAATTTTTTAGCTTTGAGGTCAATTCAATATCAAAAATTTAAAATGACGTAACAATTTTCAACTTGTTTCTAAAATGTATTAACCACACGGTATTAATATCTCGGCATATATTAAGGTTTACTTAATGAATTTTGAGTTCATGTTACATAATTTAACTAATTTTCCAAAGCAAATCTGTTAGGAATCTCCATGATAATAATACAGACAAGTTGAGTGATAATAAAGCAACAATTTTATATAAAATCTAGTTAAGAGTTATCAAAGGTGCCAAAAACATAATTAATTTATTTAAGTTATATTTAAAGCGAATTTTTATAATTAATCGCCTAACTCAAATACATAAGTCTTTTTTTAATTGTTCCTTTTGAAGTAACTTTTTCTTTCTAAACATCCACTTCCTTTTTCATTGTTTGAAATTTAAACAGTAGGAAGTTTTATCGTGGAAAATTAAAATACGGTTTTTCCCAGGAAAACAAAACGAAACGTATATTTCGTACTTAGGGATATGAAAAATTTTATTTAGTGATAATATGAGGTATATAGTAACAATATATAACATTGTGAGGACAATTTAGAAGTTTAATTGTTTTTAATTAAATTTGCTTTTAGGCGTAACTTAAGCAATAAATTTTAATTAGTAACGAAAATTTCTCAAAATCTCAGTAGGTTTTTTGGCGGTTAATTAACCTTTCTTTAAATATCTTATAAATATTTATGCTAACATGCCTGAATATCATCCAACGTTTCGTTACCCAATTATTTAAAGTTTGCTAATTATATGCGTATCATGGTAAGTAGAAAGATACACCAGTAAATTTACGTAAAAAATCAAAACTTAATTTTGTTTCCTTCAAGTTTTTGGTAGGATTTTTAGTAAAATTGTAAACTTTTAGGATAATAGATTTTTTTTTAAAAGCTAATCTTTGTTAATAGCCTGTTTTTGTATTTTCTTTCTGCCGAACAGGGTGCTCTAAAATTCTTTCTATATTACAATTTTGTTCATCATTATGAGTGAAATCATGTCAAGGAGTCATTAGTATTCCATATTGAAAAATTAATGGAGGAAGTAAAACCAATTTTCCACATTTCCTTTTATTGGTAATATATGATATCCCGGAATGTTAGCCAAATTTGTCTGATTTGCTAAACTACTCCGATTTCCGTTAATCTCTAACATAAAATATTACTGACGTTATTCTCCGTTTTATAGATTTGCAAATTCCGTAGCATGCGGAAGAATAATAATAAATTTGGGAGTAGTTATGAAGTCGATAAAAAAAATGATAAAAACCCAATTTTCAGCTGTACCAGTTACAATTGGAAAGCCATCCAAACTAATCGTAATTCAAATTATACCATGTTTTTACCAAAATTTTAAGTCGCGTATAAAAACCGAACCTTAAACTTCTTGCTAAAATTTAATGATATACCTGCCTAATATTTCATATCATGCAAGAGCGTTGTAAAATAATATATGGCATAACTTATTTAAAATTCTAAGGTTTATTTTACTCTCTAAATGTTTACACTTGTCAGGGAAGAATTTATAAGTTGGGATAAACAAATCCTGCAGAGAAATACTAGAATATCGCTAGAATATTTTCAAAGAGAGATAGCATTTCAATTTGGTATACCATTCACGGATTCAGGATCCAAAGCCAGATGAGGTAAGAACTTGATTTATTTTGCCTTCTTTGCGAGATATTTTTGATTTGAATGGATTGAAAATTTCGAATATGTGTTTAATTTCCGTTTATTTTCTGATTGGTGGATTGGCATCTTTTGACTGGAGAATCTGGTCGCTTTTCAAAGTGAATAATCTGTGGATTCTACTGTAAGCAGATTTTGTAAATAATTTTGTAGAACCGCACTGCTGTTGTTTTCAAAGAACCTGTTCAATTCCTTTTGTCTTTGTTTAGTTTGATTTTATCATGCGATGCTCTAGTATTCTGCATTCCGTTCGTAAT
Organism: Rhagonycha fulva; assembly: GCA_905340355.1. NCBI lineage: Eukaryota > Metazoa > Arthropoda > Insecta > Coleoptera > Cantharidae > Rhagonycha > Rhagonycha fulva. Next base: position 45,358,131 of record HG996556.1, read on the forward strand.
TTGCGTTTTCAGTGTTTGTATGATAGCTAGGTATTCTTGGACTCTGAGGTTGCATTCTACGTCATCTACTAGAAAGTTTTTGATTAAATTTTCAAAGAAACTATAAACTTTTAGGATAATAGACTTTTGCAAAGTAAATCTTTGTTAATAGTTTTTTTCTTGTTTTTTCCTACTGCTCGCAGAGTTGTCTGTACATACCCTCGATAAATTTGATAAATTTAAATCAGTAATGTAAAATGTGTTTTCTTACTCTGTAATATAAGTTATTATTTTTGAACCAACATAATATGAGATCGTGTTGAAGGGTCATTAGTGTTACATATTGATTGAAAAATTAATGTACTTTCCGTTCGAGGAAGTAAAACCAATTTTCCTCCTAATTTTATTGGTAGTATTTAAAGTATCATTGTATCTAGTAGAAATTTTTCATACCCATAATAAAACTTGACCTTTTAAGTTCCCTTTATAGTTTTTTTTTATTTTTACTGGATCCTAAAACGTTGTACAGAAAATTTCTTTGCAAGTTTAAATTACATACTCTGAAGGTTTTAAAATATTCACTACTTTAGTGTTGGTCTGGAAATGGAAATGTTACAGAAAATTTAACTTGAATATTTCATTTTTGTTGAAGAATACCAGACACCATGTACAAGTTTCATTTTAATGATAATTAGATTTTCTTTAATGAAAATCGGAAAACTTTGGTTGTCAACTTTTTACTTCATTACCAGATGACTGTCTTACGTTGAAATAAACTTAATTTTATAGAAAAATAGACTAAAATTACATTCGTTAATTAATTTTATGTAGAAATTATTAAAACTAAAAGGAATCAGAAACGTTACATTTTCTTTGTATTTCGTAAAGCGGAGTTTTCAAACTTGATTTCACATTGAAATATCGACAAACGAAACCATTACAGTACTAATTTTTTTTTATAAAAAAACTAAACTAAGAAAAATATTTATTGAAATAGAATTGCGTGTTGAAACAAACAACAAAAATTTCAACCTCATTTCGAACAAAATAATGTTTGAAGAATAATTAGCAAAATAATACTAATTATAACAAAACAAATAGGTAAGTTTACTTGTACTGTTCAAAATGAAGCCATGTCGTGTAAGGTTATCCGAACATTTCGTATTTTTGATCTAATTTCTGTATAAAATTGGAGTGGATTTCCCATTAAACTCGTAATAAAATAAATTTTATTTGTGAGCTTTTTAAAGTATATTATCACCACGCGTTCTTGATATTTTCATTGTTTAAAAGTACATTTCCCGAAGCGTTATTTAACGATTTCAAAATATTGTAATCAAGCGAAACGAATCCTGGATAATGGTTAAACAAAGTTCGTATTTTAGTACGAGCAGCCTCATAAATTTAAAAATTGTCATTCTGCATGACTGCGGTGCTTCAATTTATAGGAATTTTCATGCAAAAATTGGGAGACTGGTAAGACCATCTTACTATTATTTTAAGAAGTTAACGATTTTACATTTATGTTTAATTTCAGTTGAAGAATTTTTGCACAATACCTAACAATTAACGTGTTTACGTCCTCTATACGTTTAGGACATCCCTTTAGCTTTTCGCACTCTACCACCCACGTTAATTGGTCGCGTTAGTACAAATGAAAATTGACACATTGAAAAAGCATTAGCTTTTAACCTATAGTGTTAATCAAATCGAATCGAGCTATGAAACAATGAATAATTCAAGTTGACCAAAAACGCTTTACATCAAATCAAACTATGACGAAAAAAATTAGAAAGTGGAACAGTACATTTTTTCACACTTTTGTGTAAGTACAAAGTTATTTATAGTAAAACCCCACAGTCAATCCTTGTTGTCGTTTTAGGATAAAGGTCACTGCCAGTAATGTTTTCATCCACTGTAATCCTAAAATATCCTTTTATCCCTCTTACAGTCGAGAAGTTAGCCCTTCCTAGATGCATAAAATAATACTTTTTATGTGTAGAAAATGTTGATACAAACCCATTTTTCGAAGGATTTTAAAAGAATAATTAATACTTCTGTCTGTAATAAAACTACTTATACTACTAATTTAAAAAGTAACAAAAAATTTATTTAATCGTACATTTCTAAAGAAATGTTTTTAAATTTGTATTTATTCAGCTTTGGGCAACTTAAACATTTCAAATACAAGAACATTGCTTTGTACTTCTCTCGAGAGATTCCAGTACCTACTCGATTTTTACATTTGATTGTAATTTAATTTTTTATTAAAGCAAATATTCAACTTTTATTGGGATTTAAAGCTATTCAAACTTAAAAGCATTTTTTAAAGTTTAATTTTATTACTTTCCAGAGGGAATATAACAACAAAGAGAGGATTGCTTCAGTTTTGTCTTCAGTACAGGGTGGGATTACTGAAATTTAATACTAGATGATTCTGGTCGATTTGAGATTTGATTCCTAAAGTACAAATCAAAAAAGTTACCAACGAAATTATTTTTTAATTTTCTTTCTGCGATAAATTATTTACTGAATATTCAAACAAATTGACAAATAAATTGTTTTGATTATATGATTATTTTTGTAAAAAAAAAAAATTTAAGGGCAACACAAATTTTTTTGGTGGTTCTGGTTTTTCCAGAAATTTTGCGAAGCTTTTATGTGACGGAAAAGTACCAATATTATATAGTTTGTATTTCTAAATAATTCTTTCCCAGATCTAGAAAATACTTTTAAAAGAAAACCATGAGAAAAAATCGGAGACGTCTAGCTATAAGTAAACAGCCAAATAATTTTTGAGAAGAAAACTAACGTAGTTTTTAAATAATTATGCTGATGTCACATTTCCAAAACTTTTATACCATTGAGAGAAGTACCCAAAACAAACTATTTCAGCTGACGGCCAGCATACCGCACTAAAACACCAAAATAAGGTACAAAATCGTATAATGAAATAATATCAAAAATGCTAAAAGGAAGAAATAAAATTGGACACAAACAATTGAAGACAACAATGGAGAGTCATAGAATAAATAAATTAAGTTATGGAATGAATCATCAAAAAATTAGTAAAAGAAGGAATAATTATGAAATATTGATAGCTACTTCAAATGTAAAGGGTATATTTGAGAGCGGAATTTTGCAACAATTAATAAAAATCCTTAAAGAGTACAGAGTTGATATATTAGCACTACAAAAAACTAAACACGAAAACAGTGGGGTATTTGACCAAGAAGGTTACACATTTTTTATGAGCAACAGAGCAGTGGATCTAGCAGAAGATTGAAAATTAGAATGGTGGTAAGCAAGCAATTAAAGGCTGCTGTGGTAAAATTTGAACCTGTTTCAGAGAAAATGTGTGTGCTGAGACTAAGAGGTAAATATCAAAAAATAAGTCTAATAAACTTTCATGCATCAACTGAAAAAACTCGTGTAAGGCAAAAAGAAGGATTTTATGAGTCATTAACAACAAAATTCAAAAAAATATCACAATACAACTTAAAAATAGTAGTGGGCAATGGCAATGCTAACATCAGAAAAAAAGAACTATAGCAACCAACCATCGGGAAGTATAGTATTCACACAGACACCAATGAAAACGGTAGATTTCTGTAAGCACGCACTACCAGCACAAAAAAATCCACAAAAGAACATGGACAACACCGGACGGAAAAAATGTAAACCGAATCGATCGTGTGTTGGTAGAAAAAAGAAACGAAGCTGTAAGAATCTACAAAGGGCCCGATATAGACTTCAATCACTTCATGGTAGGAACAAAGTTCAAACAAATAATATCCATAAAAACCCATTAAAAATGAAAAAAGCAAACAAAGTTTTACGAATTGCTCTCCAGAAAAAGACAAAAAGACAAAACGAGACGAATACCAGAAGTCAATTGAGAACACAATGAAGAATGAAGTAAAACCGGCGAGCATATTAGAAAAAAAACAGAACTTTTGACAATGATTAAAAAACATGCAGCATCAAGGCAACATACGTCAATAATATATAAAAATAAAGAATAGTACGACCAGGAGTGCCAGGAAGAATTTAACAAACGGGAAAAAATTAGAAAAATAATGCTACAATCGAAGACGGCAAAAGACAAAAGCAAATACCAAGTAACAAAGAAAGGCATGTAAAGTGTTAACCTGAGCAGAAAAACGGAAAAACACAATGCGAAACCTAAACAAAATAGAAGAAAAGTATTGATCAAAAGCAATAAGAAATTTCTAGCAGGGCATAAAGAAGAGGTTGGAAAGGGTTACCAAACAAGAACAACAATATGTAAAGATAAGTAAGAAACCTTGGTAAATGGATAAGCCAAAATGATTAAGCGATGGGCTGAATATTTCTAGGATCTACTAAACTAAACAACAAAAATAGTAACGAAGATCAAGAGATATACAATAGCGACACAAACAAACCAAGTGTGAAAAAACCTACATTGGAAGACATACAAAAAATAATGGAAGGACTGGGAATGACGAGCTACAAGCGGAAATGATAAAATATAGAAAAAAAATAATTGAGAAAATGGTCCACGAATTAATTGAGGAAGTGTGAGACAAGGAAGAAATGCCAAAGTCATGGAAGGAAGCAGTGATAGTCAACTATACTAAAAGGGTGATAATAGAAACTTTGAGAATTACAGTAGCATAGCAGAAGACCAGCAGTCTAGCGAGACCGGCAGTCTGGAGTAAATCAAACACGGATAGACTAAAGAGCGGGAAACCGCGGTTCTAATCCTGGTTGAGTCAGATATGTGCTGTGAGCTAAAAAGTACAAAATCGATCTGTGAACTATAAAAATCTTCCCAATCCGCAACTAGGCCAGCGTGGGAAAATATGGCCTAAAGCTTCAAGTTCAAAACTTGAAGAGGCGTATATCCAAAAATGAATGTAAACAAAAGCGCTAATAAAGAGGAAGAAGAAGATTCTTCTGTTGAATAGCACTGTTGAATATCACATAGTATATCAGATCTTGGTTACGTGCTTTAAAAACAGGTTGAACCAATATGTTGAAAAAATATTAAGAGAACACCAAAATGAATTCAGAAAAGGCAGGTCAGTAACAAATCAAATTTACGCTTTTGAGGAGATTATGGTCACGAACACAGTTTAAAAACATACCTACTATTTGTTAATTTTAAGCAAGTGCGTGATAGTATTAACAGAAATCAACTATATCTAGCACTAGAAGAATTTGGCATACTAAACAAATTAATAAGAAGAGTGCAAATGACATTAAATGAAACAATCGACAAAGTGAGAAATAAATGGGAAAATATTAAGAAGACTTTGGATAAAAAGTAGGCTAGGACTCTCAGCAGTATTTTTTAATTTTGTACTGAAGAAGGTCATCCGTGACAGCAGAGTTAGTAGAAGATACACAATATTTCTAAATAGACATCAATGTTTAGTGTTTGTGAATGACATGACAATTATGGCACAAATAAAATACGAATTGCAAGAAGCCCGTTGCCTAAAAGATGAGGCTCAATGTTAACAAAACAAAAGCAAAATATATGATGTGGAATAGCAAACCATTCCAAAAAGGAGCTCTTTAACAAGTACATTGAGTTCAAACAAAATGTAGTGTTTAAGTTCGAAGGGATAGAAATATTCACATCTGGGAACACTGGTGATGAGAGAACCCGGAAGAGCAAAAAATATAAAGCTGGAAACGCAAGTGAAGTGTGGTGTTTGAAGAAACAAGAACAGGTTATGCTAAATGTATGGGAAAAAATCTTAAGAAAAATATTGGGCGGAAGATATATTGATGGGATATGAATGAGACGTACTAACCAAGAGTTGTATGAAATGTATGAAGAAGCGACAATTATTGGAGTGGTTAAGTCACACAGAATCATATAGTTAATCCATTTGATTAGCCTATAAGATGCTGAGAACAAATATGGGAGAAGTAAAAAGAAGGGCTAGCCCAAGAAAAAAATGGAAAAAGATGTATAAGAGGACTTGAATTCTTTGCACATCACGGAATAGAGAAAAAAAGCCAAAAATATGAAGATTCGGTCCAATGTGGTAAAGCATACCATGGGTTTGCAAGGCTCGTAGTGTTACTGTATTTTTAATATTTAAAAAAATAAATATTTAAAAAGGTAAAGAAAACAAAAAGTCATATGTTACTTCTTGCAATAGTGTAACACCTTGTGCGCTTTCAAGTGTTATTATTCATTAAATTGAATTTTTAATAATATTTTGCGCCTGAAAGTATGCAACTAGAGTTACTTTAGATAACTTTGGAGTTTTTGAAAATAGAGGTTGGCAAGAAAAAAAGATCAAGCTCGAACAAGTGGGAAATGTGGTTGAAAAGTTAGGAAATGACTTCTTCTATGAGATTTTTCTAAATCAATTATTATTGATCGCATTTTTTCATGGTAGCTTGGTGTGAAATTCTTCTCAAATATTCACGTAAGTAATTTTACACATTTTCTATTTAACATCTTTGGCTGCAAACTAAAAATCTTTTTTTTTGATGATAAGCTTTTCTTTCGTGATTTCTTGTTATCAACTGGCACTAAAATTTCCATCTTTTGCAGATAGTGTCACTGAAAACACTAAGAGCTTGTCGTGGTAAATACATTAAATATTTTCTAAGAATCCACGAAACGCGTATACGCGACCCGTATCTTCTCCGACTGTGGGCTAAATACCCGTAAACAGAGCTGTCTAAAGTACTTTGTAAAAGTAATTCAAGTACCAATTACCAAGTACTTTGTTAATTTCAAAAGTATTTCAAGTATCAAATACTATATTTTCTTAAAAGTACTTGAAGCATCAAGTACTTAAGGACTTTGCTTAAAGAAAGTATTTCAATTACCAAGTACTTATCAAAAGTAATTCAAATATTTCAAAATTAACCAAAAAGTAATTCAAGTACCGCCAAATTACTCAAAGTAGTTTAATTACGCGAAATAAAGTACTTCAATTACTCAAAGTACTTCAATTACTTTAAAAGTACTTCAATTATTTTAAAGTACTTCAATTACTTTAAAAGTACTTCAATTACTCAAAGTATTTCAATTACCTAATTTTCAAGTCGCGGCTGGCGAGTATTGCCATGTATTTAAAATACATTATTATTCAATTTCACTTTGTTGCCATTTTTAAATTATAAAAAAATTTATTTAAAAATTTTCCGCCAAAATATGCACGTGTTTTAAAATGTCTCTGGCGCAGGTTTGTTTTTTTTAAGTAAATTTTGTAAAACGATTTAGATTTGTAATTTAATTATTATTATAAGTGATGTTTCTCATTGGTTTGAAAAGATGAAAGAAAAATTTCATTCATAAGGCGCGTCTTCTGAAATCATTTAAATTTTGGTCGAGGCCAGACTTTATTTACACGGAATGGGACGTTTCGGCGCGGCCGGTTCGGCGCGAGACCGTTTCGGCGCGAGACCGTTTCGGCGCGAGACCGTTTTGGCGCAAGCTCATTTCGGCGCGGGCCGGTTCGGCGCAAGACGGTTTTGGCGCGAGACCGTTTTGACGCGAGACCGGTTTGGCGCGGGCCAGTTCGGCGCGAAGACTTTTCGGCGCAAGCCCATTTCGGCGCGAGCCAGTTCGGATCTAAGGCTTTTCGACGCAAATAATTACAAACATTTAATTTTTCTTGAATTTTGGTCAGACAGATATTAGATACAATAAATTCATAGCCCCACGCTTTTATATTAATGTTTTCAAGAAGCTTTGTTTGCTTTTATTTTCAAATAAAGCTTCTGTATTTAAGCTAATGTAGGTTCATTCTATCAGAATTCTCTATTTATGTGTTTTAGATGTTTGATACTTCACCCTATATAGTATATATAAAGCATTACGCCGAAAATTTTCACCCTGAATGCGGTCCTTACAAATGAGATTTGGAAATCTATGTTCATTTCCACCCTGTATGATAAAACGTGCTCAAGGGGGGGAGATCCCCCTCTCTCTAATATTTCAGAAATTTGGCAAAAAGTTGTCAAAAAAACACTCAAAAGTTGGTCAAACTGGTATTTTTTTGTCAAAATTTACAAAATGTTGCAAAACCAACAAAAAATTGGCAATTTTTAATTAAATCCTGAAAAAAATTGGTTGTTGGCACGTCTCTGCTTGCCAACCTAATTAAGTATAAATTATTAATTAAGTATATAAATGATACACTACACCTTTAATGTTTTAACACTAATCAAGATTTTTAAAAACCTGTTATCAAAAATGGAAAACATCGTAAGTAAACGCCAGATGGAAAAGTTCGTGAATGATGGATTTATGTATGTGTTTGATCGAATGAGCGCATCCGGAACAAAATTATTTTGGAGATGTGAAAGAAAAGATTATTGTAAGGCTCGAATTCATACCGAAAATGGCATCGTAGTAAAAATGATTAATGACCATTGTCATGATAGTTCTGCTGCTAAAGTTGAGGTTGATAGAGCTATATCTGCAATGAAACGAAGAATCGAAGAAGATATACCGGAAAGAACTTCACAAATTATTGATGGTTGTCTCGACGAAATATCCGAAGGCGCTTTAGCAGCTATGCCGAATCACTCTGCATTACGAAAAGTAATTAGAAGAAGAAGAAATGTTGTGGAAGCTGTGCCCCCCGCCCCTGAAAGTGTTGAAAATTTAATTATTCCTGAAAGATATACAATTTATGAAACTCACCCCGGTATTCAAGAAAAGTTTTTACTGGCTGACAGTGGTCAAGTTCCCGGAAGAATTTTAATTTTTGGTCGTGAGCGAAGTCTTCGCATATTAAGCGAATGTGACCATTGGTTCATAGATGGTACCTTTAAGATTACGCCACCGTTGTTTTCGCAGGTTTATGTGATCTTGGGAGAGAAACATAGAGGAGTTCATCCTTTCTTATATGCACTTCTTCCCAACAAACAAGCCGCGACATATTCAGCGATGTTAGATATGCTAAAAAATTTAGAACCGAATTTGAATCCCGTTCAAATTTCATGTGATTTTGAATTGTCTGCGATTTCTGCGTTTAGAAACGCATTTCCAAGAGTAGAAATGCAGGGATGCTTTTTCCATTTAACAAAAACTATGAAAAAACAACTCTCACAATTGAACTTAATCCAAAATTATAATAACGATGCTAATTTTGCTTTGTATGCTAGAATGGTGGTGTCTCTAGCATTTGTACCGACAACAGATTTAGATGATGCAATAGATAGGTTAGCCGAAGTATTGCCTAATGAACTACAACCATTATTGCAATGGTTTGAAGATTATTATGTCGGAAGAACAAATCGTCACGGAAATACTAGAAGGCCGGCAGTTTTTAACCCAGAATTGTGGTCTTTATATAATCGAGTTCTAAACTTCTACTTCTACTAAACTAGCACTTCTATGTTATTTTATTTTAATGGTAAAATTTAGTATATCCTTCTTTTCCCTTCTGTCAATCTTTTTCTTCTTGTTCATCCTCTTTTTCCTTTTTCTCCTTTTCTTCCTCTCCCTCTTCTCCACTCTCTCCATTCTCTTCTACTAAGGATCTTTCAAAATCAGATACCATATTTGAAATTTCGTCTTCTTCTTCTTTTTTCTTTTTTAAATTGGCAGCGGCTATTTCTTCTTCTTTTTTTCTTTTTCTAATTTGTTTTGCTGCAACTCTATTCTTTGCAATGACTAATTCAGTAGTGCACATAGGGTTTCCGCAAAATTCCCGTAGTTCTTCTTTTAAAGATTTTTCGATAGCTTGAGCATATTCGTGTCTAACTTCCCAAGTTTCATTTTTAGCTAACGATAATATTTTAGTTCGCGCCTCTTCTACAACCTTTTTAAATTGTGATGATGACATTTTTACTTTAATCTTTTTTTATATTTCGTTTATATAGAAGTTTTAAAATTACCAATGGAAAGGATTAAATAGTGAATTAATTAAAGTAAAGAAAAGATTAGAAGATAATTTTTTTTTTTTTGTGTTTGAGTGGGGAAACCTTGCATAGGCGCCCCCCAGTGAGAGGGGGGGAGTGTCAGATTCTTACTGACTAAAACCCCACTCCGTTGAATTGCCTGGAACCGCTGTTAAGCAGTACTTCCGTACACTTCTCTTCTTCTTACGATGATGCAAAGATCTAGAATGAGTCAATTTAGCAACAGAAAGAAATTACCAATAATTTAAATTACTTACCAGGACCGCAACAAATTTTGACTTTTGGTGAAAATGATTGATAAAAGGAAGGATTCCATGAAGAAATGATCTAGAATGAGTCAATTTAGCAACCGAAACAAATTACCAATAATTTAAATTACTTACCAGAACTGCAACAAATCACGACTTTCAGTGAAAACGATTGATGGAATGTTCAAAGAATGAAAGGGAACCAACAAAAATACAATGCTACTCTCTTCATTGGAGCACCTTATGATATACGACGTTCTTTGTTTTGTTGTCAGGTGCGAAAACAAACAAAGCGGATGGTTTGCCTACACGTGAACATGCTACGTATAATTGACCATGAGAAAAACACGTATTTTCCAGATTCAGGCCACAAACACTCAAGGATTGGCCTTGTGATTTATTGATGGTCATGGCGAATGCAAGACGAATCGGAAATTGAATTCTTTTAAATTCGAAAGGCATATCGGTGGGGATCATCGGAATACGCGGGATGAGAACTTCATGACCTGTAAACTTTCCTTTTAATATTGTAGCATGAATCACATTAGCCATTAGTCTTCCCACTACCAATCGCGTTCCGTTGCACAATTTAGGTTGGTTCAGATTTCGAAGCATGATAATCACCGAACCAACCTTCAATTGTAAGTTATGCGGTGGCAAACCAGGCAAATCCAAAGAATTTAAAAATTCTGTTGGATAGTCTGTTGCTTCGTCTTGATTTGTAACGCAGTCAATCGATTTGAAAGAATGAAGTGATCCAACGATTTCATTTTGAATTGTAAAATTTAATTCATCTACATCTTTGTTCTTTGCCGCAAGAATAGCTCGTTCACTCAACCAATTGAAATTTTTGTGGTTTTCAATGATGTTCGGGAACACTTTGTTAATGAGGTCGACCTTGGATGAGACAAAATTACAAAAGTTTGGTGGAAACGAAATTAATCCATTAGATTCGTCGACAGGAACACGGCCATTGCCAATAGTAAGCAATTGCTTTGAAAATTCTTCGGCAGATGCATCGTTTAGTAGTGCAACTCGCATATTGGTCGTGAGTTGAAGTTTTTTTACATAACGCCACAGAGTCGATGATTTGAGGCAAGCATGTATTTCATCGGCAGCGGTTGATCTTGGAATTACCGGCAGTGTTTGGCGGAAATCGCCAGACAGTAAAATCATCGCGCCTCCAAAACATCTTGTATCATTGCGTAGATCTTTCAATGTTCTATTAAGTGCTTCCAATGCTCGTTTATTTGCCATTGTGCATTCATCCCATACAATTATTTTGCTTGCTACCAAAACTTTGGCCATTGCTGAATTTTTCGATATGTTGCATGTCGGTGTTTCAGTTGTTTGCAGGTTTAAGGGCAACTTAAACGCCGAATGAGCAGTTTGGCATCCTTCCAGCAAGGTGGCCGCTATCCCAGAAGAAGCAACTGCTACAGCAATTTCGGAGCTCGCACGAACAGTGGCCAAAATCAATAAAATGAGGAAAGCCTTTCCAGTTCCACCGGGTGCATCGAGGAAAAATAATCCACCATTTCCATCACCAATTGCCTTCATTAAGGTATCATATACTTTTTTCTGCTGGGGATTCAACAGTGGCACATTTGTTTGAACAGATTGCCTCAATGCATCTCGATCGTATTCACGTTCACGCTGCAATTCTCGCTGGAAAGCGTCGTTCGTTTCACGATTTGGCGATGGCATTCCTAACTTAGCTAACAAACTGCCGCACATAAGGTAACACATGTCTTCGATTAAAAGCAAAGCTTGGTTAAGGATCATTTCATTCACCTGAAGATCGGGATTCCCCGAATTGACACGAATTAGATGTAAGATGTCTTCTGACATGTCAAACTTGTACTTGTTCCACAGTTCAAGTGGATCTGATGGAAAGCAGGTCGAAATAACGATGGCAAATAACGTACGTATCTGACTTGGAGATGCAGAAACAATTGCTTCAGCTATTGTCATGTCCCAATGACTATCGTTTTCAAGCAAATGTAGATTTTGACATGCAGCACGAAATGTTGGACACACTACACCATTGACAGTTCGAAGCGATTGAAATGATGTCGGACCACGAACATTTACCAACAATAAACGCAAGTAGAAGCATTCGTCATTCTTCGGATGAACTGTGTAAATACGACCAAGAGCATCAGTAGAACGTACATCCGGATAATCAGGAACTGCATCGCCTCGCTGCCGACGCTGAAATTTCTTGGATGAAGCGTTCCAGGTGTAATAACGTGGCATCTCAGAATAGAGCAATGTTCGTGCAAAGGGATCGCTTTGACAAATGGAAAAAAAACTGGTTAATGTGGTCGCTGGTGGTGTTTCAGCACGTATAGCAACATTGGAAGCGTTAAAATAAACTCTTTGACCGTTTTCTAGATGCACCGCCAAATGTACAACGGTCGGATGACGTTCATGAATAGGAAAAGAGAAAATACGCCAAATCGCCTCATTGCAGCTCACATATCGACCAACTTGATATTTCGTGATTTCATCGTTGGTATTTGAAGTTTGAACGCCAAAAACTGCCATGTGGCTGCCTTTCGTGACATATTTACAAATATATTTAATAGACTTCACTGAATTGCAGTACTCCACGTTGCAATGCGTCTTGAATGTTTTGGAAATAAGTTGCGAATACGGAACAACCCAAGTGTTGTCCACTACGAAATCGTGAATCGTATTTCAAATACAAATAAAAATGTATTTTGGCCAGCGCTGCGCATTGATAATGCGGTGTTACTAACAGCAATGTAACCAATAAATTTAATTGGGACACTAACTAGATTGATAAACTGAACCTAAAAGTACTTCAAATACTTTAAAAGTACTTCAATTGCCTTAAATTAATTACACTTTAATAGTAGTTTTCGTCACAAGGACGTAAAACGAGATTTTACACCCGAGGAGCGGGGTTTCGAAGGCGAGGCGAAGCGAAGCGGAGCCGAGACGCACGAACCGTTCCGAGGAGTGTAAAATCAGTTTACGTCCGAGTGGCATAAACTGCTTTTCGTTTTACCGGAACTACCTCATTTTTATTTGCAACATCGTGGTGAGAGGCTATGTATTGAAAATTTAAATCTGGCTCTTCTGATTGGTTTGGTAATTAATCAAGGTTGGTAATCTTACATTTTTAAAACCATATACATACCCCTATGTGAATGCAGCTTAAGTCATTTATATTTGTAACGTTGTGGTGAAAGGTTGTGTTAGTAAGATGGAAAGTAAAAGTATCGAAGAAGCCGCCAGAGAAGCAAAAGAAGAGTTGCTGCCTACGAAGTCGAAGACGATATATAAAAAGGAATACGATAAGTTCTTAAAATTTTTAAATGAACACAATGTGGAGTTACATAACCTCAATGAGGTTGGAAGAGTTCCACGGTTGCTGAGGGTTACGTTGTAGACTCCGTCTACAGCAAAGGCAAGATTTCAGATCAAATTTTGGGATCTGCATCCACATCTTCCCTCAAGAAGATTGTTAATGCGCCGCAGGCGCATTCTTCAAACAGCACAGGGGAGAACACAGACGAATTTAGAGGTCCGTTGTTTTCCAATTGCGTCGTAAAAATTAAACACTTTCACTCAAATAAATAATTTTTTGCGTAAATATATTATGTTTTATTTTATAACCCCCCCTTTTTAACGTCCTAGGACGTTAAAATTACGGCCCCCCTTTTTAACGGCCTAGGACGTAAAAAGGCATTTTAAGCACCTGAAATCAGGACTTAAACACCTACTTTAAGGGTCGGTATAACGAAAAAGTACTTTAATTATTTTAAAAGTACTTTAATTACTTTAAAAGTACTTTAAATACTTTAAAAATACTTCAATTACCTTAAAAGTATTTTAATTACTTTAAAGTACTTCAATTACTTTAAAGTACTTCAATTACTTTAAAAGTACTTCAATTACTCAAATTTTGTTAAATCGAATTACCAAATACTCAAGTACTTTTAAAAAGTACTTCAAGTACCAAGTACTTTTAAGTAAGTTTTAAAAGTACTTCAATTAAAGTACTTCAAGTACTTTTAAGTACTTGAATTACTTTTTGCAAGTCTTTTACTTGAAATACTTTCAGCTCTACCCGTAAAGTTAGTTACCTTTTTTTGTTTTAAGAGGATCAAATGGCGTTGTGACCAACTTCAATAGAATATTTCTAGTTTTTTTAACAGACGAAAAAAAAAAGAAAGAGGTTCTCAAGTCGACACGTATAATTTTTGTTTTAAGTATGATCATGCAAAACTTTTTACAGAGTGGTCTAATTTTGATGATTTCTTTTTAACTGGATAGGGTGTATCTCAAAGTTATCCGATGTAAATTGTAAGCAAGCAATGTAAAAACTACACCCATGACCGTAAAGATATAAACATCAACAAACTATTAAAATTTTATTTAATTAAGTTCATTCTTATACTAAATATTTCCAAATGTTCCAAATGTAATAAATCCAAATGTTGCTTCTAGATACCTACAAGAACATCTTGATGAAGTAGGAAAATGGATGAGAAAGGGTAGAATTAAACCAAATAGCACCAAATCTACACACATCACATTTACTCTTAGGAGAGACACATGCCCAGCTATAACATTAAATAACATTGCTTGGACTCCATCTGGACAGACGTCTCACATGGGAAAAACATATCTGGAAAAAGCGATTGCAACTTGGACTTTTATATCGTAAAATGTACTGGCTGATGAGCAGAGCAAAACTATAATCAAGCCAGTGTGGACATATGGAATACAACTGTGGGGCGCAGCCAGCGAATCAAACGTTATGAAAATACAACGATTCTAGGCAAAAACATTACGGGCGGTTTGCAATGCTCCCTGGTATGTTCCCAACGATGTCATACATCGTGACCTGGGCATGACCACAGTCAAGGAAGAAATAGCGATGGCTAGTAGAAGATACCAATTAAGACTGAGTTCTCATCCAAATATTTTGGCAACAAATCTTCTTACTGCCCCCAATGTAAAAAGGCTAAAAAGGTTAGACTTCTTGGATCTGCCCCAGCGGAAATAGTGTGATTCACAATTCATGTCAACATAAAAACAAGATGTTTTTAACTTTAAATGAGGCCTACTAATGAGTTGGCTTCAACTGTGATACCTGTGTTTTTTTTTAGTTTCTTATGATACATACAATACCGAATGTTTTAATAAACAGATTGTAGTTGTTCTTGGTTGCTAATAAAAAAAAAAAAAAATTTAATTAAAAATTACAATTTTATTTTTTTATTTAATTGTTCACCTCGTTGTGCACTTAATTCTCCCTACTTAAGGGCTGTAGTAGCATTTATTATTGTTTTAAATTGTTAATTATTTTCTTTATTTAATTCAATTTAACTCCCATCAAACGACAATTTTATTTATTTAGTTTTTTTCTCTTCATTTCAATTTAACTTTAGTTTATTTTGAAGTGATTTGCGTTATTCAAAAACGTAAAAATGAATCACTTTTAAAACTGTCATCTGCACATTCCACCAGTTTACAATAATTGCAGCAACTTATGAAAAGGCACGTTAATAAATTGGTAATTTTTTACTTTATTATTTTATAACTTAAAAATTTCAAAACTTCACAATAATTGATGACTAAAACGGTCTTTATTGTAATAGCAAATTTGATCTTAAAGATGCTAACTTTTGGATGTGACTGAACTTAGGCCAGACGTTTGGTCCCCGGATGATTGATCCGGCGGACCGTTGATCCAGCGAACGATACAAATATTTTGGTTATTATTATGGAATAATTAACTTGTGTTAAATTAAATTAAATTCTTTAAAACTTATCATATCATATCATCATCTCACTTTTTATTTAAGTTTCAAACAGTTCAATTCTTTCATTTACCGAAGTGGCACTCGAGAAAGCAAGAGCCACTAGAAAGTTAAGCCTCTAATAAAAATAATGAAAATAAATGACATTAAAAGAATTGGTCTAAACTTTTACAGATTGATTAACACAAAAATTTATGTTTTTCTTCTTCATTCTATACTTCTTGACAGAAGCGTCATGACCTATTTAATAAGGACTTTTTGGTGGATGATAAATATCATTATTTTAGAATAACTAAAATTAATAAAAAAAATTGAGTTGAACCACATTTTTGAATACATACGTTATTAAAATATGTTATTCGATTTGTTTCGGTTTTTTTTGGTTTTTCTAAAACACAAATAAAGTTCGTTTATGTTGCTATAGCAGCCTTAAGGCGGATCCACACTATGTAACAAAACACGTTAAATAACAAGTTATACAACAAATCTGTTATACAACATTGTTTTATAACTTGGGGGAAAGGTAAGTCTGCGGGACGCGTAAATACAAAATTTACGATTGAAACCTCGATGTTTTCTGAGAGAGTATATTTTAAATAAGAGAATTAGCTAAGACGCAATGCCCTAAATACACCTGTTTTTTCAAAAATGGAATTTAAAAAAGCTTGATTTTCGAAGTTTAAACGCTCGTGATTGGTTAAACAAGTTCGTTCGTGGGAGGTCCGTGCACTGCTATATATAAGAGTGTCGCACTTCTACAATAAGACAGTAACTCTTGCGGTATGCTAGGAATGCGTTCTCCTTTTTTATTTAATTTAAAAATTTAAAATTATTTAAAAATTAATTCAGAAAAGGGTTACTTAAATTTAACGAACGGTAGTTACTTTTGCCGGTAGGTCCGGCTCTTGCCATGGTGATTTTGATGAAAATTGACTCTCAGCACCCTTCGGGCGCTTCGAGCCATTTTCATCAAAATGACAACTAATTTAAAAATATCCCGAGGCCCGTAGGTCAAGGAAAAGGTGAATCTTTGAGAGGTGAAACTCGTGAGAGTGGATTTGTAACGCAGAGTAGCTGTGCGAAGAAAAATCGACTTAAAGCACCTCTCGCTACGCTCGGGCGCTTTAAGCCATTTTTCTAGCACATGTACTATTCGGAAAGGTGGTTGTGCAAGGAAAAATCGACTTAAAGCACCTCTCGCTACGCTCGGGCGCTTTAAGCCATTTTACCAGCACATTGAGGGTTGAAAACCATGATTTTCGTTCGAAGTGCTCTGTTACTGCATCGCAATGCAAGTGTCGCTCCCACTCTGCGCAAAGCTAAGACTATATCTGGGTGCACGTACCGACAGAATTAACCAATCCCGAGCGACTTTGCTTTAAAATTTACTGCAAAAATCGAAGTTTTTAAATTCGATTTTTGAAAAAACAGGTGCACTTAGGGCATTGCGTCTTAGCTAATTCTCTTATTTAAAATATACTCTTTCAGAATTCATCGAGATTTCAATCGTAAAATTTGTATTTACGCGTCCCACGGAGCTACCTGCCACCATAACTTGTTATAAAATAGCAGAGACATCCAGACTATGTAACAAAACAAAACTCGATAGCTACATAATCTTCAAACGTGCTTCAAAACGTAACCAAATTATTGCATTATTTTGCTGACTTTGAAATTGGTTCAATATCAGGTTAGCATACAAGTGTAGAGTAACACACGTGTGGACAAGTCTCTGCGTGTTATAAAACTAAGTTTTATGACTTCCTTTGATCTTTACCGACACCTAATGGGTAACATAAAATATGCTATAAACAAGAAAGTTGTTGTAAAACATTGTATTTTATAACTTTTTTACTTGAATTTCTTTAACAAGTCTGTGTTGATTGCGAAAAAGTGCTTAAGTCATGTTTTTGCAAAATGGAGGTTTTGACATATTCCCATAGCAAACAACTTGCTCTTTCTTTTGGTATAGCTGCCTAAGTCATAGCGTACATATTAAGCAAAATATTTAATAAAATACTTCACCTAAGTAATTCCAATGCGCGTTTGTGCGCCATTATTGTTATTGCTGAGTTCAGACTCAGAATTATATGAGAATTATATACTCTCAAAATGTTAGTCAGTACAACAAGTTCAATTTTGCCTAATTTTATTTTCGCATTTATCTCAGTTTGACAAATATTGACTTAAGCACTTTTTCGCAATCAACACAGAAGTTATAAAAATTTGTTATTTAACGTGTTTTGTTACATAGTCTGGATCCGCCTTTACAGTATAATGTTGTAAAATATAATATTTCTACATTTTCTTATTTGACAATATTTACTAATTTATTTCTATCTTTTCAGTATTGAACGTGTAAATAATTATCTTTCATGCTTATTGATGTACGTTCACAATATTAGCAGTTTGATAAAGGAAGTGGAACTTCTAATCTCTGTCAAATATGAATTTAACTTTAAAAGTTAGACAGTAGCACAGCTGTTGAATTTACAACCCTAACTGATTTTAACTCTTACGGGAGTTATCTTATGGTTTTAACTAATCCAAACGTCAGTTTGTAAATGTAAATTAATTATGAATACTACGCAGACAATCAATTATTGTGAATGCTGTATCCAGTAGTGGAAATGGTCAGTTTTGAATTTTTCTTTTAATTTACCTTTAAGTTGATTTTAACCTGAAAGAAATTGTAGATTTAGTTGGGTAGAACAAATAATTGTTTTCTATTTCTTCCTTTATAGCCGCACTTAAAAGTTTCTTTAGGTTAGTAGTAAATAAATAAACGACAGTAGAACGACAATCTTCATTTAATATTATAGTGATAGATCCGGTCTCACTATACTCTTGCTACTCAGAATCGCATTTCAGATGATGTTGAAGATGACTTTACCTTAAAATGTAGTTTTCAATTTTATATAACTATTTCGATTACATCAGAAACGCATTTACCGTAAACCATGTTGATATATTTGAAACGCTACCAGCATTAAAAATTTTTCAAAAGCACTGCAGTTGAAAACAACAAGAGACATATTTACGTATACAGTGTTAAATTTAATTGAAATTATTTATCGCTTGGTGTGGAATACGGCAGTACTTGTATAAGAAAGACTGTTTGAATTAACCAAATGCAATTTTCCGGATTTCTCTGTGTGGTAGTTTAAATTTTGCGTTAAACTATAAATTCAACTTGTCTAATGCAGTTGATCGAAAAAAAGTTTTTCCGAAATTTTAAATAAGGAATTTTCCAGAATGACACTAAAATTTTAATCTTCTTTTCATTGATTGACTTATCAAAACAGTCCCCAGTGTACAAAGTTTCCAGCATCATAATCAATTACTGTCCTTGTTACAAGGCAAATGTTAATATAGGCCATGATATTCAAATTTAGAGTTTGACGTCGTCATACTTCACATATCCTTTTGCTTTACCCTAAAAATGTTCATAAAATACTTTTCAGCAAATAAATCTACAAAATGAAATTTTTGTGTAAACTTGAATTACTTTCTTTATTATTCATCTCGAAAATTTTATATTTGTTAATCAAATAAAAACTCTGAAACCCAAAATAATGGATGCTTGTTCCGATCCTATAATTTTGAATAAATGCTGCTCGATGTGTATCCAACCTAATTAAATTAATGATGTTTCACTTGCCATGAATCCATAAAATCAATGTTGAAATACATTGAAAGTAAATATAGGCATAGGAAAATTTATAGGTAGTTGTTGTAGGGAGTGACTAGAAAAAGGGTAGAACTAACATTTGCTTTAGAATTTGGGGCAGATCCGGCATTTGTAAACGATCCTGAGGGAGTTACTAAACCGATGGATGGGAACTCTTACTCTTTCAACTATACCAATTTATAATTCAAACGATGCATATTTAAAAAAAATTTTGTTAAGGTACAACTGTTGCTGGTTTTTTAAATTTATCGAAGTATTATGCGAAAGCTTTATTCAAAAAATTTAAATTTCATCCGCACGCTTTAAATGTAATTTTTTATTGTTAATATCGTAAGCAGTTCCAAAAATAAATTTACTGATAATAATTGTTTGTATCAATGATTTATAAATAGAATTATTGGAAAGAGGATTGTATTCAAATTTAATTATTGCTTTTATCAAATATCATTCAATAATAAAATTGGCATGTATTAAGGTATAAATTCAATATTACATATTTAGCAGAAAATAACTATAAATCTGTTATTTGTATTTGACTAAATCTATTTGCAGTTGTAAACAGTTTTTAAATGTGAGCTTTTCAATGGGAGTTAAATAAATCAAATAAAAAGGCCGGTATACACAGCGTGCTTATTAAGTAACCCACTATTTCGATCAGATTTAATCACTACAAAAGTTGAGATTCTAAAAATAAAAAGGGTCAAATTTTGCGATATTATCAATTAATGTCTCATTTTCTGCGTCATATATACCTATTAGGAAATTGGTCGTTAAGATAAATGTCAATTGAACTTTATGAACTGTAAAATGTGAACGGTTACTGCTGCAAAACAGAGCAAACCTACTGCTTCAATCGATTGTACTATTACTTGAATGCGGTCATTAAAGGTAGCTTTTCACAATTCGATCGACTTCATCAATTAAGGTGGACTCAATAATTTTTAAGTTATGGTTTCCGGACACTTTCTGTACGAACACCCACTATTTGGTAAAATATTATAACCAATTCAATTAAATATTAAAATTATCAGTAATATTCAACAAAATGTGAGTAACCTTTGGACAGCTAAGATTATACGTATATTTTATCACGTATTCTATATGCATGAAATTAAATGACCCCAGTTCTAACATAGAAACTTAACAATCTGCAAGATTTATTGTCAAAGTGAATCATGAAAGAGCTAATTCTGACGCTATTATCCATTCTAGTATATTTTATTATTGCTGAAATTCAGGTAAGTCCAAATTACTATTTTTGTTTCAAAAAAATATTACACCACATAAATAATTATAAAACATCTTTTTTTATTCGGTTAAATTGCACTTTTAACTGTGAGTTTTAAATGGATTTGTTTCTAAGTGTGATAATTAACGAAGCTGAAAAAATTTTCAAAATAAACCCAACCAACGTAATTTTCCCTAAATATTATGCAAGTTTAATTATGTGGGGTTACATTTTCAAATGAAAAACGTAAAAAGTGAATTAATGAAACTGCAAATTAAATTTTACTTAGCAAATTTAATTTTGTCACTTTCTGTAATGAATAGTTTGCTCAAATTTGGTTCCATTATTGTACATTGTACGTATCTGGAATAATAATTGAAGCAAAACAATGTTTCATATTTTTAAATGACGAAACGAAATTTAAATTACATTTTGTTTACTGCTTTTAGACTGGCCCTGGTTTACAAGAATGGACTGCGTTTTTAACAAAAGTCGAGCAGGACTGCATAAACAAAACTGGAATAAACAAATCTGTAATAGATAAAACAAAAGTAACAATGGAACTTCCAGACGAATCACAATACAAAGAATATATTAGCTGCTTTTATAAAAAACAAGGATATCAGAATGAAGATGGAGACATTTTGTTCTATAATATCAAAAATATGATAACAGATTTGGCCAATGCAACAATCGCCGTTGATATAGTCGATTCTTGCAAAAATATTGAAAAACTACCCAATCATGAAGAATACGCTTATGACGTTGCCAAGTGTTTACTCGAAGCCTCCAAAGAAAGACTTGTACAAGGACCGTAACGCGTCACATAAGTTTTTTATTTATTAATTTGTTTAATTATGTTGTACGTTCAATCATTATTGTTAAAATACTTAATAAAAATTAGTCTAGTCAACAGAAAGAATGTAATAAGAAAGACAACCCCTAGAGCTCGATCGCTAATTCGCGCAAGGATTTGAATCCTGACATAAAAAATTTCAATATTTCAAGCTCAATCTTTTTAATTTTGTTTTGTTTTCAATGCTTCAAAGTTAAACCTCATTTTTGAGAGTATAAAATTTGAGTGTTATTAAATTTATTATTTAAAAATCCACAATCAAATAATATTAATAATAAATTTATAAAAAAACGGTTGGTTCTTCTTCATTGCTTTTATTAAAGTTTACTAAACTTGATAAAAGATTTTATATAAAATATTTTGCTATAAAAAATTTAATAATAAACCATAGGTAATATTGCAAAATAAAGTTAGAAACTAAATTTTAAATATTAATTCAAAAAAATTTATTTGAAGTAAAATGAAATTTATTTATTAATGTTTTTATTTTCGTTCATAATACAAACAACAACCCACGGCATGAAAAGTTCGAAAAACGTGTAACACTACTTTGTTCTTAGATTTTTGGTTTTATTAAATTTATAAATTAATAGAACAGTTCAAATAACTCCAAGAACTTAATTTTTTTTTTTAATTTAAGTTGGTTGGATAGCGATTTAAAACAGTAATAAAGGCCTTGAAGAATTACATTGTTACCCAATCAAATCCTTTAATTATCTTAATTTTAGATTATCAGATTAACAATTTTAGGTTGGTCGTAAATATACAACCAACCATAGAAATGCGATAAATTGTTACAAACAGACAGAACGAAACAGGCAGGGTTTTTTATTTTTAACATGATAGCCCTAAAGTTTAAAAATCAAAAGTATTTTTTTAAATTCATTTTAATTTTTTAATAGAATAAATTTCATTTTACAGTGAAATAAATAGCGTAGTACATTCTGTTAAGTAGGATACAAAAAAATGTCAGCTGAATTTTTTTCTCGTGTTGTGGGCTTTAATCACAAAAATTCAAAAATAGTCCTCAATATTTGCAATTATCTCTTAAGCGGTGTATCCCATGGAAAATATTATATAAAGTAAAATCAATTGTTTACGGGTGGCCTACCTTATACCCGAACATAAAAGATTAGCATGGTAAATTAGTTTTTTTTTATTCCTGCTTTCCCTTGTGATGGATATAAACAAAAATAGTATTAACTAAACTCGCGTCTGAAAATACCAAACCCTTGATGCTGCTTATGAAATTAAATAAACACTTTTAAAAACCCAAATTTACGTTGGAAAACTTGAACAGTTCAAATATATTGTCCTCTACAAATAAAGCTGATAACAAATTTTAACCTAGAGAAAAATGTTTGTTTTTTCTAATGAGTATATTCTTTCCTTTTAAATGTAAATAAACAAAGCTAAGTTTAGTTCAGATTTAAGTAGAATTTTGACTAATTGCGATGAGATCTATAAATAATATTAAATCGCTTTTATTATTAATATAAAAAAAATTTATTTTAAATTTATATGATTCGAACAGATAAGTATTTGTATTGATTTTTAATTGCAAAAATCTGACAATTTTAAATAATTAGCTATTGAACAAGTTAATCACAGATCTAATCGAATAAATTCTGATGATTATATAAAAGTACATTTTAATCTGTACAATAATTTCTTCTTTCTCAATTTTCCTAATACAATCAGTAATATTAAAAATTGCATCTTATTTATGTTATAAGTTTATAAAAATTTGAATGTTAATTTTAGGTTTTCAATACAAAAGCAGTGTTTTTTTCAGCCAGTTTAAAGAGTTTGACAACGCCAGATGCATAAGCAGATTAAAATTATTGCATAAATTCAAAACTGAGCATGCGTTTGACAGTTTGCAAACGGTTTTAAACTGTTTAAACTACTGAAGGAACATAGCTAATATTCAAAAGAACATAAAATACTGCTTTGGTTTACTTATTTAAGAAATAATTCAAAAATATTCTGAATTACAAAAATATAACGTAAAGGTAAGATCATCTGTTCAATCACCTACTTACAAATTATAAAACTAAATCTGTTTGTATTAGAATTTCAATAAATGTGGCACCTTGGAGCAACTTTATGAAAATCTTTAGAGTGTAAATTAGGTGACAATTTTGCAATACGACAATATAAAGCAGGTTTAACTTTTTAAATTTGTTCGAGTTTCTAAATTTAATAAAAGTGCATAATAAGGGAAATACTTCATAATCCACTTCAGATGACTCCAAAAGTTACATGATGAATTATCCATAAATTCATCCAGTGATTCTTAACTAAGTGAATGTTACCCTTATTAGTTGTCCATGTCCTAGAAATAAATGCACTTAATTTGTTACAAGCTTCTCTGAGTGAGTCCAAAAGCCAAACAAGCCAAATAAATATAAATAATATAATAAAAAATATAAAATTTTAAATAAAAAACCATAAAATTTTAAACCATACATAGAAACAGGCTAAAACTGAATATCAGGAAGACGAAGTGAATGGTATCGGGCAAGGAAAGGTTTAAACAAGCATTTATAAGTGAAAACTTGCGAATATCTTGTAAAGGAGCGATTGTTGAATTGGTTGAAAGCATCAAATATTTGGGACCGATGAATGACAATAAATTGGACTTCAAAAGACATCTGTAAAAAATAGCACAGAAATTGGGTGTGCTTAGTAGGTGCAGTGGCTTTACTTCCAGGCAGATCAAATTGACAATCTACAACGCAATTGTTTTGCTTCATTTTGTATACATTGGAACGGTATTTTTCATGGCAAATGCTACGGAATTGCACCGATTACAAGTACTGCAGAATAGAGCAATGAGAATAATTTGACCGATGAATGACAATAAATTGGACTTCAAAAGACATCTGTAAAAAGTAGCACAGAAATTGGGTGTGCTTAGTAGGTGCAGTGGCTTTACTTCCAGGCAGATCAAATTGACAATCTACAACGCAATTGTTTTGCTTCATTTTGTATACATGGAACGGTATTTTTCATGGCGAATGCTACGGAATTGCACCGATTACAAGTACTGCAGAATAGAGCAATGAGAATAATTTTGAAAGTAGATCGCTACTCTAAAATAGATGACATGTTGAAGAAGCTCAAGTGGTTGAACATAAGACACATGGTTGAGTGCCAAGTATTAGTGTTCATAGGTAAATGTCGCTGCCCCCCCCCCCCAAATCAAATTTTTGGGTAAAATTTGCGTTAAACGTTTGAGCATCGTTTGAGCATCAATGAGCTTCTAAATTTTTCGTTTGAGCCTCAACGGTCGCAAAGTTATTTGCGAAATTCTTGGGGGGGAAGGGGGCTGCAGACATGCTTTTTTTATTTTCGTTATTATTTTGAATTTTTTTGTGAAATTTGTTTTTTGAAAATTTGAAAAATTTTTTGTGAAATTACTCCCTGAAGGTTGAGGCTCAAACAATAATATTGGAAACTCACTGATGTTCAAACTTTTAACAAACATTTTTCTAAAAAATTCGATTTGTACATTCGTAAACTTTCAGAATATTGAAAGTTGCGCTTGATTCCAGACCTTAAAAGTTTTTTAGAGTAAAATGTCAGTTTGATTTTTTTTTAATTGTTTTTTTAAATCTTTCAATAAAATTAAAATGTATCAATTATGTTGTTGAATTGAAATTGGGAAAAATTTTGAATTTGGGAAACTCGGTTTAGTTGGTGGACATACACTTATAACAGTATTCGATTTTATTAGTTCACAACTATTCTATTCTATTTAACATATTTTTTTCTAAAATTACACCTTCCCTGTTATTCCATCAAATGATGATGGTAATTAAGCAGGATTAAGTTTTTTTAATCGGATCAAAAGTTTTAATCCGATCAAATAAAATTAAAATCGAAAATGTTTGTACGGTACTTACCCGGAGTACTCGAAATTTGAAATGTTCGTAACTTTGTAGAAAGTGAAATTAAAATGATGGGAATAGAAGCTCATTCAAGCTCAAACAAATCTCTATCGATAGAAATCAATTTCACAAAAAAATTTAAAATAATAACAAAAATAGAAAAAGCATGTCTGCAGCCCCCCCCTCCCAAGAATTTTGCGAATAACTTTGCGACCGTTGAGACTTAAACGAAAAATTTGGAAGCTCATTGATGCTCAAACGATACTCAAACGTTTGACACCATTTTTACCCCAAAATTCTACTTAGGGTGGGGGGGGGCAAGCATGTCTACAGCCCTCTCCCCAAAAAAAGTTTTTGCGAATAACTCCGCGACGGTTGAGGCTCAAACAAAAATATTGGAAGCTCATTGATGCTCAAACGATGCTCAAACGTTTAACGCAAATTTTACCCAAAAATTCGATTTGGGGGGGGTGGACAGCGACATTTACCTAGTGTTCATACATAAAGTGATGTTAGGGAAGATGCCTCGGTATTTTGATGGATTACTTTCAACATTCAAAGAGGTGCACCAACATAACACAAGGAATAGAAAGAGGATCGCCTTTGGATCATGTAAATACCGTCTTTGCGCAAAATACAATGTTTTTCAAAGGTGCAGTACTTTACAATAAGTTGCCAGAAAAGTTGGGGATATGCACAAATGAGAATGTGTTTGAACGTGAATTGATGGTGTACATGAATAAAAAGATTTTATAAGTGTTTTGTATTTTTGTACTTATAGGTAGATAGGTACTATATTTTGTGATTTTGATGTAAAACTTTATAATATTTTTGTTTTTTGCATAGCCTAAATAACTAAATAAACGCTTTATTATTTTCAAAATTCAAAAAACATTTAAGATACAAATATACAAATATACGTTACTTGATATGACTATCTGATCTTTAAAAATCATTTTATTATGAAATTGAGTCGAAATTAATAATTTTGTTTTTCTTTTATTTCTTATTATTTGGTACGATTTATGAAAGAGACTAATGAAAGTTTGTTGTAACTTTTAACACAAGCAAAGAAACTTTATTTTTATTTGAAATTTTTAAGATTTAATTAATTTTGTAATGTGAACTATTTAAAAGTTTAAAAGTGAGCGCGCGATAAAGTTATTTGCAAAACGGAAGTTTAGAATGTTATCAAAAATTAAAAACGAGGAAGAGAAAATTTTCTAAAAAAGTCAGTCGACCAAGGGTCGTGAGAGAGTCGACATTTAGTCATTTTTTTTTAGTCGATTTTGGGCCGCCTAAAAAGACGTTACGTGAGTGATGAATTGGTGAGATCGTTTTGGTCTTATAAGGGCCAGAATTTTAAGAAGTTTGGATTGGCGTTTGACCAAAGTTATTAGTCGGCAATTTGGAATTGTCCAGAATTGGAGAGGATAATTATTTTGGTTTGCGGAATTTGCAATTGTCTGCGAGGATCTACTATTTTTGGAAAATTTATTGTACGTTTGGTGGATGGATCAACGATCAATGCGTATCGAACAAGGAGTTCCAGTTGTATGGATTTTACAAGGTATTTGAGCTCAAGTAAGATATTTAACATTTTTGATAAATTTCGCGTTAGTGCATTTTAAAGTTTCGTGGCGCCGAATAACAATTTCTTTGAAGTTCACATATATTATTTGATAAACAATTTTTTTTGACTAATCTTTTGATTGATTTTTTTTGATTTTGATTTGCAATAAATTTGTCTTATTATAAAATGTTATGTTACATGAATACACCGTAGTGGGTACAAATGCGTTATTTGCTATTTCCAATGGTTTTGATATTCATTTATAATAGCGCAATTGTACACCTACAACATAATATTACACCATACACTTTCAAAACTCAAATCTGTGAGTGCTAAAGAGTCTTTTTGATAAAAAAAAATTTATTATTAATTTAGAACAAATTAAAATTTTTTTATTATTTTTGTTTTTCGACTTGATTTCAATTTTTGTCTTGAAACCAAGTACCCTTAGGGAGAATTACGAGTGTTCCTATTTATTACAAGCTGCTGGTGCACTTTTTTGGAGTTATCTGGCCGATATCACTTCAGTATGTATTTGTTGCTATTTCTTTCGGGGTCAAAAAGGGGGCTCTTTTATTATAAATTATTGTCACTATCCTACCCTAGACAAATTAAAGCTTCAGAGAGTGATTTCGTAATTAGTGATTTTGTGGTTGGTCATATTAATATTAAATTCCTTATTAAATATTTTGATGACTTCCTTTAGATGGTAACTAATATTAATTTCTAAATTATATTCATTTTTGAGAGTTGGTTGCAACCTGAACTCCTTCCTCATTGATCTCGATTACATCGAAATAAAGTGGTCTATCGGGGAGTCCAAATTTTTTTTTATTTATTAACACCATGTTAAAACTGAATGAGAAAATTAAAACAAAGTAGCTGTAAGCGGTCAATAGGTCAAAAAAATCTACTAAATTTGTCCAAAAATGGTTTATGGTAGAGCGGGTATATATAAAAGAGTGCGACCAATGTGTAGTATGCTATCATATTTTTTACAGTTACTATCTCTCATGAAATAAACATTCTGTATTTTTTGGAAATACTTGCATCAAAAAACCATTTTTTTCATTACTTTTACCGCCAATTACACAACAACCAGGTATTTTTTATGAAAAAATTTATTCTAGCCGTGTAATTTGCAAACGTATAAATGTAAAGACGGTAGGACCAATCAAAAAGATGCCCTGGTATTACTACTACATACATCAGTTCAATTTAAAAAATATATGTGCTAAATTAAAAAATATAGGCCTATATTACTTACAGTTATTTAGTTAATAAGTAAATCGTTGTGGTTTAATGTTTGAAATTGTATCGATTATTTTGTATTATTAAATTTTACGTGACTTTGAGTTGTGCAGGTGAAAGTTGTTGAGAATAGGAATATGAGCTACTCTACCAAACTGTCGTACGTGAATGTTCGTCTATTTGTCTTAAATTTTAATTAAAATCTGGAAACTGTGAATCTGCTCTATTTGTCCTTTCGTTAGTTGGGCTCTTGTTTAGCATGGATTTGTATTAGCACCACAGGGATTTAGTTTATCGTCGCATGGTTTGCATACTTGGTACAAAATTGACCCAAACTGATAATAAAGTTAATTGTGAATCTATGCCCCTTTTGATTATTATTTTTGAACTGTCATAAGAACTCATATCTAAGATACCATCAGTAGCTTTTTAACTTTTTGTTTAGTTTGTACCTTTAAACAAAAATGAGCAAAAGTTCAGTATAATCAATTCTTTATAAACAAAATGATAATAAAACCATAAAAACTTTTGTAAATTTTTATCACTTTAAAATTTAGTAAATAAATGTTTTACTGCAATAGTAAAATACTTTTGCAAAAAAGAGTTAAAGTTAGATTTAGAGTCGTAAGTTAGGTAAAATTAAATCTGATTGTAGATAAAATTGATTTTTGTTGTCTGATTTGAAAACTGTGTCAAGTTTGTATAATTATTATTTCAATAATATTTTACTATTTTGTGAAATACTGATAATTACTGATTTCAGTAATTGTGCATACAACAGAGTTATAGCACTATGCCGATAGGACTTGTTGAGAATAATAAGACCAACTAAGGCTGCTTGAGAACATTGAAAGCTGCTTATAACTAAGTATTACAAGACAACTTGCGCGAAATTGCAAAAGTTAAATGAGGATTTTCCTTCTAATTATTGAACTAGAAATAAAATTAATTAGTGCTACAACAATATTAGAAAAAACTGACTGATGTGAGTTTGAGTACCGATATCTTACCGCACAATTGTTTTGAGTGGTAGAATTTTATTTATTAATAATTTTAGTTATGGATGCTGAAAGAATATTCAACATAAAAATTGGAAAAAAACGTACTTTCAATTTAAGTGTAGTAATATTATTAAATCTTGTTGCAATTGCAGAAAAAATCTTGTGTGTAAATTCGAGCACAAAAAATGCCTTACGCTCTTAATACACAAAATACATTATAAGTCGAGATAAAATTTGGTTAAAATGTGTAAAATATTTTATAACCACACATAAAATTCTTATCTTTTAAGTAAAATTTTTTGAAAAAGGAATATTCGGTAGTTAATTATTATTAAATAAAAAAACTTTAATAATTTTACAATATTCAAAATAGGGTTCGTAAAGTTTCCGACACTTAAATTGTTTGCACATGATAAGCTTGAAATTACCAGGAATTCCTTCAGCTTAACACCTACATTTTCACTATCCACATTCGATTTTGCATCTATTTAACCTTCATCTTCCCTTTCTAGAACGCCATTCTTCAAAAGTTTAGCACTCCTCTTTCAGTTTATATTATCCATTCTAAGAAAATTTAGAGCGAACTGATATCTCCAATTTCAACAGAAAAATTTTTAAAATTGACATGTAGGTAAGTGATAGAAGCTTTTTCTTCGAGTTCATTTCTAAAATATGTCCCTTAATTCATTTTAAAGTTTTTTATCAGTATTGCTGATAGTTTTTTCAGATCATCGGTCTTAACGTTTTCAATGATTTATTTTAAAAAACCCACATATCACTGCCAGCCACTACTTTCCAAATAGAACGCTTTATTCCATCTGAGTATTTTCTCATTTGAACAAATCTAACACGAACTGACCATCGATATCCTTTCATTTCTTTTCATTCGCTCATAACTTATAATTTTTATAAATATGAACAAACGTCCCACTTCCTTGAAAAACCTGTTCAAAAGTCTTGCAATTTTTATTGCGTTTTGCAGTTTTTTCCAGTGCACTTATTTTACAAATTTTGTAAAGTATTCCAAGTGTGTAAATAATTAAAATTACTTAAAAGTTGGTAAGCTTGTCTATTTATTTCAAAATTTGAATTAAAATGTATAACTCTCCCAATGTATAATGTAAATTTATAAATAATTTGTCGGAAACCCTAAATTATTTCCGAACGCTTAAATCACCAGATTATAGAGCTCAAATTTTAGACACTTTCTAAGTTGTTGCTGACTAATAACTGTTGTTATTAATAACCCCCAGTACTTTGTACAAAGGTTGGATGCAAATTTTTGATTTTTCATTAGAGTTTTAACGTTATAGCAATTTAAAAATAAACATATTATAATTACCTTATAAAACTTTACATGATAAATTTAGTTTAAAAATTAACTGAAAAATCAGAAAGTCAACGGCTCAACTACGTGACTATAAGTGATGTTCATACAATGAAAACTGTCAAAACGATTGATTATTACTAGAATAAACTAGTCAAATAATAACAAATTAGTTCTTTCCTTGGTCTCTGATGGGTATTCATTCATATTTTTAGACAATTCATGGATTGTTTTCAAATTTTGTACAACTCAACGTGACTCAAATACCAATACTGGATTTTTTAAATACAGTTTGCCACTCTTAACACCAAGACAACTCATGAAATACAGATAATCTCACATACAATTCAACAAAAAATAGCTAAAAATAGAAAACTTAAGAAACAATGGCAAAAAATGAGAACTACTGAAAATAATGCAAAACTAAACAAATCAACTAAGGAGTTAAAGGAGCACAAATTGAAAGCATCCAGGACTACGTGCGTAGTGTAACTTTCTATTCGGATAACACATTATCTCCACCTTAAACAAAATAACATGCTCAATAGTAACATTACACAACCAACAACTTCATCAAGCTGAAGACGTCAACTATCTTAGCATCCACTTGGACAGACGAATGACATGAAAAAACCAATCTTGATAAAAAGAAAACAGTGAGATTTAGTCAAATTTATTGGCTAATAAAGAGAAAATCTTAGCTCAAATTAAAAAATAAGTTACTGCTGTAGAAATCAATCTTTAAGCCAATATGGATCTATAGAATACAACTGAATAAATACAACAAAATTGTAAGTAATTTTGTAAGATATTAAATAGTCTACAAAAAAGTTCGTGACAGTTTATTAAATTTATTATCAAAAAATATTTAAACGCCAGAGGTATTTAATTTATTTTTTAATTTAATTCCTTACAAAATTGTTAATATATAATTTTCCGTATTTATCACGGTTTTTGCAGCTTTTCGAGTGTAAACTCTCGGAATAATTTATAAATGTGCTACCTAACGAAATTTTGTTTTAATACGCAATATAAATAATGAAAATTGCTGATTTACCTACCTGCAGCTTCAGTTTGCTCAAGGTAATCTAAAATTTGTTGAACCCGGTTGGATAAGACAAAAGATAAGAACTTGAAAAATTTATTATATGATTGATAGAGAATATAATAGGAAGGTAAAGGGGTCTGGATAACTTGTTTGTCGCGAGACCCAAGAGAATTTCACAACGCAACTGGTGACTTGCTCACGGAATACATAAAAAAGTATAATGAAAAATTCCGCAAAATTCAAAGTCTTGGACAGTTTCAGAAAACGTAGTTTTTAATTCCGTTGTAGATCTGGTTTTGAATATAAATTTTCACTACTATTTGGAAAGAACTTTTCATACGCCCTGCTTTTGTTGAGATTTTATTGTTGATCTTAGCAATTAAAGTCCTGGAAGTTTACAATTTTTAACTCAAATAGTACTTTGAAACAATTCGAATCTTTGTTTAATTGCTTTTGTAGTTTATTGGAGATGAAAAATTTGTAAGATTTTATTTTATGGCACGTACTGTGCATCGCGATAATAAAACCACAATTTATGGTATCTTCATGTTATATGATTCAGCATAATGTTATGAACTTTTCATTTTTATCCATCACTCCAAATTTGGATTATCCTTTGAATAACGCTAATTTACATTTTTTGTCAACTTCTCTTGAAACAAATTACTTTTTTTTACAACAATCGATATTCGATGCTATTTTTCAATCAAGAAATAATAACAAAGTA
This sequence comes from Rhagonycha fulva, assembly GCA_905340355.1. Lineage (NCBI taxonomy): Eukaryota > Metazoa > Arthropoda > Insecta > Coleoptera > Cantharidae > Rhagonycha > Rhagonycha fulva. Next base: position 45,390,648 of record HG996556.1, read on the forward strand.
AAGTAAATATTTTAGGAAAGTTACAGACGATTCGAATAATTTAAAATTATTATTTTTGTGATTCCAAACCTAATGATTTGCGAATATATCAATATTTGAAAGAAAATTTAAATAACGCGTTTAAATTAATTCAGTGCGTTTTGCATGATCGACTTCCTTAGTGCTTTTAAGTGTGTTAGTAAACAGTGATGAAGGGAATAGTTAAAGAAAAACACAGGCACGTCGGAAAATCTTAGAATTACCATTTAATATTTTTCCTGAATACATTAAACCAAGTTAGAGTAACTCGTTTACATTTAATTAATAAATTTACATTTCAATTTTTAAGCTTTAATTTGAAACGACTTGTAGACAATTTTTACTGTATGTGATTTATTAACATTTTCTCGACTGTTAATGAAAAACAGTCTTAAATATAAAGGTTAGCCAAGTGAGAAATAAATCTAGACCAGATAAAATCCCTTGTTGATGATTGTATTATTATATAAAAAAGCTAGAAATTCTTAGCTTTTGTTTTTATTGTAGAATTTCAGTTTATATAAAGTTACGCGAAAGTTATAACAATAACAAAATAAATTTCTGCTCAACTTCACAAGCAAAATTATAAATTTTTAAAACTTTTCCATAAACTAATTTTTCATTTACAGAGACTGTAATGGTAGTTTTGTTTAACAAATTTTGAACTCCTTCCCCATTAACGACAGTTGGCAACAATTCTGAAACATTTTTCAATGTAAGGGATTCAACTCCTTACCTCGTAAATCGTCGGTCTTGCCTTCCATTAAATGTTTTAAAGTGCATATCTTCCATGTGTATGAACAAGTGTCTCAAGTATACGGTTGTTCACTTTTTGATCACGGCTAGAAGTGTTATATGTTTTACGTCTCAGGATTTTGTTTTGTTGACTCAAGATCTTTAGAAAATTCACATTTCAAACAACTCGAGCCCATTTCTCACTTTCAGTTATAGCTTCAAATTTTGTTATATCACTTTTTTATGGAAGTTATGGAAAAGTTGAACTTGCCTAAATTTGATGTTATATGAGCAGCCTAGCTGAGCCGTAAGACCAGGGTTTGGACGATTAATATTGTTTATTCGTTACCTTGGTTGGTTATCAAAAATACCCACAAACCAAGCCCTTAAATCTGTAATTAAAGAAATATAGTTGAACGGTGAAGTGAAAAGATTACAACATTGGGTTGAGCAAATTTTAATTTTAAAAATGATTTAGTAACTTTTGCCACCAATTCTTTTTTAATTTGTGTAAACCATAAATACCAAAATAATTAAGTAATTTATAGATTGGGTCATTACAGCACGTAGAAATTCACCATGATGTGTATGTCATTGTCATTCAGTCCCTATGATGCGGTTGGCCGAATTCCTCCCACAATCTAATGCTTTAATGTAATGTGTGACACATAATAGACTATAATTACGCAGATCCTTTCTCTGATATAATCAATGTACCAAATAAAGCATCTCGTCGCAAATCCTCGTCGTTTGATAGAAAACGAAACTGTTCGTGGTTAACGTCTAGCTCATATTTATTCCTTTTTAAAATCTCTATGATTTACTATCTTTAATCAAATTTAACACAAGTAAAACATACGATTTAATTAAATATTCCTACGTAAAACTGCAAAGCTATTGATTACTTTAACGTAAACTTGGCGAAGTGTGATAGAAATCGAAACAAGAATCAGATTAAGTGGTATATTGCATATGAAAGGTTCCTGATAGTCGACCCAAAGTCAAAAATATGTTAACAATGCGGTACAATCTATGCAATTTAACGAAATAGAAAAAGGAAATTGCGCCCTCAAAGCTAGAACAGTTTCTGTTTTCAAACACATACTTGAATTTCGCTAATGTACAAATACTCAAAATGCGGAACGTTTTTATGCAGTAACAGCTTCTTGTATTTTCAAAAACAAAATTTCTATTTTTCGTGAAATATAAAAGTCCTTAATAAGGAAAGTATTTTCCACATGGGAACTTATAAATTATTTAGATTCTGTTTACCGCTGCCATACGCTTCGATGATCAACAAACCTAAAATTGAAGTTATGAGACAAAAATAGTCTTCCAAAATGAATAAACCAAAAATTTCTTGCCTCTTCTTACTTTTTAATTTATTTCTAAAAAATTGTAACCGAGGTCATAACAGTCTAAAGCGAAAGAAGTATCACTCTTTGAATAAAAAATTCATGAAAATTTTCAAAATTTATGTTTGTTTGCGATATAGCACTTGACATAAAAACAGATTTTTCAGCAATGCACATCAGAATTGCTTAAATATGATATTATTTTTTAACTTCTCTTTCGTATTTGCTCCGTTTTGAACAAATATATTCATAGAACCTACATTATCACAGTGAAGTACTGTAGTGCTGTAATATATCATTGTAATGCATGAACTGAACACCGATGTGCATTACTAACCGAATTCGTTTCTAATAATATCATCTAAGGTACCCATTGAAACAAAACTACTTTATTGAAATTGCTGAATCGATCAACCTCAAGGAACGCGTATTTCCCAAAATAATTTTTCATAATTTAAGGTTAATTGGATGATAACGCACAAATATGATATTTGTTTTTATTTATGAAATGTTGATAACATAAGGTAATAAATTTATTTTTAGAGTGACTTTTAATCTTATAGAATAGCAGATACGTACTAAACATGGAAAGGGACCTATAACTAGACAAAACATGTAATTTACAGAAAGAGCCAAAGACGAATTGAAAAATATGTCATATTTCAAGCAAAGTGCCTATCTTAGTTTTCACAGCTCTAAATGCAAAATAAATCTTAAGATACGGACATATAAAGTATGGTTAGCATCTTTGACATGTTTGTACCCTTAGCTGTGATAACTACATTACTTTAAAATGGAAACGATTTACTTCTAGTATAATATAGATTACTATAAAACAGCTTAATCTCGAAGTAGGTACTTCAAAGTACTTCTAAGGACAAATCTAACTTTAACTCCTTTAAAATACCCTGCATTGCTACTTATATTAAATATTATAGTACCTATGTAATATATAGTAACTACATAATAATATTAAAAATAAGTTTTTCAATATATTTTTTGTAAGAAAAACCTATCAAAATTTTAAAAATGGACACTTAGAGACGAATTTTCTAAAGGAAAAAAGTTTTATGAACTAAGTTTTTATATATTATTTTTTGTATTTTACATGATTACATATTTATGTATCTATTCAAAAATTTACGTTTTATTCAACCTAACAGGTAGTCGATTTATAAAATTTTATATTATGTAGTACATCGCATATGTGTATTGTGGAGATTCGTAAACGTTGATAAGATATGACAGTTATAATTAAAATTTTAACTTTGAAATAACCTCATAATTCAAAGCGATTATTGAAAAAGATTTTTGAGGTTATGTTATTAGAAATTGAATTACTACCAACCGTTTAAAATAAAACACTCTTCTGATAACCGATTGCAATTCATAATAGCTTCATTATGAACTCAAAATAGAGATAACTGATTAAAATTTAACCTTCCATTAAAACTATTCATCCATACATTTTACTTTAATCACAGTTTAAATTACTTTTATCGTTAGTATTCTTGATTGCAATATCGAAAACTAAGCAAATTTTGTTGCTTTTATTTTTACATACGAAAGAAAAACGAATTTTTTTTGGTAATAAATCTTTAGTACGTTTGTTTCTTCTATTAGTTATCGCACTGTTGGGAACATTTTTTACTGCTCAAGTCAACGATCTCTACGATATTTGATCTTTTACGTTATTGCAACTCCGAACAATTCATTTACATTAAAATTTAGTTAGATATTAAATATTAACTGTCAAACATTGCTAAAAGTGCATTATATTATTTGTGTAGTTTTCACTATTTGACCTTTTTCTCGTCCACCTCAAATGCATCTAACTAAGTAAACAAAGATTGAGCTTTAAATTAAATTACTTTGTAAATTATTTAACTTCACTTTACCGTCAACTATTTAACTATTTTAATTAACGAGGATGCAGATCTATTAGACGGTAAATCGTACAAGTTGTGTAAATGAATCTGGAAATATCTCAATAAATGATAAAGAAATTCATCTATGCTCAAACCTCTCTTATAATGAAAACATCCTATGTACATTACGTAAACCAATCCATAACAAATTAAAATGTCATATTTAAGTTTACATTAAACTTTCTTTCATATTTTTTAAATCATGATAATAATAATTAAATTCGTATAATGTACCGTGGCCATGGTAACTACTCAAAAATAAAAAGTAATATTTCAAATTATAATTAAGTGTTCGTAACATAATAAAATAATCATTTCTGTAATTACTTCGTTGAATTACACTCCAGCTTTTTCTAAATCAGGATAAAATTTATTTCAAATTTACTGCTTTTTATTTGATTTAATGAAAAACAATAAAAAAGTAGGCGTATCAACAAATAGTTATTACATTAGCATTAAGATTACAATTAGATAATTAACAATATACAATAAATTAGACTCATTTAAGTTAGATAAAAGATCTCATTAGCGCACTTGTTTAGATAAGGAATTCATTGCAGCATTGTTTAGAAATAATCAAAGTGTTGACGTTTTAAAATTATGTTTATAACAATATCAAGCATTGTCAAAAGATTAATTCTATTCTGTACAAAGAACAGAAACAGGTCACTTATTGTCACCATTCTATACCCTTACAAAATAAAAGAAATATCGTGAATCCATTCATGCGCGTTAAAATTTTTGTAGTGTTCTTATTAGGAGCTTTCAAATATTTGTAAAAATGCCTGGTAAAAAAGCAACTTTTTATTTACAAATTTCTTCAATAAGACCAAAGAGAGGCCGTATAAGGATCCCCTAGATCAAGGGGATCAAGGAGGAGCAAATGAAAATTCAGGAACATTTTAATCGTTACCACCAAACCGGAAGTGAATATGTTGGTACTTTTTCCTAAATAAATGCAAATGACGTGCATGTAAGCAACATTTTCTTATAAATTCTTCTTTGGATAAAGAAGACAGACTATGGATCCGTTTAACAGATTCTCTCGACTTTAAACTTCTTACAATATTATGCATGTCGTAAATTGTTCAATTTCAAATTCTTCAAGGTCACTTCCTATTCTGATACTGAAGTGCTAGCTTTAATTAATTCAATTGTTCATTTATTCAATTGTCCTTTAGATAAGTTGCTATCATTTCCATTAAATTTATATGTAATATTAACGTTTATCTGTTGCCAAATCAATTTGCTTTGTTTTGCCGACTGCAGTACCCTACTTATTTTGGCCCTTCTTAAAATAATCTTTAAATACGTTTTATATATTTGTATGGGGTAGCAGTGTACCCTGGTCTACACGTACCTTTAAAATTATATGTGCTATCCTTTTTGAATGCAACTCTGTTTTTGGTGTTTTTAAGTGTTTTTTAGATCCAATTCTACTTTTCGAATTTGAATTCGTAATTCGAAAATATTCTGCACATTTTCATGTAGGTAAACAATTGCAGGAAGTTCAGAATTTTCATTTATGGTAAAGCTCCAGTTTCTAATTCGCATTCTTCAATAAATGGGTAAATAAGTGTAAATAATGTCTGTGTTATGGTGTCACGGTTTCATTGTAAAAAAAATTCTTTGTTGGTAAAAAATATCATTTTGAAGAGTTACAAATTTTAATGTAGCAAATAGCACATTTTTAGTTTGATTATGCTGATGGGTGAAATCGTTGCTTTTGATTAGCTCCAACATCAAAATGCTTTGTAAATCTTAATTTGTTATCGTACAAAATATTTTTATCGTTCCTATGCCAAAATCCAAAAGAATTCCAACAAATCCATTCTTAAATTTTAAAATCCCTGTGAGAGGATTCGTAAAAATTTTATAGATGAGTAATGCCATAGATTCAAATTAATGTACCAAGTCATTTGCTTGCCACAAAAAATTCAAAAAAAAGATAAATTTTAGAGGTGGAACAAATTGGTATTCAAATAACAGGCTAGGTAAACATAAAGTGTTACAATTGGATACAGTGAGGGTTGTTATAAAGAAACTACAAGCAAACAACCAGATATAATTTTAATTACATTTTATCATGATCACAACTGTGCATTGCTGCTCAACTGATATGATTATGTATGTACCTATTCCTCTTTAGCAAAATATACTATTTAAATTAGTCCAGCGATGAGCGGTTTCCACTTATTAAGCCGCAAGCACTAAAAATCATTAGTGCAGTATCATTCTAAGTCCTCACAGCTGAATAACTGTAATATTTCATCAAACTTTATTAAATACAATTAAAAGGTTTGATTCTGTATGAAACTTATAGCAAAGCAAAAAGTAACTGTAGGTCCCCTATACTGAATTTAGCATTGAGGATAATGTTGTATATAAAAGTAAAGTAGACTTATGTCCATGACATGGATAACGTTAAAAATAAAATTTTTAATTTTTGGATATAATATACAAGAGAGGGTACTGGTTTAATTACTTTTATTAGATAAAAAATTTTCGTTCCTAAATAAAAACTTTTATCTAAAATAATTTTAATGTTCAAAAGAATAAATTATAAAGGATTATGACTGACTTCTTAAACAAACTTAATTAAAAATAAATGCGGTGTTAAATTTTTGTAATTAAAATTTAAAAATTAGAGAAAATTTAATTTACTGCGTAGACCACACATATCACAGTCTTGCATTATTTTAACTAATTTAAATAGACATTATCAACCTTGGAGCTATTCATCCATCCGTATGAATATTACAAAATTGCTTTGTATTATGATATTTGTAATTAATTTTTGATAATTAAATATATAGTACGTCATAAATAAATAGAATTAAAAAAATTCCATTAAAAATGGAAACAAGTATGTGTGATGTAATAAAATTGAATACGTGTGCATGTCAAAACGAAGTTTTTTAAAATAGTTAATTACCTATAATATAGAAATTCATTATTTATTTCCTTATAACGTTGATAGCCGTAACTGTTAATCGAACTTCGTTGTTGGTGAGCATTTCATTGTCGATATCTTTTGATTTAGAAAAACGAGTTTATTTTAGTGAGATTCACGTCCACATCAACACAATTCGTACTGGAGAGAGATAATGGACAAAAACAATTGTTACAGTACCGTTTATTCGGTTGTGCAAGAAAATTTAATTAGGAAGGAGTTTTTACGTACCAAAGGTAAGACAACGTGTCGATCAAAATTGTGAAGTTAATTATTTCATGAATTAGATTAAACTATGGTAACGGGTGCGATATTGTGTAAAGCAGGCTTATATGCGTAACCAAGATAAGAAGATAACATGAACACGACATTATTGATATTTACTTTGTTATAAAATACAGTGGCGGTTCATGACTTTGTCACTTCGAGGTTACAAAAATCTTAAAATGCAGTAGATATAAATTTACAATATTTTTAGTTATAATAACTCACGTGCACATTGCATGCAATTACAAAGCTTACCGACAGGAAATGGTAATTTGATCTTCATTCTATTTAACTGATATTACAGTATTTATATTATTTTCAAGTAAAAATTTCTCATGTGGATATGAAAATAATAATTTTAATAATAACTATATTCGGAAATTGGTTTTTTCCGTTTTCTTTTAAAAGGGCATGCACCCTATCAAGCACTCCGCCACTGAATATACTGGCACGCGAAAAATTTAGTTTAACAATTTTGATTTCCATTATAAAAATTTTAGTGCTTCTCTAAAAGCGGAAGGTATGTTCAATCAATTTATTAGCTATTTCGCTAATGAAGTAATACAAAAAAGTTTCTTCACTTTTGTGAAATTTTTCATTTAATTAAAGCCGAGTACAAATTAAACTCGAACGGCGAATTTATAACGATTCAACTTCTACAGAATCTAGAAACTAAAAAGTAATAAAAGGTTATGAAAATTTGCAATATTCTAATGTTGAATTAAAGCTGCACGAATTGCGATAGTTCATTCGAAGAACATGAATTTTAATTTTAACTTGTAAGTTTCGGTCAATATTTAATTTTGAATTTGCAGACCAGTGTTACTTGGAGCATGCTGGAGCTACGATTTATTCGGAAAAGCAAATTTCGGATGTTATGCAGGATCTCCTCACAAATACATACGGTAATCCGCATGCAAGAAATATTTCTAGTAAACTGACCGAAGATGCGATAGATCAAATTCGATACCAGTAAGTTTGAAAGTGATAAATCAAAGTGCATTCATTCAAATTGTAAGTCTTTTAGAATTCTACACCATTTTAACACAAATCCCGAAGAATATAGTATTGTGTTTACGTCAGGTGCAACGGCAGCTTTGAAATTGGTAGCAGAAACCTTTCAGTACTCAAATGATGTAGAGGAAAATGGAAGTTTGATGTATCTGGAAGACAACCACACATCAGTATTAGGAATGAGGGAATACGCAAAGCATTCCGAAAGTCTTTCTCCAGAAAATGCATTTAAGATATTTTCACACGATGAATTTCAGACACATAACGTTGACAGTAACAGCACAAATTCTTTATTTGTTTATCCTGCTCAATGTAATTTTTCTGGTGCAAAATATCCACTTACATGGATAGAAAAAGTCAAGAACGGAAATTTAAACCACTTTAGCAAAATTAATGGTTCGAAAAATTGGTATGTTATGTTAGATACTGCGTCGTTTGTTTCAACAAATTTCTTAGATTTATCGAAATACACGCCCGATTTTATGTGCGTATCATTTTATAAAATGTTTGGCTATCCTACCGGTCTAGGAGCTTTATTAGTTAAAAACTCAAGCGCTCATGTACTTAAGAAGAAATATTTTGGAGGAGGAACTGTTTTAATGGCGTTAAGTTGCGAACGCACTCACGTGCCTAGGCCAACATTTCATGAATTGTAAGTACACAAAAATATTTGATCTTAAAAATTAAATTAGAATTTTAGCTTTGAAGATGGAACACTTTCATTTTTATCAATCATAAGCTTGCGGCATGGATTTGACGTTTTTAAAAGAGTCTCTATAAATATGAACGATATATCACGGCATACATTTGCGTTGGCACAATATGTTTATCGTTCTTTGTTGATGTTACATCACGGTAATGGAAATCCGGTTACCATTTTATATCATGACACCAATTTTGAAGACATTAAATATCAAGGTGGAATTGTCAATTTTAATTTACTTCGCCCCACTGGAGAACATGTTGGTTATTCTGAAGTAAGTTACCTTAATTATTATTAAATTGAAAAATCGATACTGATTAGATACAAGAAAATTTAATAATTAACTCATCTCTGGAAAATGTTCGCTTAAACAAATTACATTTTATTCTAATTAATCATTGAACAATTAAAGACAACTATAAAAATAACAAATTTCGATTATTAACATCAGTTCAAGAGTTTCTGTGTAAGTTGTCAGCTCCATTAGTAAAAATATTCGCAATATAAAAAGTATAAAACTAAATGAAATTCATGTACCTATAGGCCAGTCGATATAGCATCAAAACAGGGATGTACCTTGCAAATGGTGGTGTACAAGATTTTATTATTTTAACTTATAAATTATATATATGGGTGCCCACATGTAAAAAAAAAGCAAAAATGCCAACACGGGAGATTTCGGGAGAACTTTTGGCCTTCAAAAAACCTTCAAATTTAAGGACTTTTTCCTATTCTGTCTATAACTCCTAAACGGTACATCCTAGTAAAAAAGTTATGATATAACAAATTAAAGAACATTAAATTCTGCGTTGAATGAGTAGAGTCACTTAATAATTTGGTCAAGTAATATAGTCAAAAAGAACGGTCAAACAACGACAATTTTTTCCATCTTTGTAAAAAACTGAGATAGAGTAGGTACTATAATATATGAGTCTGCAGCTTTTAAATGAGTACTCTAAAAAGAAATTATAAAATAAAAGTTGTAGAACATCAAATTCTATATCCTATGAGTGCCAACATTTTTAAATTCATTTAAGTATACTTCTCTAAATTGACAATCTTTCAAAGGCCCGCGATTGGCACAATTATGAAGGGGCATTTGAGTTACTTCGCTTCAACCCGTACGGGTGTATATGTTACTGTGAAAGACCGAAATTAGTGAATGTCAACATTTGCCGGTAAATGTCGACAAATTCCAAATATCTTGGTGAAAGACCGAACATGTGTTAATTTTATTATACATTCGAACTTTCTCCGGTATATGTCGACAAACACAACTGAGTTTTGGTGAATGTCGACGGTGGATAACCAAAATACCATTGGAGCGGATCCATAACCTAGTAAGTCTTTTTCTCAATCGCAGACTGATCCACAATATAGCACGTCTTCATCTTAAGTGCTATACAACTGAACAACACGAGCTAATTTCTTCAAAAAGAAAAGCCAATAAAGAGAATCTTCTACTTCAAGCAACAAAAATGTTGCAAACCTCAAAAAAGAAGTTTTCTCAAGCCCAAATTGGCAATACCGTAAGAATTCAAGTCTTTGATGTCTACCGTGGTCGTACAGACCCCAGATTTATTAAAAAAATGTTTGTTTTTTTTCAACATACACCATGAGTGCATGGTGAATGCCGACATTCGCCGGTGTAAGTTTGAAATAATGATATTCGACCGATATTTCGAACATACGCCAAGCAACTTAGAGAATGTTGACATTCACCGGTGTATCTCGACATTCACCGGATTTCGGCTTTTCACAGTAACATAATATCCTATAAAGTTATCCTTGCTTTAGTATTATCAAAAAATCATATAAAACAAACATATTAACACGGATGAAGTCGGGACAACTTTTGGCCTGAAAAAAATCTCTGTATTTTAAGACGTCTTTGTTTTTTTGCTTATAACTCATAAATGGTGCAACCTAGAAAAAAAATCACAACATAACAAATTAAAGATTATTAAATTTTGCGTCGCATAATTACCACAACTTAATAATTTGGTTAAGTAGTATGATTGAAAATCATGGTCAACAAACGACGTTTTGTTTGTCGACGTTGGTCAACAAACGACGACAATTTGGAAATTACTTTTCCAAGAAAAAAACTTATAAAATAAAGTTGTAGAGAGTCCAATTTTGCATCCAATCAGTATTAAAATTTTTAAATTCGAGCAAGTACACTTTTCCAAATTATGGCAATCTTCCGATGTTCGCATTGTCGTATGAAGGTATCTATGGCATTTAGCAACATCTGCCAAATTCGACCAATCCAGATCTAGTCACGTGTTTTTCATCTTGCTATAGAATAGAGCAAGTAGTAACAAGGATAATAAAAGTCTAAGAAAGTATTGCACATAGGAGAGGGTTTCAGAAGATGTCTGTGATGCTGTTGAAGATTACTGCAACGTCTCATTTGAAACATTAAAGCATCATGTGAATGCCCGAAGTTCTCGTGTCGACAAGGACGCAAATTAAACTGAAAGAGTGGCTTACGCAGCGCCCCTCATTTATATACTCGGCTGCTATAATTTCTTTAAGCAGTGGTGTCGTTGGAAGAGTCACCTTAAAAAAGAAAGACAAGAAACCTTAACATCTGCTGTGTGCTGTTTTACGATGAGAAACCTCAAAATACCTACTATTGATCATCTGACACTGTTCTAACAGTCCTTACAAAACAGTCAAAAAAAGATGTAAAAAAACTTGTTGACTTACGAATTTGCGCTCTGCCCGACCCGATGTCACTCTTTGCAGAAAAAGCAATGTGAAAATGAACCAAGTCGTTTAAATACGTAGCATTCACCTCCCTTCCCTCTAATGCTATAGAAAGGTGGCAGTACTTTGCAGTATTGGATTAAGGATGTATACTTCATGAAGTCTTATCATTTTGCAATTCTTCTTTTGAAATCATTCCTAAGAGCTACTCATCTTTTTTCAAAAAACACTATGGGTCCACGAATGTTGCCGTTGTGTTTGACGGATACCTTGCTCAGAATAGCACTAAAAAATCGGAGCGATTACGGCGGATGAAGCTTTACCAATCCCTGAAGTAATCTTTGATGTAAATATAATTAACTTAGTTGCCCAGGAAAGCTTTTGTCCAATTAAAGTTTTGAAAGGATTCTCTTCAAGGATTGTGACATTAAATGCCGACTTGCTCATTGTTAACTCCCCCCATTTATAAGATAAAGGAATACGAAAATGTCAAAATAATCGAAAAGGACCTAGACTTTTTTGTGCTTAAGATAAGACTTGATGAGCCATGCAAGAATGTGGTCTTTCTGAAACCTGGAGGAGAGGGTGCTGCTGCTGCGCTATATTCGACAACATCATTTAAATTTAACCTATCTATATCCAGCCATATTCATTTCATCCACACGTTTAGTGGATGTAATATTTACTATTTTTGGCCAAGGATCGATGAAGTTGAGCGGTATGATCAACCTTTCAAAAGAAGTTAAGAACATTTCCAGACGCTTTCTCAACCCACTCACCCAAGACATGATGAAATTATTGAAGCTTATGCACGTGATTTTGTGGCCCTCTACTCCGGCGACTCTACTAACGTAGCCTTGAATGAACTGCGTCGCTCTACATTTATACGAACAGAAATCAAAGAAAAAGTGGACCTAGTAAGACTGCAATATACCAATTTCCGGACATCGGGAAATTGCCAATTTAAAGAGGTGTACTTGCTTGAATTTAAAAATTTGGATACTGATTGGATACAAAATTTGACTCTCTACAACTTTAAAATTTGGAGTTTTTTTCTTGGAGTGGTAATTTCCAAATTGCAGACTCATATATAGAACTATATCTCAGTTTTTGACAAAATTAGAAAAAATCGTCGTTTGTTGATCATGATTTTCAACCATACTACTTAACCAAATTATTAAATTGTGGTAATTATAAGACGCAGAATTTAACGGTCATTAATTTGTTATGATATAATTTTTTTGCTAGATTGCACCATTTATGAATTATAAACAAAAAAACAAAGAAGTCCTGAAATATGGAAAATTTTTTCAAGCCAAAAGTTGTCCCGAGTTCATCCATGTTAATATTTTTGTTTTCGATGATTTTTTAATAATACTAAAGCAAGAATAACTTTAATTATTCCCCCGTATACACCCGTACGGGTGAAGCAAAGTAACTCAAATGCACCTTCATTATGCCTATCGCATATCGCAACAGTCGAGAAATTGCCAATTTAGAGAGGTATATTTAACTTAATTTAAAGATGTTTTATACTTATTGGATGCAGAATTTGACGTCTTACAACTTTTATTTTAGAGCTTTTTTTCTTGGAATAGGTACTTATTTGAAATTTGCAGACTCATATATAGAACTCTATCTCAGTTTTTTACAAAGCTGGAACACTTGACCAAATTATTAAGTGGTTAAACTCATTTAACGCAGAATTTAATGCTATTTAATTTGTTATATTATAACTTTTTTAGTAGGTTGTACTGTTTATAAGTTATAGACAGAAAAGAAAAAAAAGTCCTAAAATTTGGGGTTTTTTTTGAATGCCAAAAGTTCTTCCGAAATCTTCCGTGTTAGCATTTTTGTTTTTTACATGTTGGCACTCATATATGTATATAAGTTCAAAAAATAAAATGTTGTACATCACCGTTTGCAATGTTCAATGTATATTTCGACTGACCAGTAGTTTTACAAAACAAACTGCATATAAAATGTTTGATTGCATAAAGCTGAGTCATGGTGTTGAATACGAACTACTCGGTTATGGGTAGAATTGTTTTATTTGTCGGTACTTTTAATTTGCTGAGAACTTTACCAAAATCAGTATGTTGCACGACTTCGTTTATGGAAAAGTGACGTCTAGATATGCAGAACGTTTAAATAGAATCATTCAACTAAGTTGAGGATTGATTTTGCACAACAATAGCAATGATTTTAGCTGTCGAAATTATTTTCTGCATAAATAAAGTGTAATTTGGCTGTGTGATAAACATATATGGGAATGGAAAGTCAAGAACAAACCCATGGAGGTAAAAATTTAGAATCATAGTCTATACTATACCAATAAGAATAGAATACACTTCATTTTTATGAGAATCTATTAAGCAGATTAAGTACTTACTTGGCCCGAAATTCAACTAAAAAGTGTAGGAATATATTACATTTAAAACAAAAAATTGCCAAAAAAAACGGGGTATTAAAAGCGGAAGGGGAGGCAACATCTATAAAACGGTGAATGCTTTAAAACCATAAAAAAAACTATAAGCTAATCCAGAAAGGAAGAATAAAAACTACGTAAATAATATAAAAGAACCGCATTGATCGAACCTTAAGAACCGCTTTAGCTTTCGTAAAATATTCTGTCTATGATTAAATTATTAAAACTCGGGATTTAGACAAGTTCTTCTCGAGCTGAAAATTTTATCAATGAGCAGAACAAATAATTGGTTTCTATCTCTCATAATAATTATGTTATAATTGCGCTGAATCATTTCGTTTTAGTAATTTTCATGAAACTAAAAGTATACGTTGTACAGATTTGGAAGTTCGACTAAAAATTTGCTCGACTGCCTCTTTATCTTTCTCATTTTAAACACAAATTTTTTATTTCTTGTTTTAAAATTTCTAATTTGCAACGGAAGGTAAAAATTAGAGAGCATTTTAGGGAAAATGCTAATAGAATTTTTTATTCTTGATGGTTCCGAATAAATTGTTTGGATTTAAGCCAACTACTCAAACACATTTTTATATCTGTATATATTTTTTTCATTATCTTTCATGCATTGTACATTTTACAATCTACTTTTATGTGGTCACTTACCCTCAAAAAGACTTGAGCAGAAATAAGTTTTAAAATTTGGAAAGTTTCGATTTAAATTGCACCAATAAAATACACTCATGACTAGTGTAAATCAAGTAGCCGTCGAGTTTCTTTGTCCCCAATAATTTAATAAACCGCCTCCAAACGGTGTCCCCGAGTGGTTTCTTGCAATTATCTCTTAACCGCGATACAACCCAGGAAAAATTTTAGGTAATATAAAATTTATGAGAATAAAATTTTGAACAAAAATGATGTAATGTTATTTTCTGTCAATCTATATTTTGGGTAATACAGGGGCGAAAGTGGATTCTAATATGCAACACAAAATTCCTTTCTTGCGCTGAGATTTTGTAAATAACTACCACATGGTTAACTCTTTGTTAAAAAAATTTTTAAACCTCCTCTAAACACTGTAAGCTTTCGGGCCTTGTTTCTACCGAAAAGTTGCGATAATATTATATTTGGTGGATATTTAAAGAACAAAACCAAATAATCTCAAACTTTTAATGAAATCAAAAAGCCCAACGTTTTAACGTCATCTAGTCGGAGTATTTGAATTTTTCAGATAAATACGTTAAAAAATTTTTTATTTTGTATTAACTGTAAAATAGCTGTAAAATTAAAAACTGACATCAGAAAAACGTTACAGAAACGTTAAAAGATATTTTTTCTAATTTTGTAATGATAAGAATTTAATTAAAAACCACAACATTTTAAATACATATTTTATACTTTTTGTGCAATTTTTGGTACTAAATTAATGTTTTAGTTTACATTTCAATAAAAATTATTGTGCATTTCAGGTGCTACATCTTTCAAATCTCTATGGAATACACTTACGAACAGGATGTTTTTGTAATCCTGGTGCATGCAAGAGACATTTGAATTTGACTTCAGAAGATGTCAAATATCACTTTAAGGTAAATAAAATTTTATTGGTGCAATTTAAATCGAATACAAATAATTTTTCAGTCGGGACACGTGTGCGGGGATCAGAATGATTTAATAGCTGGATATCCAACAGGATCAGTTCGTATATCGTTTGGTTATATGTCTACAAAACGAGATTGTGATATATTTTTAAACATGATTGAAGAATGTTTTGTAACGAAACCAATAATCAAAAAAGTTCCAACAAATTGTGAGAATATACGCAAAAATAAAATCAAAGAGTTTCGATATTGCGAGAAAGAAAACGTAGACTTTACTGGAATGATTAATGGTTCTTCTATTACAAAAGAAAATTACAATACTAGCAACAATGTAAACAGCGATTATTTAGATTGTTTAGGTACTTTGAAGCAAATTATGATTTATCCAGTAAAATCCTGTGGAGCATTTGAGGTTGAAGGTAAATGGGAATTATCAAATACTGGACTAAAGTATGATCGACAATGGATGATAGTTAATGAAAGTGGAATATGTTTAACGCAAAAGCAAATCCATCGGTTATGTGTAATAAAGCCAAAATTGGATTTGAAAAAGGATTTATTACATTTATCCTACAAAGGTAAATAAATCTATAATTAAACTTTTTTGAAGTGCCTAAATGAAACTTTATCAATATTTTTAAATTGCTTTTTCTATAGTTTAATATTAAAAAGTCAATAAAGCTTCAAATAAATTCATGCTTTAAACAACTTTTTACTTTTTTGTACTCAGAATTTCAAGTTAGTTTGTCACGTAAGTGTTACTGTATTTTTATGTAAAATTGAATCACATCCATCGAAAACTCGAAATCGCATCGATCGCTCATCAGTCAGATGGCTTTACCTTCCGACAGATATTTGAATAAAAATTTAGTGTTGTATTTTTTGTTGTCTAAAACTTTTATGAGATAAAAATTCGGTTTGATCCTAACAAGAAAACGTCATCGTTAAATTTTTTTGATAAAATGAGAAAAAAATTTACAGATTCGCCAGAAATATCAATCTGGTTAAATCCAAATCACAGCAAGACTTTTTCATGGGTTGATAAATGTCAAAGTAAAGTATGTGGTGATAGAATACAAGGATGGGATTGCGGAAATGAAGTAGGAAATTGGTTAAGTGAAGTACTAGAAGTGCCCAATTTAAGATTGTTAAGACAGTGTAATAATGATAACGAAACTAATCGAACTTCTAAGCAAAGTAAGTACTCAGTTGGAATATTTAATTAAAGCTTTCATAACGACAAAAATTTTTAGCACGAGACCATCAATTATCCTTAACTAACGAAGCTCAATTTTTGCTAATTAACATTTCGAGTGTGCAATGGCTAATGAATTGCATACCGAAAAATGATTTTAGTGAAACTTTGCAAGGTTTAATTAATAGATTTAGACCTAACTTTGTAGTAGATTTTGAAAATCCATTTGATGAAAATTCGTGTTCTCAAATACAAATTGGCAATTTACTGTTTAAGGTACTTTTCAGATTAAATAATTTAAACCAATTAATAAATTACTTTCAAATTTCAGTGTGATCGATTATGTACAAGATGTCAAATGATTTGTATCAATCAATCTAACGGCGATAAATCTGTGGAACCGTTGCGAACCCTATCACAAGAATTTAATGGAAGAATTAAATTTGGAATGTACTTAAGCAAAAGTCATTCAAATGAAAATAGTCAAATAACTATAGGACAAAAAGTACTAGGTATAAATAAGAACCAAAAATGATTGTGTATTCTTTATAGCAAATTAAAAAGTTTTAATAATTGTGGTAATTTTTATAAAACAAAACCAGCAAGAAAATTGCCACTTTATTTTAAGGATTCGTCTAAATGTTAATTATTTCTGTATTCTAAATTAAACGGAAATTTTACAAAATAAACTCGCAAAAAATTATTTGAAATTTTTTCTAAATGATGCATCAGATTTGACCATAAAACAGGTTATTACTATAAAAATAAATTTGTATTATAAAGCATGATACTAAATGGTGAAAAGGTCGTAAAAGGAAGAGAAAATTGTATTATAAAAGCTTTATGTCACTTATACCACTATTTACTGGGTGAGTAACACCCGGATTATGTACTGTAAAAATGATGGTGTTCGTTAAAAATTTTAAGATTGAACTTTATAAAATCCTTTTTAAGTACTTAAGATTAAGGACTGGAGAAAGTAAAGTGAACGAAATGAAAATCAAAGAGTTAATGAGAAAGTTAGTTTATTGAAAGATTATTACTCAATTATGTATGTAGAAAACTTTGAGTAAAAGTATGATTATTGAAAACAATATAAAAAAATGTTACAGGAACTGCAGGTCTTCATCAGTTATGATGGAAATCCGAATCTTGGTTTACTGAACACACGGTATAATGTTGCAACCGTACAGATCTATCAGCTATTAATATAAGAAAAATGTAGGAAGACATTTTATATAAAAATTAGCGTCTTCATGTTTACCCAGAGTTGAGAGTCGGGAATTAGTGGTGTAACAAAAACTTCCCTCTAAGTCTCAACTCCTAATGAGGAGATTAACCAAACAGAAACCAGAGTTTGTCGCAATTTATTATATATTTTATTAAACCAGCTCTTGATAGTGCGGAAGCAAGGCCGTAGATTCTAAAAAAAAAACAGATAATTTGGAAGATACTCCAATGAAGCACTGGTGATGGTAAATGCTTTTAATGACACACAAAAAATAATTGAAAGGTGTGTTCACAATTCCAACAGTAATTGCAATTTATACTGACTTTGGTAAAATATACATACAGTAAAGCGACTATAGCGTCACAAAATGTTCCCACTATAATAATTAAATACACTCCTATAACCAATAACCTCTAAGGGTTATCGCAAAATCAATAAACAAGTCAAACAATACAATCGAAAAGAAAAAATTTGTTTAATAAATTATGACAGGCACTTCCTTCCAATCGAGATAGGGATGTGTGGTTTTGCAGGTAAAATTTGAAAACTTATCGTAAAGTAACAAGTAACATTTAACTAACTTTATCCCAAACATAGAATACTGCTTGAATTGAAGCTGCTGCACCAGTGAGAGAAGCAATGTCAGTAACGCCAAACAAAACTATCCAAAAAATGGAAAATTTTGCTCCAATAAGTGATTCGAAACAAACGAAATTTATAGGTTTAGAGCGTTTGGTTGTGTAAACAATCGAGGAAGATCGGCAACGATCATCAGATTTGCGGATTAAAATTTTGCGCATGAAAGAGGTGCTCCTGGAAGATATATCGTCAAAACCAAAAAGAAGCCAAGCTACCGTTGGACAACCGGTCACCCATGAATTTGGCATGATAACAATAACGTCGGAATCAAAAACTAACCGTCCAACTCCAAACTGATGTGGCACTTTTAGACAATTTTTTTTTCAAACTAAATTAATTGCACGTCTTGAAGGCTCTCTGGGTACTCAATATTTCTACACTACGTTCAAACCAGCCAACTTATCAACACTTGCACGCCAAAGCTTACATGCAATTTCTATTGAAATCAAATATGCAAAATATTTGTATTGAATGCAAATAAAAATACAGAATCGGATTGAGAAATTATCATAAAATGATATAAAAAGATAGAACCTCGTAAGAAATGCAAAATTTTGTTACGGTGGATAGTTGAATATTTCCTCAGGTGCTTTTTGTTTTAATTGCAAAAAAGTGATGGTAACACTAGATACTTCGATTGAAGTATAGTGCCAAAAATAGAAAACTCCATTTTTCTTTTAAGAGCATTTGAACCAATTTTCAATATTTTTTTGTGAAATTCTTTGACTGGAAATAGCTACATATTGTCAGTATCAAAACATATAGGCGTATCCAACGATCTATTATTTAACTGTAATATAAGATTGATGGGCGTATCTCACTTTTGCCTGACTGACATAAACAGTTAGATTATAGCTACATATAACATTGGCAAGAAACATTTTTACTCTGAAAATGGTTGAAAATTGTTTAATAGTCACTGAAAGACAATTTACAACTATTTCCTAAGAAAAAATTTTACTTGGGGAGACGATTATGCAGCTATAACTAAATGTTAGTCAAAAGTAAGATACGTTTATACTACGTTTTGATACCGACGCGACGGTATAATAATACACCAAATAAATATTAAAAGAATTAATTTGGTACAATTGTTCTTTGGGATCATATAAATAATTTCAGAAATGGAAGCACGAGAATTTTTACTTATGGCCTTCTTGGGTTCATCCATTTTCTGCAATATTGTTAAATGTTTTTATTTTTATTTTTAATCTATGGAATTGCCTCCATTGAAAAAGTTGCTGGATCCGCCTCTGTACATACTGAATCCTAATGTGATTATTAAAATTTTATTAAGGCAATAGTTTTAAGAGAAAAAACATATCTTTATCAAAAATTGAAGAAATCTAAAAAATCATACAAGAATAGAACAACTATTTTTTTCTGTACGTCGATTACAGCAGTTCATTAGCTGGCACGCTGAACCAGGCATAGAACCGATTTTTTCTTGAAGGTGATGCTTCTATTTTTTTCGTAAAAATATTTTCTAACATTTTTTAAATTAAAGGGGGATTGTAAATTAAATAAATATTTATTATCAGTTCTCCTTCATAGTGTTTTTTTTTAAACCCACTATGTTAAAATAATGTAAAATTAATTAATTATTATAAATAAAATAATTTTAGATAGTTTAGGGAAGTAAAACCGGAGGGTCAATAATAAAAGGTTCTAGTAACGTAGCCTGGTCTCAAAAACTATTATGTTTAATAAAGAAAACTCAACGAAATTTGATAGATTACATTAAAATTTAGCGATTAGTTAGTAGAAGAATCACTAATAACGTTTAATTTAGCTAATAATCAATTTCAAAATTTCCAATATCTGTACGATAAGCGACCGTTTGGACTGCATTCTATTACCCGTCCGTGCGGATTTACTTGGGTTTTAGGCTTGACGTGCTGATAATGTTTTGGTGTAAAATATCTCTCACTGCAGGCCGAGATCAGATTTATTATATAAAGAAGTCGCACCGGATATGTAAGGCGGAAGTAATTTTTCCTGAATTCACTACCTGTTTTAGCCTTCTTGGTGCCCCGGTTGCTTTTACTCTTCTTGTCGCACGTTTTGGGACGCCCCGACCCTGCATTCTCTGGGGTTGTTACAACGTCTGCGTCTCCTTTCTTCGTTTTTTTTTTTTAATTATTCATAAAAGCAACTTTGACACGGTTTACGTGACGATAGCTGGCTACTCTAAGTTAGAGTAGTTAGACTCTAACTCTAACTGTTAGAGTCTTTAACTGACTAACTGGCTATAAATCAGTTATAACCAACCAGGATGTAAACCTAAACTTTGTGTGATGGAAGGACTTTAAAAAGCTTGATTTCAACCATGCTCTGTAATACGAATGAAGTTATGTTATGTCAAGTAGGATGCAAGAGCAGCAGTAGTACATGCACCATGGTTTCGTTAACGTCAAGCTAAACTCACTGTTTAGGGGTATTTTTAGCTTCTTGGTCGTGCTTAGGTTAGTGTTAGCAAACGATATATTTTAATGAAAAAACTGTTAAAAAAGAGAATCGTGCGTTAAACTAATTTAAACCTTTTCCAAGTATTTTTGGGTTTAAATTCGCCAAAAAAAAATGAGAGATCTACTGGCCGTGCTTAGGTTAGTTGAGGAGCAAACATTCTATATGCAGTATGTCCATTTTCTAAAATTTTCACGAGAGCAGTAAAACTACCATAGCTTTATATGATAAATTATCAAAAAAGTAATTTTTGCAAAACTATAGTATAAATTACACTATGAAGTATCTATAAATGAGGCAAATATTCGATTGACGATTTTGCAAAACAGCTAAAAAATGTATTGAACAAACTGCACTTTGTATTTTCTACATTGGACAAACTACATATAGAAAGTCTGCTCCTCAGTTAGTATTAGAAAACAATTTTTTTTTTAATAATACCGCCAAAACAAGATTTGATAATTTTACACATTTTGGGTCATTTTTGGTTGAGATGGACGGAGCTAACTATATTGTTTGATACCGACCATTACACCTTGGGTCGAGAGAGAGTTTGTTGAGCTAAACTACAAACTCACCCAGATCCTAACTGGGCATGGATGTTTTAACCACTACCTGCACAGATTTGGAAGGAAAAATGATTCAGTATGCCGATACTACCCAGAAGAAGACACCGTGGAGCATACGCTCTTTCAATGCCCCCGGATTTTCATCAACCGACACCTAACAACTTAGTCGAGGAAATGCTGAAATCAAAGGAAAGATGGGATTCTATCTCAAATGTCATAAATGAGATTATGCTGACAAAAGAATCAGACGAAAGAAAAGAACAGGAGAAGGGTAGCAGTCAACCGTGAAGACTGCAGCCGTAACTGAAAATGTACTAAGAAAAAAAAAGACCCGAAAGGGCTGAAGATCATACGAATGTTAAACAGAAGAAATACCGGAAGGTGAACTCTGTTTGCATCACAGGGAGAGGGTTTTTAGTGGGTAAAACCCCACACTACCATCAGCAGCACGGGCAGATGGTGTCTTGTTTAAGATTTTCCCCCTTCCTACGTAAATCAAAAATAAAACAACTTTAATGTTTCAGCCAATTTAATGTTGTTAAAAGCCATTTTATGTAATTTTTTGGTTTCTGACAAAATATAAGCCCTCTTTGCAATGATCCGCAAAATTCTTGATTTAATATTGCTTTTCTATCATTCTGATTGGTAAAAACTTTTAAATTTTGCAGTCTGGGTTACGCAGCAATTCCCCAAAGATTGAAAGTCACCATGCTTAATTAAAATGACATATAAAGAACAAAAAATTATTTCTTTCAAGCATTACTAATACAGGGTGACCCTTTGAAAACGAAGCAGACGGGATTGTGGCCAGCAGAATTTTTTTTTTAAGAAATGCAAAAACAAGTCAATTTTATCATCGAGAGGGACAACTTTTGCGACCAATGTCACTCTTTTATTGTTTCATTTCTTCGCGCTGTCATGACAACCCCAAAAATGTTAATAGGGATCATATGGCAAGTAACACTTCATTTGAAAGGTCATTCTTCCCTGAATTCAGTGCTATAATTTTTTTCAAGTTTTATTAATTATTCAATAAAAAAATAAATTAAAGTTGCAAAATGCGAAATAAATTCGATATTTCAAAACATTTAAGAATAAAAAAGAGAAAAACACTTGGATAATTTGATTTTAATATTAAGGGGGCTATTTTTACTGCTATTCATAAACATTGACAGTTCAACCTTTAAGATAAAGGGCAAACCACCCTTAATAAAAAGATGGGTCTATTTTTTATCAAAAAAGTGAAATGCGTTTTTGCAACTTTAGCTTTTATGCTTACAGAAATTTATAAAATAATAAAAGAATTGTTTCAATTTCTTATTGCATTCAAGACTGTAAGAGTGGTTCACCCTTCACTTCAAGGGTTGAACTGTCAATGTTTATGAATAACATTATAGCAGTAAAAGTAAGCCTCTTAAAATTAAAATCAACTTATCCAAGCGTTTGTTTCTTTTTTAGTCTTAAATGTCTTGAAATATCGAATTTATTTTGCATTTTGCAACTTCAATTTTTTTGTTGAATAATTGATAAAACTTTAAAAAAATTATAGCACTGAACTCAGGGAAGAAAAACCTTTCAAATGATGCGTTACTTGCCATATCATCCCTATTAACATTTCAAGGGTTGTCATGACAGCGCGAAAAAAAATTTAAAAAAAATTCTGCTGGCCACTATCACCATCCCGTTTGTTTCGTTTTCAAAGGGCCACCCTGTATGTACCTAGAGTTCAAAATCAAAATGTTAGATATAAAAACTGTAAATTTATTAATACTCGTACCAACCAAAATTTGACTGTTAGAATCTTCATTTTACCTAAACCAAGAAGGGTTTCAACGGAGTTTCGCTCCATTCATGCTCCTCACCAATGAATTTTAAAATAAAGAAAAAAATCAGTTAAATGTCAGAAATTTGAAAAATGTACTTTCAAAGTTTAAAAAAAAAGTATTTACCATCTCCCGCATTTGAATACCGAATCCACCGTTGTTTTTTAACTTTAAAATAAAAATAGTAAATAATTAAATTCTAGTTCCTGATATATGATAAATTTTAGATAATACCATTAATCAATATTGAATTGTCTTGACAGTAAACATATTATCATAAATTTTTTGACTTTTTTTAGTGAATACAGGAAATCCCAGTTAAGTTCTGTGCCTAGCATGGTAAGTAAACAGATTAAAGACATATTATTATAAGGATCACTTTAATTGTCACCCTTGCTTGAACCATTGAATTATAGTTCAATGCCTGAAAATTTTTCAAATAAATTTGAAAATGATCATCACCATCATCATCAACTACCGGTTTGAGACCAGCGGTCCGTTACCGATTAAATGATTAAAATAAAATGATTAATTAAAGTAAATATCTTAAAGATTTCAATTATTTTAATTGTGAAAGAAAATTTTTAAACAAGTGATTTTTTTTTGGGAGGATTAATACATGATTAATACTTATTAGTGCCACAGCCCTGGAGTGATGTGACCGGTGGTTGACTACAGAGCGGAAATTGAAATTGAAAGTGATTTATCTGAAATATGTAATATTT
The DNA here is from genome assembly GCA_905340355.1 of Rhagonycha fulva. Lineage (NCBI taxonomy): Eukaryota > Metazoa > Arthropoda > Insecta > Coleoptera > Cantharidae > Rhagonycha > Rhagonycha fulva. The sequence goes on from HG996556.1 coordinate 45,415,007, forward strand.
ACTTATTATCTATATCATCTTCACTGTTTAAAACAAAGTAAGGATAATAAAATGAAATAAACTTTTGAAACAAAAAAAAAAGCTAAATTAACATATTATAATGAAAAATTCTAACTAAGCAGTCAGTGGTGGTTTTGAATTCTACACCCACCTGATGTTAGGTGCTGACTGTGTGTCCTTGTGCAGGTAAGGTATTTGCTCTATTTTTATGAAAATCACAGGACAAAGCCGTACAAGCTAAACTTTACAACAAACAAGGTCACAATCATAATTTATTACCACGCATTCGACTTGGCCATGTACAGTAGGTACATAATAAATGTAGATAGTTTATTTAATATGGTTTCAATTCTTACCCTGTCTTTCTAGTTATAATAAAAATTATTACATTTTTATAGATCAAGTTCATAAATGAAAAATTATTATAGTTTAATTAGCTGATTGGATAATAATAGTTTATCACCATATTCAAAACTTTATTATTGTTTATTTCTTCCATTGTCCCTTTCTGGAAGACTATTTAATTATTTATCATATTATGTTATCCTCTTTAAGAAAAAAAGTTAACTTCATGCCTCAATAGAACCCATAGCTGAAGTGCTAGATGCGAACTATGACTTTCCGCACTGTAACTCAACAAGCGCTTACATCAAGCCACTTCTGGGGTTAATAATTTAACGTTCAATTTCATATAAAAAATTTTCCAATATTCAGTTCAACAATGATTGTAATTTATTCTAACCTTCGTGAAAATCCATAGTTCAAATTTAAAGACATATTTGTTGGAAACTTTTGCCTTGCTTTTGAATATATCGTATCCACTTCTTCAAATGACTTTTTGTTCTCATTTCCCATTTCCAACTACTTGCCATATAACTTTTCCATTGCAGATAGTTTTGTGCCAAAAGTGGACCAGGCCTGGTTACCACAAAAAAATATCTGGTGTATTAGTGCATAATATTTTTCATCCTTGAGCTTCTTCCTTCAGCTTGTGCAAAAATTACTATAGTAACCAGTGTTTTTTTATTCGCGAGAACTAAGGTTTGTAGGAGACTCATCCAATCAGACAAAATGAAGTGAATTCTCACCTGATTCAATATAAAACTGTGTATTATTTGCAGAAAATTAAATAATTTAATTACCTTTAATTTTGTATACCTAATATCATTTTAGGAATAAAATGTCCAAAAATCAGATATCTCACACAAAAACCATTATTTGGTAGGTACTTAGCTTGCAAAAATTAAGAAAAAAATCGTTAATAATAATCGTGTCTATTTATTGAATCAAAATAACATAATAATTAAGGTAGCTATTTATAATTAAATCCACCACTTCATACTAACATTCATTGTTTTACATGAATCATCATGAGCAAGTAAATAGAGCATTTTTAACATTTTATTAAATATCGACTTAAAATTATCTATTGATTTATATGCATGCGTATTGAGTAAGTAAAAGTAATAATTCTATTTTCTAGTCTTAATTAAAATCAGACTCAATACATAATCTAAAAATTGTATGATACAACAATATCACGTTTCTATCTTAAAAACTACAAAAATGTTTCATCAGTTTTATTAAAGAGTTTAATTATTATTTACTGAAAGTTTTCACAGCATACAGCTTACTTCGGAGCATTTTTTAAGTTGATCAAATAGTAATTAATGTAAATAACAAATAATTATTTTATTATTATATTGTAAATTATTATCATCTATTTATTAAAACAAATCTAGCAAAAACCAAAGTTTGTCATTCGTACAGACCTACATCCTTCATTTCAGAGCACCTTTGGTTCTTGTAGATTTGATCTGCAGTTTCACTAAAGAGAATGTAACTTTTATTATTTCTATAGTTTCACAAGCAATAAATAATATTTAAAACTAATATAAACATTTTATTACTACGTGTTACAATCGATTATGATGATTGGTGATTTTAAATAAGTGCAACTATTGATTTGGCACTACAAAACAACAGTAAGATTTTTTTACATAGAGGTGAGCTTAGTGTTCATTTTACATTGCATTAGGATAAAATTTGAATGATGAAATCTAAAACAATTTCTACAATTATGAAAGATGATCAGGTTATATTTTCTAAACAACCCACGTATTTATAGAGCAACAATGAGTTAATAATTATTATGATATGTTTCTAGCTACCAAAAATTATAAATAATTTACACCTACTACTTGAGAATTTATTTTTTAAAATCAGTCTTAAATAATGTTTACAAAACAAACGCCTTAAAAAATTAGTAGTACAAAACAAATAGGTATCAAAAAACTCAACGCGTTGATAGGTATGGAACGATTATAAAATATATCACCGCAAATGGAACAAAATGTATAGTATTTAACGACTCATACATTACCCAATCAACAAACTAACACATCAAAGAATTTGTGGATCAATTTTACCCACCAATCTTACAAATACTCACTCATTTGTACGTCTGTAACTCACCATTTTGCAAAGTACTTTGCAACAGTTACAAGAAAGTATTATGGTGACTAAAAACTAAAGCGCAAAAAAGGTACAAAAGTGAGAAAATCAACAAAAATCTGGTCTTACAATACTAAAATTGCGAAAGCATGATACAAAATTACGGTAGTACAAAATTGTTGATAAAACTAATTTTTTTTTAAATGAAAATATATCTATTAGATTGTATTCTACATTATTTTATACGCTGCAGTACTTTGTGATGTGTACGAAACAAGTCCAATGTTTTGCTTAGTTAAAAAATTAAAGAGATCATCCTTTTTCTTCACATGGTAAAACAATCGATACAGATTTTCGAGGACCGTTACTTTTATGAACCGATACCGAATCCAACTCGTGGTTTACTAGTTTTTCTTCATCTGGTACGTGGACTAGATTTGGACTAAAGCTGAAAAAGAAAAAATATAAATCAGACATTTTTATTATAGGTACTTTATTTTTAAATTTTATTAAATGAGCAACCATACGAAAACTTAATCTCTTTCAATTCATCCGTGTCGAAGTGGCTTCGTATCGACACGGTCAAGATGAACTTCATTAGCAAAACCTTCAAATTCAGCCCCGGTGTAAATTTAAATTACTTAAAGAGTTTGTGTTGGATCTTTTCCAGACACTTCAATGAATTTGATACCGTGTTTCCTACCCACTTGAAAATTACGTACCTTTTAGATGCCAAACGATACTTTTCTACAAGTTTACCAAGGGAAAAATTTTTTTTAATTGCAGAAAAATTATTCTGCTTGATAAGTATTCAAACTAATATTAATTTAATTGTTATAAATAATTTTTACGCAATAATTGTTGCTACTTGTAGTTTTTGATTTGAATAAATTGATAAGATGTTCTACTTATTTTCCTATTACGAAAAAGGAGCAAGGTTTATTTACTCTCGACGAGTGTGATGCTCAGTATTACATATTTTATAATCCACAAAAAAGTAAAAAAAAAAAAACTAGTTCACTACAAGTACTTTTCAAGTTATTGCTAAATCAATATTTTGATAGTAAATTACAAAAACAACATTTGCTCAAAAGATGAGAAATACGAAGCGAATAAGAATATGTGCCAAAATTCAACAATATAAACCTTTTTTTTGTAAAGTTTTTAGAAACAAAGTGCAGACACAAAAATGTTTTTTTTTTAATTTAAAGCTGAAAACTTAATGAAGATTTTTGTTACCTTTTTTACCAAAAAATTTCATAATTTAAGTGGTGGTCTGATAATTGTTCTTTAAATAGATGGCAAAAATTTACTCTCTAAAGTAGTAAAATACGCTAACAAGTTTGAGTTTAATATTACAAGATAAAATTCAATTCGTATTTCTAATAATTTATAAATAACCTAGGTTATGTTTAAAATATTAAGACAATATTAATTTTGGAGTCTAACAGCTCCTAGGTTGCACAGAAAGATCCAAAAGTTTTTTTGAATAAAATATTACAGATCTTGATTTGCTTACTTCACTACTTTAGGTACTTTCAATTTTTAAATTATGAAATTTTCCTATCAAAATGAGGTAACAAAAATGATCACTGCCTCTCGGACTATAAAGATGTAAGAACAGTTTGAGCACTGTACTCGCAATTTCCTAAGCAATGTTTGTTGCAAAGATGCAGAAGAAGATAAACTGCAAAGGTGGACTGGCAATGTTGCAAATAATGCAATGGTTTCTTTCGAGTAGTGTAAGTATAAGCCATAGATTTGATTAAATACTACCATCAACTTAATAGATCCCTTGTGTCTTAATTAAATCTCAAAAAAGTATTTTTATTTATCAGTCGTTTAATTACTAGTTTTCACAAGAGGGACGGACAAGAATGAGACCCTTCCTTACTCCTCTGGACTGCAATTTTTAATGACATATTACGTTGCATTATTTCAGATAAAAAATACAAAAAATTCTAGTAATAAAGGCTTGCACAACTCTACACAAATTTTTGTTGAAGCCTAATTTTAAAAATTGTTTTTGGCAATGCTGTTTATAATTGCAATTAACTAAAATCACCAATAATTTCTAAAATAATAACAATTTTGCTTTTATTAAACTCTAACCGTTCCGTCACTCGTTCAAATAATTTATTATAATGTAATTATATACAACCCTGGTCTTTAGATGCGCTTAACCTTTGAACTATTACAAACTTTGCTTCTTACTGACTAGGTAACTGATTTTGTGAATAAATTAATGGTGAAAATTACATTAAGTGATTAGGTGGAAATGGTTTAAATAAACCCAATAATTTATTTTATAGTACGTTTTTGACATTATTATGCAGTAATCCAATTTTTAGTTTTGTTTTACCATTCAGACTATGCTTTAGGTTCAAGAAAAAAGTTGACTTGATGTCACTTTACTTTTGATAGTGTCTTACTTTCTCCAAAGAATTAATTTCACGTTATTGATCTGATTTATTTGCAATATTTTGAAAGTTAATTGTGATCGTGTATTTAAATGGCTTTAATTTTAATTAATTCAATCTGGTTGCTTAAAGATCCAGGCAGTCTTGTCTTTATAAAGTAAGTTTTATTACAATTACATAACTGACTGACAATGAGAGAATCGGTGATAGGAAAATCCAGTGATAAGAGTAAGCGTGCACTTGCTCGATAGAAGTTCGAAACTCTAAAATTTCAAACTTAGAGAATAAACTCAGAATATTATAACAGTGATGACGCAATGTGCAAAAACAAACTTTGTTTTGACAGCTCTCGCACGTTCTTTCTCCACAACAACTAAGCAATTGTTGTTCGTCATTACTGCCATAATATTCTAAATTTGATCTGCTTATCAAGACAATGTATTTTAAATATTTAAATTAACTTAATGGATGATAAAGGCACCGACAAAACAATTTTAAAGTTTTATAGTAAGTCTCCAATTCATCTGGACCATTGTGAGCTTTACTTCTAAAGAAAATTTAATACGGTACTTATAAATTGTTTGAAAACTTTAAATGTGATTTTATCATTGAGATCCATACTTTGTCATTTTAAGGTTTTGTTGTAGGTAGGTACCTATAATTTTTTACTAATGTACCAAGTTTCAAAATAATCAGTGCCTCTTAAAGATGGGTTTTTTATTGTTAGTGATGCTGTGTGTCATTCAATTTCCACAACGATTATTTCAGAGTTGTTAAGTCATTCAGATACGCAGGAATTAACTTTTCTTAGTTTTCTTCTTTTTCGGCTGGCCAACTGTAAATTTTTTGTCTCTTAATTTATGTCTTATGCTTGCTCATTACCATTATTTGATGAAACTTTATCAGCGCAAAGAATTGTTTTTGTATCAAGTAAAAAAAAAACGCCAACAGCTTGGTTAACGTTCATCAAAAGCTAAGAAAATTTCCTAAGTCTACAATCCAAATCAGAATTTTCTATAATTGAACTAACTGTCACATTAACAAAAATTAAAAACTTCAAAGTCATGCATAGCAAAATTTCTGCAAAGCTTTTCTAATCTGTTCCGGTTTAACAGACCACCGCACCGCTTCCTTGGACTTCTCACGCTACGTATTCTTTCTCTTGGATTATATCGCAGCAGTAGTTTTGACAACAAACCTCTTCCATTCTATTCATATCCATTATTGGTTTATCTTTTCTTTATCTGAAAATATATAAAGTTCTTCGCTAATGTTGTCAATTTTGTACATTTGAACTTGATTAAATCTCTCTCTTTAAATTTTCTTTTTCATTTGCTGGAGGTCGTCATATTAGAAGGCCGGATATTGCATTTCCCCACCAAAATGCTTGCGCCAGTTTGCCCTTTGCCAAAAAATGTAGGCAAACAAATTTCAAAGCTAAAATATTTTAATCAAACAATTACGAATATCAAATCCTTGTAAAGGTTAAAAATTCCAGCGCCTGGTTATAATTTTTCATACTCTTTAATCATTAAGGATGCAGCAAATATTTGTTGTACATTATGTACACTCATTAAAATATACCAAAATTTGTTTTTAGTAACATTAAGCTCGGGGTCATTACAGCTGAATTTTAAGTCAACTTGCTCTATTTACCGTTTTTAACGCAATGAGTTCCTGCAAGGCAAAAACAACTTTTAGATCCAAAAAAAGTTCGAAATAGTAGAAACAAAACTCAGCTATTTCCTGTTCATCTCGCTTCGCTAATGGCATAAAAATTATGCTATTTTAATCTCTATACCGCGTTGAAGTTTTAAATAAGTAGCAAACTACAGCTGCAGATTATTAAAGTCGAATAATAAATAATTTAAGATCTCGTGCAGGGAAGGTTGATACCTTTTTATAGTCTTAAGATTTCGGAATGATTTATGCAATACTAATACTAATCTGAATACAAAATTAACAACTGGCATTGTTTTTCGTGTACCACCTGCGTTTTTTTCTCTCATCAACTGGCAGTTGTGCAAAAATCAAGACTTTGTTCTCATAAAAATCGTGTCATAAATTAGTGGATAACGAGCAACTTACACTCTTATCGCTAATATTTACATCAATTATTTTAAAAACCAGTTTGGTTGCTTTTTAATATCTCATTTGAGTTAAAACGGAAAAATGAAGCCACACATTTAACAACTCAAACTAAACAAATTTTTAGTTTGCAAAAAAAACAACGAACCTTTCACAAGCTGTAGGTGGAGGCGTGGGTGTCCTGGACAAGGGAAAACTTGCTACCTCTCTACCCGCCGCTAAAGATCTTATGGAACCAAAAGGTTGATCTGGTGATAATTGTATTGCCGTTGGTACGAGACCCCTGAAAATATTCACAATAAAATATAAATACCTTCCAAGGTGTAAAATATGAACCAGTCTTCCAATAGAGAAAATTTGAATATTTATATTAGATGTAGATGTGGTTAAGAATATGAATAGAAAATAAATTTTAATATAAGCACGTGATCCGAAAAATAAAGTTGATGAAACAATGGAATCATGATTAACATACAATGGTAATTTTAATTTCGTAATTACGACTTATTCCGGTTTAAAAAAGGAAATGCATTTTTTATAATATCATGCGATTAAGAAAATTAAGGAGTGTTTGTATATTAATCACTACATCTGATAATAAGCATGATAAATAAAAAATAAATTGGTAAATTGTTAGAAAAGTTTCGACGCATGGGACTTGAGCAACAAAGTTAATTAAAATAATGGAAATGTGTTGTTATTTTAACTTATTTATTCTAAATAAAAAAAAAGGAGATGTAAAACCTGATCTGGTGGAATTTGAAATAAATTTTGAACAACGGAAACATCAGGTAAAAGGTTGGTGCAACGAACCTATTCTAACAAAGTGCAAGAGTTTAATTGGAATTTCGGTTTTGCAAAAAATATTGGTAGGTAGGTAGATACATACCCAACTGATCCCGATGTGACTAAAAATGGTAAAGGCGTAGGACATTGGCTATGAGGTGAACTTGCAAATGAACTCCTTGTACTTGAAATTTGGCTGTGTGGACATTGAGGGGGGCCAACTGCTATTGTACCTGGACCTCTCCTTTTTGTCCAACATAATACTGAATTTCTACTTTTCTCTATTGCAGCTGTAAAGGTTAAAAATTGCATCAATAAACAATTATTATACAGTAAATAAACATATATAAATCATTATTAAAAATACTTTTTGATTATTGCATTAAATTTTGTACTGCATAATAATATTATGCTTCATTATAAATCCATAAAGAAATAAAATACCTTAGTTACTATAATTTTCAAAAGTTTTCTTAACGATCGAAAATTAATTTTATTTGCGCAATGCGACACATCAAGAAATTTATTTTCTTTCAAAAAAAAACAAGATACTACTTTAAGGTTGCTTGTCCAAATGCCATTTGTATATTGTGACTTCTTGGCTTGCAGCCAAAAATCAAACAACTAGCAGAAATCTGAAATCCTGACCTTACACTTTTCTGAATTTGGACGTAATTTTGTCGTCATAACCTTTAAATAAAACAAACAACCAAGATAAGAGTACACGCAACAAAATATAGAACCAGAGCGAAAGAAGATTGCAATCTTAATCTATTTTTATGAAATTCAATTCAAATTTGAGCTAATTGCAAAATGGTATCTTCAATGTTTTGCATGCTTGTTGATAATCAAATTACTATTAGCCATCAATAACCTCATTTTAATTTATTAAATATATCGTTGCATTTTTATTTTAATCGAGGAGGTTTACCAGGGTTTGTTCTACAAAATTACATCTATTAATGTTTTTCTTAAAATTGTAAAGTTAGCAAATTATTTTTAAATCCAATTTTGCCCAAATGGATTGGCAACAGTTGTCGGAAGACGCTTGTAATTTATCAAATTAATTTATTCTACTATAAATTCTCTTTAATTAATTTTTTTTAAGATTGCATCGTAATGTTGTTCTAAATTTAAATTTTGAGCACCTTTGAGGACAACGATATTAGTGCTATGCAAAAAACTGGTTTAAGTGGGGACACAATTTTCGTTGACTTGGCTCATTAGAGAAGTGAAAATTTTAAGATTCTCAAGGAAGATATTGTTGAGCTTTTCATCAAAATAACCAATCAGTCATTTCATCACAAAGTTTGATGAAGCAATGAAATTGTAAACGCATCGTGATTAATAAAGTAACTTATCACGAACAACTTTGCAAGGTTTCGTCGAGAGCTTGAAGCGAAATTAACGGTTAAATTGGTTTATAAAAACTAAAAACTTCTTTAACGTGCATACTAAATTTATACGTTTCCATATACGCAGTTATTTTTAGAAAAAATTTGAACAAATATTAACGAACTTGTTAAGGCGTGCACGCCAAAAGAGAATTAATTAATTCATGGTTTAACAAAACCTGGAAGAAAAAAACTGTGTAATTAGACAGAAAAAAGATACTGAAACATATAACTGTGATGTGAGAAATACCCAACACAAAGAAAGTTATTTGAATACAAAAGCCTGAGATTACTGCATAATGACTCGACGGCTTCCTTTATATAAATAACCAACAACCAGGAGTTTGTAAGAATAAATGACAAATAATCTGATCACGTGTATTCAAATTATAATTTCGTCATAATTTTTGCCACACCCTGTAACAAGGCGTATGGCACTTGTAGTACAGTAATAGCAATATGAATAATCATGTAGGTATAAATAAACTACAACGAAAACCAAAAAAAAAACGAATCAAGCTGGAAGAAACAAGTCCAGATTAGATATTTGTCAACTTCACAAAACCCAGAACAAACTGACAAATTATAAACAACTTTCTAAAATTTTCCAAAAGAAAAAGATAAATGATTTGGAAACCTAAATTTTACATGGTGCATAGAATTTTGGTGCAAAATGGTACAGAAAATTGTGAAAATTTACAGAATATGGCGTTGTTTTAGTCGGATGAGATTATAGAAAGATAACATCCTGCTTTCTTCACTTTTAGCTCAGGATTATTTTAAGTAGATTAGTGGGAAAAAGGAGACGTATGCTTCAAACTACACCTAAAATCTTTCCAGATATTATGGTTATCATTCAACCCGATCACGATCCTGTAACTAGGACCTGAAAAGTTGATGTAGAATAACTCGAGCAGTTTAGCACTATGACATTTCAACTTCCCTAAAAGAATCTGATGGCAAACAGAATCAAAAGTTTTTATAAGGTGTGACATTCCAAATGTCAGTTTTCCAGTTAGCGTTAAAAATGTTAGTAATTTAATTTAAGAGGTTACGAAAAGCGCTAAGTAAATTTTTATAGACGTATTCTTGTATAATGTAAACGTTTTATGTCAAATAAATTGTGGAATTGTAAAGCTTCCATTGGCATCTGAGTAGTAGAACTAAGATTAAAAGATATTTTGTGCCTGCTGCTGTCATAGGTTTGACTTATTTCGTCGATCACCCCAATTAGAGCTGAATAAGTAGATCTATTAATTTGATCTGTATCCATGTTGCAGTTTACTTAAACTTTCACTCTTGTTTACGTAACTCCAAAGACCTTTGAAACATCTGGCAATATTGAAATTGATTTATAGTTACTGCATTTGTTGTGTTATTCTTCTTATACAGAAGAAGACATACTATTGAATGTGTAACTTCTAGAGCGCCACAAAAATTTAAAACAGTTAAAAGTTATTAAACCCAAACATAAGCATAATGCAGATTAGGTACTTCTTATCTGCTTAGAGTTACGTACAAAGCTCTCAAGCTCTACCACTAATTAGTTTATTAATTTATTGTCACTCCAAAAAAAGTTTCAGTGCGGCATTTAGATCCCACAGCCTGAGAAAGATGATTACTTATTTTATATTATGCCTCTCGGTATAGCTCACAATGAGAATCTCATTCGATCTTTTGTTAGTCTTTCAAAGTTCGCCTGTAGTGCCTTTTTTATTGATTACAATGTAAATTAACGTTTACTCAAATATTATTATTATTAAATTAACCCTTAGATTGCCTAGGCTGTGCGGCCTAAAGGCCGCATTAGAACTGATTTCTTGTTACTAATGAATGATCGAATCCATCCTGATTAAGTCACAAAACGCCACGAGTTGACGTTTATTTGCCAAGAAGCCCATTGTTAAATCTATGCAAACTTAAATTTTTTTAAATGTTATCGTCAAATATAAACTAACCAAATAAACTACTTATCTCGAATATATAATATAATATTGCTTTGTAAATAAATAACTTTTGCTTAAAAAAAAACTGTTCAAATAAATATTAGTTTGACGTATATTTTCATTATAAAGTTACATGCTTACATGTTATGGAAACTCCTGGTTTTGTTTTTAGTGAAATCCTTTGGGATTCAAAGTGACACATTATTTTAGAAAAATGGGACTGAAGTTGTAGTTTAAGTTCCGAGAAAAATAATATACTGTACTTATAATAAAGAATAATATTTTATTTCTGTGCTTTATGCATACGCTATTTTACTCACTTTAATCTCACATCAGTAAAATACAACATTCATAATATTATTGCATTGTACTTGTTAAATTGTTATTTATTGGGTAAATGTAGTGGAAAATTTTAGTGTTTCTTATTGCATGTTGAGTTAAGAGCGCATTGAATGTTCACCAAATATTCCATTGTTACTTTTAAATTTTAAATTAAACCAGCGACTGTAAAACGTTTGCAATTCCAAACATTTTTTAATACATTTAAAACCAAAATTACAAATTTTGACAAAAATAAAAACTTTACTTGAGCCCCTCTCCAAATTCGGCAAAAATAATTTCATATTACTTAAAATCCAGAGTCCTGAAGTGCAAAATTGAAGTCCAAATTAAATCTCACTGTCCTTTTAAAAGGATAGTAGTTCTATTATGGATTTTCACTAGAGGACCGAGCTAAAAAAATTTGGTATATCCACTCTTCAGTGGTGGATAACACCAAGCCCCTGCTGTGGTTAAAAGTTAGATTAATAAAATTATTGGTACGATAAAAAGAAACCGTTCCTGACCAACGTGGAAGGAAAGCCCTTGGACTAAAATAACGATTGAAAGAAAGTTAAGTTAATCAAGGTCGATCGATTAAGAAATTGATTCCAGAATATAAGGTTTTTCAGTTGGTTAAAAATTTCAACAAGTAAAATGGAAGTGGAATCAAGATTTCACGTGTAACTTCCGTTTTATCGATGAAAAAATTCCACCCCTGCAAAAATTCAGCAATCATTCAAAAATTAATCTTATCGCACATTATCCACCAAGTAAAGCAATAACTTACAAGTTTCATTTGCAAATGAAGCAAGGTTCGGTCATAAAACTTTGGTACCAGAAGTAAAAGATAAATAGCGTTCAACTCGAGAAAAATTATTAAATAAAATTGTCCGTGAGTTATGACTTGAAAAGTGAAAGTCTGCAAATGGCATTTCAATGCGTTAAATTGTAATTATAATAAATGCATTTGAATGCCATTGGCACACCAATAATAATCTTTTGTTGTCTTATAAGAATGCAGCGTAATCTATTTTTCTGACTATTGCAGAAAACAGAATAAAAGAATTCCACAAAAGGTAGACATCCTTTGTTTTCCAAATGAAACAATAAATTGAATCCAACCAGTCTGCATAGTTTGAAATGATATTGTTTATGTTCGGCTAGATTGGTATTTCCCAAGTCCTGTAATAAGGAAGTTGCAATTGTCTGGTTGGAATAGAACAGCAACGATTAAGCAATTTGGTCAAAAGATTATCAAATTTATAGGACGTTGCTAATATTAACCTTCCAAATTTTTTGTAGCTTTCTGAAATTATAATGAAGTGAAATTGATTGTTTAATTAAAACGCAAAATGCAGTAATCGATACAACTTAACGTGTTTTGGGGTCAATTAATTAGAAAATATTTATATACTTTCTTTAGTTCGTTTGACGATTTTAGATTTCAACGTCACAATTCTTTCCTCGGCCTATCGATTGTTAATAAAAATGGAAAAAAAATGCGTCGCTATTATTTAATTGTAAGGTTTCGATCCAAAAAACATGGAAATATTATTTTTATAATTGAAAACGTAGGAAGAATTAAATTATAGTATTTTCTGTAAGTACGCAATTACATGCCGTATTTGAATAACCTTCTAACCCTTTCATTTATTTAACTTTGAGTTTCTTATTTTAGAAAAATATTTATCGATACAGAAACTAAATAATTGGACTTTGACAAACTATAAAAATAGAACTAAATTATCTTACCAGCAGTTCTAGAATTTGATAACGGACTTAAAGGATAAAAATCTCCATGTAACGGACAATGGAATCCAACCGTTTGTTCAGTCCTTCTTGCTCTTCGTGTTAACAAGCATAATATAATTCCGATTGCTAACATAATAATTCCAATTACTATGCAAGCTGGTCCCAATATCCGAGAATTTCCTGTAAATGCAATTCTTTCTGCGTAATTTTCTGGGTTTTCATCTTCACCAGGTCCGCGGTACGATGCAGCTGAAAAGAAAAAAAAATTGGATATCAGTTTCTCTTAATTAGTAGGTACCAGGGATAAAATATTAATCAATGGGTTGTGATGTCATTGTACCCTATCTCAGCTTTCACCCTGATTTCCTCATGGATTTTTGCATTTAGTCAGCCTCCCATTTCCCTTGAACTTCTCTCGCGTGCCTTTGACTCCGCTACTTTTGTATGGTCGTCCTTGAGCATTTTTATGAAATGACTACAAAGCTAAATACATAGTTTCATTTACAATCAGCTACCCTTTTTTTATGTTGATCACTTTTCATTATCAATTCTTCTTTTTCTTTCGGAAGACGTTAATTTTTAAGAACTTTGTCTTTGGCAATTTAACGACACGACAATATAATTTTATACCTACTAATAATTGGAATAAAATTGTTTTTGTATCTAAAATAATCACGACAAATTTTTTAAATTTCTCTAGCATTGACCGATTTCCTCAAGGAAATTTTTTATATGTATTAGCGGTGGAAACATACAGTAAATGGAATGCGTAAGCTCAATTAAACTGTTTAAAATCAGAGAACCGCTTTGTTAAATTACAAATACAATTTAATTATTTAATCGTGCTGTATTGTATATTTTAACAAAATTATCTTTGATTAATTCAGTTATACCGATTTAAAGCGAAATGATGATCAGTGTAATATAGTGCTTTATAAATTACAGAACAATTGTTCATTATTTTAATAGAAAGATTAAGTGAACAATGATGAGCCTTTGAAAATAATATTAAACTCTTGAGCAATAAACCAACCCATTTCGAAGTTTAACTTTCGCTAAGAGATTATCTTCTACTTTCTCCAACCAAAATAAACTTAGAAATGTAATATCAAATAATCGTTAAAACAATGGCGCAGTCACAGCTGGTCTTAGAAGATTTGGATTTTTTATAGTTTCCTATAATCCCTTAAAAAATTAGTTCCAGTTAGGAGGAAAATTAAGATGTTTTTGGTCCAAGAATACCAAGAGACCACAAAATGTAACACCTTAATCGTGTTACAAAATGAATATTTTTAAATATTTTTAGCACATCATTTCGTAGACAATCGTCATATTCCTGTTAACATTAACTACAAATATCAACTTTCTGCAATCTATGAAACCAACAAATTTAACCTTACATTGGACGGTAAAAATAATACGTTCACATTGGTGACCGCATAATTAGATATGTGGTAAATCGGCTAACCATAGGTTTATTTTACTTCAAGAGCAATTTATCGATTGAGGAAAGCAGTTATTTCGATAGTTTCCTTCTAAAAATGTTTAAAATATTGTAATTTAATTTAATTTTTAACGTAATTGCAATTAAGAGAATAAAATGTTGGTTAAATTAAACATGCAATTATCTTGAAGAACATCGGAATGTTACATTGGAGGATGCAATCCAAAGGATGTGTTGCAGAGTCAGTACCGGCTCTAGGTTATTTTTAGAAGTTGGGCAAACTTATTTTAACCTTGAAAAATGTGTGTTCAATCAAGGATTTTGCTGCTTCAAGTTTTCAGAATTAAAATCAAAAACATTTAATCCCTTACTAATTATTTTAGTTAATTTCTTACCTTGCAAAGGAGAAGCCTGGATAACAATTTAATTGTAATAAAATTCACCATTACAAGTCCTACAACATAGATTGAAATTACGCATACTTAAAACAGGACAGCGTTTTTGGAAAAAAAAAAGTCTTTACTATTAAAAATAAATCGAAAGGTGCGATGATTTCTCGTATTTCTTTTCAGAATAGGCTAAAGAGCTGCAGAAACTTTTTTAAGATGTGCTCCCCCCTAGCTCTCTTAACTGCGTAGAGTAAAAAAATGTAAATTTGTACCAACTTTAAAAATTGTAAATTCACAAATAGCAAAAAATCTCAGAATTGCTTTTCGATTTTTCATCAAAAGAATGATTCAAAATCAGAGCTTTTATCAAGAGAATCGCACATGACTAATAATTACAAAAGCATTGTTTATAACAAAGACTCACCTGTAAGTACGCATCCGACCAGTAAAAACAAAAACCCAAAAATCGGTAGAATTATCTGACAATTTGCTGCAACCACGACTCCTGCAACCATAAGACCACCCTCAATTTTTTCCACCCTAAGGCGGGAAATTGGGGCCGGACATAGCAGTTTGCCACCATCCGAAGTGGTCTCGATTGGAATTTCGTTAGGCCTAGAAAAAAATTATATAAATTAGCCAATTTTTAACATACAAAACGATAATATCTTATTACATGTAGCTCCATATATCACTGTTTCATGAATCCATTTAAATATTATTTGTTAGACAAATTGAGCCAATCCAGATAAGTAAATTATCAAATTTTGCAATTATTACATAGTAATAAATTAAGAGCTGATAATTACGATGACATTTAGATAAAGCAGAAAAAAATCAAGTGCAACTTCTTATTTTAATTATATCCGGTTTCAGGTACATTTAATATCTGTTTCATGATTTCCAGATTGGTTACACTTGATGGGCCCACATCGCGGTAAAGAATTAAATTTTTTTCAAGTAAACGCAGTGAAGGTTTTCAATCAGGAACTTTAACCCAAAAAAGGAAACTCGAGGCTTCCAATAATAATTAGTCATTACGTTAGTAATACAAACACAATAATGAACTTATATTCGGGTCAAAAGGTTGAAGTGCATGATGTGCGTATCAAGTACTTTAATTAAATTACAATTCGATTCGGTTTAAATGAAACAGTTCAATTTAAATATTCACAGGCGGTTTAATTGAACAAAACATTAAATTGATACTTTTAATTATTAGGCATCGGTTAAGTTTGATTTTATTTACTAATAAGAAAGTTGGTTAGGGTTAAAGGTAGGAATAATTTAATAATTTTCTTCTAATAATAGAATACAATGACTACGAAGTTAAAAATGAAGAGTATTGATATTTTGAGGAAATCTAAAAATAAACTCGAATGAGTACAAAAGTAGTAACTTATAATTTTTGTAAAACTTTTAAATTATTCAGAATACTAAAAACGTAATTGTATGAAAAGCACGTCAATGTTTTTCTAATTAACAATTCAATTTAGTTGAATGTAACCAATTGAAAGTGAGATGAAAGTGGCACAGATAAAACAAAACACTAAAATGCGAGCGAATCATTTTTGGATTATCTTTGTAACACGAGATTAAAGTTCTGTTTAAATTTTTGCACTCTCGGGAGTAAAAGTGTTATTTCCGAATAATCTGCAGTCAAATTAATTTAACACAAGTTTAATATTGTTATTGTTTTGAACTACTTGAACTCTTTAATTTTAAAGTTGTTTAAAACGTAATTTGTGACAATTGTTTGAAATCACTAATTTTGTCAATTCAAAAGTTGCGTAAAGTTGTCGTGGAATCACTTCGATATTTTTACTTTTACTTCCGGAAATGAAAAATAATAAATTATTTACCTAGGAAATAAAGTACTATCACTTTTTATGCTTAGAAAATAACAACTGAAGATATTAAATATTTTTTCTTGTTTTCAATGAAATATTGTTGATATTATACGCATATTAAATTAATTTTTAGTGCACTTTTGGTTTAAGTTCCTCAGATGAATTTAATATCCAACAAATTAAAAACATAATTACCTTGTTCATTAAATTTACATACATTTGTCACGAATTTACATTACATATTACAACTATGCTTTTAATTAGTAAATGTTAATTTTTCTTAATTTAAAAATTTTTAAACAGCATAACTTTTAGTCAGTTACGATTTAAGCAAATGGTGATCGCTAATTGGTTCATTATAAAAGAATTTTATTGCTCGGTCTTCGACCTCGCTAGATCGTTTTGGCAATTCATGAATAGTAGACTTGATTAATTTGAAATTTTTATATTGATAATGCCTTAATTTTGACTTAAAAATTTGAATATCGTTGATTAGATCATTATAAGCCAATTTTAATAATTTAATTGGATTCGTATTTTTATCAGGGCTTCCCAAACTAAAGGGCAGGAGTGACATCCATAAAGTCATAATAAATTTTAGGAGAGCCTTTAAAAACCCACAATATGAAAAAATTTGAGAAGTAAAGTAGTCTGTAATGTAAACACTAATGTCGACAAGTAATCCCAATAAAAGCCAGAAAAACATAACTTGGTTTGGTTCTCAACTGAATAACAAATTAATAACTTACGAATAAGACATGAAATCATTAAACTACCCATATTATCAGATAAATAATGTTACAACGCACTTATGTAATTGTTATCATTTATTAAATGCGTTTCTCATCGCTTTCGATATAATAAGGTAAATATTAATAGTTTTAGTCCAATTGAAACAAAATATTGTAATAAAAATAACGAAGGTCATCAAATGATAATATGTTAAAAAATGTAATTTAGTAAGTAGGTACCATAGAAAAAGTGGGCGTTCAAACACACTATTGTTATTTTTCATGGCCTCTTCGAAATTAGGAAGTAACTTTTCTAAATTGGGCTAAAATATTAGGTTATCTGGGTGTTAAAATAACTAAAAGTACCGGTGAGAAAATTATTACGTTTGAACTAGAAACAAAGTTTAATTAAAACGTTGGATTCTCCAGGGAGACGAATATTTTGAATAATAGATTATCTCCTATTGAACATAACAATTTATCAGGAAGTGTTCGGTTTAATCGTACGACTAACCACGTCACTCAAACCAAATTGTTTAATTTCGGTTTTGTCTGATCAGAAGTTAAGAAAATTGAAACACCGCGTTAGGAATTAATGGTTTTTCAATGTGTGGTTTATTTTTAACAATTTTTTTTATTTTGAATTACAATTATAACGACAATAACACACGGAACATTATAAATAAGACAATACACCATCATTTACAATAAGTGTACCATGCGTGCAGCTTAGGAAGCCACATCCATACTAGGTTTCCAACCTGATAAATGATCATTTCCTGTCATTTTCACAATGACAATGGAAAATAAGCTTTATTCGTACTCAGGTAAACAAGAATTATTTTTGCTTCCCATTTTTACTCATTCCAATCGATATATCCTTTTTTAGAAAACTTAGCCATACTTGACCTTTGTTTGCTTTTTTTAGCAGCCCCAATCAGATAAGAGAAGCTTTTCCTTTTCAAGTGGTGAAAGCAATTACCAAGCTTTTCCTTGAGAACTTCTATAAATTTAAATACCTATATTGCGTGGGGTCACACTAAGCGGCCATACATTTTTTATTGTCGATATAGGTTAATCCGATTTAAATTGACAAAAGTTTTTACGTGAAGGCATACAATATATCCAGTAACTAGAACGCAAATTAAAAATACATGATCTATTTAAAGCTAGAATGCAGAAAAATAAACACGAAAGTTCAAAGTGACAGTTCCATATCTCCATGTCAGTTAAGCATTTTATTATAAATGAGTAAATGTAAATTCACTTGTTAACAATGAAACGATCGATATAATTTTGAATCACTCCAGTCACTTTTCTCAACGAGTGTTATGTAAGAGTGTTGAAAATTGCACAAGGCAATGTTGTACAATAACCTCAAGAGTTGAATGTTTGAAGTTGGAAGTCGATAGCATTCAGAAAAATTTGAAAAATCGGTTAAATTTAAACAACATGTAATTTAGACAGCCCGAACAATGAGAGATGAGAGAAAAACTATCGTTTGTTCAACTCAGCGGAGCCACATGGCAATTACACTATTAGGTTAATTTTTTTTTCCTGAAAGTGTGTTGACTTGCTAGTGTATCTAACGCACATGGTATATGTGTAATTATAGTTTTAATGTTGTTATGTACATACATGAATTTAGTGTAATACACTTCGAAGTGTATGTTGCTAAGGTCGTGCAAGTTCTCATGATAAAGTCGTCCTCAACGCAGTCAGAGTTCATTGCCCTACAAACCAGACTACCTATTCTAAATGTAAAAAAAATATTGAAAAGCAGGCCGACACGAAACATATCGACTAGAGACATCCATGTTAATATGTATCATTTATAAAGCATTATTGCGTTTCAGTTTCGTGATTGGTGTTCACAAAAGTAGGTAGCCTTTTCCGGGATCACTGATCCTGCTATTATTTACTACATTTTAAAATTTGGACTACTGCCTAAAAACGCAAGGTGCATCAGTTTCTATAAAATTACAACAACAACTAATGCAGTTCATTTGTTGCGAAACGATGAAGCGGTGCTATTAAACCGTTTTAGCAAAAGAGAGAACTGGAACCAGGATTTGAAAGTTTTTGCTGCATTTTTTTAATTTATGGTTTGTTTACATTAACAAAGTAAAAATAATATGTAAAAACTAATAATAAAATAAGTATAAATTTTTGGTGAACTGTGAAAAGAATACAAACACGTGCTATGTATTCATGGCGTTGTCATCCTGAACAGTTATACCTGCCGTAAGGTGTAGTTTCGCTTGATCATTTGAAGAAAATAAGCTATTCGAATGTAAATGTTAGATTTGACTACTTCATTTTCATTTTTAAAAGATTGGGGACAATCAAAATGCAATTCGGATGAAATTGGGTTCATTTTTATCTAGTTTATCAAAAATAATAATGGAGGTCCTTTTGGGGGATAAGGCGCTAACAGCTACCCTCCTTTTAGCTCTTAACTTGTCAAAAGCAATAAATGAAATTTAATATTTTGAGAGATTTAAAAATCGAAAGTTTTATATTAGTTATTGCCACATATTGTAAAACTTTTATTCTTACAAATTGTAATTTGGGCATTGTGGAATCGAAAGATTATCAAACTAGAAATTAACAAAACTGTTAAAATTTGCAATTTGCAATTTATGTTAGCCGATTTTCGATTATAACGTACGATTCCCTGATGGTACGTTATAACCAGGTTCCATTGTATTCCTTAATTAACGACTATCCATTCATATATTACAAATTTGCAATTATAAATTGCGTGGATATCCAATCACTAACGCTATGATTGTTTCAGAACACAATAGGTCCAGTTACGCCGATGGTAAACTTAGCTCTCAAAATAAAATTCGAGTTTACTTAAAAAAAGATAAATTTAGAAAATTTATTATTTATGTATTTAATCCTTTTTACATTATAAGTAATTACATTTTCACAAAATTTACAATAATTATTGTAACTACATGCGAGATAAGACTTTCGAAGCGTCTAGACGCATATCCGTCGGAGGAATCGCATTAATAATAATTATTAATATGTATCATTAAGAAAAGTCATATACTATCTCATAATTAATTCAAATATATTGTTATCAAACAAAATTATTGCACTGAAATCTAAAAGATGGAGGACCAATTCTGGATAAAATGAAAAGCTTCAGTTGTTGTTAGGCGCTTATTAAAAAATCGAATTGTCCAGGCTGGTGAAGTCTAAAGGCCGCACTAAAATTATTTTTAATTTACCTGTACATAATAATATTATTATGTGATCAAATCAAATAAATCTCGTTTGCTTCACGAAACAAGCGTTAGGGGCAGATCAAGACAACTAATAGCTTGCAATCCTTACAACAATGGGAATCTCGTTAATCCATTATGCCTACTAATAAAATAGTGAACTAACTTAAATAATCCGTATCAGATATAAAATTAAAAAGATTCCTTTGTGAATGCAAATTTCAATTAACTGTATATAAATTAGATCCAAAATTTTTTACTAGACAAACGTCTAAAATTTTATATACTGGTACCTATACGGTCAATTTTTTACTGAATCACCTGCTTTGAATATCAACAACTTGAAAATAATACTTCCTGCATTTTCAACCATATCACACGCATTTTAAAACTTTTTGCCTTCCTCATTCTTTGAAATTCATGACAGTGATTAGATTTTGCATAATCACTAAATATTGATTACGCGCTTTCTTAATTATTACTAATAGCACATATGCATATTGATTAGTAGTTCGATTGCATATAAATTTTTTATACGATTTATCACGCACAAGTTTGATAATTTTGAATAATTTGTTTAGTTTTAAGGTTGACATTTCGAAACTTAAACAGCTGTCGTTTTTCTACATTACATTATATAGCTCAAGTTTACTGCAAAATTTGAAGAAAAAAAAAGTAATCAGGGCCTGGCGATTATGAAGTAAATCGATTTGCACCGTCTAATAGCGCACAAACCCGTGCGACGAAATTATACTGCAAATATTTTGCTGATATCTGATAAATTTTACAACCTTCCAAAAAACAGTTTGCGTGTTCACGTTCCACGATTTAAAATTAATTTCATCTTTTAAAAGCTTGTTATGCACGAATTCATAAAGTAAAACGGATATTTATCAGACTATCTATCGAAATTTTAACATAATATTGCAGAAATATAAAATTACTGCTACACCTAAATTTACAATCTTAAATCATACAAGGTGATCGAAATTTATATGGTAGGTGAAAAAGTTAATTGCTGTTGTTACCATGTTGCGTTTAATATTAAATTACCTAATGAAATAAATGGTGAAAGCAAAGGCAGCACAATAAAAATTTTACGCTAGAATAATTTCACACCTGCTGAACCTAATTCTAGGTTGCGTTAGTTTTCGTCGGCCAATTCAACAAGTTGCAGAATTTAAAAATTATTTCACAGGTAGTAGGTATAATATGAATCACTGCCTGACGGGGAGATAAACAGCGTCTCTTTTTTTCAATTCCTTAACATAATTGAATTTTGGTTAAATATTTTTATTCTGATTTAAAATAGAGCAGTCACGATGATATTTGCAGCAGGCACAATTTCCGCTACTTCAAAAATGACAGCACTCAACAACTCTATTGAACAGATAAGCTTTTTGATTTTTTTTTCGGCACTAAGGTGATTATACTATTAACTTTTAATGCAGCAAAAAATTACTAATATAATGTAGGAGATCGAAAGATAAAAAGTAATTTGCTGATAAGACAAAACGATTACCTTTCTATGTTCATGCAATAGTCAATCCATTTTAAAAGCAAATTTGTCTTATATGGTGTCCACAATGAATATCCTTTATAATGTACATTTTATTGTGCTATATTACCATTATCTTCAAAAATATTGTTTTAGTAAATCAACAATCCAAATTACATTAACTGTTGGTAATGGGCAAGATAACTAAATTGGTTTGATATGTTAAAAGCTTAAATTTCTTTGGAAAAACAAACAAAATTGGAGCATTAGAACAATCAAATTTATTTTACAAAATTGACGTCTTTTCCTGATGGAATAATTGGATATACTCGTATAGTAGGTTGGTACTAGGAACATTTCCAAATTTTATTTTAAAAAGTATAGTACATTTCCTCAAACTTAAAATGAAAATTTTTATTTCTGAAATGGAAGGGAAAACAAATGACAATAAATTGCTTCTATACTCAATAATTCAAAATAATACACTGACGTACCTAAGTAAGTTGTGACGTAGTGTTCATCGTTCCTATCAACGACTGTTTTCTGTTATTAATTTGAAATAACAATCTCTCGTTTATAATAGACTACTTTTTTGAGTCCTTTAAGTCCATTATAAACGGATTATTCTTTATTGTACAAGTACTGTACCCGAAGGGTATTGTATAACAATAATTTCAAGCACAAAAAATTGAGTTTCGGAATGTAAAGTTATCGGTTCGACTTCCGATTGCTCACAAATTACTAATGCCGTGGATTAGATTCCACGTTAAATTATTGAATAATAATTTTTTTGTTTATGTGGGTTTACCTCCAATATAAACCGATTCAAATTAGAAAGCAGTAACAACATTAAACGTTTAAAATTTGTGTAAAATAATGATTAATGCAAGTTGTATTATTTGATGTAAATTTATTACTTCTTTATTCTATTTTACCTCTGTCAAATTAATTGTAAATCAAAAGTTGTTTATGAATATTAAAAATGAAGAGAAAGTTTGTAAGTATACGTCTCGTATAGGTGCTAAATTGAAGAAAAAAATCACTAACTTATATAATTCTGCAACCTTTCGAAAAATTAATGAAGGAAATGTGCAATTAATGCATTCAGTTTATTAATAATAATAATAATTAATAGAAAGTTTAATTGTTTGTTTATTGAAATTTTGATTGAACAAAAAGCGGTTTTGTATTTACGCATTTTCTGAATAAAAATTACTATATGAGAGCCACTTGTTTATCTTTTACATAATTTTTTTATATCGGTTTTACTACTCCTTAATGCCCTGCATTGATACATCTTATTTACTTAATAATAACAGTACTCTTACCATAAAAATATAAACTAATCAACAAATTCAATAACCACAGGATATTCAGTTCCTTCAACTCGAAAACAGTAAAATTAATAGATAAACCAAGAATAATAAACAATAAACTTTTATGATAGTGCATCCACGGAATAACAATCGAAATATTTATTAATTTAAGTTTACAAACATATAATTATTTCAATTTGATGCAGGTCGAAATTGAATAATTTCACCAAAAACAGGATATGAGTAACCAAATTGACGAAAAAATAATAACATAGCCACCGTTGGATTTAACAACAAAAATACGTCGACTTCATTGTTCGGCCATCAATAGAATGTGTAATTTTGGGCCTAATTAGCAAATCAATTTTGTAACACTTTCAAACCTTTTGATGTTTCAAAATTATTCGTTCCAATTGCAGAATAATATTCTCATGGGATTTTCTAAAGAAACTATTTTTATTATGAAATTAGCGACCACTGGTGACGATAATTTTGAATTCTACGGAAGTGCTTTTTTAAATTTAACGTTAAAATGATAATTTTACATTTTAACGGAAAATCTACTTCATTATACAGTCAAGTTCTCGCGTTAGAAGCTGTCATTGAACCCGTAAACTTTTGTTTTAAAGCTCATAATTTACAGGTGAACCGATTTTAATTATTGAAAAGCCATTTTTCCCATAGGTCAGTGAACACTCCACGCTGTTTAAAACAGAATTTAAAATAATAAACTAAAAGTAGAACATCCTACGAATGAGATACAAACGTGTGAGAGAATTTAATTTTTTTAATTACAAAAATTGTTAGTTATGGTTATGAATTATAATTAAAACGCTTCTGGAAAATTGTACATCGATTTTGTAATTATTACTTGCATCTTTTAATGCGTGAAAATGATTCCCATGATCATCAGAATGACTAATAATATTTTTGAAAAACTCCAAGAATTTTTCAATTTTTGCACCGAAATTAAAATACGCACGTTTTCTAATGTTTTTAATTTACGTAAGAAAGTTTTACCCAATTTTTGTTAATTTTAGAAATCAAATAATTATATTTATACGATTGAATGTAAATTAAATAACAAAACTTACATTTTCACATACCATGCCTCCTTCATCTGGCCAACCTCCAAGCTGTGTACAGATACTCTTTTAGAATTGCATACAGAAGGCTCTAATTTCATATTACACGTTGACTAGAGACAAGAAACGACAAAGAAGCACTAATTTAGTCTTTGGATTTGAAAAGTCATGCGATGGAAATGCAATAAACACTAAAAAATGTAAGCCTGAGAAGAGGCTTCATTGTTTTAATTAAAAACTACCCTCACTTAAAAGTATTTAATTCACAATAACATATTTTTAACTTTTGGTCGATGAACCTGGAGCGTATACTCCGCAGTACACGACTCCCAAGCACTAGGTAACTACTGATGCACCAAGTGTGTACAAGGCGCCGCTAACCACGAAGTTGTTGTCGAACATCGAGGATTCACGAATCTAACCAATTGAACAGGTGGATTAATTTTTTTTACAAATCGATATTTAAAAATATCTAAACAACACTGTAAAAACGATAACGACCATAAGGCAACAATAGCTTGATTTTCCAAAAGCTTTCTCTTTCCTTTCAGGATAAAAGCGGTCTGCGATTTCACAGCACTAATGATCTCTGGAGAGAAATTAAAAAGTATAAAGTAATCTGTTACATATTCAAAAAAAATTAAATCATTTTCAAAAGAAACTTTCTAATATCTCGAGTAATACATTATTATGACAAAGTACAGTTAAACTTTGCAATAATAAACAACATAGGAGTACCGTAATTAGTAAAATTAAACACAAATAATTTTCCTTTAATTACAGGTTGGCTAGGTTTTTAAAAATATAATTAATTCGTTTTTTTAGTACCATCAAAAATAATGAAACAATTATTCTATAAACCTACATTTCTCATTTTATTATGCAAGAGGTTCAATATAATATTATTTAATAATAGTAAGTAAATCATTTTGATGTTCTAGTGGAGCTTGTCAAAATAATAAAATCTGCCCACTTATTCCGAAATTTTAACGGTTATTGTAACCAACATAAAACTAAATTTTGCAATATCTCCAAAATATAAAAGTATGTAGGTATTATGCCGCAGGATAGAAGCTAAGATTTTTGACGAAATTCTTTTTCAATAACAAGCACTGGTTTGGTGTGGTTTATGGTTAAGTTACAGAGCGAAAATTCTGGTTTCGAGTTACGATATTTCTTAGCTTGGCTTTCTGATAAACATGGACACGTTGTGGATTTACCTCCCTATAATATAACCCTAACTGAAATAAAAGTAAATTATTTTTGTGTTATCGCTTCAATACAACAAGAATTTACATTTATGAAGGGGGGAATCTCCATTAGTGAGTCAATGAGATATGCAACATATGTGTGATTACAGTAATCATAATGAAACGATTACTAATAATTACTCAAAGTTGTTATAGGTTACCAGTCTGTTTTTGTCATTTTATTCAGGAAATATACCAATAGCAAAATGCATAATTTTTAATAAATTAATTTATTAATAAGTGGAAGACCTTAAGCATTTGATCAAGTGGTTTGATTGAAGTGCATTAATATTTATTGACGAATGGTGGCTGACAAAATAATCTTGGTTTTTGAAAAGAACACTGCTTAAAAAGTAATAATTTTTTTCGTGTTGTTAATCAAAAAATTAAAATGTGTAATTAATCTACTTGTGCATACAGTACATAGTTACAATGGTTGACTAAAACTTTAATCTAGTTGTGTCATACTTCATATTCTTTGCATTACTCAAGAATTGTTTATTTAGATAAGTTATGCAAGTAATTTTACATATATGCAAATTGTTTTGTAAATTATATGTATAGAATTTTGGATAAAAATTGCAACATTACAATTCCTTTCCGATTTTAATTTTTGTGTTAAAATATATTTATAGATTGTGCGGCTTTCGGCCGCATTTTCAACCTGTTAAAAATGTTTATTTAGTAAGTCGCTAAATTATTTAGGTATTGCAAATAGGGAATGATGTGATCACAACTAATTTTTTTTTTAAATCAAAAACGTGAAGTTCAATATCAGCTAATATGGCTAAACCAAATGGTTTTTAATGCAGTTACAGAAAAAAAATTGTTAAAATATTAAAAATGATTTGATAATTATGAGATCTTAAAGATGGATTTTAATCGTCAATTAATATACTCGTATTGACTGTATAATTTATTAATTAAAATTGTTCTATGATAGGTAGTACTATTTTATAATATTTACCGCAATTTTTATTTAAAAAATTAAATGTTTTATTAGGTAAGTCAGATTTTCTTAAACTGTTAATAAATTTGTTATTAACTTACATCATACATAACTGTAAAATAAATGTGAGATTTTGTGTTATAAAAATTTTCCTACATTCAGTAAATTAATCAAGTTTAAAATTCTTTGCGCTAGTGATTTCGTAGTTCTACTGAAAATGTGAAATAGATAACCTGACAAATTCTATATTTACCAAAACAGCATTAAAAAACATTTCTTTTATTTCGCCCCCGCAATAAAATTAAAATTCATTTAGTAGTATTAAGTAATTACTTGTCAATGTTAATCGATTTATTATTAATGAAAATATTAATATGCTGCAATGTAATTTAGTGGAGGAGAAGATAATAAGCAAGTGATCCTCCTCTTCCTGAAAAGAGGTATATGCCAAAAAAAGGAATGAGAAGACCTCAGGCAGTAGTCGTAAAGACCACTAGACCCAAGTTTTCTCTACATAAAAGTAATTAAGGCCATCAAGTAAGCTATCAGCGATAATTAAAGAAAATCAGGAAAATTCAAATAGAAGATGTCATAATTGAGATGGAACGCTAAAGAGAAAAACTTAATGGTTAAAATCAACAGTTGAAGATACTCACAAAAGTCTGCAAGTGAGAGTATTCACCATTAATATTATAAAAGTTCAGATTATGGATATTGATCCGCATATGAACAATAGAGAAGTAAAATGGAGAATTTTCAGCATGGTTAGAGATGAAGGGCTGATGTCACTTTTTATGCATGTGCATCTATGCAGGTAGCGAGAGTCGATCTAGACAAAAAAAAAGAAAATCACTTTAGAGTATCCACAAATTCACGGTTAGGTTTGTAATATTAGATTCACATTTTAAATTTGCCGCTATGAAAATAATAATAATTTTAGTAAGGATAATTCGTACGCCACTGGATTGGAATGCGAAAAACTAACGGGATTTTCAAAAAGGCAAGGACAGAGGGACGCATGGTAACCTCAGCCCTTTCTGGTTGAATTAGTACTTGAGTACAGACGTGCCTTTGAGATTTTCAAGTTTTCTTGTTTTGTTCGCTTGAGTTTATTTGATTTTTAAGAATCAAATAAACTATAAATAAACTGCAATTTTTATGTAAGTAATTTTAAATTGATATTTCTAATTAGTAAATTTAAAGATAGTATGTTTTTTAAATAATACTTTTGCAATCGTATCCACGTGCGTTGCGATGACTCGTGCATCGACATTGGTTCACATATATAGGGTGTTTTAAAATTAATGTTGCTTTGTTCATAACTACTTTAAACTTAATTATCTATATTTGCATATAATTATAAATTATATTTTGTATATAAATATTGGTGATGAAATTCAAATAATCTTGGTTATATGTTGGCTTTTGGGAATGTACAGGGTGTGGGATATGTTTTATAATTATTAATTAATTATTGGTGTTGAGATTTTATTGAGGTATTGAAAGATGATTTTAATGGATCGAGAGGGTTGGTGGTTTGTAAATTCAAGGTATGAAAAACAAGATGGCGCCGGTATAGCGTCATTTTGGGGTAGTGTAACGTCACTAGACGAGGGTTGATAATTTATACGTTTTAGAGGTATGAAAACAAGATGGCGCCGGTATAGCGTCAACTTTTGAGGTAGGGTGACGTCACTAGATAACGAAGTTTGCCCTAGGTTAGCGTTGGTATCACGAACTTCGTTGGTGTGAATGAGTAGTATGTGCGAGCCTGCGGGGATGAACCTAGAAAAATCCGTATTCGAGGCTTGGTCTGCACATGCCTCGCAGGGCGTGATAACTGGCATCCAAAATCGTACACGATAGTTAGTATGAATGTATTTAGTAAACCATTACGTAGTAGAGTGTTCCCCAATCTACCATAAATATGTCCCGAGTGTAGGTTCTGTGGTATTGCACTATCCGAGGGGTAAACTTTGTTGTGTGATGTTGATTGGTTTGAGAAAGGTGATAAATATAACAATTACGAATTTTCGGTTCTATGTATGTATCAAAGGATAATAAATTAATAAATACGACAAAGTCAAAAGACGCATAAAAATGCAATAACAAAGTCAAAAGACATAAAATTACAATACTATAAAGTCAAAAGACATGAAAATATAATACAATTATAATTAAACTATTACTAATAATAAAATATTCTCAAAGAGAATCAAATAAATATCAATCGATAGAAAGGTTTTACCAAGATTATTAAACGATTTACCAGTAAATATATATAAAATGTAATCAAAAGTCATTATCAATTCGTGTTCAAATATGTTCAGTTACTCAAGTATAATTGAGAGGTGGTGTCCATTTAAGTTGGCTTGTTGTTCCAATCCCTGTTTTTTTTTTTTCTTTTTTTTTTACATAAATAAATATAAATTAATCCCATCTTAGTGTTTTATTGTGTTTATTAAATGAGTGTAGAAATAGGTGGCGCTTAGATGCGATCCGACGATCTGAGGTTGAATCATTGTGTAATTATGTAGATTTACTAACGACATTTTAGCATTACCAAGGTATCGAAGTGTAAGTTTGGATAGAAGATTAGTACTGACCTCACGAACTGTGTCTTTCGGTTCTAAAAAGAAGTTTGGTTCTTATCACGGCTTGCGCATTTACAACGTGGAGGTTCATTGACGATCACAGGCTTACGACGAGGTTGTTTGAATTTCTAATAGGTGGAGTTAAATGAGAGCGGGAAATTCAAATTCAAAGGTCGATATTACAGGTTGAATCTATGCAGAACTAGCAAAATTACATCATGCAAGAAATCCTGGAACTCCGACCATAAGTCTTAGATCATGCAAGGGTCGGAATTGGTCAGTCAAGTGCTGCGGAATATATCACCATGCGGATGTCTGTAAAAAAGAGACCCACATTGTGAAGTGTGTGACCTG
Source organism: Rhagonycha fulva (assembly GCA_905340355.1). Classification (NCBI taxonomy): domain Eukaryota; kingdom Metazoa; phylum Arthropoda; class Insecta; order Coleoptera; family Cantharidae; genus Rhagonycha; species Rhagonycha fulva. The sequence goes on from HG996556.1 coordinate 45,444,867, forward strand.
GACGGTCACAAGTTAAAACGCTAGCGCTGCTGAGCAGGAAACAACAGAAACGACATTACTAAACAAGAGAAAAGTCCCAAAAAAGCAAATCTTGCTGAAAATTAAAATATCGAGCAAAGAAAGAAGTAGAAAGCTACGTCAAAAGGACATCTGCTACAATATGTTTAAAGCGCTTCCTGGTGCGGCCCAGGGAGGAGGTTTAGTAGATAGAATCTCACACTACCACTATACTCTATTTTATTTAAGAAAAATGTAAAACGTTTGCACTAAACGGATGACCTTTAAATGTTAACCAATGAAATTGCTTTAAATAAACACTAAATCTCGTATAATTTCCTTATTGTGAGTGAATCTTTATTCAAAGAAATTTCATTGGTTAACATTTAAATGTCATCCGTTTAGTGCAAACATTTTACATTTTTCTTAAATAAAACAGAGTATAGTCTCTTTTCCCACACACAAAAGAAAACAAAACAATTTGGTGGAGAAGTAAAAGAATTTACCATTTTAATTTATTTGTGCCGTGGTTCGGATTCCAAGTTTTTATTATTGACAAGTAAAACTGCAGATCTAAAATTCAATAATATAGTAGATTTTACGACGAACGGTTACGCTCCTTTTTATTTATAGCGATCAAAAATTTTAAGGTGGAAGTTCAAACGATAAAAATTTCAGAAAAATGTAGTAAAATACCACGAATTGCTTGAAAATGTATCCAAGGCTTCTTATACATATAAATTTTTTCACGTTTGCTACATCCTGTACACTAAATATGTTATTGGCTATAATTTACCCCCTTTTAACTATTTTAGCATTCTCTTCCTGGAAGAAAATCTCTGACGAAGTAAAAAGTTACAGTATTAAAAATTCAAAGTTGACTATAGTACTATTTTTCTCTGTATGCTTACTATTTCTTTCATCGTTTTCAGATACATATCATATGGTTCATTTAAAAGTATTTTAAGACTCCTGAAAATATATACAGATCAATCAATCAATCAACTGGTGACACAGAAATTCGATGTTCAGTGAGCCACAAAAACAAACAATACTTTTAGCTTTCTTATCAGAAGATTTTTATTATCTTCATAAAAATACGAGTAAAAATATAAAAATTTTATAGGTATATTTTAGACAACTAAAAATATTAAAAGTTGACACAATGTAAATTATACTTCTAAAATTTAAAATTATAGTTTCAAAAGTGTTGATACACTTTTGGTTTGTCTAAAAAATTGTGAAATGTTTATCAAGTTGCACTACTTAGACCACACTGTTATAAATTATTTTATAGGTAATTCATCAATTTTGTTGTTCTTATACTTAATAATATTCATTAGCTATAAATAAAATATATTTATACTTTTTTGTATAACTTTTCTATTTAAATATTCTTCATCGTGTATATTACTTTTTTATAAATATTAGTTTCAATTCATCATTTTTATCCAATCGATTCAGTAAACCTTGAAAATATTTAATTTTCCCTTCTTTCTTCTTCATTACGTGCACACTTTTTTATTGCTCTTAGTTTCATTTTTAAAACTCTCTTTTCTTTTTAACTTTCACACAAATAACACTACAGTTTTATATTATATTTTTTTATATTTGATGAAAAAACATAAAACCACCTTTGTAACAAAATATTTACATTTTGATTTTAACTTTGAATTTTGTCAATTAATCATAGTTATGTAAAAATAGAAATAACTCTAATGCAGTAAAGTACAATCAAACACTGAAAAGTTATTTTTCTTCTAATGTCATTAAAATACGTCATTTTATTGTTTTACTTTAGTATCGTTTTATCGTAATTTTAGAGGCACTAAAATACTTATGTTGCCGCTGAAAGCGGCAGACAAAGTAATGAAAACGTATCATTTCTAGTTTTTTTTTTAAATAAGTAAATTTTCACAAAGTTACATTTTTAATCCTAATAAAGCACCATAATATTCTACTCCAACTGCTATTAATTATAAATAGTTTACATTAACCTAGTTATGAGGTTTGAACCCCCAGACATATTGATTTGTGGTTGCAAATTTCAATGTGGAAAAATGTTATTAATGCGTGAATATTTAATTGTCGTGAGCTAAACGTTCAATCAATTAATTGCTTAACATGAAGGACATTTGCATGTTCATTCAACTAGGGGTAGACTGACATGCAGTTAATGCGAAAAATTTTGCATTGGCCGGCTCTCACGAGGGCTAACTTTTAAATATGGAATATCAGGATTATCAAAAAACATAACAAATCATTAATTTCTGTCTATTTTTCCACGTTTAATTTTGATAGTAATGAATTGCATGGAATAGTTTTGCATTAGCTGCATTTATTTAAAAATTTATAGAGCAGATCCGGCTTAAATATTTATTGTTATTCGTTAATTATTTACGCATACCGTTACATGACATCTCGTAATAAATCACGCCAAAATTTTATTTAAAAAATATTTAGCTGCTTTGATAATATAACAATATATTTAATATCTCCGCTTAAGGTGGAATCCAAACCACGGCACAAATAATCTAAAAGTTGTCAATGATCAAAACGATTACTGCATTCTCAGACCAATTTCTTTACTACTGAATCCAATTATCATCATAGGAAAGAACTCATAGTGATTTCGCACCCATTCAATTTGACATTCTTTCAGATAAAATAAATTTGATGGTATAACTCCATCGGTATGCAAAATTTAATATTTTTATCAGCAAATTCAGTAAAATGTCTGTAATCCGAACGTCAATAATTTATACTTAAGAACGTAAAGTATTCTAAAAATCAAAAATCGAAGCATACGTAATATGCGCAACATAGAGATCTCAATAATACATTTTTGTAATATTTTAAGAAAAATTCTGCATCCGTATATTATGTTATTGTTTATAACTTTCCTTTTAACACAAGGTAAACAATTAAGAAAACCATCAAGTGCAACTGTGTAATCGACCACTTCCATAGCCTTACCAAATGTGGAAGATAAACAAACATTGAGTTTTGAAATATCATGCAATAATAGAAAATTGCAGAAGTTCTATGTATAAAGATTTCGATATTGAATAGAAATTATTATGACGGCTGTTAAACGTCTTATTTTGGAAGGAGATGTAGTATGTTTATAAATTAGAAAAATACGTGAGATTTTTAGTTAAATATTTACTAGAAGGTTAGAGCGACCTATCGATGCATGAGTGATTAATTGGAACTTGATTGGTGTACTACCAATCAGAGACACCACGTAAACTAGTGCAAGTTAGTAACAAACAAACAACCAATCAGAAATGTGAAAAAGCGTTACAAAGAGACAGACAAGTATTCTACAACATTTCTATAGTTACTAAAATTGAATTTTATAATCAGTATAAAGAGAAAGCCATCTCAAATTTTGTGGGGGGGGGGGGCAAATTCGACAACTAAACTATTCTAATACAAAACCTATATTTCCTACCTTGCGAGTAAGGGTTTAATTCAGATTGTATGTTTTTTCAGCAAACCCAAACTCCGTAACTCCATCTATGCTTGAACGATATTTTATACCCCCAAATCCTCTGGCCAAAGAGACTAACACAGTATATGTTTTGTCATTGAAATTATTATAAAGCAACCGTTTCAAATAAATATATAATAACGTGCTAGTATTTAGACTGTCGCTTACAAATTCTAAAACTTTGTTTCAATTTTATTCGGCGATGAGGATTATTTTTGGCTTAACGAGTTTGTTAATAAGTAAAATGCATATGGAGTGAGACCAATCTACAAGAGAATCTACAGACTCCGCTACATCCAGAAAAATGCACCATTTTTCATCATAAAAACCATGATCAATGAGCTTTTTCTGTGAAAATATAGGTGACATTGATCTGAACGAGATGTGGTTTCAGCAGGATGGTTACCATGCAGCTACCACGACCTGACTTATTAAAAACAAAATTTTATTTTGAGAAATAGACTTTTCAATTGACCTTCAAGGTCATGCAATTTAACGCCACTCGATTATTTCGTGTTAATTAGTGAAGTTACTGGATTATGCTGATAAACCAGCAACAACGGATGCTTTGGAGGCCACCATTGTTCGTGTTTTGGACACGTGAAAATTGGACTCCAGATAATGCTATGTTAAAAATAGCCGTAGTTAACAGACACCCTGTATATCATTTCATGTAGAAAACCTGAAAAAGTATATGGAAACTTCTAAAAAAAAAGTGTTGAACGAATTTCAAGTATTTTATCTAATGCAATTATCAAAAACCAATCCTTTTAAGAAGGGTATGTTTATGACCTATAAACAACTCAACAAAGGTATTGTTAGCCTCCCTTATGAATACGCACCTAAACAATAAACAAATTCTTTTGTAGAATTTTCAAAGTAATTTGTAAAAATTATGATAACTTTCGTTTACAAATATTTTTAAAGGTTAAAAATCCGAATTTTAAAGGTTATCGCTTGTTTCTATTAAAAAAATTTAAAGTAGCTGAAACAGTAAAGTTATTATGTCATTATTAACTATTACCCATGTTAAATAACCAACATAATTTTGAAATGTTATTGTTATTTTTCAACATTAATGTGCGATAAAAATGACACGAAAGCAATAAAAAGTCAGTAAAACCACCTAATCAATATTGGAACGTGCATAAAAAATAATTTGAAAAAATATTTTTTTCATTTTAAAAAGAGATTTTTTAAAACTTACATTAAGCCGATACATAAAGCACAATCTTCATTCGTTAAATTTCTGGAGCTTTTAATCCACCCACGTTGACAACGATGGCGTCCAGAAACTCCCTGTATTGCTCCCAGGTTTAATCAGTTTATTAAAAATGATTTAAATAAAACATAAACTAATAAATCAATATTGGATTTCTAACTACCGAACATATTAAAATTTAAATGACGAATCAATCAAAAATATCACACTGAACTGAGCATATTTTGACGCGCTTTTCACGATAACAATGTTTTTCCACACTTATCTTACAATTATTTGTTATTTAATTCATATACAACTATTAATATCACAACCCAATTTACGTTACTTTTCTAAATTATCTTTAGGCTAAAACACCGGGAACGGCCACATTTCACTATTTGATCTGTATAAATGATAAAAAAATAACTCCATCTTTTCAAAATGCTACATTGCGAACATTAACAAACATGTTTATCTTTACTAAATATACATTTTCAAATTAAAACAGTGTTTTTGGGAGCCCCGTTAAAAGGAATACATTCCCCGGTACGATTCACCCTTAACTAATGACGTCAGAAAACATGGCTGACGTGTTACTAGTAGCAAACAGGGGATGTTGGATTTGGTTCGATATTATTTACTCTAAATAACTATTTTTTCTACTTAGACATTTCAAGTTCATTTTGATTTTAAAATTATTTATATCAACCTTGAATGAAAGAAAGTATACGGGGTTCGTTCGAATTAAAAAAGAACAAAGGTACTTTTAGTTTTTTATTCATAAACAAACATGAAGTGCTTTAATGTTTTGGCTGATGGCTATATAGATTACATAGTTTATAAAGCTACTGTACAAAAATATAATATTACAAACTTAAATTACAACAACTGTTAATTTTTCTTCAATTTGTCGTTGTATGATTTCATCTCGTCGCTCTCTTTAAAACCACACTGCCGCAGGTGCTCTTCCATTTCTTTCTCCTGTTGTTGAAGATGACCAGGTAACCAAAAGCAAGCATAAACAAGTTTTAAAAATACCCAAGCAACAAATGCAAGTACCAGACACGATCCCGAATAAAATATTACTTTCCAGACATCAACGGACACTTTTTGAAAACGCATTGCGGATTTGAAACACCTTTTCTTTCCTAACCAAAACAAATATCTATCATTTTATAAAAATTGTCCGTAGCAACTAAATTCCGACGGATACAAATAAAACGGAAACATCATAACCGAAAACCGAAACTTATTAATCAATACCTCCGAGCTTAATAATTTCAATAAAACCTCACAGATCCTTGCACTTTTCCTTTTCAATATCTCCATTTAACAAAGGACTATCTTCTTCGCCGTTTTGGGTTATAGATAAATCTTCTTCAGGATCTACACCCAATCGGTCTTGCATCTCTTGAAGTTGTCGACTAATAATCTCAAAAGCCTGATTGATTTGTCTTCGTCCGTTATAATACTTTTTGATTAACCAATAAATAAGTAAAACACAAAACGTCACATATAATCCTAAGAATGTATAGGATCCCTTATTTTCGCCACTCATTTCTTTCAGGTGCAAGTTCAATTGTGAAGGATTAGAACAAAGTGGCGGTGTACATGACAATACCAATCCAGATTAACCTATGAAATTATTTATTAGCCTGAGAATGAAAATGTGACGTGTCTTTAGATGAAGTCAATAATCCTGTAAATTTAATAATACAATTATGAAGTTGTAAAAATCGAAGTTATAATAGAACAAATTCCGAATATTGTTAATAAGAATTATTGACAACACTTAATTCCCACAATTTTATATTTATGTCCTTAATTCTTTTCTCTTCTGAGTGATTGGTTTCAAATAGAAGTTTTAATTACCCATTAAGCATGGGTCAAATAATATGTTAGTTACACACAATAAAGTTTAACAGCTCTATTTTTATAGCAGTCAAAAGAAATGGATTTTATACCGATGAAGCTAATGTAATTTTTTAATCACCTTTTAGTTTAAAATGAGATCAGGAAATTCTTGAACGTTTTAATTCTATTAAAGGCGGATTATAGAGAAAGCGAGTATATTGCATAGGTTATTAAGGCCTAAACAGAATGAACGCGAAACCAACGCGACGTAACGTGACGTAACGTAATTAAATCAGCAAATTGTAGTTGGTAGTGGTCGTTTCGCGTTAAGTTTGCCAACGTTCGACGTTGGGATTGCGTTGCGAGCGTTCATTCTGTTCGAACGTATTGCAACTACATACATTTAACTTTACGTTACGTTACGTCGCGTTGGTTTCGCGTTCATTCTGTTTAGGCCTTTAGGGCACCTTTCAGGAGTTTGCACTATCGGGTGGACCATGGAAGGATTAAAGTATTGTGGTGACTGACGTCTATCAAATTATTTAAAAAAATTAACGTGGTACTATTGTATAAAGAAATTTAGAATAAAAAAAGCGACGTAGGCGATTTTCTTAAAAAGCAGGATTTTAAGGTCTTTAATAATTCTTCTTTCAGTAATTGTATAGTGAATTTAAGGACGGTATTATGAGTTTATTAACTTCTATTTAAATAATTTAAAAAAAGCAATTTATCAAAATTTTTGATGTAAATAGTTATAATGCTGCTTTTTTGCGGAAGTTAAAAATAATCAAAAATAGTGCCACATGCAGTTTTACGATAAACTACTTTAAGTTATGCATGAACCCACTGCTACATTCATAACTTCAAAATAAGCACTAAAATTTACATTAAATTTAAAATTAACGTAGCAAAGTAAGTAAAGTATAATTTGCAATAATTGTTGCCAATTTTAACTGATTTGAAGGTCGCGAATGCAACTTTAGAAGTGAAAGCATCCGTTAATTAAAATTATAACCGCTGCAATAAATGCCCGTCTAAACTGCTAAAGTTATCCAAGAAAAATGGTTGTAAATAAATGTTCACAAATGCGGCGACGCAACAGACTGGACGTCTTTGATCATGGACCTTTGATGTACCAACATTAAAGTGGCGTTCGCAACGAGATTCTTGTCTTGTTTTACTAGAATCAGTGGCGGATTAACGCACAGGCGCATGAAGCGCGCGCTTGGGGCCTCCAAATTTAGGGGGGCCTCAAAATTTGTTTATTTAAAACAAAAAATATTTTTTGTAACATTTTTTTTTTTTAAATTGTAAGTACTTAATGAAATACAAAACATTTTTAAATTGAAATATAATTGCATAGTTCAATCTTTTGTTGTTCTGCTTATTAAGTTATTAAAGATTATTCCTTTGTTAAGTACCTATTCTTAGAAAGGTATAGGTACTGTAAGCGGGGACAGCAAATTGCGCCAGCGGTCAAGGGTTTTTTTAATCCTACCCGTAAATTGCGCCAAAAATGTTTTCGGCTGACCGTAAATTAAGTCAAAAAAAGGTTGTTAAATTTTAATCCATTGCTTGTTTGACAAAAGGATTAGTACTATTGAAAAAAATTTGGGTCTTAATTTAACAGAGGTGTATTTAGCCCGTATTTTCACACTGTGGGACTTTCACTTATTTTTACGTTAATTTAGACATTTTCTATTTTTGAATTTTAGCAGATACGTCACCTTTACCCTAACCCTGTTTAATATGCAATTCAAATTTAAATTTAATATAACTTAAAGTTGGTATTATTAGGTCGTAAATCAGCATAGAGAGAGAATAGAAGCAAATTAGATAATTTCAAAACTTTGTAATTTTTGGGCTTCAAGTATGCAAGAAATTGTGAGCGAACGTGGACATGTGCTGTTGGTAGTTGGTGGGTTTAAGTTTCGTCAAAGTAACACATTGCAAACCGGTGAAATAAGATGGCGATGTACTGATAAAAAATGTCGTGCAACTTTGCACACCACAGGAGAAGCTGGCAGTCGCATTCGAAGTAAAGAGAACCTTAATCATAATCATGTGGAAGATGAAGGTAAGTTAAATCGACAAATAATAAGTGTAGGTACAAAACGAAAAATTCTTGAAGATGGTTGGAAGCATGCACCACCGGCTAAAGTTGTCAATGCTGTTTTAAAGGAAAATCCGTCTGTTCCGATAAACGTTGTTGATATTACAAAGATAAAGCGCAATGCCTACAATGAAGTTAGAAAACAACGCCCCCCCCCTTCCAACATCTATTGAGGACGTGCATTCTGCATTAGACTCCATAGATATCAGAACACACCGCGGCGAAAACTTTTTGATGGTTAACGACAGTGTTCAAAATTTAGTTATATTTTCATCTGAAACCAATTTGAAGTGTTTATGCGATGTAGACAGTATATATGTGGACGGTACTTTTGATTCTTGTACGAAACACTTTAAGCAATTATTTACAATTCATGGATTCAAAAATGGTCATTATATTTCTTTGGCATTTTGTCTCCTGCCGAGCAAATCAGAACATACGTATATCAATTGTTTTCAAACGTTGGTAAATATCTGCCTTGAAAAGTTTAATATACGTTTCCAACCTAGATCGATTGTTGCCGATGTTGAACAAGCCATTCAAAACAGTATACGGAAAGTTTGGCAGAATGTTGAAATTATAGGGTGTCGTTTTCATGTCAGTCAAGCGTGGTACCGAAAACTTAAAGAATTTGGACTTTCAACTGAATATCAAGATAAAAATTCGCTTATTGGAAATTGGTTGAAATGGACATTTGGGCTGCAGTATTTAAACCCCGCAGAAGTATCTGAAAGTTTTCATGAAGATTTAATGCAAATTATGCCCGTAGATGCCAGACTTTCTAAATATTCTTCATATCTACATAACACATACATACAAGAAAATTCTTTGTTCCCCCCAAACATTTGGGCATCGAATACATCAAATATGTTCCGAACAACTAACGCCTGCGAGTCTTTCCACAATTATTTTGCTAAAAATTTTCATACATCTTATCCAGACCTTTACACATTTTTGGACGCCGTGTTAGATATGCAAATTTCTGTTTACGTTAAAATCGATAGTATTAATCAACAGAAGCAAATCCGTACTAAAACTATACTCAAGCAAAAAACATTGCAATTCAACATAGCATTGTATCAATCAAAGGAACTAAGCAGATTTGATTTTCTAAAACGTATATGTCATCATTTTGCAGATATTTATGAAAAATAAATAATAATAATCTTCTTTAATTATAATAATATTTTGTTGTTTATATTGTTTATATTTTGTTTTCTATATTGTTTTAGAAATGATGCAAAAGAAATTGAATCTGCGCGGAGAGGTACAGCTGTGCGTAGGTTACAGTTACTTTTTTATATATTTTTCTAAAAATTATATCAAAAACATTTTCATTGCGTTTTATAACTAAAATGATTCCCCCCCACACAGTTACTTTCATACGGTTCACATATTTTGAAACCTTCTAAAAACTACGCCACTGTGGGAATTACATAATATTATAATTACTAGTAAGTACTCCACTTATTGGGTATTACAACTTAAGCTCCCTAACCAACCGCTGGCGCAATTTGCTAGTTGTCCTTAAGCTACCGATCAAAAATAGGCAAGAAAATATTGACCGCTGGCGCAATTTACCGGCCTCCACTGTAAGTAAGGGTCTATTGTTAGCCAAGTCATCTAACGGTTATAAGTGATAAAACCTCGTGTTTTGCCAGGGTGTATTGGAAAACCAAAGTGGTTAGACAAGGAGAAATAAAAATAACAATATAATATTGATCTATCAAAAATTTATAGTAGAGAATAGGTCTTAAATAATAATCTACAGGTAGATATTAAATTGTATACTTCTTTACAAAAATGTTATCACAACAACAGCCACATTCAGGACCGTCTTCAGGATTCAACGTTCATTAGAATAATTAACAAGAAAAATTGTGAAATTAAAAAAATACTTTACCGGATTACATGTTTTCATTCACGATTCTACTCGTGAAACTGATATCGTCAGTATGAAAATACCACTTTCCTTACTAATTTTAGAAATTTATTAAAATTTCAAATTTAAAACTTTTTTTATAATATTATTTACAGTAAATTATTTTACGATGTTGTGGCGGCTCTGCTAAATATTTTAATTTTAATTCTGGCAGTTTGTAATTTTTTTATATTGGTAATTCCACCTTTTCTTATAAATGCATTATTTACTATAAAGCAGGGCCGCAGCTAGACATAAGTCATAGGAAGGGTTTCACCTAAAAAATTTTTTTTTATGTTATGGGAAGGGTTTTACCGAAAAAACCGTTTTTAGACTTTTTTACTCCTTTGCTATGCCATGGGGGAGTTAAACCTCTAAAACCACCCCTTATATACGGCCCTGCTATAAAGTATGTAAGTACACTACTGGTAGCAAAAATTAGAAGAAAAAAATAGAAAGAAAAAATAATATTATTATTGTTAGTTTTAGAGTGGATGTGAGAAACGTAAAATTCCAAAAAAAGAGAAAAATGTAGGTTTATGTCCTCGCCCCCCCCCCATTTCTAATTTTGTATACAAAGTAGTCTAAATCGTTTGTACCTGTTTGTGCAAAACATTATTTTTGTTTGTACCCAAATAGTTTTTGAGTCATCATCCTCGGTCCTTTTACCCTAATGAGGGTTTGGTGACGTATGTATAACGTTCAAGAGAGTAATCTGCCAAGAGGCAGATTACTCTCGGTGGTTTGCCATTGCCTTCCGAGAGAAGAGGGTCATAATGAAGTTGGATAAATTTTGTAGCCGGGTTAGGGATCGAACCTAGGGCTTCTAGCCTAGAGTCCGGTCCTTAGCCCGTTCACTTAGCTCACCTTTAGTTTTTGAGTAACACCTGGTAATACAAAATTTCTTTAAAATTTCCAATTCCTGATTCAAAACAGTCTTGAACGTTTGTGTTTGGTTTGCGCAAGTTTTATTTTCGTATGTACCCAGAGTTTTTAAGATTTTTGAGAAAAACATTAATGCCACTGACGCGCACAAATGATATATAATTTTAATGCCAAAATATATGTGATTTTATTTTTTAAAGCTTTTATTTAACTTGATGTGAGCATTGTCCGTCGTCCGTGTGGGATGGACTTTTTTTAGGGCATTTTTAACAAAGTTTTTGACGTTCTAAAGATCTGAAATTTGGCACACAGCTTTTACTTGCAAAACATTTTCATATTTTAATTTTGTTTATCTAAAATTCCAAAAAATAATCAAAAAATCGAAAAAAAACTAAAAATCATAAAGTGCATGCGTTGCTGCGCATTGAACAGTTTTATCATACAGGGTGAAAAGTAACATAGATTTCCAATCGTATTCTAAACACATAATTAGAAAATTCTGGTGGAATTAAGCTATGCTAGTTTAAATAAAGAACTAAAAAATTTAATGATAATTAAAATTTTTTAAAAAAACCTTTTATTTAAAATTATAAAGATGCATTAAAAAGTAAAAAATAATTTTAATAAGAACAAACAAAGCTTCTTGAAAACATTAATATAAAAGCGTGGGACTATGAATTTAGTACACCAAAAGTGAACCTGGTTACCCAAATAACCAGCCTCTCGCTTTTGAGACGGATTTATGATTTAAACATTTAGGTCTGTTTGGTACCACAGTCCAAGTGCTACACTAACTACACTACTACAAATTGATTGGTGGTACAATTACCAACCCACTTTTTACACCAATCAATTTTTAGTAGTGTAGTTAGTGTAGCACTCAAACTGTGGTACCAAAGAGTCCTTTTATTTGATTTAAAGAAATATTATTATTTGTTTTATTTTTTGCTGTATTATGTGTGATAAGAAATAAATATTTTGAAGCAAACAAAAAAATTTAAGGGGGGGGAGGAACTTGGACTTGTACGTCACCAATAGTTAAATCCGCCACTGCATACTAAAGTAAAAAACGGGCACGTAGAATGAAAATATTTAAAGGGGGCCTCAAAATTGAATTGCGCTTGGGGCCTCTCAAGTGCTTAATCCGCCACTGACTAGAATTATTTTTTTAAAGTTAAAATATTTTTTTGCCAGCTTCTACCTAAGCAAGACATGACAAGAATGTCGCTTTACAAAAACCAATCAAATTGACACAAATTTTCTTCTAACTTCTTCTATACTTCAATTTAGGTGACTAACATTTAATTGTTCGCGAGATAGTAAAAATTTTTATTACCTTATTGGACTGAAAAAATTTAATGACTTATGACATTATAATTCATCAGGCAAACGTAAAAATAATCATCTGGCTTTTATCAGTTACTCCTAAAGTTTCAACATAACCTATTTTATTTTTGATTATAATTTCTAATACTTGGACCCTTCAAGTATGACTAAAGTTAATCAAGGACTTGTTAAATAAGCCATGGATAAAAGGGACATCATTTATGACTGACTTCAAAAAGTACTCCTATCCTAGTTTTATCAAATCCCTACATTCGACCTCTAATTAGTAGCTATACCATCTAAATGGTAAAATCTAAATCAATAAATGGTTACTTCTTATTATTGTTATTTTCTGGCCCCCCTTAAATCTATAACAATTACCTGACTCATCCACTGGTTGTATGTGAGCGATCACTTCATCTCTATTAGATTCGCCACTTTGTTCATTTTATATCAAATTTTATTTCATCATTTTGATGAAATTTTATAGTATGTTTAGGTTATACCTACATTTATTTTTGGACCTTTACCAATATCCCAAGTTTCAAAAGATGGTAACGCATTACCCAAGATTTGTTAGTTGGCAGTTTGCGTTTGCACGTGCCGCTAATTTTTATGGTAAATTTTTGTTAATTTTAGGGAAAAGTCCATTCATAATCCTCGTTACGATATTTTTAAAATCGTATTTATAATTTTCAAATTATAAGTTAATTTTATTCATTTGTTTTTCAATATGGCATGTTTTACATTTGAAGTTCTAATAATAATTACAATAAACAATGTGGTTTATTTACCCGCATTAGTTGTGATTTTGAAACGAATGTAGTATGTCGATTTTATTAATCTCTGTGTATATCTGATAAACAAATGTCAATCATTTGAAGGGGTTACAATGATAATAGGGACATAATCAGGGGTATTATGTATCACCAACGTTATCATAAAGGTGACCGTTATAATATATTTTGGTAAATCGTATCGATTTCGTTGGTAGGATTTATCAAAAAAACTTTTATTATGTCATAACTGTCACCTTTATGATAACGTTGGTGATACATACTACCCCTGATTAAATGATGGGACCACAAATTGCGCCAGCGGTCAAGGTTTTTTTTAATCCTACTCGTAAATTGCGCCAAAAATTTTTGCGGTTGACCGTAAATTGGGTCAAAAAAAGGTTGTTATATTTTAATCCATTGCTTGTTTGACAAAAGGATTACTACTACTGAAAAAAAATTGGGTCTTAATTTAACAGAGGTGTATTTAACCGATATTTTCACACTGTAGGAGTTTCACTGATTTTTACGTTAAGAGCAATATCCAGTGCTTAAGTACAATTTTTGTGTTTTAAGTCATTCATTTCCAGGACGTTACAAAAATTAAATAATTGCTAGTATGCCGAAATCTTTTAACACTTCTTCATGTAAAGGCGCTAAAGACAATTGATTTATTTATTGGAATACCACGTTATTTAAAAACTAGAATTGGTGGTAGGGGGAGAATCCCACATTCTAGTTTTCAGATAACGTGGTATCCCAATTGCCGTTTTACATTACGTATAGATGGCGTTGTAATTCAACAACATGGACGACATAAGTAGTACATCTGCTAAATTAAACCTATGTTAAACATTGCATTTTACGTTGTTTACATTGGAAATCGTGTTTTTAAATCAATTTAGTTCGTACTAGTTAATTATATAACCTCCGATTTGTTCATATTTAACGATAAGTGCACGCTAAATATTACTTAAGTTAGTTACCATTAAGGACACTACGTGGCGTTTCACTAATGTAAAACGCCATATTGGCGTTTCATTCATAATTCATTCATTCATAAATCAATTGCTTTTAGCGTCTTTACATGTAGAAGTGTTAAAAGATTTCGGCATGCTAGTAATTATTTAAATTTTTGTAACGTCCTGGAAATGAATTACATAAAACACAAAAATTGTACATACACTAGATATTACTCTTAATTTAGACATTTTCTATTTCTGAATTTTAGCAGAAATTATAGGGTGTCCTTTTCATGTCAGTCAAGCGTGGTACCGAAAACTTAAAGAATTTGGACTTTTAACTGAATATCAAGATAAAAATTCGCTTATTGGAAATTGGTTGAAATGGACATTTGAGCTGCAGTATTTAAACCCCACAGAAGTATCTAAAAGTTTTGATGAAGATTGAATGCAAATTATACCCGTAGATGCCAGACTTTCTAAATATTCTTCATATTTACATAACACATACATACAAAAAAAATCTTTGTTCCCCCCCAAACATTTGGGCATGGAATACATCAAATATGTTCCGAACAACTAACGCATGCGAGTCTTTCCACAATTATTTTGCTAAAAATTTTCATACAGCTTATTCAGACTTTTACACATTTTTGGACGCCGTATTAGATATGCAAATTTCTGTTTACGTTAAAATCGATAGTATTAATCTAAGGTATATAGATTACAAGGTATGATCTACACTTGAACGAAAACTCGTCTTATTCTGCGCATTAAAAAAATGGCCGCCAAATGATACTTGCTTTGACGTTTCTTATTGTTTATTTTAGAATTATTGTTATTTTAAGTAAATTATGAAATGTAAAAATGTATAATTTATAAATTAAAATCAAAAATCTATATGAATTTTTATAATATTATTTGAATTCGTAATTGACGTTTCTAAGACAAGTCGCATTTGGGCGCCATATTGAATTATTAAACGTCACAGCATGCGCAAGATCATACCTTGTAATCTATATACCTTGGTATTAATCAACAGAAGCAAATCCGTACTAAAACTATACTCAAGCAAAAAACATTGCAATTCAACATAGCATTGTATCAATCGAAGGAACTAAGCAGATTTGATTTTCTAAAACGTAAATGTCATCATTTTGCAGATATTTATTAAAAATAATTATTAATAATCTTCATTAATAATTATATATTGTTGTTGTTTATATTGTTTATATTTTGTTTTCTATATTGTTTTAGAAATGACGCCAAAGAAATTGAATCTGCGAGGAGAGGTACAGCTGTGCGTAAGTTACAGTTACTTTTTTATATATTTTTCTAAAAATAAAACCTTCTAAAAACTACGCCACTGTGGGAATTACATAATATTATAATTACTACTAAATACACCACTTTTTGGGTATTACAACTTAAGCTCCCTAACCAACCGCTGGCGCAATTTGCTAGTTGTCCTTAAGCTACCGATCAAAAAAAGTCAAGAAAATATTGACCGTTGGCGCAATTTACCGGCGTCCATTAGGGACGGTCGAAGAGTAATAGTCAAGCGAGTTGACTACGAACGTTCAATACCCGGTTCGAATCCGGTTGAAGTAACAACTTTATTCCGGACGTTGCACTGGTCCTCCAGGTTGGGGTTCTACGTCGGGCTGGCTCCTCGGCGTAGGTAAAAAATGTAAAATGCTCACAAAGCAGAACCGGGAAGCTGCGCATTGCAGTATAAACCGGATATATACATACATACAATGACAATAAAGTAAGTCTTGATGTCTCTTCTTTTGGGAAGACGTGAAGAGGTATAAGAGGCTTTGCCAAACTCTAGAGGGGTCACGCTCCTCAGGTTTAAGGGCAAATACAATCATTATATTAATTTTTATTAGAATTCAGGGGTAAATAAAGGTTATATCTCTTCCTGAGGGAATTGCGAGCAGTTATTTGCTCTTTAGGGGGTCATGACACAAAAAAGACTGAGAAACGATAATAATATTAATAAACAATAATACCTTAAATAATTAATACTTCACCATTTTTAACTGTAATTCGACAGCATAGTTCTGACTTTAAATCATGGCACAGATGTGATTGTTTTGTGTGGAGTGGGCAGTGGAAGGAGAACTAGCACGTACTGTTATGTAAACAAAGCAGAAGAATTTTTGATTCTGCACATTAAGTCATCACTGCCAGGATGTATTGTCTAAACTTTACTTCCGACCTTACAGGCGCTCATTGAGCTAACTCTACGAGACTATGAACACTGAGCACTCGAGCAGTATCATATGGATATCCAAAGTCCGAAATCCGAGAAGGTGTACAGGGCTAACCAAAATAGCGGTTATAAATCTTAAAATTCCTAAGAGTAAGAAAAATACACATCATTAATTATCTTAAAACCAAATAAAAATACCGAAAAATTGAAGTTGTATTAAACTGTTCAGTTTTTTTACGAAAAGGTATTAAAGATTTGTTAATATAACTTTCCTTTCTTGCAGCTTGCCGTTTTGTCTTAAAGGATTATGGTTAGTTTAGATTCACTTTAGTTTTATTTTAGCCCCCCCCCCCTTTTCATTTATGACCACATAAGTGCTATGGTCCTTTTTGAAGTTCTGTGTTTGTCGAGGTCACAATCAGTAGTATATATAAGCTGTAGTATTGTTTGGAGAGCTACGTAGATGCTAGGTCTGCTAGGATCACCATCTATAAATCTGTGTATTCAAAGATTTCAACAATAAAATAAGAGATTCGTATTTTGCAGCAATTTTTTGAACTTGATAAGTCCTCTTTATCTTCTTTATTGGGATTTTTGTTTGCATCCATTTTTGAATATACACCTCTTCAAGTAACTTAAAGGTTTACGAAATATCTTCCCACGCTGGTATAGTGCGGTTTGGAAAAAGTTTCATTGTTCATCAATCACACAAGCAAATATCCGAAGCAATCAGGATTAGAAATGCGGTTTTCCGCTCTCTAGTCTACCCGTGTTTGATTTACGCCAGACTGCTGGTCTATTTAACATGTATAAAGTACCAAATTTGTGCTTTAAATGTGGACGTAGACTTTAACTCTCTCCCCCCCCCTACTCGGAGTCGCCATCCTTCGTTTGTACTAGTGCGCCAAATTTGCATTTGTTTCGCAGAATCATCATCAATTCAATTTTATGCGTTCTAATTGTGTTTACGTATGGTATCCCTTTCTAACGACAATTGACTACTAAGCCAATTCTTATTTTTGGTGTCAAAATAAAATAAAAAATTTAGTATTTTCCTCTTCCTGTGTACTATTCAGGTTACCAGGTCATTTTTCCCTGCAATTCAAACAAAAATACTTGGGGCAACTTTAAGTATACCTACCCACAAAAATTCAATCTCTTAAAGATAAGCCTGAAGGATAGCTGAACAAATATCAAAAAAGCTAACCAATTTTAAAAAATTTAGATTAGAAATTTATAATGACTTCCTAGTTAAACAATTTAAAAAAACTTGGTTAAATGCGCTGATTGAATAATTCCCTTGCGGCAATGCTTATGGATAAATAACCAGTGTTCTAAATACCTACTAAAAATGTTGTATACTCTTAAAATTTTTATAAATTTTTGAATTGTAAAAATATGCAGCGTTATTAAATTTGTATGATGTATGTTTAACTTGAGAAATTCCATGGAAAATTTGTACTTACTATTTATTTTGTATATTCACGCAAATTAATATTTTTTGTAAGTATAAGTCATGAAGAGTCATATTCGTGCCATTCCACCCTCTGATCAGTGATCTTCCTTTACAAAAGGGAAGATTTTAATGTATTCCAGATTTAGCATGGCGACAAATAATAAATTGCGTAGTTGTAATTTGGAAAACACTAAAATTGTTTTTTATAAAATTTTAATGAATAAAACCAAACACGACTTTTTAATGTTTATTTTTGCGTTAACAACTCAACAAATACATGCATAAGTACTCATAAAGTTCACAATAAAGGTATTTACTATTTTCATGTAAATAGCGTGATAATAAAGAAAAACGAATAATAAATTCATCACATAAATAAATAGAAAAGCATTAACATAATATTAAACAGTGAAATTATCAAACAAAAATGCGAATGTTTTATCACAAAATTATGGAATACTTTGTAGACAATCCCTGACTTGTATCCAAGTTTGCAGTCCCTAAAATAAAATTTTCTCAATACAAAAACCACCTGGCAATAAAAATGTTTCTCACCTTTTTGGAGGTTTTCAGTTGCAAAACTGCAAAAGCTGCCAAGGTTTCCTTTAAATCCGTAACCTTTTGATTTTGGAACCTTTCTATATCTTTCAGAGATTTGGTGCAAAACTCCCTATAAAAATAAAATTTAAAATTGCTTCAACACCACAAAAAACCAACTCACTCCAATTCATTCTTACTGCTAGAAACGGCCTCAGTTCCGTCTTGAATTTGCTTATCTAGTAAATTAACCCGTAATTCTCTCACTTCGTCAGTGTCCACGGCACCAAACAATCGAGACATTATCCCTAACTTTCCTTGCTGTGCTTTCGTTTTCTCCAAACTTTTAGACATAACATTTCCCTCAGCACTTTCAACTTGTAGCTGAAGAATCTCTTTATGCTTGCACACGTTTTGCAAAGACCCGGCAAAAAATAGATACTCTTTCAGCTGATCTGCCAGTAATTCTTCGTCCTCTAGAGTTGCATCAATGCTAGACGATAGCGAATCCAAATAGTGCCCCATTCGTTGTAAAGCATCTCCCATCTCGTTTTCCACAGCGCTCCATTCGCTAAACACTCGTCCATAATTTGAATGAAGTTTATGAATCGTATACTGCCGTTCCGCAATTCGCGATCTTATTTTGAGTAAATTGCTTAAGTGAGATTGTAAATTGTAACTATAATCTTTAATTGCTTGAAATCTAGGATCACATTTTCGTAGCCGAACAACGACTTCAAGACTTTTGAACTTATTTTCTACTGTTTGTAGATACCCTAAAAGAAAAAATAAAAAAGTAGAAGAGTTAAAACAAAAAATCGGCATACACACCGTTAGTTTTGTAAGCTTCTCTCCAAGCATCTTCTTGTTGCAAAAATTGTAAAAAGTATTTATCTCTGCTTAAAATATTATGCGAGGCAATACGTAATAAAAAAGTTTCCAGCCCTGCACGTCTTCGATCAATAAAATCAGGATCAAAAGTATCACTCGATACTTTTTGCCAACCATATAATACTTTTTTTTCTGGCAGGGGTGGAATTACTACGTAAGGATAGGTAAGTTGTAAATAATTATGCAGTTGTTCAAATTCGGTGTAACGTCGCCAAACCGTCGTTAAATTTGATATTTTTTCATTTAATTCAGGATCCGTCACCCTAAAATAAGTAAAAATTTGAGAGTTCTTTAAAACTTTGTTTATTCTTAGAAGTAATTTTGCAATTAAAATTTCATTTGCAAATGAATCATTAGGTCTAATAGGGTTATTAAACCATAAAAATGTCTATGTACGTTAATTGGTTCGTTGTCCGGTTATAATTTGATTAAGAATGTCGAATGTGTATGAAAAAAACGTTAGAATGAAGGAACAAATTACGACAATTTAAAAAAATGAAATTTTATTACTTTGAGAATTAATACCTTGCGATTGTGATCGTAGTAGGGATTTCGTAAGGATACTGAAATTTTGACTATTAAAATTTAAACTTTGTTTTTCGATAAGAAAAACAATTTTCAACTGGTTCCTAAATTGCAGGGTATTAAAATAACAAAAAATTGGATCTAAAACAAAAGTTAAAAGTTTATGTTATGTATAAAAACATTGAAACAAAATTATATAGTAATTTTGGGAATGACCACCTTCAGTTACATTATGTGACTGTCCTCTTTAAAATTTTGTTTACAAAAATTATATTAATAGATAGGTATAAATTCAAAATTGCAACGACGTATTGTTTGTTTTTTGGTAGCAGCACCGTAAAATTTCGTAGCGGTTAAACGCTTTTAGCAACCGATTATAGAGCTTCCTGTGCACTTTCCTAATAATTCGTCAGTTTTTGGAAGTGTTCCAAGCTTCTTGTCCGAACCTACCCCAAGTTATATTCCAATATAAGATTGACACAAAAATTTTGTTATTAGATCAGGTTGTTAATAAATTTCGGAAAAATTTTTGGGCAATATTTTTGTCCAATAAATTACCTTGAAAATAATATCTTAATTTTACTTAATTTTATCGAGGGCATCATGGGAAAATTAATATACGCTTTCGTAGCACAATAAAAATATTTTGCTCAAAAAATGCAATACATAAAATACAAAAATTGTACCTATTAAAAGCAACATTAATTTTAATCGATTTTAACCAAATATCAAAAAAGCTATTTAATTACTTACAAAACTTTATTTCATTTACATTTCATTAGAGGAAAAAAACATCCATAAAATGCTGATAAATTGTTTTGATACGAATGTATTAATTAATAATATTTGGTCAATTTTTCGATGACCCTGACAGATAACTGCAAGATTTTTAGTCTGTACATTTTGTAAACTAAATTTTTGTCAACAAAGAAACTCAAGTCTACTCTAGGCAAAATGAAAGCTCTTATTTGACCATCTTCCCCCAGAAAGCAGTAAACCATTAAGGCGTAATCAGCCTAGTAATATTGGATTAGCCCAGTCTATAGACAAGGCTATAGAGACGGTCGTTAGCATAGCGATTAAGCGCACAGATTGCTAATACAGAAAACCCGGTTCGACTCCGGGTGAAGTAAGAATATTATTCTGACCGTCTCCACTCAGAAGGAACGGCAAACCACCGAGGTGTAATTTGCCTAAAGAACATTTGAAAAACTGTCACTGTCCTTTCGTAGGACGAAGGAATCTGAGAAAAAGATAGGCAAGGCTTGGTTGAATAAGATGTTTTTTTATCTCGGATTTCTGATGTTATTGAGAAAAGAATCTCCCCTTATCTCTTCAAAAGAAATTTCCTACAGAACAACTTCACAAATGGATTAAAATTTAGGAATTTAAGCATTCGTTCATTATAACTGGAGTTTCATTATAATATGCGAGTCCATTATAAGCGTTATAAATTTCTCATTCTCGATAGCTTTTCAGCATAAACAATGATATAAGAGTATACATTTCTTTCGTCTTTATCAACCAACCCTTAAGATATTCCCGCTAACATCTTTATTTCATTTTTCATTTTGAAGTCAAAAATTACAAGCTTTGAAATTGAAAAGCTACTTGAGAAAAGTTATGTCATTAACAGCACCACTTCCATACACAGCAAAAACTATATTTTTGGATAATTGCATTAGTTTTACCTACAAAATAGGAAAAAGAGATCAAATTCCGAAAATGGAACTTTAATATTTCCGACCTCTTAAAGGCGGTATCAAATGAACAAAATTACATCAATCTTGACACACTTGTCCAAATTATGCGCTGAAATATTACCTTCATCGCCATTTATTTATAGATGTCGTAACTTTCAAAACAAATAATGTTAACTAGAGTAATTAACGACATCCATCGAAAATCTACACGAACTTTATTAACAACCTGATATTTATTACTTTAGTAGTTTGTAATTTTGTAAGTATTACAGCCTATCAACTATTTATAAATATCATATCATTAAAGAGTACTTTATAAATATTTTGTCCAAATATATATAAGCATCATCATTTATATTATTATACAAAAGTTTTCCAAAACAAAATAAATATATAAACAGAAATACTCAGATGAACACAATAAAAACTTTTATGTGGAAATTAACAACATCTAAGATGCCGCATCCCAATTTACCTTAATTGGATGAACTCTGTAATTATATTTGGGCAGTTCTAATTATTTATTATATAATTTCAGACAGTAATTTTAATTGAGCTTCACGTCCGAATCTACCCCAATTGAAATAGGTCGTTACACTGTCCCCCATGAATATTCTAATTATGTCAAAATTAGTTTACATCTAGAGCAAATATTTTTGGGCCGGTAAATATGTCGACCAGCTTTGAATATTGCAAAATAAGCAATTCTCAACCAACTCAATTTTTTTGAAATGAACTTTGCACATCTTCCAATTTAAATTCAATTGTAATTTACTGCTATTGTATGGTCAGTCATTCATTAAAACTCAAGCAATACTAAAACTAGCAGTGAATTATGTACTAATACCAAGTGCTAATTAAGGTGCAGTAAGCAACTCAATAATTTTGATAGATTATGTCATCAGCAATCATCAAAATATTAGATAAAAATATTGATAAAGATTGATACATACTTCATTTCTAATAGATATACTGTATAATAATCACGAAAATTGAGTGCGCCGTTTGTACGTTTTTCCGATTCCAACAGCGATATATCGGCGTGCCTTAAAAGGGAATCCTGCAAAAGTAAAATTTAGGTTAGATATTTTAGTAGGTGGGTAAGTAAATGTATTGATATTTTATTTTACAATTACCTCATTGGCCAGACCTGCTTTAGACTTGCTATCACTTTCTGCCATCTTGTGTTGTTATTACTTTTCATTTAACTTAACAAAACAAATAATTTTCTATAAACAAATAATAAAAGTTAGTGGATTCACATAACGACAGTGTTGTATAGTATAGCAGTATGATAACAAATAGGGAACCAGATGAAAATTTGAATTTCAAGAGCAGTGCGCGCTCTAACCGGATATGCTGTAATTTGATCTGTAGGGATCTGCTTAAGAGTGGTTTGTCACCAGAATTTATAAAAATGAAATTAACGATTCAAAATTAAAACCAAATAAAATTCATAATATCATCCATTCGTTACACTGTAAATCTGATACTTGTTGTTCATTTAATATTATTTTCAGGTCAAAATTCCAGATGAGTGGACAGAAAACGATATAGAAATTCAAGGTAAATGATAGTTGATCATCGTAAAGTTGAGAAATAACTTGTAGAAATGATTCAATCCAAACGAAAACGGGTAAATAAAAATATTAGTACTATTATTTTCATCATCAAAATTTAAAAAACGCGGTTTTTTCTGGAGTTCTGTAATGCTGCTTCTGGTTGGTAGAGGGTTCTTGCAGACACTTCAGTTATATTTTGCGATTTGCGGATGTCACTAATAACCTTGGTATTATCTCATGGTATGCCACAGCCCACTGTGGATAGAAACACGGTATATTATGCAAATGGTGCTTTACTCATAGAATTCAAATTGATATTTTTGCAAAGTTTATTATAAATTTTTAAAAAGTGTATATTGACAATTTGGTGAACAAGAATTAGGAATGAACTCAAATTTTAACATATTTAGTGGTTTGTTAGGGACCAAGGTGCATTGTCAAGAGGTGGGTAAGTCACGTTTTTGTTGTTTATTATTAAAATGACAACATTTGCATACATTTTTGTGGGTTATACAATCACGTTTTTGAATAGGTAACCAAATTTTGAAAAAAATTCATTTGTCTTTCAAATATTCCTCTAACGTAATGGTACCCGCCCCTTTTTGAAAATTTGAATTATCCACGTTTTTTCTTTTAATTAATATAATTTTACGTTAAGCATATTACATAAATCGATTTTATTAATGCTAACATATTCATAAAATGTGTCGAGTTGCATAAATAGTATTACAAAGTTAATTTATACAGGACGGGTTTAATTATAGAAAAAAATCGTTATTAAAAAATTTGTAAATATTGCCGCTTTTGTTTAGTTTTAAAATTAAAATTAATTATAGAGGAACGTGCTATTTTATTTATTGCCAGTGGGTTTATTATTCTAATTATTAAATAATTATCAACTTCCTTCCATATTTCGGTAGGTTAATGATGGCTCATGATGGTCAATTATGTAATTTTAATATTTACCTTCCATTTTAAATTAAAACAGTCACAATGTGCATGATTACCAATTATTGAGAAATAGTTTTATCTACGATAAACACGTGAACTCTACATGACCCCTACGAGATAGAAAAGTTATTTTTAATTATAGAATTTACTCCAGAATAATAGGATTTAACATAATAAAATAAGCATATTTGAAAAGATATTAAATGCATTTGAAAAGTCACTGAGCTTACAAATTAGCTGTGAATGTGGGATCTCAAATTGTCAGCTGACAAGACAGTGGCGGAGCAGTAATAAATTTCCCTCTATAAAAATTTTACATCGGGAAAAAACGACTGGAATGGTTAACGAGGCCGAAAGCCGATCAACCAATTCCTAGTAATGCATAGAATATTTTGAACGTCAAAATTTAAACTATGGGTTCTTTTCATGAAAAGGGGGACGATTCTAAGGAACTTTTTTGCCAACAGCATTAAGTAAAATTGCCAAGTATTTTTGCACTAATATGATAAGAATTGTTAGGCCTTTTGTTAGAAAAACAAAGTTCCTTTCCAAACAAGTAATAATTATGATGGAAAATCTTTAAAAATAATTAGGTTACTTCGAATTTGTTTCCATTTTATTTTGCCATTTTTTTAAGTACAAAATTAGTCTGAGATTCTGAATGCTGGGAAGTGAAAAATCATTGAAGAAAATTTCGTTTTTTCTAATTTGCTTCCGAAGGAGAGTAGCAGAGGCACGCTAATGGCTTCTAGCTTTTACATTGTTTTTAATTTACCCTTTAAGTTACTATTGAAATATCCCGCTAAGAAAGACGCCGTCTAGCGGTGAATTTAGAACATCAGCTAGAAACATAACTTTTAATTTTAATAATTATGGTCTCATTCAAGGACGTGCCTGTAGGGGGGATGGGGGGAGCTTTGCCCCCCCCCCCAATATTTTAGAAATATGGCAAAAACACTCAAAAGTTGATCAATTTGGCATTTTTTTATATCTAAATTTACAAAAAGTTGCAAAACTTACAAAAAGTTAGCAATTTTGAATTAATTTAGATAGCAAATTTGCATATTTGAGATTGCTCCCCCCTGAAAAAAGTTGGTTGGGCACGTTCTTGGTCTCATTTATAGTGATTATATAACCTTTAAAACTTTAATTAATACGAGTTACTATGAATGATTAAATTCAAATAAATTATTCATTATGCTTTCGGCAAACTAAACCGTTCCTTCATCAGAATAATATTATACAAGTAAATAAGTTTTAAAGATTATTTAATGTCAACGAGTTAATAATATAACATTTTAAATATTTAACTTTATAATTACAAAACATTAAAATTCAGTAATCTCAATAAAATCTCAACTACCTTTTATTAGCGTTAGTGGTGGATTTTAAAATTTATGATGAAAAAATTATCTTAACCACTGCAAGCTTACATTAATGTTAAACAATAAAGGTGCCCGCACACTTAGGCGACGCGACACCACACCACAGACAGAAGCCCACAACACACCACACATCAGGCGACGCGACAGTTTGGTAGGGTCTGCACATTTTTGTGTGTGCTTCTGTGCGTGGTGTGGTGTCGCGTCGCCTAAGTGTGCGAGCACCTTAATGACCAATGTTAAACAAAAATGCGAGATACACATTAATGACACCTACAGTACATTAAATAAGGACACCACCAATATGAGATCGAACGTGTCAGATGCGACTCTGTAACTCAAATGGTTAAATATTTGAATTGATTCACTTGATTCTCATTTTCATCACAAAATTTTGTTTAACGATGCAGTTTATTTTTGTTTGAATGGCTAAATCATCACGTAAAACTGTCGCAGTTTGAGTGAAAAAAAATCCACCAGCCATTATTAACATGCCGTGACATTCACAAAAATTCACTGTTTGGTGTGCTTTATGTGCTGGTGGAATCATTGGTCCATATTTCTTCAAAAATTATGCCGACTAGAACGTTACAGTTAATGGAGATTACTGAATTTTTTGCTGAATGATTGTTGAATTTTTTGTTGCCTAATTGAATGGTTTTAGTGCGGAAGAACTGTGGTTTAAACAAGACGGCGCAACACGCCACATAGCGCACGCCTGAATCGATTTATTCAAAAAAACATTCGATGATAGCATAATTACGTATAATGAACCGTGAATTGGCTTCCAAGATCGTGTGATATTATAACACCTTTGGATTATTTTTTATGTACAAAAAAAGGCCAGAGCCAATGAACGACTTAGAAGCCAACATTCGCCGCGTTATAGGCAATTTACATTACCGATGATGGCGCCACTGGCACTACCAACATGGCCGTTATATTGAGTACAGTTGATATTGTTTATTGTGATTTACAAATTGATTATTTGCTAATTTTGTTATTGGTTATAAAAAATATATATGGTTATAAAAATGTATATATTTATAATTATTATAAAATAACAATACACTAATCTTAAACCTCATAGAAATAATATAAACACACAGACTGGCAACCAGGATATACTCATTTCACAAGTTCAACTTTGGCCATTACCACAATTTTTGTGTTTTATTTCATTTTAAAGTTCTATACATTCAAAAAAACTACCCTTTATCGTAGGTAAAACCCAAAATGTTAGTCGTCTTTAAAAGTTCTTATTTAACTTTATCTATTTCAAAAAAAAAAAAATGGAAAAAATAAACTAAGAAAGTGTCTGTGGCAACTCTGATATTGGCTGATATTTATTGTCCATAATAACAAGGATTTTATCATGATTCATGAGCATGATTAAGTGGTCGCGGGAGGGGGGTTAACGTAATTAAAATTTAAAAAATTTTAGTTTGTTTCTTTCTGAAAAAATTCTTAAGGAATAGACGGATTCTGATAAAACTATTGTTTACTCGTCATTTTATTTATTCATGCTATTTATTGCTGATTATTCTACTAGAAACTAGAATACTGCAAGCTTAAAGTATTGTAAAATTTTAAATTATACTGTGCAAGTACTTCGATTAAGGTTGAATGCAATTAAGTTTTTCCTGAATTAACTCAGCTTGAACATTTCAATAATTAATGGAGCTTGAAGTTCTTCAAATTATTTCAACCAGCGGAAGTAAAACTAATTAAAAAATAAAATATAATAAAAACTCTCATTTAACTGTAACATTTTTAATAATGAAATAAATTTTTAAAGATGGATTTTTCTCCACAAATATAAGGCATCCGACCGTCAGCTACGCAAGAATCGGTGGAGTTGAAATTTGAATTGGTCATATTTTACACTTATTAGTCTCTTCAATCTTGTATAGCTTGATTGGCCTATATCTAGGAGTTTTGATGTCACAATGGAAATAATTAATATTTTGAAATTTGTTTATATTTTTAGTTTTACCAAAGTTGCCAAAAATGCCAAAGTTTTACTATATTGTTATCGAAAACATTTGAGCAATGATTAAAATATGAAAACTTCTAATGTGGCACAACAAATGACTTTCCCATTTCAGACAGTTAAAGTAAATAGTAACAAATTAAATTTTTTAGTGTTTTCCCTTTATTGCCAGTCTGCAGGTACGGGCCCGCTTTGTTTTCATTGGTCCACTGGTAAACGATTTTCAAGTACTTTCAGATGAGCAATCGCGTTCAGAAATTTAATCCATTTGTATTTCAAATGGGGATACAAAAATCTGTCATTTTTATATAGGAAGTTTTTGAGACAAAGGGAATATCGTTAATCCATTCATGTTAGTAAAGTCCTTAAACACAATTTTATGATGTTAATTTTAATAATTTGATTAGTAACTTTATAGTCAATTTCCGAAATTATTAAGATAGTGTAAATATATTTTAACTTTGTCACGCCATTTTCCTACTTCAATTGAGCACTGTCGCGATGCCAAAATTATTTTAAATAATTTTAATGTTTATGTGTATATATTAATAGACGATAAAGTATCTTCAGTTTTTAGTATATTATTTTTACATAATATTTCAATTAATTGTTTTCTTTTTTATTCAAGTCTGACCATTTTTTCATACCTTTGATTTGAAATAACATGAATTTTTATTTGTATTCTCTATAGTCTATATCTTTTTCTTTTCTTCTTCTTTGTCGTAAGTTTCGTGATTTTTTTAACAAAGGCTTTCATATCAAATTATATCCCGGTGGTTTGCCATTGCCTTCCGAGATACTTCTCTAAATAAATTTAATCATTTTTTAGAATCAAATATTTCGACTTACAAGGGGACACAACAGTGAGTATGTCGCCAATCAAAATCTCAATTTTTTTGGTGATTCTAGGAGCTAAAATAATTATCACTTTCTCGATTTTTAGTCCATTGGGCTTTAGTTACAGAGTTATGAATTTTTGAAAATCTACGTTTTACCATAAGATTACATTGTTAATTTAGATTTTATTTAAAATTTTAAATTAGATTTATTTTAAATAGATTTTTGTTTTTTTTAAATAGAATTAATAGATTTAAATAGAATTTAAAATGTTAAATTAGATTGTTAAAGCAATGCAAACCATGTTAAAACAATCCAAACCATGTAATCTTATGGTAAAATGTAGATTTTCAAAAATTCATAACTCAGTAACTAAAGCCCAATGGACTAAAAATCAAGAAAGTGATAATTATTTTAGCTCCTAGAATCACCAAAAAAATTAGGATTTTGATTGGCGACATACTCACTGTTGTGTCCCCTTGTTAGAGCCATTCAGTTGTTTTAAAAATTTAACTGTTCGCGCCCCATAATCAGTGCAATAAATCAATTCAATTTTATAAAAATATAACCGTCCTGGGCTTGAGTTAACGCTATCCAAGTAACATTGCTAGCCTAATAATTTCCTGTAAAATCAAAATCTCCCTGACAAGCCTGGACTTGGCCTGACAAACACCAAAAGATAATAACTTATTTAGAGCGTAATTTTTTGTTGAAGGCAGTGACGTCATGATGCGCACAAACGAAAATTTGTGCGTTCTTTAATCAATTTCTACTATACATTTATGGCCACACCTCTGCTTTCCACAAAAAATTACGCTCTATCAACCTCAATCTATTGTGCTAGCGACCCAAAATGTTTGCGACTCTTTAGGAACCGCTGCTGTGTAACCTCATAAATAAGTATGGACAGTCAGTAAACAAACAAGAAAGGCTAAGCTATCAAAATATTCTCTATTATTGTCGATGGCCTTTTGCCATTTTTTGACCTTGCGAATTTTGGATTTTTTCCAAAATTTTTTCCAAAATTGTATAAAATAGAAAATTGATTTTGCGGTTTAGTTTTCCAAATGAATTGTTCAATTTGCTTTAAATTGCTCACATTCTTTTCTATCTTAACTTGATTATTATGACGTAACTTGATCATTAAATTAATTTTCTTTGCCAAAATTGAATATTGAAGTGTCATTGAATTTCGAATATCTACACGCGTAACTAAATTTTTGTCTTATATATTGGTACATGGATAAAATCGTATTTGCCATCCCAGTACTAAATCTTCCGTGGAGTTTGGACTTCTCGTTTCAAGTTAATGTATGAACTTGTTAGACAATTGCATTATCTTAATATTTACATGTTTATAGTTAGTTTCTATCAGATTATCGAGTCTCGAAGCTTAATAACTTCATTATGAATGACCACAACTTTTGATTACTTGTGCCTGGATAAGGATACAAACATAAAGTTTTATCACATAAATAACAGCTAAATAAATAACAAGATCAAATAAATGTAATTTATTCAAAGGAATAAATACTTGAGTGTTAATTAAAAATTAAATAGCACAAAGTTACACAAGCAATAAGTATGTATAATGAAAAAGAAAACAGAAAAAATGAGGAGTTCTATCGGTGATTGAGTATGCTTATCGTTTACACTTGAAAAAAATATTAATTATGAAATAATAAGTAGATAATAATAATCATCTGCAAACATTTTCAAATCCATAGCGTTGCACTAATTTGAGACAGTAATTTTATAATTTACAATGTAACGAGGTTACACTTAATTTTTGCACGGAAATAAGTTAACTCACCTGTCAATCCATTTTAAACCAACTAAAATTAAAATTACCGCGCCATTTTTCATAATCAAGTCGCCAAATTTCAAA
Source organism: Rhagonycha fulva (assembly GCA_905340355.1). Lineage (NCBI taxonomy): Eukaryota > Metazoa > Arthropoda > Insecta > Coleoptera > Cantharidae > Rhagonycha > Rhagonycha fulva. Next base: position 45,475,347 of record HG996556.1, read on the forward strand.
TATTTGAATTCCTTGTTTATTATCCATCATAATAAAAAATTGTGTTGACACTTTGGATTGATTTGTTATTTCTCCAAAATTTCAATAATCAATCAGGATGCATTTTTCTGGTTTTATGATTAACACATTTATAGTTGTTTCATTATTGCAAAGATTAAAAATAACAATTTATTCGAAATTTATGGAAATGTGCGTACGAACGTTTACGTTAACATTTTAACTGACTATTTTTAACTGCGCTGCTGATCCGGTCATTTCGATATATCGTGGTGTCCTAGTTGGTATTCTTTTTTTAGTTTTATAGTATAACCATTGTAATTTTAGTGTAAAATCTTGTAAACCACAAATTTGATAATACAAAATGTCAAAGAAGGTTAAGAAAGTTAACGATACCGATGCTGAGGTTAGTGATGCGTTATATGCTTTGGACATTCAATAAGTTTGTTAAGTTGTGCGTTGCTTGCAAATTTTGAATCTATCAAGTTTGTCTTTTGGAAATGCTGTATTGCTAAAGGCTCACATCCTAAGCCTCGTTATTTTTGTAAAATTTGACTTTATAATAAAATTTCTGGTTTCTAATAAAATTGCCTATTAATTCATTTTCAGTTTAAATAAATTGTAAAATTACTATTCGTTCTATTAGCACCCGAATGATACATGCCAGTAGGGTGCTAACCTTGCCAGAAGTGTTAAATAAGTCACAATCACAATAGTGCATCCGGCTCGACCAGGAACAGAACCGATCTTTCTCTCCCTAGCTTACCGGCGAATGTTTTGCGTCGCACTTCTGGTTGCTCTGCTTTTTTCTTCTGATATTTCAAAAATTTATTTTATTTTAGAAGTAAACTATTTGAAGTTGAAATTGGATTACAAGATTTTAGCTACCCCAACCTATGCAGCTAAGTTTTTGAATGAATTTTCAACCTTTGCTTAATTTGATTGTTTAGATTTTTTAATTTCAGCTCTTTTTTTCGCTTTCATTCGTTTTAGCAATGAATAACTTTTCCCGATTATTGGGGTGCTTTTCGATAGTTCACTTCTGCTATACTTAATCATACAAAATCTTCAATTTTGAGATTCGAATTGACATTTACAGAGCCAGTAATTCTGCATTTTAATCGTGATTTTTAATTTAAATTTGGCTAGGTTAATTTCTTTTCACGTACTTCACCTTAAAATAAGTTCTGACTCGTTCAAAAACCTTGCACCATTCGCCTAATTAATTTTTAATTATCAAAATAACCGATACATTAGTATATGAATATTTTGATTATCTACAAACAAATTTTACAATTAACAATTTTTCACAGGCAGCTGGCTACCTCAAACGAGCAACTTCTCCAAACCTATTGGAAGTTTTCAACAAATATGCATCTCAAGAAAAAAATGGAGAAAAGTTTATGACCGACGATGACTTCATTAGAAAATATCTTGGTTTATTTCCTGCGGAAAATTATAACAAAGAGTCACTTAAATTACTTGCCGGAATTGTCGACACAAGCAAAGATGGACTCATTTCGTTTTCAGAATTTCAGGCGTTTGAAGGTTTGCTCTGCTATCCGGATGCGTTATATAAAACCGCTTTTCAATTATTTGATACTAATGGAAATGGATTGGTTAGTTTTGGTAAGTTTTGTATGGTTTACTATGTTCAGTATTGCATTTTGGATTTATTTAGGTGAATTCGCTGAGGTAATGCGAAAAACAGATTTGCATCGTTCAATACCTTTTAATATGGATTCGCCATTTATAGAATTGTATTTTGGTCGTGATAAAAACAGAGTGATTAGCTATAACGAGTTCAGTCAGTTCCTGCACGATTTTCACGAAGAATATGCAATCGAAGGGTTTAGAAGAGCGGACAAGAACGGATCGGGATTCGTTTCAGTTATGGATTTCCAGCATATTATGATTAGCATTAAACGGCACTTATTAACACAGCAAGTCCAATCACACCTAATTGAGGTAAGTCTAGGTTGGGGAGAAGGTAGATTTTTTAATTTTGAAAATTTTCGAAAAATCATGGTCACTAATGAAAAACTAGAGTTAGGATTAATTTAATAATTATTTGTTAGCTCTACAAGTAAATTGTTGTGCAGGCAGCTAGTAGTGGCCAAAGTGGTAGAAGAGTAAGCTTTGCGTATTTCATTGCATTTAATTCGTTATTAAATAACATGGAATTAGTAAAACGCATTTATTTAAATTGCACTGGTGGTAACCGACAACAAGAAGTCACCAAAGAGGAATTTATGCATTCGGCCCAGGCGATGTCTCAAATGACGCCCTTAGAAGTTGATATTCTCTTTCAACTATGTGATATTTTGCATCAGTCGGGGTAAGTGCACGATAATAATTATTATAATACATTTCTAAAGCTTTTTATCGATTTTATTGGTTAAATGTAATAATATTCAGGCCACAGTAAACTTTTCTGTTGTAATTTCCGCAAAATGAAATTCTAAAATTCCACGCGAAAACTTTTTGATCACTTTTTTCATTTTCATTTATTTTTTTCTGGTTGCATACGACTGAAGAATTTAATTTCTATAATTCAAATTATCTCCAAAGAGAAGCAAAAGTCATTTTGTATTTCTATTTAGGCAATACGTTTCTCATTAGATCAATTTGACGGATATAATCATGAATAAGATCGAAACATGTTATTCTTTAAGGACGTGTCTGAATTCTATAACTTTTCTTGTTAGTTTTTGATCGGACGTCAATCCTAAGGACGGTCCTGATTGTTGTTCCTTTTTTGCCCTTGTCAATTTTTTGGTTAAAGTAGTTAAAAAAAACTGACAAGTGTCAATAATCAAACACTTAAGTAATACTTTGCAATTAGTTAAATCTTGCTTAAAATGTGTAATAGTGGTAGGGTTTAAAATCTGCAAGAATTTCATTTTTAAGAAATTGAAACCCTCTTAAAAAAATTTATTTATCCTTTTTAACATTTTTGCTGCATTAGTACATTAACTAAGGACGATGGTTTCTGGCGCGGGTGGGTTTGTGCTTCAACCCTTTAAAAATCAAATTTAAACTGAATTTTTTTTAGGAAAATAATTTACAATGATTTAAGTGCGATTGCTCCCGAGCAATATTTTAAACAAATTACAATGAGGTTAGCGGAATTAAAAGCCGTTTCGGTGAGCATTCCATTAGCAGCTTTTGATTGGGGTTTTTCATGATTTACATTTTAGAGTCCCGACGATAGGAGCGCCCTTACTTCTATTCTGGAGAGTGCTTACCGTTTTGTTTTGGGTTCAATTGCAGGAGGTTTGCACAATTTAAATACTTCTTTTCTTTCAACTTGAAATTTATTGCGACATTTTAGCCGTGGGTGCGACTGCTGTTTATCCAATTGATTTGGTTAAAACGAGAATGCAAAATCAACGCTCAGGCTCTTTTATTGGTGAACTGATGTACAGAAATAGCATAGATTGCTTTAAAAAAGTAATTCGGCATGAGGGTGTTTTAGGCTTATACCGTGGATTAGTGCCTCAATTAATGGGTGTTGCGCCCGAAAAAGCCATTAAATTAACGGTAAAACTGACAACTCCACTTTTCTATTTTTCTTCTAAATGTGTTCTCTTAGGTAAACGACTTTGTACGTGATAAATTTTACGATAAAAAAGGAAATATAAAATTTTACGGCGAAGTTATATCCGGCGCTTGTGTAAGATAATCAAAATTTCAATTTTTATAAAAAAAAATTCAGTACCTGATGCTTTTAGGCAGGCGGCTCTCAAGTTATTTTTACAAATCCGTTAGAAATTGTAAAGATTCGTCTCCAAGTTGCAGGAGAAATCGCCGGAGGTGAAAAAGTACGAGCGTGGTCAGTTGTTAAAGATTTAGGACTTTTTGGTTTATACAAAGGAGCAAAAGCGTGCCTTCTAAGAGACGTCCCGTTTAGCGCTATTTATTTTCCAGCTTATGCTCACACTAAAGCTCGAATGGCGGACGAAAATGGTTACAATCATCCGTTAACTTTGTTATTTGCGGGTGCAATTGCCGGTGTACCTGCAGCATCTTTGGTTACACCTGCAGACGTTATTAAGACTCGTCTGCAAGTTGTTGCACGAGCTGGACAAACGACCTATTCGGGAGTATTGGACGCTACGAGAAAAATTTACGCAGAGGAAGGCTTTAGAGCGTTTTGGAAAGGATCTATTGGTGAGACCATGTATTTTTTTAAATTTGCCATGCTAACCTTCCGTTTTTAGCGAGAGTGTGTCGATCATCTCCCCAATTTGGTGTTACTCTGTTAACTTACGAAGTTTTGCAAAGATTATTTTATGTCGATTTTGGAGGAACGTAAGTTTCCATAAATTATAGGTGAGAAGGTAAAGTAACATTTTGTTTTTAGGAGACCAAGTGGTTCAGAGTTTACAATTCCAGCAGTTGGAATGGCTCTTGAAAAGAAACCAACTAATCCTAATCATATAGGAGGATATTCAGTAGCGTTGCCAATATTCTCTGGTATTGAAACTAAATTTGGACTTTGCTTACCCAAATTTAGTATACCAAATAAGGAGTAAGGTTTTAATGAGCATAACATTGGCGACAGCAACGGTTAGTGATATTAGCGAATTTAGAAAAGGTTTCATCTTTGATCTGACAAAGATTTATTGCTTTCTAGCCCACAATTTTAAACAATAGTTAAATTATGTCATAAGTTTCAATTTTTACCTTAATATTATTACTGCTAACGTTTTAAAAGTTATTTGTCTAAAAGTGATTTATTTTTTTAATGTAGTTAAATAATTAATATGGGGTACGTTTAGTTTTATTTTAATTACCAAAATCAACATTTCAAGAGTAAGATGAAGAATCAGAAGTGAGATTGACATTGCCTGTAAATTTTTTTGTTTCTGCATTTATATAACAAACTCCTGATAATGAACTGTTATTTTTTTTTATTTAAAAAGGATGCAGTTGTTTTTGAATATTTATTTGTTTATATGTAGGTAATATAGTTATTAATGACATTTTGTTAACGTTTGGACTTGTATATTTCGTTAACGTTATATTAAAATAAATTGAAAATAAATATTACTCTTTTTATGCAAAACGATACATATCATGCAAGGACTTGCTAAAATAGGAATAGTTGTATATTTAATTATTATACATATTAATGTACATTAAATGATAAAAAAACTATTTGAAATAAACAGTTTGACTTTGGATTGGTTGATTATTCTTATGGGGAAGTTGGTGTCTAAAAATATATACTTTTGTAAACGAAAGTTTGCTTTTGAGTTTGGAGGATTTCCCTTAATTTAGGTTTTCTAGAACATTTTCAACGTTAGGATTGAATCTCATTAAAATTTTTTCTCAAATCTCAAAGAAAGATAAAAAAATTAGAGAAAATGGTAAGTCGGCCAACCCCCTCCAAGTGTCTGCAACCTTGACGTGGTGAGGGGGCTTGTAGGTTTCGAGGCTGCGAACGTGGAACCCAGGACGACTGATGGGGGAGATCTCCTATTGGACGGACGGGGGGCGGTTTGAGGCCGTCCGGGACTTAAAACTCTTTGGGCCGGACTTGAGTCGTCTTCTTAAGGTTGAAGCGGTTGTAGTTGAGGGACCGACTAATTGACAGACACAAAGAACAAACCGTAAACCGCCTGTAGACTGCAAAGACTCTTCGTTTCTACGAGGATAGTAGTGACAAGGGGCACGGGGGTATTGGCTTAATCGCCTGTGCTAAGTGGATGAGGAACCACCATAAAAAACCTCCCAACTCCTACGGTAGGTGACGCCAAAGGGATGCAAGGCTGAGGGGTAGCTCAGTCACTAGTCACCAAACCTCGAGGCACCAGGCGAACCTCGTTGTATGTAGCCCCCGCTGTACATGGGGCTCTGTGCAGCGGTGATTTTCTTTCCCCATTATTCGTGGGACCAAATATGGAAACCAAGACAAAAAAACCAAGATTATCCGGGGCAGCCAAGAGGCGTTTGCAAAAGGAACGCCGAGAGGCCCTCGAGAAAAACATGCAAAGTGCAGGGACCTCCGGGACACCTACACCTTTGCCAAATATTAATGCCGGGGAAGGCACCTCGACAGGGGGACACAATAAGCGTAACCAGCCGTCGGGTAGCACTTCACCTAATACTAGGTCAAGTAAGAGGAGTAGGGTCGATGAACTAGATATCCGAATAGCCATTCGGCCTCAAGGATATCCGAACGTTGTCATCAGCTTTCCCCAAAGCTACCTCATCAAAAGGATGCTGCTCAATGCTCTTGATGAAATTAAGGAAGGTGGACCATCTCCGAGGTTCTCGGAAATGAGACTAAGGGGTGGCCTTCTTGTCGCCTCCTGTTTTGACCAGGCCACTAAGGACTGGGTGGAGCAGGTGTTGGCAGAAGGTACACCGTGGGAGGGAGCTAAACTTGAAGTCATTGACCCCGACTCTATGACAACAATAACATGGATTCCGGGACCCATTGAGGAACCGGAACATGTGTTAAACAGGCTTATGGTACAGAATCCAGGATTATATACCAGTACCTGGAAAGTAGTTGATCGTCAGCAAGACCTAAACGGGCAACAACTTACCATCATTATGGATGAGTGTTCCTGGAATAAAATCCGGGAACTGCAATACAAGCCCTTTCTGAATTTCACCAGGGTGAATTTTAAAGTACTGGAGTAAGAGGAGTGGTAGAGCAAATGAAGGTGTTACGTACTACTTTATAGTAGCCCCCAGCTGCCCCAAGTAGCATGAAAGTGGCAGACTAGAAGAGGTAATCGTAAGATCTTTTTTAAGTTTGTCCAAATAATCTTACACCACTGCAAGGAAACTTCGGCTGCCTTGCATGGGTACATAGAAAACAAAAATATAGCAACGGAGGTTTATATACACAGCTCAAAAAAACAGTAGGATTATACAAAGGACACTGCTGCTGAAAAAATTAGAATGTGGGGGGGGGGAGGAAGGAACTCCGTACCGCCTACTATGTGTATGTCATGTAATGTATGTCAAAAATGTAGTTTTCTATACAGACTTTTTTCCTGCTGTTTTTTAGTATTGTTATATTATATAAATAGTAAAATAGAGTAAAAATGTTGATTTTTATTTATTTAAAGCAAACCCATCTTCGGTTAAAACCTTGAATATACTTCAAAGAAATTTGTTATGTTGCTCGACTGTAGTTCAAAATATTAACATAAATACGTATAACATGGTCCCTTTTTTTTACCGAACAGTAAATTAGATAAGATAGATCATCCAAATTATTTAGCAAATGGGCACTAATAGGAGCTTATAATTATCATCTGGTAGAATTTGCCAGAAAAGGTGAGGATTGCATTTACACATTTTATTCTACAAAAAATTCCTCTTATGTTGGTATTTTAAAAGGTTTTCTTTTGATGTTCCTCATCATAATTTTGAATAAAATATTGTTTTTCAATATCATCAATAATGGTAGTTTATATCACAAGGACGTAAAGGGACGTTTTTTTTACCACGAGACGAAGTTTATGACTCGAGCCGCCAGGCGAGGGGAATAACAATAGCCGAGGGGTGAAAAAACCCTGGAGTCCGAGTAATATGAAAAACTTTTTGTTATTTTGGGGTTAATATCCGACAAGACGGATAATATCCGTTCGGACGTGTGTGTATTGTGTCTATGTTTTTGCAACAAACCGGTCTTAAGGTATAGACTAATCTCAATCTCTGACAGCTTTTACAATGTAAAAATTGCATGTTATCAGTTTAGTTTTTACGGGGAGGGGGGGGGGGGCAAAATGAGATCTCTACTACTCAATTGGGAGAGGGGCGTCGTAGACAAAAAAATTTACAAGGCTATTAAATAGATTTGAAAATTTTATTTTAACTTAAAAGGGGAGATGTTGTAGCGGCACAGACGATCCTGAGTTATATTTATTAATTTAGTGTGTTTGTGTTGGTAATTGTCAATGTAATTTGTTTGAAAAATTAAGTTAGGTATTTTTGATCACAGAAATTGTCTCAAGTATCGAGAACGAAACCGGTGACAAATCAGACACTCACCTTCTTATACTGTAGCCATTAGGTCATCAACATCAACTTAGTCTAGTGGTTGGAGGGCTAATGTTGTATCTTTCTGGTTTATTACCATCTACGGTTAGAATATTTGTTTAAATTTTCGATTTGGGAGGATTCCATCGAAAGGCTTAAATTGGGCCATAGGAGATTTTCTTCCGCCTCTTGACGTTGTTGGTTTGATGTAGATGGATCTGCGTGTCAAGCTATTGGAAGAAGTTGGTGTCATCTTTTATTGTGTAACTTATCAGAGCCTACATAAGTATCTTTTATTTTTCCAATTCGTACAATTGACGTATTTGTTCAGGCGTTTGTTTCAATTTGTGTAAACCATGGTGGTTATAATGTACTAGTTTTTTAGGAACACTTTTTGACAGCGTAACGTTTAATTCAACACCTGTGTGTATTATTTGTACACATTGTATGTTTTTTATCAGCAACATAAAATAGAGAGCTCTCTTTTTGGATCTCAGTTTTTGGGCATCCCTTCCATTAGTGATTGCATTTTCAGAGGACAGTACAGGGTATACAATTAAAAATGTGAATTTCTTTCATTTTGTAGATATATACAAGTTTATAAAAAATTAATTAGGTTTTTAATTACATGTCCGTATATTATTATATATAACCATCTGAGGAGTTCAAATGAGATCGAAATAAACTAGCAATTTATTTAAAATAATTTATAATGTAAATGTAATTATCTATGATATTATGTGTACAAGTAATAAATTTGTATATTACACGAGTAAATTACAAATTGAAAATTTCAATTATTTGCTTAAACATCTCAAATTTTAATATAATATGGAATAATATAGCATAATTACATACACAGTCAAAATTAATATTAATTTTACAAGTTAGAAAATATTAATAAATTAATATTGGGAACATTTTGAATTAATTAAAATCAAAATTTTTTATAATCTATTAATTTTAAGTATTAAAATATCTTCACAATTCAATAATAAAATACTCTAACGTTCACTTCAGCAACATAGAAACGGCAGCTTTAAAGGTCTTTAAAATTCCAAGTCTAAAAGGAATGAAAATTAATAAATTTTCTATACAGAGTTGAAAAGTTCAAATGTTGAGCTTGTACTATCTCGACAGAAGATGTTGTCAAATAATTTGTGTCGTGGTTCAAATTTCACGTTACTCTGTAGTTTACTAAGTAAGTAATGACTTCAAAGTTATTGTAGAACTGCATGTCGTTGAGTAATTATTAATATCGACTACTTTTTTTGTCACTAAATTTCCAATAAGATTTTATCTGAACCCAACATTTTGCCTGTACTTGGCAGTTACTAATCATTTATGGGGAAGTATTTGTGCCACATTTCCAATAAATGCATTAATTCAGATCAATGATTATCAAAAGCGTAGGCGGTTTGTCAAAATTAACACATGCAATCAGTCAATATTATGCTCCAATTGGCTGAACAAAATGCATTGAGTTGTGCACTTTTTATGCATCACATGGCAAGTTATTATTATTAAAGCCCTTTTAATCATTTCTCTTTGAGGCTGTCTTTTTATATAAGCGGGACAACAATTTTAATTAGATTAGTTTGTAACCCAATTTTGATTAACTTCTAATCCACTGTAAGGCAGTTAAAATGATTACAATTCGAGTGCTGTTAGCAGTGCTGACAATCGCAATAGTACGGATCGAAGGAAATTGTAATAATTCAGCGACAGATGATTTATTAATGCGTTTAACGGAATTTTCCAAATTTGTGTTAAAAAGTTGTGCGATTGTAAACCACCAGGATTTTTCAAAAACATATCATTTATTAAAAAATTGTTTCGAAAAACGCGCATTTTCCAGTTTAAATCAACTTTTTAAAACGGAAGCAATTGAAGTATCTAAAGGGATAAAAATTGTTAAAATTGCAGACAATTCGAATATCACGAGGTAAACAAATTTTTATTAAAGCTTTTTATTAAATACTTTATTTATTAGGTGCTCATAAAAAAATTATTGCGTGAAACTTTGTATTTACGATTATTGCTTAATTTAGCGGCAGTCGCAAAAGCGATATGAAAGAAAAACACAATTATTAATGGTAGGTAGTTAAAGTGAGACTAAACCCACATATTTCTTTTAGGAAGTCGGAAAATATTGTTTTGGGAAATAAAAGGAAAAACCTTATGCTTGATAAACTCTTGGAAATATTTCATACTTACGCAGTAAATATTAATTTGGCTAAATTTGTCGATTACAATTCAACTGCAGTTGTGGAGGGTAAGATTGTGAATCTTCTTTAGTTCGAAGTCTACTTCTTGGTCGTTTATTTTTATTTTGTGATATTTGCAGGACGTCGGCGTCGTCGACACAGACATAACATGATGGGACCGCTTGTAATGTTTGGATTCGTTTCAATGTTGATGATTTTGATTCCAATGGGTTTTAAATTTTTAACTGTGCTTGGAGCAAAAGCTCTGTTATTGGCTAAAATGGCGTTAATTTTATCATCAATTCAAGGTCTGAAAAAGGTTGCTACAAGTGGAATTAATTATGGTTTATATCAATCACCACAACCACATCATTGTAAGTTAACATGAGCTTACTCAAAATTATTTTGATCAATATTTAAAAATTGCAAAACTGAGTTTGCAGTTTTTATTTTGTTTTCATTAGATTCAATATTTTTTAAAGTTTTAATTTTATTTTAGTCGAACATGACAGACATGGATTTTTAGACAGTCTATCAGATGAACAGATGGATTCATACCATCACTATCAAAGAAGTTAATTTTACCTTTCTTATTGTAATTATTTATTAAAAATTATCCAATTGGTTTATTATTTTCTTAATGTGAAGGAAATCAGAATAAAATTAACATCCTCATTTATTGATTTAATTTGCTTAAAGTTTAAGTTTGGTCTATTGATAATAAACTTGACGCATATTTGTATACCAAGCCCAGCTAACTTTCTTTATAAAGATATGAAAATGAAGTTTTAGTAATAAAATTACCTAAAGCAATTCAGAATGAAAAAGGTTAAGGGGCATGGGTCGGTCATAATATTAATAGTAACTCTGTATAGAACATTGGATAGATACGAGGAGAGAACGAAACAGAAAATTTTATTTAGTCTTTTTATTTTTAGTATTATCTCTTGGAACATTTTGTTAGTTCGTTGAATTAATTTTTCTATACCTTATGAAAATTCATCGCTCTCTAAATGACTTCCTCAAAGTTATTTTTGCAAATTTGGAACTTGTGGTGGGTGACCAATTTCCTGGAAACCTCATGACGTCTAACTCATTGCAATTCTCACTTGTGAACAGGTGCATTGTCTTGCAGTATAAATATGAATTTGATCAATTTGTATCTTTTGTTTGATTTAATTTCTTCTTTTAAGCTATAGTTTAAAAGTTTTTTATTTTATAAAGTAGTACTTTTAAATTTATTTAAAATACTGGCAGCTTTGCCCATGAATTATATTTCTCTGAATTAATTTCTGCGTAAACTTTAGTTAGCAGAGACATCAGCTGAAATAACAGGAAACTGTTTATTATCCTTTTAGTTAGAGCTGTTTGACCTAATAATGTTATCGTGTATTTATGGCATGTTGAAACACAGACATATAAACTGAAATTGAAAATAGAAATGTAACCAAAATTATAGGTTTGGACAATTAACTATCGAGAAATTAACTTTTAAAGTTAAAGATTTATCCATCCAATGAAGAGTCCTGTGAGGAGATCGCCTGGCTAATCGAGGTGGAGAAGGTTTAGTAATGATTTGGACTTGTTTTTATTTGTCATGAGCAAATCCAAAAACAATACCAAGCTGATTGGATCAAGTTTAACTTTTCTTTTCACTACATTTTCTTTCAAATAAATTTGTACGTGATACCTAACCCTTACGTGCAGTACTTCTCGTATTAAGTTAGACATTCTATTTTAAATCAATTAAACGTGTATGAAATCACCCCATGCTGTTATTCTTAATTAGATTTATTTGAAAAAACTTAGTGCTCTTTATCCGATCCGGGCTTAATTATTATTAGACACAGTAGCTTGATCTTGTCACATGGCGTTCGAAAAATGTGATGTAAGGAAGAGGTGTAATGTATTATAGAATAACTTCCTACGCTTTGTTGCTTATTATGGAAGTAACAAATATGATCCTGCTGGTTTAACCACATTTCACCCTGTTGAGATATTTTCATATAAAATTATTAATATCCGATGTCTAAGTAAAATTGCGATTGGTTTCTGATATGCACTATAAATAAACTAACATACAAAATTAATAAAATCAGTTTAATTAAAATGGAGGTTTTCACGTTGTAATTTGATAAACCATTTTAATTAGAAGGGCAAACAAGGTTTTGGGTGTTATTTTCACATATGTAGGTGAGTTGGCGTAGTTTCTTAGAAGTTAGATTTACTTTGCGACGTAGTGTAAGTAATGACCAGGACGGTTCTATATTACCACAACGCAATATTTTAGGTGAGTGATGTTTTCTATATTTTGTCATTTTACAGGATCTCCCTGTAAAACAATTTTATGTATGCAATCCCCTCAGGGGTTAATTATTTATGATACCTTATTAAATTAATTTTTTCAAGTTTTATCATAAAATGGTCATAGCACCGAAAATATTAATTTTTAGGTGTAATCATTTAGGAATTTTTTAAAGATCGTAAAATTTGCGTCAATTTTTCTTTTAAACCATTATTGCCTAGGATCAGCGGTTTTCAAGTTATACATTAAATTATGCAAAGAAATGTTAAAAATTTGAAATTTTTTTGCGTTTCTTGCATATCCTTTATTTTTTAAATCAGTGAATCGTACAGCTCTTGATAGGGGATAAGGGAATATGTACAATTTAACAAAAAAGTTTACGTTCCAGTTATGCATTTGTTATGAGGTAAATATTACGAAAAATATAAAACCATGCAGTGCCAGTGGAACTTCTTTTTGACGAAATTTTTGAAAGTAAAAGCAAGACATTAAAAATCTGATTGTCTTTTCCAAGGCTCGAAATATGCGTCATGATCATGATATTTCCTTCTTTCTTAACTTCACTTCCATTTTTATTATCTTCCATGCTAATAATCGATTGTTGTTAATCGAACGTCGTTTCTGTACGTTTCAGTCAGTTAAAAGTGGCAATTTGAGTCCATCTAGATTTTTTTAATGACTTTGAAATCAGCATTTCAAATTAAATTTTTTTGGATTTTTAATTTCGGATAAAAACAAAGGACGTTAATCGTGAGCGACTTTTAATTAGTCTAATTTAAATACTCGTCTAAAATAATTCGTTTTTGGTACTAAAACTTTGTTCAAATGTTAAGTAAAAGCTTTAACAATGCCGTTAATAATTTTGTTCTGTCAAAAAAAAATTCAAAAGCTTTTATTTTTTGTTTTTTTAAACGTTAATATCTCATTAATCTCATGTGAATTAAAATTAATTTCTTAAAATGTAGAAATTCTTCCTTGCAAATCTAACTTGTATTTGTTATTAAAGGCGGATATAACTTTGATGGTGGCGGGAGGGGGGGAGAAGGGAAGAGACAAAGTTACTCTTTTCTTAAATAAAATAAAAAATAACTAAGCCAATGTAATGATTATCGAATTACAGAGAACTTTTCTGGTTGGAGTGCGAGATTTAGAAATTACTAACTAACTTCAAAAGTTTATGCTATCTTATAAATTTTAAAATAATTTTGTTTGTTTTAACCAAAATTCATGAATTCTTTTTAATGCAATTTTTCTTCTTTCCGGTAGTCGGGTAGGGGGGGAAAGAGGTTTAATTTCTGATAACAAGGGAGTATTTATGTAAGTTTAAAAAATGCACACGATGTTCACATGATATTAATGGGTTATTCGCCAAGTGGGATAAGAAATTAATAGGTTTTTTTTTAATTTCTTAGTGAAAAGATTATAAACGTTGCTTTTACCTCAAATTCGCAAATTAAAATACCAGAAATTAATGTGTAGCAAGTCAAAATTCCAATAAATAAGTAGGTAATGTATAAGAAAAAACATATTTTACTGTTGATCACCATGTAAAACTTTTTTTTATAGCTAAAAATAGAAATTTAAAAATTCATTTAAATGTAAACTCGTTGAAAAATGTGTTACGCATTAAAGTTGTTTGATCGAAAAATCTTATTAAGGATAATAATGTTATAAATGCACTCAAAGTGTAAATGCATCCCACGCTTACTCATCGTAGTATTTGAATATAATTTAGTTCTTGGTATATGTACAGAAAAAAATGCTTTTAACAATTTCCAGATGCTGATACAATTTAAATGTTATTGAGCAGGCACTTTTCAATTCGTTTTTAAGAATAGCTTTCCGAGAAAGAAATTTTAAGTGAATCAAACTTTAAAGCAATTAAAAGAAAATTGGAAGCAAAATAAGGTGTAGTTTACCAATAAACAATGTAGGTTACTCAAACATTAAGAGCTATTATAATTAAGTGTAAATCTAATATCTCTAAGGTTATTGCAAAAATGATAGAAGACACGTACTAATAAATGACAATTGTTTGTTTAAATTATTCAACTAAGCTGACCAATTCTTTATACAAATAGGATATGAATATTAATGGGGGTTTATATTCACAATCCACCTACATTTATTCCGATTTTCATATCTTTTCCAGATATATACGTAGATCTACCTGTGCTTAGTTAATTTTATAACTTAATCAATAATTTAAATTAAACCAATTATTTCTACAAAGGACATTTTTTAAATGCTACGTTAATATTATCTCTTTGCATAAATTTCAAAGGATCGCTTAAATAAACGTCGAAATAATGCGTTAAAATAAATAAATTGGTTATTTTAACAAGAATAAATTATTTCAGTTAGAATTGGAAATTCTTTAAGGACACTAGGCAATCCAAAAATCGATTTTTTTTTATTTAATTTTCTGTAAGTACTATCCTTCCTGAACAAAATACCGTTTAGTTCATATGAAAATTCACAAAATTGTTGATTTGGTAAGCGAAAAGGTGGAGCGGTGCATGAACTGGATGTCAGTCTACCGCTGGTAGCAGAGCGGAGACCGTTACTCGGACGACTGTAAAGTTACGATATGAGCTCTTTATTGTAATATATTATTATAATTAAATAGGATGTATTAAAATATATAAAATTTAATAATTTATTATATGAAATTTTTTGTAAAATTCAAATACTTCGATAAATGTAGAAAGAATCGTAGATATCTGCATGATTGCCTTTCCAGAGGGTTTAAGACCTAAATATCATGTTACATAGGGTTGTCCTAGGTCGTTAGAATAATGGTTTGGTCTTTACTTTAGAACAAAAAAGAATATTAAAAGAAATCAGTTGTGAGTTGTTCACATTGAGATCAAAATTGTTGTCATATTGTAACTTTACTTCATTTTACTTGTGTTAATAATAAAAAAAAATAACAAAAATAAATTTTACAATAACGGTCTGATGCCGAAGCACTACTGCAAACATAATTCTATGCATCTGGATAGTTTTAAAAAAGGTAAATATGAGTAAAATCACTTTTATCAATAAAAAAACTTTGAACGCGTTTTTCTCGACTTTTTATTTTCATTTGGTTTTTACATGATTCCAAAAAAACGGAGGTCTCTGGTGACTTGAAAAAGATTGAAGACACGTAAAACATGTGTAATTTGGGACTGAACCTCCGAAATAATCCATAAAAATTCGAGATTTTCCAAAAAAAATTGAAAAGTCGCGATTTTTACGTGCAATTATAAAAAAATCGCATTTTTATCGTAAAAATCGCGGTTTTTCGTCTACTACTTAAATAATTCCCATTCGATCGTTCTAATTTTAGGTTCAGTCCCAAACTACGTATCTTAGGAAACTAAAAACCATTTGTAGAGTCGAAAAAAATTAGTTCCACGAACGACAGCATGTAAAAATGGAAAATAAACACGTATATACGTCGCAGACTGTGCCGCCATTTTTTATGTTCCTAAGGGCTTTATAGTATAATTTTTATTATCATTTGTATATCAATAAACATTGGTTAAAATTACATTTGTGTATCTGCATTCTTTCTATGTTAAAATTAATAAAAACAAGAGCGCGGATTTTGCGAATAACGATTGCCTAGTACCCTTAATGGATAATTTTTTTGAGCTTTAAAAAATTTTTTAAGATTGTAAAATAAATAAAAACTATTACCGAGTTTGTCGTAGATGTGATTACCATTAGATCTTACAATTCAACAACGTAATTTACTTGTTAGTTGTTTACAAAAAAGTCCGTACTGTCATATTTTTATCTTTAAGTATTGTTATTTATCATGAAGTTTGGTTAGTTTGGGGATTACCTGTTAGTTTAATTTTCGTCGTAATAAACCAAAAGTTTTTCTTTCTAAAAGTAATAACAACTATTAATTTTAACGAAAATTGGGGACAACTTTGGAATATCGATAAAAATGCCGTTTTGGCAGATTGTACCTCTAAGTCTGCTGTGAGTTCTAGAACAAATTAGCATTATTAAAACGGATATGATTCACTCTCACTATTTCGCCATCTATTAAGATACATCAAGGTTTACAAACAAAATTATGTTTATATTTGAGTAGCCTTCGTATGTAATATGACAAATCAATTTGGTGATGTTTATTTTGTGCAGTGGAAAGTTTGATTTACTATTTGAAAACTAATACAAACGAAAATCGATGCCATTATGTTTGCAACACACCGCATAGCAGGCTAATAGAACGTTCATAACTGAACGTTGCAAGGAACACTATAAGTACCCTCGAGGAAGAGAAACCGAGAGCAAATAGAGCGAAAAATCGGAAGTATATTTGGTCTTGTTCGTGTATCGTTACATACACACCAAATTATTCTTCTACAAAAATACAACGTAGACAATAACAATTACTGAAATTTCAAAGCAAATATTGTGTTAGCACTACTTTTTCTAACTTATCAAATAATTTTAAGAAGTTCGCATATTAAATAAAATTGTTTGTTAGAAAATTTGTGACGTTTTGTCACATTAGTGCTATAATTTATTAGGATCATATTTATGTTTTATTAAGATAAAGTAGTTCGTATATTATAATTATTTTGTAAGTGTTTAGTTTTAGTACCTAGAGAAAGGATCAAAATCCTTTACATTTTATTGAGGAATTAAAATCAAAAAGTTCGAATAAATTAGGTTTTGTTAATTAATATTTACGCTTTTCTTTCTTTAAATATTTGTGATTGCCAATCAATTTTTATTGTGAAGTTTATTAACGGTGAGTTTATATTAACAATAAGAATTTTTAAATCCATGGACAGAATTTTTTTATTTTCTTCAAGTTTCTATTATTGAAAATTGAATTAATGCTTTTCCAATTTATGAATTATTGACGTCATTGCTATTATTTTTGTATTTTCTTGTTCTACGATTAAACTTTATGTGATTGAAATCAAAAACATTTTTAGACAGCAAAAATAAATTTTAAATTAATTCCGGATTTTTCAAACTGTTCTTACTTAAAAATTTCAAAATTAAAAACTTCAAGATTTGTTTACTTAAACGAAGCTGAGCGCTATTGTACACCAAAAGCAATTTTATCTAGATTATAGTAATTTATGATTTCTTAAAACTTTCCATTATAATAGTACTACATCTTATTGCCAAAGTTGTTCATAAATTAATAAAGTTTAGAAAAATTTAATCGAGTTGGTCGTTCATGAATATAATTTGAAATTCCTGTAGACTAGTAAAGATACAAAGAAATTTTGTTACGTTGCAGTTTCATTATTTTATAACACGCAGTTCATTTTTAGAATCAAAAATCCTATTAAATTAACCTCTCATAAAATTATTAATGGAATAGCAAGAAAAATTTATTGCGGTGATGGTAGGGGGCAGAGCAGACACATTTTAACATCATCATAGCACTATAACTCGTTGAGGGTCTTCGCTGACCATTATAATATCAAATGGCTTTCATGGCATTGCATTTATTTACCAACGACGGGTTGCCAGCCCGAAGCAAAAACCCCCAACTTGGAGGACCAGAAAGACGGCCAAAATAAGTTTTAAATTTTTTGTACTACGTCCGGAGTTGAACCGGGTTCTCGTATTAGCAGCCTGTACGCTTAATCTCTATGCTAATGGCCGCTTCATTTTAACGGTGTGTTTTAATTTTTGAACAGATTTTAATATATTACAAGAAAATAATTATTATTATTTGTTTATTACGGTCTTGCCTTAATATGCGGGGTTAAAAAATACATAAAATGTTATAAAATTAATTTATTTTAGTGTCGTGTAATGATTTTTTTGATAGGCACCAGGTAGCCCAATAAAAGTAAAAACTGAAGGAGAAGTTTTACTAATAAGTGTAGTGACAAGTTTGCATTGTAAAATTAGAGAAAAAACAAAACAAAATATATATCAAATTTTAATCCAGAATAAACCAGGTTAATAATGTAAAAAAAATGCAATTCAACTCACCTCACGTAACTGCAATTTATTTCCAAGCAAAGTATAGCTGTAAAATAAAAACCGACTACAAAATTAACAAAAATTTAATCATTCACGGAGTTTCAATATCCTGCATTAACGGGATGGATTAATTTTATTATCTCAACTCAAAATAAGATACATTTTTTTAAATTTTTCATTACAATTCTTTTGGATAACTTTCTTAATACAGTGCCCTTTAAAAAATTAAACTAACTAAAAATTCAATTTTCACACAATTTTCTGAGCGGTAATGTAATTTATTAAAGACTGATTTTTTTTAAATTATTGTAACCTTTCTGTAGTTCTTTATGTTTTATTATAATTTTCCATTTTCTTCTATTGCTTGTAGAATCCTTGACACTGGAGATGTCTGTATTTCTTCTTTAATAATGGGAAGTCATTATTATGTCAGTCGATCTCTTCCTTTTTGAAAGTTTTTTTCGTGAATCCGCTTTTAACAAAGGAATTACATCTTATGTGATCTAATATCTTCTCAAAGTAGGGGCAAATAAAGATGATAATACGAGGTTATTTTGCGCGATGTTGATGATTAAAACTGCTCCGGTTTCACTAAAATGGAATACGATAGTTCGATAGTTATATCTTGCGGTAGGTCTATTGGATGTTTCTAAAAGCTGCTTCATGCATAAGTCATTTCGTAAATCTTAGAATATAAGGGTTACTGGGTTAAATTTCAGAAGTTTTGAAACAATCACAATTATTTGTGGACTGTTTCTCAAGATTACACAATTACCGAACTTCCCCTTCAATAGATCAATCGTTAGACCAGCTGTGTAGCATGTGGCACTAATTTGTGGGAACTACATATCGCCGATGTCAAGTCCATCTAATTCTGGCCAAAAATAGTCTTCCAACATGACACGATAGCAAACTCCATTGACCGTAATATGGCGATCATTCTCATCTACGAAAAAATACGGACCAATCACACTTTCTGCATAAAATTTACACCACATGGTCACTTTTTGTGGGTGAAATGGAATCTCTTGAAGCACGTGTAGGTTTGATGCTGTCCAATAACGCATATTATTTTGTTTATTGACAAAACCTTTAAGTCAAAAATGAGCTTCTCATCTTTTTCAAAAAAAAGATTTTCTTTAAACTTTTGCAAAGCTTAATCGGAGAACTTTTGGGGCTTCAAATGATCAAGAGACTTCAGTTTTTGAGTTAATTTGAACTTGTAAAGTTGTACAGGTGTGGAGTAAGATCTTTACGCAAAAATCGCCACAATGTGGACTGAGAGATTTGCAATTTTTGTGAACGGCGTGGAAGCGACTGATTTGGCTCATGTTGAACTAAAGCACTCACATCTGCAATAATTTCGATACGTTAATTAGTGCGGTGTCTGACTGGAACAAGACCATTAAATGGTGAATATGTTGACTCAATTTTATCTTCTATACCACTCACAGTCTGTCTGATTAGGACAATTATTACGACCACAATTTAGGGCAAGCGCTCTTAAAGTTGCGACTACGGACTTAGGATTTTGGTAGTAATTTTTAAACGTTGCTTGTTTGTGAACTTTACCATGAAAAAAATGTAAACATGACTAACGTTTCCACATTGACAGATCATAAAAAATTTTTAAGGATGCTTTGGTATTAAAATACAAAATTGTTATGTCCTTATTGAAAAACCCTTTACAAAATTTATAAATCTGCCTTACTTTGTCTCACTATTCCATTTATCTCCATCTCACCTGCGATTGCTTACCAACTGATGAAGCATAAATTGTAATTACTTCAATAGTCCACAAATAATGTTGAGGTGGAGAGGCTAAGATTTGGTCACTCCAATTTGACATGGGGACTCTGTTGTAAATTGCATGATTATACGGAAGCTAAGTAAGGAAAGCAAAAATCATACAAAATTCTGCAGAATGCAGTCGTTAAAATTTAGTAATGAATATTAAATCGCACCTTTGCAAGAAATATCATTAAATCAATTCAAATGTTGTAATTTTACTTGCACTTGTTTCTCAACCATAATTTGTCTCGCTATTTCAAAAAATTTTCAGGCCGGTTTGGTAAATTAATAGTTCATCGCCTTACATTTTGGCTAGGGGACATTAATTAGCTAATAAAAACAAAAACTATACTTTAAATTATCATAAGACAAATTACCTGCAATGGTTGTATCCCAATAACCTCGCTGGAACTGAAGATTGAATTACATTTCCTGAAAGTACGATAACAAAAATACCGGAGATCTTGTTTTTCTACGTCTTTGAAATGCAAAAAAAGAGAATCACTCTCAAAGTAAAATTACCACAAAAAGAAATTCTTGAATGTTGAGAATCGGAGAAACAAATTAAATAACTATTTTATATCCGTTAACTACTTTCAAAATTAAGTAAATCAAAAACAACGTTGCTGCTAGAATTGAAAAAAGAAAAACAAATTTACAAGATGGTGGTGACTACTCTTATGGCTTCACATATTACGAGCGACACAAATTATATATTAAATCCAAAATAAATTGATGTCCTTTGTCAAACATGCAAAATATTATCTGAAGTTGTCTCGGGACAGATTACGAGTTATCGTGGGATGTCTTACAGGACACTGTAAGCTAAACAAACACCTGTACACTATGGGACTGGTTGAAAGCCCATTATGTCGCGATGTGAAGAAGAAGATGAAACAGTGGAGCATGTGCTTTGCAACTGCCCAGTGTTAGCATCGAAAAGAGGATCCATGTTAGGGAGCTTCTGGCCTAGCATGGCCAGTATTAGTGGCACACCGCCCTCTAAAGTACTCGAGTTCGCCCTGAGTTTGGGGTGGCTTGAGGAATAGAAGGCTAGTAATACTCAGACAAACTCACACAAACTTAAGCTTTTAAATCGGATCCATAGTACTATCTTTGGTTTCCAGCGTTACCTCAATCCTTTCACTCCTCAAGCCATTCCAGCTGCAGAATAAACTCAAGGATTTTGGCAGGCGGAGTGTTACTGATTCTGACCATATCGGACCAGAAGTCTCCCAACACAAATCTTCTTATTGAAGTTAAGAGGAGCATTTTTTTCAGGGCTTTTTTAATTTAATCAACAGATGGCGTCTACTTAAATATTTTTATAAAATAAGAGGAATTTGCTATATTTAAAATATAGCAAATTCGTTAAGATAATACTATTCTATAAACAATATTCTTGATCTTAAGCAATTTTGAGTTCGTATTGAGTATGTCAAAACACACTCACTTACAAAAAAATATAATTAAACTTTAATTATGAATTGTGTTTTTATAAATAAATATTACGAACTCAAAGTAGCTTAAGATCAAGAATATTGTTTATAGAATAGTATTATCTCAACGAATTTGCTCTATTTTAAATATAGCAAATTCTTCTTATTTTATAAAAATATTTAAGTAGGCGACATCTGTTGATTAAATTAAAAGAGCCCTGAAAAAAATGCCTTTCTTAACGTCGGACAGTAACAAAGTAAATGTTCACTGTTTTCTCCTTTTCGTTGCATCTAAGACATATAGAGTCATCTGCATACCCCAGCTCTGGATAGCTTTCGATAGTATCTTGCATGTTTCCAAAACATCTTCTAATTAGAACCATTTATCATTTATTCAAGTTTAGATGCACTTGATATTAGGTTCTATGAGCATAATAATTTATTGTTTAACGTTCAATAGGTGCTTGCTAGGCTGGCTTTCAGATGTGCCTGTCATCCTTTTTTTGTTAATAATGGCAATTAATCAACCCAGAGAGACCGATGGCTTAACGATTCCTCTGAATCATCAAAACGTTTGACTCTTCCAGGGTTTGAACACGGTACTTTGTGTTAGTAGCTGGTGGTGCGGTTATTGTGGTTATTTAACTTGAAATTGTTTAAATTTTAATTACTATTTATTTGACAAATTAAGAAGTCTCATTCTTTCGATTATTATTAGTGAGTGTAGTGGTAGGGCGGTCAAAAGTTTAGAACCGAACTAATCCTCGTGTTGATATCCCACTGTCCGAATGCCTCTAGCATTGTGTTAAATATTTGCCAACTGCAAATTTTATAGTGACCAAATTTCAATAACTAAAATAAATTGAAAATATAATCGAATTATTAAATGTTTGTTCACAGACATTTCGATTATAAGAGCAAAAGAGAAAATTAACTCGAAGAAAATTTAATTTGGTTAAGTAAATGAATTTGCACTTTAACTACATTTTAAACACAATTCTAAGTTCTTCTCGAAAAGTTTTCGTTTTGTTAGAATAATAGATAATAAAATACGTAATTAAGAAAAGCACCGCTGCATGTGAAAATATCTTTGAATTTTCTTCAAGTAAAATAAGAGATATATACAAACTAACTAAATAATTTTTCGTCGTGTAATTTTTAAATTATTTTTTGGAGTTCAACTCAGAATCTTTTACTTTAAACGTTGGTTGTTTTGTAAGAAAACAATTTTCATGGCTGTTGATGGATCGTTTGTCTTTGTGATTCAACGAAAAAAAGTAATTGGTATCACCGGAAACGACATGTGAAAATGTTCATGTTTAAAAAAATTTTCAAACTTTCCTATACCTAACCTAAAATATATAACAGTATCAGTGAAAATTTTTAAAAAATGAGGAATTATTGTGACTTCTTCCTATCCACCTATGCAGAAAATATTCAATAAAATGTAACATTTTACTTTATTTATGGTTACGATATTTTATTTTGACATAGAAGTAGATAACATTTATTTACAAATTTATTGACCTACTCGCAGGTATGACAAAAATTAAATTTTGTATTCAAATGGAACTTCTCATCCAAAATTAATGCTTTCTTAATAGGTAATTCCAATAACGCAACAAAAAATATTTTTTGTAAAAGTAAGCGAGTAGAAATTTTACGCCCTATTTCTTAAACATCTCATTAGACTTTCATGAAAAGCTATTTGATTTTAATTAAAAGAGACACTAAAGATATTGTCAATTTCAAATTGCATATTTAATTAATGATAATTGTTTGATCTTCAAGAATTAAATGAACTATTCAATTATTTTTATGCGGTTCATGTGAGTTAATTGAGTTTTCAGTAAAATCTTTTTAAATTACTTGATTTTTGTTAATGTAATTCGTCTGGTTTTGAGTTTTCCAAAAAATTGCGTTGCAGTATCACAAGAAAACAATTAATATATTATTACGATTTCTTATGTACTATATTTAAAATATTACACAGTTTCTTTAAGTGGTTCTTAAAGTGGTTACTAATAAATATTAAAATTCATTTTCTTTAAAATACATCATTTGAGACTTAGTGGCTTTTCCCAGAAGGTTTACGATATTACGCATCGGAATGCATTAGTGACATTTCTTATTAACATAAAATCTTGATTATTATTTGTTTGTGAAAACTGGATTAGCAAAAACACCGATAGTTGTGATATTCAAGATGATTTATCTTGAATATCACATGATGATGTAAATAGATAATTATATAATCATTAGCAGAGATATTAGAAGTTAGTAAGAAAACAATTAACGGCAAAATTAACTTATAAAAAGTTTGTTCAGCTCAAATTATACGTAATTTCTTATACTAATTGTGTAAATACAATTAGCAAGCGAAATGTTATTTTTAAGTGAATAATGTTTGCAGAATCAGCATATTATTTACAGAATTAAGTTAGAGGTATTTTCGTTACATAATAATATAGCACTAAGAACTAAGTAATAACAATGGAGTACACCTGGACAGAATTTCATTTATTTTTTAAGTTTGGTTCTGCCGCCTTTTTTTTTAAATTATGACGAGTTTACAATTTTGCTGTAATTCTTCGTCGTCACTTATGTTTACACAGGTTATGAGCCCACTTTCAGTATTAATAATTGGTTTAGTAGGTAGGGTCATAAGTTCAATTTTCGGGTTTTTAATAAATGCATTTTAGTTGATAATAATTAGGTAATTATCTGCATCATGGTGTGAATTCTCTAAAGCCAGAAACTCTAAGGCCAGGTTTACGCTTACTCAATTACAAAAATAATTTGAAAAAATGTTATAAAGTGCATAAAAATTCATTAATGCCAGGAAATAAAAACAATTATTTTCAAATTCAAAAGTGGGAAGGTTTAATATTTCAAATAAATAAAAATGATAAAACAAATATTTATAGCTTATTCCATATTTTTAAAAATTTTATATTTACCAACAAAGTGTTTTCAAAAATTCCACTTTGCTTTCAAAATTGTTTCACATAATTATTGTAAAATATGCCCCATCTAGTTTTGAAATTTGTAAAATATTTATACATAGTATCCTAATTCCTACGCAAATGTTTAAAAGAAGGGCAAATTAACAGTAATCAAATTAACAGTAAGCGTGGGTTATAACTTAAACATTTAGAATTTGTAGAGTATTATTGAAGTAATCCTACCGGTTTTGGTTTGCAACAGAAATTCTAATGCGAAATATTGAGTTAAATTGCTTTGTTTTAAGTCTGGTGGCGAGACTAAACCAAAAATTTTCTTTACACTCGATAAAATAAATGACATTTAAGTATTTATAAAGTTATAGCCGATGATCCTCAACCTCTAGTAGCTTGATGTGATCGCTGCTTCAGATAGAGGACGAAAATTCTGAGTTTTTCTGAGCTTGTAGATTATCCGATTTTTTCTTAAAGTTATCCAAAAATTTGTTGTCTATTTTAATAACCTATATAAGAATTAAACAAAAAGTTTGAATCAATAAATCATTCAAATCCAAAAAAAAAAATTTTGAAACTTTCTGTATCCTAAAAAATTTTAAGAATTTAATTTATAATTTTAGTGTTTCTTAGATTTTTTATTTACACCATTTTCAGAAAATTTAAAAGCGTTTCTAGGTGTTGGAAATAGTTAAGCTTTAGTAAAAGGTTCACTTAGCAAACGTTCAAGCTTATCCTAATTTGAATTTTGTTCACTTCAATCATACGCTCGTATGTATACTTAAACAAGAATTTATACAATAAGAAATATAAATAGGTATAATAAAATACACAATATTTATAGATTTTCTGTTTGATTTTCGGATTTTAGAAAATAAATGAAGGGACCATGCGGAGATCTAGTGTAAGAGCAAAGTGGATGTCAACGTCAAAAATCACGTAATTGATATTTCAGCTAAAAAATATACCTTATTGTTCCATTATCTTCTTCTTTTAACTTTGTATATCATTTTTTGAAAATTTCTTGAAATTTAGGTTTTCTACACAAAAGTCCATAACAACATATTATTATTAAGTATTTTAGAAATTAATTCTCTTAACACAGAAGCAAATTTAAAGGCACTTTACGATTTAATAGTATCAAATAAACAATTACCGCTGACAAAATTAAAAATACTTACATAATTCAAATCCGGAGATAAAATTGAAACCAAATTATAACAAAAAGGGAGCAAATATCTAAAAAAAATATTAAGTACAAATGACTCAAGATTTCCAAAAAAAATTTATTGATTTTCAAGTAAATGTATAAAATGTTTTAGGGATATTTACCCCTAGCTACTAGCACAATTACTTGCCAATCAATAACTAAACTTATCATCACATTTATGCAAATATAAATAATTTATAGCGCTTCAAATATCACGTTGTTGCAGCTTATTTCAATATTTAATATTCAAATTAATTACGAAGAATGAAGTTTACCGATAAAGAAGAAATAAAACTTAAGCGTAAAATTATTATTTTACGTAATAAATGTATGTAAATAAAAGCAAATTAAGACAGGCATTAATTTTGTAAACACCGAAAATGTTGTATCGTTGCTTTTTTTTTGTAAAAAATTTCCCGGAAGGCGTGAAAGTTTAAATTTAAAATATAATTTTTCTGAACTTTATTCAAATTTATACATACTTGGACATTTTATTTCATCTTAACAAGAAAAATTTCCATAATATTTAGGAAAACATTAAAGGTGTAATTTAAAGTGTTGTAAAGGTTGATAAACCCTAAAATTTGCAATTTTGAGTCACGCAAATATTACTAATGGTTTGTTTTATATTTATTCTAGTGATTTGGGAAAACTGTGAAAAGTAGAAAATATGTGATTATAAATAAAAAGCGCGGCGCATCTTTGGGTGGTGTGGCACTATTTAAACGAAGGGCGCGCCATAAGGGTTCACTACGCGTCGCGACGTTGGACCTACTTACACCTGTTACAATGTACCAGCTGACCGTCGCGACGCTTTCCTGTTGGATTCTTGTTGTTATGGGACACTTGTTTCTTCCATTCACAGAAGTAAGTACATTTTAAATATTTTTTGTTTTTAAAAACTTACACAAACTTTTGTAAATTTTGTCTTTTACATTCTTATCCAATTAAAATTAAATATCAAAGACTGAACTTTATTTTAAAATGTTAATCAAAGCACAAAGTGAATAAAATCGCTAAGATTAACATTTTACACAATTTTAATTTTAAATTAACAAAATTTTGTGTAATTAGCATAATTCCTTAGCAGAAAATAATATCGTCAACGCAATTAGAAAGTCATTAATTTAAAACATTACGAATACAAAAGTTTTAAACATCAAAGTATACAAAATCAATTTTGAATGTACAGCTGTTGATTTTTCCGTCCATCTACAATTTAAATTAAAACTGTTTTCACATACCCAACAAGACCTTTTGCAAACTTTTCAGACACATGTTGACAATGTTAGTAAAAAACTCTGAAACTGTTCCAAACTTCACAAAACATGTTGTAAATTTGCAATAAATTGAGCTTTATTTTACAAAAGATAGAGCTATTAAATTTTCATTAATTATTTTGACATCTTTTCGTTGGCCACAAGACGTTAATTTTATTACCACATTAATCGTTTTCGCTAAAATTAATTTCCAATTGACAATTTTCGCCGAATCTCGTTTTTGTTGGGATTAAAATGGGTCACAAAATTTGCAAATTTAATTAAAAAAAAATTTTAATCGAAAGCAAATTTATAAACCACTTTAATTCAATTTTTAGTATTTACATTCCATTTTTTAAAATTTATTGGTTTGATCTTATAAATTTTAAAATGATATTATTTATTTTATATTAAAAAAGCTTTTTGTAAAATTAAAGCTTTTTGGTTTTAATAAGTAATGAAAAAATAAAATATAATTAATGTTGCTAACTTTAGATACATAATTAGGAGAAGTTATTATCCAACGAACCAATAAATTAAATTTTAATCAAACAAAAATAATAATTGATTACAAAGCGCGACTTATTTAAAGTTAATTTAATTATGGAAAGAGCTTTTAATTTTTAAATTGCTTCATTAGGTATATAGAATTAGGGCAATTTAGTATAAAAATAATTAGATTCATAATAAATCAATAACAAAATAATTATTGATAATATCGTTACTTTTGACAACATCAAAAGTTTGTTATGAATTTATTTAGTACATTGCAGTTATAAGTAATAAAAGTAAGATTAATTTAAATTAAGCAGCATGCAATGCATCTTTCGAAGTATAATTTTACCTCTTGAAATAATTCAATTAGCCATTGAAATTTTCAAAGGAGTCGTAATCAATCAAAAATATTTGTGTAAAGCGCCCCAAAATTTTAATATTACGCTCATTCGTAATTGCCTTGCTATTATTATTGTTAAAAGTTTAAATTCTACATCAACATTACATTGAAACTCAACAAAATGCTTTTCCTAATATACTAAATCTCAAAATTGTGAATTATTCCCATTGTTCTTTTTGGAAAATTTAGCAATATTTGCTTTTCATTTTCTCTACAACCGCCCACTGCTACTTTATCTCTCGCTTTGCAATTATTATTACTATTTGGTATCCCTTTGTTAACTCAGTTTTTTATTTTTCCACCCACTTTTTGTAAAGCTATATTTGCTGTACAGAATTTCCTGAAATTTCAGAGGATCCTGATCCTCTAAAAAATCTATTATATTTATAAATTCTATTTTCATCATTAAAAATTGCCAATTTATTCATAATATACGTTTCGTGTTTCTTATTTAAACATTGAATAAAATTTTTCTCGTAGGATGTGTTTTGTTGAAACTTACATTTTTAATGGCGCTGTAAAAAATTTTAGCAAAAGCTAGAATTTAAATATTTAAACAAATTTAAATAACTTTTATTATTTATCCAAGACACACAATCGAACAAAATTTTACATAGGAGTGGATAATAAAAATAAATAACTGAAATTAAATAAATAATTTTCATTTGAGTAAAAGTTTGAATCAAAATATTTAATCTTTTGATATTCTTTGTTCAACAAACTCATTAAAGGATATTGAGTTTTCGAGAGTTGATCCGACTGCGCCAATGATAAAATTTAAGCTGTAATACAATTTTGTGATTATTTCACTATGCATGTGACTAATTCCTTAATGAAAAAAACGTTTTATTCAGATAATTTTTTGTTGTAATATTTTTGTATTGCAATATTATAAGAAGAAAAATCTTGTATTAATTTCAATTGCCCCCTCCCTCATTCTCATTTTTTGATACTTCCAAATATTTTTTTTTATTTTATTGTGTAAGATTTAAGGAAATTTATATTGCTATATTTTTTGATCTTCTGATCACAATAGAATCATCTGATTCTGATCTGATCACCAACGAATTCGAAACAAACCCGTCCACGATGTTGCACCAACTTTTTAATTTATCTTGGGTAAAATCAAAATTCTTCTTCGAGAATGAATTTACTAAGTTTTACATAATACCCAACCTTGTTGAATGCCACTTATTTAATTGTAGTGATGTAACAGTTTTATCAGATACCATAAGAAATGATCGTACTTTTGCTAGCTTAAATTTTGCGTTGCAATTTAAAACACGTAGCTGTACACCATCAATAGTTTGTTACGCAGATTTAATTATCTGGAACTTTTATGAATGAGTCTTCCAATAATTGGGTTACGTCTGAAACGTCGCGCCGTGATAAACATAACCAATTGTTTTAACCTCGTGATCCATTTTTATACTACTCATTTACATTTTGATTGAATTTCTAATTAATTTTAACTTACAATATATTTTAATATTTTCTTTTTATGCCGAAGAAAAATCGTTTCGGTTTGATGATTTTTGCAAAGTTAACAATTTTTCTTTTTCAAAGGGATTATTGTACACAAATCAAATTTTAGAATAAATTGGAAAGCGATTGGTTTACTTTTAAATTCGATTTTTAAAAATAGGACGACGTAAGAACCGAAAATTAGAGGAAATGTGTTTTTAAAAAAAGTTATCTTTAGATATTGGGAGGAGTAGGTGATACCTATACTCGTACCTGGTTCTTACAAATAATGAAAAGAAGTTCGAATTCGAATCGGTATTCAGTTTTTTCATCCGATGTTAATAATTATTATGCAAAGGACTAAAATTTACCAGAACAGAAATAAGCTTGAATTTTTCGCTTTACAAAATTGTTGAAATATTTCAAGCGATTGTTCGAAATGTGTGCATTAGAGAAAATTCGTGTTTTCTGAACAATATTTTTATGGGAGGTGCCCTTCCTTGTCGTAACCGATTAGCCTTAATTTTTAACACATAATTTTCTTGTAAGAAAACTCAGCACCTGATGCACTGTTGGATAACGTAACCTACCACGGATCAGATATTTTGCGAATTTCCACTCTCACTTTCAATGCTTTTACAATTTCTCCAGAAGTATCAATTTTACAACTTTCATTTTTCAATAAGAAAAATTTATTCAAGTTTAACAGTGAAAAGCTCAATATATAATTTATTCAGACCACTAGTTCATCACTTTTATTTCTTCTTTACAATTTTCTTAAATTAGAGTACATGTTATTTATTTTTTTTATATATTTTAAACCAAAATATTAAAAATGAAATTATTTTATTTTTATTTATTTTGAGTGTCAATTTAAAGAACTAAAATTAAAAATTTAACACATTTAAAAATCAAATAATAAATATCTAAAAAACTGATTAGATTTTGGTTAAAATCTGTCCATTCTAACCTCACCTCTTTTTGATTTTAAGGTTCATTTTTCTTGTACAATTCTCTGATTATTACAAATATCAAAAACAAGATAACAAAAAAAATCTTGACTATTTGCCAAATAAATAAACTGCAAGTTATTACAGTTTATTTATTTTCAAAAAATTATTTTTGATTTATTTTGTTTTTTTTAGTACGTTTTTAAGTTTAGTTGTTTTGTAACTTTTGGTTTTAACGTAGAATTTTATATTAATTAATTTTCTTAAAAATTAGTGTGCTTTTTTAAAAAATCCTAATTCTAATTTTACATTTTTGTTTTTGCAATGATGTGATTATTTTTATACGGACGTTGAAGGAAACTACATCGTTGCCATGGCAACCACGAGGCAAAACAAATGTATTAAATATTTCTTATATTTCAATTGAAATTCTAATATTGAAGACACGCATATATGTATTAACGAGATTCCCGCGGTCCTGACAATGCACATGAAAATAAATAAATGTGTAATTAAATTCTAAAGTTGGTTTCAAAAATAAACTTGAAAAATTTTAATGTATTTTGTATAAATACTTTACCAGATTGATATGAAAAATTCGTTCACATCAAAATCAGTATATTCTTAAATCCAGATGATATTTTTGAAGAGTAACAGTGAGACGCTTTTTTTTATTACTTTCTTAACAATTGAACTCCATAGAGGTCGTAGACTCTTAGTTAAATATCCTCTTTTGATATTTGACGTAATTTGATTTCTTATTTCGATCTTTAATTTTTGTTATTTGATCTCTTGGAGTTTTATTGCATTTACTCAATTTTTAGGGTTTCAACTGTTTCCACCATTTTTTCTTCTGCAAAGCAAAAAAATTATTTCTCGCAATAAAAACAGTTTGTTTTACATTTTTGTTCAAAATATTATGTATAAATATTTATAAGTCGATCACTCTTCTCTGACCATAGACTTCAGGCTTGGATTTAGGAAATTTTGAAGGGGAGTAAAATGTGTTTCCCACCTTAAGAATTCAACTTATGCTTATACTTTCTCTTCTAGCTCCGGTTATGCTCACGTATTACTTTTTTTTGTAAAATTTAAATGGCAATAAAAATTAAGAGGAAATAAAAATTTAATCACAGTTTAAAATTAGTTCGTTACTTATAATGCAAATTACAGTTTTACGAACAATTTTAAGAACGTAATAAAGCCAACGCTTGAGAAATTTAATTTTATTTTAAATCATTCTTGTATACCTTAATGTTTGTTATCCTAGTGCGAAGACAAAAAAGATTTTATGTTCCAAGGACCGTAATTATTAAATTAAACGTCGACATCAAATTAATATTTTATGTAATAATCCCTTCGTTGTAAATTAATCGATAAACGGTATTCAGGATGTAATCTTCATTAATTGATTTTTCTTGAAACAATAACCGAACCATTTACCCACTTCATGATAATAAAATATAAATGAAAATGTGAACAGTATTTAAATTTTAAGCCTCTCCAAACCTTCAAGTTTTTAAGGGGTGCTTTTATTAATTTATGTATAGAAACAAAAAGAAAAGGCTTTTAGAAGAAAACATTTGAAAGTTTTGAAAATATCATGCTTCATTAACTAAAATCTTATTTGTGGTAATAACAATTTTTTTACGGCCATTTTATTAGATAGAACTTTGATGAATGGGAAGTTCTCTTCTTACAAGCTCCCAACAATTTAACGGAATTTGCACATTCCTCTGGTTATTTTGTGTTTAAGGAATCTCAAAGTGTTTTTTTCTGTTTGAATTTTCGATTATTCAATGTACGGTGAGAGTATAAAAGCAATTTTCGGGAATAATAAATGTTCGTTCGTTCGAAAAGAAAATCTTAATGCGCTCAGATTCCTTCGGTTTTTTTTGACAAGTCATGCATAGCATTTTTGCTTTCCAATTCAAAACTGCATCAAAAATTTTTGCAACGTTTTCTGTGCAAATACAATTATTTTAAGTACTTTTACAGTATCTTCCATTATTTGCGTAGGACGAACGAAGTGTTTTTGCATGTAAACATCGTTAATTTTGTATTAATTTCCGTAAATTGTTTTGTTTAAATAAATACGAAGAAGTTTTAAATTTGTGTTCAGTTAAATTTATTTGTGTGGGTGCGTAAACAACATATCAATTAATGTTAAATCTACTCAACAAACTGCTAGATAATGTTAACAAAACTACCACAGAATTATGTAATTTCCGTTTAGTATAGCGGCAGCTTTATGTTACACAAGTTTGGATTATTTAATTATAGAGTGTACCTGGTAGGAGGAGAATTACTCCATTTATCTCAATGAAAACCGTAGATAGATTATCAATTAACCGACTGAGGGTATTGTTAAATTAAAATGAAATTTTGGGACAAAATTGGAACTTTAGTTTTATCGTGTAATGTAATTTTACTTCGGGCAACCGTTGGCTAAATAACTCAATGACAACTTTGCTGAAATAGACGCAACTAAATAAGATCATAATAAAATGTAGTTGAGTTTCCTAGCATATCCACTTAAACTATTAAAGTAATTTACTAAATAAAGCAAATAATATTAACGTATACGAATGATTACATGGGGAGAATCCATTTGTCTGAGTTCTTAATTAAAATAATCAATGTTTAAAAACAAAAATCATCATTTACAATATTACTTAAGCCGCCCCTGTTAACCCTAACTACACCTATTCCTTTGAGGGCCAATTACACAAATTCGAGTGTCATGTTTCATTCACCACATAAACCAAAACTGTCGTTTAATAATTTTTGAGTTTTGCAGTAGCAAAATGTTAAAGTGGAAAATTTAATTAACAATTTCTTTCTGTACAAACTTAACAACTTAAGCTTCAGGTTTATTTATACATTTTGCTTTGAAATAAATCCCATATTTAATTATGTATACGTATGAAATTACCCTCATGCTTTATTATCCTTGATAGGATGTATATTTTTCATTACAGCAGACTTGAAACAAGTTGATCTCTTTGTCTTTTCTTTTATCTATAAACTAATTTGAGATGAAAGTTCTTATAAAACTTTACCCAATTAAAAACCTCAACATTATTATTATCGATTTTCAGAAACAATTTCGAACATTTTCATGACTTATCTTAAATTTCTAGAGTCTGTTTTGCGGTTTACCAACGGCAATTTCCGTTCCTACAAATTAATTGATGATAGAAATTACCAATTCAATTTACGACGGTTAATTGTAAAGAATCTTTAACTGTAGTTAAATTTCTCGTCAAGATTTCAAATTTAATCGTTCATAAGCTCTTCCTCTTTCAAGTTCTGAACCGTGAAAGCTTTTTGCAATTTTGTAAATTTTGAACTTGATGTTTCGAACAGGTCCAGATTTAAATATTAAAAATATTTAAGCGTACCTACATCAAAATTGCATACACATAAAATCCATTTAAGTAAAATTTCTTTTTCTTGTAGGAGCTTTCTAAACGAAAGAGGGTTGAAATTCAAAGCTGTTAGAATGGAAATTGACTGCTCTTGTTGTTCGAAATGTTAACAAATAGTAAAACAGTAAATGGTTTATTCAATTGTTTAGCAGTTAGTTAATTAGTAGTATGTCTAGTTTGCTTTGTTGAAATTTAAAATCTGTGCAGGAGGCTTTAGAAAAAGAGCTAACCGAGTAATGAGCTTAAACTTTTCATAACTATAATACAAAACATTTTTCTAACTAAATTTTTAAATGTAACTGTCATATTGAATATACCTAAAGCTTAAAAGCAAAGGTTTTTTCAAATTAAATCACACTACGATTTCCTGCAATATGTAAGCTATTTTTAGTTTTTCTGGTTTTTAGATAAACAGGACACTGAAGTGTAAAAAGTAATAAAAGTTTTTTTTTTATCAAAAAGGAAGTTTCAGTTAGGATTCTATCCTTGATATAGGTTTACAGGGTTACACACGGTTGAAGTTAGATTTTGAAGATATTAAAAACATGAAGTTTGATTGGTAGATTTTCGTAAAGTAATTTAAACTTTTTTGCTTGTAGAAGTTTCTGAATGTTGGCAAATAAATTATCTTTGGTGTCAATTATATTAATTTGATGATACATTTTCTTTATTTATTTACCCCAATAAAAATAATCGCATCAGTTTGGAAACTTAACTTACAAGGGGACACAACAGTGAGTATGTCGCCAATCAAAATCTCAATTTTTTTGGTGATTCTAGGAGCTAAAATAATTATCACTTTCTCGATTTTTAGTCCATTGGGCTTTAGTTACAGAGTTATGAATTTTTGAAAATCTACGTTTTACCATAAGATTACATTGTTAATTTAGATTTTATTTAAAATTTTAAATTAGATTTACTTTAAATAAATTTTTGTTTTTTTTTTAAATAGAATTAATAGATTTAAATAGAATTTAAAATGTTAAATTAGATTGTTAAAGCAATCCAAACCATGTTAAAACAATCCAAACCATGTAATCTTATAGTAAAATGTAGATTTTCAAAAATTCATAACTCAGTAACTAAAGCCCAATGGACTAAAAATCAAAAAAGTGATAATTATTTTAGCTCCTAGAATCACCAAAAAAAATGGGATTTTGATTGGCGACATACTCACTGTTGTGTCCCCTTGTTAGTTGAAATTGCGATAGTGCAGGTTATACAGGAGGCTTAAGAAATTTATATAATTTTGTATTATATAAATAATAAGTTGATAAAACATCCTTGATTGCTTTATTATTTTCCTGAAAATTTTGCTCAAAAAATGTTTTAATTATACCTACTGTCAGCACACAGTGGTCCCAAGTCCAAAAAGGTAACCAATACCTAAAACCAATAAAAATTAGTATCATTTTTTTTAGACAAGATTTTACAAGGTGAAGGATATAAATAAATGACTACACAGTCGGCATCTATGCTATCCCAAGTGACAATTAAATAATTCGAATTGTGAGACAAAACTTTTACAAATGTAGTTTGCTGTAATAGCTGATTGAATTATGATGCCCAAATTATGGATTTAAATAAAATAACCAATTTTGTAATAAATTGAGGTATGAGATTCATAATTAAATTCTGCTGAACAACTGTGATGTGGTCTGGTTTACAGCTAAAATTATATTAAATACCTCAGCTTGTTGTCTTGTTCTAAACGACAAGTACTTTAAATTTTATTGTGAAATTTGTGTTTAACCAAATGTGCATTGTGATGATTTTTGCAAAATTTTATTTATTAAATAGTTCTAAAATAATTACACATTGAACTCTATTTGCAATTTTTATTTAAAAAATCCTAACTTTAATAAATTCTTACATATCTGAACGACTAGACAACTAATTAACAATAAGTCTCCTTAAATTTTCACATTTAAATGTCAAAAATAATATGTACATCAATTGCAAATTAATTCACGACATGAACCACTTGAGTCATCACTTTTATCTCTCAGATTCTCTTAAAAATGATCAGTTTTTTTTCCGAATTGAGAGTGAAACCTGCGGCTCCATTACTTTCTTGATTTAATGCTTCCTTATAAATATTTTAAATTTTGGGTTTATATTTTTTGTATCTACCAGAAAATTGATTGAAAATTGGACAATGATCTATACGGATCATTACACTTTTATTTAGTAGCAAAATTTGTACAGATTTAATAGGTGCTTGAATAAACACTAACATTTAGTGGCGAAAAAAAAAGGAAACAACAGACGAGGTCAGAAAGACAATCTTACAACTCAAAGACGCTATTCAGAGGGCATGTCTTGGGTAACATAGGTGTTTAATAGAATATACTCTAGTGAACTTGGGGACAGTCTAAAAGGGGAGGCCTAACGTTAAGAAATGGACGGATAACGGCTGATAGTGAAGAAGAAGAAAAAGAAGAAGAAAAAGACACCAATGAACAGATGAAATGTTTCTTTAGTTTCTGTGGAGATTACCGCACCATTAGCCTTATGGGTCACATCTTTAAGCTTTTCCTAAAAATAATTCATAAGAAAATTTATGGAATATCTGTAGGAAACGTTGGAAGCACACAATTTAGATTTTGTAATATAATGGGCTCAATGGAAGCTTTGTTAGGTATTCAAGTCTTTTTTTAAAGATGCAGAGATGTCAATTCTGATGTATTTTCCCGTTCCGTCGACTATCATAAAGCATTCGATAACGTAAAACGCGATAAACTCATAGAGATTCTGGAAGAAATAATAGAACTTAGCCTTAAACATTTAAAAATTATTATGAGCAACTTATACTAGAACCAGACGTTCGCCATAAAAATCTAAGGAGAGCTTTTCAAAAATATTATAATTAAGTGAGGTGTCTGATAGAAGTGCGTGTTGTCTTAGTTGCTGTACAACGTGTATTTGGAGCTAATTATGCGAAAGTCTTTTGCAAAGATAGATATTGCGGTATCAAAATCAACGTAGAGTGCTTAAATAACATAAGATACGCTGACGACACAGTAGGAAAACTATATAGAGTCTCCAGGAACTAATGATAAGACTAGCGGAGGCTAGTCAGCA
The DNA here is from genome assembly GCA_905340355.1 of Rhagonycha fulva. Lineage (NCBI taxonomy): Eukaryota > Metazoa > Arthropoda > Insecta > Coleoptera > Cantharidae > Rhagonycha > Rhagonycha fulva. The sequence goes on from HG996556.1 coordinate 45,512,304, forward strand.
AGATGAGCTATCACTGAACTTAATAAAAACAAAATACATAATACATAATAATAATATCAACAAAGAATAACCACCAAGGTCAACTACAGTGAATATGCAACCAATACAGAGTGAAAAAGTATACATGACCATAGACAACACTCTATGATAGGTTGGATTACTTAATAGATATCAAAACAAAAACAGAAAAGTCCAGAGCAGCATTCTTAAAAATCTAAAAACTATTCAGATGTCTCAATTTACCATTAACAACAAAGATAAGATTGCTGAGGTGCTACGTCTTCCCTATGTTGCTATATGGGGTTAAGTCCTGGATTTTGACAGAAACCTTTTGAAAAAACCTAGAAGCGTATAAAATGTGGTTGTATCGATACCATGGACTGACCATGACGCTAACCGAGCTGGGCTAGAAGGAATGAACAAAGAGAAAGAAATACTCCTAAACATAAAAAATCGCAAATTAGAATATCTACGGCATATTATGAGAAATAGTTAATGATATTGTATCACAATTATTTCTGCAAAGAAAAGTAGAAGCAAAAAGAGGACCGAGAAGATGAAGGATATCATAGCTAAAGAACTTGAGAACATGGTATAACACAACAACAGTGGGTCTTTTTACAACTGCGGCAGACAAAAAACGCATTGCTATGATGATCACCAACATTCGGAACGGATAGGCACTAGAAGAATAAAATGTAAGAAATTAAGTGTATCAGTGGCGTGAGTACTGTAATGTACCATTACATTAGTGGAGTAATGTGATCGCTGGATGAGTATAGAGCGGAAATTCTGAGTTCAAATCACGGATTGCACAGAATTTCTTGGCTCGGCCTTCCGGTGAGCATCCACATTCCTGTGGTGATCCCTGATATATGTGTCGACGTCATTGCCGTTGATACGGCTGCGTCACACACGAAAGTTTATATGACAGATTCGGTAGGCAGGGAATGAAACCATGAGCCTTCTAGGCCTGTAGAGCTGTAATATAATATAATATATCCAATATTTTGGTTCTGTTGCTAACAACGAAGATTTCTAGCTGTAATAAGTGGTAGTGATAAATATAACTTTGTTATCGGCAACCACATTTTAAATGATAGATTTAAAAATTGCATTTATAACTAAATATGTCAGGTTTTACTAGGTCAATCATGAAATTTTTAATTGTATTTTATTATAAATTATTATATTATAATTTCTAATATAGTAATATTTTTGATGTGTTACACCTGTATGTACATTTAAATAAAATTAATAATAATCGCATTGCGTTAAGATCTACGATTGAGCTAGCAAGATTACATTGTTAAGTAAATATTATTTTTCCTCACAATTTTGAATTTCAAATTTTGCCCAAGCTGTGATAATAATAAATAAATTAATTAATCAAGATTATATATCACGTAATTATGTATAAATAAATTACAAAATTAATACTTATTAAAATGAATATCGAATGCTTCAGAGAGAAGTAACTTTTAAGGTAGAGATTTTTAAAAAACTATCCCAGATTGGATCACTTTTAAATAATAAATTTATAAATAAGCTCAGCTATCAAAATCTTGATTATCAGTGATCTGAGCTCTCTCAAACGAAGGAAGAAAAATACTTTGAGAAATGCAAAGATTAGATTATAATTATAAAAAATTAGCTTGAAGTAACTCCATATATTTGTATTTCATGTATTTACCTCCAATATTTTTTTCGTGAGGCTGACCAACTACTGATGAAAAGCTATCACTATTTTTAAAATTGAATAAGTAGTACTAACTTTTAAAACACATTTATGTTATTTTTGTGTAGGTACTGTAATATAAATAATTTCTTAAAACATTTTTTTAACTTTTCCATAAATTAAATTTCTTTTATTTTAATCAAACAAAGTGTGAGAACACTTTTTGCAGTATCAGATTTTACAAGAAGCGGGGCTTAAACATTCAAGTTCGAGAAGGTTCATTAATTCAATCTTACTCCTCCTACGCTTTTTATTTTTAATAAATTTTATTAACTTCTTATTAAGCTGGATATTTCAGATCAAGATTAAGTTTCAATTATAGAAACCAATTTAACATTTCCTCAGGAGATGTAATAAAAAGAATAGAAATGTATACTATCCTATTAGTTGAAACAAGCATTTGCAATAATCATGTATTTTCTTGAATTTTTACTGCTTTATAATAGTAAAATACCATTTTATTGTATGGTAGTATACAGATAATTTGATGGGCTAGTTATCAGGAAAAGCTGCTATAGCTAATCCAGAGTTCAAATCCAGATTCATTTTCAAACACGAACACATATTTCTGCAGAAATATTATAGTCTGTGCAGGTTAATTGTCTAGCTGGGAGCAATTTACCTAATGTAAATTACTACAATATATCATTGTAATATTGTACATTAGAAGTCGCCTCTGCCAACAGCACGGTTGTGGTTTTACTGTATTTTTCTCGACTCACCATGCGAGTCATTAAATTAATTGGTATTCTGACATTCAACACCAATTATTATTGTTGCCACTCATTTTGAAAACTGTTTATTAGATTAAAGTTGCCTGCCTGCCAAAAACAGATTTCTTCGTTTACTATTAAATACCAGTGATTACCATACAAAAAAGATTTTTTTTTCCCATGTCTTTGTTAATTAATTTTTGATTTACTCCTGTGTTTCTCCTACCTTCACTGTTTTGATGTTAACTTTTTGAAAAATTTTCAACATCTTTTCTACTAATTTCTTTACAATTCTGATTTTTTTTTACTTTACCATTTCATCTCAAGATTATGTGACACAGAACAATCCAAAAATCCAAAAAAGTTAAAATTTAAAATTAACAAGCTAAAGAAATACCAAAGGGCAAAGATTGAAAGGGAAATAACCTGCTAAAGAAAATTCACCAAATTGTTTGTAGTTATATTTAATTTATTAATTAATTTTCAGTGGTAATAAGTAACAATTTTGAAGTTTGGAACAAATGAGCAGAAATGAAAAACTTTGTTTGAGAAGGAAAAGTGGCAACTTATTTTAGACAGCAATAAGAATATTCGAAATGAATTTATTGCAATTAGTAAACTTTTTGCTTTAAATGTGGTGGTTTATACTTGAAACACTGAAAAGCGTGACTTCAGAACAACACGCAAATATGAACAGAATTCATTTAGCTTACAAAGATGATAAATATTTAAGAAGTGGAATAATTAATCAACCCACTTAGGTGGAGAAAATAGGGTGCGAGTTGAAAAAGCAAATTAAGATTAACTTTTAATTCCTAATTTTGTACATTAATAAAAAATAAAATATCGACAACGATTTCAATTTTAAATAATTTTTTTTCTGAATAAAAATTTTAATGAATTCAGTTCCGCGTTAATTGTACCGTCACGAACATTATCCTAATTATGCCTGTGAATGACGGTCCTTCAAGAAATTACTTTATACTTTCTGTAATTCATTAAATTTTTAAGAATGTGCTAGTAAACGTAAAATTTTAAGTGTTACAATTTTAATTTTAATTAAGCAAAATTTTTAAAATAATGAAAATTGTTTTCAGTTGCATGAAGTTAAACCAAACAATGAAATTTTTAATTTGAACAATGAATATGAAACTACAAATCGAGAGACGATAACAAAGAGAACTGCAGATCAACATTTAATTAATGGTAAGTGCCTACACTTTTTTTTTTATAAAACTAGGAAAATTGTGTTGTGTTAAATTTGATTTTCGTTCGACGCTTTAGAATATAAATCGAAGTGATAATTCAATAACCTGTCTGCGACAGATACAATACTGTCGACAGTTGTAAAAATAAGTGATACTACACAAGAAATTAAATTGGAATCGGAAATGTAGATCTGTATGTAACAAAGTTATTTTGACTTTTGAAACTATAAAGTCAATTTCCTTGATATTAATAATTTAAAAGCATAGTTCTTGTTAGGTCATGCAGTCAGCAAGAACAGAATTCTGTGAACCCCAAGCATAAGTTTTATGTAATTACTACGTAATTAATCAAATTACGAATAGTACACAAATATTGATTTCAAATTAATAACATAGTACAATTTCGAGACATTTGTTGTAAATTTGAAAATAAGTATTAATAAATTTGATATTGAGTAGGGAAATTCGTGGAGGTTATTCGATAATTACATGGGTAACCAAATTTCTGTTCACTGGATTTTTTTATTTAATTTACTTGTTGACAATCAGGTAAATCTAGAGTGATTTTGAAAAGAAAAATATGTAATTTTACAGGAAAGTAATAATTAACGTTCATTAATTGCTTTCAGATCACACATTTAAATTATATAGTAGGAATCTTTAGTTGATTACTATTTACCAAATTTTTATAATTAAAGCATTAAATCACGTAACAACAAAAAATGTAAAAATCATAAAATTGTGAAATCCATACCATTTTACTTCCACAAAATTAAATAAACTTAAATTTAATGTTTAAACGAACGTTACATCTCCGAACCGCACTTTCAGAATTTATCGTCAGTTTTTATTTAAACTATTAGATTAGAATTTTTATGACAGATTTCTTTTTAGTTTAGGAAATAGTTTATGTTCCTCCATAAGCTCATGGATCTTTAGACAGCTAGTCTTTATATTTAACATCTAGAGCAGGGATATCGTAGATTCTTTTTATATAAATTGTATATGCAATTAGAAAAATAAAATCTTAACGAAAATTTATTACTAAGAAAGTAAACGTAAATAAATTATATTATTAATAAAATAATTATTATTATGACAGCAGTGATTATTTACTAAATAAACACAAATGCTTAAATTTAATTAAACAAAATAAACTTTAACTTGAATTTTATATGCGCTCCTGAATACTGCTGAAAATAATTTTCCAAATGGACTTTAATAAGACAAATTAAATTTATTTTCATATTATTTGTGCTCTACATAACTTCAGGTTTAAAAGTTTTCTTCAACATCACCAAATAATAAACACCCATGTCATGTAAACATTTGCTCCTGTTGTCATCCTGTCGATAATAATTTTAAAGTTTTACCTTTAAGCCGTTTCCTTTTTATAAAATGTTAACCCTCTTCACGTAAGGTTTATTATTCAAGTAAACCAAAAGTGATTTTTGGATTGCAAGATAAATTTTTTTAGTTATTTTGGTTATTGGAAGCTTTTAAAAGCTCAGTTTTGTTTGTTTAACTTAATGAAAATCAAGACAAAGAAAATACATTTTTTTTCGAATTTCGTGCTCTTCATAAATTATCGTGCCAACGCTTCAAAAGAGATTATAGCAGAAGTAAAAGGAAGTAGATACCTATTCAAAGCAATCCTTGTTATAAAGATGACACTTCTATAGTCCATGAGTACTATGAACAATTTCTCGAACAACGAAGTTCCCGAAACGAACAAGTATTAATCAAAGCTACTCACAAAAACCACAGTAAATTGGTTATTGGCTCCACTTTTCCAAAAAAACGCACAACAATAAATTATGAGAAGCTTAATTTTTTATTATTACATCATCCAACGTTCTACGAGGCGTGATATTATGAGTGGTAAACGTTTCATAATTATTATGGTTAGCATTACACTTAATTCAATCAATTTGCTAAATAACTACTACACAAAAACTGTCGATACATTTTCATTACGTAGCAAAGTGACAATTAATGATGCAATAAATCCTCAAGTATCTATAACTTTCAGATTGACTATAAAATAAATGCATTGGGAAGCTTTTAAACTAAACAACATGGAATGAATAAATTTTTTATTGCCAAACTTAATTTTCTTCCAATATGAACAAATAAACAATTGGAATAAGTAAAATTTCTTTTACGAGCTCATGATTTTTCAGTTCTTCGGAACTTTTATCCTGTGGTTCTTCTAACCATATTAAAGCACTTCGATTTATTTTAACATCTCCATATCTTGAGAAATGATCGTGCAATAAAATAAATATTTTTGTGGCTATGTATTTGTTGTATAAGAATTTATTGCTATAGGGCAATAAAACTGAAGCGATAAAGATGGAATGGATAACAAAAATATTGTATGTAAAAATGTGGTAATACTTTTTTGTTGTATTTTCAGATTGTATATTCATGACCTCAGATGAAGGAGATTTTTACCATAAAGCTACCAGCGCTGATGGTACAGCATGTGGAGTGTATCTATTTTCCGAACCAGATCAAAAAATTGAAATCCGCTTTAATTACATCGACGTTCCTTGTAAAAATGGAGGACTTGTTTCGGTAAAAAAAATCACCCAAAAGGCAGGAATAATTGTTTTAATAAACAAAGTTTTGTTACAGTTTGTTGATGGTTGGGAATTAAATGGTCAGTTCTTTCCAAGTTCATCTGATCATCCTCGTTCAATGCAATCAAGGTTTAGCGAAACATGTGGAGAACGAAAAATCAAACAGGTGTTTACAAGTTCACAAAATGTTGCTTTAATTCAATATCGTATTCCGGAAAGAGGAAGAAGTTTTAGTTTCAACGTTAGATTTATAAAGAATCCCACACGTAAGTAAATTTATCACCTAAAATGTCGAATTTCTCCCTGAAGTTATTCGCTTTCCTGCTTTGATTGAAATCGAAAAACTTTAGTGATCCAAAAGTTATTTTTATTCTTAATTATACTAGTAATTTTTCTTTATTCTTTTGTCAAAATTCGTTTACAATTATATCATCTTCAATAAATATATAATTTAACCTAATTTAAATTTAAAATAAATAGGAAAATTTACAGGATTTCAAACTGCACTTGAAACTGTGAATGATTCTGTATATTAATTGAGCTCTTTTACCACAAATTCCTTTCTCATTTTTATTATTGGTAACTCACTAAAAGCTCTCGAACTAAGTTCGTTAAATTTTCAATAAATCGAACATTTTCCTTGGCATTTTCAGGAAACTCAAAGAAATTTAACTGTTTCAGCATGCAATATGTTGTTCCAAAACATAAAAGACATTTTCACTGTAAGAAATTATGGAAAACGAACAAACTGCAGCATAAGCACGTTATTTCCTGCCGTTGTAGAGGTTGCATCGTTGAATGTAGGAATTGTTCCTAATAGAGGAAGAGGACTTGAACTTGAAACTGGGACGCTTCATAAGGTACGAATAAAAAAACATTATTTTTCAATTTTAAATTTATTTTGCAACATTTTAAGTGCCAAAAACGTGGGCTTGACGATTATGTTCAAATTGGAGGATCAACAGGTTTGGATAATTCCAATCTACTTTTATCGGATTCGGTCTGTGGAATTGATTCTAAACCAGGTTTGTGTTAATTGTTTCTATATGTAATTGAAGTAAAACTTCGGATTACCATGACTTAAGCCGATCATCAATTTTTTAAAACCGATTTCTATTATTTGATTAAATGAAATCAATCATGTAAAAAATTGAAGTGCGCGTTTTGATAGGTAGTAATTAATATAAATTTAATTAATTTTACGTATGATAGCGTCAATAACTTGAACGGCTTATTGGATTTAATATTTAAATGTTAAACGCGCAATCTGCCTTTAAATAATAAAGCAGGATTTTTTATTCATCAATGCTCATACCTCACTCAAATATTTACCATACCAAGATTTACATGTTGAAGTAGTATTTTCATTCAAAGTGATTCAATCGCTTTTTCAAACATTTTTACTCAAGAGCTTAGTGGAAACTATTACATAAAAAGAAAAATAAATTTTCTGTGCTAATAAAGAAAAACTTTGTAAATCCATACTAGGAGGTGCTCTAACTATTTAGTTTCCACTTCAAAAACCTGGACAGAAGCTTTCAAAGAAATATTTGGATTTCTCAGTAGGGCAATTCATTGTCTATTTATTTATTAATCGATAAGGAAAATTTAAATATTTAATAAAATTTTTAATTTTTAATAAAATAATTGCAACAATTTATGAATAAACTGATGATATTTTACCAAAAATTACAGTAAAATTTCTATTTTATATCATTTAATAGTCAGAGGTACCAAAGGTCGTCATGTTAAATCTATGAAAAAATCACATTAAATAAACGATACAATCAACATATTAATTTAGAGAGGAAAAATAAGCAATTATACAAAAAGTGTGGAAATCTCCATTACGTATAAATAAAATGTTCAATTAGCATAACCATAATAATTTAATTTAAGATAAATTTTCTCTTATTAGTAATAATATGGGAAAATCGTACAAAATTTCCCAGGTGACGTTTTTTTAACGACTATCTTTTTTCAATTACTTTATAGTAGGTAAATTATTTAGTTATATTTATTTAAAATTATCGCTTAATTTAATTACGTCCTAAATTTTATGAATTTACTTGAAAGTGAATGAGAGATAACCATTACGATTCTTCAACCACAAGGATACGAGAGAAAGAGAGAGAATTTGTAGAAAGCTTACAGATCAAATTTGAAATCTTTTGAAATTTTTGCGACAGCAAAACATATAATAATGACGTTCTGTAATAGAAATTATGAAAACAGGTTCTAGTGCAGTGCTTAGACCCATCTCTTTCCCCCTCTCTACTTAATGTTCAACTACTGTCATCTATCTATTAACATCATCAAAGTGACCTTTAGTCAAAGTGATCTTCTTAACTGAATGACTAGATTAGAAATTAAAAGTTCAGTAACTTCTGCAACCGCAGATTCGGTTTAGTGGCCTGACCAAGTTTTTTTCAGTCTAAACCCAAAATACATTTTTTCGACAATGTGGGATAATCTAAGCATTGGACTGTTCCACATAACTGTTATTTTGGTCACTTATCAAGAAGTTCTGCTTCTGATAATCCCAGGTGACCCCACAGTTCAGTAAAAAGTTTTCATTTATTTGTATATTTATTTTTTAAGTTATTTTACAAATTTATATCCTTCTTGTAGTTATTTTCTTTCTTAAAACTTGTTTAGATTCTTTCTTCTTTACAGGATCTGTCGATTCTTTTTCTTTAGGTTTCTTATTTTCTTTGTTTTCGGCTTCATCAGATTCCTTTGTTTTGGTTTTCTTTATTTCTTTTTCTTTTGGTTCCTTCGTATTACTTTCCTTAATTTCTGTTTCTTTAGATTCCTTAGCTGTAATGTCCTTTGCTTCTTTTTCTTTAGATTTCTTAGATTCATTTTCGGAAACCACTTCGGGTTCCTTTTCTTTAAGTTTTTGTGGTTTTTTGGATTCCTTTACTATAGTCATTTATAATTAGAAAACATTTTTGAGTAATGACCTCTACTTACCTTCACCATCACCACCTCCAACTTCCTTCTTCTCTTCTTCTTTGCTTGTTCCTTCCGAATCTTTTTTTAACAACGATCTACCACAACTACAAGTCCTCTTTGTTAATTTTGTATATGACGAACGGCAATTTGGATTCCTACAATCATCTTGAAGCCCGTTGGTTAAATCGCAATTACATTTGTAGTAGTATACGCCACCATGTAATTGCGGTTTCTTAAATTTTTTGCTCCAAGCAGAAGCTTCATTATTAATTTTGGTCATTTTCGCGTTTTCTATATAATCCTCATTAAAATCAACCATAATTTAAAAATCCTATCAAAAATGTGGAGAGAAAAAATAAATTTTGACCGAACTCACAAAACAAATAAAAATAAATTTAAAAAAATGTAACTTGATTTATTAATTTTGAAATTTCTATTATCAAAGGTCACTTGTTTCATCATTATTTAATGCGAGTAAAGCTTAATTTGTACTTAAAATAAAGGGATTATTATCATAATCATTCCGACTTCCGGCGCGCGGTTAACTTAAACGTTGTAGTACCAAAAATTTAATTAATTTAATTTAAAAATCCAAATAAGCACTTAAAGGATCAAGTCGCAGGTTAAATAATCGTTCATAGGAAAATGGCACCCTCAAGAATAAAAGGCTTATCCAGGATTAAAACTTTAATTAATTCAAATCTTAAAAGTATTTAAATTTTCTTGTACCTTGTAAATAATTGATACATTTTGGTCGTTAAACTGTAATTCCTTGACTTATAAATTTACATAATTTAGAAAGAAATATCGCCTTTAGATTGTACAGTTTTGATAGTTTGTTTTTCAGTTTACCGAACAAATTAAATTATTTAAATTACCCTAATAGAATTAATAAAAAGAGGTTGCGTGCTAGTTAACCTATTAATAAATTTGAAAAAAAAAACGAAAAACATTCATAATAATTAGATTACGTTTTGCTTTAAAATCCTGTCGTGTCATACAGTAAAGCATTTAATTTACAAAACATGAATATTCTCCGTGCTTTATAAGCAACAATTACATGCAATTTGTCGTGGGTTTTTCACAATGATGCAAATTAATTGACTTAATTATTTCACAGCAAAAGAAGTTAACTTAATTGGTTGCGGAACTACCACTGTGCGATTGGTATCAAGTGGAGCTTTCGATAATTCCGTTACCGTTATTATTCGGCAAATGACTGAGGAGGATATAACCCATGGTTTCATGAATGTCATATGTCCAATGGAAGAAAACTTGGAACAAGTAGGAATGAAAGATATAAAATAATTTTAAATTTTTTACAATTTTATGTTTTAGATTTAATCCCATTTCGACTTCAGAGATTATGATATACTTCAGTATTAAAATGAAAATCTGTAAATTGTCACAATTTCTAGATAACTAAGTGTTTTATGAATTGATAAAATACGTGTAATTATTTTACTATAATAATTTCTAATTAGTTATGTAATGAGAACATTAGTTAGTTATATAATGTACAAACAATTAATTTAAAAATAGAATTTAAATGACTACAAAATGCTTGCTATTATTTTTTGTAAATAGCCAAGGACCACTCTAGTGAAGGACCAATCTTTGTACGACTTACATTAGTCGCATCCATATAAAATGTTTGTGCAGGATTGCTTTGAATATTTAATACAACGCAGGATGATTCAAATTTTTGTCAAACATGAAAATTTCTAAAAAGTCTAATTTTTTACTATACAAAGTATTAAATAAAAAATGTATTAACAAGTCACCAATTTTGAGTTGATTCCATGTTCGTTTATGATCACAATTCTTAAAATATAATAAAAGCTGTCTACTTATGTCAGGAATTATGTAGAGTTTTTAAAATTTAGTCTCATACGATCATCCATAGTTTTAAGATGCATTCACAACTATGAAATTAACATTCATTATTTACTGGTTTTGTTAAGGTAACTGTAAATGACAATTTTTAAGTCCAAATGCAGCTTTGGTTTGAATGAATTCTCTTCAATTTATAGCAGAAGCATTCCGATTGTGTTAAATTACTAATCACACGATCATTAGGTCATTACAGTGTACAGTTCCCAATTTTATTAGACACGCATAAGTTGAACAAAATAGCACTCAAGAAGGCTACTTGTGGAACTTTGTATTCAATTATTTTGATTCTATTCTATCAGAATTCTGTGTTTGGGTTCTTCCAGTAAAATATTTCATAAACTGGATGGAAGACTTTCCGGCTTCTTTAATTATCATAATTTTTACTGATTAATTGCTTGAGTTAGGAAAATTCTAGAAGATCCAAAATATCATAATGTTACTGTTTAATTTTAATTTATAGCTAACAAAGTTTGACCCAGATACTGCGCGGTCCCATACTCCCACGATGGGATAACACCGTAACTATTTTCTCTTTAGTATTTCAGAGGAACAACGACGGATGTTGCATCACGGTAACCGTAAATGATATTGAAGATAACGATGCAGAGAGTCGAATTCAGAAATTTGAGTAGGCAATTGCTACGGACCTATATTTTTGTACCATAAAACAATTTTTTAGGTAAAAGTTTAGTTAAAAGCGTTTTCCAAAAATGCTTAAGTTCTTTCGATGGATCGGTAGGTAGCTCTCTGGAAACCAAAGCTTTTGGGTTGTAAGAAGTATCAGAAAAGATAAAATCGTATCAAGAATTCTTTTTGTTATATGTAAAATATCCTAAATTTGCGGAATGAAATTTTTTATTGTTAAAAATTTAAGTAGCTAACGTTCAACATAAATAATATATCAAAATAACAGCAAAAGAGAATTTTTAGTGAAAACTAAAACCTGTCTTATTTATGTTAAAAGAATTTTATCAAAAATTTAAATTACTGAATATTATTACAGTATTGAGATTTATACATTATCGAAGTCCTAATATGAGTAGCCCAAAGCTTTTGATATACGGCTTATCTTTTTTATTTCCTCTTTATTGACTGCTTAGTGGTTGCCAGGTTTACAAAATTGCCACAAGGAAGCCAAATTCCCTAGAGATATAGAAGAAGGCAAACTTGGTGCTTTTCCAAAAGGGTCAAATGCCACTAGACCAACCTTTGTTATATAAACCATTATTACTTCTTGACCACATTGGAAAGCTTCTCAAAAACTAATTGAGGACATTGACATACCGATCTGATTCTACTCATCCGGAACAAAATGCAAAAATAGTCAAGGCCAAAGCTAACAAATTCATTAACGTTATTCTACAATGGGTTGAGAAAAAAGAACAGACTCTAGTCCCGGCCAAGTTGAAGGCCGTCATAGCCTTCGCACGACGTAAAACGTCGAAAATCGGCATAAAAATGACGGGATCCTATAGATCTTAAGAATTCAGTTACCATCTTAGGCGTCGAGTTTGACAACTATCTAAACTTTGCCAAACACGTCCGAAACACGGTGGCCAAAGCGGAATCTTCAACATCGACGATCATCCGCCTGATTCCGAGCATCGGAGAGCCAAAGGCAGCCAAAAAGAAAGTACTGATATTGATAACAAAGTCAATTTTAATCTATACGGCTCTGGTATAACATACACGGCCCTCCCGGTACAGCAAAATAAATACAAAACAATATTTTTAAGAGTAGCGCTGATCCTGGCTAACATGACGCCAGTAGATCTGCAGACCGGAGAAAATGCAAAGAGCGTCAACGCAGATGAGAGAATAAGGTCGAGGTCAGCCGATGGACGAGGTTTATACCTTGGGTCTCCAGAGGCCACGGTGAAGTAAATTTCCAACTGACAGAAGTGCTCACCGGCCATGAATGTTTTAATGAATACTTTTATTAATTTTGAAAACAAACGACCCCAAAATGCCATAGAGGCTGAACTTGGAACGAATGTGTAACTTGATTCATACACAGTAGTAAACACAATACTAAAAGTCACAGCACATGAAACATCATTGACAAAATAATTCATACAATTATGGCGGAAAAGGAGGCAACATAGCGAAAAGCCGAAGCAGCTGCGCGCCTACGCTAAAATACACAAAAAATACGGTTCTAGTAGTGAAGTACTGTTAAAAGGCGGATGGGGGGGAGAGGTTTTAGTCTGTGTAAGTTTGAAATTACTTCCATAGATGGTGACGGTGTCTTGCACCTAATTTTGTTTTCAATATTACTGGCAGTGTTTTTGCAGATCATTCGTTCTATTATACTAATCCTTGATGTTTGGTCAATGTCGATGTCAATGACAGTCGATGTACCCACTTGTGGTTTCCGCTTTCATCAAATCGATTTTGGACCTTTTAAACAACTTTGATTATTGTAAATAGTTCTTCAATTTGGTCTACTTTTTGATGGTTAGTTAATCGATTTAAACCAACAATGCATTGCCAAAGACTATATTGAATCCGTGCATCACCATACCCTCCTAAACCTATCCTCACCTAACTAAAACAAAAAACCCATAAAAGAGTGCGACACACTGGTTGAGGACTAGGTCTGTAAAACAAACTTGCTTATTTAATTAATAATATGTATCTTAAGAACTGTACTTTTTAAATCTGCAAATAGATGCCTTGTTCCTTATTTCAGTGCAATGTATTATAAAAATTAGGTTAGAAACCTGGCACTTAAAATAGAAGATTCAAATTAAGTACATAAACCAAATTAATAATAATCATAAAGTAATTAATAAGGGTGTTCAAAAATTTTAAAACGTAAAGCCATTTCATATAATATTAAATTGGTCTTTGATATGGACATGAAACGTAATCCAAATTAAGACTTTGATGTACAAGAAAACGTAAAATTAGAATATTTTATAGAGATCATCAATTATAAAGTACTATTCAACAGGAAGCATTTTTAAAGAACTTAATCCAGCAAGTAATTTATGTTAAAATTAAGGTTGAGTATTTCAACATTGTCATCACAAAACTGACGTCCCTCGTATGTACAATATTTAAGGATTAAAAATTTAAGGAAATATTTTAACTTAAAATAATAAATTTTGTCAGTGAATAAGTTTAAGAATAATCTCCTGTATTTTGATTTCCTGTGCTCAAGGATCTGTAAATTGATAAAGCTTTTATGTTTCGGGCACAGGATGTGCGATGGCAGCACAATTGGTAATTTTCTAATAAATTTTAAACGATGTAACAGTGTTCTGTTATTGAAAAACGAATAACTAAAAGTTTTTAAATAAGTTTTCAATAATATAAAAGGTAGGAGAAAATTCCGGTTAAATTTTTGTTATTTTCTTTATGCTTTATAAATTAGAAATTTATTTTAAATTGTGACGTGGGTAAGTCTTTTCAGATACTAGTTAGTAATTATTTCATTTTGTCATTAACGTCGAAAGTGTAGATCCTTGTTCGTTAATTCAAAATGCACATCGAGTGAGGTGTAAAAGGGAGTTTAAACGGTGATTAATTTGTTGCAAAAACTACCCTCTTTAGCAAGTAGAGCAAATCAAGATAAGATAATATTAATTTCTCTTCAGGATAAAATGAAACGTATTTTGCGTCAGGATTAACAAAATGTTTTCTAGCAAACAAAGTTGAGCTATTAAAGTATAAAAGTGTTATTTTTTTTATAGCCGCCTTGGGAGAGAAAAAAATAATTAACAGAGTCTGAGAAGGAAAGCTATATATCACTAAGAAACATTGTGCTAGACGGTCGATAAAGGCCAGGTGAGTCGCACAAAAGTAGTCTCTAAGGGGCGGAAAGAAAGCACCAGGTTACTCGTCGTAGGATAGCTAAGCAATGCACGTCAGCAATTTCCCTTTATTCACTCACAATCACAACTTCGAATCGTATTATTTTGAAAGAGCGCACTTCATTACTTGAAGTACCAATTATACAATTTACATGTTTGCTTAATTACAGAAGTAAAATTCTACTTCATGATCGTGAATTGCAAAACAAAGTTTTTTGTGTAAGAGCACTGATGTATATTGTACAATTTACCATCTACGTCAGATTAATTTTCTTAATTAATAGTTTTCCATGAGTAAAGTAAAAACTCTACTTATTTCTTGAAAAATAAGGAAGTGCACATCCATAACAAATGAGAATTTCATTTTCTTCCCGACTGTTTTATTAATTTTCTGCCACCATTTTCATGTTCTAGATGAGCGAATAAAGTGTACCATAACTTTTAGAGCACCCTGCTTATGTTTTTTTTCTCTAATTTTCATCAAATTCCATGTAAGAATTTTAATGTACTACCAATGTTTTCTGTCTCACTGTAAAACCTATATAAATACAATTATATTTAACGAAATAAAATATTACGGTATTGATTGTAGCCGTAAACAATAAATTTGATATATTGTAGCAATAAATCTACAAAATATAGTTTTTGTACGGTTTTGTACAAATATCGTTTACTATTTAAAAATACAATAAATCAATATTGATTATGAAAATTTTCTTATTATGGGCAATAATTATTGTACTACTACTGCAGGTATGTGCAATTATTTTGAGAAATTGTGCATTTTATGATATCTAAAAGCATGAAATTTAGCATACAGAGTCATAATTAATATTTTGTACTATTTTTACGTAATAAAATTAGTTGGGAGCAATTTACAAAATGGCGATTTTGCTTTTCCTATTATTTTGGAAACTGTGCTTTGTTTAAAACAATTTTATTGGGTAATATTATTGACAACAAAATTTTGAATAAATATGGTTAAACTGGTATTGTTGTAAAAGTTACAGTTCATACCGAATTAGCACCTCAATTACCAATTACTAATTCCAAAAGGCAATAGTACCACAATAACCAAAAGCGGTCAATGTTTTGTTAAAAATGCTTATAATTGAAATTGTCTTTTTTATATGATTTTGGTAATAAGTGCGCAACTTGAACAATTTCTATCACTCTATTTCCTGATACGCAGTGGAGATTAAATTAAATTCTTTAGACACCAAAATTAAGTCTATACTCCAGAACTGTCAAAATTAAAAGGTTGGAGAACCGGAACTAAGTCCAATTTATTACTTTGTTTGGAAAAACAGAAGAACTAATAGTACCTATTTCAAATCTAAGAAGACAAGTGAGGTTATAATAACAATTTTTACAGCCCTTTCTTGAGGCCAGAAAAGATGATAGTCACTTGGTACCAGATCCGGACTATATAATGTAGATGCATTAAAACCTCCCATCTAAGCTCTAAGAGTTTCTGACGAGTGTGGACACTATTGACGTGTGTGACTTAGCGTTGTCCTGATGAACAACGACTCTTCTTCTGTTGGCCAATTCTGGTTGCTTATTGTCAGTCACCAGCTTCAACAGGTCTAATTGTTGGCGTAAAGGTCCAAATTAAGTGTCTAAATTGATAGGTGCAGCTTATAGTTCACGATCCTTTTCCAATCCTACTAAAAACACAGCGTACATCTCGGCCGTTAATCTTGGTTTGGCCACCGTTTGGGCTGCTTTGCCGCGCTTAGACCACGATATTTACCACTGAGTCACATAGAACTCAGTTACCATTGATTTAGAAATGTCTCTATATCGTGACGTTTGATCAAGGATTCCTAAATGGAAAAAGAGTCCGTTAAGTTTCTTTGGGTCAATTTTTGGTGGCACCCAAACATCAATCTCTTCGGCTCATCTCAAAACGGTTTTCTGGTCGATCTTTAGCTCAATAACAATGCTACGACTGCTTGCATGCAAGTCTAACTTAATCATTTCTACCGTTTTATCGGCATTTTTGAAGATCGACTTTCTAGAGCGTGTAGCATTTTGGATATCAAAATTAGCGTAACGGAAACAAATAAACCTAAAGTTCACGTGATTTGCTGTGATTACATAATAGGGACAATCAACACTATTCTCATTTCAGCTACCTGACTTGCGTTTTTGCTTTTCTTTTTTTAGAACACATTCTCACCTTTGTCTTACTGTGAGTTAGAGCTCCCAGTTAGAGTTAGAGAATATGATAAAAATATTTCTATTTGACTTTACTATTTTTCAATATTGCAGCAGGATTAAAGGGTTAAAGGGACAATATTCTAAATGTAGTTTCAATTTAAAATATGTTTGCTGTTTATCTAAATAAAGCGTAAGTAAATTATAGTTAATTGAGGATATTCAAGGATACTAAAAAATTATGTAAAACAGCCGTTAGACATGTACAGAATTACCTCTAACAGATTCCGAATTTTAGTGTTTGAATAGGATCTACCTGAATAATTTTCTCATGACACATTACTTTTTGTGGTTTTTGGGATTTTCTGTAGTCAATTTTATAACATAATAAATTAGCATTACAAATACAGCAACAGATCAAATCACCTGCGAGTATCAAAGTCAAAGAAACTGCAAAGTCCCGTTAGAACACAATGAGTTAAATATCAAGATTAGTGGCCACTATACAACAAAAATAGAAATTGTGTACGTAGTTTCTTGGTATACCAGGGAACAGTTCGGCGACGGAAAGTGTTGTTTTCTTGGAAAACAATAACAGAAGCGATGTGATTATACCTTATATAATATTTTTTGAATAAACACAAAATAATGGGTTAAATACTTAAATAAATCGTGTATAACAATAAATTACTAAACGAAGCGAATATTACATGAAAACATTAAATTATTACTATTTTCTTACATTTTTCTTCGAGTTTGCTCCCTTTATTTGTTTCGGCTTTTTCTATTTTTTCAATAATAAGCTAGCAGTTAAAATAATAATCTCATTGGTTCTTTTTTTCAAAACCTTTATAGTTTTGATATGAAAATCGATAAATTAATCTTTAAAATAGTTGCCTTTTTAATGTTACAACATATTTAGAGCCTTTTCTTATAAGATGTAAAACATTCGATGTAACAGGATCTCAGGATTGCGTTTAAACCGTTAAACCCTTCTTATCCGATATATTTATATATTCATAATACTTATTTTATATTAAAACTTTATTAATTTACTTCCGATAATATACTTCTCCTTGCAAATTATCAATATTCTGCAACAATTTTTTAAGTTGACATAAGTGCAGAAAGAACTATTCTCCAGCGAAATATAAATCAATTGTTTTTATTGCTGTAGGTTAAAATATTGGTTTAGCAAAGTTGACGCAATAGAAATAAAAGACTTTTTTAAATGAAAACAACGATCAGATATTATCTACAACAACCAACAGCTACCGATAAATTGAATCTGTCTTTGATTTCTGATAAACATAACTGTCAATATTTTTAATGATTATGATGCACTTATTGTATTTGCGAGTATGTAGTACCAGGAATGGATCTTAATATTGTAAGTTAGCAGATTTGGAGGTGTCGGACCTCTGTTAGCCTTAGATTTTCTACGAAAATATTTTAGAAACTTAAAAAAATGCTTAATTGATATACACCCTCTATCCATAAAGTAACACAAGCGTGGTTTCTTCAAAACAACTCCTAAAATAAATGTTCAAGCGTTCATTAAGAATTAATAGCATTTCTGCAACTCGCAGTCAATTTTTTGTATTAGTGTGAGAGCAAAACCAGCACAAACAAAAATAAAATTGTACCAAGCACAAACTAATAAATTTCAAAATGGAGGTTGGGGTTGCTTTGCAAAGTAAGGCTTGCCGGTCTCGACGTTATATTTTAAAACAAAATGTAGTATTTGAAATTTTTTTTATTTATTTTTCACATTTTTATTTTTGTTACTTTGTGGTTGATGCACTCAATAACGAATAAAATTATAGATGACTTCATATTATTTTAAAAGTTTAAGAAATTCACTATTTATCACTGTTACGACGAACTTATTATACTTCTCAGGAAGACACATTGCGAGCAATTTTAGAAACACGTAGCACTTGCTCTATGACAGAATATGAATACTGGAGTAATGGAGCTATCACTTACTTTTAGTCGAGCCTTTTGGTTTTCATTATACGCATGAAACCCATTAGAAAAGCCAACTTATTTTTAAAATATTAAAAATTTATGCCGTTCACTCAGTCACTGGAGTGGTAAATAATATTTTCTCTTCCAAAGATAAATAAAAGAAATGTATTACTGTGACGTTACTATTTTTATCATTTTTTCATAATTGTTGATCTTCATGAGCAGTCTAAGATTAATATTTCACGGTTCGACCGCAGAGTGTCCTTTTCCGCTGAGAGCTAAGATAATCTCCATGGTATACTCCAACTATTGGTACTTCTGTGGTCAAGCTACTTTTTCTAGAAAGTTCTAGTATAACTTTTTGTAAAGCTTATTAAAAATTAATAGAGTTTTCTAGTAAATATTGAACACTACTCAATAAATCATAATTAAATTCAGACATCAAAACCGTACTGAATCATGAAATAATTATTTTTATTTGTTAATTACTTATCTATTAATTAATTAAATTACTTATCATAATGGAAAATTATTGATTAGTCTAATTACAATAACAAATTAAAAAATGAAACAATTATGTAAAATACAAATGAAGCACAATAGTAATTTATTTAAAAGAAACCCATTGTTCGTTATCTGTCATCTAAAAGCGACACTCTCTTGACAAGCACTTGATTTCAAATCGCTTATTCAAAATTCTAACTTGGTGGATTTCAACTAGACATTTATGACAAGCGTTATATTGGACTAAATTAGGTCACCAGTTCATCTATCGACCAACATAAAAAGAGCAAGAAAAACTTAAGTACCATATATAATTTTCTGATGCTTCAATTTTCAAGATTTTTTGTAAAAATAACAATAAATTGGTACTGCGTACAATAGGTGATTTTTATTTAAATTATTGAATAAGAAATATAAATTATTCACGAGAAATCGATTTAAATATTACCAATACTTTTGGTATTTATAACCACCATAACAATTTTGCAGGTTCCGATTCGGCGTGGGACCGATTCGTTACAAAAATGTGTGGTCTAACAACGCAAATTTTTGATCATATTCACAATAATTTAGACAAGTTTATTTTAAAATCATTAAAAATAATAAATTTACAACAAAAATATTTAAACATTTCTTACGTGCGCCCTAGTAGTCAAAATTCGGTTGTTAGCTGACAGGTGTCGCTAGTAAGAATTTTAGTTTCTTTTTAAGTTTTAATAAAATCATTTTGTGAGCATTAAGAGAGAGCAGTAAATGAGAAATTCCATGAGAAGTGTATCAAATTTTTTGTTGAAATTTTGGCCGATTACTGGCTGTGCAGTTTAACTTTACCACTACGCAACTTTCTATCCTTATTGTCTTGTTTTTTCTTTTCCTGTTATTTATTAGTGTCTTATTTTATCCAGCATTACCAGGACTATTTTTTGTGGTTAGTTGAACAAAAAGCGCCTAAGGCAACTTTTAGGAACTCAAGAATTTCTGACTGTTTTTGGTATGTGAAATTGTAGAAGAGAAAATGACCGTGCAGCATGATATTACAAGAGTTTTGTTCATATATTTAATTCCATAAGTTGTATAGATATAATAAAATATTTACTGTTATAGAAAAGTACAAATATTATATTTATAATATTCTGATGTAGAACTATAATATTCTTTTCATTATGATTAATTATTTAAAAATAATAAATATTAAGTATACAAAAATTATAAACCACGAGGAACAAGAAACCGTTGAATAATACATAGAAATATTTTGTTTTGTTTCATGCCCTATGAATATTTTACCTAACAAGTTTCATAATAAGCCGATCTAGTGTCGAATCTATGCCACGCCAAACCGCCCGAAATAGCTTTCGACTTTGCATCCAACGAATACATTTGAATCAAAACAGGGTCAGCGTCAAATCACTTCCAATAAATCGACCGTTTCGATTAGCTTATTTTGAACAAAGTGAACCGCACACCGCGAACAAATGAAATGCACTCTTTACCGTGGAATTGGAAGCACGGCAAAGACCAAACTGACTTTAGCACAAACACAATTTTCCAAAAATTTATTGAATTCTATGTTATAATATAAAATATCCCAACACCAGTTTCGCGTTTCACATAAAAAAGGTTTGATTATTTTCATCTATTGAAAATGCTAAGATGAAAGGATCAACTTTTCTTTTGAGTCAGAAAATTTTGCATGACAAAAAACTGAGAATACCGATATTTTGAAAACTAAGCTAATAATAAAAATGAAAAAAAAAATCGATATAACTTGAACCAAATTTCACGATTAAAATTGCTTCAATTTAATTAACAAAAATTTTAATAAGTAAACCGACTGGGTAACATTTTTTTAGTTAAAGTGAAGCCTGTGCCATACATTTTCCGAGTTGAGATATTAAAACTCATTTATTTTATGACGTCGACTGATTCACTCTTCTGGCGTTTAAATATTCACAAGTACATGTCTGGCGGAAAACTTCTCAAAATCAATACAAACATAAAACGTAGTATAATTAAAATACTTGGATCAACAAATTAAAAATTTAAGTGTGTTACGCTATTGGCTTTTAATCAAGATAAAAAAATGCAAGTTTTTACGAATTTTTAAAATAAATTTTAGTTTAAAATTTTTTGCACTATTAATATTTATAAATTTTGCACTACTTATTTGAGTTTTGTTTTTTAAAAGTTTTTATTCCAGTTGTTTGCCCTATTTATATTATAATAGCTGATTGTGTTTCTTTTTCGAATGCAGGGTTATGTTTGTCATATGAGGAGGGTTGAAAGGATTCAAAATAAACTTGCAGGATATCTACTCTAGAAGTTGCAATTCCCATGCGACAACGCCTCGTATTTGGTTCAGCAGCAGCATGTTCACTGTATGACAAACTAGAAAGGTTGTTAGAATGTCCATTTGTATTTATTCAAATAATGGATTACTTAATAACGTTACAGAAATTGCTTCACATGAAATTTGTTTGGTAGGGTCCGGCTAGCTAATGATTAATATTAATTCTAATCAAATATTTAAAATTAAATTGCATATGCCAGAGGTGAAACTTTTTAATTTAATAGATACTGCAACAACAAAATTTTAGTGATTTACAATGAATGTTTTATCGGTGCCTCAGATGACAGTAAATTTAGCACTAAATCGATATTATTATAGATGCAGCCGATTAGTAACAACTTTAACCTTCTACCGGGATAAATTATTAAAAACACCAGCAGACGGAGCGGAACATATTTTCCAGGTAACCTTTTAAACTGTAAAACAAATTGACATTAAAGCCAACTTCACAATTGCCAAACAAATGTATAATTGATTATAAGGGAAGCAAAAAGTTGATATATTAACCAAAAGGATACCGGGTCAATTTTGGTTAAGTTTTAAAAAGCTATAAAAGAAAAGTTGTAATTTATCGATTTATTTTTTATACAGTTTAAGGTGTAATGAATTTTGTATTTGTAGCTTTATCATGCTTATTGCAGCAATAAGCGAATACATGCAAGATAAAAAAGTTTTATTGTATTGTAAACCTGTTCATTGAACATCAACATTTACAATTTTGTTGCATTGTGATTTAGGAATGTATGTACTTGCATTGCAAGTTTAGTTTTAACTTAGTATTGTTTGTATGGTTAAGTGCACTAGATTTTAAAATTCAAAAGACGTTGCACTCTCTTTCAGTTTGATTTCTATTGGTAATTTAATAAGACGACTGTCTTTTTTTTATTAGTTTTATTGTATTGCCTGACACCTACAGTACAAATACATATGTATAGGACGGACGCCTATGGCGTAATCTGTTAAAAATTTTATCACTAATACTAAAGTATTAAAATTACAGAAAGAATGATCTTAAATTTTCAGAAACTACAATAATTTATATACTTCAGTTTATTTACTGCTACGTAATATTTTAAACCTTAAAATCAAAGTTTGTTATTTATTTTATAAATCAATATACTATAACCTTGAACTTATCCATAACGTAGGTCGTCCTTATAATTTCGAATTACTTTAGTGTGATTAGCTACCTACGCAATTATCAAGATAAATTCAGAATCATTGATAGCACAGGAAAATTTGGATGTTCATCTGAAAATTAACTTGCAAACCAAATTACAATTTAGCTGTACTAACTAACGTATCGAATGAATTAAGCACGTCACATTGATTACTAAGAAATTATGAATAATTAAATTGTGCATTAAATTAATGCAGTACCACCTTGATCGTCCAAAGCCATGATGAATCAAACTCGGTTAAATTACGAAATTTTTAAGTTACATTTATAATTAAAGAAAAAATTGTTTTTTAAATTTAAATTTAATTTGAAAATTTTAAAAATTTTTAACGTAACGGTGATTACAAACACATCTTTATGAATGTACTGTCGTGAAACGCCTTTAAAAATCATTTTCCCATCATCAATTTAACAAAATTAGGTCGAAATTGGTAATGAATTTGTTTGCTTCAAATTTTTATTATTACAATTTATCAAGGATACCCAAAGGAATGATTTGTAACTGTAAACACAAACAAACGAACTGTATTTTTTATTTAGAATTTATTTTTGATTTATAAACTATTATTTTGTTTATTTATTATTGATTTGTAAGACGCAAGTTTGGGCGATATCAAAAATTCACGACAAGGGGGAACAAAAATTTTGGAAAAAATTCTGGAAAAAAGGAAGTCGGTCATTGAGTCGAGGAAAAGTCAATTTGGAGACGCCGAAGAAGTTGAGCTAAAAGGTCATATTGGTGATAGTGGGCCAAAAATTATTTGAATTTAGATTGGAGTTTGACCAAAAGTCATTGGTCGTCAATTTGGAATTTTGGAAAAGTTTGTCTCGAGTTTGAGTTGGATTATGTGTAATTTTGGTTCCAAAACTGCATTGGCGAAAGAATTTGGTTTGAGTTTAACCAAATTCTGGTAAAAGTTTTGTGGCGCCGATTAACAGTTTACTGACATCACTACACTTAACTTTCTAAACTCAAATTTGTGAGTGAACAGAGTCTTTTTGATAAATTTTTTAAATTTTGAATAAATTATGAATTGAAATTTTTATAATTTTATTATTGATTTTGACTGAGTTTAGTATTTCTCTTACAACGTTTTATTTTGAATTTGAACGCACAGACTCTCAGCTAGATTTTCGAGTGTTTCCGTTAGTTGCGGAGCTGTCGGTGCACTTTTTAGGGGTATCTCGCCGATATCACTACAGTACATACATTAATATTATATCACATTATTATTACACAAATTACGTAATTATTACTATACTGTAGTCTTACAAAACCACCCAACAAAAATTTTCCTGAAATTTGAATGTTGAGAATTTTAGTTTTTTATTGAGTAAGGATAAATTTTCGAATCTTGTGCTTTTTCATTTTATTATTTTCGACTTCCGTGGTAAATAATTTACATCAACAACCCCGTAATCAAAAACACTCTTTATAATATTTAAACAGCCAATTGCCCTAAAGAAAAAAATTTTTTTATTATAATTTGTAAAAGATAGGATGTGTTAATTCTAAAATTTGGTGAAAATGTTTGAAATTTTTGATTGTAATTTCGGTAGGAAAGCAAAAAAAGGATTATTTCTTGTGATACGACAAGGCGGATAAACGCCCAACTTAAGTTTTTTCCAAGTGTGCAGATTTGGACACAATTAGGGGTAATTTTTGATTAGCGTTTCTTTCAAATGTGTCATCAAAATTTTAGAAGTGTTGAAATTCTAGAAAACAAAAGAATCTTTAAATTTTTTCAATAAAAGATACGTGGTTAAGGAAGGACTTAATTTTGGAACATCAAGTATTAAATCTGGGAATTCATTAATATTCCGTTTTGGTGAGAAAATTTTATTGAATCTACCACGAGATTGAATTAGGCGAATATAATTTAGATTATTCCCATATATGAAAAATTTGAATCAAGGTTTGGAGAAGAATTAGAAAAGGTACTCAACGATTTGATTTTAATTGATTTTTGATGTACGAGAGGAGCTCAATAAGTCTGGTAAAAATCAAATAGATGACGTCACAAATTTAAAAGCACATTTGACAGCTTCAGTCGTTTACTGGTCTTCATATAAAATTTCAAACAGTTACTATCTTAATTATTTTTGTGGTGAGAACGATTTAAATAACGCAACTTGTGATTTGATCCCAAAAATTACTATTTTTTTCGTGTAAAAACAATTACAGAAAGAAAAACAAAGTTGAATTAATATTTAAAATGGTACATAAGTGGTTTACGGAATTTTGTTGTAGTCGTACCAGCACAAAAGATGCTGAACGTCCAGGTAGACCAAGTGATGTCAATACTTATTATTATTAACACACAAAAAATTTATCGTTATCGATTAAAGTTCATAGTTTATGGTGCTTCAACTTATTTTCACAATAAGTGATTTAAAGTTTTTTGAGTTAGCTGTAGTTACCTAACTTATTACTGTTTTTCCTTCAATACAGCGGTGGTAGAAGACAATATGTTATTACTTATAAATTGCAACCTTACACCCAATCCTATCATAACATATTTTTGCTATTATTTCTTGAAAATAAAATTTTACAAACAACGATATAAAAACTTTTCAGTGTGAGTGAGATAGAATAAAATATGCATATTGTAATGTTTTGATGGCCCTTTTCTAGCATTGAAATAAATGATTGAGGAAAACTATTTTTAAGAACGATCAGAAAGCACAATATTTGAATTTTTCGACTAGCTATGACTCTTTTATTACTTAATATGTTTGTTAAACCAATGTTAATATAAGCACCATAATAATAATAAAACACTGCAATAATAAAGAAAAATTTTTAAATTTAACTTGTTTAAGGGGGAACAACACTATGACGAACTGAAAAAAGATGTTATCTTTCCGAATTTTTTTTGCACACTAGATTATTTATTTGAAACTTGGAAAAAAGGTATGTTATTAAGCATATTTTGAACTTATTTTGTGTAAATTTTTATTTAAAAAAATTCAAAATTGCCATGGTTATTGAGGAATCAAATTACCTCGGTAGAAAAAATGTGGTCCAACGGCACTCTCTCTAACTTGACAACGGTTAGTCTAAAAAGTAAAATTAAAAAAGTTTTATAATCTACATAAATGTACTTTTTGTTGCACGTAGCCGTTTTTCAAAAAAAATTTTTTTCACCAAATGGCGAGTGTTCAAACAAAAAAGTTCAATTTTAGCGAAGTTTTTACTCACATTTGGTACCGTAAAAGAACTAAATTTCAAAATATTAAAAAACGGCTACGTGCAACGATAGCTACTGTAATTACGAAAATTTTCGTTTTTTATAATTTAAAATCGGACAATCAGAGCTAGAGTTACTAGAGTAGCTAGAGAATTTATTCACCAAATTATTTAAAATTTTAGGTACAATCGAGCACAACACACTAAAAAATTCTATAATACCATCATTTCAGTAAAGAAATTTGTTAATAGGATCTTATGTACCTATGTTATTACAACTAGTTTTGAAAAATAAAAATGATCGATATTTAATTCAGATGGTTGTGACGTAAACTTCATTTTTCAATATAACAACTGCATATTATATGTAGTTATTTTAAACCAAAAACTAAACATATCATAAGAGTGAAAAATTAATTTAGTGAATATTGAAATTGCTTAAGTGGAAAACTTTGTATGTGTTTGAGTGGAAAATAAATTTGAAATTTAGAAAATTCCTAATAGATAAAGTAACTGAAACTGACATGACGTAGGAATTTTACGTCGCGTGTAACATTTAGTAAATGATATAGCGAATTGAATAAATTTTAAAATTTCTATTTAAGTAAATTAAATTCTATATACAAAACCTAGAATTAAAATAAATAGTATAAAATTAATTGAATATTAAAAGTTGGCTTTACACCATTTTTTACTAACCAAATACGAATTACTAACCAAATTAAAACTTAAAGTGATAGAAAAAAATCTAAATTATTTAGACAAAAATCAATATCCTAATTGACAGAAGGTGATGAGATGTAATGAATTTCATCCAAAAACTTGATATCGTCCGGTTTTTCTAATCGTAGGTTGCTCTCCAGAAATAACTTTGGTTGATAGTTTCCTTCACCTTTTTGTGAACCTATGCTTTCTTTGAAAACTTTTCCTAGATATTGTCAGTTTTATAACAAATCTCTAAGTACTCTTAATAAGAAAAGCTTCCATTCCTTAAGTATCCCTCCCAGTATTCAGTCTTTTCTAAAAATAGTGATAAATTTATTTTAAAATTTTTTATTATTAGCTCGTTGAAATTATATAAAGATATAAAATTTTTTTATGTTTTTATTGAGCTTTCGGGACTTACAGTTTCATTAGCACCAACCATTCGTTTGAGGGTTTGAAGCTTCTTGACCAGTTTAGTTTTCAATTAAGTTTATAATTTGATAGCGATATCGTCAACGTAAATGGTTTTAACTACCTCCTGAAAATTCATCAAGGAATCGTTGAGAAAACTGTTAAGCAGTGCATCCCAAAAAATTGGGTCATGCATCAAAACCTGAAGACACCCTTTAGTGCCCTCTTTTCAGACAGGAGAAATTGGATGGACAACTCTTGTAAGCAACGTATGGCAAAATTTAACCTTTTTACTCTATAGGCTACCAAAGATTGCAGAAAGCACCTGATCATTATTGTTCTTTATGATTTTTTGCCACAGTTTGGATTTAAAGATTATAAATCTGCAAAGCGTTTGTGTTATCCACATTTGCAGCAGTTATATAAATATTTCGATTTTCAAACTTCAAATACAACCTAGGCAAAGCAAGAAGTTAAATGTGACATCGGAATGCGTATAAATTCCATTATTCACATAAATAACTTTTAGAAGTATCATTTAAAAGTTATACATTTTAGTTGTAGGTTCTTTTTTCACAAAAACATTCAATATTATATTTTGTACAACCAAGTGTCAGATAACATCACTTTTATAATGGCCAATTTTTATAAAGAAAAATTTTAATAAACGCAAAATAAACTTATTAAGTTTTGCTTTTAAAGTCAAGTAATTTAATTACTTTTTTAAATGTATTTTTGCTGGTCTTGAAAAGAAAAAGATATTAAAAAATTATTTAAATTATGCTTTATCTTTTTTTACAGCATTTAAACTTTAAAAGGTGGATGCTTTTTCTATGTCAGTAATCAAAGCTAAAGCTTTTTAAATAGGCAACTGAAAATCTCAAAATTTTAACGTTTAGATTCATGCATACCGAAATTAAAATTAGCATACCCTGAAGCTTTTAAGATGTTGCAACTTTGGCTTCCCTCTTGACGGCTTCTACAAACTCGTCGTAAACGACGCTTCTTACCTAATATATTGACTCAATCTTACCACAAAACAAAATAAATTGTTTCCAATTATAATTGCTTTACTGTTAATTAACAAATTAATTAAAACGTATTATCTAAAATTGAAAAAAATCGTGTCGATGATTACTTTCTGCTTGCACCGAGCCCTGAGTGAAGAGATTCTAATTTTTACGTTTAATATTTTACAAAGCGATTACAAGAGCAAAGCTTTTATGCAGAACAAACTTTTAAAAAGATGAAAACAAACAAATAAAAACAGCTAACACAAAACACTATAATCCATTTTTGTTTTTTACGCTTTCAGTTTGCAGTTGTTTCAATTTGCATTAGTAAGAGAAGAAAGTTACTTTTTAAGTTGAAGCTCTACAAAAAGTACTTTATAGTTCAAATTTAGTTCCTCAATTTTATTATTAGGTACTTCAAAATCTTCGTCTCAAATTATCGATCAACAACGTCTTTAAGTTTGATATTTAAACTGATTTTTGTCTCTTGTTTGCGATGATTGTAAATTACAAAGGATTACGGCAAGTTTACAAAGACTAACACAGATGTTAGGAAAAAGCAAATATTAGTTAAGCTTCTACACTTGTATAGTCAAAATCAATATGATTCTAAACCTATCCTAATTCGGAAGATAAAATACAAACCCGACCGAAATTATTTAATCCTTAAGTAACTACTGTATTTGTCTATTTATATTTCTGAATTACATGAAACCGCAATCCAAACACAGGCAAGAAATTTATTATATTATAAGAAACTGAATTATTTATATTTTTCATAATTACAATATTATTATGAGCTTTACAACGGAGATCTTCTTCTTGTAGTTTATATTTTCTACTTTATTAAAAATTTGAAAAATTCTACTTCTAGCAGCTTGAGTAAATATAAACCATGTGTAATATCTATTACAAAATATGAAAATTAAAGTTTGGCAATTGAAAATTTACAGTAGGATTTGCTGCAAGATTAGTTTCTAGAAATAGGGAATATAATGCATTGTATGGAAACTTACATGTGAAGTTGCCATTTCGAGCAATTTCGATTCCATTCTTGCTTAAAAAACATCGTTTTTTTTTTGTTTCGTTCTTTTAAATCAATTTCAATTTTGTTTGCTCTATACTTATATTTTGTACTTACATATCTGGTTTCGGATTTCAAAAACATGTCAGCTTTTTTGTTATTTCTATTGAAGGAACCTTTCTTCATTTCTGCTTTTAACCAGTATTTACATTACTAGACGTCTTATATTTTTTCTACAGCTAGTTAGTTGCTAATGAAATCCACGATATCTCTGCTCTCGACACTGATTATAAAAGCTAGTCACTTTAAAGATTTTGCGTTTATGCGCCTAATAGACTGGCCGTTCATTTTGGGAAACAAAGCAATATATCTCAATTTATATTTTAATATATTCCAAAAAATGAAAAACAGACTGAAGTGGTTAAATACAGGCGAACAAAAAGATCTTGGCATTTATAAAAAAAGCATAAAAGAAACCAACAGAATATTTAGACAAACAAACACGTGGTTTACAGAAAAAATGAACGAGATAGAAGAAAACAAGTTCAATAATGCAAAAATGATTTATCAGCTGATAAAAAGACAAAAAGCAAACCACACGATAAAACCAAGATATATGAAAAATGAAATTGGAACAGTAGAATTTCATTCAGAAAAAGTGAAAGAAATATGGAGAAACCATTTTCAAAAACTACTGAACACCAAGAAAAACAAAACAGCTTCGAAATAAACTACGATGATTTCGCGAGATAACCCCACTCACAACAGAAGAAATAATTTCAATAATACAAAAAACGGAAAAACTCCAGGAAGTGACGACATAAACATGAAATTTATAAAATACGGAGAACCCGAGGTACATGCAAGACTGAGTCAACTAGTAATACAAGTGTGGAATGAGAAAAACTGCCCGAAAAATGGAAAGAAGGTACAATAATCCCACTGAAAAAGACAGGTGTA
Organism: Rhagonycha fulva; assembly: GCA_905340355.1. Lineage (NCBI taxonomy): Eukaryota > Metazoa > Arthropoda > Insecta > Coleoptera > Cantharidae > Rhagonycha > Rhagonycha fulva. Next base: position 45,542,691 of record HG996556.1, read on the forward strand.
AATGACAACTGTAGAAATTATCGAGGTATAACACTTCTCAACTCGGCCTACAAGGTGCTCTCTACATTGATATACAGAAGATCGAAAAAACACACTCAAAAGTTTGTAGGTAAATACCAGGTCGGATTTACCGAAGGCAAGTCGACGGTAGACGCAATACACATCGTGAAGCAAACTATGGAGAAAATGAGAGAACATGGAGCTTCACGTGCTATTTGTAGACTTTGAACAAGCTTTTGATAAAGTGAAGAGAAGAAAACTATACAAGGCGATGAAACAATTAAAGATCCCATACAAACTTATCAGATTAATAAAGATGACGATGGAGATACACCACAGCATACGTTAAAACACAAGAACCCCGAAACGGAAAGATTTAAAACAAATAGTGGTGTGCGACAAGGCGACGCACTGTCGGCTGTACTTTTCAACTTATTCCTGGAGGAAAGCTTACATAAGATAGAAGTTAAAGAATCACTAACAACAAAAAACGTACAAATAATTGTTTATGCCGACAACATTATTATTCTAGCAAGAACGCGAAGAAGAATGGAGGAGATATTTAATAAAATGAGAGAAACAGTGAAGAGTATGGGACTATTGGTCAATAAAAAAAGACAAAATATATGAGATGTAACAACTATAACACACGTCAACAGAATGTTATAATAAATAATTAATAAGGTTCTTGCAAAACTTGCAATTTTAAATTATCAAAATGCTACACTTGCACTCATCGACGTATTAAAATTAAATTTTATGCGGTCAAGGACACAGATTACCGGACATGGGCCCCTGATAAACAACAAATCACCAAAAAACAAGAATAGAAGAACCTACCCCATGTTTCAAGCTTTTTCTGCTATCATCAGCGGCAAATATCCTTGACCGCATAAAATTTAATTTTAATACGTCGATGAGTGCAAGTGTAGCATTTTGATAATTTAAAATTGCAAGTTTTGCAAGAACCTTATTAATTATTTAATTTTCTGGCTGATGCCTGAGATGCACTATGGACGTCTGTTATCGACTTGCAGTGTCGATACCGCTCTGTGTCTATCTGCAATGATGAAAACAATTAGTCCGACAGTTTTGTTTTGTGCAGTATGTGGTCAAGGGGTTCCAACTACAGTATTTGCCGCTGATGATAGCAGAAAAAGCTTGAAACATGGGGTAGGTGCTTTTATTCTTGTTTTTTTGGTGATTTGTTGTTTATCAGGGGCCCATGTCCGGTAATCTGTGTCCTTGACCGCATAAAATTTAATTTTAATACGTCGATGAGTGCAAGTGTAGCATTTTGATTATAATAAATAACCTCACCATCAAAAAAGCGAGAGATTTCAGCTACTTAAGAGTACACATTGACAAAAATGGCGAAAGAGAAGAAGAAATAAGAAAAATACTACAGGCTGTAGTATTAGGGCATACTATATAAATAAAGATCTACTTACAGTTATCCAACTAAGTAAAGCAACCAAAATGAAGATATATAAGATTTTAATAAGACCTTTTACCTTTGCCTTTTACAGAGAGAAGCCGAAATATAACAGCGATATCCTAAAGAAATTAACGCTATGAAAACCACAAGAAGCCAGAAGAAGATCAAAAATTAGGTGGTGGGACCAAGTGACAAATGACCTGGCAACGATGGGAATAAAAGAATAAAAGAGAGAAATACAAAACAGAAAGAAATGGAAGAAAATTGTCAAGACCACTACAATACATACAAAGCTGTAAACAAGAAATAAGATTTATTCTACTGTAGAAGAAAAAAATAAAAAATAAAAAACAGACTATCGACCATATGCCGACGACGCATCTTTCAATATTTCGAACACGTGATTTGCAGAGATGGGGCAAACTTTGAAAAGCTAGTGGTTCAAGGAAAGGTGGAAGGCAAGAGACCCAGAGGTAGATCACTCAATAGATGGATCGATCAAATAAAACAAATAACAAAGCGTCCCCTACAGACAACAATAGGAGATGCAGAAGTCAGGCAAGAATGGAAGACCATAGTGAACAACTGTGAATGAGCTTTTTGGATCACGATTCCTCAGCCATGAGGACACGACTAGAGAGAGAGAGAGAAGAGAAGCAAACATGTTTTAGTGAGGATTGATCCACCTTTTCAATCGGATCTGTAAATCCTGTAAAGGATAGTAATATTCAACATTGAATGTAAAGATATAAAAAAATTAATAATAAATAAATGATTTCGTTACCGATAACTTGTATACATTTAAAATAATATATTGTATTATTTTCACAAGTTAATAGCTCTAAAGTATATTTATATACTTTAATTAATTAAAATTAATTAATGGAAGCCCTGTTTATTGTTAATGGTGGCAATTCATCAACTGTCCTGCTTGATATGTCTTCCAAATCACGGAGACTTTTTCATAAGGAAGTTTGACTCTCTTCAAGTTTAAACCCGGTACCCCGCATTTCCAGTTAATTACATTAGCTACAAGACAATGACTGTCTCTTTTTTATTTATTCTATATTGCCCTAGTTCGATTTGGGCTTTATAAACATTGGTTAAAATTTGTCAAGAATAAATTTTAATTTGCAGCCAAGTACGAGTATGGTGACTGTAGATTTCAAACTTCCTGCTTATAAAAACTTAGGTGAAATATTTGGCCAAATACAACATTAATTGAATGCCGTTTGAATTCGTCATTTGAGTCAGGTTTGATACCAAAAATTCAAGGGCTTCATTTAGTAATCGAATAAAAACACTAAAATTTAGAAATTGATAAAAAAATCCTTTACCTGACTTGACCACTTTGTTAAGTAATCTACTTATTATCTAAGTATTTACCCCTTAACCTAAAGGATTAATTCCTATTCATTTTTTAAGCAAAAATTCTTTACTTAAAAAAATAACCATTAGAGGAATTTACAAACGTTCCAACCTGGGGGTTGCCAATAGGTACAGGGGGGAGTCATCAAACTTTAGAAAGTTGCAATCACAGCGTAGCACTTGCATTGACCAATCAATGTCAAAAATCAAAAAATATGTGGAAGGAAAAGGCGATACATCTATACAGATATGAAATCAACGAATAAAAGTGAGCTCTTGGACCAAAAGAATGCGTCGTTGGCAAACGCAAAATTTATTGTTTAATGCACCAATTTTTCACAAAGTCGTTGGGCCTAGAATAGATCTTAATTACTGGGTTACACATCCATTTATGTAGTTAGTTTATAGTGATAGCAGTATTTCCAACCCTGTTTAGCCGAATCAAGGTCAAACTGCCTTAAGATCGCCTTAAGCGTCTTGCATACGTTTTTAGCTTGGTCTCACTCGGGTCGAACTGTATTGTTAGTTCGCTTTATCTGAGCGTACACATAAAGGACTAATAAGCTCAAACTAACGAGTGCATGTAGGGACATTGCTAGTTTCAAGTTAGTATTTTACTTCAATGTACACTTGTCTTAAGGGGGAAATTAACTGTGACAAGAGAAGAAACAGGCCGATTTTCCGGATTTTTTTTAACAAATTTATAACTTGTACATTAAATTAAATTAAACGGTCATCTTTATTATATATTCAAGTATTTGTAAAAAAATTTTCAAGTTGAAATATTGAAAATTGCCGTTGTGGCACTTATTCAACGCAGATCCGAATTTTTTTAACGATGTACATGAAATCTCACGTCTGGGTAATCTAAAACAAAAAAAAAATATGGTTATCATCTACATAGTGTTGACTCTCGTTTGTCGAGAGATTTTTTGATATCGTTTTTTGTTTAATTGTTATAAACAATAATAACATCCAATTTGGGCAAAAAAAGTAGAAAAAAAGTTCAAGAATATTTTTCTCGGCGCCAAAATTTTTTCTCAAAAAAATCCCTCGACAAACGAGAGTCAATACTATGTAGAATGTAGATGATAACCATATTTTTTTTATTTGTTTTACATTACCCAGATGTGAGATTTCATGTACACCGTTTGGGCACCAAAGAAAAAACGGACCTGCGTCGAAGGAGTGCCACAACGGCAATTTTGAATATTTCGACTTGAAATTTTTTTACAAATGCTTGAATATATAATAAAGATGACGGTTCAATTTAATTTAATGTACGAGTTATATTTTGTTAGAAAAAAAATCGGGAAAATCGGCCTGTTTTTTCTCTTATCACAGTAGACTTCCCCCTTAAATCTTTAAAGGCGTTTATCTTAAAATGTCGTGATCGAAAGTCGGTAACCATCCCATAATATCAAAAAAAGACTGCATGGAATTGTTTAAAACTTTGTACATCTATTTTAGATATAAAGGGGTAGTCCTTGAATAAAGGAATTTGTTTCAGACTGAAACTTTTGTTTTTATTGACGGAAAGAGAACCTTATTTTCATCGAAAATATAATATTTTAGTTCAAATGTGGGCTATTTTGTCTTAAATTAATATTTTAAAAACTTTGTCCAAAGGCTAAATAATTTAATATACCTACCAATAAAATTTTTTAGAATTATTAATTTCGGACGATCAACATTTCAGTAAAACTACTTTTTAAGAACCTTCGGGAGAATGGCCACATCTTTTTTTCTTATTAATAATTTAGATTATAAAAATTATGTTGTGTGAGTAATAACTATTTTTTCTTTTTTATTTGTACAGATTTTAAAAAGGTCTTGTAGTTCTTACAAAAAAAATTAAAAAAGATGTACAGGACAAAAAGAATTATTTTATACTTAAAATTTGAAAAAGTGCTTTGTTTAAAATTCAAAAATATATTAACTATTCAAGGCACTAAGCTTAACATTTGTCTAATTGGTCACAGGTTTTTAGAAAATTTTTTCGAAATTATAAAATGTGTCCTACAGGATAAAACAATTTATTAAGAATTTCAAGACTGAAAATGTAATTTGTTTGAATCTCACCATGCGGGCAAACTTAAAATTTGTGGCATTGCTCACAAAATAGAAAACTTTGTCAGATAAATGAAAACGGACACACAGAAAGAAAAAAATTATTTTTTACTTAAAAATTGATATTAATTAATTTATTTTTATTTTTAAAATATTTTTTTAGTGTTTCTTTAGTCAGAAGCATTTAGAAGCTGTAATTGCGGTCATGTCAGCTGCTTTTAAATAAAAATTTAAATGTGGTTGATTCCAACCATACACTTCTTCCACTTATCATCATTAATAAGTAATGCAGCCAAATGCAAGTATGTTATCGAGGTTGCATATATGGTTTTCACATTCTTTACTTAAATAAGCCGCAATTATTGTTTAGATAAAGAAAAGCTAACAATTTTTGGTGTATACTTAAAAATTGAAAGATGACTAAGAAAAAGTAATACATCCGTCTATTTTAGTCCCATATCTAGAACTAAAAAATCTTCTCTTGTTACAAGTACTATAATTACCATCCAATTACATAAAATAATTTAATAAGTAGATTACTTCAATACATTTTTGTAAATTATGTCTACCTAATAATTTACTGAAAAAATTCGATTGAAGAACTTTAAGTATTACTAACAAATATACGTAGTAACACGATATCTTGTTAAAATGTACTGTCTTTATGTTTTTAAAAAAGTTGTATATATGATGACAAGAAAACGAGCTTACAACAAGTAGCTGCTTGTAAAAACTTCTAAATAAATTGCCCAATATAAATAAGGGTATGCACACAAGAATTATTTAAAAATCCCATTTGTTTTCTAGTTCACTCGTTGTGTTTAATTTATGGGTTCACATTTTCTAAACTTGCGCGTTAATTATTATCGAATTCGCTTCATTACCCAAACGAAACCACTAGAGGAAAAATCAATTTTGCTTTGCTGTTTATGTATGGGGTACGTCAATTATTATAAGTGAAAAATTGTAAACAAAGGTGAGACGATAAATTAATTATCTGTAAAAATAATTACTTTTGGAGGGGTCGTGAAACAAAGATATACAAAATTTCAGTTTCTTGACAGCCGTAGAGATGGCCAGGTAAGCAGACTTTTATTGATTTCCTGTCGTGGTAGCTCGTAGGCCTTGTATAGTAGAGATGTGCCCAGGTACGTTACGATTTCTGGACGTCCACAGAACGAAAAACGAAAAACTCTGAAAATATTCGCATCACGAAATGCTTCCTGTGTGTTTCGCATTCCTTAGATAGCTTCTGGCAACGAAATATTGTTGTCACAACCTGTCAAAAGCAGAAAATAAAGTTTACAGAACACATGCAAATCAAAAATCGAAACTTTGAAAGCCACAAAGGAAAACAAAAAAGACAAACAGTTTAAAATTAAATAGCTCATTTACAAAATTATCTCTGATTTTATTTTTGTTATCGATAGATTTTGGAACATTGTGAAGAATATAAATTGCTACGAGTTAATTTTAACATTCATATCACGAATATAGCAAAAAATAAAGCTCTACAGTATCAACAAAAACTTACTGATGATTTTGGTAATCTTTTGTTCTATAATTTAATTTTCTTTTTCAAACGTATAACTTTTTTATAGAGGTACAAAAATATGGCTACCTAAACATTAAGTTATAAATAAGTAGGTACAATTTAAAAATAACAATAATGTCTTCTTCTTACGTCAGAATCCAATAAACTACTTGGAATTATTTCCTTTCGACTTCATATACGATGACAAACACTACGAGAAATAGAGGGTTCGAATTGATTTAAACGTTATAATGAGTCTGCAATAAAGCTTATACTGGTAATTGTCTCTTCCTGTGGGTTCGTTCCAAATGTAAATAGTCAACATATTTAGTGAAGATTTAAATATTTTAAATTTTAATTAACAAAATAAATGTACAAGCAATTGCGTGCTGAAAAGGGAAAATTACTAATTCTATATACTTTTTATTTTCAGATTCCTCCTCATTTTAGACAAAATTTATAGGGTGCTTTAAATCAAGACATAGAGCTACAAGTTGTACGATGTTGCCCTACGTTTCGTTCCGGAAATGTGAAAATCCTTTAGAATTTAAGTGTTAACTGTTGATGTCGTCTTCTGCACAAATAACGTTAAGATGAATAATGATTTAACTTATTTTGTTACACGATTTTTGAAGCTTCTGAATTATTTCGTGTTCATCATTTTCGTACATGATTAATAACGAAATGAAACGAAAGTAGTTTGTTCAAAATTAATCATCATACCCACATTTTCCAAAACCGACGAATTAAAAAATGAATTAGACTAATTATATAACATAGTCACTAGCACGTGGTCATTAAAGCACTAATAACTAAAACAGTCAAGTATTGAAATTAAAATAAATTACAATGAAACACAAAATTGATTTAAATTTTATTTCGTTCTGGTATTACAGGATAATGACAAATATTGATAAAAAAAACTTTAAGTTTGAAAAATTCTCAATAAAAGTTTGTTACGCATTAACCGCTACATGTCACGTCTGATTAATAAAGTAGAAGAGATGTCTATCAGGAAGGCTACAATTTATTTGGGGTCATGAACTGATATTTCAAATAAATTCTACTCTCTCAGAAAACTAAAAATGGATCATACATTTCAAAATTAACTTAAAACAATATTTGTTTATAAACCATACAGTAAAGGTAGGTCAGGCATGTGAGCTGTGCGAACTAAAATTTAAAAACCAACTTTGATTGGTTTAAACTACATTTTAGGGACTACACCTTTTCTGCATTTATAAATTCTTCATTTGTTTTGATCCGATTTGAATAACTGATCTTTGTTCGTATGAATTTGTAAATCTATCACCCACCGTATTTGATTTTGCAAATCGAGTCGATGCTTGTGAACGTTTCACCCATTTACAATTTTTAGTTATTTTTTACTTACTTGTACAATATGTAGGTACATTTTGACGTGCATTAACTACAAGGCGCATTGAAATGTCGATTTTTGATTATTTTTGGTTTTGGAGTATTTTTGTTTGTTATAGGTTTTTTTGAGTTAGGTTTTTTGTTTCACCACAGCGTGGAAAATCAAGATAATATTTTTGTAAAGTTTGTGATTAAAACGGAGAATTTCCGCTCTGTAACGCAACTATTAGTGATCACATAACTACACTGTTGTTGCTAATCTTCTAGTTTTATTTTTCCATTGTTTCGATTGGGCAAAAAACCTCAGAAGTGTTTTTTCTAATATAACTTTTACTTTTAACCAGAATTTTTAAACTAAAAAAACCAACATTCTGTGGTCGATTTTGTGTTTTTTTTTGCAGAAAAATTTGATCTTAAGCTTTTCAACAACTTCAAATTGTTTCTATACTTAAAAAATTACAAAATCTAAAACGTAAAATCAATAGTAAATAATACAATATTTTGCAACAACGAAAAAATTAGCATTTTAATCTTGCAAAAGTTTAAAAAACCAAATGTGCAAATTAGGTTGCTTATTTGATTAAAAAAGTATTTTTATGATATTGGTAACACAAATAATTTTCTAAATTTCACAATGTAGTAATCCAATTGCTGTTTTTTTGGGCAAGAACTATTTTCACAAAAAGAATAATTTGTGTACATGCTTTTTATTTAATTCTGCGAACAAGCTTTTAATAAACCAGACCATGTTTGATTTTTGTAATAACTCAAACTCAAAATTTGTATTTTTAATGCAAATGCTTGTCCTTTCAAAACAATCTATTCAACCTTATATACAGTTTGTTACAAAGTTTTTCCGCAGAGCGACATTTACCAACCTGTAAAAAACGTCAAAGGTTCTAGCTAAGCAGGGTGTCGGGGTCAGATTGTAAATGAAGAACAATCGAAGTTATACTTTAATTACTTCAAATGGCATAATTGGGACAAATTTTTCTAAAATAAGCCTCACGTGAACTTTTGCGCTCAAACGAAACATGCGACTCAAGTTTCAAAGCACACGATTAGTTATGGGAATAAAAGGAAAACGTGGCAACACACCAGCTTCCCGTTAGGTTTTGTAGATATTCATCTTCTGTTAACACATTATCATATTATGTAGAACAAAATATGCACAAAACTACATAACTAAATAGTCATGTAAGAAAAAACTTTGATACTAGAAAACAAATATATAACTGCAGTAAACTTCACATACAAAATTTAAATTGATAATACCAAAGATCAGCTTATGCAGTTTATATCAGAATGGTTTGAATCCTAAAAGCTATTTTTGAACAAATGATTAATCAATCTGCAACGGTACTTATCTAACGTTACTTTAAATTACAAAAATATATACAGAAGTAATGACGTCGCCTACGTGAAATTTAATTGTCTACAAACAGACCAACACAACAACAATAATTTATCTTAAAGTTGATTATAAACGGAATGCTCAAAGCACTTAAACTTTATAGTAGCAGAGCTTAATTTTTTGTGCAAAGAAGTGACGGCACGATGCAATTCAAAGTACATTTTCCTATCAATCTTTACTGTACATTTATAGACACACCTCTGTCATCTAAAAAAAATTACGATCTAACCTTGCACGATTACTCAAAATAGATAACGACAAAAATATGAGGTACTTTATTAGAAATGTGAATGTATTTCAACATAAATTATTAATTAATTAAGGTGGAAGGCAGTAATCAGCATAGCGATAAATAATTTGACCTGTTAGATTTAAGAAAAAAGACCCTTTCCGGAAACATGAAGACTTCTACGACAACAATAATATAATATGTAGGTTGATCTGACAAAAAGTCGCACTATATATGTTAAACTTTAACAGTACGAAACAATAAAAATACACCTAACACAATAAGACCTATACCCAAAATCCATGATATAACATTGCAAGAACAATACTGAACCATAAAATAACTTGATGCGGTCCCCAAAATTCCTAACTTTATACAAAAAGATGAGGAAAATGTTATCTTTAAAATTCTTGATATTTGACGTAAACATAACTAACTGGAACATGGTGACCTCTTCCAAATTGTGTCACTACAATTGAGTCACTAACAACTAACCCATGTCACTAAACGGACACATCTAAGGTACTGCACTGTATGTCAGCTTAATACAGCTAATAATTCTACCATAATTCTACCAGCAAACTAGTACCTTTTCTAAGGAAAAGACCAAGATTTATAAGGTTAGAATGGGATAAACAAAATACTTTAACACAAAGAAATGCATTTTGCAAATGTAAAATTACGCTTGACCTGAACACATGGCAGTTTACGTCTATATTGACATCGAAATTATCAACTCCAGAATATCAATCGCACATATCCTGTGCATGATTTTCAATAAATAAAACTTGAAATTTCAAAAATTATATTCTTCTTCTAAATGAAATAAAAAATAACACAAAAACTTTTTGCGTCACTCAAATTTTATTATTACTATTACTAAAATTTACATTGAAACTCTCAAACCAAAAGAACGCGACCTCACAGCTCCGTGGATCGCTTGCGAGTCCTTTCCAAAATTAAAAATTTCCCCCACCTTGGCTATTACACCAGAGGCGTAACAATTTAAATTTTCAAAATAAAACAAAAACATAAAAATTATAATTATAAAATTACACATAAAAAATAATATGACATCATATTATGTGTTCTATCAAAACAAAGGATCGCCTGTATAAAAATCTTTTTGCACGGTATTACAACTTATCTCGGCTAGGCCGAGTTTCAACATGTCTTAGCCTGCTTGAAAATAAATGCAATATTTAATTCTTTATGAAAATGTTTACCTCGACACCTTCGGGTAAAAGAGGATAAGATTATAAATAAATAAATGAAAATGTTTAACAAATTTAGTAAGATGAAATAATTAAAAACCTGGTTACAAGTTTGCCCTTTATCTTTTTATTTGGAAAAGAATCTGCCAAATAAAATTTTTCATTATGTTTGAGTTTAGTCAACCTACTATCACTTTGTAAAAATTTCATTTACGGTAAAAGATAAATCTATTATGGCGGCCCCGTGTGTACGTCAACTTAGCACTTTATAACTTTGTACTAATTGTGAGTTTTATATTTTATATTATAATATTACAGGGTGGCGTATTCAACACAATTATTACCCTATAATAACTTGGTAAGGGATTGTAATAGGCATATATTCTTCTAGAGACATCCAAAGTGTCCTATTTTATTGAAACTTTTGATATTTTTTTATTGACCCATCCTGCTCTTACAACTCTAAAATTTAAAATTCAAACTAGCTTTTAACCCTATTCATTATTTTAAATTAAAGATATAAAAAATGCTATCATTCTAAAAAAAAACCAATGAGATCAATTGATTCGTTCTTGATATTATTACAAAATTATTTTTTATAAACAGGAAATATTTATTTTCTATCGCTGTGTCAAACGAAAGCTATACAATTATTACGCTATTGTAAAGTGCAAAAACAAATAAAAAATAATTGATTTGTTGTTTACTTATTACAAAAAAGATTTTAAAATGTTTAAAATTAGCCATATTTGGCTCCCACAATCTTTTAATCCTTTAATTATTTACTAAAACTTTAACAAAAATTGCATTAGTTTGGGTTACTTGCCCCGCTGATCTACGGTGAAGTGGTAGACAGGTCAGCTAAAAATGTACACCGCCGTCCATTACCAGAGCTTGGATCGCGATTATGCGATTTATGAGTTATTTACGTTGTGATTCATCAGGCAATCGCTTGGCAACTAACTAAGAAAAAAAGAATTTGGGCGCCAGCCTTCTGATTAAAACACTGGAGTAGAAAAAAGTTAGGTTTATTCAAAAATAAAAGTTGAGTTTAAAGTCAGGGTTGGCAATGCTTGATTTTAAAACTCCTTATAGGAGTTGCCATCTGAAGACAACTGACAAAAAATAAATAATTAGTACATCCAGGAGACTGTTCAACGCAGATATAAAATGTTGGTAAAATTGTCTGCAAATATAAATTCGCGAAAGGTATCATTAAGTAAAATTAGATACTTCCAACTAACCTTTCCACCACAATCTTTTCTATTCCACATCTTTACTCTTTTGAAACCTTTGAACTATTAATGATTTATTGTTCAAACTAAGTTTAAAGGGTAGTTCACACTACACGATTTCTCATATGACTTAGTCATAAGAAAAGTCATGGCTAAAATCATACCATCACAACAGCCAATCATAAAAGCCATAACCTCTATAATATCAAAAATCATATAGTGTGAACGTTAAAAAATCTCTCATATGAGAAGTCATGTGACAAGTCATAATGATAAATCATGTAGTGTGAACTACCTTTAAGGTGTAAAGCAAAAAATAAAAACAACTACATACAATTAAACAAGAATCAGATGAGAAATATCACTGGATAATTTCACAAGGTACATTTACAACAAAAATAATTTTTTGTTTTAACCTTGAGAAACCGTGGAAGTCAAAAATACTGTTATGCAAAAATAAAAATATCAAAATCTGCAAGTTTTTATTGTATTTTGACGATTATTATGCTCGTCAAATCAATAACAGTTTACTTAGGTAAAGACTTATCATGTTTTAACAAAAAAAATTGCTAAATTACTCAATTTTGCTAAGTTTCCATGGAGTGTCAAATTTGCATGACAACATGGTGGTTTTGCTCAGCCAGAAGGCCTACAGTTCTGTCTTTCAAAACTGGAAGTAAATTTAATTTCATTTAGAGTACTACAAATTTTGGTTTGCTTGTTGGCTAAGTTTTTGCTTTTACTTTATTTTTTCCAAATATGGCATTACTGCTCTATGATTTCCGTATAAAACTTATTCAAGAACTTACCAAAGTGACAGAAAACGCTCTTAGTTTATAAATTACAAGTGTTGATGAATCTAACTATAATACAAAAAAAATGTCTCTAATTTGTGTCAAAATTGTCTGCTTGATATCAAAAGAAGAGATTTGTTTCTAAACATAAAATAACTTGCATTCTCTGAAGTTCACCACTACGGTTTTTTTCAAATTTTGAATAATCTTGTTCAGTTCAATGTACCTCTTTTTAAAAATATACAATCGCACAATTATTTAGGTAGCAAATAGTAAATTTACAATGCAGAAGATTTACTTCAGGAAAAATAAACTACATCAAACAGATGTCATGCCGTCTAGATTTTGTTGGAACAAATCATTTTCGTTTCATGTAAGAGAACTGAGGAAGCAGTTGCCCTTGGGATGTCTATTAAGGTGGACGAGCTTTGTGGTTAAATTTTAAATTTTTCTTTATTATTTGCCTAATGTAATTGGTCTAATATTTCTAATTTATATGACAAAAGTACATTTTTCAGAAGTTCTTTTTAAATAATTATTAATAATTATACCAACTCTCCTAGAAAATGTAAAATGTGGTAAATGCGATAAAATTACAGTATACGCCGCAGTCTCACTCTTAGCACTCAGTCTTAAGTAAAAACCCTTCGTCAATTTTGGATAGGAACTGTAAGCAAAATGAGACCCATCTTTATCTTCCTAGCTTCGTCTGACTCTTTTACAGTGTGTTATAATTTCATACTATGAACCAATGTTGCTTTAGATCTGATCACCAATTTTTAAAATTTTTTGGTAGGATCAGATATCCACTCCTAGTTTCTAAAGTCTTCAAGCTAAACATTAGCGCTGCTTTGAAGTTTCTCTGTCCAATAAAATCAAAAGATGATTTTCGTTTCTCTATTCAGGGAAAATTATTCAATAAAACAATTTTAACATTTCATACTTCCTTTACATTAAGCTATTTAATTTATATTAAATATTTGATACATACACAAGATACATTCATATCCTCCCTTAAATAGCAACCCTTCCGTGGTAGGTAAGTCAAAACCTAATATTTTCAGGATTTAAGCTTTGAAATTTAAATTGAACTATTATTTATTATTGTAGTCTTTCATCGCAGAGTATCACTAATATTGGCGGAAATAACCTGCAATAGTTAATAAAATGAAAATTTAATTAGAATGCACCGAAGGAACAATAATTTAAGTTCTTGAAAAATTCATACAGCTTCGTGTATAAGAAAGTATCACAATAGCTTAGTTTGAGCACAAATTGAATCGTAGAAACGGCACTTCACAACATTTTGTCTGTATATCTTTGTCTTACCATTTCGAGACTTGAGATAACTAAATTAAAATGACCTATGATGTGTGTTTCCAAGAAATGGAATTACTTGTAAATAAAATTAATTATAAATTGTTTATTTACATTAATTAAGAGAAGCTTCGTTCTCAGTTAATTAAAGTTTCATCATTTTTAAATTAAATAGTTTACATTCTGATTATAAAGTTGATAATCTAATTTTAAGTAGTCAAGCAAATCCCTACACCCCTAGTCTAGTTAATTTAACCACCTAATTTAACCTAAACATTGAAGATGAACGGGTACAGATCATATATCGTGCATTTAGTATTTAAGACATAATAATCATTCTGGCAACCTAAACTGCCCATAAATTTTAGTTAAGTAATCTTGGATATTTTACTCTGGAGAATGTGATTTAATAATCTTGAATAAAAGTAAATTATTTAAAAAAGGAAGTGTTCATTTATTTTGAAATATATTCATAAAAATTTGTAGCAATAACTTGTGACTGTCGAGATAGAAAATTTCGTGTCCGCGAAATGGAGGACTTAATTGAAGTTATGGTGAAGGATGTAATAGTACACTTGGACGGCTTTCTGTTGAAAAGAACCAATCTACAGAAATTATTTTTTATTGGACCACTTTATCGCTACAAACTTTACAATAATTATTTTATCATTTAGTTTTTCCTCATATTCAGTTGATAACATTTTCGTTCTTAATAATTGTACTTTTTTCTTTTCCGCTTTCTTGTAATTTTAAAATGTACCTACTAAAATAATATTATTTTAATCAATTAAAATATTTTTAAAAATTTTTCTTCGGTTTTCTTGAGAAAAAATTAGTAAAATTTGTTAAATATTACAGTGAAATATTTCTGCTTTTAACCCGGTGATTTGCTTGTTATCTTTTGAAGCGCTGGTTCTCTGATTGATTGACGTTGTGGATGAGGTAATTTTTTGGCTGCTTTAAATCAATTGAAATAATCTGGTTTACCAAAAAAATTTGTTGTCAAATCTTGAATATCAACTGTGGTTTTTAAGTTGTTCGAAGGACCATGAATCTGGGCGTAAATTGAATTATTATTTATTGCAGGCTCTTTTTGGGGAAAACTTCCAGTTTTTTAAATCCCAATAAACTACTAAAAATATGTACTAGTAATGCAGTAGGTACACTTGGCAAGATTTTTTCTAACAACTTCTGATTTGTATACAAAAACTTCAAAACATAATTTTGCAAGTTTTAACAAAATTAAAATCAAATTATCAAACAATCCAATCATCTGTGAGACAAGTCATTACAATGCACCTGGTGTTTAATGCAGGATAATCCATAATATAATATTTCATTAGTTTACGTTCGATATAATAATATAATATTGACCTAGTCTTTACCATTATAATGCATAAATAATTGCATTGTTGCTTATTGTCACTGCATGACGCAATTTTGCAAATTTCTACCGATTATTATTAGTTTTAAATAAGATTCCTAAATGATTCATAAATTAAAATTGCATTTACATGTCGCACTTCGTAAATGTTGACTGTTATAAATTAATTACATTAGCAAAATTAAATTTATTTAATGCCACGAATGTTAAATTGCAAATAAGTGAAAATTATCCTTTTAATAAATTAATAATAATTATTCAAAGTATTTCAAGTAATTTGAATATTATTTTAATGAATACTTAAAATTGTTCTGATTGATTGCAAATGTATGAGATTTCTTTTAAAATTAATGAATGCAATTGTATATTATGAAATTAAACCATGCCATTTAAAATTGCTATTTTTAATTGAACGTATGATGTTATATGCTTAACTAATTTATTCTTACAGGTCAGGGTTACGACGTTTGTTGTCATCATTTATCTTCGCGGAAGAGAGGGTAGCAATGGGGGTCATTTATTTATTTATTCACCAAATACCATCATACAATTTAGCATTTCTACACCCCCAAGATCACATACAAGTAAACACAAACTACCAACATAATTACTGATCGCAACTCAACTTAATATCTCATATAGCGCTACTCAACGAGGAATTGAAGAGGTCAACGTCAGCCCCACTCGAGTGAATATATCCCAATCTTTAGATTCTATTTATAAGAGCGTTGTAGCCATTGTTGGTAAAAGACAATATAGCTCGCACAGAAGCCTTGACGCACACATCACTCCCTAAATTAAGTCTAATTCCGATCAAGTGCAAAAACTTATTTTGAACTCTCTCAATAAGATCAGAGTCCATCGCGTAAAAGGGAGACTAAACCGGAGAGGCATATTCAAAAAGCGACCTAACCTAGGTCATATAAAAAATCTTCAGAGTATAAATGCTTCTAAAATTGCTGGTGTTTTGGTATACAAAACCCAACATTCTCATCGTCCTAAAAACACCTCCAAATTACTCACCGTTTCTACCGATCGCAGAACTTGCCCCCCTCTAATGTGTACTGGAAGAAGATTAGCGACTCACCCCGACAAAATTTTATCACGCAGCACTTGCAAACATTTAGAAAAAGCTGATTGTAGTCAGACCACACCAAAAGTGGATCTAAAAATTTCTGAATTTTATTGGAATCTTCGATCGATCTTATCATAAAGAATATTTTAAGATCATCAGCAATTATCAGATATTTAACATCCAATCCCATTTATCGTTAATAAAAAGAATAAAGAGCAGGAGACTCAAATGGGATCCTTGAGGCACTCCAGAAGTCACCACTATTGGCTCGAATAATTGCAAATGATTAATTCTATCAAAAGCTTTCCAGAAATCCGTATAAATGAAATCAACTTAAAAACGGTGAAAAAAAGAATGTAGTCCTCATACGTCTAGAGATTCGTCAATAAAAACCTCCCCCGCAGAAATTCATGCTGTTCAGGAACAACAAAATTCAAAAGATTAGCAGAGATAGCATCAAGCACCAAGCCTTTAAATATCGTTGGTATAATATATTGAATTGAAATGGGACAATAATAATTCAACACGTCGGACCTATCTCCCTTTTTGAAGCTTGGTACCACAAATGATTGCTTCTAGATTGCTGGCTACACCAACGAACACAGACTTGTTAAACAAAATAAACAATGGGAGGCTAAGACAATGCATACATGACTTTTTCAAAACTGAGCAAACAAAATCCAGACCAGAACCCTTGTTAGTTGTAATTGTCTTTATCCTTCCCAAAATATTTTCTACAAAAGCATGGCAATGACTCAGATTCGCTGTCCTACCAAATTAAAAATTCTTTGAAAACACAGTCTCTTCACCATAAACACCATAGAATCTGGAATAATTTCAAAAGACCTGCTTGTCTTAATGTAATTTCAGACCCCCCCCCCCATCAACGAGTTTGGAAGCCTCCACCGACGCAATATACGACTCATAGCACCTACGAGTCAACGACTTGCACTTGGTTCTCACATCAGAAAATCTCAAATAATCGCTGTACAAGTTGGATTCCTTAATAATCCATGGGCTTTTCTTTTTTCACGGATAACCTTTTTTAATTCAGCGCTATAATATTTAGGAAAACAATTACCATTAGGCACAATAGTTACTGGTATAGATAAATGCATAGCGTAATATAAATTATCATATAAATACCGGACACCATCATCAATGTCCCACATACCAATCTACATTATCCAAATACTCCGCCATCACAGCATAATCTCCTCTTTTAAAATTAAAATCTTAGCATCAAACGAATTGATCTCACTACTCCAAAGAAATAATAAAATTATCAAAACAGGATGATGAACATCAACTACTGGCAAAATATTCTCCTCACACAGCGACACAGTCGCACCGTCAACATCAGCGAAAACAAGATCAAGCATTCTTCCATTTTTATTTAAAATTGTTTATCTGATCAAGACTTAAAAACTCTAACAAATCCATCAAACATTTAGACCGTTCATCAATAGCACCATCACCGCGATATCCAGAATTTCAATGCAAGTTTGGCAAATTATAGTCTCTACATATCAAAAACTTTGCGGTTGGGTAAAGTAAACGAATGCGCTCCACCTCACGACAATGGATTGTATAAACTTCAAAATCTGATTTAGAGAAAATATGTTGTCGTAAAACGACTTTTAAAAATCATATTTTTGGTTGAAATTAAGTCGAAATTTATAATTTTGTTTTTCTGTCACTTTTTTATGATGTTGCATTTTATCAAAGAGACCAATAAAAGTAAATGTAATTGAGCTTTTTAAAACGCAAGTCTGGTACAATATCAAAAATGCACAACAATGAGAAACGCAAATTTTGAGAAGAGAAGTCAGTCGACCGAGAGTTGTGGAAGAGTTGACATTGAGTCGGTGAGTCGACATTGAGTCGAGGAAAAGTCAATTTTGGGCCGCCGAAGAAGGCGTTGAGTCAAAGTTATTAATAAGTCATCTTGGTCTCAGTGGGCCAAAATTTAGTAAATTTGGATTGGCGTTTGATCAAAAGTCATTGGTTATTAATTTGGATTTGCCCAGTGTTAAAGCGGCGATTTATTTTAGTTTGCAGAATTTGCAACTTTTTGCAATTTGGATGATTTGCAATTTTGGTTCCAAGAGTGCATTGGAGAAAGAATTTGCTTTGAGTTTGATTGATGGGTCGACGTTCGAGGTCTGCGTATCCGTAGTGTTAATTCCAGTTCGATCGTACGCTGAGTTTTAAGGTAAATGAGCTCAATACAAATTGTTCAACTTTTGATAGTACGCGTTTAGTACATTTTAAAGTTTCGTGAGGCAAAGTAACATTTTTTTTTAAAGTTCACTTAGTTGATTAAAATTTTTTTTTTTTTGAAAATTGTAATTGTAGCATTTTTATAATTAGAGTGACACAAATACACCGTAGTGGGTACGAAAGCGTTGCTATTTTATATTATTTTGATTTTCATTTACAACGACGCAATCATACGCCTAAAAAATTTTACACCATTACTTTCAATACTCAAAATTTGTGGAATATAAGATAGTCGCTTTTTGGTAAAGTTTTAATTTTCAATTTTGAATAAATTACCTATTATAAAATTTCACAAAAGTTTATTAATTTCGACAGAGTAAGTTTTGCCCATGCCACCTTTTAAATATTATTGAAACCACGTACCCTCAAGAAGATTTGCGAGTGTTTCCGTTAGTTGCGAGCTGCCGGTGCACTTCTTTAGGGGTATCTCGCCGATATCACTACAATACACACAACCAACCACTAACTCAACATCGTCATTCATCAACAACACAAATTGCTCTTCAATCCGATCACTGGACTCAAAGTGGAACTCTTTAAAGCGTGAGGTCTTTATTGTAGCACGAGCCGAAGCAAGTAATAGTCTTTGAGCCCCTAAAGCAAAAAAGCAAAAAACCAAGAATGTTTTTTACAAAAACCACTACTACGAAAGAAATTATAAAAAAAAGTTAAAACAATTAGTTGAAAAGTTGACAAGGCAAAGTGATATCGGTAATATGTGAAATAATAAACTAAAAACTTTTGAAAATATTGTTCATCCAACCTCTGTCAATTTATCAATATAAAACAAAAAAAAAAGAGTTTTCATCTGAAATTTCTTGCAATTTGCTGGAAAGTTTCCAACTTGAAGAACAATTTAGAAACAGAATTATTGTATTTTGTACATAATAGTGGAACGAAGTAAATTTTTGTGTAAGTCACGTTTATTTCTCCAACTTTTTAATCGCCTCATTCATTTGCCACTAGTTGCTCGTATAGCAGAGAACTTTATTCTATTGCAAAAAACAAACAATGATAACTTTTAATATTATAAAATCCGACTGCTATTAAAATACTACATTATTAATTTTACGATCTTCATTTCAAAACTTGAAAAACTATAATAGCTTCAATAAATTTTTTTTTATCATTTTATCGGGTAGAACCGAGCAAAATTTAAGCTTAAAAGCTCTATCTATTTATGTAAATTATTGATTTCGTATGTATGTAGTTAATATTCATTGCATTTAATATTATTATGCAAATAATTCGTTGCACATAATTACGACATAGGTGGGTATAATATTATTCGTATGTGCAGCATCAGTTTTAAAAAGCAGACGAACGTTAAATGTTACGTACAGCGCATAAATTATTAATAATAATGCAACTACAGTGGAATAAACCATTTTATCAGCACAAATCAATATTAAATTTTAATCGAAAATTAAACTTTTAAGCTGAACTAATAAAAGTTTTATCGATTCAATCTTTTAAAATATTCGACGCAAACACTTTTTTGCTAGTAACGTAATTATGTACTTACTTCAAAAAATTTAATTTAACAATTAAAAGTTTTAAATAAAAATGATTTTCAAAATTTGACTAAAAAGTTAATATTACACTCTGCTGTGATTTCGGATTAATGGACTTATTACAAAAAATTCGTGAAAATATTAAATTATTCAAATTTAAAATTTACACTGAAAAATTTATTTTATATTCGTATTATTTTAGTACAGTACTTTTATGATGTGTTTAAAGCGCAACTTGAAATGGAAACTTTATTATCGACCAAGCACTGTACCTTTGATGGTGTTAATATCTAATTTGGGTTCCAAAAAATTTATACTAACTTCTAAAATTTTTGAAAATTGGTAATTAGGTAAATCAGAGAAGCAATTCCGACACTGCAATCTTGGTGCATAATAGAAGACGTTAAAAGACATACAATTTAAAAATTCACCTTATGAGCTCCTCGAAATCCCAAGGAATTGCTCTGTTCCTTACAGCTGAATGTTAAATCATCAGACGTACTTACTAATAAATGTTTATTACGTATCTCGCAAAATCAATTATTTACCCACAGATTTTATTGTAATTAAAATATTGTTAACAAAAACTAATAAATTAACAGAAAAACTAATATTTAAAAAGAGCTGAAGTCGATAGCTGTAGTAATTTGTGAATTCTGAGATTACAAATGGTCGGCAAAACTTATTCCGTGATACTGGAAAGCTAGACGACCTTTTCTTTTCCGGAGTACAAAAACATGAGTTTAAGGCTTCCGTATATTAGGTTAAACGCATTACCTCTTTTGGTTTTATCAATAGGAAGTAAGCAACTGGTTTAGCTTTTTGTAGGTTGAATATATTCGCAAAGAAACACCAAGAATTGTTTATATGTCACCTTAAAATTGACAAAAATAATTTTTCGTTATTCCGGCCGTTAAATTAGGTGTTTACGTCCTGATTTGAGGTACTAAAAGTGCCTTTTTACGTCCTAGGACGTTAAAAAGGGGGGGGTCATAATTTTTTACGTCCTAGGACGTAAAAAGGGGGGGTTATAAAATAAAACATGATATATTTACGCAAAACATCATTAATTTGAATGAAACTGTTTAATATTTATAACGAAATTCGAAAATAACGAAAATTAATATTTATAACGCAATTCGAAAATAACGCACCTCTTGATTCTTCTTTGTTCTCCTCGCTGTTGTTTGAAGAATGCGCCCGAAGATGCCCGTTCTTTGATTGATTTTGACATTGTAACACTTCACAACACACACGTCCGAAATTTTTAAATTCGAAATTTTTAAATTGAGACTATGAATCCTTATCTCACCAAATAGACAAACTTGACAAATGACTTGCAACCTTCACGCCATCTATCGATAGTTATCTCAGAGCTATTATATAAAATCGAGAATTTTGTAGGATATTTTACCCAAAATAACGAAAAGTTGTTTATATGACTTTGACGTCAGAGTCGTGAATAAAATGAATGATTACCAAACCAATCAGAAGAGCCAGATTTCCATTTTCAATACATAGCCTCTCACCACGTTGTTGCGAATAAAAATGAGGTAGTCCCGTTATAACGAAAAGCAGTTTATGCCACTCGGACGTAAACTGATTTTACACTCCTCGGAACGGTTCGTGAGTCTCGGCTTCGCTTCGCTACGCCTCGCCTTCGAAACCCCGCCCCTCGGGTGTAAAATCTCGTTTTACGTCCTTGTGACGAAAACTACTATTTTTATACTGAAGATTTTATAGGCTTTTATACGCAGTAGAGCAATAATAAGCCTCGTTATCGATTTTTTTATATTATGCAGAGCCAATCAAAACGCTCCAAATTATGGTATTGTTTTTGCCTGTTTTAACCACATTAAAACGCATGAAAACTAAGAACTGCAGTCATCTGAGTTCACTCTGTTTTTTATAATGCTCAGGAGTGGATTAACGAGCTTTATAACATTTCACAAAAAACTAGCATTTTATTTGCAAATTTTATTTACAATATTTAAATTTAAATATATTTTCAGTTAAATTTGAATTCCAATTAAATTTTTTTAAACAATTTTTACTGTGTATCAATGATAAATTTTAGCGTTTCGTTAAGTTTTTATACAAATTTAAAATTAGAATAAGATTACACTAATTATAACCAAAAAGTTTATTCGAGGTCCGAGTATGATTAGTTAATTTGATGTGAGCTGTAATTTGCTAATTTGTCGAAGAAGATCTTGAATTAAAGTCTTTCTTAATATTGTTAACCTAGTTTGTCCCTTAACTAGGTAATTATAGCCATTCCATAGTTACAGAAGCGGTCAAAAGTAAATTGCAAAATAAATTTCTAACAAATGAAAAGGAATAGAAATCATTAAGAAATTGTTTTATTTTTTCTAAAAGCAGGATGAAGTTTTAAATACTATTAAATTTTACAGTGTGTTATAATTTTTATATTCTTAGAAATTTTAAATCTTTAAAATCTAGCAGCACACGATTCAAAACAATAAAACTACTAAAAAAAATGATAAACTGATTTTCTATGATTTGATCAGTTATTTTTGTTTAAAAATTTAAAAAACGAAATAGACATTTTGAGAGAAAAATCGACTGAAGTCAGCTAAAATAGTTAATAGATGTTTTTTACAAAATCATTGCTGATTTAATATTTATAAAGCATCATTTACACTGTGGATTTAAAAATTGTCTACAATTCTCTAGAGCGCTGAGAGCAAGTTTCATTTGTTATCCACGGATAGCAATTATATTTGACGTCCAATAAACAAATATCATATAGTTAAATATTAAGTTCCACTTAGGCAGAAAGAACAAAATATAAATAAAGAATGGGAAATATAAAAATAACAATAAAGAAAGCCGCTGAAGCAAAATGCAACGTTAAGATCATGTTCGTGAAAGCTAGAAATGGAAGAAAAACGAACAACGAAGAAGACGTAAAAGAAATTTGGAAAAACTATTTTCAGGTATTGCTAAACCAAAATGTAGAAGAAAAGACTACAAAGAACATTGAATTAGAAAGAGAGAATGAGGTTAGGTTTTAACATTTAACGAGATAAAAGCGATAATTAAAAAATTGAAAAATGGTAAAGCACCGGGCAATAAAGAAATACATGGAAAAATTATAACAAATGCTGGAGAAAGTCTACAAGAAGAAAGCGCTTGAATACAATATAGAGTTGCATCTGCTGTTTGTTGATTTCAAGCAAACCTTTGATATTATTAAAAAAGAACAACTATAATATACTACACATAACTATGCAAGAAATGGACATTTCAACGAAGCTGATACGATTGATGCAGATGACGATGAGAAGATCGAAAGCCGTAGTTAAGGTAAAAACCACAGAAACAGAGAATTTTGAAATTAACTGCGGAGTAAGGCAGGGAGATGCTGAAACAAAAACTGCCCTCTTAGTCTCAACCCCTAATGAGAGCGTTGACCAAAATAGAGACCAGAGTCTGTTGCAATCCGGAGAGAACCTCTCCAGTTTGTTTGCCACGATGTTAAAGACCAGCTCACAATAATTAGGTAAATAAGGCCGTGAATTCTGAAAAATAAGGGAAGCTCCAATAAAACGCAGGAATAATATAGAATGCTTTTAATGACAATAAAATTAAGGGTGTATTTACTATTCCAGCAATTACAATGTATGACTGTGTAAAACAGGGCACACAATGTAAAATTGAAAATTACGGTTCACAATATTATTACATGAAGTTCCACTATAAAGCATGATGAAGAAAACATCATGGTGTAGGGTTGCTTTCCCATGATAGTGTTGAACTCTTACGTTTAAAGGTGATAATATTTGTATGGATCGGTTCCTGTATGTAGACGTATTGAAGGATTTTTATATTTTTTTTATAATTGTTTTATATTTTTAAGAAATCTCACTTTAGTTTCTTGTTAAGTTATAAGTTTATCTATATTTTTAGTATCATGAAAACCTAGAAAGCCAAAAAATTCAATAAAGCTTAAAGGAATTCCTAGCTATTGACATTGGTTTAACATAAAAACACATAGTGAAATCAAAAATAGAAATATATATCCCTCTTCCAAGAGTTTTTGCAAATAACTCCACAACGGTTTAGACTTAGCGATTGGAATTGATTCTCTAACTAAGCTCAAATGCTTGACACAAATTTCATAAAAAAAGTGGACTTGAAGACAATCATTTCTATCCTTCCTTCTCAAAGATTTTCTAAAAATTGAGGTTGAAACAAAATTATAGAGAGCTTATCAAATCTCGAACGAAGCTAACTTTATTAGCTGTGCATGTTTTTCTCAAACTTTTTACATGGTGATGCCATCATAAAATACAGTTATTTTTTCAGTTTCATGCATTCTTCCAGAAAAAAAAGTGTCAAAAACTACTAAATCATCTACTAAAGTTTTTAAACCTTATTAAAAGTATCTACGTTTCTATAAGGCTTTTTTTTGTTTTGTGGATTTCCTTGACCTGTTGCAAAAAAGCCAGAACTAGAATACAGAACTGGGTTACATAAATAATTTATTTAATTATCGATGACCCCCACATCTTAAAAAGGATCATGTTAAAAGTCATTCAATTAAACGTTAAAAGTATAAAAATAGAATTTTAAGGTAGATATCCTTACAGTTTCACATTTGGTAAAACTCGTGAACGTGGAGGAAAACTGAAAATAGGAACACTATTTTAATTCGAATAACCCAAAGGGAGTCGACGCGAACAAATTGCTACATGGCACACCACCAATAGATATCCAACACTTTAAATTAACTTTACTACTTTCCGTCATATAAAATAGTCATTTAGTAGCCAAAGAAAAGTAATAAATTACTTAACAAAAGCAAACTGATAATTTTTATGTGATTTTCCTTAAAAACGTAGAATTAACAGGAAGAATCACCGTCCACCATAACTTTTATAATTATTTGGCAAAACTAAAATTAAATACATGACAAATAAGTCAAGAAAAGTCAATAATACCACTTGGTTTCAAACTTGAACATGTACAGAGAGTTGCAAAATAAATGTATATTAAAGATTTGACCTTCATAAGCAAATTTCTTGCTAAAAATGCACTTATCATAAAATATTAAGTTTGCAGGAAAGATCTAAGAATCATTTTCTAAATTAACATTGCAGTCAATTAATATAAAATACTGCGATAAAATAAAAATTGTTTTTTTTTAATATTAAAGTTTACATAATATTATAGTATTATTGTCGTAGAAAAAAAGATGTGATAATCAAAATTTTATTTAATAAAATAATATGCACGAAGAAGAAAAGTAACGTTGTATCAAGAATATGACGCAACAATACAACTTGCAATTTTAATTGAAATTATGGTCATAATGCTAAATTTTGCTGTAGTATTTCTAAACCAAGGCAAAAGAATGTATCTGAACCGATACTCAACCAACCAAATTTTTGCTCTTCATAATATTTGCTCTCTGGGAAAATGTCCACGTTACTCACTCATATATTTTGTACTGACTTATAATGCTATCCTTTGACCGTATTCTCATTTTTCATTACTGAAGGTATAATATGCTTAGACCACCCGCACAAAAATGCGGTCAAAATATAAGGAAATCTGTAAGGTAACTCCGAATCGAATAATATTAGCTGAATAATAAATGCATGCTTTGACAATCCTATTGTGGGGTGGTAAAGCAAAGTAAGGGTTTAGTCTACGTCATCCGCCGTTTCTAACCTTGTTATCTACGCGGAGTTCCACATTCATATTATTTATAATACTTAATAATAAATTACGATTAGGTACACAAATTTTCTAATTATTTAAACTGTCGTAGAAAATTTAGTAATTAAAACTCGAAAAAAGTTCTACAAGATTTACATTTATTTACTATATTACTAAAACCTTGAAAAGGCGGCTTGAATGTAACCACAGTTTTCAACTGACCCACGAAGTACAATTCTCCTCATTTTTAAAATGTAGCTTTTTCAGGTATGCTGTGATAACCTTAAAGGGGTGAAAACCCCCTATTTAAGAAACTCTGGGCTGAGAGAATATTTATTAAGGAGATTCATTGCCGTAGGTACAGCTTCTTCCGCAATACTGATTTCATTTTCATCTAATTCGTGAATAGAAAATTATAGGGCATCGATCAAGTAGATTTTCATAACTCCTTAAAAATGGATACCTGCTATTTTTAATGAAAACGTTAAAACAGTAGTTTCCGGAGTCTCAACCCTTTGGCTCATCCAACTTCACTTCCATGAGTGTAATTAGTAGTTAAATTTTTAATTAGAAAATCTTAACCACACATGCAATAGTTTTCCCCATTAAACCAGTTCTGCGTTGTTTAATTAAGAATATTCGAATGTAAATTTTGCAAACTTTATTTATATGCCATACGTAAACTATTAAAACGACACGATGTGCCAGTAAAGTTATATTTTCCATGCAACTTTTCCTTTAAAACTTTATAAAATTTCCAACTTAACACGTTAAAATTGAAACGGCGGTCATAAATTATTTAGTTGTAATAATACGTTAATTAAGATGAAATCAAGTTAAACTTTTTGCTAAACGAAAGTTATTAAATTTTTAACTCAAATTTGAATTAAACTTTTTATCATGTGCCGACATTAACTGTAATGTTTATAATAATAAATTCAATACGAAATAATAAAAAGAAACTTGATAAAATGATTATTATAGTAAGATTGTATGATACGAGCTTGCGCGACTCGTTTTTAAACCCCTCCATGATAACAACTAGTTACAGTCCGTGCCAGCCGCTCTTTTTACGCGGTCGTGCCGTTAAGGGTTGATAACTTGATACCTCGAAATCTACGTTACAGTTGGAAAAGCGACCAGTGAATATGCATTTTTCAACGCTTAAACAATTAAGGTCTCTTTATTAGCTTGTATAATGATATGGATACAGGAACTTGGTGTTCATTTATTTACCCAAGTAGATGATAATTGGGTGGATAGAAAATAAGTAATAAGTGACATATCATTTGCATTCCAAATTGATAATTGTAAACATGAAAAAGTTAACTGTGATGTTTTTTGTGGTAATTAGTTACCGATACATTAATGGTTATTCGTGGCCGGGTGAAGAAACTACAACCAGACATTCACATTCTTCTTCCAAAGACTTTCACAGCGATCCCTTAATTGTTGACACAACAAGTGGATTGGTGCGGGGGTTTTCTAAAACAGTTTTAGGTCGGGAAGTGCATATATTTACAGGAATACCGTTCGCAAAACCACCGATAGAACAATTAAGGTTTCGACGTCCCGTACCAGTCGAACCTTGGCATGGAGTTTTGGATGCCAGCAAATTACCAAACTCTTGTTTCCAAGAACGCTATGAATATTTTCCTGGGTTTGAGGGGGAAGAAATGTGGAATCCTAACACAAACATATCAGAAGATTGCCTTTATCTAAATATTTGGGTACCTCAACGGTTACGAATACGTCACCACGCGGATAAGCCTCCACAGGAGAAACCAAAAGTACCTATTTTAGTGTGGATTCATGGTGGTGGATATATGAGTGGAACTTCGACATTGGATGTGTACGATGCCGATATTGTGGCCGCGACTAGTGATGTTATTGTAGCTTCCATGAATTACCGCGTAGGGGCGTTTGGGTTTCTCTATTTGAATAAATATTTCGGTCTCGGTAGTGAAGAAGCTCCTGCTAATATGGGGTTATGGGATCAAGCGTTAGCTATTCGATGGATTAAGGATAACGCTGCTGCGTTTGGGGGTGATCCGGATCTCATAACTTTGTTTGGTGAATCTGCAGGGGGTGGATCTGTCAGTATCCATCTGATGAGTCCCGTTACTAAGGGTCTAGCTAAAAGGGGAATTTTGCAATCGGGCACCATGAACGCACCGTGGAGCTATATGACAGGCGAAAGGGCTCAAAGAATTGGGGAAATTTTAGTTCAGGATTGTGGATGTAACACTTCGCTTTTGTTAACGCGACCAAATCAAGTTATGGATTGTATGAGAGCGGTAGACGCTAAAACCATTTCATCACAACAATGGAACTCGTACTCTGGAATTCTGGGATTTCCTTCCACTCCGACTATCGATGGTGTGTTTTTAACCAAACATCCCTACGATATGATGAGAGAGGGAGACTACGAAGATACTGAAATTCTAGTTGGAAGTAATTCTGACGAAGGTAAGCAATTTAGTGGTAGTAGTAAAAATCAATCCAGTTTCAAGGTCGAATCGATAGCTTTATCAATTAGTATTTCCAAGCTCGTGCTTAATTTCATTAGTTTAGTATTCACTACGTGAAAATTTTAGTAGGGTCCTCAATTATTTCGTTTTGTAGTATTGGAAATATTAGTAAATTAAACTAAAGTGGTTTTAACCTGATAATAAGCAATTGCTGGAGGTTCAATATAAATCTGCGGGTAAACTTGACCACCTGCGCTTCGTAATGATGTCAATTATAATTTTAGAATTCCCTAGGGTGGTCATTCCTATATAATAGCTCATATTGCTACCATTATTAATTATGTATATTTTCCAATTCTGTCTCGTTTGTTCAGGAAAACTATTTATAAATTTCAGACCCTGAAAAATGAAAGAAAAAAATAAATTTTTTAAAAGTTTTTTTTTATACCTATTGTTATTGATCGAAATTAAGCGACCAATTATCACATTTTATAAATTAGTTAACCACGTACTTATTTTTTATTAAAAAAGCCATAACGATAGGAATCTATTCAAATATTTTTCTTTATAGTTTTCGTGGCATTTCAGAGTTTTCCGTTTTCAAATTTAATTTACAAACCAAAAGTTTAATATTATGAAACATTGTTTCTCTATATCTTCAACAGGATATTAAGAAAAAATATTTTTTATGAAAGTAAAGTACATCTACCTCCAGAAGAGTTATTACAAAAGTTTGTAGAAGCTGAAGAAATATGAAGCTACTTGATATGTCTTATACGAAGCAACTTCTCGTTTTTCTTACACACATTTTCATCTTATTGGGACTTGTAATAATTTTATAGTAGAATATTTTCTACGGAACGGAAATTGCCAAGTGCTTTACATTTAAGTAGGTATATTGTAATAATCTCAAAATTGTTTTCTTTCTGAAAAATTTTTGTACCGCTGGCTACCGTTGTCTTGAAGTAAATCACGCGTGAAAATTCCAGCACTGGATTAGACAGACTTTTAGATTAATTTAAAAATAATTACGTTGAATAGCATGAAAACGACAAAACATTTGTCTGCTTATATTAGAAACGACGTTATAATCAATTTTGTTATTTATTACCAGGTTTGTGGTTTATGGTATATAAATGGGCCAAAATGTTTTTTACATGCAAAATGAGAATAAACATTTTTCTTTTTCTTTATTGTAAATTACTTCTTGTTTGAGCAGTGTTTATTTACCTTTCACCTCATTCTTGGGTATTTTTTAATTAACTAACCGCAATGTATATCTGAAAATGTGCGTAAAGTAATTAAATTTATAAAATTCTGGGATTACATCAAAAAACTTAAAGTGGAAATGTATTTTACTTATTTAGAATTCATCTTTTGACAGACGAAACCTAAAGTTAAATATTTGCATAATCACAAAGTATCATCAGGCCATGCACGTCCATCGCCTGATGATGTCATTACGTGACGAAAACTTTCAGTATATTTTTTGTGGATATATTTTACTAAATAATCTACAAATTGATTGATTGGTGCAGCTAGGAATCTACCTGAAGATCGGTAAACGATGATCCCTAAAGAAATTAATAAGTAGTTTTAAGTTTTCACATCGGCAACCTTTAAATTAAAACTACTAGGGTATTTTAGAGGTCAAAGACATAAAATGCGAATGACTTAATCTACACTTAAATACAAGTCAATGTTTCCAATCGTAAACTTTGCAAGTTTATCTTAAATTTGGAGGTTACGTTAAGGAAGTTAATGTCGGTGAAAAGCTATAAAAAAGAAACTACCGAAGTATAATGAATTTGTCCATCTTTAATTTGTTCTCCAGGATGGTAGCAGCGAGAGAGCAGGTCTATTCTACGTACCTCATTTGCGTCCGACTTTTCACACCTCTATGACGTCATAAACGAATGCGTTAGCCGAACAAACGGTTCAAGAATAGACCCCCAGAACAACAAAGGAACTCATTTCTTTCGACGTTTACGCCTTGGCCCCTTTGATGTATTCCGTCGGGTTTTGAAGAGCCTATTAACAGTTAAAGCTGTCACAGTAAAGGCGGTTGTGTTATACGCAGTTCTTCTACGGGGACGATATTCATCTGGAAGATCAGTCATGACAATATTGACGTATCACCTTCTTTTTTGGTCACCTGCTTCGTATTTCCGCATAAAATTTAAAAGATTTAAAATTTCTCTTTAATATCAAAAAATTATGAAAATGTAAATATTTTCAAATTAAGCGTTTTTCATACAAGTTTTAAATTTTCAACTACGTTGCCAGAGAGCATACATTTTCCTCTAAATCCTTACTTGGAAGGTTAAATTTAAATGACTATTTATTAAGGCTACGCATAGAGCTCAACAACATGAATTATGACTCAATTGCCATCTACGAGCTTCACATTTATATTTTACTTGATTAAAAGCAATGAGGTAGCTATAATCTAGAGATTACTAAAGTTTTGTTTATTACTTCATAACTTTATTGAAAAATTAATTATGGTAAAATTCAGATAGTGCCGTAAGACACATTGGCTCTCAGTATATCTCAGAGAAACTTAAAACTTTGACCTGTTGGTTATTGTTATTATCATTAGAAATTTGTAAACTTTTTTTACTTTTTAAATTTTTTTCAATGAAAAAAAAATCTAATTTCTAGTTTTTAAGTTACAAGTACACAAAGTGTGACATTTCCAGGTTAAATTTCAAAGAACAATAATTGCAGATTTTAATCTAAATTTTCATGTTCAAACTGAAAAATTGTGTACACAACAGAAAATCTGATTAAACCACTCAAAGCAGATTTTAGTGCAACAAACAAGTTTTCATGTTCTGAAAATTAAAAACTCTTCAATTAAAATTACGGAATATTGAAATATTAATTGCTAAATTTATAAATGTCTGTTATACTCTTAAATCATGTTTTTCTTAATGGATAAAATAAAACAAATCGTTGTTTAACAGACTAATGTTTGTGTTGTACAACCTGTTGATTCTCAAAACGGAAAAAACTATAAACTTTGTTTTAACATACTAAAATGCTCGTTTTGGTATAGCATGGGTTACATCCCAATTAAATTAATTGACGCATTAATTGATGCATTCACACATAATAAAGCCACATTATAGTTGATTGAATAAATTTATAAAATTGGGAAAGCAACAAAATTTTATTAAACCAACAATTATCGATTTTATAATAACAATGAATACAAAATTTAACGCATAATTTTGATTTACAATTCATCATTCAGGGTAAGATACTTTTTTAATTTACAAAAAAATTTACAAACAATTTGAAAATTGTTTTAAAGTTACGGAATTTAGGTACGAATTGAACATATTTTAGTTGGGATAAGCCCACTTAAAAAATTACAAGTCAACAAAGTAAATTTCTTTGTAGAACATAAAAATTTACAAGTTAACGTGGAATTCTAGCCACGACACAAATATATCGATAGTGACAGAACTCTCGGGCTATAGTATTTTAACTTTTTGATTCTTTATTCTAAAATATGGCTATTATTTCGAAGTGAAATTTAAGTTCTATTATTGTTTTGATTATTATTATTATATACTGTTATTTTGTTTTCAGTGCCAAAATAGTTATAGAAATGTAAAAATAAGTTGGATTTTATTTATTCATTTGTTTATCCATTAATTCATTAAATACGACTAAACACCCATTTACACTTAATTTCCACAAAGTACTACATTCCAAACAACAACATACTAATATATAAAATTTATTATACTTATATATTTTGCAGTTTAAATAAATAGAAGGAAATACATACTATAATTAGAAAGCCACACAAAAACCTAAAACATTGCTCAACATTATTAAAGGTCACCATCAAATCTCAGTCTCAATAATCTTGTATTCTTTTGCACAAAAGAGGTAAACAAGTCCACATTTGCCCCACCCAAGTAAATATTACCTAATGTTTAGATTTTATTTATGGGTGTGCCCAAGCTAAAGTTAGTAGAAGCAAATTTGGCGGTAAACATGAAACCAAGCCGAACTCCACACAAGAAAACTCGATAGTTAAACTTCTCAAGAAGTTCTTTCAATCTCTGTGACTCTTACATCACTCCCCAAATCAGGTCTATATCCAACTACAAGCAAAAAATTATTCCAAACCCTCTCAATAAGACGCGAATCCATCGCATAAAAAGGAGACCAAATAAGAACAGCATACTCCAATAATGATCTGACTAACGAGTTATGAAGTAAAAATGCTTTTAAAATGACTGGTTATTCTGTGTACAAAGCCCAGGATTCTCATTGCAAGTATTCTCCATCTGACTCTTAAGGTCAGCTTAACATCAAAAGCCACTCCCAAATCACACACCCTGTCAACCGATCAAAAAATATCACTCTTTAACGCGTACTGGCAGAAGACCAGCGACTCGATCCGATAAAACCTTATCACGTAGTATTTGCTAATATTCAGAAAGAGTTGATTATAAGTGCAGAAAATTAGAAGTGCATTTAAAGCACTCCCAATCTTAACAAAAACCAAAATCAGCAAAACTCAAATATTAAACCCACACTTCTAGAGACCCGCCAATATCGTGTACAAGAAATAAGATGTAAAGAACCTTAATGGAACGCCTGAAGTACCCCAGAAGTCCCTTTTATTTTTTGAGATAACTGCATCTTGATCTTTACGAACTGAGTTATACCAGATACATACCTGATAAGCCAAAATAATAAAGAGCCACTGATACCCATCGTTTCTAACTTATAAAACAAGATAGAATGACTAATTATGTCAAAAGCCTTACAGATATTCGTATAAATGGCATTAACTTAAAGACGGTTCTCAAAACACTTAAAAATGTAGTCCTGGTATATCATCAGTTTTGTTAACAGAGATCTTTCACGTAGAAACACATATTTTTCAGGAAAAATAAGATTTAAAAGATCAGAAGATATCGCATCAAAACCAGGCTTTCATTTTGACACATCAGACCTATCACCCTTGATATGCCCAAAATTGGCATCACAATTGTTTCCAGATTGTTGGCAGAACAACAACAAACAGCGACTTCTTAAACAAAATAAACAATGACAGAATAAGAAAATCCATACATGACCTTATCAAAATTTGATGAACATTATCAGATCATTATTTGTTAAAATTTTTTATGAAAGATAATATTCCTATTCTCCTGTTTTGATGACACCTTAAATGAACTTATATCCATATATCAAAAATGTTTCAAACAAATAGAAAAATTTTAAAATTCTAATTTATTCTATTCAACCAAAAATATTATCAAAATGTTTTTTCCTTTTTCAATAAATAATTAATTTTTTTACCAGAATATTTGAGTAATCCGTATTTTTGTACGCAGCTTTTACATAATACTTTGGACCAATTATCTTTTTTCTGCCAAAAGTGTTATAGAAATTTGCAGCAAATATTTACAATAAATAGCAAAAAAAGTAAATGTAACTTACCAAAAATGTTTATACAACCAATTTTATCAGTTAATTTTTAAATGTTTTGCAAAATCCTGAATTAAAACGAAAATTAACAAGATTAAAGTTTTTGAACATAATTTTTATTAAAAGGGTTAATTGACTGAAAATTAGACAAAACTGTGGAAAAACTCAAATATTTTGGATTTTTAATTTATCTTCAGATAAACGTATTCTTGAAAATTATGTAAAAATGGGAGATAATATTGGAACTTTGTTAATCCATTCATGTACATCGTTCAAATCAAAACTAATTTTAGAATTACTATTACTGCCAAAACAACTTATTTCCGAGAAAAAGTTAAGACATCGGTCTTGTCTGTTTCACTGTTTCCTTGACGACGCGACTGTGATTTTCTTTTAGTTGCAAAAATAATCACAAAATTGTAAAGCAAAACATCGCTTTAGAATTACAAAAAATTGGAGTTAGGTTTTTCCCCTTTCATTACAATTAGCAGAATAATGGAATTACCAGAATATAATCTGAAAGGATTACCTCCCTTATTTACTAACAATGCGCTCGATCGATTGAATTGTCAAGAACAGCAAAGTTTGGTTTTCATGTAAAATTTTCGCTCGTGAACTGTTGAAATGAAAAATATCTTATTAAATAGCACCCTAAAAATATTTGAACTTGATGCCTATAAATGAGGCAAAAGCTTGGTATATTTTAAACCTCTAGTTAGAGGAGGAGTATAACGTTAAAAATTTTTTTAAAAACTTTTTTAAGTTAAAATTTTTTTTGGATATTTTGGATTATTTGAACAACAAACATCTCGATTGAAATTTATTTAACAGAGCAAAATTTGACGTTTTTTTATGTGATGAAATAAAACTTTTGGTTAAATCTTTTGATATAAAAGCTTTGATTCGAAGGCCAAACAAAAGTTAAAAGAAGAATCTTGACTTAATCTATCAGCAGAACAAATAATTGAAAGAATAGTTGATGTGTTCTAAATCCAAAATCAGGCACTGAACCCAAAATATAAACAAAAGAATACAAAAAATTGTCTGAAGAATGTTAAATAAAAGAAAAAAAAACTGCTAAACTAAGGAGATCAACCAATTAGAACTGCATCTGAAAGATCTTATAAAGTTCACAAATACATATTTTTCATAATTAAAAGGTCCAGGTTGAATTCCTCCTGCATTTTCTTTACTTCACAAAAAGCTCATTTAGATAACAATTTTTGAATCTTTTTTTTTTTATAGTATTTTGCTTAAAATTAAAGTGTAGTTTATATAATATAAAAATATTGTGGGATAACACGAAAAAATTCAGAAATTTATTACAATTGAAAATGGTCCAAAAAGCAGTTGAAAAAGAAAAATTTTGAGGGCCATTGAAAATTGGCCCTAATTTTCTCTAAAAATTATGCGTTAGTTATAAGTTTCCCACCCCTCCCCGCAAACCTGCGCAGAAGTTTAAAACCAAAATTATTTAAAAAAAGTTTATTTTAATTTAAAAAAATCGGTTTCTAACACTAACCTAACCACTCGTGAATTTCTCTTAAAACTATTTTTGAATAAAAAAAAACGGGTTTTAAGACTAACATAATTTTGACCAGTAGTTATCATCTTTATGGGTAAAAATACCCCTAAACCGTAAAATTAGGTCGTGGTTAAGTTAATTTATAATTTAGCCTAACTAAATCAACACAGACGGGCAATAGAATGCGGTGATTATAGTCGATTTCTTTACGAAATAATAAACTTTAAATTCGATTTTTGTTCAAACTAATAGATATTTGAGATTAATCCGCACCTTAAATACTTATTTTATTGTTATCTATCAAAACCCATTGAGTTTTCATTAATAAATTTAATATCTTTTGTGGTTGTTTATCAGGAGGATGTAGAATTTTACTCCAAAATAAACACTAAAATTGTTTAGAACAGAATATAATTTCAAAATTTAGAAACATTTACGTTTCAAAGGTTTTCCCAAATTGTTGCCCTAAGGATAAATATTTGTTAATCATCTAAGAGATAATTAACTCAGTTAATAAGCCAGAGTTTAATTGAAATAATTAAACAAAAATATTTTGGACAAAATTTAAGGAAGTGTTGGCGTTTCATATGAATCACATAATCACTTTCTGAGCTCAAACTTGAAAATGAACCCTATATTCATCCACGATGAATAGTCTGTTAAAAAATTAATAGGAAAATAATGATGACTAACTGCGGTTATGAAATTTAAAAAACATCGGTTACATCAAATCCAGAAACGCATCAAAAACTGTGTTAATATTGACGAGATAAGTTGATCCTAACTTAATCCGATTGAGTTTGTTTTAGTCGTTTTAATAATTTAACGAGGTTAACTTATTATTTATAACTTTATAGGTCAATAGAATGTATTTTATCGGTTTCCATCGCATTAAATTGGTTGTACAGTCTAATCCAAAATATTTTTGATCATCTAGGAGATCTTAAAGACTAGATAACTAGACATAGAGAGCGAAGGGCAAGCTTAAGTTTACACACATCCACGTGGTATCAGAAAAGCATCGATACCTGGATGAGCTCTACAGGACACTCAAACGCTGTTCCTTCGAGTTTATCTCTCAAAAAAAGATACTCGTATGGGGTACCCTTGAATTGATTAGATTTGTTTAATCGTTACTCTCGTTGAACTTCTACTACGTAATCGTATCATTCGGGAGTGTTTATTGAATATTCAAAGCAAAATCATTACCTAGCTTGCATTGATCTGAAATTTAAAAACGCTTCAGATTCTTTTCAAGGACAAAACAAACTGCTTTAGAAATTGAACATACAATTAAACGTGGAATTTTAACCACGCCTCATCAGATAACACTATTGAAATTTTTATATAATGCATTTGATCGAAGATATTACATAGTAGGTATAAGTATGTACATATATTTGAAATGCATAAAAATTGTTTGTAATGCTGAAAACGTCAAGTAATAAATTATTGTGTATTTTATTACTGTAGTCTGATATAAATTTTAAATTGAATTTTATTGTAGTACATTTGAGTATACTAGTACATACATACGTATAATACGGTTATTTAATTCGTGTAATATATTTGGGTAATACCAAACAAATTTCTTTTTAAATAAAAGTGTAACATTCAAAAATTCAAATTGCGGTTTTAAACTTCTAATAATAATTTAGGGAATTCTGGTATTAGGACCGGTATAAATCAATAAAGTATTGATTGATTGAAATGTTAAAAGTAAATAGGATGTAGATGAAGGCTTTAGTATATATTCGGTTATAGCAAATGTCACGTTTAACAAACATTGTGCCTCCAGAATTTGTGTAGATACCGCGAATCTCATTTCATTAAAAGTTGGTGTGTTGATTACAAGGAACAGAATCTGGGTCCAATAGCAAAACCTTTAGAAACCCTTTAATTATTTAAACTGTTCGATATTGGAAACTGTTTTGAAACAAGTAAACTGTACCAATCCTCTATTATCAGATAAACGTAAACAACTTGAAAATTATTTATATACTTCCAATATCGAACGTCCCCTATAAACAGCACTAAAATAATTGGATCAAAATTACTGAATATACTACACTAAAATATTAAACTTTTAGTTAAATTTAACTAAATATACAAATCTGTTATAATAATAAAGTGGAAAAGTAATTATTAAACCAAGATAACTTTTCCACAGTTGATATTGACAAATAAAATTGAATTAACTAAGAAATAATTTATTTACATAATATAATCATTAATTAATAATTTATTTGTTGTTTTCTAAGTTGAATTAAAAACTCACAATATTTTAAAACGAAAAGAAACAGTTAAAGTAGCTGAATGTATAAAATTGGAGATTGTGGATATTTTAACAGAAAAAACAAATGCGATGATAATTGTAAACGGAATAAGGAACAATTAGGTTTAACAAACCTTACGCTTTAATTTAAACAATCCGATTACCTTTATTTACTTTATAGGCATTCAATATTGGAAAAAATAATCTCTTATTCTATGGCTTAAAGTAAGCATTTGTGTTCTGGAAACGAGATATATTTTCATTTCCATCCTGATGTTTTTACGTAAAATACGCAATTGGATAAAGAAATCCTTAGAAATATTGTTCTGCTACTTTTAAGATGAAAAATTAAAACAAAGTTGTTTCTATTTTTTTTGCTAATAAATTCTACAGTCATATAACTTCCTTTGAGCAAAATTTGAAGTTCTAATGAAATTATGTAAAATAATGAAGATATGAACTAAGCAGAAATGACCTAACCTAAGCTAACAAAATTTGTTAAAGTGATTTAACTTTACCTTGATACGGTTTACAAAATGTTTCTTTATTAAAATTGTATTTCTGTATTGTTTGCTTAATTTCTTATCCTTGTTCTAAATTTAGTTAAACGATATCTTACATTTTCAATTTGTCTATAATTTATTTTAAACTCCTCGTGGTTTGAACAAAAATCTACTCCTATTATTTACAAGTTACAATTACTTCGTGTATGCATAGAAAATGTTATAGGTTTTCCAATTCTTGAAAAATTAAACGTATTGCTTATAAGATACACGTGCCTCGTATAAACGGAAACTCTCTGGCTTGCATTGTTTAAAATTTACATGAAATTATTATTTACGCTCCAAGTTCGAATTCAAACAGAACAAGGATTAAAAAATTTATGAAAAACAAAATATTAAAATCGAATGTAATTTAACCTTGAATAAACTATTGAAAACGGGAAATTCAAACATAAATGTATCGTGCGGAAGTTAAAAGTAGGTCGACCTTTCAGGATGCCCTCCGTCTATCGTATCTAAACTTCCAACTTCAAAATCTTAAACTATTAAAAATATTTTCTTGATCGTACGTGAACCTTAACTAAATATTATTTTTGCCACGAAACCATCAGTATTAGTTTATATAATGTAAATCAAAAGCACTAAGCTGGGCTGTTGGAATTTTACGTAGCAGATGCAAATTTATGCAAAAATATGTGAGTTATGATCTCTGTTTTTTTTTAAACAACTTAATCTTATTATTTTTTGGGCAATACAATTTGAAAATCGTTCATGCTTGGTGGAGAATTATTAAAAATATTCATTATAATAAATATTAAAAATAACTCAAGCCCTGAGGTGAAAATTCATGACTGACTAAACTCTAATTAAATTACCGATTATGCTTGTAATGCCTCAGTAGCGTAACAGACACATTTTTTTCTAATTAAAAATAATAATAATAATTTTTTAGAAATTATAAGTGTATTAGGTAGAGCAAAATTAGATAGATAAAAATAAATTTTTTTAGTTATTAAGAAGCAATCCCTTGGTAAGGATTTCAAAAACTTCGTATTTTGTATGGACAATGCGCATAAATGAATTAACGAGATTCTTACTCTGTTATTGAAAAGTTGGGAGTGTAGTTTATCAGTTCAGGTATGTAGTACCAACTGTCCATGTGAATAACATTAATTAACATTTTTAAATTTATTTTCTCGAAATATCCTGATTGATGGATTTTAAAATTTTCACCTATTGAAGTCGACACGTACTACAGTATTGATAATAAATCAAATAAAGTAGACCACGTTTGGACTTCTTCAAGTTAAATGAATATTTTAAAAGCAATTTATCGTTTAAACGTGACTTAAAGTTTGCTTTTTTTACCCAAATAATTATTTATTTAATGTCGATAATTAACTTATAAATATTTTTGATCTTTAGTAAAGATGTTTTGGGGTCATATATGGGTTTAAAAGTTTTGAAGCAAATATTGAAGAAAAAGAATTAAAAAGTTTGAAGCACGGTAGATTTGAACGCTCAAGCAAATTTTTACTTAAAAAAAGATTTAAAAGCAACCAATGATTAGTTAGAATAGTGGAATTAGCCGACACTTAAAAATACCTCATTTTTAATTCCTAAAGGGTAGTGCCAGGTGCTAGAGTTTTTAGGCCAACGCAAATAATATTTTTTTACTCTATTGTATTAACATCTTAATTCGTTTTTAATGTTTTATTGATTAATTATTGTCTGGCTTTGAATTTTTGGGGTTTTTCCATTTTTAAAATTAGTTGTGGCTCCTTTTTGATGCCCTAGGATATGCCTATTAATTAATTAGAAACATTTTTTAATAGAGGAAGAGAGGGGAGGGTGAAGCCCTCTAATCGACATTCACTTATAACGAGGTGAATTACCTGAATTACCATCTACCAAATTAGTTGAGAGTCTAACTCCGCCTATAGTTGAATACCCTAATTTACTCCAGTTTAGCTTTCAGTTAACATTTAATTTTAATTTTAGATCATTTTACTATGATTAACATTGGGTTAATCGTCCTTTTATGGACGATTTTTGAATGCTCAATTAAACTCAGTTAGTTTAACCAGTTAAACTCAGTTAGTTTAAGCTAACTAACCAATCCAAAAAAATAAAAATACAAATTTATACTTTATTATAGATATAACGTTTTTTTAAGTCGAAATATAAAATATATAAAAGGTACATATAAAAAATATAAAGCAGATTTACAGAATAAATTACTAGAAAATTTATTTTAAAAGCATACTGACAGCACCTATAGTTTCCGAAAAATAATGTAGTTATTCCCATGGCTACCAATATTTCGGGAAGAGTCATAAATTTGATTGTATGGCATCTCAATCATAAAAAAGCAAATCTTGCGACTGCCACATCAAATGCTAAATGAATCGTATAAATTACTCTGAAATCTTTTATAGATTCAGTAAAGCCATTAATCTTCAAACATTGGTTTTCGATACTTATCAAAATCATTATCATAACTTTTAAAAACTTGGTAATATTTTTCAGTTCTTTTGGACGTGAAAACTGGACTAGAATCACTCAAACTATCCTTATCGTTGTTTACTCATGTAAACATAAAAAAATTAAAACTTTTATGCTATTCAAAATTTAAAAGTTTGTGAGTCTGTGACAGAGAGCAATTGTAAATAAAGCCAACGTGGTGCCTTCGGCATGTTTCTATCTAAAAACATCGATACCTTTTTTTATTGTACACCCCACAAGAAATTCAGTCATTGATATCCTTTTGAGAAGTCCCTTGTGTAAAGTAGTGCCTACTTTTTGTTTTCGTTTGAAAATTATACCTTAATATTATTCGAAATATAAAAATTTGATTGCCTATCTCTCAAAGGAGACTTTCTAAGAACTAACCACTTTCATTTGTACTTCGCATTTATTTGAACAAAAATTAATTTTTATTTTAACGAAAATATTGATTCATAAACTAGGTATAGTTAAAAAGAAAGAAAAATTTTATAGAAATAAAGTGTGACTGCGACAACAAATTCAATAACCAAAGGGGGATTTTACTAGATGGTATCAAAAAATAAAGTAAAATTTCAAATAACAGTTTAAATAGCAACAATTGAAGCGAATGAATTATTTGATCTAGACAAAATATGTAGATTCCAGCAAGTCAAGATAGCGAGACAATTCTTCGTTTGG
The DNA here is from genome assembly GCA_905340355.1 of Rhagonycha fulva. Taxonomy (NCBI): domain Eukaryota; kingdom Metazoa; phylum Arthropoda; class Insecta; order Coleoptera; family Cantharidae; genus Rhagonycha; species Rhagonycha fulva. The sequence continues at coordinate 45,584,048 of HG996556.1, forward strand.
ATCGCTACACAATAATAATGTACAATAAAATTCTCAGCATCTCAGCAACAAAGGAGAAAATTTTTTGCTAACTTAGCTTTGCTCTGCGTCGGCTTTTCGAAAATATATGGCCATATCCACTAATTCTTTTGCTTTCCTGACCACTGCAATTTCTTTTGTAGAGATCCTGCAAGTACCGTCTTTATGTTGATCAGCAATGCTGCCTTGAAGTTATCAAAACAAAAATCCAGGAGAAAAAAACAGTTAACCAATTTTTTTTCTATATTTACCCTACATTTTGTTATATACAAAAGTTTTTTTTAATTAAAATTAACTGAGTAATTCTTATTTAAAAACAATTACAAAATATTTTTATACCCTCTTAGGGCAAGGCCACACAAAAACGCGTTTAGTTTACCGTGTTATCAACGCAGTTTCTATTTAGTTGTTTTATTTATAAATATGATCGAAATTATTATATTTTTAATGCTTTTAGTTAAAATTGTTCGTAAAAGCAATTCATTTAGGAGAAAATTGGTAACTGTTTCAATTGCAAATAAATTAGCATTTCTCGAATGTCGAAAGTAATCGATATTGATTTACGGTAAAACAGAAATACTGAAATAAATAGCTATTCGTGATTATCGTTGATTTTTAAGCACTTTCAGTTAATAACAAAACTAATTTTGAAACGATTGACAATAATTTTCATATCAGGCTGGTATGCGTTTCCAAAACTTGTAAATTGTAATCGTTAATTTTTGTGTAAATCTTCAACTAATAAGTACACAATGATAATATATTATGTAATTACATTTTAATATACATTTTTGATATACTATTTATTTTGTAAATCTATGATTTTTTTATTTACGTAGCCGGCTCATAATCGTTACGTCCATTACTTTTATTCCTATCATAATCAAACAACTTATTATTTAGATTTGCTTTTTTATCATAAAATCATCATTTGTATCAATTACATTTAATACAATTGCATTGCAATTACATCAATTGTATCGATGCAATTACTTTCAAATTTAAAAACTTTCCTTCTTGTTTTTGAGTACCGTGTTGTATATGAAAAACATTTTTGATATAAAAACTTTACTCAACTCAAAATTACAGCAAATGAAAGTGTAATAAAAAAAGTTTTAATAATTTTTTTATTGATCTTAAAACTAAAATAAGTTCATCAAATATAAAAAATTTCGATTAATTTTATTTTTTGAAACATGAAACTACACCAAGGTTATAAGAAAATTTTATGTTCATGTACGGATTAAGTAAGTCCAAATGAGGGTAATAATCAGTGAAAATACAACTTTCTAAATTTAAGTGGAAGAAATAATTTTGTCCTTCTGAAACTTTTGAATTAAAGAACAGCGTTCATTATACAGGGTGGTCTTCATTTTTGACTACATTTCTTTTAAAACCTCCAACTGTTACTAGGGTACTTAATTCGCTGAGGAGTTGACTGTAGATCTATAATATTCAATGATTTTTCCAGTTACTAGAAAGGGGTGAGTTTATTAATATTTTCTTGCGACAGTACAGATCTGAAAAGCTCGATTTCTTTTCACTAATTTGCATTTATGTTTTTTTGTCACCTTCTATTTACCTGATGTACGTATTTTTTTGATACGTTTTTTAGAGATAGTATTAATTTTTAAGGTAAATCACAAGACGGAATTTTTTATCCAACAATATTAATTTTTAAAAATAATAATTTTTTAAAGTTCATATTTTAAATTGTAAAATTCGAAAGTTAATGCTTCTAAAATTTAAAATATAACTCTTGATTGACCAGCAGCAGTTTCTGAGTTTTCTAATATCTTGAAACGAGAGTTTCTAAAGTAAGAACGATCGAACAATCCTTTTTGTTGTTTATTTACAAACTGCCGAAGCACAATATAAAGTAGTCAAACTAACAATATTTCTCCGCTTTAAAAATGGTCGAATTACACGTATACCCCTAAATAAGTCTAGTTGATCGTTGACGCATTAGAAATATTAGTAAAATCAACTGTGACACGTTTAAGGTGGAGTATTTTATATAATTTACTAGTTGTTTTTTTTTAATTAATAGATAATAATTAATATTAATTATTAAATAATTATGAATTTCGAATGTTAATAATCATAATTATATTATTAGTAATTAAATTTATAAATGGCAAACGTTTAATATTCATTTTTTGTAGTTGAAACACCAATAATTTTACTGTATATTTTTGATTTACATTTCTAAATTGGTTCAAAAAGCAAAATCTGTTATAAATTTTTTTTTTAAATTAATAATATTTTTAAAATATCTACTAAGTTATGTTATTAATTTATGATATATAATTTTATTAATAATTAAATTTCAAAGTATCTTATTTTTCATTTTAGCTTACAATTTTAAACGTCCAAAAGGTCGTTTCCTAGATTTACGAAATTTGGCCCTTGTTATCCTAACAAATTTTCATTTAACCATCTATAGAAGAAATTGGTCACAGCTAGTTAAAAAAAAGCTTTATAATGGTCTTATTACTTTTTGATTTGAGTTGTTAATGTAGGTATGTGTGCTGTACTTTATTTAATTTATTTTTATTGACTTTATAGTACTCAGAGTCCTAACGACTAAATAAACGCTTTCTTTTTATTATCGGGGAAAAATTTTACCATTCAATTTTTTTGAGATATAAAAGCAACTGTAAATTAAATTATAAGTTAAAATTTTATGTTTTGTGTACTTCTTCCATTAAATCATAAGGTTTATTTACTACTATCATTGCCTTGTATTATCTCTTGGGAAATTATATAAAAAAAATTATAAGTGATAAATTAACACTAAGTGAAAATTTTATTTTAGTTTGTATTTAATTTTATTTAAAAATGCAAGTACCTTGCTATTGCAATACTAGACAACAAACTTTGCTGCTTCATTGTTTAAAATTACTTCGAAGAATAATTAATTATTGGCAGAATTATAGATTTTCCAAGTTTTTCAAATGGAATTTAAGTGGGTTAAGAAGTCCCTAGATGTTCAATATAATGATCACTGTATTGTGCAATATATTGCACTGACAAACATAATAACCAATGGTACAGAATTTTACATTATGCAATAATACTGAACAATATTTTAATCGTCTAGGGACTACTTTACCTTTCGTCTTTTAAATTGATCTTTCATTTTTTATTTAACAAGGTAAGGCAAAAATTAAAAAAAAAGCTTTAGAAAAGAGATGTTTGATCCCACTTAGATAGAATTCGGTCATATGTGCACGCCATAGTTGTTCAGTCATCGACTTTACTCACCCAAAAACTTTTAAATATATTTATTTTTATATTATACAAATATAGAAAGTGAAAATTAAATTTATCAAATTTCAACCATCAAAACATAAAATTTCAGAACTATGTTTATATTTTTTTCGCGGAAATTAGACGATATAGGTCATTAAAACTGTTGGTGGCTTGTAATCAACGCACCAAACAAATTCCGATGTTTAAATTTCACTTGTCAACGTTATTCTTGTTAGGTCGAAATTCTACGTTGAGAGACAAAAATTCTAAACGGAATTCAGATTAATTCTGAAATACATATAATTTTTAGATTAAACCAATAAATGAGTTGCTGGAATTGCATTAATTTGTTACTTTTTTCTTATTTTTAAATTTTGTTCAAGATATTTTTTTAATAAAAAATTAATGGATTATGTACCACATATTTATGGATTATGTAATAATGTATTAATACTGGTAAAGATGAATAATTATTTCGGGTTATCAAAAAATTAATGGATTATGTATAATAGATACAGTGTAGTATATTTTGTAATATATAGATTGGAGATTACGTAATACTAATGTCAAGGTGAATTATTTCAGTTTATAATTAACGGCTTTAATTTCCTTTTTTTTAAATTTCAAGTTTACTTATTTATACGTATAACTATTTTATTTTGTAAGTCGCAAAGTGATCGCTCATGCGTCAAAACTTTTAGTACATTAAACAGGAGAGTCAGCTGGCCATATGTACCTTCAATGTTTCTGATTTGTTTTCACCAAAAACTTCGTCTTGGAGCAAATTGGATAAGAAAAATTTTGTTGTTTAATGTAGGTCAAGCAGCTAATGTAATTTGGAATTATAATTAAGGAACAAATCAATGTACGGTTCGTAATGTATAATTAATATCCTCCAAATGGATTAGTGTTTAAATTTGGGAAAGTGGAAGTTCTTATTCTTCGGGGTTCATCTATCGCCTATAATCATATTTTCTGCCTTAACGAGTCATTAACTGATAAATTAAATTTGATTATCTCCGCACAACTACTTTTGGTTTAATAACGTCGTGGTGATAAATGCTTCTTAAGATGATCTTAAATTTAATTCGAGTTTTATTTGTAAATGGTACACCGTCTTGAGAAGAAATGAAAAATGACATTAATTCAATATCCGCTCGAATAAATATATTTGAAATACTAAAGCTACATGATATATTAAAGAAATATATTCAGAAATTTAAAATTTATGTAATTCTCTGTGGAAATCGATTGAAAATTGTTTTAGAGCCGCTTGTCAGAGTAACTATGAGCGTTCGAGATAAGAATTGTTTAGGCGCTTTTTCATATAAAGTACCTTTTCCCGCATATCTTGCAGTTTATGAAGTTTGTTTAGTAGGTGTCACAAACACGATTTTGTTTAGAATATAACAAAAAAGTTGTTTATTTTTTCTCAAAACTACTTTGAAAATAAAAACTTTATAAAAAGTTACACTAGGACTTGGAAGGCGAGAGGACGGGCGGGCGGTAAGTATATTATTTGCTTCTTCACAATGCAAAGTTTCAAAATGGTAAAAGTAACCACATTTAAGTTGAAAATTCAAAATAAATATAGTTCTCGTAATACAAAGATTTATTAGGCTTGGTAAATTTGTTATTAGTTTTATAAACTAAATTGGTATTTCCTTACATTTGGAGTCCCTAAAAATAGTTTTATAGTGGTAGTGCCTAAGATAGCAAATAAAATTTGAACGCGATTTAGTCATTAATTTTCGTGTTACGTGTTTAGAAAACTGCAAGTTTGAAGGTATACAAATTCAAAACCTGATATTTGTGATGGTTATCGTATTTGGTAGGGAGACAAACATCAATTCGGTAATGAAACGAAAGCAGAAAAAAATGATATTCATATTTTTGAAACAAGAAAGTAAAGCTTAATGCGGTCTTAAATAACAGTAAAAAATTTTTTGGTTTTAAATTTTAAAATAAATTTAGAACGAGCATAAAAAGACATTTGGAGTAAATTTATTAGCTCGCGTTTTATGAAATAAAGGTGAAATATTGGAGTAAAAGTGTTGTAACTTAAATTAGTTACTTGGTTTAATGAAGGTTATTCTTGGTGGGAAAGGAAACTGGGAATTGAGTTTTAAATGTTGTTAACATGAAATTAAACTTTCGTAAATCTTCGTCAAACTAAATATCGTATGAAAAAGTTAAAGAAAGCGTTTAAAAGATGTATAAACCTTTAGTAGTAATAAGTCAAAAGATTTACATAACTGTCATCGTCGAAAATCTCTAGGTTCGTGTTTAGAACAAAAATCCTTAGTTGTATGGACGCGGCGTGATCCAAACCCGAATCCGTGACTCGGATGATGAATAATTCAAAGAACTTCCCTTCTTAGTGGTGTTATCTCTTTAACTAAAGCTCTATATTAACCCAGAGTTTGCGTATAGTCCTTTAAATAATTTGAAAACAGAACTCAAAATGGGATAGTAGACGACTGGCTCGACATAAATTATAATTCTTTAACTTTTATATTTTAAAGTCAAGGGTAACGGAGTAAAGGCACAGTACGTGCGTGTTACCATATAAAAAGATTTTTGTTGTTTTATTTTAAGGGCTACACGTTTTGTGCTTTACGAAAGAAGTGTCTAAAACGTTATAATCTACGCAATATCTCACCTTCCTTCCACTCCATTATTCTTTCTAAAATATTAAAGAAAGAAAGGGATAATCATAAAAACAACATTAATAAATAATGATAGAAACCCACACAACACTAACAAATATTAAAATATTAGTTTTCCTTCTCACATCTTCAAATTTCCAACACGTAAACCTGCAAAATTCAAAATTGAAATTATTCCTACAATACACAGCGAACGTTTTCAATTTGAATTGATTTAAGCTACCCTACATTACCTTCACATACAAGTAACTTGATATTACATCATTCAAATAATGAGATATCGACCAGTCTGTTAAATTATTTATTCAAATTGTTAGTTAAATTGATGAACGTAAAATTCTAACTGCCTTCATCAAAAGGTGTAATTCCTGACAACTTTGAAAACTACGAGACGCCTTGATAATGTAATCATTTAAAAAATTCAACCTTAATTATTGTTCATGTAATAGTCCATTTTCTACCATTACATGTAATTTTCAAACGGCGCGGCGGCTATTATAACCTCCATTACGCTTAAAAAAATTTTAGCCAAAAATTAATGATCACTTTAATGTTTATCCAAAATGAAAGATAATTTCTCCAGCTTTGTGTTGCAATCAGCTATCATTTCCGACGACAAAATTAGGCAATTAAATACTTGTGCGATACTTGACGTATCGTTTAAACGAAAACAAAGTGACAGCTTCTCACACCAAATATCAAAAATTTTACGTTAAAGATTTTCGAAGATTTGTGAAAAAGTAGCGAATACCGTAAAATGAACATTTTCACTAAAAGAGAAATATTGATGAGATTAATCATTTATTCGCAATGAGCTTAGCATGTAGTGGTAACTGTAAAAACGTTACAAGCAGGTACCACGTTGTTTCAGGAGACAGCTAGAAGACAAAAAACATAACACGAACGAATTCAATAACGTAAAAATCAAACTTAGAGAATCTTGAAAAATCCTAAATAATTAAAGGTCAATTTTGCTCATATTTGAGTACTTATCATTAAATGATTCAAAGTAAGCAAATCTGAGATGCCAACAATATGCTATGATAGACTTTTTTGTACGAAATTTAATTCGTATTACGATATTGTTTATTTAATCTTATAATCTTTTTGTCTTTTCTGTGATTTTTGCAGCGTTTAATAGGAACGTTAATTTTTAACGTTAACTGATTGAGAAAAATAGTACAAAAAATTACATTTTAAAATCTAAAAAAACATTTTTTTGTTTAATAATAATTATTGATCGTATCAATATAAATGCTTAAAATTTTAAATTATTTAAAAATTCGATTTTTATAGCGACATTACAATTAATATAAAATATTACCTACAGTAAGTTATTTAAATAACATTTAAATCTGATAAATTTGATTATTCCCTAGTAATTAAAATTAAAATCATATTATTTATAGTCACTAATTCTAAAAATTAATAAAATATTTTTACAATATTGTCGTAAAAAATAAATTATTTTCATTAAAAATCAAGACGAAAATTTTGAAAGAAATTTTTTAAAAAGATAAAAATAACCTCTACAAGGGAAATTTACAGTAATATATTTTCCATTCTACTTGATTATGAAGAAGACGTAACTTGGTACAGCTCAACGCGTAATGTACTTTTATTACTTTCGGCAGCATTCAGCTTACCTTCCTCGCAAATTTCAATTTAATTATAAATAATCAAATAAAATAATCTCTATATAACCACCAAATATGTCACAAAATTTCTGCAACTTCTTAGTTCGACAGATTGCTCTACTGCACAACCTGGTGGACAGAAATACAACTGCCAATAAGTTTTTGAACGTTTTTTAAATTGGTAATTAATGAATAAACCAATAAAAAATGTGTTATTGTAACGTATACTCAAAGCTTCTTCATGAAAATGCAATCTCTCAAGAAACTGGTCGATGTGGTAATAAAATTGATCTTCATCATTAGGTGCCAGGTCATGAGGGTATTGAAAATAATTAAATAGGTGATAAACAAACTAGATCAAGCTTAATAACACCCCCAGACTGAACCTTAGCTGTTCTGTGGGTTATCCAAAATATACAGGGGCTGGAAATCCAAAAGTGGGAAGCGAAAAGCAAGAAAACCTTTTGGCATAATACACCAGGACAAAAAACAGGCAAAGAAATTTATACATTACATCCTGTATAAGTCAACTGCAGTTGCGACAGTAATTAATTAAACAGTCACTTTGTAAACGCTACTAGTAATGGCGGAAGTGAGGTGACATTTGTGTACCCGTTACCTTTTATTTAATTCCTAAACTGTGATTAAAACCAGCAATTTTGTTTTATTTAAATTTAGTTATGTTTGGGGTGAGTAGTATACATTGTTTTCCACATGATGATACTTTTATTGGATAATAAGTTTTTGCTTTGTAGTGGAAAATTCTAGTGAGTGCAGGTCTATCTAATTAACATGGTGATATGATTTATACGTCAATTATACTTGTCATGGTGGTTATTTATCACCTCGTGATAAATGCTCCACTTTTACATCATAATCGCGGCTATTAATAGCCGCGATGTATTTTCAATTTGACATAAGAAGATCTTCAACTAATTTTTTTTATTGTTTTTGGATGACATGATATTAGATTTGTAGATATGAATTATTCATTGATTCCTTCCTTAAGGGGGAAGTCTACTGTGACAAGAGAAAAAGCAGGCCGATTTTCCGGATTTTTTTTCTAACAAAATATGACTCGTACATTAAATTAAATTAAACAGTCATCTTTATTATAATATATTTAAGTATTCGTAAAAAAAATTGCAACCCAAAATATTCAAAATTGCCGTTGTGGAACTCTTTCAACGCAGATCCGCTTTTTTTTTGGTGCCCAAACGGTGTACATGAAATCTCACGTCTGCGTGATCTAAAACAAAAAAAAAAGGTTATTATCTACATAGCATTGACTCTATAGTTTGTCGAAGAATTTTGTCAATAAATCATTTTGGCGCCGAAAAAAAATTTTTGAAATTTTTTTCTACTTTTTTTTTGCCCAAATTTGATGTTATTATTGTTTATAACAATTTAACAAAAAACAATATCAAAAAAATACCTCGACCAACAAAAGTCAATACTATGTAGATGATAACCATTTTATTTTTTTAGATCATTCAAACGTGAGATTTTATGTATACACCGTTAAAAAAAGACGGACCTGCGTTGAAAGAGTACCACAACGGCAATTTTGAATATTTTGGCTTAAAAATTTTTGTACAAATACTTGAATATATAATAAAGATGACGGTTTAATTTAATTTAATGTATGAGTCATAATTTTGTTAGAAAAAAAATCCGGAAAATCGGCCGGGGAACGGCAGAAAACGTAGACGCTCCAATAAAAATTTTACGATGAAAACCTCGATTTATTGTGATAAAGCACACTTTAAATAAGAGAATTAGGTGAGGAAAATGGCCCTAAAACCAACAGTTTTTTCAAAAATCGAATTTAAAAAAGCTTGATTTTCGAAGAATAAATCGCTTGTGATTGGTTAATCACGGTGGCATTCTGCGAGCGAGGCATTCTGTTGTCGGTACGCGTGGAGTAATGCATAGTAGTGTTGCACTTGACAAATCAGTCAGTAACTCTTGCACTATGGTAGGAATGCGTTCTCCTTTTTTATTAATTAAAAATTTTAATTTCAACATTTAAAATTATTTAAAAATTACTTCAGAAAAGGGTTACTTAAATTTAACGAACGGTAGTTACTTTTGCCCGTAGATCCGACTCTTGCCATGGTGATTTTGATGAAAATTGCCTCTCAGCACCCTTCGGGCGCTTCGAGCCATTTTCATCAAAATGACAACTAATTTAAAAATATCCCTAGGCCGACAGATCAATGAAAAGGTGGATCTTTGAGATGTGAAACTCGTGAGAGTGGAATTTTAACGCACGGTACTTGTGCGAAGAAAAATCGACTTAAAGCACCTCTCGCTACGCTCGGGCGCTTTAAGCCATTTTTCTAGCACATGTACTATTCAGAAAGGTGGTTGTGCAAGGAAAAATCGACTTAAAGCACCTCTCGCTGCGCTCGGGCGCTTTAAGCCATTTTACCAGCACATTTAGGGTTGAAAACCATGATTTTCGTTCGAAGTGCTCTGTTACTGCATCGCAATGCAAGTGTCGCTCCCACTCTGCGCAAAGCTAAGACTATATCTGGGTGCACGTACCGACAGAATTAACCAATCCCGAGCGACTTTGCTTTAAAATTTACTGCAAAAATCGAAGTTTTTAAATTAGATTTTTGAAAAAACTGTTGGACTTAAGGCCATTTTCCTCACCTAATTCTCTTATTTAAAATATGCTCTTTCAGAATTCATCGAGGTTTCAATCGTAAAATTTGCATTTAATCGTCTACGTTTCTTACCTTTCACCCTTCCTAGTTTTTAGCATAAATAAATTTCTTTGTATTGCAACTGGGTTTGATTTCGTCATCTCCGGTAGTTTCATTAGAATTTCTTTAATATGAAAATGGTGCTATGCAGCTGAGAGGAATCTTTCTGAATGTAGCTAATTATTTTTTACCCGGTCAGTCAAATACATAGTGACGACCCCCTGGTGGGCAGAGTTATCACAATGTGCTTTTATCGCAGCTTGGCTGTCAGACATTATATTGACTTCTGGATTCTGGATTCTGGATTTGTTCTGGAGGGCAAGACAAGCTTGCGCGCACTTAGGCCACCAATCGGGCCCATTGTACTACCTCCGGTTTCAGTTACACCCCAGTCCTGTCATTCCCCAATGAGCCAATCCAGCTTTAGGATGAACTTTAGGATCCTGGCAGGTGGAGTGTCCCTGATTCTGGCCATGTCAGGCCAAAAGTCCCCCAACACAGATCCTCTCGTTGAAGTTAACGCCGGACAGTAACAAAGTACATGTTCGGCTGTTTCCTCCTCTTCATTGCATCCACGACATATGGGTATTATATTGACTTGTTTGCCCTTTAAATTCTTTTGTAGGCACTAATAGGCACATAGTGTACTTGTAAGTATTTTGTTTTGCATAATTGTAAAATAAGTGCCTAGGATGCCTCATACCTTGAACCAGTTTCCAGTTCAGTTTTTGATCCATTTGTATACCAATTGGAGGATTTTATATTGTATTGCTTGTACACTTGTATTGCTCGACTTTTAGCCGTTTTGCGGTCCTGAACTACAACCTCAAACGGTATCTCCAAGTCAAAAGTTTTTGAAATGATGTACGAAGGTTTTTCAAGTAGACTTGGCTGTAAGAAGTTTAATATCTTTGAGTGACCTGTCTGGTTTCCTGGTTAAAATTTTTTTGGGTAATTTTTATGATTGTTTGTAGGGACTCTCTTTTCACCCATATATGAAAATGTGGCAGATCTAAGAGTGCTCCCATAGTGTCAGTTAAGTGTACGTCTAGCCCCTATTATACCTACACCCAAACACACTAGCTTTTGCAATTTATTCATCTCGCTTTTGTCGTAACTTTATTAGGTTTTGTTTACCATACGAGCGATTGGTATGTAGGTATGGCGATGGGTCTTATTATTGACGTATGACCAATAGATCATTTTTGGTCTTAGTCTCCAGGTCATTCCAAAAAGTTTGAGACAAAAGGTACCCCCAGATACTTTACCTCCACGGAAAAAGGTATCAATAAACTCTAAAGCTGTAGAGCTTTTAAATCTAACTCTAAAGAATTTACTGTAAGTTCTTCTTTTTCACACCATTTTTTTATTATGTTTAAGGCACTTTGCATTAGGTTTAAAATGAAACTTTCGTGCTTGCCCCTAATTATAATGACAATGTCGTCTGCATATCCTAATATACAGAATCCATCTTCAGTTAATTTCTTCAGTAGATTGTTTACTGGGATAGACCACAGTAGAGGAGATAAAACCCCACTTTGTAGAGTCCTTTTGCTGTGAACATCAAAATCTCTTTTCTTCCTAAGAAATCCGTCACTATTCGGCTTATTTATTAATGGATTTATAATTTATAAATAATTTTTTACAATAACAAATTGGTTATTATCTTGAAAATACGAATTTGACGTTATGAAAATTAAATCTTGAAGTTATGAACATTAAATATTACCAACTTATCTTAAATAAATATTTTTTTAAATTATTTTAATTGCTTCTAGAAACTTAACTAAATTTACGACACTGCAATCCTCACAATCTTTAAAAATTCATTTTTTGGAAGGAAAATTGTATTAAAACATAGCAAAATGAAGATTCTATGTTTAAATTTTTTTGCAATTTTCTTTTACTTTTTTAAAATTCATTAGGGGTTAACTACATCTAATTGCTTAACTCCTTGATGAAATTATAATTGTCATAATATTTTAAAGTAATTTTGGTAAAGATTTATTATGAAATTATGATGTTTATTATCTCTCGTTATATTTGATTTTGGATACAGCAGACTACAAAATCATAAGAAAAATTAGACTAAATAATAAAAATTTTGCTAATTAAAATTTTTTAAGAATAATTTTTGCACCTAGAAAATTTGTAGAGTAATGTCGAACATTGCTTTTCTTTAATATTTATTTGTTTTTATATTTATGTATTAGTACTATGTTAAATTATAAAATATACATTTAAATTTGTTAAATCTTGTAATATCAAAGCTATTATTTATCTTTAATAATTCAGTATAATACGGTAATAGCCATAACATTTCTTTGTTGCTATAATATCATCATAATATTATCATCATCAGTTAGAAGGGTTGGCTGATGATGCATTTATTTTAATAAGTAAATAGATGTTTTAAAAATATTATCCACATTTTCTCATCTGTTTATTTGATGGAGTTGATTAGTTTAACTTTCGAAGAAATTATTATTTTATTACTTTAATTTCTTTAAATTATTTTATATTATTTTTTCTAAATGATAAAATTCCTATTGTTGTTTACTTTTGTACTATATTTTAGTATTATTAAATTTAACCAGTTTTGTCAGTAAGTCAGGGTGATAAACAACTTTCATAAACTAAAAGAAAACAGAGATTAAGTTCTGTGTTTATGATAATTATAATTATATTAACCTTCATTTGGATCAAATTAAAAAAAAAAATTTATCCATGCAATGGAGAATTTTCCGAAACATTAGATATTTGTTTATAATGTTCAAGTACTGCAAGAATTTATGTTATTTTTTTTGAAAAGAAAACAAATTTAAATTCGAAGTTATTTCATAATAAGTAAAATAGAATGACAAGGAATGTTAACAATTCAAGGCAATCAATAGAAATTGTATTAATGTTAAATAATATCTTGATGCGTTAAAATGTAACCGAATGTTCGACAAAAATAAAACACAGTTAAAAAACAAAAAAAAATGTTTTATCACAATTATGTTGGTGCCACTCCACCCCTGATAACTCACATCCAAATGCTGTGTTCATTTGCAATAATATAGCTCATACTTACTCACAATAGCAACTAGTCACACGTCTTTAGCTTTCAAATACAAGATGTACCTATTCTAAATTCCATAATTTGTATGGTTTTGAAATCTTGATCATCTTGAATTTAATTCAGGTGAAAACATTTCGTGCTATTTATTGAATCATACTCAATAATTACCAATATTCACTTTATTTAATTTTATGACACCCCGTGCCATACTTTTGAAATAATTTACAATAGGGCAAGTGGAAAAAACTTGACAAAGAAATGAAGTCACTTAGAAATTTCATGCAGAGAATAACCGAATGCTTAATAATATGGAATAAAGAAATAGACTTTAATGGTGTGGAAATATACAAACTAAATTATAGAATATGTTGAAAATTGAATTTCAAAATAAAAAATTGAACTATAACAAAGTTGAAGATAAAGTCTTTGAATATGTTTAAATGTAATAAATAGTTGATATTGCACAGGTTTAAATAAAATATTCAGGTTTTTAAGCAGAATTTTCTTTCTATATTATGTTATTTTTTAAAAATAAATTGCCAAAAATTTTCATATTGTATTGTTAAAAATCTTCGAATTATATGATATTCATCGTAATTACAAGTTTTTTTTTAGAAAAAGCTTTTGTTAAAATATTAAGTAAATTAAAAGTCTGAAGAAAATAATTTTGTTTTAACTTTAAAATTTATATTATTTAATATTTTTACTTTTCAGTTAGTTACTGTAAACGAAAACTTGTAATATCTCATCTACAAATTAGCTCTAATTTCGTTCAAAGCTTGTGCTACTTAATAATTTATATAATAGCCAAAATCAATAAGCGACAAGTTTTAATTTACAGGAAAATATTTTCCAAGTTTTTCAGTAATCTATTTGATAGGAAAATAAATTACTTTTCATAAGTGTCAAAGTGATTTAGATAATAAGTGAAGATAAAAGCTGTAATGTAAAACACCAAATTTATTCTTACAGTCATTTATTATACCAGCCATCGAGTACGTGCCATACTTAAATTAATTAAACCAAGTTGAAAGTTTAGCCACTGTAAAATTATATATTTTCGATACGCACCTGAAAAAGTTATGTTACAAATTGAAAATAAAAATGTAAATTGCTCCAAGTGTGCGGGCTTAATAGTCCCACACATCGTAAATCGTCAAATTTATAAATTTATAGTTACATAAAAAATTTGGGTACCCACTCAAATTTATGTAACAAATTATTGCCCTTTACTATTACACCAAACAGTGAACTCGCTGAAAATGAAAGCATACTTTATTCATTTCAGTTTTGCAGTAAATCGACGTTGGAATATTTTACCTAACAACGTTAGGGTTCTGATCCACAAATTGCTTATCTTAAACCATCACTTTATTTAATGTAACCATAAAATTGTTAAGACCCTATATCAAAAAGATATAACAATTTTATGTTATTCTACAAAATACTAAAATTTTAATATTTTTAAAGTAGAAGGGCCCTTCAGTCTTCTATGAAATGGAAAGCATTCAACGAAATAATTTCCACCACCGAAGTTATTTGGTCATTTCCCAACTTGGGAATATTTCTTGTACTTTCTACACCAAAATCGTTTTGAGGTAACACATTCATACATTTAGTAAATTAACTTGAAAGCTAACTTTCTAAAATTAAATTTAGCCCTAACATTGACATGCTAGTCGATAGATTACGTTATCTGTTTTAGTGTGTATATAGTAAGGGTTGGTATGCAAACTTTAACTTATATAAACGAGTTAAGTCCGCATTTAAAAAACCTTCCAAGGAAACTTTATCTCCAGTGACCTGAAAACATCTATCAATTTTTTTGCTCTTGAAACAACAAATTTTGAAAAGAGTTCTAATTAATTTGAGTAGTATTGGTAAAAAGACAGTGAAAAAGTTTTAATAGTAAAATTAACACTTTGCCCGGATATAATGACCGCTGAAAGACCCATTTTATAGAAAGGCTTCGCTATATTATTCAGAAAGTTTTTTGATTGAAACTTTTTAATCACAGTATTAATTGAGATTTCTTTGATTACGACTTAAGAATTTGCATTGTTTTTACCATTCTAAACACTTCAGCACTTTGGATTATATTACTTGCGCACAGCCAGTTTGTAATCTTACGTAGATTAGTTCCAAGTATTTATGTAGGTGTAGAAGTAAGGCAAACCTGGCATAAAGTTATTATACACAAAAACTTTTCGGGTTTCCTACGTGCCACCTCTTTATGTAAAACTTATTACTCTAAATTAACTGAAAAATGTAATAATTATAATATTATAAATTGCAAAATAAATGATGCAAGAGTTTAAGTATTAAAAAAACTCGTTAATTCTCACGTAGTTGTCTTTAAAACGAAAGCTCCCTAATTAATTTTTTCACTCTTTCAGTACTAAAATTACAATGTAAAAATAATTTGAATAAATTTTCATAAATTTAAAAGAAATTAATTTGTAAAATATAAAATAGTTATTAATTTAACAAGTGTAAAACATTCCACTTGATCTCGCAAGCGCGTTAATGTATTTTTACACGTCTTCTATACAAGATTTTACCTGATTGGATTCGAAAGAATTTGAAATAAAATTAATTAAGATTACTTTTTTACCCACTACAAAAAAGTAAAAAAAAAAGTACTTTTTCTTTGTGAATTCCATCAACTTACCTGATTTTATATCGTTATATATTTTAAATCTGTGAAAATCTGATATTGCAATTTTTCAAACTTTTTAAATTTTACTGGGTAATTTCGATAATTTACACAGCTAAAAATTTTCTATCTAATTTAGTGAAAGTAAGGTAAACGCTAAAAATACTCGAACTGATGTTGTTCAATATCTTAAATTTTTGATTGGTAACAAAATTACCGTCGGCAAGATGCAATAATCTTACAAAATATTTCACGTACATTTAATATTTCTTCCATATTTACTTTGATATTGAGAAACTTTCAATGGACGCTATTTGGTTTTCTATTTTTAATTTTTTACGATTTTAGGATTAGGAGCATCTCTAAAGTTATTAAGGATTAACGTCGATATCGGATATATAACCGAAAAATTTAAGTTATTTTTTATTTACATTTTGGGATAATTAAATTATGATTTCCTTTAATACACATTTTATAATATAAAAATTAATTGAAAAAAATTGAAAACATCAAATTACGCATATATAAATGAATTTTTATTTGGTATTCAAAAATTTGTCAACCGTTCAAGAACTCCTGTTTGAGTGACTATTCACCCGAATAACTTGATCATTTGAGCAGTTATGCTGCAGTTGACCAGTTTATCTGTAATCTATTTTCAATATTTATTTTTTAACAAAAATTTTGCAAAAATTATATTACGTAGCATCAAAGCTTTTCACTTGTACGTCATAACTCATAAGTAGGAGTCAAACGCATTAAAATAAGCAATAAGAATTTATAAATAATAAATAAAATTTCTTTATAATCTTTTCTAAAAATTGAATCTTGCAAAAAAGAGTTTTGTTGTATTATCAAGAGAATGACGCAACATAACCTTGCCTACCCAGGTAGCTAAGATTATTATTGTATTATTATGAGAAATACAAAACTATGCCAAATTTCAGTGTGGTTGCTCATCTGGAGTGCTTGAAAATTTAATAATTTTTGAACAATCAAAAGCAAAACATCTACGGGAGTTTCAAAAAAACTTTAAAAAAATCATCTGCCATCTCACTTCTCTGTTTCTCTCTTTAACCGGCTTCTACTCCGTCACCAATCTTATTCCCCTTATTTTTTTTCCTCACGTTATGTGGTTAAATCATTTTAATTGCTAAGATTTAAGAAATCTAACGATGTTTTTATCCTCTACTAATTAGCTTTACTCCATCGATTCTTTTTGGACCCACGATCGTTTAATCACTTTATATTTATGCTGCATAGGTTAGAGTCGGTTTTAGAGAGTCTTTCATAGACTTTTGTTTCTGTTTTCCTGCAGATATTCCTACTGCTTAGTATTTCCATAAAAGCTCTAATATTTCCTTGTTATAAGTTTTTTTTATTTTTTTTCTTTGTCATTTCTATTGTTTATTATTTTTTCTGGGTATTTAAAATTATTATCCTACGCAATGCTACTTTCTTTTATCTATAAAGTTTTTGCCTGTTTTCATTTTTTTTCTTCTTTTCCCATTGATCGCATTTTTTCCATAGACTGTGGTAATTGCTTTTATACATTTTTTTTCTAAATTCTTTTGATTCTGATGTCTCTAAGCCTTTGATTATTGTACCTATCGCTAAATAATGAATCATTCCACATGTCTTCAATGAAGCGATAATGGCCCATTTTCCTCGTTTATTTTTGACCTGGTATTTCAATTTTCACATCTTGGTATAGTAATAACAGTGAATTTGAAGATCTGGATGTTTGTGCAAAAACAAACATTAATGAGAGGTTGCTAAAATTTGCTTATCGCATGCAATTAAAATGTTCATGAACACATAAATAACATAGCACATGAAAACGAAAGCTCTAAGACTTGTAAAAGAGAATCTATTTCTGTTTATGTAAATCAGTTTTAATAAAAGTCACGGTCGAGGATGTTTAGGCACGGCCAATTAGGCGCAATAAAATGCACAAAAATTTGTGTTTTTTTTGACGAAGACGAAGTTTTGATTAATGAGATCATAAAAAGAGTTTTTTAACACCATATTAAATTTTCTACAAAAAGTTATTTAGTATTTTAGGAAATATTTTCTTACTTAAAAAGTTTGTTACTGTGACTAATCAGAGTAATTTTTATTTTTAAGAAAAAGATATTAGTAATGCTATAAAAACTGGTATAAAAAACTTATTGATGGGTTGATCGAAGTGTAATATTGATTTATTGTCATAATTGGTCACCATGTTTCTTTACAGGTTGTCAAAGAAATTGACCAATCAGTAGTAAGTTACAGAAAAAAAATTAGTAGGCAGTAATTTACAGTAAAAGTCATTAATTTTGAAATATTACTGTAACAAAAGTAATGAACTTCTGCTATAAAGTAAAATTTTTTAACAAAGATAGCATACCTAACCTAACAAAGTAACATTCGATTATTATGTTTCTTGTCAAGTTTTACTGCTTTGGATGGGTGTAATGGTAAAAACAAAACAACTCAAATTCACAAAACAAGGTATTTTTAAAAATATTGTATACAAGAATTGTGTTATAACAAGAGGAAAATCAGTTATAACTTTGTAATCGAGAATTTCAAAATGTGCACTTCACTAGCAATGTACATTTTCCAGAACGTTTATGAAAAACATCGTTTCTTTGATGTATGTATACGTGTTTACATAAAACATAACGGTGAAGTGTAACAATTGATCAAATTAATATTATTCGCAATTACAAATGTAAATGATATCTATAGTTTAACGTGAAACTCAAACCACGAAAAATCAACGGAATTAAATTCAAAATTGAGGTGCCAATTTGATACCTCGGCCTGATGTAAGTACAGCAAAGTGTCGGTGGAAGTCTTTGGAAACTGCATTACCGTAAGAAGCTTTTGATATGTAAATTATCTAGGCCACATTATAATTGGGATAAAATATACTCTCAAAACATGAGATTGCGTAAACAATCACGGTTAAATTCTTCAAGATTGGAAAATTTCCCCTAATATATTTCAAATTATGTAATGCATAAGAAAACAACAATGAAACATTTTACAAAATTTTTAAAATGAATGAAAGATAAACTTGAACCACAACTACTAAAATTACCTACTTCCAGAAAATTAATAATCCTATATTTTTAGCATTTGCTAGAAAGCATCTCCTACGTGAAATTTCTAAACGCTTCTCTAATTGGTTCGCTTTATTATTATTGTCAAATAAAACCAGTTTAATAATTCTTCTAATAGAAGAACAGAAATAACAAATATCAGGTGACGTAACAATAATAAAATTTTAAACAAAACCTAAAAGTAAAAAGGTGGAAGTAATAAAAAATATTGAACGTAAAATTTAATTTGTTCACATTATTTTTTATTTTACCTTTATGTTTAGTTTACATTTAAATTTGCTTTATATTTAAAAAAAACGGTTTAATTGTTCTTGGCACGGTAGTTGTCATTAAAATTATTGATAATCTTACTACGTTTGACTATTTAGACATTTTGAGTCATTTAAGCAAAGATAGTTAAATATTTATTCATTAGATAATTATGTTTGGTTAAATCAAACTATACTCACGCAGGAGATAATTATTTCGCATAAGGTTATCCAATTTCTTTTTTTTTTATCAAAAAGTTAATCGTGCAACAGGGCGAGTACAGAACTAATGTTAACTATGATGTAGACTATAAACTTAATTGAGTGATCTGAAAGTGCATATATTTTTCCAGTGTTGAGTTTGCAATTCCAAGCACGTGAAGCATTGCATGTAACAACAAAACTTACATTTAGTGCTTCTCATCGGTAGGTAATACACCAGTGCCGTACTAGAATCCTAAATATTGTCAAAGAGAAAATATATTAATTATTTATGATTGTATTTAATTTATATTCTTTTTGGGAGTATTTCATTGTTATTAATAATTTCATTTGTCAAACTATGTATGTATGCTTTTCTATTGGTAATGGTTTTGGACCCACACGCCAATATCAAATAGTAGATTCGGTATCAATAAAAAATTTTTAATACAAATAATATTGTATTTCTATCCACGCCACTGTGATTTCTTTTTTTTATGGTGCTATCTCCTAAGAGAGGTTGACGATCATCACTTCAAACTTTTCCCTCTTCTGTACAATGCAGATTCGTTTTTTGGTTTGGTTCCAGTATAATTTTTTGATAATTGGTAAGTCTTTACCATTGATTCCTCCTTGCCTAAGAAGTGTCATGAGGATATTGTGCTTTACTTTATCAAATTTTTCTGTAGTCTATAAAACAAATATGGACTGGTTTCTGCTGGTCCAAACATTTCTGAACGAAGACCCAAATAGCAGTGCTTCTCTCGTTCTCATTCAATTTCTAAATCCAAATTGAGTTTCACCTCTATCTTCTTCAATTTTTCTCTATAAAAAATGATGTCAAATTTTACGAAAAACTAATAAAGCCTAATCATTACATTTTTTCGCATTAAATTTTTTTAGTAAGGTGGTAAAGGTCGATCAAAATCACATTTTGGTATTTCTGTATATCTATCATTTTAGTAACTTTCGATTATTCCATCTGGGCCTGCTGCTTTACTATTTTTTGCCTGTTTGAGTGCTTTTCTCAGTTCATCTTTAAAAGTAAACTCTTTATTTAAAATTCTGAAATAAACTGAAATGAGGTGCTTTGATTATTATTAATGATTAAATTATTAATTAAAAAAGTAACTTTGCAATTAAATCTAATTACTCTATAGATACATTTGACATAATATTACCAATAAATTGTGTTGCTTGTTGGGTAAAATAATACAGGCAGTAAACTGACTTCTCTACATACTGCTTCAAGCATGTAGAATCAGAACAGCAGTCTATGCAGGTTGACAAGTATATGACGTTAGAAATTTATTTTTGTTAGCATTGCTCTGAGCATACATTATATAAAAGCACTCCGGGAAAATACTATATTGGAGATACAATCTCAACATTTGACCTTATTCCACTAAATGTAATTAAATTTTAAATAAGTGACATTAATGTAGGTGCCACTGTGCCATATGTTTGTCTGTCTGTTTGAAATGCATGAAGTTGGCAACGAAGCTATGAACGATAATCGACACAAAAGTTAAATTTTTTAGAAAGATACTGAAGAGTATTGCAAGTTGCGTACTTAACTAATATAAATTAAACAATAAAAATATTAGATTTGTAAGCTGAAGAGAATTATCCTACCACTAATGTGTTTCACGTGTAAGTTTTCATAATAAAGGAAGAAAGGAAAGGGTCAAATTTTATTTCAGAGTTTCACGCTTTGTAGGAAATTGTTAATTAATAAATGTAAACATGTACTATTAATCTTTGTTTAAATTAACCCACGTACGACTACGACTAGTAAAACTCATTTTTTTTAAATGCATACTATCGTTACGTAAACAAGTACGAGTAGTGTACTATTATTCTTAGTTGAAATTAAACCAATAACAGTAACGGTTACAAAAAAGTTGATTAAGTAAGAGAACATTGTGTATAGTTGGTTGCAGAACTTGCGAGGTTGCAGTACTACTGTTTTGATTTTAAATTCTTCTAAAGTCACTTAAATGTGTGAGACAGAAGGCCGAGAAATTTACGTTTCCACCCGTATTATTTGTGTATCGACTGGGATTGCACGTTAAACGTACCAAGTATACCTTAATTACCAAGTGTTTTTCGGAATGGATAAAAATGCTGTATTAACCACAGATGTTGTTGTAGGTGATTATCATAATTTTCTCGCACCACAGAACAGCTTTTATTTTCATTCGCAGATCCCTAAGCTGCTGTTAATTATTGAATCCAATTTAAATTTCCTCCGCAAAATTCTAAATAGTTTTGATAAAGTTATTTGTATTATTCCTTGGTTTCTAAGCAATTAATTAATTCAATATTTCTTCTAAAAATAAATCACAAAATTTCTATCATTTGCATATTTTGATAGTATGAAAAGGGCAACTTTACTTAATTACACGTTTCGGCATCATACGAAAATTTTGTTAGATTTATTTTTTCCGTTTATTTCTTTAATTAATTTCTGTTGTTTATGTGCCGTAATCCAGCTTAAGTATTAGAAGTTATTATTTCGTACAAATTAGAGGTTTCTTAACTATTAGTCATGTAATAGATAAGATAATAAAAATGAGTTAAAAAATTACGGATCCAGCGGGCTACCCGCACGTTGTTTCATATTCACAGAAATTGAGGATTATAATCGGAATTACACAAAGAGTGTATTAATAGCTAGCTTAAATGTTAATTACAGTTGCTTTAGATACAATTAATTTATTGCTAGGTGGAGCGATAAAGAAGCATAAAATTTGAATTGTTTAAATGAAGCGATGAATTTGAATTTAGCAAAAAACCAAACAGAAATGTTTCAACTTTAGTTGAAAATTAAAAAATATATTTGACGTCAGGGCAGGACTAGAAATAAATTAACTGAAGTAGATTGAAACAACACGGTATTATGTGTGTATTTTAGGAATAAAATAAAATTATAAAAATTACTTATGCAATTTATTTCAAGTTGTTAAAAACCGATTATTGGTAAAACTTGTTTTAATTTAAAAAAATATGATTAAAATGAATATAAAACTATTGTTAAATGTGATTAAAGTACTGAAGAAATTTAAATTTTTTTCTTTTTTAATTCATTGCCGGTAAATCAGAATTTTGGGCACACTGTACGTGAAGTGATGAAAATTTCCATTACAAGATTTGAAATAAATTCAAGTTATTTTCCTATAACCTTTCGGGTACAGTTTTTATTTAAAATTATATAAAATTTAAAATTGACGAATAGAAAATCAGTTTAACCCATCAAAATAGTACAAAAAAAGTTCGAATGGAAGGGAAAAGCTATTATAGTTGGCAAAAACACGTTTCGTGAAATTCGGCAGTTAATAATAAATTTTTCGAGCAAGTCATGTTTGTTATGTTCGATTTTATAGCAATTTACAATTTTCAGCATGCATCTGCTTTATTAAACAAACATAAACCAACTAAAAGGTAGTTTGTTTTAGTAATAAAATAGTAATTTCAAATTTGACAATTAAAGAGCTTTCTTTAGTGAATATAGAGTTGATTAATGTCAACACTTAAGTGGTAAATTAAATTTATAACTAGACAGACACAAGACAGACTAATTTTATATTAAATTATATAATGGATAAGAGAATCTTGCTTGGATTATATTACTCTGTTAAATGTCTAAACAAATTGAATTTTAAACCTTCTTAGTTAAATTTGTAGTGAAATTGCGATTTTCACTTAAATTTAAAATTATCTCGATCTTCCTTATAACCATTAGGTTCTTTAGGTAGTCGACTTCTTTACTAGGCTTAAATCCGGTCAAATTATTATTTTTGTTGTTTTTTGTTATTGAATCCGCCGAAAGTTGACACAAACCGTACTTGACCCAGTTACACCAAATATAAATAATTAATTATTTTTGGCATATTTTTGTTCATAAGGATAAATTCTAATCACAATTACAAGGTCACATTACAAAAGTTTCAGTTAGCGCATGCGATTTGTACATTAATGATTTGCAAAATCGCTGTTGTTCTATTGGTATACTTTATTACGACAGGTTCTTCTCACGTGAAGCAAACTATGTCAGGCTAATCAATCAGGGATAAAATTTGATGTTGCTAAATAGTGTCGCAGGAGAAAAACTAAAATAATTGCTTTTAAATTTACACTAGAAGTCAATGTGACAAAAAAACGAATTCTGAAGTGAAAAACAAACAATTACATTTTTGTTTTATCGTTTGAGAAAAATCCTTCTTGTTGTAGCTACGTTTACGTAAATATTCAACACTAATTTTCTTGCTTCGTCACTTCGTATTGATAATATAAAATATGAGCATTTTTTCGTCTTGTAACTATGTTATCAAACAATCTCGTGAATAATAAGTTTTCCCTTTATTATTATATTTTTTTAAATATAATTTGTTTACATAAATAATCGATAATGTTGTGTCTACAATTTATAATAATAAATAATAGTTTACAAAGGATTATACGTTCGATTTGTGTATGTTGTTGTATTAAAATAATAAATTTATTATTCATTTATGTGTTGGTGTACATGAATATGGGTAAATTTGTAAATAAATTCACTTTATCGATAATAATATAATGTAAAACATTTACATTTTGTTTAAAAAATGGCCGGAAAATGGATATTTTTTATACGGATTTCACTTTTTTAGACAGAAATCAAATATGTACAAATAATAAATGCTAACAAAAACTGAATCGTCAATATAGGTAATACTTAAATTGTAGTTGTAAATAAATAAAACGTATCCAGAATTTTAAATTACATAATTCAACAAAATTTGTAATAGGTCAGCACTGGCAATATTTTCTAACGGATCCATCTTATATTTTTGCAAGAAAAAACCATAACAAGTCGATATTTTTAAATGCAATACCCTGTATGTTGTTATATTTGCAAACTCAAGATTTAATGCTCTTTTGATTACATGTGTTCGTATATTCTATGTCTGAACTTTAAAGTTTTTTATTTATAGCATTTCTAAAGGGAATCTAAGTCAAAATTCAAACTGAATATTCGGTGCACATAGCTGTAAATCAATTTTTCCCCAGTCGGGAAATTATTTTAATATTTAATTTCATGCTTAGTATCAATTTTCTATTTACTTACATAAATTATTATACTAGATATATAATCATCAGTATAAAGGAAAATGGACAGCTGTAATAGTAACATAAATATTTTATTTAAAACATTTAAATACTTTTTAATATTTATTATATTATTTTAATTTTTAAAATAACATTTTCAAGCTGATTTTAATTTCTGTTCAAAATTTTTCGCGATTCATATAAAAAAAATTTGTTTGGAAGCGTATACATAATTAACCACCGTAATTTTACTAAAATCAATTGTGAAATGCTTAATAAGGAGCATTTGCCAGTTAACTTTAATTAATAATAATCCAATAATAGCAAAATTTGAGCGTCAATATACGCTAATGGATTTTTATTGTTTTACTAGGAAGTCCACTCCTTTGAGTAGCGGATGTGGTTGGTCGGCCTTTGGCCTCACCTGTTTATAAAATTTTCTTTAACTTATTCACGCGCGTCACTAATTATAAAAAAACGCGATAAATCTCTTTTGGATACGATTTTTATAAAATCTGTTCTTAGTGGTTACTTATAAGTGCGTCATATATGGAGCTCGTGGGCTAAATTTGACGCTTCTAAAGCCACCGGCTTAGGCTGTGCATTGTCCGTCAGTCAGCCACTTTTATTTTTTTATTAAGTAGATAAATTTGTTGATAATTAGTTTGTAAGATATCACTTGAGATGACTTTCTTTTTATTCTACTCTCAAAATAGCGGAATCCAATATAATATTTTATATCGGCCAATCCAATATTAAAAAAAAATTCAAATAGTATTTATAAAAAGTCTTAAACATATTTACCCCACGCTGATACTTTCAGTGAGTTTTTCAAAAGTTATTTATAATTAATTATAATTTTCTTTGCTTGTTTTCGTTTTATTTTTGTATTTAAAATTTGGTAGTCCTTCAAGCAGCTATAACTTTAAAATTATTGAAGAAAAACCATGTACTACCGGAACTTTTTTTCATATAGAATTTAATTTTTTTCAATTTTTCATACCATCATTCTGAAAGTAGGACAAAACTAAACCAAATTATCAGTCAGAAACCAAATTGTAATGCCACATTTTTAAAATTAATGCTAATTCCCGACTTTGGGGGTAACTACAGAAAATAAAGGCTTCTTTTTGGGATCATATGATTAGGGGAATAGTTAAAAGAAACTGTGAGTACGTAGCAGATGATAAAACAATAAACATTATTGTAACGCATTAATTTTCCCGAGAGAGTCATTTTTCCAAATCCATGATATAAACTTTGTTAACCACTATACCGACCTCAGCTTTCCTGTTCTTTAACAGTTATGTTTAGATGACTCACTTTCTAGCCAGTAGAAACACTAAATTACCTGACGCTGATGTAAGTAGAAAATCATTTTTGTAGCGGCCTTGAGTCACACGTTTTTGTGTAAAGTGGAGTATCGTATATTTGTAAAGTAATCGTGCCAAATTTTAAATCTAATGATAAACCGTTTTTTGTTTATAATGGTTAAACTCTGCTTCTTTTGATATGCTTCTGTAAATATTGCTGTAATTTAAGTAATATTAGTTATCGTAGCCGATTGATCAATCTTTTAGTCAGGATTATCTTTTAAGGATTTTAAACACTTTGGGATAAATCCCATGACAAGAATGCAAGTTTGTAGCTGAAGCATCAAAATTATATATTTGTTTTATAGTGCTGAAGTCTTTTCTTACATAATTATTTAGTTACGTATTTTTGTTTTGTGCATGAGATGTAATACTGCGTTAACAAAATATGAACATCAATAAAGCATAACTGTAGAGCGGTGTATAGTTACATTTTTAATAAATGTAACATTTAGTCGTAGGCTTGATTTGAGCACGAGATGTCACTATTTTTACCGTGAGAATTGACTATGGCGCCCTTATCTTTTTTGTCCGGATTAGAACATTTACTAGTTTTTATGTAACATCTTACCCCGACCTTTTCGCTTTGTTTAGCTGGCACCTTTGACGCTCTGTTGCAGGTGGCTAAATGTCGCTTTGCAAGAAAACCTTTTAAAACACTTCTAATTCAATCCAATAACCTATTCTGTTCAAATTCGAGTTGAACAACCATCGTAATTTTAAAAGTAAAATTGACGTCATTAAATGAACTAAAAATAGACCCTGAAGCCGCTAGCTGACAGCTTCTTAAAGAAAACATACAACTAAACGACAGATGGCATAACTTTAGTTTAAAATGGTAAAAACGAAAGATACCTGGTTACATTTCAAATTTATCGTCTGCATGATATTAAAAATTGATTAAATTTACCAAATTTCGTGGTAGTAATTAAAAATTATTTAACAACAAATCCGATAAAATAACGTCGCAAATGTTTCTGAATTCATTTTTTATGCTTTATTTTTGTTTCCTCTTTATTTATAGTTCCCTTATTAGTAGATTTGTTTTGATTTTTTTTATTGTTTTTATTCATTGTTGTTATTGTTTTATCATGTTTTATTCATATTTATGTCCGGAATGCTTTTTAAGTACTATAATATTATAAATATATGTAGGTACATATAATTTTATTCATTACTGCTGATTTGTAAGTATGTATGTAGCTTTTCTGTCTATTTGAATTTTTTTTATACAAATCAAGAAACAAATGTAGATTTACATATATCATGCTATTTCAATATTTAAATTGTTTAATTTACAAGATATTACTGATCTTATTAGGTGACAGGTAAACTAAAGCAAAATTGAAAGCTAATGCTGGAACCAATCTTACACAATTTTCTAATCTGTACAGGCAGTTGTGGGGTCAAAAATGTAAAAACGTTTTTCTTCCATTAATCGTTTGGGATCGACATTAAACATTAGGTCCCCATACTCAAACTAAGCTCTGACAAAAATTTACATGTTAAAACGTTGATCAGAATTTTAAGTTGATAATTAAAAGAAACTATCAGAGTTTAGCTTTGAATTTTTTTAATCTTACTAAAGGTACTATAATATCCTTCCTTTTTTCAGTCAACAGATTAAATATCAACCCGGATAAATTTGTAACAGTATAGTGAGTGAATATTTAATAGCGTGAGTCCTAATATATAACTGATAAGTGGCACATAAAATAAAGGTCAATGTCGACAAAAAGTATTTTATTACTATTAAATTGAGCTTCATAAATATATTATAATCATTAAATACTATGATTACATAGCATATTTATACGAAAAAAACCACAAGTAAGAATTCCAATAACGACGTAGTACATGTTTCGATCTTATTAGATTTCATTAGTGACGTGTTATTAAAGGAAATTTTTAAAAGAGACTGAAGTTATTTTTGTCACATAAACATTTTAATGAAAAAATTGAGATGTACTTCATCCAATACTTACAACTTCGTATGACACTCTTTCATTGTACAATCAATGTACTTATGGTACTACATAAATACATATCCAATAGCGTGGATCATAATATAAAACTAACAAATGATTCACAAAACATAGGTCAATGTCAACAAAATTATTATTTGAACGAAATTGATTACAATATTAAGAAGAGTGCTTTCTGGATTTAATTAAATTGAGTTTATAAATGATATAAAGTTAAGTAGTACTACATACAATTC
This sequence comes from Rhagonycha fulva, assembly GCA_905340355.1. Classification (NCBI taxonomy): domain Eukaryota; kingdom Metazoa; phylum Arthropoda; class Insecta; order Coleoptera; family Cantharidae; genus Rhagonycha; species Rhagonycha fulva. The sequence goes on from HG996556.1 coordinate 45,612,305, forward strand.
AATATATGTAATTATGTAACTTTGATAAATTTTACAAACACAATTTATAATTTATTTTGAAAGTCTGTTGTAGGTACTCTTTTAGTACTAAGTAACAAAGAACGGATTGTGATCAACGACATTTTATATAATTTTCTTCAAGAATTGCTCAGTAACAAACCTTTGTACATTTTGTGTAATATATACTGCAAAAAATAAACACTGTCTTTTAAAAGAACACTATCGGAATGTTGATGCAATTTTCTATAGTCAAGTTAAGTCGATTCCTGCAATACTTATTGAATTATTCCCTTCTGCACAACAAAACGCACAAGCATGTTATTATATTTGCTTATTATACTGACTAATTCTTAATACAGTAATCTTGCAAATAATTCATAAATTAGTAATGAATTATCAAGTCGTATCCCGGTACATTAATGCACGGTTCCATAAAGCGTTTAAAGGTTTTTATTGGTTTGCTATTACAAACGGGCGCTTTGTATTGGATAGTTATTTATTTATATACATACACGGAGTCTTACGTACTGAAATATTATAAATTTTAACTTTTACAATTAATAGTGATATAAAATCTTTAATTAACGAGTTGAAAAGAAAAATTTATGTACATTGCAATGTTTACTTAACCTATATAGTATATTTAAAACTTTTATTTCAAAATAATACATTTATATGTAGGTAGATAAAATATTTATGAACCCCTGATAAATTTATTTGGTAGTGAAATAAAATATTTACGATATCAAAAAAAAAATAAAGCATACAAATTAAAATTAATAGTACTACAAGTAAAAGTTGCAAGAGTTGCTTCAAAAGGGATATTACCTTAAAATAACTTACTTATAATAATTATTATTGTTAAATGTTATTGTGAATTACCTCAGAAACTTAAAGAAAATTAATTACCTTGAAAACACTGCCAAGTTTGATCTCTCAAAATACGCGCCTTCAGGTAAAAAATTAATTGAATTTATAACTTCATCATCTGAACTCGGAGAAGAAGTTGAAGTTGAAGTTGGCATTTTCGTTTGTAATGTTATAATTTTTAACTTCGTATTTATTTTTAAGTGTTTTGTAGTTCATAACTTTATAAGAAATACTTGTAAATAAGTACGTCAAATTTTCTCGCCTTAAATAAATTTAAATGGTCAACATTCATCATTTAACTTAAAGTAGATTTAAGAGTCATTTAAACGAAATGAGGTTTTTAGAGTAAATCGTTATTTTTAACATACATTTAATTTAAATATTTATTAAGGTCAGTGCAACGGGCCCTTAGCTTCTTATTGCTGTCGCTTCCCTTTTATTGAAAATGCTGTAATTGCAACTTCAACAATTAAAAACTGTTAATTGGTCTATTGTAAATCGGTCACTAATTATCCTGGTAAGATAAAAGATAATATGAATTTTCTTAAAAGTTTGTTAGTTTTATCATCTCCTTATTTAAATCTTTTTCAGTTTTTTATTAATTATTTCTCTCAATCAAATCTAACTGCTTAAATATTGCTTTAATCTACTTCTTCTTATCGCTGTTGGTTGCCATCATAAACACTTCATTTCTTTCAGTGTTAGTAATTCTCAACTTTTATTTTAATTCTTTGTTGCAGAATTTCATATTCATCTCTAAACTACTAAAGTTTAGGTTATAAATGTAAAGGTCACGGAGGTGGTCATAAGTCCTTCACCTTCAATTTTCATATAAAAACAATTTTTGTTCATGACAAATTCGGTGGTTTACAAAATTTTGCAACATTCTCAAATCTCAAAACATAATTATCTACGTAGAAATTTGATATAAAACGTCAATTGTTTTTAAAATTTAGAGGACGGAATGACATTTTTAGACTTCCACCATACGGTAATGTCGAAATACTTTCTCAAAACAAAATTAGTGTACTCAACTCTAAATTTACCTGCTAACAGAAATTTATTTCTGAATTTATTTTTAATGGCGTAAACAAAGCAAAATTCTTCTTCTTTAGGTGCTCATCCAATTCCGTCTTCCTAGCTAAACCAAGAAGACCTTACTAGGGAAATCTTAATGGGGTGGTTTTTCTTTGGATTCTCCAAAGTCCACAAATCAATTTCAGACTTTTTTTAGATTTCAGCACAAAACCCACCCAATCAGGATTAGAACCGCGGTTTCCCGCTTTCTAGTCTACTTGTGCTTGATTTACGCCAAACTTCTCGTTTAAAATAACATTACATCTTAGAAATTAAGTTAATTTTTAATAGTAAATTTTGAAAGTAATCAAATATTAATGAGACCAGAAAAACTACCTAAGAAGATTAAAAATAATTTTTAAGAAACTTTTAATCTTTTTCTTAAGTAATTCTAGTGGCTCCGATTGGCTGTGATAGATTTTTGTTACAAAGAAACGTGGAAATTCTAGATTTAGTTTTCTTAATTACAATATTATCGATTCTATTTTCAATGTCGCCCACTGCTAATTACGAGGGTGTATTGATATTATAATAATATTCTTCGCTACTATAGAAACAACCACAATTTAAATACCAAAATATCTTACTATTTAATAACACAGTAAATTTATTCTGCTCACAGAATTATTATAGCAATCTTGTAACGTCTGTAAACCTCTTAAAAAATTTTCTTTTTGCTCGCCTAAAGCAAGACGCCTTTGGAATATTTTGTAGACAATTCTAATATCTGATTATCTCATATGTGTCTTTGTAACTGTAACTCACTCAAGATTGGCTTATTATACAAATCATAGGTGACGGAATAGTGGCGGAACAACATTAATTATATTAGGGACAGTGGCCTATAAATATTATGTCAAGTTGGTTGGTGAGTGAATAGAAAATAAGTTAACTTCTAGTCTAAGGATTTGCGGATTTGATTCCCATAGTCTAACATCTAGTACAATTATTCACTGTTCAAATGTTTGCTTGCTATTTAAGATTTTTTTATAATATTAAAACTTCAAAATATCGAGTTATTAATAAATTAAAAATTAATTAAAAGATTTATTGAGCTTTCAAACGATTATTTCGTTCGTCATCAGAATAATATACAGATATTATGTTTACATAATATCTGATAGATAATATTTAATATTATCTAATATCAACGAGTTAATAATTTATATATTTTAAGATTTTTAGGTACTTTCCTGTATCTATTCTTGTGGTTTTAAATCCTTACTAAGCTGTAGGTCCCTAAAGGATAAACTTCCAACTGAGAGAATAATTTTATGATATTTTTATTAATTTTAATTATTTTAATTTTCAATTTTGGCTTGCTATCGCTTCCTTTAGTCTATAGATTTTAAATTTCAATTTTATTTGCAAATTTTCTACTAGTTATTATCTTCACATTTCAACCCTTAATTGATTCAACACAACCTTAACTGCTTAATCAATAAAATTACCAATATCTCTGTTTTATTTAGACTTAATTTTTATTTATTATAAATGACGTCCCTTGTTTTAAAGTGCAGATATGGATAACTTTAAAACGTTTTACTTGCACATTCATTATAATTTTTTTTTATTTTTTGTCAAATTTGAAGCGACGCGACGTCTAAAATCTAAGTAAAAAAGTGACATTTTTATTTTACTTCTACTAAAAATGGACTTTCAACTAGATCAAAATCCGTGAAATAATAAAGTGGTTATTACACAGCAGCTGAAGATAAAATATCGTCTGAAACACACAAAGAAAATTGATAATTTTTGCTAGCTATAAAGTAGAGTTTTTGTCGAATATTTTAGTAACTAAAGTACATCTATTGTAATGTACGAAATAATGCAATATTTATTTTATTTTGGTTGAAAATAATCAGGGAACTGCTAGAAATGAGTGCAATAAAGCGGCTAATTTTTCAAATAAAAAATAATATGATAAATTTATATAGCTGAAAATAATCTGTTATTTTACGATAATTGCAATATCAAGAGTCATATCTACATATTATGTTATTAACAATGAATTATTCTTATCCTTTTCCATCTTATGCATTAGTCCCGTCAGACATATTAAATTCAGCATATCTTTGTCAAATTTGCTACGAGTATTACTACATATCAATTTAAATTAAAGGCCTTCAGTAGTGGAAAATTCGGATAGTTGTGACGAAATGTTTGTTTTCCCTATCAACGACTGTACTTCCATGTAATAAAATGTTTTGCTATATGAAAATTTACCGGTTCATTTCATATTCAACGTGAAAAAATATTAGTAGGGCAGTAAACCAAAGAAACAAATTCAACAACAAAGGGCAGCTTTCTGTATAAATAATTTCATTTACTAATGTAGGTAATAGTTTCGACATAATGCTAATGTTTTTCGATAAATTTGAAATAATTAGCGCTAGGTAACTGTAAAATAACGTTTGGCATTGTTTGTAGCGCATTAATTAAGTGAGAAATCCATTTCCATCGTGATAATATGAAACTGAATCCCATATGGCTACATAATAATCTGATAGGTAATATAGCCAAAAGCGAAATAAATTACAGTAACTACAAGTCAATAACCAACTCGATACTATGTAACCATATAATAAAGTTGGTGCTCGACGCTCGTAGTACAACGCCGTTACGTAGTGGCTCGATGATTGGGTTGCTTGAGCTGGCAGGGATAGACGCGCTGGTCGTTAAGGGTAAAGACGCTCGGCCAAGGTTGAGCCGTCTAGGGGTAGCATCGAAGGTCATTACAAAAACGTGAAATCTATCGCACAAAATAATTGCCAACTTTTTATTTCCATAATATCGTTTTCGTCATTAAGGACGCTAACTTCATCCTAACGACAATCAAAGTAATAATTTTGCGGTATTTCACAAAAGAGTAAAATTGCAGAATTAGTAAATTGTGGGAAGTTACTTATTAAATAATATTTACACTCGAGGTTGAACGGAAAAATTTAAACAAGAGTTAATTTGATTTTTAATTTAATTTTTAAGAACAAATTTTATTAAGTTGAAATTCAATTACGCGAATTGTCTCAACGAGATTCACAAAAGAATGTAAATTTTATAAGCGTAATTCATTAGTAATTAAAACATTTTGTGGGGTTCTTGTTTGCAATCCAAAAGCTTTTAAAATTTTAGTGCTAACAATAATTTTCTTGTCATTTAAACTTCTTCAAGTTTTTTGGTAAACCACGTAACAACGCAACTTTTTCTTTCAATAATAATTAATTGTTATGTTTAAACTACAGCATTATTTAAAGCTAATTACGAAGAAAGTGTCAACAAAAAGATTAAAACGAAATAAAAGCGCATTTTGGGTTTTCGTAAGGCGGTGTTTAATGATAACGTGAAAACACGAGCTTGAGGTTGTAGGTTAACACTACCCTCGTTTCTAGTTTCCAAGACTTTCACAAATTGAGATAGGCTTAACCAAAGGACATTTATTCAAAAGAGTGATCATTAAAAACATTAATTTTATTAAAATTTGTTCAGATTGCGCCGCATTTAATTAAATTCATTACGATATTTTATAAAATATTCAAAATTAATTTGATTTATTTTAACGATTTCTTTACGATAACGATTTTCCAGGACTCATTTAGCATTGTCACTTACTCTTTGTCCATCACACATGGAACTGTTAAGGGTTATGACTTCGTAGACGGTTTAGCTTATTTTCTTTTATCTCAATATCCAATCTTCCTTGTTAGCTTCCTGCTTAAGTTGCTCATTTTAGGTACTAACGAATTATCTACTAAGTATATTGTCCATTCGGTATTTTTCTTTGCCATAATGAGAAAAGTTAAGATTATGGAGTCAGAACAGTTCTTTTCAAACTTTTTTTTTTAAATATTTCCAAACTCTGAGAAGATGGTTGGAAATTTGGCTCGGTCTACGTCCTCACAACTTAAGTATGTGTGATTATTGTTTTACAAAGTTAAAATTGATAAAGGATTCATCTGAACCCTTACCCAAGAGAATCACTATCATACGTGAAAATTGCTGTAGTTGTTTTACTTTTGACCTCATTCGGTGATTCAAGATGAAATTATCTGGTTTGAAGATTAAGTTAATTTAATTAATAGGATAACAATTATGCGTACTTGGACATCTACTCGGATTATCAGATTTCGTATTAAAAAAGATTTTGAAAGCATTATTTTCAATTATTTTAATATTATTTTAATTTAAATTTTATTTTAAATTATCTTAGTAGAGTAACTAGGCCGATTCTAGCCCACTTTATCGTTAGTATAAGATTACAATTTAAATATTGCTTTATCGTTATTTTAAATTAATTAATACTGTTTTGCAATTGTGCCATTCCAGATTTGTGATTTGGTTTATGGGCTTCTTGTAGGTAATTTTAAAAGCATTAGATAATATTACATTTTTTTTATACAATTTTAATTTCATTTAAAAGACAGATTAAATTCATTTAACAATCAGAAAATTAATTTAAAATAACCAAAACTTATAAAATTTATAATTCAAAATACAAATTTTTTTACCTATAAAATTAAAAACTAAAGACCATGACGTGCACGCAAAATAACTAACTGGATAATGGTTAATACTCCAGTGCTGGTACTATCACGTAAGCTCTCTTAAATACAATATTCATAACAAAGTTTTCTTGAAAATTTACCACCAATTACAAGCAATATTATCGTTCAACATACGACATAATTCAAAAATTTAGAAATTATTTATCTTTTAACTCAGAAATATTTTAGACCGTTGGAATTGGAAATCTGCTAGCACGAACATTCTAATAAGCTTTGAAGCTCTCCAACCTCAAAAGTTCTAAATATTTAGAATTCGTCAAGTATTTTAATATTTTAAAGTTTTGTGAATTATTATTTTTGTACCTTTTCCATTCGTTGTTTAAAAAGAATATTTTTGCAAACTATTTATTTTGCAAAATGTGAAACAAAATATTGTGCAACAAGTTAAAAGCTTAATATTCTTTTTGTTTATAGTCAACGATTAAATAGCTCTAGGAAAACTGTAATGTAATTTAAACAATACAATTAACATATAAAGTACAATAGAGGTAATTTTGTTTATTAAAACAATAAAGGACTGAACAAATTTTATATTTTAGTTACTTAAATTTCATCATTATTCATTATGATATTATAATTAAATAAAATATTACTTCTATTTAAAATTTATCTACAGCAAAATACTTCTATTTAAAATTGTAATATTACAATAATTTTATCATTAGAAATCATTCTTTTAAAATCAGGTCAAACTAAGATCAATAAAAAGTTCCAAATAATCTTAGATAAAATCTTGTAAGCAACACGTTGAATAATAAATATTATTAGTTTTTACCGTAAAAAAATTGTAAAAACCAATGCGATAACGAACTTAATTACAGAATTGAAATGAAATAACCTAAATTTTTATAAATAAATGATAATGTAATAAATAACAATCAATTAAATTTCATATCAACTTACTGTTAAAGTTCGCTTAACCAATATCATTTCTGATATTGATTTTAAAACTTTTTCAACTTTGGTTAACAATAATTAGGTCCTTTACTAATTCACTTATTTTCATAGTTAATGGAAAACGATGTAATAAATAAGAAAAGTTTTCAATTGAAAGGAAGGAAATATTATATCAAATTTCAAGAAATTTTCAGCTAAGTTAGTATATGGATAAAAAAATTAATTTCAATCAATTTTATCAGTTTCGGATTCAAATCGTATCAGTTTCGAATCGCTTAGGCGCGGCAACGAGGAGTAGAACCACATAGACGCGGTTCTATTTTAGGGCAGATTTATCTAATTTTAAGTTTAATTTTAATGCATCCATTATCGTGGTAACAACTGACAATTTTAAATCTAAAATAACAATTAAAGTAGGAATAGATCTATACAGTTAACATAAACGTAACATCATTACTGGGACAATAGGTATTAAAATTTTATATTAATACAATAGAAAAAATAAAAAAAGTTATTTAATTAGATAAAATGGAAGAAATAGTTTGTATGTGAGTGGTTGTCGAGCTTTCTCCACTGGAAATGTACCTTACAATTTAATTATTTAAACAAACAAAAGCAAGAAAATCTAAACTGTTTGAGAAATTGCGAAAACAATAGATGCAAACAAACCACCTTTTCATGCGCACAGATTCACAAGATCTAATTAAAATTTTAGAGTATAACATATTTTTTCATTTTTTCATTTTTACGAAATGATTGGTACGGGATTTTCGTAAAACTTTTACAAGAAAACAAACATTTAGAAAATTTTCCCAATGATAATTGATTGACAGCTTAGCAATTTGCTCAACAGTATCAAAAGTTAAAAAACTAGGTTATTTTATTTTTTATTTTATTAAGAATTGAGTTGTCCTTTATTGGACTTCCAAGATCTTTTTTGGGGCATCAGCCCTTTTACAAAATTGTCTCACTATGTATAAATTAGGTATGGTTATAGGTTACGATGGGTTTTTGCTTCATTTATGGCTGCTCTTTATTTTCTTCTGTCGTCTACCCGTTGTTTTCAGTCACCGATGCCCATACTTTTCAGGTCAATCCATTACGCATTTCCACCTTCTTTTTTTTTGGTTTTTTTATATGTCTGTTTTCCATCAGGTTTCATAAGGTCACTTCTTGGCTACTATTTCTCATCACATGACCTAACCATTTTATTCTTTGAGCCTTCATAAATTTCACAATGTTTTTTCCTCCCATTGCTTCACGCAGCTCAAAATTCATTCTTGGTCGCATTTCTCCTTTTTCCATTTTTTTCTCAAAATCTAATTAACACTGAAAAAAATTACACATAAAATTTACAACAACAAACTTCTAGATAAAAACTTATCATTTTGAAAATATTAACAAGCAAACAGCTAGTGAATCAGATCCTTAAACGTTGTTTAAACTAAGGATAGTAATCTTTGTTCGAAACTATTCCAAACATTTGAAGTATTTGATAAATTAACTTTAAATAATGAGCTTCCTGTGCTGATACAATGCCAATGTTCAAGATCGTCTAACAAGCGATTCAAAGTTAACAATAACCAAAGTCTTAGAAGTTGTTTGCTCAAATAACTTAAAAAATCTGTCTCTTTAGACATAATCATAAGCTAGAACAACCAGTAAATTAAAAGGTTAAAATGCATGTTATGTGATTACCAAAATTTACTTAGTTTCGTACATTGTTGGAAAACAAAAATTACAAAATAAAATTGAGCTACATACACACAGAAAGATGAAAGTATTGGAGCACTAAAACTTGGTATGCTTTCTCTAAGCTAGGCTTGATTCGGGGCAGATGTGGTTTTTGTACTGGTGCAGTCTTATACAAAAGAACAAATAATAATTGATTTAACCTTATGCTAAAACTTTTTGAAGCGAAATTCCCATACCTGAAGAAGCCTGAAGATGATAAGGACTTGAACAAAAATAACAAGGAAGAAAAAAACGGTAGTTGCGCCCCCAAAAAAAATGTACTCACATTTTTTTTAACGATCAGCTTTGTGTAGGCTTTACAGCTTTAAAAAAAATTGACGTTAATTGGCTTGTGTGGTGCGCAATAATAGAAATATTGAGAAAGAATCAGCCTTAAATTTGAACATTGTCACAACCACACAATTAAAAAAAAAACAATTAGCAATTTATTGTTGACGAAGAAAACTTTCAGTAGTTTTTCGGTTAAAAATTTCAGTCGATTTTATTAACAGAAAATACACCCGCTCTCAATTGGTCGTATTAGATCAGAAAATTACATTTAATTACAAGGAACACAATTTACAAAATTGTTCCGTCTGCTGATCGAGATCAAAAAATGTTGTTTTACCCGAATCGAATCGGGTACCTAGAAATTCAGCAAAATCCACAGAATCTCCTTGTAAAAACTAGAAAAAATAATAACATGTTTCAATGCTATTTACAATTTTACCCTGATGTTTTTGTGTAAAAAATTTAGGATTTTTTTAGGTGTAAGGCGTTAATTATTGTGTAAACTTACGGGATATAATTGAATATGTGTCCTGCGCTTCATAGGAAATCCATCAAATTGTATTAATTTATTGATGAATGTTGACCTAAAATTAATAATGCAATAATTTAAATATTAGTGTGTATGTTTTCTGTGCAGGAGTTCAACGTCATTTTACTAAAAATTGATTATTATATTAGGACCTGTGCATAGGTACTTCTCGTATTTTTTGACTGCGATTTTTTGATTCATCCTAACAAAAAATATTTTTAAAGAGCTGGGTATGGATTTTGAATTCTTAGAGAATTTTCTTTATTTCCACTTCGCTTCTGTTTGAATGAAAAAAAGATTTCACTTCTTCTTTATTATTTTTTATTTGTGTTACTTTGCTAAGTATGTCGTTGCAGCCACTTCCGCATTGTTCACCCAGTGTATCCAAGGATTGTTCTTACAGTTTCCTTACTTTTGGAGAACCATAAAATCCATTCTGAGTTTCATTTTACCGTTGCTTCGATTGGCCACACCATTCAAATTAACCTATTACAATAATTGTATTCCGTAATCCAAAATGCTAATTAAACCGAAAAAGTAAATAAAGTCCAGATTTGTAAAGCGTTCCTAATCAAGATTAAACTTGACAAAAAAATTCCTTCAAATTGTATCTATTAAAATGGATTATAGTTATCATTTGCAAACATGCAACTGACAACCTTTAAACCTTTATCTCGATTTTCCAAAGACAATAGTAGCTATTTCTTTAAATAAATTTCCACTAATATAATTTTAAACGATTCCCAAACACGCAAACTTCAAGTTATAACATGTCATCTGTACTAAACCTCAATTAAAATCAAACAAAATTATATTTCTGTGATTTTAAACTAACAATTTCGATACCACAAAAATCAACAAAAATTTTCTGTTTACATAAACGTGTGATACCGATAAAACGAAAACAAATTTAAATCGGATTTAAAACTTTTCAACACTAATCCTGCCTATAATTCGAGCACAATGCTATTTTTAAAAAGTAATGAAGAAATTTTACAAAACTAGAAAAAATAATGCGCATGAAAATGATATAAAGTTTTTTATTATGTTCGTTTATGTTTATGCGCAAAACTAGAATTAGAAAAATAAAGGAAAACCGTCCAATAAAAATACTTTAGAGTTTAATAGTAGGATTACAGCTCGACTTGATTCATTTACCGTTACGGTTATATATTTTCTTTAAAGCAATTTATTTTCAATTGTTTTAGAAACACCCTTTTAAACTAGGTTATTCCAAAGGTAATTTTCTAATAACAAATTAGTAGAATGTTGTCACCGCAATAAATTTATTAGTTTGGTAATTCTTTTTACGAAAACTTTTCTTTTTGTGAGCGATGCGCTTAGTTGACGCAGTTACGAGTGAACCGTATCGAAAAACGATTGATACTTACATAGAAATAAAGTCGAAAAAATGCCTATTTTTGTGATCATTTACTCAATAAAAAACAGAGTTTTAAAAAGATAGAAAAAGAAATTAATAGTTTTAGAATAGAATTTCTTAGATTTAAATTCATTTTGCTGTATATCTCAAAGTATAAGTCAAAATATAAGATTAATGTTACGGTGCATTTTAAAGATTCTGGAATTGCATTTTAGGTCACTGACATTGACGTTGGTGCTGACGCAGTTTGATCAAGTTAAAATAATATGCAAATTAGCATTTAAATTTATAGATATAACTGACGTTGCATGTAACGCCCAGTTATGTACAGAAATTTACGCTGTTTATTTCATAGCTGATGTTGATGAAAAAGAGTACAATTATTGCTTGCTTTACAGGTCCTGCGATAGATATATCGGTTCAATTCATCCGGGTCAGAAAATTCTACAAACTCCACTGTGTGCAGTATTCTTAATAAAGAGAAATTATGCTTGAACTGTTAGATCTAAAATGCTTGGACTCTTTGCTTACTTTTCTATTCGACTTTAGTGCATTTCTTGCATAGATCAACTCAATATTTTCTTTAAACTTAATAAATTGCTATGGGGTTTTTCCGCAAAGCAAAATTTACCCAAATGTAACAAAACGTCAGAGGTGCCGGCTTCACTTAGCGCATTTGGTGTAAATCCTTAAACGTAATTTCTAAACTGACGGATTGATCAATCCGCAATGGTACTTAAAATTAATCTACACAATTATAATCAGCAGCAATGACGTGCCCTATGTTACATTCTATTGTCAACATCTGACAATAGAATAATTGTAAAATATAAAGCTCAATGCACTTCAAACGTAAAGATGGTAATCTTGCACAATTACGAGAAAAACGTTACGACCCTTCACAAAATATACAACACAAGTCCGTTACTAAAATTATTAGTAGGTACTTACAGACTTTTGTCAAATACTTGTTCTTACAGCGTAACAAACGTGAAGGCATCCAGAATTATTGCAACTTAAGCTGGAAGGCTGTGTAAAATTTGAAGAAATTTATTCTAACCGTCAGGCAATGGCAAACCACCGACGGTAATCTGCTAAGAAAGCTATTAAATATAAAAAATTTAATATTAAAATTAACGACGTCTCTATCAAAAAACACACAAAGAAAAGGTTTATAAATTCTCTTTATGATAGCTCATTCTATAAGTGGGACCCAAAAGCAAAATCCATTTTATCCCTTGCTAAAAATAATCTACTAGTACCTTTTTCTATATAGATTTATAAAATTGTAAATTTTTTTATATTTGCCGCGTCTTACTTGAAAACTCAAGGCATTCTTCATCGTCTACTGTACTACTTTTGAAATTCCAGCAAAGATTTTTTTTAAACAAACAATTAAATTGTCAAGAAAAAGCAATGCGCTTTGTTTCAACAGCTCCTTGAAAACATTAAATTGGCTAAATTGTGGGAGTTGCTAGTTTTTTTTTTCAGATTAAGGATCCCGACCTTTAAGTCAAAAAGTTGAATAAATAATTTAATCGTAGTTGAATAATTTTAGTAGTTTATTTAACAGTAAAATTAACATTAAACTGTTGACGTTAATAATTTAAATAAATTATTTCCAGTTGGTTGTTTAAAGCAAAACTAAAAATATACTGTAATAAAGCTGAAAGGTTGAAACTTTTATCTAACCTCGTCTATCAACCAAGTATTAAATTGTAAAATTTACCGCATAATTTATAGCAATTTTGCATCGAACTGTGTACTAATCGTGCAGTCTGGGAAAATCTTTGACTGTAACGTGTTATTTGCCAACATAAATAGTAAGTAACTTTATTTTCCGTTGTTTCAGGAACCTATTTTATTTTATACGATTTCATCGATTTCTTTGAGAAAGATGGACCGAGCTACCTTCAAAGAGACAAATATCACGACATAATCAACACGATATTCAAAAACATGAGTCGTTTGGAACGTGACGCAATTGTATTTCAGGTAATGCTTTTTTAGAGTTATTATAAAAAATTGAATTCTTAATGTAATCCATATGAGAAGGAAGGAATAAAAAATATGTTTGTTTCAGTATACCGACTGGGAACACGTAAATGATGGATATTTGAACCAAAAAATGATTGGGGACGTCGTTGGAGATTACTTTTTTATATGCCCAACAAATTATTTTGCCGAAGCGATGGCCGAAAGAGGGATGAAGGTCTACTACTACTTTTTCACACACGTAAGTTGCTTAAATATTTAGAGAAACAATTCGAAGATAATCTAAAAAATAAAACAGCTATCTTATAGTAGATAATCTATCACGTAGCTATTTTTTGAAAACCCACACGAAAAACTGGTCTTTGATGTAATTTAAGAAAAAAGAAAAAGTAATAACAATTGACATTTTGAAGTGCCGCGGTTAATAGTTACTTCGCGTGAAGTAAATAACTAACGCTTAGGTATATTTATTTATTCTCTACTTTTGCGTTTTACATGCGCTTCAAAAGTCCATTTTATTATCCACAATCACACGACTTAAAACTAAGTTATGGCAGCTATAAAGTTTGGTGTATTAGTTTAGAAACTGATATTCATTAACACCGTTTCAGTTTTCAGCAACAGGTAAATGCAAAATAATTGCGTGTCGACTTGAATCTCAAAAGTAATTATTTTTTATAGCCTTCGAATTCGAGATTTCTTTAAAACTCATTTCTTTATGGGTCCATCGAGCCAAGTAAAATTTTATCATAATAGGATAAAATTATATTTTACAATAGTTAGTTCGTGAAATGGATGAAAATTGTTAGATAAAATTTTAAATTTCCCTCGATGCCGTTCTTAAATTTTTAACAATTTATTAAAATATATTTTGCAGGAAATGATATTTTAAAATTTATAGCTTTCTAAATTAGCTATGTAAGGTTTAAAACTTTTAGGGTATTTTGTATTATGAGGGTAATTAATGCAAAAGTAAATTTTAATAATGAAAAAGCTTCCAAAATGAAAACTTCGTTTCGTAATCGTGTGTAGAATATATAAAATTTTTTGTAAGTAGGTAGTCTGCTCCCCATTATCAATGTAACTCAAAAAGATTGCTGATTGTTATCACCATTCGGTGAGTCAATTATATTACGGTCAGTTCTAACCTTATCCAACGTATTACCGAGTTTATTTCCTATTGTAGGCCGGTACTGCGTACTATTTGAAGAGAATCAATCGATAGCCGGGTCATTTAAGGATAGACGGATATTCAGCTGACGCCCTACACTTCAGTAACTTCCTGTTTAATCGGTCCAATAACGTTATCTTTGCAAATCGAGTAGAAAAGTAATCGGAAATACAATTTTCCTAATTTCTAAATCCTCTTCGTAATTCCACTGACACACTTTTTCCTTCGAAATAGGCCAAACTGCTTACTTTTTATAAAACAATAAAAGGCCCCACACGGAGCCCGTATTACGTGCAGCATAAATTTCACATTTAGTGCATAATTCGACGACTCATTATAAATACATACGTCTCATTGTTATTTAAACCTAATAAAAATTCAACCCGTTTTTTATTTAAAATTATTACTCTTTTATATGAGGTAACAAAAACCACTTGCTGAATCACTTCATACTTTAATTGGGTCATTGGAATTCGTGCAGAACATCCACAAAAACTTTCTTCCTCATAGTCCTCCAGTTATTAAGATTTTCTTTTATTACTGCTTTTATTGTTTTAAGTGACTTTTCACGTTTGTAATGTGCTGTGATTGTTTTATTCGTGCTTTCTTTAACAAGCATTCTTATTTTTGCGTCAATCGTATTAATTCACCAAGCACATTTTTTATTTCATGCATTCCGGCAAATGAAACAATAAAACAGTTCAATTTATTTTTTAAATGAAAAACTAATTTATTTTAAATACAATAATCTATTTTCTCGTTAAGTTTTGTCGTACCTACTAAATGTTTGATGTGGTTGTTTTGTGAAAAATAATTATAAACTTGACACAAAAATTAACAATTAATTGAACTTCCTTCCGTACTTCCAGATAATACAGAATTCTGATAACACGAAGTGTGCTTCCTGTTTGAATTTATCTTGTTTCTTCTAGTTCTTAGTGATTAACGAGGAAGACGTAACTTGGTATTGATTGAATCGATTTGAATTTTAGACAGCTTTATAAATTAAAAATTCACCTCTATAATTTTACTAATCTATTTTAACTTGCACTCGCCTACTTCTTCTTCACACTTATTTTGTAGTTAATAACGTTTCTCATTTTCTTTCTTGTACAGACATGAAAGAAATTTAGCTATACCCTTCCTGTTCCCGACCTTTACTTTGATGATATTCAGGTTGAAAAACCAGCTTTTATAGAAATATATCTCAGGAAATGATGAAAAAGTTTAAAATATTCTGCACTTGAATTGATTAAGGGAAAAGTACTTGAAAGTAATTTTGTGGTTTCAAAATTTATTTTTATAAAATCGGAATCAACAGGAAAAAGTTACATTTTTATTTCTTTTTTGGCTACACAGATTCCAATTTTTGCTTCTATTTATTTATTTATTTAAAAAACAGATAACTTCATTTTACACAAAATATTCTGATAACTGATTTTTCTAATCCCTTTTTGGATTGGTTCATCATGTAAATGACAGATGACAGAACAGTGAAGCGACAACATTAATTAGGTACATTTAGGACAATTTTTGTTCTTTGCCAATAGGAAAACGCCGAACTGATTATCTGGTCAGCTTTAAGGGTAGGAGTTATAAAAAAAAACTACATTTTCGCATTTTCTCTCACACTCACGAACACAAACTACTGAGTGTCATCGGGACACGTTTTTGTTATTCCCTATTTCTTGAAATCTACTTACGTCAGTACGTTTTTTAAAATAAATTTCAAATGACTTGTGAACTAAATCTATTTTGGACACCTTTTCAATATAAATATAGTAGATTTTACTTCGCTAGCTTTTACTCAAAATTATGAAAAATAAATTTAAAAACCAAAAAGTAACAGGAGATAACGTAAACATTAGAAACCATAATAAAATGTCCAAACGTCTGCCTTGCTTGAAAATCTTTCCGGTAAGACAGTTGGACATGTGCCAAGTTCTGCCGGAAGAATTACCGTTCATTATGATTTATGGAATCTTCTTCTAGCAGGACTTAGAGTTCTTCCGCCAGTACTCGCACATACAAAACTTCAGTGGCGTAAGCAAAGTAATTAATTATGATATAGTAGAATTATGTAAAATAAAACTGCATGCTCATGAACTTTGGATATGACTGATGCGAAAAAAAGAGATACGTGGATCTTGTACTTTATTATTTACGTTATCTAGTTGAAATTTTTATTGTATTTTATAAATTTACTTTTAAATTAAACCTCAGTCCTGAAATTTGGAAAAAAGTCAGCTTGCAAAACTGAAAGTTGTGGTAAAAAGCCTGAATTGCTGAACGTGAGGTTACAAATTTAAAATTTTAGTTTTGCTTTGTCTTCTTAAATCTTCATCTTCTTCTTCAACTTAGTTTGAGTCTTAAGCCCTGCTCTTTCCAACATCTGCGTTATTTTCTTGAGTGTGTTAGTTATATGAGCATATTTTCAATATTTTACATACATCCTTGCTTAGCTGGCGTTCAGATGTGTCTGTACCCTGGTTTTCATGTTAACGATGGAAAGTGATTAGCCCAGAGGAACCACCAGCTTAACGTGCCTTTCAAAGCACGGAAAATACTCATTTGTTTGATCCTTCAAATATCAAACATTTGCCTTCATCAGGCATCTGATCGTCTAAAATTATTAAATTTTAATCTCAACCGCTTTTTTACACCAGCGGAAAAAAAGTCATAGTTATTCTTCACTGTTGCTCTTTTTACTTACAGTTCAATTTTGCTTTGTTTAAATTTTAACGTTTTATAAATTTATCTATCGACTTACGGTAGCATACGCCGACGGTGCGGTGTATTGATAATATCCAAGAGTGTGGAGAAATTGAAAGAAGTGATGAGAAAGATAAAAGAGGTAGCATTATCAATGGGATTAAAGATAAACCAAAAGAAAACCAAATACATGAGATGTCGGAGAGGAAATACAGAAAGAAAAGAGGAACTGAAAGTCGACTACGAGGTGTATGAGGAGGTACAGGATTTTTGCTACTTGGGAGCCTAGATAAACAACACAAATGAGAGAGAGAGAAATTGGGCCTACTATGCAAACAAAAGACTACCATCAAATAGAAGTTTATCTAAGGAGACTAAGATGAACATTTACAAGACACTTATACGACCTGTGATTACCTATGCGGCGGAAACCGTATGTATGAGCGGAAGAGAGGAGGGAGAAATGAGAATTTTTGAAAGAAAAATATTGAGGAGAATATTGGGCCCAGATTAAGAACCAACGAAGAAATACTAACAACAATGGGTAGAGAAGATATAGTAAAAACGATAAAGCCGTGCAGAATACGTTGGCTTGGTCACGTGATGAGGAGGAGCAAAGAAGCGGTCGTGAGAAGAATCGCAGAGTGGAGACCATCAGAAGTCCGCTTAAGAGTCAGGCCGAAATTAAGATGGTACGACTAGGTGACGGGAGATTTAAGAAAGATGAAGCTTCTAGTTAAGCTAGAAACCCTAGGTTTGATTCCCAATCCGGCTACAAAATTTATCCAACTTCATTGACCTTCTTCTCTCGGATGGCAATGGAAAACCATGGAGAGTAATCTGCGAAGAGAACCATTAAAATTAATGATCACGATGCTTCTGCCAAGAAGCAAAACAAGGAGAAAGAATATTATTATATCGAGTTACAAAGTTACGACTTAGGAAGACTGCTGACCTCAATCCAGAATCCAGCATCTGGAATAACTAACTTGTTTATCCATTTTACTTAACTATTCGACTTTTCCATAATAACAATAACAGCCTCTCTCCATATTTTTATTTGATTGATTTTTTTTTGTTTTTTTTATTTAATTACAATTAACTTATTTCAGTTCGCTTTATTCCATCTCTTGAAATTTAAATTCTTCTTCTTTTTCTTAGTGCCATATCTTTTTTAGACGTTGGCTATTAATCTGGCCCTCATAACTTTATCCACCGCTGCCCTGAAAATGTCCGTTGATGTCATGCCAGTCCATTACCTCAAGTTCTTTAGCCACGAGTTTCTTCCTCTGCCTGATCCTCTTTTGCCTTCGACCTTACCCTATATTACCAACTGTAACAAATGATATTTATTGTTTTTCATTATGTGCCCGAAGTAACTCAATTTTCTTTCTTTAACCATTTTGAGAACTTCTTTATCTTTTCCTATTCTATGGAGAACCGTATTATTTTTGTTACGTGGTACGTCCAGGAAACACTGAACACCACAACTGGAATGCAGTCAATCGTCGTTGGGTTTCCTCCGTGAGTGTCCAAGCCTCTACTCCCTGCACGAGGAGGGCGAACACGTAGCATTTCAGCATTTTCAGCCTGATCTTTATATTTCAATTTTTAACACTTTGAATTTGTTACTTGTCATTTTTATTCATTTTAAAATTTTATTCGTAACATGGCGCCTAACGTCAGTCTATGTAAGTAGTCCTGTATAAGTAATCACTCAGATATAATTTTTCTATAAAATTTTCAAATATTAACTACTTTAAGAATATGATACGTTTCATATTAAAGAGCTGTCAAAAATTGGCATCTTAAATTTATGCTTAACTTCCTCAACCGGAAAAACCATCCGTTTAGGTTATCTCATTATTACTTTTGCGTGGGATCTTTTAAACTACAAAATATAAAAATTTCAGGCAAGTTGCAAAAAGGTCAAGGTTTAATTGCTCCAGGTTTGTGTGGGTAATTTAAAAATGTTTTCCCTGTGGCCTCGTTTGATTTCATAGGAACTTCCAAACAAGAAACTTAAAATTTTTATTGAACATAGTATAAACAAACTTAGGAAAGAAAATTTATTACTTCAAATTGAAATAAATGTAAAAGCAATGTGTAATTTTCGAAGAAAAAATACAAAAATAAAAATCTAATCTTGCAAATCTACATGAAAAAAATGTTATTAAGCATTCTTTTTCTTTTTATCATTTTTCTTGAGATTGTAAACGTACACTTGAAATATAGGAAACTTTTGTAAAAATGAATTTCTAAAATTTTGCGGTTGAATTTTAAATGGATTTTTAGTCTGAGCATTAACCAAAATTTAATTACAAGTGCAACGTTGATAAAAGATCTGAAACCCAAACGAAATCGAAAATTGTAATTACCCTAATCACCAAGATACCTAATCGGAACGTCATCGTCACGACAATAAGAATTTTCTGCCCTGTGTTAACGAAACTACTTGTGAATAAATTTTCTTGTTTCCGCTTTTCAAGACATATCAAGGATGAAGTTAAACATAAAGTGGACGCTTACCCCTAACGAGTTGCAAAGTATAAAACTAGGGATGGCATTTCAAGGTAAATAAGACTTGTTTAAACTGACGGCTGATGCTTAACAAGGATAATCGTGGACGACTGTAATCGTTTAAAAGCATTTTCCTCTATTATAAACCTGTCGGAGAAGGAGCAACCTTTTTTTTCTAAAAAAAAATTTAAATTGCTACACAAAATTGTCTTTTGTACCAACTTGCTTTTAAAACAAAATAATTGTTTCAGCGAACGAGTACGTCGTTATGGGGCGAATGGATGGGTGTAATGCACGGAGATGAAGTTGAATATGTATTTGGGCATCCTCTCAACATGTCTTTGCAGTTCAACTCAAGGGAACGAGAACTAAGCTTGAAGATGATGCAGGCTTTCTCGCGTTTCTCTAGTACAGGGTAAGTTTTTTTAATGCATTTTTATATAAAATCCCGCTGCTCTCTAAAAGCAATTTATATAACGCTACGTCTTACAATTTTCATTTTATGCGATATTATTTGCGTAAAGGTATATTTTGTGGTTTAAATTTTGTTATGGTAAACTAAAGCACTCTCGCAGTTAGGTTGAAACCCATAATGCATCATTTAATGTGCTAAACATAATAATTTTGTTGCATAATGTTTTGATTATCCTAAATTATTCATACATATAATCGTATTACATATCTGTGGTTAATGCAACACGCAACAGGTACAGAGGGCATTTTGTGGTTTATTGGCTTGGTGCAACTAAATTAATGTTGCTCGTGACAACAAAACGGCGATAATATTATTATCTGACATTGGAAATTAATTATTCGAAAACTATCAAGCGTTATTCAGCAAACTCTATACAAGTAATTTTCAATAGTACGTTTTCGTTCGGAAAAATCAATTGTGTAGCTTGGAAATTTATTTTCAAATTAACATACATACGTGGGTATCCTTTATATAACCAGTTTCTCATCCAATGATCCTTTTGCAACAGAAATTCCGTTACATTAAATCTCAACAATGTTCACAAAAATAAAATTTCAATTATTATTTATTTGGCAGATCAGATATTGAAACATATGCTTCCTATTTTGCATTAAAGAATTTAAAACTAAATAAAGGCTAGAGGTAATTTAGCAAAAATTAAAGTAAAACTAAGGTTTTACGTTCCCTAGCCTGCCGGTGTTTGCTTAACGCTACACTTCTGATCTGAAAGCGGTTAAAAAATCGAAACTGTTTTATTTAATAATTGTTATACTAAAAAAGTGAAAAGATAGAATTGTCAAGATTGCTTGGTTAGAGGAAAAAGTCATGAACAGAGTAGAGATTATTTGATAAGTAAGAAATCGTATTATTTTTGTTACTGAGTTATCCACTGTTCTGCAGTACCTTAGCTACCATGTAGCTGGTTGCATCGGTGGTTTAGATATATTTTTGTAAAATGCAGCTCTATTTTAGCTACTTTTATTGAAAATTAGCTTTAGCTTGTAAGCTACTTTAAATTCTCGGAGAGCTCCAGAGCAGTTTAAGCTGCTGTCGTTATTAGATAAGTACATACTTTTGGATGTAAATTCTAATATTTCAAATTTAAATTTATAGAGTTAAATGCAGTTGTAATAATTTAAAAAGAGTTTAACGTTGCGATAAAATGGCAAATAATACAAAGAAACACATAATTTTATTTATCTTTATATTTCGATTCTACTAAAGATATTCATAAAAAATAATAAGAATAAAATTATTATCATTAATATAAAGTCATATAAAAAAAAGAGCTACATAATGTTATATTCTAGTAAGCTGTAAGGGGTAAATTTTTGTTAAAAAATATTTTAGTTTAAGATGGAAAACGTCCATTGGCAGTTTCTGTTAACCAAACTGAAGTTTAGTTTTGCTTAAATCCCAAAATATAATTTATCTTCGGACTTTGGCTATTTACAAACGACCAAACCTAAGATTGTGCAAATGTGAAACGTCTATAATTAAAATACACTTTTTTGTATTATGCTTCGACTATAATTAACGTAAGATGATTTTTAAGAAATTTGCTAAACCATAAAAAATTAAATATAAAATTTTTGGTGTTTTTGTAGGTTTCTTTTTATAAAAATGTCCTCTGCAACATATAAAAAATGGACGCCATTACGTTTGTAGAACTACTCCAAAACTTTGTGGTAGTGGTTTAAATATCTGTTAATTAATTTATATCTCCGTTACTATTTATTAGCACCAGAGGTTTGATTACAGTTATTTTTATATTAATTAGATGGAACCTTTGTAATGATGCATTAAAAATTTTAATCTTTAAGGTGTAACACTTCACTCCTAAAAGAAATTAAATTTATGTGTACATTACAAAATCAACCCCCGTGATGAGGGAATAGAATCATATAGTAGGCGTAGAGTGGTTTTAATTAAATTATTTTACAGTTTGGTGGTTAAAATTTAAAAGGTTATGAAGTTACACTTGTATATTTTTAAAAAATTCTTTGGCGAATCGTTTGGTACTCAACCTCCGGTTTAGGTAGTGTGACGTAGAAAACGAGATTTATACATGTAAAATATACGAAGGGTTGTTAACTTACAAGTAGGAGCAAGCTAAAGAAGTTGACAGTCTTTATGGGAAAGCCTTGCAGGATGGTCGAGTTAGGTAAACGAAGATGTAAAACGCATAACAATTGAAATGGTGTTGAACAAACGAATAAGATAAACCACTACCAAAAACAACAAAAAGTAACCGATAAGTTCAGGCAAGCTTTGGGAAAAAAAGCATTATATGTAGACAAGGATGCCATTAAAAAAGAGGTTAAGAATAAAATTGAAAGACAAGAAATGAAAACCTTTTAAGGCACAGAAAAAAGTTCGATATGGGTGCATTCTCTCTCCTAGGCTGTTCAACGCGTATGGGGAATACGTTATGAGAAGGGCACTGGATGAATACAAGAGCAACGTATCGATTGCCGGAAGAAAAATAACGAACCTAAGATACGCGGATGACACCACGTTGTTGGCTAATGATGAAAACGAACTCGCAAAGATGCTACAATTAGTCATTAAAGAAAGTGAAGTGTTGGGCTTAACAATGAATCTCGCAAAAACCAAACTGATGGTCATAGACAGAGGCGGCACCTTAACACCGAGAAATCTTACTGACACAAATAGAGAAAGTTAATGAATTTCTGAACCTTAGTTCATTGGTGTCAAGGGAAGGTTTTTTTATTAATGAAATTAAAGAAGGTATGAACCGACAGACAAATCACCACGAATACCAAGATTCATCTGGTTAAGACCCTAATATTCTCAATTTTCCTATATGGAGTCGAGTCGTGGATCATCAAGATGGCAGATGGACGCCGCATTGACGCTTTCAAAATGTGGTGCTGGAGACGTATGCTGCAAATCTCTTGGACAGCGAAACAAACAAACGCGTCGATATTGAAATTGCTGAAAATAAAAGCCAGACTATCGACCATATGCCGACGACGCATCCTATAATATTTCGGACACGTGATGCGCAGAGATGGAGCAAACCTGGAGAAGCTGGCAGTTCAAGGAAAGGTGAAAGGTAAGAAAAAGATATATCACCCAAT
Source organism: Rhagonycha fulva (assembly GCA_905340355.1). NCBI lineage: Eukaryota > Metazoa > Arthropoda > Insecta > Coleoptera > Cantharidae > Rhagonycha > Rhagonycha fulva. Next base: position 45,635,623 of record HG996556.1, read on the forward strand.
AGTAGATGTATTGACTAAATAACAAATAACGAAGCGTCCCCTACAGACAACAATAAGAAATGCAGAAGTCAGGCAAGAATGGAAGACCATAGTGAACAACTGCGAATGATCTTTTTGGATCACGATTCCTCAGCCGTGAGGATACGACTAGAGAAACACATGAAGATGCATTAGAAAGCAATATTTCGAGGCGTTTTAGTGCAATTATTAAAAAGAGTTAGCTCAAGAAATTTATAAACGATTATTATTTCTTCACGATGCAATTTTTATTGGTGGTGAAACTATTAAAAACAATTTGATTGGCAGAATCGAGGATCGGGTAAATAATGATGAAGAAGTTAAGGGATTCTTTTGTAGAAGAGTATGATTTAAGAAACGAATTCATCAACATGTACGAAGGCAATTAGTTTGTTTTTGAGGTTTTTTGAATAGGTGCTCTGGTGACTTACTCTTATTAAAAGCAGATAGCTGGTGGTTTTTTTATAGTTTTATATTATCAGGTTTGTTTGAAGGTGGAGCAAACAAATAAAGTAGGTCATAGAGAAATCTTCATTTTATCATAAATACTTTGTATTAGATATTACTATTATTACTGAACGGGTTGTGTTTCTTACAATCCACGTGCACTGAAGCTCCTGGCTTATTGTACCCCGCATTTCCAAGTTTTACTCCATGAGTCCTGTATTTTATTTAAAGTTGAGGACGCGGCTAATGAGAACTTCATTTATCTCTCTGACAGTCACATAAAAAAAACCAAGATGATTAAGCCTTTTTAAGGCTAGTGTCGTGCATCGTATGAGGTAAGAAGTTTCATCTTCCTCCCCACACAGCCTACATGCAGAATCTTCTACATCCCTCGTAAGTTGATGTACCTGTTGAAACAATAGTGTCCAATAAACAGTCCTACTATTTTCCTCAGCTGCGCTCTACTCAGTTGGAGAATGACCTTTCTTCTTTGTTCACTGAAAGGGTCATTTATAAACATCCGTAATTGCTTCATTCCTTGGAGACCCTCCAAGTATTTCAGATGTTTGCATCTTAGTAGTTTTTTAATAGTTCCTTTTGCGGTCAGATAATCCAGAAGTTGGTTCATGTCCTACTAAGTATTTCTTTGCAGCTTTTCTTGCAAGGGGATCCGCTCGTTCATTTTCCTTAATGCCTGTGTGAGCTGTAATCTACTTCAATGTTAAGCTGTCGTGTCTTGCCAGCTCTGCAAGTACAACAAAGCATTGTGTAATATATTTATCTAATTCATTGTACCAATGTAATTAGATTACTATATAAGTAATTACTGTTTTGTAAATAAAGTAACCTTAAAGCAAACACAACACTGGCGATAGGATAAAACGGAAATGGCTCTTGTAGGAAAACTAACAGAATTTAAAAGAGACGATAATATCGTAGTTTTTAAGAAGAAGATAACCCAATATTTGGTGGCAAATGATATAAAAGATGAAGATAAAGCAGTAGCAATTCTGTTGACATGTTTGGAATCATCGGTTCTAGAAATCCTGACGGATTTGTGCAGTCCTGCAGAACCAGAAGAAAAGAAATTAACAGAATTGTGGGAGATTTTAGAATCATATTTCATTGCAACAACATCAACATTCAATGAACGGGCAAAATTCTACGAAGCTAAACAAGAAACGAAGGAAACGGTAACAGAGTGGTTCGCAAGAGCGAAGAAATTAGCAACAAAATGCAAATTTGGGCAATTTTTAGAGGAAGCTTTGAAAGACAAGTTTGTTATTGGCTTAAAGGATGGTGCGGTGTTCGATAGAATTAGTGAGATCGAACCAATAAGTAGAACATTACACGAAATTTTTTGTATGGCAGTTAAGAAAGAGTTGTCATTAGGAGCATCACGAAAAACAATACAAGTAAAGCAAGAAACCTTCGATGATACGGAAATGAATAAATTGTACAAAGGAGCCAACAAATCAAAGCAACTTAGTTAAATGGGAAAAAAATCAGCAAAAATCGACTAAGAGACGTATCGAGGAATGTCGTATTTGCGGAAGGAAAAATCATAATACGGATAGATGTAGATATGCAAACTACAAGTGCAATCGATGTGGAAAAACAGGGCATTTGGAAAGAGTTTGCAAAGAAAACAATAATTCATTAGAAATATTAGGTCAAAGCTCTGAAGATGAATGTGTAAATAATATTATTTTTAAAAATAAAGGGAAAGATAAATACTATGTAGAGGTTTTTGTGAATAATATACCAATCACAATGGAAATAGATACAGGATCCGCAATATCGGCAATGTGTTGGTCAACATATATGAAATATTTTAGGACAATACCAATGAAGGAAAGTAGAGCGGTTTTGAAAACATATAATGGTGCAACCTTTTCACCAGAAGGAAAAATCCAGGCTCAATTACGAATAGGCAAAAAGACAAAAATGGTAGAAATTCTTATTATCAAGGGAAACAGTGGCGTGGCACCACTTTTAGGACGAAACATAATGAAAATTTTCGAAATAACGATGAATATGAATAATATTTTGGAAATGAAACAACCCAAGATACTAAAAGAAATTTTGGGAAAATACAAGATATTATTTGAAGACAAATTGGGGTTATTCAAATATGAAAAAATTAAGTTACACACGATCAAAGAAGCAAACCCAAAATTTTTAAAACCACGATCGTTACCATTCGCATATAAAGAAAAAGTAAGTGAAGAACTGGAACGATTGGAAAAAGAAGGAGTGATTACCCCGATTAAAAATTCCGAATGGGGAACACCGTTGGTACCGGTTTTAAAAATGGATGGGTCAATTAGATTATGTGCGGACTACAAGGTAACGTTAAATAAAAGCTTACTGGACGACAGGTACCCTTTACCTAACATTCAGGAATTATTTGCGACACTTCAAGGAGGAAAAAAGTTTACAAAGTTGGATCTCAGTCACGCATATAACCAATTGGAACTCGAAGAAGAATCGAAAATAATGCTGGCATGGAGTACTCATAAGGGTATTTATAAAGTAGAACGATTGCCATTTGGGACCAAACCAGCTTGTTCAATTTTCCAAAGAATCATGGAGAAGGTATTACGGGGCTGTAAAAATACGGTAGTATTTATAGATGACATTGTGGTAACCGGAGAAGATGAAGAAGAACATATTAAGAATTTGGAAATGGTTTTTGACAAATTACAGGATGCGGGATTTAAGCTGAAGAAAGAAAAATGTCTATATTTCGAAGATGAAATTAAATTTTTAGGACATATAATAAACAAAAATGGTTTACGCAAGGATCCATCAAAAATAGCAGCTATTGTTAAGTGCAGAACTCCAGGAACAATTACAGAAGTAAAATCTTTTTTAGGAATGATAAACTATTATTCAAGGTTTATTAAGAATATTACGAAATTACTGCAACCAATGTACGAATTGTTGAAAAGCAAACAAAAATTTGAATGGAATAAATCCTGCCAAACGGCTTTCGACAAAGCAAAGGAAATCATGTTGTCTGATAATATTTTGGTTCATTATAATCCCAGACTTCCATTAAAGGTTAGTTGTGATGCAAGCGAATATGGTATAGCGGGAATTTTATCGCATGTTTTTGAAGACGGAACTGATCGACCAATCTGTTATGCATCTCGCACATTGAATACAAGTGAAAAAAACTATTCAATGATAGACAAAGAAGCGTTGGCTATATTTTTTTCAGTTAAGAAATTTGCTCAATATCTGGTAGGACAAAAATTTGTATTGACAACGGATCATAAACCACTGACGTATTTATTTGGAAATAAAAAAGGTATTCCAACGATGGCCGCTGGAAGGTTGCAAAGATGGGCGGTATATCTGAATAATTTTGATTTTGAAATACAATACATTAAAGGAATGGATAATGGAAACGCGGATTGCCTATCAAGACTACCAGTAAATGAATGTGCTCGGAAGACGAATTATTACAATTATATGCATTTCATCGAAGACCACTGGAAATCACCAATTACATCAACACGAATAAAGAAGGCTATTTTGAAAGATAAAGTACTGGTAAAAATCGCAAAGGAAATTAAGGAAGGGTGGAAAGATTATGCATTGGAAAAAGACTCGAAATTTAGTCCATATATTAACAGAAGAAACGAACTGACGTTAGAAGAAGAAATTATTATGTGGGGACACAGAGTAGTGATACCTGAAGAATTTAGAACGCAACTTTTGGAGGAATTGCATTCGTCACACAGTGGAATGGTAAAAATGAAGAGTAAGGCTCGATCTTATTTTTGGTGGCCAGGAATGGATCTACAAATTGAAGAAACGGCAAGAACATGCGAAATATGTAACAGAAATAGACCTAATCTACCAAAAGCAGCTGTTTTGCAGTATGAAGAAGCAAATGAAGTATTCGAAAGAATACATATAGATTTTTTTGGACCAATCAAAGAAAAAATGTTTTTAGTGCTGGTGGATGCATACAGTAAATGGACAGAAGTTTTACAAATGGGAAAAACTACAGCAGATAATACAATAGAAGTATTACGTCAAATTTTTGCTAGATATGGTATACCTAAGAAAATCGTATCTGATAATGGTCCGCAATTTATAGCAGAAGAATTTAAAAACTTTTGTCAAAAGAACGGTATCAAGCATAGTTTAAGCCCGCCATATCATCCAGCTTCCAATGGGGCAGCCGAAAACACAGTTAAGTCGGTCAAATCGGCATTACAAAAAGCACTGCAAGACCAAAAAAATAGTAAAGTATCTATGGCTTGTATTATTGCTAGATATCTTCTAGAATACCGAACGACAGAGCACTGTACGACTAAAGTAACTCCAGCTTTTCGTATGTTTAATAGGGAACTGCGAACGCGATTTGATATCATTCGATCAGAGGCTAAAAAAATTGAGCAAAAACCTAAAAAAATTAAAGAGGGAAGAGAACAGTTTTTTAAAAAGGGAGATGAAGTCTATGTACGGGACTATAGAAACAGAGATAAAATATGTTGGACTAAGGCGAAAGTGGCAAAAGTATTGGGTATTAGAACGTATTTATGCAAGGTACCAGGATATAATAATAAGTGGAAGAGACATCTAAACCAAATATTCTCAAGAATACCAGAACAAAGGAGAGAGAGGGATAACACAACGACGTCTACAATAATCAGAAGTTCAGCACAGCCAATAGATACAAGTATACACGAAGAAGAAGAAGAATTAGATCAGAACATCACAATGAACAAGTCTGGAGAAAATGATACCGAAAGTCCCACAGTAAGTAACGATGATGATCAAGAGTTACCACAGGATTCAACCTACGATAGGAGTGGTAGTGATCATGAAAAAGAGACAAATGTGACATGTACAAAAGAAAGAGAATCTAGTATTGCTATGGATCGTCCTAGAAGACAGATTAAGAAACCGGTGAGATATGGGGAAAATATTTGAAGAATTTTACAAGGGAGATGTGTAATATATTTATCTAATTCATTGTACCAATGTAATTAGATTACTATATAAGTAATTACTGTTTTGTAAATAAAGTAACCTTAAAGCAAACACAACACATTGCTTGACGTCTTTGCATTGCTACTCTTTCTAAAGCTCTGAGTGCTGCTTGGCTGTCGGATATGATACAGATTCACCTATTATACTCGATATTAAACATAACGATGATTTAATCATGTAAAAATTTTAGGCGGGTTATTTTGATTTTGAGATGTTTTGCTTAATATGTAAAATATTTTGTATTAAATTTAGATTGTATCAGATTAATTAGATTTAAAGGTCTAAATATTCTTTTTCAAGAAAGTGTCCTGAATATGACAAAATTACAAACATCATTGAATGAGAATTGTAAGTTTTCTCATTAGCCCCCGAAAGAAAATATTAGATTATGTATTAACGTCATATTTTCTTCTCACAAATCTTTTAGTAGTGAAAATAATAATTCTCAAAAGATTACTAATAATCGCAAAGTTAAATCAAAAGGTAAATATAAGAGAAACATAAACCTGGAAAAAAACACTATCCAAACGATTGCTAGCTCAGTCTTTTATTTTCATTTTTAATATAAAATAAAACATTGACTTGTCATTTAAATCAATAAATTTTTAATAAGTAAGGTTAACCTATATCTTCAAATAGAGATTTTAATTTTGTTGCCCTTCCAAATCCGTGATTATATCATGAAATTACAATCCTAATCAAGTATTGAAAATTTTGCAAATAACTGTTGCTTTTCCAACCCTAACAATTGTGTATATTCGGTAAAAGTAAAATTAATATTTGCAAATTTTATAATTCATTTTCGAAGTAACGTCACTGTATTTTTATCTTCGGGTGTCTTCATCACTGAAATTTGTTGGCTTATTGGAATAGCCATATTGTGCATGTGTTCCTTTCCAGATAAAATTGATTTCTGCAAGAATTTTTCGAATAAATGAGGTTAAATGTACATTTTAATATTTATATTTTCGAATCCGCCAGGATTGGTTGGTAACGTCATTCGTTCTATGGAAACTTATCAATGATGCATGCGATATTCGTTAACATTACTTGTGTAACTTTTGAAATATTTCAAAATCTGTATTGTTTCGGTTTATTATTCCAAACGAATATGTTAAAATTGAATTTACATTATATTTTATTTTGCGAGTGTTATAAATTACAAAAATTTATTTTAAAATTTGCTATTATAAAATTCACAATAATAAGTGGGCCATCCTATATACCGCATTGTACTTGCCTTGACCGTTTCTAACCGGAATTATTGTTATCGTTACTACATGTTTTGTTAAAGCAACAAGTGATTTTCATGAACTTTTCCACTTTCCTTTTAATGTATTCACATTGATAATTAATTTTTCCCTGGTGTCATGTCGGTAATAAAAACTGTATCTCCATATTGCATCCTGAAATGCATGTTTTCACAAACCAAAGCTTTTCTTTTCTGTGCTTTTCATTCAAAAACTTTCAACCGGAAAATTTACTTTATTAGGATTTATTATTGGGTTAAATGTTAACCAGTTACTTGAACATTGATGGTTAATTAAAAATACATTTGATAAATAAAATTTCTCATTAAAGTTTATTTCATATAAAAAATGTTGATTTTATTTACAGAGAAATTATATTGCGTATTTATTAAGTTTAGCAAAATAAGAAAATCCGATGATATTGAAGGTTACCCCGCTAGCCATCTCACCCACCTTTTCTACCTTGAAAACTACGAAATTCAGAAAAATAATAAACTAAAAGTTTATGTGTGTATATTTAATATTATAAATAATTGAAATACCAGCAAAACAAAAGCAATATAATATAATATGTTATAAGGTTATTTTTTTTGTACAAATAAATAATTTCACAATTTTTTATATGAAATATTAAATAATAAAAAATATAAAACCTACAAGAAATATGAAATTAAGGGTACCTTATAAAAATCGTAGAAAATTGTGGAAATTTGTTATAATATCAAGATCCTGTATAAACCTAACTTTAGTTACATAAGTACCTTACATAAAGCTGTTCTTACCGCAGGGCTTTTTATGATAGAGATATTTCAAAGAAAATTTTTTAAATAATTATTTTATGATTTTCTTTTGTAATGTGAAAATGTTGATCCTCTTGCCTGATATATTGAAAATCTGTTTAAAATTTAAATAAGGTAAAACTTTTATAAAAGTAAAAAATTAAAATTTAATATTCTTTTACTATTGTAAAACAAATATTTACTCAAGTTTCTTATATAATAATACAAAATGTGTTAAGAATTTTGATTAAAAAATTATTAAAATTTAGCACGCAAAATAATAAGGACCATTACAAGGATAGGATCCTAGAAAAACTGATTAACTTTCGTTAATGCAGTTGACGTTTAAAATTACTTGCTAAAAATTTTAGTTTATTTTGATCATGTGGTTTAAATATTTAATGGAGTCCTTTTAACTCTTGCACACGTTATTGAATTTTATATGATCCTAAAAGTACAACATAAACTTCAAATTGCTATTTATTTTATTTTGTGATATACTAGGTTCATATTATTTATACTTTTTGAAAGAATTTTTATAATATCATAAGCCACCAGGTTAGTTACGCTGCAAAGTCGTAGACTTCCTACGCGGCTATCCTGATTTCGAATGGCAATACAATACGGATATCGTCAAAGTGTTTTTAAGATCTAATTATTTTAATTTTAGATTAAATCTGGTTTTTCTTTTATATTTTTATATTTACCTAATTAGTTCTGTAGCAATATCATGAACAATTAAAAAATGTAAACTTTATTGTAAGTATTTAAGCCTTTCATTAAATAAAGTGTTGAAAGCTAAATCACCCCTACACTTAATATAATCCGGATTAGCAAACCTAATTACGTATTCTGTGTGCAATCAGATTTACTCCCCTATCTTATGATATTGTAAAGTTACACATACTCCTAGGAGACGTGATATATTACAACATTTTTGTAGATTTTAAGGTGCATTTAAGCTTTAAAATAAATACAAAGTATTCTACAGGGTGGTTCGCCGGCATTTATTTATAATTTTTCCAAACTACCCTTACCATAATATTGTTTGGAGTTTGGTATTCCTCTCACATACAGATTTCATCTTTAAGTGTCAAAATTTGCTTTAAGCCTTGTAACACAATTTTCCACTTGACAATTTTCCACTTCATGTTATCTATCTGCTTTTGTTTTTGGGTGCTACTTCTGACGGTATCACATACATTATTTTTTCCATGGTATGTATTAGATACGAAGTTTAGACGTCAATAGAAAACTCTACTTTTAGCACAGATGACATAAAAGATATTAAAGATGGTAGCATGTGGAATCTCGATGACTCATTTATGCTCGTCACTTTAAATAAAGTTCTACATTTTTGATCAATTGCTTGTTGTATAACTTACAGATAAATACATTCCATTATTTTGATTCAAAATTTTAGTGAGATTAAAGTTTAATTAGCACTTTTCATGATAAAGCGGGATCAGGTCACAAAAAGTTTTGAATGTCATTTTTAATTATGATGCAATTGTCCTAGGTTAATTTGCATTATTTTCACCGCATGGAAATCCGGAAAACCTTTTATCTGATACCTCTAATGTGTCTGTTTCATTTAACCTTCCAATAAAGCTCGTCCTTGTTCAATATTCACAGCATTCAACTGAGACTAACAGATTCGGTCTGATTTATTTTGAGTGGTAGCCAAAATACACAAAACTTTGGTAAAGACGTTAAAAATTTAAATTACGCCAGGCTCTTTGTGTAAAGTATTAATTGAATGAAGTAATAACATGAGAGAGTCGTGCGGTTAAACCGCAGACATTTTGATCTGTCAAGTGTAGATGCACATAATATGTTGACATGATTTCGTTACTTTAGTCTGAACAGCAACTGCATTTTTAAATTTTTCATTCATCTTTTATGCTATTTATAATTTTGTATTTCTATTCTTTCTTTGAACGTGTGATGCTTTGTATGGATCAATGTCGCATTTCATTTACGCCTTTTCGTTTTGATAAGAATTTTTGTCAGACATTTCACGACCTACAAATTATAGCTATGTAGTCGGAATACATAGTCTGCATTTTTATTTCTTTAATCATAATGCTTCGCATGTTACAGTTTTTCTTATTATTCTCTCTAGTATATGCACACATGCATACTAAATTACGTGGTAGAAGGAACATCGGTCTTATTCCAAAGCTGCATTTCCATCTTTTGAATTATGGACCTAATTACTATTTATGGTTGTTTATGTTAGGATAAATTGGAATTCGTCCGTGCGATACACCCTATATAATACATTGAAGTTATTGTATCTTTCGATAAGATTATTAAAAATTCAAGTCAGCTTCGGTTTCTTTCAAATTTAACGGTTAAGAGGATTTAATTATGAAATACTGTTCGAACTTCAATAGCGCTCGCCACCTTATTGTATTTTTAAACTTTTCCATCACTTTTAGCTTCCATATTAAACTTTTTTTCTTATACAAACAAAAATTTTACATTGTGTGTTTAAGGTTTTGAAATACTAATATTATAAAATTAAAATTAAATGCTGTATGACTGGAGAGTTACAATAAAATTGAGCTAATTTTTACATATCCTTATTTGCAGGAAGCCGGTAACAGATGACGTAAACTGGCCTATGTATACAAGAGAACATCCCCAATATTTCATATTTAATGCGGATAAAACGGGGATTGGCCGAGGTCCACGAGCAACAGCGTGCGCTTTCTGGAATGATTTTTTGCCAAGGCTAAGAGACAACACAGGTTGGTAGCTTCCATCAGTTTTCATTTAAGTTGGCTTCGTGCTAATTTAAAATTATAGGTCATATTTATATCCCGTGGGTTCTATTTGTTATATCGCTAATATCACATATCAATTTGAGCGCATAAAAATATCCCAAATTTTTAGCAAAATAAAAAACCCACAATATAAATTGTATTGCTACAACATCGCATCGGTTTAATTCCCTATGCGTTCTTTTTGTACAACTTGTTTCAAAAAGGTAAACAATGAGACTCGAGGGAGCGGAAGCTGTTTTTGGTCAAGTTTCGGTCAAAGTAGGGTTGATCACTTTTTGACAGCCCTTTTAAAGCTCTTAATTTTGCGCTTATTTTGGTAAAACCGCAAGTAGGAGAGTCTACATTCAATAATCGCTAGTTACGCGAAAGCTTCATCAACGTTACAATGTCAAGTAATTACTCAAGTTTCGAAAACTTGTTCTCTGTTTTCTTGGATAACGAGATTTATAATTTGATCTAAATTCATTAGCGAAGAGTGGTAAAAGGATTATCCAAAAAACTTTCTTTTTCATAATTATCGCGCATTATGTCTTCCATTTTGACACAAACTAACCTGTCGGGATATATTTAAGCAACCTTTAAAATATTTTAGTTTAAAACTCCACTCACGTGTTGAAGTTAGACGAACGCGTACCAATATTTTCCCTGTTTCTTACTTATATCCCACAACGAATTTGAGAATTTCTAGCCGACATCCGAAAATGTAAGGGCAAGTCCCACGGGATTAACTCAAATCGATGGGGTAAAGTACATACACATAGACGTCTAAAAGTATTACCCTTCTTTTAAAATAAATTAATTTGAACTACTTTACTTTACCTCTCGTGTGATTTAAAAATTAATTCCAATTATTTTCTTTTTAGGTTCTGGGGAGATGCCGTGCGAGGCAAGTGTAGTGGGGGCTGTTTCGTCCTTTACTCCAAGGTGGATTCCAAGTGTACATTTAATAGAAGGAATTATATTGATAGCAAGATTATTAGCGCAGTAAGTGATTTTTCGTTATATACTTACGTTAATTGTTGGGTTCATGTGCAAGGTGAAAGGTGCATAAAAAGTTAATCGATTTTCTTTCACATTGCCAGCTAAAAATCAATCTAGAAGTCACAGAGTTTTAGTTATAGAAGAAATATACACGGAACCAGGTAGTACCAAGAAAATCATTGGATAAAACAATCACGAAAAGTCGTTTTTAAAAATGAGCATGAAAAACCATTTGCGTTGTCAGCTTGTCAGTGTTACTATAGTTTTAGGACGGTACAGAACAAAAATATTTAATTTTGTTGATCTTTTTTTTTACTACTACCAAACATTGGAAAATATGTAGATAAAGCAAAATTTGCTTTGTGTCCAGTGAATCATAACCTGATAGGTTAAAATATTTGTATACTATTTACACAATTATGCAGATATACTAAATATATATGTATTACATGAGCAGTGCATGCTGGTAGCGTATGTATGCAAATAGACTTTGTATTGATGCGATAATTATTAAAAATTAACTTCAATTCAATACACAGTCAGCGACAATCACGTCTTAATATTATAAAAAAAAGAATCTTATGTTAGTTTATAGGGCTGTGCAACATTTGCAATGTGCATGTGCGTCAAAGCTTTAGGATGATTGAGTGTATTGATTATAGATTTATTAATTTGTTATAAATGTCAATTGTTACATGTGAACATATCATAATGTAGGTATAGTTTATGATTTACTAAGTTAAAAATTAGGTAATTCAGCCAAAGTGTAAATAAGATTATCATTAAGTTTACTAGATATTTATATTATACATAAATCTATTACTCTAGCAAAATTTTATACTCAAAACGCTTTTCAAAATTTATACCTTATCAGATAAATTAACTAAAAGCCGCATTTATAACGAACGTGAATCCCATCAATAGATGTTTAATGTATCCCTACATTTAACTTCCCAATTATATCGAACATTAAACCTTGGAAAGTAAACTTTAATTTTACGAGTAACTAATAAATTTATATATTATACAGGGTATCTCATTTTTCGCCTTCAATTTGATAAATTGTTATTAAATTAGAAAACATACAAGGATGCCGACCATTTTTAATTCACACGATTTTCTTTTGTTACCTACCACGTATAGAATAAAAAAGTAATTATAATTTAATTAAGCCGTAATAACTTAACAAACAAATGAAAGACAGCACTAATTGAGGTATTAATTTAAAAAGACCTTGGCGCTATTAATTATCCATATTCGCAAACCTTTATAAACGCGGCCAATATTTTTATTAAAGCTGTTGAACGGTAAACGTAAGGTATAATATTTGAAAGTCAAGCGTCAACATGACAAAAAGTATACACATACAAAATATAATAATATAATTTGTATAACCTTTACATGGAATATCGCTGTAAAAAAATTCGTGTGTGTGTTTCTCATATTTGTGCAAATATCTGTCCAACACCACTCACTTGTCAATTGTTATATGTACAATAAATTCTAAAAAAAAAGGAAAAACCAACAAAAGAAGTGCACTGAGCTTTTTTGAGCTGCTAGTCGCTCATTTTCTAAGCGCTTCATTTCATTTCCCATAAAGCAGTTTTTCAATTTGGCAATGCAAATGTTTGATCAAGGTTTGTGGAACGTGAAGTTTTATTATTTTAATGGTACTATAATTTTCCAAACTTGCTCTATATTACCAGACAATAGATAATACATTAAGCTGGTATATTATGACCATCGATTCAATTTCATGCATAGAATAACTTAATAAATCAGTGGTTGAATGAAAGCTTAACTTCCAAAATGCCAAATATTCTTGACCATTAATTTTCATTTTCTATCACGTCCACTGACCTAAAATCAACCATAATAAGTGGTAGCTTACCACACTGTCTAACGCCTAATTAGATTAGTGCCTGATATAATACTATGTACTATACTTTATACCTGTAGAACGTAGTTGTTTAAAAGCGTATACAATAGGGTTAAAAGCAATACCCCAAACACAAAAGAAAATCTTACATATCAATTTACATATCATTGTTCGTTAGTAAGCGGGTTCCCCAAAAAGTTTCAGGACGGTGTTTCACAAAAATTTCGTCACGAATTGTTGTTTACTGCAGCTAACCTCGACGTGCTTTAACGCGACTGCTTTATAATTATTTATATTTTTCAATTTTTAGAAGCACCGTTTCTAATAGCAAGTAGTAAATCGGCCTGAACGTATAATATTATATTCGAATATATTTTACCGTTAAATTTCCATAAACATTAGAAAAATTGCTATATTTTTTATTGGAAGAAGTCTAACTGAGATTCAAACCTAATATTTCATTTCCAGACAGGGAATCCAGAAAATTGGGAGTTTTGGGAAAAATTATTTCCCAACTTCAATTCGCCTCTGAAATTTAGATTCATGGACAGTGTAATCAATAAAATGTTCGTTAAGCACTTGATGAAACATTGTTATATTATAATTTATGATAATGATTCGTAATGATGTATTGTAGTGTCATTTCATTCGGGGAACACCATTAAGCAAATCAAACTAAAATATAAAGCTCATTTATTGAATTTTCTAAATGTGGTATGTATATTGCTATGGTAGTTTTAACTACCAAATATTTAAACGCTTTTAAATCGGGGAAAGTAATAAATAGGGCGAGATACAAAACACATATAATTAAATCAGAATGCATGATTATTCAAAGCTCGTGGTTTTGACTATTATATCGGAAAACAACACAATAATTTATAACTTTAAATATTACACTGAAAAATATTATAATATGCCAGCGATTCTTAAATTGATAATGTAATGACGGTTTCAAGTCTCATTTACTGCGTTTTTCCTTTTATAAAAATATAAACGTATTAATTGTTGAAAGGTTTGAAATTAAGTTTTAGTTAGTGTCACGAGAAGGTATATAAATTAGTTCAGTTAAAAATGTCATTGCAATTTTAGTTTAATAAATAATAAATATCTTAATTCAATATTCAGACTCTGAAAAGGTCAATGTAAGATTCGATGCAATAAATAAAGGAATAGGACTTAAAGTAAGTAAATTCATTAAAATAATTATTTGCTTTTTAATAATGTCACAAGTTTTTGTTTTTGTGGCAGATTTAAAATTCCACCTTTTTTATTTGCTGAAGTGAATATCACATTAACTTGGGCTATGTTTTGCCATTGTCGAGTTGCGTTTAGCTTTTGTGTTAAACTTTGATGTTATAACTATTTAATTTATTTACAACTTCAAATAAATTATGCAACTCATAAAATTATTCATATTGGTTTTCATTTGAAAGGACCTAGCGAAAGCAAACTTTGAATGGTTCAAGTTTGTATTTTAAGTAAAAAATAATTTTTTTTAATGAAAATATTCGTAGTGCAGAATTATTGGCAATCATTCCAGAATACTTTTATTTTTTATATTATGTACCTATCTAGTTTATGTATTTTTGATCAAAATTAAACTTTACTACAACTGTAAAAAATTAACTGTTGCTACGGATACTGCTGGATGTAAAGGCGTAATTTTGTAAAGAACAAACTTCAGTTTTATTTCGTGCTAGACGTATAAATTCACTACAAGATTGAAAAATTCCAATTCGGAGATTTTTTCAGCTAGAGCTTTTTGTGATTTAAGTTGAACGTGATTTCTTAATATTATATGAATATCACATATCAATATCATATCAATATTGTATAAAATTTATTAATATCAATAACATATCAATATCAATATCGATCAATATTCGTATACATATCAGATTATGTAATCGAATGTTTAGAATTCACACCAAGTGGAGTTAGATTACTACATTTAAGACTTGAGAACTTAAAGACTTAAGAAGACAATGTAAAATATTATGCAAAAGTGGGGCAAAACAACAAAAAAATAAAATATTATTTTATTTTTAGTGCAAGATAATAAAGTGCCTAAAATTTCATTCAAATTTGAATAAAAACATAATATTCATTTGGCAATAGACAAAATAATAAAAAGAGTAAAAAAATTCTGCGATTGTTTAATTTTTTTGATCTTAACGAAAAAGGTCACATGTTTGACAACATCTAAAATATGAAAATGCCAAATTTCAAGACATATGTTAGGACAAGTTTATATGTTTAAAATGGTAGTGTATTATAGGGAAACAAAGTACCAGGTGGTAGAGGTGTCCAAGGTTATCATGATGTCCAGATGCAAGGTCAACATGAATGAAATGCCAACCAAGAAGGGTACTATGAGACGGAAAGTATAACATTACATCAGCTCAAAAGTTTAATATTTTTATACTTTTCTTAAAATTACCATAAACTGTGAAAATCAAACCGAATTGTCACAAAGTTATTTTTTGGATCTGGCTCAAGAAAAAGAAAGAAAATACGTTTAAAGTACTAGTACCCCGCTAGCAATCTTGCTCCACCTTCCCTGCAACTCTACAATCAAGATCTTACTTTATAAATCAGAAAGAAACCGTAAATCAAAAACACCTAATTTTTTTATTACACGGCAATCTGCAGAAATATTTCTTATATTATCATTTTAAATCCTGGAAAAACACGCACAATACTTTTTCTGTGCAGTAGGCCTTCTTTTCGCAAGATGGATGGTTGGCTGGCAACCTTAAATATCAATCACTTCACTATCTCTTCAAATGCAATCATAAACTTAAATTGAATTTATGTTAAGGAAGCGATCTCACATTCACACTTGATATATCCTGCGCTATAGATTTAGCGCAATTTAGATTCTACAGTTTGAAGGGGATGCCCCCCAATTATTTGTAACAGCAAATTTTGAGCTTTTACATAAAGTAAGTTAGTCGTTATTGAAAAGAAAAATTTGATATGTACTGTTTCATTCCTTTGTTATTACTTTCTCTTTGTAAATCAATGCAACAATTTATTGTTACGCTGTCCTCCCTGAACGTTCTGCATAGACCGGAAAAAGACTAAGGGTGACCATCCAATTAGTTACATTTTCCTTTTGGTAAAATGATCTTACGACATAAGGAAGTTATTTCTGAAAAAATGCGACGAGAAAATTATTCAAAGTTAGCAATCAAGATGATTCATTTTAGAGTAATATTTACCATCCCCTAACAGGTGGTTCTTAAAAAGTAATTGAATGGAATTCAATTTTATCGAGATTTCTAAATGACGTATTTTATAATAATGATAGGTAAAATTTGTGATATTTTATCCAAATATTGGCATGTTTTAAATTAAAACGGATATTATGAAAATTAAGGACCTGAAGTTTTGTACTCGTTTAAAGGGTACCCAATACGAGGGTGACGGATGTTTGATAAGGTTTAAAGTTAATCTAGAAGTTAGTTAAACTAAAATTCAAAATATATGTAGAAAATTTCGAAAAGTAACACAATACATTCAAGTGGAAGTGAAATTGATCTCATTAAATATTCGTGAATGTAAAGCAACGGCGCAAGAATTCCAATAAAGTTTAAAAATGCAAATCATTTGAAATTTGTCAAATGTTACTTAGCTTAATGTATTTTATTTTAAAAGGTTTTTCTGTTTATCTTGAAAATAATTCAAAACCATAATTTGTTTAAATTAAATAGATTTATCTTGGGGATGCGAAAAGTTTATGGAAATTTAACGTGGTAGAATAATTCCGTAGAATGATAGGGTAAATAATTACAATCAATAGTATATCGATATATATTATTGTAACGGCACATATCATACACGTGACTTCTACTATCCTGTCCAACATAAGTAAATTAGAAGAGTTCGTGCAAGCATTAAAATGCATTTGATACTACACACCCTTAATATTGTACGTATTTTCTAAAAATATACATAGTTATAATAAAAATATATTATGTATTATATTTAAAAATAGAAAGAGATGCATGTGTGAAGTTTAAATATAACAAAAAGAATATTTGTTGCACTCTCAAGTGAGTGTTTGCTTCAATTTGTTCGCATTTGATGTGATACTTTACTTGTAAAGGATACCCCGAAAGAGAAACGACGTCGTTTGGTTTTATCACTTAGTTGATTCAAAAACATTTTTAAACTTAACTCGTTTAAAATTGAATGAACTCTAAACAATCTCTATAAAAAAAAGTTAGTGTGATTTGTTGTTTACATTTGGACCTTCCAGTTCTAGATTTTCTATTTAGATGAAACCAAAACGACCCCTTATAAGTTCGTATAGGTAATAAATTAAGAAGTATGTAAAGTGCATATAAATATAAAAGTAAGTGTAAAATGGCTGTTAAAGTGGGCCACGATGGCCTAATTAATTTAGCTTTTATTTAATTTAAATGGATTTATACACTGACCGCTCTAAAAGTCAATATTAATTAATAGTTTAGTAAATAGGACTTAGCGGTACTAAATAATATAAATGTAGCTTGTTAAACAAAATAGTTTTCAAAGTAGGGCCTACATAATTATATCTCGTACAATGAAATTAAAAAATTTATTTTATTACTTATAGATATTTAAACTTCATTTGACGACTTTTACAAACATAATTAAATGTATCTATAGTAAACTCATTGTTATAGTATAAATAGTATTATTTTTTAAAAATTGTACCTATTTACTTTTTACTGTTTGTATTATTGTTTCTCTATTATTAAACAATAAAGGCGAATCGTACAAAAAATCCCATATTTTTATTTAAAATTTTCTATCCACAGTCTACTAAAACAAGGGTAAGTAAACAACGACTTTTTTTCCTAATCGTAATACGTACAAATTGGGAATAAATAACCCTGTTTGTTAACATTTCAAAAAAGACAAATAAACTCAATTTTTAATTAAACGAAAAAATTCCTAATGACTTTCTACCCTTAACTTAAAAGTTAAATTGCGTTGTTTAAACTTGTGCAGTAAATCGCTCTCTTAATAATTGAATTATTTAACAGAAAGTAGGTACAAAAAGTTTATCCCTATAATCAGGGTGCGTAAAATGCGTTATTATTTAATAATAGTTTTATTATTGTGTTTACCTCCAAGGAAGAAAATCTAAAATTACAGTTTATTTAACCAAATTGACCTCAAAATATTAATGGACAATAAACACAAGCAATGGACAACTTTCGTTATAATTTAGAATAATTCAACCCTTAGGTTAAATACCTTCGTACAGCAAATTTCAGAAAATTTTATAATTTATTCAGAGCTGATGAACCGTAACTTCAGATGAAATAAAATTTAAAAGGTGGATTCTATCTAAAACATAGAGAACTACGAACTATCTTTTTATTGCTGCTTTCTTTTCCACAATTATTTTTAATTTTTTTTATTTCTTTTTACAAAAAATAGCTTGTAACCTTGACAATCCATCCTTGCAGTAATAAGGTTGTTGATCCTTTTTTTGCAGTCGACATTGCTAGAATTGTATCAATTTTTCCTTTCATTTTTATTTTCAAATTTTGAAGGTGAAGGTAGGTCACGATAAAATACATAGTGTGCTTACATTTAGCAATCCATTGTTTGGGACTATCGGTACTAGAATATTGAATATAATTTTGAACTACTTAGCTTTTTATATTCAATACACCCATCAATTTTTTTCATAGTATACAAAAAAATGCTTTTAAGACCAGTACTTTGATTTAAAAAGTACTTTGGAAGTTTATTTTATTAAGTTGGAAACTTATTAACATCGTCTTAGCAGACGCGTATTGATTATATAATAATGTCGTCCAACGGAACTGTAGCCATTCATAGACAACACAGTTGGAATGCTGTGGGAAAAAGTTAGTATGTACCTATAGTATAGTAGATTTCTCTGCTCTTCTGCACCGCAGTATTGCCGTCACTTTCACTGATGCAGTTGTACCTGAAGAAGTGTAGATGAAATCCATGCCAAAATCATTTTATTGTTGCATCACTATATAGTACCTAACTGATGGTTAGAGAGCTACCACGTTTGGCTAATCTTACCATGTTTAGCCTGCGGGTTTATGTGGTTTCCCGGAGTGTAGCACCAGAATCCACTAGTGAGAGTTGAAAATAAAAATGTGTTAAAAACTTTAAATCTTTTGAGCATTGCGTGTAGAACAAGATATGTACCTATTTGTTAAATGTAAGGTGGTAAGCGGATGTAAACGGACAAAAGGAGATGTGCATGTACTTAGCACCGCCACTTTTGAAAATCACAAAAATTTTAATTGTGCTGGATTGTGCCCGGTGTGTGCCGCGTTGTGCCGTATTTTTTTTTTTTGAAAAATTTTTTTTTCCGGATTTTATAGAGGTAGCCTATTTTGAGGGTGGTGGTTAGCACCGCCATTTTCGATAATCTTAAAAATTTTAATTGTGCTGAATTGTGCCCGTTGTGTGCCACAGTGTGCCGTAAATCATAATATTTTATTTTCATAAATAAATTTTTTTTGAACCAAACCGTGTTTTATCGATGGTCGTTAACACCGCCACTTTTGATAATTCTACAAATTTTAGTTGTGCTGAATTGTGCTCGTCGTGTGCTACAGTGTGCCGTAAATTTTAAAATTTTATTTTGAAAAATAAAATTTTTTTGGGGCAAAACGTGTTTTATCGAAAGTCGTTAGCACCGCCATTTTGGAGAATCCCAACAATTTTAATTGTATTGCATTGTGCCCGTTGTGTGCCATAGTGTGCCATAAATTTTTAAATTTTTTTTCACAAATAAAATTTTTTGAGCCAAAAAATATTTTATCGATGTAAATTAAGCCCGCCATTTTCGATAATTTAAAAAATTTTAAATTGTGTTGGATTTTACTCAATGTGTGCAGCTGTGTGAAATAAACTATTTATATCTAAATTTTATGTAATAGGTTTTCAGCACAGTTGAGATGAAAGACACGATAATCATGTATAAGTAAACTACCTGCGATCCTTTTTTGCTTCCTTTTATTTCAGGTAAAAAGTCTCAGCTTTTTCAAATTTTTCACATTTTAGGTAAAAAAGAAGTTATAAAAGGTAAAAGTCATTAGGGGTAGGATTATTTGGATTATCTTTTATTCGGAAAGGGATTAATATCAAATTAATTTCTATACAACCTACTATAGACTATAGTGAACATTTTTACATAAATTACAATTACAACACAATCAGCCGTTATTCGTCCACTCCTGAACATTAGGCCACTCTTTTTAAACTCTCCCTAACTGGTGGGAGAAAGGGTTCTTGCCCATAACTTACCACGCTGGACAGACGGCTTGGCGAGTAGTCCACAGATCAATTTCGGACTTTTTAGATCACAGCACATATCCAATTTACAATTATTACATTCAAAATAAATCAGCAGTCTGCCGTAAATCCAACGGATAGACTAGAGAGTGGGAAACCGCGGTTCTAATCCTGGTTGTGTCGGATACGTGCTGCGATCTAAAAAGTCCAAAATTGATTTTCGGACTACTCGCCAATCCATCTGCCCAGCGTAGTGAGTTATGGGCAAAACCTCCTTTTCCCCCACTTGGGGGGGGGGAGTTTAAAAGGGAAGTCTACATCCAACAGAGGAAAAGAAATTGAAAAGATGAAAGAAAGACATTTAAAATATATAAAATTTTATTTATTATCATTTTTATTTTACATTACATTTGGTTAATTTATTGTATAAATACATCCAACAGTTGATAGAGAAAGATTGAAAAGAAGAAAGAAAAACATTTAAAATGTATAAAATTTTATTTAATATTATTTTTATTTTACATTATATGTATTTGGTTAATTTATTGTATAAATTACACATGAATTTTTGCAAAATTTGCAACGTTAGATGACTTTCCTGCCTTGTAATCTCATTCAAATTTTATCCATCTTTTGTATATTTGCATGTATGCAGTATAGTGGCTGATAGATCTTGAATTGAATGTACCATTATAAGCAATTATTACATCTGCTACCACCGCTTTAACGTGCTTTCCAAATCACTGATAGATTGATCGATTAGATGATCGAGTCATTTTCCAAGAATCGTCCTTTTCATCGATGACTAGATTATATCGACCCCCCTACCCACCCCTCTTATCAACGGCGATAGATTATTCCAGTCAATAATACTTTAATTAATATTATTTTTATTATCTGTGATTGGTTGATATAAGATATGATTATCAATAATATGATTATTGCATACAGCTGCACGCATTGAGTAAAATCCAACACAATTTAAAATTTTTTGATTTATCGAAAATGGCGGGGTTAATTCACATCGATAAAATATTTTTTTAGTTACTAATACATTTTTATTTTACTTTAAAGGATAATCTAAATAATCCTTACTTCTAAAAACTTTTACCTTTTTCATCTACCTGTAATAAAAGGGTTCAAAAAAAATTTTATTTTTCAAAAAAAAAAAATTTGTCAAAATAAAATTTTAAAATTTACGGCACACTATGGCACACAATGCAGTACAATTAAAATTGTTGGGATTCTCCAAATGGCGGTGCTAACGACTTTCGATAAAACACGTTTTGCCCTAAAAAAATTTTATTTTTCAAAATAAAATTTTAAAATTTACGGCACACTGTAGCACACGACGAGCACAATTCAGCACAACTAAAATTTTTAGAATTATCAAAAGTGGCGGTGCTAACGACCATCGATAAAACACGGTTTGGTTCAAAAAAAATTTATTTATGAAAATAAAATATTATGATTTACGGCACACTGTGGCACACAACGGGCACAATTCAGCACAATTAAAATTTTTAAGATTATCGAAAATGGCGGTGCTAACCACCACCCTCAAAATAGGCTACCTCTATAAAATCCGGAAAAAAAAATTTTTCAAAAAAAAAAATACGGCACAACGCGGCACACACCGGGCACAATCCAGCACAATTAAAATTTTTGGGATTTTCAAAAGTGGCGGTGCTAAGTACATGCACATCAAAAGGAGTTTGAGGTAATGGGGTGGTTGCTGAACGAATAAGTTGATCATTCGACGGTGGAAAGGCAAAAAGTCTTAAGCGCCATTTTTGGCAAAAATGAGTTATTTATATCATTAGAATCGTCAAATCTTTTTCTATCAAATAATACCGGTTTCACCCAAATTAAAAAATTTTGGTGACGCTTACGACTATGAAAAAAATGAGTCATATTAAAAATTGCGTTCTCTTATGTGCCAGATTTTTAATAAATTTTTTGCAAAAGACTTTTAAGATATCTTTGAAAATTAGTATTGCAAGATAAAACAATTTGCTTTTCTATTAAAAAATTTACTTTGAGTATTAAACGTTATGTCCTACTAAGGACTACCACACTTGCATACTAGTAAGTGCTTTTTCCTTACTATATTCTGCTTATGTTTGAGATTTAAGTAATTATGCTTCACTATTCAATTATATATAAATGGAGATAAGCATAAGTTTTGAGGTAAGCAGTTAGTACAACAAAAAAACGCACCTTGAACTTTTCAAAGAAATGAGAGGTGAAGACATCGTGAGGTATATTTAAGCCCAAAAATGGGCTATGGAGAACTAGTAAAAAAAGTTTACAAGATTGTTAATGATGTGCAGTAAATCCGAACTAGGAGAAGATTAATGAGGCAAAGTTGGATGGGGTGGTATGACTTGCAAAAGATGGGTGTGATGGGCTCGAAGCAGATAACACCAGATAGAATGACATCAATTTTGTTCTTTGATATAATTTAGATTACTCAGCCAAATCAGAAAACAACTTTGAGATTATTTTAAAAATTGTTTTGGCATACTCAAGATAATCTCAAAAAGTTTTAGTTTTCTCAAAGTTTGTAGTGTGAAAATTTGACAAACTATTAATAAAAGTCTTCAATGTCAAATTGACACGTTAGTGCTGAGTTTATTTCATAAAAAATCTTACAATTGCATTCTGACTTGATTGTGTAGCCTAAATTAGAGATATGGCTATAATCAAAATAGTTTTAAAACTATTTTTGTGGGTTTCAAAAGTTAGATGGTTAGTTAAATTAAATATTAAACAACTATTTCTTGAGCAAGACTCGATGCACCATAAAATGAAAAATCCAAGGTAAGTGCTTGACAATTACCATTAAAGTCAAAATGCCTAAATATAAGCCAACAGCACTACACACATTTTAAAAATACCTCTTCGCCCGTGGCTTAAGGAAAATGGTGGATCTTTGAGGGGTAAAACTCGTGAGAGTGGATTCTAAACGCAGAGTCGTTGTGCAAAGAAAAATCGACTTAAAGCACCTCTCGCTGCGCTCGGGCGCTTTAAGCCATTTTTCCAGCACATTTAGGGTTGAAAAGCATAATTTTCGCTCGACGTGCACTAAAAGCATCCCAATGCAAGTGTCGCTCCGGTCTGCGCAAAGCTAAGACCAGTTGAAACAACACGGACTGTCAATAGAATGCATTGATTCACCAATCCCGAGCGACTTTGCTTAAAATTTACTGTGAAAATCGAAGTTTTTAAATTCGATTTTTGAAAAAACAGGTGCATTTAAGGCATTGCGTCTTAGCTAATTCTCTTATTTAAAATATACTCTTTCAGAAAACATTGAGGTTTAAATCCTAAAATTTGTATTTTCGGGTCCCTTGGAGCTACCTGCAACCCACCTGGCATCCCAAAATATTACAATACATATTGTCGTATTATTTTTGGGATGAAGAAGCTTGGCTATTAAATTTCTATTATTATTTTGATAATTATGATTTATAAAATTTTATAAAATGTAAAAATGTTTGTTACGCCTATGGTGTAGTAGCCAAGGTGGGGGAAATTTTGAATTTAGAGGGGGACTTGCGAGCGACCCACGGTGCTGCAAGGTCGCAGTTTTATGAAATTGGGAGATTAAATGTAAATTTTGAAAAATAATAAAAATTGAGTGAAACAGAAAGTTTTCTTGAGTGTTTTTATTTATTTTAGAAAAGAAGAATATAATTTTTATAATTTCAAGTTTTATTTATTGAAAATTTTTTATCGCAAATGTGCGATTGATATTCTGGTGGTTTTATCTACTACATTTGGCGTGCCCATTACGTGGGGCATCTGGTAAACAATTTTTTGAAAAGTGGATTTTTGGTAGTAAATGTTCACCAAAGAACCTACCTTGAACCCTGAGATTTTGATGAAATAGTAACCAAGATGAGTAATTTCGAGATTATGAATTTTTTAAGGATGCTGGATGAAAAACGAAAAGAGGATATGAAGGAGATGGAAGAACGTATCAAAAAATTATTTGAAAGTAAGATAGAACAAATAAAAATTACGATAGAAGAACCAAAAGAAAAAATAGTAGTGAAAGAAGAAATTCCATCAGAAATGATTGAATCATCGCAGGAGAGTATGGAGGGATTAAGTAAAACTGTAAAGTGTCAAAACGAGGGCACTAGTAAGCAAGTCAGGGTATTTAAAAGAAACAAAGTAAGACGAAACAAAAAAAAAAAATCCAGAATCCAAGAAACCTGAAAATAAAGTCAAGAATTGGCAAAGAAAATTATAAAATAAAAGTGAAAATTATCTTCCAGAAAAAAATTTCTATCAAGAAAGAGAACGAAGATGAAGATGAGATGCCGTCTGATAAATTAATTTGGTTCCCTGAAATGAAAGTGCGTTTTGAAAACAAGAAAAATAACCAGAAAAAAATATTTGTTGGTCTGATTTGGAAAGAGAAGATGGTAGTGGTTCGAATCGCATGGGAGGCTGTTGTACAGAAATGGCAGTATCGGCGGGCAAGGTGGAAGTTCGCTGAAGTCACCAACTTCTGAGAGTCAATAAGTAGCGATGAGGTATTATGATGACCGCGATGAATGTGATAACGAGAGAGGAAAAGAGGCAAATTTAACAAATAAGTACGAACATTGTAAATTTGATATAATTAAAGTTAAAATTTCAAATAATTTGCGCACTTTAAAATTTAGTTTATTTGATAATTTTAAAATCGAACAAATGCAAAGTGATAAAATTAATCTTCAAAAATTAATCAAATTAGAAATTTAACATTATAAAGTAACTTAAATAAACTGAACAATTTGCTAGTAAAATAAAAATTAAAGTTGATTAATAATTAAAAAGTGGACAACAGTTACATTTTGAGATGAAAATTTTGGAAACATATTCAAGCACCTGATTGAAGGAACAAGATTGGTTAAAGTTCATAACAGAAAATTTGATATTTTGGAAAATTATGAATCATTTTGAAAAATTTAAAGTTTTGCAAATATTTGGAAGACTAAAAATTAAAAATTTGTTAAGATTTCAGGAGTGTTAGTGTGAAATGGATTAACTGCATTCCTTGATGACTGCATTCGTGATTTGTAGATAGTTTTTAATTGTAAATTAAGTTAGAAACATTTTATAAATTTGAAAAGTTAGTTCTTCATTCCAAAGATACGACTTCGAGTATTTTTCTCAAAATCCCTTTTGGATTTATCGAAAACTAAGGAGGCTTGATGTCGTATTATTTTTGGGATGAAGAAGCTTGGCTATTAAATTTCTATTATTATTTTGATAATTATGATTTATAAAATTTTATAAAATGTAAAAATGTTTGTTACGCCTATGGTGTAGTAGCCAAGGTGGGGGAAATTTTGAATTTAGAGGGGGACTTGCGAGCGACCCACGGTGCTGCAAGGTCGCAGTTTTATGAAATTGGGAGATTAAATGTAAATTTTGAAAAATAATAAAAATTGAGTGAAACAAAAACTTTACTTGAAATATTTTTGGTTGCCGTTAATTATTTATGGGATTATTTTATCTACTACAATATATTACTTATTTATAATCCTGCCCTCTGTATTTCAGGATCTTTTATTTCAAAAATAATATAAAGGTTTTTGAATCATTATAGTTTTTAGCAAGCTAATTCAAAATCTCTTTTTTTTCTTTAAAAGTAAACAGTGGAAATGTTTATTTTCAATAAGAATTTAAAAAAACTCAGTTCATTTAAATGCTAAGTCGAAATTGACCTGACAAAGTTTCTACAGTGCTAAAACTAATAAACCTCTAGGACCTATCCAAATACTGATGAATTATACCCAACTTCTCAAAAATATTGTCATTCAAATTTTAAATTTATTGATTTTATTGTAATTTTAACATCTTTTACAATTTAAATCTTCTATTTTTCAGAAATTTTGATTCTTTTATATTTAATTGTAAGTTAAGACGTCAACAATCAAGATTATAAAATATAGTGGCTTTTATTGTGAAAGTTTTGTAATTTTTTTTTGAAAAACATTTGTGTGTTAATCAAATTTAAGTTGAATTTTTAAATGTATGCTGGATATGTAACAGTACTTCATAAAGTTGCTTTCGTTTCTCTAATTCTAGAATAACAATGAAAAATTATATGTTAGGATTCGTTTCACGTATATTTGAAAACTTTATTTTTTGAATTTTTTAATTACAAATGAAATTTATGTTCTGTATATTAAAATAAGTTTTTGCAAAAATGACGTTAAATTACGTATTGTCATCTAATTTCTAAATAGAATTGTTACTACTATTATAAATTAACAGATCTACAGCAGAGAAAACAAGCAATACAAATGTTGGGTCAGTGGTTAAAGCAATAATGCAAATAAACACGAAAATGGGATTGTCTAGCAATACCATACTCAAGCTTCATTCTCACAACTAAATTGTAGGATTTAGTTAACAACTTGTTACAACTTGGTCCGGATTATACGACAATCAAAAAGTCTATCTCTAGTAACACAAAGTTATAGTTATAACAAATATATAAAGTATATTGTACAAATGATTATAGTTGACAATTTTTGAAATTATTCTTTATTAAATATTGATATAAATTTAAAATCAATCCAATCTTGAGAAAATTTATTACCTACCTTAAACAAATACGAAATGATTTTAAACACTTTTACAACTTTTCTATTGCTTAAGGGATAAATTTAAACATTGTATTTTAATTTATTATTGAATTTGAGTAGGTGTAGGTTCATTTACGTTCTTGCTATAGTTTCTCTGGAGAAAAATCTTAGTTTACGTAGTTCGTGTGGGAAAAACTTAGTACGAAATCTATGGTATATTTTATGCAGTAAAGTTATTGCAATAATAATGGAAATATATCCAGCTGGGCATGTTGGTTACCTCTGATAAATCTGCACAAATACTCCAACAGCGAGTCATGTCAAGAAAGTTCCGGTTTTCCGCCTTTAATTTAAAAAAATGTGATTTCTAATAATTATCACAAAATTTAGCAAGAAAAATTTAAAGTATTGGTTTGTACGAAGAGTTTCTAAATTATAAATTTTACTGTGTTTTCAACAATTTGAAATGCTAAAATTTTGGTAACATTTAATTTGTCAACTTCGTTAATTATTATCTTTCCGACAGCCTAAAGCTCTATTACTGCGATTGTGTTATCGTGCCACGTATGGCATAAAACTAAAATAAAATAAATCTTTTTCATTCATCTCTTGGCGTGTTTTTTCTTTCTACTTGTTTCTCTAATAAAAACAACAAGTTTTCGTGTAAATTAAAACATCGATTTAATTAACTGAAAGATTTATTGCAAATTGAGCGTAAGAGTGTTGTCGTGTATCACCCTTACGTTTTAGTTCACCAGAGCATTACATTAATTGCTAAAATTACTGTGTGGTTAAAATGTACGTTTAATATCTCTATTTGTGATTTAAATTATTTGATTTGACTTGCAATATAAATAACTTGGCAAAAAAAAATTTTCAGGTAAAATTTGCTAAAGCACGTTAATATATTTTTCTAAGTGAATAAAAAAATTGATAACTTTTTGGGTAGTATATATTTGGAAGTTGATGGTAACAAAAAGTTTAAGAAAACAATAATCTGGTAATTTATCTCCCTGGGAGAAGTGTCGTGAAGATATCACGTGAACTTTCTGTCGAGCAGAATGAGTGTCCGGTGACCTCGTTTATACCCACAAGTCACCAGGTGAGGTATGGCCATCAGGATTAAGCGAATCAATATAATATCTCAGGAGACACACGTCACCTTGAACTCATATGCAAATTCTAAACGACTAATAACAATTTTATTAACAATTAAAATCTTATTAGAGACAGGATCCTCCCTGGTTTATAATAAATTCAGATGTTAATCAAGTAATATACAACAAATTTTACTACTACCGAATTATCTCCAGCAGTAATTTTTTGCTCCTGTTTATTTCATCGGCTTAATAGAAATTCGGGGACAAGTTAACCGTTATTTATGTCTAATAAATCTAAAATTTGGCACTTTTTCATAATATAAACCTCGATTTCCTCACATACAATTACTTCTTTTTGCTGTTACGTGCTATATGCTAGAGAACTACAGATAATCACTTCGAAACAACAAAAGAACTATCAAAAAGTTTAGTTCTCAATTATTCACTGCGTCCTTTACGTGGACTAACCTAATTTAAACATCAATATTGAATAACAACTGAAAAGTGAAACAAAAATTTGACGATCAGAAGATTTAAACAAAAGGGTGATAATCAAACCCAATGATTAGTATAATTTATTCGGAGACCTTTCAAAGTTTAAAACCCTTCTTCTCTTGAATGCAAATCGAACTTCTTAAATTTTTATAAGCAGCAAAACAAGTCTGATTTACATTTCCAATGTGATAATTAAAATTAATTTAAATTTTCTAAAGTTTTTGTTCAACTGCTGGAAGAATTGATTATAACGATATTTTTATTAACACGACAATAAAGAAGTTGTTAATTTCTACCCACTTAAAAATCGCATTCTTTTTGAATTGATCCTTGTATTGATAAATTCTTTCTTTAGAAAAGTAATTAAAATTATAATAAGTTAATTATGAAAATTATCCAAATCTGTTTCAGATTCAAATGTGTGAAATGAAGAAGTAAATCATTGAATATTTTGCAGTTTGATTGAAATCAACAATACCGAAAAGATTGAAATGTTTTATAAAAATTGTTTTTGAGAGAAACACCTGAAAATCTGAAAAAAGTGCCTGGTTTCCTAATATTTTTATATTATAAAATTTAAAAAGAAAGTTTTTAATTTACTTATTTATTATTACATTTTCGGTTGTTATCAGGTTTTTCATATCATTTTCATTTAAAAAATGTAACATGTTTTGTTAGGAAATTCTTAATAACAAAAAATATATTAAGTTTTGTAAATTTAGTGATGTAGTCAAGTGCCTTTACCAGCCCTGCTACCTTTATTATCTTAAAAAAAACTTATTTGAATGACGGTTTTGTTCAAAACCTATAAAAAATTTTAAATTTCTGTTTATGAAAGAATACATAAGAATACATAATTTATTTGGAGTCAAAAAGTGCATAGATGGTGGTCTATACTAGAGGCTCTTGACTTCATCATTTAATTTACAAAAAATTGACACTTTCAGTGTTCTTAAACTGTGTGTACTAAAATCTGTTTTGTAAGCAAAATAATTATCAGATGGAATTAAAGTTGCACTAGTGACAACTTTCATTCATTAAGCTTTTTACGTTCTAAGTAGAACATTGCTTTTCACTTTTTGGGAATTACAAATCCGATTAGCGGGGTGGATTAGTCCCCATATTACCTATTTCTGATAAATCAATATCTATTTCACCACACCGTGTGGATGTCCACTGAAAGGCCGAGCTAAGAAATTCTGTATTGTTCGCGATTTGAACCCAGAATTTCCGCTCTGTACTCAACCAGCGGTCACATCACTCCACGACTAGTGACAACTGCCAAAGATAAATTAAATTCTGATTTATTTTTTAAACGGGTTTGTTTTTTTAATATATTTACAACAATTAAAATTTGGATGCTTCTCACGTGAAATATTTTTGAATAGAATAAAACAGAAATTTTTATATTTGACTCTATACAGCTTTGATAATAAAATTAAGTTTTATATTCAATTTTTTAATTAAAACGACAACACAAAGAAAGCGCAGGTTTGTGTAAACTTTGCCGATGCAGTGCAATAAAAACAAGATGTAATTATTGAGTTGCAAAAGAAACGAAGACAAAGTGTAAAGCAATAAATTTAATATAATTTAGATTTTGTAAACACATAAATGTTCTTGTAAAAATTTATATGTACAGTATACGGTAATCAAGTCACAAAATGTCTGATCCAGTACTGAATTTTCTCCCTTTTGTTAAGGGTCTTAATTTATTTTAATATATCAGTTAAACGCAAATTATTCAGAATTAACAGTGTAAATTTCAACTATTTCCGTTTGCTGAAAAATACGTACCCATGATATCTTAAAACTCGCTGCAAACCTCATCTTAAAATCTTTTCTATTGTACATAGTTTATACAGAACTCAAAGTATGTCAGCTCCATCTTCTATTACTAGTTTGTTAAATAAAACTAACTCTTCTTTATCTTCCAGTTTTAATTAGTAGACTGAGGGTTACTTTTACTTTAACTACCCGTGAAGGTTTGGTCACTCACAAACATTAAGTGGACTATCTTGTTTGTGCTTTACAAATCTTTAGTTTAGCTAACCATTTAACTTAAAAATCCAATTTAGCTTAAAGAAGTGCAACGGTTTCGTTATACCTAATTACTAGCTTGAAGTAATAATTTTCACAATATCAGTCAGTAGCCTGTCGTTGGATTGGTTTCAATAAATTATATTTATCTCTCTTTATCAACAAACTGTAAGATATATATTATTGCAACAAAGTGCTGAAAGTCAATAAAAATCTTTTATTGCTATAATATCAATTTTATCTATGTTCTTGTTAAAGCAGGTGAATGTTACACCAACTGTTGCAGCATTTCACGCCAATCAATGGATAAGATAATTTTGAAACACATTAAATACTTACCATTAAAACGTATATTTTCTAACGAAAAATTTAAATTTTTGTGACCTAAATAAAACATCGATTACTGTTGGTTCCTTTTAAAAAATTTATGAACTAATTTATTGTGTATTCCTATCATATTAAAATTTCAATATATTTGTTGGAATAAGAAAGAGTAATTGCAAAGAACATTGGGTTATTTCTTGATTTTCGTAACATTATTTAACGTTACAAGCACTTGCTATATTAAAGTAAATATTTTTGTTCTGCTTTCTTAAAGTGAAGTAAACAAAAATAAATAAAAATTATATAATCTAACTCTACACTGCTATTGATTATCGTTAAAACTTTTTGTTAAGTATTTTAGTTTATATTGCCCATGTATAGTAATGATCATCTCAGGATATTAGTGTAATAATATTATGTGTATGAATTGTAATAATAAAATATAAGTTATCCTAAAATTGACATAAAAGTAATTCAATTACCATCTTGTAATTTGAAAAAATATATACCTATTCAATTTTCGAGCACAAGTTTTTAAGTGTTTTGTGAATAAAATCCATAGCAGCATATTAGTTGTTTCTTTGTGTATAGGTAATAAAATATTCATTCTTGGTTGTATTTGGTAACGAAGGTTAAATTAATCTACGTAGCACAGAAGTGGTGGATAACTAACCATTCGTTCGAACAAATCAATAGTTACCCTTCCAATAGTAGCTTAGCGTGAACATTTCCGCCAAGGTTTAGCTACCAGCTATCTTTAAATTATTAACACCATTTGGCTTCCGACACAGTGATCAATTGATGCAATCTTAATGCCAAAAGTTGGAGTTACTTTCAATTTGTAAGCTACTATCCGTTCGAGTAAGTTCTAATAATACATCAATTTAAAAGCTTTGAACTTAAGGTGATAAAACAACAAGTGTTTCATTTTAAAATAACTTTTCCTAATGTAATCATCCGAGTATTGCTCAAAATCTCTAACAAGCTTTGGTACTTAAACGACTCTTTTTTAGAAAAAAGTTCTTTAATAATGTCATCCCCGGATGAATCCATGGTAGCAGAACATTAAATAACTGGATGGACTGTCCCAAAATTATTACCTATATATAACCGACCCTCTACGAGCATAGCAATTAAAAGGGATACAACCAAATAATTTTCAAAAACGATTTTAAATAAAAGCGCCGCAGGAGATTTATTACATTTTTTAAACTTAAAGTAACAATGAACTTCTTGATCAATAACATTATCGTAATTGGCTGCTACTGTTTGTCCGAGAGAACTTAGATTGTGGCTGAACAAAACGTTGGGACATCAACAGTTACCTAATTAACAAGTTATTTATTTAGTAATTACGAGAATGTACATACTCTATCCAGATGGTTGACAAAAAAGTTAAAATCTATATTTGCAAGAGGGATTACCAGTTTCACTAAGCAATTTGTGCTTAGAAGGAAATCCACCATGAGGTAAAAAATTTAGTTTTTATTTTCCCAAAAAACTGTAACAAAAACACAGGGCAAAATTTTTAATTAAGTTTTTTGACTTGACTCATTAGCTTCGCCAATTAAATATTAGATAGGTATTAAAAATAATAAATTACACATACATGGACATAACCACAACTTTTGGGAATTCCTCCAATTTTTACTAAGAACCTGGAATAAAAAAAAATAGCAAACCAAACGTAAACATTCAAATTAAATAATGTAAACATTTCCTACTATACATCGTTGATACAACAAATTCAACTTAAACAAGTTCCAACATGTGGCATTGGACGTCACTGCCTATATCCTAAACACAAAAAACTTGACAAAACAAAAACTTCAATCTCAAATTTGAAATTTTCCAAACCATTTCTGCAGCTAAAACAAAGCTACGTCGGACAATAATATGACCATACCTAAAGTAAATGCAAAAGTTTTAAAGATCAAAAATCATTTTCACATAATTGAAATGTGGTGTCAAACCTCTAAACGTAAAACACCCAGAAAAATGTTTACAATTGGCCCAGCATTCGCCCAGAATTATCCCAACGGTGCTCGACAATTGGTCTACTATTGGCTTGCATCACTGTCCCAACGTTGGGCAAACGCTGAAATGATAACATGGGTGATACGATTAGCGACCAGGGTTGAACCAACGTTGGCTGCCAGTACTAGTACAGTGGTTGAATCAGCATTTACCCTACAGTTGGCAGTACCACCACCGGTACTATTGTAAACCTAAAGCCGATGCTTAAAATAAGCCTTGGCAAACCAATGGTAAACAGCATTCGCCCAACGTTGGTTCGAATATTGGCAATCCACTGTACGCCGATGTTTAAGCTGACCACCGGCAAAGTAACGGTAAACAGCTTTAGCCCAAGCTTGGCCCTAGCGTGGGGTGTCAACGGTCGGGTGCCGGTTCTGGGCCCGGCTCTGGCCGTATTATAAACGTCGGCAATATTTTCATGGGCAAATATGCAATTAAAATATACTAATTAACTCCATAAAAACTCTAACTTTTTTTAACATAAAAAAAGAACTGCAGATGTTCTTGGTTCCTCTTCCAAAAAAAATATCTTCATTCGTATACTTCTTATCATCTGAGATAGAACCTCTGCCTTCCACAAAAAATTACCCTGTACATTATATACTCCAAACATTGAGTAAATAATATTTACAGTCATATTATTTACATGTGATTTATGTTGATGTACAAGTCCCAATTCAAATTAGTTTACCGCTCAGTGCGACCACGCAAATTAATCTAATCACCAAATCTATTATTAAAAATAATTAAAATTCATTATTCAAGCACAAAGTTCAATTGAAAATTAACATTCTACATTTTACCTGATTAATACAAAATGAATTAAAATTGAAGAATTAATAGGATTTAAATTAGTAATTCCATTATAAAATTATCTGCAGCAAATTCAAATGATGTAAGTGTAAGTACAAATAAATTGGCAACGTTATTGTTGTATTAAAAGTATTATTAAAAATAATAACAAAACGATTTTTCATAATTGTTGTCTGTGGTAGGTAGGTACAAAAGAAATTACCAATCATCTGCTATTCAAACTTTTTGTCCAAAAAACTAAACTTATTCAAACCTAGAAAAGTAAAAAAGAAATGGTAAACATTTAACTTAAAAAACATTCAAACAAAAAATAAAATAACTTACAACTCTTGCAATTAGGAAAACTTTAGAGTAAATTTTGTAAGAGCAAAATTACAGTCATTAAGTGAAATTGAACCAAAAGTATGTTAGTATTATAAGATTTGATTTTTCTCATATTTAGTAGAACATTGAGGTAAGTAACCACATTTTAATTTTTTTTATAATATCCTGAGTTGAAAACTTTTCAAATTTCCATATAGATAACTATACAGATTTTAATAAGAAATCAATTTTCACTTCTAACGTTATAATTTGGGTTCCTTTGGTACCTTCATTTGGTTAATTCATTTTATTATTTATATTAACAGTGAAATAGCAACGATTGTTTTTAAAATTATTATTTAATTAAACCAATTTTACATTTCCTTTGAGTCTACCGGATAAGTAAGAAAACAAAAATATTAACAATCTATTTGGAGCAACAATGGAAGTTTTGCAGATAATTCAAAAACTTTGTCAATGTTATTATCTCAATTGTTGTATCAAATGAATGTGGAGTAATATAAAGAAATATAACAAGAAAACTTTGAAAAATAAAGGTGGTAAAATATGTTGGTTTTATTGTTAAACTGAAAAGAAATAGTATAATAATTTGTATTATTAAAACAATAGTCAATCATCGTTCTATTTAATTATGGCGGCGCAAATAAACGTAATAAAAGCTACTATTATAAGACTTGTAGATACCAATTTAACGTTTAGTTACACTCACGCAAACTAAATTTTACATATCAGTAAATTATGTTTACATAATATTAGTGTAATAGACCTATGCATTTACAAAACACTAGAGGAGTTTAATAGGTAAGTTTCGATAACATCAAAAATCAATACTGCTTTACTTACCTACACAAATGAGAATGGTATTGAAAATTGGTATAATATCAAATTGTTTCATCTATGTTTAAGATATATTACGACGCTGTGCTGCAGCCAGCGCCGTGCGCTGGCTACTAGCAATAGAGCATCGCTCTAAGTCGAAAGATCGCCCCGGTGTCCTTTTCCTTTACAGTCCGCACGGCACTGTCTGAAACTTTGTTTTTATCTTGTTATTTGTCCACTATAAGACTGGAGTGGAAGAAGTAAGAACAGCCATCTCCACTGCATTTCACAGACATCATTATGTCGTATGATACTTCTTGAAAGAATAATATTTGAAGAGATTCGTTTTCTTTTTTATTTTTAAGGTGGTTTTATACGAATGCAATATAATTTAAGAATTAGATTAGGTAACATCGATCTTACCGCACCAAAAAGCACAACTAGATGATTATACTTTTCCAGTCTTTTTGTGGTTAGTTGTAACATCCAAATTTAATTCAAAAATTACAGGAAATGCAATCTTAAGATGCAGATTGTCGGCAACTCAACAGCGAAACTAAACCAATAGAAATGGGAATATAAATACTTGGAATCGAAATTATATTTGTAATAGCTTTTATTAAAAGTGAAAAAAGTTTAAACTCAATTACGTTTAGTAATCAATAATTGACTGGTAGCATATGAAGTAAATTGATACAGTAGCCATGATAATTAGCATATAAAACCTTAATAAATCAATAACCACGTTATTTTTAAACATTTACCGCAAATATAAAAATCGTTTTGGGTTAGTATATCCTTAAAATATTTATCTTCTTATTTTATTTGCATGCAAAATGCAAGTTTTGACTTTGCTGTTGTCTCGACCGACTCAGCTGCGTCTGAAAATTTTGCTGTGTTTTAATATAAATAAGTAGAATCCAATAGAACTGTATTTTTGATACAAAAGTTCATTAGTTTTTTATGAAATATTTTACATTTTCATGTCAAATAAGGATGACTGTGGTTACGAGAAGGGTTAAAAATCAAATGTTGACTGAACCAAAAGTCACATTGACGTGTTAAATGTTGTAATTTTTATATAATATTGTAAATCTAAAATAGAAGATTTAATTATTTGTGACAATTTCTTTAACTAACTTAGTTTGGAGACGAACCGAAATGCGGTGTTCTACAAAGCAATCAGGTTATTTATAATTTTTCAACTTACCACCTTCCAGCAAAAAATAAAAGAAGTTGATTTACGTCCAGTTTTTAAGTCAGCTTTCTAATAGTTTTTTGTATAAACTTATTGCGGATAAATTCTGGAACTTCTTCATAAAAGTGACGAAAATTGCGGAAAAAGTCGAATCTTTCGAACTTCTTGAACATTTGCTGATGAAATAGAATCGGCATGATATCTGAAATTAAAAATATTAGAGTTTTTACATATTTTATGCCTGGAAATATTAAGTGACTATAAACTTTCACATTTGTACGTACATAGATATCAAATGTGGTACTGGCAAATCTTACAAAGTATGTACATTTTCAGCTGTATTTAAGCTATCTAACATTTGTAAATGTTGTCAGTGAATAGAGAAAGGTTGAAAAGATAAAGAAGAAGAACATTTGAAAAATTGTGCAAGTCAAATTTATATTATTACACAAATAAAATTATGACATAGTAAAAGAGAATGAATGGATGGAAGATAAAGTGAGAAAAAATGAAGTAAGCAATATGAATTTATAATGTAAGAAGATTTTATAAGATGAAAAATACGAGAAAGAAGTACGAAGTGAGAAACAGAGGAATGAAGAATGAGGAAAGAATATTAGAAAGTAGAACTAAAAAAATTTGGGAAAACCACTTCAGAGGCCTCTTAAACACACAGCAGAATGAAGAAGAGGAATATAATCATGCAGAAGACGCTAGTAACACAGATGAACCTACAAATGATGAAGTATTGGAAGCAATTAAAAAGTTGAAAAACAGAAGAAAGCCTGGATCAGACGAAATTACTGCAGAATTAATAAAATATGGAAGAGAAGCAGTGCATGTTGAAATTTGCATGTTGGTAAAGCAAATATGGAAGCAAGAAGAAATGCCAAAAGAATGGAAAAAAGGGGTTATTATAGCAATAAAAAAGAAAGGAAACTCAGAGGAATGTAATAACTACAGGGGAATTACCCTGCTGAACACTGCATACAAGATCCTGTCAGCAATCATACATGGAAGACTTACCAAGTATGCAAATGATATAATTGGGGGATATCAATTTGGGTTTAGGAAGGGAAGATCGACAGTGGATACATTACACGTAATTAAACAGGTTCAAGAAAAAAGTTATAAATACGACTTAGATATGCATCTACTGTTCGTAGACTTTAAACGAGCTTTTGACAATATCAAGAGAAGACAGATGAAAAAAATAATGATGGAATTTAAAATACCACCCAAGTACTTGAATGGATAGTCAGATCGACTGGCTGCACAAGATCAATAATCAATAAGGAATCACAGTTGGTGGCCTATGCGGACGACGTCGTCATTGTGTTGAGGACTATTAAAGGAATGATGAATATATTAAGGATTATTAAAAGAGAGGCAATTAAAGTAGGTTTGAGCATAAATCAAGATAAGACCAAATATATGAAATACACAAGAGAAAAAGATGTTAACAAGAATGATTTAATAATAGATGGCTCTGTATTTCAACATGTAGCAGAATTCAATTATCTTGGAGTTCAGGTCAATTGCAGAAACAACAGAAACATGGAAGTCACTGCAAAAATACAGGCAGGAAACAGAGCATACTAGGCCAATAGACATCTGTTAAAGGATAGAACATTATCAAAAAACACAAAAATAAAGATTTATAAAACTTTGATAACACCGGTCCTCACGTATGCAGCGGAAGTTATTTGCTTGACAGGAAAAGAAGAAAAAGGGCTTAGAGTATTTGAGAGAAAGGTTTTAAGAGCGATAGTGGGATACAAGCGAATAAATGGTCAATATCGTAGTAAGACAAATTCAGAACTTCTTCAAGAAATGGATGGGGAAGATATAGTAAAATTTATCAAGGCCCAAAGAATAAGATGGTGGGGACATTTGATGCAAGCTAATAATGAAGAAATTGGAAGGTCTATTATGTTATGGAAGCCTGGAGAAGAGAGAGCCAGAGGAAGACCAAAGCTACGATGGAGTGATGGAGTGAATGGCCACCTTGAGAAGATGGGTGGGAGTGATCGGTTGAGAAAGGTGAAGGACCGTAAGGCATAGAGAGAAATTGTGCAGGAAGCTAAGACGCATAGGGATTTATGATTTATGATGATTTGTTAAAATGAGAATTAATCCACCTCAATAAAATGGATTTTGTAAGTCCGAAAAGACAGCCATACTCTACTGTAGAGTGTAGTACTATTAATAATAATAATAAATAGTAGGCCACTGTTTTATTTTATTTTTTTCAATTCAGAGAAAAAATTAATTACACCCAAGAAGAGAAACTCGGGCATTATCGATTTAGCTTAGCTAATATTTTTGTTAGTAGGATCATTTACCATTATTTGTAGCTAAACTTTCTCCGTCATCTAATAATTCGTTCTGAGTATAAAGCCGAAAATGGTAAACAAAACATGGTGAGCAAAAAAGTAAATTTTACAAAATTTTTAGACTTTCGGTAAAGTGGTGTGTATCCCTAAAGATACCTTTTTACCATCCCAATGGTCCCCATACCGCTCTGCATTTGAAAACATTAATTACCTACTGTTTTATCCAAAACGGCACTTGATAATTCCCAAAAATAAATATAATGATCTCTTCAAGTGCTAATAATAGCCAGTTATGCTGATTCTTGCATTTCCTTATCATTTTTCGTTTATGTATATTTTTTATACTTTTTTTCTCATGTAATAAGATCGATTAGGTCGGTGAAAATGAAATTGTATTTCTGATGTTTATTTGCATGTTTAACTTGTGATTCAAATATTTTTGGGACTATACTTCCTCTTTTATAAGCTAAATGATGGCTTTTATGCAAAATAATAATTATGAAAACGGTTTTAACCCGTTATTTATTGGAATCACGCAAACACAAATTAAATATTTCAGCAAAGAGGAAAATTAACGAATACAACATTGTACCTATGTTTTAAATGAAAGTAGAAGTTTATTGGCCCGATGAAGTTTTCTTCCACTTTTTTATCTTATGAAGTAATGTCAACGCTGCTTTATTTCTGCATATAAAAATGAGTTAATAAATATATCGATAATAATGGTTTCACTAAACATATGATTTATAGTGATTTGATTTAAATAACGATGGGCAGTGATTTATAAAATGTATATCAGTTTTTAAATACAAAAGCATTTCTATTGTATTCAGTTTAATGTTAATAGCTTTGCGGAATTTCGTAACTCGGAACTCATAAATTTATTATTGCATGAAAGATAAACTTCATTTATCTAAAACCATATAATATTAATTAAGATGGCTATAAATCTACAATTTAATCTCAATTTTTGAAAACCAGATTCTGCTATGTAACTTAACAGGCAGCTGAGCCTGTCTTTATTTACTGTGTGTGAAACTGTTTAGGCTTTTAAAGTTGACGTTAAATTTTTACAATTATTTAACTTATTTATACTGAGCTTTGATTTTAATTTTACTTTTTGCACTTTCAGGTTAGAATATCTAACGTAGCGGCAATAAGAGCATGGCGTCCAAATTTTATATTCTTTATGTTTGATTTAAAAAAATTCAGATAACCACTTCTAGTCTTAAAGTATTCCCTAAAAGATCTTATTTTCGAACTTCAGTTCTACTCTCACTTGAGAAATTTTATTCAAAAACTTTGCAGTTGTAGTTAAACAGCAACGAACAGGCGAGCACCATACTGCCCACGTGCATTGGGTTAGGTACTACCGATGTAAACTTTCAGCTAAACAAAAATTACTTTACGACAATTAAAACTTTTATCTCCTTTATGAATTAAGTTACAAACAAAATTAACAGTATCACCACAAAATCATTAAAGTAGAATAACTTAAAAATAAAATTTTAATTTTTAAGTAAAGTCGAAATAAACCTAAATCAATCTTGAAAAATTTAATCTTGACGAAAATATTAGAAAAACTTTCTAACTTGATTTTCATATAAAATACTTTACTTTGTTAGATATAAAAGTTAGTTTCGTCTTGTTTTTTTTATATAAAAATAAAGTTAACTAAACTCCAAACAACTTGAAGATTAACGAGTATCAAATAACTTCTTTGTAATTAATATAATTAATTAATAACAATTTCGTACCTTTAACTTTGATTTATTTCTTTTAAATGACTAATATGTAAAAGATATCAAAACTGAATCGTTTTTTAACCATTATTTAAAAAAAGTCATCATGAAATTTGACAGAAGTACACACCTAAACTTATCAGTATACAATAAATGATTAATAATAAATTAATTTATTGGTTATTCTGACGAAGGGGCGCATTTACGCTCGAAATCATAATAAAAAAACTATAAATTATATTATCAATTATTTGTAATTCGATGCAGTTTAAAATATCATATCTATTTATTATTGCGAATTAATAACTTACCAATTTAAATAATAATTTTTATTAAACGAAATGTTTAAAATTAATATAAATATAATAATAATACGGTGTTTAAATAGAAACTGGTTCAGACTGCTGATTTTAAACCGGTAGTTAAAAAATTGATGTTCTTTGAATGTGGCCACTTTATTCCTTAATTTACAATTTAAACGCTAGCTTGGATTTGGCATTCAAAATAGGTAAGTATTATCAGCATGTTAACTTCAGTTAAAATAATGAATAAAGCATCTATAATTAAAATTAACCATCCGGACGACAAATTTATTGATTAAGTTGACATTTTTCGACGTAACTTGTAAATTTTTAAATTACAGACAAAAATCGTCCTACGTAACTTGTCAAATTAAAATCATAATTGTATTTACTTATTGT
This sequence comes from Rhagonycha fulva, assembly GCA_905340355.1. NCBI lineage: Eukaryota > Metazoa > Arthropoda > Insecta > Coleoptera > Cantharidae > Rhagonycha > Rhagonycha fulva. The sequence goes on from HG996556.1 coordinate 45,676,591, forward strand.
TACATGAAACCTAACTAACCGTTAAAAAAGCTCAATTATGATTATAACTTGTTTTCTATACATTTTGCAGTCTGTACACCTTCAGTATCTATCGAACATCATCGTCCCTGAAAAATGTGTGCTAGCATTAAATTCATATAGATTGCTCCTTCTCTTCAAAACTGAAACTGAGTGGCATTATAAAACCACAATTCAAATTTTTAGAAGGTAACTAAAGTGAGCAGCCTGTAAACTTCAAAAACTGTAAGTATCTAATTGCTTTTATTATATTATTAAATTTTTTATAATTATTTACCATATTATAAACTAGGTATATGCAAATACGTAAAATAAACTTAAACAATATGCATTATTAATGCTGTTCGAATATTTAAGGCTCAATGCACATTTGCATATATGCAAATCGCAAATTTTCACTTATATACGGTTTAATAAATAAATATCACCTCCAAACATCAAAATTTATAATAAAACGACCGAATTCTGCATATCGGATTTTTAAACATTCAAAAGTTGAAATTAGCAGTTTTTGAAAATATTTGTTTTGTTACAAAAATTAGCAATAATTCATAGAGAAATTAAATCAGTACAGTGCAGAACCGATTCGATTTTCACCTGAAATTTGTTATGCATTCAGATTACATCGATTTCTATTTACTTATTATTTAAAATATTTATATTTGTAACAAAAAGTTTTGAAATAAAATAGGTACATTTCACCGATTCATTTTATACCTAATTTATTATAGTGACAAACTCTTTTTAGTGTCTGTATTAAAATTTTCAAAATTTATGTCAATATAAATTATAAAATCGCGAGCATTTAATAACACAGTGGGTGATCTGTTTATTTAAATAAACTTAATTAAAATATATGGGAGTTCGTAATAGTTTTAAAAATCAAAAAAGAAGAGAAAGAAAATATGAGAAAAGTAAAAATATGAAAAGGTCATGAGAGAATCGTTCATTTAAATGAGACCTGAATTGTTTAATACTTTCAGCGACCATAAGCCTAAGCTGTAAACCATGGAAAATTTACGCGTCACATTCTGTACATTATTTATGATACGGTGCAGCGTCGCGTAGCTTGTTTAGTTTGCAATATTCGTCCGCACTCGACGGGGCGTCTCACTAGAAGCCTCCGTTTGCGTCCTGAAATGAGCTTTCCGACGATGCTATCGTTACTGGATTCAATTTTCACAACGTAACATGGTTAAGAGACAGAATCGTGTCTAGAATATTGACGTAACAACTCATAACGCCTAGGATTTCTAACTAGTTTTATAATCCTTTATCAAGAAAACTCAATCTGCTACGCCAAACTAAACTATAAGTACTTCGTGTTAAAAAATTTAAAGAAACCCATCTCAGAAAATTAACTTTTAAAACAGTAATCTTTTTCGATAATTTCGCAAGCATTTTTATTTTCCAATTGTAATAAATTTGTTTTGTTAGCAGTAATTTTCAATAGGATTGAACAAATTAACAAGTATATTGTGAAAACTAAACTATTAAAATTAATGGTGAGGAAGTTATAACAATTAAACAAAACCACCAAAATTTAGTTTAAACAGAATTGTGTTGAGATTATTCGACTAGAATTTTGATTAACCTAATCAATAAGGTATTGATTACGAATAACTTTAAAGTCACTTTAAGATTCGACATCAAAAGAAACTCTCGGCCCTAAATAATTTACAAGTACTTCCGTTAGTAAACATCCTAAATTTACGATCTGATTTAAACAAAATACAAAGGGGTTCTGCTTAACTTATGATATACGACACCAGAAACTTATAAAGTTTCTAGGAGTTGTTCATTAATTATGAACTTTAAAAATTGCTTAAATCGGCTTACAACAAGGGTAGTTAATGAAAAGGTCAAAAGTTCTGAAAATGATGTTTTAAAATTATTATCAAATAGGGGCTAATCACAGTATTTGACTTGGCATGACCACTGAAATATAACCAATTAAATTCGTTCTATCTTTTTTTGAACAAACAGTAAAATTGCTTAACTTTTGTAAAAGTTATTGAGAAAAATTGAAAATTATAGAAATTGTATAAATTTTCACCAACTTTTTAAACTTCAATACGTGCCAGCACAAAAACTGTAAGTTTTGTAGGAAAAAGAATTAAAACAAAGTTTTGGATTGCGGAATTATGTCTTTAACAAGCTTTGAAAAATGAAAATCGGTTAACTTTTGTAAAAGTTATTTACATTTACGTAAACCGAGAAGCATAAAACTTTAAAATTAGGTGTAGGTACATACAAAAAATATTTTGGAAAACTATTAGATTATTACTTTAAATCGAAAACTTTGCTTTCAAAATTAACCAGTCCAGAAACTATCGATTTTAAGTAAAAAAAATCTCAAAAAGAAAAAGAGGTCGTAGATGTCGAGGAGGAAGTTTAAAATTAATATTGATTGAATTTTAGTTGATTGAATTTTAGGCATTGCTTCTAAACTCTTGTAAAATGGGTATATTTTTTCAATATCTAAAATTGTGTATCTAAAAAATAAGAGTGAAACTAAAATTGATTTAAAACTTTTTCCTCAATCTCTAAATCAATGAATTTCTTTTGCAATTAGCAAAAGAGTAGTTCTATGTTTGTTTTTGGAGAACAATATTTTTTTGGTCTTGAGGATACTATTTTACGTGCCGAATCGTGTAGGACAAGTGGTCCAGCTGTTTTTTGATTTTATTTTTGGCTCTCGTGAGCAAGGATTCTTTTATGCCAGAGCACTGCGCAGTTTTGATCTACTGCGCAAATCTGATGATCGTTGCTAATCTTCTTTGATTATCTGTCTTTGGTTGTTGTTGTCTTGATAAGCAACACCTAGCCTACAAACTTTGTTTTCAATTGAAAGACAGATTACTTAAGAGAAATTTTCCATTATCTTGATGGGCCAGTTTTGCTTGGCGGCACCAACAGTAGCTCCCTCATTAGTTCAGTAGTAGTACCAGCAGCAGTGTTCATTGTGTTTGTGTTAATAGCAGTCAAGTGTTGTTTGTTAATTTAGAACAAGTTTACATTTAATTGGAAAGGAGCGTTTGTCACTAAAAAATTTGTAAACTTATCCAAGCTCGAAGTAAGTATTTTTATTTTTTACCAATTCAAGCATAACGACGTATCATTTTGGGCTTTTACATTCAATTTTTGGGTAACCATGAGATGTTTTGTTTTATTGGTGGGAGCACTTTTAAAAACCGCCTAGTCAATTATTTTACAAATGTGTGTATTGTTTTGCACAGTATTCATACAATTAGAGTTTTATTGTAGCTCCCTCAAACTACCATTCTCTCAGAATTCACGACCTCGTTTTTCTCAAAAAAACAAAGAGCTACGAAATGCGACAGAATTTAGATCTTTATCTTAACATCAACACCTAATTATATTGATAGAAAAACGACGATAGTGGGCTGCATTAAACTGCACTTCTAATAACTTGAATTGTTTTCAAAAACGCTTAGTCGTACAAATTTGGGCTAAAAAGTTTATAATAAAAGTTGTAATAAGGAGTCGAATGCTGAAAAGTCGGCATCCCGGGTAGTTTGCTCCAGAATGTCCAGAACGCCAAAATTTTAAATAGCACCGTAAGTCGAAAATTACACTATTGAGAAGATCTTTAAAAAATAAATAAAAAATAATTTATTGAAATTATTAAATTTAAGTATCAAAAAATTATAACAAACTTAATTTTGAAAGTCTTTATTTAAAATCTGGCTACTGTGTTAGACAATGTCACAATTATCTGTAATTGTCATCCTTCTATCGTAAAATCACTCGCTGCTCAAATTGATTATTTATTTATGTTAATTGATAATTTATTGCTTATTATTGATAAGTGTTTGTCAATACAGTAAAAATAAGTTTAAGTTAAAATTTATTTTAATAAATTTAGTTTACCTAAAGACTTGATCGACTTGCTGGAAAATTTTGCTTTGCAGTGAGAGAAAAAATGTGGTTTCAGCAAGATGGTTGCCCCGTTCATTTCTCGTTAGTTACCAAGAATACGATAAATCAACTATTTTCAAATAGTAGGTATAAATACAAAGTAAAAATTAACGATTTGATTTTAATAAAAAATAACGGTGATTTTTAAATATTAATAATTGTATTCTAGAAAGCCGTTCCAAAAAGTCGTATCAAAACTGCTTCTTCGACTTTCATTAGTCATCTGTAGGTTTGGGATTTGAGATCAATAACCTCTCATTTCACAATTTCCGACCTCGCCACTTCGTAGGTCGCTCGCAAATCCTCCTTATCTAAAATTTCCTATTTTTCCCTCTCCTATCTTCCAAGAAAGAGGCGTCACATCAAAATTTTTACAAAAATTAACCAAATCCTAAAACATTTGCATCATCCCCCTGGTTTTTAAAAGTGACCTACGACCTTACATTAGTTTTTTCTGATTCAAACACAGAGGAGAACGTTTAGAAAAAAAACTAAGCTTCAAATAATTTCAAAACAAATTTGTACTCTTCTATCCACCTTTCTCCACCGTTCAGTTCAATATATCAAATTTGCATCCCTGAGCCTTCATGTTGAAAAAATTTAATTTGAGTATATTTCAAAATTATTTTAATCCACAGTCGTGGAGTGATGTGACCGCTGGTTGAGTTACAGAGAGGAAATTCTGGGTTCAAATCGCGGACCTCGCAGCATTTCTTAGCTCGGCCTTCCAATGGACATCTGCATCAAGGCTGTGGTGAAGTGCTAATAACCCAGTAGTTGATGCACTTCAAGACCCCCAGCCACAGGATTCTTAAAAAAATCAACCCCCAGCCACGGGGGTTAAAATTTAAAAAAAAAATTATTTTAAAAATACTTATAAAATTCAAGATCTACGCAATTGGAAATATAAACTTACAAAGTAACATAAATGAAATGTTAAAGTAAATTAATTTTAACTCCAAGTTATACTTACTCTATGCTTTTTTTGTCTTACAATTTCAATTTGGTTATCTGGAATTCTTTCAACTGTATTAAGCTTAATTTTCGTGCCTCTGTTTATTCTTTCGTATGATCATCCAAGAGCGTTTTCATTGGTCCAATGACATTGACAAAAAACATTTAACCAACAGACAAACGTACAAACGTATACATGAAAATTGAGCTTCACGTGTTTCTTTTTCTTCTTAGTCGTAAACTTCTTAACAGAAACGTCGTGGCTTTTTTAACAAAGGCTTTTCTAGCAAATTGCACCCCGATGGTTTGCCATTGCCTTCTGAGAGGAGAGAGGGTCATAATAAAGTTGGTTAAATTTTTTAGCCAGATTGGAGATCGATCCTAGAACATCTGGCTTTATCATTTGTAGCTTTTATCTTCTTCAGTCTATCCCCGTCCACTCCTGAACGTAAGCCTTTCCAATTTCTTTCCATTCTCCTTTGTTTTCAGCCGCCTGAAACCATAGTCTTTCCGCAACAATCTTTATATCGTCTAGCCACCTCTGTCTGGCTACGTGTTTCACACACTTCCACTTTAGCTTTGCTACTCACTATGTTATGTCCACCACTCCTGTTCTGTTCTTTATTTCTTCTTTTCTGATTTTTTCTTTCAAACTAACTCATAGTATTTTTTGCTCCATTGCTCGCTGCGTTGTTTTTAGCTTCTCCGCTTTTGCTTTGGTTATGGTTATGATTGTCGTCTCCATCCTTTTATCCGAATTTTTGGATTATCGAATATGTAGCTTAGTTTTCCAAATGCAGCCTATATTTATTAAAAAGTAATAAATATTAAATATTCACATGGCAACCCATGTTTCCATCTTCTGGTACCATCTACTAAATTAAAGGGTGTTGCAAAAATATTGAATCTTGACCTTGGATCAAAGTTTGCAAAATTTTGGATCTTTAAATTCCATCTTAAATTTTAAAGCACAGTTCAGAAATAAGATTCAATATTATTTCAGTACTTACATCGCATCAAATACCTACGTTTTCCACGCAAATGTTTGTTATTGTTATTATATATTTCGATGACGGCTACAAACGTTACTGAAAGCTCAGAAACTCATAATTGATTATATTATGCCCAATAAACTCAAACTGTTTAAATTTTAACTAATTATTAATTCAACGAGTTCAAAACTTATATTTAATTACATATATAATTTATATAATCTAAATCTTAGACCTAAATTTTGGTCTAAATTTAGACCAATTTAATTTCAGCACCATTCATCGGCTGCGTTTCACGTTTATGAAAATAAAATCAGTTAAAAATTTTTACAGCTGCTGATTTAAAATTGTAGTTTTTAAAAAATCAATTTTGTTTAACAGTTACAGTTAGTAATAATTTTATTATTTATAAGTTTTCATCTAAATATTAATGCTCATTTAAATTTAATTAAAAATTACAAGTTTAAATAAAATAATGTACCAACTATTATTGTAATTACATACATACAAAGTAATAAAATATGTGCGAATAAAATAAATTTTGTTTATAGAAAATAACTATATATCACATTTATGGCAAAACAAATTAATGTTTTAATAATTATTCACTTCATATTATAATCAGATTTTTTTAATTAAAAATCATCACCTAAGAATCTGCCATAATAAAATATTTAAATGTTACCTCACATATAGAAATGTTTTCATGATGAGTATTATACAACATTTTGCTGTAACATTGTTTATTTTAATGAAACTTTTAATGATCTTTTTATTTATTTATTTTAAAATGAATCTTTGAATTTTAATAACTTTGTGCATTTTTGTTTCTAAAGTACGTAATATCTCATTTTACTTACACTTTGTCATATTTTATAAAGTTTCTAATCCCAACTGATGGGTACTTGGAGTGCTTATATACATTATTATTGCATTTTCGTTAACAACGTCTCTTTACATTACCACACTTTTATACAAAACAAATTTTTATTAAAACTGTTAGTTTTTGATTAATTTTGGCATCGTTAAAATACGGAAATGGAATTTATTTTAATCCCTTCTCACTTAAATTAACAGTTAAGTAAGCATTGCCTACTATAGCAACTATTTTGTTAATCCATTCATACGCGTCCACTTATAAGTTGCAAATTTTAATCTAATCGGTTCTAAATCTCAATAAATAAAGGACTAAATATGAGATTTGATTGTAAAATCCTTATTGATTTGGGAAAAATGTTTATTTTTTTTTACTTTTAATCGATTTGGTTAATTTTACAATTTCAATATTTTGTCAGTTATTTGTTTAGTTTTCAGCTCCATACCATTTATTCTATATGTGAGATGTCATCATTTTTAGAAGCTTTCTAGATAAGTGAGTCATTTAATTTGACCCCTCCCCAGTGGACACTTTAGAAAAAAATAATTTTACATTTATAATAGTTTTTTCTCTCTTCTTCGTTGGCTGACCACACCAAACCTTATATTGAACCTAATTTGAATCACTTGTCTTGAACGAGTGCTGTGGTGAAAAAACTAACTAAAGTTTGTGAGTTTATCTAAAAAACTGAAAGTAGGTGTGATACCAAAATTACACAAGTGCTCTTTTTAGCTTAAAATGCTACAAATATTAGGTACTTCTAGAAGTAAGTATAATTTGAATCATTTAAAAATATTTATTATACACGACGCAATCTGGACTTGTTCAAGACCCTTCATTTTAAGCTACAAGAGAGTCACCTTAACATTTAACAAGTAAAATCCAGAATTACAGAAGTCAAAATTTTTGTGTATAATAGGTCAAATGTAAAAATAAGAACAATATTTTCAATTTCTCACCTGAATTTCCTCAGATCGTCGGTAACATTGATGGTTTTTCTTTCAAATTGTCTTCCAGGTGAAGTAAAAAACAAAACTGCACAAATTAGACAATAATAAGTTCATCCATCTGAATTGTTATATTCCATTTATCTGGACGGAAAAAATAGTTTGAGTTATATCCATCCAATATTGTAAATATATTTATAAAAAATGCCAATTTTGGTACCCGGAAAATTACAGTTTTTAAGATCCATTTTGTGAATTTAAAATTTCTTAGAAAATCTCCCGTGACCTTTTAATATCCATTATAAAGTAGACTTTATAAGAGGCTGTTGCCTTACTAAAATGTAGAAACCAAAAGTTTAATTTATGTTATCCTACGTTTGAGTTGAATATAACAATGAAATAAGTAAAGCAGGTTAATAATGTTTGATTTTCCCCTTTTACTACATGTTTTTCATTCGTTACAGATTAGGAAAATTTATAAATCTAGCAAATATTTGCTAATATTGTTAATGACTAATAATATTTTGCTTTTCAATAAATTATTTTACCATGATTTTAGTTCCAACTGAAATAACAATAAGCTACTGATTTAAAAATGCAATTATAACAAATTTACCAAAAACAAACCTTAATAAATAAGTAATTTTGGTTGTGAGCACTAACATTATCGGTCATATTTGTAGTTTCATAATTATTGTAAAATTAAAAATTAGATTAACCGAAAAGATGAATATTCTATTTAAGGTCCACTTAAATCCGAACCTTTACTTCTGGTTTAATTTCACTTTGATATTTTTTATGATACTCGCAAAATTTTAATATATTAGTTAAATGAGCCATGCTGAAAAATTCCCATTTTACGTAAACTATAAAAAATGTTGTTAATCGATTGTTACAGAACAAAAAAATTAAATTTTGTAATTCTAATAAATAGTTAATTACCGTTTTCAGATTACTCACCATAAACACACACACAAATTAATCACACCTTAAAGTTTTTCAAATATTTCTTATTAATATAATCTCAGTATGTCTGATTAATTGCATCAATAAAGGTGTCGATCTGTGTTTCAATTTATTTAATGTATTGTGTAAGTAAAATTAATTCTTTTCTTATATTATTTTATAATCAAATCGTAATTGATTTATTGTTGTTATTATTATAACAACCTTAAATGTCAACTATTTTATTATATGTGTAAACAAAAAATATAATTATATTTTTGTATTTTTAGCGCCTAAGTTATAGTACACCATTCTCTAAAAGTTAATCTAAAAATTTCATTCCTTTCAATATTTTTGAGCTTTGTGAATTTTTTATTTTTAGTAGTTACCTTATGATCTACCACGGTTTCCAACTTTGGTTTCCTTTTCAGTTTTATTTTTAATTTTAGCTAATTTTACGAACGGTAAAATGAAACAAATGTCAGCAACTTCTTTGATTAAAAATGGTTTTTGATCTCATAATTACAATTTTAAATTTGTCTAAATTACTTTATACCTTTTAATTTGCCGTGCGTGGGAAAATTCTTTGTAAGAAATTTTAAATATTAAAATTAGTCCACTGGCTTATCTACATTTGAAAACGTAAAAAGTAATAACTTTTTCTAAATTAAAGGAAAAGTGAAAATTACCTACAGAAATCTTTTCAATAAACTCGGTAATTTTTTTGAGTAATCAGCCGAATGATGTTTCTATAACTTGCTTTTCACGCTTTATCTATTTTCAATTTGTCTGAAAAAACATAAAACAAAATCAGCTTTTTTTTGAAACAATGCAGGTTATAAAAACAATATTTTGGTGAAACTTAATCTATAAAGTGCTTTATGATTTCCAATGAAAAAAATACAATATTAGGTAATTTTTAACAATTCGAAGAAATTATTGGTTAGCTAAAAATATTATGCTTGTAAAACAAGATAACGGAAATTCGTTTCTTGAAGTGGCTCTAAAATTGTTAAGTTAACAATTTTAATTAATGTCCTGCTTAAGTTACTGTAATATAATTTATTGATAAATAATTAAATTAATTATTGTGTTCATGCCATAATCTCGACAACAATTTTATACTTAATCGGTTTTTAATTACTTTCCATCATTCGAGTTCAGGTTTTCAACAATTCGTACCAATACAATACCATTTTAGCTGGGTGTGTTTGTTCATGCCTATCAAAAATAAGAAAACTGTGGCTGGGTCAGTACCCCACTTGATCTTCGTGATTGGACAACAAAAGTCAAATTTTTGGGTTATTTTAGTGCTAAAAATTCGTGAAAACCTTGAGGGGGGCAGTATTTTTTGCTTGGTCAAAAACTACAACTGTGACAAACGTTAAAGACAGCTATCCTTTATATACATCTTCGGATTGTAAATTTACCATGTACTCTTTAGCTTGCGTGGTTGTCTTCCAGAAGACTGTAGAAAGATATTTAACGGGCACCAGATGTACTTTATCTGTTCTATTTTGATTTTCAAGCTTTTTGACCTACTATAGCGCCATCTCTTGAGTGGTATTTTTGACACACATTCCATTACCGGTAATGGTATTTCTCAATTTTACCAATTAATTTTTTTTCAATTTTAAACAACTTCGACTTTTCTTTGTTTTCAATTTTAATCTTCACTTTACTTTCATTTTATCACTTAATGTGTAACTTTCAAATCGTAGCAAAAGCTCCGGCTTAGTTGAAACACAAAGGACGAATCGCTATGCACTTTAATCTTACAATAAAAAACTAACATCTAGGATGTTTATTATATAGAAAGTGCTTAGAGCTACTCAGAAAAGTAAGTCGCAATTTTCTCGATGAAAACGGTAATTCTTCAAATATAAAGCTGACAGAGAAAAAAAATACGCAATAATCTAGAGAAGCAAATAAAAAATTAGAACTTAAATTGTTTTTTATCTGTGCTGTTGCCTCGACGTTCCACTCGATGTTGGTGGTTGGCTAGCTAGGATGTTATTTTCAACCCAGTATCAGAGTTAAGTAGCTCTTAAGTTATTCGCAGGTTTTTAACACATTTTAAGCCACTCTTTCTAAGTTCTAAAAATGTTCCGGAAATTCCAAAATGTTTGTTTACAAGTTCAAGTTAATCTGATTTTCTGGGTATCGTTTTATGGTATCCGAGGTGTACTTACATTTTATATTACATTATAATAAATTCCTTACTTAATTTTAAATTTATTGTATAAACCGTGTTTACCAGCTTTACACTGAATTAATAATTAATATCTCTTTGTTTCGTGGCATCTAAACGACACCTTTAATACATTCATAAACTCTGTTCAGCATTATATTATTCTATTTTAAAATTAAGGCCTACGCTAGTTTACTATGCAAGAGAGCGCATTTTGAATCGAATGTAATCAAAAATTCTATTCCGGAAATCAATTTCTTCTACGTGTAGAATTGCACTATTTCTCATCAGCAGGGTATTTTACTGCAACCATATTTTATTTTCTCAACAATGCTATTGCATTTTTTCAATTGGATGGTAGCAAAACATGTAATAATATGTTGGTTTATCAATCAAAAATGCAAGCGATGATATTACAATACTAATTAAATAAATTACACTTGCTTTGTTTTATAAATCCTGTTAATAAAAGTAAATAATACCACACTAAAATCGAAGACAGATCAAATAGGTATTACATTAAATTTAATCTTAGTATTAAAGTTTCATAAATCATAATTCGTAATTATATATTTTATAAATTTCAAGTAGGCAGCTCATTTTAATAAGATCAATTTAATTTAGAATTAACAACGAATTCAAAGATAAAATTAAGTATGCATAAAATTTAACTTAATACGAAAATTTGATCTTTGCCAAACAAAGTTTTTCATTTGTCCAATTATCTGAATTATATTAAAATAATCAAATATTTGAGATTAAAGAGCCTATAAGCAAATCAAATAAAATTATGTTTAACAAGGACGTTAGAATTCAAGTCTGTAATTTGGAGGTAAAATTAAAAATTTATGTTACATGTTCAACAAAGGATCAACTTACAATGTCAAAATTATTTAGGATCTCTCAATAGAAAATTAATTAAGTTTTAATTTTCTATTTTCGAAGTATTATTTTAATCAAAATGATTAAATTAAACCAAAATTATTGACAAATAAATTATTAATACAATCAATTCATAACATTGAGTTTACTAATTTCATATTTCAGGCAAAAATTATTTAACTGTGAAATTAAACATACTCAAGAAAGATGTTTATAAACTTTTGAAATTGTTATTTTGATTTTTTTAAACAATGAATAATTATTACATTGTTAAGATTGGAATAATAAAATTTATTTTATTTTATATTTTCAACAAAAAATCAACTTACAATATCAAGATTACTTACAAACTCAATCGTAAATTAATCAAGTTATCGTTTCTTAAACAAAAACGATCACATAAAAAATGATTTTATTATTTCAATTTTATTAACGGTTATTATTTTTAAAGCTCCTTGCTCAGCTTATCTTCTCGATGGTTTTATACAGAGTGTTGTGCAAGACAATAAAATATAATACCAATATATGCAGAATATTGTTTTTTGTTCGGATGAATATATTCGGGGAAGTTTGGGGATATGGAACCCCCAAGTATAGACAAAGTTACGAGATCAAATTTGCTAAGTGCGAGTTGAAAAACAATAAAGTTTTAAATAATTTAGTAGTAAATAAATAAGTTACTAGCAATCTTCTATGTCTAAAACGTTCTATTGCATTTCTGCTTGGTCGCTCATTTATTTCCATCCTTAAACTATTTCCAGTGCGGCCGTTAGGCCGCACAACCAGAACAATCTAGAAACCGCATAAACACTTCTTTATCACAAACAAAAAATGATATTTTAGTTGTAAATTTAGTGTTGTACTTTATACTAGATTGCCCCCGGTTGTGGCCACACTGGATGAACTACCAATCAAAGATGCAAGAGAGAGAGTTAAGGACAGAAGTAGAGTTTTCTACCACATTCTTTTGTTTACAATTTATAATTATTAGTCGATGAAAATGGTCACTATAAGAATTTGCTTTAAACAGACAGACAGACCAAGCTGTGATTTTCATTAAGAGTGTACATTGACTCGTGTTTTAAAGGGGATTGCAGCCCATTATTGCGGGGTGGTAAAATTAAAATGTGACAAAATGCGTGCAAGACCGGGGGTCTGGGGGGTATGGAATACCCCCCAGCTACTAGGAAGCAGCATAACATATTTTCAAAATCGATAACGACGCAAATTTGAACATTTAAAGTCATTTTGTTGTTTAATTGAAAATTAAAATGGGAGTAGGACTGGGGCGTCTAACATACCTCCCAGTTAGAAAAAAAGAATAATATTTTATACTCCCCAGACACCTTGGTTTTTAGTTACCTTTCTAAAAAAATATTCCTGCAGTGAGGAAGCAACAAATCCACTTTTCAAAATTGATAATGACGCTCTAAATCATTAAACGTAATTTTGTGGCTTAGTTAAAAATTAAAATGTGATGAAATGCGTGAGACCGGGAGGTTTGGGGGTATAAAATTTGGAATTTAAAAAAAATTTGGCCATTTACTCTAAAAATTTAATAGTTTTGCTGCTATGACATTTAAAAGTACAAATTAAATAAACTGCATAGAAAAAATTTTACCCAGGGAAAATAACCTACGGGTGCAGGTAACTTTGAGATTTGGAAGAGAGGAGCTTTATAATTGAACCTATTGCTCCGTGAATATAATTTTAAAAAGTAATAAGTGCAAACCGGGAGGTCTGGGTGTATAAAAGACCCCCCAGCTTCACAAGAAAAGTAAATTATAAAATTATACTTTAGTTTTAAATTTAGTGTTGTACTATATATACTGGATTGCCTCCGGTTGTGCGGTCTAAAGGCCGCACTGCATGAACGACCAATAAAAGTTGCGAGAAAGAAATAAGGGCAAAAGTAAAGTTTTCTGCTATACCCTTTTGTTTACAATTTATAATTATTAGTTGATGAAAGTGGTCATTATAAGAATTTGCTAGAAATCTCCTCCGTCCTTGTTTCATTGATAAGTGCGCCTCTGATTGCTTTGTTTATTTATTTATTTATAGCCAAGCCCCCGATTGGATCATTTCGGTTAGTGGTTCGACTAAATTCTATTTCTATGACCTGATCATTTTATTTTCATCCAGTATTAGTCTCCTTTAAGTTTTTAAAGATTGCATTTTTTTTCATCTCTTGATACTGTTCCGACTTTGACTCTATAATAATCTGCTTTTTTACTTTTTCACGTGGTTAGGAAACCTGAACGAATAAAAGATTACTTGTTGACGATGGTATGTTTATGTCCCTATCTAGAAATTGCTAATTAAAAATATCTTTTTTTAAATTTACCACAATTTTGTGCTAATTATGCACTAGGATAGGCAGAACATAACGTCCAATAGTCAAGTAATTTTATCGATTTTATACTGTTATTGGGTGACCCTCACTCTTTTTCTACAACTTATAATTTGCATGAAAAAAGTGGCACTTAATTCTCCAAAGGAAGCTTAATTGTTTTAAAATCTACTACCCAACAACAATCAATGGCATCATTTCGAAAATTGCAAATCGTTGCAGCACAAAATTAAAGTAGGCACAATATTTCATTTAGAAAAGGTACACAGGTGGTCGAAAATTGTTTTATATAGCACTTATGTAAAGTTAATCGTAATTTACAAGGTGTCTCATCAATCTTTTGTTCATTCTTATTGTAATTGGTATGGGTGTTGCACTTGATTACTGTTAAAATTAAATTATTCATTATTTCATTATTAAAATTCATGATAAGCTTTTTTTATTTCATGAAATTTTAAAACTCGAGCTAATTTGATGTTTTCAATAACTAATTTTTGATTTTCAATATAGAATACCTTGGTACATCCTATGTAATTACTCAAATTTATTAATTTATGGTTAACAAATTAACGCGTATTTCTCCATTTTCTCGAATTACTTTGTATCTATCAAGCGAATACTTTGAATTGTTTCTTTACCATTAAATAATTTATTTCTTTTCTTATTCTGATATGTAAACTTTCTCTCACTAGTAAAAAAAGGTAAAATATTTCATGACTAGTGATGAAAAGTAAAGGTTGGTAAGCCTAATAAAACAACTCTGCTGTAAAATACTTTTTAAATCCAAAAGAGGGGGGGGAAGTTGTATTTTATAAAAGTAATTTAAGCAATTCTCAAAATTTTATCAATCTCAGTAATACATCAATCACATAATTCGCGAGTTTTTCGAGCATATACTTTACTTAACTAATTAGTTTTACTTAGTTCTTTTTTAAAGCTCTCGTTAATTAATTGAGAAGTTGGCGTTTCTTAATCATTTCGTGGATTAATAATAAGGAAGAAGAAAAATCCAAATAGGTATTGTTATGTGGCAATGATAAAACGTTTAATAATCTGGGAAGTAAATACGCAAATTTAAATCCCGTGTAGTCTACAATTATGCAAATAACCAAAATTGAAATGAATTTAAATAATTAATATATTTGAGGTAAATAACTAAATTTAGTCATTGAAATAAATTTAATAAATTTTTGTGTCATTTCCATTTATTAATCATGTCCATCTTGAATATTTTCATTACATTAACTGAACAACTGTAAAACTGTTGAAAAGTTTTGAAATGTTAGCTTAAGTAAAACTTTTAGAAATTCATTTGAATAAGGAAAATCAAATTTATAACAAAATTAGAACTCTTATCGTATAAAATAATCAATACAACAAACAGTGAATAATTTATATTCCGAGGGTAGTCACCAAAAAATAGGGTCTCACCTAATATTAAGTAATTAAATAATTCGAAATCAATATTAATCGGAACAAAAAAATCAATCTTTTCAGATAAATGGAGACGAAATACAATCAAAGGTGGTTAGTGGTTATTGTGGTAATGGAATTATCTTTAATTGCTGGAACGTCTTCGTGCGAATCTAACAGAATACTTTTACGTGAGTATAAATCATTCTTATTTTATTAAACATTTCAAACTTCTCGAGCCTATAAAAGTTAAAATATATTTAGCAAAATGTCAAACTTAATTGATTTTAAAAAATAATAAGATTCCTCTGGTGACTTAAAATGTTTAGAAACGCAAATAATTGAAATGAATCGATATGTAAATTTGACTGAAAAAAGTTCTTTAAATTTTAATGGGATCGTATATGGTAAAAATTTAATCCTCTATAATGTTGTAATAAAAGTTTGAGAATACTTTTTGAAAAGTATCACGATTTTCGCACGTGTATTATTAAACAATAAGCTGCCATAAAAACGTATATAAAAAATATATATTTCTGTTTGTTTGCTTTAATTTCTACTTTTCCAAAGAAAACTTGCCCATCGTAAAGTTCCTTTTCCCTATAGGCAATAAATTACTTTACAGGCAGAAGAAAAGCCATGGAAAAATAGGAGATCGCCAAAAGTAAAAATGCTTTTAGCAGGTTGCCTGCCACGTAGCTGACAAGCGCGTTATATTCTTTTATAAGTTTAAGAGTTTTGTTTAAAGGTTCCCTTTAGGAACGTGCACCACTTTATTACGTTAAACGTCTTTAAATAAGTAGCAAATACAAGTATCGCCACCTTTCTTTATTTTATCATAAACTAAATTTGTAGACTTACAACGTTCGCGCATTTACTTCAAAAAACTTAAAATTCTAAAAGCACCAACTATTTATTTTACAGGATCAGGACCAGTCTCAGAAAGAGAGAAGTGGATTATCGTGAATACACATAACCTCCTTAGGCAGCTAGTAGCCTTCGGAAAAGTTCCAGGACAACCACCAGCTGCAAATTTACAAGCAATAGTAACTTTTCCATTTTTAACTTTTATTTAAATTCATAAACCAATTTTTATTTAGGTATGGGATGATCAATTGGCAGAGAGAGCACAATATTGGTCCAGTACTTGTGGCTCAGAACAACACGACGAGAGCAGAGGTTCATGTAAGATACTACGAGAGAAAGGGCAACATTGAGACATTTGTTTTCGAAAAGCACCATGCAATTTTTTTCCTGAAAAACCATGTATTAATTTTTCATATTCGAACACGCCTCGATAAATTTTCTCTATGTTTATTTAGTTATTTATTATTACTAATGTGACATTCGTTTTCTCTTACAATGGAAAACGGAAATACGTCCATAAAAAAAAATTAATTTTATTTGATTAGTCGGTTGTTCAGTTCATATATTTTCCAACGTTTATTGAAAAATTTGCAGCTACAAATGTTTAAAAACTACTTGGAAAATATTTAAGTTATGTACGAGGTTTGTTCAGAAACTAAAATCGTAAATTTTTTTTTATTTAAAAAAAAAATAAGAAACTGATACAATACAACACACAGCATCCACAAATGTTCTAAATGGCCCTCTCTCCTCTAACTTTTGTGGATAAAAAATAAGTCATGCATTTCAGTCGGCCCCGATTCAGTCGGCCAAAATATTGCAACTTTTTGGACAAGTAAACCTCCCACATCTATAATCGATGAAATATCCGACTTTGCAAAAGCGATAAAAGATTGGTTTCGTGAATACGCTCAATACCAATTTGGAGTCATTTATGGAAGTAGTTCTGAAACAGGTCATTACACTCAGGTAAATTTGGAATTGTTGGTCTACTAAAAAGTGAATCGTTTCAAAATAAATTTTAGTTGGTGTGGCACAACACTAATCGTGTAGGATGTGGATATTCATTTTATTACGATGCGCATAAAGGATATACCAAAGATTACATTTGCAATTACTCACCCAGGTAAATTTTGGAATAGTTTGATAGAAATCAAAGGTTTTGGTTTTCAGCGGAAACGTAATAGGTCAAGTACCTTATGCAGTTGGACCACCAAATTGTTGGAGATATCGCATGTATCCATCCAGATTATATCAAGGGCTCTGTGGTACGAAATATAAAATTTCAACTTTCATGTTTAAGTTACTAAAAAAAAATATTTTTAGAAAAACCCATAGGATTCACAAAAAATATTCATATTCTTGGCGATGACAGTTATTACAATGATGCAATACCTTATTATACAATGCAAAAATAATACGCAGATGGGCCAAACTGTCTCTAAATTAAATTCGTGAATATTAAAAAAAACTTTGTTTCATTTCTACCTTTAATATATTCCAGGAAGATTATTTGTCGAAGATTTGCAGAGCATCAGCCTTTTTCATCCACTGCTGAACACTTACAAAAGGAAAAGATGTTTTTTCGAAAAATACAATTGGGATTAGCACAAGCGTCGACAGGTCACTCAAAACATCAGTGGTAAAAGTAAAATCAAGTAAACCCAAGAAAAATTTTTTTGAATTTTTATGGGTAGTGTTTGGGCCCCATATAATGTTTTTAAATTGCAAAGATTTTGCTCCCAGGCCCAAAATTTGAAGTTACGCCGTTGCGTTGATGGCCATTTTATTATTCTATACAGGGTGGCCCTTTGAAAACGAAGCAGACGGGATTGTGACCAGCAGAATTTTTTTTAAGAAATGCAAAAACACGTCAATTTTATCATCGAGGGTGACAACTTTTGCTACCAATGTCACTCCCGTCAAAAATCAACTTATCCAAGCGTTTTTCTCTTTTTTATTCTTAAATGTCTTGAAATATCGAATTTATTTCGCATTTTGCAACTTCAATTTTTTTGTTGAATAATTGATAAAACTATAAAAAAAATTATAGCACTGAATTCAGGAAAGAAAGACCTTTCAAATAAGGTGTTACTTGCCATACCATCCCTATTAACATTTCAGGGGTTGTCATGACAGCGCGAAGAGATGAAACAATACGGGAGCGACATTGGTTGCAAAAGTTGTCCCTCTCGATGATAAAATTGATGTGTTTTTGCATTTCTTAAAAAAAAATTCTGCTGGCCACAATCCCGTCTGTTTCGTTTTCAAAGGGCCACCCTGTATAACATATTTTGGTGTGCAAGGTGCAAAAAAACTCATTTAAGATTGGTACAAACGTCTCAAAGTAGTTAAAAAACAGAGAGAAATTTTAACTTTAATCGTCAATAAAAGTACCCAAAATGCGCTACTACGAATGCGCCAGTGATACATTGAACGAGATCTATTGTAAAACGTGCGGAAAAAATCGTATTAAATATTTTTTAATAGGTTCTGAGTTAAACTTTGTAGACATTTCTGTGTATTATTGACCAAAATGATAAATATTTATTTTTTTATTAAATACATAAAACATAAATTTAATTTCAAAGTTCGTTAAGAAAAGTGTAGAATTTTCCGTAGTTGTGAATTCATCAATGTTAGGTTAACATAGAAATAAACAGCCTACTGTAAAATTAACAAAATGTCGCTTATGCCATTTTGCCTGAAAGGTAAAACGCATCTGGGACTGTCACAAACGTAGCCCAAAAACGTCAAGTAAATTAATGTAATTGACGATAAAATGCTAAATATCATACTTCACAAAACCCAACTGTCAATAAAATTTTCTCACCGAAATTCGTTAAATATAAAAGTGAACTTTGATCGTCCATAAAATCAGGGACGTGTCCACCAAGTTTCTTCAGAGAGGAGCAATCTCAAATTTACCAACTAAATTAATTCAAAATTGTCAACTATTTGTAAATTTAGACAAAAAAATTGTCAAATTGACCAACTTTCGAGTGTTTTCACCAACTTTCTACAATATTGGAGGGCGGGGGGGAACTGCTCCCCCTTGGGCACATCCGTGCATAAAATCTTAAATCTGACAAACAACAACTGAGAAATTGGAATGGTGGGCCAATAAGGTTATTAACTCATTTTAAAGATTGGTACTCTAGTAATCCAAATCCTAAACATGGGTAACAGCGATATTTATTGCAAATCAGTGTCTCACTGGCGCATAGCCTGTAGCCCATGATAGGGAAAACTATAGACCCATCAAAATCATTTGTGGCTTTTTTAAAATTACAGAGAAAAGCTTGTTCACCGTAGACTGACGGTTATAATTACGTTACATTAACGCACCTCTCATTGGTTCATTTATTTATAACTCGGGGAAAAACCAATTTGAAATGAGCTATTTTAATGTAATGATTCCATGATAGACAAATGCCAGAAGAGCCATTTGCCGTATTAAGTTTTAAAACTTTTTAAAAGAAGTGTCACCAAAGGCCAAACAGTCATATCAATCGCCCAATAGAAGGTTAAAGAACACTTCTAAATTATTCTTCATGTCATCTCAAATACCTACCAAATCCAATGATGTAATTTTATTCATAACCCATATTTTTCCCCATCCTTTATTGCTATCCTAATGATTTTGCAAAAACTGTTGAGTTAAGTATATAAAATAGATAGAAAGTATAAAATTTTCTTCAAAATAATTTTTATTTGGATTGATTGGGCAAATGATTATTTTCTGCAAAAGTTAAATTTAGCAAATCATATGCAAAAAATATTGTAGGGAGGCCAAAATTCCTTAAGGGAGAAACATGCAATGGATTCCATGGTTTCATTAGCCCAAAATACGAATTACACATCCTTCACATGAATTTGTGGTTTACAAACTCACCAATTCGCCTCTTTAATCTAGGCAAGTTGTAAAGTAGGTCCATTTTAAATGTCCAAGTACATGTAGGGAATTTGTACATTCTTATTATATTCAAAAATCATTCGCAGGGTATCCAATTCATTGGTTTATTCTCTTTGTACTTACCCATAACAATGGAATGTAAAACTTCTTATATGAAACCATTTGAGAAAGAACTAACAGAATTTTACTACATCATAACAAGATTTTATGGATTTCAGTTACTGGTTTATTAGCAACCATTATAATATTACGTTGACGTTTTATATGTTGGTAATAAATTTCAAGACAGCCATATTACCACTTCCTTAGCCATTCCATTGAATTTATCAAAAATAAATTAATTCCATTCTTATGCATATACACATTTAAAAATTATGTTGGGTAAGCGAGAGCAAAACTTAAATATTTGAACCCAAGAAGTTTTGTAAAAAAATTATGAAAAGAAACAGGAAATTAAAAAGTAATAAGCTTTGACTCAACAAAACAAGCAAAGCTTAACCAAAACTGAATGACTTAATCTAAACGTGTAAAAAGCATTTTGCTAAGTATAACAACATAAAATTTAGAGTTCTTGAATTCTTAAAGTCATCATGACACAAATTGCAGCTCAGTATCTAAATAAATAAACATTTCCTTCCAACACTTCAATGGCCATTTCTAAATGTGGATTGATGACAGAGATAACCAAATATTCATTATCGATTCGAGTCGACTATTTTACCCTAGAAAAATTAAAAATTTATTATATAGACATCCCTAGAGGTGATTGACCATACCAATCAATCATAAACCTGTCTATATTTTATTTCTAAATCAAGTTTCTGAAGTAACTTGGTTAAACTTGAATCTTTTCACTGTAAAAAATAGAAAGAAAAAAAAATTAAAAAAAAACTTTTTAATGAACTCAATAAAACATAAAATACAAAATTTAAAAATCGGCATCTTGGCTGGAAACAACTCCATCTGGTTTACTTGAAGTTGAGCTATCAGAATTAGACGACAAGCGTTTCCTTTTTGATTTTTGCGAGATAATTTCATCATTTTCTGACTCACTTAACATTTCGTTATCTCTCTTCCTTGAAACTGACTTACCATCATTCCCAACATTATCAAGATTTTCGTCTTCTTCCTCATCACTTTCCAAAATTCTATTATTCTTTGGTTTTGTTACAGAAATGGGATTAGTTTCGTCGTCATTTTCACTATCACTGCCCAAAATTACATTCTTCCTCCTGGATTTAACCTGGGAACCACCATCATCTGAATCCATTCCACCACTCTCTTGAGTTGAATTTGTGGATTTGGAAGCTTCTGAATGATGATGTGATTCGTCCTCAGAATCGCTTTCAATAATAGTGATTCGTTTTTTCTTAGAATCAGCAGCAGATTTCGTTTTGGAAATTTCATTTTCAGCATCTTCATTAATGTGAGTGCTTTCTCCACTTACACTGTCATCTCGAGTCTCTTTTTCTGAATCATGTCCATCAGAAGTTTCTTTTTCCACGGCATCTTCACCATCACTTGTGGTAATTTGAACTCTTTCTGTTGAATTTTCATTGTTATATTCAGTATTCTCTTCCAAATGCACCTGAACTTCATTGTTTTCATGACCACTACTTCCTGCAGAAACTAAAGGTTGTGCACTATCAGAATTTGCAGGTTTTCTTAACCGATCAAAAATATCTTCATCATCTGAAGATTCTGATTTATTCCCACTTTGTTCTTCAACTTCAACAAGCTTATTCTCCAAAGTGTCTGTTAGCAGTTTGCAATATTGACGGAGGGTTGCCAAATTTAAAACGCTGGGAATACGCCAATGAATTTCCTAAAAAATGCCGTTATAAAACTTACATTTCATTTAATAATAAATAAGGCAGTTAAAAACCTAATTTACACTTAAATTATGTTGTTTCTGCTAAATGTTTTAGGTTAACAAGAAAATCAATAAGTGTATACTGCAATGCCCTCTTTGAATTTTCTCGTGAAAATGTGGGACAGAGAACTAGGGGTTGGTTTAGTAATGGCTACTAAAGAGTGCACTAGGGGCTTCATTCTTACCTGTTCGTTAGCTGGCTTCTTGATCTTGAAACCTTTTAACAGTGCCAAAAATGATGGCTCTTCCATAGCAGATGTAGCATCGTCCGTGAAAGCGATTAATGGAATTCCTTCATCATCGTCATTCGGTTCACTTTCGAGGTCATCAGCTACATCAGTAAAACTCTCCTTTAGCCATTCTAAAGCTCCTTTCATATGACTAACGCTTTTTAATAAAGGAATAAGCTGTGAGGTGGAAAGTGGAGCAGACGATACTTGACGTTGTCTTGGCATGTGACTGTCATCATCGTCGTTGTCGGAATCGCTGGCGCTGGTTAAAATATCATCATCTCCTAAAAAATAATTTAATTGGAATAATCAAATTTATCTTGGGAATGGAAAGAGTAACTTTTTACTTTGTTACTTCTTGCAGCAGCAAAAATAAAACAATTAAAGCAAGTGTCTGCAATTAGGGGATGTACCTTTTAATATATGGAGCATATGCTTATGAAAGTTGAAAGACCGCTTTGCACCCTAATTTGCAAACAATAAAGTTTACGTGGTTAACAAAACAAAGTCGTATTGTTGTGTGGGTTAAAATTGAAATTGCAGCACGAGAATGGACAAAAGATAAATGATTTAAGTGAAAGGCAATCCTAGCTTGTCATTAAATTAATCAGCAGTCGAGTACTGGCACTGACAATAGGGTGTAGAGTCCAGACAGCTCTATTGCGACTTCCCAAACAGCCCCTAAAATGCGCCATTTTTGCTGGTCCTTTAGGGTAGCAAGAAAAATGGAAAATGTCAAGCCAAAAGCTTTAGGTAAAAATAAATGACACAAATGCATTGAATATGTTCAAAATAAAATCGAAACACCCTCTCACGAGCTACAGCTCCGATGGCTATAGATTTCGTTAAAACAACACATTTTTCAATAAGATAAATAAAGCATAAGAGACATAATCAATCAAACATGTTAAGTAAATATCGGTAATAATAAAAATGATTACCTACGTCTCTAAAAGAGGGGAAGCTGATATTAATAAAATTTAGTTAAATATTGTGGCTTTAAGGCACATCATTAGTTACCAAGTACGAAACAGTGATGAATAGCAGTGGGGTTGCGTTTAGGGAAGCTATGCACCCCTTACTAACACAATCAATTAGATAGGTGTGCGTGTGAGTTAACATTACCATTGTCCAAAGTGATGTTGAAAATTGAGTTTTATTATTATTCCTTCGAATTGTACAAATCGTTAAAGTTTGAGAGATGAGCTCGTTCGTATTTGTGCTAATTTTAATTAGCTCCCCTTTTAAAATTAAATTACTGTAAGTTAGAAATTTTAGCAAATAACTTTTAAATATTTAATTTTAAAAGGGGGATGTTTAATTTTGAAAAATGATTCAAAATAACTAAATTAATTAAAATATTAAAAAATTGATCTTCAGTTGCATATAAGTAAAAAATAAACAAAAATTGGTAAAATTAACATGAATTTGAAGGTTTAGTTTATAAATCCATTTTTGAGAGCAAGAAAAACATTTTAAAAGTCAAAAATGCGTTGCTCTTAAGTTTGTTGTAATTCACTAATTATTACATAACTGGAATAGCAATAAAATCGCTGGATTTAAATACAAACTTCTTAAATTTGAGCAACTTTATTCATTTATTTCCGATAATACCCATTTGGTTGTATTACAAACGAGAATTACAAAAGCCTAAAAAGAGCCCTTAAAACCGGCTTATGCGGGATTTTCTACATTCTCCAGATGGTCAGTCCGTCTCTGCCAGTAAAATAAATAACAGCGCGTAAGCCGTTAAGATTGGATGAAATGGAAATCCTGATTCCCAAATATCAGTAATGATATTTCCCTTCCTATCGAATTTTTCACTTTTCGCACAAAATAAAAAATTAGGTTAAAATTAAAGTAAGCAATTGTGGTCAAGTTAACACACTCCATATTGGAAATTCCCCAACAAACAACACTGTTGACTTGAACCTCATCCAAATTGTGTCAGTCAATATTGTTCAAAGACAATGTCCATTAAAGTGAAGTTATTTAACTCGAAATTAATCGATCAGTGTTACAACACAAATACAAATAAAGTGTTCGTTGATGGTAAATGCGTCAAAATTTTCAGATATTGTCTTGTGTTTTCAATTCACTACAGAACACAGTAAACAACTTCAAGTTTTGAGATGATTACAGAAACAGAGATCAACGCTCGCAAATAATTATCTTCGTGAGGAAAACAATGAATTCGAATAATAAAAATTTAAAAAAGTTTTCAAGTTATAGATGATCAACTGCGTTCCTAGCAATTGTTTCGAATTTTCGATCGAAAGAAGGTACAGGACGCATACAAATAAAAATTGTGAAAATAAATTCAATTTATGCTCGTAATCAATTTTATGGAAAACCATTGAATATTTTTTTTCAATAACAATTGTAAGAAAAAAATTGCTATTTTTTTTTATTTAGAAAAACTGAAAAATTTGAAGAGTTCTCAATATTCCCTGTGGGAGTTGTACAATTTGCTACTAACAGTTCAATTTTTGTGGCTTTTAAATTCTCATATCTACTGCAATAACCGCACTTTATACCGTTAATTAAATTTTCTCGACTGAACAATTTTCGAGTTTACTGTTGCCTTTGTTAAAAAGTGAATCTAAGTCGAATTTAATATATTTATTATTATAATAGTAAATAATCCATTATGCAAATTCATTTACTTTGACAAACAAATTTAACATGGCGTTCATTTTCCAATTTCCTAGCCAGTTAAAAGGTTTAACTTTATGAACCATCCCTTTATTATTAAACCCCAGTTAATAAAATTGTGAAACGTAATACCTAGTGTTTCATTGTACCCTAATTAGAACAATGATTTACTAGCGAAAATTCAATTAATTTGTAGTTTCTTTGATGTAAGGCAGCCAGTGAAAACAGCCACTGTAATGAAAATTTAATTAAAAAATTATTTTTTGTGTTACTAACTTGTCGCTTAATGGGCTCAAATCGGAAAAAAAATTGTATATACAGAGTGAATCAAATGTAGAATTTTTTTCTTAATAGTTCTGTTATAAATTATTCTGTGAATAATGTTATGCCACAAAGCCTTTACTCCCGATTACAAGCGCCCCCCCTTAATAATTGGAGTTATGAAAATAAAAAAATGTAGAACCCAAAACTTAGGTTTTGAGTTATTGTGTTAAACAGAAATGCAAACAAACAGAAAAAAATTTATTCGTTTTTCGTGTTTTAAAAGCTTTTGTTATTAATTATCCATGGTAACGAGGAAAATTAGAATAGATGGTGATTTCGTAAATGATACATCATCCAAAGTAGCCATAAATCTTCTCAACGGTCCCTATGTACACAGTTCCTCTCGATTTTCAGCATCAAAGGGTTCTTTTTCCCGCAGCTGAGGTTTGAGTACGTTTCATCTTTCAATGCCCGATTTTTATTTTATCGAAAGGTTTTCTCAAAGAATTTTTGATTTTAACTTTTATTTCCTGAATTATTTGAAGCCCGCTACTCTTCCTACAACTAGCTATCACAGCAAGACCTGGTCGAAGCTCAAACATGTAATGGCCCAGGGGTGAAATAAAAATTTTGAATATGAGATCAGAAAAAATATTAATAAAGCTAGATATTGCTGCTTGATAAAATTAATAATATTGGCGTTTCCCTTTTCCACGGCAATATAGAAATTAATACTGACAAAGTAATCGGTATAAATCGATTTCTTCCCTTCTTATTATACTGATAAAAACATTATATTACTTATTTCCGCATTCTTTTTTATTAAATATTTATAAGATACTCGTGATTTTCTTAATAATTTTGCACAATATGAACTGAAAAAACAATTAATAAATTAAAATTGTTTTCAGCTACTCGACAAGCTTCTTTACCTTATCGCTACGTTGATACATTTAATTTTTAAACCGACACTTAAAAACGAAATTGTTTTTGAAAAAATAAAAACTAAATAAATACAATAATACTATAGGTCGTTCCAATTAAAAAAAAATAAATTTTCTTTTTGTTTTTTAAAATTGATTCACCCTATGGGATTAAAGTTTTCGAGAAATACCAAAATTTGTGGTGTTTGGATGCCGTAAGGGTAAGAAAAAAGCATTGTCACTCATTGTCTGTCATTAAACCGACATTGGAACAAAAAATCGAAACAAATTTAAAATAAAATTTTGAGATTTACTGTTTACCGTGAAAGTGGAGCGGAATTAGTTAATTATCCGTGTTATTGCGTTTTAGCGACGGAGACAAATGGTATTTTCTCCTTTAATTGACAGCAATCAAAGAGTATTATTTACAGAAATAGTGATAATCTTAAATTTATAGACAAAACAAATTAAATTTACTGTGGGACTTTATTGTAAATTACTTCCAATAAATAAAATTTATCCTACCTTCCATTGGCTGTTCTCGACCAACTCTAGCTCTCTTTTTCCGAACTTCCTTTTTATCCCGAATTAAACCCATCACAAGTAATTTCTCGACTATCCTATTTTTCGGCCTACGCACGTCGAGTCTTTCTATTACACAGCCGATAGGATCTAAAATACATTTTAAAAATAAAACAACAGTTAGGCTTTTTCAATGGCGAGGATTTTACCCATAGCGTCCTTAAATTGTTCGTACAATTCTCTCAATTGTGCCTCTTCATCTTCACCCCACTGACGAGGGATTTTTCCGCTAATACCAGCCTTGCCACGTCCTTTGTAATCAGTCAAAAGACACATTTCTTTCAGCTGCTTTAATACTCCCCTGCGAGTTCTTGTGTTATCGATAAGATTATTTACGATCCAATCTACAACATCTAAAAATAAAATTAATTAAAGTATACGACGTTAAAAACTCGGCGGTTTTGTACCCTCCGTAATTTGTTTTTCTTGATGTTCCATAAACAATTGTCTTAGTTCCTCCTCCTCCAATTCCGTCCACGCTTTCCTGCCTGCTCGTGTTCTAAAATTACAAAATAAGTAGGCAGCCGAAATTAATTTACAAAATCATTTACGACTCATCATATTTTCCGTATCCGTGGGCAAGATCATAGCATTCACCCGACCTCTTCCAAAACAACAATTCCATGAAAATTTTTGGATTTTCCGGAACAAGAGCGAAAAATTTCCGCAAAATATAACTCGCAAATTTAGCCAACTCCTAAAATGAAATTATTAACTAAAATTTTGTATCTTTCCTGATAGACTAGACCGTACGTCGTATTGAGGCATATCTTGACGAGAATAAATTTTCTGGAAGGCCCTAAAAATCGAAACCTGATACAGCATCGCTTCCATTTTTAAGTCGAAAGCAATGCGATGCAAGAGTTTTACGATACAATGATTCGTGTAAGCGGAATTTTGTTCAAAATTTTTAAGTGCTAAACCACAAGCTTCTACAATTTTCGGGTTCGCAAGTCTGAAAAACATGAAGTAGTAAAAGGAATGTGGTGGATTTGATAGTTAAAAAATACCGCTTAGTAAAGTCGGAAAACTTGAAATCGGTTTCTGCAAAGTTGTTCATGCCTTCCATTTCTTCGTCATCTTCGTTTTCGTAATCTAAAGATTTGTATTATAATTTTAAATTGCAAAAAAAATTAGCAATGTAAAAATTGTTTGCATTCAAATTTTTCCATCTTTTATTTGTCGGTAGAGAAAAGAAAATTTTAATTAATTAACTTAGCTCGCAATAAAATGTTGTTGAAATTAAATTACCGAATCATTATAAAAGATAATGGCAACTGTTTAAACAAACGACAATGATAATTTAGAAAATTTTAATGAGAAAGAGATTTTTGATTAAAAATTGCAATTAGCATTTTTAAAAAATCGATTAGTAAATATTAAAATTTTAAATTAAGACCGCATAATTGCAATTAAGAATGAAGCAAAAAAAGTAAATTTGCGTTGACAAATTATAAGACCTAATCCGTTTCATTTTTAAAATGGAAATATTGATTACCTTCGATATAATCCTCTTCTTGCGGTTCCGAACTGTTGGAAAGTTTATTTTCTGAAAATAAAACGTTTATTAATGAAAGACTACAAAAGAAACGACATTAAAATAAGACTAACTTTTTTAAAATCACAAAGAATGATTACAAAAGTGTAATTCGTATTTATGCTGTGCAAATTGTCATTTTTGCATCGCGATAAGATCTTGCATCATTTTTTAGGAGGTGTAAAAAATAATGAAGCTATTCGGATAAAATATGACATCGTCAATCTGCAATGACTCGAAAACTCAGGATTAGCATTTAGAAATGGCAATAATTTTTCTTTATCATATACAGAAACAGAGTCGTTTCGTTGCCTAAATTCGCATCTTATTCATTCGGCTAAACAATTCCAGTTTTAATTAGGAATAAAATTTTAATAATGCCAACAAGATAACAGTACAATGGTACATTTCAGACTACAAAACCTATTCCATTTTCTAACGTAGCAAAACGTAAGTAATTATTTTAAATTGGACAAATGTCTCAACTAATACTGATAACAAGATTAAATTTCAGCCAATTTTAAGAAAATTATAATTATCGTACAAATAAAGAAAATTACTAAAACTAATATTAATCGCGGAAAAGTTAAATAAAATGCAGATAATTTAGGAAAATTGTACCTTGTGATTGTACAGAAATATGGTTTTCATTAACGAAACCTTACAAAAAACCATTTAGGCTAATAGGGAAAGTATGCAAATGTAAGTCAAATTAAATCTCTCAAAAATTTGTTGGGGAATGTAAGGCACGCAAAATTGCCAACCATAAGATTTTATTAATTGCCGTTTACTTTAAGTGCGCAAGTTGGAAGAAAACTGAAATAACACTTATAATTATGATTATGCATGATGTTCCAAAAAAATCGATCCACATTCTGAAATTATTCGCACATAACGCGGCTTCCAAGCCGCAGAGGGGCCAAGGACACAAAAGTATCATAAATGATAGTCCTTCGGTTTAACTGGAAACAAAAGACAAAAGAGGGTGTAATTCAACAAACCTGTCAGGAGGAATTGATAATTGCCATACCATAAGAACGCTCATGTCTGAGGATTCTTTAATGAAGGGTAAGGGTGACTAATAGCGTCAAGAAAAGAAGCAAAAGACGATATTGTACATTGAGGAAATAAAATGGATTGAAAATCCTAAGAGAAAATTTTTGAAATTCGAAAAGTAATATTGTCAGGAATAACTTTTTAAAATGTGTTACGATTTTTATAACCTCCGCGTAGCGTACATTTCTAACAGTCTGAATATGTGACATTCAAATAGAGAGCAGTGCAACTGCTTTGGCACTTCCATTTGTCTTTTTAAGACTTGGATGTTTCGATGTGCTTTTTCTTTGTTGACTCTTACCGATGAAAACCACGAAGGATGGTTTAATAATCACTTCCTTTTTATTGCATTGATGTGAATATATTACAATTTGTACCCGAGGACAATAAGTAGCAGAACGGTGGATAATAATTAGTTGTAGGACATACAAGAGAACTAACCCACTGTCGAGTCTCCAATAATTTATTGTACCACAAATTGCTCTTAATTTGTGTCGCTTGCCCCGCTGATCTGCGATGGAATGGCAGACAGGCCAGCTAAGGGATTACACCCCCGTCCAGTACCAGAGCATGGGTCGCGCATGCGCGTTTCGTGGATTCGTTCACGTTGTGACTCAGACGATCTTTGGCAACTAACTAAGGAAAAAATATAAATCGGGCGCCAGTCTTCTAAATAAAACACGAAAGTAGAAGGGTTGGTTTTATTTATAAAACAAAAGTCGAGTTAAAAGATGGGGTTGACAATGTTTGATTCCAAAACTCCATATAGGAGACACAAACACATAACAATTCAAGTTAAATCCAGAATACCCTGAAGGGATACCCTGGGACAATAAATGCAAAATAAAAGAACTAAAAAATACAAATGAGTTGCCATATGAAGACAACCCACCAAAAATAATATCGCGCATCTAGGAAACTGCCCAACGCAGACATAACACGTCGGTAACATTGACTACAAATACTCATTCGCAAGAGATATCATCAAGTAGAATTAAATACAGTAATTGCCTTTTCAACTTACCCTTCCACTACAATCATTCCGATTCAACATCGCTATTCTTTTGGAACCTCTGGAATATTAATGGTTCATCGTGCAAACTGAGTTTCAGATGTAAAGCTAAAAATAACAAAACTGCAATAATTAAACAAGAATCAATTCACCTGCGAACGGTAACATCTCAATGTCGATGTAAATTATTGAAGTAAGCTAATTTCCTAAATGCGTTTTTAACAAAATAAAAATCCATGGTTTTCCGGTCATCCCACGTCGTCGAAATTATCAAAATTACAGCCGATAGCGCGGCGACGTCAAACGGACAAGGTCAGCTCAAGTGGACTGATAAGTAATAAAACCAGGTGCGAAAACTCCATTATAAACATCCATGGGAATAAAAAGTAAAACGTCCTCATGGAAATGGCTCCATCACGCTGATTGAACAATAAAAAATATATCAGCTCCACTTTAAGTTTGCTTCCAGAAAACCATAAACAAAAGTTGAAAACCAAAATGGACGAACACAGAAATCGACAGGTGATAATAAAAAGCCACAAACATAAAACTGAAGGTTATTAAAGAGATCACTTCATTAAAATAAAGTTTGTGGCTTTTAAAACTCAAACATTACACAGAACGAAAATGAAACCTCCATTTTAGATGGTGACAAACGAAAGAATCCAATTTGACAAATTTTCGAAATATTAACGCTTGCGCGTGATGGATATGCATAGGATGATGCGTAGATTTCAAACCAATTTAAATAATAGCATTTGGAATGCTACATTATACAATTTTGGTTAGCATTTAAGGGTGCATAGTTCATTATGGTTTTAAGGTTACAAACTTTTTTTCGACGATTCGAAGGTTGACTTCACTGAATATATCTACGAATTACCAATCAACTAAGATCAGAATTTTGCTACCGTAGTGTAGAGGTGTCAAATTCATTCCAGCCGCGGGCAGTTTCCTGACAAGCAAAATTCCCGCGGGCCACACAAATAACATTTTTAATTCCCTCTCTATTTTTAGACGATATGTCTATCCTAAAATAGGTATACACTGTTAACCGATATATATATTTTTTATTTTATACAAATAATCACCGAAGTTTATTCGGACAGCAAAAATATGCACGTTTATATTGTCACTTGCGATTTTATTGATGATAAAAGTCCCTGAGTGATTTTTTGAATTTTGTTATCTAAATCAGGATGGCAACGAGGACAAACGTCCTTGGGTTCCTCTTGTGTTTTCCAAGTACCCAAATTTGAACTTAATTTAACGTTTTCGACTGTGTTATTTCTCCCGAAAATGATATCCAAGTGTGGGAAGCAATTTGAGTAATTTCTGAAAACTGAAAAATTGGCTTTTGCATTCCCGTGTAGCATGGTGGATGCCAAAGTTGCAAGCAGGTATTGGAATTGAAAATCAAGTAAAATACTGAAAAATTTTAGGCATTATTTTCTAAATTAACTGTCTTGAAGATTACTTTTGAAATTCCCAAGCAATGTGCCAGGAAAGTTGAAGACATAATTGATAAGCAAGAATTACTACATTGGATTAAAATTGGAAGAAAAGTGAGAAGTAAGGTACCCAACGAATTTTTGTATATTAAATTTTTCCTTCCTCTGTGTTTCTAAGTGGCAAGTTATTTTAAATTTTTAAATATATGCTTAGAGGCAAAGGAAGGGTTGTTGGTTATAAACTGAGTTTTATTAGTTTAAGCTCATAACAAAGTGCTGAATATTTCTTATTTATCTATGCACAAAATTTTATCTTTTTGATTTTATTTTGTTTTTAATCTCAACAAGATTTTTTATTGTGTGAGCAATTCACACCCATGATAAATTTAATTATTATAGAGTTTCTGAGCTAGCTGTAGTAAATAAAGTTTGTCTTTAGTGATTGATAATAAATTTTTCCCCTTTGATATAGGAGAGTATACATCGCATTTAAAGTTTCTATTTAGTATATGGCTAAGAATTTAAATACATGAATGGATTAACGAGATTCCTACTAACGATAGAAAGAACATTACACTTAACGTTCGATTTTGTTTGCAAATACTTGAAATGTGATCTTCGTCACTGTAGTTTTGTTTAAATGCCCATATGAGTATCCTAAACGTATTATATTTGTACACATTTCTCTCAAATTTAAAAAACAGAAAATGACCCCCCATTTTATACAACTTTATTTCAAGGTAAAACAAAACTCAATTAGCCCTCATCGTCATTATTTTTGACGTCGCCGTCATTGATTAGTTAATTTAACGCTTTATTAAAAGTTTTGGGAAACAGGACATGAAGCAAAGTGTTAACCAGCAGTGTGGTGTTAAGCATATACTGGCAGGCTAGGAAGCGGAAAACCGCAGTTCTATTCCTAGTCGCGCCACATACACTGCTGGGAAATCGAAGGTAGTACAATGGGCCCGATTTAGAAGCCTAAGTGCGTGCGAGCTTGTCTTGCCCTCCACAATAAAATCCAGAATCCAAAATCCAAGACATGAAGCTTATAATAAATCCCTTATTACGACTTCAATGAACCGTAAAAGTTCAATTTTAATAAATATTGCAAAATAAACTGAGTCAGACGAATTTTCTGATCAAGATACATGAGAATACGTCGAAAAAGCGATGGATTTCGCAAATTGAATTTTTGGGGTAAAAAAAATTCAAAGGGTATTGTTATTATCTATCTGTCGTTTTTGTAAAATCTGACCAAAATTTCCAAGTCGTTTTAAACATTTCATATAAACGAGTTTGGGTGCGTAGAGTGCGAAAATCTCATTTAAAGCAAGCGGAAACGAAAAAAAGCGTACAAAACGACTAAAAAAGTTGAAATTTAAAAAATCCCTTATTACGACGTCAATTGATCGTGAAGGTTTAATTTTAATACTTACTGCAAAATAAACTACGTCAGGCAAATTTTCTCATGAGAAAAAGTCGAAAAAGCGATGGATTTCCGATATTGAATTTTTGGGGTAAAAAAAATTTAAAAGGGTAATCTATCGTTTTTGTAAAATCCAAATAAAATTTCCAAGTCGTTTTAAGCATTCTATATGACGCATTTGGGAGCGTATATTTCGAAAATCCTAATTTCAGCTAGCGAAAACAACCGAAGTCATTCTAAATCGCTGACAAAAGTGAAAAACAAAAAATTGATTTTCTTGGACTGCAATCGATAGTAAAAGCTTAATCTTAATACTTATTGCAAAATAAACTGCGTCAGACAAATCTTCTCATGAAAATACATGAGAAAACGTCAAAAAAACGATGGATTTCCGATATTGAAGTTCTGGGTTGAAAAAAATTTAAAGGGATCTATCGTTTTTGTAAAATCCGACCAAAATTTCCAAGTCCTTTTAAACATTCCATATAACGCATTTGGGTAGAGTGAGAGAATCTAATTTGCATAAGGCGGAAACGAAAAAAAAGCGTTCATAACGACTAACAAAGTTGAAATTTCAAAAATCCCTTATTACGACTTCAATGGCCGTAAAGGTTTAGTTTTAATAGATATTGTAAAATAAACTAAGTCAGACAAATTTTCTGATCAAAATACATGAGAATACGTCGAAAAAAGCGATGGTTTTCGCAAATTGAATTTTTGGGGTGAAAAAAATTCAAATTTAAATCTATCGTCAGAAATGCTCGTGTGCACTCATCGACGTACTTAAAAATATTGTATGCGGTTAAGGATATAGAATGCCGAACATGGGCCACCAAGAACACAAACCAACCACCAAAAAAACACGAATAGATAACCTACCCCATGTTTCTAGCTGTTTAGCTATCATCAGCGGCACATACTATGGTTGATAACACTTGACCTGACCACATAATGCACAGAACAATACACATGTTGGACCACCGTTTATGTGGTCAAGTGTTATCAACCATAGTATGTGCCGCTGATGACAGCCAAAAAGCTAGAAACATGGGGTAGGTTATCTATTCGTGTTTTTTGGTGGTTAGTTTGTGTTGTTGGTGGCCCATGTTCGGCATTCTATGTCCTTGACCGCAACAAATATATTCAAGTACGTCGATGAGTGCACATGAGCATTTCTGATAATTATAATTGCATGAGTTGCGAGAACTTTTTTAATTATTAAATCTATCGTTTTCGTAAAATCCTACCAAAATTTCGTAATCGTTTTAAGCATTTCATATAACGCATTTGGGTGCGTAGAGTGCGAAAATCTAATTTGCAGGAGGCGGAAGCGAAAAAAAAGCGTTCGGAACCACTAACAAAGTTGAAATTTAAAAAATTCCTTATTACGACTTCAATGGACCGTAAAGGTTTAATTGTAATAGATATTGCAAAATAAACTGCGTTAGACGAATTTTCTGATCAAAATACATGAGAAGACGTCGAAAAAGCGATGGATTTCGCAAATTGAATTTTTGGGGTGAAAAAAATTTAAAGTGGTTAATCTATCGTTTTTGTAAAATCGGAGCAAAATTTCCAAGTTGTTTTAAATATTCCATATAATGCATTTGGGTGCGTAGAGTGCAAAAATCTAGTTTGCAAGTAACGGAAACTACTAACAAAGTTGAAATTTTAAAAATCCCTTATACGACTTCAAAGGACCGTAAAGGTTTAATATTAATAGATACGTGTATTGCAAAATAAACTGAGTCAGACGAATTTTTTAATCAAAATACATGAGAATACGTCAAAAAAATTGAAAAAGTTAAATTCAATTCAATGAATTATTTTGTATGCTTATTTCAGTTTCATTGATACTTTAGACCCATATATTTGTAACTTTTCGAGAAGTCAATGATTTCATACATTAGGCAATTTTTTGTAGTTTTATCAAAATATTTAATGATTGATAATGATAATGATGATATATTTAAAAACAAATGATAGACCAATTTTAACAAAAGACTCTCAAGAATTTAGCCCAAAGATGTTTTCTTCCTCCCAAACTGTCAGATTTTCATAAAGATATAAACAATAGTCCCTCAAAATTTGTTATATTGACGTAAATATTAATAATAATATTCACTATACACATGACGGTTATTATTTGAGAACATATCTTAACGACCATTAACGAGTTAATATTAAAGACAAAATCTGCTTTAGTCACCTAAGGTGTATGTGATTTCGTATTTTCTCTAGTGTTACCACAGAAAATATTTGGAACATTTCTATCGGAGTTCAAAAAGCGCAAGAATTATTCATTTTTAGAAGCAACATACCCTAAAAACGGGCTTACGATATGGTTAAAATCAAGTTCAATTTTATTTTAAATTTTCCCTTAAGGATTCTAGTTTGTCGTAAACTATTTTATTAATTTTAAATTCACAGCATCAGTTTCTTAAATAGCTTTTATGCCATATTTTAAGGAATACACCGATGTATACTAATGAAGCTAAGAGCTAATGAAGCTTCTAAGTTTTCTTCTACTTAAAGGTAAAAATAAAAGGTAGAAACTTCTCGAATTTTAATTATCAGATAGAAAGTGATGAAACTAAAATTAATTTGAAAACTTCACAGAAATTTTTAATAATGTTGTATATTAGGTTTTCAATTTCCCGATGTAAACGGCAATTTGAACTACGGATATTAAACTAATCTTGAAGATAAAGAAACTAAAAGAATTTTATTATGTACAACGCGTAATAAAATTTTAAACATCAGATAGATTAAATTTGGTATATTGTAATATTGCATCTCGAAGAGGGAACATATGGTGCGCATAGCTTAGACATTGAGAAAAATAACGACTTGCGATCGTATAGCAATGTAATATCAACCCGTGTCTTCAATATAATGATCGTGCTATTACAATATATCACTCTCCGGCTTCCGACAAAGGTATGTAATTACAAGCTGCGGCTATTACATTGGCTTAATATCAGATATTATCAGTACACCCCTACATTAAAACGAAAGTGCAACTACAAATGCTCAGCTACCCTACGGAAACCCAATCGTTCTCCGCGTTGTTAAAACGATTTTATCAAAGAATTTTTAGGTTTATAACCGCTAATGGACTAAAATATAATTTACGAGGTAGTTTTACATTATCTAACTTGTAATTATCAGCCATACCGTAGATATTTACAAATTGATATCTACATTTTTCCGCATTTACATAAATTACGCCGAGTACAGCAATCGCTGCAATTTAGCGAAAGCTACTGGATCAAAAGTAACTAGTACTATAAAACAAGCCGAAATCGATATAAACGGGTTTTCTGGATCAGCGAAAAGTAAGTTTAAAAGGTTTAAATCTGCCATAAACGTAACATTTGAGGAACGTTAGTTTCTCGCATTTTCAGGAAGTCTGGTTCAGTTGAAGCAGAAACTGAACTAAGTGGTGGTCATCAGCGATAAGAACGTTTCACTAATCCAAAAAGTTTATGTTTTAGCTCTGGTCTCAAAACTAACTTCTTGTAGATTACCTAAAATGTTTCGAAATCTAGTCCTTTCAGCTTCTATTTGGTGTAATTATTTGAATAACGCCTAAGTTTATTTGCACTTGTGCGATTTCATGCTACGTTTAATTTCAAATTAGGCTACTTGTTAGGCATTTACAGAATTAGAACAATTTAGATGCTAATTCGAAATCGTAAATTAAAAATAATTGATGTTCCAGATGTTAAGAGCAAGTCTAATTACCTTCGATTAGTTTTGTTGCAAGAAGACGTTTATCTGTAAACGCACACTTTCGCCAAGGATTGAATAAATTAAAATCAATTTTCAAACAAAACAATTATTCACGAAATGATCTTGTATTCTCTAAAGCGAAAATTTGTTAGGTTCGCAAATTTTAATAAAATATATACAATTTCCCTAGTTGGTTGCTCCGTTAGACGGCTAATCAGAATTCGTTGCGTTGATTAGCAGGCTCGGTGAACCTCATACGCATCGCTGCGCCCTCAAGCTTTGGATGATACAGAGCGCCCTGGTTCACTGCCATCGCCACAGGGATGCAGATTACTAGATTAAACTAGCTAGGGTAGCCACATTGTTCCGATTCATTACATGTTATCAGAGAACTGTGTTATACCACCGAACGTGTAAACCCTTTCATACGGGCTTTAAAACCATTTTCACATAGCCATATTAGTGCTATCTTCATCTTTACACCCACTCGGCACAACTTAATATAAGGAAACATTCCAGTAGAGAGCAGATCTAAAACGAAAGATAAGTTGGAGAATTGCAAAAAAAAGAGAGGAAAATTAAATATTTTTTAAATTCACATGTTTAAAACAAAACCAAACATTATTCGGGATAATTGCAAAACAGCCATTTTGATGTTTAATTCATCAGCAATTTTAGTTTCTAATTAACTTGTGAAGTTAATATTGCAATGTAATTATTATTCATATACGCGAAAATTTGAATAAAAAGTTGAATATGTTTTACAATAATGGTTATATGATGTAAACAAGTTTTTTGGATTTGTAACACTTGCAAGTGCAATGATTATTATTATTATTAACGAAATACCTTAGGAAATTTTAGCAGAAAATAGTTTTACACTAAACCGTGTGGTCATTTCGCAAACCCACATAAACCGAGTAAAGCGCTAAACCGAGAAAACTCAATTTTCCAGTTGACTCAGAAAACTGCCGTTTTATTTTATACAAGAAAAAAAAAGAAAGAATTGAGAAGCTTTGTGCATACCTACGAATATTTATTTAAAAATAATATTATTTAAGAGCTTAATTTATAAAAAGAAGGGGCCTCGTTTAATTAAGAACATCGACTACATCAAAGAAAAATTTTTCTATACAAAAGTTAATTTTAAGAATACACAAATTGAAAGAATTCGTTAATACTTAAGACAAAAGCTAAAAATTCGAAACATAAGAAGCTTGAAACTTGAGTTGTTAAATTAAACATTGAAGGGCAATTAAAATTGTTGTAAAAAATAGCAGCATTTATTCCAACGATTTTTATAAATAAATCGTATGGAAAATCGTCAAAGAATCTATTTAACTTTTAATCAAACCCGTTACGTTATAATTACGTTTGGAATGGGATATGTAAAAATTCCATTACGCCAATTAGGTAGGTAACTACCAATGATGCTACTACCAAGTGTTGTATAAATTGTATGCTCTATGCGTGAAATGTTAAATTGAACGGAAAATGCCAATTTTAGATGAAACTGGTGTGCACTAGAACAATTATATCAATAATTACGTGAAGTACACCCCATGTTCACGTACGCATAAATATCTTCGCCAATATAGGGGTGCATAACAATGGGGATAATTATACGGAGTAATTATTATTGTACATTACCGCTCTAGTTGCAATATTGTGCCCAATAATAATTATTTACATTCAAATTATTAATGATACTTCAAAATCAAAATTAATTACAAATTCGAAAAACAAAAGTAGGTCCCCGTGAAAATTATTATCGTCGAGGGAAATATGTTAATTAACCTCGTGTATCATAACGTACGTCAGCATTCAACTCAATATGGAAAAGTGAAAAATTTGAAACTCAACAGGTCTAAAACATCTCGGTTAAAGTTTACCATAAAAATTTTTAAAATTAATTTTTAAGTTTCAAATTAACACGTTAATTTCGGTTCAACGAGTATCATTTGTGAAACTTCCGATTTTTATGATCCCTTTATCCTTCCCATCAATACTGCGAGTTCATGCAACCTCTAAGTTCGTTTATACTTCCCCTAAATGTTACTGGAATCCTTTGGCCTTCTAATCTTCAACCCAAACTTTATTGTTACAACTTCTACTTCCCAAAGTAGTTCGAGAATTTGAACTTCAAACGTAAGTGCATCGTAAATCTGTTTACAATTCGAGTAACCGAATTATTTTGAAATCGGGACAAAAAGAAAATTTAAAAAAATCTTAAATAAAAAATGAATTTGGTATCACAGCGGACACCGTGTTTGATAGAAAATTTAGTAATGGTTGGAAAAGAATCTGTTGAGAAAAATAACAAAGTTAGTGACTTGATGTCTTACAACAAATCAACTTTTCTCACAAGTAACAAAATGTATTATTACAACTTTCAGTTGTTTGAATTGTTAAAGCCTATAAACAACAACTTTAAAAAAAAGTTGCATTATTTATATGAAGCCAAGGAAAAATTTTTCTAATCTATTTCTAAATTCTAAATCTGGAATGTTATACCAAACTGAGATATTAATTGATTAGAATTGCATAATTAAATGTTTCAGGTTCCCAAAAAGAATTTTTTGACTTACACCATTCTATACGTTTCAGCGGCTTAATTGAATCTTTGCTTGTATTAATTTACGGTTAAGCCTATTTTATTTTAACGTTCAGTTAAGTTACTGGTTGTAAAACTTTTAAACTTTACAAATACATACGTAAGTTCTAAATCCAATAACATATCGAATCTTTAGAAGCAATCCTATTGGTATTTTTTTGGTGGTAAATTTTAAAAGATTTTAAGATTTTGTAATCTTTCTTCCATAAACTCAAGTATATTGTACTATTCTAAGAGTTTAAGCTGGCCGTGTCAGTTACTAAAATTTAAGCTTTAGTGCAATTTAACGGTTATTCCCATACGTGGGTTAAATTTTCAATTTTTTCAAGTTTCCACGGCTACATACATTACATATAAATTCCATTTTGTATTTAAATTCAGTATCACAACTTTTTTTAAATCATTAAACATTTTTAATTTTTCTTTCTTCAATTTTGCAAAACTATTGATTTTTATTTAAGCAATTCCAATGAATAAATTAATTGTTGTTAGCTTAGCGGATAACTTTTCAGTTTGTATGGTCGAAAAAGCGTGTAGGAGAGACCGGGATAATATTTTAGATAAGATAAGATTTATAAGTCTCACGACCCACAATGTGCGACCTAAAAGCCGCACCAAAACTATTTCTAGTTTGGTAATAAATAAATCAATTCCGATTGGATCCCGAACAGATCCTGACAATACTTCTTATGATATAGCCTAGTTTTACTTTACAGGGTAGAGATAATCCAAAAAATAGCGTAATGGAAGAGAATAAAAAGTGAGTTTTCAGCGCTTGAAAACTAAAACCTCTAACTCCTGCAAGGAAAAGCCACCCCAACAGCAGTGCCGGATTAAGCCAGCACGGGACCCGTAGCAACTGTTGTCGCAAGGCCCCCCTATTCTTTTGAAATACCATTTTTTTACCTTTTTCCTAACTAAAAGCGCTACTTTTCCGGAGACGAAAACAGCGACCACCTTTTTTTTACTATCTTTTCTTTAAAATAAAACCATTTATTAAAAAAATAAGAAAACTCTACGAAACCTTCATAGATAACATTAAAAAGAAGCCAGTGAGACGCAGATGAATCATCAATACCGATTAGTTTAGCCAAAAATCGGTTTTAAAGTTTCCATTTTCCACGCAAATTTTTACCTTCGACATCAATAGTTGTGCAGTTATGACAACAAATGGTGCAGCCATTTACGTGCAGTGAAATTCATATGTACGTCATCACTGTCAGCATTTGCTCTCAGAACTCTACATACGCCGTCGTGGAGTTAACATCGAGCTAATATCGCGACTTAATTTGCCGATTTTTAATGAGTCGTACTGTCTCAAAGATTTACATTTTCTAATATCCCGCTTGAGGCAGTAGACGGGCTTCAGGAGTTTTTTTAATGAGTCGATTGTAGCTGAGGTATTAGTTTTTCGAATTTCCACATCTAGGTTATTTCTTGCCCTAGAGGGTATATTTTTAATGAGTTGAATTGTCTCAGAGATCGTGGTTAATTAGTTCCGTACGTTAAATCAAGCTCATATTTATAAACTTCTATGAGGGGTGTGGTAAACTGGAAGGTTCCGCAAGACCAACCTTATAGCTGATGCAGCCAATTCAATATCGTTTTTGACCAAATTTAGACACTACTTGTAATGATCCGCAAAATTTATGTTGCTTTTTTGACCATTTTTTATCGAAAATTTTATTTTCGGTCAGGGTTAACGTACTATCCCTCACTTTTCTGCCGAATGCAGAGCCTCCAGAGACGCAGACTTCGTAGCAATTGCTAGTTCTATTACTGTGTTAATCGGGTACTGCCCAACAGATAAACATAAAGAAAAGCATCTTCATTATTATTCCCAAGACAATCACATGATTACGTTCAATGAAAAATTTTCAGGAGTTTACAGAAGAGATGCAGAAGACCAACAGGAATGAAGGAACATGGTGCACGGCTGCGAATGAGCCACTTGAATGACGATTCTTCAGTCATGAATAATATGCGACTGGAAAGAGAGAGAGAGAGAGGCAGATCTACAGTCCTTACTCAAAAAATTAACCGCATCAGAAATTATTTTTTTTATTTTGCGTCTAAAACAAGGTCATTACGATACGCAATCGCTTATCAAAATAGACCCTATTATGAAACGCAATTTTTTGTTTTATGAGGTTGGTTAAATAAACGTCATTAAAAATTAAAACAAATAATGTCATTTTAAATCAAATTAAAAGTCTTCATATTTGTGTTAAACATTTTAATTAACTGTAAATTAGAGGCAAAAATAAAGAAAATTCTTAACTGAAAGTATAATTTCGTTGATTTAAACTTTTGTGCGATGTCTTAACCTGTAAATTTTTGACACAAACTTTCAAAGTTCTCAAATGTCAAATGTGTTACCAATCAACTTAGATATAAAAGTGAAATTTCAAATTGACTATAATAGGTTAATAGGTATAAAAAGTATAAAATCCATATTGCTACCATACCATATTTTGGTAACTTATACAAGTACTCGTGATACTTAGAAAAAACGGTGCAAGACAATTTCAATTAGCACCGTCACATAACGATTGTAGAAATTTGGTTTTAAATCTCAACGAGCAGTAAAAAGGCCATTACTTATTGCAAAAATAAACATTAAACGACTTGCATAGACTAAATAAAGTACATCAGACATTTTCACCAAAACGAGTTTTAAATTATTAATGGCCGATTTCAGCAACGTTATAAAATAGTTGATCAGACATTAGTTAACCTAGATCAACTATAAACCAATGGAAAACGACTATTAGCGCTGACAAACGTTTTCTATTGGTTCGTAGTTGATCTAGGTTAACTAATGTCTGATCAACTATTTTATAACGTTGCTGAAATCGGCCATAAACTTTTCTTCTCGATTGAAATATCTTTTAATTTAGTTTGTTTTATTATTGTATACTATATAACCAAGTCTAAGCATTTCGTTCGTAAGCGTCCGTAAATATAAAAGTATAAAGCAAAGTGTACGATAAAAACAGAAGAACATCCCAAATCAGTTATGGTTTGTTTCGTTATTGATGGTAAAAATGTGATCTAATTCGTAAATGGGATTATGCGTCAGAATCAATGTAAATATTACCATTTTATGCAAGATGGTGCACCCTGCCATACTGCCAAAAGTATAAAAAAATATTTGAATTATAAAAATAAACCCTTGTTTAATTAGTCTGAAAATTCTTCAGACTTCAATCCATTCGAAAACGTCTCGAGTTTTCTAAAATTCATAGTAGTATATAATTTAGACAATACCACTATGAAAACATTTTAAAAAAAATATTAAATATAAGGCAGAATAACCACTGAATTAAAGATTAAGGAATCCTTGCAGTTCGGGAGGGCATGATAATGAGAACTCTCTTATGATGATAAAAATAGGAGGTCCATTTCCCCAGCCCCCCCATTTTGATTTTTGGATCACTTTTTAAGTCATTCGTTTGTGCATCGTTTGTGTACGTTTGTGCAATTATTTTTTTCGTTTGTGCATTCACCGTTCGCGAATTATTTAACAAATAAGTTTGGGGGGCTGGAGAAATGCCAGCCCCCCCCCATCGCGAATTTTGGGTCAAAATTGGTGTCAATCGTTTGTGCATCGTTTGTGTACGTTTGTGCATTCAATATTTTTGTTTGTGCAAACACCGTTCGCGAAATATTTACAATTCAAATGGGGGGGGGCTGGAGAAATGCCAGCCCCCCCATCGCGAATTTTGAGTCAAAATTAGTGTCAATCGTTTGTGCATCGTTTGTGCACGTTTGTGCATTCAACATTTTTGTTTGTGCAAGCACGGTTAGCGAATTATCTTCAATTGAATAATCGGCCATCATTTCTCCAGCCCCCCCCCCCCATTACGAATTTTGGTTCAAAATTTGTGTCAATCGTTTATGCATCGTTTGTGTACGTTTGTGCATTTATTATTTTTGTTTGAGCAAGCACGGTTAGCGAAATATTTTCAATTAAATAACCGGCAAACATTTCTTTACCCCCCCCCCATTTCGACTTTTGGATCAATTTTTGTGTCACTCGTCTGTAAATATACCATTGTGCATTCACTATTCTCGTTTGTGAATTCACAGTTCGTGAATTATTTAACAAATAAATATTTATAAAACTCCGAGCAACAACTGCCATAGTGTCTAGATTGCAATTTATTCTAGTCTACTGAAGAATATGTTGAAAATATTTTAATTTTCTGGAAATCGTCATCGAAACAACACTTCTCTGCGTATCTACGCGCAGGGAAATTGAATTATACTGACTAGTCCGGCAATATCAGTAATTGATTTTTGCTGTTTTGACACAAATAACTATGTAGTCAACAAATTGACAAATTTGATTTTTGCTCATTTTAAAAATGTTATTCAATTAGTGTTTT
Source organism: Rhagonycha fulva (assembly GCA_905340355.1). Taxonomy (NCBI): domain Eukaryota; kingdom Metazoa; phylum Arthropoda; class Insecta; order Coleoptera; family Cantharidae; genus Rhagonycha; species Rhagonycha fulva. The sequence continues at coordinate 45,720,637 of HG996556.1, forward strand.
AAAATTTTGATTTTATCGAAATTGGCAGTAAAACTATATTTTTAATACTTAGCGGAAAATGAACTGCGACAGGCGAATTTTCTCTTCAAAATACGTAAGAATTTGTCAAAAAAGCTATAGTTTTAGGTGTATGTCAGTGCCGTTAGAGCATTGATTGAGCCTGAATAAACTTCCATTATTTTTGTTTGAACCTCAAAAGTCGCAAAGTTATTCGCAAAAAACTGGTGGGGGGAGGGGTTGTAGACATGTTTTGTAATTTTCCTAATAATTTTAAATTTGGATGTGCATTTGATGTCAATCGATAAAGCTTCGTTTAAGCCTGAATGAGCTTCAGAGAGCAAGACTTTATGTTAATTTTTTACAAAGTTATGGATAGTTGAAATTTTCGACTAAACTCCGAGCAACATGCGTTAAATCGTAAGGTTCTTAAAAAGTTTTATTTCGGATAAACGGTAGTATTACCCAATGCTTTACTATTTCCGACAAACACATAATTGAAAGGCCCCAAAACTTTTTAGCTATTGGATCATAAATTTTTTCTTTATTAGCAACAACAAGGTTAAGCTGCTTCAAATCAATATTAGATTTTATCGGCATGATTTCTATTTAGATAAATTACTTCTATTTAAAAAATTTTATATTTGTAAAGAATAAAATGTTGCTTATTTAAAAAATTTATATATTCAAAGTATGTAGATTACCAGCTTAAGAGCTTTAAAAACTTAAGATTTAACGCATGCTGCTCGGAGTTTAGTCGAAAATTACAACTATCCATAACTTTGTAAAAAATTAACTTAAACTGTTGCTCTCTGAAACTTATTCAGGCTCAAACGGAGCTCTATCGATTGACATCAATTGCACACATAAATTCAAAATGAGAAGGAAAATTGCAAAACATGTTTACGGCCCCCCACTAGTTTTTCGCAAATAACTTCGCAACCTTAGAGGCTGAAACGAAAATAATAGAAGTTTATTCAGGCTTAATCGATGCTCTAACGTTTGACACTAAATTCGAAAATTCGAAAACGGGGGGGGGGCACTGACATGCACTTAAAACTACAGCTTTTCTGACAAATTCTTACGTAATTTCAAGAGAAAATTTGCCTGTCACAGTTTATTTTCCGCTAAGTATTAAAAATATAGTTGTACTGCCAATTTCGATAAAATAGAAATTTTAAAACACTAATTGAATAACATTTTTAAAATGAGCAAAAATAAAATTTGTCAACTTGTTGACTACATAGTTATTTGTGTCAAAACAGCAAAAATCAATTACTGATATTGTCGGACTAGTCAGTATAATTCAATTTCCCTGCGCGTAGATACGCAGACAAGTGTTGTTTCGATGACGATTTCCGGAAAATTAAAATATTTTCAGCATATTCTTCAGTAGACTAGAATAAATTGCAATCTAGACACTATGGCAGTTGTTGCTCGGAGTTTTATAAATATTTATTTGTTAAATAATTCACGAACAAACGAGAATAGTGAATGCACAATGGCATATTTACAGACGAGTGACACAAAAATTGATCCAAAAGTCGAAATGGGGGAGGGGGGTAGAGAAATGTTCGCCGGTTATTTAATTGAAAATATTTCACTAACCGTGCTTGCTCAAACAAAAATAATAAATGCACAAACGTACACAAACGATGCATAAACGATTGACACCAATTTTAACCCAAAATTCGTAATGGGGGGGGAGCTGGAGAAATGATGGCCGGTTATTCAATTGAAGATAATTCGCTAACCGTGCTTGCACAAACGAAAATATTAAATGCACAAACGTGCACAAACGATGCACAAACGATTGACACCAATTTTGACCCAAAATTCGCGATGGGGGGGGCTGGCATTTCTCCAGCCCCCCCCCCCCCATTTAAATTGTAAATATTTCGCGAACGGTGTTTGCACAAACGAAAATATTGAATGCACAAACGTACACAAACGATGCACAAACGATTGACACCAATTTTGACCCAAAATTCGCGATGGGGGGGGCTGGCATTTCTCCAGCCCCCCAAACTTATTTGTTAAATAATTCGCAAACGGTGAATGCACAAACGAAAAAAATAATTGCACAAACGTACACAAACGATGCACAAACGAATAACTTAAAAAGTGATCCAAAAATCAAAATGGGGGGGGCTGGGAAAATGGACCTAAAAATAGGACCAAAATCAGAGCCTGAATTTGGGTAAGATCCTTAGATTTTCTTTGCAACAAAAACATACAATCGGAAAGGTAATAATCTGCTTTGGTATGATTTCATTTGCGTCTCTACATACAAAATAAATTTGATCTGACATTTAATTTTCAAAAATGCTATCAATCGTTCAATACCTATAGAGAATTTGTCAGTTAACATTGTCATTGGTTAACTAAAATTAAATAACTACTATCAGCAAATAATATTAATAACGCAAAAAGTTGATGACCCTTTGCTTATTATTTATAAAATGTACATTTCTACAATAAAAATGTATTTTTTCGTTTTGTTTTGAGTTTTGTTCGCATTATAGCATAGCCAACTTTATCACACAACAGCTGTTATGTATTATTATGGAATCTCATGAAAATATGTGATTCGATTTGCGTTACTTAGGCACTTTCCAAAATCTAACCCGACGCACATCAAAACCTCGGCGTATTTAATTTTATTATATTTATAACTTTTAATAAATAAAATTTTAAAATATTGGCGAGTTACCTAAAACACAATTAAACCAATTGAATTATTATTTGAACCTTCAATATTATTATTTTTATTTAATTTTTTTTCATTATTAATTATACTTCTGATGAAAGTTTGAAAAGCAACTAAAAGTTTAAATAATATACCAATCAATTGGTATTCAGAATATCTTAATTCATTCAATGTTTCTTTCTTGGTTTCTTCTACTTTTTACTTATATTGGAATTTTTCTTTTTTCATTTTATAATTGATTGTCATACCATACTTCTCCTTCTTTCATATTTCAATATCTACCACATCATCTATTGTTATATTAACGCTTTAATACCTTTCCTTCCAGTGTTTTTCTTATTCCTGTCCTAGTTAGTGCCTTAATTAATAAATTTTATCCTTTTTCTTTTTAATACCTTATCTTACATTTTCGCTTATCCATCGACATCCATTACACCGTTACTATACACTATTTCTTTTCTTGTATCGCTAAAAGCTCAACTTCACACTTTTTCAAAACCTTTATTAATTGCTTAATCTTCCCATTTACAAAAGCTCCCCTCACATTCCACGTAGACACAAACAATACATTCACCACTTTACAACTCTTGTTTCGTAATTCCGTCTCGATGCCTTTTTCATGCCTGATCATTCCTCTAACATCCCATTTCCTCTCTTGCCAGTCAGTTCAACTAAATTGTTTTCTGCAGTTACTAATATTTAGTAAAAACAGGAAATTATTTTTTCGAGAACGAAGTAGTCCCACTTGAATCTTTGGAAAGCACCACGTATACGCTATCGAACTAAATTTCGCTTATATTTTTAGCAATATTATTGTTGATAAGCACTGAAAATTTGTTTTATAAATCAAATATACGTGATTCGAGGCCGTCTTAACTATAGGTTTCAGGTCACGTCCATTTGAAACATAAAATTTCTATTAAAACGATATCGAAAATGAAAACATAATAGAATCGAATAAAATTATAGAAACTAAATTCAAAAATAATTCCTCTCACTAGATAAACCAATACTTGGAAGCCGTTAGAAGCACTTGTTACTGATATAATTTGGCATTTAGTATTGCAGCGTTATTACCCCATTAGCTTTTAACTCGCCCATATTGGAATACAATTGCATAAAATTTCAAATTATAGCATTTATAGAATAAAAAAATTAATAATGCCCGTTCCAACTTAAACCTCCTTTTTGTATTGCACACGTTCTATATTAATTTTCAATTAAATCCTCCCCATACATTATTCATTGGTATTTTTATTTCTGCACATAAACCAACCGCGCTATACTGAATTATAAAACACTCCATTTACAAACACATTAATATGACGTAAACAAGCTGTGGTAAGATTTATCATGAAATCGAATTACTCCCAAACTATCTCATTCCAATAGCATGATAAATCGAGCTGCTTAACTTAACTTTGAAGCAAATTTTGAGATAAAAAATCCAATATATCGACGAGAATGCAGGCCAAATAATTTTGACGCCATAAATGTTATCTCAAACAATGTGAAAACATAATTGAAGATATACGATCTCCTTTACGCCCTAGTTTTCCAATAAGCAGTAGAAATATTGCTTAGAATCGAACAAGAGACGTTTATAAAGACGTATGAGATCATCAGAGCAATAAGACCCAAGCTAATGCTGGATAATGACAAAGGAAGACGTGGCTCAATTTGTGAACGCTATCAGGGTAACGTATGAAACTCAAGATAATAAGCTTTAATCAATTTCGATAAGTGTGGCAACTTGTTATAACTATTACATCAATAATTAAAACAAACTTTACATCATTAGTCATCGTTATGAGTTTATATTAGATGGGGCAATTAATATTGAAGTATTTCCGAAAGTTTCAAAGACGGTAAGCGCGTAAGCACTCCAAAATTACAAATTCCTCTTTAAAACATTTAATGATGAAAGAAAAATCTCAAATACAAATCAAACAAGGCGAAGGAAAACCAAGTATTTTTTCAAGAAAATAAGAGCTACCGATTGAGCAATCAAATTTTACTTTTTTAAATTGTGCGCAAGGAAAGTTGAGAATTTTTGCTTGAAAACTACTAGGATTGGATTTTCGTGTTGATCGGGTTTGAAAAAAAATTGTAAGTTGAAGGGAGGGATGTAAAAAAAAACTTCAAAGTTAGAAACGTACGCAAAAAATATATTTCCCGAGAGCAAAAACCTGATACAGGAACTCATTTATATTATCGAGTTTTCAGTACGCCATAGTCCACTGGTTATAACAGTAGAATTTAAAGTGATAAATTATGTGTCATAAAGTTCAATATATATGGATCAACAAGGGACCTTTCGCGTCAATCCAGTGTGCCAATTACCAGTACTATGTACCCCTTTCGGTATATACTAAAATAATGTGTAGGGTATTCAGACCACCATAATTGGAAAACCAGTTATCAGTCTTCATTGTTACTTGAATATGTTTGATACATGTGTACCTGGTACTGATTACGTGTTAATTAATGTTAATTAACGAATAGAAATTACAGTGACAAACTAATACAAACAAGTTCCCCGACACCTAATTAAGCCAAACTTTGAACTCAAAACACAATTTTTCAATAAAAAATAAATTGAAACGAAAAATCATTCCAACTGATCGGATCTCTGCAATGTATCAATAAAATAAAACATTCTGCAGAATTGCACGAACGAAAACTGATAAAATAAATTTAAGACAAATAAAAAGATAAGATTAGGCACTAGTCAAATCGACAAAGATTTAACTCCGGACATAAATGTTGCGCGTTAGGAAACAAATTACAGTTTATTGGAATTTTTCAATTTATAATAAATTACTTTGTATTTTCAAAATTAAACAATTTTAAAAACGGTGATGAATGACTACAATTGCAGGTGCTCGTAATGCGCTTTCAGTTGCAACATTTCAATGCAATGAAGAATGTGAAGGAAATTTTCCGGTATCTTGCATCTTGAAATTATATTTTACATGAATCTACTTTAGAAATAGTAATAATTAACGAATAAGCGTTTACTACATGAGCGCTAATGAGATGTTTTGCATGATATTCAGATTCTTCTTTTCATAAAACTAGAAAATATATAATTAAAAAGGATTCGCTATAAAATTTTGAAAATAAGTAAAAATTTAAGATATAAGTTGCATGTCGCATAGAACACCTCAAAACAAAGAAAAACACTTAAAAATGAAGGTTTCATTTTCATAATTCAATAAAATGGAGAAAAACTTTCGTTATTATTAAAAAATTCAAACTTTTTAATAAAATAAGAAATTTCAAATAATATTATTTTTGCTTGGCGTTTTCCCTTAACAACTCTTGGGAATTTGGGAATAAGAAAAAATATAATTGACTTGGAATATACGCATCATCTTGAACATAGTATAAATTTCTCCTGCACCAATTAATCAAATATCATTATTCAATTAATCGTGTGAAAGATGAAAGTTTCAGTTTGCGTTGTGTGTAATGTTCAAGTTAGTTTAAAGCCACAAACTGCTATGTTTTATGACGTTATAGTATTGTATTTAAACTTCAGTTTAAGTTTGTGGGAAACCATTACATTCATTTTCCATCACAAATGGAGGTTTCTTCTCCCTTCTTCTAATTAGGACCATGTCATGTTCTTTCATCTGTAGGAAGTTCACTTAACATCGGGTTCTGTGAGAATAAATTGTTTAACAGCCGATAGGTAGCTTGCTAGGATGGCTTTCATATGTGGGTGTGACTTTGGTTTTTTTGTAAGTAGTGGCAATTCATCAACCCAGGGGAACCAGGATGAACGGAAGTTTGGCTTTGATAACCTTTAGTTTTTTACTACCACGTCAATTTATGTGTTTGTCCATTTTTGCTTTTCACCTTATATATAATTATGGTTTTCAAATTTGGTCAAATTTATTCACAAAACCATATAGTTATTTTTATAGAGTTGCAATGTGAGATGGCCGAAAAACCATGAATGAACATCGATGTTCGCTGATGAATTGATTCTTGTTTAAAGATGTACAGTTTTGTTATTTTTAGCTTTACACCTGAAACTCAGTTTGAACGACGAATCATTAACATTCCAGAGAGTCCAAAAGTAGTAAAACTTGGCCAATGTTTAATATGCGTTGGATGATCTCCTGGAAGCGCGAATTAATTTTTAGATGAGTTGTCTTCAGATGGCAAGTCATTTGTATTTTTTATTTTATTTTTAATTGTCCCAGCCAGTGGCGGTCTTAGGGCGATACGACCTGTACCGCTGAACCGAGTTTCAAATCCTCACACGCTGTCTGATTTAAAAATCTTAGCAACAATGTCTTCTTGCACGTTTTAAGCCCACAAAGTTCAAAAAAATAAAGGCAAAACTAAAACGGCTGCAAAACTGATGGCAGAATTTTTAAAAGTTGAGAAATCATCTGACCCGTCATCATCAGAACTAGTTCAAAACACAACGGAAGAAGACCTATTCAACAAAAGTTTTTCAAATGAAGCACATGAGGATGAAGAGCGGCAAGCACAAGAAGATTTAGCTATTTCTGGAATATCATCTGCAGTTTAAAATATTAAAGAGAGGATATACCATGCATACCATCACCGTCACCTTTTCAAAATACTAATTATGATAATATTTTAAAATTATCACATCAGGTTAACCCTACAACAATAGATAACATAATCATCTAACGCCCTGTTAGTAGTGAAATGAGCACCAAAAAATATCCAAAAAAAAACTGAGCCTCTGATCGATACAATTGAGATTGCGTTGATCACTCGATTTACACAACTATCCAAATTTAATGATGCATGGTCCTTTTTATACAATATCAAAAGAATTCCTGAATAGTTCAAATTGGAAAAAACCTGTGCGTTTTAGATTTAGAAATAAGGTTAACCGATAGGAGAAAATGTGACATATCTTTTTACAGCTATTGTTTCTCATTCAAACTACTGCTATACTAATCTTTCGGAAATCTGAGTTATAATTATTAGTGTAAAAATTCTCTAAAAAAGGGGAGGGGAGAATGAGATCTTGCACCAACTAAAAATCTTGCTAGGGACGCCCCTCTAGGTATCCCCCCAGGGTATTATGGATTTTTCTTGCGTTGTTGTGTTTTTTCTGGGGAGAGGTAGCTAGCCTGGGTCCGAAAATACAAATTTTACGATTGGAACCTCGAACTTTTCTGAAAGAGTATATTTTAAATAAGAGAATTAACGGAGGTGCAATGCCTTAAATGCACCTGTTTTTTTCAAAAATCGAATTTAAAAAAGCTTGATTTTCGAAGGATAAATCGCTCGTGATTGGTTAATCACGGTAAGCCAGGCATTCTGTTGTCGGTACGCGTGGAGTAATGCATAGTAGGGGGAAAGGTAGCTACTGTGGTCCCGAAAATACAAATTTTACGATTGAAACCTCGAACTTTTCTGAAAGAGTATATTTTAAATAAGAGAATTAAGGGAGACGCAATGCCTTAAATGCACCAGTTTTTTCAAAAATCGAATTTAAAAAAGCTTGATTTTCGAAGGTTAAACGCTCGTGATTGGTTAATGAAGTTCGTTCGTGGGAGGTGCGTGTGCTTCTATACATAAGAGTGTTGCACTTCTATAATTAGTCAGTAACTCTTGCGCTATGGTAGGAATGCGTTCTCCTATTTTATTTAATTTAAAAATTTAAAATTATTTAAAAATTAATTCAGAAAAGGGTTACTTAAATTTAACGAACGGTAGTTACTTTTGGGTTGCAGGTCCGACTCTTGCCAGGCTGATTTTGATAAAAATTGACTCGAAGCACCCCTCGCTGCGCTCGGGCGCTTCGAGCCATTTTTATCAAAATGACAACTAATTTAAAAATATCCCGAGGCCCGTAGGTCAAGGAAAAGGTGAATCTTTGAGAGGTGAAACTCGTGAGAATGGATTTGTAACGCAGGGTAGTTGTGCGAAGAAAAATCGACTTAAAGCACCCCTCGCTGCGCTCGGGCGCTTTAAGCCATTTTTCCCGCACATTTAGGGTTGAAAACCATGATTTTCGTTCGGAGTGCACTGTTACTGCATTGCAATGCAAGTGTCGCTCCCACTCTGCGCAAAGCTAAGACCAGTTAAAAGTGCACATACCGTCAGGAGAATGAACTGAATGAATTGATTCACCAATCCCGAGCGACTTTGCTTTAAAATTTACTGTGAAAAAAAGTTTTTAAATTCGATTTTTGAAAAAACAGGTGCACTTAGGGCATTGTGCCTCCGCTTATTCTCTTATTTAAAATATACTCTTTCAGAATTCATCGAGATTTCAATCGTAAAATTTGTATTTTCGGACCCAGGCTAGCTACCTTGAACCAAACCAAATGTTCATTTAGTTCTACGTTTTATTTATAAAATTAGTAAGTAGTAACTTGAGCCACAGCAGTGGAGTGATGTGATCGCTGGTTGAGTATAGAGCGGAAATTCTGGGTTCAAATCGCGGATTGCACAGAATTTCTTGGCTCGGCCTTCCGGTGGGCATCTACACTCCTGTGGTGATCCCTGATGTTTGTGTCGACATCATTACCGTTGATACGGCTGCGTCACACACGAGAGTTTACAAGACAGGTTAAGGTAGACAGGGAATGAAGCCATGGGCCTTCTAGGCCTGTACAGCTGTAATATATAAGTAGTAACTTAGTAAGTTGCCAAACGTTCGCTTGAGGCACAACGTGAAAAACCTACAACTGCAAACCCACAACACAAGCTCTTGCATGGCCAGCTAAGGCTAACATCGTAAATTAACGAGACAAATGGTACAAATTGGATCAATTTGTGTTCCAATTATAAAACTTTTAAATATTTTTTATGCCAACCTTCGAGCACTTCTGTAGTGAAATCGGTTCACAGCTGATCGATTGAATAGGTGAACTTAGTGAACGGGCTAAAGACCGGACTCTAGGCTAGAAGCCCTAGGTTCGATCCTCAATCCAGCTACAAAATTTATCCAATTTCATTATGACCCTCTCCTCTCGAGAGGCAATTGCAAATTACCGAGAGTAATCGCCAACCTCCTATAAGAGACGGCACAATAAGAAAAAGAAGCCGATGGGTGAAACACACACATCAATTCGTGTCGCTAGTGAAATTTTGCTTTCACCTGACAGTTCGTTCCTTGTCAAATCTGCAATTTTACTTGGAAAATAATTGAGTAATTAAGTCAATACAAAATTCTTTCTGAAAGTTGAATTCCGCAGTAACGTAAAATCGAGACTGACGAGCAGAGGGTAGCAAATCCAAAACTAAATATTCTGATAAGTATTAAGTATAAGATGGGCAAAACAAAATTTATTATAAAAAAAGTTGTAATCCTTTAAGACCAAAAGTTTTAGAAAATTTTAAAAACTTACGCTGATGAAATATTAAAAACATTAAACAACTAAGAGAACAGCTGCCCCCTTCGCCCCCCCTCCAATAAACGCGCATAGTTTAGGCCAAAAATTGTTTTCATTTTTCGCCGTTCCAAAAAAGCGATTTATTTTAAATAAACATTATCGAGCTTTTAGGTTAAAGAAATCAAAATACCAAAAAATTTTTATACAATTTGTGTAATGAATGTTAGTTACTTAATTTAATGTGTTTTGCTTTGTGTTAACTCCGTGATTAAAAAAATTGCCTGTTAGGTATGAAATTTATTATTATCATAAAATTGTTTACAATTTGTATAAATTTTTAACTAAAAAAATTAATTATTTTAGCCAACTGATGATGTTATTAAAATTTATTCTTAAAAATATTCAAACACGCAAATCTTTGCTTTTATGATTAAAAACAAAGTTTTGTTATAACATCATAAAAGCTTTTTTATAATAAAAAATAACAAAAATGTTTTAGTATTTTTCTTCATAACAATACAAACAAAAAAATTTTAAATAATTAAAGCGCTTTTGTAAAAGCACTTGGTTATACCTAATTTTTCAACAATGTTACTATAAAAATTAAACTCTTTTCATAATCTTCTTTCATTGGCTACCAAAAGTTTGAAATAAATTGTGACAGTTTTATGCTATTTTTTACGATGTGAGAAACAATTTTAAACACTTATCATGTTCAAGAAAACTAAATTTCGGAAAGATTTATACTAAACTATAATAATGTCATAAAATAAATAAATTTTTTGGTGTACTTTTGTTTAGTTGTAACAGAGTTTTTAGCTGTTTGCATAAATTAGTATAAACTTTTTCTTCAAATTGAACTGAGTTATATCTGAGAAATTTTACGCATTTTAATATTTGACCTCCATTTCCTAACTTGTTGCAAATACTTATTGCGGATCAAGTTACTGAATATGAAAACTTTGACTCGAAAAAGCGTAAAGAAAGGCAAATTTCCTTTTGAACGCTAATCTATTTGTGCGCGTCGTTGACCGAGTCTAAGAAAGTTCTAGTCAGTTTTTGATTACAAAAAAGTCTCAGTACTAAAAAATATCGGTGTGGTAATCAAAACTTTACAATTTACGGAGCGCAAAAGTAGCAAGGAAACGGTTAAAATAAAATTTCCTCTGTACGGACAGATCATTTTTTGATCTAAAGCATAGTTATTTCAGGCATGACCCTATTTACACAGTATGCATTGAAAACCAGAAATTTTTGTCAAAATTACTACGTATTTGAATTTGGAAAGCGTGATCTTCATGCAAGACTGCACACAATCAGTAATTTGGGATATATCTGGTTGATTATGTTCAAAAAGTACGATTGCACATCATATGAAAACAGCAATTTCCAAAAGTGGAAACTATTTACTGAATTTCACGCCCGAATAATGACCACCCTTAAAAGATATTAATCAAACATATATTTAGTTTCACTTGAATAAACATAAAATTTAATGATGTATCTCCAAGACCAAACGTACATTTGCATTAGTGTGGATAATGGGCTTGGTTGTTTCAATATTTAATTATTGCTACCTTAAATCAAATTTCCTAATGCTTTAATAACCAATTATTTATTTATTTACAATGATCAAAATATGTAGAAAACGTAGGATTAAACGATTGAGGTTTCTTAAAATTGGTGATATTTTCTCAGCATAATTTATCACGTCCAAAGAGAAAAGCAAATTTTGACTTCTTAACGCCCCATTAACACCATTACTTGCAGTAACGTTTGTGTATTTGTCCTGACTTGGTTGATCGACTGCAGTATATAATATTTACTGAATGAAGTTATCTGGAGGTTAAAAATTTAATAAGAAAAAAAAATAAAGATTCGACTGGCGTTGCACCAAAGTTGATATTATGGTAAATTGAAAACTCTAAATTCAGAAAGTCGTTACAATATGAAACGTTGGATTCTGACATGCTGACAAGGAAACCGACGGTGACACTATCTGATTTAACAAAACCTGTATTAAACACGGCCACATTGAATGACGTTAAATGTCGAGCAAAACGTAAAAAACCGTGATTCGCTAAATTTGACAAAAGTAAATTACATCATTTAAAATAACTTCAGAGAACAAAATTTATCAAATTTAATTGTTTAAAATTAACAATGAAACTAACCTGTCAGTTACAAACGCTTAATGCAGGCGTGGAGTAAGCAAGTTTGAAATATTCGATATTATTTAACAAAAAAGTAAAATAAACACGCTGCAATTTTCACGTAACTTTTTACATTAAATTTACACCGCATCTAAATGATTTGCGAATCTTTTGTAAAAGAAGTAGAAAAACGAATGTAACCTAAAAAGAATTTCTTTTAACATGAACTTGTACCCCCATTTGTATATCTTTATGCTAGCTCTTTTGACTTTCTCTTTAAAAGTTTTTTTTTTGCTTTTCTTTAGTCATCATAAATCATCTCCTATTTTCAAGTGGAGTAATAATTTTTCATACACGACGACCTCCGGCTTTTAGTTTTTTAAATGCAAAATATTTCACGTCTTTGCGATTTATTGCGGCACATTTGCATTTCTTGATGCGTAAAAGTAAAAATCAGTTTCGTATCACTTTTTTAATATTCGGAAAACATTTTTTTATTCATTAAAAGTTCAGTTGTTGCGTTTCTGGAAGCGTGGGTTAGGGAAGTAGTGAGAGAACCGAAAATAATGATTTGTAAATAAAACTACAGCCCTCGAGTTTGGATGACAGATTTGAAAACTGCTACACAGCTGGGGTTAAGTAAAGGAAGATAAATGATTGAGGATGGCAGCTTAAAGAGTTCCTACAAGGAAAATGGCCATCGGAACAAACCAGTCTAATAATTTATGCAGGGATTTTCAACCGACAATCATCGGTCAGTCAAACATGAAATAGGCCATATTGAACTTGAAAAAGAATAAGATTGATTAATCGCGGAAACTAACCGTAAAAATGTGCGCCAAAATCAATTTCAGGAGACTTTTTTTTTTAGAGAACGAAAACTTTATTAGTAGTGATTTATGAAATTAATTTTAAGGGATAAAAATTTGTTCAAAATTTGTAACGATAATTACATTTCGAAACTTCTTAGACAGCATACATTAATTTAAAATTAATTACATTGTAAAGTACGTTAATTAAATGGTTAATTAATTTGTGTTAAATTAGTTAGAAGCGCAAGAGTAATGTGCATGCACCTTTAAATTCGTCAGATAATTTGAGCCGAGATGAAAATTATGACGCTTTTAAAAAATATGAAACGAAATTTTCAATTGGTAACTTAAATTGCGACATTAAATTCACTTTAAAGCCTATTGAAAAATAGCAAATGAAGTATGCTTTAATAATTCAGTTGAAATTTAAAAACGATTCGAGTACCATGCTGGCTCGAGTAAATTTTCTCGTTCTTCATTTAGAAAGCATCATTGCCTCGCATCACCCATCAGACGAGATAACATTAAATCCATTAAATCACCCTTATTTTGAGGCACGCACATCTTCAGTGCAAGTGTCGGATGATAAATGTGATGTTAGTGATAGATCACCTACGCATATGTCTTGTAGTAAGCATCTTGTTCATTAAATGTAATGACCTTATGCTCTCTAACCAATATGTCTTTATTAACCAAGAAATAACACATTTATCAAAAATTATTAACATCGCCCAAAAACACTACCAGTTTCAATTAAACGTCTAAACCTCAAAAAAGCAATTTCGACTTGAATATGAAATATTACTTTTACTAACAACTCTTCTAAATCCTTACAACAAGCAACATTTTCTATAGCAAATGTGTGTTCAAAAGCATACGTGAAAAAATATTGCGTTTTGTAACTAAAGTCTGAAAAATTAAATATATGTCCGCTTTCAGACCTATTCAAACACAAAATCCTTCCTTTTAATAAATAAAGGGTATACGACTGAATCCACGCAAACCCACAGATAGTGAGAATTTACATGTGAGTATACATATTAATATCGAAAATAAAAAAAATACCAACGATTATCTCGTTACATTATAAATTTAACGGAGCGTGATAGAATACATACAAGAGAAATTAATAATCCACGTAAAATGAGTGTTAAAAATCTGATGAGAACAGAACACATGAGAGTTTATTAAAAAAAAAAAAATGTTTTGAACTCGAGATCAGTGATCTAAACTAGGAAACTAAAACTACAAGAAAATTGTAATCCCCGATTCGAAAACAAACTTTGCACCGTCCGTTACTCTTTCTTTTTAATTGCATAACCCACAGATTATATCTGAACTTTACATCGTGAATACGACATGAATCCCTGATTTACTTCAAATATAATATAAATTTGATTAGATTTAAATTAAACAATTGAAATTGGAGACTACATTAACAAAGAAAACTAAAATGAACAGTTCGTTATAATTAAATTTATATTAATAAAAATATTTCTCGTGCAGAAGAAAGGGTAGTTTATACACACCGCTGTCAAAAACCAACGCCGACGTGGCGGACAGGCACCAAGAATTAAATGATGATTAAATTTAATGTAGGTCCATGACAACTGCCCACTTTTTTATTGAAATTTGATTCGCTGCATCGTCGCTTTCGATAAAATCAACAGTTTAAGAAAGAATTGCCTCCAACTTAGGTTTGCTATTTGTTTTAACGTATTATGATTGTCCTCAAAAAAAGCAAAAAATATGTTTGAACTTCTTTTTATGAAAAAAACAACATCAAAAGTTGAAGTTCAGTAGTATATTAAAAATTACAATAAATCTTCATTAATTATATTTACTGCTGCAAAGAAGCTTTTTGACGTGAAAAACAGTGCACTTTGTTTTAAATTAATTGGTTTATAAATGTTAGGTTTTTAAGTTAAATTAAAAATTTACATTGTAAAAGGTCGCCTGGAGGCTCGGTAGTTATTTTAAAAGGTTCGGAATTTCCCAAAAAATAAAGTTGACGGTCCTTACAAATGTAAACAAAAGCGTTGTTTAATTTTAAAAAAGCTCAATTGTTGTTCGTTTTTATAATTCTTAACTTATGACACGAAATTGCATTTAATTCCTGCTTTTGAATTTTTTAAAATAAAAATTCACCATGGCTTAGAAGAAGATTTAGAATTTGTAGCTTTTGCAGCGCTAATTAAATAAGATTTTTAAGCAGGCATTTGGCATTATGAAGAATCCTTTTCAAGTTTAAAACACACTTTTGTAATTCGCTGTATTTTGCTTATTACTTAAAAAATTGCATAAAAGTTGTATAAATTACATTTTAATGCACGCTTATCTACTTTATACTTTTAAAACTAAAAAAAATTGAATTAAATAAAAATTAAAACCCTCTGAAAAGTTGGCCAAAACAAAGGACCGAGTCTGTCGCAATTTGAAGAGAATTTAAAGTTTGTTTAGCCACGATGTTAATAAACCAGCTGTCGATTTGTGCTGAGACTGAGCTGTGGATTCTGAAATAAAAGAGTAGCTTAATTCCTACGCCGCGTTGCACAATTTTGTTACAGTCTACTAAAAATATATACATTTGTTCAATTTCTTCAGTTATAAGCAAACTGATAACGAAGAAACGCACAAAAGTGTATTTTCGAGATGACAAAGATTCCTCTTTAATTAGTATTTTGCTCAAGTCACTTGAATGCCTAACTTATTTAAGGTATTATTGTTTAACAAATCATTATAATGTTAATTATATTAAATAAACATTTTCAAACTAAATTATTGTATTGCTGTAAGATGATAGGACTTTTTTCTTACAGTTGGGTTCCGCTCAACATGACATGCAACTTGCTTTCCATCAAGTGAACTTTAATTGTTCTAATATACGATTTTGAGCTTTCCTCATATTAGTCAGGAAGTTAACAACTAAAATTCGATCGAGTTCTGAACTTTGTAATAGAAGTATGATATTTTACTTAATTATGGATGTTGCCCCACTTTATAAAATTTAATGTGGTGCTAAATTTTGATTAGTTTAGAAAATAATCGATTGTAAAGTTTCAATTTTTCACGTAAAAACATTCCAGTTCTTTGAAACGTACCCATTCTGTTGACGGTTCATGCACTTGACGTAAATACTACAGCAATATTGTGGAACTGGCCACATCAAAGCATAAATTTATTTTAAATTGTATTTTGTTACCTAAAAACATACGACGCAAATCCGTGGGCTCTGAGATCCCAATTTTCTACTATGAACAGCCTTCAGGGTAGATTTTTCAAGTGCGTGAAATCAAATATCCCATTTTCAGGGATACTTAGGAGTGGGCAACTTATAGAAAAGCCAATATAATTTTCGCATATTATTCTTACAGTTTTTGGCCGTATTTTGTCCAAATTTTTGAATGATGGGTGAAATTGTATGCTTATATTTGTAAATTACAGCCTGAACTAGCATAATTTCAATAAAAAAAATTTTGAATTGTCGATAGTTATCGTATTGCCCCCTCGTTTTCTTTCATTTCCCCCTTACACACACTCGACAGTGTGTGCACATTTGCGAGAGAGCACAAAATTAGCACAAAGTTATGGTATATTTTATTTTATTTTTTTGACAAAATGGCAAAGTGTCTTTATTTTCCTACATAGTTTCACCAAGAATGAAAAATTGTATTTGCTACTTTTATATTTTAAAATTCTTTTACTGAAATAGTAAATTCAGCTGTGATTTCTGGTATTTCAAAGTTATTTTGTCACCGCCTTTTAGTGAAAACCAATAACTAAATTACTTACTCTATTAAACTAGTGAAGCAATTTCGAGTACTGGGATTTCTCCTTTAATATTTTGTATAGTAGATACCACCAAACACCCTATAAATTTTGTGGTTGTCAGCCATTTCAAACGAGCAATAACTGAATTCCACATTCACAGCAATGCTTGGGAAAAATCAACTTCTGTGATATTTTGAATAATTTTACGTTAAGAATGAGTACGATTTGCATAAACTATGTTATTCAAAATTTATAATAATAATAATGCCACTGACATCTGCTCCTTCATTGAAAATACTACCTACATCTTTTCTGGGTTCTTTATCCACTGAATTTAGTGAGAAATGCTCATCTCGACTTGTAGCATCGTACTCAATAAGTAATATTTATTATTTGTTCAAATTAAAGTTTTTTCTTAATTTATTTTAATTTTAATCGCTTGTCTGTTATCTCCTATATGCAGGACTTTTCCATTAACTCGAGTTCTGTCTGCCGTATACCAAAAATGATTAAAAATACAAACTACAAAAATGGGAAAAATTCATATTCACTTTTGAATGCATTTAATACGTACACAAATCAGCAATACTGCTAAATAATTGAAACAAAAAATTTAATTTCTAAATTAAGTTTATAAACTGAACAAAGTGAAATTGGAGCTGCAATAGCTAACTTATATTTTCCTTCTCTTTCCACCATAATTATAATAATGTAGTATGCCCATATAATTTAAAATATAAAAGACCCCGGTATGGCACTTACTAGGGATGAAAGCCATTTATTATATTAAAAAGTGTAGACTAATAAGTTCATTTTAAAAATTGTATCATGTAAACAGCTGAACTGGAAATGTTAAGTTTTTTTGAAAAGATTAAATTTCTTTATTAATATAAAATAAAATAAAATGTCACAACTGTAAACGGTGTTAACCTTCAATGATAAAACTTAGATTAGATATAATATTAGTCTACGAAAACAAAAAGATCAATGCAGTTCTAATTAATACGTTAATACTTTTGAATTTCTTATTATTATTTTGAGTTGAATACTGCAAAAATTTTAAGAGGAACGAGTTCATTGGTTAGTGTAATTTAAAGACAAAAAGCCATTTAATTAATTTTTTACCGTTTTCGGTTATAACTGGGACTCGCAAAGAACCTTACAAATTAATAAATTAAAACACTGCGGTAACAAATTAAATAACAGAAGCTGTAAATGGATCACCATAATGAACTGACTTTAATCAATAAAGTGACGTTCTATGGAAAATTTTGAAATTTACAAATTTAATTCAAAATTCTTTGCACAGATACCTTTGATGTCCTGAGTAACTTTTCAATGGAAACTAACCTCGGGTTTTTCTTTTGCTATTCAACCAAGGTACGCATAGGGCATCTATAGGGTTCTAAAAACTTCCCTTATTAGAAGAAATTCAGCTAGGCGATTGGAATTGGATATATTTCACTTCCTGAAAGGATTACACATTTGCTTATCCCTGCGACACGACTTGCATTAAATAACCAATATCGAAAACTACCCTTCGGTAATAATAAACCCTCATCACTTTAAAACTAACAGTTAATTAATCATTAGGAAGTCGATCGAAACGTGCCGATATAAGTTTTAGAAATATGTTTAGGGATTTGCATGACGCGTAATCAATTTATTGATTCCAAGAGAAAATTCCACTTTTCCAAGTGACAATAAAAAGAAAACCATGTAGTGTTTTATATTTGATAAAATATGACAAACACTGTTAAATTTAATGAAATTTGTCTGACATCTATGAAGCTATGATACATTATTGTAAAGAAACAAATATTAAAGTAAACTAAAATTTCATTGTTTTCATATATCCGAAACGTTTTCTCCTTTTATGAAACGAAGTTTATATTAATGTTTGTTTATCCGAGACAAGGCAATAACGAAAGTATCATTTAAAATGCTATGGTACAAATTTTGACAGGCGCAACCCGACGCGCACCCCGACCAAGTCAGGCGTCGCGACGTTCAGATGCCAGTAAGCAGCCGGCATCGGTATTATACAGTCGGGTTCGTATAAAATACATGTAACAAATTTATTCAAAAATGCGCACGTGCATTAAACACCATAAACTATTCCCGAAGCAAAATTTACTGAAAGTTTAGTGATACCAAAAGCTCAACACAAGTATGTGAATAATTGACCATGCGTCTTTTGGTTGCTTTGATTATGGTTATGATTAATTATGAGAAAGTTTTTCCGATTTCGTGCAAATGTGTTTTTGAATTACACAATCACCAAAATAATAAAACAATCAACACCCTCTCATGTCAAAGTGAAATAAATGTATCCAAAATTTTTCCAGTCCATGTAAACAATCTAATACTACAAAATTTTTCAAACGCCAATCTTACAGTGCAATTCCTGAAAACAACCAATCATTCGATAAGCCTGCCAAGCCTATTTTATCTAAAAATTGTCGATTGCGTCATTTATAATTTATCGAATGTCAGTTTCGGAGGTCTGGAAAACCTTCGATCTTTAGACTTATCTAGAAACAAAGTAAAGTATTTATCGAATCAAAAAGGAGTCTTCAATCTCACCAAGTTGAAAGTTTTGGACTTGTCAAGTAACAGCCTCCAAATGATCGAGAGCGGTCCTTTCACAACCTTAACATCACTCGAAGTGCTAAATTTAAGTGCAAACGTAATAGATACATTAACTGAAAATGCTTTTAGCGGTTTGTCAAAATTACAGCGCTTAGACATATCGTCAAATAAATTATCAACAATCAGTAGTGACGTTTTTGTTCCCCTGTCCACTCTTCAGCATTTGAATTTAAGCAACAATTTGTTACAAGCAATCGACGAAGCCTGCCTTAGCAGCCTGCAGCGCTTACAACAGTTAGACGTATCTTGGAATCGGTTGGCACATGTTGCTCCAGGCAGTCTACAATTGCCGAGTTTATCCCGTTTATTGTTAGCAGGGAATCCGGCACTCGGTGGGTCACGTGAACCTCCGCTTCTCGTGGGACCTGGAAAACGCCTGCAGACAGTGGACGCGTCACGAACTGGGCTAAAACAAGTTCCAGCTGCGCTTACACATTCTATAAGGACCCTCCGACTCGCCGGTAACTCAATTAAGACGGTTAGCTGCGGTCACCTGGACTCTTATCCACTTTTACAACTTCTCGATTTTACGTCAAATGAACTGGAAGAAATCGAAGACGATGCGTTAGGTCGCTTAGAAGTACTTTCTATTTTATATCTCTCCGACAATAAATTGCGTTCCATTCCCCATAATTTACCTGAAAGACTGAAAATTTTGCATCTAGAGCGCAACCAAATTGAACAAATTTCACCGGGTGATCTTCTGGGAATGCCGCTTTTAGAAGTACTTTTGTTGAGTGACAATAAAGTTAAAGTGGTGCAAGAGGGTGCTTTTAGTCAGTTGGGAGCTCTCGCAACATTAGATTTATCGCAAAACCCCATTAATGTATTACCAGCAGGAATTCTATCAGGACCTTGGCAACTTCAGGTACTTCGCCTTTCTAATCTAAACGTAATTTCGCCAGCTCAAGATGTATCATTTCCGTTGTCGTCACCCGAAAATTTAGTTACCCTGGATATGGCAAACAGCCCAAGTCTGAGCCAGCAATTCTTGGCCGACACGGCAGCGTTAATGGCATCGAAACAGCTCCAAGAATTAGATTTATCCAATAACGGCATCGAACGACTTCGTTTCGATTTATTGCACTTTCTTCCCCAATTAAGAATTTTGAAACTTGTAAATAATTCGTTAAATTGTACAGATTTACATTGGCTGGCCGAATGGATGAGACGTCAAGATCAACCCGAATCGCGAAAATTAACTTGTTCAGCGCCCCCTGAAATATCGGGATCGCTACTAATAGATCTGGAAGAAATAGAATCAGTAACACAATTAAATTATAAAACGATTACCCCCGATAGAAAAACCCTAAGAAAACCAACGTTAACGATAAAACAAAATTCATCTTTGTTATTTTCAAAAGACGCTGTCGAGAAGAATAAAAATTTCACGATAATTAAATCTACTTCAAAAAGCGAAATTATAAAAGAAGGTTCACAATTTCCTGATGGAATTACTGCTTCCGCTCTCCCGCTGTCTACTACAAAATCGAACGTTATGAGCGATGATGACCTGTCAAATAAACAGAACTTCACCCACTTCTCAGCTACCCTGCCAACCACTTACCACTCAAGTTATACAACACAACAGGACGCATCAATAAAAAGTAGGATAAATGTGAAAGGCATTAAAAACGAAACGTCTAGCAAGTTACAAAATGTAAGTTCCCCAATAAAATATAAAAAAACCTCTCAATTACTGAACACTTTTTTCTCAAATAAACCTCAACGAGAAAACGTCGAGACTGAAATGGTTCAAAATTTATTCATCTCCTCAAAGAAAAGCTCGTTTAATAATGAGACTCCGGTAGTAGTAAAGCACAGAGACAACAGCAGCAACGAAACGCTTCCGGTAAAAGATGCTTTCGAGGAAAAAAATGGCTCTCTGAAATTGGGAGAAAATGCGACAGAAACAACTGGAGAAATGTCAATGTTTACAGAACAAAACCACAAAAAAGATATAATTCAGGTCGGAATGTTAATGTTACTGGTTGGAATTTTAGGCGCAGTGACCACAATGACGTTGATAATGTGTAAGTTCAGAAAACGCAGAAGGAGCCTTCAGGAGCAGGATATCGAGGTAAGCAGTTTACCAAGTGTTACCGAACTGTGGTGACATATGCGAAATCCCGACGAGGATAGAACCGCTCTTTACGATTCGGTGACTTGAAAATGCAACACACCAGTGTATGTGATACAACATGATGAAATATTGTAAAACTAATTTTTGTACCAATCACGATTATATTTTAGACAAATGAATGACTAACACAAGAAAATTAAACCGTGTCGTGTATTATTAAATGTGCCACCCTTTCGACTAATAACGAAACAATTTAAATAGATTTATTAATTATTATTAACAAAATTTTCAGTTTTCAGATGTTGAAATAGTATTATTCATGATGTAATGTTAACAAACTAAGATTTTAAAAGTTGTTTTTATTTTAAAATAGCTTTTTCGAATTTTGTGTTAAAAAAAGAGTGGCGTATTTACATATGAAAAAATAAATCTTATATTTTATCTGCGCAAAAATGTAAAGTTTGCTATTCATTGTAAATAAATGTCATTATATTTATATTTATATCTTGCCAAAAATGTTCGATGTATTGTGATAGGTCGTAAGAAAATGAAAAATATAAACGTAATTTTAAAAACGTGTATTTTCTTTCTTGAAGTAATAAAAAAGTAGGGCGAATTTTAAAATTTTAATGCATTACACGGACGGTAATGTGAAGTTTAAAAATCAAAACACATTTTTGTTATTTTATTCCAGGTTATGTGATAGGAATCTGGTATTTCAAATATCGAGTCGATAATTTTAAAGTAAAGAAAATGCAGTTCTGCTATATACCGTGTACCCACTCGCCCATTCATTTGTAATATTTACAATACGTAATGGAAAAACGGTTGCTGAATATTAAAGAAAAATCGATGTGGAACCAACGTACATACACATTAGAATAGAAAATAAACCTCCAGTTATGATTATTTAACCATTAAGTTTGCTCTTTCGTGCTTATATGAAACCAGTAATAACGGATTCATAAACGGTAATTATTTTTAAAATATGCATGGCTGAGAATTGCTCCCTTATAATTGAAAATTAAACTCCATTTGTTAAGGCTTCGCCAAACTTCCCTCGCTTTAAATTAATAATAACATACTCTGCAGGTATAGTGGACAGCGATATGCTTAAAGGAAAATACACACTGAGAGAAACTTTTAATTTACTTCTTCCCTTCGGAAAACTGGATCGATTCCGAAATAACAATTTTGCCCGTTTAGGTGTATTTAGGTGCTCAAAATTAATTTAAAATTGTTTGCCTTTTCGAAACCACAATATAAATTTAAATACGTAACGTTAACCGTTCCCCGATAAATTGCCACGAGGGAAAGTTATTGATTCAAAGCCATCGTGCCCAAAATTATTTAAGTATGCAAAATCATCAATTCCTTGATACAGTCGTCGACCATAAACAAAATCCTAATAAACCACATTAGGAAAAAGCTCCATTATTGTAAGGAACGGGAATTTAATACAAAACATAGTTTACATACCATCGATGTATTTATTATGTCAGCATCCACTCACCGCAATGCCCTAAGGGATTGCTAACTGCTATCTCGCGCGTTCAAGCGAATATCATTTCGTTACTCTTCGGTTGCAATCAATTCCCTGTTTTTCAATTCAAATTTAATACACTTTCTAAAGTGAGTGGAGACGAGTTATAGAAATGATAAAATATTCTCCCTTAGTGCGACTACTTGATTAAAATATGAGAGTAGAGCTTGGAAAATTCCGAAAAAAGGAACAAAATTCGATAAATTAATCCAACTTTGGGGTAATAGTAAAAGTATATCCACCAATTCCGAGTTGATATTAAATCAGTTGTCAGATGTGTGACAGTTAATTCGCCAGAGGTAAATATATCAACTTCCAGGACGATGCGGTATATTCCATTTCTAGCAAAATTTGTAAGGCAGTAAATCCTAAAATACGTATTGAGCCATATACGCAATATTTTAACCACCAAAAACCTGCTCTAAATCACTTGATAATAACCAAAACTGGTTGTTCCTCATTGCTAGTAGATTACATTTATCTTAAAACGTTTTTACGGTAAATTACCAAACTTTTTCAATTTCAATTACGCCGTATCGTTGGCGTTTTAAAAGCATTTTTGTGTCTTAAAAAATTGATTATTCAAAAGATACTGCTGTAACAAATTTTACATAACAAGACAATTTATGAGACATGGGATAAGTTTCGATTTAAAAAATTAAACAAAAATTGGTGTAGGTACTTACCCCCTAGATTGGCGAAAAAAATTTCTTGTAATGCCAGAAGTTCCTCTTCGGGCGAAATGAACAGTCCTCCAAACGAATCGTTTTCAGGCCACACTTCGCTGAAAATGAAATGTTTATGCAATTATTAGTTACTTCGCATTTTCAAGAAAAGAAACTTCACTTTATTGTGTGGAAAATTAAAAACTTTCAAGTAAATTGCGAAAACTTCAAAACCCAAAGGTATAATAGTTATATTCGCTATTTAAGTAGTTACATTTTCAGTTTAAATTGGCCAAATTTATCCGACTTTATTCGAACGTTGTTGTTAGTTAACCTCGTTTCATATAAATTATGACCCTTAAGTACACATTATATTATATAAATTTTTAAAATTTTGCTTACTCGACAAATAAAATGCCGCCGTTAGTAATCCACGTAATTAAGGTAATTGAAAATTGGAGTGGTAATTACTTTATTATTTAAATAAATAATATTTTTAATGCCGTAATTTATTGAATTTCTGGAGACAAGTTCGTGTTAAAATAATTAAAAGTAAAATTGAATTAAAAAGAATATCGACCAGTAAAAAGCTCGGAAAATCTTATATCGGAAAAATGACAAATTCTTAATCTTTTTCCCTAATTTTATAACTTACGATGTAATAATTATTTTGCAACGAGTAAGAAGAGTAAGAAGGAATCACTCAATTTCATTACGTAATGCAAACAATATTTTATCTACGACCGTTACACATTAAGCCACTTTTTGAATTACTCATTTTAGTACAAATAAAGTTTCGCATTATTTCCCTTCATTAGCTAACGAATTTTAATTTTACCAGGTTTTAAAAATCTCAGAACCGGTTGCACGATATATATCAGGCCGTACTCAATTTATGAGAGTAAGTGGAAGTATTACTTGATAATGTTACACCAATTCCTTCAGCAATCAACGCATATAAAGTGAAGACAAAAAAAAGCTAATATAAGGCTAAAATTCTCAATGATTGACTTGAATCACTCATAGCAAATTTCAACTGCGTAAGTATGCAAGGCATCGCTAATATAAAAATGGCGAAGTGTGAAGACCATGAACCTTTGGAAGCAGTGTGATAAAAAACTAAACACCTGCTACAAATAGTAGAAGAAGCGACTGGAGATACCGACTTATCATCTTAACTATTAAAAATTATATTTTTCTCTAAGCAACCGTAAAAGTAAAAGTAAACCGTAAAAGTTAATTATGATACTAAATTCCAGCTGGCTCTGGAACCCAAACCCTGTAACTTCGTCTGTGCTTCCATACCCCCCAAACCCCCCGGTCTTGAAAACAAACATGGCATATATTCTTGATTCATTTTAGTACATCGCAACCGATCCAAATCGATAGATCAATTATCGTGAGCGTAAAGTCTGTGAGAATGGAATAACCCATAACCGCGGGTCAGAAGGTTAAAAGTACAATATTTTAATATACGCAGTAAATTTTGTCAATTGCATATCACCCAGATATTTTCACTGATGTGGTTGTTCGGCCTTCAGGTTTACTCGGGATGAGTGCGACCGCAATGGTCATAGTTACTCGACCTGCGTCCTCACTCAAGATGATTGTAAAAAATTAGATACATAGATGTATTTCTTAGGTTGCAAACTTTTTTTAGGTTAGTAGCATTTTTTGAGTATGTAAAAAACGAACGAAGTAATTAGATGCACGTTTATAAATGACATGGATGAGGAGGAAAAGATCCATTAGTTAATTTTATCCCCCATTTCGAATTTTGAATCTTAAAGAGTTGAGTTTATGATCGGTCGATCCGATATTCGCTACGTACAAATTTCAGTTGTATCGACGTAAATTTAATTTTATATTTTTATATGGTTTATTTGTTCTTATGTTCTATATTTTTCTTCCTTTAATTTGGCCATTATAACTTCTTCTCAATCCACTTATAATTTTAATAATCTGTCCCGTCAACTTATTTACTTGTTTAATTCATTTTAATAAAATTTCTTGTCAATTTAAACTGAAACTTTCATATTTATTTCCAATTAACAATCTTATCATTTCTTTCTCCAATTTATTTTCTTTTAAAAATTATAAACTTGGCATATTCACAACCTTTCTTAAACTTCAACTGAACATTTCACTAACAACTGAAAAACTAGAATGAATTCTGGCTAGACCCCATCAATTATATAGCTCAGTGAGCCCCATTTTGAAAACTACTGCTGTAGATATAAGTGCAAGTTTCAAAAGCAAAGTTTAGTCAATATACTGGAGTATAGTGCAATATAGCCAACAAAACTTTGATAATGCACACTATTCATTATTGAGTTTTAAATTTATTGTTTGAAACTTCTATAACGAAATAGCACACGTAAATTTTTATGTATTCGATGGATAGATAAATTTTAATAAAATTTATGATCTTTGAATTTGATTTACTGTTCCACTATTTCTAATGTGCTATCTGAAATTGAAAACTAAAATATTGTGGTGCTATTTTTGTCACAAATTGATTTGTAGAATGTGTCAGACCCCAAAATTGCGTTCCTGTTAGCCAGTGGTTTTTGATGCAGATGCAATTTACAAGTCAGAACAGGACGCTGTAAAATTTTTCAAAAATTATTATTTGTGAACCTACATAACTATAATCAGGTAGGTAAGCATTAGAGTAGTTTTTAAAATTCTGGCATAGATCAGAAGATCTAAATTAGAAGGCATAAATAAACCAAATTTCAATAACAAGGATAACTGTTCAACATGTTTTTTTGTTAACAAAAGTTCATAAAATAATTCAACAACGATAAATATGCTTTCCACCTCGTTTTACTCGAATTCAAAAATTCACACTCGGTAGCGTAAATAGGACATTTCGTAACTGGTTACATAAATAGCTACTATTTTTCATGTATTTTAATTTTCGACTTGTAATGTCATCTAAAACTTTGTAATAGGTTACATTCATTAAATCAAAAACTGAACTAAACAGCCCCTTTATTCATCATAAAAAAAGTAATTACGTCGATATTAAATTTAATCTAAAATTACCTTTGTGCTTTAATAGTTTGATCTCCAAGCATAAATTTATAATAATTATATTACGATTTTGCATCCTCACGTATCAATTTCAAAATTGATAACACTATATAATTTTGTGAGGATAACTTCTGCTTTATTAACAGCGGAATCCGTCGAAATTCCAAGTATCAAATATAAATTTGTCAAATTTTCGGTAAAATTATTAATAAAATAATTAAATTTTTTAAATATTGGATAAAATCAATCGTGACACTTTTAGATAACAATCTTTACGATAACTAAAAATAATTACCTCTTCCTTCGACTAACTCAAGGTGAGACATGAGACTTCAAACCTTAAACTCCCTGGAGACACCCCAAATATTAACAACAGAACTAATAGTGAAACGGTGCATGGGAAACCTCATGACTAGACCGACACTCAAAACGAAAATTTTAGTTAAGTTCAAGAGTTTCTAGTGACATCCGGAAGTACATACAATTGTCTGAAATTTGTCGGAAAGTAATTATTTATTCATATCCAAGTCTCTGTGAGTCCTTCTGACGATCATTTCCATTCTCTATCCAAAGGAAAGCGCAGATTTTCAACAATATCCCAAACAAAATTTGAATTTCAAAAAACACTGCTACAACTTGCAATTAACTAGGAGTTTGGATAAAACACGTTACATAATTAGATACCCGTTAGAGTGAATTTGAACAGATCATGAGAAGCAAAGTTTAAATGTAAAATCATAGAAAATTTAATTATCTTTCGAAATATAGAACTGCCATTTACTCGTAGGGATTATCTTCGTCGCTTAGCATCTAATATTAAATTTTGCACAGAACTGTTGAATATTTAGCAATAGAAGTCGGACATTTACAGTGTACATGTCATAATTAATAGTGGCAGAAGGGATGTGTTTCATCTGTAGTGACGAGTGAGATGTGTTTAATCAAGATTAATTTTACTATTTCAAATTAAAATATTCCGAAATTTTATGAAATGTAACAATAAGCAAAGAAGCCATAAATAAAAATAAAGTAAATCTCGAAGGTTAATTTAAAAAATGTCGCTCAGTAAATTTCGAGCTACAACTTGAAGGATTAAATCAAATACGAATAATTTCAAAATTAAATTATTAATTGAAACTTCCAGCAAAATTATTTAAGGAACACAAAATTCTAAATAAAGTCGCTCTTTTGCTAGCGTTTAATATTCTATCTTCATTTACTTCAATCCTTTAAAGTAAAAAC
The DNA here is from genome assembly GCA_905340355.1 of Rhagonycha fulva. Taxonomy (NCBI): domain Eukaryota; kingdom Metazoa; phylum Arthropoda; class Insecta; order Coleoptera; family Cantharidae; genus Rhagonycha; species Rhagonycha fulva. Next base: position 45,748,644 of record HG996556.1, read on the forward strand.
CATGAAAATGAAAATAATGCAACCAGAGAATCTTGATAAGTAAAAGGAAAAACAATTTCGAACTAAGTTTATAGAATGATTTAGAGATTTTCCGTTCGATACCCTTTGGTTTTCAAATACCTTCTTGCCCTTTCAAAGTTCACCGTTACCATGAATCAATATAATTGAATTTTCCTCACTTTTTATATAAAATTATATGTTACGTCCCCTTTGTGTAGAAATAATATTTCATAAAAAGTGAAATTTAAATTTTTTGGTGGAAGTCCTCCACCCAAGTTAAACGTAGCAATTTAGAGATTTTTATTCGATAGAAGAAAATTTGTGCTAAACAAATGCAAAAATGTCGCTTTTAATGAAGTTAATTATTACTACTTCAAGTTTCTATGCGCTTTTCTGCAATATAAAAACATAAAAACAAAAAACACTCAGATTCCTGCAATGTAAAGAGGAAATTATTAAACTAATGGTTCATTTCAATTTAACTAAAGAAGAAAAAAATTGTATTACACTAATAGATGTAGAAATGGGGTCTTACATCGCTCTCGACCACTGCAAAAAAAAACCTTCCAATAAAAACAAACTATAATTTCTACCTTTTTTTGTGCAAATGCTCTGAGGGATTCAAAAATAATCGACTTCAAAAGTAACATTTTCTGCTGAAGCCAAAAAAAAACAGTTTGAGATAAAATGTGTACGATTACATTTTATTTTATTATTGCATATTGCATTTTATTTTGAACGAAGAGATCAATTCAAAACGAAGGGAGCTTTGCTGACCTCGCAGTAGCTGGGAATTTGCACTAATGATATGTTTTCCACTCACTTACTAATATTGTTTTTCATATTATATGTTTGCTATTGCTCCTATGTAATCTCGAACCCCACAAAATCAGTATCTTTGCTTTTGAAGATGGTGAATATATAAACCGCTTAACTTGGGGGAGCTGCGATATTGCATGGAATTAAAAATCATAAAGTTCCGTACATATACATACATGAAATGATTAAATGATTACTAACGCTTGAAAAAATATTTCATTAAATTTTTTTTTGCAAAATTTGAGATGAATTGCCTATAAAATGTATGCGATGCTCGAAAATTATAAACTAATAACTAAGTTACTTGTTTGTAAAATAATTAAATCTGAACTTTTAAAGAGAGTAAGTTATTGTTTCAATGTGGTAGTTAACTTGGGTCGATAACTGTGTTCATAATTTTCGCTTGGTAATTATTTAACAGTTATGTATTTTGTGTTAAATCCAACTCAAAAGTTGGTTTTTTAATTAACTTGCAAAAATTATTGCAATCTGTCCATAAAGACAATAATGTACTTAGCCTGAAAAGTCGCATTTTAGTAGGCAAGACAGGCAACTTACAGAATTCCGTAGCACGCAAGTCCAGCAAAATAATTTTCTAAGCGATGTGTCCATTAATTTTTCTCCAACTCAAAATATAGCTAAAAAATTTAACCTAATCGCTTGAAGGGGGGTGCATCCATAATATAATGTTACGGTATGCCTGCCTCTCTCTTGAGGGTAAACATGAGGTATAAGGCCATTCTTAAACCTTAAATCCAGGATCAGGTTGGGTATTAATTGGTACGGGGTGACTAATTTCACCAAATATATGAAATGACAGGAGAATTGTAAACTAAACAGGCAGCTGGCGCTGCCGTGATGATCCAATAAAATAAAACTACTTGAAGGGCGGGGAACGGCAGGAAACGTAGACCCTCCAATAAAAATTTTACGATTAAAACCTCGATTTATTGTGATAAAGCACACTTTAAATAAGAGAATTAGGTGAGGAAAATGGCCTTAAAACCAACAGGTTTTTCAAAAATCGAATTTAAAAAAGCTTGATTTTCGAAGGTTAAACGCTCGTGATTGGTTAATCAAGTTCGTTCGTGGGAGGTACGTGCGCTGCTATACATAAGAGTGTTGCACTTTTACAATTAGTCAGTAACTCTTGCGCTATGGTAGGAATGCGTTCTCCTTTTTTATTTAATTTAAAAATTTAAAATTATTTAAAAATTACTTCAGAAAAGGGTTACTTAAATTTAACAAACGGTAGTTACTTTTGCGCGTGGGTCCGACTCTTGCCAGGGTGATTTTGATGAAAACTAATTTAAAAATATCCCTAGGCCCGTAGGTCAAGGAAAAGGTGAATCTTTGAGAGGTGAAACTCGTGAGAGTGGATTTTTAACGCAGGGTAGTTGTGCGAAGAAAAATCGACTTAAAGCACCCCTCGCTGCGCTCGGGCGCTTTAAGCCATTTTTCCCGCACATTTAGGGTTGAAAACCATGATTTTCGTTCGGAGTGCACTGTTACTGCATCGCAATGCAAGTGTCGCTCCCACTCTGCGCAAAGCTAAGACCATATCTCGGTGCACGTACCGACAGGAGAATGAACTGAATGAATTGATTCACCAATCCCGAGCGACTTTGCTTTAAAATTTACTGTGAAAATCGAAGTTTTTAAATTCGATTTTTGAAAAAACTGTTGGATTTAAGGCCATTTTCCTCACCTAATTCTCTTATTTAAAATATGCTCTTTCAGAATTCATCGAGGTTTCAATCGTAAAATTTGCATTTAAATGTCTACGTTTCTTACCTTTCACCTGAAGGGCTGCCATCGCAGCGCAAGAAGAAGGAAGGGCCAAGAGCAATAACAAGCAGAAGAAAGTCCCTCTAGAGGATTCAAATTTATTCACTGGCAAGTAATTGAACTTCCAACTGATATTGAGAAGATACCAGTTGTTGTGCTCGACGAGTATCATCTCAAGGATGAAGCTTCTCAAAAAATGGAAAAGTCCTGAAACGGCGATATTTGTTTTTAAATAGTCTAATTATCATTGTGAGCCACAGCAGTGGAGTGATGTGATCGCTGGTTGAGTATAGAGCGGAAATTCTGGGTTCAAATCGCGGATTGCACAGAATTTCTTGGCTCGGCCTTCCGGTGGGCATCTACACTCCTGTGGTGATCCCTGATGTTTGTGTCGACGTCATTACCGTTGATACGGCTGCGTCACACACGAGAGTTTACAAGACAGGTGAAGGTAGACAGGGAATGAAGCCATGGGCCTTCTAGGTCTGTAGAGCTGTAACATAATAATAAAATAATTATCATTGTATGTACTTTTCCTACTGAAAAATTGGGTAAAAATTCCAGACTCCCAGTGCAGCGCCGGGCTCCTGCACTCCTTAAAAGATTTTTCTCTTCCTCCGCAAAACCACAAAAAAAAAGATTTTAGGTACTGTGTAATAACTGATTTGAATTCAATAATTTTTGGACATTCAATTTGCAGGTCCATCTGATATACGTACACTGAGCAGTGAAGTAATGAGTCTTTTCTCCGAGCTGGTGTACAAAAAAATTTACTGCTACAGGTGTTTTTGTTTATTATTATAAATTTAAATCCGGTATATCAAGCTCATAAGATTTACTTGAAAATGCACAGAAAAAAATTTGGGCTAAAAATTTGTAAAATTATGCATATTTCAGGTACAAGTTCTCCCTAGATAGGTTACAGGTAGAATATTGTGTTTAAAAAATGAAAACTGTTGAGTCCACATATTTATACCTGCATACAACCCAAATGATACCTTTTTGCAGTACACCCTTTTTTCCTATTTTTCACCCAATATTATGTGGAAAAAAAATTTTTAATTTATAAATAAAAATAATTATAAATAAATTTAAAAATATTATTCACACATTTTAATTTATATTAATTTTTCCTTTTTAAATTGCGACAAATTTTGACTGAAATAGGAACTTAAATAAATACTTACTCTTTTTCTTAGGCCCACGTGGGATTCGAACTTGGTACCTCTGGCTTATGAGGTAAACGTGGTATTCACTAGCCCATGAAGCTGATTTATTATAATTATTTTGTACAACTATCAGAAGTTTTGAGATCTTAAAAAATTCCATTTTCTATTCTGATTGTTTTATGAACATTTAAATCTAATTAAAATTACATTGAAATTGATTTAATTTTATAAAATTTTAACTTTCAGTAAACAGTATTAATAATTATCCAGTTTAAATTTTTAAAATAAAATTATAATCCACGTGTTAAAACTATTAATAACAGTATTATTTACGGGGTAAATTAATAGTGGTGTAATCTAATAAGACAAAATGTCTCTAAAGGGTAGTTCACACTACATGATTTATCATGACTTAGTCATAAGAAAAGTCATGGTTAAAATCATACCATCACAACAGTCAATCATAAAAGCCATAACTTCTATAATATCAAAAATCATATAGTGTGAACGTAAAAAAATCCCTCATATGAGAAGTCATGTGACAAGTCATATGATAAATCATGTAGTGTGAACTACCCTTAATAAGACAAAATGTAAAAGAAAAATTTTTTAATTGTACCGTTTAGCACTTATTCAAGAATAACTTTGCGTTTACAATTCGCATAATCTTAAGAACCGATTAAGAACACAACTATTGGGAGAATATACAATACAATTTTCCAGGTATAAAATTTTGCATAATTCTAACAATCGCTGTACTTAGCAAAATACAAATTTAGGCTTCAAAAGTGCACAATTGAAACAGCCCAACATTGGGTGAATTTGCCACCAGCAATTTTTTTCTGTGTGTATTTTAAATATAAAAAAAAACCATCGTGATTTTGAATAAGTCTTAATCGTTTCAAATTATTTCTGATAATCCTGTTATTATGTCAATTGAATTGATAGGCAATTTCAAAATGTCTTTTGAATTGAAAGGTATAAAATTATAATTCTGTATAAATCTGTACAGCAAACTTTGCTATCGGCATTTTTAAATGTAATAGCGAAAAAAATTGGTATTTGCATTTTTTCCATTGTGTCAGCCTGAAGAATTCATTCTTGACGCACATACGTCGAAAACAAAATCATCGTCGTCAAAGGAGCGATGAGACGAACAAAAAAGATATCTAGACTATTTCTCGTAAAAATAACTTTCTTCAGGATTCTAAGTTAATTTTTATTAGATCTCGGTATTGCGATACTGTGCTCATTTTAGCTAAAAAATGTCTCGGACATCAAAAGAAAGAAATATGTCATCAAGGGAACAATAAAATGAACAAACAATAATGACTTGATTATATTATAAGATTATAATCATATAAGATTACAATCAAAATTAAGAAAGCGCATAAATGGAACAACGAGATTCTCGTTGTAAACAATTTAGGGAAGAGCACGCTAGACCAGAACGTAATAAGAAATTATAATTATTAATGAAAAGTATCAATTAGTTTAGGTAAAAATCGATTCTAAAGTTTCGAATTTTTATACAAATTCACTTTTCATTGGCTGCAACTATTTCAGTTTGTAGATAGTACATGTAATTTTACATTACATGGTTACACCAGTTGAAGTTCACTACTTCTAGTGACATCAAATAAAAATGATATTTTTAATTTATTTTGGCCCTTTTTAAGGATTCCGGTATTTTGCTTAGATTAGATGTTGGTTTATGTTATTTATGTAGTAAAAATAAGGATCTTTTTTTCAATGGTTCTGGTCTCAAGCATAGGTTAGTGTTAATTTATGTTCTTTATTTAATAACAGTAATAACAGAAATTTTGTTACTTCGAAGTTTATCGTTGTCACGGAAACAACAAAATAAACAAAAAAAATATTTAAAGCTCCCTCATAAAATTTTTGATACTCTGCCGTCCTCGCCGAATTTGGATTAAAATGTGGAGCAGAGCCAAGATCAGAGCAATACCAAATATTTTCATTAAAATACAGAGAAATTCATAAATTGGTCTGCTGTAATAAATACCTACCATTATTATCAACTTTCAGTAATTTAATTTAAGAGATAAAATTAGCGTTAGGCGTAATAAATTTGTCTGATAAATTTGGTAAAACTGGGAGTAATATTTTTTATATTATACATCAACCCATAAAACATTTTGAGCAAAACTGAACTTGAATCCAAATAAGGTTTCATCTCCGTTAGTTCATCCAACATCTACAAGAGAAGATCTGTCAAATTGCTACTATTTTTGTAATCGCGCATTTATGCGAAGAAGTAAAGACACGGTAGGTGATTTAATCTTTGTTAATGTACGAGTATGTCTAGTTCTCTTTTTTTAGCTCCATCTCACTCACAAACCTGGAAGAGGCATCAAAAAACCTGAAGCACTGAAAAAATTGCAGTTGGTAAGGTGAGCTGATTTACAATTTGACTTTGAAAAATACTTGCGAATACAGCGTTAAAAATCTTAGTTGTCCGTCTTTATACGACAGTCTAAATATTTATTTTTCATTTTATTACTTCATGTATTACATAATTTCGGTTTTTAAAGTTTAGCTGCCCTTCTCCATCAGAGAACCTAAAAGGCGGTATAGGGTAAATGGGTCATTTTTCTAGTGTCTGTCACAGTAGCCAGTTCTACATTAAACAGGGGACGATTCTCCTTTGTTGTTCTTTGACGGATGTTTGAAATTTTTTTACTGTGTGGTCCAATTTTTCAGTGGCTTTCTATTAACTGGAGATAACTAACTTGTCCACTGGTAGACATTTCGAATAATTACATGAAAATAATGATCCTTGTTTAGTAGGGTATAAAAGAGCGTTTCATTAATTTTTTGCTAAATTTGAGAGGAATTGCCTATAAAGTGTAGGCGAGCTCGAAAATTATAAACTAATAACAAGTTTCCTGCTCATAAAATTAAAGCTGAACTTTTAAGGAAAGTAAGTTATTGTTGTAATGTAGGAGTTAATTTAGGTCGACAACTTTATTCATAATTTCCGTTTAGTAATTATTTAACAAAGGTATTTTGTGCTAAGTCCAACTTGGAAGTTAAAAAAGTTTTATAATATAAATCTACAACATGTAGGTTAAGTATAAAAGTTTGTAATTTATAGTTAGAACTTCAAATTGCAATAAATCAAAACAAGAGTCAGTTTCGCTAAATTCAATAAAACCACTAACATGTATAATATTATGGTAATTACCTGTTTAAACAAGAAGGCCCGCGAGTTAATAGCGACTATTTACACAGTTTAATGAAGTTGAGCCAAAACAGAGCAAACGGTTACAAATCTAGAAATCACAATGATATACCTTGGGTTGAATATTTACTTACAACATTTACACATTTCTTACGACAAGAAAATGAAAGCAAAACCGTACCAAATTATATATTAATACAAGAATTAAACCCAGTAGGTGTAAATTTAATCTAAATTTAAAATTTACCCAAAGTAACCTCGGCGGAAACAATGCGTTTAAACAAACACTCAATTTAAACTTCTACAAATTTTCCTATCAAAACCTTACCACACATAAATTATTATTGAATGTTGCCACAAAATTAGAATGAACCTTTCCAAAAAAGAGCACGAGATTTTCACAAATTAAATAAAAATATTCATCAGTACGGAAAAGCTCCGAGCAGGTTGCGCATGATAACTCTATAAAAGTTATTAAATATAAAAAATTTATTTTCCGCAAAACGATGTGACCCATAAAATAAATTATTGCTGACACGACAAATAACGTGCAACAATAACACTTCCCTAAAGTTATGTCATATCATGGCAAATGACCCTTTGGCTCGACGGTAATTGAGTTTTAACCTCGCTTACAACGTCGCCATTATAGAGTATACACCATTTCAGGTTCTAACCATTATTATCCATTATTATGGTGTACATAGTATATCCTAAAATCAATATATCGATACCTTCTAACCCAATTTTGCAATTACTTCGATAAATGAGCGCAGGTTAGAGAACGAGTTTTCCTAATAAAAGCAGCCACTTGTGTAAAATTTAAAAAAATAAATAAATCTTCAGTAATTCTGAACTAAGCTAACTAAACAAGACTAATATTGGTACAAAATTACTGGTGGCACAAGATAAATCCTACGACAGTGGTCCTAAATAAAACAATTTAAATGACGATTCGGTCGATGCTCTCAAAACGCGTTTGATTTGAAGCACCGCACCGGTCCAGAATTTTAATCTTATAATACGGAAGTAACACTAATAATATTAGCTTAGGTATCTGAGTAAATATCTTGAGTTTATTTTTTAAATTAAGAAAAATGCTTACCGTGCAGCACGTAGAAGGCCTAGAGCCATCTCAAAATCCTTCTGTCTGAGATGCAGTTGTATGTTTCTCATGGCTTGAGATCTGAAAGAATAAAACAATAAATAATTAATGAAGCCAATTGCGTAAATTCAGTTAAGCGAAATAAAAGGTAATACAAACTTTTGTTCATCAATGGGTACGTCGGAAGCGGCATCAAAGGGCACCACATTAGAGGGTGGTTGTGTTATACCCTCAAGCACTGCGGACAGTTGGGGAGCAGCCTCATCCCATTCCTCTTCCAGATTAATTTCTGGTACAGAAACTGTGACTGCTGGAGCTATAAAATATAAAGTAGAAATTTCATTTATCAAACTTAAAGCAACACTTCTAAACTGTTTTCTACAGCTGAAATAATTCATTACGGAATTACCCAGCGTTTTCTGCGGCAAACTAAATAAACCAAGTTATAAAATCCTTCAAAAGAAGAATATAATAAGTAGTAACTTAAAACTTTATTTCCAACGAAACAAACTCGGAATTTCAGACAAACTCGAATTTACATGCACGATGCAATTGTTTACCACAAAAGCAAGAACAAAAGATTTTAAGTTTAATTGTTGGGGCTGTTATTTGATGAATACGCGTTCATCCAACCAAAGTGGCTCAGTTTTAAGTAAACAGTATAATTTGATCGGTACGCTTAGTTACAAAAGTTAACAAGTCTGCAAATATTCTACAAAAAAATAAAGTTCATTCCCCGTAGATACGCACAATGAATATTTCACGTCAAAATTTACAACACAATAAAAATGCTATAAACTAAATTCTCTTACAATTTCGTTCAAATAAAATAAAGTTGAAAAAATTACTCGGGTAATTCAAGAATTTTCATTTGGAAAACAATTTCAAACAGTCTGTGCATAAAATTTCTAAATGTCTCATTTATTGTAACCAAAATGGCTTTCTAAAAAAATTGAATTGGGAGAGTTCCAAGTGCACGAACAGCCTCATTAAGCTAACAGTAGAAATTGGAACATCTATAGAATTTAAATTTGACAAAAAACAGAATTTTAGCATTACTATTCGAGGAAACTGCCATAAATCCTATAACACAAAAAATTGTTTCAGAAGCAATCCCGAAATCTTTTTTGGCATACAAATACAATAAGGAAAATTTCATGACTCGTTTTCCTTCTCTAGTTACTTAGCCAATTCAAAATAATGATACATGGGCGTACTACGTATCAAAATAAATTTTATATTAAACTTTAAGCTACCTGAAAATGTGGTTTATGAAATTTCATTCTATAAATCAATCTGATACAATGCAACAAAATGAAAAATGGGTATTAGGAAACTTTAAAAATGAATTGCTTACTACTTTTTTGGTAGTTTTATTGCCGATAAAATAAGAAACGTTGAAAAATTACAAATCATACATCAGAATATTACAGGGGTGGTTCACAAGTAACTGAATTTTTATAGATGCTTAAAAATTTATTCGTCTAGAAATATCAAACTGTTTGAAATTTAAGGTACACGGGTACCTTTGAGATGTAATTACCCCTCCCCCTCCTCTTTCATGAATGCATGCTTGGTGTTATCCAACAAACAGATGAGTTCCTCTTCAAAAAACAAAGAAAATTTGTGCTGTGTACCTGATTTTCGATTTCAAAATGTATGAACACCACATTATTTTGCTTTTAATTGGATATTCATGAATCTAGTACAATCCAAATAAATTGACACGCGATTCTTTAGTGTTAAGTATTGCCATTGGTTATGTAACTAAATAAGCTTCCGTAATTGATTAGGTTAGGTTATCGCAAGTGTAAATTTATTTTCTTAAAAGTTTTATTTACTTTATTTATTTTTCCTTAGTTTACCCGACAAGCTCCGTTTTTACCCAATGATTTCTTGCTTAAGTATTTTAAAATCCTACATAATTTATATTTAATGCGATTTTATTACATTTTTTTTTATAAAATTCGCGAATTCAAATATTCAGTAATTTGAACAGTCTTAAGTTAATTAGTTCGGATTATCGAAGCTACATTATAGTTCAAATGATTTTACTTTTCATGGAGGTAAAAATCCTGTATTAAAAAAAACTTGATTTTTAAACATACTCTTGCTTGAATAAAATTAAAAATAAATTTGGGTAATTACTTTCTACAAAAGCCACCGTGATCACAATTTCTGCATGATAATCTATGGCCATAAATTAAACTCTTCACAATCTAATTTTTATAAAGTAAAGAATAGACAGGTTTTCCGATCCCCGATTTTAAAAAGAAACAAGTACAAACTTTTAAAGCTGTGTTGTATTAAGTTAGGGTGCATTGATACCCCAAAAGTAAATATAAAATACAGCAAACACTAAATGAACAAAAATTGCTAAAAATACGTTCAATATTTGAAAATAAATTTGTATTGCTGCAGTTGCTTAATTTCATTTAAACATTGAAAAATTGATGATGTGGTTGGTGCAAAATAAGTCAGACACAACAGAATATTTTTGTTTTCCACCAATTTTCATAAACCGTGAAGTCTTCAGAATCTTGTCAATTTACTGAGAAATAATATGTTATAAATGTAAATAACACAAATTATTAATATAATCAACTGAAGCGCTGTGCATTCAGAATACATCATTAGGTAATTTGATGGCTCTTCTTCTAAATTACTTCCCCCTTAAATTACTTAGGCGCAGTACAACGTGTAATGATTAAATAATTTTTATTTGCATCTCGGAAGTTTCGCAGCAATTTTGTGTATTTTATGAATCATAAGTGTGAACCCTCCTTAATCAGAAAGTATCTCCCGAGGTAAAATTTAAATTAATTTCATGAACCCATTTTGCTCGTAATTTAATCTTAAAGATTTTAATAATTTGAAAGAGAAGGAAGAGATTAAAACTACTGAAGCCTTACGGTCGGTAAGTAACAAATTATTGCGGTGCTTCCTATTGGCGGATTACTTGGAACTTTTAGTTCGACGTCACCGCCACTAGGAGAGCATCATTATTATGTAGGTACTAAAAACAGTAGTCATGAACAAACAACTAAATTTAACGTTAGATAACGAGCGGTTGGACATGCTGATGCTGATGATGTTACAATGTGAACAGTTTGAGCCCTTAAAATTAATCATCTGTCGTCTAGACTTGTAATACCTGATGACTACCTACATTATATCTTGCTAATCCTAACATGAAAATTGTTGAGAAGAAAATTGATCGAATTATACCTTTCACGATAAATTCACCACTTCATGTTTAAAAAATAATGCTGATTAATGAAATCTAACCGTCAATAAAAATACAAAACGAAAAGCTTTTAAGTGGGATAAGAAACTGAAACTCACCTCTTTTCTTCTTTCTTTTGGTTTTGGCTTTCTTTTGTACAACAACACTTCCGAATTTATCACAGTAAGTTTCAAACATTTTTAAAAAAATGTGTTGGGTTTCCAATAAATCGTTGAGATAAAGTTTCGACAATTTAAGTTCGTCATACGTGATTAATAATGTTAACAACATTTCGCGATATTCCATCACGTAAAATATGTTACTTTGAATAACTCGCGCCGAATCTCTCACAGTTTCATCCGAACTTTTCGACATAACGTAAACGGTTAAAAAGAGCTCGCGATACGACAGAACGGCAACATGAAGACGCCGAGACCATTCACCAAAATTTTTCTTGTGACTATTCAGCATATCGAAGTAATTTTCAATTTGCTGTTGAACGAAATGGAACGATTCGATCGATGTGGTTTCGCTGAAAATTTTCTTTTTAAGTTTTACATCATGAAAGTAACAATAATAAATCTTCTTACCTAACAAGTTTTACTTGAAACTTGTAACCTCGATTAAATTCCATAAAAAATCTCATGGCCCACAAATAATACGACTCATCGTGGGACTGTGCTTTGGCCCTTACCAAATTATCTTTAACGTGGTACATAAAGGCGTTATAAGCGCCGTTCAAAAATTCACTACAGAATTCTTTCAGAAATAATCTAATACTGAAAGCGGAACGCCGTTCGGATATAACCGATTGTGCGGGCGTACGATTTTTGGGCGTTTTGGGTTCTTTTTTGTCAACATCGAAGTTTAATGTCTCCAATTTATTCAAAGGTTTGTGATATATAAGCTCGTTATTACTAATTGATTTCATCGATTTTACTACGAAGGTTCCACCAAAACGAGAATGTCTGAACAAAAACAGAAAGCAACAATTAAATTTATTTCCAAACGAATTGCAAAAGTTGAAAAATTATATAGTACATGAAAGAAATGTATGAAAAAGAGTGTAATAAACAACCTTTTATTTAAATTAAATTAAGGGAGCAAGCACTTTTTTCACAAAAAAATTAAAAAGGACCAAAGCATTCATTTGAAATAGCACATTTATTATGTTTTTTAAGTTAGTAGAGTGTGGTCATACGTAAAATTGGCAATTAGAAAATACGTAACTAAAACTCGGGTACACAAATCGCTTTTACAAGTAATACTGGCGCACCCAGTAATTCCATTAAAACATGGAAGTTTCAAATTTAATACATCTAATTTCCAATTACCTAGCTCCATTATACATCTTAATTTTCTGTTGTTTCTGGTTAGTTTCACGATGTTTAATAGCTAAAAGTTCAGCTTCGTCTCGCATCTTTTCAGTTTCGCTCCTTTGCAAAGCTGCACTCGCCAACTCGCTAGCGTTTTGCTCCCTCAACATAAACGATATAATTTCCAGGACGTGCATATAATAGGCTTTCTCTGTCGACGAACTCGATATAAATAGAATGATATCGAGCATTCCTGACTCGTGTAGAGCCCAAAGAACCTAAAAACAGAACATAGCGAAATCTACAAGCAGTAAAGTACATAATAGTCGTGTGTAGTATCCCGTTTGGAAGCCATGTACTGGCAACCCCTTTACAAATTACGAAGGGATTATAAAAGGCAAATGTTTAATAATTAAGCACAGAATTATCGTAGCTTGAACCACGAAATACCAAATAAAGCATAACCGACCCGCATAATACTGCTGGCAACAACTGAGACATTAATTTATACAAAATTTCTAACTTACTTGATCGTGTATGTTGGCATCATTATCCGGTCGTTTTTCCAAATCCGGATTAGCTGGAACGTAAAGTACATTTCTAATTAAAATCAAAATTCTCTCGATAATCAAACTATTTTCATCGCCCCTTTCGACGTAATCCTAAAAAGGAAAATCAATTATTAATGTTATTTTAGCATCCTAAAAATATCGTTGCGCATTAATTAAAACCAAACAGCAACTTACAATTTCCAATATTTTACCCAGTTTGGTACTCAAAACTGCCCAAACTTGGCCATCCGCAAAGGCTTGTTTGTAGTTTTGCAGGTGATCCTCGATCTGGAGGTAGTGATTCCGGGCAGTTTTTTCAGTGGGAATGTGTTCATGCCATAGCATCAACGCCGGATTTGTTAGATTCACCAAAAGCCTAAAAATTAAAGGAAAACAAAATTTCTGTATTGTCTTTCGCGTATTATTCAATTATCACAAATTCTTCCTTCGCCTTAACGATAAAAACCGACTAAAAAGAATCGCTCCTTTCAGATACGACACAATCAATAGCTGAAAATTGTCCAAATAGATACTCAATTATTCCGCATTTAAATATCACGTTATTGATATAAAATATTTAACTGTTTAATATTATACAAAAGATTTTAAAATTATGTATCCGCAATCTATGATGGAATTAAAAATTTACACTCGACTGAATTTTAATATTTTGTTGCATAAGTAATTAATAATTATTTATTCACCCCTAAAATTATTTTCAAACTTGAATTTATTGAGTTGTTTTCAAGAACGAAAGTTAACATAAACAAAAATATCGCCTAACTTCATAGCAATGTATACTAAAAGATGAAAGACGTAACTGTTTAATAGAACTAAAAAATTTGCTTTATTCGCAATGTGCAGATCGAATCGACAGATCTGTCAATAAGACATTCTTACAAAGCATTGATTTCATATTGACGACAGTAGATATCAAAAAGTCACTTTAGATATACAAAAAAACGTTCCAATGATAGTTTTTATTGTGAATGTCACTAATGCTGCTAGATAACGTAGAAAAATTATTCGGATATTTTACAATGAAATGTTACTGGCACATTTCTACTTTTTTCAGCAATTTACTTTTTAATAATTAATGAAACGAAACGTGTGAATCATAAAAAATACAAAAAGATTCATTTAGACAGAACTCATCATCTCTCCACCAGAAACGTTCCTATTTGGTGAAATGGTCATAGTGTAATAAATCAAATATTTTCTTGGTTATCCAGAATACGACTCGCACGGGAACCGTCAATCAAATCAGTCAAAATAAAGGGCGCGATGGCTAAGCCATCCTTTATACCGCTTACTGTATCCAGACAGCACATGGGTACCACAAAATAAATTAAGAGTTACAGAACTGTAATCCCCCCCCCTAATACACAACTCCTTCCCAAGAGAATTTATCCGGCGTATAGCTGAAAATTTCACAATAGTGTGGTCCACTAATCCAGGATTTGTGTAAGCACGAACGTGTCATGCGTTACAAGAGACGTAAACATAATTTACAAGTTACAACTACTTCTCACCACCTCACATTAATTCAGGTCAGTGCAACCTCGATAATCCGAACTCGAATTTTTAATTTTAAAACTTTTAAAAATAGAAGAACACAATGAGGTAAATATTGCTTTGATTTTACACATATTTATTATGTTACATTGTATTAAGTATATAATAAATTTTGGTTATTTTATGCTTTTTCTTATTTAACTAAATTCGTTAATCCGATTATTCAATCATGCAAACACAGTCTTACATTAATTACTTCAGACTATCAAGGTTGCACTGTATTAGAAATTGTTTATTTGACCACACAAAATTTTCTTCTTATTGTTTATGGATAACACAGAATGTAGACTAATAATTGGTTGCTTTCATTTTCATTTCTGCTTTTGTAAAAATTTTCAAATAATTATAACCTGCGGTTAAATAACAATTCTGAGATTTTCTTTCTACGTCATATCTTCCATAAACATACAAATAAAATGTAGACGGGATTCAACTAATACGATTACATGCCGATATTATAATATAAACATAAAATGAAAATATAAAACTATAGACTAAACAATTTTATATATCACAAAACCAGCGCGATATCTAAGGTCCAAGAAGTTTTAGAGCACAAGAATTTATGAAATAAACAAAATAAATAACTCTTTCTTATGATTATTGAAGTCAGACACTACAACTCGGTTTAATCAGGGTCTCGATTTGCGTCGTTTCGTCAAAATCTTCTTATACTTAGGTCAGCGCTTCTCAAAGTGTGGGATGCAATCCCTGGGGGACTGTGAAAGCTGTCCGTTTTTTTTTTAATATTACTTTGTATGTAAAATGCTATAATGAGGTTCCTCTACCCAGTATTCCCAAGCCCTCCCCCACAAAGATGTTATTTCTTCAAATTTTACACCCGTCCAATCTTGTGCACCCTCCTGCACTCCAAGAAAGCTACGCTTCTGCATTTAATTAGGGATTAATACAAAGTTAACGAAGTTAAAATGGTGAATAATTTAATATAAAAAAAAAATAAAGGACGCTGTTATCGGCCGAGATAAATCTTAAATAATAATTTAACAAATGGGTGAATAAATGAAGAAGTTGAGTAAATAATAAAAATATTTAAAGGAAAAAGTTAAGTAAATAATGAATAGTTAAATAAAGAAGTTAAGTATAGATGATGAAGAGTTAAATGAAGAAGTAGAGAAAATAAAGAAAAATTCAATGAAAAAATTAAGTAAAAAATGAATTGTTTTAAAATTTTTAACTGTTTTAAATAAAAAATATCATATTCAAATTCTTCAAAAATCCATCCATTCTTGATATCTTTTCAGAAAATTCTCTACCAGAATCTTTGATCTTTGACCCAATGGCGACAGCATCGAGTTCAAAAACTAAAAAAAATTTCAGGTGGGGATCATTGCTATTTACACAAAAAGGCCATAATTGTTCAGCCTCAAAAACAATCGTTACCGCACAAAAAACATTTAAAAAAAAATTTAGAATAAAATTTTAATGGAATATTCTTCTTCTTCCTCTGAATTTGAACCTATGGCTTGTTATTTCCAGCATCTGCGTCGTTTCCTTGGCAGTGCTGGATCTGTGAGCATATAAATTGTTTAATGTCCGATAGGTAGTTTGCTAGACTGGTCTCCAGACGCACCTGTAACCCTGGTTTTTTATGTTAATGACGGCGATTCATTAACCCAGAAGGACCACCGGCTTAACGTGCCTTCTGAAGCACGGAGACTAGTCATAAGAAAGTTTCGCTTCTCCGGATTTGACCCCGGTACCTCACATTCGCAGTTGATCGCGTTACCTACAAGGCAAATGACCATCTCTAATGGAATTAATTAATGGAATATTAATTTTTATATTTATACAGGACGAGGGAGGTAATCTCAACACTAATAAAAAAATAAAGAGTGACGAGAGAATGGATTGCATGGATGTAGAAAGAAAGAAACAAATAAAGAATTTTCTATAATATATAAAATGCATGGACGACGAAAATCAACATAGATACAAAAAATATAAGTCATTTATGACCTTTCTATAAATAAACCTGTAATACTCGTACTTAATTTTGTAAATTTCATAAAACTAAACAACTCACTTTTATTGCATCAGATGCTCATAAATTTCGAATGTACATGAATTTTTGCTTTACCAACAGACTTAAGTAGAAACCCGAAATTAAATTAAGGATAAAAATGTTCGTATTTTGTACGATTTTGATAGCATTTCAACTAAAAGCTCGCGATGCATTTCCAGCATCAATTTTATTATGTTTTTAAATTTAAGGTACTACAATATTGTAATTTTTGCCTTACTTTTATTACACTCCTTCGTATAATCCAAAATCCATCCTAATAGGACAATAAGCATTATAACACAAATTAATTACACCTGCAGGGTCTTGTTTTATATTTTACGATCAAATTTTTTTCAACTCTCTCAAGTCACATTAAATTTTATGATTTCAATCGAATTCTTTTTTTATTGTCCAAAATGAAAATGAGATTCGCGTTAAACCAAACTTAGCAGAGCCGAAAAAAATAAGCATGAACATTTTCATTGTGAATATTCTTACGCAGCAACTTTAATTAAATGAACCAAAACTAGCGGAAATTATCGCGAAATCATCCCAACCTGCAACTTTTCTGTTGAAATTTCTCTGTGTTTTGGTTAAAAGTTCAGAATATCCCGACTTTTAAAACTGCCTATTTTTCTAAAAAAAAAAAAGAGCGAATAGAGCAATCTCACGTTTCAGTATTGAATATTTGGTTGCTTTGATAATTGCAATAATTCGAAAACACAGATTAGTTAACAGGATAACTTACATTTTCATTTTATGATTCTGCCTACTCAAAAATAATTTGCAGAAGTGCACTTATGTCTAGTTCATTGATCGTTAATTGCATCAAATTTCGTTATTTGCTAACAAAGGTAATTTCGGATGAAGAATTTCACGAGTGCAACAAAACTAAAAAATCCTCAACTGCTACATTGAAAGTTCTAATGGAAAATCAAGACAATTATAAAGAAGTAAAGTGGAAGATTATATTTTACACTTCAAAACGAGATAATATCGATTCAGGTGATGGTGAAGTTTTTCAGTAAAATGCTCATAAAAAGTTAAAAATTTGCTCCTGTTCATCATTTATCTAATGACGTTAATTAAAAATCGACGGTTTTGCATAATTAAAATGAAAAATCATGGAAATATGTCACACCATTCAAGAAATATATTACAGATGACATCAAGTTTTGACAAAGCTATTAACATCAATTATGTCATTGGAAGGATCAATTACCAAATTAATTTGTCATAAGTAGCTCAACCACGTTCAAATCTACGCATTCAAATCCATTTTGAATTGACGCAATTCGATAAGCTTATTATACTTGAGGACAAGCTTTAAATTACTACAGATAATTATACATTTTTACAGACACTACATCAAACGATAAACAAAATTACTTACTAATTCAATTTCAGACCTCACAATTAAAATTTGATGTATGTGTGTGCATATTTTCTTATGAAGCAAAGTGCTTTTTCCGAAAGCATCTGTCCTAGCTGTCTAGTCTCGTAGTTAACTTGTAAGAAAACAAATGTTACTGCACTTAACAACTCGTTAAGAACGAGTACGTTGTGTGAAGCACAATTATGAACAAGGTCTGCAGATTGTGTTTAATCCTTATCCTCATTAAAGAAATAAACTAAGAGAATGACGTGATTATCCTCTAGAAGATGTAATTCACAACGAAACCTCAAGTTCCATCTACTAATTGCACTGACATTTTACAACTAGAAATTCCAATGAAATGTCAAATATAAACTCAGATTATTGGTAGAGTTGGATTAGATTCCATCTAACTGGTCGATAGTTTGAAATTTGATTTGTGAACATTATTGCTTAATTTTTGTTTTTGTAAAACAATCATAAAGCGTTTGAAGAATTTAAAGCGCCCGCGGCGCCTTACATTTTAAATGATCGATCGAGAAGTTTTCCTGAGAGTAATTTTAAAATTTTCAAACATTTTTAGCCTCCAGATAAAATTTAGAGGGTTTGTAGAAACCAATGTTTAAGAACCTTTGATTTAGAGCAAATTCCTCAAAAATTTCCGTTCTTGTAATTTCCAAACACAAACCGAAAAAGCTATAGTGGATACGTTGAGTAAATATTACTTTTCAATATGTATAGATAAATAATTCAAAATCTTGGCGATATACGGTGATGGATAAAAAGCAAATAGAGAAAAATGTTCGAACATAAAGCTCGAAATGAAAATTATGTATCAGCAAATACATTAACTTTACTAAACTGTAAAGTTTTAAACTTATTAAATGCAGACAAATTGATCTTAAAAAGTTATAGGAATAAAGTTTATTATTACTTTGTGAAAGAAATTGCAAAGAGAATTTCGCTTGAGGATGAAAATTAAACCTCCTGTATTTTCGGATTCTAAAAATGAAATGTTACAGCATATCCATATAATGCGATTTGCGATACTATGATAATAAATCATAAGTGAACCGACAGCAAACGATTCAAATAGACAACTGTGGCATTTAGCGGTGGTATTTGTAAGTAAATTGGCAATATTTGGAAGTACTAAATCTACAATTTTCCTTTTCAACCATTCACTAACGAGCAGTATTGAGATAAACGAGTAGAAAAACTTATTTTTAAATTAGATTCTTTCTAATACGAGGGTTGAGCAAAAAGTAATGACTGACAGTGCTGCTTGAAAATTGGTTAAATAGCCAGTAGTCCTTGCCATGACACTTTGGTGTTTTATTAGGGGACGTCCAATAATCACGTGAGGTCAAAATAACTCACTTGATCAGACTTTTTACGACAGTTTCCCTTTTTCGTAGTTTACCTCAAGAATTTTCATTTTAAAACTGTGGACATCCAAAAATCTTGCAGTTGAGACCGAATAAATTTTTTATATCAGTTGCAAATTTTAGACTAACCTCGCCTGTGTTACAAACTTCAAAGAGTACCAAAAGTGTGAGAAACTTGGTATGATATCAAAAAGGAAAACATCTACAATACGAAAATATTTTTCGGTTTGATTGCTTTGTAGTAGTAAACAATTTTGCGAAAGTCGAACAGTCACTAGAAAATCAAACACAACCAACAACTTTTAATAAATTTTAGAATCACTTGAATAAATTCAAATTTCCTGCAGCTGTAATTTCCCAACGAGGTTTAAAACTAAATCGAGTCTCGTTCTTTTATAAGTTCTGACTTCGAAATACGCAATATTCTATATATAGTAAGAAATATTTTAATTTTTATGAATTTTAAAATGAGAAAACCTAATTATTCCCCAACAAAGATAAAAATTGATGTTCAAGAAAGTTTATCGAGAGATTTGACAAATCCTCGACAGTCGACTCTTCACACATTAATTTTTTATCCCACTAAAATGCAGTTTACGTTATGCAATTTATTGCAGGATTTCTATGCAATTTATTCTAGCACTATAATTTTTATAGTGTTACGACCATTATGACAACTCGTACGAGAAATATTATGATAAATGACGTAACATAAACTATACTTCAAAAAATGATATAACCGTGGGAATAGACTCCCAAGCCTTCAGCACCGTAACTCACACAGCTAGGGATGTAATGTTGAACACAAAGCTAAAATGCTAAAATGAACAATAATTTTAGTAGGTAAGTTTTTAATGCAAAACAAATTCTTAAAAATAAAAGTTAACAAAAGCATTAGAAAAAATGAAGAAATTAAAGTAATGGTAAAAATATAAAATTGAGAAATAAAGTGAAATTTATAAAAAATATTATTAAAAAAATGTTTAGTAACAAATAATTTTGAATTATTTTTGAAGTTGTAGACTAGACAGTATAATTAATAAGAACAATTTGTATTTTCTTCAACATTTTGGTTTACTTTCTCAATTTTTTTTCTTGCTTGCAATACGTCATTTTATTTATAAGAATGATATTTTATTATTTTAATTTTTTTTTGTAATTTCCTAACAAACCTTGCAATAAAGATTGGCAAAATATTGAAAAAATAGAGAAATAGAACAATAAATTTCTAATTAAATTAATTTTTTGCAAATTATAATTTTTCTCAATAAATTTTAATTTAAATAAAAAAAAACAAATTTCTTGTATTCAATGAAGGCTTCACTATGATATCTGTTGTAGTTCCTTTTAAGCTTATTATTAGAGATGAGATTTTTAGGTTTTTACCTTTTTTTTATTTTACGTTCTATTTTTATTTTGATGGTACCAAAATTCGTTTCATGAAAAACTACGTTATTTAAGCCCTATTTATTTTTACCTTTTTTGTCAGTTTTTAACTTTTACGACCCATTTTAGCGTTTTGGCAACCTTTTTTTTCATTTTTACGTCATATTTTAGCATTTTGGAAACTCTTTTTTAATTTTCAGTTTAAATACGAAAAAAATCTGATTCTTACGACGCTCCTAACCTAAATTAAAATTTTTTTATTATTTTTTTTAAATTTGAATTTGTTGCTCGGTGGTGGCAGTGCACTAAATGTGCCAACCTAATAAAAATTACAAATTTTCAGTGGGTATCTAAGAACGCTTAGGTATAAAATCTTTTTTTTTAGTACTTTTATAGGACCTTTTTTTTGTGTTTATAAGACCTAAAATCGCTTTTTTTAGAACCTTTTTAGGTACCTTTTTTTGATTTTATACGACCTAAAAATCTCACCTCTACTTATTATGAGTACCTATTAATATTAAGTAATATAAATAAAATTTTCAGTTTGAGCAATTCTTTGAATTTTTTTTATTAACAAATATTACTTAAAATATGTAGTTTTTGTTTAAATTCAAACACTTTTTTAAGAAAATTCCATGAGCTTGTCTTCGTCAACAGCTTCTACCGTTTAATTTACTTCTTTTCTTCCTCTACCCCTCTTTAACACCACTACCTATTTTTTTTCGCAAGCACAACACCAAAAATCAAAGTTGCTTTACAATAAACTAATCAGAGATCTTCAATTTACTACGTCATAAATGCGATATTATCTATTTCTATTATATTGACATACTTAAATTGGTTTGAAATGAGCCAAACAACAATTTTCATTTTTAGGTAACTCTTATGCAAGAGCTGATCCGAGAGAGGGGGCGACCGCCCCCCCCCCCGGAAAAATTATGCATTATAAATATAACGTAAAAACTACAATTTTTGGAGAAAAGTAGAAGGGGCTATAAATGTTGGTATTTTTCTTAACAATCTATGAAAAAATATAAAACTTGCATTTAATTTCTGTTTTACTTATTAGTAAAATATTTTCTGTTAAAGATAAAGAACACGAGAAGCAAAGAATCGAGAAGACGAAGAAGTGCGTGCCGCCTGCGGTAAGTTATTGTGGGAACTAGATCGCAACAGGGAAAACGTTTGGGTAGATAGAACACCATCCGCACGGTTTGGTGTCCCCAACTGTGTGGTATCATCCATAAGATTTCCCCATTCTTAGGCTAAAACAAACAAAAAAGTTAAGTTAAGTTTAGGAAAAGATATATGAACAGTAAAGATAGAAAGTGCTATACAAATTTATATGTAGGCTTTTTCTCCCGGTCAATCGATGGCGTTACTAATTTTTTGCTCTATTTGCAAGTGGCGCTACCTACATGGGGGTTACTATTTCTTAAATTTATTAAATTTAACAAAAGATAAACTCAGGATCTTTCAAAAATTGTAACCCCAAATCGGTAGCGCCGTCTGCAAATGGAGGAAAAATTAGTAACGCCATTTATTTGCAAAGAAAAAAAGGATACATATAATTTTGTATAGCAATTTATTTCCATTTGTACTGATCACATAAATTTGGTTTAGGTTAAGTTAAAATTAGTTTAGCCCTTGGTCATCCAACGGTACGGTAGATAAGAGAGAAAAAAAATTTTCCGACCTTTTAACGCCCTCATCCCTTTAGTAAAGTTGGTCGCAATCTTCGGTCCCCCTCCCCCCAGGAACGTCAGATGGTGACAAATTATGTTCAAATTATGTTAGGTTAGGTTTAATTTATCGCTAGATCTCACATTATACATGTAATATAAGATCTACGATTTTATCACCCAAATCTGCCTTAATTAATTCAATTCCGTTTTACAACCTTACTAGAGCTCTCGCACACACGCACTCTACGTTGACAGGGTTTGACCTATTTCTTGCCGATCGACTTGGCTTAGACCAAATGCTACACACCAAATGTACATTTTTAATATCAGGCGAATTGTGATAATACCATCCGCCTATTTTTTCGGCATAGCAAAAATACCTAGTCTGGTACAGGATCATGTAATCTAACGATTTTATACGGTTTTGGCGATAAAACGATAATACACGGTTTTGGTCGTAGGCTCCCGTACTAATAACTCCTAATGTTAAATTCAAGTGTTCGACCGTAGCGCCTCTATGTGTACGCCGCCATCTTAAGAAAACTAGTCAAAATCCAAGCAAAATCTAGTTTTTCCTATATCTATCATTTGAAATACAAATTTCGATTAAAGTAGTCTGAACAAATTTTGTAGAGCAAAAAATTTTCTACAACTTTTATATTCACAATTTTCTTAACTGAGAAAAAAAACGTGTATAAGTTTGTGAAATGCACGACTAGATTTTGTTTATCGTTAGTATCTATCTCATTTTCAGTGAAATTTCAAAAAAAAATTCTGTAGAATTTTGTAGAAACTGTAGAAACAACAATTTTGTAGAGCATAAAATTGTAAACAAAATTACGTATGTTTTAATCCCTATTACGTATCGAAGTACTAGTAATCCATTAATAACACTAAACTACCTCTGTTTCAATTCGAGACCTAATTTTGGTGAATTAGGACCTCGATTGTAACAGAGATAAAAAACGTAAAACAATTTTAAAATGAAATTTTATGCTCTACAAATTGGAAATTCTCGAAATTGCATGGAAACGAGATACTCTTGGAAAAACAAACCTAGTCGTGCGTTTTACATATTTTTACTTATTTTTATCTGGAAATCAACAAATATTTTATAACAATAATAATAATACAGGAAACTTACGCAAATTCCTTTGCTATTTTTGGCGACATTTTTAACAGTGCCACCTATTGGCTTAAAGTGTATACTAACGAAACTGTCGAGATTTGGCGGATGAAAATTGGCGGATTTAAATCAAGGACGTTTGAGCAAAAAAAAGCAGATCGATTTTTACTTATTGTTAGGAAACAAGAAAATTAAATTTTTACAAATCTGATTTTTGCGGACGAAGTAAAAACACTCCATCCAAAAATACCCATAACAGAACAAGATAACCTTCTTAATATGTAAAACGTCAGCATAAACGTCAGCATAAACGTCAAGCAACGTTAATTCACATTTCTTTTACCATCAACAAACTTGAACTGATAAATTAGTATTTAAGATCTTACCAATACAAAACGCGCATAAATAGATTAACGAGATTCCCGTGGGCGGTTAGTAGCAAAACTATCCTTAATCGTATAAGATAGATTTTGGAATAAATTACAATTAAGGCAATCGACAAGTTCAATCGTAAACAATTAATGAAGTTCGATGGCAGTGACGTCTGACCATGAATTCGTTCGAATTTCATTGTCTTGTCACGGTCGCAGTTTGCAAACTGTACCTTAGGTGTACCTAAGAAAGAAATAAAGAAATCTACAAGTTAGGGTAAAACTGCGAAGGATCCATCATAGTTTATGTACTAAGTAACTAAGTACTTGGTCTTCTTTAATTTCTGCACATAAAAAATCACTTTGAAACAAAATAAATCTTTGAAAATGCAAAACACTAATTTTCCATTCCAATTTTCCGATTTCAAATTAATGATAACAGAGATGTCAAAGAAAATAAATAACACTATTGACTCACCCAGCAAAATTTTCGCATTCGACTGGGATTATTTAAATTCGAGTTTCTGAAAAGAAACTAATTTTCTACGTTAGCAAATAATAATGGAACTAAATTAAAGCATTTTGATTGCTAAACTAACAACGTAGGACGTACTTTCAAGTAAAATAAACAAACAAACCGAATTATACGATACAAAGACATTGGAAAATAAATTGTATAGTTACTACAAAGTAGGAAACTAAATATTCCTTTAGGGAATAATAAATATTTTTTCTTAAAAATTATGCTAGTTGAGATAGCGAGTAGCTTGAGGAAATGTGCGTAGGTACGAATCTCAAAATAAGAGAAAAATAATTATACAAACCTAAGTAAAACGTCAAACAGATCCTGCTCTTCCCAATAATTCTTGAGCAAAGGAAGTAAATCCGTTTGTAAAACTTGAGTTTGTCCTAGATGCCTACGGATTTCGTGACTGTCGTCGTCTCTTCGCAAGTAGCGAATTAAATCCTTGGCAGTTTCTAACGTATTTGTATCTGCATAATACTTGTTAGTTTTTTCGTCGAAATAACCAAGAGCGTTACAAGTTGCGGCTAATTCAGCCGACAAAGTTAGCGACATTTTAAAAAAATATTTTTAGGCACAAACGATTAAAAAGTTTCACAAGTTAAATTTACTAATCGAAAGTTTAAATACAAATTAATACCACCGCGCCAAGTTACTTTTTTTAAGTTTGATTTATGTGAAAAGTTTAGCACTAAATCAACAAGTTAAACTACCACGACTTATTACTTTGTGTTCAAACACAATTTTAATCGTTAAATATAATCGCACTTTCAAGGCACTAACATACTTTTAATGAAATTTTATTAACATAATAAACACAACAAAGTTAGGTTAGAACGCAACAGCTGATGGCACGAAGTGGCGGGTAAAATTAGGTAGCGTTCAAGTGTGCCGATGATTTTGAATTGATTATTGAAATAGCGCTCACTTTTATTAAATGTTTTTTAGTTAATTAATGTAAATTTGTAAGAGCAAGTTATTAATTTTCTTTAATTTATGTTATGATTAATTAATTTTAAATTCAACGATTCTCGAAATCTCATATCATAATAGATATAATGTTGTTTTCTGCAACCACCGTTGCATTCGAGTATATTGAAATTTTAACTTTCTATTTTAAATTTACTTAAATTTTTAAGTTTTTAATTATTTAGTAGCATAAAAAATAATTTATTATTCAATATTTAATATTTTTAATAAAATTGGAATATTTTTAAAATAGACGAAAATGGACTGGAAAATGGAAAATGGGAAAATGGAAAATGGAAATTATTAACTCGTTGATATTAGATAATATAAAACTTCAAAATATCGAGTTATTAATAAATTAAAAATTAATTAAAAGATTTATTTAGCTTTCTGATGACGAACGAAATAATCGTTTGAAAGCTAAATAAATCTTTTAATTAATTTTTAATTTATTAATAACTCGATATTTTGAAGTTTTATATTATCTATTATTATTATAGTTGAAGAATACGCAGTGGCGTAAATATTAATTTTATCAGGTCCATTTCCCCAGCCCCCCCCATTTTGATTTTAAGATCACTTTTTAAGTCATTCGTTTGTGCATTGTTTGTGTACGTTTGTGCAATTATTTTTTTCGTTTGTGCATTCACCGTTCGCGAATTATTTAACAAATAAGTTTGGGGGGCTGGAGAAATGCCAGCCCCCTCCATCGCGAATTTTGGGTCAAAATTGGTGTCAATCGTTTGTGCATCATTTGTGTACGTTTGTGCATTCAATATTTTCGTTTGTGCAAACACCGTTCGCGAAATATTTACAATTCAAATGGGGGGGGGGGCTGGAGAAATGCCAGCCCCCCCCATCGCAAATTTTGGGTCAAAATTAGTGTCAATCGTTTGTGCATCGTTTGTGCACGTTTGTGCATTCAATATTTTCGTTTGTGCAAGCACGGTTAGCGAATTATCTTCAATTGAATAACCGGCCATCATTTCTCCAGCCCCCCCCCCCCATTACGAATTTTGGGTTAAAATTGGTGTCAATCGTTTATTCATCGTTTGTGTACGTTTGTGCATTTATTATTTTTGTTTGAGCAAGCACGGTTAGCGAAATATTTTCAATTAAATAACCGGCGAACATTTCTCTACCCCCCCCCCCATTTCGACTTTTGGATCAATTTTTGTGTCACTCGTCTGTAAATATGCCATTGTGCATTCACTATTCTCGTTTGTGAATTCACAGTTCGTGAATTATTTAACAAATAAATATTTATAAAACTCTGAGCAACAACTGCAATAGTGTCTAGATTGCAATTTATTCTAGTCTACTGAAGAATATGTTGAAAATATTTTAATTTTCCAGAAATCGTCATCGAAACAACACTTCTCTGCGTATCTACGCGCAGGGAAATTGAATTATACTGACTAGTCCGGCAATATCAGTAATTGATTTTTGCTGTTTTGACACAAATAACTATGTAGTCAACAAGTTGACAAATTTGATTTTTGCTCATTTTAAAAATGTTATTCAATTCTATAAGTAAAGACACCAATTTTGACCCAAAATTCGCGATGGGGGGGGGGGCTGGCATTTCTCCAGCCCCCCAAACTTATTCGTTAAATAATTCGCGAACGGTGAACGCACAAACGAAAAAAATAATTGCACAAACGTACACAAACGATGCACAAACGAATGACTTAAAAAGTGATCCAAAAATCAAAATGGGGGGGGCTGGGGAAATGGACCTAATTTTATCATTTTAAAAAGGTTTTAATGAAGTAAAGTAATTTCAAATATTTTTGTTTTCAAGGTACACCGAAAAACAGTGCCATATCTATACAGGGTAACATATGTCTCCTCCCTTTATATGACCACTTCATATAAACCTGGGGGACACTTCATATAAACCTTCAGATAACCTTGTGCAGATAAGCAGTCCTAGTACTAAATTTATTTTTTGAACCAACTAGAAGATGGTAAACCCAATCACGCAGCTAGCAAAGCAATCAAAGCGTAAATGAAGCGAGAGAAAGCTGACGGTAGCGTCCTATAGAGTTAAAAAATTTCTCGATAGAAATTCACTTTTTAACACGCCTCTTGCGTTATAAAAGTGAACTTCTATCCTGAACTTTTTTATGGAGGAGGGAAGTCTTCTCGCTCGCTGTAAGTAGAAAACGAGCTAACTATAAAAAATTTTAACTTCAAATCTCCACACTTATTTTGAGGTGAATGGCGCTGCTCTCCCCTCTCTCCCAAATTAAATTTTTGGGTGAAATTGGTATCAAAAATGTTTGAACCTTACTAACCTGTCAAGTTATTTGTTTCAGCTCAACCGTCGCTAAGTCATTTGTAAAATTCTTGTAGGGGGGAGAGAATAGGTTTATTTTTTCGTCCTTATTTGGAACGTTTTTGTGAAGTCAATTTATGTTGTATTGATATATTAAATTTTGAAATGGAAGGTTTATTTTTGTACACTGATTTACATATTTCCAAGCACAAATGTGGATCTAAAACCAAAACTTTCAAATTCTGTCGTTTGAGCCTTAACCACCATGGAGTTATTAACGAAATAGCTGGAAAAAGGCGACATATTTACATGTTGACTTCCACAAATCGAATTTTTAGATGAAATTGGTATGAAATGTTTGAGCATGGTTCGAGTTTCAATAAGCTTCCAAATTGTTTGTTTGAGTCTTAAGTGTCGGAAAGTTATTTGCAAAATAAATGAGGGGGGCTGATAGGTTAGCCCTCCCATATCAAATTTTTAAGTAAAATTGGTGTTTGAGCTAAAATAAACTTAAATTATCATCATTTTACTATAATTTATTATCAAGTCATTGATGTTTGAAAATTTGAAAAACTCCGAGCAAGATCCGTATGTTTGTGATTTTTAGTTTAGACGTAATCGACGGATTATATCTAAATACTTACCTAAAATAATTACTACATAACAATTAATAAATGATCGTGAATATTTTAGCTAAAGTTTAAATCTTAAGATTACTCGGTTTACGTATGGTAATTATTTTAGGTTAGAATAGATTAATTTTCTTTTTCATCTTTAAGTTCCAAACAAGACGTGTCTCTCACGACGACATATTCTTGTTAAACTTAAAGGGTATATTCCCGAACATAACCTCGGAGTCTCAGCTTCAGTTATTTTTATTTATAAATTTATATATGTAAAATGAATTTTTCCAGTTTTATTCCATCAAAATGATGATGGTGATCATTTTCAAGATTTAGAAGATCAGCTGGGTGGAAATGACCACAAACGATGAAGTTTTGAAAGAGATGGGAGAGGGGCAAAAAATGACAAATAGTCAGTAGTAGAAAAGATCAGTTGATTGGGGGGGGGGAGGTCGTACTGAGAAAAGGACTGCTTAAGACTATCATTGAGGGTGAAGTCGAAAGCAAGAACTCCTTAGGAAGGCCACGTCTAAGATACATAACTTGGATAATGAATGACACAGGCAGTGAGAGCTATGAGAAGATGAAAAGATTGGCTTTTAACCGAGAAGAATGGAGAGCTGCATCAAATCGGTCAACCGACTGACGACTTCGACGAAGAAGATCATTTTTATAAATTTAAGTAGGATTGGTTTTTGGACTCGATTGGACTCGAAATTGGCAGCATTCTGGCAGCAGAATTGATGCTTAAACGATGCTCAAACGTTTGACACTAAATTAAACCAAAAATTTCACTTGCGGAGGGGGGCAACGACATGCACTTCTCTTTTTGGTTCATTTGATGTTGAGAATTTGAAATGTTCAAGGAACGTTATGAAAATTTATTTCCTTTTCCTTGAAGTTTTATTATCTTAGTGCTGTTTTTATGTTTTTAATGAAAGCGTTTTTAATTTTGCTTTTTAAAAATTAAGTACAAAAAATTTATTATTACTTCAACTTATTTTAAATACCTCTTAAAACTTTTGATATAAGACTGTGTCACAAAAACATGGGCCACAACACAACATTAAATTTTTAAAAAAATTTAATTTAATTTAAATAAATATCTGTATTGACTATTGAAAGATCTTATTGTTACAAATGGTGCAGATTTTAAACCACAAGAGTTTCATCGTCCATTGCAATGCTTAAATATTTTGTCGAAAAGTCTTCGTATAATTTTCGCGATCGAGGTGATTTTTGCTCAGCTAAACGATTTGTACTTTTCTGCACCTTAAAGCTTTTCAATACAACACGATTTTTTATTCGATGATAAGTTTGCGCCTGAATTCCTTGATCACTTTTTTTTTAATTTCTTATCAATTGAGCCCAATGTTTTTGGAAAACCACTACTTGTCGTTAAGTCTAAAACTTTGTAAAAGTTTCGTAAAATTTTGCATTATCTTTATAACTGATAAAAGTAATTTATAACAGTGTGGTCTAAGTAGTGCAACTTCATAAACATATCACAATTTTTTAGACAAACCAAAAGTGTATCGACACTTTTGGAACTAAAATATTAAAAACTTCTTTCCGAGCTTTTCTTAACCGCCTCACTAGAGTCCCCCTTAGCCCAGCCAATTTTCAAAAAGAACTAGACAGAATTAAGTTCAACGCGATCTCCAACGGTTACGAAACAAAATTAATAGATAATTTATTAAATCAAATACTAAAAAAGAATATGCTTAATTCAATCTATCCTTATAATTTCAAAAAAACCGAAACAAAATTTGAGCTAATCACCTATCTCGGAAAATCTTCAAAAAATGTAGTCGAATATTTAAAAAACATAATTTTATCATCGCTTTCAAAACAGACAATAAACTTAGCAAATTCATTAATTAATTAATAACATCTAATATCGGACACTTTATCAAAATCTGGAGTATACGAACTCACATGCGAATGTTTAAAAAAATATATCGGACAAACGGGCAGAACTTTTCAAACGCGTTTCAAAGAACATTCTAGATCTTATCGTTTAAATGACGGAAAATCCACCTTCACGAAACATCTTACGGAAAATAATCATAAACAACTTGGTGAGAAAATTTTACACGTTGAGTCAAAAAGTAAAAAATTAGAGTTCTTGGAGGCTATGGAAATTAATAGACTTAAATACCAATCTACATTACTTAATAGTCAATTTAATCTGAACAATTCGCCATTGTTAAATATCTTCAATATCCCCCCCCCCCAGCCAATCCAACAACCCCCCCCTTTTTAATCAACACCTTACTTAATTTTTTACTCCCGTCTAAACCCAACATTAACCTTTAAATAACCCTCTCAATTTTAAAAATCTAATCCAAAATTCCCCAAAAATCTTATTTTTCCACGCCCCTTTTGCGGGTATGTTTAACCAAAAATTTTTTTCACACTTTCTGTTCAGTCATCTGACGATGCTATGGTATAGCGAAAACGTTTGTGAATAAAATTATACATTTCGTATAATTTACATTGTGTCAACTTTTAATATTTTAGTTCCAAAAGTGTCGATACACTTTTGGTTTGTCTAAAAAATTGTGATATGCAGATAAAAGTATCTACTAAGTCATGGCATTATGGATTTTTGTTTTTGAAATGATTTCCAAAGTACTTCTTAGTTTCAGGCTCTGTTGGAGCCGGCACAGCCCAGATAATTCTATTTTTTAGAATTGATGGTCCTTTAAATAGATTATTTTAATTTCAAAATTTTAGGCTTGTACCAAAATATTCTTATATTTTAAAATGATTTATTATTTTTAAGCTTTAAGTTACGAGAGAAGCGCCTTAACAAATTATTCAAACATTCTTTGTTTTAGTAAGGAGAATAAATTGAATAATTAAAATATATCTACTTATAATAGGAAATTCTTGTCTTCTTTGCACAAATATGTAATTTTTCATTGGTTGATTTAAAAATTCGTATAAAATCAACAGACGAAGCAAAACAAAACTTTATAGTTTTAAAGAAGTTGTCAGTCTAAAATTTATAAATTCAAATAAATTGAATACTTTGATGCAAAATCTTTCTTTTAAAATTATTTAGTTTGGTATTGAGCGACTTCCTTACAATTTTGATTCAAAACTTTAACAGGAGACCACCGTGTGAGCCTATCTATCTATTTACGGTTCCCTCTATTTAAAGTTAACGGCAATATTGCTAATTACAACATTCGAAAGGGCAACACTCTGAAATTTTTTACAGTTAATAAAGTAATTTCCTGTTTCACAATTGAGAAGAACAGAGAAATATTGGAATGAAGTGAGGAAAAGTGAACTTTTAAACGCAACAATTTAATTCGCCAATTGGTAAGAAGAACCATAAATTTCCCCTAAAATACATCAGGGTAGTTACGATGCGTAAAGATTAGCACAAATCAAATTTAAATTCTCCACAAAATGGAAATTAGGCTTTCCTTGTCGTTTCCGCAAAGACAGAAAATTAGTAATATCGACAAGTAAAATAAGCAATCCCACAAATAGCCAATATCCCATTCAATCCATCACGGATGCGGTTGCCAAGTACCTACCTAAACAGAATCAGAAACTCGCTAAATCAACGTCGCACTTTAAATTAAATTGTAAAATTTACATTGGAAACAATTTTGGGAATGAATTGAAAGGTGACAGATGCACATCGATAGTTTAGTTGCCAGGAGCGGTTTCAATTTTCATTAGCGAATTAATTGTAGTGTTGAAATTGGTATTGTCTATTACCCTGCATTATTGCAAAACTTTAACTGTTAGTGAAATAGGTCGAGTTAGATTTCAGACGAGAAAAGCTATACGTTTTAATAAAGACCCACCGAAACAGTCTCGAGAGAAAAGCATTTCAGGTTGATAGGTACCCATAAAATAATAAATTTATTCAAAATCTACCCTCATTAATTTCACTTCAAAAAACCTTTCGATCAAATGCAATCCAATAGTAAAATTTACTTTATAAATACCACCTAATTTAAATATTTCGCAAACCAAATAGGAAGAAAGTTTGCATTTTCTTGAATTTTCAAGAAATATTTCCATATAAAGTCGTTTATTTTATAGAACTGGCATGCATGGGTATACATATGAAAATTTTGCTAAATTAGAAAACTTAAATTATTTTATTCTATCACGTCTGAAAAATGCTGAAAATTTTTGCAAAATTTTAATCAAGTTTTTATGTTTTAATTTCTTAAACATAAAAGATAATTGAGTTAACGTTTCAACGTTTTTTGAAAAGAATTTAAAAATGTAATAGCATTTCGTCAATCAATTGAATATTAACTTTTATAAAGAGAAGCTTTAAAAATAACAGCCAATTAAAAATCTCATAATTAAGTGCATATTTTTTTTATATTCTTGCAGAATTTGGTACTTATTAATAGTCTGATACCAAACTTATAAAATTTTATTAAAGCAAAATTACATAACAGTTTAAGCTCGACGATTTCAGTTTTAGTGATGTCTTGAATGAGTTTTTTTTGAAAAAGTGGTTTCAAATTTTAATTATCATCTTCCACTTCTGATGAGTAACAAGTGGCTAAGGTTTTTAACTTTTGTGACTTTGATTCCATTGGCAGCGATCATTGCCTATTGGAAGGATTCGTTCATTCATTTGGACATCGAGTGGTAGCTCTTGCTTCGTGTTATCATTTTGTTTCGGGAGAACTGCTGGTAGTATTTATTACTGTAATCACTTGAATTATGATCATTGCGCCATCGGCTACGAGGATGATGATTTTGCGTGGACCACTGGATCCGTCATGATGCCGTGGAGTTTTTGGGGCTGTATTTTGATTTTGTCATGATTTTTACAAGATTTTACATGCAAAATTCCTGTGTATCCTAGACAATGCAGCTTTGAATTTGATAAATATCTTTAGTTAGATTCATTTCCTGTTTAATCAAAATTTTGTAATTTAAGTTCGAATTATTAGGTTTGAATATTGAACAGATTGAGCGTTTAATATGTCGAAAATTCACATAACAACTATTATTTTGCAGATTACGAGGGTGTGAAATGCGTAACGAAACACATTTTCAGTCGATATTCCCGATTT
Source organism: Rhagonycha fulva (assembly GCA_905340355.1). Lineage (NCBI taxonomy): Eukaryota > Metazoa > Arthropoda > Insecta > Coleoptera > Cantharidae > Rhagonycha > Rhagonycha fulva. The sequence goes on from HG996556.1 coordinate 45,782,217, forward strand.
ACATAAACCGCCGGCGGAAGATCTACATCTGAAGCAGCATTACGTCACAGCTTATTTGAAATTAGCTCTGAACTTCGTTAATTGAAAGAATTTTTCACCTTGATTGTTACGATTTCGATTTTAATTATGATTTACACAAAATCACCGCATATTATGCTGTAAACAGAAAGTATAAAGCATCTTCAATTTGAATCCTTTTATAGTCCTCGTACATAAAAGTTCTTCAACAATTCAAAATACTAAGTTTTAAAAATTTTAACATATTTTTATATTTATCAAACCTATATTTGAACTTTTAGTTACAATCTGTTTCATATCTGACAGGTGTAGCTAGTGAAACTATCATGTGACATTTTGTCGTTATATTTAATAGCGGTTTTGTAAAATATGCAGTTTTACCTGGATTTTTGTAATAAATATTTTCAAAATTAAATAAATTAAAACGTCTTTATTTATATTAGTCCGTAAACTCGACATTGTTTGGTCGCGGTTATCAGAAAGACTAAGATTTATTTGACCTAATTTTACTTTAACAATTTCAATTTCAATTTGTCAAAGTGTTAAATTGTAATTTTACAATAATAAAATTTTTTTAATTGTAGTTTTTTTATTTACATGTCATTTAAAATTCTTTTAAAAGTAATTTTTTAAATATTTCTGCTTTTACTTCATCAGGCAATATTTAAAATTAAAAAAAGGTTACTTGCTGAAGACAATTTTTGTAATAAAAATTTTCCAATTGTGTAGATAAATTAATTTGCTGTTTACAAATTTAAATTCTGTGTTGCTTTCATGAAAGCGGTAAAAAATTGGCTTGAAAAGAAAAAATTTTAAAATGTTAATACTATATAATTTTAAAATATGAAATAAAAATTTTCTGATTGCGTAGTTACATTAATTTCCTATTTAAAATTCAAATTTTTTTCTTACTTTATGTAAACTGTAAAAAATTGACTTGGAAAGAAAAAATATTAAAATTGATTGAATGCTGCGCTATTCGTAATTTTTGAATCCTGAAACTTTTTCCAATATGTAAATAATTTTTTTTCGTCTACCGCGTAAAATATTTGCACAATCGTTGTCACTATCAGTCCACATAATATATCAGATTTTTTGAAAGTTTGTGATAGATCAAGATGCTGCGAATAAGATTCTTAGAGCCATTGACGTTTTTTAAAGCAATCAGAACTGAATACATTTACAAATTGTTGTTTGAAAACGTAACGTATGTCATTTCCACATTGTAAACTCGCGCTTTTTTGTTTTTTGCGGGTATAACTTTTTAGGTCGTAGTTTATTTTGCAACACAGTTTTTGTTCAAGTTTATCTTTTCCATTCGGCGCTAAGAAAAATTATACGAAAACTTTTTTAACTTTTTTAGTTTTTTAGAGTACCAGGTTAATTAATTTTTACGTTTAAAATTTGTCAACAATTCTTGAAAACTTTTTTTACGTTTTTTCTAAATTTAACTTGGATCTACTAATGGGATACTACAAAGAGAGTTGGTCATGTCAATTCGAAGAAATCGATAACTTTATTTTTGCTTTTTATGGTCGTTCATGAGTAACACTCAATCAAAATATTAGCAGCTTATCGTTAATAAAGATTTTTTAAAAATTTTAAATAAAATTAAAAATTGAAAAAATTGTTATACAGCCCTCTCCTAATTATCTTAACCGTTAAAAGTGGTGTAAAACTGTTAAATATTGTATTAATTGTAGAGTTGGAACAGCAGTGGAGAAGAACAACAAAAACAACATAACAGCCCCTGTGGCCTAATGGATAAGGCATCGGCCTCCTAAGCCGGGGACTGTGGGTTCGAGTCCCACCAGGGGTACTTGTTTTTGTTTAAAAATATTTTCTATAATTCATAAATTAATTCAGGTATAATGATAAATCATAACAGTAAAATTCATTTTTGAAAAAATGTAGCAGTTATCCTAGTTAAAAAAAATCAGTCTTCAATTAATCCACAGTAGATAAATCCAATCTATTTATTATCATTACTAATTAGATAATTTGACTGTGTAGAGCGATTTATGTGTGATGCCCATTTTTTTTATCACAAATGAGACTGCGAAAATCCTAATTGCGGAAATTGAAGTAGCAGATCAAAGGTGACTTTCCCTTTCTTTAGGATTTGCTTAAACCTCAGTATTGGAGCCCTTAGCTTTGCTTTTCTTTTGTTCCTTTTATGCATCACACAAAATTAGAAAAAGCTCTCCCACTGCAATATTTTGTATTTAAGTTTCCTTTTGTTTAAAAGTTAAATTATTGTGCTATTTATATAAGCATTGAAATAATTTATTAATTTATTATTGTAGAGCTTCTATCTCTGTAGATACAACAATATCATCGTGGAGGATGTTTTCACAAGACAAAAGCAGCGTGTTTAATTTTCCAAATTAATTTATTATTACGCAAATTTTGAGTTCCACTTTTATATTCAAAAACGTATTTTACAAATACTTTTCTTGTTAAAAACTTGTAAAGAACCTTTTCAAGTTCAATTTATCCTCTTTAATACTGACAAGTGACAACTGAAGTGATGTAGATGTTAAATGTATGTATATTTTTGACCCCAAAAATATGCTAGATGAATCAAAGGCTTTGTCGTCAAAATCGCGTTTATGGTGATAATTTAGAAAAAAGTTGTCATATTCGTAAAAAAGTGTCACTTTGAATTCAGACATTCAGACTTTTTAGAGATAAATTTCATAACAAATGTCAGTTTTTGTGTCAATATTAACTGGACACAAACAAGACTTGCATTGATGCTATCTAAAAAACGTCACAAAGCTTGAAAGTTTTCTATTATTGATTAATTTGAAATTGATCTACTGCAAACTGACAAATGTATAAGCTTCCCTAGAAAGTGTAAAAGTACCCTAGAGTGACATTATGCTGCGACATAATATAAACTACGGCTAACAACATCAGGTTTTAGATGGAATAAAACAGCGATTAATTTTAATTTTTTATTAAATTTAGAATGTATAAAGGTTTAATTTATTTTGTTTTGTCATTAAAACAAACTCAAGAATTTGTAAGTTAACCCACTAAACAATTGTAAAATATTAAGTTAATATTTAAAAGTTTATATAAAAGTTTATTTATAAAACTGAGTAAAGCTTATGAAACAATAATTTAAATTTTATTGTGTATGCTTAGCTTGTTAATTTGTTAATTTTAATTTAATATTTATAAGCTACAGATATAGGTATAGATTTTGGTATTATAGTGGAGAATAAAGTAAGCCCACGACTTCCTAAATTGGGCCCATTGTAATATTTCCGATTCTCAGTTCCACTCCAATCCTTTCACTCCCCAAACCAGGAATTGCTTGGCAGAACAGACTTTCGTAATAACTTCTTTAGTTAATGTTTCTAACATCAATCTCCACTGCTCTCCATTTAAATATAAAACTGATCTATTTTACAATGGTCGTAGAAGTTCTTTCTTGATCGTAAAGTTGTAGTGCTACATTTATGATTTCAAAGGTGGCTTTGTCAAAAGCTCATTTAATATGAGTGAAGATATCCAGGGTGGACTTGCTGTAATCTGTAAACTGTAAATGGTTTATGAGTCAGTACTTTATTGTGGATCTTTTTTGAGCACAGTTTCTCCGATGTTTCCAAGAAGAACTAGGTGAGACTGATTGTTCAGAAGGATTTAGCTAAAGAGTAGTCTCATCTGCTTGATTTAGATATAAAAAGCTCTTTATATTCTGAACTCAACAGACTACTCTTTGTGGAAAGTCACTCGTAAAACAAAGAAACCGCAAAAATAAACCAACCGATCAAAACAAACGATGGCGTCTGGGGTCAAAATGACTAGGAAAAAGCCAGAAGTTTTGGTGAACATCTCGTCAAAGTATTTCAACCCCCACCGAGAGAGATTCCTCTTGAAGACGAATATCCTGTTCACCAGCTACTCGAAGCTCCATACAAGATAAGTCATCCAATACAAAAATTTAAGATGAAAGAAATCAAACGTACATTGATTCTTGAAAGAGGTCCACAACAAGAAAGAAACCTTGAAGACTTTGGCTGTAGTGCTTCTTATCTGAGAACAGTCGCCTTTCGGGATGATGGAAAAGTAGGCATACTATATGGAGAAGTAGGAGTCCATGAGTTAAACTAGTGGACGTTTAATCATTGCTTGAAATATTAGTTCTACATAGAAAACATTATTGAATGCTTTTGCTACGATCATTAGGACAACTCCTGTATATTCCTTTTCGACAAAGTCTTGTTTAATTTGTTTCAGGATTAGTATGGCATACTGCTTATCAGAAATCCTATTTAATGCACGTGAGTATGATTTTATCTGGCAGTTTTCCAATAGATGGAAAGAGGCTCATATATGACGTGCTTTATGGATGACGATGAGGTAAAAGTTTAGTCATTTATGTCACTGTTGATGGTTTGATTGAAGTAGAGAGGAAAACACTTCGGTTTTTTTTGGCACTTTTTACCATAAAGCTGTCCGGGCATTTGATGGCGGCACGAGGTAATTGTAAAGTAATTATTTTTGGTAAAAATTTACTTCTGGCGAAGGTGGGCAAAACCATATTTTAAAGACGGGAGTGATTATTCAAAAATTATCAGCCTGGGGATGAAATTTGCTCGACGGAATTTAACAGTTAGAGACGGTCGGAGAGTAATGGTCAAGGAGTTGACTACAAACGCTCAATACCCGGTTTGAATCCGGGTGAAGTAACAACTTTATTCAGGCCGTCTCGCTGGTCTTCTAGGTTGGAGGTTCTACGTCGGACTGGCTCTTCGTCGTAGGTAAAGAATGTAAAATGCTCACAAAAATCAAACGCCGTTTGGCATTTGCGAACCGGGAAGCTGCGTATTGCGGTATAAACCGGATAAATATATATTATTTAACAGTAAGAATCCAAAATTACTTTTTTATTTTGATGATTTATTTTTCTTCTTCTTCTTCAAGTGCCTAACTAAATCCGGATGTTGGCAATTTTTCTCTCTAAGCCAAGAAGACTACTAGGGAAGTGTTAATGAGGTGGTTTTCTTTTGCCTTTCTCATAGTCCAGACTTAAAAAGAGACGATTTTTACTTCATTGTCTCTCTTTTGATCTCAGTTTGTTATTTTTAAATGTATTAAAACGATGTAAAAATCAACAATTTCCTTTCCATTTTTAAGAAATTGGTTGTTCAAGATAATTGAGAATAATACAAAATGAATTAACCTTGCAATGTTTCGGGTTCAAAAATGTCCTGTGGCGATTTTTATTAAAATATTTGTTACAAATTATTTAGTTTGCTAGAGGCCCCGTTATACATTGTATTAACCGACTGCATTATAAATATTCCGCATTAAAACTAATAATCTAAGCTACCTACGTGCAGATTAAGGTCATCTGAGAGAAATTATAAGATTAAACTTAATTACGTATATGAGATTACATAACTTTCCGAGGGAATTTATATACCCAGCGGAAGCTCACATCTGTAATTAGTTATTCTTTTTATCAACTTAAAAAAAAGGAAATTAAAACCGATTATGAAATTTTTAATTTTGAAAATTAATTAATATTTAGCCAATTATGCTTTTTAACAGTAACAGAAGTAGTAGGTACCTCTTTAAAATAACACAAAGCAGGTTTAATTTTGTATTTAAACCAATAAAAAAAAACCGCTTTCCAGAAAATTCTTGATTTCATAGTCTTGTTTTTAAAAACGGTGCTCAATTATTAATGGAAGAATAGGTAATCCCCGCTTATAAAAATTGAAAAGCTGGAAGGTTTCCAGCCCAGAGCCGCATTAAGACACAAAATTGATAAGTTTACTTGTTTTTATTTTTTTAGAGAATTTGGATGTTCCGATTGGATTTATCTTATTATTCGAACGTAAAAGAAACTCAAACTTTATTTAGTGATTTACGAGATAAAACTTTAGTCACTTAATATATTCGAGATTGCCTAGGGCTCGTAAACTTAAACAGTGTAAATACTAGTAAATCTCATATCTTAACATTCCATTTTGATAACAATAGTCTAATACTGGAGCTACAAATATCAAATGCAAGTAAATTTGAAATTGGTGAATGTATACGAACATTAAACTGGGAGGCACAAATACCAATGTAATTACGTTCATTAGGCGTATTATAACATCTAAGACAATCGTTAATGCAAGCAGATGAGGAAACGAAGCGTCTCATTAACAAGAAGCTCCCGTATCTACTGAAATTCATTTTATTATAAATTTTATGAATTGAAATCAAAATTAATGATGTTTTAGTTATATACATAAAAAGGTGGTACAATTTTGACTCGTTTCAGTCCTTTATTCGGCAGACATGTATTGTTTATTATAAATTGCATTATTTATTTTCTTGGCATTTACATTAACTTCAAAATTGTAATTGTTACAAATGATGATTTATTCCCAAAAATAATTAAGACAATAAAACAGAATAATGGTTTTTGGGAAAAGCAGACACTCTTACTAGTCGTAATCTGAGATGAAAACAGGACAACGGTTGTCAAGGCTTCGCATCTTGCACTAACCCTAGATTTAGTGCAGATTTATGATGTCGTCCATCCCCGGTCAAGTATTCGCTAGGTCTTCACCCGGATCGTGATTCGAGATGTCAATGGCAAACTGAAATCTCTTTTGAACCTCCAAATACGACTCAATCCCTTTGTTAGGCATTGAAGCTGCAGTACACTACCAAATTCAGAACAAAGTACTTAAAAGATTTATAGAAAGTGAAAGTGAGCTTAGTACTGGTTATTTAAATAATAGAAACCGTCAGGCGTGAGCTTTAACTTGATACTTTCAGCACAAAGATACATCACCATGTAAAATAAATCTGATTTCTAATTTGTCCTGTAGTAAATTGAGAGTACAAAAAATACTAAAATCGATTCACAATAAAGCTCCAATTACTCGTAATTTAAACCGATGTACCCTAATTACGGTCTACTGTTACAATAATTATTTTAGGTCATAAATTGCTGCAATTATTTCCACCAATTGCTACTTTTATTACCGATTCAAGCATCTTTTTAGAAAAAAAGCAAAAATAATCTTTTTACGATTTTTGAACCTTCAAGGTATACGTTGCCGCTATATTTATGTTTAAAAGTTAGCAGCAAAAAGAAAATTTATTTTACTGACCATATCACACAATTTATCACGCACTTTAGTTTCCCTAAAGATCGTTTTTTAGGGGAACTTCTTTATTATTTTTAAAATTTTGAAAAATATGGCTTTCAAAAAGCATTCACGTTTTACACCCACTTCAATAAGTGCCAACGCTTTAAAAATTATAGGCTTGCCTAAAAATATAATTTAGAATTGAAGAAATAAGTAAAGACTGTCGAAGGTGTTTGAAGTGTCGCACAACTAACCCAAGCTTGTTATTAGCGATAATTTTAATACTACAACGGCATTGTCAAAGCGGTTACCCATCCAAGCATTAATTAGGCTCTGCAAAATTTGGCTTTGTCATTCAAGAAATACTAACATTAACAAGGGCGGTTTGCCGTAGGGGTAATATAAATTTACAAGTTTTTTATAAAGAAATTTATCTGAGGAGGAAAATGTTGATGTTGTCTGAAGCGGTATTTTTATTTCAATTATAGAAAGCCCAAAGAACATGAAAATGATAAATTAATGGCTGCATTCTAAACCGTTTATTGCGCTCGCCACCATTCCGCTTTTCCTATAGATATTTCATAATTCTTTCCACTCTAATTCTATTTCTATTCTGCATTTTTGCGACTCCTCACCCACAAATTGTTTTCTCATCCAGTTCACCTTTCCCACATATTCGAGATAACTTGATCTCATTGAATAAAAACGTTAAATTTTATTTTACGTGTTGTAATTTTTCTTAATTTTAACCTTTGTTTTAACTATAAAAGTAGGTACTATTTATAAAAACATACATACAAATATTACATACCGGGGTGAACTTTCCGGTATCATACTAAATACCCTGAAACCTACACAACTGGACCAAACTTGAAGCACATCATTGGCTGAAAACTAACTCTATGTCTAATTACTTGCAGGCACAAGTTTTTGTTTGCTGTTATTACTTGACAGGTAATTAGCCAAATAATATTATGGTATGATATAATTATATTATATTACATTATTTAGAACCAAAATCATTACAATGTAATATAACGAGCGTATTTACAGTTTATTGTTTAACATTTTTCTCTCTCTCTCTCTCTTTTCAGTTGCATTGTCATATCTGAAGGATTGTGATCTCAATAGGGCTTTCTTGGCAGATTATCCTCGTTGGATTTTGCCATAATGTTTGACGGTATCCTTCGACCCCCACTACCGGAAGGAGTAACGTTGATTGGTTTTACTGACGATCTGACCATGCTGGTAGAGGCAAAAACTAGAGAAGAACTCGTAAATATTACCAATCAAGAAATCGTTTTTACACAACAATGGATCGCCACTAAGAGACTCGAGCTTGTGCCCCAGAAAGCCAAGGCGGTACTCCTGACAGGAAGAAAAAAGATTGGGGAAGTCTCATTTAAGATGGGAGACCATCACATAACCCCGCAAAAGAAAGTCAAAGTGCTGATGGAGCTTACATTATACAAGAGCCTTATATTCGTCTAGAAAATACTTCTAAAAAATCGAATCAAGTCTGGCAGCACTCACCTGGCTGATGCCAAACATGGACGGCCCCTTATATTTTAAGAGACAAATATTAGCGGCGGTATTAAGATCTATGATGCTGTATGCCGCCCCAGTTTGGTATGAAGCCACGAAAATAAAAAAATATAGAGAAAGGCTTAGAAAACTCAACAAAGGAGGGGCACTGAGAGTCTGCTGTGCGTATAGAATTGTATCTGAGGACGCTATTCGAGTGCTCCTCCCATGGACCTGCTTTGCGGTAGGGAGAAACCAGAATTTCGAAAATAAAGAAGAAAAGTCAGTACATAGACAATTACTCAAAGAGGCCTGGTAAATTCGTTGCAGTGGAATGAATATATGAAGAAAATCAACAACTTTCCAATCTCCAAAACTCTAATCAGCCAGATGCTGGAAAGTGAAGATAGATGGAATGAGGTCAAGGCGATGGTAGAAAAAATAATGATTGCAAAAGAAAAACATGAAAGATAGAGACAAGAGGAGCAGGTTAGCTCGCAATCATCAACAAGTAGAAAAAAGCCCCGAAAGGGTAAAAAAGATTGAAGACTTTAAAGTCTACATACGCCGGTTGGCATGAGAAGAATGATAATACCACGTGTCAGCCGTAATTTTGCGGAAAGAATTTAAGCATAGGGAAGAGGTTTTTAGTGGGTCGCCTATTAAAACAGTGGCTAACTCCACATTTACCAGCAGCACGGGCTGCTGGTGTCTTGTTGAAGATTTTCCCGATACCTCCGCAAAAAAGACAACTAGAAGCTCAAGGTTCTTGGGTAGGCCAAGATCGAGATTAGGTTGTGATGGTTAGATGACGTAAAACAATATTTGAAAGCGATAGCAATCGTCAAGTGGAGAAAGAAATGTGGGAACAAGAAAAAATCACACAAAAAGTTCTTAAGTGAACAAAACGGAAGAAGAAAACAGGAGTGATCCATCTAGTAAAATGGATTGAGAGGAATTTCAAAAGATTTTACTGTGTCTTCGGTGTTATAATATAATCTACTGTTGAAAATCACCTCGAAGTTAAGTTAGCGTATGAAGTAGTACCTACAATTTAATATTTTTTCCGAAAGATAGAGAAAGATTTCGGAATTTAAATTTTATGTTTGCCTGGACAGGATGGGATATTGAGTTCTGTCGGTTGCAGCATTGGTTTTTAATTTTGTTACATAGTTTTATTAGGAATCAAACTTGGTAATTTTATTTCAACAGTTGAGCGTTTAAACTGGGCCTCAAAATTAAATAATAGGTAACTAACATTCCAACAAATAGCGAATAGATTTAAAATTGTCACAATTATAATAAAATTAGTCAGCTAAGCTTATTAAAAAATGGGTTATCTTGAGGGAACTAATTTATTTAACTAAAAAAGCCCCACATATCTATAAATGACCTCACAACTCCCAATTAAAAGTTGTGCAAATTTGACTACGAAAATAATCAAACAAATTATTTCTAAAACTAATTTAATAAATTACTTATTGATTTTACTTAGATTTTTAATTTAATTAGAAAATTCAAAATTAAACTTAAAAAATAAAAAAATAAAAATTAATTATAGAGAAAAGTGTTTAAAATAATAGACAATTTAAATGTAACTTGAAATGTTTCATGGATCTTAAACTGAAATGAAATAAGATCAGTAAAAAGATCTTTTATTTCAGGAAGAATTTGCGTTTCAGAATTTCATGTATTATATAGTAATGTAATAGTATTTTAGATGTTTTCTTTGTTTCAACAAAAATATCATTACAATAATATTTTCCTTTTGTTACTTCAACTCAAACGAGCGAGCAGAATACTTAAATGACAAAAATATGAGTATCGAAAAATTTATGTACATAAATTGCAAATAAGTGTTATTCTGAAGCCATGTCGTGATTTGCTCTCAGCTCGATCAGCAATATAGTATTCCCTTTGTTATGCGCATTTTATGTTGGCAAAATCCTCCTATTATCCTCGTACCTACATGCGCCAGTCGGTGCTTATTTGAAGGATTTTCCCTTTCCTATCGTACCTACAGCAGCTTTTTAACATTGGCATTTTCATATTTCATCTCCTTCCTCCCTTTCGTACTAAAGTTATCCACACATTGGAACTTTAATCATTTACCACCACCAGCAATAGAGATATTTAATAGATCGGAACATACGAGAAAGCAATGCGGTCAAACAATTTAATAACACTTCCCTCAAGTGGCCAGAGAAAAGCACAAATTCGGTTATAAAACAATTTGCATTTTAATAAACGTGATATAATTTTAAGACCCCACAAACTATCCAACTAATACAATTTATTACATTCGTTAACAACATTTCAACTTATCCCATTCATTTTTCGCCCAAGAGTTAATTAAATTAGTGTAAATTCAATGAAAAGTTTAATCAATTTTTCTTTCACTTTCATTTGTCATTAATAATTTCTTGCTTCTTATGAGATAAACTAATAAAAATATTGAAAAAGCTCATTTCCATCTTAAATTACGAAATAAATAAAGTCAATAATTTTAACAAAAAATAATTAAATTAACCCTCACAAAATCAGATTACACAATAAAATCTCAAATTTCATTATTTAATAATTGAGCAAGCTTTATTTCAGTCACGTAGCTACTTTTTGAAATATTAATAAGCATTGTACGGCCATTTTGCTTATATAGTTTTTAGTGCCATTGTCAAAAATCCATTGAAAAATTACATCAATTTTGCAAAAATCTGAATAATTTCAATCCAGAAGTTGGTAATTTGCATCTTGAGTTTTAATCAATCAGTGGGTCGTTTATCACGACCGGTCCATATCTTCAGAAACATTTATCACTGTCTTTGTTCGCTGACTCATAAGTATGGCCTCTTCCTGTTATTTCAATTCATCTACAAAGAATAATAGTAATAATTTCCCTTATAATTGAAAATTTTTCGATTCAATTCCAGAAATAATGGAATATACATTTCAGAACCAATTTAATTTTTTATAAATCTTTTAATCTCCTTTTGTTTTTTATTATCAGCTAGCATTGAGTTAGTGTCCGGAAATTGTTGTTTTGGTCCAGCAGAAATGAAAGTGCAGCGATGCGTTGTCTAGGATGACGGCGCTCCCAAGGGGATGTTAGAGAAATCACTCCGAAAATGCCCAACAAAATCGCATCCATATGTTTTCAAAAAGATTGACTTTTCAAAGCGTTACGTTCGTGCATGAAATTCAATACAAGAAGCTACGCAGGCAGCTATTTCGAATAATCGCTGTCAAACAAAGTTACCAAATTCAAACATTTCGATAAATGTTCAGACAATTCTTTTAATTTTAAACGCGAGAAAATTTAATGATTTCGCGTTTTATTACTTTTTCCTAAAGTTGATCGCATTTTTGATGCTTATTCTCCATTATCAACTAAACACGATTGAGGAAACGTGACAAATTTCCATATTGAAATTTTTTTCACAAAGATATAAAATAAAGTAGTTCAATTTATTGCTTCGATGACCATTCTCAAAGACATTTATCTTCAGAAAATGGCATCAATTTAAAAGTCAACTCTGTTTTTTGATGATTGTGATTTTTTGTATATTTTTCAATAAAACTACATATGCTAGAAGCTCTTAAATTATTACAGAGAAAAAAACCTTTGAATTTTCTATTGAGAGATAGAAAACTTTCGTTAAAGCTCTAGTCGAATTGGAAAGTGTTATTTTATATTCAAAATGTCCTGATAGTAGGATAAGATACAGATCCCAGATTTCATAAGATAAGATCATTTTTTTCTATTCTAAAATTCGGATATTTTCTAGCTTTATATTGCCTAAAGATTACTATCAATTGCAAATGATGCAAGTAGCAAAAATCTCATATATTTCAGCACAACTTTTCTCCCAATCCAATAACGCCGAAATCCTGGTTGACAGTTTTATTATTTGTGCTAGGAGTAATAACAAAACACTGGAAAATTGAAATTCGAATTTAAATTTAGCATGCGTAATAAATATTGATTATTTAGGATGCATTGCTTCATCCATTGTGTATAAATGAAATTGTGGTTAGCAAATGAGCGTTAAATCAGGCGATAACCGAGGTGTTGATCTGATCGAGCCTCATTTGTAAGCAGCGGAGGTAAGCTAGGATCAGACAGGCCAGTCACGTGTCAGGTCACCCGGGGCTCCTATGGACTCGACGTCGCGTCGTGGTATTTTGCACGAATCGACCGCTAAACCAATAAAATCATCAATCATATACGTCATTCTCTAATAACTTAAAATGTTCTGCAAATTACTACTCCGATGAGAAACAAATACGCTCGGAAGTTTTCGGAGTTTTTTTAATGACGAGGAAGCTTTTCAGAAGTTTTGGGTTAAAATGGAATAGTTTGTGTTTCTCTACAAGATTTCATTTTTTCCTCCATTATTTATCAAATATTTAGTAAAGCACAGCAGCAATTGTGGGGTTCGTCCCGTCATAAAACATTAAGAATGTCCAACTTTGCTCTCTCTAATTTCGTTTGTCCGAGAGATTTTATTAGTTTTTTTATAAAAAAATCTTTCCCCTTCTGAACATTTATTAAGTAGACAACAATGTGGTGGTCACAGAAAGCAATTTTTCTTGGATTCATTTAAAAAATTCTATAGTAGGTAATAAAAGAAACTTTTAAGCACCTAATAACGAACATGTAAGATTTATTTTTTATTTTTGCAAACAATTTTATAAGGGGAAAATGCATAGTAATATAAAAAGCGTAGAATTCGAATGCGATCTCGGTAAAGGTTTAAAGTTGTAAAAGATCTTTTTTACGAGCTTATGGGTCAACCACCAGTGGCGCTTCCGCAAACTTTCACAGCACATAGCGACAATAACCCGCATAATATCGTCGTCTTCCTCCGCCCCTGAAATCCAAAAAGACTTGCGAAGGTAGATAAAAGGGTCGAACCCTTCAAACTCATTCTTATTCCAGAAAGCGTATGTCCCATAAAGAAGATAGAGTGACGTAAATACTGTACATGTCTACATACATCAGAATTCAAACTGTTACATTTACGGAAGAATATTGCGCAATTCTTCCGGTTTTAAAAATCAGATTCCAGTCATGAAGTAAATGTACGCAAGATGGATCGTCGATCGAACGATATCGTACAAAGGTGTGCTCGTTCAAAAAGCTATCTTATCCAAAAACAAAATTTGAATAAATGGTTTGCAAATTTGAAAACAGAAATTTATCTCAAACGTTTCCAGTTGAGAAAATTGCACAAGTTTGTTGTGAAGTTAACGACAAATTACCTCCAATATTTGTCACGTTAACTACCTTATAGCATTGAATCGAAACTAAATACCCATCTAGTGCAGAGCTTAACAAAGTTAAGGTAGCGAAGCTGCTGCAATTAAATATCTTCCTGCTGATAAAGGGTTAAAGGAGGTAGAAAAGCAGCGGGTAATGCGATGTCTCCTGCTGACTTTCACAATCATACTCTTCACGTCATCGTCATCTGGCGTCAGCTACGTGTAATTACTAGCTCGACTCTAATTACCGTTGTAAACGACGCCTCTTAGAGAATTCAAATTTTAGTATTCTCATAAGGATCCCGTCTATTTTCCATTCCAAATCTCATAAAAATGCAACAATTTGACTTGCAATAACCGCTTTAATTGCACCTAAAGTGTAAATTTTGAGTTGTACTTAAGTTTAATTAATTGCATTCCTTTATTATCCTATTTTTAATTCGGGCTTTGCTAAATCTGCAAATATACAGCAATATGTAAATATTCAGCAAAAGTAGCGGTATAATAACAGACATTTAAACTTAATGCTACAGCTTCCCTCGTTGTTACATTATCCTTAGGTCCTTCATTCCACTATTCATTCGTTGCACATACTGCAGCCCGGATTATCTGGTCCGACATTTGTAGGCTCATTTCTTTGCTTTCCACGTCCAACCAAACAAACAAAACGAAGATTTACTTTTTCTAAGACGACTACTCCACAGCAGGATAACTGCGGGAACCCCCCGTATACGTTCCAATTTAAGCAAAAAGCATCTTGACCGTTTATACAAACTAAAGCAGATAACAGCCAACCTTTTTGTTATACTTAGTTAGTTCCAAAAATAATTGTGGTACACTTTGGTTTAAGTAGTAAATGAGAGTACAAAGACATTTTGGGGCAACAGACAGTTTAAATTCTTAAGCTACTTCTTGTTTGCTAACTGTTAATTAAGATCTTTTTGTGGCAAAGCTTCGGCATAAAATAAAGTATCCAATTTAAATCTGATTTAATTTTCCATTTAATTCTCCTAAAATCTTATTTACTCTGCGAGACAGTAAAACAATATTTACATTGCAATATTAAAAAGAAAATTTTTGTTTGACATTCTTATTTTAAATAATTACAACGGAAGAATTACACCCAGTCAACATTTTAGTTGTTTGCTCGGGCAAGAAAATCTTTTCACATAAAAATAGTGAAAAGTGGAGTTTTAAAATTTGCAACTCGAATGTTGATAAAATTACAATTTTTTGTTTCATTGTAGACATGACCTACATAAAGCTTTTATTTCACCGCCATGTTCACAATAATATAAAGTAACATTGTGAACATTTTAAGTAAACAGAGTGGGTTTTCAAGTTCTGCTAATATTGACGAAAACGTGTTGTGGAAAATGTTTTCAATAATCGTTTAAAAATGTGGGAGGAAATGAATTAAGCTCCCTAAAATCACCCGCGTCTCCGTTGAACTATTTAATTAACCCCCTTAATACTGAAAGGTGATACTAATGTTGGTTGTTAAAACCGTAAAATTTAATGCTTAAAACAAGAAACCAACTATTTTCAGCGTTAATCATGGCGAATAAGAAAGAACGGTGAATGATATCGCACCGGACAGCTGTACGCAAACTAACTAAGTAAATAATTTGTTGTGGTAACAATATAGCAAGACATAAAATAAAAGGAAGGCATACTAAATTATGATGTTCTAACAACTGTCGTAATAAATCTGAGCAGCGGAGATAATACTATTTTCTGCAATTCAACCAACGGCGTCGGGCGTCGTTGTGCATGGTGGTTAATCGATGCACAATGCGCTCTTATCTGAGTAGCTGCGTAGAAAAACTTTCAACAAGAAAATATGTACAGAAAATCTTTTCAATTAATATTATAACTTTATAAATAAAAACAAAAGTTATTTGATTAAAGCTAAACTTGAACCTTTAAAAGAACCAGTTTTATTTTATACTTCATTAATTTCTTTGATCATAAAGCATTTGAACATATTTCAGCATTTCGAGATCGTATTGAGTAGCACTAATTTAAAAATATGCTGTCAAGTAATATTTGAAATTGACTTAAAAGTTAACCTTTAATCCTTATCAATATAATCCCCGACCTTGCCAGGAGTATATTTAATAAAAGTTTTTCTTATTATTTTTAAATTCTCAATATTTCCGCTGTTGACCTTAATTTAATTTTGAAATTTAAATGCCTAAAGTCGAGATTTCAATATAAAACTTTTTATTTAAATTCGTTCGTATTAAGGCTTTCATTTAGACACTCAAATGCAGCTCGAACGTAGATAAAATTATCTGCGCATTTCAAACTTTCTGTTACGAATTAAAAATATTCGGTTTTATTTTGTTAAATTAATTTAAAGTGATCATATTTATCTAGTCTAGAGGAAACAAAGGCCATTAAATTATTAAAAATCGTGCGTACTCTTTCAAGGTTTCCTTTACATTTGTAAAGGAATATTGGGTACAATTTAATATTACAATTAAAAATAAAAAATAATGTGAGAAAAACAGATGAAAAAATTAAGTTTGCAAAAATGTAGGTTAAGAAGTCTGAATTAAAAACTGTCATGAAAATAATTAAATCAATGAATTTAAATCATTGAACAAAAATTCACTGCATTAATAAAAATTTCAAGATGCATAATGAGAAAGTATAAGGAACTATAAAAGTACAAAAATTTAATTTTATGTGAAGACTCAACATTGTCTTTAACCGGGGAGGGGGCAGGAAAAAATTGGAGATTTGCTAGTTTGCCCTAATGGGAACGATTGGGAGAAGTATGGAAAAAACAATAAATTTTTCTGTGATTTTTGTTTTGAATTTGAATTCTTGTTGTCAAAAAATTTTGGCAGCACGACAGGTTTACGATGAAGAAAATTTGTATCTTCGTCATCAAATTTAAAATAACCAACAGTCCTGGTTTAAGAAAGGAAATTTGCATTTTGATTATTTTGCTAGTGCTTGGAAGTTTAAAAATATTTGTGTTGGTACCTGATACCTAAAAAGAAAGTAATTTTTAATTTATTCATGGTTAGTCAAAATGCTTACTTTTAAAAAGATTCTAAAAATTTTTGATTTTTGTGGTGGCACCAAGCATAACAAAAAAATTCCGATCCAGTTTGTAAGCGTTCAAGTTTGGGCTAACAGCTGAATTTTTGATTAATTGATATTCTAGAGAGCGCACTCGAGTTTTGGTTGTGATTTTTTTCATGGAAAACGGAAAACGGAAAATTTGTGTGTTGGCTTTGTAGAAAAATTACTCTTCTTTGTGCGTTTCTTCCTTCACTTGCCCATGCCTCTTAAGTTGTTTTTGGTCGCCCCTAATTTTGGTCGTCTGCATATTATGCATTTAAGAAATATTTAAACAAATTATTTTGTTCTTTAGAAATATAATATGAGAAACTGCATGTAATAATGTAATTAATTTGAAATTTAGGGAAAATTACGTAATATAACTTTAAAATAAATTGCAGCATTGTTTTGCCTTTGAAAAATAAAAATATCATTGGCAGAATGTCTTTGGCAAACTTTCTGAAAAAATAAATTACCTTTGCGGATTTTACTTTGTAAATATTAACTTGAAAAAAATTTTCATTATGTTTGCTGTTTTTACAAAGGTACTTTTATATATTCACTTGGCCTATTATTTTGTCAAAATATATTTTTATAAGTAAGTAAAATCCGGAATTAAATCCAATTTATCTTAACCTTTAGAAATTTTTTTTTCCAAAACCTTAGATTTACCAAGAATATAATGCATGCGTTAGCTCGAGCTGAGCGTTAGATCGATCTAAGCCAAGTTTGCTCTTAAAGTTACGTACTGGGGTACCTATATATGCATTTAGTTAGTTTGAAGTGAAGGCAGAATGGTCAAACCAAGGTCAAACTGCCTGTAGTACGAAGTAAGAAGTCTACATTTAATTTAAAGATCGCCCTACCTGTTTAGTTTATGTTTTTAGCTCGCTTTAACTAAAGGCGGCGGTCTATACCGTTAGATCGGCTTACCTAGGTGTATACATAAGAGAAATAACTAGCCCGATCTGAGTTCCGCTCGAGCTAATTTGTGCATGTACACCATCTTATTGTCTTTTGAGTAATAACATTAGTTTCCATGATACCTGATAGTAAAAATTATTACTTATGTAAAATTGCTTGCTGAATCTGAAGTCAAAATTTTTTAAGTATACAACACTTTTTGAGATATTGCAAAATCTTCATCATTTGAGTTCTGAAAAATAGTCCTTTTACTTAATTGTAGATATCTCTGTTTCTAGTTATCTCTGATTGCTATATCATTTATATCATATTATTGACTTACGCACTAGTTATGAATTAGTACTATAGCTATAATTGTTCAGCGTCATTTCTCCCATTTAATTAACAAAGTGCCAAAAAAATCCTTTTACTTCCCGTTTAACACTCCAGATTGCTCTCCATTTTACTTGCATCCTGAATCGGATTATCAGGTCACCTGAATTTAAATAAAAATACATTAGGTACTCTAACCATCCCGATCCGCAAAGTTTTATTATAATATTAATAAACGTTTAATTTGGTAATGCTACCTGTGACTCCAACTAAAGCTTTTGATTGGTTCGTCGTATATACCAACCTAAAAAAAGTGAAAGATTTGGTTGTTATTGCTTGAAATCTGTCGGGATTTTTATTTAGTGTATACGTAAAAACTTTGTCGTTCATTGTAAAAACATCTGCAAAAGCTAAAGAACTAATTAGGTAATCCTTAATCAAACTGACCAATAGCAATTAAGTCAATACCTTACGCCAATAACATGTACGGATAGACAATGTTGCAGAAGATTCCAACGAGTGGATTTATGTGGCTTAAAAATTGGGACATTGCTATTTTATAAATTCACAACGACCATGCTTTTAGATGTATACTTAGTAGAGGTAGATTTAGAATATATTTATAAAAATGGTTGCAATTACTACATTTACAATTATTTTAAAATAATATAATACCTACCTATATTAATTTTTTTAAAAGTTATTTTAATATATTTAGATTATTTAATCAAAATGCATTTTTTTATTAAAAATTTTATGTGAAATCTAAGATTAAATTCAATATAAAGCCTTTAAAACCACCCCTATAAAAATTAGAAATTTTTTTTATTTATTACTGTATTTCAAATGTCATAATAGTTGAATAAAAAAAATTTTTAAGGTAGTATTATAATGAAATTTATTAAAAATTTTGTTTATAATTATTATTACGTTAATCACGCAAATTGTTAAATTTTTAAAATTAATTTCTTTATATCTGTACATCATTTTTATTAAATTTTTAATAAACAAATTTTCATTTTTATGAAAACACAAAACATAATAACAAAGTAGGTATAATCAAAACCTTTATTCTAAAAAAAAAAAATTGTGTTTTAAACAAGCTTTTTGTTAACAATTTATTGGTTTATTGACAAGAGAAAATTCTATTTACTTTACTCACACATAAAATACCTAAGGGTAAAACGTATTATGTTGAATTATTTTTAATAAAATGTAGAATACAAACATGAAAATGTAAGTGTTTTTTTCTTGTTTCCATTGCTGTGAGAAAAAATCCTTTATTACAAAAAGATTTGTAATAAATGTAGCAAAGTAATAATCCATTATTACAAAAGGTTTTTTTTAACATTTGTGAGATTGTAAATTAAATTAGCCTAAAGTTGCAAAAAAAAACTTTTAATTTGATATAAATTGAATTAAAATTTAAAATTTTGTTAACTTGAACATAATAAAACCAAAGTGGGTTGCTTTTTGTTGTACCTATTTAATATTAATTTCGCGAGTCAAAAACTTATTATTATATTTTATAAAATTATTTGATAATTATATAATAAATTTTTTTTATCTCAAAATTCTATTTATGAACTTTAAACATTCAAAAATGTGGCTCTCGCTTTTTATCTGCGGACTTGATCTCTACAAATTATTAAGAAAAGACTAGTGGGTATGGAAAATTGAAAAAAACTAAAATGTATAAGTAAAAATGTAATTAGCTCTTTCAAACTAGCCTGTGAAATTTTAAGTTTAAAAGGAAAATTTAATCTTTTTTTAAATAAATAATAAATTTTCACTCATTATTTATAAAATTATTTAGTACCTATTTTATTAAAATCTACCTCATAATTTATTTTTCTCTAATTTTCAATTTCATTTATTGAATTTTTGAGAGTTAAATTGAAAAGTAAATAGAAATGCTTTCATCATAGCTAAAATCTAATATTTAGTTGTTTGCGCTTCCCTAAGCAAATTTCCTATGTAACCTTAGATTTCTTTTATATTATATGAAAAGTAAATATAATTCACTATCAATTGAACACAAAAGTATTGGAATTCCATACGATCAAAATATTAACGACGTCGCCGTCGTCACTCTGAAGTGATTGTTCAAGAAAATTTACCATTTTATCAAAAGCTGGAGTAACATCTTCGGATTTTTTGTAGTTGTGTATTTTCAATCAGTTTGTATAATATTCTTAAATGCATTGTTTAAAAGTTATTGCTAAATTAAATCAAAAAATACTTTTAGGATTACGAAAACGGAATTGTGTTATTGTTTTCATAAGCTTAGCTTTTATTGCGTTGCGACTTAATTCTTTCGGGTAGCTTTTGCATGCTATTTAGGAATTTTTAGCTAATTTGTTAAATCATTTACTTACTATAAATGCCTTACAATGGTTAAATCATAAATAAGGCACGAATGATACAAAATTTCCACATTAAGAAAAATATTTGATATTATCAGTGAGTTACTGAAGTCAACCAGCAAGGCTGAAGACCGACTAATCACATCCCATCAACTTTTTGTATAAAAAATATTAGTGATTTTTTACAATGGATCAAGAAGATTTTACAACTAAGAAACTGTGTTGTTATTTGATTGGTTTTCACAATAAATTATTATCTACAAACTCAGTTAAATTTAGGTTTCCACAAGAAGAAAACAAAAAAAGACGGTGGCTGGAGGCTTGTAATATAAGATAAAGTTTCATCATGTGAAGTAATATATTCAAAGCGTTTTCATGGCGATAATTTTGTAAAAGGAAACTGTACTAATAATACTAGCATAATATTATATTAAAATTGCTTAAAAAGAACTGCTTAATTTTTTTATTTGTTTTCTTGTACAGGATTTACTTTTTTTTAATGATTTTTTGATAAAAGTTCAAATTACTGCTTTAATTTTTAGTTAAAAAATCAGCAGTTCGGTGAGTCTGAGTTTGTTGTAGACCTTTAATAAATCTTACAATCACATTATAATCGGCAGCCATCTTTCTTTTTATGTTAGAATCAAATTGGTAAATAAAATTGCTTACATGGAACTAAATAATAATAAAATAAAATGGCAAGTCTTTCATTAGGTATATAATATCTGTAGTAACACTTTATTAAAATGTCCAAGTCATGTGTAGCGGTCATAGGTCATCTAGGACCTTTTGAGCCATGTAGCCTCGCAGAGTTAATCGGATGTTATGTGACCCGTTTACGAGTTGAATAAAATTGTGCATCGTTCAACTTTTGACCTACGTGGCATCATGGTAAGCTCACAGAGCATAAAAATGAAAAATTGCCTAACAAATGGAACATTTTGTAGTTCATTACAGATAAAATATAAAATATTTTTAAACATAGCTACTCTAAAAAAGTGATAAGAACATATTTATTATTCGCAATAATTTTGAAAACGGATAAAATTTTATGGAAATGCAAAATAAAATTAATAATAGTTTAATGTCACTGGAAGGGGAATAAACACTTTAGAAATTTTATTTTTCAAGCATTATTGGAACGTAATGGAAATTTTTATGCGTGCACTGCCAAAATTGAAAATTGGCGTTTTATTGACTACAACCTCAACTAAGAAGGATCTAAAATTTTGTTTAGTATCACAACGTTTATTTTTAACGGGCGACACAAATTTTTTCAATGTTGCTGAAAACAAAAATTACTTGAGCTTGCTGTAATTAAAAATAATCATTAAAAGTTTGACAATTTAGAAAAAAGTAATTGTTATAATGAGAACACGTGTTTCGTGTTTTCAGTTGGATGTAACCGAACTTAATAAATTTATTTATAAAAAAAAAAAATAATAAAATTTCCGTGCAGTATTAAAAAATTATAGAATGAGTGATGAGAGGCAGACAGAAAATTCAATAAATGAATGTGTGTTGCAGGATTTACAGCTTTTATTGAAAACTACCATTACTGTTGAAACTTACAAATTTTGCAAGGGTGAAAACATATGATTTATTAATGCTTTAAAAATATTGACGCATCTATAGGGTTTTTTAGTCAAGCTTATAAAAATAGAGATTTGAAAGGTTATCCTAACTGGTGCTTAACTTTACCTATCCATATTGGGTCGTGAAACTAGAATGGAAGAAGTTGAACGAGTATACTGATAAACCAGGATTTCAAAGTTACGCGTCCTGCGTAGCTGAATGGTGCTATTACGGAAATGACTTCTCCAATCCTGGGGGAGCTTTCTTCGCTACTCCACACACTCTGTCAAACGAATGCTGGCTTTGCGTATAACTGTAAATCACTGTACCCCTATATTCACATAAATTACAGGACTGAATAAGAACAGGATAAGTCAAATTGACATTAACTTTACCATCTTGAGAGAGCCTGTCGATGATTTAATTAAAGTGTCTTAGATTATCTACACAAAAGCGTCGTCCTCATTCGAAATAACGAATCAACAATACTCGTTCAAACTGATACTAGAAGTCAAGACGATTCTAACAGTCACATTATTATCAAACGGCTGCTCGATCCTACAGGCCTTATCTCGCTATTGCAGCCTCTTCCTGCTTTCTTAACCATCTCTTGCAGCTGACAGAATCATTGATCTTGAAACACTATTATCAAACTATTTCTTTTACTATTCAAAATGTCAATAGTACATTAAGCACTTTAAAAATCAAACAAATTTATTTTTACTTTTCTACAAAACTGTTGAAAACCGCTTTACCGTATTTTATTTTAAATAAACTGTTCGTCCACAAAATGTATACGATAGATTTATAAATTTTAGTTATCTCTAGTGGCTGTTTAAGCAGAGATTAATCATACGTTGGAGGTTTGCTTTGAAAGCGTTTAAAGGTCAGAATGAATAAAATGGTGTAAGGTTTTTAGATGAAGTTATAATGAAAATGTATACGCGTGTTAACTTTACAGGATTCTTTCAGATTTTATGTAAAATTTCATAAAGAAATAGGATATCCAGCTCTTTATATCAATAACTTTCAGTCTTCTTCCCAGGGTCCTTTATATAATTACTTTTTTTTTATTAAATTAAAATAATGAAAAAATATTTTTCTTTTATTTCACTAATGTTAGAGGATATAAGTAATACTTTGAAATTTAGTGCAGAATAGAAGAAGGTAAAAGGTAAACTTTAAAATCAATCAATGCAACTAAATGAAAGTATGTTCAATTATTTCAACCTTCTGAATCTATGGCGTATGTTGGTCTATGAGCAGGTTAATCTACCTTTAGATAAAAGAAGCTAAATGTTGTTACAAATTAATCTTCACGATATTGGAATTAAATTTAAAATTTATCATCTTTTGATGGATTTATATTTACCAAACCGCTTAAACATTCACGAAGGGGTATGAGAGAAAATACAATTTTAGGATTATAAACTTTGAATAAGTTCGACGTACTTATTGAAATGTTAAATAAAATTGGAAAAAGTTCTCACAATCGTCTGCTATACATGAGTGTTCATACATGAATGGTCTGTAAAAGTTAATTCTATATATTGATCGTTGAGTCCGCATGCCTGAAATACAATAGCCATTGTTCACCAAAGGGAAGTTATAATCTTCTAACTTTGGCAAATACAAAATCCAAAGAATGACTTATCCTATAAACTTGACATGGTCATTAAAAAGTGCGATAAGTATGCAGAATATAAAGTTTTTGGATTAAAAGCAAGTGTAAATCAAAATGTTTACAGTTTGAGAAAGGTTTGGGTCAACATTATCTGAACGTAGATTTTGGTTTTAATCCACTTTTGTCGCTAACTAAAGTGTTCTTGTGATAACGACAAGCAACAGGACTTAACAAAGTAAAGTGTCCAATGTCCAAATTAGGTTTTGGAGCTGTAGGGTCATCAAAGTCAACGACTTAGAAGATACGAATTAAACTTGGGTTGTCTATTACAAAATCAACTAAATTGTTATCAGGCAAGCTGCCATAAATTTTAGCAAGGCAAATATTGGTTTTGCATTTAATTCACGGCATGGAACAGCTGACAGTCTTGTTTCATCAATATGGCGTCGTCTCGGAATTTCGGATGTAACGAGAACTCGATGTTTATTAAATGTCGTTTATACAATCTAAGTGCTTTCACGAAATTTAATTTCTTACAATATTGTGCACTCCCCGAAACACTTAATCAATTTTGCAAAATATTTGCTTCCTTCTGTAATCCAAGAAGAGAAATTATTGTCTAAATACCTTAGATTCGTTTAACATTATTTCATGAAAGTGCGTTAAAAGCCCGAAATAAAATTTAAGTTAACAACAAAAAAATTTTAACTTCCAAACTTTACAAAGCTAAAGTGGAAGCACTCAAACTTTCAAAGGCGCTACAATTTTAAGTTATCTCAATTCTATAATAAATCTCGGCAAACGAAAATAAACTCGGGATATAAACATTTGACAAAAGTACAAAAGTTACTTTTAATAAATCATAATAAGTCTCTAAGTTAAAGGAAAGTCAATTACTTTATTACATTCCTTGACGGCAGTCTAAGAGCTTCACTCTTTTTAATATAAAAAATAATTACTCCAGTTTTATGTGACCCTAACTACTAACTACCTGACATTAAAACCGTATTTAGTTAATAAATTATTTCCGTAATAAGTAAATATTGTAAAGATTAGCTTAAATTAAACTTGATATCGGAAGCACACGGTTCGGTAATAAATCTTTCTTCACTTTTATATCAAAAATACGTTTTGTCCATAATTTAGTACCTTATTATTGGATTTTAACAAGCTGCGCTCGTATAAATTACCACTAATTTCACTTTAAAAGCGCACAATTAGCCGAAACTCGTGGGACATCTATCTACCATTGTAGCTAAACAGTTTTTGCTTGGAAAATTGGAAAATTAACTTAACTCCGTTTTAATAGTAATTAATCACGGTTTTTTTTCTCATAAAATAAATCGAAACTTATTTAAGTTTGGAAAATAACTTAACTACATCTTACACGACAGTATAATTGAATTTTCTTGTCCTATCAGATACAAAGTCCGACATCTAACCATCTTGTAAGTGCAGTAAATTACAAGGGTTCGTAAGAGACCATCAATATTAATGTCCACCGTGAACAATACACCAATGTTCTGTTTCCGCGACAAGAACAATTTCAAAGTGGAAATGTCAAAACTTGTCTATGCGAAAAACGAACTTAAAACAATTTAGAAAAAATAACAATAACCATAAAAGTATACTTCGTAGTAGAATCCAGCCATTTCCCATCACAACAAAATAATAAACAAGAAGGAAATTGCACTCGATTGTATTATTTTTAACTAGAATTTTTGCACAAAAACTGAACAAATGCTTGTTCACAATTTTATGACGTGTTTAAATTCTTGAAAATTCAGGTGTAAAGTTAACACGAACGGAGATTGGACCTCCCACCGATGGTCAAGGATTATGTAAATTTCACGAAAATGTCTAATGGTCAGAGGGTCCAACACTTCGATATTAAGCTTGTAAGTAGTTGTTAAGTAGGTAAGGGTCCGACTAGACTTGACGTTACTTTTTATTGTCGCTATTTTTTTATTGTATCTCAATTTTTTTGCAGCTTTTTCCTTTTTCAAAAAAAAAGATTTAAATATTGCAATTTTAAATTAGGTTAGTTTGACGGCTTCTTATTTCATTTTCTTCACTTTTATTTCAGTTAATTTTTATCAGTCAGTATTAAAATCGATCGGGCTAGCTCTGAGAGGCCAAAAACGGAACAGCATTAAGAAGCTAGCCAAAAGAGTTGAAATCAATACAATTTTCTACTGCGTCCTAGTAACTTTTCCAAAAAAAAGAATTAAGTGCTAATCGTCGGTGGAAATTACTTACGTTCCAACCGGATATTATAAAACTGCAAAGAAAATTCTGAATTGAGGATGTCATGTGCAAACATTTTGTGTTCAATTTGAGCAAGTTAAGTCAGTTTTCTATTAAATTTTAGAATCCAAAACCAACAAAACTATTTTATTATTAATTTATTCTTGCACTCGTAAATCTATCGTTTTACGATTACGTGATTTATTAACCCATCAGCATTCAAAATTCATCGAAGCGTTACCTACAGATCCTTGCAGAAACTGCACTTTTTGTTAATTTGCAATAAATCCTAGGAATAATCTTTTGTTTATTCTGCAGAAGTTGGAGACCATGGTGTGAGGTAACGCTTGTAGTGAAGCGTTATCTAAGAGGTTAAAGTTCAATTTCCTAAAGATTTTGAATAACTATGTGGTACTGAGAGGTCGTAAGGCTTAGTCGCCAGCTTGTTATAGCTACAAAGTTGGTAATGCGGTACCAAAACTCACATAAAGGATTTTCCAAAGTAGGAAAATACTTGAAAACTTTAATTTACTTTAGCAATTGAAGAGCACATGGGAATAACGATCGGGATCCAATTTTGCTAAAAAATTAATTATTCTATCTATCCTTTGGTAAAAAGAAATTATATAAAAATGATTCCAGTCTATCCCTACATAAACGTTATCAGTCTCCAAAATTTCCAGTAAATTATAAATTGCAGTCCTTAATTATAAACTACAATGTTACAATGTACAGGTACTACAATTGTTGCAGAACAGTTCGTGTTATTTAAATAAATTGATTTGCTGTAACTCGAATATTGCGTTGGCAAATGTGTGCATAAAAATGTACCGGTCGCGGTCGGTCGAATGATTGGATCAAAGTGTAAGCGAGCCTTTTTTATTATTTGCATATTTTATTTTACGTGTTACATAATATTTTGCACGGTTTTTACTTTTATCTTATTTCTTTTCAAATTAATCATATTTACTAAAAGTTCTCAAAAACTAACTAAATAATATTAAATTATTTTTCACAAACTGATTTTTTGATAATCCCGTTATTCAAACAATTTTATAATAATAGTTCTTTAATGTACCAAAGTTAACCAAATTTTAATTGGCTCCTTTTTACATTTTAATTAAAACAAAATGAATTTGTATTCTAAAGAAATAAAAATAAAAAAACAATTTTTTTTTAATTCAGGAAGGTAAAATTCCAATTTAAAACTTCATTATCCCTCGATGATAAAAGGTCATAGATCATAAAAGGTTCACGTTACTTATTAATTAAGCCAAATTTAGACATTGGACCTGCAATCGTTAACGACGTAAATTAATCTTTTCAAAAATTATGAAGAGAAATTTATTTTCAGTTGGGTAGCACAAAATAAAATAAATTTGTAAGTAAGAATTATATTTGGTTATTCGATATGTCACTCAGATTTTTGATTACCATAAAAATTAGTAAGGTAAAACTAATTACTTTTGATGTTAGCCAAATAAACTTTTTCCAACCAAAAATAGAAACAATGGATATCTTATTTATTATTCTCAAAATTTTATTCCATAGAAATTCAGGTACTCGTAGTATATTGCACTTATTTCACCATTTTGAACATAAGTGCAGTGTTGGGTTACCTATACCAAAATAGATCAAAATGTCTCTTGGCGAACGGGAAATTTAAAGTATTTTCTATATTGACATCGTCATTTGTTACGATGCTATCACGGAAAATAATAAATCTTTGGCCAAGAAAGTGGAAGTTTCATATTCATGTGAAGCTTTTGGATGCTTTCATATTTTATTTACATTAGCTATCATTTTCAAATATCTGCTAAGATAGGTTGGGACTTCTTTTGTGAATCCTCCCCACATGATCAGACATTAATATTTTACATTACGTTGGTTGCGCTATATTGCATCGCAAAAGAACATGCATTGTGCACCACGCCGTCAAGTAAAATTTATGCATTTATTTTAAAATTCCTCCTCGCATTTAAAATTTGTTTCCATGAAAGACTACAATGTACAGCAATCCAGACTTTACTTACTATATTTCATCGATTATGTAAAATTTCTTTGCCACCCTGTAAATTGTAATTTGTAAACGAATTCAAGCGTTCTTTAAAGTTAATCAAAAGTGGTGACAATTTAAACAAGTTCATTTAAAAACGCACTATAAAAGTTTAGAAATTGATTTGCAGCTACGTTAAATCATCGTTAATTAAAACGTGTTTTATAAAAGCGAACTGAAAATTTTACTGGAAAAGCACTAATTAGTAGAGTAATTTTTTTTTGACTTTCGAAACTTCCACCGACATCAATAATCAATAGGACATGGCAATTTATAATTATAAACTGCCGGAATTTAAATACAGAAGTTTTTAATTCTGTTTCAGAAAATTAGTTATAAATAATTATGTTACCAAAATAAAAAAAAATTGAGTTTTTTTATTAGTAATATGTAATTATTCGTTATTATTTACAATATATTATTGTAAATTGTTGTCATTGTGCCATGTATATTAAAATATACATACATTAAAAATAGTGATAAATTAAATAAATCAAATGAATCACAAATAAAACTTGGGCAGGTTTAAGAGCTAAAAATTGTTAAACATTAAAATTTGTCTCTTTTAATGGAATTATATATGTTATTCGTGTATCCATAAACAAAATGTGAGAGGTTAAATTAATAAAATTTAGTTTTTCAAAACGGCCCCTGACTCTAAAATCAGCACAAAGAAGGAATGACAATACATAAAATTAACGCAAGTTGCAGTTTTAACTTTAACCAAGATAAGTTTAACTTTCTAAAATTTAGGTAGGTACCTATAGAAACTTATAACAGCCACCTATTCAAAATCAAAAATAAAAATACCATTTTGTGCTAATTCTATGTAAATTTTGTGCTAATTATGTGTTCCAACTATTTTGAGGAAAAACATAAATCTGCGGTCGCAGTGCAACTGTAACAAATTTGTCTATTTGTTACGTTGTTCTATTTTTTTATTTTATTTTACAATATTCCTCATGCCGAATCTGCATTGTTGTTTGCGTTTATGTACATTTCATAATGCAGGCATTTTATCAAGTGTTGATAAAGCTGCAACGCAGCGTAGGATTACATCAAGCAGTTTAATTTATGTAGGGACCCAACTTATTCTTATTTTATATTGTTACCTAATAAAGCGCTAGTCAAAATGGTTTGGAGCATTTTGGAGCAACTGAAGGGAGTGTAGGGACGCGTAGAGTCAATTTTGACAACGCAACTGTATCCGATAATGATTAGTCATTGCTAATTTAATTACAAAATTACAAAAGTTACAAAAAAAAAATCATCAATTTTATTCAGCATAAGTGTGCAGTTGACTGATTATCTTTTTAATTTGATAGACATCTTATCTGCTGCTCGTTTGTTTGTAATATCATGGTTAATTAATTCATTTATTTAATAGTTGTCTCTTCACCCCCAGTACCAACATCGCCGCTAGTGACGCTACAATCTTAAATTGAAACGTCCATTGTTGGCCTATGAACTAATTTTTTTGTAACCATTAAAGGTTATTATTAATGGAAAATTTGTTTATATTATCATTGGGAATATCTTTGACTTGTTATTGTTTTTCAACAAAAAAATATTTTTTTTAATTCTTTTTCATGGTGATTTACAGTGCAATTATTGTTGGAATATTAAACACATCTCTCAATTAGTTTTTGTGTACTTTTAAAGTATTTACCATCACCAGTGTTTCATTGGAGTTTTCCCAAACTACCCTTTTTTTAGAATTTACAATCCTGCCTCCGCACAAATCAAGAGCTTGTCTGTTAACATCGTGGCTAAACAAACTAGAGAGATTTTCTCCAGACTGCGATAATCTTTAGTTTCTGTTTTGGTTGGTCAACCTTCTCATTAGGAGTTGGAGCTAAGTGGGTAGTTTTTGTTTTACCACTACTTGGCAATGTCAACCTAGCACTGCCACCTGAAAAAATTTACATTTTCTTAAAATTATCTAAAGATACATAATAGTATAAACAAAAAATTTGATTTGCAGATTAAAAATAAAAAAGAAGTGTGAATGAAAAATTCAATTGTATAAAAATAGAAGTGCATGAGATCAAGGATAGAGTAGAGAAAACATTTGAAAGCAAAAACAGAGGAAATTAAACAACATGAGATAGTAAAAAGGCAGGTAGAGAAAGCATTCAGAGAAGTGAGACAAAAGTGTCATGCAAAAAAGAGAAAAGAGCACAGAAACGAAAACTTAAAACAATTGATCAAAGAATCAATGACTGTCTCGTGTTTAGACACAATTTAGTACTCGTGACTTCCAATCCTTTGATTTGACACAAAAGTCACCAATCTCTGTTTTCTGCAAAAATGCTGATTGAAAAATATGATCTGTATTACTGTGTCAAATGATCTTCATGTATCGTTGAAGAAGTGACAGCAGAATATTGTCATATTCTAAAATTGATGACTTTTAAACAGAAAAATTTTGTTTCAAACACAAAGAATACAATAAAATTATTGATCTTGCTGAAAATGTAATTTTGTAATAAAACTTTGATGAAGGTGCATGTCGCTGCCGCCCCCCCCAAATTGAATTTTGAGATAAAATTGGTGTCAATCGTTAGAGCATAGTTAGAGACAAATGAGAGATAAAAATTTATTATAATGGAAAGCAGAATTAGTTCTTTTAATCAGATTAAATATTTTAATCCAATATAATAGAAAAAACTTGAGGATTATCACACGGAACTTGCTCGGAGGTTCTAAAGTTAAAACTGCCCGTAACTTTGTAAAAAATAAAATTAAAATGATAAAAAGGGAAGCTCATTTAAGCTCTAACAATGCTGTAACGTTTGACACCAATTTCAGCCAAAAATTCAAAATATAAGCAAAAATAGTAAAACCTGTTTACAGCTTCCCCCCCAAATTTTGCAAATAACTCTGCGACGGTCGAGGCTCAAACAAAAAGAACAAAAGCTCATTTAGGCTCTAACAAAGCTCTAACGTTTGACACCATTTTACGTTTGATACCATTTTTAACCTAAAATTCGGCTAGGGGGGGCAACGTGTCTACCCCTCCCCTCAACGTTGTTGCGACGGGTGAAGGTCAAACAAAAAAAAATGAAAGCTCATTTAGGCTTTAACGATGCTCTAACGATTGACACCAATTTCATCTTAAAATTCAATTTGGAGGGGGCCAGCGACATGCGCCTCTTTGATAACGGTAAACAGATAACAAATAATTACTTAATCAATTAGTGTTTTGATTCAAAAATTAAACATAGTTCTTTAATGGGAAAATCGACGCTTTCAGGTCATATAGGGGCGTTTTGTGCTGACGAGTGTCAAGGATTGGAGGACTGAAAATTAAATATAGACTGAATCAAGATTCAAATTGAAATTTGTATTGCAGTAAAGTTTGTATAATTATAATATTAAAATCTAAAATGATCTCTATACCTAAAAGTGAAAATTTTAATTAATTTGATACCACTATCTTGCAATTTTGAGCTATAGCTCTAAATATATTATTATTTCATTATATATTATTTCAATAATATGCTTTAAGCCACAGCAGTGGAGTGATGTGATCGCTGGTTGAGAATAGAGCGGAAATTCTGGGTTCAAATCGCGGATTGCACAGAATTTCTTGACTCGGTCTTCTGGTGGGCATCCACACTCCTGTGGTGATCCCTGATATTTATGTCGACATCATTACCGTTGATATGGCTGCGTCACACACGAGAGTTTACAAAAGAGGTTAGGCAGACAGAGAATGAAGCCATGGGCCTTCTAGGCCTGTAGAGCTGTAATATAATATGCTTTAATTACGTACGTATAATAAGGACAATTTCCTTGCAGGTAACGCGATCAACTAGAAATGCAAAGTACCAAATACAAATCCCGTGAAAAGTAAACTTTCTTATGACATGTCTCCGTGCTTCGGAAAGCACGTTAAGCCGGTAGCTCTCTTGAGCTAATGAATTGCCAGGATTATCATAAAACCATATTTAGAGGCACGTCTGAAGGCCATTCTAGCAAGCTACTTATCAGACCTTAAATAATTATAAGCCCAATAAACCTGTCATTAAAGGCACCTGTGTTTGATAACAAATTATAAAACAAGACATGGTCCTAATTAAAAAGAAAAAAAAAGCTTTAATTACAAAAAAATTTGAAAAACTTTGATTATAAAATTCGTACTGTACTTATTAGCTCTGGTCAGACGTCTTATTTACTAATTAGCTGCGCCTGACCATATTTACTGTGGTTGATGAATTTTGTACTATTGGTAATTTTTTTATTTCGACTTTACTATTTCACGTCCTGCAAGATCTTGTAGTGATTTCCTAGTTAGCTTATTTATTAATTTGGTTTTTTATAAAAGCAAATAGAAAATTTTACCGGAAAAGCGTTAATTAGTAAAATAAATTTTGTTTACTTTTAAAACTTCCAGCTACCTCAGTAATCAATAGGAGACCGCAATGTGTAAAAATTATAAAGTGCTTGAATAAAAATATAAATTTTTTTTTAATTCTCTTACCAAAAATTAGCAATAAATAACGTAGAATAATAATTAATCTAAACTTGTTTTAATTTTTACTTAATGTAATTTATGATGTAATAAAGCAAAAAAAGTAGTTAACCCTTTCAAGTGTTATATTGCAAAGTTTCTCCTGGAAAGATCTTTATAAAAAAGTGAGTTAGGTTCTCATGCTTCACATCAAACTTTGTTATACGATACAACAAGGAAATATTACCACAAAAAGTAACTCTATTTTCCCACACGTCTCACAAAAAATAACTCTTGCAAAAAGTAGATAACTGCATTCCCGAGTTGGAACTTAGCGCTGAAAAACTTATCGATCGCACACTTTCGGTAGTATTCAAACGAATCAAAATTTTGCATAAGTACTTAGTACGCATATTTTACAAACATGAGAAAATCTACTTTTAGCATATTGCCCGATATTAATTGAAACATGAAACAGACATTACTGTAACTGCAATTTGTTGTCATGAATATTAACCTACATGTCTCTGATGTTTGCCATTCATTAGGTTTGTGACAATCCATAAATACCCTGATAGCCGAAAATTTCGTTTTTAGTTGCTCTATCAGTTGATCAGATTTATAGCCAAAATGTAATTTTCTGATGATCACTTTCATAACAATAAAAAATCAATTTTTACTTTTGGTTAATGTCCTGTCAATATACCTGCAAGATAAAGTGCAAATTTTGCAAAACAGTTGACATTTATTACATTGTACGTAAAAAACCGTTGATCATCAATAATATTTCAGCCAACATTTTAAATTAAGTGTGTTATTTGGGTAAAATGCTGACATTTTCCATTTAGGCATAAGTTAGGCGGCCATAGTGAATTGCTTCGTTAGGCGTATTTACGTACAAAATTACCCATTTCCATGTAGTACCTCGAAATTACCATCAAATATACGCAAATATTATAACTTTTCTTCAATTGTAATGCGATGGAAAATTATTAGTATGCTAAGCTAGCATTTTCGGTTAATTTAGTATGCAACAAATGTTGTTAGTTTAGTTAAAAGCTGACCGCCGACAAAATTAACTCTCATAAATGTTAAGGTTAAACCGCAATTATTATAATTCAAATTAAAATTTAATTTGCTTTTAAAAAACATGGACATTATTTGGGATTACGTTAAAATCTGCTTTTTAATTATACATCGTACCGGTTTTACTAATACAGGGGTGGAAAGGACAAAGAAAATTTCAATTTATTGTTTGTCACTTCTAACGTAGGTAGTATAAAATCCATGTTGGATTATTATCGATTATCACAAAACAATAACTTAAACTGTAGCCACTTAAACAATGTAGCGTCATAATCAACAATTTAATCAACAACTATAAGCTTTGCTTTTAGAAGTTGTTGGATATTTAATACACTAAGTTTGGAAACTTAATATTTTACAAGTTTGCTGCTAGACAATAATTTAGATATAAATGAATCATTTTCTTCTAAAATTTTAACAGGAATACCCCATTAGGGGGTCGATTTTCCAAAATAGGGTCACCTAAATTAACCAAAAGGTAATATGGGTTAAAATGCGGCGTAATTTAATTAAGATTTCATAGTCGAAGAGACTCCATTAACTTGTTATGTAAAATTTTGTTTGATGCTCGGGTAGATTTTCCCGGGCCCTGAAAAAGTTTACTTTTTATATTTATCTACAAAGTTCGTGATTTCATGCTCAGTGTTTTCCGAAACAACTGCAAGAGGAAACAAAAGATGAATTGCATCGGGGAGCATATTTCAAAAGACATCCATAGATTTAACTTTACATTAAACATACAGTGTAAGGGCGAGATATAATGTAAGCAAAGGGAAATTGTCTTTTGTCGTAAGTCATGCTTCCGCAAGGGGCATGAAATTTCAGTTGTATGATTTCTATGTACCCACAAAATGGAAAACTTTTGATTATTTAATTTTTTAATACAGTAATCCTCTTTTCCGTTTTGTTCTCGATTTGTTTATAAAAGTTTTGTAAACAGGGTTGGACCGATACTAAATTTTTGATATAGACATTTTTTTAATGGCTATCCATCTATTGAAATAAACAAAGATTCGCAGAATCTGCAAGTAAAAGTAAGTACATGGGGTAAAAACAAACTGCGATTTAAACAAAAATTTTATTTTTTACTTAGTCACAAATAAATGCAAATGTGGACTATTTTGTACAAAGTTTAATTTTCTGGTGAAATGGATCAAAAAATATTTTTATTTATTAAAAGTAACTGAAAATGACTTTTTTTTATCCAGCAAATGCAACAATGTGAAATTCACATCTACAATATTTCGTAGTCGTTTAAGTTACCGATTTCCTTCCTCAACCTGTTTGCATCCACAACGTAATTTTGCATTAGCAACAATAATTTGATAATAAAATAATTAGGTTAATAGTGGTTTATAACATCGCAAAACAGAATTAAAGCAAAGAATTACATTCGTGAGTTATTGTATTCAACCTTACATTTATCTCAAAAGATTATATTCTCTTTATTATTCTTATTACAAAGTACAATTACAAATTACGGCTATAAAAAGTAAATTAGTCCTTACGCCCCACATTGTGCTTTATATGCTTTTTAGGGGGTAAAACGTTGGAGTAACATAAAAAGATTTTAAATTTACCGCGCAAGCGTGCGGTTAACACCTTCTCTTTACAAAGTGGTGGATGAAGTTTAAAATCTCGAGCTTTGAACTGCTTTTCAATTTCTCTCATAATGAAATTTAAATAACAACAAAAAATTGATCGATGGGATTATGTAATCAAACAAGATTACATTATGAGGAAAACTTGAGCTAGGCTAGAGAATTTCCAATTAAACTGTAAAACCGATATAACCGTTGGTGATTACGGTATCCGGAAAATTCAAGGGTTGAACGTGGCTGCCCTTAATACCGTCCGCTCTTTGACAGGTCACGTGCCCTCACCAATTAACATAAAATTACAGAACAATTCATCAACCTTATTCATTACAGTAAACCGTAAAGACACTAAATTAACCTAATTTAAGATAAAACACACCCGAAGTTTAAACGTGGTCTAAAGAAATAATTGCTAATGGAAGAACTGTTCGACCCATTATTTAACCATCTACATAACCACCACTCTGAGAGAATAATCACCGGTACATTTTATACAATTTTTAAAGAAAATTAGAAAAAAATATTATCTTTCTTGAAAGGTACTAATACTTTCCTAATCGGAGAGTATTTAACTATTCGGGTTTTCTCAATTTAATTTTCTTTATGTTGGGCATCGTGTCAGTTGTTAAAATATTGCACGAAAGACGTATAATAATGTATGCTGTTAAATTTCAATTGAAATTGAACCGGCGTCGCGTCGATGGGATTTGTAACCCACTTTTTATAATAAATAATCTTATATCTAAAGAAGCAGTTCTACGTATCTGTTTGTAACGCATGGATGATTGGTCAGAATTGAAACGTATAAAAACTAACGTCTGGGTACTTGTCTTAATTCTTCTATAGTTCAAATTTTATTAATTAAATTAATTACAGAAAAAAAGACATTCATCTACTCTATACTATTTACTCTATACTATAAAAAGATAAGGGCACAATATGTCGACGGTGGAAAAGCAAAAAGTCTTAAGCGCCATTTTTGGCAAAAATGAGTTATGGATATCATTCGATAGAGAAAAATTTGACGATTCCAATGATATAAATAACTCAATTTTGCCAAAAATGGCGCTTAAGACTTTTTGGCTTTTCACCGTCGATGTAACGTTTTCGTGTCACATTTTTATGAAACCGAAATGCTTATAGTATAATATAAAGAAAAATAATTGTTTTTACTGTCTCGACCTATATACCAACCGATTAACATCTCAGGAGATTTGATCTGTTGGGAAATTTGATAGACAATTATTATAACTCTATCTGGATGGTTATTTATCTATTTTTTAGTGCTTGATTGTAGTATGTACTTAATGAAAACATAACACCAACAGCCAGAGGTTAAAGCTTATGCATGCAATGTAGAAGTAAACATAATACTGTTACAGGATTGTCGCAAACTTTTTTTATGAACTCCAGGTCTTTGGTATGAGACAGATGTCCATCTAAGATGATTCTTCCGTTGGTTTTACGTGCTAGAAGAAATGGTGAAATCATTCAATAAATATCTTCATCTTCATCCAGCTTGACGGATTACATGCGTATACGAAGCCCGGTGGAGCACCATCCATAATCGCTAAATTCATGAGGACTTTTTTAAATATTCACATTGAAGGAACGAAGGCTCCGGATGCAGATATACAGATTACTGTTGACTAGTCACCCCGCCTGGAGTACAGATGGTGGGGTTCGCAAATGACCTGACGCCATATCTTTAAGTAATTGTCGACAAGATGATTCTGGATATTCACTAGTTATGTACGAGTGCTTGAAGGGCACTTGGATAAGTTACTATCTTTTTGTCAGCACATAAATTTGGCGGCTAAGAGAGTCCTGGCGGTGACATCGTCTATGAACAGATTGGTACCTCACAAACACTCACGAGGAGTCAAACGGAATGCCCTAACGGCAAATCTCGACTTTTCTCAGATTAATGGTGAAATATTACTTTCGTTACCCAGCGTTACCACAAAAGTAAGGGGGAACGCTAATTTTGAGAAGAAAAGAGTGAGTCGACCGACAGTCGTGGAGCAGTCGACATTGAGTCGAGAAACAGTCGATTTTTGAGTCGCCGAAGAAGGCGTTAAGTAAGGTTATCTTGGTCTTAGTGAGACAAAATTTGATGATTGAGTTTGGATTGGTGTTCTACCAAAAGTCAATGATCATTAATTGGAAATCGTCCAGGGTTTGATCGGAAATTTCATTTGGTTTGAAGAATTTGCAATATTTTTAGAAGCATTTATTGTGCGTTTGGTAAATTGGTCACCGTCCTACATTCAATGCGTCTCGATTTGCTAGTTCTAGTTAGAAAAATTTACAAGGTAATTAAGTTCAGTACAAATTGTTTAACTTAAGAAAGTACGCGTTGGTGAAATTAAAAATTTGTGGCGCCGATATTCAATTTTTTTTTGATTAATTTTTAATTAATTTTTTGATTTAAAATAAATTTGTTTTATTATAAATTTTTTTATGAGTTACATAAATATACCGTAGTGGTGGGTACGATTGCGTTCTTTTGCTAATTTGGTTGTTTATTATTATTTTTTTTTAATTTTGAATAAATTACAAATTGAAATTTTATATTAGGTAATTTTAATATTAATTTTGACAAAGTTATCTTTGCCCATTCCACATTTTAAATATTATTGAACCTATACCTACCCTCAAGAAGATCTCCGCGTGTTCCCGTTAGTTTTTCTTAGAAATTCCCAAAGAATTTCTTTGCTCGTCTTTCCGGTGGGCATCCACACTCCTGTGGTGATCCCCGATAGTTGTGTCGAGGTCATTACCGTTGATACGGCTGCGTCACACACGAGAGTTTACAAGACAGGTTAGGTAGGCAGGGAATGAAGCCATGGACCTTCTAGGTCTGTAGAGCTGTAATATAATATAATATCTATTTTCAATTCAATAATAAGTAAATGATATTAAAAATAAATTATATTTATTTATATTGGGGGTGTTCGATTTTTTATTAAATTTGGATTAAAATTGTAGAAATTTACCAAATGCCGCAATTGAAAAGTTGATAGGTGTGTAAAAAGTGGTTTTAATAAGTGTCAATGATACCACGAGGTCGCCAATCTTGAAAAGGTTAACCATTTTTACGAATTTTAGTCAAAATCTAGTTTACTTGGTGGTGAGTGTTATTATTTTAAGCTAAATAAATTAGATTTAATTTTATTCAGTGATAATAATCGATATGGTTGATAAATTTTGAACGACGTATGGAATCGTATGCACAACTGGGATGGTTTATGAAGTTAAGACAATTTTATTTGTAAACTTAATACTGCAAAGTTTTTTTTTATAAGAAGAAGTTTTGTACATAAGGAAATATCTACTTCATATTTAAAGGATTTTATTTTTTTAGGTAATAATTAAAAATTCTTTACCGATTCCGTTAAATTTTGTGAAACACGAGTGTTTGGTTTAGTTTTCCGCAGTATGTTACTTGAATTAGTAGTAGCTTTAATAACGTTCTTTATCGCGTTGTACTTATATGTACAGTGGAAGTTTACTTATTGGAAACGACGTGGTCTACCTTACCATAAACCTAACTTTCCATTAGGCTTATATCAGTTACGCAATGCAAAATATACGCATTTTACAGATATAATTAAAGAACAATGGGATTATTTCAAATCGCAAGGTAACAAACATTTCGGCATATATTTAGGAACGCGAGCAGTTTATATTCCAATAGATCCAGAACTTCTCAGAAAGATCATGGTTAATGACTTTAGCTATTTTACTGATCGAGGGTTGTATTATAACGAAAAAGATGATCCGTTAAATGTGCATTTGTTAACCTTGCAAGGCCAAAAATGGAAAGACATGAGAGAAAAACTAAGTCCTATTTTTACTTTCAGTAAAATCAAAATGCTGACTGAATA
Source organism: Rhagonycha fulva (assembly GCA_905340355.1). Lineage (NCBI taxonomy): Eukaryota > Metazoa > Arthropoda > Insecta > Coleoptera > Cantharidae > Rhagonycha > Rhagonycha fulva. The sequence goes on from HG996556.1 coordinate 45,821,345, forward strand.
CGTTTTGAATTGCAGCAACGGAATGGTTTCCATGATGGATACTTTATCCAACACTGAAAGAGAAGTTGATATGAAAGAAATGACGAGTTGTTATACAACAGATTTAATAGGATCGTGCGTATTTGGAATCGATTGTAATAGTTTCCAAGATAACCAAAATGAATTTAGAAAACATGCAAGAGCATTCTTTTCTCCACTGACAACATTTGGAAAAATCAAATGGCTCATTATGGCAAGTAGTACTAAACTAGGCCGCTTGTTAAGGTTATCAGTAACTCCTGGAGAGACAGCAAAGTTTTTTCTTCGAGTGATTAAAGAAAACGTTGAAATTCGAGAAAAAACTAACTTTTACAGGCCTGATTTAATGCAACTTTTAATCGATTTAAAAAACAACAAACTTGAAGATACTTGTGCACATAATAAAGTGGAGGCTAAACAAAACTTAACAATGATGGAATTAACCGCTCACTCCTTTTTGCTTTTTAACGCTGCAGTTCAAACAGCTGCTGCTTCCATCACATTTTGTTTATATGAATTAACTCAAAACTTAAGTGTTCAAGAAAAACTTAGAAATGAAATAAACGAAGTTGTTGGTAAAAGCGATGGACAATTCACTTACGAAAATATCATGGAAATGAGGTACTTACATCAAGTAGTAGAAGGTATTTTTGAAAATATACCTAATTACTAAGCAAAATTTAAATTAAATTTTTAGAAACATTACGAATGTATCCATCTCTTTACATAACTACAAGGCAGTGTGTTAAAGATTACAAAATTCCCAAATCCAACGTAACTATTGAAAAAGGAACTCTTGTTTTTTTTCCAATTTCCGCATTGCATCGTGACGCTGAATATTTTTCGGAACCCAACAAATTCGATCCCGAAAGATTTAACAAAACAAATAAACCAAATATTCGACCGTTTACATATCTTCCATTTGGAGAAGGTCCGAAATTGTGCTTAGGTAAAACTAAAATTTAATATAACAAATATTTTTGTACTTATCGTTAATTTCAGCTTCGCGATTTGGAGAAATACAAGTTAAAATTGGAATTGCAGTTTTACTGAAGAATTTCCGCTTTACTTTAAATAGAAAGTCTTCATCAATAAAATTGGATCCTTATATGCCTATGTTAGCATTTGAAGGTCCTGCTTGGTTTGACATTGAAAAGATTTAGTACAGATAAGAATATGTTTGTGTTAGCATAATTAATAAAATTTAAATTTAGAAACGGTTCATATTTTGAAACTTTTGTTGAAAAATGTTAAAAATAGTATGTGGTTTACATTGAAATATTGAAAGTTCAAATCTAGACCGGTCGTTCAGCAACTACTAATCTGTTGTCGTTTTTATATTAAGTACTTTACCATACCGAATAGGAAAGTTATGTAATCAAAAAATTTTTTTTTCAGATTTTCACGGATTTACAGTCCTTGAGGTCAAACGAGTTGAAAGAGACTTAAATGAAGAAATGTCTCAAGAAATGTCTGTATGTCACTTAATTTTGTATGCACTCTAGCGCCCAAACCAATAAGAATTTCTCAACCAAATTTTATATTTAGTACTTTTATATTGAAACTTCGATTTGATTAGATTTTGGTTAAAATCGATCCACGGAAACGTGAGATTGGGAGTAAATTAGTGACGCGCATGAATGAATGGTTAGCCATTCATAACCAGTCTTCTGTTTGTCAAGGAAAAATGAGTGTTCAAGTTTGTTTTGTTCAGTCAGCTGGAATGCCAGATCTAAGACGTCCTTAATTGTCAGTCCGTACATTCTGGTCTCCATTTCATGAAAATGACTTATTAGCTTTTTCTCCTGATCTTTAAAAAAACAGGTCGTTTGCTACCTAACACTTTTTTGGTAGTAGCACTTTTATTAATACCTTTTGCTCTTCTTTTTAAAACCACGGCTGGAACTCCATGCGCTCTAGCTGCAGTTTTGTATGTTATATCATTTTCAACATATTTCAAAGCTGCTGCCATCGTCTCGACGGACCAATTCTGATGGCTTCTTTTACGTTATATACGTGGCATCTACAAAACACGAAACAAACAAAATAAATGTGGGTGTATAAAATAATTCCCCGGATCATGTTATGATATGGAGATTTGGGGAACACATTTGTAGCTATAAAAATTAATTTATGTGTGAAACCCGAAAACTAATACAAAAAACGTGATAATTTTGAATGATTTATAATAAAATATTTCATTAGTGGTTATTGCTTAAATAACCAAAAGATCAAAGTTTAAATTTAAATTATTTGAAATTCAATGTATAATTTTAGAAACTTTCAAGTTTTTTATGTCAAAAAAACTAGTATTATTTAACAAGAATTCCTTCAACAATTTTTGATGAAGGTAATCAATAATGTGTTTAGATCATTTATCGCGCTAGGTATTTTTCACTGATGGTTTAACTTAGTTCGAGCGAACTCTATATACTATACATATTAAAATACCTACTACTTGTATTTTAGTGTATTAGTAGAGCTTAAGCAAATACGTGGAGATTTTAAACGATTGAATTTCTAAGTTTTTTTTTTTTTTAATTTGGTTTATCTTCTAATGAGTGTATTATTTCATATAGTGGTGACTTTTCTAACGGTTTTTAGTGCTTTTTACATTTATATAAAATGGAAATTTACTTATTGGAAACGACGAGGTCTCCCACACCATAAACCTAACTTTCCGTTCGGCTTATATAAGATCCATTATTCAAAATTTCCGCACTTTGCAGAATTACTTAAAAATGAATATGACTACTTCAAGTCGCAAGGACACAAACACTTTGGCATAAATTTTGGAGCAAAACCAGCTTACGTTCCGATAGATCCCGAACTTATAAAGAACATTATGGTTAAAGACTTTAGTTACTTTTATGGTAGAGGGATCTATAGCAACGAAAGGGATGATCCTTTAAATCTAAACTTAGTAACCCTAGAAGGTCAAAAATGGAAAACTAGAAGAGAACAAATCAGTCCCATTTTTAGTTTCAGCAAAACTAAAATGATGTTTGAAATATTTTTAAATTGCTCTAAGAAGATGATTTCAACGATGGATGCGTTATCCAAATACGATAATGCACTTGATATGAAAGAAATTGTCAGTTGTTATAGCACAGAAGTTGCAACATCAAATGTATTTGGACTAGATTGCAATAGTTTTGATGCTGATCAAACGGAATTTAGAAAACACGCAAGAATATTTTTTAGGCCACTAACCACTTTAGCTCTAATAAAATGGTTTATTGCAGTTAGCAATGCTAAACTAGCCCGTTTTTTAAAAATTTCTTTAATTCCTCCAGGTATAGAAAATTATTTTTGTAGGGTTGTAAAAGATATTGTTGAATTTCGAGAAAAATCTAACTTACGCAGACCAGACTTTATGCAACTTTTAATTGATTTGAAAAACAACAATAATGAGAATATTTGCGCCCTTAACAAAGAAAACAAGAAACAAAATTTAACAATGACGGAATTAACAGCCGAATGTTATATGTTTTTCAATGCTGGAATTCAATCAAGTGCTACTACTATCACATTTTGTTTATATGAAATATCAAAAAATTTAGATGTTCAGGAAAAACTTAGAAGTGAAATAAACGATATTATTGGCCAAGACAATGGGATGACTACTTACGATAATGTAAATAAAATGAAATACTTACATCAAGTAATAGAAGGTACTTTTTTAAATCAGTAGATAATTATTGAAAATTTATGTTTTAAACTTTTAGAAACAATCCGAATGTATCCATCTCTGTACATAACTTCACGAGAGTGTTGTAAAGATTACAAAGTTCCGGATTCCAAAGTAACCCTTGAAAAAGGAACTTTTGTTGTCTTCCCAATTTACGCATTACATCGTGACGCTGAATATTTTCCAGAACCTGAAAAGTTTGATCCAGAACGATTCAATAAAACCAACAAAGGAAAAATTCGCCCGTTTACTTTTCTTCCATTTGGCAATGGTCCTAGATATTGTATAGGTATATCTAAAATTTGAAAATTTGTTCCTCAGTTTTTTCAAATAATGCTTTAATTTCAGCTGCTCGATTTGGAGAAATGCAAATTAAAGTTGGAATTGCAGATTTAGTGAGAAATTTTCGTTTTACTCCAAATAAAAATTCATTAAAATTGGAATTAGAGCCCGACCTGCCCCTGTCAGCAGTTAAAGATCATGCGTGGTTTAATGTTGAAAAAATTTTATAAATATTGGAATTGAGATGTAAGAATATAATTTTTCACAAAATTCACTATTTTTCACTACCACTAAATAAATCAGGATCCTACTTTACAAAAGTCCCGATCCTGATTGTGGCTATTATTGTGATAATATTTTTGTAAATAAGTGTAAAATTCAATATCTACTTGTAGATTATTATTTAAGATCTGTTCTCAACTATAAACTTTCATAATTTATGTAGAAGGGCAACTAACACGTATTAAGAAATTCATTAAAATTTCAAATTTGAAACTTTAAAACTGATATCATCAGATCCGTACTACTGGTTTTATGAAAATAAAATTTTATTTACCAATTTTCCAAAAAACTTGGATTCTGTTGATTTTGACTGTACAACTACCATTGTGATAATAAATCCGTAAAAAGTTTGCAGGCACCCTTTCTTAGTTTAGGGTTGTCAAACTTGCGGTTTTGCCAGCCTCATGGAAATTGATTTTGGAAAATTAATAAATAAAACTGTATTTTTATAAAATCAGTGCGGTTTTGATGATATCAGTTTTACGAGTAGAATCATGAATGAGATTGAAACATGTCATCCGGTAAGATGTTCTTTTGATTTTTTAATTTTTTTTTCCAATTATTTCAATAAACTTAAAAATTAAAATCTTGAAAACGGTCTTGACTGTCGCTATTGTTGTGATAATATTTTTGTAAAAAAGTATAAAATTTAATATCTACCTGTAGATTATTATTATTTAAGACCTGTTCTCAACTATAAAATTTCTTTATTTTTTTTTTCAAATATACTTTTGCTGCTAAAGATTGTAGGTGTATAGTGAATTCAAATTGTTTTGCTATTCTCTAAAGAGAAAGTGACCAAATATACGTTATTTATGTTCACAACAACAAGAAATTTATAACCTCATTTTTCTGATTCATTTTGCAATTTCGAATATCATCCCTATTTCATCACCTGTGCAAAATATTTGCAATAAAAAATAAATTTATTAATGATGCTACCATTCCTACTATGGACCAAACTTGGCCATGCTAATAAAGTTAATTTTCAGAATTTTAAAATCTCAGGTTTGGATAGCAACGTGAGCGGACAGGACTTAAATAAATAAAAAAAAAAGAAATTTTGATAGATTTTTTACTAGTTTTCTGTTTACATACTTATTATATATTATAATTTTGGAGCAATGTTATCTTAGATTTCAAAAGTATCTTACACTAATAGAATAATTATTATTGTTGTTTCCAGATAGTGTTTTTAAAGAAATAAGCCGCGTTCACAACGACTTTGAGGTCTTGTCTTGCTTCGGTAGAAGGTGGCACGCGCCATTCAAAGCGATGTATTTTTTTCTATCTTTTGCTATGTCATCGCTTTGATTGGCGCGTGCCACTTTCTATCGAAGCAAGACAAAACCTCAAAGTCATTGTAAACGCGGCTTTAGACGTCATTTTTTGGTCATTTTAGAGAACGGATTTATATGCATAAAAAACGTGTAAAATGTCTATAGCGATAATAAACGTTTTCTATTGGTAATAAACGTTTACAAGTAAAGATTTGTAAAGGTTTATTACCAATAGCTAACGTTTATTATCTCTATAGACATTTTACGTTTTTTATGCATATAAATCCGTTCTCTAGTCATTATACGCTTTTAGTGTCTTGTCTTCTAAAAGATAAATCACAGGAAACTTATGAACATTGCTTTCAAACGATGGTTACAATTTGCCAGAAAAAAAATTTTAATTTCCAGCCAAGTACAGTGACTGTGGATTTCGAGCTTGCAATTCACAATAGAGGAATGTTTGGCCAAATACAACGGTAATTGGATGCCGTTTTCGTTTAAGTCAGGCTTGGTACAAAAAAATTCAAGAGCTTGGTTTAGTAACTGAATACAAACGCACAGATTCTGAAATTGGAAAATGGTTACGTTATACGATTGGCTTACAATATTTGAACGACAGAGAAGTTCGTGTATGTTTTATGGAAGATTTTTTGCTTGTTTTATCAAGCGATGAACGAACGAAAAAATACTCTTCGTATTTAATGCAAACGTACATTTATGTCCATTGTCCACGCTCTACATCCACCTCAACTTTGGGCAGCAGCTTCATCCAGCATGTCTAGGACTACCAATGTATGCGAGTCTTTGCATAATCATTTTAAAAAACAATTCTATAGTTCCCATCCCCATATTTTTAATTTTGTTGAAGTTTTGAAAAGAATTCAAGGCAAAAACAGGTCGTTTGCTGCCTAATACTTTCTTGAATCTAGTAGCACTTTTGCTCTTTTTTTTAAACTATGGCTGGCACTCCATGCGCTCTAGCTGCAGTTTTGTATGTTATGCCATTTTCAACATAATATTTCAAAGCTGTTGCCATAGTCTCGACGAACCAATTCTGATGGCTTCTTTTACGTTATATACGTGGCATCTACAAAACACGTTAAACAAACAAAATAAATGTGGGTGAATAAAATGATCCCCCGGATCATATTATGATATGGGGATTCGGGGAACACATTTGTAGCTATAAAAATTAATTTATGTGTGAAACCCGGGAACTAATACAAAAAACGGGATAATTTTGAATGAATAATAAAACATTTCATTAGTGGTTATTGCTTAAATAACCAAAAGATCAAAGTTTAAATTAAAATTATTTGAATTTCCAGGTATAATTTTAGGAACTTTCAAGTTATTATATGTCAAAAAAACTGTATATATTTTATAATAAGCATTCCTTCAACAATTTTTGATGAAAGTAAACAATAATGTGTTAAGAATATTTATCGCGCAAGGTATTTTTCCCTGACGGTTTAACTTCGTTCGAGCCAACTCCATATACTACATAATTATAATACTACTTGTATTTTGTGTATTAGTAGAGCTTAAGCGAATACGTGAAGATTCCAAGCGATTGAATTTCTAAGTTTTTTTAAAATTTGGTGAAAAATGAATTTAGAAAGCAAGCAAGAGCATTTTTTTACCACTAACGACGGTAGTTTATATACCGGGTGCTGAATGAGTTAGGCGAACATAGGACATTAACGTGTAAAAATTTATTTATGCAAATTCCTGCTTCCTTAATTATTTTAGAGAAAAATTGAAAGACACAAATATATGAGGAGCAGACATTCTATATGCAGTATGTCCATTTTCTGAAATTTTCACGAGAGCAGTAAAACTACCACAGGTTTAAATGATAAGTCATTAAAAAAGTAATTTTTGCAATAATACAGTATAAATTACACTATGAAGTATCCATAAATAAAGCAAATATTCGATTGACGGTTTTGCAAAACAGCTAAAAAATATATTGAAAAAACTGCACTTTGTATTTTCTACATTGGACAAACTGCATATAGAATGTCTGCTCCTCATATGTAGAAATGTAAACTGCGAATGATAAGAGCATTAAATTTTATCTAGCTTTTACTTAGAAGGTACAAATTCTTTTAAAATTGTTAAAATTTTAATTTATCAAATTGGCCATGTAAGTTTCCAAGGTAATTATTTTTGATAAGAAATAAAAATTAATTTCATAATATGGAATATTACCTTGGAAACTTCCATGGCCAGTCTGATAAATCAAAATTTCAACAATTTCAAAAGCATTTTTTGACCTTTTAGATAAAACCTAGACAAAATCTAATGCTTTTATCACTCGTAGTGCCACAGGTTTTGGTCTGTGGTCTTTGTACCGAAATTATTGGATCTTATTTCCTTGTCTTGGCCATAGTTTCTTAATTGGGGGTTTGTAGCTTTTTGAATAAAGGAAACCACTTTATATTACAAATAATTCTTATGAATAATATTTACAAAGATTTATACAACTTATAAACTAAAATAATTCCCTAACGATGGGTTGGTAAAATTCAACACAGTTTGGATTATCATAATTTAAAATATATTTACCAAAATTAATAGGTCAACCATGCATTGTTATAAATGGATTTCTTCACTTGGAGGGTAGAACATCTCGGTGAAGTTCTTGGCCAGGGTTCGGCACCCATGGCCCGGCCGCTGCCCAGCTGACGGACGACCTCTAGACGGCTTCTCTATTGCTACCACTGATATGACTAACTAACTCTTCTTCTACTACTACTACTTCTACTGATAACAATTGCACCGGTGACCTATATATAACATTTTCCCTACTCATTCAACCGTAATTTAGATTGGACCTCGATGGTCAGATGATGTCTTGATATGACGTATTATGACAACCATCTGCATATTTATTTTAATATAAAATATAATACATTATGAATTTTGCATAATCATTGTCGGCCATGACGGTAATCGCCATATTGAAATTATAATACTTTTCGATTATTATGGCCTTATCGATTATTTAATCTTTAAATGATTTAATCTAAATTCTTCCTAAATATCTTTAATTTGATTTACTTTAATTTTGAGTTGCCAAATATGAATTTTAAGTTCTAAATTTATTTTATTAATTTTCATATTGTGACATATGCCCCCGGCGACAAAGAAGTTGGGCCCACAACGCCCACAACAGCCCAATCAAATTACACGTGAAACTTATTAAAAAAAATATATATAAAAAATTTGAAAATATTTAAAAAATTGACTTATTATAATACTAAAAAAATTAATTAAACATAATAAACATAAAGAACACATATTTGAACATAATATAAGAAATAAAATAAACATAATCATTATACATAATAAAAAGAAAATTTTATAGAAAAATATTAAAATACTAAACAATAATAGATATAATCACGGATATAATCAAAAAATAGAACATCATTAGTTCGTAAAAAAAATTCATAGATTATTATAAGCAAAAATAATTAAAAAATATTAATAAAACTTAATTAGTAAACATCAATAATACATAATAATAAAACATAATAAAAAAGACATAAAACATAAAAAATAAAAATTCATACTTTTACATAATTTTGATACAAAAGAAAAAACATACTTTTTATTTCGATGATAGTTCTTTGTACAATTATTTCATAAATTTCCACTTTTAGGTTAATTTAATCATAGTCCTTCGCACTAAAATTTTAAAAGTCTTTTGGCATTAACATTAACTTAGTTCGGGTTTAAATTCACTTCGGTTTATTTTTATTAAGTTCAATCTTTAAATTCACTGGGGTTGATTTATAGTTCTATTGTTCATCACTTTTTTTTTTTTTTTTTTTTAGATTACCACCATATTTTTAAACAGTCTTTACCATATTTTTAAATAGTTCGTTTGTTCATTGGAATTATTATACTTATTTTACACTGTTTTATTTAAAAAGTTTGTTCACATTAAAAATTTATAATTTTAAGTTTTGATACCTTGCATAATTTTAATATTACAAATTTAAAAAAATTTATTACATAATAATTGTAAATTATAATATTCGTAATTAATTGGTAGTGTCTTAAAATGCATTATAATAAACAAAGAAAAAATAAACAATTTTTTAAAGCGATTCAAAATTTTCATAATGTGAATTCAAACTAAAAATACAAGAAGTATAATTATATTCGTGTAAGATGATTTTCAAAATTCTATGTGATTATTCATTCATTGATGGTTGCACTGTAACCAAGATTTGTCTTTTAAAGTGTGTTGGAAGTTGCACAAATTTAAGCTTTTATACGCAGTGTCAACTATAGCCAAACACATAATACGAATTGTAATTAGATGGTTACAGTATGTGCATTTTTAGATGGTTCATGAAAATCGTAAGTTTAAATTTGAATATTTAAATTTGATTAGATTGTATTCAATTTCTGTTTGAAATCCTCAAGATGAAGTAAGATGTAAAATTTTAAGTGATCAAAAATTGCAATTTTAAGACATCTACATAAACATTAATTGGTTCTTAACAACAAAAATTTAATTAATTAATTTCTTCATAAAACTACGGATTAAAAATCCGGACAACATTATTAATTATTTAAAATCAATTCAGATTTTTTTTTTTTCAATTAACCTTTTTTAAACAAAGTTCTTAATTTATCTAAGTTGACAAAATTTGATTTTTATTTTTATTATATTTCATCATTGATAGTACAAGAAAATAATTAGGTTTTTTTTTTTTGGACAGCACCTCATTTTAACAAAATTTGTCGATATTACAATAATTTATTTATTTTCTCTAGATCTTATCAGTTACCTTTTTATTTAAATAGAACTTACAACTTTGCTCATTAAAACTTAACACATTTTTCTTTTAGCTTTAATTTATACATTCGTATAGTGCATATTCAATTTAATTATTACCCTTTTCAATTTATAATTTTATGGATTATTACAATTATTTCATTTTTCGACTTCACATATCATAATAATTTCTAATGCTTAGACGAATTTATATAAAAATTATGATTTATTATTTGATGTTAAAATTTATTATGCGCATTATAATCATAACCTTTGGACATAAATTTTTCGCCACATTGAAATACCTTTATTTATCATTATTTATAACACTTCGATTATTACCATTTCTATCCATGGTAAGGGCATTTTTCCACTCTTTTGCCCTGTTGGTTTAAAATTAACCATAAAACTCTTGGCATGTTTTATAATTTTGCACAAGGTTTTTTGAACACATTTACTATTTAATCCATTTAAACAATCAATTCTTAATTTTTTACATACTGGCTTTTGTTATGTTTGCTCAGATTAGCAATTGATTGAAATTCTTGGCATTTTTTTCGTTTGCACAAAGAATTTCTATTTTCTTTTAATTTTAATTAATTGACCTGGCATTTCTTCATTTGCCTAAGGTGATTATTCAATAAGGGTTATGTTGAATTATTACAATTTATTTTCTCGATGTTAATGCACTTTAGTTATTTGATGACAATTGAAATTAATATTCTCTTTAATGTAATTACGATGTATTTATTTTTAACTTTGATAGGTAACGATGTATAATTTTTCTGTAATTCAAGCATTTTCTGATAAAAATTTTACAAACTTAATTTATGCTGTTTTTGATTTAAGACTTTTATGGTTTTACAAAATGAGCTGATTAACATTAGGTTTTTCAAAAATTACCGTTTCTAAATTTTGATTAGACCATATATTTTTGTAATTTTGATACTTCTACAATCTACGAGGATAGATTGGTAGTAACACGCGAAGTCTGCCTTGGAGTTGGCCATCTCCATGTTAGACATACGGAGTCCTTTTCCAAAATAGTCCTTAATAATTGTAGTTGGCATAAGTAATTAATATAAACGTTGCAAGGAAACTTTGTCCCGAAGAAAAAAATTATGGTCTTCAAAATATCAACTTACTCCAAAATAATTTTGTAAACCATTGAGTCTAATTGTAATTCATAAGTAAACAACATAGAATCATTTAAACTTTGATTTTACTTTTTTGATTTTACTATTTTATACTGTCCATTAAAGAATTTAAAACTAGAGTTTCTCAAACGAAACAAAATCAACTTTCATAAAAATTCAAAACATTAATTCTGATAATTTCTTGATTATTATCGTAAGGTACCATTATTTCATATTACTTAAAACTAATACTTGTGAACTTAAGTATCGTTATTGGTTTATATAATTATTTAATATTTAATTATGACTTATGAAAACATCATTTTCTATTTACATGTTATGCAAGCTAATAATTTTATTTTAACTTTATCACTCACTCATCCCTTATAGGTGTTGGAATTTTAATAGATTAATAATTTTATTTGAAATAAATTTTTTCACAAAATTTTTTAATTTTAATTAAGTTTACAGTCTCGCATAATAAAATGCGTTGTACGTGTAGATCAGTAGACAACTCTTTTTACCTAAAGTATTGTATTGTTTTACGTACATATCTGTACCATTACGAAAAGTTTTCCACGCCATTCAGATTTAAAAATTTAAGTTCTAAATTGTTTTATTTTCGTAAACTAAATAATAATTGAATTATTAAGGTTTGAATCTTGATCAGAAAATGTCACAAAAAGTTATTTTAAAAATGTAATAGTTTTTAAACTCAGTAATCAATTTAGGAAAAATGAATATTAACTAAATCCAAGAATTTAAAATTGTGTCTTTTTCTATTCTAAAATTTTCTTTGAAATTAAAAGGTGTTTGCTGCAACCATTACAAAGTTCATGGACAAGAGGGTTTCATGTTTGATATCATATTAACCTTACGAAGTGTTTACTGATTTTCCGTTTTTTTTTTTTTCTGATAATTTTAAACACGCCGTTATTCTTTCTGGTAAAAAGACCTTCTTGGGGTATGTTTTTAAATTCTCCCTTTTTCTTCCCTTAATAGAACGCAAAATTTTGTTTGGAACCAAAAATTTTATTTATTTCTTTTCTTTTCTATATCAACTGATTTTGATCCAAAAAAATAAATTATTAGTCAGAAATTACGAATTGATGAAATTTTAAAATGTTAAAGTGAACTTTGGTGAAAGAAATGTTTTTTAAGCAGTTTACTTGTACAAACGTTATCACTTTGTAATGTAATTCCATATTTTTATTGTAGTTATAAAGGTTAATAAACTGAACGTAGACGTTTTGTAAATTTGGATAACATATTTTGAAAATTGAAAGAGAATTGAACAGCTTTTGTTAAAAGACGTATGGATAATACAATGATTGTTTGGAAATTTAGAATTTTCAAAAAATTTAGTAATTAGTCAAATAATAGTTACAATTGAAAAATTATCAATAATTTAGTTAAATTTAATTTTGTAATAAACATTTCCAAAATTTCGATGGATTTTCATAAAACTATACTTAAGCAAAAATGTTTTGAAGCAGATACGTTTGACCTGAGGTTACGTTCTTATCTTTTGCTCGAATTTCGCTAACAAGGATTGAATTATGCCTGCATTATATCCTGTGCAACTGAAGCATTTTCTCACGATTTTGAAATTTGGTTATATATGGAACTTTATTGGTTTAAGATTTTTGGAGCAGCGTGGTCCTAGATGAGGTTTTTATTCCTTAATCATGAAGATGGTATACCCAGAAAATTATAAGTTCAACTATTTATGAAAATTTCATTTTATGAAAGAAAAAAAAACTTATTATGTGGAAAGTAAACTGTCTGTAATACCTTTGTAACACGGACCCGTGGATTTTGAGAAATAAGCGCGTTTTTCCATCTTGTTCGTTTTGAAAAGTGTTGGTTTGTGAGTGTAAGGAAAATTCTGGTGGTAGAAGAGAAGTTATACTTATATATTGTTTTTTCTTAATTTAATGGTTAATTTTATTGTTTTAATTGGTTTAACAGAGCTTGCATAAACAAATAATTTTCAGATGTTTGATGAATAGAATTTGTAAAATTTTTTGGCATTTTTAAATTAGTTTCATCCGTTGCAAATAGTGATTCCAGTTGGTTTTCATCTATAGTCATAATATTTTCAGGTTCGGGTATATAAATTTCATTTTTGTGTTTATTTGAATTTTGTAACGTAAGTAGCGTGGTGTCATTTGTAATTAAATTGTGAGAAGGACCTACTTCACTTAGATTTTTATCTTCGCCTATTTGATATCTAACAGTAATTCGCTCTTCACTAGTTAAATTTTGATTTTCCTCCATACTAGTTAAATTAGATTCGCAAAAGTTAGTTTTTTCTAAATTAGGGCAAAAATTTTGAGAAATAATTTCATCGTTGTTTTGAAACCTTATACTAGAGTTGCCATAATTAATATCGATTTTATTTTCATTTAAAAATTCTGTGCCCAAAAATAATGATTGTTTTAAATTTTCGATAACAAGAGCTGAAATGTAAAAGATTTTTTCGTTTATTTGTATCCTTATTTTAGATATCCCAATTATCGGTAATAATTCGCCATTTACAGTTTTAATAAATTTACCAGGTGACATACTTTTAATATATTTGGCTATATCGCTAGAAATTATATTCTTCTGACAACCCGTGTCCAGCGTTAGATCAATAATTTTGTTATTAACTTTTCCCGGAATCTTTAAAACATCTGTTGATTCGTTTTCATTTTGTAGGAAATGTGAAATAGCCATAATTTTGCTCTTATTTTTGGTTTTGTAAAATTTTGATTTGTTTGTTCTCTCTCTCTTTCGGGGATCGAGAAATGCTTTAGTGGGAACACGAGAATGTCTGGATGAATTTTTCTTAAAAATAGGATTTTTGATGCAATGAGAATTACTTTTTCGTTGATTATTTTCGAAATTTCGAGAAAATTTTGATTTTTTACAATTAGCATTACTGTAAAGTCCAAAGTTGTTGTTAAATTTATTTGAATTGAAATTTTTATTATACCAGCAATTTGCGGGATTATGACCTTTTTTATTACAAAAGGAACAAAATAGGAATCTAAATTTGTTTTTTGGAAATTTATTAAAGTGATTATTAGTTTGAAAATTTGTTGAAGAAAAATAAATTAAGTTAGTTAAATTTTCATGTGAGCCGCCATTTTGTAGAGAATTATTATTAGTAGCATTTTCAGAAACTCGTTCTTCCCAACTAGAAATTTTGTGAATAATAGATTCTAAAAAGTCGTAATTCATATTTTTTGTTTTTAACGTATAATAAAAAAGCAAATATTTCTCATTTAGTCCTTCTTCAAAATATTCCAAAAAATCTTCAATTGACATTTCGGTCGACACATCATCTGCCAAATTAAGTAATTCAAAATAATATTGTCGTATATTTTCCGATTTGAGTTGTTTTCTTTTACGTAATTCACTTTTTGCAAGTCTGTAATATGAATTATCGGCATATTTATTAATGAAAATGGTTTTAATATCGTCCCAAGTTTTGTTTGCGTTTATGGGGTTACTTAAAAAATCACAATACCACTTAAAAGCAGAGTTTTCTAAAAATATGTGAAAATTCGCAATTTTCGTAAAATTGTTCCAATTATTAAAAATAGCACCTTTTTCAAATTCTTTTAAAAATTTTAGCGGGTTAGTAAAGCCAGGATTAAATGACGTTACTTGTTTAAAACGAGGAAAGCGAGGTGGGATATCTTTGTTTACAACTTCGCCGAGAGTCATTTTTTAATAAATCACCAATTATTGCTACATTATGATGGCAATTTAATAATCAAATACTAATAAAAATGTACAAAAAATAGCTTTTTTAAAAATTAAGTTGGTTAAACGTGAATGATGGAAACAATTTTCACAAAATTTTTTTTTTTTTTACTTTTTTAAATCAGCGGTTAAAATAACATAAAATCATTATATTGCATTATTTCGCCGTAATTAACAAAAATAATTAATACCTATATTAAAAAAAAAAACAGATTGGGAAACCTGGTGACCAATTTAAATTTATTAATCGAGAAAAGTGCATGCATAAATAATGTAAGAAGCGACGGGAGCGATAAGTATGTAAGTTACTGAACCAAAGCGTTACCTTGCAAATAGCATTTGCAAGAATTTCCCATAGCAAAGCAAAGTAAAATATAATTTTAAATAATCAAATAGTGGTTCCTTTTTCCAAAAATAAGATTAATTAATAATTAGATAATATAATTATACGCAATATTTAACATTAAAAATTATTTACATGAAAAAAGTTCAAAAATTTTAAAAATCAAAAAAATTAAGTTTTACACAAAATTAAGGCCCTTTTGACAAGAACTGGCACACTCCACCATATGCCACAGGTTTTGGTCTGTGGTCTTTGTACCGAAATTATTGGATCTTATTTCCTTGTCTTGGCCATAGTTTCTTAATTGGGGGTTTGTAGCTTTTTGAATAAAGGAAACCACTTTATATTACAAATAATTATAATGAATAATATTTACAAAGATTTATACAACTTATAAACTAAAATAATTCCCTAACGATGGGTTGGTAAAATTCAACACAGTTTGGATTATCATAATTTAAAATATATTTACCAAAATTAATAGGTCAACCATGCATTGTTATAAATGGATTTCTTCACTTGGAGGGTAGAACATCTCGGTGAAGTTCTTGGCCAGGGTTCGGCACCCATGGCCCGGCCGCTGCCCAGCTGACGGACGACCTCTAGACGGCTTCTCGATTGCTACCACTGATATGACTAACTAACTCTTCTTCTACTACTACTACTTCTACTGATAACAATTGCACCGGTGACCTATATATAACATTTTCCCTACTCATTCAACCGTAATTTAGATTGGACCTCGATGGTCAGATGATGTCTTGATATGACGTATTATGACAACCATCTGCATATTTATTTTAATATAAAATATAATACATTATGAATTTTGCATAATCATTGTCGGCCATGACGGTAATCGCCATATTGAAATTATAATACTTTTCGATTATTATGGCCTTATCGATTATTTAATCTTTAAATGATTTAATCTAAATTCTTCCTAAATATCTTTAATTTGATTTACTTTAATTTTGAGTTGCCAAATATGAATTTTAAGTTCTAAATTTATTTTATTAATTTTCATATTGTGACAGTAGTTTATATTTCTACGTTATATTTGTATCTTTCAATTTTTCTCTAAAATAATTAGGGAAGCAGGAATTTGCAAAAATAAGCTTTTACACGTTAATATCATATGTTCGCCTAACTCATTCAGCACCCGGTATGTTACAGTTAAAACCCGAAATCAGTTAGAACCCGATCTAACTAGTAAATTCTAGTTTTAACTAACCGCTTTAGTAAATTCTAGTTTTAACTAGTATATTAAGTTTAGTTAAAACTAGAATTAAAGTAAACGTAGGGTTAATTAGATAAAAATTGTTTTATTAAGCAATTATTTTATACATAATTACAATTATATTCTACTTATTATTATATTCTACTTGAAATGCTGTTATGATATTTTGAATTGTAAAGAATTTCTCTTTTTAAACAAAGGCAACGCTTTGAAGTGCAATTTTTTTGCAAGAACAGCAGACAAACCCTTGTCGAGATCCAACGGCAGCTTTTAAGGTTGCAGTTCTCAGGCAAATTTCCTAATCTGGCACTTGTTTTTGAGTCAAAAAAAACTTCAGAATTTTCTTTAATTTTTTTTGTCATTGTCACTTTCAAATAGGTAAATTTAACTTTTGTTCAGAATTTTAGTGGTAATGGAACCCAAACTTTACGGTTCTTAACAATTCGATAACGAACAACTTTTCGATAACGAAAAGTTACCGAATGGGGGGCGAGTTAAGCTCAATTTCTATGTATTCGTTTGTACGTTTATCCGATCATCTAAGAGCGCTCTCATTGGTCCAGTTACTTTGAAAGTGACAATGACAAAAAAAATTAAAGAAAATTCTGAAGTTTTTTGTGACTCAAGAACAAGTACCAGATGAGAAAATTTGCTTAAGGACTGCAGCGCAGAAAGTTGCTGTTGAATCTGAACAAGGGTTTGTCCGCTGTTCTTGCAAAAAAATTGCACTTCAAAGCGTTGCCTTTGTTTAAAAAAGGAAATTCTTTGCAATTCAAAATTTTTTAAAAACAATTTTTATCTAATTAAGTCTACTTTTACTTTAATTCTAGTTTTAACTAACCTTATACTAGTTAAAACTAGAATTTACTAAAGATGTTTGTTAGAATTTAGTTAATTCTAGTTTTATCTGGTATAAGTTTAGTTAAAACTAGAATTTACTAAAAAAGTTTGTTAGAAATCAGTTAATTCTAGTTTTAACTAAACTTATTTCAGTTAAAACTAGAATTTACTAGTTAGATCGGGTTTTAACTGATTTCGGGTTTTAACTGTAACATATATATTTAATATATCTGAATATTTTCAGCTTCTAGATTTGGACAAATGCAAATTAAAGTTGGAATTGCAGTTTTACTTAAAAACTTTCGTTTTACCCTAAATAAAAAGTCGTCTACATTGAAATTGGATCCCTACATGCCTATGACAGCATTTAAAGGCCCAACATGGTTCAATATTAAGAAAATTTAATATGTATTGTACAGTTACGATTAACTTCGTTTGTTAAGTAGTTATTTGGTAATAAATAATACCTACATACATATCTGCATATATAAGTACATCCATTTTATTTATTACTAATTTAACAACCTTTTGAGATGATCAAAGAGATTTTCCTAAGTCTTGATCCATCCATAAAAATTATTAACCTAAACGTAAAGTAGATACTGTGAATTATCTTGGAAAGATCTCGTCCACGATCCAATCGATTGATTTTCCAGGTACGTCTGCCATCAAAATTTAAGCTTTACACTTGCCAAATTACTTAATATTTATTAGTTTGAGATAAAAATACTTTCCAAGCATCATTAATGAATTTAGTTTTAATCATCAAACTGCTTAATTAATTTTTTTGCATATTATTTTGTCGCACAGATGCGACAGGGCAACTCTCAGCAAAAACAAGAAGTTGCGTTAAAAAAAAACCACAAATCCAAAAATATCATAGAAAATCAAAATCACTTCATTCGCAAAATTTGCCTTTGAAAAAATGACAGCCTTAAAAATTGCGTTGCCAAATTCACCATTCCCAAAAAGTTTGTTCCCAATTTGGTTTCAAATTTTCTGATTTTTTGATTTATTTTTTTGAACTTCCTTCATCAGATTTGCTTTATAACATTTCATTTCATTTTGCTATTTTTGTATTTTTTTTGCACTGTTTGATCATTAATTTCAATTGTGTCCATGCAAATAGCGTGGGTGTTCAGCGTCATTTAATTAACCCAAGAATAACAAATGCTCATTGATCTAAGATATCATCAGCAAAAAAAAACTGTTTATTGTTAACTGTTTATTAAATCGTTAATACATAAGTAAGTGATTATGCATTTCCAATTGGGTTTCATTATAGTGAGAAAAAATTATACCTTTGAAGTTTTATTATTGTATTAGCTGTTATTGCGCAAGTAACCGTAACATCAAAATTTAAATTTCGATTATTTGAAATTCAATTAGACGTTTTTTTTTAATCTACTTCAAGTTTTTTTATTTCAAAAATGTATTTATTAGTTAACAAGAATTGCTTTTGCGCCAGCAATTTTTATCAATAGTAAACAATGAAATCATAACTACAAAGTACATACATTTTGTAGTAATTGTATTTTAGTGTATTAGTCAAGTTTAGGCGAATGCCTGGTGATTTGCATGATTCTATTTTTGAGTTGATTTTACTTAAATTTAGTTTACCTTCAAATATGAGTCTATTATTTAATTTGGTGGTGACTTTTCTAACGTGTTTTGGTGCATTATACATTTACATAAAGTGGAAGTTATCTTATTGGCAACGACGTGGTCTCCCACATCATAAACCAAACTTTCCTTTAGGTTTATATAAGATCTACAATTCAAAAATTACGCACTCTGCAGAATTACTTAAAAATGAATATGACTACTTCAAGTCGCAAGGACACAAACATTTCGGGATAAATTTTGGAACAAGGCCAATTTACGTTCCAATAGATCCCGATCTTATCAAAACTATTATGATTAAAGATTTTAGTTACTTCTATGGTAGAGGGATATATACCAATGAAAGAGATGATCCTCTAAATTTACATGTAGTAACCATGGAAGGTCAACGATGGAAAACTAGAAGAGAACAATTAAGTCCTCTTTTTAGTTCCAGTAAAACCAAGATGATGTTTGAAATATTTTTAAAATGCTCCAAGAAAATGATTTCCACGATGGATGCCTTATCTAAATGCAATGATGCACTTGATATGAAAGAAATTGTCACTTGTTATACCACAGAAGTTGCAGCAACAAATATATTTGGAGTGGATTGCAACAGTTTTGATGATGATCAAAGTGAATTTAGGAAGCATTCACGAATATTCTTCAGTCCATTTACCAATTTAGCAAAACTAAAATGGTTTATTGCAGTTAGCAATGCTGAATTAGCCCGTTTTTTTAAAATTTCGTTAATTCCTCCAGGTATAGAAAATTATTTTTATAGAGTTGTAAAAGATATTGTTGAACTTCGAGAAAAAACTAACTTACGCAGACCAGATTTTATGCAACTTTTAATAGATTTGAAAAACAACAATAATGAGGATGGTTGCGCCCCTAACCAAGAGAACAAGAAACAAAATTTAACAATGACGGAATTAACAGCCGAAAGTTATATGTTTTTCAATGCTGGAATTCAATCAACAGCTACCACTATCTTATTTTGTTTATATGAAATATCAAAAAATTTAGAGATTCAAGAGAAGCTTAGAAATGAAATCAACGATATTGTTGATCAAGAAAATGGAGAGTTTACTTATGATAATATAAATAAAATGAAGTATCTACATCAAGTAATGGAAGGTAGGTATTTTTCTAAATTAGTAATTATTGTTAAAATTTTATAATTTAAATTTTTAGAAACAATACGAATGTATCCATCTCTGTACGTAACTTCGAGACAATGTCTTAAAGATTATAAAGTTCCGAATTCCAACATAACCATTGAAAATGGAACTATTGTTTTCTTTCCAATTTACGCAATACATCGTGACGCTGAGTATTTTCCAGAACCTGAAAAGTTTGATCCAGAACGATTCAATAAAACCAATAAAGGTGAAATTCGCCCGTTTACTTTTCTTCCATTTGGCGATGGTCCTAGATATTGCATAGGTATAGCTAAAATTTATTATTGTTTTGTTTTCATTTTAATCTGTTAGACTTTAAAAATGTTTTTGGCTTCTGAAATAGATCCAATTCTATCGACAGAACCAAGCAATGAAAAAAAAAGTCATCTGAATGGTTTATATTTGTACATAAGTTATTCTAATTTTTTATTTCTTGTTTTTTTTTTTAATTTTTAAGGATTTTATAGTTATTGAAATTATTATATTGTAATGTTTTAATTTCAGCTGCTCGATTTGGGGAAATGCAAATTAAGGTTGGAATTGCAGCTCTCCTGAGAAATTTTCGTTTTACTCTAAATAAAAATTCTTTAAAATTGGAATTAGAGCCCGACTTGCCCTTATCAGCAGTTAAGGATCATGCGTGGTTTAATTTTAAAAAAGTTTAATGGTTATTACTTATTAGGATTGAAAAAATTATACTTTTAAGAATAAACTTTTTTTGCAAAATTCACTGTTTCTCTACTACCAAAACTTACGAGGATGATTTGTTTCCATTATAATAAATCACTCTTTTGATGCATATGAAGATTTTCATATAAAATTAGCTAACGTTCTGAACCCAGCTATCTTAATTTTACAGATTTTTTATGATTATTGTAATACCCTCTAACAGGACTAAAAAAATTATTATAAAGTAAAAAATCAAGCTTAACTAATTATTGTTTATATAATATGGTAGTGTTCAATATTCAAATATGGTAGTGAATTGTACGTGAATCAAATGCGTGTCTTAGTACCTATATAATTTAGAATTGTATCTTTTTTAAATAAATAAATTTTGTAAACAATTTATGTTAAATATTTTTCTTAGAAAAGTGTTCTCTATCACCACCTAAGTTATGTAAAGCGTATCCGGGGACACCCTGTATATCACCCATATACAAATACTTCGTATTTAATTTACTTTGTTGTTGATTTTGTTTCTAAAGTTTTGTTAAACGCCTCAATAATGTAAATATAAAGTAGTCAGGCCATCTTTTTATAGGGAAAGTTTTATTTTAATTTTTGAATCTACGGTTAGTACTTTACAACGGCGTTCTGAGGGCATTAATTAAAAATAAATATTTTTATTGTCTCTTTACACTTAGAAGCTACAATCTCCAGCTGCAACTATCAATTACGACTTTGAAGTCGTAAATGGCTACATTAGTGATGATTTTAAAACATCTAATTGTTTAATTGTACTACGCGAAATGATGCTATGACTATGAAAGCCATTATTTTTTTTTAGCCACTAAACAGTGAATTAATTTTCGTAGTATGTCCAAAACCCATAATATTATAGTGAAATCCATAGAATTTTTAGTAATGTAATACTTACTATTGTATAAAAATTACTTCCTTTATAATAAATATAATAATTTGTTATTCGGTGCAGTAAAATAAATATTTTTAATTTATTTTATTCGAGATTCCTTGACTAATTCATCTACTTACTAATTCAATGTCATCTACTTCAAAAATTAAAATATTTTTTTACTTACACCTTTACTTAAAATTGATTTAGTTGTTGTTTAGTAAATTTTCTAGTTTTTATATTTGAAAAAATATAAATTAAGTATATTTTAATGAATTAGTAACACAGAATATTCGGCGTTGAATGCTACGAAGTAAAACTTTAGGTTATAGTTTTTTTTGGAATTTTTGTTAATCTTCAAAAATGGGTATGTTATTTAATTTACTGGTGGCTCTTCTAACATGTCTTGTCACATTGTACATGTATATCCAGTGGAAGTTTACTTATTGGAAACGACGAGGTCTACCCTACCATAAACCAAATTTTCCATTGGGATTATATAATTTCCCTAATACTGAAAATAAGCATTTTACAGAAATAATTAAAGAGCAATATGACTACTTCAAGTCACAAGGCCAAAAACACTTCGGCATAAATTTAGGCACTAGACCAGTTTACGTTCCTATCCATCCAGAACTTACAAAAAGTATTATGGTTAAAGACTTTAGTTACTTTCCCGATCGAGGGATCTATAGTAATAAGAAAGATGATCCTCTAAATTACCATTTACTAACATTAAGAGGCCAAAAATGGAAAAATAGGAGAGAAAAAATAAGTCCCATATTTAGTAGCAGCAAAACAAAAATGATGTTTGACATTTTTTTGAGTTGTAGTAGAAAGATGGCCACCATGATAGATGCGTTCTCCAATAATGAAAAAGTAGTTAACATGAAGGAAATTTCGAGTTGTTATACCACCGACATCATTGGTTCGTGTGTATTTGGAACTGATTGCAATAGTATCGAGGATGACCAAAATGAATTTAGAATGCAAACAAGAGCATTCTTTTTGCCACTAACAACTTTTGGAATTATTAAGTGGGTGATTGCAGCTTGCAGTACTAAACTAGGCCGCTTTTTAAAAATATCGTTAACTCCTAAACCGACAGAAAACTTTTTTCTTAAAGCAATTAAAAATAATGTTTAATTTCGGGAGAAAAATAACTTTTATCGGCCAGATTTAATACAACTTTTAATAGATTTAAAAAATAACAAAAATGCAAGTATATGCAACCGTAATAAAGTAGAAAACAATCAAAATTTATCAATGATGGAGTTAACCGCTGAGTGTTTTATGTTCTTCAACGCTGGAATACAATCGACTGCTGCTTCTATCACATTCTGTTTATATGAATTAACAAAAAATGTACATATTCAGGAAAAACTTAGAAATGAGATAAATAATATTATTAATGAATCTGATGGAGAATTTACTTACGACAATATAATGAAAATGAAATACTTCCATCAAGTTTTGAAAGGTACTTACTTAAATTAGTAATTAATTGAATATTATAATTCTTTTTTTTTTTCAGAAACAATACGAATATATCCATCCTTGTATGTCATTACCCGGGAGTGCATTAAAGATTACAAAATTCCCGATTCTAATGTAACCATTGAAAAAAGAACTTTAATTTTATTTCCAATTTTCGCATTGCACCATGACGCTGAATTTTTCCCGAAACCTGAAAAGTTTGATCCAGAAAGATTCAATAATGTCAATAAATCAAGAATTCGTCCGTTTGCTTATCTTCCTTTTGGCGAAGGCCCCAGATATTGCATAGGTATAACTTAAGTAGTATTTAGTATTATAAACTTTTAAATTTTACAACCGGCATAAAGTAGATTATCTAAAACCTATTTCGAGTGTAATTTTGTTATTGTTTGACTCCCAGCTGCTCCCAATTTATCTGTGCTATATTTCGAATTTCACGTTAAACTGTAGATCCAACAAAGATATTTTGTCTTTTAAAGTTCAACAGACCAGGCCCCTTTTATGTATAGGTTCCTAAAAGGGTCAATTTTAGTTTATAGTTAACAAAAATCTTTTTTTTTTATTATTATGCAATTTTCTACGGCGCGTCCTAATTAGTCTAAGTGATCATGACTTCTTCATCGTGCATATCTAAATGTAACTGCTTGCACTATTCACAAACCGCAATTCTCAAAGGCGTCAAACGGTTTGGTTGCCATTTAGGATGTCCCGTTACTACTGGTAGTTTATTGTATTAAAGATTTATAAATATTTTCAGCTTCTCGATTTGGAGAAATGCAAATTAAAGTGGGAATTGCAGTTTTATTGAAACATTTTCGTTTTACCCTAAACGAAAAGTCTTCTAAACTTAAATTGGATCCCTACATGCCCATGTCAGCATTCAATGGCCCTGCATGGTTCAATATTGAAAAAATTTAATACGTATTTAAAATATGCGATTAACAATTCTTTTTGTTAACCCGGATAGACTCAAGAAAAGTTTTTTTTGTTAATAAGCAAGGTACAAAATATATATATTTTATTTGAAAATTTTTTTTTGTTTTCTGGTTTTTGCTGAACACTGTATCTTTTTAAAAAGACGAAAAGCTCAAAAAAAGCACAAGTACAAAATAATCCACTATTTTTTTATCCGAATCTATTCGAAGGCCGAACAAGCGATTCAAATTGGTTATAAAAACGTAATAACAAGTGCTAATGCGCTAATAACATATTTTTATTTTTGAGTTCCAGAAAGTAAGCCTGCAAAATGAAGGTACATTTTATCACTTCAGGAAATCCATTTTCTAATCTAATAGATTAATCAAAAGACTTCATTCCACCCTTATTGAACACCTACGAATAATGAGAACCCAAGATAAATGGAAGGATAATAGAGTTAAAATTAAAAAAGACCACAAAATTCAACGTGTCCACTTACAACTACTACGAAAATCTAACGTTAGTCAATCAACATCCACAAGTATGAAGACAATTCTAGTCTTCCAACTAAAAACAGCCAGTAATACAGATATTATTGGATATTGATTATTAGAATTATAGATTTAGTACCGCCCAGGTTAGAATATGATAATCTACTAGTAAATAATTATAAGAATATAACAAGTGCTTACTATAAACATTCCATCGGCCAAAGATATCTAAGTAAAGTAGAAAACTTTCACAAACTTTTAAAGAAGACCATTGAATCAAACTGAAATTTAATGCAATAGACTCACTCTGTCTCTGAAAAGACAACTTAGAGAACTAGTGAAGGAATGGTGACCTATCAAAATTTAACTGCCTTCACCATTCACAAACCGCAATTCTCAAGACGTCAAACGGTTTTGTTGCCAATTAGGACGTCCTGTTATACTATTGGCATAGTTTATCTGTATTAAAAATTTATGAATATTTTCAGCTTCTCGATTTGGAGAAATGCAAATCAAGGTGGGAATTGCAGTTTTATTGAGACATTTTGGTTTTACTCTAAATGAAAAGTTTTCTAAAACTGAATTGGATCTTTACATGCCTATATATGTCAGCATTCAAAAGTCCTGTTTGGTTCAATATTAAAAAAATTTAATACGTATTTAAAATCGTCACCCGGATAGATCCAAGATAATTATATTTGTAATTTTTTTTTGTTGCATTTTTAAAAGGATGTCGGAAATTTAGACTAACTTTTAAAAGGACCCGGGCTTATCCGTGTTAAAGGCATTTAGTTATTGTTTAATAAATGTTTTATTGTGTAAATTAATTTGTATACATTTATTTAGAATTAAATAATAATTTTTAATTATTTTAAATAATTTAAAAATTTTATACTGATTTGAATTTATATCTTAAAGTAGACATAAGTTTACGATCAAACTCAAAAAATGCTCCAAAAAAATTTTGTTATTCAACAATTTACTACAAATTTATAACAGCCTTCAGTTTCAATTTAAACGGAAACTGAAAATTCATGCTGATTTGGTTGTATAGCGTAAAATGGGCCTCAGCCATAATAAATAATTTTGTAGTATTTTTGGTTAGTAGAGTAAAAGCTTCATCAGAAAATTACAAAAAAAATAATTAAAATATGATAAAATCAAAAATAATAAGAATTAAATTTTTAAATTTTGCCAAATTTCTGATCGTGCAAACAAAATTATATTTATTGAACTTGATTATTCAAGTTTGTTTTTTGGAACGGAGCTAAAATGGACCTAGACTCTACATGACTCTTAACCGGCCTTAGAAAAAGTTTAAACAATTTTTTTTAATAAACTACTTTTAAGAAAAACTAATTGAAAAATAAATAAATAAATTTTTTTTAATTTTTTATATATTTTAAAATTTAAAATTCAAATATCAAGATGTGGACAAATCTAACAATTCAAAAGTTTTTTCAAAGTTGGCAACCCTAGCATTGTTAATATGTATAAATTTTTTTGCAGCGATAAATAGTGTGACTATTTGTAAAGACATTGAATTGCTTTTTCAGTTTTTCTTTTCTTTATTGACGTTATAAAATCATTATTAATGTGAATTGTACAATTTAAACTATTGTTTTATTATATTATACATTTTATTGTTTTTTTTTAATTTAATTCAAATAATGATATAGGTACAGACCGCCTTCCCCTGTCATGATACCTTAATATATAGTAATATATTTATTTGAAGCTGTCGCGATTTAATATAATTAATTGCAATACATAAACTTTGTTATATGTTTAAAGGACCGGGGGTATGGGGGTATTGTATATTTTTTAAACTTAGAGGTTGCTTGAATATGCTAAGTGCAACTAAAATCTGAATTAGGACTCTTACTAGAATTCTTTCTAGAATTGAAACCATTGAAAATGGAACTATTGTTTTCTTTCCAATTTACGCATTACATCGTGACGCTGAGTATTTTCCGGAACCCGAGAAATTTGATCCAGAACGATTTAATAAAAGCAATAAAGCAGAAATTCGCCCATTCACTTTTCTTCCATTTGGAGATGGTCCTAGATATTGCATAGGTATATCTAAAATTTAATATTACTTTGTTTTCATTATTATCTGTTGGAATTTAAAAATGTTTTTGGCTTCTGAAATAGAGATCACCAAGACCATAAACAGAACCAAACAATGAAAAAAAAGTAATCTAAGTGGTTTATTTACATAAAGTTACTCTAATTTTTTACTTCTTAAAGATTTTATTGTTAATTATAATGTTTTAATTTCAGCTGCTCGATTTGGTGAAATGCAAATTAAAGTTGGAGTTGTAGCTCTACTAAGAAATTTTCGTTTTACTCTAAATAAAAATTCTTTAAAATTGGAATTAGAGCGCAACCTGCCCATATCAGCAGTTAAGGATCACGCGTGGTTCAATGTTGAAAAAATTTAATAAGTTACTAAGATTGGACCATAAGACATATTTTCCTTTGGCATGCATTAACCAAAAAAAAATTAAAAGTGTTTTACAAATAATAGACTCTTTTGCAAAATTCACTGTTTTTCCACTACCAAAACAAATCAGGATGATTTTGTTTACGTTATAATCAATCACTCTTTTGATGCATATGAAAATTCACATTTAAAATTGGCCAACATTCTGAACCCAGCTATCTTCATTTTACAGATTATTTTATGATTATTGTAATACCCACTAACAGAACTTAAAAAATTATTTTAAAGTAAAACATCAAGCTTAACTAATTACTGTTTAACTATGGTAGTGTTTAATATTCAAATATGGTAGTGAATTGTTCGTGAATCAATGGTGTGCCTTAGTACCCATATAATTTATCTTCTTCTTCTTAGTACCATAGTTTCTTTAGAGGTATATTTTCTTTACCAATATTTTCTTTACCAATTTTACCATATTTTCTTTACCAATTTAATATTATTATTTTAATATTAAATGGATCTCTTGGAAGATTCAGTGTCAAGACTCTCAGTGGTTTGCCATTGCCTTCCGAGAGGAGAGGGTTATAATAAAGTTGGATAAATTTTGTAGCCGGGTTGGGGATCAAACCTCGGGTTTCTAGCCTAGAGTCCGGTCCGGTCCTTAGCCCGTTCACTTGGCTCACCTCATCTCATATAATTTATCTTCTTCTTCTCTTTTTTTTTAGGATTATTTTCCTGTTTCTAACCAACGTTTTCTTAGTTCTTTATAGGTTGTCTCGTCATCTTTTCTTGGGACGCCCCACTCTCCTTTTTTCTCTTAGACGGTTATCTCTTGCCTTTTTTGCTAACCTGGTTTCTTCCATTTTTGTTATATGTTCGTTCTATAATCGTCTTCTGTCAGCTATCCAGTTCGAGATGTTCGTGACGTTGCAGGTTTCTCGTATGTTTATGTTTGGTATTCTGTCTCTTCTGGTTTTTCCAAGTATTCTTTTTAATGTTTTCATTTCTGTAACTTCTGTTTGTTTTTTTTTTTGCCGCAGTGTTTGGTCTAGTTTCAGCTGCATAGGTAAGGATAGGTCTTATTACGCTCTTATACCGGGTGCTGAATGAGTTAGGCGAACAACGTGTATTAACGTGTAAAAACTTATTTTTGCAAATTCCTGCTCCCTAATTATTTTAGAAAAAAAATGAAAGACACAAATATAACGTAGAAATATAAACTACGAGTGATAAAAGCATTAGATTTTATCTAGGTTTTACCTAAAAGGTTAAAAAATTCTTTTAAAATTGTTAAAATTTTGATTTTGCACACTGGCCATGTACGTTTCCAAGGTAATTATTTTTGATAAGTAATAAAAATCAACAACGCGTTGTTTAAATGTTTTGCACTTTATTAAATTTTATATTCATAAAATGAAATATTACCTTGGAAACTTACATGGCCAGTGTGATAAATCAAAATTTTAACAATTTTAAAAGAATTTTTTAATCTTTTAGGTAAAACCTAGATAAAATCTAATGCTCTTATCATTCGTAGTTTATATTCTTACGTTATATTTGTGTCTTTCATTTTTTCTCTAAAATAATTAGGGAAGCAGGAATTTGCAAAAATAAGTTTTTACACGTTAATATCCTATGTTCGCCTAACTCATTCAGCACCCGGTATATTCTTACTTTCGCCTCTCTCTGTATATGTTTGTTATTCCAGATTAAATCGTTTATGCATCCAGACACCCTATTTGCTTTCATGTTTTGTTCGCTAGTCTCTTTTTCTGTTTGCCAGTCGCTTGTTAGTTTTACTCCCAGATAGTTAATTTCCATCCCCTGCTCCACAATTTCGTCTTCTATTACCAATTTGCATCTCACAGGATCTCTTGCGATCGTCATAGATTTTGTTTTTTTTTGTAGATATTTCCATATTGTACTGTCGACATGCTCTGTTAAATAATGTAATCATATAATTTATAATAATTGTAATTTTTTTTCTTTTTTATAATATATAATTTGACACTATTTCTACGATTGTTTTATTTATCGCTTTATATTCTAAATCATTTTCTTCTTCTTGCATCTTTATTCTGACCATTTTTTTACCTTCCACCGGATATAAATGACCTTGCTATTAGGCAACTTTTATTTATTTTAACAATTCCTCTCTGCTTCCATTTTTTCTGGCTTTTTACTTATCTATTACACACATATTTTCTTCCCTTTGTAGAAAATTTCTTCTTGTATTGTATCAGTAGAATCAATTATAAAAGTTTGTTGTTCCTTATTATTCTGTTTATTTTCATTAAATTCCTTGCTTCAAATCTTTCATTTCATCTTAGGACAATTTCATTTTGTCCACAATTTTTGTCGCATAACCAGGTAATTAATTTCAATGACCTCTAGCAGATCAAATATTAAATGACGAACACTAACTGAAACAAGATTTAATCTTTTCGTACATACAATGAAGAATGATAAAATAAAAACTATTTGTTTTTTGAATCAAAACAATTGAATCATTAATAAATAATGAATTAAACATTTTTAAATTAGTTTCATTATTGTGAGAATAAAATATATCATTGATCTTTTAGTAAAAAAAACATTTTATTAATTTATATTGCACAAAAAACCGTGACATTATTGTTTTAAAATTAGAAAATTTAAATTTTTATATGAAATTAAATCAATTTTTTGTTTATTCATTAATTTTCAATTTTTTTATACATCAACAAAAATATATCTATTAGTTAACGAGAATTACTTTTCGCTTACAACGTTTTTAGACAGTAACTAGTCACATCCTGGCTTATTGCACATAATAGTATTTATATTTTAGTGAATTAGTGGAGTTAAAGCTAGTGCCTGAAGATTCCATACGATTGAATTTTTGAGGTTTTAATTTTTTTTATGGATATTCGGTTTGTTTTCAAAAATGAGTTTGTCATTTAATTTATTGATAGCTTTTCTGACGTGCTTTGTTGCAATTTATATTCATATACAATGGAAGTTTACTTATTGGAAACGACGAGGCCTCCCACACCATAAACCAAACTTTCCGTTCGGCTTATATAAGATCCATTATTCAAAAATTCCGCACTTTGCAGAATTACTCAAAAATGAATATGACTCCTTCAAATCGCAAGGACACAAACACTTCGGAATAAATTTTGGAACAAGACCAATTTACGTTCCAATAGATCCGGAACTTATAAAGAACATTATGGTTAAAGATTTTAGTTACTTTTATGGTAGAGGGATATATACCAACAAAAGGGATGATCCTTTAAATCTAAACTTAGTAACCATGGAAGGTCAAAAATGGAAGAACAGAAGAGAACAAATAAGTCCTATTTTTAGTTCCAGTAAAACCAAGATGATGTTTGAAGTATTTTTAAATTGTTCTAATAAAATGGTTTCAAGTATTAATACATTATCCAAAATCGATGATGCAATTGATATGAAAGAACTTACCAGTTGTTACACCACAGAAGTTACAGCGGCGAATGTATTTGGAGTAGATTGCAACAGTTTCGACGAAGATCAAACCGAATTTAGAAAGCACGCACGAAAGTTCTATCAGCCCATGAAAAATTTTGCAAAACTAAAAATGTTTATTGCAACTAGCAATAC
The DNA here is from genome assembly GCA_905340355.1 of Rhagonycha fulva. Lineage (NCBI taxonomy): Eukaryota > Metazoa > Arthropoda > Insecta > Coleoptera > Cantharidae > Rhagonycha > Rhagonycha fulva. The sequence continues at coordinate 45,852,355 of HG996556.1, forward strand.
TCAACTAGCCCGTTTTTTAACGATATCTGTAATTCCTCCAGGTGTAGAAAATTTCTTTTTTGGAGTTGTAAAAGATATTGTTGAGTTTAGAGAAAAAACTAACTTACGCAGACCGGATTTGGTGCAACTTTTAATTGATTTAAAGAACAAGAAAAATGATGATAATGGAGTTCCAAAAAAAATAGAAAAGAAACAAAATTTAACAATGATGGAATTAACAGCCGAATGTTATATGTTTTTCAATGCTGGAGTTCAATCAACTGCTTCCACTATTTTATTTTGTTTATATGAAATATCAAAAAATTTAGATATCCAAGAAAAGTTGAGAAATGAAATAAATGATATTATAGGTGAAGATAATGGAGTGTTTACTCATGATAATATCAATAAAATGAAATACTTACATCAAGTAATGGAGGGTAAGTACTTTTCTAAATTAGTAAGTTAAAATTTAATTTTGAAAATTTTAGAAACGATGCGGATGTACCCATCCTTATACGTGACTACGCGAGAATGTCTTAAAGATTACAAAGTTCCCAATTCCGACGTAACCATAGAAAAAGGAACTGTTGTTTTCTTCCCAATTTACGCTTTACATCGTGACGCTGAACATTTCCCGGAGCCTGAAAAGTTTGATCCAGAACGATTCAATAAGACTAATAAAGCTGAAATTCGCCCGTTTACTTTTCTTCCATTTGGGGATGGTCCTAGATATTGCATAGGTACAGTTAGAATTTAATATTATTTTGTGTGCAATTTTATCGCTGACTGAATGAAGAAAATACACGTCAATATTTAAGAAACTGCTCTGTCTAATAATGCACTAATACGTACCTACCTAAAACAGTATTAAAATTTATGCACTTAAACAATACATACCATAAATGTTTTGGTGTGCCCAAACCACAGTATGATTAAGCCAGCTCTGGTTTATCGAGCTACCGGGAGCTTCCCAATGGGTCCTCGGGGTATCCGAGCCAATCTATACAGAATTGTTTATTCCATAATAGACTATTATATTATAATTTCGGAATGCTTTAATACATTTGAAGGTAGGTAGACCCATCATAATTCATAAAGCTACATCTAGAAATTATGTATCTGTGTCCTTTCGCCAAGCATTTCTGTTTCAAAGACTTGGTGATGGTTCAAAAAACTTTTTTGTTTTCTTTACATGATGCGGAGATTGACGCATTGCCCAACAGTCTGACCTGGAGAGCCAAAATACATTTTTTACTTTACTCGGAGTAGAGTATTTACCGTTAACTCTTACTTTTCTTTTTAACTTATTATTTATTATGCGTCTTGCCTTTTAATTAACAATCTAACTTACATAATCTTTTAATTTCAGCTGCTCGATTTGGAGAAATGCAAATTAAAGTTGGAATTGCAGATTTAGTGAGAAATTTCCGTTTTACTCCAAATAAAAATTCTTTAAAATTGGAATTAGAGCCCGACCAGACCATGACAATAGCTAAAGATCACGCGTGGTTTAATGTTGAAAAAATTTAATAGCTATCTGAATATATAAATCATTGCTCATATCAAAAAGCTATTTCTATATCGTCACACACACCATTTGTTAATATATTTCGTTTTGGTGTCTAATAAAGCAATTTTTACTTTTTTTTGTTTTTTTTTTTATTTTAAATATAAAATACCTACCGTATTATTTAATTCTATTTCATTTTTCCATAGAAAATTGTGATGTTGTTTTGCAGTCGTTTAAGCACCTGTTTTGTTGTAAAGGATGAATCGATTATAATAAATACAAAGAAACAATATTTTTGCAAAGTTTCTAGTCAAAGTTGAAAAAATCTGCATGAATAGAAAAAAGTTGAGGGAGTGGTATTGTAGATGGATTAGTTTAACCCTACTGCTCTGTTCGCATTTACTACGCATTTGTAGTGTTTGGGTCAATATGACCCAATTAGCTATTACCATTTATTTTAACAAAATAAAAAAAACAGGGTTAAACGTTTAATCTTCTTCTTCATCAGGTGCCTTACCCAATTTTGGATGTTAATTATCTCTTTTGCTTATAAGCCAAGATGACTTTACTTAAGAAATGTTGATGAGGTGGTTTTCTTTTGCTTTTCCCACAGTCCACAGATCGATCTTGGACTTTTCTATCAATCCGTATTTGATTAAGTCAGACTGCTAGTCGTTTAATATTATGATTATAAACGCAATAATCCCTACATCCGCATGACAAAGCATTTGAAGATCCTGCGTGGTTTAATACTAAAAATTTAACAAGAAGAAAAGCTGGGGATACATTGGACAATACTAGATTAAATCTTTTAGGTCCGGTTGCACCAACGCATAATAAGGATTTAATAGAGTAATAAGCTATTACTAGATTAAAAATTGACATTTTGACATAAGATGCGTTGCACCAACGAGACTTAACTTATTACTAGATTAAAATCTCCACTAAAATGAATGACATATGTCAGTTTCCCTCGCAACAACGTTTTTTAAGAAAATTATTAGCAAAATTATTAAATATTTAATAAAAATTCCTTAGTTACCAAAAAAATGCGTTGCACCATTGCGACTTAGTTTAACAGGGTAATAAATTTAATAATAAGCAAATTGGCCAAAATTGGTCAATTAAAATTTTAAGTTGAAATTTTATTGAAAAAAATTTGATGAAAAAAGAAGATTTTTAAGTTATGTAGTACATAGAACTTGAAAAATTAACCGCCGAATTCAAAATTATATTATTATGAGTAGAAAATGTCAGCTACAATTTCTTTTTCGAGTGCAGATGAAGATATAAATTTGTTAATTTGTTACTAAAGCCTCACATTTTGAGTAGTTAATATTCCTCTATGGATTTACTCACAATATGTGAATATTATGACAGTAATATTATGTTGTCGTTAATACAGAAAAGAAAAAGTTATTCATTACTACTGAAAAGAATTCGTATTTAATAATATTTCTCAAATATTAAAGTCTTCAAATCATTGCAGTTGGAAAACTGTTTTCTGGTTGACTGCTAAAGCAAACGAAGAGTTACTTCACTTTTTGCCACTGGATATTGAAAACTACTATTGGGCCAAGAAAAACAAAGCGTGATGCAAAAATTGTAGGATATTGTCTCTTTTATAAAAATGATGACTTGGATTGTTGCAATTTCTGCTTATATATTTTGCTGAAGAACTTTCCTTTACATTTTTTTCGTTAATTTCCATGATATATTTTTAATAATCACGTACACATTTACCTAGTGGCAGATCTAGGAATAGTTCAGAAGTTTAGGATTGAGAGTTAAGTTAATATTTAAAATTTTTTTATTAATTTTTCAACATTTGCATCTTTTTGGATAGTACTTGATTTTCCCTTTTATAAATATTATTTAGATACGCTACTGTATTAACCTAAAATTAATATTTAAACAAACGAGAAATGTCAAATTAGTATGGCGACCATTGTTGAATTTCATAATAACTAATATGAGATTTTTAATTGAGAAAAATGTTGGTGCAACGCAAAAAAATTTAACAGGGTAATAGTTTAACAGGGTAATAACTTTTACATATATTTTGACATAAATAATAGATTTTTAGGTTATGAACTACATCGAAGTTGACAAGTAATCGTTGAATTTTGAAATAAATTTTTTTAAACAACAAAACTTTTTCAAGGAAGCAAGCCAAAGATAGAAATATTAATATTTTGGACAAGCCTTATCAAAAACGAGGTAATTTTCTCAAGCTTCACAATTTTGTGGGCATAAATTTTAAACTTTGTCGCTTATGAAAATGTTTTTATAGGACCGGGCGATGTAAAAATTTTTTTATTTTTTTACATCTTCTGTGGCCGTTATACAATTCCAATATGCAATGATTTCAGCAAGAAACTCACGTCGTGAGATGTTCAAAAATCTAACAAATTGCTACGTTATATTGAAAATAATAAATTTACTCCCTGTGTATATAAAATGTGATTGAAAAAAGACAACTTAGCATGCATTTTTATTAGAAATGAAAATTAACGTGAAAATACACCATTATAAGGGCAGTTCTAACTGCAAAGTTTTGACAATGACAATAGCGTTGCCTTAGCAATTATAAAAATATTAAACTAATAGCCTAATAACGTTATTAAAATAATTTTAACAGAGTAATAGCTATTATGATAATAGCGCTTAATATGCCAATTTTAATAGACGTTGGTGCAACCCGACCTTAGTATACTTATTATGGCTTAGGTAGCATTCAATAGTTTAAAATTTATGCTATTTATTTTAGCATAAAAAATTGATTTTCATTGTTTTACTATTTTGAGACAGAAAAGTGCAGAAGTAAAACGTGACCAAATTATTCCCATAGCTGGAAACCATTGGCCATTTCTAAGAAATACTTTAACTTATGGAGAAAATGAAAACGCAAAATTTATTCTCTAGGCAAAGCCAAAGCGATTGTTTTTTTCCAAATGATCCAAAATTAAGTTTGCCCCCAAAGTAAGTATAAAAGATTTAAATAAAATTGATGAAAACACCCAAACATTAGAAGCAACATCACCTTAGCTTTTACACAAACTTTGGACGTTTACCACATCCAGTGAGAACTTGATTTGAGAATGGACCTAATATATTGCCACAGAGCTTGTTCCAAAAATCGAAATACCTTTGTCAGCTTAGAGATGGTTTTAACCAAAGATGTCTTTACTCTTTTTAGAAGATGACAATCTCACACTGCAGAAAATAAGGAGTTCTTGTCAGTAAAAATGTTCCTGTCGAAGAAAAGAGGGCCTGTAACATTGAAACCAAATTTTTATTTTTTGGAATAATTGATCATGTGTCCTATGAAAAGCTACTTCTGGATTCGTTCTGGAGGGCAAGACAAGCTCACGCCCACTTAGTGCACCAATCGGGCCCATTGTACTACTTCCGGTTTCAGTTACACCCCAATTCTGTCATTCCTCAATAAGCCAGTCCAGCTTTAGGATGAACTTTAGGATCCTGGCAGGCGGAGTGTCCCTGATTCTGGCCAGAAGTCCCCCAACACAGATCCTCTTGTTGAAGTTAACACTGGACAGTAGCAAAGTACATGTACGGCTGTTTCCTCCTCTTCATTACATCTACGACATATTGGGTCTTCTGCATATCTCATCATGTGAAGATGTTTGTTTAGTCTGGAGTGTCCAGTTGGAATCCCTGCAATTACTCCAGATTGACTCTGGACAGTTGAAAAGCTACTTAATTTTGGTAGTGCAAATATCAAATTTTCTTTTAAACTTGCCTTAAGCTAAAAACTTTGTGTCTAAAGCCTTCAAATTATTTCTGTGCGCCGAAATGCAAAATTTCCAATATAAGCCTGCTTGAAAACCTGAAAAACTCAAATTTTAGAGTTAAGCCGGTTTTCAATATAACCACAGAATTTTAAATTCGATCTGCATTCTAGTAAAAAATTAATAATTTAGTAGAACAATAATTTAAATAAAATTAAGAAACTTTCCCAAGTACAATTTGAGTACAATTGTTGTGTCATTCTTATTGATTTGGAACCCCTTTAGACTTTGTATTTGGTCTTTTTCAAATCGTGGGACTTTAAGGAATATAAGTCCGTCAAATTTAAAAAAAAAAATTCTTTTTTGTTTACAATATTTTCTCATAATCTACAATTAACAATTGAATTGTTTTATTTTGTGAAATGATTGTATCTTTGATGTTTTCTTATAAAAGCATTTCATTAGTTACTGTACAAAGCACCGTACGTCAATGCTTTAAAATTAAATATTTAAATTTTATTTTAAATTTGCTAGTCAATAGTTTTTTGTTAATAAACTTCAAAGTATTTCCTATTCAAAATTTATTTATTACATTTACTCCAACAGTTGATAATAACCCTTGCATTTTAGTGAACAAGTTGATTTAAAATAAAAGTTATAGTGAAGCTATTTTAAACTTTTGGGCTTTAAGTTGTTTAAAAAAATTTGGTTCTTCTGTAAAAATGAGTGTTTTATATAATTTATTAGTGGCGCTTGCATCGTTCCTTGTTGTGCTTTATGCTTATATACAATGGAAGTTTACTTATTGGAAACGACGGGGTCTTCCATACCATAAACCACATTTTCCATTAGGTATATATAGCATCTATAATACAAAAGTTACGCACTTTGCAGAACTACTTAAAGAGCAGTATGACTACTTCAAATCAAAAGGTGATAAACACTTTGGAATAAACTTCGGGGCTAAACCAATTTACATTCCAATGGATCCGGATCTTATAAAAAATATTATGGTTAAAGATTTCAATTACTTCCACGGTCGAGGAATGTATTTCAATGAAAGAGATGATCCTCTAAATGTAAATTTGTTAACTTTAAAAGGCCAACAATGGAAAGATAGAAGAGAAAAATTGAGTCCAATTTTTAGTTCCAATAAAACAAGGATGATGTTTGAAATATTTTTGTCTTGCAGTAATAAGATGATTTCCGTAATGAGTAATTCATTATCCAAAAATAATAATACAGTGGATATGAAAGAAATTGCAAGTTGTTATACCACGGACGTTACAACAACGAATATATTTGGACTTAATTGCAATAGTTTTGACGATGACCAAACCGAATTTAGAAAGCATGCGAAAATATTCTATTCCCCACTAACGCATTTTACAAAAATAAAATGGCTTATTGCAGTCAGTAGTACTAAATTAGCCCACTTTTTACGGATTTCGTTAAATGCTGCAGGTGTATCAAATTTTTTTTTCAGAGTTGTTAAAGACATTGTCGAATTTAGAGAGAAATCTAATTTACGCAGACCAGATTTAATGCAACTTTTAATTGATCTGAAAAACAACAATAATGAAGAACTGGACAACAAGAAAAATTTAACAATGACGGATTTAACCGCTGAATGTTACATGTTCTTCAATGCTGGAATTCAATCAACTGCTACTACTATCACATTTTGTTTGTATGAAATATCGAAAAACTTAGATATTCAGGAAAAACTTAGAAATGAAATAAACAAAATTATTGATCGAGACAATGGGATGATTACTTACGATAATATAAATCAAATGAAATACTTACATCAAGTAATGGAAGGTAGGTACTTTTTTAAATCAGAAATTATTGAAAATTTATGTTTTAAATTTTTAGAAACAATTCGAATGTATCCATCCTTGTACATTACTTCACGGGAGTGTTGTGAAGATTACAAAATTCCCGATTCCAAAGTAACCCTTGAAAAAGGAACTTTTGTTGTCTTCCCAATTTACGCATTGCATCGTGACGCTGAATTTTTCCCAGAACCTGAAAAGTTTGATCCAGAAAGATTCAATAAAGCCAATAAAGCAGAAATTCGCCCGTTTACTTTTCTTCCGTTTGGTGAAGGTCCCAGATATTGCATAGGTATAACTAATATTTTAATAGTTTTTAATTGTCACCGAAGCATTGTTTAGTAATTAGTTAAAAATGATATCACTCTTTTTTTTTTTAGTTCTTTTTACTAAAAATTATTATTTTTAATCTTTTTTGTGTTACTTATTTTACAAATTTTTTTTTTTAATTTCAGCTGTTCGATTTGGAGAAATGCAAATTAAAGTTGGACTTGTAGCTTTACTGAGAAATTATCGTTTTACCCTAAATAAAAAGTCCTCCGTATTAAAATTAGAACCTTTTCTGCCTCTGTCGGCAGTTAAAGATCATGCGTGGTTTGATATAGAAAAAATTGAATAGAACTAAATATTTTGCAAAATTTTCTATATATCCTGACAACCACACAATAAATCACAATAATATTTTTATGTTATAATAAATTAGTTTTTTGATGCATATTTGGGGGGGGGGGGGGCTTTTCAGGCATAATCTGCAAACAACTGACTTTGACTATTTTTAATATCGATTAATATCTTTTTAAAGTTAATAAAAAATATATATTATGTACAACAATTCATCAAGGCCCCATATTATGGGATTAGTTATGTTGTTGTTGTTAAAAGTTTAAAATTTTGCAATATAAATTTTTATTTAGTTGGCAATATCAAAAATGGTCGGAATCAAATGTTTGCAAATTTTCCATAAAACACCCCACATGCAAGTTATGGTCTTAATCATGTAAATATCGTAGTGAATTGTACGTGAATCAAATGTGTGTTAAAGTCCCCATATGGTGGTGCTATGGTGCATTAAGGTTCATTTTGTATTAATTTTTTATTATAATTAATTTATAGTAATCCATATTAAACTACATCTTAGTATTAATTTACTGTTTAAACATTTTTTAAAAATGAAGGGTAAAAAAAATGTTGATTTATTTTTGTTAATTATCGATTATAAAATGCTTGTCCTTAACTGTGTCACAATATTTTTATTAGTTTGCCTAATAATCGATTTTAAATTTTTGATTTTCAGGATATTTTAGTTATGATTGGCTGCGCCTTCTGACAAAGCTTTAAAAGGAGTGGGGAAGTTGCATTTGATCTTATTTCGAGTTGGAGTTAACATCTAGTAAAAATGTATTTTTTTATTGATTTCGAAACTTTTTTTAAGTTTTGGTTTATAGCTTAGGTTATAAGTTAGTTAATGTTAAATGGTACAAAATGCCGGAAATACCGGAAAAAATAAATTAACACAATAATTATTCTTATTATTTTAATAATAACACAATTATTATTCTTTACTAGATACTCCTGAATTTATTGCATAGGACCACATCATGTCCTTTAACAATTCAAGAATATCCCCCACTAGTGAGAACTAAAAAACAAATGCTAGTCACCCTTGAAGATTAGAAGAGACATTGGTAGGTACAATATAAAAATAAATAAAAGAAGTGCTATGAGCTACAACTTCTTTTTAAGCACCTGTTGTAAAATAATATTATGATTAATATGATTTTATTTATTTTCACAATAAAGTTTTATTGTTGTTGTGTGCAGTTTTTTAAGTATTTTACAAGCCCAGTATAAAACTTAAAATCCTTATAATAAATAAACAAATTTTTATTTTTAAGAAGTTTCAGGTGAAAGCTGAAAAAGTCTGCGAAAATGAGAAATTGTGTGAGTATTATTGTGGATGGATTAGTTTAAGATTTGAGCTTACGGCACACAATTTCTTGCGTACTTTAATAAAAAAGCGACGTAATTTAAGTATGCACAAATAAATGTATGGTTTTAGTTAACAAATATTTTTAACTTGAATATGTAAAAAGCTCTTAACTATTAAATAATAATATCAAGGAGGGTTTAAGCTAAAAGTTTTTTTTTTGCTAATCTTACATCTTTTTATGTGCATTTTTCAATTTTATCAATACTCCAGGTATTTTCAAAACTGAATTTCTTATCGGAGCACGCACAACGTATTCTTAATAATTTTCATTCATTTTTTTTATGATTTTATTAAAATTTAATTCCATAAAAAAATTTTAATAGACTTTAATTTTTCATAAAAGGCACGTACATTAATAATTTTAAATTAATTTTTTTATCATTAGGTTTAATTTCATTTTTTAATGCATACTTGAAATTAGCAAAAGCTTAGTTTACATAGTAATTTACATAATAAATTCTAAATCGATACCCTAAAAAGATATGATAAAATCGTTAATAACTTTTTATTTGATCTAATGGTAGATATAAAAAATATCACTTTCTAGGTAGAACCTTGTTTATCCGGGCCGACTGGGAATTTTACATCAAAAATAAGAAAATCAAAAAATTAAGAAAAAAAACGCCGCACGGATAAACCGCTTCATTGGCAATCCGCGAACGGATAATTAAGGTTCTACTATACTTCGAAAGATTTTATATTAATATCGCATTATAAATGTATTGACAATATAAAGTAAAAACATTTTAATTATTTATAAATTTATTGTACATTGTAAAAATGTTCATCTTTTCAAGTCTACATACTTTTCTGAGCAACAATGTATGTGATCAAGATCATATACATTGCTTATATTTAGTTATACATTATTAAATTTCTTGATGCAGATACCCTAACTTTTGTATAATTTACCCTGTAGTAAAATTTTGTAATACCATAACATTTTTCTTACAGAAGAGTTCATAAAATTTTCTAATATGCCAAGATATTTCAAAAATTTGAGCATGCTTATATTGCCTTGCATTCAAGAAACTAGCATAAACATCTCATTTTATCACACGTAGTAATTCGAAGTTTATATACCCAATACAAAAGTGTCCAGGCTTTTGTATTTTAACAAAAATGTCTCCATTTTGTTGTACCAATAATGTAATAGGTTCATCTATTTTACTTATTAACTTATTCCTCTATGTACAAAAAAATTGTTTATTTTTTGCAAAAAGGAAAATCGGAAAAATTTAAAATAAAATTAAATAAGTAAACTACGATACAAAAAAAAGAAAAATGTAACTATTGAAAGAATGAACAATTTTCTTAAAAGCTTTCAAACAAATTTTTTTCAAATATTGTAAAAATGCCGATGAATCAGTTGATCGATTTTCAGACAATTATAATAAAATATTTTATTTATTGCTAGAACCAAATATTTTAAGGTTGAAAATGTCGACACGATCAATATTGTATTATATCTATTTTTTGTGCTTAGATTCAATAGTTCATTAAGCAAATTAATTTTTTAATAGCTTGCAACAAACAGAAATAAATTTTTAAAGAATTACTGAAATAGTAGGTACAATAATTATCACGCCCAAGAAATAAATCAATACCATTTTTCTGGAAACTTTAAGGCCGGTTGCACTAAAATAAGTTAAAATTTAACCTCTACGGTTAATATTTATAAATATTAATAATTTTATTTTCCATTGTAATATTGTGATTGTGTGATAATATTAAATATTAGATTTATCCTCATATAGAATCAAAATTGATCTTAAAACCTAAAATCTAAAATTTAAAAATAAACTTATTGAAGAAACAAACCACACTTTGTGGTGTTCTGAACAAAAACGGTTCTGTGGTTTATAATTTTTAACTTACCAATCTCCAGCAAAAATTAAGTGAGTCCTAATGGAAACATCTGAACCCATCCAAGCCATGAGCCTAACTAGAGCTGTAAATGTGCTTTGTGAAAATGTTCAGTATAACAGTCGAAAAGGCTATGTTTTTTATTATTTTCAATCATATAAGATAAATTTGAAAAAGTCTACTGTGTATTCAATTAGTGTAAATACAATTATTTTAAGAAAACTTAGTAATAAAAACTTATTCAAGTGTGTAAATGAAAATTTGTTTCTTTTTCTGATTTTGTCAACAAACTCTTTTACTCTTTTATAGAGTTTTTAGCATTACCAAGCAAGCCTTGTTTATAATTTTACTAAAGAAATGAATCTGGAATCTTCCCAAGTTGTAAACATCTCCAAATACTTGATAAAAATCTTTAAATTAATATGAGAGAGTTTGTAAAAGACAGTATATTATTTTTAATATCATACATACACTCCCTGAAATTCAAACTATACTTTTCTTACAGTTAGTTGAACAGAAGCACCAGAGGCGCTTTTCAAAATCTCACAAGAACCTGTCTTGAAAGCTGGGCATAAAGGTCAATCCCTTTTGAATGTACGCTTTAGTAAATGAAAAATTTAAATTTTAATAGAAAACCTTGTAACCGTTAAATAATAATAAAGTAATCGCCATTGTAAAGAAATAATTATTTTTTAATATTTTAAGCATTGTTTAAGCAATATTAAATTTTAATTCTGTTAAATATTTGTAATCTACTGTAATTTTTCATGAAAAGCACGTATTTTATTGAATGTAAATTAATTTTGATATTCTAAAACTTAATTTCCATTTTTGATTAAAATAATTATAGCAAACTTAGTCCACATAATAATAATATTACATAGACAAAAGAGTTTTTTTTTCTATATTTTATTTCTGATATTATAAAAATTATTAGAATATAATCTAAGGGCACTTATTTTAATTTTTTGAGAAAAAGAAAATAGGGACGATAAATTTTACCTGAAACACTTTAAAACATTTTTATAGCTCTTTGTTCACCTATAACTTCGCAGTTTATCTATTTTATTTATATCACTATTTTTCAATATAGTAAATCACTACCTTATTCCTTTATTTACAAGAAAATTACCTACTTTTTGTGAAAAGAAAATCGGATAAATTTAAAAGAAAACTTAATAAGTAAACTAAGATGGCTGATTCAAAAAGAAGGAAAGGTAAATTGGAAAAACGAACATTTTTTTCTAAAAGCTTTGTAACAATGTTTTACCAAATATTGTAAAAATGACGATGAATCATTAATGGATCGATTTTCAAACAATTATTATAAAAGCTTTCATTTGGTGCTATATAAATACATATCTTTAAATGTTATAAACCATCAATATTACACTATGTAATCTATTTTTTATGTTTTGATTGAATAGCACAATAAATATTGATTTTGCAGTAGTCTGGGCCGATTTGCACAACTTAATTTGAGTAACTTGCGGTCAAAAACAAAAATAAATTTAATTCCTTATTGTTAAAAATTGTTGAAGTAATAACAAACACTTGGTTTTAGGGCCGATAGCATCAAAGTGAATTAAAATTATAACTCTGTAGATACCACAAAAAATTTAAATAAATTGTTGTATTATACAAACAAAACTTTTAAAAATAATTTGTATTTTTGATTCATATTCCCTCGAACGTGGGTGTGTATTTACTAATATACAGTAGCTAATAACCGTTGATTCAGTTACTCAAAAATTCGTAGGGTCAAACTTTTATAACTTGCACATGCCGGAATTTTCGATCACCCTTCACATACTACCCAACTTCCGCTATAAATATTGCCAACCTGCTATTAAAATTCGAGCAGTTAATTTAATAATGTAATGCACAGAGGGCTATAAAATAAACGGGTAAGATATTTGCTATTACCAATTAGCAAACTATTTAACAATTAATGGGTTTTAGGGGCACCAATCTTGTCGTATCAAGCAAATCCGAAGATTACAACGCATCACCATACGCATCTCATTATTGATTTTATAACAATAATATTAAAATTTTATATTTATTGTTTGCTTTTACTGGTTGGTGGTTATTGATTAAGTATATTAACTGTTCATAGACACCATTTTGCAGTTTAAATTGTGACCGCTGACACTTAATTGCATGTCGCGTGTGCGCTGTACTATGTACTTAAAAACCCTTTACTGCAATCACATCCAAGTAATTGGCCATTACAATACTAGACGATTAAAAAATCTTTATTGCAATGTAGCATTTCGATTGCTAGATGATTAGTTATGGAAACGACGTCTGCAGATATTACGAGAGTGACTTTTTTGTAAGATTTCCCTCAAAAGAAAGTCCTTCATAATTTTGTTTCTCATTGTATGAGAAGCACGTGAAAATTTAATGTAGGTATTATTCGCTTTTTAGAAAACCATGAGTGTGAGACTTGTAATTTGATTTCCTTTGACCAATGTGTAAAGTTGACTTTAATTGGGTAGCTTAGATTTGCATGCGGGTCAGGATCTGGAGGTTTTTCTCTATTCATTTTTTGTTTTTACTTACGTGCACCACTTCTAGAGATGGAAAACACGGGTTACAAATGTGGTTGGTGTATGTACAAAATTACATTTTAAGCTTAAATTGATTTGTGTTAATCGTGTTTGAAATTTTTATTCCTATTCGAACTTGCAAAAGAAAATAGAAAATGTTAGCTATATAATTTTTACAAGTGATGTTATTTAAATTAACAAGTAATAAACAAAACCCCGTAGAACTTGGTTTACTTCTGATAGTTGTCGCTAGTGAAACTTCTAATTTGTGTGATCAGCGGCAATTTACACCTTAAAAATGTTCTTTTCTTTTAGGTTACTATTCGTTTGTAATTTACGCCTTTTAAGGACCTACTTCAAATTTTTTAAACAGATAACCTAATTTCCTGGTTAATTGACCTTTGAAAAGATAACTTCTTGTTTCAATCTAATTTTTCCATTTCCTGTGGAATTTATGGAGCCAATGTTGTATCATTGATTTGTTTTGAAGGATATCACAAAGTTGGTGAACTGATAACGTACATTTCCATTTATTTTGTTATAAACAAACAAATTTGAAAAAGAAACTAAAACTTGTTAGTACCAATAACTATTTTAGGACTCATTCTGTCTGCTGATACCAATTCACCTAAAGTTACTTGATGCAGTTGCTAACGAGGGCGACATAAAGAGATATTTTGCATATATAGATTATTTTAACTCATTGTACAGCAAAATGGATTAACATTAAGTAGTTAGTAGTTATAGTTTGCAGTAGTTTTCTTTTTTTGAACGATGTTTGTGTCTTTCATGACACACATAGAGTTTGCTAATTACTCTGCTCACTTTAATATTTAAATTTAACCAAGCTTACAATTTAGCTACGAGCACTTGATACTAATACATCACGTGTGCTTCATTAATAAAATCAATGGCAGATGAAATAAAAAAGTTTATCGCTAAATATCCTGTAAAACTTAGTGTACGTCCTGGAAAATTTATTGAGGATGTTAGGGATCACACGAACTCGAGCGGTTTAAATCATTAGCTTTACGTCACAAATTTCAAGTTTTGCAATAAAAACTGTGTTAGTAAACAAGTCTGAGGGCTCTATAGAATGCAGAGAAATAACTTTTCAGGAATATGTGCTTTTTGTAATTAATTAATTTTTGCGCAACGGAAAAACTTTTTGCTCCTTAATTCATTATTTACAATAATTATTATTACTTTTAGATTAAATTTACTTAATACTTTATTAACATTCAGCTGAACCAAAAAAAAGGGCGCGTTAAATCACAATGTATCTCTGCTTAATCTGTACAACGGTCGAGATTTAAACCCCCACTTTAGCATTTAAAATGAATAAATTCTTCCTTTGTGTGTGTGTGATTTAAAATTTTAAAAACATTCAAGTACGGCTTTGGGAATCTCGAATAAATTCACTTTTGTTCTAATCTGGAGGAAAAGGGATTTTTTTTAAATAATCCAAAACTAGCCAATCGAAGCTTAACATGTTTCACATTATCTAAAATCGGATCTACATTAAACTACTACGAGATTTGCTTAAATTTATTTTTAATACCTAGAGCTGCTTAGTTTGAAATGTAAAATGGGCTTGGATTAAAATATTCGAATTTCAACTAGGAGTATAATTTACTTATTAATAAACAAATTATTGTCAACGAAAATTTCTATTCAAGTACTTAGTTTGAATTTAGTTTCAGACAGCATATCAAAAACTTTTCAGCTTATTAATATTCAGAGCTTACAGGTTATTACTATTAGCCTTAATATAAATAAATTATTGTAATCGCATTAGGAAAAACTTACGGGTAGTTTATTTACAACGTCGCGTCGTCAAGCAGTAACGCCGACGTGGATACCTTAGAAGTCAAAGAACTCCACCACCTTTTATTGGCAGTACGTCACGTTTATGTCAATAAAACAAATTCAAAATAAGAAAGAAGCCGACGCTTTTGAAATATTAAGGGTGTTGTTTATAAACTGAAATAACTTCACACTTTATTTCAAACGATGCATGAAAGGAAAACGTGCAAAAAAGGGAACACAACATTGATTATGTGGTGAAGTAAATTATATAACATGGAAATTTAATTACAGAAATGCTTATGTTTGGTTTACGCGACTTTGTTTGGAAAAATTAAATATAAGCAATTGAGTTTAACAAAACAATTTGCGCAACTGAATGGCCTAGCAACGCGCACAAATAATTTCCGTCTAAATTAAACAGTAGGAATAAGCTATCAGAAATAACATTTCAAAAGCCAAAAATGCAATCAAAAGCTTTTGATGAAATCGTATTTGATAAATTAATTTCGGTACCTGGTATTTGAGCAACAATGTCCTTTGTCGGCTTAACACAACATGCACCACGTGCACCAGCTGCTTTCATGTGTGATTGATTCGATTGATGTAATAAATTAGTGCATCGGCGTCGTATTATAATATTCAATTATAGAATTTCCACAGTTGTGCATATTATTTGTGAGCGAGATATATTAAATTATTTAAAACCATCAGTCGCCAAGGGCCACTTGATAAATCTTGTTTGGGATCATTTCCTCCTGTTTATGTTTGAGTTCCGTCCTTCCTTAAGTTTGGTTCTCTAGTATGTTTTTGTTTTGCTTCAACATAAATGAGATCTTGTCATCCACATAACATTGAGGAAGGAATCAAGCTAAGACGTCCATTATTTAACTTATTTTGCATTATTAAAAATCATTTTATTTTACGAATTTTATAGCCGGGTTTATGCGATACGTTTAATGGTTTGGACGTTTGGTGTGTGCTAAATTTTCCATTTCACGGCTTATATATTTTTAACAGTTCAATTGTATAAATTTTGTGAATTTTAAATATTTCATCGGTAAGGCACTTAGCACCCAGAAAAAATTGCACATTTTATTAGTATTGCACATTTTATTAGTTCTTAATAAAGCATTTGCTGACTTATTTTGTCAATTTTTATTTTTAATAATAACAGTAACAAACTTTTTTTACATTCGAATTCTCATTAACGCAATGACCAAATAACAAAACGTTTCTGGCCATTTTAATATCCATATTCTCAAAAAATAAAAGTTTCTTATTTTTGAATGCGGTGAGATCTAACGCATTAAATTTGGTTATCTTTATCATACTGTCGCATAAATATTCATAATTAATTATAAATTATGTCAATCACAAAAATATACAGTTATTAAGTAGCTGCTCGGAAAATAGAACAATGACCAAGGCTGATTGAGTTTAATATTAAATATTAAGTGTAAGCTTCTGGTAATTGGAACTTGCAAGTTTACATTCGGCAATAAATATGATATTAGCAACATGATTACAATAAGTTAATAAAATATGTTAAAACACTTGCAAGAGTCATTTGCAGTGGAGCAAGTAGAATTATAATTTGACTGTCAGTCCATCTGTTTGTCCTTTCTCCTTATTGCCTTTATTAAAGTTGATCTGTTGATTTAGTGATGCTTAATTTAAAATAAACCACGGGGTTAATATTATAAAAATAACTTTTTATTTGTAAATATGATCAGGAATATCCACTCTAAGTAAATATAAGTCGAAAATTAATAGTGACAAGAATGTCCACGCTAAGGCGTGGAATTAATTTCGATTAATCGATTATTTAATCGATTAATCGATTAATCGATAATCTATTAATATTTTTGAAATAATCGATTAATCAAAAAATCGATTATTTTCGATTAATCGATTGTTCGATTAATCGATTGTTTTCGATTAATCGATTGTTCGATCAATCGATTATTTTCGATTAATCGATTGTTTTCCATTATTTTCGATTGTTTGCGATTAATCGATTATTTGATTATTTTTGATTGTGTGCGATTAATCGATTCTTCGATGAATTTTAATTGTTCGATTATTTTCAATTAATCGGTTGTTTTTGACTAAGCGATTGTTTATTTATGTTATATAAAACGAATATGAAATAGTACGCAAAAAGTTTTTCACAGGAATTTTAATAAAAAAAACCCGAAATGTAAAAAATTGAATAATAGATTAATCAAATTTTTTTTCGATTGTTCGATTGTTTTTGATTAATCTATTGTTTATTTATGTCATATGGAACCAATATGGAGTAGTACGCAAGAAAGTAATTAGATATAGTTTTGGTAAAAAAAGCCAAGGGAGTAAAAATCGAACAATAGATTAATCAATCAGAATAATCGATTGTTCGATTATTTTCAATTCAAAATAATTAATTGTTTTCCGATTGTTAATTTTAACAATCGTCTACCTCTAGCAGGACCGTGCTCATGATATAGTAAAATAAATAATGTATGACAAATGTGAGTTCCACTTTGGTAATTATTGCGCATGACGTCACGTGGTAAGTAAAATTCTGTGCGTAATCATATTTTGAACCAATGATATTATACATATAAATTGCATTTTGATAATTGTTGCGCATGACGTCACATGGATACTACTTAACCTGCGCAATAGCATACCTTATTATTATTATATTATGGAACGTGCCCATGGGGAGATGGGGCAAGCATTTTTTATCCCCTCTACCTCCATTGTGGCAGATGATCACAAAACAAAGACCCCATTATTTTTCAACCGCTTAACGCACAATTAAATATAAGCAAAAAAGAAATTCAAGCATAATTTTCTTATAAATTCTCCCCCCCCTCCTAGTCATACTTATAAATTGTTAGTCACATTTTATGTAACTCTCCCTTTCTCTTAGACCTGGAAGTTTTTTATAAGCTCTGTTCTTTCAGCAGTTTGAAACCATTTGCAACTATCAGACGCATGCGCAGTTTCGAATTCACGTTATGGATTTTAATCTGCGCATACTTATGACAATCAATCGATTGTTTTCGATTAATCGATTAATCGATATAATCGATTGTTTTTACACAATTGATTATCGATTGTTAAATCTAACAATCGCTCAGCCCTAGTCCACGCAGAGACCATTGATATTTTTTTTTATCCCCTTAAAGGTTAGAAGTTATGACATTTTTGTTCGTTAATATTTTTATTTACATTTTTATAACAATGGCCGAAAAAAAAGTTAAAAGTAAAAGTTCGAGATCTTGCAATTGTAAGGACCAAGTCAGCTACCCCTTCTGCATGCCAAGCCAACCTATCGACATAGCCAAGTCGTATGCTTCTTGACATAATCATCTTGACCCACTTTTAACAGAATTTATGGCAGAGACATGCAATGAAAAAGTCAGTTTTTCTAATTCTAGTTTTGAACTTCTTATTCACAGGCAAAAAATTAATGTGGTGAGAAGAGCGTCGTTTTGCTTTAAATTTGAATAACAAGGACAGCCTTTTTTCGTCGCTGAATTATGAAGAGGACTCATGAACCCTTACGGAGACACTGTGATCAAATTACATTGTGAAAATTTTTCACGCGGTTTAGTAAATTGGTAAAGTTGCTAAAGTTGCTCTTCTTCCTGATTAAGACCAATTTTTATTTATGGCATCGAACCTTTTAATAAAATTGGGGGAAAAAAGCATTTGTTTGTGAAAACGTGAGTTTTGTATTAAATTACGCGTCAAATATCCTTATAAATCACACGAGAAGCTTTAATGTTGTCTTATAAAATGTCAAATCTGGTAAATATAACATTAAGGAAGAAAAATGTAGGAAATCATTAACTCGCTATTTAATTTCGTTTCTAGATAGCCGGTCTTTGTTGGTTTTATTTCGCATTAGAAAGAGAATTCGTGGACATCTAAATTTATTCAGCCATGTGACTAAAGCCATAACCATTTCAGTGTCCACAGCTGCTGCGAATGAATGCGTAGAAAATGCAATAGTAGCCCCATATAAACGAATTTAATATTCCAAGCATAGAGCATCAAAATTCTGCTGCTACTCAGAATGTCATTCGTTGGAAAAATGCAAATAGCAATAAGAATGAGTTTTAATTTAAAAATAATATTATTTTAAATTTTCCAACAGAACAAAATTATGAAAAATGCATATCCGAGTGGGTAGTCATCAAAACACTAAGTGGAAACTCAGTTTAGCTGGAGAAACGAAATTAGCAAGAGAAATAAAGATAAATATGCAAAAAAAATTTCCAGGTGTGCAGAGTAAGAAAATGTTGCGTCACGAACTGTTTGGGTCTCGAGAAAAGTAGGAACATTTTAGAATGGAAACGGAAAGAAACGACGGAAATTAAGAAAAGTAGATAAAGCATTTCTCATAAATTTAGTTAAAATTGAAATATGTGCACGCGACACCAATCGTTTATGTTGCACGTGTAAAAGACTTGAACACGTTCTCCAACAAATCACAACCAATTTTAGTTTTAATTTCTTTTAATAATTAAGAAATCTAAAATTCATTTTACGGACGAGTAGCAAATTATAAAATATTTGTGTGTAACGTAGAAAGCGCTCCTCTTCAAAATACCCTAAAATATATAAATTTCTTTGTCATTTTAATTAATTTTCAAGTTTGGTGTTCATTTAAGATAGTAGTAATTAAATTCGACAGGTTGCAATAATGTTCAAACGACGGATATTAATTGTTATTAATAACTGCATATTTCAGTTCGTTTTTAATTACATTCCGCCACAAGGTTCTTAATAAAGGACTGTTTAGGCGAATGCTCGAAGCGAGAAAACTCCAATAAGTTACCATTAGTGAACTTGTGCCTAATACGTGACTAAACTTACCTTTAATTATCTTTAGAATGAATAATTGAAGAAATTATTTTGATAAATTTAAAACTTTGCCTTACGGTACCTTCACCAAGTTTATTTTTTGAAATGCAAAAAATTGTCAAACATATCTACGCGGTATGGCAGTTGTTTCAAAAGCAATTCTTTATTGCTTGGAAAACAAGGGAGCCTTGCTGGTTTATTTTCCGGGGAATAATTTTAAAAACGTGTTGGTGAAAGCAGATAAGCTACATTTTGAGTGTTTTAAAAAATAACTACGCAATAAAAAAATTTAAAAAGCCACTATTACAATGTGGCTTTAAAATTCATAAATAAATTTGGATGATTTCATCCACGATTGATCACGAAATAATCGTTTCAATAAAGTTTTGAAACAGCAACCAATTTTATTTATTAGTTCGAAGAGGGCAGTCAAAATGCGGCGAAGCTATTCGTTACTATGAGTAAATAATATCGCGGAAATACAGCCAATCTAAATGAGCTAATCCCAAATCTCTAGCCAATTTCTGAAGCTCTTATCTGATTCCAAGTGTGTATACGCAATATGTTTTGAGGTTATCAGTCTATATAAGAAAAAAAGAATTATGATGAAAGCTGCAGAAGAAAACTCATTAATTTTGGCGTCTTTAAAGTTATATGATAACAGACAAAGTAAACTTAATTTTACTTTTTTGGTTTCTATTTTAGACCTTATGGGAAACTTCCAAAATTGTGTTTATATATAAAATGTTAACAGAATTATTTGTTCTTAAAGTTTTATTAGCATATTATCGGAATTTAAGTTTTGTTAAAATTGATCTATTAATTTTCTGTGTGAACCAAATTTAATTTTTAGAGGGCTTTTGAAGTTTCTTGCTAGGCTTCGTTAACTTTGTAAAGTTTTGCATTTTTTTTAAATGGTAATAATTAACGGTTTTCTGAAAAACGTCAAATATACGACAAAAAATCAATTCTTTGAATTATTAACTTTTGATATTCTTATTGTGCTCTGAATCTAAATCACATTTTCCAGTACATTGATCAAATGCAATAATTTCCTATTTATTACCGTTTTAAACTTGATTAAATTATCCTGATATAAAAAGAAATGCAATTTAGAAACGATTTGATTTACGTAGATATTAATTACAGTCAGCTATATTATTCCAAACGCAAGTTTGTACCGCTAGAAAATGATGATTTTTTGCCATTGTTATGGTTATAATGGTTATGATTGTACGTATGTATATCAATGTTGGTTTTGTTTTTAAAATTTCTGAATATTGAAAATTATTTTTTGTTATTTTTATTTCGAAATAAAAAACAGCAAGAAATACAAAACATAAGAAAGGCGTTTTGTTAGCATTATGTGATCAGTAGCGTAGCTAGAGGAGACTTAGAAGGACATAACACACCCTAGAAAATAAAAAAACCATTTTAAAAAATGTGATAAAATTCAGTACAAAATATATGTCGTTTATTTTTTCACTCTCGTACCCCCCCCCCCCCCCCGAGAAATGTAGACCATCGAAAAAATATGTACACTAATTCACAGGATTGTTACTAATTCCTAAAAATTGTACACCAAAATTCTTCTGCGAAATACCTCTTGGTACCCCTCAGACCACCATTTTTCACTCCCATTTTATTATATATTAAATACATCGCTTCGCAATAAGAAGCTACAGTTTTCTTTAGCAATCCAGAGTAGGTGTCCTCCTATATGTAATGTAAAAACGCATTTCGAATATTATTGTACGATCTTATGGAGATATGTGATTCGATTTGCGTTGTTTTGACAAAATGTGTTACACTTTCGGACACTTGCAGATATCATTTTTAGCTTACTAACAACTATTTAATGCTCAGTTGTTCAGTCAATCAGAGGACAACTCTCTTTTTTATTTTCTATTTTGCTTCATAAATCCCTACAGTGTCCCGTCAAGATTTCCAAATTTTTAGTTGCATTGTTTTTATATATTTACTAAGAGGTCCAGCTTCTTTTGGCAGCGTTGACCTCTTTTGAATGTTAGAAGTGCTGATTCGGCTTTCTGTCTCACCCGTTTTGCAAAATTCTTATTTTTAGTCACTAATTTATGACAAAATCGTGATAAACTTTTGAACATTATTTCCATAAAACCTGTTTTTAGTGCTTATCTACGTCATATAAGGTGTTCATGTGTCAAATTTCGTGCTTGTGGACTCAACGATTTAGGCTGTGCGTTGTCTGTCAGTCAGTCAGTCACTATCATTTTTTTATTAAGTAAGTTTGTATCTTACACAATAATAAATATTAATAATAAATTTATAAGCCACAGCAATGGACTTTATAAAATAAAAACTGAAAAACGTTAAACGCTTTTTAAAATATTTTACCCCCCCCCCTCCACGTCCCGTAAAGTCTGTATGACATGATGCATAATTTTACATAAAATGTACATGTAAATGGTAACTAGCCAATAAAACACGTCCAATGACTACTAATACGTTCTTTCTATTGGTTAGGTAGAATTTTTTTTCATAGCCTCTGAAATCAAATAAAAACTTTATACTTAAAACAGAAGCAGATATTTTGATGTTAGATGGAGTAAATTAGCAAGTCATAGTCATCAAATTAAAATATTTGTAAGTAATAACAAAATTGACTATAATACACATATCTAATAGAACGAGAAGAGAAACAGCAATTATTATAAAGGATGATATCAAAACTATTCACAGGCTGCAAACATCGTTACAGAAGAAATAAACGGACTAATCCCAATCACTATATCAGCAGTTTACTGCTTTCCTGGACACAAAAAATCAGTCATAAAAAATATCAGAATTACTTCAATTCGATGGGTAATCGTTTTTGTTGCTGGGAGGGACTACAATGCTAAACATACATACATACGTGTTGAAGTTCAATATTAACAAACTCGAGAGTTCGACGGTTGCGGTGAACAATGCAGTCTAAAAACTTGAATCACTGTTTCACCTAACAACCAGCATACTGGCCTACAGACAGAGAAAAGCTTCCGGCCGTTTTGGACTTCTGCATGGTCGGAGGTATATCACCGAACTATATTACAATAGAGCCAAGATCTGAGCTCTTCTCAGATCATCTTCCGGCCTACTGCAACATGGCGTTCTCTTGAAAACTGAATACGCCCTAAACAAGACTGCTTAAAATTTAACAAAAACTATCCAAGAAGTAGCTTGGAAAGTCACCCCAACGAAGCTTAACAAGAAAGAGGTGCAGTACTAAACTGCCCAAAGCGTTTATTTAAATTGAAAACAAAATAAAAAAGCATTGAGAAAAAATGGCAGTCCACCCAGCCACACACAAACAAAAACAATTGCAAGGTGAATAAATACCTCAAAAAACTTCTAAAAGATTTTAAAAACCAACATGTACGAGGTTACTTAAGTAAGCTGGTGGCAACTGAAGCACCTGACTATCCGCTCTGGAATGCAACTAGAAAACTCAAAAGAAGGCAACAATCAATTCCACATATAAAAACCCTAAGAGTGGTCAAGAACCAACCAAGAAAAAGCAAATACCTTTTCCAATCGCTTGCTGAAGTCTTTACCCCTATCCAAACAGAAAATACCAAATGATGACGACAACATCAAAAAATTTCTTGATATTTGCTTCCAAATGAAACTACCGATAGAAAAGATCAAAAAAAGTAAGATTGAAACCTCTATTAAAAACACCTAATACTGATCAAATCTCCAAGTTTGGACCTCATAAACGCAAAAGTTTTGAAAGAACCACCAGAACCAGCGATTGGATCTATTATCACAATCTATAATTATATCCTAAGACTGGGCTATTTTTCTGTACAATGGAAGCTAACCCAAATTATTTCAATACTAAAATCCGGAAAACCATCAAGTAAGTAGAACCACATAGTTCCATCAATTGTTATTTAAGAGGGGCCTTTAATTCGGAGACTTTTAATTCAATCAACAGATGGCGCTGACGGTGCTCAATATTATACAGTTTTTATATAGAACATGGAAGCTTTTGTTTTTAAAATATAGTAAATTCTTTGAGATAATAGAATTCTATAAACAATTTTCTTGGTATTAAGCTTTTTTGGCTTCATAATATTAATTTATTAAAACACAATTCAAAATTAAAATTTGATTATTTTTTTATAAGTGAATGTGTTTTGACATACTCAATTTGTTATATTTTAAATATAAAAGCTTCCAAGTTCTGTATACAAATAGTTAAGTAAGCGCCATCTGTTGATTGAATTAAAAGTCCCTAAATTAAAGGATTTTCTTAAAATATAAAAATATCTTCCACATAACTTATAACGTATTCTTATCTTCCCCTCAAAAAAAACGCGGTCTGCGTTAAACCAAAATTAATAGATTAAAAAATCCACTGACTTTGTTTATTTTTAAAGCAGGACCAATGATCATCCGGCCTGCTACTGCAATAGCGGTACATAAAAAATTACTCTTAAGTGATGCTGGAGTAATTTGCGTCATTATACAGTTTCAAATAGCTTCAAAATTAACGCAGTCAGAGAGTAATCTTTAGCGTAATCCATTCCACTCCTGACTACATGCCACAAGAATTACATAAAATTTTATCACAATTCTTAGAAATTTTCATACAAAAGAGGTATTACTCACGCAGAGGTATCCCTCCCTTAAAAATTACAGTGTAGCTATTATAAATCTCTTCAAAATGCGATAAAATAAAAACCTTCTTATGATCTTCTTTTCTTATGAAGAGCCAATCAGCATCATATCAAAAAATATATGAACATAGGCTCTATGTTTGTAGCCCTGTTTGTAACATGCACACTCGCACCTCCAAAGACATTTTTCAAGAAATTTAGATATTAAAATAACTCTCAAATTCGAAAATTTGACACCAAGAGAATTCTTCAGCAAGAGAATTCGACACGCAGAAAATTTGATACGCAGAGAATTTGCCATCAAAAGAATCTGATACTCGGAGAATTTTTCAGCAAGAGAATTTTTGCTTCCAAGAGAATTTACCTCAACTAAGAGAATTTGATACTACCCACAGAATTTGCCTCTAGAAAACAAATTACATCACAGTAAAATATCACTTTTTAAAACTCAAGACTAATTACCAACTGATAAAGCAGATGTTAACGGGAAATTATTAAAAATTTGAAATTTTTATAGTACATGAAAAACGTTCAAGGTATAAATCAGAAATTAATTTCAATAACATTCACGTGCAAAGCAATCCGCTTGTATCGGAAATAAACTAATACGCAGTTGCAAGGAAATACGAGGTGTGTGCACAAATTTTGTAAGGTAAGTAATAAATTTACAAAAATTCGTTAACTTCAACCCGGTGCTTTTAAATCTTATCTTTATAATTGATTTTTCTTAGTAAAGTATCGGGACAAGATATAGCGGCTTTTTGATGTCATCAGCTTTGGAGTTCCGCAAGGTAGCGTCTTGAGCCCCATACTATTTTTGATCTATACAACTGACCTACCAACAAACATCAATACATTTAATGCAACTTTTGCCGGAAGCACAACTATTCTGCCCTTAGATCGCGATGCGACGATTGCATCAGCCTGGTTACTGGCGCACCTAAACGAAACTGAGATCTGACTAAAGAAATGGCGAATTAAGGCTAATGCCCAAAAGTTACTGCATGTGACATTCACAACTTGGAGAGACACCTGTCTACCCGTCAAACTAAATGGAAGAATTATTCTTCCAAAAGAAAATGTCAAATAATACCTTGGTGTACATCTTGATCAACTTCTGCGGTAGAGATACTCCCAACTTGCAGCTTTCACTGGAAAACAAGGTATTTATATATTGTCGTATAATTTTTGGATGAAGAAATTTATTTATTTATTTTAATTTTATATTTTGATTTTAAAAATTAAAAGTTGTTACGCCTAAGGTGTAATAGCCAAGGTGGGAGAAATTTTTAATTTCGGAAAGGACTCGCGAGCGATCCACGGAGCTGCAAGGTCGCAGTTTTGGGAAATTGCGAGATTAAATGTAAATTTTGAATAATAATAAAAGTTGAGTGAAACAAAGTTTTCTTGAGTGTCTTTATTTCTTTTAGTAAAGAAGAAGATTGAGCTAAGCTGGTGTAATAATATTACCGTTAAAATTTTATGGGCTGGTTTTATCTACTACATCTTTGTCGCATGCAACGTGGGGCATATGGTGAATATTTGTAAGAAGTGGAATTTTGTAAAAAGTAGATATTCACCACAGAACCTACCTTTGACCCTGGGATTGAGTCGATAAAAAATGAGTAAGCAAATAGATGAAAATTTTATGCTGAGGTTGGAACAGATGTTTCAATCAATTAATCAAAGGATAAACCAAACTTTTGAGCATATGAGGAAAGACTTTCGAGTAAACAAATTAAGTGAATCATTAAAAAATGAAGGGCTAGAGAAAATTACTAATACTGTCAAAGAATTGGTAAACGTTCAATGCATTTCTATAGTAGAGCCAGTTACAGAAAACGAAATAAGGTGTCTTCAAGATGACATTGTCGAAAAGAAAGTTTGTAATAAAGAAGAAACTATTTCAATTCAAGAGAGTATAGAGGTTATGGAAAACTTAATTAAAACTGGAAAACGTCATGACGGCATCACGATAAAAAAAGTCCGAAATTTAAAAAAGAAAACAAGAAAAATTCGATGGGAAAAGTTCCAACATAAGAAAACAACAAATTATGCAAGAAACCGTGAGAGTAATAAAATGGAAAAATTTAAATTTAAAACGAGGAAGACTCCTGGCAAGATAAATTTGGCAGTTAAGAGGACAAATAAAAACATTACTCATAAAGCGGAAAAGGATGAAGAAGGAAACAAAAAATCTTTAAACAATGAAAAGAACTCAATTTCCAATTCGAAAAAAATCAATCTAAAAATTGATAAAATTTTAAAAAAAGTTTTGAAGTTAAAGATTGTGAATAAAGAAGAGGGCGAGATTCAAGAAGAAGGGCGAGTCGTCCTGCAAAAGTGGGTATTTCACAGAGCAAGGTGGAAGGTGGTATTAACCATGAAAATATTTTGTGAAGAAAAGTAGGGAGGATATTGAAAATAATTAGAATAACTTAGCAAAGACTTTGGTAAATGATTTGGATATTTGGAAGCATGAAAAGAAAAATAACATAAATTCGTTTAAAAGTGCACATAAAAATTTAATTATTTAACAAAATTTTAATAATTCTAACAAATAATGATAAGTACAAGAAGATAAATACGACCTTCAACTAAATCGCAAGATAAAATGGAGAATTTAACAAAACTGAATAAAAGAAAGTTTTCTAATAATAAAATAAAAACTGAATTTTTATAAAATTATTATTTACATAGTGGGGTAATAATAACATTTGATAGCGAAGATTTAAATTGTATATGAAGCTATGGATAATTGAATGTTTAAGAATAAAATTGAAGTTTCGAAGAAAATTAATTGCTATGAAAAATTATTTGAAGTTTTATGAGAAGTAATTTTAAGGAATGAAGAATATATAAGTATTGAAGAATTGTGTGGAAAGTTAGGGGATGTTTTTAATGGTAGATGATACAAAGAGTTCGAGTTTGAAGTTTATTATTGATAAAAAACTAAATTAATATAATACAAAAATAAAATTTTATAATGGTGAAGATTGGATAAGAAAATTCAATTAAAAATTAATAATAAAATTAACGTAGCTATAACTGGTACGAAAATATTAAAAGTTATCATAAATCCACGATACGAAAATTTGCATTTAGAAAATTATGAACTATTATTTGAGAATTAGAAGCTTTGTAGAAGTTGAAGAAAATGTGGTCTGATTCATCAAAACATTTAAAGAAGATTGTTAAGATTAGTGTTAGAAAATTGTGTGATCTATTTAATTAATTGGGTCATAGAGTGATTCATGATTGTAGACATTTTGAAAATTAATGGGGGGTTGTAAATTTGATAAACCTGGTTAAGTTTAAGTAATGATTTATAAAAATTTAGTGAGAATAGTGTTAAGAGGAGATGTTTCATTGGGAGGATAGCTCCAAATCTATTAAAAATTAATTTAACTTGATTAAGTTTGTTTTAAAACTTTCATAGTTTTGAGTTTTTTTTTAAATATGAATTAATTGCCTCTGTAAATTTGATTGGCTTAGTTAATAATAATTAGATCCCTTTGTAAATTTTTGAAATTATGATTCTAAACTTGGATAGGTTTTGTTCATCTAAAAATATAACTTTTTTTTATAGCTTTCTCCAATTTCTCAAGAATTTGTCCAAACCTAGGGAGGAGATGTCGTATAATTTTTGGATGAAGAAATTTATTTATTTATTTTAATTTTATATTTTGATTTTAAAAATTAAAAGTTGTTACGCCTATGGTGTAATAGCCAAGGTGGGAGAAATTTTTAATTTCGGAAAGGACTCGCGAGCGATCCACGGAGCTGCAAGGTCACAGTTTTGGGAAATTGCGAGATTAAATGTAAATTTTGAATAATAATAAAAGTTGAGTGAAACAAAGTTTTCTTGAGTGTCTTTATTTCTTTTAGTAAAGAAGAAGATTGAGCTAAGCTGGTGTAATAATATTACCGTTGAAATTTTATGGGCTGGTTTTATCTACTACAATATACAGTGTGTTCACGAAAAGTGGTAACAGTGAATAATTCTTAAATATTACAAGATACAAAAAAAAAGTTTAAATAGTTTTTTATTCAACTCCAAATTTTCTATTGGAAACTGTCAAAGTATATTTTTTTATACTTCAAATTCAACCGGAAGTAAACATAAATTTTTTTTTTCAAATGGCAACATGTTTTTTATTTAACATTTTTGTAATCTGCAATTTTTTCTCTATAAATACATATAAAATTTTCATAAGGTTACATAAGAAAAATTTCGAGAAAACACAAGATTTAAACGAACAATAATAATTTACTTATTATTTACACATAGGTATGTAGAGTGCCATGAAAAACAAAACATCACGACACCAAAAACACAACATTTTATTTATCTGATAAATTTTTCAAAATTACCACCGTTTTGTTCAAGATATAATGGTTCTAATTTTCGCAGAAGTTCTGGCAATTTGGTGATAATTGATAGATGCTAAATTAATTTTGATTTTTAAATTTTTTAAATTTAAAGATGGATTTGCCTAAACTACCAATTTTAAATGACTCCATAGAAAAAGTCTAATGGTGTCATATCATAATAATGGTGTTTTGTTTTTCATAGCACTCTACATACGTAATTAATAAATTATTATTGTTTGTATAAATCTTGTGTGTTCTTGAATTTTTTTTATGTAACGTTATGAAAATTTTATATGTATTTATAGAGAAAAAATTGCAGATTACAAAAATGTTAAAAAAAGACATGTTGCCATTTGAAAAAAAAATTTTATGTTTACTTCCGGTTGAATTTGAAGTATAAAAAAATATACTTTGATAGTTTCCAATAGAAAATTTGGAGTTGAATAAAAAACTATTTAAACTTTTTTTTGTATCTAGTAATATTTAAGAATTATTCACTGTTACCACTATTCGTAAACACACTGTATATAAAGTCATCATAATAAAACCAATTTGGACACATGGCATCATATTTTTTATCTATTGCTTTCGACAGATTGTAAAATAAATGGAAATCAAATTAAAAACAAAGTCTTTGGTTATAAGAAAGATATACGATATTAAAAATAATAATTATAAACCTTTTAAGTCTTTACTTCTAAGAAAAGTCTCTATTTGCAAGATCTGCTTCAGGGTTTTACAATTTAATCCCATCTTTAGTTGCGAGAAAGAAAATTAGTTAAAAAAAATAAAATATAATTAAAAATACTTCAGCTTTTACATTTACATATTTTTTTACCAGAGCTCACCTCAGCCGTGGGTTGAAGCCGCTGTATTAAAAATTGAAACAAATTTTTACTAAAAATTTTATTAACTAACCACAGGAATTTAAGTTTCATCAAAATCGATCTATCAATTTTCGCTTAATTAAAATAGTTTGAATTTAGTTCGCAAAGCCTTCCTGTAAATATAGCTAATACAAAAAATCGTGTAGCGTTATTCGAGTAGCGTAACGGTAAACTTCCACGTGAAAATTGCAGCTTAACGCTCAGTTGCAACTGCAGCTATTTGTGTGATGGGACATATGGGAAAGCTTCACCCCCAATTGGGTGGCTGAGTGTGCATAAGTAAAATTGCCTTGGAAGTTTTTCGCAGAAAGTAATTTACAATAAATTAGTGTAACTGTATGTAGAATTAGACAGACATCTCTGTAGGTATTGTTATTTTTGAAATCTCAAATCAGCACTTTGATAGGTAAAGCAATTCAAAAAGTTTCACATAAAAGCATTATTGTTGTTCTATCAGAAAATCAGTTTATTCAGCTATTGGATGACAACAAAACACTAATAAAAAGAAAGAGAACAAAATACGCAGACATCCCGAGTCGAATCAAATACTCCATCTAAAAGTTTCGATTCCGGAGAGTTTTGAATTTGCTGAATACAATAACTATGTCAACTTTCCGGTCAACCTCCGCTTTATTTACAAAGCAACTTGTTTTTAGCAAACTCGATATGTTTTTACTTTTTAGAAGTTAGCTTTGTGCATGATTTCTTTATTCCACTATTCAAAATTTTGTAATAATTTATAAGCTAAATTTAATTTAAGAAACTGCCCTCGGCAAACAAAAATATTAAAAAGTTGCTTTTAAAATAATATCAAACGCATAGCTCCTAGCGAAAGTGTAAATATATGACCCGTCTAAATTTTACTTTCATATTCACTACCAATCCTTTTGGAGTTATATGAATTTTTTATACAATGCATTATCACTGCTTTTAGAGCCATATTAAACTTTTATACAATCAATATTTTATGCAGCTTTGTGAAAACTTTTAATTTTAAATTCAGAATTGCTGTACGAAATTTATAATTTACAATAACTTGATTAAACGGCAGCACTTTCTTAAATAAACACATTTAACGTTTAATTGACCCCTTTAAGGGCTAAAAAGAAACTCAACTCGAGCAGTAGAAGCGATATGAAATGTGAGTAACTATCTATTAAAGATGTTGAACAAAAGAACTGAAAAATGTGCGTTTCTTGTTTAGAGTTAAGATTCTGTAGACGTATAAAGGAAAAGTCAAGTCGGGCAAGAATAAAAATGACTACACATAAAAATACTAACATGCTGCCGCAGACGCACAGTTGTCTACAATTTGAACTCAAATAACAGAATACAAATTACAAAATATACTCGCATCCAGTCAAGGTGTCACACCGATTGCCAAAAAATTCTTTTTCTATTTCTAAACCTACAATTTTTCAAAATCTCACGACAAAATATAAAAAATTGGAATTTCTTTTAAACAGCTTCATTTATATTTTCCATAAGTAAACAGCAACCCTCCAGTTATTTATATGAACTGCAAATTGCAAAAGCGGACGGAATACGAACACATCGTACAATATTATCTTTGGAAAGATAAATTCAATTTATTGTCATAGTTTCATAATATTGTTTGTTGATAATACATATTTTACTTTTGGTTTCCCAGTGTTCTTTACGCTTATCCTAACGATTGTATGGAATATTAAAGCGTAACGATTTTTTGATCCCCCAAATAATAATAAATTTTGGAACACTGTGAGTCACTTTGTATTATTCAAAATTATTGTAAATACTTTTATAAAATATTTAATATTACTTAGGTACATTTTCAACATTACACTTAATTAAATAGGTAAAATGATATTTAAAAAATTACTTGCTTCCAATTATGCTTAAACTAATAGAGAAGACATAAAAAATGTTTTTTTTTAAGAAACATACAATTCATATATTTTTAAAATCTTTCTCCAATTGCATTTGTTTACGTATTGCCAATCAATAATACAATCAATGATACAAAGGATTCACTCCAAATCCAAGATTTACACCTAAAATGGCGTGAATCCTTAAGCGTTATTCCTGAATTGACTGATTGTTCAATCCGCAATGGTATTTAAAATTATTTTAATTTACACAAATATTCTAAATTCTTTAGTCAACATCTGAGGATTAAATGGAAAAAAATATAACCAAAGTTAAATATAAAATGGAAGGCTAAATGCACTTCAAACGTTATGATAGTAATATCGCACAATTACAAAAAATACGTGACAACACTTCACAAAAATTTGCAGCACAAATTCGTTACTAAAATTGATAGTACTTAGGTACATATTTTTGTAAAATAATTGTTTTTACAGCGTAACAAACGTGAAGGCACCTGAAATAACTAAAACTCAGGCTGGAAGGCTGTGTGGTTTACGCAATGGTTATTAAAGTTGGCATGACGAATAAGTAACAGTGAAAATGAGTACTTTACGATAGTTTTGCTAACTAAGACCCATTATTATGTAACCCAGGCAAACCCAAAATACCACGATACTTTAAAATAAAATGATGCCGTCCTAAACTAAAATTACTTAAGTAATTTAATGTACAATTTACAAAACTAACACTTAAGAGGAGGAACACACTATAATAATGCATTTGGCTCATTCAAATTTAAGACAATAAGAGAAAAATTAAATTAAAACAAGAATCAACACGTTTACAGCCAAATGCAATTTAATTTTTGTAAAAAAATGTTTAAAAATGATTTTAAATAGAATTTCATTCTCATAAAAAATTATGTAAAAATTCGTAAAACGGAATATATAAAAACTTGGTTAAAACATCTTTTTTGTTAGTTTCATTTTTCTCTCGACGACGGTAACCTTTTCGTCCTTAACCTTTGTAGTATGGGGGTAGTGCTATAAGTACCTATTAAAATGGGTGTGTAACCAGGGGGTCTGGAAAGCACAGAGTACTTTCCAAAAATATTTTGAAAAATTTAAACTACTTTAATCAGAATCTTTGCTTTCTCTGTATTGCTTTGTAAGGTGGAAGTGTAGACGTTGATAAAAGCGAAAACAAATAAAGTCCAAGCATTTGAGATGTGATTGTATTCTAGACCTCGGTTCCTAACGTGGGTTCCGCGGACAAGTTCCCGGGGTTCCGCGAAATTATTTATTTTTGAATATTTTTTTGATTTTTGAAAATATTATTTTGAAAAAAAATAAAAAATATATTGTTTTTATTTAAAATTTAAATTGCAGGGTCTTTTATTTGTAATCGTTTGATGTGGAGTTCCGTCAAATTTTTGGGATTTGGTAAAGGTTTCGTTGCCTTAAAAGTTTAGGAACCCCTGTTTTAGAATATACTGGGTTTTGGGATAGAACATGTGACGAACTGTGAAATGCTCAAAACTTTGGAGACAAAACCGAAAATAATCAACATTATTTCTAGTATAACGCATCCTGCAGAACGAGGTAGCCGGAAAAACAGCAAAAATAGAACAAGAATTTCATGGTTAAGAAGTCTTAAAATATAGTATTCTATGACCGAACGGCAGTAAATAAAATCAAAAAATATGCACCTGAAGAAGAAGAAGAAAATCAAAGTCATACTTAATTTTTTGACATTTTTAAAAGTTTTTTCACTTTCTAGGTTAGGCTAAACATTTTTTAACGTAGACTAAGCTCTTACTCTTTAAGTTTTGAAATTAAATAATATTCTGCCAACAAAAAAGTGCCACATAAAGAGATATTAAGGTTTCCATTATGACTGACCATGATATAAATTTTAGGCAGGTATGGGCAAGGAAGAAAACTTAGTTTTCCACCAACGGACAATTGCTTTCTCCCTTTCTCTTAGAGCTCATAAAAAATGCCCTTGTGCCTTTTCTTATTTCAAAATGTTTTTTTTACAAGGCAAAACCGAGATTTAATAATTTAATCACAAACTGAAAGTTATGAGCTTTCTTAAGCTATTTAACTTTGACAAATTAAATGCATTTGTCAATCACAAATAAGATGTTCCCTCATGCAATATCCTTACCATGGGAAAACAAGGATACCTGGATGACGTAATTAAATTTCAAAATTAAAATACAAACGGGCGTTTAATAATAAAATTATTAAATTCTAGTCATTCCAGCACAAGGTTACAAAAATTAGAAAGTTTTTACAAAAAATATAATTAATTTACATATATCATTATTTAATTGAATAAGCGTCTGAGAATTTGTATCAAAATTAGGTTGTAGGTTTGTATTTAAGACGCTAAAATGCAAATTTTACAATTGAAACCTCAATTAATTTTGAATAAGCATATATTAAGTATGATAATTAGCAGTGACAGAAGGTCTTAAACCTACCAGTTTTTTCAAAAATTAATTTTAAAACTTCGATTTTCACAGTAAATTTTAAGCCAAGTCGCTTGTGATTGGTGAATTCAGGCATTCTGTCGTCAGTCCGTGTAGATTAAACTAGTCTAAGCTTTGCGCAGAAAGACAATAACCGGACCGACATTTGCATTGGGATGCTTCAACAGTGCACCCCGAGCGAAATTCATAGGTTTTAATATTAATGTGCCGGAAAAATGGCTTAAAGCGCTCGAGCGCAGCGAGAAGTGCTTTAAGTCAATTTTTTCTTGCACAACCACTGTTCTTTTAGAATCTACGCTAACGAGTTTCACCTCTCAGAGATCCAAAAATGCCAAAGACCAAGAATGGCCCTAGCGCCCGAAGGGTGCTGAGGATCAATTTTGATGAAAACCACCATGGCACGAGAAGGATCCACGCGAAAACGTAATAACCGTACGTTAAACATTGTGTACGATGAAGTTAGAAAATTTTCATCAGTCGGACTCTTTCGTATGAGCTCACACGTACCGACAATAGAATGCATTGATTAAAGTTTTTAAAATCGATTCGTTACAATTCTATGAGACAAATTTTGTTGTGCTCTGTAGATTTTTCTGTTGAATAAACTGCGTTGTGCATTTTTTATTGTGCAGACTAGCAGTAAGCAATAAAAATTTTCTCGACGAATTATGGCTTACCACACCCTAGCAACCGTCTAATAAATCTAGTTGTCCCTTTGTCAGAGTTTTCAGAGCAAAGTGTACCTTTGAGTGTAAGGGTTGGTACAACTCACTAAAAAAAGCAGGCAATGTTTCTTTTAAAGATAGGAAATAGGGTAATAATGACACTGAGTTAGCAACAAATCAAAATAACGGTGAGAAACGAAACTAAACAAAGTTACTCTAGTCGGGTTTCTGGGAGTACAGAAAAGAAAGTGAAATTTTAAATGTATTACATTTATCACATGACGTTCTTTCTAACTTGAAGGAAATGTAATATTTTTTGCTATTTTACATTTTCTATTTCTTTGTTGGAAACTTCTACTTAAATTTTAAATGTGAAATTCAAAAAGCAAATTTTACATGTAGAATTAAAAACAGCACTCAATCAATTTGAAAATCTCCAAAAAGTCAAAACAAAAAATCCTATTACTTAAGAGCTTACTTTTCACGCGCAAAACGTAATATTTCTAATGCATTGAAAATGTATTAAAATTTAAAAGCTCCGCGTTCAAGTTACAAAAAATACAAATTAATTTGTGTGTGTAGGCTTTAAAAAATCCCTTAATGGTATCTGTCATCTTTCACAAAAATTTTTCGCAGCAAGTAATTAATCGTTCTTTTCTAAAATTGGATTTAGAGCAATGTAAAATATGTGAAGCTGGATAATTCTTATCACACACTTCCATTTACGTACAACCAGCCATTTCTCATTTGATATTCTCTTTGATTATTCAGTTGAATAATTTCTGTAAGTCTCGAGACTTTAGTTGTGTTATTATCTTTCTGGATTTTATTTTGAAAATAGAGACCCTTATAATCGTGCAGCTTAGCGTAATGCAAACTTAATCCTTGACGAAATTTTAACTTTTTTTCAAAAGTTCTTTTTGCATTTACCGTCCAAAGCGGATTACTCTCAAAACGGATTTAATTAAAAATACAGACGACAATAACAGTGATACAATTGGTTCAGCGGTTAGTGGTTAATTTTTTAAAACAAAACTACAAAGCAATAGTAAATTACGAAAATTTTAAAATCGGTACAATGTAGAATTAAAATTTTATCTCACAAGTTAGTGGGATCGCTAAACAAGTAACGTATACGCAAAGCTGCAACAGGATACCAACAGAAATCCTTGATACACTACACCGAGAAGTAAAGATCAAAACGAGTGGTGAATAAATAAATATAAAGGAAACAAAATATCACTTTTGAGTTACAGCAAAATAGAGCTGTAAGTTTTATCGTTAAAATTTAAAGAATTTAAACTTTTCAAATATCATTTTCCAGTTACAGTTACACAAAAATCGTCTACGGAAACTCATCAAAAAATCTCGACAGATTTGCACATTAAAAGATGAATGACAGACATTATTTCCAGGTTATTCCAGATTTCCATATTTTTTTCGTTGGAACCGTAACTGTTACGGAGCTATTTACAAAATTGTTAAGGAAATTTTTGGGGTAAAATTTGCGTCAAACCTTTTAAACCTCTTCAATTGTAACGAAATTATTTGCAAATCTTTTAAGGGGGTGCAGACATGTAATACAAAAAGAATGAAATTTTTTTAAATGAAATGTTTTGAAATGAAATTTTCCATAAAATTTTCTTACCGGATGTTTAAAATTCATTAGTTAATTTGAAGTAAAAACAGCTTTTTGAATCGATTGTGTTTAGGGGTTACAAACTTCCACAAATTTGAATGAAATATTAAAATACTAATGCAGTTCTGTGGTACGGTCTGTTTGACCTCTTTATTTTAAAACAATCACAATAAACTTGAAAGTTTTGAAGTAATAAAATGTTGAACTCTGTTGCAAACTGACAACATTATTGAATGATCCTTAAAAATTGATTTTTGATGCATCATTGAGTTAAATTTTACGAAGAATAAAATTTTAAAATGTTATCTTACCATCTAAATAACTTTTGTTTTACAAAGAATAAAATCGAAGCGAAAGTTAACCCAACCCCAGGCAAAGCCTAAAATGTGACCAATGTAAAAATGAATAAATAAAGTGGTATAACACCCGTGTTGGTGAAGTAGAAGTTGGAATATGTAAATAGTCCTTCTATCCTATACATTTATAAGTAGATGGGGTTGTTCCGTTCCCCACTTCCTTTATCTTTTTCATTTTCTTACAATGACTGATTTTATTGCTCTTTTAGCAACTTTTCATAGTGTTATTGACTCGAAAAGCAATTTTTTTTATTATTTATTACGCTTCAGATAAAAGAGAAATTTGTATAGATCCTATTTGTTTTTCTCGCAATTACTCTAAAAGGATTCGGTTTAAATAAACAATCCGTAGTGATATTAAAATTATGTCCTTATTTTTATTACTACATTTATCTGCAATCTAGGAAAGTTATTCAGTGCACCGAACTATAACGGTCGAATGGTGACCACTCTGTGAAACTTTCTGATGGGCAGATCACTTTATGATCCTTTGTTGGCAAAAAGATCCTAACTATCTTGAAGATTTTCGTTCTTGTTTGTATCACAGATTTGGTACTTTATGAGATGATAATCGTAAAACTCGTAATGTTGTTACACTAAATTTTTACGACAATACATAATTGGCACTGTTATGCAAATTATTTGTTATGTAAAAGACCGTCGTAAAGTTTTCTCATGAGGATAAAATTTTATACTCTTGAACGGTGATTTAGATATCGCTATCTTGTTTATATTTTCCAACTTTTAGGAGACACTAAAATTTTATTTCAATAAAATAAAATTTTAAGGTGACTTTGTGTCACTCAAACCTACAACATTTATTTAATAATTTTGAGACATACTTTTATATCAGAACAAAATTGTAAAATTGTAAGGTTCTTTTCTCCTTCAATGTGGGCGTTAAGAATGCCAAAGTTACGGTAGCAAATAACAATTTGTAATGAACGTTTATTCTATTGTGTCTGACAGAGGTAGCAAGTTGGAATTTAAGAGAAAAGCAGGAGAACAACCTTTGGGAAACTCGGGACCACAAAAGTGGTGAACTAACGAGAAATTGAGGATAATTAGTGCGTCAGCTGCTTTTAGCATGGCACCTACTCTCAATTTGACATTCAAGCTCAGAATTTATAATTACTAACTGTTCATATACTAAGTGATACTAAGCAAATAAGTTTATGAGACGATCCGTTTTGTCAGCAATTTCGAGTTATGAAAGCAAAAAGATAAGTCTGTCTTGGGTATTATTTGAAAAAACTCATTTCAAATGTAATTACATTTTTACTAAAAGTTTTACTAAATTATTTTTAATTTTAAGTTCAGTTTTCTAATTGAAGAGTAACAATTTTGTTTAATTAGATTTCTTTTTTAATAATCCTGAAATCAGAAGCGCCACTAGAATTTCATTATGTTTGCTATGTTTTCATAACTTTCGCACTTTTCACAAAGCACAACTTTATTATTTCTATTACAGATTTATTTTTAAAACCCTACGTTTTTACTTGTATTTTCTTTCTGTATTTAATACAAAGTATTTAATAATTTTTGTCAATTTTTGATTCACAACGTAAATTAATATTGATAATGGATTGAACTAAGTCGTTTAAAGTTTGTACTCATATAAAGTTATTTTGCATCTAAGATAAGCTGTCTTAGTTTAATTCTTAGCATTTTACTATTTAAAATTAGCGTTAGGTGTAAGTAAATTTTGAATTGATAACATTCGCATCACTCTGATGTACATAGCATTAGAATAAAGTAGTTAATATCTTTTTAAAAGTAGGAGATAGAATTGTGTGAAAATACACTGTTGAACCCTCTTGCAAAACGAGGTTTATAAGGTTTCTTGTCTACTCAAGACAGTTAGATCACGGGGTCAGAAAAACCTTAGTTGTAGTCAGGTGGTCAGGCAATACTGTAGTCTAATAGTTTTCTGTAACACCTTTAAAGCAACAGCTGCTGCAGCGAGATCAAAGAAGATCATTTCAAAAAACCAACATCGGCAACCACGCAACTTTTATGGCTCTCATAAACTTAATAAAATAAATTTAATAAATTAAATCTTCTAGCTTCATCAAATCACCTGAAACAACAAGGCTTTA
The DNA here is from genome assembly GCA_905340355.1 of Rhagonycha fulva. Lineage (NCBI taxonomy): Eukaryota > Metazoa > Arthropoda > Insecta > Coleoptera > Cantharidae > Rhagonycha > Rhagonycha fulva. The sequence continues at coordinate 45,891,528 of HG996556.1, forward strand.
TCCATAGATCATCCTCTGGCCCTATACTGCAATTATCGGGCATATACCTCATTGCGGTTTTCTTGCATGGTAGCCCAGGACCAAGAAAGTAATAGAAACATCCGATTTGCACCTGATGCAGAGATTGATCTGTCAATCTGTCTGGCTGTAACTAAAGCCTGGCTGGAGCAGCTCTTTATTTTAATGTGTAGCCGATGGCACTTACAGTTACATTTAGGTTGTAAAGTTGGTACAAATAGGCAAGGAACTGCTGGACATACCATGTATTCAGATCTTAAAAGACTTTTCACAAAGATACCTATTATTCATCTTGAATCTAACAAATTCGACAGATTATAGATAAACCTGTATGCCATGGATATACTAAAATGGTGAAACAGTTGATAATGTGCTTTATTATTTTCTGGCTTTGATGTCTACAAAATCATCTGCGTTAGAAAGTTCTAGCACCTCGCCTGGCAGATTCCTTTCTCCAGGTAAAATCACTCCATGAGTGACAGGACTCAGGACTACCCTAAATGAATGTAGTAAAACGTAACAATTTTACTATTGAAGCCTAAAAAGCCTTAAAACCACCAGTTTTTTCAAAAATTGATTGTAAAAACTTCGATTTTCATAGAAAATTTTAACCTAAGTCGCTCGTAATTGGTGAATCACATACATTCTATTTCTTTTCTTTTATTGAATCCGTGTAATCATTACAATCTGTTAAAAAACATTAAGTAATACAATAAGTCAAGAGAATAGGACATGAATAAGTGGTTGCCCAGTGGCTCACACTCATTAGTGGTCAGAGATTATATTTTATTTCACATTAGGTCATATGAATCACGTCGCTTAAGTCTTCTTATTATGGGAGGGTTTAATAAATCCACTGCATAAGGGTTCGGATGGTCTATGAGTTGGAGTAGGTATTTTTCACCTTTTTTTCTTATTTCCTCCCGAATGGATGACATTTTTAAGTGTTCATGAATAACATCGTTTTGATAGTATGTGGGAACTCTTGCAATGACCTTCATGGCCGATTTCATCAACGTTATAATATAACTAATCACAAATTATTTAATCCAGATTAACTATGAACCAATAGAAAACGACTATTGGTTCATAGTTGATCTAGGTTAACTAATGTCTGATCAACTATATTTTAACGTTTTTGAAATCGGCCATCAATGTTTTGTTTTAGAAATTTTGGATTTTATTTAAATTCGTGGCACTTGCTGCAACCCGTACGTCTACACAGGTTTCAAAATTGCTTTACATATCAGCAATTTACTTCGTAACGACACTTCCGAGCTTCTGCCGATCAGCCAATAAACCTTTGAGTTTAGTTGTTTTTTTTTTTTTATTTCTATGTGGTGTGCTCATGTGGTGAATTCCCAGATATTTTACCTCTTCGGTTTGTGGAATTGGTGGGGAAAGGTTTTTATTTGGGACGCTAAAGTACTAATTTTACGATTGAAACCTAGATGAATTCTGAATAAGCATATATTAAATAGGAGAATTAACAGAGACGGAATGCCTTAAATGCATCAGTTTTTTCAAAAATCGAATTTAAAAAAGCTTGATTTTCACTGCAAATTTGAAGGTAAATCGCTGGTGATTGATGAATTAAGACATTCTGTTATCGGTACGTGTGTTCCTATACATAAGAGTGTAGCTGTTGACAAATTTGTCAAGGGTCACAGCCGAAGCGTTTACTCAATGTCTCGGCACCGACCTAGATCAGTTCTTAAGTGAAGATGAGGCGGGCATGTATGGTAGGAAACTTTTTTCAACCGAACAATCTCACTTCTTTTTGGCGACTGCGTCGCCTTTTTTCTTCTACGGACCTTTCTGGGCTCCACGACGCTACGTTTTTTGAGAGGTTACTGTTGCTTCGGCCATTCGTACTCGTAAATCACTCTAATTACTCATCAAAGTGTGATTATCGCCTTCGCGCGGGTCAACACTCTACTTTGAAGTGCTACAAGGCTCTAAGCTTATTAGTATTATGATGTCATATTATTTTTATGTGTATTTTTATAATTATAATTTTTATATTTTTATTTTGTAAATTTAAATTGTTACGCCTCTGGTGTAAGAGCTGAGGTGAGGAAATTTTTGATTTTGCAGGGCATGAAGGGACTCGCGAGCGATCCACGGAGCTGTGAGGTTGCGATTTTGGTTTGAGAGTTTCGATGTAAAAATTTTGTATCAGTTATAACAAAATAAGAGTTCAGCGAAAGATTTTGTGTATATTTTTGATTCTATTATAGAAAAAAAGAATTTTAATATTTTGAAAAGAAAATTTTTATTAATTTGCATGGTCGCACACTGCAAATGTGCGATTGATAATTTGGAGGGATAATATTCGATGTCATCTGTCGCATGTAACGTGGGGCATCTGGTGAACATTTTTGAGAAGTGGAATTTTTAAAAAGGAAATGTTCACAAAGAACCTACTTTTGACCCTGAGATTTTTAGAGGATTTTCCAAAATGAGTGTGCGAATAGATGGAAATTTTACAAAAAGATTGGAACAAATGTTTCAATCGATTCAACAAAGCATAAGCCAAAATTTTGATCAACTTAGACAAGAATTTAATATGAAGAAATTAAAGGAAGAAAACATTACAACCCAGGAAGTGGTTACAGAGGAAAAACTTGAAAAATGCGACATAGTTATTGGAAAGGTTCTTATTTTAACAAGGAAGAAAATGCGTGGAATTAGATGGAAAAAAGTTCAGAGTAAAAAAAAAATTAATTTTGGAAAGAACGTTAAAAATTATAGAATAAAAGAACATAAAGAAAACAAAAGCAAAGGTACAGTTATCAGTTTACGAAGATATTTGGACAGGGAGGAAGTAGACGGATTAAGAAATTGGGAGGAAAAAGAAGAAAAAATAAGTTGGTTTTTTAAAATTAAATTTAAAAATTCTAAAAAAAATGGAACTGGAAGGAATTCAGAAAAGAGGAAAAGAAATTATCTTATTTTGGAACGATTTTGGAAAGGAAAAGAAAATGCGACAAAAACATGGGCGCATATTTTGTTGAGGTGGACCTATCGTCGAGCGCGATTGAAAAATGATGGAAGTTACTAATATCCAACAAAATAGAGAAGTAGATGAATAAGCAAATGTACAGCAAATGAAAATGGAAATGGATAAAAATTAAATTTGTAAATTTGATAATTTAGATTGAAAACGAATGCAACTATCATGAAAAATCAATTTAAATTAAAATAACAATAATTAATAATGATCAATTATTTTAAAATAAAACTATGCACTTAAAAAGAAAAGTATAAAATTCAACGATGCACAATTTTGATAAGCGATAACAATAATCTTCAGGCAATAAGCAATTATCATACAAGTAAAATTGATTCGGTATCGTATTCAAGCAATGGAATTAAAGTATTTAATGGAAAATTGGTAGTTACTAAGGAGTTGTCACTAAGAAATTAAAATTTAATAATTATGAAAAGGATTTTTTATTATTTATGAATTGAAATTGAATATTTATGAAGCTACCGCTTAGAAAATGTAGCGAATTTATTGAAATTAATTGATAGTGTGAAATTATAATTAAAATTTTAAAAAAAGTAATAGTGAAGGATTTAATTGGGTAAAGATCAATCGGAAGATTGAAGAAATAAAAGAAATTGCAAGAGTACGTAAAATTTGAATCATTGAAGATTCACAGAAGAAAAGTAAAGTTTTAAAAAAAATTTATGAAATATTTTTGAAGAATTGAAGTTTTGCTGAATTGGAGAGAGTTGTAGTCAATTAATAAATAAGAAGAATAAAAACTGGTGTTGGAAGATGATGGTAATTTTTGTGTAAAGGAATTTATTGAATTGATTGAAGGTGATAATAACGTTCATTGTAAAGATAGTGGGAAAGTATAAATAAAATTAAGTTTGGTTGTGAATATGATTGCCAAACTAATTAAGTAGACAAAGTTTTTTTTATTATATTATGATTAGAAGACCATTTTGTGATATTTTCTCAATCCAAATAAGGGTTGGATCTTAAAAATATCAGGGAGGAGATGTCATATTATTTTTATGTGTATTTTTATAATTATAATTTTTATATTTTTATTTTGTAAATTTAAATTGTTACGCCTCTGGTGTAAGAGCTGAGGTGAGGAAATTTTTGATTTTGCAGGGCATGAAGGGACTCGCGAGCGATCCACGGAGCTGTGAGGTTGCGATTTTGGTTTGAGAGTTTCGATGTAAAAATTTTGTATCAGTTATAACAAAATAAGAGTTCAGCGAAAGATTTTGTGTATATTTTTGATTCTATTATAGAAAAAAAGAATTTTAATATTTTGAAAAGGAAATTTTTATTAATTTGCATGGTCGCACACTGCAAATGTGCGATTGATAATTTGGAGGGATAATATTCGATGTCAATACATACACACCCAACCATCCCTACGATGTTCTTAGATGTTGAAAGAGGTGATGGAGGCTGCGTTTCCACAAAACTCTGTTCACGAAGTGATGCTATGCTATGCTATGCAAATTTGTCAGTAACTCGTACGCTACGGTACGAATACATTCTCTTTTTTAGGACTAAAATTACTTCAGAAAAGAGATGTTTAAATTTAACAAACGGTTATTACTTTTTTGCGTGGATCCTCCTCATGCTATGGTGGTTTTTACAAAAATTGACCTTACGCTAACCTACGCTACGCTTCGGCCGCTTTAGGCCATTTTTGTGAAAACTACACTAATTTAAAGAATACCCCTAGGCCCGTGGATTAAGGAAAAAGGTGGATCTTTGAGGGGTAAAACTCGTTTGCGTGGATTCTAAAACCAAATTGGTTGTGCAAGGAAAAATTGACTTAAGGCATTTCTCGCTGCGCTCGAGCGCTTTAAGCCATTTTTCCTGCACATTTACTATTGAAAACCATGAATTTCGCTCGAAGTGCACTGTTGAAGCATCCCAATGCAAGTGTTGCTCCGGTTATCGCCGCTCTGCGCAAAGCTAAGACTAGTTCAAAGCACACGGACCGACAATAGAATGCATTAATTCACCAATCCCGAGCGACTAAACTTGAAAATTGCTATGAAAATCGAGCTTTTTTAAATTCGATTTTTGAACAAACTGGTGCATTTAAGGCATTCCGTCTCTGTTAATTCTTTTATTTAATATATGCTTATTCAGAATTCATCGAGGTATTAATCGTAAAATTTGTATTTTAGCGTCCCAAATACAAATCTACAACCGGATTGGTTGATTACCAAATGTTATTGGCGGGCAAGTTTCTCTTCTCAGAGCGAATGTCAGATGGGCCGACTTACCATCGTTGACTCTTATTCTCCACAGGATAAACCATTCATATATTTTATTAATATGGTTTTGGAAGAACCAAGAAGCCACCATAGGATTTGAATGTAATGCCATCACGGCGGTATCATCTGCGAATGTTGCTATTGTAGTATTATCATCCGTTGGCATATCGGAGGTGTAAATTAGGTATTGTATCGGCCTCAGAACACTACCCTGTGCCACTCCCGCTTTGATCGAGTGCAATTCAGATGTGAGATCCTTCTGTTTTACAAAAAGGTGTCTCGACAGATATAATTTAATTATAAGAGAAAAGGGATATGGCAAACATTTCCTGATTTTGTACAAAAGTCTATCATGCCAGGCTCTGTTGAATGCCTGAGAGATGCCCAAGAAGACGGCGGAACAATAGTTTTTTGATTCCAGATCAGTTCTTATTCTGCTGGCTATTCTGTGCACTTGTTTGATAGTCGAGTGTTTTTGCCTGAAGCCAAATTGGTGATCTGGTAGTATTCCTTTTTCCTCTAGTAGTGGGAGAAGTTCTTCAGGTAGAATTTTTTTGTATACCTTGGACAAGAGAGGAAGTAAACTGTTAGGTCGGTATTATGTAACATTATTCCCATCCTTCCCAGGTTTTGGAATCATAATCCTGTTATCCTTTATTTGCCTATAGGCTAGAGTAATGTAAATTACAGGGACCGACCACAGAATGCATGTGATTCACCAATCACCAGCAACTTAGGTTAAAATTTACTATAAAAATCGAAGTTTTTAAAATTGATTTTTGAAAAAACTGGTGGTTTTAAGCCTTTTTTTCATAGTTAACTCTCATATTTAAAATATGCTCTTTTAGAATTCATCCAAGTTCTAATCGTAAAATTGTTACTTTTGAGTGGATAGTACCTACTTCTCCCCGAATTTTGAACAAAAAATTAAAAGTTATCCTGCGTTTTCTTTCTAATTTTAATTTAAAATACGAATGTATTTTGCCCACTCCTGCATATTATGAAGTTCTAATTGGGTTCTAAAGGTATAATGGTAATGGTACAAGTTTGTGACATACAAAGTTGGCTTTTTCCTTGTAAAAAAAATTTTTTCTGAATTATTGTGTAATCGATTTTGTAGCTATACAATTCTACATTGTAAAATACAAGATAACACACAGGATAATATAAAAATTTTCATAGAAATGCAATAAATAACTAAATATTTTTGTGGGCAAGTTACCTTTACAATTTTGATTGCATAATTTGTTGTTTATCGTATTTGAAATAAATGATCAAATTAAGATTTTGTTACTTACCATACATCTAATATTAATAATTATTTTATCTACATGTCCTACATATGAATGAATGCTTATGAAATGAAAAAAATGCTGAGTTTAATAGAAACTTGAATTTTAATGACGTCATTTTTTCTGTGATGTACAGCGCACGATACTTAATTCTGTTCATGACATGATGTTGAATCTTGGATTTTATGTCATTTTCCATCGTTTTGAATTTTTACTGGGATCTAATATAATCAAAAGAAAAAATATTAAAAATACTTTTGAAGGTTAATTTTATTCTTCTCGTAAAGTAATTTCGTTCTTGCAAGAAAAAAGCAAATTCATGTTTAGAGACATTTCAACTTTTAATTAATATTTTTTAATCGTGGCTCTCAAGAATTACGAAATAAAATGAATAATAATCTAAATTGGATTCATTCCATTTGAGAAAAATGTAATAAAATTTACTGTTTCTTATTTATCAATTATCACAAGGCATGTGAAATTAATGCAAATGGATGATGGTCCTTATTGCAGAAAAAATCACACCGTTTAAGCCAATTTGTAGTTATAAATCACTCTAAAATATAAACGAACACTAAATTAATCTTTACCGCATTACTGAAGCTGTGTTTGACAAATTTCGACAATTCACATGCTAATCAATTTGGCTAGACTTAGAAAGCCAATATCTGTTCTCCAAATTTGGCAGATAGCCTACAGCGTATAATTGAGTCAGCACTAAAGTCAGAATTTATGTAACATTAATTTGAAAACAATTTCTGCAGGACAACTGCGAAAACAAATGAAATATAATTAATGCAAAGTAACAAAATAAAGCTTTACCTACGTAAATACATTTTCTTTTTAAAATAACATCAATTTATTAACTTTTATAATAAATTAATAATCAACATAGTACATACACAAAAACACTAATTTAAATTTCCATTCAAGATAAATTTAAATATAATAACAAATAGATAGAAATCAATTTAAGAATAAAGAATTGATGTTTTTAGAAGGAAAAGAATTTAAATTTAAATTCAACATTCAACACTTAACATTCACTCGTATTTAGAGTTTCGTTTGACTTTTTCATAAACATTAATTTCTAAAGATTTTCTTTTTTGTGCTCGTTTATTTCATTTAATTTTCTTCAAGTAATTTTCTATTCAAATCGAAGGATGATTAAAACGATCACAAATATCGACAGAGCCAGTTTAAATCGACCTTTTCGAAATTAAAGTATATTAATTCAGTATAAATTAGGTCCAACACCTCATAATAGATCAAAGAACTTGGGTATTTATCGGAGTAGATACTGCAGGTGAGCGAACCTAAACTACATCGACTCGATACTTTAATTTATTACATTTAGGTTTAAAGGTAAAATTTTACTCGAAAATATCGAGTTTCCAGAAAACTTTTTGTATGATAAAAAATTTGTAAGTAACCAAGCTTTACTTGTTATAAAAAAATATGACAGCCACTGTGGCATAAATACAACAACGAACACATGTTAAAAGATTACATTGTAATTTTGGACAATTTATTTTGAGAACGGAAGTGTTAGCTTTCTTTGTTAAAATTTCTTAACATAAAACACAGTGGTAGGCTTTGTACAACTTACAGCACAATCCACATATAATTTATTCCACAGTTTAAAACTTTTAGCGGTAATCTTTCCATTAAATTTTTACCAAGTTATTAACTTGCATACTTTTTTACTTTATTTTTTATGTAAAGTATCTCTTTAGATAGTGTTTTACTATGCAAATAGTTTAGAGTAGAAATTTAGAATTTCATTAAAACATTTCAATCCCTGCAGCAATTTTTAGTCCAAAACTAGCAGGTTTTGCTCAAAACAAAATATTCGTTATGAATTAAAGAAGACGAAATATTTATAGTCGAGGGTATAGTCCCGGAAGGAGATAAAATCCAGCTCTAGCATCAAATGAATGCAGGAAAATTATTTTCAGCTAGTAATATTATAAACATACTAAAACACTAAAAAAATAACTTCTATGGGTTTAGTAATTAAGTCGCAAGCACGAAAGTTTCCAAATAATCTCATTTATTGTTCTAAACTTTTTTCAATTCATTTGCAATTTTAAAGAACTTTCAAAAATGATATATGACATGTTTTTATCTTATTAGATCACATTAGTGGGGTATAGAAGTGCATCTTTGAAAGTAACTAAATTTGTCTATTTGCTTGTACAAAGCTAAAAGTAATAAATATTTACTATGATTAGCAGTAAATTTTCGAAGTTAAAATGTTATTACAACGTAATTAATTATTATTATTATTCAGCAAATATAATGCAATATACAGCAACAGAATAATTAAATGCATCCTGCACAATCGTTTTGAGCGTATAGTAATTTACATATGCAAATGTTCATAAAGATTAATTTATTAAGAAATTTGACAGTGCATTTAGCAAATAGTTTCGCAACTGACTTAGTTTTAATTGCTATAAAAACACAAAAATAATTTCAACATGGAATATTTCTCCTTTTGAGATTCCGAGAACATAAAATCGTTCTTTGTGTGCCTATTTAAACTGAAGTTCTTCACCATTGTTGTAACAGTTGAAGGTAGTAATTCAAACTTGTAACGTATTGAATAATAAACTTTCGGGTTGATAGTTAATAACTTTAAACCCTTTAAAGACAAAAAAATATGTAACGAAGATTTTTGTTTTGTGTAAAGCAATAATTTTCTATCGTAAAGATAGTAGTAAAATTTTTTTACTCTAAAAATAATACTAAACCCTGGGCGTAATTTTGCTGTACCGCAGTGAGAGTTTGTAAAGCAAATTTAATGGGTTGTTTTGCACCGTCTGTATAAATACGCGACAGTACTGCCCCTACAGCGTAAAAACTTGCATCGGTTGCTAAAATTATATGTAGGTAGTTTAGGTTTGTTTACTTTTTTAAACTGGTAAGGAATAATAAGCTAAACATTTATTCATAACCACACACAAATTTGTACATTTGTTAGTTACCCGAAGAACATTCAAGAACGGCTTTAAAATTTCACAATAACAGCAATATCAAGCAGATATCCGCAACGAGCTAAAAATATTTAGCCTTAATGACCGCATATGAGACCACAGAAAAAATTGAAAAAAATATCTACAGATTGAAAAAAGTCTGTATACCTAGACAAACCCATAAAATAAATATTTATTTTATATATAAACTCTCAAGGCAAGAGAAATGTGGAGCGACCCAAAAAAATAAAATTACCGAGAGTGACGTAATAGACAATAAATCTAAAAACGTGTAGGTGATAATAATGATATTGCAACTATTGTTATTATACTGCCATATATGCATTTCAGGTGCAAGCAATTTAAATGTAAAGACATAACAAAAGCAATTAATACCATCAATTTATTAAATAACATTCGACGTGTATATTAAATCCTTCAATTAATTTCTATCACGATACGTTATTTACAGTTTGTTTCTACTGACTTGTTACGGCCATTCCCGCAAAGCAATATTTACCCACCTGTAACAAAATGTCAGAGGTGCCAACTTAGCTTTGCAGGGGTGGATCGCCATCTGATGTTAAAACACAACAAGTAAATGCGGATATAGTACTTTGATGATTTCAATGGACATGTCTGAGACAAAAAAAAAGTGGAATTTTCTAAATGAAACTCAATAGAATTAATTATTCACTAATTTTATCATATCAGCACCTCATCTTCAAGTTTTGCCAATTTATCACTAAAAGGTCACGTTCTTCAGTGGAAGCAATGCCAGATTAGAATATGTTAGCTAACGCCTACATATAAAGAGCGTAAAAACGTAGCAAAAAATCAAAATGATGATACGACTATCTTTTAAATTTATAAAGTGTAAATAAATATTAATTTTTACAATATTCTTCCAGACTTTCAGTTATACATAAGAAAGGTATCTAACAAAATTGAATTGAAAAATGTGAGAAGTGAGCTAAGTAAACGGGCTAAAGACCAGACTTTAGGTCAGAAGCCCTAGGTTAGATCCCCAACCCAGTTACAAAATTTATCCAACTTCATTATGCGACCCTCTCCTCTCGGAAGGCAATGGCAAAGCGCCGAGAACAATCTGCCAAAAAAGCCAATTTAATATTAAATTGGTCACGACGTTTCTGTCAAAAAGTTTACTAAGAAAGAGAAGAAGATATTGAATTTATGTAATATTTCACTTTTGGAGCTTTTGAAAACAAAATATCTTTTCTCATAACTATTTGAACTAAAAGTGCTTCATTGTGATACATCTTCATCATTTAGCCTCAAACTCATCTTTGTCAACTCGTCAATTATTGGAGTGGTTAACTCACATAGAATCAGATGGTTGGGTCATTTAGACAGAATGGTTGATGAAAGAATATCTAAAATGATATTGAGAATGGACATATTAAAAGAAGTGAAAAGAAAAAAAGGTAAATCAATAACAAGATGGAATAAAGAAGTACAAAAAGACTTGAACTCCTTGCACATCACGGATTAGAAAGAGAAGTGCAAAGATAGGAAGATTTGGTCTTAAGTAGTGATAAAGCCATGGGCCTGCAAGGCCTGCAATGCTATTATATTATTATTAATTATTACACGCAAGTTTTTTTGTTGAAGTATTAGCCAAATCCCATAAATGAAACCATGCTTAAAATGTCTTTTGGTAACTTCCAAACTTAGGTTTAGTTAAAAAATCAATTAATAGTTGTTTTTGAACCTTGACTTATTTGAATAATAATATGAGTTCACAAAAGCAACTAAAATATTATACGTATAAATACGTGATTCTGCTTTGTCGTAAGTAGGTACCAAAGAAAAACAGTAAATTTAAGAAATAAGGAAAAATGCCAAAGAGGGCAGAAGAATATAAAAATGTTAAACATAGACGGCTTCGACGGTGTGCATCATAGTTATCTGACGTTACAAACAAACAAAAAGATAGCAAAAAAGATAGAAAAACAAAAGCTGTTGGTTTTCGACCTCGTAAAAGAAAACTTCAATACCTTTGACCTTGTGAAAGAAGGATCGAGTACTACAGTGACCTCTTGGAGTAGCAAATAATAAAAATGTAGTACCAGGGTAAGACAAATAACCCAAATTAAAGAATACTCACGTTCATGAACAAATGGAAAAAATGGATAAAGCAAAAGCAGTGATGGCAATGTATACAAAAAGAATTGGTAAAGAGTGGAAAGCAGCTAGGGCAACATTGTACGGGCAAATATTGAGGTTTTGTGCATTTAAGCGGAAAATAAACTACTTTATTCATTATATAAACTTGTTGTTTTCTGGATAGAATGGTATAATTAGGTAATTGAGCATCTTTAGTTATTAACACGTTGAGTGCCATTTTCAGAAATCTGAAAAAACAGAACGAGATAACTCGTCGTAGTTGGCGTCCTAGAAAAAAATGCAATCTACGAGTTATCTTGTATCTGGCAGTCAACGTGTTAAATATAATTTAATTAAGCTACGGAAACTGAAAATAAGTCAGTTATCAGAAGTAAAAAGTTTTACAATTTGGACCATTTTCTAAACTTATTGTGTTTTGATAATAGATCAAATCAGACACACTTGGGCCTTATAAATGTTATAAAAACTTGTAATGCAAAAATTCCTTCCTTTTTAGTTTATTGCTTAACCAAAATGTCAACCCATTTTTAAGGACTTCTTTGGAAGATTGCACCTCAATGGGAATAATAATAAAAATTTGCACAAATCGTGGGCATACTGGAAAAAGTGACCAAGTCGAAAATTTGCGAAAATGAGTTAATATGACCAAGTACCGTAAAAATGTAAGACTCATGCCTAGAAAAAACGTTAATGTTCTATGTATTTTTCTAAGGCCTAAATTTTTATTGTTTTCAAAATTTTTCATAAATTTTTAAAAATCAGCAAAAGCCCTAATAACAAGTATTGCTCATGTTTTATTATTCAAAAATTAAAAATATTTTAAAGCTGATTTTTCACAAGATGTGAAACTTTCAATTTGATTTATCTAGAAACTCTACTTTTCGACTTGGTCACTTTTTCCAGTATGCCCACGAAATATGATGATGTTCAAAGAAATAAATTTTAACTGTAAGTTTAGAAATATTCCAATTTTAATAAAAATATCACAAATCAAAAGCATTCTAAAATTATTAAAATTAAAGTAAAAGTAGCAGGGCTATAAAAGTTCTGGAACACCTTTTGATATTATTTTACTTTGACATTCGAGATATTTTAAGTTAGACAGCAGTTGTATCAAATCTGAGCTGTACATTTAAAATTTGATGTTAAATTGAGCATTTATTAAATATCTTACACTGCATTATACTATATAAATCTGTATTTCTAATTCCATATACATACATAATTATTTACTACTTAGACATTTCCAAATAAGGCAACGTTGCAATTGTTATTATAATAATTTCAATGTAGTATTAATTATATTTAAATATGCTTAATTTTATTATCATTTGCTAATTTTCTGCATTTGCATTAATTCATTTTTTAATTTTGTTCCGGATAGAAGGGATAAATAAATGTCCAAATAAACGTTTTTGGAATAACTTTTTACGTAGATATATCAAACTTACGATTAAAATTAAAAGCTTTCAGCTTTTCAAATTTTGTTAAATGGACTAATTTTGCAAACGAACTGAAATAACCACCTAATTACTCGAAAATTACTTTTTAAGTAGTTTTAGATTATTAATAAATTTCAGTTTTATTGTCAATTAGCTATTATTACTAAAATTGATTAATTTTTAATTAAGTTATTGTTTATATGTTTTATTACTGTTAGGATAAAATGATGTAAAAGAATTTTTTATCATTTGCTAAATCAAACTGATCAAAATTGTTTTGACGATCGTACTAATTAGGACCAGCTATAGATAGTTTTACTTGAAAAACAAAATAGTAAGGTTACTAATTGGCAATTTAGTAGGTACAGTTTCATATTCCAAACAACGTAATACCAAATTTTTTATTTAATTTATATTTATTGTTATTTATAAACAATGAAATGGTAAATTTATTTATTTTCAGAATTTTAATTTTATAAAAATAAGAGATTATGAAACTTTCGGAAACAAAAGCAACCCTAAAAGTGATGTATTCTTTTGTATCAATTTTGATATATTGCTTACCCTGGTAGATGTGCTTTATTGACGGAAAAATTGATTTATCAAAGAATATTTTTGAGCCATGAGTTTTTATGGCTTCAAAAAGTTTATCTGAAGAAGAGCATAAAAAAGAGCTTAAATAAAGCTTCGTGGACAAAAGCACATATTCAGCCACTATTTGTCTATTAAGGAACAACTAAATAGTATGTAATCCTATAGAAAAGCTCAAAGTAAACCCTCCGTGTTATCAGCACATCCTGCAATTTTGTTAGGCGCGAATTTAAAAAGTGCAGTTATGAAACAACTGATTTTTAATTCCGTGGTGAAATTAAAAAGTTACTTGATGTTGTGATAGCTTTCAAATTTATTTTTTGTCCTACCTAGGAATTTGCCATATAGGACATAATTTTAGTGGAAAATCGCACATACCAACACTTTTACATGCACTATTGAATTTTTACTAAAAAATAAAATTGTTGCCAATAAATTAGAAAATAAATCCACTTTTACGGCTTCTTTATGATAAAGCTTTAATTTGCTAATAAATAACGCTCAGAAAAACCACTGCGAACAAATTTTTTCATGCTTTTATTATCACAATAGTAAATCTCTATTAAATTTAATTAAGAAAAGTAATTTAATCATGGGAACGGTTTAATGGTAAAAATTTTATCGTTGTATGAAATGGTTTGGTTTCATGTCATGCCTTGTTAAAAGTTAGTCATGCATGCGAACCACTAGTGTAAAAGTTTTATTAAAACTTACTCTTATTTCATGTTTACTTTAAGCTCAGTTCAGGGATAATGGAGGATAAGATTTTACTAGGGAAGCGATTATAGTTCCCTAAAACTCAAAAGGATTAGGAAGTAGAAAGGTCTTTGAGGTTTGAAAATGAAGAAAAGCGGCTTGAAAGTTAGGAATTATAGGGCCATATAGGGGATGTTTTACTTATTATACAGAAACCTATTACAAGGGATTTTCTCTAAATTATCAGCAATGAACAATGCGGTTCATTAGCACGAGCGCTTCACCAGATGTACTTCGCACGTTTTAGTTACAACTGGCAAAACTAAAAATTTCTTATTTGTTGAATTTACGACAAAACACGTCCCAATTGATAGGTACTAAATTAGGAAAATTAAATTGCAAAACTAATTTTATTTTAACGGTCATAGCCGCCATGCACATCTTTAAAAACGCTACATTATGCAGTAATAATTAAAAAGTCAACAACAGTACATGCAAAAATATGCAAAGCAAATGCGCGTTTACGTTTCCTAACGAAACTCGAATCTGAAAACCAAATATAAGTAACACGTTTTAATAAAAGATAACATGCAAACATGGCAAAAAATATAATTTTGAATTTTAACAAATTTTTAAACGCCTTCTGGTAATGGAAAATTCAATTATTGCAAACTTATAAAATTAATTCGTTACGCGGCTAAGTAATTAAAATATAAATTGAAATGCGGTTATTCAAATAAAAACAAATTGTTCAGCACTTTAATCCAAATTGTCTTGATTGTAACGATTTTTTAAATTCTCTAGAGGAAATGGTCTGCGCTAAACAGAAGTAAAGCAATCTTCATGAGAGTATTTGGCTTCATTTATTTCTAAAGCAGATCAAGTCTCTTCAAACTTGATTTTCTTAAATTGCTAATAATATGCAGATTTAGGGTTTTTTATAATCAAATACAAGTCCAAAAGGTGTGACATTCCAAATGTTAGTGTAGTGTTCTTCATGGTGTTAGTTGTTGAATGCTTTCAATTATTAGGAAGAAGTAGAAAAAATTTAAGTAAATTATACGTATCACTTTGTAAGAGTCAAACATTCGGTAAAATAATAATATATGGAAATAAATTGAACAGCCTCGTAAATGTATTTTTCCACAAAGCAATTGTTTTAATGCTTTTTAGTTATCGTACTAGTATGTAGGCGTATACATCAAAGTAATGTTTAACATAAGTCGTAGGCGTACTTGCTAATTAGTTTGAATCATGAGCGTAGTATGGGAGTATAAATTCCTGTATTATTTTGGGTAGAGGGTTAAAAACTACAGTATTTTTTTATATTTATATTTTTATATATATTATATTTTTATATTTTACAATAGAAATAACAGAATTTTCAAATCTTACCTTTCACGATTATAACACAACTTTTGTGACTCAGTTGATTGGGTAAGCGTAGACTGGCGTAGACACATTTCCTTCTAAGACTTTTTTAACATTTTAATTCAAAATAAAATTAAACTCGGATCGAATAATTTTATTTCTTTTTGTGTTAGATAGAAACTTTCAAGTAACATATTGGAAAAGGTATGATGCTGCTTAAGGTTTTAAAGTTGAAAGGTGAAATTAGAAAATAAGATATTATTTTTCTCCTTGATAAATCATTGAGCGTATATTTTCTGTACTACTTCAATAAAGTTTGGTTCAGGAAATATTTTAGGTGGAAACCTGTGAGTCAGTTTTGGTATTTCAATTTACAATAACACGAAATTCAGTATGGAAATTACGTCTCACTCTGTATACATAATGCAGCTGCTGTTACGTCAATTTGGTCATAATTAGAATTGTTAAATTTTGTTTTTTAAAATTCACAATGTGACGTTTATTTAATTCACTGTATTTAATTTTGCGTAAAATTACATATATACATTTTATTAAAACATACAATGTTCAAATTCAACAAACCCGTTAATTTTACAAACATCTAATTAGAGTAATATAATATAACATTAAATAGACTCATTTCTTGTAACAATTAATTATATTGTAACTAAAAATTTCACAAACATAATTTAATTATAAATTATTATAATTAAGTTTATTATTATTTCAAAGGCTTCCAACCCGAAAAATTAACTTGGTTTTGGAAGCATGAAACACTTCCAAAATTGTATGTGGTATTAAATTATTTGGCTTCCTTTAGCTCTTAAATATACACCTTAATTGTTTTTTTTTTGCTAAGAGTGCGTATAAGAAAATTACGTAATTATTAAATTTTGATGATTGATTAATTTTAAAAAACTTATAACAAGCTGACGTAGTAATCTGTAGATCTCATTGTGATATTCTTTTTTTTTAGTTTTTTATTCAAAATCGTTACAATTATGATTGGATTAACCTTTCGTGCCTCCCCCCCCCCCCCCCCGTCTCTCCCAAGCATTGGTTTTGTTCTAATTTTTAAAGTAAATTATTACTTTTTTTAAATAAAGGTAAATAAATTAGTGATATAATTTACAGGATTATGAAGGATATTTTTGTGCTTAGATAGAACTTAAAAAGGGTTAATTACACTGTGCAACAAATTTATAAAAAAATTTTTTCACTGGGTTTACAGTATGTAATAATGATACCTCATTCCAAACTCAATGAAAGTTTGTAAATAAAATAGTGCCATCACGTCAGGTTTCATAGTGAAAAGCATTTGTTGATTTTTAACAATTATAGTAAACTAACGACAAAAAACTTTATTTTTCAGTAAAATACTTATATGTTTTAGAACTATTGGCTTTTTTTCTTGTAGTCAGTCTTCACAGTATCTCTGTGAATCATTAAAAGAAGTCTGCAGACATTGCTGGTTCTCATCTACCCTCATAACGCATCTTAAAGTCTGTTATTAACTCCATTAGTGATGACGTCAAAACTCAGAGAAATAAGCCTACCAAATTACACCAAATGGAATCAGTGCATATAAGCGTATGAGCATTAACACTGATTTAAATTTGTTTAGTATGGGGGGCCTATATCTAAGCGTTTTGACGTCTTTTTAATGGAGTCGATTTCCTAGCGAAAGAGCTCGCTATATTTAGCACTAGCAAAGTCTTATTTTCCGGAAAAAACTTTAAATGAGAATGTAAAAAATTCATTTATGGGTAGTTTAACTGTTTTGATGATATTTGTACTCAGAAATATGATATTTGGATGACTAATCTCAAGCAGGTATTGTGTAGAGTACATAAAACAAAACACTGCATATCTATGTTTTGAGATGTGATATTAAAAAAAAATTTGGTTTTTTCACATATACTAGGTATACCTAATACGAACCACTATTCAAGACATTGGTGAATTTTTTAGTGTTGCACAGTGTTATCAAAGAAGCCGTCATGTTGAGTTCAATTTTGGCATTTATGATCAGTACAATACTTTAGCAAAACGGTCGTTAGCATAACGATTAAGCGCACAGACTGCTAACATAGAAAACCCGGTTGGACTCTGCGCAAAGTAAGATATTATTCTGACCGTCTCCACTCGGGAGGTAACGGCAAACCACCGAGGTGTAATTTGCCTAGAGAACATTTAAAGTCTGGCATAAATCAAACACAGATAAGACTAAAGAGCGGGAAACCGCGGTTCTAATCCTAAACATACGCAAATAAAAACGACAAAAATGTCATTATGTCCTTTCGTAAAACGAAGGAATCTCAGAGCAAATTACTATAGCAAATCATTATAAATAACTCTTGTACAACACCATCAAATTATCCAAATTTACTTTCAAAACCAGTCCTCCATTCGCGCTGCAAATAGACGACTTTGAGTTTTATTTAGGGCACGTAATAGTCCATCTGAGCAAACCATCCGTCGAACTATGAATAGATTTATTTTCTTCTAATGTGTAGACTAGATGATGCAATAACACCTACACAGAGAAAAAATTGAAGTAATTTTTACTATAATTGAAGTGCAAATCAATCTCGCACCAATTTTGAAGTTAATTTTACTACAATTGAAGTAAATTTGACATCAATTGAAATAATATTTACTTCCAAATTGTTGCAAGATTGATTTGGAATTCAATTTTTTCTCTGTGTATACGTCAAAAGGAAATTCAAATTTATCAATTCATCATAAGATGCACCTGTTAGAGTTAGAACTCTGTCCGTCCACTACTGTATAAAAAAATAAAGAAAATTAACTTGGAGGAAATGTGGTTTTAGCAGGATGGCCCCACGTGACATATTGAAATAAAAATTTGACGATAAGTTTTTAACAAACTTTTGCATTTGTTAGACTAAACTCACCTAGTGATGACTAACGGAAATCGCGTAGTTGGTGTGAAAAGAGAAAGTGTGAGTGCTGTTGTTCTTAAAGGAACAGTGCAAACTTTGTTTCGTCATAGGTGCATGTTAGTGCCCTTCCCCTCCAGTTTTGAATTTTTGGATGAATTGGTGTTAAACGTTAGAGCATTGTTTGAGCTTGAATGAGCTTCTATTATTTTTACTTGAGCTTCAAGTAAAGAGGTCATAGAGAAAAGGTCACAAACTACGGGGGGACGTAGACATGATGATCCTCCAGTTTTGAATTTTTGTATGAATTTGGTGTCAAACGTTAGACCATCGTTTAAGCTTAAATGAGCTTCTATTACTTTTGTTTGACCTTCAAAACTCACTTAGTTATTTGCAAGAAACTACTGGGGGGCTGTAGATATGTTTTGTAGTTTTTCTTTTCATTTTAAATTTATTTGTGCAATTTATGCCGATCGATAGAGCTTATTTTGAGCCTGAATGAGCTTCAGTGAGCAAGATTTTAAATTAATTTTTTTACAAAATTATGAACAGTCGAATTTTTCAACCAAACTCCGAGCAACATGCGTTAAATCTTAAATTGTTCTTTAATCTCTTAATATTTAATCTCATAATCGACATACTTTGGATTTATAAATTCTCTAAATAAACAACATTTTATTTTTTACAAACGTTGTTATTGTTGCTGTTATTGTTAATAAAGAGAAAATTGAAGTTCACGTCGCTGGCCTCCGCCAAATAGAATTTTTTAGTGAAATTGGTGTCAAACGTTTGAGTATAATTGGAGGGAAACACAAGAGCTTTTAAATTTTTTGTTTGAGCTTCAACCGTCAAAGACTTATTTACAAAATACTTGAGAGAGGGAAGTAAAAAATGTGCTAACCCTTCCAAATGAAATTTTAAGGTAAATTTGGTGTTTTTAACAAAATTTCGTATTTGGGCTCTAACGAATTTACAAATTTTCAATGCTCCTACGTTTGACATCAATTTCACCTAAAAATTTGACTTCTTTCAACTAATGGCTAATAACTTCGTAATGGTTGGTGTTCAAACAACAAAATTTGGAAGATTTTGTTCTTGCCGACGCCAGACTTTGGCTCTTGATAAGAATAATGTATTTAAATTTTTGACTATTCGCCATTTGAAATTATCAAAAAGGGTTGGAGCTCTGAAGTTTTTGTACTCGGCGGCTATGAACCCAGTGGTGAACTCCAAGAGCGCTAAAATTAGGAAGCTTTTGTTTTGTTTGTTTTGATTTATTTGTTTGTTTTTTTTTAATTGTCTATTTGATTTCTGATGACGTTATCACACAAATATATAGGTTATTAAAGAAAATTTCATTTTTTTTAACTTATTTTTTATTAAATTAGTATTTTACAGTTATTTTTACGAAAGATGAAGCTTCATCTATATTAAGTATCAACAACCTTTTTTTTAAATTATTTGTAGTAACGTAGGTGCAAGAAAGACACCTTAACATGAATAATTCTTAAGTTTATTTTGTCGTCACACAATGGTTGTAACGTCAGCTTCATATTACTTGAAAACAACTGTAGCGATGGTAGAGGCTCATCATATTCTGCAAGCAACTGTAAAGTCCAGTCAATAAAGTCACAAGAAATTATAATAAGAGCAAATGATTTATAATAAATACGTGAGGAAATAACGATGTAAGTACATGAATAATACATGAGTAGGTATTATGCTTACGTACAGTCACTAGGTAACAACTACTGATTAGTAATTTGCTTTTATAGGTTTATACCAAATGTAAAACTGTTCACCCGTAAATTATATTATATAGTACACCATAATTTATTGTAATTAGTTTTTTTTTTACAGAAACTTAACTGAATTCGAAAATACATAATATTAAAATTTTAACTTGTATACTTACGGAAACATTTATTTACAGCTTCGCCGGAGGTCAGAGCTAACAAATTTTCTGATAAGGTTAAAAAAAGCCAATAGAGAGGATTCTGATGTATCACTGGTGACAGACAACAATGACTATTAATTCCAAAAGTTGTATTGTTACTTTTACGGCGTCTAGTATAAAAGCTAAAAAAGTAACATTGATGAAATTGCGTCTTAGTACTGATAATCCCAAACATGGATATTATTTTAATTGCACAGCAACGTACAACTCTTTAATTATCTGAAACTACGAAAACTTTACATCCGAGCAGTGTCGTTCTACTTCCGCAATTACCAATCTTGACGTTTAAAATTGCACTAACATAAATTAGTAGGTATAATTAATTACATTAAGTTTATTTAAAAAATATGTCTTTTTCAAATACTATCGTTAATTTACATAAAACAATTAATTTTTTGCAACTGCGCGGTTTCTTGTGATTTATTGTAAAAAGATGGTTATTTATTACAAAAGAGTTTAAAACTTTCGGAATGAAATATTTAACACCTTTCAACAAAATTAGTTATTCTAAGTTAGGATGTGAGTTTAATTTTCTGAAATTTATATGATAAAACCCTTAAAATTAAAAGAATTGCCGTAGTCGAGATTATTGCACGTATTTACGGCTTTGTAACACAGTTTTGGAGCTTTAGTAAAAATGCAGTAAGCATTTTATTGCATGCTTTTAGAATCTGTTTATTTGGTAAAATGTGAAAATGCGGTTAGTTTTTTTGTAATTTTATTGCAATCCGAAATGCGGTCTGGCGTTATATTGCTTTAAAATCACAACTTGAGCATGTGCGTGAAGTTAGCCCCCCTTTTTTTGAAATTGTGATTTTTTTTATTTGTGCTCAATTGTGCTCAACTTGTGCTCAATGTGCTTAAAAGAATTTTTTGATTTTGAACAAAAATAACAAAAAAAATCGAAAAAAACACTTTTTGACGCCAGCCCCCCTTTTTTTGAAATTGCAACTTTTTTTGGTCGTTCTCAATTGTGCTCAAGTTGTGCTCAATGTGCTTAAAAGAATTTTTTAATTTTGATCAAAAATAACCGCGTAAAGCGCGAAATAAGATTTCTAGCTAGCCCCCCTTTTTTTGAAATTCCAACTTTTTTTGATTGTACTCGATTGTGCTCAAGTTGTGCTCATTGTGCTTAAAAGAATTTTTTAATTTTGATCAAAAATAACCGTGTAAAACGCGAAATAAGATTTCGACCTGGCCCCCCTTTTTTTGAAATTGCAATTTTTTTTTATTGTTTTCGATTGTGCTCAAGTTGTGCTCAATGTGCTTAAAAGAATTTTTTAATTTTGAGCAAAAATAACCGCGTAAGGCGCGAAATAAGAGAAAAAAGGTGTGCATTGAACAATTTTATCATACAGGGTGAAAAGTAAAATAGATTTCCAAATTTCATTTTTAAGGACCGCATTCAGGGTAAAGTTTTTCGTCGTAATGATTTATACAGGGTAAAGTATCAAACATCTAAAAGACATAAATGGAGAATTCTGATAGTACTATATTAGTTTAAATACAGAAGCTGTATTTGTAAAGATATGACTAAAAAATTTAAAAATTAAAAAAAAAAATTAAAAATTTTCATGGAAACCTTTTATTTAAAATTACAAAGTGCAATAAATAGTAAAAAATAATGTTAATAAGAGCTAACAAAGCTTCTTAAAAACATCAATCTAAAAGCGTAAGGCTGTTTATTTATAGGTGGCTAAGCAGGCTCAGGTGCATGTCGCTGTCCCCCCCTAAATTAAATTTTAGGATAAAATTAGTGTCAATCGTTAGAGCTTTGTTTGAGCCTGAATGATCTTCAGTGAGCGAGATTTTGAGTTAATTTTTTTACAAAGTTAGGAATATTTGAAATTTGTGAGTAAACTGCAAGCCTTAAAAAATCTTACTATTAAACGCGTGTTGCTCGGAGTTTACTCAAAAATTTCAACTATCTATAACTTTTTAAAATATTAACTTAAAATCTTGCTCACTAGAGCTCATTCAGGCTCTAACGAAGCTCAATCGATTGACATCAATTACACACATAGATTCAAAATGAGAAGAAAAATTTCAAAAAAGGGGGGCTAGGTCGAAATCTTATTTCGCGCATTTCGCGGTTATTTTTGATCAAAATTAAAAAATTCTATTAAGCACATTGAGCACAACTTAAGCACAATTGAGTACAATCAAAAAAAGTTGCAATTTCAAAAAAAGGGGGGCCAGGTCGAAATCTTATTTCGCGCTTTACGCGGTTATTTTTGATCAAAATTAAAAAATTCTTTTAAGCACATTGAGCACAACTTGAGCACAATCGAGTACAATCAAAAAAAGTTGCAATTTCAAAAAAAGGGGGGCCAGGTCGAAATCTTATTTCGCGATTTACGCGGTTATTTTTGATCAAAATTAAAAAATTCTTTTAAGCACATTGAGCACAACTTGAGCACAATTGAGAACAACCAAAAAAAGTTGCAATTTCAAAAAAAGGGGGGCTGGCGTCAAAAAGTGTTTTTTTCGATTTTTTTTGTTATTTTTGTTTAAAATTAAAAAATTCTTTTAAGCACATTGAGCACAACTTGAGCACAATTGAGCACAAATAAAAAAAATCACTATTTCAAAAAAAGGGGGGCTAACTTCACGCACATAACTTGAGCTGGTAAATGCCCTTCTTTATAGCTTGTTACGTTCAGACACTGATTATTTTCTTTTTATGGCTTACAGACATTTATTAACCCTTCCCTGACGTAATTTAATTTATTGCATAAGTAACGCTGTTGTCAGTATAGCCCCACCGGGATTCTAGCTCGAAGCGCATCGGCGCAATTATAAATTTTAATAATCAGTGTAATTTAATTTAATCTCTAAGATTACACTTTTATTTTAAAATTAATACCTAATTTGGTAAACTTCACAAGTCATGCGATATTATTAGGAAATTAATCAGGATTTTCAATTAATCGATTTAAGTATAATTATCGTTATATAAGCAGACACGCGCTCGAATGACAGTTTAATTGTATTCTACACCAAGCCTAAAATCCTTTGATTTCAATTAGGATTCATCTAGCTAAATCCTTTAGCAAAGACCGTCGGCGTCCTGTGGTATTATAAACATTGATTACCATGCAAATCGTCTCCAATGGAAGTACAGGCCATCAGTAGAGTACCAAAAACTGCGACATTTTGATGAAAAAAGCACAAAAAATCAACAAAAAGCTTTTAATTCTGCCGGTTCTAGTACATGGAGAATTTTGTTGGATTTACGTAAAGTAATAAATTTGCCTTAACATTTCACAGGCATGCACAAATACTATAGAACTCCGTTAGTTCACTTCGAGTACAAGTAAAGATAAGCTTTGAAATACACAAAGCCAATGTAATTAACATGAGTGGTAACTTTCGATAAAAACTTTTTCACAGAGTATTTTATGCACGTGAAACTTTTGACACAAAAGTTTCGATATGATAAAATACGCCGAACAAGAGCACTTGTGGCTATAAAAATTTGAATTTTAAATGTTTTAAGATTTTAAATGAACAGAAGAAGAACCAAGTAATTTTTCCCATTCAAAAGTAAAGTTAAAATCAATAAAGATTATTTCATTTTTTCACATTTAAAGCTACCACTTTATTTTAACAATAACAAAAATGAATGCTTTAAGCTCACAGCATTTGCAAATTTGCTATCCATAACACAATTCAATCACTTAAGAAACTTTTTCTCGTTTTATTTTAACTTTTGGAACCGTTTTGAATTTATTAAACCAAAATCTTCTTCGATGGTGGAGTCTGGTTTTTAAAATATAGCTGAGACAGCTAACTGCTGCATTGCATCTTCTGATTAACCGCTCACTTATACTAAAATGGATACCGTGGACCAAAACTAACCTAAAAAATTCGTCTCTTTTATAACAACGACAAACGAAAAACTTTTCATTTTTACTTCTATCCTGATTATCTTTGAAAGTACTTTTTTCGAAGGCTTATTTCTCGTTAGAAAACTAAACATAGCAAAAAATGATGATAATATAAAAAGTTTAAAAGCAATCGATTTAGAAAACAATTTTTCCGTTACTTTGATTAAGAAAGTTTTATTATTTTTTAAAACACCTTAAGGAAAAACGAGTTTACAGTTAGAAATTGAACGTAGGAATTTATGATTACGTAAGTTTTCCAACTTATGTAATCTTCAACTAACTGTGAGAAAATTAATACCGCTTTATAAACGTATAAGTTTATATAGAACTTTTCGTTCTCTAAACACTGAGCACCTCAACAAAGTTTGAATCGAGTTACTTTAAGTTGGCGCAAGTTTTGCATAAATATTTACTCAACGAAAAGGATTATAATATTCAGTGTATAATGTTTGGTTTAAATTTACTTCCTTTTATTAACCTTTTCACCCTACTTTTATTTTTTCTATATTCAATTAGCCAGCTCTTATTTTCTAAAGAGATTTTATATGGAAATTAAAAATAACATTATGAAAGTATCCTAATGGAAAAATAATATTTTTGTTAGAATATGACGATTTACTAATTAAAAAGCAATGAGAGTTAGTACGAAGAGTTCTACAATTGTTTAAACACAATTTTAGAACCTTAATTAGACAAAATTTATTAAAATGATACCAAAGCTGTCATTCTATAATCCAATAGTAGCCGACCAATAATTTAAAATCTGATATTTGCGATGGAGGTAATGTCAGGTGATATCCTTTTTCTTTCATATGTTTTGAGCTACCTACAATTATTTTGCATTTTATGCTAACTTACATTTTATATCTTTCTGAATTTCTTAAAGTAACTTCAGTCAACAGTTTTATTATCCTTTAAGTGCTTTTCATTCGTTTTAAAAGAGTAAAGATGACCTTTTAAAATTTTGTTAACTAACTGCACGTGGTGACGGAATATCAGAATTCTAAACTTCAGATTTGAATTACAATCAATGAACAGTGATCCTTTTTGTCGACCATTTCCGAGAACAATTAAATTGTTTTCATCTTATTGGCAATTCAGTGGCCTAATTAGATGCATCCATTGTTGTAAACTAACGTTTGACATGAGAAGCTTGAATAGTTTTACTTCGCTTTCAAGAACCCATCAGCTATTGAAACGTCATCATCACAATTAAGTTTGAGTCCAGTCAGCCTATAATCATTGTTGATTGAGCAGCATTTGAGAAATTATACAGGATAGTTATTTTTGTAAATGCATATTTTGATAAGACCTGCTTTGAATATATTGAATATTGTATTTCATAGCTGATGCTAAATAAAAAGATTAATCATCTTTAAAAATTTAATATTCCACTTTTGTGTCGATTTTAGATTACTTTGGAGTTTAATAATGGATAGGATGGCACTACGTATATTATATAGGTTACTTCAACATACACAAATATTATTGCCATAGATCATTGCATATTCATGCCAGATTATATATTTCATCGGCGTAGCGTTTTGCATAATTTAATGTATATCTACAGCCATTTAATTTGTAGCTATTAGATATATCACTTGAAGTCTAAACCTTTCAAGAAAATTACAATAATCCAAACGTTCCTGATAGTCCAGGCATATGGTGGTGAAAAGATAAAATCTGAAAATGATTGAACTCAGTTTTCCCTTCATTCTTTCCTGCCTCTAAGCAAAACAAGTAAGTAATTTATTTATTTATTTAAATTAGTTGTCTTTTACCCAAACAACTGCCTTTTCTAGTTACTTTAAAAGATTACCTTCGTCTTCGTTATAATATCTGCGTAGCTTTACAACACTTCAGTATTGTTATATATAAATTGTAATTTATACAAAAAGTTTTCCAACAAAACATAGTCGATTTGAATTTGCCGCCGTTTCTCTTACGGTAGTTTTTGAAAACTGATCTTTCTAGCCATTACAAAATTGGGCTTTGTTAAGATAATATGTGCAGTTTATGTACTGAAATTCGGATGAGATAACTAAAGATATCTAGAAGGAACCGGAAAAATTGAAATTGTGATTGTTAGATTACAGTGAGTTAATTTACAATTTCTGTACCTACTGTACTTTTGCTTGGAAAGACATTTTCAAATGCTTTTTTATTAACTTTTACATTAGCGCCCAGTTATTATCCTCAAGTATCTGCCAAACAAAGACCTAAGTAAAGAAACCACAAAGTCCCTGCTCTGGACGATGGAAATAACAGCTGGACGTCCTTTTAACAGATCGAAGAGCCTGCTGAACGTTTTTAGTACTGAGCTTTGTTCGTCGCTCTAAAGCTAACATTGACAAGAAAAAGCAGTTGTTACGCGGCTAGCGTTGCCAACTTGAGATATACACACTCAAAGCTAAAAGTTGCAAATGTATCTCGGGCAAATAACTGAGCATTTTACATTACGATTCTAACTCCTGGAAAGTACTAGGTAAGGTGTGTATGAAAAGAAACCATAAAATAGGTAGTACCTATATAATAAAAAAATGTGTTTATTATTCATTCGTGTTTCAATAAAAAAATCTCAAATAAAATTTAATAAACTAAAAACGCAAAAAGCATAAACATGCAACAATTAGTTTAATTAAAACTTAATTGTTCTTCGTAAATTACAAAAAGTGATTCGTTACACGTAAATGAAAAGAATTCGTAGTAATTAACTCAAAAACTTTTTAATTTACAATAGAAATAATTGTTTTAATATTATATTTAGGTCAATTTCGTCAAATCCGTACATATTTAGAAATTCTATAATGTAATATTTGCATGCAAAAACAAAGCTTTTATTTTCTCAAAATTCTGCTTGTTTTCATTAAGGGGGGGGGGGCAATCATCGACAATCAAACTTGATGAAGTTAATATAATTCTACCAGGAAAATCTAATTAATGGGGAGGTTTCCTGTGTACCTTCCTATAAGCTCACAGATCGATTTTACCAATACGCAAATACAACATCAACCGCGATTCTCACTCCTTATCCTTCCGATTTACACTTTGTATCAAACTACAAGTCTATCAATTTCAAATTAATTTATCTAATATTGTGTGGTATAAATCGGATAATAAGCATTACAATAACAGCGTATGCAACAATTTTGGAAATAGAGATTATTGTAATCGTTAAAGTTTCGTATCAAATCCGTCTTTAAACAAATAAAGATAAAGTGCGGCCTTTAAATCATTTAGTAATACATTTCTTCTAATTTATTAAATATTTTATTATTTTTTTATATTTTTTTAATTTTTAGGTATAGAAAACTTTCAAAACATACACGGAGTTACGGGGTTTGAGTATGCTAGGTACACGTAAAATCTGAATTAACACCCCAATTCTCCAAATGAGAAATTTACAGGTGCTTTTTATTCAAATAGTCACTTTTATTACTGAATGCCTCTCAAATTTAGGAGTAATTACACCTATAATAATAATAATACTGTCTACAAAAGTCAGATCCAATATATTAACTTGCTAGAAAACTCCTTCACCTTGTCATTTATAAGCATGCTTTTGATTGGTTCATTCATTTATTATGAATCAAAAAGGTTTAAAAGTTCACTTCCCAAAAGTTCAATTTTGTATAAATATTCAACTCCCTTATAAGGGGTTATAAATAATATTTTAGAGACTTCCGTATCTTATCCCCGCTCCCCAAACACTGAATTTAAATTTAAAATGTTTTCTGAAGCACGGAAGCTGAAGTGTTAATATGTCTTCATAGAATTCGTTTGTAACATTATCATGTTAGTTTTCACCTCGACGTTGTTGGAATAACAAATATTAATTATTTGGCAGTTCATTTAAAAAATTTACAAGATAAAACCAGACGTCAGAAGCGACATTGCCTTCATTCAACATGAGCTTTGGTTTTTCACTTTCGAAATTCAGTTGTTTGTATTATTTTGTTAATTTCCTGTGACTTTGAAAGCTGTGAATGGGTTTAATGCAGTAGATATTTTCATTTATTTAAAAATTTAGTTTTAGTTGGTAGAACCGAATTATTTTCATTTAACATCAGAAAATAATTTTAACGTTGGACAATTTTTTCAGTTTTTTTCTGTTTTATCTTGTGTTAGTTTTTATAGATGTTGCTCACCTCTGAACAATGTTATCTTTTCCCACTGTGTAGTAAAGAATTTGAAACGTCTCTAGTAAATAAAGCAGCCGACGCGACGTCGTAAGTTTAAAACTTTTTTATTTACATTGGTCCAGGATGTCTTCTCAAATCATTCAAAAATATGTTTGTTGACATATACTTAATTTAGGAGGTCAATCTTGTTTATCTTCGTGTTTCTTTCAGATAAGTTTCAGATAACTTTTCTCGATTTAATTGCTGTGAAAACCCCTAAGTTGCAAGGTAAGAAAAACCAACGCGCATCACACATGACACCTACGTTCACGAAACTGCGGAGACTAAACCTTGGTTAGCCTGTTCACCACTGCATTTGTGTACCATCGGGGCAGTAGTTAAAATTCATATTAAATGTTCTTCATCTTTAAAATCTTCAATAACAGATTACAGTTTTAAGTCATCCTAAAGTTTACGTTTACATTTGGTTAATTTCGAGGAATTTTATTAAATAACAAATGCACATTTCCTGAAAGATTAGATTGTCCTACGATAACGATTTCAGAGGTTTCAAATTTTTCTGTCGTACGAATCTAATAAAACAATTACAGCATTTTGACTTTCAAATTACTCTGAATTATTGTTTGTTACCTACGTTATCACAATCGGCATCTGTGATAATAATTCGGGTCGGAAATACTTGTGAGGGTTTCGTCTATTGGTTTTAGAATATCAACTCTATCAATAATCACTTCGAATGTTTACTTTTTACTTGTAATAATACTAAAGAAGTCATTGAAAACTTTCCAGTTGATATTTGAAAATTTATCCAAAATATACAATTAGACAAAGCAACCAAAGATCTACTCATCTGTTACATTAAACCCCAATTTATCAATTTTCAGTATGGTTATCGTTCATCGTAAGTAAAAACTACTAAATTATAATTTGAAATCAAATTTTTGTGATCCTTAAATAACATAAAGTTGTAATAATATTAAAACAATCTGAGCTTACCTCCCTAATTACCATCAAAATGCTTTAGTTCTAAATAAAATTGTAATTTCTAGTAACATGGTAATAAAATGTAGATTAAAATAATATTATTTTAATTTAAATTATATCTACTGAACGTTGGAACAACTTTATGAAAATTATAATATGTAGAACTTTGCGTAATAAAAACTTCGTCTACGTAACAAATTTGTGCTAGAAA
Organism: Rhagonycha fulva; assembly: GCA_905340355.1. Taxonomy (NCBI): domain Eukaryota; kingdom Metazoa; phylum Arthropoda; class Insecta; order Coleoptera; family Cantharidae; genus Rhagonycha; species Rhagonycha fulva. The sequence goes on from HG996556.1 coordinate 45,921,419, forward strand.
GACTTTAATTAGGGAAGTTCGAGATATAGTACAGTTCTTGCCACAAAACTTTGGTGTTACGTCATCGCACATCCTGAATGTACATAAGCTCCGCCATTGGCTATCTAAAAAAAGCAACCTCTATGATTGGTTAGGTTAAAATTACATAACACTAAAAAGTTTAGTCAGCACAAACAAGTCGAGGCAAATTTTTCTTAAACAAAAAGCTGAAATTCCATAATCCTAAATTATCCCCAGGTAATAATTTCAGCCACAGCCGTGGAGTGATGTGACCGCTGGTTGAGTACAGAGCGGAAATTCTGGGTTTAAATCGCGGACTATACAAAATTTCTTAGCTCGGCCTTTCAGTGGACATCCACACGGTGTGGTGAAATAGATATTGATTTATCGGAAATAGGTAATATGGAGACTAATCCACCCCGCTAATCGGATTTGTAATTCCCAAAAAGAGAAAAGCAATGTTCTACTTAGAACGTAAAAGCTTAATGAATGAATGAATAATTTCAGCGTTAGATACTATAAGTACCAAAATGTATTGATTAATGATGTGATTCCTCTTGCACATGTGTGTACTCAGACATCTAAATAAATTAGCGAAATGTAAACTATAAATACAGTTTATTGATTTTTGTCGTGGCAGGTATACAAATTACTGTATTATATTTTGATTAATTATATAATATATATTGTTGTACTAATTACTAAGATTATTGTCGTCATTTGAACTAACGGATGTTGTGCTCCTGGAATTGTCGTTTCTATTAAGTATTGTATGTTAGCCAACGCTAATTATTATTATTATTGATGTTTTGTGTAATAACATTTAAGTCACTCTAACATGAGCAAGAAATAATTTAAAAGTAATTAAAATTAATTTAAAATAATAAAATATTAATGAAACACCTAGAAACCATTTTATCTTAGGGGCATATTGATAATTAAGGTAGACGAGAAGAAAATTAATATCACGCACAATTTATTACATCGTGATGCCTAAACCACTACATCCTCCAGGGCAATTAGGAGTAAAATTATATTTTGAACTTCTTTACTTCATAATTTAACAAGAACTTCTTATCAATGAAAATTATCTTATTGATTCGTTCAGCGCTCTAATCGAGTTTAAATTGTGTTAAAACAAAATTACGTTTTATATTATTCGTTTACAATTTTGTCACGTAACAAATGGTAGATTTTAGCTAACAATTACAATTAGCAACTAAACAGGAGTCAATATACAAATCGTTAATTAATTATACTAGTAGTATCTGTGCTTGTTGTAGTTAAGAATACAACATGAAGTTACCAATGATAATAGACAGAGCTTGGAAAATCCAGCTGCAACGCTGAATATGATAATAAATAACACAAAGTTAAAGCATAAATTGATACTTAAAATAACATGAATAACGCTGCAGGTATATAACTATAGTTTTCCCACAAGTTCTTTGATCCTAAAAGCGGCTAGCCCTTAAGCAGTTCTGAGAGCCGGGATCTTGTCAGTTCTTTTTGCAGGGAGCCTGGTAATTAATCAAAATATTAAGTTGATAGTCGTTAAATAATAGACAAAAAGAAAGAACCAAAATCACACAAAAATTGTAAAGAAAATTATAAAATATTAAACGTGATTAAAATATTCTTAAAGGTAGGTAATTTATATTCTTTGTGTAGTTATTTGGCGACTTAATTAAATTGATAATTACGTCACCGAATTCAAAAGGAATAATTAAGCTTTAAGTAAATTTGAAAAAACATTAAGCGAATGAAAAGCGAAAGAGGGAAATAGAAATTTTTTAATTTTAATATACTTAACTACTTAACTTATAACTTTCAAACTTATTGAAAAATCTACCAGAAATATAATCGCATTAACATAAATTGATTTGAAGCTATGAGAAAAATTCCAATTTTATTCAACGTCTTTTATGCTCTTACTTTCTGTTTGTAATGTTATTCCTGTATAAGTTATAACCTTATAACGTAGGCAAAATATAATCAGGAAATTTTTAGCAAAAAGCATCTTATCAGAAAAGTAATTTTTGCTGAACGAATTGTTAGAAGTTCTAGCGAATAAATGTTTTTCGTACGAAATGTAGTTACGCAACTACTCGGAAAAATTGTGATTACAAAAAATTATCTATAAAGTAAAATCTGATTTATATAAAAGTGGAATTTTTTTTGTATGTACGAGTATGTATGTATATATGAAGATCAAAAAGATTCCAATCTACTTAAATATTCCCTCGAGATATCATTCACTATTACAAAGGTGTCTTCTGCGACAGTTTACTTTGAAGAGACCCTGAATTTTATCATAATAAACAAATTAGGATTCAGGATAGGCCCTTAGTCCGCCGAAAAGCAGTCGGGCTTCAAATCAGTAATTCAGTACTCCAGAGTTTATTGTACATACAACAAAAGGAGATCGTGACACACTAAGTCAAGTCACTAACTAACTCATGAACTTTCTCTACGCAATAAACTCTAAAACAATTATCTTGTTACATTTACAAATAAGAATTTCATTTAAAATTAACTACGTGCTCACATCATGTATTTAAATATGAAAATTTAAATTTAATTTAAAAGGAGCCGTACGCTGTTTATTCTCAAAACTTTAACGTGGGAAGGATAATTTAATGTACTACATACCTACCTAATGTGAGATAGGAAAAGTAAATTGGTAAAATTAGTGAATTTTCAGCAAACGAGTACAGCATTTATAGAAAATTGATATTGAAATTTTCTATAATCAAATTTTAAGAAACAAGACCTCAAGATTAGCGTAGTAGTTCAAATAAAGATAATTTTGATGTACTTGTAACTTTTCAGGTTACTACCGAATAAATTGATGCTTCTACATCTTACTTTTAGTATTTCATTATAACGAGATAATAAAATTTATAAAACTGTACTATAAAAGTGGGAAATTTGACACTGTCGGTTAAAAGCTGCAACAGTTGCTACGACATCTTCCAATGCAAAATTTAAACATAAAAATTCTACTTAGTTGCAGGCTTCAAGTAATGAACAAAGTCATATAATATTTATAAGAATAAGTGTAAAGTTTATTAAAATTTTAAACTATTAACTTTCCACAACAGACAATCAGAGTTCTCCCTTTGTGTTAAAAATTGCGCGTTTAAGCAATATCTATACAAAAGTTATATATTACATCTTGTATTTGTGACAAAGATAATGCCAGATGACTCCTATCTTTTTACATTATGTAAAACTCCTTACAGCAATGTTTACATACGGAAAAAATATTTCGAATATACTAAATTATCAATTAATAATGAACACTAGTAAAACTGCATTGAAAACCGCCGAAATAAGCTAAAATTTGCAACTAGCGACAAACTGTCAGATTCCGAAAACATTCCGATTAAAACAACGGAATCGGCATTTAAATATTTTATTTATCTTAAAAATTGATTGAAAAATTTTAGCAGATTGTTATCAAGAGAAATAAGATGAGTAACCTAAATCAGACATGCGTTTTTTGCATTCTACTCACCCAAAATCGTCGTATACATTGGGCAAAAGAAACTTGGAAAATTTTGTCGGATTTTGCAAAAACACTTTTTTGCCCAAACGAACCAGTGTTGCAAAATACTGCTTTGTTCGGGATACTTAAGTATTTTCATAACAAAATTGCACTGACGCAAAGAATTTTTTTGTATACTCTGTTTTATTTAAGAAAATTGTAAAACGTTTGCACTAAACGGACGATCTTTAAATGTTAACCATTGAAATTGCTTTTGAATAAACACTAAATCTCGTATAATTTCCTTACTGTGAGTGAGTCTTTATTCAAAGCAATTTCATTGGTTAACATTTAAAGGTCATCCGTTTAGTGCAAACGTTTTACATTTTTCTTAAATAAAACAAAGTATAGTATTAAATAAATTAAAACATTCATGTGCGATTGAATTTATAAAAATGGATTTTTAACTTTTCAGCTCTTTATTTGGTTTTCAAAAGTTTGCCAGCAGTTCAAGGTGCCAAAAATGCGTTTTTTGCACTGTACGCACCCAAAAACGTTGTATACATTGACAAAAAAAACCTGCAAATTTTTGTCGGATTTTACAAATATTATTGATTATATTTTTTTTTTCCTTTTGAATTTTTTTCGCCCAAAATATAAATGTTGGAAAACCATCGCTTTTCTGACGGATTCTTATGATTTTAATAAGAAATTACACTGGTACAAAGTATTTTAATGTAATTATTAAAATAAACCTTTATAATAAAAATTGATTTTTAATTTTTCAGCGTTGTCAGAGATTTTCTAAGACTTGACAGAATTTAAAGCTCCCAAAATGGCAATTTTTGCACTCCACGCACTCAAAAATATCGTATAGAATAGCAAAAATGTCATGGAAATTTTTGTCAAAGTTTACAAAAATTACAGATTAACCCCTTTGAATTTTTTTCGCCTCCAAAAATAAATGTTTGAAAACCATCGCTTTTTTGACGGATTCTCATATATTTTAATAAGAAAATTGCACTGGCGCAGAGTATTTTAATGTAAATATTAAAATAAACCTAGCCACGGCAGTGGAGTGATGTGATCGCTAGTTGCGTTACGAGCGGAAATTCTGAGTTCAAATCTCGGACGCATCAGAATTTCTTAGCTAGGCTTTCCAGTAGACATTCTCACTCCGTAGTGAACCAAAAAACCAACCAACCAAAATACCCAATCCAAAAAAAAAACATAAGTAAACAAAAATACTGAACAAATTAAAAATTAACATTTAAAAGTGCTAATAACCCAGTAGTTGATGCACGTTAAAATGCAAATAAAAAAAAAAACTTTTTATGGGCGATTAAAGTAATAAAAATTGATTTTTAATTTCTCAGGTTTGTAAAAGATTTTCTAAGGCTTGTCAGCATTTTCAGCTTCCAAAATGGAGATTTTCGCACTCCACGCACCCAAAAACGTCGTATAGAATGGCAAAAACAGCATGGAAATTTTTGTCGAATTTTACAAAAATTAGATATAGATTAACCCCTTTGAATTTTTTTCGCCCCAAAAAATAACTGTTGGAAAACCATCGCTTTTTTCGACGGATTCTCATTTATTTTAATGAAAAAATTGTACTCATGCAAAGTATTTGAATGCAAGTATTAAAAAAACCTTTTATGGGCAATTGAAGTAATAAAAATTAATTTTTAATTTCTCAGGTTTGCAAAAGATTTTCTAAGGCTTGCGAGCATTTCCAGCTCCCGAAATAGCAATTGTCGCATTCCAAGCATCCAAAAACGTCATTTAGAATGACAAAAATGGCATGGTAATCTTTGTAGAATTTTAAAAAAGTTATAGATTAACCCCTTTTAATTTTTCTCGCCTCCAAAAATTAATGTTGGAAAACCATCGCTTCTTCGACAGTTTACCATGTATTTTAATGAGAAAATTGCACTGGCGCAGTAATGTAAGTATTAAAATAAACCTTTTATAGGCAATTGAAATAATAAGAATTGATTTTTAATTTTTCAGGTTTGTAGAGATTTTCTAAGACTTGCCAGCATTTCTAGCTCCCGAAATGGCGATTTTTGCACTCCACGCACCTAGAAACGTCGTATAGAATGACAAAATTGGCATTGTAATTTTTGTCGGATTTTACAAAAATTATAGACGATTTTTTTATTTTTTCTCGCCTCAAAAAATGAATGTAGGCACAAACCATCGCTTTTTTGACGGATTCTCATGTATTTTAATGAGAAAATTGCACTGGCGTGTAATATTTTAATGTAAGTATTAAAATAAACCTTTTATATGCGATTGAAGTAATAAAAATTGATTTTTAATTTTTCAGGTTTGTAGAGATTTTCTAAGACTTGGCGATTTTTGCACTCCACGCACCCAGAAACGTCGTATAGAATGACAAAATTGGCTTTGTAATTTTTGTCGGATTTTACAAAAATTATAGATGAATTTTTTAATTTTTTTCGCCTCAAAAAATGAATTTAGACACAAACCATCGCTTTTTTGACGGATTCTCATGTATTTTAATGAGAAAATTGCACTGCCGTATAATATTTTAATGTAAGTATTAAAATAAACCTTTTATAGGCGATTGAAGTAATAAAAATTGAGTTTTAATTTTTCAGGTTTGTAAGAGATTTTCTAAGACTTGCCAAGATTTCCAGCTCCCGAAATGGCGATTTTTGCACTCCACGCACCAAAAAACGTCGTATAGAATGACAAAATTGGTACGGTAATTTTTGTCGGATTTTACAAAAGTTATAGATTAATTTTCAATTTTTTTGCCTCAATAAATGAATGTAAGAAAACCATCGCTTTTTTGACAGATTCTCATGTATTTAATGAGAAAATTGCACTGACGTAGAGAATTTTAATGTAAATATTAAAATAAACCTTATATGGGCGATTGGAATAATACAAATTGATTTTTAATTTTTCAAATTTTTAAGAGATTTTCTAAGGCTTGCCAGCATTTCCAGCTCCCGAAATAGCGATTTTTGCACTCTACGTACCCAAAAACGTCTTATAGAATGACATAAGTTGCCTGAAAATGTTTGTCAGATTTTAAAAAATCAAAGATTATCATCATTATCATCATCATCAACTTCACGTTTGAGATCATCAGTCGATTACGTCACTTAAAACTAATCTTGCCACCTCGTCTTGAGGCGGCAGCCCACTGATCTTCTTCTTAATTAAATAATATTAAAACTTTAATTATATCGAGTTATTAAAATTAAAAAATCAACAAATACATGGCCAAAGAGGGACTGGAAATTTTTGTCGAATTTTGCAAAAATAATAGATTTGAATTTTTATGCCTCAAAAAATTATTATTAAAAAACCATCGCTTTTTGGCCGGTTTTAATCTATTTTTATGAGAAATTTTTTATGTAAGTGTTAAAATAAAACTTTTATGGATGATTGAATAAATTAAAATTGATTTTTAAATTTTTCAGATTTTTAATAGATGTTCTAAAGCTTTACCAGCATTTTCTTCTTTTTCTACTTTTGGCTCTGTACTAGATCCTTAAGCCAGCCATTTTAACCAATACCATCATTTTGAGCTGCTCAAAAAGCGTTTTCCGCAGTCGTAGCACTCGAAAACGTCGTATACATTAACAAAATTGAAAATTTTTGTCGAATTTTGCACAAATTATAGAAACCTTTTTGAATTTTTTCGCCCCCAAAAAATTAATATTGGAAAACCATCGCCCTTTTGACGGATTGCAATGTATTTTCATGAGCAAATTCTATTGCCGTAAAGAATTTCGATTTAATTTTTCCGCTTTATAATAGATTTTTTAAGACTTGCTAGCATTTCGAGCTGCCTAGGAAGTGATTTCCATACTTTTGGCATACACAAACTTTGAATACATTGACAAAAAAACCTTGGAAATTTTTTTAACCTTAGATTTTTTTATTGCTTGCTGACGAAAGAGAGAGAAGTAATACAAAAGCAAAACAAGCATAATCTCTTAGGATTAAAAACCTAAATTGGTACTATATAATGAAACATAAAGTACCCTCTAAAACGCAACTCTCTAATGACATGAGAGTCATTGACTAAAACAGAGACCAGAGTCTGTCGGAATCTGGAGAGATCCTCTCCAATTGGTTCATCCACCATGTTCCGGGTGCAGTATGGTGCTTTTAACTGTACATCGATATCAATTTGAATTTTCCCATAATATACACAGTAACTTCTAAGGGTTACCCCAAAATGAATAAAAGAGCCAACAATAACACGTCGGTCAACACGAATTGAAAAAAAAAATTTACTTGCGAGAGATCTCTGGTAAGTTGACACAACAATAATATGACATGCACTTTTTGCCAATCGAAATCGGACGTGTGACTTTGCAGGTGAAATTGGAAAACTTGTCGCAATTGACATTTTTGACCTTAAAGCCTCTATGTTACAGTTGTCCTCGATAAGTATCTAAAATTATGTTTTGTTGTAGGATCTTAAGTCTCTTCGTGTTTCTTCTTTAATAGTCTTTCAATAAGTCTAATTATGCTTTTGGTGAGTTTAAAGTTTTTGTTGGAACCTAAAGGAGTATTATGAAGAAATATTTTATTATTAGATATTCTCCTTCTCAATTCTCAACTCCAAGCAACTCTGCCGGAGATTGTGGTTTAATCCCAGAGAAAAGCAGAGAAAAACAGAAAGCAGCGGAGAATGATATGATGTAAATTCTGTACCTACTGAAAATTACTGAAAAATAAAATTGTTTTATATAACAGGGTTTAGAAACTAACGTTCTTTGTATAAATAATATATTGAATATTAATTGATACAAACCGCTAACTTAAAGTGGAACTTAAATTTTCCTGATTCAATGAGGTCCAGTTATGTAATTTTCTATAATATAAAATTGAATCTGAATCCCAATGCATGCATTTGTTGCATGCCATGACACTCTAATTGTATTCTAAAGCTCCCTTACATAAAGCCGCTGTAATTTAATTAAACTACATACATCTTTCCAAAACAATTCGTTGGAATTACGCTCAATATCTACTTTGTTATAATATTTAGGGGAAACCGGTGTTGGTTGGCACACTCAAATTATTTTAAAAATGTGTTTGCTTTTAGAAAGAAGTGCACCGGTCTACCCTAAAATTGCAAAAAAAATAATGTTTTACTCCAAATTGCTTAAGTTAATAAAGCGAACCCAAAATGTTTTAAAATTATTTCATAAAAAACTGAACAATTAAGCAAAGTTTCCAAAACCACCATAGTAAAAAAAAAGTTCTATTTTTGTTTTATTTGTTAATCAGAGAAACTAAATTTTACGACAGTTAAACTTTTTCAAGTAAATATTTGCTATTAACTTTAATGTGTTTTTGTGTGCTTTTATATTATTCAAATTCTTTTATTATCAAAAAACAAATAAAAACTGAAAATTAAACTTTACGCATTAAAGAATAATTTTGTATTATTACTAAAATACACACAAAAAATGTTTAAATCGTATCTGTAAGTTAAATTCTGCGAGGAATGTAAATTTTATGCCTACCAGTAGAGACCGTAAACTTACAACAAAGTTTAAAATTTATCACAATATTTTTCGTTTTATCGTAAAATTTTAAGCTTTTAAGTACTGTTTTTTGAAAGTATGTTGGAGAGTGTGCACTTTAAAAGATCATCCAAACATAAATATGTATAATTCTATAAAAGTCTAAAACAAATTTTAAAAAAAGTTGCTCGTAAAGAAAAGTCAAAATTATATTCGCATAAATTTCTGTTAAACAAAAATGTAAAATCAAATATTCATTAACTTTTACCCACCAACGTTCTTTCCAACTTGAAACAGAAAGTTATATTTTTCATCTGTACATTTGCTTACAATAAGTTACTTTTTCTACTCCTACTGAATAATATATAAGTTTGTTGTTAAATAATAAATTATTATTATTATTTTACTCAACTGTTTTGATTAATAAACTTGGGTTCGTTTAAAATACTAGGTCTATAGTTATGGTGATGGTTATTACTCTCGCGAATGAATTTTATTTCTGTAATCCGCTCATTAAATATAAAACAATTTTTTTTAAATTAAATTTAAATGCAAAATTAAAGATTAATTTGGTGAACCTATTTTCTTATTTGGTATTTCTGCTGATTTAATTTCTGATTTAATACTTAATGAAAGGTAAATAGAAGGTCCTGTCTAAGTACTATCCTATGTTTGTATTAAATTTCGGGTCGGTTAAAATAACTTGGCATTATTTTCAATTTACAATTCCTAGCCGTAGTTAAACAAAATTTGTAATAATTTTGTAATATTAGATTACGCTTGAATGCTTGATAACATTCACAATGTATCAAAAATGAAGGTTGCATATTTTGAATGTAATATTAGCATACCCATGTAAGAATGTGGCAATTTAAGTAAACGGTTTATTAACTTTAATTTTCATTAAACGATTTTTACTTTAATTTCGATTTACAAAACAAATATTTGTTTTTATTTTCATACATTTTCCAATAAGTCATTCTTCTGAGCTTCTGTCTCTTTTATATCTTTGCTTACATTATTCATATTGTTATGATTTTATGCTTTGACGGTTTTTAATAATAATACACCTAGGCTTCTCCTTTTGTTTTATTATTTGATATCTGACGCCCACAGTAGTCCTTCGAGGAAACTAATAAAAAGGAATTTCATTTTCACCGAGATTTCCATGGCAACTTTCTATAATTATCAAAAATTGTGAAACGATTTAAAATTATTAAACAATAATTGAGCTGCACCGAATGATAATTTTAACTCAATATTGGTTTTAAACTTCACCCTCGATATCAAATTCAACTTTTTTTTTAAATCAAATTAATTGTAATCGCAACTGCTTCGTTTTGAAATGAACGGATATAATTAAAACATAATAATCAAATTTTTCCGATTTGTTGTTCAATGTTGTAGGTAATTATTATTCAGAAATAAATTGGCTAATCCTGTATGAAAATTTTACATGCATGCGAGCTCTTTAAAGGATATTATAATATGCAACAGTTGAATACCAAAGTGAACATAATCCTTCCTAATCGATTACTGCTTTAACTTATCTAAATATTTATTACGCCGTAGCATAGCAAATTATTATAATTTCAGAACCTGATAATTAAATTTTACTAACTAAATAGCAAGCTAAATCCGCATTATCCTCATAAATCTATGATATGCAAAAATAGAATATTAAATAATAATTATAATCAAAATTTTATAAAATCATTTTAATTTAAATTTAAGCGTCGATTGAGTTACAGAAAGAAAATTCTGCAAGACGGAGAAAATTTTCAGATTTATTTCCAATATCGTAACTAAAAAATATCAAAATCAATTTGTGCGTTAGTTTTAATTTATCTTCCTTTGTGTCATCTAAAATTTATAATTTTGTAACAAAACCGTCATATTACAAATGTTATATTACATCATCCCGTGTCAATAAAAGTTTTTCAATTTATTGGAATTTATATTCTCTGAATGGATAACCCAGTTTATTGAAGAATTTCAAATAATGATGTTCATATTTTTCTACGATATCTGAAATTTTTTAAATTTAATAACGAAAACCCACTTTCATTTAACGCGCAAATAAAAATACAATGAAAGATTATTTTTTGTATTTTGCCGAGGTATCAATAGAAAATATTTTGCTCACAACTTTCTTTGTTACATTTTAAATTTTTTTGGTACCATAATGAGATGAAAAAATGACGTGATAGTTATCTACAGGATGAGATACGACACCAGACGTAACGATTTTTGTGAAATTATGTCATCTTATTACGAATAGAAAGATTAGCAATATCGAAAATGCGATTTGTAAGATTTGTTAATAAAATTATGATGTAAGTAAAAAAAAACTTGTGCTTTTAAATTGCAGTGAGAATGCAAACCAATTTATTTCAGATCCTGTGGGTGAGTTGCATTACAATTTTGGTTGTATTTTTTACTTGAAGGATTTTATTTATGACATTTATATTTTGCCAATTATTATTTATCTTTATTCGGGGAAGGGGGGTCGCTTTAAAACAACCTACGAGTAATTGTATATTTCTAGATTCGTTGAGCGGAATTTTCAGAGTCGTCTCAACTATAAATGCCTGGAAAATGAGTTTCTATTGTAATGAAATAAATTTGAGACATACCATATTGCCAATTTCAGTTTTCATTAATAAAATGAAAGCCAACGCCCAACTCCGTTATCGTTTAAGTTGATGACTCTATATAGTTAAATTTTGGATAGCAGCCAAGTTGAACTATTTTTTATTTAATGTTGATTTATACTTTCAAACTTTCGTGCTTGTTATTTGCTTATATAGAGTTGATGGAACTAATTCTATTTCGATATCATCTCGAATAATTTGAATAATTCGTTTTTTTTTTGTTATCCCTAAAATATTTAATTAAAAGTTTGTGATTTCTGATAGCTATAAATGAAAAATATATCTATTTGATACGGAAATTCAAAATTTAAATTTTTATTAATAATCTAATAAAATTTTATAAAATAAAAAGATCAAAGTTAAAATTATCGAAAAAACACCGAAGTATAAAATTAGTCCTTTGCTTCTTTGATTCAATATTAAATTTTAAACAAAATAAAAAAATCGTAAATAGGTAGACGGTTAATTATGCGCTCACATTTCATTATTATTTATTAATAATAAACAGATCATAAGCAATTTAAACTTTACTGAAAAGTTTACACAACTATTTACTTCTTATTAGTATAAATTAGTTGCTGGAATTTTCATTAAGTTCAAATTTGTTTTTGAACTTTGTCAGAAAAGCAAAAGTTTCAAGTCAATAACTTCTTTACCAATTATTTTAAAACAATTTTAAGTAAATTAATAAATCTACTTAGTTATTACTCGTCTATTCGCATTTCAAAATTTATGTTTCCAAGCAATCATTAATAAGTAAAGTTTAGAAGTAAACCAAATTTAATTACGTTTTGAAAGTACCCCAATGCCACATTGCATATTTGTGCATCCAGGAGGTACAATAACATTCTTTACAGCCCTAGAGCACCACAACAAAACTGAAGCATCTCATTTGTTAATCTAATTCTATCGTGAAAAATAGTAAATTAAAATGTAATCGTTGTTAATTACGTTCCTTTCAACTTAAAACTTTGCAGCATAAAGTGACGATATGTTGTTGACAGGACCAAAAAAAATTTGGTTTAGATCAAATGTTAATTGTAGGTTTATTTAAATGGAAGAAATCAAGTTCAAAATTCTCAAACGTTAATTAATTAAAACAATTTTACGATTACACAGAAGTTTCCGCACATATTGACAGAGACGAACAAAATAGTTTTCAGGAAATATCCTTAGAAGTTATGTCGTAACCAAATGTTAGATCGTTTTATTTAAAAGCTTTCCGAGTTTCTGCAATTTCCTTCCTTTTCAACGCATTTGCCAAACGACGTTTTAATTTTTAAGCTTAAATATAGTATACTTAAGTTTCTGCTATTTTTCAGGTTTCCTGTTATTTATTACAAATTTGTCTGGATCCAACACAATAGAGAAACTTCCTTTATTTTCCTAATGGTTTTTTACTATTTTTTCCGGAATGAGATTAAATAATTTTGAAGAGAGATAAATTTGTTTTCAATTCCAACTTTAGTTGGAAAAATCTAGAAAAATTTACATTTAAGCCGATTTTATTCTTGTGAGCTTTGGTCGTCCTTATTCATCTGTATGATGCGATTGTAGCCATTTTAGAATAAAATTGTTTGTAGTAAATAAATTTAACTTTTTAATGGCTTAATAAAATTGCTAGTAATTTTCTTGATCTTTTAAACAAATACGTTTTAAAAACTTGTGATTGTTTGACTGGGCAACTGGATAAATCCAAATTTAAAATAACGTAGTGTGTAATTTTACATTTGAATGAAAAACTATAAATTTAACTTAATTTGTTTTTGTCGATTAAATTAAAAGTAAATAGAGTACAATTCAAATTGGTTACCACTTTTACCGATAACCATATCCTTCATAGTGTCACTATATTCTAATTATTTTATATTGCATTTTAGATTGTACATTTGCAAGTTAATTGGTAAATATAGTAGCACGTTTAAATAATAAATTAAAGTTCGACACATTATAAAACCTGTTTAAACTCCAGCTCATAAAATATTTCTCAGCAGCTAATCATTGACAGGGTTACCACATTACATTTCCTTTTTTATATAAAAATAGACAGCATTTAGCTAAATTAGGGCATTGCAGCGCCACTGTAATATCTTATTAAACGAGGTACTTGACCGTTTTACTCAGATGTTGCCCGGAGTAAATTCCACTTTTTACCTTAAAATGTTAAATATTAAAGTTTTATTTAATTTAATTTAAAAAAAATACAATGTACCCAACAAAAGGAAAAGACTGTAATGTTAGCTACTTTTCGTAAAGTCCTCCTTAAATATACACATTCGTCCTATCAAAGCGAAGCTTTGAATTCTGATATAACTGTCAGAAAGCGTGAAATGTACCTGTTGCAAATTGAATACGATAAATCAGTTGAATGGTAAACTAGGCCTGATAGTAACAACTACAAATTTAGTCAAAGCAAACAGTTATGGTATTTGCGTCTTAACTCAAAATACACATTCACAGTTTAAACAGAATCTTTAGCTTAGCGTTACATCATAATATTAAGAAATCACGTGAAAATTATTTCTTTGTTTAAATTTTTACAAAATATTTAAAGAAAAATAATTTTTTTAATAAAAAAAAATTAAGATTAATATTAACAACGTGTTAGCCCAAATATTACAGTTAAGCACTAAACATTCATCAGGGTAAATTTTGGAGCTTTGTTGTAGCGTTCCAAATGCAGTTTTGTTTTGCTAGCAAAATATTATATCATCTGCATTTTTAAATTTTTGTGCTGTTTTGTTAACAAAGTAGGGTTGATTGTAATGGAAGGTCTGAACATTCCTTTTTAGGCCATCATATGATTTCTATTCAAACAAGTCTTCATTTGGAAGACCATCAAATATAATAAAAACATTACAACTATATGAAATTATGTCCATACTTTTTGTCCTTTTAACAAGCAAAGATAACTTTATATTTGTCCGATTTATTGAACCGTAAATATTAAAACGTTTATAAAGTCAGTCCACAACTTTGCCCCACGGCAGTAGAGAAAGTATTCTCTTTTATTCGGTTACAACGACTCTAACAGCTGTCTTCAACATTGACCTACAGAATTTTCCACTTTAATATATTATAAAAACTTATCGATTTTGCAATTGTTGACAGAACTTCGTGGAAGTGCAGCTCTGCATTTATAATTTTGCATATTGCTCTATCAAAACTTTTTATATATAAATAAACGTCACGCAAAATTAAACTTTCCCAGGAATTTTCTAATTCAATTAATCTCCATGGAAAACTTATGCACGTTGCTTTGAGACTTTTCTTCTAATCCTAATCTGCATCACGAGTCTTTTTATCGTACACATAACACTAAAATTAGCCTAAACTACGCAAATATATTCAGTTTTTGAAGAAAAAAAAACAAAAATAGAATAAAAGGCAAAAAACAGTCTAGCGCAAAATATACATATTGCAATGGTGTGTCGAGCTCAAATGCTTACTGTAGCTTAAAGTAGTTTTTGTAAAGTAGAAAATTGCCTGTTTATTCAGTTAGTTGTGGGAAAGTATAATTTATACTTAAAAATGAAACAAAATAGAAGAATTTTAATCATGTTTAGTAGAAAAACTTCTACAGCGATCAAATTGTGCAATTGCATTTTTTTTACTGTAAATTTAACTTTTTCTGATATGTCACCAAAAAAAAGTAACAATTAATTTGATTACGAGATAACAAAGTTACAAATTTATTGTTTAATATTAAAAAATATTGCTGATGAATGACATATTATCGCCTAAGAGTTAGAATGCAAGGCGCGCTTTTTTCGTGGTGTAGTCCATGGTACTTTTGGCTGTTCCAAAAAGTCAAGTTTTTGCTCATGGGCCGGAAATTCAATACCAATCAAGACCTTCTCAAACGCAATAGTTGAAAGAAGTTTTCCAAACAATGAACGTCGCGTCGTTAAGTCTAATTTATAAAATAATAATGTTCATCTCTATACATCTCCTGAATACAATAATGATATAAAATAATCCAAAACCCACAACAAAACTGATTAAGTTTTTTGATTTTGGGTATTGAATTTACATTTTGGTCACGTGATTAAGTAGTTGCGCTTTTAGACATTTTTTAGTTACAATTTGGCCCTACAGATATATAAAATCTGACAACACTGGCTGGTGTTCCCCATACCTAGTCGAGCTCCTGGACGACAGGCTACTTCTAGTTCTAACTAGCAAAAGCTGTAGTAAACGAGTTTAGTGTTTGTGTCTTTCAACTTCTTTCAAAGTAGAATTTTTCGTTTATCGACCGATTTTGAGAGCTTGGGGAAGCAAGTAACACCACGAGTCTGCCGTCAAGTATAGAAAACATAGGCGTCCATAAGATCATTTTCAGGGAAGAAGAGGCAAAATAAAAAAAAAATTATTATAAAAGAATTTTAATCAATTAAAACCGACAGTTTTACAAAATTTTAAAAACTTGGGCTGGTGAAATATTAAATGTCTAAAAAAAAATTAAGCAGCTAAGAGCCAGAGGGGGACAGCTGACCCTTTCGCTCCCTCTGGCACTGGATGCCCATGATAGCAAGCAACAACGTGCAAGAAATGCACACTTGTCAAAGTACAAAACATTTACCTTCAGAAACCTGGCCAACTAAAAATACAATGGTTTACAGGGTCTACGTTTTTGTATGTTAGTTTCTACATCGTTGTGTTTACTTATACTCGTATATATTGAAGTGTTCTATCCTAGGTACAAAATTAAAAATTTACACAATTAAAATTTTGCAACGTTGGTCTTTCTTCAAAACCATATTTTACTTGAGCAAATGATCAATTGTCCTAAATCAGTAATTTACATCTAAGATGATGGGTGAAAGAAAAACAGATTATCCAACAGGAGGGAACTGTCCATTTCCTGATATGATAAAATCAGTTAAAGTAAAACAGCGTTAATTTTTATTTATTTATTTGTAAATTGTTAACTTGAAAATTAATTTAATATAGAAGTGTTTCTGAATAGATCCGTTAAAAATTGCCATGGTATTGATTGGAGTTCAATGTGGTACAGCATTTTTAAATGCAAAAAAATGTAATTGACTCATTTGCACCCCTTTCACCCTTACTTTTATTTATTTTATATTGGTCGGTTTCGTTTATACATTTTTTTTATTAGTTGACCGTTAACAGAGAGATCCACTAGTCAAGCTTAGGTTAGTGTCAGAAAATAATTTTTTTTTATTAAGGGTAGTTCACACTACATGATTTATAATATGACTTGTCACATGACTTCTCATATGAGGGATTTTTTTACGTTCACACTATATGATTTTTGATATTATAAAAGTTATGGCTTTTATGATTGGTTGTTGTAATGGTATGATTTTAAACATGACTTTTCTTACGACTAAGGGTGCGTTCCACTTAAAGCCCACGACGACCACGGTCGTTCGTCAGTCCAATCAAATAACCGCTCTCGATCTTTAGTCCAATCAAAGAACCATGGGACCACGCTGCGGTCGTCGTGGGCTTTAAGTGGAACGCACTCTAAGTCATATGATAAATCATGTAGTGTGGACTACCCTTTAGAAAATCTTTAAATGAGAAATTCTAGCTTGTGTTAGTATTAGGAAAAGAATTTTTTTATTTATCAAATTTTTCAAACGCAAAAGGGTAATACAATCTCTGGATGCTCTGACTAACAATGACTCTATTTTTATTATTATTTTTAACTAATTGTAAGAAAGGCACCAAAATTTCAATAAAACGCATCAATGAAACTTCCAATAAAAATGATTTTAATTCTCTAAATGATAAACAATTTTTATATAGCAGCCTAACAGATTTCTTGTTGTAATTACAATTTGAATGACCTTTACACGTCTCCTCTGATATTTTCTCGTAGATACAAAAAAAATTTATAATAAAGAATTAATTCCACTATTCTTTGCATCTACGATGAAGTTAAAAATTAATCAAGTTGTACAAAAGAAAATATGAAAATTTGGTGCAAGGTTTGTAGAATTGACGCTAAAATGCAAATTTTACGATTGAAACCTCGATGTATTCTGAAAGAGTATATTTTAAATAAGAGAATTAGCTGAGAAATATGACCTTAAAACCACCAGTTTTTTCAAAAATCAATTTTAAAAAAGTCGATTTTTACAGCACATTTTAAGCCAAGTCGCTCGTGATTGGTAAATTCAGGTATTCTGTCGTCAGTCCGTGTGGATTGAATTAGTCTAAGCTTTGTACTTGCATTAGGATGCTTCAACAGTGCACTTTGAGCGAAAATTATGGTTTCCAATAGTAAATGTGCTGGAAAAATGGCTGAAAGCGCCCGAGCGCAGCGAGGAGTGCTTTTAATCAATTTTTGTTTGCACAACCACCGTTCTTTTAGAATCCACGCAAACGAGGTTCATCCCTCAAAGATCCACCTTTTCCTTAACCCAGGGGCCTAGGGGTATTTTTATAATGAGTGTAGTTTTCATCAAAATAGCCCGAAGCGCCCTTTGACACGAGACTATTTTTTATAGGTGCACACGTACCGACAATAGAATGCATTAATTTACCGATCACGAGCGACTTAACTTGAAAATTGCTATAAATATCGAGCTTTTTTAAAATCGATTTTTGAAAAAACTGGTGGTTTTAAGGCATTCTTCCTCACCTAATTCTCTTATTTAAAATGTGCTTTTTCAGAATTAATCGAGGTTTCAATCGTAAAATTTTTATTTTAGCGTCAATTCTGCAAACCTTTCCCCGAAAATTTTTATAAAAATAAATTGTTTCTGCATACTTAAAAAAATCTAATGGTAAACTTCTGTTTACAACCAAATTGTCACACAATAATCTAATGTTCTATTTTACCGGCTTTAAAAAGTGCAGTTGTGTTCACCCAAAACACCACATTGTCTTTTCGTTTTGAAGATAAATTTATTGCTTCCAAGAATACTAATTAGTGCACACTAATCATGGCATAGAGTTCTAAAGATAATGAAGTGGGTCATAAAGTGTTATATTCTATTTAAGTTTTACGTTAAATTTTGTTATACCATGCGGATAACCTCCAAATGCCTTGCTTTTAGAATCTTTTAAAATGCTGATCAAAATGACGATTATACAACTAAATATCAATTTGAGACTGTTCCACAAGTGAAATACTTAAGAACTTTTTTCTTATTCTAACCATAAAAACCTTCCATGTGATTCCAACTTATAAATCCAAAAAATTAACCAATCTTTCAGTATTTTTTCCTGACTGACACTTATGGCCCTGTGACACTTGTGTAAATTTGTTAACAAATTTGTTAGCAAATTTGATAACAACCCATTGATTAGTTGAACCAACCAACATCGGTACCAACATTGGTTTGTTTGACCAATCAATAGGTTACTACCAAATTTGCTAACAAATTTACACACGTGTCATACGGCCTTTAAACACTATCTAAATCGCTAATTGAATAATTTTTCCAAATAGCTTGCTTAGAATTCAAAAAAATCATTTGAAAAGTTTCCCACAGGAAAGGAACTCTACTTTTTCCTGCAACATGACTACCGGAAGTTTCATTATCTCCTTTACCTGCATCAACTAAACTATTAAAATTCCACCTCTTTTGGCAAGAGGAAATTTAAATTATTCCGTTATATCGCTTTCACAAAAATTTTAATTTTTCAGGTATATTCAACAAAAACACTTAATAATCTTACTAAAGTTTCAAAATTAAACAACATCAGAGTATCAACCGTGCAATTCTTTTTAAAGAACAATTCCTTCATTTTCAAATAAATCCGTTATCATAAGATTCATAAGCCTCCTTATATAATCCTCAAGAATTAAATTGTAAAAATTGTCTTTTTTTCATTATTCAAAACCATAACACATTTTTAAGTTTTTTAATTCTTTTACAAACAGTGTATTAATGGCAGTATATTTATGATTCAATCAAGCAATGATGCTCTATAATTAAGTTTCATTCTACAAACATGATATTTGCAATAATTTATGCTTTTCTTAACTATTACAAATTGCTAATAATATAATCATTTCATCATCTTTATTATACTCTAATTCAGAACGACTATCCCAATAAATATATTCACTTTGATTATTTTTATTATTGACCAATTTGTTTTAGATCCAAATCCTGACAAACTTTTGGATAACATTAAAATCTAACTACTTGATTATAACTTAAATTAATTGTAACGTATAATGTCATCCAGGTGCAAGATATCAATAAAAAACATCATAACGATAAATCAAATTATACTGGTAATTAAATTGGAATTCTGTAAAAACGTTGAAAACAACAAAAATAATTGTTGAAACTTCAAAATTCGTCCCAGGTGTAATAAAATGTTTATAACTTATAATTAAACAAATTTACTGTATAGAACTGTCTGTGGCTTCTAATTAAAGCATAGAATGAACGGCTAACGTGTAAATTAACTTATCGTATTCATTACGAAGAAACAACAGTGACATTATTATTACAGAATACAACCTAAATTTCAAATTGAATCCAAATTTATTAACTTTTCGTGGTTACAAATTTATTGAAAATTATACCTATGTTAAGTGGAAAACTTACATAATATGGTATATCATACAGTGATGCTTGAGAACTGCATGATGACACATTGTAAAACGTAAATTAACTCGTTTTTGATAGTTAATATTTAAAGGAACCACTCTGTATAATGAACTTTTTGAATGGAACCAAAAACGATATTTCTTGGAGTAACTTTCTACATAAAGATTAGCATTTTAATTAAATATTAAGCAGTTAATCTACTAAAATACCGTAATCACTAGTTATGGCAATAGTTGATGTAACGTAAAGCTGATAAACCACGAAAAACACCTGACATTTAAAATCTCGGCATTATAAGTACAATGTAAATTCTAAAAGCTTTTTCAAACTTTTTGTTTGTTATTCTAATTTTGTCGACTATTTAAGTGCTTAGTATAACATTTAATTAAAAGTTTTGAAATTCTGTAATGATTTTAACTGTTTCTAAATATTTTAAACGTTTAATATAATTTTGCGAAAATTGAATAAGTCTACCTATTAGTACTAGGTAAACTTTTAATTAGTAAAAGTTTTTGTGTGTTACGAAAAAACGCTGATGCGTTAGTAAAAGAAAAGAAAATTGTGCACTAATCAATTTTTCCGATTTAATCATAGACTTTTAAATTTTAGAAGATTAATCAACTCCGTTTATCTGCACAAACTGAGTATCGAGTGAACCGGAGTGATACGATTAATTATCCGTATGTTTTATTTTGAAAATCGCTGAAGATGGATTCAATGATTAAAGGCTTAAGATGAATTACTTCTGATATATTTTTTATTTAATAAAAATGATATACGACGATTGCATTTAATACATTTATAGTTAAGTCAGGGCATTTTATTGTCGCTTTTATGAGGGTAGTTAAATAAAAATTTGAAATTCATCACAAAGCTGAAGTCCATAAAATGTAAAATCCAACTATAAACTGACTTTACTGCTATAATAGAAAATAGGTATAAAATTAAATTGTATAATAAAAATCGATGTTTTAGTAAAACTGTATTAGTGCACTCCTTTGCCTAATACATAAACATGCAATGATTAATTTTGCAAAAGCTACTAAAAGCTTCGGTGTTGCGCACTTGACGCATAGCGAAGCTGCTTTATTTCAAACCTTTGACATCTGTTCCATCTCGTCTGGGATTTACGATGGTAGCATTATTCCAAACCACTAAACAGCACTTGGATACAAAACCCAATGCAAGGTTTCAAGTTGTGCGAACTTCATAAAACTGCAAATAGTGTTAAGAGATTGAAAAAGTGTTAAGTTTTCTAGGTGAGTTTGTAGCATTGAAAGCAAATTTTGTAATTTCCCTCGAGACTGGCCACCTGTCATCTAACGTTTCTAAAGGGAATTGTGCACGCTAACATTATAACCTTCTGTGGAACCATACAACCACTTTCATAATATACCGAATGTACATACTTACATTTTGGTTTTAATAATTCACTGGTCTGATACATCAAAGTCGTGTTAGCAGACCATTTCATAATGTTACAATGTTACTGTAACGTGATTTACTGTAGTTGATTTAATTTGGATCAGCATCGTTTATTTATCGTTCATAAAGTTTTAAACTACTTGTGGTAGCCATGTAAACTTATTTTCTATTTTTATTGCAAGTTTTCAATTTCCTATCGTTCAGATTATACTGATTTATATATTTGTTGAATTTTCTAGCAAAAACCGCTCAGCCCTATATTTGACAGAAGCAGAGGGCTAACCTTTATCTCTAGTCCCAAGAGCAGGTAACTTGTAAAATTAGTCAACTTACGTCAGGCACAAACTGACATTTGTAATGTGACACAATTTCACAAATAAAATATTTTAATTTGTTTTCAGGCATCAAAAATGTTTTCCTTTAAAACATAAATATGGTTGAAATAAGTTTTCCGACGATAAGGGGAGCATTTATTTGGTTTATAACCTCAACAATAATGCAAAAATTCAACAGTAAACACAAAATCAAACGTCTTGGAAAACTCGTACAACTGAATTTTTTCGCATGGAAACTCACGTCCCCACGTACATAACTTGATTCAAAGCTTCCTTTAAAATGTGTCGACAAGTGTTACGGTATTCATCCTGGAATCACAGTCCCCCTTATATTATATGATTTTTATGTGCTAAGTCGACTAAAAGCCCAACAAAGGTTTTACAGCAAACAAACAAAACTTAGGGTTGATACTGTACGGTCCTGAATAAGGATAATCGTAAAATCGGAAAATTTTAATTTAGTGCGGCTATAAATTTTATTTATTGAACAAATCCTTATCCAAGTTTATTATCAAGATTTTCGTTTATTATCTTATAAAGCTGATTATTATAGTTTAAATTACTGAAATATAGAAATCTCTCAAATGTTCTGCAGCAGCGAAGTCATACTGCAACATAAATTGTACAATGGAAATCCCAGACTTAATTAAATGCCTCCAAGTAATTTGGATGCCTTGCTAATAAAGATATTTGATGTGAAACTGGCGTAACAAGTTTAATTTTATTAATTATAATTGTTTTGTTCCTAAAATATTTTGAGAATAATTAAAATCTTGAGAAAACCTTCGGAAAATGTCGTTCGTAGTTTCGGCGTAAAGGGATTATCGAATTTAATATTTTCGGAGCGGAATAAAACTGATAAGATTTAAAGCAAATGTATCCTCTTTATATAGATGTCTAAGGAAGCGTGATGAGATGAGGGTGGGCGATAACCCCCTTTGATGTGAGTAACCGGATGTGTTTGTAACATTAGTGACACCCGGGTCGAGTGAAATTTACCTGATTATTTCTGCTCTGATTCGCGTTCTCTACAAAGTTACAAATTTAATAATATGCCGCTTTACAATTTCTATTTCTATCCTTAGATAACGACAAACGATCTTATATATTTACATTGCCCTTATATTTACTTATTCAACTAAAACTAACACTAGACGAAAATTAGTTGATAATTAATTTAGGTTAATTAACGAAATTAGGCAATTTAAATGCATTAATAGAAATAATTTTCACCAAACTATTTAATAATCCATTAAGCTCTTACA
The DNA here is from genome assembly GCA_905340355.1 of Rhagonycha fulva. Lineage (NCBI taxonomy): Eukaryota > Metazoa > Arthropoda > Insecta > Coleoptera > Cantharidae > Rhagonycha > Rhagonycha fulva. Next base: position 45,944,659 of record HG996556.1, read on the forward strand.
TTTTCTCTGCAAAACCAATTTCTTCTCAAACGCACGTATACAAACATTAATTAACAACCTACGAGTGTAATTGATTGACAACTCGTTTAACCTATTTTTCATGTTTCTATTATAAGGTAATAGAATTTCCGTAAAACTGCACTTTGTTATTTCTTTATCCGCTACAGTTCATTTCTAAATAATAACAGTTAAATTCTCGGCCAGATTTCATTCCAGTTGCAAATCTTCCATATGTGTCCGCAACGTTAGCAAATGTAGCATCTGAAAATCACAACAATGTAATCGATTTAAATGCACCCTAGCTACCTTTATTTTCTAGGAAGTAACTTACGCAGTCACGGATCCTTCAAATAACTACTAGCGACGACGGTCAGATGCGATTAAAATACTGACTATAAAATTTCTATATATGAATTAACGAAAGGTTTAATGTTATAACTTTATAACGGTTATAACTGTTATAATTAACCTTTTTAGTTTTCTTTGTAAAAATGATCAGGAATTAAAAATTGTTAGCCCGATAAAAATACCTAAATTTAGTTAATTAATTGTAAATACTATATAAATACAACAACCGTCCTTCTTTTATTGGCGTTGTTAAATTATCCGTTTTCTAATTACAAAAGTGGCGCCCGAAATCAAAAGACTCCGGTACTGTCTTGAGTGAAGATAAGTAGAAGATGAATAGCGATAATAAATTACTGACTATGGACTTGCATGTCCAACGTTCTTTTCTTGCTTTTTGCTTTTCAGAACTAAGTTTTGTTCTTATTGGTCATTTGAAATTGACAACCTGAATTATGTAATTTAAATTATGCTCCTTTTATCATTTTACATAGTTTTGTTTTAATGTTTCAGGTAATTAACTTATTTATTTTTAGTGATGATTTTTAAGTTTGTTCGGTTAACAAGTGAAAGGTCCACTGCAAGAGTGATGAATGTCCAAAATTACACATTTTTAGCTTAGTATGGCATTTGATAACTTTATTCATGTAGCAACTTTCTACCTTTTTAAACCTGACAATCTCGCAAGGGGTCCCAAAAAAAATAGAGAAATTTCAAATTTACAAATTCGCCAACTGAATTAATTCAAAATTGCCAACTTTTTGTAAGTTTTGCAGCATTTGGTAAATTTAGACATAAAAAAAATGGCAAACTGATAAACTTTTGAGTGTTTTTGTCAACTTTTTGCCAACTTTCTGCAACATTGGGGAGAAAGTTCCCCCCATCCCTCTCATGAGCACGTCCCTGGCGGTCCAGTGTCCACAGCAATACTGATGAATGTCGCTTAGTTTTAACTTTTATGTCAAATTTTATTAATGGCATAATTTAATATAAAATTTACTTACTTACTTAAATATAAGAAATGCAAAAGTTAATATTTTTTACACCGGAGACTGGAGTTTTGAATTAACCGTTTAAAACCTTTAAAGGCAATTTTAAATTATCAAAATGCTACACTTGCACTCATCGACGTATTAAAATTAAATTTTATGCGGTCAAGGACACAGATTACCGGACATGGGCCCCTGATAAACAACAAATCACCAAAAAACAAGAATAGAAGAACCTACCCCATGTTTCAAGCTTTTTCTGCTATCATCAGCGGCAAATACTGTAGTTGGAACCCCTTGACCACATACTGCACAAAACACAACTGTCGGACTAATTGTTTTCATCATTGCAGATAGACACAGAGCGGTATCGACACTGCAAGTCGATAACAGACGTCCATAGTGCATCTCAGGCATCAGCCAGAAAATTAAATAATTAATAAGGTTCTTGCAAAACATGCAATTTTAAATTATCAAAATGCTACACTTGCACTCATCGACGTATTAAAATTAAATTTTATGCGGTCAAGGACACAGATTACCGGACATGGGCCCCTGATAAACAACAAATAGGGGTTCCAACTACAGTATTTGCCGCTGATGATAGCAGAAAAAGCTTGAAACATGGGGTAGGTTCTTCTATTCTTGTTTTTTGGTGATTTGTTGTTTATCAGGGGCCCATGTCCGGTAATCTGTGTCCTTGACCGCATAAAATTTAATTTTAATACGTCGATGAGTGCAAGTGTAGCATTTTGATAATTTAAAATTGCATGTTTTGCAAGAACCTTATTAATTATTTAATTTTCTGGCTGATGCCTGAGATGCACTATGGACGTCTGTTATCGACTTGCAGTGTCGATACCGCTCTGTGTCTATCTGCAATGATGAAAACAATTAGTCCGACAGTTGTGTTTTGTGCAGTATGTGGTCAAGGGGTTCCAACTACAGTATTTGCCGCTGATGATAGCAGAAAAAGCTTGAAACATGGGGTAGGTTCTTCTATTCTTGTTTTTTGGTGATTTGTTGTTTATCAGGGGCCCATGTCCGGTAATCTGTGTCCTTGACCGCATAAAATTTAATTTTAATACGTCGATGAGTGCAAGTGTAGCACTTTAAAGGCAAATATCTCAAAACTTCAAATTTGGACATTCATCGCTCTTGCAGTGGACCCTTCAAGTGAGAATCCTTCAATTGGTAATTATCACGTTTTACCGTTTATTATCGTATAAAAATCTTCAGCGACTTTATGTCAGATTCTTCATTGCCGATTTTCACTAACCAATTATTACGTGCAGTAGTGCATTCCTGAAAAGGCAATCAACCCTCAACATTTCTTTTAAATCATTAAAAATCATCCCCCATCACCCATTCTGCTTTCGTGTGTCGAAAGCTGGATCTCCAAGTTGCAGCGTCAAACCCATGTAAATATGTAAGTAGTTTATATTTAAGTACTTTCTTTCTTATATTACATTGTTAATTTTAAAAATAACTATTTGCGTTTGGCCAGACCAATCATTTTAGAGACCTTTATGTCAACAAGTACCGGAGCACATTTAACGTGCCCGTGTGATAATTAATTTCATTATATAAACTTTTACCAAAAAAACGAATTTTATTTATATTGTTTGTAGGCATTTAGTTGTGCATGTCGCATGTCTTTGTTTTTCAGCTCAACTGGTGATCTAAATCACCCACCACACCATAAACGTTTTACAAATTGCAATTCTTGTGTTTACCTCGCACGCCTTAGGGGTGATTTAATCGTCATTTCAACTTGTTTGTGCCAAAGTCACGTGATGCTTCCGTGTTTAGATTCTAGCGCCCATTATCCCCCCCTCCCCTATTTGTGTAGCATTTTATCAAACTTGGATAGACGTCCACAAATCACCAACGTGCACTTACCATATTTAATTTCCCCTCCCCCCCCACGACCAAAACCCGCGAGCTACGTCGGCACCTATGACGTTTTGTTACAGGTACATAAGTAAGTGTCGCTTACACTTCTCTCACGTCTTACACGTCTCAAAACACCGTAGAAAGAAAAATTAAGTTAGAGTGAGTTGAAGTTCAGTAAAGTAAAGTTAGTAAAAAATTTCAAGCAAAACACATACGTTTATTTTGGAGTCAAAAAAACAGTTTGAAGCGTCAGGAGTAATTTTGAAGACTTTTATCTAAGTAGAATAATAGTATATTATACACCGAGAGAGTAAAGTCCCACTTTTCGTCATGAGGGTAAAGGTTTTTACACGAGGCGCAGGCGAGGGGAAAATTTACCCGAAGGACAAAAAGTCACTTTACTCCCGAGCTCCAATATATTATTTTTTGTCTTTCCGCTATAAATCGAATATTTCTATATCTCGAAGTTTAATTTCGTCAACTACTCGAATTTCTAGAACAATTTCTTAAATAAAATTTATGTTTTTAAAAATACAAAGCAGTTTATTAGACCTTCTTTGAAAATAACCACAAATCTTGGCTATTGTGCTTGTTAAACACTTTATTGCCTACCCAGATGTGGTAGTTTGCGTAACATGATATCATTGTCAAAGTACCGTATGTATTTTTGGAATCTTAGACGTAGTAATACATTTGAATCTTTTTAATTTTCGTCCCGCTGTTTTACTTTTCGTCTCGCTTCTAAGAAAACTGGCACTTTTCTCCCGCAAAAGACAAAAATTATATTTTTGTAGTCTTCGTACGATATTATGTACTAAGTGCGTCATATTTTGTTCATTTCTTGTGATGGTTAGTGGGGTAACCATTCAAGTATAATTTTTGTGATTTATATTAGGTTATTTAATTTTTGCAGTCGATTAAGTATTCAGTTTATAGTCCATTTTTCTATCAATTAATAAAGTCATTTTGTAATCAATATTTACGTTCAAGAATTATAAATCAGTGTATTAATAGTATAATTTATTTTAAGATGCCTTCGGCCGCACTATTTTACGTTTGGTCCAAACTTTGGTATTTTAACAATAAATTAAGAAATATTAATATCAGAAGATATCAGGGTAAGCCAATATGAGCTTATTTCAATATACATCATGACCGGTATATCGACAAAAGTTACCTGGAAAACTTTTATTGCGGGTCAAGGGAATGATCGGCGTAAACGTCCCGTAGTAATGCATTCTTTCAGTTTTTACTTTTTGCATATATTAGCTTCAGTTATCTGCCTTGACGATTCTCGATGAAATTTTTGAAGCAGTGCACTTTCAATTTCCAGCACCGGGGAATATTTTACCACAGCTTTGAGACCGACTCACCTTTCCATCCCAGGTTGACGGAACACTAAACAACGCAGGAACGTTAAATCATCAATAAACTTTTATTATTGCACTTTGATTAACTTGTTTCTACTATGTAATATAAAATCTGTTCAATTTTTCGTCACAAGCAAACAAGATTTAATTGAAAACAATTCCGCTACCGTTTACACGTAATTAGATTTATGTTAGATTGACTTGTAATTCTTGACATTAAACAACAAATTATTCAAACAATCTGAAAGAATTGAAATGATGAATTGGACGCGTTGTCACTGAGAGATAAATTAAAATGCAGTTGCTTTGTATTGTATTTATTTACTACAACGTTTTGTACATGCGTTAGATATTCTTCCAAAGCCCACTTTATAATCATTGGTTAACATTAACATACGAATAAACCATGGTCTACTTATAAGTTACTCCCAGTTATTCCCTCAGTTTTCGATTGTAAACACGGGCTTAAAAGTACGAATTTATTTTAATCTGAATTCGTCTTCCGATAGTAACTCATTTTATTGTATTACTAAACTTTGTTGCAAGACCGGACGAAGAAGCCAAACCCAAGCTAGCCTGTCCATCAAAATATCCGTGAAACATCGAGGCAGTAGTTTAACTTTTGAACAAGTTGTACTTCAAGATTTGATCTTTCTAACTTTTACACTTAATAGAACGGCAATAATGAGTGCATGGCTTTTAGTTTTTGCTCTTTTGGTTTAGCTTTAAGAACACTCATGGTCTCAGTGTATGTTAGCTCCTCATCAAGTATTTTCTGAAAGAGACCATCAAGTAGGTTAAAAGAATTGTTGACAAAATGCAACACTGAACACTTTTAGATTTTTCTGTTGGTTTCTTTTGGAATTTTGAAAATTTTGTTTTGACATTTATTGTGACATTCTGACCATTATAGTGCAGACAGTGGTAACCCAATTAGCTCTAACACAGGCAACGTGTGTTTGTCTTGCAACTAAATGCTGGCGTTTCTAGGTGCCAAGTAACTAAATAAAACAAAAGAAAAATAAAAGAAGCTTTTTATTGCATCAACATAAATTGCAAAACTTGCAAATATTTAGAGACCTCTAAATCGGCTCTCAACAGTGTATGTATGCTTAAAACCACACTGCTGGTTAAATAAAAGTGTAATATAAAATTTAATTCAATGCAAGTCGTTTAATTATAAGGTCATAAAAATGAAATCTTTCACAATCCAATTTGTTGACGTGGATGTTGTTAAATTTATCAGGTTAATCGCAATTGGTTGATGCGATATCTCAAAGTGCATATAAAAAGTGAATACGAGCGTCTCGTGGCTTTAACAAATTAAGACAGATGTTAATTTATCCAGATGGCAATCCAACGATTTCGTGTGCGCATAAAAAGACAAGTTGACAAAATCGCCTGAAATAAGAAGGTATCTAAAGTTTTAAAAATTTACAATAAAGATTTCAGAGATTACCTATAATTTTGACTGATATAGCTCAATTTGTCAAACAAGAACATAAATTTGATATTAGTTAATTGGTAGTCGAAAGTAACAAATAAATAAAATGGAAACTTTTTGCAGAGCAATTTAATTTAATTTCGAAAAATTTAATCAGAAAAAGTTTGGAAAAATTTTGTAGTGTTTTGTTTTTTTGATAAAAAAGAATACTCAACACAATAATAACAATTTATTCGAGGTCAAGATTTACGATCGAAAGCGCTAGCAAATAAGAAAAAATAGATCTCGAGGAAAATGCTTTGAATCGAGATGATAAAGAATTTTATTTTTGCGAGTAGTATTGGATGCTTTTTCTGAAGACGATTTATTATAGGGAAATTCTTGCATGGGGGATATAAGGGCAACTTTTTGTTGCTAAAATGTCGTCGCTTTAAGAAAGAAGATAAGAACGTAAAATCGAAAATTGGCAATATAATAATAAAAAAATTAAAATAACTTTTCGGTACAATGCATTTCTAAAATATTTGAATTTTGCTCTTATTTTATTTGAATTCAGCACTTTGCATAAAATTGACTTCAAAATCAGCACTGAAAATTCCAATTTTCTATCGTTCGAATATGCGAATGTTCCTTACAAAAAATTATTAAACCCATATAAAATTGTCAATTTGAAATTATTAATGCGTTCAAATTTGAAAAACGAAACGAATTTACAGTTAATTTAATATTTAACGAAGCATGTAACATATAACCTTTTTTTCAATGTTAAAAATAAACTTTAAAAAATTTGCAAGGGTATTTCTTTGTTACTCTTTTATTTTGCTTTGAAGGTAGTAGGTAGGGTAGATACAAAGAAAAGTAAAAAATGTAGCAAAAGTTATGCAATATTAAAATTAAATTTTTCTGCTTGTATTGTGCTCCGGCAAAATTATGTAGATAGTGAAAAGAGAAATTAACGCTAACGTTTTAGATTGGAACTAAAATTAAAAGTTAATATAAAACGCACGTCAAATAATTTAAATTCTCTTTATTCGGGAATAATTTCTGGCTTCTGTAGATTCAGGGGTGGCATTGTTTGGCAAGACTATAACGTGGTTGGAAGATATAAAGCTTGTTGGAACATCTCATAAAAGCTACGTCTCATAAATAGATAAGTGAATCAGTTTTGACAATGGAAGGTATAATTACATAGGCACTGCAATAATAAATTAAGATTATTATTTGTTATTTCTCGACGTAGAGGAATTTAATTAATTTGAAATAATGGCGGGTGACCTTTTTCATGCTATCTTATATTTTAACGAGGAAGTGGGTTAACGTGTAAGGAAATTTAGTTAAGTTAATTGTATGCAGATACGTATAAAGTTTATGAAAGCAATTGTTATCATATATCATACATGTTTACACGCCCTACTGCAAAGTTAACGCTGTAATGCATTGTCCCATTAGCAAACTGGGTGGAAATGATAACAGCCATTTTATTACACTAGTAATTTACACGTATTCGTTGCCCTCAACTTACTAAATTTTAAATTTACGTTTCTATCTTCAATTATTTTTAATAAAATAATCCCCAAAAACTTCACATAATGCAATCACAATTTACATTAAAGCCCTTACCAACCGCCATTACAAAATAAGTCCAGATAAAACGATCTCATTAAAATTGTCATTAGTAATGAAAATAAACTTCATGAAAACTTTTAGATTCGTTCTTTCTTACTTAAATCTTTTTGTGAATAAACGTTTAAGACAATTTTTAGACTTTGTAGCGGCTTTACTACTGATAGACTCAAATCTTAGGTACTTTAATTTTCTTCCCGACTTCTTTTAATTACTCAACATGTCATCTCTATCGGTGCTTTCCCAAAAGAAAAATAATAAAAAACTTGCTGTTTAATTGGTGCTTTCCAAACACAAATCCCGTTGATGCTTTCCGCAACGACGCAAAAAACTCAAGCGGCAGCTCTTATTTTGTACTAACATTAGTTATCTTGTTTTATTTATTATAACATGGGATAATCATACACACCAAAAGTAGGGCCTATATTACAAAATAAATACATTTAATGAAACAGTAAGCTCACTAATGGTGACTTTCGCAATCTCTTTAGCCCTTATCAGACTAGGCTTTCCACCTGTCATTCGCTTTCCTCTCGGAGGAATTGTTTACTCCCCTAAGCGTGTTTAATAATTATTTTATCACACAATAAGCTAATTAAAAACCCTATTCATTAAAGAAATTTTTTCTTTTAATGCAAATTAACATTACCATAATTAAATGTAAAATTACGAATATTTTTATCAAAAAATTGTAAAATCGGGACTTGCAATTTTTTTATCGTTACTAAAATTTGCCATATCTAGACCGTCCGATTTGGATTATTTTTTTTAGATACATTGTTATTGTCTATTGTCTTTCATTAGACTGGAGGTTGTGGATTTGTGGATCATCGGGGCAGTAGTGACACTTCTGAGTAATTTGTGCTTCAACCTTTCACATCCATCGTTTGTTTACAATTAATTTAATTCTTGTTTATCAGCAATGGTAGACATTATCTTCTGGAACGCCCAATACAAGGACAGCCATGACAGCTAAATAATAAAGTTAAGTGCATTAGACTAATTTGATATGAATATTACACGAAACATTTTTAACTAATTAGTCTAAAAACTTTATCTTCAGAAATGGAAAGCTTGGTTGTTTATTTTAATAATAGACAGAATAAAACCTAAAAAATGCAATAATACTAATTATTTGTTTATGTGGGTACCTATATAAAAATATTAATTTTAATGATGGATTTGAATTGTCGATATATTTACTAAGTATATCGATAAAAAATTAATAGGTAAGCGAAAAGTTTTCTCTATTCATAACTGTTTTTGATGTGGAAATGCTTTGAAATTTAATTTATTACCCACTGTGCTATTTCATACAAATTGCAAATTTGATTAAAATTTTGTTAAACGAAATAAAGTACAACAAAATTAATTAATTTAATTATTGTGGCTTTTATGTAGGCTTTAATGCAATCCTTGTTTAATTCTTCACACCAAAACCTCCATATAATAAGCTTCACGACCTGACAAAATATAAAGCTTATAAGAGAAAATTCGCTATTCATTTACCTTAGAGACGCAGTCTAAATCTGTAGAGAAAACTAGAGAAAATATGATAGGGCAAAGAAAACGCCGTTCTGCACTTTCAAAATCTCAGTTTTTGCTAAACATAGCTTAATTTTAATTGAAAGGCGATTTAATACTCGTGAAAAGCAATATTTCTAATGCGAGCTTAATTGACGAAGATTGCAAGTATAATTTTGTCGTTTTGTCATCAAAAACGCTGTGTTCGATTTGCAAATTATTTATTTGCTTTTCATTCTGGATTAATTTTGCTCAAAGAAGTGAAAGCATTCATTTTCCTATTATTTATTGATACAATATTTATTACTCGGCTACGTCTGACCATTTTTACTGTGTGTAGTTCTTGCTTAACTAAGTCCAAACTTAAAAAATTAAAAAATTCAGTGTAAAAAATATGAAAATTAATTATGTCATGCTGAAATATTGCAAAATTATTCTCCCCAAATTGCACTATAACCAAGTTATTCGCTAGGGTCGTTAATTTGGGACGTACGATATTATTAATTAATCACTTGGCAAACTATAACTATTAACGAAGTACCTATATTAAAATTTTAACTCGCGCAAGGATTTTATTACTGTCGGTTCCATTTCGAGTAAAAGATTTAAAAAATTGACTTAATCTGAAGTAAAAATCTGTAGCTGTAGATCGGAAAGTACTTTTTTGATAGTATAAAGTTTATGTTGGTATCGACTCTCGTGCGACTTAACTCCTACACATTTATAGTAAGGTAAGAATCATAAAGGGTGAGATGCGATGTAACGCTTTGAAGATGTAGGTCGGGAAATGACAAAAGATCGATCTCGACTATAACTTGTATAACTCTCAGAGAAACTTTTCATCTGCTCCGACTTTTATTACCTACTTCGGCTCGGGTGCACAAAGCATGGATACGTAACGTGAACTCATCAAATTCCCAATGGTTCTGTTGGATTACTGCCAAAATGTATTTTTTTTTCAAAACATAAAACTTTTTAAAAAATGTGATTGCTTTCTCTACTATTAGATATTGTTGCAAGTTTTCACTGTCAAGAAACTAATTTTCTTGAAAACCCATCTTCATAATTCATCCAGATACTTGATCAGTTTAAATAAATTTCGATGTATCTTGTGATTTTGCGTGCTTTAACGATCGATGATTTATTTATTAATTAAAGTTCCCAAATTTGCATACTTATCTGACAAAATCACCCTAATAGATTAGGGTTCGTAATAAGGCCTTGTTATAAATTCATATGGAACGAAAACAACTTTCGTCCTTAACCTATAAATTAATATGTAAAATTTTAAAAATATTTTAAATGTGAAGCTTTCCAGCTTTTAAGGAAGACTTTTATTTTTCTTTTCACTAACGTGAGTCTTCTCTAGAGAGAATGTTCATCACAATTTCAAGTTGTTTACTGACTAAAAGGTGTAAGCTGGTACCTTATCTTTATGCTTGATCATAGTTGAGCACTCTTGAGAAATTTTCTTTCATATCTTTTCTAACTTTTATCAAAACTATCAGGGAGTTTAAAAAGTTGCAAAAATGGAAAGTTAATCGTGGGAACAATGTTCGATCTGAAACCCATCAGAAGGGAAATGTTTCATAATCATTTTTTATGCTTTAGAAAATCATAACTTCTGCAATTATAAAGTTTATTTCGAATGCACGATTTGCTTCGAGTTTATCGACAATGAGCGGTAACTTCTTCCTTTGTATGAAATCCTTGATGCTTTAAATAAACTATTAAAAGTTTCTTAAGCATTAATTTTGATGAATCAAGTTTTATGTTATTTCTTTAATTAATCCGTCCTCGGCTCAAATTTTATCGAAATACTTACTTGAACTTTTCAAAAGCTTTCAAGAAGAAGAGAAATGAAAGAAATGATAAAAATAATTATTCATAACATTTAAGTTAGAAAAACATTAATACAAACGAAAAAGTTTTTTAAAATTTTTAAATGTATTAATGTGAAACATCTGCGATTTTTGCCAGGTTCTTAATCAAGTTAAAAAACTTCCTCGTTTTATAGCAATTATAAAGCGGTCTTTGCTAAAGCCACATTTAAACTAAAACTTTTCATTTTCTTGGCAGATGTTTTACCATTTAAAACTCTTTAAAAGTTTAAGTTTCTTCCAAATTTATTAGCATTTATTTTATTGTTGAAAAATTTAATTAAAATTAGTTATTCATATGTCCCCAAGTACTTACTGCGTTATTTTATGTTACGCTCAGACTGAGCAGCATTCCATGACGAGAGGAATATGTTGGAATAGGTTCGATGGCGAGCACTGTGTATAGCTACTAAAATAAACATTATTAAAGCTATTTGAAGACCACAATAGCTTTCAATTCACAAAACGTATTCCTATATGACATTGGAGCTTAATTAAAATGCATTCAAACGCTTGCAAAATTCAATATTTTCTACCTTATTTATCTTTTTACTTTATTAAGTATTCATTCAGCATTTGCTGAAATATAAACAACTTTGTTTGCATTTTAAATGTAAAAGGTTTACGTAATCATTTTAAAATTAAGTTCAAATCTCGATCCTACTTTTTGCTCTTATTTATCTCTTTTACTCAATAGTTTGTTGATATTTCAGCCATTAAACTTTACGTTTGACCCTTCATTATTTCATATTCAATTATTTTTTTACATGCCGTCTGGAAACTTAACGAAAGCTAAGTGCAGCAAACCAAAACATTTGTAATTGGATAGAAGGCCTGAGACAAAGAGCTGTGCTAAACCTGCTATTGTTCTTTGCTTTATGGATGAGTTAATTAAAGAAATATGAAAAATCTAAATTGTTGACTACAAAGATACAAGACGGTCTCAAAATGTACATTTGCTATTGTTGCACAGACCTGCAACATAAAATCGATGTTTGCAATGGTGTCCTAAAAATGTAAACAATGGAATAAATGTAGCTAATATTACATTTAGGAAGGAAGGGGAGAAAATAAATTTTGGAACAGAGAACGAACAAATAGAACTCCTAAAGCAGTTGATATAATTATGTAGGCTGATTGGAAAATGAGAAAAATGTTATCTGTTTTGTTTTGTAATTGCTTGTTCCACTTCAGCTTTAGTTACTTCAAAGATTTCAGTTGTTCTCTCTGGGTAACTGAGCTTCCTTCCATTTTGAACAAGTCGGTTAAATACTCAAGCTTTGTTTCCATCATTATCTTATTTTTTCATTTTTTTCTTTTTTTTTGTTTACTTAGCAGTCTCCAGATTTGCTTCTGTAATCCAAAAAATCGCTCTTTTTTTTGTAAAACTCACCCAATTCTCATTAAGTTTTTTAAATCTATGTATTTTTTTCACTTCTTATTCTTTATATTCTTTCTTTTGCTCCCCATACTTTTCCTTCACTTCTCTGCAACACCATGACGTTTTCTTCTATATCTTCCCAGCTGCACTCACCATCATTGTTCTCATAGCCTTTTGCAGCATCTTCTATATTTATTTTATTTTATTTTATTTTATTTCAACACAATTCTGCGTTATCTTCCTCTTGTACTGGGTTTTTTTCTGATACAATTGTGCAATAGATAGTTGCCAACCTAATTCAATATTTGATTTGCCAAGCCCAAAATGCGTTTTTTCGCACTCTACGCACCCAAATGCGTCATATACAATGACAGGAAGGATATAGAAATGTTTGTCAAATTTTACAAAAATGAAAGAATAAAAACTTTCAAGTCTTTTTGATTTTGCATAATACGACGAATTTAGATACGTAGAGTGAGAAAAATGCATTTTGGACTGACGGAAACGATGCGATGGCAAGTCGCTCAAAGTCACGTACAAACCTGAAAAATTAAAAATCAATTATAACTGCGTCGGTCAAATTCTCATCAAAATACATTAGAATAATATTTTAGCCTGAATCAAACGTAAAATGTTAAATATCACACTTACACAAAAACCGACTGCGTCAGTCGATTTTTCTCATCAAAACCCATGAAAATTCCAATATGAAAAACTAATTGTTTTGCAACATTGCATTTTCGGAGTTAAAAAAGTTTTAAAACATAATTTGGAGTTATGTAGTGTGAAAGATGTTAACAAGACTGGCATTTTTAGGTTAAAAATCCCATAGTTGTAAAATTCGAATTATAATCCATGGCAATTTACAAGTTGAAATTTAAATCATTTTGTGTAAGTTTAAAACAATTAGGGTAATTAGATTATTCATTTACCTGAAAACTGTCAACTTCAGACTTGAACTGCCTAAAACAATAGAACGTTAGATTACTCATAAAACATCAAGACTCTGTAGCATCAAAATTAAATATTGCTAACTTAATAAGCTTTGACAAATACATATATGAATTTTCTGTATAAATATGTAATAGTTTGAATAATTGATATTTAAATTGCTTTAACCGCTTTTTGCTATGTAGAGTACATTAAATAATGACACAGTGCACGTGGAAGTCGACGTCTCAGACACGTCAATGAGCATTAAGTGGTTAAGCATTTACCAATGACATAGAAGAGATGTGGAGAATTACAGTGTTTTGCGCTTGAAAATTAAACTAAAATTTTCCATATAATTCAATTATTAAGTTCAGTAACTAATAAGTTATCGAATCCGTTGACATTCAATTTTTCCATAAAACAATACTGAAGTGCTGCCAACTTTTAGATAAACAATGAGAAAGCTTTTGGACTCGTAATCGAAGCTAATAAATCAACGTGATGTAGCACGAAAGAAATGGAGACGACGGTAAAGTCGAAGAATTGTCAAGGGTAAAATAATATGGATTTAAGACAGTTCTATCTTTGAATGTGACTTAAATTGTAAAATAGCTTTTACAACAAGTGTTTTTAAGAAATGTGCTAAAATAGGAACTAAGAGCTAGCGCGGCTTTCAGTTACATTTATGGGGATTTGCCGAATTTAAATCTGGCATTTTAAAAAACAATTTTTATTTAGTTCGACTGTAGATACCTATGCACCGGTAAAAATTTTCACTCAAAATTATGAGCAAATGTATTTAGTAATCGTTAAAAAAATTGAGCAGGAAAAGCTAACTCAACATTTTAAATGTTTACCAAAAACATTTCAGGAAGTTGTGGGAAAATGAAATTAAAAGTGTAAAAATTTGTTTGTTTTTAAGCATAAAAATTTAATTCAAAAATTACTTGAATTAATCAAAATATTAAAGTTGAAAAAAAATAATTACTCAGATAATATAAAGAACAAACATAAGAAGTAGTGAAGTAGGTAATAAAAGTAACTAAAAATTTTAAAAGTTAATAGAGTCAAAATATCAGGAAAACTAAAAGTGAAAAGATTGAAGGTAAGTATAATAAGGAAAGGCGTTAAAAATAAAAAAAAAATCAAAATTGAAGAAAAATAGTATAATAGCTATTAGTAAATAGGAACAAATAAATTTGAGATTAAAGGGTTAAAACCTGTAATATGTTTGTATTTAAGGATACAAACCATTTTAAATATTTCTCTGAAATAAAATTTAAAAATTCAAGTTTATGTTGAATTAAAATTTAAAAAAATGTAATCGTTCATAATAAGAAAAGCACTTATTAGATAAGATAAGTTACTCCACTGTTTACATCCAAAAAAATTTTAAATTGGAAATTACATAACTTCGAATCCAATAGTTCGTTGTTTAGATCTAGCTAGTTTTTTTTTTAATAATTATACAGGTTCCAAGGTTTTGGTTACGTAACAAAACTTAAACACATCGGCTTCTTTGTTAAGTAATTTTGTAGTAAATAGTGACTTCGCATCCATATAACGAAAAAATTTTTCTCGATAAAAATGAGTTTTGATTCAAAACTTTTAACTTTTGAAAATGCTGTGTTCAGAGGATATTTGACTCATGCTACTATTTTGGTATTAAAAATGATGATAATGGCGTTTTTAACTGGACGAAAAAGGCTCGAATATCGTGTAAGTTTTATTATCTACTCAAAATATTGTAACTCACTTTCCCAGAGCCGTACGCAGGATTTTTCTAATGAATGTTTCTGTACTTATAGAAATAAGTAAGAAATAAGACAAAAAAAATTTAATATTTAAAATTTAATTTATTTAACAGAATAATTTAGGGAAGAATTTCCAAATTTTATTCGATATCGACTTTTTTAATTTTAGGTGTACCCTTCAACTGAAGATATTAATTATCTTAAATTTATGAAAGGAAAAACGGAAGGTGTAAACAGACATGATGAAGTGGAACGTGTTCGTAGGTAAATGGAAGAAATTACATAAAAACCGAACATATAATAAATAATTCAGTTCATTTCAGGGCTCATCGAAATGATTTGGAAAATATTCCGATTTTCTTCATGGCTGCTTTAGCTTATCTCCTAACAGATCCAAGTCCAGCACTCGCTCTAAATCTTTTCAGAATATTTACAATCTGCAGATGTGCACATACGTTTGTATATGCCGTTTATGTCATTCCTCAACCTGCAAGAGGAATAGCATGGTTTGGAGGTTACATTGTTACAGGTTACATGGCATTACAGTCCATTTTATATTTTTGTACTTTTTAATCGGTGCAGTTTACGAACAAATTGTTTTTTAGGGTTTTATCCGTTGTGCCCACTACTGACGCTCATGAGTGGATTAACGAGATTTCCACTACTGATCATAAATTAATTTTAAAACGAAGAGCACAGTTAAACAAATAGCGTAAACTTTAATAGTTTGGTTGTTTTTTTTTATTTAGTTTTAGAATAAATTTTTAGTCTTTAAGCGGGAATCTCGTTAATCCATTCATATACGTCCATGGTAGACATTATAACGGATAAGATCCGTTTTTTATGATAGAAGATTTTTTGACTATAATAATTTTTGTAATGGTTCTTTTCATAATGTTAAATAAAATATTCTAACATATCAAATTATTTATTATTCGAATATTTACTATAGGGACGCTAAAAACTGTAAAGGCCTTTATACTTTATCGTCTAAACTAATCCAAATTAAATACGCATAATTATGTATATTATGTAGCACCAGAATGTGATAAAGATGAATTAAAAATATATAAAATAACAAGAAAAATAAAAATAATAAAATAAATGAACAGAATTTTGTACGTCGTTTATTTGTGCTATTCAAAATTTACGAAAAATATTGTTAAAGGTCGGTCAACTATCATTAAAAATTCTGTGTGTTTATTAATATGAATAAGTGAATTACGAAAGTACCAGTAGAATTTTTTGTAAATTCTTCTACCACTTGAAGCAAAGTTTTCTGATCTTGATCATTCTTGAAAGGTTCATTGCCCAAAAACATTTCCTTTCTTAGAAACGACTTTGATAACAAATTTTTTACAATTCTACTAATTTCTTGTGATTTATTGCTTATGTTGTCGTTTGGATGATTGTTATTATATTTAGTTACTTACAACTGGGAGTATATACCAGACCCCCAAGATTTTTTTTATGGAATCACCTACAAATAAAATTTTAAAAATATTATCAAAGTAACAATTAAACCAATTGAAAAATTATTTTAAGCTATCGCTTACGTTAGCAACCTTCCTCATTTACACAGCATAAACTTCTTAACGTTTCCATCAGAAGATGTGGTTTTAATAAGTAAGAATCCCACACTACCAGCAAGAGCTGGTGCTTTTTGAAGGTTTTCAGGTTGAAAAGTGGTTTTGGAGAAGGATCGCAATTTTTTCCTCCTTCTGACCCGCTTCTCGGCTTCTCCTCTTCCTTTTGTCACAGTTGGTAAAATCAAACTTAACAAAAACTATTTAATAATTTAAAATTTGTCTTAAATTTTTGTGGGTATAAAAATAAAATATTTTAGAAAATATCAAAAAAATTGAAACATAATTTTCTTAAATAAAATTTAAAAAATAAAAATTGGCATTTTTATGCTACGTCATAGGGTCACGCTAACCCCCCCCCCCTCTAGTCACACCTTAAACACCTTTTAATCCTCTAAACGTGGTCATCCTTTATAGAGGACCCCTTGTTGTTTCCTATCAGTTGCAGAGTATTCTATAGGCCTCAGGCGATAGTAAACTCCACCGAGTTTACCTGTGAGATTATACAAGTTCTGTACGAGTTTACGGTCGCCCAAAATGAACTTTGTGTGCAAAATTTCTGCATTTTAATTCAATTTCTGTCAACTTTAGAAGGAAAATGATTTTTTTTAAATTTCTTCAATTTTATGTACTAAAAGATACCTGAAAAATTTCAAAACATTCAGAAAAAATAAGAAAACAATTTTTTTTAGCTTTTTTCGCATTTAAATTCCACAAAAAAAAATTGAACAATTTTTCAAAAAATTTCACTTTCAGAAAATTTTAAGTGATTTTGCTTTGAAATTCTTACAATTAAAAAACAAGGTTTTAAAATTCCATCTGAAAGAATAACAAAAATATTAGAAAACCAGAGTTTTAACGTTTTTAGTAGAAATTCATACGAATCAAGCCACCTGGGGCGCACGTGCCCACCCCCCCAAATGTTCAAAAAGAAATTTTTTTTGAAAGTAAAAAAAAATTTGTTTATAATAATAAAAATTCTCGGAAGGGGAACCACCAAAAATTTTACTTTTTACAAGTGCCCCCCCCCCCCGAAAATAAATCCTAGCTACGGGCCTGATACGAATAACACTTTAAAATTATTAAAATAAAAAGCTGAAAATTTGCACACGATTGTCTTTTTATATAACATATTTTATATAAAAAATTGCAACCATAACATTCCCAAAAGGAATATTTAGCATCCTTAAATGTGCCACCTTTGGAATTGTATAATTAAAGCGATTTTTTTATAGATTTCTAGTAAAAATCCTTCACTAATTAAGAAGAAGTACGTTCAAAAATTACTTAATTAAAAGCTTAATTTATTTAATTAAAAATCACCCAAATATATAGTAAATTCTAATTTTTCTCAATTATGTCCTTTTCCATGGAAATTCTGTTGAACAAGTCTTAATAAATTTTATACTTACACCATAAAATTTTCTAGAACATTTACATTTATTATTTTTTTCTATCTTTAATAATAACCGAGATATAAAGTCGCAAAAATGCGCAATTTCGAAAAAATAAGACAAAATTGTCTTTTTAATAACAAATTTTGCAAAAAGTTCGCCAAAGTAAAATTTCAAAGGGGCATATTTGACATATTTATTTAGCTAGACCCTTTTTAGAAAGTTATTATATCCATGGTGGAGCTTGAAAATGGAACATTAATAAAATCCAACATAATTAAGGGGTAATGCCACTGTAAAATCCTGAAAATAAACCAACTTTCGGTCAATTTTTTGGATTGGAACAAAATTTTTATTTACAAACCAAAATACAGTGTGTTCACGAAAAGTGGTAACAGTGAATAATTCTTAAATATTATTAGATACAAAAAAAAGTTTAAATAGTTTTTTATTCAACTCCAAATTTTCTATTGGAAACTGACAAAGTATATTTTTTTATACTTCAAATTCAACCGGAAGAAAAAATAAAATTTTTTTTTTAAATAGCAACATGTCTTTTTTTTAACATTTTTATAATCTGCAAATTTTTCTCTATAAATACATATAAAATTTTCATAAGGTTATATAAAAAAAAATTCGAGAAAACACAAGATTTAAACAAACAATAATTTACTGATTATTTACACATATGTATGTAGAGTGCCATGAAAAACAAAATATCACGACACCGAAAACACAACATTTCATTTATCTGATAAATTTTTCAAAATTGCCACCGTTTTGTTCAAGATATGATTCTAATTTTCGCAGAAGTTCTGGCGATTTGGTGATAATTGATAGATGCTAAATTAATTTTGGTTTTTAAATTTTTTAAATTTAAAGATAGATTTGCCAAAACTACCATTTTTAAATGACTCCATAGAAAGAGTCTAATGGTGTCATATCATAATAATGGTGTTTTGTTTTTCATAGCACTCTACATACGTAATTAATAAATTATTATTGTTTGTTTAAATCTTGCGTTTTCTCGAATTTTTTCTTATATACTTCGTATAATACTTCGAATTCGGTATAAACGATTTTCCCACCATCACCTTATAAAAATTTTATATGTATTTATAGAGAAAAAATTGCAGATTACAAAAATGTTAAAAAAAGACATGTTGCCATTTGAAAAAAAAATTTTATGTTTACTTCCGGTTGAATTTGAAGTATAAAAAAACATACTTTGACAGTTTCCAATAGAAAATTTGGAGTTGAATAAAAAACTATTTAAACTTCTTTTTGTATCTAGTAATATTTAAGAATTATTCACTGTTACCACTTTTCGTGAACACACTGTATACCACATTTACATAATGTATTAAAGTACAACTACAGTCGAGTCGCAAAATAATGAATTAAATATGGCAAAGACCTTTCACTTTTTCGGGGTTGTTCACTATTTAGATACTTACAAAATTTACAATAAAGCCACGTTTTAAAAATTAAATCTTTATTTTAAAGAAAATTGATACAAATATAATTATTAATTAGGAAAAATGATGTTATTTTTGATTGTATTTGTTTTTTATTTAATTTAATAGTTAATACTTTTTCCCTTAAATTGATACACCAACATATAAAAATTCCATTCTATGCTAACGTTACGCGTGAAATGAAGTGTAAGTATAATACGTAATGTAAATTCTCAATGTTGGGGGAAGTCCCTATAAATGATGTCATTCAAACTGCACGATTTATAGTACGCAGTTCGCTGTATTGAGGTTACCGCTGTTCGTTATATAGGAGTCCCATATACACTCAATTTTAAAATTTTTGTGTTCACTATTTCCGGTAGTTTACTATATACGGTTTTCACTATTTCGCGACTCGACGGTATATACTTTATTTAACGAAAAAACTGAGTAGGTGAAACTTTAAACTCGATTTTCTCAAAACTATGTTTCAAATTGACTTATAGCATAACTCGAACAATTTTAGTCCAATTGTCTTCAAATTTTAACTCTAGCTTCCGTATAAGATTTTGAAAAAAATGACATACGGATTTTGCAAAATATAAAAAATTGTAAAAATTATTAACAAATTTCTTTTAATTTTTTGCTGCATTGCACAGATGCATTGTACCGCCATTTTGTAAAATTTGTTTTGCTAATAAATATAATATACCTAATAGTTGTTCCTTAATTAGAATCTAATGTTACGAGTGCAGCGCCACAGTGGCGGAAATTTAACTAGTCCTAGAGACATCAAAGGATTTTCAAATAAAATGTAAACATTGTATAAAATGAGTTACAGTACTCAAGTTAAATATTATATATAATTACTATAAATGAGACTATAATACAAAGTTAAAAATAAAAGTTGTCTCCAGCTTAAGTTGTAAATTCACCGCTAGACGGCGTGTTCGTTAGCTGGATATCCCATTACATAGTAAAAGTAAACAAGTGGTCGACTTTGTTTTGTAAATAAAACTTTTTTTCAATCTAAAAAAATTGTGCAAAAGTTGGTTCATCAACTTCTACAGTGGCAAAACCCCTTAATAAAATAAAATACTCTGCTGCACTGAACTGGGAAATTGATAAAGAACCGGGGGGGTCTGAGCACAATTATCCTAGGTTTCTCTATCCGTTTCCCTTATCATCTAGTGTTCTTTATAAAAAAAAAAAAAGCGTAATTAAATTTTGGTACAAATGAATGTAACATTTGTATATTATTCTGTAGGCAGGGTAAAACCAGGGTACTCTCTAGTAACAACCCGGGGGGGGGGGGGAGGATGTAATACCTACAGCTCGAGAAATTCAAATTCTCATCTATTGGTCTTGAAAAAAGACAGTATAATACTTCTAATTTAGTATAAACGATTCTCCCATCATTAATATAGATGAAATGTAATAATTACATAAAATTTAAGTATTATGAACCTTTCCACATTTCCATAACTATCCGGGAGGTCTGGGGGTATGGAGTACCCCCCAGCTATAAGAATTCAAATTTTCAAATATTTGTTTTGTAAAAAAACAATTCCACATAAATCCATTCCTTTATCCAAAAATAACTCCAGTAACAATGTGTAAAATAAACTTGTTGATAAGCCAGAAGGATAAAAAGTAAAACTAAAAAAATACTAATTCAGTATTTATTGGGCTGACAAAATGTTCAACCACAACATAGCAGGCCAAATAGTAAATATTAATACAATATTATATTTACAAACAGTACATGGTGTGCTACCACACGTGGCCAACTGCCTGTGATGAGTAGCCCTAACACTGGATTATAGTTAAATTATTCTTGCATTACAGTAGTAAGTTGAAGAGTACATTTGAGATATAATTAATAACAGAATACTGAAATGCAAGAACAATAAATACAAATGACACCGGGTTACAATCCAAATCAGTGACATAGAAACAGGTACCTCCAAAATATTTACAAAAAAAATATTAGTAAGTTAATACAGAATGAGAGCTCGAAGACTTTTTTAGCACACAAAGTGTTACTAATTATGTATTATTAAAATATTATGATTATTTATTTTTTTATATATTTGTATATCAAAAAAGTAATAATCGACCTTCTCATTCCATATATCATCAATATCCATAGATAAATTACCAAACCCACTATAAGTGGACGGTTATTTTACATAATTTGGCATTTTAACGATGTGATGTATTTTATTTTACTAAAAGTTAATCGAAATGAAATTCGATAAATAAAAGTTTATTGTACCTTTTTCTCCACAATATATATACTATATAGAAATCTACAAATAAATAAGCAAAAACCTACATAACTAAATATGTATAAACAATAAATACATTTATAAAAATATAGTACAATATTTCGATCAAAAATCGATAACTATTTTAAATTTAAGCAATATTTTCATAATTTGATTATGGTTCACAAAAATTAAGTGGTACAATCAAATTAGTCAACTAAAAAGCTATTTTATTATTAGTAAAGCATTGATTACGTAACATTATGTATGTTATTCGTGTAATCGATGCTATACCAAAACTGTGGTAGTAAAACTAAGTCAACTTCAAAAGCTGTAATTATGAGAAAAAAGCTTACACAATTTGTTTAATAAATTTAGGGTAACTAAAAAAATTTAACAACTTTTAAAAGTAGAAAAAAACAATATTTAATAATTTATGTACTTTCGTCCACTTATCACAGTACCAAAATAAACAATCAATCAATCAAATCCATTAACACAACAATAACTTTATTGTCGTTAGAATGTCAGCTCTGAAACGTGACTAGAAATTACAAAAGTGTTACAATATCGGTCCTGCTCTATTTTCAAAATTATATAATCCACTATTATAGGTAAGAGTCGATTAAAATTTACAATAATTCCTTTTCGGCCGTGTGTAATGGACGAGGCACTTTTTGTTGTTGCTTTTAGAAAAAATGCCTCCTCCCAAAAATACAATCCTAATTAGACAATTATTATTGAAAGCCCAATTTACGTTATGATTTTACATAAACCTAATTATTTTATTAGTAAAAACTTTAAACACCATCATCTTGCATCATTTTTGTGTCCGTGTGCCCACTTATACTTCATTTTTAAAAAAAGGCATTTTAAAAATATTTTCCTTATGTTATAAACTGTGATGTATATTTCTTTTATAGGATATATACGATTTAGGAAACTTCACCAATATTCGAATATTTAAATACGGAGGGTCCTATGCACAAAAGAACTTACTAACAACAAGAAGCGTTCATAAAAATTGTTTTTTTCTATACTTTAATTTTTCAACTAAGTTTAACACATATTTTATACAAATTAATTATTCGATGTTGGTCCAATCAACAGATTCTTGTAAATTCAATTTAATATCGACTAACTTCTCTAATTTTATCTCTGACTGCTACGCAAACGTCCTGAATTTGCCTTCTTTGCCTCCAATCCTCCTCCAAGCTGCTTGCTTGGAGAACATTTCACTTTTTCTTTGTTACTCTCCACTTCTGCAATTTTATCCAACTCGGCCATCGCCTCTTGAATTGCGTTTTCAAGTTGACCGTCTAATTTACGACTTCTAAAAATAAAAATTTTGTTAAGTATTGCCTTTTAGGCACACAAATTCGATTGTTTCCATTTGGTGAGCGTCGTGACGATCTTTGGACAATTACTCAAATCAAATCATCTTTTTTAAAATAACGTCAAGTTAAAGTTACACCCCCCCCCGCGTAAAAAAATTTAGAATGCAGTTTTTGAACAAAAGTCAAGACTGTGCTGTTAAGAATAAATATTTTTCAATGATTCAACTGGATAAATGAGGGTAATAATAATAAATTTATAGTTTCAAAATTTTAGAATCAAAATTTTTACAATTACCCTTTGAAAAAGAACCCTCTTTTCGTTTAGAATTTTCTAACTACTTTGATGAGTTTATAAATTATTTATCAAATTTCAATTATTTTCAGAAGTTTCAAAAACTTTAAATGTTACAATTTATTCTCAAAAACTGGCCCATTTCCGCTTAGAATTTTTTCACTAAATATTTTTGTAGTGTTCACAAGTTTAACAGTAATGTTTTATTGTCATCTTGTAATTTAGCGCCTTATTAAAACACTGATGAGTGGGTATTGCCTAAAATTTTAAAATCAAGAAGTTTTGATTTTTATACCAAGAATAAATTTTGCAATTTGTGTATTTTTGTTTTCCATTATTGGGGAGACTACAACAACACCCCCGTTATTTCACAAGACACTTGTACCTTAAATAATTTTGAATAACCAACAGCCCTAACAGACAAGAGAAATTTTCATTTTTCATTTCTATTTATTTTGAAAGTAGAAATTAGTTTGGAAACGTTGGTTTCTCAGAAATGAGCAGAATTTTAGAAAGTTTAGATAATTTTATCAGATAATTTTAAAATTAAATATCCGCTTACAGGTACATCAAGGATATTGTTGGTTTATAAACTATGTTTATGAATTCAAATCTTATAATTGAAGTGTTGATTTTTTTCAATTTCTTTAGATACACAAAAATATCCTTGAGGTAATTAAAAGTTTGACTTTGAAAATTGTAAGTTTTGTTTGATTGTGTGAGCGATTCATACCCATGGTGCCTTTATTATTTTTCAAGATAAAGTTAATAATTTCGAGTTTTTTTGAGCTAGTCGAAGTAAAAAGAACAATATCTTTGCCAATTAGAATTAACATTTTTCCCCATTTATTTTCAAAAACGGATTGGTTGGTAG
The DNA here is from genome assembly GCA_905340355.1 of Rhagonycha fulva. Taxonomy (NCBI): domain Eukaryota; kingdom Metazoa; phylum Arthropoda; class Insecta; order Coleoptera; family Cantharidae; genus Rhagonycha; species Rhagonycha fulva. Next base: position 45,969,008 of record HG996556.1, read on the forward strand.
AGAGCAATATTTACCAAGTTTTATTGTATAATTACCTCAAGGATATTTTTGTGTATCTAAAAGAAATTGAAAAATATCAAAACTTTTAAAGGAAATTTTTTATCACTTACCGACATTAAACCCACCCCTAAGCGCTTAGAATTTTTTCACTAATTTTTAAGTGTTAAGAAGTACAAAAGTAATATATTTACCAAGTTTCTAAAAGTTTAAACAAAATTATTGTTGCTGAGCCTCCCCCAAAAATTACCACCAAAATTGAAATTTTTTCACTATTTTTATAATATTCGCAGATTTAGCATTAATAAATTTACATAATTTCAAAAATATTAGATTGGTGATGGTTTCAAAAGTATTAGATAAAATGACGTCGTCCTGTCCAAATTTCAATAAATTTGCTTGTGGCTATTTCGTGAAAAGCTATTGCAAATGTGTAAATAAAGTGAAAATGACTTTGCAAAATTAATAACATAAATTTGATTCTCGAAAAGTCATTTTGTTGCTTACTTACAGCTATAGAAAATTCCATACCCTCAGACCCCCCCTTCATGTAAACATTTTTTTGAAAAAAAACTAAGCCTACTAAGTACTTAATTTTGTCACACTTTTTATATGCTTTAATCACTTTATAGGGTAAGTTTAGCCTTTAGCCCCTGATAATAACATAAAATTTGCACCATAAAAAAAATTAATACATCAGCATTGGATTCAAAATTTATATTCAAGAAAAAAAATTTCAAGCAAAATTTAAATAAAATCATAAAATTTAAATGCCCGTTTGCACGACTTAAGCTTAAAGCTTAAATTTTAAGGCTGTTCTCTCGCAACCACTGTTTTATTTACAATTTTCTGACTTTATTTTTGAAAATAACGAGTTCAAATTTTTACAGTATGTCTGAAATGTTACTTACAATATTATGTCGAAGCGCTTTTATCGCGAATAAATAAATCGCAAAAAAAAAATTTTTTAACGCAATTTTAAAAAAATTTTGGCTTTGATATAATATTAAAAATAACGTTTTAGATATACTGTAAAAGTTTTAACGCGTTATTTTCAAAAATAAAGTCAAAAAATTGTAAATAAAATTAACGCTAAAATGCGCGTATCTCTTGCATTCGCGATTTTTTTTATACATTACTTTATTTTTTATTGTACGTTTTTGGTCAGCTACTGTTATTGTATACCAAATAGTCCATTTTCTATTTAAAATCGAATTTTCATTCTAAGTGAGAACACAGCCTTAAAGAACAAAGTAATCCCAAGCATTGTTTCAGTAATATGTTATTTTGATTGGTTAATTCGCACGTCACATGACCAAAAATGCATGGATTTGAATGGATATCGATCCAAGGGGATTTTAGAAGTGTAATATTATTTAATTGGTTAATTTTACCCACATGATACACGAATTTGATTGGATATCTGTTAACACTAAAAATCAGTGGCGTATGAGCACGGTCAGTAAAATCTTAGGGGCCCAAGGCAATGTAAAATAAAAAATAATGGCCCCGCGCCAATCTTCTTCAAGCGCGATGGGCCGTCCAATGTACGTTGCTCGGAGCAAATGTACGGCAAAAATTTAATTTAAAAAATTTTTCGCGAAAAAATTATTACGTTTTGAAAAAAAAAGTTAAGTATTGCAGGCCAGCCGTCTTCTTACGCTACTGAACAATATTCCTTTTCTCAAACCATGCAATTCGAGATAGGGGATGAAAACAGTGCAATTTGAGCGTCAGCATGTATGATTTTAAAATAGAAGTACAAAAGAGAAAAATGTATAAGAAATTTAAGAAATAGTAAAAAAAAACCAAAGGTCTATGTGGGGCTGTATTTCAAAAATTTTCGGCATACTGAGATAATCTACCACACGGTCCTGAGCAGCAATTACAATTTCTAATAAATTTTGCCTGCAGGATCCAAGAATTTTAAGGGGCAATTGGCGTCTGGCCCACCCCTGGCTCCTATGCGCCTAATTTTCTATTTTCATGACAGGTGTAGGTGATCTTAAAAAGTTTAGTTTAAAAAAAATTTTATTTCCTCTCTCACCAGTATCGTAACAATTGTAAAAAACGCCTAGGACAAGCGATTTAATTTGAACCCCCCCCCCCCGGTCCGTTTGAACAAAGTATATTTTTAAAAATTTATTTATAATGTAATTAAAAACATTGTTAAACCAAAATAAATTTCCCCCCTAAAATGTGAAGAAATTAGTGTAAAACCGGGGGGTCTGGGGGGTATGGAGTACCCCCCAGCGCAAGAAAGTAATGATTATAAATTTTCAAAATTGATAAATTAAAAATTGATAAAAATGCAAATTTAATTCTTGAGAATACAACTTTTGCTTACTTACAACTGGGAGGTATTTTGTAGCACCCAGTTTTTCAATTGTTTACTTATAAAGGTACCATGCAGGTCAGGGAAAATTTTTTTCAAAAACATAAACTACATAATATTCAATTTTATCTGAATTTTAAGTATTTTTTCTATTTTCTAGGATGAATAAACACCTTAAAATGTAAAGAAATAAACGTGAAAACGAGGGTCTGAAGAGATTTGGACAGTGACGTAAATACCGAGGAAACAGGGGGAAGAATGGCCCCGAGCTCAAATGCTTTAAGCCCCCTTAAACTGCATTATTTTGCAACCAAAATTTAAAATAAGAATCTCTGTATGCCGTAAAAAAAACTCGATTATGTAACAAAGATCGTCAATTTGAGCACCAAACATAAACAACCAATAAAAACACTAAAAATTAGTATAAAAATGTGTTGAGTAATATTAAGGATGTGGCTAATTTCTAACTGAAATTATAAGAATGACAACTCACTTCCGGCAATTCTTTCGAGCACGATGATGTGCATCAAGGCCCTGGGTGAGAGTTTGCAATAAACAAGGATCGACTTTGGTGAGGGTTTTTTCACCACCAAACCATCTTACCAATACAGTGTCATCGCAAACTTCAATTAATTTACCGGGCCAGGCAGGGCGACCTCGTGCGGGCCCCCATACCAAATCGCCGGTTACAAATGTGTGAGGACTCTTAGGACTCGAATTTTCATTTTCTGAGGACAATAAACGACAAAATATGCATTACTTGTTGATTTACTATAATTAATGTGCCAAGCTTTTAATTGATCAAGAGTATGCAGTGGTGATAAACATAACAAATGACTGTACAAATAATTTTCGTTACAAGATGATTGTGTAAAATGGTAGAGCATGAATTATTTACATAATGGAATCACACACACCATTTTATTATATCCAATATGTGTAAGTGTTAGCCACACCAGTTAATATCACACAACATTATAGTTTCGCACCATTATTGTCATATATGTACAGTACGTCTGTAAACAAAATTTATATTTTAAATTATTCAAAAAACAAAGATTTACACTTTTCATGCAAAAAAATGACCAAATTTAACTACTGTTAATCCAATTTCTAACACCACTACTCTAAAAACAGGATCGTAAAGTAAAAAAAAATAACTACAATTTTAGTTTTACCAACATTAAATGACATAAAAAGCCAAAATTGAAAAACAAGCCAATAATGGGATTCTTTTAAATAAAAATAATACAAATATGACAATACAACATTCGTACTAAATAGAATTAAATGTAATGGATGTTAGTGAGAAGGTGAAAAATGCAAAAGATGTAGTACTTAAAAGCAAAAAACCTTAAAACTACGTGCAAAAATTTAAAAGAAAGAAAAAGGTGTTATTTTTAAAAACTACGCTTGTGAGGTCACTCAAGAGACGTTTTTTGCAATATCTATGAAACAATACATCAAAATAAAATTTCCAACCAGAAAGTTTGCGTGCACTTTTAGCATAAAACCAAGCTAGAAATAATTTGAGAAATTCCCAATGCGCTTTCTGTTTTTTAAAAATAACTTTTGAACTATTTGATTTGTGTTGGAAATGCACATAAATAACTAGCAGAGAATTTCCCGCCCTTTAATTTCATCTACGTGCTCTTTTAATGAAAAAGTAAGGATTACAGAGTTAGTATTTGTACAAAACAAAGATTTATTTGTATCTCAACAAATTATCCGCGCTTCTGACTTCAATCATACTCAAAATGTAACTTTTATAGCAAAAATTCATGGAATAACTTTCGCGTTTGAAATAAATTTTCATTATTATACAGAGCAGTCTACTTGCTTATAGGAAATTCTTTTCAAGTCCATATCAGGTGTTCATTTCAAACCTTGAGTACCCAAACAGTTTTTGAGAAAGAAAAACATCAACAACACTGATGCGCATGATTGGATTAACGAGATTCTAGGTAACACCTATAGGAGGAAGTTCAAAATAGTCTCAATCATTTGTAATTCGTTTGTGCTTGTATAAACAAGTTTTTATTACTCCCCCCCCCTCAGCCTAAGGACATGCACCTTGGTGAAAAGAGGGTTTAACTTAGAATTCAAATAGCATTGGTTTTGAACGCCCCCTCGCCATCTAAATCAACGTGTTCTTTATTTTTCTCAAATTTATTCAAAAACAAGTTATTTTGACTGGTTACTATTGAAATAAACACCTAAATAAATAAATGCAAATAACAAATTTTGAATGGTTCACCCATTATAAAATTATAAAAAAAAATTCCTCCACCTTCAATAAACCAACCGACATGCAAACAAAACCACCTTGCACATTTCACCCAAGCAAAGCTTCCAAATAATGCAAACACCAAAAATTTAATCAAACATACCTTCATCATTATCAAATAGCGACAACTGCATATGCCTATTTTCCATTACAACCAAGGTATCACTATGCTTTCTCTTACTACTTAATTTTTCAAAATTCCTAGAACTAACTACAGCCTCTTGAGGTTTCATATGATCTGTTACAAATTGTATACCAGACACAACCGTCGACGACTCAGCGTACGCCATATGAATTGGATCAGACTTCTTTGTAATGTGCAGGTGCCCACCAACGCTACTAACATCAGAAAAATCTTGCTTTTGTTGCATGTGATGTGACTGCACCCAGTCATCAGAACATTGTAAATTTATCTCTCCCGAATCGGGCTCGCTACTCGAAATGCAGTGCACCATAGCCTAAAAATTTTAAAATTTATTACAGTAATAAACAAAATTCAATAAAGCACTGTTAAACCCACCATAGAACAAGATTGTTGCCTATTGTTTTGTAACGTCACAATATCTCCAAAGGAACCGGAACAATTAGACGGTGCAGGTGATAAACCATCGTCGGTGCTTCCACTGTGCGTTGTAGTATCAGCTGTCGGTGGACTGTGACCCTCCAAAGCAAGAGGACTGTGAGTTGTAGTATCAGGTGGACTGCTGGTCGAAGCAGAAGACGCGGTTTGGCAAAATGTGTTAGTGGTCACCGCATGACTGTTTTGATTTACTGCCGTTTGGGTGGAAACTGAGTGCCTACAGTTGGCCGACATTTGAGGACTTTGGCGTTGGACAAAAACAGCTTGTAAAGGTCGGTTGTCACCTGAATTTAATATAAAATTTTGATCAACGTTCAAAGTTGTGGTGCGACTGGCTAAATTTTGATTATTTTGCTGATTACTAGGTTGCAGGTTAGGTAACTGTTGGTTATTCGCCACCATGGTGGTTTGCTGCTGCACTATCGTTGTGTTTTGTTGAACATACGTCGTATTTTGCTGATTTGCCGACGAAACCGTGATGTTTGCCGTGGGAACCATCAACGTCTGACCCATCTGACCGCATTGGAGAAATTCAGGACTCTGTTGTTGATTTGGTCCGTTTGGTCTAATAGCTTGAGGGGCGGTACTGAAAGTTACTTGGGTTGGACTAACGTTTGCTACAAGTGGACTCAACTGTCCGCTAAATTGAGCGCCGTTAACAACAAACTGGTTTCCATTTGGTGATAAAAACTGCGCTCCAGGACTGTGCTGTTGTTGTATAATTTTACCCTGGGACGTCCCCGGTGTTCGAATCACCATTCCCGCGGGTCCTGCCGCAAGAATACTCTGACCACCATTGAACATGTTACCGTTTTGAACCGGCGTCAGAACATTCTGACCGTTCACGTTTTGTAACTGCAACTGCATACCCAGATTAGAAGTGTCCTGTAATATCGTCGCGGTCCCATCGGCACTCATAACCATACCACCTAAATTAGGCACAATAAACTGTTGTATAGTCGGAAAGTTCTGTACCATTCCCGTCGTACCGTTGATTAAATTCACGGGTTGTAACAGATTAATTTGTTGATGTGCTTGCTGCGAATTTGCTGCTATGAGTTGTTGCGTTCCAAACTGGCCTGGATTACCGACAGGTTGACCGTTCATAACCAGCTGGGGCGGCCCGCCCCCTTTTCCTGGTACGATGGTTAACGCCTGCATGACAGGGCCGGTCGTTAAACCTTGAGGACTGTGAGCCATTTGAATTTGTTGTGGAAAGCTTTGTGGCATCATAACCCCGGCGTTTTGTTGCGAAGCGATCTGCAACATGGACGCGATCGTCTGCGACGACATCTTGCGTTTCTTTCCCTTTTTCTTAGATTCAGGAGACAACATAGAAGTTGCGCGCGATAACATTCGGTTGGAGTCGGATCCGTCCACTTGTAACTGCTGTTGGATTACATTTCCGGTTACCAAGTGCGGTAATTGTACGTTCTGACCAACCGTCATACCGTCCATGGTCATAGTGACGCCGGGTTGAAGGACAAACGGCGTTGGTAAAGCGTTAACAAGAACTGTCTGTTGTCCAAGCACTTGCTGGGCAACAGCCGGTATTACTTGGGTAACTGCAGCTGTGACGTTTGTGATCATAGGAGAGACCGAGATAGGCGGCATCGAATTTGGATGAGAAACCAATTTTGGAGGTGGAGGTGGCATCACGTTTGGTTGCCCGTTACTCGTACTCGCCATTATCAACTGACCACCTGATGACACTAAAATGTGGCCCGGAGGCAGACCTTGCGTCGGAGAATGTTTGATGACTTGGAGAGGCGATATTTGCTGATGGTGGTGCAAATTGGGAATGTTATGTTGACTCTGAGGTACTTGAATACTGCTAACCACACTTTGAACCATCTCGAGTGGTGATTTCGACACGTTCACGCTCATAGCTTGCGAATGCAAGGAATTTGCAGAAATTAACGCGCCGTTTTGATTAGAAATGATGGAAGGTATGGTAGTCATAGGCATGTTTACAGGACTGTTGACCGAAACTGTGGATGTGTTAGCGCGCCCTGCCAATACCGACGTTATGGTGTTGCTACCTACAGTTCGTCCGCTAGCCATGGTGGTCACCACGCCAGAACTCATAATACCGCAGTTACCGTACCGCGACATTGACACAGGTTGTTGTTCCATTTGTGAGTAGCCACAGTTGTACTCTTCAGGTCTGGAAGTATTAAACTCCCGAGAACAATTCATCATTTGGTTCATTTGTGGTGTACCAGAATTGCGCGGTTGTGGTGTTGTTGAGGTGTGAGGATTCGGAGTAGATGGGTTCGATTGGGAGCCATCTGCAGGTGATACGTTACTCGTACTGATAGTGCCACCTTGAATCGGCCGCGAATCGGGAGAATTCGCGGCACTTGATTGCTTATCGATAGAAGTAGAAGATGTCACAGGATCGTCCGACATATTTGAAGAACTAGGTGTACTTGGTTGACTATTTGGCCGTGAGTTGCTGTGTTGGAAAACTCGATTTTGCATGTGTTCTTTGGTTAGGTATTGGTTTGAATTTTCCAGATGTTGTTGCTGCTGTTGCTGATAGTGAGCATTTTCGGCAATACATCCTTGACACTGAATATGCTCACTGATGCCGGTACTGTCCGCGGGTCCTTTTGCCATAATGTTTTGATTATAAAGCTGACGCACGTCGGGATTTTGAGGAACACTCGTATTTTTAATAACATTTTGTAAACACTGATTATTACGATTGTTAAAATTGGGAGACTGTTTTGTTTGGGAAACAAGCATATTACTAGGCAAAGGCACTTCGTTTGGTTCAGAACCCGTTATATGTTGCAATTGTGTGTTGCGCATCGACGTGACCGGACTATTACAAATAAAACCTCCGCAATTATTTACACCTGTTTGCCTTGATATGGTACTATTTAGAAGTGCCGTTTGTTGCGCCAAGTAACCACTGGGGTCTTCCATGAAGGAAGGACTCGAAGAATCTTGCGTGATTTGTGGAGACTGGTTGATCACAAGCGGTCTTTCATTTTCATTTGGTATTTGCCGTACGTCAATATTTGGGCAAGCGGTGGGAGAATCCATTTGGGAATTTCTGTGAAGATTTTCGTACAAATTGTACGATCTCTTTTTCATCCCCTTGGACATTTTTACTTTCTTTCTGCTGGTGTCTTCCGCCCAAACGTTTGCAGGAGTGTGCTGATGAAGAGGCGGAACTCGTTCGTCAACGTTTGGAACGTTTTGCGTATACATTGCAGTGTTGCAAGGACGATGTTGCCAAGTCCCTTTCTGCTGCTGATGTATCAAAATGGGACTTGGTGAATTTTGCAAGGGCATGTGATTTGTTTGCTGTACGATCGTGCCGTACTGTTGACTATCTGGTTTCATGTTAAAAGGCGGCCTGATGTTTTTGTGGCCATCAAACTGTTGCATTACTCCTTGATATTGGAAGGCGGGGTTGCAGAAGTTTTGTTGTTGGACTCTTTGATGACTTTCTGGCCTTGGTTGGTTTGAGGAAATGACGGGAACCATCTGGACGTTCGGTTTTCCGTGAACGTTCGGTCCCATTTGGTTGTTGATAAAAACTTTCTGGTGTTGTTCGTTTGGTATCATATTTTGGCCTTGGATTATGATGCCGTTTGACCCGTTTGCTAATACTGTTCCGTTACCAATGATTTGATTGGGATTCAGGTTATTTGGTTGTTGGACGCTTTGGTGAACTGAACCTTGAACGCTAATAACTTGAGCATTTGGACCTATGATGTGTTGCTGCTGAATTTGCACTTGACCTGTGTTTGGAGGACCGCAGTTTTGCATATGATAATTTGGAATGCTATTTTGTAGAACGGATTGACTTTGATGGTGTGATATGTTGGCGGATGATGCAGGTGAATGAGATACATCACCTGCATGTTGTGGATCCATTATTACCCTGTTCATTGGAGATTCTTGATTTTGATATCGGAAATATTGTACATTTGGTCCAGGCACGATTGAATTTCGCATATTTTCTTGATAACCTCGATTCGCTGGATGTTGTTGATTTACCAGTGATCCAGGCCAATTCTGATTCGAAAATTGTGGATTACCAGATCCTTCTTTACACAAAACAGGATGAGATATTGGAACTTTTTCTCGTGGAGAGAAAACTTGTGTGACAGGAACCCCAGAATAAGGACTGTCCAGTCTTCTCTTCTTCCGTTTCATTGTAAAATCTATAAGAAAAAAATGAATGTTAATTTTAAATTCCAAATTAATACATAATAAATAAAACACGTTTATCTTATTACGATCGCAATTAATTCCAAGGAAACTTGTAGTTATTTTAATTGCAGAATTAAAAAGTAAATTACGAGATACATCTGCTAATTAATAGAAACTTTATATCGTTGTGAATTAAACTGTAAAATCCTAATTGATCGATTTTAAATGGGGCAAAATTAGTCAGATGTTCTTATAGTACCTCTTAAGTAATTTAATATTCTAAAAAAATATTGATATAGGTAGGTAGGTAAACATTTCTCCAAAATTATTAAATATAAACGACGTAACAAGAAATAATTGATCGTTCATTGAGGCGCATAAATTTAATGGAATGTGGAAAACGTCATCCGACAAATGAAATTAAGATTCAAATACAAGCACAATAATTTGAATAATTAAATCACGAGACACGCAATAAACGTCTAAAAATACAGCAATTGCATTAAAATGTCAAAATATAATTTAGTTGATTAATCGTAAAATTTTTATCTAATAAACTGTTAAAGTTTTTGACGATGAACAAACAAAATTCAAATCGAATAAATTCAACTAAGTTGGACTAAATCCAAAAGCTATTTGGGTATTTGCCAGGTTTAAAAGCATTTTTAATGCTGGTATGAATACCGTTTGGCCTATCTCCATAAATAAAATTTCAATTGCTCTTCCAGTTTCTACGATATTAGAAAATCTACGTCAATTCATGAGCTTCCGATGGTAAACGATCGCGACCCAGGATATTCACATAAAAATGTAAAAAAGTGTTTGCCAAAATAAACTTAATCATTTATTATTGCCAACATTTTTCAAGGCGTCGACTTGTTTTGTTTGTTCCGACATTAAAATGTTAGATTGTCGACAAATTATGTATGTTTAGTGAAAATGGAACAATTAACGATTAATTTTCGGGAATAAAATACCAACAGCTGTCATCGCACGCCAAGTCTGAACATCCGAGATTTTATGGAAGATGGCAGCTTCCTCCACTTCCTAAAAAATTCCTGAGTACTTGATCGGGGTTTGATCCCACGACTTTGACCTAACAATTCTAATCAGCAACCAATTTGATTTGACTAACATAATTGAATGGTATGGCCTTTTAACACACAATTAAACGGTGCTTTGGAAGTGTGGGATTTAGAGTTTTTACAAGATTAGAAAAATTTTATGACGTGATCGTTTAGAGACCTGATTATTGGAATAAACAAGTTTTTATTTTACACAAAGTAGGCATTTGTATTCGCGTTATATTCAATTAAATCGGTAGACATATAAAACCCGATCCATTGAGAAAGTTGTAGATCTTTATTATGACAAATTTATGTGGACAAAATCGAGCAACGAATTCAAAAAGCGTTGACAAAAACGTACGAGTATACAACATATTGTATAAAATATTGACGAGAACAATGGCGTAGGATATAAAATTTTACGACAATTGCGTGGTCATATTTGGAAAGCAACAGTTTGGATGATAATACACATCTTTATCTGGTATCGAAATCTTCGCTTGTGAATCTTTTTTTATTAATAATAACAAGTCGAACGTTGAGACAAACGAGTTATTCAGCAGCAATAAAATTAATAATAATGTTAATTTATTCCGAAACACTACCAATTACCTCTGACCAAGACTATAAAGTTGCTGTTTAAATAAATGATGCTTGCCAAAGTATCTCGTATTAATGCGTGTTTGTGTAATTTACTACGATGGCCAACACTTTAGACCTAATGGATTACTATTAGCCATTTGCAGTAATGCGGTTTACCTACATGCAATTACTTATTTCGTTAAATACTTTAAAAAAACATAATTGTTTATTCACATGATATAGCGCCAAAAGGAAAAACCGCTTCCATATTAAGAGTTTTCCTGCAAACACATTATGGTTCGCATATACTGCCAAATCATAATTTTAATTTAATCCAATAACGACTGCACGTATAAAGTAAGGCCAAAGTTTTAACTCAATTTCATTATTTATGGAGATATAATTTTCGATGTAATGGAAAATGGAGAGAAAATTTAATGTAAGGCTTTAAGAAAATTAAAATTCCACCTCGTACTAAATTTTTATTCCAATTTATCGACATTCTTACGATTCAATAACATTCACTTTAAGCATTCATAAGTTTTCAGCGGTTGTAAGTGCACATTTCCTCGTTATTTTACTCCTACAGGAAGTTTCCGTACCATCTTTCATTTTCTGCCCTTGTTTTGATTCTCAGTTATATCATAAATAGGGCTCCCCTTACTCCTCTGGGATCGTATTTACATATATTTCTGGAGTTTCTTACTACTACGATTTTTATCGTGAAATTCGTAATATGTATTTCCGAAATTTTTCAAACTTCAAGTTGATTTATCACGTAGAAGGAAAGAAACGTTAACCGGATTAGAAACTTCCATTTTTTGTTCCTTTATAATCGTGTTAAATTTTGTGATTTTATTAGCACGTGTTCCACGATTTTTCGGGCTCAAAGTCATAACTAATTTGAAAAACATTTTTACATTGATGGTTCTTTCATCTTAAATTTTTGATCAATTATTATCATATCAGTTTATCAAAACACCTAAATTTTTTATTTGATGTTAAATTTTACCCATTATGGATCGTTAATATTGATCCTTAAAGTCCAAAATTGTCCTACAAAAAAGTCCGCGACAACGTATCCTTATCTTAAATAATTTAGGAGTGACATTGAAAGTGGCAGATTGAAGACAATTCTACCTATTGCGTACTGTTCATTTTAAGCCAATAAGATGCTTCAGTTTTGGTGTGGTAATGTAGTACTGTAAATGATGTCATCATGCCTTCGGTGGATATAGTAACTCTGGGGTTGTTTTTCATAACAGTAATTCCTGAATCCGTTACAGTATTATGTTGCTATTAAACTCTCTAATTGAACGTTGGTAGCAGAACTGCTATCCATTTTCGATTTAAACAAGGAAAACTGGCCTTTTGTTGCAGCTTGAGGCGTTTTGTTTGAATTTATCTTACGAATTATGTTTCTGAATCGCACATCCCTGTTTAATTAATAAAGTTTCCGTAATATTTTCCCTCTATTTCTATAATTTATTCTGTTCGGATAATTTCAGTTAATGACTTGATCCTTAGCTTTTGGTTCTTTGATATAGTAGATCACAATCCTTTGAACGAATCGGGCAGAAAAAAGTTAAAGAAACCAATAGCATCTAATCTGTTTAGTCCTTTTTAACCCTTTAACGACTAGACGGCTATTCAAGGGTTAAACCCATAATTAAATTTTTCCCGCAAAATTGGTGTGGTATTAACGACTACATTGTAATATTTATTACTTCGTAAAATAATCTGAATTGGAAATAAATTACAAAATGTAAGATTGCTATCAACAATTAGCTGTGAATTCTCAATAATCATTTCGTTTAATTGGGATAATTGACAACTCAGCTTGTTTCTCTTTTATCAACTGAATTGCCGAGTCACACCAAAATGTGTTTTCAGTTACGCAATAATTAATATTGTTGAAATTTAAAAATTTACAGTAGGGTAAATAAATTTTGTTTTTTTGTTTTTCGCAATATTTAATTGTCTTATTAAATTCGCCCTCGGTTATTATTTTAAATTGCGATCAGATAAATTATAATTAGCAAAAAAATAACAATAAAAAATTATTATTTATATTGAGCGTGGGTGAAACGATAGTACTGAAAACAATCATTTTTTTTTAACATTGACGTAATCACAAAATTTATCGTGTAATAAATTGATCCATTCAATAGAAATTAGGTGAAACTTATTAGCTATTCAAATTTTTGTAAGAAATTAAAATTAACTTTGATGGTCATAAAATTATCATTTAAGTTATAATTTCATGCATACCTGATTATTATAAAGTAAATTTTGTGTTTGATATCCTGTCGATGTTCACCTGCCGCAGAAGACCCAAAGTTACAATTTAATTAGTCAGTATCCAGTAGCGGATCTGGGAGTAAGTTAAAGGGGGGCTCGAATATTCTAATTCTAAAAAAAATTTAATCTCTTTTCGCACGATAATTTTGAAGTTACTTAAAAAAATGTGACATGTAAGAGTGAAGAAGCAGAACTCTTGCAGAGCTGCATACAATAATTGTTTTTTAGTTCGATAAGTCGATGAAGGAACCGAGACCAAATACGGTCGAAACCACATTGAAATTAAATTAACTGATTCCCTGTGGGTGTAAAACCAGTCACGACTTATTGCTATGATAGTACATGTATTTTGTGTTCGTATTATAAATCTGGTTATGTATGAAGAGAAAGTTACAAATAGAATAATCGAGTACAAGACAAAACAAAATTTAGTATGCAGCTTTGTGGAGATTTAAAAAATAACATTAAAATTCAAGTATCACATTAAAGCGTAACCGAAAAGCCCAAATTAACTGAAAGAATTAATAAAATATAAGGAAACGTATAACTTAAGTCGGAAGAATAATAAATATAAATGTAAAATGGGAATATTTAAGTGGCAAGTAATTAAAGCAAACAAGTACCAAATAGCTTTTTAAATTTATGGTTAATGATCGTAATGCATTAAAGCACAGAAACTTAAATGGGCTTCTCAAACTATGTAATGAATTGCGAGTTAATCTTGGATGTTATAAAAATAAGTTATCGAAAAAAAAATACCGTTTGGCGAAAGCATCATTAATTAAGAAAATCAACAGATTAGAATACAGGTAGTGGCCCGTTTAACACGTATGAAAGTGATGCCTGAGATGCGGCAAATTGATTTGGGTCGATGGCCCATACCAACAAGACGACATTTTAAGAGAGCGAGGGAAAGGCATCCTGCAGGAACAGACGCTGACGGTCATTCACCGATGACCCTTGTTTTATGTTTGTATGCTGCTTCTGCATCACCAGCAGCCAGGTATAACACCGTGGCTGTGATTAAACTATGCAGAAGATTAAGCAATAAACAGACACCCACATGATTTCATTCCAGTTGTTAATATTAATCTTTTATTTTTTATCAGCTTGCAATTGGTTACATGTAATAACAATAAAATATAAATTAAAAATGACAATGAACAATTTTGAATATCCATGAAGTTTCAACATTTTCCATTAGATTTGAAAGATAACTGACAACAGGTGTGTATTCAGAACTTCAGTAGTCTCCTACATAGCCGTGCGATTAACATTTGATGAAGCTATTTAAGTAACCAGTTACGAAATGTCTCATTTTGCATTTCTTAGCGTGGTAAGTACAAACGGTAAAACATTTTTCGATAAAAATTGCTAACCTCCCACTTTATTCTGCATTTTTTTGAACCTATAGTTTAACGTGGAATCAAAACCACTACACAGTTAACGTAATCTAAAAGCAGCCAAGAGTCAAACCGAGGTTTATATTGTACCTTTTCGAGAAGATGAAGTGACTTTCGAAACCTCAGCGTCGTTTTGGAATCCAGAAGCACAGATAAATTTGCAGAAAATTTGGCGTCCAACGTGGGGCTAACATCACAAAATATTATCTGCGGACGATGCAGAAGTCGCCTAACCAAACTTAAATTAAGTCTTTCTAAATCAATAAATGAGCACCTAACCAGATCCAAAAATATTCGGTGTTCAAAAACGGTAGCAAATTTGCACTATTATGCGGCTATTCTTTTAGATTACCGAAAATCAACGTTAACTTGTAAACACCAAAACAGAAATCAAGCTAAATGTAGACAAAATCACGTACAGAGCATCCCGTTAAAAATTACTCTGTATAGCCGAGACTGCAGTAGCGACGAAATCTGAAGATTCCAAATGCACAACGGTGAAAGTCGTTGAGAAAGCTAGAAATGGCACTTGACGGGAAACAGTGAAAGAGAATGTTATCATTTTTGGGGAACGAATTGTTTCGTTAGTCACTCTTCTACCTACATAAAATTAATTATTATAAATAATTATTTTTTTATAATTTGTGCCCTCGTCGCGCGTAGACTAAGAAAAGCAAATATGAATTAAGTGTTAATTTTTAATTGTTATTTTTTTATTAGTCCATTGCTAACCTACAAATAGCTCCAGTGCGGCCTTCAGGCCGCACAGCCAAGGAAATCTAGTATTAAAATAATAATTTTAAGTATAATGGTTTAAAACAGATTTTATAAAAAGGATTTTAATAATCTGATCAAGCATTTTGAAACAGTTAAGATAGAAGATGAATATCAATTTAAAAACGTCTAAATTTGTCTGTAACGTGTAGCTAGGCCCGAGTATTATGAGGTGGGTAAGCCCCTTATTGTAAAATGTGAAGAAGTCGACGTGAAACCGGGGGGTCTGGGGGGTATGGAATACCCTCCAGCTGCAAGGAAGTAATAGCACGGCGTTTCAGAATTGATAACGGCACAAAATTTGATTTTTGAATAGTCGTCCTATTGCTTATTTTCAGCCCCCGACCCATCGGACTTACGAGAAATAAACGGCAAAATCTTCTAAGATGGTTTTATCTAACAAAGGTGGGTTAACTTTGAGTTAACCGACTTGCACCATTACCATTATACGTGAGCATCATAAGTAGAACTTCATATTTTGATTACATTCCTTTTACAGTACATTAACACTCCATTTTATTTTTTTCCTCTACCATTACTTTGTTTTCTTCTTTATAACCTTGGATGTGCTTTTGCTTCCTTTACTATTACCTTCCATCTCCTCCTATCTTTGCACACTTGTCGCTAGTTTTCAATCTTCATCTCTTTTAGGTCTTCTCACGCATTTCCACCATCGTACTCTCGGTCTTCCGCTCATTCTTTCCAAGTCCAATTTCCATAGCGTTAATATTTTTGTCACATCCTCATCACTGCTACGTTCTATGTGCCCTAACCAAAATCACCATCTATCTCTCTCCGCAGCTAGAACTTCATATTGTGAACATTTAAAAAGTAAATATTCTGCCATTTTGGAGAATATCGTTTTTGAAAAACATATGCACATCCAGTTATGTACATATGTAAATTCTATAACCATTGCATTATATTTTAGCACAATATTAACATAGGTTACCTACCGATACCATATTAAGTATGTATTAATTAGCGGTAAAAATATTATGTAATGTTTATAGAATATTGTAATATTATGAACAGTTTTTGTTATTCTAAATCGATTATCTCAAAATTGGTTAAAAATGTACTTTTTCAATTGTCACCTCATGAAGTTCTGATTATGATCTACACGTACAATGTCAATAGCGTAAGTCGGAGATAACCAAAGTTGGCTTTTCCCATGTAAGATATTTTAAAATTAAAAATCTGTTTTCGATAAACCGTAAATCAATCTTCTCTCCCGATTAGAGTAGAAATTTTAAAATTACTTGAGAGTAAACGGTACATTTTTAAAAAGTAAGTCTTTATTTAGCGGTGACGAACAGAGATTTGGTTAGCATACAAGCAAGTTCAAGTGATGTGTCTGTTGTAAATCTACGTTGCCATTTTTTATCACAAAAAAAATATTGCTGCTGTCCTAATTAGTCATTTGAGACTCACTGCAAACCGCATCTTAAGATCCCTTCTAAGTAATATCAGAGATGACAGAGTGAAAGTTACAAAAGATACCCCTGTATCCTAGCAAGGTATAGTTTGAGAAATTATTGTTTCCTTATACCTAAAATGTACCTACATTTTAATGACTTGAATTTGAGATACCCTTGGATTCCATTTGAAATTATTATTCACAAGGAAGTGAGATCTTGCCTTGCTTCGGCAGAAAACTAGCAAGAGCCAATCATAATGAACAAACAAGAAGAAAATACTTTAATCTAATTGGTTCTTGCCAGACAAGACCCCGCTTCAATGTGAATGCAGTTTTAGATTGCGGTTCAATTCCGAGTGGCTCCCCAATTTTTTATACGGTCGTTCGGATTCCACGTTACAACAAACAACGTTTGGTTCAGGAATTACTTACAGTGACCGTTTTTAACTGAACACTGATAATAAAAATAACAGCTAACTGAATTGATGTGATTGAAGAATGAATTCTGATTAATTTTGTTTATTCATTTGAAATTAAATTTGTAAGGAAATAACATAAATGGTTACTATCGCATTTCAGTCTAATCAATTGATTATTTTAATTAAAAAGGAAGAGCTTAAGGAAATCTACTATAAAGCTTGAAGTAAATTTATTGGATATTATTTGTTTCTGTTGTAATTCGTCAATATTATCACTCGCAGCCTTCGTTGAAGTATAAAATGATTTTTATTTTATAAGATGTTTGACTTGTTACACCCTGTGAAAGGAAACAAGCAGTGAAGTTGTTACTGTGGGAGTGAATTTATTTTTCTCTGTAATCCTCCTGTGTAAGTATATATTACGTTATCGATATCCACACTTAATCATTTTAACAATAAACCACACACATAATTTTGTCAAACGAAACGCTTTAAGAACGTTAAAATAATTTTGCAACCCCACGTGAGTTGTTCTTCGCATCCTGAAGGAATTAAAAATGAAACATAATTCGAGTGAGTTAATTGAAATTTTGTAATTTAATTAAACATTTATCTTATAATTGAAATCCTGCTTATAAGATTAAGTTAATTAATATTTGCTAAACAATTTTATGGTATTTTAATTACGACAAATACGAAACAGACATAAATATCACATATATACAAAGTAACTGATGAACAACAGTGTTAAGATTGAATTGTAAACATTATTATCGAGAAATCCAATTATTTATTTAATTATCACTTGTTAATCAGTACAACATAAATGCACCTATAGTTAGTCGCGATTAAATAAATTATTCAGAAGTTAATTGCAAATTAATGTTAGTTGATCTGTCTCTTTTCTTGTGGATAATGTGGATGATCTCGTTAAACAAAATTATACCAGTATAAAAGGTAAGATTAAAAAACGATATAATGGAATAGCACAAATCAATTGCATTATTTGTGTAATAAATGGGATGTCATTTCTTGGTTCAATTATCCTCGAGTACGCTTATAAAATATATAAATGTGTAATGAAATCGTTAATATTTATTGTTGTATAATATAGTAAATGCTAACCAACATCAAACCTTTTTCTATAGATTAAAAGTAACGTGTCATAATATGAATAACATTATGGCATTCATAATTCATTTTCACTCTTTAGCACACAAACAATAATAAAACAGATTTAATAGTTCACCTATACAATAGCAATAATCATATAAAACACCATTCGTGCAAACGTCTTTTTCATAAGCAACTTGAAGATAGCTGAGATAGCGGTTTACAATAACGACCCTTTTATTGTAATCACGCAAGTTATTACCCAAAAATAAATAAAAAAAGCGACAGAGCACGGTGTAACTGCAATAATGTTCAACGGTCATTATTGTTAAAATTAAAAAAGTAATCTAATTAAAGATTAAAAATGCAATCATACTAAACGAGACGTAAACTGTTTCTGCACATTAATTGTAAAATTACAACCGAACACTCCTACATAAAACAGCAACCAATTACAGTTATTGAAAAATGACTGCTTATTATATTTCATTTACAACGATTACTGAAACAGGTTATCATAAAACCGAGTTCTTCATTTAAATTCGTTATAATCGCTATTTTAATATAATTCAAAATTGACACACTATTAATCTCATTTGCATACCACAAAAATAATTACCCACATGTAAAGTGAAACCCTTACAAAACATGTCAAAACAACTCAAACATCAATTTCAACAAATTCCACTTAGCGCATCTTCAATCAAAATATGAGCCCCGCGTTGGGCGCCAATTTTTTACCGTTACACCGCGTAATACGACCTACTTGAGAAATTGTTATTACGATAATCCTAAATTCTTTTGTAAATACGGTGCTTCCATCATTACTATTCACTTTGTGTAGTACCTTCAATCCAATTTCACTTTTTGATCCCGTTTAAAAAATTAATGAATAAATTAAAATTATCAAAGTTCAAAGCATATTTTACTCGTATAAAAAATTAAGATTCAAGTCTTTAACGCGACATGTGTTATTAACTTCCACTTCCTATTTTAAGTAACAGGGGTGGTTTTTTGTTTTAAATTCATTATATATTTATAAAACATCTTAGCTTTTAGGGTGAAAACCCCTAATAACGAATTTTAGATATCGAACAAAAATCGATGCCTATGTATACAAACTAAAACATCAGATTAAAATACGTAGTTAGTTTGAAATTTCCGGGTTGCGTTTTTTTTTTAAACCGCTTTTGAGGGAATTTTTACCGCAAGGTTAGCTATTTATGTAACCAGTTATGAAATACCCGCTTTTGTGTAATCTGTGAATTTCTTTAGTTATACTGAGTTTTTACAGTAAAAACGCTGTAAAATTTCCTCATAAAAATCACCCAAGAAATTTTAGTGTGGTTAATTTTATTTGTGAAGTTATTGGCTGTTAAATGAGAGTTTACTTTGCAACTCTAAAGTACCTTAGTAAATCACTCAATGTTCGATAACTTTTACACAAGTTGACCAATTTGAATTTTTTTGAGCTTTATGAAAAGACGCTTGTTCGTGCAAAAAAGTTGTTTCGTTACTTCTTTCTATAGAATTCATACTTTTGGTTTAAATTTTCCTCTTCGCTGCATAGTTTTTAATTTATTGCTACTATTCCACTATTCGGTCCGACCAAAATAAACCATACAGTCGAGTGACTAAAATTCTAAGCATTAGATAAAAATTTTTACATATTTTTAAATAAATTAGTAACGAAGAGGAAAATTTTTCAAAAAGAGACTAAAAATTACGCAAATTTTTCCAACACGCGATAACTTAAAAAGTCTGGTCTGGACAGAAAAAAGTATGAAGAGACATTTTTTACCTTTTTAAAAAACGAAGAAAAATTAAGGTTGGGGGAAATTATTGGTCGTTAAACGCAAGTCGAGATGCAACAAATATAAAATACAATTAGTAGGCAATAAAAGAACGTAATTAAATTAT
Organism: Rhagonycha fulva; assembly: GCA_905340355.1. Taxonomy (NCBI): domain Eukaryota; kingdom Metazoa; phylum Arthropoda; class Insecta; order Coleoptera; family Cantharidae; genus Rhagonycha; species Rhagonycha fulva. The sequence continues at coordinate 45,989,379 of HG996556.1, forward strand.
GTAAGAAAATGCAGGCCAAGATGATTACCACTTAATTATTGATACATAAATTACAGTGGGTTAAGCTTTTGTGGTTGCATGTAAAGTTTATCTGGTGGTTAAGTAGTACAACCCAAACACCACTACTACAATAAACATGCAACAAAACCAAATTGTTATGATTACTCCATTAAAAATTACATAATAAAATAATTATTTAACCATGACGCAAAAAGATAACAAAACAACATTAATTGTGTCGAAACATACAAATTTTGAATTTGTAAAAATTATTATTTAACGCGAAAATTGTGCAAAACAAACAGAATATCAATGATTATATTTGTCGGTAAATGAGACAAGAAATTAATTAATTCTTGTTTACAATTCGTTATGTAAATGTAGTATTAGTGAATATAAACGTTATGTAAACTCGAAATTAATTCCGTATATCATCAGCTCTAATTATTTACTATTAATTATATTGTTATGCCGGCATCATTCATATAATAAGCTGGTATGCTACCAATATAACTTAACTGATACAATAATGCCATTCAAAAGCTCTGCCAAAGGCTTTTAAGGCTAAATTGGAATAAACTGCCGATTTTAGGATTTTAATGCGAGTTTAATTTCACAATTGATAATTTATCATGAAATTATTCAATTGATGTTATTGTTTGAATTAATAGAAAATTTACGGTAAGCTGTACCGGTTAAGACTATGTCCACGTTAAAACAATGGAGTGACGGCGGCGGCAAATAAGGGGGCGTCCAACCAACCGTGACGCCGGCATTGTTTCCTGGCGTTCCCATTATTATGGCGTTACGTGGCATATTACATGATAACTAAATTCAAACATCTGCCCTCTAAAATTGATAGCCATGAGGTTCTTACGCATACACCAGGTGCTAGCCTATCAAACTCTATCTAATAAAAAAACAAACCAAGACTCACTAATTGCTGTTTAATGCGAGGTGTTAATTAATTAAACCATAAAACTCGCTTTTGTACCTACAGCATCGGTACCCCAAGGTAAACACAGCTTCTCTTCCTGTTATAAAGACAGACTTTTTTTCAAACAAAAATAAGTTACTTTAAATGTTCAAAATTTTTGGCAATGAGAAAGCATCTAATTTTCTCATATGACACATCATACAAAATTGAATAAAAAAAATAATTTGACTTCCAACAGCTGCTGTCATGTCCACTTTCTTTTGGAATTTAATTACAAATATTAGCACTTTAAATGTTTTACATTCTTTCACGATACATTTCAAACTCAAACGTTCTAAATTAAATAGTAGTAATCCAAGTCGGTAGCGACTTTTGGGAAGTTAAAAAAACTATCTGAAACTGAAACAAAACTCTTGACAACTCAGATGTCATTTAAAATTAGACAACCAACACATTAGACGTTCGGAGCCAATGAAAAATTCATGAACTAGCTAATGGTATTTATGTCACACAAATGCACTAAATCCATTAGATATGTAGGTACTTTCATGAAAAGTATTTTTCTCAAATTGAATAATGCAAACTTGATGAATTATAACTTCTTGAGAAATATACGAAAATGAAGGAAATGAGAAACCAAAAATACCCCATTATTATCGCCCCAGTGCAAATCATCACGGATAATTGGGGTGGATGTTTGTTGGGGACGATTAGTATTAATGGATAATCTTCTGGTATTGAAAGATTGGGAAGTCAAAACCATACGCTACAAAACAGAGCTAACATATGCTAAAAATTTGAAACGAACCATTCTAGTGATCACTACCTATCTGGGTTATCGTACTATCCCCACATACTTAAATGCTAAATCCTTAAATGATAAAATGAGAGTTAGCATTTGGCAAAAAGCAAATTTTGCTCGTAAGTAACCTTTGCGTTACTAACAGACAGATGGGTAATTAAAAAGGTACGGCAGATAAATCAAGAATTTCATCAGTATGTATTAATAATAGTAAAAATTATACATAAACCTAAAAGGGTACAATTTTTGATTTGTGATGCCGAACAATACTTTTATAATTCCCATACCGTTAATACTAATTTTGGTAATATTGAGATAATTTACCACCTTGAACCTAAGTAAGTCAGTATAATATTACATTATGTGAAGTTGAAGACCGAACAACTATGTCCTGTACGTATGGTAACGATCCCCGTGAGGTCAAATGCTAAACCACCGTATTAGATGCATACTCAAGGGTCCAGACCATATAAATGAGGCGGGCGGCCTATGACCTTTTCGTTTTATATTCATTTTAATTTTGTTCTAGAAATTTTATTCGTTAAAATTTTATATTTGACTAGGTGGCACAGGCGGCCTACCAATATAATGCGTGATTTATGTCATTGTTCGGCTTCGGCCTCACTCTCTAGAGAAGAATATAACCATAAAATTAAGCTGTAGTTGTTGGGCTTTATTCAGAAGAGATTGTAAAAAAATCAGATTTATTTTGTAAGTCGTAAACTTTTTCTTCAAGTTGGCAACAGTTTTTGATTAGCAATCAGAAAACGAACTAAAACTCCGACTATAGTTGGAGAGTATTCCATACCTCCCAAACCCCCCAGTCGGAAGACCAACATGGAATAAAAATGACCCAAAACAATGTGGTTTTTAGGTTAAGTGATTACTTAAAATGTGCTTTAGAATTTTGACGTTAAAAAGCAGCTGCCAAAACATAGAATTAATGAGTCAGCTAAATTCGATTTCTGGATCTCTGTAGGCGACGAATCCGTTCCTGCGTTAATCAAATCAAGTCTAAGGTAGTTTAAACTCGAACATAGCCGTTTATAGCAAATTTCCCTCACCATAAGAGATAAACCAAATTTATCATTTACTGGCGGTGCGACACGTTTATGCCAATAAACTGACATAGCAACAAAACTTAGACCTACATAAACCAAAAATTTATTTCCCCGTTTCAAGACACCGGCGCTGTTGACAGCTTGATGCCGTTATTTTTAAAACATATTGAGAGAATCCGAGCCGAGCAACGAAAGAATAGTCTAGAAATTACTTGTGTATGAACCGTGAATATTTATCCAGTGCATTTAACTTTATCGTCCATTTTTACCTTTAAACTTCTCGAGTGTTTTGAGATAATAAATTAGTGCGAATAAGAATAGGAAGTACAATTAAATTTTGTTAGATAACATTCAAAAACACAAAAACGACCAAGATAGCGTGGCTTCAGCCATGAATAAAACGAGCCATAAATTCTGCGATATCAGGGAAAGCAGCAGGATTTCTAAAGCAAAGACATTCGGACGTGATGTTTTACATGCAGTAATTCACATTTGTTGTATAGCATACAGGACGCTTTATTTATAATACGTCATAAAAGATTTTAAAAACCTATTCCATTTTGGAGTGGTTTCAGCATATAAAACAGATTCAGTAAAGTACATTAAAATGAGTTCAAAAGAGAAGATTTTGCTCAATTACAGACGAGATTATACGTTAACGAAACCCTCGTTTTACAACTCGCTTTCTAAACGTTCAACACTGTGAAAATCTTAAGGAAAATTGGTTTTACGTAAAAACGATTGGCTTATGAATAGATTAAACGGCGCTTTGTGATGACGGCGAAAATTCGCACTAAAATTAAATCGTCTACACACTAATTTGCACTGAAATATGGTGCATTTTACAGAGTATAATTTTGGAAAATTATCAGAGACAATCTTAACCGCAGCTGTTTTAACCCTGTCATTACCAACAAAGTAAGGCTGATTAAGCTGACGACGAGGGTGGGAAATAAGAAGCATGTGGTTATACTTAAGTAACGAAATTAAAATTAAAAAAAAAAAAATAGTCGTTGACTCGCGGATCATTATAATAATTTTATTTTTCAAGACATTTTCCGTAATTATCTTTAATAACAGCGAATATTCAATTACGTTTGTTGAATAAAGTAAAATACCTTAGAGAATGATCAAGTTGTCTCGCATTGAACCGAGAATCTTGCACTTTTTGCCAGAAGCGACTGCAATTATTACTTTGATGCTTTGTATGCGCAACGCGCTGAATATAAAATACGAAGGCAGAGAATTTCAATCGGATAGACGTTTATTTTATATGAAGCGAATACTTGTTTCCGCTGTTTTATTTGAAAGCTCACGCCCGGCTTTCAAATAAATCTATATTACCGTGAGGGGGTTGAGAAAACTGGATGTTCAAACATATGCAAACTTTCAAGACGTCCAACAAAACGTTGATGTAAAATCTCGTGAAGAAAATTTACATTACTTTCTTGTTGTTTACACGATTCCACTTTAACCATTTGCTCATCGCTTTGCCGTATTTACCCTCAGATTCCCTGTTTGTTATTTGCTTTTCTGTTTCGGTCGAGTCGTTTATTCTTTATTTGATAGCACGAGACAAAAGCCGGTTGCTATTACTAGGTAATCGCAAACGGCGAGAGTCAGAATTGTTTGAATATCTCGAGCGAGTTTCGCAAGGATCAATAATCCTTCCCCGGAGACCGCGACATTTCTCTGACATGTCAGTTGATAAGGGTTAAATTCGTATCAAATGTAAGCCGAATGAAACTTGTCAGCCAGATCTGAGGTGTCCGTCCACGCGTTCGTTGTTTGACGACCAACGCGCACCCCCTTGCGCAAAAAAGATTGATAAAAACTTATAAATTGTTACTTAAATTCGCTCGATAAACGTTAAACCCAACTTCAAAGATTTTGTCAAAGAGATACAAAATATTACTCCATCGAGCGAACGATGCAAAAATTTAAATTATTTGAAAAACATCCCCCAATGAGTGAATATTAAATCGGTCGAAAACGATATTATTAAAAAGTTGCAACATAGCAACAAACGAGTTCAGCAAATCCCGATCATTCCACGGATATTCTCGTATTCATCCCCTCATTTCCTAGTGGCGTCGGTCCCATTACCGGAACTGCTATTTGATACGTCAATAAAAAACTTTACCGTGTATGTGTAATGTGTTGTTTAACACTGATAAATGCATTCATCCATAGTAGGTGAATGGGCGATATACCAAACATACAACAATCATTGACATACGAACAATGAGATAAACAATCTAACTTTTCCGTATACAAATTCGAAACCGTACAAATGAAAATTTTCATTATTACGCACACAAAATCCGTAGTAGATATTAAATTGCATAGATACCTTTTCTGAATTTTGTAGGATCGGGTGGTTTACAATCTAAGGAAGCCATAGCCATGATTTTCCTCTTATGATTGCACAATTTTGTCAGGTCCCCTGTATTGGTATCGGGTGAATACGTCCATGGCTTGCCAAGAACCTAAAAAAGAACAAAATAATAAAAAAAAATTTAACCACTTAAGATAATTGAAGGTTTGCAAATGAAACGACATTAAATTAGTCGATCATTAGCTTACCCAAGATTACATCAAATTTATCCAATCGTCAAATTTAGCTGACGCAAGTTAATCACACCAATAAATCTAATGCCGTATAGTTTATCTTAATAATTCCCTTATACTATAATAAACCACGATTTTCTCCCCAGGACACGAAATTCTATTTTACTCCAAGTCGACCCTCCTGGTGTTAGGAAAAACAAAGCATACATAGCGGTCAACAAACTCAATTCTTGATGGACAATCAGTGTGGGTTGTTGTCAGAAGTCTATACATACATCAACTTCACTTATCTACTCCTTTGTTTCAGATAAGTGTTTATCCGTCATTTAAATAAAAATTTATTTGCCGTGTGGAATGAGTTTAGATAGAGCTGAATAATGCAGAAATAATTATTATTTCCAAGAACGCTAATTTTCTAATAACAATAGCAATTGTTTGGTATCTCGACGAATACAGAAAACGTCGAATCAATCAATTTCATAACGCAAAAATAAAAATTTAATCGGATTACTTCCAAACTCATTAGCAGAAAATGGATCTGTTTAACCCTTCCAAGTCAAAACACAAAAGTGAACAAACGTCATTCCCAGGCTTCAGATTTTACACCTAGGGGTTAAAAATCAAGAATTATAATTTAGATTCCAAAAATTTGCATATTATGTGGTTTCTGCAAAAGAACCTTAGTAAGTTATTCGAATAATTTGTACCTACAGTAGGTGTATTCTCCACGCAATAAATAATTCCAATTTACGACCAATTGTAATCTTTATAGACAAGTCACCCGCTGATGAGGATATCGGTTTTGCAAAACATGCATACCACCGGAGAAAATTATGTACGTAAATTTCCTATTTACTTCCTTATTAATCTGGACGGGGGCCTGGAACAAGTTTTTCAAGGGGAAAAGGTTAAAAATTGCCGTCAGAAAACTGAACTGGCTGCTTATATTCTAAGGTTGCTGCCGGTTCCCCCGCCCCTATTAAATTTAAATGTTTGACGTTTTTTTGTATTTATGTTAGAGGTTAATTACTATTTTACCAATTTAATTTTTTACAGTATCTCGACCTACTTAAAATCCAGGCCAAGGTTAGGAAAGACTAAATTTCATAATGAGCGTAAGTATAAGGGACCCTCACGTTGGATGCCTTTTATTTGTAACGACTTTTGGATGCCATCGGCAGTTCCGTTGTTTAGGAGAAACTTAAACTTAAGATGGCACAGTGAGTGAGCAGTCGGTAGCTGAAATCTCGTTAACCCATTCATGTGCGTTAGTGGTGGATACATAACGGATAAATTCAAAAAAAATTCTGCGATATAAGCATATTTTGTCCTTTGGACAATTTAAAAAAAAAGGGTAAAATCTTTATCGTTAGTTGATTCTAAATTTCTTCCATAAGAATAACCAATCGAAAACATTGGACCTGTTTTCTACAAAAATAGAGGAAAAACTTCAAAATAAATCACGATTCATCCACAAGTGAAAAGGTCCTTTGAAGCTTGTAATCTTGATGTAAATGAAAAGCGATTGTACGCAGCTTCAGACGTCGGCGATCCAACAAGACAGACGAAACATCAGTGCTATGTCCTATCATGCTCCAGCGGTAATAAAAAGCTCCATGCTGGGAGAATCGTGACCTAATATGGTTAGTATCAACTGGGCTCAATGGTACTATGATGGCTGTTAAATTGGAGGTAATACAATTTGACCTTAATTAGTTGCCTCCTTGTAAGATTCAGAAGCAGCAGGGTTTTAATAATTCTTCCTCTTCTCTTCCGATAGTCACATAATGTTAGTTTTCTATAATTCTAAAAGTTTTTTTTTTATAAAGGACTGTTTAAATGAATTGAATGGTGAGGTTTTGCGAGTAATCCTAGACAAATTGGATCTTATCCCACAAAATTGCTTTTGGAACAACCTGTTTTGAGGGACCTATTGACACATTCTTCAGATGCACTTTTCTAAAATGGTCTGAACACATTCAAGTGTTTTCCTAGTCCTCTGTTTTTCTCCACGCTTCTGGCTTTTCAAAAAAACCGATAGGTTGACAAAAATATAATACAAAATTTATTGAGACTTCTGACTTAAATTAATAATTTAAATGGAATGAATTAAAATTTCGGTAAAGTTTCAAGATGGAAATAATATTCTCATACCACCTACACAAAAATGCTCGGATAAATTTGAAGTACAAACACAATGGCATAGCAATTTGTAAGACGTGTTTTGAGTTTGCTGTTATATTTCGCCTGGGCGCTCCGTTTCGCTTACTGTAAAATTAATAATACAAATTGAAATTGGAAGTTGAACGTTGATGATAAATGAGGTTAGATAAAATTATTCAACATTAAATAGAAATCAAATTGAAAAATGCTCTCATATCATTCGAGCGACTTTTCCTTTATTATCGTCTGCATTTGAAATACGATAAAATATTTCTCGTTAATCCTAAAGCCTTGATTCGAAATAAAACAAATCGATTGATGTAATAAACGTTTCGGGCTGACTCGAAATACAATCTAAAAATCACTGTCGAAATGGATTTCAATGTAAAAGGAAAATGGTGGTTATCTAATAAACATCAAGTTTTAGTCAAGCATTGACCTATAAGGCAAAAGAAAACGTAAAAACAAGCATTTTAAAAAGAATTGTATCGATCAGACCAAGATTAAATACAATTCATTTGTAACATTTGACCTGTGATGAAAATCGTGATCTCACAAATGACAACCGGTCTGAGGGCAATCATGCATTTAGTCTCTCCGAGAACCATCAATAACACGAGCCTCGTTTAACCTTTGCATTCAAATGGTCTTTTGATCTTTTTGCCAGTATTATGTTCTATTTAAAGTAGTATTTAGTGTTGAACAAAATTGCACAATCGCTACAAGAAAAACAAGCTTCCAGTATCGATTCCGATTACATTTACTACCAACAATAAAAAGCTTTTAAAAGCTCAGGAAATTGAAGTTGACTAAGTGTCAAAATACAAATTACGAATTAATCAGTTTCAGTTGAATTTGTTTCATATTTCCAATAGAATTTTTACGACCCTATCCTGTGTTCGTAAATAAATCGATTTGTTCGTCTCGAAATCGAATCAATGAAATAATACGCTTTTAAGGAAAATTTATTAATAGTATCTAATCAATTAAAATATTTTGTAAGACTACTTTACCGTAACGTTTCGACTAATCGAGCAACTGTAATAGTAACAGTTCAAGTTTCTGGTCTTAGCTCGAGTTAGAAAGTAGTACCTGCATGGGCCGAGCGTTTCCGGTCGAAAAAACTTGAGCCGGCCCTGGGAGCTAATTCAAACTCAAATAGTTCAATTAAGAAGGCAACTTCAAAGTGAGGAATATTATTAGTGAGCGTGTAAATTATTTAATGAATTTAGAGTTATGCGGGCAATAACAAGTAATAACATTGAAAAAGCATCACGATAGCATTGAATATGCTCACATAACCTTCACCCAGCTGAAAGCAGTTCAGAAACAGGGTCATGGAGCCAATTTCTGAAAGAAGCTAGTAGTACAATTTATCCGGAACGCAACTAAATCCATCGTGAAAAGAATTCATTGAACGTTAAATGAATGCGATTAGGAAGAAGAAGGAAAGCGAAATTTTATTGGGCCACCAAAATAATTTTTTCCGATCCAGAAAATCAATTTCATGTGTTGCTAACTTATTAACGCTTTGTTTCGAATAACATAAAATCGACTATTGATAGTACTGTACTTTTAAAACCTGATTTCTTACATACTTTCCACAAGAAGTAAAGAGAATCGCATCGTTGCATTGAATCGAAACGACATTCCATTAAGAAACCGCATGACCGTTTATAAAATTTAACATTATCATAATTATTATTACTCAAAAACAAGACTACAAAACGGTCAATTTATTAAGCTTCTCGATCGAACAGAAATAGATTTCCATGTGCCCACACAGTCTCTAAACAATTGGCCAACATTATTCAAAAACATTTTTCTCAAAACGTAAAATAAACATCGTGATTAATAAAACATGAACATAAAGTAAAAATAAAGCAGCATGTAAATCACCTACGGCTATTTTAAATAATAAAAATTTATAAAATACACATTCCGTGCTTCAATAAAGAAAACCTGATGAAAAAATAATAAAAACTAAGGAAAACGTAAATCAAAGCGTCTCAATAAAATATTAATTTATAATATTTCGAGTCGTAGCAGCTATTGTTTTTAAAACGCTTCAACGGTATTAATTTTTAAATTGCTTCAATTTATAAAGTTTTATTTAACAGGGAAAAGCAAATATCACTCGGAAAATAGCTGTAGCTAAAATCTCGTTAAAAATTGCATTTACCATGAATAAAACTTTTTAAATCAAGTTTCCGTTTTCATTTGATATAAAATAATGTGAGTTTCTCGAGCGGAATTACTTCGTTTAGAAATTCCAATAAGAAATCCGTCGACGAAAGCTGAATTTCATTTCCTGCTGTTCACATTGATAAAAAAATTCAGTTATATGCATCACTTTCAGTTAATATTGGCTTATTTATGTACTTTTTTTTACCAAATTAAAATTTCAAATCTCATTTGAATTTGAAATTTTTCGAACCGACTGACGTGATAGATAGGTTACATGTATGAGGGCTTTTCGAATCAAAAAATGGAAATGAAAGAAAAGATAGGCAATAAATAAAATGCTACCGTCTAAGCATCCTTATATTCTTCATCCAAAAATCAATGCCAGACCAACAATCAAATCTTGAATGAACAAGAAAACTTCGCCTAGAATTTTTAAAATGACAACAGTCAAAGCGGAGACTTTTCAACACCAGAATTTTTTCAAGTGTGACATTTTGACACCGACTCGGTTCAATGCCAATAAATATTTCAAGAAGTCGTAATACCTCTCCTTTGATTTTAAAAGAATCAAAACAATGGTTCGTTGACTGTACATTCCAAAAGAGCTCCATTAATATTTTGCCAAGTGGACGTAATAGTGGCCAAAAGCATTTGAAACTGACATCGGACAATTTATTTATGTGTTAGTTCTAAAGAAACAACAAGCAATATATAGTAATATGATTAAGTTGCTAATGAATATCAAACCAAATTAATATAAATCCAGACATAATAAATTATTTACGACTTGGAATTGGCTGCTAAAAGTGTCTTTCTAAATTGTTTATTACTTGAATGCTCCTTCCATTTATTATAGAATTTGAAAAAACACTCGTTGAACCAGATTTTGCCCTATTTTGCGTCGATTGGGAAACTGCTGGAAAGGTTTGGATATCTGATAAACCCCCACTCGAATTAAAATATCATCTTCGTTTAGAACTCTATATTTTATATCACTTGGTTCCATTTTGGGAAAGTTCTAGTTAAGATTTTAAAATGATAATTTTATTTTCATGTTGGTTTAGTATGTTCTTGATGAAATAAAAACTTACATTAGACTGAATCTAAAGAACCCATTTAACTCATTGATATTTGTTTAGATACAGATCGCCTATCTCGATACGTTGAGCTAATGTCATAGCTAATACCGAAAAAACTATCTTTACCTTTCAATGGTATTTGCTTGAGGATGATAGTTGGTCGTATATTTAATATTTACATTAGAATTCCCCATTAATTTCTTGATTTTGCAAGACCAAAATTAGACTCATGTAACAACAATAATCAATTTTTGTTTATAAAATAAACCAATTCCAAGATTAACACATTTTTCGTTTAAAAAAATAATAATAATGGGAATTTTGAGTTACACCATGTTGGACGGAAACTTGGATTCTATGATCGTCTTCAATAAAGAAGAATAATAAGAATTTAATTTGCTATTTACCCTTTCAATGAGATTAGCTTACGGATGATACTTTCATGTATTACCTATATATACTTTATGAACTCTACATCAATTTGTTGAATTCGCGAAACCGAAATTAAACTCCGTTATCAACAATAATCAATTTTGGAACCACAAACACCTTAAAAATATCCCTCTCCGGGTCTCGGACATTAGCTCTCGGTCGAAAGTATAATATGGATAGCGTTTAACGAAAACGATCTAAGCGCCAAATTGTAGTTTTGAGATAGGGCTCATTAAGTTTTTAATTGGTAATTAAAAATTCAAATTATAATTTTTTTCTTTAAAATGCATAGTTCTTTAGTTGTATTAAATTATTGTTTATTTTTTACGTTATTAGCAAAAGCAAATTATTGCTTTTTGCAAAAAATTTGCAAATTTGTCGTTATAGATTTTGTTCAATATAGGGCGTAAGTCTCATTAATAGAGCTTAGAGATTTTTGCACAAACAATCGATCACGTTCAGGAGTCGCTTGGTATATCTAACTCAAAAATGTCGATTTGGCGCTTGGATCGTTTTCGTTAAACACTATCCATATTTATGAAAGAAAACTCGACGAAATCTTAAAGAAAATATTAGAAAGAAGCGATTTAGATATGGAGGAATGTTGTATATCGATTAGTTTAGCTAATAATTGATTTTAAAGTTTGGTATTTTCATGCAATTTTGACCTCTAGTCACGCATTCTGATAGCGGTACGTGCGTTTAGAACTAGGGTAACGCTCAATGGGTGGAGTTTCGCAGGGTCACAGCCGAGGCGTTTACTCAATGTCTCGGTACCGACCTAAATCAGTTCTTAAGTGAAGCTGCTGCGGGCATGTATGTTAGAAAACTTTTTTCTATCGTACAATCCCACTTCTTTTTTGCGACTGTGTCGCCTTTTTCCTTCCTACGGACCCTTTTGGGCCCCACGACGCTACGTTTTTGGGAGATTACTGTTGCTTCGGCCATCTCGAACTCGGAAAACACTCAAAATTATTCATCAAAGGTTGATTATCGCCTTAAGCGAATCAACACTCTAATTTGAAACGATACAAGGCTGTACGCTTGCTAGTATTATACATACACACCCAACCATCCCTGCGATGTTCTTAGATGTTGAAAGAGGTAATAGAGGCTTCGCTTCCACAAAACTCTGTTCACGAAGTGATGCTATGCTATGCTGGAGTTTCACGGAGCACCATTAGTTGTACCTAAGTCGTCGTTCAGTTAACATCGAGCAAATTTCACTTTTTATGAGTATTTTTGAATTAAATTTTACGAAAAGTGGTGACAACCACCTCGTTCTTAAGACCACCTTTTAGAAAATTGAAAGGCCCCCCAGGAATGTCAAAAAAAAAGTTATATCCACCCCTTCAAATTAGCACCTTTTTCGAGTTAGAAGGCCCTCAGGGATATTATTAGCTAGTAAGCGTTAATCAAAATAGCTCAAAACGCTCTGGAGCGACCAGAAGGAGCGCATTTGTCAATTTGGACAACGCAACTGTATCTGACAATGATCCATTATCGATAAATTACTTTAAAACCTTAGATACTTTACGTGGAGAAGACCTAGAGGTCGGTTTTTACAACGCTACTGTGTTTGATTATAATTCATCATCGAAAAATCAATTTAAAACCTTAAATTTAATTAAAATATTTACGAGTAGGGGCCAGTAACTCCATGTGGTAATACTGCACTATCTGTGCATTGAACAACTTGCTCCCAGTCGATCTACTGAAGGTGAGCGGGGTTTACTTATGGCGGAAACCAATCAAAGCCTCAAATAAGCAATTTTCGAAAATTTTGAATAATATGGCCTATTTGCATCGGTTCATATTTTTTATGTTTTATAATTGCTCTTTGGTTCATTTTCTTTCATAATTTGCTTCAAAAATTTTGTGGGATTCGAGCTATTGGAACAGACAGGTTGGTTTATGTTTGGTTACAACAAATTTTTTCAAGTGCCGATCTAGTGATCGTAGACGAATATTTTCGTCCAGCTGTCTTGATATCTTCTAACTCCTGTATATGTGGTGCGAGTTAATTTTCGGGCAAACTCTATATGCGCAAACTTTTACGCAGTCTTGATGCGCAAATCTGACTATCTTTGCCCATCTTGCTCGATTAGCTGTCTTGGTTGTTGTTGTTTACACAACTAAAGGCTAACCTACAAATTTCGTTTGTTTCCAACCACTTGGGGAAAAATTTCCATCATCTGGATGGTTCAGTTTTGTTTAACGTCACTGACGTCGACTCTCTAATTGGTTCAGCAGCTTCAACATCAAAACAAGTATTCAAATTTCATCTGCAAAGCCACACGTCCCATTTCAATTGGAAGCAAGTGCCTGTCATGGTTATTATGTGAACTTTTCTTTTCTCATTTTCCCCAAGCTACTCTAGTCAAGAGAACTAGTTTTTAACATCGTGTCTAAACAAACTGGAGATTTTCTCCAGATTGTGACTCTGGTCTCTGTTTTGATTAACCCTCTCATTAGGGGTAGCGACTCAAAGGGTAGTTTCTGTTTCAAGGTTTTGTGATATAAGGTCTATTACTATTTAACATACATAAATTAAATGGAAGCTTTTTGAGCAGGTTTGGCAATTATACTCTAAATTTTTATACGTGATCCAATCGTAAATTTTCAATAAAACCTCTCCTCTTTTGCAATTATTATTATCAATATCAAGGTTAGCTAAATTGGAGTATTCCACACTTCCACTATTCCTACTCGTCAGTGTTACCATATCTGTACCGATTTTTTTTTGTCACGACCGACCCATCCATAGAAAAACATATTTATAACTATAACGTATTAAAAAGAAAATATAACCTACATGTGCTTCAAGTTATAACAATTTTTGAATTTTTGAATGTGAAAAAAGGGGCAAAAGCTCCTTAGTCCTTTTCTAGCTTGGTTTGTCAAGATATTTAACTATATCGTCTTGTTTCAAGAAGCGAATCTTTAAATTAGCAATCAATGGTTTGACCATTGGCATGGAATGATTAAGTATTGTAGTTAATATATTATACAGTAGTAAAATTACATCATAATCAGAGGTCCTGAACTAATGTCATTAGTCATTACTAAAACCTTTCATTGTAAAATATTATAAAAAATAATATTTTAAAATTAAAATATAAAGTGCATTTTGGAAACAAAGTCAATAACTTTTCATAACGTAGACATACAGATAACCGCAAAATACATCGCATGCTTGGTCAATAGCTTTTCACATTTTCTTGGAAATTTTTCTCATTTTAAGGGTCTTGATAAGTTTTTCTTATTTTTAAATTTTGGTTTTCTATTCCTTATTAACTTTTTAAGTTGATCATCAAATTCGTATAAAATAAATACTAGTTTTGATTTGAACCGCTTTCGTATTTATAACTAACTCATGGCCATAATATTTAAATAATCTACATAAATATTGTTATGTATCCATAAAACTAATTTACTGCAATTAGTGATCAGAAATGTATTTCCTGTTATTCATAAAAGAATGTTATAAAAATAACTAAAAACACAAACAAAAAATAAAATAAAAGGTTACTTTTATTGAATAATATGCAATTTCCTGATTTCTGGAAAATGAAACAAAGCGGTTGCGCTATTTGAAAATTTCTTGAAAACAGAATGGGTAATAAAAAAATATTTCATCACCAACAAAAAATAAATAACACAAACACAAAAGTTGTCGTTTGTTAGAATTTGTCTTTGTAAAATTATTATTCATCCGAATTCTCTGAATAAAAGAAACTGCGGTTCGACGATTATCATGTAGTTTCTTCAAAGCCAGAAAAGCAATTCGCGCAGAGAATTTTCTCCTTTATATTATGTATACTGAAGAGAATTTTATGCATGCCTTCCAAAATCGTCAACCGCTGTTTTACGAGAGTTAAAATGTAGTTAAATTTAATCTGATTCTTTAATATTTCATTCTATTTTTCGTGATAGGGGTTAGCAAAGAGACAATAAAGAATTCATTATCTTGATAAATAATTTGTGATTTTAGAAGGAACATTTCATTTATATTCATGAACGAGAATGGTTTAAATGAAAATAGCATTAGCAAAAATATATCTTCCGTCTCCAGTTTTCACTTGTTTTCTTTTTCTCGTTTCGGGTTTAGAAGAAGAATTATTTCCGCTGTAGAGATTTAAACCAAGGATATTCCACTTTTCCTTGAAGTGGTCTCGTATACTATCCTCTCGCAAAGATCGATTAAATTGTCTGTTATTTGTAACAAACTTTAAATGTCAAAAGTTCGATAAGACTAACATTTTCGAAAACAATGAATGACGCAATAAGACCATAAAAGAAAAATGTATCTATTATCCTGGAACAGTTATAAATAACATACGATTATAACAAGAATAGAGAAGAGACAAAGACATACGGCAAGCTATTTGTATCCCGGTAAGACACTGGTTAATAACTTCCCGTTTTCACCAACCTACAGAAGACAAAAAGAAGCCTCGGGAAAACGCAATCCTAATTAACATACTTGTTACGATAAATTGATAAAAATTGCAGAAAGCTCGCCTTTGTTCAAGTTCAAATTATAAAAGTTAATTGTTTTCATTCTCGCCATTTTAAAACAACGATAAATAAGAAATTGAAATAAAGGAAACGAAAGAGCTTAAAAATAAACTGGGAAAACTGCCGTCATGGAAGTTGATTGCCAAGTTGAAAATATACGAAGCAATTATTGAGACATGCTGACCAACGTTAAACCAAAGTAATAAACTTCATCTGGAAGCTTTTCCAAGTTTGTAATAGTTTCACCAGCAGGAAAACTTTTATTGGATATGACATAAAAAAGCAATTTCAATTATCGGATTTGTAGTAATACAGATTCCAATCATATTACATATTTTTATGTACTAATATTTAATAATGTACACATGGACTGGACTTTTTTAAGCATATGATTTCCAAGTGTCATACCAAAGTTCCGGGTTTATTTTTATAGAAAACACATGTTAAAACAAAAAAGAGATATGATAAACTCCAAGTGCAATCTGATACAACATGTCAACTTGAAAAAACCCACGAAAAAATCATAGAAAAACGTGTCTAACAATTCGAGGTCTTGTTTTATAGCTCCCACTTGAAAAAAAAATTGTAACACCTCCCCCGAATCATTCACTTTTAACGGCTCCTCTTTCTTTCCTAGTCGTGTCCCTCGAATTTACATTTGCTATAATAATTATTATGTTCGTTTCGTCTTCGAGTAAGATATCAGTGTAAACACTAATTATTGTAATTTAAAATTATAATTTTCAAAAATAGAATGATAGAGTCGAAAATAATTGGTATGCATATTTCCTGTTTTACAATATTGTAGGTGTGTATATTTATGAATTATTAAAAGAGAATCACGCTTGATGGTTCAACTTCCATTAAGTAGCAACGGTTAATTTTAAAATCGTAAATTAATTTCCACCGAAGGGTTTGTGGGAAAATGGGGCAATCGTCAAAAAGCAGAAACGTTCAATAAACAGAAAGTCTCTATAACGGAAGGTGGATTACGATAATTAAATATTGGATCAATTTACCAAAATGTAAACTTAGAAGGCTAAGTAAAATTAAATCCAATATTCACGAAAGCACTTCCAAGTTCAGATTAAACACTGAAAGTTTTGACAACTTCGTTATACTAGAAAATGGCACACATTCTATAAAATTAAGCAGATAACTTGAAAGACAGAAAAAGGTGAGTGTAATGGAAATGAGATCGTTTAAATTAGATTCTCAAGCTTTACCTTGGATTTTAAATTTGTTCGATTTAGACCAGAAAAATTCATTTTGCCCCCCCCCCGCGCCTGCACTTAAGTTTTTTTCAGAAAAATTGTTAGGGATGTAAATCGTATTGAACATAATGTTTAACGTAGAATTTGACCCAACTTTAAGATGGAACTTCCTCCTTTTGCGAAGGATGATGCAAGAAGGGATGCAGTTTTAGGTTATGTTCAGAAGAGTAAAATAATAAGAAGATTTCATGATGTAACCGTAAAACGCTGGAATGGTAAAAGTAACTAATTTGTATGAAGATTTATGGTAAATTTAATCCTCCTGCTAACCTACATACATGATAATCATTTTGTAACGTTTTGTATCGTCCAGTTCTCTGACTGTTACCTTACCATGTAATAGCCCCTTACAAGTTTTTTTTGCGTCTCTTTCTCTTCGAAGTTTTGATGTCCTTCAATTCATCTTTCAGTATTTGTTTAAGTATTCTCTCTACCTTCATTATCTACATATGATCAAACCATTCCAAGGGCTTTATTTTTACATCGTCCATTATATCTCTACTCGTATATTTTTTAATTCTTTCGCTCCGCCTGCGAGTGGTCCTTTTGGTTCGACGATGGAAATAAACCTCAATTGCAATTTATTGTTTTGGCCATACTTCGTAGCTTTATGTATTTATTTTAATCGTCTCCCCCATCACAGCCAACTTATTGAAAAACAAAATGGATACAATAAATAATAAAAGATGAACTTATGAAGTAGCACTAGGCGTTAAATTAATTTGTTACTTAAGTCATCCACTTTGGACTTACAGAAGTTCAGCCTTCTTAATCGTTCTTCACCTTCTAAATCTCATCTAACCTAAACGAAAAGTTATTTAAACTGAAAAAAATACCGCTAATAAAGTCATGAGCTCTTACCCATTTCGTAAGTGAATTATCGCTGTTACGCCGCTGCCGTTATATGAAATAATTAAATCAACAGCACATACAAACTGTTCAAGCTAAACGAATCGTTGATTCTTGTTCGTTTTTGTTAATTAAAAGCCGTCAACAGTTTTAATGCAACAATTTTGTTTAATTAAAACTACTGTTTAAATTGACAGGTGAGTAATTACAATTATTTTAAATCGGAAACGAAAACTGACTTTAACAATCTTGTAGCTTTTATATTGTAATATAATAACCCGTGTTGATTCTGTAATTTATTATAAAATTTTGGTTTTAATCAACGATATTTTGTCGGGGGAAATTAAAATGGTATTTTTATTCAATTTTATTCGATGTGGGATCATCTTAATGTAGTTGTGAATTCAGCTAGATTCGCCATTCTATCCCAGGTAATCTAGACAGCCGACGACGTGGGAACGAAAGAACCATGGTTATTTTCTCGTTCCCGAAGAGAGTAAACCCCCAGTTAGTCACACACGTCCATCGGGTAGGGGCATCGAGGCAGCACACTAATAAATCGACAATTTGTGGTACAAATTTCAAACTTTTCGTAAATATCGTAGTGTCCTTTTGAAAAAAAAAATTTAATTATGTTCTAACGATGAAATGGATATTTTTCAAATAATCCTGCTCATTAATTCTCGTAATTTTTTATTGTTTAATGGTTGATCTGTTTCACCTTGTTCCTTACCCTGAATTGAGGTGATCTGTGAGGATCCAATAATTTTATCGGTTTTAGTACCAAGGGATTGAACTCTGCACGTGTTTATTTGAAAAATTGTATGGTTGATCTGCTTCATCCCCTGCAATCCCCCCAAAATAATGTCTGTAAATCCAAGTAGTTAAAATCGCAACTCATTTCATTCATTTTATATAATAACAGTTAATGTGCAATTAAAATGAAACCTACAGTTAAACGTGGGATTCGAACCACGAGCCATGCAAATTGAATGCAATCAGACTTTTCAAAGTTGCTAGTGTGAACATTTAAGATAGAAGAAAGTTTTTGACCTAGTCAAGGCTGGAATTAAAATAAAATCTATTCAATTGGAACGAATGGAAAAACAATATTGAATCCTACACACTTAACATCCATAAAAGGATGCAAGAAGTCAACTAAGGAGTACGATTTGCTTATATTAATTACCATAACACTCGCTAATGTCCTGTACAGATTAAACTTCATATAAACAAGTTACCCACTTACTGCAATTAAGTAGAAGATTACCTACAAAACTGACCACATCATGTATAATTACATTGCATCCTAAAGTCACAAATTGCTCATGAATTTTAATTTCAGAGTGTCATTTGTAAAATAAATGTCAAGCGAAGAAGCAATGCATGTAGTGTTTCAGGTTTCGAAGTGAACAAAAAAATTAATTCGTGTAATTTCAGTCTGTAGTCCGAACTGTTAAAAATGGTTAAATCTCGTATTTTGTTGGTTCGTAAAAAGCTCTCTCATTAAAAACCTCCTTTGAACCTTGTAATTGCAAGGTACATCCGTGATGTTATCCCGTTCACAAATTTTTGAATAAAACATGATAACGCAAGCGGGAGCTCGTAGTTGGTAAAATATGAAGCAAAACAGGCGCTTTCGATATTTTGCATATTTAATTGAGTGAGGGACCATGGTGAGGTGTTGCAACACCTGCAGGTAATGCATAATATGTAATATGTGAATACACGATTTAGAAGAGCTTCAACATTTACAATCCCAAAGGGGGCACCTGTTGAAGTTGACACGGCCTCCAGACAACTATGGACACGGTGGTCGAACTGAATTATTCAACTAATTTCATTATTCAAACATAATTGTATTTTATAAATTGGTTCTGTTAGGTGCGTGCTTGAACAAACTAATTAATTAAAACAAGACTAATGAATTATGTAACTGCAGATAAAAAAGACCGTTGTTACTTTCTTTTCAATTACCAGCCATTACCATAGAGCGACCGTTAATGGTTAATCAAAGTTTGTTGTGCAATTTAAAAAAAAAATAAGTAAATTTCCACTTGCAACTAAAATCTAAAAAATAAGCAGCAACGGTGGAAAAGCGACAAGTCGCACACAATGGAGTAAAAATGGTGAAAAGAAAATCTCATGAAGAAATAAAAACAAAAAACACGAGAAGAAAAAGCTTCCAGTTATAAATGAAATTTCAGAAGTCACATTATGCTTGAAAAAGCTTCGGTCATAAAATGCATGTAAATGCAATATGCTTTCCATTTAATTTCGACGTCGTGAAATATTCAGTTAGAAAAATGCAGAATTCGTTATTGTTACATTCGGTTGGAAAAAACTTGGAAAACAAGCTACAATTTTATATTTAAAAGTAATTTAATTTACATTCTGCTGACTCCCTCGAATGCTGAGGTAACTCGACTATATGAAATGATGGAATCGAGTAATTTAATTAAACTGGAAAGTGCGCCGTCGTTTCTAATTTTAGCATTTTGTGTTATTATTCGTATTAGCGAGGGTTTGTTTGCTCGACTCAAAATTCATTTTTATTATCGATTCCGTCACCTACCCTCGTTTTACTGCTTAGCATGAAAAGGATTCAATTATTTACTCTCTGCTGTCAAAAGCCAATGCCATATTCATTTGAAAGAAAATTATTTTATCCGCGACACAAACTGAAATTATTTCAATTTAACGTCAAACTTAAATGTATAATAGATTATTTTACGATCAAATTTAATATCGAAAGTAGCAAATACAATTCCGGAATATTAAAATTAAGTAGGTACGTTGATGAAAATGTCGATAATGGCGCTTATCTAAAATAAGATCACAAGTGGAAAATCTGACGATTCGTTTGCAGGGGAAGGAAGATATAGGTGCTATTGATGGCGCAATAATATACAATTCAAGCTAGCAAATGGATCAAATTACTCTAGGCGCTTTATTGATGCAGCAAAGTGCGCTGCAGATAAAAGCTCAAGAAGCTTATCGAGTTATTGTGTTTGCGCCGAGCGGCACAACTTTGTACCTACTAAATCGCAAATCTACGAAGGTGTAGAATTCAATTTACCAATTTAACAGTCAATTTAATAATGGTAGGCTGGCAGATGCACAATAACTAATCGTGGTAACAATCGCATTATGTTAAGTGACCCGACAATTACATCTATAAGAAAAATAAATTCAATGCTTAATCGAAAGTCGATTCGTAAATCTGATATCCGACAGTCCAATCGATTCGAGTTAATTAGACTACTAAAGCAAACACTAAATTTATGGATGAAAACTTCTGCTACAAAAAAAGGATCCATTCTACGAGATATAGAAATAAAATTACGTGGATTTGGCGGCTTTATGCTATTCACAGACCGTTCGCCTCAGACAAAAACCATTACCTATCAGACGTTCAAATTCTCTTCACTACAAAATATTTTAAACTAAAACACCCAACATAAACGTTAAGCTATTCAAGCAAATTGAACCATTTTCTACATGCTTCCATGAACTTATAGCAAAAAGGAAGTAAAAATTTTATTTCATTTTCTTGCCATTTGAAATAATAACACAACGAAATGATCAGATATGAAAAATTATTTCAGCAAACGAAAATTCACAAGCGAGTTCAAGAATTTCATAAAAGAAAATAGCGTTCCGTAGCACCTGATTTAGAGAATACTCTCAGATATTATGTAATTTTATTTTATCTCAATTATAAGTTGGGTTCTTAAGTCGAAAATTGTTAAATTAAAATTATATTATTGTTCTCCTTTTTGATCCTGCAATTATCTCCTCTCACAGTTTAACGTGGACTCCAAACCACGGCAATTGTAATTTTAAAAAAGTTTACTAGATCTGGCGAGATCAGAAACATCGTGAATAAGGTAGAAACATGTAATCTATTACGATATTTGGATTCTGGATAGGGTTCTGACCATTTTCTTGTATTTTATGATGGTGCGTTGTAAAAATTCATGTTTACTTGTAAACAATTTTGTGTTTTTAAAAATCAAGAACATTAAAAGCATGGGCGTCCAAAGAACTTTTACAATAGGGAAAATGCAATTTGTAAACAAAAGTAATAAATAACGGTCTGATAAAAATGAAAAGGATTAAATCAACTTCAAAAATCAGGACAAAAATTTCCCCCGCTTACAGGGGCACGATTTCAAGATATGCACGCAAATATTACAATCTGAACATTCTAATTCCCTATTGTATGTGCTTATGATTTACTATTTTTTCCACACGATATTAACGATTTAGATCTTTAAATTACTAATTCTTATACAACCATAGCAATAATGTTCAAGATTTGTTTATGGTTAAGTTATAAACCTATTTACGAAGGATAAATTTTATTTGTTTCAGCCATTTTATTAGCTTTTTAAGGATTATGGGGTTTAAAAAAATTCATTCCCTTTTCCTGAGAGGGTCACAACACAAAAAAGATTGATAAACCTCTATATGGATGCTTTGTATCTAAGCGACGTTGTGCTGACTTTGAAGTTCCTACGTCACATTTTGATACCAGCTGTGGTGTACTTTTGTTCAGTATACAGTGATTTAATTGGAGGCAATATGAGTTTCCCCGGTGCTAAAACGAAGACGAGAAAATTCTTTGGGTGCGTATTTATCATCTAATTCCTCAGTAATTTACCATATTACTCACTTTCTTGAAATGGTACGAAAGGTTTCAACCTCCATTAAAGGTTACGATGTTATGGGAAATTAGAACTTCCTGTTCCTGTTTTTCAATATCGATGAACTCCTTATTATCGCAGCTGGACTTTGACTCATCTCTGGTAGGTAAAGCAGAAGAAAATGACGAGCATTTATCTTTGCATCATTTACTAATTTGTTTTTTTTTGCATTTACAGGTGATTTAACTCTTAAAAATAATCATAGTGAACAGTTTTAGCAATTTTAGTTTTATCTTATTTTACATGAGCCATAAATTTCTCATCCTATCTACTTGAATCGGCGATAACTCTTGCAAATGTTTTTTTTTATTCATGATGTAGCAATCTTCTAGATGCGCTAGTTTACTGTTTTTAGGAAGGTCGTCTTCAAAGGACTACTCAAATAATAATTTTTAGGAATTTTACTTGCTTTTATGTTAGAGGGATTAGTTTATGTTCTATACCTAATTTTGGAATCAAACATGTCAAAGTCCAAAGTATTCATTATGTGTTAATTAAATAAAGTTTACTTTTCGATCCTTAAATGTAATTATTGGTATTAATATTTCCAATACCCCAAGCGATTTATCTCTCGTCCTGCGGGGGGGGGGGGTTATTGTTAACATCATGGTAAATTAATGTATTTACTAAAAAATCATAAACAACAAATTAATTGTTTGAGCCAGGGTTACATCAATGAAATCTCGGTTTCATTCTAAAAGCTGGTCAGAGTAACTCCGTAAAATCTAAGTTGAACGGTACGTTAATATTAGGTCAACAGACGCCCTTCGTGGACAGATGTGGCTTAAGGAATCAAAAAATTGCATCACCAACTGTACTTTTTGGGCAGAATCGGTTACAGCACGAGAAGAAATTACCAGATGAAAATGGATTGGTTACAAAGTGAGAGAATTTTATTTCAGAAAGAAAGAAGAAAAAACTACCCATATCTTGAACAACCAAAAAGGCTTTCAAAAGAAAGAAGAACCTTGAAGAGATGGAAGGCCGAAATAAAGGCAGAAGAAAAAATAAAGAGATTCAGGAAAACACCACGGGGTTACTATCTCAGGATTATTCATTAAATTCAACACAGGGGTAAAGAAGATCTACTGGGGTTTGTTTGAACAGCTCATTCAAGTTAATAGGCAAGTTATCGCCAAAGTGGGATTTTAACACTGCTCTCTCATCCTTTTACAAAACGCACTCCAGTAGTCTACTTATGAGCTCATCTAGAAATACTGCCCGAGTTGTTACAAGCTGAACACAGTGCATTACAAAACTTAATTCTTCATAGGCAGTTAAAAGCTAAGCCATTTTTAAACCGATGGGTTCACTTTGGAGAAGAGATACTCCCAGAATAAAGTTGTATGTTATTCTACCACGTAGAGAGTTCTTCCACCTCTCTTGTCATACCTAATTGATTATGGTTAGAAGTGATTCTTTACGTCTTTAACGTGAAGTGTGCTGAGACAATTTCTTCCCCTCAGAAACTGAACGATTCTCTGGATTCGTTCTGGAGGGCAAGACAAGCTCACAAGCACTCAGACCACCAAATCGGGCCCATTGTACTACCTCCGGTTTCAGTTACACCCCGGTCCTGTCATTCTCCAATAAACCAATCCAGCTGTAGGATGAACTCTAGGATCTTGGCAGGTGGAGTGTCCTTGATTCTGGCCATGTCGGGCCAGAAGACCCCCAACACAGATCCTCTTATTGAAGTTAACGCCGGACAGTAACAAAGTACATGTTCGGCTGTTTCCTTCTCTTCATTGCATCCTCGACATATTGGGTCTTCTGCATATCCCATCACGTGAAGATGTTTATTTAATCTGTAGTGTCCAGTTAGAATCCCTGCAATTATCCATAGATTGACTCTGGACAGTTTCAGATACTATCTAGCATGTCTCCAAGACAAGGTGCACGTATTGTAGCCCTTGCTTGACGGCATGTTGTTTTTTGTACCCATCTGCAGGTGTGCAGTTGTAGGGTATGTTGAAACTGAACGATATTGCCTTTCTTAAGAGTTTTCCATGTATTTAACTTGGAGATCTCCAGGTCTATTAGTAGTAAGATGACACAAAAGTATAGCATTTAGTCATAGCTTTCCTCCTGAGCTAGTTCGTCAGGGAAACGGCTTTTCTGCAGACCAATTTAGTATGCTGCCCGAGTGAGTTTATTGTCAATTATGGCACCTAGGAATTTGAAGCTTTCCACTCCATCAACAATTATTATTATCTCTACAGTTTTTTTTCAATTTTGCTCTTCCTTTAAGCCTAAAGCGAAGCATTTAGTTAGTAAACTAAATAAAACATTTGGATGGTTTGCCATTCAGTTTGATTAACCCATTTTCTAATATGGAATTATTTCCCTACGCGAGTGCCAAAAGCCTTTATTGCAATCGTTTTTAATTACTGGCATTCCTAATTGCAAGTAAGTCGAAACGAAACTGTTAACAAACCAAATTTTCATTAATGTTGCGTTAAAATTAAATAATGCCATTAGTTTCAGAATTGCTTCGTTTCGGTTTAACGCAAACCATTCCCATAACGGGAGACCATCTATACTACAAGACCTCCTCTGGCAGATAAGGCACCTTACTATAATTTACCTATTGTTTGTTAGCGTTTACCCGGAACACAATAAATTTAATTTTAAATAAATTAATTAAAAAAGCTTACCTTGTAATCGAAATTAAATACAACGTCGTATTTTAAAGGACATTCGAGACCACACTTGCAAGTACCGGGCGTGAGTAAATATTCTTTTACTTGCTCGAGTGAACTCAAAGCGGCGTTACTCGGACTGAAAATAAAAAAAAAGTAAGTTATGTGCAAAAACAATAACAAAAGATGGAAAAACGATTTCAATTAATCTGATGTAACCTTGGTGCAATAGTACAGAAGTATCAATGTAAGGAAATGAGCTTCAAGTCGTAACCGAAAGCCAAATTGCCCTCATTCAACAAATTTGCATAGAAAATTTCCTCCATTTCCATAACCCATAAATGTTTACGGCTAAAAGTCCATTATTTCTTAATGTTGTCAAACGACATAATTTATTATGTCCATAAACACGGCGGCGGTGGCTTGTGGGATTGCGCTGAAATTACGCGAAACCAAATTACAAGACGTTTTAGCAAGAAATTGTAAGCAACTTCTTCATCTACTTCGTTCGTTAATTTGCTTAACAGACTGTTGAACAGTTAGTCGTCCTTTATCTCAGTTTATTCAATAAAATACCCTTTCCATTATATCTTCTCAGAGATTAATTAAAGTATAAGTATGATAAAGATAACGTGAAAATGGTTTTGTCTAACTAAGATAATTAAATTTAAAAGTATTTTGTATAAAATGCAAAAAAGTTTAGCTTTGCTGGTGCTGAACGGACAAGTTAATTAATCGATTTTAATTAAAATTTAATTTGCTTTCCAAATAAACGCAAAATGAATAAAAGTGAGAATTCTTCAACACATAATTTTAGCCAAGTGGAAAATTCACCTTTTTAAAATGAGTTCTCTTCTCAAGGTGAGCAATGCACGAGCAAGCACAAAGAAGCGAGCAACTAAAAAAAATCATTTGCATATTACTTGGAGGTGCCTTCTTTAAGTGTATCATAAAAGTAACTTGGCACATCTGTGTATGTTTAAATCTTTGCTAAACAAAATATGCCAACAAATAAAATAGCCAATGAACAATAAAGTGACACAAAAGCTTACGTGCATCGAAGGGTCACTTCAGAACTGAAGAGCAGCTGCTGTTCAGGCGTTCAACAAGAACCACGAAAGAAAGCTCACAATAGAGAATAAACACTAGGAGGATGTTAAGATGAAAGGGGTGTAAAAAACCAAAACAAGTCGATAATTTTATAAGAAATAAAAGAATCAAAAGCGGTTATTGAAAGATACTCGTCCTCTCCCAGAGGGTAATTATCTTCGATAACCCTGACCTTCGCTTTAATTGAGAACAACAAATGGCAATTAATTTACAAGGTGATGCGTCATCCAGTTGGAATCGGTAATTAATAATTACTGATATCCTCGGTTGTTAATGGTATTATTATTATTACATCTTCCACTTCTTGCATTCATAAAAAAAATATCAGCAAATTATATACATACAAGAAAGCAAAGCATAAAAATTCGAAATGAATATACGCCGCGTTTTGCTCCCATAAAAATGTACGTATTTTCTTTACACAAATAAAATTAAGGCTCATAAAATAAACGATTATTTAAACTCTTTTGTCTCAAAAAGAAAAAAAAGATAATGAAGGCCAATAAAAATTATTACTTCGAGGTAGGCAGTAAATTTTGTAATTATTGTAACTTTACAAAAGCTTTAAACTTAATATTTTAAAGACTTATGTTTAGTGAAAAAAACAATCCAATTTTGTAATTGGTAACTTCCCTCGTTTCAAATTCAATTAAAAAATTTTATTTGAATGTAACTTCAATAAAAATTTTCTAATTGACAACCAAACATGACATTGGAATGGTTAGTTTCACCCTCAAATTTTGTGTAAAATTTTGGCCGCATTAACATGTTAATGTGGTTGTTAAAAAATTAACTGGTCAAAACAGAATGTTAAAAAGGCAAAAAGATATCTGATTAAGCTCAGAAAATAAATATATTTACTGCAGCCGTTCATGAATATTCATTCTATGTGGTAGTACATACTACCTACCTTGGGTATTGTTGTGTTCAAACATGTTGTGTAAGTTTGAACCCCATACTTCTATTCATTACGTAAGAGGTCTTCTTTACAAAAAAAAACTGGACCAATATAATATAGTTCACAAGATACAACACAAAGCGAAAATTCATTGGGGCAGTTTGGGGGGATATGTTGTACATTTGAGTCAAATTTTTCGATAATTTTATCAAACTCGTTTTCATTAATCTTTTTATTTTTCCCTAAACGTTTTTACTTTTAGTGAAAAACAAAGCATGCGTTGTTAACAACGAAACGACATTGACTAATGACAATATACAATGATCGATACAAAAAACATGCGACATGAAAAATTGTATGTTAAAGAATACTTGAAAAATAAACGATACAAATATTTAAATTATATGGTGAATTAATTACTAAATATTTAAAAATTGAGCACATTTGACACGACGGTAAATTTGATATGTCTATTACAAATTGTCCTAAAATAAGCTTTAGCATAAGGAGCTCGAATGATTAAAAAAGGTTATAAATAAGGGAAGTAAAACGCTAAAACTGAGGTTCTCCAACAAACTAAAGTCTTAATTTGCGTTTCATAAAAAATATCACCAAGAATCTAATCTGCGTTGGTATGATTCAATTTGCGTCCCTTTAGGTAAAATAAATAGTATGATTTGACATAAAACTATGAAATTTCTATATATAACCATCAACTGGTATTCCAATTTAATAAATTTCTAAAGACCGAATGATAGAAAACGGTCTAAAAAGCAATAAAAACAACAAGAAATTTATAAAACATTGCAAATAGGATTTACATTCTCAAAAACCCCAAAATTTTACATGAAATAGCATTTTACATCATTTTCAATCAAAATTTATGTGTCAATCGTAGATTTTAGTCTGGAGATTGGACGTAATTGCGTTGTTAAAAGACTCTAAGACGTTTTGACTAACGCTGTACTAATAAAAGATTTCCCCCAAGCCGGTCCAACTTGGCAAAGTATGTTACTAGAAAGGGGGTGGATCACCGTCGATGTGAAACCCATAAATAGTGAAATTTACATTTACCGCCAACACAATGAACCATTAAGGTCTATTTTCGAGCAAAAATTGGAAACTTTAAAATCGATTATTAGCTAAACTAATCGATATACGACATTCCTCCATATCTATAACACCTTATTTTAATGTTATCTATTAAATTCGATTGAGTTTTCTTTAATAAATATATTATATTCGAGTACCGATTGATGAACTTGAATACATACTAATGGTAAAAGTAAAAGGGTCGAATTTCTCAGGCTGTAAAAGCTCCTCAGCACGAGCCCGGGTACGTACGTTATAGTAAACTAAAAAGATAACAGTGAAACTTCTTATACAGTACAGGCGCGACCTCAGATACCTAAAACTTTATTCACTATAACCGAAAGTTTGTTATAAAAGTAATATAAAATTTGTTATCAAAAATATAAAATAATCTCATTTCAACAACAAATTTACTCTTTCATTCAAATTACCTGAGTGAAAAGATGAATTATTTTATCTGATAGGAAGAAAAGCTTGCAAATTGAACAATTGAAACACCACTTGATACGAAAACCATTTTAATAACGCATTGCTTACAACTTATCTAAAAGGTTTTCGGTTGCAGGTAGCTATCGAGGTCCCGAAAATACAAATTTTACGGTTGAAACCTCGATGAATTCTGAATAAGCAAATATTAAATAAGAGAATTAACTATGACAGAATGCCTTAAATGCACTTGTTTTTTCAAAAATCGAATTTAAAAACTTCGATTTTCACAGTAAATTTTAAGCAAAGTCGCTCGGCATTGGTGAATCAATGCATTCTATTTATTGACAGTCCGTGTAGTTTCAACTGGTCTTAGCTTTGCCCAGAGCGGGGATAACTAGAGCGACACTTGCATTGCTATGCTTTAGCACCGCACGTCGAGCGAAAATCATGGTTTTCAATACTAAATGTGCAGGAAAAATGGCTTAAAGCGCCCGAGCGCTTTTTCACCCCTCAAAGATCCACCATTTTCCTTAATCCACGGGCATAGGGGTATTTTTAAATGAGTGTCGTTTTCATCAAAATGGCCCGAAGCGCCCGAAGGGCAAGAGTAGGATCCACGCGAAAAAGTAACTGCCGTTCGTTAAATTTAAGTAGCCCTTTTCTGAAGTAATTTTGGTCCTAAAAATTTGTCCATTTTGATGAAAACCATCATGGCACGAGTAGGATCCACGCGAAAAAGTAACTATCGTTCGTTAAATTTAAGTAACCCTTTTCTGAAGTAATTTTGGTCCTAAAAATTTGTCAAGTGCAACACTATTATGCATAACTGCACGCGTACCGACAACAGAATGCATTGATTCACAAATCACGTGCGATTTACCTTCAAATTTGCAGTGAAAATCGAGCTTTTTTAAATTCGATTTTTGAAAAAACAGGTGCATTTAAGGCATTCAGTCATAGTTAATTCTCTTATTTAATATATACTCTTTCAGAAAAGTTTGAGGTTTCAATCGTAAAATTTGTATTTTCGGGACCCTAGTAGCTACCTATCCCCAAAAACTGTAACCTTCGTACAAAAGTAGTGGAATCGCCACTTAATGCTGCTAACTTATTTCACAAGTCGAAGATGAGCTAAATATTGGTGACACAGTTCGTTATATCCGGGTCAAATATCCATCTTTGCACTTACATTAGTTCGGTATATCCGAAGATTCGTTTAACCGAGTTTGCTACAACCGAAGTGAAATGTATCAAAAATTTATAGGATGTGAATTGGGACTTGCATTTTTGTTCGTTATAATCGAGTGTTTATTATTTCAGCGTTCATTATATCCGAAGCGACTGTGTTATATATTCAAAAGAAAATTCATCGAATTTATGTTCATATGCTCTCTGGACCCTATCTATACCTTCGACAGATTTTTGCTATATTTTTTCGGTTCATGAAATTCCGTCTGAAATGATCTTTAACGATCATTAACTTAAGATTGTGTAGAAAGTATAAAATAAAAAAGTTTTTAAGTATCATTGGTCAATTTTGAATCAATTTCATCAGTGGAAAGTTTGAGAACCACTGCTTCGACAACAAGACTTTTGGGAACCATTTATTTTAGATGTCATTAGCGAATCAATTTCGAGGAAAATCAACAAAAAAGTTGTCCTCAATCTGTAGATCGTGGTACCTCCCCATGTAAATTTTTTCTTCACAAAATTTTAATTTTAAAATAAATCCTAACAAAAGTAAACATATTTTAATGTAAATGCAAAACTTTATTAGAAAGAATGTTAATATTTTGTGAAATATACTCAAATTTCAATTAAAAGGGTATATTAATCGGCAGCTTTTGATCTGCACGAAAGCGTCAATCACTTCCCGTTTCTATGGGGCTACAGTTTTACCGAAACCCATAAATTCGCTACCCACACGATTTAATCGCATGGTGACTCTACACAGGGCAATACCCCATTCAGGACCAAATGGATAATACTAATTTCATAAAGTCAAATTACTGGTTTATATTATTATCATTTTCCTCAGCTACAAAGTATTAACACCTATATCAATATACCAGTAAAATTAAAAGTTTATAACAGTTCTGTTGTAAATTGGGTTCTGCAACAGACGATCTGGTCGAATTGCAAATAGTTTTGATATTGCTTGCTTTAATTTGGACAATTTTTGTATTTGGGGGTAACCAACTAAATTTCATGTGACATTTATTGTGGTCTTAAAAGTGACTACAAATCTCCACTCATAGCAAACTAATCCTGATAACCCGAAACAAAATGGGCAAGCTGAAACACACAAATAGTTTAAAGTGTACACGTGTTGCCTAACCTTACAGGAAAGTTAACTTAACCATTTAGTGGTTAATATAATATAAATGATATATAATTAAATTAAAGTAACGAAATGTTAAAAATAGAAAAAGTTTGAAAAGCCAATTTAAAAATACTTAATTAATAAATAATATGAACGGTGACAAAACCACAAATTAAAACAAAATATTTCTTATAAAACGTAGTAACTCGGCGAGTCGGATGCGCTTTAGAAAAAAAATAAGCAGGAAACAATTAGTCAAATGAGACAAAAATTAGGCAATAAAAAATGTTGGCATTCATAAGAAGTTATTTTAAAAATTCAATAAGAAAATGTGCTCATAATTTAAATTCGCGAATATAAATTTGATTAGAATAAAATAGCAGGCAAATTATGTTAAGTTATTTAATAAAATAAAATTATTCTTTATGCGCAGCAAATCAATAAATCCGCTATAAAAGACGATCGTCCCCAATTCTATTGTGTAAGTATTATACGATCGTTCGCTACCCTGCAACATATTCTTCAATATTAAATCTAGGTCAACGAACACAAAGAAAATTTCTTTAAATAAAAATTAACAATGCCATACAGAGCTGTTAAGCAAAGAGGATTGTAGTATTCAAGGTACTCATCTCGTTTGATGACTAATTTGAATATTACCTGTGTTCCGTCCCCTTCCTTCGTCTTCTTCCAACCACTTAATTGATTGTCGAATCACCCCTATTCGTCAGACATTAACAGATCATAATAATATACAAATGAGATTAAATCTTGGCGATTTTTATTTTAAGTTGCAACCTTTACTTTTTTTGGATGCATCAAAAGGCCATAAACTTGGGAGTTGGAGAATGGTGGAAATGAGAAACTTTATCCAACTGAATTATGTTGGTGCACTAATAATAAATAACTTGATATGTTACAAGTTAAATTATGAGCTAAAAGTTATGTTTTCTATTTAATTTTCTCTTATATACAACCCTTTGTTAGACTAACGATGTGCACAATACATAAGGTATGTAAATAGGAGTATTAAAGAGAAACCTGAAAAGAAACAACTTAGTTTATTACCCCGTTAGTACTAGCATTCTTGCAATCTATTGCTTGTTGGATGGTATATTTTTGCGGGTTATGGATATAAAGTTCTGTCAAGTCACGATTTAAATAAGTGAGATCTTTGAAGGAACACATTTTTTTTCACAAGCGATGTGTTTGATTGGTAGATGATAATATTATAGTAAACTCGTGCAAAATATTGGTGGTAATAATTTTGTAAACCAAATACTGGAACCAAGCGTTTTCAGTCGAAAACGGCATGTTAATTACAGTAATTGTTTGAATGAGATTGTATAGTCTTTTGGGATTTCACGGCAAACTAAACGATTACATAGGGATTTGTTGCCGGAAGACAGCGAGGACGGATCGTTGTTTCACAGGCTGCACTCTCGGTATATTTTGTCGTGATCTCATTATGCAGGAAAACCTTTTAGTATCCATCAGATTGTGTTATGGATTAACTGGTTATGTCGACAAAGCTACTATTTATCTTTAACGAATCTCTTGTTTTGCACACAAACAAAGAAATATTTGGCTTCGTTATAAGGAAAGCTAAATTATTAACCTTAATGCCAATTTAACTAATAACACAAATTAATAAACAACCGAGTACCCAGTAAATCACGGTAATTTTCATTTTCGTGGTAGGTACATTTCTCAAGACCATAAAAACTGGATAGAAATTACTAACCGCTATAATAAATAAAATACAGACGTTTAAAATTATCAGTTAATTAATTTTCCATGTTTGTTCAATTGGTCGGATTGGAGAAACATGTTTTCTACTATATACAGAAACGCAATCTAAATTGATTTTTGTACTTTTGTTCAAGATTGCCGTACTCTATACATGGTGGTCCACAAGTTCAAAATTGACAGAATTTTTAATTAACTGCCTTCTCCCTCTGGATTTTACCAATAACAAAGTTCAATAATCATGAACGATAATGCTACGCAATTTTGGGCTCATCCAAGCAGAATCACCCTCACTTTCAAAGGTGCAGTTGAGAAGGAATTTACCTAATGAAAGCATTTCAATAATTGTATTGCGTTCGTATCGTTTGAATTCTGATTTTTCCAGGATTCTCATCCCCCTTATTAGGGTTCTTAAGATCCTAAATGATTCCTTGGCAACTGTTGTCAAGTGCTTCTCATCTTTCAATTACTGGCATTCTGAATTGCAAGTCTGAAAGGTGATAAACATCCCGATTAATTGAACACCCATCGTTTGGATAATCACACCAGAATCAGATAATTCGAATAAAATTAATATTTTACCCAATTCTTAAATTAAACGAGTCCTAATTACATTTGGAAAATGTAATTTGTAGTTAATTAAAATGAAATAAGCAAAAAGACGTAAATGAAGTCGATGATATACATCAATTCTATATTAATTCGGAAATACCTAACGTAATTAATTAAAATTTGATATATTTCACAGCTAAATCGTTTCGAATTGCACACAGAATTATAATTAATGTTATTAATGTTTAGTTCCATCTATCCATTACAAGTCATCGCTGAGTGCATTTATCAATTATAAATAAATAGGTCGTTCGAGGAATCAAAATGAATTTATTTGACGTTATAGAGGGAGGTAATTAAGCGCCCGAGCTAATTAATTAAATTATAGTAAAATAATAAAAATCACTTTTAAGATTGTTCTTTTGATTGTCCTGTTATCAAAGTAAAAGGTAAGGGTAATCTCTAATAAATCATGCAAAATTAAGTTTTAAAACAGAGAATTAATATAGAAAACCGCAACGGAAGATAAAACTAATGAATTTGGTAAAATAATTAATCGGATTGGTGCGTAGCACAGTCGCTAGATTAAAACACAATTAAACAAGATTAAAATAAAATTACAAAACGAAACCTCGTTCCCTTGCAGAGCACGAAATTAATTCATTAGCGGCGCGCTAGGGGCAACGATTAAATAGATAATCTTCATTCATTCTCAACTATTTCATTATGCTACTACACTCACATTAAAGAACAAAATTATAATGATCCATAATCAGTTTGACAATTTGTTTTTTGTATAATATTATAATAGTATCGTCAAACAGGTTTTTCTTTAGCTAATTTTATTAAAAGTGCGATTTTAAAGGCGTTAATTACGACGTAAGAGAAGTAAACCGCTGGTCAAATTAAACAACTTGGGATCATGAGTTATTGCAATAAATTACGCCTTTTATTATTAAATTACGGTGTACTGAATTCAACTGACAAGGTCAAAAAATACCATGACATTTGTAATGATACCTTAACCATTGTTGCCGTACAATTATTACAATAATTTCAACATAAAAATAACTAAACAAATAATTAACTATGTTTCAATTATTGAAAAATAAATAACAGTTCATAATTACAAAATATTTTTCTATTATTAATTAGGTACCTACACCTGCTTGAAAAATAAAAACGTTAGTGTATAACCGACACATTTAGATCACGTGTTGGAAGTTTAGGGGGGGGGGGCAGTC
The DNA here is from genome assembly GCA_905340355.1 of Rhagonycha fulva. Classification (NCBI taxonomy): domain Eukaryota; kingdom Metazoa; phylum Arthropoda; class Insecta; order Coleoptera; family Cantharidae; genus Rhagonycha; species Rhagonycha fulva. The sequence goes on from HG996556.1 coordinate 46,024,003, forward strand.
GCCAATATTTTAGTGTGAAATATTATAACCGGAATTCTTTGGGGGGGGGGGGGCAATTGTGCATCGTTTCTCCAAATGCAATGTAGGATAAACCTGCCTTGTTTCATTTGGGCAACGCCACTGCCTATATGAAGACTCCCAAGTATAGTACTTTTCATATATTAAATAATACAGAGTAATTCGCTTATAATAGACTTCAAAAGAGATCCAAGCATTAGTTCATTATACGCGAAACATAAAAAAGTGAGGAAGTTGAAACCCAAAAAAGTATTTGGCAAGAGGAGAATTGGAAGGAGAACAATTCTGTGGTGGAAGAATCCAGGATATGATTTGACATGACAACCGTACAACTATTTCAGACGGCGCGGCGGTCAATAACAACAAGTTAGTTGTTATCAAATAGTACTGCTAATACGGTGAGGGTCGATAAGTTGAGAGTCCAGTGTTAACTCGAGATAATTCAGGTTATAATAATTATGGTAATTGATCAACATTCTGCCATCTTCTGACAGTTCCTGTCAAGCTTCCTATCCATTCCGGATATTGGTAACCATCATCTCCTTGTGAAATCATCAAGGTTTTCTAGAAGTAAAACAAGTAACTAAATATTTCAGGTGAAGTATTTCAAAACAAAGTGAATATGTTTATAATAGTTTTGGTATCTTATTAAACGGTGCATTAATTCTATGGAATATTTACATCTTTTACACTCTCATACCAAATGAAATATTGATACATAGTTGTTGATTTATCAACTTTTATCTTCAGTTTTGGTCACCCACGTTAAATTATCGATACCTGAATTGGTATTAAGAATGATTACAAATATTATCATAGATTATAGTCCATTTCAGATCTATAATTTCTGTCAATGTCGACAAATTATCTCTTGAATGAAAAAATTTTCATTTGACCCAAATTTCTCTTTTACTTTTTGGGTCAAACAACAGTTTTTTTTAGAACCTTAAAAATCAAACTTTTTGGGAAAATTGTCGTCATTTTTTCATTAATCAAAATTTCGCTAAACTCTTTGTTCACAAGCTCCGGATAAGAATATACTAAATCTTTTTGTTTTTTTTATTTCAGATGAACCGTTCCAAAGTTATCATGGTCCCCGCAAGTCATGATAAAAAAGTATTTTGGAGCAACGGTCATACTTGCCTCCAGTTATCAAAGATTTTCTCATCAAAAAATGTATGCAAGTAAAATCCCTTAATTTTCCCGCTTTATGTTACCAATAGTAAATGTATGAATATTTGAAAAAATAACCTACATATAAGTAGGAGTAATAGCCTGATGGAGTTCTCAAATTGTTCGAGCAGATGGCCACATTGGAACACCAAAGTGAAATATCTGATAATGTTTATTATTATGAAGATCTAAACTCAGTGCGGCCTTCAGGCCGCACAACCTGTGCAATTTAGTTATAAATTATAACTTATTTGGGGTATGGTGAGAAATACAATCATTTCACGTGATTAACGTCAATGCATGCCATCAAATACTATAATTTAAAAAACTTTTTATCAAAGCATCTGTGGTTCGGATAAATCTAGTCATATTCCATCCGTGGGCTATAGATGGAAGACCCTGTATAAGAAGACGAATGAATAAAATGTTATATGTAGGTACATGTATCAGAAAAATGTATGTCCAAAATGCAAATCGAATCAAATATTTTTCATTATTAGTTCTTGGTATATTTCCATATTATTATAATGTTAAATCGTCCTATTTATTTATCTGAAAGAACGCAAATGAAATCATACTAAGGCAGATTAAACTTTCAGTTTATTTTTGATGCAACGCAAATTGAGACCTTGTGACCGAGTGGTATTTTATCTGCACTGAATGCTATCATAAGTATCGACAGATACCGTAATCTGGGGCTACTTGGTCAGTCATGACAGATTTTTTATTAAATCATTATGTTTTTATTCTTTTTCTTTCCCTTATGATTTTATCTTGACATAATATAATAACTGTTATACCTATATGAAGGGATTAAAGCATTCTAACTTCATTACTTGAACTGCCAAGATGTACCTAGTAAAAATATTATTTTTAATTGATACCTTTTTTCAAGAATTCTAGTCCCTTCCTTAGGTTAGCGTTGGTGTTTGATATTTATTTGGTAAAAACAGCACCTTTTCTCCAAAATTCCTGTCACTTCCTTAGGTTAGTGTCTTTTGGTACTTATTTAGAAAAAAAACTGCCCTGTTTCAAAAATTCCGGTCTCCTCCTCAGGTTAGTGTTGCTTTTTGATATTTATTTAGTAAAACACCATCAAAGCAACACCAATTCACCATTCTCTCGGTACGTGTAATTTACATTAGTCTTCCCATGTAGCAAAAGTATTGGTGCAATATTGTACCAATGCGCCAATAAGGACGAAATTTACATAAAAAATGTAATCTTTAAAATCGATTATTGGCTAAACTAATCGATATTTGACATTCATCCTCATCTTAAACGCTTCATTTTAATGATTTCTATTAGTTTTCTTTGAGTTTTTATTAATAAATTTAATATCTTCTGTACCGGTTTAGCAAGCAGTCCCCAAAATTTTCTCAGTTCAAATTTCATCCGATACAAGTCATGTTTGTTAAGACAAGTATAGGAAAATGATGAAAATAACACTCCCAGAAAAGATTTTCTCATTAAATACAAATATTTCAACAATAATTACCATTTAAAAAAATTTAAGGTGGAACTTTCTTTTTCCCATTATCACAACATAATATGAATCCGTACCAAATACTGAAAGTTTAATAATTGTAAATTTCACTTTTTAGTTGCTCTTTTGCCATAAGAGTCGATATGAATTTGAAACTTTTATTTGTGGTTGGAGATAAAACATTTTTGCGTTATCCATAAAAAGGAATACTTTGAAAGTTTCAAGTTCCAATATTTTTCAACGCAAATTTTTCCTTCTAGGTTATTGGAACCAAAATATTACTGTAAAGATAGCTCGAGGCTATTAAATCACCCCGAACTTGACCCTGACAATTTGATAATGTAATAACTAGTCTCGACTGCTTATCCGTGTACTATGATTTGGATACCACGTTATGCTAATTGTAAGTAAAAGTTTGGTGTCTCTGTAATGATTTATGGTTCTAATTTTTATTTGAGATTTTAACAGCGGTCCATTAGAAATTTTCCGCATTCAAACTTGGTCAGTCCGCTGGAAGAAGAGGGGAGGGGTTCCTTAATTTATTTATTATTTCATTGCATGACTATCACAGTAAAATTCAACTATTAAATCGATAAATTATATCAAAACATATCAATTTACCATTCAAACTTGATATAGATATTCAAAGTCAAAATGGATGATAACTTACGCAATTAAAGATAAAAAGATTTGAATAATTTATGGTGTGAGAAACAAATTTTAAAATTCGCGATCCTCGATAAAACCGACTGGTCCTTGAAAAACATTCATCTGATTAAAGAAATCAAAGTTTTAATTACTTAATCAAATTAATGGTTCAAACAAATTGGGTTAATCGTCATAAATTTTAATAAACCAAATGGTTTTATTATTATTTTATTGTATTTTTGGTCCGTAATCAAAATTTGAGTTCAACAAACTTCATTATTAAAATAAATAAAAAATTATATAGTGGTAACGAAATTATCTTTCACTTTTTATCAAAACATTTTTTAAAATAATTAAATAATCTAATTTCAAATTTTAATTTGTTAATTAGCACGGTGATGGTAATCAATTTTGTTTTTGCAAACATTCCCATGTTGCCTGGAGATAAGATCAAGAAAATAAGTTAAATTGTTAATAACTAAATAATAAAAATTTTAGTTAGCAAATTACGGTCTAGTTTTAAGCACATAATGATAGCTAATGATGTTCAAGTGGATAGATGTTTTCATAACTACAGGTGTTGCTATTAAATGTAGCAATTTTTCTCGCTGTAATGACAAGATTTCACCGACAAGTATTTAGAGAGCTAATGGCCATTTTACGATGTAACTAAAGAGATGAAAATTGTTGCGTTATAAACGAGTACGTATTGATTGTTTTTCAAAAAAAAAAAAAGTTCGAATGGTATGTTGAATGATTATTTCAGCTGCGAACTTTTTCTCATGATTATACGCTTTACATATTTCATAACTGGGTTTCTCTGACACAATAATTTTGATTAATTACTCGCCTCGTGAAAATTTCAAGAAGATACTTTTGGTTGGCAAGATGAACAAATTTGAGAGTTACAAATAGTTTGCTTATAAAATATCAACGTCAAGAGATTCTGTCACGATACCTGTTTGAAAAGAAAAAAAGTTGTTGTGTAAGTATTTTCAAGGCTATAAAATAAGTCAATATCCTCATTAATAACTTGACAGCGCATTATCTTAAAATATTCCTTATACTAAATTTAGTAAGTAATAAAGAATAGAAAAAAACAATCTAATAATAAACCACGTCACAAGATTCTCGGATAAGAGCACACATTCAACAAAATAATTTACCATGAACGGAAATAATTGACTGTATTTAATACGATAATTGATAAATATATCTTTTCCAACCTTCTGTGCAATAATTGTGAGCGAGGTTCCAAGAGGACGATGACCATGTAACACTTAACATTTCGACAACAAAAAAGAGCAAATATTTGATTGATACTACCAAAATTTTGACGTGGCGGAAAGTAAAATTATTTTAAAAAATTATATCAAGAACAACGACCACCTGCCGTTTAAGCGTCAGTATAATTATCAAAAATTTGCATGAAAGGTCACTATACTTTGCGTTTGGAAAAATAAATTAGTAAGTAGCAGAACAGGTGCTTATTTGTGCTTCCAAAATAAAGTTTCAAAGTCAAGGTCCAAAGAATAAAAATCAGTCGCAATTGCTTGAAAAATTAATTTTGACGAGCTACTTTAATTGGTCAAACTTTAACACGAAAACCTTGGAATATTTGCAATTCATTTTGAATACTTAAAAACACGATCCCATCAAATGATATATGAATTTCATTAAATTTAAAAATAGCCAAACAGTTCCAAAAGAATACACACATTAACAACATAGCACATAATCAATTCAATGTACAAAATATACCATATAAGGACACGAGTTCAATAATAAATCGTTTACTGTTTGGCTATAACTTATTAATACATGGCAATAAAATTGTGCGTTGAAATCTCACAGCACCTCGTAAACGTAAAACATTTGAGAAAACGTAAAAATCTGAAATATTAATAAAAAATAATTAGGTGCAGTAACAATTTCCTCCATAAACTCCTTAACACTTTCAGACCCATTAAAATAATAATAAGGGTGGACCATAAGTCAAAAACACGCAACCAGCAAACCACACGAACGTGACCAGACCCCCTATCTGAAAAAGCAGATAAAATCTGTTGTCCAATACGCTATTACACCGGCTGACCTATAGAGCAATTCATTAGCATGTATTTTTAAGCTAATGGCTTGTTTCAACGAAACTCTTCCAATAGACACAAACGCACCACACGACACGAAGAAAAATAAATATTGATACCACTACTTAGTTGTTTGTATTCGAATTATGCTTGTATTTCTACAACTAATAAAAATTTCAAATACAGTGAAAACATAATAAATATTTAATCACACGAGTGTGAATAACACCTTTCCCATCATCCATCGTATCGCCGGTTATTTTCCCTTTCAAACCAAAAAAACATGAATCACACCTTGAAGCCACTACACCACCCCATACTCGACTTCCTGATCATGCCTTCCTACATTTCCTGTTTTCCAACACGAAAATGTACGAATGTAAACACTTGGTAGTTTTTCGTAGATATCTGAATCAATAAGGGAAATTTTAACCTTATATAACGCTTGCCTGACCACAAAGGTTTGTTTTATTGTCGAGAGAAAGTGCATTACAAATATTCAATAAAAGGATACAAAAGAAAAGGTTAGGGATTAGAACCTCAGATGCTCCGATTCAATTTTTGCATTTTTAAGGTGGCGGTTGAAATTTATCAATATCAGCAGGCCAAAACAAAAGTTTAATATTTTGTTAAGTTTAAAATCTAAACGAACGCAATAACTGAAAACTAACGACCTTTTTTAGGGGGAGCATAAATTTATTATTCTAGAAAATTAATATTCACTTGGAAGTAAAAGTGACGATGCAAAAAGCGAAGAGCGTTCGTAGGGCGAGACGTATCTGAGGTTTCGCTATCGAAACAATTGGGGAGCTTTTTTAAGGGGCGTTTAACATTAAATATGGAACGTAGGCTATTTCAAAATGAGTTATCTCAGCTGAAAATTCAATTCGGTCGGTCAATTTATTTAACATTCAGCGATACTATGTCGTGGATTTCTAACTCAACAAAATCTAAACATGAAATAGTTTTGAACTTCTGGAATTTCAAGTTGCACCACACTCTAACTTCTTCATAATTATGTTTTGCAAAAACATTGCAAAAAAAATCAGGTTAGAATGAAATTGACTGATACGATTTAGAAAGTTTTATGATTCCAGCATCAGCATACATACGTACGTACATGCTTCGTGATTTAGAATTTAAAAAAAATTGAAGAGTTTGCCTAAAGCGAAGCACGACTGTACATAGTTTAAAATATCATATTCATTTGAGTTTCCAATTGGTAGCAGTTGCACAATTTGGAAAATATATTTATTAAATCCTAAACATATTTTCGTCCAACCATGTGTGGTACGCACTTGGATGGATGACCCGCTCGAGAACACCTTACTTGCTGTCCTTCCTGTCGGAAAAAATTAAGGAATGCTGATGTCCGACGATGGACACCATCACGTCCTGAGTCGGAGTCGAGTGGTAAAATGCGCAGACGATAGTTTTTAGTTTCATTCTTTCCTGTGTTTGAAAAGTTTACGCACGTTGTTTTTATAAAATTATAGTAAAAATAGCACAGGAAGGACTCAAAAAGTTTTGAAACAAACAAAATCCAAATATATAAAAAAAATTAAAATAATTTAAAATTAGTCGTTGCACCCATAAAAATTACAGTAATAGAACAATAATTATAATATTATAATTCATTCATTAAGCTTTTTACGTTCTAAGTAGAACATTGCTTTTCCTTTTTTGGGAATTACAAATTCGATTAGCGGGGTGGATTAGTCCCCATATTACCTATTTTCGATAAATCAATATCTATTTCACCACACCGCGTAGATGTCCACTGAAAGACCGAGCTAAGAAATTCTGTATAGTCCGCGATTTGAACCCAGAATTTCCGCTCTGTATATACTCAACCAGCGGTCACATCACTCCACGGCTGTGGCTAATATTATAATTATAATAATTAAAATTATAATACTGAATATGTCAAATTTACAGAATCGTGGCGGAACACCATTAAGTAATGAGAGTCACATTTCAATCATTTCTGTGACATTTACGGTGTAGTTAATAAAATAATAAATATCTGTGATAAAATGTTAATTGAATATTAATTACTTGATAAAATTGAATGTGATGTGATAGGCAGATTAATCAAAAGTAAACATTGTGTTAAGTTTATTGCAGAACCTGGATCAAAATATTGTTCTACAATTTTTGAATTTTTTTTTTCAAGCCGTTTAAATCACTAAGTAACTAAATGACGAGACCGAACAACTACGACCTTCACACATGGTAACGATCCCCACCCTGTGATGTATGTCAAATACGTCAAACTGGTACCATAGTATTTTCTTTGGAATGAACTGAATTTGTTCGAAGGAGGGAGCATCATTAAACTCCAGTCGATTTTGTATTATACCTCTAAAAACTTGTAAAAATTTCACTGAATTCCTCTATGAAGTCCATCTTAACTTAAATTTTTAAACAAAAAATAGGTGCAGTGAAGAAATACCGAAGATAAAGGTCACCTTGGATTCACTGCTGTAAATAGCACCTTGATTTACGAGACAATTTTTTACTCGATTTCGACATACACGCATTGTAAATGTCACCATATATTTAATATACGATAAATTAAATATAGTCAAGATAAAGAAAATTAATCAAGGAGATGAATTTTTTAGTTCATTGCCTAACGATTTTGCAGGCATATATTTAAAATGAAATACATATATTGAATTACCCATCGATCTTTGGGCTTAGCACCGGAACCAAAATTAATTGAAAACAAAAGTTGAAGCAAAAAGTAATAGCTCTTTATTGCACTAGTCAGAAAAAACTTTTTAATTCAGTACAAAGCGGAAAACTTTTGTGCAAAGCGAAACTGAGTTTTTATACGCGTTTCCTAACAGATTTTTTTTATTTGTTAGTAAAATACAATAAAATGGATTCTGTTTATTAAATAATAAAAATGTTAAATATTTATACCATATTTTTGCATGTCGCTAGTATCCGTTTCAATAAAAATTTCTTTTTGTTTGAGACTAAAATTAAAATGAAGAAATCTGTACGTACATTTGATAGATTGCTCTCTGTTAGTCTCAGAAAAAATCTTAAATTTTGTTTAAATGGGCAAGTGAGAATCTCGTTAATCCATTCAAGCGCGTCATTTTTGTCCAAGCAAGTAATATTCATTTTATATTTTGATTCCAATTTTAAGTTATAGGTTTTCAGTATTTAGTACAGTATTTAGCTCAATATAGAACATCGAAGAAGTAAAATCCGCTTATAATAGACTTCAAAGGAACTAATAATTGGTCCATTATAAGCAAGAGATCATTTTAATTAATATATTAATAAGATGAGTTTAGTTTAAGAATGTAAGAATTCAAGAAGAGGATCTACTACTACAAGGAAGTCCATTATAAGCGGATTACATTGAACTTGAATTGTATATAATTATGAATTTAGAATAGGAACACCCTGTATCGAGACCTACATTTACTATTTCCTTGAGATAAGAAACCGCTTTTATTAATTCAATTATCCAAATGCATTATAATCGTTTATTTTATCACTTATATTATCATTTGCTCTAATAATAGTAGGTACACACCTAAACATACAAATAAAACGACGGAGAATATGGGTGTTACATTGGAAATGAAATAATTGAAGTGATCGTGCAAGTTTAAATGGCGAAGCACTTAGTAACATTTTTACAAATAACGAAATGGTTACAACTGAAATAAAATTTCTTTGTTTGTTTTGTAAATCCAGTACGTACCATACCAAATTAGTTAATCACGTCGAATTGAAGATATAAAAGCTGGACAAGGTCAGAATCGTGTTCCACGTTATTCTATTTGTACAACTGTAAATTTTATTTGTGGTCGTTGTGAAATCGTCCAGCATACATATTAGAAATTAAACCTACAAAAGTTTCCTTTGTAGTGAAATTTATATTTAGAATAAAAAAATATTCCACTTCAAACGCCTGCTGCCTAGCTATAGTCTGCCTTTCTATTTTATCATCAAAAGTTATTTTAGCAAAAGGTAATAAAAAGGTAATGAGGTTGGCAATAACCCCCAATGTTGAAACAAATAAGCCAAAAGATTATTATGTTATAAGTTAATTAAACGAAATGCATTTCAAATCGAGAGTTTGGAAAGTTTGATTAATTTAAGCGCAACTCGCAAAGTTCAGGTGAATTAATTAAAAAGTCATTACGCTTCATTTTCAAATAACGGAACAAATTTATATTATGAAATAAGTTAATTATGATAGAATTTATGTGCAAATGGTTTATTTATTGGATCGTTATAAATAGCAACTCATGATCCTTTAAATAGGAACAAACAAAACAACCGGATTATAAATTGCCGACAGGCTAATAGCGCAAACGCATAAAACTCCTTATAAGATCAATATATTGGTTTGTAAGAGGCTAAATAATGGCGAATAATAGCAGTACAATCAAAGTATGTCAGATTTATCACCATTTAATACTTAAAAAATCTAGACACGACATCTGTTTGCTATTGTGTCCAAAAGTGATCCACGAATTTGATACAAATTTGGGACGTCACAAAGAAACCAACAAAAAGTTGAAAAAAAATCAAAATTTTGTTAGAAAGCAATTTTCTCGCTCAGAAAATCGAGTCAATTAAAGAAACAAAACGACCAATTGAAAGGCAATCTAAATTCCTTGAAAAAACAAAAGGCCCTTGCACAAACGGTCAGCACAAAAGGGAAGAAGAGAACTAATAAAGAAAATGAAGTTAGGAAGTAAGTTAGTGTTGAACTGTTGAACATTTAATGAGACATTTAGTTTGCGACTTGACATTTAGTCCAAAAGTTTACTTTGCAACACCCACGACACAAACTTTATTTTTGCTAAATAAATAACTAATCAATTTTTCATTAGAAACTCTTTGTTTCTTTAATTAAATATTATCTCTTGCGTGCAATTTAAAAAGTAATAAACTCAATCTGGAAGTGACAATGGATTAAGAGTCACCGTGTATATTACCTAAACACAATCGCGATCGAAATTAATTAATGCAAATAGAATTCGTCACGAATAACTTGAAAAACTGGGAGGAGGTGCAGGGAGCTGTTAAAATCTGTGAAAATCCCATAGCTAAAACCACATAAACAATTAATAATAAAGTGGCCGTGAACTGTTTTAGAAGTCTATTGTTAAGTCGAAGAATTAGAACCGCAAACAAAAACCACGAAAATTAAAAATGTAAATGAATTCTCTCAACCATAAAGTTGACAAGCGAATCACTTCTTCCGTTTAAGTTGCAGTCATGTACCCCAAGCTTCATATGACGCCGTTGTAATTTAAGAGTTGATAAATTGCGTGTTTCCACGAGGCAAAAGGTAGCTTGATCGATAACTCTGCACAAAGTTTTTCTTAACACAATGAACAGGAACGAAAAGGAAATAAGGGAAATTAGCATACGCGGTCAGTGTAGGTATATGCCGGTGGTGATGGTGAATCAAGTTATCAGATCGGTCATGAAAGAAATCGAGCAGGCGCTACCTAAAATTACAGAAATCTAAAGGGGTAGATAGTATAAGCCTGGTAATAATAAACCACAAAATAATGAATGCGCGTTTCGAGTTGCGTGACTTGCGTTAAAAAAGTTATTGTGTAAATCAAACGACTTGCAAAATTTAATTAGGCATTTTAATAGCTTTCGGCACAAACATTCACTGTTGTTAATTTTTAAAACCACACCGATTTTCTTAATTAACTGTCCGTCCATTAGACGCTTAACAACTCCATTCAAAACTGGAAAGGAACAAAATGGATCAAAACCAATCAAATTGGATTTCCTTACCAGAAACAGGTCTTGCACAACATGAACAACCTTCCTGGTCTAGAAACTATAAAGGTCATCCAAACTTGGTCAAGGATAAAGAGTTGACGATGAGATGATTCCACGTTGGAAGAAGATAGGAAAAAATTACCAAACGAAATCAGAAAAAGCCAAATCGAAAATGAAGCAAATGCGTAACTGAAGAGAAGATTATGATGAAGCAAGTAATTTCTATCAATTAACATTCATCAGTGCGGGTAATAAATAAAATTAAACAACCAAGATTACACCAAGTAACCTTGATGAATTATTTAACAAACCTGAAAATGAACGAGTGAATTAGTTTGCCGCATTCAAAATTTCACTTGGCCTAATTGACCTTTCATTTCGGGTTTTTGAGAAAAAACACAAAACAAAACTGATAACCGAAAAAAGAAATAAATACATCTGAATTCCAGTTAAATTTCATTATCGAACTTGGGTTAATAAAAAATTTGTTGTAGTCGAGTTAAATTGATAATTAGTCTCGGTTGGTAATCAATAAAACATCAGGACACAAACAGCGACAGTCAATAATTTCAAAACCACTTTTTACCCTCTTTTATAGAAACAGGTATTGTATTATAAATATTTAATTTACATTGTAACAAGAAATATTTTTTGTAACGTTGGAGAAAACCCACGCTTTGTCCGACTAATTGATAATTCGAAAGTACAATAATTCTAATTGCATCAGAAATCAATCTACGATCTGTCAATAAAAAGAAAGTAAAAGTTGCGGCGTTATGTAACCTCGTCGAATTTCATTTTTCTGTCGAATTAACAAAAAAGGGCCAAGTACCATTTTTGGCCCATTTTGGAGTTCGCTTGGCTAAACTATACGCTCCGCAAGAAAAAGTAGTACCCGTATATAATTATCTCGACGGTTTACAGGTATTTTAAGTTATGATCTGTTGTAAATGGATTGCTCTACACTTTGGTGTGGTTTTTATGCAAATTAAAAAATAAATTGTTTTTGATTATCGACAAGTTTGAATAAAAGTGTGGGCCACTACTTGGAGTTCTTCAGGTAGTTACTGCTTTTTGTCAAGTGTTTACGTGTCAGGTGAAGTAAGTCATTAACAATTTTGTGGTTCTTTTAACACTGAAAATATTGTGTCAATTATACACCCGAAATGTCGGACATATTAATTTTTATTGTCTTTATTGACCACTTTTCTGAACTAATTAAAATACTCTATACAAATGGAATGCCATCTAATTAATAACTATGTATATTTTTTATACAAATTGGAAGTTCAACTGTTCTGAACATGTAATTATTTTCATTTTATAATTTATTCATTTGTTCTTTTTGAACTACCAACAGACATTTCTCTTAATAGGTTGGTATATCTTTATTATCGTTCTTGAATATTTTTACTCTCTTACTTATTTCCATTTTATACCCTTGATAATGGATAAATAAATATTCCAAATGTAGGATCAATTGATTACTATTGTCTTTATTAACCACTTCCCCCACTAAATAATCACATTCGTACAAATTGGTAATTATTTCATTTTATAATTCAATTTTACTTCCAGAACTAATAGGCGTTTCTCCCAATAGGTTGGTATATCTTTACTAGTGCCTTTCAATTTTTTGTTACTTATTATTATTTTATAGCCTTAATAATGGGTAATAAAACATCCGAAACTGGATAAATTGATTATTGTCTTTATTAACCACTTTATTAACCACAAACGGAATGCCAACTAATTAATAACTCCATTCAAACAAATTGGAAGTTCGACCATTCGAAACATGTAATTATTTACATTCAGCTAAAAAATATAATTGCTCAATTTTTCAAAAGCCAAAAGCGATACTCCAAAAACTCAAGATGTTACGTTTACTATTTTTAAAATGCTAATGAATAACCAGAAATTCTATGAATGAACGAATTCTTTACATTTTTGTATTTAGTGGTTTTAAATACTGTCCCAAGTGCAAATGCAGAACCAGACGGCGCCGGAATCAAAAAACACATGCGTGATGAACCACAAAAATTTCAAGTGTTAAGAAAATTATCTGACTCACTTTTTTCTGCAAAAAGTTGAATATGCGCGCATTCGTTTAAGTAAATTAATTACATATCTTGTTGTCCGACATATCTGCTCATAATATCGTTGCCGAGGTGCTCGGACTGGTAAGCAAAAGAAAAAAGAAGCAGTCTGTACGACTTTTATTTATAGTCGATGCTTAACCGAATAAGGGAAGACCAGCTACAGTTGCAAACGAATTTTTTTCTTACTCATTCTATCGCCTTAACCGAGAAAATTATTTTCAGTCATCAATTTCATTCGGGAAGTTTTCTTGTGCAATCAGTTCTAATTGAAAATGGCGTGGTTTAAACTTTAAAGTAAACCGCTTCGATCTAAATTCTCATATTTGATTGAAATTCAAACAAGGCGTATGCAAATTTAGCGGCAAAGTGAGGCACTTTAGTAATCAATAAGGGACCAACTTATTTTAAAACTAAAACTGACAAAATTTCTGTTTTTTGAGCAACGTATGGGTCAAGTGGGAAAGACCAGACAAACTCGAAGTGCAGACTTGCTTCATGAATAAAACATTCCCTTGCTATTATTATTATCATAATCATAACACGAGTTGAAAATTATCGTGCAACAAATTGTGGATAAAAATCACGACCGTTCAGAAAGTCAACGGTTAAACCACGAGTATACACAATTTGAGAGAAGAGAATTTCTGATATTTTTGATTCCACTTTTGCTCTTGTAAATTTTAATTGTTACAAAACATACAATCTAAAAAGCCAATTAAAATTGTTTGAAGATCAAAGCCGAGTTTGTTCCAGAATGTCAAAAACTGTCCACAGATTGAATTTTTGTTAGAACTTTTTTAATGCCGCAATAATCTGCACTCGAATGAAATACATTTTGTACAAAATAAAATGATACAATCCAATTACTGGTGGTTTAGAAGCTCGTGCCAATTTAGTAGATCAATCGTTAGCGACACGTTTGTTAATGGTGGATTCCGGGAGCAAGAGAATTAGCGCCAGTTTGATGTATCACAACGATTGTAATCGGTAAGCTAAAACATACAAAGAACATTCAAAATATTTAAATAAAACGAAATTAATTCTTGTTTGCCTTGAAAGTTTAAATGTGGTCCAATTGAAACAAAATATTTAAACCACAATCAGAAGCTTAATCAGGTTACCCTGAATAGCAATGAAAAACCATAATGGACTTAGTAAATCAGTTACCCCAGTTAAGGTCAAATATAAACAGGATTATAAGACCAGTAAAACAACAACGGTGGTCACCCAAAGGCGGTGTAACGAATCCTAAGAGAAACTCTGTGACCTACGGCAGTAAATAATGCAATAAAAAGAAAGAGTTGTGGAAAATACAAGCAAAATGATATTGTAGACGGTAGAAACATTGCAGTTTATTCCAGGACGTTTTCCTTATTGATTTTAATATTGCGGATAAAATTCTTTATTATTTTAAAAACCTCCTTTTCAAATGTGAACATAAAATTTACATTGGCTAGTTTTTTAACCCCTTGTTTTAAATAACGGAAGAAATAAAATAAGGGCGTAGTAGAAAAAAAATCAAAGAAGCCTGACGTATATCTTGCGTGCACCCCATATGCGTGTCAGGTGTAATAGGGGGTCTTATCACGAATCCTTTTTACTTAGTTTGTCACACCGTACCGTACCTACCCTATAATAAAATGATTCATTGTGTAGTCAAATTTCCTATGATAAAAGAAAATTACACTTTTAAAATCCACTTTTCTCGAAAAAAAAAATTACTTCATTCTCTTTTCATGTTTATTGATCATAATTAGGCTTCTGTTATACGCAATTGCATAATTTTCTTGATTGTTGATACATATCAACCTGAAGTATGGCGTTACATATAAAGTTACCCTATTGAAAAATTGCATAATATTTTAATTATTTTACATAATATACGCTCTCGTGTAAACCTGCTCCGTAATTAACATTTTAATGGATTTATTATTTAATGAAACACAAACGCATTAACATATTATTATTTAAATGTGTGATCAAAAATCGTTTGAGAGGCCCAAACTTTTCTCCCAGCCTTTGGTTCGTCTCAATCTCAAGTAGTAATTGGAGGACAACCAGTCTGCCCGGAAGCTCTTCGATGGAGTTCACAAATCTGAGAAACCCTCCATAAATTAAAAGACAAAAAATATAAATGAACGTGATAAATACGTCGAAAGAGTTGGAGTAAGTTTTTTACTACAAGAATGAGAGTCGTAAATCCTGAAAACAGGTCTAAAGCGAAGAAGAAGCGACATATGCCAAGTTGTCACTGGAATAAAGCGACAATGCAACAAAGATTAACCTTTTACGTATTCATGAATACTTCCACACATCAAAATTGTTGAAGAATGTCTCAAAAGTTTTGGGTTAGCGGCCCACGTAAACTTTTCAATTTATCCTAGATTTTTGAGAAACGTTTAACTTCTACTGGATGAGCAATTCCTCAATGTAATTTTATTGATGAATCCGTCAATACCAATGTAGCAATTTGTTCAGAGGAGAAGTAATTACAAAATCTTGAGGGGGTAAAAAACGTTTTCTGCCTACCATCACGGGTATTTCCGTTGTGTCAATATGACATGCCTCAAGTGCATTTCCTTTAGGATCCTTAGTTTCATTTTTGTGTCTCACCTGGAAGCATCGTTAAGCTGAGTAGACACTAGTCGCTAGGCTAAAAAAATTTCATAAAATTGATTTAAGTTTCACACAATTAAGCTCAGGAGGCACCGGTTGATAAGGTAATATTTACATTCAACTTGGGTTTATAGAAAATTAGTTTGCCAATAAACAATTTAAATGCACAACTAAAGTATACTAAAAAATTATTTTATAATAACAGAAAGCCTTAAAAATAAATTTCACCCAGTAAAACCAATATTAATTATAACTCCGTTTTTAACACATTCCATGGTCAATGAATAACAATAATTACTAACAAAAAAGCATCTACAATTCTTTGTTTTCAAATTGTTGAAAAATATGGTGAAGAATTTTTTCAGGTTTAATGAAAATGCTACAATAGCAATTGTTTCTTTTTGCGATGGTAAAGAGGTGTGATTATAAAAGTACAAAAGACTGCGGATATTTTTGAATAAGAATTTTAATTGCAGCAATTAGGTAAAACAAAATTTTAATTATTATCTTGAAAATGTGCGATTCTTAAATATTATGTCAACGGGTTATTTGAAAAGAATAGTTGATAATGACTTATTTAAGAGTAAAATGCACGGATTTGATTGATGTTTTTTAGATAAATTTTAAAATTATATGGAAATATTGAATTAGTCTGAATCTTTGAGATTTTGGTTAAAGTATAAACGAAATGGTTATATCGTACCCTACATTTTCAACATACACGTTATCTTTGTCTTTAGATGTGCACAACACATGACTTTCCCATTTACTAGATTTAATTATCTTCTATAATATAATGATAATTGCATCTGTTTAAACACTCCAATATACCATTTATTTAAAAAAACTATTTCAATGAAATTACATATTAAAACTAAACTTAAAAGCCTGGAATCTCGTTAATCCATTCATGCGTTCACTAAAAACTAGAAGGAATGAGGTAAACAACATATTCCAGAAACCATGTGTACTGAAGCAAACTAGCTCAATGTACTCCGCCCATACTGAGATGTTAGATGGATTGTGAGGTGGAGACCCGTCAACCAGATCTCGAAAATTACCTCGGTCACCAACAGTGTAAATGTCCACTGAAAGGTCAAGATTTAAAAAATTCTATTTGGTTCTATTCTAGAGCCGCCCTCGTTCTACGTCCCCCCCCACTCCTCGAGAGGAATGAGGTAACAAAAGAGTTCTCAACAAAAATTCAATCAGCTCTTTCGACAGCTGCTTCAAACTAATATAATACAAATTATTATCAAACTTAATAATAAAATATTCCAATGTAATTAAAATGTTAAATAATTAACTCGTTGATATTAAATAATATTAAAACTTTAAAATATCGAGTTATTTAAAACTTAAAAATCAATTAAAATATTTATTGAGCTTTCAGATGATTATTTCATCCGTCATCAGAATAAGATTTAAAAAAAAATTATAAAATTATTTTAATTGATTTTTAATTTTTAAATAACTCGATATTTTAAAGTTTTAATATTATTCAATGTAATTAAACACTCTCACTATTGCAAAATATATTAATTAATGATGAAGTTTCTTTTCCATTCATATCATACATCAAATGCGGTGACATCTTTTGTCAGCGAAAGATAATAAAAAGATATCAAATCTATTATAAGCGGATTATACTGTACAAATACATCATATTATATTTTAAAGAAGAGTAGAAACATTGAATTATCGAATGTATCTATTAAAAATAAAATTATTACATTGTTGAAATAGGGGACCTAATGTTTATCACCTCCTAATAACTAATGTTAGACAAGGAATTCGACCAGGGATGGCAAATAGGATGTGTTCAATATACCAAATTAAGACATAAGTTCAAAGTTTTTCTCATGAAACCTACAGTGTGTCTGTTATACATTGAAGCGTCATCTATTTGCAAATTCAAACTTTCTCTTTTCTCACTGATTCATTTAATTGAAAGTAACTGAGAAGCCACCCCCGGATCTAGGGAGGAGATCGGCCCTTAAACTTATTAGATCTTCAAACCCAAATACTGGAGAAAAAAGGCGCCAATGTCAAGTTCTTGCCCCGATTTGGAAAAATTGTAAATCCGGGGCTGCTGGGAACCCAACTGGGAAGGTATAAACTAGACAAACTTATTAATGTACCTAATTTAGTTGTAATAGTAAAATCGTTTCGGTATTTCCATATCAGCAAGCTCATATTAAAAAATGAATCGGTGTCCGCTCAGCTTAAATCAGGTATATATCTTTACCAAAGTTTGATTTCAGTTAATTGCTTTTTCTATTTCAAAGTAGCTTTATAACGAGATAAGCTCGACTGGTAAATCTCCAACAACTTTTCATCCGATTGAAGGTCGACATTTTGGGTCTGTTTTCGTGTAGTTGTATACTTAGCTTTGCAAATTTTGATGATACAAATCCACCCTTCGTCGGATAAAAAACACTAAAAAGGGGACTATAAAATACCTTGTTGACATTTTTTAAGATAAAAAATCCCAAAATAAGAGAAAAAAACCTCATGTGCCTACCTGAACCACAAATATAGGTCAGGTACTTCGAAAATACTTTAACAATCTCATATTCGTCGTTACATTTTTAAGTGTAGGTATCAAAATTCTATTCAACGATGATCCTACCAGTTAGATATCAAATGTATTCAGGGCTAAATCAGAGGGGAAGCTGTTTGCTTAATTTTCGATTCAAAAAACGTGAACTAGAATAAACGGGTCTCGTTAAAACCTATTTTCTTGTTGAAACGCTACCCCACGATTTAAGTTATTGCATAATTTATTTATAAAAAAGTTTTAATGGAGTTTAAAAAACTCGAAATTGAATTAATCGCTTCCCAAAAATAAATTTGTAACGTAGCGTCTTAATTTTTGATAGCATTTCTGGAATATCGGTTTTGGAGAACTTAATTTGCATATCAAGGTTTGGTAAAATTTTTCAATCTGATTAGTTTGGTGAAATGTTGTGTTGAAATTTGTAAATGGATCAATTTTGTCTCTGCCTTTAGGCATTAAATTTGTGCTTGTAATTGATGTAGAAAATGTCAAGGGAAGTTGGCTGAAAATTTAAAATATTGAAACCGCCTCCATTTAGATTAAACAACACCAAAACGATTCTCCGGGCAATTTTCAATTTATGTTGTCGGCACTGAAGAATAGCATCAAGATAATTTTAGTAATTTATTCTAATGAATAATTTGTAATGCAATAAAACTTCTTCTTTTTATATGTAAAGGTAATAAAAACCAGCAGTGTGGTGTTAAGCATATACTGGCAGGCTAGGAAGCGGAAAACCGCAGTTCTATTCCTAGTCGCGCCACATACACTGCTGGGAAATCGGAGGTAGTACAATGGGCCCGGTTTAGAGGCCTAAGTGCGTGCAAGCTTGTCTTGCCCTCCACAGTAAAATCCAATCCAAAAAAGGTAATAAATAAACAAATCGAGGACACTAAGCTTGTATGTACGGTTTACAATAGATCACATTATGTGACCCAATCAAGTTTTCAAAAAGCTATAGGATTAACAAATTGGTGGCCGATAATTTAAATCAAGAAAGTGGTTCACCTTCGAAGTATTCCCAAGATTTAGCAACAAACTGATTTATTATGCGAATTTTTCTTAACAGCAAAAGTTAATTTAATTATGACTTATTTTAAAAGCCTGTTTAGTATTTTTATTTTATACGTGACTTCACTGGTGGTCTCTATATGGAAGAACGGCCATCCATTCGGATGGATGCCTAAGTAATTCCCCTAACAAGAAGTGTATATCAATCCTGCCCTAAGGTGACTTTTCTTTCCTGTTCATGAAACCAATCATTTTAATTATGAAAACAATTTCATCAATTAACAGGATTTAAAAAAAAGAACGAACTAATTTCAACTTGAAAAAAAGAAAGCGATTTGTGCGGTCGAATTAACTTTCTCTATGAGAAAATACAAAGCGACATTAAAAGAGAAATCCAAAACGTTTTTCGACACGTAATGGCCAATAAAAACTAAGCCTGATCCCCTGAAGTTCAAAAACGAGTTAAAATAGTTTAATAAGCCACTTAAAATAAACGTCCAACAAGTAAAAATTGTAACTTCCCTTATTTTTGTAGCAGTGATTTATTCCGTATTTCAGAAAACCTAAACTTGAGGTTACGCTTCATTTAAAAATCTTGTGATGCAATACGAACTTACAAGGTTTTTAAACGAACAAAACAATTTTATGACAGGGAAAAGCTCTTTGTACTTGACAATTAAAAACGACTATGCGTAGTCCAAAAATCTTTTAGATCCTTTCTTCCAATTGTAGAACTAATAATTACTTTGTAAGTCGAATAATACTGTAATAAATTTACTGGGAAATTCGTAAACTTGACTCGAATATCTAACAGCCAGCAAGTGAAAGATTTATGAGCGGCTTTAACACAAACGGTTGCGAATACTTCAGCCCCTAAAAGCAGCTGAGCTGGGAAATGTGAAGGTTGCTTGGTAAATCCGTACCGATGCAGACATTGTGACCCGGAAATCCCGATTAGAGCATAACCGAATCCCTTTGGGTGATTGAAAATAAAAGAATAAAAAGACTAACCGAATATTTAATTCCTTTAGGATCACAAATTTGCATTCCATTCCATTTTTATCACTACAAACTGTTTATTAAAAAAATAAACAGTTGCGATAATTAACAAATTTTAAGCTGCATTCACAATCTTAAAATGCAGTTGGACATGTTAAAAATTTCATTCCGCACACAAATTTTGCCCGATTCAATTTATTCGACATAAAAGTCAGAGCGATTTATGAATAGGAATCTCCTAAGCTAAGGTACAGGAAAACATGAAGGAGATCATCAAAGTTATATTACGAAGTTTATGATTTAAAAATAAAGCACACACATGTTCAATATAAAAAATTATTTATCACATTAAAAGAGTTCCTATTTTAATATAGTACCACATAACAGAAGTTTCAATGTTATATGTACACAGTATATCTATCATCAATTCAATTGCCCCCTCCCCACAACATTTTCTGAATATAGAACAAAAATATTTTACCCATAACTTTTGCTCCAATATATTTGAAGGTTAACCGATGAAGCATGTTATTCTAAGAAATTGAGTTTAACTAAATGCATATGCCAATAAATTAATAAATTGTATGGTTGGATAATAATCAATGTATTAGTCATATAGTGAGTGATCCTTTTCACCTATCTTTTTTGGTGTTTCATTGTTTTAGTGCACCTAAAATTTAATTAATGAGCAATATTTAAAAAATTTGATTGGATTCCATTGTATTGATATCATAATATAAAATGGATTTGATAAGAACCATGCCCATATCAATATATCATTGTGTACTGTATAATACATTGTAGCATACCTAAATATACTATTACGTTGGATAATACTATAATATTCTGAATATATCAATTTATTATTTCAGTACAGTAAAATGTGGACAATGCCAATATTGAAATTCTATATAATAATATAACAAAAAAAAAACCTGCGCAACTTGCTCGGAGTTACGTGAATATTCTATAAATCACCTCGGTTACATCAGATTTTACCACATACACCATTACATCAAAAGCTATGAAAAAAAGTTGGTCGTGACCTTTGTGTTAAATGATACGTAACATGATCTTGACCATTTAGTTATCCAGATGACCATGATACTGCTATAGAAATAAAAACAAGAAAAACATTTATACATACCTAATGTAGACTACGACGTTATTGTTAACCAGTCTTTTCCATCCGAACGGAACACTAACAAAATTAGGTTGGAGTCCCGAAACGGTCCTAACGAGTGATGCTGCAGGAGACGGAGTTTGTGGCCCGACTGCTAGCACCACTCCACTTGAACGCATGTTAACACTACCATCGTATACGACCATTTCGGTACCTTGGGGTTGAACTACTACAAGGCCTTCATCTGCAGAACTCAAACTACTACAACTTGATTCTGCCGTTTCTGATCGCACTGAATCACATCTTACACTTTGAGAAGAACCCTCACCACCCATAACACTCACATAACCAGAGTCTGCCGAGGAGTATCCTTCACGATTATCACATTCTTCGCGCACCTTAATCTCCAGACGATTAGGCCCAGCCTGCCTATTATCGCCAGATATAATTTCTACATTATTTCCGCCGTAATTTATGTTTTTAATTGGTGTGCCCGGAAAATTACTTTGATTTAAAATAACACTATTATTTACATTAATATTTTGATATCCAGGGATATTTGTAGTAGAAGACTGTGGAAATCCATTAGGAGATATCACAGTGTGGGCATTATTTGTAAAGTAGCCAGCCGATCCGTTTGGTGGATAGTCTGGTGGTTTAAGTAGATGATGTGTTTTATCGGGAAAACTTTTGGAGGAACCCACCACGGTGGCCATTGAATGTGGTGGATTCGAATAGGCCATGCTGACATTGTGAGAATTTTGCGAATTAAAGGAAGCAACATTATGTTGGCCAACGGCGTATGCCTGTGCAAAATTACCATCAGAAACATAAACTACAACATTTTGCACTCCGGTTGTTGCTGACAACTCAGGTTTGCCAGCCATTCTGAATGCATATCATCGGCCTACACTTCTTCCCACTTCTTATCTTCCAATAGTTCTGAAATGACAAAAGATTGTTTAAACAACGTTACTTTTGATGATAAAAAAAAGTTTGATAAGCTATACACAACACAATTCGATTTTGAAAATTTGGCGGGAGAAAGTCGATCATTTGGAACACACTGTATATGCACTATATTACACGCGATACGATGGCTTTTTTTTAGATTTTATGTCGGTTTTTTAAGAAATAAAAATATTGCCAACAATATGTGACCTTGTAACCCTTTAAAAATGAAAAAGTATTAAAATGATGATTGATGGTTCCATGGTATAACTGTACCCGAAAGTATGTTTATGCAATGAAATTTGTGCCATATGTTTTCATTTAAAAAAGTTGTAACGTGTAACGAAATGAAGCCAAGATATGATTAGATTAGTTTTTTATAACGAAAACCGTTTAAATTCGTAATTGAAATGGAAACAAATTCATGGTTGGCATTGTTACAGCATTTGTTTACAAATATGAAAAAAGTGAAAAACGGTGAGTTGAAAAATATAAAACCAGTAGCAAAGGTACACATAAACAAAATTACAACCAGCAATAAAATTTTAGGGGGGCAGTAAAGTAAACCAAAGTGTAAAATTAATAATAGGAGTAAATAGACGCAATTATTACCTGCATTTCGTTTCCTTTTCTCCTAAATAATGACAATTTTGAAAAATTTGCATTACAATCGTTTGAACCAGAAAACACAAACTTAACACCATAAAAAATTAAGGTAGATAGTGGCAAGATATAGGAAGGAGTAAAATGTTTGAATTTTACGATTAAACCCAATATTGGGGGCTCATCTTAGATTTTCCTTCTACTTTTATGAAATAAACTTGAAATTAGCATTTTTCACTTGGTTTTATATTTTATTTGCACTTAAGTAAATAAATGTTGACATTAACAATGTCCATAAATAGTCACTTTATGATTACAATGTTTGTTGGTATCACTCTCGCACAAACTGGACACTGAAAAATATGGTTCCCTTCTCGTACAACTCCCAGAAATCTTTGCGGTACGTTTTGTTTACAGCACCAATACTTGCGTCACCTGACGGATTTAATACAAACTAAACGCGACAAATTGCTGTAATTACTGAGCAGCTTGTTCGTCTCGTATGATAATCATAATCAAACGATATTTTTTATCTTCATTACTGTTTATGTTGTTTATTGATTAATTATGATCATAATTTATCGATTTATTATGCTTATTCACCATTCGGTAAACAGTTACTCCGCAGTCAGAATAATTTGTTCTGATGAGACGAAAATGCCATTAATTATAATTTTATGATTATTACTTTATTGTCAATCATTTGTCTTTTTCGAGTTTCAAATGAATTCAAATATTTTGATACGCTTTCTATGAAATGTCACTTTTCAAAAAATTGTAGGGAGACCGGGGAACATTATAACAATTTTGACATTTTCTAATTCAGTATAATATAAATACCAGATACAAAAATGTATGTTTGTCGGGCGTGTAAGAACGTCTAAAATATAAAGGAAACCAATAGGAAAATGTAAAAAAATATCATTTTCAACTTGCGAATAAAAGGTCGATTTGTTAATTGGCTCCAACAGAGAGGGAAAAGAAGTAATTGTCTGTCACACGAAGGTTAAATTTTCCTTTACCAAGTGATACTGATGATGGATCTACTTGACCATATAACATGGTCCATAATCAACGTTGTCAAGAGAACGATGAGAACTTTATCGTAAAAAACTTCTTTGGAACTTATTGCAATTTATGCGTTTTTTTTTAAGTTTTCTTAGTTTCTACATACTTTGGCTTTTATCTAACTATTTGGTTTTGGCTGTAAATATTGTTCGATTTCGAAGTTTAGCTTTTGCGATTATTTTTGTACAGAAATCGAGGAAATGGTCATCGTAGTAACGAGAACGATGAGACTATAACAACAAAACGAATATTTTAGTTATTTTCCATAAAAGAACAACTTTGCAAGTTATTCCAATTTATTATAAAATTGAAGACTCGCATGAATGGATTAATAAGATTCCCACCGTATGTGATGTTAAATCTATCAATATAAAGCAAATGCAAAATTATTAATTAATTCTAGAATTGGTTTGAAAATTAATTTTGTCAATAATGTTTTTTATTTTTTTTTTCACAATAATGTGATTATTTTTGCATGAACATTGAAAAGAAGAATACTTTGTCAAGAAAACAAGGGAGCGAACAAAAAAAATTTCTCGATCTCGAGTTTTTCCACGTATAGCAATTTTAAAATTAAAAACGCGCATGAATGAATTAGCGAGATTCCTGTTGTCTATTAAAAATTTCAGTTTTTGTTAAACAAATGCAATATATGAAAGGACGTTGAATCAATTAAAAGGAGAAATTATATGTAGAGCGCGTGATTATCATGTCAGAATATGCACAAGAGAAAAAATTGTAATTAAGAGCCGTCACATACAAAACCTGCCGATCAAAAGTGGGACCAGGAGGATTAGCCAAGTCTGGCGTGCGCATAAAAATTTCATTTTTGGGACTTGCAAGAAAATTGTACTTGAATACCAAGTTTTTATTATATTTTATAAAAAAATTCTTGCGTGTTTAATTTCAACTTACAGCCATAGAAATTTTAAAAAATCTTGAAATTATTGAAGAATTTTTGCCAAGTCGGTTTTAGAGAAATAAGGAGGGTTTTTGATTTGTAACTAACGGTCGTTCTTGGGGGAGCGGTTAAAAGTAACATTTGCTATTTTTAACCCCCGACCCAAAAAGAGGGGTGTTATATTATGTTTATCGTGTGTATCTGTGTGTCTGTCTGTGGGGTCATAGCTCCCAAACGGATGAACCGATTTTGATTTAGTTTTTTTTTTGTTTGAAAGGTGACTTGATTGAGAGTGTTTTTAGCTATGATTAAAAAAAATCTGTTTAGCCGTTTGAAGATCGTCTGATATTTCCTAGTTTATAAAGACAGGGCCGTACTAGTAACATATCAAGTTCATAAAGGCAAGGTCGTCGTATTAGTTTCAAATCTACGAAATAAAACTTAAATTAAAAATTTTAAAAACTCCCGACACAAAAAAAAATTGTAAAAAGTAAAAAAAGAATTCAAAATTAAAATCCAAGCGCCGTTGCGTCGGCGGACCGTTAAGTAAATAAAATAAAAACAAAATACAACTAAAAATGATAAAAAAAAAGATAAATAATATCGGAACTAAATTTTGCCTTTTTCCCATCTAGTCCTGAAGATGGAATAATAATAAATTCCAAAACGTCGACTGAAATGATATAATGTTTGATTTGCATTCCCGCTTAACCTAAGAAATCCTTCAATAATATCAAATATATCTGGGTGAGAATTTGGTTTTCTTCTAAAAATGATAAAGTATAAAATTTAAATACAATAAGTAAGCTACATACCTAGGCAACGTAGGTAAATATCAAAACAACATCACATCATTGCTAAGTCTTAATTAATCTACTTAGCAGTCCCCAACAAATCGAAGCTTTTGGATCTTATTTTTTACTTTTTAGAGTTTTTTTTACTTTTTACAGACTTTTTTGTGTCGGGAGTTTTGTTGCTCAACGTACGTGGTTTGGAAGGCACTTTAAGCCGGTGGTTCTTCTGGGTTAGTGAATTGCCATCATTAACATAAAAACCAAGGTATAGGCACATCAGAAGGTCAGCTCAGCAAGCTACTTAATGGATGTAAAATATTTATATACTCATAGATTTAACACTGCCGAGGAAACGTCCCAAATGTTGGAAATAACAACCTTTAAGTCTTAAACTAGGTTGAAGAAGAAGAACGTACGCATTGAAAACAATCACTTTTTTGATTTATAGTTTTCTGAGGCCTCCATCATCACAAAACATGTTTTGGCCTCCTGCTTTTCACTTATTGCTCAAAACAGCTCGGCCTTCGGCCACGCATTTTACAAGATACATAATAAACATGAAGATATCGTAAAAAAATTTCATTGTAGATGTAAAACAACAAAAAATTGACAAAATAACGGCTCCACTTACTGGCAAAGAACATTAGTAATTGAAAAGTCATTGAAGAACTACCTGATACATTCATATAAAATCGGAATTGCTTCGATTACAAGTAAATCGAAGATTATAATAACAAAAGATCAGGATAGAGAAGTGAGAAGGCCATCATCATTATTGATGTGGCAAAAGGAAGGAGGGAGTGATCAAAAATTCGGAAAAGAAATGGCAGAGTTGCCACAGAGTTCCAAGCGAAAAGTGAGTAAAAAAAGTATAAATTTTCAAAAAAAAGTGAAGAAAAGTGTACAGCAATTTTGAACAAAGTGACAAATAGTGTAAAAATATTAAAAAAAAGTAAAAGTATAAAAACACCACATATCTTGATGCAAGATCCTTTTTTTTTAAATCTGTGTTTTGAACTGCACGTTGAGCATTTGAGAATTTTATCCCAAAATTTTTTGAAAGACCTTTTTTTAACTCTCTAGCTAAATTTGCAAACCAAAACATGAAAACGATTTAATTTTTTACACCTTTTTTACCTCTCGACCTTTTTTTTCAAAATTATTTTTAAATGACCTTTTTTAACCAGCTTACATTTCCTCCGAGCAACATGCGTACTACTCCAATATTTGTTCTGTAATTTTTTATGGAAGGCAGTGCCGACTCGATTTTCACGTATGTCTACTGCATATAAATGGCCACACTTCTGCACACCGGTAGTTACTCCACTGCTGACGCTCATTAATGAATTTACGAGATTCTTTATTTGGCGTGTACAGAGGTGTTAAACTCGTTCCAGCCGTGGGCCACTTCCTCCAAGCAAAATTTTTTGGTCGACACAAATGATTGTTTTACCCCTTTCCCCATCTAATTTTTTCCCCAAAAATTTTTTTTTGAATGACTCTCTTTTTAACTCTATTTCATAATTTTACTTGTTGATTAGCTAGTCTACATTTTTGCTCCAAGCAACAAACGTCGACAATTTTTAAAATTCTAAAAAAAAGTGAAAAAAGTGTAAGATTTTCAAAAAAGTGAATAAAGTGCATCTGTGGCAACCCCGAAATGGGGACGTCTTTTATAGACTACCTCTTAAATTCTACAGTTCATTTAAAAATGTATTTTTGTCAATTTATCGCCTTGTTTTTGTTTGTGGTTAATTTTGAACGGAAATCGAAATGAAGGTCACCTTCTACACTACATTAGTGTAATGCAAACAACAATTAGAATTTTTAATGAGTATCGTCTGCAGGATCTAAAGATTTTGGGGCCTAATGACCCCTTTACCTCCCCACCTCATTTTTGAGTCTTCTTTTTTAGGAAATGATTAAATTTGGAGACCTAACGTGGTTAAAAAGCGCCTGTGGTAAGCGGTTTAATTTGGAGTGTATTCCTACTCTTTCTATAGCCTTGAGTGCTGCTTGGCTGTCGGACATAACGCAGATTTGCTTATTTTCATAAGCTCTCTTTATCATCTCTTCTGTACAAACCATTTAAAGCTGTAATCTTCGTTCTGAAGACAGCATTTGTGAATACCACTGTAAGTTTTTTGATAAACGCATTTCCTCTCAGGCTCGTAGCCAGGCCACCTGGGGACACGTGCCCCCTCCCGAAATGTTCAGAAAAATTTTTTTTTTAAGTAAAGGAAGATTTGTTTATAATAATAAAAATTCTCGGAAGGGGAACCACCAAAAATTTTATTTTTAACAAGTGCCCCCCCCCCGAAATTAAATCCTAGCTACGGGCCTGTCTCCTCTGTTCTGCCTTTACCAACTCTCTATACCAGATGGTGACTTGGATCCAGCAACTTTTTCAAGGGGGGCCGATTTCATAGATTGTTAAGAAAAATACCAAAAGTGATAGCCTTTTTTCTAGTAATTTAGGTTTTTATCTTATATTTATAATGATTATTTTTCCAAGGATCCGCCCGTGCTTGGGATCCCACACCTCTCCACTCTCAGATATTAAAACTCAAAAAGGTTTTTGGAAATCCCATCAGAGCTGGTTCTATCTGATTGCATGAAAATACTCCTAATGGAGTTAAACATCATGACGTAATCAGTCGATTATTAGTAAAAATAATGTCGTTGACATTGCCCCCGGTTATTTCCAAACAGGCAAGTTTTTGTAACTTGTTCAATTTTGTAATACTATCCTTTTTTCTGGCTTTGTGTCACCTGATAAGGGATGCGTGTGTAACTGTGGGTTCACAACTTTGATGTTAAGCCTAAGAACCATTTTTGTTGGTTTCAGTCCCCCCGTCTTTCCGATCATTCTCCTAGTCGCGATGATCGTTGTATTTTCTGTTTCGTGAAGATCAAACTTCTGTTGACTCAGTTTTTAGACCCAAGTATTTGACCTCACCTACTAACTGTAGTTTTGCATCCCATAAGCTGGGGACCTTCACATCGCAGATTCCTGCGTTTCGTAAAGGTTATCACAGCGGTCTTATCAGGGTTGACCGACAATCCCTCCTTGGTACATCACTGTTCGATGGCTCTTAGGGCATGCTGCAACCAGTGAATACAATCTCCCACCAACAAGGATTGCGATATTATGCAAGACAGGAGACTGTCCATAACCAGTTACCAAAGGAAGGAAGAAAAAATCCCCAGTGACGCTAATCCATTCTATAACAAATGGACTTACTCCACGTCAGGGTTAACCCCCTCTCCGTCAACAAATGCTCCCAGGGCAATCTCTTGACCCTCGAGAGCACTTTCTAACTTTTACCGTTAACTTGTGAATACTTAATTCACATGATTTTTCTGATTGGTACACATCCTGGTGTCGGGTGGCAGTTTGATAGAACTTTTAGATTCAGTTGCTATATGTAAACTTAATATATACACGGCAACCTCCCCCTAGAGAGCTATCGGGGACGTTGGGTACTACGTCCAAAAGCCGCTGAGGTAGCCAGCATCCCTATTCCCTTCAAAGGCTGCAAGACCCGAAAAGAGACCCGTAGGTGTCGAGGTTTCCCGACAGACAGGCCGAGTGCTGATCGTTGCTACATTTCCCAAGAACCACCAGCCACTGCGATTCCACCTCAGTGAGCAAGCTCACAAAGACGGGGGGGTTAAGCAAGCATACGCGAGAATTAACCCCGGGCTCCCGTCTTCCCGCAGACGGTTATTTATTCGAATCCTCCCGTAAATCGTGGAGTTTAACTGATTCAGGGACGTCGCGTTAACGCCCTTTAGAGATTTACTTGCAATTCTCAAGGTTCAAGACGAGGCTTCGGAGTCCACCGAAGTCAGCAACCTACCGCGCTGCCCAGGTCTCCCTGTAGCAGGTTAAGATTGTGACTCCTTAGTTATCCGTTTGGTTTCCGTCGGGAGATGAGATTTCAAGTCCATACTGCGCTACCACTGTAAGGGTTGAAATGATTCATCCCCTCTGTTCACCAGAGAAAGGTTTCCGTAGGGTCCCAAGTCACCCCA
The DNA here is from genome assembly GCA_905340355.1 of Rhagonycha fulva. Taxonomy (NCBI): domain Eukaryota; kingdom Metazoa; phylum Arthropoda; class Insecta; order Coleoptera; family Cantharidae; genus Rhagonycha; species Rhagonycha fulva. The sequence continues at coordinate 46,053,965 of HG996556.1, forward strand.
TCGCGCGATACAAGTATCACGCGGTGCCAACTTTTTCGTCCCCTCTGTTCACCTATGGTTCCCTTTGGGTCCCAAGCCGCGCCGTCGCAGAATATAAATATTTTGCGAGGGGACTTTTCCGTTCCCTCCGTTCACCAGAGTAAGGTACCCGTTGAGGGAGAGGTTACCTCCGTGCAGTTCGAGTACTGCACGGGTTAAACCTCCACATCCCCTCCGTTCACCAGAGAAAGTTCCCTTCAGGTCCCAAGTCACCCCATCGCGTAATACAAGTATTTCGCGGTGCCAACTTATTCGTCCCTTCCGTTCACCGATGGTTCCCTTTGGGTCCCAAGTCGCGCCGTCGTAGAATATATATATTCTACAAGGGGACTTTTCCGTTCCCTCCGTTCACCAGAGCAAGGTTCCCGTTGAGGGAGAGGTTACCTCCGTGTAGTTCGAGTACTGCACGGGTTAAACCTCCACATCCCCTCCGTTCGCCAGAGAAAGTTCCCTTTAGGTCCCAAGTCACCCCATCGAGTAATACAAGTATTTCGCGGTGCCAACTTATTCGTCCCTTCCGTTCACCGATGGTTCCCTTTGGGTCCCAAGTCGCGCCGTCGTAGAATATATATATTCTACAAGGGGACTTTTCCGTTCCCCAGAGTAAGGTTCCCGTTGAGGGAGGGGTTACCTCCATGCAGTAGCAAACTACACGGGTTAAACCCCCACTTCCCCTCCGTTCACCAGAAGGTTCCCGTTGAGAGAGAGGTTACTTCCTTTCAGTACAAACACCGTTCGGGTTAAACCTCCACATCCCCTTCGTTCGCCAGAGAAGGTTCCCTTTGGGTCCAAAGTCGCGCCATCGCAAAATACAGAGTATTTTACGAGGGGACCTTTTGGTTCCCTCCGTTTACCAGATAGGTACAGTGAACTTTGCACAACCAAGACCCGACAAGACTTCTGTAATAGTATTAGTGACCCCAACAACATCTCTCTGATGAGGCCGGCTAAAAGGTCACTACTCTATTACTCTTGCATACGCTAACGCGCACACGGTCATTGTTTAAAGCTACTATATACCAGGAGCCTTACCGACTGTTAGTCAGCAAAGAACCCCTTAGGTCATTTTGCAGTCAAGGTCTGTATCCAATGTCTGCCGGGTGGCGTCCCACCATTGGTAACCGGGCCAGTAAGATTTTCTCTCCTCGGGATCGCCGCGTAGGCTCTTACTTACTGATCCCTCGGGTTCACGGTCAGGAAGTCATGGATCAAACACCCATACCCAGGCGTGTTAATCCTAATTCACTAGAGGATTATGCCTTTGGAGTGCAGATCTGGTTTCCTTAGACCGATTCGTCCCAGCAGTCTACGGTCGCCCACAGAATGGCTGCGGACTCTTGCCCATCTGCTGACCTGTTTCGCTAGTAGCCATTAGTGACGTTTTGCGCCGCGGTCACAAAACGCCCTTCCGGGGCCACCTCGTGGAGATTGACTACTTAACGCTTGCCGTACAACCCTGAGACCCGAGAGTCTTTAAAAGGGGGCACGACCGTGGCTCGTAACATGCTTTCAAAAGTCACCAAATATCACCAACTAGCAGCAGAACGCTACTGATTAGATGACGAGGCATTTGGCTACTTTAAGAGAGTCATAGTTACTCCCCCTGGTGTCGGGGCAGTGGTATTGCTGTCAAAACATCGTCCTTATATCTATCAATCAGCTTCTACAAGATTTTAAGAAAAAAATGACATTAAACTCTTACCGCGGTTCTAGAGGTGTTCTGTTCACTGAATCTCCATGGTGGGGAGCTTCCCCCCCTAATGTCTTAGAAAGTTGGCAAAACACTTAAAAGTTGGTCAATTTGGCATTTTTTTATGTTTAAATTTACAAAAAGTTGGCAATTTTGAATTAATTCGTTGAAAAATTTGACCCCCCCCCCCCCGAAAAATATGGTTGGGCACATCCTTGGGTGAAGTAGGCAGTTTATGAGCGTTAGACCCAGGGACGAGAGCTTCCCCCCCCCAATGTTGTAAAGTTGGTAAAAACACCCAAAAAATGGTCAGTTTGGCATTTTTTATGTCTAAATTTACAAAAAGTTTCAACACTTCCAAAAAATTGGCAATTTTGAATTAAGAGGGGCATTTTTTTCAGGGCCCTTATAATTAAATCAACAGATGGCGCCTACTTAAATATTTTTATAAAATAAAAGGAATTTGCTATATTTAAAATATAGCAAATTCGTTGATATAATACTATTCGATAAACAATATTCTTGATCTTAAGCTATTTTGAGTTTGTATTGAGTATATCAAAACACACTCACTTACAAAAAAAGATAATTAAACTTTAATTATGAATTGTGTATTTATAAACAAATATTACGAACCCAAAATAGCTTAAGACCAAGAATATTGTTTATAGAATAGTATTATCTCAACGAATTTGCTATATTTTAAATATAGCAAATTCCTCTTACTTTATAAAAATATTTAAGTAGGCGCCATCTGTTGATTAAATTAAAAGGGCCCTGAAAAAAATGCCCTTCTTAATTCATTTGGCAAATTTGAAATTTCCCCCCCCAAAAGTTGGTTGGGCACGTCCCTGGTTGGACCTATAGACTACTTATAGGCAAGGAACTGGTGGAAATATACAGATCTAAAATAACTACTTATAGCAAATGTTCGCACAATCCCTCAAAGATCTGTGAGTTTGCAATGTCTGGATAGGAGTTCTGTGAATTGAACTTGATGAATCAACATTTAATCATAAAATTTAATTGTTTAAAAACATCAAGTCCATTCAATCTGGTTAAACAAAGGAAAAATAAATAAATAAAATCACTAAAATTCTTCAACGAACTCCTAGTTTACATTTATTCATTGTAAAGTAATAAATTAATACAGTTAGGAAATTCAGCAAAACAATAGACACTGTTTATGTGAACTAAACATTTTAATTGCCACTACTTATAATAAAAGTTATAGAAGACTCAATAACTAAGTGCTTAAATCCTTTAATATGCATTGTTACAGAAACCGAGACGTAATCATTAATTTAAATTATTCTAAAGTTCACCGTTTAACTAGTAGCACATTGAACACGTTGACCAGAGCCCCCCATTTCGTCCTCATCGTAAGCATTCTTTTGGTGTCGCCGACGGTTTTCTTGTTCTATGTCAAATGGTAGCATAACACATTCCTCCGCTTGATCTGGAATTATACATTCAACCCTGGGTGGCAAACAATTTTCTAAAATTGGAATCTTATCTTCTGGAATTGTATCTGGAAAATTCACCACAAACTGAAGAATCAAACGACCCTTTTCAAATGGATTTTTGTATTGTGGCATGCCTTCATTGAGCACACATTTTACATCTCCATGTTTTGTGATTTCTCCCGGAACAGCTTGTATTATCAAATCTCGATCATCTAAAGTCTTAATAACCTTTTGAAATCCACACAACGCTTCAACTAAGTCTAATTCTTGCCGATAAATTAAATCACTACCAGATCGCTTATAAAGTGCATGATCTTTCTCATCCAGAACTATGATAATATCGCCAGGTTCCAACTCGGGCTCTTGATCCCCTTCACCACTAAACGTAATCTTTTGACCGTCAGTCATACCTTTATCGACATGAACTTCCAGAATTTTCCGTTCCTTAGTCACCTTCTTACCCTGACAATGTTTGCACCGGTCTTTTGGATTTATCCGTTCCCCTTGGCCTTTACAATCAGGACACACAGTCTGCATTTGTTGAATCATTCCCGGTCCTAATTGTTGTATTTGAATTTGCATTCCGGTACCCCGGCAGGTACCGCACTGCTCCGTAGCCCCCTTTTTACCCCCTCGACCCTCACATTTATCACAAATAACATTTTTCTGCAAAGCCAACTTACGAACACTACCTTTATACAATTCATCCAACGACACGCTCATCTGATGGTACACATCCTTACCACGACGTTCGCGTTTCCTCCCTCCGCCTCCAAACCCACCACTGAAGAACATATCGAAAATATCCATCGGATTTGCAAATTTTCCCGAATTCACTCCACCCTCCTTAAGTGCCTGCTCGCCGCCCTCATCATAAATCCTCTTCTTCTCAGGATCACTTAAAACCTCGTAAGCCTGTGAAATTTGTTTGAATTTTTCTCCCTCATCTGGATTCTTATCGGGGTGGTACCTTAGGGCTAATTTTCTGTACGCCCTTTTCAAATCATCCGGCGAGCAACCCGGTTTAACACCCAGAATATCGTAAAACTTGGTTTCTTTCACCATTTTTTCCCAATCCGAATTTTCCAACGGTCAAACCTAAACAAAATTTACAAATTAAAAGTGTCAAGTACAACGAGATTAACGAAATTGCCAGGTAACCAGCGGGTAGAAAATCAATACTCACTTGAAATATTATCGCCTAGCTAAAAAATGAACTTGATTCAAAATTTCAGCAGCAATTTTTATCACTAATTCCTGCTAAAACACGTGCGCGGTTTTCATTGAGTAACCGGATACAAAATGAAAGCCACCGAGGACAATAAGTGGAATATTTGGTCGGTTCTAGAATATTCTCAAATTATAAAAAATAAGAGATAAGGATGACCAAACTGTGTTACACATGACAGTAAAGGAAACAAGATGGTTTTATCGGTATGAACTACCGCCATCTATGGAACGATTAGCGAAGTTACCGCTTGCGAAACCTTGAATGTCAAGTTCATTCTAATTTATCTAGACGTAAAATTGTAAAAGAGAGATTTCAAAAGTAACACTTATTTCAAAATAAATTTTAAATAAATTCAAGTTTTGTTCGCATTTAATTAAAACTAAATTTACGTCACTTAAAATTTGAAAACTGAAAGCATCTGACAGATGGCCACACTGCTGCTCGTCGCGAAATTTAAATTTCGCAAACTTTCAATTGTTTTCAACAGAAACAAAAGAAATAAATTATTGTTATTGATGAAGTTATGGAACTTCAAGCGAAGACGATGCAGAAAATGGATATCTTGGGAAATTTACCTCCGGAGATTGCACTAAATGTATTGTTGAATTTGAGTCCTGAAGATATTGACAATTTATGGGAAAGTAACAAAAACTGGAGGAAACTATGGAATTATAATTATATTTGGAAGAAAGTTTGTAATAGAAATGGTTACTTCGAAAGTGAAGATTGTTTAACTTCGGCAATTTACAAGAAGTGCATGTTGGAGTGTTCTCTTCATTGGCTGGTAAATTAAACTTATAACACTTTCTGACACCCCTATTCTGTAACTTTTCGTTATTGTTATCAAATCGTTAAGAACGGTAAAGTTTGGTTTACACTCAGAATTGCATTAAATAGTAATGATATATGGAAACCAAACTTAACGGTTCTTAACGATTTGATAACGATAACGAAAAGTTACAGAATACGGAGTTGAACCGCAGTCGAACCGCAGTCAGAGTGAAACCCTCGGGAGAAAAAAGTTTTAACAACAACCAAAGAAATAATTGTTAGTCGTAAACTAGGGACCGGATTGTGGTCTAAAAATGTCAAAATATCAATATACAATTTTTATGCGGTTAAAATTTTCCGATTTTTTGATTGTTTATTCTTAAAAATACCTCCAGATTAGGGGAACATTTTTTCAGTAACATAAAATACATAGGTAATATTTAATTTTATCTCATTTTTAAGTGCTTTTTCTACTCTCTAGTCTAAGGTAATAAAGCATGTTAGATCCCTTAAAATGTGAAGAAACCGGGGGGTCTGGGGGGTATGGAATACCCCCCAGCATAAAGAAGTAACGTGATTACTTTTCAAAATTGATAAAATCGCAAATTTAGTTCTTGAAAAAATATTTTTTTGCTTACTTACGAATGTAATACTAAGGGCCAGTTCTACAAAGCAAGTATAAATTAAGAATAAGCTATACTGAGACTATGTCTCATTGTATAACGTTATTTTTTATATAAATTGTGGAATAACTTATGGCTCAGATCTTGGACATATCATTATCCCACAATTTATACAAATATATAACGTTATACGACAAATGTGAACAAAATCTGTGTGAGATATTCTCAGTATAGCTTATTCTTAATTTATACCTGCATTGTAGAACTGGCCCTAAAAGAATTTTCATTTTATCGCATTATAATGTTTATAAATTTCGGTCGCACGTGATATTTTGCATTACTAACAGACAGACAGATGGATAAATATAAACACAGACATAATCTTTATATACATAATTATCATCTTAGACATAAACCCTTAAATACCTTATATTTGGGTGCAAGGTAAGAAACGTAGACACTTAAATGCAAATTTTATGATTGAAACCTCGATGAATTCTGAAAGAGCATATTTTAAATAAGAGAATTAGGTGAGGAAAATGGCCTTAAAACCACCAGTTTTTTCAAAAATCAATTTTTAAAAAGCTCGATTTTCATAGCAAATTTCAAGCAAAGTCGCTCGGGATTGGTGAATCGTCGGTCCGTGTGGATTGAACTAGTCTTAACTTTGCGCAGAGAGGCAATAGCCACCAGTCGAAGGCTCTAATGGGATCATTGGCCCCTTTGATTAGCCGCAAGAGCAAACTCGACAAATCCCTCAAGTTACGCATTTACAAAACCGTCATCCGCCCCGTTCTGACCTACGCCGCTCCGGCGTGGGCATTCCTGTCAACAGCACAAACGAGATCCCTCCAAACAGTCCAAAACGTTTGTCTGAGAAGACTGCTCGACGCCGATTGGTACATACCAAACAAGAACCTGCACGAAGATGCGAAACTGCCAACGCTCCAGGAAGTGGTGAAAAAAGCAACGGAAAAACTGTACGACCGAAGTGCGGACTCAGAAAACCCACTGATTCGGGAACTGGGTAAATACGAGGTCAAGGATTATCCGTTGGCAAAGACACCTCTTCACATACTGGAGCCAGGTTAAATTCAAATAACAGCCACTAATAAATTAGTTACTTTTCAGCACAGAGAGACGCCGATTAGCTAGACTCTTCGCTAATCACATCACCTGCCCTTTGCTGCGCGGACTGTCCGAGTTTTCCTAAGTCACCATACTGAACTGATAACTCAGTATCGACAAAAGCAAAACTCGAGCAGCCTGCAGCGCAAACCGAGGAGCTCTGCATGGCGGGCCGCGGGCATGCCCTCCCCCCTCGGGGCCGGCAACCCCGCGTCTCGACACACGTAGCGCCCCAGGAAGAGCAGAGACGGGTAACAGCCTCCACCTAAGTGGGGCTCTCCGAGAGACCAATTAACTACAGAGTTAATTAAACGGCTGTTCGAGTAAAAAGACGCGAAACTCTTTACCCGAACAGCCGTTAACTTTCAAGGAGACTCACTCGTTGATTTCTCCTAGCAAATGGGGCTTGCCTCACTTGCTAGCTGCTCAAAGAGACGATGACTTCCTCTTGCCGGAACTAATTTGACTCACAAATTAGCCTCCACAAACACAAAACAAAGCGCGTCTCGCTTTGTTCTGTGCAGCCCTTGCTCAAGTAGAAGTAGTTGCATCCCGCATGTTGAGAAATCGGCGCGAATCACGCCCCGATTTCTTTGAGCTAAAGTTTGAGAGCGTCACTCTCGGCTTTAATGTCCCAAAATCGCCTCACGTTTTTGGTTTGCAAGGTCACAGCCGGGGCGTTTACTCAATGTCTCGGCACCGACCTAGATCAGTTCTAATTGAATGTTTTTGGACTGAGAAGTTCCGGCGGGCATGTACTGTAGAAAACTTTTTTCAACCGTATATTCCCACTTCTTTTTTGCAACTGTGTCGCCTTTCCTTTCAGCGGACCCTTCTGGGCTCCACGACGCTACGTTATCTGGGGTTACGTTGCTTCGGCCGTCTAACTCGTAAATCACTCATCAAAGGTTGATTATCGCCTTGCGCGGGTCAACACTCTGCTTTGAAGTGCGATATGGTTCTAAGCCAACTTAAAGTATATCCATACTCTCAAACTTCCATGCGAAGCTCCATGATGTTGAAAGAGGTGATGGAGGCAATGCCTCTACGAAACTCTGTTAAGAGGGGCATTTTTTTCAGAGCCCTTTTAATTTAATCAACAGATGGCGCCTACTTAAATATTTTTATAAAATAAGAGGAATTTGCTATATTTAAAATATAGCAAATTCGTTGAGATAATACTATTCTATAAACAATATTCTTGATCTTAAGCTATTTTGAGTTCGTATTGAGTATGTCAAAACACACTCACTTACAAAAAAAGATAATTAAACTTCAATTATGAATTGTGTTTTTATAAATAAATATTACGAACTCAAAATAGCTTAAGATCAAGAATATTGTTTATAGAATAGTATTATATCAACGAATTTGCTATATTTTAGATATAGCAAATTCCCCTTATTTTATAAAAATATTTAAGTAGACGCCATCTGTTGATTAAATTAAAAGAGCCCTGAAAAAAATGCCCTTCTTAACGAAAAGATGCTATGCTATGCTATAGAGGCAATAGCCGGAGCGACACTTGCATTGAGATGCTTCAACAGTGCACTTCGAGCAAAAATCATGGTTTTCAATAATTAATGTGCCGGAAAAATGGCTGAAAGCGCTCGAGCGCAGCGAGAAATGCTTTCAGTCAATTTTTTCTTGCACAATCACTGTTCTTTTAGAATCCACGCAAAACGAGTTTTACTCCTTAAAGATTCACCTTTTTCCTTAACCCATGAGCTTAGGGGTATTTTTATAATGAGTGTAGTTTTTTTTACACAAGCACCTTTTGGGCGCTTCGGGCCATTTTGATGAAAACCGTCATGGCACAAGGAGGATCAACGCGAAAAAGTAATAACCCATCGTTAAAGTGCAACACTCTTATGCATTACTCCGCACGGATTGACGACAGAATACCTAAATCAATCACGGGCAACTGCATGTAAAATTTGCTATAAAAATTGAGCTTTTTTAAATTAGATTTTTGAAAAAACTAGTGGTTTTAAGGCATTTTTTCTCACCTAATTCTCTTATTTAAAATGTGCTCTTTCAGAATAAATCAAGGTTTCAATCGTAAAATTTTTATTTTGGTGTCTACGTTTCTTACCTTTCCCCTATATTTGCATACAAAAGGTACGAATCACAAATTCAAATCTAAAGATAATCTCCACCACATCATCCTCATGCGAAACAGTTGATAGTACCTGCTGCACAAAATAATAAATTATTTTAAAGGCGGTTTATAAATATAACCAAATAATAGAATCCAATTGGAAAAATGGAAAATTTACATACATTTTTGTTGGCCAAGAAAAGAAATATTCTCGCATTAATTATTTAGATGAAGAAATACTGGTGGCCACTGTTAACTCGTACACATATGTCACCATAGATATTATAAATTGCGGAACAGGAAATGTGAGTAATGAATTTTTTTTTATTTAATTGTTTTTTGTATTGTTCATCTATCCCCCAAGAAGAAAATGACGTATTTGGGTGAAAGTTAATTGTAATTTATGTGAATGCGCCTTAACGTCTCTAATAATGTCATCTTATATCACATGGCATTGATGGCTCGTCTCCAGTGCCTAGCACTGAAAATAATACCAACATTTTTTCTATATAATTGATTTGTTTGTTCGATATGTGTTACAGTATGCGTTATATTCTGAATTTACTTTCAGGACACAGTACGAGACGTTATTCGTAACGTCATCCGTCTATCATAAGTATCTGTATCCAAAATGGGGGAGGGAGTAAAAATCCATTTATCATTATTTTTCAAATGTCACTGTCATTTTTCAACAAATAAAGATCAATCTATGTTGAAATTTACATTGATATAGGTAAATTACCCTCCCCCCTTTCCCCTAAGGTAGTTGGCTAGAAACGCCCCTGTCAAATGTTATAGTCATAAAATATTACCGATGAGAGCGCTGCAAAAGATGAAAAATGGCTGGTTAAAACATTATTTTTGACAGCTGTCTAATTAGTTATGCGATATGGTATTGGCTGTCAGACTGTTTACGCCAGCCATTACTGTACTTGCAGTTTCAGCCGCTAAAGGCGTTTCGATAATATTTTTTGCTTATACCTTTTACATATTTTACGATACAATGCAATACGTACAACGTACAAATTAAATGCAATACAATAAAACAACTCATTTTTTATGTTTTTAAAAGAGACATAGTTTACTATGACATTCATAAGTAATATTTTATTATTTTCAGATTGATGCCAGTTTTGATGAAAAACAAACAATTACTAAAATTTTAAAACACCATAACTTGGTTGTTTTCTTCTTAAATACAACTTTAAAAGTGTGGAATTTAAAAACAAAATCTTGGGTTTTGAATTTGGAATTTCCAGTATCTCAATTACTAGATGAAGATTTTCCCGCAGAAATATACAAAAATTTGTAAGTGTTTTTTGCTACATCATTGGATTTGACGTGCATGGATCCAGAAAGGGTTAAAGTTTCAACACATTATTTAAATTTTTGTAAACTTGAACATTGACCTCTCATCTCCAATCATCTCTTCTATGATCGTATATTTCATCATCATCATCTGCATGTTTTGGACTTATTGTCTGTTACGTCACTTTTGGTCGTCCCATCTTTTTCTGGGTCAGCCCACGTATATTTTTCAGAGGAGAACATGACTATTTAAATCAAGGTCTGTATACATTTTTACCTAACTTACCAGTAATAAATTTTTTACAGATTGGCATTTGTATGTCCTCCACATGGTCTTTATGTTGTTGATTTAAATACAAAAAAAATCAGTTACAACAGTGAATCTGTTGTAGATTTTTGCTTCGGAGATAACATAATAATATTTTTATCAAAGACTGGCAACAAAATAAACATTCTCGATCTAAATTACAAGCTGTTAATGAGTTTAAATTATGATGGAAACTCGAAAATAGAATATATCATGGTTTAATGTTTTGAAAATTGGGTTGTTAATAAAAAGTTAATACAGCTTTATTTTAGACAAAAGGCGGATATGTAATCATCTATTACAACAAAATTGATAATCAAGAATTTCAAAACGTTTGTGTTTATAGTGTAAAAAAAAATACCAAACAATTACACAAGATAAACAGCACTAAAGTGTCTTTTCGAACCATGCGTTTTCCAAATGACAATACAATTCTTTTTTGGAGACGAGAAAAAAGGAGAAGTTTATATAAGATATGGAATTTTACTTCAGAAAATCTGGGTGTAGAATTTTGTATGGGTTGGATTCATAAAAAGTTTTTTTATTTTGATCTTCGGTTTCTAATTTTAGATAGCAGTGAAAGGGGTTTAAGAACTTCAGTATCAAATAGTCGTTATTTGTTTATTGTTACAGAAGATTTTACAGTAAATATGAGGTGCTCAAAAACTGGTAACTTTATTAGGGAAATAAAAAATGATATTCTCAAATACATTCCAGTGAGTTTTGAAGTAACGGAAACAAAGTTAGCTTATTTAAAAACAGATAAAAGTTTATGTATACAAAATTACGATTTTATCGAAAAGTAAATAATACAATATTGATATCATTAACATTATTATTATTATTAACAATTGATATTATCTCAGTCGCGTTGTTGTTACCTATATTAAATTATTTATATACCTTGTAGTTAAGTTGTTATTTAATAATATTAATTTAATAAAAAATAGTTTAACATTTTTGAGAATTTTTATATTTTTTGGACAATTTATTTGGATATTAGCAAAATAATACTAATTTGTTACCATGGTTGATAAATTTGCAACATCCTGTAGGGTAGATAAAAATAACAACATAACCAATAAATTTTGAAGGATTCGTACAAATTCGTATACAGTAGCTTGAATTGTTGTTGGTGTTTTATAAATTGTGATAAACCACACGAAGGGGAGTTGCAATGGATCAAGACATTGCTCAGCAGCTGCTGAAAGAAGGAGGAACATTTATTGCGTTTGACGTTCCTTTGGACACAGAATTTGGTATCGACATGAAACAATGGGTCACAGGAGATAAATTTAAAGGTGTGAAAATGATTCCACCTGGTATTCACTTCATCCATTACAGTGCAGTAGGAAAATATGGTCAAGTTGCCCCACGAGTCGGCTTCTTTCACAATTTCAAAAAATCAGAGTTTGTCTTGAGTCGGTGGAACAAAGATGCCGAAGAATTAAGATTATCACCGGTTGATGAACGAGAAATAAAAACTATTAGGGATAATATAAAGGAATTAGACAGATTTCTAGGGCCATATCCATATGACATTTGGGAAAAGTGGGTTTTTTTGACTTCGAATATAACAGGTATTATTATTTTTTGTGATTTATATAATGATGTGAGTTATTAATTTTTGCATTTGATAGATAGTTTACTACAAAAATTAACGCCTGCGTTGGGTCAGGTTAGATCTGCCTTAGATTTGGAGTCGTGTAGTGATGCTGACAGACCGAGGAAAAATGTGAGATCGAGTATGGATGAAGGACCGTCTACTAGTGATGAGAGTGTAAACTTGAACACTTCTAGTAAACACATGGAAAGTTTATTGCCTGATTTGAAACCTTTTCCTGGAACAGAGCTCAGGTTGACTTCATTTCCCAAGTTGCACTATCCGGAGGGCTCGACTCCAGCACAAATTACACAGCACTCGTTGGATTCCTCTTATGTATTGGATGAAATGGTAGCTCAACATACAAGGTAAGACATCTAAAACAAACTTGAAGAAAATTGTCAACGAGCTTATTTTTTTAACTTTAGCGATATCGACATAATAGGTGAACTGGAGTTTTCCTATGTTTGTTTTCTAGCCGGTAATAGTTTTGAAGCCTTTGAACATTGGAGAAAGTTGGTTAGTTTATTATGTTCTTGTGAAATTGCAATCAAGAAGTACCGCATGTTGTATGATTTATTTATAACAACAATAGAAATGCAAATTTTACAAACTCCTGAAGAATTTTTTGCAGACATTGTTAGTAACAATAACGTAATTTATATAAAATTACGTCAGTTATTTAGAACTATTGAATGCAGTGATACTGATGGACGTTTAAAAACAAAAGTTCAAAGATGTAAAGAAAATCTGACCAATAAGTTCGAGTGGGACTTTTCTCATTTGGATTCTGAAGAGGAAGATGAAGCACCAGTTGTAGTTGAATTTCCCTAATAGATTTAAGTTTTTATAAAAATGTTTTTGTAAATAATAAAATAAGTTTTTTTTATGATTGCTCTTGAATTCACCACAATCATAAGATTGTATTTGGCTTTTAGCCCAGTCAATAGAGCGAAAAAAATAGCTCTACCTTGCAAAAGGTATAGGAAAGTTTGTATTTGGCATGATTGTTCAGTTAGGTAATTATAAAATTCCAAGTTTTCGACCTTGAGGGGGTGCCGCTCGCGCCGCCATCTTGGTTTGAAGGGGTAGAAAATTGCTTTTTGGCTATTATCTCGTTACTGATCCTAGATACGTCAACTAAAGTTATTATAAAAATTGTAGAGGGTGCGATTCTGCATATTTTTTGTCGTATACATTTTTTTCTAAAATTAATAGTTACAGAGTTATAACGCGTAGAAAATGAGCATTTTCTTCAATTTCAAAGTATTGATGGTCATATTGAAAAACAAGCGGGGTTCATTAAAAAAATGGTTAATTAAATGTACCGCTTCATCTCATTTACTCAAATCAGTTGTAAGACCTTGTTCATTAATCTCTCTTTTGTAGTTTTTCTATATAAAAAAATTGCATCATGTGATCTATTAGAAATCTTATCATCTCATATACAGTGTGTTGCAAAACTCAACCTTATCCCTTGGAGGGCTGATAGACCAGACCTTAGTAAAAAATCGTTAGTTTTCGAAATATTCGTACTTTTATGAATTTTGTGAAAAGCGACACATTAAATGAGTTATCGTGTGCTACAGGTACGAAATTTTTATTATAAGGTTCTAATTTTGGTTACGTAATCCTGAGTAGCCCTGCTATTGATCACAAATAAAAATAAAACTAATGGTGCCATAGTTTTTGAAAAAAAAAGTTTTTGCCCTACTCAGGAATTAATTTTTTTATTTGCTAACTTCGACTCTTCATTTTGTAAAAAAAATGTATCACACTAACCTAGTAAGTTATTTTAAAAAATTGCTCGTTTAGTGTAGTTTCCGAAATTTTATAACCATTTGCTATATTTTATTTTAGAAAAAAGATAGAGCTATTTTACTATAAAATGAGCTTATTGCGAAATTATTACAATAATCAGGAATACAAATGAAAAGACTATTGTTAAATTAAAGTGACAAGTATTTATTTAAAACTAAAAAAAACACTATCAAAACTTAATAAATCAAAAAAAAAAAATTTTTCAAAATGACCATTGATACTTTGAAATTGACGGAAACGCTCATTTTCAAAGCATTATAACTCTAAAACTAATAATTTTAGAAAAAAATGTATATGACAAAAAATATGCAGAATCGCACACTCTGCAATTTTTATAATAACCTTAATTAACGTATCTAGTAGCGGTAACGAGATAATAGCAAAAAAGCGATTTTCCACCCCTTCAAACCAAGATGGCGGCGCGAGCGGCACTCCCTCAAGGTCGAAAACTTGGAATTTTATATAACTTATCTAACTAAACAATCATACCAAATATAAACTTTCCTATATCTTTTGCAAGGTAAAAGTACCTATTGACTGGGCTATTTTGTATTTGAAACAAATTTAATTATGAAGTTATTTCATAATAATCAAAACAAACTATTTGTTTTGTTTTTTATTTTTACAAGGCAATAGAAGATGCGACAAAAGTTAAAACAACATTTATGTTAAATTTAATAAATTATCTTCGATAGTACTTGGTGATCTTACAGTTTTGACTTCATTAAATTTTAAGTTATTTTTTAATTCCTCTTTAAAATCTTTCATAAAGGTTTTATTTTTACGGTAACCTTTAAGAAACGTATCGACTGCGAGCTCGAAAAATACCAAACAGCACGAAAATATAATAATTCCAATTGTTAATCCAAATATTCCCGCCAGGTTGAAGAGATTCAAAGGTGGAGCAATTGCACCGGCCGTACCATCATCTTTACATTCTCCCAATTTAAACTTTTCATCCCACCATTTCTTTTGCATTTCGGCAATCCGACCGGATTCCTTCAGCTTTAAAATTGATTTACTGAGGATACTACGGTATGGCGAATCTGTAACCAAACATTTTTTTTTACAGGGATTAATTTCATGAAAACTTACTTTTCCTCAGAGCTATAGCAAAATCTTGTCGGTTGATGGGTCTTCCTATTGTAGTCATACTACACACAATTTTGGTAACAAATTCGGCAAAAACGGTATCGGTGAAGAATGCGTAGTTTCCTTCATCCACCTTTAAATATCCATCATAATTTTCATAAACCATGTCTTGTGGATGGGTGTCCATATAGCGAGCAATTTCCTGATGCAATTCTTTAGGGGAATTCTAAAACTTGCAAGTATTATTTTAAAACTTATACCCAGATTGTTTACGTACTCGAAAATAAATGTGGGTAGTTTCATTGGTAACAGCCCCATATCGAATTCCCAATTGTTTTGCACTATCTATGAATTCTTTAACATCATTAAACGGTAAATCAACAACCTCGGTGGTAAGAAAAGCGGCGAGTTGGGCTTTATAATACGAAACTATGATCAGTATAAAAAATCCCCAAACGCCTGAGAGTAAACGGGTCGCTGGACCTCTAAGAAGTATTTCAATTGAAATTTTGATTACAAATTTTTACTTGGTACAAACCTTGGGGCCAGATCTCCAGCACCCTGCTGCATTAAACAACCCAACATGTACCACAAAGAATTTCTGAAATTAAACTGATTAATTAGAAACGGAGGATTTTCGACACAGGGATCAATATTTTCCCACTCGGGTGGACTTATATGCGCTATAATGTACAACATAATTGATATTCCAAAATATGAGAGTCCAATTGAAATCCAGACGTCTTTATGGAAAGGATCAGCAAATGAAAAGAAGTTGGGTGATTTCTGAGATGGCTTATTAATCATAATTGTAGCTCCTAGAAAAGTTTTCCAATTTATGAGCTGTCGAGTTATATTGTAACTTACCAGATGTTATAAATGCAGTGGTAAAATCGACATATTCTTTGCGTTGCTTGGTAACTGAAAGGTCACCGATAGCTATATCACCTTTCTAAAAATCAGGTACGGTTAGCGTTTTTTTTATTTCAAGAAACATTTGCGTACTCCTTTCAGAAGATCTCCAATCATTCCGTTCCATTTCTTTGTGACCGGATCAAAGTCTCCATTTTTGTCGTCCATATTACGTATAAACTTGTACTTGAAACCTTCCATTAACGAAATTTCGTGAATAACATCAATAACGAAACCTTCGTACTGATCGTTTCCGTGTAAAACTCGAGTATTGTTCTTGTAGAATGCGTACGGTTCTGACTAAAAATATGAAATGTAATTTTGACCAACACCACAACTATAAATTCCAACCCAACAAATTAGGACGTTGAGGAAAACGTCGGCCAAATTTTTCTTTTTTTCTTCATCCAAAGGTCGAGAAATAGTCAGCTCAGTTTTGGAGTTCCACTGTCCAATATTTATAAATCCAGTATCACGAAGTTCAATTACTTCCATCGTAAAATCACTTCGAAATCCACTGTGATCAAAATGCACCAAACCGGTCAAACCGTCGAAAGATTTCTGAAAAGAAATTGTGAAGGGAAAAGGAATCTGAGGAAGTAGGGAACTTACCATTTTCATAAAATTGTATAATGTACTTCCATGTTCCCAACTTTCGCTTGAGTTACAAAATAACTGTTTAACTCGAAGATTTTCAATATCCGCCAAAGCTTTGCTTAAAAGTGTAACTGCGTCTGCAATCAAAGCAGCTATGGTGCCTATGCCCCATGCTGTCCTCGTGAGGTCTGTGGTGACTTTTATACCTAATTCAATATTTTTTTTAATTATATACCGGGCGAGTTCTCTGGTTTTTGGGTCGTCAGGGTTCACAATTCGAAACTAAAAAATGCAACAGTAAAATTTGAAATAGTACAAAATTTTGCTTACTCCACTGATATTTGCTTTGCTGTGCTGAAATAATTCGAAATCTAAGGTGTGCATATCTAAATTTATTATGACGTAAGTATACTTTTTCGTTATTAGTCCCACCTGTTGAGCGTGCTGCAAAATCTCGAATAAATTTTCTATTTCACAGTGTATCACAAAATTCTTTTGGCTAGTGGAACGCAGTTTCATAAAAGATTCCCTGAAAGAAGGAAAACAATTAGGAGTTTAATATAATCAATTTAGTGATTCGCGAAAATTACCTGTAGCCCAAATCATCTGTTTTCTCGAGCTGATAAAGAGTAACCGAATTTCCGGTTTTGTTGTATAGTTTTAAACAATCGGCAATAGCTGATAAATCGTCAAAGGTTTCGTATATCACTGTAAAATTTTTCCAATTCATATGGAGCACTAAATCAGCAACAGCTTTTGCTAGCATTTGCAGTCGAGGAAAAATATTGATGGAACAGCAATCTTGTCCTTGAACTCGTTCAGCAGCTACTCGTACAACAGGTATTTCTTGAGTATCACAAAGAGATTGAATGATGTTAGCATTATTCTCGTATGATGGGGATACAATTCCAAAAACTCCCTGGTTCAATATGGAACAAGCCGCTTTTAACGCATTATACGGGTTATCCCAGTTAACCCCAATGGTTTGGTTATACCGTGGTTCAACAACATCTTCCGGTGCTATGTTAGTAGTTATTGCTTCAAATCTAAAACTGGATTGAGGATTTTGATCATTCAATAAATCAACTGCAGCTTTAAACGTGACTTCCTCTTCTCCCAAAGGAATGTCTTCAAAAATAGCCCCTAATAGGATAAACTTAACATAAAATTGAAAATGGCTGAAGGTTCATACTTACCAATAGGTAAATTTAAACAGAAACTTTTTCCAAATAATAATAATAACAATAATTTGGAAAAATTTTGGCAAAAAGACATTTTTAGTTTTTGATTGGTGGTGTTCTTCGAAATTACAAAACATCTAACATTCGCACATGTTTTATTGGGACATGACCAACCGTAATAATTTTAGAAAGCTATTTTTATGACGGTGTTAATGTACTCCCGTAACAGTGACGATCAAAATTTCGTAAGCGCGTATAAATATGAATTTTTAAATCTTAAATATTTTATGGATTAAGACATATTGCAAAATAGTACCTACACTTTGACCAGATTTTGACTTAAGGGGTCCAATGCAAATGCAAAAAATAAATTTTCTTATGACTGTCTCCGTCTTTCGGAGGGCACGTAGAGTAGTCAAATATAACAGAATTTGTGCAGATTCCAAATTGGCGAAACAATTTGAATTCATTGAAGATTTAATAGTTTTGAAGATGCAGACTCTTTGAAGTCGTGTGCATCACCGTGGTCTGAATGATTTGTATTCCATTATGGTTTTTTTTTATACCAGAAACGAACCGCAATGCCAGAAGAAGAAAATGGAAGACCAAAATACATTAAACCGTATTGTTAAAACTATTAAAAAAATACAAAATAATTTTTTATTTTTTTTAAACTTCATATTTACATTGTTGAGAATTCTCATTTTGACTACTTTTTAACCTTCTTTGTATATTTTTTAAATGTCCAATAGAACAACAAATCTTCTTTAAATGCTTTCAGTCTTTCCCGATTGTTTTTATGCTTCCTCATTATTTGAATTATAACTTCTACAAAAACCAAAACAAAACTTAGCAAAACACCCTGAGTAGTAATCCAAAATATTCCAGATACATGTTTAAAATATAATGGAGGAGCTGCGTCTACTGTAGGTTTCTACAAAATCATAAGCAATAATTGAAACCAAATGCGTTTAATTTCATTATCATTACCGCACATTGACCACCACCACGTTTCTTTTCCCACCACTTCCTCTCCAGCTCATCAATTTTTCCCATTTCTTTTAACTTCAGCACAGCTGTGCTCAATATATTCCTATATTTTGATTCTGCAAAAGTAAATAAGAAATCAATCTGGAAACGACGTATACTTACCTACTTGTCATTATTTTTAACCTTTTTGCATTGCTATTCCATAATATTTGTGGTCTAAAAAACCTCCAACTTCAGTTAAGTTACATTTACGTTGAGTTACGTATTTAATTGTAGAAGATTCCATGAAAAACACGTATTTATCATCTTCTGACATTAACTCGACGCCTTCTTCGTAGTGACTCATCATATTTTCCGGATTATTTTTCATATGCATTCCAATACTCTTGTATTCTGGATCATCTGAATCCTAAAATAGTCTCATTGTAATTATTCAAATCACAAATTTTATTAACACAAACTAAAAAGAAATGATGCGTCGTTCCATTCAGCACGGCCCCAACTTTGATACCCAACTTTTCAGCTCGATTTGCCAACTCTTTCGCCGTAGTAAACTGCCATACTACCTTATCAGCTGTCAAAAAGGCTGCCATGTTTGCCGTATACACGCTAACAATAATTAAAATAAAGAAAGCCCAAAAGCCAGAAAGTAATCGGGTGGATAAACCCCTACAAATTCATTTAAATTAAAATATTTTAAATATATAAATTATTAACTCGTTGATATTAGATAATATAAAACTTCAAAATATCGAGTTATTATTAAATTAAAAATGATATAAGATTTATTTAGCTTTCAAACGATATTTCTGATGACGAACAAAATATCGTTTGAAAGCTAAATAAATCTTATATCATTTTTAATTTAATAATAACTCGATATTTTGAAGTTTTATATTATAAAATATTTTAATTTCATCAGGAACAAATTTATATACCTAGGTGCTACCTCTGCTCCTTCTTGAGTCAAATTAGCCACTATAAGCCAAACGCAATTCGCAAGGTGAAATTGGTTTTCCAAATATCGCGGTTCTTCTACACACGGATGCGGATTGCACCATTCAGACGGGCAAATCCGACCAATAATATAAAAAGCGATCGACATAGCTGGAATCGTCATGATGATTAAAATCCAAACTTCGAAATGGAATGGATCAGCAAAAGAGTAAAAATCTGGTTCTGCTAGTTTTGGTTTGGTAACTAACATTTGTATCCCTAAAAACATGAAAGGGGAAGTAAAATCCACAAACTGCTTACGCTGTCTTGTGATGGTTAAATCTCCGATTGCTAAATCAGCTACCTAAAAGCAAAACTGTAAATGTGGATGACACTCGGTCACAAAATTCATTACTCCTGATATCACATCTCCCATCATTCCATCCCATTTACCAGTAGTTGGATTATAATTTCCATTTTTATCGTTGATGTTCCTTACAAACGTATAGTTAAACCCTTCCAGAAGAGAAAGTTCGTGTATCAGATCGATACTGAATCCTTCGTATTGGTTATTTCCAGTTAAGACCGTGGTGGTGAACTTTAACATAGCGTACGGCTCTGCCTTAATTCAAATGTTTAAGGTCATTGTTAAAAATTAGATGTTAAAATTTTACCAGAGCAATTTGAACATTCAAAGATAAATCGGACATAGTTATTTTGGAATCACTATCGGATGCATTTGTTCTGTTGATGCTTAATTTGTCCAATTGGTTCCAATATCCAATTTGTATTGGTCCTTGTTTGCTAAGTTCGACAACTTCCAAACGAAAATTTGACCTGTATCCATGTTGATCCAGTTCTATGTTACCTGTTAAACCTTTTGTGCTTTTCTGAGTATTAAAAAATGAGAATTTAGTTGTTTGTTGCTTGATGAGTTGCAAAATTCTTACCGTTTTCATGAAATTGAAGAAGGTGCTTCCGTGCTCCCAGCTATCGGTTCCGTTACAAAGGAGAGATCGCTCTCTAAAATTATGCCTTTTCCATGCTTCTGCAAAGTGCATCACTGCATCAATCAATAAATACGTACTTGTTGGAACTTTAATGTCATTTGTTAGCTGGTTTAAAGTCAAAACTGGAACTCCAATTTCTTTCTGCTTAATTCGTATATCTCTGTTTATTTGAATAATTTTTCTGCTTAAAGGATTAAAGAGACGCAGCTGAATTATTAATATTATTAGTTGAGTGTAAAATCCAATTACAAAAAACTTACAAAGGTTATGTTAGCATTGGAGTATTGAAATGGAAGTAAGTCCAGCATATGCATATCCAAATTCAACACGATGTAATTGTAGTCGATCGTCATTAATCCAACTTTTTGTAACTGCTCAAAAATATTCCGTAAGGTTTCAGTCGAACAATATAGGACGAAATTAACTTGTCCAGATTCACGTATCACTTTCAGTGCTTCTCTGAAGAAACAAGGAATGGAAACAAAACAAGTGGAATGGGACGATCTGTGTAAATTCATTCAGTACTTACATAAAAGTGCCATTTTTTACTGTTAACTGATGGACAAGTGTTCCAGTGTTATCAAATTTTAGCAAATCAGCCAAGATGGCCAAGTCGGTATGTTGCTCGTACATCACTGTAAAAGATTTCCATTTCCAGTGCCTCACTAAATCAGCGAACGCTTTTACCAGTACAGAAGACCGGGGAAATAAGCTAATGGCATTCAACTTTTGATGGTAATGGTGAATTAACTTTGTCTGTAATACAGGAACTTCTTTATTATCGCATACCGATTGAACAGCGTAAGAACTTTCATCAGTCAATAAATTAAAAACACCCACTACACCGTGCTGCAAAAACGAACAAACACCTTGCATTGCATTGTAAGGTTTATTCCAATTATAATCAATCACAATAGCCTTGTTTGGATCGATAACTTCATCTGGTTGGATGTGAAACTTTAACGACTTCAGAGGTTTTCCCAGAAAATATCGTTTACTGTTTACCATATCGATGGCCACTTCGAACGCCATTTCTTCCAGACTGTTTTGACTTTCAAAAATTCCACCTGAAATTGCAAACTGTGAAAATTGTCACAAAAAATGATTATTTTTACCTATAAAATTGTTTAATGTAGAAACTTGAAGTACAAAATTTGTTATTAACAACGTCAGACTGGCGAATTTCATGTTGCATGCGTTACAGTGTATGTAAATAAAAATAGTGCTGCCACATTGATAGTTCAAATTCTATTTTAAAATTGGGTCATAAATAGTACAAGGAATATATTATGGCGATTTTTATCGAATATGTGCGGAAAAAGTTAAAATAACTTAATTATTATACTGAAAATGGAGAATAAATAAATAAATCTGAATAAAGTTGTTATATAAAAATAAGACAAATATGTGTATATATATTTAGGGTTAATTATGTACATATCACAAACACATACGGTATTTATGTATATACACAACTACACAGCTACTAGGCTGCTTTCCCTATTCCCAAATCGCCAACGAATTGGCGTTTGGTTTTTTAGCATTTTACATTTTTTACCTATGACGGGGAGCCGGCCCGACGATAGAACCCCCAACCTGGAGGACCAAACGAGACGGCCAGAATAAGTTGTTACTTACCCGGATTATAACCGGGTAATGAGCGTTCGTAGTCAACTCGCTTGACCATTGCTCTCCGACCGTCTCTTATAAGAGATATATTATTAAATTAATTTAATTTAATAAGAGATATATTATTAAATTATTATACAGTGTAGCAAAAAAGTAAATGTTGCAGCTACAATAATCAGGAAGAAATTATAGATTAGGTTATCGTGAGACTGAGGAATAAAACCAAATAATATGGAGAATATATATTCAATAATAAACTGGCAACAACCTTATACTTTTGTCACACTGAAAATTAATGATCATTAATTGTTTTTGAAAATAATTTAATTCAATGAATAGCTGAAATAATATTTGAGTAAATAACCGAATGAAAGGTAATATAAATATTTTTTAAATTTGTATCTAATTTGTGAAATTCTTAATGATCATTAACGTGGCAGTGAATCGAAGGTGCTAAATGCCATCTTAGCTACATTTCTAACTTTCTGAAATAAAAAAATCATCTAAAAAGTGCCATTTTATTAACAAGGATCGAAGTACGACAGCTAAGACGATTGAAGAGGTCAGAGCATATCCAATAAAAAGTACTGCTCATGTACCAGGGTTCCAATGGTTAGGTTCAACCAGAGCGTAGAAGATTTAGAGGTTCGGGTACATTTCAAATAATTAATATCCATATTTTAATTCATGCGTTACACCGATTTTCTTAAACAAGTTTTTGAAACTCTTTTGGGTTTTCCATGAAAAAAATTGAAAACTTTTCCTAACTTTTGATACTTTGTAAATTAGAAAAAACTAAGCGTGGGTCGACTAAACTAAACGAAAAAAGTGCAATAATTTTTTAAAATTAAAGTGGCTGCGCTTTTTATTAGAAGTCATAATTTGATGATGGAAACAAAGAAAAGAGTGATGAAATGCTATGTTTTTTCTGTATTGGCTCTATGGACTGGAGGCCTGGACATTGACGGAGGTGACGGCAAAAAAACTCTAAACGTTTGAGATGTGGTTATACCTAAAAACCCTGAGCTTTTTGTGGGTGGAACGAGTGACGAAGCGAGAGATGCTCAGAAAATGAACACCTGCAAACATAGTGAAGAGTAGAAAATTGCAATATCTGGGCCGCACAATGAGGATTAAAAGTATGTAGATATCAACTCCGACAATAGATTTTACAAGGAAAAAATAGCTGGAAAAAGAAGTGTTGCCAAAAGAAAAATATCCTGTTTAAAAAATCTAAGAACATGGTATTCCATGACTACCACGGAACTCTTCGAGTAGCGGTGAATAAGGTCAAAATTGTTAGGATGATAGCCAACATCCGGAATGGATATGCACATGAGGTAGAAAAAAAAAGAGCAATATTTTGATAAAGGTAAGTTATCCAATAGGAAGGTTTGGCCTGGGAAAATTTTAAAGACCGTGGGAAAATTGTTATTCTTTGATGTTACTACGGTACCACACCTGAATGAATGAACACCATGAATCATGTCGTACAGTGAATCGCACTGTGTGGTATCGTGGTAACATCAAAATATAACTATTTTACAACGTAGTCAATAGTGTCAAAATTTTTAAGAATTTGGAAAAATAGTTAAATAGTGCCATCCACGGTAAAGTACAGTCCATGGTGTATCATACACCGTCCAAGATCCAAGTTCAAGATCTTTAAAATTTTTCAAGACCAAACAGCCTTATTGACTATTGAGGTAAACAGATGATAATAATTATCCAATAAAATTGTATTTTTGCTTTTAAAATTTAAATAGTCCTTTAAGAGAAATATCGACAATTTCAAGTCAAAATAAGCGATCTGAGCTCACAATAAGAGTTGAAAATCAAATGTGGTTTAAAGTAAACGACGCATGATGTGTTTATTTTTGTAAAACTTGTAAAACCATATAATATTAAAATCAAAAGTGATCTTTAAACCTACACAGAAAAAAAATGTACGTACTTGAAAGTAGAACAATTTGTGACTAGATTCTAGATTGTCTATCAGTAGAAATTGTGTGAAAATTTAGTACAATTTGTGTTAGAAAATAGTACAATTGTGCCAGAGATGACTAAAATTGTGCTAAAAACGAGTAAAATATTGTACTAAATTATTACACAATTTGTACTTGTAGACAATCTAAACACAAATTATTTTACTTTTAGGTATAATTTATTAATATTATTTGGTAAAAATTAATTAATTATGTGAGAATTTTATAAACCAACATATTTAAAAAACAACCCAAAATTTGTGGTGATCTGAACAAAATACAATCCCATAATTTATAATTTTCAACTTACCAACCTTCAGCGATAAACAATGAAGTTGATTTTTGTCCAGTTTTTAATGGGAAAGTTGAATGCTTTTCTGTGAAAGCCGTCAAAGAATGCACAACCATGTGCACGCCGTTTTACAATTTTCTTTATAAAAGTGACAAAAAAGTGGAAAAAAAGTTAATTCGGTGTAAAAGTTTATTGGTTCTGTAGATGAAAAAGCGGTACACATAAAATTGTAAATGAATTGCTGTACTTTTGAATTATTTTATGATTTTCCAAATTGCAAAATTTATGCACCATAGAATTTTAGGGTCACATGTAAACTGGAGAGTACGAATCATCCTAAGTTAAAAATTAATTTCAAATACGTTTACTGATGATCAATAAATTGGAGTCACCAAGTTTTCCAAAAATTGAAACTATTGAATATTTTTATAAAGTTTATTGGAAACATTCAGGTTATGTTTTTGAAAGTTACGTATCTGGATAAAAAATTTCTTGTTTTGGTGACGATGACTACCTTTAAAAGTAATTTTACTATTGTTGTTAAATTTTACAATTAATTAAAAAACACTTTGGTTTAAAATTTCAAACGTAACATCCGATTGAGTAACCTAAGCTTTAATTTTATTTTAACTAACTTGGATTGTTACAGTAGTAAATGTGCCTTGTTTAATTGTCCAGTAAAGCATTCGATCAGATCTGCGTATTTGAATATTTTCAACCATCTCATTTTAAAAGCGCAAACTTTTGGTAAAAATCATCAATTGTTATCTATTTTTCAAAGATTGAAGCAAAAATTTATTCTTTTGTGTATAAAAAGGAATTTTATGGTTTAATTAATAACTATGATAGTTAATTTTTTATTTAAAACGAAAAATCTGCAAATCTTCACGTTAAAAATATTTGTTTATTGCAAATGCTAAAATATAAAAAAAAAACTTTGACATTACCAACGCAAGTAAATACACCAGGTTTTTATTTTTTTTAAATTTTTAATTAATTAATTTTAATTTGTTTTTCTAGGGAGTTTCTCTGTATGTCACTTTGGATTATCTGGTGGAAGAGGAAAACTTGGATTCATTTAATTATTTCTAAGCAATAATAATGGCCTACAAATCAATTGTTTAATGAAAAAGCTTGAAGGTATTTTGTGGAATTCTGAATTTTTACCACATATTTCCACACTTTCGACCGTCGTAAAAACTTGGTTGTAAAATTAGTTAAAAAATATGTTATTCAAAAATACGAATGGACTTATTTTAAAGTAGGTACCTATTGAAACATTTGATGATTATAATATAATAATAATTTTTTTTTAAATATGGTTGACAATATTGTTAAGGTCAAGCATTCATTAATAAGGCACTAAAAGCAATAATGAAATATTCTATCGGTGTTGGAATCTCATAGGAAGTTACTTAATAATTAAGAAAATACCTACAATACAAAATTTTTTATTGTATTAACGAAGAAGGTGTGAAATGACTTTTACACCAACGAATTACCAAAGTGTGTAAGCTATTACAATAGAAATTGCGTTGAATGAAATTAATTCAATTATTAAAAATTATCTTTTGAGCACCGCAAATTACATAACCTTGAAAAAATTGTTATACCGGAAGCTTTTCAATTTTTTGCGCGTTTAAAAATGTAATTTTCGGATTGTTCAAGAACTGGAAATATATCAAAAGAAGTTTCAAAACACAATGATACAATGCGTGACCATCATTAGGTTCGAAGGACCAAAAGTTGTAAAAATTATTTTTGATTTCGACTTGAAAGTTGACAATGCATAGATTTGTTAGACGAACACCGAAGAGTTTTGTTTTATTTTTAGGAATTCAATTAATTGTATCAATACGATAGAAACTCTTGCTCGCAAACTCTTTAAATGTGATTATCTCTTCCTAGAAAGTAATTACATTTGCAATATTTTCTATTTTTAATTAATATGTTGTTCTACTTCCTAACTTGCATAGTTACCTACATTTAAAAAATATGCGCTTTTAAAAATCATTGGTGTGTTGTACATTTTAAATTTTTATTATCTTCGTTTTTTTATATAAAATTATAAATAAGTTAATAATGAGTTAATAAGATTTTGTTTTTGTACGGTTTTCTAACTCATTTTACATTTAATACGTAATTAATCTTGTTAATTATCAGTTTACAAATTTATCAGAACGAATAAATACAAAGAGACAGACGTCCACTCCCAAAATTAAAATTTATGAAGCGTCTTTGTGTAAAAACCTTTCTTGTGAGTAAGATACTGTGGAATTTATTTGGGTGAATCACTTTCGTGATTAATATTTTTTTGCTCCATGATTCGGGTAGATTAAGATGAGGATACCTATGACACATCAGTTTTTGTTGGTTTTTGATTTACTTTCACTTACACATTACTTCATAGAAACGAAACTGATTTAACCGAATAGAAATTTTCATAACCGTTTGCATATTTATTGAAAAACCCAAATTATCACTTCCTGTTGAATCCTACATGAAAAGTAAAAGTGAAACTTTCAGGATATTTGTTATTTTTGATAAATTTGCTTTAGTCATCTCCTGATTATTTCACGGAGATTAAGAAAACCAGAAACTTCTCATGATAGATTTTGGTTACTGATTGCATTTAATAAGCCCGGTATTATCACACAAAGGCGTGTAGGTTCCTCCTTGTACAACGTAGTAGTTCATCAGCGATATGTAGCAGATAATAAAAATGAACAAGAAAAAATATTTTGAATTTAAAGTTTCTCATAACTGTAATCAGTGCATCTAAAATTGTTAACTATAACTGGCTCAATGATCTTAGTATGCAAATATCTTAATAAAAAATTCCATTGTCGAATTTGTGATAAAAATTCATATTTCAAAATACTTGAGTAACAAAATTAACAAAATTTCCTGTTCTAATATTTAATACAATGTAAAACTAAAACATTTATTATTAAGATGGAGCAAAATGTAATCGCCTTAACATTATCTAATGTTTATGAAACTAGGCACCAAAATAAAAAAAAAAGTGAAAAAGTTTTTAGCTCAAATCATAAATTTGTTTGCCAAGGTTCATTTAGAAAATTTCTGTTATCAGTAACTGAAAATTTAAAATTCCAAACTTCGGCAACTTGACAAAATTATTAATCAGACATTCCTTTAAATACAAAATTTTTTAAGAAATATCACAAAACCACAGCTTTTCAATTAAATAGTGACAAACCAAAAACAGTAAAACTATAAAATTATTATGTAAGTGAGGCCAATGTTAAATAGTAGGTACAAATGTTCAAATTTACTCACAATCTTTTTTTTGCTTTCACATATTCCTTTGAATAAGAGAGTAAACTCCTGATTTTCTAGATGGTAATTTTCTCCCAATTTTTCCATAAAAAATGATTTCATACAAGACGATTTCATTGTTTGCTTGGTTGCTCTTCTATTAATTAATTTACAAGCATTTTAATTAACACTTGAACCATTTATTTTATTTTTTTAAGAATTCTACGGAAAACTTAAAGTAAAGTTACATAAACTAAATAACTTTCCACACGAGCTTT
The DNA here is from genome assembly GCA_905340355.1 of Rhagonycha fulva. Lineage (NCBI taxonomy): Eukaryota > Metazoa > Arthropoda > Insecta > Coleoptera > Cantharidae > Rhagonycha > Rhagonycha fulva. Next base: position 46,082,234 of record HG996556.1, read on the forward strand.
CAATCTGATCTCCTCTTAGATGATTATCACCTACGATCCGGTGACTGAGTTAATTAATTTTTTGTACTTTGTAAGTTAGACAAAAATAAATTTAACTACTCACCTGAAAGTTTCAGGTTCAGCAATAAAAGGGAAAACTACTTTAACGACTACACTTGAATTATTCATTTTAGTATGTATTTACAATTTTTACTCTTCATATTAGCTTTCTGTTTTACTTTTTAAAGAAAGTTAACTCTTCTTTATTTTTATGTCTTCTTTGAAGCGATGTCACTTAGAAAAGATGAAATTCAGTTGGGTTTGACACATTTTCAGGTTACACAATCGACAGATTAATTTGTTAAATAATAATTTATTTCTTCTATAATGACTTTTAAAGTATGGTTTTTATATGTGTGTTAATTTTTATTCTCAGAAGGTGAAAATGTTTTATAAGTTTGTTGCACCTTTGATTAGAGTTGAAATCTCCGTATAACTTGGTTATTGCCTGCTCTTTTCAATGCCTTTATGAATACAAACCTATGTAGTTTGAGATAATGGACCGAATGTGTTGGTCATAAAAGTTATAACAATGAACTTTAGCAATACAATCGGATTTAAAAATTTACTGAAAATTAAACGATCCATATACTGAACCATGAACATTAAAACGAATGCATTGTTATGCTCGTATTTACATACACCTACAAATTGCGATGTTATCAAACTACTGTACGAGTTTATTCAAAATCGTAATTAGTATAATTTATACTTACTTCAGTACCTTCCAGTAAGTAAAGCTTGGGTGTAACTTTTATTGTATTCTTATAGCGTTTTGTTCGCGTTTCTAGAAAGTTTAGTTGCATAAAATAGTAACGTTTACCACAATTTACAATACTTAATTATTATTAATAGAAACATAATTTTGAATGGACTTACTTCCTTAAAAAAAACTCGAAATTATAGAAAAGCTGATAAGTAGGTACCTACTAAATTTTCGATTAAAAAAAAAATTAAGTAATTTTATATTATTAAGTGAGAGGTTTCTAGTGGCTTACACTTGGATGGGTGACCGTGTGGTGACAAATTTTTAAAAACTTTTCTCTAAGAAAAGGAAGCTAAAGAATTCTGAACCAAATGAAAAAGGGCTGGATAATACACCAGAATTTTTGCGTATCTGAAGACATAGTCAGGGGTTCTTTTGAGTGTTGTTCGAGCTATTCATAAGAAATTATCTATGTTACCTAAAGATTTTGTGGTTCTCCGTTCCTCACTTGCCACCTATAACTCTCGAGTAATCTTTTTCGTTTTTAATTCTCTTCCAAAATCTATTATTTTGTATGGGTTATTGAAATTAAAATTAGATTGACTTTATTCAGTCTAAATTTAAATATTTTTGTTGGTGAGATTATAAATAAAACTGAGAGGTTTTAATATTTTATTTTTCATGATTACAGATTTTATCCGACAATCAACCTAAATACCCAACTGACTTTATCCAAACATTGTAAGGCAGGTACCTGGCTAGATGTGAATAACTCCCCAGATGTCATAAAACTTTCTGCACAAGATGAGAAATTAAAATTTATTTTACTTTTGTGAAGTCCAAGCACATTTGATAGATTACCAAGCTAACCTAGCTAATAAATCTTGTTCTTCACCTTTATAGATTATTTCTGATAATCCCGTTATTCAGAGATCTGGGATCGCCACTTCTTGTGTCCTTACGGATTCAAATTTATCGTTGCTATTTATACTCAAGACTATAGATTCCAATGAGGCAGCAGAGTTTCCATCTGTGCCCTCAAACTTAGTGGCTTATTAGTATTGTGCAGAGTCTACCTCAAAAAGCGCAGTCGTTGATTTGAGTAAAGAAGTCCTTGCAGTTACCTCTGAATGTTGGAAGAATTGGACATCTATGGTGGGTGCTCCTAAGGATTGTCGATTAATCACTAGAATTTAGTTTAACCTTATCTACTTTACACCATTTCCAACTTTAATTCAGCAAGTGTCAATTGCAATGCAAATTAGCTAATGTTTTTGTGTTTAAAGCCGCCATTTTTGTTAGTTCCGCATTTAGTCTCAAAAAGTTAGCACGATGGGCGCTTGTAAGATTGAAAGTACGAGCTAATCTGAAATGCAATTGACGCTTTCTAAATTAAAGCCAAAAATGCCAAAAATAAAGCCGGTAAAAAAAATTAAAAAAATAAGAAAATAAACTACACAATTTTTAATTTTATCTCAATTTTCAATGAGATGTACTATTTGATATAAATTTCAAAAATTGTTTTTATTTTCTAAAGTGTCTGGACCCTTTCTCCCAAAATGTAAAAAAACGGCCGTGAAACCGGGGGGTCTGGGGGGTATGGAATACCCCCCAGCACAAGGAAGTAACGTGAAAGTTTTTCAAAATGGATAATGTGACTAATTTAATTCCAAAAAAACATATTTTTTTTTATTATACCTGACCTCCCAGACCCCCCGGTTTTTCGATTGTTTACTTTTAAAAGTATACTCTATGTCAGGAGAAGATATTTTTAGGAATATCAATTACATAATACTGAATTTTATCTCATTTTTAAGTATTTGTTTTTCTAGGGTGACCAAACCAATTAGATATCCCAAAATGTAAAGAAATGGGCGTAAAACTGGTGTGTATGGAATGCTCTCCAGCACATGGAACTTTAAAAATGACTTTCAAAAATTGATAAAGCCATAAATTTAATTCTAGAGAAAACATATTTTCTTAATAGCTGGAGGGTATTCCATACCCCCCAGACCCCCCGGTTTTTCGATTGTTTACTTTTAGAAATACCTTCCAGATCAGGGCAAGATTTTTTCATGACTATAAACTACATAATACTTAATTTTATTTCATTTTAAAGTGCAATTTCTAATTTTTAGAGCAGTTAAACCCTTAGCTAACTTTGCGCTTCAAATTTGTGCACCCTTGCCCTGCGCCACTTTTGCCACGCTTTAGTTGCTCTGCTGACATTAATGTACAGTTTTTTCGGTTTCATATGAGAAGCCCTGATTGTTATATTCATTTCAAGACTGTGGAATTTCCACAAACCGAATTTTTTCTTTCTCCCATCTGACATTTTTTCCCCTTCCTTTCCAACTGTCTATTTGACGGTGGTTTTAAAATGAACGCCCATGGAACGAAGTCAAATCTTGCTTTTCTACTCTTAATTTTATAATAAATTGTTATTAAAACAACATACAATCGTACAAATTACAAAACAATAAAAAAAAATTTAAAGAATGGCTGGATAAGGTTGTCTCTTGTTCTATTCAGGGTTGCCAATGAAACAGTATTGAAATCGTAGTAGCTTGTGCGCAAGCGGAGTATTTTTGAAATTTTTGAGAAAAATTCAAATTTTTGCAGGAAATTTAAATGTATGCAATTAATTCAAATTTTCTGTGAGTATTTTTATAGAAGAGACGGTCATTTGCATTGCAGGTAGCGCGATCAACTGCAAATGCGAGGTACCGAGTTCAAATCCGGAGAAGGGCAACTTTTTTATGACTGGTCTCCGTGCTTCGAAAGGCACGGCACGTTAAGCTGGTGGTCTTTTTTGGTCAATGAATTGCTATCATTAACATAAAAACCAGAGATACAGGCTCGTCTGGAGACAAGTCTAGCAAACTACCTATCGGACGTTAAGCAATTTATATGCTTAAGGATGCCAAGGAAACAACGCAGTGGCTGTTTAAGGCAGACAGGGTTGATCCTAGCCAAAAGTAGTAGAAGAAGAAAAAGATTCTTATAAAAAAAGTACTATAAATGTACTAAGTAGCATCACCAAAGTAAAAAAGTAGTGAATTTGTCGAGGTAGCACTAACTTTTATTTGAGGTTAAAAAGTAGGTACTGAAAAAGTACATACTTATAATCAAAAAGTACCCGGAATTTTTCATTTAAACGAACTGTATTTGAGATATTGTCAAATACATTTTTCTCGAGGTTGGTACAACTGTCTGTTGTTGACATATTAATTTTTAGCACAATGTGTGAGATGGTTCGTGCGTAATAAATTTGCGCACGCATTTGATGCGCGTTGCAAATTTAGCAACGTTAAGCAACGAGTTTGCCTGAAATTTTGTGTTTTGAATGAAATTTCATGTGCTGAAGCTTCGGAAATGTTAAAGAAAGCCTAAGAGGACTCGATAATGTTGAAAACACAGGCATACGAGTAGTACAAAAAATTCAAAGCGGGAAGCAGCGTGGTTGATGATTTGCCTTGTTCTGGTCGTCTATCCACCTCTTCTATTCATTAATTTTTAAGAAAATTTTGCTTGAAAATCTTTGTGGAGCATTAGGAAGGTAGTAGCCAGCTTTGGGATGTCGTTCAGATCGGTGCAGAGCATTTTATACACAATGTTTTGGGCATGAGACGAATTGAAGTGCAACTTGTGCAAAAACTTGAGCACACATCTTATCTTGTACGCGACTATTTGACCAAAAACAACGTTAATGTCGTTCCGCAAGTTTCGTGTTTACCTGACATGGCCCCGTGTGACTTTTTGATCACTAGTATAATACTGACGGTGGCAACACTGAATCGTGGGCACCCATTAGGAGGACACTTTTCTCACACTAATTATGTAAAATACTTTTAATAATGCCGTTTTGTACGACATGCCCATGGTCTCTTTTGCTCATTTTAGTTCAATGATCAGCAAAAATCCTGTCGTTGTCCTTTTTAATGATTTCTTCGGTAATCTGTCGGGCCGCTTGGCCTCTCCTCATCATAAATAGGTGTACGACCACGTTTATATTCATTGAACCAATATCTCACGGTTGTTATGTTTTTCATCTAAAGATAAGAAGCGAATTACGGATCAATATTGGTCTTTTTCCATTTTATTGAGAAACACAAAGCATGTGCAATACACCTGGCTGCTAACTAAAAATTACCATATAAATCAGTCTGAAATTTAGTATGGTGGCTCTTGATAGATGGCAGTACACGGCGGTAATATCAACTTTCCTTAGAAACGCCACCTGTTTTTAAACACAGATACTACTTATTGATCCACCCTCGTATGTTATATAATTTTTAGTTTTTTCATCCACTTCAGAGCTTAATTTGTTTTTTTAAGTTTAAACCGTTTTTTTCGCTCCTTTTCATGATATATTTATTTTTTGAAGGCCGTGAGCCCCCAAATTTCAGTGACAAGTTAAAAATAACCAAGTGAATTGATTTTTGGTAATCACAATTTTAGGAGCTTTATTTTCTTTCAATTATCGATTTTAAATAGGTATTTATTTATAATTAATATAAATTAATTTTTAACTAATTAGGTACTTCCTAATTCCTACTGTTGTGATCTCGTAATTGCGATATTTCATATAAATAACATCAAATAAAATATTTCAAACTTAATTTTCTCAAAATTGGCTGAATTTCTAGTTTTACACTTTGCACCTGTTGAAGTTCTAATTGATCTAAACGTAGTGATAATGGATCAAATTTTCCCCTTATTTCTTTCTTTCCTTTAGACTTTCCTTTATTTAATTGATAACTTAATTCAAATTTCATTAATGGATTGAGCAATATAAGTACAGAAGAAATGTTTTGCTGGAGTAACACAATCCCGACACTAATCAGATCAGACATTTAATTAATCATTTCAAAATTTGAAGTGTGAAACCGATACTTATGTATCAGTTAAAATAAAATTAAAGTTTACATGATTACAATGGCGTAGTAGGAGTTTGACATGGTGTAGGTTTGTTTTTAATTCAATCAATCCTCCGCCTGAAAATGTATGATATATTGCCCCGTACTATGATTTATATTATAATTTATAATACGTGAATAAATTTTTCAAACCGGTATAAAAGGATGTAACAGTTTTCTCTTATTGTGAAGCCGTAAGGATAGTCCAAATTTACCACTTTGTCCCATACGGATTGCATTACATGCGCTACAACTTAATTGATACATAACAACCTCTCATATCTACCTTCTTACTGTTGTTTTTGTGGTTAATTACGCGATTGTGATTATTTATCTCTGTAGCCTTCAGACATAATTTTCTCAATTGTCTGGCGATACGTTTCTGTTTTACGATGTGTATCAGGTTCTTCCCATTGTCTGTTTGCAACACACTCACTGAAATTCCAGGATTTATGATAATTTAATAAACCACCTGCACCACCTGAGGAAATATTCTTTGTTTAAAACCCAAAAAGTTCATTGCCCAATACAAGTAGCAACAATTCCGATGATAAATGTTTGTCTCGTCTGTCTGGGTGTTGTATTGGAAGAGCAAAATTTCACCCAAACTTGCTTGCAAAAACCAAATGACAACTAGAATAATTAACGACACCAACCTTAAAATCAAAAAAATTTGTAACACATTTTAATTGATACAAAATTTTATCAAACATAATTTAAAATTTAATTAACCTACAACGAATCTTATCAACTTTTCAATTTTTTTTTATTAATTAAATTATAATTTATACAAATACACGCAAATTTTATGTTCTAATTTTTATAACACAAAACATAATAATCAGTAAAAGTTGATTAATATTATGCACATTTATTATTTAATCAATTTTCATTAACAAATTAAATCCGCAATTATATGGTAAATTAGGAAATTTGAATGAAATTAGATTTTGGATCCTTTTGTTGGGTTTGAATGGCTTAAGGATGACTCGGATAATTCAATCGTCGAAACAAATCAATAATTGAATTGGAGGATGGAACATGAACATGCATCTCTTATCAAAGAGATACATGGAGTCATGGTGATTGAAGCATACAGCACGTTTAAGGGGTGTCTGGGAGAGAGTTACCAGTGACCCACTTGTCTGAAAGATGTATGCCATCAGCAGCAGTTGGTGCAGCCAGTCGGTAGCTGCTTTTCTTCGTGCAGACTTTGACGTGCGAGCTCTTCTTTATCAAAGCTTCTTAACGCGATCGTGCTTCGCAGTTGACTATTATGTGTTCTTCAGGTGGATAAAGTACAACTTAAGTGTTATAAATTAGGTTTGCTCGCAATTTTTTTTTGTTAATTATTAGGTTCGTGTTTGTGAATTTTTTGCGATATAAAAAGTGTCGTCGAAATTGATTATAATTAATTATCGATCAAAAATAAAATCCTGTTGACAGGACAGGACGTTAGGGCAAGCTTTCATCAAGTAATTAAAATTTCTACTTTTTTTTTAAATGGAAGAGAAATTAAATTCTTTAAATGTAAACGTTTTGAAAATGTAATTTGATTAATTAAATTTATATTTAATTAGCTAGAAAGTATTGGAGTTAGACAATATTGTTACAATTTTATTGAGTTAAAAAATGTATGATGGCATTCTGTCTTTAATAATCTTGAAAGTTATTAACTAATATTTTTGCAAAGATACACTAAGTACGTATCAAAGATAGAAAATTGCTATAATTTACTTTGATTATATTAATATCAGGTTTTATTCAACAAAAATTAGGTCATTTTTATTCCACCATTTGAACAATGGCAAACTATAATTAAAGCAAATTAAATAGTTATTACTAATATGATCCACATTTCCCTCAAGGAAAATATTTTAATACCTCGAGCACAAACGAAAGGAGAAATGCAATAAGTAAAAGGTGTCAATTTCAAATCGAAAAAGCTCGTTGTATTATTTTGATTTTTTCTTATTATAAGATTGTTACGTTAATTAAGTTACTCTAAAATATGATAATTATTATAATAATAGGTGGCTATAAACCTAAAATTAAATTAAGTGATTATAAAATTAAACTTTAATTTATTGTTAAAGCGCTCGCATTTTAAAAACTGGTGCAATATTTTCAAAAATTTATGTGCTATCGTGGTGAGGACAATACATAATTATAACTAATGGAATATTTGTGGAGATCAATTTTATATTGATGGGTAAGTCATTTTATGATTTTTAAAAATTTAGGTCATAAACCATCAAGTACCATGCAGAGTTTAAAATAATATCTAATAAAACGATCGTTTATAACTTTTAATGAATAAATCCAAAGGCGTAATGAGTACAATGCAACTCTTATGATTTTATGACTTTTAAACGTCTGGTAGCATAACATAATTTCATAAAATGAATTTACATATTTTTTTCATATTACTCAATAAATTAAGGCTCGCAAATTTTCGTTAATATTTTTTTTTAATGTTTTGATTATAAGTTCACTTTTTGTATTATTATAATTAAAAAATTGAACTGAAAACCATAACCTAGCATAAAATTTAAATATTGATATAATTACAACTTTTCACTAAATTGCATACTTTCCTTTTCCATCCCATGCTTTTATTGTATTCAGTCAGCAAGAAGAAAATTATTAACTTTCCTTGAAGTATTGTCAAAAATTATGGTTATGATTATCCACTATGAGTTTGATTATACTTTTTATCGATTTCTCATTTTTAAACATATCGATTTATGAAAGTGGGGAAAATTAACTTATAATTATCTCAACTTTTATTTTCTTTTTAAATTAATATTATGTGTTTTTAAAATTATCAGAGATTTTGAATAAAATAAAAAATAATGGGTAGGGTTATGAAACAAAAAATGAGAAAAACTGGAATCGGAAAAAATTATTTAGTAATTTTTAAAAGGATTAATTTATGTTCTCTTACACTTTTAATTAATTGTATGTTTATGTAATTGGTTACATTAAATTAATTTTAAAATTTTGTTGTAAAACCTTTTATCGAAACAGATTGTAATTTACAAACAAAGAAAATTAAAAAAAAACAGTTGTATTTGAGAAGGTTAAATTGGTAAAAATGTGGACTTTTGGGAGAGACTATAGCCCTCATTTTAGAGGTCGGAGGGTAAACTGAGATGAAATGAGTGGAGACCGGGGTGTTGGGGGTATGAAATACACAAATACATGAAGTAGTAAAATTACTTCTAAAAATTGATAAGCAAATTTAATATTTGAAAAGTCTGTTAGTTGTTTGCTTACAGCTGGGGGGTATTCCATACCATGACGAAAATGTAATTTCCGTTCTCTAGAGTGATATGTTAATGTCTTCAACCTTTATAGATAAATCTCCAAATTTAGAACAATTTAAAGTTGTTTGCTTACAGTTGAAGAGTTTTTTATACCCCCAGACCCCCGGTTTTTGGAGAAAATGCATTTTCCGTTTTCTATAGTGATAAGTTAAAGTTCCCAAGTTTTCTAGATAAATCTCTGAATTTAAAACAGTTTAAAATCACCTATTTGTAGTGCTGATACCTCAAAAGTTGCTAAAGGTTTTGGTTACTTTATATGAATTTTGTTTATGAATTTTTTTTTTATTTTTTGTATTTAACGCAGTTTTCAACAATTTTATGTAATAGGCTGGAATAAAATTTAGAAGAACCCAAAATCAAGGATTTGCAAATGATAAAACCTCTATAATGAACTCAGTAAATGAAGAGTATTTTTTCAATTTATTATTGCTGATTTTTTAAAATTATAATTATTATAGTGCCTTATGCCCGGTTTCGTCACATTTTTAACAAAGGGTGAAATTTTACAAACGAAAATCATTTCTTGGTTTTAAAAGCTTATTAAAAGTTATATGAAATTTTTGAAATTTTTTTGGCGCATTCCAAGTGCAATAGAATCACAAAAAATTAAAATCGTTAGGTATAAAATTAAGTTTCACCGTCCCACCCTTCATCCTAAATTTGCTTTTTGTATTTATGTAGTTCTGGAAGCTCTAATATATATTACAGCTCTACAGGCCTAGAAGGCCCATGGCTTCATTCCCTGTCTACCTTAACCTGTCTTGTAAACTCTCGTGTGTGACGCAGCCGTATCAACGGTAATGACGTCGACACAAACATCAGGGATCACCACAGGAGTGTAGATGCCCACCGGAAGGCCGAGCCAAGAAATTCTGTGCAATCCGCGATTTGAACCCAGAATTTCCGCTCTATACTCAACCAGCGATCACATCACTCCACTGCTGTGGCTTCTGGAAGCTCTAATAATTACAGGAAATCTTAATTTTTGGCTGGATATAATGCAAAGTATTGCAGAGAAAAATAAATTACTGCGGCAGCTGGTGACGTTTTTCAATGAAAGGGCACAAATTATAAATAAAAAAAATATGCACATCTGTCATGCATTGTAACTTTGATTTATTTGATTTTCAAAATAAATTATTCAATATTTTTGACATTCTAACATAGAGAACGAATTTAATTATGAAATTATTTCATAATAATCAACTGAAGACTTAGCTTCCTTTAGTTTGCCTTTGGTTTTTTTATCATTTTATATTTCTAGCCCACAAAATCACATTAACTGTAAAAATAATCATAAACATAGGAATGTCATCTATCTGTTAGCATACTAATCAAGTTCCAGCTATTCCTTTACGCTCTAACCTTCTAGCAAGCATAGGAATCTTATAGAAAACTCTAGGTCTCTATCACGAACCCCTTCAAATAAATGGATTGCTATACAAGGTTAAAAAGCGATGTCCACCTAAGAAGCCCCCATTTATGGTGCAATTGTTATTATAGCCAATAGTAATTTAGCATTTTGGATAGTAATTTAAATATATACTGCTTAAAACAAAGAATGAATTTATCTTAAAGCTGAATTGTAAAACACACTAATTTTAGTGCCAACATAAACCAGTAAATATTTGAAATTTTCTAAAACTGCACCACAATCACAAGGAATAGCAGTCCATTTGATTTCAAGAAGGTCCGTGATTACTATTACTAACGTTACTTAGAGCTTCTGATCGGTTCCTCCCTTATTATCAACTCAAAATAGTTTAAGCACCTCCAATTAATAGTATTACACCAATGAAGTTTCAATTAACTGCAATAATAACGTAATAGAAAAATCTGTCTGTCTGTTGTTTGTAACGCTTTCTCAAATCCCTCATTTCTTACTCATTTATTACTAACTTCAAAATATACAGTGCGCTATTCAGGCCGCACAGCTTATACAATTTAGTATAAAATAAATAAATAAAATATAATATACGAAATTAAATAAAATATATTAATTAATTATTACTATTTTAAATATTTAATTATTCGATTACCCATTAGTTTTTGAATTGACATCTGAAAACTTAAAATCTTCACGTAGTATCGGCGCTGGTAGCAAAAATCTTGAAACCTGATTTCTTTCTGTAAATGCTTAACAACAGCGTTGGAACCTTTAAATCCTTATAGTAATTCTATATTATGCGGTTGGTAGGCGATGGGGTAAATTTGAAACCATGTCGAGTATTTTAAAATAAACAATGCCAATTGTGACTCAGAAGGACACAAAGTTTGCATTGTATTAAGGGTATTGAATTGTATTTTTGAATTTATATTGTTTCTGGATATGGTCCTGACTATGATTGCATTTTCAACAATACATTTTTAAATGTTTAGAAATCATATTTTCATTAATGCTAATGCTCAAAAATATATGTTAAATAATACAAAATCTGTACATACACAGTAATTTGTAGGAGTGCGATAGCGCCACAGTCGATTTGATTAGCAATAACAAGTTGAAGAGGTTCGTAGGAAACAAATTTTACTGTATATAAAGTAACATTCAGCTACAGAAGAGCCAGTTGATGATATTACTTCCTCATCCTTTCCAGCATTTTATTTATACTTAATTTGATATCGAATTTATAGATTTATCTTGTAGTACTCAAGTAAGGAAATTAATATAAATTATTTATAGTAAAATTAGCAAAATTACGATAACAAGGTTTTTGTAGATCAAATTTTAAACAATAATAAGAACTATGTTTATATTATTCTAATGTTTATTATGCATTAGAATAATTATTCAAATATATTGTAATATAAAATAATAACATTAGAATAATTCAAATATACTTCCCATTATCAATTAAAACTTGAGCTACTAAAACGCAGCCTATAAAATATAAACAGATTTTTTTTAACAAAAAATGTAAGTAATTTTGCAAAAGTTAGAAAAAAATATTACAGTGCAATTCAATTTGATCTTTTTACTATATCGCTCTGTTGAGTTTCAATAAAAGCGAGGCACTTATCATGGTTTATGTGCAAAAAAAAACTATGAAAATAGAAGACGCATGACTTATCACTTGGTATAGGAAAAAAAATTGGTTGAGTTTCGAATTTGCATTGCCCAATTGAACATCAGAATAATGCTCTTATTTTGAACATTTTTGCTGCAACTTTTTGACCAAGAATTGGAAAAATCGGAAAATGTTTAATTTTTTAAAGTCCACAGTATTCAGGTCAAAAATTCTTGTCATGAGCAATTAAAGTTTACTTCTTCAAGAAATAACGTATTAATTATTATATAAAGTAATTACAGTTTCAATAAGAACTAATTAGCCAATTGTAATTAGCAATATAACAATTTTCATTCTGGACATAATTTAGTAACGGTTATCGATGTGCGTGAAGTTAGCCCCCCTTTTTTTGAAATTGTGATTTTTTTTATTTGTGCTCAATTGTGCTCAAGTTGTGCTCAATGTGCTTAAAAGAATTTTTTGATTTTGAACAAAAATAACAGAAAAAATCGAAAAAAACACTTTTTGACGCCAGCCCCCCTTTTTTTGAAATTGCAACTTTTTTTGGTTGTTCTCAATTGTGCTCAAGTTGTGCTCAATGTGCTTAAAAGATTTTTTTAATTTTGATCAAAAATAACTGCGTAAAGCGCGAAATAAGATTTCGACTTAGCCCCCCTTTTTTTAAAATTGCAACTTTTTTTGATTGTACTCGATTGTGCTCAAGTTGTGCTCAATGTGTTTAAAAGAATTTTTTAATTTTGATCAAAAATAACCGCGTAAAGCGCGAAATAAGATTTCGACCTAGCCCCCCTTTTTTTGAAATTGCAACTTTTTTTGGTTGTTCTCAATTGTGCTCAAGTTGTGCTCAATGTGCTTAAAAGAATTTTTTAATTTTGATCAAAAATAACTGCGTAAAGCGCGAAATAAGATTTCGACTTAGCCCCCCTTTTTTTAAAATTGCAACTTTTTTGATTGTACTCGATTGTGCTCAAGTTGTGCTCAATGTGTTTAAAAGAATTTTTTAATTTTGATCAAAAATAACCGCGTAAAGCGCGAAATAAGATTTCGACCTAGCCCCCCTTTTTTTGAAATTGCAACTGTTTTTGATTGTACTCGATTGTGCTCAAGTTGTGCTCAATGTGCTTAAAAAAATTTTTTAATTTTAAGCAAAAATATCCGCGTAAAGCGCAAAATAAGAGCAAAAAAAGCTGCGCATTGAACAATTTTATCATACAGGGTGAAAAGTAAAATAGATTTCCAAATTTCATTTTTAAGGACCGCATTCAGGGTAAAGTTTTTCGTCGTAATGATTTATACAGGGTAAAGTATCAAACATTTAAAAGACATAAACGGAGAATTCTGATAGGACTATATTAGTTTTAATACAGAAGCTGTATACATAATAACTGTCACAGACAGGGTTGTCAAAGCAGTGGTACACCGTACCAACATAACTTCAAAATATTTTCATTTGAAAAAATATTTTCAAATTTTATCACAAAAGCAATCTTGCGATTGCCCTATTATAGAAAATAAATCTTAAAAAGAAAATTTCAAGAATTAGGTGTGATATTAGTACGTGTCGTAAAATATAGAATTAAACAAACTTAACCAAACGTTAAAAATTTTTAATTTTTAACCGTAAGAAAAGAAACAACATACAAGAAATTTTATAAAAAACACTTTAAAAAAACATTTGAAACTTTAGTGACAAGGTAAAACTAGATAAAATATTAGAAAAATGACTAAAAAATTTTGAAAACAGGGGGGGGGGGTCATTTTCATGCTTTTTTTCCTTTTTTCTAGTTACATACGACTAAAGATAGGCAATTACCTTGAAATGGCGAAATATCGTATTACTATTCTGTAATCATTTTAGTATATTTTTCAATTTTTAAATACCACGTTTTTGCTTTTCGTTACTCCCCCCCTGTTTTCAAAAATTTTTAGTTAATTTTCTAATATTTTATCTAGTTTTACCTTGTCACTAAAGTTTCAAATGTTTTTTTAAAGTGTTTTTTATAAAATTTCTTGTATGTTGTTTATTTTCTTACGGTAAAAATTCAAAATTTTTAACGTTTGGTTAAGTTTGTTTAATTCTATATTTTACGACACATACAAATATCACACAAAAGGGGGGCTAGGCCGAAATCTTATTTCGCGCTTTACGCGGTTATTTTTGATCAAAATTAAAATATTCTTTTAAGCACATTGAGCACAACTTGAGCACAATCCAGTACAATCAAAAAAAGTTGCAATTTCAAAAAAAGGGGGGCTAGGTCAAAATCTTATTTTGCGCTTTACACAGTTATTTTTGATCAAAATTAAAAAATTCTTTTAAGCACATTGAGCACAACTTGAGCACAATCAAGTACAATCAAAAAAAGTTGAAATTTCAAAAAAAGGGGGGCTAGGTCGAAATCTTATTTCGCGCTTTACGCAGTTATTTTTGATCAAAATTAAAAAATTCTTTTAAGCACATTGAGCACAACTTGAGCACAATTGAGAACAACCAAAAAAAGTTGCAATTTCAAAAAAGGGGGGCTGGCGTCAAAAAGTGTTTTTTTCAATTTTTTTTATTATTTTTATTTAAAATCAAAAAATTCTTTTAAGCACATTGAGCACAACTTGAGCACAATTGAGCACAAATAGAAAAAATCACAATTTCAAAAAAAGGGGGGCTAACTTCACGCACATCGGTTATCGTATACATTGGTATCTCCAAACCACTTAAAGCAAATGAATCCAAAAACTTGTGTGCTGTAGTACTGAACGTCCACTTTTTGTTCAGTTATTAAATTGAGTACGAGGAATTTAAAGATAATTGAAGCAAAAACCAAATCTATAACTTTCAGTAGTAGGTATTCCATATTTTTTATCTTCCACCATTAAGATCTGCTCTAAATTGGATTCACGAAAGTAAATTCCACGGTTAGTAGAGAAAAGTAATTTTTACTTAAAAAAACCAAAACCGGAAAGTTTTAATAAATCTATATTCCAAATATGTATGTTATTTTATGTATATTTAGTAAACGATACTGTAAAAACTACGATTTTTACTCCCACTATATGGGTAGTAATTATGCCTGTCTGTGTAAATAACATCAGTTAACAGTTTAAAGTAACAATTAAATAAATATTAATTGCATCGCACTCAACCACATATAATTAAATATGTATCTCATTTTAACCTAATTGTGTATAAGCCTCGCCGATTTATGTACACTATACATACAAATAAATGTACCTAGTCACGGGTTTAACACGAAGTAGTGGTGTGGTCTAATTAACAATCAGAATTAGTTAACAGACCGTGAGAATATTCTTGTCAAAAATATCTTAACTTCATTATATCATAACTTTGTGCTTCGACGGATATGGTAGGTATCATTTGTAAGTATCGATCAGTTCGTCCGATATATCAGCCCAAACTTCAAAAGATTTTGAAACCAAAAATATAAACAGTAAACCAATTAAAGAAGAATTTTTAGAAATTATTGTTATAATAGCAATATAACGTAACAATAAGATGATAGGCATATTTTGCGTGATGAAATAAATAAAAGGATATCGCAGAAACAATGGTAAATTTTCACATATTGTCAACCTTATCCAGTATATTATATTATTACGAAATATCATCATGGACATAGCAAAACCGTTACACTTTTATAACTTAAAACAATAATGAACGAAGATGCATATGACGGTAACAATTTAATGTGCATTATTAGATTGTTTCAGCATGCGTATCAACAAATACTTACTTTCACTTTTACATTAAACACTTCATCGAAAGCTATCGCATAAAAAATACCTCACATTTTTGAATATTTAAACAGTCAATTTATTTCAAAAATTACTCCGACTTTCTTTTACAAATTGACAAAAAATTTGACTGAAAGTTTTGGAGCGGGTACCTTATTTGTAGGAACACAAAAGTAATCAATTAACAGGTTGTTAAATTATCATCATCATTAACAACTTGTCATAGCGAACAATTAAGTTTAAAAGGTAATTCATATAAAATTTTCATCATCACAACAGGAAATTAATGATTTTTTAAGTACGCTCGAGCGAAAAGCAGTAGTGGCTTTTGTTTATTTAGGTGTTCATTGAGGTTATGTCATTCAATTCTTTTGCAAAAAAAACAAAAATCAAAAAACGAAAAGAAAGTGCAAGTCGGATTCATTCCTTATTTGCTGAAAATTTGTAAAACCTACGTTAATTTGTTCGATATAATTGAACAACCTACAATGTAGATGAGTAAAAGAGTTACACTAAAACATAAAAATAAAAGTTGTGAAAAGTAGAATAATAATTTAAAAATTTTATGATGCCGCTTCGCTTAATTTACCGTCATTACCTTCATACTGAATTTATGTCAACTGTAATGAACTTGGTCATCTTGGTTTTCAGTGTAAATGTTCTTACAATGAGCAGCTTTTAGGTAATAATATTTTATGGGACAGTTAAATATTTTAGTTCTTGCAACACGTACGACTAAAAATTTTTATTTTGTCAGGCTATAAAATATATCCTTTACATTTCGCAATTTTTATGTTATATAATTATTTAAAATCCTTTGTGAAAAACCAAAAACTTCGGATGATAATAAATTATGCTTTTTGGACGAAGGAAACGTAACGGTACCGTTTAATGCTTTTCCCATACTACTAAAATTTGAGACGATGTTATGTTAAATTAAAATATAATTACTATGGTTACATATAACTGCAAGGTACTTCAAACTATATTTAGCAACAATTTCTTGATTATGCTAATTCAAAATCTAGGGGGGTCCGAAAAAGTTACAATTGTATATAATTTGCTATTGAATAATAAAACAGAATTTTAAATGCTTTTAAATGTTGATACACTGGCACGTTTTCTTGATTGTTATTTTCACAAAAATAATAGGTACACATTGTTACACAATAACGAAGTACTTTTTCTAGTAGTAAAGTAGAACTTTCACAATGTTACCGAAACATTTCGTTCGGTTCAAATATTGTCAACCCGTAAGTGCGTAGTGTGCTTAATGATTGGAAAATAGTACTATAATAATTTTCAAAAATTGCTTACTGTTTAAATAACAACTTCGTTTTAACACCTATATTACTAGAAATTATTATCGCAATAAACATTATGTGAGATTTTATTTGTTATTAACTATCCAGGCGTAAAAGTACTTTAAATTGTATATTTATTTTTCCATGGTTAGTTAACTTTAAACATTGGTTAGTCAACCACCGATTTATACATTAGATGCTGAAAAATACCTACACGGTTTAATTACTATATTTATAATTTACTTTCTTCGCAATTATTAACCATATCAAATGAAGATTAAAAAAGAAGAAGATTATTAGCACCAACAATAGCAAAAGCATGATTATCAGAATTTACCTACGACGAGTTTGTTTTGATCGATTCTCTACATAGATTACTTTAATCTTCCCATCTCATCTTTTATAGGCTTAAGAAGCTACCGTTTAAAAGTGATTTTGATTACAAAACGATTTCCTGAACAAACATTAAAGTTTTACGTTGTTACGAATTTAATTTTATAGAGGGTCGATTCACCCCCGTACCCTTCCATTTGCTTCTTTTACTTCATAATAAAATTTTATTTTTTATCATGGTTTTAAATTTAACCTTTCTACATAAGTTTTTAAAATGGCGCCTAATCTTCTACAAGTTCAAATTAAGCAGCGAAAATTTTTATAACAATTAAAAAATTTAAGATTACACGTAAATGCTTCTTAGTTGTTCCAAAATCACTTCCGGTTAAGCAGCAATCAGAAATTTGTCGCTACTTTATTCCATTTGTTCAGTTAGATGTTAATTATGGTTGAGAACCTTCAACAAATAAAAGCAAATGATTATGTAAAACATGAAAGAGGAAAGCAAATCATTCAGTAATATACATAAAATACACTAAATGAACGATCAAAATCTCTGCCGTGTACTTTTACACAACATAGCAATTAATGTAAACATGGAGCTATAACGTGGAGTCTGAACCACTGCCCAAGCGATTTGTGTTGACAAATAAAACAAATTAATGTTTGTATATTTGATAATTTATAATACTTAATATGTACATTTATTACAGTACAGAAATAGTATAATTTTTACAAGTTAAATGCACAAAATATTTTAATACATAATTATGGAAATATAATGTAAATACCAAATATATGAATAATTTAAAATACGGTAATCCTTAGGCAACTTAGTCGGAGATTAAAATTATATTCTAAAAATATTTGTTTATTATAATAGAGACACCAAACTTAACAGTTGAAAATACAGCTTTCAGTTGTCTGCATGAAGACAAATCAATAAATGTTGAAAAGAACAAAGTCGGAAGAAAACAGCCCAAAGAAATACAAAATAATAGCATTGCAGGTGCGAAATATCCGATAATAACGGTTAAACAGTTTCCCATTAAATTTTAAACAATGAAACGATAAAATTCTACTTGCCAATAGAATGCAAAAATGTTTCATACTTTTTGGCTCAAAAAATGCAGCTGAGAAATTCAAGCAAGTGGTTGGTAATTATTGCAGTATTAAAGACTAAAATATATGAATTTTAGTTCAAATTTTGAAGAAAAAAAAGTGAAAATAGTAAAATTGAATTTAATTTTTTCAAAGTTTTATAGTTTTTCCTCGTTTTTTTTTCCTTCTTCACAAAAAAAATTATTAAAATTTGAAATATCAGAAAAAGGGTTAACTTCGGTAACGACGGGCGCAACTATTTTTGAAGATTTTTGGAAATGGTAAAAAAAAGACACGGGTAATACCCAACACAAATCCGAACATATAATAATAAATGATAATAACGAACTAAATTAAGATGGATCTCTCTTTTAACAGTCTGCTAATAAAAAAATCGTTTCCTAACACTAACCTAAGCTCGATCGGTGGATCTCTATCTTTAGTACTCAAACCTAGGTTTTTTTATAACAGCCCTCCCCCCTCTTAGAAAATAAAATAAGTTTGACGTTCTGGCGCTTTTGCCCCGTCTTTCTTCCAGCATTTGAGTTTCAAAATTTTAGAAAACTCACGCAACAAATATAAAACTGAGTAGAATTTCCGGGGAAAAATCCGGGTTTGCTGTTTTTAGAAACATTCTGCAATCGCGCTTAACACATGCTCATCTTTTCAAGTTACTACTTAATGGTTTTTGGTATCTAAATTTGAAATTTTTTTGGTAAAACCTTGCAAATTCTTTTAATTTGCAAATTTCTATGCAAAGTAAAATTAAAAAACTACGTTATTTTCTAAATGTTGTATTGTTTTTTTCACATTTTCAGAATAATAATAATAATAAATGATTAGAATTAAATATCAAAAACTGACCATTGTGGCCATGATACCACTGGGACGCAATTCACTCGTACCCTTGACCGTGAGACACAATTTTCTGTCTCCGGCAATGACAAGAGCCAGAAACAGTTTCCATTTCAGATTTTAAGAGTCATGAAAATTTTATGGCTTATAGAAAGACACCCTCTAAATGCAAAACCAAAAATGGCAATCGTTTTTCTGCTATTGAATAAAGGAGTAATGAGCGTTTTAATACGAGCGATAGATAGTAAAAAGGTTTTGTTAAGCGTACATGTGATAGATATTAAGATTATAAAACACAGGTACATGCCACTGTCTGACATGAGCGGCAATTTCCATGTCCTTGTGTGACTTCTTTTTATAAATGCCACTAACTTTTGCCACTAAAGTATCTGTTCTGTTCCATGATCCAGAAAATTTTTAATCCAAATTTAGATGAATGAATTAATTTATCAACATTTTATGAAATATTTAAAAATTCCTGCTGTTAGCTGTTATAAACGCCATTATAATATGTATTATTATATACAAAAACAATTGGCAGAATAATGGAATTATCAGAAATAATTAGAATGGATGAAAACTCACTTAAAATCACTAAAACTAACTATTAGTCCAGAGTCATTGTAGGAAGTAAATTAATGTTATCGACAGTTTTTAAAATTTTATAAGTGTTTATCAGGACCGATGTAACTAGGAATATCGACACCAGTTAAATTTTTTTTCCTGATAAAAGTTCACTAGTGAATTTACCGGAAGTAAAACTTATATAAAATTTTACGCTTTTTTACCTCCTTTCTCCCAAAAAACTTCAATAACTACAATTCTACAATTTTATAGATGTAATTTTCTACAAAAATGTGGTTATTACCACTACTAAAATTTCCATTACAATTGTTCGAACTTATATTACAAACCAAATTATTTTTCTCAACAAAAAAAGGATGATTGAAAATTAATATTTCTAATAACTACTATTTATTATCATCTGGGAGAAGAAAGTTCTGAGAAAAATTTTTGCCAGTGTGAGAGTGAAAAAGAGGTGGAGAAGACGAATAAACAATGAATTAAAGAAACTGTATGGAAAACCAGACATCGCATCGTGGAGTAGTGAGAGCACAAAAGCTGAGGTGATTTGACACAACACAAAAATGGGGAAAGAAATAGTGAGATCCAAAGTTTGGAAAAACCAAATAGACGCTCAAAGAAGAAAGAGAAGGCCGCTAATAGAATAAAAAGAAGATGTGAACAAAGACATACAGCATCTGCACGTGACAAATTGAAAAAGAAAATCAAGAAATAAACAGGAATGAAAGAAGATAGGAAACGAAGTTATGGGCCTTCAAGGATTTTAACGCTGTAAAATATAAGCCATTTCCTAAAACTTTATTAATACCGAAACAAAATGTCTAGTCTACAGAAAAGACCAAAATTTGTCAACGCTTTGATGTCAATTATCGAATGTATAGGTATTATTGGCAAACTAAACATTGTCCTAAAATTTAAGCAAGTGTGCGGTAAAGTATTTTCAGAAAAAAAACAGCGTGACAGATAACAACGCGTTTTCATTGTTCAGCAATATTTTTAAAATAATAAAGGTTTGGCAGCTGCAGTATCCCTACATGATAATCCAGATTTTTGCGCCTAAATTGCAAGACATAGATGTAGAAGACAGGTGGTTTTAATAAGATGCTGCTACATGCCATACATAAAAAAAATAAAAAAATTAAGAGTTGTATCAACGGAATTCAGCTACATTTACGCATATCAGTCTTGAAAAATTTTAAGAAAATAGTGCGTATGTGCACAGACGGTCATTTGCCTTGTAGGTAACGCGATCAACTGCGACTGCGAGGTACCGGGTTCAAATCCGGAAAAGGGCAACTTTCTTATGACTCGTCTCCGTGCTTCGGAAAACACGTTAAGCCGGTGGTCTTCCTGGGTTAATGAATTGCCATCATTAACATAAAAACCAGGATTACAGGCTCGTCTGGAGGCCAATCTAGCAAACTACCTATCGGACGTTAAACAATTTATATGCTCACAGATCTAGCACTGCGAAGGAAACGACGCAGATGTTGGAAATAAACAGATCAACATATCTAAAGTAAAGTTAAAGAAGAAGAAGTGCGTATGTGCCAGCAAAACCGTGGATTCTATTTACTCGGTATGCTATTCCATACATAACTTTATGTCCGACTGTATTATATAGCATGATTACAATATCACTTAGTGGCCATAAGATACTTTTTAATGGGACTAGTCCCTTTTATTTTATTGATAAAGTAAAACGGCCGCCTGTCAATGTCATTGAAATAAACAATAACAGTAACCATAGAAAAAGCGAAAAAAGCACTCTTAAAAATTATACAATTTTTAAATGTTGAAGTGAATTTT
The DNA here is from genome assembly GCA_905340355.1 of Rhagonycha fulva. Classification (NCBI taxonomy): domain Eukaryota; kingdom Metazoa; phylum Arthropoda; class Insecta; order Coleoptera; family Cantharidae; genus Rhagonycha; species Rhagonycha fulva. Next base: position 46,103,990 of record HG996556.1, read on the forward strand.
CATTATTACGTCAAAATATAAAAGAAAATCTTCTACGGTGCAGTCGAACATAAAGCTATGTATGTATTTCACACATAATTCGGCTTTTTGGACTCAGCCTAGTTATGGACTCGCTCGCAAGCTTGCTCAACCATAAACCTAGGCTTCGTCCGATAAAGACCTATATTATGTACTCGTGATATAAATAGCTATTATGTTATTGTATACTTTACGGATCATTCAAAAATTTATAATTTTTAATTATAAACTTGTGTTTTTTATCAAAATTACTATTTGGGTGAATTTTGGTATGCCAAAATTATTACTCAATTTTTGTTCGAACGAATTCGAAAAGCAAATAAAAATTTTGTTAGTTACCTTTACATTATTGGATTTTGTATTAGATTTAGTCAAATGTAAAAATTTCCGTGTTTACATTATTGGATTTCACATTGGACTGCAGCCGTTAGATTTTTCATTGGACTTGACATTGGATTTTTTAAAAATATGGCGGTGTCTAAACGTATTTTTACACTTTTTGTATTCGAGATTTGTATTGGATTCCATATCCAATGCTCAAATATAAACTTGTTTACATTATTGTATATTTGAATTAGATTTTATTTTTAATTATAATATTATATACAGTGGGGCCCGCTTAATGTGATCGCGGTTAATGTTATCATTCGGATATTGTTATCACTTTTGCCAGGAACGGAACGGACATATATTATTACACACAAAAAACATCGCTTATAGTTATCATAATTCGGTTAATGTTATCATATTATTCTTAAGATTATTTTCTCCCACAAGCAAAGGAGTTGAATTTCAGTTACAAGTATTTTTTTATATTATGCATAAGTCACCCACATAATTTAAAGTCAGGTGTTAGCAAGAAAATCTGCTTATGGTTAATTTTTTTCAAAGACGGAGTGGATATGTAAATAAATCCACCGTGTGATCCTATCACCGTCACATAATTTGTGATATCACATTACATTTTTATGTTTATTATGAATTCCGTCGTTTAAATACATAAAAAAATTCACAATGAGTGACTATTATTAATTAATTATTGTAGATGTAGTACATACTAATAAATAAGCAATAAAAATTTTTTTTGTTTATTGTTATCAATCGGTTATTGTTATCAAAAACCCCAAGTCCCGATGTGATCACATTAAGCGGGCCTCACTGTATTTAGATTAGATGAAAAGAAAATCTTTGGTTGTCATTTACCTTTGCTGTTTTCAATTTGGGCATTATTGTTGCGAACATTTTTATTTTTGTAAAAAAAGCAAATAAAGCAATTTTAAAAAATTTGGGGTTATAATGAAATCAAGCATGAGTCAAACAATCACATTGCGCATGCTCACCAACAGAAATCCAACAAAAAATCCAATACTAATAGACACCGTTGGATTTTAAAAATCCAATGATCAATGATGACAATCTAGTCCAATGTGAAATCGAGTAATGTAAACGTAAACATTTTTACATTTGACCAAACCAATTTTTGAATTTGAATTCAAATTTAAACCTCAAAAATCCAATAATGTAAAGATACTTTTTTTATCATTTTAAATTATGGTAAAATTAAGCAGTGCCTAATTTAACCATTAAAAGACTTTATCCATAGGTATTATTTGTAAAATTACCGAAAGTGAAATTTGAATTTTCAATAACGCCAACAAATCAAAAGAAAAAAATGTAATGGTTAATTTTACTTTTAATTATTGTAAAATTAGATGGAAGTATAATATCACAAATTTGTAATATTTTTTTGGTCAATAATTGAAAATACAAAATAAATTATTGAAGTACCTTTTAAATAAATCAATTTCTTTTCTTAAAAATATATGTGTAATGCCACAAATTGATTGAGTTTTATTTTTGAATTTAGTAAAAAGGAAATGAAATTGCTGAATGGTCTTTAAAAATTTAATAGTTTTAGTATTTGAGGTACGATAATAAACGCAAATTATGGATTTATATTCAGATTTTGTTTTACAAATATTCTTCAAGTATGAAAATTGTGATTTTCTTATTCAAATATTCAAGATTTAAGTTTTTTGTGAACTAAGGTTTACCACAAAAAGTAAAACCTAACCAAAGATTTTAACATAATGTTATTGTCAGCGCTGTCATTTGTCAAAACAAATCTAATAGAAATATATAATAATGTAAACGAGTTTATATTTGAGTATTGGATATGGAATCCAATGCAAATCTCGGATGCAAAAATCCAATACGAAATCCAATAATGTAAAAGTACTTTAAATCAAATACAGTTCGAACCTACGGATGCCTTTGATGAACCTGTAAGGAAACCTTTAATAAAGAAATGTGCCTGCCGCCTATAAGAACGAAAGAGAGAACAATTATTATAAAAAAAACTTAACCTTTTCGTTGGTGCATAATTTTTTTAACAATTTACATTGCTTTAAATAGGTTAGTTTGTTTAAATTATGTTGACGTTTAAATGTGGTTTACGTGGTTGTAATATAAATTATTTAATTTCAAAGATAAATTGTTATTAAACGTTGATTCAAACAGAATTAAAATCGAGATTACTAGGCGGATAGATTGGAATTTCTCTAAAGTTAACTTGAATTTTAGTACTACATTATAAATAATAAAGCTACCATTAAAGTTCTTACGAACCTGAACCTTTGTAAAATGTATCACAATTTGAAAATTTTTAGGAAATTGTCACGTTGAATAGAGCTGAAAAGATCGCCAAAATGGTTATGATGCGATTAGATCGGATACTTTCTGAGCGGACGACTGGATTACAAATTGAAAAATTTTTTTGAATTTGATCATACTTCTTGTAATTTTTTAAACTTTCCGTTTTTAATTGCTACACTAACAAAAATATATAATTCATAATCCATCTTTTCATTATTATGAAATCCATACATTGCAGTCGGACTTGGTGAGGTACTCCACCCCTATATTTCATCCAATCAATGAATTGAGATTCAAAAAGCATTGTTAAGAGCAATTTAAATTTACTTTTTAACGTGCATTGGGTTATTAGCACCGGCCCAATAAGTAACTGAAGATTTGAACCCGTAACTACTTATTTCTAGTCGCTTACGTTTCACTCCATGATGCTCTGCTGGGTAAGAGTAATTTTACTTTTGCACACTAGTGTGTTAAAGTAGCGCTTTTCATTCTAAAAACAGGTCTGAAAAACGTAACTTTTTATACGACTTAAAAAAATGGTTGTTCTGTAAATTGAATAAAAAAAAATAATAGGTTTTGTTTCACTAAACTTACAAACAATGCGAGAGCTGTAAAGTGACTTTCGTTTAATGTAAACTCCAAAATTTTTTATTCGGAAAATTCCACTTACTTCAACGTCCGTTGTTCAGGAAAGTTTTCCCCCTTGAAAACCAGGATTAAAATTGTTACTTTCTATTCGCGTTAGGACAAAAACTAAGTTAATAAATATTTTTATAAACAATTTTATTTAGAAATTCTCTTAAATTTAAACATTAAGACCCACTTACGAGTTAACTGCGGAACTGTTCTAAATTGAATGAAAAATAGCTTTAGGTAAGAAGACCAAAAAAAAATTTAATTGTATTCAAATTTTAGCAAGAACGGCAAACGTTATCTACATCGGAGTGTATTTATTACATATAAAATTATTAATAATTGTTTTTGATGCGATTTTTATGACAAGTTGAATATATACAATTTTGCCTTCAAGATACAATCAGGTGCTTATCATATCGCAATCTTAATTTTAGTTGGTAATTTCTGCAATTATGATACCTTCATAAAGTTGATGTTTTTATTAGTGCGAAGATGCTTAATACTTGATGAATATTAAACAACTTTGATTCTTCCTTATTGGATATTAAATATTTCTTATAAAATTTTACTTTTTTTAATCCACCCAATTCTAGAACAAAATAAACGGTTTCTTCTTTTTCGTTCCAGTAGATGGTTTTCCATCAAGTGTTGCGTTATCCGATTAACAGTAGCAGGTGTAACAAGTACGGCCTATCGAAGAGACTGTCGGTTTTCTTTAAAAACATAATTTAAATATTTGTATATCATAAACTGACCCGAAGGTGTTATTAAAAGAAATTTGAAATTGAGCATATAATGTGCTTAACGGAATAAAAAGAATATCAAATTATTATAGCATTTATACGCTAAATAAATATTAACTGACTGGTTATTAACTCTTTGTCCCAATTAATAGCCATTTTGAAGTCATGATCGATTATTTCGAGTAAATTTTCTGCGATGTCTGCAAACCTGTAATTTAATACTTATATACATGTCTGCATTTTTTATTTATTTTAAGTGTATTATAAATTGTAATTATTAATTGATTGTTTCATAAATATTTTGCATTAAGTAATTAATTTTGTAACTTGTTTGATAGGTTTAACCTTTGATGTTACGTTACTTATACAGCCACGATTTAACGTTTGGCATATTTTTGACTGCACTTAAATCAGGTTTTTAGGACTCTTTTTTATATAATTCTATTCTCATATACTTCTTCCGAATGAGCAGACATAAATTAACAGTAAACCAATAATTTCTAATGAGTTACATCATGAAGAGCACAGAATCCGCATTTGGTCGTCTTTTTATCTGTGGTCCTTTCATACGACAATGAGAGTGTTACCTTTTCGCCTCAGTAAATGAGAGTAAATTATGTTACCATTTAATTAACCAAAAGTTGTCGTTTAAATTAATATAATTTTTCACCAATTTTAATCCTTCGCCACCTGTCCATTTTTTGCGATTATTTTGTGTTAATTGTATCGATGGAACTTTCAATGTTAGAAATCAAATTTTCGATAAAAAATTATCGAAAGAGAAAGTCAATTAAAAAATTTGTTAATTTGTTAATGAAAATTAATTTTAAAGAACTCGATTTCAAATCGGAGTCAAAATCTGGTCGACTAGATATTAATTTATGCAGATACAATCAGACTGCGAGTCTCGTCTGGTAAGGTCAAGTACCATGAACGGTACTTAGATAATATAGTGAGCCAAGATCGATATTGAATTGTGGTACCCGCATTACGTTTGTATACCACAAGACAAGTGCAGATTTTGATGAAAAAAGTTTTTTTTTGCACGCCCTAGATATTGCAAAATTAAAATTACTGGATGATTTTCGTAATTGCAGTTTTGGAAAATTAGGGCTTACTGGTGCTAAATTATTATAACCGCAGTCCACATACCTAAAGTGATTGTGAATCTTGTAGCACTAGTAAGAAATATTAAATTACTTCACTCTGTTGCGCAAGTAGGTCTTAAGGGTGTTTTTTTCCTGGGGTGAAATCGACGAGCTCAAACTTGTACATTCAAATTTACCGTCTGGTCAAATTTTTATTGAATGTAACACATATTTCAACAAGTCATAAAAGCCATAAACGAGAATATAAACCAGAGCAAAGCTTTGTCGTTGAAGGACGCCGGCGAGTATGCCTATAAAATTCAAACTTTTTTATTATGTTGTGCACGTTTATTATGTTCTAATTAATAATGACATCTAAGAACGAAAACTAAAAACATTTAAAAACGCAGTTTTGGAGAAGGTCGACCGAAGCGGAATGGGTTCACATTTTCGCATGGATAATCCATCACTGAATGCATCTTCAATGTTCGAAGAGCTGCGTTTAACAGAATCTGGTTTTTGATTAGCGGCAAACAATATACGACAGGTTTTAATATTTGTTCCACTTGCATTATCATAAATTAATGCAGAAATGCATAAACCAGATGTGTGTTCTTCCAGCCAACGCAAAATTGTAATATTCCTAAACATGTGAACAGCATGTAAATTTATGTCGCCGTCTTCTTCAGCAAATATAAATTAAATGTAATTTGCTTTGACACTTTTCACCAGTTCAAATATTGATCCAACACTTGTCCAGTTTTAAAAACATTTTAGGCTGTCCCTCTTCATCTCGGTTGTTACATTTAAACAACGGGTCTCACAAGAAGTGAACGAAATCCAGGAAGTATTTTTCAATTACCGTGGTGTACGTATGGAGTTGCATGTTTTAAATTGAAATTATTAGTGGGATACAAACAATTTAACGCACATTAAACTTTATTCGAGTTAATAATATAGGATACGAAACCGTTTCTTCCGTTTTGTGGATACTGACTACTAACCTAACCAATTTAAATTTTTTTCACGGTTTAATAATAATATTGGGTGAAGGTATTGTATCGAGGTGGCGGTTGGCAAAGGCGGGGAAATTCGAAATTCATCAGAAAAAAGCTTCACCATATAATTGAATTTTAATCACAATTCAAATAATTTGGGTCACAAGACGGCACAGTGGCATCCTAACATTCAATTGCTTTTTTTTATTTGGAGTTTGATTGGTTACAATTACCTAAAAAATATAAATCATATCTACAAAAAAATATATTTTGCAAAATTGTATTGTTTTATCCAAATAATATACCTATTTTATATAATATGTAAATTAACGAGGTCTGAATTTGTAGTTACTTGACCACAACTAATGAATAACACAACTAATTCAATAAACATAGTAATTACATAGTTGTGTTTAGTGAACACAAAAGCAGTACAATTATGTATAATTTTGATATTAAATAATAACTATATTAATAAAAATTATGAAATTGAATGCAAGTGAAGCAATAAATTTGAAGAAATTAGGTGGCAAGAACATGCAAATACTTGCGATTGTAAATTAACAGTACAAATCAAAGATAAGTTATTATAAAAGAACATAATGATTGTTGAAAATTGGAGAAGTAATATAAAAAAACGGAGTTAGAGGTGGAAGGAACATGTGATGGGTGTCTAAAAAAACCTTGTTTCATGTTGAGATGTTAGATGGATTGTGGAAGAGGATCACCAACAGGGTATGGATGTCCACTAGAAAACCTGGCTAAAAAATTATGTCCCCTCTTCCTTGCATAACCATACACTCAAGAATTTTCAATCTGCAACTTATCAGCGGTCACATCACTCCACCACTAAGGTTTTGATAATAAGTGTCTAAGAGATAAGACAAGATTTAGAGACAGCAAGAAGATCAAGGACAAGATAGCAAGATGAACTGATAAGTGACCTGAAAACCATGGTAGTAGGTAATTGACAACAGAGAGCCTCAATAAAAGCTTATGAAAACGTGACGTGGGAAAAGGGAAAAAACATAGATAAGAAATGAATAGAAAATCGACCCTAGAAAGTTGATTTGAAAGCAACAATTTCAAATTCATAAGAAATGGAATGCCCAAAAAAATAATGCAGTTTTAAATTAAATTAAAATAAAATATGACGTACTCGTAGAATTTTTGAATCATTTGGCTTACAGTAATTAATAAGTTTTTTTACAATTTTGTGAGGTTTTTGGTTTCCTGGTATCATCTACAGGATGTTTTCATTTTCTTAATTTTTTTTAATTTTTATTTTATTCTTAGTTACTTTCGTTTTCTTTAACAATCATAAAATTTTGGCATACCACTTCAGGCTTAATTAACAGTAGTTGATATTTTTCCTCATTTTTCTTTTATTGGCAGATTTCGTCGTATAAATGGTTTGGCTAATGTCCTAACTTTGCAAAATAAGTTTCAGTTTTGTAGAACATAGGGTGCAAACGCAGTTTTTTCCTTCGGAACAATAAAAAGCACTTTTTTTGTGGCAAAACTGCAAGATTAAAATATCCGCACCTGTGTATCTGCAAGCAAAGTTTCCAAAAACTTTTGGAAGCGTAGTTCTGTACATTTCATATATCTTTAGGCAAAAATCCAAAGATAGACATTCACAGAATACTACGGTACATCGTCCATTTTCATAAACTATAAAAATTTGATGATGTTTGATTTTTCATCCAAATCTTACGATCAATAAACTGACCGACAACTAATAATGAAAATTGTAGCTAGTCATTCAAATCCACGATCACACAATATTGAATAATTAACATCATTGATTGGATGACGGCAAAACAATAGACACGCTAATGTGAGTGCCAACGGGACAGAATAATCAAACACCTCCGGACAAACAAATGCCGGACATTGCGCCCAGTCATTATTCGATAACCGTTCTTCACAACATCTTTTGACAAATTTTAAATATAAAATTCAGCCGACTCAAGCACTGATGCATACCGATCAACAAAAAGAAATATTTTCTAGTAATGAGCCGCATGGTCACTTCAACAAGCAGAATTAGCGTATCTAGGGAGTAGCAAATCCATGTGTTATGCAAAAACTTCTGATGCATCTTAAAAAGTGACAGTTTGAATTAGATGAAATAAATCTAAATGACTTGGTTCTGCAGGATGACGCACCTTGCTACACTGCACGAAAAATAGTGACGTTATTTCAAACTAAGCTTACAGGTCATGATATCTCTAATTTTGGATTGTAAAAGTAAACAGAACTGTTTGGTCTTTTTTTTCTGGTTTTTCTTGAAAAGTAAGATCAATGTCGACCACCCTGTGACGAATCAACAACTCAATCAAACAAATCCAGTTGTTCTTACTCCAAAACGTTTTCTAAATTTTTGTCAAATACTGCATTTATACATAAGTTCCAGAATAAAATAAGGTTGATATTTTGTTGACAAATTCGACAAATAATATAAATCCGGGGGGCAACAAGAAAGCAACAACGCGATTGTTCAAAATTAATGACGACGATAATCAAATTCTTGAAAAGTTTGTTTGTAAACACGTAAACGTATGAAGCACGGAAGGAAAATGAATGGAAATTTCCTTAAGCTTAATTAAATCAAAATTTTTTACAAAATTATGTGGTATAATATTTAAAACTCTTTTTATAATTGTAATTATTTACAATTTCGTTAAGTAACCACTTCCGCTCATTATAGGCCGAGATAAACTGAAAAGTTTTCATATTATAATGTGAAACTTTGCACTTGACCATACATAAAGTTAGCCTATGGCAGATCTATGCTACAAAATTTTTTGAAATGAAAATTGGGTTAATATTTGCAACCTTTCATTAAGAATTGATAACCTACCGGTTAAATATTAAATAGCAGCTTAATTTTGTAAAGATGAAACAATTGGCCGGATTCATCTCATCAGTGCTTGAAATCAAAATAAGCAGGTAGTGTAATGACATAGAATTTAGCTTGTCATATTAGGACTAATAAGATCGGGTAAATGATAATTTAGAAATTAAAAAGTATTAATTATACAAAGTTATACTAATTTTTCTTTTCATAGTTGATTATTATTTAGTGCCGGTGTGTAGTATCAGGTCAATTATAAAGTACTTGCTTGAAAGAATCCACTATTGAATAAATAAAATTAATGGTTTAACTTGTTAATAAAATGTGAATTTATGGTGTTTTGAAATGAACCGTGTTTAATCGTACGACCTGGATATTCATAAAATAGTAGGTAATCAGTGTTGCTTGAAAATAAGTTCAAACTATGTAGTAATGGACCAATCTGTTAATTTTATCTAAATCGATCGATTTATCCAACCTTGATGATCATAATATTTATTATAATAAAATCCATTAGTGAAAGCGTTTGTCAGGTATGTTTTGGGATGGTCGATGATAAAATAAACATAAAATTAAGCACAAGGGCTTGCTTAACACAACAAAATCGTGTCAAATGCATTTTTTAAATGATGCGCCCCGAGCCAATCAATTTAGGAAAATTTTTTAAACCTACCTATTACAAAATTTATGTTTAGAAAGAACAACAAAGTATAGTCAGACTGATTGACCAAGTACCTTCTACTACATCTATTATAAAGAAAGTTGAGAAATTCATTGACAAGACGATTTCTCATGCTTGCACGCGTAGAAGCTTTTCATGTTATTCGAAGATCTACTACACATTATTCTACAAATGGACAATTGGTATTTTCTAGTTGTGTTAACTCTTAGTAAAATGTTAATATCATGACTTCTTTGCTAACAATTCCCATTCATCTGTTTGTTTACGCACAAGGAAATCCTTAACCGCTAATTATTTAAACCGTCGACAACCTCCTAGATAAATCGTTTCATTTACATAAACACATATACAGCAAACTTGTTCTATATTTTCAAAGTACTTTTCATGTATAAAATTATTTTTTAATTAGTATGTATAACTTTTAACGAAAGTGGTAAACATGCAAAGAAATTATGCTTTGTACTGAAACCTTCATACGTCGCTATTTGGTTAAACTGTAAATGGGTGCAAAAACTTCTCAATTGGGAATCTAATCCAGGACCTTATGATCCAAATATATCAAAACTTATAAATTTGAAACGGTCAATGTATCATGGAGGTTAATATCTTCGACACACTGCCAAGTTAATGATCATTAAGGTTGTCTCTTCAAATAGATTTCAAAGATAATCCACACGGTTGATCTATATAGCCTCTGATTGCTTGCCCAATATAATGACTCGATTTCATCCAAGATTTGCAAAACTGCTTTAAAGCAAAAAGAAACGTAAAAGTAAATTTCAGCGTAAAGTACTGAACCACGTATCATTTCGAGATAATTACAAGTCACCAGGTTTTGCAGTAAGGAAGAAGAAGAGAAAGCAAACAAATTCCTTGGCCGAGATAAAAATAAAGGATGGTGCGGAAACGTGAAGCATTCTATGCGGCGAAGCATACCAGGGCGACTGAATTTAGTGTGTTAAGTTTTTACACAAATTACACGTTTATGGTTTAATACAGTTACATTATTACAGTGCATAATATAATCCATAAACTTACTTTTATTATAAGCACGTCCATGATTTAATGAAGGTACGTTTCTGAAATGAATATTTGATGGAGGGAGCTATAAGATACCTAGCTGTAATATAAAATACATGGATTTTCCTAGAAACGGATTATTCTGTTTTTAAGCCCAAAATATGCATTTGTTCGGTCGTATCCGGAAAAAATGACATTGATTGACACGATTAAGCCCTTAACAGTTTGTATAAATAATCGGATTTTCGACTTTTTTTTGTTGACTTAATTTACTACACAAGAGAAAATAATAAAAAATGGGGTTCCGGAACGGATTTATAGGGAATGGGGGGGGGGGGATTTGCCTATGCTTTTAAGCAATTGGATAATTTTTGAGTGATTTTGCTTACCAACAATAAAAGTTCATTTTTGAATAAAATTGTATAACAGAACAATTGACAAATTTTAATTAACAAAGTTGGAAAATTCAGGATTTCTTCACCTCCAATTGCTCGATTTCGTTCCTACCAGTATTAATTCCTTTAGACATAAAAGAAAGAAAAACTAATAAATTCATTGGTTAAATTCCAAGAACTTATCCAGCCAAAATTCATGAGGAGAAAATAAATTTCTTCCAAAAATCTAAAACTATTTTTCAAATTTGTAGCAACTTTTGCTTCTTTTCTAGGTTTTTAAAAATGTCCTTAGCCTTTTATCTCTTTCACATCTGCTATATTTGGAGCAAAAAGTGAAAGCTAATCAATTTAGGTGGCTTGACAGTGGATGCTTTGTGCATACAGGGTGCAACGTAACTTTTTAATAAAATTTTAATATATTTATAGTGTCTCATGGGGTCTTACACTCCAAATTATTAAAATTTTTGTTAATAATTGAAATTATTAATCAACTGTCGCTATGCGGAACACTTATATTTAAAATGGCAAATGTTTTTTTCTGTTCCTCATTTTTATTTTCACTTACTTTGCTTTGTTAACCGTTAACTAAAAGTATTTTCTTATCTAGTTGTTTCGTTTCATTAACAGGAGGTTGTTATTCTAGAGATTAAGTTTTTTCCTTTCTCTTCTTATGCAGCTAAACCCGGAGGATAGTTCTTATCATCTACCATTGTAGTGCTTTTTATTTTAGATATTGGGAGCATAAATTAAAAGATTATGGGCTTGAGATAATTCAGTTTGGATGTTAAAGAAAATGATTAAATTCAGAGAAATAAAAAGCCAGAAAGAAAGTTTAATTAGTTTCATCTTTAAATTAGAAAAATAAACGACTTGGTAGTTCACAAAACAAACATGACAAACGCAGTTTAAAGACGTACCATTATTGGGCAGAAATTCACTTAAAATCAAGAAGTTACACATTAATCTAAATTTTAAGGTAATGTGTTTAATTTCTTTTTCAAAAATCTGTGAGGTGGACTGGCGAAACACTGTAGAATTCTGAACTTGGAATTCGATTCACCTGGAATAACATTATTTTATAGTATTTGAGAAGGCACTAGACATTACATGTTACTTTTACCGTTTCAGGTCCAGGAATCATTGGTAGTTATATTTATGTACTTTTCCATTCAAAAAATTCATTTCATATTCAGCTCTCAAGAACTCTTATGCTTTTACGATGCACTGTGTGCTGTTTTATCCAATATAACGAAGTCTCTTTTTCCGTCCTCGTGTTCTTCTCATCTGATTCTCATTCTCATCATAATATCACGACATGTTAATTTATGCATTTATTTGTAACGGTTGCAAATAAATTTAATAAAAGAACATACACTACGTTGGTTTTTGAAACCGGGGGGTTTGGGGGGTATGGAATACCCCCCAATAATAAACAAAGCTACGAGGCTTAGGTTTGAGCAAAATTTCTATTAACACTCCCTCTCACGAGATGAGAAATATAGGCTTTGGATTGGAATAGTTATTTTTGTTGTTGAATTAGCACCCCCTAAATTCCCAATCAGCAGTCGGATCAGTCAGTGAACGAGAAACCGCGGTTTTAATCCTGATTGTGTCAGATATGTGCTGTGATTTAAAAGTCTAAAATCAATCTGTGGACAATGAAAAAGGCAAAAGAAAATCGCCCTATTAACATTTCCCTAGCAAAGTCTTCTTGGTTTAGCCAGAAGGATCGCCAACATCCGGAGTCGGTTAAACACCTGAAAAAGAAGAAAGCATTCTCAACGGTACCTGAATTAGTTAGTTGTGACATAAAATACAAACTAATCAACTTATGCTTGCTGAGAGTTTGGTGACCACTTCATTTAGAAAAGTTTGCATGTCAGATCACGTTGGTGGTTTGTTATTGCCTGCCAAGAAGAACGGTGAGAATTAAGGTTCTTACTCTAGCCAAGCTTCAACCCGGTATCGCACGCATTTGACCGCTAAGCTGTAACCACTTCTAAGTAATTTTCTTTCTAAATTTCTATATAAAAAAAAATTAACGACTTTTCTGTCTTATTTTCTTAGAATTTCAAATCGATGGGTTATGTTCTAATACAATACTGTAATTTCATTACATTTGCTTTTTTATACATAAAAGCCGCGTTACTAAAATTAATTGAATTCTTGTTTTGTACTCGATGGAATGCTAACGTTTTTAGATTTTTAAATTTTTTTTAAAGTGTACGAAATTTATAAAAATGAAACTTGGTGTAATTTGCAAAAACCATTACGTTATCACGTAATAATCTTTTATATTGATTATCGGTTCCGTAATTAATTTAAAAGCTGTTGCAAAATAGGCTTATCGTAAATGGTATCTATAAAGTGGGTGGCATAATTTTATTAAGAAATCGTCTTACATATGAGGCAATTAAGTCCCTGTCATCGCAATTCAGATTTTTGGAGATTTGATGAATAACTGAACAGCCATCGGCTGCCCCCAACTACGTGGAGTACTAATTCCTTTTTTGGTTTTAAGAAAAATTTCAACTTGGTAAATTTACATATTTGGAGTTGTGTAGCTTTAATTGCATCAGTTGCATTTGATGCAATCGTACTGTACTTACCTCTACGATTTGACTTTCAAATTATAAACATGTTGTTGGAAATAATGGATTCAAGTATGTAGCAAAAGATGCTTAAAAACAGGAAGCACAAATATTTAAAAAAGATAATAAAAGTTCTTCTGATTATGATAAATAGAAGCGGTGGTTTAGAGTCGAGAATAAGCAATAATTCATTGAAATGCAAGAAACGCTTCTTATTCATGTCCCTATTGAGAACACCAACTTTGACAAGACAGTGATACTATCTTACATGGATATAGATGGATATCCGCAAGATATTCCAACTAAAATGATCTTGGAATCTCAGTCGAGGTCGACTCGTCTTTTCCGTTAAAGCAAGAAAGTTCGTCAGTACTTCTCGATTATCCACACTCGCACTTTGATTCTCTTTGCAAACGCTTTTTCTTGTTCGACACACACCGGAAAGCAATCCCTAAGTGATTTTTTATGCTCACGTAAGATTTGATTTCACTAAATTAAATTAACAAAAATAATGGTTTTAATTAGTTCTCAAGATATTAAAAGACAATGATTTGACGGTTCGTTAAATTTACTGCTGTGTAGATAAACTGTAAAATGAAAAGCCTTTCGTCTATTGTGAGTTTTCAAAAGTTTGGATGACACATGAAGAAGCTATCGGTAAGAGTTAAATTTCTCTTAATTACTTTTTAAATACTGGAAGTGAAATTTAAAGCACCGACCGGCGAAAACAAAGTACAAGTTAATTGGGATTACGTAACGATGTATTGTGGTACATCGTTTTAATTCAAAAGTGAAATTTGACTTTATTACGACATAGGATTTTGAGACAAAATTTGGTAATAATTAATTGGAGCGATGTAATTAGTAGCGCCTCTATTTTGTTTTACAATTTTTTTTTTTTTGATGTTACAGTTACACAAAAGTATTTGAAAGAAATTACGATATCACGCGACTTTACGTAAATTTAACCGTTACACAATTAGTTGATTAATTTTAATATTTTAAATGTTGGTTAATAAAAAATCCTAAACGGTAAAGGTGCTATTAATTTTAAAATTCACTTGTTCGTATGACATGAAAATTGTGCAAAATTTGAAAGTCCAGGTTCTGTAAGTTTCTTAAATAACGAATAAACACGTTATTGAGTGTGGTCAAGTTAACACTTATGTAACGGTTAACTGAAGATTATTATACGGATAATTTAAAAATTGTTTAACTTTAAAATCATGCAGTGTTTAAGAGAAATAAGGCTAAAATGATCGGGTTTGTTACGTGACTTGGCATTCAAGTCTCCACGTTTAAAACTCTTTTAATCATTTTTCTAAGCATAATATCGTTTCAGGTTGAACTGGATATTACTTCTTGGTGTTTATTATATTTTTCTTTCCTCTTTTCCTTCACCTTAAGTTTCTTGAAGATTTTACCTAAATACCTAAACATTAAAAAAATTAAAACACGTCTTTCGTAATAAATTCCAATTAAAGAAAAATTTGAACAAAAACTGTTGGAGCTACATACAAAAAGTTGCACGGATAGGATATCCTAATTATTTGAAAAAAGTGGTTTTGTTAATCTATTTTACACGCAAATGATATCCACCTACATATTTCTTTCAAAAATTATATTATTATGATTAAGAGAAAGTTTAATTATGAATAAGCTCATTCAAGAATGACTTCTCATTTCTTTAAATTTAATTCACAGATTATTTTATATTGTATGCAAATAAAGCTATTTGTTATTGAAACTACTTTGATTGTTAAATTGGAACAAATTTGATTAAATTTTTATGCTGCATAAATTTTGTTTAATTTAATCATGCACTCTGGAATTATCTTTATCGACAGTGCAATCACCAAATTCAACTGCATAAATTTAAATTTTTTTGTGAAAACTTCTTCATTGTTTATATTTTTAGGGCGTTTATGTATGCCAAATTTAAATACTTCTTTAGTATAGAATCAAAATTTGTAGTCAGAAAATAAAAATTTAATGATGCATCCCAATTTATAATTATTAATCTGGTACTCGTAGAAGCGATTTAAGCTGAAAACCTGGACATTTCAATTGTTTAAAAGTCTAAACAATTACCTCGATGTCCCACCTGATCCTTGTAGGTGGAAGGTGTAAAATTTGAAATAACCATCTGAATAAGAGTTAGAAAAATGTTTACGGTTTACGATAACAGAATCTGTAGACTAAGGTCATAAAGGGCTGTACCAGAGCTGACAAAATCCGAAATGAAGATATACGACAGGAATTTCGGATTGAACCATTTTTTTAAAATTGATAAAGACACAAATTTAATTCCAAAGAAAACATATTTTTCTTTATTATACCTGACCTCCCAGACACCCCGGTTTTTTCGATTATTTACTTTTAAAAATACTCTCTATGTCAGGAAAAATATTTTCAGGAATATCAACTACAAAATACTGAATACAGACCAGCAGTCTGGCGTATATCAAACACAGATAGACTAGAGAGCGGGAAACCGCGGTTCTAATCCTGGTTGCGTCGGATATGTGCTGTGATCTAAAAAGTTAAAATTAATGTTTGGACTTTTTTGCTAACTCGTCTGCCTAGCGTGGTGAGTTATGAGCAAAAACTTTCTCTTTTCCCATCTGAGGCGAGTCTAAAAAGAAAGGCCTAACGTTCAGGAGTGGACAAATAACGGCTGATCGTGATTGTGAATACTGAATTTTATCTAATTTTTAAGTATTCTTTTTCTAGGGTAACCAAACCTATAAAATATCCCATAATGTAATGAAATGGGCGTAAAACTGGAGGGTATGGATTGCTCTCCAGCATAGGGAACTTTAAAAATGACTTTAAAAATTGATAAAGCCGCACATTTAATTCTAGAGAAAACATCTTATCTTAATGGCTGGAGAGTATTCCATACCCCCAGACCCCCCAAGCCCCCCAGACCCCCCGGTTTTCCGATTGTTTAGATATTTTTAAAAATACCCTCCAGATCGGACAAGATTTTTTTTTTCATAACCATAAACTACATAATACTTAATTTTATCTCATTTATAAGTGCGATTTCTAATTTTTAGGACCGCTAAGCCCTAAGCAAATTTTTGCGCCTCAAATTTGTGCAATCTTGCTCTACGCCACCTTTGCCACAATTTAGTTAATCTACTGATATTAATATACAGTTTTTAACCTCTTCCCAACCGCACGAAAAGAAAATCTTGTAAAACTTGCCGAGATAATTATAATTAATGTTTTGTAGTACGTACTGAGAAAATTTGTTTAATTTCGTATAATACATTTGATATAATATAAGAATATTAAATAAAATTTGAAGTAATTTGTTTGAAATGGAATGAAGTCAAATCTTGCTCTTCTACTCTTGATTTTATAATAAATTTTCATTAAAACAATATAAAATTATACAAATTATAATGAAATTTTCAAGGAAAATTCAAATTTTTGCAGGTAATTGAAATTTTTGCAATTAATTCAAATTATCTGTCAGTGTTCTTATAGAAAAAAGTACCTACTATTAATGTACTACTAAATAGCGTCACCAAAGTAAAAAAGTACTGAATTATTTGAGGTAGCACTAACTGTTGTTAGTGCACTGCCTCGAAGTCCCATTTGATTTTCATGGTCAGCTAGTTAACTAAGGAAATATTATCTGAGCGCCAGTCGTCTAAATAAAACATCAAGATAGCACAAAAGTTGATTTTATTTATAAAGCAAAACTCACAAATTAAAGATGGGTTTAACAAGTTTTACTCTAAAATCAAGCACAGAACAAAATATACAACAATTCAAGAAAATATAATATAAAAATCCATCATGGGCAATTTAATTAAAAAAAACAAATAAAAATGTGAGGTTCACTCACACAGTAATAAATTTGCGCATCCAGGGCACTGACCTCAAGTCATGTCATAATTAAGTGTAATTATTTATTACAATTTTGATTCCTTGAATTGAAGCAAACAAAAGCCATACTTGCACGATTACAAAATTGTCCGCTTCCACGTCGTTGACGTCTGAACTGCGACAAAACAAATCACAGTTTTCAAAAAAGGAAGATAAGAAAGTAAAAAAAGATTTGAAAATTTTCCAAACTTATCATACCATCCCCCAAAAAAAGTAAAATGAGCAGTTGATGCAATTGAAGCATAGATCAAATCCGCACCATTGGTAGGTAGTAAAATAAATTTGATTGTAGCTGTTATTAAAATGACAACGTACATAGGAATAGTCGATGTCAATTCAAATGATAAAAAAAGGAAGAAAATCAGGGTGAACCATATAATACATATCTAAATTTTCCATAAAATAAATAATTGCAGTTGATATCCAAAAATTTACGATCATATTAATAAAACTTGGACAGGTGGAAGAGCTGAAAATTGTCGAACGTTAAAATTCGAATATGAAATGAATGGTTATCGTTCGTTGTTAAGACAAAAAATGAATTAAATTTAAATTTTATTCCGAAAACTTAAATTCAAAATGCAAATAACTCCAGATTCTAAGTCTTTAGAATGAAAAAAATATACAAAGCTAAGAGCGAAAAGTTAATTAATTTAATAGAAAATAAAATTTCTTTAATTTTGAAGAGATTAAAAGTACCACTTTGGTCCCTCGAAATGACGAGTAAAATAGTACTTTTACTCCCGGAAGTGTAAAAAAACATAATCGCAAAGTTTCGGCTTAAAAACTGTGTTTTTAATGAGCTAAAAGAATTTTAACTAATTTGTTATCTTGTATGCAAGTTGTTAGCTTTTGAACCATTTAAAGGTACAACATTGCAGGTGCAGTCTGGTGACAATTATGTTCTGACCTTTCTTGGATAAACTATTAATTATAATTTTAATTACTGAAACAACCGGTATAGGATTTTATATTTTTAAATTAAAATTGCGCTTCTCAAAGTACTACAAACTTTTCTGTTGTTATTAAAATACTTTGCAATTTAATTTGTTATTTATTTATGCATTTTGTATTTTATAATCAGTTAACGCAGTTAAAAAATTGGGTTTATTACACTTCAGTAGCTTGTTGATCGCCTACATGCAGTTGTAACTACGATTTGTAACATCTGTAAGTGTGCTAATGAAGAAATCGATCATCTTTTTTGTAAAAATTACAAACGAGATGAAAATAATTTCTTGGCGTTACAAACCGTGAAAAAAATTTAAAATTACAAGCAGGATGTAAGTAAAAGCAAACTTTTTAGGGTTTTTTATTATTATTACTTACTTACCAAATTTGCAAGAAAAAAACCTAAAAATTAAGCTTAGTCAACAGTTAAAATTTTACGAGAGTTTTATTGTGAAAAACCATCTGGTTTAGCAACACCAATCGGTTTCAACGTTTCCTGAAAAAGTATGAAAGATGCAAATTTTACTTGACCAGGTTTGTGGGTTAGTATAACTTAAGTATAAACGTCATTAAATGAAATTTTATGGACTACACTGAAAGTAAACATCCCATGTTAATTTGCCATAAAATTGGTTATTAAATTTAATTAGGAAATTTTTTGTTTTTTAAATATTTTAATTAAAAATAACGCAACTTTTATTGAGTTTGTTAATTAAACAGTTCCATATACTTCAAAATCCGAACAGAACTGCTACTTAACCGCGCAATTCAACCGTGAATCGTTTCATTAATTAAATCGTTTAAATGGATATTGATTGAAATAAATCGATTTCTTGATTTACCTTGCCGGTTAGTAATTGTAACATTTAAAATAATTTTAATTCTAAAACAAACATAATTTTTCTTTCAATGACCTGAAAATGTGTGTTTAACATGTAAACATTAAAATAAAATTACTGAAGCAAGATATTTTATTTTCAAACTTGTGAATGTAAAGTGTTATTTTATTCATGTAGTTTTATTGTAAAAACTCGTTCTAATCTACAGATTATCGTATACATAAAAATTAAATGTTAGGCTTAGAAGTTATCAGAGCAGTATGAATAATTAACTTTAATAAACTGCAACTTGTGATGCCTGATTAATCAAAAGATCTGCTCCTCCTTTTTATTTTACGACTTTTATTTATAGTTTGGCAATGTGTTAAATTTTTACGATTTTTTTATACCTAACTGCTCGCATTTATTATATGCATTAATCATGAATGAATAATTAACCGTGTGCTGTTAAGCATTAATTTACAGGTTACATTTGCACTCCAAAAAAGGAATATTAAACGTAATAAAATTAGGAATTGTTAGGTGCTATAGATAGGGTGGCGCGCGCCCCAGCCTTTCCGGTACCAACCACCACTGAATTCGATGCGATAATTCGTCAGTCATTTTTAAATAAACTTTTCACGCGGTAAGAAAACTAAGCTTATACTAGATAATGTCTCTGAGATGATTTTTACTTCTTTTATTATACGAATCTCAATTTTAAAATATTATAATGCTGTCATTATAAAAATAATAGTTTTTCTACAAAATACACAAAGAATGTTGAAAGTAAGAACGATGCAGATAATTATATAAGAAAGTTCTTTAAATGACTCATAAAGATAAAAATGCTTACAAATTATACTAAAAAACGACACTAATACAGAAATTCCAGTGATTAGTCTTTAGAAATCCTCATTTCTTATGTAAATAAGATTCGACATTTATTTATTTGAAAACATTAATCATTTTCATTACGGAAATTGCAATATTTCACTTTCGGTGATCTTCAAATTGACTAATGTAAGCATAACCTTTGCTGTTTAATAGAATAATAACATAGAATTAAAATGAATGAGCTTTAGAAAAGGAAACATGCACTAATAAGATGAAAATGTGGAAGGTATACCTAACTTTTAACCTTAGGTAATATTTTTATTATGTGGCTTATATAAATAAAAATTTACAGTTATGTAAATAATCAGTAGCTTAAAGTTTTAGCAAAAGTACCCGGAAGTCGATACGTTATTATAGTTTTATTTTCAAAAACAAAACCTTTTTATTGGCTGAAAATCAACATTATTTAATTTTTAGGCCACTTGAACGTTTCCGAAACAAAAAGGTGGATTAATGCTGCAATGTAAAACAATTACACTTTTTTGTTCGGTTTGACTTAATCATGCATAAAATGTTCTACTTTATCATGTTTACATACACTGTCAACAATGTTGATAAATCATTATAAAATTCAATAAAGTTTTCCTTATTTCGGATTCAATCACTTTTCAGGGTGGAAAACGTTACTTCTCCGCCTAGGGTAGAAAAGTAAAACGTCGTGGTTTGTTTATAAACAGGACTCTAAAAAAACAAATAATTTTTCGCCAGTTACTAAGAACGAAGTCGGATTAAAATTTTTTTTTGATTTTGATTCACAACTTTTTGTCTGGTTCTCTTCGTGAATGAAAGTCTCGTGTCCCAAAAACGGGGTCATCAAATATATTATGGTACCACTACCACATAATAGAATGTTATACTCTAATTATACGTATTATAATACGAGTATGTACATAGTATTTATTAACTAATATACATTAGTAATTACATAAAATGAATTTACTTATACATAAATATATTTTTATTTTACTATCCTAACATTGTTAACAGGAAATAGATGCTATAACGCCAGAAGTCTTGACAAAAGTGAGGCGAATGTCCTGAACCCGTTGTTCTAAGAACAAAATATCAGCATTATTTTATACTCAGGTTTTTTTAATGGCTTTTTTATGTCAGTTATCGGAAGAAATTCGTCTTGTTTTCGATGACAAGATTATTTTATTATTATAAGTGGAAATATCTCACAAATCAATTCGAAGTGTACTAACACAAGTTACGTGCTCACCGGCATAAACAAGCTCTTTATATTATAGTGCAGCTGGCGGCCGCAGGTTTTAAGTACCTACTGTGTAGTAAGGTAACAGTTCCGAACCTAATCTAAAATCAATTCAACACTTGAAATATAACTAATGATACATAAATCATATAACTAATGATCTTTAACATCTAATAGGAATGAGTCTTCACAACTAATACTGATACACAACTGAACGTTACCGTGAACCAGCAACTTACAAAGTGCTATGTTTTGGCAATATCAACAATTGCAAGAATGATTATTAATTTTATCAGAAAACCACAAATAATATAAAGGGTTACCTCTAAAATTTTCTCAGTACTGCAAAATTTTTAATAGTGGCCCACGGTTTTTGCTGAATTAGCAAGAAGTCCAAGATTGAAATTTGAAGTGAAAATTGATGAAAAGAAAAAAAATCATTTCATTAAGACTTTTTTAGTAAAGTCTTTTTGGCTTAGCAAGCACCCACTCCGACACCTATTGAACAAAATATCTGATAATTATGATGATGAACAGTTGCACTGGATGTTGAAGACGTTGTTCACAGAATTGAGGTATATGTGGTTTGACTTTCAAAGGTTGTAGTTAAAGGCTCGACTGCAAAAGGTTCACCGTAATTAAATGTGATGTAAAAAAAAAACAATTTTGTATCCAAACTTTAACCAAAGGTAAACCAAGCAAATGGCTCATGCGTGAAAGAGAAGCACTTAAATTATTTCTGAGTATGGGTAATCTGATGGATTATGGATTTTATTGTGGAAGGCAAGATACGCTCACATGTATTAGGCGTCTAAATTGGGCCTATTGTATTACCTCAGATTTTCAGGCAGTGTATGTGGAGCGACTAAGGTCCACATATGTCAGGGTTTCTTGATAGCCAAGTCAGTAAAGGTATTTTTTTAAATGATAAACAATCTTTTACCCGACGAGCTGTGTGGATAGCTGCATTGTCTTGCTAGAAAACAAATTATCCGGCATTATTCGCTGTGTGCGTTGCTCTTACTGCCCTCTGGTGGCTCAAATAGACAAAATAATTGGGACTCTTGACATATAAAAAACTGGCAAATTTTAAGCTTTCAGGTAGGGAGTTGCGGGTCATAATCCTTCTAAGTCCATGGTAATCACATAAAGCAAGTCCCAATTCAGTTCTATTACCGGCCACTCCGAACGCTTCGATCGATTTTCGTATCCCCTCTACACCTACGCACACAGCGAATATCTTCAATCATTGGCACTAAGCCATCTTCAAGAATTTCAATATACATTTTTGAAGTTACACGATCCATGCTACTTTTGATTTTCCATACCATGAAATTGCTGCCCATACCATGCATGGTCCTTCCCCAAAATTGCGACTCATTTTACTTTCTTTCTTTGCGAAAATTTTTTTCTTTTCGTCACTAAACCGTACTTTTCTTCATTTCCTGTTCCAGTTCATATGTTCACGAGCAAACCGTAGACGAGCTTCAATAATCTGAGGTGTTAGTGGTGGTTTTTGTAATGGTTTTCTATAAATTAGGTTTTTGTCAGACTGTAGTAGCACCTATTGTCTTACAGTTACCGGCAAATGTAATTTTATTTCTGATGCTGTGTTTGAGAATCCTCTCACTTCAGGAAGAATATTGCGTTTATTTCGACTGGATAATTTCTTATTTTGATCAAATTTTCTATTTTTACCATAAATTTCTCCAAGTTTACAATAATTTTGCAACAACATTATATTATTACTTAATTTGCTTTACTATACTCCTAACAGACATTTGTTGTTCTTAAAATTTTTATTTGAGCAATTTCTTCGTTGATCAAGTCTTTATCACGTCCCAAATTATTACCGTGGGTATAAAAATTGAAATATTTCTTGTATGTGTAGACAATAAGTAGTTCTTTCTTAAGTTACAAAAAACTTTGCTCAAAAAAATTTGTGTATAATATTAATTAAACAGTGATTGTTGGTCATTATTTCGTTGTTAAGGACTGAGTACGAAAAAATTCGATTGCTAAGAACTTCTCTAACTTTGTAACCCATTGCCCCATTCAAAAAATTTTAAAAGATCCGAAAACATAATTTAATTTCTGACTAAACCAAAAACTAATAACAAAAAAATTATGTTTTTTTATAGAATTCCGCGATTTTTTCCGGAACCCCTGCCATTAGAGCTTTAATTGTGGTTTCTGTGACCGTCCTAGCCGCATAGTTCCATTTTTGTTTGAACACTTTTATGTCTTGTGCTCCTTTTTTTGTGGACTTCAATTTTCTTTTTACTAGAGCCCAGTAGCGTTTGATAGGCCGGAGTTCTGGGCAATTTGGTGGGTTCGCTTCCTTTGGCACAAAATTGACATTGTTGTCTTTGTACCATTCCAGGGTCATCTTGCTGTAGTGGCAAGAGGCCAAGTCTGGCCAAAAGAAAGTAGAACCTTTGTGCTTGCTTATGAACGGAAGCAACCTCTTCTGGAGGCATTCCTTCACATAAATTTCACTGTTTATTGTTCCGGATGTCACAAAAAAAGCACTCCTATCGCCACAACTGCAAATTGCTTGCCATACGAGGAACTTCTTGGGAAATTTAGATTTTTTTTGTCCTAAATTGTTCTTCGACCCCTCCTCGTTCACTGGCAGTGTAAAACTCCTGGTCAGGCAATTGTGAGAAATTGCACAGAACGTACGTTGCATCGTCCATAACGCAGCACATTTTTTCTTGAAAATAATTCAATTTCAACTTTTTGGCTCGGCGCCGCGTTTCCAGGTTCTTGTTAGCGTTTCTGTCTAGTACTGTCTAGACCTTGTAGGTTTCTAGGCCAGCTTCTGTTTTGATTTTGCGTACTAATCCTTCCCTGCAACCCAATTTTGTTGCCAATTTCCGATTTGACAGCCCAGGATTCTTCTGCAATCTAGCAACAACTTTACGCGCCGTCTCTGGACCCGCGAAACCTTTTTTTCTTCCAGAACCAACTTTTCTGTCAACATTCAAGTTTTCTTTGAATGATTTTATAACCACCGACACCGTGCTCTTGGCTACTTTCGCCTTGTTCGCGATAGTTCTATGACTCCATTGAGGATTTTCGAGGAAAAATCAAATGATTAATTCACGCCTTTCTAACTCTGATGCAATTTTGACAGTAAAAGCCAACGCATTCTAAAAACGTAAATTGCGTTTTAACACGAATATTCCAAAGATTACTAGATTATTTTTCATTTTAAGTGTTTTTGAATTTTAGCCTACTTACTGGAGTTTTTAGTGATCGAATTTTTAAACTTTTGTTTGTCTCAACAAAAAGTTTGTCTTAACAAAGAATTTGACTATTAAATAATGGCCAACAATCACTGTTTATTAATATTACCAACAAATTTTTTTGAGTGTTGAAATATTTTTAATTTTTATCAAAAATAATTAGTCGTCCCTAAGGAATTTCGCACTATTCGCAACAGACCATTTTAGTTTGTTAATTGTTAGTTGTTAGTTGTTTAGTTTGTTAACTTCTTATCAAACATGTACAGCAATTATTATTTTGTTATTCTATACGACCGTGTCACTAATGAAAAACTGTACTTTGAGTCTTAAAGCATTTTTAGTTTTTCTCTTAAAATAATGAATTTTTGTTTCCATTAAAAAAATCCGTAAATTGTAATATCCGGGGTTTATTTGTAACACTGACATTAGGAAAAACCGTAGTAAATATCGATCGAACGCAATTTTTTCTGACTTCTTGTGATTCTGATTTTTGGTATGTATACCTACTACCGTCTTATAAATTATGTTTAAATGTTGCTGGTTTCAAAATTGATATAAATTTCATTTATTGCATCTAAACTTGCAATTAAAAATGATTGTGCATCTTCATTATATGATTTAAATAATAAACATACATTTATTTACTATAATAACTAATTTATAATATTTCGTTGGTAAGAAATGGATGTGTGGAAATGCATCAAACATTAATAATCAAAAATTTAATGATCATTTGGGTTATACTAGTCAATGTACTTCTGAATCTGATATTAGATTGGTTCATATTATTGACTTAAAAGTAAAAAAAAAAATCTCCTCGGCGGGGAATCGAACCCCGGTCGCCCAAATTTCAATTAGCAGTTGGGTTATACTTGCCACTGTACTACCGAGGACTCTCCGTTTGAATGATTTCACTGCTTATATACCGACACACGTACTACAGTAACCCACTTGAGCGATATCTAGCGATTGCCAGTAGTAAATAAAAATGTAAAAATTAAGATTATAATTTTAAAAATGAACGTATTCACTATGTTAAAATTAGAAACTTCATTTTTTAATTTCCATTTTTTTTTATTTTACAATATTTCTGAATTATTGCTAGCGTTTTATATCAAATTTATAATTGAAATTATTTTGATTTTAACATTAAAGTTGTTGTTTTTAACAGTTAAATTTTCTATTCAAACCACTTAAGAGGGTTGTGCAGTGGTTTTTAACATATGAATTCTTTCACGTATTTGAAGGTGACCACATCCTTTATTAAATACCTTGGAAAAATTCTAATTACAGCATTGAAAAGCTACATTCCTTTCGCAGGGGAGTAAATCGTCACATTTTTTAAAAAATTTATAATTTTTGCTTATTTGCGATTAATTGACTCATGTTTTGAATTCGTCACATTTTGTATAATAATTATTTTATTAGGGTAGTTTATTAAAATTTGGCCATTTAAACCACTGAAAAATTGTAATTTATGTTCACTGGTGCTTTTAAATCTACCTCAAATTAATTTAATCAATAATAGTTATTTCCCTTCAAAGATAAACAATTGATAATTAATTAATATCATAATTAACGGTCAGGTAAAACTTTTTTCTCCAACGATCATTGGAATATTGCAAACAATTCAATACGATAATTACTTGAATGGACAAGCAAAACTCGAAAGTTTTCAACTACACAACCATCTTAATATTATTCAAAATTTGTTTAAAAGATTGCGTATAAGTTATAACTAAGCAATCCCTAACTACGGAGTTAGGGAGTTAGTTAACTAGTTAAGTACAGGCTCATTTAGATCCACTTAAATTAGCAGTAAAACACTTAAGAAAAGTTGAACGTCGTTTATAATGTTGGCTATATTCCATTAAAATTTAAGAGTAAACTTAACTTAAAGCCGTGTGACACTCGTACTATTTTGTCAGCAAAATTCTGTTGAAATTTCAAGAGAATTTTGCTGATAAATTTTAGCACGTGTAAAACGTGTAAAACAAATTAGCGGTTTCTTAATATTAAAGTGCGGATAGTTTCTAATTAAATGTGCTGCCTACAGATTAACGTGGAATCCTAACCAAGGTACAAATAATTTTATACCTCTCCCCTCCGGGCACAAAGACCAACTTGATATTATTTCATCCCAATCTATCAGGAGGTATCACATAACTCCTCTTTCAGGGTCATCAAGATCGTCAAAGAAAATCAAAGCATAATAAAATTTTAATAAAATGACAGACCCGACTACATGGAAGTGATGGTGTGGAAACAAATGAAATAGTTTATCACCAAAAAAGAGAAAATAATCGAAAAGCAATGGAGGTAGCACACCAAATAGCTTTACGAATTTAATAATTTTCAGGTGACAGGATCATGGGAAATGGTACAAAAAGCAATTTTAAAACTGAGCATCTGAGGATCATTGAAAACAGAGCTTACATTTTCAAAAAAAAAACAAAAATCAATCACTACATAATTTTTAATCGAAATTTATGTGTTCATCATATTTTCAGTTCAGTGTGCATTCGAGATTGGACGTAGTGGCTTTGTCAAAATCAACCCCCACGTACTTCGCTTCGTCACCTCCGCTCCGCACGCTCCGGGCCGTTTTAATTAACACCGTACTAATTAAATATATCTTTCGGGCCGGTAAGGGTAAATCTCCTTTATTTTTCGAAAAATTTAAGCCAAAAAGCCCCTAAACTGTAATTTTAATTCGATGTTAACGCTGGTAGAGCAAGTGCTACTGCTGCTCTTGTGTTTTTTTTTGTCACACCCAGGCCAAAGCATAAGTAAATTCACACAAACGGGTGACAAAATGGTCTTTATGGTCATTTAAATTAAAAAATTTAAAATTGATTTATTGGCAAAACTCTAGGCTAGAAGCTCTAGGTTCGATCCTCAACCCGGCTACAAAAGTTATCCAACTTTATTATGATCCTCTCTTCTCGGAAGGCAATGGCAAACCAAGGAGGAGGAATTGATATTTAGAATTATTTCTCACATTAAACGCTATATTTTAATGTATTCTATCAAATCCCATTGAGTTTTTATTAACAAATTTAATACTTTCTGGGTCTGTATTTTCGTACTACTACCAAGGGAAATATTATTTCATTTTTACAGGAGCAGTGTAAAAGTTTACTGAAAAATATTTTGAAGCAACTGGCATTTGTCGAATGTGGTAGGATATTTTTAAAATTAAGTGGGACTCCACACAGAATCACAAAAAATGAAGAATTTTAAAAATATCACTTTTCGTACATATTTAGTTCAAGCGTGTTAAAATGTTTTGAAATTTTAGTATGAAACGATTAAATAGAATAATTAACAGCATTACATTAGTTGGAACGAGTCGAATTAATTTGGGCCATTCAAAATTCCAAAAATGTGGATCAAACTGAAATTTTTTGCCAAAAATTTTAGTTCACATAATGGTCCACAATTAAGGTTTTGATGTCTTAAAATTTGGTACAT
The DNA here is from genome assembly GCA_905340355.1 of Rhagonycha fulva. Classification (NCBI taxonomy): domain Eukaryota; kingdom Metazoa; phylum Arthropoda; class Insecta; order Coleoptera; family Cantharidae; genus Rhagonycha; species Rhagonycha fulva. Next base: position 46,132,183 of record HG996556.1, read on the forward strand.
CTATTAAAATTACGCCTGCAAATACAGAAAAAATTGTTTTATAATTTTCAATGAGTGGTTTTTGATGAAAAATAAAACCAGGTGATCGTTTTTTCGATTTCTGTACCAAGTAAATCACATTATCAAAAAAAAAACAAAAACGCGTTAAATTAGCAAAAAAAGTTTTCCCATAGCAAAACTGGAAATTAAGGTTAGGTTAACTATTGTACAATTTTATCTTGCACTTGCATCGATTTCCCAGCAGTGTGTGGTGGCGCAACTAAGAATAGAACTGCGGATCTCCGCTCTCTAGTCTGCCAGTATATGACTAATTCTAGACTACTGATTATGGAATTTAAGGGATCATTTATAAAATGGACCTGTCACATTTTTTGAATTCTTGACCACTTGTTCCCCTCTTTACATAGCTTGGCCTGCGGTCTTTTCACTTTTGTATACTGATCTGCTGATGAATTTTTTATGACTGTATTTATATTATTTATCAGACATAAGAAGTGCGAAGACCAAGTTATGTTTTGATGATGATTCTCAGAAAACTAGATAAAAAAATACTGGTGGATTTTCAGTGCGCAAATTTACTAACAAAATGGGCACCCCTTGCTTAAATTGTGTTTAACCATTCTGAAACTTCTTAAATAATTAAACCGGTAAATACATCAAAAATAGTGAAAAATTCAAATTTTAGAACTAAAAAACATACAAAGTTTTCACATTTTTTACTCAAAGTATTTTTTGCAAACTTTGTTGTTTTTGTCATGTCAAAATACTGATTAGGTTATTATCAAGTTTCACTACATTAACCACGAATCAATGGATCATTATCAATGTAAATTATGTTATAATAACAATACTATAAATTAACAATATTTTTTCAACAATATGATAAATAATGTTCAATTTATTAATTATATTTAATAAACATTAGCAACTAAAATTTTACAATGATAGAGTTAATTGAACACAATAAAATTAATTGTAATATTTTTAAACTGTCAGTTGTGTCTCAAAATAATTTCATTTTTTTACATCAAAGTTGTAAACGTAACCGACAGCTTAAAACTACTACAATTAATTTTTTTTTGTTTAATTAAACTCGATAATTTTTAAACTTAATTACTAATATTAATTTTAGAAGTTAAAAGCTTTTACGTTAGAAACTCATAATTATAACCATCTTCACGCTTTTAACTACAGTTTCAAGCAGTATTTCTGTTATCAAAGTTTGAAAATGGAAGAAAAAGAGGACGAGTCACTTGGTGGTATAAATGGAATGGAGGTTTATTAAATATCTACTTGTTATAAAATTGTTAATTAGCTACTGTTTATTTGTTGCTTACCTACCTGAAAATAAACCTACTTATAAAAATTTGCTTTTATATTTTTGTATGGATCATTAACTCCAAATTACAATGGGAAGCAGGAATCTGACAAGATAATTTATAGAAGATCGTTTTTCCACGGCAGCTCAAATTTTTTTGAAAGCGCCTGTTTTATTTTTTGCGTTTTAAGCAGTGATTAAAGTGTAATATATTATCAAGAAGTGTTGGGTTTCTTCAAACACAGAAAATATTCTTTTTCAATTAAGATCATCTTCGTTCTCTTACCTCCTGTAATTGAAAACAGGACTTTTAAAAGGACTAATTTATCATAAGCAAAAGAAACGGAGTAGTTTTAACAACTGGAAGTGAAAGAAAACAACCCCCTCGTGTTTTTGACTATTTAAATATTTTGATTATTGTAATTTTAGCTATGCGCGTAATGGAAAATTTTATATACAGGGTGATGAAATAAAACTGATCTTCAATAAGTAATTTTTCAACCTTAATTTTATTATTTAGATATTATAACACATGATAGACGGTCCGTGACGGATTGTCAAATTTTTCTACAAAAAGTTTATTACAGCATTCATAACCGTACAATAGCAACGATAAACCTAAATAAAGCGCACCTTCGGGCACTGCTCGCTCTCCTTTTTTGGCACTTAGAAAATACTCGAGTGCATTTGCTTTATTTATTATGCATAATAAGTATATTAAGGGTCACTTGTATAGTCCAAGTTTAACCGGTAACTATGGTTTAAACTCGGATTTTGACTATTGTGATTGGCTAATCTACAGTTTAAAATTTTAAACTAGATCTATACAAGTCACCCTAAACCAATAAAAATTTAGTGATGGTTGTCCAAATAATAATAAATCAAGCGTAGTCTAATTTTTAATGTGGATGATATGAGGACCAAGACCAAGCACTTTTTAATCCAAAAGTGAAATCGCTGAGAGAATTAAGAATACAATTACAGTAATTTATAGTATTACCATTATAGTATATGTGTTCAGCTACTGGACATTTCATAATGATGACTTGGTGTTATGATGATGACCTGTAGAAATAAGTAAATCGCATCGATTACCATCATCAACAAGTAATAAAACGATGAGTAGCTAAAGTGCGGAAATGTATTCAAACCAATGAACTTGTTCAACACCAGTTTGCATACCACAAGATCGAAACCAACTACTCAATGTACATATAGCTAAACTACACGAAGACAGCTAATTGCAATTAACGCGGTTTTAAAGATTATAGATTGTATCTCTGATCTCGCGCAACTTGGCCACTTATAATTTATGATTTATAATTATATAACACTTCAAAATAAGATTTACTTTTTAAAATTAATTGCAATTTTCTTTTATTTCAGGATCAAGTATGCTCTGGGTGGCGGTTATGGGGGCCGTTTTAATGTGGCCCATCTTCCCGAACGATGCCGCTCGATCTACACAGCGTGGACAGGGTATTAAAACTTTTCTTTTTTAACAAAAAATTAGGTTTACTTTTTCACTACATTAAATTTAATTGTAACAGTTATTCATTATTCATTCGTTAGTCTTATAATTACAATATCATTGCAAATGAAATCGTAAACTGTAACAGTTAATTATACTAAAAACGTGCGGCACTTGATTATCCGCCCCAGTTACATTAAGAGTAAAAAAGTTGATAGAAAAATTAACATCATTAAAATGTTTACAGCATACCAAATTAGTCCCAAGCCTTGCTGGGTAGACAACTTGGAAGGTACTTGCATGTTTGTTTGGGAATGCATAAAATCTGAAGGATATCACATAGGAATGTGTGTGGATAGTTTTATGTTTGGTTCGTGTTGTGCCCACAATGACACCGAAAATGCGATATCACCGAAGCAACGTCCACACAACGAACCTTCCATCCTTTACACCGCCTCTAGTCATAGTATTAATAGTATAGACAAATCATATCCAAGTCATAAAGTGAAACCAACAAGGTAACAATTTCAAAAATTTGAATATTATTGTATAATTCTTAGCGTTTTAGTAAACCACAAGGTGGAAGACCAGTGCACGGAGAGACATCTAGACCGCTCGACGCTAAACCAAACAATTCGTCGCGACGCCCTACCCAACCACCTCGGCAAAGTATTCGACCGATGAGTACAGATTCCTTTTCGCCCTTGCACAACAGCATATCGACAGGAATTTATACCAAACCCGGATGGCAGGTAACGACAGAACCGGGGTTTATAACATCGCTCAATCACAACTCAATTTATTCCATCTCCAAACCGACCGTTTTACAATGGCAAGCAACTACCGAACCAGGATTTGTAACTAAAACAAAAGCAAAACCAATTAATAGTAAACTAAAACCTTCTAGAAAACCGTTACAAGCAACCACAAGCAAAACTACTATTAAATTTAGCGCTAAACCTTCCAGACCAACCACCACTCACAGGTGACATTAAAAAAAAATAAATAAAAAACCAGCTCAATCTTCTGTTTTTAGACCAAAAGTGACCACAAAAATCGCCGAGGTGACGTCGCTAAAAAGCATCGTCCCACCCGACATGACTCCAACATCCACGTTTAGCTCAGTTTCCGTTTCCAACAATGAATTGGCTAGTAAGAATTACATAACATTTAATTAAGAGTACTAAAAATCGTTTTTATATTTCCCCAGGCAAAACAAGTTTTGTTAGAATTTTTTTATTAATACAGGATGTTCAAGAAGTACTTTTAATTTCTTTTGTGAAAAATTAGGAAAGTTTTAAAACTTATCCTTTGTTCTTTTGTTCCAAATAAGTCTCTAGATATTTGAAATGACGGATTATTTAAAAAAATAAATGTGGAAAAGACCCTAATACGCACTCTGTAAGTGTTTATTGATTCCACATTTGTTAGTTAATGATGTAGGAAACGGCTTCCTTGACAGAGATTGTTTTTGATATATTTAAGTATAATCGCATTTTTTGTTTTCTCCATTTCCTTTATGTGTCTGAACTGCTATTTTTGACTCATTCTGGAAACTTTATGGGATATCTCTTTCCTTTTGTTTCGTTGCGTTCTATTATTTTGAGTTCCATTATCTCTAACTTGTAGGCACACGAGATAGCATGAAATAAGATACTACTCGTATGTTTACAAATAACTTGAGTCTACTTTTGTTTGGGTGGAACCGTAGTCATAAACAATTGAATTGCAGTAAGCGGCTAACTAGCGAAAATTCTGTTCGACTGTTTTAACTATGCAACCCGCCTTACGCTAAGCTGCTTTCTCGCCTATTTTCTTGTACGGTACCACCTTAAAACAATAATCTAGTAGTGAACACATCAATAATAAAGAAAGTAAACGTGATTTTGAAATTTAACAGTGCAAATCGATTGACATATTAATTGGTTTGATCTTAAATTAGTATAAAAGAATGGCTCTATTTTTTGTTAGCGTTTTTTTCTAATTTGATGAAGTTCTCCGCACACTTTCTATACACTCAAAGCAATAACATTAATTTATTTTTTCAACAATTTTTCGATTGATCTCATCTGAACCGCTCCTTCTGTGAAGCTGTTCACTCAAGTGCAATAGCAATTTAATTATTTAAATTTAATTTATTATAATTACTAAATTTTATTTACAACTTAAGACGATATTGGCAAGATATTTGAAAATTTAGTTTTCAAAATTGATTGAAACTCGGAATTAATTACAACGTAAACAAAGATCCTGTAAAACTCGTTAAAATTATACCAAATCATTAATATTACAAGAATGGTTATCAAGGAAGAACTTGTTTTCGCTATTTTAATGTAAATTGCTGTATTAGATGATGGATATTTAAAATTCTACTGTACAGTTAATCGGTTCAAAAAATGTAGGTATAGTAATAAAGATTAGCTCTAATCTGACCCGACTCTCGAAACCTAAAAATTTTATAATAATTTACTCTCCCCAATAATTAAGCCTATCATCATGTAAAGGGTGCAGCTTTATCATAATTGACGTTCTCATTTGTCGCTTTGAGAATCCACGCTGTCGTTGCCACTCAGTTATTTGTCGTTTAATCAATTTTTTGAAACCCACAATATACTCTAAATTATTTATTATTATATAATTTCGTGACAAAGACACGAAAATATCGCGATAATAACGTCAAAAGCGCGGAGAGAAGTTATGCAAATGAATTTTTAACAGAAGACTTTAAAGAGAAAACAATAATTACTTTAAAGACGTTATTTTCATAAAATAAGGATCTTTATTACTTTCTTTGAAAACACAAAATTGTTACAACAAAATAATTTTCATTTATACTTTCAAATTTTAAATGTTGCTCGCGTATACGGAATAAGAATGGGGTAATCCTGTGTAGTCATAAATTTAATTTCGACCTGTATAAATCGCTTGCTTTTAGTAAAATGTATAAAATAATTCTAAATGTTAAATTTAAATAATCTGTTATATAAATTTTACATTATTTGTAAAGTTGTAATTTTTTCAAAAGGTACCCGATGAAAAGACTTTAAATATTTAAATATATTTCAAAATAATCACAACTGTCAAAAAAGAGTGAATAAGGGGAGTGGTCTATGCAGCTGCATCTTTTGTTATTGGATTACTGCTTATTACGTCATTATTTACCGCGTTTTAGTCGTTTTTATATAATTGAAATCTTGAACTTTAATATGTGACGAATAAAACTGACAAAAAATATTATATTGCATTCCTCTTTGTGACGATTTACAAGCAACGAAATAATATAATTATTATATCTTTTCGTGCTTAATTTTTGAATAAGCTTTGAGTAAACAAAAAAAATTATTTGATAGAAGGAGAAATTATCTGCTTCAAATCAATTTCATTCTAAATTACAAATTTGTTAATCGACCATGATAATAATATTTTAAAATCGTCTGAAATTGACAATTTATTTTAACAAAGAAATTTACATGGTTGGATTTAATTTTTTTGCGGAAATTATAATAAAACCGTCGGGTTAAATTTGTTAAAAAATTTAACAATTATTGCGGAACAGAGTTGGAGGATATTAAATTTATAGGAAATTTAATATCGAGTTTTATTTTATTATCTAACGCTCTAGATAGGTTAAGCTGAAAACAAATGAAAAACTGTCGGAACTAAATGTACAATCAACGTAGAAATATTGCAATATTAAAAGAGTTTCATTGTGGAACTGTTGGATCAAAAAAATAAAAATCATAAATGTAATAAAATTCAAGTGGAGTTCGATATGTTTCAGAACAAAAAACGATAAATATCTAATTAAAAAGTTGTGTTAATATCATTTGTATAAGTAGGTACTAGATAGAGGAAAATATGAACCTACAGTTTACCGTGGAATCTGAACCAGGGGCACATAAAATTTGTGGATATCCGAGAGTCGAATCTGTGTGACTGAAAAAAATCAGTCGCTATTTGAATGTGGACTCACATAAAAATAATATCATGTCTCAAGGGGAAGATGTAACGCAATTGCAATTCAACTTACCGCCATTACACATCGTGTTTGATTCGTAATTTCAGGCTAAATTGTGTTGTTCAATATAGTGAAGTTAAAAATCCAACAACAAATGAAAATAAAAAATATTACTAAAAGGGGAAAGACAAATTTGAGTAAGATCGCAAATTATTCTAAGAAGTTCCCTATTTTTTAAATATGTAAAATACCTTGATTAAATTTAACTAAATTACATTTAAAAAATCTGTGATAATGATGATTTTTTTGTGTCACAGAAATTTGTTTCTAATAAAAATTACAAAATTAAAGTGGCAAAAAACAAAAACAGCAGTAGAGAAGCCGAAATAAAGCTCGAGGCCTATAATCCTTACAAGACGAAAATAATTAATAAGTGGAAAGAAATTTTTTTGAAAGCTTTATTTCTGGATAAGTATAAATTCTGACATTTTACATGAATTTATGAAATACTGTAGTATAAATATTAAAAATATTACAAGTAAAATATTTTGCGATATAATAAATTAATTGAATGAATTTTCCTTTACGAAACCATAAATTGCAAATTTTCAATTGCATTTTTATTTTGCTTCATAAAATCAGTATCGATATAGAATTTTTCTGATTGGCTAGATGCAAAATAATAACGTAAAATATGAAGAATCTTTTCTTTACGTTTTCACGTCAAAGTTGCTCCGCCCACTGGAAATCGAATAGTGAGCCGGACTCAAGCACAGCTACTATAAAAAAAATTTTCAAAGCAAGATTTACACTGAGCAGTAATCAGTGGAAGTTTTGGTAGACCACAGTTGCTAATACCAAAATGTGACGTAGACATCGACGAGATTAACAGAACATCTGACAGCATTTCATACAATTAAAGCCATTTCTGCGAATATCGTGACCACTTCGGACGACGACTATTGAGAGAAAATCAAGGAATTCGTTTAATGAGACCAAATGCTGAGCAATAGTTTTACTGGAAGTATGTAGTACAACTTCATATAAAATTTAGTGAACACCAGTAGCTTGAAACAAACAACCAAATAGAATTTCCCTTCTTTACAAATAAATTAAACTTTATAATGCAAAAGCTTCGATAAAAGTTAATACAGCTTTTATTGTGTTTTGCTTTGTAATCCCATTTAGCGCGTTGTTGTCAAACTTTTCCTTAGTGATACAAAACCATGCGCTGCAAATGCTGCAATATATAACAAAATACGTGTCCCAGATATCTTAAATCCAAAAAGACGTCTGGATGAAATTTTAATTTTTCAAATAAGAGGTTTTCATTTGGAACAACACAAACGTGGCTCTTAAGAAATTAAAAGAAAATCGATTGGCAAAACATCACAATTATAAATTTCTACTTCTAGGGCTTAAAAATTGTATGGTGACGAGTAAATTTAAGTGCAGAAGATGTAACGTCGCGTCGAATGGTATTTACGAAGAGAATTTATTAAATAAATTATCATTTAAAACAGTTCAGTCTTTATTTCGCGGCGACATAATTTATTCAAACGCAATCCGTTGCTATTGGTCGAAACTATTTTTCTTCGTTGGGTGTCTAAAAGTATGCAGGAAAATTTATAATGTTCGATTATTTTAACTAGTAGACGTGCTTAAGCAAATTCTGTTCTGAATTTATAAAAATGTTTAACAAACATAAATGCATCACAAAATTAAATTGCAAACTTGGAAAATTTAATAGCGACCGTTTTTTTGTTGTTTTTATTGATTTTTAATATTTTAGAGAGAAAATTTACTCGATAAGTTTCAAATTTTTGTTTATTTTAAAATTTGCATCATAACTTGAAGTTATTAAAAATATAAATTTGAAGTATATTAACAATTTTTGAATAATATAAAAATTGGTTTTCAATTTCGAAGTTTTCTTTTTAATTAAAATGAAGTTAATAGCTTTTAATTGTTTTTATGTTAAAAATCCACATTTGCATAATACTACTTAGGTTCAAAAATTTAATTTAATAAGTTTTGGTTTAAAATATTTCAAATAATTGAAATAAATTTTGTGCAGCTTTACGGTATTTCAAGACAATATAACACAAAAGCAACAATAACCACAAAGTTACAAAGTTATCAAGTGGTAGACTTTTATAGAGTTTAAATCCTCGATTTTACAATATAATACCTACATTATTTTGGGTAACAATATAAAACATCTTTATCACCTTTATAAAGAGTAGTTTTATTTTTTTAGTTAATTTCTGATTTCAAAATTAAGTACATTAGTATAATGGTAACAAACGCCTACAAATTTAGTATAAAATTGTGTATCTGTTCGTAACGCATTTCTTATTGGTTGAGAAAAGCACTACTAATACAAACGGCGCTACCAGCAGTTGGTAAAATCGTAAAGTACAAATAGACGAGGTCATCAGTTGAAAGCACCTGACGTAATTAAACTCATTTGAGTGGATTCTAAGATCACTTTGGACAATAAACCATTCTAATTCCAATCTGAAAATATTTGATCAACAACGAAAATTTTATGTTCAAAAATTATATGTATATAATTTAATATTTAAAAACGTATAGAAAAACTAATAGATCTTAGCTGTTGTTTCTTCATTGTTCATGAGCAAAGTAAATGCCAACAAATTTTGGAAGATATTCTATTTTCCATCAATTTCATTTGGAAACTGCCAACCCTGACTCCCAAATTGAATCTTTATAGAGCTTTCTTGGTGAGGTGAGCTAAGTGAACGGGCTAAGGACCAGACTTTAGGCTACAAAATTTATCCAACTTTATTATGACCCTCTCCTCTCCGAAGGCAATGGCAAACCACCGAGAGTAATCTGCCAAAAAAACAGTTATAAAATGAATGGTCACGATGGGAAGATGGTTCACGACGGAAATCCTATCCGCACCAGGCTATAATAATTGGAGAGAACTTTTTTATTTCTTCAATTTTGATGATAAGGAGTGTGCAACTCCAATCTCTTCATATTGTTAATAAGAACAATAAGAATAATATTTTGTTTACACATCCTTTCCAGAGATTTTCCTGCTCCTCTTTGTTTGGTATCTTTAGATAGTTTCACATATTTTGTAGGAATCTCTCATCTTTATCATTTCCTTCTTATGAATATAACGCTTTTTGTAGAGTTTACCCATTTATTTGCATATTTAATAGATCATTTTTCAATATCAGATCTTCAATTTTTATATATTTTTACATACATTTTACACTTTTACGTACAATTCTATCATGTTCTGTCTAATATCTGCTCGAAAAATAACAAAACTTAAGAGCATCGGTGCCGGACCCCATGCCTTCTTTTTTCTATTTTTGTTTCAGAGAAAATTTAAAGCCTAGAGTAACCGATATTTTTAAAAAGTTTGTTATCTCTCCCCCCCTTAAAAAAAGTAAGGGAAAAGAATATAAAATGTTGTGTTTGTTCATGAATGTTTCTTTTTATTAACCATATTTTGGGAAAGGTAAGAAACGTAGACCCTACAATAAAAATTTTATGATTGAAACCTCGATTTATTCTGAAAGAGCACATTTTAAATAAGAGAATTAGGTGAGGAAGAATGCCTTAAAACCACTAGGTTTTCAAAAATTGATTTTAAAAAAGCTCGATTTTATAGCAATTTTCAAGTTACGTCGCTTGCGATTGGTGAATCAATGCATTATGTGCTCCGTCCGTGCACTGTTATGCATAAGAGCCCCGCTGATGATTACTTTTTAACTACACTCATTATAAAAATACCCCTAGGCCCGTGGATTAAGGAAAAAGGTGGATCTTTGAGGGGTGAAACTTGTTTGCGTGGATTCTAAAAGCAGGGTGGTTGTGCAAGGAAAAATTGCAAAAAAAAAACAAAAGGAAAAAAGCGCTCGGGCGCTTTAAGCCATTTTTCCTGCACATTTACTATTGAAAACCATGATTTTCGCTTGAAGTGCACTGTTGAAGCATCCCAATGCAAGTGTCGCTCTGGTTATCGTCGCTCAGCGCAAAGCTAAGACCAGTTCAAACTACACGGACTTTTAATAGAATGCATTGATTCACCAATCCCGAGCAACTGAACTTGAAAATTGCTATAAAAATCGTGTTTTTTTAAATTCGATTTTTGAAAAAACTGTTGGTTTTAAGGCCATTTTCCTCACCTAATTCTCTTATTTAAAATATGCTCTTTCAGAATTCATCGAAGTTTCAATCGTAAAATTTGCATTTAAAGGTCAACGTTTCTTACTTTTCACTCATATTTTTGTTTCGATATGCGATAAGAAGTTGAAAATTGAATCTCCCAAAAATGGTGGGGCTCTTGTTTCCTCTCCTTTTGTTTGAGTGTGGGTAAACTGACATTTAAATTTGTGTAAAGTTTGAATCTGAAAAGTAGCTCAAAGCTAGATCAAACTGATTGGCTGATTTGTTACCAGGAGATTGGTAGACAACAGTTAATGGTCTTTGCGAAATTCTCTCTTGGTTTGTCTAGAATCAGCTACTGGTTTTGATCTTGGTTCATAATGAACGACAAAGTTCAGGATATTGGAGATGTGTTCTTTCTTTGCAATGACAATTACGAAGCATTTCTTCAGCCGTTCATCTCTTCTGCTTATGGTTTTCATCCCTTATTTCACACCACTTTACTGAGTATTTCTATATCGTATAGATATTTGGCTTAGTGGATTGGTGAACCGCAGTGAAAAGGCCATGTGGAATTCCCTAATGGTTTCTCTAGAACTGACTATTAGTTTGGATCTTGGTTAACATAGTTCTAGTTACCGTAATGCATGACAATATCCAAAATATTAAAGATGTGTTCTTCCTTTGCACTGACATGGAGAAGCATTTTTTTGGTCGTTTATTTCTTCTGTTTATGCTTTTTTATGACTTAGTATTTTACACCACTTTACTGAGTATTTATAACAGAAGTGTATCTTCTAGATATTTGGCTTAGTCTATCGTTAAAACTCAAGATGCACCATCATATAGCCATGCAATTAGCACAATAAATCCAGACCTAACCTAACCAAAGATCCAGATACGTCCCAGACCTACGTTAAGAAGAAGAATATCGTTAAAATTTAAGATCGTTAAAACTCAGTTATTTGATTTCAGACAATATTTTTCACCAATATAATCAAATATTTTGTAACCTAAACCATATGTATTAATTAACACTATTTTCACCCCTTGATGAATTTGTACAATCTATCTCTTCCCTCATTACCTAGTCCAAACCGCAATCCCTCCATTCTTGATTATTGCATTAAAAGTTCCCAGTGCAAGAGTTAATTTATAAAATAAAACCTAACTTATTTCTTTTCTTAATTAAACTTCATCTTCAGTCGTGAAAAAAGATTACAAGATTTGTCAAATATGTTATGTCAAAAAAATAAGATAAAAAGTACTTTATTCAACGTCTGAAGAGGTCTAGTAAAATATGAAAATATACGACGAGGTCCATTCCTGTTAAAATTCAAAAATTAACGTTAAAACTAAAATATCGCAACTAAAGTTTGAGTTAAATTAAGAAACCCTAAAACCAGAGGTCTTGAAAGTAGAAACATTTTTTTGGAATTAGACTTACTAATTTTGAGTTTCATTACTTCCACTCCAAAAATTGAGGAAAATGATAGATACTTCATTAAGAGTTCATTCAAGAGTTACTTCATTTTTTTTCGCATATAAGGATTTTAATACATAATATTAGATAAAAAAAACTCTGAGTCATGGCACATAAGAGGTTCACTTGTGGAGGTGGTTCCTTGTATATTTGACAATTTAAAAAAAAAGTTTTAAATCATAATTTTTAGTCTTCATCTGTTTCATTCTAGAAAATGAGAAAGTCTCAATGTCCCCCTTTGGAAAGGGGCGTTGAAAGCCTTTGGGGTTAAAGATCTGAATGTGAAGATCTGATGACCTGAATTGATCAAAGGATCATTGGATCAACAAATGTATTGGGGCAAGGCTGCTCTTCTTTAACATATTTTTTAAGTACGCTTAATCTCAATTGTATATAGCTAAGAGTAAACGATTGTTTCGGCGAATTTATCGGTGAAACACTGAAAGAAAAGGAGAGAACGCAAAAAGTTTCAAGTATGTCAAATTTTTTAAATTTCCATCAAATGCATTATGAAGCTAAAATAAAAAATTAATTTTTTTAATTTGGAAAAAATCTATTTTGAGCCAAATATCGTAAATGTTAGCCGTTAGGGCTACAATGCTTCCCCCGATCAACTGGGCACCGTTGAATTATACTATAAAGATAAAAATGTAGATTATTATGATAAGGAAGTCGTTATAGAATTAGAATTGGTTTGCTTATTTACTTTTATATTAAAAATAACTTTAGTGCGGCCTTTAGGCCGCACAGCCTGGGCAATCTTATGTTTAGCGTTCTGATTGCCTTTGAATAATAGGAACGGTCATGCTATTCCTATTTGAATAATAGGAATAGGTAACGCAATGCTAATTGTACAAATCTTATTCAAAGGATACTCATTAATTTATTGATTTAATTTTTTCGACATTATCCAAAATTAAAAAAATTATTAAATTTGCCTCCCCCCCCCCCTTGAAAAAAGTACTATGAACTACTATGAATATAAGCTTTGTGTGAAATAGCTAAAATTTCAATTATAATAATGTGGTGGAAGAGTCAAAAAGTAATTTTTAATATTTGCAATATGAATGTAGGTTGCGGTTTGCCGCCTCTGTTTCCTCAACCCCAAACCAGGATCGTAGGTGGAAAAAATGCACCGTTTGGACGGTGGCCCTGGCAGGTAAGATAAGAAATTACCAATCGCTTCTAACACCCGAACCCGTGTTAATGCTACACTTTATCACCGTTCATATGACAACACATTTATATAGCTTCTATATTTTTATTTTTATATTTTGATAATTTATGACAGTTTCACACCAACTTTGTTAGCGTGCAGCAGAGGCTTTATTGAGATAGCAAAGTTCAAACGACATTAAATTAATTCTCGCTCTGTTGTAGTAAATTAAGTACAACACGCCCGGGGTGGTTTATAATAAACCTTTGAATCTAAGGCCTACGCTTTTGACTTACAAATTGGCTGTTTTTTAATTAATATATTTCATGTAAAGCCTCCTAATCGTTATTTTTCATTATTGAAATAAATTTGCAAAATACGAACCTGAAAAAATATTCGAGTTGAAAATTTATGACACAGCATTTCGCTTTTTAGGTTTCCGTTCGAAGAACTTCATTTTTTGGATTTTCAAGCACACACAGATGTGGAGGAGCGATATTAAATGAAAACTGGATAGCGACTGCTGGCCATTGTGTAGATGAGTAAGTATTGAATTTTATCACATAAAGCACAAATAATCAATCATATTACATTTTTTCAACCTTTACAAAAACCAAATGTTAGAATAACTGAAATAGCTTTACACAATAAATTACCCCTTACAATATTTTGACATCATTTTAATTAAAATTGCATATTCAAAACTTTTCCCTTAATTAAAACCCCCTCGTTGTTTTTAAAACGAACAATAAGCCTAGAAAAATTTTTTCTCCTTAATGTGCGTTCACCTTTCATGCAATTAAAAATATGAAAGGAAAGCCCTCTCATAATTAACCACATTATCTCAAGTCTTGATGAAGAATAATTAACTTTGTAGTAAGAAGGTTAATTTTTTTTATAAACTTGATTTTATTTTTCAGTTTGTTAACGTCGCAAATAAGAATACGTGTTGGTGAATACGATTTTTCCAACGTTCAAGAGGATCTTCCGTACGTGGAGCGGGGTGTCGCTAAAAAAGTCGTTCATCCGAAATACAACTTTTTTACTTATGAGTATGATTTAGCCTTAGTGAGATTGGACAAATCTTTAGAATTTGCTCCACACATATCCCCGATTTGTCTACCAGCTTCCGATGATCTTCTTATCGGAGAGAATGCCACAGTTACGGGATGGGGAAGGCTTAGCGAGGGTGGAACTTTACCTTCCGTATTACAAGAAGTGGGTATTTTATAAATTTGATTTTCAGTCTTTTACATTTTTTTTTTCATTTTTAGGTTCAAGTTCCGATTGTTAGTAACGATCGCTGCAAGAGCATGTTTTTGCGTGCAGGAAGGCACGAATTCATTCCGGACATATTCTTGTGTGCTGGACATGAAACCGGGGGTCAGGATTCATGTCAGGGTGACTCCGGAGGTCCGTTACAAGTCCGAGGAAAAGATGGAAAGTATTTTCTTGCCGGTATAATTTCCTGGGGCATCGGATGCGCTGAGGCTAATCTTCCTGGTGTGTGCACGCGAATATCGAAGTTTGTGCCCTGGATTCTCAAAAATGTGACCTAATAAAACTGAAAAAAAATTAGTTAAGTTCGTTTTTTAGTCATACAGTTGTGTGATATTACTGTTATTTGTTTAAATTAGAATAAATACAAAAATACCGTATCGTCGATTGTAAATTCACACGTCAATATGCGATCGACTATTTTCGAGTTTAATTAAATTCTAAATTAACTTATTTAGAAATAGCAGAAAGGCTTTCATCCAGTCATTTTAAAAATGCGTTTCGTTAATAAACGGATTACATCAAATGAGGAAATTAAAAACCACAACGCGTCCGTTCTCGAGATGAATTGGATCTACAAAATAAGAAAAGACATCCTGAAATGGTTTTAGAAAATTGACAGGCATTGACTGAAATATAATTTTATTTAGCGCAGTTGGCTGCTGAAAAAGCACTTTTACAATAATAATTATTTTTTTAATTAAATTGTTTTATATAATTTGTTCCTAATAAATTAGCTTACATTAGATAAAAAAACTTTATGAAATAATTAAACTAATTTAAGCGATTTTCAGGAAAATTATCCTGAATATTTTCGCTTAAATATTTTAGTAAGACTTGCAAATGACCAATTTCTCATTCAAGCTTTTTATATAAAAAGACAACATTTATAAATGTTACGTTTTCTGAAGCTATTTATGTAAATTTCGCAAGAGGGGCTCGGAAACGAACCCACGATTGCGATTATTATTTTTGTTAAAATGTTAAATGTTAGGTTTATCTGTACATATACGGGGTGTCCCATGTTCTGTAAATTAAATATTTTAAATAATTTTTATTGTGTGCTAATTAGGTTTAACGTAAATTTATATTTAATTTCTAGACTGCTGTATTATAACGGTGCAACTATAAGTTTTAATTATAACAAAGTAATAAACTAATAACTTAGATACGAGGGTTGTTTCGAAAACAATTTTTTAAACAATCACTTGCTCGTGTACTTTTGTAAATAATTGTATAAAATATTTTTTTATTTATCATAAATTTGTTCCCAAAGATATAAATACATAATTACGAAATATTTTATGTTAAAAAATTTAGTATTATTAAACTTTTGTATTTTGAATGTTATTTAATAAGTTGAAAATTGCATAGGTACTTTTTATACACAATATTAATAAATATATTTGAATTTGAATTCTGGGAACGTATTCTACATACCACAAATGTGTTCGAATATTGATTGAATTTCATTTCCCTATCTGATATAACACTAAATCAGGGTAAAATGCGTACACCAAAAAACTCCACCCAGTCTGTTCGTTTCAGGATCTGCTAAACGACATAGTTCCATTTTAGCCAAGGATAGAAACTTTTATTGTGCTATCTGCTGTAACTTTACGACGTTCGCCACATTTTAGTAGCTTTTAGTCAGCTTTTTTGTTAAAAATGCATTATTATACGAAATTTTGCGTTTTATTCAAAAGATATCACAATTTTTGTTTTTTGATGCAAATAAGGTATGTTACGTTTGCAGTATTTTAATGTAAGATGAAGCACCGTATGTTTACGTGTGGTGGTTTTTAAAATAGCAATTACACCTCAGAACTCTTTTAAAATCCATCTGACGCTATACAACCAATTTAATTTCAACTTTTTTTAGTATTCATATACAGGGTGTTAGCTGACTGAATTAGGGCAATTCTTAGGGTTATTTGGTGCAAAAATATAATTGTAGGGAAAATATGTCTATGGTAGAATCCTTAACGATGCCAATTAATAAATCAGGCAGTTAGTCATTCTTTGTTATCAAGGAGATTTTAATTTCTATTTTTTGTATTTATTTAATACTTTTATTTTAGTTCACATTTCTTTACGGATAAAACCTTGTTGTTTCTAAAATTGTGATAAAATTATGTATAATTGTGTTAGAAAAGATTACAATTGTGCTAGAAAATAATAATACAATTATACACAATATTAACACAATTTGTGTGTTAAGACAAGGAGTGGGAGCTATAAATCTAAAACTCATAAGTTTGAATCCCGATCGCTTCCAAATTTATCTGTGCCGTGTTTAGGATTGCACGTTAAACTATCATTCTATTATGACGTCGGTACGTGACAACTGGGCGAATCCCACTGGGCGACGTATAACTAGGCGATTGGTAAACTGGGCGACAGTCAACCGGGCGACGGACAACTAGGCGATGGGTAAACTGGGCGCCGGGTAAACCGGGCGATTGTCAAGCGGGCGACGGACAACTGGGCGATGAGTAAACTGGGCGACGGATAAACTGGGCGACGTATAAACTGGGCGACGTGTAAGTGGGCGTACAATTCAATTTTGGCATTGCGAGTTGAAAAACCTAGGATGTAGAGGTAGAATTTGGACCAACGTAAATGATAATTCTTTTCATTCTTTGCGAAATGAAAATCAAAGTTTTTAAAATCGATTTTTGAAAAAACTAGTGCTGTTAAGGCCATTCTTTGGGGTTAATTCTCTTATTTAAAATATGCTCATTCAGAATTTATCGAGGTTTCAAAATTGATATTTTCGGGTCACGAGTACTTACCTCTCACCCATAGGAGGTTATCATAATAATTTTTTTTTAAATGCTCAAAATTTACAGTTGCGTCGCCCACTTATACGTTGTCCAGTTTACCCGTCGCCCAGTTGTCCGTCGCCCGGTTGACAATCGTCCGGTTTACCCAGCGCCCAGTCTTTCCATCGCTCAGTTGTCCGTCGCCCGGTTGACCGTCGCCCAGTTTACTAATCGCCAAGTTGTCTTCCACCCAGTTGTCTTTCGCCCAGTTATACGTCGCCCAGTTGTCCGGTTCCGGAGCTCGATATACCTACATAACTACCCATATGTAGTATAAAAAATTTTTATTAGCGTTTCCTAACACTAACCTAAGCACGACCAGTTGATCTAACTTTTTTGATTAAGCGCACGCGGTTCTCTCTTTCAACAAGTCTTTCATTATAAAAATATTGTTTTTTAACACTAACCTAAGCACGACCAGTGGATTTTTGTTTTTTTGGTAAATTAAAGCCAAAAATACCCCTAAACAGTAATTTTAGCTTGACGTTAACGCTACCATGTTGCATGTACTACTGCTGCTTTTGCACCCTTTTTAGCACGCCCAGCTTGAAGTCCAACTGAATCTACATGGACGGGCAGGCGCGGATGCAAGATTTTGAAGAGAAAGGCAATTTTTGTATGATTTTATCTTCCACAAAATTCGTTCTAAAAAAATATTACATAAAAATAATTGATCAAAAATCAAAATTTGATCAAAATGACTTGTTTCGGTTGTGAATCACAGGGCAATTGCACCTATTGCCCCCGTTCGTATCTGCGCTTGTAAACGGGTAATAGAATGCGGTTAATAAGGTCGCTTTTTGTGCAGAAATTATAAACTTTAAAACTGATTATTGGCTAAACTAATCGATGTTGGTGATTTATCCGTTTTTTAATCACTTAATTTTAAAGTAATCTAAAATCATCATTTTTAATAATAATAATCAAAGCTGGTAGATAGGCGCGTGGAGGGACGATCAAAGAAGCATTTGCTGTCTTAAATTTGCAAATTACACTCTTAATCTAAGTTCTTATAAACAAATTTTAGACAGAACGCGCTGGAAAAATACAAACACTATCCCCAAATGGATTTATTTGCTTCAACAAATATTCTAATCAAACATAACATCATTAGCCAACTAGGTACAGAAAGAAATAATTGAAAAAAATTCAAAAATAAATTAGATAGATCCCCATGAAACCAATCAAATAAAATAATAATTTTTGGACACTACGTTTAAAACTAATCAAATAATAACTTAGTAACCTAATTCTTTGATAACCTAAGCTACTCAAGTGCGGATTAAGGCCACTCTATAAATATCAAAATATTAAACCTCGGGGGTCAGATTACAAGAGGTTAATATGACCGTGGAAGGAAATTACAAACGCCGGATGTCATATTCTAAAATTGGCTACCAAAATTATGCAAAAAAGACCTCAGTTCGAAGACGAAGATTGTTGATTTTGGTGAAATTACAGTTTTTAAATAGTTTTGTCGAGGTAAACAGATGATAAGTACCCAATGAAATTGTATTTTTACTTTAAGATTTAAATAGTTTGTTGATAGAAAAATCTACACTTTCAGGTTAACATTAGAAATCTGTGCAACTTAACAACCTTCAGTAATAAACAAATAAAGTTGATTTTCGTCCAGTTCCCAATTTTTTAAGGCTTTTATGTGCAGGCCGCTAAAAAGTGCACACCTACGCCAAAGTTTGTCTGCAAATTTCTTCTTAATTATGATAAATAAAAAGACGGAAAATTAGTGACGTGAGTATAAATTTGATAGTCCTACAGTGACCAAGTTTTCCAGGCAGTGTAGTAAGTAATTTTCTGTAATTTAAGTAATATTTTGCGATTTACGAAATTGAAAAATTTACGTACCATTAACATTTTTATGGCGACATGTGAATTGGATATCACGAATTTTCCTTCTTAATTTTCTTCTTAGTCGTATGCTTTTAGATACAAGCGTCATGACCTAAAACAAAGGTTTTCGTGGTAGATTTATACCCCGATGGTTTGCCAGGGCCTTCCGAGAAGAGACAGACAGAATAAGATTTTTACTTTGCCCGGAGTTAAACCGGGTTTTCTGCATTAGCAGTCAGTGCGCTTAATCATCTCAAGTTAGAAACAAAAATTTTAATTAAATTTACGGTTGTAGGTAAGAAAGTACGATCCAAAAATAGCAATTTTACGGTGAAACCTTGATGAATTCTGCAAAAGGATATATTAAATAAGAGAATTAGATAAAGACGAAGGCCTTAAAGTCACTAGTTTTTTCAAAAATCGAATTTAAAAAAGCACGATTTTCATTGCAAAGTTCAAGCAAAGTTGCTCGGGATTGGTGAATTCGGGCATTCTGTCGTCGGTTCGTGTGGATTAAATTAGTCTAAACTTTGCGCAGAGAGACGATAACCGGAACGACACTTGCATTGGGATGCTTCAACAGTGAACTTCGAGGGAAAATCATAGTTTTCAATAGTAAATGTGCCGGAAAAATGGCTGAAAGCGCCCGAGCGCAGCAAGTCCATTTTTCCTTGCACAATCACCGTTTTTGTAGAATCCACGCAAAAACGAGTTTACCCCTCAAAGATCCACCTTTTTCCTTAACCCATGTGCTTAGGGATATTTTTATAATGAGTGTAGTTTTTATAAAAATGGTCCGGAAAGGCCGAAGGCTCCGTAGGGTAAATTTTTATGAAAACCACCAGGGCACGAGGAAGATCCACGCAAAAAAGTAATAACCGTTTGTTAAATTTAAGCATTTCTTTCCTGAAGTAATTTTAGTCCTAAAAAGCAAAACGGATTCGCAACATTGCGTGCGAGTTACTAAGGAAATTTTTATCAGCGCGGCTATTTTGCATAGGCGCACACGGATGGAGCACAGAATGCATTGATTCACCAATCACAAGCGACTTTGCTATAAATTTACTAAGAAAATCGAGCTTTTTTAAATTCGATTTTTGAAAAAACTAGTGCTTTTAAGGTTCTCGTCCTTATCTAATTCTCTTATTTAATATATCCTTTTTCAGAAATCAACGAGGTTTCAATCGTAAAATTGCTATTTTAAGATCGTGCTTTCTTACCGACGCCCGTAAGGTTATTTTTTTCAAAAAACACGTATTTGGATTGAAATTTTCTTGCGTTGATCGTGATGACTACGTTTAAAAACACGTAAATTTACTATTATTATTAAAATTTACTATTAATTAAATAAATACACATTGTTTAATAATTTCAAAAAGGACAGCTAATACACGTGTGACGCGGCTGTTACAAACTTTTACCATAGACGCGACCCATCTAGTGACCTAAATAATACAGTGCTGCACAATTTTATGTAAAAATTATTTGGAATAACATTATTTTTAACTTTTATAGTTTCATAAAGTTAGAGGGCTTGAATTATTATAGTAGTAAATGTGCTTTGTGAGGTTGTCCAGTATAACATTCAAAAAAGATCCCTTACTATTTTTAATCACATGGATTAAAAAAGTTAACTTTGTTTTCAGTGAGTGTAAGGTATAATCGATTTTTGTATGTTTTCCAAAAATTTAATAATAAAAATTTCTTTTTGTTTGTCAAGCATTACGACATAGTTAAAAATAAGAAAATACAAATTTTCCACTTATGAACATCCCCAATTTATTCAAAAAATCATTATAAATATCTTGTTTTTGTTTCAATAAATAATTAGAAACAGTTTAGGTTTTTATAACGTGTACCTATACTAAATCCTTACATCTAAAAATATTCTTTAAGGGAACTCCAACCCTTCAAATAGGTGAATTAATAAACAAATTGTGTTAATTTTATAATTTACAACCTATTTCTCGCATTTGCATGACATTTTCACAGATTATCTATTTAATTATTTAAGGTAATGGATAAGGTTGGTGTGATTAAAAATTAGCAAATGCTACTTTATCCTCAGATAGTGATTTAAAGTAATTCACATTAATATTTAATCTAAATTGATCCTTGGTGGGTATTTCTTAAAATTAAATTCAAATTTTTGATTTACGAGTAGTCAACAATCGCAACATAAAGAAAGGCAGAATTTGAGCACAAAAAATTGTTTTCGTTTAAATTCTTAAGTTTCAGCATTTGCTAATTTTTATTCCCAATAAATTTTCATCGCTGTATCGTAACTGTAAGTGCCTCGCTTCAGATAGCGGTTGTAAATGTTTTTATGGTACCTAAGTTATTTATTTGGCTAATATAATATTTTCACTGCTTGCAAAACTTTACATAACAAATTTTTGTCAAAAATCTTTCAAATCAGCCAGTGGAGGGTATAAACAGTTTATTTTAAAATTTTTAATTAGGTAATTTAAAGTTGGTCGATTAAATCGTTAAGGTTTAATAACAATTTTTATTAGGTACAAAAATTATCTTGGTAGAATAAATCTCCCAAATCCATATTATAAATTATATAAGTATTATGACTTGTTCGGTCTTCGGCCTCACTCATGGCCATAGTTGTTTAGTCTTAACATAGTAAGAACCCACGAAGGATTTAGATCTATATAGCTTTGGTACTAGGGATAGGAGTCAACCCCTAGCTAGTCGCCCATGAATAACAGATAGAACATCGAAGTGGTGGTACAAAAATTAATCAATTATGCAAATCTGATCTTTTATTTAATTGTAATTCTGAAGGCACCCCTAGCCTGCAAATACATATTTTATATATCCTCGAGAATAATAATGAAAATAATCCGCTCGTGAATAATAATAAAGTACTTCCAGCTGAAAATAACAATAAATACAACAATTGTTGTTTTAAATACTTTAAAGTTGTTAATTAATTTTAGACATTTATGTCTAAAATAAGTTAGGTAAGTACCTATAAGTTTGAAACTGTTACAAGCTGTCATAACAATTTTGGATAAAACATAAAAATTGTTCACCTGAAAAGTTAACTAGCTTCAACAAAATAAATATCGAAAAGATTTTTTCGTTTCCAAGTTATTACACCCCGTATAACAAAATAAAACTTTCGTAACATGTTTATGGTAAAATCTAAACCCTAAAACTGCGATACAACCGTATTATCATGCATGGTTTACTGCTGGTTTAAGTACTTTGCGTAAATGAAGACATTTACCTCTGCTTTATTCACCTCTGCAAACCTAAAATATATCGCTTTTGATAAGGGTTTTGACGAGTCTTTGATTTAATATGTATGAAGGAATGTACGTAATTCTATATCTAAAAGTGTGCTTTGGTTACATGAACAGGAAACATTCGTTACAAGAGAAGGGCTGAAGCCTACGGCCATGCAAAATTCCAGCTCAGTTTATTACGCATAAAATTTGTTTTTGTGTGGATAAGCAAAACAACATTTTTAAAAGTTTTTAAAAGAGATTACTACTCTTTTCATCATCCCTTAATCTATTTAATTGATCAATTATGACGTCTGTAATAGTTCGTTTTTCTCTTTATAACTGGATATTTTATCCTCATGAGAAAGGAAAGAAAACTGAGAATTTTCATCTCGGTAACTTTCAGGCGACATGACAGTTTTAAAGTTACCCAAAATTTAAGAAAGCAAAGCAAAATTTGAATCTGCAGATTCGCTGTGTAACGAAGAATTCTTATCAATTTTTGCTTTGGGCGCCACTTCCTTATTGGAAGAATTCTAACGGTTGGAAACAATTTATCTTTTTACTGCTTTACTTTTGCTCTTAGATTTGCAGCGTTTGTATAACAAAAGTAAGCAAACATTTTTTTCTTAAAAAATATCTGATGAACAAAAAAAAGTATAAACATGAAAATAATCTAAACCTCCACCATTCCTTCGTAGTAAAATAATTTTTTTTATAAGACACGTTGCCGTATTATAGAAAATAGGTTCGGTTCGAGTGTAAGCCTCAGATACCTCCTTGCTTATGGGTTCAAGAGATTTGCCACGTCGAAGTTTTCTTGAAAAAATTCGATTGGAAATAACAATGTTGTTATTGAAAAGCTGAAAAGTTATAGCGAGTTAAGTCGTACATAAGAGTTTAAAAGGTCAAATCGTGTAATGTTGTAAAATATAACGGAACGCGTTCGCTAAAATCCGCCAGGTATTAATTTTTCAATTTTCCACCTTAGCGCTGCATTTCTCCGTACCCATTTAATATGAATTAGTGAAGCTACTTTGCAGGTCTGTATACCAAAACTTACTTGTTAATTAATTTATTAGTCAGAAAGTGCTGTAATTTGTTTTAAGTTAAATAGCTAACAGTCGGCGTACTTCGCTGTTAACATATTATTTTTTGGACAGCGGTATTAAAACTATGGGGGTCTGTCGAGCTATCACCCTTAAAATGAAGCGTTTCATAGTTCTGTAAAGGCTACTTATTTTGCTGCAATAGAATTATTTGTATCGTGATTCGGATTTTTTCAAAAACTTTGTACCTAATTTTTTCATTGATACGACATCAGCTCGAATTTTCTTACGAAAAATACTTGGCTAAAAATTTTTCATGTACATTTTGTGAAGTGTCTATTCTCTGCAAGAAATTAAGCTAACTAAATTGAGCTCGCTTAAGGATATAATTTGAGTAATAATTTTATGATTGTTTCATCATAATTTATCATTTTATGTTTGTTTTAAGATACTCACGTCATCAACGTTTGTACTTGTATTTAATTTTGTGAAGCTGTCGTGCGATAGATTATCTTGTTCAATTTAAATTTGATAGATGGCTTGTAATTTTATTAATCCGATTTATGACGTGATTTTGTCAATTTAATTGGTACAAATTTAATTATTTATTTCGTTTTGTTCTTTGATTCTCACATGTAACTAAAATTTTCTTTACGATAGCATAAAATGTAATACAAGTTACTACTATTATGATCGGATAGCGTCACGAAAGTGTCTGTAACTTAGATGCTATTGATTCAATATCTATTCGATAAGAAAGTCAGGATAATAGACAACATTTCCGTTTGAATCCATTGGTTGTCACGGTGTAACTCTAACCACCCTTTCAACAGCAACTAGTAAATTTTCCGTCTAATGAATGCTCAGTAGCAATGTTTCTCGGAGCATAAACTGAAAAACCGCAGTTATTATGAATCGCCTGAGTTTCATCAATAATAATTACCCTATTCAACTTAATATTTTGACTTCGACGTTCTTGCGTTGCTAGGCAACAATTAGTTCGTGACAAAACGTTCCTCGTAGGATGGTATTTACTAGACAAAGCTTTGTTATTACATCAATCACAGGTTTGCTGTAGAATTTGTCATTTACATGAGATATGCAATGTTTCCAAAAGTGCGTACCTAATGAGGGGAGGGAAGAGTTTGTGGGCTTTGACCAAAAATATAATATGCAATTTCGTTTTGACGGGGAGTACTCAGTTTTTCGAAAATTATTGATATAGTACAGATTTTAAAAGTTTGGGAACGACTGAAAAATAACATCGGTAGCACGTCGAGCTTAAGTTTGTTGTGGTTTCATACGACATCATTTTTTTGCAATTTGTCTTAATTTAATTCTTCCATTGAAAATTTCTGCTTTATAAAATAGCAAATTTTATTATCGGCTGCCTTCTTTCCATTTAAGTTAACTAAAAAGAACCATACGAAGCAAAAATAGAAAGTTCAATGATTGAATATTTTGCTATACTTCCAGCAATTGCAGATCCATACTGAGGTTGTAGTTCAAATATAGCAAAAAATATTTAATTAAATAAATAAATTGATTTTCATCCTTATCGGCATTTAAATCATCATTAAAATTTTCACATCTTGTCTGTATTATTTTTCAATTTACAATTTCTTTCTTTGAAAAACACTTTAATTTTATTTTCTGTTATAAATTGTATTATTATTCGATTTTTGTCGAAGTTAAATGAATTAATTTTTCTCTCTGGCGAATTTACATTTCCATTTAGTCCAAAGTTTTACAATTTAGTGTTTTTTTTTGTTTATGTGAATTATATGGTAAAGAAGGCAAAAATACTTACCATCAAATGCGGTAATGCATCCGGTTTAATTTCGAGAGAAATATCATTGAAATTCCTACCATTCTTCATTTAGAAAAACTTAAAAGAAAATTTCTAAAATTCTTCGATTTTAAATTCGGATTTATAAGCACTTATAATTCAAAAATAATAAGAGTTTGAAAAGGTTTTAAAAAATAGGGAAAAAAGTGAAATAAAATTGAAAAAAGCACTGAAAATCAAACATCAAAATATAATTTTTATTAAATATTAATTAGACATTCGCTTTATAATTATAAAAAAAAATTAATTATCATATATTTTTCCAAATTTTTTATTTTGAGTGATTGTCGTCTGTATAATCAAAAAACTTCAATAGTTTTCTTTTTAAAATTATTTATAATTTTTACCGATTCCACTAAAGTCAAATATCTTTTTTTCCAAATTTTTGATGGATGTAGGACGTATGAAAAGTTAGCTTTGATTTAACTTAATTGTTGTCAAATTATTTTATTCTTAAAAATTTTTTGACATTATTTTATTGCTGCCGACGACGATTCTGACAATTTCAGAAACAAATTTTTGAAAATTTTTAAAATTTGTCGTATACACAGAAAAAAAGGTGTACTTTTTTAAAGTAGAACAATTTGTGCCTAGATTGTCTACAAGTACAAATTGGGTGAAAATTAAGTACAATTGTACTTAATTTTAGTCAAATTCAGTCATCTTTAGCGCAATTGTACTATTTTATAGCACAAATTGTGCTAAATTTTTACACAATTTGTACCTGTAGACAATCTAGGCACAAATTGTTCTACTTTTAAGTACACATTTTTTTCTGTGTAGGTAATATAAGGCAGCATTGAGCCACGTTTTCCACCTGTAAGCACCGCTTCGGGAAGAAGAAGTGTATCACAAAAAATTTTCTTTAAAAGCTTGCACTCTCAAAGTCGCCTTGACTATAATTCTCTTTCTTATCAAAATTAAATTCTTAATTTTTAGATTTATTATTCCAAATCCCAAAAAACATTTAGAAAAAGCACTATCAACATTAGGTCAAATCATTGTAATTTTTAAGAAACGTCAAGATCTAAAAGGAATATCTTCTGCTTATAATTTAGAGCAATAAGCAAAAAGCTTAGAATCCGGGCTCTAGTCATCACTAATGCTGATGTGTCCGTCTACCACTGACGAGCAACAAATACCTCTCTGATCGGGTTGAAGATATGAGAGCGTAGGTTATTGGTAATTTTATTTCTTTTCTTTAGAATAAATTTTTTAATATTGTTTAACTTTGCTTTTTTTAAATAAAATTGTGAAGTGTTAATAGTGAAAATCTCGTTAATCCATTCATGCGCGTCCGTGGTAAACTCATAATAGATAAAATCTACTGGTTCCACAGAACGATTGAACTACGCCACAAACCAGTGAATAACCACAAAATTTCATTTTTCACTGGAATATTTAAAGTCAGTCAGGGTCATTTATTAATTTAAAACGGTGGTAATTGCAACACTTGCGTCAGATGACCATATCAATGTTTTTATGTTGGAGTTTTTTTTTAAATAAGTTTTAGTATTTTTTTTTTATTTTTACCCCTGTGGCTGGGGGTTTTAACGTGCATCAACTATTGGGTTATTAGCACTTCACCACAGCCTGTAGATGTCCATTGGAAGGCCGATCTAAGAAATTCTGTGAGGTCCATGATTTGAACGCAGAATTTCCGCTCTGTAACTCGACCAGCGGTCACATCACTCCACGACTGTGGCTAAGTTTTAGTATTTATTAAGGTTATTAAATAAATCTATAGGCTTTCAATTAGAATTGGGAAAGCTAGCCAACAGAATTGTCGAAGATGAGATGATTTAGACCAGGAGTGCTAAAATGGCAACCCGTTGCGTATATTTTTGAAGCTTGAATGAACTTTAGTGATTGCAATTTTTTTGGTTTCTTGATAGATGATGTAATATGATATTGTCTTCTAATTTTTTACTCAAAAATAATTTGTAAATAAGAATCAAACAAATGATCTCAACAAAAATTCAACAAATGAATCAAAAAATCTTTAAACAATTAAATTGTGAAAAATAGGAGATGCCAGTAGAATCAAATTAAGCACACTGATTTTATCTCTCCAATGATCCAATGATCTCTTTTCCAAATAATCAAACTTTGCAATACCAAAAATCGAAATAAAAATGCTTTTTATAGTCGAAACAAATTAATATCAAATTGATTTTTAACCAGGTTTAAATCAAATTATAAATGAAGTCATAATAACTTTTCAAAATCAACAAAAAGGCAATTTCCAAAATTTCTATAAAATAATCATTGACAAACCTTCTTGAAATCATCAAATTTTATAAAAAATAAAAATTCGTCTTGCCGTCAACTACAAACACTGCAGCTAATTGTAACGTAGCTGTACATCACTGGAATTACCATAATTTAATCAAAAATCACTTAAAATTGCAAAATTTAACAGAGTACCTTAAATCTATCTGACCACAAAAAGCAAAGAATCTTTTATTTTAATACTGAGGTTGGTTCGTTTAATATTGAAGCTGATTTTTTAAATTTAAACTTAGTAATTTCTACACGTTCTACAAACTTTTACTAGATTTTATAAATTCCTCAGAAGCGCACACTTTTAATTTAAAATTTGCGAAACTCATAGTTACTAAAACTTACCTCTTAGAATTTGACTTTGTGGGATCTTTATGCACAAATTTGCATATTTGTCTTGAGCTTTCAAATTTCATATCTTAAACTTACTTCTTGTGAGATCAAATTAATATTAAACAAATTAGGTATCTCGATGAATTCCTCATAGTAAACTTTGCTTTAAGATTATTATCAAAATTTTAATTTTAACTTGATTACTCTGAATATAATATAAAGTTTTTTAGAATATGACAAAATAGCTAGTCTATCCATCACAACATTTGTGGATCAATAAGGCAACGACGTAAAGTTTGAGCGGTTTACCGTATAAAGTTATGCATTTGTTTTGCTTTTGGAATAACTAGATTTATCTAGATTGAAGAAAATACCTGGATTAGTGTCAATATTAGTAAGCCGGACCTTTCCTTTATCGATTTCCACATGACAAGTTATGAAATGTACTTGCCAGTTGCATTTAGAACAAATTGTTTCCGACTTCCTCTTACTATTTATCAAAGGCATACATTGGAATCCACTTCCTCTTTTCAGCAAATAGTTATTACCGGAGAGGTAATGTAGTTGTCCTAGATCCTCAACAAATACAACAGATCCACGAAACATTTAAATAATTGCTTCAAGAGCACAATTGGCTGAGAAGTATTATAAACAATTTAATAGTAGTTTTTTTTAGAAACAAATAGAAAATCATTAGATTCTTGACTATTTGCCATTATAGGGGGTAAATGGAATTTATAATAACAAGGATGTGGTCGTATACAACAAATATTAAACTTTATGAAAATAAAGGTATCCAGGGTACTACAGTGTAAAATGGTACAACAAAATTCATGTTAACGCTTTATCATCCAAACAAACCTTCTCATAATAGTAGCAAAGTTGATAAGGGAGAGAAACCTCAACTCAACACTGTTGGCACTAAGCTGATAAGAAGGGTATTACGTATTATTATATGCATGATACACAAATGAAGATTACAGCACAAAAAGTTTGTATTTAACACTTTATTGTTAATATTATTATTAAGTATACATTTGGCAACCAGCTTTTACAGTCTATATTATTTTTTATAATTCTATTTGAGTTACACAGAGTAACAAAAAGGTAAAATTTATATTTTTTAACGCAGAACCGGACTGAGGTATATATCACTCTCATTCTTTTGGCACTCCAAAAATAAAGGATTCACTAATCACTACCTGAATCCGGCACCGAATAAATATTATTGTCTTCCTTAAACAAATTAAAATTTCCAAAATAATACCTTGAAATATTTTGTGATAAACTTTAACGAGTGGCTATTGTCAAACAGTTACTTAAATGCGGGCTCAAATTAAAATTTTATCAAAAAAAGATACACTTTTTATTGTGCGTGTCAAATTTATATACACTTTACACTACCACATTTTAATATTTTTATAATTTGTTTAAGAGGAAAGATAAATAATAATAAATGAAAAAATATTGTGTGAAACACGTTATTGATAGTTTTGATTTTTATATTCGAACTAATATTATTTATACACAAATTTATTTTACGGCAAGATTAATAATTTATTATTAATACGTCAAGAATATATCTACGAGGGTGGTTCAAATAAAAAGAGAAAATTGGCATGGTATGAAAAATAACGCACTGGTTATGTTATATCACATTAATTTAATGGTGCAGTAAATGGTGGTGGAAAACGAGATTTCTTTTTGAACGACCCTTGTATAAAATAAACCAATTTACTTAATCGTTGATTTTTAACTTGCGAAATGCAAAAGCGTCACAAAAGACATTTAACAATTAATTTATGTACGATATAAACTCGACAATTTTGGTCTATTCCCGACAGGTGATTATCATGTTGTTATCATTCACCTAACGTTCAATTTACATTTATTATTTCTTTTAATTGCTTGCGCTTACGATGAGCACTTTGATACTTTTTATGTTCTTTTGTAGATTTCCTGAGGGTTTTATCTCGAGTGGTGTCCTTAACGCTGGGATCAATAATTGGCGTTCTAGATGTGGAACATTGAAGACTTACCATAGATGGATCCGACACAATCGACATTTGTTCTAAATCGCCCTGTAAATTGCTTAGAGTTAGTCTTACAAAAAGTTCCATTTAGGTTTACCCACCGAAAACAAATAACCGATAATCAAATCAGAGTCTTCCGGAATATCAATTGCGTCTTTTCTTAATACATCAGTTCGGGACCATTGGCAGTCGATGTAGCTATCTACCACGCTGTCGTCTCGAATACTAAAGAAAAGCAAAAATATTTTTGAAAGTAAAACGGAAAGTTTTATTTAATAGTTTACCCAATCGCAATTTGATGCCACTGTTTGTCTGCTAAAGTAGTTGGAATTCTAACAACGTCTGTTCCATTTCCAGTCGCATGAACTAACTTGAAATCAAATCCTGCAACTTCTAGAGATAAGTAAGTATCTTGCCTGCTTTTTGATCTCAGACTGAAAATCGTTCCCATGGTACTCTATAAAATTAATTTAACAATTTAAATTTCTAATTTTTAAGGACCTTCTTACATCGTTCTGGAGTCTGAGTGTAATAAAAAGGGTGAATTCTTTAGGAAACGATCGTCCATTTACGTTGGCAAATAGTTGAGATGACGGCACCCAGATATACGAGTTGGGTCGGAGACGCCAGGCAGTCGGTCTATCAGGCACTTTTTGCCACCTATCCTTTGAAGGGTGGAAGTATTTGTGCTCTTCTAATTCTAACGGATTAACCGTATCCAAGCATCTTTATAAGAAAAAAAGTTGTAGAAATAAATCTTAACTCTATTAAATGAAGTAAGTTATTAAGTCAAAGGAGAATAAAATTAGATTAGGGGAAAGCAGTCTCACAAACAGCTTTAGACGAGATTAAGTTTAATAACAGAGAACCTACCCAAAGAGATTACAATGCCGTTGTTCTACATTAAATCCAGGGCATTTTTGTAAAAGACAATGCCGCACACGTTGCTGAATTCCTGCTGAACAAGATACGCTACAGGCTGACCAATCGCTCCATTTACTCCAACCTTAAAGCCAAAAAACAGTAAATATGAAGACTGCATTTAATTGTGAATTAGCACTGGAAATACTCAACAATAAATTTTGTAGATTAAGTAGCTTAATAACGTAGCTTACGTTGCAAATCTTAAATTAAATTACACTGTACAAACAAAGTTAGTTTAATATCAAAATGAAATTTGGTATTATACAAAAGCTTATTTCAAAATTACAGATGATAACAAACTCAAAAGCAGTTCCACAGATGTGCGCTTAATTTAATTAGGTTAATTGGTTTTGTGCTAAATAAATAAAATGAGTTGTTTCCATAAAAGTCAATTATTTCAACAACCCCAAAAGATTTTTTTGCGAGTGTTCAAAATAAACGACCGTTAAACCCATAAAAAAAGCTTTTGCATTTAACATGGTTCGTATGTATAAATTAAAATAAATTTCAATTCATTTTATAAGAAAATTTATAAAAAAAATGTTTTACCTAACGCAGCCCATACTCTTTGGTCCGTGTTTTCATCCCATTTGGCAATAGACGTGGCTTTGAGTTCCTTGTCAACTAAATTGCAAAAAATTATGTATTCCTCTGGAACTGCAATGGTGGAATCGCATTCTGGATTTCGGCCAAAGAACGAAACGTTTATATGTCTGAAAAGATAAATGATACGTTATTCATATTTTTTTTTGATGAAATATTTATACGCAACATTAACACTCGCCATTAAATTGAATTCTTTGTAGAAGAACATTAACTATATCTACAATTTTTATTTTTCTCAAAATTGTGTAAATTAAATTCGTTTAATTAGAAAACTTGTAACTACTTATAAATTACCTTCCTGCTTTCTATCTCTCTCCTTTTGGTTTTCGGTTCTTTTGAAAGTCTAGTTAGAAATTCAATATTCAACTTTTCAACTTTGTTGTAGTGTTTTAATGCTTATTTTAACTCGAAACGAGAAAATTTCCATTACCACATAAAATTTATCTCCTTCTGCGTTTCATCTAAACATTCCTTAGTTTCACCCATGCATATTAAACTTCATAAACTATTTATTTAAAATTTTACAGTTTATTTTATTGAACAAAAGCTCAGTTCAAAATTAATTTCGATAGTTATACCGTTGATCAATTTCAAGAATTTATTTGATCGAACTGACCTGAATATGACGATATTTGTTTTTGATTACGGTTGACAAATATCAAATATTGAAAAGTTGAGATTTTGATTTTATTTTAAAGCGAAAGAACTTCCGTGCTCTGAGAGAAAAT
Organism: Rhagonycha fulva; assembly: GCA_905340355.1. Taxonomy (NCBI): domain Eukaryota; kingdom Metazoa; phylum Arthropoda; class Insecta; order Coleoptera; family Cantharidae; genus Rhagonycha; species Rhagonycha fulva. The sequence continues at coordinate 46,164,722 of HG996556.1, forward strand.
TCACCTGAGAAATATTAAAAATTTAATTCTTGCTTTAAAATCTAACTTAATTTGCTTCATCCAATAAGTAACTTTTTCGTTTTAATTTATTTAACTAAAAGTTAAACTTTTTTTGAACAAAGGAAGAATATCCATTGTTGTTATTACGTCAAGGGATTCGACAGATTATTTAAAATTCCGCTTCATCTGCATTAGTAGATGCTCGGCATGATCGATCAATCAGCTTTTTTAGTATCTTCAGTCTATACGGATGATAAATGCGCAATTTTTCTTATAGAAGCTAAAAGAATTAATATAAAAAATTTTGAAAAAAATTTTTACATGTAGAACTACTAATAGAAGAAAAAGGAATGTAATGTATTTAAATACAAATCCAGTCGATGGAACGGCTGGGGTTGTGTTATTTCACATGATTTTGGAGATAGGATGAAGATTTATTATATATGCGAGTAAAATTTTAACAGATGAGAAAATCACATTTCAACGTTAGGTATTTTCAGATTGAATAGGGAAAACACCAGATAATATAATATTTGAGGTAATAATATATGGAGAAACAAAATTTTCTATTACAATTTTCAATTTTCTTCTCGTATTTTTTTGTTTATATCCCACTTTTGATCCGATGGCTTCCACGTTATGTTTCTTTAACTTAATTTAACGCAAAGACGAAATTAAAGTGTTTTATATTTTCATTTTACAATCGGGATAATCTCGCTAGACCGAATTACAAGTCACTGTAATAGCAGGTCGATGAAGAATTTAATCGTATACAATTTACTACAATTTCAAACTTTTATATTGTGCAGTTTGTTTTGTTCAAGATCCTTAAGAAAATATATACATACTTCTTACACTTTAAACAATATCTATAGTAGAAATTTCACAATTGTTTTTCTCTTGAAGTACTTGCTAAATCAACATGAAATATTGCAGCTATACCTACAATGAATATTTTTATACAAAATTTTGCATAAAACACAACTATATTTTATAATTTTGCACGTTCCACTAAAAGTACAAAATGAATTTTAGTAATGCGGTTTTTTAAAAATCCGCCGACTTCGCGATCCGTAACTAATAAGATCTTCTTGCCTAAAGAGAATTGATTTAAAACCATAAATTTCTTTACTTTTCTTCGAACTAATTTAAGGTTCTTTTATCATACCCTTCAATTGGCAAAGGCCACTTAAAAGCCCTTATTTAGTTTCACCATCTAGCTGATAAATTAATAAACTAGCCAATTTGTAAACCTAGATTGCCCAGTGTGTGCGGCCTGAAGGCCGCACTGGAACTATTTAAAATTAGTAATAAATGAACAAACCAAATCCGACAGTTTCAAATGTTTCCTGTTATTATTAGTAGGGTATTAATATCCAATTTTAGAAATAATTTTCTAAACAATTTGATTAATTTAATAATTAATATACTAGTGTTTTCATTAAAAAAAACATTGTAACTGCCACTTGTCGTCTCAAAATTGTCAACGCAATAAAATGGATTGGATAAATAATTTGCTACCTAGGTCAGGAAGGAGAAAAGATGGAAAGTTGTAAACTTTCAAATCAGTAAATAGAGAAATTGGAGGCTTTTCTAATTCTGGGCGTCTTTCAGTTCTATCAAAATCTTATAGAGTAAAGTCAGGGGCGGATGGACTATCAAAAATCCACAGGGAAATTAGCGGCCGCCGGACCAAAAATGTAATTGTCACGGCGTAAAACAGTGCCGCAGGCGAAATTTTTATTTTATTAACGGCCCACGGTTCCATTAACCGACGGCCCACCGGGAAATTTCTCGGTAGCCCGGTGGGCCCATCCGCCCCTGGGTGAAGTAGAGAAATAAACAGAGGTTTCAGGTCACTGTTTACCACAGAGCAACGTTTCCAATGTTTGTTTTCAGTTTAACCCTTGTTGAATAATAAATTTTAATTATTATTATTAGCTTTGAATTATTATTTTAATTTACAAGGTAACACTGAGCACTCTATTAATTTAAATTCAGCTTGTTACGATGAAGATTTATTTAGTCATCAACGCTACCTAAATTGTGCAGCTTTCAACTATTTTTCTATTGGGCGAGAATCACAATTTTGTGTGTTGGTTATTAAAAACCACCATTAATTTTTATTAAGTGATTATTTGTACTAACCTAAGGTTGACTTTAATTCTTTATTAATGGTACTGTCATTTGCAAAAATTCTAACACTAACCTAAGCTCAACTGGTTGATCCTTTCTTTCAACGGTCCCCTGATTTAAAAACAAAAACCAAAAAATAAATATTTCCATGTCAACCACCAATAAAATCCATGATTTATAAAAATATACACTTTAATTTTAGTATACAAGGTAACGATACTTTCAAAGAAAGAATTAAATCTAATAATTAAAATTCTACACATTTTGGTAGAGGTGGGCAGAGATAATTTTACTGTTACAGCCAATCTAATAAATGTCGTTAAATGCCATTTCATGTAAAAACTCGGTTTTTGAATCAATAATTTGCAACATTTTTGATTTACTTTTGCTTTTTGAACCGTTTTCTATCATTCAGTATTTTAGAAATTTTTAAATTTGGAAAGGTACTTACATTGTCCGTAAAAGTGTAATTTTTTTCTTAATCTAAAATAAACTGTGTCAGACATATTTTCTCATCAAATTACATAAGAATCCGCAGAAAAAACGATGGTTTTTCAATATTTATTTTTAGAGTAAAAAAAATTTAAAGAGGTTAATCTGCTGTTTTTGTAAAATCCGATTAAAATCTTAAAGTGGTGTTTTACATTGTTGGCGACGTATTTTGGTGCGTAGAATTCAAATTTTGCATGTTCAGTTGGGAAAAAGCAAAGGAAATGGTTCAAAATTACCGACAGAAATGAAAATCTAAAAATTGATTTTTACAACTTGAATGAGACCGTAAAAGTGTAATTTTCAATCGTAGCATAAAAATAAACTGCGTCAGACAAATTTTCTCATCAAAATACATTAAAATCTCCAGAAAAAGCGATGGTTTTCTAATATTTATTTTTTGGGGTGAAAAAAATTCAAAACAAAATTCTACCGTTTTCGTAAAATCCGACTAAAACTTTAAAGTTGTGTTTTTTATTATTGACGACGTATTTTGGTGAGTGGAATTCAAATTTTGCATTTTCCGTTGGCGGACAACAAAGGAAATGGTTCAAAATCGCCGACATAATTGAAAATTCAAAAATCGAGTTGTACTTCTTAAATGAGACCGTAATAATGTTATTTTCATTCTTAGCCAAATATAAACTGTGCCAGACAAATTTTCTCATCAAAATACATAAGAATCTTTAGAAAAAGCGATAGTTTTCCAATATTTATATTTTGGGGTGAAAAAAATTTAAATCTACCGTTTTTGTAAAATCTGATTAAAATTTTAAAATGGCGTTTTTTATTATCGACGACGTATTTTGATGCGTAGAATTCAAATCTTGCAATTTCAACTGACGGAAAGCAAAGGAAATGGTTCAAAATCTCCGACATAAGTGAAAATCCAAAAATTAATTTTTACAACTTGAATAAGACCGGAAAAGTGTAATTTTCATTCTTTGCCAAAAATAAACTACGTCAGACGAATTTTCTTATCAAAATACATGAGAATCCTTAAAAAAAGCTATGGATTTCCGACATTTATTTTTTGAGGTGAAAAAAATTCAAAGGGGTTAATCTACCGTTTTTGTAAAATCCGACAAAAATTTTAAAGTGGTGTTTTTCATTATTAACCATGTATTTTGGTGCGTAGAATTCAAATCTTGCATTTTCCGCTGGCGGAAAGCAAGAGAAATGGTTCAAAATTGCCGACATAAGTGAAAATCCAAAAATTGATTTTTACAACTTGAATGAGATTGTAATTTAAATTAACTTTACCAAATATGCTAAGATTGACATTTAAAATAAAATGCGTTATTTTGAAAAAAAATTTTTTTTTTTTAATTAATCAAAAGGAAAATAATACAATTTTGAAAAATGGTGGAATATATTGACGTGAGGTACAATTTGAGTGACCTCATTACTCAAATGGAGACCTTTAGGAAACACACATTGTAAAATAATAGACAAATGTCCGTTGAGTGCTGTAGATTGCAAAGAATGAAATGGGTGAAAAAATGAAGAAAAATAGTCCGAGAAAAAGAAGTCGATAGAAATCTAAATAAAAACTGCAAAATTATTAAAAAAAAGTTAGGTATCGATAAAATTTTGAAAGTGAATGAAAATATTCCACAAATTGTAAAGAAAACTGTAAAATTTAAAATAAAATTTGGAATAGATAGAAAAACTTAAATTTTGGAAGAAAGGGAAAATGTAATTTAACATTATTTTCAGGTAGAGAAGGCATGGAAATTTATTTGGTTCCATTGGAGTTTGATGAGAGGGATTGTGCAGTCAATGTCGAATCTTGGATTAAATGTGGATTTAGAAGTAATTGCAATTAAACCAAATAAAATTTTAAGTGATTAAAAAGTAAATAGGTAAGTATCTTAACTTTTGGAAAAATTAGCGTTTTATTCGCAAACTTTGATAATTTGAGAGAAAATGTTGTTTATTGGTTAGAGCGTTAGTTAGTGCAGATAAGAAATCATCAAAAGTTAATGTTTAATTGCAAAGTTTTGTTTATTTAGAATTTGGGAACTGATATCATTGTAAGTGGAACTTAAAATGAAATTTTGATGAACTAACGTATATCAAAAAAGCAAAATTTTAATTATTCAGTTTTGAAAAGGATAAAACAATTTGTACCACAAATTTTAAACCAAATAGATTTGTACATAAGAATAAATTATTACATGTTCTTAATTTTTAGCCAAAAATATTGTTGTTGATATAAGATCTACAGATCCTAACTGCACTCCTGCCTTATCAGCATAGTTCTGCTAGAGTCCAATCAACCTACAATCATGGTTGATTGGAATTTCTTAAGGAAGATAAATTTAAATTTTATTTAGTGTTTGATAAAAATATGATCTTTAGCTCGTAGTTTGCAGGTATTTGAATACATTTTTTATTCAAGTTATCATTCTAAAACAATTCTTTTAGTTGTTTCATGAGCCGTCCCTAACAGCAACGTCCCTTAAGGCAAAATGTACGGATGAGCTCTCATTGTTGCTGCAAGCAATTCAGAACTGTCCAATTCAAGTTAAACTACCCTTTCTTTTTCAGTCTCGGATTAAAATGCATTAAATTAAATTACACTTGTAGCCACTCTGATGTCATTTACAAACGGGAATTCGTCGTGTAAAAATATTTAAGGAGAAAGCTTTTAGCAACATTCCTATCATGAAATATTTGTTCACAGTAAATATGCACTCTGCAGGATTAAAAATGAATTTAATGATTAAATAAGTCAAGGATCGGTTAGTAAAATTCAATATATTGTTCGATTAAACTTATGTTTGTTGTTAAAAGACTTTTATTCGATCAAAGAAATATATCCAAAACGAAAAATATTAAACGAAAGTCAAATAAATTAATTTTGCTTTGATGTTAAAAGGAATATTGATTTCATTTTGATAATTTTAATGACGAAGTGTACACAAGTTTAAAAAATAAGGCGATTATTAAAATATCTGAAACCTCTCATCTTTCAGTCGTTAAAACTTTAAAACTTACCACGTAATCACCGACGATCTAACGAAATTTATTTTTTGAAATATCCACGCAAGGGAATTCTTTATGTTCCAATTTTAATTTGATATTTTTTTAGAATATTCAAAAATGACGTATACATCGTAATGATATCCTTTTATCTTTTTAACGACCAAATCATATTGGCTTATTTGGTGAAATTTATTTGAAGACTACACAAAATAAGAGAAACCACTTTTACAGCAACACTGAAACATTAAATTTATTCACGTCATGAGAGGAAAATTTACTTTATTTTCATCTTTCGGCAGCACTTTTACTTCGTACCCTCTTTATATTGTAACAATTGGATAACGTCAATCACAAGAAGCACTTCAAAAATATATTCGAAATTAAGTTCCCTACGCGCAATATTTCTAAATTTTATTTAGGACAAGCAAAAATTTTATTTTGAAAATAATATAAATTTAACGAAAAACGTGATAACTTTTGTTCTGTCGCGATTTTCCAAGACAAATAAGAATTTATATTGCTATCGCACACACGAACTTGTGTATAAAGTTCCAAAAGTGAAACAGTTTTACAAAAGGATAAAGCTTGTGACCTGTATTTGTTTAGTAAAGCAATTAGCAATTTTCAAGGAAAATTTTCTTTTTACTTCCCAAACTTTGTTTTGGGAGAAAATCTCAAACCTTTTTTTGTTAATGGTTTTAATTTCAATCTGTAATACGATCGGCTATGCAAGAAAGTAATATTCAGATTTTGTTAATTAAGAAGGAACTTAGGATGAAAGTTATTTGTAAAGATTTGAAGGAATTATTACGAACGGAGCCGAATTTAGCAATAAATAACGTTTTTGTTCCTAAAAATTTATATCTGCTCAAAAATTAAACAATTTGGAAGGGATTTCCAAAGACTCGCTTGCTAAATAGAAATTTCTAAAAGAACACGAAAACTGACGAAATATTTGCAAGGAAAACAACAAAATTGGATTCGTAGCAGAGTACAACAAAAGAAAGGGTTATTAAGTGGTTTGGTCTGTTGCAGTCATCTGATCAGGATTTCCTCTTATTGAGAAAATGAAAAATTAACAATTTTCTAAAAATAGCTCTCGTAAAAGAAATGAAACATGATGACATTTAATTAACTACTAAGCATATCATAAAGGACCCCTTCACATAAATCCTGAATTACGAGAAGGGGATTAGAATAGAATTAAGGACACATGAGATGAATACTACAAAAACAAACCCAGTACTAATTTTAACCAAAACGGAAAGATGACTTTTATCTAAACATAAAACCAAAGAAATAATCCATTTATTTTCCAAACAATTCACCGAAACCGAATAAAAATAAAAATTTGGGTTTTATGTCGTTCTTTTACCTGAATGTAAACCACGACAACTTCATGTTATCAGTATCACAGAAATATTTTGTTATGTTCCACCAAAACAACTCTATTAGTGAAATCTCATTTTGTAGTACCTATCTAAGTTTTAAAAAATTAATGTTGCTCTCAGAATACATTACATCGTGGACTGGAATGCTACGGAAGTCCACATTTCACCAAACCAAAGTCGGATTAGAAATGAAAGTTAATTTTAGATTACTTTACTTTGTTTCCTTGTTTGGAATTTAAATAACTTTATGAAAATTATATTAGACACCCTTGCAGGGACGCATCGGGACTAATTTTTTTTGACTGAGTTTTTGTAAAACGTTTTATATTTTCTCAAATTTATATCAATTTTATACGATTAGATAATGTTCTGTGGTACGTTAAAGACGAAGAAATGCAAAGTGTTCCAACTTGCCCCATGTGTGGGGTAAGTTTACCGTATTACCAGGAAAAGTTGACATGACTAATGGAAAATTTGACTTTTGATGAAGTGAAAGTTATTCTGACCGTCTCCTTTAGGAAATCAATGGCTCACCACGTAGGTTTAATCTGAACTTTGGAAATAGGTCAGATTAATTCCATCCAGTTGATATTGTTACATGCAACGTGCGTGTTAGGATTGAATATTTTAGGATTTTAGATACACAAGGGATTTGTACCGATGAAATATGATGAGTTAGTTCTCACACCAAAGTAACTTGTCCCTCGTTTAATGTGAAAATTTACCCCAACACGACATCGGTGACAATCTGGCTGATAAGCTTTTAAAAACTCGGTGAATAAAATGGAAGTAAATACGAACCAATTACAATAAGCCGTGTGCAAATTTCATAAGTAATAATTGTTTAACCAAATTGAATAGTACACACTAAAAATTGGAAACAAGTAAATTTTTCGTAATACTGAAACTGTCACTTACCCCTATAACCGACTAGCTCCGGTTTCTCCTATTCCTAGATAAACTATGTAATAAAGCGCTTTAATGATTTTCTTAAAATATAAACCAACTTTTTGTTAAAAAAAATTATTAAGTTGTCATAATTTGAAATCACTTTATGAAAGTGACCAAATGAAAAATGATTTAAAAGTTTTTCATATCATAATAATGAGTTATCAATCGGGTATAGTCGATAAGCTCTTTGACAAACGTAAAAATGAAATATCCAAAATTAATTGCGCAGCAGATGATTTATTTAAAAAGCAAAATACATAATGGCAATTATTACTGTTATGCAGAAATTTATAATTTATAAATGCAAAGTTTTGAACAAATCAAGATGGATGCTGTTCATAATAAATGAATCAAAACAAATTATTTAGGTAAAATGTAACACAATTTTGGTACAAGCTTAAAATTTTAAAATTTAATTTAATTTCTAAGCAATAATGTGGCTATCAATATAAGCTCTGATGTGATTGGTTATATTCGAAGGCATCCTTATCTGCTTCAAAATTAATTTCAAAATTTTAAGCCTGTAGCAAAATTGTGTTATGATTTATTTAATTAATTTTTTCGACCATTTAAACCTATTTATTATTAACGGCACAGTCTTTTAAGCCAAGGAAATGCGCCTTAATTAATGAAATGATTTGGGATTGCAATAAGGATAATTTTCTTTGCATAAAAAAAATGTCAGGTAATGACTTCCTATATTAAAAACTTGGAAAAATTTAAAATTTGTATTATACATGAAAAATTCATAGCGGGAAGCAAATTTTACTATATAAACAATGTTTAATTAAATATCAGCCAAGGATAGTACTGGATAATCTCACACCTGATGTGATACTGCCGAGATTTATAAATATTACTGTGAAAGAACGTCAATTGACAGAAATAAGAAGTTACAATTTAATTATAAAACTTGAAGAAAAATTGAATCCAAAATTGAACAAGTTGAATTTTAATATTAAGTTTCGGTTGTTTAACTACATAGATTTTTAACTTCATTTCTCAGCTGCAAATTTTTAATTCTTCTAAATTTTAACATAATTAAAATTAGTTTTTTTTTAACTGATAATAAAATATCACAAATTGGCAATTAAATAAGCACTAAACTTGGGTTAAGCCACTCAACTTGCACTAACTGATTTTACATTCCCAATATTAATTTTTTAATATATGTAAATGAATTTGTCATAACTAATTAATTTTGTTAAAATATTGTACAATTATATCACTGAATTATTTTATCTAAAACACATTTTGTGTTGCCTAGCAACTCAATTTTGACATTTTACTTATAACGTCGATATTAGTGATTCAAACGCAAAATTTAACGGACACTGTCAAAAGACTATTTAATAGTAGCATTATGTTATTTTATTAGTACATGACATTTATAAAAAGTTCACGACGATTGCAAAGCGCATCTACGCCACTTTAACCTCTAATTCAGAAAGCATCAATTGCAGTTTAGATTAATCTAGATTTTTTGCCTTACTAGAGAATTGTATGAAGTCTAGTTAGTACTACACAGAAAAAAAAGGAGTACTTAAAAGTAGAACAATTTGTGCCTAGATTGTCTACAAGTACAAATTGGGTGAAAATTAGGTACAATTGTACTTAATTTTAGTCAAATTCAGTCATCTCTAGCGCAATTGTACTATTTTATAGCACAAATTGTGCTAAATTTTTACACAATTTGTACCTGTAGACAATCTAGGCACAAATTGTTCTACTTTTAAGTACACATTTTTTTCTGTGTAGTTAATCTAATTTACAATTGAAGCTTTCTGAATTAAAGCTTTAAATGGTTTAGTGAATCATTCATTGATTTTGCGGAAATATGTAATTCGATTTTCGTTGTTACAAATAAAAATCGAGATCTTTATACAATTAATTATTTATGTTAGGCAAACTTGCCTTATTTCGCAGTGTTTATAATTGTGTTTTAAATTGTGAAGAGAGGTGAGCTAAGTGAACGGGCTAAAGACCGGACTTTAGGCTAGCAGCCCTAGGTTCGATCTCCAACCTGGCTACACAATTTATCTAACTTCATTATGACCCTCTCTTCTCGGAAAGCAATGGCAAGCCACCGAGAATAATCTGCCGAGAGAACTATTTAATACCAAAATTAATGGTCACGATGCTTCTGTCAAGAAGCAAAACGATGAGAAAGAATAATTGTGCTACATTTTTTTAGAAGGTATTTATTATTTTAAACTTTAAATACTTTAGATTACAGTATAATCTATGGTTTAGCCAAGCAGTGGAGTGATGTGATCGCTGGTTGAGTTACAGAGCGAAAATTTTGAGTTTAAATCGCGGACTGCACAGTCGATCAACACGTCTCTCACTGGTCCAGCTACATCTACATCAGCGAGCAGAGTTTTTCATTAGCGAGTGTCTGGTCAGTTGTTGCCTGATGATTATTGACAAGGAGTCCAGCATTTTCACCTGTAAAAGCCATACACGTCCCACTTGTTTGAAAAGAAGGCCTGTGATCTTAAATTGTGTAAACTTACCAAGCGCTCACGTAAGTAATTTAATTTTAATTTTTGTGGTTATTTTTTATGGAACTTGTCTATTTAAAGTGGGTACATTGGTGATTGTGAACCGTAGATTTTATTCAAGTTTAAACTGTGTGTATTGTTTAGCACAGCCATACATTGCAATTCTTGGAACTGTGAACATCCTTTTCAAATATTTATTGTTATTAAAATCCTTTTATTACCTCCTGGGTTTTATTGGAGTTTCCCCCAAACTACCCTTATTTTTTAGGATTCACGACCTGACCTACACAATCATTGTGAGCTGGTCTATAACATCGTGGCAAACAAACTAGAGAGGTTCTCTCCGGATTGCAACAGACTCTGTTCTCTATTTTGATCAACCCTCTCATTAGAGGTTGATATTCAGAGAGCAGTTTTTGTTTCAGTCTGTCCTATTTTAAAAATAAGCAAAACATATTCGCGATAGGGCCAAAGTTCAAAACAACGATCGATTACACGCTTACACGAAACCAAATGTTGGTATCGATGACGTCTTAAAAATGTTTTTTTTAACATTTTTAGCAATTGTAGCTGATTTTGATATGATTTTACTGTACTTTGAAAATAAATAATATACCACTACGTGCAGCTACTTTGGTGTTATGGTAAAGTGATAAACTTTAAATCAAAGGATCAAATGTTTGAATTCCACCTGCACAGAGAAAAAATTGTACTTAAAAATAGAGCAATTTGTGTCTAGATTATCTACAAGTATAAATTGTGTGAAAGGGTAGCACAATTTGTCTTAGAAAATAGTACAATTGAGCTACAGATGACTAAAATTGAGCTAAAAATAAGTACAATTGTAATAAATTTTTACACAATTTGTACTTGTAGACAATTTAGACACAAATTGTTCTACTTTTGAGTACAATTTTTTCTCTGTGTGAAACCAAATTTATTTGCATGTTATAAAACCCTTCAAGAACACGTAAAAATATTGGAAATTTTTTCACAAGCAATGCAGTACAGCAATGCTTTTTTAACTAGATACTAATTGAACGTTTCCTATTGCATCATCACTGGTGAAAAAAGTAAATGTTTTATACAAAATAATTGCAAAACAAAACAGTGGCTATCTTTCAGACCAATATCAATATTATAACAAATTATTTCACTTATTTTGATTTTATTAAAAATTAAACTTGGATTAATTTTCCTTATGCCTGACCTGTCTTCTCTTTGATCTTTTTATTTATTCATTTATTCAAATGTTTTATCATTCCGTTGCAAGTGTAACCTTGAGACTAAATGCAGTGGCGTTATATTTCTGCCAGTTTTTTCATGGGCTCGATCTACATTGTACAAGTTTAATAGTCGTTTTGAATATTTGTGTAATTGATTTATTTATCACCACTTCTGTTTTTGGACACCGTTTTTAATACCAATTGGTCCAATTTTAGCTTTATTATTTTGACTGACGTCCTCATCTGAGAAGATTTTTATCAGTGGGCAAACTCGCCACTGTTTTAAAGCGCATGTTTCAATGACCTCATCCGACCATACTTGGCTAGATAAATTCAGAAATTTCATTCTTATCCCCGAAGAACCAAACACCAATTTACAACTTTTGGTTGTTATTGGGAAATGCTGAGTTTGCAATTTTAAAGTTTTGGTTATATCTGGATTGATTGAAATTGCCACTTTCAACTGCAACAACGCTCTCTACGGTTTCGGTATCATTTTGGATAAACGCGTGTTACAAGTCAGGCGCTGCAGTTTATTTAGAACAAGCTTAATCATTCTTCATTTTTTAAAACTGCACCTCCAAGTGCAATTGCAAAAAAATCTCTGTCATTGTTTATTATCTTGTAAACTTACCAAAGCTCAAAGTAAGTAATTTTAATTTTTAATCTGTTTTAGTAGCTTTTGCGTTTAGTTATTGGTAACCGTCAGTGGTTATAATGTTGTGGAGGTTTGTTGAAAACATTTTTTGACTGCGTTTTGCCTCATCCAGCTACTGTGTGTATTGTTTTGGCACGGTGTTTACATTGTAATTATTTGAATTGTGCTCCGACTTTCTGTTGTTATTTCATAATTTAATCTGATTGTTAATTAGGCTGATAAGGTAAAAAAACCTACGTCCTAACTCTCCAGCAATCACCACCAAAGGCTAGTTTAAGCCAAGGGCTGTTGGCTGTGTTCACAGGAACAATTTGTATTTTAACCAAAAGATGAGGATGTCAATAATTTTCTGTATAGCAAAATACAATTTAAACCTTTATAAACAATTACGGAATAATAATAATATAATAATTATAACGTGTACTTTTTAATAATAAAATAAAAGATTAAAAAAATAATATTGTTCTTTCTAAGGTGTAGCCCTTTTAGCTCTTCAGAGCCCAAAATGCTAAACCAATTTTGATAAGACTTTCACTGATGATAGTTTTTTTATTATTGTATAGTATATTATTTATGTATGTGCTACAAAAGTGTTCCTAATTTACCATATTATTCAAATAATTACCCATTCCATTAAGCATTCTTTTGTGTTACTTTATTTTTGTGAAAGTTGTTAAAAATAGTGACGTCAAGTGCCAAATGGTTGTATTGTTGTGTAATTTGAATTACTTTGGAAGAGATTTTAAATGGATTCCAGCTAAATTTCGTACCCTAACTAAAAGAAATTACGGGTTCCTACACTCCAAATCTGGAAATATCTCCTGATCATACTTAACATCAAGGACCTTTGAGGTACTTGGCATGTAACGCTTAGTGATATAATTATAATATACGTAGTTTCTGGATAGCCAATTCTCCTGGGTGGATTAAAAAAGTAACACTTATCCTTTCTAAAAAGGAGTATACTAGGATAGGAAAGTACGGAGAGCGTTGGTGCAGATGGATTAACCGCAGAGTTTTTTAAAGCTACATTATACAGTTTCGCAAAGCAAGATGCTGAATTTTTTGATTAAAAAATGTTAATTTATAATCCTTCCACCCCCGTCTTTATGCTGGGCAATAAATAAAATCTTGCAGCATTTCTAAATACGCGTGGCTGAATTTTAAGCATACATTTTTCGATCCCACGTTTTGCGATAAAACGAAACCACTTGGTATAGTTGATACTTCGAAAGATCCTTTTGGTGATTTCAGAAAGGTCGCCCACAAAGTAACCACGAAGTAGGTAACCCTTTATATTACGGCAAAATACATTTTTACGTTTTTCTCGAAAACGGTTGCTTTTAGGACAAAATCATTTTAGTACAAAATTGAAGATAATTAAATTTTCTATAAAATATGTTCTTATTAATATATCCGTAGGAGCTACCGTCAACGAGATATGACTACTACAATCGAAATAAATTAAAATTTAAAAATATAACTAAAGAAGTGGTTCCACCTTTTATTCCTGGTAAAGCCTCGAACACTTTCAAATATGTAACCTAAATGTGGATCAACCCTTTCATCGCTTGACTAATTTTAATTAAATTTAAATACTTGTCCCGTTTTTGTTGAAATTATATGAAATAATCCACTTTTATGTCAAATTATACGACACCTGGATGAAATCGTTAAATATTTTCCTGAAATTTTATATTGCCAGCGAAATACATTTTCCCTAGGTGGCAAATTTAATAGTTTTAAAATCTTGGTGGCATTTCACTATTCACTGTAAATTCAGTTGTTAGATTATAAAGCAAAAATTCCGAGTACGAAACTCGGCCAACCTACAAGTTAAAAATTGGCAAGTTTGTAACGTTGTTTAAAAATATCGAAGTTTTTATTAGAAACACAATAGACATAAATTTGCACAAGAATAGCTGGTAAAAATAATTTAAAAAGTTGCGATTTCCATACTTCGTGAAATAAATTTGCAAATGCATTAAATGTTCTTCTTTAAAAAAGTTGGTTTCAAAATGTGCAAATGCGAGTTTACATTTGCACAAGCAAATGTCAATACAGATCGGAACTTCTAAACTCTCATCCGCCTTGATTCTGGAAGATTCAACTGCATTATCTGAATTCCGTGATGTTGCTTAGTGGACAAATATTGGGTCAAGAAAATCCCTTGGGGAAACCCCTAAACTTTCCCGCGAGTGCACATCCCGGAGTGTCACATCTAAAACAATCACCGAGAAGAAATTTGAACTTTAATTCTCTTTAATCTTTTACTAAAGCAATTTAGTTAATTTAGTCGTACGAAGAGTAGTTACGAGTATAATAATCCGGCACAATAAATTTCTTCTTTCTAAAAATGGGAATTGCGACTCTCCCATGGGTTTCCTTAAAGTAGAACCGCTCTTCTAAAATTATTCAAAGGGTCCATATAAACTACGCCAGCTGGCATCTCTTTTATCAAAAAGTGTGGCGTCTGATACATTTTTAATAAGACACCTAAAGCGTAAACTGAAGTTCAAACCTTAAGAGAAAAGTAAAATTTTAGAACGCAGTTTTGTAAGTCCGGTCCTGCGCTTACTAAAATATTAAGTTACAAAATAGTCTGTAATCCTTTTAGCCTTAAACCCGAACTCTACAGTCATTTTTAATTTAAAAAAAGATGTTAAACAATTTTAACCAAATTTTTTGTGAAGGTTCCAGCAATTTTTATGTTTATGTGAAAGTGTCATAGGATTTTGTGTAATACTTTTTTTCACCAGTACAAAGTTACATTTTAAATTAAAATGTACGTCGTGAAGAGAGCAAAGTGTACTACAAGAACAAAGAATTTTTGAATAGGGAAAATAGAAAAGCTGGATGCTAGACAGCGACATAAAAGCCTCTCGTGGGCGCCGCATTGCCGACCCTTGTTCCAGAATAAATCATGGTAGTATTGCTTATATTAAATATTTTGATCGGATCTCCATTTTGGAAAAATTTATTTTTTCTTGTCATATTAATTTCAACAATTCCTATCTTTTCGGGCGTAGTTCTATTTTTCATTCGTTTGATAAATACGGTAATATTATTGCAATAAATTTTTTATGCACAAACATAAAAGATTGTTCGGGAGTTCGCAATTTTAACATATTTTTTTGTTGGTGTAGCGTGAGGCAAATAAGATTTAAAAGTTGAATGGAATTTTATTCCATTTGCGTCAGATTGGATCAATTAAGTATTCAAATCAACAACAAAAATAGGTTAAATCAATTTATTTCTCAGAGTTGCAAAAACTAAGCGTATAAATAAGATTTTACGAGGTAATTTCAATAAGTTTTTGAAACAAAAAGTGGATGTTGAATTCGCACCTTCTGTTGCTTATTCGTAATCGCTCCCCACTCCCATTTTGCTAGGCTGTATACGGATGAATTTTGGAATAATTTAATAATGTCAATTGATTAATTTGTTTTGGAATTAAATTTTGACGTATGTTAATCTTGCAAAGTTGTAGTGTACCGAAAGTTAAATATCCGAGCACAGATTGTGTTAAATAATGGGATGAAGTCGCAAGCTGATTAATATTGATGTCGCCCTCATGTTTACCGTAGAAAATATATCCTTTACACAACTGGGTTCATAACCAACAACAATATTTTTAACAAATTTTTTTGAACGAAGAGAATAGTTTAATGTAAACCCTTAAGCCGGTACTGAATTAACAATGCTTTAAATGAAGAAGGTTAAAACCTTTTTTATGTTTCTCGTTTAACAAACTAATAAAACAAAACAAGTTAAAAGGTACATATGCTTATTAATAATTACAAGATGATAATTATAAAAGTAAATTAATATTTAAGTACCTATAATTGCTGGTCACCCAGACGTCAAGTGCTTCGGCGCCTTTGTAAGTATTTATTAACTCGAAATTTGCTTTAAAGGCGCCTAGTTGATAATTTGGAGGCGTCGGCACCGCGGCGTTGGTGAAACCGCGAAATACGACCTGCGATGCAGACGCACTTTCTTCAACGCTGACTTGCTTTTCGGCAAAAAATTGTTCCAAATTACAACAATTTATCGACGAAACAAACAACAAGAAGTACACTAAATTGTAAAACATTTTTTAAATTGTCAATCGGGGGATTTATTAATCACCTAGCACATTTAACCAACTCGTCAATTTTCTCATCACTTATGACGCAAACACGTAAAATTAGTTGTATGAACGCATATACTAAATTATACCTGTTTATTCGGAAAAGTCAAGGTAAACACCTGTTCCGATACTGTAAGGAGGTGGTAAAAAACCCAATTTGTCATAAACTTCCTAAAAAGTGATGCTATTGCCTATCGATAATTATTTACATAAAATTATCGAAATTGGAAAGTTTGACACCAAAATTAAAAAATTCGCGTCGACTTTAATTATTCATCAAAGTTCAATAACTTTTTATGCAATACAATATACTTCATTTACATGAATTTTGCATACCCAACAATACATTTTACTTTAATTACTTTTTTTCTATACTTTTTATTTCAATTACAATCAAAAATTAATTACTTTGTAATTGCTTACAAGCGTTTATTCGAATCCGAATTTACAGCGAAAATTTTAAAAGGCGATGCTGAAAGCTCCCGTTCGAGAGCTTTTTAAAAGCATACTGGAACCTGGAAGCGTCGTGACGCTGTAACCGACACATGCGCTTTAATATTTAAACACGAAGATAAACTGGTTGGTTACAATTTAGCTCTTACCTACATAATCATTCAAATTATCAAGTATACAAAGCAAAGTTTCTTTGTCACCCACTTTTCTATGACTACCCCATAATCTGATTAATTATTGAAAATATTAATTTAGGCTTTCTAAAATGAAGTTTAAGATTTAATTAAAATACGTTTCAACAAATTGAGATAAATTTTATTGTTCATACGGAATTTGAACGAAGTGAATTAAGTGTAAAAGAAAAAGCATGTTGCTATTTACAAAAGGAAGTCGACTTGAGCGCGAAGGGTGGAAAATAAAATCCATCTGGTTCAAATTTATGATTAGTTTGATAGATTCTTTACACTACAGCCGCTTTGTAATCAAGTTAAATTTTGTGACTAACAAATAATTTAAATTTGTCTCTCATAAAGTTTTCGACGATTTTGAGATGGAATCAAACTGATGTGTCTAATTAACACGAGCAAACAGGCTTTAAATAAAAATTTACTTTTTTAATAATAAAATAACGGTGGGGAAAATGGGCTAAATTTTATTTACACTATCTGGAAAACATCAATTGAAATAAATTAAGAAAGTTTACGAATCCAGTCTTTTTCAACTCGAGGCGTAGCACCATATAAACCGAACTTATTGCTATCCTTTTAGCTTGTTAGTGCTTTTTGGCGAGGGATACAAGCTTTAGAAATAAGTCAGATACTGCTATCACGTCTCTCAAAGAACGCTGTAAAAGCTCAGACCAGAATAAAGTTTGTATGTTACATTTAAAGCTAGCAATCACCAAAGTTGTTGAAACTGGGTTTATTTTGATTTGACGATACAACCCTTATCTTGCGGCGTTAAAGTTAATTGTATTTAATTTCTTATAAGTTCAATGTTTCCTCAGTTAAGCCACAAGAAAATGTTTGTTTCAATTCGTTCCATAGAAATATGGAAGACGATAATTAAAAGTAACCTCACATTATTAATAAAAAGAGAAGATGAAAACATATTTTGTAGTTGTGGAAAACTTGTAAGGTATCACAAAAATAAAATGGATGACATAAAAAATATCGAATCAAACATAGCAGATTTGTATCGTTCAAGTGACATTAGAAAAGAAAGTATAGCCGACGAATCCCAACATGAAGTGGACATAAAAGATATACAATTCGATTTGGAAGAACTGCATCATTCAATTGATATAAAAGAGAACATCATTGAACAGGACAGATGAAAAAATACTGATACAACAAAATCTTACTTTTAAATTCTACAGTGATTTGGTGTTATTTCCAGAGTTGTGCCCAATTTAAATAATTTAATTTATAATTGTCTAAATGACATTAATCGTATTAAAATGCAAGTAAATAGTTTGGATTTCTATATTGGGCAGCAGATTCTAATTGCTTGGGCAAGGTAAGTTAATTTATAATTTCTTACATCAATCTACTTCTGAGGATGTAATTCTGATTAATAAATGATATTTTTGACCATGTATTATTTTTGTAACATTAATAACAATGTGTCATTTAACAATATTAAAATTTCATCCCCCATTTGGAGTTGTTCCAAGAACTGTTGATTTTTGGAGCTCCTGTAGAGGGTCTCAAGTTTCTTATTGTAAATCTAAAAT
This sequence comes from Rhagonycha fulva, assembly GCA_905340355.1. Classification (NCBI taxonomy): domain Eukaryota; kingdom Metazoa; phylum Arthropoda; class Insecta; order Coleoptera; family Cantharidae; genus Rhagonycha; species Rhagonycha fulva. Next base: position 46,183,388 of record HG996556.1, read on the forward strand.
AAAATACTACAGAAAACTTCACAATTCATGGTTTATATTTTAATCTTTCATTTCTTGATGAAGCGGTGTAGCTGAGACCTTAACATTTTAAGGAAATTATCATATAAAGTTCATCTAATTAACTAAAACTTATAAGTTAAGTAAAGGCCACAAAATATCAAATTGCAAGTCAGTAGTCACTGACTAACCGTAAACAAGGACCTACAGTTTAACGTGGCATTTGACCCACGGCACAGATAAATTTAAGATTTACTGTGATTCAAGCTCTGGATTCTTCGATCTAAAAGTTCTTCTCCCTAGCATTCATTTACGTTATAGATTTCACCAAAAAGTACAAAGAGTCATAAAGGAAAAAATGAGGAATCGACGTTGCTTTACCTTTACACGATATACGCAAATTTTGAAGTTTTTTTAGTTTTTCGCAGAAGGCAACATTTTTAAGTTAATTTAACGCAATAACATTCAATTATATTTTAGTAAACTTTGATAGTCCAAAAAAGGAAGCCAAAATGTTGATCAGCTTGTAAATAATGCGAGTAAGTTTAAATTTTGGCAGTCTCCCATGCATTTTCAACCAATTGTAAAAATATACGACAAAATTTTTTATTCTTGATTTGGATTTCAGATGATGAAGAAAAACTTTAAGAAAACTTAAAAGGCATTAAATTATTTGAAATACATAATTTATTATGTACAGAATTTTATTCTCTTAAATTTTGGCCATACAAGTAAAAAATTTAATCGAATTGTAAAAGAAAAACCAGCTTGGAAGCTACAATGCCCAAATGAGAAGAAAAATTGACGTAACTTTTTTGACCTTGTTAAAAAATAAAGAAATTTTGCAGTTTTGCTAATTTTTTGGATAGGAGACGATATAAAATTAAAAATTTTCAAATTAATTTAACGCAATTATGATTTTTACGAATCTTTATAGCCTAGATAAAAAAAACCAAAAAAATGGTAAACTTGCAAAAATCCGAGTAAAGTTTAAATTTTGGTAGTGTGAAGTCTCCTAATGAATTTCTTGAAAGTTTTCTAAAATCTCCTATGCAGTTTTTCCTTAATTGTGAAAAACATACAGAATCCTTTAACCTTGACTTCAACTTTAGATGATAAAAAATTTTTTTAAGAAATTAAGAAAATATTTTAAATAATCTATTTTAAGCTCTTAATTTTGAGTTTAATGATAATTTTCCACTTTTGGGAAAAGTTTAGGAAACTTTTGGCTTTTCATGAAGTCACTCAACCAAATTTCAGCATGTCTAGATTTTATATTAACTAAAACTGTTTCATAACTGGACTATTCGGCTAAAACTTAGTAACGAATTTATAGCTCCGTCGGTTCTCAAAAGTACATGTACATAATAAGTCTGTTAATTTGCTTGTAATTAGCAAATTAAATGTTGCTTCATGTTCTGTACGTGATTTTGTAACAAAAGTTACCCCCTAAGCTACAACCTCCAATGAGAGGGTTGCCCAAAATAGAGACCATAGTCTATCGCAATCTGGAGAAAAGATCTCCGGTTTGTTTAACTATGATGTTAATAAACCAGCTCTCGATTTTGTGCAGAGACAAGGTCATGGATTCTGAAAGAAATTGTAATTTGGGGAATCTCTAATACTGGCGATAGTAAATGCATAAATGGCACAAAAATAATTGAAAAATGAGATAAGCTTTGCTAAGTTTGCAACTTGAAAAATTTCGGGTACTCCCTTCCTATCGAGGTAATGCGACATGCGACTTTGCAGGTAAAAGACTAGAACTAGAAGACACTCACAAACACTGCTTATAGATCTAATAAAGAACGATTATTAAAGGTTAAGCTTTTTTGGTGTGTCAAAAAAACAACACAAAAAACGCTGCCAACTGTGGGGAATCGAAAATAGTCATCAGACTGGCTCACCAAAACTAAATAGAACTCGTGATCATTAAAGCTTTCCCAGATGTTTCCTATTTTTACCCAATAGACGTTACTCAGGAGCTAAAGGTACAAACACAGTTGAACGCCTTATTACACAAAAATTTGGCTCGATGACAGGGCCGTATATAAGACGATGGTTTTGGGGGTTCAAACCCTTAGCATAGCATAGAAAAGGAGTAAAAAAAGAGTCTAAAAACTTTTTTTTTTGTAAAACCCGTCCCATGACATAGCCAACCATTTTTTTTAAGTAAAACCTCTTCCATGACTTATGTCTAGCTACGGCCCTGCTCGATGACAATGACGACGAAATTAAAAATATTCGTCTACGTTTACTAAATCGGCACTTTAAAATTCGTTAGAATTGAATATTCCTACGCTACGTTCAACTCAGGATTATCAGCATTTGCACGCAAATGTGAATTGAAATCAAAATTCGAATTCATTCAATGCAAATAAAACTGAAAACATGCAAAAATTTGTTACAATTCGAACAGCAAACAAAGAATGTACAGTTTGTTCCGTTCAACAAACAAACAAACCTTATATGACTAAATTACAAATAATTTGGAAGTGATTAACATAATATAAATGACGACAATCAGATAATCACACATTAATAAATTACAACTTTGCAGTTTTATATGCATGTTAGCACGGATCTCTTAAAATGAATGGACTTCTATTACCTATTGTTTTCAACCCGAAAAAGTGAGGTCTATAGGCGTTTGAGTATAAAGCCCGTAAGGCACGATGCATAATTTTGCATAAAATTTACATGTAAATTTGTTAATATTTTTACCACAATTTTATGCAGCTAAAACTAATTTTCTGTATGCAACGTGTGCAATTTTTAGCAGTGTTGCCAACTCTTAAATTTACGAAGTTTTTTAGTAATAATCAGTGCCGAACTTTCGGCAATTTTTACAAATCGTCACATTTTCCGACAGATATCTTTTAATGAAGTTGAAGAAAACCGCTAAATGGACAACACTGATCCAAACTGGGCAGACTCTAAGCGGAAAAATGTTTACTAATGTTTACATTTACCTCCAAATTTACAACTTGTTCTAAATATTTTATATGAAAATTTAGCACAAGATTTGCTGGTAAATTTGCTGTATGCAACGATGCATAATATTTTTATAAAAATTTACATGAAATTTTATGCAAAATTAGCATCGTGTCATACGGGCTTAAGATTGTAGCGCCGCTAGCGATTATGTTGGTACTAGGTGAGAAGTGATAAGTAAGTACTACATAAATAAACGGCATCACCATAATAATTATTACAAATAAAAGAGCAATATCAGTACACAACTGAACACTTGCCGAATAAAATTGATGGTAAAGAACATTGCCACCTATATTTTACAAGCCATGAAAACGCAAATTTGGCAACGTCGCCGGTAGTCTTACTTTTCAATGACAGTGACAGCAGTTTGTTAATAATAATTCATTGACTGCTCATATTAACGGTTATTAAAGGTGTTATATTTGAATATATCAGTACAAAATCGAACATTTTAATATGTTTGTTACAATTTTTTCAAACAAAGTAAAATTTGAAGAGTGAAAAGTTGGTGTTATTTTATAGAATGACTCAATTGTGAAGTTCCCAGCAGTTCTTGTGATGTCAAAGAGATGAAAATCGTGTCATCATCGTGTCAAGTTTTTAAACCAAAAAGTTGTATTGTTAACGTATTAATTGCAATGCTAAGTTTACACTTCAATACTTTCTTTGATAAGACAGTTTTTTTAAATATTACATGTCAATGTACAAAACATTTTGTAATATTCTGTTAAACTTTTCATAAATCTATGTCTTGATGTTTCTATTTAATGTTTATAATATTTAAGATATGTTTTTGTAGCAATTAATTATTTCTTTTAAAAATAAAATGTTAAAACATAAAATTGCATTATTCTTTGATAACACGAACAAATTTTTTCTTTATGCGAGACATTTGAACTTCTTCTAGGCTTGTAGTAAAAAACCATTCCAACGCATTTCGTCTAGTACAAAACTTTCCACCAGATAGCGTATCGTTTATCTTAAAATGTCTATATCGGAGCCATCATTTGTGATGCAGTTCTAAAAAATTTCAAATAGTATTTACTTATTTACGTTTGTTACTAAAATTAGTGTATTTTACTTTTCAGCCTTAGGATAACCTCATTCTTTGCTATGGGCAGTTAAAATTTAAATTACCCTTTAAAATCCTAAATTACTATTGGCTATAGTACAGTTACACCATAAATGACGCCCTCTTAGGTGAACAAACTTTTTTTTACCTTGAGTAGCAGTTCATTTATTTTTAAAAAGTCTGTGGCATGTAGGTTACAGCATCAAGATAAAAATGTTGTTTAATACTGGTAAGTATCCAGATATCAAGAATTCGAAGAGATAAGTGAGGTTAGATGTACTCTGAACCATGGTTAGCTAATTAACACATAATTTAAAAGCTCACCATTGTTTGTACAATATTTTGACGTGAACTAAAGTTAATTTGTCGAGGTGCACTTTCAAAATTTATTATTTGCATTTGGGGTTAAGCGTTAAGCATAATTTTTTACAGATAACTGTTAAAGAAGTACTTAGATTAAAGAACTCAAGAAATCCTTTCTCTTGACGCTAAAAGTAAAGACTAGCCACCCTAATAATAGAAATATTCAGCAATATCACCTAAAACGTGAAGCAATTGACAATTAAAGCAATTACGATGTTTTTTAGTTACCTACCTAACTTTATTTTTGTTTGAATTCAAGGTTTAACTGTAGATCCATCTACAACATTATTCATCCTGTTTATAGAGATTATTGGACTATCCTTAATTGTTATAAATAACAATAAATTATGCTCCGTATTAAACGTTTTTATCTACTAATATTTTTTTCAATAATTTCTGAGGCTTTTAGCTACAGCGCTGCGTAACACTAAAGTTCCATGACATGTAAGTTTTTTAATATTTGTTGTAAGCATTTAACTTGAGAAACTGCGGACACGAAGACGGGAATATTCAAAAAGATAGTAAATATTTGGAAGATTACATAGATTTCAATATAATTATGTTTAATTCACTAAGGAAAACCTGACACCACAAAATTTTTTATGCAAAAATATAGAACACATTTTAGATTAGACCTTTATTCCAGATAGAATTTCGACCAGGCATGGAGCCAACATTTTCCGCTTCATAACCTGTCGGTGTTTGCTTTACTCTACGAGTACACCGCTGGTCACATTATGTTGCTGGATAAAACATTTTCTAGTTTTTAATTTTTAATTTTTCTTTGATGTGAGACAAGAGATGTCCATGACGTAAGTTACAATAATTACATCTCTAAATCTGAAATGCATCGATATACCGTCCTCTATTTATGGTTTATTTTGTCATTTTCAACAACAGTGTATTGAAATAAATTTTGATTTTAATTAAATCAAATTCACTGTTGGTAATTTAATTTAACAATAACTGCATTTGACGCTTTTATAATGAAACGGTGTTGGAAAAGCGAGGATATTATTGGAAATACAAAGTAGTATGAGTATATCCACTTTAGTTTAATATTGTGAAGCCAATATTAGGAAATTGTTATTCATTCTAAGGCAATGTTGTTAGACCTAGAGAAGGCAGAAAACCATTGAATTTACTGTGGGTTCAAACTCGATCCCGCATTTAAATGTGTTATCAATGAAATTCATTTAACATCTCTCTTACTAATTATACAATCTACGAAGAAGTTCATTAGAGTAATAACTTCAAAAGTCTTTTGTTCAAATCCTACAAGTAGGATCTTCGCCTGAAAGAATATTTTAAAAATCGGTATGAGTAACTAAAGCTAGAAACACATCTGCTTCTATTGTGGCTAACTTTTCTTTTATAAAAAATTCATCAATATTTGCTTTTCAAACTCCAACGAAAACATTTTTGAGTTATTTTCTTTGTGTAAATCTAGGTTACATAAGCTGAACATCATTTTATGTTTGCTTGTTACTGCCACTGCCATTCGATCCTTTTACATCAACTAAGGCAAATATTTTGGCCGTAATGGAGACCGATCAAGTTTTAATTAGTAATAAAAATTATGTAAACAAATCATTATTAGCCAAATAATATCATGAAAAAGCAAATAAAAAATTTACTGAAACAATGGGGGAAAATGCTCGCAGAAAAGTTTCGATTTATTTATTATTCCTGCTCCTGTATTTATCCTTTTTCAAAATTTTTCTCGCGATATCATAGTAAATTATACACAACACGTTGGTAGGTACATAATAAAAATTAACCTTGCAATTTTGAAACATAACGCAACAATAAAATTGTTGAATAAATAAAGCTGTAGAATAAATAAAACTGGACAATGCAATAATAAAATTTAATAATGTAGAAGTTAAATTATATTACTGAGAGTTGATCAAAACAATGGACATCGAAGCACATCAACAAAGTAATTAATACCCTCGGTAAAACAATATTTAAAAAAAGATTAAATTGCGCATTGTTTGTATTTTTCATACCTGAAAATACATCTTTCAGGTGTTCAAAATTTATTATTTTTATTTGAATAGCAGATAAACTTTGAAATCCTGGTGTAATTTAAAGCGAAATGTTTTAATTATCTTCAATTTTTGAATGTGTTCGAGTTGACAAGGAGAGGAGGAGATGGATAAAAGTTAATAAAATAATTCGAGAGCTTTCGAATTGAACCGTTAGATAAATCAACCAGAGAATGCCCAATCAATTTAAAAAATTGAGTTTAATTAAACACGTTCGTGCCCGAATATGACTTTACAACGCAGGTACGAGAATAAATTTGCAAGTTAACCGTTGCATTTTCAAATTTCTTGATATTGGCGTGAGTCGAGTGGGGAAACGGATACTAAAATAAACGTATTTTATTTGAATACGCTTATATGGTTTGGTCATCAGATGAAAAAGAGTGAAAAATTGTGGAGATAAATTGTCGATAATGGACTTAAATAGATCATTTAGTTATTGAAAAAACTTCCTCTTTTTCTGAACTGACCTGACATTGTCGCATTCGTTGGTTTAGTTTAATTATACCATTCGATCAAGTTTGACACTTTAATTTTGTTAATATAAAATATTATTTTAAAAAATACCTCGATATCTGAAAATAAGAGCACGAGTAAAGATAAACTTAAATCCATTTCGTCATTTACTATGTGAATGGTATGCTTTTGATTCGCATATATTTTTTAAATTTCTATTAAAACCGACAATTTCAATTTAATCCAAGAATCTAAAAAGCAAAAATTTATTTCACTATTAAACCAATATATTAAAATATTAAATGGATAAATTAACGAGATTCTCATTGTTGTACTACACCTTATTCATTATATAATTCATTATTCAGTCATTTTGGTGAAAATCGATTTTAAATAATTTTACTTTAATTTGGAATGGATTAGCCATTGAAATCTTAAGTATCACTGAGAATCTCGTTAATCTATTCATGCACGTCATTTCAACTCAAACATAATGTCAAATAAAATTATTCATTGATAATAATAGCTGATTTTATAAACCTAATAATAAATTCAGTATAGAAATTTCATACATAAATCCAATGAATATATTGTTTCCTTAATAGTATAAAATTTTCATAAATGCAGTAAATTTTTATCTATTGCTTGAAATTCATTGATTCAATAAGAATTTTTCTTAAACCTTTGATTCACTGCACACACTAAAATGCAAATGCTAGAAGTTTGAGATGTATAAATCCGAATAAATTGTTTAAAATTATCATCCAAATTATATCGAGTCTACAACATCAAAATAGTACAAATTCAAGTCAGTTACCTAAGAATTAAATAATTTTCTAGTAACAGAATGAAGGCAAATGATACAAAAAACAATTATAAAACAAAAATTTTGAGGATCATTAAAAATAAGCCCTAATTTTCTCTAGAAATTTTAAAAATTCATGCAAATACCGTAAAAAATAAGGTAAGCTTCGCCCAACCAGCAGTTTAATCCTCTCTCGCAAAAGTTAATATATTGCACTCTAATTTATAATTCCCACTACCAAAATTCTAAATTTTTAAGATTGGGAAACGTCGTCTCTCGAGCAAAAGTAAAGCCAATTTCTAGTTGCTCCGGACTGTATTTATATTCTAATTGCAATTTTAAAATAAATAAATTTAATATGAGCGCTTCTTAATTAAATAAAATAAATTCATTAAAATGGGGGGTAAAAAAATGTAAAATAAATTTTGTTTTATGGTGTTAGGAGTAATATTATGAGGATAAAACCAAATTAATTAAATAAAATTTATCTAGAATTAGCATGAAATGTAATTAGTAATTACTCAAAAAGGATAATTTTTGTAGGTTGAAAATCTGTAACAACAGAAACAGTAGCAACTTACACCAAAAATGTTACAAAAATTAAAATATAGAATAAAATAATTGCTAATCTTTGTAGCCAAAAATCAGGCTGAAAATCAATAATAAAGTTTATACAAAAATTTAATAAGACACCTGTATATCTCTAGTACAAAATAAATTCCACACGCTAAAGTAACCAATTGAACATGAATAAAATTTCACGGTGAAACCAAATAAAAGCGGTGTCAATGGGAAACAAGCAATTATTCACACCATTCTAAGAAATCTCATGTAATAATTATAACTAAGGTAAAATGTTCTTATCAATAACTCTAACCTCAACTTAACAAATTTCTGACTAAATCTTGTAGCTTGTTTCTTATCCAGCTTCTGAATATAGAAATCTGTCATTGATCCAAATCAATAAACTTGGTTTTCATTGATAAAAACAATTAATTCAATTATCTTTCACCAATACGAAAAATCCAACATGTGACGATTTTACTCAAACACACTTTCCAGAAATTCTAAAAATTAAATTTCATAAATATTCGATGGATACTATCGTGTGCACTTTCCATATAACAACATAATTATTACGGCGAATAATTTTCTCAACAATTTGAAAATATTCAATAAAACGCACTAACCTCAATTTTCACCGTGGCGCTTCTTAAGATGTCTTCTTCAAGAAGTTTTCTAGTTTTTTTTCCCACCTTTTAAAAACAAAATTTTTCAGAGTACGTCAAATCTCCGGTGAAAGAAATGTAAATTTTCACCATTTTAACTTTAAAATTTCACTGTGTTTTAGATATCAAAACGGAAATGAAACGAAACATTTGCAAAATTTACAAAACACAAAATAAAATAATAAACATATACAGGGTGGCCCTTTGAAAACGAAACAGACGGGATTGTAGCCAGCAGAATTTTTTTTTAAGAAATGCAAAAACACGTCAATTCTATCAGCGAGAGGTCAACTTTTGCGACTAATGCCACTCTCGTATTGTTTCATCTCTTCGCGCTGTCATGACAACCCCTGAAATGTTAATAGGGATTATATGGCAAGTAACATCTCATTTAATAGTAGTTTATATCACAAGGGCAATAAAGGGGGTCTTTTCATCCGCCGGGCGAAAGTTTATGAGACGAGCCGCGCAGCGGCGAGTGAATAATCGACCGAAGGATGAAAACCCTTATCGCCCGAGTGATATGAACAATTTTTCGTTATTTCAGGAAAAATATCCTACAAAATTCGCGATTTTATATAATAGCTCTAAAATAACAATCGATAGATGGCGTGAAGCTTGCAAGTCGTTGATCAATGTTTGTCTCTTTGGAGCGAAAAGGGATGATTTTCTTTTGAAATTTCCGAACGACGGACAATTTGGTCTGACGGACAGCATGTTGAAATAACGGACGGTCCGTAGTATTGACGGACGGATGGGTCACGTTATGCAATTATTGCAATAAAATCTGGAATTTTGTCGGATTTTATCTAAATCTATGATTTTGTAAATAAATATAAAGTAACACTTAATTTAATTGCTAATTTTTTAACTAAAGGTGTCGTAATTTCGTTATTTTGGGGATAATATCCCACAAAATTCACGATTTGTTTGCTCTGATATAACTATCAATAGATGGCGTGAAGATCGCAAGTTGTTAGTCAAGTTATTGACAACATAAGTGAAAAACAGGAGTTCATCTCCTCCAGTACCTTGTTGGTACTCCAACAAGGACTGTTTTTATAAGTCCTAGGACCTTATAAAGTTAAGTTTTATAGGTCCTAGGACATTATAAAAGTTAGTTTTATGGTCGGGTTGGTCCCCCTTGAGGTGACCTTTTGAGAAAAGACCCTTTTTATAGGTCTCAAAACAGATACATAAAGAGGTCATTTATAACCTGAAATAACGAAAAAGGTCTTTCTTCCCTGAATTCAGTGCTATAATTTTTTTAAGAGAGGCACTTGTTTCGGGGCCTTTTTAATTTAATCAACAGATGGCGCTTTTATCAATTATTCAACCAAAAAATTGAAGTTGCAAAATGCGAAATAAATCCGATATTTCAAGACATTTAAGAATAAAAAAGAGAAAAACGCTTGGATAAGTTAATTTTAATTTTAAGGGGCTATTTTGAACGGAATGTGGTAATTACAGTCGATTTCTGCGTAAAATTGTAAAGTTTAAAATCAAATTTTGGCCAAACTTAGCTACATGTTCATGTATGGCCTTGCCATGCTTCCCCCCTTTAATATTTTAGAAATTTGGCAAAAACGTTCAAAAGTTAATCAATTTGGCATTTTTTGATGTCTAAATAAAAAAAGTTGTAAAACTTACAAAAAGTTGGCAATTTTGAATTAATTCAGTTGGCAAATTTGCAAATTTGAGATTGTTCCCACCTGAAAAAAGTTGGATGGGAACGTCTCTGGCAAAAACAAATTTTTTTTATTTAAAAAAAAATTTTTTTTAACGTTTTGGGGGAAGCAAGTGCCCCCAAATGCCCTTCCTTAGCTACGGGCTTGTCGCTAGCCAAACTAATCGATATTTGGGATTAATCCTTACCTTAAACCCACCTGCGTCAAGCCAGCACCCCCACTTTTTCTAAATGAAAAATAAAATAGTTACGAATTTTGTTTAATTTTGTGTACAAAAAGAAAATTTTGTACTTTCATAGATTCAAAGTTATATCCATTTTAATGGTGGGGGTGCTGGCTTGACGTCAAGCTAGCACCCCCACTTTGCAACCAATAACGCTACACAAAAAATAAACATACCAGAATTTTGTGTAATTTATGTGTAAATTTTGTGTACAAAAAGAAAATTTTGTACTGTCATTATTTTAAAGTTATATCCATTTTAATGGTGGCACTTCCGTTTTAGCGTCAAGCTAGCACCCCCACTTTGCAACCAGTAACGCTACACAAAAAATGAACATACCAGAATTTTGTGCAAATTATGTGTAAGTTTTATGTACAAAAAGAAAATTTTGTGCTGTCATTGTTTTAAAACTATAACTACTTTAAATTGTTGCACGTCAAGCTAGAGAAAGGTAAATGTCGCTGCCCGACCCCCTCTAAATCGAATTTTTGAGTAAAATTTGCGTCAAACGTTTGAGCATTGTTTGAGCATCAATGAGCTTCCAGTATTTTCGTTTGAGCCTCAACCGTCGCAGAGTTATTCGCAAAAAGTTTGGGTGGGGGGGAGGGGGGCTGTAGACAAACTATCTCCTTAATAGGGCTGCAAACATTTTAGCCCCCCTCCCAAAAAATATTTTGGAGTAAAAATCGTGTCAAACGTTTGAGCATCAATGAGCTTCCAAATTTTAGGTTTGAGCCTCAACCGTCGCGGAGTTATTCGCGAAATTCTGGGGGGGGGGGGAGCTGTAGACATGTTTTTCTATTTTCGTTCTTATTTTGAATGTTTTTTTGAAATTGTCTATCGATAGAGATTCGTTTAAGTTTGAATGAGCTTCCATTCCTATCATTTTAATTTCATTTTCTGCAAAGTTACGAGCATTTCAAATTTCGAGTACTCCGGGCAAGTACCGTACAATCATTTTCTATTTTAATTCTATTTTATCGGATTAAAATTTTTGATTCGATTAAAAAAACTTAATCCTGCTTTATTTACACATAATTTACACAAACTGCTGGTATCTTTAGTTTTTGTGTAGCGTTACTGGTTGCAAAGTGGGGGTGCTAGATTGACGTCAAGCCAGCACCCTACCATTAAAATGGATATAACTTTGAAACTATGAAAGCACAAAATTTTCTTTTTGTACACAAAATTTACACATAATTTACACAAAATTCCTAACTATTTTATTTTTCATTTAGAAAAAGTGGGGGTGCTGGCTTGACGCAGGTCTTAAACCTTTTGTTTTAATGTTATCTATTAAATCCTTTTGAGTTTTTAATAATAAAATTAATATCTTCTGGCCTCGGTTCTTGTGCTACTACCAAAAAGTTATTATCATTAATTTTCAGTGTGATGAAAGTATTAATTAGTAAGATAAAATTAAAACGGAACACCAAAAGAAAAATGTGACTTAAATGGTCACTAAAAACAAATGAAAAAATTACCTTACCAACATTTAACCACCAATGTTACTAACTTTGATTTAAAAAAGCAATACAGAGTGGTGCAAAATAAATGTTTAACTTAAAATAAATACTTGATATGTATAAAAATCACAATAAAAAGCGTCAAAATTTCTTTCAAACTCATTTATTCGCTTTTATTATTAAGGTAAGCATAGTTTCAGTGCGGCCTTCAGGCCGCACAACTTGTGCAATTTAGTATACTGATAACTGATAACCTAGAAACGGAACAATATTAACACTGTTAGCGGTGACAGACTGATGATTCTTTAGAAATAACAAAATCTGTATAACGCCCTTACTCGGCGACCATTGGTAAGGTCTATTGTTCAACAAAGTTAAAACTAATTTTTTTTTTATCATTTTTATTTAAGGTTCCTTGGCAAAATTCAATTGAACATAACCATTATTGCTGGTTTGATCGATCTAGAAATCTGACATTTGGGGTCCCTTTTATTTTGGGGGCCATAAGCAGGTCAACGTAAACGTATGGTGCAAAAAATACAGAATAAACAACAGTGTTTTTAGATTCATTCGATCTAATTTTAAAATTATTTCATGTTACACACAAAAAATTTTCAAGGAATCCTTATGATGTATCAGGTACAAATATTAATCATTTACGCTGAATCATCACTATTTGCGTATAATACATCTAACGAGTTTTTTATAATAGAATCACTTAAATGTTCAAATTTTAATTAAGCAATTAGTCTACCACGCTGGATCCCAGTCAAACACCACCATATTTTATACAAAATTTTTTGTTTCACGGTTCAGATTCCACGTCAAACTATAGATCATCTACAAGTACAAAAGTTTACACTAAATTTTGCAAACCACGTTGAATTAATTGAAATAAATGTAATTATATTTTTTCAATCATTTGCTGGATATTATTTTGTGAAAACGGTTTTTTAAATTAAATTCGTAGGCCCATGTTTCTTCTATTTCTTGAGAATATCAAGACGAATTACTTAACGTGACTTCCAAGCAAAGCAAGGCACATAAAATATCGTTGGTTTTATAGTTACTAAGTGTTTTTATTATTTATATTATGTATTTCCTTCTCAAGTGCTGAAATTTTGTAAAATTATTATCATGCGAAATTTTTCAAAATGTTGGTTTTCTAATTTATTGCCTACTTTCGGATTAACTCAAAACTGAACTTTTCGGGAATATTTCACTGTGAAGAAGGTAACAAAATTGAAAAATATTTTGTATTGTATGTGAAAATAAGAATTTTCTCCAACTTTTAAAATTATATCTATATACCGCTCAGGAAGTCTGCTCTAAAAAACGAGTCGATTAGATGGAGATGGTTAGAGATTTAACTTCTTTGAACAAAACGAAAATTTTATTCCTAATTCTTTGAATTATTTAGTTTATACTGAATAAAGTTAGCATCCTTAATTAGTATGTTATCCTGCAGGATAAAGTAAATTTTCAATAGGCCTAAATCGAGCAATTTTCGAAATTCAATGCGCAAAATAAATTTCTGTAGAAATTCTTTCATCTTTAAATATTTATTTCTACCAGACCTACATCTCAAATAATATTCAAATTTATGCTAAGGGCAGTTCCTTATTAAGATTAATGTAAATAAATGAGAAGTAATTTAATTGAAATTGTCGAATGCACGAATTTGTTGGCCTTTTAGAAATATTTTCTTATTTAAAATTATTAACTGAAAGTGACATTTTTTCTTTATGCACAAATAACAATATAAAGGAAATTTCAGGAAATGACATTAAGAAGTTTATTATTTTGTTATTTATTACAGATATATTAAAATTTATAACAAGGTTACAATTGAGAGCTAAATTTGTTTATGTAAATTTGACAAAAAGAGTATGAAAGCACTTAGCTGCAGTGAATGGTTATTCAATATTTTTAAAAAACTTTTACTTAATACATTTTATTACTAGACATTTTGGTATGGAAATGAGATCATCTATTATGTCAATTTATTATCAATTTACATAATAATGGTATACTAAAGTATGTACCAAGTGCGAATATGTGTACTCTTGAAAGTATTTGCTTGCTATAATTATGGTCTCTAAGGACTAAAGTATTTTCCTACTTGGAAATTGAATATTTTGATCATGGATATTGATCTGAAGCATCAGGTTCAAATCGCCCATCTAGACACCACATGTCCAAATTGAACGATTAGATAGCTAAATTATGTATGAGGTAAAGAAAGGTAGAAATTACTCTTCGTCGGTCAATTACAGTTTCATAAGAGAAGAAGGAAGATGAATTAGACCACTGATTTCAGCAGTTTTCTTTCTGGTGACATTGGTCACCGACATTTAGCAGCAATCTCATCAGCTCTTCTTTTATTTCCGCCCTATCAAGCCAAAGTGAAAGAACCTAATCGATTTGCCCAAAGTTATATATTTTTTGGGATAGGATTTTTGATGTTATGTGTTAATTTTATCAAGGACTCTCTTTCACAGGTATTACCTCCCAACTGTAGTAGACGATTGCTAGACTTGACAAATGCAAAATTTAATTTTCTACTTTGTCTAAATCTAGCTTAGCATTATTCTGATATACATTTTGTTATCTCCGTCTTCACAGTCACATAGAGCGGATAAATGTGGGTGCCAGACTAAACCCCTTCCTTTCGTCAATAAATGCATCATTCTGTGACTGTTTACATATATCGCATTTACCCCAAAACTCCTTCCCTGATGAAATTCCTATAATAAAATCAATCAGAATCGTTTCTGAAAGTTTTCTGAAGGCACGGCTAGACTAAACGATAATTTGATGCATCGATCTGGTCCCTGGTTTTGTCACAATAAAAATTGTTTTAGTTCGAAACTGCGATAGACAAAAAATTGAAATTAGGTGAAAAACTAAAGAAAACAAAGAGAAATGATATAAGTTATGGTGGAGAGGTAATCCACTTTGATTTAATATCCATAAATTAACCAGAGAAATATCTAAAAATGTATGTAATAAATCATGGCTTTAGAAAAATCAGCTCTCCCGAGAGCTTTAACCTTTGTAAATTATAGGATTTTGTCTATAGTATTCGCAGATTTTTAG
Organism: Rhagonycha fulva; assembly: GCA_905340355.1. Taxonomy (NCBI): domain Eukaryota; kingdom Metazoa; phylum Arthropoda; class Insecta; order Coleoptera; family Cantharidae; genus Rhagonycha; species Rhagonycha fulva. The sequence goes on from HG996556.1 coordinate 46,198,834, forward strand.
TGTCCTTTGTGGATTCATTATATGTATGTTATAATAAATCAGGATTAGTGTCCAACAAATTTAACTTGGCGAATAGCAGTTTTTAATCGTTGCGATTGTTTGGTGTAATTATTTCACGTTTCATAATTTACATTAATTTTTGAATCATACTCTGAATTGCAAAATCAATGTTGTCATGAATAATGAACGCGAGAAATGTAAAAGTAGAATTTAAAAAAATTGCACTACAAAAATTACAGCGCGTGGCTTTAGGATGTGGTTTTCTGTTTTATTTTGTGCTTCTCCTTATAAAAGACTGGCATTTAACTTGCTGCAAGATTTCCAGGAGAGCTGTTGATGTACAAAACCGTCGTGATTTCTCATATATATTCCGCGGTTTTCGAGAGCGTCAGCCGTGAAATCAGACTTCAATTTCCGGCAGCGCTTTACTTCCTACTTAAGCAAAGACTACTTTCTTTTACGTACATCTTTTTACGACTTCTAAATTACAAAACAAATTACAGACGTATAATTGTGTCTCTTTTGCACTTTTTCGTGTTGCGAGGTGCAAGAAAACTACATTAAAAATTTAATATAAAAGTGGGAATTCCTAAAAGTTTTCAAATGTAGCCGGAAAGAGGGAAAAACAAATTGTACAATTTTTTGAATAGGCAACCACACCTTCGTGTGCAATTAGGGGCTGCATAAAAAGATTATTTCAAAAAAATTTTATTCCATATAGCACACTCAAAATGCTAAAATAACGATTTTAATAATTAGGATTATTCACATATGCTAACGCTAAACTATAATTTTATTAATTATATACGTTGCTATTGGAAACCGGGGTTGGAACTATCGGGATAATTGAACCCCTCATAATATCGATCTTCTATTATTTGCAAACTTGGTACATATTGAGAATTATGTTCGTTACAGATTACCTGATCGGTTAGTCAATTATATTCAAACATTCTATGGTAATTTTGAGATTATTCCATTCGACAATAAATTAATGAGCCTTAATCCCTTCTGGAATAGTTATAACTAAGTCTACGTGTCTCCATTACCTCAACTAATTTGGAGTTTACTTAAAAATTTTACTGTCATGAAGGATATAAAAAGTTTGGCCTAAATAGTTTTTGATGTTGAAATATTTATAAGAATTCCACCCCACGTAGATCCAAAAAAAAACTAAACAATTTCAGGCGGTTATCTTTTATCGTGTCAACGTTCACTTGTTTATTATTTACACAACTGTAAGGAGCTTCTTTTAAAAGCTTTATATTTAACATGATCATAAAAAGGTCTTAAGCTATATGATTACAATTTAAGCTTAACCCAAAAAAGTGGAACTGAAAAGACAGACGAAAATGAAATTATTGTTAATAGCCCTATTGATACAATAAGAAAGCTGTTGAGTGTTGATCTAACAATCGCTACGTGAAACCGCCCTAAAAATACGTACAATAATTTCATAAAGCTTGAAAACCGTACGTCTACAGTAATATAATATAAAATAAAAATTCTCAATAAAAAACAATTTCTTTTCGTATATATACAAAATTCAACAATAATAAATTATAATTAAGTACATCATTTTAGTCCTTGAGCTTGCAGAAAATTGTAAAACTTTCATTTTGATTTTTAAATGTTAGAATTTTCGTTTTCAATCTCAATTGTATCATATTTTGACATAATCTGACTTCTACGTTTGCCCCTCTTTATTGTATGGTTAAGGTTTTCATCTTAAAAATTCGATTTCTTGGTTGTCATATTTTGTGACATGTATAGCACAATTTTCTCTGCTGGACTATTTTATTATGCTTTAACCAGTTTTCGTTTTTGCCTTATTGATCTCGGATTCCTACTCGATCTTTAAGCATTCAATTTCAAATCTTACTTGGGGTTTTTTTAATTTTTGTCTTGGTATTTTGATTTCATCCGCCATACAATTGAAAGAAAACAGCGACATGAATGATTTAGTTTGGTCTGCTGACTTGATTTTATAGCTAGCTATTAAATAATAATAGCACAATAATAATATCCGCATAATGAATTATGTGAATATTAGCTTTAATATGATATACTAGGTTTGAGGCATGAGCTAGAGCATGCGACCTCACACAATCGTTATACGCAATGAAGTGGATATGCTCACATTTCTCGAAACACGACCGTTTCTGCGGTTTGTAGAAGTAATATTTGTAATTATATTGTGTAGCATTTTAGAAGAACAAAGGACTCATCATATAGGATCGTGTGTTTGATTATTTTGTGCTGAAAAGCTTTACCTGACTTGCGGTCTTACCTTTAGAAAAGAATATGGATATCTCAATCATGAAGTTGGCTTTTCAATTATTTGAAAATTGAGCTACTCAATCGGTGAAGCATTTACTTAAAAACGAAAAAAAATTATAAACTATTCAAGACTATTAATCATTCTGTTACTGAAAAAGTACACGTGTAACTATTAGGCTTTGGACTTTGGTGATCTTGAAAATCCGACAAGCATTATAAATTTTAAACACTGTGTAAGATTCTAAAAATGTATAACGGACTCAAAAAACCTTTAAAAACTATTTTCCTTTTTATAGATCTGGAAAGGTGCACTAGTACTTTTCTGGGGCGTGTCTTATTTGTCATCATATTATTCCACTGTCACAGATAATCAAATATATATTTTAATTAAAAAAAAATTATAAATAAACAGGTGGTGGTATTGTTGGTAAAAAACTGATACAAAAGTTATCTTTGCCTACATATGTAGCTCGGCCTACGGCCTCGCATTTTTGTATTGCTATTATTTTTTGTAATATTACTTTAAAAAAATTATTGCTCATAGTATTATAAATTATAATTTTATTTCAACCACAATTATACTTGAATCAATCCGAAATCAATGTTACCTTTTATATAAAGAGATAATAAAAAGTCCTAGTTATGAGCTCTTGAAGCTAAAAAATTAAAAAGTACTATAAGAGATTCCAGATGGCACACTCACGGTCAAAAGCCTAGCCAACTGTGCGGCTAATAAAAGTTTGCATCCCCTGCTACCACCCTCAAATTATTTGAACTTTTTTAAAAGAAAATTTTAGGAATTCTGGATATCCTAGAAAACTGGGACTATTTTATAAAAAACATAACACATTATTCTAATAAAAAATGGGAATCAATAATTATTCCTTTGATTTCCTGCCCCTATCCTCGTTTCCCGTCCTATCATTCCATACCGATTTAAGTTTTTAATAATCTTAGAGCCTTAATTATGATTCCATCCACTTCATATAAAAAATCATATTTTTTCTTCTACTCGCAGTACTTTTGAAAAATAATTTGTTCCAAGAGTTCCAGATTTTAAAAATAAAATAAATTGAAATAATTTAGTACGGAAAGAAGGACGGGCTTTCATTGTAAGTAAATAATAAAAATGTAGTAAATTTATATTTCTCCGTTTTTGATTTTGTGCCATTTTTGCATTATGCGGGGATAGAAAATCTTGTCCTAGACACCGTTACTACACCGGCGCGGCGGTAGTGTCAGAGTTTACTGACTAAAACCTCCCCTTTCCTCCACAGCTCTCCTTAGCCGCAAGGAAACCACCGTTAGGCATTACTTTCACTGTTAATTAGAAGAAGATCTTAAAAGGATGTTGATCGTTCAAGGCGCAAAAGATTTTGGGTCTAGATGGGAACTAAGATGAGCTAATGACCTTAACCAATTGCATTCATGATGCAGGAAGTCAGCTATAGAGAGGTTTAATTATTATTAGTTTGACTCTCATACTTCCTGTACTACCTTAAAACCCAAAAAGAATGATGATCTTAACCTATGACCAGCTTATGGTTCTAATGAACTTAGCCCATAGTCTCCATGCTGCAGAAGGTCAATCCTAGAGAAAAAAACTATCTTTTATAAAAAAAAAACAGCTTGCCTAAAGGGAAACTTAGTCTTGGCGCGGAAGGCTGCACATTAGTGGACTTCAAAGCAAAAGCTTAATTTTGCGATTTGTAGGTAATTCTCTAACGTGTCACGCACATCTTTGAATCACAAAAAGAACCAAAGGGAGTTGCGATTCGAAACAATAACTAATATTTGGGTGGAAGCACCGGGGTCAATTCGTTGACTTTGCTCACCGTTTGAGATTGAACTTGTAATGGCGGGTAGAGCTTGAGAAAGTGGATATTTAAAATGAGTCCAAAACGAAATTTTAATGCTCTTTGAAGCGTTGATTTTCAGCATTTTGCCTGCCTGTCCGAGATCCCTTAATCTAAGGCCATCCGGACCTTGCAATAGGTAGCTATCCCGACTTGTCGGGGACTCTTACCGTAAGGTATAAATCACGGCTGACAGCTCTTTAAAAGAGGGGCATCTAAATCTAAAAGTTTTATCGTATATTCGCTAGAGGAGTGTTTTCCAATTTTAGAGTCGGCTAAATTAAGTCGCTACAAGAACCAATCTTGCACCAATTTATTCCTTAGCTACTTCTTCGGCTGCTTCTGCCTTTAAAATGTTGCTTTATTGTTGTTGTTACGGGATAGAGCAACAGCTCCTGTTTCCAAGCCTCTGGTTTTCTAAATCACACAATTTGCAGTATGGTTTTCTCTTGTGTTTGCATGGTAACTCACTTTACAACACCTCCAGCACTTCAACTACCTTTCTTGACCATTAAGATCCTTTGTCTCGTGGCCCGAGGCCCAACAACGTTAGCACGTCCAAATTTTAATTGTTTTACTCACATTTAACCAATTTTAAGTCTTAGGATGCTCAACATCCTACATCAACAGTTGCCATCTGGGTGCCTTCTTGTGTGGCTATCAGAGAACCGATAATTAAACTTTTTTCTTCCCCAACCGCACTTGAAATGTTATCCCTAAAGCTTGATTGATTTCTAAGTAGATTAATATAATATTTGATCTGTACTCTGATCGTTTGCCTATCTTTGGAAAAAGTTATTATTACCAGTCGCCATTATATGAGCAACAATGCTATCTATGCTGAGGAAGATTAAGCAGTTGACGATTTTATGGTAAATAACAAAGTGGTACTCATAGTTATCAATACGGGTGCGCTTTTCATGGTCCTTGCTGCTATACCAGACGGAAGTCAATCCATACTTTAAGTTTTGGATCCAAACTCAATAAAAAAGCTAAAAAATTTGAATTTAGAGTGGACATGATGATTGGTAAGACCGAAAAGAAATACCGCAATCGGTCCAAACACATCACGAGCAAGCCCATGGCGATACCGTCAGCCAAATGTAGAATATATTGTAGTTTTTATTTCAAAGTTTGACCTTAAAAAAACACAATTTTATTTTCTAATGTTATTATTATTATTATATTGATTTCACCACAGCGTGTGGATGCCCACTGAAAGGCCGAGCTAAGAAATTCTGTATAGTTCGCGACTTGAACCCAGAACTTCCACTCTCCACTCAACCAGCGGTCACATCACTCCACGGCTGTGTCTTTTCTGATGTACTATTTTGATTATAAACTATCACCCCCAATCTAAATAAATCTACTTTAAAAAAATCATTAAAATTAACTCAATTCTGACTGCTCGATCAAAAAGTAGTAGGTACAATAAGTTTTTTTGGTTTTTTATGCTACAAAATATTTTTTTTACAAGCCTCAAAATGATCAATTATTTTTATGATACTGCCTCTACTCGTGGAAATAAATACTTACGGTAATTGGAATTTTATTGCTACAATCTGTTCAATTTTTTATTTCAATTCTTTCAAGTCTTTCTAAATAAAATACTCATTGCTTAATTGTGTCAAAGAAAAAATTGAAATTACAGGATTTTATTCAAGAGAAGGAATTAAAAAATGATTCAATTTCTTATTTAAGTGCGCAAGTAAAAAAGTTTTAATCTTAAATGAACAAACCACCTAACGTTCAATTATTAAAATGGGGGGGGGGGTAAATGTAGTTTACTCAACTATGTAAATATAAAATGGAAGCTTAACAGAGGATGAAAGAAGTCGTTAGAGTCTATTATATCATTCCTTAAAAATTCAATTTAAGGTAAGGAAGTAGCTGAAGAATAAGGGCCCATTGACAGTGTACCACAGCTGGTATCAAATTGTGACGTAAAAACAACCATAGCAGGTACAAGTAGAACTTAACGTCGGTCGTTCAGGTGCAACTGTCTATATAATAATCCACATGGTATGGTTAAAAAGGCCCCAAAAACTTCAAATAATATCCTTCACTATTTGGAAAACTATCAAAACTGCTCATTTTTGTATGTTCTATAGAACTAAACACAATTTCGGTTGCTCTTGTAAAATTCATAGGTCTATGTTTTTTTAAGAAAACTCATTATGTTATACGGTAATCTTGATTTATGTGATTTGCATTAATGGTAAATAGTGAAATCAATAAGGTAATACAGAGTCGGCTTTACTTTGCTGGTTTTTCAGAGCGGAGACGATCTAATATTTAAAAAGTCGTTTAGAAATCAAAAAAAGGACAACAAAACAAAAGGACAAATAAAAACAGGAATATTTTTTCATAGCCTTTACATCTCTGAATTTGTCATAGTTATGACAGGACAACTGTGAACTCTTTTTAGTATTTTACCTAAAAGGAAAGCAGGAGCTCGAACTTTTCAGCTCCCAGCTTCATTTGGTTTAAAAGTAGTTAAAAAATTTCTGTAACGAAAAGTGGCGCTTTTTTAAATGCAAAACTATTTTGGAATGAAGAAATCAGTAGCGGAACACTTTTGAAAATATTGGATTTTAAAAACTTGGTGAAAAAAATAAATGGTCGTCATCAAATTAGCTAAAAATCAATTAAAAGTTATCATCACGAAACAAAGAAATTTACTACTCATTTAACCTATTTCCTGTACTTGTAATTAATGAGCTATAAAAGAGAAACGAGGTACGAGAAAATTAAATAAAAACGTCACATAATTAATATTGGTAATAAGTTATCGGCAAAGCTGATTAACAATAATTTAATTACTGCGTTACGACTGAATATAAAAGTTTTATTATGCAGTGTATTATAATTTTTTTAATGCAGATGTTGCAGGAGCTTTACGGAGTTTCAACTTTTTATTGCTGAAAACCTTAATTAAACATTTTTTTATTCAAAGTGGAGGCTTTTAAATATTTATAAGAAATTTAAAAATTTGTTAAAGTGTAAACTGTCTACTTTATAATCCATCACAACATTGCGCAATATTTCTTAATTTTTATTAAAAAAATAACGTCAAACTCGCAATTTTTATTTTTAGATTCCGCATCAGGCTCAGATGATGTATTAAAATAGAAAAAATAATTCTTTGTACAAAAAAAAATCATTGATACTACAATTTTGTGAAAATCAAAATCGGAAGTAAATTCGAATAAAATGACATGGAGACCCAAATTACCAAAAAAAATGGAAGTTGAAATATTAAGTCAATGGATGAGTGACATAAGCGTGTGCGTTAAATTAAGGAATATGAACCAAATGTCTTCTCGTATTAACAGGACGCAAGTCTCCCCTAAAATTTGAGTGGCTCATAAGACCCCTCTTTCATTATGTTTTTCAACATGCAAAACCTATGGCACGAGTGACATTAGTTCTTATCTACCGGTGAACGAACTCAAAAACTAAATGTGCACATATAGAGAAGAGCACCCGCTAATAAAAACGGTATGAAAAAACTCGAACTTCCTATGCTAAAAATAGGTTCACGAACAAAACTTTAAATATATCCCTGTAGGCACTGATGGTTCCATTAGTTCACCCTGGAGTCTTACAGGACCAAGTCCTGAATTTTACTTTAAGTTTTCGGTGTCGGAAAATTTAAACAACTACTTCCAATTTATTTAAGTGTTCACCTGAAAGATTTAGTGATTCAACAAGTTTTTCCAAAACTTTGAAAGGATTTTAAACAAGGTTGGTTTTTCTCTTTTTCATTTTATTGCATTATTATTTTGTAAAATTGGGACGATTTTAACGATGTCGAATTTTAATATTTTTGACTTGTAATTGTTACACCTTGACCTTTATGACACGCCCAGGAGAGTTTTAAGATTTTCTCCGAATGAAGAGAAAAGTTGCGATACTTCAATCTGATCCTCCACTTGAGCAATTTTCGACAAATTGGGTTTATTAATAATATAAAACGTCGAGTGATGCAAAAAAACTTCGTTTTCCTTTTTGTTAATTAAGTGTAATTAAATTAATATTTAAAATTTATAATATTCGTCAATTAAGTTGAACCGGAAATATTACCCTCATTAATATCATAAAATTGATGATTAAATTTATTACCCTTTGAAACTGCAATAATATTTTGACTAACTTGATCGTGTAATTAGAAATTATGTAAAAAAACCTGAAAACGTACGTATGCAAATCACATTTGCCAGTTATTCAATTTTAATACTTCATGCATATTTTAAATTTGGTTAATTTAACTTTTTGAGAAGTTGTTTGATTTTTTATTTTTGTGGATCTGATTTAAAAATTAATTAAAACTTGGCAAAAATCTATCGTATGTAATAGTACTTGAAAATAAAGCAGGCGAAATCCACATTAAAAGCGTATAATTTTGAACCTCGGGCGTTGTTAATGTAATGTATTGGGCTTAAAAATCAGTGGCGTGGTTAAAATTAAGCCTTGGGAAAATAGTTTCTGGGTAATTGAAATACTAATTTAAGTTAGGCCAAAACTAACATTTGGTTTCGTCTGGCAGGATAAAATCTTTATGCTGGTAGTTTTGGACGAAACAACTTAAAATAATAATGAATGTCGGTCAACCCCATTTGAGTCTTCCACCTCGAAGCTCGAAATTGGAAGTAGTATTTTTGTACGCCATTGCTTTGTGAAACGGTAATCCAATATACTTTACGCTTTATTAGAAACAGAATCCAAAGAGTACTCCAGGCTCATCAAGCGTATGCACATAAGGCCCTACAGGAAATTTGCTAAGAAAACCACGAACTGAAATTGAATCGTTTTGGTAAAATAGATAACGTTCATGAAATGTGATACTTTTTGTGAGTAAAGCAAACACACATTTTCAAGAAAATGTTGTAGATAACAGGATTAGACACATAAGAGCAAAATATTTTGCGTTCCAATAATTTTAACAAGGTGAGACTTGAAAAATATATTAGGTCGAGGTATCTTATCGTTATCTAGCAGCTGCAGTGTACATTGCGACGCCTGGGGTGAGTGACACATCAAGATACAACGAGGAAATAAAGCAGGGGTTCTTATTCGTTTGACGTCTTCCAATGTTTTTCTATTGTTTTTTTCAGTTTTTAATAATCACGAGTTCCGCTTCTCATTATAGAAATTCTCCAAGTTAAAATGCCAGAAGTGGGATATCATCATCTCTTTTGAAATTTTAAGCTCACAGCTTTGTTGATTCCACTGATTAACTTACAAATTTTTTCTTTAATTAAATCTCAAGTTTAGAAAATCTCTCGACATTCTCATTAGTGCGTTTACACAAAGTCATCTTGGTAGGCATAGTACATAAATTTCAGGAATTTGAGGAAACATCAAACAATGGTATTATAATTGTCTCATGTAGAGTTAAGTATATGAGGAAATTTTAGAGCCGACGGTTCACGTCGCTTCCGGAGAAATTCTCGCTTTCCGGTGAGCTTGCAATGTCATCATAAACCATGACGCCTTTTACTTTTGCCCTTTGTGCCGTAATTTAATTTTGAAAGCGCTTTTCAGTTCTAAAGTGATACCTTTTGATGTTGACGTTAACTATAAATTAGGTAAGATGATGAAAAGAAATTGACACTCCAAAAAAGAAATTTTTACTTTGAACGCGGTTATTATTTTTAAAAATCATTTTCCTTTCGTATTTTCTCTAACTACTACAAAGTCGTAATCGGAAATCCATTTGGAAAGGTGGATAAATTACACAAATTTGAGAAAGATGGAACGGTATTAGTCCTGTAATTGATTACCAGGATCTGTTTGAATTGGGTCCATTTATTAGGCATCAAGAAGAATTAAACCTGGAGGCTTTGATTTTCAAATTTACCTCAACTACAATAATCGTTAATTTTAAATTTGATTGGAGAAGCGATTTTATTACTCTCGTTTCTTTTGGGGAAACGAAACCTTCGGGAACTTTAACTCGGCGGGCTTGACGCTATAAACCAATAATAACATTTGATTTCTTTTTTAAAACCATTCGAGTGGTTTTGAATTAAATTCTCCTATTGAGACGTTCGATTTTTGCTAATGTAGGCAAATGATAAAAATTTAATATGATGATAATCTTCTAGAATGAGAGACGCCAGTTTGGGTTGAACATCGTCGCGACGCTGCCAGACAGATATAAATAGCTACAGGAATTCCTCTTACTGCTGGCTGACTATGCTATCTTTAGCAGCGTTACCCCCTGCGAACTCGCAAGTATTAGCATTTTACGAGTTTGTTTATTTTAATAAAATTGAAAACGTTACAATTTAAATATTTACGCTAAAATGGAAAGCGAGCCCCCAATCAAGCTGATTCGAAGAAAGAGCTTTTTCTTATTGCTAGAAAAAATTTTCCAGCTATTGGATTTTTTGAAGAAAAAGTAAAATTGAGGACTTTCACTAATGAGAATTTAGTTTTATACAATAAAATGTAAGCTCGGAGATAATCCCAATTGCTGGTTCAACTGCTGACTGCGTGCTTTGTTTAAGGAGCTTATGTAAAGCTTTCTTTTAATGGTATATTAAGTCTACCCGCGTCCGCAAACCCATTATAGTTATATGTGAGTTTTGTAATTAGAGTAAAAAAAGCTGCTAAAGTCTAATCGTTTTTTTAACAACTTTCTAACTTTTAAAATGCTTGAGATGAATTTTAAAGTTTTGAAATTACTTCTTCTAGAATTCGTAAATTAATAATTACTTTTATGGTAATGTTTGATCAGGATCGCATAAAATTTTATTTGTTGTTGCAGAATTTAGCAGTTTCAAATTGAACTTCTAAATTTTGCCGTTAGATCTCGTAACGTGCTGGAAAGTCTTCATCACTTTCCTTACACCGAAATCCAAAAGTACTTCATTCATGACATTTTTTCTTCTCTAGTTTAATAATTAGATACCTAAGTGTAATTAGTCAATTTTTTCTAGATGATTTGAAAAGAGGAACGAAATGACGGCATTCCGAAGTAGTGTTAATTTTGATATCTACATGGACTGTGATAGCATTGCGGCATCCACTGAAGAAATTCTTTGGTCAGATGATGATACCGTTGTTGCAGAACAAGAATTAGTATGGCAAGAAGGTAAGTTATGCTCAATTACGACGTAGTAATACATAAGTGCTTCATAAATTGTAAATATGTATTATACTTTTTCAAGAGCAAAGGTAAATGAACCAATTATATTCCGTCTATTGTGCTTAAGTCTTGGTGTGTTATTGATGATAGAACAATTTTCTTCAAGTCACACTTTTTATTGGATTGGGGCTGGATAACTACCGTTTTCAAAATATAACCGTGGTTTATTTTATGTGTAGGTTTTCCTGTTTTTGTAGTTTTAAGTTTCCTTAAATTGGTTAATAAATTTTGATGCTATTTTAGAATAAGAAAGTCAATATACTCTGCTTTTTATAAACCAAATTTCTTTTTAATTCTATCTTCAGACAATATTTATAGTATTTTGTTTTTATAAAATTTTTCTAATATATTTATAAAATTACCCACTTTTCCATTCAAAAATATGACTTGGAAATTTTTTTTCTTCTCTTTTGGCCTTCGTATTTTGGGTTCTACTAGACGTAGTACATGGTTCACTATTTAGTTCTTCCTTGCATATTTGGCAGTAATAAAATTTTATTCGAAAAACATTGATACTTTCTTGACATTGATAGTGCAAATATCAGATTTTACCAAAATTTTGGTAAATGAGAGTTCTAACAGCTGTACCAATAGATAATTCAATATTTTTCTTGCCCCGCTGATCTGCGATGTTAGGATAGACAGACCAACTAAGGCAGGCATGTCAAACACGCGGCCCGCCTACAAGTTCTCTGCGGCCCGCCAGCTCAATAAATTCAACCAAATTTTGAAAATGTGGTTCATGATAAGTGACTGATAATGTTTTTTTTTTGATAATGCGAAAAATAAAAAGAAAAATTGTCCAGGAGCCAGTCTTCCAAATAAAACAAAGAAGAAAAAAAGATGAATTGATTTTATGCAAAAAAACAAAATTCAGAAAAATGTGGAGTTTACACAATGTTTGATTCCAAAAATCAAGTAAAGAGACGCGCAAAACACACAACATACCAAGTAAAATTTAAGATACCCTGAAGGAATGCAATAGGACAATTTAAAACAAAATAAAATAACATAACGCTAACTTTGAAATTAGAACGTTTATATGCTTGGCTATGTACAAGATGATGCTAATCATATTTTTCACTTTAACGTAAAATGTAAAATAAAATCGCCAAACGTTGTTAATAAATATAAAAATTTATTAAGGGAAAACTCCAAACAAAAACAAGAGCATATGCAAGGCTATGAGGGGTGCAAACATTCCTATTGTCCTATTTTTGTCTTATTTTAAGTCCAAAAATAAGTAATCGCGTTAGTCAAGACTGAGGAGGCGATAAGCTATGATATATTCATCATTATTGGTTAGCCAATTACCAACCGTTGCTCTGTTAGAGGAGAGGGTAAAATATAATTGCAATATTAGTTACGGCACTGCTTGAAACTCCAGTAACCTACTTTCTTTGCGTTCATACCTTTAGGTACCTCAAAAGTTGGGCATCAAGTTTAAAGGCGGCAATACTTTCGAAAGCACTTCCAAGTTAATGATCATTAAGAATCCTTTCAAACTTAATTTCACAAATCTGATGCACATATTATAACAAATACTTAAATACAATGATGCCATGATATTTACTCATCTATTATTTAAGCTGGATATAAATCTTAAGATAGGAAGAGAAATGAAGAAATAAGAATAGAGTTGTAGATTGATAAACTTAATAAAAGAATAGAATCGGTTGAAATGGAGTGACAATCTAGACAGAATGACAAACGAAAAAATACCTCTCAAATCATGGGATTAAAAGTAAAGAAAAACAAGATATTTGAAAGCTGAGAAAAAGATGGACGCCGGAATAGATCACATAAACCTAATTTTTTGGCGAAAGACGTCCAAAGCATAAGATGTCAAGTTAGTTGACTTCTTCTTCTTCTTATGGTGCTATCTTTTAACAGAGGTTAGTAACTATCACTTCAAACTCTTCTTGTTCTGTTCCATGTGTATTAGTTTTTTGGCTTCACGGATGTCAAACCATTGCTGCAAATTCTTTAACTACAAGAAACGCTTTCGACCCAGTCTTTTTTATCTTCGATCTTGCCTTCCATTATCAACTATAACAGAGAATTTTTTTCTGTTCGAATCTGGGTAAAGTAAAAACTTTATTCTGGCCGTCTCTCTGGTCTTCCAGGTTGAGAAGTTGAGGAGTTGGGCTAGCTCTTCATCACCTGTAAAGAAGACAGAAAAGCTCATTAAACCATAACCAAGCTTCTGACAGTGATTCTTGGCCAATGGGAATGGATAAACAGTTCTAGCTATAGCTTGATGTATTGTGGTGTATTTACTTACATTGAAATGTATTAAAGCAGTCCTAAACATGTATAATCTAATCTTTGTCGTAAAAATATTCAAGAATCTCTTATTTAAAAAAAAGTGTCCAAGACTATAGTATAAAAATGCATTTTAATGAGGTTACACAAAAATGAGAAAATAGATCAAGAGGAAATTTTTTTTTTAATACCCAAAAGCTTTATTTTTGCCCTTATGTCCCTCTTTAGCCAAAATTATATATTATGTTTTATCTTACGTTAGTGGTCCTCGACCCATTTTTCGACATATTTCCTGAGTTGGTTTTGTAATTCTCAGAGGAAGAAGGAGTAAAAGTGTGCATTAGCATAAATAAAAGCTTATGAAAGTATAATTGATTTTCTAGATAATTATCTACATTTTTCAGGTTATGATCTTGTCACTTATTTCGGCCATGTCGGGTTAGAAATCTCCCAATACAGATCTTCTCATTGAAGTCAACGGCGCGGCGTACGGTAATAAAGTACAAGTTCAGCTGTTTCTTTCTCCTCCTCTGACATGCAGAGTCATCTGCATACCCCAATCGTGTGTACGTGTTTATTTAATCTGCTTTGTCCAGTTAAAATCCCTGCAATTGCCATCAGATTGACTCTAGATAGCTTCAGATAGTATCTTGCATACTTCCATGAAGGCGCACGTATTGCAACTCTTGCATTCTATTCTTTGTACCCATCTGCAAATGTGCATCTCCGGGGTACATTGTTTGAGGAGAGTGTCCAAAGCCGGCCTTTGGGCTTTGGAGAAGACTTTTAGAGCCGTTTTTTGCCTTACGTAGCTTATTATTCATCCTGAGAACATAGTCTCAATATATTATAGTGTACATTAATTTGATCATTTCAGCGCGCCAGGAGATTCTTACAAAATTTCGTGACCGGGGTAAAAATCTTACCTGCTACACTGAAAATATTTTAAAATGTTAAATTATTAACTCGTTATTAAAAAACTCGACGACGGATGAAATAATCATCTGAAAGCTCAATAAATTTTTTAATTGATTTTTAATTTTTTAATAACTCGATATTTTAAAGTTTTAATATAATTTAATATCAACGAGTTAATAATTTAATATCTTGAAAATATTCTACTGTAGGTAGAATATTCGACTACAATATTGCAATTCTATGTAATCCCAATATTGATTATCTATATTGGGACAATATTGATTACATATTTATATTATATTGAAACATATTTTATATTATAAAGATGTAGCAAATTAGTTTTTCAGTTGTAAAAGTTAAAATTATATTCAAGAAACATGTTATATTTATTTATTTCCTAAAACAATTTAAACCTTTTTATTTTATTCAAGTGTATTAATTCAAGTTCAATTTTTGACCTATAAATAAAACTCCGTTTGTTCAATCATTCTTCATTTTTTTCAAGCAAATCAACACTTATTTTTTAATACGTCCCAACTATTTTAAGTACTATTCATTTCAACTTCCATCGCACCTTTTACGCCACCCCTCAATAATACTCGAGAAACATTGTTGATGACATTTTTTATTCTGGCAGCACGTGCTAAGTAAAAACATGTTGGAATAGGCACGTTACCGGAGGTTGAAAAAATCAACATGTGTGTTAGGTACCAAAATAAAATCAAGAGAAATTGAGATTTAGTAAACAAAGCAGTAAAAGTATAGAAATAGCACAGGTAATTTTGCCTCAATCAATTGAAGTATAAATAAGACAAAAATTGTGTTTAAAATGACATTTTTGCAAGGCATTTACCTATTGTAAATGTGGTGTGATATCTTTATTTATTTTTTAATTACAAGTTTAACGGCGACAGACAAAGTCTTTTCAACAAAGTCCAAGGCAGGCAAAGTACTACCGCATTTCATCACAACGACATTAAAATAAAACTGTAACCTAATGATTGTAGCAACAAAATGAGATGTTTAATTGCCGTTTGAAGAAAAAATTAAACAAATATTTTAATTACTATAATTAAATAGTAATTGATTGTTTCTAAACATAAAAATTAAGAGGAATTAAAAATAATATTTTGAACTAACGAATCAAGATTTTTAATTATTATTTACTAGTATTGTAATCAATTTTTCAAGCACTTCCAAATGAGCAACCGCTCTAAAATTTGACAAGGTTGTGTATTTAATTTTATAAAAAATAATTTTTGTTGCATAAAAGTCCACTTTAGCAAAAGAGAAATACTTGTTGCTGATATAATTTTCTACAACTTTTGTCTGACTCGCTTTTTATACTCCGAAGTAGAGCAGATATTTCTATAAATGTGATTTTCTTACGATTTCTTTCTTTTATTTATTTTTTGTGAAGCTTTAAAAAGTTTGTGTGAGTTGTAGCATGCACAAACCGCATTGAGATACGAACTCGGGCATTTGCGTCAATAACCAGGTCTCACCCAGCGACACTAAGCATTTCTGCATTTTAAATTTGATATCATTGTGAAGCACTTCCTTCTTAAAAGTACAGTAAAATTTATTATGCCAGAACGTATCTTCAATAACTGCTACACATTCAAAAGCAGTTGGAAATTTTAACAAATCGATACCTCATGACATGTTAAATATCGCCGTTTACAGCTATGTGCTTCTTTATATAATTTTTTTTAATTTACTCGTTTATTTTGCATACGTACGTACTGTTTACAAAAAAATAATTTATTGCATATTTTATGTAACAAACCGGCTTACCTACTTCGGCACCAATAAATTTTCCCATTTTCATGTAATTTTAGTATATTTTACTAATTATGATTGCAAATTGATCCAGCTTTTTTAAACTACAAATTAGCGCTAAATCAGGCGTGCAAGTAATATGGAGAAAGTAAATTTCATTTTTTAAACTTAAACAAGTTTTTTTTTAATAAATATTGCACCTTTATGATGCAAATAAATATTAAAGCGATTATAATCAAAAATTCTTTAATAAGTTTAAGCAGATAAAGTAAAATTAAGGAGTTTGTGCAATTCGGCACGGGTAATAAACAAAAATGTTGAAAGGTTGTATTCGAATTTATCGTACAATTACAAATTGTAGGCCAATTATTATCGGTATGAAAGAATAAGAAATAAATTATCAGAATTACATTGCTGTTTTTAAAAGCACTTTATGTATTATAATAATTGATCATTTATTATAACGTCGACTTCCGACAACTATTTCTTTTACAAATAAATTTATAAAATTCTTACAATATTATCAATTATTTGCCATTATTGTAGGTTTTCATTAAAACTCTCTTGGGACCCTGGGAGAGAAATATAAGTTAATAGTGCAATTCCAGACATTTTCACTTATAATAAAGCATAATTTATTTCAATTAATTTAAAAAATAAATTAAATACGTCGATAATTTACAATACTGGCAAGAAATATGGGCAATACCAAAAAGATTTATAAATTGTTGTGCCGAACAGTTTAAATGATAAACATCACGATATATTAATAATAACCATCATTATCGATTTTATCGAGACATTAATATGAAAAGCTGTTATTACGTTAAAATACAAATTAAAACATTGTAGAGATCTCGTTTTTATTTTATTTTTGGCACACGAAAGTGTTACATCATTAAGAATTTGCATTATTTTATTGTCTAAAAATTTGATTTTCCACTGTTTTGCCCAAATCAATTTATGGATGAATACTTTGTTTTACCTTCTTCTATAACCTATAGAAATCAAAAGACATTTTTCCCAAAAAAAACTAGCAAATGTATTAAAAGAGCTGAGAACTGATAACATTTTGGTTCAAAACCTTTATTGACGCGCACGAATTCTTTACTCAGACTCAGTTCAGGAGCTCAGAAAAATAATGAAAAATCTTTGATTATGCTGAAAGTGTAATTTGTTAATAAAATGGTAGTAAAGGTAAACAGATAATAATTATTATTATTATTAATTTTTAAAAAACATTTTATTTGTTACATGTTAATTTAATTTGGAGATACGTTTTTTAACGAGGTGCTCCTGTTTTGTATTCAATTATTAATGCAGGTACACCCGGCGCTGTGCGTTCGGCTATACCTGCAACAATGAAAAAAAAATTTTATTTAATAAAGTTCTGTTCAATATCAATTATTACATTATAAGATTGTATTTTTGTTTTCATAATTGGAATAGCCACACACAGCCGTGGAGTGATGTGACCGCTGGTTGAGTACAGAGCGGAAATTCAGGGTTCAAATTGCAGACTAGACAGAATTTCTTAGCTCGGCCTTCCAGTGGGCATCCACACGCTATGGCGAAATCGATTTAGAGTATCGAAGAAAAGAAAACGAGAAGTGATTCACCTAGGTAAATAAATACCTAATAGTCACCATAGAAATTAAATACTTTTTTTAAATTTTATTAAAAAGAAAGAATCTGTAATTCCACACACAAAAACATCCTTTATATTTTTTTTAATTCATAAAATTGAAATAATAAAAATTGTAGAGCACACAAAATCAACGAATCAAAAGTTACTTTTGGTCGCTGGGTCGTTGTACAAAGCTCTGATTTTATATTTTATTTTTTCATTTCCATAAAAATAATAATTTTTCTGTGCTTGAAAGTTTTGCTTATTTAGCAAACTAAACCAATTATTACAATAAAATAATTTTTATTTCAAAATTCTATTCATTTTAGGCAATTTGACTTTGAAATTTTCAGAAATTTTTCTGTGGGTGGAAAAAATCTTATGTACGGCTTTGCGTATGATTATAATGTAAAAATGTGTGTACAATCCAAGCAAAAACTTTGAAGTAAAACTTGCCGCAATGACAGAAAAATTGCTTTTTTTACTTTAATTAAATTTCAAAGACGTTTTTGTTACTTTTAATAAAAAATTAATATCTTTATTGAAAAGCTGAAAATTTTTTACAAAAAGCTGTAGGTACCTACTGTTTATATTATTATAAAAAATATTTCTACTTTAAAAAAATTAACAGAAAAGTTGCAATAAAACAATTGTTAAAATTCAAAAAATCATTGCTAAACCAAGCTACGCTAAAGTAAAAAAAAATTTATTTAGTGGAATGAACTAATAATAAAAATTATATTATTAAAAAAATAACTACGGAACCTACATATTTTTGATTTCAATTTTTGAGCATTTTTTTTATGAAGAATAACAATTTTTGGATATCACTAGAAAAAAATATCCCTTTTAAAAATTGTCGAATTTATAATTTTGAGATCCGGATTTAAAATTTGGAAACTGGAAAGCCCCAAAAAATATATAAAATTGCTCGATATACGGTAATATAATTAGAAATATAAAATTAATAAATAAAAATAAAATTTAAGTCTTTAGAATTTTTAATCCAAGAGTAGGTATAAAAATAAACATATCAAACAATTTTTTTTTCAAATTACGAAAAGTAAGTCAGTCCGACAGAGATAACAAAATATTAATATTTGCTTGTAAAATTACAATAATTATTGAACAATGTCTTTTTTTCATAAAGGGAGCACGAAAGTTTTTAAAGATGGTAAGATCGTTTGCAGAATTTTGTTTAGGAAAATTTGCTAATTCCTTCATAGAAAAAAATAAAAAAAGCGTTGCATGTAAAAACTTTTTAATTTGAAAAGCAGAAGATTACTATTTTGGGGGATTTTACGTGCCCCCCTCGTGTCAATCAGTGCTCCTTTTCTTGAAAGTTGTATGTCTAAACCTTAAAATAATTTTAAAATATAGTGCTGATATTATATATTGATATTAACTTTATATTATCAGATTTACTAACATGCGCGTAGGAATCGTGAGTGGGGGGGGGGGGGGGCAGAGAGCAATGGTTTTTTCAAAATATTCAAATCAGCTCTAAAAATTAAGAGCTTGTCTGTAAAGAATGTTTCCAAATTTTTCTGAATTTTTGACCACTCCAAATGACTTTTGTTGGATTAAATCTACAATTATTAAATTTTCTACGACATCTTACTGTTTATTATGTGCTTTAAGAAGTGTGAGGCTAAAGCCCGAGTTATGACATGTATTATTGGAAATACGCAAACTGAGCTATGTTAAACAAGGAGCAAAAGTTCAAGACCGAAGACCTATAGCTATGAAGAATGTTCAGATTCCAAATATAGAATTTTTATGCATAAATCAGATTTAGCTACCCCCCCCCCTTCCCGGTCAGACTTAGTCACGTTTTGTGACTCCTTCCAGGCATGGACTACATAAATTTACACTTTTTTTTTCTGTTGAATATGCAAATCTGATATGATCATGCGCATAACATAATTTCCCCTTTTGATAAATTCAACATTCTTCTATAATTGGCTTTGCTAATAAAAGGCAATTTTTTTGAATGGGCAATTAATCTTGTTGATCCATTTATGCGCGTCTTTAATTTTGATAGAGATAGAACTTGATAAAGGTGAAGACATCATCTTTTATGTTTGCTTTGTCGTTTCTTTGAGGACATGTCCTTGTTTTTGATGTCTATGCAGAAATAATGACAGTATCGTAAAATTGCACACATTTTACATTTATTTTTAATATTGATACATTTTTCGTAATTGCATTTGGATATAACAACAAATTTGTTTTAGTAAACAGCGTGAATCTCGTTAATCTATTCATGCGTGTCCTCAATTTTATAATAAAGTGAAAAATTTTCAAACACATTTTTTTACTACAGAAAGGCTCATAGTTCTCTAACAACGTCGATGCCATGATGCATAGTCAGATAAATCGCTCGTCAGTGTCACTTGGTAAAAGAAAATGTAGCCTCTTACCTTTAACAGACCGACAGACAATTGCCCTCTTCCCTCTCTCTTGAGCTTATAAACAAAACGTTTTTGTGGTCTTATTTGTTTCAAAATGTTCTTTTTACCAGGCAAAACATAAAAATTTACTACATAAGTAATGCCAAGATGGAAATTATAGTTTTTTTACAATTTACTATAGTGGCTCTTTCAATATTTTAGACATTTTAGAATAGATTTTAAATATCTGCTGATTTTCAAATAATTAGATATTTATTATTGTAAATCTTGTTTTTTTTATTGAATCGCAATTAAAATCACCTATTCTTATGGAGCACACAACGTTGGTACAATATTGGGCCAATATCGAAAGGTGAACATTTTCCAATATTGCTGCAATATTATTTTCTAATATTGTCGAAATATTGGCCCAATATTAAAAAACAATATTAGTTATCAATATTGGTGCAATATTACATCAAGCTCCAGCCAACATTGGTGCAATATTGATTTTCTATATTGCTCCAATATTGGAAAACAATATTAGACCAATATTGGCTGAATCTTGCAATATTACGCCTAAATCCAACATAGATTGCACCAATATTTTGGTGCAATATTGCCCCAATATTGCACCAAAACTGTGTGCGACGTAGCAATGGGTTAAAATCAAAGCAAATTTCAACTTGTAGATTATTAGTCTACCCTGTGCCCATTTTAAAACTAACCTGTACATCGGAATCGCCAGAGGCAGAGGTGGGTAAAAATTTGTCGAGCTACACAAATGAACTCTTTAGCTTCAGATCGTCAACCGTACCAAAAATTGACTTAAAAGTGAAATTTATATTTTCAGCTCATAAAAATATTTTTTTCTATGATTTAAAAACAGTTTATTTTGATTGGCGCTTGTCAGCTTTCTACCAAAGCATGGCAAAACCCCAGTTAATTGTGAACGCCGCTTTACATGACGAGCAGACAGAAAAATTGACAGCTAACAGAACATTAGCAAAACAATACTAATCAAAAATATAAAGTCGTGGCAAAACAGCAATAGCAAATGTAAAAATTTTAGACCTAGGGTTGAATTGACTATCATTCTCTATTACTCCCTTATACACGCCAAATTTTCAAACCTTTTATCACCGCATCTTTTCATCGAAATTTTATTTCCTTATCCTTCGTTTCCTATAGGTTATCCCTTCAAAATCATTCTTACACTTGTCATCCTTTCAATATAATGTCCGTCCAGTCATCTCCTCAGATTTGCACTCAGTTTGTTTGTTGAGATAGAAAATTTTGTTCTTCTGAGTGTGCATTTCCTGGTAAACTTTTTATTAATTCAAAACTTGTTCTATTTTGAAATTTTCCCAGAACTAATTTTAATTTCCTTCGTTAACCATATTCGTGTGATAAAATTGGAATCCAACTTAAATTAATAATCAAAGTTAGAAAATTAGATATGGCTTCAAATATGTTTCATATTATGTAGCTGGTTCAAATTACAAATTGCTTAGTTACAATTCTGAGTGATGTTTTAATTAACGCCTTTTCAAGAGTGTAGCACAACTTGCAGTTTAAAACGAATTTCTACAGGAAACGTTTGAACACAATCACATCATCTATCGATTTCTAATTTTGAAAATTTGAGTTCGCCGTTATGTTAACTTAAAATAGTACAGTTGCAATTAGAATCGTTTACATAAGAGAATAACCTAGGAAACTCAAAGTAATTATAGGTATTAAAGAGGCAATTTTAAAGCAGCAAAACTAATCGTAACTGTCAGCGTTTTCTTGATTAAGTTTTGAAGCTTTCTGAGACTTTAAAGCTCTTACAGATTATTTTCTTCACCCAAAGTGTCAGTTTAATTAAAATAATCTTTTGTAGTATTTTTAATTTCTTAACCTGTCTAACTTTAATTCGGTTAAAAAGGTTCCAATTTTTCTTAGATTTTCTTTACACGAACGTCGATTACTAGATCCTGACATAAAAATCAACTTTTAATCTTTTTTGTAACTTTCCATCGTTTCTCCTTGATTAAGCACACATTAAATTAATGCAAGTTCATTGGGCGAATTAAACTGGAATGATTCCAAACGATTAAATTTTTTATAATTTGTAATTTTACTTTAATGATAATGGCTCATAATAACACAAAATATTCAAGTTGTTACATAAGATATAAAAATTAAATTAAGTGTTTGTGTGTATGAAACCGGGCAAACTGTTGATTTTTCCTTTTTCTACAATTTGTTTTATGGTATAATTATCATTAAATAAAACGTTCATTAAAATTTATTTCAAAACGGTGATTTCATAACTAAATTTTTAATAATTTTTTTTAAATAACACCGCACTGCGCTAGAAATACAAAATTTGTTTTCTTGGTTTTCACGAATCCTACATTAACATTTGTTTGTTTTGTACCTACAGTAAAAAATTATTATAAAAGTTGAAAAAATTAAAAGCTTTACCTAACCGTCAACACAAACATTTTCAATTTTTTGTATCTTTATTTTTGCGTTAGGGAGGATACAAACTTACATTTTCTTATTTTTTTGCGTAACAATTTATTATTACTACATTACGTGTAAATTTGATTTTTATCGTATAATTTATCAAAATTACTGGCTAAAATCGAGCATAGTGGAAGCAACTAACGCGTAGGTTTGTAACCACCCTAGCGTGGACTTTTTTTTTACCGCAGGACATAAAATTGAGGAAAATAGACAAGTTTCTAAAATTCTTCGAGACGCAGTTTTCTTTTCAAGCTTACATGTTAACTGATTTTAGTAGCTTTAAAGATACAATCTTGTAATTTCTAAAGGTGGTAGTAATAAAAACTTTACTTTATTAAAAAGTGTTGATACTTAAAAAGTACTTTAATATAAAAGTCGTTTATAAATTTTTGTGTACAACCGTAAATGTCAATAGATTTAGTTTTATCCTGTATTTTAACGTGGTTTTACATAAACTACATCGTTACACTTTTTTAATTTATTTTTTCATTCAACGGGATTAACTTTATAATTTTATTTAATGGACTATCCTTTCTCCGAAAATATTGCAAATTTTACTCCCGTGATTATCGCGGTTCACTATATACGGGGTGTTTCAAAATGACGTGCCCGAATTTTTGCATTATGAATCCGTAGTCCTGGGACTGTGCTTTATGTTTTAGCAGACCTGCACAGAGAGAAGACTACGACAAGTTTTTTAAATTTCATCCTAATTTGAAAATAGTACGTAAATTAAAAGCAAAATGCTTGTACCAGGAATGGAAAATAGAAAGTGATAAGAAAAAAATTTAGTCATTTTCTTTCCTAATGCTAAGTATTAAAGCCTCTTCTATTTGCAAAAATTTAAAGATTTGTCTGTTAAGCAAAGACTCTTACAGTGTAACATAATTTGGTATTAGTATTTTGACACAAAAATGAATTTCATCATGCAGTTATTTCATAATAATCAGAATGTAGCAAAAAATGTAAAAAATAAACAACATAAAACATATTACTAGTAGATGGGCTATGCGGAACAGGAGCAAGTATTTTTTGTACGTAATATTTAATCTGCGATCTAATTGCCATAATTATCAGGTTTTTAATTGCAAATTTCCGGTAACCCAAATTAAGAGCCTATCAGCCCACGCGGGGGCTGATAGGGCAAACTAACAGCTTCTAAACCAAAAAGTTGAAGTTCATATGACTTCATGTGGAATTTCTATATAACCCACTTTTACAGAGTTCCTGAAAGGGACCTTTTAATGATTCTAATGTCGGTGGAATTTCATACTTTATTTTTCTTATCCCAACGTAGGGTATCCACTCAAGGCAACCATAGATGAAATATAGAAATTACTACCCTTTACTGTACTTCTTTGTTATTACATAATTTGCTTTCAGATACGACGCTTGTCGTCAAATTGCATTTAATATTGTAGTAATTGTTTGGTCTTTGGCCTCACCTTGAGTTGATTCTAACGATATATAAAACTGCAATTTATTTGGTCATTGATTTCATCTTGCATAATAGCAATTTATTTTCTCAATATAGGATTATTATTTTGGTAATGCTGCAATTTGCGACTTTAGAAATTTAGTTGGTTGATTAGTTAACATTTAGTTCAGTTTCCGCTAATTTCATAAAACTTTTAATAAGTCGTTAGACATAATGTGCCAGGTTTCTATTGATGAGCTAAACGTTTTATGAAACTCGAAATAAGTGAATAAAGATTGTAAATATTAGAAGCAGAACTCAAAAGTTTGTTATGCGCTTTTGGGGGATCGTTACGTAACCCGGACTACAAATGAAAAAATTTCCATTATGCAGAATTATAGAAAATGATCTAAAAAGCGATAATAATTCAAAAATTTTGAGAATCTTTGCAAATAGGGGTTATATTTTCTTAAAAACTATAAAATTACATGAAATGGTATTTTGACTAAAATAATAAAGTTATCAGCGCTTACCTCAACCGAAAGTGAGCCTTAGAATTTCAGTTATTAAATCAATCTCTTTTTTGGCTCTTTTTTCACGTTTTCTAACACTAACCAAAGCACGAGCAGTGGATCTCTCTTCTTTTCGGTAAATTAAAATCCAAAAATACCCCTAAATAATGATTTTTGCTTGACGTTAACGCTACCATGATACATATACTATTGCTTGTCTTGCATTCTGTTTGACGCGCCTAGTCTAAAGTCCAGCTGAATCCACACAAACGTATAATAGAATGCAGTTAATACGGTCGCTTTTTGTGCAGATATTGAAAACTTTAATATCGATTTTCTGTTAAGTCTTTTTTAATCTTCTTCATCTTAGTTTATGCCTTAAGGCCTGTTATTTACATCAGCTTCTTGTGATATGGATTGCCAGCTTTCGTTCCATCTCTTTGATGGTCTTCTAGGTAGTCGTTTTCCATAAACAGTTTTCTCATATCTGACTATTTGGACAAGTCTATTGTTGCTCATGCAATTGACGTGTTTGTTCTATTCTTTTCCTCGTTGTTTTTCGTTTTCTTTAATAAATATTTTGGAATATTGCTTCGGAAAGTTGGGTCATTTTCAGATACTGGTCGAGTGGTCACCACCACAATTTGCGAAAGCTAAAGGTGTGTCTTACGATTTGGTGTAAGCGAATGTCAAGTGGGGTGCTGCGCATTTCGCACAACTTAGGCCAAAATTATTTTCGTCTGTTACCAAATAATTTTCAAGAAATTTCAAAATTTAGCTGATCTAAATATTTTGTGCTTTTTTTGCACTTATTTGTGCAAGTTTTATTTTTGTTTGTACTACTCAAATAGTTTTTGAAACTTTTGAGAAAGACGCTCACGCGCATGATTGGATTAATGGGAGTTTAGTAAACCCCTACAGGACCAAATTCAAAATAATTGTTTGTATTTGATTTCTGCCTGTTTATGCAAGTTTTATTTTCGTTTGTATCCAAATAGATTTTAAAAAATTTCAGAAATTAGATGAAGGGAGGGCGGCGCGGCGCTGAGACATGACTTTTTGATATTTCGAATTTTGAATTCAAGATAATACAGATCATTTGTGCAATTATTATTTTCGTTTGAACTCAAATAGTTCTTGAATTATGTCGAACTATTTTGAATCAAAAATTCAAAATTTTGAAGAAGCGTGTCATAGATAATTTTTGAAATATCTCAAAAACTATTTGAGTAGGTACAACCAAAAATAATAATTGCGAAAACAAACATAGATGAAGCACAAAAAATCTACTATTTTGATTCCGAAATGGAAAATTTCAAAACGGAAACTTGAAAAATAGCTCTAGCCCCCCTTCCTCCCTAAGAATATAACAATTAAAATATAATTAGAATTTACATAAAATATAAGAATTTTTTAATTGGTTATGATAAT
The DNA here is from genome assembly GCA_905340355.1 of Rhagonycha fulva. Classification (NCBI taxonomy): domain Eukaryota; kingdom Metazoa; phylum Arthropoda; class Insecta; order Coleoptera; family Cantharidae; genus Rhagonycha; species Rhagonycha fulva. Next base: position 46,224,988 of record HG996556.1, read on the forward strand.
GGGTTAACACTTTAATTACGTTAATCAGCAATTTCATACCAAAAAAACACGGGATTTGTGACATAAGAAAGACTTGAAGATATAATATTTATGAAAGAAAACACAACGGAATCTGATAAAAACCATATATGTATCTAAATTCCTCCATATCTAAAGCGTTTTAGATATCGACACCCCCAAGGAACAAAGCCGTAACTCAAGTTAAGTCAAATTTGAGTTATGAGTACCACTGTATTCCTGAGAAAAATACCTTTCTTTTATGTTAAAAAAATTTTTCTCTACGAGCCATAATACCAGAGATAATGAGTAAAAAGAAGTTTTATCTCAAAGTTATTTTTCATTTTTTTCCAATTGGGCAGTAACAAAGGCGGTATTTAAATTACATTTTTTTACAACTTAGCATTTCTGATTATGTTAGGGGGTTAAAGTTGTTGTGTCGTCGTTAAAAATGTCAGTTGCGTCGTTGTTTTTTTTTTACTTTTATGTTTTTCTTTAAAATTTTCAAATAGCTCTGTTGAAAAATATGTAAAAATGAGTTATGTCTTTGTTCCTTGGGGGTGTCAATATGGAGGAATTTTGTATATCGATTAATTTAGCTAATAATTGATTTTAAACTTTGGTATTTTTATGCAATTTTGACCTCTATTTACGCATTCTGTTAGCGGTACGTGCTTGGAGAAGTACAGTAATGATCAGTAGGAGGAAGAAGTTTCATCGAACTTTCACTATGTAAATTTTACGAAAAAAGTAGTAACAACCATCTCGTTCTTAAAAGTACCTTTTCCAAGGTTGGGAGGACCCCAAGGATATTGAAAACAAAGTTATATCTAACTCTTTAAATTAGCAACTTTTTCGAGTTAGAAGACCCTTAGAGATATTATTAGCTAGTAAGCGTTAGTCAAAATGTCTCAAAACGTTCCGAAGCGACCAGGGGGAGCGTAGGGGCGTTTTCAGTCAATTTTGACAACGCAACTGTATCCGACAATGATTCATCATTGATTAATTAATTTAAAACCTTAAATACTTTACGCAGAGAAGACGTAGAGTCGATTTTGATAATGCTACTGTGCCCCAGTATTCATCATTGAAATATCAATTTCAAACCTTAAATTTAATTAAAATTTCTAAAAACGCGCCTTAAAAAAACAATAAAATTTTCTTTTATTATTTCCAACCAATGAAAGACGTTAATTATAATTAAATTGTAAATCTAGATCGTTTTACCAAGTACCAACCTAAATAAAAACAACAGATTTGCGTTAAAGACGTGCAAAGAGGAAAAATGTTAAATAAAATTTTTTATAATTCAAAAAATATAATTAAATGGCAACAAAAAATAGATTAATGTATTTTAAGTAATTACAAAATACTTAATGTATTTTAATTACAAAACACCTTTTTATTGTATTTAAAATACTATTACAAAAATACATTTAGAAACTCATCGAAATTACAAAATACCAAGTGCCATTGTATTTTAAATACGTATTTTAAATATATGTAGTTGAAATACTGCCCAGTCCTGCTTATGAGTATATTGTATTCAAAGGTGTAACTACCGGGGTTCCAATGGTTCGATCGCACCAGGGCCCGGACACATCCCTGATAAAAAATATGATAAAAGCATATTTTAAAAAATCGTCTGCAAATCTCTTTTCACTAACTTTAATTTATTCTAAAAAAATTTCAAAAATCCTCCGCATAAATAGGGTTCTGGTTATGCGGCTGTCACATTATTATTACACGTTAACTCCATCTTCTTTCTGATAAATACAGTCACCTTATTTTTTAAATTGTTCATCTCCTAGTTACGCCGCTGATTTTGTTATTAATTTACCTCTTAGTTGCTCATGTTTCGCTATAATCGTTTCAACTTTCTTCATAATTTTATGTTCAATTTTATTGTTTTATAATAATTACAATCATTTATTACCTTAACGTATCATATTAATAGGTTAATTAACTTCAGTATTTTATTTCAAGCTGAAATAAATCAAAAACACGCCGATAAGTATACTTTAATCCACCATGAAAAGGGAAGAATTTATCAGAAGTCATTTCCTGCTTTGTTCGTTCGTTTGTTTCCTGAATTTTGAAACTGCCGAAAAACAAAGCTGCAAAATAAGTAGGGCCCGCATTGGCAGTTACTACAGCCCACCTGTGCTTTCATATTTAATTAAAGGTCAGACAAAATTTTACTACCATCTGACGCCCGCAGCTTTCCGATGTGAAGCCCGCACCGTTTTGCAATCTTTGTTTTGTTTTTACTCTCACGTTCCTATTAATCACCTTAAATATGACTCAAGACGGTTCCAATTTTACCAATCGTGCGTGCTTTAAACAATTATAGGAATTGTTGTTCTTGTGTTTACTTTAGCTCCTGTAATTATTACCTTCAATCTTCTCAATTTTTTTATCTGAACTTTTGAATTAATTAACTTCCTGCTGCTTTCTCCGCCATACTGTACCTACTTCGCAAAAACTGAAAACTCTTCATTCTGAAATCCATTAGCCTTCGCTAATAACATTTGTATAATTTATTCCAATTATTTATAACTTGAAGTTAACGTTAATTTTATAATTTCATAACAGCTAGGTTATCAGGATATTAATCGTAGTAGAATGATTCCGGAAACGACATCGGCTTAATTAAACTGAAATTAAACAACAAAAAACAGCATTTCCTTTATGTTATTCGTAGTACATAAGTTTTTTGTAAATAAAAGCCAATGTTATCTATTTGGACGCCAGTAGTGTTTATTAGGTTATCGCTGTAATATGACGTCCGCGTTTGCAGTAAAAAATCCTCAAGACTTTAGGATAGAAAGTAGATTACAAATATTTGATAAGTTTAGAAGATAAAAAACAGAAATCCACGAATTAAAACGAAGCAATAGTTTTTCACAACGGAGGGTTTCTGAAAGTGATACTTTAAACCATCCATGGATCATGGAGCAGAGCAGTGGCTGTCTTGAAAGGAAGACCTTATTTCACGAGCATTATCTCTGAACTAAATCGTGCTGGCGAGGTTGTCTTATTCAGATTTATAAATACGAGTACATTACGCAATTATTTATTATATTGAGTACAATAAATTCACAATTTTCTTGGAGTGGAGGACAACTTCGACGGGCGTCTTCCGTTGCAAGTCCGAGAGGCAGCACTTGACTGTGCGACCAAACTTGTATCAATGTCAGTATTCTTTGAAACGTATCGGTGTGAGAGTTGTAAATGGATCGACGTGAATTAGGTTCACGAAGTGAGTGATTAAAAAAAAAAAGTTTAATCGGTTTTACGTGCAGTTTTGATCGGTAATCTGTGATTAAATTATCCTTCTTGACTAAATTTGGATAAAGTTGACAAATGTAGTTATTTGCTAAAAAGGAGTTTCGCGTACACTTGGGTATACTTGGATGATATTGTTTACATACAAATGTGATAGAATAAAAAAAAAGGAGTTTGATTTGCCATTATAATTGTTGGAATTTAAATTTCGTGACATCGTGTTTACATTTACGTCCTGTCGTTGTATTTAAAGAGGATGCATGTAATAAGCATAATAATCCTATAAAAACGTCAAATTTGCAATATTTCTTTTATGCAAAAATTTAATATACGGGGACTCGAAACAATAAAATTACTTTGTTATTTCAACGATAATGTAATAATATTTATGTGCTTCTATGTTAAATGAAATTTATTGAAAATGCCTTCTGAAAGGATCACCATCGCCGAAGACGATGAACTATCTTCAGGTAACCGTTTATTTTTACTTTTAGTTTTATTTTTAGAAACTTTTCCTATTATGAAATTAAATAGCAAGTTTATTATAAATTAAATAGCTAACATGCTTAAAGTTGAACGAGAGGTTATCTGTTAATGACATTTGCATGTTAAATCTTGTCTGAACTTTTATCAATGAATTATACAAAAACAGTAAAGTTTATAATAACCAATAATAATTTACATTTTTACGACAAACAAACAAATTTTATTATTCTACAAAAGAGCTACGCATTTCTTCACTTTTTAACTTATCGCATCTTGTAATTTTCCATATGGAATAACTCGAAAACTGTGCGCGAATCTAAAGCAATATTTTCAACATTCTGTTTTTTCCCAAAAATTGATTTTATGGAACGAGAGTAATCTGAAAAGTGTCTGATCTACGCTAAAAAAAACTCTTAAATTTGCAATGACCCTGCAATCTGGAATTTTGTAATTTTTTAGGCACTCTTTTCCAAGAAATTCGAGGTGCCGCTATGCACATGTGCATACACTAAGCACTAAAATTTTGGACCGTAATTAATTTGAGCATTTAAGTGCAGCTTAAAATATTATACTGTTTAAAAGAATGAAAACAATGAAATTTTAGTAAAGGGTCACCTGTAACGTCCATTCAAATAAATTAAGGCTCGGCGCACGGATGTCTCCGCATTTTATTACTAACTTAATATTTTTCAATGTGTGATTGTTTATATGTAACTTATTTAAGTACCTATTTAATCTTAAGTGTTAGCTATTTCCTATTACACGGATACTCTACATCACAAAAATTATGTTTCTTTTCGATTTGTTTTATTACATTTAACGTCGATTCAAAGATATGCCTTTGGGCATATTCTCCACACATCCTAACCATTCAAATGGGTTTGGAAATGCGAGGTCAAAGGCCGAGCCGTGTCTAGACTATTAAATGTATAAAAAATATTATAGAAAGTTCATTCACAGGTAATTTTATGAAAATACGGTTTTACACATAGTTTAACTGTAAATTCATTAATGAGGTCGTTTTAATTGTTAAAATTAATATTAATTTAATCTTTAAAAAAATGGTATTACATTTTTGGAGCTTGTGAAGCTGTTAATTGTTGTTCTGTCTTATATTCAACTTATTCATATTATATTATAGTCCCATTTCTGATACCTACCTGTTGCGTTAAGAAAGTTAGTGCAGGCGGTGGTGGCGCCTACCGAAATGTATAAGAAAATCGGCAAGCAAACTTAGCGGTTGTATCTTTCAGTGTTCTAAAAACCAGTTTTTCTCATTACTGTAAAGATAAAAGTAATCAATCGGTCTCGACTTTGAAAGAATAATCAACACCAGTTTACTCGGCCCACATGATTTATTTGTGCCGTGGTTCGGATTCCACGTTAAACTGCAAAGTCTATTAGATAGGGTTAACGCGATCTAAGTCGGAACAGCAAATGTGCAGATGCGAAAATTCGTACAGTCCGTTTAAACGTTTGTTCACGACGTTCAAACTTAGAATGAAGATGTAGCCTAATTCCCTAAATAAATTGGTTTATCCGTAAATACCGGATAATAATAATATTTCCTAAACCAGCAGGCTTAATTAGGCGAATTAAATTTTAAATGTTAATTCGTCACGTCTGCTACACTGTAACCATAGACACTACAAATTTAATTTGATTCAAAATAATATAATAGCAATATCGAGATGTCTGATCACTGAAAGGCTAGAAATTAGCCCGTCCACAATAATGTGAGTTATAATGCTACCAACTTGTAAATAATTTTACATAATTAAATCTTATATTATATCAGATGAATCACCTAAAATTAAAAGATAATAACCAAACCAAATTTACTGTAATTTGTAGTAAATTTTGACAAAAACAAGTTAAATTAATTTGTCAGTATCGTAATACGTAGCCAAATTACCTACTCTTAGATGAAAATTTTCAAGGTGTCAAGGTGTCTTTGGTGCGTGGTGTATCAAATTGATGGTCTTCATAAATTTGTTGACAACTGGGTTATTTATGAATCGATTTTAGTTTTAAATTAATAAAACTTAATATTACTACTAAAAATGTTATTAATAGAGATATTTGCATATTTACCATTCTAAACTTAATTATCGCCACTTTTTTAAATACTACTAAAGAGAAGCAATAAAAGATTTTTTTTGCATGTGTACAGTAATTTCGATTGCATTTTCCAAGATTAAAACAAAGTGTGTTGAATGTATTTTATTGTTGAATTCCAACGCTCATTAAAAAATATGCGTATAACAAAATTATACACAATAACACGAGATTTATCATAAACACGCCGTATCCGATTACGGAAAAGCACTAACATAATATTTATTATTTATAGTAATGTGCATAAAATAAACTTTTAAATTGTATTTTTCTGGGAAATTTTAATTCATAGAAAGAATTCATTCAGTTTAAAAGTTTAAAAATATGGTTAATTCTATACGCCACGCATCAATCAGTGACACCGTGAAATGAACCCCCTGGTTTAATCTTTTGCGTGATTTTGGTTTTTCTAAATATTTGCTTAGTTTTGCTTTGTTAAATTTTTATCCATTAGGTGTAGCCAGACTACCCCGACATGTCAGCTTGGTAAATATTAAATATAATTTATTATGGTAAGAACATCCATAATACCTACTTACCTACCGTTGAATATGTAATAAATTTTGAAATAAAACAAAAATTGTGTGTTTATAAAGCACTTGTGAAAGGTTAAAGAAACGGTAAAATGGTGATATGTTGCAAAATAAAACGAATGTAGGTAAGTTAAATAAAATAAATTACTCGAGTATAAATTTCAAGACATGATTTGCTTGCCAAGGCGCAATCTAATTTAGTTTTATTAATCATTTAACCATGCTGAAATTACAATTGGTGAAAATATTTATTTATAAATAATCAATTGGGTCAAACTAATACAATTTGCGATATTACATCATTCCACTATCTCAAATCAAACCGCACTTGTCTGATGAGAGTTTATCAAAATTCCGGACGAAAACGAGTAAAAAGTTTGCTGGGTTTTAAACAAGGGTTTAAATAACAATGTGAGTACATAATCGACCATCAAGAAGAAAATAAAATTTACAAAGCAAGGTTATAATTCTTTTTATCGGACACTTTGCACTCCGAAGCTGGACACTTGCAACAGATCTTTGTTACTTATGACATGTCAAGAAGACATGTCCGCTTTGAAAACTCGGTCGGGTTTTACAAGAAAAACGAGAAAAACATTTTAGCGTTCTAACGTTTATTAAATCATTATTATTATCTCATCGGCAATTAAACTTTGTTTATATCTTACCAGAAGGTTATAAAATATAAAAAACTGCTACATTCCTAAATATTTATAAATATTCAACAATTATCAACAAGGAAGCAAATTTTGGGCAGACAGAATTTGTAACATAAAATATAACCAGAACTTATTCTTGTTTTGTTTAGTTTTATGTATCCTAATGGTTAATTAGGTAACGCTAATGGTAGACGCATACACGTAGATTAAGATGATAGATTAGGTAGGTGAATAAGTCGAACGCTGTTCAATAAATTTTAAGCTCCAATTAATTACACGTTCCAATGCATATTTTACGTTTTATAATCAAATTATTTAAATTATCAAGGTTAGATTCGTGCCCGATACTTTTGAACATCCCTCGTAGGCGCTACGTTAGATTAGGGTTCTTCCCTGATGACCAAAAACGTGGGACACCTAATCAAATATTTTTTTTAGTAACTACGCGAGGCAATCTTATCGCATGCAAATATTTTTGTGATGGAAGGTGTAATAATAATCCGATTACCTAGAATTTTTTTTTAAACATTATTTTGTACACGGTCGATTGAATAAATATTTTATATTTTGCAATATTTCACTGCGATAAAGAAAGTTAGTCATCATTTTTAAGATTTGCATAATTTTCTAATCAATTGGAATGCTTTTGATGATTAAACAGAATTTTATGGACGGAGAAGTAGTCCGTTGAAAGATAAATTTATTTATAATAATATTTCATTTTATAAATGTTTTTTGTTTGATAAGGCGCCTGTCGTTATGAATCACCTGGTTTATGTCTGAAAAACTGAGATAAATTTCCACGGAAAAATTCTGAGAAATCGATTTTATGGTTTATTGTAATAAGTTTCTGTCGATTTCATTTCGAGATTGAAAAGTGACTGTTGTCATGTCAACCTAAAAATATAGACCATTACTAGGATAACGCGAAATGCATAGCGACAAACTTGTGATTTTAAGGGGATTAGCCTTTATGTCCAGCATTGAGAACCTGGGATCGATTAGTCGCTCAAGTGCTTGTCTGGATTTTACTATGGCGAAAGTCTGAAGGCCATAGGTTTGATCTTCAACCCGGCTACAAAATTTATTTGACTTCATTATGACCCTCTCCTTTTGGAAGGCAATGGCAAACCACCGAGAGTAATCTGCCAAGAAAACTATTTACTAATATCAAAAATTTAATAATAAAATTAAAGGTCAAGATGCTTCTGTCAAGAAGCAAAACGAGGAGGAACAAAGCACATCTTTGCACTCGTTGCTAGCCACGTCATTGCTAAAATCCAATCATTTGTGGTTGGAAATGATTTATAATTTTTTTTTTCTAATCCCGCCCAGTTAATTTATAAAATATTTTGGAAACTATTTGGATATAAATAAAAATACAATGAGGGCCAACATCCCGAGTATGACTTTAAAACTGCTGCTAATTTTTATAGATTATTACCAGGCTGAGAGCTAGCTAATCACAGTTATTTTAGCTTTGAATACTAAATTTACTAAATAACCGCTTAATAAGTGACAGCTCTCAAATATAAGTAATAACCTACTAAAATATTTCAATAATTAATAGCTGATAGCTGACTGACAGCAGTAGCGTAGCTACATATTCAGCGCTCTGAGCAAATAAAAAGTTGTACTTCTCAGTTGTTCTAATTTTTCTGACAATACTTTATTCTCATACTTTCTCCTAAATTTCTATTTTTAAGCCCCTATTGAATTTTACACGGTTATTTTTAATATTAACCAGGAACAAAATTTCTAATTTTGCGCTACTCTTTGCAATTTATGCGGATGGAGCAGTTTACTCAAATTGCTCCACGTAGCTACGCCTCTGACAGGCATCCAGATGTTCTAAGTACCATTACTTTGATAACAACTAATTAACAAGCAGCTGTAGTTGCTCATAAAATTTATCAATGTTACTATAATATTCTGAGTGTTATAAACTTGATAATAGATAGCTGACAGTCAGCTGCGGTTGATGATTATTAAAAAAAAGTTGTCCTTTTTTTGGATTTTGGATTTTATTGTGGAGGGCAAGACAAGCTTGCACGCACTTAGGCCTCTAAACTGGGCCCATTGTACTACCTCCGATTTCCCAGCAGTGTATGTGGCGCGACTAAGAATAGAACTGCGGTTTTCCACTTCCTAGCCTGCCAGTATATGGTTAACACCAGTAACAATTTTTTCTGGCTGCCAGCTATCTATTAGCTTCAAAATGTTACTTTTTTAATCAAAATTAAAAGCTGTATATAACACATTCACATTTTCTTAACTTTTGAAATATAATATATAAATAAGCACTACGGGCCAAGTAAACCCAGGGCTGAGTTGACAATAAATCGCCTTTTTCATGTGTGACGCAGCCATAGTTACGGTAATGACGTCGACACAAATATTAGATTTCGCCACAGAGTGTGTATGTCCACTGAAAGGTCGACCTAAGAAATTCTGTGCATTCCCCAATTTGAACCCAGATTTTCCGCTTTGTAGCTCAACCAGCGATCACATCACTCCACTGCTGTGACTAACTTTTCAAATAGGTATCTTAAAAACATTTTGGGTACAAACTTTGAAAACAAAAGAAATACAAATAAGGTATAAAAGATTTAAACTGCTGTGAACTCAATAGTAAAATATATTACCGGAATCTCGTTAATCCAATCTTGCACATCTCCTAGCATTGATATTTTTTTAATAAATTTTACAAAAACCATTTTGGTACAGACCAAAATAAAAAAGGTACAACAGGTACAAGCGATCTATATCATTTTTGAAACCAAAATTCTAAATTAAAAAAGAACAAGTCGACATAATGATATTCTCATCCGGAGAGTAAACGAATTGCTCAATTTGGTTAATTTCCTAATAATAACACTTTAATTATTTAGATTTTCTTTTATTTTGTCCTAATTATGCCGAACATGATAAGTATGCATTCATACAAATTAGTTCCAGTTTTTGAAGAAAAGATTTTTGCATTTATTTGCGCTTTCTTCTCCATATTATGCTGCTTCGTATCATCTTTTTAAAAACTAATGATTATTGCGTTTAAACATTTAATAATTTATTTTCTGCGTATTTTGTTATCGATAACAATTTGAAATTGATTTGGAAGGGCTAGTATTTAATTTAACTTTACCCCCCTTCCCATTCAGTTGTACAATATCTCGTAAACCATTTGGGTATAAACGAAAATAAAACAAAAAATGGGGGGTGTTGTGGCGACATGCTAAGTACAGAGTGTTATAAAATAATAGTTCAAATCGACTTTTAAACAGCTCAAACTGTACGCTTTCCAGGAATGAAAATAAATAAACAAAAAAACAGGATGTTATTACGATGATTTCCAATGCTTTGAAAAGACACGAAACCGTATCACACCAATTTCCGGTAAAACAGTATATCTCATCGTGTTCGCCTAATTTTACATCTCAAATGTCATTTTGTCGTTAAGCTAAAAATAGTTGTGAGTGATGATATGTACATAATTATGGGAAACGTGAACAAATTTACATAATTCTCAATTAAAAAATGTTAAGCGCAGGTATGACGGATTTCAAATTGAGAAATGCGTGACTGTGCAATATTATGCTGCGTTTTGTTAACATGCTCACTTCAGGTTGTCATTGCGTTAAAATGGCGCTTACAAAGTCGGATTAGATTAGTAGAGATTTGCATAGGTGACTGCAAAATGCAGATTATGTTGGTCACGATTGTAATCGGACACGAATGCAAGATTATAATGCATTCGTATTCTGGTCGCGTGTATAGCATCCAGTCGTGACTCTTTCTAAACGACATTTTAAAATGAAGTGAAATGGATGGAAAAACATTTTTCTCTTAAAATTCCTAAAACGGGAGAAAGGCCTTGTGTTAAGTTTGTACCACGTCGTTCCTTTAGTTTAGAAAGGAGCACTCGCCGTCTCACCCACAACAATTTAATTTTTCTTAGAATAACTGGAGGGTCAGTCATTTTTCTATCTTGTTTGTAGTTTTTGCCTTTACTAACCGCCTACTAAAGACAACACCGGCTTTCAGATTCTGCCTTTCATTATGTCTCAACATCAGGTCGTTACATTTTTGTACACTACTATTTTGTACCCTAATGTGCTCCACGGGGTGCTTTACATTTCCAGTTTTTTTCAACACTTTGGTATTACTTAATCTGCAAAAGGAATTCCACTTCTGATTGTCTATTTTTAACAATGAGGTAGAATATATTTGCAAAAATAAAACTTTTCTATTTCTTCTTAACATTTAATGGCCAAGTATTTTTACGACGATGCAGTTGAGTCTCGGTATGTTTTGTAGGAACGGATTTTAGAAGTGAACCGAACATTTCGCGTTCCCAGACTATGAGTAAGTTGATGATCATTTGAAAATGCAAATACCATCTTCCACCATAATACCTACCTATTTCTCTCTGAAGTAGGTTAATCTCAATGAGCGGATAATATAATACGTGACGAAATTTATTATCGTGTTTCACTTTTACACCTCAAAGATTTTAAGTAGATTATAAAACTGAACAAATAAATAATAATAAAAGGCCATAACGTGAGAGGAATTTTTCCACGGATAATTGCATCACAGGTTTTCATTTCTTTCTTCGTGACTTGATAGTCCCCCTTTTCATTAACCTATGAACTACGATTCTCACCACATTTTCTTCTTCCGGATTTCTTTTTGGAACCGGATGCTAATCTAATTTTAGACTTATACGTTATTATTTATTAATAATTATAAATTTCTAACGCTATCTCATTTTCCGATTATAAAATGTTATGAACAGTTTTCTTCCATTAAAATCGTTGATTGAAAAATTATGCGTGATAGGTAATGTTCGTTGAACTGGAAAATGTTACCTCTTTTTGTGGGGAAGAAGAAGTAACAACGAGTTGCCAAGCTTCTTTATATGGAGTGCATCTTCAATGAGACAGGTCAGGAATGAGTGTGGTTCGGATGTTTTATTCAAATACCACATTAAAATACTAATGATTCCAGATTTAACTATCCAAAACTACTGGTTTTTCTACTCGACGGTAGTTAATAAGATATTCAAATGAGATCTAAAATGCGAAGCGATCGATTTTAATTTATTTACACATGAATAAATAATTAGATCTTAGTCTAAAGTGTTTAATATACATTGATGGTTTATTACGAAAACCACTATGGTAAAATTTAACTCGTTACAAACATCTGTCAATATTTATTATGATTTTCCTATTAGCCGATATCAAATTGCAGAAATTTTCATAAAATAATTTTCAATTAGCATTTAAAATTAATATGCAGGTGATTAATTAATTTAGTAACTTTAAATTCCATAAATTAACTTCTCGCTCAGTGGCGGGCGTAGCGGGGGAACTGTTATTAAATTACCGAGCAAAAATAATTTTTATTAGTGAAAATAAATCAAACACATTAATTGATTAGAGCCTCGTGCTTCTACTTTTCAGACAGAGAGACAACGTCACAATGTTTAATCGTCTTAATTATTTTAATTCAATTTGAGTACCAACTATCCCAATTTTTTTATTATTAATACCCATATGCTAATTAGCGGCGCCTTATGTCGAGTTCCGTTAATTTTTCGAATTAACATTGCATCCTACATGACGACGACGTTGGACTTTCATTAGCATACAATACAATTTCGTTTTGTTTCATTCAAACTAATTGGTAAAATTAATTTTGCAAAATACTTAAAACGATTTAATAATGCTGGTTTGCTCTTTATTGACCCTCGTGAGTCATCGACAAACACCAGCCTCAAAGTCTGGGTCTTGGTATACCCAGAGGCTCCATCGTCGATACTAGTTTAAGCCATAAAAGGATATCCACCATACAGACCATGCACTATAATCAGCCAACTAAACAATGTTTGAACAATGATTTTCAATTGAAAGTAAAGACTTGGTTTATAAATAGCCGCACCACAGTTAAACGCTTTCTGATCTTAAAATACCATCTTGACGAAAAAATTGCTCAAAATAATTGGACGCGATGAAGCGAATGCATTTATTACCTTTTTACCTGAAAAGAACCCGCTGACTTTAGTAGTCCAACGGATCAATGCCCCTCAAGATTTTTTTGGAAAGAAAGCTTATCCTAACCTTACTTTATCTGGTTACGCCACTGCCTCTGAATGACATTAAAACCTTGGACATTAGAAATTGGATCAGAAATTTTCAACTACTAATTTTATCGCTGTTACACATAAAATCCATTGAAAGGATTGTCGAGAGCAATTAGAGAACTCAGCCTTCAGTCTTAATTAAATTGTTCATTATTCATGCTTAATGTCCGAAACATCGAAACAATTAGTAGCCCAAAAATTTGATGAAATTATATTTTGGCAATTGTCCGAATGTTGGTGTCTTTATTTACTCAACAAAGAGAGTGCGTTGAGTTTATTTGTACATCTAAAAATAATTTACATCGGCACATAAACGAGTTGAAAACACTAAAACCTACGCAATTTAAATTAAAAAAGTATTTAAATATTTTAATTTGGAAAAAGCAGTCTACCTGCATAATAAATATAAAGTTATGCTTATAGGTAATAAAGAAACGCCTACAGGATCATATAAAACTTGCGTAAGAATCAAAAATTAAGATTATGAATGAACGGCTTTACGATTTCGCATTCGATACTTTTAATTATTGCCGCAATAATTTTTAGAAATTAAATTTTACGATTACTTATTAGCCTCGGTTACGTAGTTAAATTTGATCATTATTATTAGTCTGACCGCATAGGCCAACAAAGGTGATTTAGAACTTGCTCGGAGCTTTTTCTCTCAGGTCCCTTAAACTTAATTTAAAGTAATAAAATTATCAGCTACTTCATTTAAATGCTGTTTGTTGTTATTAATTGTTTCCGTTTTAAATTTGCATATTACTGGAAAATGCATCAAATTACTTTTTTGTCTAACCGAATTTCTGAAATATGCACACACCTAAAAGTTTGCATTATAAATAACACAATAAACCTAATAAAGTTAGTGGGTTAGTAATCTGATTGGCATTTCAAATTGCTATATTTCATTTAGAAACAACGAGAATAAAGTTTTCCGATTTTAAAAAAATAACAACTTTCTATTATTTAATATAATTTTTCATTGTTCTAGTTGTAATTTTTTATCTATATGTTATAATGTTATCTTCTGACCTCATCATTTAGTGTCCTCCCCCACGTGGGCCACTACAAGAAAATAGAAGTCGTTGTATCGGCGACGTATCACGTCACATTTCGGGCGTTCCTCAAGGACAATATTCGGGCCCTCTACTATTTCTCTTGCGATATCTACCGAGATAACCTTTTGTATTGTTCGAGCTATTGCAAACCTCAAATATTGACTTAAACATTTTGAAAAAAGTGCTATAATGTGGAGGCGTTAATTACATAATTAATGATCAAACACGACAATTTTTAAGTTATTCATTGAACACCTGTTTTGATGTCGGTTACGACTACTATGTATGGCGAAATGTGGAGAAAGAAACGGTAATATAAGTTACACCTTGGTCGTTATAGTAGTAAATTTAAAAATTTTTACGTCAAGTTGTTTACTAATATTGTTAGAAATTTATAATTATTCACAATCACCTTTACCATTTCTTTCGAGATCATAAATTTAATAATTAGTATAATTTTTCATTCATGGTTTCTACACCAATGAGTTTGGTTATATTGAATATTAATTCAATATAAGCGTGTGTTCATACGGAGTGAGTTAGATGAGTGTGGGTAGACGACTTCCCTTTTGCATTTAATTTGCATTGGAACCCGTTTCTAACACCTACGTCCCTCTGTTTGTGAATGAAACTTATAACCAAGCGTTAAATAACCACTTGACCAAGAGTAGGCTGAATAATTCGCCAAGTGACCTAACCGATTTTTGCACAAAGCGTCGTCGATTCTTAAACGACTTTTACAACGTTCATTTGCTTTTTAATTTTTTATCATCCTACGTAAATCTATACTTCGGTATGAATAAATTATGAAGCGTGGGCTCTAAACGTTATTTAAATTATTTTCAGTAATGCACCTGCTATTTTATATAATTTAATATTAATTTTTTTTTTATTTATTGCCCCAATAATTAAGAATTTGTATTTTTGCCCTTATAAGGTATCGACAGAATTTTTAAAGTTCATATAACCCAAACAAATTGGTTTTTTTATTATGTAAAATAGATAAGTAGGTGCATCTTAATATTATGCTTAAAATTCATTTTGCACTAGTTGAATGGGTGACAAATCGAATCCTACACTTTCTGGAAAATCCTTTGCATCCATATTTTGTAATATATTATAAGTGGGACAATGATCAAAACGACAAACATGATTTTGAAATCGCCTTGTATGCAGATTTAAAATTATTAATCATTCATATTGATTTTTATCAATGAAAATAAAATTTTGTTTGTTTTTTTTTCTTACGATATATTTTGGGCTACTTAGTATCTAAATTAAATCTGCATAATACAACGGAATACTGTACTTTCAATTAAAATTGTTTACCCGATCCCCAATTTCCACCCCTCTCTATTTCTCTATTCTTCACTGCCATAGCCTTCTTCATTCTATTATTCCACAATCTTTTGGGTCTTCTACGCTTCCTTCTTCCTAGCGGGCAATCTTTTTGGTCATTTGTTGTTTTCCATCTTTAGCAGTTGTTCAAACCATCGTAGGCATCTTTTCTCAATTCTGTGGGTTATTTCTTCTTTAGCGTTTGTTTCATATCTGGCACTTTTATCCAGGTAGTCCATTTCGACTGCTTTTAGTCGTCTTTGCATGTTTGCATTTGGACTCCAAACTTCAAATCCATAGCACAGAACCGACTCAATCATAACCATTCCAATTTTTTTTTCTAAGATATTTTTGTCCTACCACAATAAATTCATATGATCTTTCTGGTTTGTTGAATACGATTTCAAATTTCTTCGGTCGTCAGACCCTCTTTATTGATAATAGCTCCAAATACTTAAAACTTTCCATCTGCTCAACCCGCACCCCGTCATCGATCAAGATCTCAACTTAGCTTCGGTGTTAACTGCAAGGTATTCCGTCTTTTTCAGACTAACACTCAGTCCTCTTCATCTTTTATACTCTGTGTATAGCCTCTTTATCATGAATTCAAAGTCTAGTGAATCCTGTGGTATTACCCAACCATCCAAAATCCACTTTAATCTTTTCCAATTTTTTCTCTATGTAGGATTTTGCTAAATAATCTGCTCAAGGTGATATTAACACTCAAAACTCAATAATTTTTCGGGTTTCTCTTGTCTTGTATAATGTTTTTCATTCCTTCGGTATACCTTACAGTTCTTCCAGCAGTTCTCTATGAATTGCGCTATTCTCTTCCATAGCATCATTTACTCATTTTTAATCAGCTCTAAATGTATTTCCTTCGACCCTGCAGATCTGCCATTCTTCATTGCCCTTATATTCAATTTGACCTTATCTGTTGTGATTTTGTCAGTATGTTTTCCGTAGGCTGGCCGATTTCTTCTGTTGAAGGCTGTGAATTCTCTACAAATTCCGATTTACATTTTAAAATTTCAACAACCTAAACGTCTTTTGCTTTGAAAAAATGGTCATAAAAGGTTTACGGTGTGAAAATGTCGTCAAAATATTTTTATAATTTAAATTATTAAAAGCGACACACAAATTTACAATAAGTACACCACGACCTTATATTCAAAACGACGGAAAAACTATAAAACAAAAAATATTGTGTTTATCTAATAAAGATAATTATGAAAGAATTAAATTTACTACATAAAAGTCCTTGACACTATGAAGTTATTCTTAGCTTCATTCAGGTTACAAAGTTACCCGTAACTTCAAATCTTTAAATTAAAATGAATTTAGAACACACCGAATTTTATTCGTGGCAAGTCTAATTTCCAAAATATTTCATAAAAATAACTATTTTTGGCATGTAATTGTTTGATTTAATTCGAAACAAAAACCTGATATAAAATTGTAATAAACATTACAGTAGTAAGTTTCCAAAGGTGGAAGAATAACTTGGGGTAAATATCACTAAATACATTGGATCTATGATGAAAGGATTCTTAATGATCATTAACTTGGGTCAAAACAATTACGGACGGCTCACTACCAAGTTAATGATCATTAGTGGTCTTCTCGGGCGGAATAACACATAATACCACTGATCTGTAATTAACTCATCTATTATTATTTATTATTATTATTATCAGGTATCCATTCCATTTGGAAAATGCCTACTTACTTGGAAGTCTTTACTTCCAGAATTTTGGCTCTATACTCAACCAGTGGTCACATCACTTCACAGGTGTGGCTTCTATTATTATTTAAGCTTTCTAAATTAAAGAATTCACAAACCTCTGATTTAAAAATGAGTTAATGATCATTAATTTTCAGTAGATATTAAACAAATTTATACAATGAATTTTTATAGACTTTTTTTGCTCCTTTATATTTTTGAAGAATAAATGTACTGGCGCGTAGGAGCAGAGAGACCAGGGATCCATCGGCTCCCAAAATCTTTAGATCCTGCAGACGAAATTCATTAGAGATTCTAAATTTTTTAGCTGGATTACACTATAATGTAGTATACAAGGTTTTTGTCAATTTCTGTGTAAAATTAATCACAGTGCAAAAACAAGAAAAAACGTCAAGTTACAATAATTAATTTACAATTCAGTTCTGAAACTTAAATGGTTATCTATAAAAGACGTCTGCAGTTTCTTCCGAATTTTTGACCACTCTCTCCCCTTTTGTCAAAGTTGGTTTTTTTCTCCCCGAATAACATAGCTCGGCCTACGGCCTTCGCACTTCTCTTCCTTGATCTTTTGTAATTTTAATCCCCAATTTACTTGCAATCGAAACAATCAGATTTTTTATGAATGTAGGGTAAGTTCTAATTTACGGTCAGGACACCAATCTTCTTCATATTTGGTGTAGACGTGCTCCATTATGTCCACAATACGAAACAGTAAAAATTAGTCTGTAAGAATTTTTTGACAATTTTTTTTGCTCGTAGCTGGAACCGGAGCATAGAAAATTGTACTAAATATTCCAAATGATTTTTTGCTTTATATCTACAACTCAATTTTCTATGACATCTTCATGTTTATTATAAGCGTTTTAGGAAGTGCGAGGCCGAAGGCCGAGCTATGTTTCGTCATATTTGAGGCCTCAGGAAATCAGATCATCACATTTATCAACAAAGTGGCCACTATTGCTTCGGACCCCGCAAAGAACTTCTGATGATCGCAAATCAAAAACTTTTCTTCATTTTTTTCTAAAATCAAACTTTACGAAAACTATTCGTTCATTCAAAATTTTCAATTTTTTTTAATAATTATTATGAATTTTTTCACGATATTATAAATAGTCGAGCATAGTTTTTCTTATAAATCCCATAAGATTCAAATGCACACATCAGATTTGGCTATCTCTCCTGGTCACATTTACTCGTTAATCACGTTTGTGTTAGAGGGGAGGGGGTGGCATTTTTAACGACTCTTAATTATACATTTTTTTATGCTGAATCTGCTCAATAAAATTTCATTTTTTGATAAATTCAACATCATTTTTTTGAATGAACAACATTTTTGTTAATCCAGTCATGTGCGTCTTTAATTTTAAAAGACTTAAAAAAGGTTAATGCACTTTTTCTGTTTCCTTCGTTGTTTCCGTGACGATGTAACTTTTCTCTCGATGTTTATGCAGACACATTTACACATTCACAGTATCGTAAAAGCAAAAGCAACATTAAATTGGCAAAATTAATTATCAAAGAAAATCTGGAATTTAATAATTATACATTTGTTTTATATTGATAGATTTTTTCTCAATTTCTTAACAAGAAACTATTAAATGTTATGTTATAACTAAAAGTAAAAGCTAAAGTTATACCATCGACACACTGCCAAGTTAATGATCTTTAAGGATCTTTTCTGACGCGAAATGTCAAGCATACTTAAATTACTATTAGTTTTGCTCTTTACTCAACTATTCTTTAAAATATTTAATAAATTAGGTTGTTGGAAAATCTCAGATTTATAAAATAGTTAATGATCATTAATTTTTAATGTGTCGCAGGTATTACGTTGAAACTAAAAAAGAAATTCAAAAACAATATTTTAAAAACGAAGAAAGCAAAAAATTGCAACAACAACATTGATTAATGACCATGATAATGATCATAAGAATCGAGTAGAGAAAATTAATTTAATCTATGTGTACCTAAGAACCTACAGTTTAATGTGAAATCCGAAGCACGGCATAAATAATTTCGTAGCAACTGGGAATCAAACTTGTGAAACCTTGACGTTTATTTGATGAGATTTGTTTTGAGAAACTGGAGTTACTTAAATAGCCCCTACATTTTTTATATTCGGTTATATCTTGTCAATTTTATAAAAAAAAGTTACCTGTTACGAAATAATGTCAATATGATGCCAGTCACGGGTCAATAAGTTGAAGGTCCATTCTCAACTTGCGATATACATAATTCAGGGCAACATATTTGTCAGATATCACAGTCAATATTTTTAAGGCTCCCAGATAAAAATTTTGATCGTCAGGACCATCGTCATCAAATTTTCACACCAAAGCATTAGGATCGATCCACCGATGATACTATGACTTTTAATTCTCGGCCACCAAGCAAATGCACAATAATATTATATAGAGACAAAGAATTAGCATCAGAAAGCCACAAAGCTATCGTCATTTTAAAAATTCAAAATGTAACTTTTCTCATTTTGTTCCAAATTTATAATATGATGCATGGGTTTGGAACGTGAATTATTTACCTCGAGTTCCTGTTTGCACAATAATTAGCGAAACGGTTCCAAAAATGTGGTAAAATACCTGAAAGCTAAAGTACTAGTGACTTTCCTTATGTTTACTTTTAACACCAAAACTTGATAAGTACAAAGTGATAATGCTTATCTCGAGTGTCTGTTTATTATGGTTAATTTATTAAAACATGTAATTACGTTTTAACTTTACAGCGGCTTCCTTTTAGTTTACACATAAAATTCTTTGTATGACATTGCACCCCTGAATCCGAAATCCTAAATGGCATTCCTACCAAAGTTCACAGGTAGAGATGCGTTCGACTGGAGCAGGTAGAAGAACACTCGTTAACTTTTTTTATGGGTCTGAAACTAAAGGTATAATACCTGTAGCTAATTATAGATTCTTTTATCTCGTTGGATGAACTAGAATAGGTAGTTGTTTGATGCGGTTTTATTGGAGACTTCAATGATCGATCAGGAACTATCTCATTTTGTTGATTGGAAATTACACAAATTGGTTTTGTGTAAAACCGTTAAGATCAATAGTTGGGTTAATCATAAACCATAATAAAATTGTGAAATGTCAATAATCCAATACCTGCAGTTTATGATGTGATAACCATATCTATCGAGTGTTACAACGTAATAATCGAGTTCATTGATAGTTTTCAAGATAGGTTGACGATAGTGGAAACGAAGTTTCATAGAAACCTATACAACAACAGACCCACTTCGTGTAGAGATTCTATAACCATTCAGTCGCATACTCGCATCTCGTTCGTTAAGATGTTGGGCAGTTTCTAGACGTGAGTCATCGAGAAGCGTTCAAAAAAACGTGGGAACCAAACCGCTAAATTGAACGGTTTAAATTGTGAATTTAAAAGCCAAGTTTTTGTGATTTTACAATTTGTTTAAAAAGAAGTTATTGTGATAGTCAAAAGTTTCGTTAAATGAATAGAAAGCAATTTGAACAACAATTTTCCGTTTTGGTGTTACAAAACTCGAATAACAAGTGCTGCAAAAACTTGATTTTGAGAAAAATTTTAAATAACCGCGTCTTTTGCTCACGCTGCTTTGGTTAATTTGTGATCTGATAATCCACGCCTGGTGGAAATTCGTCCTACAAACGGATAAAAATAACATTTGGGTTGGGTGATTGTGGAAAATTGTGTGATTAAATTAAGTACCTACGAACAGAACATTTCATCTTCCTAGTTTTGTCTGGTGGTTTATTTTCTGCTTGAAATTCCTTGCCAAGTTTTAAATAGTTTGTAGTGTTGGTGACAAGCCGGAATATCTTTAAATAAGATTAGAAACAATAGATGCCAAAATGATGTTATCTCGTTGTGTTCTAAACTTTTGATTAGATCTAAACCACAAGTATGCAACTCACACTGAAATGCACTGGTGCAGTTCAGTGCCCCTGAGATGCATGTTAAGAAACGTTAACCACAATGACGAGTCAAGTGCACAAGAGTAGACCAGGAAGTGGCCTAAGTTTTTCAGTCTTGGGTGAGTAGCAAAAAGTTTTCTTGGAGAAAACCAGAATGTTTACTGTTTTTCGATAGGAAAGTTTGCAGACAAACCGGAAATATTTTTTTCGTGTGGGTGTCGGTTAGTCATGTAAAATTCGAACCAGTCATTGCTTTTCAATTTCAATATCATGTGCCAAATAAGAATCGCTATTAATAAGACTTGCGTGTGCAATTTTCTGCACACCACATAAAGAACGATCGAGCAATGAAACAATAATTTTAATGGAAACACAATAGAAAGAAATAATAATAAAAGAAAGGAAGTGTTGCATTAGGGTCAAAGTTTCCCACGATGCTACCGTACAATTATTGTCATCCGCAACGTTCGTTAGAATTTTTACCACTTGTGGTTTCTTTTAGAATAATTTACTGACATGAAGAATACACTTTCGTGTAGACGACTTGAAAATGTGGCAAAAACTAAAACAATCGTAGTAAATACCCACGCCATCATTACCTACCACCTTAATTAAATTTAACATTTTTTTCTAGCATAATTACTTCTTTTTAAGAAGAAACATAAACAGATCGTTATCCATGTTAATTGCCAACTTGGAACTTGTTTGGATGGCACTTTAAAGAGAAAAATTAATGTCTTTACGGGTGCTGACCGAATAATTTGGGCCTTGATCTTCCATCCTAGTTTTTTCCTAATGGTCTTCTGGGGCCGTCATTATTTCCAACTTTGGTTGTCTTCTACAATCTTATCGTTTGTGAAGGTGTCAAAATCTGGAATAATAAAAGAATATTTTGCCTTGAAGTTTAGTCACATAAAATCGCAAAAAAAGTGTATCTTGTTTGACTTGGAAACTAAATCGATTGCTTATGAGAAAATCGGTTGTCTAACGATGAAATTCCGAATTTTCTGCTGAATCAATCACAGCTGAGTTTCATTTCGTACCGAAACTTTTAAAATCGTTCTTACCATATAGGGAAGTTTGTTCTTGTTATAGTCTGACCAATTGAAGCATTTACTTTATCATTTTTTTCAATATTATACTGGTTTAATTTTTAGGCTAAGTACTTTTTGGCTGCCCTTTTCATCATTCTTTAAGCAGCGCTTCTCAAACTTTTTTAGTGCTCTCTTATTTTACCTTGAAAAATTCTGCCATCCTTCATATAAAAAGTAAAAATGTGCAAAATTAATTTTGATATCTTCTTGATGTATTCTGCGACCCCCCATACTTTGAGAAACGATTCCTTACTGTAAACTTCTCCTCTTACACATTGCTTCCAGTAACCTACATATTTTAACAACCACGATTTTATTTCTCTATTGTCTATAATTAAATTACCGTGTAAATTAGTAATATAGAAAACAAAGGAATTTCCGCATCTCAATACAATCCATTTCATAAAATAATTTAAAAGGTCTATAAAATTAGAGATTTTCCAATACCATAAAATTGACTGGGCACGTGGTATGTATTATGAAGGTGTCGACGTACTTTCAAACTTCTTCCTCCACACAAATAAAACAAAAGGGAGTGAAAAAAGTATATTAGGGGTTAAAATTTTTTAGGCAAAAATTGGACTGAATTCCACCTGGATTCTCGGTAATGGCTTTACGGATTTTGTTTGGCCACCACTGGGTTAGATGAGAGTTCTCAAGCTTACTTTCTGGTGCAGCCTAATTGTACAAATGTTGTAATTAAAACGATGACTCTAATTCAAAATAAGAGATATTCCAAATGTGCTAGGCCAAAGACCAAGCAAATAAGTCCGAGTACCAAGATTTTGGACTGAAAACCGCACTAAACATTTAATTCTTCTATACCATCACAATTTTCATCTTAAAAATTCCATATTGATGAAAGAAACTGATGATAATATTATTGGACAGAAAATGACGCGTATAATTAGATTAATGAGATGCCCACTGACTGTCCATACAAAATTATTACATAAACTGTAAATGTGATTGATTTCTTTTGTGAAGTGCTCTTTTATTTTAAAGCAATTTGGTGCACATAAAAAGTGACTCAACTTCTGTCTTATTTTGGCACATTGATCACATCCTATTTTTCATTCTTTCTTTACATAAATCGTTTCGTATCATCAAAATCAAATGGTTTAATTATTGTTGTATCATTTTAAATCTGGAAAATTGCCCATACCGAATTAGTTTTTACGCCAAAAGTGAGGATTGAAGCACTAAAATTTAAGCTACATTTCACATTTGAAAGTTTATTACAATGTTTGCCCAGGCTGTGTTGAATAAATTTAACTAGCACGTGTATTTTTCATATTTAAATGTACAGGTTAAATGGACTATAAAAAAAGGTCTCTTAACGTTAATTGGATTAAATTGTGATTATAAATTCTCTCCGTCTCTAAAAATAGATCTAACTGCGACCCTCGTAACACAAATAGTGCATTATTCATAAGTTTAAGGGAAAAAGTTGTTATGCACCACTGGGTTAGATGATGGAACCCATCAGTAACTCTTCTGCTGATTCCTTTCACAACTTGGTATATAAAATCTCTAATTTTGAAAGGAGAAAACTTGGAGAGCTTTGAAAACATCCTGCGTTTACGTAATCTTGAGAGTGTATCGACCCTTGTTACCACCAACCAACCTACCATCCCAAATTTAATCTTATTCTATTGTATAACTTAAAGGAAGCAAACACTCCATCACATTTCGTGTGATAAAATTGTTATAAATTTAACCAGGTACTACCCATTTATCAGGACCAGATAAAGCCCGAAAAGATAAGCCGTGATAATGAGGGTTGGTTGTGTGATAATTAATTCTTCGTGCAGCATCCCATATAAGTTTCTTTTATAATTTATTAACTCATTTTATATACACCCAACTGTAAATAAACCATCACGTGTTTTGCCCGAGGTGATCTAATAGAAGTATGAATATCTTCAAATGGAGAGCAAAGTTTTGATACCCATAAAAAATTACAATAAAAACAAACATCAAAATGACCACTAAAAAGTCTTAAATCCCACGGTTTTTGTTAAACCCCCCGAGGAAGTCCGCACTAATGCCTAAATTTGGACACAATAGATTGTAAAGCTTCAACACTCAAGAATTCTTACTTGCATTTCTTTGTATTTTTTGTAGGAACGGTTATGTCAATATTAACTTCTTCCTCCAATATTTGCCTTATTTCTAATATTTACAAACCATTGATATTTTTGCGTCACGTTTAAAAAATAGTAATGATGTAATTTTTTAGTTGTCTAAGAAAATTCATTCGCTTCCATCTTCCATCCGTACCACGTTGCTTGGATTATAAAAACAAATTTGTCAAGATAAAAGTAGGTTTGTGTTCGGTTCACCATTAAAACGAGGTCAAAATTGAAATTACCATTAAATACAATTACATTTTCCTAAGTACTTGAAGCTGAGTTAGATTTTAGCTTCCAGTCATACAAGAACAACTATTTATCTGATAAAATAGCTTTATATTTTGAACATGACAGTTGATAGATTGGTAACGTCAATGTATTAACATTTTTTATTAACTAATCAGAAAGTGTGCATATGCAAACTCTGCTAATTCATTATTTAGTCTTGTTTTTGATTGAGTAATTTGTTCAATAATTATTTTCATGACGTTACAGTATTAAACGATGATGAATCTTTTTATTTCGTTAATTACACCATACAAATATTTTTCATTGTTTTGAACTGCAGTAATGTCTTTGGACTTTTTTTTGGCACTACAAACTTTGGGTCCACTGTGCTTTCTGCTGTTTCACCAAATTTGAGATGCGAATTGCATTAATAAGTAACGCAAATAAATAACTTCGTCTTTTTCAACTTATTATTTATTTTATTTCTTACTAAAATTTACAAGTCGGACATAAAATTTATGTCTATACTTATTTACATTTACTGCTACAAGTCATCGGTGAAGAGAATCAATTTTTATTATTTATAAATTATCTACATACATACTACATTTTATATAAAGTACTTCTCAGAAAATGTGTGTTACTTTAATTTAAATGCGTAATTTATAATTTTTAATTTATTGCCTTGCTTATTAAATGATTGAACTGGCTCGTATGTGTGTAATTGTGTTCACATGGTAGATACTGTTAGGTTTCCGGACTCTATAATATATATTTTTAGTTTTTTGGAATGACTTCGTTTAACTATAAATCTGTAGATGCTTTCATGTGAATTTATTTTTATTTGTTATGAAGAGCTAACTCATGTAATTTAATAAATTGAAAACTGGCTCATGTATTACTAGCGCAGCATCACGTACTTTTTTCACCATCAGATATCCTCATTGATTACAGTATAGCCAAGTGCAAAATTAATACATTCCAATTTTTAATGCACTTAATTACAGTATAGCTTATAGTGAGTATACTTTTATATTCCAAAGATTTTCAAACTCAGGGGCGGACTGGCTAAGTGAAGAATGCGGAAAACCCGCACCAGCCGTCACTCTTGAGGGCCAAATTATACACTAAGTATCAGTTGCAATTAAACTTCTCCCTTATGAGAAAACAACGAATTCTCTGAATACTATGAACTCAAAAAATATTTGCTGTCTTTCGACAAGATTTTTTATTTAAAAAGATCCTTTTTAGGTACTTTTTTTCAAATATTCAAAAGTTTTTGCAGCCGCATTATCTGGAGTTTAGACAAAAGAAAAATTCGTCATTATATTTTTTCAGCTTTCCATAAGACACTAACCCATCTGCAGGGAAGTAAATTACAAAAAAAATTTTGACTCTTTATTTTAATTTATTTATTTATTTTGTGAAATGAAAACAAACAAATGGGTAATTTTTTAAATTGCTTGCATTGAAAAGTTATAAATTATGGTGTTACAACATTATAATATTTGACCGACTTTTCATGCTACAAATTGTTAATATAGGTACTATAAATGAAATAATGATCATTAACTTGGCAGTGTATCGAAATAAAAGAGGTTGATGCTGTTAATTACTACAAGTAAATATTAATGGCTAGAAAATAAGTGACACGGATTTGCGATTTGCATGGCAATCTGGAGATCTGGGAGTACTCCATACCCCCCAGCCAGACGAAGTCTACATAGAAATGCACCAAGCAGGAAAGCAAAACTTTTATATCAGCGAAATTTTATCTCTTCTAACCGTGAAAGGACAGTCAGCTCTAGTATAATATCGGTAACTATCATTAACATCATCGTTTAAAGATTTAAGAGACATTTAAATTTAGTTTAATTTATCTTTAAACGATCTTGATGCAATCGGTCCTTAGTTACCGATATCACACAGGGGAATGACTTTCCTCCCACAGTCAGTGGAGTTGAAATTTCTTTGACCGAATAAGTTCTCAATTCTTGCTTAGTATTTTATTTGGATTCTTTGTGTAGCTGGGGGGTATTCCATACCCCCCAGACCCCCCGGTCGACCATTCTGCTTTCATGTTATATCAATTTCTAATTATAAATACTTATTTATCCTTTTTAACAACCTCAGTTTTATATTTATGTAGTTATATATTACGTTGACAAGTTTCATATCGTGAATTCCAGACCAAGGCATTATTAAGGCCACATAATATCATGTTCAGCCAGGTTTTATGAAAAAAAAGTGCAAAATACATGCAAGGAATTTTTTGAAAAATTTTAAATGCGGTTCAATGAGTTGACTTCAAAATAAATACTTACTTAAAGTTCAGTAAATCCTTGTATATCGAAATGACTTCGCGACGCTCAAATAATCGTTGTAAAAATTGAATAAAATAAAAAAAACATAAAAATTATGTTATGATTGGTATAAATTAATCTATGCATCCAGGGATAGTTAAACGAAAAGTCCCCATCATTAGTAAAAATCTCTAAAATTTGATCAGAATTTTTAAAATATGGTATCTGACGTCACAACCAATATCGACCACCAAATACGGATAATTTGAAGAATAGAAACAAACGTAAATTACAATTATCTAAGTGGGTGGACACAATGAAATTGCCATACTTTGATGCTGCCAAATCGAGTACAACACTTTAACGTCCCTAAAATAGCAATAATTTTCAAATTAAACAAAATGTTGTTGGAAAATAATAATAAACAGAATTGGAAAAGATCATTGGACACACCGTCTCTAGAAAAATTATCTACCTGCTAATTAGTAAAAGATGCTCTTTTAAAAGTTAAATAAGTTCATCCTCCAGCATTTCAACACAAAAATTGATTTTCAAAAGAAAAGTAACAAGAAATCCTTCTCAAAATCAGTTCTAAATTCGAGCAATGCGACTGAAACGAACACCTTGACAAAATTTGGACAGAACTGAAGAAGAAAAATAATAAAACAATGAACAATTCTAAAAATAAATGACCTGTCGATTGCGGTGATTGCTTACCCTTATTTTATGTGGTCTAGACTCGAGAAACTCATCAACCTATGATTTAATTGAAATCTTAAAGGTCAACAACTTTCAGTGCATCTGATGTTAATTTATACCTTTTTGGGTAGAATGAAAGTAGCAACACTAATAAGCGAATAGGTGAAGAATTGGAAATAACAAGTGTAAAACGTGGGTTTTGCAGTGGGTGATTGGTGACGTGTAGGTGGAGTCGTCAAGTTTTGTTTCTGTTATTTCTAATATGTGAAAGGTTATGAACCTCTTTAAGTGCACCCCCGTTGCTCGGTTACCTAATAATTTTTAACAATAAATTAGTAATTAAAGAAGAGAAACCTAACATTTTTAATTGGGTGTAGCTTAATGTAAACTGATGATTTACGTTCATCAAAATACAATTATTATTTATGACCTATTATAATAAAATTACTAATAATGCCGATTAGTGTCCGGAGTAACAAATATTTGATTGGATTTTAGCGCATTTATAATTTACTGTTTTTTTGTAATTAATGAGTGATAACTGTATTCAAGATAACTTACATGTTCTTTTGGTTTGTTATTACTACATATTTACCATGCTAACAATGCCTGCTGCGATTTTGATGAGATTATAAGTTGATTAATTTATTGATCAGCTGCCTTGTTCCAACAAGACATTGAAAAATTGAAATGTCAGTTTAATTTTTTTTAATGGACTACTAAAGCCTTTCAAAAATCTTAATTAGAATCGTAACATAAGTAGCAGACTAATTTTGAGATCTTATCGCATCAAAAGTATTGTACTTTTTCGAAATAGATTGGTTTATGTTTATTTTAAGATTTTTTGTTGTCTGAAACATCAGAAATTTTCCAACGTTTAGGGCCGAAATTTAAATAACATTGATGCAGTCGGCCCTAACACTTACAACAAATGGTGTTATTTTATTAAATGCCAGATTCAGAACCGAACACTACAAAATACGAAGAGATACCTGATAGAATTATATTTATACGATCCTCATTAGTGTAAAATAATCTTCAATATTTAACGACCATTAATTGACTACATTCCTTGTTTGGAATTATTTAAAATATTTTTACTATTAATTAATATTGGGTTTCATATAAAACATGACTTGACATAAACACAGCTTGTAATAGAATTCTGTAAAGACTGCAGATGATGTTAGATATAAATCTGGAAGATGAGAAAACAAAAGCAAGATGGCCATTTAAAATTGTTATTGCGTTCATTATAATTTATTTCTTGACTTGATGGTAATATTTCAAGTAATTATTGTCTTCGACAAGAAACCTACACGCTAACGAAATGGTAGAAAGATTTAAATACAGCAAAGTAATTTAAAGCGGCTGAGAATCGAACTTGGGACCGTCAGGTCCACGTTTTAAAATTTTATCATTCGTCTACCAAAATCATACTTTTTTTTTCAAATAAAAA
The DNA here is from genome assembly GCA_905340355.1 of Rhagonycha fulva. Lineage (NCBI taxonomy): Eukaryota > Metazoa > Arthropoda > Insecta > Coleoptera > Cantharidae > Rhagonycha > Rhagonycha fulva. The sequence goes on from HG996556.1 coordinate 46,254,195, forward strand.
ATTATGATCTGATAAGTCTTTTAAGTAAATCGAAGTATGCTTGACATTTAATTTAAAATAATCCTGGCGCCAATCTTATCTTAAATATTTTTATTGTTTAATTACTCATTTATTTGAAATTGCATTAAACTACAAAACGAGCGATTGCTCTGTATCGCTACATTCTTTCGTGCTGGAATTTTTATTTTATTTGCAAATATTATGAAATTATTTTTTACAAAATTATTGCACTTAAGTTATGATAATCGTGAGAAAACTGGTTTGAAATTGGATGTGGTGTCTAGATATTGATGTGCAGTTGGTCTGTAGTTGATTGAATGGGTTGAGAGCGAATTATAAATAGAAAATAAAATAATGAATTGGTGTGTATAATTGGTTGGAGTTATTACTAGAAAATCGAAACTGGAAATAAATTGTAATAGGTACTAAAGTATTTCAATGCTTTGGAATATTTTCTCAGCTATGGCATGTCGAAGTAAAACATCTGAGATATTTGTACCGACATGGATTTTTTAACCTTTTTGTCTTTATATCGGTAACTAATGGAAAAAGAAGGTAACCTTTTAATTTTTTACAGTCCATAACATTTAAATTATTAATAGAAATAGTAACTAAGCTGCCACTGAACGTAGTCACCTAAATAATACATTATTTAACCACAAGTGATTGATCGCTTGAAAGATTGACCGTTTTTGTCATTTTAATTCTAAGTTTTATTCTTCCTGATCTTCCTCACCATCTGGGGGAAGTTGGACTCGTTTGGTCAGAAATCAAGTGATTGATGTATTTTATTTCGATTGTTGATCAAAATTTGAATGAAAATCTTAAGCTCTCTTCCATTGTCCAAGCGGTACTTTTAAAATTCAAAATTGAAAAGTTAGCAAATTTCTTTGCATTAAAAATTTTATTTTTTTGGCCAGAAGAAGAGTTTTGCTTCGTACGCGTTTAAAACAGCGTTACCACAGTTAAAAAATAAAAGATACTTCTTGGAAGCTAAAAAGGTACTAAATAATAGTGAAAGGTACTGAAGTTAAAATTTTATTGCAGCCATTCGATATACATTTTTTCAACGCGTAAATACATAAATAAAAGAAATACATTTATTTTTAATTATTTTTTATTAGCATATTCCACAGTTTTATAATGTGAAATATTAAATGTTTAATAAATATATAAACGGCTTAGAGCGGAGGGGGCGAAGGAGGCAGCTGCCATTCTCCAGGTCAGAGAAAGATTTTGTAAGGAGATATAGTATTTGATTTAATTTTCAAAAATTGTTTCCATATTCTAAGGTGTCTGAGAATTTTTCTCCCAAAATGTAAAGAAACGGGCGTGAAACCGGGGGGTCTGGGGGGTATGGAATACCCCCCAGCACAAGGAAGTAACCAGAAGGTTTTTCAAAACCGATAACAACACAAATTTTATTCTAAAGAAAACATTTTTTTTTATTATACCTGACCTCCCAAACACCCCGGTTTTTTGATTGTTTACTTTTAAAGGTACCCTCTGTCCCAGGGAGACATATTTTTAGGAATATCAACTACATAATACTAAATTTTATCTCATTTTTAAGTTTTTTTTTCCAGGGTGACCAAACCAATTAGATATCTCAAAATGAAAAAAAAAATGGGCGTAAAATCGCGGGGTATGGGATACCCTGCAGCACATGAAACTTTAAAAATGACTTTAAAAATTGATAAATCTGCAAATTTAATTCTAGAACAAACTTCTTTTTTTATTAGCTGGGGGGTATTCCATACCCCCCAGACCCCCTGGTTTTCCGATTGTTTACTTTTAAAAATACCCTCCAAATCAGGACAAGATTTTTTCATGACCATAAACTACATAATACTTAATTTTACCTCATTTTAAAGTGCGATTTTTATTTTTAGGGCATCTAAATCCTTAGCTAATTTTGCGCCTCAAATTTGTGCACCCTTGCCACTTTACGCCACCTTTGCCACGATTTAGTTACTCTGCTGACATTAATATACAGTTTTTTTGGTTTAATATGGGAAGCCCTGATGGTTATGTTCATCTCAAGACTGTAGAATTTCCACAAACCGCTACATTACATCCCGTAGAAAATCACTGACATTCTTTTCCCTTCTCTTCCAACTGTCTATTTGACAGTGGTTTTGAAATAAACGCTCATAGAATGAAATTTTAAAAATGAAGTCTTAAAAGTCCAATTTATACTAACTTTTAAGGTTGTAAATGCTGTTAAATAGGCAAAGTGGTGGCGTTCTATATTAAACAGCATTACATTCTTTGCAGAATTGAACTTTCGGGACTTTCAAAATCTTTTTTGAGAAGGGAATTAGTCTTCATTAAGAATTTGTAGTATTCTAATCCAGCTCTCTAAACTTTTCAAAAATAAAGTAAAATTTTAGTTCAAGAATTTTTCAAAAAAAATCAAAAATAAAGCCGGATTATAAACTATCACACCCAGCTTGCTCACTCGGACAGCTTTCTTTCGTTTATCACTCGACCTTCATTTAATTTTTGACCAAAAATTTTTATCAAAATCAAACTTCATTTATTTAGCACGTTTTTCAAAATTAATTTACAAAATGTTTATTTGAATTACAACCGTCCGGCTTGCCTTGCAGTCCACAAATTTTCATTTTTCTGCCCCTCTCGACTTTTCTCAAATACAAATTTTAATATTTACGATATTTACCTATAGGTAATCATAAAAATTTAAATTCTTTATTCCAAAAAAATTTTTTTTGCTAGCATAATATCTACAACTATTTCGAATATCAATTTCACCACAGCGTGTGGATGCCCACTAGAAGGCCAAGCTAAGAAATTCTGTATAGTCCGCGATTTGAACCTAGAATTTCTGCTATGTACTCAATCAGCGGTCACATCACTCCACGGCTGTGGCTGTGGTATTCTTTATCAGTTTGAAATTTGTAAATATACAGTGTGTTCACAAAAAGTGAGTGAATAATTCTTAAATATTACTAGATACAAAAAAATGTTTAAATAGTTTTTTATTCAACTCCAAATTTTCTATTGGAAACTGTCAAAGCATATTTTTTTATACTTTAAATTCAAACGGAAGTAAACATAAAATGTTTTTTCAAATGGCAAAATGTCTTTTTTTTAACATTTTTGTAATCTGCAATTTTTTCTCTATAAATACATATAAAATTTTCATAAGGTAACATAAGAAAATATTTGAGAAAATGTAAGATTTAAACAAGCAATAATAATTTACTGATTATTTACACATATGTAGGTATGTAGAGTGTCATGAAAAACAAAACATCACGACACCGAAAATACAACATTTCATTTATCTGATACATTTTTCAAAATTGTCACCGTTTTGTTCAAGATATGATTCTAATTTTCGCAGAAGTTCTGGCGATTTGGTGATAATTGATAAATGCTAAATTAATTTTAGTTTTTAAATTTTTTAAATTTTAAGATAGATTTGCCTAAACTACAATTTTTGTGTGTGAACAAATGAGTTCATAGATAGAGTCTAATGGTGTCATATCATAATAATGGTGTTTTGTTTTTCATAGCACTCTACATACATAATTAATAAATTATTATTATTTGTTTAAATCTTGTGTTTTCTATAATTTTTTCTTATGTAACCTTATGAAAATTTTATATGTATTTATAGAGAAAAAATTGCAGATTACAAAAATGTTAAAAAAAAGACATGTTGCTATTTGAAAAAAAAAATTTATGTTTACTTCCGGTTGAATTTGAAGTATAAAAAAATATACTTTGACAGTTTCCAATAGAAAATTTGAAGTTGAATAAAAAACTATTTAAACTTTTTTTTGTATCTAGTAATATTTAAGAATTATTCACTGTTACCATTTTTCGTGAACACACTGTATAATAAAAACGTGTAGATCTGTTCATAACAATTAAGGTGCGAGGCTGCAGGTTGAACTAAATATATTGGAAGTAAATCGCCAATTTTGTTAAATATCATCTACCTTTTATATATAGTTAGAATTTAGAGTATTATTTGGACAATCAAAAACAAGTTTGGCAAACTTCATTTGTTTGCTTCAAATCTGTTTTCAATTGTTTCAAATAATATTCTATATGGTATATATCTGCTTCTAACGGTCAGTAAGTCAACACAATCGAGACTACTTTGTTTATTTTTTAGCAAACTAAACACAGCTCCAGTGCGGCCTTTAGGCCGCACAGCCTGGGTGATTTAGTTTTGACAAAAAATGTCTTGATGTATTTGTGACGCTATTAAGCAATTAGGATTGGTTTAAAATTGAATTAGTCACTACCATCGTTAGTTACTCAACTAAACAACCATGACATTGTTGAGATTCAAGTCTGAAGGGATTAGTGGTTATATACAATTTTTAAATGCACTCAGGAAACTTTTCCAATTAAATATTACATTTAATCATAAATGTCACAGAGAAAGAGGAGGTGGAGCTTTCTAGCAAATTATTATTTCGGATTTAATACATTGTTTGGATCTCAATTTTTAAAATCCCACACTAAAAGGGATGAAGTGTGAAGATAAAAATTAACAATTCATTTATTTGATTACCGGATTCTGAAATAAACGCAATTTAAATATTTTATAAGAACTTACCGAAAACAAAATTCTTACTTTTTAATCTCAGGCAATACAAAGTTGTAATCGATAACAAATTACAGTCCGAATAATTTAAAAATAAAAAATGTAAAACATACGTATTGACAAATATTAATATTACTAATTTATTTAAATGAGAAAACGTGTTGAGCAGATAATACGTTAAGGTGTGAAGACCCAAAAATGTTGTTTTATTTTTCCACCGAATTAAATTTTCATTCTTTTGAGGGCAAATCGATTCAGTTCGATCTCGCATTTTTTGTAACGGAATGCTGCTCTTGATAACGTAATTTAAATTATTTAAAGTTAACTTTAATGAAAGTGCAGCATTGTTGTGCAGATATTCTTAGATCCAGTTTTGCACTGTTGGAATTCTATGGCGAGGCTCAATTAATTTACATTTTGTTGTTGTGTTGTGATGAACGAAGTGTTCTAGTGAATGTATTTTAGGATCGAGGTTACTTTGTCCTCAATCAAGGCATAAAGCACTGTTCAAGCCTTTATACCGTAAATCGACGACAATTTTTATTATTTATCATAAAACTGGTTAGCGTTTTTTTTTTTTTCAAAAATTATAAAATATACCTACGCTTGCAAGTTTATTCACCACGGTTTAATCAAAATCGAGACTGAAAAAGTTCGATTTTCTCGGGGTATCGGCGATTCTTCAGGAGAGTTTGATTTCTCCAAGGAAATTCTGTTCAGCGCTGTTTGCTATCGATACCAACAAGTCTATTAAAATGAAATTCAATAAAAATGATTTGATCTAGATTATCCATTAGTTCAGTCTTGCAATTTATTTGTTAATTTGCACTCCAATTTATTACTGCATGCAATTAATTATTTTTTATGCAATTAAAATATTCTCATACGTTACTAACTGGTTAAACGTATTAATTTATCAATTAATGAAGCAATTAAAGGTTTCTTATTTAAACGATAAACAGGTTACTTTTTATAATATTCAATTTGTTATTAATTTAAAAATTATTTTTAGAAAAATACAAATGACGTTCTTCAATAGCAAATCGAAATTCCTTTCTAAATTGAATGATTTATTTATTATAGGCGCAGTAATTTTTTTTGCGAGTCCACTGCTTAACCGTAACTTCAACAAAAATAATCTCAAAAAAATGGATGAAACTTTCTCGTCGTATTGGTGCGATTGTTGCTTTAATTAAAATAATAATACAATTTCTAGTGAATTTTAAAACGAACATCATGGGTTAGTCACATCGTGATCTATTAAAGTGTGGGAAATCTTTAATTCACCCACACCTTTCTTTTACTTTTTCTAAATTTAAAGTAAACCAGAACGAAAGACCAAATCGAAATCTACGGCTTTTGAAGGGAAGACAATTCAATGTATCACAATTTGACCACAAAATCTAAACACGAGAGACTCGATCCGACACACTAAAAAATTTACAACTTTTTCGAAAAGCTTTTAAAATGATAGAACGGATTGTGATATACCCACTTTATTGATCTTGTTTTGCAAAAATGCTTTTATTAAAATGGGAAAGTTACATTCGAACTTTGTTCTTTCCATTTTCCAAGTTTTATTTTAGAAATCGTAATAAATATTATTAAAGGTTATCGGTTCAAGTCCTTAAATCCATTCCAAAGGCTTTTAATTAATTAATTTTTCAAGCGACTTTCTTTTTAAAAATATTGTATACCTTTATGAAGCTTATTATTGTAAACAATCCCGATGTGAGTTATGTATTAATTTTTATTAATGCTTTGTACGCAATATCAAAGAAACGACCGCTTCGTTAATTACATAACTGGAGAGTCGCAGGAGCTTGCAAGATTTTCAAACGTTCGCAAAAGAAATTCGAAAAATTGTTGAAGAATCCAATAATTGAAAACCCTGGTTATAGTTTTGACCCACACTTTGATATGCACTGTTCAGGTTTCTTAAGCTTCCAATGTCCATCAACTTGTACGGAGCTTTAATAACGCAATCTTTGAGTGAAGAATTTGTAGTACCTATTATGTATAATTAGTATAGAAGTGGCTTAATTATAATTTCCTTTTTTATTTTCAGACTTGGCGGCCATTCGAAGACTGTTAGATTCTGAAAGTAATGGTGGAACCTGTCCAAGCTGCAGTATGCCTTTTGACAAAGGCAAGAAACGGAGACTAATTGATAATTGTGGACACGAACGCTGTTATTCCTGCATGTTTAGCAACGAATCGTGTCCATTGTGTTTAAATTCATCAAATGGTAAATATCAATTTATGATTTGTCTAAACCTGTAAACTTTGATGCTACAGCAACTTCCTTGTTCGTTCCAATCAGGATGAAAGTCACATCTTGATTTCTTTTTGTTCCAAATAGAGATAATAAAAAGTTCATAACTGATAAAGCCACTTTGGTTTGATACGTTCTGAAAGATCCAACAAATCAAGTCCATTATTCCCTTAAAGTGCAACAATGACTAAGCAATAAAGTCAAATGTAATTCGTGTTCGATCAAGATTTTCATTTAAAATGTTATTCAATTTATAACAAAAGTACTCAAAGATTGATGAAGTAAAATTTCTGATTGCTAACCGTTAAAAAAAATTTTTGTACTACACCCGATTCGACTGGAGCAATTAATTTAATTTTATAGATTTATCGATAATTGGCTCAATACTCGATCGTTACAGTTTACTTTGGATGATTGATCTTTTTATAACAGTAATATGAGCTTTCGATATTACCATGATAAATTCCTTTGATTGACAGCTACGTCTATGTTTTATTTTAATTTTCCATTCACCTTTTTTTCTAACCATCATCTTCAATACAAGAAATTTAGATGATTACTAAATGTCTATCGGTTTAATTATATTCATACATACAAATTACGAATATAAAAATAATGAGTATGTAACGAACCCAATAATTTGTTATAACACAATAAGACATAAACAAGATTGAATTTTTAATTATTTTTTTTGCTACTGCCGTTACGCGAGTAATTAAAATTTTAACGACTAACAAAATAAAAGCCAATTAATATTTTTTTCTGTTACAGTGACAACATATCCAAACGAAACTGATTATGACGAATTCCGTGGGTCCCAAATAACTCTATATACCGATTCCAATCAGTATCTTCCCTATCAGACTGAAAAATGTGACCGCCTTCAACCCAGAATTAAAGTTAAAACCAACGGTCATTTCACATCCTTCATGCAAGTAAGTAAAAAAATCCAAAAATATTTTGTTTCTAACCGTTGAAAAATCCTTAGAGTCGACAAGACCTAGCAAATTCTGGGAGCGAGTTAGGTCACCCCGAAAAACTCCCCAAAACGAAACCTACCAACCCTAGAAATCGTCCAGATCAAGGAATAATGACCCAAAGTTGTCCAACGCCTCCACAGTCACGAAGAAAATTTTTTCTCAGTCCGAAGGCATTAAGAAGTCCGTTCGCACAGCGAGCTGCCAGACAAGCTGTTGGAGATGCTGCACTATCAGGTAATTAATTTTTACGTGGCTATTTCGATCTCGGAATTATTATAATAGGAAAACGTGTGGGTTTTTGCAATATCCGCTTGTTGGGTACATACCGTCGCGACATTTTGTGTAGGTGCAAAAATACAATATTGTCGCGCCATCATGCATCCTAAATTATTCAAAGAGGAATTATTCAAAAAAAAATTATTTATGGAAATGTGACTGGTAACCGTTAACCATTTGCTTTTACGTGTAGCTTCCATGACGTCTTCAGCAACTTCCAATGAAAATCGACATTGGCCTAGCGTCGTTTTGGGAAAAATTCGTTCTTTATGGTCTGCGGGTAGTTCGACTGCAAGTACTGGACTCAGTCAACTGGTTTCAGGCACGGAAATTTTTTAGGCGTGTTTTCGATTTTTGCTTGATTTCTAATTTATTGCATGCACTCTGTGTTACCTTATGTAATTTTATGTAGCTTTTTATCGACCAGGTGAAAAAAATTAATAAGTTAGCATAAAGAATTTTTTATTGCTTTCGAGGTATTTTCTTCATTGAAGATGTCAAACTGTGACGATCTATTAAAGAATAATTTTTATAAACTACTCATGACCTTTTTATTTAATGTTTTCTAAATACGGAAGCCTAAAATGAAAAGTCAGTTGAAACATTTCTAAACTGGAGTTTTTATTGTTAACCTATTGCATGTTGTGACTTGTGAGTAACCGTTTTTCTTTGTATGCAAACATCTGTTTCATTTTTACAGTAAATTATATACATTTTAATCAACACAAAAAAATTTGCACCTTTTCGTGCCTAAAATAAAGCATTTTTGGCTTGTGGTTTAGGAAACCCGGCCCTACCCCTTCAGAGCAAAGAAAAACATAGTAAGGGAATAGAAACATTGAATATTGAAACAATAAAGTTCAAATTGCAAACAGTGCTACTTTTTTCACTAAAAGTAATAAAATAATTATTTACCTTATATACATGCAGTCGTTAGGTCGATCTAAGATAGGTCGGTTTCGAGTTTACCGTACCTGCAATTTAGTTTGTTCAAACTGAAAGCAGTGTAACTGATTAGTTTGAGATTAGGCGTTTACATTTAATTTTATGATCGACCTAACCTCCTAGCTCACTTTTCAAGCACGGTCTAATTTAGGTCGACTTACCTGAGTGTATACATGAAAGAACTAACTAGCTCGAACCGAGTTAAGTCGATCTAACGACTGCATGTATACGTGGTAATTGAGAATATGATCTGAAAATTACGAATTTCAACCATTTTATATTTAGTGTGCTTTGTTATTGTGTTAGACGATGCATGGGTTTGATTTTTAGAATATTTTAACAGCGCACTTTTACACCATCGTCTTTTTGCAACATAATTTGGCACTAAATTTAATTGCATTAAAATTTACCGGCAAATAAACTTATGCTTATAAAATTACATATTTTTTTAGATGATGAAGGTGGGACAGTTAAACCACTTACGAAGAAAAAATCATCAGAAAACGATATGTACATGCGTTTGGGTCTTCTATTGGGCGACGAAGCCCGAAAATCCAGAAGGCAAATTCCACGAAATACTCGCGAGTCCTGCTCCTCCTTAGTAAGTTACGATAACGCAACATTAGTCTCAACAAATACTAGTCCAGTATCCACATTAACCGGAAGCTCCGAAGATCAGCACCGCCATAATCCAAGTTCTGAAAGCGTCGGTTCTTTAATGTCTATGTCCATGTCAGGTCAGAGTAATTGCAGCTCAAGTCCTGTAAGCAGGCGGCATAGTGTGACAGGTAAACCACCTTTTCAAATTTTTTTCCAAATTTACAGTTTCCATTTTTTAGCTCCACAACATCCCGAAGATCTTAGTTTACTAAACTCAAGACGAACGTGCGTCAGGCGATCCGCACGTAGCGGAACAATTAAAGGACCCATTGATCCAAAAATAAGATTTGCTCAATATAGAACTCCCCAACTAACACTTAAACCATTATTCTTTGAAGTCCCTCTCCAAGAACCCGACCCTTTGTTCTTGGGTCGACACTGGCTGATTAAGGAAATTGAAAATATTGTTGGTACGTAATTTTAATTTGCTCCATCCATAACATCATCTAACTAAATTTTTAACCCACAGATTCTTCTAGTCCAGGAGTTCTATTGACTGGTAATCCAGGCACGGGAAAAACAGCTTTGATTCTACAATTAGTAGAGTACAGTTGCTTTGGAAGACGGAAAGAATTAGCTTACCAGCGTTCGACTGACAGCATAATCCCTCAAAGTATTTACTATCAAATCGATCTCGTTTCTGAAAGAATTAAACAATTGTCTGCAAACGTCGTGGGCTATCACTTTTGTCAAGCAGACAACAACAACACTTGCTTAGTACCTGATTTTATCCACTCTCTTGCCGCTCAGTTGTGTCAAGCACCACAATTAAACGCCTATCGCGATTACTTACTCAACGAACCGCATCTTCAAGGAGTGGTATCTTTAAAGGAGTGCATCACCAATCCAGATCTTGCCTTAAACAGAGGCATCTTAGAACCCCTCGCAAGTTTAAAAAGAGTTGGAAAAATCGACTGCCAAAATTGCGTCATCCTCATCGACGCACTCTGCGACGCCGAGTATCACAAACCCGACCACGGCGACACAATCACGACTTTCTTGCTAAAACACACACCCAACTTTCCTTCTTGGCTAAAAGTAGTCGGAACTGTACGCACACAGTTCCAAGAACTTACCAAACAGTTACCATACACCCGAATCAGTCTAGACAAAATAAACAACGAAAACGTCCAAAAAGATATGTTGGATTACATCAACTTCAGGTTACAAAACAGTCCCAGTATTCAAAACAACGTCACCATCTCCACTCCTGGAAAGGTCGAAAGTGGAAACATAGCTCAACATAAATTTTCCCAACACTTGCTGCAACTAAGTCAGGGTTCCTTTTTGTTTGCCAAATTAACTTTAGACTTATTAGAGCGAGGTCACTTGGTAGCCAAATCATCAGGCTACAAAGTACTTCCAGTTAATTTAGCTCAAATTTACTTATTGCATTTCAATCTTCGGTTTCCTACCGTCCGTTCTTTTGACAAAGTAACTCACATATTAAGCGTGTGTTTGTCTGCTTTGTATCCTTTGACGCTGGCGGAAATCTATTACTCCGTAAATTCGTTATTAGTCGACAAATTTTTACCTTGGGAAGAATTTCTTCAAAGGTTTAAACTTCTATCAGGTTTTCTTGTTAAACGTTTAGACAACACTTACATGTTTTTCCATCCTTCGTTCAGAGAGTGGTTAATTCGCCGCGACGACAACGAAAGTACGAAGTTTTTGTGTGATTTAAGATCTGGACATTCCGGTATCGCATTCCGATTGTCTAGGGTGCAAGCACCTTTAGATCAAGAAAAATTGTTAGAATTAGGACACCATATTTTGAAGGCCCATGTTTACAGAAATATGACATTTTCCAGTTTGTCATCCAGGGACTTACAAGCTCATTGGGTGGCGGAAAGCGCCGACGATATTTCCGCGTCAATTTGCAGTTTGCGTAATATTTATAGTCCGAATGTTAAAGTGTCAAGATTGTTGTTGTTAGCTGGAGCGTCTCCAAATTTTATTTCGGAATATTTGGGAAACGCGCCAATTCTTTGTATATACGCTTGTGAAGGAATGGTTCCTATGGTATCTCTGTTGTTGGAATTTGGTGCTGATGTAGAATTGACAAATAGTCAGGGTTCTACCGCATTATCCCTGGCGTCCGCTAAAGGACATTGCGATGTGGTGAGACAGTTGATAGCAGCTGGTTCAAGTCCTGGACATCCAGACACCGCCGGACAGTGTGCTTTGGTTCACGCAGCACGAAATGGTTTTTTGAACGTGGTCGGCTATTTGTTGGCTTGTGACTGGGTGGCAAAAAACCCGGAAGACGTCGAACTGACCGAAGCTGCTCAACAAGCTTTGGTTGCTGCTTCCAGCCAAGGACATACTGAAATAGTGGAATATTTATTAGATATGGCAGAAGTTAACGTTGACGTGACTGATAATTTGACTGGCGAAACAGCGTTAACAATTGCTGCCACCAACGGATGCCATGGTGTCTGCACGGCGCTAATTCATCGCGGAGCCAGCATATCCATTACGAACAGGAAGGAAGTTACTCCGTTACTGTTAACCGTGAAAGAAGGTCATTGGGCAATTGCCGAAAAGTTAATCCAAAATAGTGCGGCTCTGGAGCAATGTGATTCAATAGGTCGGACTCCAATGATGTTGGCTGCTTCTGAAGGACACGCAGCGTTGATCGAATTGTTACTTGATAAAGGTGCAGAATTGGAGAAACAAGATAAAGAAGGTCTGACGCCGTTGTGCTGGGCTTGTTTACGGGGAAAAATTCAATCGTGCCAAAGTTTGTTAGATAAAGGAGCAAACATTAATCACGTCGATAAAACAGGAAGAACGCCTCTTGATTTAGCCGCTTTTCAAGGTAATCCGGCAATCGTACAGCTGCTTTTAGAAAGAGGAGCAGTGATAGAGCACGTCGACATAAACGGAATGAGACCTTTGGATAGAGCAATAGGATGCCGAAATATTCAAGTAGTGCAATGCTTTTTAAAAAAAGGAGCAAAATTGGGACCGGCTACGTGGGCTATGGCTGCAGGCAAACCAGAAATTATGTAAGAATTTGCAAAATTGTTTTATATTATACGGAACTCATGTTTTGTTTTTAGGCTTATTTTGCTCAACAAACTTTTAGAAGATGGTAACATTTTATATCGGAAAAGTAGGTTGAGAGAAGCAGCCCATCGGTATCAGTATGCTCTGAAAAAGTTTCCCAATGATGACCAAGGCGAACATAACTCAACGTTTCGTCAGCTGAGGATCAACTTTTTGCTGAACCAATCGAGATGTAAACGCAAAATGAATGTAAGTAAGAATTAATCATTTAATTATGAATTAAAATAAAATTTACCTTAAACAAACTGAATACCTCGCAAACAAAATTGACCAAGGTGAAAATTACACGAAATTTTTCGAATCTTTGCTGTATTTTTCCCACTTTTTTTTGAGGCTTCATCAGGACTCGCTTTCAGTACCATTTTGGCGCGAAATATTTAAAATTCAAATTTGGAACATGACACAATTGAACGAATTAATGTAAACTTATTATTGATGCAGGAACCAGATGAAGCAATCGAGCTAGCCAATCAAGTGTTGGGGATGAAACCGGAATCCTACGAAGCATATTACGCCAGAGCAAAAGCAAGATTGGATTTGAAGTTGTATGAGAGTGCGTTAATCGATGTGCGGGAATCTTTAAGACTCGCACCGCCTCAAAGCGTTGAAGTTAGGAAGGTTTTAACATATCTGAAAGACGAAATTGTTAGTAAAATGGGGTCTTCTTCACGGATGTCCAGTTTTCATCGCGATTTTGCCATTTCTGTCGATACCCTTCACGAATAAATCGACGAGTAAAAAAATAAAAAAGGTTTATTTGGTGGGTATTTTTCAAACAGTTTACCATACATCGCAAAAATTTAAGTAAACGAGGTGTTCCCCTAAGATTTACTCCTAACTGATATTGCCTATTTTTTTTATTATTTTGAATCGATCTTGATGATTGAAGTTATTGGTACATCAAAATTTGGAACTGTGTTATATTTATTGTAAGAAGAAGAAATGTAATTAATGTGCCTTTCTAAAGACTGATTATTGAAGAAAAAAATATTTATGAAATGTTTGCAATTGTAAATAATTTAAAATTAATTTATTTCTGCAACTTGATTTTTTTTCTTATCATTCCGATGGATTACTTAATGTCCACGTAACTATTTTGTTGTTGATTTGATTATTTTTAGTTTTAGAAATATTTTTCTCACTTTAGTTGTAAAAACTGCTACTTTTATACGATTTTACAACTCAATATTACTATTATTACAAAAAATATTTATGTATACTTAATGCCAATTTGGCGCGTATTTTATTAGTAGTATCCCATTTTATGTTTTGTATTTTTTTTTTAGTTGTAAAGTGACGATACTTATTTATTATTATTTTATTATTTTGCGTAATTCTTACACAAAATGTTAAATTATTTTTGTTTTATGAAAATGTAATTTATTTTTCCAGCAGTTAAACTGTACGGATTTTGTAAAATTTCGAAAAATTATTTTTTATCAAAATTTTTATTTGTTAATAAAAAATGTTAAAGGTGCTAAATTATTGTAACGAGTTGGAATCTTAAAAAATATATAAATAAATATTAAACTTAATAAAAATTTAAACTTTGTTTTAATCTTTACTTATTTATAATAATGGTTAAGGTAGCATTTGTGGAACCCAGAAATTCAAATCTTTGAATCTGATTGATGGAGAGGGACGAGGTCCCTGTAAACAAATAAAAGCTGACTTCAATATTAGTACTTGGATCCGTCATCTAGTGTAATATTCGCGATTTACATTAATAAAACGTCACCGCACGGAATAATTTTAAACTAAAAAGTGGACGTAATTTGTTAGTTTTACTTACAAAAAATTACCTCTCACTTTAATGATGGTCATCGCTGGATCTCGAACTGCGCCGTCTGCGTCTCCGCCTTCTTTCATCTAACTTTCGATTAGTTTAATCAATTTGGCGATCTCTTCTTTCACGTCTTCGTCGCCTGTCTCTGGAACGCGATCGACTTCTTCTCCTTGATCTCGATCTGGAGCACCGCCTATTACCGCTTCTATCTCTTTCACGGTGCCGAATGCTTCGTTCCTCGTTATTACCACATTCAGCATTGCGTCCTCCAAGTCCGCCACCGAATTTTCTAGGTAGCCAATCATCAACCGTTCTTCCTCTTTCCACATCCACTAACACCCTACGACCATCAATTTTTTTACCATTTCCATTCTTAAACGCACGAATCATATCTTTTTCATGTTCATATTCGATAAAAGCGTAGCCTCTAGGTTTCCCATTGAAAGAATTTTGAACCAAACATATTTTTTTGATTGGACCATAAATTTCAAATTCTCTTTTCAGCTTTGATTCTTTTGTGTCGTAATTTATACGACCCACAAATAGCGTTGAGAATGGATTCCTGGTTATATTTTCTCTTGAGTTGGGATCCCACTTTGCAATTTTTTGTTCTCTTTTGTAAGCTTCCTGTTCTGCTCGTTCGTTTTGAAGACGTTCTTTACTATCTTTAGCAGATTCAGATGATACAGGTGAAGGTGTGGTTGTGTCAAATTCTTTCATATAATTTCCTACACCGGAATAACCTTTTTGAAAAGTTTTTTCGTGTGGTAGTTTCGTCATTGGTGGTGCGAATGGAATCTCATTACTTGTAAAATACTGCAGTATGTGAGGTGGTAAATAATCAGCCATTTTTTTTTCAATTTTTTAACCTTTTAAATGAGTTGTTGTTTTCGTTTTATATAAAATAAAAATATTAATCTTTCATACCAATCACAGAAAATTACATTACCACTATTCTTCTAATCCAATAACTCAAAATTAAATCCATTTCATTTGAATACTTCAATCCTGCAAGATGCTGTCCGTATATTTATATTGCCTTGTCTAAATTATAAACAAAGTGTAACCAACATATAGAAACTTGGAGATTAAATCATCTGCAGTGCTTCAACATCCTTGTATCATTGGGTATAATCTTAGATCTTACTGTTTTCTATTTTTAGAAAACAGTCAGTTAGATTTTTGCTTTACTTTTTTTTAGCTTTTTTAGAAATCGAGGAAAAAATATTTTCTCAACCAAATATCATGGTCCTCGTAGGCAAAACATTTTCACTAAACATGACAACGCTCTAAGTTGCCGGCAGCAGTACCTATACATAATTTTGTATTTTACCGGTGCTAGTAACGGAGACACTTCCCTGATCAAAATTTAGTACATTTTTTGACAATCACTAATCGTGGACATACGAAAGACACTGTGGATAAAAATAAGAATCTAAAGATAAGGCAATACCGTAAAATAAACAAATAAGTTGATGTACTAATTTTTAAAATATATAAAACGAAGAAATAAAAATGGAAACCTCGGCAGTTGCAGAACAACCTGAAGAAACGAAGCAAGAACAACCCCAAGAAGTGAAAATAAAACCAATTGGATGCAGCCATTACGCAAGAAAATTAAAGTTTGTGACTCCATGTTGTGATAAAGTATACACTTGCCGGCTTTGTCACGATGAAGATGAAACCCACGGCGTCAACCGGAAGGAAATTACTGAAGTCGTTTGCGCTTTGTGCAATACAAGGCAACCTGTTCGGGCTAAATGTCAACAATGTGCAACAACTTTTGGAAACTACACGTGCTTAGAATGTAACTTATTTGATGATGATACAAGCAAAGGTCAATTTCACTGCGTCGGTTGCGGAATTTGTCGTGTTGGTGGTGTCGATAAATTTTTTCACTGTGAAAAGTGTAATTTATGTTTACCAATTAACCGCCAAAACGATCACAAGTGTGTCGAAAATGTATCGCGTGCTAATTGTCCTGTATGTTTGGAGGATCTTCACACATCTCGTATTTCCGCACATGTACCACAATGCGGTCATTTATTGCACATGACATGTTACAAAGAATTGTTAAACTCCGGTCATTTTAAATGTCCAATTTGTCAAATATCACTTGAGGATATGAGCACGTATTGGCGTGATTTAGATATTGAAATTGCTAATACACCAATGCCACCTGAATATGTAAATATGATGGTAGATATTCTATGCAAAGATTGTCACGTAGAAAGCACTATTACGTATCATGTCCTGGGATTGAAATGCACTGCGTGTGGATCGTACAATACATGTCGTACCAATAGATTGAATGAGGATGGTAGTCTTCTTAATGATAACAGCAATGATGATCTTGATGAAGATAGCAATAATGAAGATAATGGAGAAATCAATTTTATCCTTAACCGTGTTCTTTATGCACGCGATAATAGCAACGATGATGTATCAATGTAGATGTTGAAGATTATGTTTTTTAGTAATGAAGAATTTAACAAAGATAGTAATGATCACAATGATAATTAATGTCTGAATCTTTTTTATATAACAAAGTACAAATTGATAAAAAATTGTTAGGTATTTAAAATAAATAAAATAGTAGTACCTATCAATAGTTGTTATTAATTGATTTTTTTTTGTGTTTATTTGGTATCTGGCGAGACATTTACAGTTCTTTCCTTTTCCTTTTTTAGAGGTTTTATTTTTAGGTCGAACCCACGGAATGAAAGGATTTGTGTTAGCGACCTTAAAAAGGTATTACAAGGATATGATAAGCAAGGGAGGAATCAAATGACAAGAGAATACAATCAACAAGATTCAACATACAATTTTTCTGATGAAAGCAAAGAGGTGCTAATTAATTATGGTCCCTCTATCGGCAGTGAACAGTAGATATGGTGATGAAAGCGATGAAATTATGGATGGATACTGATTGTGATGTTTGCTCAAGAAAAAAATAGCGATAAATTTTGGCTAAACTCTTCATTAGCCTCCCTAAAGCCAAAGTAGGAACTAAACACCTACTTCATATTTTGCCGGATCCGGTACGAGGTGTCAGAAATGCCACGACAAAAATGGAAGCTTTCCTACAAATGCTTTCTATTAAAATGATAGATAAGAAATGAAGTAGTCAAGTGGACCAATCTACAAATACTATAATAAGACTAAAATGACAAGCTCAAGAGAAGAGGATCGCAAAGAAACTTCACGTGCAGAAATAATGACCTTATTTGGGGTTTTGTTTATTTTTTTCTCTGCTGACACCAGCAAGGCATGTAAAATTAATGGAACCGGACTAATAATTTGTAGGGCTGCATTCGGAATAAACAGATTTTGCTTTCTACTACGAGCACGTCGTTTTGATGACTTGACAACCAGAGAAGCTATAAAGACTACCGATAAATTGGCTCCAATCAGAGACATTTATTCACATCTAAATGAAAATTTTAAGTTATTGCCCGTCCGCACTCCGAGGGCGTTGTGGGTTTGTTTGTAAATGTTCATGCCTGACAAGCTTGCAAAATACAGGATAAAACTTATATGCTATGTGTGACGCAAAAACTTTCTATACATAGAAAATCTAATCGAAATCTGACAACAGACAATTATTAGTCGAGCCTGGATCTATCCATGTATCTGTAGAGAATGCCATTACTTTTTTAGGCATCATGAAGAAAAAAATTGGTTGCCTGTAAAGTCGGTATACGGGCGAAAGTTTTACGTGACAACGACTTTGAGTGGTAAAATAATTTTAAAGTGAATATTCATTCGTATAGTAGGAAGAAGGATGAAATAATAGTAACAATTTAAAACATTTATTTATACAAAGAATTATATTTAAAACATTAATTTATACAAAGAATCTCGCACTGAATTTCATATTAACAAAATTTTATCTCTCTCTCGCTCTGTCTCTCTCGCTCTTAGGCGGGCTAACTGTGCTCGAGTGGAAGGGACGCGTGCCTCTCACTCGCTCTCATTGTGAGCGCATAACGTGAGCGGAGCGTAACGCAGTTTCTTGAAGTGTCACCCGGCAAACCAATTTATAAGACGTTGTCACGTCAAAAAAACAAGCCTGATATCCCTCAAGAGTTTCTTCCAATGAAAAATCGCGAGATTAAAACTTCAATTTTTGGTTTGCAGAATAGCTGTATGCTTGTTCATATGTAAAGAAAAAAAACAAATGAGTGATATTTTTTTTCCTCAATGCGTGACAAAGGGGAAATTGATGTAGAAACAAATAATAAACCAATTATAATACCTGATTACAACAAAACCAAATTTAATACTTGAGACGTTCGGAGCATGGTAGTCAAGCGAGTTGTCTATGAACGTTAAATAATCGGTTTGACTCCAGATGAAGTAAAAAAAACTTGATCTTTTCTCTGGCCGTCTTTCTAGTTCTGCAGGTTGGGGACATAATAAGTTTAATAAGTAGTAAATATTCGCTAAATATATATATATATATATATGCACATGGTACTAATACGCCTCCGAGAAGTAAGTCAGCGTATCTTGTTAGACTCCGATTTTACTACTTCGACTCCGAAACCGGAGTCGAAAACGTTTCCCCATTAAAAATTAAAATTATGGCTCACCACGTCGCCTGGATTACCGTGACCAATTTTACTCTGGAGTCCAAATGGTCATATACACATATACTTTTATACAACGTAGTGCACGAAAAATCCGCTAGGTTCGCTACCGTTTCAAACGATTATAAGAGAATATGTTTGCCGGTTGCTTGTGCCTCCATGCGCCTGTAGATCTTTTAGGCCTCCGATTTTTTCAATACTTTGGCAACAGCGCTTTATACTATTCTTACAAGTTAGTAGACTAGTAGGCGACTTGCATTTATGCATTTTATACTGTTGGCACATTTTTTATGTCTTATCGCTTTCATAATTTTCAAGAGCAAAAGTCTAATATTATTACAATTACTTAACTTATTATTAAAATTAAAAAATTGTAAGAAATGTTAAAATTAACCATATAATGTATTTTGAAAATTATGATATAAATAATTGATAAAATACATTATCTGCATAGTATACTATGTAATGTAAAAAAAAACATTGACGAATTTTTATCAAATTTATTAGAATTAAAATTAAATTAGAAATTAGATTTACAAATAAATACTCAAATGAGTTTAGCACCGAGCAACATGCAAACCATACAAACTAATTATTTTAACTATAGGTACACTACTCTAAAGGAACTTAATTTTTATTGCGGCCACCTGTAAAAACTATTTCCATACAGAAATTTTGAATTTGTTTAGACTGGAAATTAATACTACGCAGTGATTTAAATAAAATAATGATTGTCGATTTTAGTTTTGTGTAATTAGTAACTGATCAGCACCTTGAAATCTGCACTATTATAATAAACCCAAAGTTTGTACTGTTGTCCATGATGTATGATAAAATTTTAATTGATAAATTCTTAAGATTTTAGGCATAACATAGGCTAATAATTAAATAAAACTCGTAGTTTTTTCGTCATTTAGCTAACGTCGTCAACTATTTTTTAACCACCAACATAATATAAAAAAAAAACATTGAAAGCAATAATTTCATTACTATGTAGTTTTTAATATTGAATTATTTGGAGGCATTTCATTTTTTATGAAATTAATTATAATTTGGGTTAGTATAACAGATCAACTTAAAATAACTTTTAATGTTTAATACCTTGTTATTTTATAAAACTAAAGTAAATTTCATACATGTTTTCACGTAAATAAAATTGATAGTAGGTAGATGCACATTCAAGTCATAAGCAGCCGCGCATATTACTCGGACGAAAAATACGCCTTGGTTTTGCGGGATCTTTTACTATTGGGTTCCAAAACTTAATTTTTTGTAATCTAACATCAATATTTTTAATTTTGTAATAATTTAGCAAACAATAATAGCAACAATTAATAATTTGAGGATTAGAATATCAAGAAATATTTTTAACTTGAAATTAAAATGTCGTTGATGAGCACTTCAACTATATCGTGTCCATGATAAACAATTAATTGATTGTTCCTTAAGATTTTAGGCTTAATATGGGCTAATAATTAAACGCATAAGTTTTTTCGTCATTTAACCAACGTCGTCAATTATTTCTTAGCTATGTATGATACATGATATTATTCTTTTTATCGCACCGTATTAACTACCCACATAATATAAAATGAAGACATTGAAAGTAATAATTACAAGCATTATCGTTAGTATTTGTTTTATACTTAATATTTTGAAAGCATTTCATCCTTTATAATATAAATTCGGGTTAGTATCAGATCAATTTAAAATAATTTTTTGCTTTAATATCAGTCGCCTAAAAGCAAAACCCGACAAGTCACATTTCACTTTAGATACAAAAATCGAGAAGTCTTTGCTTATCTTACAAATTACAATTAGTTTTAAGCGAATTTTTGTAGTGAACCTTTTTTGGAAGTACTAGGTACGTTATTGCTGGTATTCAGAAAGAATCATATAAGTCAAATAAGTTATGCCACCCGGACTGCAATGCATTTAAAAGAAATCTATTTTTGAAAATTAAGTTCATAGTTATCTGAGTACCTAAGTGTGAATATCCTTAGGTGCTCTTTAGTCACTGAGCGAATTACAATAATCAAAAATAAATTTTTATGGGTATCTCAGACACCACGGTGACGTTTACGTATAATTTTTGATGTTGATCTACTTGGGAAACTTACAACGAGACATAACAGTGAGTATGTCGCCAATCGAGATCCCAGTTTTTTTTGTGATTCTAGGAGCTAAAAAAATTATCACTTTCTCAGCGTCTAGTCGATTACCGAGTCGATTGCCCTTTAGTTTTTGAGTTATGAATTTTGCTAACCGCCATTGGAATGGCAAAGCGTAGGTCCGAAGTTCGATCCTCACATGAGGCAAATTTTTTTTCAGAAAATTATGTAATTTATTATTAGAATTAATAATATGCTTTTGCAGATTTATTTAGTTTTTAATCTACGAATTACGATTCCAATACTCTACCTCTAAACTACCACGGTTTCGTGTAATAACAGCCAATATAGTATAGTAACAGTTAATGTTTATTTTCAAAAATTCACAACTCGAAAACTAAAAGGCAATCGACTAAACGGTAAACGCCGAAAAAGTGATAATTTCTTTAGATCCTGGAATCACCAAAACAATTGGGATTTCGATTGGCGACATACTCACCTCACTATAGTGTGCCCTTATTAGATGTAATTTCTGCTGTTTGAGGAATAGATAGAAAAACTAGTTGCTTTAAGTTGGTTACTTACTAAAATATCTCAAAAAGAATGGTGGGGTTTCTGAGACCTCACGGTGACAGACGCGTTAGAAAAATTAGCAGTGAAGGTCCGGGGTTAAAAACGCAATTTGTAATTTTATACATTATAATTCATTTAATAGCATATCAATTGATGCAAACCAAACATTATGTTTTGGCAAGTAAAATAAGTATTGTTTAATAAAGCAACTTATAAAACAAATAGTCCGGTCAAAATAGACATTCACTCTTGCATAAATTCCCAAGAAGCTGAAAATTTGCATGAAAGTTGGGGATACCATTATAATAAAATTGTAAAAAGTCCCCATCGGTCCCATGTGTGCAGAAAATTTTATGCGAGGTCAAAGTTTGCAAAATGAGTTTTTTAGATTTTTTAGCAAAACGGTTAGTTTTATAAGAAAAATAGTTTAGACAAAAATTGTAGATGATTTAATTATCTACAAAAATTGTCCTTACACTTTTTTCTCTAACATTTACCATTTCTGAGAAAAAGCAGTTCTAAAATTTACTAAAGTTGTATTAATTGTCCTTACTATGCACACGTTTCCAGGCTACCTATGAGGTAGCGTACTTGGCTATGAAGAATACAACTTTAGTAAATTTTAGAATCATTTTTTCTCAGAAATGGTAAATCTTAGAAAAAAAGTGTAAGAACAATTTTTGTAGATAATTAAATGATCTACAATTTTAGCCTGAACTATTTTTCTTATACAACTAACCGTTTCGCTAAAAAATCCAAAAAACCTATTTTTGCAAACTTTGACTTTGAATAAAATTTTTTGCATACCATGGGATCGATGGGGACTTTTTACAATTTAATTATAATGGTATCCCTAACGTTTATGTAAATTTTCAGGTTTTTTAGAATTTATGCAAGGATACCCCTATTTTTATATCTATTTTGACCGGACTAAAACTGACAATATTATTGTTCGCCACTGTAAAACTTTACTTACAAAGGGAACCCGCGTACCTGTAATCACCGATTTCGTCGGGATTCACGGTATACGTAGGGCCTGACTAGAAGTAAAAGTTATGTAAGTGGAAACTCCATACGGCCAATCGCTTTTTAACAAAAATCAAGTTTTTGTCGCAGTTTAAATGCATAAGTATTTCATAGGTAAGATTTGGATACGAGGATCGGTGGTTCAAGCCTTCACCAGAGAATTTTTTTTTGTCGGTTTTATTCAGGTTTTTGACTTTTTTTAAATTTTTATGGGGAAAGGTAGCTACTGTGGTCCCGAAAATACAAATTTTACGATTGAAACCTCGAACTTTTCTGAAAGAGTACATTTTAAATAAGAGATTTAAGGGAGATGCAATGCCCTAAATGCACCTGTTTTTTCAAAAATCGAATTTAAAAAAGCTTGATTTTCGACGGTTAAACGCTCGTGATTGGCTAATCAAGTTCGTTTGTGGGAGGTACGTGTGCTGCCATATATAACAGGGTTACACTTGAACAATCAGTCAGTAACTCTTGCACTATGGTAGGAATGCGTTCTCCTTTTTGTATTTAATTTAAAAATTTAAAATAATTAAAAAATTACTTCAGAAAAGGGTTACTTAAATTTAACGAACGGTAGTTACTTTTTCGTGTGAATCCGACTCTTGCCATGGTGATTTTCATCAACTAACTTAATGAAAATGACAACTAATTTAAAAATATCCCTAGGCCGACAGATCAATGAAAAGGTGAATCTTTGAGATGTGAAACTCGTGACAGTGGATTTTTTACGCACGGTACTTGTGCGAAGAAAAATCGACTTAAAGCACCTCTCGCTACGCTCGCTACGCTCACTACGCTCGGGCGCTTTAAGCCATTTTTCTAGCACATGTACTATTCGGAAAGGTGGTTGTGCAAGGAAAAATCGACTTAAAGCACCTCTCGCTACGCTCGGGCGCTTTAAGCCATTTTACCAGCACATTTAGGGTTGAAAATCATGATTTTCGTTCGAAGTGCACTGTTACTGCATCGCAGTGCAAGTGTCGCTCCCACTCTGCGCAAAGCTAAGACTATATCTGGGTGCACGTACCGACAGAATTAACCAATCCCGAGCGACTTTGCTTTAAAATTTACTGCAAAAATCGAAGTTTTTAAATTCGATTTTTGAAAAAACAGAGGCACTTAGGGCATTGAATCTCCCTTTATTCTCTTATTTAAAACATACTCTTTCAGAATTCATCGAGATTTCAATCGTAAAATTTGTATTTTCGGGACCACAGTAGCTACCTGCAACCCAAATGCATTATAACAACAAATGTACAATAATAATAGTATAATTCGATATCAGGAAGTTGTTATAAGTACCCTATACTTGTAATGCATTTGATATTATTGTGAAAATGTTATACCGGCTTATTGTGGCGTAAGTATCGTAAAAATTGAAAAAAAGTCAAAGAAAAAAAAGTTTTATGATGAAGACTTGAACTGCTAAATATAGAGCTACAAAAAATCCGACAAAAAAAATTGCTTGAGAAAGCCTTGAACCACTGATCCTAGTATCCACAGTCCTCTACCACTCGACTAACTACTACTTGCAAATTATGTTGAATCCAAACATTTATGTAGTTAATTTGTAAAAAATTTGATTTTTTAAAACGCTTGGCCGTATGGAAGTCCCACTTATGTTACTTTGACTTCTAGTCAGGCCCTACGTATACCGTGAATACCGACGAAATCGGTGATTACAGGTACGCGGGTTCCCCTTGTTAATCGGATCTTTTTTGTTTGTTCGCTATTTACCCTAACATTTTAACAATAATTTCAAAATATTTTCATCCTACAGTGAATAGGTAAAATCACACCATCGCACAGGTGGGCTGTAACAGTCCCGTAGCTCTAAATCTACAAACGCATAGATATTTTGTGAAAATAATATAGGTTGTTTTTGATTTTGATTATGATTTGATTAATATTTATAAAAGCAAAAAAGTAAAAAACAAAAAGACAAATTGTTGTAAAAAAATGTGAACAAATTATTTAAGAAATACTCCTGCATTATAAAACTTTATATTTTTACTTTGATAAATATTGCATGAAATAATTACAGTGGATGTACGAGTGTTCTACCTACACAATGTAATTTGAGACTATCTAAGCGCGTGTGTTTGATCTTCCATCTCTATCGTGTCATGAGTGCGTCTTGTTTTATCGGCAGTTACGTCCGGCAACACTGTTGGAGTCTTTCTCGGCCTTTTCATATATACAATTTATACAAATTGTGTCCATAACGTCGTATCGATATACGGAGACCAAAGCGTAATGCCACTATACCAATTATCTGTATCATAAAACACAAAAATTCCTTTCCCCTCTACGGTTGCTGCAGGAGTTCTAATCGTCTAATAGATTTATATACATGTACTTCATACCTACGGTTGATTTTAAAGGCGGATAAACTGTCGTCCTATCAATGTACGGAGTCCAAAACGATACATTTGCACGTATATATATATATATTAGTATTACAAGCAGTATCAGTATTATCAGTAGTATATTAGTATTATTCCTAATAGTATAAGTATTATAAGTAATATTAGTATTATCAGTAGTATTAGTATTTTATTTGAAATCTCACAGTTACAGTGGTATAAATATAGAATGGGGGATTTAGCTCCAACCATTGTACATTATGTGTTAAATTATTTTATTATGTTACAGCATTTAAAAATTTTCTAACAAGGTGGCATGTTTCTAAAATAATTGCTTTTTGCAATATTATTAGTATTATTAGTAGTATAAGTATTATAAGTAGTATTAGTATTAAAAGCAGTATTAGTATTATAAGTAGTATTAGTATTATAAGCAGAGTTAGTATTATCAGTAGTATTAGAATTATTAGTAGAATAAATATTATAAGTAGTATTAGTATTATAAGCAGTATTAGTATTATCAGTAGTATTAGTATTATCAGTAGTATTAGTATTATTAGTAGTATAAGTATTATAAGTAGTATTAGTATTATTAGTATTATCAGTAGTACTATCAGTATTATAAGCAGTCTTAGTATTATCAGTAGTAGTAGTATTATTAGTATTATCAGTAGTATTAGCATTATCAGTAGTATTAGTATTATAATCAGTATTAGTATTATCAGTAGTATTAGTATTATTAGTAGTATTAGTATTATCAGTAGTATTAGTATTATCAGTAGTATTAGTATTATCAGTAGTATTTGTATTATCAATAGTATTAGTATTATAAGCAGTATTAATATTATCAGTAGTATTAGTATTATCAGTAGTATTACACAGAAAAAAAAGTACGTCGTTATATTTACGAAATGCGGTTGTTAAACGGAAATTCGTTATATTAACGAAAATTTCGTTACTATAATTAATTTTTCGTAAAATCGTAATGTCGTAACTATTATGATATATTCGTAAATATTACTATTTACTACTATAATTAACGAAATGCTTGTCGTAATATTAACAAAAAGTTTCATAGGATCAAAAGTCGTATTAACGACGAATTTCGTTAAATACACACCACTTTTTTTTTCTGTGTAGTATTATTTGTAGTATAAGTATTATAAGTAGTATTAGTATTATAAGCAGTTTTAGTATTATAAGCAGTATTAGTATTATCCGTATTATAAGCAGTATTAGTATTAGCAGTACTATTAGTATTATAAGTAGTATTAGTATTATAAGTAGTATTAGTATTATTAGTATTATAAGCAGTATTAGTATTATCAGTAGTATTAGTATTATAAGTATTATAAGCAGTATTAGTATTATCAGTAGTATAAGTATTATAAGTAGTATTAGTATTATAAGTAGTATTATAAGCAGTATTAGTATTGTCAGTAGTATTAGTATTATAAGTATTATAAGCAGTATTAGTATTATCAGTAGTATAAGTATTATAAGTAGTATTAGTATTATAAGTAGTATTATAAGCAGTATTAGTATTGTCAGTAGTATTAGTATTATCAGTAATATTAGTATTATTAGTAGTATAAATATTATAAGTAGTGTTAGTATTATAAGCAGTATTAGTATTATAAGTTATAAGCAGTATTAGTATTATCAGTAGTAATAGTATTATAAGTAGTATTAGTATTATAAGTAGTATTAGTATTGTAAGTATTATTAGTATTATAAGCAGTATTAGTATTATCAGTAGTATTAGTATTATCAGTAGTATTAGTATTTTAAGCAGTATTAGTATTATCAGTAGTATTAGTATTATAAGCAGTATTAGTATTATCACCAGTATAAGTATTAAAAGCAAAATTAGTATTATCAGTAGTATCAGTAGGTATTATTAGTATATATATATAATTTGGACTGCTTAATACATTGCAAGGTAAGTAACAAATACATGCTAAACACATCACAATGCACCACGCTACAGCTAGAAACCGTTTTATCCGTTCCCAAACTACCAACCTTGCGATTGGCTCTGGTTTAAAGCTTTTTGCTTTTTTTACCTACGACGAAGAGCTGGCCCGTCGGTAGGTATTATTAGTAGTACAAGTATTATAAGTAGTATTGCTTAACGTAAACAAAGTTTAAATTGCTAATAAATACATAATTAATTAATTTTTCATAAGTTTTAAACTCCCCCCAGTGGGGGGAGAGGGGGTTTTACCCATAACTCACTACGCTGGGCGGGCGGGTTGGCGAGTAGTCCGCAGATCAAGTTTAGACTTTTTAGATCTCAGCACAAATCTGACGCAACCAGAATTAGAACCGCGGTTTCCCGCTCTCTAGTCTATCCGTGTTTGATTTACGTCAGACTGCTAGTCATTAATTAATTATACAATATTAACTCAAATTTTTTTAAGATTATTAGATAATCATGTAAACTAATGTAAGTAAATATATCAATTATTAACTCGTTGATATTAGATAATATCTGTATATTATTCTGATGACGAACGAAATAATCGTTTGAAAGCTCAATAAATCTTTTAATTACTTTTTAATTTATTAATAACTCGTTATTATCTAATGTAAGTAAATGTGAAAAATTTCAATAAGATAATTGGGCACGTAAAAGAACATTAAAATTGGATTAAAAGATTTGTAGTAAACAAAATACAGACAATTTGAAGTTAAAGAAAACCTTGTAATGAAGGTAAATGAAACAGAAACAAGTCATAAACTTGAAAAAAAAAACATGAAAATAGAAATGCGGGAAAAACCCGGCTAGCGTCTGTGGAAGGCGAATGTGCCGGTGCCGACGTGTAAATTGGACGGACAAATATCCGTTTTTGCCTCAATAGGCCAAAGGTAGGTAGGAGAAAAAATCTCTTTTGGATAGGATTTCTGTAATCCTTCCAAAAGCACTGCCATTTTTGGCACTTAAAATATTATTAATTGTGAAAAAGAGAAACTTTAGTAAATTACTTTGATAATTCCACGCGTGTATAAAACTGTCCATAAGAGCCGTCGAATTATCAAAGTTTGCTTGCGGATAAATTATGATAGGCGGAGCATTTGCGGATAAACCACGAACTAAGGAAGGCATCAAAATGCAACTGGCTATTTTTTGCGGATATTTTTTTGTTTGCCTTTTGCAATTGTTTATTCTCGTTGACTCTATTGGAATTATCTTATCAAATACAACCGAGGGGTCAGTCACTGGAGTATTATTTGTACAAGTCTTCAGTATTACATTGAGTATTACGAGTATTACGTTCAGTATTACCTGTATTACTTTGGTATTCCGTATTATTTTGTATTACGTGTATTATGCATGTATTATTTTGTATTACGTGTATTATACATGTATTATTTTGTATTACGTGTATTATTTAGTATTATACAGGTATTATTTTGTATTATACGTGTATTATTTTGTATTACTACTTGTATTATTTGTAATACGTGAATTACGTTCAGTAATTCTTGTATTATTTGGTATTACGTTGTATTATTTGGAATTCCGTATTATTTTGTATTACGTGTATTATTTTGTATTATACAGGTATTATCTTGTATTATACGTGTATTATTTGGTATTACGTTTAGTATGAATAGTAATATCGAATAGTTACGTGACATTGCCAAGAGATTTACTGGAAGATTAGTGTGCTGAGCTCTATTTGTGATAATTTGTTACAAATTTGCTGATGGAAGTGAAGAAGGGGTTGTCATTTTTTTGAACATGAGATTTAGTTCTTTTTAACCATCGACCCAAAAAGAGTGATGTTATGTGTTTAACGTGTGTATCTGTGTGACTGTCTGTGGGGTCGTAGCTCCCAAATGAATGAACCAATTTTGATTTCGTTTTTTTGTTTGAAAGGTGACTTGATCAAAAGTGTTATTAGTTATTAGCTATGATTTAAAAAAAATCTGCTTAGCCGTTCGAAGATCATTTGCTGTTTTCTAGTCTAGTTAATAAAAACAGGGCCGTACTTGCAATATAAAAAGTTGATGAAGGCAGGGCCGTACTAGTAATATTTAAAGTTTAAAAAGCATCAAATAAAACTTAAATTAAAAACTTAAAAAAACCCCGACAAAGAAAATCTTTAAAAAGTAAAAAATAAAATCCAAACGTCGTCGCGTCGGGGGACCGACAAAAATCGAAGTAATTTACCGAAATGGAAATCATGCCGAAAAAATCTAATATTGATTTAAAGCAGCTTAACGTTGCTATTGTTGCTAATAAAAAAAAATTTATTATCCAATGTGTAAAAAGTTTTGGGGGCCATCAAATATCTGCTGGTCGGAAATATAGTAAAACAATTGGGTAATATTACCGTTTCGCCAAAATAAAAATTTCTACTACTAAAAATAGTCGAAAATTTCTACTATCCATAACTTTGTAAAATTAACTTAAACTCTTGCTCACTAAAGCTCATTCAGGCTCAAAGAAGCTCTAGCGATTGACATCACTTGCACAAATAAATTTAAAATAAGAAGGAAAATTGCAAAACATGTCTACAACTCCCTTCCCCATCTCCCTTCCCAATTGTAGTTTTTCGTGAATAACTTTGCAACCTTTGAGGCTCAAACGAAAAGAATCAAAGCTCATTCAGGCTCACACAATGCTCTAACGTTTGACACTGAATTCATCCAAAAATTCAAAAGTGGGGGGGGGCATCGTGTCCACAGCCCCTCCCCCCTCCATCATTATTTTCGCAAATAACTTCGCCATCTTTAGAAAAGAAACAAAAAAAACGTTTGAGAGAGAATCGTTTGAGCTTGATTGAGCGTTCATTATTTTTGTTTGAGCCTCTTTCCCTTTGAGCCTTTCGCTAAGTTATTTGCAAAAAACTAGTGGGGGGTAGACATGTTTTGCAATTTTTCTACTTGTTTTGAATTTGTATTGTACATGTTTGTTGTAGAATTACGTTTGTCTCGATTTTTCTGATAATTATTTTGAAAACAAAATTTTCATGACAACATAGACTATTTTGTATTACGTGTATTACGGTGTATTACATGTATTACTTTGTATTATACTAGTATTACGCTGTATTACAAGTATTACTTTGTATTACCTTCAGTATTAGGTATTACGTGTATTATTGTGTATTATACTAGTATTACGATGTATTACGTGTATTATTTTGTATTATACTAGTATTACACTGTATTACTTGTATTACTTGAATTATTTTGTATTATTCTGTATTATTCTGTATTATAGTATTATTGTACAAATTTTCTCCAGTGACTGACCCCTCGAATACAACTGAAGCTTTGATTTTAATCATGATAATTTTTTTTTAATTTCTAATCACTCAGGGCCAGTTGTATAAAAGAGGATCATCCTCAGATTAGAGTTAAACCAAGGATCAAAGCAAATGTCTGTTGTATGAGCGAGAGTCAAGCGTTGATCCTGGGTTAACTCACCGATTTCTTAATCCGAGAAATCGGTGGATTAACCCAGGATTAACTTTATTTACTTTTAAATTTATTGTGATTTATACTGTTTGTCTCAATCCATTTGTCATTTATTAAAATAACACCTGGCAACATTGTTTTTTTGTGTATTAAAGTAAGAATAACAAAATAAAAGGAATAGACGTTGATCCTGGGTCAACTCTTAATCCAGGATCAGCTGATCCTCGAGTTAACCCTCCTTTATACAACTGGCCCTCAGACGTGCTTTTAAAATTTAGCTTGAGAAAATTTGATCTGGCCATAATCACTCGAGCGACCTAGCTGCGCTCGATCGTTTTCGTGATTATGGATGATCAAATTTTTTCTCGATAAATTGTTGATCACGTCTTCGTTGAAATTAAAAATTATCCGGATAAAATCAAAGCTCTTGTTGTATTGCTTATGATAATAATAATTTTATTTTATATTTTTTCAAACCGGAATTTTATTTGCAACATTCCAACTTTGCAATTTCTTCAAATCTTGACATGACCTACGATGTAACGCCACTGCATTGCACCTGATTTACATGTCAGTTTCTGCGGTTGGTATCAGTTGGTATTTATTTACGTATGACAAGTGCATTATATGTTGACCTAATTTCTTCCTAAATAGTGCAAACAATTCGAAAGTAATTTTATTTTTACAATCTATTATTGCATTTAGAACCAACTACAATTTTCAGATAAAACGATTCGTTTTATGTGTCCTAATTAAAGTAAATCCTAATTTTAGTAAGTCATTAACTTTTGTTACTATTATTCCAGGACTGGCCAACCTTTAACCACAACGCGTAGCCGGCCACCCCGAAGGTCAAACAATTCAAAAATAATCCATAATAGTAAATAGAGGAAAAATGCGGCGCATTGTTTTTGGTCGTCATTCTTTATACGAAAGGAACAAAATGCAGTACAGAAATCTGGTTCCGGCCACTTTTAGCATTGTAACCATCACCTTAATAAGCATGTCGTTGGTGCAAGTACCATGGTTTGTTATTACCGGTGGTGTCTGCACACCCTTCCTGACTTTGGGTCAATTTTTTTCATATGGTTATTTTACTAGTGATCAACACAATCCTGGTAAGTTAGTCCGAGATCCAATTTTCTCTTAAACTCCATCTCCTTTTAACATTTTAGATTATGATTGTATTAATGGCACAATTGTAAATTTAATGAGGACAATCATTTTATTTTGCTTTATGGCAATTATATTTTCTTTGGGTGGACTCCTTTTGGAAATTTTAGGGGGAAGAACTAGAACTTTTAAATTTATTCAACGTTATTCCTTAGCTAGCACATGTACAGGTGAGTTTAAAAGCAATATTGATCAAAATTTGGGCTCCAGTTCTAAATTATTTTTCAACAAGTTTTGAAATGCACTGCTCTCATTTTAGTATTTGTTTGCTTATTTTTAACTTCAACACTTTTTGTAGTATTCTGGATAATGGCAATTACTTGTATATGCTATTATGTCACAATTTCACTCCAAGAATCTCTGGAGAATCTTCAACCGGAGGCAGATACGACTGTCACTTATGGTTTTGGGTTTTACCTGATAGCTGCTACGGGTAAGAAAAACCTATACTATAAAGAAACTCACCTGTTAATTTTTAATTTTTAGGTGGTGTAGTACTAATAGGAACTTTTTGTACATTAATCTTAACACAGATTGCATATCGTAACGCTAATGACGAAAGGTGTCTATTAAATAGTAGGATCTTGGAAGGTATGGATGGTACTTTTGATAGTCCCACACCACCGCCACCTTATAGTATACCGCCCCCTCCTTACACTCCCTAGTGAAATATGTAAATAAAGTACTAAATATGTAAAGAAATTTTATTTTCATATCCAATATTTTACTAACATCTAGTCTAATTAGCTTTTAGTTTTACTAACCTATTTGTTTAAAGTTTACCAAAGATTTCTTTCTAAATTGTATATTTTTGAAAAATTAGTTTGTAAGAGTACGAATAGTAAATGTTTAATTTCGTTATTCAATTTTTTGTTATTTATTGTAAGTAAGTTTTTTTTGTTTTAATGGAGAAGAATCATAATTATTGTTTTAATGCATTGTTAATCATAATAAATTGTATAAAATGATTATTTTTAAATGTTGTCATTTTACTTTTATTGGGGGTCATTCCATGGGAAATCAACATACTAATTTTAATGACTGTCTCATATTTTGATAAAATTTGGTATATAGATCGAGTTTAGGAGCTTAACAAAAATACAAATTTTTATATAAATATCTCGAAAGGTTTCCAAAAAATGCTATGTAAAATTTTCAAAAAATGGGTGCAGGCGGATTTTCTAATTATAACAGCTTTCCTAATTAAGCTAGAGAGGTGGGAGTTGGGTCATTTTACTCAGTTTTAATGCCCTTTTAAATGACATATTGATATACAGCACCACATGATTTGTTATAAAATTACTTTTCAAAACTCAAATCAAAATTTTGATAAAGTGATCACCCTAAAAACTTCTGAAATTCTATTTTTATGTATCTGATTGTCCAAAAATACTCTAATTGGTCCGGGTCTTTTATTTAGACAACGGATACATGAAAATTGAACTTTAATCCTACAATGGCTTTAGATTTAGGGTATTTTGATTTCACTGTGATTTTTTATTTAAATTTTGTTCAAATATTCTGGAATTTTACAAAAATGCTATTACTATAAAAAAGACAGGAAAACCAACGAAAAATAAAATCTTGTGAAAGTTAGATTTTCTTCAAATATTTTGGAATTTTGTGAAAATCCTAATCTAATAATATAGATATAATAATAAAGACAAAAAAGTAATTTAAAAATTCTAAGCCCTTAGTTATGTCATTTTTCATTTGTACTGTGTATATTAATAAAGACAGTAAAAATGACAATACAATTCTAAGCTCTTATTTTGCAATAGATTTAAGCAAAGTAAATTAAAAAATTAAGAGTACCTACAGAAAATTAAAAAACATGAATCAAACAGAAAGAAAGGAATTGGTCAGGATTCCACAAACCAGAAAAACAATTACCAATCATAAAGAAAAACAGAAATTTTGGGAAGTAAAAAAATTATTTTAGTAAGTAAATAGAAGAATTTGAGAAGAAAGAACCAACATTTGGAGAAAATAACAACTGCCAAGAAAATGAAAAACAGGAAGAAGAGAAAGTTTGGCAACTGGAAGAAGTTATAATGCAGAAAGAAGCAAAAACAGCAAGTGAAAAAGCAGCACATAGAACAAACGATGACAGCTCAAAAGTTTCAAAATTCATAGTACAAGAATGAAAAAATCTGCGATTATTTTGGATTACGAACATTACCAATATAATAACTGGTAAAAAAATTTGACCCCGACGTGATTTGAACACGCAACCTTCTGATCTGGAGTCAGACGCGCTACCGTTGCGCCACGGAGTCCACGATTAAATTATTACTTTATTCTCGTCATGTTGCAAAATTTTGCACGTAAATGGCATCAAAATTTTTAATAAAAAATAAAAAGTATAACATTTTTTTTAGCCAAACATAAAACGCAAAATTTCCAAAATGTATTTTGTCGAAATATGAGAAGAATTATTAATAAAATAAATTAAACAAAGCTTATGCTTCTTTTTGTAAATTTAAAAAAATTTACATCATACATTCACAAATTGTGCTTACTAAAATTCAGTAGTTGTATAATATAGGTCAAGGACATTTAAGGAAGAAGGCAACAAAAAAGCATAAGCGTCCTTAACATATTTTTCAGAGGGAAAACTCAAATTTATCAAAAAATAATGAAAATTTATTGGTGAGGTGTAAGGTTATTAAAACAAAATATTTATTATTTGTCCGACGTTTCGGGTCGTTTATTGGCCCATTTTCAAGGCTACGTATGAAAACACTTGTGTGGTAGAGAAACCATATAGTTTAAATTCGAAATCTAAATGAGACAAAATATGAATTAATAATTAAAGTAAAAGTAAATAAAACAAAATAAAACTTACATGTTTACGATTCTGATCTTCTCCCCCATGACAATTTTGGTAAAGCCACAATGGGCATCGCTTTATCAAAAAACTTTAGTAAGTACGTAAATATCAATAAATATATTACAGTGGTCTTAATGAGCAAGGGCAGATCCAGGAAGGGGCAATCGCCCCTCTCTTTGGAAAAATTATCCATTATAATAAATGTAACGTAAAAACTAAAATTGCTGGAAAAAAGTATAGAAAAGGCTATCAATTTTGGTATCTTTCTTAATAATTTTTGAAATCGCCTCTTCTCGAAAAAAAAGTTGATGGATCCGCCCCTGTCAATGAGATACCCCTTATCAAAAATGCACCGGCAGCTCGCACCTATGAGAGGCACTCGAAAATTTTCCCGAGGGTCCGTGGATTTATGTCAAATTATTTAAATAAATTTAAACTCTACGCAAAAAAAATAAGCTCAGTCGAAGTTAATAATAACTATTATAAAAATTTAAGTTGTAATTTATTCATAAAATTAAAAATTTTATTATGAGACTATCCTTATATTTTTACTCAACAAATTTTGACTTTTTAAAAGTTATGTGTAATGGTGTCGTAAGTACAACTGCGTTGTCGTAATGAAATTATAAATCAAAAAAAATATATAAGCAAAAACAAACGATTTTTGTTGCAAATTTAATTTACTATTGAAATTGTACATCGACCAATTGCAAAAAATTGCAAATTCTGCATACATCAAATAAATAATTTCAAATTATGGACCAAATAACTTTCTGGTCGAACGTCAATCTAAATTCACTAACTTTGGTTCACTACGACCAAGATGACTTTGTAATCACTTTGACGGTACTTCGTCGACCTCGACTCTCGACTCAACGTCCCTTTCGGCGGCTCTTTTCTCGAAAATTCTCTTCCCCCCCCCCCCCCCCAATAGTCTATTCAATATTCAAGGTAAAAGACGACAAACTAAACAAATCAGATTTTTTTAATATTTTTAGTTTCAAATGTGACTAATTTATTTTTGGTCTGTCTAAAAATTGTGATATATGAACAAATCGAGATTTTTAAAATATAGTAGAGAATAAGAACCTTCATCGAGAAAAAAGCTTGTGCGATTTCTGCAGGTTAACCTGTACCCCTGGAGAGATGCGCAAGATTTAATAGAGGCAACTGCTAAATATGTCAATGAAAATTTACATAGCACTAAAAAAAAAACTTTGTTTTTTGCACTTTGAATTCTTGAGGGGAGTAGACTTTGTGAGGGCTATGTCTGAATCTCGTTCAGAGGACTTATTACCTGTTACAACTGCTACTTCTCCCCTAACAACCCAATACAGGTTTTCTGACGCAAATTGGAAAGCCTATCGATCCATGTAGCTAGTTGTCAGACAGAGGATGCGGTGATTGAGGAAGACTTTAATTCAAAGTCATCTTTGTAAAGCTCTTCTCTCCAGGATAAAAAAAACGAAGCAATCTCTAAGGCACCATGGACTACAAATCTGGTGCCCTCGCGAATCTTCCAAAAATCTCTGGTTGAAAGATCCTTGAAGAATTCTTCAACGGGGAGGCACTTTATTTCAGAGATTGTCAACCTGTGTGGTGTATCCAGAAGGTGCACAAGCATATCAACAAAAAAGTTTACTTATTCTTGATAATTTTCAAGGTTTGCAATTAAAGTCATAGTGTAGCTTTAGAGTCAAAATACGATGAAAATTATGATTGAAAATTAGGTTGCAAATGCTGAAAGGTTGGAAAAAAAAACTCTGACTTATTACCAGTGCAGCCGTTTGGCCAGTCATCCAACAAGGATGGTTGTCTCATAAGTCATAAACTAGTCAAAAAGATATTGGATGATGGTAAGTTAATAAAAATAGTTTTTACTGCATGTGATTCATCCAAGTCAAGGCTCTCAGCGGACAAGGTTACTGGTCCGGATGAAGTACTAGGAGTAAGTTTAAAGCCCTGGCATTTGAGATATCCCTTACAACCTTTACTAAACGCTTTAATACTAGTGAATTCCCATCAAGATTGAAAAAGGGGGTCCTGGTCCTCATCCAAAATACTAAAAAACTTTTGGATGGACTCTCCTCCTACCGGCCGATCTGTCTGTTGGACCACGCTGAGAATCTTCTAGAAAAATTAATTTTGATAAGATTGAACAATGAAATTAAAAAGTCTAGTGATCTTTTCGACAACTAGTTTGGATTTAGGAGAGGCAGGTCCACAGTCGATGTCTTGAACTTAATAACCAGATTTTAATTTTGCCTAATATAAGGAAGACGTACTAAACATATGGAATATCTTTAACAGTGCTAGGTAGAGCCACATTCTCAGGGTCTGTCGTCAAAAAAACTATAAATTGGCACTTGACAATATTGGGGGGGGGGAATAATAATAAAGGGTTATTTAAAACTATACCAATAGCCGAGAAAGAAAAATAAGCCACGCTTTTTTTTCTTTCAAGATCAACATGGCAATACCTACCCCGGAACAGCTTAATCAATTTTCTACAATTTGTGGTACTTTTTCTTTTGTCACACCCTTACGAGTTACATCATCTGTACTTCAATAGCTTTGCACGATATTTCAGAGGTACTTGATAAATATTATATTCGTTTGTGGCTTTGCCGCAAATCCCATCCCGACGAAGAGGATATAGGATTAAGTTCTCGGTGCTCTGCAGTAGTCAATCAATGCAGCTGCAAAAACTATTTTTGAATTATAAGAAGTCTTATATTGGCAGTAGCTGACATTGCCATGCACCAATTTAAGAAGAATATAGAACAATTTTCGGTTATAATGAACTAAAATAGGCAATTTTGCATAATAAACGAGTTTATTTAACCATAAATTAATTCCTTTGTAATTTTACTAGCTGGAAACCCGGCTTCGCACACGACAGTTGTGTACATGCGGCATCGGACTGGGTCAAAATGTTTGATGCTGGATGTACTTAGTAAATACACGAAAATTTGATATACTACGCCAAATATAACATAATTTTCTTTTTTATAATATACATGGAATATAAAATTAAACAAACTTTTTATTTAAAAATCATATTTTGTGTTACACTGCAAATTACAGAGTTATTTCTAAATTTTGGAAATTTTAAAGTCATGCGTTAGTAACAAAATTTTAAACCATACTCATAACCAATGTTGGCGACCATTTAATTTAACCATAATTTAATCATCGTTGGTTTGCTTGCTCGCCAATTCAATATTCCTTACCACCTGGTTTTGCAGTGCTACTATATAAGAACATAGCGTAAGTACCAAATTGTGTAGATTATTTGCAACTGAAAAATGAAAAAAATATTGACATATTTTCATATAATACAAAATACGGTAGGTATACTGTCATATTAGTAGTATTCCCTAAAATTTGTTTTAAAATTTAGAAGCGGTTAATTTGTATTGTCGTGATATTCACTAGCACTATGGAGGAGGGGTGTAAACAAAAGTTTTAGTTTTCAAAAATGATGTGAGGTTTACAAAATGCTTTTCAAAGGTTTGAAATTGCAAAAGTATAATTAAGTATCTATTAATCCCTCAGGGCTGCAAACAAAGTAAAAATATTTATTCTTTAGCTTTGATCAAAGTAACCTGTTATACAATTTTGTATAAATATAAAAAATGTTGAGCTGATAATGAAAATGTTAGTAAAATTAGATATTTTGTAGAAAAAGAAAACTTGGTCTTAGGGAAAAATCATCTCTGTTACTGCTTTTCTTTAGTATTAATTTACCTTGTTGATCGTCTATATTGATTTTTAAAACTTCTACTATATTTTCTATTTCTAAGGACACCGTACCAACCCCAATTAATACATAACATTTAATCGAAGTTACGTTACTTTGCTGGCGAACATTTACATCAATTACTCCAATATCGTGCATCAGACCATAAGAACCTTGTAACAATATATTTCTTATTTCTTCGTTATAGTTGTCTGCCTAAAAATAAAAAAAGTTACATTTCTATTTTCACCTGCTTTATCGTTAAATTACTGCTTCATCAAGAAGGTTAACCATTCTTAACACTTTCTTTAAAGGTTCTCGTGTAGCATGCTTAAGATCGCGTACAATTGAAAGATTTTTTTCATCAAAGCTGTTAAATGCAGTTGCAAACTGATCGTTAAATTTAATTACGTGTGATATTAGGTCATCTGCAATATAATTTTGGAACTCATTGCGAAACTCAATTTTTTGAACAGCAAATAAGATATCGTCCAATGAGTTAACAACTTCGTGAATGTATTCTAAAATAATAAAGGAATTAATCAGACAGGATATTCAGCAAGATTCAGATAAAACTACCGTGATTTACATTCCCTTCAACTGACCCGACTAGACCGCGAGCTTCGGGCATAATTTTTCCAAGATTTTCTTTTAGTTGATTTTTTAATACCTCAGAATCGTCACTGAAACATTGTTGAACGGAATATGCGAATAAACTGAACTTCTTGACAGCACTTGCCAAATCAGGATCAGAGACTCCGTCTTTGAAACTCATTATCTAAAAGTTGCGTGTAGGAATTAAAATTTCTGATTTTTATTTAGATACATACCACAATGTTTTGTAATGCGTAGACAATTCTTTGCATGTCATTGGAAAACATATTGGCTTGTGTATGTAGAGCAAGTAGTTCTCTATCAGTTGACGCTTTTAGGTTAGTTATAGATTGAATACATTTTTCGATACTTGCTTCAAGAAGCTGGAGAGTTGCTTGAGCATGTGCATTCTTACGACCATGATGGTGCTTTGGTGGTCTAAGAGACTAGTTAAAATGGAAATTAATCAAACCCTAGCCAAACAGTAAGAGAGCTCCACGTACTTTGGGACAGACTGTACCTCGGAACATGCTGATTTTTGTGTTTATATGGTACATCAACTCCATTTGGATGGGTCAGACACATACTCTATGGTGAGAAGAAGTGTTTGGCATGTGGCTTTTTTTATCTTAGTTTGAATTTTTAGTTGACTGCTTCAAAGTAAAACGTGTCCCAAAGTACCTACTACGTGGATTTCCCTTATTTATATTTATATGCATATATTATGCAACAAATGAAAAGTTATTTAACACCGAATTCTACAAATTGTAAGGTGCATGTCGCTGCCCCCCCCCCCCAAATTAAATTTTGAGATGAAATTGGTGTCAATCGTTAGAGCCTAAATGAGCTTCTATTTTTTTCGTTTGAGCCTCAACCGTCGCGGAGATATTCGCGAAAATGTTTGGGGGGGGGGGCTGTAGACACGTTGGCCCCCCCCAAGTCGAATTTTGGGTTAAAAATGGTGTCAAACGTTAGAGCTTCGTTAGAGCTTAAATGAGGTTCCATTTCCATCATTTTAACTTCATTTTTTACAAAGTTACAGGCATTTTTAATTTTCGAGCCTCCGAGCAAGTTCCGTGTGATAATCCTCAAGTTTTTTCTATTACATTAGATTAAAATATTTAATCCGATTAAAAGAACTAATCCTGTTCTCTACTATAATAAATTTTGATAATAAATAAAACTGGAAAAATTAATTTTACAAAATAAATGTTATTAATCGAAAGTAATACAAATAATGTACGTTACTATGAATTGGTTTTTTTGGCAATTGTAGTTCTCCGTACTATCTTAGTTAAAAGTTATTCTCAAAAAACAATTTTCTCTCTCATTTTGAATTTATGTGTGCAGGGACGTGCTCAACCAACTTTTTTCGGAGGGAACAAATTTCAAATTTGCCAACTGAATTACTTCAAACTTACGTTTTGTAAGTTTTGCAATTTTTTGTAAATTTAGACATAAAAAAATGCCAAATTGACCAACTTTTGGGAGTTTTGTCAACTTTTGCCAACTTTCTAAAACTTTGAGGGGGGACTTCCCCTCCCCCCCCCATGATCACGTTTCTGTATGTGTGCAGTCGATAGAGCTTCGTTTGAGCTTGAAAGAGCTTCAGTAAGTAAGATTTTAAATTAATTTTATACAAACTTGTGAATAGTTGAAATTTTT
Organism: Rhagonycha fulva; assembly: GCA_905340355.1. NCBI lineage: Eukaryota > Metazoa > Arthropoda > Insecta > Coleoptera > Cantharidae > Rhagonycha > Rhagonycha fulva. Next base: position 46,294,885 of record HG996556.1, read on the forward strand.
GACTAAACTCTGAGCAACATGCGTTAAATTGTAAGGTTTTTTACAATTTTAATATTTTTTCGGCATGATTTCTATTTCGGTAAATTACTTCGATTTTAAAAATTTTATATTTATAAAAAATAAAACTTTGCTTCTTTAGAGAACTTCTTTTTATCCAAAGAATTTAGATTATCGGCTCAAGAGATTTAAAAAAACTTATGATTTCACGCATGTTGCTCGGAGAGTAACAATCTATAAGTTAAGAAAATTAAAAATGCCTGTAACTTTGTAAAAAATGAAGTTAAAATGATGGAAATGGAAGCTCATTTAAGCTCTAACGAAGCTCTAACGTTTGACACCAATTTCAGCCCAAAATTCATAATATGAACAAAAATAGAAAAACATGTCTACAGCCCCCCCAACGTTTTCGCGAATATCTTCGAGACGGTTGAGGCTCAAACGAAAAAAATGAAAGCTCATTTAAGCTCTAACGATGCTCTAACGTTTAACACCATTTTCATCCCAAAATTCAACTTGGGGGGGGCCAACGTGTCTACAGCCCCCCTCCCCAACGTTTTCGCGAATATCTTCGCGACGGTTGAAGCTCAAACGAAAAAAATAAAAGCTCATTTAGGCTCTAACGAAGCTCTAACGTTTGACACCATTTTTAACCCAAAATTCGACTTGGGGGGGGCCAACGTGTCTACAGCCCCTCCCAAACATTTTTGCGAATATCTCCGCGACGGTTGAGGCTCAAACGAAAAAAATGGAAGCTCATTTAGGCTCTAACGATTGACACCAATTTCATCTCAAAATTCAATTTGGGGGGGGGGCAGCGACATGCACCTCAAATAGTAGTAGTTTTCAATATTTACTATATTTTGCAGTAAACATTTCAACAATTATGGTAATTACCTGCAGTATAAGTATAAGTAGATACATTTACTACTACAATCAAATTGTTACAAATTTTTATTTAATATTGCTACAATAAATGTATTAAACCAATTTAAATAAATTGTGTAAATAAATATTACAAAACATTTGTAACATTTTTGTAGGAAATATTTACAATAGATTGTTTTCAGTGTATCAGAGTATTCTTAAATCACACAAAATTAGCAATTCAATCATACACAGAAAAAATTTTCACTTAAAAGTAAAACAATTTGTATCTAGATTGTCGACAAGTACAACTTGTGTGAAAATGTAGCACAATTTGGGTTAAAAAATAGTATAATAATTGCGCCAGAGATAACTAAAATTGTGATAAAAACAAGTTAGTACAATTGTACTAAATTTTCACACAATTTGTACTTATAGATAATCTCTAGAGTCTTAGATAATCACAAATTGTTCTACTTTTAAGTACAATTTTTTCTTTGTGTAAAAACTTTAATGAATTTGGTTACTCACTCTGTCTAATTGTAAAGAACGTCTCATGTTTGCTACGCTTTTCAGTACACTACAACTGGTAAATGATGTTTTAAGCCATTTTATACCAAAAATACTGGAAATATTTTTTCATGTTTTTTTTAAATACAAATATAATAAATCTATAAATAAAAAATGATTATTTTTGTCATCCTGTTTAAATCATTTGTATTTTTTTTACTTATACATATCTATACACATCTACCAAATAAATTGCAATATTTTTGAAATTATTGTTCATTTAGTTGATAAACTTGTAGATTACACTTTGTGATATCACCACGAAAATATAAAAAGGATAAATATTTAAATTCACGAGACAAAAATATACAGAATTAAAATTTCGAAAATTTACTATTAAATAGTTACTTTAAATTTTAAAGAACTTCCTGTTGTAACCATCGTAATCCAAACGGTATTTTAAAATCCTTTTATACCAATTCGATTGGTAGAATAACGGGATTATGCTTGAAATTTTAAATTAAAAAAAGAAATTTATTTATTTTGTATTATTCGGTTTTATTAACGCTTTACGACGTCTTTTGATTCCCAAACATCGTAAGTATTTTACATTTTTTACCTACGACGAGGAGCCAGCCCGACGTAGAACCCCCAACCTGGTGGACCAGCAAGACGGCCAGAATAAACTTGAACCTTCACCCGGATTCGAACCGTCTTTAATTTATTTAATTTAATTTGTACCTACTAATAAAAAAAACATGTAAAGCAGTGAAACTAAATATTTTTATGCTTCATCTACGGTCTGTATTAGATTAAAGTATTTTCTTATATCCTGTTTTTTATGATTTAAAAATTCTTCATTTTGGTTGACTCTTGCCAGATTTTTATCAAATGAAAGCAAACCCCCATTTCATTATAAACGTCGCTTTAAGGTGGATGAAATCTGCAACATTTAATACATAAACGTAAAAATTTGGAAATACTTTTTTTTTAATTTACTATAAACCAAGGTCGGTACAGGACAACTCGGCACAGGATAACTCGGCACCGGACAATTCGGCACCGACTTATCGGCACCGGACAACATGGTACTGGGAAAACTCGGCACCGGGATAACTCGGCGCCGGCGACTCGGCAAAGGGAAAACTCGGCACTGGGATAACTCGGCACCGGCAACTCGGCACTGGAATAACCGGCACCAGTTAGAAACATTTTTTATTGATTGGCGAATCAATGCATTCTATTGTCGGTACGTGTGCGGTCATACAAAAAAGTCCGGCTGATAAAAATTTTTTTTTTAGTCGTACGCAATGTTAACGTACGGTTAATACTTTTTCGCGTGAATCCTCCTCGTGCCTTGGTAGTTTTTATAAACATACCCCTAGGCCCGTGGGTTAAGGAAAATGTGCATCATTGAGAGATAAAACTCGTTTTTGCGTGGATTCTAGAAGAACGATGGTTGTGCAAGTAAAAATTGACTGGATGCACTCCTCCCTTCGCTCAAGCGCTTCCAGCCATTTTTACTGTACATTAACTATAAAAAACATGACTTTTGCTCGAAATGCACTGTTAAAGCATACGAATGCTAGTGAGGCTACCGTGATCCCCTCTATAGCATAGCATAGCATCACTTCGTGAACAGAGTTTTGTGGAGGCGCAGCCTCCATCACCTCTTTCAACATCTAAGAACATCGCAAGGATGGTTTGGTGTGTATGTATAATACTATAAGCTTGGAGCCTTGTCGCACCTCAAAGTGGAGTGTTGACCCGCGCGAAGGCGATAATCAACCTTTGATGAATGAATAATTACGAGTAAATCGTGAGTTAGACGGCAGATACAACAGTAGACGCATTGGGATTGAATAGTTGAAAAAGGTTTTCTACCATACATGCCCGCGTCCAGATCACTTAAGCGTGATCCCCTCTCTACGTAAATCTTAGAGTAATGTAATTTACACGGACTGACGACAGAATGCCTGAATTCAGCAATCACGAGCAACTTAGCTTAATATTTGCTGTAAAAATCGAAAAACCGGTGCCGAGTCGCCGGTGCCGAGTTGTCCTGGTGCCCAGTTTTCTCGATGCCGAGTCACTGGTGCCAAGATTTTCGGTGCCGAGTTTTTCCGGTGCCGAGTTGGAAGTGCCGAGTTGTCCGTGTCCCTTACACCGAGTCAGACCTATTTTTCAGTTGTTAAGTAACAACTGCAATAACAACTTTTTTAGAAAATTGCACCGAATGTATGTTATGTAAATAGCATAAAATGTAATCTTATCAACAAGAATTGCAATAATATTGCTATTTATTCTGCTACTTGTAAATATGCAAATCAAAGAATACCGAAATATTTAAAGGAGATGACGAAACTAAACTTTATTTAATTATTTTTTCACTAAAAACTGTAGTTTTCAAATTATTAGCAAAAACTAAAAAAAAGGGAAATTTAGAAACCTCCCTCACTTAGCTTCACTTCTACCCATCGGTACTTTTAGTATGTTGTTAAGGACACTTTCCCCAACAACTGCCAAAATTGGCTTCTATATACATGAATTACTTCCGCTATTTGGCCTTTTTTGATCTTTGTTGACTGGACTAGTTAAATCAAATTTTTGTGAAGTGCAATTACTAAGTACGTCCAGCATCAAACATTTTTGACCCAGTCCGATGCCGCATGCACACTATTGAATACTAAGAGAGGATTGCCTTGTGCACTAAACTTCTCTGTGCGATACCGGGTATCCAGCTATAGCTAGTAACATTACCAAGGAATTAATTTACGGTTTAATAAACTCGTTTATTATGCAATGTTGCTTATAATATGAGAGGTGAGCTGAGTCAACAGTCTAAAACCGGACTCTAGGCTAGAAGCCTTAGGTTTAATCAGCTACAAAATTTGTACAACTTTATTATGACCCTCTTCTCTCGGAAGGCAATGGCAAAAGACCGAGAGTAGTTTGCCAAAAAAGCCATTTAATAACAACATATTAAATTGCTCACGACGCTTCTGTCAAGAAGCAATACGAAGAAGAGAAAAGGTTGCTTATAATATATTAAAAAAAAATTGTATAATATTTTAGTTCATTATAAGCGAAATTAGATCTATATTCCTCTTAAATGAATTTCGATTCTTTGTGATTTTTATAAAAAAAAAGGTTTAAAAAAAAATTCCCTTTTCTAAATCTTCAAGCGCCGCCATTGATGTTTTAGTTTCTTTGTACGAGTATTGGTATACATGTGACATTTGTGATATTTTCTTTGTTTATTGCTTAAAACAGCTGTAGGTTACAATTATAAGGTTAAATGTCCGAATTTTTAAAATAACTTCTTTAATTAATTTGTTAGTTTGTAATTTATAATGGAAAATTCTAGTTTAAATAAAGTAAAGGTAACAAAACATTTTTATACGATTATTTTATTATTGTATTTTTAGGCTCATCAAATTCAAAGACGTGCTGAATCACTGATCAGATATCGTAAGTTTGATGAGGCTGCAAATGCCTACAGTGAAGCTATCGAATTAATGGAAGAAACCCTCACCACTATAGATGATCCAAGAACTGTCGGATCGGTGAATATGCAACGGGATCATTTAATCAAACAAAGAAATTTAATCTTGCTTAAGAAGGACCAAATGAATGAAAAATCAGTTAATCAATGTAACGACTGCGAATGTTGGGATTTAAACGAGAAAATTGCGATAAATGCAACCAAAAATGTTATTAATGAAAAATTCGTTGAAATTAAAGACTTATTAAATTTATTAGCCGAGAAGGAAGCTGCGTCTGTTAATAATGAAACCGATAAAGATCCCGGCTTAGTTAGCCAAGCCAAACTTTTAAACGAAGAGCTGCAAATGTTGGTCAACACCTTGGCTGAACAGGTCAATTCGGGGATTAGGAATGTGAATCAAAAAATAAAAATCAAAGAAAAGGATGAACAAAAAGGTATGGCTAATTGAAACTTTTTAGTTGGTATTTTATTTTTTGTACTTAAGACTTAAGTGGAACGTGTGACCTATGTATATCCGGGTTTTGTAAATAAAATTTTATTTTTTATTTTTGCAATTATTTTTTGTCTTTTGCACTTTTCTTTTGTTTCTCTACACTTTTTTGCTTTTTTTTTTAAATTTTATTATAAGTAAAAATGGAATTTCGTATTTGTAAGGAAACTTTTCAAGCGATCCCACCTTTTTTTAGGAACAACTTGAAATTTTGAAAAATGTACGAGCTATGGATTTTTAATGTAATTAATATAGGCAACTTAGAATGCATTTGAGGTGTCAGCTGGATCTGTGGTCAAAGATCTTGCAACTTTATTGACCCCCTCCCCTTTTTTTACTTATATTAGTTCTGGATCCACTCCTGCCAATAAAACTAAGCGACATGTATTTTGGAGCATTAAAAACTAAAATGTTAATGTATAAAATTTCTTTAAATGTTTAATACATATTTTTTCGACCAATAACCGTGCGAATTCTAACTAATCTTAATTTTATAAATTACTTCTTAACAAATTTGGATTTATGTACAATGACTAATTTGATTGTTATCCTACGCCCAAAATCGTAGCATATAGGAAAAAAGATAACTAAATTCGCTATGAAAACATTACTTTCCAATTAAAAAACTTTGTGTAAATTTACATAATATTACATACAAATAAATCTTTTGTTTTAAAGTGTTTATATTTAAAAAAATTTAATTATTTATGTTACATTTTGATATTCTTACATTTCTTAAATTTAGATATTGAAGTTATCAACTTGAAAACAGGAACTTTAATTTATGAAAATTTAAATCTTGAAATTATGAACTTTAAATTATTACTAATAATTTCTGAAAATGTTGCAAACGCAACTGAACCTCAAATAATATAGGTATTAAATAATTTTCCAATTGATTTATTTATTGTGTTCTAGTTAACTCGACAATTTTAAAGTTTGTATTTATTATTTTAAAATAAATCAGATCTTGAAGTTAATACAATTATTAACTTGAACATATGAATTTGAACTTCAACAATTTACCTTAGACTTTTCTAACTGTGGTTTTTGTCATATTGATTTATAGATAATTTACGACATATTCCTCAACTACAATCGTTGCTATTATTAGTATAAGGTCGAGTATAACTTTGGTGATCATATTTACTTTTTTTTTTGGACTGATGTCCTTTGTACTTTCTGATAAGGTGTAGTAGTTAAAAGTTTTAAGTGTGACCACCTGAAAATAAGGATCAATTTGTAGTATTTTTAAGAAGAAAACCATAGTACCAAATATATTAAAAGTTTCGGGTTATATTTAACAACGTTTTAAGATGTTCAAAAAAAAAATTCACAAAAATATTAAGCTGTAGTCGAGATATTGGTCGCTTGTCAGGGCCACATTTTATAAAAAAAAAAAAATTAAGTTAATCTTTTAATTTATTGTTGCCTTCTACGGTTTGCTCGTGAACATATGAACCAGAACAGGAAATGGAGAAAAGTAATCGTAAAATGTTGATTTTTGGGGGAGAATCGTGCGTAACATGGGCAGCATTTCTTTGGTATGGAAAGTCAAAAATAGCTTGGAAAATCCATCTTGTAAATACATACAAATTTAATTTATTATTAGCCAAAGTAGGCAGTTTACAGAAAGAACCGAAGGCGGAGAAAAAACATTTTCTAAAAATTTAACAATATCATTAATAAAAAGGTTTACAATTTGTTAAAAAGCATCCTGAAGTTTACACTTTTTCAGTACTTCTAAACATGTTTTTCTTTTCTAGAATTAAGCGTGAGTCCTAACAACACAAACAACATGTTGAAAATTATAACTTACGATTCATCAGGAGGAACCTCGCCTTTTGTATTTAGTCCATGTACCGAAATATATCCCGATATACCGGAGGATTAAATCGTGTTCTCTAGGGGGCGATCCTCACCAAGATTGCTGAGGTTGCGTTTACTCGCGGATCATTGGCCAGAGAACACAAACATTCTTTTAATAACTGATATGTTTTAAATTAGAAGTTTACACCTAAGATTATTGTGAAATTTGCTTTTACCTAACTATAGACTCATTAGATATTAATGCAACCAATCAGCGTCCGACAACGCTGAAATTTTTCACGGTGCACAATTTCCAGATATTGTGCACGGTGAAAATTTTGGAAAATTTTTTACATGTTTTTATGAAATTTAAAATATACTGCTGGAAAAAATTGCATTTATTTTTATTTCACGACCCTGCTTAAAAATGGAATTGTAGAGTTTTCAAACTATGAAAATTTGAATGCGAATTATTCTTGAATTTAAACAATGTTTTTTAATTTTTTCAAAATTATTTCAGATTTTTCCTCTCATAAATAAATATCTAAAAATGTTTTGGATTATGAATCATCAATAATTAAAATTTAAATATTTTAGTCCCAATATTTTAATATTTAAATATTTTAGTTTGGCTCAGTAAATTCCATAGATTGCTGAATTATAAAACCTGACATTTTATTGGTTTTGTTAAATATATTATCATTAAAATGTACTAAAAAAGTTAATTTTGAGTATATATGAATACCTAGGTGTCTAAAACAGATAACCCCCTCTAAAATTATCCAAGAAAATTTATTACTTACATCCTCGCAGAAGTTTATAAATATTAGACCAAAATTACGTGAAAAGAGTTTATTTTGATTTAAAAAAATCGTTTCTTAACATTAACCTAATTTTTGGAAAATTTGTGTCTTTCGACGGTCCCATCATTAAAAAGAAATTGGTTCCACCCACTAACCTAAGCCCGAACGGTGGATCTCTCTTTTAACGGTCCACTAATAAAAAGAACGGTTACTAACACTAACCTAAGCTAGACTGGCGAATCCTTTTTAATGGTTCTGTAAATCTATAAATTTTTCCGGTGAAAGGTAGGAAACGTAGACCCTTAAATGCAAATTTTACGATTGAAACCTCGATGAATTCTGAAAGAGCATATTTTAAATAAGAGAATTAGGTGAGAAAAATGGCCTTAAAACCAACGGTTTTTTCAAAAATCGAATTTAAAAAAGCACGATTTCCATAGCAATTTTTAAGTTCAGTCGCTCGGGATTGGTGAATCAATGCATTCTATTGACAGTCCGTGTAGTTTGAACTGGTCTTAGCTCTGCGCAGAGCAACGATAACCGGAGCGACACTTGCATTGGGATGCTTCAACAGTGCACTTAGTGCGAACATCATGGTTTTCAATAGTAAATGTGCAGGAAAAATGGCTTAAAGCGCCCGAGCGCAGCGAGGAGTGCTTTAAGTCAATTTTTCCTTGCACAACCACCCTGCTTTTAGAATCCACGCAAACGAGTTTCACCTCTCAAAGATCCACCTTTTTCCTTAATCCACGGGCCTAGGGGTATTTTTATAATGAGTGTCGTTTTCATGAAAATGGCCCGAAGCGCCCGAAGGGTGCTGAGAGTTAATTTTGATGGAAACCGCCATGGCACGAGTAGGATCCACGCGAAAAAGTAATCATCAGCGGGGCTCTTAGGCATAACAGTGCACGGACGGAGCATAGAATGCAACGATTCACTAATCACGAGCGACGTAACTTGAAAATTGCTATGAAAATCGAGCTTTTTTAAAATCAATTTTTGAAAAAACTAGTGGTTTTAAGGCATTTTTCCTCATCTAATTCTCTTATTTAATATGTGCTTTTTCAGAATAAATCGAGGTTTCAATCGTAAAATTTTTATTGTAAGGTCTACGTTTCCTGCCTTTCCTCATTTTTCCAAATCTGGATAATTCCTGGGAAATGTACACCATAAATCACCCGTTGTTTGAGGTACAACACTCATGTTTTGAGGTATTTGCGTACATTTTTTAATGAGAAAATATTTGCAAACTATTCCTCAAATATCGAGGAAAAAATGGTCGTTGCTCCAAAACACCTTTTTGCCGTGACTATGATAATTCTGGAACGGTTCATCTGAAATAACAAAACCAAAAAATTACATCTTTTCTTTACCAGCTTCGTATTAGAATATACTAATGAGATCTTTTTAGTTTTTTATTCCAGATGAGCCGTTCCAGAGTTTTCATGGTCATCATAAATCATAATGAAAAGAATTGTTTTGGGGCAATGACCATATTTCCCGTATAGTCCAGTGAAATTAGATTTTCTAATCTAAAAAATTAGATTCTTAATTTTTTTTCTTGAATCGATTTATTTTGGTGTTATAAAGAAAATATAAAAGTCGAGAATGAGATCACTGCCACGTCAAAAGTTATTCAAAGTTAAAAAAAACGTTTTTTTGTAAATATTGCGCTTGCTATGGCTTGGAGGCCAATTGAGGTTATTATAAAAATAAAAGAAAAGAAAATTCCGCACAAAAATGATTTTACATTTTTTTACGTACAACGAACGGTTTAGGCAAAAATGTGCTTATTGAGAACTTTTAAAATATTTTGAACGATAAAATTTTCACTCAACATTATTTAAAAAAAAGTGTAAAAATTTATTTTAATTCAAATCTTTACAAAAGTTAAAATTGCAATTAAATTATTTGATTCTGAGGTTATGTTGCTTAAACGCACAAGTTCCGACATTTAAAGGGGCGAAGGGGGGTGAAATCTCGAGAAATCGAGATGCAGGTTTATTTCATAAAAAATATATAATTTTCAGTTTAGACTAGCAGTTTTTAACTTTCGTATTTTGTACCCTTAACTTTTACCGTAGCTCCCGAAACAAGAACTACCTTTTTTAACTCGAGTGTCTATCTCAAAAATCAAAACCTGTCACATTTATTAAAGTCATGTTTGCAAATTTAAATTTGAAATAAGAATGTAAAAACTTAATTCTGATTTATTACTCATTTATTCAGCTCCTCCTGCACAGTTCCACCTCACTTCAGTTTGAGAACAGCTGGTGAAGGCTTGAAAGAATTTTAGTACTCTGGCTAACACTAAAGTTAAAGAGACCCCCAACCTGGAGGACCAACGAGACGGCCAGAATAAGCAGCTGTTACTTACCCGGATTCGAACCGGGTATTCAGCGTTCGTAGTCAACTCGCTTGACCGTTGCTCTCCGACCGTCTCTATAACCAAGATTTTATTTTCAATAAAATTTTTAATGGGCACGTGAGGTCTTTTGAGATCCTCAGGTGTTATTTTCGCATTTAACTTTAAAATTTAAAAATAGTTCACGTTTAAATTTTAGCACATTTTTTTGGAATGTTTATCTGATATAGGTAAATAATCTAAAAACGCAGAGCTGAGATCATTATGAAAGCGGACAAAAATTTTCAAGGTTAAAACAGCTTTGGATGGGCACTTGAGACTTTTAAGACCCCCACGAAAAATTTGACTTTTTTAAAAAAAAATTTTTACATGCATAGGTAATTAACAAATTTTTTAATTAAATTAATGTTTAACTAAATGATACAACTTTTATGTAGGTACTATTTGCATTAATACCATAGATTTGCTAGAAGTGCCCATCTGTTTACATATTTTTCTAATTTTTACGGTAATGGAAGATAAAATAAAAATAAAAAGTTTTAATTTTTATGAATGCATTTTTACCATTTAAAAATTTTATGAAATAAAGGAGGAAAGTGCCAGGATCAAAATTATTTTCAGGGGGAGTTGTAGTAACATAAAGTTTGGAAACCAGAAACCGCTGCGCTAGATTTTTGAGGATGGTAAAACACTCTAAATTTTGTTTAAAACTTTTGAAACTTGATAAATATATTAATGTTAAATATAGGAACATTAAAAAAATAATAAAAATATTTAAACCAAAAGGGAGTTAGGCCGGTACAAATAAAACATGTTATATCCTTCCATTCTTTGGTTTAATTTTTAAATACTTATTATTGGCTGCATTTTAATTTAGCTACAAATTGATTGGCATAATAAAGAATAACAAAAATTAGAAAAATTCAAAATTAATTAGGTAGTATTTGGACCTGCAGATTGCTCCAAACTTTTTGGACCGAATACATGCATCCAACGCTAGATGGCGGAGGTATGTATATTGAACGTTAAAAAAAATTTTACTACATTATTATGCACGATACATCATCAGTCGATTCATCAAAATTGATGGATCATTAGAAAAAGGTCATAGTTTACTTAAATTTGTAATAAAATAATTAGCCAAAAAGTTTTCTTTTCAGTGAGTTAATTGGAAACTGCAGACTTGAATTTCCAGCAGATTTCCTTGTACATAATAGTAATTTTCTTCGAGTTTTAATTAACCTTCCGCTAACTAGTACAAAAAAGCAATTCTGTTTTTCCCAAAATTTTAGTTTTTGTTTGATATAACAGAAAACTTTGATTCTTCCAAAGAAGCTTTTGATGATATTCCTAGGATGACCTTCCAGAAAATTGCAACAAGCAACGTACCCATACGTTACGGTTAATTAAATCAGGCAAAAAACATATTTTGGACAGGAGACAATGTAATAATTTGTATCACACCATAAATTTATGGACACGTGCTAGAATCTCGGCTACATGAATGATAATGAAAGTGGCCCTCCCTTTTTGTGTAGAGCCACTCTATAATTTTAAATTAGAAATAAATTTGTGCAAAGAAGTTTGAAGGAAAGGGTGTGTTAGATATTCATTATGATTCATAACATAAATCCTTATATGGATACATCACAAATTATAGCTTTTGCTATTAAAGACTATAAGCTTCGATATTTTCTCATATGATACTTTTTTTTATTCGAACTTATAAACTCGTCACGCTATTAGCAATTTTAACGCTTGCAGGACGTCTTGATTACAGGGTATTGCCCAAAATGATTTTAAAAATTCATTCGACAAACAAACAAGAATTTAAAAAGATAAACGTAGTATAATATCTTGAAAGCAATAATCACGAAACGAAAGCTATCATAAATCAAAACATCACGAATATGGTCACAATAAATTAGTTCCCAAATTTCGTGTTTGCTGTAAACAAAATTTGAACTATTGGTGAAGCTGAGCTGATGTGGAGTCGGAAAACGGAACATTTCGCGTCATCATAACAAAAACCATATAAGGTAGCCAGCCATTGAAGATTTTAAAAAATTGAAACTTGTAATATTTTTGTTATGTTTATCGTATGCAAATGAAAGCAATTCAAAACCCGGAAACTGCGCCACTTTATTTTCAATAAGGAACTGGAATGGTTGTCAGGCGTGACTTCATCACACTAGAATAGCCAATGCAAATGGAACAGAAAATTCAATATAAGGAAACTAGAAATTTTCTTGAGCAATATTTTGTTGCATACGTCGAATGCATGACGTGTTAGTTAATTGTCATTATTGGAGTCTTCAGGATTTGTTTGAAGAAGGAGATGAGTAGGTGGAGCCCAACCTTTTCCAGTCTTATTTTGCAAAAAGTTTCTTTTCCTTTATTTACAATATTAAGCGCCATATTTGGTCGAAGCTAATCGTTTTTAATTTTCTATATGAAAAAACAACAAACCACTAACAAAGAATTAATTATAATTGATTTTAATTGCTACGTCGTAAAGTTAGTGTTCTAATTTAAAATTTTTTGAATCGACATTTCGAGGCCATACAAATAAAAAGTCTTTTTCTTATTTTATTATCTATTTTGTGTACCTATCCATTGTAATAAATCGAGAACAATATGAAATTTATTTTGATCTGCTATAGTTCGTTTAATATTTTTAAAATGACAAACAATTTTGTTATTTAATATATTTTTAGATAATTTTTAATGGTATTACAGTTGTTCTTATACAACATACAATAATGTGTACATATATGATTAATTGGTTTCGATGTTAACAATAGTCTGAACGAATTATGCTGTAAAATAAGTAAATAAATTATAGGTTACCTATTCAAAAGAATAGGCTCTTAAATTCGAATAAAACTCAGAACAAAGAGTCACTTTATTGTAATTACAAAAAATAAATTAGGACACGTATCTTATTGCTTTCGTTTGATTTTATTATTTTTATAATAATTAAATTTAATTGCCAACTTTTTAATTGTTTATTATGCTTTGCCAACCTATTGTCATATCTTAAATTAATTTTTCAACACGAAATTAATCGAAAATCATCCCGATCGATTTTTTTTCTTATCACGCACAACCTAAACTGTAAATAAAATTCTGTTACCTTGACGATATTTCCTTTTTTGTCGAGATTTATTGTCAATAAACGAGAAGACACGTAAAATTATTATTAATTAATCCGTTATACGAAAGTAGGCTCCTTCTTCAGTCTGGCGCCATTAAAAATAAATTATTAAATAAGTTTTTATACAAAAATTCTTGTAAAAATTTATGCGAATTTCTCTATTAATAAATCTTTAATAATTCAAATGAGATCTCTACGCTTTTTGTAACCTGAAATCAAAATATTTATGTTATTGGTGAAACATCTTATTTTAGCTTTTTGTTTTTATTTCGATACAACACGAAAATCAAAAAAACAAAAAGAAAAATTTTATTTAGCTTGACCTCTGCAAAATTTTCAATTAATTTTGTGAAGTTGGTACACAGACTTGTTAAGTTGTCGATTAAATTTGTAAAAAATTAATTACAGCGTTGTTAATTTATGAAAGTCATAAAAACTATAATATAATTTCGCTTAAGGCCCTTAAAAATAAGATATCTTGTTTTGGACTGAGCACCCATCAATTTGTATCTTCTGATATTAATCAAATTTAATTACTCGTCAGTTATATTTTAGCGAGCAACGAAGAAGTAAAAACTTGATTTTTGATTAAAAAAATCTTCAAAAATCCTTATAATCATTTGTTTTAATGATGCACCGATTGACATTTAAAGACTTAATTTTTAAACACCTATAACCACCTGTGTAATGCGACTCGATTTAATTAATAACCGCCAATTAAATTTGTGTAATTAAAACATCGTTCGGTCTCATTTTTGTAAATACCAATGATCTGGGCACGAAAAATCAGATTTTTAAATTTTTTTTAGTACGTAAATAAATTATTGGAAAATAATTTTGAAAAAATATCAAAGAAGTTGTTAAAAAAAACATACAGGAGAACTTTTGTAAATTAAAAATTCTTATTTTTTCTCATCAGGGATAATGGATTAAATCGCTGATTACAAAGTCCGACGGTCTCATGATAATAACTAAAATTTAAAAATTATTGAGTTTATTTGTTTATTGATGCTTAGGACAATAATATTATTTCACACATCAATACAATCCTCCCAATCTACAACAAATTTCACAAAACTGCAGCTTTTTATTTATTCGAGTGGCCCCAATGAAACCCCTTAAATTAACCTAAAGTATGCAACCCAAAATTGTGGGTTAATTAAATTTATAATAATAATTAAATATAATTAAGTTATAATTAATATAATAAAAAGTTAATTGAACAAAATGAAATTAATTAGAATATTTTTGTTCCCACAGATAAAAATATTTTAACTGATTTTATTGTGTTCAATTAACTCAATAATTAGTTTTTCTAATTAACATAAAAATTTAGTCATTTGGATCAAATTGATCCATTTCTTGACTACAATGTGGCTTGGATGGTTCAAAATTAATGCTGGATCAGGTGGATTCATTCTGCTGAACTTGATCATATGGGTACATATCAATCCGTATTTCAGGAGAAACTTAAACAGCAGTGGGTCCAAGAAACTGCTGTTCCATACATGCACCTTCGTGGAGATATGCGAAATATTATCTGAAGCTATCCAGAGTCAATCTGCAGATAATTGCAGAGATTTTAACTGGATATTACAGATTAAACAAATATCTTCACCCAATAGGGCATGCAGATGACCTAATATGTCGCAGTTGTGTTGTGGAAGTCTTCTGGCTTGACATAGCCAGAATCAGCAACACCCCACCTACCAACATCCTGGAATTTATCTTGCAGGTGAACAGGATAGAGCAGGACGTTTAAACACCAGCCGTTGAAGACAACCGTTTGAACGCAAGGACACTTGAATGCAAACAATTAAAATTGTCAAAGAATACCAATTTACAGCTTAGGTTATATGTCATTTTATGTTATTTATTTAGTAATAGAAATTATCTCATTTATTTTGAAAATTGACAGGGTTGGTATGACAGCTGAAAATGTGAGGTAGTAGAATTGGCCTGATTTAGAAACCTAAGTGAGTACAAATTTCCTTCCAATATAAATCCAAATACTAAACTCAAGAAAAATTTAATTTTGGCCTGTAAAGAAATAATAGAATTCAGACGTTCTGAAATTTAGAAATAGCCTTTGCCATCAGGCGCAGGAGACTTCCTGGTATAACCATAAAATAATTTTTCCCTTAAGCAAAGCAAGTAGTACTGTGTTTCTAATTTATTTTAATTTTAATTGGACGAAAAATTAAAATTCCAAAGATTGTAAAGCAGAAAATTGAATTATTTAAAGCAAATCTTGGTATTTCTTTAATTACATAATTTGCTTGTAAACCCATTAAAGCAATAGGAGATGATCATCATTTTAAATGTTTAATTTTGAAACAAAAAAAGTAAATTGGATAGAACAATTCTGATAGAATAAAAATGTCTTTAAATTACATGTGCGGCAACGTAATTATTTAATTACAACTAAAAAGACATCCGGTCTTAGACCAATTATAATTATTAAGACAATCATCTGAACTACGAACTTTCGCTTTTTAACTTTTGTAAAACTTTTCGAAAGTTAAATTAATTAAATACATAATACTCTAACACGTACCACTTACATTCATAAATCCTGTTTTATATGCATGTTTTTGTATCGAATTTACGTGGGCGCATTCAGGCGCCAGGTTTACTGACGTAACTTTCATCAAGCCATCGGCGGCACGCGCTGCCTATCCCACAATGAATGAGCTAAAGATCGTTTATTACTTTCATCTTTAAAATAATATATGATGGACGATCTTTTTTGACGAAGCAAAACGGAACGTTTCACGTTTAAAAAGTAATTTATCATTCATACTTAATCTTTTTCAGTTTCAGCTTTCTTCGGCTCATTCTTATTGGGTGATTTGGATGTCAAAGAATTGGAGTCAATTGCAAGATTTTTCTCTTCTTCAATTCAATATTTTAGGGTCACATATTAAGGGTCTACTGTAGATTGTATTTTTAAACGAATTCAATCAAATTAATTACTTCTGCAATTACTAACACGAGTCACGGATTAGCAGACTTCACCAAAGTGGTATAATTGAACATAATTAATTGTAATTAAGTAACGTGATTATTGTAATATAGGTAAATATCTCACTCAGGGTCGAATGAAATTTGCGCGAAAATACTTTAAGTAACTAAAATTAATTAGTAATTGTCATAATTTAGTCTTTTAGCATATATTATTCCGGATTTATAGTAACTTTTTGTTATTCAAGTATCCTCGCTTACTCACTCATTAAAATCGGAATTAATTAAAATCCTATG
The DNA here is from genome assembly GCA_905340355.1 of Rhagonycha fulva. Taxonomy (NCBI): domain Eukaryota; kingdom Metazoa; phylum Arthropoda; class Insecta; order Coleoptera; family Cantharidae; genus Rhagonycha; species Rhagonycha fulva. Next base: position 46,311,652 of record HG996556.1, read on the forward strand.
TGTATATTGTACAGACTACAGAGCATTACCCATTAACAACATAAAAATCTGTGTATGGTGGATGGTACAAAGGGAGGTTTTTTAAAGAACTGATTTAGGTCAGTTCCACGCCCAGCCTGAAGCGTAAGTAAAACCACACGGACGGGTGACAGAATAGTCATTATGGTCGCTTTTTGTGCAAAAATTGCAAATTTTTAAAATCAATTATTAGCCAAACTAATCGATATACAACATCGCTTCATATCTGAAATGCTTTATTTTAACGTTTTCAATCAAATTTTGCTGAGTTTTCTTTAATAAATATTATATCTTTGAGTTCAGGTTATAGAACTTGACCTCCGACACCTATAAAAGCTTTATTGGATAGTCGTTAGTCACATGACCACTTATTAAATTGTTTTTTTTACTTTGTGATTCTGTGATCTTTGAAACTTGAATGGATTTCTCAACCAAGGGGTAAATCAACTGCTTAATTTAAAATTTTCTCGAAACTTCCCCTAATCCCTGCTTTTTTTCTTCAATCTAAGTACTTCATTTAATTTGGTTGCTTTTGAGCTTGTCAAGGGTAGTTTTGTCAAAACTTGTAAAATTTCGAGATAGTGAAAGCTTCCCAAACTTAAATTTTAAATATTAACTAATAATAATTTTTTGGTGATAAAATTTTGGATTTTTTGTATTCTTCTTATCTCTAGTCATTCGTTTTTGAGTTTCTACTGTATAGAATGAATGAATTTGAATTTTTAGCGAAAGAACCACCGTCGGGCCTCTTGGGTGAGCGAGTCATATACTCGCACCACCTGTTGCTACGTCTCTGTTCCCAGATTTGGGAAAAGAGATGAAAATACTAAGAAACACCCATTTTGTTCTTAAAATGTTAGCGGTTGTGTCCAAGGCGCTTTCGCGGTTCTGGATTTGCGAAATTGTAATTTATACCACTGTCTATAGGTATATAACAAAGTTAGTACATAAACGCATTAAAATTCAAATTATTCCATCTTTTACACAAATCTACACAATTAATTAGTTTCTGCCGAAAGCTTATGAATTAATTTAAATTTATTACGTTTACTCTTTTTTTCGAGTGTCTTGGAAAGCATTAGAAAAAAACACTTAAAAAATTTAGTATTGGTGTAGATTATGTTCTTGAAAAAATCTTTACTTGACTTTACCTTACTTTTGGAAGTAAACAATCGGAAAACTGGGGGGTCTGGGGGGTATGGAATACTCCCCGCAGTAAATAACCAGAAAAATGTTTTTTCAAGAATGAAATTTGCGTCTATCAATTTTGAAAATTCATCTCGTTATTTCTTTAGGCTGAGTTACTTTCATACTCCCAGACCTCCCTGATTTTACATCAGTTTCTTCATATTTTAGGGGGTTTGGGAGGTTTAACACCCTATAGAAAATCAAAAACGCTTAACAGTGAGTTAAAATTAAGTATTATATCTATAGTTTATGTTACTGAAAAATATTTCTCTGACTTGGACGGTACTTTTACAATCGGAAAATTCCGTTTGGGGGTTATGGAAAGTCATTCACTCTTGGGCAAGAAGAAAATAATATTTCTCCAAGTAGACAACCATTATTTAGTTTCATGTAAAAAAACAAAAGGTCAAAAATCTCTTCTTACAATAGAATATTATTTTAACTGTCGGTAATTTTCTATTTTTGCCAAGTGCCTTAACCAAAGGTTTCAGTAACATCTGTTTTTCCTACATTCCTTCAAAAAGATGAGACTGCGTTAGTGAAGTGTCGTACAGGTTACGCCATCTGTCACGAAGCATTTAATATTTTATAGTTTTTGACAAGTATTTCAAATGCTTTCCAACTACTCCAACGCAATTTTTACATGAAATTGTACATCCAGATGTTTTCTTTCTCAACATCCGATTATATTTTGGATTGGATTGATTTATCATATTATATAAATTGAATGTAATTATGATTTATTTCATGCCCACGAATGTAATGACTAATTTTTGCAAAATTGCTTTGGATACTTTACCAAAAAGGCTTAATGTGCAGTTCAACTGGAACATATGCCTATAAAAAATGAAAAATAGTACTAATTCAATGACAATAGAGAAATTCAAATTGGAAAGCAACGAAAAGTGAGGATTATTGGAATCGGTGCAATAAAACAATAATCGCGTGCCTCGGAACGTCCCCAGGACAAAATCGTATATTATTTTTAAAGCGTCCCACGCATTAACTGACCTTATCTGTTCCCTTTCCTCTTTCGTGCAATTCATTCATAGAATTCATATACTCACACTGATTTTTATTCGCCACTCCTACTAACCAGAGGTACCCTCGGTTCATTCATAAAAGCCCACACTGCGACCTTATTTTTTCTCAACTTTTACCAGGCCCTGACCAGATACATACATATGCATTATGATAAATAAATTATGTACTTGTAATCTTTATGTTGATGCAATAGCTTAATATTAATTTAGCTTAGAAACCGGTTAGGATAATTATTTATTGGCACGAGTTTTTTTTTACCTTAATTATTAATCACACTTCCTGTTGGTTCAGATGTGACTTGTTATGGTTATTCAATCGCAACACAAAATAGAAAACACGTATGAAGCACAAGAAACACTTACCGCTAATCGAATCGTAAGCAATTAAGGTTCTCTATCTAAAATGTCAAAAAATTTTCATGGTCCGTCGCTTTTAAGTAAAATATCATAGTATCTTATAAAATTGTTCGACTATTTCATGGTCTACCAATTTTCCACTATAAAAAAAGTATTCAATTACTTAAACCAATTAAAATAATTATTGTGCAAACAAGTCGTGGTAAATATTTAAGATTACATAAAAGCTCAGTCAAGCTCGACATGAGAAATTGAGTAAGGGGTTGATATTACTTGGTCAAGTTAAATTACTTTTAACGATTTACTGACCCGCATTAATAAAATATTTTATAATTTATTACACGATGATGACCAAATTACTTGGATGCTTTTAATCGGGGTCCTCCAAACTTTAGTTTCTCTTTCTGAAACCTTGGACGGGTCATAAGGAAATGAAAATATGAGATACAAAAAGCGGAATACTATTATGTGATTTGCATACAAATCCGCAAAAACTATGAACGAAGACAAAGGTCGGTAACACTTAAGTTTTATGCTTTATGAAACAAAAAAGTACCTTGATGAATATTTATTATATACTTAATTGAGTAAATAATATCGCTCCAAGCCGAACATATGCCAATTATTGCATAAGCCATTCACAAATCTTGTAGCTTGTCACCCTTCTCGTTCATTCATCTCTTCCATATTTGGAGTGTTCTTACACAATTTTACTAGCAGTTGCTTAAGAAACTAACTCTCGAAATCCCATTCATACTTCCAAACATTATTAGTATGCAACATTATTAATCTAATACGATTATAAGTTTAAAACCTGTCACAATACTTTTTTATAATTTTACTTTTCCATTTTTCCATTTTATATTAATAACGGTATAATAACACAGTAGAAAGCAAAATGAACTCCTTCGAGTTAATCTTCACCCAAATGTTACTTTTATTTGCATATTTTTGACATTATTTTTAATGCATCCTGTCACGTGCTTTTTATTATAAAAAATAAAAATGTTGTTTATGATTTTAGAGATATGCGAAAAAATATCATCTTCTGAATTTCTGATCTAATGGGCCAACATTAGCGCGTGTACAGATTGAAACCGCGACGACCAAAAAGGAATTTTTCTGTTATTAATATTATTTGTTATAGCCTGATAATCTAGTAATAAGTCGCAATGACAAATGGCACATTCATTCTTTTGTTACTGAAAGTGGACTCAACTTTACATATTGTACGTAGATTTCTTTATTATGATTTATTACCTTTTTGGTATAATCATAAATTATGTTTTCCATATACCTTTCAGTATCCTGCTTATCGCAACAAAATTTTGATTTTCGAGTAAATCATTTATTACATTTGAAGACGCAGTTAAGTTGGTCTGTAGTTAATCCAAATTGGGATATTTATTTCATTTGAAGATGGATCATGTATCAAATTTTTTTTATGATTCTGAGGACAGAACACTGAATTTGACACAGAATTCTAATCTACAGCAAAGAAAATCTATAGCAGACAAAAGGCACAGATCAAGGCACATCGTTTTGCTTACTTCCTGCTGGGGGGTATTCCATACCCCCCAGACCCCCCGGATTATTCATGGTTTACTTTTGAAAGTAACCTCCAGGTCGATCAAAGATTTGTTCAGAAGCATATACGACATAATACTTGTGAGCTCCCTAGCTTCTTTTTCGCCTTAAATCTGACCTGCACCACTTTTTCTACCTCGTAGTTACGGCGCCGCGCCAGTAGCAACTGTTGACTTTTTTCCACGACAGAACATAGATTTAAAAAAAAATTTAAATATAAGTTAATCATACAGTGAAATTTCAATTTTTTAAAAATTGTTTTGCAATATTATTACAAAACAAAGTAAATTCTCAAGTTATTTCATAATAATCAAAATAAGAAAGCAAATTCTGTTAAAGTTATTAGGTGGTAACTAAGTCCATAACGGAGCTAGCTTGCAGATTAAACTAGACGAAGATGCAAAAACCGATAGGATTTACATTCATAGAGGGGTACGCCAAGGAGACCCGTTGTCCTCAAAGTTGTTCACCCTAGCACTTGAAGATGGCTTTAAGACACTATCGTGGGAGAGAAAAGGCATAAAAATAGACGGAAAATATCTAAGTCATTTACGTTTAATTAGCATAATTAGCAGTACGGCCGAAGAACTAGAAAGTATGCTTCAAGAACTTAATCAAGAATCGCTGCGCGTAGGGCTAAAAATGAACCTGGCCATAACAAAAATTTTATCAGAGGAGGAAGAAGCACAGGAAATAATAATAGAATTGGACGGTACCGTATTAGAAAAAGTCGACGGGTACATAAATATATCTAGGCCATAAAATCAGATTGGGAAAAGACAACCAAGATGGAAGAACTAAGAGTAAACACAGAAATTCCAATAAACCTAAGACGAAAAGTGTTCGATTCGTGCATACTTTCGGTGATGACGTATGGGCTGGAGACAATGGCTATTACCAACAAGAGTGCGAAAAGGCTTAGGGTAGTGCAGAGGGCGATGGAGAGGTCGATGTTGAACGTAAGCTTGCGAGACAAAATAAGAAACAGCGAGATAAGGAAAAGAACTGGTGTTGTGGACGTGATGGAGCGTGTGGCGCGTCTGAAATGGAGCTGGGTTGGGCACGTGGCGAGGCAGGACCATGACAGATGGACAAAAAGAATAATAGATTAGAACCCAAGGATGACGAAAAGGAGTAGAGGTAGACCCCAGAAGAGATGGCTCGATAATGTCAAAAAAATAGCAGGACGAGAGTGGTTACAAAAGACTAAGGAGAGAGAGGTTTGAAGAAGATTAGGAGAGGCCTATGTCCAGGAGTGGACCGTGAAAGGCTGACAAAGAAGAAGAAGTCCGTAAAAGTGGTTAGAATTTTTAATGCCCCAAGTAAAAACTATGTAAAAAATAATTCACATTTGCTTCTCCAAAAATCTCAAAAATAATATTTGACTCCCCCTCCCCACATGTCCTCCCACAAAGTCTAATAAATTTGCCCGTCACTGCATTTTTGTTAGTTTTCAGGGTAAACCAAACGTAAACCAATCGTAAACGTTTTCAGGGACATTCCCATAGCGGGAAATTGGGGGTGAGCTTTCCTCCTTAATATTTTAAAAATTTGGCAAAATTTTCTCCTCGGCTGTGGCTATTCTAAACTAATCGGTAAGTTAAAAGTAAATTTTACTCTTTTTGTTTCCAAATTTCAGCGGTTTCTAAATTTTTTTGGAATACAATTACTTTTTTTGCTGGAATTTAATTTACTTTTGAACTACTTATCGCTACGATTTTAAATTTAATTTTCTTGCGTTAATTCGTCGCAATACACAAACTAATGAAATATAATTACATTTAATCTTATTAAACCCTTAATCTTGGTTTAATTTTAATTCTTATTGAACTCACTACAGTTCTTTTTAATGATCAATAATAAATTTAATTTTAAATTAAATCGTAGTTTGGCCTTACTTTGGCTCTTAGAACAGTCGTCGATTAAATAACTTCAGTTTCTTGTTTCCAAAATTCAAAAAAAAAGTTTCATAAATTAATTTTCTGTTATCTTGTCTGATCGATATCCAAATTCTTGTATCATTTATTGGTAATGCCCTCACTGGTAACAAAATTTTTATGCTGCACTTTCATAATATCAAAAGTAAATAAGTGTAATTTTTGTGTTAATCGTTACAAATTTTTTTAAATTTAATCTAGATTAATCTCAAGTTTTGTTCCAGGCAAAAGCCCTTTCTGAATTCAAACATTAAAATTTTTACTGGTTTTTCCGTGCTTGCAATCTTTTTTCATCCCTTAATCTTACATGAAAAACAAACTCCCCCTTTTTGGCCTCAAAACACCACAATATAATATATAGGAAATCTTTTTGAGTTATCGTGTCACTTGCTATGAATGTTAATGGGATGTCACCGTTTAGAGGTAAGTTAATTCTTTTTAACTTAATATGTGGTTCTTGAGTTATAAATATCTGGCTGTATCTTGAACACAATTTCGGACTTCTCTAAGATTTATTTATCTGTCCACTATATTCATCAATATTTGATACTTTGTCACCAAAATTATATAAGTTTTGAACACTTCGTAATTAAATCATATAAATTTTTTTATTTCATACAGGTGATTAAGTAGGTACATTAAAGTTTCGATGTTCATTTGAGCTACGTTTTAGTTAAGTTTGACACGTTTTATCAAGGCAATGCAAATCGAATCACATATTTCTGTGATATCCCACAGTAACATACAAAATGCGTTATGAAATCGTCGTAAACTTTGCGTTAATTACTAATAAAATCTCATACAAATACGTAGGCAGCCTCCTATACGTATGAAAAATGTGAAGAAATGAGAGGGGGAAATCGGTGGTCTAAGGAGTAAAAATGACTATTTATTTTAAATAAACTGAATTTATATATTACATTATTTTTTTAATGCTTTTTTTATTTGTATAGTGTGAAATAAAAAATTATTTTTACTTAAGAAAGTAAAAGTTTTTAAAATACTTTAATGAAAAACTGCGATGTAAAATATAAATACATTTACAAAAAGAATAGGGAAAAAATCATTTGATTTTGGAATTATTAATATTATTTTCTGGTAATATAAGAAAGTTAGTTAAGAGAGAGTTAACTGATAAATGCTTCATATTAAACGTGTCACAATTGATTATATCTTCTTTTTTCTATCTTCCTTTGTTAAAATACAGTTGTTAAATTGTAGATACCAAGGCAGATTTATTTAATATAAAAAGACGTAAATGGAATCATCCGCATGGAAATTAAATTAGAGTAAATTTGCTTGTTTAATTATTAAAGAAAATTGATTTGTTTGTGCAATCACCTTATTATGTTTTAATTAAAGGATTTGAAGAATCTTAAATACAGTAAAACCCTGAACTTACGCGATAGGTGGGACTCTGAGTGATAACCGCGTAAGTCGAATTCGGGTAGATCGGGGTATAATTTTGCATATAAATATGTACATATACATTACTTTTAACTGGAAGCCGGAAACGAAAAACAATAATAATTCAGAAAAAAAAATTTATAACAAAATCTTAGATGACACAAAAGTTAGATAAAATCTTAGATTAATACAAAATCGCAAACCGAATTTAATTTGATGTAGAATCAACGAGATTTGAAAATCGCGTAACTTCGGATTCGCGTAAGTCGGGGTAGCGTAAGTCGAGGTATTACTGTATTTCAGTCCCCATTTATTCCATAAACATGGGAAATAGCAAAATTGGATTATAGACTAGTAATAGAATAATAAAATTTAAAAAAAGATTTTGCGTTATCGGTGGTTTTTTCTAAACCAAAAAAATTCAGCGGATCATTTTTATACTTCTTATAATTTCTCTCGAATTTTTCATCTGTGACTAAATCTGTGTATCATACAGTTTAAGGTGGAATTCACACCGGGTAACAAGAAATCGATCCAAAAAAATTCAAGATTATAATTTCACAATTCCCCAGACTGCCTGTCTTCCAAATGTGCATATATGGTGCCAATATATTCAGCGTAACCAAAGTGATTAACAAAGTCACCACAAAGGAAAATACCGATAAAATTTCACCACCACATACACAGTAACTGAATTCTTGTTAGATTTATGACTTGCATTAAAATACATCAAAGGCAGGTAGTTGAACATAAGCATTAACCATGATAGGTATGCCGTTTTATGTACTACGTAACCTGGTAATTAAGTTGTTGAATTAAGTATTATCATTTAAACATTTTCACTTTTCTCGTGTGCATGCTTTGCAATTAATTTTACAAGCTTGCTAAACATATTTAAGCACGCAGTTGGAACACCCTGTATAATGCGATAAGACAAGCTTTGTCAGAAAATTAATTAAAAAATGACAGCAGATAAAACTTAGTTCCTATAACTAATTGATTGGTCGCACTATAATTATAAGTAAGGTCATTGTCTATAATTAATTTTGCAAAATTTTATGGTTGCCTTTCATGTGTGGTGGTAATGCTACCCACATCAATTATTCTATCTAATACTTTTGTGATAATAGTACACAATTTCCAAACTAGGTCAACCGTTCAGAAAGTCCGGTTTCAGAAGTTTCAGCTAAGAGGACCTTTGGGATCTCGACCACCCTGACCGCTAAATTTTGATTATTTTGATTTGCAATGAGTTTCTATTGTGTAATAGCAGATTTTCTTTGTTAATGCACAGTATAATAGGAATACAAAGTGTTAATTAAATGAATTTCTTGGTCAAGATTTGCGAAAGATGTTTTTCGTTTCAACCACGGATTTGTAGCTTCCAAGCTACGTAACGATTAATATTGATTTATTCATGAACTCGTTCATGCTATAAAAGGCTTCGCCTATTAAGTATGTATCACTTTAACACATTTTTTATTCTATCATGGGACAGATGTTAGCAATTTATTATAAAAATTTTGGAACGCAATAGACGTAAATATCACTTTGGTTTTCCTTAGATGAAAATATTTCGTGAGCAAACTTCCAGTTTTGTCATTTTAAACTAGGTATTTTAGTCGATTTTTGGTGAAACCCCAAATTAATAGAATGGCGTCGATAATCAAAAACAATTCTTGCTGGGATTGATTTAAATTCTTTATTACTTTACTGTACCATGGCGTCTAACAGCTGCTTATTTAAAATTATATTTTGCTGTTTTGCTTTCTTTCTAGATCATGATCATTGATCGCTAATCCAGTGGCTTAGCTTTAAAATTTTGAACGCCTCGCAAATATTTCTCCGGCTTTTCTTTTAAATTTTTTAATAGTTCCTACTTTGCCACCTTTATATTTATGAACTAGATTTCTCACGCTGTGCAGCTTAAAGGCGCACTGAAACTACATTAAATTTAACAGCAATTGAACAAAACGAATATTTTTTATAAAGTTTGAATTAAAGATTGATTTGAAATTTTTGCATCAGAGTTACGTTTCGGAAAAGTTTAAAGATGAGGTCACTTAGTGATAACACATTTTAGCATTTATTTTATCTATAAATATAAACAGATGAGCCGTAACCAGGATAGAAAGCGCCTGGTGGCAGTGGAGTGATGTGACTGCTGGTTTAGTGCAGAACGGAAATTGTGGGTTCAAATCGCAGACTAGACAGAATTTCTTAGCTGGGCCTTTCAGTGGGCATCTGCACGCTGTGGTGAAATCGATATTGATTTATTTAAAATATGTAATATGGGGACTGATTCACCTCGTCAATCGGATTTGTAATTTCTAGAAACGGAAAGCAATATTTTATTTAGAATGTAAAAAAAACCATTGCATGATAACTTTTGTCAATACTTAAAAATTTGTCGATTAGTAGAATTTCAATTGGATTATCTTCATTTTTATTAAATTTTATTAGAGCAATTAAAATCATTGTTTTATAAAAATTTTTACTAGTTTTTCTTGAAGAGTTTTTCCATAGTATTAATTAGCATTTTAAGCCACGACCCCTGGAAAGAATTTCTTAGGGTTTACCGTAGTTGCGAGCTAGCCAGCGTAAATTTCAGCAAGGTTTTACGGGTAAACTAAACCAAAATGTCGACGATTCTTCCGTTTCCATAGCATTGGCTATTTCATCCATCAGAGATAAACGGTAGAGTTGAGCTCAAACAAATAGGCTGGTGACGTTAAGTGCAAAAAAAGCAAGTTGGACTATCAAAACCTTCTTAAAAAGGAGCATATAAATTATAAAGATGCTAACGAACAGAGCTGTAACAAAAGTAGAAAGCGCCTGTAACAAGCGGATCAATTTGTGCTGCCAACAATGAACAAAATAAACCCGATTTTTGGCTATTGGTTTTTTAATCTCATTGATGTGGGGATATTAAACATTAACTATTATTTTTTGTTACATGAAACAAAATAATGGTAATATTACAACAACTGTTTGTTTATTCTGCGAAAAAAAATTTTTTTTTTGTTCAACAATGAATGATTTTTTATAACCTCCTGACCAGGGTTTAACTATAGTATATATTTTTGTACACATCTTTTGAGAACCATTGATTTACTCACTTATATTTCAAATACATTCTTATTCATCATTGCCTGGACCGGTGCTATTTACTCTTGCATTTCCCTGCAAGTTTTAAAGTTGTTCTGAAACGAAGTGATCCTGACACATTTTGCGCTCTTATCGCTTACCTGGCTGAGCTTTCCGCTCAGCATCAAACCTTATCGTTTCAGTTGTGTTTGTCACCTACATTTTGTGAACTTTTAGAATTTTTTTATGGGAATGGGGAAATCTTTAAAACACACCATCCAGATGGTTTGGGGAGTTGTTAAGTAGCAGATAGCGAGGAGGAACTCGAGTAAGGGCAGGTGGACGCACAGGCTGATCCCAGATATTGCGCCATGGGTGGGCAGAAAACACGGAGAGCTCACATACGAAACCACACAAGTCTTGAGCGGACATGGATGCTTCCGCGACTACCTACATCAATTCAAGAGAGCAGATACTCCCAACTGCCAGTTCTGTGGTGAGTTGAATGACGCAGAACACTCATTGGATAGTGAACCCCCCCATGTAAGACGGCTAGCTAGGGGCATATTTCAGAACCTCTAGTTTTTAAAAGTAACTTCCAGGCTAGGCAAAGATTTTTCGAGAACATAAACTATATAATACTTGATTTTATATCATTTTTTAAGTGGTTTTTTAGATCCTCTAAAATGTCACAAAAAGGGCGTAAAACCGGGGGGTCTGGAGGATATGGAATACCCTCCAGCATGTAAAAGCAACAAGATGACTCCTAATTTGATAAAAATGCAAATTTTATAGCAATTTTGAAAAGAGTGACAAATAGTGTAAAAATATTTTACTTTGGCCTACAGCGGGCCCTCTTCCGTTAGAATCGGTGTTACCTCTCGGAGCCTTGGAAAACTTTTTCCCAAAATTTTTTGATTAAACTTTTTTTTTTAAATCTCTTAGCTTCCATTTCTCCCGAGCAACATGCGCACTACTCCAATAGTCTCTTAAATTTTTTTTGGAATTGCTTAAATTTTTTGGTGACCACCTCTTGTTACGTCACTGCCTTTAGGAATCTAGGAGTTCACGAGCCGTGTGTTTTTGCACACCGGTAGTTACGCCACTGCTGACGCGCATAAATAAATTTACGATATTTCTTATTTTGCATGTTCTTCACGTGTACAGAGGTGTTAAACTCATTCCAGGCGTGGACCATTTCCTGCAAACAAAATTTTTGCTTCCCATCTCATTTACTTCCCTGAAATATTTGTTTTTACTAACTTTTTTCTTTTTTTTAACCTAATTTCATAATTTAACTTGTTGATTCTTTAGTCTACATTTGCTCCAAGTAACATGCGTCGACAATTTTTAAATTTTTTAAGTTTTATTTATTGACTTTTGAAAAAAAATTTCTTTTTTCATAAAAAGAAATTTGTGTAAGTTAAATCGTAAAAAATGTGAAAATAGTGAATTTGATATTTTCAAGAAGCTGCTGTTTCTTTTAGGTATGTATACTTATTATTATTACAATAAATTACATTTGAATTTTTAGTGCATTTGTTGGCTTTTAAAAATTTCCTATCATATCGTAGAATAATTTTGTTATTGTTATTGCAATTCAGAAAAAATTAATTTGGGACTAATTATTATTGTTGTTACGTAATGTCCAGCATACAACAAAATGATGTAAATTTGATACCACAATTATCCACAGATGATTAATTATTAATAAAAGTTAAATTAACATGATCTACCTATCAAAATATTAAATAGTAAATTAATTAACAGCTTAATATATCAGATGCATTGGAAATGTTTTGCTTAGCTGATTTTTTTTGTAAGTTGTTTAGTCGCTTTTATTTGAAAATTTAATTGAATAACCAATAATTAACAATTCCTTATTTGATTGATAATCATTTGACCACTTTACAACTTACAATTATAATAGTTGATGACATAAAGTGGCACTAATGATCAGTAAGATAAATTTATATACAACAGACCGTAGGCGATTTTTCGAGAAATTTTAAACTTCACAATCAATTTATCTATTATTTGAGGATTTGGACTAAAAAGTAATAACATAAAGGATGTAGATTGAACAAATAGATTAGGACGGATGCTGAACAACTATAGCCGTCACGTAGTTCTCAAAATCACCCTGAGTTTTGCCGAAGACCTAAAATTATGTTTTCACGTATGGATGCGTTCTTCTTAAATGAGACTTAGATTTTAGTAAATTCTTCCTGAGAAAGAAACTACGCGTTTGCCATATTTCCTTTCGTAATAATGTAACTTATTTCAAAAGTTTTTTAAAATTTTTGTTTTGAAATCATAAACGATTGAAAATTATATTTCTTTCAGTTCCTTAAATTTTAGGTTGTGTGAATTATAGTTTTTCTGCCACTACAAAACCAAGAAACGACGCAAAAACTGGTACCGTTGGAAACATCCAAAAATAGAAATTTAAAATTTTGGGCAATACAAACACGAAACCGGTAGCAAAATCTTTAAACTAATGAGGTTGTCAAATATAAAATTCAAAAGAAGATTATAATATTTTAAATAAAATTTCTACAGAGAAACACAATAAATTTGCCATATTGCAAAATAAGGATCGTCTTACAAAGAAAATCAACAAAACTAAATTAGTTGCAATAATAAATCATTATTAAAATATGTGCTATGCTTATATGTGGTTGTTTTAAACTAGTCAGGCAGCTTTTATTTTTTCGTCTTTATAAAACATGATGTCACTCTCTACATTATACAACTTATCTTCTTTAACGGGCCGGAAACATTTATCGTTAGACTTTTTGCAAATTCTATATCTTTTGAGATTTTAAGATCGCATACCTAAAAGTTAAAATGAAAGAAACGCCAAATTAGATTCTTTATGCAATCATTAACATAGCAGAAGATTTTGAATACGTGATGACTGATGCATGAATTGGCTTTTAAAGAGCACAATGCTCTTGATCTTTTGAAAAATTTTTATCATCTGGATTAAAAGTTTGATCCTGATATCAGTAGAATGGCTTTGTTATGCGATACAGAAGAGAAAGATTGCGATCAGTATTTACGAAGCAAATAGAAGAGTGGTCATCGAGGTGGTTGCGTTAAAAAATCACAAGGTAATCGATTGAATTTATGACCCATCGTAAATGTAAACACAAATTATTTTTGTTACGTAAATCCTCGTCAATTAATTTATAATCATGTAAGCACATGTAAATTTAACTCTTCCGAAAGTTGACTAATTGTAAGTGCACTTGGTGTTCGAAGGCTACACCATCTTCACGATGTCACCCACGCCAGATGATTCAACTCTCAGGTGTGATAGATTCATTAATAAAAACAAATGTTATTGATTGAGCTTTACTATAATTGGAAACTCAAGAAGGTGCGGTACAAGAAGAAATGGCAACCGACCTAAAACATATCTACGTATGTTAATATTTGTTGTGCAAGAAATAAGGAGGGGACTTCAAGAACTGATGAATGAACATATGTTGTGAATGAATGATAAACTTACTTAACTCGTGCCAGCAGATAACATATGATCATACAGGGTCAGGCAGGCGTGTCCCTATCAAGGGTCCAAAATTGAACGTGGGTATCAAAGAATGAGACCCGAGGAGTGTCAATATGCAAAACTGGCACCGATTTCATCTGGACATGTGTTCAAAATAATTTTGCACTTGATTACAGTTATAACTGTTACTTAACTTACTCACTTAAGCGACTGTACTAATCATACACTTTCAATTTTATTGTACTTTCACATTTATAGAGTAAAACTTGATAAAAGTTATTTTCTAATTAATGCATTAATTAGGATGTAAACAGACCTTTAGCGAGTTGTGTTCTAAAAAATTTATTTATGTTGTGGTATATCGAAAGCGTTTCGAAATTGCTTACTTAATGCAATTATTTAACAAATAAATAACTGGAAGGCAATTTTTAAGTAACTAATTAAGAACTCATCAAAGTAAGTCACGAGAGGTAAAATAATGGGAAACTAAAATAACTATTTGTCTTCTTTTTAAATTTATATGGATACACTACACATGACTTGCTTTAAAATAATATTGCCTTTGGTTAGCTCTCCTACATGTTATGAGTAAATTTAACAAATAAGTGCGCTTTTTAGATTAACGAGAAGAACAAAGACAAATAGGATTTTAAAACAACGCAATTAAAGAACTTTTTAGAATCCAATTTGTTCAAATTATAAGCCATTATTGTGTTAAATGAATAACGATTAACCTAAAAAAATTGATTAGGCTATCATAATACTTAGAATGAGATACAAAATTTTATGTTATTAATATGTGAACAATTTTGAAATGCAAACGAAAACCATCTAATTACGTTATGACAAATGATATTCAAATTAAAAAGCCATTAAGGATTAATTTTGTAATATACATTTAGATTCACGGATTATGTGGGCGTCCGAATGGTTAATAGAATTTTAAAATTTTTAATAGCATTGCAAAAAATGTGTCTGCAATTGTTAATAGACAATGCAGACACGACGGTTAATAAAAATTGAAATATTTTAAAGTGTTACCTTAAGAAGCGATAGGATTAATTTAGTGTAAATTTGACCAAAACGTGGGTGGATGATTATTAGCTATTCTTGGAGCAAGCAATTAGTAGATCACAACAAATTTGAACAAATTACATTTTCAAAACGTCAACATCTTTGAATAGTAATTAAAAAAGCAATTCGACTTTGCATTTCAAAACAGTCATTAGATATTATTTTTATCATATTTGGCCATAATCTCCAGTCTCAGAGACCTCTGATTGATTATTCCGTAGTTGGAAAACAATCATTTTGTTATTGCAGAGATGCAAGGCAGACACCCACAAGAAAATTAGTGTTTGTCTTGCGATCAAGGGTTGGAGTTGTCCAAAATTATAATTTTCTAGGTCTGTTAATTTTCAGTTGTCTCGTTCAGTTTGTCTTAGTTTAGAAGAGAGTTATAAAACCTGTCTGTCTAAAAACCGAAAATATAATTTTCGGAATTAAATAAAATTGATTTTGAAAGCTCACTATTACCACCTGTAACTTGCTCGGAGTTATAGAAAATTTCAAAACCTCACAAATAAAATGTTTCTTTTAAAAAATAATCAAGCACAATGGTTTTTTTTTATTTGGCTTTGTCATATTGTTAATTAGCAAAACTGTCATATAACTATGGAACAAAGTTGTAAAACAACGAATCGCTCAACAGCTCTACAGCAGCTTCAGCTATAGCAACTTCCGCTCTGTAACGCAACTAGAGATCAAATTGTTCAAATCGAGTTCAAATCATCACGAACTTGAGAGAATTTCTTAACTCGGCTCTCCGGTAAATATCCACTCGCTGTGTGGTGAAATCGTTTAAATAATATGTGATTTGTCAGTATAGGTTTTTTTTGAACTCATGAACTTATGAATTAACAAACAAATAGTTTTTAAGGATGAGTCAAATTTTAGCTCTCGTGGGACAGACTCATAATTTTGCAAATGATTTTAACTTTAATTTAAACCTTTTTAAGTTGGCAATAAGCAAAGAAGTTTTAAATAGCGTTACGAACAGAGTGACAGATCGACATTTTTATGTTTACTTTAAATTTGTATCATCTTAAGATATCTAAAAAATGATAGCTTGTTTATCTAATTATTATTGGTAACATAAATTCCAAGTACCATCTAAATGGCAACTTATTCAATTAAATGTTGATAGCAAATTATTTCCTAACACCGCTCCTTTGTAACAGTTTCAATTGTTAATGCAATTCCTTGAATTACCGAAGGTAATATTATGAACAAGAAATCTTGATGGATTTAATTCATGCCAAACCAGTCCATTATTAATATTGGAAGTATTTTTAATAATTTTCAAAATAAATATAAAGTTCAATGAACTTGCTTTCCAAAATATTTTACTGATTTTTTTAAAAGAAAAAAATGCTGATGCGATGGGTGTTCCGACAGGTGGCCCTGAGCCACTTGGCCCTGCGACAACTCGCCTCGGACAACTGGCCTTGGCGAAAACTGGCCCTGGCGAAAACTGGCCCTGGCGACAAGTGGCCCTGGTGACAAGTGGCCCTGGTGACAACTGGCTTTTTTACCAATTTTTACTCATTTATTTATTTTGTAAAATTAGAATCTGCGTAGTAATAAGTTACATTTTATTAAAAACAGAGATCCGTTGGTAGGTTACTCTTAAAAACCGATATTTTTTTAAAATAAATATAAATGTAAATGGGCAGTTTACATTCCGGATTAGTATTGCTATTTTTGGTAAAAGGGCAGTTTATAACTTTAAATTTTTACTTGATCTATGGATTAGGGCAGTTTACATTCACCTAAAAATTCACCTTCTGTTAGTATAACTGGTCATCCACAGATGACGCGACGATTAAAGCTCAAGATTAAAGCTATATTTCGCATTTGACGTATTTTTAATAAATAATTTTATGTATTGTTATTGGCACCGATATGTGTACTATTTTTGTCAAACTACTTGGACAAAATCAATATTTGACAAAAGACAAAATATTTCTCCGCTGGTAAAACAGTATACTACTGGGGTTTTGTAAACTGCCCTCCAAATTTGACCATAAATTGTAAACTGCCCTCTAAGCAAAAAGGTTGCCACTAATCTGGGATGTAAAGTGCCCTCCAAACTATTCTCTTTTGTTATTCTGCTTAATTTATTAATTCGTATAAAAGAGGATCATCCTTGACCATGGATCAAGCTCCAATTTAAACCAATCAGTAGAGCTAAAATTTTATTTTAAGTTTTCTATTGGTTTAAATTGAAGCTTGATCCATGGTCAAGGATGATCCTCTTTTATACAACTGGCCCTTAGTACTAACAATTTTATCATACAGGGTGGAAAGTAACATAGATTTCCAAATCATATTTTTGAGGACCGCATTCAAGTGAATTTTGTCATTGTAATAATTTATACAGGGTAAAGAATCAAACATCTAAAACACATAATTAGAGAATTCTGATAGGATATGACTAAAAAATTAATAATTTCAATATGACGGTGATAAAAATTTATTTTTTATTAGTGAATCTTTAAAAGAGAGATCTACCGGGCAAGGTTAGGTTAGGTTACAAAACAATTTTTTTAAAACTAATCATTAAAGAAATATCCACGGGTTTAGGTTAGTGTTAGGAAAAAATTTATTTTTTATTAGTAAATCTTTAAAAAAAAGATCCACCGGTCAAGTCCGGTCCGGTAATAAATCTCCACTAAATTAATTACTAAACCGTACCTATATTAGGGCAGTTTACATTTCGGATTAGTGTTGCTATTTTTGGTCGGAGGGCAGTTTACAACTTTCAATTTTTACCTGATCTATAGATTATGGCAGTTTACATCACCTAAGAAGATGTATCTTTGTTTCTGTTAGTATATCGACCAGGGACGTGCCCAATCAACTTTTTTTGGGGGGGGGAGAAATTTTAAATTTGCCAACTGAATTAATTCAAAATTGCCAACTTTTTGTAAGTTTTGCAGGTTTTAGTAAATTTAGATATAAAAAATGCCAAATTTACCAACTTTTGAGTGTTTTTGTCAACTTTTTGCCAACTTTCTGAAACATTAGGAGGGGGGAAACTCCCCCCATGAGCACGTCCCTGATATTGGCAGATAAGTGATCTACAGATGACGCGACGATTAAAGCTCACTTGTAATGTATTCATCACAGCTCTTTATTAACGGAAGAATACGAATCTTACTTTGTAAGTTTTTAATTCCATTTTATTGTTATTATGAATTTTATTATAAAGAATATGAATTTTACTTTGTAAGTTTTTAATTGCATTTTATTATTATTGTATTGTTACAATTCGTATTCTTAATAAATAATTTTATATATTGTTATTAGCACCAATATGTGTACTATTTTTGTCAAACTACTTAGACAAAATCAATATTTGACAAAATATTTCTCCGCTGGTAAAACAGTATACTACTGGCCAAGGTCAGTTGTCATCGGGGTCAGTTGTCACCAGGGCCACTTGTCGCCAGGGCCAGTTTTCGCCAGGGCCAGTTTTCGCCAGGGCCAGTTTTCGCCAAGGCCAGTTGTCCGAGGCGAGTTGTCGCAGGGCCAAGTGGCTCAGGGCCACCTGTCACCAAATCAATTTTATCTCATTTTTCAATGAGATTTTGATATAATTTTCAAAAATTGTTTCTATTTTCTAATGTGTCTGGACCCTCTCCTCGAAAATGTAAAGAAACGGGTGTAAACCGGGGGGTCTGGGGGGTATGGAATACCCCCCCAGCACAAGGAAGTAACGAGAAGGCTTTTCAAAATTAATTCCAAAAAAGACATATTTTTCTTCATTATACCTGACCTCCCAGGCACCTCAGTTTTTTGATTGTTTACTTTTAAGAGTATTTTTAGGATTATCAACTACATAATACTGAATTTTATCTCATTTTTAAGTTTTTTTCTCTGGAATGACCAAACCAATTAGATATCCCAAATGTACAAAAATGGTCATAAAACCGGGGGGTCTGGGGGGCATGGAATACCCTCCAGAATATGTAACTTTAAAAATTGATAAAACTGCAAATTTAATTCTAGAGAAAACATTTTTTTTAATGGCTAGAGGGTATTCCATACCCCCCAGACCCCCCGGTTTTCGGATTGTTTACTTTTAAAAATACCCTTTAAATCAGAACAAGAGTTTTTCATGACCCTAAACTGTATCGTATTTAATTTTATCTCATTTTAAAGTACGATTTCTAATTTTTACGGCATCTAAGCCTTAGTTAATTTTGCGCCTCAAATTTGTAAACCTTTGCTCTCGCCATCTTTTCCACGCTTTAGTTACTCTGCTGATATTAATATACAGTTTTTTCGGTTTAATATGGGAAGCCCTGATTGTTGTATTCATCTTTAACCCCCCTACCCTCCAAACGAAAAAAAAAATTGGTTAATTTCGTATAGTACATTTGATATAATAATATTGAGGCTAAAAAGTCCTGAAAAAGTACATATGTACGGACGGTGGCAACACTGGGCCACTTATTACATAAAATATTTCTTTAAACGTAACAACAAATGTAGCCCTCTATGGTACTGCAGATGAACTAAAATTATTTTTAAATTTTTTAAGACTGTCTTTACTTATGCTTCGATATACTCAGTTAATACTATATATTTTTTAATAACATTTAAACTGAAAAATAAAGAAATTTATAACGTAAGTGTCATCAAATTTAGATACTAACTACATCAAACAATCAAAGCAGTTTACGAATAAACTATAATAATAATAATAATAAAATACCCACGGTTTTATTTACTTATCGATTTGTTAAAACACAAAAACAAAAGGTAATCGTTTTCAAATTACTTTAAAGTAAATGGAACATTAAAAAAAACCTTTTGTAAAAATATTTAAATTATATTTGGTTTAATAATGTAAATCTGAATGGCCATCTTTACCCCCACAATCAAATTAGCAATATAAAAGCTCATTTTAAAAGTAGTACCAATTTCAAGCCAAAAAGTTAAATAATTTTAGTTTCTAAAATTAGAAATTTGCAAATGAAGACAACCACCATTTTAAGATAATTTGTTGATAATTACATAAAATCATACATAAAATAAATTGAATTATAAATTTCCTTGAACTTTAATGCGGAGTTGTTCCAAATTTTTTCAAACGTGATGTTGAGAAGATTAAGTTAATGAAGACTTCATCCAATGCAAGGGAATTTATATAACGTGCATGAACACTGACGTCAATTTTAATTACAGAAGCAACGATACTAATATTTTTATGAATGAAAATTTCTACCTTGAACTAAATCATTAAATGTCAGTTACCTGGCGTGACAACTACTATGAGCTAAAAAAATCTACAGAAATGTATTCATTTGGGATTAATGAGCACACTAAGAAAAATAATCCATTTGATTTCAAAAGTTATGAATGCCAAGCAAAAATGAAATGCTACAATTATTTAATTGATAAATTCATAACTTTTTATTGACGCAAATTTTCTTCATAGCCTCGAACTTTGCGAGGCTATACGACTGTGAAATTCAGAATCCTGGTTTTTATTCAGAGTTCATTGGTTCTTAAAACTTTTTTCAAATTACTCCAATTTACAACTTTCATGAATGATGACCGATTTCAAATCTCTTCCTAATATTATTAATAATTTTTAATTCATGCATCAGGATATTTTAAGGATTAAAAGAATTTATCCCAAATAACATATTTAGATCATGTGTTGGAAATAGTCCTTGGTGGTTATCTATAGTTGATTGAGACAGTGCCTTTAAAATAATCTTAAGTTTAGAGAAAAACAACTGCATCAGCTATTTGAATTCGCAAGTATTTGATTTGAATGAATCTACTTCAGGTCGCATGCAAGACTTTGAGACTTCCCCAAAAAACAAAAAAGTTAAAAAAATTCTAAAATACGACTAGAGCAAATCAATCAATTTTCAGAAAAATGGTGACAACCAATTATTTTTCACGAAAATTCCATGAAGAATTTCAATTTAAAGCTTAAATTCATTTTTTTAACCAAATCAATTTTTTACCGATAAATTTGCAGCAAAATTCAAAATAATGCAAATTAATTGCTACCGTGAATAGTATTTGAGTAAACATAATGGAAGACAATAAAGATGCGTTGAAAACAATTTCATGGATATAAATAATGTATTTTAGATTTTCCATCGTCTTTTGATATAATTCAAATACACAATTTCATTTAAGGTGATAACTCGACAAATAATGTTTTAATTATTAGTAATTTAGTAATTTGCTTTACTTTTAGATTATTTTTGTTACTAATTTCACGGCAATAATAGCAATCTGTTGTTAATAATGAACTAGATTTCCTAGACTGTGCGGCTTTAAGGCCGCCCTGAGAGAATTTTTAGTACTTACTTATGTATTTTAGTCGGACAGACCTAAATGGGTTTATTATTATGATGATAAAATAAAGTAATATTATATTTGAGGTTCTCCTTTATCCCGATTAAAGGAGAATCCCATCCATTCACCTTTCATGCTTTCTGCAACGTACAGATCCCCACAGTACTGTTTTAATCGCTCCAAAACTTCCTCGTCTTTTTTTATTTTATATATTAAACTTGAGATTGAAATAAAATAATTATCTTTAAAGTTTTATTTTCGCAAAATAAATTATTATCATTAGATATAAAAAACACATTAAGGAAGATAGCACCTGCTGGGACACCTACCTACAAATTTGCTTTTAGTAATTTTAACAAATGATAAATTTGTTGTTTTATTGAAATTTTATATCGCCTGCGCCTACATTATATATCTAAAAAGACAATAGTACATTTTAAATCCATTAAAAATTTTTGTAAAATTTAAAAACTCAGCGCTATCGGTGAACTGGTAAGCACAACTTCCACTTCTATTATTAATATAAACAATTTCTTTTGTAGTGCCTACCGTAATGATTAATAGTTATAATCTGGTCAATTAATTAACTGTAAAAGAATCTGCAAAACGCATTTACAACGATCACCTATCCCAGGTTACTGCTGTCAAGATAAGAAAGAGGCTGCCTTAGAAGCTCATAATAGTAGTACATGGTAAGTAAATTATTTTTTCCTTCTTATCTTTTGATCAAAAGCCCACCGGGTTAAGTTATAAAGTAATAGATATGAAGACATTAGTAAAAACTCATTAGGATCTAAGCGTTCATTAGTCATTATGATAGGTGCAACGTGGAGTTCATTTATTAGAGCGCGGTGCGCTTTGGGCGGCGGTACTTTGCCTTTGGATATGACAATCCAAAAATTATTATAACTAAACAATGCATTTGTATTAATTTGTATCATTCCTTCATTCCAAAAAGATATTAATACCTCTCATCTAAAAAGTGAGTAATGGTTTTTAAATTTGATGCTCCCAGTTTATAGACGCTCATATTTCTTTCTATTAAATTAAACCTTATTGAAAAACTGTAAAAAATGACGGAAGGAGTGAACACTAATACACGAAACCTTGACATTACCTAAGTAAATAGACTTAATTTATAGGAATAGCGGATGTATCAAACAAAATTATGAAGTATCCAAGGTCTGTCGCTGTAAAAGTAAGTTTTCCATTTTTCTTGCAATAAAATGGAAATTTAATTGAATTTGTTAAAATCCTTTTTATGAAAATTTTGAAAACCCAAAAGGAAATTTACAATAAAAGTGATAATACTTAGGTCGCTTTTCGGTTATTTTTATTTCTACCTAATTCAGCGATTTCTTCTCGGTTTTCAGAAAATCCGAAAATAGGATTTTGAGTAAAACTTATTTTAAGAACAAATTGAAGTGGAATCAAATATCTCGTTCGAAGCAATCAAATAATTCGGATTGAGATCGTCGCCCTTTGGCAAAATTTATTTATGGTGCTGATTTCCATCGCAGTAAAGTGGTTAGGCTTCCACAAAGATAAGTTTATATAGTTTCCATGAATCGCAATAGTCCAATAATTATTACCTTTGGTGTCCAGTTTATAGCTGAATGTGACAATAAGCAAGTGGCAGTTGGGAGTGTTCAGACGAAGAGATACGGCAGCAGCACGACCATCGGACACCATAAATTATTGCTACGTGGACCATTCTTACCAGCAAAATCCACGATATGATCTATAATTGCCACTTCTATAAATTACGTTCAAATTTATTATTCTCCACCAAGGACAAATTTTAATTAAATTAAAATGGCTCCGAACGTAAACTATTAAATTTTTACGAAATTACCTACTTTTTTGGATTAATTTAGGATATAACCTTTCAAATTAATTTATTTCAATAGAGGTAAATTTTTATAAAAAATTGAAAGTAACCAAACAGGATTATTTATATTATCGACGTTTGCTCCCAGGTAATAGGTAACTTACATTATAATTACGCTCTTTAGAGCAAATGCATGCAAATACGGTAAATGCATGTAGATTAACATCTGTTCCACCTCACCTAACTTGATTTTATTATGAAGTTGAAAAATATTAACGGCATAACGTATGAAGAAAAGTAGGTACATATCTACAAAGAAACTGTAGCGTTATCTATATTTCTGTTTAAACATAAATTATAACTGCGATAGAAAGTTAAAAATTTATTACAAAAATTAATGGAGGTTGAAATAAGAATAATTAAAACTTTGTCACGTATGATTGTCTTAGTAGAAAAAATTAGGTCTAAGGGATGTTGAACCGTCGCAAATTCAGAAGCCCACGGTTTGAAAATTGACTTCTACTCCTCATTCACTACTTGCAAGTAAATTGATGTAGTACGGTAAGCGATGGTGTAGGATTCAAGCTACTACATGTTGAAACATAAACACGATCATAACAAATAATGCAATAATAAAATAAACTGTAAAAACCAGAGGCTTGTCAAACAATTGCTATGCAAATTGAAACAAGATGGCGATTTTCTCCCCATAACTTGAACGTAAAAGTAATAATAATAATAATAACCTATTAAAAATCAATCCAAACGTTCAAGGGTCAGGTCAGAGGAGACGAGATTAATCCAAAATGTGCTTCAATAAAATATGAAAATGGAGCTGATCTTCCGTTAACAATGACAAATTCAGTAAATTTAAAAATGCTAATTAGTAAATTAACAATTGATATCCAAAAAACACACAACAACGATACAATTTGGCATTATAATTTATAGCCGCTTTAGAATTGATTCAAAATTGCATAAGTTACGCTAACATTCACAATAATTCTGTCAACCGTAATCGGATTTTAATTAAAGCTTTGAGAACATAAGATCTTATTAACCAATTTATAGCGGCTCTATTATTACTTACAAGGAAGTATAATTGAGACTACTTACCGTGGTATATAAGTAATTGCTTAACATATTCTAAACAAGAAACAGTATTTAACTACCTAATTAAAGATGAATTGATGTTTGTAATTGAATACATTTTTAAACTTTTTCACACGATTACATTTTATCAGCGTTCGTATCATTATAATGTAATGGATTCAAAATGCACCAATTCTACGATGGTTTGCAGTATAACCAAACAAAATTTTTTTTATTGAACTTTTTATTTGGTCCAGGATTCATCCGGTTGTTTGCATGGACTTCTTCTTAACCAACTTTCCTACATTAGAGAGATTAAATTTAGAACTCAGCTTAAAAGCGTGGAACATATTAATGCAGTTTTTGCCTAATCTTCCACACCTTTACTTATTCAAAACAAAGATAATGCATTAGCAGTCAGCGAGGGTGTTAAGCATAGACCTTTATTCCTGAGCGAGTTGGATACACTGCTGTAAGACAATATTCAAATAATAATGAAGCTCACATGGATTTTGTTTTGTAGATAATTCAATTTTCAAATATTTTTTTATAAAAGTTGTTCGTATTTTTTATGGATTTTGCAGGATTTCGATTGAAAGGTCGCGGTACGTTTCAGTATCTAGTGTGATTTTTAAAATTTAATAGGTAAGTTTGGGTAGTGTTGTTAAAAAATTAAAATTAAACAGAATAAAAAAAAATAGTAAAATTTAATTGAAGAAAATTTTTTATTATGCATTTTTTGAAAAGAAAAATTGGCTAAAGAAGATAGGACCGTTACTTTCTTACAACGCCTCCTGTTTTTAGTACAAATTGATAGGTTCATATTTTTCAAAAATGCACATTTTATAAATAATAATTGGTAACCCAGCAGCAAATAATAGAAATCTGTAGGTAGATTAAGTAGTTGCACGTTAGGTCAAGTTTAAGTTTACTATTTTCTGGTTTTATAATGTACCAGCGATTGCACAATTGCAAAAGTAAAAAAGTAAAATTTTACTAATCGAGAAAATCCAAGTTCACAAATTACAGGAATTTTAAAGGTAAAAAGAGATAGATACTAATGGGAAAAATTAAATTGTTCCATGATTTGGTACAGGTACGCTAAAGTTAAAAATTTGAATTTAACATTAGAAAACTTATTTATAAATCATATTAAAATATTGAAACTATCAGAATAATTACAATCGTAACCGCAATGTACAAGTTCAAAATATGGTACCGCTACGGCCGTTTCAATTTGTGACCTAATTTTGATAGATTAGAAAGTTGATACCTCACAAAGATAAAAACATAAAATATTCACGTCTGTTATAAAATTTTATACTCTACAAAATTTGTTTAATAAATTTTTCTTGCAATTGCACTGGAAACGAGATATTCACGAAAAACCAAACCTAGCCGTGCATTTTACTTACCTTTGCCAACTTTTACCATCTTTATGACTTTATATCTCAGTACGTATTACAAATAGAAGAAAATTGTAAACATAAATATTGTAGGAAATTTTATTCTCTATAAAATTTGTTAAGACTACTTTAACCGAATTTGCATGGAAAATGAGATATTTGAGAAAAACTAGAATCTAGCCCAATTTTGGCTGATTTTTTAAGATGGCGGGGTGCGCACAAGCGCGCTAAGATCAAATACTTTGATTTAATATTAGAAGACCATCAGTTTATACAACTTATTAAAAAATGTAAACTACCAGAATAATTACGATTGCGACCCCCATGATCTGCACTAATTGCACTGGCTAAATTGTAATTTATAATGTGGTCAATAATTTATGGACCCCTACATTATCTCTCATTTTTCAATTCCTATTTTTTGTTTAAAAACATATTACGTTTTCTTAAAATAAATGAATTTAAATGTGCTTTCCTTTTAGTTAGGGGAACTATGCCTTTGATGGTACCCATAACAATTACTATATCAATAAATAAATTAGTCTTCAATTTTCAAATTATGCTTACTAAGATGAATTAATGTTATTCTTATTATAAACCAAAATAGCCATGAAATTATAATATTCCGAAGTAACCACGAAATTAATACAATGCTTATATCTGAGACTCATTTCAGAAACAAAAGTTATCTCAAGATTCCAAAATATAAAATCTATACCACACATCACAAGTTAACGGACCAATCACAATATCAGCAGTTTACTGCCCTCCTGAACAATATCTAGATTATACTTTTATATACGAACTCGCAAACATAGATTTTGGGCTCAAGATTAATAAACCTGAGATGTCAACAATCACTTAGAACAATGCAGTAAAAAAATACAAAAATTACAGTAGAGCCAAGCTTTGAGCTATCCTGAGATCACTCTCCAATCATATAACAGCAAAGTTCCATTCACAAATTGTCAAACAAACTAAATTTCCAATTTTCTACACTAAGCATTAATCAGCTACTTGATTGCGTAAATACGACCTAGCCGACGCTGTTCAAAACTTAACAAAAGACACCCAGACATTCAAGAAGCAACTTGGAAAGCGACCCCAACAAAGTTTAACCAAAAAGAGGTACAGAATTACTGCCCAAAGTGCATTCAAAATAAAATACAAAAAAAGAGAATTGAGGATAAAATGGCAGTACATCTGGACATCCACAGATAAAAAGAATTAAACCTTCAAAGTCATTCATTAAGCTTTTTACATTCTAAATAGAATATTGCTTTCCCTTTCTGATTTTCGATAAATCAATATTGATTTCACCACAGCGTGTTGATGCCCACTGAAAAGCCGAGCTAAGAAATTTTGCATAGTTTGCGATTTGAATCCAGAATTTCCGCTCTGTACTCAACCAGCGGTCACATCACTCTACGACTGTGGCTTAATAAAATAAAAATTTTAAAAAACTTTTAAACGACTTTAAAAACCAACGAGTAGGAAAAACCTTCTTGCTGTAGAAGGCAACTAAAACACCCAAAGAAACGCAACAATCGATTCCACCTATAAAAACCCCAACCCAAAAGTGGGCAAGAACCAATCAAGAAAAAGCAAATACTATTAGCTCACCCTAGAAAATCAAAAAAGGATTTTAAAAATGTGATAAAATTTAAATGCATTTTGTATTGCCGCATTTAAATACAATATTTTTTCATAGAAACTGGGGGGCTTTTTTGATAACTAATGGGGATATAGAATACCCCCAACCATAAATAAGCAATAAGATAATTTTTCAAGAATTAAATTTACTTCGTTTTTTGCACTTAAAACTTTTTCTTGTTATTGTGTTACTGGTGGAGAGCATTGCATACCCCCCAGACCCCCCAGTTATACATCTATTTTTTCACATATTTATCAAAGTGTGCAACAATAAAGTACTGTAGCCGTAAAACTTATGGCAAACTTTTATTTTCGAAAAGAATTTCGCTAAGAATAATTTATTTTAACTGACAAATTAAAATTATTTTTAGAATCATCCATAAACAGAGACAGGGACGACGCCAAGCAGCCCGCAGTTAAGTTGAATTTTCGGTTAAATAAATATTTAGCGCTTGCGGAACTACAACAAAAGCGAAATTATTCATGATCAAGAGATGCAAGGCAGAGCTGGCCAGCACTAGAAATTGGAAAAGCTATCAAAAAATAAAGAAAATAAAAACCTCTTCTCAGTTAGAGAAGGGTTCGCTTTTTTGTTATTTCGAATTGGAGCCTAAAACATCCTAGTTACGCCGCTGTTTCATACCATGTACTACTTTGTAATTTTTAATTTGTGTTAAAAGGAAAACAATCAAAAAACAAAGTGCTTTATTAAAATTAAGAATTTCTGTAGTATTCTATGAGAACTTTTTAGTGGCGCAGTCGATTTTTGCATAAATATGATATTTAATATTTTATAGGAGATTAAGTTTGTGGCAGTCCCATATGCATTTTCGGTACTCTACATTTCGAAATACGTCAAATAGTGTCACAATGGCGTAACTTCAAATTTTGGGCCCGAGAGCAGCGACGCCCCCGTCGGTGTGGGATTTACCATTAAAAACCAAGGAAAATTTAGTAGCATTTTTATCCCTCTGCCACCGGCGAAAACTGCACTGAAAACCTAAAAAACTTTCAAGGTTTTTGATAGTATCTGGGCCGAACACAATTTAATTTTTGGTAGTTTTACTGAAGAAAGAACCCCATAACACATTTAGAGTTGCGCCCTAAAAAAAAACTAGTCCACCACTGTACAAAAGAAATTACAAAGGTAAGATTTATCAAATTATGTTCAAAACAAAAAGATTGATGTGGGTGTCGGAGTAATATTTTTTGATTATTCTAAAAACCTTTTTATATTATTTACTTCGTTGATTACTGCATTATTAATAAAAATTATTAAAAATTTGAGCTGTCACCTGCAAGTTTTCTTTTTACCTGTGGCAATTTTTTAAAATAATCACAGGTTTAAGTTAATTAAATTAAAAATCGCTAATACTAATCATTAATTTTGTTGAAGTAGAATAATATAAAAAAAAAACATGAATGAATGGAGAGGATTTGTGAATGAACATGAGCAAAATTGTCAGGAAAGCAACGTGAGGCGATGGTTGGTTGGTTACTAAGGTAATCTGTTCGAGACGAGACCCCAAATAAAAAATCGTTAAAGAGTGTGACAATGTTGTAAATTTTGATGATCGGTGATGATGGTTAGAAATTTATTTGATAGTTTAACCTTTAACTCTTTGGTGTGGTTGATTTATTTTACGTTGTTTAGATACGTAAAAGGTAGGTTACTTGGTTCATAATCCATAAATTCTGAACTCACGTGGTTTCTTTTGAATATGAATGGATTGATAGATACCTAATGTAATAGCTGTTAAAACGATTGTGGGCATTAAAAATGGGTTTTTGTAATAAATAAGCGATACATTAAATCATTTTTAAATGAAACCTGTTGGAGTGCTATGGTGTGTTTAGATGAGTTCAATGTAAAGGTCAAAGTTCACGCGTGGATATGCCGGTCGTAGTTGGACTCGTCGGCGCCCACACGTTGCAGGCGGGGCTCGCGCGTTACCTCGCTGGAAAGACTGCAGTGGCTGGTAACGACGGATTTTGAGAAGCGTCGCGGAAACCCCTTAAAAAACCAAGTTACCATAGACGTCTTCACGTGCAGCTGCACTCGAGCGAGATCAACCGACGTACACCGACCCACCCACACCTTAAATATACTTACTCTATATAAAACATCATCTACGGGTTGATGTCGTTGTGGGGGTAACCTGTAGCTGGTTCGTGCCGTAGCGTGTGTACATTACCCACGGTTAAGGATACGCGGTTTTATCCAGGTGAGGTCTAGGTTGTAAGTGAAGGTCCCGATTTGTACATCCGGAGCTAAACCGCGTTTATAATGTGACAAGTTATATAGAAACTAAGAAAGACGTTTGTTCGCCACGAATAACCATTGACCCCGTGGGGATGCTGTGCCGAGAAAGGTAAGTCAGCTAGAGAGGGGATTACAACGAAAATGCGCGAGGTCACTTGTTGATTCTGTACCATATAACCGCTGGTGCCTCAGGAATTTCAAAAAAATTATCATTACTTCATATTTTTTAATTTTGAAAGACAAAAGTTTTCCTGAAAGTGGATGAAACTTCCCACGTTATTATATAGGATCACAATTGACTTACGCTGAAAATTGTTTTTACCTGTCATTCCAAATCAATACGGCGAAAATTCGGTTATTCTAATTTTACACTCCATTGAGTGTTTTCTCAATGGAAAGTTTAAATAAAATATTTTTGAAAAATAAATTCAATTTAATTTTATAATTTTGAAAAATTACACCCGAAAGCAAATCGCGTAATCTACGAGTAGATGAATGGCTGTGTCGGGTTACAATTTTCATTAAAGGAAATTTGTGATTAATTTATTCTACTTGATTTCCCTAACCCATTGTTGCGTAGAGGAATTTCAATATAATAAAACAATGAAAGTTTTCTTTGCGAAAATCGGTAAAAGCAAAAGGAAATTTATGCGGGGATATTTTTATGTTTGCCCATTCATTTTGTTCACTGAAAAGCTTCAGCACCTACACCTCATAAATCGAAATACAACTGAAACCGTTTGATACGTTTTAAGGCTTATCCATACCAAACTGCCCATGTCCAAATTTGCGAATGTTCATGGAGAGCTTATAACGGTTGGTTTATAAAACAAACGGTCCGTAGGTTATGGGTTAGAGACGTGTCCAATTAAACAGATCTGATAATCGTATTTTGTATCTAAAATGCATAATATCAATTTAATGACAGATGTATCAATTACTGCTTATTTAGCCACAGCTGTAAAAAAAGCACAATGACGGTCTTGCAAATACAATCTGTTGAAACTAATTATTCATCAGCAAAACCTACAGTATAATTTGATAGTGTCTTGCGTGGGTTTCCATTGTAGTTCAAATGGAAGCGTTTAACAATCAAAACTACTATTTTTGCATATGCATTAGCCTACGAAATTTTATCAAAATACCTTTTTGTTTGGGGTGAATTTGATTGACCTTTAAATAAGTTGTTTTAAACTCGACAATTTACCAGAACTTAATTTGTTTGTAAAACACACAGTAGCATTAGAAAAGTAAACTTGAATAAATGAAAGGTTACGTGCGCCTTCGAGCTTTCCGTAATTTTAATTTAAATATCAAAGTAATCACGAGGTAAAGAAACCCACAGACGAACTATTTATAATTCATTGATAATTTTTGAAAACTTTAAAACGTAAGTTAAGTGTGTGTGAGACAGAAAACTATAAGAATCAAATTTTAAAATATTTTTAGTTGTAAGGGTAGCTTTGATTTTAAAGATTTACTGATACAGTGCAACCTCGATAATCTGACCGCGACTTTATGTCATCGAAATTCGTTTTCGCAAGAGTTTTGCAAAGAAAACAAAGCTTAATTACATGGGCTCTCGGGGGTTTCCATTGAAATTGAAAAAATAGGATAAAAATAAAAATTCGAAATAGATACATTGCAGTAGAGACCCGTCATTGAAATCTATAGGGTCGCAAAGTTGGATTGACATAAATTCTCTAAATCTGCAAACCATCTTCAAATATTTGTTAGAAAAACGAAAACATTATGAAAAAATTGTAAACATTAAGGGATTATTTTAGGAAAGAATAAAATACAATTCTTCAAAATAAAATTCTGAAAGGTTCCAGCTATAACTAATATTACACTTACGAATCCTCCAAAAATAAAAAATTGATTTCTTTCAGGAAAGGAAAATAAACAAATTTTGTTTAAAAATTATGACTTTCTTAACCTTTCGTTCCATAGTTTCTTTTTTAAATTTTATTTAAAAGTATCATTTCATGCTTTTCTTGATGAAAAATACGGAAAAAATAAATAATATTTGTTCAAGTTATTTACAAAAATGTGTACTGCGACATAATTTTTGCGCCCTTGTTTTGTCAATATAATAGGTACACAAAAAATATTTTATTTACGCCGTTAATATCACGAAATTCCAATCGTTAATCTATTTAGGGAAAATTAAAGCTTTCAATTTAATTTCTCCTAAGATCTTGAATTTTTTTTTGAATAATGTAAAAAGAAAATTCATGTTACGTTCAGAATTTCTGAGGAAAATAAATAGACGTATGCTAATTTGTTTTATAATAAAACAATTTTTTTTTTATAATAAATGAATTTTCTTTTTACATTATTCAACAAAAAAATTCAAGATCTTAGGAGAAATTAAACTGAAAGCTTTAATTTTCCCTAAATAGATTAACGATTGGAATTTCGTGATATTAACAGCGCGGCGTAAATAAAAAATTTTTGTGTACCTATTATATTGATAAAACAAGGGAACAAAAATTATGTCGCAGTACACAGTTTTGTAAATAACTTGAACAAATATTATTTATTTTTTATAATAATGCTCATTCTAACGCTCTGTAAACCACCCAGGCCTGGGCAATTTAATTTTTTTTATTTCCCTCACTTCTGCTTTGTTGTTGATTCTCTGGTTTTTTTTTAATTCTTTAGGGTTTCTCTGGGTTTTTTCTACATATGTCCTTCATCATTCCTTCTATCCATTTTTGCTTCTTACATTTGAACATTTTAACTGTTTCTCTTCTCTTTTCTTTGTATCCTTCTTTATCCTCTGCGTTTTGAGAGCCCATCCATTTCAATCTGGCTTTTCTTTTTAATTCGATCATATCTTCACATTCGTTGTCAAACCACTCGTTTTTAGGTCAGATTACACAGCTTCTCTCAATTTTCGTTCGTTTTCTAGTATGTAGTGTGTTTTCCGACCACGCCTCCGCCACATATCTTTTTTCTAATGTGTGCATTAAAGTTCTAATCCTGGCTGCGTCGGATATGTGCTGTAATCTAAAAAGTTTAAAATTGATCTGCGGACTACTCGCCAACCCGTCTGCCCAGCGTTAAGGGCAAAACCCCCTCTCCCCCTACTTGGGGGAGTTTAAAAAGGGAGGCCTATCGTTTAGGAGTGGACGAATAACGGCTGATGATGAAAAAGAAGAAGCATTAAAGTCACTTAGCACTATCAAATCATCTCCCTTTTGGCA
The DNA here is from genome assembly GCA_905340355.1 of Rhagonycha fulva. NCBI lineage: Eukaryota > Metazoa > Arthropoda > Insecta > Coleoptera > Cantharidae > Rhagonycha > Rhagonycha fulva. The sequence continues at coordinate 46,344,639 of HG996556.1, forward strand.
TTATTTCAAAAGGCCTCTATTTCTTCATAAAACTCGTCCTTCTTCTCGTCCCTTGCTTCTTCAGACAGATTCATGTGTTCACCCTTAATTTATTCTAACATAAGCCAGCCGAGCGTTTACTGGATCAAAATTCACCATGTTACTTGCAGAGCTTCTTTATATTACGAAGACTACTCCATTTTTACCTTGTCTTTTTTCGGCTGAATATAGCATTACACACTTCTTTATTCTCACTTCTTTCTCCTTCCATCTAACTTCTTGTATTTTTGCCAGACTCACTATGTATCTCTCAATATCTCTAATTGTCTCGTTTATTCTTCCATGTTGCTATTTGTTTTTGTTTAAATCTTTTATTTTCTTTTCCCCAATTGTTTTTCTCTTTGTTTATATCTTACATTGACAGTTTCATTATCTATGGGAGTTGCAGGGGTCGTTATATTTTGAGGAAATTGTTGTTTTCTTGCTAGTTTTTTGGATTCAGTCTATCCTCTGTTTCTTTCTGGCTTCTTATAGCCGTCTTTAGGTCTTTCTATTCGTGTGCCTTGAACCTTGTTATGGATTACCTTTTTGTATCCAACTCTAGTTTTATTTCCCTTTTCGATTTCATTTCTCGCCACTTCTTTGATATTGTTTTGCACTTCCATCTCTTTCATTCACTTTCATCGCCGCTGTTTAGATAAATTCTCTTTCCCCTCAATTTATATTTTTTTCCACTTGTATCTTCTTTTCCCAGGTCTGCAACTTGACTACTATTGGTTCTACCTCATCCTTCTCATATTCTGATATGTTTAATAATTTACCAAAATGTACTTTCAATCCCCTGAAAACTGTCCCATGGATAATTAAAATTATTTTGCTAATTTGTTGTGCAATATCGGATTATTTAAAAATTGGCAGAATATTTGAATAAACTTAACGCTTTTATTAAGAAATTTCTATAAGATCCAGCATTAAATCCAGTTTAACTTAATTTTAAGGCAAATTAAAGCTTTAAAATTAATTTTTTTGAAACCTTGGATTGTCTCTTGTATAATTAATAAAAAAAATTTATTTATAATATACCTATTTTTAAAAGAAAAATAATTATCCATTTGTTGAGATGGTTGTTAATTTACCAAAATATCTTTTAACCCTCTAAAAACTGCCCCTTGATAATTAAAATTATTTCGTTTATTTGTTGTATTTAAAAGTGCAATATTGGCATATTTAAAAATTGGCAGAATATTTTAACTACATAAATTGATTTTTTTTTAAATAGTTTATATAAAATCCAAAATTAAATCCAATTTATCTTAAGTGCAATTTGAAGCTTTAAAATTAATTTTTGTCAAACTTTGGATTATTAATTAAAAAAAATAATAAACTAATATTCATCTCACGTATGTACTTTTTGAGAAAAATAAATTGCATTTTTGCTTATTTGTTTTTAATAATAATTTACCAAAATTTAGCTTTTAATCTCCTGAAAACCACCACCTTAATAATTGTAATTTTTTGGACATTTTTGCTGTCTTAAAGAAATTTTTTGCTTATTTTTGCTTAGTTACATTAGTAACTTTCTAAGAAAAATAAATAACCTTTAGCTGATGATTTGTTTGTTAATTCACTGAATTTTTAACCTCCTGGACAATTAAAATTGTTTTGTTTTTTGCATTTTCTACTAAAATTATGGTAGTTGAGACTGTGAATTACAAATATAAACATAAAATTATGTGAATCATTTCAATATTTGGGCGAAATATGGGGAAAACCGTAAAAAATTTATATACATGCGAGCTTTGTAGAATTGGATCTTTCAGCCCACGCACTTAGAAAAAACCACCGAAAACGACCAAAATCGAAAGGCATTAATTAATAGCAGAAATTTTTGTTGTTAAAATATGGATTTTTAAATGTTGCTTCCTGAAAACAGCATTTTGAAGCGGCCAGGAGTGCGCAGAATTTTATTGGATTCGTAGGTACAATATTGGTGGAACCTTCAAAGCAAAAAATAGAAATAAAATATCTACTAATTTCCAATGAGATTACTTCAAAAAGATTAAATAAAATAATTCTCAAAACAAAACTTGGCTCTCAAAGTGAGTCCAGAATGAGAATTTTTATTTGCAACGTAAAAAAATGCAATTTGTGTTGTAGTAAAAGCCCAATGCCACTTACGGCTGTGTGTAGGTTGGAATAAATTAGATAAAAATTTAGAAAAATACAAACAACCCGATTAAGTTTTTTCAGATTTATTTAATTTGAAAAAAATATGTAAAAATGATAATTTTATTACGTTCTTTTCATAGGTACTTTTTGCTCACGATTATAACACAATTTTCTCGTTTGGCTAATTTTAAATTGTAAAAAGGTAATTAATTTACTAAGCAGAAGAATTTATGTATTTTTTACCAAACGAAATAATCGATGTGAATTCTGAATAGTAAAATGAACAATAATAATTGTAACGAAACTACAAGTCGTTCCAAACCATCAGTTCTTCTTCAACTTAGTTTAGTTCTATGAGCATATAAATATTTTACATCTATTAGGTAGCTTGCTGGGCTGGCCTTCAGATGTGCCTATACATAAACAATCCTTCATGACTTTGATCGAACTGTATTGGTCAATTAAAATCAAAGTCATTAGTTGACTAATAAAGTTGACAGCTTAAGCAGAATTTGTAAATTTATACGATGACAAAAATACCTCACAGCAACTACATATATTATGGTAAACAAGAAAGTAATATGAAAAAAAAATATATAAAATTACGGATGCGTTTTCAAAAATGGATTTGACATGCAAACAACATCAGCACGTAATGTTGATTGATCATTATTTTCTCACTAGGCATCTTGTAAAAAAGGTAATTACATCAACTGATCCTTAACTGCTGTCCTTTCGATCGAGCATTTTAAGATGTAATGATACGGGTTGATAAGACATCTAGATGATCGAAACCTGTTGCAGGCTGTCTGCAGTGCTTTTATTACTCTATAACAGGATATTTATTATAAATATTCATAAAGCATATTATTAGTAATTCAGATTGTAAAACAACAGCTATTTGTATGACTTGACACTTTATAACTTTGAAGGCTCTCTATTAATAAAATTAATAACAATGTGTACGATGGTGGTGCAATTATCAATAAACCAATAATTGAAATATTCGGATACAATCGCAATGCTTAATTTAAGGAGCGCCTCGAGTAATTTAGTAAAAACAACAATTATTTTACTGGAAGATAAGTTATTATTTATTACCAAATCAAATAAATTATTAAATTATTTTACATGCGATATGTCCGCCTTCAACTAAATCCGTTCTTTATCGCAAACGCGATTTTTTACTTACTTTTATTGTTCTCTCGCCAAGATACATAAAATAAATAATTATCTAACTTATAAAAGGAATTTAGTCCTGATCAGTGATCACTGATCACCATAAAAATATTACCAAAATTTTCCTTCATTTAAGGTACAGGGTGGTCGATTTTATCTATGGTCATGAAACCAAATTTTTTATGACCTCTAAAATTTGTTACAAATCGTAATTATCGAAATCTGATTTACACACTTAACCGTAATCCTTTCTAAATGAATTAAACTACAAACGGACATTTGATTTGCCTTGAAGTTATTTAAAGCAACAATTACTCCTTAATATTCTATTGTGATAATTACGTTTTTGGACCAGCAAATAGCCTACGCTTTATTTATCCATCAAATATACTGTTAATTAAGTTACGATACAATGAATTGAAAATTTTCTGTATAACAGAGCTCCAAATTAGTAACACATGCATATTATGTAAGCTGCGCTATTATTAATAAATTAATTATATAAGGAAATAGGAATTAACATTGAAAATATGTAAATTTAGTCTCATGTTTGATTCATTCAGTTTGCAACAAAATTATTCAAATTGAATTGTTTCAGTTTTTGGGGTATGCAAGTATCATGTAGCAGTGTTTTAAAAAATTTATTAATTTATTCTGAAACGGTAGTAGTACAGGAACTGTAAGGACTGTGGGAGTTTACCTTCATCTGATGACTTCCAGCATCCAATACAACAATATATTGTCGTATTTCAACAGATTATATTAGCCGCGTTCCTCAATATGTCCCAGAAAATTTTGAAATTCGTCCACTTTCATTACCCAACCCCAAGCTTCCTACTGGAGTTTCTTGTAAAGAAATAGTAACCAGGGATCAAGCTCTCAGATGGAAGGTTATAAAATTATTCTAAAAACAATTAATTAGTAGAGTAACAAAAAGCCAAAAGAAGTATGGTTGGTCTAATAGCCTCCAGAAGTAGGAAAAAAAATTTATTTGGAAAAATTAAGTCCTAAAACTTGTGCTATTAAGTGTTCACTGGATAATTTAGTAATTTTCCGGACTATCATTGTTTATTGATCTCCCGTGGTTTGCGAGATGTAATCGGCGTTAATCGGTTGAACTGACTAGCACCTTTCCCCATGGTGCATATACCTAGTACCTAAGTTCCAGTTAAAGCTAAAAAAGATGGCAACTTATTATCATCCACTCGCAACAATACGTATTTGTTTCGCGAACTTCTTCAATCATGTCATAAAAAGTTTTACAAAATTTTGATGTGTTTACTTTGCACCTAAAAATTATAGGTTATTATTTTCAACAAATGTCAATAACAACACTTCGGTAATCGAAAAATTATACATAATTTTAAAACACTTATTGATGTTGATTGCTGAATCATAAATTTAATAATTCATGCTTTGGGCTATGTTACGACTACCATCAACAAAAAATATTTAATAACTAAAAATTATTTTAACTCTTTCTCAGCAATGTGGCAAAGTGGCAAACTAATCGATTAAATCAGATAACCGTGGGTTAGAATCCCAACTTCGCTTGACGGTTCTTTCACGTATAGAATGCACCATCAAGCATCAGGAAATAAATTAAAAATGTTTTTATGTTGCAATAAGTTCCCTAATGGGACTAATTTTATCTACGATTAATTGACAAACAAATTTGAAAGACCATATTACCAAAATTAATGCATGTCTCAACAGCAGGTGGGAAGATGTCAATCATTTCTATTCTAAAAGTTTTTTAACTGATGACCCCAGTCAATTTATCATCAAATGAAGATTAAAATACAAACAGTACATTAATTACATTTTTAAAAGAACCATTTAACAATGATTACTTTTCGAAAAATTGAGACAACTTGAGCAGAAAATTAGACCCGAAAATTCTGTAAAGGTTTTATTGGCGCCACGGCGGAGGTTGTTATTTTGTTATTGCTTAAGACACTAAATAATAATATAGTAAAAATTGCTTAACGAATTACCTATACGTTTCCGATAATTACTCGACCTTTCAATTTTACTATTATGGTTAAAATATTGTGAGCATAGAAAGTGTAAACATAAAAGAAAATTGCCTGACTGCAGCCATAATTTAACTCTTTTATTGTCTAAGAAATAACGATAAAATTAATTTCTTGTTGCATTTCTGACTATTAAAATAATTTGATAAAATTATTTTAAACAATAGGAACGATTTTCAAAGTACCGGATGTTAAAAATTTAGAAGTAGTGATGGAAGGTATGTAGAAGACTAAGTGTACTATCAACAATTTGCATAGATTAGTAATAATTATGTTGTAGAAGAATACAATCGCCTCGTGCGTAGACATCGCAAGATGAATATTTCAGGTTTACAGGTTACAGGCACTTGCTTTCAAAATTCTTTATGGTCTATCAGTTAAATATGAATTATAGCGACATTAAAGTTGTATTCAAGTGAATATCTTCGTGTATCGGATTTCGATGGTCTTGTCTTTTGTATTTATGATTAGCATCTTCAAAAAAAGTTCACATTAAACCGGTACATTTTTTTAAACGATTGTTTTTTTAAATAAAGTCAGTGTCGCCTTTTTACCTTGAAGAAGAATAATAAACCAAGGTAAAATTTGAAATATTTTGATTTTACAGTTTGGATTAAGCTATCGCTTTTACAGAGTACCTACTAAAAAATTGACCTTTCAATTTTCAGTAATGTCTATTTACTAATCTGAAAGCTTTCTAGTTGTTTTTAAATTGAAGTAAATTCGATTCACTAATTTTTTTTAAGGGTATTAATTTTTATATTTTCAAATCATTTGAGCAGTTGCGCAGTTTACATGTTATTCTTGTTTTAGTAATTATTATATCGTTTGCAAAAATTGCAGCGAGAAATCGTTAGATTGCGGCGGATATTGTGGTTCTAACTCAAATTTGGTTAAATTATGTAAATCTGTGATTTCCGGACCGGGTTGAGCTTGAAAAAAAATTTACATTTTAAATTCTGATGTTCAAATAATAAATGATTCTTCTTTCTTCTTTTTTCGTAGTCTTTTCCTTCACGTTTGGATATAAACCTCTTCAAGTTTCTTTTTCATAAAGGAAATGTTTGATTTACGCTAAACTGCTGATCCTTTAAATGATTAGCAATACCGTAGATGGTTCTACAGTTTAACGCAGAATCTAAAAGACGGCACAAATAAATTTGGACTCTGGCGGGATCCGAACATTTGGAGAGAACTTCTCCAGTTTGTTTAGCCACGATGCTATTAGATCAGCTCTCGATTTGTGCGGAGGAAAAGTCGTAGGTTCTAATAAAAATAGTTTGGGAGAACTCCAATGAAACGATCATGTAAGAGATGACTTAAAAATCTTTAAATTAAATGATAAAGTAGTGGGAAACCGAACAAAATGGGAGGAACACCTTCAGAGAATGGAAAACTGCAGAATCTCTCTAGAAATCTATAAATACCAACCTCAAGGACGCAGAGATATAGGACGACCGATGAAAGATGGGCCGGAACAGGTCAGCGACCTAACCCATGAAGGAAATGATGATGATCGTCACTTCAAAATAATAACCTTGCACAAACAACAAGGTTATGTTTGTTGTGGTTAAAATCAACAACCAAGACAAAACAAGACAACAACAACCAATTTCGCGCTTATGTCGGACTGAAACTCGTCTAACTATAAAATTGAAGACATTTGCAGACCATTTTGCCCAATCACAGCAATGGCTTGGTGTAATCGCTAGTTGTTATCAGCTGATGAGTTACAGATAATAAATTGCAGATTCAAATTATGGAGTTTGCATTGTTTCGTAACTTTGTAAATGGTGCAAAGTTAGACCCCATGGTTCAAAGTTACCCTGATTGATTGTATTGATATTACTACTTCAAATTTAGCCAGTTGCATCAAATGCAAGTTAAATGCGTATGCAATAATCACAATATAGGGTGACCCAAAAAAAAATGATAACAACACTTTTTATCATAAAAACTTTATTAAACGGAGGAAAAACTTTTTCACAACAAATAATAATAACTAACATTATTGTTGACAAAAATAATTAACTAGTTTCGAAATGGCCGCTTTCTACTGCTATACACAACGTCAAACGCTTCCGAAAATTTAAGGCTACGCGCCGAAGCTCTGCCTTAGATATCTATTCCACTCACGGCCCTCCAAACTTTTGAACTTTTGTGGGGTGTCCCACAGGCTCTGGGTTCCAAAATTGACCACACGCTGTAATCTAATCGGATTGAGATCTGGCGAGTAGAGGGGCCATTCCGCGTGGCGTGATGAAATCCGGGAAATGAACTTGCACTAATTTTGAGTGGTTTTTGCCCTATGCGCTGCAGAATCTTGTTGAAACGTCTAATTCGCATCGCCGGAATGTTGATGAGCCCATGGAAGGACGACGCCTTTGAGAATGTTGCGTTGGTAAACCTCTTGGTTAATTTTCACACCCTGATCCACAAAAACCAGGGGATTTTTCCAGTTGAGCAAATTCCGGCCCGAACCATCACAAAGTGTGGATATTGATGGTGCTCTACGACAGCAAAAATACCTGGAGCAATAACAGACCAAATCTGGTCACTTTGACGGTTGTGCGCTTGCTCGACGGTGAAAAACTTCATCGGTGAACACAATTCAATTCTACGACAGAGAAGCGGCGCGACGAAGGAGCTGACGACATCTTTAAAGTCGCACGAGCTTATTACCATCGGTCAACAGTTGAACTTTTTGAAGCTTGTAAGGCTTGACGTTAAGGTGCTCCTTGGCTATTCACGTGAAACACCGATCTTGCAGGCAATTTTTCTCATCGAGACCCTGAAATTTCGCAGAAGTCGTTTCTTGATGATCTGACGGACCTTCGGCGTGTTGACTGTTCGCTGTTACTAAAAAACCTAGTTCCTTGTTCCTTTGGGGCCATCAAAAAATCTGTTCAAAGTAGCAGGACTGTTTTTCCAATTTTTATCCTTTCTAAATTCATCGTTCAATCGATACACAAATTTCTATACTAATTTTGATTGATTTGAATTTTTGAATTGGCACAAACCTGCAACGCACTTTTATTGTGATGTGTAAATAGAAAAGACTTATTCGTTGGAATTTAAAAATTTTGGGAACGCCACGTTACCATTCTGGTATTTTTCGTGACTCCCAAATTATTAACGGCATGGTGTCGATTCTGGTGTCGATTTTTACTAACAAGCTAAAGAATTGCAATACTTTTTTTTAAGAAAATTGTTAATCCAACCGGCACAATGAAAATAACAAAGGTATTTCATTTTAGATTAAAAAGGAAAAATGAGGAATAACATACAGACACATTTCTCGTTGAAGAATTTATTATTTAATATGGTATGGCATTTACATTGGTAAAAGTATTTACTGAAACTTTTCTAGATTTTTCGACTTTTTATTTTTTCAAGTTTCTACGCGCTATATTCGCATTGACATTTTAGCAAAATCTTTCCAGGTTCTTAATATAAGCTGATTTTCGTTGCTATGAAAACGTCTGCAGAAATTAATTATCTCACAAAATCATTTTCTATAAAACAAAGCAGCAAATATGTTTTACAGTAAATTATGATTGATTAAAAAATAAAGAATACATTTTAATGGTTTTATTGAAAATGATTCTTGTTTTTTTATTATCGAATCGTCTCGAAGTTTTCAATATTTCCTTTTGTGCTTTCGTATTTTTTCCAAAACGTACCTTTGAAATTTTAATTTAGTTTTTTTAAAAATATTTTTGATCTATTTTCAGGTTACGATCCTTAGGCTAAGAATTTTTTTATTATTTTTATTTATTTTATCTGTAGATATTTTTTTTGTTAGGTTAAGTTTTTTTACCCAAAGCTATCAGGTAAATTAACGAAAGTATGGCATATGTTGGTATTTTTGTGAGTAATTAAAAATAAGCTGATAAATTTAAAAAGTATAATGTGCCATAAGTCCAGGAGAGTCAATATACTTGACATAATATATAGCATGGCCTTTGGGCGTGTGGAATGAGAAACATGCATATACACCATACATAATAATGGTGGTGTTACTGTATAACAATACAAGACCGGTCCCAGAGGTTTATAAGCAACTTGAACAATTACAATTTAAATAATATAATAAATTATAATTAGATCCAATAGAATAGTCAACATTAAAAACTGTTAAACGATTTTAATTCAATGGCAAAATAAGCCAAAGAAATTTAGGTTGTTCGTTGGAACAGAAGCACGACCGACCTCCTTTGTTGCTATTAATTAATAAAATTAATTAATTAAATCCAAAAAATTAACACCTCGTTAAACCTATTATTGTCCAAATAGTTTAACATTCCAATTCCAGTGACTACAAAATTACATTATTTGTACCGTGGTTTGTATTCCACGTTAAACTGTAGGTCCTAATATTATCCATCTAATGGAATTAGATAATACCTATAAATACAAAGTGTTTTATGATTATGGAAATAAAATGCCATTTAATCAGCGGTAGCCCATTATAAAAATTAATAGTTCGACGAGTGCGTTAAAATAAATTGTATTATAAGCTCACGTCTTCGAGTTGTATTGAATAATTTGAGAATTTCATTAACATATAAATATACACTGCAATAAAAATTATTACAGGTGTTTCTGATGGAAATTTATTATAAAGAATATTTTATGTTTATTAGTGAGGCATAATTATACATTTTGAAAGTACAGTTAACAACATTAATTTTATTTTGTCTTTATTTAAAACGAATAAATAATCGTTCGTAGGTTTTCTATGTTTCTGTTCTAAAATTTGTATTGTGCTGTTTTTCAAACCATAATTTACGATTAGATGTTCTCCTACGAGATGATTAATGCTTAAGTTGGGAAAATTTTATTTCAAAATTGTATATGGTTGTCCACGCTAATCGGGACAGAAGATGTCTCTATGGTCTATACGATTTTAACATATAACCAAATGGGGGAATCACACGCACGAATATTTGTGATAGGTACTTTGTTTTTTAATTTCAATTTTAATTTTTACTACCACGATAAAGTAAAAAATGACAGGTTGAAATATCTGCGTGTTAATATGGCGTTTTGTATCCAAATTTGCAAGCCAGATGAGGATTTGCAGATAAACCAACAGAAGGTAATTAAATTTTTATTATTTTACACATTTGATCAGTAATTTAATCATCAGTATAAATTATAATTTAATTTATACAAATATATCGTGGCAAATCAGCAGGGAATAATAAACCAGACATTTAATTCGATATAACATAACTTTTCTTCTATTACTTATAACATAAATAATCGACATATGGCTGCTTCTTGTAATTGAACTTTTGTACTTTTAGACCTTTTTTTAATAATGTAATTTGTAAATTAAAGATTTAAGATAGGATTTCAATAAGTCGATAGGCATAAAGAAGAAGTTTTATAAGCGAGAAAAAAAAGTTGAGATACAATATCAAGTTGTATCCCAAGTACAGTGAAGCTGGTAAATATATGGCGATAGTAAATGTACATGTAAATTTTATACGAAAATAGCAGCTTTATAAACTTAACAAATAATATGAATAGTCGTTAAAACTATCTGGCAAATCAAATAACATACATTATAAACCATCATTCAAATTGAATTATGAAGTAGTTTGTAAAACTTTAGTGCATGTATATCATATGCTTAAGAAACTTTAATATCTTACAGCGGAAAGCAGTTACAAGAACAAATTTATTAAACTATTTAATGACAGCATATTATGAAGATTTAGAAATGCACGAAGGATTTAAATTACAAAATTTGTTTTTCCCATACATTTTGCAATAAATAACCGACGTCGGATTGTTTTTAATTTCCGGGTAAATAACATTTTTGGAACCATTTCATTGCGCTATAAAAAATTAAATATACCCGGTGATATTGAATTTTAATAACTAAAAAAAATTAAAGCACAAGTTGCCTTAATTTGAACCACTTGCCCGATAGTCTGTGAATGGTTTGGTAAACAGACTAACTGGGGGTTTACTCCTGCAGTCACAAGAGCTTAGAGTTCTTTCACGTTGTGACTCAAATAATTATTTGGTAGCTAATCAAGGAAAACACGTCGAGGCGTCAGCCTTTATAATAAGACAAGAAGAAATCGCAAGAAGTGGTTTGATTAATAAAAGTAAAGAATAATGGATGGAGTTGATAATATTTGATTACAAAATCAGGTATGGCAAATACACATAAAAAAACACAACATTTAGAGGGCCCTGAAGAGTCAAACTGGGACAATTTAAATGTAAAAGAGTGAATAAATAAGTTTCCAAATTTTGTAGGCAAATTTTTGGAATTTAAAAAAGGATTAATTAGTACTGTCTTTTCTATTGATTCCATACTGAAATTATGACCTATTATTGTGAACAAATAATGAAATTTATTTATGAGAAATGCCAATCAAAAGTAATCCATATGGAATGGTGCTTAATTGGTGACCACTTTACTGCCTGGGGGAGAGGTGGTTAAAATAAGGTTCTTGTTAAGATAATTAACTTTAGCCGCTGTGACTGCCTTGATAAAATTTTTAACAAATTCAATATTGAAATGTCACTGGTAAATTCGATTTTTCTTTAGATTTGCCCAAACCCCTTCAAATGATCTCCGATGGTGGAAAACATGGTGAAATTTAATCTAATGCTTGACAAGGTATCCTAATTGTGTTACAAATAATTTGAGACTGGCCTGTCTATCAGTCTATCTAACCATAATATCATGGCTTTCGATATAAAATTAGCTTAACTGTGATAATAATCGACGGCATCCAGACGCTGAATTCGATATAAACTCAATATTGGTAACCACCGGTTACATTAACAAGTTTAAAGAAGCGAGCATAATAAAAACTGTAATTAATTCTCGAAGAAAATCTCAGAATCAAAATCCTCGGTGCCCTACTAAGGCAAAATACATAAAATCAACAGTTTTTTTAACGTTTCTCAACCTTTTTTGTGTTGTGATTCCCTAAAAAACAAAAAAAGAGAAAGTGAAAAATTTTACCTATCTTAAATCCGACCATAGCAAAATAACATGGAAAACTTAAATCAAATGTATAAAAAAATACAATAATTGTAACGCATAAGAATAAAATTAGCATTATTGTACCCTCACTTAAAATTTTCTTTTGAAAAACTACATTTTGATAGATTACTCTCGGTGGTTTGCCATTGCCTTCCGAGAGGAGAGGGTCATAATGAAGTTGGATAAATATTTTAGCCGAGTTGGGGATCGAACCCAGGGCTTCTAGCCTAGAGTCCGGTCCTTAGCCCGTTCACTTAGCTCATCTCTCTCATAAGTTTATACCAGGAGGTAATGATGAATTTTTAGCCTACTTAAGGCTGTGTTCTCACTTAGAATGAAAATTCGATTTTAAATGGAAAATCGACTATTTGGTGTACAATAACAGTAGCTGACCAAAAACGTACAATAAAAAATAAAGTAATGTGTAAAAAAAATCGCGAATGCAAGAGATACGCGCATTTTAGCGTTAATTTTATTTACAATTTTCTGACTTTATTTTTAAAAATAACGCGTTAAAATTTTTACAGTATGTCTAAAACGTTATTTTTAATATTATGTCTGAGCCAAAATTTTTTTAAAATTGCGTTAAAAAATTTTTTTTCTGCGAATTATTTATTCGCGATAAAAGCGCTCCGACATAATATTGTAAATAACATTTCAGACATACTGTAAAAATTTTAACTCATTATTTTCAAAAATAAAGTCAGAAAATTGTAAATAAAAAAGTGGTTGCGAGAGAACAGCCTTAAACCAGTCGCTATAGCATCAAAACAGGGGTGTACCTTGCAAACGGTGGTGTAGAAGATTTTATTTTTGTTACTTGTATATATGAGTGCAAACATGTAAAAAACAAAAATGCTAGCACGGAAGACCTCGGGAGAACTTTTGGCCTCCAAAAAACCTAAAAAATTTTGGTTTTAGAACTTTGCTTTTTTTTATAAAAAAAATACATATAAATTAAGTTCATTTACTATAACTTCAAATGAATATAAGTTCAAATCAGTAGCGCCATCTAAAAATTGCTTTGCAAAATTAGTAATGTCATCTATCTACCAGGGAAAAAAGCATACATATAAATTGGTATAGCGTTATCCATTTTTACAGCTCTTAATATCTTTGTTAACAAGGTACCTTCATATGCCAATTGCCGGACATCGGGAGATTGCCAATTTAGAGAGGTATACTTGACCGAATTTAAAAATGTTGGTACTCATTGAATGTAGAATTTGACAACCTACAACTTTTATTTTTTAAGTTTTTCTCTTAGAGTACTCGTTTCAAAGCTGGAGACTCCTATAGTACTCTATCTCATTTTTTGACAAAGTTGGAAAAAAGCGTTGTTTTTTAACCGTGGTGTTTAACCATACCACTTAACCAAATTATTAAATAACATACTCTTTCGACGCAAAATTTAATGTTCTTTAATTTGCTATATTATAACTTTTTTGCTTTGATGCACGGTTTAGGAGTTACAGGAAAAAAGCAAATAATTCTTAAAATTTTGAGGTTTTTTGGAGGCCAAAACTTCTCCCGAGGTCTCCCGTGTTAGCATTTTTGTTTTTACATTAAAAATAAAATAAAAATCTTCTATACCACCGTTTGCAACTTTCAATGAATATATCCATACGAGCCTAACTACAGAAGCAATGTAAATTAGGAATTGCAAAAATAGTTACAACAATTTAAACCCCCAAATCACGAAATTTATTCATGGTGATGTGTGATTTGTGTGCTTGTAAATTGTCTTGCAAAATTGAGGCCACTTTTTTCCAAGTAATCAATGACAATGACACCACAACTATCCCAAAACACTGAATTTTTTTCAGAAAAATTGTCAACGCGAAATTTCTGTGGTCTTGGAGACATGGAGTGCTTCCATTTCATTGACAGCTGCTTTGTTTTAGGATTGTAGAAATCCACCCAAGGCTCATCCATAGTGACAAGTCTCGCAGATTGGGAGCAATATTTCCACTCATGCTCGTTTCTGATCTGCTTTCAGGAATTTGGGAATCCTTATTGCAGAAATTTTTTTCATGCCTAAAACGACATGAACAATGCGATCGACGCGTTTGCATGAAATCTTCAGGGTTCCAGCTATACGTGTTAGTTTAAGTCGATGGTCTGATAATATCAATAAAGTCATGGACTGCATCGATATTTTCTGGGGTTGACATTGAAATGGGTCTTCCAAGTTTAACGTCATCTTGAATGGAACATTTTTTTCGTTTGTAGCAAGTAACTCAATTTTTGACGATGGTATATTATAAAGGGCAGTCCAATTCAAGTCAAGAAGAGTTTTTTGACCATATCTTAAATTAGATCTCAGATACTTCAAGTTGAATTGTCTGCCATCGTCTAGCAGCTGACTTGCGTTTTTTTCTTGCATGGTAATGTTTAAACTTTTTGACGTGAAACTATGCATTGACACTTTTAATATGTGATAATTTCTTTCTATGAACAGGCGATTTTATCGATGCACTCCCAATTTTCAAGGCAACAAGGAGAACGTCCCTGTTCACACCTAACAACCCCTGATGGAAGGTGGATAGCATCTTGACTATTGTGTTGACTGTTTCCATTGCTTGATGTACGGAATTAACTTTTTGAATTGTCACGAATTCCATGTTCTAGGATTTTTTGGGCATGAAGTTCTTTTTTCGAAACTTTTCTTTCCACTTTTTGCTCTATGGAATGATAATGGTAGGTGACATTTTTTTTGACAATCACAATTGACAAAGACAATCACAGTTGGTCACTTAGTTCACCCATGAAACCCTCAACATTATACGATGTAGCCATATTTCAAATGTATGGAGTTTCTTTGTTGTTGCCTCCATTAGCATCCCAAACTGCTCCATAGAGAAAACGTAACATAATTGTATCATTCTCATCATCGTATGTATAAATTAGATATTTTTAGAGAACTTTAGATTACAAATAGTCCAGTCAAAATAGACATTAAAATAGGGATAGCCTTGCATAAATTCCCAAGAAGCTGAAAATTTACATGAACGTTAGGGATACCATTATAATAAAATTGTGAAAAGTCCCCATCGATCCCATGTGTGCAAAAATTTTTATGAGAGGTCAAAGTTTGCAAACATGGGTTTTTTGAATTTTTTAGCGAAACGGTTAGTTTTATAAAAAAATTTGTTCAGCCAAAAATTGTAGATCATTTACTTATCTACAAAAGTTATTCTTACACTTTTTTTTCTAAGATTCACCATTTCTGAGAAAAAGCGATTAAAATTTTTTGCACATATGAGATCGATGGGGACTTTTCACAATTTCATTATAATGGTATCCCTAACGTTCATGTAAATTTTCAGCTTCTTGGGAATTTATGCAAGGGTCAATGTCTATTTTGACTGGGCTAAAAATAGAAGAAAACACTTAGTTCAGCAATATCCCAAATTTTTTATGTCATTCAAAAAATATGATTTGTCGAACTCTGCAAAATAGGTCTCCATTTCGGTGATGACGTTCTTATTTGACGTGAATTTAATGTCTTCATCATCTCCCAAAACGTTCCAATAAATCGGCACAGTACTGACCCGTAATTTTGCTTTCCTTCTCCAAATAGTCGGTAAATACGTTGCCTTTTGAATCGCAAAAAACCTCCCCCTTTTTCGTTTGAAAGTGTCTTTTTGATGATGAAAACCGTTTTAGCCTTATTTAACAAAAATGAATGTTTTTTTTTTTAAGTTCGACTTGAATTACTTTCTCCTTTTTTTTCTCTCTTTCTGGTTCTCTTGTTGGACCAGAAACTTATCTTAGGTTTAAATAACGAAATTTTGATTTATTTTTCAAACTGTCATCCCACAAGATACGATTTTTGATAATTATTTTCAATAAAAAATCACCGCTTTTTAATTGAAATATAATTAGCCGGGACACGAATAATATTTGTATCGTAAAGTGCGTATGAATAATTTGTTGTGTCTAATTAACACCAAAGTCTTACATATATTTTTTTAAATTAAGTTATGTATTTTTAATTAAATTTTTGAATAAATTACAGGGTACATACTAAAAATAGTAATTAAAGAGAATATAAAAAGTGGGCAGATGACATTTTCGACTTATATGGTTATGTTTAGGCATGAGTCTAGACATTCTTGGAAGGTAATTAATAATTTATCGGTGTTTGGTCTAGAAATTTTTAATTAATTTTACATAATATCGGTAGCTGTTGATCAAATTATGGTCGGACCGTAACACCGAGGAACCGCTTTTAGAATAGCCAAGCGGTCTTATTTCTTACATCTTCCACCATGGGCCATTTCATGCTCATCAGATAGTACTCAAAATTCATACAACGGTGATATTTTATTTTAATTAATTGATTAGCTTTTGCTTTATCAATGAAATATTTTTCTAACGAGAAGTATCGTTAATTTAATTAATGTCGTCTATTGCAATTCGAGCTATGCAGTTTATTTCTTAACACTTACATTTTTCAAATTTTACTAGTGGAAATTATAAGTTGCAAGTGAATTTAATTATGAAACAAATTCCAAACAAAAGGAGCGTAATGATTAACTCTATTGATCGTTATTTTATTGCACACCGGAAACAAATTCTACAATACCTCCAATACAATAATTAATTTAATTTCTCATTGTTAATTATAATAGAAAAATGCAATATTGCCATAATTGAAATTACCTTTTAATGTACCTTCAAGTAAATAAAAAAAAGTTACAATACCGACACATCAAAGAAATAAACTGATTAAACGATCCAACAAAATTGAAACACCAATTAGATACACAGTAGCTAAAGTTAACATGGCGTACATTTAAGTATTTACTACATAATTACCAGGTACAACTAATTGGTAATTTAGCGTATAATCCAGAGCAGAAGTCCGGTAGTCGAACCCGCCTTATAATAACAAGTTCAGCATGACGATGACGGTACACTGCCCAATTTTAATAATTCGCTGACTTCAATTTTAATTCTTTTACAATGAAAATTCACAAATGCAAGTAATTTTACATAATTGAACCAAACCTGCGTTATTTCATAAAATTATCCCTAATTAATTAGCTTTCCATTACATGCAGACTTAAATTACCGCTTATTAACGTTCCCTTATAATTTTTAAGTTTTTAAATTGAATTTTTGTTACTAATAGCCGCCAGTGTAGTCTGACAATTCTTCCAAAAATTATAATTCCCAGCAAAACGGGATCAATTACTATTATTACTTTATTCGTTTTAAAAAGCCCAAAATCGTTAATTTTTGACGAATTGAAAATTTTTCCTTGTTTTAGGTTATTGTGGTGCACGTATTTTGTTACTTCCTTTACTGAAGATGAAGCTCCAATGATTATACCTTGCAAGTAAGTAAAACTTGTTTTAGTACAAATTAATAATTTACTATGTAGTGATTTATTACTAAATACCTACCGCAGTGGCTTGGATTAAGTTACCGATTTACGAAGACGCTGACTTTGTATCAAAATAAAATATCAATTCAAAATATTCAATATTACATTATTTAATCCAGACTTCCATAGAGTGGCTTTTGGAAAAATTGCTAGATTTTATTGATATTTGGACAGTATCTGCAATTTTGGTAAATTTAATCTTCAATTCTTGATGGTCCTACCCTAACGAAGGTTGGTGGTCTAATATAACTTTAGTCAAACGACAAAAACCAACCGAATTACTTTTGTTGGACAATTCATCTATTTGTCTATCTTCCGATAAGGAAAGGATTCATTTTTGGTAGACCCACAAAGGTCTCGTTTATCTTCTGTCTAGTGTTTTTAGTATCCAAACTTCAGCAGCTACGTAGCAACTGGAAAAGGAAGCGAAAAAATAGAAATATATCAACACATATATATGAGAGGTGAGCTAAGTGAACGGGCTAAGGACCGAACTCTAGGCTAGAAGACTTAGGTTCGATCACCAACCCGGGTACAAAAATTTATCCAACTTCATTATGACCTTCTCCTCTCGGAAGGCCACCGAGAGTTAGTTAAAGGCTCACCACACCCTATTTGTAGGGTAAAAGGACTGTAGAAGAAGATCAACACAAAAATGTTCTGCTGTGCGTCTTCCAAAAATAATAATGGCCATAAGATTATTTCTAATTTTATGAGGAAGCTCTGACTCTAATAATGCCCAATTAGCGACTGCCAAAGACTGATATTCTAAGAAGTGAGACTCTTAAATTATATTCCCATCTTCTGGTACATTATTATGTGAGTCATGGGTTTGTTCTTTTGGGAAGATTTTGAAGATGCCGATCGTCTATGAGTGGTTGGAGACCACAATGTGGGTTAGGCGAACCCATCTCTGGAATTGCTTTTGATTTTTTTTAAATATCTTAATATCATTTTACTAATCTCAGTGATTTTTGATATTTCCTTCAGAGTCTGTATATAAGTCCTAAGGCCTGATGTTGGTATTCTAAGGGCAGCTGCTCCACATGAAGATCTGTGCTGAATCACCAGTTTGATTTTAAGCTACCAAATAAGGGCGTTTTAGCCTACGGCTCGAAGCCCTCTGGAGAGGAGCGGAGGGGGTGTAGTAAGGGCCACTGCCTGCATAAAAATTTTGCATCTTGAAATTTGCTGATAAGACGCACCACGAGCCACATAAGGTATTTTGCCAAACTGATGATCCCATCTTTTTTAAGTATAAAATTGGTTTCAAAATTTATTAACAACCTTTTGACGAGCTGACTTACGTCCGTTTAGCCATATAAATATCTAATAAACAGTAAATTTGAAAACAAAGACTAAAAAGGATAAAATAAATAAAAAAAAAGCGTGGGGCGCTGTTTGTGGATGATATTATTAGGCCCACGCTTTTATTAATGTTTTCAAGGATTCAAAACATTTGGAAAAGCAAATATTATTTTTTCCTGTTTATTCCTTTTCTTTAAATTTCCTTTTTGTAAAAGCTTGCTTTAAAAAATATCTTTTTATTTGTTTATTCTGGGGGATGATCTCCAATGGTGGGGCAAAAATAAGGCAGCTCACTGAAAATTAATTACAGGTGAATCAAAATTACCTTTAGGTCACATTAAAAAATGAATTTTTTGTCTGTTTAAACTGTGTGCCCAAAAAAATTATAATTATATCTTACAATTATCACCTTATTATTCAATTTAACGATATATAAATTATTATTAAATTGCACTATAAAAAAGCCCTCTTACATCATTACGTTTCGTTTGTGTAGTAAAAAATTAATTTAATGATTGAACTTCTCTAAATTGAAATATTTAGTTACAGCAGTCATTATTTTGCAACGGTACTTAAAATTAAACATTTAATTTAAAACAGTGGCGTACCATACCGGTCCACCTGGGAAAATCTAGGTACTTGAACGAAATGCCCTTCAGCCCTGTATTACCGTGATACAATTTGAAATTTACTTTTGGTTTTTTGTTATTTATAATATCTGCAATTTGGTCTTTTGGAAAAAAACTTAACAAGTGTGTAACGTGGTAGGCAAAATGACAAGAAGAAAGATCTAAGTTGTAACAGAATTTAAGTCATTAAATAATTTTTATAAGTGCGTGATAGCCGCAGAAATTTAAAATCTTATAACGTTGAATATTTTTATTTTTTTTATAAAAGGTCAAAACTTACATTAGCTGATTTTAATTCCGACGGTACGAAGAAAATAGTGGTTATAGTAATTATAGACCGGACTTTTATGTTGTATCCTCGAGCTAAAGAGCCATCGTCATTTGCAGTACTCGCACATCAAACTTTCATTGCTACGTACTCAGGTTGAGAAAAATTTTAGCATCACCGTGTGAGTGATATTGATGAGGTTTATTAATTAAGTATGCAATTTTATTTTGAAGTAAATTGGGCGTTTTGATCATTCCTTTCTGTAGGGCTTGCCAGTTATGCCTTAATGGAGGTCAAACAGCGTCTAGTTCGACCGTCTGATTTAGCAAATATACGGGCTTGTAGATTTGCAGACATGCCATTTGGGGAGGATGTTTGTTGCACTGCCTCAATACAATAAAGATAATTCGTTGAAGACTTCCCGCAGTTACACCAAGACGTTGGCACCTACAATAATAAGAATTTATTTATTAAATTCTTCTTTATTTTAGTGATATCTTTAATCAACATTCGCCGAAAACAACCCGAAGAAATAGATGCAGATTTTATACATCGTACTGTCGGGCATAACTAAGAGTCGCAATAAATAGCATCGCTACAAGAACATCCGCACGTGGTGGTCAGCGTAGACCGGTGTAACACCTCAAGGAGGCACACTTCGTAACGGACCACGTAGACGTTGGATATTGTCATTTATTATTTGAGTGGTTTTAATTTACCACCCAATATTTTTACAGTAATTAACCTTACACCTACAAAAACAGTTAATCTTCCATATTATTTCCAAGAAGATATTCGTCCATAACGTTTTTGATTTAATCGGTTTTTTATTTTGCTGGAGAAACGTATGGAATTGACAAGAATCGATACTAATCTACGTTGAAATACACTGACTGCCACTGTATACATTCCCTGATTGGTGTAGAGATCCTTAAGCCTGGTGAGTTGTAAATCAATCATCTCGTAACTGATACTACTTGGAGAAGATATTCCAAGATTTACATAATGGCGAGGTGAAGTAGCTCCTGGACCTGTGTTCTGTCGCCTGGTCAGCTATGTTTCTTTCATTTGCCTATCTGTTGTATTTTAATCTTGGTCACTGAGTGTTTTATTCATTACCGTTTGTGTCTTTGTGCGTGTGCAATCCTGGTGGTGATAGAAGACCAGGTGAAGATTCATCTCTAACTCCTTTCTACTCTTTCATAGCACTTCTGGTCAAGCGTACCCAAGAAACTAAGTAGCGAAAACAAAGTCATAATTCCTTTTAACACATCCAACTCGTCTCCAGCATTGAATCCTTTCTTGTCCGTTTATCTTGACATGAATATGCAATCGAACGTAATTTTTACACAAAATTGGTAAAATTAATGCTACCACCAAGTTACCGCTACTATTATGCTATACAATTTTGGAAATTCAATCGGAATTTTTACGACTTCAAGCTTCAAGGTACGTTTTTAAATTAAAAATTTGGTGCAATCACATTTCGTCTGCACGCTACCCCCAAGAAATAAATTATTCATTATTAAACATTAATAATCGCCTTTTATTTTTTTATTACGATTTCTTTATCAATGTCTTCATAAAATTTTAAAATTAATTTTATAATTGCCGTTCGATAAGAAGATCAATCTTTTAATAAAATAATTTATCTTTGATTAAGACAAGTTTATAATTAAATGCTCGTGTAATTTAATTAAAATTTTTATATCGTTTATTGTAATTTACAACTGAAAATGTGCATTAATAAATTGAATTATGAATTTATTGAATGACGCTTGAATTAAGTTTCATTTCCAGTTTGTTTGTTTAATCGATTAAGAAGATTGCAGTGCTTTTAATTATTCATTAATTACTACGGTGACAACAATTTTGGAACATAACTTGTTTATTAATTTTCTTAATCTAGCCATTCTGAGTTACGATGTTGTTATCCTTTGAAAAGAATTTTGATAAAAATGTTGTCAATGTCAATCGAACCCACAACTATTTGTTCAACTATTCCACTCTGCGGGGTAAAATCCAATTTAGAGTGCGAATTTATGACGAGTTTTGTAGCCTGAACGTATATTTTGAAGTCCCATATAGGTACATTTTATTTTTCATTTTGTATTCGTGCACGTGAGTCCTCATCTGCCTTTTTCTCGATGCATCGCTTGCTAAAAATAAAACCGCACGTTGATTACTCCATACTTTATAATTACAATTATATATCAATTTTATCCCGTTCTTGATACTTTACCTTGCTGCGTTTATTTTAACATTTAACACTTTAGTAAAAAATGAGAATACCATAAAGTGCTCTCACCATTTTGTTTGTTGAATTACAGCCTCTTGCTACCGCTACTTAACAGCTCACCAGCAAATTTGCTCTGCATTACAATAAACGGTAGACACTTTAGGGGTTGTAATAAAAAATTTTCATTCAGAATCACATTGTGAGATATCAAATATCATTAGTGTACAGGAAATTTGACTGTGGACCTTGGTGTCATAGGTTTGATTCCCAGTTGCTACCGAATCATTTGTAACTCTTCTAATTCAAAATCCGATTTTTTTGAACTTCTGATTAGTGTGCAAGTTCCTTTGGCTTGAATTTTATTTTAAATATATTTTAATAATAATTATTTTCGAATTTACATTTTATTTTTCGGCGCCCTGTATACAGTGTGTTCACGAAAAGTGGTAACAGTGAATAATTCTTAAATATTACTAGATACAAAAAAAAATTTACATAGTTTTTTATTCAACTCCAAATTTTCTATTGGAAACTGTCAAAGTATATTTTTTTATACTTCAAATTCAACCGGAAGTAAACATAAAATTTTTTTTTCAAATGGCAACATGTATTTTTTTAACATTTTTGTAATCTGCAATTTTTTCTCTATAAATACATATAAAATTTTCATAAGGTTGCATAAGAAAAAATTCGAGAAAACACTAAATTTAAACAAACAATAATAATTTACTGATTATTTACAAATAGGTATGTAGAGTGCCATGAAAAACAAAACATCACGACACCGAAAACACAAGATTTCATTTATCTGATAAATTTTTCAAAATTGCCACCGTTTTGTTCAAGATAATGATTCTAATTTTCGCAGAAGTTCTGGCGATTTGGTGATAATTGATAGATGCTAAATTAATTTTGGTTTTTAAATTTTTTAAATTTAAAGATAGATTTGCCTAAACTACCATTTTTAAATGACTCCATAGAAACAGTCTAATGGTGGCATACCATAATAATGGTGTTTTGTTTTTCATAGCACTCTACATACGTAATTAATAAATTATTATTGTTTGTATAAATCTTGTGTTTTCTCGAATTTTTTCTTATGTAACCTTATGAAAATTTTATATGTATTTATAGAGAAAAAATTGCAGATTACAAAAATGTTAAAAAAAAGACATGTTGCCATTTGAAAAAAAAATTTTATGTTTACTTCCGGTTGAATTTGAAGTATAAAAAAATATACTTTGACAGTTTCCAATAGAAAATTTGGAGATGAATAAAAAATTTTATAAACTTTTTTTGTATCTAGTAATATTTAAGAATTATTCACTGTTACCACTTTTCGTGAACACACTGTATTTTGCACTCTCGGTTATTGGAGCATCCCTGAACAAAAGTATTTAATTATTTCACCACTTTTGAAAATTAAGAATTATTAAATTAAAATTCTAGAAGATTGTTAGAGCAACTCTAATATTAAGAATTTTTGGGTTTGAATATTTAAATTAAGATGAGAGACCGGTAAAACTAATTTTGGGATACCATCCCAAAGGAAAAAGAGATGTTGGGCGACCGAGGAAACGATGGATGCCGGAACAGGCTTTAGCCTAATCCAGGAAGTTTGAAGAAGAACAAAAATAAATGTGAAAATAAAATTTTGGAAAAACTTGAAAACTGTTAAATTATGGACGACAGCGACAAACAAAAACAAAATTTTTCACCAAATGCGAATGCACTACAGCGTGTTTCAGAAAAAATGTGAGGCTCGAAGCAACCGATATTTTTGAGGTCCCTTCACTTTTCTTCTTCTGGAGAGGTTATCTAAGTCAACGGGCTATGGAGCGGCCTCTAGGCTAGAAGCCTTAGGTTCGATCCCCAACCCAGCTACAAAATTTATCCGACTTTATTATGACCCTCTCCTCTCGGAAAGCAATGGCAAACCACCGAGAGTAATCTGCCAAGAAAGTCATTGAATAATAACATATTAAATTGGTTGCCAACCTCTGATAGGAGACGGAACCTTAAGAAGAAGAAGAGAAGAAAATGTATAATTTTTTTTTTTTAAATTTTGATAGATAGCTATAGAATTGTGAAGTCTGGAGCAGCTGCTCTTCTTATCCCCACTCAGATAGGGCCTGTCTACCTATAAAATAAAATACGAGAATGTCGTGGAAAATTCTGTCTGTCTATCCGTAACGTTATATAGAACTTCTAATTGATTTCTTTGTTATTGTCAACCATAACGTTTCTGATTGGTTGTTTATTGATTACCAATTTAATAGGAATATTTAAGAGGTGAGCTAAGTGAACGAGCTAAGGACCGGACTCTAGGCTAGAAGCTCTGGGTTCGATTCCCAGCCCGGCTACAAAAATTTATACAACTTCATTATAACCCTCTCCTCTCGGAAGGCAATGGCAAACCACCGAGAGTAATTTGCCAAGAGAACCATTTAATATTAATATTAATGGTCGCCAACCTCCGATATTAGGAGACGGCACCTTAAGAAGAAGGAATATTTAGAATAAAAATTATTAGAAATTTTTACTATTTTTTTATAGTAGCTACATATTACCTATATATTTCTACAAATTTTAGTAGAATCTCGTCAAAAATTTCATCCCAAATCACACATTTGCAATGAAACAGTTAAATTCTTTTTAGCCTCTTGGCATTCTGTGCTGATATGCATCGCTTAATTGGCTTACTACTTAGCGCCGTCCGCGCTTGCCCCTGAATTTAAGGTTATGTTTGACAAATCAAACAATTACCGTTTTGTTGGTGAACATGGGCACTGAAAAACGACCGAAAAAATTGCATAGTTTTCTAATGCTGGCTTCTCATCTTTGCGTAACATAGCTCGGCCTACGGCCTCACACTGATCTTTTGTAATATTAATTCTCTAATTTTCTTGCAATTAAAACATACCCAATTTTTATGCTGGATAACAAATAAAAGAAAGTAATAGTAATATTAATTATAAAAATATACAGATAAAAGTAAGAATTTCTTGCTGATACTTTTGGTTATGTCCGGACCACAAAAAACTGTACTGATTCAAATGATTTGTTTTAATGTATATATTTTTTAATTACTTTTGTTTGTTTTAAATCTAAAATTAAATTTTGCGAGATATTTTAATGTTTATTACGTGTTTAGGGGAGAAGTGCGAGGCCGGAGGCCGAGCTATGTTTTGTGACGATAGAGGACGCCTTCAGCTATGCGTACGTTTATAAACTACCCCCTCTTTGTTTTCATCGACAGACCAAAATAGTCGAATACCGAAAAAAAAGATTTTTAGCAAGGATTTTTAACATTTTGTGCCCCGATGCGTGGCTTAGAACCGTTCCTGCTGACATGAACTGACAAACCAACTAAAGATAACGACAATATTTACAAAGAAGATGCCGTTGAAAGGAGATCTCCCGAAGGTCATGATAACCTCAGACGTCAGAAAAAAGATTCCAGGTGGGAAAAAGAGGTGAATACAGTGGGATATTTGGAGAGGCATTGCATAAATGTTTAAAGATTTGAAAGAACTGTTTTATTAGGCACGGACGCATCACCGGGCAGTTCAGTGCGGAGGAGGCCAACAAGGACCTTTATATTTTTGCAAACCACCGGTTCCCGAACTCAGAAGTTGAGCAAGTATTCCATAAATACTTGCAAATGTAAGGCTCATGAATGTTTTATTGTACCAGACCCACTCAGTGCTAGATCCGCTACTGTCTTTGATCATTCTGGTATTTTTTGTTTGAATTGGAAATTTCTGAAAAAAAATAAGTAACATTCGGCACGTACAAAAATAGTAAGGAATTTTTAGTAAATTGTTGTCCTGTCGTCGTCTTCCCATTTAATATAAAGTTGTCTTATGTACGCCCATATTTTGTTTATCAATGTACGTCCATTTAAAGTACTGCGAATGTCCACGAAGGGATGTTTGGGACAATATTGTACTTCCTCAAAACATCCGTAACTGGACCTTCTGAAGTCCGTAACTGTAAGTTTTAAGTATGCCCATTTATAGTCCTTAGATGTACGTCCTGAAAAAGAGTAGAACCTGTATACATATAAAAAACGTCCAATTCTTAAAATTTCAAAAACATCAAAATTCAAATTTTAAGTATATTTATTTATAGTTCATAGATGTACGTTCTGAAAATGGAGGAACCTGTACTTATAAAGAACTTCCAGACATCCTATAAACGTAAACGGGATGTACGTACCTCATCTTAACCTAACCAATTATGAAAGCTAAATTTTCGAAGCGATAAAATAATCCACTTAGTTGTGGCATCATTTGATATACTACAATTACACAAAATATTAATATTTCTTTATTCCCACTCTTTTGATCAAATTAGAACAAGGCAATATAAAAATTTTTGCACCTTTTGATTAATTACTCTCTAACGAATTCTGATCACTAATAAATACGCATATATTTATGTATTATAATTTAAACAAAATCGAATAAATAATTTTATTAGAACGTTAACCTTATTATTTCAGGATTAACTTTAGAATATAGTAGGAATAAAAATCATTAAAAATGTATAATTCACCCGAGGTGGTTAAATGGCGAAAAACTGTCTACTTTGGTTTCCAAGCCCAATTCTAAAGAGTTTGTTAATAATAAAATTTTTTGCAGTCGTAAAAAAACTTTTGACAGCTTATCCGTGCCTGTTTTTGGTTTCTAATTACCTCTTGTCTAATAAAAAAAATCTCAAATCCATTGTAGCAAACTAATATCCTTATTCAAAAATTAGCATTCAACAACCGTTACCTTTTTTGTTTTAAACGCACGCATTTAATTTTTTAAGGTAAAAAATTTTAATTAAAATTTAAAGCTGTAATTTAAATTATCGAAATGTTGGAAAACAAACATTTTTAACCCACTTTTTTTAATTAGTTAATAAATAAAGATCAGCGATAACCCCCTTTGTTTGTTCTAGATGTTGAAAAAGTTTTCGCTAGGTGTGGCTGGCGTCTTTCCTTGAATGACATTTGGAGACTTTAACGTTAGATGAGAACACGAACACCTATTGTGTCATATAAGATATACCCAGCAGGTTGAGTGTTTATCTAAAGAAATATTGCCTTATCATTCCTAAAGGTGTGTCCAAATACAGTATGAATAGCATTATCAAAACAATCGCCTATTTCATTGACTAGTTCGGTTGTCGCGAGACAACCTGTATAGGGTACTCCATAAAATACAAATAACAATCAATCATTGAACCAGGTTTAATTTTGTGTTTGGGAAATAATTATAAATTTAAGGTTGATGTGATAGCGTGACTAAAGAATTATTATATGCATAAAGCATCATCGTAAAATATGGAATGGACGTCGTAACAAGACTTGTATTACATCACATAATTCTTAATGTGTAATTAAGCGCCAAGATACGATGGTCTTTTCAGTTGTATCATACGATTGTTTCAGGAAAAAGCATAGAGCACGTGAGCGGATGTCGAATTGCCTGGAGCTTTTACTGGATTCTTGAGACTCATTCAATATGTAGTCAGATCAGGGGCGTCCGTCACACCTTCACCTTAACTTTTTTCATTATATCTTCTATTATGCACCATCCAACATCGGTACTTACATTTTAAATAAAAAACTAAACAATAAATTAGTTTCACTTGACTTACCTGTGCTTACTATTTACAAAACAATTAGTTGGGTGTAACAAATGAACGAAAGCCTGCCATATGTTTGAAGATCAATTTTAGATAAATCTAAAATCGCAGTTACAACTTTTAAAAATAGCTTAAATAAACATGAAATTTGAATTCATTTGAAGATGATCTATGGTATAATCTTTAAATCTCTTAACGATTTATCTCTGTCAATCACGTAGATTGATTTTTGAAATACCAACAAAGGCAATTAGTAAAGGAGAATAGTTCAGTTTTCCATTTAACGATTAAATGTTTTTTTTTATAAAATAAACTTGACCAATATATTGAGAAACTGCAATTAAAATATTGTAATTAATCGTTTTTATGAAGAAATTTTTATTTAATCGTCTGTATCTCCCATGCTAATCAAAACATTGCAAAATTGAAATATTTTATATACTCCCAGGAAATCGAATCCAAATTTATTACATAACAAATAATTTTTGAACTAATTAATTTTAACTGGAACATTGCGTTTAGACAATTTCGCACAAAACTTATTATTCAATTTGTGCTTTTATTGGTTTGAATTTATCAAATTGCGCCAATTATCTAGGGATCTAACCTACCATAAGTATGTAAATTACGTAAATTTAAATTAAATATATAGTTGAAGGGAGGAAATTTCATTAATTTAATAATTTAACGTCTTTTCTGAAACTAAAGCGCGAGAAAAAAATTTTGCGCTATGTCCTAGAATCTTCTCAACTTCCCTACTAAATTGCACGATTTATAATTTAAAACTTGAAGAGTTTTTCAGAGAAAATGCGAGCCCCGGGTTCTTCCTTCAAAATTTTAAAGTATTGAAAAGAAAATATAAAATGCTTGCTTTTCTTCATGGATGATTTTCTATTTGCATTTTTATTTCGATAAATCACAAAAATGGAACAGCCTCTTGTTATAATATCAATTTTATACAAAATCTTCCATTTTAACTTTTCAGATTTAATTCAATTTTTATTTTATTTATTTGTTTGCTCTTAAATTAAGATCCAAAACGATATTATGGGTTATTATGGGTTACCCTTATTCATTATCGACACATTTTTCTACTAATTCTACCGATTTGAGTTGTGAAAAAAAATAAAAATATTTTTATTACAATTTATTTTTATCTTAAGCACATCAAAGTTAAGTGTTACGAATAAAATGTTAATACCTACAACCGGTCCGTAATTTCACTTAAAAAAGCAATATCGTAAAGTTAAGTTCACTTAATGTTGAATCGTACATATACAAAATCCTACACAATGGCAAATATTTAAAGGGGTAGTACCAGATAAATTTCAAAAGACGTGCAGTCTGATACCACCCTACAATTAGTTATCGGAATAGAACTAAAAACAATCAACAGCGGTTCTAAAACAATAGTAGGCGTGCCTAACAATCAATTGTAAATGCGGGCTATTATTATTACAGATGCGAAGGTATCGAACTTTTTTTTATAATGCTGGAATGCATAATTGAAATTTTTGTGTAATAAGATCATGAAATAAAATTAAAATCTTTGATCTTGCGGTGTTTTCACATCTTTTGCCCATAAAAGAAGAACGCTTGGTTGTTTTGAATCAAATTAAACTTTTAAGTAACTAAAATTTTTGTAAGCGTTAATTTGATTGCTTTATTTGGGAATTTCTACATTTTTTGGAGGAAAATATGGAAATTTCAAGGATGACGATCAAAGATTACAGTTTGTGGTTACATTCTTGTTCAAAATTAATGAATCGTTCCTTATCTTAGTTTTGGATCGTAAATTTGTATACCCAAATGGTACATTTAGAAATTTTTTCGTATTAGTTTATATTATGGTTAAACAGGACACACATATGTAAGAATTTTTTGATAAGATCGGTACGAAAGTTACCTAAAAATATTGGTTTTTTATATTTTACAAGTAATTTGATCGGTTTGTCGTAAAATGGCAATTTATGTGAAGACTACCATATTACGCCGTTTTGTGTCTCTTTAAATGTATAAGCAAATATGCGACATGAGATCCGATATCGGGTATATTGATGTCCTCCCTCCGGACGCTTGTAGTAATGCGTTAGCAGCCTTGTCTTACAATCTGCTGCCGAGCAGCGGAGGTCGGACTAGTGTCGTAAATTCAGTCACCTTCTGATCGCATCCTCCACGAATAACGTGACCACCACAATAGTATACAACATCCTTAACACTGATGCAAAAATTGATTTTATGTTGTAACATCTATGCTGAAATTAGAAACCGGTCAAACGAGCAATGAGTTGTTCATTTTTTTAGACACTTAGAGCCCTCCACATCCGAAGATTACAAAAGTGTTTGACTGATTAAGCCTAACAATTTGGAAAATGATTGAAGTTTATTATAGGATATTAATTATTAAAAATTATTGTTCATACGGAGATTGTCAATGTTACAATCAGTGGATGATCTTTAATGATTTAGGGTAATAACAATTCCTACTGGGAGAGACTGAATAGCGAACAACTATTTCAGACACTTACTAGAAGTAGATCGCTCAGGATCTGCGGCCTGAAGGCCGCACTGACACTATTTCCAGATTGATTATAAATAAACGACCTTAACCAGGTTTTGTCACGGTCCAAGCGTCACGGACAGACAGACAATCATTTAAAGAAGCAAGAAATAAAGAAAAAACTTGCACAGTGACATGAAATGATGAGAAATATGAGTAAATTTTATAGATAAATTGATGGTTCTCTGGACCCGATTCTTTTCTTATTTGTTTAGACTGTACATAGCTATAGTGTAGCGAGTCAAATTTCAGCAACGAAAGTAGGCAAATCATAAAAGTCCGATTGATTCCTACGAAAAATGAAATCATATTAAAAATTTGTTTTGCTGGTTTGTCAAGTTTAATGTTATTCAATATTTCATTTCAAATGCAAAAACTCATCCCCGCTGAAATAAGTACTAATCTTTATAATACTTATCTGAAAATCAATGAATTTCATAACATTTTCATAGATATATTGAAGAGGTTTAAAAATCCTACGAACTTTCTCAATAAAACTTGTTGATTAATTACGTGGATCGAAGTAAAAATAATTGAAAAAGCTTAAAATGCTTGAACTCAATGGTGCATTCATAATCTTGGGGAACACTTAAAATTAAGTTCACAGATGATGTGAAATATGAAAAATAATAGGCATAATAACATAAAACTACAAAAATATGATATGGTCACATGCAATAAAAACACAAAATAATGAATTATTTTAACAAAACTGTGGAATACAATGAATTTCTATTGAATGGTAGCAAATCACCGATTAACTAAAAATTTTCATAATATTTTTTTGGTTCAGTACCACCAATCTACACCTCCAAACCCTAATTCTTTCTGAAATTGTTCTTGTTTTTAAAGTAGTTTGCTAGACTTGTCTCCAGACGTGCCTGTAACCCTGGTTTTTATGTTAATGATGGCAATTCATTAACCCAGGAGGACCACCGGTTTAACGTGCCTTCCGAAGCACAGAGACTAAGTCATAAGAAAGTTTTTCTTCTCTGGATTTGAACCCGGTACCTCGCATTCGCAGTTGATCGCGTTACCTACAAGGCAAATGACCGTTCTTTTTTGAATTAAAAAAATTAATTGTTTTCAATGATTGTTTAGATCAGGGGTCAGCACTTTTTGAAAAATCTATTTTATTTTTTCTTACTTGACTAGGCGGAGCTAATGTGCAGAAACGAATATTCTTCCGGTCGGGTTTATGTTGGTGTCAATTGGTAGAATTGGGTGTCACACACGTTAACCAAGTAAAAAAAATTTCACTCCTAATGAGGGTAGAAAGTACCTATTTATTTATAGTACAATTAAAAACATAGGACCACAGTCGTGGAGTGATGTGACCGCCGGTTGAGTTACGGAGCGGAAATTCTGGGTTCAAATCGCGGATCTCGCAGAATTTCTTAGCTCGGCCTTCCAGTGGACTTCTGCAGCAAGGCTGTGGTAAAGTGCTAATAACCCAGTAGTTGATGCACTTTGAGACCTCCAGCCAAAGGGGTCTTAAAAATCAACCCCCAGCCACAGGGGTTAAAATTAAAAAAAAAAAACGTAGGAAAACAAGAACAGATTTCAAATTTTTTATTTAACAATGCACAAGTAATGAAGCAGAACACTATTCTAATTGTATAACAATTGATCTTTGACCTTATGTTTTTTTTAACTCCATCGAAGCGAGGAAATTAAAAATTAATTATTATTTTTGTTGCAAGAAGTTAAGTAATGGTGGTATAAATAATAATAATTTTTTTTTGTTCAACAATGAATGACTTTTCCTACCCCCAAACCTCCCAGCTTTTTGATTGTTTTCGATAGACCTCTAAAATATGAAGAAACGAGCATGAAACCGGGGGGTCTGGGGGGTATGGAATACCCCCCAGCATAAGAAAGTGACAAGATGACATTTTAAAATTTATAAGACGCAAATTTAATTCTTGAGAAAACATCATTTTCTTACTTACGGCTGGGGGGTATTCCATACCCCCCAGACCCCCCGGTTTTCCGATTATTTTCTATTGAAAGTACTCTCTAGGGTAAGGGGAGGTTTTTCGGAAACATAAACGACGTATACATAAGTTTATCAAACTTTTTATTGTTTTTTTATTTTCTAGAGGTAGCTAACCCCCCTAGCTTTTTGTGCCCTTAATAAATGCAGTGCGAAATGTGAAATTTTGAAATAATGCAGTAATTTTGAATTTGAAATATAAATTGAAGAGTGGCAAAATTAGTAGTTATTTGTTCAGTGGTGTATTTAAGTACCGATAAGAACAAAAATTGAAATGTGAAAATTAAATAAAATTTTTAGGAGATGAACAGGTGTGACTGTAAGAAGTCAAACAAAGGGTAAGAATTTGTAAGGGGTTCGGAGATGAATCACCACATTTAAATGAAAATCAAAATAAAATAAAATCAAATGTTTAACTTAGTTAGGGCACAAAACTTCACAAAATTAGGGCACAAAAGGAGATTTTTTAAAAATTTAAAAAATTTTAAGCGTAAGAATATGACGAAATGATTTTTCAAAATTGATAAAGGCATTAGTTTAATTTTCGAGGGAACAGATCCTTCTGCTTACTTAATTCTGGGAGGCATACCATAGCCCCTAGAGCCCCCCCCCCTTCTCGGTTTTTTTATTGTTTACTTTTAAAAGTATTTTTGAAGTCAAGAAAACATTTTTTCAGAAACTTAAACGACATAATAATATTTAATTTTATCTCATTTTTGAAATGTTTTTTTTATTTTCTAGCTTAGCTAGGGCCCTAACTAACTTTGCTTCTGTGAGCCACGTTTGCCACGTCCTAATTACGGCTTGTAAACCACTACTGGAACTTTTGCGGACCACGGGTTAAAACCCATTGTTTAAAATGACTAGTCGCAGATGCGAAAGGTTGAAAACTACTGGGTTAGTTCATAAGGGTAGTGATGGTAATAAGAAACTCCAATAAAATGTTGAAATATAGTGATATTTCCAAAATTTTGATAAAATAACCTTTTAAGATTGTAAAAAGTAGTAACAATGCGAGGGAAAACTGTGAAAAATACATCAAAATTACCTCAAGAGCAGGATTGAATTTTTCCAATTTTATTTCGGGTAGAAAAATATAGAAAATATGAAGAAAAGTATGAAAATCCATATAAAAAAAGAAACGTAAAAATCTTTGAGCATTCTTATAAATGAAGTTTGTGAATGAATTCAACTATAACTTGCCAAAAGTTGGAATAATAAATAGGCAGCACAGAAAAAGTGGAACAAATGACTTCATAGACAATACAAATTAATATGAAGTGGGAAAAATCTTATGGTCTCGGTGGCTAAGAGAACAATAGGCAAAAAACAAAAGAAGCAAGTGTAAATAGTCCAGGCAATAGGGGTTGAAAAAAAGTCAAGTAGTTCTAAAATTTTGATATGTCGGTTTGAATCCAAATTTTTGAACTACGTTTGATGTGGCGCTCCAAAAACCAACAAAATTTTGGTAGCTTTATTTGCAGATAAATTATTGGTTTACATTGATAAAAGCAATGAAAAGGGAGGTCAAAAACTTGGATTCTGAACCATTAGACCAACTTTTATGAAATATCAAAAAAAAATAGAACTATTTGGCTTTTTGTCAGACGATTTCTCTATTCCCTGGACTAAAAATGATACTGAGGGAAAAGAAACAAGAACATCAATTAGAGAAACTTGAAGAGTGAGAAAGAACTTAAAATCAAGATTTCAAACAAGGACGACGTTTTGTAGAGATATGGAGTGGCAACAAAGAAAATAAGGAAGGAGCACTTCTAGGAACTGCCAGATGGACTGGAAGATAGAAGGAGCTGGGAAATAAAATAACCACCGGAGTAGGAGGTTACTATTTATGATACAAGGAACCTGGAACGACGAAATTACCTTTTTTTTTGATAAATAATCTTTTGATAGAAAGGCTAAAAAAATAATCGAAATAAGGGGAAAAAACTCTAACTCAAAAAAAAATTTTAAATGTGTTTCTTCTGTAATTATTCGAAGTCGAAACGCTGTTACCATGTGGGTTTGGATAGAGATGAAAGTATAATTTGAAGAAAATTCAAGAAATTGGGTGCTAATTATAAAAATTATATTAACTAGCACGCACAGAAGTGTAGCGTAAAAGATCTACCGGGAAGAAAAAATTCGTGGTTCTAATCCTGGTCGCATCATAATATATAATAATTCTTTTATTTGTCTCGCACAACTTTTTGGCATAATTAAGTCAAAAAATTAGTGCAAATCTATACTGAGCTGCTGAAAACAAAAATGCGCGTTGTTAAATCTAATTTTCCTTCTCCGAGTTCAATAAAAGCAAATGTTAACTAGGAGAAATAAGTATAAAATGGTAATTAGTAAATATGTCAATTATACCATAAGTTGTTAATTACTCCGTCATATTTTTAATTTGGTAAGAGAATTTACGGCCACTTTACTGCTTCATACATTTTTAATTCTTTCGTTCTCAGCCATTTATCAAAATTATTTTATAAAATTGACATTATGACTGATTATTATATTGCAAATCATTTTCTACATCGATAATAAAATAATTAATGAGTACCATTAGGAAAATTTGTTTCACCAATAATTGCAAAATTACTGTCTAATAAATTAATTTTGCCATCTCAGATACCGTCAGAATGTTACAACTCTTCACGATCGAATCGATCTTAACACAGAAAAGTTTATTAGGTATTAAAGACGGAATTGATAAAATAATTCCTTCGACTTTCTATTTCTTCTTTTTTACCTATTTGTTCATTAAACTACTTTGTTGATGATACAGGAAGATTTTACAAAGGAAAATGTTGTTGTTGCACCATCATCGAGTTGTTTGGGTTCACTCTTGATTACTCGAAGATGAAGATCATAATGATAAGATGGCATTTGGATTTAATTGAAAGAAGATAAATTGAGATTTCCAATCCGTACTTTTTCAGTTGCTTTAGTTTGAATTTCTATTGGAGGAAAAAAAATGTAATAAATTAACGTTAGCAAAGCTCTGGGATTGTTTTAACGATAAATTTGTTAAATTAGCGCTTATTTTAAATTTTGAATCTGCGACAAATGTTTGTTAAAAAAATAACTAATGCGAATTTTATTTAATATTATTCTCGACATCCCGGACATAACCAACTATATACTTATGTGCTGGTAAAATTTAATAGCTCGTCATTATTAACGCGTGCCATCCATTTGTCTAACAAGAACAATTTTTACATTAAACGAACTAGACATTCCGACAATCGTCTTCCATAAAAAAATATCAACATAATATGAATCATTATTATCATTACACAGCAGAGATCTTATGGGGAATAGAAAGAGTAACAGACATTTATTACGGGACGGGGTTATAAGTTAAGGAACTCTTTGCAGTTTCTTTAACTTTGAAACACAAACTTGCGATTCGAACTCACAACTGCTTAACAGTGGCCTCCAAAATTTCCCACCGAGTCGCTCTGCTCTGCTGGTCGTAAAAAAATATTAATTAAAACTGCTAACGCATTTTTACTTAATTACACTGTAATAATTTAATTAGAAAATAACAGAGTATAAATAAAAAAAGTGTAATTATATTTGAAGTGACAGTAAAAAATTGTATCAATTTTATATGACTCTATCCAATTTAACATACCGGCGCCTTGAAATCATCTTTTAGGGTCACTTAATTAAAATTAACTAACAGACAAGCCAGAGTTTAAAAAGGATATTTGACCCCACAATAATTGTTCGAGTGTTGTGGTGATGTTATACCTGAACTTTTATTTTCACAGAAATTTGGTTTTTTGAAAATGCAAAATTTCAATTAGTTACCTTTTTATTTTTGAATTCTTTAATTTCCACTTGTAATTGCAAAATAAAAACTGCATAACAACGAATTGCTTGCGGTACTTCACCAAAATACAGCGTCGGTTTTAGAAATTTTTATTGTCCTCAGATTGAAGTGCAACTTATTAAAAGGACTGCCTCGATGATCCACAGAATTTTTTGTGTATGGATTGGTTCAGGGTTTTTTCCATCAAAGCACTTTGATGGTCTTAACTGATTTTTTCTATGTTGTGATTCAGATGATTGTCCGGCAGTTAACTACAGAAATATCTGGGTGCCAGTCTTCAAAATAAAACCTTAAATTTTAAGAGTTATAAATCAGAAGTAGAAAATTCTACGAAATTTCTTGATTTAATTAAAAATTATTATAGGTATCAAAAGCCACGCTAAATGGAAAACATACATTTGCAAAATATTAAAAGATTTTGTGAAGTGAATTCGTTTTATGAAATGAAATGTTCTGTTCTCTGTTCTGATGATCCTAACGTTTTTGTTTAACAAATCCCAAAAACCTAAAATATTGAATGAATGCGAACTTTTCACTTAGAATAACAAAACAAAATATAAATAATTGAAATGTTATTAGGAAATTTAATGAGGATTCCCACTACGATCAGATGCACTTATTATATTGCTCAGATAAACTAATATTTTTTCCGCTTGATCAACTTAAATTTATAATTAAGATATTTTAAATGTATGACCAAATTAATTAATATATTTTTATTAAACCTTTTTAATTATTTATTCATTAATTATTCTGACGAAGGACACAATGGCGTCTGAAAGGCTTAATAAAATATATTAATTAATTTGATAATTCTTTGTAACTCGATACATATTAAAATATCTTAATTATATATTATTACGAGTTAATAACTTAACAATTAAAAAAAACAACTTAAGAAGTGCTAGCTATGGCAGTCTCGGATG
Organism: Rhagonycha fulva; assembly: GCA_905340355.1. Lineage (NCBI taxonomy): Eukaryota > Metazoa > Arthropoda > Insecta > Coleoptera > Cantharidae > Rhagonycha > Rhagonycha fulva. The sequence goes on from HG996556.1 coordinate 46,381,822, forward strand.
GAGTATCGTCAAGCGGTGTGTTTATTTATTACAAACATAATATAGTTTCAGTGCGGCCTTTGGGCCGCACAGGTTAGCAATAAAAATAAAATTGTAGATTGTTAGATTAACATTGTTCAAACGATTCTTGGACGGTTTTGACGATTATTGTTGGAGATGACTGGTTAATTGAATCTTTTTTCCTATCGCTTCAGAGCTTCTCTGCGAAGTATTTCGGTAACGCCTTGTATAATTAATGAAACCATAAACTAATCAAGTAAATCCACACCTAAACGAATAGTGTAATGAGTTTTTAGCATTTAGACTGAGCTTCAAAGTAAATTTCTACACTTAGTTATCATCGTTTTGGAAGTTAATTATATCGAGCGTGCCAAAGTTAGATATTTGTTATACGAGCCAACTTAAACAAATTAACTACAATGTTGGAAAGGTTTCTTCTAATGTGTCAAAATAAATGATAAATGTTGGCCATTAAAAAAATTTTAATTGGTACCAACTAGAGGTTGAAAAAATTGTCGCCGTTTAACGGATTTGGTATGGTATTATCGTACACGTATAAGGAAGTTTTAGTAATTTAGCACAACCGCTGTAAGTTGATTGTCATTATAACATTATAATAGTCTCATTTCTGTATATAATCGAATTATTTATGATATAAATCAATTTCTACCTTTTAAAAGCAACATGTACAATCTGTCTTGTTATTATGTTGGTACAATTCATGTAACAGCTCGAAACGCTTCAATAGAGACGTTCACCTATAATAGTGTTCTCGTTGTTTTGTATAATAAGGTACAAGTTTATTCTTGGGATAAAAGTATGTTTAGCATTTTCAATTTGAGTATGTCACCATCACGAACGTCGCAGTTACAGGTTGACATTCTGATAAGATAGAAAGCTAAGCTGTGTATCTGGACGGTTTACAAGTGCCCAATATCTCGGGATGTAAATCATCAGGTGCTCCATATAAGGTGCATGTGAGAACATGGTGAGTGTCGAGTGCCCTGCATATCAATAAGACACTCCTATTTTATCTACTCGTGTAATTATTTTTATTTCGATTCATGCAATTTTTCGGCCGACGTCATCGATCGAATCTTCACCAATTAAGCAAGTCGATCCAGTTCACCGCACGCTTGCACCATGCAATTAAGATAAATGTTGCTTCACTGCAGAAGCCAACCTGATTGATTCTTGGGTTCAAAGATCACCATCGTAATAATTTCATTTACCGGTCTTCTTAAAATCCATGTACCACAAGCACCGACCGCGTGATAGCGTTCAAGTATGGGACGCTTCGGTATTCCATTTAATTTTTTTGAAAACTTCTTGCGCTCATGAGAGCATTCTATGTGTTGCATTGTTTCCGCCAATAACCTTTACATACGGACCTTGCACCATGGTATTGTTCGGCAGCGAGAAGAATGGGATATAAATTAAAAGAATTGTAATCGTGACTTGTCAACTTGGCCGCTTTCCTCTTTTAATCCAAATGTAATTAAATTTTCAATTAAAGTAATTTAATTAATATAATAATTAAATTATACACTATTAATTACATGAAATTTTTGATTTTCCCTCTTTAATCAGTAATAATTTATTTCGTTTATATTAAAAACGTTTAAATTCGTTCTTTGTCTGCAAACCGTTCAAATTTCAATTGCCGCCCGCATAATATACATTAAACTTGAAATATTTAACTTTTTTACGGTCTGCTTTATTAACCGTTCATGATTTCAAGAAAATCTGTTAAATAATGAAGACAGACCACCGCAAATATTAATTTTGATGAAATATATCCGCCAGGTTTCTTGATATTCTGAGGGGAATCATAAATCATCACCTTTCTAAAATTATTTTATTTCATAAACACAATTTTTATTGAATTTGATTAATCCACTCATGCGCATTTTTGTATTTAGTTGGCCGTTTTTTCTTTCATGCGCGAGATTTGATTTTGACCTGTTTATTCATTATAATATCATGCAATAGATGTGTATCTAATTGGATGATTTTTATCAAGACTAGAGAAACAACCAGATGTTCCAATGAAGTTCGATTGTTATGAAAAAAGAATAAAATTCGAAGTTACCTAAATAGAATAACGTACCTATGTTATATAACTCGTAGTTTGATCTAGCGGTGAAGTAGTGGAATAATCGTCAGTTTGAACTTCTAAATTGTTATTTGTGTCGTGGTTCAAATTTTACCTTAAACTGTAAGTTCTATGTATCCTCGAGTGTGTAAAGTGTAATGTTAGAAAATTTTAATAAAAATAGTAGATTATGCAACGAGAGAGACTAAAGTTACACTTTTCGGAAGGAGGAAAAAATGGTTTATTTATCATGATCGAATAACATTAATTTTGCTCCCGAATTCCAAATACCTACTATATTTTACCATTTCCTTCACGAATTCCGAAATAACACTTTGAATTTTAACAAAGCAGATTAAAATTTTACTTTATTTTACTTTATTTCCATTGGCAGGTGGGTCGCTTTACTTTACTCCTTCTAGGGCCAATTAGGATGAAAAGATTTTTCCCATTTCTGATTATAATAAGTAACCTTCCTCCCACTTACTCGGATGCAAAGTGTCACTTTTCAGCATCGTATGCTCCGAACTATACCCAAAACATAACAGCAAAAGTTAAGTGAAACGGCTGCCTATTAGTGGAAGCAGAATTTTAGTTTGTTTTATTAAGATAAAAAGATTTGTTTCTGCAACAGCTTGAGACGATTTGAAAACTATCAGACGCATGAGCGGTTTTGAATTCGCCTGCTTATGCATCTGACGGCTTTAAACTAGTCAAACTGCTACAGAGACAAACTTAAAATAGGTTAACATTTTATCAGTCGAAAAAGTGTCACATTTGCTCCCCCTAAAGCATAATTTACTATTTTGCCATTTTATGATCTAATAGATCACTTTGTACTCACTTCTTAAGAAGTAAAGTGCCACTTTTAGCACAGGCGTGATCCGAGCAACACAGTAAAGTATAAGGTCGGCTATAGAAGCGGGAGAAAAATAAAGAAATTAAAAAATATTAAAATTTATATTTTTTTTTCAAAATTTATAATAGAGTTATAAACTCAATGTTTGCAAAAAGTATCAATTCTCTGCGTTTGACGTCGGAAACAAAGTTTTTTTTCTGTGCTCTGATCTACGCTGCAAAGACAAGGGCAAAGATTTCGTGAAAAAGCAAAGAATAAAATCTAAAATACAGAAATGTAAAAACTTTTCGGCAAAAGGTGCAAATTTCAGGATGTCGTCAAATTTAGTTGCTTTTGTTTTATTTCTACGTAACTTTTGGTTTTAACGTAAAATTTCAATACAACAGTTTTTTCTTGATAGTTGATTTTGCCCGTTTAAAATATTTTTCAATTTCAAAGTTTTGATTCTGCGATGCTGTAAATTATTAATTTCTGCACAGAAGTCGAGAAACCATTAAAACCGCCGCCAAGGAAACGGTGAAACTAACAAAAAAAAGGTCTTGACTTTTTTGTAAAAAAATTACTTTGCAGGTTATTTAATTATAAAATTAAAGACGCGCATGAATAACGAGATTCCCGCTGTCTACTCAAATAAATTAGTTTTTATTAAACAAATGCAATTATTAAAGGATATTGAATCTATTAATATAAAACAAAAGGTTGAGGGTAATTAGGCTTGAAGCTAAAATGCAAATTTTACGATTGAAACCTCGATGAATTCTGAATAAGCATATTTTAAATAAGAGAATTAAATAAGGAAAATGGCCATAAAGTCACTAGTTTTTTCAAAAATCGAATTTAAAAAAGCACGATTTTCATAGCAAAAGTCGCTCGGGATTGGTGAATCAATGCATTCTATTGACAGTCCGTGTAGTTTGAACTGGTTTTAGCTTTGCGCAGAGCGATGATAACCGGATAACGATAACCGGATAACGATAGCATAACCGGATGCTACAACAGTGCACCTCTAACGAAAATCATGGTTTTCAATGGCAAAAGTGCAGGAAACATGGCTTAAAGCGCCCGAGCGCAGCGAGGAGTGCTTTAAGTCAATTTTTCCTTGCACAATCTCCCTGCTTTTAGAATACACTCAAACGTGTTTCACCTCTCAAATATCCACCATTTTCCTTAATCCACGGGCCTAGGGGTATTTTTATAATGAGTGTCGTTTTCATCAAAATGGCCCGAAGGGTGCTGAGGGTCAATTTTGGGGGAAAGGTAGCTACTCTGGGCGACAAAATACAAATTTTACGATTGAAACCTCGATGAATTCTGAAAGAGTATATTTTAAATAAGAGAATAAGCGGAGGTACAATGCCCTAAGTGCACCTGTTTTTTCAAAAATCGAATTTAAAAAAGCTTGATTTTCGAAGTTTAAACGCTCGTGATTGGTCAATCAACTTCGTTTGTGGGAGGTACGTGCGCCGATATATATAACAGGGTTACACTTTAACAATTACTCAGTAACTCTTGCAGTATGGTAGGAATGCGTTCTCCTTTTTTATTTAATTTAAAAATTTAAAATTATTTAAAAATTACTTCAGAAAAGGGTTACTTAAATTTAACGAACGGTAGTTACTTTTGCCGGTAGGTCCGGCTCTTGCCAGGGTGATTTTGATGAAAATTGACTCTCAGCACCCTTCGGGCGCTTCGAGCCATTTTCATCAAAATGACAACTAATTTAAAAATATCCCTAGGCGCGACAGATCAATGAAAAGGTGAATCTTTGAGAGGTGAAACTCGTGACAGTGGATTTGTAACGCAAAGTAACTGTGCGAAGAAAAATCGACTTAAAGCACCTCTCGCTGCGCTCGAGGGCTTTAAGCCATTTTTCTAGCACATGTACTATTCGGAAAGGTGGTTGTGCAAGGAAAAATCGACTTAAAGCACCTCTCGCTGCGCTCGAGGGCTTTAAGCCATTTTACCAGCACATTGAGGGTTGAAAACCATGATTTTCGTTCGAAGTGCTCTGTTACTGCATCGCAATGCAAGTGTCGCTCCCACTCCGCGCAAAGCTAAGACTATATCTGGGTGCACGTACCGACAGAATTAACCAATCCCGAGCGACTTTGCTTTAAAATTTACTGCAAAAATCGAAGTTTTTAAATTCGATTTTTGAAAAAACAGGTGCACTTAGGGCATTGTACCTCCGCTTATTCTCTTATTTAAAATATACTCTTTCAGAATTCATCGAGATTTCAATCGTAAAATTTGTATTTTCTCGCCCAGAGTAGCTACCTGCAACCCAATTTTGATGAAAACCACCATGGCACGAGGAGGATCCAGGCGAAAAAGTAATCATCAGCGGGGCTCTTATGCATTACAGTGCACGGACGGAGCACAGAATGCATTGATTCACCAATCACGAGCGACTTTGCTTGAAATTTGCTATGAAAATCGTGCTTTTTTAAATTCGATTTTTGAAAAAACTAGTGACTTTAAGGGTATCTTCCTTATTTAATTCTCTTATTTAGAATATGCTTATTCAGAATTCATGGGGGTTTCATTGGAAAAATTTGCATTTTAGCGTCAAGCCTACCTACCTTCCCCCTGGACATCAAAAAGAAGGTTACGTCGTCAAGGTAACGCGTAAGCGTACAAAAAATATCCTGACTGTTTCATAGATATTCTAGGATTATCGAGATTTCTGTTGTCTATTCAAAATAAATAATTCAATTAATCATTAGTTTTCTCAAAGTTAGATTTGGGGGGGGGGTCTGAATTTTGTGTGATGGTCATTTTATTGGTAAACGGGAGAACTGAAAAAACTCACAAGTTTCATCAGTTTCCTGAAACCACCCTCCATCATCATAAAACATAGCTCGGCCTCCGTCCTTCCCACTTCCTACTTTGCGTAAGCTCGGTCTTCGATCTCGCACTTCACAAGATACATAATAAACTTAAAGATATAAAAAATTTATTGCAGGTATAAATCAAAAAAAAAGCCACAGCAGTGGAGTGATGTGATCGCTGGTTGAGTATAGAGCGGAAATTCTGGGTTCAAATCGCGGATTGCACAGAATTTCTTGGCTTGGCGTTCCGGTGGGCATCTACACTCCTGTGGTGATCCCTGATGTTTGTGTCGACGTCATTACCGTTGATACGGCTGCGTCACACACGAGAGTTTACAAGACAGGTTAAGGTAGACAGGGAATGAAGCCATGGGCCTTCTAGGCCTGTAGAGCTGTAATATATATATAAATCAAAAAATCCTTTTTTTTGTGCTGAAGAATGATGAATGATGATTAGGATATTTACAAAAAATCAGGATTGTTTCGATTGTAAGAAAATTGAAGATTAAAATTGTAAAAAATCAGTGTAGCAAAGTGCAAAGTCCTAGCTATGTGACAAAGGAGGGAGGGATCGGTCAAAAATTCGAGAAAAATTGCGGACATCCTTTCTAAACGACCCAGACCTAAATTTAAATTCCAGAGTTGGTTTGAAAATTAATTTAAAAAATAAATTGAAAATAATTGAAAAAATGGTCATCTTAAATTAAATTTGGGAAGAATTGATTTTGATAATGATGAAATTCAAGTGAAAAGTGGAAAACAAAAGAAGATGAAATAAATGCATATCAAAACATCCACGAAAACGTAATTAAAGTTTTAGTTAAATCCCCTAATTTCGGAAGAAAAGTTTAAAAATTTTGAACCCAATGAAAACGGTAAAATTTGATCAATCGTAAAATGAAAGTTTGTGAATTAGGTACTTATTATTCAAAGAATTAGTAGAAAAAATTTGTTAAATTTTATGGACATTTGTGAATAGCATTTCGACAATCAATTGGTCGAGGACCAATTATTGTAAAACAAAAACAATTGAAAACTGAAGGAAGCTTGTAAAAGGTGAAAATTTAACAAATTATTAAGATTTTTATCACATATTGTCCAGAAGAGTTTGTCGGATCAGGGCAATTGATGCTAATGATTGATAATCGGAGTGATAAATTAACAATTAAAGTAGTCCTTCTTGCCCCCTTCTTGGAATCCTCATTTAACTTTCAATGATTATTTGAAAGTAAATGATAGAATAATTTCTTTTGCGTTCTTTAGAAAAGCAATTTAATTAACTATTGTCCTTATATTGTAAAGTGAAATGTCAATTACCATACCCAAGCTACACAAGATTTATACTACCACATATAAATTTTAAAATTCTACTACTTTTGTACAACTCGAACGATTGTTTCTAAACTATCAGTTTGTTTTTATAATAAATAATCAGGTATACCTAGTTGTATTTATATGAATAATAAATTATGAAATTAAAAAAAATATTGTGTAGTTTTATAATTTATTATGTTTACAACTTTTCCGTCATCTCAGAAGTTGACAAACCTTAAAAAACTCAATCTATTGTGAAATATTTAACAAATCTATCATAATATTTATTTAAATTCAATTTTTATTATTGATTCTTCGAGCCACATTTTTTTATGTGTAGAAGTTAGAGTTAGGTTTTGTATATGGAAAAGTAAATTAGTTCTACTCTTTACACCTAAAGAAATTTTGAGCGCAAAGAATTTTTTGCGTTTGCGACTTAATTCTTTCGGCTGGATTTCACTGGAACTATCAAATTCTTAAAAATAAACTCTAGAAATTTTCTTGATTTCCTAAACAGACGTTATTTATCTTGAAGGGAATGAACTTGTTCGGCGTAGTTTAAACCAGCGGTTCTCAGCCAATGGTATGTTGCGGAAACTTGCTAGGTGTACCACAAAAAAATTTAAACATCCGCACTGGGATTTATTTAAAATCAACAGGGTAATATTGATCGCTGTAAAGTATAATTTGAGCTTTCAAATGTCAAAGTTGAGCGCTCTGTTAAACTTAATTACTTAAAAAAATTTATGTTTTTATTGAAGCAGAGAAAACATAGCACTCAGACAAACTTCAAGATATTATTGTCTCGTGTGCTAAGCTTACTTATCTCTATGATATTTTCAATAAGTTTATATCTAGAACTCGAGTATGTAGAAAAAAACTTTAATATGAATAACATAAAATTGTAGTAGATACTTTTAGAAGAAATTTCAAATAAGAAAAATATTTCTGTTTATTGAGATTTCTGTTTATGTATTTTTAAAATGTTTGATAAACTTTGAGGTATTATTGCACACTCAGACAAGTAAAAAAATTATGGAAAATCGTGCGTTTTGCAGTTACAAACAATTCTTTTATGTTAAGCATCCCATTGATGCTTTAGAGGAGTTATAGTACAAACGGCGCTAAATCCTGTAATTTCATATACTAAATCCGTGATCTTCACAGGGATCTACTCACGAGATCGTCTATTAAAATTCAGGCAGCTCAATTAAACTCAAAAAGTAATGACAGAAGTTTTAAAATTTATCGACTATTTACATGTAGGGCGCGCCTAGATATCTTTCAAGACAAACCGCTCCTGATAAGCGTTTATTTATATTTGATAATCATATTGCATTGATTTAGAAGTGTGCGATTGTTTGTAGAAGATTGACGCAAAATTGCAGCTAAATATATCCAGACAAATATTAATACAGATCAGGTAATGTGACGTTTATCTCGTAGACGCAATTAAATCGATCAATTGTAATAAAAGTTTTTTTTGAAATCTTTTATGGTTGGAAAACAGAACGCTCGAGGTGACGTGGTCGTGATTAGATGAGTGAACCCCGTCGGTAACAAACAACCCATGCTCGCTAATGGTAAAGTTGTAGCACCTGGAAAAAATATTAATTGCGGCGGCCGTAACAAGTATGCATTTATAATACATTCTTGATCTCCTCAGCTCGCTATTATATGCATCATATGTCGAGGATTTATTGTGAAGATTTTAATTTATTCTTATGGCTAGAGGGTAAATAGAAAAGCATCTCTTATGGTTGTCCGACACCATATAGTTTATAAAATAAAAACGAATTATAAACATAATTACATTTTGATGGAACGAAACTGACCGAATAAAAGTAACTAATCTGCGATAAAATCAAAATAGTTTATCCGCTGGGAAGGATTATCGACAACATTATTACGTCTCGTTCTGAAAACCGGTGTTGAATGTAGAGCTTTTCACGCCCAAGTGTCACTTTGAAATCACAACGAATGAATTAATTCTGACGATGTGCTATCGTTCTCAATTGAGACAGGCCATTTGTTTAGATGGTTAGCCACTAACAATGAATAGCTGACAGGACAACTTCAATTGGTGGCACATCCACTTTCTTTTCTATAAAGAATTTTCATGGTGGTCAACTAATTCACATTATAAATGCAGCTTTTCTATTATAAACCCATCTATAGCGTTGATTGCTTAAAATAACATTTTTAAGGCTTAAGCAAACTACGTTTACGAATTTACAACAGTGAACAGTATCTGTAGGTGTGATTGAGTTTGGTACTTTGGAGTTTAGGGTTTTTCATTTCCCGAGCAGGAATAAAAAAGGCATCGATTGAACTACCTACTTACTTAAGTAGTTCAATTCACTGTTTGTTTAAAAAGCATTAGGATAACATAGTTTTACAAGTTTATAAATCAAACGAATCTAACATCACAATATTTTAGTTTAGAAATAGATAGACTCCAAATGGTCAACGAACGGTTGAGGCTGCACTGGTCCTAGACAAGAATTCTGAAAAGAAAAAACTAAAATTGAATATTTAACGACAGATAAAAATTTTTTAAATGAAAAAGGAATTCATTTATTTGGGAGTAAATCAAATTCAGACTTCTATAAATACTCGTACCTATAGAAATAAGGAATCAATATTGGTCTTGAACTCGCAGATTATCGATGAACCCCTCATTTCCGCTTCCGAAAACTCAACCAGCGATCACATCGATGAGTTATTTACCAAAAATGTATTATATAACAAAACAAATATGAACAAATTACAACATAGAAATAATTTTATAATAATAAACAATATTTTCAAAAAAACCCTTAAACATGGAAGATTATTGAGCTTCTGAAACTAAATCCATAAGAAATACAACGGTTCAGGCCGTTTCGGTTTCAGGCGGTTTGGTGCGGGGACAGTTCGGTCTCTTTTTAGAGCATGCTTATAGTCAAGTTTGCTTTTTTTTAATATGCTTGTGGACATGATGCGATGAATATGGATAAAATTGGAACGGCAGAACTTTGGATATTTGGCAAAACATTTTGCCAAACCAAAAATTCAAGAAAGTCTTTAATAGTTACTAGGAATTTGGATCCAGAGAAGACGGGTCTTCTTTTTAGCTTGTTCTTTATTAAGTTTATGGAAAAGAAAACTTGCTCGCAAAAATATGTTGACCCAAAGATCGTCAGCACACCAAAAGCCTTTTTTTTGTTTGGTCATAGATCGTAGCATTCCCAAATGCTATTCCGGGATCCAAGTATCTAAAATTAGTGTCTCAGGTGTGGGCATCTTTTTTAAAGGTGTCCACTTATACTGCAATACCAAACTACATTTCTGCTTTTCTAGCTCTTCCGAGTTACTACTTAGTTTCGTAAATTTCCAACTCTACAAATCTTTGTAGTGTTTTTCAATAAAAGTTGGTCAAAATTGAACTGGTCAAATCGTTTAGTAAAGTCATCCTTCATTGTTTTGATTATTCTTGTGAAGCAATGGAGTCGATAAATGCACTGTTCCATTCCGATAATTTCTTAAGGTTTTGAAATGTAATAATGGGCCCAACTCCATATCTTCGGCCAAAAGAAGCAGTTTATTTTCAAAACCAACAATTTTTTCCAGTAATGAAAATGCAGTGCTTCCTTTTCCTTGAAAAAAAAAGCTTTTGAAGCCATTTCAAATCTTCTTGCAATTCAGGATGATCAGTTTCTTTATTATTTAGGAACGTATTAATTTTATGCAGACATCAGGCAAAACACTTTAAAACATTGCCTCGTGAAAGCCATCGCACTTTATTATGCGATGGGTTTTATCCATTTTATCTGATAATAATAATCCATTAAATTGGCCGATGATAGAGGACTTTAGCTAAAATGCTGTTGGTAATTTTAATAACCAAGTTCATAACGTCAACTATATCAAAGATCTTCCTGGTGAATTATACAATAAAAAGAAAGGATTTCATGGTCAATTTTACTTTTTTTTTAGTTGAACTTCGAGAGCCATAATTGTCTCTTGAAAGAGCCGCGGTTTTGCCCACCCCCTAGACTTCTCATTTGTAATAATAACTCATTTGAGTTATTTGTAGAGTTTCTACATTTGTAGAGTTTCATGTTGTGTGTGCTTGGGCAAAAGCAAATTTAACCGAAGGCGAGACTAATGGTTATGAGAGGGGGGGGAGTAAATACATTTTAGGGTACAATGTTAGCGTACATTTTAATCTAATTTTTAAATGAATTAAGGTACATTTTTCAAATTCGCAAAATTTAACCGATTTTTACCCATTTAACCGTTTTTTGTGCTTTTGTGTTTGAGTCACACTTGAGAAGGGGGGCAGGGGTTGTGACGAATCTCACCGCACCTCTTATTTTGTAGGTCATAAAAGTAACTTTTTTTGGGTTGGTAAACTTTTTTGATCGGCAATAAATAAACCAAAAAAAGTACATGAGAAAGTGGCTTAAGGATAAAGGTAAACTCTTAAATGTGAGAAATCCAACTCAATTTACTTGATCTTAGCAAACTTAAGTCTTTTATAAATGGGGGGTATTCTCCCCAAACCCCCCGGTCACGGAGACCAACATTAGACAACACCAATATTAGAAAACCAAACTTACATCTTCCACCTTCTGAGTGGGGGGGGGGGGGCTTTCAGATCTTACTTGCGCTTAGCACACTTAAACCGTTTAACTTCGCGAATGCTTGGAGGGTATTCCATACCCCCCAAACTCCCCGTTCACTAAGACCAACATTAGACAACGCTAATATTGGAAAGCAAAACCTACATTTTCCACCGGGTAAAGGTAGCTACTAGGGTCCCGAAAATACAAATTTTACGATTGAAACCTCGATGTTTTCTGAAAGAGTATATATTAAATAAGAGAATTAACTATGACGGAATGCCTTAAATGCACCTGTTTTTTCAAAAATCGAATTTAAAAAATCTTGATTTTCACTGCAAATTTGAAGGTAAATCGCTCGTGATTGGTGAATCAAGGCATTCAGTTGACGGTACGTGTGTTCCTATACATAAGAGTGTAGCTGTTGACAAATTTGTCAGTAACTCGTACGCTAAGGTACGAATACGTTCTTTTTAGGACCAAAATTACTTCAGAAAAGGGTTACTTAAATTTAACGAACGGTAGTTACTTTTTCGCGTGGATCCTACTCGTGCCATGGTGGTTTTCGACAAACGACACTCAATTTAAAAATACCCCTAGGCCCGTGGATTAAGGAAAATGGTGGATCTTTGAGGGGTGAGACTCGTTTGAGTGGATTCAAAACGCAGAGTGGTTGTGCAAAGAAAAATCGACTTAAAGCACCCCTCGTTGCGCTCGGGCGCTTTAAGCCATTTTTCCTGCACATTTACTATTCGGAATGGTGGCACATTTAGTATTGAAAACCATGATTTTCACTCGACGTGTACTGCTAAAACATCCCAATGCAAGTGTCGCTCCGGTTATCCCCGCTCTGCGCAAAGCTAAGACCAGTTCAAACTACACGGACTGTCAATAGAATGCATTGATTCACCAATCCCAAGCGACTTTGCTTAAAATTTACTGTGAAAATCGAAATTTTTAAAATCAATTTTTGAAAAAACTGGTAGATTTAAGGTCTTCTGTCATAGTTAATTCTCTTATTTAATATTTGCTTATTCATAATTCATCGAGGTTTCAATCGTAAAATTTGTATTTTCGGGACCTCGTTAGCTACCTGCAACCTTTTTACCTTGTGAGTGGGGCGCGATTCAAATCTTACTTATGCTTAGCACACTTAAACCGTTTAACTTCGCTGATGCTTGGGGGGTATTCCATACCCGCCAAACCCTCCGGTCACGGAGACCAACATAGTGTAATTGTTTTGTCGTTGATTTTATTACATCTCGACCGTTTCAATTAGATAATCGTACATGTTGTAATTTTATGACCATTGAATCTGTTTGATGGAGAACCTCCCCAGTATCAGATAGTCAAAAGTTATATAAATTTTTAATATACTTAGGCCCGATTTTTTCATGTTTTTTATACGTCAAGTAGTTACTTGACGAATATTTTACTTGAAATTTTTTATGGTTGAGTAAAATAGTTGGGTCTTTTGGTTGCATTTGATGCTACTAGTATGCCAACTTTATCATGCTAATAACTTTACTAGCCAGTAAACTGAAAGGCTAAAAAGCTAAAGTAAAGAAATCGTCAAGTACATAACTACTTGACGTTTGACGAAACAAGACGAAACAAACTAATTGACGAAACATGAAAAGATTGGCCCTTAGTAAACTGTTTCAATAAAGTGTTGATAAAAATGATCAAAATTAGAAGAATCTTCCAGAATTTATTACTGATGTGATTGCTCGGCCTGTGATTTCACTCAGAAGGAATGCGACTATAGTACCTGCAGGCCAAGTTGTTCGGCCTGCGGCCTTACTGAGATTGTAACAAATCAGATACGTAAATCGTAAACTTGTTTTAGGTTAGTAAACTTTTTTGGTTGAAAATAAATGAACAAACCAAATCAATTTTGGAGGTGGAAGATGAGCTTTCTAACAACCTATTATATTGAATATGTCTGACTATTCAGGTTTAAGGTGGGCCACTCGATATAAATGGGGATTTTAGTGTTCTTTTATCACAAAGGTAACCTTAGCCCTCGGCTTCGCCTCGTGATAAACTGCCTCCTCGTGAAGAAATATTTTTTTTAAATAGTTTTAATCAAACAAAATCCCAAAAGCTAATTTATGTTGTTTTCAAGATTTTACATTCATTCCATCAAAACATTTTTGAATGTAATATTTTTTAAGTCCAGCAACTTTATATCCCTAGCTTTAAGAAAAATTTTGGATGGAAGCTTTTGAAAAAGGCACCTTATCTATAAAATTAATAATAATTATAATAAGAATTTTTAAGATCCTATATGTAACGCTCCAATCATGAGCCATTCATAATTTAAAAATAATATAAGTGCGGCCTTTAGGCCGCACAGCTTGGTTAATCTAGTACAGCAATATTTACCGTACTGACTTGACGGATTAACTTAAAATTTGAAAACCTTAAAAATATATGTTTTTATACTTAATACAAATCGAAATAATCCTCTGTGTTAGAAGGAAGTTTAAAAATTAATTTTTTTTTTATTGTATTACGATAATAATTATGATCTTATGCTATATGCTTTTGATTTTAGATTGGTAATAAATTAACCAATTACAGTTACCGAATAAAAATTATAATAAGCCGAGTGGACCAGCACCGAATAATTCGGCGCCGAAACAGACGGAATTGAATGGACTTGGCACCAAAATTATTGAACTTATTTATTAACCTTCTCAGTTTACAACTAATTAATACTCATTAATAATTTATTATATCGTGTATAGAACTAAAAATTTTAATTTAGAAATGTCTGAAATGGGTTATTAATTAGTAGTTTATAAGATGGTATAGCCATCCAATAAATTAAAAATTGTAATAAATTTGTGCCATCTGAGAGAAAAAAATTATTATCTTTCAGATCAAGTTTTGCCAACATTTATGTTACAAATAAAAGTTTGCTGCGGTATTATAAACCACAAATTATAATGTAAAATGTATTTGTGGTCTACAATAATTTTTTAATAACACGAGCACGAAAGAAAAAGTATAGAACAATAAATATAAATTATGCATACTCTTGTAAATTACTTAATGTAATTGTTACACATTAAAATAACAACAATATAAAGAATGAGTAACGTTTTTTGCACTTTGCAAATCATGTTTTTGTGAGTCGTATAATTTAATGTTTGTGTATGAATTAGCATAATTCTCCGTACATGGAACGACTCTATTAGATGAGTGTAATACGAAATAACTTTTTCTCTTCCATGATGGACTACTATAGGATGCTTTGACTCGCGCTAACGAACATAGAAATAAAGAAGCATTTCGTGGACAGTTGCAAATAATATTTTTCAAATACTTAGATAAGTCTTATTTAAGACACCGGGGCAACGCTAACGAAGTATGCAATTAAAGGAAGACCTGAAAATATATTACAGGTAGTAAACCGTTATATGTAGGTAAAACTATCAATTAGTATAAAACCATTGTTTATTACTATAAAATAAAACTAAATTGTTTGATAATTACAATTTAATGTTTTCCACTTGACAGTTTCAATCTGTAAAATTATTGTTGCGGTGTGTGTGAGCGAAGAACCAATCTATTGCTTTATGAGCGAGAAGTTTTATCCATGCAAATATATTTATACTATATGGCTGAAAAGATTGAGATAAATGAGTTGATTTGCTTAATGGAATGTCGATGACAAACTATAGCTGCTATTTTTCAGTAGGTTGCGTGAAATAGGTAAAATCGATCAATCAATTTATCCATAGATAAAATACTTCCTGCTGATCTACTAAACATATAAACTGCGGGACACTATTGTGAGAAAACCAGTCCGCTATAGTCTCATTAAAATTTGCAATACTATAAATATATTTACCAGTTTCTGTTGCAAAATACTTTTTGCACTAGCACAATGCCCGTTTAGCGCCGTACATATTTACATCAACATGAGCAAACACCTATTAAAATGCAATCCACATTCTTGTCCTGCATATCCATAAATTAACATCTAAACGTAAAGAAAATTTATGGGACCTCTTTTGTAATTACCAACAAAACTTATTACCAAAATTCGATTTTCAAAAAACCGTTTCGAATACTTCCATTCGGTGTTTTTAATTTGTTTTCTTATAACATGGATAATCTAATTGGAACAAATAAATTTATAACGGTTCAATCAAGAATTACCATTAGCCTTTATTCCCAGCTTTGAAACCTAAGAGGGATCTTGAACATTCTTTTCTGGGGTACTTCATCTGGCAACTAACCGTGCCAAAATCAATGGAAAGCTCAGAAAGGGGAAAAAGTTGGAAACTTTATATTTTTTTGAGGCCAAATGGCGTTCAAATTTTATATCTGGGAGTGCCTGTGTATATCACGACGCTGTGCATTAACCGGTTAATAAACCTTTATATAACTATTTACGTAAAGTGCACGTACCGTCAACAGAAAAAGTTTCGAAACTTGTCCATAGCTTAAACGCTTTATTTTAATGTTATCTATCAGATCCCGTCGAATTTTTGTAAATAACTATAATATTATAATATAACTTGGGTACCAGGTTATCGTACTCGAACTTTATTTATTTTTACATTTTAATTATAGGCATACAAGTTTTAAACGAATTTTAAACTAATAAATGATGATTTTTTATCATCGGATGTTTCTAGAAGGGGAGGGTCGAATATTGTGACCAATTGTGGCAAAAGGAGGTGATAGGTCAACAAAATGGAATAACATTGCGGAGTTATGCACTAAATATGATTTTACTAAGCGGACCTTATCATCTTCCGGAAATTTTTTGGAAAAAATAAATTCTACTCTAACTAAGTAAAAAATTTCATTCTGGTGGTCGGCCGTCTGAATTGGGCCTAATTTTAATTGATTTTCTGTCTTTGAGACGCTTTTGGATTTTTTTCAGAAGTTTTATTTTTTACATTCAAAATGATGCTAATATTAGTTTGTTTGTGGTAAATAAAAAAAATGACTTAACGCTACCGACTTGGATTTGTAGACAAATGGCTTTAGTAACTTTTTAAAATCTCTTCATTCGTCCTTTCTGTGATTATCTTTAGGGATGTTACTGATATAAATACATATAGACAGAGTGGTAGTAACGCAAAAACCTAGCCCAGAAGATCTTAAATTTATTATTAAAAGTCAATGAGATTTGATAGGTAACATTAAAGTGAAGCATTTAAGGTGAGGTTTAATTCCAAATATTTATTAGTTTGGCCAAAACTCGATTTTAAAGTTTACAATTTTACTCATAAATCGGTCTTAATGACCGTATTCTATTACTCGTCCGAGTGCATTTAGTTAGGCTTGAAACTGGTCTAGTACCTAGACCGTGGTAGCGTTAACATCGAGTTAATATCACGGTTTAGGCGTATTTTTACCCTTAAAATAGAGATTTACTAGTCAAGCTTAGGTTAGTGTTAGGAAACGATATTCTTTTTATTAGAGGTTTGTTAAAAGAGAGATCCACCGGTCGAACTTAGGTTAGCGTTAGGAAATGATTTTTTTTTATTGTAAGCTAGAAAAATCCAACTACTGAATTTAAAAAAAAATACACTGTTATAAAATGATTTACTTCTTAAATTTTGTACACTCATGCGCCACGGCTTGCTTAACCCAATCGAAAGTTTATCACACGTCGCGGTTATCGTGCGACCTTGCAAAATTTTACACAATTTATTTTGAAATAAATTCAAATTAATTCCTACGACTTTTGCAAAATTCATTTTGAAAGAAAAACGTTTTAACTTTTGTTACTAATTTTACTTTTTTCCACTCAAAAAAAATATACTGTAATGGAATGCCATATTTTATGAAATTTAAGTTTCCACAATTAAAATTTCATTTAGTAATAATTTTCGTTTTTGAATCTTTTTTGGAGTTTAATTGGACGAACGAATTGTAACCTGTTTGTTTTTCAATTTTGTACAGATGTAGGTACATGCAGAGATGGAATCTTTATGGTTGGGGAATTGTCCTAAAACCTGAAAGTTAAATAAATCAGAAATAGAAAAAACGTTGCAATTTAGTTTAATTTATTTTTCTAAAAAATTGTTCGTTTACTTACCTTTAATAAAATAAAGTGGTGCGAAGGTAGCATACGATCGTTGATACGTTTTTAAAATGTGAAGTGGTGTTCATAGTAATTTAAAACTTGGTGATTTTGAAATGTTAATTTGACATGAAGAATTTCAAATTTGGCTGGCGAATTGAACCAATTGGCGTAAGACACGATTTTCCAAAATCCAAAAAAGTTGACAGGAAGTGAGATTGGTGAGGGAGGTAGTTAGTTGCTGGATCGATGAGCGAGCAGGGAGTCGTCAACTCAACGACCTCGCATTGAATTTTCTAATGTCTGGAAAATTTATGAATTTTGCAATTAATTTTGCAGTAATTTTATGCAACTGAAAATTTAGTTATTTTGGATGCCATGAAGAATTTGTGTTATATAATTAATCATGAATTATGGAGAATTTAAGCAAGATTTACCTGTTCGTTGTAACATGAGGTCGTCCATTTTGTTAATTCGTGGATGCAGGATATTCGAAAGTCAATCTTCTATTTTTGAAGCCATCAGTTTGGTAATTACCATTTGAATTATTTATTCGCACTATTTCAACGATTGCAATTGATATTTCGATGAAATGCAAGCAACCATCTTTGAGGTTAATTACGTTCAATTTTAAAAAGTTGAATTTCAGCATGCGTGTGATAAACGGATTGTCGCACTTAATTAATTAAATTCACTAGTGGAACTATTATAATCACTAATTCGGTTTATTTGATTGAGAAGATTAATTTTTTTCACGTGTTTAAAATCGTAATGTATTGGGTGCGCGCGATGCATTTACTACTGACTGTTTGATAACCGGGTTTTTAAAGCTACCAACAATTTGAACTACCATATGCGGCGCCAGATTTAAAAATTAAAACAATTTTTTTATTTTGTGTACAATTTATTTCAGATATTTGTATAAATTTATTGAAACGTTTAATTATCTTACAAATTGTAGATAGTATTTTACAATTAAATGTGTAAATTTGTAGGGTAATTATTCATGATTTTTGATTTTCAACTGTGTTGATGGATTTTAACAAAGATTTCGTTTCATTTGATGTTTCAAGTTAATTATGAATACAAAATTCGTCAAATTAAATTATTATTCATTTCCTGCATTTTTGTTTTATTTTTAATTGTGGAAAATTTAAAAATCTCTCT
The DNA here is from genome assembly GCA_905340355.1 of Rhagonycha fulva. Lineage (NCBI taxonomy): Eukaryota > Metazoa > Arthropoda > Insecta > Coleoptera > Cantharidae > Rhagonycha > Rhagonycha fulva. Next base: position 46,400,750 of record HG996556.1, read on the forward strand.
TGAACTCACTCCTTGGGAGAGGCTCGAGTTGCAAACTCCGATCAAGACAGCACGGACCTTAAAGAGTTGTTCGTCAGAACACGACAATACATAATTTGTTAACCCTCTTTCAGCTTCACAAAACCCAGAGGCGTCGCATAAATTTTTAAAAATTTATAAAGTCTCAAAAGGTGCAATAAAAAAAAAATTCCAAATCTTCTTCATCTCAAAATAATACATTACATAAACTTTCATGAGGATGGGTTAAACTGCGGGGTTCTAACCTCACCGCATTACCCAATACAATATATTCGCTTGAATTTTGTTAATTTTTGGAAAAAATTAGAGCTTGTTTTCAATGGTTCTCAAAATTTTTGTTTTGCAATTGCTTTTTGGATCGTTTTCCATCAGCCTGTCACTGGAAAATTATTAAATTTATAGGCTCGGTTTTCGTAATATCCCCGACATAAAAAAACTTTTTTGGAGTAAAATGACCATACACAGAAAAAATGATTTGTTTTATGTTTACACAATATTGTGTTCTTGAAATTGTGCACTGCATAAACCTAATGGCAAGTAAAATGATAAATTTTAATTGATTAATTTCCAATAATAAGAACTACATCATTTCTAACTTTAATTCAGAAACCATCAATTGCAGTTTACATTAGTCAATATTTCATGTGTCAAACACAGAGCATCATTGTAGAGCTAGTCAGAAGAGTTAATGTTAAACTTTTAACGGTCTTTTAGAGTTAACCAAAAGGGTGGCCGAAAAGAAGAAATGGTAGCTGATTTACAATTGATGTTTTCTGAATTAAAGATGGAAATGGTGTAGTAAATTTAAAATAGACAGCTGACCTGACTGGAAGATTGTAAAATTTTTGGCAGAAGACCTAGCAATGAATTACCGTCATTAATACATTGGCACGTTTGTTTGAATATCAGATGATAAAATTAATTACATTGTAACTACCAGTGTACATAAGAGTCATTCCATTTGAAATCATCAAATCGGCAAAGGCAAACTCTGTGAGAATGTTCACAGAAAAAAATTTGGGCTAAAAATTTGTAAAATTATGCATATTTCAGGTACAAGTTCTCCCTAGATTGGTTACAGGTATAATATTGTGTTTAAAAAATGAAAACTGTTGAGTCCACATATTTATACCTGCATAAAACCCAAATGATACCTTTTTGTAGTACACCCTTTTTTCCTATTTTTCACCCAATATTATGTGGAAATAAAAATTTTTAATTTATAAATAAAAATAATTATAAATTTAAAAATATTATTCACACATTTTAATTTATATTAATTTTTCCTTTTTAAATTAAATAGGAACCTAAATAAATACTTACTCTTTTTCATAGGCCGACGTGGGATTCGAACTTGGTACCTCTGGCTTATGATGTAAACGTGGTATTCACTAGCCCATGAAGTTGATTTATTATAATTATTTTGTACACTTATCAGAAGTTTTGAGATCTTAAAAAATTCCATTTTTTATTCTGATTGTTTTATGAACATTTAAATCTAATTAAAATTACATTAAAATTGAATTAATTTTATAAAATTTTAACTTTCAGCAAACAGCATTAATAATTATCCAGTTTAAATTTTTAAAATAAAATTATAATCCACGTGTTAAAACTATTAATAACAATATTTACGGGGTAAATTAATAGTGGTGTAATCTAATAAGACAAAATGTCTCTAATAAGACAAAATGTAAAACGAAAAATTTTTGAATTGTACCGTTTAGCACTTATTCAAGAATAACTTTGCGTTTACAATTCGCATAATCTTAAGAACCGATTAAGATCACAACTATTGGGAGAATATACAATACAATTTTCCAGGTATAAAAGTTTGCATAATTCTAACAATCGCTGTACTTAGCAAAATACAATTTTAGGCTTCAAAAGTGCACAATTGCAACAGCCCAACATTGGGTGAATTTGCCACCAGCAATTTTTTTCTGTGTTCTTTAAGTTTCCAAAGATCAAAATACATAAGGATTTATATTCGCACGCGCCACTTCGAGTCTACACAAAATAAAGCAATTGAAAAGTCTTATTTTTGTGCTTTTGCAGTTTTAGCTGTAAAAATTTTTTTGTTAGAAATGTATAATACTCGACCGAGGTGTCATTTTACCGAAGTGGAAAAATAATGCCACTCTGCTTTTAAATAAAATCATCTTCGTGATGACATATACGTTAACAATTTTTTTTATATTTTTGTATTGTGTACATCTGCGAGAGGAGGAAATAACAAAATTTCAAATTTTTGTTTTTTATCGATCACGTCCAAGTGTTTCAAAGCCTGAATATACAAATTGTTAAAATTTCAAAAATTTCAAGCAAAGATTTTTTTTATAATAAGTTGACTGAACGAGTCGATTTTAATTTTTTACTTTCTTATGACATTATGTGCACTTTGATATCTGATGAGAATGATTAGACTTTTATATTCAACAGCGCAGACACTTGAAAATCACAAAAAAAATCAATTAAATACCACGTTATTTTTCAGATATATGAATTATGTAAATTTTTATTTAGAAACTACCATCTTTCAGCTTGAAAAAGTCAACTTGGTCGAGTAGACATCTTTAATTTTTCAATTGCTTTATTTTGTGGGGACCGGAAGTGGCGCGTGCAAGAATTAAATCTTTGTGGATTTTGGTTTTTAGAACCCTAAAAAATATTTCCACAAAGTTTAAAAGCAAAATCTAAAATTGTGTAGCAATAATTTTCATTCGATGATTTCATATGGAATGACTCATAAATGAAATAGTTGGTTTCCAAATATAAACTGTAAAATTATAACTCAATAAAATTAATTTGAGTTTATGTTAAATGCAGATAACTGATATATATAATTTAATGTACCTGAAACTAACAATAGTGACTTTACAACTGGATCAAATTCATTTAATATAAACCATTGAAATCGATGTATCCATGCTCGATGGATACAGCAATCCAAAAACTGGAATAAAAGCAATTGAAATTAAATAGCACCGCTGATAAAATTTCTATGCAAAGATTTTACAAGATTATTTAAAATACACCTAAAGTGAAACCATGTGGCATCGGACGTCATTGTAAACTATGGTTTGGAGCCATGAATTAAAACTCCAATTTTCTCATGTGTACCGGATAATGTAAAAGAAATATAGATAATTTTAACCACGACATAAATAATTTACGAACGACTTAAAATCGAACCCATGACCAAAGGTACCACAAACCACCTGTAAGTTTCATGATTGCTGGTGATACTACGAGTAACATAATTAAAAATCTTAACAGCCCTGACTTGAAGCTTTCTTTTTCTTGCAGGTTTAACAAGCGTCAAAATAAGCGCTTCCATTGTGTTAATTACTACAACATAAATTCCATTACACAACGACTGCTTTGTAAGTGCCACTGAATTTTGATTGTATCGATGTTCACAGTTGAACTGTCAATTCAGCTATAATTAATCAGTTAAGATGTGTGGTCACTCATAAGCATCGGAATTTAACTATAAAAACAAAACATTTCTACCAAACATAAATTTTTTATTGCTTTTATAATTTAACCTGTAACCAAATCTTTATCGACTTTTATTATTCACGTTAAATTATGTTTATAATTTGAGGTAATTTGGATTCTATTTTCTATATTATTTAAGTGATGCTAATAAAATAACACAATAAAATAAAAATAAATAAAATTTGGATTTTTATTGGCTGATTTTAACCATAGAAACGTCAATATCATATTAATTTCAAAAGCTTATGAAAAATGATATATAGTAAAAGTCAAAGTGTTATAGATTTATACCCTCCTAATGGACGTTCAATAACTCTAACGGTCTATCAAATTTTGAATTTTTTTTCTAAATTGGAAACCACATCTTGTTAGGTTTTATAACGTCAATTCCAATTAGTGTTTTTTATTTTGAATCCATAAACCCTTTATGGTCTTTTTAGACACCTATCGCGAATTTTTCTCAAGTTCTAGGTTCAATAAATTACTATTATTATTATTGCTTTTCTACAAATCGTGTTTGAATTATCAGGGAAAGTTTGATTTATTTGGCTACGCAGTGAGGCGTAAACTTCTTCTAATCAGGTCAAACCAGAATTATTGTTTTTTGGATCTATGGAATACCAAAATAATTTAGCTTTAATTTTAGCAAAAATTGTTAAGCTTTGCCTTTTTTTTAATCAATGTAATAATCCTTATAACTTAATTATAATTCGAAGGAAATAATGATGGTTTTATTTTTGTCAGGGAACACTTACCATAATTATACGATATATAACTGAAGATTAATATTAAATTATATACCTTGTTTAACAGTTAGTTGATAGCTGTAAGTAGTTTAACTCATTCATAATAATTTTGTCTAAGTTTACAGTGTTTGAAATATACGTTTGAATTTTTCAGCAGGTTAATTAATTGCGGGTTAATAATAACTTTCCTAATATAATTAGCTTAATAGGCTTCACCAAGAGAAAATAAAATTGGAAGTGAAAAATTGGCGCCATAAATCTGATGAACAAAAACAAAGAGAGACTAATTGGTGCATTTATTTTTGGTTCACTTTTGCAAAGCTTTGATTTTCGGTTTTCTTTGCGATGTGGGTGGGTGAAAGAGGTAGGTGCTAATGGGAAAAATTGTTATTAGGAAACGAGGATGATATCAATTTTACAAATTATAACTTAGAAAGGCTGTGTGGAATTGTAAATTTAAACAAGTCGACATGGAACATAACAAGTAAAGACCAATTTTGCATTATTTATGGCTGTGCAAGCACCACATCTTGCTAAACTCGGTAATCTCGATTCTAGCAGATAAATTACTTTGGCAAAATTTATTATTGCATGTCAAACTGGGAATAATAAATTTTGAAAAGTAATTAAAGGCGTAATTAAAAGTCATCTTCGTCGGATGAGGGGGGTATATTTTTTTTTGTAAAAGTGGCTTCTTCTTTACATGCACGTCGCTTAACGTTTATGGAAGAACCACGCAACGTTTTGTCACGAAATAGATAACCATCATTGCGATACCTTGCACATCAACTTTCCACCTAATTATCAGCAGAGTTGATTTGGCGACATAATTTAGCACAACAACACCTAAGCTGTCTCTTATCCGCATCTTTGATTAAATCTTTTAAAAGGGGTTGTTGTATATGAGACTCTTAATTGCCTTAATTAAATACCAAAAAGTTTAAACGCACACCACGACGATCACTTATCTGTGACATTTATCGTAGATCGAATCTAAAAGTGGACTGGTTTGATGCAATCTTGTGGCTGAGATTCACGACACATCGCTCGCCCTCGATTAATTAATTATTGCCCAATAGTGTGGAACCAGTTTCAGATTATCTATGTCTTATGATATCGTACCTTTTAAGGAATACATTTATTGTGGCCATTTTTCTCGACGACGATCTTTATAACACGATACACAATCCACATTAAAATAATTGTACAGAGTGATGACCCTACAAGCTGCAATACATTTGTAAAGTGGTTTTATCATTAGTCAAGTTTATACTACGACCATCTTAAAATTTTACTTAATTTGATTCAGCAATTACACCTCAATTTTGCTTAGGCTCGTGCGGAACGGCCAAAAACTCGGATAATACGGATTCGGTTCCATATTGTTTACATATTTTAGTAAATGCTGAATATTCGCATATATTGCAGTGTTTAAAAAAAACAAAAAGTTGCATGGCCTTCAGATAATATATGCAAAGGTAAGTTCAATAGACTTGACTTAAAAGAGCGAAATATATCTGAATTGCACATATGTTCGTTCGTCTATGGTTCTTTAAGGCCATTTAAAATATTTTGGGATATAAATCGTAAACGAAGTTGTTCTTGTCCATAATTAGTACTTCAAGAAGTTGTTCCGACTGTTATATTTGGAAGTTGTCAGCTTGTTCAATAAATTTGGACACAAAACTGACTACTCGATCTATCACTCGATGATAATCATCCATTAACTTTTTCCCTCCTGGAGTAATATTGGAGAGGATGAGGTGCTCATTCCACTAAATCCAAATAATTGCACTTATCTCCATTAATAAACTCTGTCACTACACACTGATGCAATAGCTGTTTATCTATTTATGTGACGTTTTGAACAGTCCTTTATTATCGTCGTGTTGCAGGAAAAGTCTAATTTTTGTTTTTGTTAACTCAAATGCAGTTATAAAAACGAACATAAGTGAGTTATGTCATAGAATTCTTTGTTGGCACGCGAACATTTATCTGGACAGGTAACGAACATGACAAGCCTGTCCAACTAACCGATCGATGATGTCTATTGTAGTCAATAAATTAAACACTCGAGCTTTTGCTTCTTTAACTACAAATCACGCAATCACTTATACATCGTTTGTTTATTTATTCATTAAAAAAATATATAAAAAACTATTTTCAATGACTCGTATTGTATTCATTTATATTTTGATAGATTATTTAATGTAAATTATGATAAAGTTGTTTATAAATGGAGGTACATTGATTGTTACGTAATAATAGGTAGTTTTCAGTTGTTATTAACATATTTTTGCAATAACGTTTTCAATTAACTACAAGAAGTTATTGCAATGATTAAATCAAATTTTAACACAAATGAGACTTAAACTTTGGAAATTTTGCTTTGAATGGAGCACAAAAATTGAAGTTCTATAATAGTAAATTTATTCAATTATCACTTTTTTTTTAATTTTGACAGGAAGTCGACCGATTACGAAGAGGACTATGCTAGCAGATAATCTAAAAATTAAATTGAAACCTTTTAAGTCTAACGTGATTTTAATAAGATCAGAACATGTACATACTTACAACTTATCGTTAAATTAGTAAAAAAAATTATTATTCTTATTATACTGTGGGTACAACATGAGATAACAATTTTATTTTCGTAACACTTCCTGATGTAACTTTACCGATATTTTAGTTCGCGTTACATCATTAATATTTTGGTAAAAATAATTAATGGTGTAAGTGATTGATAATAATAAGCTTCTAAAGCATCGATTAATAATTTTATATATGACCGTTCATTTGTAATTCCTAATTATGTTTTGATAATTTCCAAAAAAAACTGTAAATGATTTTTCCAACAAAATAACTTGAATTGCTTTTTTTAACTAATATAAAAATTATTATAAGTACAAAGCTGAGCTTTGTTTATTTTCTTAAATTTTACAATTACAATTCTAATTTATTCTATTTCAAAGCTTTTTTGGATCATGGATTGCATCTCCAGTCTATTATTTTTTCATTCTTTTATCGTCTTGGGATGATTAATCTTTACACTTATCAATTTTAAAACTCATTCATTCCATTGTTTTCCATTTCGTGCCAGGTCATCATTCAGTTTTCAATACGCCCTTCTAATTCATCAATCCGCTATAGTATGAGGGTTCATGCACCAAATCATTTTTTCCTTTGAAGTGCTTGTAGTAACAAGCAGCTCTTCCTCTTCTCTAAATTATTCCAAAGTTCTCCTTCCGTTGGGATTCCCGATTGAATCTTCATGAATTAATTTAATCATAACTTGGACTGCTTTAATTGTTAGGTCATTCCTTTACATCGTATTCCATTTCATCTGAATCTTCTTTCTATTTTTTTTTTCATTTACTTTTTGGATTTGTCAACCTCTTTTCTGTTTTCCAAATATTCCATCTTCTCATCTCGACTCTTCCGTAATTGATTTTTCTTTTTGTAAATAGCTTGTATATCTTTTCTTCATTTTTTCTAGACTTTAATTATTCTCACGCACTGTGCAGTACCTACTTCAGAAGCGTCTTAAAGTGGTAAACAAAATCAAAAGCTCAATTTAAAATTCATCATCGTCAAATCAAGCATACCTACATAGTACCTTAAAATCTGCTTTATCCGGCATTGAATTAATACGCTTTAAAAACCGGCGCAGTCCAAAATTTGATTTGACTCCGCTACGTAATCGGGACTATTTCATTTATTTATTACGTTACCTAACATATCATGAAATGTAAGCAAGGCACAACTAATGCAGGAACGAATGAGATTTCATTCTTTAATACCCCAATATTTAGGGCGAGCAACTTTTATTTCCAGCATCGAGAGCGCGGGATATTCGTGTATTATTTACTATTCAATAAAAAATTGAGTTAAAATATAATTGACAAAGTTTACTGGGGACATTTAAAAGTTGTAGCATAAAAACATTTAACCTCCTTTACTGGAGGGTATTCCATACCCCCCAGACCCCCCGGTTTGAAATCATGACATATTACTGCAGTATCAATTTAGAAGAGTTGTGATTTAATAAAATTAATAAAAGAGCATAATTTACCATGTTGGTCTTTGTTACCGGGGGGTTTGGGGGGGTATGGAATACCCTCCAAGCAAGAACGAAGTTTAGAGTTTGGGTTTCTCGACCACACGTAAAATCTGAATAAGCACCCCCTAAATTGCATAATTGAAATTCAACTTCTCTATAGCCTGTAGGTTTTGGATATTTACATAACATTGTTGCAGTTTCTTTAGTGCGATAAAATCCTCAAATTATTTGTTAACATTGAATAGTTTATAGAAAATATTTAATTTAAATTAAAGTAATTAACTGTTGCAAGAAAGCAGGGTTAGATGGGTCACCTTTTAGATGTATTGATTTTTCTCTATCTTATTATTATTATTACAATCTTTTACTTAACTTCACATTATCTTTGTTTATATTTGCTACAAATCTTGGAATCCAAGTTTGACCTGCTTTAACATACCTGAATGTCGTGAAATTTTCCACACGTGCGTAGTTCTTATGACAATACAATATTATTATCAATATCTCTGCGTAGATGGAGTTTAAAAGAAAAAGGTCAAGGTTATTAATATTTAGAAATAATTCAAAAGACGGAGCCAATGTTCAGAAACGAAAATCCGCCCGGTTCATTTATACGCACGTTCTCCTTCCACCTCTACTGCGTAGAAATTAGGCATAGTTTTTTTTTCTTACTTTGAATTATCTCTACAGTAGAATATGTGAATGTAACTGCAATGATGTGATTGCTGATTGAGTTACAGAGCGGAAATTCTGGGTTCAAATCGCGGACTTTACAAAACTTCTTAGCTCGGCCTTCCAGTGGAAGTGCGCGTGAGTTTATCTTGTCCTCCACCCAATAAAAATCCAATCCGTCTCTCATCGAATATCTGATAGCTGTTCTATCCAACTTCAAAACATTTTATTTTGAAAATCAAAATTTCGATTTTAGTTTTTAGTCGATTCATCCCCGCAGTCGTTACCAAGTTTTATTATAACTTAATTTCTTCTTAAATAAAAAAAAATGTCACATGACAATACAAGGATAAAGGATAATTTATAAATTTATTAGCACCACCTGGCGCACAGCTTTTACAGAATACAAATTAAAGCAGTGACGCTCAAACTGTCACATTAATTACTTAAATAGAATTAGAACATTAAAAGATAATTTTGATTTATTTTATCCATCAGCAAACTAAATTGATCAGCTTATTTTCAATTTAACTCGATTACCTTATAATTTATTTTATATGGTATGCGTAAACATAAATTATCGTGAGGTGGTTTTAGTGCTGAGGTTATTGGACTCGAAGTTTTATTTGTTTACTTAAAAGACAATTAAAAATATTTGAATTAAGCAAAAAAACGTTAAAAATATTTTAAATTTTTTTATGATTGTCAAATTATGGTCACGTATGGTCACATCGAGCATTCCAAATTTTAAATTTATGTGTGTTAAAGTGGGCGTCGGACGATAAATAATGGAAAAAATATTGTATTGTTTTTCTCAACGGAGTAAATCAAAATTTGATCGTAGCGTATTTTAGCTACCTGCTATTTGTATCGATTGTATTTATTAATGTTAATTATAAATTATTTAGCAACTGATACATCTATAAAAGCTTAAAGCTCCAGATTAATTTAGAAAAAATGACCGGCTGAGTAGCTCATATCGTTTTCCCTAAGGTAGTTTGACCAAACAAACGAGGTGGAACACATTAAACCCACGCTAAGTTCTTTGCATAGCTACCGCAATGTTTAACTATCATCGTACATCATAATTCCAACTGAGAATCTTATTGGAAGCACTTCAATATGCCCACTGGTATTATCTTCAAACGATTTGGTTTCTCGTACTTCAATTGCTTCCTTTATGAACTGTGATTTACTGGAATTTTATATTTGTGCCGGTAAAGCCAATAAAGCTTTCTTTTTTGTCTCATCCGAAAATGTATTTTTCCAATTCGTCGCGTCGAAGCTGTGAAAGGCAAGTGACCCTTTCAATTATTTAAGTATGAAGTTTAAAAAATCGTTTATATTGAATTGCAGAATTATTGTGAGAGTGTTGTGTAAATAATGATTGGTTTTACCATAAAAGACTCGACTAGTATGACAGCTTTTTTAGGCGCCAGAATCATCTTCATCGTACAATAAAACCACATTAACATTGTCATGTGAATTATTATTTACGTGCATATGAATTTTACAATGGTCAATATCATTAAGTGGTTTAGAAGTCTACTTACATATTTTACATCGCTTATCTATACTTTTAATTTTTGCAATGTAAATTTATATTTTATTTTAATTAACTATTGTCAGCAAAAGACCTGCTCATTGTTTTCGGATAATTGAGTTTCGGATTAATTAACACATATCTTTTATTTAATTTTATATTGTCTTGCAGATATTCTTAAAATATGGCTTCATTGTTTTTCATTCAAACCAATTGGTCACAAGTCAAACAATACTTTACCCTAAGATCAATGTAGGTGGTCTACAATTAAATATTATATCAGATTTATATTTAAAAATCTTTCAGTTCTATAATAACGTATAATCATATTTTCTCATGCATATTATTTAACAATAAAGCCAAAACGTTTTATTAATCCTTTTTTATGGGTTTTTCAAGTTATTATTTTTACTAGACAAATAAATCATAAATTGAAGAAAGCTAATTTAATTACTTTTTTTATTTACTTTATTTGTTTACCAAAATGAAAAGAATTATAATCATATTTTTATCATTCTGAAAATGCTTCCTAAAGACACGATTTTCTTTCCGAAAACTAAATATGGAAAGGTTAGTACCTTCTCGGTATACATCGTGCAAAAGAAAATCCCATATTTTCTAATTTCATGTATTTTATTTATTATAAGCCAGTCAAATTAGAATTTTAAATGGAACTAAATCAGGAGTCGATGAAATAAAAATAAAGAAAAGTCACAAATTTTCTACAAAAAAGTCCATTACGGCACATATCTAACTTTAATGGTTTAAACGAAATACAAGAAAGGATCCTGGGGCACGTCGATTTTGTTTAATTCAAATAAACATAATTCTAACAAAATTTTCCCAGTTTGAATAGAAAAATTTTTGAGATAATCACTGTCAAAGCTTCAAAAATTTCTTAAAATTTGGAGAAAATATTTCTAAAAAATGAAATGAAAATAAGAAAAACACTTTATTATCCTCTTCAAGAATATACAATTTGACGGTTTTGTACTAAGGAAAGTCTGCTCTATCCAAATCCGTGAGAACACTAAAGATTGTCATTTAAAATAAAATGTCCAAGAGGTCATTACAACAACAAAAAATTAAATTTGTTAAAAATATCTAGATATACAGTGTGTTCTCGAAAAGTGGTAACAGTGAATAATTCTTAAATATTACTAGATACAAAAAAAAGTTTAAATAGTTTTTTATTCAACTCCAAATTCTCTATTGGAAACTGACAAAGTATATTTTTTTATACTTTAAAATCAACCGGAAGTAAACATTAATTTTTTTTTCAATGGCAACATGTCTTTTTTTTAACATTTATGTAATATGCAATTTTTTCTCTATAAATACATATAAAATTTTCATAAGGTTATATAAAAAAAAATTCGAGAAAACACAAAATTTAAACAAACAATAATAATTTACTGATTATTTACACATAGGTATGTAGAGTGCCATGAAAAACAAAATATCACGACACCGAAAACGGTAACACCCCAATTCGCCGCCTATAAAATCGCCACTCCTCATTTCGCCGCCAAATTTTTTCCCATTTGGCCGCTTAGTACAATTCCATTTCGCCGCCTATAGAATCGCCGCTTCTTATTTTACCGCCACTTTTAATTTATTTAAAATAATAATTTAATTTTGATTTATAATAATATAGAAATATAATATATATAATATAGATAATATATTTATTTTATGTTTTTTAATTTTTAGTGGTTAAAATCTATTAATTACTACCTAATTAGTAGTAATTTTTTTAGGTTAATTAATTAATGTGCTCGGTTTAAAGTTCTCATAAATGCCAAGTTTCAACAGAATAAGTTCACAAGTGAAAAATCAGTAAATGAAAAATCAATCATCCCCTATTTACTACACTTACGGATGCAATTTTTCCTTATTTTCTACCCTTTCTACTCTAATGCGGTTAAATTTTAGAACACAACCGGTGGAATATCTTCAAATTTTATTTTAAATTTATTTATTTTATTTTAAAATGTAAGGCGGCGAAATGGGGTGTAATCCCGAAAACACAACATTTCATTTATCTGATACATTTTTCAAAACTGCCACCGTTTTGTTCAAGATATGATTCTAATTTTCGCAGAAGTTCTGGCGATTTGGTGATAATTGATAGATGCTAAATTAATTTTAGTTTTTAAATTTTTTAAATTTAAAGATAGATTTGCCTAAACTATCATTTTTAAATGACTCCATAAAAAGAGTCTAATGGTGTCATATCATAATAATGGTGTTTTGTTTTTCATAGCACTCTCTACATACGTATAATTAATAAATTATTATTTTGTTTAAATCTTGTGTTTTCTAGAATTTTTTCTTATATAACCTTATGAAAATTTTATATGTATTTATAGAGAAAAATTTGCAGATTACAAAAATGTTAAAAAAAACATGTTGCCATTTGAAAAAAAAATTTTATGTTTACTTCCGGTTGAATTTAAAGTATAAAAATATATACTTTGACAGTTTCACACTGTCAAATACAAACACACTGTATTTGAATTAAACAAAATTGACGTATCCTAGGATATGTTCTAAAACTTCATCACTTTTAATCATTTTGGTACGGAAAATTTGAATCATGAAGTTATTTTATAATAATCAAAACAGGAAAATAACGAATGTATGCTAAATCAATAGGTACAGTTTCTTGAATAACATTGTTTGCCCATTGAACAATTGACTACTGTTCACGGGTCTACGAATTTTCGGGTCACTCTTTTCGGTGGTCAAACTGACTTTCCGCAAAATCAAATAGAATTTATCCTAAATTTTAAAAACATTTGACAACAGTCAAACCACAGATTAGTATACAGATAGCCAACCCCATTGTTAAAATGGTTAACACATTTCTTACCTGAAACCATGTTAGTACTGGAGACGACTACCAGAGGCGCATTTCTGGGAGACATCACGACATTGAACTATGGTGGCTACTGGATACGTTTCATAGATGTCGTTTCTAAAATATTTCATGAAATCTCAAGTAGAAAATTTTATTTAGTTACGGCTTAAGGGTTTACTTTCTTTCAAGGCATGATACTACAACGGCATAATGTATGTATAATTAATGTTCTGCTTAAGATTTTATGAAATATTTTAGAAACGACATCTATGAAGCGTATCCAGTAGCCACCATAGTTCAATGTCGTGATGTCTCCCAGAAATGCGCCTTCTGGTAGTCGTCTCCAGTACTAACATGGTTTCATTGTTAAAATGTGTTAACCATTTTAACAATGGGGTTGGCTATCTGTAGTGGTCAAACCAATACTTTCAAAATTCTAACTTTATTTTTTTAAAATGGACTTCTTTTATCTTATAGCTTTTTGATAATTTTTTACCAAAATTTGAACTCTACGGACCAAATTACGTCCCCTACGATGAAAAAAAGCACTATAAAGTTTTAGTCGCTTTTTGCCAAAACGGTAGATTAGCCCCTTTGAATTTTTTTCATCCCAAAAATTAAGTATTGGAAAAGCCTCTAATTTTTGACGTATTCTTATGTATTTTGATGAGAAAATTCGTTTGACGCAGTTTATTTTGGGCTAACAATGAAAGTTACACCTTTACGGTCTCATTCAAGTTGTAAAAATCGAATTTTTGATATTCACTTATTTCAACGATTTGAACCATTTCCCTTGCTTTCCGAAAGCTGAAAATGCAAAATTTGAACTCTATGGACTAAATTACGTCTCCTACGATGAAAAAAAAAGCACTATAAAATTTTAGTTGTCTTTTGCCTCTTTGAATTTTTTTCAACCCTAAAATTAAGTATTGGAGAACTCACTAATTTTTGACGTATTCTTATGTATTTTGATGAGAAAATTCGACTGGTGCAGTTTATTTTGGGCTAACAATGAAAATTACACCTTAACGGTCTCATTCCAGTTGTAGAAATCGAATTTTCGATATTCACTTATTTTTTCATCCCAAAAATTAAGTATAGAAAACCCCACTCATTTTTGACGTATTCTTATGTATTTTGATGAGAAAATTCGTCTGACGCAGTTTATTTTAGGCTAACGATGAAAATTACACCTTTACGGTCTTATTCAAGTTGTAGAAATCGAATTTTTGATATTCACTTATTTCAGAGATTTTGAACCATTTCCCTTGCTTTCCGAAAGCTGAACATGCAAAATTTGAACTCTACGGACAAAATTACGTCCCCTACAATGAAAAAATCGCTATAAAATTTTAGTCGCGTTTTGCAAAATCGGTAGATTAACCCCTTTGAATTTTGTTTCAATTCAAAAATTAAGTATTGGAAAACCCACTAATTTTTGACATATTCTTATGGATTTGGATGAGAAAGTTCGACTGACGCAGTTTATTTTGGGCTAACAATGAAAATTACACATTTACGGTCTCATTCAAGTTGTAGAAATCGAATTTTCGATATTCACTTACTTCAACGATTTTGAACCATTTCCCGTGCTTTCCAAAGCTGAAAATGCAAAATTTGAACTCTATTGACCAAATTACGTCCCCTACGACAAAAAACAAGCACTATAAAATTTTTGTCGCGTTTTGCAAAAACGGTAGATTAACCCATTTGAATTTTTTTTAACTCTAAAATTAAGTATTGGAAAACTCACTCATTTTTGACGTATTCTTATGTATTTTGATGAGAAAATTCGTCTGACGAAGTTTATTTTAGGCTAACAATGAAAATTACACCTTTACGGTCTCATTCAAGTTCTAGAAATCGAATTTTCGATATTCACTTATATCAGCGATTTTGAACCATTTCCCTTGCTTTTCCGAAAGCTGAAAATGCAAAATTTGAACACTACGGACTAAATTACGCCCGCTAAGATAAAAAATGCACTATAGAATTTTAGTCGTGTTTTGCAAAAACGGTAGATTAATCCTTTTGAATTTTGTTTCAATTCAAAAATTAAGTATTGGAAAACCTACTAATTTTTTACGTAGTCTTATGTATTTTGATGAGAAAATTCGTCTGACGCAGTTTATTTTGAGCTAACAATGAAAATTACACTTGTATGGTGACATAAAAGCAAAAACCTCATTTTTTTATTTTGATTTTTTGAGCCCCCTAATTACATTTGGTGATTCGCTAAACTTCCATAATATCTTTAGGACGGTTTTTAATACGTGGGGTAGTTTGGCGTACCCGCCCCTTCCCAGAAAATAATCAGGATGCTCATATGAGGATCTGTGGCGTACCTTCCAAGCCAATAATTAAAAAAAAAATGGTGCTTCAATGACAGAAAGACCACTTTCATGTTTGGTTTCAACAGGATGGAGATACAGCCACAATGCAACTTTTTGGAAATATTTCTTTGAATAAATTATCTCTAAAATATTGGTAGATAAAAATGATTTTTAAATTACTACATTTACACTACATGGAATCTGAACCACGGCACAATAAATAATCCGGAAGTGACTAAGGCTCGAACTCATGACGTTCAGGTCCGAAGTTCAACACTTTTGGTCCTACACCAATCTACTTGTTTAATTTCTGAAGTAGATTGATTGGTTCATCTGAGAAAGAATAAATCGCGTTAATTGTCGGGAATAAGAACAGGATTTTTTATTTTATTTATTTAATATAATAAAAACAAAAAACCTTTAAATTTAACTAGAACTCAAAATAACTCAAAATTATAGTGATCATTAATTTTAATATTAAATGGTATTTTCGCAGATTTACTCTCGGCGGTTTTCCATTGCCTTCCGAGAGAAGAGGGTCATAATAAAGTCGTATAAATTTTGTGGCCGGGTTGGGGATCGAACTTCTGGCCTAGAGTCCGATCCTTAGCCCTCTCAGCTAGATCATTCAATTATTGCCAATGTAAAAATAGTTACAGTGCGGCCTTCAGGCCGCACAAGCTGTGTAATCTAGTTTTTTTAAATAATTTCTACAGTAATTTATTAATTAAATGCCTACTATACTAAATACTATCTGTATTTTTAAACTTTTCTGATAGTTTTTAATAATTGAACGAACATTTGCACCACGAAGGCGGCCTTAGGCCACCTTCATTCGATTTGAATGATTTTTTTTGGATTTCTAATACCATAAACTAAAAAGTTTACCCATTAAAAATTACCGCTGATCAAAAACGATGATCTTGTAAATATTCCGAAGTTAATAGAATTTTGACAGATTGTTTGGGAGTACTCTAGGATGTCTATCCTAAGTTTTTAACCTCGAAGACTCTGTGCTAACTTAGGGGAGGGGGTAAACTAATGTTTTGTAAACTAAGCATATTTTGGCTACCATAGTTCATTACAAAGTTGTAGAGCACGGAATTTACTAATATTTGCTTGGTAAAGCAAATTTTTAAACCCAATATTAACCGAGATATAATCGCTCAAAGTTAGACAAAGTTTTTCAAAATGTAAAAGAATGACCAAAAAACAAAAGTTTTGCTCCTATAACTATTTATTTCCATCATTTCTATGTAAATTATATTAACCACCTCATTAATATGAACATCTTAAAACATCTATGACTACCCTCCCCTCACCCCTTCGCCTTTCATTTCTCCGAATGCGAAGATGCCTCATTTTAATGTAAGAAATGTTAATTAATATGAAACATTGAGAAAAACCTTCGTTTTTTGTCTATTTTTTTACATTTTAAGAAACTTCGTCTAACTTAACTTGGCTGTGTCTTGATTAATATTAGGTTTAAAAATTTGATTTACCCACCAAATTTTAGCAAATGTGCTGCTCTATAACTTTATAATAAACTATGGTACTCAAAATATACTCAGTTTACGAGATATAAGCAAAAAACTGAAAAAAGTCCAAATATTTTGAGGTTTCTGCGCTCCCCCTAAGCTAGCATTTTTAAGGTCAAAAACTTAGAATAGACTTTTCAGAGTACCCCCAAACAACCTGTCAAAATTCCATTAGCTTTGCATTAGCAAATTGAAAAAATTCAAAAACATCCAAATCCATTCACTATAACTGAGTTTCGAGGTATAAACCTAATTACACTGGACTAATAAGTTAATCTGCTAGTAAAAGAAAAACGTATTTCGAAAAATCTTAAATTTTATAAATTCAAGCAATTTCACAAAC
This sequence comes from Rhagonycha fulva, assembly GCA_905340355.1. Lineage (NCBI taxonomy): Eukaryota > Metazoa > Arthropoda > Insecta > Coleoptera > Cantharidae > Rhagonycha > Rhagonycha fulva. The sequence goes on from HG996556.1 coordinate 46,418,370, forward strand.
TGGATTTATGAATATCAGATTATTCTATTTTAATAAAAACTTTTTTTTACTTTGAAAAGAAATAATTTTTTGGTTCATAAAAATAAACATGAAAAAACCTACCTAAATCATCTGAGTTTCCGAAAATGGTCGAAATTTTTGGAAATTATTGGAAAGCACATATTTTTGAAAAGCCTTTTTTGTTAGGATTTATGACGAAAATTATACAGAAATAAGGAATGTTTAAAGTTTGTAAATTATCCTGGCAGCATCGACCGAAAGAGAAAATCCATCATAGCTGAATTATCACCTGAGAAATTGGTCGAGCAATTAAATCACAAGTGAGTTTTGAAAACATCGATTAATCAATTTTGGTAGTAATTTTTTGATATAAAATTTCTAACCACCAAAATTTGAAATATTAATGTGACAAATTCAAATCTTTTCTTATTTGTTACAAATTGCCTGTTATAAATGTGACCAACTCAGTTGGAGTCCGCCTCTTGCTGCTCATCATGTTTTCTATTACCGTTGTTAAAGCTGGCCCGTGCTAAGCACAAGCTTCAAGTTATCCCACGCAATTCAACATCAAAATGAAACAAACCCACCGGAAATACATAACACGAGTACTTTAATTTTAAAATGTGCATAACATTAACTCGAAGAAATTAACGATTTCTAGCACAATTTTGGACAGTCATTCTATTTCTTCTTTTATTATTCGATAAAAATGACACAACATAATGATGGTGTTGTATTTTCTTCTGATACATTACCATATGGCTGGATGTAGCCTTGAAAACATGAACCAAGCGGACATCAAAGCTTAGCTGTCACTTTGAAAAAGCATCAATTAAATTGACTAAACATCGAATCAAAATTTTTATTAGATTCATTATTGAACTGAAGACTATCTGATGTTATTGTTCTTGTCATCCACTCGTCTATTGTGACTGAATAATGGAATAACATGTATGCTTTCAACGCGGTCTGTTGGGTGTTCTGCTATCGGTGTTAAGCATCACTTTTCTTAGATTGTAAGCCTGTTTGGACCAACACATCAGTCAGAAAGATAGACAGAATAAATGGACCCAAACCGCACTTCGTTATGAACGTATCGTTTATTTAGTTCAGACAACATAAAAAACAACATCGATGAAATGGTAGGTAGGTACTATAAAGCTTCAGATAATCTGCACACCACAGTCGTCCTTTATGATCAAGCAGTTTTGCATCTCGATATGCATACACGGGAAACACGTTTAACATGATGCATCTCGTTCCACTCCAAAATTTGGATTTCTTAATTATTTTGCTTAATTAATTCAAAACTTGTGACATTTCCAAAACGATAAGTTATGGAACGAATCTTCCGTAAAGATCCGAAAAACCACCCATGTGGTTAATTTTATTATGGTTACTTGGTAGGTGGTAACAAAATATCCATTAGTAATTAATTTATCCGTCAAATAGAAATATTTACTGCCGCATATTGTTTCATATTCTACATAAAAGCCAAGTATATCTATCATTACATCTACAAAAACTGGAAGCTGACGTCCTTCGATAATAATTTGTTTAGAAGCCAAGCGAGTTTTATTGTTTACTATACATTGCCCCATCAAAATGATTGAGCAATATTACTGAACGTAATATAATAATGTCAAAAAATTTATATGGAAATTTAATACCCGTATCTTGGGTCTTAGGACTAGGATAATGCTCGTGCCATTTTACCACCTACGGATTTACACTGGTTGATTGTTGAATAACCGTACCACCAGTTTGGATACGTCGACCCACAGCAACGCGTAAACTACACTCAATTAATTAAACGTATTGCTATAAGTTTTTAAATTGGTCTTATGCGATCGTAATTCATGTTAAAATATAGGTCGTTTTAAAGACTGGAATTAATCTAGTTACGGTCATCTGTCTGACCTTGCTGCCCAGTATGTTAGTTAAATGGATTTAAAGTGAGATCACCTTGAGGAAGTATCTTTTGATTACATTTTTTGGAACTGATTTTGGAAGATTTTTGCATTCCTCATCTCTTGAATCAAAGTTATCATGCTAGATCCATTTGGGAAAAATTTTGTTCGTTTGGCATCGATGGCTAAGACATATTTTTTGTTAACATTTTTTGTTAGAATAAACCAACGCCAATAATTTTAAAATATTTTATCTTTCTTTCAGGCACAGCATGCAGCCAGAATTGACAACCACGATAGCTTTTGAAAACGGACAACTCGAATTCGGAAGATGTTGTTGCAAAATATTAAGGTACAAAACAAATTCATTCATTCTTCATAAATTAAAAGCAAAAAAATACTGCCAAGCCGGCAATCCAGTGATGGTTTCTATATTACCGTCGGAGAAGTTTTTTTTCCAAGGGGTTGCAGAATGAGAGTATCTCGTGATCCACACTTTGTTATGTCATCATGTATTGACAAGCTGCAAATTCTGTTGAAGAAACCAAGTCTTTTTTTGTAAATGTTAGGGCCCATAGGGGCCAATGGAGGCACCGAGATTGCAATTACATGCTGACAAATATTTTTATTCCATAACCAGATAGTTTTCCGCACTTTTATTGGATGCAAAACGTCATCTCCACTTCAGTGGATTTTTAGAATAATAATCGTTACTTTTATTTTATCGTGTATAAATGAGAGTGGCGGACAGCGATGGTAAAACAAATTGTTTTAAAACAGTTGTTAGGGTAATTTTGATCAGCGTCTGGGGGTTAACATTGAACAAATTTCGATTACAATTTCATTTACTTTTAGGAGTAATAAAACTGCAATTTAGTTCAAAATTCTGAAGCTATGTAGAAAAGCTAACATGAAACGTGTAAATATAAAAGAAATTGTGGAAAATTAGTAATCATTAAGGGGGTTGTTTTTAGGGGATAAGTAATAAAAACTAAAAAACATGAAATTTACAGAATATAGCAGAAATAGTGAAAAAATTCTAAACAGAAATTTTTTAAACCATTTTCTCTGATTATTTTCTCCTTATCTTTTTCGCAATTTATGCAAAATTTATATGTCAAGTATATTTTCTTTTTTTAAATTGTAGTAGTGCTGAAAACAAAAGATACTCAAGTTTGAAGTTAAATGGCGATCACAGCATGTCCAACCTAATTACTAATTTCAAAATTGAATTTTAAATTTTCCAGTTTATTTATTTTTATCTTTATTATGTTTTTTATTTACGGTTAGCGATGTAACAATTACTTTATTTTTATTCAAAAGATGTTGAAATAATTAGTTGATTTAATATTATAATCTAGGTCTAACGTAGCCAAAATTTTATCGACACACGTCAGGCGCTAATACAAGGGGGGCAATGGGTGCAACTGATCCGTTGACTCACGACCCAAGGACTTTATTTTGATCAAATTACGATTTTTGATCAATTTTTCTCGAATTTTCTGGAAGATAGGTAAAATCACATAAAAATTTCCCTACCACCTAAACAAAATCCTGGATCAGGATTTACAATTTTAAGTAGAAATTTGACCTTTTATCCTGTTTTTACGGGAAGTTTTAAAATTTTTCTTAGAAATTATGGTGGTTGAGGGTGTAAATAACAAATATAAACAAAAAAATGTGAGTTAGATAGAGCCAAAGCTGTAAAAATAATATGCGCGTACTGTATTGGCTTTTGCCAAAACTTTCAATTTAAAATAAAATGTTTAGTTTCATGTTGTCTCTTGCACAAGTAATCATCAGCTGCGGTATGTTCAGCTCTTTAATAAACCTTGTTCTACTGAATTTGCATTTACCATCAACAGAATGAGGCAACTGGGAGGTTTTTACGTGCATAATCAAAACTTTAAAATCGATTTTTTCCCCTAAATTAATCGATATTTCACTTTCATCCGTAGCTTAAGCTGTTATAGTGAATGGATTTGAATGATTTTTTTTTTGATTTTTAATACCATAAACTAAAACGTTTACCCATTAGAAATTACCGCTGTTTTGAAAATCCTTAAATTTAAAAAACAAATCAAAATTTAATAAATAAATTATCCCCATCTTGGTGCAAGGTTTGTAGAATAGACGCTAAAATGCAAATTTTACGATTGAAACCTCGATGAATTCTGAAAAAGCATATTTTAAATAAGAGAATTAGGTGAGGAAGATGGCCTTAAAACGAACCACAGTTTTTTTTTTAATTGATTTTAAAAACTTCGATTTTCATAGAAATTTTCAAGTTTAGTCGCTCAGGATTGGTGAATCAATGCATTCTATTGACAGTCCGTGTAGTTTGAACTGGTGCGCAGGGCGACGATAACCAGGGTCACAGCCGAGGCGTTTACTCAATGTCTCGGCACCGACCTAGATCAGTTCTTAAGTGGAGGTGCTGCGGGAATGTATGGTAGAAAACTTTTTTCAACCGTACAATCCCACTTCTTTTTTGCGACCGTGTCGCCTTTTTTTTCGACAGACCGTTTTGGGCTCCACGACGCTACGTTCTCAGGGGTTACTGTTGCTTCGGCCGTCTAACTCTCAAATCATTCATCAAAGGTTGATTATCGCCTCGCGCGGGTCAACACTCTACTTTGAAACGATACAAGGCTCTATGCTCGCTTAAGTATTTCATACTCTTAATCATCGACGCGATGTTCTCAGATGTTGAAAGAGGTAATGGAGGCTTTTCCTCCAAACAAACTCTGTTCACAAAGTGATGCTATGCTATGCGACGATAACCGGAGCGACACTTTAATCGGGATGCTTCAACAGTGCACTTAGAGCGAACATCATATGGTTTTCAATAGTAAATGTGCAGGAAAAATGGCTTAAAGCGCCCGAGCGCAGCGAGGAGTGCTTTAAGTCAATTTTTCCTTGCACAACCACTCTGCTTTTAGAATCCACGCAAACGACTTTCACCCCTCAAAGATCCACCTTTTTCCTTAATCCACGGGCCTAGGGGTATTTTTATAATGAGTGTCGTTTTTATCAAAATTGACCCTCAGCACCCTTCGGGCGCTTCGGGCCGTTTCGATGAAAACCACCATGGCACGAGTAGGATCCACGCAAAAAAGTAATCATCAGCGGGGCTCTTATGCATAACAGTGCACGGACGGAGCACAGAATGCATTGATTCACCAATCACGAGCGACTAAACTTGAAAATTGCTATGAAAATTGAAGTTTTTAAAATCGATTTTTGAAAAAACTAGTGGTTTTAAGGCATTCTTCCTCACCTAATTCTCCTATTTAAAATATGCTCTTTCAGAATTAATCGAGGTTTCAATCGTAAAATTTTTATTTTAGCGTCTATTCTACAAACCTTTCCCCTTGCTAAAATTTGGTTGGTAAATCGTATTTTTAAATCAATATTAACCGAGATACAGCCGAATAAAGTTATACAAAGTTTTTCAAAATGTAAAAAAAACGCCCGAAAAGCGAAGGTTTTGCCCCTATAACTATTTATTACTATCATTTACATGTTAATTATGTTAATCACTTATTAATATACACATCTTGAAACATCTATGACCACCCTCTCCCCACCCATCCCTCTCTCATTCCACAAACGTAAATATCCTTCATTTTAATGTTGGAAATGCCAATTAATATGAGGCATCTTCCTGTTTGTAAGAGGGGGGTAAGGGGGAGGAGAGCCGTAGTTGTTCCAAGATGTTCATATTAATGAATAATTAACATAATTAACATGGAAATGATGGTAAAAAATAGTTATAGGGACGAAACCTTCGTTTTTTGTCTATTTTTGTACATTTTTAGAAACTTTGTTTAACTTTGATTGGCTGTATCTCGGTTAATATTGAGTCTAGAAATTCAGTTTACCAACCAAATTTTAGCAAACACACTGCTCTACAACTTTGTAATGAACTATGGTGCCTAAAATATGCCCCGCTTAAGAGATATAAGCAAAAAACTGAAAAAAGTCATAAAATTTTGAGGTTTTTGGCTTCCCCTCTTAATTGCTACTCTGGACTATAAACATTTCATTTTATTGTCATCTATCAGATCCCATTGAGTTCTCAGTATCATCTTTGTACTCCTTACTACTGACACCTTTTAATTTTTTTTCCTTCTGATCACAAGTTTTCGATATAATTTTGCCCCAGAATAATTCTCGCCCTAAACACCTCACCATTAAGATTATTTCTAACTTACATTTTTTACAGAAATGTTAGAACTTTGTCAATTCTGAAATCTATAAAAAATTGGGCATTTCTTTGCACTAGCAAAAATAGCATTTTTAAGATAAGCCTTAAATCAGTGACAAGAAAAATGTTTTGTATTTCTCAATTTTTACACTATATTGACCAAACTTTTGGTACAACTATAAATAATGATTGTAATATTGTAAAACCTGTATAAGTCGAAACCTCTTAGGACCCAAAAAATGTTCGTTTTAAGCAGGTTTTGGCTTAAGCAGACACGTTTATGTTACTTTTATAAATTTGAGTTTAGACAATATTTTAACTTTTGGAATGTCTGGGTTAGGTACACAGGTTTTACTGAATTACAATTGTGATTTGACCCCACCTCTAGGATCACAGAAAATATCACGACAATATATTTTCCACGAGCCATGGGTACATTATCTGCTTGCAAAAATATAATTTTTGCAAAATTTTAAATCTTGGGTAGCGTTCGTGTTGGGAAGCTTACAGGCTATTTAGTCTCAGCACTTTTACTTGTGGGCTATTGGTGTAAATCTCGGTGTAAATCATTTGTATCAAATCTGCTTTAATCTATCAAATACAAATCTATTGTATCTGCTTCTTCTGTTCTCGTCCTGTAACTTGCTGGTATTATATCTATCCATTCTCTCTGACTTGTTCTTCTTGGTTTTTTTGGATCCAACTGTTTTACAATTTTAATTTCTTCTGCAACTTTTTAAGTTTCTTATGCAGTATTCATATACTTTCTCTCCACCAATACTTGATCAATTTGGTAAATAATCTTACCATCCAAGGACATCGTTGTCCTTGTGTCATTTTCTACGGTGTGATAATAGAAGACTTGAAGTTCCCAGCGGTGCTAGTTTTTTTGAGTTCCACCTTTAATAAAATTATGTAAATATTAAAATATAAACGAGATGCTTTATAAACAGGAGCAAAATTATTTCCAATTTCATGTTCATTTTCTAAATAACGCATAAATTTAATTTTATTACTTAATGATCAAGATAAAAGTTTGTAAACGTTTTATTCAATTTGAGAGCGTAGTTTTTGTGATCTTATCATGCTAATATTTAATAAGTACACGACCGTTAAAAGACTTCAGAGGTGTCTTAACATGGATCGTGGTTAAACTTTCTATAATTTATTAACGGTAGCCAATATGAGATATCTACAAGTAGTAGACCCATTAAATTGAGATGCATTATTACAAAAACCTATTAAATATTATAATTTGTAATACATAGTTTACTACAATTAATGACATAATTTCATTATAAATTAATTACCAGACCAAACCTTATTTACTATATTATAAAATTGGGTTTAACCATATGGTTTACTTTCTCTTCCATTAAACCAACCACAAAAGTTCCAAAACCAATTACTCCGAGGCGCCTTTTTAATTCTCTAATAATACAATATCTTCCAATAATTTGCAGGTTAAAAGCAATCATTAACAGAAGATGTTGATTATCTTCACGAATTTTATACATTCGAAATATTTAAATTTGGTTGCAAAACCAAATCGACCGTAAACAAACTTTTAAAATAATTTCCGAAAAAAATATTTGTTCGTACTAATAATATACGTGTAACCCATAATTTTAACATTTAAATGGGAAGCCATTGCTAGGAGTGAGCTGAGTATAGGTACCAAAAGATGTATTACTTTTTGCCTTGAGCACTTCGAGCTTTTTCAATCCAAATGATGACTTGATTTACAAACAAAACAGCTCCACTTAATTATTATAAACAATTCCTACAATTTTAATTACATTTTTGTTTTTAATAATCTCCAGATAGTTAAACAATGTTTTATTATAATAAGTACGAGAGTAATAAAGATAGCAGAAAATTGTTCAACTGTGTCTATACATAAATGCTTGCAATTCAAATGTCATTTCAGCAATAATTGATAACGTTATTAGAAAATACAAATTAATTTATTGGATTTTAAAAATCTAAAACAATGGCGCGATTATATTTTTTTAATAATAAAAAATTATATTCAATTGTGTTATCATAATAAATTTATATTAAAAAATCCGACATACCTGAATTCCATTTGCTTGCATTAAATAAAACAAGTTTTAATTTTTAAATAATTACACGCTTTTATCAAATTTTCATATCATAAATTTCGTTTTTCTCGTCTATGACTTGTTTCTGTTTGAGACCGAAAATTTATTTAATTTAGTTTTATATTAAAAGAATAATAAATACATGTAAATATCATCTTCAAGTCAAATTAAGTACAGTAATTGCAAATTAACTCACGTCAGCTGCAATTTATCACAGCTTTTATTTCAGTTCGTTCCAGTGCGTCTTGAATGTTTTTAGTTGGTACCGAAATGTAACTGTGCAAATACCGACCACCATATGCTAATAAATAACTACAGCCGTAGCCGAGGCCGTAGCTAATCCAACTAATTCAAAAAAAGCTGTAAAGTAAATGGGGAAATTAGCTGACAAAATCATCCAGAAAAATTCTCCATTATAAAACCTCATCCATTATGATTCAATAATTCTGGACGTTAAATACTAAATTCTAATTGTTAAAGGATTGTTTTTTAGGGGAACAACAAAAAATAAAATATTTTGTTTGAATATTCTGAAACTATCTAAACCTGCGGTAGAGTAAAAGTTATAAAAAAATTCTAAGGCTTGTAAAACGACTTTTTACGACTAAAATGCCACTGTATTACAGAACTAAAAATGTGACCCCTGTGACTATTCCAAAATATCGCTTGTTGACTACTTAAATACAAATTTTTTTGGAGGAAAAAATTTGATTTTATTCAGTGACATCTTATCAAAATAAGTCGTTTTTGAACATAGTTTGACATTTTTGATGAAAAAAGGATCGATTAAAATTTGATGCACGAAAGAAAAGGTGAAGGAGAAATAGATTTAAATTTAGAATAGAAATGGATGGTTGGTCTATAAAAACCATGGAACTATAAATTTAATTACCCGGACAAGTTTGCTCAAAGTAGTAACAATTTTGTTTTTATAACGCGAGATTTGTGTATCTCACCTTGTTGCAAATGCACCCCTCCTGTCAAAATACCACGAGCCGCTATTGCTCAATGAATATTTTAAAATAATTTGTGTATCGAGGAGAACTTCTTGGCAGGCTTGTTTGGTGTTACCCTTGTCATCAAGATTCAGCTGGATCATTAATATAAATCTCTTAACATTTGAGTTATTAATAATTAGGCATTAGTTGACTGTCAGATATCACAGCTCTAATGAGAAAGCATCAAACCAACTTTCACTTCGACCTTCCTTCCATGAGACGAAGCAAAAATTTGAGTTTGCCACAACACAAAGTATCCAATTAAATTATGGTCTAACATTCCAACAAATGTACCATTTAGATGTGTATCATTTTAACTTGTTTAGTAAACATCTCTTTCGGTAGTAATTTAGTGTACAATTTTTAACGGGATAATGGTATAAAAATTTCAAATAAAACGTAATAAAAATAGCTATGATAATTGAAGATTACCGAGAATAATTTTATATCAAATTTATTAACAATCAAAATATCTTGCTGGTAGAAACTACTAACCACATTCTTAAGAATGAAAGAGTTAGAGGCATGAATGACCATATGGTCATATAACTCGAATTACAAAAAAAAATAATTAATTATACGGAGAGACAACTTTGTGAGACATCTAATTTAGAATTAAAATAAATTGGAAAAAATAAAAGCACCAAGGTAACAAGTTTGACGGGATTGGGGTCTAAAGTGACAAGGTCTTTAGTAGTGTCAATTCACCATCACCAACAAAGCTCTTCTTTAAGTTTTTAACTCATCCACGTTAATAAGAGCACCGGATTTATGTCTCGATTCTCTCGAAACTTTTTTTTTGAATTATTTTAATCGATTTGCAAGTGAGACATTTTTCATGATTCCATGCATGAAAAAAGAATCACATGAAACCGTGGATTGAAGTTTATGGTTATTTTGTGACAGGAGTAGGTACATTGCACAAGTCGATTATCTGCATTTCCTCGCTAAATACGAGTTAATTCTGATCGGAATTTAACAGTGTAGGTCATTTACCAGCCGCTTCATTCAAAGGTACCGCTACTACGTCGGTAGCGTAAACCACCCCCGCAATAGGGTAATATTTGGTAACACGTGCGACTACAAGGTGCGTGTCTAGTGAATGCTTAAGATTTTTTCGAGCGGCTCGCGCCAGTCGGTCCAAGACCCGCGGGAGGGAAGGGGAAGCTGTTGAGGGGTGCTGAGGTTGGCCGGGGCACAGACCGAAGGAAGACAGATAGCATCGGAGGGACTGGCCGGCCGCACCCTCGACCACTGCTCATACCTGTGCACTCCGGGCATTGTAATGCATTGTCTAGATACAGGTTGATGTACCATTCCACCACAACATACTGACTGAATCATTTACATAAATTATGTTCTGCATTTGCTCTTAGAAAAAATCTCAACGACTTGTTTTCAGTGTCGACTTTGGTACACTTAAAGCACTTTTAAGAACCAAAAATTACCTGTCAAATTTGATAGACATTTAAATTATAAGCAATCACGAAAATTGTATATTAAGTCAAATTAATTTTTTTTGGCTTGTCAATTTTTGTTTATCGAAATCGATACCGTGCTCTTCTTGTAATTATGTTCAATGAATATTGTTTTTTTTTTATTTAATCAGCCAGACATCTTTATTTTAATCTTTTCACAGCTTAAACACTTCATCTATTGAAAGACGTTCCAATTCTCTTTTACCACAATGGATTATTCGACACGCTTTGCCTCAAATGTCACTGTTATTTGAAAAGTACAGATAATAAACTCTATATTAATTAGCCCATTGCTAATTTATACACCTATCAAGATTTTGCAAATTTAAAATTTGCCTTTTGATCCAAAAGTTTGAGACTCAAATAAACTCCAAAAAACACTTTGCCTTCTTCCATATTTATAGATAATTTGGTGTAAAGGTAGTGTCATGGATTTTAGCTCGAAAGATCCAACGTTCGATTCCCGCCCCAGCTCAAATTTATTTTTCCCGTCCTCAAATTACTATGAGCGAATGGAATTGTTCTAAACAACAATAAGTGAGATATTTTGCTTTATAATAATTTTTTCGGTTCAAGGTAGCTCCAGGGGACGCGTAAATACAAATTTTACGATTGAAATCTCGATGAATTCTGAAAGAGTATATTTTAAATAAGAGAATAAGCGGAGACGCAATGTCCTAAGCGCACCTGTTTTTTCAAAAATCGAATTTAAAAAAGCTCGATTTTCACTGCAAAATTGAAGGTAAATAGCTCGGGATTGGTGAATCTATTTATTCAATTAATTCTATTGACAGTATGTGCACTTTCATATGGTCTTAGCTTGGCGCAGAGCGGGGAACACATAAGCGACACTTGCATTGGGATGAAGCAACAGTGCACCCCGAACGAAAATCATGGTTTTCAACCCTAAATGTGCGGGAAAAATGGCTTAAAGCGCCCGAACGCAGCGAGGGGTGCTTTAAGTCGATTTTTCCTTGTACAACCACCTTTCCGAATAGTACATGTGCTGGAAAAATGGCTTAAAGCGCCCGAGCGCAGCGAGGGGTGCTTTAAGTCGATTTTTCTTTGCACAACTACTCTGCGTTAAAAATCCACTCTCACGAGTTTCACCCCTCAAAGATCCACCTTTTCCTTAATCCACGGGCCTAGGGATATTTTTAAATTAGTTGTCGTTTTGATCAAAACCACCCTCGCAAGAGTAGGATCCACGCGAAAAAGTAACTACCGTTCGTTAAATTTAAGTAACCCTTTTCTAAAGTAATTTTGGTCCTAAAAAGGACCTTTTTGTCGTGACGTTACACAAGATACCGTTCCGCGATTTGATGGAGGAGTCCATTAAACACGGCTCCAGGTGTGCGCCCAAATACGCCATTTCACAAAAACTGGTCCAGGTGACTCACAAGTAAAGAAGATTGCATCACACCCAAGCGATGACAGAACCCCTTTAGCTGCGACCAGTAGCCCTTCACTGCATTTGTGCAAACCCCTGTAGCGGGGTCTACAAAATTGCGGCTGTGGTTCACCGATTTATGAATGTAGGCTGGAGCAACTCCCGGTATCTCCTGCAAACCCAAGTAACCCCGCCAACCATCCGTCCAAATTTCGGTCCCGGGTCGTACTAAACGGACGATGAGTGTGTGCAGCGTTTTCTGCTTGCGATCCGGAACGTAGGCAACAACCCCTCGCCTAGCAGTGAGACTGTAGATACCTACAATCCACTGCTGGGGAACGATTCTGCCAACGTTATGCTTACGCTTCGCGACTACACTCTCGTCAATCTGTACCACCTCACCCGGGCCGCCGAGTTGAACGAGTGCAAGGTTGCTACGGAGTTTCCAGGTGCAGATACGTCGAAATTTCTGGTGTAACTTATAAACGGCATGACGTTCCATCCCGAGAACGCCAGCAGTTACACCGGCTCGAGAGTTGTGCGCCAAAACTATAAAACGCTGAACACCAGCACTGGTGGAAGCCTAAGACCCGCAAAAAAGGTCTTGTCGCTGACGGAATACTTCTTCTTGCACTTCGGGGACGAATGTTTCGTACAGCGCTTATTGGTTGGCAACAACCGAAGACCCTGCAGGAACTCCACCACCTCTGCATCGCTCACACTGAACAATGCAGTAACGTCGTAAATAGAATTCACATTTACAACAGGAATCGGGAACTGATTCGCTGCCATTGCGTCGACTACTGAGTAATTTATCATAGCATCACATTGTGAACAGAGTTTGTTTGGAGGCGAAGCCTCTATTACCTCTTTCAACATCTGAGAACATCGCGTGGATGGTTAGAGTATGAAATACTAGAGCGAGCATTGAGCCTTGTATCGTTTCAAAGTAGAGTGTTGACCCGCGCGAGGCGATAATCAACCTTTGATGAATGATTTACGAGTTAGACGGCCGAAGCAACAGTAACCCCAGAGAACGTAGTAGCGTCGTGGAGCCCCAAAAGGGTCCGTCGAAGGAAAGAGGCGACGCGGTCGCAAAGAAGAAGTGGGATTGTACGGTTGAATAAAGTTTTCTACCATACATGCCCGCAGCGTCTTCACTTAAGAACTGATCTAGGTCGGTGCCGAGACATTGAGTAAACGCCCCGGCTGTGACCCTTAGAGTAATCAGTATCAAGTGCAACACTATTATGCATTACTCCACGCGTACCGACAACAGAATGAATTAATTCACCAACCGCGAGCGATTTACCTTCAATTTTGCAGTGAAAATCGAGCTTTTTTAAATTCGATTTTTGAAAAAACAGGTGCACTTAGGGCATTGCATCTCCGCTTATTCTCTTATTTAAAATATACTCTTTCAGAATTCATCGAGATTTCAATCGTAAAATTTGTATTTACGCGTCCCCTGGAGCTACCTCCCCCCAAAATACTATCACTTTTTTTAATAACGCGAAAACAAACATGACGATTATTGGATCAATCATTGATGTAGCTCACTGGCGTATTCAGGGGGGAGTAATTGGGTAATTACCCCCCTTAAGAATTATTATTTAACCTTTTGCTATCCATTTTTCAACAAATAAAGATCAATCTATGTTGAAATTTACATTGATATAGGTAAATTACCCCCCCTAAGGTAGTTGGCTGGAAACGCCCCTGTGTAGCTTTTTGGACCATCTTGTCAATTTTTTGGGCCCTCTTTTATATGCTTTAATATTTACTTTGTCACTCAAATTATATAAATTATGAACACTTTGTAATGGTTAAAACGACGCAAATGGAATCACTCACATTTTTCGTGAACTCATATAATCCAATATAGGAGAGTAGCTATAGAGTACAATGCTGGAGGGGCATCAACCCTTTGATATAGGGGAGCGACGACGTCTGTAAAATACGTAAAGAAATGGAAATGAAACCGAGAAATTTGGTATTTGAAGAAAATAAACTGCAGATACTCAATTTTATTATATTTTTAAATATTTTTTGTTTTATTTTTTTATGGTAGGGTACGCTCCTAAAGCTAACAAAATGCCATTTTATTTTTTTGTCATTAATATTAGTCTAAGAATAAAAGAAACCAAAGATAATTTTTACTTCTTGCAAAACTTTTGAAATAACACAAATAATGAAAAATGTACACTTTACAAAGAGTAGGCGGAAGATCGGCGGCTTTTGGCATTACATATTAGTATTATTTGCCAATGATATTAAATATTAACTAAAGACAAAGCTAACTGAAAAATTCTCTGTTTCATAATTATTGACAAATTAATTCCAGTCTTTTAATTACGGTGCCAAATCTGTTTTAGTTTATATGAAAAGACGCAAATTAAATCATACGGATGCAGATTGTGTTTTCGGGCTAAGAATTTGTTGCAGCGTAAATCAAAACGACGCAGATCGAGACCCTAATGTACTGCGATGATGGGGCCCAAAGCTAGAAATGTCAGTTTTTGGATTCGCAAAATTTAAGCAAACATACATTTTAATATTTTTTTTGAAATTAGAAAACACTTATATTATATTTGGATTTTTCTTGATTCACGTAGAACCTATTCAAATTGTCTCACTTTTTATAATCTTTAGTATTTTCATTAGTTCTAACTTTGTTCTTGATATAATGACGACATCAACTGCGTCGGCTATCTATCGGATTTCTTTACTCTTTATTGATCCTGCCGGTGGTTCTGATTATCCTTTCAAGCATAAAGTTGAACAGGATAGCACAATTCATCTCGGTGCAAGGTAAGAAACGTAGACACTTAAATGCAAATTTTACGATTTAAACCTCGATGAATTCTGAAAGAGCATATTTTAAATAAGAAAATTAGGTAAGGAAAATGGCCTTAAAACCAACAGTTTTTTCAAAAACCGATTTTAAAATAGCTCGATTTTCATAGCAATTTTCAAGTTTAGTCGCTCGGGATTGGTGAATCAATGCATTCTGTCGTCGGTCCGTGTGGATTGACCTAATCCCCTAATTTTATTTCATTTCCTAGATCAGTCCTTAAGTGAAGGTACTACGGGCAAGTACGGTAGAAAATTTTTCAACCTTCTTTTCTTTATTCATCAAAGGTTGATTATCGCCTTTGCGCGGGTCAACACTCTACTTTGAAGTGCGACAAGGCTCTAAGCTTATAGTATTATACATACACACCAAATCATCCCTGCGATGTTCTTAGATGTTGAAAGAGGTGATAGAGGCTGCGCCTCCACAAAACTGTTCACGAAGTGATGCTATGCTATACCGCAGAGAGGCGATAACCGGAGTGACACTTGCATCGGGATGCTTCAACAAAGCACTTCAAACGAAAATCATGGTTTTCAATAGGAAATGTGCCGGGAAAATGGCTTAAAGCGCTCGAGCGTAGCAAGAAGTGCTTTAAGTCGATTTTTCCTTGCACAACCACCCTGCTTTTAGAATCCACGGCAAACAAGTTTTACCCCTCAAAGATCCACCTTTTTCCTTAACCCACGGGCCTATGGGTATTTTAATAACGAGTGTAGTTTTCATCAAAATGGCCCGAAGCGCCCGAAGGGTGCTGAGGGTCACTTTTGATGAAAATCAGCATGGCAAGAGAATATGAGATATAAAAAGTAATGAGAAAATTTACATCACTGCGACTATTTTGTATAGTCACGTACCGACAATAGAATACATTGATTCACCAATCACGAGGGACTTAACTTGAAAATTGCTAAGAAAATCGAGCTTTTTTAAAATCGATTTTTAAAAAAACTGATTGTTTTAAGGCATTCTTCCTCACCAATCGTAAAATTTTTATTTTAAGGTCTACGTTTTTTACCTTTCCCCATTCATCTCTTAACTGTCTGTTTCACCTTCGAGCGTTCTCACTCCACTTTCTTTCTTTTTTATAGCTGTAATTACCAATTCTTTCTTTTTTGTGGCATTTCTTCTTGCATCCATATCTGTTTTATTAATTTTCAAAATTCGGAATAAACTTTTTCTCCTCCATTCTTTTTCAATTCCTCTGTAATTTTGTCTGCACCAGATATTTTTCGGTTTTTTAACTTTTTGCATTGCTTCCAGCATTTCTTTGTTCGTTGGTTGCTCTGTTTCATCTATGTTATTTGTGCCTTCTGTCGGATTTTGTTCATCTTTCTTATTTTGTTGGGCATTCAAGAATCTTCTGAACTAATTCTCTTAGATTTTTTTAATTTTCTCTGATCTACTTTGTAGTATTCCTTCTTCATTCTTAAATCCTCTGTTTCTTATCTCGTAGGTTTTTTTCGTTTTTTGTTTTTGATTTGTTTATAAAATCTCTTTACATTATTAATCACACTGCTTATTTCAATTTCTCTCATTCTTTCTTCCACCTATTCATTCTTTTTGTTTGTTTGTATTATCTATTCCCTTCCGTTCGTTTCTTTTCATATTCATCCAAGTGTTCTTGTTCATTGCTTCTTAGCCATTTGTTTTTTGCTTAGTTTTTCATTTTATTTATTTCTTCACATTCACCGTCAAACTATCCATACCTTCCATTTCTTTCCATGTCCTAACACTTCTGCAGCGCTTGTTTTAAAACTATCTGCAATGTTATGCTATATTTTGTTATTGTTTCTTTCTTTATTTTTGATTTCCTTAGTTATCCTATTTACATATTTTCCGTTATTAATCGTTTCTTTGTTTAGTACTTTATATCTGCTACCATTGTTTTCTGTTTCACTTCTGCCACGACCAAAAAGTGATACATATCGACATTTGCACCTCTGTAGTTCTCACATCCCTTATTGATGTGGCTTGCCTTCTTGTCACCAGCACATTATGGATTTGGTTTCTCTTGTCATTATTGTATCCAGGCTACATCTATGTAATCTTATGTAGTGTTCTGTTCATCTTTTACGTCTACCTATTTTATTTACTTTATAATTATTTTTTATAGCTTTGCAATTTTTTAACGTATATTATGAAAATACCCCATCTATGTTAAATGCTATACATTTTGTATATTTTCTTATTAAATGACAGTTTGTGAAAATATTCTGTTTTGAAAGTGCCTTAAACAAGAGCTTATTACAAACAATTACTAAGCGGCTGAATGAAAAGACTGTAGATATTGGATAATTACATATATTTACACATTTGTATTATTTCAGCATAACTGAAATAAATTACAACTGTCAGGACGTTAAGAGGGGGGTGTGGCCTATGTAGATACCTTTTTTTATTGGTTTACTGCCGGCTGCGTCATTACGTATTAACTGCATTTTGATTTCCTTTAAATATTTCAATGCGATGATTAAAATTGATCATTAATATTGTTAAATCAAGAGAAGAAAGGTTTGAACCTCAACGAGCGATCACACCAAGCCACTTTTGTGGTTTTAGACCATTTAGTTTCACTATAATATATCAAAGTTGTTTTTCATTGGATATAATGAAATATAAAAGCAAGTCTTTCATGATTTAGTATAGTTACCTATGTTATTATAGAAATATTGACTTCTTCCAGTATAAGTCCCACATATTATAAACCAGTAATTCCAAACATGTTTTTTCGAAAATTTAATACTCTCCAAATTGAAAACAATGGTCAAGTATGAAAGTCTGTGTATAAGAAAGCGATCATTTAAGCAACTAAATCGTATAATAGTTAATTTCAAGCTGTGCGGCAAAAGTTTGCGTAATTGCTATAATTAATTAAGCATAGCAGTCTGTTCCCACCCTTTAAGTCTATCATTAATTACATGGAGAGAACACTTTATTGGAAAGATGAATAATTACTCAAAAGAACTATACCGGTTTATAGCATCACGAACACATTGTAGAACGAATGAACCTACAAGATGCAGATTAGCTTCATCGAATGCGACTGGAAACGATTATTTTGCATAAAACGTATTAAACGCATTTGTCTGAAAAACCGAAACAAAAAACAATAATTCAAAAGTGTTGACAGTTGAAATTTGCAAATAGAAATACTAAGAATATCTGTGGTATTTCTATTACTGTTTATAAAACTTGTTTAAATTACTTTGGAATCTGCATACACATCTTCATAATACGCAAGTACTAAGTGTTCAAGACTGGAAACTCGCGCTTATGTTAAATTCCAGCTGTGAAACCTGTCATAGAATTTCATACACCTTAATAATTTTCTTTTATATCTAAGAAGGTCTTTTATTTTATGCACAAATCCACTCATCTCGACAGCAAATGCATGTTTGCATTTGGACGTAGATTGGGTTCTCCATCCACCAGAACAAGAAAAATTGGAACAAAAATAAATCGCTGCGACGCTTGGTAAGAACGTTTATATTATTGGAATGGAAGAACTCTGAAAGACTCGTTAAAATTTTAACAGCAGCACACCACGTGAGAAACAGGAATCTGAATAATAAACTTCCATTTATTATTGCTGGAAAAAGCGAGTTTCTGTCTTACACGATGCGATATATGAATCGGATGTGGTTATGTGACCAATAGAATTGTAACCAGGTGGTCAATACTTAAGTTTTATCATGTGGTAGATTTTTCTTCTTAAAATGAATTACCATGCTTTTTTGAATGTAAAGATTTATTACTATTACATTGTTCCTTCAAGTGATTCTGGATATGTTTCTCTATTTTATAGCTTCATGGGTTTTTGTATTTGGTGTGGTCATACACATCTATCGCGGAATTTATAAACTGTTTGTTTATAAAAAGTCTTACTGCACAATCGCGATTTTGACGTTAACTAGCAAACGGAGTATCTGATGAGGCTAATACCGTCAGGTTAAAGCCAAAATCGCGATTATATTTTTGATTAAATTAGACTTGATGGTTTCCAAAATAGACATACATGTCAAATGATTATTCCATACTTTGACCACAGTGTTGGCTTGGTATGATCGCTGATGAGTTACAACGTGTCAATTCTGGGTTGATCTTGACCCGAACACTTTGTGGTCAGTCAGTATCAACAATTGTTTTTGGAACAGTAAATTCTGGTAGTAAAATATTTTCTGAACCAACAAATGAACTACAAATAGTTGAGGTCCAAGAACTGAAGAGGTGGTTATCAAATTCTTGAAAATTAAAAATAGCTCGAAAGGTTAACCACAAACTATTTTATCTTTTATTGTTAATTTTTGGCAAAATGTATGGTTTAATGACATTGTTATGGATGTTTATTTTATTTTAAATTACAGACCTCAGAGAAGAAAATCTCGAAATAACAGTTCGCTGTGTGCTTTTCCACTATAATAATGCATTTAACACTTCAAATATAAAATTATGTACAGTAAAATGACCACAAGCTTATGATTAAAGTTATAAAATTTGTACTTGAAAGCATTAAAGATTTTTAAAAGTAAAATTAATCATTAATACGCAAAACGTTTAACCGAATAAGGTGAATATATCCATAATTTAAGATCCTCTGTTATGAAATGCAGTTGAATGTATATGTTGAGGATGTTCATGAAAGTATTATTACTTTCATTTTGTATTGAGCACCGTAACTAATAACCCTAATCATAATTTTGTGTTTGCGATTGTAAAAGAACGATAAGCGAAAAACAGACATTTAACATTCCGAGTCTTCAGTCTAAATTTCAGTAATCGGTTCATTTTAATTAAAGCCACGAGTTGAAAATTGCACAAATAACTACAATCACGTCGAGGTTAATTTGAAAATATGCCGACCCTTGCAAATATTAAAAGTTATGATGTCGTGCACTGATATGTGTATGACATAAGCGTGACAATTTATCTTTATAACATAATTCTGATTTATAATAGGATAACTTATAGATGACCGCATGCTTCCCGTTGTTTTTACCATCCGCAATTACCCATAATAACCTAAAAATTTATTCTAAAGTGTAATATTTACAACGAACCAGACAGCTTTAAATAGACCCCTCAATCAAACCGAGAAAGAAGTGGCCAAAATTTAGACTTCCTCGCTTCGTCCTAAATAAAAAATGTTGAAATACAGAAAAACTTTTTTGGACCACCTACATATGCACATCTGGAGACTACTACTTGTTATAAACAATGAGTTGTACATTGTGAAACCTGACGAACCAGTGTTAAAAAGTTAATTGAAGTCATTGATAATGAGCACTTCATTCATAAAGCATGCATAATATTTCACGTTTCCTTACTACGAACCACAATTTTTTTCTCAAAGTAAGTTATTCCAGTTTTTGTGTATCGAATGCAACCTTGAAATTGTTTCAAAATTACTTCACTTTTGCAATAATAAAAATTTTAATTGATAAATATCTCGAAGCAATTATTACTTGTAACTGCCTAATAAATTTAAGCAAAAATGTTTGAGTTTTATAAGCCTTGAGACTATTAGAAAGTATCAAATTGTTGAGGAGCCATTTAGTTGTAGAAGATAGCCAAGTTTATATAATAATAAAATGCATATTATATCCAGCGCCGCGCCCTAGTGCTAAATATTAGCCGCCCCTCCAATTATGTTTTTGGAGTAAAGTAACTTTTTTGTGTTACCATAATATTCTTGTTGAATTTCATTGAAACTGGAGTTGTGAAAACCTAAAAATCAAGTTTAACTTTTCTTAAATTTTTCAAAAAATCTCCTGCGGGTTTCTAATTGTTGGAAAAAGTTTAAAATGTTATCAAGAATATCTCACACGGTTGTAAGTTTTGTGTCCTAACTAATTTTCTAATATTTTATTTTGGTTTTCATTTAAATGTGGTGATTCATCCCCTAACCCTTTGGAAATTCTTATCTTTTTTTTTGATTTCTTACAATGACACATTTTTATCTTCTGCAAGTTTTATTTAATTTTCACACTTTAATTCTCGTTCTTATCGGTAAATACACCACTGGACAAAAAACTAGGGACTAATTTTTCCACCTTTCAATTTAAATTTCAAATTCAAAATTTCTGCATTATTCCAAAAGGTATAATATGTTTCTAATTTTCACATTTTGTACTTCATTTATAACAATGAATTAAATCAAGGACCAGAGCCTATATCTCTATAGCCAAAATAAGATAGGGGGCTTAGTTACCTCTAGAAAACAGAAAAACACTTAAAAGTTTTATCTGTCGTTTATGTTTCTGAAAAAACTCTTTTTACCCAAAAGCGGGGTAAACCGGGGGGTCTGGGAGCTATGGAATACCACTCAGCCATAAGTAAAAAAATGATGTTTTTTCAAGAATTGAATTTGCGCTTTATAAATTTTAAAAAGTCATCTTGCTACTTTTTTATGCTGGGGGGTATTACCCCCCAGTAAAGTAACTTTTGACTTTCAATATTTTTAAATGTTTTTTATATGATAACGCTACTTGGGGTACATAATTAGTATTTTAATTTAGAGAAAAAACTTGTGAAGAAAAAATTCCAAGTACAAAAATTTGAGGTTAATATATAGGATGTCTATGCAACCAATGACAGTGGTTAGTTAGTGGCATAACTAGCCACGCCAGGGTGTGCAAAGAATACCGGTGTCGGCTCCAAATCGGAGCAAAAACAAAGATTTTTGTAAACATGCGCTTCTGGCTCTGTGTCACCGGTGCCAAGCTACCTTCCTATTGCTTTCTAACGCGTGGCTTCAAAAGGTAACAGTTAGAGTTCTTGTTGCCAATAAACAGATTGCATCTGAAGCTGATATCGCGAACACTACTGTTGATACTGCAACTGGATCACTCAGAGAGTCGATGTTGGAGATGCTGATTGAAACTAGACCATCCAAATATTTAAACGATTCCCCAAAGTGATTCGTCTTCCAACGAAGAACGAAGTCTTTGAAGGCTAGGTTTTGGTTGTCAAACAACAACACCAAAACGTAGCTACCTGTAAGAGATCAGAAATAATAGCCAAAATTGTGCATCAAATTGAAAAACTGCATAGAATTTTGCTCATACAAAGGCTCCCCAGATGTTTTTCTGGCCAGATGTCTCGTCAGAAATAAACAGGGGTCAGCCATATCAAGGTACAGTCTGGATGACTGGCCACACATGAATTTAGTACGATAACAATAACGAAGAAAACAAAAATACTAAATCGGCACTTAAAAGTCGTTGGGTCTAAGCAAAAAATCAAACTGGGGGAAATAAATTCCAACGCCGCTTTGCAGCTTATCAACACTTGCACTCAAATTCATGCATTTAAATTCGCATAAACGCAAATGATAACACAGGACCGGCGTGAGGAATTTCGAAGTGAAATGAAAAGTAAAACCACGCAACAAATGCAAAAATTTGTTACCATATTTATCACCTCATTCAAAATTCTCACTCTAACTGGGCCCAAAAGATATTGTTTTATAACAATAACACAAAAATTACACCCTACTCTTGTAAAATTGCATTTTCGATTTGAAAATAGTGCGGCATTTTTGAAGTTTCTGTGATGATAGCGCGCATGTCTTATTGATAGGAAAAACTTGGTCTACCACGCAGAAAATGATTAAGAACAAAAATTTTGGAACTGCGAACGAGAAAATTTTACCTTTTGATTATCGACCATTGAATGAGCTGCAGTGAGGTACAAGTGCGTCTTATTTTAAAATTTGCTCTTGAATGCCAACTATTGAAAGGACCAGAGTTGAGTCCAAATAAACTTATAACAAAAGCCAAGCCAGTACTCGCACATTATTTTTACGGTTTCTGACCTATTCAGTCAAAATTTTCCAATTATCCTCAAAATTTTATGTTTATATTTGTAATTCACAACCTCTTCTACTATAATTTCAACTGAAAATTTTTAAAATCGTAGGTCCTTTTAGTGTGCTCACCCCCAAACTCCGTATTAGTGAATTCCTTTCGTTGTTATGCCTGCTGATTTATTTTTTTTTAACTTATTTTTCTATTATCTTTGTGTCCTTACCACACTTTTCTAATTCAGTTTTTTTTTTCTATTTAACAGATTAATTTTTCAAAAAAGTTCATTTGACTTAAAGTTCAATCTGGAATCCATCTGGAAAGGGGCACCTATTTTTTTCTAAAATATTTTGTTAAACAATTTAGGGTTTTCTAGTAATCTTTTAATTTTTCCACATTTTTGTACTTAATTTAATCCATAACTCAAAATCTGTTGATTTTAGGAAATAATGGATTATAAACCAATTTGTAGATCATTTCACGGGCTTTAAAACAGTACTTAACCATTCATACTAAAAAATTAATAGTTTCGTTACTGTGGCCGATTGAATGTAGAAATTAAAAAAATTATTTTAAAGATTTGCAATCAATCAAGCGTTTAAATTTAGACTAGATGATCAAAGTTTTCTTTTTTCTTGGCCCCTTTGAAGATATTTGAAATGTATCCAATCGTGTCCAATGAAAACTTGATTTTATTGACAATAAAACAAACATGGACAAGAAATTGAATTTTCTGAAACAAAAATTCATGCAAAAATGATATATCTTTTGATCAGTGTTGAAGAACATTTAATTAGGTTAAAAAAATTTGGATCTATCAGTATAAAATCGACTTCAAATTACAACTTCGCAAACGTTTCATATTTAAGAGGTACTATACAAATTTAATGAGTGAATGAAAGTCATAATTGATATGACGCTTAGGTTAGGGCACGCTAAAATGATGACCACTTGATCTCTGGGTCCCGTTCTCCTGCTGACCTTTCTGAATCATACATTACGTTCTGCAGTATACGGATATGCTCAGTTATTAAGTTATTAGTTGAGGAATGTTTGATGAAAAACATTTATTGAGACAAACCTTTTTTAACTTCCACAACAGAAAAAAGAGGAAATTGTAATCACAGCTGTTGCACAATTCGACCTAGAGTGATGGATTAAAGGATGGTTAAATAAAAATAGGAAAAGTGAAAGGAAATCGGCTTCCTTTTGACAGGCTTACCATTGCAAAATTTGTTCGCATCCGTTGCAACTCGAGAAAAATTAACCCCGGATCTTCTCAATTTTTTAAATTAATTCACCGGTGATAACAAAGCGACATAATTAATTACAAATTTTAAAAGTAAAGTAGAAGAATTTAAAGATTGTGGAAAACCTTCTACTGCAAAATAAACCAAGATAAAACAAAATAAAGGAGATTTACAATCGAGAAAAAAATTAGATTAATTAATGCCATTTGTTTGTAAGATAACGACTTAAACATGGAAATTTTTTATACGACAAATAATTGATATCCTCGTTAATGTATCCGTTCAAAAATATATTACCTTAATTTGCTCGAGAAGAAAATACATTTGTTCGGCTACTGGATATTGATTTATTACAGAAAATTGAATAGTTTTGTGGTAGTTACTCATTATCGAGGACTTGGGTGTAATTACCGTACAATTATTTAGTCCAGCCTGGGTCATTATTCTATTTGCACAATATTTTTGCAACAAAGTAGAGAACCTATCATTTTGCAATGTATTTTAGTTTCAAAGAGGATATTATTATTAATACTTTGATTCGAATACCGGATATATAGCCAAAGGTATGTTGAGAACCAGTTTTATTAGTGGTGATGGCCGGTTTAAGCTCTAAGAATAGAAATTAATCTTGTAATGTTGAATAATTCGAAAATTAGTTATCTTTGTAGGTGAATATACTCCATTAACAATAAAAACATGTAAGAACATTAATATTTTTAATAGAATGATTAAATGGAGGAATGCAGGAACTTTTGAGTTGAATTATTTTATTTATGGAATTGTAAATACTTCTGTCAGGTGCATCTGTAATTCATACAACAATCACAAATGTGTGAAATTATATGTTAATCATGCTAAACCGCACATTCCTTTATATTTCCAGAAGTTTTCAAGTTTTTTTTTTAATAGAAATAGCTAGAATAATTCTTGTATTTTGTCTGAACTTTCGTGCTTTTTGAATGAATGAAAAACAGACCGATGAATGGTTAAATAGCGGTTAGTGTGTGGACATTTTCTTGTGCTGGAGTGTTGGCATCCAATTATAATCATAAACAACACCTTTATTAGGCAAAAATGTCCAAAAACTCGAAAGAAGTAAAAAAAGAAGACGATTGTTTAGAACTGCTGGAAAGAATTAATTATAATCATCGGAAGATTTTTGAAATCAATTACAAACATTGAATTTTTTGGGTGTAGCTTTTGCTGCTAATAATTTATTTTATTTTATCAAACAGACAACTTCAATAATCCAACCAATAGTCCGTTTCGTGGGGAGGGGTATTTTATCCAAAATGAAACCAGCTTGCCTGGTTTTTTGAACTCGTCTTCTGCTCGTTTAGATATAATCCGCAGTCTTGTCAAAAATGTCGTAATAGTAACTCGAGAACAAAAAAAATCATTAACAATGTCTCCTGGTATCCAAACCACAGCAGAAATAAATTTGGGCTCAGGCGGGAATCGAACGCTGAACTGTTCGAGCGAATGTTCATCGTCCCACCATTACACCAAACTTATCCTACTAATGGATAAACAAATGCTATCAGAAAGAATAGTAAAATAGAAACCAATGTTCGGACTTATTGGATATTAAATTTTCCGTAAGGACACAAGGACATGTGCCCGTCCATCACAACCACCTTCGAATCAAAATTATTAATAAAACGATTAAGAAAAACAATGATTACTTTACAGGAACAGTAAAAACTTGTCAGAATTTTCTATCTTATTTTGATTACTATGAAATAACTTCGTGATTAAATTCACACTTTTTATTTAATTTAAACTCTAAACATTTTATATTTTTTCCTATTATTATTTTTAATTTTGAAAGAAGGGTGAGGCTTCAAAAGTATCAGTTGCACCGAGCCTCGCATTTTCTCTGCGTTAACGAAATCTCGTTAATCTATTCCCATGCTTCATTTTTATTTTCCATATACATAATGTTAATTAATAATTTTCAATGATTCTAGGAAAAATATTAACGAGCTCCGGTAACTCAAAGAAAGAATTAACAGTAGCCGGAAGAAAGTCGTTTCATTAAACTACTAAAATAAATGAATCCCAGGGCGACTTATTTTAAATTGAATATTATACTGAAGGTACAATATCCCCAAAGGCAAATATTAAATTGAAGTTGAGACAACCCTAGGAGAGCAACTCAACAAGAAAAGTAACACCTAACAAAATAACCACTCTAACACTTCTGAGAAATATTACGAGCTTGTTCAAGCTGTACGGCCTAAAGGTCGCACTGGAAAAATCTTGATTGCTTCACATTATTGAAATTCGCAATTTCATTGTTGGTTTTGGAAACTCCGGATGTTCTTCAAAACATTAGCAATAGATGGTGCTATTAAATTAAAATATAACAGCGTCATCTATTAACAGTCTTTTGAAGCAGAATTTATAAATAATGCTAGTTCGGCTTTCTGGTCGCACAGTTCCGAAAATCATATTAATTTTTATGAATTGTGTAATTATCCGACATTCTTCTTTATCCGACATCTTAAATTTTTGTTTATGTCGGATAAGTGGGACTCTACTGTATAATCAACTTAAGTAATAGATTATTATTATACAGGAATTGATGACAAATAAACGTCCTGCAGGTAGTGTTTCTGGACCCCGGAACATAGATCTCAAATCAGGGAAAATTCCTTGTTTTCCGAGAAAAGAATTTTGAAAATAACGGTGCCACGGGCGATTTTTGGAATCGTTCAAAGAGTACATGGTGCTTTTACAAAACAATTTAAAATAAAATGGAAACAAGTTTAGAATTGGGTACGATGAATAAAAAGCGTCAAATTTATTGATTTATTCGTGTACTTTGTAAACAATGAGGTACACAATAAATTTTTTCAAATGCAAGTTATTTTAAGGAATGAAGCCTAAAAATAGTGACGTAAAGGTTACCGTGGGTTGGAACTACGCCGCACTCATTACGCTAAAGTCAGACTCTCGTGGTAAATGTTAAGAAATATTCATCCGAGAAACCACGGCACGATTGGAGATCTAGCAATCTGAAACCTCTAATAAATGAATATTTTAATTCGGATTTATTCTAAAAAATAATTTTTGAAATGCATTAGAATATTCTAGTTTCCAAAAAAATTTTTCTTATAATTGTGCTAAACTGACGATTTCCTATCTTTTGGTTTTCAATGTCCAGGATGAACAAACAATTTTTTTAATTTGAAAATTTTGTTTTTTTTTTCTCTTCGGAACCGGGGAATTGCCTCTCTAGCCGAAGTGCCCTGTTCGAACCCAGGCGAAGTAAGAACTAAGGCTGGGAATTTTTAACATTTTTGTATTCGAATATTCGTTCAACAAATTACTAGAATATTCAAATTATTCGATTATTCAAATTATTCGAATATTTAGATTATTCGAATACTCTGATTATTTGAATATTCAAATTATTCAAATATTCTGATTATTCGAATACTCAGATTATTCGAATATTCGATTATTCGAATATTTGATTATTCATTCTTTTCAAATATTTTATTCAAATATTTGAAGAAAATAATTCGAATATTCGAATAATTAATTTAAATGGAATCAATTCGACTATTTATTTCACCTGTCTTCTGTCAAATGAGGACCAATAAAAATGTTGGATGTCAGATTTTATGGCCAACCAAAATGAAAGTAAAATGCTTATATAATAGTAAATATTTTGTAATACTAGGGCAAGTTTTTGACACCAAATCCAACTTTTTTTTACGAGTCGTAAACGGACTGAAAACAACAAAAAAATGTATTTTAATCGCATCTAATGAATAATAAGGGAGTTTTAAAGGCAACTTTTCACGTTACCGCAACTTTTTGCAACTTTCCACATATTTGCAGCCTCCCTGCAACTTTTACAAATTACAAGTTAAATAAATTTTTTTTCAATTTTTCTCTGAATTTTTAATTTTCATAAATCTTAAGCTCGTTATGAGCAGCAAATGGTAACTAACCAATAGAAAGCACGTGTTAGTATCCATCAGACGCTTTCTATTGGTTAGCTACCATTTACTAAGTACGACTCTGTACGAGTTATTTTTGAATTGTTTAGTTTTATTTTTGTATGTTTTTATGATTTTTTTAAGAGTAATAAATGCAACTTTTTGTGTTTAAAATGCAACAAAAAAATTGTCCTAATTATAATTATTCTATAACAAAATTAAATATGGCAATGTATTTATTTATTTTATAAATTTCTATGTGGTATATTATATTCTTTATTGTTTTCAAGAAATAAAAAAAATATAATAAATATAACTTTTCGTGTTTTAAGTCCGTATGACACGATGCTAAATTTTACATAAAATTTACATTTACATTTAAATTAAAAATTTGGATATTTGAATTATCCAAATTACTAGAATACTTAAATTATTTGAATATTTAAATTAATCGAATATCCACATTAATCGAATATTCAGATTAATCGAATATTCAAATTAATCGAATATTCAGATTAATCGAATATTCAGATTAATCGAATATTCAAATTATTTGAATATAACTCGAATATTCGAATAATTTGAATAGTGCGATTGAGAAAATATTCGTATTCAAATATTCGAATAATCGATTAGTTGATTATATTCGATTTTGATTCCCAGCCTTAGTAAGAACTCGATTCGGATCGTTTTTCTTTCGGAAAGAGAAATTACTGTTCTCGTCGTTTGGGGTCAAATTTTCTTAACTTTATTCTTCTTTCCCGCAGACTTTCCGCATTTTACTGAGTGATTTGAGAAAAATCTTATTGATTTGAAGGTTATTAAAATGATCCAAATAGATTTTATGAGTCCACTCATACCTTAATTAAATTCCTGACTTTTTTGTATACTCCTTAGACGTTTTAGGCGAAAGCTGGTTCAAGTAATTTTTTTAATGGACTCTGTTAACCTTCAAGAACAACAAAAAACGCCCGGACTTTTAGGTTTCTTTACATAGAAAAGCAATTTAATGTCAGAATTATTGAGTGGTTAAAGTTGCTGCAGCTACATTAGGAAACGCATTGCAAAAACAGGTTTACCGATTGGAAGTGTGCCGAACTGACACATTCGTAATTGGAAAAAATTGAAGCTATTTCTGCAAGAACACTCCTCATCAATAATTTTTGCGTTTTTTAATGCATTGCATTCTTTAAAAAAAACATTGAAGTAGCAGTTGTCCTTGCAATTAGCTAACATTGTTCGGTTAGAAATCCATACAGACAAATTGTTTGCTGCGAGAGCCTAGGCAGGTGCATAATCACGCGACCAGAAAATTTAATTACATCGATCAATCGAACTCCCTCTTCTTATGGTCTGTTCATTAACCATACTTGCCTTCGGGCTACCTACCAACACGTAATCACTACATTTTAAATACCCTACCATTGTTTATGTACAGTACTTGTATGTCATTATAATAATATGTTAAATTATGGATAAGTAATTGTTTGGAAAATCTTTTGGATGTACGTCTACCTCAAGGCTTGGTGATAATTGAAACGCTTGTTACGGCAATGTTCAAAGTGAAGAAAACATCAGAACTTGAATTTGTTCCAGATGAAGATGATTTACCTATGGGATAATACAAAGCCGCCGGGTTGATGGAGCATAGTTCCATTACACTAGCATGTGAGGGGGGGGGGCACTAAAAGCAAAGAAATTAATTTAACGTACACATCCAAATCATAATCATTTCATTTTAATGAAAGAGAACTGCCATATAGAAATTTTTTGTGCTTAACTAAAGTCTTTACGTTACAACTAATTTATTGCGGTGTAAAAAATTTTGGTTAAATTGTAGCGAGTTTAACTTCCTTCTAAAACTGGATATCGTGTGTAATAAAACAGGTGGAAGCTAAAGGATTATCATATCATCTATACCTACATACCTATGAGGTGGTCCCAATCTTTCTAATGCTATTTACTTGTTCATTAACCTCGGCACCGGAAATAGACACCCATTAAATATCTTATTCTTAAAATAAAAATTCTTATATTATTTAATAAATTGTTTTTATATCGATATTTTTTGATTAGAAAAATTATAGGTTGTTCACTTTTTTGCAACTTTTATTAATTGCCTGATAAAGTATTTCATTCAAAAGAATTTTGCAAAGTTATTTACATTATAAAGTAGTAGAATTTTCAACTTCTAAGATTCTATCTTGCATTTCTTCATTTATCGAGATCGGTGACTGAGTCGGTGGAGAAAATTACAGCAAAATATTTCTATTTCTTTGTTAATTAATTCGGCTGTCGTGGAAAAAATTTGAATTTAATTTAATTATTACATAAATTAAATTTTTTTAACGAATATTTTCGTAATTGCATTAGGAATCTAACAAGAAGTTAATTGTAACCAAAATCATCTTATGGCTCATATTAAAATGAAATTAATAAAATAAATTATATGCCTACCTACCATAAAAATAAATTTAAATCGTATCGATTAAAAAACTATTACGGATAATTATTTTACATTATAGGAAATTACAAATTACAACAACGAAATTAAATAAATTGGAGGTCTCTCAATCTCACAGTTCTTTGTTATTGGATTGATAAACAAACAGAAAATGCTGCAATCTGGACAGATTACTTAAACTTAAATAAGGTAATTCAAGTCAATTATTGCAAATTAGGAAGTGTTCGTAGGTGCAGGACCAAAATTGCATGCAGTAGGAGTTTTGTTTTTCAAAAAGTAACGGAACTAAATTTACGTATATGTCGAAACAGCTACTTTTATTAATTTGCTTTTTTTTTGAAAACCGTTAACACCTTTCACATAAGACGCAATTAAACGTCGTAATCGACAAAATTATTTAATAAATAAGATGAGTCACGCAGAAGTAATAATTTGTTGGTGATTACTGATTACATCAAAATTGAAAATTAATTAGCTATAATTTTATTTAAATTTTAATTAAGTATCTGTATCAACAGTTGTCAGAAAGGTGATGTAAATATTTGATTTATGGAAATAAAATTTGTGATAGTGTACAGCTTAATACGTTAGCTATCACAATTTTAAACGAAACCGCATGGATTCGATACTCTGCGGTAAACAGTGATTGGAAAACAAAAATGGAACTTTTTAAGATTTAACCCGCACAAAAATTTTTTCTGCTCGCGACAGTGCGAGAACATATATAAAAAAGTTTGCATTTTTTTTTACGTTTTAGTCAAAATAAATAATGTAGAAAGAAAATTAAATTTGTTCGTTATAATTTCACCTTTGATTTAAATAAGAAGTTTAAATCAAAATTTTTTTAAATTTCAAAATTTAACTATCGAAAATGCCTGAGGCCTACCTAATGAACGTAGGCGTATAACTAGCTTTTTCTCCGGTACGGGAGCTGTCCCAAGTAACATTTTTCCCTGCTTAAATTAAAATTTCTCTGCCAGGGCCCTGGCAAATTTCTGTCAGGGGTTTAAAACAGGGTTTATTTTGACAGATCTCTTACAGATACCTGGCAGGTCCCTATAAAGGATTATTTGCAGGGACCTGCAAAAAATCTATGGCAGGGTAATTTGCAGGTAATTTCCATTTGGTTGATAATAAAATGAAATGGGACAAAATTAAGATTCATTAAAAGAATTTTTCCAATTTTTTTACTCATGCCAAATATAACCAAATCGCATTATTATATTTTGCCACAACTGGCTCTGAACTACATCAAAGTTTTTGCATTTGGGAGACTAATTGTGGACTCCAAAATTTTTAGTGGGAATTAGAATTGGACTGAAGGTACAGTGATATTGAAAGTTAAAGCGGCTTTGGAGGAGTGAAATTTAAAGCCGAATAAGATGTAATTCACCCTTGCATCCTAGGATATGCTATTTTACGGGTATCTTCGATCAAGGAGGGACTATAGCAACTGAAGAGAGCTACAGAGTAGGATTATAGATTATTACCTTTCGGAATATTTGCATCTTGGGATTACCGTTTCGTCTTCATCTGTTTGGCAGGATTTTCTTATTTGCACCTTTGTTCTTTTTCTGGCAATAATTTTGTTGACGAAATCATCGATCCAGTAGTCCAATTTTCTTCCGAACGAAAGATGATTTCCACCGGATTTCAGCACTGGCATCGAGGAGTGTCAAGGTGTAAAATATGAAGAAGTAATTGTGAAACTGAAGGGTTTGGGGTACGGGCTTTATACTTTCTGGTACTACCCTAAAGAATGATGGAATTATTCTTGTAGATTCAGAATATTTTCCCATTGACTTAAGAACTGAATGACACTAACTTATTGAAAATCACTCCAATCAATGCACTTCCAGGATATCGTACAGCATGACGGCGATCGCCTTTCTCCGGAAGATGATTGGATTATTACAAATCATCTATCGGTCGTGAAGATTACTTCTGTTTTTGACGGAACTTTGTTGTACGTGATGCTAATCCTTATGACCTGTGCAGAAGAAGTAATACTGATTAATAAATCAGTAAACCATGACAGCGAAAGAATAAAAAAAGGGTCTAAGAAATTTTTTTTAGGTGAAACCTCTCCCATGACCTATGACCAACTACCACTGGATGAATCTGTCTGGAGTGGGGCAAATATTTATCCAGAAGGTGTAGCTAACATCTCACAGGTCCCACGGTGAACTTTTGGTGACCCAAGAATTTATTGAATAAAACAAATTTAGGAAGAATGTAGAGATGTACTCGAAGTAATTAATGAATGAGTGAGTGAGATGTCTCTTATGATTATTGGATTTAAATCTTATAGGTTGAAGGTAATTAGGCTTGACGCTAAAATGCAAATTTTACGATTGAAACCTCGATGAATTCTAAATAAGCGTATTTTAAATAAGAGAATTAAATAAGGAAAATGGCCATAAAGTCACTAGTTTTTTCAAAAATCGAATTTAAAAAAAGCACGATTTTCATAGCAAAAGTCGCTCGGGATTGGTGAATCAATGCATTCTATTGACAGTCCGTGTAGTTTGAACTGGTCTTAGCTTTGCGCAGAGCGACGATAACCGGAACGACACTTGCATTGGGATGCAAAATGGCTTAAAGCGTCCGAGCGCAGCGAGGAGTGCTTTAAGTCAATTTTTCCTTGCACAACCACCCTGCTTTTAAAATCCACGCAAACGAGTTTCACCCCTCAAAGATCCACCATTTTCCTTAATCCACGGGCCTAGGGGTATTTT
This sequence comes from Rhagonycha fulva, assembly GCA_905340355.1. Taxonomy (NCBI): domain Eukaryota; kingdom Metazoa; phylum Arthropoda; class Insecta; order Coleoptera; family Cantharidae; genus Rhagonycha; species Rhagonycha fulva. The sequence goes on from HG996556.1 coordinate 46,451,525, forward strand.
TATAATGAGTGTCGTGTCAGCACCCTTTGGGCGCTTCGGGCCATTTTGATGAAAACCACCATGGTACGAGGAGGATCCACGCGAAAAAGTAATCATTAGCGGGGCTCTTATGCATTACAGTGCACGGACGGAGCACAGAATGCATTGATTCATCAATCACGAGCGACTTCGCTTGAAATTTGCTATGAAAATCGTGCTTTTTTAAATTCGATTTTTGAAAAAACTAGTGACTTTAAGGGTATCTTCCTTATTTAATTCTCTTATTTAGAATATGCTTATTCAGAATTCATCGGGGTTTCATTGGAAAATTTTGCATATTAGCGTCAAGCCTACTTACCTTCCCCCGTCTTATATTTACGTTAGGGTCTTGATTTGCGTCGTTTTGATGATTTACGTTGCAACAAAGACATACAAGTAAAAATCTAATCTGGTTTGACCTTATGAGTCAGTTTGCATTTTTTCATATAAAATTAATCTGGTTATGTATATTTTTTCCTAACTGTACTTTCTAATTTAAAAAAAATTATAAAAGCGATTGTGGATCGTTTAATACGGAGCAATTGTTAGTTAACTTTGTTTTTAGTTAACTGATTAAAAAATATATTAATATATTAATAATGCCAAAAGCCGATGCAATTTTATCATTATCTGACCAATGGCGTGGCTAAGAGAGGCTAAAAAGCACAGGCCACCTTAAAATTTGGAAGCAATATTTAAAAAATATGATATATCAAAATTTATAAGTTATCCAACATAAAGGGACTATCCTACTTTTCTTATCATGCAGTGCTGTACCTGTAGCACCCCAAGATAGCTTTGCTTTTGTATAGAATTTTATTAGTGCTTAATACAACAAAAATAGACACTTTACGGCGATATCACTTTTGTATATTTTTGTATAGGCCAAGTCGCCCCCATACCTACTAAATCCTGCTACAGGAACTTATAGAAATATGTGATTCAATTTGCATTGTATCGATAAAACGAGTCGCACTTTTCTAAATAGTATAAATAGACGCACATCGGCCCACCGGCGTACAGATTTGAGGCGAAAAATAAGCTAAGAAGCCTAGCTGCTTACTTTAGAAAATAAAAAAACACTTAATATTTAGATAAAATTAAGTATTATGTATGTAGTTCATGTTCATGTTCATGATAAAATCTTCCCCTGACCTGGAGGGTTCTTTCAAAAATAAACAATCGAAAAATTGAAGATGGGGTATGGAATACTCTCACCAATAAGTAAGAAAAATATGTTATCTTGAGAACTAAATTTGCGTCTTGATCAATTTTGAAAAATCATCTCATTCTTCACATTTTAAGGAGTCTAGTGGGTTTAGCTACCTTGGACTAGAAAATACACTTACAAATTAGATAAATAATTGGAAAACTGGTGGGTATGGGGAATATGGAAAGCTATTCATTATTGGGCAAGGAGAAAGAATTATTTTTCTCATAGTGCGCAAAAAGGTTATAAGACCACCATTATTTGGTTTCTTTGGTTTCTTCTTACGATAAAATATTCGTACTTTATTATTTGCTCGTTAAGAAAACAAGAATAAAGCTGAGCAGGAATTATGTTTGCTTAGTTTGCTCGAGTTAATCATAAACAGTTGAAGGACCGGTGGATATGGATTATACCCACTTCCCCAGTCATGGAAGTATGAAGATCATTTGAAAATAAAGTAATTTTTTCAATTCTTAATTCAAACATGTGGAACACCCCTCTCTCCAGGCTTATAGAATTGAAAGCAATGAAGAAACTAGAATAGTGAGAAAGCAACAAATTTTACTTTTCTAATAGATAGACAGACAGAACTGGAATATTCTGTAGCTAGGAGTATTGCATTTACAATATTATTGCATTGCAAAAGGTACTTAGAAACCAAAGTAGAAAGACAAATAGAATTTTAGTGCATCATTTATGTGGTTGAGAGGGGTTAACCGCCAACGAATACCAGATAGGTCATCGAGGCAATTATATAAAAATTGAGCATTTTGTGTTACGTATGATAATTCGTTCAAAATTGGTTCCACATAATTTTATAGATTTGATGAACGTTGGTTTACTTTTGGTTTACAAATCAATATCTGGAAAAAAAGTTTTTAATTAAATATTTGGTATTGGAAATCTAAATTCTGCTATTTGAACCCAGAATTTCCGCTCTGTAACTCAGCCAGTGATCACATCATGCCACTGACTGCTGTGGCTACATGCGATGTGTCTTTCTAGGTATTACACTAATCGTGATTATAGAAATAATAGTAACATTGATTTCCTTTATCAATAAACGCGAGTGATTAGATTGGATGGATTAATTCCGGTTTCAAGAGAAAAACTTTTTCTAAAATTTGAACATTGGGTCATGATTGTGATCTATCATATTATACATTCGATCTCTAACAACATTCTTCACCAAAAACATCCACAGTGGAGGAAGTCCTCCAAAATTAAACAAAAAATAATTTAATTTCCATTGTCACCTCCTCGCATAAAGCAGTGTAAAACATTCAATATTGGGTATGACAGCTAAAATGTAAATTTAAATTAACCGTAATGGATGACGGCAGTTATTGGTGTAAGACATATATAGATGAACTTATCCCATACAAATGATTTTAATTATTATCGTGCGAGGTTCCTCCATGAGAGACATCTCCAGCATGGAAATCCACACCTGGTATTCTCGTAGGATTATGTCAGCCAAGACAAATACAATTTTAACTCGAATTGAAAATATTTGTATTAACTGACGCAAAGAATAAAGAACTTTTTGTCTAGAGAAAACTGCCTGATCAGCCCAAATTTCTGAAATAGAGACAGCATGTCTGATTCGGCTGCAATAAAATTGTTTTGCAGGTTAAATAAAGGAGTGATTTATTTACGACTGCTAATATCGTTAAGATTATCGTCATCGATACCAAAACTTCCTACTCCAAGACATTGTGTTGATCGTTAATGTGGGCGAAATGCAACAGAAGCATTCAAAATTTACATGTTTTACGATTTTCTTCTTCTGGCAACAATTGCGAAGTCAACCATTCTATGATTTAAAATTACAATTAAAAATTAAAATTAAAATAATCGATAAAAAGTTAAATTAACGATTTCTGCTAATTTAATTTAATATCGAAATTGTGAATTAAAAATATTGAATTTAATTTAACTAAAACAATACCTAACTAATTAGTATTGTGTTCATTATCTTTAAACTTTTATTGCTAAAGAACAATTTGTCACAATACGTACTTTATGATAGTATAAACATAAAACATAAACACAATACCGAGTTATTAATATAAATGAATAATGTTTTATAAATTAAAATATCGGTAACAAACGGCATCAAAGGTTAGGACGTGTGTTTCGATTGCCATGCTCCATATTTTGCAATAAAATGAAATGTAATAAACAAGGCGAAAATTGTATATTGCATAACTTGTTTTTCTATCGTTACAAATTTTATTACCCCAACACAAGTTATGATCCAATAATTTTCACCTTGATATATCCTCACTATTTTCATTTAAGTTGCAAATATTTCTACGATCGACTCGTGGATTATAAATTATATTGATAACACATACACTTAAAATTTTATGACGTTGTATACATTTTACGTTCTGCTCACCTGCAATCATTTATTGGGTTATCTGACACCATGTATGTACTGCGATGTCAATTTTCCAGATAAATTTCTATTAGCCTGAAAGCAAAATTGTATTATAATGGAAGAGGTTACGTACAAAATAGGAAAAGATGCAGTCGAGACTCTTGTGACACTAACTGACCATTTGCATACCACACTTTCAGATAGACTTATACATTTAAGTGAGCCATATATGTAATTTAATAGCCAATAATTATATTTACCTGCAGCTAAATCAGTCAAGGAAATGAAGTAATAATATTAATTGACCTTAAAAGTTTTTAAAAATTCAACAGATTAATTAACTGCGAACTCTTGTTCTCGGTCACTAATTACTTATTGCATTTTTAACTTCAGGAATGTCTACATTCGTCAGTTAATAGATAATAAAATTCATTTTCTTATTTATTGCAAGTAAAAGCAATTACAACTACTAATTAAGATCGCTTTAAAATCATATCAACCTTGTATCGAAATCGTTTAAATGAATTATTGCTTCCTGGTTTGATTAAAAGTACCAAAAGGGTTGCAGGTAATTAGAAAGGCCGCTAAAATACAAATTTTACGATTGAAATCTCGATGAATTCTGAAAGAGTATATATTAAATAAGAGAATTAGCTATGACAGAATGCCTTAAATGCACCTGTTTTTTCAAAAATCGAATTTAAAAACTTCGATTTTTGCAGTAAATTTTAAAGCAAAGTCGCTCGGGATTGGTTAATTCTGTCGGTACGTGCACCCAGATATAGTCTTAGCTTTGCGCGGAGTGGGAGCGACACTTGCATTGCGATGCAGTAACAGAGCACTTCGAACGAAAATCATGGTTTTCAACCCTCAATGTGCTGGTAAAATGGCTTAAAGCCCTCGAGCGCAGCGAGAGGTGCTTTAAGTCGATTTTTCCTTGCACAACCACCTTTCCGAATAGTACATGTGCTAGAAAAATGGCTTAAAGCCCTCGAGCGCAGCGAGAGGTGCTTTAAGTCGATTTTTCTTCGCACAGCTATTCTGCGTTACAAATCCACTGTCACGAGTTTCACCTCTCAAAGATTCACCTTTTCCTTGACCTACGGGCCTCGGGATATTTTTAAATTAGTTGTCATTTTGATGAAAATGGCTCGAAGCGCCCGAAGGGTGCTGAGAGTCAATTTTCATCAAAATCACCATGGCAAGAGCCGGATCTACCGGCAAAAGTAACTACCGTTCGTTAAATTTAAGTAACCCTTTTCTGAAGTAATTTTTAAATAATTTTAAATTTTTAAATTAAATAAAAAAGGAGAACGCATTCCTACCATTGCGCTAGAGTTACTGTCTAATTGTCAAGTGCGACACTCTTATGTATAGGAGCACACGCACCTCCCACCAACGAACTTCATTAACCAATCACGAGCGTTTAAACTTCGAAAATCAAGCTTTTTTAAATTCGATTTTTGAAAAAACAGGGGCATTTAAGGCATTCCGTCATAGCTAATTCTCTTATTTAATATATACTCTTTCAGAAAAGTTCGAGGTTTCAATCGTAAAATTTGTATTTTCACGGCCTTTCTAACTACCTTCCCCACCAAAAGATTTGGTTTGTCATCTGCGGAGCTTCTACTTCCTTGCATCTTTTTGATAGTCACCATAAGAACGAATAAACGAGTTATTTAAATATTTTTTCCATTAATAGAAAATGTCATCACACAAAATCATTATTATTGTATATTAGGCAATTACACGTTAAAAAATAAATAAATCAGTGACTTATTAAGGATTAAAAGTATTTATTTTGGGTCTAAGTTGACACAAGCGACACTGCCCCATTCATCCATTTTACAAGTGGAGCTAATTTATGTATCAAACTTTTTCATTAGAAGAAAATTATTGAACAATACATTTAAAAATGCCACCATAAAGCAAAACATAGTTTCACAATACAATAGCTACCTATAGTAAAAAATCTATTGATATTCATCTTAGGCACCTGCTTTATTACCATATTGTATATAGAATGCCTAAGTTTCATATTATAAAAAAAAATCTTTTTAAAAATGCCACTAATTTATTACGGATTGTGGAGTATCGTAGATATATACAATGACTCCCGCATACAATACTTTTACAACTTTTCTATTCAGTTTTACCTTAATTGGTTACCATGCATCCCTTTGTAGACGTCTTCGGTCTAAAAAATTTTTATTTTCCCACATGCATTATTTTCTGCGCATAATATTTAGCCACTTAAAATTCAATCCGGTAGTTGGAAAAATTAAAGATGACAAGATTATCTTGATGAATCGAAACAGTAGCAAGATCAGTTGTCGCTCTAATGAGAATCTTACATTATTCTGTCAAATATTATAGGTCAATACGTTTTCTATAAGAAGCTATTGACATAATCTGATAAACCATTCTTTCTTTAACGGGTAACATTGTGATTGTAAAATGCTTGACCCCCTTTAACGTAGTTCGATTTCCATTTTATCACACCCACTTTTGAAAGACCGTTCGTTAGGTCCACCATATTAACGTTTACATCAATTACAGCCGAATTTGCACGGCAGGCTTTTTTACGCACGTCTAAAACGAGTTGCAGGTTGAGTACAACAGAATGATTTAATTACTAGGAAGTCAGTAAATGAAGTAGTAGTAAATTCTATGCTGTATTTTATCCAACCAAGCGCATCGAATTTGCTAAATGCCACGCGCTGCTTAATTCACTGCGAGATAACTTACAACCCTGAAATGGGTTATTAATGTTTGCATGAAACGTGTTATGCTTCTGCATTTAGTTTCAAACGACTTAGGCACGAAAAAACCCAACAATTTATATTCAGCAGGTATATTTGCAACAATTACCAAGTATCGTGAAATGCACGAGTCGTTCGATTCAATTTCTTCTTTCGTGACTGATTTATGAGATTTCATTTTAATTTCTGTCTTGCCCATGTATATTTCATTATAAACGTCTGCTTAATGCAGAGAACGTATTTCATTTTACAATTCATAATATTTCAAGTAAATCACGAACATTTAAGATATAAGAAAGTGCAATATGTCTTAAGTGATTCACGGGTAAGTACTATTTCAAGTAAATAAACGAGTTCATACCCAAAAGTGACAGTCATTTGGAAAATATTTCAAGTAATTCACAAGTACTCGTGAGTATTTCAAATATTACGAGAGTAGTCATTTGACCTGAAGATAAGGTGCATGTTGCTTCCCCCCCCCCCAAATTGAATTTTGAGTTGAAATTGGTGTCAATCGTTAGAGCATCGTTAGAGCCTAAATGAGCTTTCATTTTTTTCGTTTGAGCCTTAACCGTCGCGAAGATATTCGCGAAAATGTTTGGGGGGGGGGGGCTGTAGACACGTTGGCACCCCCAAGTCAAATTTTGGGTTAAAAATGGTGTCAAACGTTAGAGCCTAAATGAGCTTTCATTTTTTTCGTTTGAGCCTCAACCGTCGCGAAGATATTCGTGAAAACGTTGGGGGGGTAGACATGTTTTTCTATTTTCGCTCATATTTTGAATTTTGGGCTGAAATTGGTATCAAACGTTAGAGCTTCGTTAGAGCTTAAATGAGCTTCCATTTCCATCATTTTAACTTCATTTTTTACAAAGTTACAGGCATTTTTAATTTTCGAGCCTCCGAACAAGTTTCGTGTGATAATCCTCAAGTTTTTTCCATTACATTAGATTAAAATATTTAATCCGATTAAAAGAACTAATCCTGCTTTCCATAATAATAAATTTTGATAATAAATAAAACTGGAAAAATTAATTTTACAAAATAAATTTTATTAATCAAAAGTAATACAAATAATGTATGTTTTTACTTTACCATACCGAATGGGAAAGTTATGTAATCGAAAAAAATTTTTTTTTCAGATTTTCACGGATTTATATTCCTTGAGGTCTAACGAGTTGAAAGAGACCCAACATCAAGAAATGTCTGTGTGTCTGTGTGTCTGTGTGTCTGTGTGTCTGTGTGGCTGTGTGTCTGTGTGTCTGTATGTCACTTAATTTTGTGTGCGCTCTAGCGCCCAAACTAATAGGAATTTCTCAACCAAATTTTATATTTAGTACTTTTATATTGAAACTTAGATTTGATTAGATTTTGGTTAAAATCGGTCCACGGAAACGTGAGATTGGGATAAATTAGTGACGCGATGATATGGGCAACTGTCTAGATAAATCCACTTACCGAAAGAAAAATTTATAACATCGAGTTATCGATAAAAGGAATGATCCTTGGAAGGTGACTTGGTATAGAGTGACAGCCGATAAAATTTTCGCACATGGGCACCAAATCATAGGGAGCGGCCAAAATCGTTAACTACGTTTTTGTAAACTGTATTAAATTAGTGTGCAAGACATAATGGGTGCGTTCCACTTAAAGCCCACGACGACCACGGTCGTTCGTCTGTCCAATCAAATAACCGCTCTCGATCTTTAGTCCAATCAAAGAACCACGGGGCCACGCTGCGGTCGTCGTGGGCTTTAAGTGGAACGCACCCAATATCGTACCACAAGATTATTGTATGGTAAAGTCATGTGATGGCCACATCTCTCATCCAGTGAGGCCGAAGGCCGAACAACCACATCCGATTCACATCCACTCGTTTTTTCTAAATGTATGTTTTTGCTCATAAACTACATACTATGAATTGGTTTTTTTGGCAATTAAAAAAAATGCCAAATTGACCAACTTTTGGGTGTTTTTGTCAACTTTTTAAAACTTGAGAGGGGTTACTGTTAGGAAATGACATTTTTTTTAAATTAAAGCCGTTAAAAGCCGCTAAGAAAGAGATTCACTGGCTAGCCACCCGTCCGTGGACGGATTTTTCAGTTGTTTCTGTTTATTTCCAACATGTGACGTCGCTTACTTTGCAGTGCTAGATTTGTGAGCATATAAATTGTTTAACGTCCGACAGGTAGTTTGTTAGACTGGCCTCCAGACGCGCCTGTAACCCTGGTTTTTATGTGTTTTAATATGTTTTAATGATGCCAATTTATTAACCCAGGAGGACCACCGACTTAAAGTGCCTTTCAAAACACGGAGACCAGTCATAAGAAAGTTACCCTTCTCCGGATTTAAACCCGGTATCTCGCATTTGCATCAGTTGATCGCGTTACCTACAAGGCAAATGACCGTGTCCAATTTAATACGTTATTATTAAATGGCTTTCTTGGCAGATTACTCTCAGGAGTTTGCCATTGCCTTCCGAGAGGAGAAGATCATAATGAAGTCGGATAAATTTTGTATCGAACCTAGGGCTTCTAGCCTAGAGTCCGGTCCTTAGCCCGTTGACTTAGCTCACCTCTCAACCTCTCAAGTAATTTATAAATTACTAACTACGAAAACTGTATAGTATTTTGATGGTAAACAACTAAACTTACATCTTACAACTTAACGTGGAGTCCGAATCACTCGTAATTCGAATACTAGCTCTTCTAATCCAAAAGTCATCCCTTTACTATTACACCAAACTTCATACCTGTAATTATAAATAAAATTTTCATTTGGGTAGGTTACCTTTTTATGGTTTCCGAAGATGAGGCAAGGCCTCGCAGGACACCCTGTATATAACTTTTTAACTATTATTGAAATAAATAATATTTAAAATTGTAAATATTTTTGAGTTAATTTAACCTGTACTTTCCAGAGAATTGATATTTCTAAGACCCCCTCACCCCCCTTTAAAATTAAAAATTATTGAGAAGAAAGTATAAAATGTTAGTTCTTGTTTATGACTATTTTTCTTTATATCTGTTTTATTACGATGACTGTTAAGAAAGTGAAAATCGAGGTCCCTAAAATTGAAGGTAACGTGAGGCAGCTGCCTCTTCTTTCCTCCGTTGAGCTCCTTCTTCTTCTTCAACCTTATCTACCCACCCCAGAACATAGGTCTTTTTTTTTCTCCCATTTTTTTCTATTTTACCCGTACCAGTACCCGCGATTTTTTGATATTGTCTCTCCATCTTATCTGCGGTCGTCCCACGCTTTTTTCATTTCTTTTGGACGCCATTGCGCAATCTTTAGTGCCCATCGTTCTCTTTCCTGTCGTACCACATACCCATCTCAGCGCCATTTCAGCTCCGCCACTCGTCGAACCACGTCCAGTACTCCAGTCTTTGCTCTAATCATATTGTTTCTAATTTTATTTTTTAGAAAGATATCCATCATTGCTTTCTCTATTGTCTTCTGGGTAACTTTCAAACGATTTGTAGTCTTTTTTCTATAAGCATTATTTTCTATAGCATAATTGGTATATCTGTGCTTTTTAAAATGTAATTTAATTTTCCAAACGCTGCTCAAGTTAGCCCAATTCTTCCGACGTTTGGTTGTCTTTGCCAAGTTTGATTAGGTGACCCAGATGTATTCTGTAATATTCTTAATTGTGTGGTCTTCCATAACTATATTTACGTCGTCTAGACTCATAATTTTGACTTTATCTTTAATCGTATTTCTTTTTCCTTTTGGTTAAGTTGGCGGAGCATCTCTTTAAACTCCTCTAGATGAGTAAACATCAGAACAATACCGTCTAGAAATCTTAAGTGGTTCCAATATGTCCCATCAATTTTTATGTCTTTCTTCTCTCGTGATAAGTTTTTAAAAACATCTTCTGAAATCCCATTTTCAAGAATATCTTATTGGTTTTTCTATCTTCGTTGAGTTTAATACTCAGTGACGCATTCTTAGAGATGCTTTTTATACCTTGGAGTATCGGGAGTCTATTCTGCCTCCATTCATAGATCTTAGTAGAGCTCATATTTCAATGAAGTCGAATGCCTTGTGGACGTCCAGAATGGAAGAAAATTGTAAAAGAAAGTAAATAAGATTCTAAACCATACAGGAATGAGAACGAAGAGGGACAGAAGAATTCCCAAAGAGGTAAATTTTGAGGAGCTTAAAAAATTAAACCTTGGCTTAAAAATTTTGAAAATCTTTGGTTGTGGGTAAGAAAGTACGATCCCAAAATAGCAATTTTACGATTGAAACCTTGATGAATTCTGAAAAAGGATATATTAAATAAGGGAGTTAAATACGGACGAGGGCCTTAAAAGCAATAGTTTTTTTTTCAAAAATCGAATTTAAAAAGCACGATTTTCATAGCAAATTTCAAGCAAAGTTGCTCGGGATTAGTGAATTCAGGCATTTTGTCGTCGGTCCGTGTGGATTGAACTAGTCTTAGCTTTTCGCAGACCTCAGAGAGGCGATAACCGGAGCGACACTTGCATTGGGATGCTTCAACAGTGCACTTCGAGCGAAAATCATGGTTTTCAATAGTAAATGTGCAGGAAAAATTTCTTAAAAAAGTCAATTTTTCCTTGCACAACCACCCTGCTTTTAGAATCCACGCAAACGAGTTTCACCCCTCAAAGATCCACCTTTTTCCTTGACCCACGGGCCTAGGGGTATTTTTATAATTAGTAAGGTGGATCCACACGAAAAAGTAATAACCGTTCGTTAAATTTAAGCATCCCTTGCCTGAAGTAATTTTGGTCCTAAAAAGCAGAACGAAACGAAAAAAAGTTGTTAATTCATTAACTCAGGGAGACCATCGCCTTAACGTGGCCTCTGAAACACAGAGATTTGTCATAAGAAAGTTTTGCCCTTCTTCATTTGAACTCAGTACTTTCCTGAGTACGCTCTCAAACACATAGAGTAACAAAATTTCTCGATGCTGATTTAAACCGTAAAAAACCGACTTTAACAGAAGGGAAAGGGGATGAAAGAGTGACCCAACTTGAGATGGTTCCATCAAAACCGGGATCCAAAAAATCAATTCTCTAAACATCGTGTAAAAATAATGTCCGGTAATAATTCTTATTTTAAATGATTCACAAGTATTTCACTTCGAATCCCTTACTTGGCAAATATTTCACGTAATGCCGAAGTATATACGGCGGCGATCCATTATTCACATGCATTTAAAGTAATTCAAATGTAGGTATATTACGTAAATCAGAGTACTCCAGTAATTCATAGGTATTTCAACTAATTCACTAGCAATTTCAGCAATTACCTATTACCAACATAATAAAAAGCCTTGCGGATCTTACCAGACATCCACCATCTGCCATTAACAATTTTCTGATTTCCTTTATCAAAGTCTCACTGATTAATCATTAAAATTTTAAATTACTGTACGATAAACCACCAAACCACCTAAAGGTTGAAATATGAACTCGAAAAGTTTTATTAACTTAAATTCTTCTAAAAGAACGATAATGCTCGTAATTCTACATAAATCAGTAGAATTTTGAATAATCTTCCACTATAAAAAATTCATGACAATGATTAAAAACAGCACCAAAAACATCTCCACGTATTTAAAAATCTATTAACTTTTTAAAGTTGTTTACAAATTTATTAATTTAACACTGTCACTTTACCACATGTTTTCGTTTTTTATTAATGCGTAAATTCAAATTTAGGAATATTAAGAAAAAAGTTGACAAGATTACACGAATTTCATTTATTTCGTTAGCAGCTCAGTGAATTATGATAAATTGGATAGATTATATTAAATTTATTTTTTACTTTTGAAAAATCGCTTTTACTACTCTAAAATAGGCAAAATCAGTTAAATGTTCAGTAAGCTGAAGAATTTTATCTTGGTGTTGTAAAGTAGTTTCCTCATAATAACAGGTTTTCCCAGGACAAGTCAGAGTATGTCCTCGAGTAGATTGGAACTTGTACTTTTTTATTTTATCAATTTTCTGGTTTATTAAAAAAGAATATTGCTAATTAGAAAGATGCACTTACCTACCAATAAACTGTTGAAAGCGATGAAAATTTCCTATTAACTGAATTTGCTGCGGGTTACCCTTCTGACGCATCGTTTCAGTCTCCAGACCGAAATAACTCCCGTGAGTGATGATTACTTTCTTGTGGATCATGATCGTTCGTGCTATCGCAGCATAAGTCATCTTCAAGTAACAGTAAAATTGTAATCTTTATTATCCAATCACCAGATATTATCGTCTTTCATTGCATTTATTGATTCCATTTTAGAAACTTCTAGTCGTATTTTATCTGCTTTACTTTATAATTTTAATCGAATTGCATTTCTATGGGCAGAGTATCTTCTTGAACCAATTCATTATCAATACAAGCGTGTCGCAAATTTTTTTAATTTACTTTCCACTCCCCGGGGGCCATCCAAGCAAAGTTTTGGTTCTAGTAAAAGAACAAAAGTCACTTGATGCGATTTTATTACGTCTTTCGTAAGTTTAAAGTAATCAATACACTTACGAATTTCTAAAAGTTTAACCTTGGGGGCTCGTAACGAGTGATAATAGCACTAGGGTACAATTTAAAATAATTACTTACAAGTGTCGTAACTTTAAGCTTTAAGAGGTTAAGTTTACAGAATAATTTGCATATTTTACTTGCCAATCGATTTTGGTTAGAATAATGAAGAGTATTTGTGGTTTGGGCTTTGGAGAGTAATGTCTGAGGAACTATAAATAATGAAGACCCTGCAGGCTGGTAAAACTCATCACCACACGAAGACTATTAACTAAAACTTTAACCATTGATCCTTATTTGGGCAACCGTCAAACAGGTAAACGATTTAGTTTAGTCTTTTGATGAAGATGGACGGCTGACTTAACCCGATGTCTTTTATTAGTCATCGGTTATTATTCGAATATATACAACTTAATTAGATAAAATGTGACACAATAATATCCTAATTTAGGCTGTCAAAAAATAATTACCTTCGATGCTTTCCAACTGTTAATAATCGATTTGTTTTGACTTATTCTGGTTTTGTTGTGAATAAAAGAAATGTTTGGAAAATTTTAATCCTTGCTATAAATAGATTCCGTTCCATGAATTTTGCCTATTAAATAACTGTGGTTTGAATAGTTAGTTATACATAGAAGTGGTGACCATTATATCATCAAAGATAACACCTGTTTTATATTGCATAATTTTAAAAATAGATTTGATGAGAGAGTATGAACTAATTTTACTTTCGATTTCTATATTACGATAAACAAATGACATTTTTCTTCCGAAAGATGAACAATAATCGAATCGAAGATGCATTATCTTCATGGTTCAAAATCGGTAAACTACCATTTTTGGGCAAATTTGGCAACTACTGTTGAGTTTTCAGCGAGCGGATGTAAACACCGGGCTCGGGTTAAGACGTTTGGAGAGGCTTTTACATTTCAATAACTTATGTTAAGGCCGTGTGACACGTGTATAAATTTGTTAACAAATTTGTTAGCAAATTTGGTAATAACCCATTGATTGGTCAAACAAACCAATGTTGGTACCGATGCTGGTTGGTTCAACCAATCAATGGGTTGTTATCAAATTTGCTGACAAATTTGTTAACAAATTTATACACGTGTCACACGGCCTTTATATTCAAAATTTCTGCGACTCCACTCCATCATCGTATTCTTGGTCTACATTTAACTCTTTTTGCACCTGGTGGTGGAAGCAATTCTTTCTGCTCTCAAAGGCTCTCTGGCCTGTACTTGGTGTACTCGGGATAGGATAGAGTATTTTCATAATTTACTAAATTAATTATTTAATTATTATTATATTTAATTAATTATTTAATTTATTAAATAAATTGGGTTGTGCGGCCTGATAGGTTGATAATAAATAAATGAATCAATCAGTCTTATTTGTTTTACTAACCGAACATCACAGATAGATCTAAACGTTTCTTAAAAACTGAAAGGAATTTCAGATAAACAGAGAATAAACCCAATCTTTCTAGATACCCCAGGCTATGCGGCCTGAAGGCCGCATTGCATTAGTTTTTAAGTTGGTATGAACGTTATAGCCAAATTAAATTTCTTCTTATGATTATAATTTATAACTATACTAATAAGAACAGGTCATTCATCCTCAGAACCCCTAGCCCCTACCATCATTCTTCAACCGTCAACCAAATTTATTGAGGAGTACAAAAGCGGTGCCGTAGCTAAATACGCGTAGGCTCCAATTAATGAGTGAGTGAAATCTTTCTTATGATTATTAAAATCAGGTCTAATATTAAATCAGGGTTTCGATTTGCGTCGTTTTGATTTATGTTGCAATAAAAACATAAAGTCGAAATAACCGTGTGACTCAATTTGCGTCTTTTCTAATAAAGTAAAGGTTTAATGCGGAGGAGTATTTGTCAGTTAGGTTTATTTTTAGTTAACAGCAACTTAATTTTATCAGCAAATAATATTAATAACGCCAAAAGCCAATAATAAATCTTTTTAAAGTGTACATTTTTCATTGCGTTTTTTTATTATTTGTTATGTTTTTCAATGATAAAATATTTGCTTATATTTATTTCACAGATGAAAATCAGCAAGAAAATTAAAAAAAAAATCAAAATGAGGTTTGTTAGCATTATGTGATCGTAGAAGAGGCTGGGGGCACAGGCCACCCTAGAAAATGGGAAAAGAATTAAAAAAAGTGATAAAATTAAATACTATATTTGGTTCATTGGTTTCAAAAATTTTCTACTAATATCCGTACCAATCCCAGACTCTCCAGGTTTACGCCCATTTCTGCTAAAAAAGGGGTCGTAACCCCTCTAGTACTTTAGGTTAGCTACGTTCCTGTATGGAATTTTATTTGCTCTTGATACAAACATTATATGTGATTCGATTTGCATTGTTTCGATAAAGTATATTTTATTTTCTTAAAGCGTAACCCCGACGCACATCGAGACCTTGGTGTACTTAATTTCCTGTTTCGAACTTAAATATTTTATGATCTAATTGAGAAAATTTATATAATTTGGGTAACGAATTAAATATTAACAAATTTACTGAAGGCTCGAATGTTCTACAGGGATCACACCTTCACACCACAACAAAAAATTAAAAATAAGCTTTATTATTGTGCGTTTCATTCTGAAGATGACACCGATTATTTGGTTGTGATGAGTTCATTTATATTTTCTTACCCCAATAAAGTTCTGAAAAGATAAATTCCGTCAGGTCAAGTCCGATCACACCAAGCCACTGCTGTAGTTGTATGAATGAACAATAAATTATACTAATGCTGAACTGAAAGTCACGTATAGTGAAGAAAAGATGCGAGATAGTTACTTAGCCTTGATCTTCTTGAAGGATCCAGATCATCTCACGAATTCCGTGACGCATCAGAAAAATCCATTTGAATTAAATTTAAAAATTAATTGTTATTAAATTAGGTTATTGTAAAATTAATGAAAGCAATTATGGAGAGCGTTGCATATTAGTAAATGAATGTGGACAACTAGAAGTAAATATTTTCCTATTAATAAATAATGTAACTGTTATTTAGTTTCAACACATAATAAAATAATATATAATAAACTATCTTCAATTATTCTACTCAGTAAATTACTTGTACCAGCATGTGTTAATTCTGCAGGGGGTGATTGAAAAGAAACGTAATTTATTAGTGATTGTATCTGTAAACATTTAATCGTAACTTAGAAAGCTTGAATTTCATTGTTCGATCTAAAATAAATCATTTCTGGTGATCTAAATTTCTTTATAATATATAAAAAGGTAGTAAGAACTGCAAACACACTTTCTGCAATCTTCCCCAACATTATTAATTTATTTATAAAAAATAATAAATTATAATTATTGTGTTGTAAACGTTTAACAATTACATTTGCACGATTCATGTTTATAATGCTGAAAAATGAGATAATAGCTTTGCAACTTGAAATGTAGGTTGATGGTTTCTAAAGATTAGGAGTTTATTTTACTGCTAGATTAAAGATTCTGTCGCTATTTTTACATCCAACTAAATATTTTCTCGACTTATTTGTTTCTATTATAATCATTTGCTTATCACCATGGAACAATTCATTCTACAGACCAGAGAACTTTCTTCTCAAAATCATGGATGCCGAAAGAGTTTACGCAGCACGAAAGTGTGGTTTGTAAATTAACGAGGATTTGAGATTGAATGAGAAAGAAGCGTGTAACACAAACGAAGACATAAGTTGTTTCTCGACCATAATCAATTGCGTACAGGAGCAGCAAATACAATGACACATTTTTTGCATGCTCCTAATTGACTTATCTTGGCTGTCACACTGTGCAAAGAATAACAAAGATGACAATTAACCAGCTTCTTGCTAACTGTATCCAAAGTTACCACCTTGTCTCACCAGTTTTTAAATGGATTGTGCAAAAGTGTGACCGAATTCAAGCTAATTAGTAGTTGCTTGGTTCCTAAAAAATCAGCAGTCGTTATCAATATATCACTGGTTTTGGCGTCCTAAACAATGAAAAGATATAATTAACGCGACTTATAACATTTGAGTTACTATTTTAAACATTTTTTTGGCTGAGCTACCTACATACTGATAATAGTGAAACACTTATTTTACTGTTGTCTAGCCGTAATGCCAAATAAATAAAATTAACAGTATACCTACTTAGAATGTCGAAAAAAAATAAATATTGCTCCATGTTTTACAATGTCATCCACTTGGTTGGATATTTTAATTATTATCACAAGAGTCGATATATTTGACATTGAATTAGTAAAATTTATTATTAGCAAAATTTTAATAATAATTGTTATGAACGCCCACTCTTCATCGGAGAAAATAAACACACTTGTTTTCCTAAGTTTCAGTCACCCTACGCGAGTGCTAAATTAACGATCAAATAATGGTGTTATGAAGAAATATGCATTTTTTGTTTTAAAATTAATAGTTTCAAAATGAAGATTTCGAGAAAATTGAAGATCAGAAATGGATAGCTCAGATAAAAATATAAGAAATTATTTTGATGACACAGTTGCCAATAGACTAAATAAAAAAATAAAAAAGAAGAAAATCTGAAGTAATCGGGATCTTCTGTCAGAAGTAAAAAAGTGGACGTAAGAAAAGAAATGGAAGTTTTGGACAACCAAGAATTCGGTGTGACGGTTAACCATCTTGATTTCACAAAGAACAATGGAACTAACCAAATTGTAACTACAAACAAAAATCAGGCCGAAAGGATAGCAGCATCACTTTCAGTCATGAATAATAGAACTTTAAGCAATCAGGATATTTCATTCACATTTAAAACTGCAAATCTTCCAATTATTCAAAACATGGAACAATTGGAAGAAGAATCGGAAAAAATATACGAAACCACGAAAACGGAAGATATAGCGAGGAATTGCCTGGAGGAACTTAAAGAATCCAATCTCCAACCTGATCAAAATCAAAAGAAATATAACATCTAGGTATTTCCAGAAGATAGAAATATAGCCAAAGTTCAACTGCTTCAGAAGCTCATGATAATGATAGACACAGTGCCTAGGATAGAAATAAAAAATGTCGGGGTACTGACGAATTTTCTCCACCCAATAAAAAAATTATTGGAACATGATTTTCTAAAAGAAAGCATCTGGAGCAATTTGGCCTTCGTTTACGACCGAAATGGTGGACTGAAGATGAACTGATCACCGAAATTCAAAGGAACTACACCGGGGCTGTTCAAATAACTGGAAAAGTGGATTAAATCCGTTCTTATCTATTCATGGCTTCACTCGGTGGAAGAGATTACGGCCATGAGTAACTTTTTTTTACACGATGTGGATAAGGATTTTGGTAAAGAAGGGTTGCAAATAAAATTATGATTTGACGAATCGCTGTCGTTTCATTTGCAACCTCCCTTTACCAAGATCTTTATCCAGATTACGGCGGGCTTTTGGGGTGAGAAGTTAGTCCAATTTTTGTACACGTAGTGCTCTATACAGTAGATTAATCAGTGTCAGATTAAGCCACCTCGGGGCTTGTAGCAAATGTTGTCGCGGACCCTCTTATTCTTTTGAACGACCTTTTTTACCTCTTTTCTAACTAAAAGCGCTATTTTTTTCGAAGCGGGAAGAGAAAAAAATTTTTACTGCTTTTTCGTTAAAATAATAACACTTTTCTATCTTCTTACTATACTCAATCACAATTTTTTGGTTTAGTTTTCATGTCTCATTTGTTGAACTTCTTGTCGTCTTTCGGCTGCATTTAGAGAGATTGTGATCAATTATTATTAGAGATGCGTCTATTTCGTAGACTATAAACCTTTTTTTAAGTTTTTAAACTTTTTGTTAATGAATGAACCAATCAAAGTGTCGCTTATTAGTAAATTATTATATTGGGTATTTAAATTTTTTAGTTATTATTAAAGACGGAGCTAAACTTTGAAATTGGGGGGGGGGGTACTAATTCAGCAAAACAAACAGCTATTAGAAAACAAAGCCTACATTTTCCACCTCGAGAGTGGAGGGATGATAATTCAGATCTTACTTGTACTTAGCACAATTAAACTGCTTAATTTTACGAATGGTTGGGGGGTATTCCATACCCCCCAAACCCCCCGGTCATGAAGGCCAACGTAGTGTATGTTTGGTCAATGATAATATTAAATCGCAAGCAGTCCAAATAAATATATAAATAATATGGTATGAGGTTTGTTCTAACTTACCAAGAAACCGAACATTGTACGGTCTCGCTACTGTGCAATAAATAAAAAGGAACGTATTTTGCTTAGTAATTTTTATGATTTGTACCTAGTGCGCATGAGCGTTACCGTACATTGTACGGTTTTTCGGCTAATTGGAACAAACCTATGGTGTTAGAACCAGTGGTCTGTGGGAATAGTTCCCAGTATCACAAAATTAAGAGTTATATAATTTTTAAACGTACGTACGCAGTTTTTTTTGTCTAAATTATTTAAATATACTTAATCTCTCAGATATTATCTTCTTCTTCTTCATTAGCCGTTTTCGTCCACTGCTAAACGCTAAGCCTCCTCTTTTAAACTCCCCCCAGTGGGGGGAGAGGGGGTTTTACCCATAACTCACCACGCTGGGCAGGCGGGTTGGCGAGTAGTCCACAGATCAAGTTTGGACTCAGCTAGGATTAGAACCGCGGTTTCCCGCTCTCTAGTTTATCCGTGTTTGATTTACGCCAGATTGCTGGTCAGATATTATCATTAATGTGGATTTTCAGCTTTCAACCCTACTCGGAGAGACCGCATTCATACGTGCAAATGAGAAAATTGCGTTTATTTCGTAATTCATCAGTTTATTTTAGGTTGTTAATTTTTTTTGAAGAACTGACTAATCAAAAGTGCTAGAGGGCGTTACTTAGAGACAGAGAGACCGACAAAGAGTTTTATAATTTATAATAAATTTGGCAAAAAAATTGCCCTCTACTTTTGTGTTGCTTTGGCACGTTGATCAAATCATATTGGCCATTTCTGATTTTGAAAAATACTACACGACTTCAGAGTGATCACTCACTTTTATAAGACTTTTATGCAGTTATCAAGGTTAGATACCTTTTTTCGAATTTTGAGTACATTTTATAGATGAGCCATAATTTTTTACGGTCTGGTCATAATAAGAAAGATCTAGATACGTCCGTGATACTTTGTTTATCCATTTAATACTAATTTAAAAATAGCTCCAGTGCGGCCTTTGGGCCGCACAACCTCGATAATCTATAGTTTTGTTCATGACCTTCCGAGTCGCAAACGGGTCAAGCTGTTAGTACGTGATTAAAAGTGAATATTGCTTTTTAGCACTTTTGAATTTTATTACCAATTTACCACTTTGGATATTCGTCATTATTGATAAAAGGGCCAAAGAATACATCATTTCCAGCTTTAATTCAGAAAGCGTCATTTGTATTCGGATTGGAGCCAAGTTTTGGCCCATGTAAAATTTAGCAAAAAGCATGAGGTCATCTAGAACCACGAAATTAAATTAGATTGCTAAGATTTTAGGATCTCTGACCGCATTTTTTTTTCAATTAATTTTCTTTGGTTTGGTAATAAATTAAATCCAATCAGGGGTACGCGGGAGGGTTTCGAAGATCAGAGAGAAGTCAGCGTTATCTACTTCGTTTTTTTTTATCACTAAGACCATAACGCAGTCGGAATTGGTTTGTTTATTTAGTATCAACCTAAAAATAGTTTCAGTGTGGCCTTCAGGCCGCACAACCAGGGCACTCTTATCTGCTTAATAAAAAATTGAGAGTGACTGAGTCGCAGACAACGTACAGCCTAAATCGATGGTCTAGAAGCGCGAAATTTGGCACATGAGCTCCTTATATCGTCGGTATCAAAACGTATCTCACTTTTGACTAACAGTTATAGTTATAGCTGCATATCATCTCCCCAAGTAAAACTTTTTTTTAGGAAATGGTTGTAAATTGTCTGTCAGTGACTATTAAACAATTTTCAAGCATTTCCCGAGTAAAAATATTTTTTGTGAATGTTATATGCAGATATATCTAACTGTTTATGTCGGTCAGTCAAAATTGAGATGCGTCTATACGTTTTGATACCGATGATATGACGTAGGTGAGCACTAAGAACGAGTTTTTATGGAAATCCTATCAAAAAGTTATTTATCACGGTATATATCATGAATGGATTAACGAGAATTTTATGAACGAGTGAGGGTGAAGCAGGTGAGGTCTAGCAGTTGACTAGCCAGAGAGGCGCGTTATGACTACTAAATTCTTCTTCCTCTGCGAAGCTACTAGCCACCACATTTAACTCGGCCTACGGCTTCCTTAGGGAGAGTTTTCTCGGAACCTACCTTTAAAATATTTAAGTTGATGACTAAATAAAATTTTAACTTATCAAAAAGACTAAAAATATTATCATTATAATATATTATACCCTGTAACTACCCCCCTCCTCTTTTGACTCTCCGTATATAACTTTTCATACAGGTCTTACGTGGGGTTAGCTACGCTACTTTTTTGAACCAATCAAAACAAACAGACAATATATAAAATCTATCGAAAACATTTTTTCCTACATTTTGAAAACCCAGACTGATTTCAAGAAAATTATATTTTATCAATGAGAACGTCTCCAGAGTCTCAATTTTGGCTTACTCTGATGGGGGTCTTAGAAAATTCTGTAACCTTTAAAATTTTCAGTTAATCTAATTTTTATAAGGTAGCCAAGAAATTCTAAGAACAAGTCACTAAAAATTCTTGAAAATTTTGTTTCCACTCATTATCCAACATTTCCAACTAAACTTGCACTAATGTGGTGTAATTTTTAATCGCCATTATTTTTTTTTTAAATTTCTAATTGGTCCGGATGAAGTAAGAAGTTGAGTGAACTTGCACTCTGACGTACAGAATCACTCCGGAACTGTTAATAAGCCACAATATTGAATTACTAGAAATGCAGATAACGCAGTTAGTTAACGAAAGAATAATGCACCAACTAACTCTCTCTTTCCTATTTTTCTTTTCATTTTAGTTTTGGCTGATGCTAAAATATGCGTTGGGTTGCTTTTTTGATAATTTGTAAGTTAACACCTCCCTTGCAAAATCGAAATAACTGATCCAGTGGTTTTTTGGCACTCCTCAGCAGCTGGTCGAAAAATTCTTTTTATCATTTAGGTCAACTTCCAAATTTCATCGTTTACCACAAAATTAGACAGAAATTTGTCTAAAAATGAAAGTTCTATTTGGAATTTAGTGTGTCACTTAATTATAAAATATCCTGAATGCTTTTAATCTCAATCTTCGCAATCGTTATCGCCGAATGTTCTTCAGAGCAATCTCATCTAGCTTCCCGGAACTTTACTTCCAGATCCAGAAGTTCCGTTGCTTGTTGATAGTAGTAGATAAATCTACTATAATAGTCGATAATAAAAAAAGTAACATATGTAAACAGTAATTAAAGTTTTGATTGTTTCGACATGACTTTTGGATTTTTCATCTAAAATTCAGAGGAAGGCTACTTACGATTGATGACGCACTTCACTTCTTCAACTTTAAAAATAGCACCTGAAAAGTTAATCGGCTTTCTATTATTAAAGAAATCGATTGTTACCTTACGGTTATTTTCGATAAGTTTTTCTCATCAAGTTGTGTTTAAATTGTCGGAAATAGATTTGTTTCTATTTTTACATTAACTTATTCTAAATTTGTCGATCTAAATTTAATTCACATCTACCTACATGAAACTTGGTAAATCGTTTAATGAAGTGTATATTTTAAGATATGTGCGTAACGCACTCCTGACGTTTTGGGGAAAAGGATCGAATTGGAATTTAATTTTCAACAATATTGTTAACTGCGATAGACGAATGAAGTGAAAGCATTTTATAAAGCTAAACACGCAAGATAACAATTTGCGATAATAATATCTATACCGGTAGTTGGTGTCGGCAGTAAAATGAGCGTTAACACCCCTTTATCACAATAACAGTTTGAAATCGGGTTGCTCGAGGAAATTTGATTAAAGTTTGTTTATGCGTGTCGCACTTCCATAATTTTTTGTAAAATGAAATGTTTTGTCGTAGATACTAACTGACTGTTGTTGCAAAATACTGAAATAGTTTTGTTTGTTGCTTGGCACCAAATTCTAGATGCTACAGTAAAAATAGAAACCATCTCATGGGATAAGAAATCAGTAATGACATCACAATCGTCGCTACGACTTCATCAAATTCGTTCCTTTCTGGGAGTTGATTAGTTCATTCCTGGTGACGAGCCAACGGCTGATCCGGCATGTAGTGCCAAGAAGTAGTGATAATGTTTGTTTGGCGATTCAAACGCATAGACGTGGACGATAAGTATCCCGATGTTTGGTGGAAAAAGGCGACGGAAGGTCCGTATAAACATTTTGTTGGTGCGAAAATAAATCAGTTTCCTTAGTGGGGATGCAGAGTTCGAGGACGGACACTAGAACAAACAGAGCAGAGCGTGCAATACCGCGACCTGGGACAGAATCCTCAAGCACCAGACCCACGCGTCGGGTGCTCCATGACGACGCAGGTGACGTCACTCAGGCGATGCAGCAGAGGCGTTTGGTGTTGGCGTTGAGTACCTGCGGAACATTCATGTGCTCTGCTCATTCATATCCCGGCAGTGATTCCAGAGTGCGCGAGTTTTCCAGTGGTGTAGTGCGGCATGGCAGCGGAGGTCGACTCCGGTGCCCAACGCCGTCATCATGTTAACACTGACGATGCGAAGGGAAGACGACGAATCGAAGGGTGACGCCTACTCTCGCCAACGGACTCGGGATAGTGCAACAGGTGGTGACGAATTTGTGGATATTTCACAAGTGCAGCAGTTGTTACTGGATGCCCCCGGTAATGCGGGATATAATCGCGGAAGAGGACGCGAACTGCATCCTCAACCATCTACATCAATGGATAACAGAGGACGACTTCTGGATGCTTATACAACGCAACATTATTATTACGGCGGATACGGACAGCACCATGTGCCGCAAGCGGCGACCAGCGTCGACGACTTGGTTGCGTTGTGGTTCGCAGGACCATCCACATCATCAGGTGTGTTTCTTGTCAAATTGTTGCATGAATGTTGTTAAATTTCTATCCATTTCAAGTGTCTATTTTTCCATTTTTCTATCATTATTTACAATCCTCCAGCACGTGCTGCAATAAATATGCGCATTATCAAAAACTCGTTTCACCCGAAGAACATCCGGTTTGTAATTCGCTCGCCCACTAAACTTTTTTTCATCAAAAATTAAAACTAAAACCCATTTTCTAACCGCAAAATAAGTAAAAGTAATGGGTTCAAGTTTGATCAATTAATAATAAATTTTACGCCCACCTTATCGATGTAATTATTATTAACAATTTCAATATCACTATATAAGGTTTCACTTACATAATCCCGTTGTATACATTCGGTTTTACACCATCAACCTTAAGAGAGAAGCCCACTCAATTTATTCAAAGCACCAACGCTCCTCAACGTCACGGTAACATGCACTTTTTGGCCTACAAAAGAAATTTTTCACTTAGGTGGAAAACTCGCTAAAAGA
Organism: Rhagonycha fulva; assembly: GCA_905340355.1. Lineage (NCBI taxonomy): Eukaryota > Metazoa > Arthropoda > Insecta > Coleoptera > Cantharidae > Rhagonycha > Rhagonycha fulva. Next base: position 46,475,960 of record HG996556.1, read on the forward strand.
ATTTCAACCTCTCCGATAAAAACCTTGTTTACATATTCGAACGTTATCGCAATAATAATCGCAAAGTTTACAAAATAACCAAGAACAAATTAATAACAATTTGCATCGCACGTAATTATAAATCGAAAACTCAAAACTTTCTCGACAAATTCAAAATAATTTGCGCAGATCAACACAAAAAAAATTCGCGAGTTATTTTCATAACAATCATCGCAAATATTTAGAAACGTAATTTTTGAATACCGACAGAAAAATCTTAAAAAAGAAAAGGAATTTGCACACAAACCTCTGTGCAAAGGTTAAACAGGCTATATATAAAATAGGATTAGAACAACCAGAATTTTTTACTTTCAAAAATTCTTTTGTAAACTCAAATTTCACCCAAAAAATAAAATTATTTAATAATGCGCCTTGCACAACAACAAATTATACAACAACGATTTACCTCAATAACCCAATCAATTTTAATTTTTCTTGTTTTTACCATTTTTATATAATTTTGAAATTTATTATGTGTTGCAAAAGTATTAACCAAACGATAAATTTCTGCTAATGGAAAACTTGCTGTCAGTATAATTAAAATAGCTAATTTTGTAGATAAACAAAAATAATTTATTTTGCTTAATTACCTGTGCTTATTTTAATTTTTGAAAAATTGATGAAAGTGATATGCTTAATTCAGTCCCGAACTAAAAAATATGGGTGGTCATATTATCATAGAATTTGTTATTGAATTTAAGGCACAGGAGGTCTATTAATTTTATTATTGTCTTTGGTTAATGGTAAATATAAACAAAAGAACCGTAGGCGATTTTTTAATTACAAAAAATCTCAAATTAAATATTGGTAGATTATCTCTTTTTTCCCTAAAAAATCTGTTGAAGGATTTGGCATCAAGAAAAATGTAGTTGAAATTTTTATTAACATTCGAGAAATTGATCTAAATTTATTGAATTTTTAACACAATTATATTTACAAAATGAAATTCATCCCCCCTCCTACTATAGTAAACTTAGCATTTATTTCTACTGTGAGTTTTTTGGTTATAGAGCCTAGAAAAATTGTTTAAGTTGAAAGTTTAGAGAAAACTTGAAAGTTTTCAAATTTTAAAGCATTGAATCTGCGGAAATAACTAAAACAAATCAGAAGTTCCACAAAAGAAAAAAAGAAAAGTAGAAAACCTTTTAGTCGATTATTTTTATTATAACAAAGTTTTGAAGGACGGAGTGTCCAGATTAAGATTGGCCGGTGTCGTAAATGCCAATTCGCAGGAGGGGGGGAACAAAAAAATATTTTGAAACAAAACTTTTTAATTTTTTTAATTTTTCAAAAAACTTTTGATGTTAAAATAACTGCACTACAACCTCGATAATCTGAACTAATTAAACTTCTGTTCGGGTTAGTGAATTTCATTCAAAAGTGAAAAATGTTATAAAAAAGCAAAACTTTTTATTTCTTTTATTTTTATAAATTTGCATGTTTGTGCATATTATTAAAATTGACTGTAAAATTTGATGATAATAAACAACAATGGATTTGTTAGAATAACATTGGGTAGGTTCTAATTAATTAATTCATTATATTAAATTATAAATTTAATTAAGTTCAAATTATACCGTAGCTTTGGAATATCGACTTTGCACTGTAATTTTAGCAGTTTACCAGTTTACTTTTACATGTAAACAAATTTCATAACCAAAACAAATATTAGAAAATTCAGAAAAATTAGTAATTTTATTGAAAGGGTGTTAATTTTCTGAAATTTAGAAAAACGGCAGCTTACGATATGTTTCGAATTTTTTGGTCTTTTCTGGAGCCGGCGCAACTAAAAATTAAATTACAAAATGTAAAAAAACGCTAAAAAATTAAGACAAAACAAAATTTAAATAAATTTTCGGAAAGCATCAGTGATAGTGAGAAATTAAAATTAGGAAATGAAATTTAAACAAAAATATTAATTAAAAGTGCCAATAAAAATGTTGGATGAAAAACCATATCAAAAATAAATAAAAGTTTCTTATCACTTAAATTGCGATTGATATTGTTGACCAGGTCGAATTCTCAAAATCAGTTTAAAATATTCATCAGATACGATCGGGTCGTGGTAAAAATTAAGAAAGAAATCAAATTTTAATGTAGGTACTAATTACTATTTTTAATAATATAATAATAATAATTATTATTAACACAAAATCAATAACGGCTGAATTTTACCGAATTTCTTTCAAATATCTTTGATTTATAGCATAACTTACAAATGAATGATGATGATGGGTGCATTTTACACCATGGGCTTAGAAAATGTTCTGTATCTTTTAGATTCAACTTCCATCAAAATCAATGATATTAATTTTAGGAAAAGCTGACCCCAAATTTTGATGTTTACAATATTGCTTTCTTTTTTTTTTAAAAAATAAATTACATTTTGCAAGAAAAATTTCTATTTGAATTTATTTTATATTTTTTTCGGTCGATTTTCGATTGCCAATTAATGACAGCGGAAATAGAAATTATTGACGTGGGGATTTTCTAAAAATTCAACAACTATCGTTTTCTCTTTCAGAAAAGTTGAAGAAAACAATTCCTCACGTTTAGTTTTCAGTTTTTTAATAAAAAATGTCTATGGATTTCCAAATTTTTTCGTATTTTCCCAAATTGAGCTGAAGACATGCGCTGTCACGCTGGAATTTAATATTACTTATCTACTACAAAACCAAAATTTTGAATTTTTGTATCGCATTTCATCGTCTCACAAATTCAATTGCATTTTATACCTACTAACAAAAAAATCGTTTGTTTTTCTATATTTTTCTGCAAATTGAAGAAAAAAGTAGCACCATTCATATATACCAAAAAAACTAAAAAAAAATTTTCTAATCTTTAATTTTGTTTAAAAGAAATTATTGAAAAAATAACGAATTTAAATTTTAAAATTGAAAACGCCCAAATTTCAAACACTAAATTCTGGATTAGGTTAGGTAATGGCGCACTAATGAAAAATCTATACTTCAGCTATTCCATTCAGAAAGGTTTCGTTGTAAAACAGCGCTTTTGAGTCCCATGGGGTCAGGCAAATTACAGTTTTAAAATTTGGGTATTTAGTTCGGTAATTTATTGTATAAGCGTTTCATTCATGAGTGAAATGAATTATTCCGGATACAAATTTGTACCGGAAATATAGTATGAGGAGAATATCATCATAGAAAGTTGTGGTGGAAGCTTTGAGGGACATTCTGGTAGGGATGAAAGCGGCGTCGTTGGGAGCGTCGCCATGCTTCTTTGAGGGGTAGCAAATTCATGAATGAACTGACGTCATACAACTGGTAATATAAGCGCTTAAATTTTATTTTCAGCTTGGGTTAATAATTATCTAGTTAATTTCGAATTTGTCTTATAATTAAAAGTTGACGTAGAGGCGCCGAGTCGTTTACTTCGCGAGCGCTTTAAATTCGAATCCAAAGAGGTCAGCAATTTTGAGTTTTCTTATTGATTTGAAAGCATCACAAAAACAGCCTGACGTAGTTATTACATTTGCGTGATATTTCAAAATTGTGCCAAATTCGATGATATTTTTAATTACATAATAAAGTAAACTCGCTAACGTCACAGAAGGCTTTTGAGTTAGTGGTAGAGTTTATTTGGCGCCTGACTCAGTGCATATACCGAATGCCAGCTGATTGTATTTTGGGCCATGATTCTACGATCCGTTGTTATTTTTAATGAGTGGCAACAGATGTTTTTCAAAAATAGTAACGCGTTATTATTATTTTGCACACCACGACGCGTAATTCTAAATTTGATAACCTCGGCGTCACAATTTTTGATCTAACGGATTCTTTTGATAAATTTCACTGATGGAGTTATTAAATTTTAGAGACGGTTTATTTAACACGCGTTAGGTTTTAGCATTTATTTCCACCTGATATATGAATATCTTTTTCTTGGCTCACGAATCGCATTCCTAACGTTCGAAATGTTTCTCGACGCTTCTTAATTTTAAAGCGATACACAAAACTGTTAATAGAAACGAAAATATTTTTTGAAATTTTGCGAAAATTTGTGTTCGGTCGCTTAGTTGTGGTTTCCACGGTGAGAAATTTACCGCTCGTGGGGTGGTTTTCGAAAATTAAAAAGGGTTATAAGATAATTTAAAACCATATGTCGGTTTCAGCTCGAGATTAATAGATTCGTGTAGGCAGTTCTGTAATAATTATTACATCAAACATAAAATTGTGCGTTACGAAAAATAAGCAGCTGTTAACACGAAACGATTTTTTTGTAAAAAAAAAGAAAATTCATAACTAGGTTTTATATTTTAAATGAGTTTCTCGAGGGATCATCTTAAATTTTCACAGCAACTATATCATATCCAAGCGCCGTGTTACGTCATTGCGACGTCATGTTACGATTATGAGGTGGTGGGAAATTTCTATGGAGGGGAATCGCGGCCTCTTCGTTCTATTGGTTGTAACCCTTGATTGCGACTTCCAAATATGGATCAGATGCTCCATTCATAAAAGTAAAGTCGCGCTCGCGTCGCGACTAGTTTCTGAGCAACCTTTGAGCGAGACGGTCGTGCGTCCGATCGATAGTCCTTGATCACGTTAAAGTTACATTTCGTATCGACTTCCTGGTGTGCTTTAGGGTTTCGAGTTTGATTTCGCCCTGACGCGTTTTGTGTGCTTGACTTACCCTCGCGACGAGTGGTAACGAGCATCGTTTAAGTGCAGTGCGTGCTGGCGCTATAAGTCCTGCTTCTTCTGTGGTAGGCGGGCCAGCGGCAAGCCTTTCCAACCCGCCGGCCACCATGATCATGGACGGGCTGGATACGCTGCCTGCACAGCACCACCATCATCATCATCATCATCACGCCTCCGCCTTCTTGTTGACAGAATCGGCGGCTGCAGCTGCGGCTCACCACTTCAACGTGCTAAGCTTCGATACCTGCCTTTACAAGAGCTCCGGGTCCAGCATCGACCCTGGCAGCAGCCCGGTGCCGGCAGCGGTCTGCTCGGCTGCCGACCTGGAGTGCGCCTCTTCGGAGCATCAGACCGGAGATCTCAACACCCCTGTTACTACTTCCGGAGACATTCCGTCCTTCTTCGGGCCCTCCACTGTTGTAGAACCACCACCTATCACAGGTGAGTACCGCTACCTGTGATATAACCGAAATATCAATAAAAATAATTAATTAACACTAACATCGCAAATTACACAAACGCAGTAAGTTACCAAAACATTTTTTTAATTACAAATTATTTCTATTTTAAAATTACAAAATGTCAAATAAGAACAGGTGTAAGAAATACCGCGATGCGTGATATGCATTAGATTCTATATTTACATCTTGGATGTTGTTGGTTCCCCGTGCAACATTTTATTTCGTGATGTTCAGACGCGCGCCGCTTGCAGAACATCACCTAAAATGCTTTAATAATAGAAATTGCATCACACGGTTATGTTTCCTTCGAATCCATTACATTAGGTAAAATTTAGAATAACATAAAAAAAGTGCAAATCTTACCTATCCACTGTTTTTAAATTTGAAATTGTTGTGGGCAACAAGTGCTTTACGTAGGCGCCTCCCTGACTTGAGCGACGTCAGAGGACGCCGGCGCTGAATTTTATAAAATCAATAATGTAACCATTGAGATATTTTCCATTGATAAGCGGCACAATACCAACATGTTAAGATAGGCAAAATCGATAACCACATACATCACTTTTCCCGTTGTCATAGTCATCACAAAATCGAACGATAATTTTCTTCCTTATCTTTGAATTTCAAACACAAACAAATTGAAATGAAAAATTATTTTATAATATTATTATTTTCTAAAGGAAATTTTTTCCTTTTAGGTTCGTTAGACCCAGAAGAATTATCACTTGAACAACAATCCAGTCCTCGTCGATCGCCATTAGGCATTCGAATTAAAGAAAGCGTATCTCCTCAAGGTAGCATCCTTAGCCCTGGCATCCGTGACGAAGACGCCACTAACAACAGTACACTCAGCATGTACTCTGCTGCGGGACCATCGCATTCGGCCAGCAATGCATCTGGAAAAATGCAACATCGACCTGCTTATTCGACGGCATCTAGTCCAAGTTTGTCCGGAATGCAGGTCGCTGGAAGTCCTTTAGGACTCGGCAGTCAAGGCGGCATGGCACATTCTCCATCGTCCGTTAATCCGTGGCTGTTATCGAGCCCGGACAAGCCACTATATCCAGCAGTTTTTGGACTCTTGGGGCATGGAAATTCCCAGTCGCCCCAACACCAATATCCTTCTGCGACGCCGAGTCCTGCGGGTACGCAATACGACGATAGGTCCCAAGCAGAGCTTATGCTGAGTATGGAATGCAGTAATCTTGCACTTAAACAACCGCCATCCTATTCCAGTTGTTCGTCGACATCTGCAAGTATGATGGACATGCAACAGCAAGATTTAGTGTATACGCGAGTGGGTCAACCTTTAGTGGCAAACACGGCAAAATATCAGTGGGATGCGCAAGACTATAACAGTCCACAAAGTTCAAGTTCGTTAGTAGTTCCAGGACCTTCTAGTTTGGTTCCTAAACAAGAACCTTTTAGTGGGGGTTGTCAAGGTGAAGTGGGTCAACAAGGTGCGGGTCCGGGTTACAATGTGCAATTAGCCGAATACAATCCTTCTACTAGTAAAGGACACGAAATACTTTCTCAAGTGTATCAACAATCACCAGTTCCTCTTAAGTTAGTTCCGGTAAAACCTAGAAAATATCCAAATCGACCTAGTAAAACTCCGGTGCACGAACGACCATACGCGTGTCCTGTTGAAAATTGCGACCGGCGATTTTCAAGATCTGACGAGTTGACCAGGCACATTCGAATACACACAGGACAAAAACCGTTTCAGTGTCGTATATGTATGCGTTCGTTTTCGAGGTCGGATCATCTAACCACACACATAAGGACTCATACTGGTGAAAAACCTTTCTCATGCGACGTGTGCGGTCGTAAGTTTGCTCGTAGTGACGAAAAGAAAAGACACGCAAAAGTGCATCTGAAACAAAGGATGAAGAAAGAAAATAAATTGGGGTCTTCGAATGGTGCGCAACAACAGAGCAATTCGGGGCAACAGCAGCAGCAGCAACAACAACAGCAGCAGCAGCAACAGCAGCATCATCACCATCATCAGCAACAACAGCAGCAGCAGCATCATCACCACCACTTGCACCCTCATCAGCAGTCGCATCATCCCCAACACATGCATACGCCCCATACAGTTACAAGTGAAGAAGCCCTTGCATTGCCGGTGGTAACGACGACTCTTTGAGAATTGCCCACCGCCGAGCTGGCCGCCGGCGATTGTGTTCTCTTCATACGTGACGACTGTGATCTCGGCACCGGCACTGCTCGGCTACTTTACGTTCGCATAGAATAGATTTTGCACAACATGCAACCTGAAAACCATGATCTCCGCTGGCGAAATGCCTATCTGTGTTGTGTGCCATTTGTGTCGTTTAAATGATATAATTTAAAATACTGTAAAGTTTTGAAGGAAAATAAAAGCGTGTGAAATGGATGGATTAAATGAGGATCCAAGTATTTACACGACGTGTTCTACGCTGCCATAAAGATAATTGAAACTGTATAAAATATCTTGGTTAACGATTTATTGACAAATCTATTTTTGTAAATTTTTCACTTTTTTGTTGTTATATCTTATAGTTTATCTTCTGGTGTCGTAGACATACAAGTTAATTAGTTATAATATTTTAAATCAAGACAAATTTAACAAAGGCTTTAATTAATTAATAAATATTAAATTAATCTAAAAATTATGATGACTTGTTGCCAAATAACACTTTTAACTACTTTATACATTCCGTATTAGATTTTTATTATGTTGTTGGTTAGTTAGGTGTCAGTAAAAAATGTTATGGTCTCATCTCAAGTGAAGTCAATATGAGTCAATGTGATCTGAATCTGATGTCCTCAAGCAACGCACATGCTAGATTTTGTCTTCTATGACCGATAGAAGGCTGAAAATGAGACAATATTTTACATAGTTGGTGGATTTTGTGCAAATTTGATAATCACTAGCAGAAATTTTTCAGTGTTTGAATGTTTTCTCTACAATTTTTAAATAAAAAAAAGAACCTTTATATAGGCAGTTATACAAATTAAAAGAAAAAAAATGAATACAAAATCTATGATGAAGTTTAATATCGTCTCTTTTATCAAAGTCGATTTAGACAAAAATTATTTGCCATGGCTTGTACCTGTTAATTATTGTTCCAAAAAGAACTGTTATAATATTGGATGTTGTTTAAGTGGAAACTTGCCTTAAATGAAGTGTCTTGAATAATCCTAACTAAAAATATCTGTTTTTAAAAATCATTTTTTTAAAGTTACCAGAATGACGTGACTGCGCTCAAATTATCGTTTTCGTTTTGCTATTGCTTATAAAGCATTTTCGAAATTATATTTACTACTTATATAAGATTTTATTACTATAAAATAATTAAAAACCAGTGGCATGTTTTTATTCACTGAATTTTATGCATTTTGAAGTCCGATAATTTTTTTCGGAATTGAATTGTTGAAATTTTATCGATTTAATCGGTGGCGCTTCCACCATAAAAACAAGCATACAAATGTTATAGGCCTAACTATTAGTTGAAAGAAATTATAACGAAATGTGAATATGATGTAAATAGTGTAATAATGTTAACTATGTAAATAGCATAACGAATATTATTAATTTTACCTTTTAAATATGAAAATTGTTAAATATCCCGGCTGTTGTAATGTTTGTTGTTGCACGTGAGTGTTTAAGGCTCGCGAACTTTTACTATTCCTTTTCATCAGGCACTTTATTATATCTACTATTTTTATATCCAAATTATTAGATGTTACCTTTATCAAAACTATTGACAAATTCTTACACAACTCATGAGGCTGTTGTATTATGTATGTGATATTTGAATACATGGTTATTGTAAATTATTATCACGAAAACATCCCTATTTATTTGTACATGATTGTCAAACTTCAGTCGTTAAACATTAATACTGTTCAAGTTCGATGTAATAAAATAAGTGGTTGTGCTCAGATTTTAATTAAAATCTCACTTGATCAGTCAATAAAATAAACTAAATAAACCTCCGTCTTTTATTATCTCCACTTCGTCTTCTCCAACAATTTCGACATCAAATCCGACCTAATCCTACAAATTTTAAAAAAGTGATAAATGTTGCCAATTCTAACGAATATTTCAGCATAACTTAGCACTTGGAATGTTAATCCTATTTCAAATCGTTTGTGAGATTTCACTACTCTTGAAGATTAGCAGGGAAAGGTTGAAATGAGTTCAAATGTGTTAATGCTAATATGAACTTATACGATTCACATTATTGAACCTTTCAATTTAAACAATCTCCAATTTTTGGAGACACCGGAAAAGTGCAGTACAAAGAAACCGGCAGATTAAGGAATAAAAATGTTCAAAATTAAATGCTTCAAACGAATTTTAGAATATTGCCATCTTTTTGGACTGAGAAACAAAAATTGCTTACTCAGGATCTATCACCAATAAGCCAAGTTGGGGTGCCAAGCTGGGCGTAACTACCGGTCTTCCGTCGGTCATGGCCAAACAAAATTTTTTTGGAATTAATGGACCAATCCTTTCCCAAAGTAAGTTATAAGTAGGTACCTACAAAGTTTATGATATTTAATTTAACCCTTATGCTTACTAAGCGGGGTACAGATCCACCCCACTTATAAATTTTTATTTCGAAAATTTTTGTAACATTGCAAAGCACTGGTTTACATTATGTATATTTTATTTACTTTGTATTACAAATGGCATGTTGCACAAAAGGCACGTGCCTAGGGCACCCATTTAATCAAAAAAATTTTTGTCAATAATTCCTGTGCTTAAAAGAGTTAAGAACCGTAATTAGAAGTTCGACTGGACAAGAAAAGTTACATAAATTACTGTTATATCTAGTATAACAATGACAGAGCCCACCATCCCTGATGGCTTCAACAAAAAATAACATTTTTGGCAAAAATAACGAGCTAACCGCAATCGCTACTTTTTGGCGAGGAATCCACCGCCTAGTTTTTGAGCACGAAAAGTTCAATTATTAGTTTGCATTTTATTTTATTGTTTTTTTCTGAATATATTTTCTGTTTTGTTAACAGAAAATTACCTGAAGCGCAGCAGCTAGCTCATACAATTCAAAACTAACAATTTTTGTTAATTTACTCACTATGGCTGATTTTTTTTATTTATCTTTCTCATTTTTTGAGTTAAGAAACAACTAAAAATATGTGAGTAATCTATTTAAAAATTTCTACAAATAATATAAATAAAGTTTTATGATATCTCTAACCATTTCAAAATGGCGGATAATTAAAATGCGGTTTAGGGCATTTGGGCACAAGCAAAAGGACGGAGTCTCATGTAGGCTCATGTAAGTAAGCGCGGGCCGTTTAGGCAGGGCCATTTTGAAAAAATATAGTAATTTTATCCCCCCTTCTACCCAACAAAGGCCATCTATTGATAGTTAATTCAAGTACAAAAACTGTACACATAATATGTGTTTTACTAAATAAATAAGATGGTTTTTGATAAGTGGGGTGGTAGGGCAATCAAATTACTCACGTATCTTCTTTGAGATGGCTCGCACCCAAATGACCTGCGCCTAAACGGTCGGCGCCTATATGGGATGCACCTAAACGGCGGGTATTAGAATGTTTAAAGTTTGATTTCTCCAAAACCAATTAATTAATTTTTTTGAAATAAAGTTTATTAAATTTTTCACTTCACTAATGTTTCCTTGTTTTTAAAAATGAAATTAAGAAAATTTGTTATTTATCATGAGATGATGATAAGCTCTAACTACGCCCCTTGGTCTTTCACTGCAAAAATTGTTTCTTCTTATTTTTTCAAAATATTCTGATATCGAAACGGGTCAAAAAAGCGCCGCAGGAGAATTTTTTTGAGACCCATCAGTTATTTATCATCCGAAATGTGTCTGGACCCTTAAAATTCATAAGGAAACCAACTTAACCCCGACGCAAATCGAAACCTTAGTATGCTGAACGAAATGTAATAAAATATGTGTATTTTATTGTAAAATGTACCTTGGTAAAAGTGAGTAAACGAATGCAGTGTTATTGTAAACATAACCTCTAAATAAAATGTCAATATAATATTTAAAACTTTAAAACAAAAAAAAAATCAATTAATACGCAATCCGTGCTGCAATAAAAATTAATTTAATTATTATTATGCTGTTTTTTTATTTTCAATAAAATTAATTTAAAATTAAGTGGGTTTTAAGAATTATAATTTAAGTTCTAGAAATTCATAATAATTTACTAACATAAATAAATTTTAACAATTTCTAATCATTTTTCCATTGTGTACGTTTAAATAATTTAATCTCAAATATTTACTAATTACAGTAAATATAAATTTATACGCTGGCTTGTCGTGAAAAGAAATGTGGCAAATTTAAAATGTCTGTTTCACAATAAACTTTTTCCCATCATCGCTAAAGAAACAGTCAGACACTTCTTGAAGAGTTGAAGACTTCGGGAGGAGGTTAGTGAAATTGATATGTTAGTCTATTTACTCAAAATCGGTAGATCAACCGAAACGGTTCAAGTCCAAAAAAATTACAGTTGTAAAATTTTTGATTCACGTAGTGAAACTTATTTTTCCTACTTTTTCTATGCATTGTATTGTAAACGAGTTTAAATTTCAGGTAGTAGGACGATAAATTGGTTCAGAAGATATTAATTTTATTAATTAAAATTCAACGAAATTTGATATAGATAACATTAAAATGAACCAATTTACATATGAAAGAATGTAATATATCAATTAGTTTAGCCAAAAATTGATTTTGAAGTTTACATTTTTACACGAATATCGACTGTCATCGCATTCTATTGTCCGTTCGTGTGGATTTACTTACGCTTGAACACTGATGAGACCGGAAAATTAAGAACAAAAATCGTCACTTTTTTGAGCTAAAGCCGAGAGCGTCACTCCTGACTTTATTGACCCACAAAATGTTAACTTTTTTTATGGTCGTTATTAGGGCGTTTACTCAATGCTATAGTGTAGACCTACATCAATGCTCTTAGGAGATCGCTCATTGTGACGTGTTGTGGAAGTAATTTTTCCGCAACGCTTTCCTGTCTTTTTCTGAGCGTCAATTTTTACCCTTCTTCAAACTTCGATGATGCGTTTTCTCTCATTCTTAAGACTGATACTCAATTAAATTTAATGAAAGCAACCTAGACGTCGTGGGTGATATTGCCGGCTTCTCAACTATGTAACTGGCTAAATTCATTATTCTTCACTTGCTTGCTTCCAACAAAGATCCACGGGTCGAGCTTAGGTTAGTGTTAAGAACCAATCTTTTTACATCAAAATAATACCCTTTTTAAGTAAATTCTTTTATAAACTTCTGCGAGGGTGTCAGTTGGGCGGAGCTTATTATCATCGCATTAACCAATACACTACATTCACATGAAATTTTTCAGTTTTTTGAAAATAATAGGGCCTATTTTCAATAATCTATAAAATTTATGTTTTATAATTGTTTTTTGGATCCTCTGGAAAATTTTTAAATTCATGAACCCGCATTCCGTCCTATCCCCCAATTTAAAATTGTTTTAAAGAGAGGAAGTTATGTTAAAATTAAAATAAAAGATGAATTTTAATATTTACTACTTGTTTAACTAGAGATTTTGAGCTTGATTCGTACCATTGTAAACAATGGCGCAATCTCAAATTTTTTGTTAAACTCTCAAATCGATTGAAAAATTTCAGTAAAAAGACACGGGAATCTAAAATCCAAATAATGGAGGTGCCCATTCAGATTTTGGAATCATTTGCTGAAGAGCACAAAAATTGAAATAATGATTGCCAAATTGCAATTGCTGAAGAAGGTATTTTTTAGTTGAAGATCTTAATTTTTCAATTTTCAAACGTCAAAAACGAAATCCTACTCCTCTTTTCAAAAACAAGGGTCATTAAATATATGGCCACTCCCCTTAAATAAAAAAAGCTGTTAAAAGCAAGATATTTGGCTTCAAAATTAAATAATGGAATCCTCATAAGAGAAGGACGGAAGTTGCAAGGTGATCGCTGATTGAAAAAATCCAGAAGGTAAAATCAATTGTTTGATTAACAAGACATGAATCAACCAACCCATGTAAAAAAAATCATAAAGCAAACAAAGTATTTTACACGAATTATGGAACAGCTTGGAAGAACACCAATAAATTAATAAATAAAACAAGTCAAAATAATAATATAGTAATCGGAAATTTCAAGATTTTCTTTGCAAAAAAGTGAACTCCATGGTGAAATCTGGGAATTACCTTGCAACATCTATACGTGCTTATTCAAGGTAATGCTGAAACTTTCAGTTTTTAAGTCTGGGCTTTAAGGCACCACCGTATCAAATTTTCTTCTTATAATGTTATTAATTGAAAATATAAAATAATGACGTTGATTTATGCTTATCAGCAAAATTCAACTGACCTCATCAATTTGAGAAAACGAAAGTAAAACACTCAAGATACAGAAACCGATACTGAGAATAACGATTTAAAAATTGAATTTTTATTTTGGTGTTAATCAAATTTTAATATTCTGCGTGGGTACTAACATCTTCAAAATTCTGGGTGAAAATTTTATTTTATAAGTGGGCCATAGAGTTTTTGATCACTCCGTTGAAGCAGTTGCTTATTTTGCATTTGAGCAGGTGTATTCGAAATACCTGATTTGCAACAGCAACATCACAAGTTATTTTCTTGCTAATTTTACCATTGAACGAAGGTGAATATTCTTTAGAAATGTGTAAATGTCGATAATTACTAAGACACACAAAACGAACAAAAACCGCTTTAACTAATAAAAAGACTTCATTCATTAAAACACCTTTTACGTACTCTGTGAAAATACCTCATATTTTATGATACTTTGGTTTATTTTTCGAAAATATGTCCATAATTAGTTTTATGGTTCTCTTAGCTCATCCATCAGGTGATTGTGGAATTCTAACCCAAAACTAGTGCTATGTCCATAACTACTAATTGATCACACCTCATCAAAATCAAATTAATTGAATACATGGAATATCACTTCAAAAAATACAAAGAAATGTTGGAATCTTCAAATGTTTGTTTATAATCACCTTAATTAAAAGACTTTAATATTGGCTACCTACGTGCTCATATTATACCCACTTTAGTTGCTTTCATAAAATAAAAATCTTCAATTAAATTAGGAGCTTGGTAACTTATTTAAAAAAATTAAGTAGGCGTATGTATATATGTCCATTATTATCTTCATATCCAGATTGCGTATTGAAGAAATATTAATTATAAATTATTAATAATACCTACAATTTTTAATTGTCTATTGTAAACGCTGTTTAATTGTAAAAATTTCTAATCAAATTAACGCGGTGAAATTCTTGTGAAAATTAATTTTAACAAAAGAAATTTCAATAAAACGATTTTTTTCAGTTTGCTTGACACTGAAACCAATTTAAATACGAAGTTATTTCATAATAATCAAGACAAGCTGTGCTTTTATGTTCTTGCTTTTATGGAGGGTACATCACTTACAACTTCCTAATTTAGTCAAATAGCAAATAGATTGTTAAGAAATAGGGGAACTGAATCAATTTTACACCATTTTACAACTCAAACCTAATAAGTACAAAATTCTTGAAGCATAATTGTTTTTATCTCTGTTAAAATTTCAATATTGAGTAACTGCATATTTTATGATTCATAAGTTATAAGTTCTCGAAATAAAATTTTATTGTCAAGACTTAAAAATATTTTGTAATACTTATTTTAATGAGGGTTTAAGTATTCGGTCCCGTATAAACTTTGGTTTACTTATTTAGACTCCAAGAACTTGAAGTTTTAGTTTGGTGGTCAAGATAATTATATTTTGAAGCATTTTACTGACATATAATTAAACTTCATAACCTAAACCACAAATTTCGATAACAATATTTATGGTATCTGCAGTTTAATAAAAATTAAATTAGCCACAACAATTAAGAAATTTAGAGCTTTCTTCTACTGTCTACTCCATGGGGTGCTTACATCTTGTTTACAGGGTTGCACTTTAAGATAGCCTTTTATCAAACTTTTTTGAATCTTATTCATATGGAACCACAGTCCAAAAAGAGATCATGTGTAAGGGTATCTTACATTTGCGGTTAATTTAGTTTGGAAGAATGGCCCAAAGTAGAAAACAGAAGACAAGAGAAGGCCGGAGTAAAGTGGTCAAGTGAGTTGAATATGAACGGTAAATACCTGGTTCAACTCCGGGGGAAGTAAACACTTTACGATAGCCTTTTCTTTTGTCTGTTATATGAGATACCATATATTTTTTGGCTTTTTTCCGGGTTTGTCTTTGGACTTGAGCACATTTTCTTGTTTTCTTAAAAGTAGTTTTTTGAGGTCACTGAAGTTAAAATCCTGGATATCAGATATGAAACGCTATCCACTATTCAGTCAAGAGGTATAATCTTTTTGAATTCTTATTTGGGCCAATGCTGTAAAGTAATTATAATATCGGCAGATGATTATGAGAGTAAAATTTTAGAGTTATTGTTGATTGCTTCCGCTACATTGCGGAATATCCAGTTCAAGAGCGATTAGTACGTTATGAGAAGCTTCTCTTAGGTTCTAAACGACAAAAGATTAAGAAGAAAAAATCCCTTTCCCGGAAATGATAAACAAAAATTATGAACTTTTGGGCAATCGGTCTGTGATAAAAAATGAATTTATTAGTTGAAATTGTCAGCGTTAGGTTGAATTTAGTTAGTTCATGGGAACCTAGATTAGAGATAAAACAGAAGGAATAGTGGTTTAAAAAGATCCTTGCTATTTCAGATCAATAGAAATGCCATCGTTCTCATCCAGAGGTCGTGGTTTTGATCGAGAAAATTCAAATGAAGAATAATTCATCAGTAAACAGTAACCAAAAATAATATTTAAATTAAAATGAAATTAAAATGCTGGCCTTAGCTCTAACATAATTTTGAAAAAGTTAGATCATATTGTATTTCTTTTGTATTTTTTGGCCTTGATCAAATAAGAACTAAATCTTAAATAAACCAAAGTCAAGCTAAAGAATTTTGGGAAGTTTGAAATTCGAACTCAGATTTTCCACTTTGTAACTCGATCAGCGATCACATCAAGCCAGTACCGAGGTGCAGCATTAGTTTCAAATTTTTTTGGTGTAAATTCTTTTCGCGAATATTTTTTCTGTATCTCCATTATATTCCTTAATACTTACTCAGCCACCCAAATTCGGTGCGGTCGAACAAAAAGTAATATAAATAAGATAATGGTCATTTTGAAATATCAATTCATATTTGAAGACAAAACTGCTTCAAAATTTTAAGTCCTTACCACAATAGTTTTATTTTTTACCCTATTAATTCTTTTTGAATCATTTAAAATTAATTATTATTAACAGCACAGCTTTAACTTGTTCAAGACACTGCATTGCTACGAGAGAGTCGCTTTAATCGACGATGTTATTAATCTAATATAATAATTTGCTAAAAATTTCTACCTCTTCCTCAGTGTCATTTATATAAGCAACTTTGATTAACCCCTTAGTACTTTTACTAACCAGCAAAAGTTGACCAACCTAAAATAAGTTTAATTGATGAAGTTAGCTGCGTATGGAAGTTCGCATCATTTCCGATCTATCAAGCATAGGTACACTTGTCGTTTTTGGTGCATCTTCTGTAGACACATTACAATTTTAGTTGTGATGCGGTACACAGTCAAGCAACGCTTTTTTTTGTGAAATCCCATTATAAATATGGGAAATGTTTTGCAGAAAGTCATCTTTTCTGATGAAAATCAGAAAGTCATCTCAGTTGCTTTCTTAACAAGCAAAACTGTCGGCTTTGGGCAGATGAAGGTCCAATAGGAATTGTTGAGAATCTGAAGCGTCCACAAAAAGTTGGTGCTGCTTCTAGGCTGTCGGAGTTATCGAAAATGAGCCCGTCCAAACGATTACAATGAATGGTTTTCGTTACGGTGCCATAATTGCAAACTTTTAGATGATAATGGCTGTGGACGATATGTGGTTTTAACAGGACGGTGTCACTTGCCGCATAGCCGATGTATACTATAATATAAATCATAATTAAATCTCTCTTTATATGTATCGATTTGGTACTGTTCAACTTTAATGAAATAAATAATAGAATATACACCATGCTGGTTTTAGGGACTGGGGGGTTTGGGAGGTATGGAATACCCTCCAACTGAAGGCAATAACTAAAGTTATGGGATTTGGATTTACTAAGCACAAGTAAAATTAAATGAACTACCTCCACTCTTAAAATGAGAAATGGTAGCATTCAATAAACGTAAGCATCACAGCAAGCTGCTATCCAAATCCATCGATTGCGAGTTGTGTTTAAGACTATTCAACAAACTCAAATCCAATAAAGGAATTTGAAAAAAATATTGACGGTGATGATCTTTTATTTTTATTATTGTCGATTCATGTGGCTATTCCATTTTCTTTGATATTGATCTTTCATAGTTTTGATATTCTGATGGAATCTTTCCCCCTGTTCTTTACTTGGTTTTCTCGAAACCAAATTATTTTTTACTAGTTTTATGTAATTTTTGACTTTATGATATTCAAGAAAATTTTGTACTACTTGAACAAATAAACACCAAGCGTTAGATTCTGCTTTTAGATTAGTTTATCTAAGGACCATCAAATATTCCGCGCTTTTAGTTTTTCGTGATAATTCTAGGAAATGATCATTCAGTTTTTGTCGAATGAAGCATTGGGGGCTTCTTGAATCTGTTTCAAAATCATACATCGAACTTCATCAGAAGTTGATGGTCCTCTATCATCTTCCGAGAGTCTATGCAGACTGCTGCATGTTGAAATGGGTATTTTTTTAGAATACAGTACTGAGTTTGTGGTGAGGATTATCCAGGTATTGGAAGGTCGGGTTTTACGTTCATGGGTAATACCAAGTAACTCAAACTATCTAATTAGATCGAAATTGGAATCTAATTTTATAAATCATTACTTCATTATTTTTGCATGTATCTCAACAGCTAGACCTGATATAAAAAAGTCAGGAATTTTTGGAATCAGTAGTACATCAAAATTATCCAAAATCAGTTTTTACTTTTCCGGTATCAAGACCGTGTTATCTATTAGTATTTATAAAATGCGAAAGTCTTCACTGGTTCATCAAAAACTTGGCATTGGTATCAACTACTGTACACGGCAAAACAAAAATAAAAAATTTTCCCTAAATGATCCCGAAGGTCAAACAAATACATCAATCACCTGGTTAACGTAGAATAGTCACTTTGTCCATTTTTTTCACACGGTGTTTTTTTTCATATCTCGATACAACTTATTTTGCAAACCGTAAATCAAAGTTTTTGAAAAACATTTACTTTTCTTTGTGATTGAACATTAATTATGATGTGTTGCGATAAGATTTAATGACATTGCTATTATTTGTTGCTATTCCATTTAATAATTGTTTTTTCCGTGCTTTGTTATGATACGATAATGGAATTAATAAAATTCTTTTGCGTGTTTCTATTTGCGTATGGGGTCACAGGATGAAAAGGAAGAACGGTAAGGCAATATCGCATAATATTTGTATTCATTTCGCGTGCCCCAACTTTGTATCTTCAATAATGGTGAACTAATTAAGTATTGGTTTTAAATTAAGAAGAAAACAACGCGTTATCATAAAAGTGACACTTAACACGACAATTTTATACAAAATTTCTCAATAAATTAGTGCCTAGCCATGGCACACCCGTAAGATATTATCTTGCGTAATACTGGTTCGCCGTTATTTCACTCTTCTCTATTCCAAAATCGTTTATCATAATCGACACATTTAAATTGATAGGGTGCATAGGTACATGTAAAAAGTAAAGTGGTTCTGTTTTTAATAAATTATATTATCTGGTGTTATAACTTGTTATAAATATGCAGTACCCAAAAGATAAGTGGAATAGATAAAATGAAAAATGATACTAAAGCAACATGAATAGCAATAAACGAAAAAGTATTAATCGAATTAGTGTAATAATTTAAATCTAACAGGTAATTTTGGTCAGGCACTTGAACTGAGTATTACATTACCATTCAAGACGTCATATTATGTATTTAAAAACAACATTATGACTAAATTAAGGAAGTTTCTTTGTAAAACTTTATTAATAAAATAACAATAAATTATACATCATGTGAGCAGGTGAAGCTTTGCCAAAATAAACACTAAATTATGTAGGTATGTATTTAGAAATTTTTTATAAATGATCTGCCATTTTGTTTAACAAATAATCGAGTATCTTATTTCCAATGGGAATGTATGGAATTTATGTTTTTTTTGCCTCCTCGGGAGTTCCGCAGGAACTAGTCCGTGGTCCTTAATTGTTCAACATATTGATTGATTAATGGGAAAAAGTTTGGTAGAGAACCGAAAACAAAGTGTGTAACCCTCGCACTGAAACAAACCGAAAATAATTAAGTAGGTTGAATAAAAGTAGTTCTTGATGCTTATCTTAACGAGTTTGCTCTTAAATAGGTTAAGTATTATAAACGGTGTTTAAAGCAAAATTCCTATTTATTAAGTTGGTAGAACGCGACATTTGTAAATTTAACGGTTTTAACAATTTCAAAAGTTTTTTGATTGACTTCTAATAAATCGTCTATACAAAATAAATCAATTTACGTTTTTTGAAATTGAGTTCGTAATAGCAAATGGCATTAAATTGGAAGTTAAAGCGATAAGTGATTAGAAACACAGTTTAAGTTTAATCAAAAAGATTAATTAAAAAACATGTTAACATTTGAATTTTTGATTTTTTCCTAAAAATTTGCTGTTTTGCAACATGGATTAACGTTCACTGTAATTGGGTTTAAATGAACACCGCTACGGTTTAGATAACGATGTTTACAATCAACTACAAACCAATACAAGAAACTTGCATTTTTATTGCTCAAGTAAGCAAGCATTCATTGCAAATTAAACGAACTTGTTGTGATTGGGGTAAACAATAATTGCTTATCACATTTCTGCAAGTTTCTCATACGAATTTGGTAAACAATTTTGATTGGGATCAGCTATATTTACAAAGCTTTCTCACCAGTCCAATATTGCCTTTCAGATTTCAAAGAAAATCATTTTTTTAGAAAATGGGGCTAAATCACCATCCCGATGTTTTTCTTGCGCTTTGTAGCATTCCGATGACTTTTGTTGTGGAAGAAAGTGACTAAAAAAGCATGGTGGCTTACCACACACGTTCAATCGCCATCTTTTTCTTTTTTTAACAAAAGCTGGCGCGAATAAAAAATTGCTAATGGCACTTTGATAAGAAACGTATGTAAGGTATAAATAATTCATGTTAGATTATTTTGCAATTCTAATCAACACATAAGTTAAATCGTACTTTGTTCGTATACATGGATATAGTAAATAAATATTTGCATTTATAAATATCTTAATAACTTCTAACTTGGTAATTTATTAATCGATTTAATTTATTGTTTACGACCATTCCTTGCAAGATTTAAAAATTTAATAGGAGGTGGAACATAAACCATATTACTTTTTCCGATTCTGACGCTTTGCATGTATGATAATCGGCAAAAATCGATAAGTAAGTTCTTGACAGAGGGGGGGAGGAGATATAGCTGAAATAATTAAAAATTAAGCAAGTATGTCCGCGCCTCATACTAACATCCTTTATAGAAGGCCGAGTATCAGCTATTTGACAAATTGGAATTACTTAATTTGTCAATGAATGATTACCAAAAATTTAGTTTCGAATAGTATTTAAATAAATTTAAATCAACATTTTTCAGTACAAGTGGCATAAGCCATTAGCTGTGTGAGTTACGGTGCTGAAGTTGTCCGGTTAAATCTAGAAATAAAACTTCCTTTTTAATACGCATCAGCCAATCTTTGATGTAATAATAAACAAACATTATTTTGTTTAAATATCTCTTTTCATCTGTAACAATGGCTAACCTTTATTCTCAGTTCCACAGAGCAAGGGATATTTGTGAAATTCTTAAAAGGCGCTCGAGGTTCTTGCTATTCCACTAACTGCGAATAAGAAGTTGATGATTAAAGCTGCTTGACTGTTTTTTTCATTACCTCTCAGTTCACTTGAGATTAAATTTCCAGCATTTAGAAAAATACCTGGGTTTAAAATCAAACATTTAATACCAATAAGATATGACGATTTAGGCTTCGTCGGAGGTACACAATTTTGGTAACTTTCCTTTATTTAAATTTTGGATGTTCTGAATTTAGAACATTTACTTCAGTTTGGCCAGATGAACATGGAGCCAATACACATCTCGTAAAGTTCATTATAAGCGGACTACACGGAATATGTTAAACACAAGTTCTGTAATATCTACCTTACGTGTAATAACGTATTTCTAATTGATTCATTTTTAGTTAGTAAACTCAACAATAGTTTGGGGTGAGTTGAATAGCCGTAAGCCAAAAGATACATAAATATTGTTTTCTACATATCAAAGTGATAATCAATTTAAAAAAATGTAAATGGGGAATAAATATTCTTTTTTTTTTAGATTTTTTTTTATAATATAATAACTAATAAGGTATGCCGTTTGACCTTCCCTTCAAGACATTGGGGGGTCAAACGGGGCAGCTGCTCTCAACTTTGGCTCTTGGCTGATTAAATTCTTTTAGACATTTAATATTTCATCAGCGGATGTTTTTAAAATTTTCTAAAACTTTTGGTTTTAAATTATTATAATTGTTTGCTGATAAATTTTGTTTTTGATTTTACTTCTGGATTACTCTTTAATAAACGTCATTATGAGAATGAATAAAAATTAAAAAAGGAAAATGTTAAAAGAATAAATTTTATTTTCAAGTTTTAGATGATCATCAGAACAGATAATTGAATTTGTATCTATTATTTATGGCTTTACATAAGTCTGACACTTTCAAATATTTTAATTTATTGAACCAAAAGATCACAGAGACAATTGAATAAATCGGGATATTCTGAGAAAAGAGTACATTTACTTGCGGAATAATTAAATAAGATCAATAATAAAAAAAGATTACCGCAAAACGCAATTTCGAACATTTAAAAAAAATTCGTTTTTTTGACGTGATAACGTCTTATAAATTGATGAACGCCGACACACACGAAAAAACATGACTCATTTGTAACGTTCCGCCGAGCCATGAGTTCGCGAGAGAGCGCGGAACAAGCCGATGCGTCCGAGTGAAAAGCGGCATATAGTTAACTGCATTATCTACTTACTGTTTATATAAAGTAAAGTGAAGTAAATATTTAATGTGAATACCATTGTTTATTACAATAACAATTGCAATAAGGTAATTAATTCTTGCATTCTAAAAATTTGATTAGCTATATATAATCTCATATCTTTGTTCTTTGATTGTTAAAAAATAGATATGAAACATGTCAATGCGATGAGGATGTCAAAATTAAAAACATTAATGAATAAAAACGCATAATATAATTATGTGCTTAAAATTTACACTTCCAATAATAATAATTATTATTATGAAGATCTAAAACGTGACTTAAATAGTCATAATAAATAATAGACAAAAATACAACAACGACAGACATGTTTCGATCTTATTAGATCGATTTTTGGTTATGATTGATATGATGTTCACAGCCTTGAAAATGGACCTAGCATATGGCCCAAAACGTCGGACAATTTTGAATTGTCTTAATGAGACCTAAAACCTCAACAATATATTTCCTAATATATTGAAGTGATCTCGGCGAGATACCTCTCAAATGTGCGCCGGCAGCTCTCAAAATGGGAACACTCAAAAATCTTTCTCAGGGTATGTGGCTTCCAGATGAAAAATGAAATTATCGAGTCGAAATCAATAAATTTAAAAATTTAATTTATTCAAAATTAACAATAAAATTTTTATCAAAAAGACTCCCTTGATCTCACAGATTTGAGTTTTGAAAGTGTATGGTGTAATTGGTGTTAGCAAATACGAATGCGCTATTACAATTGAAAATTAAACAATCGAGAATAGCAAAATAACGCATTCGTACCCACTACGGTGTATTCATGAAACATAAAAAGTTTATAATATAACAAGGTTATTGTAAATCAAAATCAAATAAACTTTACCAAAAGATTAGTTAAAAAAATTGTTTATCAAATATGTGAACTTTAAAGAAATTGTTATTCGGCGCCACGAAACTTTAAATTACACTTAACTCGAAAAATTTATCAAAATGTTAAATAATTTTACTTGAGCTTAAATACCTTGTAACTCGTTCCATATGCAGGAATGTCGAACCATTGATCAAAAATTCACAATCTATTCTTCCTCCAATGTACTCTTGGAACCAGAAGCACTCACAATCCAAAAATTACAAATCAAAAATAATCGCCGCTCAAACTCGGGACAAACTATTCAAAAATTCCAAATTTTTGACCAAAGAACTCTTGATCATTAAAAAAAAACGCCAATCCAATCTTCATAAAATGATGGTCCTCATAAGACCAAGACGATCTCACTGATCAAAACACTCAAAATCAACGCCTTTTTCGGCGGCAAAAACTAACTCAAATAAATGACCAAAAATCAACTCTCTCTCTCACGACCGTTGGTCGATTAACTTTTCTAGCCATTATTTTCGCTCTTGTCTATTTCTGATAACGCCCGAACTTGCGTTCTACGAACAATTTTATCGCGTGCACACTTTTAAACTTTTAATAGTTCACAATCCAAAAACAATTCAAATTTTAAAAATTTTTAAATAAAAATAATGTTTTCTTTGTTTGTGTTAAAAGTTACAAATCTTTCCTTTTTAGGTGTCTCTTTGATAAATCGAAAAATTAACATAAAAATTTGAAAAAAAAACAAAATTATCAATTTCCACTTAATTCTGTTAAAATTGATTTTTTTTTAAATCGTTTCACAATATAATTGATAGGTCAACTATTAAATCAAATTATTCTTATAAGTTATTTTACTGCTAGAATTCATAGTAACATATGAATAATGAGAAATCATAAAATTATGTGTTTTAAAATCATTAGAGGTAATTTAATCGACAATATAAGCTCTATTTATTAAAATAAAAATTTCGAGTGCAAATAAATGTTAATTTGTCGAAAAAATTGTAAGTTTTAATTAACTCCTTCTTTGTATTATTTAAAATAATGATAATTTAGTGACAATAATTCAATTCAATTCATAAAAGTAAGCAATTTTTCATCAATGTTTTCTTATGACGTTATCACGTAAAATTATCATCGTCCGTAAACCGACTTTACAGACAACCAATTCTTTTTTAGCTGAATTTGGCAAGTGATTACGTAGAGCCCGGATTCTAAGCTTTTTCCTTATTGCTCAAAATTATAAGCAGAAAATATTCCTTTTGAATCATGACGTTTCTTAAAAATTGCAGTGATTTGACCTAATGTTGATAGTGATTTTTTTCAAGATTTTGCTTAAAACGCACGTTAGTGCTTATTGGAGCTTTTTTTAAATGTTGTTTTTGGGATTTGGAATAATAATTTCAAAACTTAATAATTAAATTTCGAATGGAAAAAGAATTATTGTCAAGTCGCCTTTGAGAGTGCAAGCTTTTAAAGAAAATTTTCCTGATACACTTCTTCCTCTCGAAGCAGTGCTTACAGGTGGGGAACGTAGCTCAATTTTGCCTTACATTATGCGACAAATTTTAAGAATTTTAAAAAATTTGTTTCTGAATTGTCAGAATCGTCGTCGGCAGCTATAAAATAATGTCAAGAAATTTTTAAGAATACATAACTTTTCATACGTTCCATCATCCATCGAAAATTTGGGAAAAAGTTATTTGACTTTAGTGGAATCGATAACAAAAAGAAAACTTTGGATGGAAGTTTTTTGATTTATAAGCATGTGATAACGACAGACGACAATCTTTCAAAATGGAAAATTTGGAAAAATATAAGTATGATAATTAATTTTTTTTATAATTTATTATAAAGCGAATGTCTAATTAATATTTAATAAAAATTATATTTTGATGTTTAATTTTTAGTGCCTTTTTCAATTTTTTTTGAGTTTTTTTCCATTTTTTTAAAACTTTTTAAAGGGCTTATTTTGGAATTACAAGTGCTTATAAATCCGGGCCCTTATGTGATTATAAATTCAGAAAAATACAAAAAGTACAGAAAAGTGAAAAATTCAGCCCAGGTTGTAGAATAGGAGAAGAAAAGCAAAGCAAAGTAGCACATTATAATGCAGAGGCGTTTTACACATTCATTAGAAGTATTTTGACTTTAAACCAAGTTTTACGTAAGTTTATTTTTTTAACGCTTTGTATAGTTCTGACACTAAATCATGGCTAAGATGTGGCCATCTTGTGTGCAGTGGGTAGTGGAGGGAGAACTTGCAAATGCTGTTGTGTAAACAAAACGGACAATTTTTTGTTTCTGCACATTACGTCATCACTGCCAGGATTTTTTGCCTAAACTTTAATACATTAGTTTGAATAAAATCTAAAAAACTTGGTCTAGGGGCGATTTCGCAGAGAACGATCAGAAGCAACCTATCTTGACTCTGGTTTTGCCAAGAATCCTTTTCTAATCCTCAGTGAAAACTGGACGCTAAAAGTTGTTCATTATTTCATTTTTTGTGGTGTTACATTACTTTTTTTATACCTTCCTCTTGCAGCCAAATCAAGTAAAATCTCTGCTAATTTTTTGTTAGATTTTAAAATAAAATTCATTTTGATGTTGTGTGTCTATCAATTTACAAGACTAACAAGGGCCGAGCCAACATTGGCTCTCACCAATTTGCACCATTTTTAATATACCTTTTGGTCATAATAATTAGTTATACATCACGTAAAAATTAAAAATCCTTTAACTCAACCAATTTGAAGAAAATCGATTTTGAAGAATGGAAATTACCATTAATATTACATTGCATACATATTTTATAACGTAACATAATATGCATTACGATTATGCAACTAATGATGTTTTCATAAGAAATACATTGATAACCTTAACATGCAATTTATACAGCAACCATACTAATTTTTTCTTCAAAAGTGATTTTCTCCAAATTGTCAGAGTTAAGAGATTTTTAATTTTTACCTGATGTATAACCAATTATGACCAAAAGGTATATTAAAAATGGTGTAAATTGGTGAATTGTAAAACAATTTAAATTGTACTCAGCGTAGGATCATTTGAATATTTTAATATTTATGAAACCTACAATTTTACTTTCGTTTACACAGAAAAAAATTGTACTTAAAAATAGAACAATTTGTGTCTAGATTATCTACAAGTACAAATTATGCAAAATTGTAACACAATTTTTGTTAGAAAATAGTAGGTACAATTGCCCTAGAGATGATTAAAACTGTGCTAAAAAGAAGTACTACTAATAAAATAATAAATAATAATTGAAAATTAAAAGAAAAAGTTGATTCTGTATCAACCAGTGGCGGATTTCCCATTAGGCGCAGGAAGCGCGCGCTTCGGGCCTCCAAAATCCAAAGGGCCTCAAAATTTAGCTCTCAAAATAAAATTAATTTATTTAATTATTTTTTTGTATGAAAAGCTGTTAATAATTACATTGTAGTGATCCTTGCAATACAAAAAATTTTGATACTTAGCATTTATTTGTATATGGGGTAATCATGCGCATAAATGCGTACCATTCCCCCTTCATCGTTGACATTTTAACCTTCTCAATGGATAAAATATTAATCAGGTAGCTTTCAGAATAATGTGCATAATATATGCAAAAAACAATACGTTTTCAGAAAATAATTAGTTCAAATCAATTCAATAAGAATTACTCGTTATATTCACGAAATCAACCGTGAAATATGAAATACATTGATGCGCACGATTACCCGCTGCGCACCATTCCCCCACTCTCCCTTAAAGATCATCTGTTTAATCAAATATTTAAAAAAATGAATGAAAGTGGTTATCATTCCTGTCGGAATATCACCGTACTTCTTGTGAGGTACTTCGGATTCGGAATTTGAAGTGAATCACTCCTCGTTATCCTGATGTGATTTATCACTAGTGATTTATCACTACAATCTTCTGTGTGTTTTTGCTTCTTCAGTTATCCTTCTCTATTTGTTCCTGTTTTGACACTTAAATCTCCAGTTCTGGATGCCCATTTCCATCATGTCTTCCCTCAATTCATCCCACCATCTCACTCTGGGTCTTTTCCTTCATTTTTCATATTTGGTGGATTCCATTCCATTACCCTTCTTATCGTTTTCTTCTCATCTTTTCTCATCACATGCCCCATCCATTTCATTCTCTGAGCTTTTTTATTTCTTACCCCATTTTTATTTTGTATTATTTCATCCAGCTCCACATTGGTTCTATCCTAATTTCGTCTTCATTTAACTTTATTGGACCTCCTATTTTTGTAATTATTTTCTTTTTAAAAATTTATATAAAATTAAAAATTTGTGTTTCAGATGTTCAAGTAAAATGATATCATGAAACAAAGGGACACTAAACCTTGAAATACTAAATATCTTTTTCTGGGGTATACGTATAGGTATATTATTCTGGAAAATAACTTGGTGGGGAAGAGGGGAGTGTCCCTCGGACCCCTAATTTCACATCGTTGTCTTCACATTTTAACACGGTAGCCCACCTTAGAAAATAGAAGAAGTACATATCAAATTTTGAAGGTAAAGCATGTAGAGTATTTTTCTCAAAAAATTATTATTTTATTGTTAAATTATTCCCTATTAGGAATCCGTAAGCAGACAATAAGACCACTACTCAAGAATGAAATTTGCGTCGTCACTTCGTTTTTACGAAGTCTTCTTGTTGCTTTTCTATTCCTGGGGGGTATTCCATACCCCCAGACCCCCCGGTCTCAGGTTTTCACGTTTTACATAAAGAACCCTATAATAAGGGACTGTAAATGCCTCTGAGCAGTTGATGTTGGCTGTGCCCCTGATATTGCCCTCAGAAACTTTTTTTATTCAAGAGTCATTCTAACTCAGAATGCCCATATCACAGGTAATTTTATTAGATTATATTTGTATGTGTATGTATTATTCGTTTTTTTTATTAACGCTCTACGACGTCTTCCGATTCCCAAACATCGCCAGGCGGCGTTTGGTTTTATAAGCATTTTATATTTTTTACCTACGACGAGGAGCCAGCCCGACGTAGAACCCCCAACTAGGAGAACCAGCGAGACGGCCAGAATAAAGTTGTACTTTCACCTGGATTCGAACTGGGTATTGAGCGTTCGTAGTCAACTCGCTTGACTTCTCCGACCGTCTCATTAGATTATATTTTACAGAATTAAATAAAGTCCAATTTTATTATTGATTATTATCATTTCAATCAAATTAAATTCATTATTTCAAGACTAGATCCAGCTGAGCTCTCATCATTTGCTTCATTCCTCTGATTCTTATTTCCTTATGATGCGTTTGTTTTACTAATTTTTACGAAAAATTGTGCAGTGTCCTACTTAACTATCAGTGAAACTCCTCGCATATTATGAACCTTTTCAACCCCATCCTCGACGAATAAAAAATATCTGTAAAATTTGACGATAGACGCTTTAAAGCAAAGTTTGAACGATTGACACCAATTTGATTGAAAAATGGTATTAAGAGTTAGGGCAATAATAACAATGTCGAACAATTTTACCACTATATTTTTCGCATTTACATTCTTAAAAATATGTAAATGTGGTAAAAATTAGGATGAAAAATTAAGGTATGTGTAATTTACATTTTATCACCTAAAGCTAAATTCAAAACACCAAATCATCATATAATTTCTAACCCATTATAGGTAATCAATTATTCTACTTCATTCCACCTTGCAATGTTATAAACAGAGTTTAGGTATAAAAATTTAAATATTATTTATAAATTGGTCCAGAAAGATTTGCAAGTGTAATTTAATTTTCTAATACCAATTCAGGTTCAATTTTGAAAAAATAGCCAATTTAAACCAAAATTGCGTTTAGGCTCCTCCTATAATTTAATATGCGAATAATCAATTTTTCGGTTAAAAAAGCAAAAAATTCCGTCACAAACAATGATTTGATCTTTTTAAAAGCTTCTCTTTTGTAGGAGGCAAAGGAAAACCTGAAGCTTTTGGTCGATAACTTGGATGTAAACGTAAAAGTCAACGACTTTGGAAACATATGGTTATAATTTTGAGATCCAAAAGTCCAGGACTTATTAGGAGGGTATCTTCTTCGGAGTTAAAGTGACGTCATTATCCTGTTAGCGCGTGCCCCACCTTAACCAAGCCTTTATCTTGTTGCATTAAAAGCAAGTTTCCTAAACAGTCTCTTTTGATACAAGTCATTTGTGCCCCGTGTTGCGTAGGATGTTAAGCTTTGTGAATGGTGAGCTGATCTTGACTTTCCGTTTATTTAGTTAGGCCCATTATTTAGATTCCATAATGCAACGATATTTCATACAGCCCATTATAGAACTAACCTTGCCCTATAGGTACATTGTAATTTACACTCTTGGTTACAATGAATTCGAAACATAATTTATAATTAGTTAATAATTTATTCATTTCACGAGCAGCAAAATTAGCACGCGTTAATCTTTTATGAAGGAAATAGAACCAAAAGTGCCTACCGAATGGTGAAAATTATAATCCGGTAAATTTCCTCACAAGCTTCAAATGTGATAAGAAAACTCAAAAATTGACAAACATAACTAAACTTAATTCGCAAATTAATTTAAAAATAATTCACAAAATTTGATTTCTCCATGGAAGTTTGACTTCCTTATACAATACGAAGTAAAATTAATTATTTGAACAATATTAATTACTCGATTCATTTAAAATAATTAAAACAAAAAGAGCAATTTTTGAAATTTTCTACACTCTTTAACAATTATGAATATAATAATTTAATTAAATGAAATATTATTATTGTTTTTATTAAAGCAATCAAAAAAGTTTAGAAATAATGGTTTCAACAATAATTCCAATTAAATAAATTTGTTTATTCTATAATGTATATAATTTAAGCAATTACTCGAGTTTACATACTCAACCAAGCATGTAAAGTGGATTTTTATGTTTTAAATTGCTTGCCAGCAATTCAGGATTTAATTATTTATATTCAATGTAGGTAATTTATAGTTTCTTCTATTTTAATGCTCTTAATAAAATTGCCAATTTTCTTACACAAACTTAGTGAAGAAATAAATTTTGTGTTGGAGCGACGGTACTATTAAAAAATTTTCTAATATTATAGAAAATTTTATTCGGAAAATTATGAGATGCTGAATAATTAAAGGAAAAATTTCAATTATATTATCACGTTACTTTCTTCAGGTTTACATTTCGTCAGAAATTTTTGCTGCAGGAGGTTGATTCCTTGAAAGAGATTTTCATCCCTTACCAAGGGAATTCAAGTTTAAAAGAGTTGGATGAACAAATAAAATATTTAGCCTTTTCCAATTTTGCTTACGAAAACAAATAGGTCAAAATAAACGATAAACTGGAAAATCTAAAGAAATAAAAAAAATCGAAACAATAAAGGATAGGTCAGTTATAAACAAATTTTTTAAACTTTTAATAAATTAATAAATTTAATTGTGTGTATATAAAAATATTAATTTCTGGTAAAATGAAGCCGAACAATTTGTCTAGAATTAAAAATTATACATACGTAGGTTACATAAATTTAGACCAAGGAAATAAAAATTTTCTAAAAATTGTCACAACGCAGATGCAAGCATATTTACAAATCGAAGCACATCGTATATCAAAAGCTATATTAAACAATAAAAAAATTGAAAAGATTTTCTTACTCGTAGGTGGAAAAACACAGGGTAATGTAAAATATGCAATTTCAAATTGCCACTAAAATCCAAATGATTCTTCTCGAACTATTGAATAGGTATTGTAATATTGCAACTAACTTTCAAATTTCCCGTCAATTAAACTTATAATATGATATCTTACTTATTTTAATAATAAAATTAAGAAAATATTGGGGTAAAATTAATTTTTAGTAACTAGGTTTTTCGATTGTAGGGTAGATTTTTCGCCTTCTATTCCAGCGTATCAATATTTTCTATAGTAAAATTATTATTTTTTGATGATTTGATGACAGATCATTTAAATTCTTAATAATCAAAGGTAGTAAAATTTAGTTTAATTTGATTAAATAAATTGATCAACTGATAATGTATATTTACACTAAAAATAACAATACATCGTTAACACACATAATTGCTATAAATTCAAAATCCATATGGGGCACCGTTCACCTATATGATTAACCTCGTTGATTCATCTAAATTAATGTAGTGTAAGCATCGAAATACAATACATTAATTATTATTCGTTAAAAGATTACACGTCTATGGTGTATCTTATTTATTCAGTCAATTATTCATTGTAATGCCTCTCTTGGATCCTTGATGCTACCTGAAATCGGCTACGCTACCCTGAAAACTGCTGTTCCATTACATAGCTGTGTAACGTAACCTCAAATAGCTTAAAGTAAGCTTCAGCTATGATAAAACTGCTGGTACCAGGGGCGGATGAGGCCACCGGGTTACCTAAAAATTTTCCGGTGGGCCGTCGGTCAATAGAATCGTGGGCTGTAAAACAAAAATTTAGCCTGCGGCGCTGTCTTGGGCCATGACAATTACATTTTTGGGGCGCCGGCCGCTAATTTCCCGGTAAATTTTTAATAGCCCATCCGCCCCTGGCTGGTACTCAGTGGTTTTATCATGCTGACAGTCAGAACTCGGCGGTTTACTGTCCCTGAATGCGCCAGGTGATTTAATTTTTGTTAATTTTTACGTGCAGTTTTGGTATTTTTTTACAATCTCAATACAATCTAGACGAGGAAACATAAATGTTTGAAAATGGCCCGAAAGAACTGAAATGTAATTTCAAATAGGTGAGCAGTAAATTTACAATAAATTGCTGTACTTATTTTGATTTGGAGTAAATACTTAGAGATACTACGGAGCACAAATGTTACAGGCAAAGTAAACAAAAGAAAAACGTTTAGAGCACTTAGAGCAAACTTGTAATCTGGGGTGTATGTAAATGTATGTAAATTAGGAACTGCGATATTAATAATTGAGGGAATTATTGTGTTATATTACGAGTACCATAAGTACATAGGTAGAGCTAAACTTTCATATGTAAAGGTGCTAGTTTAACAATAGAAACAAATAACTTTGTTTATGGTTGGGGGTATTCCATACCCCCCAAGCCCCCCGGTCCCAAAACTAACATTGTGTATGCTTTACCATTCGGTTCATTAAATTGCAAAACTTTTCACATGACATATTAACAGATTAACACAATATTGATTGTGGGATGACGACCGAGGGGTTTGAGGGGTATGAAATACCCCCCAGGATTAGGGAGAATTAGGGAGTTTACAGTTATACAATTTCTAACTGTGAGCAGTAAAATTTCTTAAAAATGTGGATGATAAAAACTAGCTCAGCGAAGAATTGCAAATTATTAACTCTTAATAATTTTTTTAGAATGGTATTGGTTCAACGTTGCAAAGAAAACATTAAATTTTAGTTTACCAAGAAAATTAATCTTTACTAGATTGTAAATACCTGTATTTACAAACATTAAATATTAAAAATTTTACACTTTCAAAATCGTGCTTGAAAAGCTTGAAACACAAGTTTCACCAAATATTCTAAACTTGGCAATTTTACGACTGTACATTTAATATTAATTATTACATATCCTCTGATGTTTGTAAAATCGTACAGGTTGATCATTAAATAATCCTATAAATTGTACAATAAAAAATTAAGGTTACGTCAGTGGAAAGGTAAAAGAAAGGTAACGAGGTAGGTAAACAGATGATATATATATAACACTTCATACTTAAATTCGTCGACAACGCGGTTTTATTCAAATTGTTCATAATACACAAAAACTTTTGATCACACAACTACGATTGATCATTAAATTTCATAGACATTAATTTTTGCACCTTTCACAAATAACGTGTGGCATTTTCCAATAAATTCCGATTATTTCGGATCCAAACGCTCCCGAAGCATAAAATTATCATCGGCAGCCTTAATTAATTTACGCACTTTCCAAAAATTTATCAAAAGAAATAAATTCAGGTTGATCCGAGCCATTTTTGAAATACGACAATATATTTAAAATAAAAATTTCCGATCTTTATATTGCTAATCTAAAAATGGTCTAGTCACGCAGTTACTCCTTCCAATAGAAGGGCTAAATTTTTCCCAATTTTAGAAGTACTTGGCACCTTTAGCTCCCTTTCCCCAACTCCACCTATGATAATTATTATTACTAAGGGATGGTCCAGGAAATCTCCGGCCGCATTTGGCCAACTCCAATTTAGTAAGTTTTGACTTACACATTTTTATGTTGGTATAGTGCCATATATAAGATTTATTTTAAAATCAATCCTAATTTTTCTGTGAGTGAGTGAGTGAGTCATTGAGAACTCTTTGCTTTATACTAGATGTGCTGATTCCTGATCGATAAATTGATAAATGGGTTTAGCTGCCCCTCCCCTTTAAAATCAAAAATACTTTATTATAAAAATTATTAAAAATACTATTAAATTCGGTTGATTTGTGCATATTTTGGTTCTGGTCTATTACTTCAAGGATTATATTATATATATTTTTTTAAACGTTTAACTTGTTTGATTATTATTATTATTAATTAAATGACGTGGTTTAAATAGCATTTATTACCTACTAATAAATAATATGCATTGAGATTTAATCGCGCTTTATATTATTTATAAATTATAATTTATATTATTTTAATTTCAATATAGAAATGGGTGCGTATACCTTTACTATGTGTGTAACAACTTTCTTTTCACTTTGTAATACCTAAAGTTCTAATTTAATAATTTATTTTTGATTAATTCGCTCGTTATTTTTTATACCGGTGACAAACGTCATCGAATGCAATCAAGCTTATAATCAAATCAATTTTAATGAAATATTACCACTTTTATTGTATTTGACGTTGGTGATTACTATTAAACGATATGTTAATTTCTCTAAATAAATCAACACCATTTCGGTATTTCATCACATTTTTTGTTCAAAACTAAACGTTCGCCACTATACGCTTTTGTATACAAAAGTTTATTGAATTAATTAAAAAAATTGCAAAATCCAAAAATAGATATTTTTGTTATTTTTAAAAGTTCTACAAGGCAAGGCTTTATCCTTACTTAAAATAAGCCCATCAAGTGTGTTACGAACAGACAGATAGGCGTTATATATTTAAAATTAAACATCTCAACTTCGGCTATTAATTTATATCTTCAATGTGATACTAAATAAATACAAACATTACAAATTTTCCCATTCGTTAATGGAAGATTTAAGTTTTTTATGTGATTGTGAGTAATATAAGTTTATTATTTTACAGGAACGTTTTCGATAAATATGAAAATTTTTTCTTTGGTTTTTGTAGTCGCGCCGTTGTTTCAGCAATAGCAATTAATTTATGTAAAATAAATTAAAATTGTCTTGAGGCTCTCAAAGAATTACTTGAAACTATAATTGAGAAACCCTTTATATGGACAAAAGTTAAATTAAAATTTCAACGTTTCTAACACCAAATTTGACTTAACTTCCGTATGAAGATATAATAAGTACTATTGGTAATCCAATTATTTTTTTTTAGTTAACTGACAAACGGTAACCTCCTACACTTTATTGCAAAATTCATAGCGGACATATGTTTAGTAAACATGTTGATATAGTAAACAAGTTCAGGCACAGGTGAGCGAATACTCCTTATAGGTATATCTGGATGTGGCGCCGTCAACATCCACGCATTTCGACGTCACCATATCAAAACAAAATGACGTAATTTTATAAAAATTTTACGATTATGGTAAGTTTACTTTAAAGGTCTTAAGGTGATAAATCAATAAATGCGAATCCTAAAAGTCGTCCTTACTAATTGACTGTTCAAACCAACGCTAAAGAAATTTAGAGTCATTTGGAGGGTGGACACGTAGCGTTTACAAAATTAAAAAAATTAAATCACTCCACTGCTGTGGCTTCTTCCGGTATACTATTCAAAAATTAGCAAGTTACAGTAACTACTTTTGAAATTTAAAAAATAAAATGAAAAAGAAATTCATTAAATATTTTAGAAAGCATGGAGTGCCCGAGGTGAAGTCTCCAACTGAAATAATCACAAAATCTCAAACTTTGCTTGCAAGCCAGACGATAAACTATAGTACACAAAGTAATTGACCAATTACAATCGCTTGAAATAATACAATGCCCATAATATGTGTAGTAAACGTTTCATTAGATATATTTGTAATTCCTTTATTAAAAGATCGAATCGATCGATATTATAAATGTTCAATGCACCGAAAAAAAATGTTAATTTAATGGAGAAGTCTACGAACACGTATTTAATTTTCTAATTTTTTCAAATAAGCATGTGAGCTATTTAAAATTAGGTTCATATTATAAAATTTGCTACGAAAACAGATTTCTCTAAAGCGCAGTCAATTAGGCACTTTAATTACGATTTGTATTGTAATTGTACCCCTTTATGAATAACTGTTAAGTTTTTTGTTGTATAGCTCTCCAGTCTTGATTTTTATTTGTTTCTCTCGCAGTTTCGACTCCTATTCGAAGTATGTACTTCAGATCCTTGCAATATCTTATTTTGTTACCGTTTATTCCCAGTTCAAAAATTTTCTCTTTGCCTTTTTTCTCAAATTTGGAGATTTTGATGCCGAAGGCTCGGTTTGGATGGTCATGATTTTTGGATTAATTTTTTATTATTTATTAAAATCGCGTAACTTTTAAGATTTCTAATTATATTTCTCACAATTTTAAGAGTAAAGTGGTCACTTTACTCCCACTTTTGCGGGAGTAAAGTACCAATTTTTTTCCCGCAAATGAAAGGCGGGAGTAAAGTAAACATAAAGGAATCGTTACCATGCAATCGAACGATATCCATCGAAACAAAAATTCAAAAAATGCAACCTCACATTTTACTAAATAATTCTGCAAAATTCTAAATCTCAAATTTAGTTATTGACCGATGTAATTTTTTATTATTTGCTATAAAAATAGATTATTTGTTATTATTATAATAATTTAATAATAATTGCATTTTTGATTTTTATTTGCATTATTCCTTCCTTCCTAAAGAAGATTTTGTTTAAAACTTAAAATAAAATTATTGCAACCACCCCTCTCGTAGTATAATCGTCAACTTATCTAAACATCGGCTATATGTCCTCGGAGTAATTTAAACGGAGAAGATTAGAAAAAAGATAAACTTTTTTTCTTGTCTGAAATTTTAAAATATTGAGAATATACCATCCAAATTTTATGAAGAAATTGCTTGAATTTGAGTTTGAAAATTTCACTATATTTAGTTATTAAGTGTCGTCTTCTTTGACTTAGCACAGAAATGTCAGTTTTTATACCATTCAAATCTTCCATAATGAGGAAGTCCCGTTCCATCATTAAACTCATATCGTTATTGACACATTCTCCTTCTTTGAATATTAAATAATATAAAAATGTAAGCTTATCATCATAGTTTAGCGGTTAAATGAGCTGACTGCTAATGCCGTGGGACCCGGTTCAATCCCAAGTAAGACATTTATTCTGACACCTCTCGGAAGGCAACCACCAATGTGTAATCTGTTTAAAAATCGTGTTCCCATAAAATTGTACTTCCTGAGGTACAGAGTCTTCATTTGATTACATTTTATAAAAATATTTATTGTTACTTTTCTGTGATTTGATAAAACAGCTCCGACATTTGAAATCTTATTTGCTAAAATTTTATTTTTGGTACTTCCGGGAATTCCCCGCCCTATGTTAAAAAGAATCAAACTAAAGATATAAATCGACTAGAGACCGAAATGGTTTGGGCATGTATCAAAAATGGCCTACGATCGATCGATGGACCAGACGCTCATTCTTTTAAGTTCACCAGAAAAGAAAAAAAAGAAGACAGTAAGAGAGAATTTTTTTCTTTTTCATATTTTTTTTCTAATGTTTTTTATTTTTTTTTATTTAAAATTTTAGATAGGTAACACAAAATTTTTTTACAACTTTTAAAGATTTATGAAAATCTAGTTCAATACAAAGATCAAACTCAATCAAAACTATTTCTAGTACCGACAACGCGGCGCGTCACGATGTCTTAAAAACGAAGGAACGTCTTGTTTGGCATCGCTTAAAACTTTGACCATGGCGTCTTTCAAATCGTTATTTCTTCGAGTGAAAAATGATGTAGAGACACCTACACTTCCAGCACGTCCAGTACGTCCAATTCTATGAAGGTATTCGTCAATATCAGAAGGCAGATCGTAATTAATCACATGTATAACATTAGGATTGTCAATGCCTCTAGAAGCAACAGCGGTAGCAACAAGAATTGGTTTTCTACCCGACCTAAATTGACTCAACGTTTCTTCGCGTTCTCTTTGCGAGCGATCACCATGAATAGACGATACGGAAAAACCTTTATCATACAAAAATTTCTGCAAATCATCAGCACGTTTCTTAGATTCCACAAACACAAGTGTCAGAAATTCCGCCGAAGGTTTCTTATTTCTACTATTCAAAATATCAATTAAACACAAATTCTTGTCACGATCATCAATCCAAATAACACTCTGGGTGATTTAAGACTATTTCTCATAAAAGCAAACCGATATCTCAAAAAAGAAGGAGCGTCTTGTTTGGCTTCACCTAAAACTTTGGCCATAGCGTCCTTCAAACTGTTATTTTTTTGGGTGAAAAATGATGTAGATATGCCTACATTTCCAGCACGTCCTATTCTATGAAGGTATTCGTCAATTATTCGTGAATTAGGTGAACGGGCTAAGGAGAGGACTCTAGTTTGGCGGGGCTAGGTTCGATCTCCAACCCGGCCACAAAATTTATCCGACTCCGTGGTTCGGATTCCACGTAAAGCTGTAGGTCCCACAGGTTAACACAGCCAGGACTTAGCTTCGCGCTAATTTTCAGAGGTACGCCTCAATAAAAATCATCCGACGTAACGTTGCGGGCAAGCCCGCAACCTTACTCTTCAAGTCTGCGAAGATATGGGACAACAGCACTGGTGCTCCGCACCAGACCAGAATAAATGAACGGATGAACCCGTTCGGGTGCACACTTGTGTTAGAGTGCGGAGTAATTTCCGTGCGGAAAAGTAATTTCAGTGCAGAAAAGTAATTTCAGTGCGGAAAAGTAATTACTTTTCGGCACTGAAATTATTACTTTTCCAAACTAGTGCGGGAAAGTAGTGCTTTTCCAAACTCAATTGGATATCACAAAGTACCACTTTTCGAAACAGAATTAGACAAAATACTTTTACGTATTCGTATTCAAAATGGCGCACGATCGATGGACCAGGCACTCGTTCTTTTAAGTTCACCAAGAAGAAAGAAGAAGGTGGACAGTAAAAAAGAGTTTTTATATTTTTTTTTAATGATTTTTATTTTTAATTTAAAATTTCAGATAACACAAAAAAATAATTTTGCTACTTTTAAAATTTTTTAAAACTCTATAGTTCAATACGAGGATCAAACTCATTTAAGACTATTTCTCATAAAAGCAAACCGATATCTCAAAAAAGAAGGAGCGTCTTGTTTGGCTTCACCTAAAACTTTGGCCATAGCGTCCTTCAAACTGTTATTTTTTTGGGTGAAAAATGATGTAGATATGCCTACATTTCCAGCACGTCCAATTCTATGAAGGTATTCGTCAATATCAGAAGGCAGATCGTAATTAATCACATGTTTAACATTAGGAATGTCAATGCCTCTGGAAGCAACAGCGGTAGCAACGAGAATTGGATTTCTACCAGACCTAAATTGCCTCAAAGTTTCTTCGGGTTCTCTTTGCGAACGATCACCATGAATAGATGACACGGAAAAACCTTTATCATACAAAAACTTTTGCAAATCATCAGCACGTCTCTTAGATTCGACAAACACAAGCGTCAGAAATTCCGCCGAAGGTTTCGTATTTCCACTATCAAAAATTTCAAGTAAACGCCAATTCTTGTCACGCTCATCGATCCAAACAACAGTCTGGGTGATATTTTTAGAAATGGATCCTACACTACCCACGCTTAAAAAGATAAAATTATCCAAAAACTCTTGTGCAAACCTTTGGATGTGGGATGGAAAGGTGGCAGAGAACATAAGGGTTTGACGGTCTCCGATTTTGGGCATTTTTTCATTCTGCATAATTTTTTGAATTTGTTGTTCGAAACCCATCTCGAGCATACGATCAGCTTTGTCAAGAACTACATATCGACAATTCTCTAATCCAATTTTACCACGATCGATTAATTCGATTAAACGATCAGGAGTGGCTACCAAAAAATGACATCCTCTGTCTATATCCCTGAACTGATCTGCGATGCTAGCTCCATCATATGCAACACATGGTCTCACGCGAGCGCGGTAAGCAAACTTCTTGCTTTCGTCATAGATTTGAGTTGCCAATTCGCGGGTAGGGGCTAAAACTAAACCAACTGGCTTGTGCTTGGTACCAATACTACGAGTTTCGCTTGTGCTTTGTGGCGGTCCTTGTTCATAAATTCGATTTAAAATTGGAATTAAAAAAGCGGCAGTTTTTCCGGATCCAGTTTGAACGCATGCCATTACATCTCGTTTAGCTATAACCAAAGGAATTGCGTACTTTTGCACAGGCGTTGGAACTTCATAGCCTGCCAATTTTATATTACTACGAATTATTTCGGTCAGCTTGACATCGTTGAAAGTTTTAATGGGATCGGAAACGTTTGTTCCTTTAGCATTGACTGGAATATCATCGTATTTGTTAAAATTAACTCGAGCACTTCTGTTCTTGGAACCAAATAAAGCAAGTTCCATGCGTTCATTTCTGGGTAATGGAACCGTCCAATCTTGATTATTATGACGGCCAGCTTCGTTTGGCCTTTCGTTTCCTTGGCGGAAGTCGTTTCTTTGCTCATTGTTCTTAGAACTTTCGGGCGCGTTTCGACGTCCATGGTTTGACGAATCATTACTTATTTGATGATAAGTATTTCTATTGTAATTTGAGTTATCACGATAATGTTCATTTCGATAATGACTACGATTTCCATTCATTCTACGGTCTCTATTCGTATTGGGATCTCTATTCATGCTACGGCCTCTATTCGTGTTGGGATCTCTATGCATGCTACGGTCTCTATTCATGTTAGGATTTTTATTCATGCTGGGATCTCTGCGTTGGTTTTGACCAGAAGAACAATTGTAATTGCTACGATTTTGGCCAGATTGTACATTTAAGGGTCTTTGGGGCAAATTACGATTTTGGTTCTGGGAGTTATTCTGGCTGACGGTGTTTCGTGAAGAATTTCCAGAACGATTTTGATCATGTTGGTTTACCATTTCACCTTTTGGAGCCAAATTCCTTTCTCTGTTCTGAGATGTATCATTACGAGGTAAGTTAGAACCTTGCTTGGTATTATTTGAAAACCCATTACCAAGACGATCATTTCCATTACATTTATTACCGTTTCGGTGTTGATTAGGTTGGTTTCTTTCCAATTCTTTTCTATCGCTAGTATTGTTGCAGTTGTTCCTGGGTACGTTATTAAATTTATTTCCGGATTCTGCCATTTTGTATTTTTTTCTTTAATTTCTTTATTCTAATTCTATTGCTCTCTTTCTCTCTCTCAATTCAGCTTTTTTATTATTTCTACAAATAAAATCTACTTATAAAATGAAATTTGTAAATTGGTAGATAGCAGATGATCCGATAAATGTTTGAGTAAATATGATTTATTTTTGTAGGTTTGAAGCTAAACCGCTACATTCACCCCCAATTTCATGAAGCTTTTAACAAGCTGTTAAAATTAACACTGAATTTCTATTGGCTTGTTTGAGCTTACTAACGTTTTCTATTTGCAAAATTTTGTTAGAAGTTTTATGAAACTGAGGATTAGCGATTTTTTAGGTTTGAACGCCATTTGTGTTTTTCACTAATTGAAATTATGCAACGTGGAGTTAAAGCAAATTACCAAGAAAACATCATTAAATTTAAATATTGTATAGATTTTGCTTAATCAGAAGCCGAATACATTTAGACAAGAACTTTTAGCCAAATTATAGAGTTGGCCAAAAATAAGAAGATTTTATTTTGATTATTATGAAATAATTTTGTTATTAAGTTCATTTTCTGTGTCAAAACAATCTGAAAAAAAATCGATTTACAATTTTTTGGCATTAGCAGTCAAAATACATAACTGCTGAATATTTCTGCTTATCCAGACCTTTTATTTAAAAAAACTTTAGTTAAATTTGAAGTTTTGAAAATTGGAAATAATAGATGACACTTCAATGTAAATATAACAAAACTCTTTGGAAGTTGTCTCTCTTTTTAACACTTACAACTTTGTCTATGCTTGGGGGGTATTCCATACCCCCCAAACCTCCCGGTCATAAAGACGCACATGGTATATTATGGATTTTTTATTAATTTTACTAACTGACCCGGCGAACTTCGTACCGCCACAGAATCAATAATTTTTTCGTGAATTTTTGCGATGTTTTAATAGTTATTCTGCTATTCGAGATGGCGAGAAATCCAACAAATCAAAGATCATAAAAATCGGTTCAGCCGTTCTCGAGTTATAAAAGGTGTAACTAACACGACTTTCTTTTGTATATATAGATTGCAAAAAATCACAGATATCTTTAAGTTCCTTTTCTTTCAAAAAAATAGCTGGTAGATGAAAATACCAAAAGCCCTAAAATTGATAAAAATTAGACTGTTCTAAATGTATCCATGCATAGATATAAAATTATCAATAATTTTGACTTTAGTTAAATAAATGTTCCGCATAAAACGTGCCACGATTGATTTTATCAATTTTATTAGAAAATTTGCAAGAACTTTAATCAGTTCTGAAGATTTAAATACTTTTTAAATACAGCATTTCTTTCAATAACTGTGTGAGAAAAAAAATTTGATGTTTTTTTGGGCAAATAAAAAAATTTGTGTTTCCATGGATACCAATTTGTAAAAAAGAATTTTATTATAAGAAACCTTTATACGCTTAACGATGTATTGGTAATTGATCATAGTAAAGGTAACGGTGCCAAAATAGGGCTCTGAGATTTTGACGCTCGATCTGTGACGCAAAAAAACATCCTGGAGAGTCTAATTGATCTAAATAATTACAACAATTTTATTAACAAACATTTTGTTGTGTGATTATTCAATATTAATTTGTTTAATCCAACGTCTGGAATTTTCGTTTGTGTGACGGAGAAGTGGGATTTTACTGTATAATCAAATTTTGTAATAAATTAATTTGTAATAAATAAAAATACATAAATCCGGAACAAATCAGCGTCCTTGTCTTCTTAACAACTGACATATTAAATGCAATTATATCCAAAATTAATTAATCCAAAATAAAAATTAAAATAATAATTCCATGAGCTTTAACTTTCTAAATTGACTACAGAATTTTTATTCAAAATGGACATTGCCAGAGACGTAGAAACAGGTGGTTTGAATTAGAGATGAATGAGGGACTAATTTTTTTGTCCCGTCCCGTCCCGCAGTGCCGCCTCGTCGTGTATGTCCCGTCCCGCGGGTCCCGCACACGATTTTATCATAAATTTTAAAACACGCATTCATCTCTAGCTGTATTGTATAAAATAAATTTATAAATAAAACGCGGTATTGAATTGGCATCCCGTCCCGCGCGGGACTAAATTGGCATCTCGTCCCGTGCGGGACTAAATTGGCATCCCGTCCCGCGCTGGACTAAATATTCTAAATATGCCGCGGGACAAAAAATATCCGCATTCATCGGAAAAAATATTCGCATTCATCTTTAAAATAAATTTATAAATCAAACGCGGGATTGAATTGGTATCGTTTCACGCGGGACTGAATCGAAATCCGGTCCCGCGCGGGACTGAATTGAAATCCCGTCCTGCGCGAGATTGAATCGACATCCCGTCCCTTCCCGCTTTTTCATCCAGCATTCTTCTCTAGTTTGAATGGTTTCAGGCACTGGTCAGATCAATGGTCGACACGCACAGGGACGTGCCCAACCAACTTTTTTCGGGGAAGAAAAATTTTAAATTTACAAATTTGCCAACTGAATTAATTCAAAATTGCCAACTTTTTGTAAGTTTTGCAGCTTTTTGTATATTTTGACATAAAAAAATGTCAAATTGACCAACTTTTGGGTGTTTTTGTCAACTTCTTGCCAACTTTCTGCAACATTGGAGGAAAGCTCATCCCCCTCTATGGGCACGTCCTTGGACACGCATGTTGATCCGAGAAAATATAGACTAGGGAAAGAATAAAACTAAAAAAAATCATTAGTTTTTGACCAATTTGTGAGACAAAATTGTGGGAACGAAGACCCGGCGTTATGATTGGCACGTATGTTGCTTGGAGAAAAAATATAAGCAAAGGATTCATGCAATTTTGAAATAGGTTAAAAAAAATGGTCATAAATTTTTTTCAGAAAGTAATTTTTCACCAATTTGTGAAATCATAAAGGTGTCCACTGTGATATTGCACCAGGGGCCGGTTTTGGCTTGCTACGTCCTTGGGCATTGTAATGTAGCTTACAGGAGGGCTAGGGAGACTTAACCCATCCTAGAACGTTTTTATCCGACCCTTGAAAATAGAAATAAATAATTTTAAAATGTATCAAAATAAAGTACTATAAAAATAGAAAATGCTATACAAATTTTTAACTACTTATTTTTCTAATTTTAAAATTAACAAATAAATTCACAATATTTGATAAATAGTAAGCCCAAAGTGGTAGTGTCATCTGCACATGAGAAGAAAATATTATTAATCAGTACAGCGTATGTCAAAACGACTTGGAGTGTTGCGAAGCGACCGGATGGAGCGCAGCGGCACGTAGAGTTGTTTTTGACAACTCAACTGTGCCCGATTAAGATTCATCATCGATAATTCGATTTAAAACCTTCAATTAAATTCACCGATTCCATGAGAAGCTACTTCTACTTCTACTTTCCGGATCCTACTCTTTTGAGGATTCCATTCATCTTAACTTTCAGGTTGGCAAGTGGGGTCTTTTGGGACCCCCGGGTATTATTTTTGCTCATAACTTTTCAATTTAAAGATATTTCTCTGTGAAATTTTAGAACATCTCTTTTGAATGTTTATCTAATATAAATAATCTAATAACGTTGAGCTAACATCATTATAGACGCGAAAAAAAATTTCCAAAGTTAAAACACCTTCGGATTGGCACTTGAGGTCTTTTAAGACCCCAGGTATAATTTATTCTTAGCGGTCTGTAATAGGCTTATTTGTGGCCTAATTAATTTATTTTGTTTTAAAAAGTATTTAATACACATGCGGACTAAAAAAAACCTTAGTAGATTAGCAAATATAAATATGTAACAACAAACCAAAATTATAAATAATTAGCATCGTATATTATCGTATTTGGAAACTAACTGACAAATATTATGGAATATAACAATCAGAGTTGTGAAAGATTTGGTAAACAAATGGACCAAAAAAGGATGTACCGTGGTTGAAGTCATTTCCAGGAACGTGCTCATGGGGGGGGAAAGCTTCCTCCCCCAATGTTGCAGAAAGTTGGCAAAAAGTTGACAAAAACACCCAAAAGTTGGTCAATTTGACATTTTTTTATGTTCACATTTTCAAAAAGCTGCAAAACTTACTAAAAGTTGGCAATTTTGAATTAATTTAGTTGGCAAATTTGCAAATTTGAAATTTCTCTCCCCCCGAAAAAAGTTGGTTAGACACGTCTCTGGTCTTTTCTTTTCTAATATTCTGCTAGTTCAAGATTTGTTAGGGGCC
This sequence comes from Rhagonycha fulva, assembly GCA_905340355.1. Lineage (NCBI taxonomy): Eukaryota > Metazoa > Arthropoda > Insecta > Coleoptera > Cantharidae > Rhagonycha > Rhagonycha fulva. The sequence continues at coordinate 46,520,922 of HG996556.1, forward strand.
AAAACAACATTTGTTTTGTACCAATGTAGGTACATTAAAAAAAACAAGATGGAAATTCCAAAAGAAATGCTACCACATCTCGCTAGAGAAAAATTGTCATTTATCTTTGGTTTGGTTGGTACCCTAGGGTACATCGTCTAATCTCAACTAAATCTTACCCAAACATTAGGTAATAAATGAAAAAAATGTCAACTGTACCCAAGAACTTCTGATAGAAAAGTTAAAACGGCATGCGATAACTTATCACATCTCCATTGCTACAAAACTTGCTTCATTTGTGAAGAAAATTTTAAGTTTAAAAATTTGCAAAAATTTGATTTTCCTAAAAAAATTTTTATATACATTGGTAGTTAATAAATTATTTAATTAAATTCATGTTTATAATATATTAAAATCCAATAATACAACATTTATGTAGTATTTGCATTATAATATACCGTAGAATTTCTGGGGTCTTGAAAGACCCCAAGTGCCAATCCGTGTAACCTTTTTAACGTGCCCACCAGAAGGTTAAATAATTTTTCTTCCTATCCCTTTCTCTTCGCTCTCCCTCTTCTATCTCTTTCTCAGTTCTCTCGTCTTATGAAGGGACACACTGATTACACCTCAGTGATTTTGCCGTTGCCTTCCGAATGGAAGCGCTCAGAATAAGGTAGGTACTTTCTTCCACCGGAGTCGAACTGAACACTCAGCATTTTCAGTCAATGTACTTAGCCACCATACTACTAAACGTCTCTTTCATATATTATCTGCAAAACTTTTGGCTACGATTTCTTTAACTCTTTATTATTGCCCATATATTCTCCAATCAATTTTTCCATGGAGTCGTCCAATTTCAGATTTAGAATTAATGTTGGTTGCTTAATAATTTTATTAGATTATACAAATTTTTGTAACAATTTTTAACAAAACACCTTAAAATTATTAAACGTTATTCCTGAATTTTTGCATTTTGAAAACGTTTTTTCTTAGCCATTCCTTTGTGGTAGATTTGAATAAATTATTTTGTATAATAGGTATTTTACATTTTTTAATTTGATAATCTGTGGAAATTCCAGAGTCCTTCGCATCGCATGGAGGCTATTCGGTTAACCCAGTTGATTAATACCTTTTTTATGGGTTAATTTTATGGTTTTGCAGCTCTTGCTCTCAATAAACGATATAAATATTTTGGGCATGCACCAAATTCAAATAGGTAACGATGATGGTGAAAGTGAAAGAACGAGGTGGAACATCGAGGCAAGATTTCATTTATACAGTTTGACCATTAATTTTACATCCAAATACGTGATTGCTGGAGTAGAAAATCTTTCTGAGTGCATCTTACCTTGACAGCTCCCAGCATTTGACATTTCGTCAGTTCACACAACGTAATAATACTAAAGTAAAGGTTTCATCATTTTGTTCTTCAGCTAACTCATTTTATGTTTTTAATTAACTTAAAGAATAATTAAAATATTTATTACGGGAAATGCAAAATGCACTTAGGTAACAAGTTTTTTAAGTAAATAGGTAGTAATAAAAAGAAGAAGACATTCAGCCAGCTAATCGCTTCTTGCATATAATTCACTTCGTTAAGTAACAATTTCCAATGAATGAGATTTAGAGTGTAACAATGAGCATCAGTTTCAGTCTAAAGTTGTAAAAGTCAAAATGGATAAAAAATTTGTGCCAAGATCCAATAACGTAAACTGAATTAGTTTTCACATGAATATGACAAACCACAATGAACGATGACATAATGTGACCTAACTTCTAAACCACTATAAAATGTTATTGTAATTAGACGAAATTACATTATTCAATTAAATCATTCTAATGTAATTTGTCTAACAGACGGTTCTGAATTCTTCTCCGTTGGTTTTAAAAATTCTGTTTAAGAAACGAGATCACATTTTGTCATAAACACGGAACCTTTCGATGTTTGACCTTTTTTATTGCAGAGCAGAATTAAAATAAATTCCGCATGTTAGATATTAATGATGTTGTCATGAAAATAGAATTTTAAAATGTCAAAATTAAAGGTAAAGCATTTAAGAAATTACTGTTAGGTCAGAAAAGTCAATTGTCAATTTAGTCGAAGCGATAGTTCTATTATTGGAAGCAATCAAGGAGAGGTAGCTGGTAGTTGTTAATAAAAAAGGAAATTAATGCATGGCTACAGACAAGTAGAAACCAAAATAGATTACGTAAATTGCATCATAAAGAAAAACTTCGGAAGTAAATAATCAAGTTGTGGTCGGATTGCGGGGTAAGTGTAGGCTCGTCTGGTGTAGATTGGACGTGCGGCCGGCACGAGCTCAATTCTTGAAACCCGCGCAGGAATCGCTAAACATTCTGCTCTGAGACATTGCTAAAAATAACCGTAGGAGTCACCATCCTGGTGACGTTGCCATAACGTGAACAATCGTCGACACAAGCTCGAGTTCAACCAAGAACTAAAATATTTACACCATTTTACTACATTTTATTCTATGTAGGATGCAAAAATTTGCGTGGAAATAATTTGATGGATAGCTATTTCCTATGGGCGGTCAAAAGAAGAAAAATACGTTTTGATTGGTCTATATAATTATTAATGGGATATTGTTTTCTATCTACGAAGGTGTAAAAAGAATTGTTATTGTCTTACTTATTATTCAATTTGACCTAAATAGGTTAACACTATGAATTATACATTTGGATTGTAATGGCGTACGTTGCACCATGCCGTACAAGGAAAACTCCCATTTCAAATTTTTATATTATAGGAAATGCGAATATTTCGCCTCATCTCTATGGTCTCTTTTTATTTATTTTAAATTTAGAAATTTGTGGTCTAAATTTAAACCAACCAACCAAACAATTGTTTAAGATATTAAACCTTGAACTTGGGACCCCCATCGAATCAAGTTCTTAATTTTCAACTCTACTTGGACTTGATTGGTATGATAAATGCATACACTCGCAAATCAATTTATTTATAGCTCCTCGGTTACTAATGAACTATTTTCTGCTACCTGGTTCTTAAGTTTACAGTTGAAACGATTAAATTTATTGGAATACTTTCGCTTGCCCTAAATTACCCAAGCAGTTTGACCCGCAGACTTGGCGTTAGTTTACATAATTAATTAGAACTGAATTCCATTTTTGAGTTTTTTTTCTACTTTTAAATTTAAGACTGGGAGAATGAGACTCTCGGCCCCAAAAAATGCGATTGCGAGTAAGAAATTGTGCCACAGTTGGGCACGCTTGTCGGAAAAGTTACAAAACTGTTTGAACAACTCAAATGTAAGCTCTTGTTTATTAAGTCTATTAAAGTAAACGTGCATTTATTTTTATATTTATAGGTGACTTGTGCTTATTCTTCCATTAGCTTTTATCGTGTTGTAACTTTATGGTAGTCAAAAATTCAAAATTTAAAACACTATGTGGTCCGATTTAATGTTTGTTAGTCACATATTTTTATGTGAACGAACAACAATTGTATTTTTGTGATTTGTGATCAAAAATGTATATATGCAAACTGGTTCTACGAATTTTAAAATCAACGAAAACTGCAAAGTGCATTTGGTGTGCAGAGCACTAGGTCGTTCACATAAGGTGCATTTATCTTATCCACTACATCGAAATATTTCTAACCTTCCTTGTGTTTTTCTCTTGAAATATGGGTTAGTTAAAAAAAATCAAGTCTCTTGTTTTCTTATCGTAGTAAATCAGTGCACATGAAGTGTACATTCATCTTGAAGGAGTTGAACGCTGGCGCTGTCTCCACGTCCACTATATTGTGACCATCACAGCTGCCGTCCTGTTGCACGGTAGACACTTCACTGATCGATGACTTCGTCAATTTAATTCTTGGTCAGTCTATTATGATAATTTAACAGTGCCATTTAATCATTTCTATTTTTCTTTATAATGACACCAACCTTAATTAATCATTGCTACTTTTAAATACATACAATCCAACTTCAATACAATAGGTCGAGCAATTATAGCATTCCAATTTTTATGGTCTTAAGTGATTTCCATATTAAATCGTTCTTCGTTAGCAAACCGATCCGTAAAACTGATAGGCTTTCATTAAAATGTAAAGTTTGCCAAAATTCCAATTAATTATTATTTGCCAATTTTTGGATAATCGGATTCGATTAACTGAGAATATCAAAAATTTTATATCATCGATGGTATTCAGAAATTATATCATTGACACGATGATCTTTCTAGTAATTGTCTATAATTTGAAACCTGGTACCCATATAATACGTAATAGATGGGTATAATTTAACTTTCAAATTACTCGAAATTTTGACTCAAAACGTGTTATAAGAATATCAAGATGTTAAAATTTTTTGAATATTTAAAGTGCTTAATCTTATTAATTACATCAACATTTTAATTCAATATCAAAAGCTTCCGACTAAGAGATTACTTGAATTGCAAATTTTTTCAAACAGAAAATTAGAAAGTACCTTCTAGCCTAAATGGAAAAACGACGTTTGAGAAAAGTGGAAAATATTTTTCTCATTGCAAAAATATGAAACAATTAGGGTCAATGCTCGAAATATATTTTATATTTGTTCTATGCAATTATACAGGTAGACTTTCTGTATTTGGGCTAAAAATAAAATTGACAATAAGTGCAAGTTTGAGACCACAACTGTGACCATTGGTTACATGCAAAACCAATTTGTTAAATTTTTGGCCTAGTCTATCTTTGCAAAAAATTTAAGTTTGAATTTTCAGTAGAAATTATCAGTTCCGGAAAGATAAAACTTTAAATGTCGGGAAATACAAAGTTCCCGAATGAAATTCATTTATATTTACTGTAAAGATTTGAAAGAGTTGAGGAAAAGAAAATTGGAAAGTTTCATGAAGATCGGAAGCAAAAATGTAATTCAAAATTTAACAATTAAAAAATATTGGTATTACACATACAAAATTCACTAAAGTTGGTTGTGGTCGAAAAGCAGTTGAAAATTCAAAGAACCTTATATTATTTAAGAAAAATCTTCAAATTGCCACATTGTAAATTATTAAAACTCCAGCCATTTAAACACACGGTTACATTAATAAAAATTAGAACTTAATTGAAGTCGCTTGAAGCGCTCACATTCGGCTATCATTTAAATTGACTCACCCCTCAAGTACAAATGCTCGCTTTTAATATGATTTTAAGAGACAATAAATTAGTCATTACATTTTTAATAAAATTTCCAATAGTACCTATACAAAATTAAGAAACAATGAGAAAGAGATTTTACAGTATAACTTGACGTAAGTCAAGTATAAAATAGTCACCATCGGCAGAGCAGACAGCAATTTGATCTCCTCTAGAATTCCAAGCAACATCTAAAATTTCTGCACATGCCTTAAAACTACGAACTATCTCTCCGCTTCCAAGGGACCAAATATAGACAAAAGTATCGTAAGAACCACTCACTAAAAACTTTCCATCCGGACTAAAATTTATCGCAAAAATTTCATCATTATGTTGCGTCAATGTACGAACGCACAAACCGCTCTCTACGTCCCATAATCGTATGATGCCATCCAAACTACTCGAGGCAAGAATTAAATTTTTATTCGGGTTCTTACTACTCGGCCCTGTAGGCGACCATTTTACGGCAACAACTTTTTCGGAATGACCTTGAAAATTATGTACGCACGTATTCTTCTTCATAGACCATATCTTCAATGTCGTGTCATCAGAACAGGAAACCAAAAGGTTACTTTGAGGGTCCCATTCGATCTTATTAATATCAAGGGTGTGACCTTGAAACTTTATCAGGGGTTTTTCTTTATTTAACTGGCAAACATAAATAAATGTATCTGCTGAACAACTAGCAAAAGTTGTATTTGTTTTCCAAGCAACGTCTAAAACGGAACCAGAATGAAAATCAAACTGTTGTATACAATGGTTAGAAGCTACTGAGCTCCAAATTTTAGTAGTTCCGTCAGCTCCTCCTGTTAAAATATAATTTCCTCTTTGATTCCATTTTAATGCAAGAATTGAACAGTCTTGCTGAAACTTGCAGGTTGAACATCCACCTGTTGTCCAAACTGTAGCCTCACCATCAAAATTTCCTGCGGCGAAATAGTTTCCATCAAAACTCCAATCTAAACAAGTTATTTCTTTATTATCAAGTTCTTCTTCATCTAGGAATTTGAAAGGATAGTTAAAAATGATGTCGTTAGTATTTGGAACATTATCAGTGTTGCAAATTCTAACTGTGCCATCCTTAGAACCACCCGCTAATAAGTTGTTCATTGGATTCCAAGCACAAATAACATGGTGTAATTGGCCTAACCTCCTAACGCAAGACGAAGGAATTTTTATTGGACCACTATTGAAGTCGTGTGTCATATCATCATCAGTGTTGTTACAAACCGTCATTGTATTCGTTTTCTGGCTTTCTTTCTTCATTTGTATAATTTCTAGAATATTGGGCTTTGTGGCTTCAATTAAATTTAACTCTTTGACCAAGTCTTCAACATCGCTACCTTCATTATCCATTTCGATTTCTACTCCAACATATTGGAACCCCTTTAGTATAATAGAGATTAGAGCCCCACATGGAATATCTAAAACATCAATATTGGATCTGCAAACATTTGATTCTATAGCAAAATTGAATGCAGATACCTCAAAACCAGATTCTCTTAGGTATCGGTAAATTAGAAGGTTAACTTCGTCACTAAAAAAATCCATTTTGGTCATTTTAATATTTCAGGCTTGAAAGTTTGCCACAGCAGTTTTTTAATGATAAAATATTTTGTGTATATTGCCAACCCCTAAAATATACGAAGTAAAACTAGATTAACCGGTTGAGGCTGTAAACATAAAAAATATGAAAACCCTAATATCTAATAACAATAAGTCACGGACTTTTTAAAATAAAATGCACTGCTAAAATCTATTCACGATTTACATTACCGTTGATGGCGCCACCATAACTGAGTTTTTGAGTGGAGTAAAAATAAATTAGAAATTTTCATGACAATCGGAGGCAAAAATGTAATTTACTTAATAAATTTAATAATTAAAAATTATGTTTACTGCACTTGCGAAAATCAGCAAACTGACAAAGAAATCAGCAAATGATTTTTTTTCTGGAAAATATGAAAATGATTAAATATTATTATTGGTAATTTTCATAATAAGTTTTTAACTTTTGTTGAAATTACTGTTGGTGGCGCCATCGTAACTAATAAATTACGTCCAATTTTTAGTTTAAAGTTATTGCGTGTGGTGGTGTGTTCTTGATGTAAATCGCGAATAGCAACTAGTTATAATTTTACAGAAGAAATCTCTATTCTCTTTTCTATACTGCTATGACCAAATAAATTTGCCCACCTCATAATCTTCAAATGGCACCATTGCAAATTATTAAAACTATAGCCGTTTAAACACACTGTTACATTAATTAAGATTAGAACTTAATTAAAGTTGATCGAAGCGCTTATATTCGGCTTGCGATTAAATTGATCCCCTCCTCAATACAAAAAGCAATTCTCGCTTTTAATACATTCTTTCTATATCATGTTTATTTTATGAGACAATACATTGATTTTATATAAAATTTAAAAACATTGAAAAAGAAATTTTACAGTTTAAGTTGACGTAAGTCTAGAATAACATAGTCACCATCGGTAGAGCAGGCAGCAATTTGATCTCCTCTAGAATTCCAAGTAACATCTAAAATTTCTCCACGTGCCTTAAAACTACGAACTATCTCTCTGCTCTCAAGGGACCAAATATAGACAAAAGTATCGCATGAACCACTCACTAAAAACTTTCCATCCGGACTAAAATTTATCGCAACAACTTCGTGATTGTGTTGCGTTAATGTACTAACACACAAATTATACTTTACGTCCCATAATCGTATGGTGGCATCAATACTACTCGAGGCAAGAATTAAATCCCTATTCGGGTTCCTACTACCGGGACCTGTAGGCGACCATTTTACGATACACACATCTTTGGAATGACCTTGAAAAGTTTGTAGACACGTATCCTCCTTCATAGACCATATCTTCAATGTTGTGTCATCAGAACAGGAAGCCAAAAATTTACCTTGAGGGTCCCATTCGATATTATTAATCTCACGAGTGTGACCTTGAAACTTTTTCAAGGGTTCTTTTTTATTTAACTGGCAAACGTAAATAAACGTATCTGCTGAACAACTAGCAAAAGTCGTATTTGTTTCCCAAGCAACGTCTAAAACGCGAGCAGAATGAAAATGAAACTTTTGTATACAATGGTTAGAGGCTAATGCGCTCCAAATTTTAGTAGTTCCATCACCTCCTCCTGTTAAAATATAATTTCCTCTTTGGTTCCATTTCAATGTAAAAATTGAAGAGTCGTTTTGAAATTTGCAGGTCGAACATCCACCCGTTGTCCAAACTGTAGCCTCACCATCAAAATATCCTACTGCTAAATAGTTTCCATCAAAACTCCAATCTAAACAAGTTATCTCTTTATCATTGAGTTCTTCTTCGTCTGCGATTTTGAAAGGAGAGTTAAAGATTACGTCGTTAGTATTTGGAACATTATCAATGTTGCATATTCTAGCTGTGCCATCCTTACCGTCACCCGCTAATAAGTTGTTAATTGGATTCCAAGCACAAAAAATATTGTTTAATTTACCTAACCTCTTAACGCAAGACGGAGGAATTTCTATTGGATCACTATTCATTACAATTTCGTTACGATTGAAGTCGTTTACCATACCTTCATCAGTGTTGTTATGAACCGTCATAAAATTCGTTTTCTGGCTTTCTTTCTTCTTTTTTATAATTTCTAGAATATCGGGCTTTGTGGCTTCAATTAAATTTAACTCTTTGACCAAGTCTTCAACATCGCTACCTTCATTATCCACTTCGATTTCTACTCCAACATATTGGAACCCCTTTAGTATCATAGAGATTAGAGCCCCACATGGAATATCTAAAACATCAATATTGGGTTTCCCAACATTCGATTCCATGGCAAGACTGTATGCAGATACCTCAAAACCAGATTCTCTTAGGTATCGGTAAATTAGGAGGTTAACTTCGTCACTAAAAAAATCCATTTTTGTCATTTTAATATTTCAGCCTTGAGAGTTTGCCACAACAGTTTTTTAATGATACATTTTTTTGTGTATATTGCCAACCCCTAAAATGTACCAAATAAAACTAGATTAACCGCTTCAGGCTGTAAACGTTGAAAATAATGAAAACTCTGTTAATATCTAATAACAATAATTCACAGACCTCTTAAAATAAAATGGAGTGCTAAAATCTATTCGAGATTTACATTACCGTTAGTAGAGCCACCATAACTGGGTTTTTGAGTTAAGTAAGAGAAAATTGAATATTTTGTTGATGATCTGAGGCTAAAATTTAACTCATTAATTAGTAGTTTTCGCCACAAGGACGTAAAACAAGATTTTACACTTGAGGGCGAAGTTTTGGAAGACGAGACGAGCGTAGCGCAGCCGAGGCGCACGAACTGCACCAAGTGGTGTAAAATCTCCTTACGTCCGAGTGGCGTAAGCTGCTTTTCGTTGTGACGGGACTACCTCATTTTTATTTGTGACGTCTAGGTGATTGGTTGTATTTCCAAATAGCTGTAGTGTATGGAAGCCGTCCCTGCACAAGTATAGTCGATTTGAATATTAGGGGTGTTGATTGGTTAGTTTGGTTTTTTTTTACTCCCTAGGACGTAAAGTGGCAATTTTCCATCCTTAAATGAGGTCGTAAACCACTCATTTTACGACCGGAACAACGAAAATTTTTTTTTACGAAATTTGCAAATTATTAAATATTATTATTTTTAGTTTGAAGTTAATCCGTATGGTAGCGTGTTGCTAATAGTCTCTACTCTCTTTTATAAACTGCTATGACCCAATCAAATTAAAAAAAAATCAACCCGATTAATCTGCTTACCTCAAAATCTTCAAATTGCCATAATGCAAATTATTAAAATTTAAGCCGTTTAAACACACTGTTACATAACTCAAAATTTGAGTTTAATTGAAGTCGATTGATGCACTTATATTCGGCTTGGGTTTAAGTTGACCCTCCCCCCCACCAATACAAAAAATAAACTCTCGCTTTAATACATAGCTTCTATTTTTCACAGATTTTATGGGAAAATACATTGTTCATATACAAAAATTAAAAACATTGAGACACTGATTTTACAGTTTAACTTTACGTACGTCCAGAATAAAATAGTCACCTTTGTAAGAGCTAATAGCAATTTCATCATCTGTAGAATTCCAAGCAACATCGAAAATTCTTCCCCTTCCTTTCAAACTACGAACTAGTTCTCCCCTCTCGAGGGACCAAATATAGATAAAACTATCGCAAGAAGCACTCACTAAAAACTTTCCATCCGGTCTAAAATCGATCGCGAAAATTTCTTCTCTAAGTTGCGTCAATGTAAGAACACATAAACTGCTCTCTACGTCCCATAATCGTATGGTGGCATCTAAACTACTTGAGGCAAGAATTAAATTCCTATTCTGGTTTCTACTACCGAGACCTGTAGGCGACCATTTTACGGCAGAAACTTTTTTGGAATGACCTTGAAAATTATATACGCACGTATCTTTTAACATAGACCAAATCTTTACTGTCGTGTCATCAGAACAGGATGCTAAAAGCTCACCTTGTGGGTCCCATTCGATATTATTAACATTACCAGTGTGACCTTGAAACATTTGTAGGGGTATTCCTTTCTTTAACTCGCACACATAAATATACCTATCTGTTGAACAACTAGCAAAAATCGTATTTGTTTTCCAAGCAACGGCTAAAACGGAAGCAGAATGGAGATTAAACTTTTGAAAACAATGGTGAGAGGCTACTGAGCTCCAAATTTTGGTAGTTCCATCAGCTCCTCCGGTTAGAATGAAATTTCCTCTTTGGTTAAATTTTAAAGAAAAAATTGGACTGTCTTGCCTAAAACTGCATCTCAAAGCTCCACTCGTTGTCCAAACTGTAGCATTACCATCAAAATTTCCTGTGGCCAAATAGTTTCCATCAAAACTCCAATCTAAACAAGTTATCTTTTTAATATTGGTTTCTTCTTCATCTAAGATTTGGATAGGAGAGTTAAAAATTACTTTGCTAGTATTTGGAACATTATCAATGTTGCAAATCCTAGCTGGGTCATCACTAGAACCACTCGCTAATAAGTTGTTAATTGGATTACAATCATAAATAGCATAATTTAATTTGGATAATTCACCAATGTTGTTGTTTCCAACTCTCATAGTCTTCTTTTTCTGGTTTTCTTTCTTTTTTCTTGTAATCTCTAACATATCGGGCCGTGCAGCTTCAATTAAAGTTAATTTATCAGTCAAGTCTTTAACATTGCTACCTTTATTATCCAATTCGATTTGTACTTCAGCTTGTTTATACCCCTTTTGTATAATAGAGATTAGAGCACCATGTGGAACTTGTGAAACGTCAATATTGGTCCTTAAAATATTGGATTCTTTAGCAAAACTTGATGCGGAATTCTGAAAACCTTTTTCTCGTAAATATCGGTAAACGAATAAGTTAACTTCGTCACTAGAAAAATTCATTTTTGTAATTTTAATATTATAACCTCGAAAGTTTAACGCATCAGTTCTTTCATGATAAAATTTGTAGTGTTTATTGCCAACTTCTAATATGTACCTCTAAAATATCAGCACAAAATATTCTCCAAAATTGCAAATATATTAATATTAGGTACACATGTAAACACAAAAAAATTTAAGAAAAACTCTAATTGTTATAGAGGTGGCTTACCAGAGCAGGGGCAAAAAGTACATTCTGGTTATCATTCAAATTAGCAAATGGTTAATTATTTTTCTCGGAAGGTGTGCAAACCAATGAAACTTTTTTATATTATTATTATTATTCAAAAGGCAATCAAAAGTTTCAAGAAAAAAATTAATTTTTAAGATTTCTATTTCTTATAGATTTTATGAGACAATATTATTCATTACATTTTTAATAAAATTTCTAATAAGTTCCTATACAAAATTAAAAACGTTGGGACACAGATTTTACTGTCTAACTTGACGTAAGTCTAGAATAAAAACGTAACCATCGAAAGAGCTGACAGCAATTTGATCTCCTCTGGAATTCCAAGCAACATCGAAAATTCCTCCATTTGCCTTAAATGTATGAACTACCTCTCCGCTGTCAAGGGACCAAATATAGACAAAACTATCGCAAGAACCACTCACTAAAAACTTTCCATCCGGACTAAAATCGATCGCGAAAATTTCTTCTTTATGTTGCGTCAATGTACGAACACATAAACTGCTCTCTACGTCCCATAATCGTATGGTGGCATCTAAGCTACTCGAGGCAAGAATTAAATTCCTATTCGGGTTCCTACTACCGGGACCTGTAGGCGACCATTTTACGGCAAAAACTGTTTTGGAATGAGCTTGAAAATTATGAACGCACTTTTCTCTGTTCATAGACCAAATCTTCAATGTCTTGTCATCAGAACAGGAAGCCAAAAGGTTACCTTGAGGATCCCATTCGATACTATTAATGTCACGAGTGTGACCTTCAAATTTTTTTAGGGCTTTTTTTTTATTTAACTCGCAAACATAAATCAACGTATCTGCTGAACAACTAGCAAAAGTTGTATTTGTTTTCCAAGCAACGTCTAAAACGGGACCAGAATGAAAGTCAAACTTTTGCATACAATAGTTATCGACTACTGAGTTCCAAATAGTAGTAGTTCCATCAGCTTCTCCTGTTAAAATGTAATTTCCTTCTTGGTTCCATTTTAATGCAAAAATTGGACTGTTTTGCCCAAAAATGCAGCTCAAACGACCACCCGTTGTCCAAACTCTACCATAACTATCAAAAGCCCCTACGGCTAAATATTTTCCATCAAAACTCCAATCTAAACAAGTTACATCTATAGGTTCAATATTATCGAGTACTTGTCCAATTGGCATTACCAAACGGTGGTTAAAAATGATTTCGTTAAGATTTGGAACATTATCAACGTAACAAATCCTAGCTGTGCCATCTTGAGAACCTCCCGCTAATAAGTTGTTAATTGGATGCCAAGCACAAATAATATTGTTTAATTTGCCTAACCTCCCGCAAGACGGAAGAATTTCTATTGGACCACTATTCATTTCAATTTCGTCACGATCGAAGTCGTCTTCGTCGTCTTTCATATCTTCATCAGTGTTGTTACACACAGTCATTGTATTTGTTTTCTGGCTTTCTTTTTTCTTTTTTATTATTTCTAGAATATCGGTCCTTGCGGTTTCAATTAAAGTTAATTTATCAATAAGGTTTTCTACATTGCTATCTTCATTATGAAAGTCGATTGTATCATTTTGATTCCGCTTTTGTAAAATAAGGCGTAGAGCTCTTTTTGGAACTTGCGAAACATTAATATTGGGCTTCAAAACATTCGATTCTTTAGCAAAACTGAATGCAGATTCCTGAAAACCTGAATCTTCTAAGTATCGATAAATTAAGAGGTCAATTTCGTCACTGGAAAAATTCATTGTTTTAATTTTAATATTATAACCTCGAAAGTTTACCACAGGAGTTTTGTGAAATAATAAAATTTGTTGTTTTTATTGCCAACCTCTAAAGTCTAAAATATACGAATTATAACTAGGTTGAGCGTGTCTGTCTGTCAGACCTTTAAAAATAAAATGGAATCACCATAACTGAGTTTTTAAGTTGAGGAAAAGAAATTTGATAAGTTTCATTAAGATCGGAGGCAAAAATGTAATTCTAAAATAGTAGTTAATATCACAAGGAGGTAAACCGATACTTTTTACTACGAGGGGCGTGGTTTATGAGCCGAGCCGCCAGGCGAAAGAAATAATAAAGTTAGAGTAGTAAAAAGAGGTTACGTCCGTGTATATAACGTTAGATCCAAGCTCCACTTTGGTCATTGCTGCGAATAAAAATCTGCGCATGATCATATTTTGAACCAATGATATGATAGCCACAGTCGTGGAGTATTGTGACCGTTGGCAGAGTAAAGAGCGGAATTCTGGGTTTTCAGTGCGCGGCTTTCCCAGTGGGCATCTACACGCTGTGGTGAAATCAGTATTGATTTATATGTGGGAACTAATCTACCCCGACAATCGGATTTGGTTTAAATTGACCAACCCTCAAATACTATTAATAAATACTCGCTTTTAATTCATTGTTTCTATTTATTATAGATTTTATGAGACAATTAATTATTTTTTTTTTTTAAATTTCCAATACTACCTGTACAAAATTTAAAAACATTGGGAAACAGATTTTACAATTATAATTTACGTACATCCAGAATAAAAACATAATCTTCGAAAGAGCTGACAGCAATTTGATCTCCTCTGTAATTCCAAGCAGCATTGAAAATTTCATCATTTGCCTTAATACTATGAACTACCTCTCCGCTTTGAACTGACCAAATACAGACAAAACCATCGTGAGAACCACTCACTAAAAATCTTCCATCCGGACTAAAATCCATCGCGCAAATTTTCTCATTATGCGTCAATGTACGAAGACAACAACTGCTCTCTACGTCCCATAATCGTATGGTGCCATCCAAACTACTCGAAGCAAGAATTAAATTTTTATTCGGGTTCTTACTACCCGACCCTGTAGGCGACCATTTTACGGCAAAAACTTCTTTTGAATGAGCCTCAAAATTACTTACGCACGTATCTTTCTTCATAGACCAAATCTTCAAAGTAGTGTCTTCAGAACAGGAAGCCAAAAATTTACCTTGAGGGTCCCATTCGATATTATTAATCTCACGAGTGTGACCATGAAACTTCTTCAAGGGTTCTTCTTTATTTAACTGGCAAACATAAATAAACGTATCTGCTGAACAACTAGCAAAAGTCGTATTTGTTTTCCAAGCAACGTCTAAAACAGGAGCAGAATGAAAATGAAACTTTTCTATGCAATCGTTAGAGGTTTGGGAGTTCCAAATATTAGTAGTTCCATCAATTCCTCCTGTTAAAATGTAATTTCCTCTTTGGTTCCATTTTAATGCAAGAATTGGACCGTATTGCTCAAAATTGCAGGCCGGACGTCCATCCGTTGTCAAAACTGTGGTTTTACCATCAAAAGATCCTACTGCTAAATAGTTTCCATCAAAACTCCAATCTAAACAAGTTACTTGTTTATTATTGGGTTCTTCTTCATCTGGCATTGCGAAAGGGTGGTTAAAAATAATTTTGTTAAGATCTGCTACATTATCAATGTCGCAAGTCCTAGCTATGCCATCTTTAAAACCACCCGCTAATAAATTGGCAATTGGATTCCAAGCATAAATAACACTGTCTAGATTGCTCAACCTCCTAAGGCAAGACGGAAGAATATCTATTTCATCACTATTCATTAAAATATTATTATCGTTACCTTCATTGCTGTTGTTACAAACCGTGGTAGTCTTGTTTTTCTGGCGTTCTTTTCTCATTTTTATAATTTCTAGAATATCGGGCTTTGCGGCATCAATTAAAGTTAATTCATTGACCAAGTCTTCAACATCACTACCTTCATTATCCAGTTCGATTTCTACTCCAACATATTGAAGCCCCTTTTGTAGAATAGAGATGAGAGCTCCATTCGGAACCTGCAAAACATCAATATTGGACCTCTTAATATTCGATTCTGCAGCAAAAGCGAATGCAGAATGCTCAAAACCTGATTCTCGTAAGTATCGGTAAAATATGACGTTAACGTCGTCACTAGAAAACGTCATTTTTGTAATTATAAATATTTTAACCTTGAAAGTTTACCACGGCAGCTTTTTATTATAATAATAAAATTTGTTGTGTATATTGCCAACCTTTAAATATACGAAGTAAAACTAGATTTACCGCTTCAGGGTGTAAACTTTGTAATTACGAAAATCTTTAAGTTACGAACTTTTTAAAAATGAAATGGACCTTTAAAATCTGTTGCTATGAATCCAAAATGTATCTCTTGTATGGGTGCCGTCCATATTTTTATTGTTGATGTTGGTACTAAAGTTAGTGCAATTAAGTGGTTCTATTACTGATGAGCTAAAGGGCGGATTTAAATGCGATAACAGACCCGTCTAAAGGTAACACCTCTTAAGCAATTGGTTAACTAAAGTCTATTATCAATATAAAACTGTTATTACCGTTAATAATTGTTTTCTATTGGTGACTTATATTAGTGTATAGTCTATACCTTAAGGCCGGTCTGCTATCGCATATAATTCCGCCCTTTACTGAGGACATCACAGCGCCTAGAATTGTCGATCAAAACTGGCCAACTTTTGGCCAATTTTGCCTCAGTGCTTAGGTTTATGAGAAAAAAATTTGAACTAATTGGGTACTAAGCACTGAATCAGTATTAGCCAATTATATCTACAAAATCTCGCAAAATTTATAAGTTTCTATTGGTTATATTCATCCAATAACAGTTTAGCGTAAATGACGGTCTCCTAATTGTACCTAGATGAATTTCGTATTAAATAGTAATCCATTCTTTTTAGGAGGTGTTCGTAGAGTTGTGCTGAAACGAGAATTAAATGCACAACAGCACTAAAACGTTCGCCTTTAACAAAATTAAAATTTTTGGTGGTTCCTTTTTTTATTATTTTTATTATTATAAACAAATTTTCTTTCACTTAAAAAAATTGTTTTTTGAAAATTTCGATGGGGGGAGGGGGAGCACGTGCCCCCAGGTGCCCCCTCTGGCTACGGGCCTGTGTCAGCTAGAACAAAAATAATTGGCATTTACGAAAATTCTACCGGTATATACCGCATCTACCGGTTGTGTTCAAAACTTCAATCGTACCTTCCTCCCACGTTCGAAAATTATATGTCTAATGTGTAGGTTCACGAATTATTAACCAGGTAATTGTGTCGGGGAAAAATTTGGTTTAATATTCCAATGTGGAACGAAGATACAATTGAATTTTTAAACGCCACCTGGTGAACCGACTTTTTCTCCAGAGTGAATTTTCCCGAGGTCAGCAAGATAACTTTAACCATTGCCTGTCCTGACCTTGAAAAACGATTTGTGTGTTATTTTTAGTGGAGTAAAACTTTTTTTGGGTTGGTGTAATAAAGAAGGAACCAATCGGAGAAAGAGAGATAGATAATTCAATGTGAAAGGGAAAAAAATTAGAATTATGGAAAAATTAATACAGGGCACATGTCATATAACATATCAACGTTATTAGCAATAAAATTATTTTGTTATTACAATTTGACTTGGTTGTAACTTTATAAGCGTTTACTATTTTATTGAATTTCAATTTGTTTAGTTTTCTCACATAATCATTAATTTATTGATTTTTAATTTTATGAGTTTTTTCTTAAGTTTTTTATAAATTCCTTTCGATTTTCAACCCTTTGGCTATTGCTTGCAAAATTGTAAAATATCGTCAATCATATTTTTTATTTACCACTCGACGGATACAAAGATCTGCGGCTTAACCACATAATCATTCAAAGGCTCGTAACTCTTGAAAAAATTAAATTTGTAGTTTACGGCAAAACGTCGTATCTCCAGTCGGTTACGAGTAATTTTAGACATTGCTGCGTATAAATATGCAGGATTTGCTACATCTAAGGTTTTAAATTTTCGGATTTAAATGCAAATTGCTGAACAGAAAGAGCGGTTTTTGACCTACAAGTGGCATAAAGATCATCCTGACAAATTTGATTTTTACAGCGTGATTTTCGTTTATCGTGTTATCTGTAGAATTAAAATTTGATTATATCTTTTGTCATTCTTGTTCCTATAAGAATCATAAAAATGTCACTATAAAATCTGCATATTTCTCAAACTTCCATTAATAAAGAAAAAGATGTATATTATTAGATAATAATCAGAACGGAACATTTATTAAAACAACTTGAAGAGCTTAGTAAGATATGGTAACTAATAATAAATTTTATGTCAAGGCAATATCATTTATTTCTTTTTTTTATGTACGGTAAATATTGCATGACCATCTGGTAATATTAATTTTTATATCTCAAAATTTTCCTTTTCACACATGGTAAGAAAATTCGCTCCAAGTTTAGCTTCAGCATATTGGTTTTTCGAACCGGATCAAAACTTTAATTAAAATTCTAAACCTGTAACTATTTAATTTTCCTATCGCCAAATGAAGAATTTATTCAAAAAGTTAAATTATCTAAGATTCATCTGATTACTAAAACTGCCATTAAGGAGGTATATGACGTACAGTCCAGTCAGAAAGTTCCGTCAAATTGTACATGACAGAAGTATGAGCCTACCCATAGAGAATGAACTTTTCTCAAGAGTGTACTTCAAAAAATTAAAAATTTCAGCTGGCAATAACAGCCTTTTAGCATGTTAAAGTCGATATTTTATGAATCTTAAGATTAAATTAGAACATAAAATTTCGTTAGTTAACAGGAAATTTAAGTAAAATAAGAAAATAAAATAATTAAATATCCTTTTGAAATTAATAAGAATTTCGACAACGTCGTAGATCCAGCCTCGTTTGCGCGGAGTAACTTTGTTATGTAAATGGAATAAACGTACGTTGCATTATAATATTACATCTGTCACTTCGTTAAACTGCTTAATTTTTATTTACATTTATTTCTTTTAAATGTACTTGAAACTTTTAACCATTCCTAATCTTCAATCTATTGAACTTGACAGCAAATGAGCAAAAAAACTTGACAGTTACATTTTATAAGCACACATTTGTGAGGTTATATCTCTTAATTTAATGAACTCTAAGACGTACGTTTTGTACATTTTGATGCATATAATTTTTTCGATGAGTCATACTCGACTTTAGGTGAATTTGACTATAGCAATATATTATTTATTAATTAATTTTGTTATGTTTCGTAACAAATAATAAAAAAGTCTGAAAAGAATTGTACATAATACACCCGTCTTAAGCTATTTCATTGAAACTTGAAATTTCCCGCGCTATCCACCATTTGCGACGTTGCTGTCAACATAACCCACATTAGCCATGGCTGATATTTATTTTAAAATTTACATTTTTAAAACTTAATTATATTTATAACTAGGTATCCTCAACTTGATTTTATGTTTTCAAAAGTTTTAGCAATGTTTTTTCTATGCACCGTGAGTTTTTCAAACATTTCTCATTATTTTATCATTATGAAATTGATCAAAACGTGAGTAGATGTGAGACCTAGTATGCCATTACAATGTTAAATGAACGATTTTTAATCTAGTCTTAAAAAAAAACCGTGAACCCTAGGTCTCTGAAATTTTCACAGAACACGTATCAATTATATTTTAGTCTATTCTAAAAATTTCTAATTGATCTCATTATTTTGACTTAACTCCTATACCTCCTTAAATTTCACGGAAAACATTAATTTGGCGTACATCAAAGTGTCGGAACCGTCAATCAATCACTTTGAAGTTGTTAAAATCGAGGTAACTTTTGAAAAATTACCTTTAATTGTCTCTGTGGATCGAACCTATCAAATCGTGAGTTCATTAAATTGACGACGACAAACTTGTTTTTAAATTTTTTCCTCTTCATTTACTTTTTATTTTTATTATTTTGTGTTTAAAAAAATAGAAAACGCGTCTCTTGTAAAATTCCTTGCGAGTTAAATTATTTTTTATTATTTGGACCATGCATCACGATGTGTGGCATTTTACTTTTTCATTTTTTTCAAGAAACATAATAGAAACTTTTCTGTAAGTCACAATCCTAAAAATTAATATCATAAATAAAACGTTTCTCTTGTATGCATTATAATAATAGTAATTTAGAACCATCAAAACCTGTTATGTATTTTTATTTTATCAGATAAAAATTCAATAAGAAATTTTAAATAGGTAAATAACATATTTATTAATACTAAAGTGAAATAAATTTCGGAAAAGAAATTGAAAATTGCTACTGGACTTAAGAAAAAAAAGCAATCGATTTCTAAAGCTAATGTGACTTTAGAATTCCTCTTTTTTTAATAAATATTAATTGAAAAAGTAAATGATTTTATTATATTGTGTACCATATAATCAACAATTACTTTTATCTGATTGATGTGGTTATGTAAATCCTTGGATAATGTAAGACCTAAGGCATTGTTTCACTTTACGTCTCCAATCGTGAATAATGAAATAATATAAATACAAAAGATTGCAGAGTATGTGATTATAAACGATTGATTGATAATCGTCATAATGTATTTCCGCAACGACTACTGAGGCACAACAATGACTAATCTATATTACAAAATTAAAATGGTTAATTATTTTTTATAATGAGCAGCCTTCGGATCAAGCTTCTGTAAAATTGCAAAAATTTCAAGCGCCAAGAGACAGGCACACACAGAATATACTTATTACAAACAAATTAGAAATAACATGAATTAGTACCTATATTATATAACATAGCAGTAAAAGTGATTTCAAAGGGGTGCTTGCAAATGAAAGCAGGAGATAAGCATATTAAACCACAGTAAATTGTAATAAGATGGTAATTAATAACTAATAAATGAGCAAAAGTATTAAAAGTACCTACAGAAAATGGTTAGGCACAGCTGGGGCAAATGTTAACCGAATCAAATCTGATATTGTTTCACATGTAATCATCCATTTCGAATTCTCAAAATTACTGATCGAACTTCCAACGATGCCAAAGACCAAAACTAATTTAATGCACGGACGTTGAGAGTACGAGTTCATTCACTAATTATTTTAATCAAAATTTTAAGGGTTGGGCTAAAACCCAAAAAAGTGCCGCTTCAAATAGGGCCAACAGATGCCGTTGTTAAAACGAGATTTTAGCCCTTAAAAACGTTTCTTGCGGATTTACAAAAGAAAGAATTAGTCAAGGTATGATACAGAAAGTGTTAAAAGTGGAGGAGAGGATATCAGGAGTAAATTGTGGATGCAGGAGACGAAGAAACTGCTCGTGTCCTATTGAACAATGAGGGTTACGCAGAGAAAATTTAATTAAGAGAAGACCCCCCAGGAAGTGCCATAATACTTAAATTTGTTTGTTGATAAATTTTAGTCTCTCCCAAAAACAATACAGGGTAGCCTTTTTATTAATTACTAGGATGAATTCCTGTTAATACTCCTGCACCTAGAGAGTAGCATTTAGTTACCACTTTGCAATAAGTACCATAATAGGAATAGAAAAAAAAGCAGGTATCCAGAGAGTAGCATTTAGTTACCACTTTGCAATAAGTACCATAATAGGAATAGAAAAAAAAGCAGGTATCCAGTTTGGGCTCTGCATTTGGATATCTTCTCAATTACCTACTTCCTTTCTGTACGGTTATAATTATTAGCATGTCAAAATTTATAGCGCTTGCTGAATCAAGTGCTTTGATTTCTTTTTGCTTGCACATTACCGTTGTTTATCAAAAACTAAATAATTGATTTACAAGCTTTAATTGGCTGCATTACTATGATGTCACAGTGCCTAGAATTTCCAATTTAAATGACCTACTATTATTGGCCAATATTGACTCAGTGCTTATTGTTTATATGAATCATACTATAAATCTTTGCTGTAAATTTTAGGTGCTGTGATCAAAGAATATTTAGAATAAGAACAAGAAAAGAGCAATTTTCAGTACGCAAGTTTATCAACAAAACGGTAGCAGTTTGCTTTATTTTCATTGGCAAACCAAAATAGTGAACTAATGAAAACACTGAAACGGCTGCCATTTTCTTGGTAAACATGCACATCGAAAAATGCTGAAGAGTTTTGCTTTTTATTTCTATAGTAAATATTTTTTGCTGTGACGTCATCATTAATGGATTCAATTAAAGACATTACTAAAAATGCCAAACTCTTAAAACAAAATGCATTTCAGCAGACAGTTCTGGCAAAAAACTTACATTGTTCACACAGAATCTTATCGTGAGGGAGTCGTAGCCGCCACTCGAGGTTACTGATGGGTTAATTTTTCCTAATTTAATACAATTTTTACTACACCATTTCAAGATTCAATTCAGAAAGTATCTATTAATAATCAAATCAATTAGTACTTTCGATCTCACGGTCACCCTTTCGGTTAACTCTGAGAGACCGTTCCAAGTATCACTTTAGCTCTTCTGGCTTTCACTGCCAATCTGTCAGGAAATTTTGACTAATATAAACTGCAATTGATGCTTTCTGAATTAAAGGTTGGAATGGTGTAGAGTTTGTAGGGGTTAAAATATTTCAACTTTCATAGTAATAAATAAAGATTTTTAGGTCGTATAAATTAAAAAAAAAGCACCTACCGAAAACATGAAACAGTTTGTATCTCTCGGTCTTTGTTTCTCACAATTTTTTTGAATGACCTTTTTCCTTAACTCTATAGCCAAATTTGCGACCCAAAACATGACACATTTTGTATTTTTCGGTCTTTATTTTCCACAATTTTTTTTGAATGAAATTTTTTTTAACCCCCTATTCAAATTTGCGACCCAAAACACGAAACATTTTGTATTTCTCGGTTTATATTTCCCACAATTTTTTTGAATGACCTTTGTTTTAACCCCCTATCCAAATTAGCAACCCAAAACACGAAACATTTTGAATTTCTCGGTCTTTATTTCCCACAATTTTTTTAAATGATCTTTTTTTTAACCCCTAGCCAAATTTGCGACCTAAAACACGAAACATTTTGTATTTCTCGGTCTTTATTTCCCACAATTTTTTTGAATGATTTTTTTTTAACCCCTTATCCAAATTTGCGACCCAAAATACGAAACATTTTGTATTTCTCGGTTTTTATTTCCCACAATTTTTTTGAATGACTTTTTTCTTTTGGGGTAAACCCCATAGCCAAATTTGCGACTCAAAACATGACACATTTTGTAATTATCGGTCTTTATTTTCCACAATGTTTTTGAATTACCTTTTTTTTAACCCCCTATCCAAATTTGCAACCTAAAACACAAAACATTTTTTATTTCCCACAATTTTTTTGAATGACCTTTTTTTTTAACCTCTTATCTAAATTTGCGACCCAAGACACGAAACATTTTGTATTTCTCGGTCTTTGTTTCCCACAATTTTTTTGAATGGCTTTTTTTTAACCTCCTAGCCAAATTTGCGACCCAAAATATGAAACATTTTGTATTTCTCGGTTTTTATTTCCCACAATAATTTTTTTGAATGACCTTTTTCCTTAATTCCATAGCCAAATTTGCGATCCAAAACATGACACATTTTGTATTTCTCGGTCTTTATTTCCCACAATTTTTTTAAATGATCTTTTTTTAACCCTCTAGCCAAATTTGCGACCCAAAACACGAAACATTTTGTATTTCTCGGTTTTTATTTCCCAGAATTTTTTTGAATTATCTTTTTTTTAACCTCCTATCCAAATTTGCGACCCAAAACACAAAACATTTTGTATTTCTCGGTTTTTATTTCCCACAATTTTTTTGAATTATCTTTTTTTTAACCTCCTATCCAAATTTGCGACCCAAAACACAAAACATTTTGTATTTCTGGGTCTTAATTTCTCACAATTTTTTTGAATGACCTTTTTTTAAACTCCCTATCCAAATTTGCGACCCAAAACACGAAATTTCTCGGTCTTTATTTCCCACAATTTTTTTGAATGGCTTTTTTTTAACTTCCTAGCCAAATTTTGCGATCCAAAACACGAAACATTTTGTATTTCTCGGTCTTTATTTCCCATAATTTTTTTGAATGATCTTTTTTTAACTCCCTAGCCAAATTTGCCACCCAAAACATGAAACATTTTGCATCTTTCGGTTTGTATTTCCCACAATTTTTTTAAATGATCTTTTTTTAACCCCCTAGCCAAATTTGCGACCCAAAACACGAAACATTTTGTATTTCTTGGTTTTTATTTCCCAGAATTTTTTTGAATTATCTTTTTTTTAACCTCCTATCCAAATTTGCGACCCAAAACACAAAACATTTTGTATTTCTCGGTTTTTATTTCCCACAATTTTTTTGAATTATCTTTTTTTTAACCTCCTATCCAAATTTGCGACCCAAAACACGAAACATTTTGTATTTCTGGGTCTTTATTTCTCACAATTTTTTTGAATGACCTTTTTTTAAACTCCTTATCCAAATTTGCGACCCAAAACACGAAATTTCTCGGTCTTTATTTCCCACAATCTTTTTAAATGGCTTTTTTTTAACCTCCTAGCCAAATTTTGCGATCCAAAACACGAAACATTTTGTATTTCTCGGTCTTTATTTCCCATAATTTTTTTGAATGATCTTTTTTTAACTCCCTAGCCAAATTTGCCACCCAAAACATGAAACATTTTGCATCTTTCGGTCTGTATTTCCCACAATTTTTTTGAATGACCTTTTTTAAACCCCTTATCCAAATTTTTTCCTCCCAAAACATAAAACATTTTTTATTTGTCGGTCTTTATTTCCCACAGTTTTTTTGAATGACCCTTTTTAAACCCCCTAGCCAAATTTGCCACCCAAAACATGAAACATTTTATATGTCTCAGTTTGTATTTTCCACAATTTTTGTAAATGTTATGACTCAAATTTAGTGAATTTTAACATAACTGAAAATAGTGAATATCTTTAAAAAAAGTGAAGAAAAGTGTTTGATTTTCAAAAAAGTGTGTCTGTGGCAACTCTGCATTTTCTCAATAATACGTAAACTCTCGATTATCCGTGGGCGGTTTATCCGCTTTGCCGATTATCCGCGGTGGCTGTAGGAGGCATTTTTATAAAAAAAAAGGTTTTTTCGTAAATCACAAATATACATATAGAAATAAAATCACTGTTTTCCGGATATTTGTAGTTTTTCACCTTTGTTTAACCATTAATCGGCAATTTTGCGGCTTATCCGCGAAATTTGATTATCCGCGGTATCCACGCCAGTCAATCCCGCGGATAATCGGGAGTTTACTGTAGTTATTTAAATTCATAACAATTTAAGTACAACAAATTTAATTTAAAAAATACAATAAAAAGATTTTAGTTTAAGAGCGTCGTAAAGGCAAGATTTTTTTTTCTATTTAAACTAAAAATTAAAAATAAGTTTCCAAAATGCTAAAATAGGTCGTAAAAATTAAAAAAAAAGGCAAAAAGGCAAAAAGGTAAAAATAAATAGAGCTTTATATGACTTAGTTTTACATGAAACGAATTTTGGTACTAATTAAATAAAAAGAGCAGCTAAAATAAAAAAAGGTAAAAACCTAAAAATCTTATCTCTTAAATGCTACAATTTTGTTGGAAATATTCATACAGAAGTTTTTCAGTGTAAATTAACTTAAAAATTAAAAAATTTTAATTATTATTATAAATATTATAATTATTGTCATCTTGTAATTTAGCTCATCAATAAAATCACTATAAGTAAACATTCCCTGAAATTTTAAATTCAATAATTTTTGATTTTTTTTTAATAATGCATCTTTACAATTTGTGTATTTTTTTAAATTTGATTTTCATTGTTGGGGAAACTACATCAACACCTGTGACATAGGTGATACCAAATTTTCGTTGGACCTGCAATCTTAAAAGTGGAAATTAATTCAGAAAGTTGGTAAATTGTCCAATTTTTATCCGAAAGTGAGGAGAAAATTTGGAAATTTTTGGTTTTCAGGGTTTCAAGACTTTCGGAAGAAAAAGACTTTTGTACGGTATGGCGCTTGGTTCCTCTTAATTTTCAAGTGTTCAATTTTGGACTAAACTTGCATTTTCTATTTTTAGTAGTATATTTCAAAAGTGCGTATTGATTCCTGGAGAACTGAGAAATTGGTTTGTATTTTAGTAGAATGTTGATGTTGGAAAATCAAACAGGAGAAATTTTTACAGTGTTCTAGATGCTGAAAATTCGATGGTGAATGGAATCAAATAGCATCATTCTTGATTATTGTTAACTCATTTAGTCGTGACTCTTCAGGAATTAAGTTGGATAATTCTGATTCTGAAATTTTCAAATCAATGTGCTGGAAAGTTAGGAAATTTTATGATCAGAGATTTTACGATATTGGAAGATTTAATAGGGTGCCTAACAATTTTTCATTTTTATAATTTTTTCTATTGTTGTCCTTGTAAGTGGCAGATGATTTTAAAATTAAATATCTACTTACAGGTACATCAAGGCTATTGTTTGTTTATAAACTGTGCTTATGAGTTCAAATCCCATAACTAAAGTGTTAATATTTTTTAATTTATCGTTTGTTTTTTCTTAAATAAAAGTTTGTATTTTGATTGGGAGTTTTTTGATTGTGTGAACTATTCATACCACTACTGGTTCTTTTATTTTTCACAATAAAATTAACTAAATTTTTGAGGAGCTATACTGGAGATTTTGCTAATTGGTATTGATATTTTCACCCATTTATTGTATTTTTTTATAACACATTACTAATTTTTTCCCTATTTGCAGATGGCGCTACCGATTTGGGTTACTATTTTTTTAAATTAACAAACCAATGCGCAATATTTAAAAAGCATCAGTTACTCCAAATCGGTAGTGCTATCTGCAAAATGACGGAGGAAATTAATAACGCCATCTATTTATTGGGGGAAAAAGCATACATTTTAATTTGTATTGCATTTTCTATTTGTTCATGTATAATCAAAATTCTCTCTTAGCCATAGGCAAAATCTGCTTATTTTAGAAGCAATGTATAGGTACATAACTTCACGCGTTTTTGACTTCATTCTGTGTTTTAAATGAACATATTTTTTTTTATAATATAGATCGAATTCCTTTAATTTTTTATTTTATTGCTCCAAATTTCAATGTGAATTCGGGTATTTCTATTACCCTTTCCTAGCAAAAACTTTTGAACGATAGATATTACCGTAAAGTAACGGTCATGAATGGATTAATATAACAAAATTCCCCAAAAAAATTAAAAATTATCTAGTAAAAAATTTTACCACGACACTTAAAAATACTTTCGCAATGGGATAGTAATTCGAAACTAAATCTCATTAATCCATTCATGGGCGCCATAATCAGAAAACAAAAATGATTAGTTTTTCAATTTATTTCATGCTCAATTACGAAATAAGAAATGATCATTAATAATAATTATTTATTATAATTAGGAGAATGTATTTTATCTAGAAATGCACTATCTGATATAAAAAATAATTCCATTAATTGGTTTCCTTTCTTTTTTGGCAAAATATTCTCAAAATCAGACAAGTTGCTATAGTTTGGTTAAATGCAATAGGTCAGAAGGTCAATTTATAGTGTTCCAAATACCTTTTCAATGATAGCCGATCGATCAAACCAAATTATCTATACTACATAATTTATAGTCACCTTTTAAGTGATCCCGCAACAGTGTGGACAGATTGAAAACCCCTGATTTGTTGCTAAATTAGAAACAAATAGTAATTAAAAATAATTATTTTTTTACGTTTTAGTTGTAAAAATTTAATTGTTAAACGTTTCAACAAGCCAGACAAAATTTACATTTCAACTTTTATTAATTTGACCAACTTTTCTTTTATCTTTGTATTTCTTTTTTTCACGGTATTAGTGTCTCTAATAACAATAAATTTTAATGATATACCTACCTAGTGAAGGTAAATTGAATATCTACTTTTAAATTTTAATTTAAAATGCAGTTATTCCATTAATTTCACTCTTCTACCAAATTCTATCGATATCTAATAACACTTCGGTAATTTAAAAATAATTATTATTCAAAAAATGTGACAAAAATTTTAATCGATTTAAAAATAATCCATAGTTCGTATGTGTACGTTAAATATTCCCGTAAGCTACTTAAGTAAGTAACGAACAACATAAGCTGATGAGAATCCGTGTGAATGGTAAATAGTGAAATATTACGCACTGCGCCTAAATTTTCATAAGTAAATAGTTTCATAGCCACTATATTTGTCCAGTGGTCAGCTATGTCCATGAACTCGTAAATGTTCAAAATCAGACCATACGAGTCAAATCGTTAACAAACAACGACATACCCTGTGTCAATATTTAAATTGTGACCAATATGTTGCAGCCAAAATCATAACTTCATTTTATTTTATTTTAAAAACCAACATTTATTACTATTTACAATTTATTTAATATTATGGAAATTATTTTTGTTTTAACGAAAATAAAACTTGGACATTAGCAAGAACGAAATTTAGAGGTTCCAAGTACCCAAAACACGGAATTAATCACCAAATTTGATTTGACCATATTTAACTTTTCGTACTAAACTATTAAAATCCATTATCATAAAAATGCCAAAATTACAAATTCCATAATGGATTTCGCCGAGCTTTTAGCAAAATTTCGAACTCAATTGTTTTCTATTTTTATAGATAAAAAAAGTTTTAGTATGAATTAATAATTTGATTCACAACAGAAATTCATAAATCATCTACCAATAAATGTATAAAAGTTTTATTTCGCGAGAAGCAAAAAGTTTGGGAAAACTTTTAGGAGCTTTTTTTATAGATTAACTAACTTGGTGTTACTTTTGGGTAGGTGTAATTGTGTGGTATCGGGCTGTATAAAAAATGTATTTGAAAAGGAATTGGAAAAAATAAAAATATTAACGGGAAGTTTAAAGTTTACAGGAGGAACGAAAAAAATTCTGCCAGTTTAGTTTCTGATTACGTGCTGATAAAATGTTTTTACAATATTTTAATGTCTGATAATAAATATTAATTACTTTCTGTATAAGTATTATTTTATTTGCAGTTTTAGTGTTGGACATCAAAGAGTTTTGAACACCAAATATGGCGTTAGGAAAATGGAATGATATTTTGGCATGCACATAATGAGACATAAAATTCATGCATGTTTGTTCTATTTTGCACATACCACATTAACTAATTATGCAAAAATTCATAAAATCTATTACAACATGAAAAATTAACCTTGAAAAAAATTATTTTTGTAACTTATTACAAAAACGTCTGTAAGTTTCACTGAATCATCAACACTTCATAATATAGAATTAATTTATAACCTCAGTGTTGTCATCTTCATTAGTTAAGTCATTGCAATATCCAAAATGTAAATAAATTTTGTGCGATATTTAACTTCCAACTGAAAAATTTGTCAAAATTCCAGCGTGGTTTCTCGATTAAGCTGAGCGGACACCGGTTCGGTTACTAAGGGATTTTAATACGAATGCTTTCTATTTAGAATGGTTGAAATTCACTACAATCAATGACAAAATATTATTTGGTTTTTTTGACCGGGGGGTTTGGGGGGTATGGAATACCTTCTAAGAATAAACGAAATCACTGGGTATGAGTTTGCTAAGTACACGTAAAATTTGAATGGGCATGAGTATCTCCACCAGGGCCGTACCTGGGTTCAATCTATTTTAAAAGGTTGCACTGTAATAAAATCTATGACAGACCGGGGGTGTGGGGGTATGGTATAAAATGTCATCTGTAGGCGTTCGTCAAGTTTATTTACTATCAACCAACAAAAAGTTTATAAACTGAAAAGAAAGGTCATGGCCTAAAGAAAACCTAAACTGCCTTGCTAAGGTTAAAGATCGTAACTTCAGTTTTGATAAAATTAAAATAATTTACTTTTTTTGTAGCCAAACATTAAAACATAGCTGAAAATTTTCTCGATTTTACCAAAAGTGCGCAACATTTTTGGTGAACAATAGAAATCTTTTCCATACAAAATTTGGTTGTTACTTTTGTACAAAATAGATAAAAGTGTCACGTTACCTTTAAACTCATATTTACACTAGCTTTAATGTGTAAATTTAAAACCCCGTGAAGTTAGTATACCAACTATAAAAATTCAACTTGTTTTTTATGAAATCGTTAAGTGGTCATGGAGTGGTCGTTCCGTGATGATTTTGACGTTTGTGGTCAAAATTACAAAAAATTTATTGATTTGAATTTTTAAAATTGATGTACCTACTTCACGCTTACACTTTATTATTATTGACGTTTAATTTTTGACGTTTGGTGGTTTAACTTACAATAATTTGAAGATTTGCATCCTATTTTTGAAAAGCTTTTTGACGAATTGCTAGCGCGCATGATGGATAAACGAGATTCTAAAATTGTTTATGGTGTTTATTAGTAGCTTATTATTATTACACAAAAATAGTAACACAATTTTGTTTCAATTTAAAACTTAAAAATCCAATTTTGAACCCGAATTTTATTTTTTTCCCAAAATAATCGATTTCAATTTTTTGAAGTAGAGGGATTATAAATTTGGTATGTAGGAATTTGTATTCTGAAAGAATGACTACTTAAGAAGCAATTGCTTATCGAACAATGAGTTGTATACATGAATGTGAGTAAGCACGTCCTTTTAACGTATTCCTTACACGTTTAAATGACGTAATAACAGAACAAATCTCGCGTAACTGTCAAGTGGTTATGTAATTCAAATAGTTTCTGCAACTTTCTACAATGTTTCCTAGAAGAGATCAGTAGCTTTAATCCCGTGAAATTTTGATGAAAATAATTTTTGAATTTTTGATGAAAATAATTGGAAAGGTTGATACTGTGCATTTAGCCCGAGGAGAAAACGGATACAGTGGTTGTTAAATTAATGAGATTAACTTACCACAAATTATCCACCACTCACCACAAGGCCATAAAATTGTGTATTTAAATCTTCTTCATGTCGGACTATCAATATTAGCACCTCAAGAAAAATGTTAATTTGAGATGCGAAGACATGACTTGAAAATAATGCAAAGGTGCATTGCCGATAATACATACAATGAAATTCCAAAATCATCAAGTATGAAACTGCGGTTGCCAGCAACTGGAGCACTCGTGACGCGCCCGAAGGATTGCTGTCAATAAGCAATTCTTTACATCTTTCGATCGTGACTTCATATAATTTATTCGACTAGACACCTCGAGGAAAAGTTTTATTATTACGGACAATTAAACACTAGAACACGATTCTATTTATTTTTTCAACTTTCATAGTCGAAGCTGTAAATTTGTCGAAAGATCTATTACACGTTAAGCATTTTCAAAAATGTTCCCGGTTATCTTAATTTATCTAACAATATCTATGAGCTTTTAAAGATCAAAGGCGCATAACTGACGTGAACGAATATAAAAAAATTATTAAAATATTTTATGGTAGATCTACCAATTAGTAATGGTTTTACAACAAAATAATTAATGGAAAAAATTACAACTACATTTTCACTGTCATGTTTATGTTCGCGCACGATAAATTGTAAATATACTTTTAAATTTTAGTTCATTTTTCTAACCCAAATTTTTTTATCTGATTCTTCACAGAAGAATAGAAAACCGTAACAAGTCTTTCTCGATTTTGAACTTTGAATCATTGGCAGGATCAGACTGAAGCTACTAAAGGTTGGTGCAAATGTTGATACGATTGTAGCAAATTAAATAATTTCATATGGAAAATTAATAATTTCCAGGAAGTAATTTAAGTAAACCACAAAATTTTTTATTAATCTTTAAATTTGAGTACTATTGATAGCCCAAATAGTAAATGTTTTAAGGAAAAAAATGTACTTTAAAATGTAACATTTTGTTACTCTCTATATTAATAATTTATTACTTTTAGTACCAACGGCAGTAAAAATAAAATATTTTGAAGAATTCCGCCTACCAGGAGGAGCAGAAAAGTCATATGTTAAATCATAAACTTTGCAGAATATTTGTTAAATTTTTAGTACAGTTTAGATCCAGTTTGCTACCAGAGATGTTATGGTGAGATAAATTCAATTTTTTTACGTTTTACACGTGACAAAATTTCTTAGCAAAATAGTGACAAAATTTCATAACAAATTTGATAACATTGACAGATAATTTGAATTAATTGCATAAATTTAAAGCTCCTTCAAAAATTTGAATTTTCCTCGAAAATTTTAAATATACTCCGCTTACGCACAATCTACTCCGATTTCAATATTGTTTTATTGGCAACCCTGAATAGAAGGCAAGCCATCGCCACTTCAAACAACAAAAGCAAAGTGAAATTTTTCAGAATTAAAATTAAAAACTTAGTACTCCAATTTTATTGTAACACAAAGTACTACAATTTGTAGTTAGATCAGGGGGATAGGTAGGTACTTTTGACGCGAAAATGAAAATTTTACGATTGAATCCTCGATGAAATCTGAAAAAGCTTATTTTAAATAAAAAAATTAAATAAGAAAGAAGGCCTTAAAGCACTAGTTTTTTCAAAAATCAAATTTAAAAAAGGTCGATTTTAATAGCAAATTTTTACCTAAGTCGCTCGTGATTGATCAATCACTGGCATTCTACGCTTTGATTTAACGAACGGTTATTACTTTTTTGCGTGAATCCTCCTCGTCCCATGCTGATTTTCATAAAAATACCCCTAGTCCTACGGATCAAGAAAAAGGTGGATCATTAAAAGGTGAAACTCGTTTTTGCGTGGATTCTACAAGAACGGTGGTTGTGCAAGTAAAAATTGACTGGATGCACTCTTTGCTACGCTCGAGCGCCTCCAGCCATTTTTACTGCACATTAACTATTAAAAATTACGATTTTTGCTCGAAGTGCACTGTTGAAACATATGAATGCTAGTAATGTGGCTTCTGTTATCCCCTCTCTGTGTATAGCTTAAGTCTGTATGACACGATGCATAATTTTACATAAAATTTACATGTAAATGGTAACCAACTAATAGAAAGACCTTATTAGGATCCATTAGACATTTTTTATTGGTGATTTACTATTTACATGTAAATTATATGCAAAATTATGCATCGTGTCATACAGGCTCTAGAGTAATGTAATTTACACGGACTGACCACAGAATGCCAGAATTGATCAACCACGAGCGACTTAGGTAAAAATTTGCTATGAAAATCACAAAAAAAGGTTTTAAAATCGATTTTTAAAAAAACTGGTTGTTTTAAGGCCTTCTTCCTTATTTAATTTTCTTATTTAAAATATGCTCTTTCAGAATTCATCGAGGTTTTAATCGTAAATTTGCTATTTTCGCGTAAACCCTAATTACTTTTCACCAGTAAATGTACTACTGATTACCATAATTTCTACAAATATTTGCTTTAAATTGAGAATTTTCACAATTTACAGTAATTAGTACTACAATCGGGGGGGGGGGGTTAAAATAATTATAACAATCAGAACTTTCTATATTAAATCAAAAAAACGGGGTAATGTAAACTGGGCCAAAAAACTACCTGAAAGTGGTAAACTGGGCCAAAAGCAGAATTTTTAGGTAACCGCTGAATTGAAATTAAAAATTAATTTTTTTCAATTTTTATAAAAACCGCCATGGCACGAGGAGGATCCACGCGAAAAAGTATTAACCGTACATTAACATTGCGTTTACCCAGTTTACCATTTTCAAAATTTTAATAAAATTTGTTTTTGGCTCAGTTTACAATTTTCAAAATTTTAGTAAAAATTGCTTTTGGCCCAGTTTACTATTTTCAAAATTTGGCCCACTTTACCATTGGCCCAGTTTACATTCACTCAAAAAAACTGTATATGAATGTCAGGAGAGTAACTAAAGCGTGGCAAAGGTGGCGTAGGGCAAAAGTGGCGTGGGGCAAGGGTTGCACAAATTCAAGACGCAAAATAAAAATTCAAAATTCAAAATTGCACTTTAAAATGAGATGAAATTAAGTAATTTATTATGTAGTTTATGGTCATGAAAAAATCTTGTCCTGATCTAGAAGGTAATTTTAAAAATAAACAATCGGAAAACCGGGGGGTCTGTGGGGTATGGAATACCCTCCAGCCATTAAAAAAAGATGTTTCTTCTAGAATTAAATTTGCGGCCTTATCAATTTTTAAAGTCATTTTTAAAGTTTCATATTATGGTTTCATTCTATAAAGTTCCATATACCCATCGGTTTTACGCCCATGTGTTTACATTTTGGGATATCAAAAAAAAACTTAAAAATGAGATAAAATTCTGTATTACGTAGTTGATATTCCAGAAAAAGTCTTTCTCTGGTATAAATGGTATCTTTAAAAGTAAACAATCGAAAAACCGGGGTGTCTAGGAGGTCGGGTATATTAAAGAAAAATATTTATTTTTTTGAATTAAAGGGCATAGCCGGATTAATATGAGAAATTTGCTCTCCCGACTTTTTTGGCTCATACTCAGGGGATCGATTTGGTGTCGAATAAAAATAATTCACACCAATTATTAGCTCTTTAACTCTAACGGTTGTCGAGATTTTCAAAAAAACCTGCGCGACTCGTCTCATAAACTACGCTCTCAGGGATGAAAAACGACTCTTTACGTCCTAGTGATATCAACTACTATTAGACACATTTTTTTAGCTAAAAAAAATATAAGTTATTTAGAACGCAAGATTTTAGAAAAAAAATGAGTTTTTATTTTTTTTCATATTGTTCCACCATTTCAAAAAATTCAAAAAAATTCCTGAGTGTAGAGGAGTATAATAGACATTTTCTGACGAATTTTGGTGAATGACATATTTCAAAAAGGCTGAAAAAAAAAGATTGTAATTTTCTATCGTCTGCCAAAAATCGGCTTTTCGTTAAAAAATCATGATTATATTTTTTTCTTATGTCTTAAACTGCTAAGAATTAGGAAAAAATTCATCACTGATTAATTGTGAATTTTACTATAAAAATAAAATTGAAAAAACAGGTTTTTTTGAAAATCTCGACAACCGTTAGAGTTAAAGAGCTTTTGGATTTGGATTTTATTGTGGAGGGCAAGACAAGCTTGCACGCACTTAGGCCTCTAAACCGGGCCCATTGTACTACCTCCGATTTCCCAGCAGTGTATGTGGCGCGACTAGGAATAGAACTGCGATTTTCCGCTTCCTAGCCTACCAGTATATGCTTAACACCACACTGCTGGTTGAGTTAAAGAGCTAAAAATTGGTGTGAATTATTTTCATTTGACACCAAATCAATCCCCTGAGTATGAGCCAAAAAAGTCGCGGGGCAGATTTCCCAAATCCGGCTATGCCCTTTGTGCCGTTATCAATTTTAAAAAGCCTTTTCGTTACTTCCTTTTGCTGGGAGGTATTCATTACCCCCCAGACCCCCCGGTTTTACGCCCATTTTGATACATTTTAAGATATCTAATTGGTTTGATCACCCTAAAAAAGAACTACTGAAAAATGAGATAAAATTCAGTATTATGTAGTTGATATTCCTGAAAATATCTTTTCCTGACATAGAGGGTACTTTTAAAAGTAAACAATCGAGAAACCGGGGTGCCTGGGAGGTTAGGTATAATAAAGAAAAATATGTTTTTTTTTTTAATTAAATTTGTCTCGTCATCAATTTTGAAAATCTTGCTCGTTACTTCTTTGTGCTGGGGAGTATTTCTATACCCCCAGACCCCCCAGTTTCACTCCCGTTTTTTTACATTTTGGATGAGATGGTCCAGACACTTTAGAAACTAGAAACAATTTTTGAAAATTATATCAAATACATCTCATTGAAAAATGAGATAAAATTAAGTATTGTGTAATTTATTTTCCTTACAAAATTTTTCTCTGACTTGGAGGATGGCAGGTGCCTCCTTTATCCCCCTTCATCCACCGGCTCTTGGCCGTTTAAATAAATGTAATCAGTACCTTTTACTATCATTTATTTAGTATTTTTTAGATTCTTTCAAGTACAAGTGCCTTTACATAATAGCACAGAATTTCAATAGGTATTTTCTGGAAAAATATATGGAGTAATGTAAACTCCACTCCAAACTACCTGCATTTTGTTTTTTGCTATTTTATTTTTTAATCCAACTAGTAAACTCCGCTCGCATCCATTTAACAATAGGTCACCTACTTACGTTGTAAGCAGAAGATTATGGCAATAATCATTTAAAGATCCCATTCAGTGTGAAGTTTTTCGTTGTAATGATTTATACAGGGTGAAGAATCAAACATCTAAACATCCACCGGTCAAGGTTAGGTTAGTGTTACAAAACGATTTTTTTAGACCAAACCATTGAAGAAATATCCACGGGTTGAGCTTAGGTTAGTGTTAGAAAACTTTTTTTTTAAGGTGGGGGACCATTAAAGGAGAGATTCACCGGTCGAGCTTAGGTTAATGTTAGGAACCAATTTATTTTTTATTAATGAATCTTTAAAAGAGAGATCCACCGGTCAAGGTTAAGTTAGTGTTACAAAACGATTTTTTTTGTTAATATTTCTTAATATGTGTATGTAAACTCCACTAGTGCATTTGCGGAGTTTACATCTAAGTTTACCGTTGACCTTTTTGCTTGGAGTGAAGCTTACACTTTTTTTTGGTTACCTGCTGAATTTGCGGAGTTTACACCTACCCAAATATATAGCCACAGCAGTGGCTTGATTAGTTTGCTGATTGAGTTACAGTCGAAATTTTCGGGTTCTAATCTCAAACTTTATACTGAAGCATATAAAAATTTTACGCTAAATTATAAAAAATATTGCTATTTTTATAAAAGCGAATGGCTTTAAGATTATTTTATAGTCAACCTTCCTTAAATAAAATATCAGCTCAACCAGAACGACCGAGTTCGCTAATTAATAAGCTTTTTTGAAACGGAATAAATGTTGGTGGGCCAAAACTATTTGTTCGCGGGCTATTTTTTATTTGATACGTAAAAAATAATTGTTCATATTTTGGTAATTTATTTCGCCACCGTAGCAATTAATAAAATAATCGAACCGGCCCGTGGGGAATTTTCCACATTCTCCATATCAATCCGCTCCGATTATTATTATTTCTTTTGTCTTTGCAATAATACAGAATCAAAAAATGCAATGTTCTATTTGCAATTTAAATTACGTCAATTTCAAGGTTTTGTTTGCATAAATAATTTTAGCATAATGCTCTAGCGGAAATCCGAAGATTTCGCAAAAATTTACATTATATTTCTAGAAAAAGTAAAACTTGTGGAGAGGAATAGTGAATTATTAATTTATTTGGTGGTGAACAATCATTCAAATTTTCCACATTCCTATCAGTCGAGTAATTTCTATTTTGAAAATTGTAAATTTATGATCTAAGTAATAATTGTTTGATGTTAACAGACCACACAGACATTAGATTATCAATTTAAATTCGATCAGCAATAACCTTGTGATTGCTTGATTGAAACTCGGTATTGTTATCGCATTTTCTTCTAAAACAACAACGTATGACTAGGTCAACTTGCTTAAATGGTAAAAATTGTAAATTTATTAAATTTTCCACTTTGAATTATTTATGCAATTAAAAAATAATGATTTAAATTATGAAATTAAATACCTATTTGTACATATCGGTAACCATTTAAATCCTTGCTGAACTGTAAAACTAGGTACTTACACAAATGCCTTGTTATGATGAATCAAAATTAAATTCTGATTAGAAATTAACAAGCGATAAAGAACAAATATCTCTTCACGCTTTTTACCAATTCAACTAGCCAAACCGTATTTTTAATTTGTTCTTATTGGAATGCAATTTTACAGCTTGCTAGTTCCCACCAAAATGTGTTTATGTTTACTTTCATCGCTTTTATCGAGCACCAGTCGATGAAACAGGGATTGCTATAAGATATCCTTCAACTGATTCCACACTGTGAGAAAAATATTTACCATCTCCAATTGGATTGGATACATTGTTTGCATTTATGTATATGTAGTACGATCCGCTTAACGCAACGTAAGCTGAGATTAAATGAAATGGAACTATTACGGAAATATTAATGGAAAATCGGTTATGTTCAACTGATGATTACCATTAAGATCGAAACATGTATTTTGTTTTATCAAAATAACCCTAAAATAACTTAAGTATAATAAAGTATCATTCCATGATAGCTTACTCTTGGTACAATTTTCACACTACAGGGAAACAAAATTGTAAAATTTTTCAAAAACCTCAAAAATCCTTTTTTTGGTCGACCAAACAACAGCGAAATAATGAAAACCTCATTGTAATAAATCCATCAGTGTATTTTGAGCTGGCAGCAGTAATAGTTTTTGGGCACTGACAATATAAAATAACGAATTTTATAACACAATTGCTCCTTTATCCATTATTTAACTATTTAAAAACTTTTTAAAAATACAGAAAAAGCTATTTACATAGTCGAGAATAAATATTTGTATTTTGTTTGAATGTTAAATGAAACAGGTATGCGGTTTGTTCTCAAAATAAAACGTATTTTTAAAATTAGTTTCAAATTCTAAGTCTATTTCTATGTTTACCTCAAAAATATTTATCTTTTTCCAGTCTCAATAATGAAACTTTGTAGGATAGGACTAAGCACTGTTAATTTATTATTGATCAACGTTATTTATCTGGGATATTGGACTTGCCAGTGTTAGGGGTCAGTTGAATGGAAAGTTTCAAAACATTGACTTACATTTTTCCCAATAAAACAAAATTGGTCAATTATGACTTCAAAATTTCAATAAATTATTGTGGAAAACTTTGTTTTCCTGAAATGCACTGCGTGTAGATTAGAATTAGAGAGAGGGAGATTTTGTTAGTTTAGCTTTTTTTAGGCTTCTGAGTTTAAAAATTTTTCTTAAGGCTCACAACATTGGATTATATTTGGATTTAGATAACCTGGTTTTTTCTAAACAACGTCTTTTGTCTTACTGTAAGAAAGGGTACAATAGAGCAAGCAGTGATTTAAATAATGTAATACAGTCGAGTCGCGAAATAGTGAATACCGTATATAGTGAACTACCGGAAATAGTGAACACAAAAATTTTAACATTGAGTGTATATGGGACTCCTATATAACGAACAGCGGTAACCCCGATACAGCAAACCGCGTACTATAAATCGTGCAGTTTGAATGGCATCATTTATAGGGACTTCCCCCAACATTGAGAATTTACATTATCTATTATATTGGCGTTTTACATTACGTATAGATGGCGTTGTAATTCAACAGCATGGACGACATAAGTAGTACATCTGCTAAATTAAACCTATGTTAAACATTGCATTTTACGTTGTTTACATTGGAAATCGTGTTTTTAAATCAATTTAGTTCGTATTAGTTAATTATATAACCTCCGATTTGTTCATATTTAACGATAAGTACACACTAAATATTACTTAAGTTAGTTACCATTAAGGACACTACGTGGCGTTTCACTAATGTAAAACGCCACGTTGTTCCGTTGTTGTTACGTTGTTTTGTTGTTCCGGCCGTAAAATGAGTGGTTTCCGGCCTGTGCAGGGACGGCTTTCATACAGTCACAAATAAAAATGAGGTGGTCCCGTCACAACAAAAAGCAGTTTACGCCACTCGGACGTAAAGAGATTTTACACCACTCGGTACGGTTCGTGCGCCTCGGCTTCGCTACGCTCGCCTCGTCTTCAAAACTCCGCCCTCGAGTGTAAAATCTCGTTTTACGTCCTTGTGACGAAAACTACTATTACACTTCATTTCACGCGTAACGTTAGCATAGAATGGAATTTTTATATGTTGGTGTATCAATTTAAGGAAAAAAGTATATTAACTATTAAATTAAATAAAATACAAATACAATCAAAAATAACATTATTTTTTCTAATTAATAATTATATTTGTATCAATTTTCTTTAAAATAAAGCTTTAATTTTCAAAACGTGGCTTTATTGTAAATTTTGTAAGTACCTAAATAGTGAACAACCCCGAAAAAGTGAAAGGTCTTTGCCATATTTAATTCACTATTTTGCGACTCGACTGTATTTGAGGAAAAAATCATCTATGAGAGAATCTTTTCGTTTATATGAAAATATTATGTACAAGGACAAGAAATTTGAATAAAAATATTTACTAGGATTAAAGTCTTTTTGATTAAAAATGTCAACAGCATTTAAATTT
Organism: Rhagonycha fulva; assembly: GCA_905340355.1. Lineage (NCBI taxonomy): Eukaryota > Metazoa > Arthropoda > Insecta > Coleoptera > Cantharidae > Rhagonycha > Rhagonycha fulva. The sequence goes on from HG996556.1 coordinate 46,560,620, forward strand.
AATCATATGAACTTAATTTCAAAAGTAGGGGAACTCGGGGAGCATTCGGCCACATAGCACTATTTTTTTAAATAAATGATTGAACAATTTTTTACTGGACAAACTAATTAATTTATAGTAAACTATATACATTTATCTAAATTTCACCAAACAAAAGGAAATTTAAATATGAAGTTCTGTTATAAAATTTTCTATTTTAAAATTGAGTTAGAAAATGCTCCCTAGGTATGGGGAGCATTCGGCCAGTGACGGATAAATGGTCATCATTAGAAAAAAAAAACACAAGAAGCTGCCAAAAGTAACTTGTTTATCAGGACAAAGTTTCAAAATACTATAAGGATGTGAAACATATTTTGGAAATCTTATTTAGTTGACAATTAACTTGTTAAAATTGCAACAGAAATTTAAATTTGCTACAGTTCTAACAGTTCCTGTCTTTGAAGAAGCATTTAATCTACTGATTATATAATCGTTATTTACTTTAAAAATATCATCTATAACAGGATAATAAAAGGTTGTGGATAGGCCTTTCCTTCGTAAAAACTTAATTTTTGCTGTATTTTCATTTTCAAGTAGATTCAAAACTTGTCCAAAGTTATGAATCATTGCGTTTTTGACTTTAAACCTCACCAGAACAAAATCTAATTCTTGTAATTCATATCCTTTAAACTTTTTTATAATTTCAAACTCATCACTAACATCTTTATTTGAATTATCGTGTAAGTGATATTTCACTTTCGCTCGAAGAAGAAGTAACATAATTTTACTTTGATTTTTTTTTATTGGCAGCTAATAGCAATATATTGTTGTGAAACGACTTTAAAAAATCATTATTTTTAACAGAATTAAGTCGAAATTAATAATTTTGTTTTTTCTTTCAATTTTCATGTTATTTTCGATTTATCAAAGAGACGCTCGAATGAAAGTTCATTGTAACTTTAAACACACCAACAAACTTATTTTTATTTGAAAATTTTTGAAATTATAAATTTATTTTGTATTACGAACTATTAAAAGTTTAAAAGTGAGCGCGTGATAAAAATTGTTCGCACAACGCAAGTTCAAACGTTATTAAAAATTAACGAAAGGAAGAGAAAATTTGCAGAGAATCAATCGACTCAGGGTCGTGAGAGAGTCAACATTAAGCCATTTTGTTGAGTTATTTTTGGCCGCCGAAAAAGGCGTTAAATTTTAAGTGATTAAATAAGCGAGATCGTTTTGGTCTTGTGAGGACCAAAATTCTTTTTGAAGTTTGGATTGGCGTTTGACCAAAGTTATTGGTCTGCAATTTTGAGTTATCCAGAATTGGAGAGGAAAAAATTTTTGGTTTGCAGAACTTGCAGTTGTCTGCGAGGATCAACAATTTATTGGAAAAATTTATTAACGTTTGGTCGATGGTTCGACGTTCCTGCGTGTCAGATGAGGTGTTTCTTCACAATTACAAGGTAAATGAGCTCCATTCGTTTATTTAACATTTTTGATAATTTACGCGTTTGTGAAATTAAAAATTTGTGGCGCCGATAAACTTTATTTTTGATTAATGTTTGAATCTTTTTGATTTCACATAATTTTGTATTTATTGTAAATTTGTTTTATTTCCGACGATGAATACACCATAATGGGTGCGAATGCGTTATTTTGCTATTTTCGATTGTTTATTTTCAATTACAATAGCGCATTCGTATTTACTAACACCAAATACACCACGCTTTCCGGAACTCAAATTTGTGAGTTACAAAAGGGTCTCTTTGGTAAAATTAATTTTGAAATTTTGAATAAATTAAATTTTTTTTTTAATGATTTCGACTTGTTTAATTTCATTTTCATCTTGAAACCACGTATCCTGGGAAAGATTTTTCGAGTGTTCCCATTTTACGAGCTGCCGGCGCACTTTTTAGAGGTATCTCGCCGAGATCACTTTAATATATCCGGTTATATTGGCAGCTAATAATTATTATTAATTAATATTATAGCCAAGCAATTTTAAAAGACTCTGTCCTAGGTCAGGGAGCATTTGGCTATTGGCCGAATGGTGGTACCATATAATATTTAAACGTCTTGATACATAAGAAAAATTATTTATAGGTTTGAAATTGTTCAGAAAACTAAAGCTAAAATATGTATAAACCCTTCACCTAAAGCAATAGTAAAGTTTATTTATTTAAAATATTGCATTAGGAAAAATAAATTTGTTAAAAATTCTTACCTTTAAGATCGTTTTAACACTTTTTATTCTGAAAATCGTTATACAGTGGAGTCGCGAAATAGTGAATACCGTATATAGTGAACTACCGGAAATAGTAAACACAAAAATTTTAACATTGAGTGTATATGGGACTCCTATATAACGAACAGCGGTAACCCCGATACAGCGAACTGCGTACTATAAATCGTGCAGTTTGAATTACATCATTTATAGGGACTTCCCCCAACATTGAGAATTTACATTACGTATTATATTATACATATAACATACGCGTAAAGCTGCGTTCAGATAATACGAGGTTGCCTCGCGAATCTGATTCGCGCATCAATCTTCGCGTCGTGTAGACGGTTTTATGGCGCGAATCACGACTCGTGAGGCATATGCACTGCGAGCGGTCGGTAGGTCGGTCTCGACCGCGCCTCAAAGGTGCCTCGCACTTTTATACTCGCGCCGTGTAAACTTCGTGTTGGTGTTTCCATGTTATTTAGATACTGGCGTCGCTCGCCCTGCATTATGACTCACCATGCATCTATTCGTGGGATGCCTCGCGGGAGTGATGCGCGAATCTTCCTCGCGAATCTGACGCGCAAGGCATACTCGCACCGTCTAATCACAGCTTAACGTTAGCATAGAATGGAATTTTTATATGTTGGTGTATCAGTTTAGGGGAAAAAGTATTAACTATTAAATTAAATAAAAAGCAAATATAATCAAAAATAACATCATTTTTCCTAATTAATAATTATATTTGTATCAATTTTCTTTAAAATAAAGCTTTAATTTTCAAAACGTGGCTTTATTGTAAATTTTGTAAGTACCGAAATAGTGAACAACCTCGTAAAAGTGAAAGGTCTTTGCCATATTTAATTCACTATTTCGCGACTCGACTGTATTCACAAAGCTCGTACTAAATGTAATTCAAGTGATTGATTACTATGTAGGCAACTCTAATTTATTTTATTTTTGCGGTGTTTTCAAAGAGGTTTAAAAATAACAAAGATGGACGAATGCTCCCTGTGGCCGAATGCTCCCCGAGTTCAGTAATTAAATTTTCCTCTACCTGTATCATTTGATCTACTTCAATAATTTTATTGTAAACTTTCTCTATCTCCTCGTCATTTATCTCAAAATTTTCCTTTGTAATTATTGTTTCTAAATTTTTATCTGATTTTATAACTACCCCTTTGTTTTTCTCACAAATTTCCTTCATTAGAGCAGTATTTTTTTTTATCTCACTTCGTAATGATGTAAACATCCCAGTAAATTGATCATTCATTTCTTTTAATTGAATTTTGTTTTCTTTGTTGTCTTTCGACATTTCTGTTATTTGTGTCATTAAGGTTTGCAGCATCAACTTTAGTTCAGAATCCATTTTTAATTTTGTTATAAACAATCCCCTTACTTTAAAAAAAAAATTCCTCATAGCATAGCATAGCATCACTTCGTGAACAGAGTTTTGTGGAGGCGTAGCCTCCATCACCTCTTTCAACATCTAAGAACATCGCAAGGATGGTTTGGTGTGTATGTATAATACTATAAGCGTGGAGCCTTGTCGCACCTCAAAGTGGAGTGTTGACCCGCGCGAAGGCGATAATCGACCTTTGATGAATGATTTACGAGTTAGACGGCCGAAGCAACAGTAACCCCCAGAGAACGTAGCGTCGTAGAGCCCAAAAGGGTCCGTCGAAAAGGAAAAAGGCGACGCAGTCGCAAAAAAGAAGTGGGATTGTACGGTTGAATAAAGTTTTCTACCATACATGCCCGCAGCGTCTTAACTTAATAACTGATCTAGGTCGGTGCCGAGACATTGAGTAAACGCCTCGGCTGTGACCCTGCAAGCCAAAGGCGTGAGGCGCTTTTGGCACATTAAAAAATTCCTACAACTAACTCTATCAATTAAAATCTACTTTCGTTTTTCGGAGCCCCACGTTCGTGCGCCAAAATTAGCTGTCTGCGCACGAACTATTTTCGCCGCTTCACGTAGACGTTTTTACCAGCCCCACGTATGCTTTTTACCAGCCCCACGTTGGGCGCCAAAATTAGCTGTCGTGTTCTGACGAACAAGCACTAAAGAGGTCCGTAGCTCGTTTATCGGAGTTTACACTTATGAGACTCTCCCAAGGAGTAGGTTCCAATTATTATACTCAAACTATCCACAATTAATAAAACAAAATTCTCAGGTATTAAATTATAATTTAATTTGACGAAAGTAGCATTTAATATTAAATTGATAAATAAAATGAGACGGAATTTTTGTTGTTAAACTTATCGACACAATCGAAATCTCAAAACTACTGGTAAATTATTCTACAAATTTACACATTTAAACTGCAAATTATTTCTCCAATTTGTAAAATAATCAAACGTTTTAGCATAATCTAAATAAAACATCTGTAATAAAATAAATAATGTACAAAAATGAAAAATTGTTTAATTTTCAAATATTGGCCCCTTTTAATTATTCAAAAAGTTGGTAGCATTAAAAATAACCGGTGTTGATATTGTACACAGAAAAAAAAGGTGTACTTAAAAGTAGAACAATTTGTGCCTAGATTGTCTACAAGTACAAATTGGGTGAAAATTAGGTACAATTGTACTTAATTTTAGTCAAATTCAGTCATCTTTAGCGCAATTGTACTATTTTATAACACAAATTGTGCTAAATTTTTACACAATTTGTACCTGTAGACAATCTAGGCACAAATTGTTCTACTTTTAAGTACACATTTTTTTCTGTGTAGTTACTACCGAATACGCAAAAAAACGACACGGTAAAGTTAAACACATTAATTTAAATTTTGCAGTTAAATAACACGAACCAATTATTAAAATTGTTCCACTGGTGTGTTTAATTAATTAAATGTGGAAATCCGATCATAAATGCGACTTGAAATGCAAATTTAACGTCAAGTGTAGTTAACCTCAAACTTTTCGTAGCATAGTGACAAATATCGAAGATCATCGTTGAAATAGCGTGAATAAACAATTTAAAAGTTATTTACCAAGACGATGGCTTGATTAATTGATGATTGACTCTCAAATTCCTTGCATCTACGGTTTGACAAAATGGCGACCTCGTGTCATGACTGGTAAGTGAATTTTCCAAATCTTCAAAATTTCATAATCAATTTCATAATACTCTTCTTTCGTAGCACTCACTATCAAACAAATCTCCAGTTGCTCATAATCATCGCTAAATTAATTACCAATTCGTAATTTTTAAACATTTGAAGATTACACTTTCTAGTCGTTGAGTTGCAGACTTCACGCTTACACCTCTCTAGAGCAACTGACTCCCTATCTCGTTTCCTGTCAAACTTTCTTTCGGAAAAATCGTGTCGCACTCTGGTTGGTTGATTTTCCAGCGAAGTTTGAATTTTATGATGCCAAATTCAACATTTTGAAGTCACTAAATTTAATTTATTGCGAACAACACTTCTAATTTTAAAAACACCGCATCAATGATCGTAGCTACCTTTGCACCCACTCATTTCAAAAGTAAGTAAACAATTTTTAAACAAAAAAAAATTCAATTAACTAAGTTATAACGTTTTTCCATTTTTGAAATGTTTAACTTTTAGGCTCTTTGGACAAATTTCCAACCCTAAAAATCTCGTCTCTGCACGTACCCATTGGCACAAAATTGAAAACAACAGGTTACTACTATTCGTCTAATTAAATCAAAGGAAATTTCAGAAACTAAAACTTTAACAAAATGAAAATTTAATTGTGGATAATTTAAACTTTTGGTACTTTTGAACCTTACCCCTTTTGATTTTCCTGAAATTTTTACATATTATACTATCCCACCAAAAACAGTTTTGTGAATTTTTTCAAAATTTTTACTCAATCCAAAAAAAGTTACGAATTTTTAGAAAAACTGATGTTTTTTTCTTCAAACGATAATAAGTATTTCAAAAATTGACTAATCTGTACGCTTTTTTTGTTTTTGTTTATTTTTAAACGTACTTTTCAGAAAAAAATATTAAAAAAATATTCAACCTTGTATTCTACAAAATTTTTCATTTTTTCAGAAATAATCATTGATTTTTCAAATTTTGACACTTTTGATTTTTGATTTTTTTATTTTAAAGAAAACTCTGATTTATTCCGCGTATAACAACGCAAACCCCATAATGGGCCGACATTTCTTTCTATTTATTTTGTTTAATTGAAAAATATTTTTACGTAAAAATAAAACAAAATATTTTAAGATTAGAAAGAAATGTCGGCCCATTAAGGAGTTTGCGTTGTTATACGCGGAATAAATCAGAGTTTTTTTTTGAAATAAAAAAATCAAAAATCAAAAATCAAAAATGTCGAGATTTGAAAAATCAATGATTATTTCCGAAAAAATGAAAAATTTAATAGAATACAAGTTTGAATATTTTTTTTGTGTTTTTTCCTGAAAAGTACGTTTAAAGATAAAAAACAAAAAGTTCTGATTAGTCAATTTTTGAAGCAGTTATGAATTTTTTTAGAAAAATTGATGGTGTTTTTCTTCAAACGATCATAACTATTTCAAAAATTGACTAATCAAAACGTTTTTTTTTTGTTTTTTTTATCTTTAAACGTACGTTTCAGGAAAAATTACAAAAAAATATTCAAACTTGTATTCCATAAAATTTTTCATATTTTCGGAAATAATCATTGATTTTTCAAATTTTTCCACTTTCGATTTTTGATTTTTTTATTTCAAAAAAACCTCTCATTTATTCCGCGTATAACAACGCCAACTCCTTAATGGGCCGACATTCCTTTCTAATCTTATTGTTTAATTAAAAAATATTTTGTTTTATTTTTACGCAAAAATATTTTTCAATTAAACAAAATAAATAGAAAGAAATGTCGGCTCATTATTGGGTTTGCGTTGTTATACGCGGAAGTTTGAATACTTTTTTATATTTTTTTCTGAAAAGTACGTTTAAAAACAAAAAAACAAAAAAAAACGTTCAGATTAGTCAATTTTTGAAATAGTTATGATCGTTTGAAGAAAAAAACATCAGTTTTTCTAAAAATTCATAACTTTTTTTGGGTTGAGTAAAAAATTTTGAAAAAATTCACAAAACTGTTTTTGGTGAGATAGTATAATATGTAAAAATTTCAGGAAAATCAAAAGAGGTTGGGTTTAAAAGTGGTCGATTTGGTGTGGAATGCCCCATATATAATATAGATATAATATCTTGTGTATATCTCTGAAGAAGTTCAACCTGGCTGAACGAAACAAATTTGTCAGCAGTACAATAAAAAATTTGAAACGTATAATCCAAGTGTATTAATTTAAATTCACTTGTTAACAATGTTTCAACAAATAAGTGAAGAATCCGTCGAATTAATATTTAATTTAATTTAACAGTGAATATTGTATTTCAATACCAGTTTTTAGACAGGGGTGGGAAACAAAAAGAATTTTTTAAAACAAATACTCGTATGTATAATATTTTTAAAATAAACATTTCATAGAATACTCATGCGACTAGTAGTACTTGCAATATGAACAAGATTTAATTTTCGCTCATGGTATTGTAATATTTACAATGTTAGTTTTTGAATTTGACACCGACCGGTAGATAATAAATTTTAATTATTATCTACAAATTTAGTAAATTAATTTAATTTTTTCGGTTTAAGTCACATTCTGTATCCGAGAGCCGTTAGAACCGCCACAGCCATAGTTTAAACTTACTTTTATTTCTTCAATTTTTACAGCGGGATGTCTGATTTATATTTTATTTTGTTGATTTTATGAGTAAATTTAAAGTATCTAATTGCTTTTCAGGGCTTTTTTTAGGGAAATTCTGACTGGAATTATTGTATATAGAACGTCTCCATTTGTCATGTTCTATAATTTTTTTAAATTTTGCACCCTTGTTTTACATCTTTGTTCTTACGAATATCAGCTACAACTGTGACCTTTAACCAGATATTGAGAGACTTGATTTGGAGCCGCAATTTTTGCACGGACAAGTGGTAGGAGACAGGAAGACTTGAATAAGCTCGATTCATCTCTTATTCCAAAGCATAACTTACTTCTTTTAAGAAATGACTGAATAGGTTTAACTAATTTTGGTTACCTAGGTAATACAGACGTAGTGATTGCAATACCGGTATACCGAAAACCGGTATTTTTGGGCTATTTTGCGATACCGAAATACCGGTATTACGTAGTCAAAAATACTGGTATTTCGGTATTTTTAAAATTTTTTTAATTTAAATTAATTTATTAAATTATTTATAAAATTATTAAATTTTTTTATTAAATAATAACTAAATTGCCCAGTATATGCGGAAATTAGCCACTGCAGGATATCGCTTGACTATCACATTTAGGTCGGCCTAAGTACTCACAACTTAACGAATTCTAATGAATTTCTTATTATTATCAGAAGCGTAGAAGCGTTTAAAATCAGTCGCCTAGATTCTAAACCCCGACAAGCCACATCTCACCTTAGATGAAAAACCGACAAGTCTTTGCTTATCTTAGACTTTTTTAAGTGATTTGTTTTTTCTTCAATGCCAACAATAACATACGTCACAAAAAATTCACTACTTGATTTGCTCAAATCTAAGATAAGGAAAGACTTTTTGGTTTTTGCATCTAAAGTGAGATGAGACTTGTAGGGTTTTGCTTCTAGGCCAGCGGTGGCAAACCTATGGGCAAAAAATAATAACAAAACGCCGTCTAGCGGCTGAAATTTCAAGTACAGTAATGGCTGGCGTAAACAGTATAAGGCATGCGTATACAACGCATAACTGAAATGAAAAATTCCATATTTTAAAAATCTTTACTGGCCAGAATGATACAAAACGGTACAAAAAGCAATTAGAAAAATGGAATACCCTCCAGTCGCAAGTAAAAAATGTTTTCTCAAGAATTATCATCGTTTTTATCGTCTTCGACAATTTAGAAAATTCATCTCATTAATTCCATGTGCTGAAGGGAATACCCCAGATCCCCCGGTTTCACGCCCGTTTTTTCACATTCTAGAAAATCTAGCAAAGACTTCCTATAATTATAATTTAAAAAGATTGGCGTGAAACCGGGGGGTCTGGGGGGTATGGAATACCCCCCAGCTATAAATAAGGAGGAGATATTCACTAAAGAACTAACTTGGATTTTTTATCAATTTTGAAAAGTTACCTTGTTAGTTCCTTGTGCTGGGGGGTATTCCATACCCCCCAGACCCCCCGGTTTTACACCAATTTCTTCACATTTTAGAATAACTTTGTTTTGGTTTAACCATACTTTTAATATTGTATAAATAAATACTATTTAAAAAAATTTTTTGAACGGATATTTTTTGGGATATTTGTGATCTACTGGAGTTCTAAATAGCGACGGATTCAATTTTTTTTAATTGTTTAAAGTTAAATGGCTTACGGTAAAGCTCATAATTTTCAACTTACGATTATAGTAAATCTGTGCTGTGCCTCGTAGTGGTTCATTTCGAAACAAGAAAAATCACAAGGATGTTTTCTTTATGAGCTTTGAAAAGGAGGGTAGTGTCTGTCGGTGAGAAACTCAAACAACCAAAATCTTTCAATAATTACGGTAAGTATCAATAAGGAACATATTTTCAATTATTAAATCCTTGCCAGGTTCAGCTTCATCGACCTTTTTAGCTAAGGTGAGATCCTTATGTTTGTTTTTGTAACTTTTGAACAGAAATCAAGAAAAAAATCACCGTCATCGTCGTCAAAGGCTTTGCGAGTTATAGCACTTTTAAATTTATAGACGCACATGAATGGACTAACGAAATTCGGGCTGGTAACTCAAAAAATGTTGTTTTTATTCAACAAATTCAATTATGCAAGGATGCTAAATCTATCGAACGGCGACAATATTTGTTATGGGTATTACCATTATATCAGATTTGCACAAAAACATAAAAAAAGTATAATTATTAAATTCCAGAATTGGTTTCAAAATTTGTTTTACCACTTTAACGCTTGTTTTTGATTTTACGATACTGTGATTATTTTTACATGGACATCGAAAGGAAAGTTACGTCATCAAGAGAACGATAAAACGAACAAAAAAATCTAACTTTCCAGGACTTAAAATCTTGTATAGGAATAACCCTAACTCTCATTGCTTCCGATTTAGATCCTTTCTGTAGTTTTAAGTATTAGTAAATTTTAATTTTTCTGCGTCTCACAACCAAAAACGAATTCTCATTTCTATTTTTTCTTCTAATGTAAAATATTCAACTGGAGAAGCTTTCTGATGCTTTCTCAAGGTTTTCATCTTTTGCAATAGCTAACCTTACAATTTATTACAAATCGAATTTACTTTAATGTAACCTTTTTCACATAACCATAATGGTCAAGTAAATTTGTCGTGACTGATTTAACTATTGTCGTAAACTTTTGCAATAATTATAATATGAAGTGAATATGCAGACGATATTGTAATAATTCGTGTTTTCTGATGTGAAACAAATATTTACATACACCCAATCCACATACACTTAATGTGAATTTGGGGAAGTGTAGGATGTGATATTGGAAGAGTTTAAATTCAATGTTATTGGTAGAAATCCCACGTTTTCCTACAGGAATTTGTCAACTGTTGATATTATACTACTTCTGTATTACTATAAAATATGCATGACTTAACTGTCGAGGCACGAATAAAAATCGGAAAAAAAGGTACCACTATAATATTGTTATTGGGGTATTAATTTACCTCTTCATGTAAAAGGAACGAATGCTTATTTTGCAACGTAAGATTTACGTGCACAGTTTGCAGACTAAATTTATTATAATTTTTACGAACTTGCATTTTTATAGCCAAACTGCACTATTAGCAATTTTAACACCTTCGTTCTAATTATTACAACCGAGATCCTTTTAAATTTTCTTCCAAATAACCAAAGTAGGCCAAAAACATTATTGCTGGGTCTAAATAAAGGTAATGAAAATCCAAGCAATGCTATAAAAAGTTTTTCTCTGAAAAATTTTATGTTGCCCTAAATATGCCGCAAACTACCCTTCATTTTTCCGTAAAGTACTAAATTTTACAGCGAGCAAAGTAAGTCAGTGTACAATAACGGTCCAGATTAATAGCTTTGCGTAGGTGAATTCCTGGAAACGGCATTTGGAGCGTTTACACTGGAAAAGGCGTGAATTAGGGCGACGATTTAGGGAATTTTCCTAGAACGTTCATCGATTTGTTTGCATCCACTGTTATCTTGACATGAATGCCGTTTAGAAACGTTGAAATTAAAACTTTATAGCTTTGCATAATGAGATTAATTTGGGAACGAATTAATTTATGTGTGTTTTCTGAAATTGTAAGGGTTCCTACAGATGTCATCCTCACTTTTGCACAAGAACTTCGTGTGAAATGGCTCTCTTCAATTTTAGAATAGATGAACCGACAAATTGGATCGACTGTGTGTAGGGACCTTTATCTAAACGATCAGTTACTTGTCAACTTTCGAGGAATACGAACAAGTTTGATCCATCATTCCCGACTTGAAAAGCCATCATTATTGGAATGAATCCCACGCGATCAGTTTCGAGTGTTAAGATAAGAAACAAAATCTGATAGTTTCACTATTTTTCAGTTTCTAAAAAAATTTAGTTGGATAAAAGCAAGGGTTGAAGAAAAAACGAGGGAAAGTTATAAAAAGATTTGATTCGGTGAAATAAATTCACCCTGGCAGCCTTGCACGCGTTGTTATTGAAATAATTATCACGGTCACAATTCCACCCTGAAATAAGTTCGGGGTGAAATTCATGAACCTGAGCTTATGGAGGTCGAACCTTGACCACGGTATGTTCATGGCTGCGTCCACGACCTAACCTCGAAACATATTCGGGGTTGCAGCACATCGATTAGCGCCGCCGCCGTCGTCCTAGCAACCTCGTACCTGTTGCAAAGGACGTCACGACGCTTGACGTAATTCATTATCTGTATAATTAGAGGAACTGTTGTTTATTTATCTATTTATACAAAACCTTTCAGCTTAATGCAAACTGGATCGTGTAAGCGTATGCAATACGATATCTACGCAAGAGGAGAAAATCAAGTGAAAATAATTAAAATTATTTGATAATGACGTAAATAACAAATTTTGCTGACATGATCCATCTAAATTGTGTAAATATTTTATTCATTCATAAATTTAAGTATCTTTTCAGGCGTATTTTTACCAATCTTTGTACGAGTAAAATTTACATTTTAATAGTCAACTGGGTTGGTTTCTCAAGGCAATTTTTTCAAAAATTTAAATTGTCTATTCAAAGAAATTGGGAAAAGTTTTCAGACTACTTTTTTCAAACTTATCTCGCCTTTTTTTGCCTTTAGTTGCAGCGTCGGAATTTTTTCCATCGTATCAAATTGTGTAATTTTCCATTTCAACATCCACCTACCCTACATTTAGTTTTGATTTATCCTCTAAATTTAAAAATTCCCATAAAGATTTCCATCTTTCATAAAAACAAGACTTTTCAAAATAAAATATTTTGATTTTTGTTGCTGTTTTCTTCTAGGTCTGATTAAGATATTTCTCAAAAATAAAAAACTATGGATAGAATTTATTTACTCTTCCACGGGAGGTGGATGGGAAATCTATTTTAAGAGTTCAAAAAGAGACTTCTAAAAATCTTAATAAAGCGAAATCCAAACCCAAACTTAGATGCTAAAATAAGTATTCCATTTTTTTGTGAAGGTTTCATCATCAGGTGTTTGATTTCTAATAATAACCATTTTGGAATTTCTCTCTCAAAATGAACTTTTCAGTTAATCCAAATAGTAAACATTTCATCACCATAAATTAATTAGGTGCAATCTTGATAAATTTGATTTAATTGTTGTTGACGTATTTACAAACATAAATGGTTTACACCAAATGATGTAAATACGTAACACATATTTACGTAAAACTGATATTGCATCTGTTCAACTGTATGTTTGCTGAAGAAGTGGTGATAAAATGTTTTGGCTTTCAAAACGAGAATCGATTACGCGAGGATTCCGAAGCCCTATTATGCTTTTATTTTTACGGTTTTTGACCTGATTTTGCTTTAGAATTTTCGAATGGTTCACAACATTTTATGTTTATACTTGTAATTTACAGCCTCAACTACTACAATTTCAATAGAAAATTTTTTAAATCCGAGACCTGGTTATCGTACATACTTCGACAATTGTAATTCAAAAAGCATCAGTTGTAATTACATTAACAAATTTAATTGCTACTGCTATCAGGTGGTCCTATTGATTTAATCCATTTTTCATACGTGTAGGCCATAATTAGGACTTCAATAAGTCCAAATAGATAAACAATAGTATTAAATTTAACGGTTAATGTGAATAAACGCGAGACTTTGTTAACCAAAATTTGAGCTCACTTAGGAAAAATTGATTGGGAAAAAATTATATTAGAATATCTAAATTTAAAAGAGCTAATAACCAGTTAATTGAACTTGGATATCGTTTAATTTATATCAGAAAATCAACAGTAAATTTGAAAAATTAAGATAATTATTTTACAAATTGTTCAAATAACGAACCACCCAGAGTCAATAGAAAAGTTAGAGCTTGTTTTGCAAGAATTAGACAACGTGAGTTTAATTTTATTTTACAAATTTTAAATTATTTTCCCATTAATTTTAAACAAACTGTTTGTATATTGTCTATTTAATAGAAAGGTAAAAGGTTAATTACATTATTACATATTAAAACTTTTTCAACAAATATTTAAATGATAATGATAAGCATGCTGCTTAGTTGGAATTAATATGACAGGTTTTGAACGAATGCTTATTTATGATTTGATTCTTTATTTTGAATGTTTTATATAAAATGTGGCTTTATATACCCATACAGACATATAATGGAAGCGAAATTATTTATGTGCTTATAAACTACATTTTATTATTATGTTTTTAATTCAAATATTTATATTTTTACAGAATAATTTATAAAATGTTTGTAAGTAGGTAACAGTAAACATTCAACAAATAGTTATTCGATCGCAATTTCTATAGATTTTAGGAGGAACAACAGGTGAAACACCGTTTGACTTGCTTCACCCCAAAGACCCGGTTACAAAGCGTGATTTGCATACAAATTTATTTTAATTCCAGTTTACGCTCAATTAGCAACCTCAATTTTCGATTTTTTTTCTTCTCGACCAAAAAAATATGAAGCTAATTAAATTCGCTACAAAAAAAGCGTATCTGAATTTTTTTTTCTATTTCAAATTCAAAAAATTGTTTTCAAATGAAATAATAAAGGGGGTCGATTTAAGCAAAAATATTATTTGTAAATAGTAAAAATAAACTTAACCAACTGAGGTTTGAACTACATGCAGATTTTGAATTGCTGATCTTGATAATTTATTGTATTTGAAATTTTCTCGCCTGTGAATACTTTTAACCAAATTTTTATAAACAAAAATAGGTTCAAGGTAGCTAGCCTGGGCGCAAAAATACAAATTTTACGATTGAAATCTCGATGAATTCTGAAAGAGTATATTTTAAATGAGAGAATAAGCGGAGGCACAATGCCCTAAGTGCACCTGTTTTTTCAAAAATCGAATTTAAAAACTTCGATTTTCACAGTAAATTTTAAAGCAAAGTCGCTCGGGATTGGTGAATCAATTCATTCAGTTCATTCTCCTGTCGGTACGTGCACCGAGATATGGTCTTAGCTCTGCGCAGAGTGGGAGCGACACTTGCATTGCGATGCAGTTACAGTGCACTCCGAACGAAAATCATGGTTTTCAACCCTAAATGTGCGGGAAAAATGGCTTAAAGCGCCCGAGCGCAGCGAGGGGTGCTTTAAGTCGATTTTTCTTCGCACAACTACCCTGCGTTAAAAATCCACTCTCACGAGTTTCACCTCTCAAAGATTCACCTTTTCCTTGACCTACGGGCCTAGGGATATTTTTAAATTAGTTGTCATTTTGATGAAAATGGCTCGAAGCGCCCGAGCGCAGCGAGGGGTGCTTCGAGTCAATTTTCATCAAAATCACCCTCGCAAGAGTCGGACCCACGCGCAAAAGTAACTACCGTTCGTTAAATTTAAGTAACCCTTTTCTGAAGTAATTTTTAAATAATTTTAAATTTTTAAATTAAATAAAAAAGAAGAACGCATTCCTACCATAGCGCAAGAGTTACTGACTAATTGTAAAAGTGCAACACTCTTATGTATAGGAGCACACGTACCTCCCACGAACGAACTTGATTAACCAATCACGAGCGTTTAACCTTCGAAAATCAAGCTTTTTTAAATTCGATTTTTGAAAAAACAGGTGCACTTAGGGCATTGTACCTCCGCTTATTCTCTTATTTAAAATATACTCTTTCAGAAAAGTTTGAGGTTTCAATCGTAAAATTTGTATTTTGGCGCCCAGGCTGGCTACCTCTCCCCCAAAAATAATATAAAATTCACAACTTGAACATTTGGCCTTGCATGTAAGATTATTTTAGTCTGAAAATACAAACTTCAATAACAGCAGCCCGAATTGCCTTTTTTTGCTCGACTAGCCATGTATCATAAATTATTTAATTCAATCAAAATAGTCAAAAAAAGTCCAAACTTTGGAAAAAAAACTTCGTATACCTATCTCATAAACCATAAGCATTATCGCAAAATTTGTCATTTAAAAATTTGTAGATTTTGAAATTCTCTACAAAAAGATCCTTATGCTTCTTTCCTAAAAGTTGTCGACCATGAGATATTGCGATTTTTCCACGTAGAGCTGCACCTGATGTACGACATTTAAGGGTTCGCTCGCAACGACCTCTTCTTTACAACACCAGAAAGTTATATTAAAATAATTTTGACAGAAAGACCAAATACTTAGGCAAAGGAAAACCACCCCACTAATACTTCCCTAGTAACGTTTTCTTGGCTTTAGCCAGGAGGATCTCCAACATACGGAAATGGATAAGCACCTCAAGAAAAAGACTCTGGACAAAATCAAGAATCTTGGAGGGTAAGTGAGTCACTAATACTGGTCAAGTTAGACCAGAACTCTCTAACGTAAATCTAATTTTCTGTGCATTTTCCTAATGTCATTTAACCTACTTTCATTTGTAGCCTGAATACACTGAAGCACAAGACCCAAAGTTGATGATTTTCTGGTGGTTGAGTGCCCTAGGAATTGCTTTACTGAATGTCAGTATTTAAATTATATTTTCTTTTGAAAACCCTTTTCTTGATGGACTAGCACAGTACGCCTATGACTTTCGCTTGAAAAAAAGCAAAGTTATTCAACAAAACTAATCTCCGCAAAAACAAGAAAAAATCCGAAGTTTGCTGAATAAGATCTGTACGAAAGGCAGAAGGTTGAAGACAGGAAAGCGGCTGAAATGTGGATTAGAGAAAGTAAAGTTAAAGAAACAGAAAAATCAGAGGGAGAATTTTTTTATAAAGGCGCACTTAGTGGAAGATCTTTCAGAAATATAAACTCCAAAATACTTAATTTTGTCTCATTTTAAGTGTTTTTTTTATTCTATAGTGTAGGGTGGATAAAGTTGCTACATTCCCTAAAATGTAAAGAATCCGGGGGGTCTGGGGGGTATGGAATACCCCCCAGCACAATAAAGTCACGATATGATTCTTCTATACTCTTCTTCTATACCCCCAGAATCTCGAATTTTTGATTGTTTATTTTTAAAAGTAACCTTTTAGGTTTTTTGACTTTTAGGTCAGAGGAAGATTTTTGCAGGAACGCTAACAACATAATATTTCATTTTATCTCATTATTAAGTGTTTTTTTTAAATTTTGTAGTCTAGGGCTACTAAGCCCTCTAGATCTCTTAAATGTGAAACGGACGTAAAATTGGTAGGGGGGGAGGGAGTTTGGATGGGTATCGAGGAATAACCGCCAGAAGAAGTAAATATTAAGATGATTTTTAAAAATTGGTAGACACAAATTTTATTCTTGAGAAAACAACTTTTTGGTTACTTAATAAAGCTATGCAATATTCCATACCTCCCAGACCCCCGGTTTTCCGATTGTTTACTTTTGAAGTGTCCTCCAGGGAGTAAGATATTATTCAAGAACATAAAATGCATGATACTTTATTTTTTTTAAATTAATGACTTGTTATCGTTCATTTGATAATAATTTGTTTGTTGATATTTTTTAGGATTAATGAACATTATAATTAATTACATTACGAATTTCTTCAACTTATTACTTTTTGACGAAGCTTAAAATAAATAGCGAGACGTTGAAGAAATTTGCAATTTAATTAATTAATGCCTATTAATCCAAAAACATTTCAACAAACTTAATTTTTTTCCCATATTTTAAGTGTTTTTTATGTTTTCTAGGGCAGCTAAACTACCTAGGTTTTTCCGTGGTCTGGATCACCTTCGTTACGCCCTAGTCACGGCTTTGCCTGAAATAAATGAATACAATCGAGAAAGTGTTGCAGCACATCAGAAGAATCAGAATGACCAAGACGGGATGACAATATTCAGGAGCGGATGGGCTATCAAAAACAACAGGAAATTAGCGGCCGGCGGCCCAAAAATGTAATTATCACGGCCCAAAACAGCGCTACAGGCAAAATTTTTATTTTATTGGCGGCCCACGGTCCCATTGACCAAAGGCCCACAGGGAGATTTCCCGGTGGACCTATCTGCCCTTAACAATGTTTGGTTAAAATAGAAAACAAACGCAACAATATTAAGCTTCACTAAGCTCACACAAGAACAGTTTCAAATTAATCGAGATAAAGATCTTGATGAAGATTGTATAGCACTCAGGATCAGAGATATTTTGATAACCATCGAGCCAAAGGAACACAAAACTCTTTGAACGATGAAGTCTGCACACAGGGACGTGCCCATCCCTCCCAATATTTTAGAAAGTTGGCAAAAACACTCAAAAGTTGGTCAATTTGGGAATTTTTTTGTCTAAATTTACAAAAAGTTGCCAAACTTCCAAAAGGTGACAATTTTAAATTAATTCAGTTGGCAAATTTGAGATTGCCCCTCCCCCTCCCCGAAAAAAGTTAGTTGGGCACGTCCCTGTCTGTACACTTGGTATTAGAGACCAGGTTGACGAATTAAGACGGTATGGTTTTACAGGGAGCAGTAAAGTTCCAAAAGAGCAAAACTGGTCAAATAAGGTAATAAATTTAAAAAACAGTTTAACGTGGAATCCAAACCACGGCATCGTATCCTCAAAAATCTTCTTCTATTCGCACTGAACAAGGAATGCTGTTTTACTTTCCCAAAAATCTTAAAAATCGAGAAAAAACAGTTAATTTAAGTTTTTTCAAAAAATATTTTATTTACTCTTCCCTCATGGACTTTGGATGAATCCACCCTTGTTTGATAAATTCAACTGCATTCTATAATAATTTATTATATCTGCCATTTTTTTCAAAAACTATTCTTTTGCGTTAATCTCATTAATCTATTCATGTGCATCCTAAATTTTAGATTGTGATAACTTCCAAAGTGATTTTTTTACGCGAAACTGTTAAGCCATATTTTTTTGTTCCTTTTATCCTTCCCTTCCCGTGGGCACTATCTTTCTTTTTTCGATGTCTGTACTAAAATGAACACAGGATCGCAAAACAAAATTCAATAAAATTTAACTTATTTTAGAAGTAAAAAATCGTTAAAAATACAAAACCAATTATCAAAAAAAAATTTTAAAATCAAATTTTACTTTAAAACCATTTACTTAAACTTAAGTTAACAGTAAAAAATGTCGAAAATAGTTTTGGAATTGTAATAACTTTCAAAGTAATTTTTTATAAGGAAACGTCGTTTATTGGACCTTGTTTTCGATGTACGTTTTAATTTTTACGTTACGTACGTTACATTTTTCCGAATAATTCATTTCCAAAAATATTTCACACGGATGTACTCTGTATTTTATTGTGGGGGGCAAGACAAGCTCGCGCGCACTTAGGCCTCTAAACCGGGCCCATTGTACTACCTCCGATTTCTTATAGCTGTGTATGTGGCGCGACTAGGAATAGAACTGCGGTTTAGCGATTCCTAGTCTGCCAGTGTATATGCTTAACACCACACTGCTGGTTATATTCCACACGGACAAAAATCATCCGAAAATAGGAAAGTAAAAATTAACCAATCGTAAGTGCGTTACAAGCGGATAGACAGACGTAATTTGTTAAATCCTAATCTTTCAAGGTCAAAAAAATGGGGTTCAAAAAGTGAATATAATTTAAATAACACTATTCAGGAAGTTTTCCTGTTAGCTATCAAAATCTGGTCAAAAAACTTTCTTTTTCATTCGCTTTTTATAGAATTTTTTTTAACAAAAATCAAATTTTTGCGCCTACTACAAGGAAGAATAATTTTATTTTATTGTTTATTTTGCACTATAACACTGTTTATTAAAAATCATAATAAAGAAATCAAAAAGACACTTTTAAACAAATTGTCGTCCTGTCGACCAACATAATAATCGTTAAACTCGATGGAAAATTATATAAAAAATTAAGTTGTATTTTATATATTTTATATGAAATTAATTCATATTGACAAAGTTGTCCCGGTTATAAAATAAAATAAATAATTTACAAAAAAATGTTAAGAGGTTATTCTTACACAAATATTTTTTACCTCAAATAATAAAATCCTTGTTAGCAGCATTCCATGTTTAAGTTTAATGAATTTTTGTTTACTTAATTCAGATAAAAATTTCATTAAAAATCAATTTTGTGGGATATTTAATTGTTTAAAATTTAATTTTACCTTCACGCACAAATTGCGCATCATTTTTTGGATCCTTTCAAAAACATATTAGTATTGTTTAACTGTCAATTTAATTTTTCATCGATTAAATATTTTTATTACGTTTCACTTTTTCAAGCAGAATTTTTCTCTTGAACATTGTCAATGTCTAGGATACTCGCTCGCAATTTTCCATTCATAAGTTTGAAAGCTGGAGGTTTCTATGGAAACTGGACGCCCTGACGTCAAACAAAGCTGCTGACGTAAGCATTATTGACGTGCTGACGTCACAAAGCGTCTCGGCGGATTTTATAACACCAACAGTAAAAACTGTAGGCGTTGGCACCCTCTAAAGGGTACCAAAGTGGTTCTCTAGTCTAAAAATAGAATTTCCTTGACCTAGAATATTACAGAATGCGGATATTTACCATTTAACCGTTTAATTTTGGAAAAACATCCCCAAACTGGGTAGTTTTTCATTATATATCAATTTATCATCAAGGACTAAGATTTGCTAAAATTCTCCTTATTTGCAAATAGATTTCTTTGTTTGGTCGGTTTACACTGGTAAATACATGGAAATCTGGAATAAAGGAAAATTATTTTATCAATTTTTCTTCTTGTTAGGACAAATCATGCCAAAACAAACAGAAAAGTTGCAAAGTTTCAGCAAAATATTGTAAGATTTATATTTTTAAAAGAATAATCTTTCAAATACATTTAGATGCGGATTTGTTGTTTGCTACTCAAAAACATCTATTTCCAGTTTTCAGGTAAGCTTTTTTATAAGTTAAGCTCGCAAGAAAAAGTCTGTCTACCAGCAATCAAAAATAATCTGATATGACATGTTATCGATTTTACACAGTAAAAATAATGCGTGGCATAGAAAAAAGCAAGAAGACAAGAAAATTCCATAATATTTTCGAATGCAAGAATATATGAATGAAAGTACACACCTCAATTTGTGTGTAAAACTTGACATTATCGTTTTTTTGCTATCGCTTTTACGCAATTTCAAGAGCGTTGTACCTCACTTGTTCTCTCAGTAATCAATACTGGGAGGGGTTATTTCACGTCAAGAGAAAATTGGCGGTGAAATGTAAAAAGCGAATAATTTTCTCTTTCAGCTTTGAAGCAGACAAAATTTGAGCTTATTTCCGGTTAAAAAAAAGTTGGCACTCCAGGAAACCTTGTGATCCGACTTGCGGCTTTCAAAGATCTGACCTTTGACATGACATGGTTATTTTGAAAATAAATTGAATATATTGCGTTATTTTTATGAATTTAAATTTATTAGGTAGGTGCTATAATATAAATTTTTTCTGCAGAGGAACAGCTAAAAATGTTTCAATAGTATTTCACGATGCTGAATGGAATTTTTATGAATCAAATTTTTTTGCATAAGTTTGCCTTTATTTGGTCGCACTTGCATCATTCATTATTTTATAATACGTTTATTATTATCAATAAGCGCAAAAATGACATACAGATAAAAGTGAGATATCTGGTTCAGGATGAACAATTTCAATTTGATTTTTATTTGCCCAAAATCATCAGTCGTACGTTGTGACGCGCCATCTGTTAGAAGCTTGTATAATTTAATTATACAGTTTTCTATACTACAAAACGAAGAGTCCCTCACGGAACGATTGTGGTCGCAATCCCTCTGAGTGAGTCCAAAGGCCGAACCACATTAATTACTCATCAATGAGATTTTTGTGTTTTACCACCAATTGTTTTACTACCAATTACGGAGAGTATGGATATGAGTGTATGAGAAAGTAGATTTGAGGTTTCAACAGAAAAAATAAAATTTAAAACATTATGTTCTATTCAAGAATAACAACAACATGACGAAAGCTTTTATTGCGTGCTTGGCATCAACGAGGAAAAAATATTACAAACATTTGAGGCAAAAAAACAAAACCAAGGACTGCAAAAATTTAATGTTTGCAACAGAGTTGAATGCGATAATCATTTCCTTTTAAAGAATTCCTTAACTTTTAATAAATCTTGTTAATCTATTCATGCGCGTCCTTAATGAAAGAAACGAAAATAAAAGAAGTTTCAGCAAAGGGATTTCAACCAGGTCTTTCCGTTTCTTCAAACTTATATGCGAAATTTCAAGTCAATTGGTGCATCATTGTTCCAAATTCATTCACGATCAAAATGATACATTTGAATTGAAATTTTGATTTTATGTCCAGGCAAATTTGATTTTTGACTCAATCACACTACTTTCCTTTACTACGTAAATGAGTAAGTAAACATTGGGATTGCTTCAATTGCAAGAAAATTGGAAGATTAAAATTACAATAATCAGTGCTTGTACAGAGATTCTGCTTGCTGTCTGACTAAAAGTGCATTGCATTGAAAGCGACGCGATACGGCAGCGAGTGATCAACCCCTGCTCCCAATCTCTGTTTTTGTTAGCCTACTATGTATTTTGGTCTGTCAATCAAAACAAAGTAAAGGTAACAATTTTTTTAGTAAACGTGTAAGCCTGAGACGTAAGGCTGATATCGCCCTCCACCATCACAAAACATAGCTCGGCCTCCGGCATGTACTTCTCACCCACGATAAGTAACATAAAAATATCGTAGAAAAACAAAAATACATTTTTTACAATAATATTTATAGTAAATAATTTAGAGCAGTACAAATTTTTGTGCTCCAGGTCCAGCTACGAGCAAAACACAACATTTTTTCTGACTGATCCATTCGTAAGAAATCGGAATTGTTTCAAATGCAAGGAAATTGGAGGATAAAATCTATAAACGATCAGTGTGAGGCCGTAGGCCGAGCTATGTTATGTGACATAAGAAGGCGAACGCCGCAGGCAGAGCTATGTTACGTTGAGATGAGAAGCCAGTCTTACAATTAGAAAACTAAGCAATTTTTCGGTTGTTTTTCACTGGGAACGTTAATCAATAACTTTTGGATTTTGTGAATAGATTATAATTTCCAATACAACACTATGTTCCGAAGTTTAACTTAGCTGATTGGGAAAAGGTAAGTAGAGTAAACGCTAAAATATAAATTTTACGATTGAAACCTCGATGAATTCTGAAAGAGAATATTTTAAATAGGAGAATTAGGTGAGGAAGATGGCCTTATAAAACCACCAGGTTTTTCAAAAATCGATTTTCAAGTCGTTCGTGATTGCTGATTCAATGCATTCTATTTTCGGTACGTGTGCGTTCATATAAAAGAATCCGGCTGATGAAAATTTTTTAACTTAGTCGTACGCAATGTTAACGTACGGTTATTACTTTTTCGCGTGGATCCTCCTTGTGCCATGGTGGTTTTCATAAAAATGGCCTGGAGAGGCCCAAGCGTAAGCTTACGTAAAACTACACCAATTATAAAAATACCCCTAGGCCCGTGGGTTAAGGAAAAAGGTGGATCTTTGAGGGGTGAAACTCGTTTGGTTGGATTCCAAAAGAACGGTGGTTGTGCAAGGAAAAATTAACTGAAAGTACTCCTCGCTGCGCTCGAGCGCTTTCAGCCATTTTCCGGCACATTTACTATTGAAAATCATGATTTTTGCTCACAGTGCACTGTTGAAGCATCCCAATGCAAGTTATCCGGTTATCGCCTCTATAGCATAGCATCACTTCGTGAACAGAGATTTGTAGAGGCGCAGCCTCCATCACCTCTTTCAACATCTAAGAACATCGCAGGGATGGTTGGGTGTGTATGTATAATACTAGCAAGCGTGGAGCCTTGTATCGTTTCAAAGTAGAGTATTGATTCGCGTAAGGCGATAATCAACCTTTGATGAATACTTTTGAAAGTTTCCCAAATTCGAGATGGCCGAAGCAACAGTAATCTCTCAAAAACGTAGCGTCGTGGGGCCTAAAAAGGTCCGTAAGAAGGAAAAGAGGCGACACGATCGCAAAAAAGAAGTGGGATTGTACGAAAGAAAAAAGTTTTCTAACATACAAGCCCGCATCAACTTAACTTAATAACTGATCTAGGTCGGTGCCGCGACATTGAGTAAACGCCTCGGCTGTGACCCTGTTATCGCCTCTATAGCATAGCATCACTTTGTGAATAGAGTTTGTTTGGAGGCGAAGCCTCCATTACCTCTTTCAACATCTGAGAACATCGCGTGGATGGTTAAGAGTATGAAATACTAGAGCGAGCATAGAGCCTTGTATCGTTTCAAAGTAGAGTGTTGACCCGCGCGAGGCGATAATCAACCTTTGATGAATGATTTGAGAGTTAGGCGGCCGAAGCAACAGTAACCCCAGAGAACGTAGCGTCGCGGAGTCTAAAAGGGTCCGTCGAAAGGAAAAGAGGCGACACGATCGCAAAAGAAGAAGTGGGTGGGATTGTACGGTTGAAAAAAGTTTTCTACCATACATGGCCGCAGCACCTTCACTTAAGAACTGATCTAGGTCGGTGCCGAGACATTGAGTAAACGCCCCGGCTGTGACCCTGTGGTTATCGCCTCTGTGCGCAAAGCTTAAGGGTAGTTCACACTACATGATTTATCATATGACTTAGTCATAAGAAAAGTCATGACTAAAATCATACCATCGCAACAGCCAATCATAAAAGCCATAACTTCTATAATATCAAAAATCATATAGTGTGAACGTAAAAAAATCCCTCATATGAGAATTCATATGATAAATCATGTAGTGTGAACTACCCTTTAGAGTAGTTCAATTCACACGGACTGACGACAGAATGCCTGAATTAACCAATCACGAGCGACTTGCCTTAAAATTTGCTGTGAAAATCAGGTGCATGTCCCCCCCCAATTCGAATTTTGACTCCAAAATAGTCTAAATCGTTTGTGCTTCGTTTGTACCTGTTTGTGCAAATATTATTTTCGTGTGTACCCAAATAGTTTTTGAGAAATTTCAAAATTTTGCTCGGGGGCTGGAGACATGCTTTTTTAAATTTCGAATTTTGGATTCAAAATAGTCTAAAACGTTTGTAATTCGCTTGTGACTGTTTGTGCAAGTTTTATTTTTGTTTGTACCCAAATAGTTTTTGAGATTTTTAAGAAAAACATCATTAATACTGACGCGCATGAGTGGCTTAACGAGATTCTCTTAGCACGGGGAAACACAAAATTTTTTAAAATTTTGAATTTTTGATTCAAAGTTAACAAGATTCTCGATAACACCTACAGGATCAACTTCAAAAGTTGCAATCGCCTGTACTTTGTTTTTGCCAAGGTGTGATTAGCTTTCTACCACCGTCATCCAAACATATGTCGGCAATAGGTCACTATATAGCGTGTTGCTAGAAAAGAGAAGACAATCGATGGAAAAAAATTGATGATCTGGAGCACTCGGCAAAGAACATGCGGTTATCTGAAATAGTCAATCCTAGTTATCAATATATAATTTAATATATTGAACTAAACTTGTAAATTTTTTATAGTAAATTTGTAAATTTCTATAATAAATAAAAATAGTAAATACCAACTTGTATATTTCAAAAAAGCATGTTTTCAGTCTCCCCCCCCCACCGGTACATTTTGAAATTTCCCGAAAACTATTTAGATACAAACAAAAATAATTTTTGCACAATCAGGAACAAAGAAAGTACAAAGAATAGAGAGTATTTTGGACGTCATCCTGTTAGTGTTACCCATAATCTCGTTAACCCACTCATGCCCGTCAGTATCTTTTTTTTTTTCTAGAAAATCTCAAAAACTATTTTGGTACAACCGAAAATAATGTTTGCACAAACTGGCAAAAACAAAGTACAGGCGATTGCAACTCTTTTGAAGTGAATCCTGTAGAAGTTATCCAAAATCTCGTTAACTTGGAATCCAAAATTTAAAAAAATTCTGTGTTTCCCCGTGCTAAGAATCTCGTTAATCCACTCATGCGCGTCAGTATCCTTTATGTTTTTCTTGAAAATCTCAAAAACTATTTGGGTACAAACGAAAATAAAACTTGCACAAACAATCACAAGCGAATTACAAACGTTCTAGACTATTTTGAATCCAAAATTCGAAATTTAAAAAAGCATGTCTCCAGCGAGCCCCCCTCCAGCAAAATTTTGAAATTTCTCGAAAACTATTTGGGTACAAACGAAAATAATGTTTGCACAAACAGGTACAAACGAAGCACAAACGATTTAGACTATTTTGGAGTCAAAATTCGAATTGGGGGGGGGGGGAGCTGGGGACATGCACCTGTGAAAATCGAAGTTTTTAAAATCAATTTTAAAAAAACTGGTGGTTTTAAGGCTATCTTCCTCACCTGAAGCTCTTATTTAAAATATGCTTTTTCAGAATTCATCGAGGTTTCAAACGTAAAATTTTGCATTTTAGCATCTACTCTACTTACCTTGCACCTAGCTGATTTACTATATTTTCTTACAGTCTTACACCAATAATAAAAGTTGTACATTTTATGATAAGACGTGAATAACAACATCAAAACACGTCACTCATTAAGATCAAAATTTATGTTTTAATTGCCTTCTTCTATTTAATTTAGAATATAAGGGTACTACAAGATGGGATAGATGGCATGGCAAAATGGTAATAGATTATTAAATTTTTGACTATCCGCACACGTTTTAGTGCGGATTTCTCTTTGCCAGAACTCCTTTTTTCGGAAGAATTCTCCTATCAAAGAACGGTCGCTTTCGCATTGTTTTTTCTTTTCTCTTTTTATGATAATGAACCGAGTGGTTACATTTACATATGCTGAAACAACTACAGTGACCCCCCCCCCCAAATCCAACATCCTTTCCTCTCGTTCTATTTTATTTTTACTTCACAAGTCAGGCCAATAACGGGTCAGATATTCCCAATTTCTCCCATTACACGTCACAAA
Source organism: Rhagonycha fulva (assembly GCA_905340355.1). Classification (NCBI taxonomy): domain Eukaryota; kingdom Metazoa; phylum Arthropoda; class Insecta; order Coleoptera; family Cantharidae; genus Rhagonycha; species Rhagonycha fulva. Next base: position 46,587,327 of record HG996556.1, read on the forward strand.
CATTCTGCTGCTTACCGGAACCAGACGTTGAGGGTTCTATAATTTCCATTTTGTTCTAGTAGTAAACCTAGAAAAATCGTATAATATGAACAGGAAGGTAAAATAGCTTATAAAGCCCAGTGTAAAGAAGTAATGAATGACTTTCCAAAATTGACAAAGATTCACATTTAATTCTTGAGAAAACATCTCTTTGCTTACTTACGACTGGGGGGTTAAATATCTTCCCCGCCGGCGCCGGTCTGGTATTTCTGATGGTTTCCTTTTAAAATACCCTCCAAGTCAAAGATAGAATTTTCAGAAACATAAACTGCACAATATTTAATTTGACCTAATTTTTTAAGTAGTTTTTCTATACCTACCCTAGGGTAAAGGAAGGCCCTTTAGGGAACGTACCCATACTACGTGACCCATCTTTTACCATTTTTGACCCCCTTCAACCCCTCGGTGACCACCCGTAGTATATGCCAAGACCCGCTCCCACCCTCTCTTTTTTCACGTTGTAATTCATAAATATGGATCTAAAACCTTCTTTTTTAGCTCCGCCCCTGTAATCAAGCGTGGTATTTTGAAGAACCCCCCCCCCCCTAAATGGATCACGTAGCATGGGTACGTTCCCTTAGATTATTTAGTGCCACCTTTCCACGCCCTTGTTATGTGTTTCTTATATCAGCTTTGTTTGGTATCTAATCACCAATCACCAACCCACTTTTTACATCAATCAATTTTCGCAAATTTTTACACTAACTTACTCGGAGTATCGGTGTAACATACCAAACAGACCTAAAATAGAACGTTTATCTTCATCAATTTAGAAAAGTCATTGTGGTTCTTATGGTTGGAGGTATTCCATACCCCCCCCCCCCCCCCAAAGAAGGTCACTTCTTACAATAGAATATTTCTGTTTCATTATTTGTTTACTGTTGAATAAAAAATGTAAAATTTATTTTAATTAAACGATGTTTTTAATCGCGCTAATAAATATTTAACCTTTAAAATAAGCTGGGGAGCGGGTGAGGGTTAGCGCAAATACGCACCATTAGTGCAAACGTGGCAGCTCACAGCAGCTCACAGTCCGCCATCTTGGGTTCCAAACAATGCAAAATTAACATTGAAATTTACTGAGCGTAACGAATAATTCAAAAAGGAGAAATTTCTTAGCTATAAAATTTATATAGCACAAAGAAGAAACTAATAAGGAATATTACTGGTAAGTTTCAATGCAGTAGATAAAACCAAATTTAAATGATTTAAATATTAATATTTGACTATTTTAACCTCACTTTTTTTACAGTCGGAATTATCGTAAAATCGTGCAAATAAATGGTTGAAATATTACTTAGGTACGTTAAAAGTATTCAGAATTAATTCATCGTAGTTTTTGTACGATTTACAAGTACTAACAGTTTCAGCTAACAGTGTCGTGGTGGTTCGAGTTTACAATAAGCACGAAAAGGAAAATTGAAAGTTTTTTTAATTTCCCAAGGATTTCAAAGAAAAATAAGATGGAGGGAGCCTCTCAGATTATATTTTACTGTGAACTTTGCTATTATTCAACATCAGAAATGACTTTTTTACGAAACCATTTTAAAATTCATACCGGCAAAAAACTATTTTAGCGTAAAATTGAATCTATGAAATAAAAGTAAGAATGCTTTTTAAATAATGTAAGTGATTGTGTTTTTAATTTATTTTCCGTTACAGGCAATAATTCTCAGAATCATGATCATTACTACTTGGATAAAGCCATCACTGAATAATTCATTTTTTTTTATTTTGTAGATCGTTCTGTATTTCGAGTTAATAGAAATACCATAAATCTTCGATTTTGTTGTGAAGCAAACAATAAAACAGCAAAGTTTGTTTTCCTTTTAGGGTACGCAATAATTAACAATTGATGAAATATGAATAACGATAAGAATAAATGACTTTTACGTATCTTTTTTTCTTTTATTAAAAAAAGTATACCAGTAAAATGTAATAAATTTCCTTAGAAATTGTATGCTGAAAAAATATACATATTTATATTTGTTTAAAAAATTGGTAAAAGTTACTATTTACAATATTTAATTTAAAAAAAAATTTCATTTTCTATTCCGATAAATAGCTTCCTTCAAAATTATTCATCTTCTAGCTTCTTTATTAACGGGTTTTGCAAATTTAAATGTGCCCAATTATCTCTAGAATGTTTATACCATGTCCTAATAAATTAGGAAGTATGAATTTTAGTATTTCATATAATTTAATTCTTACCTCTATTTTACTCTAAAATAGTTTTTTGCCGGTATGAATTTTAAAATGGTTTCGTAAAAAAGTCATTTCTGATGATGAATAATCGCAAAGTTCACAGTAAAATATAATCTGAAAGGTTCCCTCCATCTTATTTTTCTTTGAAATCCTTGGGAAATTAAAAAAACTTTCAATTTTCCTTTTCGTGCTTATTGTAAACTCGAACCACCACGACACTGTTAGCTGAAACTGTTAGTACTTGTAAATCGTACAAAAACTACGATGAATTAATTCTGAATACTTTTAACGTACCTAAGTAATATTTCAACCAGTTATTTGCATGATTTTACGATAATTCCGACTGTAAAAAAAGTGAGGTTAAAATAGTCAAATATTAATATTTAAATCATTTAAATTTGGTTTTATCTACTGCATTGAAACTTACCAGTAATATTCCTTATTAGTTTCTTCTTTGTGCTATATAAATTTTATAGCTAAGAAATTTCTCCTTTTTGAATTATTCGTTACGCTCAGTAAATTTCAATGTTAATTTTGCATTGTTTGGAACCCAAGATGGCGGACTGTGAGCTGCTGTGAGCTGCCACGTTTGCACTAATGGTGCGTATTGAACCGCCTTCCACAAGCATTTTAAACAACAAAAGTTTTTTCTTCTTCTTGATTTCATTAAATTTATTAAACATTATTGTAAATATTTATTAAAATAGACTTGCGATATCACAACACAAAACAGTCCGTATAAAAACAATTTTTAATAACTAATTTTTCTTGGTGTGCAAAATTGCGAAGCGCGTACAATCGTTTTCATTACACAGTGAACTAGTTAAAAAAAAGTAATCATGATTTAGACACAAAATAACGTAACAAAATAATAACAAAAAAAAACATTTAATTATTTCCATCCCCACCTTCGTTGCATATATTTAACGATGGTTCTGATTCGGCTCTCTTCTTAAGGCTACACTCCACTAAGGTTTGATCCAAATCTTTGGTTTCTTCTACAAATTCGCTGTTAATATTTGGTTCACTTCTAGTAAATATTTCTTCATGTTCTGGCACATCTTCGATTTGAATATCATCACCGTCAATTTTCAACAATTCCTCATTTAAACTGACGTTTTTCAAATCGACGGTGCTGTTGGAAAAAATCGCTGTTGAACCCAAACTTAAATCAGGAGGTGTGGTCAATTCCGCAATTTTAAAGCATTCGGTTGTACCCCCATTTGAATGTAAAAATTTGTTAGGCTGATCAGCAACAGGTTTTAAGGGACTCGTGGCAATATCTTTAAACAAGTCTTTAGGTATCCCAATTTTACTGCTTGCCGGTGTTACAGGACTAGAGGCACGATTCGCTGAAGGCGACTGAACTTGTGATTTCTCCAACTTGTGTTGGCTGATTAAGTTACAAGCTATACCTAAGATACTTATGCTATTAAGAACTCGAAATGAAACCAAGCAAAAGTATGCAACGATCGCGATTATCACTGAAGGTATGTCTTCTATGTGTACAGATTGCGATACCACACGAATCATAACAACGGCGAGAGGTAACGGAATAAAACCCATTCGTCTAGCAACTAAATCTGAGTGATCAGAAAACGCATGCTTTTGCCTCGTCTGTACCATATCATATGCAAGGCTAGTTCTGTAGTCCCTATACACATCTAACGGAAGTTCGTTAAATCTCGTTATAAATGCATGCTTAAGCCAATCGACAAATATTTCTGCAAGTAACACCATAAGACAGTCTGGAATTAAAACCCAAAAACGTTCCACTTTCCAAGAATATTCTTTCATTGTTTGCAATGTTACAACAAACAACAAGACTGCTAGATGGAATCTTTCGCGAACATCGCTGCACGAAACTTGAAATAAATTGTTTTTGTCAAACTTTTTGAAAACACTACCCTTCAGCTCCACAAACTAAATAAAGGAAAAAAGTTAACATGAACTTATATGGGACAACTTTTTTCAAAAACTTACGTTGTTAGACATCATTATGGTCAGAAGGGCCTTGTTATTAGAGTTGATTGCAACATTGAGAGTGGTTGCTTGAAATAGCACTAAAACGCTGTGAAGAACTGAGGATAAATTAAGGAAAAAGTTTCGTTTCAGATAATAAATTACAATATAACAGTTCAAATTCGGTTTCGGCTAGAATAAAATTTTTGGAAAACGAAGTTTTTGAAAAATAAACCAATCTCAATTTATGCGCATAACTTGATAACAAGAAATGATATCTCAAATCTGTTTGCACAGACTATGTAGATTCGAAAACTGGATCAGAGCATGTCAATTTTTACAAACAACTAAAAATAGCAAAATCTCAAATATGCCTCTTTTTTTTATGCAGAAAGACAGTTATGTAACATTTTTTCAGTCGTTTGTAGTAAAGGATCTCAAAAAATTCAAAAATGTGTCAAAAAACACGAAAACAATTTTTTGGACTTTTTTCACAATTAAATTCTACGAAAAAAACTTGATCTATTTAAAAAAAAATTATTTAATCATATTAGAATTTGAAAAATAATCTCAAAATTTCATATTTTAGAATGACCCTAAAGTATCATAAGATTTTGTAATTAATGTTTTACAAAACTAGCTATAAAAAACTCAGATGTTTTTTTGTTTGCAAAACATAATTACTGAACAATTAAGTAATTATGACTTATCACTGTCCCCAAACGCGAAAATTTGATAATAATCGGTAATGGCCTTCGATTTTCAGTTTTTCGATTTACTTTAAAATCAATTTGAAAAAATAATCTCAAAATTTCGTTACTTGGCCTAAAATATCCCAAATTCCAAAAATAAAATAATTCTTAAAATTTTTGTTTTTATCAAAAAATTAACTGCGAAAGTTTGAAAAAATTAGTAAGTAATTTCGATTTCCAATTTTTGATTTAAGTACCACTTTGAAATCAATTTGAAAAATAATAATCTCAAAATTTCATTGTTTATCCCAAAATATCTCTAGTAAAACAATAATTCTCAAAAATTTTGGTTTTTATCGAAGAATTAAATGTAAAAGTTTAAAAATAATCGGTAATGGCCGTTGGTTTTCAGTTTTAGATTTACTTTAAAATCTATTTGAAAAAATAATCTCAAAATTTCGTTACTCAGCCTAATGTCTCCCATTCCAAAAATAAAATAATTCTCAAATATTTTGCTTTTATCAAAAAATTAAATGTTAAAGTTTAAAAAAATTGGTAACTAACCTTGGTTTCCAATTTTAGATTTACTTTGATATCAATTTGAAAAAAAATCTCAAAATTTCATTTGATAAAATGAAAGTTTAAAAATAATCCGTAATATTCAGTTATCGATTTATTGTAAAATCAATTTGAAAAAATAATCTCAAAATTTCGTTACTGGGCCTAAAATATCCCAAATTCCAAAAATAAAACGATTCCTAAAATTTTTCTTTTTATCAAAAAATTAACTGTGAAAGTTTGAAAAAATTAGTAACTAATTTCGAATTCCAATTTTTGATTTAAGTACCACTTTGAAATCAATTTTAAAAATAATAATTGATGATAAACAATGATAAACAATGATGTTTATCCCAAAATATCTCTAGCAAAACAAAAATTCTCAAAAATTTTGGTTTTTATCAAAGAATTAAATGTAAATTTTAAAAATAATCGCTAATGGCCGTTGGTTTACAGTTTTAAATTTACTTTAAAATCTATTTGAAAAAATAATCTCAAAATTTCGTTACTTGGCCTAAATATCTCAAATTTCAAAATAAAATAATTCTCAAATATTTTGTTTATCAAAAAATTAAATGCTAAAGTTTAAAAACATTGGTAACTAACTTTGATTTCTAATTTTAGATTTACTTTGAAATCAATTTGAAAAAAAAATCTCAAAATTTCATTTGATAAAATGAAAAATGACCCAAAATATATTTAGTAAAACAATAATTCTCAAAAATTTTGCTTTTTATCAGAGAATTAAATGTAAAAGTTTAAAAATAATCTGTAATATTCAGTTATCGTTTTATTGTAAAATCAATTTAAAAAAATAATCTCAAAATTTTATTACTTGGCCTAAAAATATCGCTAATTCTAAAAAAATATTTAAATATGTTTAATATAACCCTTCAGAAATAAATGGTTGCAATGTTTTCTACAAAGTTTGTTATATAATAAAACAGTCGTATGCAAAATTTTAACTTTTTCGAAACATTTTTAATTTTTTTAAATTTTTAGATTACTCACTGACCACAAACTTATTTTAGTAGTTTAAAATAACTTAAATTAAAATAGTTTAAAATAGCAATTTAAAAAAATAGAAGAACATCTGATAAGTTTAGAAAAGCAAGAGCTTAGGTTATTTGTTATTTTATTGTTTTTTTTTTTTAAATTTTGTAGTCAATAGGCAATCCATACGGATACGTTTGATACATTTTTCATCTTTTCTCTATTTTTTAAATAAATTTGTGGTCAGTGAGTGAGCGGTCGGTAGAGGAAATCTCGTTAATCCATTCATGCGCGTCAGTTGTAAAAACAACATAACGAATAAAATCCAAAAATACTAATAGTAAAAACTTACATTTAATATCTTTTAGTGTATGAAAAGGCAAAAATTATTGAAAAATACATGAAGATAATGACAGTGACTGATTTTTCCAGAAAAATATGGAGTAGCTAAATCAACAAATTGTGCTGTTATCTGTTAACAACAAGAAAGTAAAATTCTTAGTCCAAGTTTAAAAACACATGAAAACCTAATAATAATTCCCAAATTCCCACATATGAGTAGAATATTAATTTGAATCCACCTTTGGATTTTTGTGTTCACAATATCGAGTTTCTACTGTAATTAACAGCACAATCTTGACTTGTTCAAAATACTGAATTTTAAGCTAGGAGAGAGACGCCTTAAGACTGTTTAAAAAATGAATAAGAAAATGCTATAAATTTACAAGAAAAATTATTCATTTTAACTGTTAAAGTTATGAATTTCTCAATGATTTCATTTCATCAAATTTCAATTTATTATTTCAAATATTCAAAAGTAATGGCAAACCACCAAATTTTCAAAATAAATAAACATTAACAAATTTTAATGAGGTACCAAAAATTAACTTGTGGAAATTATAAAATCAATTTTTTAAATGAATTACAAGTTATCAGTTATAAAATTATGAATGAATGTACCTATATAAAGCTCTGAAGAGCTCAAATGAAAGCAAAACAATTGTCATAGTTCGTTCACATTCATTAATTATTATTTTCATAACTGATAACTTAAAATTCGTTTATCATAATCAGCAAGCTGTTGAATTGCTTAGAGATAAGGTTAGTTTTGAATTAAATGATCTAATTTTTTATAGGTACATTTTGCAATAAAAAGAAAAATCAATTAAAAATGCATACCTAAGTATAATTAGATTGGGACAATTAGGGATTTTGAGAAGCTTATTTTTCAAAAAGAAAGTTTTCTGTCCCCTGGAAACACAGAAAGGGGTACAAAATTATCTTTACCTACCACCAATTCACCCATAAAATTTTTAAGATTTCAATTTTGCAAATGTGCTGTAATACCCCACTGTATCCATTGATCTTTGATCACCAGTGAAATTAGTTTGACATTGTAATTTCATTGTAAAATTTGCATTAAAAAGGATACACACATAACAAATGGCAAAAAATAAGTGCGGTATAACACCAAAATGCTCCCTCCTCCTATCCTTGGGTTCAGTAGCTGTCCAAAGTAAGGCGTCGATTGTATCTTGTCCAAAAGCAGAAAAGAGGCGATCAGCCACCTCGAGCATATTATAAAATATATACAACTTAATTACAGATTGGCTTTTGACTAAATGGTACATCATATTGGTATCCATATAAAGCATTATAAAACTGCAAGCTATCACAAGTGTTCCTTTAAGTAAATCACATATTTCTGCAGAATTTAAAAGTTTTTTGTCACGTTTTAAAAATCTAAAAGTTCCAAGTTCAGTTTTTCGTTTTCGTCCCCAGCAAATCACTTACCCAAAACATTTGGCAAATGGTCTGGTAACTAAAGCCCACAAAGCTAATATAAAGCGCAACGGTAAGAACGTATACACAAATAGGAATGAGTCACTGCATTGCATGCAGCCATAAAACATAAACTTTTCCACTTCGCGTGGTATTCGTAGGAAAGAATAAACTTTTTCCCTCCTCGCAGAATATCTCTCTTCATCGTGTTCTAACTCATAGCCTCTTGTCAGTTCCACGTACAGAAAAGAAAATAAAGACGTAGAATTATCTGTAAAGGGCATAATTTCAAAATTTGCTCAAAATATTGTTTAAAAAAACCTAACCTCTTTTGGAGTGATTATCGACATCGTCGTTTCCTTGCGGCTCATTTCTACTCAAATCGTCTATTTTATTGTCGTTGAATAAAACTTTAGACCTAAATCGAAGTTTTTTCTCAATCTGAGGACTTTTCTCGTTCGATTGGGATGACATTTCATGTTATGTTGATAAAAACTTCATATCGACGACACCTGCAAACTCCGAGACATAAAAAACGAAAATCACCAAATGTTACAGCTGATTTTATGACGGTTGCGTACAAAACTAAACCAAAATCCATGGGCGTTCTTGCGCTGGGGTTTTGAGTTCTGGATTATTTGAGACCCTCAAGTTTTTTGGTGCCAATAAATTTGTCAATTTTACGAATCTTCTGTAAGCTAGCATGTAATAAAAACCTTGATTTTTATTTTCAAAATTTAAATTTTTGAAACTTTACTGACAGTTTGAAAACCACTGATACATCAAATGTCAGACTGGCATAAATCAGATTTTTAGGTTAATTTTTGAACCGTCAAAATAATTACACACGTAATTTTGACTTAAATCTCTCAAATGTAACAAACAGTGAGGAAATTTACGGTTCACATAATCATGTAATATAGTAATTGGACACCCAAAACGCAAAAATGGAGTCGAGCAATAAACGTAAGGTGATAATTATCGGTGGCGGAATGGCCGGTTTGGCAGCTGCATATCACTTAAGCAAAAACGGATTTAAGGATTTCATCCTGCTCGAGGCGAGAAACCGTGTCGGTGGCCGAATTGTACAGATTAATCTGTGCAACCAGCCGATCGAGCTGGGTGCAAATTGGATCCACGGTGTGTTAGGCAATCCTGTCTTTGAGTTAGCTATGCAAAACGGTTTAGTAGATATTATGAACGTACCAAAGCCTCATCGTGTTATAGCTGCTACGGAACAAGGCAAGCAGGTTCCATTTAAAATTTTGTATGAAATTTATGAAGCTTATTTATGTTTTTTACGAAGATGTGAAGAGTATTTTATTTCTCAGTATTCGCCTCCTGAAGGGATTTACAGTGTGGGAGATCATATTGGTTTAGAAATTAATTTGTATTTGGATCAAATTAAGGATGCAAACGAACGTTACTTAAGGAAGTTGGTGTTTGATTGTTTACTGAAACGGGAGACTTGCATAAGTGGTTGTGACGATATGAGCGAGATTGATTTGTTGGAGTTGGGAAGTTACACGGAACTGCAAGGTGGAAATGTTACTTTACCGGACGGTTATAGTTCAATTTTAGAACCTCTGTTATGGGAGATTTTACCGGAAAATATAGTGAAAGAGTGTCCGGTGAAGAAAATCGTTTGGAGCAAAAACAACTTTGTTGAGAGTGAATCGGATGATTCGGATACCACTGTAATAGAAGAACCTTTAAGTCGAACAGATGAGAGTCGAGAATCGAGTTGTGAGAAGGATGCACCTCCCCACGAGGTTGAAGTTATTTGTGAGAATGGTGATAGGTTTTATGCGGATCATGTGATATGTACGATACCTTTAGGTGTTCTAAAGTCAAGTGCTAAAAGTTTATTTGAACCTAAGTTACCGAAATACAAATTAAGAGCCATCGATAGTTTACTATTTGGCACTGTAGATAAAATTATATTAGAATACGATAGACCATTTTTAAATCCAAATATAACTGAAGTGATGTTGTTGTGGGAAAGTGATGCTCCAACGGACGGTGCTGGATTGAGTGAAACGTGGTTTAAAAAAATTTATTCTTTCACAAAAATATCGGATACGCTGCTACTGGGTTGGATATCCGGGAAGGAGGCGGAATATATGGAGACTTTATCCAATGAGGTTGTGATCAACACGTGTACCAATCTTTTAAGAAAATTTTTAAATGATCCCTACATTCCCAAACCAAAAAGTTGTGTATGGTAAGAAACTTTTTTGTTTTTGTTGAAAATTTAATTTAAATGGCTGAACATGGGGATCTCTCTGCTAAAGTAACTAAGTATCAGTGTACCATGGTGGTCACTTAAAACCCAAATTACATTTTTTGTAATGAGTTTTTTGGGCGGGGACTAAAAACTTTTCATTAAGGGAAGTAAACCACAAAAAAAACTTTTTAACAAAAAATTAATCCGACCTCAAAAAGGAAACTAACAAGCATAAAATAAATATATTACATTTTGAGTCTTAATAAGTAATGTAAGTAACTAAGTTTGAGTCGGTGCAGAGTGGGTGACTTTTGTTTTGATAATTTTTTTAAAGTAATTTAGTAATTGTTGATTTTTTGCACCGACTCAAAATTAGTTACTTACATTACTTATTAAGACTCAAAATGTAATATATTTATTTTATGCTTTTTAGTTTCCTTTTTGAGGTCGGTTTAATTTTTGTTAAAAAGTTTTTTATTTTTTAATTTTTAGTGATTAAAATCTACTAATTACTACCTTAATTAATTAATTTGCTCGATATAAAGTTTTTCTCCACGCCAAGTTTCAACAGAATAGGTTAACAAGTGAAAAATCAATAAATGAAAAACAATCATTCCCTAATTTTTATCCTTACGGGTGCAATTTTCCCTTACGAAGGGAATTTTTTTGTGAAATTTAAATGGAACCACCATGGAGGTATACTCTATCGAATAAAAAAAAATTCATCAAAATCGGATCACTCTGTAAAAAGTTATGCCCGAACATACATTAAAAAAAAAACATACAAACAGACGAATTGAGAAACTCCTCCTTTTTTTGAAGCCGGTTTAAAAATAGAAAATTTTTCTGGTATAGCGAAATAGTAGTTTTCGTCACAAGGACGTAAAACGATCTCTTTACGTCTGGGTGGCGTAAACTGCTTTTCGTTCGGACGGGACCACCTCATTTTAATTTGTGACTGTGTGGAAGTCGTCCCTGCACAGGCCGTAAACCACTCATTTTACGGCCGGAACAACGAAAAAATTATTTGCATGTTTTTAGGGACATTGTTTCAGTTTTTCTTTTTCAAGTCTACAGGAATTAAATTGAAAGGCTGAAATTTTGCACACGACTGTCTTTTTATTTATAACAAACTTTATAAAAAAATTGCTACCATAAAATCCGAAGGGCCATTTTAATTCGCGTTTTACATTACCGTTGGTGGCGCCACCGTCAATAACAACATTACGTCTTTCAGCAGTTCCAATTATTTCGTGTGGTGGCGTTTAGTTAATGTAAACAAAAGAAAATGTTTGTTTATGGTGTTTATGTTGGTATTTACTATACGTTACAAACGAGTTTGAAATTATTCCGCGTGGAGGCGTTTTGTTAATGTAAAACGCGAATTGAAATTGTATGTTTAAAAAATGACAAAATCAAAATCTTGAGTGGTCAGGGGCGTTTCTAAGCGGTAAGCTAGGTAAGCGACGCATAAGTACGCTTCAGAATAGGATCTGCATTTGCATTACAGTTAAAAAATAATTTTAACTTTTTCATTACAACTTTGTGATTTGGGGTCAGCGCTGCCACAGTTAAAAAATAAAAGGTACTTCTTGGAAACTAAAACGGTACTAAATGATAGTAAAAGGTACCGAAGTTAAAATTTTATCAATTTTACCGGCCAAAAGCTGGGGGGGGGCAAAGAAAGCGGCTGCTCCCCTGCCATCTTCCAGATCAGAGAAAGATTTTTTAAGGAAAATAAACAACGCAATACTTAATTTTATCTCATTTTTCAATGAGATATAGGTATTTTATATAATTTTCAAAAATTGTTTCTATTTTGTAAAGTGTCTGAACCTTCTCCCCCAAAATTTAAAGAAACGGCGTGAAACCGGGGGGTCTGGGGGGTATGGAATACCCTCCAGCACAAGGAAATAACGAGAAGACTTTTCAAAATTGATAACGACACAAATTTAATTCCAAAGAAAACATTTTTTTCTTTATTATACCTGACCTCCCAGACACCCCGGTTTTTCGATTGTTTACTTTTAAAAATATCCTCTAGATCAGGACAAGATTTTTTCATGACCATAAACTACATAATACTTAATTTTATCTCATTTTAAAGTGCGATTTATAATTTTTAGGGCAGCTAAGCCCTTAGCTGATTTTGCACCTCAAATTTGTGCACCCTTGCCCTACGCCACCTCACCTTTGCCATGCTTTAGTTACTCTTCTGATATTAATATACATTTTGTTCGGTTGAATATGGGAAGCCCTGATTGTTATATTCATCATTAACCCTCCCGAATAAAATTTGAAGTAATAACTATAAATTGTGGAAATTCTCAATTTGTAGCAAATATTTGTAGAAATTATAGTAATTAGTAGTAGGTACAATTACTAGTCATTATTTACTACAAAGTTTGCCTGCAAAACTTTAATGGAAGATCACTACAAATATCTGATCCTTATCCAACTACAAATTGTAGTACAAATTTGTGGTAACATAGGAATCGACTGTTGCAGCATTCTGAAAAATTTCACTTTGCTTTTGCTGTTGGAAGTGGCGATGGCTTAGTAGTTCCATATCAACTAAATTTCTACCCGTGCTTCTATATACAGGTTATTTCCTATTTATTGTAACTCGGCAAGATATAGTGTCAAAATGTCGACTGCAAAGACTGTAGAATTTTCACAGACCCAAGCACCTACGATATTTTTGATAAAACACCTGGCATCCCATAGAAAAGCGCTTATGGAGCTTCCTTTCTTCTCTACCCCATTTGACATTCTTTGCAATTTAAAAAGAATCAGTTAATTTTAAATCATGTCATTCAGAGCAGTACAATTTTTTGTTCTTTGGGTCCAGCTATGGGCAAAAACCAATAGTCAACAAAAAGTTCTTACTGACTGATTGAAACATTAAGTAGTTGAAGCACCAGAGCGGTGGCGAACTCGTGGGCGATCATTCATGTTTGATGATTTTATGAATGATCGCCAACGAGTTCGCCACCGCTTTGGTGTGTCAACTACTTTAAAAATCGAAATTGTTTCACTTGCAAGAAAAGTGGCCAAACTTTTAGATGTAGGGGCGACTTTTTGGTGAAAGTGTACCTGCGGACGAATATGTTTATTATAAATTACAAATTATTGACTTTTTTTAGTTTATTTCTTTTTAGAAATTGATGACTTTGTTTAGATTTTAGAAGATGTGTATTTTTGTAAGCAATTTGCATTTTCATATATGCACTTCTTGCACTATGCACTAGTTGGTGTTTTAATTTATTAAATTACTAAATGAAAGGTCCGTCCACGGACGGGGATTTCAAGCCATGACAACCAAATCTATATCAACTCAACTTGTTGACTTTTTTTTTACTTTAGGTTTGTATATACGAAGAATCAATCAGAATTTTTAATGAGTGTCACTCAATCAAAGGTTTCGTAATATTATAGTTTTTATTACTATAAAAAAACCTTCTACTAGTCAAATCGTAGCTGTGTATATCGTCGCTGTTTTGTATTAAGGGCGAATTAACCAAATGACAAACTTTACAGGAGAAGCGTTTATGACTTATCACATTATTGTGTGAGTTATCTATTAGCTATTTAAAATTTGTACACTGTTAATTTTAAAGCCTATGGGTATTAGTTACTATAAAATATAAAATTAATGCTTCAGATTATTTGTGCAAAGAGAAAAATACGTGTATATGGATAATCGCCCTTTATACATCTTAAACTTGGACTCCTGTAATGTTCGCCCTTATATTAGGTGAATTAAATAAAAAATCTTATTATTTATATTTATATAATAATGGACTAGATTATAAAATATTATAAATAAAGAGCTAGTTGCTATATAAGGGTATTTCACGTGAAATCAACACACTTTTTTTAATGATTATCTCAGATTTTGTTAAAATTTGGTATACGGGTAGAATTTATGGAGACTAACAAAAATACAAATTTTTATTTAAGTATCTCAAACGGTTTTCAAAATATCGCTATGTAAAATTTTCTAAAGTAGGCTGCTGGTTTATTTTCAAATTATCATAGCTGCTCTCCTAATTAAGCTAGAGAGGCGGGAATACTGTCATTTTACTCAGTTTTTTCTGCCCTTTCCAAAAATATACACCACAACATGTTTTCTTGTAAAACTACTTTTTAAAAGCTTTTATTTAACTTGGGAAGACCGTTGTCCGTCGTCCGTGTGGGTCGACCGCTTTGAGGCCATTTTTAAGCAACTTCCCGACGTCCTAGAGATCTGAAATTTGGTATACAGCTTTCACCTGCAGAGCATTTTCATATTTTAATTTTGTTTTTCTAAAATTCTGAAAAATAAGCGAAAAATCGGGAAAAAACTGAAAACCATTAAGCGCATGCGTCGATGCGCATTGGACAATTTTATCATACAGGGTGGAAAGTAACTTAGAATTCTAAATCTCATTTTTAAGGACCGCATTCAGGGTAAAGTTTTTCGTCGTAATGATTTATACAGGGTGAAGTATCAAACATCTAAAACACATAAATAAAGAAATCTGATAGGATGAACCTATATTAGTTAAAATACATAAGCTGTATTTGAAAAGATATGACTAAAAAATTAGAAAATAAAAAATTAAATAAAAAATTAAAAATTTTTAAAAAAAACCTTTTATTTAAAATTACAAAAGTGCACTAAAAAGTAGAAAATAATTTTAATAAAAGCAAACAAAGCTTCGTGAAAACATCAATATAAAAGCGTGGGGTTATGAATTTTGTACACCAATAGTTAGCCTGCTTATCCACCTATAAACAGCCCCACGCTTTTATATTGATGTTTTCACGAAGCTTTGTTTGCTTTTATTAAAATTATTTTCTACTTTTTAGTGCACTTTTGTAATTTTAAATAAAAGGTTTTTTTTTTAAATTTTTTATTTTTAAAACTCAAATCAAAATTTTGATTTTCTGAAAAAGTACATCACCAAAAAATTTCAAAAAAATCCTGTGAATAGTCTGTACTTCTGTTAAGTGATTTCCAAAATTTAAAAGTGGGACAATAATGGCTTCATAGTTAAAAATATTTTTAAGTACAAGATAGTTCGCAAATATTTCACTATTTTGCGTAGTATTATTAATGTAATGGGCTTAATAAATTGATTATTTCAAATATGTTCTCTAG
The DNA here is from genome assembly GCA_905340355.1 of Rhagonycha fulva. Classification (NCBI taxonomy): domain Eukaryota; kingdom Metazoa; phylum Arthropoda; class Insecta; order Coleoptera; family Cantharidae; genus Rhagonycha; species Rhagonycha fulva. The sequence goes on from HG996556.1 coordinate 46,602,931, forward strand.
CAAATTTCTCATCTTCTACTAATGTTTTAATGATTGATTGCTGTCGTCCTGGCTTATGCAATTGCACCAATAGGTTTCAAAATATGTTAAACAAAAGAAGAATAAGAAAATTGTATACAGGACCAATATCTTGCGTTTTTTACGATATCGATGATATACTAAATGAATATGACTATCATACCAAAAGTTATGGAGCGATATTAAAAGTAATTTCAGTGCGGAAAAGTAATTTCTTTTCCACACTAGTGCGGAAAAGTAGTGCTTTTCCAAACTCAATTGGATATCACAAAGTACCACTTTTCGAAACAGAATTAGGCAAAATCTATTGAATGGACTTTTATTACTTTTTCTTCATAAAAAATAAATTACAGTTATATATTTTAAATAATAATCTGAGATATATTGCCACCGTGGGTTTTAAACAAGGCAATTTTATTATGCACTAAAAATTTAAGAACTTGATCATAATTTTTCGTAGCGTAGGTAACTACAATTATACATAATGCTACTATGTATGGGTGTTTCTCGGACAATGCCAATTTTAAATTAGAATCAATAAAAGATAGAAGTAGTGGATAATGCCAAACGGTTCTAACCCGTACCTGCATTTTTATTGCTTATACCGATAAATTAGAAATAGATTTTTCAGACCAATTTTGACACTGAAAATGAATTTCATAACGAAATTATTTTCTAATAATCAAAATAAGATCTTCTCATTATTTTTTCTTGACCCATGGTATGCAGTCAAATAAATTATTCTTGCATATAATGATAATAGGCCAATTGTTTATCGGTACGTTGGCCATAATGTGATTTAACTCCACGTTGCATAATTTCGCTTACTTAAAAACACAAATAGCGATTAAACCAGTCAGAATCGTTAATCACCGAGCGTCAAATTTAGGTAACTAAGAGAAAACGAAAAATTTATCGGATTATCTGCTATCTACCAATTTACAAATTTCATTTTATAAGTAGGTTTTATTTGAAAAATTAGTAGAAAAGTTGAATCGAGAGAGAGAAACAGGGCAATAGAATTAGAATTAAAAAAATACAAAAATACAAAATGGCCGAATCCGGATATAAATACAGTAACAACCGCAACAATACTAGCGATAGAAAAGATTTGGAAAGAAATGGTCAATTCCAAAATAATAACAACAATAATAACTACAACAGAGACACATACCAAAACAATAACCGGAACAAAGAACGCAATTTGCCCCAAAGATCACCATTAAATAGTAATCAACCTATTCAACATCGAAACGGTAATAACTGCAATGGAAATGATCGTCCTGGCAATGGTTGCTCAAATAATACCAAGCAAGGTTACAATTTACCCCGTAATGACACATCTCAGAACAGAGAAAGGAATTTGAATCCAAAAAATGAAATGGTAAACCAACGCGCTCAAAACCGTACTGGAAATTTTTCGCGAAACACCGTCAGCGAAAATAACTTCCAGAACAGAGTTTGTAATTTGCCACAAAGACCCCTAAATGTACCTGAATCTAGCCAATATCGTAATGGTAATGATTACAACCATAACCAACACGATCGTAAAAATAATACTAAAGAAAATTATTTGCAGATGAATACTGAAACCCACAGACCTAATACAAATGGTTACCAAAATAATCAAAAAACTGTATCGGTATCCAATGCCCACTCGAATCAACATAGAAATGAATCAGGTAAAAATGAGCAATCTGCCCAAAATCGTGGCAATCACGGTTATCATCTTCGTGGTCAAAATGATCGTAGAGACTCCAGCATGAATAGAGACCGTAGCATCAATAGAGATTGTAGTCATTATCGTAATGATAATGACCGAAATGAACATTATCGTGATAACTCAAATTACAATAGTAATACTTATCATCAAAGAAGTAATGATTCGTCAAACCACAAACGTCGAAACGCGCCCGAAAGTTCTAAGAACATTGAGCTAAGAAACGACTTCCGCCAAGGAAACAAAAGGCGAAACGAAGCTGGCCGTCATAATAATCAAGATTGGACGGTTCCATTACCCAGAAATGAACGCATGGAACTTGCTTTATTTGGTTCCAAAAACAGAAGTGCTGGAATTAATATTTACAAATACGATGATATTCCAGTCAATGCCAAAGGAACAAACGTTCCCCCTCACATTAAAACTTTCGAAGATGTCAAGCTGACCGAAATAATTGGTAGTAACATAAAATTGGCAGGCTATGAAGTTCCAACGCCTGTGCAAAAGTACGCAATTCCTTTGGTTATAGCTAAACGAGATGTAATGGCATGCGTTCAAACTGGATCCGGAAAAACTGCCGCCTTTTTAATTCCAATTTTAAATCAAATCTATGAACAAGGACCGCCACAAAGCACAAGCGAAACTCGTAGTATTGGTACCAAGCACAAGCCAGTTGGTTTAGTTTTAGCTCCTACCCGCGAATTGGCAACTCAAATCTACGACGAAAGCAAGAAGTTTGCTTACCGTGCTCGGGTGAGACCATGTGTTGCATATGATGGAGCTAGCATCGCAGATCAGTTCAGGGATTTAGACAGAGGATGTCATTTTTTGGTAGCCACTCCTGATCGTTTAATCGAATTAATCGATCGTGGTAAAATTGGATTAGAGAATTGTCGATATGTAGTTCTTGACAAAGCTGATCGTATGCTCGAGATGGGTTTCGAACAACAAATTCAAAAAATTATGCAGAATGAAAAAATGCCCAAAATCGGAGACCGTCAAACCCTTATGTTCTCTGCCACCTTTCCATCCCACATCCAAAGGTTTGCACAAGAGTTTTTGGATAATTTTATCTTTTTAACCGTGGGTAGTGTAGGATCCATTTCTAAAAATATCACCCAGACTGTTGTTTGGATCGATGAGCGTGACAAGAATTCGCGTTTACTTGAAATTTTTGATAGTGGAAATAAGAAACCTTCGGCGGAATTTCTGACGCTTGTGTTTGTCGAATCTAAGAGACGTGCTGATGATTTGCAAAAGTTTTTGTATGATAAAGGTTTTTCCGTGTCATCTATTCATGGTGATCGTTCGCAAAGAGAACCCGAAGAAACTTTGAGGCAATTTAGGTCTGGTAGAAATCCAATTCTCGTTGCTACCGCTGTTGCTTCCAGAGGCATTGACATTCCTAATGTTAAACATGTGATTAATTACGATCTGCCTTCTGATATTGACGAATACCTTCATAGAATTGGACGTGCTGGAAATGTAGGCATATCTACATCATTTTTCACCCAAAAAAATAACAGTTTGAAGGACGCTATGGCCAAAGTTTTAGGTGAAGCCAAACAAGACGCTCCTTCTTTTTTGAGATATCGGTTTGCTTTTATGAGAAATAGTCTTAAATGAGTTTGATCCTCGTATTGAACTATAGAGTTTTAAAAAATTTTAAAAGTAGCAAAATAATTTTTTTGTGTTATCTGAAATTTTAAATTAAAAATAAAAATCATTAAAAAAAAATATAAAAACTCTTTTTTACTGTCCACCTTCTTCTTTCTTCTTGGTGAACTTAAAAGAACGAGTGCCTGGTCCATCGATCGTGCGCCATTTTGAATACGAATACGTAATAGCTATTTTCGATACTAGTTAGGAAAACTAAGATTTTTCCATTCGAGCCTGAGTTTTGCGCACGAGGCCGAAGGCCGAGTTCGTGAACATAAAGCCGAGAATGGAGAAATAGTTTTCCGCTAGTATCGAACAATAGTTTGTCTAATGATGTTTCGAAAAGAACCAATTCCCGATTTTTCGCATATATAATGTAATAGCTCTGAAATAACTATCGACAGATGGCGTGAAGGTTGCAAGTCTTTGGTCGAGTTTGTCTCTTTGGTATCGATGAATTGAAGTTTATCATGAAGTTTATCGTAAAAAGTGTGTAAAAAGTTATAGAGAGAACGGGTTAGGTTAGGTTTTTAATTTATGTGATTCTTCAAATCATGAAGTTTATCGTAAAAAGTGTGTAAAAAGTTATAGAGAGAACAGGTTAGGTTAGGTTAGGTTTTTAATTTATGCTTACTACTCTACTCCGTCCGAGTAATATCAACAACTTTTCGTAATTTTGGGAATAATATCCGACAAAATTCACGATCTCAGATAACTATCGATAGATGGCGTGAAGGTTGCAAGTCATTTGTCATGTTATTAATAACCTAAGCGATAAACATGTGTTCACCCGAACGGATGAACCCGTTCGGGCGCACACTTGTGTTAGAGTGCGGAGTAATTTCCGTGCTGAAAAATAAAATAATAAAACTAGTGCGGGAAAGTAGTGCTTTTCCAAATTCAATTGGATATCACAAAGTACCACTTTTCGAAACAGAATTAGACAAAAAAAATATTTAAACTTAGCTTCTACAAAATTTTTCATTTTTTCGTAGAAAATCATTGATTTTTCAAATTTCGACTCTTGATTTTTTTATTTCAAAAAAAATTCTGATTTATTCCGCGTATAACAACGCAAACCCCATAATGGGCCCACATTTCTTTCTATTTCTTTTGTTTAATTGAAAAATATTATTTGCGTAAAAATAAAACAAAATATTTTTTAATTAAACAAAAAAAATAGAAAAAAATTTCGGCCCATTATGGGGTTTGCGTTGTTATACGCGGAATAAATCAGAGTTGTTTTTTAAATAAAAAAATCAAAAGTGGAAAAATTTGATAAATTAATGATTTTCTCCGAAAAAATAAAAAAATTTGTAGAATCCAAGTTTGAATATTTATTTTGTATTTTTTCCTGAAAAGACTAATAAAAACAAAAAAAAGAACGTCTTGATTAGTCAAATTTTGAAAAAGTTACGATCGTTTGAAGAAAAAAAACACTAAAAATTCTTAACTTTGTACACAATTTTGAAAAAATTTACAGAACTGTTTTTGATGGGATAGTATAATACGTAAAATCAGTTGTGTAATTTTTTTTAAAATTTTTTACAAAGTTAAAATTTCAGAAAAGCTGATGTTTTTTTTCTTCAAACAATTGTAACTATTTCAAAACTTGACTAATCAAAACGTTCTTTTTTTTGTTTTTGTTCGTCTTTAAACGTACTTTTCAGGAAAAAATACAAAAAAAATATTCAAACTTGGATTCTACAAATTTTTTTATTTTTTCAGAGAAAATCATTGATTTTTCAAATTTGTCCACTTTTGATTTTTGATTTTTTTATTTCAAAAGAAACTCTTATTTATTTCTCGTATAACAACGCAAACCCCATAATGGGCCCACATTTCTTTCTATTTTTTTGTTTAATTAAAAAATATTTTGTTTTATTTTTACGCAAATAATATTTTTTAATTAAGAGGGGCATTTTTTTCAGGGCCCTTTTAATTTAATCAACAGATGGCGCCTACTTAAATATTTTTATAAAATAAGAGAAATTTGCTATATTTAAAATATAGCAAATTCGTTGAGATAATACTATTCTATAAACAATATTCTTGATCTTAAGCTAATTTGAGTTCGTATTGAGTATGTCAAAACACACTAAAAAAGATAATTAAACTTTAATTATGAATTGTGTTTTTATAAATAAATATTACGAACTCAAAATAGCTTAAGATCAAGAATATTGTTTATAGAATGGTATTATCTCAACGAATTTGCAATATTTTAAATATAGCAAATTCCTCTTATTTTATAAAAATATTTAAGTAGGCGCCATCTGTTGATTAAATTAAAAAGGCCCTGAAAAAAATGCCCCTCTTAAACAAAAGCAATAGAAAGAAATGTCGGCCCATTATGGGGTTTGCGTTGTTACACGCGGAATAAATCAACTTTTTTTTTAAATAAAAAAAGCAAAAATCAAAATTGTCGAAATTTGAAAAATTAATGATTTTCTCCAAAAAAATGAAAAATTTTGTAGAATCCAAGTTGGAATATTTTTTTTGTATTTTTTCCTGAAAAGTACGTTTAAAGACAAACTAAAACAAAAAAAACGTTCCGATTAGTCAATTTTTGACATAGTTACGATCGTTTGAAGAAAAACAACATCAGTTTTTCTAAAAATTCGTAACTCTTTTTGGGTTGAATAAACAATTTTGAAAAAATTCACAGAACTGTTTTTGGCGAGGTAGTATAATATGTAAAAATTTCAGGAAAATCAAAAGGGGTCGGGTTCAAAAGTGGTCGATTTGGTGTGGAATGCCCCACCTACATATTTCTAATATTTAATATGCAACGATAGTACTTTGTTGTTACCTATTAAATTCAATTATCTGTAATTAGAAAATAAACAATGAACAAAAATGTGGGATAATCGCCCTTACATCACAAAAATTTTATCAAGTCTAGTATAACAATTTGATGAAAAGGCGAATATCCTACATTCGCCTTTAATACGTAACCACTTTTAGATATTCGCCGTTACGCCATCGTCATATTGGCCTTACCTGTGAAAATAAAAATCTGATATTTTCACATAACAATATTGAATATTATTTTTTCATTAAAATCTCATTTTCGTAAAAATGGCTTATTCGCCCTTAATACAAAACAGCGACGATATGTATTATTTTATTCATTAGTAATTTCCATGTTGAGCCACTTAAAACTTAAAAAAATGTAATCCTTGTTTGTAAAAAATTTTACAGTACAAATTGGGCGAGTCAACCATACACAAAAGGCTCCTACACGGCTATACAGGTGGGTGCATCACAAATTGACATCGAATATTTGGCTCAACCATTATACAATAAGGAAAATCAAGCAAAGGTAGTGTTTAATTAAAAAAATTTGTAATTATAACTAATTTTGTTTACATTTTTAGCCGGTGGTGTTGTTTGCTGGTGAACACACACACAGCAATTTTTACTCTACTGTACACGGAGCCTATTTAACTGGGAGAACGGCGGTACAAGTTTTACTATCAGCGGATTCCCCGCAGGAAACTGTTTTAAATTGTGAAGACATAAGTGATCTAAGTACTTGGATACAGGGCATCAGTCTTGAATAAAGAATATCTAAATTTTGTTATAAATATTGAAATTTTTTAACTTACGGCAGCTAAAATTTTAATTAAGCCGTGTTTACTTGTAAGGATGCCAAGGGAAGTCCCTAGATCAATTTATAGTCAAAATTTTTCCTGAGAAAATCAAAATATTTCAACCATAGAAACTGCAAAAATGACAAGTGAGGTGTTCAAGTTGCTCAAATAATTTTCCGAATTTTGGGGTAGGAAAATATTATTGTGTAGCAAAAGTAAAAAAAAACTTTGAAAAAGACTAGGGGATGATTAGCAAAGTGTAACTTTCAAAATCATTTTAAAAACGTTAATCGCAAGTCACCCATGAGATTTTTTTTATTATTTTTGTGAATTTTTCACAAGTAAAAATTCTGAAAAACAAAATTATTTTTGCTAATACCTAACTCATTTACAATTTTTATTTTTAAAAATTCGAAAAATGATGGGTAAATTCACGCACAAGCGTACATCCTGTAAGTAACCATTAACTAAAATTTTACTCGCCCACAAAACACATCAAATGTGCAAGATATTTAAGTATGTAAACAAAAATAGAAAACTGGAGTAGTGGCCAATTTAGGCCTAAAGTTTTTATTTCTATACAAAAGTGCTCTTTATTTTGTGCATTACTTTTGTATGCTTGTCTAGTCATTTTAAATTAATAAAATTTTAATCTTAAATCCTCTTTAATTATCACAAAAACAAGACAAATTTATTTATCCATTCCTGGAACTCGATACAAGAACTCTCCATCATCATCATAATAACAGTCATTTATTTTATAAGTGGCACCTGGTTTATATAACGACTTCGGTATTCTGATTTGTTCTGGGTAAGTTTCTAACACTGTAACTTTTTTTTTAACTACTTTACTCACTTCACTACTATAATATTTGGTGTCATTAAAACTTCGAAGTGCTGCACCTGGTTTTCCTTCAATTTCAAAGTCGCCTTCTGTAATTTCTAAATCTTTCGGCTTCTTTTCCAAATTTTTCAGCATAAACTCTTCGTTCGGTTCAATGCTTCCCTTTTCAGATTTTCTCGCCAACTTCTCAGTGAATTTACTCAAAGTCGTATGTTTTCTGTTATTTTTTGTAGGATTTTCAACGTACGAATCTTGTTGAAGTTTAACATCTTGGCTACTTTTATTAACATTCATAGGTTCCGCTGTATCACTTTTGTTATCCTTATGATAACTTCTGATAATATCTAAAAATTCTGTTGACTTTGTTTTGGGTAGTTCCCGACCGATCCTATCATTTGCAAGAGCAACAAAAGATTCGGTAGACGTTGAAGTTGACTTCCTCCCTGAAAATTTTCGTAAGTGTTCTACCAGATCCGGTGACAGATCTCTCATCTTTCCTTCATTGAACAGTTTCCAGTTTTCTTCCACAGATTTGTCGTGATTGATTATTTTATGTTGTGCCGTTTTGTTCCACGTCCCTTTTATTATTTTCTGTAAACATTTTAAAAAGTCACTTATCCTTAAGGGTGCGATTTTAAAGATTATTACAAAACTTCATTTATAGCTTAAAATTGGTTTTGAAAACGGATTAACAAAGAGGTTATGAGTGGGGCCAGTAACCTCCGTTTAAACTACTACAATTAATACTTACAACAACCACATGAGGTAACACAGGAAAACCTTCAGACAGCCGTTCTATTGTCCACTCCTCCGGATTTGTTCTGTGCAAGTGACGTATTTGTTCCTTATCAGACCAACTTAAAAAATTGGGTAACTTTTCTTTAAAATATCTTTGTCGTACAATGAGGTGCTTTAAGTGTTCTTTATGTACGGCTTTTTCCTTTATATCTTCATCGTACGCTGATCCAACGTTCATAAAATTTGCTTCTAAATCAAAGTCGTGATCGTCGAGCTCCTTAAATTCTTCTTTGTCTTCAACCAAAGTTTTACGTGCAGCTATTCCTGGATCACCTCTATTTTTGAACTTGCGTCCATAATGAGCACAACTTCCTTCACCACTTAAAACTTTACAACTGTTAAATTGTTTAAATAAAATCCGTACACTTCTCGAACTGAACATTTTTAACAACTAAATTGTTATTTTCATTTTATGTGAAACTTTTTAAAAAGTTAGGTTATGTTACGACTTATGAATGTAACTTCCGATTTTGCTCGGTAGATGGTGGATGCGATAAAAATATCAGGCGAGAAAATATTTTTTTGAATGAATGAAAAATTTCGATTTCTTGCGCTAATTCCATACATAAAATTTTAGTAAATATCAAAGAGTAGGTCATTAATCCGATAGTCCATAAATATTGAAATATGAAACATGGCAATGATCGTAATACAAAGAATTGTTGCATTTTTAATTATTAAATCAATTTCCACTTAATTACTTTTTCTGAATTCTCGTTATCGACTAAATATTAAATAATATAGCAATCTAATTTTTGTAGTAAATCGGAAAACTTCTCCATTAAGAATTAAATGGATGGTCAACTAAATTTACCTACTTACTTAAGTTAAAAATGTTTATTTTGCTTATAAAAATATTATTGATGGGTTATCCACACGCGATAAAAATTAAATTTATGAAAGAACACGCGATTTATTCGATTATGATGAAGGAGGAGGTTCGGATAAAAAATTAACAACTGAAATAAGCAAACCTGGAAGGTTACCGTTTAATGGACGAGTTCGTGTACAAAGATTGAGCCGAAGGCGAATTTTGTAGCTTACGAATTCAGTAAAAGTCTTGAATTGTTCAAGCTACCTTTAAAAGAGAAAGTTATTATCATATATCTCAAAACTTAATATTTTTGAGTTGCAACCCCGTATGAGCAGGGTGTCTATTTCAATAATACTTTTCACTTCAACTACTTCCAAAATAGAAGGAACAATAAATATGTACTTTTAAGGTTTTTAAATATCACCCCCTCTCATATCTCTCGACCCTTTCTAATATTATGCAAATTTTTTACCCAAAATGTCAAAATATGCCTTTCCGATTTGTTCTCCAATTATTGCAAAACGTATCTATTTTGTAAAACCAACTCATTTTTTATTATGAATATTTTCAATCAATAAATCAAACGAAAGCTATGTAATGCTGTCGCTAGACGCAAAAAAAATTAAAATCGATGATTCATTTTCAAGTTATTATTTTATTGTTACAAAAAAAATTTCAGTTATAGAATTTTTTGTGATAAGGAAACGTAAATTAATTACTTCTACCAGAAAGTGCAGAGGAGCCATCTATCGAATTAAACCTTTCTCAGAATATTTGTGACATACTTTAGTACGTGGTGGTTTCCCTTATGTTTAAATTTTCTTTAAGAACGATTTTTGAAGTTCTTGTCTTGCTCATTCTATATAAGGGTTCATAAAACTGTGTAAATCCTTCTCCCCCTACATAACGTAAGATTTTTGAAACTTTCAACTAATTTTGAAAATTTTCGACATTGCTTATCCTGGTTCATCAAATCTGGAGACTACAACTTCAGATCCAGTACGGAGACTCCACTACGGGAGCCCACGACCAAAACCATGTATCATCATTTTACAGCCAAAACCGTATAAAATCGTTAAAACAGATGATCCTGAATTCAACTAAGTGGGCAGTAACGGCCAAAAACGTTACAGGTTTGCCGGGATCCATTTCTACTATGTCAAAAAAATAGGCAGATGGTATTCCGACAATACGTCTGATATTAAAAATGTACATAGATTTTGTCATTTTATTACAAAAATTTTTGTTTTCAGACATCTTGTGCGTAGCATTTGCCCAAAGTGCATTTTCAAAAATGTCAATAAAGTCGATTCATTGCAACACATGCGCATTTTGCTCGAGTAAAAAAAAGTTGTCTAATTGGTAAGATACTGTACTACATTTGTCTGATATCAAAACGGTTGGAAAATTGAAGGTGCTTTGATTTTCTTGTAAAAAATGATATTTCGCATTAATTGACCAAAATCTACTAGTAAAACAAATTTTCAGACGGTTTGCTGTATTTCTTTTGTCTCATTGTTTGATTTTTTTAAATAGTTTTCCGGGTTTGCGGGACGCTATAGGCGTCTAAAAAATGTATTTTCGGTATCTTAGAATTTAGGTCTATCATTCAACTATATCAGAAGTATTGCTATGACACAGTTCGGTAAAATTTCTTAACATTTTTGAAAATGCGATTTGGTTTAAAAGGCAATCAAATCTTTCGATTTGGTACGATTTTGGCCGATTGCTATGAGTAAAAACTTTTTCGTTATTTCAGGTTATAAATGACCTCTTTATGTATCTGTTTTGAGACCTATAAAGGGGGTCTTTTCTCAAAAGGTCACCTCAAGGGGGACCAACCCGACCATAAAACTAACTTTTATAATGTCCTAGGACTTATAAAACTTAACTTTATAAGGTCCTAGGACTTATAAAAACAGTCCTTGTTGGGGTACCTGCCCGAACGGGTTCATCCGTTCATTGAAGACTTGAAGAGTAAGGTTGCGGGCTTGCCCGCAACGTTACGTCGGATGATTTTTTTTTGAGGCGTACCTCTGAAAATTAGCGCGAAGCTAAGTCCTGGCTGTGTTAACCTGTGGGACCTACAGCTTTACGTGGAATCCAAACCACGGAGTCGGATAAATTTTGTGGCCGGGTTGGGGATCGAGCAAACAAAGCTTCGTGAAAACATCAATATAAAAGCGTGGGGTTATGAATTTTGTACATCAATAGTTAGCCTGCTTATCCACCTATAAACAGCCCCACGCTTTTATATTGATGTTTTCACGAAGCTTTGTTTGCTTTTATTAAAATTATTTTCTACTTTTTAGTGCACTTTTGTAATTTTAAATAAATGGTTTTTTTTTAAATTTTTAATTTTTTATTTTTAAAACTCAAAATCAAAATTTTGATTTTCTGAAAAAGTACATCACCAAAAAATTTCAAAAAAATCCTGTGGATAGTCTGTACTTCTGTTAAGTGATTTCCAAAATTTAAAAGTGGGACAATAATGGCTTCATAGTTAAAAATATTTTTAAGTACAAGATAGTTCGCAAATATTTCACTATTTTGCGTAGTATTATTAATGTAATGGGCTTAATAAATTGATTATTTCAAATATGTTCTCTAGCAAATTTCTCATCTTCTACTAATGTTTTAATGATTGATTGCTGTCGTCCTGGCTTATGCAATTGCACCAATAGGTTTCAAAATATGTTAAACAAAAAAAGAATAAGAAAATTGTATACAGGACCAATATCTTGCGTTTTTTACGATATCGATGATATACTAAATGAATATGACTATCATACCAAAAGTTATGGAGCGATATTAAAAGTAATTTCAGTGCGGAAAAGTAATTTCTTTTCCACACTAGTGCGGAAAAGTAATGCTTTTCCAAACTCAATTGGATATCACAAAGTACCACTTTTCGAAACAGAATTAGGCAAAATCTATTGAATGGACTTTTATTACTTTTTCTTCATAAAAAATAAATTACAGTTATATATTTTAAATAATAATCTGAGATATATTGCCACCGTGGGTTTTAAACAAGGCAATTTTATTATGCACTAAAAATTTAAGAACTTGATCATAATTTTTCGTAGCGTAGGTAACTACAATTATACATAATGCTACTATGTATGGGTGTTTCTCGGACAATGCCAATTTTAAATTAGAATCAATAAAAGATAGAAGTAGTGGATAATGCCAAACGGTTTTAACCCGTACCTGCATTTTTATTGCTTATACCGATAAATTAGAAATAGATTTTTCAGACCAATTTTGACACTGAAAATGAATTTCATAACGAAATTATTTTCTAATAATCAAAATAAGATCTTCTCATAATTTTTTCTTGACCCATGGTATGCAGTCAAATATATTATTCTTGCATATATTGATAATAGGCCAATTGTTTATCGGTACGTTGGCCATAATGTGATTTAACTCCACGTTGCATAATTTCGATTACTTAAAAACACAAATAGCGATTAAACCAGTCAGAATCGTTAATCACCGAGCGTCAAATTTAGGTAACCAAGAGAAAACGAAAAATGTATCGGATTATCTGCTATCTACCAATTTACAAATTTCATTTTATAAGTGTAATTTCATTTTATAGTATAACTATACAGACATAATAAAGGCTCTTAATGAAAAGACCACGGAATTCCACACCTACCAACTCAAAGAGGATCGTTCTTTCCGCGTTGTATTACGCAACCTACATCCCACTGTAGACCAAAAAACCCTCAAAGAGGAAATCGAAGCTAAGGGTCATGCAGTTAAAAATATCTCTTGCATAAGAGAAAGAAAAACTAAAAGGTTACTTCCTCTATTCAACATTGAACTGAAAACTAAACCAAATAACAAGGAAATATACGAAGTCAAAAATCTGATGAATGCGATAGTTAGTATAGAACCCCAACGCCCAAAGCGTGAAGTTCCTCAATGTACCCGCTGTCAGCGATTTGGACATACGCAAAAATACTGCCAACGAAGACCCCGATGCGTTAAATGTGTAGAAGACCATGCAACTGCAGACTGTCCACGTAAAGTCAGAGATAACGGAGTGCAATGTACAAACTGTAAACTGAAGCACCCAGCCAACTTCAGGGGTTGCTCGGTTTATAAAGAACTCCAAGCAAAAGTGTATCCGGCACTACGTAAAAAACAATTAAGTTATTCTCAAAATATTCCTGAAAATCAACCATTACCAGAAACAAATACACCCCCACCCCTCCCAATAAATAGAAACCAAGTCCAACATGGAATATCCTATGCTCAAATGACTGCAAATGATACCTTTAATCGACAATCCCATCCCAACCCACAGCAAAATCAAATGCCAACAATTATGCAGCATCAACAGCAACAACCTCAAAACAATCTCGAACAAATGCTAACAAAGATGATGGAGAAGATGGATAAGATGCTTGATCTCCTAATCACCATGATTAGCAAAATGTAATGAGAAGCAATAACAACAATAATGTCTCCACACTAAAAATTTCTGTATGGAATGCTAACGGCATAGTAAATCATGGATTAGAAATTAAAACTTTTCTAACAAATCACAATTTAGACATTATGCTAATATCGGAGACCCACATGACCAAAAAAAGCTTTATCAAAATACCTCACTATACGATTTATGACACCCAACACCCGGAAGGAACAGCGAGAGGCGGGACTGCCATAATCATTAAAAACAATATAAAACACCACGAAATACCAAAATTAAGCCTTAGAAACATACAAGCTACTTCAGTTGTAATAGATGACTGGAAGGGACCACTTACGCTCTCGGCAGTATACTGCCCACCTAACATCTCAATCAAAAAAGAACAATTTGATCTATACTTCCAATCACTTGGACATCGATTTATTGCTGGAGGTGACTATAACGCTAAGCACAATTACTGGGGCTCAAGGCTGATTACTCCCAGAGGAAGGCAATTGTACCAATCCTTGCATGGCTGCAACCTACTGCCGCTGTCACCAACTGAACCCACTTACTGGCCCACTGACCAAAATAAAACCCCGGATATACTTGATTTCTGCGTCACTAAAGGAATTTCCCATAATTACCTAAAAGTAGAAACATGCTTAGACCTATCTTCTGATCACACTCCTCTTCTAGTCACCCTTAATTCCTGTGTTTTTAAAGTCAACAAACCACCTACATTATGCAATAAATATACAAATTGGGAAAAATTCAAAAATTATCTCACTACTAATATAGACCTCAACATCTCGCTACAAACAGCAAAAGAAATAGATGAAGCAGTAGAACAATTAACAACTTTAATTCAGCAAGCCTCATGGAACGCCACTCCACCTACGTTGACCTTGGACAAACCTGGCTTTTGTCCCTTAGATATAAAAAAGAAAATAGCGCAAAAGAGAAAATTAAGAAAACGTTGGCATCAAACTCACTCACAAATTGACAAAACAAACTTAAATGAGGCCACAAAACAACTAAAAAAATTATTAAATGATCACAAAAATGAGGACATCACAAATTTTCTTGAAAACCTTACAGCAACTGAAGCAACCGACTATTCCTTATGGAAGGTTACGCGTGCGACAAAGAAAACTCAGAAGACTAATCAACCAATTAGAAAAACCAACGGGGAATGGGCTAGAAATGACAAAGAAAAAACCAAAATTTTTGCGGAACATTTAGTCAAGGTTTTCCAACCACCACCAAGAGAAATTTCCCTTGAAGAAGAATATCCCATACAACAACAACTTGCAGCGCCATATCAAATGAGCCCACAAATAAAAAAATTCAAAATGAATGAAATAAAAAACGTAATTTTCAAGCAAATAAAATCAAAGAAAGCCCCAGGATATGATCTGATAACGGCAAAGATTCTACAAAACCTTCCAGAGAATGGTTTCAAACTAATTAGAATCATATTCAACGCAATCATTAGATATGGTCATTTTCCTTCACAATGGAAAGTAGCGCAGGTGATCATGATCCAGAAACCAGGGAAAGACTCGGCTGAAACGTCTTCCTACAGACCTATAAGTCTGCTACCCATCTTATCCAAAATCTTTGAAAAACTGTTTCTAAAACGATTGAAACCCATATTAGAAGACAGGAACTTAATCCCCAACCATCAATTCGGATTTAGACAGGGACACGGAACGGTGGAGCAAGTGCATAGAGTCATTAAAAAAATCAGAACTGACCTGGAAAGTAAGAGGTATTGTTCAGCTGCCTTCTTGGACATTTCGCAGGCGTTTGACAGAGTCTGGCATGACGGCTTGAAGTACAAAATTAAAATGTACCTACCTTATCCGTACAGCAGTCTACTAATATCGTATCTAACAAACAGGTACTTTTTTGTCAAGGTTGGCGAAGCTTATTCAGCCTTGGAACCAATTCTTTCCGGAGTACCTCAGGGTAGCGTTCTTGGACCGATTTTGTATCTCCTATATACTGCAGATTTGCCGGAAACTGACAACACCGAAACAGCCACATTTGCGGACGATACAGCCATATTAGCATCAGATGAAGACCCAATTCGTGCATCCCAGATCCTACAGGATCATACAAACAAGATAGGAAATTGGCTGAAGAAATGGCGTATAAAGGCCAACACCACAAAGTCGGTGCACACTACGTTTACCCTCAGAAGGGAAACCTGCCCTAGCGTAGTACTATTTGATGAAACCCTCCCAGTACAAGAAACTGTTAAATATCTAGGTTTCCATCTAGATCGGCGACTAACCTGGGCCAAACACATCTGGTCAAAGCGACTACAGCTGGGTCTCAACTATCGCAAAATGTACTGGCTTATGGGTCGCAGGTCACCCTTATCTATTGACAACAAATTATTGCTTTACAAGACAATCCTGAAGCCCATATGGACATATGGCATTCAGTTGTGGGGTTCAGCAAGTGAGTCCACCATTGACAAGATCCAGCGATTTCAATCCAAAGTGCTGCGTGATATTTGTAATGCACCTTGGTACATTCCCAACACCGTTATTAGTGCAGACTTGCAGATCAGAAGTGTCCGAGAAGAAATAAACCATGCGAGCAAGAAATATCGGGTTCGTCTCGAGGATCATCCCAATGCACTAGTGAGTGATCTACTTGCGGGGCTAGAAGTGAGAAGACTAAAACGGCGTGATCCGATGGATATATCCACGCGATAAGTGTTGAGTGCGTGAGTGCGATACCTTATCTCTTTTAAGGGAGGCATGCCAATGGGCAAGCTCTCCAATATGTCATGTACTTTATTTTTTATTACCTTGTAATATATCAAACAATGTTGCTTATTGTCCCTGACAGATTGTAACAAAACCATGGAGTCAATAAAAAAAAAAAAAAAAAAAAAAAAAAATTTTATAAGTAGGTTTTATTTGAAAAATTAGTAGAAAAGTTGAATCGAGAGAGAGAAACAGGTCAATAGAATTAGAATAAAAAGAATACAAAAATACAAAATGGCCGAATCCGGATATAAATACAGTAACAACCGCAACAATACTAGCGATAGAAAAGATTTGGAAAGAAATGGTCAATTCCAAAATAATAACAATAATAACTACAACAGAGACACATACCAAAACAATAACCGGAACAAAGAACGCAATTTGCCCCAAAGATCACCATTAAATAGTAATCAACCTATTCAACATCGAAACGGTAATAACTGCAATGGAAATGATCGTCCTGGTAATGGTTGCTCAAATAATACCAAGCAAGGTTACAATTTACCCCGTAATGACACATCTCAGAACAGAGAAAGGAATTTGAATCCAAAAAGTGAAATGGTAAACCAACGCACTCAAAACCGTACTGGAAATTTTTCGCGAAACACCGTCAGCGAAAATAACTTCCAGAACAGAGTTTGTAATTTGCCACAAAGACCCCTAAATGTACCTGAATCTAGCCAATATCGTAATGGTTACCAAAATAATCAAAAAACTGTATCGGTATCCAATGCCCACTCGAATCAACATAGAAATGAATCAGGTAAAAATGAGCAATCTGCCCAAAATCGTGGCAATCACGGTTATCATCTTCGTGGTCAAAATGATCGTAGAGATTCCAGCATGAATAGAGACCGTTTCATGAATAGAGATCCCAACACGAATAGAGACCGTAGCATCAATAGAGATTGTAGTCATTATCGTAATGATAATGACCGAAATGAACATTATTGTGATAACTCAAATTACAATAGTAATACTTATCATCAAAGAAGTAATGATTCGTCAAACCATAAACGTCGAAACGCGCCCGAAAGTTCTAAGAACAATGAGCAAAGAAACGACTTCCGCCAAGGAAACAAAAGGCGAAACGAAGCTGGCCGTCATAATAATCAAGATTGGACGGTTCCATTACCCAGAAATGAACGCATGGAACTTGCTTTATTTGGTTCCAAAAACAGAAGTGCTGGAATTAATTTTAACAAATACGCTGATATTCCAGTCAATGCTAAAGGAACAAACGTTCCCCCTCACATTAAAACTTTCGAAGATGTCAAGCTGACCGAAATAATTCGTAGTAACATAAAATTGGCAGGCTATGAAGTTCCAACGCCTGTGCAAAAGTACGCAATTCCTTTGGTTATAGCTAAACGAGATGTAATGGCATGCGTTCAAACTGGATCCGGAAAAACTGCCGCTTTTTTAATTCCAATTTTAAATCGAATCTATGAACAAGGACCGCCACAAAGCACAAGCGAAACTCGTAGTATTGGTACCAAGCACAAGCCAGTTGGTTTAGTTTTAGCTCCTACCCGCGAATTGGCAACTCAAATCTACGACGAAAGCAAGAAGTTTGCTTACCGCGCTCGCGTGAGACCATGTGTTGCATATGATGGAGCTAGCATCGCAGATCAGTTCAGGGATATAGACAGAGGATGTCATTTTTTGGTAGCCACTCCTGATCGTTTAATCGAATTAATCGATCGTGGTAAAATTGGATTAGAGAATTGTCGATATGTAGTTCTTGACAAAGCTGATCGTATGCTCGAGATGGGTTTCGAACAACAAATTCAAAAAATTATGCAGAATGAAAAAATGCCCAAAATCGGAGACCGTCAAACCCTTATGTTCTCTGCCACCTTTCCATCCCACATCCAAAGGTTTGCACAAGAGTTTTTGGATAATTTTATCTTTTTAACCGTGGGTAGTGTAGGATCCATTTCTAAAAATATCACCCAGACTGTTGTTTGGATCGATGAGCGTGACAAGAATTCGCGTTTACTTGAAATTTTTGATAGTGGAAATAAGAAACCTTCGGCGGAATTTCTGACGCTTGTGTTTGTCGAATCTAAGAGACGTGCTGATGATTTGCAAAAGTTTTTGTATGATAAAGGTTTTTCCGTGTCATCTATTCATGGTGATCGTTCGCAAAGAGAACCCGAAGAAACTTTGAGGCAATTTAGGTCTGGTAGAAATCCAATTCTCGTTGCTACCGCTGTTGCTTCCAGAGGCATTGACATTCCTAATGTTAAACATGTGATTAATTACGATCTGCCTTCTGATATTGACGAATACCTTCATAGAATTGGACGTGCTGGAAATGTAGGCATATCTACATCATTTTTCACCCAAAAAAATAACAGTTTGAAGGACGCTATGGCCAAAGTTTTAGGTGAAGCCAAACAAGACGCTCCTTCTTTTTTGAGATATCGGTTTGCTTTTATGAGAAATAGTCTTAAATGAGTTTGATCCTCGTATTGAACTATAGAGTTTTAAAAATTTTAAAAGTTGCCAAATAATTTTTTTGTGTTATCTGAAATTTTAAATTAAAAATAAAAATCATTAAAAAAAAAAAATATAAAAACTCTTTTATACTGTCCACCTTCTTCTTTCTCCTTGGTGAACTTAAATGAACGAGTGCCTGGTCCATCGATCGTACGCCATTTTGAATACGTAAAAGTATTTTATCAAATTTACACTAACCTATCATTAATGATACTAAAACTTCTTCTTATGGTGCCGTCTCCTAATATCGGAGGTTAGCGACCATTAATATTATATGGTTCTCATGGCAAATTACTTTCGGTGGTTTGCGAGGGGTAAATCACGGGCATAAATTGTGTACACCAGTCTTCAAACTTCCTCAGACTTCCTAGGACTGACTACCCGAGACTTTCTCAGACTTCCTGGGACTACCCAAAACTTTCTCGGACTACCCAGACTTCCTCAGACTTTCCCAGACTACCCGGCTTTATTAAACTGAATTTTCATTTTGTAGCACCCTAATTGACTTACGATTCTGTACGTATTAAATAACAAAGATCATAAATGTATTCTTCAATAATTAAAATTTATTTTGCCAGTTTTAACTAACTAGAGGAACCATGGGCGTCCATTGGGGAAGGGGCAAAAGGATCGGCTGCCCCCCATGGCTTTCGGCTGCTTAATTTTCTTTAGATATTTAATATTTCACCAGCCCAAGTTTTTAAAATTTTCTAAACTTTCGATTTTAAATCATTAAAATTATTTTATAATAATTGTTTTCTATGCCCTTTCCAAAAATATATACCACAACATGTTTTCTTGTAAAACTACTTTTTAACTACTACTTTTTTACTACTACGTTTTTCGTGATTTTGGGTGTAAAGTGACTACTTTACACCCGGTTTTTCGGGAGTAAAGAAGCTCTTTTCGTCACACTTTGTTTTTCTCCCGGGAGTAAAAAAATACCGGGAGTAAAAAAATTTCAAAAAAACAAAAATTTTCAAAAATCATTTATTTACATATTTTATCTTAACCACACAATTGTGAAAAACTTGCCTGTCTTGCATATCGACAACGTTTTGCGGTTGTCTTCGGCGAACGTGCTTTTCGTCGTTTTCATTTTTGATCTTCAAAATATGCGCCTGTCGGCGCATAAAAAATCCCTAGAACACGTATATCGATTATCGTGGCTATGTAGCCTGAAATAGTAAATAATGTATAAATTCGCCCCATAAATACCGCTTTTTGCTGAACGCGATAGTACCTACCACGTGATCCATCAATATCGAATTTGCGATTTTTTTGCAACGTGTCCATGAACATCGATAGATGCGACCACAATGTCGTATTTATTGATTATTTAACGATTATTTGTTGGTTTTTAAGCATTTTTAATTGAAAACACACGACACAATACACAAACGTTCAACCTTTTCGAGATCAAAAATCAAAATGAACATGGCCGCCCTCCAGGGTACCAACTGGTGCCAAGAAAAACACCATGGTTACAAGTAGAAGTTGGTTTTACACTACCACGATGTCAATTAAAACGTGTTATAAATTTATGAAATTTATGCAATTATTGCAAAAAAATCGTGAATTTTGTCGGATATTATTCCCAAATTCACGAAAAGCTGTTCATAATACTCGGGCTGCAGGGTTTTTTCATCTCTCGACTATTATTCCCCTCGCCGCCTTGCGGCTCGTGTCATAAACTACGTCTCGAGACGAAAAACAACCCCTTACGCCCTCGTGATATAAACTACTATTTCGTTATTCCAGGTTATAAATGACCTCTTTACGTACCTGATTTGAGACCTATAAAGGAGGTCTTTTCTCAAAAGGTCACCTCAAGGGGGACCAACCCGAACATAAACCTAACTTTTATTATGTCCTAGGACTATAAAAACCTAACTTTATTGGGTCCTAGGACTTATAAAAACAGTCTTTGTTCGGGTACATCGTGATATAAACTACTATTTCGTTATTTCGGTCGTATTTGAGGTACTTTTCATACCTGGTTTTAGGACGTAAAAAGGCTCTTTTGTCACTCCTTTTTTTCGGCCACGCCCCACGAACGTTTTGAGATTTTTTTCGTATCATGGGGCGTAGCCGAAATTATAAATCTCAACTTTTAACATATTTCGAAAAAAATCAACTTGGAAAATTTTTATTTAAAACGGCTATTGGAAATGATGGGCATAAATAAATTAACAAGATTCCTAGTATGACGACCTAGCTGACGACCAAATAGTAAATTATATCATATGGACGTAAAGGGTCTTTTTTCATCACGAGGCGTGGTTTATGACCCGAGTCGAATGGCGAGGGGAATAAGAATAGCCGAGTGCTGAAAAGACCCTAACGTCCGTGTGATATGAAATATTTTTCGTTCTTCCGGAATTATATCCGACAAAATTTACAATTTTTATCCAAAAAAAGTTATTTAATATGATATGAAAAAACTTTTCGGCTACGCCCCATGACATGAAAAAACTTTTCGGTTCAATAATATGAGTTCGGCAATTTTTTTTTTGATGTTTGGCTTTAGCTGTTTCAAGATTTTTTTGTTTTTGCGATGCTGTGATAATTTTTGCACAAAAATTGAGAAAATCAAATAATTCAATAATAATCATGATCTCCAGATAGTGACAATAATAGATCAAATCGGTTTATTTATTATTGGATTTTCCCCTCAAATCAAGGAGGGTTCCAGCAAGTAGTTAAAAGGGGCTTGATGAGTTGAGTTAAGTCAATTTTTTACAATCTTTGCACCTTTGTGCGGGAGTGAGGCGCTTTGATCTTTTAAATCTTCATCCTGTATAGATCTGCCTCTGGAAACTTTTCATGAAAATTCCAAAATTTAGTCTTTTGGTCGACATCGTCAATTTGAGAAACTACGATGAAATTATACCGAGTTAAGCAATCAAACCCAGGTAACACACATCATTGGGGCAACACCGGGGCAACACTGGGCCAATACCGGCAGCAACGGCCCAACATTGGGACAACATTGGGGCAACACTGGGGCAGTATTGTGTGTTACCTGGGAAGTTATAAAATCAGTTTTACTATTTCCAGTTTTAATTCAAAAAGCGTCAATTGCAGTTTAGATTAGCCATCAATACTTTCGATCTGCCATCTAAAATCTAGATAGCTATGCGAGGTCGAATAATTTACAATTGATGCTTTTTGCATTATTTAGGGGGTCAATAGTAAAAAGTAAAAAATTGCGATTATTATAATAAATCTAACAAAAACATTTTAAAACAAGGAAAGCTATAAGGACATTTTGATAATGAGCTCAGAGAGAGAGAGAGAGAGGGAGGGGGAAATTGTCGGAGAAAGACTACATTTTTTTACCAAGTGTGATACTATAGGACTGATTTAAAACAATAAATTCTTTTATTTTCTGTTTTTTGTCAGTTTTTACGTTACTCTTTAGCTTTTACGTAACTTATCGTTTTAACATAAAACTTTATTTAAACAATTTTTTTTTGATGTTTGGCTTTAGCTGTTTTAAGATTTTTTTGTTTTTGCGATGCTGTGATAATTTTTGCATAAAAATTGAGAAAATCAGGCTATCGTCTGTAGTCAAGAGAACCGCGAGACTAGCAAAATAAAATGTAATACGCCTTTTCTTGTAAATGAATAAATTAGTAGATAATTTGCAAGTTGTTCCAGTTATAAAATATATGACGCGCATAAACGGATTAACGAGATTCTCGCTGTTTACTCAATCAAATTAGTTTTTATCTCTCAACATAAAACCAATGTATAATAATTAAATTCTAGAATTGGTTTGAAAAGCAAACACAAAATATTTTTAATTTTAGCTTAAAAAAGTTTTAATTCTAAAAATAATAATTTAGTTTAGAAAAATAAGATGGATGAAAAAATAAAGAAAGAAATAAAGAAAGATGAGTAGAAGTCTAAAGCAAAGATTAATAAAGATACGCACTGAAAAACAATCATTCTTTTTATCCACTTTTTTGAGATCTGCCATCTATCATCACACACATAGCTCGGCCTCCGGTCTCGTACTTCCTATATGGTTTATACCTCGCCTCGCACTTCATGAGAGACATAATAAACATGAAGATGTCGTAGAAAATTTAATCGTAGATATAAAGCAAAAACAAATCATGTGGAGCAATAAAATTTTATGTGCTTTGGCTCTAGCTACAGGCAAAAAACATTAGTTAGCAAAAAGTTTTTACTTTCTTTAAAGTGGGAATTGCTTTGACTGCAAGTGTCGAATTACGAAGTTCAAGGGAGAAAAGTTTAAAGGCCGCATGCCGTGTTAAGTTTTGTGACGGCGAGAAGAAGACTAACTACGCCATAGAAGGAGAGAGTGGTCAAAAATTCTGAAACTTGGGAAACAATTTTGAAAAAATGTACTTATTTATTGTTTCTATCTGTTTCTTTAAATGGTTACAAGTTATTGACGCAGAGCATTGGCGCATGATAGTTTTTATTAGAAAATATTGATTATAAATAATTTTATAATTATTTGACAAGAACAAACTTTTTAATGGCTAAAAAAACCAAGAGTTATAGGATGAGGTTTGCAGGAAGTTTTAAAATGTTTGTTGAATTAATTTTCACTTTCTCAGTTTTCATGAGATCTTCAAATTTTTTTTTTATTATAATTAAAGTTTTTAAAATTTGATTTTCTTTCAAAATCTTTTTGGTTTCATATGATCGATTGTATTGTACATGCACGTTTTTAAATATAGTAATTTTATAATAAATTAATTTGTTGTTTGGAAAATCCTTTTACTATTGTAAATTTGCAGCCTACAGAATTCCCCTCCGGCTCATTCTGTAGGTGACCTCTTCCCCAATAAAAGCGACTGAATTTGCAGTTAATAAATTCAAAAATTATTAAATATGAATGGAATTATAAAAATCCTAATAAAAAACAGTTTTTAAACGAACACACCATAATATCTTAATAAAAAAATTTTTTCAATTAATATTAACTATTCTGATGAGTAACCTCTTATAAGGAAAAACTTCATTAACCGCAAAGTATGCATTGTAATAGAGAAAAAAATGAATATCATAAAATGCTAAGGTATCCTCGTAATTGATCATATGTGTGTTTATATTGGTGTCACTAAGCAACCCCTAATGGAAAACAAATCAAGAAAAACTACCTTAACATATTTACAACTTTCCTTATAGATTCAAAATTGATTAATACGTGAAATGTTCGATTACTGATAGCAATGACTAGAAATATATTTAATTCGCGTTTATTATTTATTATAATTGCGTTATGCTTAACAGAACGAGGTGTCCATTCACAAACTACACAAAATTTAAATATTTGTAAGTACCTACTATTTGATTGCTTACATAATCAATAAGGCGCATCATTAAATACTATGTAGGTCAGCAGACAATTTGTCTAAATGGATTTATTTATTAGAGTAACTGCGTTTTGATGTTTTCATAACAAAATTGAAATTTTTCTTCGTTTTCAGTATATGTCAATGAAGAAGGAAATGCTGTTGCCGAAAAGTCAGTCGAGGTGGCTGCCATGTACGTGGGAAAAAATCCAAAAGTGGGAGTTAAAGTTGAACTCAACAAAGTTATGGGAAACCGTACAGATGCAAAAGGCCTCTTGGAATCCCGTAAAAGGTTCAAATTTGGGCCGCACTTTTATTTCTAAAATTTAACTTTTAGTTTGCAAAGCCTACACAGCAATGCTGGATGCAAAAACACCTCCACATTTAGTTTTGGATACCACCATGACAGGAATGGCATCCGAAACTGTAAAGTCGTTTTCAGCAGCACTGTCACTTCCAACAATCAGCAGTTCGTTTGGACAAAACGGCGATTTAAGGCAATGGAGAAATATTGACGAAGATCAACAAGAATATTTAATCCAAATTATGCCACCGGCTGACTTAATTCCAGAAGTTATCAGAACGATAGTTTTATACCAAAATATTTCAAATGCTGCAATTTTATTTGACAACTCTTTTGGTAATCTTCCTCTCCTTTCACGAATTCTTTAATCTATTATATTCTTTCAGTTATGGATCACAAATACAAATCTTTGCTGCAAAATGTTGCAACGCGTCACGTAATTGCACCGATACAAGAAAACGACATCAAGGAACAGCTGCAAAAATTGAGAAAATTGGACATCCTAAATTATTTCATTCTCGGCAGTCTCGCAAACATTAAAAAGGTTTTGGATTCTGCAGACGCGATAAATTATTTCAACAGGAAGTTTGCTTGGCATGCAATAACGCAAGACAAGGCTGATTTAAAGTGCAGTTGCAAAAACGCAACCATAATGTACGTTAGACCACTGTTGGACAACCAATACCAAGATCGTCTTGGTTTAGTTCGAACTTCGTATCAATTAAATGCCGAACCCCAAATCGCAGCTGCGTTTTATTTTGATTTAGCTTTGCACTCATTTCTAGCAGTGAGGTAAGAAAAAAGCAGACATTTTGGCTCAAAATTTAATCCAAACTTTTAGAGATATGATTGGAGAAGGAGCTTGGTTACGTAATTTGACTTACATCACCTGCGATGATTACGACGGAAAGAATTCTCCTATCAGAACATCCTTAAACTTGAAGGAATATTTTAACAAGGTTTAAAGTCTTCGAAGCAATTTTTTTTACTTTTACGTTTTATCTTGTAGGACACATCTGAAATGCCTACTTATGGTGAATTTAAAATGGCTGCAAATGGAGAGAGTCACATGGATTTTCAAATGCAAGTAACTGCAGTTGGTGTGAGGGATGGTTCATCAGACAAGTCCATTGTGCTGGGAACGTGGAAGGCAGGATTCGATAATAATTTGACCTTATTGGATCCGAGAATAATGAAAAACTACACGGCTGATATTGTGTACCGCGTGGTTACCGTCATCGTAAGTAAACATCCAGTTTTGGATTATTTACATAATTAAATTGGGCTATTTCAGCAAGAACCATTTATATTTAATGACGAAAAGAGTCCACGTGGATTTTCCGGTTATTGTATCGATTTGATCGACGAAATAGCCAAAATATTGCATTTTGATTACGAAATATTTGCAGTAGGGGACGGAAAATTTGGAAATATGGATGAGAACGCTAACTGGAATGGAATCGTCAAAGAGTTGGTGGAAAAACGTGCAGATATCGGTTTAGGTTCAATGTCCGTTATGGCAGAAAGGGAAAACGTGATCGATTTTACTGTTCCTTACTACGATTTAGTCGGAATCACAATTTTAATGAAACTTCCGAAAGCTCCAACGTCGTTGTTTAAATTCTTGACCGTTTTGGAAAACGACGTTTGGCTTTGTATTCTTGCAGCCTACTTTTTCACAAGGTAAAGATAAAAACATTTCAGATTGTGAGCTTAAAGTCGATTTTCAGTTTTCTCATGTGGGTTTTTGATCGATGGAGTCCGTATAGTTACCAAAACAACCGAGAAAGGTACAAGGAGGATGAAGAAAAGCGCGAATTTAATTTGAAAGAATGTTTGTGGTTCTGCATGACTTCTCTCACACCCCAAGGAGGCGGGGAGGCACCGAAGAATTTATCCGGAAGACTTGTGGCCGCCACTTGGTGGTTGTTTGGTTTTATTATTATTGCTTCGTATACTGCAAATTTAGCTGCGTTTCTCACGGTTTCTCGTTTGGACACTCCAATCGAATCTTTGGATGATCTTTCTAAACAGTACAAGATACAATACGCCCCGTTAAACGGTTCCTCTGCTATGACTTACTTTGAAAGAATGGCCGATATTGAAGGACGTTTCTATGAGTGAGTTGGTGGTGGTTAAAATTTATGAACTGACTTTGTTGTTTTAGGATTTGGAAAGATATGAGTTTGAATGAAAGCTTATCAGATGTGGAACGTGCTAAGCTCGCGGTATGGGATTATCCGGTTAGCGATAAGTACACTAAAATGTGGCAAGCCATGAAAGAAGCAGGACTGCCACTCAGTCTTGCAGAAGCTGTTGCTAGAGTGAGAGCATCTCGCTCCTCCAGTGAAGGGTTTGCTTATTTAGGGGACGCAACAGATATCAGGTACTTGCAACTTACTAACTGTGATCTTCAAATGGTTGGAGAAGAATTTTCAAGAAAGCCGTATGCTATATCAGTCCAGCAAGGGTCTCCCCTAAAGGATCAGTTTAATACAGCGTAAATTATATCGCTTTACTTGCCTACTTTTTCTTACTTTATTTTTTCAGGATCCTTCAATTGTTAAATCGGCGTCATTTAGAACGGTTGAAAGAAAAATGGTGGGCAGGAAATCCAATGGCTCAGAAATGTGAAAAGCAGGACGAGCAGTCTGATGGTATCAGCATCCAAAATATTGGCGGAGTCTTCATTGTTATCTTTGTGGGAATCGGTTTGGCTTGCATAACACTAGCATTTGAATATTGGTGGTACAAATATCGCAAGGGCTCGAATGTTATTAATGTCCAAGAAGCTGATAATGCTAAAGAACCGAAAAATTCTAGGAGCTTAAATAAGTTAAAAGATCAAGCCCCGAAGGAAACCAATGACTTACAAAAATTTAAAACGCTAAAGGTTTATCCTAGATCAAGATTTTAAATTTTGAGAGCATTCATGTGCCTTTAAATAGCACGAATTAAGAAATTAATCGAGTGGTGTAGAGCACAAATTATTTAGTATTTACGAATTTTATTGGTAAGTGAAAAAATAAAGATAGGTGGAAGCGAAGGCTTACCAACACGGGCGTCCTGATGAGAAGGAAAGCAAAGCTGCTTAGTCTTGCTTCTGGCTTTTGAAATTTTTTATTAAATTAATTGATTTAATTTGATGAGATTTGTTTAAAAAAATACCAAAACAATTTTAAAATTTATTCAAAATTGAAAAACTGAGCTTTCTTTATAGGACCAAAGGTAAAATTGATACACAGTTTCTTTTTAATTTAAATTTTTTGAAGAAAATAATCTTAATTTTTTCACATTTTTTACGTGTTTCTCCATTTTTTAGAATGGACTAAGTCCTCCTCTTAGTTACGTCAGTAAACGTAGGTACATATTTTTTCTACAAATTAAGATTGATTAAAATATTTTGTTGTCGATATACGTTATGTGTTAAACTGCGCTGTTCTCTTCAAAGAGCGAGCTGTCAGTAGCAAGAATTTTGTTAATCCACTCAAACGCGTCAGTGGTGGGCATATAACGAATAAGATCCGTGTAAATGTAGAGAGTAACAGTGAATGCCCGTTATTTCCGTTCCAAATGGTGTCCCTGCTGCAAAAGAAAATTCGGCTTCATTAGCTTCGTCTGTGTAAATTTGCCACAGATTGTTCCAATATAGATAATCAACATTGTTCTATTAGTGAGATTAAAATCAGCAATATGGTATTGATATACAATATTGAACCAGAAAAAAAGCATTGGTTTGCATCCATTGATGACGTCATAACTTGGCCAGTCTATAGCGTGGCGTTGATAAAAAAAATTTAAAGAGATTTAAAACTCAGCATAATTCCGATAAGTTGGAGAAGTTTTACCTAACTAAAAACTTAAATTGTAGCTAAGGCGGAGGAGAGCTAGGGAGGTTAAATTATACTCTAGAAAAAAATAATTTTAAAAAGTTATAAAATTCATCATTTGTAGATACTGGCAGACAGATAGCGGAAAACGGATCTCCGCGGCTCGTTTAAACAGTAAAAATTCAAAAAATGTACGGTATATTCCTTAAAAAAAGCATCCTGGTGACCGGGGGGTCCATACCCCCCAGGTATAAATAAGTAACAAAACGCATTTTCGAGTCAATTTTGAAAAATCGTGCTATTGCTTCTTTACAGCTGGGGTACCTCCCAGATCCCCCCCCCTCTAGTTGATTAACCATTTTACATACGAGGCTGTAGCTTTTTAGCATTTGAAGCTAACTATGCCTACGTTTCTGCTGAAAATGTCTTATTTTGCGTATGGTACTCGAGCACGCGAATATCATTATAGATGCATTACTGATGGAATATGGTAAAAACTATGAAGGGATCAATGATTGCAGGATGAAGCTGTTCTTATGCGGACACTATTTGAACTGGATTCTTTGAATCCAACGTCAGCAATAAATTTATTGAAAAATTACGGACGTACACTGAAAAAATTTCACTGCAAAACTTTGCTACAAAATTGTGTAAATTTTAAAATTTAAAAAAAAAATTCAACAAATATAACTAACCGCAACCGAGCGCTCTTTTATTACATTTCTGGAGGACCCACCGATATTTTCCCGGTATCTCGGTGGGCCAGTCCGCCCTTGCGTTTAGATCTGTTCGTAACGGTCGGTAACGCAATCGGAATTAGTTCGTTTGTTTACCCCAACTAAAAATAACTTTAGTGCGGCCTTTAGGCCGCACAGCCTAAGCAATCTAATTAATACAAAAAGTACTAAAATAACATTATCACAAAATACTGAACGTAGGAAATCTAAATTAATTATGCAAAGTTGATCGTATTCTAGTATATAGTTCTTAAAATTGTAAGTAAATATTGTAAAAATTTTAATTTTGTTTGTTGATAATGGCTCTAACCTTATTGAGTAATTTTAACGAGTTATTAAAATTTTTTACGTAGGATTTTGAATGATTTACAAGTTTTTGTTTATACAGTGTAATTTTATATACTGAGACTTGCAAGTTGTAAGCTGAAAAAATGCATAGATTTAAACCGAACGGTTAATATGTGATTGAAGGTACTTCAAAGCAAAGAAAGTGTCAAACAGAACGCAGCCGTAAGCAAGGAACTTTGGTGTTACCCAACTAATCACGGGATCTGTTCTGGTTGGTCAGTCAGGTATGCGAATGACGTACTACGTAATGATTTA
The DNA here is from genome assembly GCA_905340355.1 of Rhagonycha fulva. Classification (NCBI taxonomy): domain Eukaryota; kingdom Metazoa; phylum Arthropoda; class Insecta; order Coleoptera; family Cantharidae; genus Rhagonycha; species Rhagonycha fulva. The sequence continues at coordinate 46,632,913 of HG996556.1, forward strand.
TACTTCCTTTTTATTATTTATTCTTACATTAAATTTGAAAAAAATTTATTTCTTTATTTTGTAATTTATAAAGAACCGCAGATTTCCATAATTATATTTATAGTCAACCACCTGTACTATGAACAGATCTTGGAGTGCTTGAAGAAAGATTAAAACATGTATTCGATCTACCATGTGTGAAAATGATTAGATGGTCTTGCATAATGAGCATTTATTAATAACGGTAATTAATAAACATAATTTAATAAAGTAAGTGGTTAATGATTTTTAGTACAATCAAGAAATTTTAAATTTGCATTTTTTGAACGATAAAAAAATTAGAGCACTTGTCGCTTTATGATTTCAACTCGTCCGGGAAAACCCGGACGCCTGGCAACCCTTAATAGTAGGGAATTTTTAAAGCCTCCTCAGATTGGACGCCCATAATTATCAATTTTGAAATACAGGTGAAAATATGAAACACAATTGAAATGTTTTAATTTTATTATGTAATTAGATGTAATAAATATAAGTGTACTTTATATTATGTACTTATGATGATTGACGTGCGATCAAGTGGACTGCGCGTTACCCTTATTGTATATGCACCACGTGCGGACCCACTCGATGGCATGTCAACTTTATGACCCGTTTCGCCCACAATGAATAACTAAATACTTTTTAATTAAACTATTCAAAAATCAAGAACACATTTATGTTTCGTTATTCATAATTTTTGAAACCGGTCATTAACGTGTTAAATTAGCAAACTAATTAAAGTTTTGAATATTTATGTATTAAGAAGTAAAAAATATTTACAAAATATTTTACATATTAATGAATAAATCACATTATTGTCTTACATTGCGAACTTAATTGTACGAGGGTGTGTCAGAAAACATTAATACTTTTAACCACAAATATAGCATCTAGTCTATATGAGAAAAAGTATTAAGAAAGTAAACTCATTGATTACAATTCAATTGTTTGAGTTATTTCTGTTGGTGTTGGCTTTTTCTTTATTCCTGTTTTATCAAATTCCAGTTCGATAGTTAAAAATTCTATTTTAGATTCGAGAGCCTTTGTTCTCCTATACATCTGAACATAATTCATTTGCAATTGTTTCTGATACTTCAGTACCTTCTCTTTCTCTTGTGCCCATATTAACCGTTCTTCTTCAAACTTCTTACGTTTTCTTTCTATCTCTTCTTTTAATTTATTTACTTCTAAACAGCGCGAGTTTGTATAGGTAAGACAACAATCGGCTATTAACCCTTGAATTTCGTTATCTTTACTTTTTATATTTATGTGATGTACTTTGTCTATTTTATTGTTCATTTGCTTTTCCGGGTCATAACTATTTGTTTCGTATTCCGATAACGAGCATTCGTTTCTAGGTATGTAAGTCAAAGATGTCGGTTCGCGACTTTCAAATTTTGGGTTCGTTAGCAGTTTTTGTATATTTTGCTTCAATCTTTCTATTTCTTCGTCTTTTTCCGTTAGTAACCTTTTCACGTTAACATTTTCCAATTCTCTATTGTCCAACTGTTCCCTTACGTCGCGGTAGTCGTTCCGCAGTTGGAGGAGTTCATGACCTTTAATGTTTTGATCATTCTAAAAACAAAAAGTTGTAATTTTTAACATTAACACTTCAAACAACTAATTTACCTGGCAATCCTTGATTTGCGACTTCAGTAACGATATCTCTCCAGTTTTTTGACACAAACTCCACTCGGTTTCTTCCAGTCTTTCCCTAAGCAAGCCAATTTCGTGCCTCAACCGTTCACTGTCAGAGTTGGCCTTCTGGGTTTCCAAACCAAGACGTTTCTTATCCTGCTGTAACTGATAGGTTTGCATCATCAGCATTTGCTCCAGTTTCATCGCCTTTTGGGCACTCGTTCTCAACCTATTTTCATGTATAGTTTTTAACCTCCTCAGTTCTCTTTCCCAAACCTTCTCCTTCTCTTGATACACCCGAAAAATAACTTGCTCGTTGTGTTCCATTGTCTGTCGTAAATACGTGAGCTCAGAATCTCGTTCTCTTAAGGCTGCTTCTAGTTCCGAAACGCCCGAATCGGATGGGCTAGGAGTTAAATCTAACAAACTTTCGCTACCACCTCCAGAGAGACGATACGATGACTTATTCCTACAAAACAACTTGGTAACAAAATATATTTTCTAGATTAACCTTATCACTTACGTTAATGTACTACCCGTTGTAGATGCCGGAGATTTCCGTACGCTTTCTAGACTATCATAATTTACTAAGTGGTTAGGAAGTGACGTAAGGGAACTCAAAGCCAACGGAGGCGTCGAGTTTACCGATTGGCAAGAGGAACGCAATTTTCTATCTAGCGAGTAATTGGAGTTAGGAATCATTAGTAATCTGTGATCGTTGCCACCTAAAAAGTGAAAAATTTGAGTTGAGCCAGCAGTCTCATTTTTAGGCTTCACTACTTACTTGATTTAGTTAAAATTGGAGTTGATCCGTATCGTTCACCATCTAATCCAAATCGAGAAGACGGTGACATCCCCGTGGGCTTGAAAGCTATCGGCCGGATGACAACTCTACCCTGAAAATGAAAACATTAAAATTAATCACAAAATATTTTTAAGTTGTAAGTGTGTCAGACAAGAAACTGCCCGAGGATTTGACCCTGCAAATCGTTACTTCAACTAACTGTCCACTTGTTTTGTAATAGTGGTACGCAAATATGTGTAAGAGTTTTTAAGAAGACGTGAATGCAGTGCAAGTACCGCTAACTGTAATAAAGTTACTTTTGAAGTTGATAACATTTTAAATTAGCAATAAAGTGTATGTTGCGTGCCATTATTTACTTGATTGATGTTTGTTGCATTAACGCTTCATTGTGTACAACAAACTCTTAGCCACTTCTCACACTAAATTAATAGTAAAGTTAATGAGTGTAAAATTTAACCACTATTTGTGAGAATCGTAAATTGTTTAGATTGTCGAGTCTGAAACGCACCTATATTTATCGCGGTTGGCTCTAAACAGGTGCGTTGGACACCTCGGGGGCTCTCATGGTATCCGAGGGTTAGTAACATGACGCTGCGAGAGATGATGATGGTAAAAGCATGCCGGACGTAAGTCTTCCAACCATTAACAAAAAAGAAGAAAAACGAAAAGGCATCCAAAAATTATTGATTATTGATTCTGTATACATTTTCTAAGCAAAATATATAACACCAGACATGAATCATGAAACGCCCATAGGTCGCCTATTCATCACAGCTTCAAGGAACACTACCTATCTATTATTACTATTAATAAATAGTATTAACTCATGGTTTCTAGAGGTTGATTACCTGATACATAATGTATTATTAATTTTGATTAACAAAGAAACACCTTCACAAACCGGAAATTAACGATCCTTTTGAGATATAATTTTCTGGTTCCAATATCACGGGTAGGTTTCAAAATATGTTAAACAAAAAAAGAATAAGAAAATTGTATACAGGACCAATATCTTGCGTTTTTTACGATATCGATGATATACTAAATGAATATGACTATCATACCAAAAGTTATGGAGCGATATTACCAAACATAACGAAATAATAATAATAATAATACATACTTTATTGCACAACTTTATTGTTCCATTTTTCTTTGAACGAGTAGCTACATGAATATAATAAAAATGAAACAATTTAATATATTCAATTTTAAGTTCTTTGTATCTTGAATATGTATTACCCACCAGCAAGTGCGTCATCCCAACGGAATATACAACTAAATCTATTGAATGGACTTTTATTACTTTTTCTTCATAAAAAATAAATTACAGTTATATATTTTAAATAATAATCTGAGATATATTGCCACCGTGAGTTTTAAACAAGGCAATTTTATTATGCACTAAAAATTTAAGAACTTGATCATAATTTTTCGTAGCGTAGGTAACTACAATACATAATGCTACTATGTATGGGTGTTGCTCGGACAATGCCAATTTTAAATTAGAATCAATAAAAGATAGAAGTAGTGGATAATGCCAAACGGTTCTAACCCGTACCTGCATTTTTATTGCTTATACCGATAAATTAAAAATAGATTTTTCAGAGCAATTTTGACACTGAAAATGAATTTCATAACGAAAATATTTTCTAATAATCAAAATAAGATCTCCTCATAATTTTTTCTTGACCCATGGTATGCAGTCAAATAAATTATTCTTGCATATAATGATAATAGGCCAATTGTTTATCGGTAAGTTGGCCATAATGTGATTTAACTCCACGCTGCATAATTTCGATTACTTAAAAACACAAATAGCGATTAAACCAGTCAGAATCGTTAATCACTGAGAGTTAAATTTAGGTAACCAAGAGAAAACGAAAAATTTATCGGATTATCTGCTATCTACCAATTTACAAATTTCAATTTATAAGTAGGTTTTATTTGAAAAATTAGTAGAAAAGTTGAATCGAGAGAGAGAAACAGGGCAATAGAAATAGAATTAAAAAAATACAAAAATACAAAATGGCCGAATCCGGATATAAATATAGTAACAACCGCAACAATACCAGCGATAGAAAAGATTTGGAAAGAAATGGTCAATTCCAAACTAATAACAACAATAATAACTACAACAGAAACACTAACCAAAACAATAACCGGAACAAAGAACGCAATTTGCCCCAAAGATCACCATTAAATAGTAATCAACCTATTCAACATCGAAACGGTAATAATTGCAATGGAAATGATCGTCCTGGCAATGGTTGCTCAAATAATACCAAGCAAGGTTACAATTTACCCCGTAATGACACATCTCAGAACAGAGAAAGGAATTTGGATTCAAAAAGTGAAATGGTAAACCAACGCGCTCAAAACCGTACTGGAAATTTTTCGAGAAACACCGTCAGCGAAAATAACTTCCAGAACAGAGTTTGTAATTTGCCACAAAGACCCCTAAATATACCTGAATCTAGCCAATATCGTAATGGTAATGATTACAACCATAACCAACACAATCGTAAAAATAATGCTAAAGAAAATTATTTGCAAATGAATACTGAAACACACAGACCTAATACACATGGTTACCAAAATAATCAAAAAACTGTATCGGTATCCAATGCCCACTCGAATCAACATAGAAATGAATCAGGTAAAAATGAGCAATCTACCCAAAATCGTGGCAATCACGGTTATCATCTTGGTGGTCAAAATGATCGTAGAGATCCCAGCATGAATAGAGACCGTTTCATGAATAGAGATCCGAATGTGAAAAGAAACTGTAGCATGAATAGAGATCCCAACATCAATAGAAGCCGTAGCATCAATAGAGATTGTAGTCATTATCGTAATGATAATGACCGAAATGAACATTATCGTGATAACTCAAATTACAGTAGTAATACTTATCATCACAGAAGCAATGATTCGTCAAATCATAAACGTCGAAACGCGCCCGAAAGTTCTAAGAACAATGAGCAAAGAAACGACTTCCGCCAAGGAAACAAAAGGCAAAACGAAGCTGGCCGTCATAATAATCAAGATTGGACGGTTCCATTACCCAGAAATGAACGCATGGAACTTGCTTTATTTGGTTCCAAAAACAGAAGTGCTGGAATTAATTTTAACATACACGATGATATTCCAGTCAATGCCAAAGGAACAAACGTTCCCCCTCACATTAAAACTTTCGAAGATGTCAAGCTGACCGAAATAATTCGTAGTAACATAAAATTGGCAGGCTATGAAGTTCCAACGCCTGTGCAAAAGTACGCAATTCCTTTGGTTATAGCTAAACGAGATGTAATGGCATGCGTTCAAACTGGATCCGGAAAAACTGCCGCTTTTTTAATTCCAATTTTAAATCGAATCTATGAACAAGGACCGCCACAAAGCACAAGCGAAACTCGTAGTATTGGTACCAAGCACAAGCCAGTTGGTTTAGTTTTAGCCCCTACCCGCGAATTGGCAACTCAAATCTACGACGAAAGCAAGAAGTTTGCTTACCGTGCTCGGGTGAGACCATGTGTTGCATATGATGGAGCTAGCATCGCAGATCAGTTCAGGGATTTAGACAGAGGATGTCATTTTTTGGTAGCCACTCCTGATCGTTTAATCGAATTAATCGATCGTGGTAAAATTGGATTAGAGAATTGTCGATATGTAGTTCTTGACAAAGCTGATCGTATGCTCGAGATGGGTTTCGAACAACAAATTCAAAAAATTATGCAGAATGAAAAAATGCCCAAAATCGGAGACCGTCAAATCCTTATCTTCTCTGCCACCTTTCCATCCCACATCCAAAGGTTTGCACAAGAGTTTTTGGATAATTTTATCTTTTTAACCGTAGGTAGTGTAGGATCCATTTCTAAAAATATCACCCAGACTGTTGTTTGGATCGATGAGCGTGACAAGAATTCGCGTTTACTTGAAATTTTTGATAGTGGAAATAAGAAACCTTCGGCGGAATTTCTGACGCTTGTGTTTGTCGAATCTAAGAGACGTGCTGATGATTTGCAAAAATTTTTGTATGATAAAGGTTTTTCCGTGTCATCTATTCATGGTGATCGTTCGCAAAGAGAATCCGAAGAAAGTTTGAGGCAATTTAGGTCTGGTAGAAATCCAATTCTCGTTGCTACCGCTGTTGCTTCCAGAGGCATTGACATTCCTAATGTTAAACATGTGATTAATTACGATCTGCCTTCTGATATTGACGAATACCTTCATAGAATTAGATGTGCTGGAAATGTAGGCATATCTACATCATTTTTCACCCAAAAAAATAACAGTTTGAAGGACGCTATGGCCAAAGTTTTAGGTGAAGCCAAACAAGACGCTCCTTCTTTTTTGAGATATCGGTTTGCTTTTATGAGAAATAGTCTTAAATGAGTTTGATCCTTGTATTGAACTATAGAGATTTAAACATTTTTAAAAGTTGCAAAATAATTTTTTTGTGTTATCTGAAATTTTAAATTAAAAATAAAAATCATTAAAAAAAATATAAAAACTCTTTTTTACTGTCCACCTTCTTCTTCCTTCTTGGTGAACTTAAAAGAACGAGTGCCTGGTCCATCGATCGTGCGCCATTTTGAATACGAATACGTAAACGTATTTTATCAAATTTACACTAACCCATCATTAATGATACTGAAACTTCTTCTTATGGTGCCGTTTCCTAATATCGGAGGTTGGCGACCATTAATATTATATGGTTCTCTTGGCAAATTACTCTCGGTGGTTTGCCATTGCCTTCCGAGAGGAGAGGGTTGTAATGAAGTTGTATAAATTTTTGTAGCCGGGTTGGGGATTGAACCCCAGAGTCCGGTCCTTAGCCCGTTCACTTAGCTCACCTCACCTATATACTAAAACGGTCTTCTAAATTTCCGTATGTGCGCTTTTCTTTAATTTGAGTTTATGGTCTTAGAGCCTTTTTAAATTTTGTACCTTCTCTTATTTACTTAATTTATTTTATTTCCCTGCCTCTTAAGAACTCGGGTATGCTGAACTGTTCTTTCGATGATGGGAATATTCTGGAAATTGTCCCTTTTATTCATTTTGTGAACTTTTTAATAATTTTCTAACTTTTTCTTACTATCGATCTCTATTACTTTATCTTAAATTAAAATTACTCCATTTCGAGTAGTCCAGAATCTTTCGGCTTTGGCTTTCCTTTTTTGACTTCCTCTTCTTTTCTTACATCCTTTTTTCTGAAATATTTGTAATCATGGATCTTCCTGACTGTTCTCCAAATTACCTCAAACATGTCATTATAACTGTTTCTACTATAGATTCAGCTTATTATGACTATAATGATCCGATTTATTTTAATTTTTTTTATTTTACTGTTATTCTTTACTATCGTGTGACTTTTGTTTTATTGCTGATTTTAATTTTATCAATTTATTGTTATAAGTGCATATCTATAAATTTAAAGTTTTGCAAAAAAAATTTTGCAATTTGTTTCTTCTCTCTCCTTGTCAATTTCCTCATCGGTGATCTTAATTTGTAGATGTTTCTTGTTTTTATCATTCTTATCGACTTCTTTCCAAACTATCTATATATCCTATTTTATGCTTTGGAGGTTCTTAGAACATTGTTCCATTTCGTTAGTAAGATAGCATCCCCATATTTCTTTGTTTTTATCAAATAGCTTTAAGGTCCTAGATCAATAGGAATAGATAATAATATTCAACAAATGTCACTAGTTGCTTAATGATATTTTATTGATACTGATTGATCCTTTACTTCTGATTGGTTAAAATAACACTGGATTTCTATTGGCTTGTTAGAGCCAACGGACGATTTCTATTGGTTAACTAAATTTAACGCTTTGTTAAAAGTTTTATGAAACCGGGGATTAACGATTCTAATTGGTTTGATCATCATTTGTGATTTTTAGTAATCGAAATTATACAACGTACAGTTAAATCACATTATGGCCAAGATTTCGCGTAATCAGACTACAGTGGATCTAAAAGTTTTAGCCCAATTATGCCGCTGGCCAAAGTGAGAAGATCTTATTTTGATTATTATAAAATAATTTTGTTATTAAATTCATTTTTTCTAGCACATTTTGGATGCTTTTGCTGGTTTCATAGCACCAATTTGATTTTCCAGATACAAAATGAAAGAATCTTTTTTCGTGGTACCACATAGGTAATTTTGAAAACCTACTCAAAAAATACCTAGTACAAGTATTTTTAAGTTATTTCGTTAACCAAATTAGGTTAAAATTTTTTGAAACCAGAAAGCGATTTGTAGATATTATAAACGTGTTCATTTGCTGTAAAATTTAATGCACTTCCTTTATAAATATTAATATTTTTTTCTAAAAAAAAATGCACACTTTCTAACTTTTCTCCAATATAAGTAGATCCAAAAAAACTTGTTTGATATTGTTCTTATTATTATTATAATTTTACTATCGTCGTTAGCAGCGGAACCAGAAGAACAAGATTGCTTTTTGAAATTAATCTTGGGAAAACCGTCACTTTCTTGAGTTATTATCCATAATTTCTTTTTCTTCCGATCTTCTATTTTATTCAATAGCTCTTCTACAACTCATTCCGTACAAGTATTTTGATCGATTTTAAATCAAAAAGACCAACATTCCAATCCCATCCTAACCCAAATTTATTTGTACCGTGGTTCAGATCCCACATTCGATGTTGTATGCTATTGATTCGTTCATCTAACATTTTGTTATGTTATGGTATAATTGGTTTTTGATAGACAGGATTAATTTTCCTCGTTGTTATTGTACAACCTACTTGTGGATTACGTTACGGTTTAGACTAATTTATTTCTTTTGCAGTTTTGCAACACTTTTTGCCTTTTAGAGAAACGATTTTGGTTTGTTATTCGTGTTTGTGCTAAATAGAAATGGATTACTACACTTAAATCAGGCACTTGGACAGACACCTTCATTAGAAGAAAATATGGTGCAATGAGAAATCGCACTTTCAAATCCTACAATTAACCATTTAAAGAAACGACACCTTCGTATCGCATGCAACGATATTATTATGATGTGGTTTATTGAACTTCTCTTAACGATTAAACATACATTTTATAATTGAAGGTTTTTCAAAACACAATTTCCCACTGTACCACCCACAACTCGAGAAACGTATACTTTTAATCAATGAATCGTTTATGCTATCATCGAATATAAAAGGATAAATTTATGTTGATTTGAAAGATTAATATTAGCAAAGCAAAAATAGTAGAAACTTATATAATATTTTGTTCCTTAATTTACCATGACTGCAGCTTAATGGGTTCTCACGGTCAGCATTCAGAAAAGCCCTAGGGTTCTGACGGGCGGGTTTCCGCACGAGCCTGCACTCGAGCAGCACGTCTCTTGATTTCATGTCATTCATTATTGAAACTACTCACTGATTATCCAAAAAAAACTTTGTAAAATAAGAATCAAAAAAATTGTAACAATATTGGTTTTTGTTGGAAAAAAATTAAATACTGAGGAAAATGCAAATCATCAATTTCACAAATAGGCGTTTGCGATAAACCAGATCAAAATCGTTTCAATTGAATAGTTTAATGCAATAGAAAATTAAAAAAGATGGAAAGATAATTAATAATTGCAAGCATTAATAAGGCTATTATTTATTAAGTGTACACATACTGGAAGCAATTTATAAAGAATTATAATTACAGAGTTCTGCACGATAATTAACATCAACATTAATTTGCGATTTACAACTACAAGATAATTATATGAATTTTAATTGCAAAAATGTATTAACTTGCGAAAATTAATTAAACTTGAATTTAAAATCTTTGTAATTTTAAAGATTTAGAAACTTTAAAGTGGAAAAAACTTGGAAGTAATTCTAATTGCTGTTTGAAGTTGTTATTGCCATTAGAAAGCAAGGCAATAACAAACAAGGGAAGGAAAATGAACTGGCAGAGGTGGACTGGTTATTAAAGCTCAAAGGATATTTTCCGCATAATGGCAACGACTTACATATTTTTTTCTTATTTCCAGATTCCTGTTATTTGAAAAAAATTTTTAAGTAAAAATTAAGGAAAATTCAAAAGGAAAACAACTGAATCTTAAGAGAAAAAATATTTAAAATGTTATGATATTGTAACTTGTTGATATTAAATAATCTTTAAAACTGTAGTTTATACGAGTTATTGTATTTTTTTTTATTTAAATTAATTTTCCGAAATTAATTGTAATTTGAGACTTGTATCATATTATTCTGATGAAGGAATTAATTTTCCGAAAGCTTAATAAACAATTTAATTAAATTTGTTTAATTAAAATAACTCGTATTAACTAAAGTTTTAAAAATTATTTAAAAGAAAAAAGTTAACTTTAGGGAAATTAATGCTAATAATTTGTATTAATTCTGGATACGGACCTGACCACTTATTGTTGTTTGTGGTGGTGCTTTGTAGAAAACCTTGCCTATAATCAGTAATGTAGATGGATACTAATGATCGCATTTTCAACAATGCTTTTTAAATATTTTGATTAATAATCGGTCAACTATTATTAGGTTTTGTTTCTTTAAAAAAAAATTTAATTTCAAGTTGCTCGATGTTATATAATAATTGAGTTGATAAAACTGCATCGCTACCTGTTCGAAAGATGGAAAATAAAATGTGATCAAGACAAAAATTTAGGAATAAATAATCGTGAATAAAGTTGAAACAACATTGTTGCGATTTGTTCTCTTAAAAACTACCTCAAAAAGTCATTATTTTTTTTTGCTACGGTAGCTCTTTGAAAGAAAAAAGGTAATTTTTCAAACAATATTATATAATTTTTTCTAAAGTCTGCGCTTGTCCCACAATCATAATATTTGTGGCACAAAATGAGGTATTTCAAATTGGTTCGTAAGCAAAAACTACGCAGGTGACTTAATCATCGTTAATACGTGTACAGTTCATGTATTATCAACTGCATTTTGCTCGCAATTCAAATGAAGAATCATACATATACCAGAAATAACCTGGAGAATTTAAGTGATGACTCTGACAGATTGAAGTAAATGGGGGTGAGTTGATCTGCAACCGCTCTACAAATTTTTGATTTGGAGAGAACATTTGGCAAATTCTTCTTTTCAAGCAATGTCAAGTCATTTATTTTGTCTTCAAATGACAACCTAATGGTTTTTTTACAGTTTTGACCATTTTTTTACTGTCCTTTTGATAATGTAATAAAGCAGGTGCCTTGTCTTTTTTAGTTTTACTAAATTTCTTGCCTTTTGAATTTCATTAAATTTCTTTTCTACAGTTCATAGCCAGACAATATTGTGAGTAGAAGAATTCATGAAATTCTTGCTTTCGAATCCACGTCAATTCATCGCGGCCAATACGTCGCGCGACAATTTGTCGCCTGCGATAATACGTCGCCTACGACAGTTCGTCGCCTAAAATAATTTGGCGCGAGCGACAATTTATAGCGTGCAATGGTAAACCATTTTAAAATATTTTTTTTTAAATTTTTTAGTACAATGAAAGAGTTTCACAATTTTTTTTTATTATTTGAAAGTAAATGTCAAACTAAGTCTTCAAAATTAAAAAAAAAAATATAGTACTCCTAACATCAGAGACGGATCCAGCAACTTTTCTAGGAGAGGGGCGATTTCATAGATTGTTAAGAAAAATACCAAAATTGATAGCTTTTTCTATACTTTTTTCCGGTAATTTTAGTTTTTACTTTATATTCTGTTCTGTTCCGGTAATTTTAGTTTTTACTTTATATTCTGTTCTCTTCTGAAAATTTCAACAATTTATCTCGTATACCACTAATACCACATGACTATTTACTACCTTTTCATTTGTCGAGAGCGTTAAGTATATGGAGCATTCCATACCAAATCGACCACTTTTGAACCCGACCCCTTTTGATTTTCCTGAAATTTTTACATATTATACTATCTCATCAACAACAGTTTTGTGAATTTTTTCAAAATTTTTTACTTAACCCAAAAAAAAGTTACGAATTTTTAGGAAAACTGATGTTTTTTTTTCAAACGATCGTAACTATTTCAAAAATTGACTAATCGGAACGTTTTTTTTGTTTTGTTTGTCTTTAAACGTACTTTTCAGGAAAAAATACAACAAAAATATTCAAACTTAGATTCTACAAAATTTTTCATTTTTTTGGAGAAAATCATTGATTTTTCAAATTACGACACTTTTGAATTTTGATATTTTTATTTCAAACAAAACTCTGATTTATTCCGCGTATAACAACGCAAACTCCATAATGGGCCGACATTTCTTTCTATTTCTTTTGTTTAATTGAAAAATATTATTTGCGTAAAAATAAAACAAAATATTTTTTAATTAAACAAAAAAAATAGAAAAAATTTTGGCCCATAATGGGGTTTGCGTTGTTATACGCGGAATAAATCAGAGTTGTTTTTGAAATAAAAAAATCAAAAATCAAAAGTGGAAAAATTTGAAAAATTAATGATTTTCTCCGAAAATTTTGTAGAATCCAAGTTTGAATATTTTTTTTGTATTTTTTCCTGAAAAGTACGTTTAAAGACAAATGAAAACAAAAAAAAGAACGTTTTGATTAGTCAATTTTTGAAAAAGGTACGATTGTTTGAAGAAAAAAAACATCAGTTTTTCTAAAAATTCTTAACTTTGTAAGCAATTTTGAAAAAATTTACAGAACTGTTTTTGATGGGATAGTATAATACGTAAAATCAGTTGTGTAATTTTTTTCAAATTTTTTTACAAAGTTAAAATTTCAGAAAAACTGATGTTTTTTTTCTTCAAACAATCGTAACTATTTCAAAAATTGACTAATCAAAACGTTCTTTTTTTTGTTTTTGTTCGTCTTTAAACGTACTTTTCAGGAAAAAATACAAAAAAAATATTCAAACTTGGATTCTACAAATTATTTTATTTTTTCGTAGAAAATCATTGATTTTTCAAATTTCGACACTTTTGAATTTTGATTTTTTTATTTCAAACAAAACTCTGATTTATTCCGCGTATAACAACGCAAACCCCATAATAGGCCGACATTTCTTTCTATTTCTTTTGTTTAATTGAAAAATATTATTTGCGTAAAAATAAAACAAAATATTTTTTAATTAAACAAAAAATATAGAAAAAAATTTTTGCCCACTATGGGGTTTGCATTGTTATACGCGGAATAAATCAGAGTTTTTTTTTGAAATAAAAAAATCAAAAATCAAAAGTGGAAAAATTTGAAAAATTAATGATTTTCTCCGAAAAAATAAAAAATTTTGTAGAATCCAAGTTTGAATATTTTTTTTGTATTTTTTCCTGAAAAGTACGTTTAAAGACAAATTAAAGCTAAAAAAAAACGTTTTGATTAGTCAATTTTTGAAAAAGGTACGATTGTTTGAAGAAAATTTTGAAGCAATTTTGAAAAAATTTACAGAACTGTTTTTGATGGGATAGTATAATACGTAAAATCAGTTGTGTAATTTTTTTCAAATTTTTTTACAAAGTTAAAATTTCAGAAAAACTGATGTTTTTTTTCTTCAAACAATCGTAACTATTTCAAAAATTGACTAATCAAAACGTTCTTTTTTTTGTTTTTGTTCGTCTTTAAACGTACTTTTCAGGAAAAAATACAAAAAAAATATTCAAACTTGGATTCTACAAATTATTTTATTTTTTCGGAGAAAATCATTGATTTTTCAAATTTGTCCACTTTTGATTGTTGATTTTTTAATTTCAAAAAAAACTCTTATTTATTTCTCGTATAACAACGCAAACCCCATAATGAGCCCATATTTCTTTCTATTTTTTTTGTTTAATTAAAAAATATTTTGTTTTATTTTTACGCAAATAATATCTTTTAATTAAACAAAAGAAATAGAAAGAAATGTCGGCTCATTATGGGGTTTGCGTTGTTATACGCGGAATAAATCAGAGTTTTTTTTTAAATAAAAAAATTAAAAATCAAAAGTGTCGAAATTTGAAAAATTAATAATTTTCTCCAAAAAAATGAAAAATTTTGTAGAATCCAAGTTTGAATATTTTTTTTGTATTTTTTCCTGAAAAGTACGTTTAAAGATAAACAAAAACAAAAGAAACGTTCCGATTAGTCAATTTTTGACATAGTTACGATCGTTTGAAGAAAAACAACATCAGTTTTTCTAAAAATTCGTAACTCTTTTTGGGTTGAATAAAAAATTTTGAAAAAATTCACAGAACTGTTTTTGGTGAGATAGTATAATATGTAGAAATTTCAGGAAAATCAAAAGGGGTCGGGTTCAAAAGTGGTCGATTTGGTGTGGAATGCCCCATATATAGTTTTATATCTTGAAAGCTAGGTCCGATACCAAACTACTTACCTTGCGAATTGGCGTATGCTTTGTTAGCATTTTACATTTTTTACCTATGACAAAGAGCCAGCCCTTCGATAGAACCTCCAACCATGGTTTACCATTGCACGCTATAAATTGTCGCTCGCGCCAAATTATTTTAGGCGACGAATTGTCGTAGGCGACGAATTGTCGCGTGATGAATTGACCGCGACGAATTGACGGTACACCACATTTTATATGAAAATTCAGTTATTTTTGATTTCTTTGCCCTATCAGCGACTAGCCTCATATGTAATTATTTAATTTTTCACCACAATTATTTTTTTTCTTAAAATTTTACAGAAACTCAAAATAAAATGTTTCTGTTCAACGATTATGGAAGAAAGTAAATTAAAAATCTCCGTGTTTGCAGATATTAATATACAAAATTATGCCAGCTACAGTGACACTTATACTTTTTTTTAGAATTGTATTATTACTGAACACTAAACATTTCCTAAGCAATTTGAAATTTGGAAATTTTCTCAACATTCATAGCTATCTATCTTTGAATACTGAGGGTTTACATCCTCTTACTGTAAGGCTGAATGTATAAAATATATTGCTGTGAAATTTGAGGGTTAGGGGGGGGGGAGCAGGAGTACGAAGTACCTTCCAGGAGCGGAAAAAATTTTTATGGAAAGTTTTTATAAGATGGACTATGCTTATGAGCACTTCCAGATAAACAATCAAACTAAAATTTGGCTTAGCAGTGCATTTTCGAACAACAATACAATAATAATAATTTGGTCTTTTCCAGTAAGAAATAAAATTAAAAAATGCCCCCAGCAGTAAAAAAAGAACAGACGATGTTTCAAAATTGATGGTGAAGCAAATTTGATTTCTGAAAAATTGCCTTATTGCTTACCTACTGCGGGGGGGTATTCCATACCCCCCAGACCCCCCGGTTTCCAATAAAGTTTTTTTAATAACAACATAATAATAAAATATCTAATTTCATTGTATTTTTAAAAGCCTTTTTTGTATTTTAGAGTGGGCTAAGCACCCTAACCTTTTCACTAGGTACGTCACTGAATTTAATGTTTTAATTGTTAGAAAAAAAGAGAACTAAAAATTACAATGGGCGTCGGTAAGAAAGTACGATCCTAAAATAGCAATTTTACGATTAAAACCCCGTTGATTTCTGACAAAGGGTATATTAAATAAGAGAATTAGAGAAGGACGAGGGCCTTAAAATCACTAGTGTTTTCAAAAATCGAATTTAAAAAAGCTTGATTTTTACTGCAAATTTGAAGGTAAATCGCTCGTGATTGGTGAATCAGGGCATTCAGTTGTCGGTACGTGTGAAGTAATGCATAATAATGTTGCACTTTACAAATTTAACCTCTTAGGCCCGTGGATTAAGGAAAAAGGTGGATCTTTGAGGGGTGAAACTCGTTTGCGTGAATTCTAAAAGCAGGGTGGTTGTGCAAGGAAAAATTGACTTAATGCACTTCTCGCTGCGCTCGAGCGCTTTAAGCCATTTTTCCTGCACATTTACTATTGAAAACCATGATTTTCACTCGAAGTGCATTGTTGAGGCATCCCAATGCAAGTGTCGCTCCGGTTATCGCCGCTATAGCATAGCATCTTTTCTGGAAGAAGTTTGAGTTGAGAAGAAGTGGAAGTTTGAGAGTATGAGATATACTTTGAGCTGGCTTAGAACCACATCGCACTTCAAAGCAGAGTGTTGACCCTCGCGAAGACGTTAATCAACCTTTGATGAATAGTTAAGTGATTTCCAAGTTCGAATGGCCGAAGCAACAGTAACTTCTTAAGAACGTAGCGTCGTGGGGTCCAATAGGGTCCGTTAGAGAGAAAAAGGCGTCTCCGTCGCGAAGAAGCAGTGGGATTGTACGGTTGAAAAAAGTTTTCCACCATACATACCCGCTGCACCTTCAGTTAAGAACCGATCTAGGTCGGTGCCAAAACATTGAGTAAACGCCTCGGCTGTGACCTTGCAAACCAAAAGCGCGAGGCGTTTTTGGGACATTAAAGCTGAGAGTAACGTTCTCGAGCTTTAGCTCAAAGAAATTAGTGCGTGAATCGCACCGATTTCTCAACATGCAGGATGCAACTACTTCTACTTGAGCAAAGACTACAAAGAACAAAGCGTGACGCATTTTGTTTTTTGTTGTGGAGGCTAATTTGTGAATCAAATTAGTTCCTGCAAGAGGAAGGCGCCGTCGGTTATCGCCGCTCTGCGCAAAGCTAAGACTAGTTCAACTCACACGGACCGACAATAGAATGGATTGATTCACCAATCCCGAGCGACTAAACTTGAAAATTGCTATAAAAATCGTGCTTTTTTAAATTCGATTTTTGAAAAAGCTAGTGACTTTAAGGCCCTCGCCCTTCTCTAATTCTTTTATTTAATATATCCTTTGTCAGAAATCAACGGGGTTTCAATCGTAAAATTGCTCTTTTAAAATCGTACTTTCTTACCTACAACCTATATGTAAATTGTAAAGCACTTCTCATGGATCTAGAGGAAGTAATAGGGAAAAATTAACCTCCCTAGAGATGCCTGCGTTTCTGTGTACATTTATTTTAAGACAAGTTGACTTGAATAATTTCAAAACTTTTACAGGGGATGCAATCGTTTCTTTTACCGAAAGTGTAGATAACGCTTGTTTTTCAGTTCAGTCAAAAAATGACTATCATAATTATCAAAACACTGACTGGAGATTGCACGCTAGATGTAAAAATTGAAAATTTACATGCGAGTACGGAATGGGCTGTTAGTAAACGTTTACTTTTGTCCACTTCCAGTTTTGTTCACCCTTTACCAAAATCTATAAATGTAGGCAAATTACGTTCATTACAATACTAATAATCGTCATGGATGTGTAGAACGTCAAAATTATAAGACGGTTTTTTTAGGGCCAAAAAATTCAGAAAAAGTTTCTCTTATTAAATAAAGAACATAAACTAACACTAACCTAAGCTAACTAAATAACATACACTTGAACTGGTACTCTTAGCACATTATTTTTTGATCTCGTATATAAATATCGAGCAAAGTGCAAAAGCACTGAAACACAAAACTGCCATATGCGACACAATCCCTAAAGAGAGAGTTGGGCAAGGCAAAGATCCATATTCTGTTGCAATCCGGAGAGAAACTCTCCAGTTTATAAGACCACGATCTTGTAAGCTAACTCTCAATTTGTTGGTAGAAGCAAGGCTAAAAATTTTGAAAAGAAAAGTAGTCTGGGGAACTACAACAAAAAACCCCGGTGTAGTTAAAATTATTTGAATGACAAGTAAAAAATAATTAAGAGCAGAGTGTCACAATTCCAATAACTACAAAGTATTTTACCATGCAAAACAACACATTCCTTGACTTGAGTTGACTTAAATAGCATTACTAGGGGTGCGTTCCACTTAAAGCTTACGACGACCACGGTCAATTGTCAGTTCTATCAAATAACCGCGCTCGATCTTTAGTCCAATCAAAAACCACAAGACTTCGCCTAGGTTGCGAGTTGTAGTTGCGAGCGCAGTTTGTTTACTTCCTTTGTTTCATGTTAGGATTTGTGGTTTTGGAAAAATGAAATGAAAATTTCTGGTTCGGTGGCCTTGAAGCTTGCCTTGAAAAAAAGAAGAAGAAAAAAGGAAAACGTTAGGAAACGATTAGGATGAGGAAGGAACATTTTGTACACCGCAGATCATAGTCGTCTAAATTACACGTACTGTCAACTGAATGAAATTGTTGCATCCAATGAGAAATAAATTTGTGTAAAAAATTTGAAACTTTAAATTCCCCACTGACCATACTAAAATGTTAAGAACCAACTGTTCTAGATTATATATTTAATGTCTAGACATTAAACAAATTTATCTCTGTTATCTTTGGCTAATATCTTAAGTGTATTTGAGGTACCATGTTAAGTTTATTTTCTCAATATAATGAAATATGGACATACCTCATTTTTGTTCCAAAACCTTGCATTCTAATCTAGAGAAAAACTTTTCGTGTCCCACTCAAAATTTTTGGTTTTCTTTTTTTTGCTTGAGGTCCGTAAGAAACATAATATTACCCTTGTTGAGAACCACTGCCCAGGGCCGTATAAAAAGATGGGAAAAACCTCCAATAGCATAGCAAGGAAGTAAAAAAAAAAATCTAAAATATATTATTTTTGGGTACCCTCCCATGACCTATATTTAGCTACGGCCCTGTCACTGCCCCAGTAGTATTAAATAATATATATTTGAAAAATTGAAACTAACTGTATAACAAATTCAATGTATGTACTTAACCACAGTAGTGGCTCGGTGTGATCACTGATGAAGTTACAGCGCGGATATTCCGGGTTCGAATAGCAAACTTTACGGAATTTCTTAGCTGGGCTTTCCGGTAAACATGGACCAATTAATAAATTTAATCTTTGTTCTTTATTTCTTTTTTTATAAATCTTAGCTGTCCGCATACTGCAACGTGCCAGTTCACCCCTGTGAACTGGAAAATTTTCCCATCGATTAATCAAACTTGAAATAGTACAACATAATTTTGAAGAAAGATTCTGGTCAAATCTACCATTGGCTTTTGGAGTATCGTAAGCTTTCTCACACCCCACACCATACTAACTTTTCACTAACCAAGGGAAGTGTACCCTCTGTAATGTATCCATGGATTAGCAAAATCAGCCCTTACGCACGGAAAGAAATAAAAATATACCCCTGACCTGAGCCGATACCCATCAAATGCAACATTGCAATGTATGGGTTTCTAACTTGCACAATTTAATTAATTCCATATACAATTGCAAAATGCAAATCATTCAACAGTATGCAGGAACTACGATAAAAAAAATTTGAAAACACGAACAGGATATTTTAACAACAAAACAGGTTGCTTAAGTTTTGTGGAACACGCATTCTATTTTATAACTGTAACTGCTTAGCAATTGTATTAAATAATTTTCTTAAATAAAAACATTAGCAGCGCAAAACCAGATTCAAATAAATCATCAATCTAATCGATCCAATCTTACAATTCATTTAGCATTTCATTGTGATCCTTAGGTAGGTATAATAAACAAGTAAACCTTGAAAATGAAAAATAGAAAACCAATAGAAACGAACGTAAAATTTTTTACTACTAGGAGATGTAAATGATCCGTCACGGTGAGATATTCTTTTGACTTTATTTCGTGTTAAGCAGACGTTGCAAATAAAAATAAATAAGACTACGGTTTGCTAGCAAGAGAACAAAGGAAGACGAACACGGTCGTGATGAATGGGAAGTCGCCCAACCTGCACCACCACGACGCCAGATCAACAGATCGGATCAACAAGATAACAAACCCAACCGACCGATGCGTTTCAGTTCAAAAGGGCACTTTACGGAAAAGGTAACAAAATAATACCACGTCAAAGGAAACCGAGTTTTTGATCCATAAATATTGCAAAAAAAAGTTGACGTTTATACTGAATTTGATTGAGATGATGCAAGACCGAGGATGAAGAAGATAATCCAGGACATGTGTTTCACGTTTTCGGCGACCATCAGATAAGCAGACTTGCAGAATTTCCCACAAATTTATCGGTAAGTCGTGGTACTTTGATTGAAAATGTATGGAGATTCTAATATCTTGTAACCAAAAAAGATAAATTATTATCTAACTGATCAAACGTTGTCGATGACAAGTGAGTGTCTTAAAACTATTAATAATCCGTTGTTCAAAACAAGTTTTTTATTTGAAAACACGATAAACTCAAATAAAAATCGCTTCAATAATAATCTATGCTTTGCGTTTGATAAATTAGCTACTCAACAGTCATTGTCTGAAAATGATGTATTGGTTAATTTTTATCAAACTGCTTATTGTTCCTTGGGAATGAAAAATAAATCCTGTAGGTGAAAAAATTAGCTCTCACTAGTACATGTAACGACTACCCAGACGATGAAGTTTATAATACAACCGTATGGTTACTTCAATTTACTAATTTAACTGTCATGCAGATCGGATGTCCATTATTATAATTTAAAAATTTTGTTTAAGTGTAGGACGTTTTGTTAAGGCGTGAGAAGTTCGTGCAATCCATCATGTTAATTTTGAAAATTACCTGTACATTACGTCCCTAATTATATCGTATTATTTATTATGTAATCAAGCCTATTATGTAAATCATAATTTTTCAACTAATGGAGGACGAAATTAAAAACTTTTATTACCTTTTCTAAAACGCCGCTGTAAGGTTGGATGTTGGGAGGTCTATTTCCTGCATAAAGATGACACTCGCTTATTTCGGCATCTTCTCTTGAATAAACACCTGGTGATCTTGTCAAATCGCAAGGTGAGTCATCGGAAAACAACGTTTCGACTCCACTGTCAACTGCAGCCATTGTTACATATTTGATGCCTGAAACAAGTTCAAACATAAGCACCGATACAACAGCACGAAAATTTTAATACTAAGCGCACTTCCATAAAGGAACACTACCATAGGTGGTAGTCTTCTAGTACGACCTTGAACAAATTATGAGGATTTTTATTATTGGCAATTTAGATGCCACTTAGTGGCAGTTTACGAAAGGGGGGGTGACAAAACGTAAAAAACATAAATTTATCTTCAAAATCACTTATTCTATGCATCAAATTTGAGTTGATTGACTTCATAATTATGCACAAAATTAAGTCGATACGGATCTACATTTGTGTTTTTATATTTTCCCATTGAAAAAACAACGTTTAAATTTGCATTCGAAGGTTTTACCATTAAATAATAAACAATAATAATATTCAAAAAATTTAATTGGCTTAAATCAGTGAGCTTACGCAAATCGTGAGCTTCTAATGCACCTTTAAACTTTAAAAATTATGTAAAACGGTTGCTAATGATACGATAATTTTAAATTTAATTAAATAATTATTCAGTTAATTATTAGTAAACTTTATAAAAGTGTGAATATACACATTTAATTAATTCAATCGTATAAACACAATGTGAAGATATCTTTTAAAAATATCTCTAGGTAATTACAACCGCAGCCCACGTAAGTAGCAGATCAATTAAAAACTACGTCGCGATATTTTGTAAGGAAGGCGCGCATCCCTGCGTCCTTCAAGACAAACCGCCACTGCATTTAGTGTACACCATCATAAGCAGCTTCATGAATAAAACAATTTAATAGTTGAACCATAAAATGTAAGCAGTATAATAATTAAATTAGCAATTTTCCAACCTACATAATTTAACATTTACGTTAACCTACAGAAACCTGACACTGCCACTTTTTCAAAAGCAAAAAGGAAATACGTAATAATTATGTGTTAATTTTGTGCTCCAACTGTTTCACTGCGAAAGTTAAATAATTTCTGGTGGAGGTAGTTTTTAGGAGGTTTAAAAGTGCATTTTGGGTGTAATTAACAAACAAATCATCAGATGGATTAGTTATTTTAAATATCATAAAAGTTTACAAATGATTGTGAAGTTATTAAAAGGACAATTCAAGAATGAGGTAAACAATAATTTTAGAGCTTTTTAATTTAAAAAATACATTTTTTCTAAAAATAATCTGCAAATTTGAAAATATACCATTACACGTGTAAAGACAGCAAAAGCAAAGAAAAAATTCTATTTGTCAATGGGGTGGTTTTCAAGGGTTTAAAATATACATTTTGGTAAATTGACTAACAAATTAGTAAATGATTATTTGGATAGTTTCTAATTGAAAAATTGAAAATTTTCTCTTAAAGAAATATTCCAAAATTTTAAAACAAATTAATTTTAAAGCTTTAATTAATCCAAAAATTTCCTAATACAAATTGAATTTATTGCTGGTTTTTATATGAACTTTTTCGGATTTTAAATTAAAAATTCATTTTATTTAAATAATAATCTGCAAATTTCTAGATTGCACGTGTAAAATCAGCAAAAATAAAGAAAACATTTTAATTATCAAGAGGTGATTTTCAAAGGTTAAAAAGTACATTTTTGGAAAATGACAAACAAATCAGCAAATGGTCATTAATTCTTCTATGAAAGCTTGAAGATATGATAAATTTTCTTTTATTATTACTTAAAAGACAATTCATGATTTTGGATAAATTTAATTTTAAAGTTCCAATTTGCTCAAAAGTTACAATAAATTCTTTGGCTTGGTGCTAAGAAGGCTAATGTCGTTCATTAGAATTTTTAAAAATCCCTATAAAATTACAATCTTCCTGTAATCCTTCGTGACTACACAAAAATTGATGAACAATTATGAATATATTGTCGTGTTCTGACGAACAACTCTTTAAGTCCCGTGCTGTCTTGATCAGAGTTTGCAATATAAGACTCTCCCAAGGAGTGAGTTCAATAGAGATTTCGAAAATTTCCACAATTAAATAAAACAAAATCGTACGGAGAATGAATAGCAATTTAATCAGACGAATGTAATTATCAACTTGAAATTAATTAAACAAATGAAACGTAGTTTGTTCATTAAATCTCATTCCATACAATAGAATAATCAAAAATTAGGCTTAATTGTCCTACAAATTTACACATTTACTTATCAAATAATTCCTACAACTTGTAAGACAATTAAAAACGTTCAATAAATTTTTATAATTATGAAATAAATTATTATACAAGTACATGAATTGTTTTTATTTTGAATCTGGCGCCGAATAAACAGTTCAAATTTATAGTAGTTTGAGAACCACTGATATAATATGGTAGCGACTACTGAACGCGAATAACACACGAAAAAGTTAAGCACACAAAAATTAAATTTCTCAATCAAATAAACCGAATTAGTGATTATAATTGTTCCACTAGTGAATTTAATTAATTAAGTGTAAAAATCCGTTTATAAAGTGCTACTTGAAATCCAAATTTAACAACGTAAAATGTGGTTAACCTCAAAATGTTTGGATGCATCGTGGCAAAAATGACGAAAATGATCATTGAAATTACGCAAAATAAATAATTTAGATGTTATTTACCAAAAAGGATGAAATCAGCAATCCAGAATAAAATCGGATGATCTTTCATACCCATGATTTTACATCGATCTCCTCGTGCTGTCATTAACCGGTAAAATCTTCCTTACTCGTCCATTCATTCAATTCCTGTAAAATCATCACTTCATAATCAATGCATTTACAATCCATTTCAACTGGCTTAAAATATTCCATAACATTTCCAAAGTTAAAAATTAAATTTTCAAAAATTCAAATTTTCACTACGATGTGGTTGCACATTCGACTTCATACCACCTCGTTTCTTAATCATCTCCTTCCTCTCTACAAATTTTTCACTTCCTTCTTTTTTATAGATTTTTGGAACTCGTGGCTCTCGCCGATTCGTCAACTTTACCAGCCAAATTTGAAAAATTCATTGCCAATTTGCACATTCCAAAAATCACCACACAATAAATTATTACACCATTTTATAGTTCTTAAGAATACCAACAACGCAGTCCGCTACCAGTGCACAAGATTATTTACAATTTAGTATGAAAACAAACTTCCATAAACAAATTAAATTACCAAAATTAAACGTTTTGCCATTTTTGATTAATTCAACTTCTTCAGGTTTTAAGACAATATCCCAACCTCAAATTACGTTTCTGCATGCCATTAATTTGACATAATTACTGAAAACAAATAATTTTCATTCGTCCGAGTAAACTCAAATCAACCAAATTTAGGAAATTATTAAATTAATTTTCAATTGTGGAAATTCTTAAAATGCCCATGGTAAGTTACATAACAATATTTTACAGTGATTTTCAAAAATTCTAAAAAGTGACTTGGCATTTTTAGCACCAAGCAACAGAAATAGATAAAAAAAATTTAGATTTCTTTGTTAGTTCCACCTTACATTATTTTCGTCAATATTCCTTTCCGGTTCTAAATTTACATTCACCACACATAAATTTATTGGAAGCATTTTATGTAAATATTGTGATTTTTAGCGTGTACGCGGCCGTGTTCTAACCAGTCAGTCTTGCATGGGTAGCTATTGCAAGCTGTCAGGTTTGTATGGATTGACCAATTTTTCAACCTGTTAAATTTTCATCGCTACCAAATTTTAACATCTTTTCTCATGAATATAGTATGCTTTTTACCATCTGGCAAGGCTTTTGTCGATGCACGTTTCATGATTGTGATGCCCAAGTTCAACGACGTCATCCGACCAAACTCATCTAATTACGTTTGCTGTTGTTCTTCTTCTGATCATTCAAAAACCGTTTCTGAGTTTGCTATCTTCAGAATTATTCTAACTTCCGGATTGGTTTCGATTATTTCTTGCTACTGGAACTGCGGTCTTTACAGTTCCAACTTAACTATTTTTGAGCTTTGTTTATTGATGTATTGCACATTACCAATCAGGCACTACTGTCTTATTTGAAGCACGAACACTATTTTTTACTTTTTGAAGCTACGTGTCAGAAAGCGATTAAAAGAATGCTACAGTCATCTTACATTGTGTAAATTTACAAGAGCTCAAAGTAAGTATTGTTATATTTTTAAACCGACTTCAAAAAAAGGAGGAGTTTCTCAATTCGTCTGTTTGTATGTTTTTTTTTTTTTCTTATGTATGTTCGGGCATAACTTTTTACAGAGTGATCCGATTTTGATGAATTTTTTTTTATTCGATAGAGTATACCTTCATGGTGGTCCCATTTAATTTTCACAAAAAAATTCCATTCGTAAGGGTAAAAAATAAGGGAAAATTGCACCCGTAAGGGTAGAAAATAGGGAATGATTGTTTTTCATTTATTGATTTTTTACTTGTCAACCTATTCTGTTGAAAGTTGGGGTGGAGAAAAACTTTATATCGAGCAAATTAATTAATTAAGGTAGTAATTAGTAGATTTTAATCACTAAAAATTAAAAAATAAAAAACTTTTTAACAAAAAATTAAACCGACCTCAAAAAGGAAACTAAAAAGCATAAAATAAAAATATATTATTTTGAGTCTTAATAAGTATGTAAGTAACTAATTTTGAGTCAGTGCAAAAAATCAATGATTACTAAATTACTTTAAAAAAATTATTAAAACAAAAGTCACCCATTCTGCACCGACTCAAACTTAGTTACTTACATTACTTATTAAGACTCAAAATGTAATATATTTTTATTTTATGCTTTTTAGTTTCCTTTTTGAGGTCGGTTTAATTTTTTGTTAAAAAGTTTTTTTCTAATAGATATACTAAGATTACACGTGTAAAGACAATTTTATAAATTAAGAAAAAACACTGCTTTGTTAAAGGGCGGTTTTCAGGAGATTAAAAAATACATTTTTGGGTAACCAGCAGCAGTTTAACCAGCAAATCATTAAATAATTATTATTTATAAATTAGTCCTTCAGTTTTTAAATAATAGTAAATATTCTTTCATTATTATATTTAAGGGGCAATCAAAAGTTATAAAAAAAATCAATTTTGAAGCTCCAATTTGTCAAAAAATAATATAATATTAATGAATAAATCAGCAAATAAATTTTCTTTTATCTTCTTTTTCTTCGTATTTCGTGACCAATTTGATATGTAATTATTAAATGACTTCTTGGCAGATTACTCTCGGTGGTTTGCCATTGCCTTCTGAGAGGAGAAGGTCATAATGAAGTCGGATAAATTTTGTAGCCGGGTTGGGAGGATCAAACCTAGGGCTTTTAGCTTAGAGTCCGGTTGTTAGCCCGTTGACTTAGCTCACCTTTCACCTCAATTTTTGTTATATACTTATGCAAATAATTACCTTTTTCTGCTTCTAACTTTTAATTAGAAGTGGGAACCAAATAATAAAAAAGCCCTTTGACATAATACACAAAAGCAGGCAAATAAATTGATAGAATTTTTATCAAAAAACGAAATTCTGCTGGACATTGCTCAGTGAGATTTTACCTCAAAAAAATGGAACTGGAAAGCAATGACCAAGAGTCGCTATTACATGTATTGTATTTTTTACAGTGATTCAGTTTACGTCGCGCTTTCCCGAAATGTCACCTAGACGCAAATTAGGACTCCGCCTTTAATAAAAATTATACAAGGACACACTTAAAATAAATCGATAAAATACGCTTTTATGATTTTTAAAAGGTCATACAGAAAAAAAGCAGTAAAACAATAATAATAATTAAAACAATTTTAAATTCTTATTGCGACAAGACTTTGCTGTTGTGACATTTATGTATTACAAATTGCATGATGTGTATCTCACTATCTTTTTGTTATTATTTCTATTGTTGTATAACATTTTAATAAATATGAAAATATATCCAGTATCTCTAGTGATTTTTAGAATTGATTTCTTGTGCAACTATCCGCATAATTCCAATTTCTCAATCAGTTAAGGGTCGCTAATCTATACTTCTAGAGAGAAGAATCCTCACCCACTACTCGCTCATTAAAAAATCGGAATTGGTTTCAAGTACCATACATGGTAATATTGATGGTGGTAATCTTTCCCTAATGAGGCCGAAGGCCGAACAACTATCGATTTGGAGGTATCGGGAACTAAACGAATTGTTCTGATTTCATCTGATTGTCATAACAACCCTGAGGCACAAAATATATGTAGCATAGTGCAAATAAATTTAAAAGGGGGGGGGGGGTCTGCGACTTAAAAGTCGAACTTCACCTTCATAAAAAGAATAATTACGAATAAAATAATACCGAAGTGATTGTTTAACCATAAAATGTATGAAGTTCCAATAATCAAATTAGCAATTTTCAACCTACATAATATACTTGTTTATTGCCTATAAACATTAAAGTCACGATAAAATAATAATTTAAGGTTAATGTAACAATTTAAAAATAATTTTTACAAGCATTTCGAATTAGACCGAGTCGGTGATGTATTAGAACATGTAAATCGCGCAATTATCTATTTAGCGAACGTTAACGTAAATAATAAATGATTGTTATGGTTTTCTTTGTGCAAATTTGAAACAATGAAAGTCTTGAAAATGTTGGACTCTTTAAGCCGAGAGAAACGTTCTGCACGCTTGGATAATATAACGGAGATGTGGACATGGATCCATGGAACTTATCGGAAATCTCATCAGCATTGTATCGCGACATCTAATTTTAGTAAGATTTCGTGATATAACGGAATATTTATTTAATATTATAAAGAGTCAGTGTCTATCTACCATTGCAATATTCTCATTTAGATAGTAAATAGCAAGTTCAAAAGGTTAATTAACGGTGTCCTCATTTGCCAGGCAATATAATCACAAAATCATAAGCATTATAGACAATTAAACGAACAAGCAAATTATTGCACTTATGTATAGTGCCTACTTACTTTTTATAATGCAGGTTGTAACTGAAAATTATTGCAAAATGCAAATAAGGAGATAACAATCGATCTACCTTTTCTCAGATGTCTTATCTCGCGATCTGACCTTATAAAATGGAAAAGTCTTCAAGCTTCAGTAGAGCAATGTCAATGTGTATGGTCAAAGCTGATCAAAAAGTCGGCGTAAGTTCTCAGATTTTTTGGATAAAATCCAAATAAAATTATGTAACCGTTCCTACTTGTATTTCAAAATTTGACGATCCGGTGGCAATAAAAAGTGAAAATCTTTCTCGAGTTTTGTAGGTACTACGAACACCTTGTTATCTATCGCAATTATCAACGAAACGTATGTACCTTGAACATAAAGAAAGTTAAGACGTCGTTGAATCGAGACCATGGTTTTGACCAACAACGGAAGATTGCACAAGCAGCATTAACAATTACTTTAATAATAATAATAATGTAGTAAAAGACATTGTAGTAACATACCTCATCGAGATTAATGAAAATCATTGGAGCAAAAAGAAAATCGCCTCCGTATAACACTTTACCAATCACACGACAATTTACTACTGAATGCAAGAAAATAAATTATTCCAACGACAATATCAATGTAAGTAACAAGGAAGAATAAGTCAGACGAGGTTGTTGATAGATGTCAAATGTAAAACGGAACTCGACTTACGTATGTAGGTGTGGGAAATGCAAATTTATGGTAGGTAGGCTAAGTTTCTAAAATACAATACAGGAAACAAGTCATTCTTAAGTCAATAATGGAAAAAGTTGTGTACTTACAAGTAAAAATTACAATGCTAATGTTTTTCCTTGCCTTCTGATGAAAACCTGAGTTTTACTAGATAATTACGTCCAATGTGATAATTGAATTGAATAAAACTCTATATCTCGGTAATTAAAATTAGAAAACAGCAGATATGATCGTTAAAAAAATAAGTACTATAATGAAAGCGACAAAGTTTCTTATTGCATCCTCGTTAACTTAAAAGCACGTAATCAACAGGTAGAGGTTGTTTTTGACGTTTTATCCAACTTTAGCACCTATCTTATTTACTTACTTATATTAGATAAGTTCTAAAAATAATTGTGTTTTTTGATATTTTTTATTATCACAATTGGAATAATCTATATCGATGGTATAGGTAAACAACAATTTTTTCTCTATCGTTAAAGCAATCAAAAAATGATCATCAAATACCCAGAATTCACCAATGTTTTGAGATATATCTATTTGGCCATAACGGAAGCATTCCTTTCTTCCAATTATTATCCATTGATTACATTACTTGTCAGCGATCAAGGCTGCTCCTCGGCTACACGCGTGACGACTTTAACTTACAGCCGTGAATTTAAAGGCCATTAGAAAATTGTCGAGGGCAGGTCATTTAACAACAATATAGAATTAATTTGGCTTTCTCCTTGTCGCTTTTGGCGAGGATACTATCAAAGCCTTTGATGGCAAGTATTGGGAGACTTCTTGGTGCGGATGGCTTTGATTAATTTCCATGTTTTAGGTTCATCAAAAAAAGGGATTCCGAGTTTGCCCAAACGCACGGTGATAATTAATATTACGAACCATTGCCTAATATAATCAATTGAAAAATTGCAAAAACTCGATTTTGGAGCTTTTTCTCAAGTGCGCAAATTGGGAAGAACAACACCCAAAAAGTAAGAGTACACTATTTTTAAAAATCTTAGTTGTACAAAAACAAAAATTGCTCGCGCTTCTTTCAGCAAAAGAAATTCACTTGTAGGACTCGACGATCAATTGACTAGAATGAAACCAATTCAGTTTTACCAAATGCAGAACAAACATAACGCATGACTTAAAGTTATTTAACGGTAAAATAATATTTAAAAAATTACTCCACTTTAAGAGCAACTTTTATAATTTGTCACTTAATCAAGATAAAATTTAAATAAGCCATTAACTTTTTTGTTAGCTTAGTCAATTAAAGTAAAGATTATTAATGTTCAATGATTTTGGTGGATTCGTCAATTTAACTGTTTCCGTTTTTGTTTTAAATTGTGAAAAAATCGAGTCAGGCAAGTGGTACAGAGTTTGCATAATAATAAATAATTATTATAATTTTTTCTTGTCTTGGGTACTGTGGCGGAGGTGTAACAACGCGGATGGATGCCCATGACGGATTGTTTGAGTGATCGCATCCTCAGGAATATTGTTAAAAAAGGAAGAAAAAACGTTTAACGCATCAAGAAAGGAATGGAAGTAGTCCCAACTTAAAGAAATGACAAACCGGAAACAATCAATCCAAAGAATTTATTTTATATATTTGGATTAAACTGTATTACCGTTATAGTCATAAATAAAACTTAAAGTAAATTATGTAATATGATTGTTATCTATACTTTTGGCACACTCTGAATATTATTCATTTTTTATTATGTATGCTTTGTACCTACTGCTCAACTTTGTGATTCTGTTCTTTTCATTTTCACAAAGTATGTTATTATTTAATCTTTTAATCATGTGGTCGAATTATTTTACTGGTAATTAGCTTTGTGAGTCAAATTGAAAATGAAAGTTATACTTTTTGTTTCTGATGGGTAAATAGCAGAGATTTAGAAAATTGATGAAGATTTGGCAGTTGATGTTCATTTGGATAGAAAATTTATTTGTCTACTTTTTTACATTCCCCTGATGAGAAACCCAAACCCCGTAACTCTCTATAGTTGGGGGGTATTCCATACCCCCCAAACCCCCCGGTCACAAAAACTAACATAATTTATGTTGAACCAATTAAAAATGTTATCATGATCTTTAAAAATTCTCCTTTTTCTATTAAAAAAAATTGTTGTATGTAAAAAATTAATTTCCAGCTCTAAATGTCGATTTGAAGCAGTTCAAATATTTTTCTCTCCACCTCTCTCTCCTCTCCACCTTAATTGTAATATTTTTGAATCTGTTGTAGCTTAAACTTACAGAGTAGTTAAATTAAGTTAAATTAATTTGTTTAGGTAAGTCAAAGACAACGTAGGGGCTGTCCATTAATCACGTGAGGCTCGAAAGGGGGGGAAGGAGTCCAAAAAAAATCACGAAATATCACAAGGGGGGAGAGAGGGTCTAGTAATATATCACATGTATTTATTTTTTCGGCAAACGTGCGATACTGAACCGAAAAGCAGCGTGTTTTATAAATATTTAAAAAAAATTAAGATTCTTTGTAGGTACTAAAAAATACACGTGATATGCGGAGGGGAGGGGGGTTAGTCTTAAACTTCACCATGTATCACCAAGAGGGAAGGAGGTTAACAAATGCCAAAAAGAACATCACGTGATTAATGGATGGCCCCGTATCTAAACGTGTACAACTTTGCTTTCGCCGTTTTCTTCTATCTTTCTGCCTGTGCTCGTATTCCGCGTCGGAAGAACTGCTCATATTTCAAGCCAAACCACAAATCGATCCATTTTTTGACTTCATAAGAGTGGAAATGCTGATCAGCCAGGACGTGTGCCATAGATCGAAACAAATAGTAGTCAGAAGGATCAACGTCTGGAGAGTACTGCGGGTGGTATAAGACCTCCCAGTTAAGCATTTCCAAGTATGTCTTGACCGGTCTTGAGACATGTCATGCTAGAGAATAATTTTGTTGTGTCTTTTTTGATACTGTGGCCGTTTTTCTTTCAATACTCAGCTCAAACTTCAGTATCAGTTTCCTGTGATAGTTCTACTTGGATTCAACAGTTATATACCACACCAAGCTGGACCCACCAAATACAGATTATAACCATGACGCGTAAACGTTTGGTTTGGCTGTCTACCTAGAGACGTCTACGAGGATTCCCCATGACTTCATGCGCTTTCGATTATCGTAGTAGATACATTTTTTGTCACTAGTCAAAATGAGGTGTAGAAATTTTTTACGATTTCGTCTTTAAAGCACCTATTCAAGCAAAGAAACGCCGTTTAACATGTTTAGGCTTCAAATTAAACAAAACCAAATTTCCTTATTCCTGAATCATTTCCATGGCTTTGAGACCTTTCGAAATGGCGTGCTAAGTCACTCCAAACTTTTTTGACAATTCTTCTTGCGTATGACACAAGTCTTCATCAAGTGATGCTTTCAATTAAGAATCTTTAAAAATTTTCGTTTTTCCACCACTATGCTGGTCCTCGGCGTAAAAATTACCTTCCTTAAAGCATTGATACCACTCACAACACATTCTTTTACTCGGAGCAGTCTCGCCGTAAATACTTGAAAGCATTCGATGAGCCTCAACAGCAGTTCTCCTTCAATGGAAGCAGAAAATCAAAAATTCCATAAAATGACGAGAATTTGGCTGAACAATTGTCATCTGCGATCGCGAATAAATTTATGATGAAAACGCAAATTCATTAATGTGGTGCTGTCCTTATGTTGACAAATGTCCAAGCTTACTGAGTCACATTTTTAGTCTTAACTTAAAGCTTTCATCCCACTCCTACTCTCCTACTGGGAATTGGAGAACCAATTTGTAAATAAATCACATCTCCTTTCAATGTGTCCATCCAAAAGTCATCCAAATTTCAGGATGCAAAGTACCGCGCTCTTTGCGCACTGCTCTAAATACTCCCACTCAAAAGTTGGAGGTCTCCCTTCCAGGAGGATGGGACCGCTTTCCCAAATGGATTGTGAGCAGCTTTTAATTGGTGGCATAAAAGCGGTGTCTGTAATCCTGGTTTTTATGTTAAAGATGGCAATTCATTAACCGAGAAGGATCACCGGCACTTTGAAACACAGATCGTCGATGATGATGATCTTCACCCACCGTCCAGATGTCTATCGTCCCTTGTCTTTTTTATTGATGACTCAACAATCTTATTATCCTTATTTTCAATCTGTAAGTAGGTCAAGTAGTCAAGTAGATCTACTATCACTTTCTGCTGCAATCATCTAGCAAAAAATGGCAGAAGCGAAGTTATACAAAGTTGATGTGAAATCGATAACATGTTCAAAAAGTATGTTAATGAAAAATTCGATGTAAATATATTTTAAATTTAGTAAGTAATTTATCAAATATTTAAGCAGATAATTCAAAAATAAACAAATGATCACAACATTTGTCAGTTGCTTGCCAAATACCTGACGATCCTGAAATATCCTGGGGGCATTTTATCGCCCGATTTTAATACTACAACGTGAAGATGTGTCCATTTTGAGCGGTTCTAATATAAAGTCAATCTCAGAACATTTTTTTGGAACATGTTACCGATTTTACAAATGCAAAACTGGCATTCTTTCAAAAAAATCCAGTTAATTTGATTTTCCAATTTTTAAATTATCCACATTTTTGCTCATCACGCGAGGGCAGTTTTCGGCTTGAATTAGCAAGCGAGGGAATTATGTGGAATTAGAAGCGAGGAAATGAATCTTAAGCAATTAATTTTGGTGTGACGTGAAAAGACAATAAACCCCCGAGATTAGATTAAATTATCATGTTTTTATGATTTTTTACCATGACCATCCAGATCACAATAATTCTATGAAATCAATTTTGAGTTCTTATTTGGAAAATTTGGCTGGCAATTCAAATCATCTACTTATTATTGAAGAAAAAACTTGAATAGCTAAAATTACTGTTATAACATCTTCATAATATAACAAACAATGAACATTCTGGACGTTCAATCATAAATGGTTTATAGAGCGAAAACATAGTACTAAAATATTATATTAGCACAATAGTTAACCGCAAAAAGATGATTGTGATATAAGAAACAATTTCACGCTTAGGTTAGCTACAAGCACCCATACAAGGTGTAACCAAAACTTTTAAATGGTATTGGGTAGATGGGCGACTTGTTCATCGTAACTTCTCTGCTGCACCTCGTAACCATTAAATTTTTGACGATATAATTTAATCTAAATGCAAAAAAAAATAGATTGTTCTTTTTGCCTGGTTTAAAAAGCGCGAAATAGAACAACAAGAGTTTTTCTCGGAATCGCGAGGACATTAAAGAATGTTCGACATTTTTTCCAATTTAAATAAATTAAAAAGTGCATAAAAATGCAGATACGGCAACCTACCTAACAGCGATCTACAAAACCAAAGCAAAAAGTTGTAATAGTGTCGGTCGTGATTTATACTAGAAAGATCTGCGTAAAACGTTACGTGCTTACCATAAATAGTCGACAATATCTGAAGATACCATCGCTGGTGTACGAAATATAACCCACAAAGCAAAACAAGATCAGGTTGATTTTAAAAGTTCAGATAAAACGATCGCTCTTAACAGTACTTTTGAACAACACAATAACTGAACATCCACACTAACACTGATCCAACAAACTTTTTTTCTTCTTAAGGATTAAAGAGAAAGTCGCTGTTAATCGCGTAATTAATGCATATTATATGCATGCGAACTGCCGCAAAGTTTTAGATTTATTCATAAATGTAATGTATTACTTTTATATACATTTTTATATCTTAATTATCCACGAGAACTCATCAAATAGCTATAAATGTGGCTATAAACACAATTTTACAGGATAATAATTTAACAAGGAACAACTGTAAATCCAACAATTGGATTTTAAGTTTTGGCTTACCATATTTTATGGATGTAACAATTTGGGAGTATAAACTGAAGTCAACTCCAAATGCAGAAAATCTTTTGGGTGATTCGTGTAAGCTTCTTCCAAGATCGCAACAATCAAAAACGCGAAAATTGAAATATTTCAGCAGGAAACAGGAAACTTAAATTACGTTGTCGCATTTGATAAATAAGCGTACGTATTTCATCTTCCATGATTGTTAGCAAAAATGGAACGATAAATTGGATCTGTTGAATGGCTTTGTGAACAGATGTGGTTAATCGAACGTAATCAATAAAAGTGTCTGTAGAATAAATTTCATCTTACAAGTGTAAATTATAAGTAGATGCTATAAATTTTCAATTTGCATTTATATTCCTTTTGTTGAACTTATAGTCATTATACTAACAAATTGTTTAAATGGCTAAATTATTGTAAAATATTCCAATTGAAATAACAAAACTTAATAGTAGCCTACATAAAGTACGTCAATTTGATTTGTATGATTTTGCAAATATTATACTAATGGATTTAAATGGTTAATCCAGAATTTGTGAAAACGGGAGCAGTGAATAAAAAAAATTCCAAAAATGTAGGGGCGGAAGAAAAATTCCTGCAACGAGTGGATGTGGGATTTGAGCTTATACAACTACTTAATTATAAGTTGTGGTTACCACAATTCCACTACTTTGGTGGTCTCAATAAAGTCTTCGTCTTAACCACATGACTTGCGGAATTAACCGTATAATATTACTGGAATTTGATACTCTACATTACCAATATCTAATAATAAAATGGAAATCTTACCTTAATATAGAACATAAGTTTTCGAACAAATTTGGAAATTGGAATCTCTGTAACAAAAAAAAATTGTAGTTAAAGAGTGAAATTTTAAAAATTTATTTTGTTTTCAATCCAATTAATCTGACCTGAAAAGCGCCAGGCGCCAACAATAACAGCGCATGTATCTTTGTTTTGTACTTTCACATTTCTCATTCATCAAAAGCGAAGAAATTGAGATTACATTGGGATTATGTTATTGTTTAAAAATTCATTTATACTCCATATTCCGTCCGAATATTAAACCGAATTTAATGGGGCCATTAATTAAGTGTGAAGAATTATGAATTGGGTACAAGAGGTTTGTCATTTCTTTTTTCCATTTTTGAAATTCGCACAAAGTGAAGCTGACAAGGTAAAGATAACAAACGAAAAGTTTAAAAATTTCACTATATTATTTAGTTATTGTGTCGTCTTCTTTGACTTAGCACAGAAATGTCAGTTATTATACCATTCAAATCTTCCATAATGAGGAAGTCCCGTTCCATCATTAAATTCATATCGTTATTGACACATTCTCCTTTTTTGAATATTAAATAATATAAAAAATGTAAGCTTATCATCATAGTTTAGCGGTTAAATGAGCTGACTGCTAATGCCGTGGGACCCGGTTCAATCCCAAGTAAGAAAATTATTCTGACACCTCTCGGAAGGCAACCTTCAATGTGTAATCTGTTTAAAAATCGTGTCCCCATAAAATTGTACTTCCTGAGGTACAGAGTCTTCATTTGATTACATTTTATAAAAATATTTATTGTTACTTTTGTGTGATTTGATAATACAGCTCCGGCATTTGAAATCTTATTTGCTAAAATTTTATTTTTGGTACTTCAGGAAATTCCCCGCCCTATGTTAAAAAGAATCAAACTAAAGTCATAAAACGACTAGAGACCGAAATGGTTTGGGCATGTATCAAAAATGGCGTACGATCGATGGACCAGACGCTCATTCTTTTAAGTTCACCAGATAAGAAGACAGTAAGAAAGAATTTTTTTCTTTTTCATATTTTTTTTCTAATGTTTTTTATTTTTTTTTATTTAAAATTTTAGATAGGTAACAAAATTTTTTTACAACTTTTAAAGATTTATGAAAATCTAGTTCAATACAAAGATCAAACTCAATCAAAACTATTCCTAGTACCGACAACGCGGCGCGTCACGATGTCGTAAAAACGAAGGAACGTCTTGTTTGGCATCACTTAAAACTTTGGCCATGGCGTCTTTCAAATCGTTATTTCTTCGAGTGAAAAATGATGTAGAGACACCTACACTTCCAGCACGTCCAGTACGTCCAATTCTATGAACGTATTCGTCAATATCAGAAGGCAGATCGTAATTAATCACATGTTTAACATTAGGATTGTCAATGCCTCTAGAAGCAACAGCGGTAGCAACAAGAATTGATGTTCTACCCAACCTAAATTAACTCAACGTTTCTTCGCGTTCTCTTTGCGAGCGATCACCATGAATAGACGACACGGAAAAACCTTTATCATACAAAAATTTTTGCAAATCATCAGCACGTTTCTTAGATTCCACAAACACAAGTGTCAGAAATTCCGCCGAAGATTTCTTATTTCTACTATTCAAAATATCAATTAAACACAAATTCTTGTCACGATCATCAATCCAAATAACACTCTGGGTGATTTAAGACTATTTCTCATAAAAGCAAACCGATATCTCAAAAAAGAAGGAGCGTCTTGTTTGGTTTCACCTAAAACTTTGGCCATAGCGTCCTTCAAACTGTTATTTTTTTGGGTGAAAAATGATGTAGATATGCCTACATTTCCAGCACGTCCAATTCTATGAAGGTATTCGTCAATTATTCGTGAATTAGGTGAACGGGCTAAGGAGAGGACTCTAGTTTGGCGGGGCTAGGTTCGATCCCCAACCCGGCCACAAAATTTATCCGACTCCGTGGTTCGGATTCCACGTAAAGCTGTAGGTCCCACAGGCTAACACAGCCAGGACTTAGCTTCGCGCTAATTTTCAGAGGTACGCCTCAATAGAAATCATCCGACGTAACGTTGCGGGCAAGCCCGCAACCTTACTTTTCAAGTCTGCGAAGATATGGAGCAACAGACCTGGTGCTTCGCACCAGACCAGAATAAATGAACGGATGAACCCGTTTGGGCGCACACTTGTGTTAGAGTGCGGAGTAATTTCCGTGCGGAAAAGTAATTTCAGTGCAGAAAAGTAATTTCAGTGCGGAAAAGTAATTACTTTTCGGCACTAAAATTATTACTTTTCCAAACTAGTGCGGGAAAGTAGTGCTTTTCCAAACTCAATTGGATATCACAAAGTACCACTTTTCGAAACAGAATTAGACAAAATACTTTTACGTATTCGTATTCAAAATGGCGCACGATCGATGGACCAGGCACTCGTTCTTTTAAGTTCACCAAGAAGAAAGAAGAAGGTGGACAGTAAAAAAGAGTTTTTATATTTTTTTTTAATGATTTTTATTTTTAATTTAAAATTTCAGATAACACAAAAAAATAATTTTGCTACTTTTAATATTTTTTAAAACTCTATAGTTCAATACGAGGATCAAACTCATTTAAGACTATTTCTCATAAAAGCAAACCGATATCTCAAAAAAGAAGGAGCGTCTTGTTTGGCTTCACCTAAAACTTTGGCCATAGCGTCCTTCAAACTGTTATTTTTTTGGGTGAAAAATGATGTAGATATGCCTACATTTCCAGCACGTCCAATTCTATGAAGGTATTCGTCAATATCAGAAGGCAGATCGTAATTAATCACATGTTTAACATTAGGAATGTCAATGCCTCTGGAAGCAACAGCGGTAGCAACGAGAATTGGATTTCTACCAGACCTAAATTGCCTCAAAGTTTCTTCGGGTTCTCTTTGCGAACGATCACCATGAATAGATGACACGGAAAAACCTTTATCATACAAAAACTTTTGCAAATCATCAGCACGTCTCTTAGATTCGACAAACACAAGCGTCAGAAATTCCGCCGAAGGTTTCTTATTTCCACTATCAAAAATTTCAAGTAAACGCGAATTCTTGTCACGCTCATCGATCCAAACAACAGTCTGGGTGATATTTTTAGAAATGGATCCTACACTACCCACGGTTAAAAAGATAAAATTATCCAAAAACTCTTGTGCAAACCTTTGGATGTGGGATGGAAAGGTGGCAGAGAACATAAGGGTTTGACGGTCTCCGATTTTGGGCATTTTTTCATTCTGCATAATTTTTTGAATTTGTTGTTCGAAACCCATCTCGAGCATACGATCAGCTTTGTCAAGAACTACATATCGACAATTCTCTAATCCAATTTTACCACGATCGATTAATTCGATTAAACGATCAGGAGTGGCTACCAAAAAATGACATCCTCTGTCTATATCCCTGAACTGATCTGCGATGCTAGCTCCATCATATGCAACACATGGTCTCACGCGAGCGCGGTAAGCAAACTTCTTGCTTTCGTCGTAGATTTGAGTTGCCAATTCGCGGGTAGGGGCTAAAACTAAACCAACTGGCTTGTGCTTGGTACCAATACTACGAGTTTCGCTTGTGCTTTGTGGCGGTCCTTGTTCATAGATTCGATTTAAAATTGGAATTAAAAAAGCGGCAGTTTTTCCGGATCCAGTTTGAACGCATGCCATTACATCTCGTTTAGCTATAACCAAAGGAATTGCGTACTTTTGCACAGGCGTTGGAACTTCATAGCCTGCCAATTTTATATTACTACGAATTATTTCGGTCAGCTTGACATCGTTGAAAGTTTTAATGGGATCGGGAACGTTTGTTCCTTTAGCATTGACTGGAATATCATCGTATTTGTTAAAATTAACTCGAGCACTGCTCTTCTTGGAACCAAATAAAGCAAGTTCCATGCGTTCATTTCTGGGTAATGGAACCGTCCAATCTTGATTATTATTGCGGCCAGCTTCGTTCCTCCTTTCGTTTCCTTGGCGGAAGTCGTTTCTTTGCTCATTGTTCTTAAAACTTTCGGGCGCGTTTCGACGTCCATGGTTTGACAAATCATTACTTCTTTGATGATAAGTATTTCTATTGTAATTTGAGTTATCACGATAATGTTCATTTCGGTCATTATCATTACGATAATGACTACGATTTCCATTCATTCTACGGTCTTTATTCGTATTGGGATCTCTATTCATGCTACGGCTTCTATTAACGTTAGCATCTCTATTCATGCTATGGTTTCTATTAGCGTTTGGATCTCTATTCATGCTACGGTCTCTATTCGTGTTGTGATCTCTATGCATGCTACGGTCTCTATTCATGTTAGGATCTTTATTCATGCTAGGATTTCTGCGTTGGTTTTGACCAGAAGGATAATTGTAATTGCTACGATTTTGGCCAGATTGTACATTTGAGGGTCTTTGGGGCAAATTACGATTTTTGTTCTGGGAGTTATTCTGGCTGACGGTGTTTCGTGAAGAATTTCCAGGACGATTTTGAGCATGTTGGTTTACCATTTCACCTTTTGGAGCCGAATTCCTTTCTCTGTTCTCAGATGTATCATTACGAGGTAAGTTAAAACCTTGCTTGGTATTATTTGAAAAACCATTACCAAGACGATCATTTCCATTACAGTTATTACCGTTTCGGTGTTGATTAGGTTGGTTTCTTTCCAATTCTTTTCTATCGCTAGTATTGTTGCAGTTGTTCCTGGGTACGTTATTAAATTTATTTCCGGATTCTGCCATTTAGTATTTTTTTCTTCAATTTCTTTTTTCTAATTCTATTGCTCTCTTTCTCCCTCTCAATTCAGCTTTTTTACTATTTCTACAAATAAAATCTACTTATAAAATGAAATTTGTAAATTGGTAGATAGCAGATGATCCGATAAATGTTTGAGTAAATATGATTTATTTTTGTAGGTTTGAAGCTAAACCGCTACATTCACCCTCAATTTCATGAAACTTTTAACAAGCTGTTAAAATTAACACTGAATTTCTATTGGCTTGTTTGAGCTTACTAACGTTTTCTATTTGCAAAATTTTGTTAGAAGTTTTATGAAACTGAAGATTAGCGATTTTTAGGTTTGAACGCCATTTGTGTTTTTCACTAATTGAAATTATGCAACGTGGAGTTAAAGCAAATTACCAAGAAAACATCATTAAATTTAAATATTGTAGATTTTGCTTAATCAGAAGCCGAATACATTTAGACAAGAACTTTTACCCAAATTATAGAGTTGGCCAAAAATAAGAAGATTTTATTTTGATTATTATGAAATAATTTCGTTATTAAGTTCATTTTCTGTGTCAAAACAATCTGAAAAAAAATCAATTTACAATTTTTTGGCATTAGCAGTCAAAATACATAACTGCTGAATATTTCTGCTTATCCAAACCCTTTATTTAAAAAAACTTTAGTTAAATTTGAAGTTTTGAAAATTGGAAATAATAGATGACACTTCAATGTAAATATAACAAAACTTTTTGGAAGTTGTCTCTCTTTTTAACACTTACAACTTTGTCTATGCTTGGGGGGTATTCCATACCCCCCAAACCTCCCGGTCATAAAGACGCACATGGTACATTATGGATCTTTTATTAATTTTATTAAACCGCAACTCTTCCAAATTGATATTACATTAATATGCCATAATCTCATACCGGGGGGTCTGGGGGGTATGGAATACCCTCCAGTAAAGGAGGTTAAATGTTTTGCTACAACTTTTAAATGTTTCCAGTAAAATTTGTCAATTATATCTTAACTCAATTTTTTATTGCATTGGTTACTTGCCAGACAAGCACCTGAGTAAATAATACACGAATATCCCGCGCTCTCGATGCTGGAAATAAAAGCTGCTCGCCTTAAACATTAGGGTATTAAGGAATGATAATCTCATTCGTTCCTGCATTATTATTTGTGCCTTGTTCACATTTCATGATATGTTAGTGTCCGGTATAAATTTTGCACAAATTTTAAAATGAGCTTTTGCTTTTGTTTGTCACTTTAAGGCGCTTCTGAGGTACTGCACCCTTTGCATCTTCTGTTTAAGAATCATTTTTCAAAAACCCCAAAGAATTCAGTAACTTGAACGTTCAACCAAATGAAGTAATTTTACCATGAAGAATTCTCTACCTGTAATTTCTCGTTCAAAATTCGTTAAGTTAGAAAGTGACATATAAATAACCCTAATTTAATATATAAGAAGAAGAGTAAAATTATGCAAGAAAATATAAGAAGAAAGTTATAATCGGGTTATATAACGTAAAAAAATTCTTCAAAAATTTTTTTACTCAAATGTAGTCAACTTCGTAAACATACATTTTGTGTGGTCAATAAACACCTTATATGGATGATTTATAGCAACTCGAAGTGTGAATGAATGATTAATGGAAATTTATGAATACTTCCTTGATGATCCATTATTTAGATTCATTAGGATTTATAAATTCGCAAAGAACAATTAGAACCTATTTTTTGTAGTTTCAATGTCGTCTTTAATAATAGAAGTACCGCCTTAAGGGGCGCCAGTTTCAACAATAAAAAATCGAACAATAATTAATAAAAACCGATTTTCAACCAACACAGATCCGAACCGACCCTGTTCGACTTCAGGTTTTTCGATCGAGAACAAACAAAATTAGAATTGTAAATAAAAGCTACCAACTCATAAATGTAAATGCAGCAATTAATCTGATTTAAGCAAATAATTTTATGAATATAAAAGAATTTCAACATAATCGGGACGTCCGTTATAACCGAATATACCACACATAACGACCGTCCCAGTGTGAGGTCTGCCGATTTTAATTCTTAGTTGTTATTTATTTTTTAAGTGTCGTCGCGATATTTATAACATAGATTGGTGTGGTCAAAGCCGCAAAATAAAATCGGAAAGCCGAAAAAGTGTATACCGTTCGCTTTGTTTTACCACAAGAAAACTCTCCGACAAAACCACCCATCAGTAAATAATCAACTAAGCTCACGCATTTCACCTCTGTGATATATGACCATATGAATGTTTAAACGATAAAGTAGGCATATAAAAGACAAACCGACAACTTAACTGTGCTTAAATATTTTTTCAACTTGGGAGTCGTATAACGTTTAAATTATTCAATTATTTATCACTATTTAACAAAATATAAATGTTTATACTTATTTATTTGAAAATGTTAATCCGCAATTAAATTTGTCTTGAAGGTGACAATCCAAAATGATTTTCCAGTTTAACTAGAAACTTGGCGCCTTCGAACATTACATCAACGTACATTTTCTAAAATCTCTCTTATTACAACAAAAATAAAAAACTTGATTTCTAAATTGTACCATTTGTGCGCTTAAAGATGTCGAGTACCGCAACGACATTCTGTTAGAAATTATAGACCATTTTCTATGGTGTAGGTCTGCAAGTGGGTGTAACAATTTGTTGCAGAATTACCGATTCTTAACCATTTAAAATAAAGCAAATATTGAAATATTGGCAGTGCGGTAGATCGACCACTGATTATATAACCACAGTTCATTTAATGATTACCTCTGGTAATGCCTGAAAAATTGTAAATTTTGCTTTTTCTCATGCTGGATGATATGAAATTGAAACTTTCACTGGTGGTTGGAGATAAAAAAAATCTTTCCGTGTAATAAAATGTAATAAACTAATAAGTTTCTTGAAGCTCATCAATAGGATTTGAACCCAGAATTTTTGCTCTTTACTCTAATAGAGGTAACAGCAAGCCACTGAATGCTGTGGTTACACTTAGGATAAACTCTTCCATTATTTTCCAGTTTGCGTGGATAAATAAAAGAAATAAAATGCCATAATATACAAGCGGTTTCAAGAACGTCTGCAGTTTTGTTCTATTTATATTTCCAAGATTGTTGATAAATAGCAAAACAAATATTTATTTACAAATACAAATTAAATCCAATCCAAACTAAAGCAACAAACAATGATTCAATAAATTTATCCGATGAACAGGCAGATAATTTTCACCTTAAAAGTTCTTATTTCAATTAGAATACTTCAACAGATTTAATTAAAGTTTATGTTTGTGGTTCTGAGATAAACGAGATTAATTCGTATTTAGTTGTGAATGGAATCGGTGTGTTTTTCATTATCTACGGTTTAATTTATATTCTCATTTACTGCCTTTTGGTTCCAGACAGATGAAGAAACAGTAAAGTTTGCAATTTTCCATCCAATTAGCATCTAACAGAAGACGATTCGGAGTTTTCTCTTGATTTGCTTCTGTGAACTTGTGAACTATTTCAAATTTTCATCTTGCCTGAAAATTGGGCGAAAGGTGACTTCTTAAATTGACTATTTGTGCAAATCTCAATTGGGAATCTAGAGATAATAATGCAAGTCACGCCTTTAGGCTGATGCATATCACCGACCAGCGACCACCAAGTTTACCGTTAAGTTATTACCAACAACAATAGCTTCATCGTAATCATCAAATTTTTCTTATCGTATAGATAAGTAACGACGCATAATTTCAGAATTTCCAACTGTTGTTTTGCAAAATTGCAAATCCACGACCGAAAATTACCAGCATTCACGTAAACCGTAAATTGAGAGCTATGAATTGTTTACGAGATCTTAAGTATAGAGTAGAGATTATAATAGGTTTAAAAAATAATTTCCATTTGAAAATACAATGGTTTTTGTGTAACAGTACAAATGATTTATTTTGAAAAATCCTATTATAATCACGTACAACTCATAATTTTGTTCTTATCACTGCGCTATATCACCTCGAGTCTTTTTCTTTCAATTGAAAAGCAATTCTACTTGAATAGGTACAGTATAATGACAATATTTGTAACTGGCACATGTTTTGGTTTATTTAAAAATATTGTAGCATAGGTACACAATGGTACAATGCATACTTATGAAAAAACAGCAATCAATGTAATTACAATTACTTCAAATATGACATGAAAGTTAAATGCGCCCATAAATGGGTAGCCTTTAGTTACATTAATTATTATGCAATCGTGATCATATTTGCACATTTTTAATTATTTGCACAAGTGAATACGTACCGCTACGACTACGTCTCAAGGTAAACTATCAAAATCCAATTTGGAATTTGGATTGGCTTTCGTGATTGATCCGGTCATTAGAGCGGAAAACTTTTAAAATTATCTTAATTATAATAACATCATCAGTTCCATCATTATTTGTCTTTCAAATCCATGAAAATTTTCAACCTTACGGGTATCAAATTACCCAACAC
Organism: Rhagonycha fulva; assembly: GCA_905340355.1. Lineage (NCBI taxonomy): Eukaryota > Metazoa > Arthropoda > Insecta > Coleoptera > Cantharidae > Rhagonycha > Rhagonycha fulva. The sequence goes on from HG996556.1 coordinate 46,677,566, forward strand.
ATAAAATTAATTTTCTATTAGGTTTGCTCTAGACGTATAAAATGATTGATTTATTATTCTATAATAACTGATCGAATGATAGCAGACGATTAATATTTCCAACAGGAAAATCTTCACGTAGTATTATAACCCCAGGATGGATGGATGGTAATTTGAATTCGATTATCATTAAATTTGCCGTGGTTTGAAATCCACGTCACACTAGTGACTATGTAGGGTCGAGTCCTGAAGTTGAAAATATGTGAAACAGTTCTGACTAAGCAAATTGAATAGATAAAATTTCAGAAAAACATGAAGAAGAGTCTTTGATTTGTGATCATCAGACGTTCTTGGGAGAGCTAATTAAACTTATAGTGATGATCTAATGATCTTAAGGCTTCTATCAGCACAAAATAGAGCTCGGTCTCCGGCATCGCACTTCTGTTTTTAACATAACTTGGCCTGCAGCCTTCGCACTTCCTATGTTAAATTGCATAATATAGAATCATTTCCAGAAGTATAATTTCTTGTGATTCGGTTCCAGCTACGGGCAAAATCCATTAATCAACAATGACTTCTTACTGACTGATACATAACATATATTCATAAAAAAATCGAAATTGCTTCGACTGCAACTAAATTGAGGATTAAAATTGTAAAAGATCAAAGTAAAGAAGTTCGAAGGCCGCAGGCCGAGCTATGTTATTTGGAGAGAAGAAGACAAAGAGGGGTTGGGGTTATAGACAAACCTTGAAATTACAAAACTGGTTTGAAAATTAATTGTGCCAATTTAACCTTTTTATTTTGTTTCTGCAATACTGTGATTAATTTTGCACATAAATCGAAAAGATTTTTTTGGAACGAACAATTAAGATTTCTTATGAATTTCGTCTGCAGGACGGGCCTAAAGGTTTTGAGGAGCCAATGGCCCCCGCCTCCTGGGCCCCTAAAAAAATTAGATTTTTTAACGAGGTGCTCTTATTTTGTATTCAATTAATAATGCAGGTACACCCGGCGCTGTGCGTTCGGCTATACCTGCAACAATGTAAAAAAATTTTAATTTAATCAAGTTCTGTTCAATGTCAATGTCAATGCTGGTTGAGTTACGGAACGGAAATTCTGGGTTCAAATCGTAGACTTCACAGAATTTTTTAGCTCAGTCTTCTGGTAAACATCTACACACTGTGCTCAATTCGGAAGGTCCATTTCCCCAGCCCTCCATTATGATTTTTGGATCAGTTTTTATGCCATTCGTTTGTGTACGTTTGTACAATTATTTCTTGAACAACAAAATTTTTTGGACTTGACGCAAATACGTCGCCTACAATCACAAAAACAACTTGAAAATTTTAGTCGGATTTTACAAAAACGGTAGATTAACCCCTTTGAATTTTTTTCACCCCAAAAAATATATATTGAAAAACTATAGCTTTTTTGAAGGATTCTTACGTATTTTGAAGAGAAAATTTGCCTAACGCAGTTTATTTTTCGCTAAGTATTAAACATAAATTTTTACGGCTAATTAAAGTCCTAAAATTCGATTTTTGATTTTTCACATTTGTCAGTGATTTCCCTAGGTTTCCGCAAGTTGGAAATTAAATTTTTGGACTGTATGCATTAGAATAGGTCGCCTACAATCACAAAAACGACTTAAAAACTAAATTCGGATTTTACAAAAACGGTAGATTAACCCCTTTGAACTTTTTTCACCCCAAATAATAAATATTAAAAAACGATAGCTTTTTGGACGTATTTTGAAGAGAAAAATCGCCTGAGGCAGTATATTTATGCTAAGTATTAAACATAAACTTTTACGGCCGATTAAAGCCCTAAAATTCGATTTTTGGTTTTTCACATTTGTCAGTGATTTCCCTAGGTTTCCTCCAGTAAAAAATAAAATTTTTAAACTGTACGCATTAGAATTCGTCGATTACAATCACTAAAACAACTTGAAAATTTTATTCGGATTTTAAAAAAACGGAAGATTAACCCCTTTGAACTTTTTTCACCCCAAATAATAAATATTAAAAAACTATAGCTTTTTCGACGTATTTTGAAGAGAAAAATCGCCTGAGGCAGTTTATTTTCCGCTAAATATGAAACATAAAGTTTTACGGCCAATTAAAGTCCTAAAATTTGATTTTTGGTTTTTTACATTTGTCAGTGATTTCCCTAGGTTTCCGGAGGTTGAAAAATGAAATTTGGGACTTTACGCATTAGAATACGTCGTCTACAATTACAAAAACGACTTGAAAAATTTAGTCGGATTTTACAGATACGGTAGATTAACCCCTTTGAATTTTTTTCACCCCAAATAATAAATATTAGAAAACTACAGCTTTTTCGACGTATTTTGAAGAGAAAAATCGCTTGAGGCAGTTTATATTTCGCTTAGTATTAAACATAAATTTTTACAGCCGATTAAAGTCCTAAAATTTTATTTGGTTTTTCAAATTTGTCAGCGATTTCCCTAGGTTTCCGCCAGTTAAAAATTAAATTTTTGGACTGTACGCCTTAGAATAGGTCGCCTACAATCACAAAAACGACTTGAAAACTTTATTCGGATTTTACAAAAACGGTAGATTAACCCCTTTGAACTTTTTTCACCCCAAATAATGAATATTAAAAAACTATAGCTTTTTCGACGTATTTTGAAAAGAAAAATTGCCTAACGCAGTTTATTTTCCGCTAAGTATTAAACATAAATTTTTACAGCCGATTAAAATCCTAAAATTCGATTTTTAGTTTTTCACATTTGTCAGTGATTTCCCCAGGTTTCCGCCAGTTAAAAATGAAATTTTTAGACTGTACGCATTAGAATACGTTGCCTACAATCAGAACAACGACTTGAAAATTTTAGTCGGATTTTACAAAAACGGTAGATTAACCCCTTTGAATTTTTTTTACCCCAAAAATTATATATTGGAAAACTATAGCTTTTTCGACGGATTCCTACGTATTTTGAAGAGAAAATTCGCCTGAGGCAGTTTATTTTCCTGTCTTAAACTGTCGACAATTTTTTTGAGCTCACGAATGCAATTGTTGCTTTTGCAATTTTTCCGACTCGAAGAGGAAAAAATACGCAACTGTCAGTAGTAATATAACTAGACCTAATTTTTAGATCAAAAATTTGCATTTTTTTTTTAAATTTAATTTTCTTTTTCTTCTTTAACTTTTCTTTAGATCTGTTGATCTGTTTATTTCCAACATCTGCGTCGTTTTCTTCACAGTGACCACCGGCTTAACGTGCCTTCCGAAGCACAGAAATTTATTTTTAATAATAATAAATTTATTTTTAAAATTTAATAATAATAATAAAAATTTAATTTTAATACGTCAAATTTATTATGTCAAAATTTTCTCGGTGTAATTATTTGTTTACCTTTTGTGAGTGCAATTGAAATTCTTATATATATGACAGCTCTACAGACCTAGAAGGCCCATGGCTTTTCCCTGCTTACCTAACCTATCTTGCTAACTTTGCGTGTGTGACGCAGCCGTATTTACGGTAATGACGTCGACACAAATATCAGGGATCACCACAGAGTGTGGATGTTCACCGGAAGGCCAAACCAAGAAATTCTGTGCAATCCGCGATTTGAACCCAGAATTTCCGCTCTATACTCAACCAGCGATCACATCACTCCACTGCTGTGGCTATTTTGAAATTCTTAAGTTTGCTTAAATCTAAACAAATAATCCATAAGAGCTTTAATGCCTTTTTAATATACGTATTATAATAATGGTTCGTGTCCGGAATCCCGGATTTATTATTAGCGTGTACAAGAATATGCTCGTGGCGTGTGTGTGGTGTGTACTGGATTCAGAGTGTTTCCGCTCAATTAACTCGATATTACACGTAGCGTACCTACACTACTTTCGTTTTTCTACTTCCTCGCAGCACAAACCCATCTATTACCGAAAGTTCAAATTTGAGTAAAAAAAATTCGTGAGAACTCAAAGCAGGCGCGGTTAAATTGTCGTTCAAATTACAACGTTTTCACCTAATAAATAGAAAATTTCTCTTATTTTTGCAAGGTTTACGTAACTTTCTCTGATTAGCTTAATTAGTTGTTCTAATTTAGTTCCATGGTCTTAATTATAACTTCCGTTGCTGCTACCGACGGTCGCGTCGCGTCGCGTCATGGAGAAACCGTTTAGGGGTGAAACTGGAGGCGATCATTAAACAGGTCAAGCAGAACTATTTTACTTTATGATGCATCTACGCTTAATGAAATTTTATATACCTTTTTACCATGCTTATGCTACTTCGACTATAAAGCAGCAATTATATTACCTTCGTTTATAATAAAATCGTAATACAAACAATTACGCAGAACATTAAAACATACGGAGTTCTTTAAAATAATTAGATTTTAAAGTGTGTGCATTTCATAACTTAGTGCTTACGCACATTAAAAAGCAGTAAACCGGGTAATACTAAAATTTCTTATTAATCAAGTTTAAGCACCAATAAACACTTTTTAATTTGGAATGATTAATTATGCAGACTTGCAGGTTTACACCGAGAAAAATAAACAAATTTATATTGATCGTGGTTTTCCGCTCCCTAGCCTACCGGTCTATGGTTTAACGCTACCCTGCTGATGGTAAAAATTCAACATAAAATTTCTAATTTTTTCAGTGTACAGCCTAAATGAAGATTATCCGATTCGATAGAATTGGTTTTGTTGTTAAAGTAAAATAAGTAATAAAATTTAAATAAAAGGTATCAATGAAATGTTTAAATATACAAGAGAAGTAACCGACAAAGAGTTGAAAACCAGACAAAGTCGGATATGGCGAATGTACAAGAGAATCGAAACTTGTACAGGCAAAGACCTTAACTCTGCACTGTTTAACATGAAACAATGGCCATTTCTTGAGCAGGGTCGTAACTTTAGTAGACGTATTTTAAAAAAACCTATTGAAAAAGAATGAATATTGTATGGTTTCTGAGAATTGTAGTTTTACATATTATGTACTTCGTGATCGTTATGTATTCACATATTTTACTAATATTTGGATGACACTTTACTTTATCATACCTTAAATTACACCGCTAAAATAAAATCCAAAAAACTTACACCGTCTACTATAATAAACACTCGGTTAAGTTATTTTATTTGTAAGTTAAGTTGTAAATTCTTCACTAAAGATAAAATCACAATAAAATATAATGGGCAAGTAACAAGAGCTTTTAAGATAATCCCATGTTAACGTTCAATTTTTAAAATTTACTTAAAAGGTCCAATAATGGTTACAACCATTAACATTTTTTAACGTGAATTTATCAAAAATAAGTGGATAACTGTTTTTGAGATTAGCAGGCACGTGTAGAAAGTATTTTTTTGTAAAGAATTTTTTCTGATTTCTTCGTGCGAATTGCTCTTTGGATCATAGAAGAAGTTCCGAACAAGGAACGGATACGAACCGCCTACATACGACTTAACTCAGATTATTTTATCAGATAGAATCAAAATTTTTGAAAAAACGCACGATTTTCCGTTTTCGAGCTTCATCATGGTGAAGATGAAGAACGTAGAGCCCAATAAAATTTAACTGTTCTTGTAACACATTGTATTAAAATTCCGAGTGCGCTTTCGTAAGTGATTTAAATCTATAATTCTCGATATATTAAATGATATTACCGCTTAGTTATTATTCAAGGTAATTTTTTAAGTACCTACCATGTCTTATCTGCGTGACTAATTCTATAATTCATTGTATTTTTTATTAAGCCATGTTTCAGTTATTAATTAGAAGTTTGCAAAAAAAAGTCAGATGCTTGATTTGGGGTTCGTGCTCTTTCAATTCAAGTATTTCCGGATTAGCCAGCCGCGATACCGCTTAAATGGGTGACCTGGATTTTTAATTCTAGCAATTTCAAGGTTCACAACATAATAGAACGTAGAACATCCACCCCCAACGAACGAACGACTTGGTGGAGTCGCAAGATTTTAAGCTTGTCGCTCGGGGCCGCACCCGCACCGCCCATATTTACTTCACCTAGAAACCTTTCCCACGCTAGCTTACCGTATTGCACCACCGAAGTCCCCTGCAGGCTCCATTATTCAGTTACTGTTGGATGACCACAATTACTACAGTTTCGACGATTATCTAATAAGTGTTGGAAGCTGGAAAGCTTCCCAACGAACCCTTCCACAAGTCTGACCCTGCAGTAGCAAAACAAGCCCAAAGAAGAAGAAGAAGGAAATCCAGTTTTCGTCCGAAAACCCAACAACATCTTTATTAATAAATCGACAAATATTTTACAATGTAATCGTTCGTTTAAGGCGTGAAGAATCGTGAAGCAAAAAAGTAGACGATGGATATCGCCTCTTTAAAAACGAATGAGTACTTGGAAATCGCAATCGACATGCTACATTAAACTGTGAAAAGCCGTTTAATTAAAGTCCAACAAGTAAAATGTAACTTAAAACTTGCTTCTTGTTCATGGTTAAGGTCACAAAAACTCCGAGAGACGAATCGAGAAGAATAAGTTAAACGAAATTTTCCAAATGAATTCGTTCACTTTTGATTTTTATTTTTTGTCATCCCAGCTCTCGCAGCTCCCAGAGTTTGTTTACGTATTAAAGGTTACACGTAAACTTGTTCCAAATTCCTTTCCAATCATCAGTTCGAACCAAGTGCCAATTTAATTTTGCAATGGATTAGATAATAAAAATTCCTTCATGTAGGTACCCATTATTGGCAATACTATTCGTTTGGCCGGACTTAATTACATAATAAACTATAACAGTAAAATTTTATTTAATAGATCAACAATTTTGACAGTGTTAAAATTACATCTAAACTGTTTTGGCGAAAAAAATTGAGCACTAATGACGCTGCTAATGAGTTGAACTAAATGATTAGATATTATAATATAAATAAACAAGATAATGGGAAAAGGGGTCAGTTACTTTGGAATTGAAGGTCGCTATTATTAATTTTTTGGATTGCGCCAAAAATAGTGGCTCAATGGGATCCTTATTGAGAAACGAGAGCCCGAGAAGATTTATAACAGCCGCGGGAGCTAGCGTGCAAGTAAATTAGAGAACATGTTTTACCAATAGCAATAAAAAGATTATGTGTGATATTTGCATATAAAATGTGTACAACACACCCACATGTAGTGCAAAAAGTTCTCAAGAAGTTAGTCAATATATGAAAACAAGTATCAATCACTAAACGAACGTGAAAGTTTGGCTAGGTAGTACCTAATAGTACCAAAAAACGGTTTAAAAGAATCATGCATGGATTAATAATATTATTCAAAGGTCACCTCTAGCCAAACGAAATAGAAATTTAAATCATCTCAAGGAAGGTTCCATGGCATGATATTAGTAATGGAGACAGCAAGTCATGACAACTAAATTGCGAAAGAAGTAAATCGATTGATTGTGTTCTATAAATAACAAGGTACAACAAATCAAACTTGCAAAATCAGAACTGGCTGTTATTGTTTTGCAACTTGTAACCACATAATCGACATCCTATTACTTTTCCAATCAGCAATTCCCCATAGACTCTTTCAAATCCGTAACATTCATTAAAACGTAATTAAATTGTAAAATTACAATTTGGTATCTCACGACGTCCACTCCAATTTCATCGTTACGCTCTTTTACCGTTTCTCCAAAACTGCCAAATATTTGCTTTAATATATGCACGGATCATGGATCATTATGTATGCAGAATCTTATAAACAGTAATTATTAAGACCTTCAAAATTTATGGCTTCAAACTTGAACTAGTTTTACCTTCACCTTGAACTTGAATCGTTTGCACCACTTACGCAAAAGCCAAAACAAATCGGGAAAAACGGCTCGTCGGTTATGGACTCGATATTTTCAATCTCTAATAATTTTGCGTTGGCCGGTAAATGTTTTATTAACTATCGCAAATTGATACCAAAACCATGTAGGCGTTTCTTAATTACACTTTGCTTTTCTTCCTATAACTCTTACATTCACCTTGGGAACTTTTTAATAAGGATGCTACATGTAAACAGAGACGGACTGGCCAATTGCAAAATCCCACACGGATTTCTTAAGACTTCGCGTATTTATAACAAAAATTAGAATAATAGCTTTTTAGCGACATTTTTTACACCTTTGTTTGTCCAAATGTGAAAAAAGTTACAGTTTACTGCATAGGATCATCGGGCAAAATGAAATCTACGGTTGGAGGATTCCCGGAATAGATTAGAAGTTTTAATTAGAACTTGTAGATGTTTTTATGTTACGTTTAGAGGTAATGAATACTTTATCTAATTTTTGAAAAATTTCCTATAAACCATACATAACCTAGAATATTACACAAAAACCCGCTTAATATTGACTTATGTTATAATTTTATCAGATGAATTGCGCTCATCAGTTCATTAGTTGCTAGTTGGGCTTGGTTAACCTCCGGTTAGCTTAATCAATGGTTAACTAAGCATTAAACAATCCATCAATGAGCGGTATTTTAGAATTTAACAGTTAGTTAAATTACTGTTTTGTTACCAGTTCGCCCTCATCCATTATTATTAGATGTTCTAGTTTTATAGCTGAAGTCGTCGAAGATAAATCAAAATTTGCAGATATTATTCGCAACATTCTCAAAGCTGATCAAGCCTAAAAAATTAATTTTGGTATATTTTAGATGTGCAGTACCGTACCGTATAGTTTATTTGCCCTGTTTCCACAAAAAAATAAATACAACAAAGAAATTTCTTTAAATCCCCCTAAAATATGGTTCTTCTCAAGCAATTGAAAAAATATCATTTCTGACTTTATGTGGCAAAAATTGTGCAAATTATCAAATGTGGTTTCAACAGGCTGGTGCCACATGCCACACATCTAATTAAACGATGGCTGTATTGAATAGCAAAGTTGAAAAACGTTTAATTTCTCGTCGCGGTGATGTTAACTGCCCACCAAGATCTTGTGATTTAACAACATTAGATTCCTTTCTTTGGGACTAAGTTAAATCAACATGATCGAGTCATGTGGAGGTCATTTGGGTGACATCATTTGGGTAATTCCCGTGAGTCTACTTTACATTGATACTAATAAAACTGAATTTTATGAAAAATTTCTTGTTTTTGGATCAGTTCCGACTACCACAAAAATATTTCAAATACAAACAGAGAGAGAAAGAGAGAGAGATTTAAAACCTGCAGATTATGATGATTTCTTGTTGTTTTTTTATAGTTAAATTACTTTTACACCTCAATTTCCATCACCTTTTACTATAGTGCAAAATATTTTATATATTATGAAAATTCCATTGACATTGATGTCCCGTACAAAAAGAGTATCAAAAATCTACCTTCAATCAGATGTCATTTACAAATTAATATTGTCAGATTATGTCCGAGTCGCACAGGATTTAATAAAATTTTAACAAAATTGTAAATAATTTGAATAACAAAAAGTTGATATGCGGCCTTCAGGCCGCATAGGATATATCATACCTACCCCCCCCCCCCCCCCGTAATAAAAACTAACTTAGTGTATATTCTGTTTTTCTCTCGGACATTCATATTCTTCACATAATGTCCAATGTAATGTTTTTGTTAAATAAATGATGCTGCAATACCGCGCCAAAGATTGTGTGCTATATAACCATAAATAACACAGAAAAGGAGAAGGCGTTTGCTAGCAAATTACTATATTGGATTAGAAATTTTTAGTCATTATTATAGAAGCAGCCGCTCTCAAAATTGGGAGTCATTAATTCACCAATAACAAAAAATCTATTCAAATACCTACTTAAAATACTTCTTCTGTGATTGGGGGGTATTCCATACCCCCAAACCCCCCGGTCTCTCAGGCCAACATTGTGTATGTTTCTTCAATGATTGTATTAAATCGCAACCGTTTTAAATAGATATACATTAACATGTCATAGTAATGGGTCCGGGGGGTCTGGGGGGTATGGAATACCCCCCAGCATCAAAAGATTATTTGTGGGTAGCCAATACAAAACTTAAATAAATTAAATCTTAATAAAAATTATCTAAATAGAATGGATTTCTCGGGTATTACCATTTATATGGTACCAGCAGTCTGGCGTAAATCAAACACGGATAGACTAGAGAGCGGGAAACCGCGGTTCTAATCCTGGTTGCGTCAGATTTGTGCTGAGATCTAAAAAGTCCAAACTTGATCTGCGAACTACTCGCCAACCCGCCTGCCCAGCGTGGTGAGTTATAGGTATAACCCCCTCTCCCCCCACATGGGGGGAGTTTAAAAGAGGAGGCTTAGCGTTTAGCAGTGGACAAAAAACGGCTTATGAAGAAGAAGAAAAAGACCATTTATATAGTCGTTCGGTCTGCAGCTTCACCCACGGAGAATGCAACCTTATACGGAAAGGCCAGAAAAGGAGGCGTTTGCTAGCAAATTATTATATTGAATTAAAAATTTTTAGTTAGTATTATAGGAGCAGCCGTTCTCAAATTTGGGGAGCACTAATTCGCCAATAATTTAAATAATTAAACTATTTGTACTTAAAAAACTTCCTCTGTGATTGGGGGGTATTCCATACCCCCCAAACCCCCCGGTCTCTCAGACCAAAATTGTATATGTTCTTTCATTGATTTTATTAAATTGCAACCGTTTTAAATAGATATACATTAACATGTCATGGTAAAGGGTCCGGGGGATCTGGGGGGTATGGAATACCCCCCAGCTACAAGATTAATCGTTGTCGGTAACCGACAGGAAACTTAGTCAATGAAATCTTAATAAAAATTATCTAAATAGAATGGATCTCTCAGGTATTTTCCATTGATTTAGTAATTCAGTCTGCAGCTTCATCCACGGAGAATGCAACTTTATACGGGGAGGCCGTAGTGTTGTTTGGCCTGCGGTCTCACTTGGGGATTGCAAAAAATTAATTGTCTGGGTCTATTTCGTAGGCCATAAACTTTCTTCTTAGTTGTTAAACTTTTTTGGTTGGTAAGAAATAAAATACAAAATATCTGATACAAAATCGTTTATGAATAAACCACTCAGGTGCACCGTTTGAAAGGGAAAGAGAAATTTTTGGAGATAAATCAACAATTTTTCTCATGGATAAATCTTCTATTCAATTCAAAATCATAAAATCCTCATGTTACCCGAAGGTGTTGAGGTTTCCATATCTCTTCTCAAATTCCTCTATTTACAAATTTTTCCCACTTTTTTCTCTCTAACGCTAATTGTCTTGCCTCACACCAGGTTTTCTCTATCTCGTTCAGGATCTTCCCAATATTGTCATCTCAAGTTTTCATTGGTCTTCCTCTTCTTCTTCCTGGTCTTGCCAGCCACACATTTCTCACTGGCATATCTCTCTCCATCCGGTTCAAATGCCCAAACCATCTCAGATGACTATCTTTTACCCTTCCCAGTGCTGGTTCAACTTCGAGTCTATTTCTGATATCTTCATTTCTAATTCTATCTATTTTCGTTATCTCCTCGACTCTCCTCGAATACTTCATTTCTGATGCTTGAATCTTACCTTTCATCATTTGTGTCAAGTTTCATAACTCACATCCAAATGTTAGTGTCGGTAGGTAGATATAGTTTTATAATGCATAAAATAAATTTGCTGCCAAATTCACTCTACTATTTATTTCAGCCTCATAGCTTCTATTTTCATCAATGATTATGCCCAGGTACTTGAATTGTTTCATCTGTTCGATTTGTCTTCCGTTGATCTTAATTTTCATTTCTCCTTCCATTTTTTCCAATTTCATTACCTTTGCTTTTTCTATATTTATCTTTACACCCCTATTTTCTAAGGCCATCTTCCATATATCAACGTTGTTGTGCAGATTTTGTTCACTGCTTGCAAATATCCCCAGGTCGTCGACAAATGCACATTCTGATATCTCCACTTTTTGCATGTTTCGATATCCTACTACTTGTTTTTTGGTCTATGCCTTTGTTTCCTTAATCACCACGTCTATTAGTACTAGAAATAATATATGGCTTAACCCACTACCCTGTCTCAGCCCCTCCATCGTTGCAAATTCTTCCGATTTCAAATTGCCCGTTCTTACATAGCTTGTTATGTTCTTCTAACCACTTCTTTTATCATAAAGTTATTTGGAAATGGAATCTCCTGATCTTTGGCACCGACGGCACACGTCCTTTTTATTGAAGTTCAGTTTGAACTCACTTCACCATTCCATCACTCGGTGGTAGATCAAATGGGACATTCACCTCATTTGCTTAATTCCTATGGAATTTTATTTTTGTTTATTTTTTTATCTTTATCTTTTCAAATACTAACAGCCGTTGCATCGTCAGAAGAGACTTCTGTAAAAACTCTTTATCAGCAAGCAAAAAAGTTTCAAAATTTTGAATGTGATTGGAGAAAATGAAGACAGATGATTTTGACTTGAACGAAATTAAGAAATCAGCAAATAAAAGAACATTCGTTTAAAAAAGTAATCGAGCGAAAGACAAAAAAATGTAATTGAACATTTTCCCACCTATAATTTGCCTTAAATTACCAACAGAATAAATATGCAAATAATCCACATATTGAAGAGAAACATGAAAATCGACAGTCTTCATAATAATCATCATGATATTAGTGACTTCCTACAGTAATGTTATGTGGGTTAAGTTTAGCCTCGTGAACGAGAGCGTCAATTTACTCACGGAAGCGGGTCCATCGTGAGGTCGCAGGTTAACGCTATGGCTTGGGGATAAACCCAGTTACTGTCTTAAAAACACGAATATACCAACTGATCATGATTTTTTTATTCCAAAATAAACCAGTAAACTAGATATTATAATAACCGCTGTCATAAATAATATTAATTATCGTGGCATAACATCATGTAATCGGGCATGGTCTGCAATTAGATGGTACTAAATTTGCCAAGATTAAATCATATTTCATAACCAATCAACAAATTTAAGAGTAGGTTTTTAGCCAAATTATAAGTGACTTGCGTTAGGAAAGAAAAACTTTCAAAAAGAAAAAAACCTCATCTGTCACTAATCCGAGAATTAATATCTGATGATAGCTATAAGAAAAGCAGAAATTTCATTAATTAAAACTTTTATCAGGTTATCCAGGCTGTGCGGCCTACAGGCCGCACTTAAACTTTTTCTAGGTTAGCAATAAATAAATGAACAAATCAAAGATGAGTTACAGAAATCGGGCAGATTATTTTAACAAAATTTGGTTTAAAATAATCTGAAGTAATTAATTTTTAACTGAAAACAAAATATAACGGTTAAGCATGATAGATGCGGCTTAGTAATTTTCTTGGATATAAATGTGATTCTTGCGTGAGAAATACTGGTCGACTAGAACAAAGTTGACTTTCAGATTGCAAAAGTGTTAAGAACAGTTTTAATTTTTTTATTTATTTACATGAAAGCTCGTGATATTAATTATGAGCAGTGCGTTTTTAAATTGAGTAATGGCTATATCCATATCAGGCAAGTATAGTCAGTCATCTTGTCCGGCCAATTCGGATTTGAATCTCCGAGATATTTCACGTCCACTTCAATCATATCATCTATTATTTTTCTTTTTTTATGCTTTAATTAATCAATCTTTTACAGTATTTTTTTTTTTAGAAAATCGATAGATTGAGTATTGAACTGAAGTTCGTGCAAGTCATGTTTTCTTGACGATGGCTGACAATATTATAGTCTTGATGTACTTTAAGCAATCTTGAATTTGTTAATCACAAGAAAATTTCACGTTTTGAAATTATTCAACGCAACTCGGCCTGCGGCCTCGCTTGACGTATTCTCTCCGTAGTAAAAATTAATTTGTTAGAAATAATTGTGGCATATAAAGGTACAAACTAATAAAATAATTAACTTGGTGAAGTCACGATGCAAAAATAGCATAAATCTTGAACTTACACAATTGAAAGTAATAAACTTAAATAACAAATGTGTAGTAGGTCAAGGTGTACATTTACCTGACATTAACATTGTGGCGAGAAATTAACTCATCGTTTTAAGTTTGAAGGGTGCAAAAAAATTGTTCAAAAATAAAACACAATCTTTTTATATTGCGGGTGACCCCCCAATCTAAAATTAAATTCAAAATAGCAGCTAAAATACGAAGTTGTTTTACCCCCTTAGACTCAGTTTAGCGTAAAAAAATATAAATGAACACACTCCATGAAATTGTGATGTAAATTATGTATTGGAAATTGTGCGAGCGTCCTCTATAAGAGGCATCTACTGCTCAATTGAATTTTCGTGCATTTTATTTATCAATAATAAAACCTTAAAAATTATTGTTGAGTTGAGCTTTCCTTCAATTTCAATACGCGACGGATATATAAGCAAGGTATCTGATAAAATCGCAAGACATTCAAAACCAAATATAAATAATATATTCAATATGCAAGTACGGCTTTCATAATATTCCAAGTTAAAATACAAATATATAACACATTAGCATACCTACCAGTAACAGTCACCGATCCTTGAAGGATTAAAAAGACATTATAATTTACTATTCCATTCTATTGTTACCGGGATATCTTTCAAACAATAATGGGCTTGTCAAAAAATCGATACTTGCAAATACACAATAAAAGTTTTTATTTTAGTTTTGCAAATATTAAAACGCCGAAGAAAATCTTTAAAACTTAAGTCGAATAAAAATATTTAATTTAATATAATAAAATGATACACTCGAGGTTAAAAGAAATTTGGTCTGTAGAAAAATAAAAAATGGTCGTTGAGGACCGGACTAAGGGCAGCTCATGGATTCGAAACAAAAAATTTGAGCAATCTGTGATCCAAGATGAAACAGTTAGTGAAAGGTTTTAACGTTAGCAAAAACTGCAAATTACATGCCCTATTTGGAAAATCAAAGCAAAACTTCCTAATAGAAAAAATGTAATTCTATAATTAATATTAAACCAATTAAAATAAAGAAGGGACAAGGTGTCAAATTAATATAATTTTTTTTCTAAACGTGTCTTACAGTTAAGTCTAAGAAATCGTAACATTAAAATAGTAATAAATTTTCTATTTCATATTACATAGCTACATATTTAACAATTTAAATAATTATTATTCATATATTTAACGCTTGATGTATACCGTTGGATATAATACAAACATGCGTTGCAAGAAAATTGAGTCTCTTCGTTGCTTTTCATAATTTCGTTTAAACAAAGGCGGGAAAATAAAAAAGTAACTTTTAGTTGCTATAGCCACCGTTCCCATTGTTTTATGCAACTTAACCTCAAAGTTAATTAATATAGGTACTTGACCTTTGCGTTCTTCGTAATTTGTTTTCATTTTTTGCTCTAATGTAAGTTTTTTTATTTTTCTATGCTTTATAAACATTCGCATTTGGGTTATAATATTATTATTAATGTCATTTCATTCGTTTTCAATTCTCGCCATTATTTGTTTCTTTCAGCGGTCTTACTTATCTGAATTGTGAGTCACCTCGATAAGTTATCGTGCAATTCAAATTTCTGTTTATTTTATGCTTTCTTACGACCGCAAATTTTGAAATATATATTTCTTTTAGTAAATGAGTTGGGAGGGAGTGGCGCGCCAAAATTTTGTTATGTCTCGAGCACCAAAATGTTACGAGGTGGTCCTGTGCTAGACGATACTTGATGGATAGTGCTGTAGCTGGAAGTGGGTCAAAATATGAGGTTTTATGATTTTGTAATAAATTTGAGAATCATTGATATTATTTCAATATCAAATACAAATCTCAGGATTAAATGTGGAACACAATTATTCTTTCAAATACTCATCTCTTTTGTTGAAATTTTCAATGATTCTTAGACATAATTCGGGCTGTACACCGCAGTATCGAGTCCTTCAGCTCTTGAATTATTTCTGGCTTATTGGCATAAACGTTTGCTGTCAAATAGTCCCAAAAAAAAAATCTTAGCGGCCAATTGACTTCGCTGTTTCCAGAAGTAAAAAGAAAACAAGAAAGGTTAAGGCGACGCACGGCACGAAGAGGGCTAAGATAGGTAACTGCATACCCAGTGCATCTTCTTGAGGAGAATTGAACGTGGTCCGTGGTTGAGGCATTGTAAACATTTTTTTAAGAATTAATAAAAATGAGTGTAACGCTCATCGGCACCGGTTCTAAATAGGCGGCGCGCCGGACATCTTTAGACTCAATCGACCGGTCGACGCATGTTGCTCGGAGCAAATGTAGGCGAAGAATCCAATTTAGTCCATTAGAAGAATATAGGTCAGGAACCAGAATCGCAAGAACAAATAAGAAAAGTAGCTTAAGTAAAAGATCCGTTCCCTACTTGAATACAGTCATGACATAGCATGATGCAGAGAAATATAAAATGGTTCCGAAAAGGTGAACACTGATAAATGTGATAAACAGATTTTAATGTGAAATTCACACCATAGGAATACATTGCATTTCTTCAGCCAATTGTGAGATGACACTATGATCAAATGTCCAGTCATGTGAGCTTGGTCACGTGCACTACAATGCTACGTGATCTATGAAAGAATGGAAATCTCATTCAGCACTGTAGGTATATCAAAGTAGTGGCGCCACCATGATGTCACCGTAGATAATAAAATAATATCGGCTATCCACTACTGTGAATCACTCAGTTTCAGTAAAAGCGCACCCGTACGAACAGTTTAGACCAATAAAAAGCTTTCATCAGTTTACTCTGGAATAACTGTTCATAATCTAGGAAAAAGCGATAATTTTAAAAAAATTCTCATATCATCACACACCTGCACTCCGTTCTTGATTGAAAGTGTTTGTATTCACTTGATTGTTATACATTCAATTTTGATCGTAAAAGTTTTATTTTATGACCGTAGATAAAGAAATGAGAAAAAAACAAAGTAATCAACTCTTGCTTCTCGTATTAGACATATCAAACTAATTTATTTTGTTTTTATCATGTTTTATTGTACTACGCAAAAATTGTTGAAAAAACGAATGCGTGGCAATTTTATTTAAATAACTGTGTTCCTTCTTTTTAGCAAAATGGAAGACGAATTTTACTTGTATGGCGATGAAGAAGACTACGGATTGGAATATTCCGAAGACAGTGCTTCCGAACCGGACGTCGATCTAGAAAATTTATACTACCACAGCAAATCTATCAAAGAGGATGATCCAAAATCAGCTTTGGAGTTTTTCCAAAAGGTCGTCGATTTGCAAGGCGATAACAAGGGCGAATGGGGTTTTAAGGCGTTAAAACAGATCGTAAAAATAAATTTTCGACTGAAGAAATACGATGAAACCATGACCAAATACAAGGAGTTACTGACATACATCAAACATTCGGTTACGAAAAACCACGGCGAAAAATCCATCAATTCGATCTTGGATTTCACATCCACCTCGAAAAACATCGAAGTTTTACAAAAATTCTACGAAACAACCTTGGAGGTACTAAAGCACGCAAAAAACGACCGCCTGTGGTTTAAAACCAATTCCAAATTGGGAAAAGTGTATTTGGAGAGACGCGAGTATGGTAAGTTATCCAAAATCATTAAGCAGCTCTACCAGTCTTGCCAAGGAAACGTAAAGGAAGAAAACGTCCACCATGGAACCCAACTTTTGGAAATTTACGCTTTGGAAATCCAAATGCACACGGAACAGAAAAACAACAAACTTTTGAAAGAGCTGTACGAACGTTCGCTCAGAGTGCGGTCTGCAATTCCTCACCCTCTCATCATGAGTGTGGTTCGTGAGTGTGGAGGAAAGATGCATCTACGTTCGGGAGATTACGGTAAAGCTTATACCGACTTCTTCGAAGCTTTCAAAAATTACGACGAATCGGGTAGTCCTCGACGGATTACGTGCTTGAAATACCTAATTTTAACCAGCATGCTTATGCAATCATCCATCAATCCGTTTGATTCTCAGGAAGCCAAGCCTTACAAAACCGACCCCGAGATTGAAGCAATGACCAATTTAATTAACGCTTACCAAAATACCGACATGCTTGAATTTGAGCGCATTTTTAAAACGAACAGGGAGACACTGGTCGCGGATCCGTTTATCAAAGAGCACATTGAAGATTTGTTGAAAAATGTGCGTACCCAAGTACTGTTGACCTTGATCAAGCCATACAAAGCCATCAAGCTATCTTACATTAGTCAGGAACTGAGTGTAAGTGAAGAGGACACCCAAAGTTTTGTCATATCTTGCATTTTGGACAACGCGATTGATGGTAGGGTCGACCAGATAAACGGAATGTTGATTATTAATCGCAATACAAACGAAAAGGAGCTCGAAAAGTACAGGGCTGCTGAGAAACTCGCGCTGGCTCAAAATTCAATTCACTACTTTCTAACTCAAAATTTCTAATGGGTTATTGTTTATGTATTATTATGTAAAAAAATTTTATTTGTTAAAATCGTGAACAGTAAGTTGTCTTGACCCCAATAAAATAATAGGTTTGATAAGAAAATTTGATTTCTCTACTAGCAAAAAAGTCTTGAAGTGTGTGAATGGACTTGGGAAGAAACTTATGTAATTTGCAACAGTAAAGTAACGTTAAAAACTTGTTAAAAAATTTTCAGTTACAAAATTTTCAAGTCATAAACAAGGTAAACCATAATTTTATGCTGCCTTTATGCAAACACGGTAAAATCTCAAGTTCAAAACCAGAAGTTTTTTATACCCAAGAAACTAAATACTTTCAATTAAATATGTAAAACAAATAAAATATAAATTTAAATAATTTATTATTCATAAATGTAATCTTTAATCGTTAAAATAAAAAAAGTGTTTTTATTATTTCGTTTTGTGTGAAACTTAATTATCAAAGATCATAACGTTTATTGTTACTTCTTATGGACAATAAAAATGTTATGTTTTTGTTGACACTTTTAGATAATTGTAGTTAATAAAATACGTTTAACCTATTTTCCTTTGTTTTATTGAATTTCCTCGGTAATCCAAAAGAGGTGAGAAGATCTGTAAATAGTCACATAATATCCCTAGGGGGCGAAAGATTTTGACAACTAAATGGGCACGACTGCGGAACAGAAAAGAATAGTTTATTTTAGTAGCGATTATGTTATTATTTTGCACCTTAATGAGTTCAATTTTACGATCTTGAATTATTTCATTCACATTCTTACCTGCTGTAAGAGGTAAAGCACGCAAGGAAACAATTTTTCTAAACGACTTCCTTAAATTGTGAAACATTAAATAACATTCTAATGTCTATAATTAAGATTTTGTCATAGTTGAAACACAATGCGTTTCACGTGACTGATTTTGTGTGAGACAATAAATTTTAATACTCCTTTCGTTCGTTACATTGAAATTTCTATAAAAGTTATTTTCCCGAGTTTTCTCCTTGGTTCTATGTTTGGTTTTACAGTTGCCGAATGATAAGCCTGAATAACTGCAATTTGCTTTATTTTAAAACGTAATGTCTTTTAAAAGAGACGGTAATTAAATTCAATATTAAATTTTAATGTCTTTTAACGCAGTGGCGTTTTTAAAGTTATGCTTTTAAATACAGTGGGAAAGTGTATTTCAAAAGATTACCAACAGATGGCGTTTACTATATAGAAAGGCGTGATAAAATGGTTTAATAATAATTAAAACAAGAATCGTACATACAAAACATCGGTTCTGTGTATCTGTTCGTAACGCACCTTGAATTCGTCACGATTAAAAGCATTGCCAATATAAAAATTTAGTAAGTGGAGCCGAAGACTGAAACATCAGTCAGTATCCATCACTAAAGCGCACGAATGGATTGACGAAATCGCTCACCCACGAACCAGAAATTTATTTTAAAAAGAAGAGTACAGTTAAATGTAAGAGCTTTTTTTTAAGAATAAATTTAAATTGAAAGGATTAACCCCTTAAGAGCCTAAAAATGACAAAATATTTTTCCCAAATTAATAATATAACATCCCCCCCCCCCCCCCCTACAACGTATTTCTGGAACTGTGCAATAAATGCGGATACGTTTAGAATATTATTCAACTTGACTCAATTTTTAAAATAAATTTGTAATCAGTGAGTGAGCGATCGGTAGCGGGAATCTCGTTAATCCATACGTGCGCGTCAGTGGTGGATACAACGGTTAAGATCCGCATTTTTATCGCTTTTGTTTGACATATTAACAAAAAATGTTTAGAATAAAAAATTTCTTACGATAACTCAAGAAAGAATCATCAGATTTCAATATTTTTGCGTAAAAATAGAGCACTTTTATGGCTTAGTTTTGACATATCAGAAAGAAAACGAAGCTTTTTAAGATTTTAAAGTTGAGATGAATGGAGGTGAGGGTGTGATATTTAAAAATTCTAAAATTTCCTGTTGATTTATTCTTTCTCGCTAAATTACTTGACGTGTTTTTTGGTTCCTCCTTTTTTATTTAGAAAATATTTAAAATGGAAACTTTTGAAATGAATATCCGGTATGTACCTATTAGTACGTAAGACTCATCCCACAATACCCACTCGTTTATACCTTCTGTTTCTTTACAAGTTTAAATAATATACTAAAGTTTTTCTAATTTTTACTTAATTTCAAATATTAGTTGAAAAAAAAATAGTGTACGCACCTTGTTTAGAAAGTCGTTTTACTGACTTTGAAAAATCATAAGCGTCCTCGATAAAGTAAATACAAAATAGAAATTAATAATAATGGAATCCCCCCCTAATTTGGTCTATTGGAATTAAATAAAACTCATTTGTGATTTGCTAATTTTTGAAGAAGAATTTAAATAAAACTGCAAAAGTAAAAATTAACGCAGGCAGATTTTGTTATTTATAGCATTAGAGAGCCAGTTCCACAGTGACATCATTTTTTAGAATTAAATTACCTACTGACTCTTTCCTTAAACCCTGTTCACACTATGATTTCTTATGTGACTATACGAAAAGTCATGGCTAAAATCATGCCATCATAAAAGCCTTAATTTCAAAAATTATACAGTCTGAATGTAAAAAATTTCTCACGCTAGAAATCATATAGTGTGAACAGGGCTTTAGAATAACTCAAAAATTAGTTTAAAAAGTAAGCTGTAGGTCCTTGTTAGTCAGTAACTAAAAACTACTTGCTTGTATAGTTTTGAGCATTTATTCCGAAAGATTTCAAATAAATGAAACTGTACCTGTAAGAATCTCGTTAATCCATTCTAGACCCTCATTTCCACTCCTAGTTACAATACTAAGAAAACTTGAGTAACCAGCAGTGTGGTGTTAAGAACACTCTGACAGGCTAGAAAGCGGAAATCCGCGGTTCTATTCCTAGTCGTGCCACATACACTGCTGGGAAATCGGAAGCAGTACAATGCAGAGTATGCGAGTTTATCTTGCCTTCTACAGTAAAATTCAGAATCCAGAGAAAAATCACAGTTTTTGCCTAATAAATATTGAAAACCAATAATCTTGGACGTTGAATATTTTTGGCCTCCTCGGTATTTTTGATATGTTCAACCGTTTTAGAGTTATTACAGAAAACATTGTATTTTTTGTTATTAATTGATTCAAGTTAATAATGATAAAATACTCATAAATTAGTCATGAGCGCCCATATGATCATATTCAAGGGGGGGCAAAATAAAAAAAAGTGATTATGAGTTTTAGAAAATTTTAGAAATTACGCTGGTGAATTATTAAATAATGTCTAAAAAAATGTAATCAGCTGAAAGCCAGGGGGAAGCAACTGCTCCCTTTGCCCCTTCCCCTCCGACAAACGCTCATAAAATTAGGATCTAGAATCTTCTGCGAAACTGACAGATTCTCCTCCTTACGGTCCAAAAATGTTGCTACTTTCATTTTTGCATGATTAACGATGATGAATGTATCAATAGCTCCAGATAATTTTCTGATACTTTATACTAATAAATTAAGAACCGTAACAAAAAAATTGCGTAGTCGTTATAATGGTTATTGCCAATGACCCTCACTAAGATCGCATTTTTGAGCATGTGGAGGTTGGTTAATTGAAATGAAAGCGATGTTTGGAAAATAGTTAGAGATTGTTCGACATCGTCCGAATAACAAAATTTGCCTGCAAATTTGGGGGTATCAAGTTTGACAACCTACCAGTCTTCTATTGTAATTTCTATGGTAAAATTATATTATCAAAAATGGTTCTGTGACATCAGCGTTGTTCAATATCCGAGAAGGAGACGGAAAACTACCTCATTAATTACATTTCCCCCGATTTCGGCCAATTTACAGAAGAGACAGTTCGTGATTATTAGAAGCTCATAATTTTGAAAAGAGCAAAATAAATTTGATTTTGGAACGACAAGCATCGACAAGTAAAATTCTCTATTTTACCTTTTGTAGAATTTTTGATTTCTATTAGAAGATCGACAATAAATTGTTAGTTTTAGCGGTAATAAAATATACAAAAAACAAGATTTTGATCGACCCACACTTTCAAATAATATAAAACAAGAAAATTCCTATTTGATTTTCAATTATAAAATGCTAAAAAAAAGTGTAAATTTAAAAATTCGCAATTTAAAATCGATTCAAGTTTTAAAATTTATTTATAAATTGAATTGCGGTTTAACGTCCGAACTTGAAAGCAGACAAATAATAATAAGAACAATAAAGTTGAAATTATTGTTGTAAAATAAATTGTGTAATCAGTTCAAACAAGAAATTTGCTATTTTAATACCAATTATTGTAATTGTTAAAAAATTAAGTAAACGTGACTCAACGTCCGTTCAAATACATACTTGGAGTCTTTCAATGAACGGAGGTTACACTGTGTTTACATTGAAGGTAAATTATTGAGAAATAATTTTTATTTTATATAATCAAGGTACAGCCCTATTATCATTTTTCTTGATGGCCCGAGACTGGGCAAGTGGACAAAAAAATTTCTATAACAAAGACTTTGTTACAAACAATAAGAAAATTTTAAATCTGATACCGCAAAATCGAACGAACAATAGACGTTGGCAGAAAATCGCTTTTTCAAAAAGTTGCCGCAAATTTCGATTGTTAGAAAATTTTATTTTTTATAATTAATTTTATTGAAACTTTAGCAAATTACTTAATTTGTTGCTCGTAAAATTTAAGATTTGTCGTTTAGATAAAAACAAGGTAAATTTTGATTGCCGCAAAGTAGCGGTACATTACTTGTTTTATGCAAATCAATTAAATAATTAATATTTTTCGATAAAAATTAAGTTAGAAAAAATGAAACCACTTTTTTAAGATAAAATTAATTATTGCGAAATTAAATTATCTATCCGGTTTGAGAGTTATTTTTAGTAAGACACAATGAAAATGCCGGTACTTGAAATAAATCTAATTGGAAATTTTTTTATAACTTGACCGTGAATTTTTGCGCTCGATCAAATTTAGTCCAAATTTTAAATTTCAAATTTATTAATGAGAAACGGATTCGAAAAACTTACCTGTTTGATATTTTTAAGTTTTTAAAATTCGCACAAATAATTCCAAAAAGTCAAATTTTCACAAATTCACCAAAAAAAAAGCACTGCTGAAGATGACCCAGTAGAAACTCCACAGGTGTAGCGATTAAACGGTGCACGCTTTCGTACTGATTCTTTTACCTGTGAAAGACTGACTTGGTAACTCCGCGTCAGCAAGTCTTTCACTAGACTGCGACAGGTGAACTCAACAAACCTACATTAGCAAATTTCAACGATCATAAACAATGAACTAAAAACTGGAATCGAAGCAAATCGATTATGAAAATATTTTTAATTCATTATCCACTTCATTCAGCAAATTGGTTTGATAAATTTACACCAGCAATTAATTTGTTTTTTTTTCAAAATGATTTAAGTTCTTTTGTGAATATTAAATTTTTTTTGAAATTAATTTTTTTTCTTTGCAACTTTTGAAAGATAAAAATTCAAGCAATTGTGGATTTATTAATACATTTTATAGACCAAAAATGTATTAACGAGTTCAAAATCACAAAAATATCTGAAGCTCCACTTTTCCTTATAAGAAGACTCGAATTTCAGTAACCTATTTTTTCAAATAGCCTACTTTTCATCGTTTTTGCACCCTAACCCGCACAGCTAATGGTTTTTATTCCCATATGCTTTTAAAATTAATTAAATAATTATAATACTAAATAACATAAATTTATTGTTAAGTTAGGTAATAAATTAAAATATTCGAGTTAACAAATAAATAAATATTGAAATAATAATATTTGATTTGGTTTAAATAATAAATAAAAGAAGGATAAAATTAAATTATTTATTTGTTAACTCGAAAATTTTAATTTATTAAAATTTATTAAAATAATATAGTAATAATTATAGATTAACCCCCTCCCCACCAGCTACCGTACTTCAAAATTTTAAATAACATCCTTTACTTTGCGATACATCATTTTAAATTATTCAAAAATTATTAGCATTTTTGAAAATTCATAAAATAAAAATTTCAAAATGTTTTCCATTATTAACCAAACAGTACAACAAATTTTGGAACTCTTCGTGGACTTCGTGATCCGCTTACATACTTGGGTTATCCTATTTTTCAGTTCTTGAAGATTTTCGGGAGGAGTTTTATAAACGGACCTCTCCTACCAATCCATTTACCAGAAAGTTTTTTAACCAAGCATTGTCGCACAATGTGGAGGTGCTCTGTCTTGTTGAAAAAGTACATTTTGTTCATCTAGCAGTTTATCTCCTTCTTTATTATCCAGGTCAAGTTTCTTTTAATAAAAATTCTCCCGATAATGTCATTTCCAGGAAAATGACATCGTAATGATCTAAGAAACGTGATGCAAAATTCTGCATTTTGTTGCATACAGAACCGGTTTCTTCAAATTTGGTACTGGTGGCCTACATTTGAAAATGAATGACCTGTACTACCTATTAAATATTTGAATTCATTATCATTTCTTCATTAGTTCAAACTGTCCCTATGTCATGTCCAGTGTTACTTCAGCTATGGGGATAGTTTAGATGATACTTTCCATCTCTGCGCATTTTTTGTCCCAAAACAGTACCAAAAATGAGACGTAATTTTTTTTTCTGTAATTAATAGCCTTAGATTTTGAGCCATCCAATGATCCAGTTTTTTTAAAGCTCAAATTAAAATATTTTCAAAAAATAAACTCATCAAAAATTAAATAGGAGTCGTGAAATAATTATTCAATTCATTCGCCACGACCAGCCCAATCATAATTACCTCTTTCACGGCCGTTATCTCACGACCTTGCAAATTTTCATACAAATTATTTCACAACTAATTTAATTCAATTATTTTCATCAAACTTTTTCAAAATTTTATTTCTTCCAAAAACAAACAAATACTGAAAAAAGTAATACGAATTTCTTTGCAATATCTTTATTTTAATTTATTTTTCAAAAAATCAGTAAAATGTTACAAAATTTTGCATCTCAAAATTAATACGACCTTGCTACTTGGGAAGTCTCAAGGAAGTCCCCTTTTATCCAAAAAAAGTTGACTACTCACCTCAGCTTTCATCAAAAAATTTCAAACATTTTCAAATACAAAATTTAGGTAACTTATCTAAAAGCTTCTTCATCTCAAAATAATACGACAATATGCAAGTTTTAATTTTTATTCCGGATACAGAGTATTGTACAAATTGTAATGAACGTTGTGCCCAATTACAGCTCTGCCGATTAGTTGTCAACAATTCCTGATCTTAAAATTTTGATCACCAAATTCTCGAAACATAGGCATTTTAAAAACCTTTCTCAAAGTTGATAGTTAATTTTACATTTTCAAACCGTCATATTTCTCAAAGCGAGCGTACATCTAAAAAAGTTTAATTTAGTTCATCTTCAATAGATCGTGTGCATGTGACGTCAGATGTTCCACCAAGCTCACCTGATTGGCCGTTGCATTTTTTCAAACCAATGATGGCGTCACATCATGATCACGTGATGAGCATTTTCCAATAATACGAGCTTGGTGGGTAGGCAATGTCACTAATCTATTAACCATTCCCGTTTAAAGTAAAAATTTGTCTCACTCCTCGCTGAAGTATAACTAAATCTTCGTCGTTTTAACAGCCCCAAATATAATTTTAAATAATAAATATAGGTATTAATAAACCGGACACCGTCATTTTGGCGATTCCAGTACGGCACCGTCATTTCGGCGATTGTGATTCGGCGACAGGCAATTCGGCGACCCGATATTCGGCTCTGTTAGTTTCGGTGATTCCAATTCGGCGACAGTAAATTCGACTACGTCGATTCGGCGACAGTAAATTCGACAACGTCTAATCGGCGACGGGAGATATACTTTTGGTTTATTTAATTTATTCTTCCAAATTAAGACGAATTCAAAAAACTTTCGACACAGAATACGAACGTAGCCGGACATGCACCTCTTAAAAAAGGCCGCGGTACCAAGCGGCTGATTCTCAAATTTTGGCAAAGGTAACCAATTATAATTCTACTAGTTGAACAGTCCGTCCAAGGACGGGTAGCTAGCCGGTGGATCTCTATTTTAGCGGTATTAATTAAAAAAAAATGGTTTTCAAACACCACCACTAACATAAGCTCAACCGATGGATTTCTTGTTTTACAATCTTCATTAAAAAAAATAAATCCCTAATACTGACAATTTTAATTGTTCACGTTCAAACGTCCTCAACGTTGGAAACTCGTTTTGTGTGTAACTCGATCCCAAGGGAGTAGATTTTAAGTTGCTAAAAACCAACGACAACAACCAATCCGAGTGCGTTGTGTGTCTTAAAAATATGACACGCTTAAGAAGTTGTATGTGCTGCCCGTCTATTATTGTGAAATACATTTATTGAAAATGTAAAAGTCGAATATTAAATTTTCTTAATGGATAATCTTTGGATTAACCGAGATAAAATTTATATACAGGGTGGCCCTTTGAAAACGAAACAGACCTGTCCAAGCGTTTTTTCTTCTTTTATTCTTAAATGTCTTGAAATATCGGATTTATTTCGGATTTTTGCAGCTTCAATTTTTTGTTGAATAATTGATAAAACTTTAAAAAAATTATAGAACTGAATTCAGGGAAGCAAGACCTTTCAAATGAGGTGTTACTTGCCATATCATCCCTATTATCATTTTAGGGGTTGTCATCGCAACTCAAAGGGATGAAACAATACGGAAGTAACATTAGTCGCAAAAGTTGTCCCCCTCAATGATAAAATTGACGTGTTTTTATATTTCTTAAGAAAAAAATTCTGCTGGCCACAATCCCGTCTGTTTCGTTTTCAAAGGGCGACCCTGCATAAGTACCCCAGTTGAAACTTACTTTGTATGCAACTCGATGCAGGAGAGGTGATTTTAAATTGGTAAAAAATTGGATCATTTAATTAATATAGCTGGTTCAACCGCGGCAGGCCCGTAGCTAGGATTTAATTTGGGGGGGAGGGCACTTAAAAAATTTAAAATTTTGGTGATTCTCCTTCCGAGAATTTTTATTATTTAAACAAATTTTCCTTTACTTTAAAAAAAATTTTTCTGAACATTTCGGGAGGGGGGGGGCACGTGCCCCAAGGTGCTTTCCTCCTGGCTACGGGCCTGAACCGCCTGAAATCACAGTTGAAAAGACAACAACCAATGAGAGTGAAAAATGACACGCTGGAGCAGCAGCGTGCTGGTCTTTTATATATGTGATTAGTATTATAGAATATCATAGCCACAGCAGTGGAGTGATGTGATCGCTGGTTGAGTATAGAGCGGAAATTCTGGGTTCAAATCGCGGATTGCACAGAATTTCTTGGCTTAGCCTTCCGGTGAGTATCCACACTCTGTGGTGATCCCTGACATTTGTGTCGACGTCATTGTCGTTGATACGGCTGCGTCACACACGAGAGTTTACAAGACAGGTTAAGTAGGCAAGGAATGAAGCCAAAGGCTTTCTAGGCCTGTAGAGCTATCATACGTATTGTCGTGAAACGACTTTAAAAAAATCATTGTTTTTAGTAGAATTGACGTAGTCGAATTTTCTGTCGCCGAATGGGAATCGCCGAAATGCCGGTGCCGAATTGAAATCGCCGAAACTAACATAGCCGAACATCGGGTCGCCGAATTGACCGTTGCCGTATATACGGTGCCGAATCGCTTTCGCCGAACTGCGGTCGCCGAAACGACGTGTACCGTTAATAAACCTAGGGCTTAACGTGGAATCCGACCGACGACGCGACCTATAATTATGAGGGAGCAGCTGAGATTCTAACTCCGGTTATAAAAAAACTTCAATAATTTTATTTTGTAAAAATAAAATTGCACAAATCGAGCGTATATCAAATAATGTCTGGTTAAAAGTTGAAATAAATTCGAATATTTTTAGTTTGGGGTCGTCCATAAAAGACGTCCGCAATTTTGTCTATCTTTAATAAAAGTCTTTGAGCCTTCCTTTCTTTGTCACAATCTTTAGTTCCCCCTCCCGTTCCTCTAGAAACGTCCAATGATCACAAACGAAACCTTTTCTGGTTCTGGTTCTAGTTATGTAACACGGATTCTAAGATATTATATTTATTAAAAAAAACTCAACGGAATTTGATAGATTACATTAAAATTAAGCGACTAAAAAGCGGATAAATCACAAATATCGATTAGTTTAAACAATAATCGATTTTAAAGTTTTCAATTTCTGTGCGAAATTCGACCGTATGGATGCTTCTGCTAATAGTCTTTGTAGATTTACTGGGTCTCGAGACTAAAAGTGGGAGCCAATCCCTACATAAATTAAATTTAAAAATGGGACTTTTATGAGGAAATCGCATTTTGCTATCAATAATCCTACTTAGAATAATTAAATTTATGGTTCAACTTCTTCACCTTAATCAATCCGAAGTAAATTATTAAAAGTGTATTTTCCTTACTTATTCATTATCGTTAGCTCAAATTAAAAAAAAAACACCTTATTTAAAAAGCAATTTAATTTTAATTTCTAATGTTCTAGAGTTTAATGGAGAAAAATTTGAAAACTGGCTTTAAATTTGTTTTCAAAAATTACCTACTGTTTCATCAATATTTTCTACCCAAATCATTTTTGTCCGTGTTAAATATGGAAAAAAAGTGGTCACCGTAGTTTAAAAATTTGACTACTTTGCGTACCTAATAAATTAAAAGCTAAAATCGTGATTTTTTTACATAATCTCAAAAATATAATCCTGGATCGACTGTTGCTGCACCTGTACGTTAGACAAATTTATAATCATGTGATTTAAAGGTTGCCTATAGTAATTGTAAATTTAAAAAATATATAGGGGAAATATGCCTATGACGATACCCCACAAGTTTTATCTCGATAAACACGACTTGAAAAGGTGCCAGCATCAGATAAGCATTTTAATAATCAGAACAATTCCGTACTGTCTGTTATTGTGCAGCTTACCTTTGATTGGTCAATTATCTTACGAAATTTATACATGATTTTGTAGGGGGGGGAGTAACCCCCTTATTCTGTAATTTTTCGTCATCGTTATGAAATCGTTAAGAACCGTAAAGTTTGATTTACACTCAGAATTGCGTTAAATATTACTGAAATGGTATATGGAACCCGAACTTTACGGTTCTAAACGATTTTGTAACGATAACGAACGGTAACAAAAAGTTACAGAATAGGGGGGTTAATACATAATACGGCCGTTGTATCTGCAGATCAGGTGAACCAACTATGTTTCTGCCTCTCTAGAGCCTGAAATACTAAACCGATTTTGACGAAATTTTCACTGATTGTTAGTTGGCTAAATAACATTACGGTAATGTGACGCGTATGAATAGACTAACGAGAATATCACCAACAGAAATCTGATTCATAGCTCCTTTGACCCCGAGTAGCTTAGGCTATACCACTGTGACGCCCATGAATGAATTAACGCGATTACTATTAAATTGATTTTCATGAAACTTTTAAAATTATAATTTAATATCATATTAATTGAAACAGGAGAAATTTTCGAGGTACCAAAAGAATTTTTCAAGTTATTCTACATTTTGATTGTAGTAAACTAGTGATTCAAAGTTCAAATATTTGTTTTTTATTTTAAGCCAAAAAGCAATTCAAATGCTATTTAATTCAGGTTTTCATTTATATAATAAATTGATGTTTAAATAAAATACACAACTCCTACACTTCCATTACTTGGCCGAGTGAACCAAGTTCCTGTTATTTGAGGCTTATCCCTACAAAACACCTATTTTTAAACGATTTTATTAGCATAACTTTTTCATTCATTAACTTGAATTTTTATTTACCTACTTTTAAAACAAAAAATTGATAATGAAATGTTTCACTCACCTCAATCTCAAGTCTCCTTTGGTGTGCTGCTAATATGAAATTTTGAAAGGTAAAAACAAACACAGGATATGCAGTACTTGTTTTAATAATGATAATACAACCAAATTCAAAAGCATATAGAATCAATTACCAGAATTACAAGTTATAAAAAATACAAAAAAAATTGTGTAATACAGAAAAAGTTTTAGTAATAATCACATATTCTAAAAAATTATTGAAAAATACACAAGTACCGTTTTTCTTATTTATTGATTGTTTTTTATTTTTGATACAACTTGTATCGATGGATGTACTAACCAGGAAAGCAAAAATTCCAGTGATACAAGTCGTGGATACGTTATTACTACTTTTTGTTATTAGTTCAGTATTCGGAGATAAGAGTGTGTTATAGGAAAAAAGATTTTTGTTTGAATCTGGGGAACATTCAACATTCAAAAACCGCCTACAAAAAGAATTTAATATTCCAAAACGAAAAATGAATGCGCTATGATCAGGCAATACATAGAATAAAATTAGTTATTTTTAACAAGTTGCTACTTTTTGGTAAGGCAAAGATCAAAAAATATCAGGCACTCAAATAAAGAGTCGATTATCCTATATTAGACTAAGGCAGAATGAGGACAAAGTATGTGATCGGCTTGAAAACATACATATTATTATGATTCTAAATTGCTTGGTTATATAAATTGTGCCGATCTTTAATAATAAGTAAATATTTGTCTAAACAATCGAGAAAACATTTTTGCTTTTTTCAATTGTGTAGTTTTCAAATTTTTTTGCTTTTTTTTCTTTTAAATATTAGTGTTAATTTGCTGCACCAAGCCACTAACTATTTGAATTAACTCTCAATAATATTATTATGATTTCATCAATTTAGATTATTATGGCCTAAAAGGTCGGATAATTTTTTAAAGTAATATAGCTCACCAATCTCAAAATTTTGTAAGAAGTATGTTGAGAGTTTGAAAAGAGTGGTGCACGAAATATATTTACACACAATCATTCACACTCACAAGCATCTACAAGATTCACTTGACACATTTATACTTGCGATATTATATAACCATTAAATAAGACTAGGATTTATTTTTCAAACACCAAAAATGACCAAAAAAACAGTAAACGAAAATAACAGTTAATAAATTCTATCCTTGGGTCTTATTTAATGAGTTAGCTAAATATAATAATATTTTTTTATTAACTGAAAATTGATTTTTAAATAAAACAACATTAAAACTACTACTCCTTTTTTTTAGGTCAATTGTGGAAGATCTAGCGATGTGTGCAAGTAAATTTTGTTGGTCCGATCACTAGTTTTACCCAAAAATCCCGTCTCTTCCACAATTTGCTTGCAATAATTATTTTTACGCCACATTAAAATGCCCAAAATGTACACACTTACAATTAGAGCGGCGATATTTAAAAAAAATATCTAAAATAATAAAAGAATATTATAGTAATTCAATCAATTGTGAAAACCTTCATCACAAATGGATTAATTTTCCAATTGTTACCTTGATAATATTCTTTTTAAAATTTTAAAAATATTTGCCGATATTATTTTCAATATCGCCCAACTGTAATTCCAAGTCAAAAAAATTCTCAGGCTACTTACAATTATGCACACAGAGCTCTTGAAAAAAGGGTAAAAAAAAACGATCTACTTTGTTGTGCCTTTTTGACTCGAAAATCCTTATTTTATAAAAACTTTACTTTAGAACAAATTGCCAAAAAGTGGATATGTAACCGTTTATTCCCAAAAGTGCAAAAGAGCAAACAAAGTAGATGCAGTTTTTGACCTCAACAAAACATACATAACTTTCCTATTTGTTATATTATTTACAGACGTAATTTTTGCTTAGAGCAATAAATTATTATTAGGTATGTACCACAAACGTTTTAATAAACATCTGCCATTTTAGTGTGAAACCAAAAAACACAAATCTGTTGATATGTTTTTTCAGTTTTATGAATTTTTTTATACGATTGAGTGGAACGAAATAGTATGTTTAGCCCAATTCCAGCCAAATCGATTATTTTTTGGTAAAAAATAAATTTATTAACAACACCACTAAACATAAAGGGGGCACTTGGTAATTTGACAAACAAATAACTCATGTTATGATAGTGGCAATTATAAAGTATGCAATAAACAAGTTCAATAATGTATCGTGTTTTTTAAATCGTGACGATACAAATATCATACATGCTTAATCACCTCCACGTTTAACTACAAACTTCTACAAGAAAACATAAACCAACATAATAGTGAATAACACATCGATGTTTCTCATTAACAAGGGGGCCATAAAACGGCCTCACTCTATTCTGCACTCAAACATATATGGCAGTTGCTTATTTAGCATGTAGTGTGTGTGGTTGTTAAATGAAACAATTAGTCCACTCACACCGAGAGAACACCGTGTGTAGTCTATCATTAAAAACTAAAAATATACCCGTTAGAGAGTGACCGAGTGTAGAACAGGAACAGAACTCATGTGGGCCATTCGGCGGTGTTCCACTTGCGTGGCCAAACTCCACGAATAACCACTATCGTCAACCAAATCAGCAGAATAACAATCCTTACAATCTTTCCGACTCACGCATAATTCAGAAATATCTAAACTTACGTGAGATCCATCTAAATTTTCGGCAAACGTCTTCTGAAATGTAAGTAAATCCAAAAACAATTGCTCAGCACCGTCGTCCATGTTACAATCGGAGTTTGGACTAGCACAACTAGATGAGTGTCCAACATTTTTATCGTTTTGAACGGGATCAAATTTCCATATCGAATCACATTCGGGTAACTTCATCGCTAATCCTTCACTCTTTAGTTTGCTCAAATCTGTGTTCCATATTTTAGCCAACTTTTCTGATGCTTCCAAATGTACTACACAATGTTTTGAATCGTTACCAGTAGAAAAATCCTTCTTCGTTGCCATATTTATATTTTTTTCGCACGTGCACTTTTTCGCACCTTTGGATTTGTGTTCATCAAGAAAAGATGCCTCCAATTTTTTCACGACGCGTCTTTTGTAAGGTACCTGAAATATTAATTGTTTTTATTAATTTAGATCAACAGTTCAAAAAATGAAAATAATTTGCATTTACAATGGAGATGTTATCAAAATAGTGCCCCATTTCCTTCTTACAATTTGTGGCCAATGTAATTAGTGATTTGCGATCGTAATTTGTTTATAAAACATTTAAAAAAATTGAAACTAGCAGAATAATTTACTGCTAAGTGCTTGGCTAAGCTAAGTGCAAGAAGGCGCATTTTCAAGGTAATGTCGCAGCTTCAGCAATGCACTTATATCAGCATTACCTTGAAAATGCACCTTCTTTCGTTACTCAAGCGACATTTACAGCTCCATGTGGCCACTGGCTAATTAATACTGCTTACTACTTCATTATTGCAGGTGCATGTCGCTGCCCCCCTTAAACCGATTTATTGGGTGAAATTGGTGTCAATTGTTAGAGCCTATCGATGCACTT
The DNA here is from genome assembly GCA_905340355.1 of Rhagonycha fulva. Taxonomy (NCBI): domain Eukaryota; kingdom Metazoa; phylum Arthropoda; class Insecta; order Coleoptera; family Cantharidae; genus Rhagonycha; species Rhagonycha fulva. Next base: position 46,711,235 of record HG996556.1, read on the forward strand.
GGTTTGATATAGGGAACGTGAAAGCTGACGTTAGCGTCCTCTAGAGTTACAAAATTTAATGATAAGTTCACTTTTTTAAAGTTAGAGGCGCTAACGTCGAGCTTTCCTGCTCCCTTATTGGAGAATTAGCGAAAAAGCTCGATGGTAGCGCCACTAGCGTTAAAAAAGTGAACTTATATCATGAACTTTTCTCATGGGGGAGGAGAGCTTTCTCGCTCCATGTGGGAGTGAGGTGAGTTAACTCAGAATATTACAGCAGTAAGAGTGGCCGCAATGGCGCAGTGGTTGTGGAGGGAGAACGTGCGAGTGCTGTCATTAAAGGAACGGTGAAATTTTCATTTCTGCACACTGTAATATTCTGAGTTTATTCTAACAACTTAAAATTAATAAAGTTTAAGATGTTAAATATTTAAAAAAAAATTTTAAAAGTTAAGTTTGACGCAAAAAAAGTAAAATGTTTGTACCGATGTTCGCTTGAAGCTGCTACTTTTGTTAACATAAAATAGTATTTAGTTAATCAGTCTTTTTGATCTCCCTTTTCTGGTTTGAAGACTATCCACCAAAGATAATATTAAAGTTATTTACACAAATGCAATGGAATTTGATAGATCACCATAAAAAAAAGCATTTAAGCCAGTGGTTTTCTTCTCCCTTTATTTCATAAAATAATACACACATTTTTAAACGATAAAATATGCATTAATATTATATTATTATATAAGCAAGCGCTAACAGGCCATGCAGGCCCAGGGCTGTTAACGATAAATCGCCATTTTCCTGCTTAATTTCTCTCGTACTTTTGCGTGTGTGACGCAGCCGTATTTAGGGTAATGACGTTGACGTCAATTTTGTGCAATCCGCGATTTGAACCCAGAATTTTCGCTCTACTCAACCAGAGATCACATCACTCCACTGCTGTGGCTAATATTATATTAATGTTTTTGAGTGTAATTTTTTCACTGTTTTTACAGTGTTCGCAAGCTTTAAAGTTTTAAATAAAATTATTACTGTTTTACTCCCCCCTCAAAAATCACCCCTTTCCATTTAGAATTCTTTTTACTATTTTTACAATGTTCGCAAGTATAACAGTAATATATTTACATAAAGAAATGAAAAACCAACTTTCTTCACATTTTCTTTATTTACTTTTTACAAAAATCTCTATATCGCAAAATTCACTATCAACCGATCGAACGCTCTCTCCCTAACCTTACCATTCCCTATCTTGGCTATCAAAACCAGGGGCGCAAAATTCTAACTTACAAAATTAAAGAAATGTAAAAATTATAATTAACAAATAAATTTCTTCATCCCAAAATGGTAATGCGACAATAGCTTTGTTTCGTATCACAGTCCTAGTGCAGCCCGAACTACACTAACCACAAATTGATTGGTGTAAAATTACCAGCCCTTTTTTTACACCAACCAATTTTTTACACTAACTTACTCAGAGTAGTTTGGTGTAACATACCAAGCAAACCTAACATATTTACAAAGTTATGAAAACAAAATTTGACTGACAAACAACGCACATCCTAAAGTGGTGGGTTTAGAAACGTGAAATTTTACACATGAATTCCGTATATAACGTAGGTGAGCACTAAGAACGAGTTTTGTGGTAATCCTATCTAAAAGGGATTTATCACCTACCATCTAACTAGTGACGCGCATGAAAGGATGAACAAAACAATTATAAACGGGTGAGGCTGAAGACCAAACAACCACATCCGAAACTCATAGTTCTCTGGATTCGTTCTAGAGGGCAAGACAAGCAAGATCACACGCACTTAGACCACCAAATCAAGCCCATTGTACTACCTTCGGTTTCAGTTACACCCCAATCCTGTCATTCTCCAATAAGCCAATCCAGCTGTATCCAATCCAACTAAGTAGCCTAAGCGCACCCCTAACCGCCATCTCCTGCACTGAAGATCAAGTGGTGGGAGGCAGAAGAGAATCTCAAGAGCCGCAGTCGGTGTTGTTTGCATTGTCCCAGTTACAGCCAGACAGACTATTCTCTGTATTTGGTGTAAGGAAGATGCTGTTGTTACTTGTTTGGTTCTGGGCCACCATGCAAGGGCACCGTAGCATAGCATGGGTCTGACAACAGCGGTGTAGAGCCAGAGAGAGATCTTAGAGGACAAGCCCCATGACCGTCCCATTGTTTCTCGACATTGCCAGAAAGCCAGCTTAGCTTTTTCGAGTTTCAACTCATAGTTATTTTATAAAATAAAAGGACTCAAAAATTTAAAATGCCCGTAACTTTGTAAAAAATGAAATTTAAATGATGGAAATGGAAGCTCATTAAGGCTCTAACGTTTGACACCAATTTCACCCCAAAATTCGACATTGGAGGAGAGACGTGTCTAGCGCCCCCACAAAGGGTTGTGACTAAAACGAAAAAAAATGTAAGCTCATTTAGGCTCAAACTGTAGACACCAATTTCACCCAAAAATTACATTTGGGGAAGGGGGTAACGACATGCACCTCATTATTTACCGCAATTTAATTTATTTTAAATATTTCAAGTTTTAAACTTCAATATAATGATTAAATTTGCCAAACCAAAATGTTTTAGTACAATTTGTAAATGACTTAAGAAATTAATTACTAGCGTTGGTGCAATCAACCAACAATAGAAAAATTTTTTTAAAAAAAGTAGTTATAAAAATGCACCCAAATGTTTCATAAAAAAAAAGGCCTACCTTAAAATTTAATTGGTCCACAAATCAAGTTTAATTTAAACACAATAAAACTTGATGTTTGCAATTATGATAACAAGATAACTGAAGATTGCAATTCAAGTGGAGATAACTATTAAAAAAATTCGCTTACCTTGCGTCGATAGAAATCCACCTCCATATCCAAATCATAATCCGTGTCAAAATTTAAAAGTTCCAATTCCATCTCATCCAACATTTTCATATCCTTGCTGTGATTCTGAACATTTTCCACAACACACAAAGATTTACTTTTATCCGATTTACCCATATTACCGGATTTTTGAAAAGTGGCGCCATCCGGATACCTAACCTCTTCTTCGTCTTCGGTTAAAGGACGTTGTGTCGGAATAGGTCGGAAATGCGTACGCTTTGCTTCATATAAATCCTCAATCGGAAATATACAATTTGAACCATCATCAATCGAATTTAACGAAGTTTGCTTCTTATAGAAAAGATTGCTTTGAAAAAATTTGGGTGGAACTTTAACAAAAGCACTCTCCTTCTCGTCATGATTTAACAACAAAACGCTCCTCTCCACCCCGATTTCCAACTTGTTATCATCATCATCTTCCGCATAGTCCACATCAGACGACCATTGTTCCAAACTGTTTACTTTATAAGGATCGGTAAAGAGGAAGTCATCGGAACTATCAACACTTTTAGGTTCGACTTCCATTCGAGTCGGATATTCCCATATACGTCTCAAATTTTCGAATCGACCGTAACCCACTGCTTTATCGTATGACTTATCGACTTCATCGTTTGACCAAATTGATTTTATCCTTTGATCTTCGTCACCTGAATCGTCTATTTCATCCTTTGTCGGTGCTACCTCTAACACATTCTGTTCAGAAATATCTAAAGCTTCCAGAACGTCGAGAGAAAAAAAAGTAGAAATGGGTACATTAGAACCAAAAGGATCGTTTTGATCGGGAACCATTTGTTCTAAATTGTTTGTAGTCATTTTCGCTCGATTCCTCGCCGTGTTAATGCTAAACAACAAATTCCAAGTATCTTTGTAGTAGTGACGAGGATACGTGTAATACCTGGGGATTAAATCTCCAAATTTGTGTTGTGACTCGGGCACTAGTGAAGGAAATGCAGTATAATATTGTTTTGCCAAGTCTTCTGGTGAAAGAGTTTTTGATTCAATGCAATTTTCTTCCGTTGGAATTACCTCTGCAGTTTCTGTAGTGGCGCTACTTTTGCATTTCCTCAATTTTTCACGCAGTTCGTCCACCAACGGAGCAATTTCCCATTTCTGCACAAAAAATTAAGCTGTTAGAAATTATAACCAAATTAAAATATTTGAAATGAAGTGCACTGAATAATCCGCGGTTTCTAATCAAAACTCAATTCATATTGTTCGAGAGGATACTCAATGATAATCATTTTATCAGCTTTTAAATCAGGTCTTTAGATAATGATTAGCTTCTTAGAAATTTTAATCAATTCTAAAATTGGAATTACGTAATAAAAATCGTTTATTTATCGACCAATTTCACGAGAGAAACGAATAAATTAGAAATGATATTTGGGTAAGGTGGTTAGGATCCAAAAGAATGCGAACGAAAATAAATATTAAATAACTTAAAGATTTTCTGCAATCCATTTAGAATTAATTATATCAAAATAACGAACAAATTGCATAAGTGGCGATATAAAAAAAAAATCGTTTAAAAAACCGTCGAGCTACTTTCACTCAATCAATTACTACCAACAAAATATTTCTTCTATTTTCGTATTAGTAGTAAAATCGAATTTTAAGTAGGAAAAAATTTAAAAAACTAATAATCCGTTAAATAAACACTTTCACTTGCAAGAGATAGCTTTGTGTCAAAATGATAATAGAAGAGTGCCAATATTAGGTTAATAGGACACTCGAGTAATTTGGTAGGACTTCTATAAAGAACACGTTTTTTAAGAAAAATAAAATTAGAAGAAAAATAATTAAGCTTTAGTTTCTGAATTTGAGAAGTCAAATTTTATTTACCAAAATATTTACACTGTTCCAGGTAGTGTTACTTATTTAAATAATGTTTGTTTATTTATTTATTTAAACGAGTCATAAATTTTTAACCTTTGTCCACTTTGTATTAGCTTTCAAACTAAAATTGTTAATAAAAAAAGAAACTAAATAAAATCGTCAACATTTAAATTTGAAAAAAATATGCGCGAATCCCCAACGTAAAAAAAAAGGTAAATATTTACAATTTTTATGTTTAGGACAATCAAAACAATAGAAATACAAAAAATTTAGAAAATATTTACTCTTTAACAGATCAAATGTGTGCGGAGCTGCTGATCGTAATTTTTATTCTAGGGGCCTGAAATTTGTCTAGCACAATCTTATGATTGTTAAGATTTGCAGGTATGTTAAATAAATAAAATCGGTCTAAAACTTATTGAGATATTGCATTTTTTTCAAGTTAATGCGTTCAAAATATACAGCGCGTCAACAAATTTAAATGCCTGACAAGTTGTTTACGAACTTTAAGTAGTGTTTACAAATCGTAAAAGTTATTTATCCGTGACCTAGGTCAATATTATTAATATAAGAGCTACATAATAAAAAATAAATAAGAGTTATAAATAAAGTAATACGTGCGTGCGCTCGTCTACAAATTGTTATGCTCGACAAGTAGTTTGTTTACAAACTTGAAAAGAAACGGAAAAATTTACAGTGGAAATTGGTTTGTTTTTTTGCGTTAATTAATTGTTCTATTTTGGTTTCTGTTGTTAAAAAGCAGCCCCAGGTTCGGTGAAATTTAAAGTGGAGCACAAATAAACAAGAATATCAAACCGCATTTTTAAATCACGAATTACCGTTCAATTTTGACAATTATTATTTAAATCCAGTAATTTCTTTTTTTTTTTTTTGCGTTACTACTTAATTCTTTCCACTGGTTTGCGCTGCGCCGAACAAATTTCTAGCAATAGAAATTTTTAATAATAAAAATGAAGTTATTTATTTGATATACAACATTATAATAAATTATAATTAATATAAAGAGGCGGAAAAATTAGGTTTCGTAACTCCGTAATTATTTTCGCAAAAAAAAAAACGAATTAGGTTTATCAACCTTGATAGGTTCATTAGTGCTGTGTCAGTTGTTTTTGGATTTAAACAAGTAAGCATTTTTGGTGCATTTTTTAGAAAAACAAAATTAAAGTATTAAAATTCGCCACAAGTGAAAGCTGGGGATTTGAGCCCCCTAGGACGTCAAAAAATTGGTTAAAAATTGCCTCAAAAAAGTCCACACACACACACGGACGACGGACAACGCTCACACCAAGTTAAACAAAAGCTTCCAAAAAAAACAATAAACTTGACCTACCTTAACAATTGACAAAGCACTAATTTAGTGTATTCTATTGATACCACATTTCTAACCAACATACCAATGGAAAATAATTCTAGTAAACAATAATATTGAAGTGACGACTTTTGTACAAAAATTAACCCTTTCAAAGATTAAATAGTCGAAAGTCGCCCGGATATTTTTTACCTTTCCACGCGGAAAGAAGACCTTTGTCGCCTCGCCTCTCAGTCAGTCACACACTGTTAGTCTCTATCCATTCGTCATTCATTAAAATAAAACCTGGCAACATTTTTTTAGTATATTAAAGTAAGCAAAACAAAATAAGAGGAATTTTATATGGAAAATTTGCATATTTTAGATCCGATTTTATGTTTCGTATAGCGAGCTCAAAGGGTTAAAAGATTAGAAAGAAACATTCCCACTAATCACAATGTCAGAAACACCTTGGAGGCTCATGATTGTGCACAACAGCGATTTCCAAACTGGGAGCCGCGCCACCCTGGAAAAGGCTGGAACTGGTGCAAAGGGACAAGGGAGGCGCGAAATTCTGTTGTTCAAAAGAAAAAGTTTTTATTTTAATAATTACTGTATTGATGTATTTTTTACCGTTTTAAAAATGTTTGTATTATTTTATGAAATACAGGGTGAGAAAGCGTCAAAATTAGGTATTTTTTAAAAGAGACATAGTAACATAAAGTTTGGAAACCACTGATCCACAAAATCAGTCTAACTACACAATTAATATGATTTCAAACCCTTTTTAACGTGGTTTTGGATATTACTAATCTTCATTTCTTCAATAATATTGCAGTTGGTTATGTATTAAAAAAATTCTGTGGGCGCCCATTAATAAAGTGCTATAAATCATAAGGTGATTTATTTATAGTAAGTATTATCTTTTACAGATGAATTATTTTAAATTATTGATGTACATCAAACAAGTTATATTTGGAGATGATATTCTCTCAATCGAATGTTAAAAAATTACTTCAATTCAGATTAAAACTTGTAAAATTTATTTAAAAAAATGTTTATCCATAAAACACAATCAAAAAAGTAAATAAAAAAAAAACTATAATAAATTGAAACTGTGGGCGTCCAAAGAATTTTTTCAAAATAGACATTACAATAACAGAAGGTTAAATCAATAAAATATTACCTAGTTTTTTTTTTAATTTTTGAAGAAATTTTCAAAATCAAGTTTTTGATAAGCCCTCATTTTAAGAATGTTCATATATGACTGAATTACGTAGGTCAAGAACAGCAACAACTCCTAAATTGGAGAAAAAATTTGATTAGATATTTTTAATCTTTCAAAATGTATTTGAGACAAATTACGAAATTCCAACAAGCCGCCTGCGTAGTCGAACAATTTACTGGTCCAAATTTCAAGATTTTATACTGAATTGTAGCTTAAATAGGACGCAAGTACCCAGATAAAACGATTGTTTTTAAAAACTTATCGTACAAAATGTTGAACTGTTTTGTTAATTTCTAATTCTACAGAGGTAAACATCCAAATATTATCGTAATTTATAAAAATAAAAGTCATTTCAAATGATTTTAAATTTGGTGCCCAAGGTTAAGATGAGGCAATAAGTTATAATTTAAAGCATTGCGTTATTCAAATATGCACCAAAACACAAACACTGCTATGTACATATGTAAATTTATAATAAGTACCTGATCGGAAGCAGACATAAGGCACTCAATTGCAGCAGCGCGCTTCAGTTGTTCTGCGTCGGCGTGAGCATAATGCCGCCAGTCAGAGAAGCAACGAAAACGTTTGCGACCACTTGCTGAGCGCCTCACTTCCTAATATGAAATTAAAGCTTGAAAATGACAGCCCCAATATGAAAGTGATGAAATTACCTTATTTAATCGAGCTGTATGAAGATTATTCTCGAGATAAGAAATGTCTTCCGGTTCACCATAAAGAAGACTCAATATGTATCGTGTGTACACAACTGCATCAATGCCTCGTTCCTCCAGTTGCACTTCGAGCCAATCTGTTACTTCTGTCGGCATGGACACCAATTGTGGATATTTCATATTATCTAAACAATCCATTTTATAAAATTCTAAAACAACAACAAAACCGGATCAACTTACTTTTATATTAAAACAGAAGCGATGAAATTCGATTTTAGTAATTTGTTGAGGTATAATAATGGCTTGGTAAAGTAGAAACGGCTAATAGCAAGCCGATGATTAATCTAAATTCATTGTTGAAGCTGTGGTTGTGGTATTTTTCGTGTTAAGTTTTGAAGATTTAAGTTAGAAGCATAACAAAATATGAAGCATAATTAAATTAAAGGACATCAAAATAATATTAATGCTTCTAGCACAAAAAATGTGCTACTTCTTTACTTTTCTTAAAAAATATTTTGACCCCCCATTGCAGTAGGTCTGAAACAAAATAAAAATAATTAATTTTTAAATAAATGTACAAAACAATATACAACTAAAAAAAGAAATATGAAGTATTTATTATTATCAGCAAGTCCAAAGTACAACAATAAAATATTTTAAAAATTTAGATAGTTTGTAATAATTTACAGTTAGGGTAATCACATGAATTTAGAGAGAGCAAAGCAACCTGTGCACGCAACATACCGACCGAACAACATATTAAGGGTAGTTCACACTACATGATTTATCTTATGACTTGTCACATGACTTCTCATATGAGGGCTATTTTTACGTTCACACTATATGATTTTTGCTATTATAGAAGTTATGGCTTTTATGATTGGCTGTTGTGATGGTATGATTTTAGCCATGACTTTTCTTATGACTAAGTCATATAATAAATCATGTAGTGTGAACTACCCTTTACCTCATTACTAATGAGGTAATACAACTAAGCCGATCCTGCACTCACTTTCCCCGTGCCTAACCAAGTTATGAATTACTAGCTACCCGTCCGTGGACGGGCTTTCCACCTAGTGAATTATATAAGTCTAGCAAAACCAAGGGACGTTGCTGACAGTGAGAAAACGGGTCCTTTTCGCGGAATACCTTTCAATTTGGCAATGCTTGAACAGCAATCTCCACGGTGATGCTCCCCCCCCCCCAGGGGTGTAAATAGCCATGTTTAGAGAGCGCAATGTACCCGACGCCGGTACTAAATAGACGCGATCGACTGGTCGACGCATATTGCTCGGAGCAAATGTAAGCGAGGGATTCAGAAAGTTCAATTCTGTCCAACGGTCGAATAAGCAATAATAAAACAAAAAATTTGCCAAAAACTGAAAAATACATAAACTTGCAATTAGGCCTACGTAACTCTTCAACCAGCAGGGACGTGCTCATGGGAGGATGGGGGGGAGCTTCCCCCCCAATGTTGCAGAAAGTTGGCAAAAAGTTGACAAAAAACACCCAAAAGTTGGTCAATTTGCCATTTTTTATGTCTTGATTTACTAAATGCTGCAAAACTTACAAAAAGTTGGCAATTTTGAATTAATTCAGTTGGCAAATTTGAAATTTCTCCCCCCCGAAAAAAGTTGGATGGGCACGTCCCTGTCAACCAGAATCTTTGAAAATGTGAAATATCACCGTGGTGGAACTAACTTGCACCTGCAGTCCTTAGCCACGCCCAATGTGTCAATAACGTAGCAGCAGCTGGTACAGAAAATGCAAATTTTAAAATCGATTTTTAGCTTAATTAATCGTTATTTGAGATTTATCCTAACCTTCATCGCTTGATTTTAATGTTATCTTTCAAATTCCGTCGAGTTTTCTTTAATAAATATAATATCTTCGGGTCAGGGTTAATGAACTATCCCCAAAACTTTTCGGGAAAAATTGAAAATTATTATATTAGAGTATAGGCTAAATCAAAGACTTAATTACTCTGTGTGTCCAACAAAACATTTCGAGTTGCGTTTGATTAGAGCAGAGGTTAGGAACAAACCTAATGTACAGGGCCGGAGGGGCCCACCGGGCTACCTGGAAAATTCCCGGTGGGCCGTCGATCAATGGGACCCATTTCTAATTGGGTGTTTCAAGATAAGGTATTAACTAATAAAATAAAAAATTTGCCTGCGGCGCTATTTTGACCGCTAATTTCCCGGTAGATTTTTGATAGCCCATCCGCCCCTGCTAATGTACGATTATTAGTTTGCTCAGGCTGTGCCACCTGAAGGCCGCACTAGATCTAAACGTTTCGCATTATGATTTTTATACAAATTTATTTCCAAAACGTTATCGGCTATACATAAACTTTGTTTCTTCAAGCAGTTTGAAGAGTTTGAAACCGTCAAACGTGTGCGCAGATTTAAAAAAATTGAAACTGCGCATGCATCTCGACAGTTGCAAATGGTTTCAAACTGCTGAATGAACAAAGCTATAAAACAAGATTTTAATTTATTACTTCCTTTAATAAGTTTTGTTCTGGTCCATGTGCGCTTTCAAATATCCCCAACGTAAGCTTAAAAAGTTTAAGAATCCCTCAATTACAGAATGCAAATAAAAATAAATTCTTAATGACAGTTAATGTTTCCATCGCAACACAATAGTTTTGTTTGGATTTGCGGGGGGGGGGGGTTATAATAAATTAGGTAACCATGCAATAATTATAATTTCATCCATAAATAACCTATAATTTGTATTGTATTCCCAAGACAGACCTTCGCCCTTGAACTGTTGATCCAATTTTAGATTACTAAAACTTCGAATTTTTTATGACAAAAATCGATCTGCATAGAATAATTGTTTCCAATTGTCTGAAGATTATTTAGACTAATTTAGACTAGTAATGCTATTTCAAAAATCTTTCTATTTGGTATGTTCTCCTTCAGCACCGTAACCCGCACATCTGTTTACATCAGGCTGTTCTTACAAACGGTAGTATAATTTATTATACTTTTTAAGAGTATTATTTAGATTTTAATATAGAGAAAATATTGACGCTGTCGCCCTCTGCAGGTAAACTGTATGGATCTTGTAGTTTGATCGATTTATAGATGTTGAAAAATGTTGACAAGCCCCAAAGCTAATCCGAAGTTTCAAAAGTTTCTCCTACAGAAACCCTAACTTGCCTTAAGTGCTAGGAAATAAACAAACTGAAACTTGAAATTAACTCTGGTGCACTGACTTCAGAAAAATTAGAAAGATGACTAATATGATATAGTTTCAAAACAAAAACAACCTTGCACAAATAGAACTCTTATTTGTCCGTCAGTTCACGAAGGTCGTAGATTTTCTTGTGGTTGATAAAGACAAATATTTGCAGTTGTTTTCTAATTACGACCAATTTTGTTTACCACGACACAAATCTTATCACATGTACTCACTCGGAAGATGATTCAGTGTACTTATCAAAAATTTGTATTATTTTTAATGTTTTTGAAATAAAGGTCAAAGAGGAATACCATAAGTTCCGTTTTTTTGAATTTAAGCTTTTTTTACAGCTTGTACAGATTTTTAGGGTCAAGTTTTGAATAAATTGTGGGTAACTTGCAGTTTTTTTACGGTTGACTTAAAACTTTTTTTTTAGGGAAAACTGTATTTGAGTCCATGGTAGACATTCGGACAACGAGAAATTTTGAATGATTAATTCAATGAACTAATAATTCGGCAACGTGGAAGGGTCAACACACTCTGATTCAGAAGAAAACCAGTGAACCCAAAAGCAATGATCGCTAGGGTTCTCCCTTGTTTCGAGAACTAATGAGGCTTTGCTCATCAGGTAAGAGCATACAACAGCGTTCTATACGCCCCCGTTCAACAAAAAATATTCGAAAAATTTAAACACAATAACATGGACTCAAGGTTACTCGGCGAAAAAATTTGAAATTTTTAACAATGAATCTGACCGAATTTTGGTTCCAATTCACAAAGGCTGGGTAGGAAAAACAAAAAAGTTGCTAAAAACGGTGACTTCATCCAGACGATTAAAAAATTGAAGGTTGTTAACCTTGTGACAGTGAGACGGTAAAACATACGAGGCTATGCACCCCGAGTTTATGGAATGAAAAAAAAAATCGTTTGAAAGATGGGACGACAATTTTTATAAGTTCAACAAACTCGGTTAGTGCAACCTTCAAAAGCTTTGTTCGGGAACAATGCAAGGGTTGTTTACTAACACGAATCTTGGGATATCCCACAATGAAAATAAAGCGTCTGGCTTGAAATCCAAAATAGTCTCGTTCAATTGGATAAATGGAAACAAATTGATCGATCTGATGATGCTGTTACAAAAATAACCTTGGAAGCTAAGTTTAGACTTTTTGTTTGGCGGAAGTGGGCTTTTTTTAATTTTTTGGATATTCTAATTGTTCGGTTCGTTACAATCAGGAAAAAGTAAGTCGATGGAACCGAATGACGTTTTGATGAAAAGATAAGGTAAAAATATCACTCGAAAAAATAAGATGGATGATTCTTATCAAAAGTTAAAAATTACGTAGAATTAAAATTCTGACGGAAGTAAAATGAGCAATAATTTATAGTCGGGTTTGTGTTACAAGGAAACTATTTAATTATTTCACCTTGATTTTTATTTTTACAGAGGTGCGGTTAAATCGGTGCGATTTAAAACGATTAGCCAAGTAGTGCGAGATTAAGAGGGCAGCACCCCTGGGCGATTTTTATCACTTTGACAACTTAAAATTAAAACTTACAATTTAAATTGGAACACAAAGCCAGGTTAAAATAGTCTTTGCAGTATTCGTCTGTGTTTGGCAAATTACAGGGAGACATGGCAAAAAGCCTGATATCGTATCCAAGGACAACTGGTGTTAATTTTTAAAACTAAACAATAAACAATACTAACTTTATGGCGAAATTTACGCGTTATAAAATTGCGACCTTGAGATTAGTTTTCGAAAAAAAAAATTTAGCGAACAGCACTGCTTCAAGGATTACTCGTAAGGACGACACGTGCAGCAATATAACTTGCTAATTTCCTTATTTGTTATTACTAAAAAATGACGTGATTTTATTGGCTATTTTCAATTTCACGATACTTTTGCATAGAAAATAAAAAATTGGCCTTTGAATCAGATGAAATAAATAATTTTGTTATGCAATACGCGAGCAGCAAGGTCTTAGTAGAGCACGTGCAATGATATGTGAAAATATAATTATCCATAATTAAATACAATTAAAACTTGAAAAGTGAAGTAAAATTATGCACATTACCTACATTCAGAAGCACTAAAATATTTAACAATGGAGTCTATCCACCCAGACTATAAGGAATGTCATTAAGGATAAACGATCAATTTAAATACCAGAGTAAATAGAGTATGTGAGACGGTCTTAAGACGACGTTCATTTTTTTTATTGTTTAAAAATTAATTAAAAAGTAGCAGGCTAAGAAAACAAAATGCAAATTAGAACACAAAAAAAGTAATGTCAACTGCAAGCAAGCAAAGTCGACTTACAAATTTGAAATTGCAGAATCAATTTTGTTGAAATTTAATAATTAATAATAAAAGAATGTGCACTAATAATCTTGGTAATAAAAATCAATGAGCGCGTACTACAGGCGCATTTACAACCTTGCATAAAACGGACTCCATGTCATGCGTGCGTAATAGTAAATCGCAGAACGAAATTGACAACTAATTCCGTCAACATATTTAGCGAAAGTCGTCTTAAATTGTTGCAATGTTAATGTACTATTTAATATTAATTACCTTTTTAAGACGGGTTGATGTTTTCACCCTTCTTGCTTACAACACACCCCAAAATCAACAAAACATGGCGACTCGGCACAAAGGCCAGTGCCAATCAGAATGGATCCCGCTCAAACTGCGCTTGGGCAATACAACCAACAGGTTCACTCACAAAAGGTGAATTCACTCGCATTCTGCAAGATGAAATGCAAAAGGTTATACTACTCATTTTTGTTAATTTTAAAAGGTAAAACAACAAATACGTAAAAGTTGACAATAATTCAAACGTTTATCTACGTATTAATTTTCAAACGCGCCGGTTTTTCAAAATTTAAGTAGTGACGCGTAAAATCTCCATGGAGCCCTAGGCAACATTAAATTTCGGAACTCCATGTAAAAATGAAACTAACCCATTATGCACATACACAGCTTATAAACGTGTTTTACACATTAAATTTACGTTAAAATATTTACACTTTAGAAAACTTTGTTCTTTAAGCAACTTGGAACAACGCGTCTTGTAACGCGTCTGGTTAGTGTTATTCTAACAGAAAACCTAAATGCTATCGCAAAACATTGCACAATATTGCATGTAATATTGTGTAAGAAATATTGATATTTTCCGTCCCATTCATTCTCAAAAATTTTCCATTATAATTAATTGGATTGGTGTTGCAAAAGACAAAAAACATTTTACTTATTACTGTTAACAATTAAAAATAACGCTTGAAAATTAAAATATCATTTGTTATTTGCAAAATAATAACTAGGGGACGTGTGTAGCACGTTTTTTGGGGGGGGGGGGCAAACCGTAATATTTATCTAAAAATCCTACTGATTATGCACACACAAGCCAAAACTTAATGTTGCGGGGGAGGGGGCAAATTTCGTAAAATAGCGCTATCGCATAGACAAAATTTTATGTTGAAAATTGATTAATTTATTTAAAAAAAAATTCATTATTAATTTGAGGGCCGGAGTCACATAACCCACTTACGGTTACGTCACTGGCTCACCGCAAAGTCGTGAACTAACAAACCGCTTATTAGTGCTGTGTCCGTTGTCAGGGTAAGTCGGTTTTTGGCTTAGGTTTTTGGGATCCAAATAAACGACCATTTTGTACATGTTTCATCATCAGCTTACACCGAGCGAGTTAGCGCAAATTAAAGAATTTGTTGTTATGAGCTGAATAAACTGTTCTTTTGCTCGTTTGGTGTTTGAATCACGGACCCAACATGAACGTTTTACATTACCCGCAAAGGAGGAGTAGGCAGTGTAAATTACAACATTTAATCAGTAACGTAGCAACAGGTGATGCGAGTGGTGCCAGGCACCAGAGCCCGTATCCTGGTACCATGGACTTAGAAAGATCTTTCTAAGTCCATGCCTGGTACACAGAATAGTAGTTTTCGTCACAAGGACGTAAAACGAGATTTTACACCCGAGGGGCGGGGTTTCGAAGGCGAGGCGTAGCAAAGCGAAGCCAAGACGCACGAACCGTTCCGAGGAGTGTAAAATCAGTTTACGTCCGAGTGGCATAAACTGCTTTTCGTTATAACGGGACTTCCCCATTTTTATTCGCAACAACGTGGTGAGAGGCTGTGTATTGAAAATGGAAATCTGGCTCTTCTGATTGGTTTGGTAATCATTCATTTTATTCGCGACCCTGACGTCAGAGTCATATAAACAACTTTTCGTTATTTTGGGGAAAATATCCTACAAAATTCGCCATTTTATATAATAGTTCTGAGATAACTATCGATAGATGGCGTGAAGGTTGCAAGTCATTTGTCAAGTTTGTCTATTTGGTGAGATAAGGATTCATATTCTCAATTTAAAAATTTCGAATTTAAAAATTTCGGACGTGTGTTGTGAAGTGTTACAATGTCAAAATCAATCAAAGAACGGGCATCTTCGGGCGCATTCTTCAAACAACAGCGAGGAGAACAAAGAAGAATCAAGAGGTGCGTTATTTTCGATTTGCTTTGTAAATATTACTTTTCTTTATTTTCGAATTGCGTTATAAATATTAAACATTTTCATTCGAATTAATGATGTTTTGCGTAAATATATCATGTTTTATTTTAATCCCCCCCTATTTACGTCCTAGGACGTAAAAAATTATGACCCCCCCTTTTTAACGTCCTAGGACGTAAAAAGGCATTTTTAGTACCTCAAATCAGGACGTAAACACCTAATTTAACGACCGGAATAACGAAAAATTAATTTCTCAATATTATTTACAGATTTTTTTTAAATAAATTCTAACGGATGAGGGTCCGCTGTGGGCCTTGCACCAAGGCGCGGTTTTGACTGCTACGCTACTGCATTTAATACAACATTTAATTTACATTAACATATCCGGTGCTAGCAAACGAACAGACTTAATTAATGGTAAAATTATTAATTTTGCTAAAATTATGAATTTATAAATAAAAAGTTGATAGAAATAAACAAATAATTACTAAAAAAAATCGCACTTTTGAGTAAATATTTAAATAGTTCTTAATAGGAAAATCGACACTTTCAGGACAAAATAAGCGATCTGTGTTCAGATAAGGGTTAAAACCAAGTCAAAAAGTGAGCGTTAATTAGTGGTATATGTAACAATTTTATTAACAAATTTTTTAAAGAAACGGATAAAAATTGTAGTGTTTAAAACAAAACACGGCTGTATAGTTTAAATTATTCAACTTCTCAACTTTAGCAATAAACAAATAAAAAAGTTTTTTTAGAACTCGGTTGAACGCAGCCTTAAACTGTCATGGCGTATAATATTTGAGTTGGTTCTGTTGAATTTAGATGGCGCAGTTTGGTTTGGTATTTAACCTGTGTTTACTTACGTTTGAACAGAGTCGTGTTAAAATCACATTTTTTGACTTTTGTCTGTCATAATTTACTATTTTGTGGTTATAATAATCAATTAACGTATTTTTTCACAAGTTGTACTTCAAAAACATTTTTTATTTTTCTAACAATTTTCCAAAAACTGTCAAGTATGACTCTGAAAATGCAAATGGAATGGCAAGGAATATTCGAAAATTTAGAAAGGACCTCTTCAAAATTATTAAAAATTGGACATTTAACTGGTAATGTATATTTTTTTATAAATTCATTTTAGTTCTTTTTTTTTGATAAAACTTGATAAAACTCATTTGAGATAGATATTTGATACATTACAGTTTTGTAATCAAAACTATGCCCTGAAAGGAACCAATTTCATATCTCATCAGTAATAAACATTAAATTACCAGCTACTAAAAAGAATCCGACTAATTTATTCTTTTTTTTTTTTAGGAAATGAAGGAAACCTTGTAAAAGTGATAAATTCAGTCAAACAATCTACTTTTTTTAAAAAATATTTAAACAACAACGATGGACTTCGTAAGTTTTCCACGGAGGCACAAAATATTCTTAAATTATTTATTGCCAATACTAAATTTAACAGCAAGAATTTATCACAAATAGAAGAATATTCTCATTTACTTAATACTCTTCCTGTATTATCCCAATGTATTCTTGCAAATATTATCATCCAATTGGACCTAACCGAAAACTTTTGTGTACTGCTTTTGAATTTGCCAATTCAATTAACTTCCGAGATCTTACAGGAAATTACAGTTTATTTAAAATTTTTTGTACCAGAAAGGCGTTTAGAATATACTTTTGCGTATTTGAAAACAATAATAGCAATTCTTAAGAATCTTGACGATCAGGTAAGAATTTTTTATTTTTTAAAGAGTTGATGAAACAGCTTAAGACGTAAATTCAAAAAATTATTGTAGTAATTTATTATAGGATAATCTACACCGAACTAAAATGATCAATCATTTTAATGATTTTATGAAAAATCTACCGGTGGCTGTACCAGCGGAAGATTTAGAAGTATTTAGTGAAAGTGAAAAAACCGATATCATGCAAAGTTATGGTTATACAATTCTACATTTATATAGGTTAATGCTGGAGTGTCCATTGGACAATAAAAAATTTGGTTGTATACTCGCAGAACTGATAAACACTTGCGATGCAATGTTAAAAGAAGTTGTTTTAGAGGTCTACGCAAGTTGGGAAGAGGTAAATTTAGAATAAAAAATCATTCAATTAGATATTAATTAATCTGCGTTAGGTATCGTTTGATGATCTATCGTTACAAGATGCCGTTGCAATCGAAGCTTATGAAGTAAAGAAACGACTTGAAAATTACGATCCTGCTAAGGAGATGGTGGCAAAAATATTTTCATGTAGAAGTCGAGAAGAGGTTACCATGAATTCGATGAAAGTAGCCGACGTGTCAACTATAGTAAAAAACGTTAATAAAGGTGATCAATATCAAAAGCTCTGGTTTGAAGCTTTATTAAAAAATGAAAATGTATTTGATAGTACCGACTCCGTCGATTGTTTAAATACCTGGATGAAAATGTTTACTCGTGAAGACGTCTCGGTATTTATGGCTCACCCTAAACGAGGGGAAAAATCTACAAACAAAAATTTGATTTTGGAATGTATTAAAACTTTAAATGTCGCCGATGTAAAACTTCTTATTCAAAATTACTACGAAGAACACGATGTAGGTGATGTTCCATTCGAGGTGGATATTAACGAACAACTAAATCGATTATTAAATAAAATTACTAGCACTGAAGTTGAAGAAAACGTAATGAAAGATATTTACGTGTTACTTTTACTAAATCCTCGACTTATCTTGCAAATGTTTTGCGACAGATGTTTACAAAACACGGTATTTGTTACCGGATTAGCAAGTTTATTTGAGTTTATCAAATCTGTACCGAGTATGGTCGAGTGTTTTAAACATATTCTAGGTGCTTCATTACTATCCAATGCAATGTCTACAATTAATTACACAAGTTACATAGATTTAATGAAGTTAATGTTAGAATGGAATTATTTTTCAAAATGTGATTTAATCACAAATATATTAATGCCTCAAGTGGAATGGTTATATCAAAATGAAAATGATGGATTGCTTTATATGGTATTTCAACTGTTAAATGTTGGTAACTCTTTATTTTTTTAAAGCGACTCATTTTTTACTTTATTTATTTAAATTTCAGAATATATGTGATGATATCGATGATGAGATTCCGTTACCGTTGATCGAGATTCTTATTAAAATAATCGATAGTTCAAGAACTTCTTCCTTGAATTTTTCCTTCAGTAAACAACATATGCTTCAATCAGCCGTAGAACTTCTTTCGAAATTGACTCCTAAAATTAAATCTACACAACGATCACATTTTACTGGTAATAAATAAATTATTCAAAAAATAATCTGGGGATTACAAGAATATGTAATTTTGGAACTGTAATTTGCTCAAAATTTAAAATAAATTGAATTTAATGCTAATTTTATAAAAGGGTCATTCCGCCAAATAAAATTTTTTTTGAAGTGTGACCCCCGCGGATCTTTTTCAAATTTTGTGGAGGTATTCTTTGTATAAAAATAATGTCTTACTGAAAAATTTAGCTCTTAATATTAAGTACTTTCGTAGTAATGATTTTTTGAATTTTGACAATTTTGAAATTTTTTGTTAATTTTTTTGAAGTAGAAAGATTATTCATAAAAATACGAGAAGTACAATTTCTTTTGTAAAAAATCCTCAGCTTTTCAATGAAGATATTAATTTTTTATTATAAGTAGCAAAAGACCCCCAAAATTTTAATTGAAGTAAAAAAATTGACTCGTTTGACAGTGCGGCAAGTTTTTTTTCAAATTTGATATTTTTTTCTGAAAGCTGAGAATTTTTTACACAAAATATCTAATTTTTACGATGTGCATATTTTTTGTTTAAGAACAAATAAATAAAATGTACGATTTTTACGATTAAAAAACTTTTATTTTTGAATATTACTCATTGAAATTTTTTTGAGATTTATTATGTTAATTATTTACTTTTTGTTCATAAAAAATTGTTTAATCACACTTTTTCGTACTTAATTTTAGATAATTTTTTTTTTAAATTATGCAGTAAAAAAACTTGGCAAAAGTTGTATCGCTCTTAATGATAAATTTCTATCACGATTTGGAATATTACTTAAATCTACTTACTGGAAAATCACTCAAAATCATACAATCCACCCTAAATATATTCAAGTAATATTCCAAATTGTGATAGTTTATTGTTAAGAGCGCCATAAATTTCGTTAAGTTTTATTTACTGCATAATTTTTTTCAAAATATATAAAATTAAATACGAAAAAGTAAATAATTAACATAATAAATATTAAAGAGAATTTTCAATATGAGTAATATTCAAAAATAAAAGTTTTTTAATCGTAAAAATCCTAAATTTTATTTATTTGTATTTAAACAAAAAATATGCACATCGTGAAAATTAGACATTTTATGTAAAAAAATCTCAGCTTTCAGAAAAAAATATCAAATATGAAAAAAAACTTGCCGCACTGTCAAAAAAATTAATTTTTTTGCTTTAATTAAAATTTCGGGGATCTTCTGCTACAAATAATAAAAAATTAATATCTTCATTGAAAAGCTGAGGATTTTTTACAAAATAAACTCTACTTTTTGTATTTTTATGAATAATGTTTCTACTGAAAAAAAAATTAACGAAAAAGTTAAAAATTACAAAATTCAAAAAATCATTACTACGAAAGTACTTTATATTAAGATCCAAATTTTCCGGTGAGTCATTATTTTTATACAGAGAATAACTCCACAAAATTTGAAAAAAATCCGAGGGGGTAACACTTCAAAAAAAATTTTATTTGGTGGAATGACCCATAAGTTTTTTCATAAAACAAAAATTTTGTTTACATATTCTAAAAATTTGCAAGTAGAGTTGGGCCACTTTACGATGAACAATCACATGATAATATGCAGATACAAAAATTCATACCTCTTAAATTTTTAAACATGAAAAAATTATTTAAAAATTAGTATTTTAAATCACATTTTACAACAACTAGTCATAAAAAGTAAAAACTAATTTAGTAATTTTCATGAACCAATATAATTATGTACTTTATATTTTTAGATACATTTTCAAAACTTGACAAAAAACATGGATTAACTAAATATTACTGTGACAAAATTATTAAAGATAAGATAGAAGACCAATTTTTTGAATATTACTTTAGTTGTGATACATTTGCTGAATATAATGTTCAGAATATGGTAGCTTTATTAATTATGGTGAGTTTTATTTCAAGCCATCTGAAGATTTAACACGAGGATATATCGATAAATTGCTCAGTTTATTTTCAGATTTTGCCACAAAGTATCTCAAAAGAATGGACGTTGATAGTAAAGGAATTGCAATCAAAATTTGATAATAAAAGCGTATTGAAAATATTGACTGACACTTTACAAACTCACTGTGAGTTCACTGCAACATTGTCAAATAATACTTCACAAACAGATAATTTAAAATGGTGTTTGGATCAATATTTAATCGTCATCAAAGTAAGAAATGAAATACAACTGAAAGAAGAAACTAAAATTATTTTTTTAAGGAAATGTTTCAATCGGCTTTGGAGGCACAAGAAGACACATACTTAATAACCAAAAATGTAATGTATTTGTTGGCATATTTGGATGAAGATTTTACATCATATGGATTGAAATTTGTTGATTTAATACCACCTGAAAATTTTCTTTTGTTAAAAGAGGATAGGAAGTTGGTGTTTTTATTATTAACATTTAAAAATACAGGTTTAGCAGACGTTCTTGCGAAGAGAATGTTGAATTAGAACTAATTTTAGTTATTGTGTTTGCACTTTATTACTTCTGAATTAAATTATTTATTTTCTTATAATTATTTATTCAGTTAGCCTTCCTTCCTTCCAAACCAATTGATTTAGCAACCTTTTTTGTGTAAAATTTTACAAACCACAATTTCTCTTTCTATGGTAAGTTTTTTTCGAGATATTTGCGAAAAACTATAATTCATCTTTTTGAATATGCAGCAAACATAGCTTTGATTTGAAAATTTCGTATTGTATAGAATTAATGGCATCAGTTTTAATTGCAAGCCCATTTTGTCCATCATATCAAAAGATTAAATTGGATGTCAATTCAAAAAAAGTTTTAGTGGTTATACATTTTAAAAATGAATCAATAAAATAATAAAAAAGGTATATTAAATTTATTCAAGAAAAATATTTTACTTTTTTTTTATTTTACATTATATTATATTCATCACTTTTATCTGTGTTTCAACCGCCCCCTCATACTTCTTTTGTAATGACTTCAAGCATTCGAGATACGACCTTTTTACATTGTACAAACTGTAAAATTTAAAATGTATATTAAAATTTGGCCATAAGAAAAAATTAAATTATGTATGAAAAATTAAATCAGTAAGACTAATCATAAAACAATCATAACAAAGTTCATTGGTTAGCATTTTTCATCATTACAATACTTTGATAAAAAAACTTGATAGGATGTTGATATTACCTGGAAGGTTTTAAGCTGAAGTTATCTTCAGTTTCTGTATAGCCAATCTGCTCTTACATTTTGTGACCTAAAAAGCACATAAATAAGTAACTAAAAAAGTATTTAAAACGTAATAATTGTAGAAAATGCTAGAAAAAACTAATTAAAAGTATCAAATAGTTTAGTTGAAACATTTACAAATAATTGATTTACCAATGATTTGGAGGTGATAATACCATTGATAGAGTACAATCACTAACGAGCATTGGAAATTTGAATAAAAGGTTACTTACTTCTTAATTTGAAGTCTTGATAGTTTCCAAGTCGACTGAGGATCACTCAATGCAAACCCAACCAAATCAAACATGTCGTATGGGATGGACGCCTGGTGGTCACATTTTCAACATTTTCTAAAATAATAAATTAAATAAAATTGGTGTTTGGAAATTGAAAGTGAAAATCTATGAAACTTTAAAATTCAGGCAAATTATAATATCAACGTATCATCATGTCTGTGTCAGAAGACCGTCATGACTTTTATCATCATTATATAAAATGAAAAATTGTAAATTAAAAAAACAATTTAAACATACCAATTCAATATCCAAGATTCATAGTCTTCATTATCTTATTTTGAGTGATGGGTCTTCCACCTATAAAAAAATTAATTAAAATTAATATAATTTACCTCGCAGGCGGCGGAGTTCCAGAGCCCCAACCTGCACTTTGAACTACTTTTATAGTATTAAATAAAAGTTTCGGAAACACTTGAAAAAATTTCAAAGATTAACCCATCCGATACTACTCATAAAATATAATTAAAAAATCTTTGTGGTGTGTGTCCTTTTACTTTTTTCAAGCTTAGAACAATTGAATTCAAGTCAAAAGAAACTTACCACAGACGCCAAGATTACACATGGATTCGTCATTTTGGATCGATAATAATTCTGAAAAAAAAAATACTCTGGTAATCAATATTGTTAACGAGAAAAGAAAATTTAAAGTAAATTACGAATTCAGGTTAATAAAATAAAATGAATTATCCTCATGTGTGTCTCAGAAGACCGTCATGATTTATCATCACTACAACTACGCAATCAACATTATTATTATCAAAATAAAAATAGCTTACCAATTTGAAACGTTTTCGGCACATATTTATTCATAATTTCGTTTTAAAGAGAAATTCTCAAGAACCACGTGCAAACGTGCACGTTTCTGGTTTGGTTCTGTTATTTTCAAGAAATGGTAACCTTTAAATTGGAATCGTACCAACTGCAAAAGTTGTGTAAATTTGCCACCAGATGTCTTTCGTGCAAAATATTTAATTTTTGAATCATAAAAATTTTCGAAAAAAATCCAAAATCGTATACCTACTGCAAGTTTTTAACGAATTTTGTTTGCATTATCTGTATATGTGATTGTATGTCTGTTAGTAACGCAAAAAGTCACATACGAACGAACAACAAAATTTATTACTGTTTATTTGGTCCTGACCAGTGTTGTCAGGTTTTAGAAACCTATGGAGCTAGGAGCCAACTCATTGTAACTGAAAAAACGCCCAAAATCTACAAAAGTCGTCCAATTTGCAATAAATCGCCAAATCTAACAGCACTGGTCCTGACTAGAATTTGAGTTTGACATGCATGTTACCAGTTTAGCTGACTTGGATCCGCAGAGACGTGCCCAACCAACTTTTTTCAGGGGGGAGCAATTCCAAATTTACAAATTTACCAACAGAATTAATTAAAAATTGCCAACTTTTCGTAAGTTTTGAAGCGTTACACA
This sequence comes from Rhagonycha fulva, assembly GCA_905340355.1. Lineage (NCBI taxonomy): Eukaryota > Metazoa > Arthropoda > Insecta > Coleoptera > Cantharidae > Rhagonycha > Rhagonycha fulva. The sequence continues at coordinate 46,735,107 of HG996556.1, forward strand.
TAAAAAATGCCAACTTTTAAGTGTTTTTGCCAAATTTCTAAAATATTGAGAAAAAGCGCCCCCCCCCATCTCCCTCCTTGAGCACGTTCTTAGAGATCCGGAAAAAACTGTGTTGCCCAGTGGCGTAACTAGAACTATTGGCGCCCAGAGCGCTTTTAAAATTTGCTGTCCCCCCCCGTCCTAAAAATGTTTTTAAATTACCTTTTTTCTTAACCCTATTTCCTAACTGACGAAATATTAAATAGGGTGAAAGGTAAGAAACGTAGACCCTTAAATGCAAATTTTACGATTGAAACCTCGATGAATTCTGAAAGAGTTCAGTCGCTCAGGATTGGTGAATCAACGCATTCTATTGACAGTCCGTGTAGTTTGAACTAGTCTTAGCTTTGCGCAGAGCGACGATAACAATTAGCCTCCACAACAAAAAACTCCACAACAAGAAAAGAGCAAGTTTTTGTTCAAGTAGAAGTAGTTGCATCCTGCACAGGCCCGTAGCCAGGGGGGGCACCTGGGGGCACGTGCCTCTCCCCGAAATGTTAAAAAAAAAATTTTTTTAAGTAAATGAAAATTTGTTTATGAGGGGCATTTTTTTCAGGGCCCTTTTAATTTAATCAACAGATGGCGCCTACTTAAATATTTTTATAAAATAAGAGGAATTTGCTATATTTAAAATATAGCAAATTCGTTGAGATAATACTATTCTATAAACAATATTCTTGATTTTAAGCTATTTTGAGTTCGTAATATTTATTTATAAAAACACATTTCATAATTAAAGTTTAATTATTTTTTTTTGTAAGTGAGTGTGTTTTGACATACTCAATACGAACTCAAAATAGCTTAAGATCAAGAATATTGTTTATAGAATAGTATTATCTCAACGAATTTGCTATATTTAGCAAATTACTACTTAAAATATTTAAGTAGGCGCCATCTGTTGATTAAATTAAAAGGGCCCTGAAAAAAATGCCCCTCTTATAATAATAAAAATTCTCGAAAGAAAAACCATTAAAAATTTTACTTTTTGCTAAGGGCCCCCCCCCCCCCCGAAATTAAATCCTGGCTACGGGCCTGATCCTGCATATTGAGAAATCGGTGCGATTCACGCACCAATTTCTTTGAGCTAAAGCTCGAGAGCGTCACTCTCAGCTTTAATGTCCCAAAAACGCCTCACGCTTTTGGTTTGCAAAGTCACAGCCGAAGCGTTTACTCAATGTCTCGGCATCGACCTAGATCAGTTCTTAAGTGAAGACGCTGCGGGCATGTATGGTAGAAAACTTTTTTCAACCGTACATTCACGCTTCTTCTTCGCGACAGCGACGCCTTTTTTCTCTCTAACGGACCCTTTTGGGCCCCACGACGCCACGTTCTTGAGAGGTTACTGTTGCTTCGGCTATTCGAACTCGGGAATCATCTAACTACTCATCAAAGGTTGATTAACGCCTTCACGCGGTTCAACACTCTGCTTTGAAGTGCGATGTGGTTCTAAGCCAACTCAAAGTATATCACATACATTCAAACTTCCACGTAAAGCTCCAAGACGTTGAAAGAGGTGATGGAGGCAATGCCTCTACAAAACTCTGTGAGCAAAAAGATGCTATGCTATAGCGACGATAACCGGAGCGACACTTGCATTGGGATGCTTCAACAGTGCACTTCGAGCGAAAATCATGGTTTTCAATAGTAAATGTGCAGGAAAAATGGCTTAAAGCGCCCGAGCGCAGCGAGGAGGTAATGGAGGCTTGGCCTCTAAACAAACTCTGTTCACAATGTGATGCTATGCTATAGCGGCGATAACCGAAGCGACACTTGCATTGGGATGCTGCAACAGTGCACCTCGAGCGGAAATCATGGTTTTCAGTAGCAAATGTGCAGGAAAAATGGCTTAAAGCGCCCGAGCGCAGCGAGGAGTGCTTTAAGTCGATTTTTCCTTGCACAACCACCCTGCTTTTAGAATCCACGCAAACGAGTTTCACCCCTCAAAGATCCACCTTTTTCCTTAATCCACGGGCGTAGGAGTATTTTTATAATGAGTGTAGTTTTCATCAAAATGGCCCGAAGGGTGCTGAAGGTCAATTTTGTTGAAAACCACCATGGCACGAGTAGGATCCACGCGAAAAAGTAATCATCAGCGGGGCTCTTATGCATAACAGTGCACGGACGGAGCACAGTATGCATTGATTCACCAATCACGAGCGACGTAACTTGAAAATTGCTATAAAAATCGAGCTTTTTTAAAATCAATTTTTGAGAAAACTAGTAGTTTTAAGGCATTCTTCCTCACTTAATTCTCTTATTTAAAATGTGCTCTTTCAGAATAAATCGAGGTTTCAATCGTAAAATTTTTATTGTAGGGTCTACGTTTCTTACCTTTCCCCTTAAATGGAATTTCTTTTGCTTCCCTTAAATCTTTTTCTGATCGGATAAAGATCTGCATTTTCTGTTTTGTATTTAGGGGGTGTCTATCTATAAACCATAAACTCCTAAAATCCGAGATGGTAACTGTCGCTATCTCTTGGTCTAAACGGAAGAATCATTCAAAAGCAAGAAAATGAAAGCGCTTCAAAGAAAAAAATCAAACATCAATTATTGAAGATTCAGGAATAGAGGAGACTGCTCGTATCTAGGAAAGACAAAAAGGCTGTGTATAGAAAAGATAAAAATTTATGTAAAAACCCTGAAGTTATCGTCAGAGACAACTGATTTGAGTTTTAGATTTCCTGATTTCTCCGTACCACTTCTGCTATCTCGTCATTATACAACATATACACTCCAGAACTCTATCGATGGTTCCGTCAAGTGGGGAGTACTAAATTCAGACGTGGCGCTACACCCAGAGATTTTCCCAATCGCTTGAGGAATATTCCAAATTCACCAAAATCTTGTCTTAGGAAGTTAACAGAAATGCTTTTTTTGAGTTTTTTTCCAAGCATCGAGTCTAGAGATTTCCAGAACAATGGGATGCATAGTTCTTCTTTCATCCATCTTCAAAAAGCAATGTTGCCTGATCGTTGGAGTTACATGTTCTTTGTACTCTATCTTAGTTAGTTGCAAAACGTATTATGTAACCCCTACTTAGTGGTCACCTATACGTTATATAAGGAACTCATGTGCAAAATTTCATGCTTCTAGACCCACCCCCCGTTTAAGATGTGAGTAACCCCAATAATGACACTAAAAATTTCGTTAATCCATTCATGCGCCTCACTAATTGGTTGGTATTCATTATATATTATACCGTAGATCCACTACTAGTGCCAGTCCACCCCTGTAAAGATCCAGATAAATCATTTCCGTATCAAAATCCGGTCCGCTCCAACATTTTCAGTAAAATGTGACAGGGGTGGATTGGCACCAAATTTTCGTGCGGACAAAAATGAGAAAATTCAGGATAATGAAAATTGGCACCTATTCGTGGTCAACCTTGCTGTTTCTCCTCCCCATTAATTAGGGACATCTAATTTTAGCACGTTGGTGTTGACCAAAATTACAACATGTGAAAATGCATCGTAATTTATGTCGTCATGTTCGGTTAAGAAATTCCAATGGATATTATTGCGCTCGCACGATTAAAAGTTAGCAGGTTCTCATTAAAATCGTATGTGGACGGAGCGGAGAGGTGGCTGTCAGTTTCGATATTTGTCAAAATTCACTTTTAATAAAATGCTTGTATTAATTCGCACCCCACATTTAAGAAATCGTTCTTTTCACGTTTTAAATCGTAAGTATTTTACGATAATCCTACCCCATTATTATTTAACTTGATTAAGTCGATGCCTTACCAGGTTATGTCATCAATTCATCATAAACCCCCCTTCTTTTAAATTTTTAGGTTGTTCCTATTCGCGACAAACCACAAAATGCATTTGTGTGGACAGTGCAAACAAGAAAAAGCACTTATTTCAACAACAGAAAATACAAATAAACAATGCCCTGTTACCTAATAATTTATATTTGCGAAATTTATCGTTTTCTCCAGTACGATTCGATGATGGACCTCTCCAACCGTCTTCCAAAGTGGAGGTGACAGTTCAAGAAATTAAAAAACAGCAAGAAACCAAACTAGAACAGGTACCTGCCGTCGCACCACCCAAAGCTGTCGTCAAAAAGTCGCTCAAACAGAAAATTGTAGACGAATTACTTCATTATTATCATGGCTTTCGATTGCTATTTATCGATGTTAAAATATCCTCCAGGTTGGTGGGGAGAATACTGAAGGGTAATACTTTAACTCGAAGAGAGCACAGACTGTTGGTTCGAACGGTGGCCGATATGTTTCGTTTGTTACCATTTTCAGTATTCATTGTTGTTCCTTTTATGGAATTGCTATTACCAGTGTTTATCAAGTTCTTCCCTAATATGCTGCCTTCTACTTTTCAAACTGCAAGCGAACAACAAAATAAAATAAAGCAGGCTTTGAAAGTTAAACTCGAAATGGCCAAGTTCCTCCAGCAAACTCTCGATGACATGGCCGTTCAGCACAAGGATCACAAGTCGACTCAGGCTAAAGAATTTACTGAATGGTTTATTAAAATTCGAACTACGGGAGCTATGGTCAGTAACCAAGAGATTATGAAATATTCTAAGTTGTTTGAAGATGAAATAACTCTCGATTCCTTGTCTCGAAATCAATTGGTGGCTTTGTGTCGCGTTTTGGAAATGCAAAGTTTTGGTACAAATAACTTCCTGCGGTTTCAATTACGCATGAAACTGCGGTCGTTGGCTGCGGATGATAAGATGATACAGAAGGAGGGCGTGGAGTCCCTGACGTTTACGGAATTGCAGGCGGCTTGTAGGGCGCGTGCCATACGCGCTTTTGGGGTATCCGATACGCGTTTGAGAAAGCAACTCGTCCAATGGCTTGATCTCAGTTTAAACGAAAAAGTGCCTCCCTCTCTTTTGTTATTATCACGAGCCCTCATGCTGCCCGAAGCTATTCCCACAACCGATAAGCTTAAAGCAACAATATCGTCGCTCCCTGAAACCGTAATGGCGCAAACCAAAGTTGCAATTGGTGAAAAGGAAGGTAAAATTGATAACAAATCCAAAATTGCTGCCATCCAAGAGGAAGAGAGAAAAGTTACGGAGGAGAGATTGGAAGCAAGAGTTGCTAAAGCAAAAGCGGCGAAGCTAAAAGAAGAAGGTATTTTTATCGATAAAGCTCCAATCGTGCTGGATGATATCAAACCTATGGAAGATACTCCCCGAGTTGCAGTCTGCGATACTCCACCACCGGACCACTTTCCTACACACGAACAGTTGCAGCTACAAACCAAAGACATTCAGGTTATTGAGCAAGCTTTGAGTAATCTCACCGAAAAAGATCAGAGTCTTGCGTTGGATAAAGAGAAGATCCACGAATTGAAGGAAGAAATGGCCGATTATCATGAAGATGTGCAAGATTTAAAGAAAGCTACTGCACATGAACCAGTGCCCGTCATTCAGGAAAGTGTAGGTGCTAAACGCCTCTACAAGAGAGTTAATAAGCTCATCACTCATTTGGACAGTGTAATGAGTACTTTGGAAAGCAAGGAGAAACAACTGAAAAAAGATATTGAAGAAAAATCTACTGATGAGAAGAAGGAAGAGTTGCTCCGAATTGATGATATTATGGCTGCAATTCGTAAACTTCAACGCGTCCCTGATGAGTCACGTGCCCAACAGATAAAAAATTTGCTACAAAAAATGGACGATGATTATGATGGATCCGTGAAAGTTGAACATGTACTCAAGGTGAGCTATTTTTTTTAGAGGGGGGGAGGGAATTTTTCCCCTACTTTCTTTCTACCCTACTAAGTCCCCTGGTTTATTTTGTATATTTTTGGGTAAAAAAATATGAAATACAGTGTGTTCACGAAAAGTGGCAACAGTGAATAATTCTTAAATATTACTAGATACAAAAAAAAGTTTAAATAGTTTTGATTCAACTCCAAATTTTCTATTGGAAACTGTCAAAGTATATTTTTTTATACTTTAAATTCAACCGGAAGTAAACATAAAATTTTTTTTCAAATGGCAACATGTCTTTTTTTTAACATTTTTGTAATCTGCAATTTTTTCTCTATAAATACATATAAAATTTTCAGAAGGTTACATAAGAAAAAATTCGAGAAAACACTAGATTTAAACAAACAATAATAATTTACTGATTATTTACACATAGGTATGTAGAGTGCCATGAAAAACAAAACATCACGACACCGAAAACACAACATTTCATTTATCTAATAAATTTTTCAAAATTGCCACCGTTTTGTTCAAGATATGATTCCAATTTTCGCAAAAGTTCTGGCGATTTGGTGATAATTGATAGATGCTAAATTAATTTTGATTTTTAAATTTTTTAAATTTAAAGCTAGATTTATCTAAACTACCATTTTTAAATGACTCCATAGAAAGAGTCTAATGGTGTCATATCATAATAATGGTGTTTTGTTTTTCATAGCCCTCTACGTACGTAATTAATAAATTATTATTGTTTGTTTAAATCTTGTGTTTTCTCGAATTTTTTCTTATGTAACCTTATGAAAATTTTATATGTATTTATAGAGAAAAAATTGCAGATTGCAAAAATGTTAAAAAAAAGACATGTTGCCATTTGAAAAAAAAATTTTATGTTTACTTCCGGTTGAATTTGAAGTATAAAAAAATATACTTTGACAGTTTCCAATAGAAAATTTGGAGTTGAATAAAAAACTATTTAAACTTTTTTTTGTATCTGGTAATATTTAAGAATTATTCACTGTTACCATTTTTCGCGAACACACTGTATATCGGTCGTTGTGGTTCCATAATAATTAAAATAACAAAATTTTATATTTCAGCTGAAATAAGCTATAATAAAATCCGAGAACTTAAAAAATTATTGTTTTAGGTAATCGAGATGATAGGAAAAGAAAACGTTAATCTCAATGCCAAACAATTGGACGAAGTGATCGATTTGCTTGGCAAAGAAGAAATTTTAGAAGCGGAAGATAAAATTGAAAAGGCGTTACAAAAAGAAAAGGAACAGCTTGCCAAATCTCCAGTAGATAAGGCAAAAGACAAAAACAAAAGTCCTAAAGATAACGAAGGCGATGGGTCAAAAAAGACGAGCGGAAAGCCTAGTGATCCCAAGTTAGTGAAACCAAGTTCAAAAGAAAACTCTAAATCAAGTAAACCCTCTGAACCAGATACACCAAGTAAAACTGCTATTCCGTCCCCTACCCAAATAGAACTACCCACACCACCTATAAAAGGGTCTGCCGATTTAAAGAAAATCGAAGAAAAGAGATAGCTTCGAAATTTGTTCGTGTAACTTAAGTTGTAGTATCTATGAAAGCAAAAATGAAAGTTTGCTTTTCAGTTGTAAATAAAAGAAACTATAGATACAATTATTTTATTACCTACTTTCGAAAATTTATTTTTATGTTGTTATTTTGAATTCGATACGAAATTATCGAGTTATAGTTTATGTGAAGAAATGTTACGATGCTTCGGTACAATAATTGTACTGAGCTGGTTGAATTTGTTGTTTTGTGCATCTAATCACATGTAAATAAAGACTTATTTATAAAAATTAAATAATTTTGACAATAATTTGTTTTTTAATTTAAATAAAATTTGTTGATTTTTTTTATTTTATCTGTTATTAACTACCCCCCCCCCCCTTTTCTACGGTGGTGAGCGCTTCTCTAATTATTTAATAATGTTGAAAGTGTAATACAATATTTTTGATTTTTATTGCGTTAAATTAACTCGAAAATTTTTAAATTTTATATTATTTATTTCACGAGTTGAAAAGTTATAATTATATTATTATAATAATAATTATATTGCCCAACCAATAATTTTTTTAAGGTGGATAATTTTCAAAACAATGTTTTTATGAATTTGAATCATCAGTATAAATTTGATGAAATTACTAAACCTTCATTTTAATAATAATAAAAAACGTATTAACTGACCAATTTGTAATAATTTTTTTCCTTCTGTAAAGCTACTAGGCTTCAGTGATGATAAAACGTTTAAACCACAGAATATATAAGTTGAAACATTTAGAGAACCGAAATTTTGCATGTATGATCGTGAGATAGTTTAGTATTTTAATGACAATCTCGTTAGACCAATCATGTGCGTCACAATGAATAAAAAAGCTATCTCAATCAGTGAAAATTGCATCAAAATCTGTTTTATATTTCAGACTTTAGAGAGGTACAAACAAAAAAACATATCATGTATATATTAAACACCAGACCCCCCCTTTTTTGGTAGTTGGGTAATAATTAACCTATTTTTCAACTCACCCCTTTTCTCGGATCTGTTTAAATTTTGTACTTATATTTTCCAGTCACATTTAAATAAACACCATTAACCATGTTTGCTACTTCAAATTAAATTTTAATGTTGTTCTAATCACAATAGAGCACCATCCCATATCTTTAATTCTAGCCATTCGTCCGGTCCGCCACTGGCAACAAATCCAGAACTGTTTTTCAAAATATTGCACCATTACACATAACAAAAGAAAATTAAAATTTTCAAAATCCAAATCAATTTTTACTATACCTCACCGTTAGGTTTCCCAATTTTTATTATTTTGTTATTGTTATCCAACCGACGACCTTCAATTTTATCTTTCCTCCCCCCACTCGACCTACATTCAAAGTACACAAAACGTACACATTCTAGAAAAAGATAGAAGACTGACTCACCACCGATTTTAGTTCATTTCCATACCTAAAAACATTCGTAAATTCTGGTAATTTCGGCTCAGGTGTTTATAGTAAATTCGGTAGTGTTGTCGTTTTTAAGGTTAAAAATTTGTTAACAAAATGAGTTTCATGATTTGTGCCAGACAAAATCCTCTGCGGTATTTAAATTGTATGTATTATAACAATAAATTATTGTTTTAATTATTATGTAATACCTCGCACGTTTTTCATTTCTAACAAATTTAGATAATCATTTTTTGTTAACTTTACAGTGCGTGACATTATTTTGGGGGGGTCGATTCAGGTGGTATACGGAGGCGAAAATTTTCTTGTGCGGATTTTTGGAACATCTAGCTCAGCTTTGAATTGTTTTTTTTTTGAAACAAATGAAGTGGATTTTAAATTTTTTAAAATATCATTGTGTAGTCGAATGTTTTGCATGGTCAGGTGATCGATCAATAAGTGATTGGAAGATTTTAAAAACGTGGCGGGAAGACTTTGTAACATTTCATAATGTTTTTGTAAATTTCCATAACCTGGAAAGTGAAATGTAATTTCCACTTTATTTTGTTATTTTAATTATTTTAGGACCGTAGTCCGGTATTTATTTCGGGAGCCACTCGTAGTTTTTGAAAAATTTTAGAATTTCGGGATAAAAAATATTTTATGGGAAAAATTGGTTTAATTAAACAAAATTAGTCGTTTTGAAAAAGTAAATATTTAGTTTCAAGCCTAAATTATTAAAAAAAAATTATTTATGTAGGATTGGTATCAATAGTATCCAAGTGCTCTGTCACTTTAGGCCGCGTTCTGTGTGGTAATTTTCCGCTGTAAAGCTGCTGTCACTGACCGTTCAGTTTGAAACTTTTGGGTGTTTGCAGACCTCTTTTATTTTATAAGCTTTGCGAGCTTATCGAGAGCTAACTCATTTAATTTCTACAAAAGATTATTTGTTTTTTTTTCAAAATCCTGACAAAGAGTCTAAAATTTAAGGAGGTAATTGCAATCTTTTTATTAATAATAATCAATCAACTATCCGTTGTAAATTCGATTTATCAGCAAAACAAGAATATGATTAGATCGTTATGGAAATAGATTATGTTTAAAAATAGTTTTATGTATCATTTACATTCGATTTGATAACGAATTGTTAGGGGGAAAGTGGTCATATTAACAAAGTTGCTAATTTGACCGATAAGGGGGTTGTTATATCGGGAAATCATCCAATGCTTGTTTGCTTTTCTCGTTTGTCTCTGGCGATCAGTTTTCTTGGTCTTGGCCGACACTCAAATCCTGAAAAATAAGCATCTACAGAGAATTTTGAAGAACTAATAAAGTTACAGAGGTAAATCAAAAACCACATTGTAGATTGAGTGGGGATTTTTCATATGTAACTCACATTAAACTATTTTATTTATACATCATAAAGTTTACATGCAAATTATTCAAAAATTCAATTTTCACAATTTTATTTTGCAAATTTTAGTTTACTCTACCCCAAGGTAATTTATACAGTAAAAATTATCCCCCAGAGATTTACCTTTCTCTTCTGACCTAAGTACGAATATCGTAAATTTTTGAAAATAAACCAATCTTCGAATCTCTGGTAGAGACCTCAAAAAAATATGAACCTTTCAGATATCAAAGATTCATTTGGTCAACTATTAATTGTATTAGGTTTTACAAGACTTCTATTGTGTATGTGCTATGAATTATTTAAAATGCTAAAAAAATGTGCTAACGCAATGCATTACATTGGAATTTAAATTGGCAAAAATTATGTATTTTTTAAACCGACTTGCGATGTTGACATTAAAAATGGTGGTGTTTACATCATTGTCCGGGCAATGACGTCATTGCCCAATATAGAGTGGGCATTGATGCATTACTATTACATGCATTGTGTCGGCGGTTCGTGTAGTTTACATGGGTCTAGCGGCCAGTTGCAGAGTGGAGATAGCACGAGCGACATTCACATGCATATGCTTGAGCAGTGCACTTTGAGCGAAAATCATGCTTTTCAATAGTTATGTGCAGTAAAAATGGCTGAAGGCGCTCGGAGCGAAGCGTAGAGTGCATCTAGTCAATTTTTACTTGCACAACCACCGTTCTTGTAAAATCCACGCAAAAACGAGGTTCACCTCTCAATGATGATAGGGATATTTTTATAATAAGTGTAGTTTTCGCTCCGGGCCATCTTTGTGAAAACCATCATGGCACGAGGAGGATCCATGCGAAAAAGTATTAACCAAGCGCCTCCAGCCATTTTTACTGCACAATAACTATTAAAAAACATGAATTTCGCTCGAAGTGCACTGCTCAAGCATATGCATGCGAGTGTCGCTCCTGCTATCCCCACTCTGCCACTACACGGACCGCCGACGCAATGCATGTGATTCACCAATAACGACAGACATAGTTTAAAATTTGCTATAAAAATCGAAGTTTTTAAAATCGATTTTTGAAAAAACTAGTGGTGTTAAGGCCTATTTTCGGGGTTAATTCTCATAATTAAAATATGCTTTTTCAGAATTCATCAAGGTTTCAATCGTAAAATTGTTATTTTTGAGTGACCATCCCCCATGCAATGAATACAACATACGTTCAAATGTTTAAAAAATATTTCTTTTACGATATCATCATCATTGTCCGATCCTTTTTGGCCAATGACGTCATTGAACGGCCAAAGACGTAAATATCACAATTAGATGGAAATATTTACATCATTGCCCACCGTTAACGGGCGTTGACGTCAATAACCGGATAATGACGTCAATGGCCGGCGTACTTGGGCATTGACGTCATTGTCCGGCCATTGACGTCAACGCTCAATTTACATCATTGACTGTAGGTTCATGTCCCAACTACCCCTATTTCGAATCAAAAATAGTCTAAATCGTTTGTGCATTTTGACGTGAATAGCATACATCTGTGAAATCGGTAACATGTTCAAAAAAAAATGTATAATTTGTTTGTTCATTTTTTATTTTAACACTACGTGTTTTTGGTACAATGGGGTTCTTGATTTACATCTCTAACTTTTTTATTAGTTCAAGATTTGAGTGATTAACCAATTTGATATTTACGACACTAACGTGTCGTAGTAATTTGTGCTAATTTAACTCTTTTCTTCCAGGTTACTCGCATTTACAAAAAGCAAAATATTTGAACGGAATACAAGAAAAACACTACTTTTACAATTATGAAGTCAGGCCAACAAGACACGCAGCGCTACTCAGCAGTACCTTGCTTTCTTACCCATCCAATCATTCATTTGTTCGAAACTTCTCGTTATCTACAGTTAAATTTGATAAAGGCCCCCTGAAACCTTCCTCCAAAGTTGAAGAAACGGTAAACGAACTTACCAAGCAACTAGTGGAAATACCAAAGCCAGTAGTAAAAAAAACGATTAAAGAAAGAATTATCGAAGAATTAACGCACTATTATCACGGGTTTAGGTTATTATTCATAGACGTTAAGATTTCTTCAGTATTATTATTTAGAATTCTAAAAGGTCATAGTTTAACACGTCGAGAGCACAAATTACTAATTCGAACGGTGGGCGACATGTTTCGTTTGTTGCCTTTCTCAGTATTCATCATAGTCCCGTTTATGGAATTTCTGTTACCAGTATTCATAAAGTTATTCCCGGGCATGCTACCGTCCACGTTTCAAACCGCGACTGAAAAGCAAGACAAGCTAAAGCAAAATCTTAAAGTTAAGATCGAAATGGCTAAATTTTTACAGAAAACTTTGGACGAAATGGCCGTGACACATAAAGACCATCAGTCGGAACAAGCTAAAGATTTTAATGAATGGTTTAAAAAAATGCGAAAGTCAGGTGATTTGGTCACAAGCCAGGAGATCATGAAATATTCAAAACTATTTGAAGACGAAATCACGCTGGATTCGTTGTCCCGCAATCAGCTGATGGCGTTATGTCGCGTCCTGGAGGTACAAACTTTGGGAACGGATAACATTTTACGCTTTCAGTTGCGAATGAAGCTGCGTTCCCTGGCTGCAGACGATAAGATGATTAGTAAGGAAGGAATTGAGGCTTTGTCGCAGTCAGAATTGCAGGCTGCATGCCGAGCGCGTGGAATGCGGGCGTTAGGGCTCCCAGAATATCGGTTACGTGAACAGCTGCGAGAATGGTTGAATCTAAGTTTGAACGAAAAAGTTCCACCTTCGCTTCTACTATTATCGCGCGCCCTCATGTTACCCGAAACTATTCCGACGCCAGATATACTTAAAGCGACCATTTCTTCACTCTCCGATACCGTGGTTACTCAAACTAAAGTTGCTATAGGAGAGAAAGAAGGCAAAGTTGACAATAAATCGAAAATTGAAGCTATTAGAGAAGAGGAGCGGAAAGTTAAGGAAGAAAGGTTGGAAGTCGAAGTGCAAAAGAAGGAAGATGTTGATAAGGCCCCCATCGTGGAAGATAAGTTGGAACCCATGGTTGATCCCGCTAAAATCGTAACCAGTGACACCGTGGAATCTGCGCCAACAGAAGAAAAATACGAGGTTGAGGATCTCAAAACTATCGAACGGGCTTTAGGCAACCAAAAAATGGTCGTCGAAAAAGAGAAACTTCAGGAACTGAAAGAAGAATTGGCGGACTATCAGGAAGACGTCCAAGATTTGCGGAAAGCGACGGCGCATCAAGTACAGCCCGAAATTCAGGAGAGCAAGGCGGCCAAGCGTCTTTTTAAAAGTGTTAACAAACTTATCACAAAATTGGATAATGTTATGTTGAACTTGGAGAATAAAGAACAACAGATCAAAAAGGACCTTGAAGAGAAAGCAACTGATGTTAAAAGTGAGGAATTGCTTCAAATCGACGATATTATGGCCGCTATTAGAAAAATCCAACGCGTTCCTGATGAATCGCGCGCTTTACACATCAAACAACTTCTTGAAAAGATGGACGACGATTTTGATGGTTCAGTTAAAGTTGAGCACGTCCTTAAGGTGAGTTGGTTTGTTTTAAGACTAAATTATATTTATTATTTGGGTTGTTTTATAGGTGATTGAAATGATTGGAACCGATAATGTGAATTTAAATTCCAAACAACTGCAAGAGGTGATGGAGTTGGTGAGCAAGGAAGAAATTTTGGAAGCAGAAGACCAAAAAGATAAAATTTCACAAAAATAAAAAGTAGAGAGAATTTCGAAGAGTAAAATCTGTGATACTAGCATTTTTTGTTAATACAGGTGCATGCAAACAAATTTGATTTTTGGATAGTTTGGTGCATTTTGCTATTCACTTATTAATCGTAAAAACTTACAGTGAATTTTTTTATAGATTGTATATAATTTCTGTTGTAAATAAAACTACATGTTAAGGTTATACCCCTATTATTCTAAGGCAATGGTTTCCAAACTTTGTTAATATGCCCCCCTTGAAAAAATATCTAATCTTGGTGCCCCTCTTTTTTATTTCATAAAATAATTTACATATTTTTAAACAGTAAAAAAGGCGTTAATACTAATAATGAAATAACAACTTTTTTTAGCAACAAAATTTTTTGCCCCCTTTGGACCAGCCTTGCCTTCCAGTTTGTAAATCAGTGTCGAATAAAATTTTTTCACTATTTTTGTAGTATTCGCGATTTTGTTGTTTTAAATAAATTTACATGGTTTCAAAATTTTTACTATTTACTCCCTCAAGAACTACCCCTCTTCGTTTATAATTTTTTTTGGCAGTATTCAAAAATTTAACAATAATACAGGGTGGCCCTTTGAAAACGAAACAGATGGGATTGTGGCCAGCAGAATTTTTTTTTAAGAAATGCAAAAACACGTCAATTTTATCATCGAGGGGGACAACTTTTGCGACCAATGTCACTCCCGTATTGTTTCGTCCCTTTGCGTTGCGATGACAACCCCTAAAATGTCAATATGGATGATATGGCAAGTAACACCTCATTTGAAAGGTCTTACTTCCCTGAATTCAGTTTTATAATTTTTTTAAAGTTTTATCAATTATTCAACAAAAAAATTGAAGGTGCAAAAATGCGAAATAAATCCGATATTTCAAGACATTTAAGAATAAAAAAAGGAAAAACGCTTTTACAGGTTGATTTTAATTTTAAGGGGGGCTACTTTTACTGTTATATATAAACATTGAGAGTTCAACCCTTGAAGTGAAGGGTGAACCACCCTTACAGTCTTGAATGCAATCAGGAATTGAAACAATTCTTTCATTATTTCATAAATTTCTGTAAGTATCACAGCTAAAGTTTTAAAACGCATTTCACTTTTCTGATAAAAAATAGACCCATTTTTTCATTCAAAATTCTAAGGGTGGTTTGCCCTTTACCTTAATTGTTGAACTGTCAATGTTTATAAATAACAGTAAAAGTAGCCCCCTTGAAATTAAAATCAACCTGTCCAAGCGTTTTTCTTTTTTTTATTCTTATATGTCTTGAAATATCGGATTTATTTTGCAGCTTTAATTTTTTTGTTGAATAATTGATAAAATTTTAAAAAAATTATAGAACTGAATTCAGGGAAGCAAGACCTTTCAAATGAAATGTTACTTGCCATATCATCCCTATTAACATTTTAGGGGTCGTCATCGCAACGCGAGGGGATGAAACAATACGGGATTGAAATTGGTCACAAAAGTTGTCCCCCTCGATGATAAAATTGACGTGTTTTTGCATTTCTTAAAAAAAAATTCTGCTGGCCACAATCCCGCCTGTTTCGTTTTCAAAGGGCCACCCTGTATATTCCCAAGTTTCAAATATTTAAAACAAAATTTTTATTACTGACCCCATTTAACAGTAATAAATTACTTTTATTTTCGTTTCTTTGATTAATGATGCGCATGAATAAATTAACAAGATTCCTTTTATAAAAAATGGCAGATTATAAAATAATGGTTATTCGACATATGGATCGGATACTTATGGATACCAAAAGACTTGATAAGGAAAGAGCAGAATGTAAAGTTTTCAACGTCTGAGTTCTATTTGATTTTATTAAAACGAATTGATTATATTTACATCCAAGTAAAATAAAGGTGAAATCTTAAAATTCTAAACAAATATATACAAATAATAAAATTGTTGCATCGCTTACATATAAATTATGTTGGTTCACTTTTAATGGGTTTCTCGTCTTCCTCTTGCTTAACATCATCATCCAGTGCATCATCTTTACTATTTTCGTGAAGTAAAACATATTCTCGTGAACTAAATCCAAACTTAATGACGTCCCTTTCCATTAACTCGACGTACTTTTTAGGCTCAATTTTATTATTGTTGATGTAAGTACCGTTGGCAGATTCCAAATCGATCAAGTAGGGTCTCACTCGTTTGCCAGTGGAATGATCGTCTCGCACAAAAGAAACCAAACGGTACTGTAAAACTGCATGCTGTTTCGAACAAGATGGATGATCCACAGGTAAATCAACTACCTTACGATCCCTTCCAACTAAGTACGCACTATCTCTGTGTATGTAAAGCGTTTGCAGAGCCTTCTCACCTTTGAAGGGGTACAACCTCCACCTCCTTTTCGGCTTCCTGGCTTCAGGAGGTTCACTGTACTTAATCACTACGCCACGATATGTGTTGGTTTCTTCGGTCAACTTGCCTGATTTTCCAAAATTAACCGTTTCCTTTGGTTTTGGTTTCTCATCAGGTTTTGGTTCATCAGTATTTTTACCCCAAGTGGCATTCTTATGATCAAATGAATTACTACGGCTTCTCCTTCTTTTGTTCCTGTAAAAAAAGGTCAAATTAATTTTTTATTCGAAGTTAAAAGTCGCAAGCAGCTTGAAACACATACCTGTAATTATCATCTCTCCTGTTATTGTTTCTAAATTGTTCTCGATTTCTGTTACCATCATTTGAAAAATGCCTTCGTGAATCGTCGTCTCTCGAATTATTTGACCTATTATAGTGATTTCTTCCACCACGATCAAATCTATTGTTATCTCGGTCGCCAGCCCTATTGTACCTGTCATTTCTATCTCTACCTCTGGATTCGTAATCATTTCCACCTCTATTATATCTGTCTCTTCCTTGCACGTTTCTTCCATGTTCGCGATCTTGACTTCTCCTAGTATTTCTGTGTTATAAAAATAAGGCTACTTTAGAGTACATTCACTTTCTGTAAAAATTATAATTTCACAATCATGATAAAGAGCATAGCTCTGAGTTATGAATCTGAACTTTAACTTACCTATTCCTGTCGTGTCGAGAATCATCCTCCGATTTGCGTCGTTTAGACGAAGGTTCGTCTACGTCACTTTTATTGGTCTCGTCTTCACGTTTAGACGTTTTAGAAATTTGACTCTTTTTAGACTTCCTCTTTTTTTCGTCATCACTGCTGGAAGACGAAGACGAACTTGAGCTACTGCTACTTCTCCCCATTTTGCGCAACAAACGTAACCTCAATATTTAAATCAAGTGAAAACTTGGAATTTTTCGAAGTTAATACCCGTTTTTATTATTATTAGATAGAGTATAATTGCAATAATATTATAAATTTGTGAAAATGAAATTACAACTTTTGCTTTTATAGAGTTTAATATTACCAACGTAAAAAGTTATAAATTACTACAACTATCAACAGTGGCCTCTAAACATTTTGACTTCTTTGGACTTTAGGGAGGTTTTATAATTAGTGATGGGCAGGATGGACAGTTTCAAAATCTCTCGACTATCGAGAGTTAGTTACTATTTGTTTTACTATCGATAGTAACTAAAAATTTGTTTACTGAACACCAAATCGAATTAAAACTATCAAATAATAGACCAGGGTCGATAATTTTTGAGACCAAAAAAAATTATAGTAGGATGAAACCCATTGGAAAAGGTAGAGAATATAACAAAAATGAAAGAAAAAATAAATTACCGGCAATCTGAGGTCGGGAAGGGAGAAGGGGTGAGTTTTTAAGGGTAAAAAACGGTTTATCTCGATTTCCGGCAAAACTGCAAGTCCTATGAAAAAAAGTTAAATAGCAAAGTTGTAGGTAATAAAAAGATCGACAAGTTTTGTATGGACACTTTTTTCACATAACCTCAAAATTTATGTGAAAAATTTAAATAACCGAGTTTTTGGTTTTTGATTTTTATCTTTTGCAAAAAAATTTATTTTTTTACGAAATTTGGTGAAAACTTACCTTAGTATGTCCCAAAAATACGGTAATTATTTTGATTTAAAATATTTATTTTTTCACCTTATTTTGACTTAATATCGAAAAAGTACCCTAATTTTCAATCGAAAATTCTCACGTCAAAATATCTGTTTTTTTTTAAAAAGTTGGTGTGTTTTTTGTTTGTTGAAATCTCTACTTTTTGATGCTATAAAAAAATATACATTACTATGGTAAATGTACTCAGAAAATGCAAATAATGAAAACAACTCGAATCCGAAATTTTTTTTTTTAATCATTATGTACCTACAATTTTGAGCTATTTATTAAAATTTACACTTTAATTACTCAAAAAACGTAAGATTTCAAGTTATACATAGTAAATAAAAAATTACAAATATCCATAAAACATAAATATTGAAAAAAACATGCGAAAATAGTAGTTCTAAATATTAAAGATATGATTTTCAGATTCAAGTTGTTTTCATTATTTGCATTTTCTGAGAACATTTACCATAGTAATGTATATATTTTTTTATACCATCAGAAAGTAGAGATTTCAACAAACAAAAAACATACCAACTTTTTTACAAAAGCAGATATTTTGACGTGAGAATTTTCGATTAAAAATTAGGGTGCTTTTTCGATATTAAGTCAAAATAAGGTGAAAAAATGAATATTTTAAATCAAAAAAATTATCGTATTTTTGGGACACACAAAGGTAAGTTTTCACCAAATTTCGTGAAAAAATAAATTTTTTTGCAAAAGATAAAAATCAAAAACCAAAAACTCGGTTATTTGAATTTTTCACATAAATTTTGAGATTATGTAAAAAAAGAGTCGATACAAAAGTTGTAGATCTTTTTATTAGCTACAACTTTGCCATTTAACTTTTTTTCATAGGACTTGCAGTTTTGCCGGAAATCAAGATAAACCGTTTTTTACCCTTAAAAACTCACCCCTTCCCTCTTCCCTACCTCAGATCGCCCGTAATTTATTTTTTCTTTCATTTTTGTTATATTCTCTACCTTTTCCAATGGGTTTCATCTTACTATAATTTTTTTTCACTTTTTACTTTTTCTTTTTACTTTTTCTACTTTTTACCATTTTCTGGAACTACCTCAAACGGTATAAATAAAGCATGCAGTAGTACCAACATAATTTAAAAAAATATAAATTTCTAACAATTTCTCTTGGTTTCCGGCAGCTAAAAATGCAATTTTTGGACTCGACAAATTAAAAATGACAAAAACGACTTGAAAATTTTAGTCAAATTTACAAAAACGGTAGATTAACCTCTTTAAATTTTTTTCACTTCAAAAAACAAATATTGGAAAACTATACTATAAATAGTATCTATCTGAGAGAAGAATTCAAGAGATCCCACGCTCTTTTTGCTGAAAATAAAGGCTAGTCGCCCTTAAAACTAAGTACTTATCAGCGATACACATCGCGAAAAAATTTTGGGGGGTAGACATGTGGACTGTAAATCCTCTAAATAGAATTTTGACATGAAATTGAAGTCAAACGTTTGAGCCTCAATGAGCTTCCAATTTTTTCGTTTGAGCTTCAACCGTTGCGGATTACAAAAATATTGTTAAAGTTATCAGTATTTATTAATTTTATTATTATGTATATAATATTCATTTCAGAAGATCAATATAAAAAGGAAGTAATAAAATGCTTTTAATAAAAATATAATTCGTGATTTCAGCGAAAGTGCATGATTAACTATTCCCGTATTTATTTTGATTAATTCATTTTTTATTTATTCTTATAAATTCTTCTCCGATTTGTCAATTTTAAACTTTTATTATGTCTATTTTAAATTTTTTATCTATTATTTGTCAGCCAGAAATTATTTGAAAGAGAAGCATCGTATATTATATAAAAACTATTTTTGAAATTTTTTGACTCTTCTCCTTTTGTAAGGGTCTGTAAAGTTTTGTAAGATTTCGGTAGACCCTTCCTCTGTCTTAAATTTATTATTCAAAAAAGCAAATTTAATACCTCAAGTTAAAAAAAATTGAAGCCTTTTTCCACTAAGCTCTGTACTTTCAGCCAGTTTGAAGAATTTGAAACCTTCAAGCGCATGCGTAGATTAAAATTTACAGCGTGAATTCAAAACTACGCATGCGTTTGATAGTTACAAACGGTTCCAAACTGCTGAAAGAACAGAACTATAATATACCATTAATTCTATAGTATTTAATATTCAAAATCTTTATAATTACTTTCAGCCTTGCCCAGCCCCCCAGCTATAATTCCTAAATATACCACGCTCATTCCCTTTTTTGCTATTTAAAGAATTTTTTAAATATTAAAATAATATTTTTTCCGTAAATGGGCAGGACAGTAATAAGCAGCATTCCTTTGGTAAAAATCATGTTTTAGTTTTTGTTTGTTATTTTTACTTTAAAAAAAAATATTTACCAAAAATAGATTTACATATAACTGTATACGTGGTCCGCCTAAACAATATTTTATGTTAACGATATGATAAAGATAGGGGGCCATTTAGATTAACCTCGATGGACGCTATTATTTTCCGACTGATATTGTTATTTTAAATTTTTATAAATCTACATGATTTAACTTTTAGTAAACATAAACAATATTTTTTTGAAATATCAACATTAAAGTTAGCTATAAATATATGCAATTCGTGTTATGTAAATGATATCTGCTTTGCTGTTCTGTATTGTAATAGGTTCAGTTTCTTTGAAAAAAATATTAATTTGTTAAATTAAAAATTTAATTTAATTTAATTAAGTGTTCGTAACTGCATATTATATCAAAATGATGAGTAAGTATATTTAACTAATTTAGATATAATTGATACAAACTTGACCACGTTGCCGTCGCTGACGGGAAATATTAAAAGAGAAGAAAAATATGGGAGGGGGGGCTAATTCCGACTGAAAAAAAATGAAAAATTGAATTTTAGTTTTAAAATATATTAAAACTCATTTTTTGTACAGCGAATGACACCCCAATTGAAAGATCATTGGTCTTTACATTCCAAGTCAAAAATGAAGTTGAGAATAACGATGGAAAGGTAATTATTATTATTTTATATTTTTCAGAGAAAAAATGTTTTCTGAATCAATTGATTCCTAAGCAAATCATTGGTGACAAAAAATTAGAAATGTATAAGAAGAATTATTTGTTTATGGTGGATTGGTATGGTTATAGCAGTGCTATAATATTTACTTACCAATGGTGGTACATTCAAGAATATTTGTTATTTATATGATTCAAAAATAGGAATATTTTCTAAATTAGTTAGTAGTAGAATCAATTAGCAAATAAAGATCTATTCGTTCACATATTTCTATATTGAGTATATAGCAAGGTTACGATTTAAATGGTTGAAAAAATAGCGTACGCTCCTCGCTTGTTTAATATTTATTACATTATAATTAAATAAAAATTTTAAAATATTCTTTAGTCGAATGTTATATAACCTATGTATCATTATTATATTTAATAAGATGATATGTATGGTATAATATAATATAAAATAATATAATATAATATAATATAATATAATATAATATAATATAATATAATATAATATAATATAATATAATATAATATAATATAATATAATATAATTATATTATAGTATAAATATAATGAAATTAAAGAAATCGGTGGCCTAGCAACTCGACTGTCGGTCGGCTTGCTGCACAGGTTCAAAACAATCTTATGCGCAACAGATAATAAAATATTATTAAAATATTTTTATGAAATAAGGTAAATTATAAAATTATAATAATATAAATTTTCTTTAAAAAAATCACAATCATAAGCGGAAATAGATAACATTAAAAGAATTGCTTAAAATATATTTTAGCTTTAAAAATTTAATAATATGAAATACCATTAATTATAATTATGTATTTAATAATATTAATTATTTTATTATTTTTTAATCTTTTAATTACTTTTTAAATATAGCTATATTAATATTATAATTTATTAGTTATTAGCTATAAAATTTTATGTTTCAGAATTAATTTACGTAGATACTTTTTATAATTTATTTGATCTGTGAATTGAAAATTTATTGATTTCAAATAAAGGATCCAGGTTTTGTATTTGTAAAATCCATAGCTGGCAATGGTGGGTAATTTTTCTATAGCTCAATTCACTCTGGTGATATCCAAGTTTTTATATATTATATCAAAAATCGTTAAAAAAAAAATTTGTATCTGTAAAATTGACAGAGTTTGATATTCCAAACATTAACAAAAAATAAAAATATTTTTCTTACGAATTTTATTTTGCCTTATTTTCTTCATGGGTTTAATATTAGAGAATTGATTATTTTCCAAATTTTCTCCCAGTATTTTTTCCATGTGTTACTGGAATTTTCCCATATTTTTGGGGAACTCCCTGATTGTCTAAATCCACTCTGTTTTTCTAACTTGTAATTAACTATTATTTTGTAGATATCAAACACAGCGATGATAATTCCAACGTTTCATTCTACGATTACAATGCCAGCAATCCCATATTTGGAACAAGTAAGAAATTTCTAAAAAGCAAAATGAAAAACTACATCTGCACATTTATTATTTTAGGATGAATTATTACAGCAGATAACAGACACACAAGAACAAAACTTAAAGGATTTTTCCGGAATTGGAATAAATCTTGTTGATTATGCCACCAATTACCTGAAAAACAAAGGTAAGCTTTTAGGCTCTTAAACACATGCAATAAATACTTTCAGTAATTTCTTCACAGAAAAATTTAATTTGGGAGAGAAAAATGTTCAAGGAATAATCGAGAAAGAAATTCCAAAGCAAATCAATGAATTGGTTACATCAACGAATAATGTGATACGCAGTCTTCAGACATCTCTATCACCACAGCCTACTATTACAATAACAGACGTCAAATCTCAAGATTCCAATGAATCAAAAAAATCCGATTCTGATTCAGTTTCTCATTTAGTTAACTTTAAAGGCCACTTGGATACAATTACAAATACTTTAAATCAATTAGCTGGACATGTCAATAAAATTAATCAAGAGAAGCAAAACTCAGAAAAATCTACAAGCTCTTCTGAAAGTGGACTTGTATCTGCATCTCTTCAACTTCCACCCAGCAAATCTGAAAACACTTCTACTACTTCAACATCTTCACAAAATTTAGAAGAAGAAAAACTGTTTGATTTCTCTACTTTGTCACATCCAGGTTTTGCTCAAGTTGGTGAACATTTGAACAAAATTACAGATAAAATAAACCATTTAGTTAGACAAAGCAATTTAAATTCCCAATCACAGAAAGATGCAGCTACACCTACAGCTCCTCCAAAAGAAGACACCCCAAATCCACTTTCAAATTTAGCAAAAGTTGGAGCTCATTTAAATGAGCTCAGTAAAAACGTCGAAAACTTAGTCAAAAATCCAAATTTATTAGAGACAATAAAATCAGGAAATGAAGGTTTGCCCATATCAATTAACAAGTTGGGTGACCATCTAACTGAACTTACCGAAAGCATCGGGAAAACGGTTATTAAAGCAGAAGATTTGCAACAACTTCCAGCACCACATCCGCTTGATAAAGTACATGATCATTTGAATGAGATTAAAGATAACATCAAAAATTTAACAGAACACGTTAATAAAATAAATGAACCTAAGGTTAATGAAGAACCACGAAAAGAAGAATCTAGCACGAAACCTTCTCCAATTCCAGATAAGCACTTGGAGAAAGTTGAGAATCATTTAACAGACTTAAAGCAAAAGCTTGTTGAACTAACTAATAAAGTACAAGCAATAAATCAGCCTCAATCCGCATCTTTACAAATAAAAATGGAAGATAGCAAAAAACCATCGTACCAGTTCATATCAAAGCAGATAATTTTCTACAATCCTAAAGATCAAGCACTAAAAATAAAAATTTTTGATGATCCACTCAATAAAGTAGTAGATCATGTAACGGAGCTACACAACAAAATTGATAAATTAGTGGAACGTGTAAAAGATATTTCAAACAATAAAAACAAAAGTGATGAAAACGTAAATAAGGTGACGACACCAAGTGTCGAGGATTTATCTTCAAAAGGCGCAGAAGATGAAAAGCAATCTAACGATCATGTAAAGGATATGCACAAAACACTTCTTGAATTTCTTAACAAAACTAAGAAACCTGAAGAACTTACATCTGAAAAGAAAACAAAAGATGTTCCTGAAGCACAGAAGAAACCTGAAGAGCCAGTGAATGAACTGACTAATAAGATTCTAAAGGATTTAAACGAAAACCTTGGTAAACTGGGTAATAAAAATAAACAGCCAGAGCAAAAAGATGAACCAATGAATAAGGTTGCTGAACATGTAAAGGAATTACACGACCAGATTGTTGAGCTAGTTGATAAAACCAAGAAACCCGAAGAAGTTAAGTCCGAAGTGAAAAAAGATGAATCATTAAATAAGGTTGCTGAACATGTAAAAGATTTACATGCAAAAATTTCTGAGCTAGCTAATCAAACTAAGAAACCAGAAGAAGCTAAGTCCGAAGAGAAGAAAGAAGAAGTTAGAAACGTTGAGCCGATAAGCAAAGTTGCCGAACATGTAAAGGAATTACACGAAAATATTGTCGAATTAGCAAATAATGCCAAGAAACCCGACGAAGCTAAGCCTGAAGAAAAAAAAGAAGAACCTAAACCTGATGAACCAATAAATAAGGTTGCAGAACATGTAAAGGATTTACATACAAAGATTCTTGAGCTGGTGGATCAAACAAAGAAACCTGAAGAAGCTAAAGCTAAAAAAAAGGAGGAAGTTAATATCGACAAGCCAATAAACAAGGTCGCCGAACATATAAAAGATTTGCACTCGAAAATCGTTGAGATAGCTGAAGAAACCCAAAAATCTCAAGTAACTGAGCCTAAAGAGAAAAAAGAAGAAGTTAAAGCTATTGATGAGCCCCTAAATAAAGTTGCTGAACATGTAAAAGATTTACACGCTCAGATTATTAAGATAGCTGATAACATCAAAAAACCCGAGGAAGTTAAGCCTGAAGTGCAAACTGATGAACCACTAAGCAAGGTTGCTGAACATGTAAAGGATTTACACGCAAAAATTGTTGACGTAGCTAATCAAATAATAAAACCCGAAGAAGTTAAGTCTAAAGAGAAAAAACAAGAAGTTAAAATCATTGAACCGATAAGCAAAGTTGCCGAACATGTGAAGGAATTACATGAAAAAATTGTTGAGCTAGCTGATAAAACTAAGAAACCCGAAGAACTCAAGGTTGAAGTGAAAAAAGATGAAGTTAAAATTGATGAACCACTAAACAAGGTTGCCGAACATGTAAAGGAATTACACGCAAAAATTTCTGATTTAGCTAATCAAACTAAGAAACCAGAAGAAGCTAAACCTGAAGAGAAGAAAGAAGAAGTTAAAATTAATGAACCGATAAACAAAGTTGCGGAACACGTAAAGGATTTACACGACAAAATTGTTGAGCTAGCTAATCAAACTAAAAAACCTGAAGAGGCTAAACCTGAAGAGAAGAAAGAGGAAGTTAAAATTGTTGAACCAATAGACAAAGTTACCGAACATATAAAGGAATTACATGAAAAGATTGTTGAGCTAGCTGATAAGACGAAGAAACCCGATGAACTCAAGATTGAAGTGAAAAAAGATGAAGTCAAAATTGTTGAACCACTAAACAAGGTTGCTGAACATGTAAAGGAATTACACGCAAAAATTTCTGACCTAGCTAATCAAAGTAAAAAGCCAGAAGAAGCTAAACCTGAAGAGAAAAAAGAGGAATTTAAAATCAATGAACCGATAAACAAAGTTGCAGAACACATAAAGGATTTACACGAAAAAATTGTTGAACTAGCTAATCAAACTAAGGAAGTTCAAGAAGCTAAACCTGAAGAGAAGAAAGAGGAAGTTAAAATTGTTGAACCGATAAACAAAGTTGCCGAACATATAAAGGAATTACATGAAAAGATTGTTGAGCTAGCTGATAAGACGAAGAAACCCGATGAACTCAAGGTTGAAGTGAAAAAAGATGAAGTCAAAATTGATGAACCACTAAACAAGGTTGCCGAACATGTAAAAGAATTACACGCAAAAATTTCTGACCTAGCTAATCAAACTAAAAAGCCAGAAGAAGCTAAGCCTCAAGAGAAGAAAGAGGAAGTTAAAATCAATGAACCGATAAACAAAGTTGCAGAACACGTAAAAGAATTACATGAAAAAATTGTTGAGCTAGCTAATCAAACTAAGGAAGTTAAAGAAGCTCAACCTGAAGAGAAGAAAGAGGAAGTTAAAATTGTTGAACCGATAAACAAAGTTGCCGAACAGATAAAGGAATTACATGAAAAGATCGTTGAGCTAGCTGATAAGACGAAGAAACCCGATGAACTCAAGGTTGAAGTGAAAAAAGATGAAGTCAAAATTGATGAACCACTAAACAAAGTTGCTGAACATGTAAAAGAATTACACGCAAAAATTTCTGACCTAGCTAATCAAATTAAGAAGCCAGAAGAAGCAAAACCTGAAGAAAAAAAAGAGGAAGTTAAAATTAATGAACCGATAAACAAAGTTGCAGAACACGTAAAGGAATTACATGAAAAAATTATTGAGCTAGCTAATCAAACTAAGGAAGTTAAAGAAGCTAAACCTGAAGAGAAGAAAGAAGAAGCTAAAATTGTTGAACCGATAAACAAAGTTGCCGAACATATAAAGGAATTACATGAAAAGATTGTTGAGCTAGCTGATAAGACGAAGAAACCCGAAGACGTCAAGCTTGAAGTGAAAAAAGAGGAAGTCAAAATTGTTGAACCACTAAACAAAGTTGCTGAACATGTAAAAGAATTACACGCAAAAATTTCTGACCTAGCTAATCAATCTAAGAAGCCCGAAGAGGTTAAACCTGAAGAGAAGAAGGAAGAAGTTAAAATCGATGAACCTTTAAGCAAGGTTGCCGACCATTTAAAAGATTTACATGTAAAAATTGCCGAGTTAGCTGATCAAACTAAGAAGCCCAAAGAGGTTAAACCTGAAGAGAAAAAAGAAGTTAAAATCGATGAACCGATAAATAAAGTTGCCAAACATGTAAAGAAATTACACGAAAAAATTGTTGAGCTAGCTAATCAAACTAAGATACTCGAAAAAGCTAAACCTGAAGAAAAAAAAGAAGAAATTAAGAAGAATGAACCCCTAAGCAAAGTTGCTGACCATTTAAAGGAATTACACGATCAAATTACCGAGCTAACTAACCAAACTAAGAAACCTGAAGAAGCTAAACCAAAAGAGAAAAAAGAGGAAGCTAAAATCGTTGAACCGATAAACAAAGTTGCCGAACATGTACAGGAATTACATGCAAAAATTGCTGAATTAGTTAATCAAACTAAGAAGCCCGAAGAGAAGAAACAGGAAGTTGCAAATGTTAAACCAATTGACAAAGTTGCTGAGCATGTAAAGGATTTACACACGAAGATTGTAGAGCTAGTAAATCAAACAAAGAAACCCGAAGAAAAAGAAGAAGAGGTTAAAAGCGATGATCCACTAGCCAAAGTTGCGGAACATATAAAGGATGTACACGCCAAGATTTCTGAGCTATCTAATCAAATAACTAAGCCTGAAGAAAAAAAGGTGGAAATAGGAACAGATGAACCTTTAAATAAAGTTGTCGATCATATCAAGGATTTACACGCAAATATTGTTAAGCTAGTGAATCAGTCAAATAAACCCGAAGATGCTGAAGTAGTAAAGAAACAAGATGAAGTTAAAAATGAAGAACCTTTAAATAAGGTTACTGATCATTTAAAAGATTTACACGCAAATATTGTTGAGTTAGTTCGGCAAAGAGAGAAATCTGAACAAGCTAAAATTGATCAAGATCAAATTAAAACTGTTGATCCAATAAGTAAGGTCGCTAAACATATTAAAGAATTACACGAAAAAGTTGTAGATATTGCCAATCAAACAAAGAAACCGAATGAAGATAAACATGATGAAAAAGTAGAAAAAACTTGTACCACTTGTCGAAAAATTGTTGCACCACTAAGTAAAGTTGCGGAGCATATCAATGACGTACATTCAAAGGTTGTCGAATTGGTTGATCAAACAAAGAATAAGGTTGGAGAACATATAAATAATTTACATCAACAGGTGGCTGAAGTAATTAATGAATTAAAAGAAACCCAAGAAGTTAACCCTGAGAAGAAATCCGACAATGTTTTAAAAGAACCATTAAATAAAGTTGTTCAACATGTAAAAGATTTACAAGAAAAGGTTGCTAACTTAGTCAATGAACTAAAGAACCCTGAAGAGAATATTGATGACATTACAACAGGAAAAGCTAAATCGGATAATCCATTAGACAAAGTTGCGGATCATTTCAACGATTTACATGCAAAAGTTGTTGAAATAGTTAATCAATTGAAAATACACCAGGTGAAGAAAGAAGAAGTTAAAATCGAAACACCACTTAACCAAGTTGTCGAACACGTCAAAGATTTACATGAGAAAGTTGTTAATTTAGTCAACGAAATAAAGAAACCCGAAGAGAAAAAAGGAGATGTTAAAATTGAAACACCACTAAATAAAGTTGTTGAACATGTCAAAGATTTACAAGAAAAAGTTGTTAATCTAGTCAATGAAATAAAGAAACCCGAAGAGAAAAAAGAAGAAATTAAAATTGAAACACCACTTAACAAAGTTGTTGAACATGTAAAAGATTTACATGAGAAAGTCGTTAACTTAGTCAATGAAATAAAGAAACCCGAAGAGAAAAAAGAAGATGTTAAAATTGAAACACCACTTAACAAAGTTGTTGAACATGTCAAAGATTTACAAGAAAAAGTGGTTAATTTAGTCAATGAAATAAAGAAACCCGAAGAGAAAAAAGAAGAAGTTAAAATTGAAACACCACTTAACAAAGTTGTCGAACATGTCAAAGATTTACAAGAAAAAGTTGTTAATTTAGTCAATGAAATAAAGAAACCCGAAGAGAAAAAGGAAGATGTTAAAGTTGAAACACCACTAAGCAAAGTTGTCGAACATGTTAAAGATTTACAAGAAAAAGTTGTTAATTTAGTCAATGAAATAAAGAAACCAGAAGAGAAAAAAGAAGAAGTTAAAACTGAAACACCACTTAACAAAGTTGTCGAACATGTTAAAGACTTACAAGAGAAAGTTGTTAATTTAGTCAATGAAATAAAGAAACCCGATGAGAAAAAAGAAGATGTTAAAATTGAAACACCATTGAACAAAGTTGTCGAACATGTTAAGGATTTACAAGAAAAAGTTGTTAATTTAGTCAATGAAATAAAGAAACCAGAAAAGAAAAAAGAAGAAGTTAAAATTGAAACACCACTAAACAAAGTTGTCGAACATGTCAAAGATTTACATGAGAAAGTCGTTAACTTGGTCAATGAAATAAAGAAACCCGAAGAGAAAATTGAAGATGTTAAGATTGAAACACCACTTAACAAAGTTGTCGAACATGTTAAAGATTTACAAGAAAAAGTTGTTAATTTAGTCAATGAAATAAAGAAACCAGAAGAGAAAAAAGAAGTAGTTAAAACTGAAACACCACTTAACAAAGTTGTCGAACATGTCAAAGATTTACAAGAAAAAGTTGTTAATTTAGTCAATGAAATGAAGAAACCCGAAGAGAAAAAAGAAGAAATTAAAATTGAAACACCACTTAACAAAGTTGTCGAACATGTCAATGATTTACAAGAAAAAGTTGTTAATTTAGTCAATGAAATAAAGAAACCAGAAGAGAAAAAAGAAGAAGATAAAATTGAAACACCACTAAACAAAGTTGTCGAACATGTCAAAGATTTACATGAGAAAGTCGTTAACTTGGTCAATGAAATAAAGAAACCCGAAGAGAAAATTGAAGATGTTAAGATTGAAACACCACTTAACAAAGTTGTCAAACATGTTAAAGATTTACAAGAAAAAGTTGTTAATTTAGTCAATGAAATAAAGAAACCAGAAGAGAAAAAAGAAGAAGTTCAAATTGAAACACCACTAAACAAAGTTGTCGAACATGTTAAAGATTTACATGAGAAAGTTGCAAATTTAGTCAATGAAATCAAGAAACCCGAAGAGAAAAAAGAAGAAATTAAAATTGAAACACCACTTAACAAAGTTGTCGAACATGTCAAAGATTTACAAGAAAAAGTTGTTAATTTAGTCAATGAAATGAAGAAACCCGAAGAGAAAAAAGAAGAAGTTAAAATTGAAACACCACTTAACAAAGTTGTCGAACATGTTAAAGATTTACATGAGAAAGTTGCAAATTTAGTCAATGAAATCAAGAAACCCGAAGAGAAAAAAGAAGAAATTAAAATTGAAACACCACTTAACAAAGTTGTCGAACATGTCAAAGATTTACAAGAAAAAGTTGTTAATTTAGTCAATGAAATGAAGAAACCCGAAGAGAAAAAAGAAGAAATTAAAATTGAAACACCACTTAACAAAGTTATCGAACATGTTAAAGATCTTAAAGAAAAAGTTGTAAACTTAGTTAATGAAATAAAGAAACCCGAAGGGAAAAAAGATGAAATCACAACAGAAAAAACTAAATCTGAAGAACCGTTAAACAAAGTTACCGATCATATAAACGATTTACATGACAAGGTTGTTGAAATAGTTAATCAATTGAAGAAACCCGAAGAGAAAAAAGAAGAAGTTAAAATCGTAGAACCATTAAACAAAGTTGTCGAACATGTTAAAGATCTACAAGAAAAAGTTGTGAACTTGGTTAATGAAATAAAGAAACCCGAAGAGAAGAAAGATGAAATCACTACAGAAAAACCTAAATCCGAAGAGCCGTTAAACAAAGTTACCGATCATATAAACGATTTACATGACAAGGTTGTTGAAATAGTTAATCAACTGAAGAAACCCGAAGAGAAAAAAGAAGATGTTAAAATCGTAGAACCATTAAACAAAGTTGTCGAACATGTTAAAGATCTTCAAGAAAAAGTTGTGAACTTAGTTAATGAAATAAAGAAACCCGAAGGGAAGAAAGATGAAATCACAACAGAAAAACCTAAATCTGAAGAACCGTTAAACAAAGTTACCGATCATATAAACGATTTACATGACAAGGTTGTTGAAATAGTTAATCAACTGAAGAAACCCGAAGAGAAAAAAGAAGAAGTTAAAATCGTAGAACCATTAAACAAAGTTGTCGAACATGTTAAAGATCTTCAAGAAAAAGTTGTGAACTTAGTTAATGAAATAAAGAAACCCGAAGGGAAGAAAGATGAAATCACAACAGAAAAACCTAAATCTGAAGAACCGTTAAACAAAGTTACCGATCATATAAACGATTTACATGACAAGGTTGTTGAAATAGTTAATCAACTGAAGAAACCCGAA
This sequence comes from Rhagonycha fulva, assembly GCA_905340355.1. Lineage (NCBI taxonomy): Eukaryota > Metazoa > Arthropoda > Insecta > Coleoptera > Cantharidae > Rhagonycha > Rhagonycha fulva. Next base: position 46,766,288 of record HG996556.1, read on the forward strand.
GAGAAAAAAGAAGAAGTTAAAATCGTAGAACCATTAAACAAAGTTGTCGAACATGTTAAAGATCTTCAAGAAAAAGTTGTGAACTTAGTTAATGAAATAAAGAAACCCGAAGGGAAGAAAGATGAAATCACAACAGAAAAACCTAAATCTGAAGAACCGTTAAACAAAGTTACCGATCATATAAACGATTTACATGACAAGGTTGTTGAAATAGTTAATCAACTGAAGAAACCCGAAGAGAAAAAAGAAGAAGTTAAAATCGTAGAACCATTAAACAAAGTTGTCGAACATGTTAAAGATCTTCAAGAAAAAGTTGTGAACTTAGTTAATGAAATAAAGAAACCCGAAGGGAAGAAAGATGAAATCACAACAGAAAAACCTAAATCTGAAGAACCGTTAAACAAAGTTACCGATCATATAAACGATTTACATGACAAGGTTGTTGAAATAGTTAATCAACTGAAGAAACCCGAAGAGAAAAAAGAAGAAGTTAAAATCGTAGAACCATTAAACAAAGTTGTCGAACATGTTAAAGATCTTCAAGAAAAAGTTGTGAACTTAGTTAATGAAATAAAGAAACCCGAAGGGAAGAAAGATGAAATCACAACAGAAAAACCTAAATCTGAAGAACCGTTAAACAAAGTTACCGATCATATAAACGATTTACATGACAAGGTTGTTGAAATAGTTAATCAACTGAAGAAACCCGAAGAGAAAAAAGAAGAAGTTAAAATCGTAGAACCATTAAACAAAGTTGTCGAACATGTTAAAGATCTTCAAGAAAAAGTTGTGAACTTAGTTAATGAAATAAAGAAACCCGAAGGGAAGAAAGATGAAATCACAACAGAAAAACCTAAATCTGAAGAACCGTTAAACAAAGTTACCGATCATATAAACGATTTACATGACAAGGTTGTTGAAATAGTTAATCAACTGAAGAAACCCGAAGAGAAAAAAGAAGAAGTTAAAATCGTAGAACCATTAAACAAAGTTGTCGAACATGTTAAAGATCTTCAAGAAAAAGTTGTGAACTTAGTTAATGAAATAAAGAAACCCGAAGGGAAGAAAGATGAAATCACAACAGAAAAACCTAAATCTGAAGAACCGTTAAACAAAGTTACCGATCATATAAACGATTTACATAACAAGGTTGTTGAAATTGTTAATCAACTGAAGAAACCCGAAGAGAAAAAAGAAGAAGTTAAAATCGTAGAACCATTAAACAAAGTTGTCGAACATGTTAAAGATCTTCAAGAAAAAGTTGTGAACTTAGTTAATGAAATAAAGAAACCCGAAGGGAAGAAAGATGAAATCACAACAGAAAAACCTAAATCTGAAGAACCGTTAAACAAAGTTACCGATCATATAAACGATTTACATGACAAGGTTGTTGAAATAGTTAATCAACTGAAGAAACCCGAAGAGAAAAAAGAAGAAGTTAAAATCGTAGAACCATTAAACAAAGTTGTCGAACATGTTAAAGATCTTCAAGAAAAAGTTGTGAACTTAGTTAATGAAATAAAGAAACCCGAAGGGAAGAAAGATGAAATCACAACAGAAAAACCTAAATCTGAAGAACCGTTAAACAAAGTTACCGATCATATAAACGATTTACATAACAAGGTTGTTGAAATTGTTAATCAACTGAAGAAACCCGAAGAGAAAAAAGAAGAAGTTAAAATCGTAGAACCATTAAACAAAGTTGTCGAACATGTTAAAGATCTTAAAAAAAAAGTTGTGAACTTAGTTAACGAAATAAAGAAACCCGAAGAGAAGAAAGATGAAATCACTACAGAAAAACATAAATCTGAAGAATCGTTAAACAAAGTTACCGATCATATAAACGATTTACATGACAAGGTTGTTGAAATAGTTAATCAATTGAAGAAACCCGAAGAGAAAAAAGAAGAAGTTAAAATCGTAGAACCATTAAACAAAGTTGTCGAACATGTTAAAGATCTTAAAAAAAAAGTTGTGAACTTAGTTAACGAAATAAAGAAACCCGAAGGGAAGAAAGATGAAATCACAACAGAAAAACCTAAATCTGAAGAACCGTTAAACAAAGTTACCGATCATATAAACGATTTACATGACAAGGTTGTTGAAATTGTTAATCAATTGAAGAAACCCGAAGAGAAGAAAGAAGAAGTTAAAATCGTAGAACCATTAAACAAAGTTGTCGAACATGTTAAAGATCTTCAAGAAAAAGTTGTGAACTTAGTTAATGAAATAAAAAAACCCGAAGGGAAAAAAGATGAAATCACAACAGAAAAACCTAATACTGAAGAACCGTTAAACAAAGTTACCGATCATATAAACGATTTACATGACAAGGTTGTTGATATTGTTAATCAATTGAAAAAACCTCAAGAAGGTCAAGGTGAGGTGATGAAAGAAGTAGTTCAAATCGTAACCCCGTTAAACCAAGTTGTCGAACATGTTAAGGTTCTACAAGGGAAAGTTGTTAACTTAGTCAATGAAATAAAGAAACCCGAAGTAAACAAATATGATATTACCACAGAACAAGTTAAATCTGAAGAACCATTAAACAAAGTTACCGATCATATAAACGATTTCCATAACAGGGTTGTTGAAATTGTTAATCAATTAAAGAAACCTCAAGAAGTTCAAAGTGAGGTGAAGACAGAAGAAGTTAAAATTGTAGCACCGTTAAACAAAGTTGTCGAACATGTTAAGAATTTACAAATGAAAGTTGTTAACTTAGTCAATGAAATAAAGAAACCCGAAGTAAACAAATATGATATTACTAAAGAACAAGTTAAATCTGGACAACCTTTAAACAAAGTTACCGATCATATAAACGATTTCCATGACAAGGTTGTTGAAATTGTTAATCAGTTAAAAAAACCTCAAGAAGGTCAAGGTGAGGTGATGAAAGAAGTAGTTCAAATCGTATCCCCGTTAAACCAAGTAGTCGAACATGTTAAGGCTCTACAAGGGAAAGTTGTTAACTTAGTCAATGAAATAAAGAAACCCGAAGTAAACAAATATGATATTACCACAGAACAAGTTAAATCTGGACAACCTTTAAACAAAGTTACCGATCATATAAACGATTTCCATGACAAGGTTGTTGAAATTGTTAATCAGTTAAAAAAACCTCAAGAAGTTCAAGGTGAGGTGAAGAAAGAAGTAGTTCAAATCGTAACACCATTAAACCAAGTAGTCGAACATGTTAAGGTTCTACAAGGGAAAGTTGTTAACTTAGTCAGTGAAATAAAGAAACCCGATGTAAACAAATTTGACATTACCACAGAAAAAGTTAAATCTGAAGAACCATTAAACAAAGTTACCGATCATATAAACGATTTCCATGACAAGGTTGTTGAAATTGTAAATCAGTTAAAAAAACCTCAAGAAGTTCAAGGTGAGGTGAAGAAAGAAGTAGTTCAAATCGTAACACCATTAAACCAAGTAGTCGAACATGTTAAGGTTCTACAAGGGAAAGTTGTTAACTTAGTCAATGAAATAAAGAAACCCGAAGTAAACAAATATGATATTACCACAGAACAAGTTAAATCTGGACAACCTTTAAACAAAGTTACCGATCATATAAACGATTTCCATGACAAGGTTGTTGAAATTGTTAATCAGTTAAAAAAACCTCAAGAAGTTCAAGGTGAGGTGAAGAAAGAAGTAGTTCAAATCGTAACACCATTAAACCAAGTAGTCGAACATGTTAAGGTTCTACAAGGGAAAGTTGTTAACTTAGTCAATGAAATAAAGAAACCCGAAGTAAACAAATATGATATTACCACAGAACAAGTTAAATCTGGACAACCTTTAAACAAAGTTACCGATCATATAAACGATTTCCATGACAAGGTTGTTGAAATTGTTAATCAGTTAAAAAAACCTCAAGAAGTTCAAGGTGAGGTGAAGAAAGAAGTAGTTCAAATCGTAACACCATTAAACCAAGTAGTCGAACATGTTAAGGTTCTACAAGGGAAAGTTGTTAACTTAGTCAATGAAATAAAGAAACCCGAAGTAAACAAATATGATATTACCACAGAACAAGTTAAATCTGGACAACCTTTAAACAAAGTTACCGATCATATAAACGATTTCCATGACAAGGTTGTTGAAATTGTTAATCAGTTAAAAAAACCTCAAGAAGTTCAAGGTGAGGTGAAGAAAGAAGTAGTTCAAATCGTAACACCATTAAACCAAGTAGTCGAACATGTTAAGGTTCTACAAGGGAAAGTTGTTAACTTAGTCAATGAAATAAAGAAACCCGAAGTAAACAAATATGATATTACCACAGAACAAGTTAAATCTGGACAACCTTTAAACAAAGTTACCGATCATATAAACGATTTCCATGACAAGGTTGTTGAAATTGTTAATCAGTTAAAAAAACCTCAAGAAGGTCAAGGTGAGGTGATGAAAGAAGTAGTTCAAATCGTATCCCCGTTAAACCAAGTTGTCGAACATGTTAAGGTTCTACAAGGGAAAGTTGTTAACTTAGTCAGTGAAATAAAGAAACCCGATGTAAACAAATTTGACATTACCACAGAAAAAGTTAAATCTGAAGAACCATTAAACAAAGTTACCGATCATATAAACGATTTCCATAACAAGGTTGTTGAAATTGTTAATCAATTAAAGAAACCTCAAGAAGTTCAAAGTGAGGTGAAGACAGAAGAAGTTAAAATTGTAGCACCGTTAAACAAAGTTGTCGAACATGTTAAGAATTTACAAATGAAAGTTGTTAACTTAGTCAATGAAATAAAGAAACCTGAAGTAAACAAATATGATATTACCACAGAACAAGTTAAATCTGGACAACCTTTAAACAAAGTTACCGATCATATAAACGATTTCCATGACAAGGTTGTTGAAATTGTTAATCAGTTAAAAAAACCTCAAGAAGGTCAAGGTGAGGTGATGAAAGAAGTAGTTCAAATCGTAACCCCGTTAAACCAAGTTGTCGAACATGTTAAGGTTCTACAAGGGAAAGTTGTTAACTTAGTCAATGAAATAAAGAAACCCGAAGTAAACAAATATGATATTACCACAGAACAAGTTAAATCTGAAGAACCATTAAACAAAGTTACCGATCATATAAACGATTTCCATGACAAGGTTGTTGAAATTGTTAATCAGTTAAAAAAACCTCAAGAAGGTCAAGGTGAGGTGATGAAAGAAGTAGTTCAAATCGTAACCCCGTTAAACCAAGTTGTCGAACATGTTAAGGTTCTACAAGGGAAAGTTGTTAACTTAGTCAATGAAATAAAGAAACCCGAAGTAAACAAATATGATATTACCACAGAACAAGTTAAATCTGAAGAACCATTAAACAAAGTTACCGATCATATAAACGATTTCCATGACAAGGTTGTTGAAATTGTTAATCAATTGAAAAAACCTCAACAAGTTCAAGGAGAGGTGGAAAAAGAAGAAGTTAAAATCGTTGCACCATTAAACAAAGTTGTCGAACATGTTACAAATCTACAAGAAAAAGTTGTGAACTTAGTTAACGAAATAAAGAAACCTGAAGAAAAGAAAGATAATATTACCACCGAAAGAACTAAATCCGAAGAACCATTGAACAAAGTTGTCGAACATGTTAATGATTTACATTCAAAAATTGTAGAGATTGTTAATGAATTAAAGAAACCCGATGGTATTAAGGAAGAAGAAATTGTAACCGAAAAAGATTTGGTTAAGAAAGAAGTTGTGGCAGAGAATCAGAATCCTGAAAATGAAATCACTAACAATGCTCAGCAAGTTGACAATGAAAAATCAAATGTTTCTGTTGAAGGCAAAATTGAATTACAAAATGAAGTGTCAATTTGTGAACCAAAAATAGAGGATAAAGAAGAATTGGTTCCAGTAGATCCAAAATCAGAAGATAATAAAGAAGTTAACGAGGTACAGCAAGAGCAAGAATCCATTAATTCGTCTAATACAGAAACTATAAATTCAACAACTTCGAGTTTATCCCAAATTGAAACTCAGGTTGTTGGAATTAACAATGAAGGTATTCAACAAGCGAAACAGAAAGATGATGGTCAAGTTGTATCCAAAGTAGAAAATATAGACGAAGTTATAGTCGAATCTAACGGTGTACCATCGGCTCAAGTGGTGGTTGTTGATAATAATAAACCGACGCAAGAAACTATTGTTGTTGATGTTAACCAGGAGAACCCATCACCCGTAGAAGTGGTGTCTGTCAATCGAGTTGATCCCTTACCTGTAAGTGTAGTAACTGTAGAAAAAGTAAACCCCCTACTAGTAGAAGTAGTTACCGTTAATCGCGTGGAACCATCATCAGTAAATGTAGTATCTGTCAACCAAGTAGTACCACCGGTGTCGGTAACATCTATTAATAGCGTAGAGCCGTCTTCAGTTGTATCAACTAGTGAACAAATAAGACCATCTCAAGTAGAAGTGGTGTCCGTTAATCAGATTGAACCTTCAATAAATGTATCATCCCAACAGCAGACAGGCTCATCTCACCGAGAAGTTGTGTCATCTGGTGGGAACGTCAAACCATCTCACGTAGAAGTGGTGTCTGTTAATCGGGTTGAACCTTCAATAAATGTATCATCCCAACAGCAGACAGGCTCATCTCACCGAGAAGTCGTGTCATCTGGTGAGAACGTCAGACCATCTCACGTAGAAGTGGTGTCTGTTAATCGGGTTGAACCATCAATAAATGTATCATCCCAACAGCAGACAGGCTTATCTCACCGAGAAGTTGTGTCATCTGGTGAGAACGTCAGACCATCTCACGTAGAAGTGGTGTCTGTTAATCGGGTTGAACCTTCAATAAATGTATCATCCCAACAGCAGACAGGCTCATCTCACCGAGAAGTCGTGTCATCTGGTGAGAACGTCAGACCATCTCACGTAGAAGTGGTGTCTGTTAATCGGATTGAACCATCAACAAATGTATCATCTCAACAGCATACAGGCCTATCTCATGGAGAAGTAGTGTCATCTGGTGGGAATGTCAGACCATCTCACGTAGAAGTGGTGTCTGTTAATCGGATTGAACCATCGATAAATGTATCATCTCAACAGCATACCGGCTCATCTCACCGAGAAGTCGTGTCGTCTAGTCAGAACGTCAGACCATCTCACAAAGAAGTGGTGTCGGTTAATCGGATTGAACCATCGATACACGTATCATCTCCACAGCACACAGGCTTATCTCATGGAGAAGTTGTGTCATCTGGTGAGAACGTCAGACCATCTCACGTAGAAGTGGTATCCGTTAATCGGATAGGATCACCAACGATTGTATCACCTGCTCACCATACAGCACCTCCGCCAGTACGAAATGTGTCGCACGTTCAGTACGTGGAACCACCACCAGTAAGAAATGTCCAAAATAAAGGTAAAAATGTAGTTTCTAATCGAGGGATAAAGGGAAGTGATAATGAAAGCTTGGAGAGTAGATCGAATATTGGTGCTCAATTTTTAAGAAAACAAGCAAGGTTAGAACAAATAGAGAATCAAAATTTGAAGTCAATAAATACTTTAAATGAGTCTGTTGGTACAATACAACAACAATTAGAAAGTTTGATCCAGCTTATTTCGAATCCCACTTTAATGGCTAATTATTCAAGAGCTATGACCGATGTGATTGAAGTTGAGGATGATGATGACGAGGAAGTTGATTTAGAGTTTAGATATTAATTTGTATAAAACGGGCAATATTCAATACACTAGAGTTTCTTACTGCCTTGTATGGTAGTATATATTATCCTATTATAGTATAACCAGCAGTGTGGTGTTAAGCATATACTGGCAGGCTAGGAAGCGGAAAACCGCAGTTCTATTCCTAGTCGCGCCACATACACTGCTGGGAAATCGGAGGTAGTACAATGGGCCCGGTTTAGAGGCCTAAGTGCGTGCGAGCTTGTCTTGCCCTCCACAATAAAATCCAAATCCAAATCCTATTATAGTATATACTAACCTACAATGCATGAAGTATATGCTATAATAGGATAGCATATACTTTGAATAAGTAGTAGAAATAAAGTAAAAACTATAGTACTTTAAATTAATGCAATTTCTGTGTTTAATTAAAAATTAATAAATTTGTGTTGTTTTTTCAATTTTTCTATCATTTCAACTAGTATTAAATTAGACATCTTTTAAATAAGTTAAATTACATTCTTTTTATTTCAGGTTGGAATCTTTTCTGAACATCCTATTAATAATTCGAAAAAACAGTTGAAATTCTACGATACAATTTATGAATTGTGTGCCACTTCTCCTCGTTTTACTCTATAGTCTTTTATGACTGCGGTACCTATACATATAAAATATTTTAGTGCTACATAATCCTGATGTTCGTAACAATAAATGGCACAAGTGGCCCTACAAATGAAAATTTTTTTTATTAAATTCCTTTTCCTTATATAAATATATATGTTTTTTCGTAAAAATTACAAAAATTTTGGAATTTTAATATATAAATGATACATCAGGTAGCTATAGTTTTACATGGAAAAGCCAAGTTTCCGGTACGATATCGAACGTAGTAAGAACTTCATTCAGACCGTTTCTTCTTCGAACTTAATATCAAAGTGAGATATTTTTAGAAAAGCGTTCTAAAAATAGAAGTATATGTTAAAAGCTTATGTTAAACTGTAGGTCCCCTATGTTTATGATAACACATTGCACTGACTGTGTTATAGAAAAAAAAAAAGATTAAGAAGGTGTCAATTATCATGAAAATGAAATTCCCTTTCTTTTCCATGGATGTCCTAGCATAAGTTTTGGAAATCTTTAAAAATATCTATAAAAAGTTGATATAAAACAGGTATATAGATAGCTAATGGTAACTACATCAGCAACTCATGGTAGGTACATTATAAGGCCCTCGTTGATTGGCACATTCGCTAATTAAAAATGTGGCATATCTCAAGAATTCGGCATTTAATCCCATGAAAGTATAAGAAAACTAAACTGTAAACGAGTTTTGTAGGGAGCAAAGGAGCAAACTGACACTTTTTAGAGCAAGGGAGAAAGTTTGTAGTCGAGGCGAAGCCGAGCAAATATTTTGAGTATACCTGCAACAAACTGCAACATAAAATCATCTTCATAAATATTATTCGTGTAAGATATGGTAACAATAATTTAAAAATATTATTCTTGTGATGAAAGTAAACTGGTACAAATTTTAATAAACACTAAATATTACTTTTAAATTGACTGTGAAGTATAGATAAAAATATTTGTTTATATTACTGTTTAAAGTTTAAGTACCTATAAATAAGATTTATTTTTTTAATTCAAGTTGATCAACTAATGTGTTAATATTTGTTGAGCTCGAACTTGTAACTATTTCTCCAAGAAACGAAGAGTTAAAACAGCTAACTAGAAAAAGTAAGCTAATTTTAATTACGTCCTTAGTTGGTTTTTATTTATTTTTTAAAATTTTTGATTATTGGGAGTTATAGCCAAAAACTTTTGTTTAATTTAACTTTCTTCTTATGTTGCGGAGACTACCCATTTTATTTTTCATCTTCTTAAGACAACTTTTTTTAACAAACTCGTTTCCATGGTTTTTCTTTACTTTTCTGCTTTTCCCATTCAAAAATAATTAGTTTGACATAGTATTTAAAATTAATTTTTCGTAATTTTGTTGAAAAATAACACCAATTGACTTATGGCTAAACTATTGCAATTTTAAAACAGGTGGATTAGGTGGATTAAAAAGGCAGTAGATTAAAAAAAGGGTCATTAAAAATTTGTTTCTATAAGTGACGCATGTTGCTCGGAGCATATATAGGTGGGGAATTCAACAATTATTATATATTATGTAGGGTTAGAACAGGGTCATTAAAAACCTTATTTTTTTTAACCTTCCCCTGACCAATGTCAAGCTACGGTCCTGTTGCCTTTACTTTCTCTGAGCATCGCAGAATCACTCGAAATGGCTAACGTTTGCCAATTGTGTCTAAAAAACACGTGTGTGATGTTTGATTGTGGTCCCAGGCTTCTTTGTGATCACTGATCAAACAACACCTCAGTATTTATGATTCTATTTTTATGCCTCTCTAGAGCCTGAAATACCATAGGATATAATAACACAACGCTACTGTGACGCGCATGAATGCAGTAACGAGATTATTACTGAAATATTAAACTGTTCAAATTAAAAAAATAATAATAACTAGGTACTTAAAATAAAAAATATAATTTATAATTTAATAAAAAATAAAACATTCTGGCTACAAAAAAAAATACATAAATTAAAGTTTCAGGCGCTTCACAGGCGACATTTTCAATGTTTGATGATATTTCTTTTAAAAGCAATAGGTATTTTTATTTATGGGGCATTCCACACCAAATCGACCACTTTTGAACCCGACCCCTTTTGATTTTCCTGAAATTTTTACATATTATACTATCTCACCAAAAACAGTTCTGTGAATTTTTTCAAAATTTTTTATTCAACCCAAAATACAAATGAAAAATACAAAAAAATATTCAAACTTGGATTCTATAAAAATTTTCAGTTTTTTGGAGAAAACCATTGATTTTTAAAATTTCGACAGTTTTGATTTTTGATTTTTTTATTTCAAAAAAACTCTGATTTATTCCGCGTATAACAACGCAAACCCCATAATAGGCCGACATTTCTTTCTATTTCTTTTGTTTAATTGAAAAATATTATTTGCGTAAAAATAAAACAAAATATTTTTTAATTAAACAAAAAAAAAATAGAAAGAAATGTCGGCCCATTATGGGGTTTGCGTTGTTATACGCAGAATAAATCAGATTTGTTTTTGAAATAAAAAAATCAAAAGTGGAAAAATTTGAAAAATCAATGATTTTCTCCGAAAAAATAAAAAATTTTGTAAAATCCAAGTTTGAATATTTTTTTTGTATTTTTTCCTGAAAAGTACGTTTAAAGACAAACAAAAACAAAAAAAAGAACGTTTTGACTAGTCAATTTTTGAAATAGTTACGATTGTTTGAAGAAAAAAAAATCAGTTTTTCTAAAAAATTTTAACTTTGTAAAAAATTTTGAAAAAATTTACACAACTGATTTTACGTATTATACTATCCCATCAAAAACAGTTCTGTAAATTTTTTCAAAATTGTTTACAAACTTAAGAATTTTTAGAAAAATTGATGTTTTTTTTCTTCAAACGATCGTAACTTTTTCAAAAATTGACTAATCAAAACGTTCTTTTTTTTGTTTTTGTTTGTTTTTAAACGTACTTTTCAGGAAAAAATACAAAAAAAATATTCAAACTTGGTTTCTACAAAATTTTTTATTTTTTTGAAGAAAATTATTAATTTTTCAAATTTTTCCACTTTTGATTTTTGATTTTTTTATTTCAAAAAAACTCTGATTTATTCCGCGTATAACAAGGCAAACTCCATAATAGGCAAAAGAAATGTCGGCCTATTATGGGGTTTGCGTTGTTATACGCGGAATAAATCAGAGTTTTTTTTGACATAAAAAAATCAAAAATCAAAAGTGTCGAAATTTGAAAAATCAATGATTTTCTCCGAAAAAATGAAAAATTTTGTAGAATCCAAGTTTAAATATTTGTTTTGTATTTTTTCCTGAAAAGTACGTTTAAACACAAACAGAAACAAAAAAAAACGTTCTGATTAGTCAATTTTTGAAATAGTTACGATCGTTTGACGAAAAAAAACATCAGTTTTTCTAAAAATTCTTTTTTTGGGTTGAATAAAAAATTTTGAAAAAATTCACAGAACTGTTTTTGGTGAGATAGTATAATATGTAAAAATTTCAGGAAAATCAAAAGGGGTCGGGTTCAAAAGTGGTCGATTTGGTGTGGAATGCCCCTTATACATTTTTTTTAAGGTTTTTAATTTATTAAATTATTTTTTTTACCCTATATCCTCTTAAGCTGGAATTTTATAATAATAATAAAATTCCAATCTCATCTATTTTTCATGTTGTTTTCAATTTATTGAAGAGCCCGATGTTTATTTCAACTTTATTTATGTTTTCCGTCGAGTTTCTCAAGTTTTTGATAATGTCGATGATATTACACAACAAAGAATCGGTCGGCTGCTTTGAAATTGGAATCTCAAACAGTGAAATAGCAAATTGTTGCATTTTTTAGTAAAATTGACAAGAAATATAAATTATTGATAGCTTTGTTTTGTTCTACTTTATTTTTATGTAAGTTTGTGTTTATTGTTCTTGTTTACCTAAATGTTTACATTGCAGCAGTTTGAGAATTCGATAATTTGTTGAAAAGCTCATAGAAAATAATTGCAGTTTATAATTATATTTTAAAAAGATAAACTGAATCTTCAATATATATTCAGATTTTTGAAGTTTTATAGTAAACCAGCCAAGTTTTCCACTAATAACCAAAATTATAATTTTCAGTGGCCGATACAACAGAAAAGATGAAATCCCAAGAACCTTCAGACATACCAAAGGACCAGCCCGAAGAAGTTAACAATAACCAGAAAAATGAAGAGATTTTATCGGAAAAAAATTTGGTTAATAAGGAAGTTGTGGCCGAGAATCAGAATCCTGAAAATAAAACCACTGTCAAGGCCGAGCAAGCCGAAAATAAAGAATCAAACGTTTCTGATGAAGGAAAAATTGAATTACCAAGTGAATTTGCAATTCCTGAACAAGGAAAAGAAGAAAAAGAAGAATCGGGTCCAGTGGATTCAAAAGCGGAGGACAATCAAAAAGTTGACAAATCACAGCAAAAGCAAGAACCCAAAAACTCAACATCTTCGAGTTTATCCAAAATTGAAACGCAGATCGTTATTGGAATTAAGAACGAAGATATTCAACAATCTAAACAAAAAAAAGATGTTCAAGTTGTACCCAAAGTAGAGAATATTATAGACGAAGTTAAAGTTGAATCTAAGGATTTACCACCGGCTAAAGAGGTGGTCGTTGATATTATTAAACCGACACCAGAAACCGTTGTTACCGATGTTAGCCAGGTGAAGCCATTACCTGCACCTGTAATGTCGGTTAATCGGTTTGATCCTTCACCTGTAAGTGTAGCAACTGTAGAGAAGGTAGACCCCTCTCCCACCGTCAAGGCTGATCAAGCCGAGAATAAAGAATCAAACGTTTCTAATAAAGGAAAAATTGAATTACAAAGTGAAGTTACAATTTCTGAACAAGGAAAAGAAGATAAAGAAGAATTAGGTGCTGTGGATTTAAAATCGGAGGACAATAAAGAAGTTGACGTATCAGAGCAAAAGAAAGAACCCAAAAACTCAACATCTTCGCGTTTATCCGAAATTGAATCACAGATCGTTATTGGAATTAAGAACGAAGATATTCAAGTTAAAATTGAATCTAAGGATTTACCACCGGCTGAAGAGGTAGTCGTTGATAATATTAAACCGACACCAGAAACCGTTATTGCCGATGTTAACCCGGTGAAGCCATTACCTGCACCTGTAGTACCGGTTAATCGGTTTGATCCTTTACCTGTAAGTGTAGCAACTGTAGAGAAGGTAGACCCCCCACCAGTAAAAGTAGTTTCCGTTCAACGGATTGAACCATCAATAAATGTATCGTTCCAACAGCATAGAGGCCCAACTCACGTAGAAGTTGTGTCATTCGGTGAGAACGTCAGATCATCTCACGTAGAAGTAGTGTCTGTTAATCGGATGGGATCACCAACGATTGTGTCTTCTCATCGGCAAATAGGGTCATCTCCGGTAGAAGTAGTATACGTGAACCGGACAGATTCACCATCAGTAACAAGGGTATCATCTGTATATCATACAGCACCCCCGCCAGTCCGAAATGTGTCGCGCGTTCAGTACGTGGAACCACCACCAGTACGAAATGTCCAAAATATAGGTAAAAATGTAGTTTAGTTTCTATCAAGTGATTAAGAAATTTAATAACGTGTTACAATCTTATACGTCACTACGACACCTGCAACAGATTAAATTGTCCGGTAGCTCGTCGTAGGGCCGCAGGTGATTTAAATTGGTGTCGTAGCGGTAGATGTTAAAATAAAAAAAAAATAATTAGTTGAGCGCCACTGTCATAAGATATTAATAAAATTTGCATCGGATTGACTAAATTAGATGACAGACTAATTTTCATCCGCGACGTAACTTTTGAAAATAACCACACCTTATAAAATTTTGTAAATTGAAATTTCCTTACAGTTGAGACTTTCCTAAAAATATGGTTTGCAAAATGCAAAGAAAACAAAAACGTAAGAACAAAATAACACATATATTAAAGATAATAAAAATAAACAAACACAAAAATAAATATAAACAAATTATATATGTACAGTGTGTTATGAAATTAAATTTTATAATGTGAAGAAAAAGAAATAAAATAAATAAAAATAAATGTTGTTTAAATTCTAATATTTAAAATTAAAAATTAATAATAATAAATTTTGGGCCCAATAGATTTAATTAAAAGATAATAATTCTTAAAAATGAAATTATTAAACTAAATTTAATATTAATAGAACAAAATTTTAAAATTAATACACAAAACAAAACAAAAATCAAAGTAAAACACGCACTGTATTTTCGACGATAAAAATATATTTTTCACTTACTACTTGATGAACTTGAATTTTTCTTTCATCTCTGGAAACTCCAAATTACAAATGATATAAGGTGGTTTTCTTTAAAATCGGTAAAATCGGTAGGCGGTATAATACTTCATTCAAATTAATTAACCATTGTTAAACACATCCCTCAATTTCGGAGGCAATTTTGAATAATACTTCAATTTTTGAACTTCACGAAAGTTTGTATAAATGTTGCATTACATAATTTTTAATTATTTCCCGAATATTGTCGGTTATTTAATAAAATAATATTTGGAAAATTATCTTATAATAATTTTCTTTTCATACGATACTTTAAATAATATGCAAACACTTCCGATAAAAGTTTTTAAATTTTCACAACAGTTTTAACTAACTTTGATTTGCCGATTTATTTTAAATTTGAATTAATTCGAAACACTTGTGTTTTTAAAAGAATTAACTTAATTGAATTTTAATTCCGCATAAAGCGAACGAGTATCTTAAGTTTTATTCTCAAAAACTTGAACGAAACTCCCCTAATTTTTGATAACTACCTGTATATATAAAATTACTTAACCGTTCCCCCACTAAAAATATAAGAAAATTTTGGACATTTTTACAAACATGTAAGATTGTTAGCATAACTCTTAGGCGCTTGACTGTCCATCAAGTAAGAAAAACCATCCACCCCATTAATTTTAATTACTTTTTCCCCTAAACCCAGTGCTACAAAAACTATTAAACTTTGAATATGGTATTGTTTCTGAATTGTTTCCCATAAAACTAATAAAATTTTATTGCAATATATGAAAAAACATTAAAAATACTCGAAATAAAGCAACCTCTTTTCAATTTTTAATTGCTTAACATAAACCCCTTAAGCCAAGATTTTGTTACATATGAATATGAAACAAAATGTCATTGTTCGACACGTGAAAGAAAAACATAATATTCTACAAAGAAGAAAAGATTGTAAGATTTTGTTACATATGAATATGAAACAAAATGTCATTGTTCGACACGTGAAAGAAAAACATAATATTCTACAAAGAAGAAAAGATTGTAATGACTAATGATGCATGGAAGGAAAATATAAAATTTATATAATGAAGAATGGACATTACTAACACGAGTAAACAAAACTATTAAAATAATACAAAGAACTTAAGAAATTGAATATTGAAGTTTTAAAATGAATATAAAATTTATACTTTGTAGCAACTCAGTTAATTTTTTTACTTATTTATTTAAAAAAACAAAGGAATCTCAAAATACTCTAACAAACGAACTACTAAATTATACATCTTTTTTCTAATTCAGATTGGAATCTTTTCTGGACATCTTAATGAGCCAATAAAAATGGTTGCTTATTTATAATTTGAAAAACAATTGAATTTCTACTATAAAATTTTAAATTTTATACTGCACGTATCTACATGTAGATTATATTAGTGCAACATAATCCTGTTATTCGTAAAAAATAAATAGCACCAGTAGACCTACAAATAAAATTTCTTTTTATTAACTTCCTTTTCCTTATATTGCAATGGTATAAAGGCTTAAATGAAAAATTCTAAATTTTCCACCAAGTTTTCCCTTACACTTCTTGCAATAAATGAATTAATCAGCTAGCTCTTAGTCGGAGCGTTATACCTCCTGCAAATAAATCCTTACTATGCGATGTATGAATAAAACTTATGTAATAAAATATCAAATAAAATGTAACCAAACGAATAAATTGGTCATCATCAATAATAAAATTACTTTTGTAAAGCAGCGCAAGATACTGGTACATCCTGCTCGCTTGCTTGTTAGCATCCAAAAGCTATTCGCCAGCTGTTCTGTTTTTGCTCGAATACCTTTTTCAAAATTTCCTTTGCCCCTTCAAACGTTGCGTCCAAAAATTTGTATTTTACTTCAGTGCGCAAGTTGCCGGATCACTTTTTTTGCATTCCAACTATTTACACTTTAAATTACAGGTAACTGTCACTTTTCAAATAAAACAAATTCAGAAAATAAAATTGCACAATACAAAAACTTAAAACTACCTCATCTGATGACAGAAATGCCTCTGTGAACCAAACAACACCTGTTCAACTGAGAAAACTTAAAAAGGAATCCCTCCAAAAAAATTTAAAAGAAAAATTTACAGTACTGTGCATATCATGATGACCAAATCATTATATCTCCATAATGAAACAAATTAATAATAGAAAATGTAAGTTAAAATTAAATAGTGAAGATTCACTTGTGGTGACATAAACTCATAGGTAAACTCAGGTTCTAATAAAACTAAACCCGGCAACTAAACCCAAAATAAATTTATTCATACTTCTTAAGGATTTTTGCTGGGAAGTTTAAAACATAACAATATACCATATGGTTTTTAGCACAAATTACAGAAATTTTTGTATAATCTCAATCTAATACTAGTAGCTACTGTTAGGTATATCAGTACCCAAAGCTCATTATTTCTCATTAAGTGCTTCGAATGGAAAAGTCAAGTTTCCGGTACGATATTCGACGCAGTACAAAAAAAAAATTCCCTTTCTTTACCGTGGATACTGTAGCATAAGTTTTAGATAATTATAGCTATAAATAGCTCATATTGGGGATAGCTATATATGGCAGCTAACTGTAGCTATTATACAAAAATATGACATATTTCAAGAATTCAGCATTTGGAAGTTTCAAAAAACTAAACAGTAAACGAGCGTATTAGCACCAAATTTGTATGTATTTTGTACACATTGTATTATGGTGAGTATTGATCCAATTAACCCTAGCGTGGTGAGTGTGAGGAGGAGCTGAGTAAAAAGTAAGGGGGCTCTTTTAATTTTACTACTTTTACCGATATAACCAATTGTAACAGTCATTGAATTTCAACAAAAATCCGATAGATGCGTCACAAACATAATAACCAGGTTAACCCGGTAAGGTATTCGAACGCATCTTATGAGTGAGACACGTAGGAAAATTAAAAAAAAAACATATTTTTATTTTAATTCATAAAGAAATATTAAAGCCGATTTATTAAGGAATCTTTTACCGGATATACATATCAAAATATGTATAAAGTAAAATGCAGATCAACTTTTCAAATTTTTTTTTGTCATTGCCATTGCCTTGCAATTAACGCAATCGAGATACAC
This sequence comes from Rhagonycha fulva, assembly GCA_905340355.1. Taxonomy (NCBI): domain Eukaryota; kingdom Metazoa; phylum Arthropoda; class Insecta; order Coleoptera; family Cantharidae; genus Rhagonycha; species Rhagonycha fulva. The sequence continues at coordinate 46,783,962 of HG996556.1, forward strand.
ACGCGAGGTAACGGGTTCAAATCCAGTGAAGGGTAAAAACTGCCATCATCAATATAAAAAACTAGGGTACAGGCACATCAAAAAGGCAAGCCTAGCAAGCTACCTATCAGATGTAAAGCAACTATATATTCATAGAAGATAAAAACCAATAGTGCCAAAAAACTTGAAATGGTATAACAAACAGGAGAAATCCTAGTCCAAAGTAGAAGAAGAAGAAACTTTTTTTAGGTTAGTAGATGGTAAATTATAATAAATTGTTTTTCCAATGATATAAGTTAATAATTTTAGTTCCACCACTGTTCTGTTATCTATAATTATTTATATAACTTCTTCTTCTTCTTCTTCTTCTTCTTCTTATAGGGTGCGTTCCACTTAAAGCCCATGCGACCACGGTCGTTCGTCAGTCCAATCAAATAACCGCTTTCGATCTTTAGTCCAATCAAAGAACCATGGGACCACGCTGCGGTCGTCGTGGGCTTTAAGTGGAACGCACCCTTAATGTGACGTTCTTTTTTAGTTAGCCATAAAGGAGAAATTTGGGCTCTAAGTAAAAGAAATGGTGGTGGGTAAGCAATTGGTTGAAATATTAATAAAAAGGTTATTACCCTTTTTAAATCTCGAAAATTCCGATTATTTTAAAAATTGATTATTTCATTGTTTTCAGTTAAAAATTCCTTTCAACTATGACTTATTTACAAGATATGGTAACAATTTAAAAATATTTTTTTTGTGATCGAAGTAAACTGCTACAAATTTTAATAAACACTAAACATAACTTTTACATTTACCATGAAGTATAGATAAAAATATAATAATGTTTATATTACAGTTTAAAATTTAAGTACCTATAAATAAGATTTTTCTTTTAATTCTGTATCCAAGTTGATCAACTAAAGTGTTAATATTTCTTCAAAAAGCGAAGAGTTAAATCAGATAACTTGAAAAAGTAAGCTAATTTTGATTATCTTCTTAGTTCGTTTACATTTTTTCTTATTTAGCTATGGCCAAAAGTTTTGATCAATTTTTTAGCTTGATAAAAATAATTTAGAGATAACGGAAGTCAGATATTTCATCTTTTAATCTCTTTCAGATGTTAAGAATTGACATATTTTTCAAAATGGCACTGAAAGTGACATTTTTTACCCGAATTCCAAAAAAAAATATTGTGTTGAAAATGTGTGTATTTATGCTCTTTGTTTATGCATCTCAAGAGCCCGAAATATCATAAGCTATAAATAACACAACGCTATACTGTGACGCGCATGAATGAACTAACGAGATTATTACCGAAATATTTAACTGATTTAAATTTGAAAAAAAATATAATTTAATATTACTACAAAAAAACACACAAATGAAAATTATGTTTCCAAAAATCATCACTTACTATATTTTTTTCATTAATACAAAGTTTCAGGCGTAAGACCTGCGACATTTTCAATGTTTGGTGGTGATTTTTGTAATTAATTGTTTTCATAAGTTTTCAGTATATTACATTATCCTTGTTACTTTATGCTCTAAAGTTGAAATTTTTAAATTAACCACGAAATGTTTGTGAAATTCCAATCATTTTTCATGTTGTCTTCTATTTATTGAACAGTCCGATGTTTATTTCAACTTTATTTATTTTTTTCCTCGAGTTTCTCAAGCTTTTGATAGTGCCAACGATACACAACAAAGAATCAGGCGCTTGTTTTAAAATTGGAATCTCAAACAGTGAAATAACAAATTGTCGCATCTTTTAACAAAAATGATAACAAATGTAAATCATTGATAGCTTTGTTTTGCTATACCTTATTTTTGAGTAAGTTTGTGTTTATCTGTTTTTGTTTTGCCAAATGTTTACTCTGCAGTAGTCTGGGAATTCGATAATTTTTCGTTTTAAGCTTTGAACATATGGCTAACAAACGAAGAAGACAATTTTAGTATAGTTTTTAGAGTTTTATAGAAAACTTGCCCAAGTTTTCCACTAATAAGAAAAATTATAATTTTCAGTGGCCAATACAAGTAACAACTTGGGCAACAATCAAGTAACCATGGAAGAAAAAAAGGAAGCAAAAGAACGAGAAGAAGAAGGAAATACGATTGAGGTTTGTTACATTTTAAAATTTTGACATACTTTAAACCATTTTTAATATTTAAATTTTTCAGAAACTTGGAATTTTAGGAAGTATGTCAGCTATGGTCAAAGAACTTATTACTTCTCTTGTCCATTATGGAGTAAACTTTGTTTTTTTTTATTACTTTATTACCAATTTGATTGTTTATTTTTAGGTTAAAGCCATTACGGCACTAATTCCACAAATAATTCCATTACTTCTTTCATGGTTTCCTCAATTAGGTCTTATTTTGAACGGACCGGTATAAGTATTTATTTGATATTCAACTGTGCATACTTATTTAATTTTTCAGCTTGGAGTAGTATCGGGTATCGTACCAGGAGCTGCGGAAGCTGTAGGAAGTGTAGCAGCTGCAGGTTTACAGGCAGCAGCAAGTACCATTAGCGCAGCCACAAATACCATCAATGTGGTAGGTGGTACCGCAATGGCATTAGAAAAAAAAGGTAAATTTTGCTCTTCTTATTTGAAATTATAAAAGGTAGACACAAATTTTCTTTCTAACTGAAATCAACTGCTTCTAGGTGAAGAAACCGTAGCTCAGGCTGTGCACGGAGTTGAATCAGCAATTGGATCTGCAAATCAAGCTATCACATCTGCTATTTCTGCTCCCTTTGCAGGTTTAATAAATTAATAAGCTAACACAATTCAATTTAAAATTTTATTACTTTTACTTCATAATAAGCACATAAACGACTTATTAACGTGTTTTTTACGTTGAAAGGACGTGAGTTATATGAACATTTAGAATTTAGTTTGTATTAATGCCAAGTAAAATTTATTATACACACGTCTATTTAACGTTAAAAGTTGATTTTATAACGTTATTTTTTAGTAAATTATATACGTGTTTTTAATGTGTATCTGCTTATTTGGTAAACTTTTCAATTCTTAATTAAACAATTACCATAAACTAAGTTTTTTCTTCCATAGGTTTGACGTCATTGTTGCACGATAAATCTACACCTAGTACAGATAACGTAAGTGCTTAATAATTTCAACTATTTTCCCATTTTTTATATTGTTATTATTCTTCTACAGAATCTACCAAGTCTGTCAAATGCATCCCTGCAAGTGCCAAAAGTTTTTGAAGTCAATCATACTGAAAATCCAGTGAAAGCTCTATCGTCGTCAACTTTTTCATTAAATCCATTAAACGCCATTTCTGGTGCCACCCATGCTCCAGCTGAAGCACAGGCACACCCAAAAGTTATGGGTTTTAATTTTTAGAATTTTTACTTCTTGCAATGTTTATATTATGATTTGGGAAAAAACTAATAAAATTTAGTTAAGTAGAATTTTATATCTTAAGCAAAAACTTAGTTAGAGAATTTTATTTGTAATTTTTACTGATGAGATGCATTCGAATGACCAGTAGTACCTTTTAATAACTTAGAGATTAAGCAGCTACTTTGTTTTATTGTTTCTTATTTACCATTAAATTTGTAATAAAGAGTAGATATTTTAAACTGCAAAGATATAACTGTTAAACAAACAACCAAAATCTTTAAAAAGCTTAATTGAATTTAAATTGGTAAAAACGTTAATTTGCAAAAATTTAAATTTGAAATGCAATATTACAGTGCATTCAAGTCAAATTTCCAATAGTTTGGTCGGTTTTGGTTGTTGCACTACTACCCTAGTAGGGTAACCCTACTAACCTAAACTACCCTTTGTGACCCAACCCTTAATGAGAGGGTTGCTCAAAATAGAAGAGAACTTCTCCAGTTTGTGCAGCCACGATGTTGTAGACTAGCCTTCGATTTGTTGCGGAAGCGAGTCTGTGAATTCTGGAATAAATAGTTTGGGAAAACTCCAATAAAACACAGGTGATGGTAATATTGGTTTAATTGACAAAAATAATTAGAAACGGTTGCAATTCCAATAACTTCAATGTATATGACTGTTCAAAATATGCACACAGTTATTAATAATTGAACAGGCAGTGTCAAAAAATGCTCTCACAGATAAAAGAACCTCTAATGGTTATCCAAAAATTAAATGTAAAAGCTCAAACTTAATAGTGAAAACGCTCCTTTACAATCGAATGGAATGGTGAGAATGATTAATTCTCAATGGGAAAAGGTCATTTTTTAAATGTCGAACCAGAACCCCAAACCTTCCAGTTACGCCACTGATTCTATAAACTAAATACCAGAGCCGCATCTAAAAATGGAGAAATTTCCCCAAACGTCCAAAATATAAAAAAGGTTTTATTTTTTCTGAAAAGTTCTTTAATGATCATTAACTTGGCAGTGTGTTTATAATATAAAGAGATTAATTTGTAATTGCTATTTAACTACCAGCGAATCTATAGAGCTACATGCGATTTTAAAAATAGAGCCCCTTTTCAAAATATTGCTTTTTCCCTCCTCCCAATTGTCAATTATTAAATTACTAAATTGGAGCATCAACTTTGTTCAATTTTTCTGTTGAATATTATTGAACGTAAACCCGAAATTATCGTAGAAAGTTCTGTCTGTCTATAACCTCGCACCTTTGATTATACAAATATCAGTGCGGCCTTCAGGCCGCACAACCTGGCCAATCTAGTTTATATAAAAAGGAAGTGGATCCAAGTTAAGAAAAACACCTCACGTAATTAATGGTCGTCCCCTTACGTCATTGCGTCACCAAAATGCTAGTCTCTTTATCACTACTCAATATTCAAATGCGCAATCTTCCATTCCTAAAAGGTATTTTTCGGAGGTATAGAACTTTAAAATGAAATAAAATACATAAAAATCGTGATAATGGTCATGGTAATGGCAATATTTCGAGTATATGGACACCGCGGTTGGCTCGAATAAATCTCAATCTGGAAGTCTAATTCTCGACCACTTTTTCAAACATCTGAAGCCGTAATTGGCAATAAGGTGGCAAATGTTAGCTTCCAAGTCGTCCATTGTCTCAGGTTAATCGGCATAGACTAGCGCCTTCACATATCCCACAGAAAATAATCCAAAAGTTTTATAATCACACGATTTTGGAGGCCAATCAACGGTTCCATTGTACGAAATTATGCGTTCAATAAAGCTCTATTGATGGACACAGCTCCAACTGGTGTGGACGATGACAAATCGCCTCATTCGGGTTCTCTTCAATACAATGCTCTAGGGCAGCAATAGCTGTTCGGTGTGCACTGCCAAAATGAGCACAAATGAAATTTGGTTTGCTCGATATTACCACCGACCTTATGACAGTTTAATCCTTATTGGAAAATCATACTTCTAAAAAAACCACCCTTTATATTTTATGACATCTTTATATTATATGACATCTACTGGTACTTTCGATGGAAGATAATGTCAGATGATATTTTTTCAACTTATTATTGTGTTTTTGATTTATGTCTTTAGCTACCACATGACCCGCATTTTACATCAAAGTCAAATCTATCAGATATTAATTATTATTTAACATCTTTTTACCCATCATTTCTTTCGAATTTGAAGCTTTCCTCTTGGATCAAATGAGAAAGAAAGGGAAATTCAAAAATATCGAGTCGTGTCCGATTGATATTGCACGGCGCAGAAAATCACCGGTTGCCATTATTACCAAACAATATTAATTTGTTTTAAATATGCACATAAAAAATGTTATTGTATAAATAATAAAATTAAATAATATAAACTCTCATTAAACTAAAAGATTAGCGAGAATTAAAATATAAAATAGTTTAATCGAAAAAATAAAGTACTTACATGTGGTTTAGAGTTAATCCAAAAATTCTTCCTCAAAAAGTAAGTAAATTTTATCATTTTGAACGACTTTTGCTTAAATTAGCCAAAAAAAAAAGACAGAGTGGAAATTTCAAATTTGAAACTTTTGGATTCTGGTGAAGTCTAGCGAAGCAAAACAAGGTCAAAATAATAAAAAATAAATAAAATATAAAAAAGATAAATTTTGCTTCCTCCTCAATTTTTCAAATTTATTTAAAATTTACAAAAAAATACGGCATAGCATAATTTGCTATTGAAAATGAACTAAAATGAAAATTAAAAGTAAAAAGTAAACAAATCTTTAAATTTGACTGAAAAGAACGGTTGAAGTGTAGCGGTCAAGTCTCCATTTAGAAGACTTTGGCAAACCACCGAGGTGCAATTTGCCTCTATAACCAAATCTTCAATTTTACTTTTTTGTAGTGTCAAGTACAACTAACATTGAACCTTTAAAATTGAAATCATTCGATCGCATCAAGAACATTCCTGTGGTCGAACGTGGATATAATTATGCCGAAGATATTTACCAGCAAGCAAAGGTGGGTAACCAAAATGGATGCCCGATTTGGTTCATCTTTAAAATGTACTTTTGATCTTTTTATAGAGTTGCAATAAATTATTGAATTGGACTTTCGGTAAAGTAGAGAAGTCTTTGAAATTGGCAACAATTGCGACTCAACCTATGGCTCAATTATTTGAAGGTCCAATTGCAGCTTTGGATAATCATTTATGTGAGAAAATGGACATCATTGAAAAAAAGGTTTGTACGTTAGGGTAACTTTGATGAATCGAAGTTTTTGAATTTGTGTTATAGTTGCAGATAGCCAATCCCAACCCAATTGAAGAAAAATATAATGTGTGTACTAATGAACTGCTGAATTATGTGGAAAGCATATTAACGCGAATGGAAACTTATGCAGATAAGCGTTTGCCACAAGATTTTTCTGGTAAGACAATTTGAATTTAAAATAAAAATGGAGTAAGTAAACAGAAGAGTGTCCAACAGTGAGACATTAAGTTTCAACCACTTTCTTTTTCTCTAACCTGGAATAACCTGTATATTCTTGTATTATTTTTACAAACTCGTGCAAATTACTTACCTATTAATTACAGAGCACATGTTGAAAACTAAAACTGTCAACCTTGAAGAAATTTCCAAAGTTTTGTGTCGCGCATACGTCGTTCTTCAAAAATGTAATATTGGTATCTTATACAGCAGTTACTGTGAAATTAAAGATATAAACGAAACAATTGCCGCACGCTTGTATATTATATTATATATTTTAACATTGGTGAGTATTTGTGCTATTGGGGGGGGGAGGTTTAAGGGACTACCTAGACATTTGGAATTTTGAAAAAATTCATTTCTGAAACCAAGTAATATTGGTTTAGCTACCTCCTGAAGAAATCCTGGCTGCGCCTGATTTGTGCTATACTGTGCAACTTACATTTTTTTAGATTCCAATAGATCCTGCCTACGCATTACAAAAATACCAAGAACTGATGTATGTTCATAGCGACAACCGTCCAACTAATTTAAAAGAACTTTTTGAATTTACAATTCAAGATCTAATTGAGAACAGCAAATATGTACTAACTACTGTAAGTTAATTAACTCACAAATAATGAATTAACTTGATCATTTACTTTTTTTTGCAGATGGGTAATAAAATGAGAAACGAAGTATCCGTAAAAGTTCGTGATACACTTATAGAAATTATAGATTTAATGGTAAGTATAAGATTTTCAACAACAAAATATTTGTTCCTAATTTATGATATTTTAGGAAAAACTTGACGTCATTATAGTTAAGTTATTATTACTTTAGAGCAAATAATGTGATTTACCCATAATAAAAAATAATAATAACTTTAGGGAATAAAATAAATATTTACTCCCCGATAAAATTATTAAGTTTGATTAAATTTTTTAAATAGTTTTAAAAAATGTTTTAATATTATACAGAGGGCAAGTAAAATAAACTTTTTAATTAAATTGAAAATTTAATTTTTTATAATATTAATTTCCCGCTAAAACATTAAAAAAATTTTTTTTTATAAATGTACCTAGTTATTTTTGTACTCTCCGAGCAAGTTGCGCAGTGAATTCCAACAATTTGTTCTGCAAATAGAACACCCAGTAGATTTAACCTTCATCTTATTTATAAAAATACCATCATGAAAACAGAAACAATTTTTAAGTGCAGTTCAACGTTGTTTAGAAAGCTTAAATAAACAAACATAAAAAGTAAATAAAACAATTTATTTCGTATTTTTATGAAAATATAAAATTTTGTTAATTTTTATTACGACATTAAACTATAATAATTTATTTTCATGGCTACTTCAATAAACTAAAAAAATTTTCTTAAAAAATCGCAGGATACAAAATTTACAAAATTATTCAATAAAATTTGAAAATGTACAATTAAAACTCAATAAAATAAAGACGCAAAATATTGAGGGAATTAAAATTAAGACGAAATAAAATAAATATTACGACTAACTAATTATGTACAAAAAATGCTAATTAAATTTTAGATAAGTTCCGTTACGTATTCATGATTTACAGAATTATCTGAACTGTGAATGTATGGCGCGTATTCGCTTACAGAACCGTTGTGAGGCTCTGGGGCGTCTGGAACTTGAAATGTTGAACCGTGGAATCCCATTGCAGATTCGTAATACTGCAACATTTCAATTAAAATCAGTTAATCTGATCTTGAGCGCCACCCGCATTTGAATAGTTGAAAAAACGAGAAAATCCTACTTACATTCATCGTCCCCCGTAGAGAATTGTTCAAACTGTTGGTATTATATGGGTTTCTAGATAAAGTTGCATAGTCTTCTACGTCATCTGATAAAATGTTAGCCACATGCGCCGATCCTCTTCTGTTCGGATGCTGTATGGTCGCGTAAGTGTTTTCATCCTAAAAAATTTTAAAACTCAAAACTTACTGGCGTAACAACTTTGCTTGGCACCGGTGTGCCAGAGTCAGAACTAGTGATGGGACTATCGAATAAAAACTATCGAATTATTCGATAGTTGGTCTTCATTGAAACTATCGATAGTTACTAATAAACTATTCGAATAACTTTTTAGTTACTAAAACTATTCGAATAACTTTTTAGTTACTAAAACTATTCGAATAACTTTTTAGTTACTAAAACTATTCGAATAACTTTTTAGTTACTAAAACTATTCGAATAAATTTTTAGTTACTAAAACTATTCGAATAAATTTTTAGTTACTAAAATTATTCGAATAACTTTTTAGTTACTAAAACTATTCGAATAACTTCTTAGTTACTAAAACTATTCAAATGAATTTTTAGTTACTAAAACTATCAAAATAAGTTATTTGAATTTGAACAGCTTTTAGTGACTTTTAAGGTTATTTGAGTAATTTTAGTAACTAAAAGATTATTTGGATAGTTTTAGTAACTAAATGGTTATTGGAATAGTTTTAGCATGTTTTAGTAACTGAAAAGTTATTTCAAATAACTTTAAAGTTATATTTATAAATGTTTATATTTTTTTTATTTTATATGTAAAACTATTCAAATAACCATTTAGTTACTAAAACTATTCAAATAATCTTTTAGTTACTTAAACTACCAAATAATAATTAGTTATTGACTGAATTTATTATCAATTAGCAATTACAATTAGTAACTTTTAGATTAGTATTACTATATTACCCGTCGATCCCAAATAAACAAAATGGTACAATATTATAAATATAGTTGTTAAACAGTAATTTTTTCAAATTTTTATTTATATATATTTAATAATTTTATTTAAAAATATAAATGGGTAGAGATAATGGTTACAAGGAATTAACATTTAAAAATACTATTTTGTCTAAATTTTTGCCCGTCAATCTATTTCTTCGATCATTAAGAATCTGACCAGCTCTAGAAAAAATTTGTTCTGACGGAACCGATGTTGCCGGAATGCAAAGGTACTTTGAACTAATTTTATATAATTCTGGCATTAAATCTTTACGTTCTTTCCAAAACTGAAATGGATTTGAATCTCGACTTTGCAATGGCATTTCGATATAACGATCAACCATATTTTTTGCCGTAGACTTTACATTAGTTGTGCTGTCAACCTTTATTTTCGAAACCTTTTGATCAAAAAGTGCCCAGATCGAATTTGAAGTTGAGGGTTGATTAATTGAATTGTTTTCAACAATATCCTCACCCTTTTCCTTAAGTAAAAGCTCAGCCACTTCTTTTATTACACTATCCTTAGTATCGCTGGCCATTTCTTCAGATTCAAAACCTGCCATTTTAAATCTTGGATCGAGGAGTGTAGCTTTAGCACGCAAGTGATCACTTTCTAACGATCCATATCTATTTCGCATGCCTTCTAAAAGACCTTGTTTTAATATTTGAACGTTATGATTTTGGACGGTCTTACTTGACAAAACAAACTTTGTTCCCAAAATTAATGGTATAATTGAAGACACCGTGCAATACTTCTGCCCTGATAAAACTGTCGTTAACGATTCAAATGGCTTTAGTAATGGAATGCATTCTTCTATAATGTTCCATTCCGTGGATGACAAAAGTTGGGGAGCATGTTTTAAAGACGTTAAGGCAGCAGATAACGGTTCCTTAATAGAAAATAATCTTTCAATCATAATTAATGATGAATTCCATCTCGTTACAACATCTTGCTTCACTTTCAGTTCTGGCATTCCCATTTGTCTCTGTATTGACAATAATTTTTCAGTAGCCTGAACGCTATGTTTAAAATGTCCAACAATGGAACGACATTTTTTGAATACAGCAACAATATCCGGATTGTCTTTTATTGCTTGGTTCACAATCAAATTTAACGTGTGGGCAATACATGAATGATGCTTCATTGATAATTCGGTAATTACGGCCTTCTTAACATTAGCAGCATTATCGCTAACAATGACAACAATCTTATTTTCTGGAATACTGTACTCGCGTAATATGTTAGATAATTCCATAGCTATATTTTCGCTAGTATGAGCTGTTGCAATTTCTTCAGTTTTTAAAACGCAGCTACGCAAAACATCGTCATAAACAAAGTGACACGTTACACATAAATAAGCCTTATTACTGACACTTGTCCAAATATCTGTTGTAAGAGACATATATTCAACTTTTCCCAACGTTTGCTCTAATTCCTTACGCACTTGAACATACGTTTTTGGGAGCAATGTAGAACTTACCGTTTTTCTACTGGGAATAATATACAATGGATTGAGTAGTCGAGTATATTCCTGAAATCCTTTGTCTTCTACTATTGAAAATGGCTGGTAATCAAAAGTAATCATTTTTATAAGACTACTGTCAATAGCTTCCTTTTCTAACTTGGCCAATTCAGTTTTTTTGTTGGTTAAAAACAGTTTCGTTTGTCTTACTTTTTGGTTTTGCACTCGATATGATGTAGGCTCTGATATACTAGTTGAAGTACTTACGTGCAATGTTTCTTCCAATGACAATTTGTTTGTTAACTCGCGAGCATGTGAACTTTGATTATCCACGTCAATAATTGAATCATCTTCTTGATTACTATTTAGATCTTTACCATGTCGCCGTTTTAAATGATCTAACAAGTTAGAAGTATTCTTACAATTTCCAAATAATTTATTACAAAGCGTACACTTAACTTTTTCATTGTCATGGCACTTCTCCATAAATTCCCATACTTTTGATGTCTTCGATACCCGTCGCATGTTTCAATTTCTTTTATACGTGTTCCTAATGTGGTCCTCTTGTTTAGAATAATAAAAATTTCTGATTACTGCCACAGATAGGATTGTCAAAGCAGTGATACACAGTATCACCAATAATATAACTTTGAAATAATAAATTTGAAAAATATTTTCAAATTTTATCACATAACTAAAGGGCGGATTTATTTTATATGCGATAACAGACCCGTCTAAGGGTAACACCTCTCAAGTAATTGCACAGTAAAAAATAGCGCTAGTGTTACCTCCGGTAAACCTATTTTATAGTCTAAGGCAGTGTAATATTGACACTAATTAACACTATTTTAACAAATTTTCTTGCGAAATCTTTCTTTCACTAATAAAGTTAAATTTAACCGAATAACTTTATTAACAATTTGTTAGTGTAATACATTACACTTATAGAGAAATGCGCACGTATTCTATTGTTCATGTAAAATGATCTTGCCAACCTTGCAAGAGATAGTTGTGGGTTTCCCCGGCGGATCAAACCAAGTGACATCGAGAATAATTAACAGGTAATCATTGCGTTCTTCGTTCGTGTGTGTTCATTTTAGTAACTAAAAGATTATTTGAATAGTTTTAGTAACTAAAAAGTTATTCGAATAGTTTTAGTAACTAAAAAGTTATTCGAATAGTTTTAGTAACTAAAAAATTATTCGAATAGTTTTAGTAACTAAAAAGTTATTCGAATAGTTTTAGTAACTAAAAAGTTATTCGAATAGTTTTAGTAACTAAAAAGTTATTCGAATAGTTTATTAGTAACTAAAAATTTATTCGATAGTTTTATTCGGTAGTTTTTATTCGATAGTTTTATTCGATAGTTTTCATTCGGTTTGGTATTTAGTAACTAAATTTTTAGTTACTAACTATCGATAGTAAAAAAAAATTAGTAACTAACTATCGATAGTTAAAAAATTTCGATAGTGCCCATCACTAGTCAGAACAGTATTTCAACGTACCGTAATCAATTCCCTACTACTTTTTCGTTGCATCATGGACGGATCCGGTTCGTTAAACACCTGCATACTTAATTCCTGTTCCTCGTAAATTTTCAGCTTCCTGAAAAAAAAAACTGAAACTCCCAAATTACAAGATCCACCACCTTACTGTTCAATCCATAACGGATTTTCCGTAGTATTTAGGTCATCAATAACGGCTTTATTGATGAGAGCATCTTTCTTTTTCATACTGTTCGACGAAAGCGACCAATTTCGTAAACAACAGCACACGACGATAAACGTAATAATTCCTACAAGTAAAACGAGAAGAAGGGCTATTAGGGCCGATAAAGCCGGATCAAACGCTTCGTCCGATTCGGAAGCGTACGCAGGGGCAACGTTTTCAATGGCAAAACCGCTATAGTAATCTTTCAAAAAGTCGTACTTTGCGTCAATGATTTTCAAGATGTCATAAACCGGCATGATAGTTTTAGTGGAAGGATCGATCACCAAAATGTACATATCACACCTAAAAATAAAAAAGTTACACTCCCTCACCGTTGGACGCCAATTTTATTACCAATCACGATTTTTTAGACCATTTTTATCCACGTGATCCTTGATTTCATCAATAATGACGAGGTAATTCGTTGCGTTACTTAGTTCCGATATTATTTCGTTCTTCTCTTGTGTTACTTCGCTTACTGGACGGGATAAAATTATACGGATTAACTGTCCAGGTTCAAATATCCAAACCTTAAAAGTAGAGGAAGCGGAGAAGTCAAAATTTTCCGTTAACAGAAATACTTACAAAAATATTTGCCGACCCTTCATGTTCCGCAAGGGCAGTTTCCTTCGCTATCACATCAACAACAAAACGATTTTGATTGTTCTCAATTAACTGGGTAGCAGTGAAAATTTCTCCATTTTGGGTTATATTAAACGGTGATGGAATGATCGAACCCGAAGTTTTGTTGCTTCCAAATTTGTACAAATTTGAACTCTTGATGTAATAGGTGAACGTCCCATTTGAACCGATGTCAGGATCAACAGCAGAAACGTTTAGCACAAATGTGTTAATTTGGGCTAGAGAATTTACGGCAGCGTAGTACGTGGTGTTAACAAATTTGGGTGGATTATCGTTTACATCGTTAATCGTAACTTTTATTTTTGCGATACTGCCATCCGAAAACGTTTCGTTATCCACCGTATCCTTTTCTTTAATTTTGAAATAAAAGTCTGGTTCCGTGTTTGCCAAAACCGCCAAATTGTACTCGCTGTTTTCTTCCCTATCGAACAATTTGTTTGCGTAAAGTTTTCCATCCAGTTTATCCAAGTAAAAAGCATCGTTTTCGTTTCCTGATATCAGGTAGTAGTAAATTTTCGTGTGCTTCTCAGCCGAAACGTGCGCTTTAACTTGTCCCACCAAGATTTTCTTTTTGGAATTTTCGGTTATATAGAAGTGGTAAGGGTTTTCAATTACTGAATTTGAAAACTCCGCAATATTTTTGTTTGTATTTACAAGAAGAATGGTCAAGGGAAACTTTTCTTCGTGCCAAACAGGCGTTCCGTGATCTTTTGCTACTAAAGTTAACTGAAAGGGAATTTTTATTTAAGTTTTTGAAGTTGGATTTTAGAAATAATTCACCTCGTATTCGTCTTGGAGGTCGCGATCAAGGAATGATTTTATTCTTAACTCTCCAGTGGTTTCATTTAAAATAAACTGATCTGTTTCTTGCACGTTAATGCCGTTAACTTTTAAGTGATACGTGAGTTTTCCGTTTTCCCCAACATCTTTATCGACAGCTTTAACGGTCATCACTAAATGATTTACAATCGATTCGCGCTAAAATAAATACGTGATCTTGAAGGATTCCGTAAAGGAAGAAAGTTGAGAGGTGGATTTCGTTACTTACTTGGGTTATTTCAATTGTCGAGTTTGATGCGGATGGGGTAATAAAACGCGGTTTGTGTTGGTTACTGTTGATAACAAATACGTTAATGATTGCTTTATCGGTATATTTTCCATCCTTGACTTCAATTTCCAAAACATAATTGTTTGTTTTTCCCAGTAATGATTTGTGGGTGTGCAATATACCGGTATCGGTTCCCAATAAAAACTCACCTGCAGGTTAATTGAACAATTACAGTTAATTTTATTTTCCAAAAATCATGTGCAGATTTGGAAGATTTATTTGATATTAAAAAGGATTCATTACCGAATCATAAATGGCGTTATGGAGATGCCAAAAGATTTTTGATGAAACTTGGGTACTACAACAAAAAATGATCTACTGGTCATACAAGATTCTTATGAGACCCATGAATCCATGATGCTTTGGTCCTCCTTTGGAGACCTAAGCAAGATGAAGGAACGAATTAAAAATTGATAAAACAAACTTACGTCCAAAAGATATTAGGCCCATGACCATGAGGTAAAGGAGTGAAAAGACCAGGATAGATCGGCCAAGTGCTGAAGATTCTGTGGAGTCGGCCATCACACAGATGTCTATTTAAATGATTCACACTGTAAAGTGTGTGACCCAAACCCATACAACAACATAGATAAGATCAAATAATAGAAGAGTCCCGAAAAGGCCCAACAACAAAATTTGGGTAGGGAGGTGGTTTTAATCAGTGAAAGTCTGATTTCTTCCCCTCTGAAAAACGCAAAGAAAAGGAGAATCTTGTAATGTCAGTATTTTAATTTAGGTAGGCCTAAAATGTACCAACTAAAATTCTATGATTTAAAATGATTTTAAAATAATTTAAATTTTTTTTCCTACCTATTTAAAAAAAAATTAACAAACCTCACAAAATCGATCTTAAAATAAATATTGAGAATGAATTTAGAAACATTTTCAGAGACATCCTGAACAGAGCCATGAAATAAATCTCTACATCCTCCCCTACAACCTGCACTATCAAAATTTAAATTTCAACCAAGTTAACATAAACCGACGCGACGGCACATTTTAATTACAGCATTGACTTGATTGCTAACAAACTCCACACAAAAAACTGTTAATTTTTCATAATCACACACGCACATGTTTCACGCTTGTTAGCAATCATCAGTTGAATGCAATCTGATTTTAATCAACTTTCACTAACCTTCTTTATTTCCTGACGTAATCCTGTAATTCAAGTGCGCATTAATTCCTTCGTCCGCATCAAAAGCAAACACTTGCACAATTGGAACGGGTGGATTGTATGAAATAGTTTCGCGTATGGTCACATTATATTCACTTTGGTTAAATTTGGGCCGATTATCGTTAACGTCCAAAATCGAAACATGAATTGGAACCGCGATCGTATGCTTCATATTAGGTGGCGCGTTATCACTAGCGGTTACCTGTATAACCGTCTCATTTAACACTTCGTGATCCAAAAACTGAGAATTAGCAACAAAAATTTCGCCCGTTTTTGGAGAAATAACAAAGTTTTCGCTATGTTCGCCGATCAAATCGTACGTTACGGTGCCGAAATCGCCAAGATCGTGGTCATCTGCGTGTACTGTTATGACGTGGGTACCATTTGGTGAGTTCTCGTCTACCGTCGCGTTATATAAATTAACGAAAAATTTAGGCGCGTTATCGTTAGTGTTGGTTATTGTAACGTAAACAGTCGCAGACGAATTAAGTTGGGGAATACCCGAATCGTATGCATAAACGGTAAAGTTTAAGTTTTGAATTACTTCGTAGTCGATTCGCTCTTTTAGTTGCAAGATTCCTAAACAAAAAAATTTTTTTTAGTTATACGGGGGATGCAACGCCGAAAAATTACCAGTTCCGTTGTTAATTTTGAAATATTCGTTTTCAGGAACAATGCTGTATCCAGCTATAACGGAATCATCGTCGTCTGCCTTATACGTCGCTACTATAGTACCAACTGGTAGTTCCTCTTGTAGTTGTAAATAGTACACCGGGTTCTCTTTGGTCCACGGTGGTAAAAACGTAGGGGGGTGATCGTTTACATCCAATATTGTTATGACGAGGGTTCCTTCAAAAGCACAAAAAAACAACGTGGAGGTTCCACAAAAAACTGTCTTCTTCTCTATTTCTTACCTTCTCCTTGCTGTACGGTTGGAGCGAGAGTATCGGTGACTAGAACGGTAATTTTGATAACCGCAGCGATATCACGCCGTAAAGTACTCGCAACCGAAACTTTTCCGGTATGCTTATCAACGGAGAAAAATTCTTTGAAACTTTCGTCGTGTGCTACAGCCTGGCCATATTTATCAAGTGCAACAATCGGTTCAGTTGCTGCAAAATTTAGCGCTTCGGATCCATTAACATCAGGATCCAACGCGATTAAACTATGGACGATTGTTCCAATCTTCGCATCTTTCATTATCTAAAAACCACACAAACTTAGATTCCGAAAAACGGAACGTCCAAAACTAACCTCTGCTTTTTGAATTGGAGGTAAAAAGTATGGAGATTTATCGTTTATGTTAATGATGTGTATGGTCAAGGTGGTTTTGGTGGATAAACTGGTAGGACCTTGATCGTTTGCGGTAACCTCGATGATGTACGTGTTCCGTCTATCGAAATCCAACTTGGATGCGACACGGACGACACCTGTGACATTATCAATTTCAAAATCATTAAACGCTCCCTTTCGGATTTGATAAATTATGTCGGCGTTTGGACCACTGTCCAAGTCGGTGGCAGACATTTCTATCACGAAGGAATCTAAAACAATTTCGGTTAAATTTCGTTAGTTCATGTGATTTAAGCTCACCGATCGGTAAGTCTTCTGGAATGGAAATTTCGTACGACGTTTCATCGAATTCGGGTGTATGATCGTTAATATCTGATATTGTGATGTTAACTTTTGTGTAATCGGTAAATTTTCCGTCTGATGCCTGAAAGTGGTTGGGTTAATTGACGTAAGTGCAAAACTTTTTCCGACCTACCTCGATAATCAAAACGATGTTATTTTTACTTTCGTCGTTGCTAAACTGAATGGCTTTATTATTCGCGATTCTAATCTTCCCCGTATTGGAATCGATACTAAATATTTCGTTGGTGTTTCCCCCAATTATAGAATACGTAATCCGAGACGTTTTGTCTAAATCTTCGGCTTGCAAAACTAAATCAGATTTAAACCTTATTGCTCCTTCGTCGACAAAAACGTGATAGACTCCTTGGTGGAAAGTAGGAGGATTATCGTTACTGTCAGTGAGTGTAATTCTTAAAGGTACTGAGGTGGTTTGACCTTTGCCATCATCATCTGTTGCCTAAATACGAAAAGGATTGAGTGAAGTTATTGGATTACGTTTTATTTTGACGTGACAACGTCTTATAAATTGGTTTGCCGGGTGACACTTCAAGAAACTGCGTTACGCTCCGCTCACGTTATGCGCTCACAATGAGAGCGAGTGAGAGGCACGCGTCCCTTCCACTCGGGCATGGTTAGCCCGCCTAAGAGCGAGAGAAACAGACATAAAAAGTGAAAGGCACGCGTCCCTTCCACTCGAGCACAGTTAGCCCGCCTAAGAGCGAGAGAGACAGAGCGAGAGAGAGTGAGAGAGATAGGCATACACACCGGTTCATGTCTTGCGCTTCTATTTCGCTCTGTCAACTTTTGTATAAATAAATGTTTTAAATTGTTACTATTATTTCATCCTTCTTCCTACTATACGAATGAATATTCACATTAAAATTATTTTACCACTCAAAGTCGTTGTCACGTAAAACTTTCGCCCGTATACCGACTTTACAGGCAACCAATTTTTTACCTTATACGAGAACAGGTACTCCTGTTTGGTTTCGTAATCTAGACAATCCCCAAATCCGGGAGTGCTACACTCGGCAACGGTAATTACACCGGTGCGGTTATGAACAACAAATTTTTCTGCACCGTTTCCAACTAATTGGTAGATGATTCCATCCTCCCCAAATCTTCCACTGTCCCTGTCTCTAGCACCTATCGTGGTTACCAAAGTTCCTGCGACCGCGGTTTCGGGAACCACGGCAGTGTATAAAGGCAAAGCAAATGACGGTGCGTTATCGTTAGCGTCGGACACGATCACTGTTAAAGTGGCAGTTGAAGAGAGTTGTGGATACGTATAAAGTTCTTTGGCAATAACCAGGACTATAAATTTTCTCTGATTTAAGTCTTCGTAGTCTAATGAATTGTTGTTCACTTTAATGGTAACTTGACTTGAACCGTTCACTATTTTTGGTTCAATAGAAAAAACATGCGAAATGTCCTCCAAGCTTAATTCAAAAACAGAATTGTTTCCCTAAAAACATTTTTAAAATTGTAATAAAGAGGGCGGGCAAGACCTTCAAAAATGATCTGGTGGTTTCGGTAGAATCCTTAGATTTCAGCACCGCAACCCACACAGGTAAGTTATGTAAATTTTTAAACTGGTGGTCGCAAGATTTAAAAATGTAACCATCAATTTAAAAATACTTTGTTATATTACGTACAACATCAGGATCGTTCACTGTCATGTTAAGATTCGGCAAATTTTGACCAACTTCGGTGTCCTCGGAAATTTCTGCAAAATATTCCTTTTTATTAAAAGCCGGAGGTTCATCGTTCACGTCCTTTATGATTATAGAGACTGTTACATCCGTCGTCGTTAATGAATCATCGCCCTTAGCTCCGTTCACGACTTCCCGAGCTTTCACGTGCAAATTTACGCGACCTTCCAAATTTCCTACCGCTTCTCTATCCAACGGTCTGGCTGTGCGTATCTCACCGGTGCCGGAATCAAGCAAAAAATAATTCATGGGATCTTAAAATAAATTTTTTTTAAAGTTCCCGAAAAAAATTGGTTCCTGTTAATACCCTTCATTAGCTCGTAAATAATTTTTCGGGGCATTCCCCTATCACCGTCTTCAGCATGGACCGTTAGAACCAAAGTGTTAATTGGAGCATCTTCACTTATTTCGGCAAATAATGGTCCAGTAAAAATGGGTGGTGTATTTTGTACGTCGTTAACTTTTACATAAACCACGGTCGTGCTATTTAAATCTCCATCCTAAAATTGGTTACGTTATTATTGGAAGAAATCTACAGGGTGGTCGTTACTAACCGTGGCTTGCAAGGCAAATTTATACTCCTCCTGACGTTTAAAATCCAAACTTTTCGTTAGAATTAAAGAACCCTGATAACTGCTTTCGGCGGTCTCACCACTTACTAGTGAAAACATATCACAAGCTCCATCAAAATTGGGCAAATTTACACACTCAACTTCGATGGATCTGCCTACAGTATCTACATCCGTAACGTTAATATTTGAAAAAACGGTGGTTTGAATTGGAGTATCCTCATCAATTTTTACAATATATGGCACCTAAAAGTCACCGGTAATTAAAAGGAAGAATGAAGAAGCGTGTGAAATTTTGTTACATTTTGAAAAACTGGAGCGTTATCGTTTTCGTCGAGAACAATAACTGTGACAGGTACTTTTACGATGTTATTTTTTCCTACTGGAGCGTCTTTCACTTCGTCTTCGAGGGTAACGGTAAACTCAAGAGTATTGTTTACCTAAAAATGTTTCTAATTAAATAACCCGAATAGAAATGATGGCATATTAACCTCATGATCTAACGTTTTAACAACTGTGACTACTCCAGTATCTGGGTCTACTTGCAAAAGGTCGGTACCATCAAGACCATAGTGAACTGGGCTACCTTCGGGGTCAACACCTTGAAGGGCAGTCACAGTCTCTCCAATTCGAGTATTTTCTGGTAGTACCCAACTGTTGATGTCGTTTATGAAGTATGGGGGTAAATTGATACCCTTTCCTAAAGAGACGTAAAAATCTCAGTTTTGCTTTCACTTAAAGTTTGTAAAAACCACGGTTTTGATTAAAAAAATTAATAACCTAAATTATTATGAAAATATGACGTGGAAGTAGCTATATCCATTGTTGAAGAGTTCCCATGATGTAGCACTTCCTCTTAAATATTATATCATTGCACACTTACCTTTTGCGTATAAGGTTACCAATAGCACGACAAATAAAGAAGAGCGACCGTTGAATTGCATGTTCTGGAAAGAAAATAAGTGTAATTAGAATAAATACGAAGCTTATTCAGGAAGTTGGAGACAATTAGTAGAGTAATTGTTGCAAAAAGAACAAAAGCAGTCTAACAGGTAATTATGGAAAAAAGATGTAGGTACAAAAACTGATAATTTCAAGCTAAACTGCGTGTTCAAGCAAATAGTGAGAAGAAATCACTAAAAACTCAACCATCCCAAATCGTCGCCATTATGGTGGTCTTCAAAAAACAAAAAGAAAAAATTCTATGTTGTGGTAGGTACATAGGAAGTTGAATATTAGACGTAAGGGTCATAGGTTCGAATCCCAGTTACTACCAACTTATTTGTGCCGCGGTTCAGATTTCACGTTAATCTTACGTTTAGCCAAAGTACGTTTTTCGACTAATTGACGATTTAAACTTTCACTTTTGGAATATAAGTAGAAGCACTGGCTGGCTAATCGAATTTAAATTTTATTGAATATTCAAGGTGAATAAATTTTCATTTGTTATATGTAATCGATTCTTTAGGTGAAAAGTTAAATAAAAATTAATTGTAAACAAATCGTTTAATAATGCAATCACTTTCTTCTTTCAAATCGAAAAGCAATAAACAATATTTTCAAAAAATTATTTTTGTATCCTACCTATACTAGAAAGTTTGTATAATGCAAAAAAGGTTTATCTACATAACATACATTAACTAAAATTCGATACAAATTTAAATACAGTTAGGTAAATTGACATACGTCACATCTTAAAAGTATAATGGTGGACAATTATTATCAGAGATGTAAAAGAAACTTTCTTTTAGTAGGTCACAAGTTGCACTGTAATTTCGCATGTAGGTACTATGAAGTAAAAACATCAAACTCAAAAATATAATTTCGGTCAATACAAACAATGGGCAAAAATTGTGTGACCACTGGACGGTCAGTAATGACTTACGAGATGGGTCCCAGACTAAATCAGTGTCTGGTACAGTAACAATCGTACCAAGATGTTCTCTGGACGGTCACCCATCCAAGTTGGTGCGATGTATACAAAACGAATAAAAATCCAATTAACCGTGTTTTATAAATCGTATACATGATTTAGCACCTAAGTGAGATATTAAAATAAACAGGTACTACTTCGATGCATAATCATGAAACAAACCGATTCCTACCTGACACACTTATTATAAGTGCCAAAACATATTATTAAATAATAATTTGGTGCTTACAATAATTACTATTTAGTAGGTACATTTTAAAAATTCCTAATTCGTTTCAGGTCAAGTAAAAATCTTGATTCTGATTTCAGAAAAATCTGTTTCTTCATCATTGCAATCTGTATGAGTAAGCAAAAGGTCCGAAAGTAATTATTGCATCACTTTGTTTTTTATTGTATGGTAAATACCATACAAATTACAGCTTTCCATAATTTTTAATAGCAATCATATTTATATTATGGTAATTTTGTGTTTAATTAATAAATTATGTAAAGACGGTGATTCTACAACTTCTTTGAAATACTAATTTTCGCAGCAACTTTTTAAAAAAATATTTACTACAAAATTTTAATGCAAAATAATGCAGTTGATGTATAAACCGAAAAAGTGGAAAGTTTTAATTTCGATTTCTTACGTTTTATCAACACAAAAATAAGAAATTTTTTGTAGCTATTTTTCGTGGCTGTAACAGCTATGAATGGCTACATGGAAATTATAAATATCAGTTAAAATATAAATTCAAAGTAACCTTAATGAGTGACCGCGGTTTCGGTATTATTTTCGTTTCGTAAATTTCGAAGAATTTAACCCCTCGGACCGATCAAAATGCTTTTAGAAAATACTATGATAAAATTTCATTGTAAGAAAAAGGTGAAGAGGTTCTTCTGCATCACCGATAGAAAAAATTGTAAAAAGAGGTCGTTGTTTTCCCCAAGGTAATAATGGTTCGTTCCTTAATATGAAAAACAAAAAGATCTCTGGCAAGAATTATTCTGTTTTTTTATCAAAGAACTTGATAAAATATTCAAGAAATTGTCGGAACCGGACGAGATTCTACTCACCAGGTGGTTCCGATAGATTATGTTCTGGGTTCCAATAATTTCCATCATAATAATTTATTGAACTTGCCTAAAATTGGCCAAATAGGATTTTTCTGTCTTTAGTCGGTTGAGTATCAAGAACTACAATAAACCAAGCCCTAGCAAAATATGAAACTGATTGAAAGGCAGCAGAAGGCTGGAATGAAAACGGTAATGCTTTACCTGTAATCTATTAATTTTTGGTTAGAACAGTACAGTGTACCGATAATCCCTCAGATGAGTCTACTTACAACACAATAATATTTTGTTTATAGACTTTAAGTGCGTAGGCCACAGGTCGAGCCATGTAACGTGGCCGTAGGCAGCTCAGTAAAGCCTAAGTTAACCGAAAGAATTCCCATTAGATATTCATATTGGCAAAATGATTATACTCCGACCACTGTACCCAGAGTCATTCAATTTTTTATTTGGAGGATACACTACTGTAGGATCCCCAACTCCCCAAGTAATGGTTGTATTTGAACCACTGTTCCAAGTAATTCTATTTTGTTTTATAATATTGCACATAGATTGTAAATGCGAAGACCGCAGGCCGAGCTATGAAACTCGTCCAAAGGTCCTCCAGCAAATAAGCCTCAAAGCGGTGGCACGTACGAAAATTTTAATGGCACGTTAACGATTTACAAGTGATATCATTTTATACGAGCTACAAATTAAAAAAATAAAATTAAAATGAGCTACAAAAATAAAATTAAATTATATTTCTCACTAATTCTCCAATAAGGGAGCGAGAAAGTTTGACGTTAGCGGCTGGAACGTTAAAAAAGTAAACTTCTTTTATTAAATTTTTTAATTCTAAAGGACGCTAATGTCAGCTTTCTTGCTCTCTTTGTTGGAAAGTACGGCGATATCCAGTACTCTGATTTTGAAAATCTTTACTGGCCAGAATGATACAAAACGGGACAAAAAGCAATTAGAAAAATGGAATACCCCTCAGCCGCACGTAAAAAAATGTTTTCTCAAGAATTATTATCGTCTTCGACAATTTAGAAAATTCATCTCATTAATTCCATGGGGGAAATACCCCCCTAGACCCCCTGGTTTCGCGCCCGGTTTTTCACATTCTAGAAGATCTAGCAAAGACCTCCTATAATTTAAAAAGACTGGCGTTAAACCGGGGGGTCTGGGGGGTATGGAATACCCCCCAGCTATAAATAAGGAAGAGATATTTACTAAAGAATTAAATTGGCTTATTTTTCAATTTTGAAAAGTTACCTTGTTAGTTCCTTGTGCTGGGGGGTATTCCATACCCCCCAGACCCCCCGGTTTTACACCAATTTATTCACATTTTAGAATAGATTTGTTTTGGTTTAACCATATTTTTAATATTGTATAAATAAAGAGTACGTATTTAAAAAAAAAAAAAATTTTGAACGGTGAGGGGGAGTAGGTAATGTTATTCAAATTACACCGCTTACCATAAGCACTTGTTACGGTCCTGGAGGGAAGAGTAAATACAGTTTTTTTTAAATCGTATTGTTCATTTTTAAAGTTCAAAGTAGATTTTTTTAAATTTGTAGTTTTCAGTATTTTTTTGAAAATTTTTCAAAAATACAATTCTGAAATTAAAAAATTTTTTTAATAATTCTTCCCCTATTAAAAAGTGTTCGGCACGGGAGCAACTCGATTAATACTGTTTGTAAATTTTTGGCACTCGTACATAAAAAGGTTCGCCACCGCTGGCCTAGCATTGTCTCAAAATTAACAAAAATGACTCACATTAGATATCAACCAATGCGCCGTAATTCTGGTTTATTATATCGAGAAAAACTATGTATAACAAAATTATAATGAATCGTAAGTAAGAAGGCTGCAAGCCAAACAATATAATGCGGCCGTAAGCCGCGGCCTAGTAACACCATATAGATGGAGAGCTACCAACGGATTTCAATAGTCCTGAAAATTTTATAATTTAAAGATAAGTACCGATCAATTTCGACAGTCGACAGCCAATGGGCTGGTTCCTTACTGTCTTCTCCATAACCTTCAGATCGATCTCGGACTTGAGGTTACAGGATTAGAACCTAGGTTTCCCACTTGCTTTACGCCTCACCATTGTAACAAATTTTTACATTTGCTTGTTAGTTCCTCTTTAAATTATTCTCATTAATATTCCTCACGCCGGCCCTGCATATATTCCACTTTGAATAGATTTATTTTATATGCATTTTATACCTATTTGATACGCGAACTTGCTTGAAGGAATACGCTGGTGTGGACATAGAGGTGCTTTAACCATTTTAGCAGGCTTGCACGGAGAAGCAATTGCTGAATTTTACATCCGTTTTAATTTCGATATTTGAGTGAAAGTGAAAAATGAGTTATGATTTTCCACTCCTGTTTTCGACGACGCGACGTTGCGATCCGATACATTCGATCATCTCTATTCTCTACCGTATCTTAACATTCGTTTCGATATGATATGCGTTTTCTTCAGCATCTGACAAGCTTTTCTTTGTTCGTCGCACATTCGTGGTTTTGGTGCGTAAGTATTACCAACCATATCCAACCACACTCGGCTATTTTACATTATTGTTAGTTCATTTGTTGGCATTCCAAGAACAATGTCATTATCTCCAACTTGCGTTTTATTCGGAAGAGCTGGGTTTGTTATCTTCGAGAATTCCATTACATCTGGATGAGTTGTGTTAACTTGCTTGCGCTGATCACTCAACGGTTCCAGTACATCTAATACAGCGTTTATCACGTAAGCAAACGTTGTTTTCTGAAGAATTAAATTTGTGTCACTCAGTTTTGAAAAGTCATCTCCCCACTTCCTTGCGCTGGAGAGTATTCCATACCCCCCAGACCCCCCGGTCCCACACCAGTTTTTTCATATTTTAAAATTAGGTAACGTTAAGAATTGTGTAGTTCATATTTTAAAAAAAATTGTGTACTGACCTGCAAGGTATTTTTAAAAGTAAACAATCTGAAACCCTTGGGGGAGGTTCTGGGAGGGAGGTGGGAGGCAGTCATTTATTGTAGAGGCAAAAAATAAAATAATTTTTTTGATAACGATAAATTGATAAATGATACAGATTTGATTCTTATAAGTCATCTTATTATTCCCTTACAACTAGGAGATATTCAAATACTACCCCCCTTCCAAGCAAGTAAAATTTCTTTTACCCCCCCCCCTCCCAAGCCACAGCGGTGTATGATTAAGCTGTTGAGTTACGGAGCAGAAATTTTTGGTTCAAATCGTAGAATTCGCAGATTTTCTTAGCTCGACCCTTTGGTGGGCATCCACACGCCGTGGTGTAATTGGAGATAGTACAACGGGATTGATTTAAATTCAGACCTAATTTAAATTCAGATATCAAAGCACTGAACGACTGCGAACAAAGAGAATTCTTTTGAATAGCAGAGATGTAGTACAAAAATAGGGTTTTATTATGTAAACTTGTGAGAGCTCTATGTAAGTAAATTTTATCTTTCAAGTTCGTGTAAATTAACGTTTGTTTCAATTTTTGATAACTATTGTGGTTATTATAGTTTTCTTGTTTCATATTGTTAGACACTTTTGACAACTCTCTCCGGATTGTGATTTAATCTGGAACTTTGATTTCGGGCATACCTCTCATTAGGGGTTGCGTTCTCAGAAAGCAGTTTGTGCTACATCATATCCTGAGTTAAGTATAGAAATCCATTGCTTGCAGAAAGTTAAAATATAAAAAACTACACCTTTACCAGCTTTTAATTCAGTCACATGTATTTCAGAAAGCGTCAGTTATAATTCAGTTTAGTCAATATCAACCATCAGTCTTTCTGAATTACAATTGAAGCTGAAGTAATATCGACTAAATAAAATTACAATTGACGCTTTCTGAAATACATGTGACCATTTTTGAATTAAAAGCTGGTAAAGGTGAAATTCCTTAGACTATCTGCAAGCAAGAGAAGATGTAAAAGTTTGAAAAGTGCAACGCCTGTTTTCGCAGGTTGGACGCAGCTCTCCACCGCTTTTGGTTCTGAACCTCGTCTTTCTGTTCACCATAGCTGTTACTTCCAATGTGTTCACCATTATTTACTTCATCTGGAGGTCTTTCCTTGCTTCCATAACCGTCAAGTCTTCTAAATACTTCTTCGTTTGTTACTCTCTCCACCCAACTAATTTTTAACATTTGTTTGTAATACGACATTTCCAAGACCTCCAATCTCTTCCTCTTCTGTGTTTCACAATCATACAATGTCATACTTCAGACATGGGTTTGTTGAAAATGTTCAAAAAAATGTTAATGTTACTGGAGATTTTTCCGGATACGACTGCGACCAGACAGTTCAAGATATTATCTGTAAGTGCCCCATTCATTCTAACAATGAGAGCTCCATTGTATATAACATCTTATTCAAAATTTAATCTATATTCCTTAATTACCACCGAGATTACCACTGATATTATTTAACTATTTAATCAATACTGTAGTAAGTATCCATCTATCTTTTCCGCTACTTTTCTAACTGCATATAACAACAAAAGCACTACTTCTCAGCATTAAATGTTAGATGCATTATGTAATTTTTTATTCTTCTGTGAATTGTATTTTCAAGCTATTTTTGTTATGATTTGCTTATGATTTGACATGAATGCAAAGTTTTGCAATAATTGTAATTAGATTAAATAACTCGGCTGCAGACTGAAGCATTCAAGCATAGCTTACAACATTTTTAAAGTGCTTTCCCTATTAACCAAATCCATTTTTGGGGGATCTTGGAGAAGCTTATGAATGGTCGGTTTTCTGGTCTTAAAAATGCAAATAAATAATTATTTACTGTTACAAACTTGGATTTTTATCTCTTCAAATAATTGTCAAAACTTGATGCAAATTCGGTCAATCCCCTACAAAGAGGTCACCCTATTGTTAAAGAATTAAAGACAGTCGTGGTATGGTTCGTGGACAAGATTTATAACCTCGAAAGTTCTTTCGTAAAAAATATTTTTGACAAAATTTCACCAGAGTAAAAATACCTTGTCAACAATTAGAGGCAATTTAAACGTGTCACCGACTTTAATTAGCATTAATTAACGATACTTAATTAAAAAATAATTCCGTCTTGGATTTTTTTATTTATTTTTAAAAATAAAACTTACGAGCATCATCCACCGATGGGAACATCCTGTTCTGTGGTAACAAAAAATAGTTTTTAGTCACCCAACGCGATTATTAATCCTAGTTAAACTTAAGTACCCAACAATAAGATCTAATAATAATAACAAGGTCGCCTTGCAATGGAATGCAGATCAAGCCAAGCAAACCCTGTGATTCCATCAGTAGGCAGTAGGTAAAAAATTATTTTCAAAGAATTGAACCACAGAAATATAAGGAAGAAAAATAAAAAAGTCTGCACTTACTTCGAAAAGAGATAAATCCAAGTAACAAACTTAAAACCACACAAAATAACAAAACAAACAAGAAAACGATGCAAAAACCATTATTTAATAGTTGATAAATTTAAGATTTAATAAAAGCGACTGTTAATAATTAACAACATTTTGCTGCTGCATTAATGTTGAAGTATTCTATTCTATCAAGTAAAAGTAACGGTAACAGTGGGAGGTGGTATTTCATAACGTGCAGACTCGAGAGCACCAAGTGTGTCGCTAAAACTTGAACTTCCTCAAAGTTCACCTGCTTCTAATGTTGCTTCAAAATTTGCGAAACGATCTCCAAATTAATTCGTATGCTTAAAAGCAACTTTTCATAACATTATAATGACATTTTTAATACTAAATTTGAATTTAATTGGCTGTATTGAGTTAACAACGCAATACTTCAACCTTTTTCTATTACCAACCTTGGTTCCCATGGCGTGCAGAAACAATTCTTGTAGGTAAGCGCTAAGCGATAATGTGCTATTGGTTTGTTCTGTGAACCAAAACCACAATCAGACTTTGACTATTGTTTAAGAAAAACGGTTCCTTAAGTAAACAATTATATTCATATCAAGCACGAAGCATTAAACCAAAACTATTGCAGACTTTTACGCTTCGATAATAATAAAATTAGAATCGAATTCTTCGATCGATATTACAGTACATTTTAAACGGAAATCTTTTACACGAGAAAGAAAGATATATTTAGTGTCACTTGGATACGCGTTTGACTCAAGACGAAAGAAGAACTTTATACTGACTTTGAGGTGAAATCTGCCTGAATTACAGTGTAACCCACCTATAATGGCCTAAATTGGAAACTCGCTTATAATCAACTAATTTTTAAACTAAACTCCTCTTATTAATGTTTTAAAATACGGTTGAAATGAACACTCGTTTATAATGGACAATTTTTGTGACCCCTTAAAGTTCATTATAAGCGGATTATATTGTATATTACACTTCTCGCGGTTTGGACTCTGATCTCTTAAAGTCTTAAACGAATATTGACCGCCGTTTGATGTGAAAAATGTGCTTCCATATAAGGGGTCCCATCATTAGAAGTTGTTCATAAAGAACTTCTTCAAATTTTTCAGTAAGTAGTACGACAGTCATCTGCGTAACCTACGGTATTGTTTAAAAGTTTGAAAAGGCTGTCCACCACCATGATCTCCAGTGTTGGAGAGAGTACTTTTCCTATGAAAACAGGAGACCATTTTGCAATGGTCGAGAAAACACCGTGAAGTTTTAGCGCCACACGTATACTTTCAACAGTGTCTTTATCAAAAACTCTTTTGATATATCTATGAACACACCCAAAGTGGACTTTCAATAGTCCAGCGACCTTTCTATCCTCTCCACTACCTTGTGGAGCGCCGATTCGGTCGATCTCCCTGGGATGTACTCGGTTATGTAATCAGAACCGTATCGCGCATCTCTCTGTCGCACAGGAGCCCCAAAAATTTTAAGAAGAACAAAGTGAGACTGATTGGCCTAACCTAACGGATTCTAAGAAAAAGATAGAGAGCAGTCACTTTCTGCCTGGTTTGGGTGTAACGACAACTTTTGCCTACCACAATGCACACCCTAAACACCATCTCTAGATCCAGGTCCCACTGAAGTACGGCTGCAAATACTCCATCAGACCCAGACGACTTGAAGAGACAGAAGGATTTGAATCTTCCAGTCTATTTCGATCGGTGGCTAACTCGTCAGTCCGGTCCAGTCAAAATCAGAAACAGTTTTTCTATCGGGAAAATATGTTTCTAGCAAGATTTAGGCTGCTTTCAGAAGAGTCTCTGTGTAAGAGCCAACTTGATTTTAAGACAAGTAGACTTATAATTCAACTTCTCTCTTTTAATTTGATGACGGCGGCTTCATCTTCCTGACCAGCACTGTAAATATAAGGAGTCTGCCTTTAGGCTCCTCCTTGATGATGTCAAGGAAGACTCACCATTAATTGATTTTTGCTGAGGTGCTCTAGATAACCAGGCGACAGCCTTGGTGGATTCCGATTACCCGGAGATCCAGAGGGTTGCCTTGATCAGACTGGCCAGTTTATCCACTCTTATCACCACAGTTTAGCCACTCAAAAAAGCTTTAAACATTGAAAGTGATCCAGAAGATCTGTCCTGCATAGCAAAATCCCCCAAAAGTGGGCACTTGTGTTGTGCCCTATTTTGAAATAATTCAGACCAACGGTGAGTCTCTGTTTTACCAACTCTAATTGGGTCTCAGTGAGCTTGTCCAGAGGGTTCAAGCGGTTCATCACAGCCACACGAAGATCCTTTGTAACAGCATCTCTGTAGAGGAAGGAATCCGCCAGATTGGATGGTTTTGTTGGTTGCTCTCTTGAGTTATTTACTTTCTTCTTTGGACTACTCTTAGATGAAGGTTACGAATCCTCTGAACTCAACCTTTTTGTAACCTTGTTTTACTCGTGAGAATTGTTAAATGCAGAAGGCGTTTAACGGTAGTTCTTAGACGGATCCTCTTGCATCGTTTGATTTCTGCCCCCACAGAAGCGCCTCCTGCAGAGGCGCTCTATAGACAGGGTATCTTTTGTAGATGCACCTTCCACGCTGTTTTGCCGATGCCTCAGCTGTTTGATTGGGTATTTTCCTTTCATCTTCTTCTTCTCTTCTTTTCAACCTTTCTCTATCCACTGTTGGATGTAGGCCTCTTTTTTAGACTCCCCCCAAGCGGGGGGAGAGGGAGTTTTGCCCATAACTCACCACGCTGGGCAGACGGGTTGACGAGTAATCTGCAGATTAATTTTGGACTTTTTAGATCACAGCACATATCCGAGGCAACCAGGATTTAAACCACAGTTTCCCGCTTCCTTTCATCTATGTTATAAAAAATTAAAATTGATCTTCCAAGGCTTCCCATCCGCTGTGGTTCCTGCAAAGTTGGAACAAATCGGCATCAGCTCTACTCTAAAAATATAGTGCCACGAGAGGTGAGGTACTCGGAAAAACGTACAAACCGACACATGAAAATTGAACTTTTTTTTACCTGACGTTAGGTAGTACCTACTTTTGTACTACTAAATTTTTTCCTAAATCTTAATTAAAATGCTAGTATTGCATTATGCAGTTTTGCATTAATTTTTTATGCTTCAGATACTTCTTCAATTTTAAATGAATAATTAGTTAATTGATTCAACGCTTCAACGATCCAGGGTAAAGTTAATTTATTGTAATATCACGCTTATATCACAACCCAAGTAAATGTGGTCTTTTGGAATGAATTTAAATTTGAAATCTTTTTCTTCTGCCTTTAATTTGACTTTCTTTTTTTTTTTCTAACCAATGCACATTGTGTATAACCAATTTGGATGCGTAGAATCCAAAAATCTCATTTTTAGCTTTCGGAAAAGCTGAAAAATTAAAAATCGATTATTAAGACTTTAATCGACAGTAAAAGTTTTATTTTAATACTTACTGCAAAATAAACTATGTCAGGCGAATTTTTTCATCAAAATACATAAGAATCCGTTGAAAAAGCTATGCTTTTTCAATATTTAATTTTCGGGGTAAAAAAAATTCAAAAGAGTTGTTAATCTATCGTTTTTGTAATTTTGAAACAAAATTTCCAAGTCATTTTAAACATTGTGCATGATGAATTTGGGTGCGTAGAATCCAAAAATCCTAGTTTTAGCTTGCGGAATCAACAGGAAATCACTCAAAAACCACGATACAGCTAATAAGCTGAGATTATATTTATTAAAGAAAACTCAACAGAATTTGATAGATAATATTAAAATAAAATGTTTTAAATATGGAGAAATGTCATATATCGATTAGTTTTGCTAATAATAAATTAATGTTAAAGTTTGCAATTTCTGTGCGAAATTCGTCTTTACGATGCATTCTGTTAACAGTGCGTGTGGATTTACTTACGCTACAGGATAGGCGCGGCGAACAAACACAAGAACAGCCATCCAGCAAATTTCACTGTTTAGAAGTTTCACTTGGAGGGTAATCCACCCCCTTTCTAGTAGCACACCTTGCCGAGTTAGACCGGCCCGAAAAATATCTTTAATTAGAACAGCGTTAGTCAAAAGTCAAAACATCCCGAAGCGTACCTGAAACTCCCCTTGTCCATTTAATATCCGAACGCACCTCGTAACCAAAGGTAATTTTTCTTTGGTTACACAACTACGCTATTGGCGGCACTGGCTGTCAATGTTTATGCAGTCAGGTGGTTTGATTATTTTGATAATGTAAAATCGCATAAAAAAATATGTATTTATTATTTTAATTATTTGTACAACGTTGAAATCAAAATGAATATTGAGGTGGAGGAAAATATTAGAAAAAATGTTCTGTGGACTCAGTTACCTACACATATCAAGCAGGTACTAATTAAATAAAGGTTTATTTATCCTAAGTAAATATTTGTATTTGCCAGCTTTTAGGTAATTCGTCGAAAGAGTACGGCAAAATTGTCGTTTCCTTAAGCATCAAAAATCAGCTGCGGTATCGAGGAAATTTAGGTTAGTTAATTGTAAAATTGTAAAAACATAATTTTAAATTTTGTTTTTTAGTGCGCCACATTTTACGAGATGAAAAGAGGTACTACGAAAGGGTGGTTGCTTATAGTCGAGAACGGTTGATGCTGTTTCCTTATCACTTGGCGGATATGATCGTCAAAGGTCTTCGAATCACACCGTTCAATTATTATGTCACGGTTGTGGAAAGGCTCATGCAAGCTGAAAAGAGTTACGATACTCTACCGAATTTTACTGCTGCAGATTGTAGGTTAAATTGACGTCGTTTTAAGTTTCTATATCGTTTCTTTTGTAGGTTTACGTTTAATAGGTTTAGGACGTAACGAATACATTGATATAATGAATAAATCACGATCAAATAGGAGTCGACTGTTTGGTAAACGTAACGTAAGAATTTTGCTACCGCCAGTTCCGTGTGATGTTCACATGGAACCGTGGTGGCGAATCGAAGTGGGACTAGTGTTAGAAGAAGATGTTAAAGTATACTGCAAAACTTTTAAATAATTTAAACTAAATTTGTTATTTTAGTCGGTCACTTCAGAAGAATTGGAGGTTATAGATAGACTAATCGATTATGGTTCACAGTTTGCTGGAGAATTAAATTATCACATTGTACTTAGTTTATACAAGTAAGTTCTGTAGTTTTTATTTTCTAAAAAAAAAAATTTAATTTAATTTCAGAAAAATATTTAAATATATAAATTATTAACTCGTTGATATTGACTTGTTTACATTACATTTGTATATTATTCTGATGACGAACGATATCTCGTTTGAAAGCTAAATAAATCTTTTAACAATTTTTAATTTAATAATAACTCGATATTTTGAAGTTTTATATTATCTAATTTCAGAAAAGGCTTAATTTACATAGACGTACCTGTAACTGCTGTCGATAGAATTCAAGTGCCACCTCTTCAGGGTTTTGTTATGAATAGGGTGTTAGGAGATTATTTCGAAACGCTTTTATACAAAATTTTTGTGTCGATCGATGAACACATGACCGTGGGAGAGGTGAGAATTTAATTTTGCAAATCAAAGCCTAAATGTGAGTTTTCAGTTGGCCGGTGTTTTACAAGTAGAAACTGAACTTGTGAAGCAAGCCGTTTCGCTCTACTGTAGGCTGGGTTTTGCCAGAAAATTAAACCCCGAAACCGAACAATCCAAATCAAAACGACATCCATCGTGGACCAATTTACCAACCCAATCAATTAGGTAGTATGCACTTTTTGCTTTCGTGATTTATTAAAATGGAATTTCAGGGACGATGATGACATTTCACCCTTAACTCTACACCTGAATTCGTCAAACAGTACAAGTTCCTCTGATCTTGTTTCTCCTAGAAGTGAAACTCCGGATGCTCTAACCGGTACGTTGCAGAAAAGTGGCCAAAGAATTGCATTTTTGTTTGATTCCACCTTAACTGCATTTTTAATGATGGGAAATTTAACTCCGGTAAGTTTTTATTTTTAGTTGTTGCTATGCATTTGTTTCCTTGTGTTGCCTTTTTGAAAAAAATGTTTTTGTTTTCAAATTAAAGAAAGAAAAATCAATTTGTTAGTACTTTGTGAATAATGTCATCTGCATGTTATCAGAATTACGATAACAAGGTTAGATTAAATTTTAAATGATAAGAAGTGTATTTGAATTATTCTGAAGTTAATTACTACAAATATGACAAAAAATTGAGGTATATTTGTAAATATTGATTATATTATAATGTATGTAATATAGAAAAAATTTATTGATTGTGTAATTATTTTAGTACAAAATAAATTGTAATCAATGCTTACAAAAATATCCAGGGACGTGCCCAACCAACTTTTTTCAGGGGGGAGCAATTCCAAGTTTGCCAACTAAATTAGTTCAAAATTGCCAACTTTTTGTAAATTTAGACATAAAGAAATGCCAAATTGACCAACTTTCAAGTGTTTTTGCCAACTTTTTCCCTAATTTCAGTACTTTTTAGCCTCAAATAAAAGTTAGTGCTAACTCGAAAAATTCAGTACTTTTTTACTTTAGTGACGCTATTCAGTACATTTATAGTACATTTTTCTATAAAAATACTGACAGATAATTTGAATTAATTGCATAAATTTAAATTTCTTGCAAAAATTTCAAATATACAATACCGTGTGTTCACGAAAAGTGGTAACAGTGAATAATTTTTAAATATTACTAGATACAAAAAAAAGTTTAAATAGTTTTTTATTCAACTCCAAATTTTCTATTGGAAACTGTCAAAGTATATTTTTTTATACTACAAATGGCAACATGTCTTTTTTTTAACATTTTTGTAATCTGCAATTTTTTCTCTATAACTAATATAAACTTTTCATAAGGTTACATAAGAAAAAATTCGAGAAAACACAAGATTTATACAAACAATAATAATTTATTAATTACGTATGTAGAGTGCTATGAAAAACAAAACACCATTATTATGATATGACACCATTAGACTCTTTCTATGGAGTCATTTAAAAATGGTAGTTTAGGCAAATCTATCTTTAAATTTAAAAAATTTAAAAACCAAAATTAATTTAGCATCTGTCAATTATCACCAAATCGCCAGAACTCCTGCGAAAATTATAATCATATCTTGAACAAAACGGTGGCAATTTTGAAAAATTTATCAGATAAATGAAATGTTGTGTTTTCGGGGTCGTGATGTTTTGTTTTTCATGGCACTCTACATACCTATGTGTAAATAATCAGTAAATTATTATTGTTTGTTTAAATCTTGTGTTTTCTCGAATTTTTTCTTATGTAACCTTATGAAAATTTTATATGTATTTATAGAGAAAAAATTGCAGATTACAAAAATGTTAAAAAAAAGACATGTTGCCATTTGAAAAAAAATTTTATGTTTACTTCCGGTTGAATTTGAAGTATAAAAAAATATACTTTGACAGTTTCCAATAGAAAATTTGGAGTTGAATCAAAACTATTTAAACTTTTTTTTGTATCTAGTAATATTTAAGAATTATTCACTGTTACCACTTTTCGTGAACACACTGTATTATAGTAATTTGTACTACAATCAAATTACTTCAAATTTTATTCAGTTTTATTATATCAAATGTGCTATACAAAATTAAACAAAGTTTCTCAATAAGTACTACAAACCATTAATTATATTTTATAAGTTTTACAAGGTTTTCATTCCGTGCCGGGAGGGGGGGGATAAAGATGAATATAACAATCAGAGTTTCCTATACCGAAAAAACTGTATATTAATATGAGAAGAGAAATTAAAGCATGGCAAAGTTGGCTAAGGGCTTAGCTGCCTTTAAAATTAGAAATCGCACTTTAAAACGAAATAAAATTAATTATTATGTAGTTGGTCATGAAAAAATCTTATTCTGATCTGGAGGGTATTTTTAAAAATAAACAATTGTAGAACCGGGGGTCTGGGGGCTATGGAATACCGTCCAGCCATTAAGAAAAGATATTTTTTCTAGAATTAAATTTGCTGCTTTATCAATTTTTAAAGTCGTACTGGAGAAATACGCAAAAAAATAGGTGTTAGGTGCAATTAATTCCCACAAAAACGGGATTTGAATTTTCTAGTTCGTTGTTGGTATCTTTTTGACATACTAAAAGTCTAGAAAAATCTAAGTATGCAAAATGCGTTTTTTTGGCTCAAAAATTTTAAAGAAATGACGCGCATGAATGGATTAACGAGATTGATTCCTAGAAAAATAGGTTTTTTTGGATATAACTAATTCCCACAAAAATGGAATTTAAATTTTTAAGTTTGTTGTTTGTATCTTTTTGACATACTAAAAATCTAGAAAAATCTAAGTGTTTACAATGAGTTTTTTAACTTTTAAAATAAAGACGCGCATGAATTGATTAACGAGATTCTTATAATTAATTTTGTAAATATTACATGTTTCGTAAGAGATAAACTTAATTTAATAGTCTTCTTCAATTCAAGAGTAGCGCAAATGCTAAATTCCTTACTTTTCCAAAAATGTCGATATGCTGCCGATTTACTTTTACCAAATAAGGAGCTTGTGGTATCACATTCAGTTAAAGGATGTGAAAAGAGAATAATTTTACATCCTTTTTCGCCAAGCACATGCTGCATTGATTTAATATCACGTTTTTTATCACTGAATGTCAATGATTACAAACAAATATTTCGTATGTTGTGAAAAATTAAAAGTGCAAGAATATCGGTATCGTCAGCAACAACTGCATTATTTGTAACATAAATTACATTGTAACCATTCGCTTTAAGTGTTTTCCAAGCATGGTGATATTGTCTTTTCGACGTTTACTTGCACAAATGATACCTTGTATACCTTTAGTAGACAATTTAACACACTTTGAAGTTTTACTTTCTTCTTCAGAGCACAAGATACAGTTCCATTCTGCCATTTTCAATTTCTTTTAAGTTCTAAACGTTAAGCTTACCAATTTTCCAAACTATGAGACAATAAAAATGAAATGAACGGTCCTCTTATATACAATATCAAGATTTGAATATTTACCAATCTATAGTAAATTGATAAAATAATTTTTTTACATTTGAATTTAAAAATTCAAAATTCCATAGGTTGAAAATAATAAGCAATTATAGTAGAAAACGTATTTTGATTAATAAAAATATGATTTTTAACACGACATAAGTTTTCAGTTCTTCAGCAACCATTAAGCAATGAATCTCGTTAACATAAATCTTGTTAAGCCATTCATGCGCGTCTTTACTTTAAAAGTTAAAAAACTCATTATAAACACTTAGATTTTTCTAGATTTTTAGTATGTCAAAAAAGTTAAAAATTTAGGGGAAAGGTAAGAAACGTAGACCCTACAATAAAAATTTTACGATTGAAACCTCGATTTATTCTAAAAGAGCACATTTTAAATAAGAGAATTAGGTGAGGAAGAATGCCTTAAAACCACTAGTTTTTTCTAAAATTGATTTAAAAAAAACTCGATTTTCATAGCAATTTTCAAGTTACGTCGCTCGTGATTGGTGAATCAATGCATTCTGTGCTCCGTCCGTGCACTGTTATGCATAAGAGCCCCGCTGATGATTACTTTTTCGCGTGGATCCTACTCGTGCCATGGCCATTTTGATGAAAACGACACTCATTTTAAAAATACCCATAGGCCCGTGGATTAAGGAAAATGGTGGATCTTTGAGGGGTGAAACTCGTTAGCGTGGATTCTAAACGCAGGGTGGTTGTGCAAAGAAAAATCGACTTAAAGCACCCCTCGCTGCGCTCGGGCGCTTTAAGCCATTTTTCCTGCACATTTACTATTGAAAACCATGATTTTCGCTCGAAGTGCACTGTTGCAGCATCCCAATGCAAGTGTCGCTCCGGTTATCGTCGCTCATAGCATAGCATCACTTTGTGAACAGAGTTTGTTTGGAAGCGAAGCCTCCATTACCTCTTTCAACGTCTGAGAACATCGCGGGGATGATTATGAGTATGAAATACTTTGGCGAGCATAGAGCCTTGTATCGCTTCAAAGCAGAGTGTTGATTCGCGTAAGGCGATAATCAACATTTGATGAATAATTTGAGTGATTTTGGCCGTAGCAACAGTAACCGCCCAGAGAACGTAGCGTCGTGCAGCCCAAAAGGAAAAAGGCGACAGGGTCGCAAAAAAGAAGTGGGATTGTACGGTTGAAAAAAGTTTTCTACCATACATGCCCGCAGCACCTTCACTTAAGAACTGATCTAGGTCGGTGCCGAGACATTGAGTAAACGCCTCGGCTGTGACCCTGGTTATCGTCGCTCTGCGCAAAGCTAAGGGTCGTATTCTCTAACTCTTAAAGGATCTTTACGGAAAGGATGCCTTTACGTAAAGGATAAACCTATTCTGTAATTATAAAGGATCCTTTAGTAAGAGGCCGTCCTTTAAGATCGATCTTTACGAAACGACGCGGTAAGGGATGCCTTTAGGTAAAGGATTTGCGTATTCTGTAACTCTAAGGGATCCCTTATTAGCGTCAGAATACACCAAGTTGATCCTTTACGTAAAGGATGGTCAGTAGACGCCTTTAACGAAATTGAAGTGTTGTTTTTATTAGTAAATGTGAACTTCAAAAGTGAATTTATCTTCAAAATGAATAATATTCTTGATGAATTACGCAAAATTACCCAAATTACTCAAATTTTGTCATTTTAATTGTAAAACGTCGCTACCTTCACCCGGTTTGAACGCATTGAATAATATTCTTGACGAATTACGCAAAATTACCCAAATTTTGCCATTTTAATTGTAAAACGTCGGATACATTTTATTTA
This sequence comes from Rhagonycha fulva, assembly GCA_905340355.1. Classification (NCBI taxonomy): domain Eukaryota; kingdom Metazoa; phylum Arthropoda; class Insecta; order Coleoptera; family Cantharidae; genus Rhagonycha; species Rhagonycha fulva. The sequence goes on from HG996556.1 coordinate 46,822,739, forward strand.
TTCCTTAATTTAGTTCTTATTATAGCTTTAATAATATTGTGGGTGATAAACATTGAACAAGAATGTGACATACACATTAATTATACAACATCGTGGTTATTAGGAGAGTCGGGATACCTTCTACAACCGTATCTAATGACTCCGATTACAGGAGCTGATCCAAATAGTCCAGAATTGTGAATTCAATTGCACGCAATTGTGTGAAAAGATGCATTGGCGTTTTAAAATGTGTCTAGAGGTGTCTTAATAAAGACAAAGCTTTAAATTACCACCCCACATTTGTATCCAAAATTATTTATGCCTGCGGAATCCTGCAAAACATCATGCGATTCCATAATATAGAAGTAGTAATTGGTAAAAATGTGATAATTGTTGTACAACAATAATAAATTATTAAATTGTAAAAATTTTTTACAATTTAGGCATTAGGAATAAGAGCTCGTAATAATATTAGTCAAAATAATTTTGTTTAATACATTTTTATTTTAATTGTTTTAAATAGCTAATTCTAAATGTTTTAAAATGTAAGTTTTTCAAAGTCAAAACGTTCTCTTTCTAGTGCTAGTCTTTCTTTTTGGAGGTTCACTAACGACTCCAATTTGTTGTCGATGCTTTTCAGTATCTGATTATTTGTATCGGTACTTGTCAATACCCTACTTTGATATTGTAAGATATTATACCAAATTATACCTACGACGAAGGACTGTACTTTCTTTTAAACCTAAAATAAAATAGATAATATATTTATAAAAGTTAAAAACCTCCTATTTCTCCTTACCTGAAATTGTTGATGGTAACATAGGTGAATTTCCTCCAGCAATGAATTCTTCTTCATTAATTTAAATGTGGATTTACAATTTATTATAAATTCAAAAACACAAAACAAAATCGCAATTTTAAGACATCAACTAAAAATATCGCAGGTTATGTTGTTTTGAAAATTAAAATCAACCAATGAGAACACATTATTCATATACTCGCATTGCATTATTACGATTAAAAACATCAGCCTTGCCTTTACGTAACGACAACTGCTAAGGGACGAGAAATTACCTAAAGGATGAGTTAGAGAATGCGTTTTTAAACGGATCCTTTCAGGTACCCTGCCTTTACATAAAGGATCTTTATTTAAGGGACGAGTTAGAGAATACGACCCTTAGACCAGTTCAAACTACACGGACTGTCAATAGAATGCATTGATTCACCAATCCCGAGCGCTGAACTTGAAAATTGCTATGAAAATCGTGCTTTTTTAAATTCGATTTTTTTTTTAAACTGTTGGTTTTAAGGACATTTTCCTCACCTAATTCTCTTATTTAAAATATACTCTTTCATAATTCATCGAGGTTTCAATCGTAAAATTTGCATTTAAGGGTCTACGTTTCTTACCTTTCACCAAAATTTAAATTCCATCTTTGTGGGAATTAATTATACCCAAAAAACCATATTTTTCTGGAAATCTCGTTAATCCATTCATGCGCGTCCTTTATTTAAATCTTTTGGCCCAAAAAAACGGATTTTGCATACTTAGATTTTTCTAGACTTTTAGTATGTTAAAAAGATACCAACAACAAACTAGAAAATTCAAATCCCGTTTTTGTGGAAATTAATTGCGCCCTAAAACCTATTTCTGCTGTACCTGGAGGATATTCTTACCCCCCCCCCCCGTTTTACACCCATTGGTTTACATTTTGGAATATTTACTTGGTTTGGTCACCGTAGAAGAGAAATACTTAAAAATTAGATAAAATTCAATATTATGTAGTTGATATTCCTGAAAATATCTTTTCCTGGCATAAAGGGAATTTTTAAAAGTTATCAATCGAAAAACCGGGGTGTCTGGGAGGTCAGGTGTAATAAAGAAAAATTTGTTTTCTTTGAAATTCAATTTGTGTTATCAATTTTGAAAGCTTTCTCGTTACTTCCTTGCGCTGGTATTCCATACCCCCCAGACCCCCGGTTTTACGCCCGCTTTTTTACATTTTGGGAGAGAAAGTCCAGACACTTTAGAAAATAGAAACAATTTTTGAAAATTATATGAAAATTAAGTATTGTGTAGTTTATTTTTCTTAAGAAGGGCATTTTTTTCAGGGCTCTTTTAATTTAATCAACAGATGGCGCCTACTTAAATATTTTTATAAAATAAGAGGAATTTGCTATATTTAAAATATAGCAAATTCGTTGAGTTAATACTATTCTATAAACAATATTCTTGATCTTAAGCTATTTTGAGTTCGTAATATTTATTTATAAAAACACAATTCGTAATTAAAGTTTAATTATCTTTTTTTGTAAGTGAGTGTGTTTTGACATACTCAATACGAACTCAAAATAGCTTAAGATCAAGAATATTGTTTATAGAATAGTATTATCTCAACGAATTTGCTATATTTTAAATATAGCAAATTCCTCTTATTTTATAAAAATATTTAAGTAGGCGCCATCTGTTGATTAAATTAAAAGGGCCCTGAAAAAAATGCCCCTCTTAAAAATCTTTCTTTGACCTGGTTACCTCTTTTGCCCCCCCCCCCCCCGTTCTTGGCCGTTTTTTTGAAACATTTAATATTTCACATTAATAAATGAAACGCTCAGATCTAAAGTGGATCAATCACAAAAAAAAAAAAAATTTTTAAAGTTCATTTTTAGGATTACATACATACATGTAAGGTAAAAATGGACTTGAAAAAAAAAAATTTTTTTGTGACTTGATCCACTTTAGATCTGAGCCCCTCAAATGTACTTCAGTACTGAAGAAATGTACTTCAGTACATTTACTATCATTTAGTACCTTTTTAGTTTCCAAGAAGTACCTTTAATTTTTCAACTGTGGCAACGCTGTATGAACTACGAATCCTTTAATTAATTAATTCTTTAATGTAGGTTTATAAAGGGGACTTAAATAAAAGATATAGCTTAATGACTAACAAAGTAATAACTATGTATGATAGAAAAAATAATAGTGACTTGACAGTCAATTTTAAAACTTAAGGCTCCACTCTCGTAGTTTAAAATGCAGTGTCTTGAACAAGTCGGACAGTGCTGTCGTCTAAGGGGCTGTCCATTAATCACGTGAGGCTCGAAAGGGGTGGAAGGGGTCTAAAAAAATCACGAAATATCACAAGGGGGAGGGGGGGTCTAGTAATATATCACGTGTATTAATTTTTTCAGCAAACGCGCGATATTGAACCGAAAAAACGGCGTTACGTGTATTTATTTTTTCGTCAAACGCGTAAAAAATACACGTGATTTGGGAGGGGGGTTAGTCTTAAACCTCACCATGTATCACCAAGGGAGAGGGGGGTTAAAAAATGCCAAAAAAACATCACGTGATTAATGGACGGCCCCTAAAGTCGTCTAAAAAAAAATAACGTCTTAAGAAGGGCATTTTTTTCAGGGCGCTTTTAATTTAATCAACAGATGGCGTCCACTTAAATATTTTTATAAAATAAGAGGAATTTGCTATATTTAAAATATAGCAAATTCGTTGAGATAATACTATTCTATAAACAATATTCTTGATCTTAAGCTATTTTGAGTTCGTAATATTTATTTATAAAAACACAATTCATAATTAAAGTTTAATTATCTTTTTTTGTAAGTGAGTGTGTTTTGACATACTCAATACGAACTCAAAATAGCTTAAGATCAAGAATATTGTTTATAGAATAGTATTATCTCAACGAATTTGCTATATTTTAAATATAGCAAATTCCTCTTATTTTATAAAAATATTTAAGTGGACGCCATCTGTTGATTAAATTAAAAGCGCCCTGAAAAAAATGCCCCTCTTAAGACCAAATTTTATAGCAAGTTTATGTTTAATTTTAGGGCTTAAAAAAACATGCAGTGACCATGTTTGAAGTTGGTAAATTGTGCGACGAAAGTTTGGACAGTTTTTTATCCGAACTTGAGAAGGTGTCCGCTCTCGACGCGGATGGAGAAGGAGAAGCGCGCAGATATTTTGATCACGCCGTTATTTTACGTTCAACTGTTTTGGCTTTAAGAAAATTGCATAGTGCCGGCCTTGATTTGGTTCGACTTGAAAGTTTACATTCCTTAGACGAAGCCACCTACATGCGCTTGTTGCAAAAGAAGTACAAGTTAGTGATTACGTTAAGTTTGTGGTTCATTTAGAATCATTTTGATCTTTTGTACAGATTATTGGTTTCCATGGCCCCTCTTAGTCGAGAAGTACGTCCGGTTTCCAGTTTATCCCCACCACATTTAGGACCACCTGTACCAGAAATTAATTCCATTTGGTTTAAACTTTTTCTTTATCATATGACTGGTTACGGCCCCCCTTCACTTCTGTTAATTAAAGGTAGCGGTGTGTGTCCCATAAGTTGATTATTTTAACCAAACATTTTTATCAGGAACCACACTGAAGCAATTGCCTCGCATGTTTTTGGGTTACTCAAGAATTTTAGTGATGGCTTGGTTGCACGAACCAGCAGTACTGCCAGTTGCTAATATCATGTACGTTAATGCGGCACTCCAATATTCTCCAGTTTTACTTCAAGCTTATGGGGTGCTCCAGCCTGCCCAAACGCAAATCACACCTTTTCCGTTTCGCGACGATGTTTCAATAAAAGGACAAGGTAAAAAATCCTTGGGTAACTTTTCGATTCTTACAAGGGAATTGTGCAACTTTTCAGGCGACTACATCCGCTGGCAAAATCATTCCGCCGTTAAAAATTTATCAGAAATTGTAGATTTAAATCATAACTGCGGTTATTTGACGTTTGTAAATATAGGAGTAAATGACTTTGGCTGTCCAAACAGGGATCCAATGGTTCGACTTGGTCGATCTAACAAAACCACAAACAATCCAGGTTTGAATTCCAATTTTTGTAGTTCAAAAAAAAATTTAATTTTTTAACAGATTTGGCTAAGTTACAAAAACGACCCGAAAAAATCACGGAACCAACATCCATCGCGAACGAAAACTTTAGTTTTATTAACCAAAGCGCCTCCAGTAAAAAGCCCAACCCAAATTTGGGCCAAGAAGAACCAACAGAAAACAAGGATGCAGATAAACTTCAATCACCAGTCGAATCCCACTTTGCTGTAACCCCGGTCACGAGCAGCACCACATCCTCTCCGGCAAACGGTTTCATAAACGAAGATGGTACAAATTTATTGAAAGAGGAATTGGATAGGTTAGATCTTGACGGAAAATTAATTCAAGGTGAACTTTTAAAGAAAAAATCAATCAGTAGTAGCATTCAAAGTTTTACGTCGTTTGATATGCTTATAAGTCCGACCGAAGAGAATATCAGTATGTTTTCGCGTAACAACGACTCTCCGCCAATAAATGAAGAGAAAGTTGATCATGTCCCTGTAAAATATATTGCGGAATCGGAGGAATCTGGCGAGGTAAGTGTGCTTAAATTTTATGACTTGATTTTTTACTAATTCATGCGATTGTGTGGTTTTGGTTGTGCATGTAGATGTGGACATTACTGGACTGTCAGTTTGGAATCCCACTTTTTGATGTGGATGCTAACACTAAAATTTGTGATGCCGTCGTTTCGGGGAGCCTTTGCAGTTCTTCAAGGTAAATTTTGATTTTGTTTGATTATACTGGCAAATTTATTTGTACATTTCTGAGTGACTGTTTGAATAATACGTACTTTTTTGGGCGTTTTAGCCTTGATAGCTTAACCGAATCTAGTCGAAAATTAGGCACCTCCTTGTTAGAGTTCATTTCGCAGTGTCAGGTAAGTCGATCGATTTATCGATGCGTGTCTACCAAATTATGACGTATAAAACTATTTAAATGTTTTTCCAGTACTATACAGGCGAAAACATGGGAATAATTAAACGTGGTCGTCTTACACCTCTTCCTAGATACAATTTGGTGTTTGATAATGGCAGAGTAAGTGAGTGGTGTGGAAAATAAGCGTGTGTTTTAAATCTAACTTAACTTAGGGTGTGTAAGCAGTACAGTATTCTTAAGTAATATTTACATTATTAACATTTTAAAAAGTTTAATTAATGTTTACAATTTTATGTTTTATTTTTAGAGTTTATAAATATTTTTACAGAATTTTACTTCAATAAATTGTAAATTAAAAATTTGTACATAAAATACAATAAAAAATTAAGTCATTTACAAAAATGCTGTTTTTTTAATTATTATATTGATTATTAAAAATTTAAATCATCATGATGTAAGCTAAACAAGGAAGAAAGACCGTTTTTTTGGGACCGTTTGATTTTTTGTAAATATCTGGTTTCAGTGCAATTTCGAGAAAAATTTATTAATACCAATTTTGTAGAGCATAAAATTTCCTCAAAAATGTACGTGTTTGAAGTTTTTTTTTCTCTTTTAAATAAGAGAACCCCAATAAGAGCAAGGGTTTAAATAAAAATCCCCAAGGCCCAGATCCCAATTTGGAAAGGTGTACTTGACCGAATGTAAAAATTTTGGTGCTCACTGAACGCAGAATTTGATGCTTTATAACTTTTATTTTATGAGTTTTTCTCTCAGAGCACTCATTTCCAAGTTGCAAACTCATATCATATATAGTACTATATCTCAGTTTTTGACAAAGTTGAAATAAAATCATCGTTTTTTAACCGTAGTTTTCGACCATCCACTTGACTGAATTATTTACTTGTGGTACTCATTCGACCCAGAATTTAATGCTCTTTAATTTGTTTAACATTTTCACTAGGATGCACTGTTCAGGAGTTATAGGCGAAAAACAAAAAAAAATCCTAAAATTTCGAGGATTTTTGGTTGCCAAAAGTTAGCATTTTTGTTTTTTGTACAAGTACAAAAAGAGAAAAAAAAAAGTATTATAAAATCAGTTTATTTATCCGTAGTATATGATACAAGGATGCAATTTTTTGACTAAATCTACAATATAAGATAAACTTAGTTGAAAACATGCGACACCTGAACTAATTGAAACTAAATTAATGTAATAATAATAATAAAATCATAATACTTAAACAAAATCGAATTATCTAAATCAGTACTTTTTACAAATGAAATATAAAACTAAAATTGGTCCAAATAATTGGAAGTCAATTTTAAAATGTACATTAGGCTTAAATATTCTAAAAGTATAAAAATGATACAAAAACGTTCTCATTGAATAATTAAATTTAGACTTGAAAAATTTTGCAAAATCGATTTTATTTTAAAAACATGTCCAAACAAAAATAATAAATCAACAAAAAATTTAATGTAATCTACAAGAGAACATTTTTTAAAAATTCACTAATGTTTAAAAAAGAAATGTTAAAATCTTGTATAAATAAGAATCACAGACATGTAAGACACTTTTGTATGAGATTTTCAGTTTTCACAAATTACAATTAATTAATTAATATATTACAATTGTCGTTTCATAAATATAAAAATGATCTTTGTTACAATTAATCGAAAAAGTGAGATCTAAGAAAACGTATTGCACACTTTCTCGATTAATATCATCTGGCATGTCACCACCTTAAAAATTAAAATATATTTATATATATACTAACAAATATATAATTATTTACACAATCAAATTCTTTCTTTGCAAATATTACAACATTTTTATAACAAGTGTCAAGGGCACGATAACTTTTCAATTCCGTGTAGGAAAGTGAAACAGAATTAATTAAATCACTACACAAAAGTATCTTGAAATACATAGGGGATTAAGGTACCAAAATATAATTAGATTAAAATTATTTACAATAGAAAATTGCATTTTCACACATTGAAATAAAAGCGTCCTCGAAAATTTTCGCTGCTTCACTGTTAGTAGTTAACTTCACGAGTCTTCCCTCACCCACCACAAAAATAAAACTTAGTTAACTGAGATCTAAAAATAGCCAGTACCTTAACCAAACAACAGAAGTGGCACCGAGTTGTGTCTCTACACTTAAATATATATCGCGTCGGAGCCTTTATTTGTTTGGTGACCGACGGGACCGTACGTGTTCGGACTGGTTATGTTCTCTGACCAATCTGACGTGCACGAGTGCGGCGAACTCGACGACCAATGACCTGGACTCTCGGGACTGGGCGTTGGAAAATTATCGGGGACCAGATGTTGTGGAGTGATGTCCGAATGTTGCGATGGCGGGGTTAAATAGTAATTTTGTTGGTACTGCTGGGGTTGCAGCGTGGGCGGCGTGACGCTGCTTATTTGACCGGAGGAATACGCCAAGGGTAATTCGAGACCCGCTTGGCTGAAGTCGAAGCCCATGGGTAAAGTTTGAGTTTGAGGTACCCCCCCGTGTTTTTGTTGCGTTGCCGCCCGCATGGCAGCTATGTGAGTTGGACTCGTTGGCAGTGATGGACGCGACTTGGCAGGTGAAGGAGATCCGTTGTAGCCTTGTGGCGATAGCGACATGTTGGATTGCACTGAGTGTGGAGGCGACTGATTCGAGTATGGTGGACTTAGGGTGTTCGGGTGTAACTGTCGTTGTAGAACTAACTGGTCCTGGTAGTTGGATAACGTAAATGGACCGTAATTATCCAAACTTAACAGGTTATGGATGGATGGATTATTTTTAATCACATCTTCGTAACTAGGCGGCTGTTTGTTCATGAGGCTCTCCAACGCTGACGCCATGTTTGAATACAAGGATGTCGTGTCGTACGGACTCGGCATGGAGTTATTCGTCATGGGAGACTCGACGGGACTCAAAGTGGAACTGATTGAGTCAATACTTTGAGGAATTTCCGTGTGCATCATGTTGTTTACGTTTTTCTTGTTGCACTTCTTCACGCTCGCTTTTCTTCGTACACTACCACCACCTGTGTTGGCACCTTCAATCTCAGGACTTGCCGGGTTCAAATGACCATTGTGACCCTGATTTGACTTACTAGGTCGCTTTGACTTTTGTCGTTTTGCGACGATTACGGTTGGTTGTTGGATCATTTGACCGTTAGGTGAAACTGAAAACAATTATTATTATTGAATTTTATGTTAAGAATTATGAGCTCGTCCTGGCTTTAATTTTAATAAGAAAAAGGTACTTACTCATCATGGAGTTTGTTTGCACCACGTTGACCATCTGTGGACTTCTAGGAACATGCTCCTCGAGCAATCTTACTATATCATTGTGTAATCGCTCACTAGCGACATCTCTTGGTAAACGATCCATATGGTCAGTGATTTCCCGATTTGCATACGCCTCCAAGAGAGCTTTACAAGCTTGGGATGACCCTTCACGAGCAGCTAAGAACAAAGGAGTTTCGTCCTGAAAAAAATATTGTGTTAGTGAGCCAATAGCTTATAAAAAAAAACAAAATCTACCTTATCATCTTGAGCGTCTCGGTTAGCCCCGTGAGCCAACAAAATGTTAACAGCTTCGACGTTATTAACAGCTGCCGCCCAATGAAGTGCCGTTTTGCCGGAATTATCGGCCGCGTTTATATCGGCTTCTGCACTAATAAGGTCTTGCACCATTCCTTCGATGGCTAAACGAGCAGCCAATATAAGTGGCGTGGTGCCTTCGTGCATACGCGCGTTAAGATTCGTCGCCCTATTGCGCAACAATATTTGGAAAACTCCGATTGCGTCCGCGGCGACTGCTGCATGTAGAGGTGTCCGTCCCGTGTTATCTTGCGCGTTTGCGTCAGCACCATGATCCAACAAACGCTTAGCCATATCGGCGCGCGAATATCGCGCAGCCAGGTGAAGTGACGTCTCTCCCGTTTTATCCATGACTGTGTTTACATCAGCGCCTTGTGCAACCAAGTCTTGTACCATGTTGCCCCCAATGTCATCTTCATCATCCTCCCCAGTCCCAATTCCACAACCACTACCGGCGGCTACCATTATTGGAGTGATACCGCATGGTCCCCTAACGTTCACGTCGTTACTTTCGTTTTGCGGCGGAGTTAACATGGAAGCCGGCGGTCGTAAATCTGAGACCTCAAGATGTTGTTGTGTCCACGCGCGAGGATCGGCCTCTTCGTAATCCGTTATAACTGTATGATCGCTAATGTACCCAGTATCCAATACCCGCATCCGTTTAGGTTGCGGCATTTCAGACTCATCATCCGACCATTGTTGCCCATGTCCCATGTGACCTCCATGGTGAATATCCAAATCCATACAACCAATCGATGCGTTTTTGTTAAAATCGCGCATTTCTTGGCCATCTGGACCTCGTCGTCGCGAACGCCGTCGGATCTGTTTTGGAAAACCTTCAGGGAACCACGTAACGCTCGCCACCCGCTTGCTTTGGGTCCTAACAATAACGATAATAACAATTCCAACCAAGCAAACCGACGAAATTCCAATCATCACATATTTCGCGTTAGTTGGCGTTTCCTCATCTTCCACTCCCGGAGCGTCCATACCGTTAACGCGATAAATCGGAAACGATTGCGATAACGTATGCCTGGAAGCCTTTGCAGCGAGAAATTCGGCAGCCGCATTTGCAGATTGGAAGCAATAATCGGAATTTAACGAAGTCGTACACTTACGGTTATCAATTTCCAGATAAACCCGGACACCCTTTCGGCCGTACTGCTTAGTGTACACAATGTTGTGCTTTTCCCCGACGTAAGTATCTTGCAAATTGATCGGAGACGATTCGTGCCATTCGTAAATCATGTCGTTGCCCAGAGTATCTTTCTTCACTATAACTGTCGTCCTCAATTGGTAACTCATATCTCTGAGGAAAGCAATCAAGTTTTGCTTAAAATCGGCCATTTCCATCAGGACGATCATGTCGATCACACCTTCCGCGATTTCAGGTGGTACTCCTTCACAATCCAATCCATCCCAGTTACATTCGGCGTTATTGCATCCATAATCGCAGTGACCATTAGCGTAGTGTTTCTGGCAGTAAGCGTCGTAAATTGGGTTGCACAACTGAAGTGTCTTCTCGCAATCCCTTCCATCAAACAAGCACTGAGGGTTGTAACATTCCTCGTCGCAATTTCCATCCATGAAAACCTCCCAACACCGTATGGGAGCGGTACAGTTGGCCCACGGATTTATACCCAACGAACAATCGTTTCCATCAAAATCGCACGCGTACGTATTACATTCCTCATCGCACTTGAAGTTCCCGCGTTTGGCTTGACAATTATTTTTCGCGCACTGCTCCCGTAGCATTTCAAAATCTTTTGCGTAATAAATAGACGTTTCTTTATGTGAAAGGACCGGTTTACCCAACCCGCCCGGAGAATTCCTATCAAAAATCTCGCAACTCTTTCCTGTATGTTTTGGAGGACAGTAGCAGGCATAATCGCCCAACTTGTCTTGACATGTCGCATCCGCATGTTTACACGGGTTACTATCGCACTCGTTAAAACTGTCCAACTCGCAGTTGGTTCCATCCGTTCCTTTGGGACAATCGCACCTGTAACCACCACCATCTGAAATACGGCAAATACCTCCGTTTTGGCAAGGATCCGAATCGCAGTCATACCCGCTAAACTCGCAATTTTTGCCGTAGAAACCGTCTTGGCATGTGCATCTATGGCCCGCGTGGATTGTGGTGCAAATGCCGCCGTTTTGACATGGGGAATTGGCACAAAAGTTGACTTTAATTTCGCAGTGTCGTCCCATATAGCCTGCCTTGCAGTTGCAGTGGTAATCGTTGACCAATTGAACGCAGTCGAGTGTACCAGGTGGAGAACAAGGATTGGAGAGGCACTCGTTTATGTCACCTTCGCAGCGCGGGCCAACAAATCCAGGTGGACACTTGCAATCGAAATTTCCAACCCGGTCCATGCAAGTACCGTTGTTGTGGCAAGCGCCTGGTCTACAGTCGTCGATATTAATTTCGCAAATGTAACCAAGGGTTCCAGGTGGGCAGGAACATTGGAAGTTGTCGACCAAGTCGTGACAAGTACCACCGTTCTGGCAGGGATTTGGTTTGCAATCGTCGACGTTGAGTTCGCAGTTTTGACCTTGGAAACCTTTGGTGCAGTGGCACGCGTAAGAACCGATCAAATCTTTACAGCTCGCTCCATTTTGGCAAGGTGCCGAGTCGCATTCGTTTATCTCGCGTTGACAGTAAGATCCTGTGTAACCATCTAAACAGTGGCAACGATGAGAATTACCGATGTCCTCACAGGTTCCGTTATTACAAAGAAGTCTGGGTGCGACACCTTTCCGCAACGCGGCATCTTTACAACTAACCATTTCAACATCGCAAACTTTTCCGGTCCATCCAGGCGCGCACAAGCACTGATATTGGTTTTTAATTTGTCTACAAGTTGCACCATTATCGCAAGGGTTGGTACTGCACCAGTCGACATATTCGTTGCAGTCTTTACCGGCGAATCCGTAAGGGCAGTGGCACGTATAGTGAGTGATGTGGTCTTGACAGGTCGCTCCGTGCAAGCATGGAGAACTGTCACACAGATTGATGCGATTTTGGCAATTTGATCCCGTGTACCTATTACGAAAAAAAGACATTGAAATTTCTGGTTAATCCCTTAAGGGGGTTCCTACTAGAGAAGAATGCGGGATGGAAAAAATCCCGTCCCGTAATCCCGCGCGGGACGGGATGTCCATTCAGTCCCTCGCGAGATGGGATGCTAATTCAGTCCGGCGTGAAACGGGATACCAATTCAATCCCGCGTTTGATTTATAAATTTATTTTAAAGATGAATGAGGGACGGGATATCCCGCGGAATATTTTTTGTCCCGCGGCATATTTAGAATATTTAGTCCAGCGCGGGACATTTTATCAACTCAGGCCCGCGCGGGACGGGATTTTAAAGCAGTCCCGCGCGGGACGAAATTGTTTTCCCTTCTATTTCATAATTTACCTTATTGAATCCTTTCCCTACATTTACTCTAAGTAATATGCGTTAACAAAAAAATCAAAAAAAATTTATTCGGGATGCGTGTTGTATAAAATAAATCAAATGCGGGATTCCGTCCCGCGCGGGACTGAGTTGACAAAATATCCCGCGCGGGACTAAATATTCAAAATATCCCGCTGTACAAAAAAAATATTCCGTGGGATATCCCGTCCCGTATTCATCTCTATTTTAAATTCAACAAAACAATTGCCCTAGTAATAGCCCAGTTTTTCAGCAGTTGGAAAGTAGACGCTGTCAGACGCATGCGCAGTTTCAAATTTAAGTCATAATTTTTAATCTGCGCATGCGTCTGACGTGCGGGATCCGCGGGACGGGACTTACACAACGAGGCGTCACTGCGGGACGAGACGGGACAAAAAAATTAGTCCCGCATTTATCTCTAGTTCCTACTTTGCAAGTTAATTAAAAAAAAAAAAAAAATATATTTAAAAGTTTTAATTCTATTTCTGAAATTATAGCGGGGTGGTTAGCTTACCCAGGTTTACAAGTACAGGTGTAAGAATTGATGCCGTCAATACACGTTCCACCATTCATGCAACTGCTCTCGGTACAATCTTCATCATTAGTCTGGCAACTAATCCCGGAAAAACCTAGCGGACAAGTGCAGGTGTAAGAATCCACATACTGATTACAGGTAGCGCCGTTTAAGCAAGGATTGGAAAGGCACTCGTCGATGTCAACTTCACAGTGTTTGCCTTCAAAACCATTGACACAGAGACACATGTAGTCACCTATATCATCCAAACATGTACCTCCATTTTGACAAGGGACTAAAACAAATTAAATGAAAAATAAGTTCAGTTACTGGTTGAATTGACTTACAAGAGGCGCAATCATCAGTATTAACAGTGCAGTCACGGCCTTCATAACCCCGTGCACATATGCACTGGTACGACCCATTAGTGTTTCGGCAACTAGCCCCATTCCTGCACGGTTGTGAAACTTCGCACTCGTCGACGTCTTGCTCGCACAAACGTCCCGTATATCCTACACTGCAAGAGCAGGCAAAATCGAGATAGTTTGAGCTTGGCGTGCATCGAGCGTTGTGTCGACATCTATTAGGCGAGCAAGGATCCAACTTTTCTTGACAGTTTCGGCCAGTGAAAGGTAATTCGCAGACGCATTTGTATTCGTTCACTTGATCGATACAGGAACCGCCATTTTTGCACGGATTTACCGCACAATCGTCGATGTTAGTTTCGCAGTTTACGCCCGCATAGCCTGACAAGCATTCGCAAGTGTAGGATGCTAAATGGTCGTGGCATAAACCGCCATGTTGGCATGGATTGGAAGCGCATTCGTCGATGTCATTTTCACACTGCTTTCCACCGTATCCTAATTTACAAAAAAAAAATTTTATAACGCGGTGCTTCTATAACGCGGTTTCACTTTTAAGCAAATCTCTCGCTAGAAAGTTGTTGGATGGTTTGTTAAATAAAATTCCTACCTGGTAAGCAATGGCAGATGAATTGGTTGACTCCATCTTCACAGCTTCCTCCGTGTTTGCACGGATTCGACTTGCACTCGTCGACGTCGCTGAGGCACCGAGCGTCATAATAACCTCTGGGACACTCGCAACGAAATCCGTTAATCAAATCAATACAAACACCACCGTTGGCACATGGATTTGATGCACATTCGTTTATGTCCGTCTCGCAATGTTGTCCGGTGTATCCGGGTAAACATTCGCAGGTGTACCTTAAAAAGAAAAAATAATTACAACCGTTTCTCTTCCAGTTTGTTTAAAAAGCGTGCTTTAAATCAAGACACAAAATTACAATTAGCGCTCCTAGTTTCCGCAATTGAACGGTCATGCAGACAAACACATAGACATACAGACAAAAACACAACTTACTCCCTAAATGGATTATTGCTGCGTTTACATGAAACAAAATTATTTTGTTAGTAACAAGAAGAAATGTTATTATAGGTGTGTGATGGTAGTTTGCTGAAGAGTATCCAGAAATAGGGTGGAAGAACTTACCTATTTATTCCATCAACGCATCTCGCGTTGTTCCGACACGGATTACTGTAGCACTCATTGACATTTATCTCGCAATTAGGCCCAGATGTTCCGGCTTTACATAAGCACTGATAATCGTTAACCAAATCTTGACAAACACCGCCAAATTGACATGGATTGGATTCGCATTCGTTAATTTGTGATTGACATAAGTAACCAGTATAACCAGGATGACATGTGCACGTGAAAGAATTTTCTCCGTCGATACATTCTCCATGAAGACATGGAGATGACGCACAATCGTTGATGTTAGTTTGGCATGATCCACCTAAACAAATATCGTTTATTTTTCAACAAATCGGAAAGGAAATCAAACAAGACAAACCTGTAAAACCAGGAGGACATTCGCATGTGTAACCTGCTATTGAATCGTGACAAATACCGCCGTTCCGGCATGGACTAGAGTAGCAATCATCTATGTTAATTTG
Source organism: Rhagonycha fulva (assembly GCA_905340355.1). Lineage (NCBI taxonomy): Eukaryota > Metazoa > Arthropoda > Insecta > Coleoptera > Cantharidae > Rhagonycha > Rhagonycha fulva. The sequence continues at coordinate 46,837,995 of HG996556.1, forward strand.
ACAACGAGATCCGGTAAAGCCAATATCGCAGGAGCATTTAAATGAGTTGATGAGATCGTTGCATGTACCTCCGTTCAAACATGGCCTATCTTTACATTCGTCGATGTCAATTTCGCATTGGGTTCCAGTAAATCCTAAAATAATGTTTTAGCGTTTAGTCATCAGCCCAAAATTCACACGAATGCTTTGCTGGATTGTAAAATTGCTGAAGCGTGATGATAATTTTAAAAAGTAAATTATCAAATATTTGCGTGTCTAGGTTTGAAGAACTCAAAGAAAAATGAAAATAAAAACCGGTACTTGTAAGAAAACTAGAAACGGTTTGGTCAACGTGTGATTAGCCCACATACATGATGACCTTTACTAGCAACAGACCCGGGCGGGTCAAATACCGCTCGCTGGTCGCTACTGATATTTAAAATGCAGACCACGATTATGTGAAGTATCTCATAAAATTCATTCTATTATTCTTAGAACGGAATGGGTCGTTTCTTAAAAATGCATGGTCCAATTAAAAGGGCTGCAAGACTTTCAAATGTGGAAAGCAAAATTTTATGAAAAAAATGATGGAAGCGGCAGCCTTGAACGGCAACTACTCTAATCATTAGGTGCAATTTGCGCAAAAACCTTCTTAGTCTAATTCTAGGCTGAGAGGTAAAACTAAAAACTCAATTATATACCATAGCGCTCCGGTGAAAAACAAAAAAAGGGTTTGGAAAAAGAACAAGAGAATATTCCGAGTCGTAATTGAATTTATATTCGTAAAAGACGATTTCCAATTACCGTTGCGCACACCCACTGAGTATTACCACATAACAGTGCCTATTATTTTCCCTTTTTCTCTTGGAACGATGCTTTCTTTGCCGTTTTATAGTGTCACTTCGTTAGATTCGGATTGGAAAAAATGACCACTTGCGTAATTTTAATCGGCCCACAATAAATAACGCCTTTCATCTAAACAGATTATGCAAAGAGCAATCATATCGAATATTTTAGTTTTCCTGTTCCAATTAGCGGAGTCTATAATTAGTGCCAAAAAAGCAACAAAAGATCCCATTAAATGATAAAAGCAAAATAAATAAATTTGACCACGGGCTAATTAATTAATATGCGTCATGTCGAATGATACACAAAATTCATGTTAAGTCCGCCGGTTTGGGCTAATGTATCATCTTTGTGTCGACAAACTCAAAATTGAATTACCTGCTCCATGTTCTTATAATTTTAATTTTCGTTCAATGACATCGCAACATTGAAGTAGACGACTTGTTGGGTTAACTGTACCACTTGAAATAATTTGAACAAGCACGGTTTTTTGGAAACGATACTTTGATGAGGATCCTAAAAACCCATCATTTCCTGTCGATCGAGGGGAGTGATCGGAAACGTTTGGGGGTTTGGTCGTTATCGTTAACCTCCATGACCTTTAATTTGTTAAGATCGATATCGGAAGAAAAACTTCTTGAGAACCAAACCACGAATAAATAAAATCAAATAGCTTCCGAATTTTTTGCATAAGAATTTTGGTTGATTGCAATAAATAATCGGATTTATATTTTAATTTTTGTTAATATAAAACTGGTTTTCTAAAAAGTAGAAATCACCAGAGATAATAATTGGCCTCATTCCCATAGATGTTAACACTTACATAAAGCAAGACACGCCTCCAATAAATACCTAGATTTAGCACATAAGGTTATTGTTTGGTACCTACACCATAGAAGAAGTGTATCAATATGCAAATGCAGTGCAAACATTTTCCCTCTCCGAATGGATTACAGTGACATTCCATTAAAATTTTCAGATTCCTGAATCACAATCTCCACATTAGATCTACCAACTGATTTTTCATCGTAGTCACTTAACCAATCCCAGTTGAATTAAATTACAACGTATTTAATAAATGATGTCCAAAAAAGCTTTATCACTAAAAGCTTTTAACATGTTTGAAACCTCTTAAGTGCTTTGTTTTTTGCCATGTCACTCTCCTCCATTTACCTTTCAATATTTTTATAATTTACAAGCATTTTAACCCTCCTTTCAATATTATTGGGACGAAGAAGGTCAGTGGTTTTTCAGGAAACAAGAACAAGTGGTAAATGTAATCAACCGTGAAGTTTCATTAACTCGAAAAAAGGGTACCATCGTTTCTGCAAATAAATTTTACATGTTTTGCTTCGGTCAAGCCGACAAAAAGAAATTTGTAATCATTTTACATAATCACGCATCTGAAATAAAAGGAAGAAGAAATTTTGCGAATTAAATCACGCACAACTTCAAACTGTGACTTAATTTTTCGCATAACTGCAATTGTGGTTTTAAAAAGATGGAAAAAGTTCCGTTTACCTTTTACCATCGTATCGGATGAAAAAAATGGGAAGAAAATTTTAGAAATTTAATAATGAGCTAAATGAAATAGCAAAACTTTCACTCTTTGCGGTTAGATTATGCATAATTAGTTTAATGGGCAATGATTATAGAGACTTAAAAAAAATTAAGTTCATTACGGAAGATTTTCTAAGTGAGATTGAATTTCTGGATAATGAAGAGATTTCACGTGCCCGGATCACGTCTTGGGCGCGCTTCTTGTAGGTTTGGTTACCGCTCGCCATGATTCACTGAGAAGCGATTTGTTAGGGTCAGAAAGTTCTTTGAGCCAACTGACCTCTAAACTGCCATTTTGTGAACGTTTTACTCTTATTATAACGTCGGTATTCATATAGGTACAAAAACATGTTGATGAATACTAAACATAACATCTATGAAATCGCTTTGGTTAATGAACCAATATTCAACATTTTCTCACTGAGCGGGCGCAAAAAATAATCGCTCTGTATTTATTAGCCATAAAATTAAAAGGCGATTTTAGTAATTATCCCATTTTTTTGAACGCGTTCTGATGGGACGTGATGGAGAACTCCTCCATATTAAATGGGAAAGATGTTGATTGTTGAGTGTTTGCATAATGCTACGCGTACAGAGTTCTTATGTGGGAGTAGAACACAAAAAATCTTTCAAAGATATGGTATTCATGAGCATTAGTTCAAGCCATCTTAGAAAGGCGTGTTCATGGGAGACTTCTTCATAACAACCGTTAATAAACTTTATAATTTACATCCCGACACAAAGCCTCGTGTGTTTCTTCTACATATTATGTCATAATTATGGAGCAATAATAAACATTCCATTTTAGTTGTATTATACAAAGTAATGCATGTGAATTAAAAAATTTCACTTACCAGGCATGCAAACGCATCTGAAAGTCCCGGGATCGTCCAAACAGGATCCGTCGTTGTGACACGGATGGGACTCGCATTCGTTGACGTTTGTTTCGCATCGAGGACCCGTGAATCCTTGTGTGCAATTGCATGCAAAACTACCAGGAGTGTTGACGCAAATTCCATCGTGCTCGCAAGGCGATCCTGAAAATAAATTTTTATAGATATACAACACCATTAACAAGGTATTTCCTTCTTTCACGAAGTTCGAAATTTAAAAATCGCAATACTCGATTATGAAAAAAAAACACTCTTAATGCTAATTTGCACAGTTGCGATGAAATTACATGCTTTGGTTCATATGAAATCTAATTAAGATTGGTTTACGCCGATGAATACCTTCGGGGCTATTAAAACTACGTATTTGGAAATTTATCGTAAACCTTCGAGAGGCTCGCACACGACCAGGAAGAATTTCTTCTTTTACTGTTGTGAGCTCTCGTGGTAAGTTGCCTTATTTAGACTTCAAAATATGCAAATCTCAGTGAATTTGCAAAATATTAAATGGGAAATTCTGTTGATAAAAAATTTTTCTTCGATGGGAAAAAAATATTAAAATAAAACAGCATTTTCAGAAAATCTACATGAACTAACCCCTCCCTTAGTTTCCAGTTTGAGATTCTTGATTACATAAAACGTCCTATTTATTTTGTGAAATTTTTTTTAAAAACTTCTATCAACGCCATATTTTCTGGAAGGTAATTTTTTGGATGTGTGAATAAGCACCGAAACTGATTTGACAGATTATGGCAACCGTCATATTTTTTTATGGAGATTATCTTGTCACATCTTGAAGAATTTTTATTTTTAGTAAAATCACAATTATCCAGTATTTCTGTAACCCCGAAGTGAAGAAAGTTTTATGCTGCTGTGGTGAGTCGTAACGAATTATTTATAAAAGTTTATGGTAGAGTTCAACTAAAGCTAAAGAAATGAATTTCCTTTCCTAGAATAAACTATAATGCTATGAATTCCTCAAATCTTACTTTAAATTAAATAATTTTTAAATAAATTGGTTTTCGATTATTTTGCATGGCCCTCGCTAACCGCTACATTAACAGCTGTTCGGCAAATTAGCCCTGTATTACAAAGTAAGCGAAGTTGGTGGATTATCGGATCCGACGCGGACCGTGCTTCCCTTTAGAGCCAAACTACACGAGCGATGTTTCCGTCGCGTATTTATCGTCGCGTATTCTCGCCGTATTGAAAACCACACAGCGTGTATTACACTCGTGTAGTTTGCTCCATTTAAACGTGTGGTTTTCAACACGGCGGAGAATACGCGACGATAAATACGCGACGGAAACAACGCTCGTGTAGTTTGGCTCTTAGAGAAGATGAGGATTACGTTATGAATTTTAAAAAGCAATTATTAAAAGGTACTATGTTGCTTAGCAACGTACGAGAGCTTTAGCTCAGTCTATGGGTAAAGTGACCAAATATTTTTGCCTACAAAAAAGAGCGGCTGAAACATTTAGCAAAGGACCGCTATCTCTTTAGCTCTTTCAGGTACCAGGAGGGCCTGAAATTTTTAACACAGAACTTTTTTTAGCTCTTTCAGGTTAAAAAAGTTAAGAAACCGGAGATTTTTAGAATTTAGGAGTACAAAAGATTGCAAAGGACAAAAAGGAAGACAGTTTTCAAAGGTGGGAGGTTGGTCACCTTCCTAGGGATCAAGAGTATACAGGCTGGTGCGGCCTGAAGGCCGCACTGGTCCTATTTTTAGGTTGATAATAAATAAACGAAGCAATGTCGATTACGCTGTGGACAGAGGATCCTGACGTTTGATATTGATTCCATTTTTCATTCGAGACTAAAATTGTTAACCATTGTAATTTTGGTTGGCAATTCTAGGCGCTGTGACGTCATTATTAATGATGATATTTTTCATTTTAAATAAATTTTAATACTACACTAATACGGGGTTTCTAAAAAAATCTAAGCAAAAGGCGAAAAAGTGTATGGAAAGACACAAAATTTAAAATTATCTCCCGCTATCACGAGCCAGGGTCGGACTTTGTGTGACACTAAGGATGACAAATTAAGCTAAAATAATAGGGTAAAGTTACCTAAGTCCAGCCACATCTGGAAATAACAAATATTTTTCAGAAAATTTTGACAAAAGAAAATGAATTTAATTACGAAGTTATTTCATAATAATCAAAATAAGATGGCGAGAAATGCGACTATGTCGATTTTGCGACTTTACAAAGTACACTTATTGTTATTAGCTTTCTAGCGATTGGAAAAAAAGATTTTTGTCTTGCCTAGCTTAAATAGAAGCTGACAAGAACCAATCAGATTGAAGTATTTTATTCTCTTTGCTTGGTTCTGGTTACTTCTACAAGACAAAAACCTTGTTCCTTATTTTTCATTTAGCAATGACAGTTTTCAAGCACCAATTTTATAAAGACCTACAGTTTAACGTGGAATCCGAACCACGGTACACAATTATTAAACTCTCGCCTAACCGCAAAAAAAGGATTAATTTTAAAGAATAAATATCTATGTTCATCACACTCTTGAATTTACCATCAGCAGCCTACCAAAATGTTACGTATAAATAATGTGGGCTGTTCTTGTACTTTTAACTTCGATTTTATCTTAATACATAGCATTAACCTTCGTTAGCTTTCATAACCACCCCACATTTTCGAATTCCATTGTTGCTCATTGTCCATTTAATCTCCTTTCAAAATCTCAACTTTTTCCTTTTTTTCCCCCTATAATACGTAAAATTCCAACTGCTGTGGCTTAATTTTGTTGCAACTTCTATGTTTCAGAAGATTATAAACTAAATTTCCTTCATCGTAAAAGCGACATTTATCAGACGATGGTCGTGGTATTTAAAACATACAAACACCGTAATTATAATTTATTACAAACAATTTGTTTTGCATCATTTAAAATTCCTATAGTAAAAACCTGAACCATCAAATTACGATTTATGGCCACCATGACATTATCCAACTACAGAATACGGAATAATATCTAATTACTTCAAAATTTTCCAATAGTGGTTATTAAATTGGCGACGTTAACATGTCTGATGGTGGTGGTTGATGAACCAAGTCGGTCTCGCCTGTCCAGAAAGGCGCCAATTCATCGTAAAGTGGTTTCGATTTTGAAAAATATGGAGATTAGCCACCGTTTCTGCCATCAAATACGATAAGTTTTATTTCTATCGATAAATTATAACAACACGGTAGTAAAATTATGCGATCTCGGGCGCCACTGTCTTTAGCATTTTTCTTGGCGACGCTACTAATCCGGTCAAGCCGCTGCGAATTAAAAAATTCGCTATTGTTATGCCTTTTACGCTATTGCAATTACTTCAGATAATTAATTATATAGGCATAATACATCAAAGCGAAGTGTAAAAAATTTTAATCGCATAGATAGGTGCAAAAAATAGCAGAGGATTTTATAGTACTAGTAATAAAAGAGCTGAAACTGATATTATAAGACAATAAAATAATTAAAATTTTATGTTGTTAACACGGAATACAATTAATACATATTAAAGTGTAAGTATAAAGTTGGCTTGTTATCGGATAAAATTTATAGTTACAAGTTTCTCACACAGCAGGAATTATTTCAAGTGCTAACAACTATCATCAGTGATATTTATATGGTAAGATTTACAAATTTTTCTTTTGCACTTACTGCAAAACATGTCCAAACGATGGATATTAACTCTCTTAATGTATAAAAAAGTCGTTTGTATTTATAGCTTACAAATCGTGTCTACAACCAGAAACCCATGAAAAAATACCTTACCTTGCTCACACTCGTTGATGTCTTCGGAGCAATCAATTCCTTTGTATCCAGAAGCACAACTGCAAGTGTAGGATCCATTGATGGGACTGGTATCGCAAATTGCATCCGCGTGGCAAGGATTGCTGGTACAGGCGTCGTCCAAATGGCACAGGAGTCCTTTCAAGAAATAATTATACATTATGTAAATGAATCGATCTAGCTAACACTCGGGACTATAATTTTTACAATTAACAACACAAAAAAGCTACAATTTGACAAAGAAGAGGTAACAAAAGAAGTTCTCGTATTTCGAACCTTATAATTAATTGAAATTACAAATTTCTATAATTAAAACGTCGTTAAATCCAGTTTAAACTATTTCCTAGGTACCTATTCAACTTGGAAGAGAACAGGTGGTACATTTTATTCAAAACATGAAAATTAAGGTTCACTCCTTTAAGAAAAAACGAGGTAATTATCGTGATGTATCTTCCACCGTTCTACCCGTATTTTTGGAGCAAAACTGTAATTTGCGTGGTTAATTGATGGGCAATATGTTGGACCAAAGTGCTTTGTGGCGAAATATTCGTTAAAATAAAATGTCATTTAAAAAGGCAAACAAATCAAAAATGTGCAAAATTGTTTTTTGATGGATTTTTAATACCGGTCGTTACGCATGGGTGGTCATCAATTTTTGGTTTGGAACGAGGCGTGCTCGATAGCGTTCGAGACTTCCATTGTAGAATATGAATTACAGCATATATGGATGGTGCATCCAAGAAGATTGGTAAGAAAAAGATCTTCGTGATCGGAAACTTAAATGCGACATGTTAGTTCTTACATACCGCCACACCTTGGTCTATTCCTGTTTTATAAATGGTTTCGTGTAACAATATTCAGTTTGTACCGACATGAAACGAGCATGTAAGTTGAATTGAAAAACAATAGAATCGATGATTTGGTTTTTTTTTGAAAAAAGAAAGAAACTTACCAGTTTTTCCGGGTGTGCAGCGACAATAAAAGCTTCCAACTCGATCGATGCATGTGGCACCGTTGAAACATGCAGCTCCTGCACAATCGTCAATGTTGACCGAACAATCAGGTCCTGTCCAACCGTTAACACAAATGCACGAAAAACCGCCTATGCTGTTGGTACACGTTGCGCCATTTTGACACACCGAAGGCCTTAACGAGCATTCATCCACATCGTGCTCACAAAACCGTCCCGTATAAGTCGACGGACACTGACAGCTGTAACTATTGATACCGTCAATACAAGTAGCTCCATTTTGGCACTGATTTCCTGGACAGTCGTCCACGTTTTCTTCGCAATTTTGACCCCGAAATCCTGCAAGAAAAAATTTTAATAAAGGTAACAGTTCGTGTCATTATTTTTAATGTTATGGTTGGTAATTACGGCACCGAATTCCAATTCAGATTAATAAGTTTGCAATTTAAAATCGCGGGAACCACCCGAGGGTTAACACGTTTAGAACGCCAAGATTGAATAAACCAGACATGTTCCGACACTGCTTCGTGCTTGAGTTTTCTATTCGTTTTCATTTTATAATGGATGGATAATATAGTTTTCAAACAAGACACATCATGCAAAATTGATGATCGTTTGTCGTCTTTATCTTGTATTTGATGTATATGTATGTTGATCGTTACAAAAACTTTACCAGGTAACAGTTTTTTTTGCTGTAAGCAAAAACGTAATAAATCAAATCCCACATTAAATAATAATTAATTCCGTTATCAAAAATTTGGCTAAATTGCAGTTCCAGGTGATTGAAAGGAAATTAAAAATCGAGGAATATCTAAAGTTTTCTTGTATTTTTCTATAAATGCAAAAAATAATATTGTCTATCTCGGAGTGTGCCCCCCCCCTTTCAAGTAAGTAAAGGCTAACAGCGAACAGCCCCTAAACACTAACTCTTAACCAATCGTTAAGAACCGTCAAGTTTGCTTTACACTTACAATTTATTTAAATACAACCAATTCAATTAAATAAACTACGATATGGTATGTGGAAATCAAACTTGACGGTTCTTAACGATTCGTTAAGAGTTAGAAAATAGGGGTGTAAATAGATAGGCAAGAGACAACCTTATCTAGATATCTTTTAATTCTTTTTGTTTTCTATTGTTTTTTATTTATTTTTTATTGTTTTCTGTGAAAATTCTAATTCTACAGTCTTCGCAGTCGTCATTTTTACACCATATCTTGCCGTGTTGCAATAAATAGGAAATAACCTGTATAATATAGAAGCACGGGTAGAAATTTAGTTGACATGGAACTACTAACAGTGCGTTCCACTTCAAGCCCACGACGACCACGGTGGTTTGTCAGACCAATCAAATAACCGCTCTCGATCTTTAGTCCAATCAAAAAATCACGGGACTAAGCCGCGGTCGTCCATGGGCTTAAGTGGAACGCACTGTAAGCCATCGTCACTTCCAACAACAAAAGCATCAATGTGAAAATTTTCAGAATGTTTCAACAGTCGATTCCTATGTTACCACAAAGTACTACAATTGTAACACAAAGCATTAATTATAATTATCCCGGTAAGTTTTACAAAATTTTCTTTCCGTGCGGAGAGGAAGGGGGGAGAGTTAAAGATGAATATCTCCAGGGCTTCCCATATTAAACCGAAATAACTGTATATTAATGTCAGCAGAGTAACTAAAGCGTGGCAAAGATGACATAGGGCAAGGGTCCACAAAGAAGCGCAAAATTAACTAAGGGCTTAGCTGCCCTAAAAATTAAAAATCGCACTTTAAAAAGAGATAAAATTAAGTATTATGTAGTTTATGGTCATGAAAAAATCTTGTCCTGATCTGAAGGGTATTTTTAAAAGTAAACAATCGGAAAACCGGGGGGTCTGGGGGGTATGGAATACATTCATTAACTAAAATGGAATACCCCCCAGCCATTAAGAAAAGATGTTTTCTCTATAATTAAATTTGCGGCTTTATCAATTTTTAAAGTCATTTTTAAAGTTCCATTTGCTGGAGGGTATTCCATACCCCCCAGCCCCCCCGGTTTCACGCCCATTTCTTTACATTTTGAGATATCAAATTGGTTTGGTCACCTTAAAAAAAACTTAAAAATGAGATAAAATTCAGTATTATGTAGTTGATATTCCTGAAAATATATTTCCCTGGTAGAGGGTACTTTTAAAAGTAAACAATCAAAAAACCGAGGTGCCTGGGAGGTCAGGTATAATAAAGAAAAATATGTTTTTTTTGGAATTAAATTTGTGTCGGTATCAATTTCGAAAAGCCTTCTCGTTGCTTCCTTGTGCTGGGGGTATTCCATACCCCCCAGACCCCCCGGTTTCACGTCCGTTTTTTTAAATTTTGGGGGAGAGGGTCCAGACACCTTAGAAAATAGAAATTTTTTTGAAAATTATATCAGATAATATCTCATTGAAAAATGAGATAAACTTAAGTATTGTGTAGTTTATTTTCCTTACAAATCTTTCTCTGACCTGGAAGTTGACAGAGGGCAGCTGCCTCATTCTATGCAGACCTTATCATCAATTTTTAACATCTTATTATTACTTCATGTTACTTTTCTTGCATGAACTCACCATAATTAATTAAAAATATAAATAGAAAAAGAAATTTTAAAACATTCATTAACTAAAATTCGGATTCCTTATTTCCAAGGATGAGAGACCTAAAAATGATCGGTTGGCCCTGATCTCACATTTTCTCTGAAAGGCCTTGGTTTTATAATTATCATTTTTCTTTGACAGTTTGCAAAAACCATCTTAATCTGTTCTTCATCCAGAAATCCCAAACTTCGAAAACTTTTTCATCGACTTAATACAATTTTTCCGAATTTACTATGGTTATTGCAGCCGTTTCGAGTGAAGAGTTTAGGCGTGCTTACTTTTTACAGCTACAATGACAAAATTATTGATATGTAGGAGATCCAATCTTGGTAATTATTAATAATTTTATTTAAAATGTTCCGTATGAAACGTGTCACAATTGATTTTATCAATTTTTTTTTTCGCAGGAACCAGAAAGTAACAGATTGCTTTCACTATAGGTAGGTACTTTTTGAAACATTTTAGCGATAAAAAAGTGATATTATTTATAATCCAGAGCACGTGTTTCATCCTTTTACCGATTTGATTTGTTTACAATACCAAATCAAGCTCACTGAAGTGCCCGCCCGCGGCAAAACAATAAAATAAGGGATGCACCATCCAATTGCGGCATTATCGCCACTCGTTGGAAGGGTCGATCCCAATTTTCTTTCAATGAACCTGTAAATACTGGAAGGTAGACTAACGAACAATAAAAAAATTTAACAATTTAATTTGCAACAAGTCGAACTTGTTTGTGATAGATTGAATATTAATAAAAAAAATTGTAATGATTTGTTCAATTAGCATTCTTTATAAAGCTAACAATTTATAACGGTCGCTTTTTTCATTATTGCCATTAGCAATGCTTTAACCTTTCGACCTGAAATATATTTACCTTAAATGTATTGAACAGAAAAAACATTTTACATGATTTTTTTCTCATTTTGAAATGTAAATTTAAAGAATTAGATGTTGTTCCGATGAGAAAGAATACTTCCTGCCTACATTGTTTTTGGAACATAAAAAGATAATGTAAATTTTAATTAAAAAATGTTACTAACATCTTGGAAGACTTTCAAACGGCAGTTTAATCTCCCATATTAGGGGGAGGGATTGGGAGTACTGATACTGGTTGACACTGTGAGAATAAAAATTATGGGGGAAAGGTAGCTACTCTGGGCGACAAAATACAAATTTTACGATTGAAACCTCGATGAATTCTGAAAGAGTATATTTTAAATAAGAGAATAAGCGGAGGTACAATGCCCTAAGTGCACCTGTTTTTTCAAAAATCGAATTTAAAAAAGCTTGATTTTCGAAGTTTAAACGCTCGTGATTGGTCAATCAACTTCGTTTGTGGGAGGTACGTGCGCTGATATATATAAGAGGGTTACACTTTAACAATTACTCAGTAACTCTTGCAGTATGGTAGGAATGCGTTCTCCTTTTTTATTTAATTTAAAAATTTAAAATTATTTAAAAATTACTTCAGAAAAGGGTTACTTAAATTTAACGAACGGTAGTTACTTTTGCCGGTAGATCCGGCTCTTGCCATGGTGATTTTGATGAAAATTGACTCTCAGCACCCTTCGGGCGCTTCGAGCCATTTTCATCAAAATGACAACTAATTTAAAAATATCCCTAGGCCGACAGATCAATGAAAAGGTGAATCTTTGAGAGGTGAAACTCGTGACAGTGGATTTGTAACGCAAAGTAGCTGTGCGAAGAAAAATCGACTTAAAGCACCTCTCGCTGCGCTCGAGGGCTTTAAGCCATTTTTCTAGCACATGTACTATTCGGAAAGGTGGTTGTGCAAGGAAAAATCGACTTAAAGCACCTCTCGCTGCGCTCGAGGGCTTTAAGCCATTTTACCAGCACATTGAGGGTTGAAAACCATGATTTTCGTTCGAAGTGCTCTGTTACTGCATCGCAATGCAAGTGTCGCTCCCACTCCGCGCAAAGCTAAGACTATATCTGGGTGCACGTACCGACAGAATTAACCAATCCCGAGCGACTTTGCTTTAAAATTTACTGCAAAAATCGAAGTTTTTAAATTCGATTTTTGAAAAAACAGGTGCACTTAGGGCATTGTACCTCCGCTTATTCTCTTATTTAAAATATACTCTTTCAGAATTCATCGAGATTTCAATCGTAAAATTTGTATTTTCTCGCCCAGAGTAGCTACCTGCAACCAAATTATGTATGAGCATCGGTGTGCACCACATGCACATCAGTGTTCAGTGAGAACCAAACTCATAAATCCGATTCTAAATTTAGCAATAATTAAAATGGAGCTGGTAAAACAATTACGTTCACGAAAAAATGTTGCCCATAATTATTTTTTATGCTGTGATGTTGAAATTGTAAAGACAGTTGAATGAACCACACATTATATTAATGACAAGAAATCCGGAAGCTTAATATTTATCATAACATTTACATCACATGTAAAAGGATTTTATAAGTACTCTTCGCAACATTTTAAATGAATTTATTCATAACTCGACTTGGTACGTGTTTGGTAACGCCACTGCAGTTAAAAATTTGTTCCGACCGATTTAATAAAACAAAAATTACTAAATCGAAAGCAATTGTTTTTCCCACGACTACTATCAACCTGCCCACGCAACTTGGTCCATATCGTACGGTTATCACTTCCAGCTCAAGATACACCAACTGTGGTTTACCTTCCGGCTAAATTATTGTTGGATCGTTATGTGGTTAAACAATTTACGTGTTTAATTTGTAGTTCTCTCAATTTTCTCTCATCTTCCCAAATTTGACCTCCACACTTTGTTTACTTTCCGGTTTCTCAAAAACTCTGCAGGAGCGCGACGGCCGCACTTGTTGAGCTGATTGATGATAACCACGTGAATATGCGAAGAAGTGTCCGTCTGGTCTTACATAAAAGGCAGACAGAGAAGAAAATGGAACTGGATTTCTATCACCAATATACTAATGGAAATTTGTTGTAACTTAACATTTCTATATGTTGCGCCATTAGTTGTTAGTGTCATTAAATATAAAATTATCTTTTTTCAGGGTATATAAGTGCAATTATTGCATGGGTGCACAAGTTACCATACGTTCATTACATGCCTTTATATAAGTAATTTCAAGTTAATTTTAAAACTATAATTCTTTTATTATAAGATTTTCTAAGAAGGATTCATTCGTTTCGGATATTCATGCATTTTCAAACGAGCAGGAAGTTATAAGGAGATTCGTAGTAGAATTAGAATCGCATGTATAAAATCTTGTGATAATTTAACCTTACCAACTCAGTTCATAGTTGTTGTTCGACCGTAATAACCGAGTGTAACTGCAATGTAAATGCAAATTCTCCTTTTTATTGCACATTAGAACAAACTTAGTACTTTGCGCATAAAATTCCGTTCTTCTATTGTAATATTAATCCATTGTAATCATCACAATTACGTACATTCAAGTTTGACTAACGGTGCGTTTGCAGTAACTTAACGGATAGTTATCACGTTATCAGTTATCACTTGTGATTGGGCCACCCCTACGACTGGCCTAAAATGTTCCTCGATATGCAATAAACGGTTTTAGCAGCATTCTTTCGTTACAGACCAGTAAACACGTGAAAGTGATCATATCCCAACGAAAAGCACGAGTTTCTGATTAATCAAGCATATTCTAATAAATACTTTCGGTTATCTACGATCATGAAAATAATATTTTCAGAAACAGCTGTTCGGTAAAATTTATTACTGTATCAGCACAGAAAATTTACTAGCATTAGAAAAGTTCCCAAGATTTTGAGATATTACTGGATGTACAATTCACATGAGATTACTTTCAAGTATTACGTACTACACACAATATTTTTCAACACAAAAGAATTTTTCTGTAGTAAATAACAACCCTTCGTTTTAGACTCGAAAGGGGTGATTCCACTATTTTGTAATCAATCGGAAATTTAAATGTTTTGTTGGTTATAAAAGTGTCGTATTGATGAGCAGCCACCCGAATGTTAAAATAAGGGTTCACTGATAATCGAGATGTTTTGATTTACCCCAGCAAATTTTAAAAGTTTCCTTTCGCCAATAATTTTAGCTCTACATTTAACACTTCAGTTTATTAATTATTACCAACTTTCTACCACTTTAATGTTTAACATATTTATTTTTTCTTTGGAGATATCTCGAGAAGAAGTAAAGGTTGTCAATTTTAAAATGATCAAGATTTGAGGTAGTTCTATGGTGAAGTCGACGAAAAGCCCTATGATGATAAAAAATTAAAATTGTGTTGTTGGTTATACGAAATGTCCGATTGATTTGCTCACTCGAGTGTTAAAATGAGGGTTGGCTGGTACTCAAATTAATTCGTTTTATCGAGACGTTTAAATTAAAAAAACTTCCTTTCGCCAATAACTGCCAGCTATATATTATAGTTTTCAATTAAATAATTATAACAAACTTTCTACTAGTATTTTAAAATAAGTTAAGAGTTATAATTTTCTTTGTATCTCGAGAACAGTTACATAAACTTTTTCAATTTAAAATCGATGGTATCAGGTTTCAATATATAATTTAAAATCGAAATCAATAAGTACAGCTCTGTCCGATCCACAACCTTTAAAATTAAAATTTCGTAATTCAATAAAAAACCATTAGTGCGATATTTATTCTTAATGCAAAAATGGTAGGTTACATATGGACTAAAAACGTGAGAATAATCGAAAAGTTATTATAATGACACATAATTTAAATAATTGCACGAAAACTAGGCACGAATATAGGTCAGATGTATAATTTTAAAAAGTGAACATTCAATAACATTAAACAAAACCATCCACCTTTCATTTAATCGACAATTGAATCTTTGTAATCCAAGCTTAAGTCAAATAAGATACGCATGCAAGGTCGAAATCATGAAAAGAGTAGAAAGGATGCAAGTTAATAATTATTGGAGTAAATTTTGGTTGTCTAGGTGTCAGCAGGTAGGTCATGCTAAGCAAGACTTTCAGATCGACAAAGAGTTTGATCGAATTACGTGAAAGGGTTACAAATTTAACTCCTCCGACCTAGAAAATATGATAATCAAGAGTTTGTTTAAAAAAATCTAATATTGATTTGCTCAATTTATAAAATTAACATTTTGTATTGCAGGGCGCAGTGGATTTTAAAAGGCATCTAAACATAACTTAAAAACTGCTAATTTAAAGCTAATAAATGTTCTTCTCGCATCTGCATCCTTTTGGTAGATATACGCAGCGCATAATTTGTTTCTCGCGCTATAGTTTTATAAATAACTATACCAAATGGCTAATTTTTTATTAAAAATTCTTAAGTTACAACTAAAGCTACAAAGAAAGAAATTCTAGATTAAAATAAGTAAAACCCTAGACCAGTTTTTTAGACCTATTCTCGTTAATCCATTCATGCGCGTCACTAATTTCCATGCTCACGTACGTCATATAAGCAGCTCATGTACCAAATTTCACCCTTAGACCCACCGGTTTAAGGCTGTGCGTTGTCTGTCAGTCACACTAATTTTTTTAATTAAGTAGATCGTTTAATTTTTCAACATTTTGATTTTTTAATTTAAAATTTCGTAAAATTTAAATTTTGGTTCTTACGGATGGCGCCTACATTATTTTATATTTATTATGGGGCCTATTAAATGCAATATTTTTAATTTGAATTTTTGAATTTCGTTCATTTAAACGCGCCTATGGTCTATATCAAAGACAGACAGACAGATCTTGAATTTTATTGGGATTATAAGAACACCGATTAGAAGACAATCTTGTGACATAAATTTGCTCAATTCACTAAAAAATTAATTATTAACCCAATTTGACCCCATGTCAAAAATTGCAGTATAACTTTGCAAAAATGGGTTCATTCAAATCTCGTTAATTTTCAGCTGAATCGTATGTTAAAGTTCAGTAGACCACAGCAATGGTTTGTTGTGATCACTGGTTGAATGTACAGCAGAAATTCAAGAGGAAACTCTAGTTTTTCTTGTTGTAAGCCCAAAATTCTCATACTCTCATAATATTGTTCATTTTCTCCTAAATTTTGGAAGTGAAAGTCAAATTAAATTCTTTATTCTTAATTATTATTATCATTTAAGATAACACAATTCCCTCTATAAATTTCACTTGCTGATGTTTTCACCATCTTGATAATTCCGGAAGTAAATCCAGATTTTCAATTTTTTGAAAATTCAGATATTAAAAAGAAATTGGTGGTTTTCGTCAAACAAAATTTAGAAACGAATGTTTAATGATTTCAAGATAAAAACTGCGTTGTCGAGTCATTGCCAATAATAGTGGTCCATGAAGCCTAGCCGTCTTTTTTAACAAAACAAAAAGAATAAAAATGGCACGACATTCGAAAACATCATTCAAGAATCTCTGAAGAAAATTTCAATAGCATTTTCTAACTTGAAGATTCTTGAAATGTTAAACAGGTTTCTTATATTATAAAACGAAGACCGAAGAACAACCTCCAAAAAATAAATGGGTCTGGAACACCCAATAAAATATTGTTGGATGATTTTATCAAAAAATTGAACGGGCATTTATGCAATCAACGTGTTTCTTCGTGCAGAGAAAATTTGTGAAGATGATGACATCAAAGCATTCGAAAATATTACTGATGGACCAGACAAGACTGTTAAATAATTTATAATCGTATGGTAGCTCGAAGGATTACAAGAACGTAATACACAAATGACATCACTGCACATGTGTCGAGCTCACTTTATAACATGGATTGGACTTGGGTTACAGTCACGGAATTTGCATTTGCAACCATAAAATATAAAATCCTAGTTGAACTGCATGTTCGATTTTATTATTAGGTTATCGCATCTTCGATCTTATTTACGTTTTACGTACCTACATGGTTTGTGAAATTTAATGGATATGATTTATTGAGTCATCCGTCATTTATTATAACGGAAAGTCGGAAAAGTAAAAAACCGAAAAGTTTGATGCGACTCGAAAAAAGTCGCTTATGTTCAATCTAAAAAGAATTCATCTTGATCATCTCACAATGATACACTTATTATTCTTTCGGTCAATGTTAACCACAAAATCTTCCATTGTTTCAAGTCGAATCCCTTCGTGAATCTACATTTCTCGGCAGTTCGTTTAACAAAAAACTTTCGAATTGCTTTTAGCGCTCCAATGATTTTAATTCTCAAATTAATTTAATTCAATTTGTTTAATTGAATTTCTCGAATTGCAAGTTAATTGGAAATTAACCACACGATACCTTAATTGGAAGTCGGTGCTTCATTTGGAAATTTTTAGTCACTTACCAGTAGGGCAGTCGCAAGTGTAGCGGTGTTGGTTCTTCTGCCGACAGACTCCCCCATTTTCGCAGGGGCTAGGATTACATGGAATGTATTCCGTCTCGCAGTCTCGTCCTGTAAAGCCTTCGTCGCATGTGCATCTGAAAATAAAATGAAAATGTTAAAACTATTTCCAGCGGTTCAAAACTGTAGGTCCCCTAGAAGGGAGAAGAAGAAATTTGAGGTAGATACTCCAATTAAGTTGGCAGATGTTGAAATTTGAGCTTGTGGCTGAATCAATCTCATCATCACAACAGGTGGAGTTTTAATAATTCAATAATGGTATTAGAAAAAGACGGAAAACGGAATAAATTAAAATTTTAATTATTGTAATTTAAAGGTGCATCGCTTTGACCGAACCAATTTTCAAGGCAAAATCGTGGGTAAGATGGAATCATTTGAATGTCCGATAATACAAATGTTATTTTCAATTTAAACCGTTATTAAGTCACGTGCAATATCTATTAGACATTGTTCAAGTAATTAATGCTACTGCAATTCTGCATTCGGCCATCACATTCCATTGTCATTGCAATCTGCACGATCATCATTATTATTATTATCATTTTCATTTCGTTTATCTTATAATCGTAAACCATGCAATGGATATCAGAAACCAATAAAAAGCTTCTTACACATTACATCGAGATCGATCGTCGTCCAAAAAGAGGATGTCAATAAAATTGTATTTCCTGTGAAGTTGTAGAAAAAATATTCATGTTTTGCTTGGAGCATTTTACATTTTCAGTCGCTGCGATGTTTAAAGTAACAATTAGAGTTCTCAAGATGCCTACCATAAACTAAACTGGTTTGACAACAAACTTGAATTGTTGGACATCAAAATAGTTTCCGTCTTCTGTACTGAAAAGACGAAAAGCTAGAAAGAAGAGAGTCGGGGAGTAATTAAAAAAATTTATAATCCAAAAAAGTAGTTCAAAAGGATCGTTAGAAAAAAAAATAGAAGCAGTTATAAATTTTGTTGGCTAACAGTGGCACTTTCTAATTAATATTTTTAGAGACCATAAACGTCCGAAGGAAGAAGAGGAAAAAATTGATAGTATGCTAAAATAAAGATTTAATAATCTCGTCAAAACGGAGGGGGTTAAGCCAGGTAGCAGCTACCATCGGATTCCACCCTAAAGCAAAAGGCTACCAAATTGGGTAAATTATTTATTACTCAAACAAAATTAAATTTATATAACAACGAAAGTTAAGTAAGTAAGGTTAATTTTTAATATTCCCAGCCACCAAAAAATTTCTATTCGAACTTGAAACTGAGATTATCTCACGCCAATTTTTTCACTTTCATTTTAACATTATAAAACTCTAATTGTGTGGCTTTAAATCTAAAAATCGCTATCAGTGTAGTAATAAAACAATAACTTACACCAAAATCACTTTCTATTTACCTGAAGCACTTACGATCAGAATGACTTTCATTTTGTAATAATAATAATATGTGCATGGATGTAACATACAAATGTCAAATTTGTGTAGTATGTTAAGTTCATTTACCATCGATTGCCTTTTCGGTTGGACACATTCCATTAAATCGAAACCTGTTGTTAGGCACCAACTTTTGAGATCATAAATCATATGATGGCATAATTAGCCATGTAATGAAAACCGATCACATTAAAACGTTTCTTTTGCAATGCATCGTAAAGTTTAACAGTCTTGAAGGATGAACGAACGAAAGTGGATTCAAGTTTGCCTAAATCGCCGAGCGATCTTCCTTTCTAGAGAGGCCTTTTTGCTCACGAAAATGACGCGCTTGATTGGATTTTACCGCTTAGAAAGCAAATCCTTCATCTTTGCAATAGGTATATATTACCCGTTCAAATTCCAATAAAATTTAAACGTGATCAAGTAGTAAAGGATTAGTTTCAGTAATTTTCACTTCGAGTTGAAATTGTCATCGATATTCATCTCGCCTTCTTTCATGTTCAATAGAATTAAAAGCACGAGTTGAGGTACAATGAAGTAAATATGAGTACGCCTATAGGAAAACGATATGAAAAGCGCTCATCACGACTTGCCAATAGTGTAACGGCGTTGAGAGATGAACAAATGATTTTAACCTTTCCAATGGCATTCAATTGTATTCATACGAATCTCTCGACAGTTTGATTATAATCTCAACTTTTATCTCGACGATTAAACTAATGCACTTTGTATGCTAACAGTTTCGTGAGAATGTAGATCTCGATTTTTTCGATCCAACACTTACAAATGAGCAAAAACTAATTAGCTGCAATTTGTCCATCATTGATGTACGTACGTACGTATCTCGCAGGTTTGAGTTACAAAGTGTGGTGAAAACAAACCATACCGGTTAGGTAACTTCCAAGTGGTCGCCGAAACCATTAGAAATGAACGATAAGAGACCCCAGGTTAGGTCAAAAGAATAATCATAAAGACTGGGATATCAAACGCATAATAATAGGACAATATAAAGCTTCACGGGTTCAAAGAATTTGTGCTCGAGTGAAACACGTTTAATAACCCAACACATAAAAACTGCGTACTAATCTACATAATCTTTTAAAACAAAACAAAAACGCCTTCAGACCGCCTTTACAACGTTTATTATTATTGGCCAAAAGAACCAATTAAAGCACACTATAATTGACATTCATTCCATCATAACCCAGCAAAAATTCGTAAGTATCGAGTATTGGATTACTAATACGGAAGACACAGCAGAAAATTGTTATATTATTATTTCTTCCTCCTTTTGTTAATCAAGTCCATTTTCGAACGGTTCCTTTGAAAGACTAATTACACTGACTTGTTCATTAGTAACGTCGACCTCAATTATAAATGCAAATAACTGCACATGTATATCTGATCGATTATTTAATCTTGTAACTGTCAGACAATTAAGTGAAGCTTTTATTTCGGTAATACTTAAGTTAAGAATCAGGTTAAGTCGTGGAGTACCTCATGGAGCGTAATTGGGACCGGTGTAATTTTCCCGATATTTCTATTATTTTTTACAAAAATCCATACAAACGGGTTGAATGAACAATGTACACGACACCAAGACATTGTTCTTATACCATATGTGGTTTATAAATAACACTTGGAAACATGAATCGTGACCGATGCCTTCATTATAGATAGAGGCCCCACAAGAATAAGCGGTATTATAATAATCTTCATAAAAATAAGTTCATGCCTCCTCCTTATAGTATAAAATTTTGTGGTTTATAGTCTGAATATAAGTACCTAACGATAGAAGAAGGTACGTACTCTGCACTAACAAGAAAGCTTTTTTAAAAAAGTCCCATGCTCTCAATTAAAATACGCATGCATTTAAATAAATTAATTTAATTACACTTTTACGAAAACCATAAAAGTTTTAAATTCAAATTATTCTTCTTGCATCCTTTTAGGATAATTTTATTTTGAATTGAATAACAGGAAATTCGTTACGTAACGAGGAGGGAATTTTAAAAGGTAAGTTGACAAACACCGAAAAGGGTCCATCATTCATAATAATAACGTCCAAAAGTAAAATAACGCAACAATTTACATAAGAACAAAATTCATTAAAAATTTGACAAAGTGAGTAATTTGCATACCGCATATGCCGGTCATGAGAAAATTAGTTTTCGTAATGTGTAAAAAATACGCAGGCGTTTGCCTTTTTTCTTTAAAATGTGTAACGAATTATAAAAACATGGCGAAACAAAAATATTAACGGTTATAAGATATCGTGCATATGATATTATTATTTAAAAAAATTTTGTATACATAATTATAAATATAAATTGGACATCAAATTAATTGTTGAGAAATTTGTTTGCGTGTGAGAAAAAAATAGAAAGTAATGGTGATATCAAATTTGAATAATGTATTATTGGTTTTGCACATTTTGAGTTCGATTTAAGTTGAATAATTCAATGATATTATAATTCACATTCCAAATCACATTACGAGTCAGTACGGACTAAAGGTAAATAAGATCCTACAGTTTAACGTAGATTCCGAACCACAAAACTAATAATTTGGCAGCAAGTGAAATTCGCTCGTAGTGATTATGAACTTAGCAGAATTGGTAATGGCAAGAGAAGTAAGTACGAGGAAGAAGAGCCTACCGCTGATCACGTTGAAGAAAAATCTTATGAATAATACAGCGATTGTCTCTGACATTTTATTTCCAAAATATTACCAAGAAACATTTCAACTGTATACTATTAGCGTTTATATTTGTGGATAAAAAGATAAATCATAACAAAATGGGAATCAAAAAGAAGGAAGAATGAGAGGAAGACCAAGAAACAGATGAATAAAGAATCAGAAAGTTATCGGAGTGAAAAACATCGAGATATTGCTGAAAAAGTTATCACGAAGATAACTACAGATGAAAATCCATCCATCTCTGAATAATTCATATGGAGCAACCAAAACTTATCGATTAATGAGAAAAAGATGAAGACCATCTATTTAAAATTTTAAGGACAATTTTATTTTAAATTGGTTAAAAAAGAACCGAAATCGACGGTTAAGCAATAAAATATCTAGATTTAGAGATACAGTAGGGTAAAAGGCATTTGATAGAGTAGCTAGAGATCAAATTTGGAAGATACTGGAAGAAAAAGGGGTCAAAAATAACTTGATACGATCTACATATTATACAAAGCACCTACAGGAACACAACAAATTATGTAAGAACGGGCAATTATAAATCGGAAGAATTTACAAAGATGGAGGGCTGAGACAGGATGGCGGGTTAAGCCCTATATTTTTTTTGTACTAATGAACGTGGTGATTAAGGAAACAAAAGTAAATATCAAAAAACTAGTAGTAGGATATCGAAACGTGCAAAAAGTGGAGATATCAGAATGTGCATATGGAGATATGATAATGTGCATTATCGACGACCTGGGGATATTCGCAAGTAGTGAACAAAACCTGCAACACAACGTTGATATATGGAAGATGGTCTTAGAAAAAAGGGGCATGATGATAAATACAGAAAAAACAAAGGTAATGAAATTGGGAAAAATGGAAAGAGAAATGAAAATCAACGGAAGACAAATCGAAGAGGTGAAACAATTCAAGTAGCTGGGCATAATCATTGATGAAAATGGAAGCTATGAAATTTTTTTTGTCTAAATTTATATTATTCATTGGGTAAAAAAATAGTAAACAAAAAGAAAATTTCCAGGAGAACAAAAATTATATAAAACTGTCTACCTACCGACACTAACATTTGGATGTAAGTCATGGAACTTTACACAAAGGATGAAAAGTAAAATTCAAGCATCAGAAATGAAGTATTTGAGGAGAGTCGAGGGAGTAACGAAAATAGATAAGATTTGAAATGAAAAAATTAGAAATAGATTCGAAGTTGAACCATCAATGGGAAGGGTAAAAGATAGTCAGCTGAGATGGTTTGGTCATTTGAACCAGATGGAGAGAGATATGCCAGTGAGAAATGTGTGTCAGGCAAGACTAAGAAGAAAAAGAACAAGAGGAAGACCAATGAAAACTTGGGATGACAATATTGGGCAGATCCTGAAAGAGATGGGGAAAACCTGGTGGGAGGCAAAACAATTAGCGTTAGAAAGAAGAGAGTGGCAAAAATTTGTAAACAGAGGAACTTGAGAAGAGATATGGAAACTTTAACACCTTCGAGTAACATGAGGATGTTATGATTTTGAATTGAATTGTACAAGGTTTGTTCCACCCTAAAAAACCAAAGACACTTAAAAAATTCCTCCCTGTCCTGGAGGGTACTCCGTACCCCCCAGACCCCCCGGTTTCACAACCATTTCTTCATATTTGACACATGCTAGAGCGCCCTTCATAAATCCTGGCCGCGATGACGCAAAACGTTGCGAGTGCTGTCGTGTAAATGGAGCCGACCAATTCTCGCTTTTGCACATTTGCGTCATAACGGTCAGGATTTGGAAGGATTGGAAGAGGCCAATGTCCAAGGGCGTTTCCAGCCAACTGGATTAGGAAGAGTAATTTACCTATATCAATGTAAATTTCAACATAGACTGATCTTCATTTGTTGAAAAATGAAAAATAAAGGGTTATATAATAATTCTTAGAGTATGAAACCGCCAGTGCCAATGTCTCTTCTTCTTACTTAGCAAGTTGGAGACTTTGCCTCTACTACAAAATTATTCCTGATTATATCAGGAATTTATCACTTGATCCTGCTAGCCAGATTGTAACTTTTTTGTAATTCGTTACAAAAAGCCAACCCTGCCATCCACTTTGAGTGTTCAGCATTATTTACCACCTGGTGGGTGTACTGCAATTTTTGCCACCTGCGTTAATATTACCAACTGTCATAGCACGTGCAATTTTTTTTATCAAGTTGTGTTAGCATGCTCGCATAACTTTTGGGTTAATTTTAAGACCACAGCAAAAGTGGTTCAACGGGCTAATCATTCCCCCTCATGAAGCATCCTTTTACTTAAATTTTTTTTCCTTCTGTACATCTCCAAAAATTACAACACACTATGTGATAATTACCCCCTCCCCCTACAAGTCTGAATTCGCGCTTGGTCCACATAATTCTGACTGATCCATTTACGCTTGTTCGTATTTTCTGGTCACACTGAAGAAGTAGGATTATCGTTGATGAAGAAGCATTCTCAGCTATCAGCGAGGCTGTGATGGAGCATCTACAAGAGTCCTTAAACTAATTTTCACTATTACGATTATATCATGAAGCTGCATAAAGTTAATTTTGTAAATTTATTACCCCAATAATTCCCAACCGTCAAGAGCTTGAGCGTCCATTTGGGCCCAATAACTTCTTCAGCAGGTCTCGATAAACATAATCTGCTTCTTCAACCATCGAAAGCGGTGGAGCAAAGGAAATTGCAAAGGTTACACGTTTTAAAAGACCTAACTCTGGGTTTTCCCTATTTTGATACAGATTACATTATTGTCACATTTCATTTTCTTTCCAAGAGTTCCAACCTCTCTTCGCCACATCCTCATTACCCAATTTTCTATATTATTACTATACATTCAAAAACTCCAAGGCAACTTTAATAAGAGGATCTGCCACTCCGCCTGCCAAGATCTTAGAGTTCATCCTACAGCTAGATTGGCTTATTGGAGAATGACAGGATCGGGGTGTAACTGAAACCAAAGGTAGTACAATGGGCCCGATTTGGTGGCCTAAATGCGTGTGAGCTTGTCTTGCCCTCCAAAATGAATCAAGAACTCCAAGGCAATTTTTTTCTCTCTTTTTGATATACATTACAAAGACTTGCATCTTTCGTGCAGGAATTTAAGACCCTACGATTCAAAACTCATCTCGTACACATCAGTCCGTGTCAATTTCCCTAACCCTGCGCCGTAGGCGATTTTTCTGATATTTTAATTTTTTTTTTTCAAAAATTGGGGGAAGGGGAGAAGGATAAACTAAACCACCTGTAACTTTTCAATTACTGAATCTTAAAACATGAAAATTGTCATGATCGAGTGGAAAGAAGACTAGCAATAACAAAACTGTCTTCTCGAGAGTTGCAACGTCAAGCACTCAAAACTATAAACCTTAAATCAAATTATAATGAAGTGGGATAATAAAATTTTATAAATAATAAAAGCACTTAATTTTGAAAAAGTGCACTTTAAAAATTAACGACTTCACATACCACAACAACCCGTAACGCATTTTAATAGGGAATTTATAAAGTGAATCGGAAAAAATTTTCCACCAGAGATGAAAAAGATGATTCTCCCCTACATGGATTAAGTGTTTTGTGTTTAAGTGTGTGATTAGATCGACTATTTGATCTCAATGCTAATTATCCAATTCTAACCAGATGCACGTACTTGAAATGCTGAAATGTGCATCGGCGATCTATCACTGGCAATTAGATAAATAATTCCAAAGCAGCAAGTGAATCAACTTTTTCTAATTGCTTTATTAAAATAATTTCAGCGTGAATTTTAGGTAGGTATTGAGAGATAGAAGAAAAGCAATTTTAAGTCCATTTCCAAAGACTAACGACCCAAAAATGTGAGTTATTAAACGCACGCAAGGAAATGCACAAGTCGACGGTCCAAGTTCAAAATCTTCAAGTTTGTTTGATATTTGGCTAGGGTAAACTGAGGTTTTCAAATTGAATTGGTCAAGAAGTTGCCGAAATTATACGGTAAATCCACTTATGAAAAAGGGAGCAAAAAGGAAAGACGAGGTCGAATTTTGACTCGAGCAATAATTATTGCCCAAGAGAACAACCACCAACCATATCGATGATGATGATGATAATAATCCCATAACTTAAGTTTTCCATTCCAATTTGAATTTTGATTTAGCAAGTTTAATAAAGTGTACAATAAACTTGGGAATTCTTAAACAAACGTCAAAATATTACAAGGTTCAGTTATAAAGTAACAAAAAAGGATAGCGTGAATGGCGTATTACCAATTACTAGTATAAGTGATTGCAAGAATAGATCCGTAAAGTCATCACGCCCACTCCACCTAACCTCACACGATGCCCTGGGGACAAACAAAGCGAGTTTTACCTCTAACGACCAAAGGTAATTTATGAATGTTCGTTTCGTGCTCTCTGGACACTGAATTCATAAATTGCAGAATATCCTAAGATCGTTCTACTTAGCGCCGCCAAACCAAGTAACAATTAATTTATTGGAATTACAAGAAAATAAAATAATGGAGTAAGTTACTGGCTGCTTAACATACATTAACAAAGAAAATTAATGGCTAAAACTTGAGCAACACAAAATAATTATTCCAATTAAGAAAATACCCAGTTTATGATGGTCGTCGTCTCAACTTCAACTACCATATTATTCAACTTCTATTAACGCAAACCGCCTTTCTTTTCATTAAGAACAAACAAATAAATTTAACGAGAAGAAACGATTAATTAAAATGTGGAACATTAGTAACAATAACTTGGACGAAATTAGTATTAGTCCTTCGCGCAGCGTTACTAACACATCTCAATTTTCAATTTCAATGCTTCTTTCGATAATTAAACAGTGATTAATGAGTTTGTAATTGTTTTGATAAGATAATAGCATTGGGCAGGATGCATAAAAGATAACAAGAAACAATGAATCGATATTAATTCCGGTCCCACACTTCTTCAAAAAAAAATAATTATCTTTATTAGAAAATAATTTATACTTCTCACTTATCGCAACTTAATTATTATTAGAACTTAAAAACCGAGGAAGGAAATGCAGGCTTTCCAGAACACAGAACAATTTAATTTACATTTAAATTTATCGACTTGCTTCGATTAAAAAAGTCGAATTTTTATTATTTCAAAATTTGCTTTTGATGCCGCGCATCCACTTAAATATTCATTAGAACCTGTTGCAAACTTCAGTATAGGTTGAAACTTGAAACGATAGCCGAAGGTTGTGGGAACGAGTTACCTTATCTACCTTCTAATAGAAATACTTTGATTATAGAATTTTTTTTATTAATTTAAGCACACATTCGCCATTGTCCGGCGAATCTGCGGTAATAGGAAATTTTGTTGAAATTGACCGTAACAAGTTGATGGGTAAAAAAGTGGACTTTTTGCTAATATCAAAATGCTAATGATAAATAACGGAACCTGGAAAAAATGTAATGTAAATCTAAATTTTGTAAGGTAATGTTTTTTTTTTGGGTAAAAAGTTTCCGATGAAGATGAAACATCAAACCAAAAAACAGCTTCAATAGGAGAAAAAACTTAGATTTCCTTGCAAACTGCAGATAATTAAAGGGTTAATTGGAAAAATGGACATTCATGGTTAATCTACTTAATCTCGATACAAATTTTTACTATAAAAAGTTAGTGAATGGAATTTAACAACCAGTCAAGTGGGAACATCCCATCCAATAATAATTTAAATTGTCTAAAAGTTACAAAATTCAATCGGTCAAGAAATGTTTTTCGATTTACTTTTCCAATAGTGAAAGATAACAAATTTTGAACTTTAATCTCTGTATGACCCAATGTGGCCCAGCTAGCAGCTATGCCCTTATCTCGTGAAGTGTAATCGAACAAAAATAATATTTATTGTTTAAAGAAATCGATCTATCTCAAAAAGTATCCAAATACATCAGGAAAAATAATTTGGGCTTTCAAATGTTCTCTCGTAAGTGGTAGTTCTAACTATACATCTTTTCCCATCCAAACGTGATGAAGTGAATTCAAATGCTGTAATAAAGTTGCTGTTTAGTCCTGCTCAAAATTTCTTTTATCAGTGATTATCTTAGTGGTTTTATTGGTGTTAAGGTCGTCGTCGATTACTATTAAACTACGAGACATATTTTCTTCATTTAAAATTTTTAACACGTCCTATTTCTGTACGCAGTCAATTGTATTCGATCAATTGACGTATCCTGAACATTTTTCATCTTTGAGCGTTCGTTCTTTCCGAAATCCTTTTGAAAATCTTCTTTTTCTCACTTTGCACAGCTTAGTTAATAAAATAATTAACGCGTGAAGAGCTTCAGCAACCGCGTAATTTCACAAAATTTTTAAAATTCCTAAAACATTTCCCAAACTAAAATAATTGGCAGGTAGGCCCATAAATATGTAAATTATAGAAGAGTGGGCGTCTTGCCGTTCCTCCAATCTTGTTCCATCCGACTATCACATCATGTGAACAAAAATTGTTAAAGCGTCATCGTCAAAAACGAAAAACTTGTGTAAGATTGTAAAACAAACTTTCTAACGAAGAAACCAATTTATTTCAGAAAAACTTGAAAATATGTTACCTCGCCTTAAAGCTAATCAATAAATTATTAAAATAATCTACAAACATTTTTAATTGTCGCTCTTTGAAAATTAATGCCGTAACATTTAGACTAATAATACCTTGATATTTGACAGTAATAATTCAAGTTCGTGATAGCATCAAAAATGTATAAATAGCTTTCACGTTGATTGGTACAAGTCCTGATTTTTGAATTTAGTTAATGTATCTTCCACTTCCATCAACCTGTCATCAGTGCATGTTTGAAAAAGAAGCTTTTGTTTGTATTGTTCATTAAAAATGACGAAATCCCAATTTATCTTTTCTGATTGATCATGTAAGATAGTGGACTCGAGTACAACTTGTTAAAACTTCTGTATTGACGATGTTCGGTTAGATAATCGCTTTAAAAATTGAAAACACGTTCAGGGTTTGGAAACGAAAATGTACAAAAGAAAAACCCGATAATTGAGATAATAGCAAAGGTAAAAAGAGAACTTACGTGTAGCTCCCGTGTGTGTTGTGGCATTTTCCGTGTTTACATGGCTTCTGCTTGCATTCATCCTTGTCGTCCGTGCACGCTGGGCCCGTAAAACCGGGCGCACATCGGCATTTGTAAAAATCTCCTACAGATGTACATTCTGCTCCATTGCGGCAAGGTTGCGTAGCGCAGTGATCTCGACTATCGCAATGTTTTCCTACAAGAAAAAATAATTCAAATCAAGATAATCCTTTTAATTAAATTCAAGTCTCAAATTCCCAGTGGTTTGACTTCCTCTTCACCATCACCGCAAACATCTTTAGTTTCATTTTCCACATGTTGCGCTTAGAACTCATTTATTTACCACGTTGAAAAATGACTTCAAGATGTCGACTTTTTTTGCCTTAATTACCTCATCGGTTAAAAAAATTGAAACTCACCTGTATACCCCTGAGCACATGAACACTGATAGGTGTCGAGAGATCGTAACGAGCAAGTTCCACCGTTCAGACATGGTTTGATATCACATGAATTTGCTATAGGAATTTCGCACAAAGAGGCGCTAAACCCTAAAGGGCAAAGACATGTGAAGCTTGGGGAAGCACCGGGTGAAACTCGAACTTGGCACGATCCCCCGTTTTGACATCGTGGGCCCGGCCCTGTATGACAAGGATTCAAGTGCTGGCAGTATTCTCCCACATATTTGGCAGTGCAACTGGAACAAAAAGAAGTAAATTAATTTTTATTATAACGACAAATTAATTGAGGTGAGGTAATTGTAAACCATAGTGCTAATTACAGCTGGATGGGTATCTACGTGAGAGAAGCCATCAGGTTAATTGATTAATTGTATAAATTGGCTTCCGTTCGTTTAGAAGCCCGATGGTGTCTATGATATTTATAAGGTACTGATAGATTATAAGAACTTTATCGGACACGTTTAGTTTAGCAACCTCGTCTCAATCCATTAGGAAGCCCATTAACGATATTTTCCTTTTGTTACACACTACTTCGACCGGTTAAGCGACATTAAGGTAAGTCCTTTTAAGAACAAATTTACCTTTATACACAGAACAAAGCAGTGTCTTCGATATTCGAACCCACGTTGCTGAGTATCTGTCGATCGACTTGGCAATAATTTGTCTCAGTCACGAGAATCATAACAATCGTTCCATTCTTCCAAGTTTTAACGAATACAAATACCGCAATCAACAAAGAATTTTTCGGCAAACTGGACGAAGAGAAGAGAATGTGAGGTTCCAATTTTCCTCGTGAGCGAGTTATGGGAAGAAGGAAAAAGCTAATCTTACACACACCCATAAATTTAAATAGGAATACAATTGAATTTGAAAGACAAGTGAACGTATGTGGTATATAAATTACAATATTCAATTAACTCTATTTATTTTTGACTTAATTACAAATAAATTACAATTGTAATACAAATTAGATACGCCCATATCACCTATTGTTCAATTTTTAAACTTCTAATTAAAAATAATTAATTGATCAGAAACACAAACAGTGCTTTGTGCATTACAAACTTCAAGATAAACATAAATGTTGAATTCTACATTTTTTTCAAAATAAATTGAAGTAATTCAATATTTATCGTTTATTGTTTGATAATTAAGTTCAATTATAATCACTTAATAATCATTAATCAAAAAATCCACACGAAAAATTATGACATCTTAAACGAACTATTCAATTGATAAAATCAAACTAAATTTTATCGATTTCGTGTTAGCACATTTTAAATAGAACAAAACATTTCTTAGTCTAGGATCGGAAGGTAAACGAAACTATCGATAGGATGATTGATTTTGCATGCGTGCTGAAGTTGCAATTGTGAAATGAACGATTTACCGCATCGTAATTACTCGCATAAGTCATATCCGTAATTGGATTCGTTTGTAAAGACAATGAGCCCAATTAAGAAACACAGAAATCTCTAATTATACTTTAAATGGACCATTATGCTAAACATTAACCAGTTAATGTTCTTTACCTATTATAACTTATCGTCTATGAGTCAATTCGTCTGAAAATTACATCGGAAAACCTTGTAGGTGCGTGTGTGATACCCCGAGGAAGAATATTATCTTCGGAAGGAATGAAAAACGACAAAAATAATGCATTCCCATGAGGAACCCCCATTCTTACAGCGCTATAATTCCTTTACATCATTAAGCAAATTATACATGGAGAAAAAATTCGAAAATGGTTTCTTTGAATAGGAATTAATCCCATTTATAAATTTCTTAAGTATTTGTGGGTTATTATACAAAATTTAATACAATTATGATGATTCTTTGTTAAGTCGATAACAACTTATGCTACTGGTAGCCTACATTATTGTATCTTATAAATTATGACTGAATGAATAACGATCTTGTCTGGTATGCGAGGAGTTATTTTGCATTTAGTTACGTGACTTTTCTCAACAGAATTTTAAGTGCTAATGATTATTTTCAGTGACGTCCATTGTACGAAGCATCTAATCACTAATTAGATAATCATCGATAAATGCTAGAATATGCAGCTTACGTTGACGAAGTAAGCACAAAAGAACAAGATCGAGGAGATACCTCACGAAACAAAGCAAAAAAACTGTTGGACAGTTTAAAACGAAACCTCGCTCGCACGTCACTGGAGAAGTTAAAGGATTCCTGGTTCACAGTACCCAAGTGCTTTTCTTCTCGATGTCAAACATTTTTGTTTATTCCTATCAAACTTCCTCAAAGTGCAGAAAGTACATTTAGGTGTAACATAAAACAAATTTAGAAATGTAATATAATCACGTGCCTACAGCTGTTACAAATTTGTTATCAAATTTTAAATATTGATTTCAATTATTGACAATATTTAACGGTCATGTTTACTAAATCATTATACCAATATTTAAATTTTAAAATCACAATGAAAATGTAATTTGGAAACGGAATTTTTTATTATCAAAGAGGTGAGTTTACGATTCGCGACACCACCGGAATCATAAAATTAATTTTAAATTAAAAAATGAAATTGGTAATTGAGAGATAAAATCGTTCAATATTTTGTTTTGAGAGGCTTTTCAGACTTATCAGGATGGGGGGGGGTCACGACATTCCCGGAAAGGGCTAAGATTGCGACCAACTGTGACAAAGAGAAGAGAAGGCGAAAAAATTATGGGGTCTACTAAATTGGAGAGTACTCCTACTGGAGGGTACTCCGTACCCCCCAAACCCCCCGGTTCTTCATATGTTATACGTAGAACCCTCACCTCCCTTTAAGGAACAAAGGATAGCTATGTCAGCCCCTTAAGAGGGGCATTTTTTTCAGGGCCCTTTTAATTTAATCAACAGATGGCGCCGACTTAAATATTTTTATAAAATAAGAGGAATTTGCTATATTTAAAATATAGCAAATTCGTTGAGATAATACTATTCTAAAAACAATATTCTTGATCTTAAGCTATTTTGAGTTTGTATTGAGTATGTCAAAACACACTCACTTACAAAAAAAGATAATTAAACTTTAATTACGAATTGTGTTTTTATAAATAAATATTACGAACTCAAAATAGCTTAAGATCAAGAATATTGTTTATAGAATAGTATTATCTCAACAAATTTGCTATATTTTAAATATAGCAAATTCCTCTTATTTTATAAAAATATTTAAGTAGGCGCCATCTGTTGATTAAATTAAAGGAGCCCTGAAAAAAATGCCCTTCTTAAAGATATTTTTGATGGGTTATGTTTGTCAAATATTCTTGGTGATTATATTTCACAGTTGTCATCTACAATTCGTTACAATTTTAGTCATGAAACTGTACATAGTGCAATTGAAACTTATTTCAACATTCAATATGTGGCTCGCTTTCGTTTTATTTAAGGTCAACCTTCTTGTAATTTATGACAATGGGAGTCGACTCAATCACCTTAAATATGGGAATTACATGGTAATCATCGCTGAAAACAAATATGTTAAAACGAAATGGAAATAATCTCTGGACAGGTTGACCTGAAGATAAATAAAACAAAAACGGAAATGATGACCAAAATACTCGCCTCTCTCAATGAAGAAGAGTTGAAACAAGTTTGCTATTATATGGTCAAGTAATTAAGCCCGATAAAGAAAATCAAGAAGCAGAAATCAAAATAAGAAATCATTCGGAACGCTCAACTGTAGTCGTAACCATGAGAGCTCGAGTATAACTCTCATCATCAGTTTTCTGATGCTTTTCTGCATAGCCGTGGTAAGTAAATGCTAAGAATCCGCGGTTTTAGGGGGTCATTTACGAGCTTTATACGTAAAACAACAGTTATGTGTGTTTGTTTGTCTATCTGTTCGTAACGCACTTATCATTGCCGGCCTATATTGAGTAATATAATCCATTATTCTCTTTCACCGTTTCCTGCTTGACTCCACCTCACCTGGATTGAACATTCAACCCCACTCCGTTTGCTACTGTCTTTATTGTCCTACTAGAAAGATCAATCCAAAAACAAAGGTGCGACTATGGACGAATTAAGGAATGCTGCACTTCTTCAAGGAGCCCAAAAAAAAGTTGATGAAATATAATGGTAATTTTATTACAACATCGACCTTTACAAAAAAAAACTCAAATTAATGATGAACATTTTACTTAAAACCAACGAAAATATAAAAAATTGGTCCATTAAAATTTGTAAGTGTTCAATCTTGATAATAAATAATCGAAATCTGAGGTAATCCGGTTTTTGCATTCAAACAAGCTTAAGTCATCCTCAGAAAACACCCACAACAACTTTCATTTCATGTCAACTTAACTTAACACAAAATTAATTAACGCCATAATTATACATTCGAATTAATATACGGCATCAATTTAAGAAGTCATTAAAGGAGTTTCGTTAAAAACGACCGAAATGATGAAAAATGCACCCCGGTTTCGGCACCAAATTGAAGAAAATGTAATTAAATAAGAAAAATTGCGGCACTCAAATTATCCACATTAAAATTTCTTTCGGGATTCCTTAATTATGTAGTGTCAAAAACACGACTGTGAATGTTGCCGAAATAAAAGTGTTTCGGTAATTTACTCGATAGTCGATTTCATCCACCACCAGAAACATTGCTGGGCAAAAAAAGGTAAAATTCCAGATTACTTTCTAATGCTCCAATAAATTCCGATGTGAACGACCTCAAAAATAATACTCAACCCTACGCCATATTTGTATTATTGTCGAGTATCACCAATTTATCGACTTCCAACACGGTGTTGGTGACACCCACCAGCAATTGTTTTAATTACAAAGCAACTAATTAACACAGTTTATGTTCTGTAAGCTTTAATTTGATAATAAGAAACAATGCAATAAAATAATAAAAAATTAAATATGTCGTTAATATCAAAATAGCTACGCGGGGGCGAAGTCAATAAAATAATTGGGAGCAATTGACAATTTGGTGGGTTACGGATGATGCCAAAATTCTAATTTTTTTATAAAAGCTCCATTGCGTTGTGCACTTTCCAAGTTGAAAAATATTATTGCGATCAAAATGACATTCGATCTCGGTGAGAAGAATACTGCATGGATCATTTTTCACCCCTACCGCAAAGACGACCATCAATGCCAATTATGACTGCCTCAATGCACCCGCAGTTAGGACTCGATTATCAGAGCACCACGAAAAGAAAACGTGACCTTTAAAAATGAGATCATCTTATTACAACACTTCAGTTTTGTTTACCTTTATATCACATACGTTGACGTCTCAAGAGTTCTGAAGGATTTCATGAATGGATTGCCTATCAAAAATATAAATGGAATCCACTCGAGAAATATCTACGAGTGAAAAGGTACACACGTTCCTTCTCCTTCGGTCAAAATCCCATCGTTAATTTACATCTTCTCGAATCAGTCAAAACAAAATGTTGAAGGTTGGTTTAGTGTTTCCAAATGTGTGGAAATATGAACCTTGATGGAGAGAGCGGTCTCGACACGGGCCGTTCCAAATTTGTTTACATGAAGTGGGTGGACAAAAGATCCATCGTGGTATCAAATTTCAAATAATTATAGCTCGTTTTGAAGAGGACTCGTGTTAAGGCCAACTAAAGAAAGAAGGAAGTTTTCAAACATGGTTTGTAGAAAAACTATGATTCTTCCCATCAGAATGTGGAATCAAAACAAAGAAGTAAATTAATTCAACAACAATAAATCATAAACTGGTCATTCCGCCAAGTGACCAGTTTTAATGCATCGCAGCTGCTGTTGTTAGCCATTGTGTGCCACATATGGTTTTAGATTAATCTAACCACTACTTTGCTTATGTAATTTCTCAGAACCAAATTAAGAAAAACAAATATATCATACTTTCAGAAGCCTAAACCACCATTTGAAAATGTCAACCCACGACAGGATATACTACATCACGAAGACGATATGGCAAAATCGATGTAAAAAATGTAGGAGGAATTTGCGAAAGGAAGTCATTCGATTCCATTTTCTTGAATTTATTTGCATATTAACCCATCGTTAAAATTTCCAATTCTCTCGTCCTAACGACCATTCTATTACAACCACCTGTTGCTTCCACAATTCGTTGACCCGTAATAAAAAATAATAATGTCTGATATTAAAAACAGATTACAAAAAAAATTACCATGTGTAATTCACATCCTTGATGAAAAGCGATGTAATCTTAATTTGAAAAAAAAAACTTTACATGGTATTGTAGAATTTTCATAGATGTAACTATCGAATCTCAGAAAGCTTTGGAAGGGACAGGTATCAAAATGTATTCTTTTGTAAGGGCCTACAAAAGGCCACCTGGTTCGTGATCAACCAATGCTTACAAGGAATTGCATGGAGGAAACGGGGACATCGAACGGAAAAATGTGCATCAAAACACAATAAAATTTAATTATTACGTCCGAGTGAGTGCTATGTAACGAAGGGGCAGATCTTCAAAATCTAAAAATTTGGTACCTTAATCGCGAGGATTCCAAATGTGGTTAATAATTTATAAAATCGCAGGTTGTTTAACATGCGGTTTAGAAGAATAAAAAAATTTATACGACATAACCAGACGACAACATACGACGTTTTTGGAACCGGTAATACAGACGGATTATCCTAACGAAGTGGCAATCCTGAAAGTGACAGACAAATATCAATGTTAAGAAAAAGGAGATAAGGTTCACATTTGGTAAATCCTTCATTGACGAGTATCGAGTTTCCTGTTTGTATAGTCAAAGCACATCATCCACGTGCAACACATATGCTTTTACATGCTTAATATCACCACCAGGATGTCGATTCAACTTATTACTCCTTTCAAGATCGTATTCTTGTCATTATGTGGTAATAATAAACGTAAAAATTTTACATTAATCCAATAATTGTGGTCATTAATGTTTCCTTTACGTGCGTTCTGCAATTTCCGATCGATTTCATCAGCTCCTGCCGCTACCGAATTGAATTGCTCCTCTAGGGCATCTGCATTATCGGAATTGCTTGGACAGTTTCTTTCCCACAGCTAAATTAATTTTTAGAAAAAATTAACTTGGAGGTGTTACTTCATTTACGAGCTGAATTGCTTGTTCATAAAACTCTCGACACATGAAAGATTTTTATTTCATTTTCGTCTAACCACTTGACAACGTGCTCATGGTGCAAGGCAGGTTTCTCATGCATTTCTAAAATTGGAACTGTGTTTATTCAACAGGTAGAATAACATTTTCACACTGAGACGCTAAAACGACTTGTTTCAGTTTTAGAGAAATGTTCTTCGACTAACCAAATAGAGCGACATCCTGGAAAGGCTCATATTT
This sequence comes from Rhagonycha fulva, assembly GCA_905340355.1. Lineage (NCBI taxonomy): Eukaryota > Metazoa > Arthropoda > Insecta > Coleoptera > Cantharidae > Rhagonycha > Rhagonycha fulva. The sequence goes on from HG996556.1 coordinate 46,874,965, forward strand.
TATGTATAATATAAAATTCCATTTTATGAACAATAAAATCACAGAAACTCATTCAATCGGCATTTGAGCTTTATCTACAAGTTTCAAAATTGGTATTATTGCAACAATGAAATTTTATGGGTAAAATTCCTTACATTGATTGATGCCGTTGTACGAATATAAACTTGGTTAATTAAACCAATTGTAATATTAACAACTTTGTAGTTCATTCCGTTTTATAAATAAAACAGTGACTAACTGATATAATTTTCATCACGATTTACACAAATTAAGGCAAAGTAGTAAAGGAGTAAAATTGTGTCAGCTCTTAATTGACATCAATGATCCTTGGAATAAATTTGATAAATATGAATATTCGTTAAAATTTAAGTGCCAAAGATAAAGCTTTATAAGGATGACTGATAATGGAATTTGTTCATGTACACATGATAATGGACTGAATGCATTTCATTCATAACTTGAAATAGCATTAAGTAAATTGACAAATAAATGTGTGTCATGTTGGCCAAATATTGGATTCCACAGTATTTCAACATTGCAACTTCCTTAGATTTGACCGAAACGTCCATTTGAAAGACAAAGAGTAATCAACATTCACAAAATTTGACGGAATGTTTTAATGCAGGCAATAAAATACAAATTATGCCTGCAATAAACAAATAAATTCCCGTGGGCAATAAAATGTTTATCTTCAAGTCAATTTTCCATCGTTAAAACATTTTATAAGCCAATAAAGTGAAGCATGGATCCGCTTCTTCTAAATACGCTAACAGACCATAAAATTTTCTTGTTCTTCTTGAAATCCTCCCTATTGCAAAATTTGAATGAATTCCGACAAAATTCAGGTTCTCATTAATCTTTCCTTATTCGATTAACCAGGGAAAAAAGAAACAAAGAGGTGATTATACGCTAAAAATTAACTGCATATTTGAGCTGTCCAAGAATTAAAATGGTTAATCATAGTATTTATCCAGAAGAACATATTAAGCCGCCAACAATCTTTAGCTAGCTACCCAAACTTTGTATACCTGCTTTGGTAGCCCTGTTCAGACTTCCACCACAAAAAAAATAAACACACCGGGTAAACTAATTCAGCGGCTCGTCTCAACGCAGGTAGGAATGCAAATACAGACGAATGAATAACTAAGAACTGTTTGTAATCCATCGACTTAAAGAAATCTTAAACCTTGCTATTGACAAGAATTTTAGATAACAATGGAACATTTTGTCATCAATAAAAAAAAACTTTTGAGAACCACAGTTTCTTTCGTAACACCACGAAGTAGTTAATTATTTATACGGTTAAATCAAAATACAACAGTATATCGGTGTTCAGAAAAAGGATTTCAATAAAAATCAATTTAGAATTCAAAAATTTGCATATGTGTGACATCTTTACCAATCATTACATAAGATTTACGACAATAAAATGGTTATGAACCAACTGCGAGTTAATTAAAAACGAAAACCAAATTATCCGACGATCGCTTTAATTGAAGAAACGCTTGATCAATTAATAAAATTAATTAATGAAGATGTTTCCTCCATCTAATACGCACCAGGGACCGAGAGATTTTTGAATTGAGAACCAGAAGATAAAAACTTGCGGATTAAAATATAACTGTCCGGATAGATTAAAATAAATATAAGAATGGGCTTAAGGTAGATTACTGCAAAACCGCAAATATAGTTAATGGGAAAGAGAAAGGAATTTCTATTGTATCGAAATCTATTGGTGTATTGTATTATTCGAAAAAAAAATCCGCTGAATTATCAATCAGCCAAATTCAAATATAAAGTAAAATTTGTCTAAAACCGGGTCATCATCCTACGAATTGTCTTTTCTAAAAGTAATCTGTGCTTTTTTTCATTGTTTTCGTCTAAAATGTAAAAATTTATTAATGTGACAACCTTGGAATGTATAATAAAAATCAAAATGGTAATGGTTTCTTTGACCACTGTTGGGTGATTAGAGTAAAAAGAAGAACCTTCTGGTGTATTTGTAAGAAAAACTAGAATAGTGGACTATTTTACCGGTAGCCGAAGGAATAGGTAAGGTAAGAGCAAGAAATGTGGCAACTACGTGTACACCTCTTGGAAAGTAAACTAAACCTCGAAAGAACCAATTCTCCGCCCATTATCCATCTCCTTTCCACTACCTTCGACAATCCTACAATTAGAATGCCGTAAGGTGAATATTCTAAAATGAAAACGCGTTATATACCTGTTCCCATGAAGTTGCTACAGGCAGAAATACTCCTACCACGCAATGTCTTTATAAGACTCTTTATTGTATGTAGATAGCCCATCGGTTCTTTGGACTTAAAGAAGCGTGCTGCAGACAAGAATAGAAAAATGGTAATAGGCGTAGGTCGAATACTACAAACCCTTTCTGATTTTTCGAAGAAACCTCTAATTATAAGCTAACAGTTTCAACAATTAAAAACCCCTTTTCATGACTAGAAATTTTCTTTTTGCATTATGGAGTTCCGGTTCTACCGAGTAAGCCTTTGCACAATCGACTTTTGAATGTTTGACTATATATGGTCGAACGACAAATAAATAAAGCACAAATACACGATCAAAAAGTTCACATTTTCCTAAGATGGAGAAGTAATTGGGTTACGATGCACGTACTAATAAGTTTATACAGAAAATTTCTAATTAAAAGTTACCAACGCACAATGGGGGGTAAAAGTATCGAGCACTATAAAATAACAAGTAACATTGATATTATAATATCACAGTAGTAGTGCGGAAAAACTAACGGATCTGTTAAAAAAAATAACGATGCTCTCTAGTCAATCAATCAATCATTATTATTATTGAAAAGTTAAAACCAAAAAATAAATTAAATCGTCTAGAACTTTTTGTTGTATCTCCGCACAGCAGGATTTTATTTTACTTTCTATGTCAGAAATATAAAAGTAATGGTGGTAGTGGAGACTTAAAATTTGCTCAAAATGATAAATTGGTTGCGTTTGACTTGCTTCTACTAGGTTAACAGGATCGGGACGTCATTTGATCATAATCATGTGTTTTAAAAGGGTCAAATCGACATTAGTACTCACGAAATTAAAAGTATGTATACAAAATAATAAATTGTAAGTCCATGTTTTTGGTTTAAATTGTGGATTTCTGCTTTTCTCCCAATAATGGAAGATTAAGTGCCAAAGCAAGACAAAAGTTTGGGTCTTACGTTCAAATTTTGATGAAGTACATTGGCTGTTAATGCAGATCAATTCAATATTATAACAAATGTTGTTCAAACTATTTTGACACAGATAACAAATTTAATTACGAAGTTATTTCATAATAATCAAATAAGACAGTGAGGAATGTGAACAATTTAAAGCAAACAGAAGGCACATTATTTAGGTACTGCTACAAATTGTGTAGGTATTTCTTTTTAACGATTTTTTTGTAAATCCCAGACTATCATCATTCCTGAGGGGGAACTCTTTTGAGTAGTAGTTCTCCTCGATTGAGTGCAATTCCTGACAGGTAAATCTTAACGAATGGAGAAGTAGCGCAGTTTAAATGTTCGTTCTCGTCGGATCACAACAGACAAGCAATGTTCCTAGCGGTTGACACTTGGATGAGCTACTGCTCCCCTACCCTCCCCCCCCCCACAAACCTATGCGGTAGGATATGGCAAATAAAAACTGATACAGTTTGGGACAGTGCTATATTTGAGAAATAGAGAAGGAACCTGCGGGAGTCATAAAAAATCTCCCCCCAAAGAAATACAGGTAAATATTGCCGATGTTTACAATTTACAGCACTGTCAAACCGACCGTTAGACTCAACGCTGGGACCAAGCTTGGGCCAAAGCTATTTATCGTTGCTTTGTCGGTGTTCAGCTTAAGAATCGGCATGCAGTGGATAACTGATTTTGGGCCAGTATCATTTACCGTTAATCAGTACTGGAACAGAATTGGCAGTCAACGTTGCACCAACGCTGATCGCCAACCGTAGGACGGAGGTTATCATTTCAACTTTGGACCAGTTTCCCAGTGGTGACTGCCATTAGGCCAAGGCTGGGTTAATACTGAGCCAATTGTAAATATTTTCATGAGAAGTTCTCGATAGGCCACTGGTGATAGTCCAATTACTGAAGAAAAATCTAATGTAGCCCGCACAAAGTTATCAACCCTTGATCTGACAATAATTAAATGAGCGACGATCCTGATTTTAGATCGAGAGTTCCTTAATCCTTTTAATTTTTGTTCTAACTGGTAAAACATTTACTCAAACTTTTGGCTCTTGTTAATTCATCCACCACCTCATGAAACTTTAAAATCTTAAATGGTTTACTCCCCTTTCCAATATGTCACACAAAAGCTTTTAAAAAAATTACATCTTTTTAATTAAATAAAATGGAAATCATTCGATTTGTTCTCAAGTTAATTCAAAAATGGTCTGGTAAAAGAAGAAATTTTATATTCTAAATATTTTCTGTCAATACTTCAGCTGTAAAATTACTCTTATCATTTGATGAAAAACAATTAAAATCAAACAATTTGCCAAAACACTTTTGGCAATAAATCAACAACAAATTGAGGGATTTAAGTTTGGGTTAATTTTTCGTAATAACTTGAAAACGAGTCGGTAGATTTTGATTTTCTTGTATAGAAAAATGGCATTTTTCTAAAAATTTCTATGCAGTCAGTGGCCCCTACTTCGTCAAACATGTGAATTTAATTTAAGGTTTTAAATTACTTATCGATGATGGATCCTAATCGGACTTTAGTTGTATTGTCAAAATCGACTCTACGCCCCCTCCGCTGCGCTCCGCTCCAGAGGGCTTCGAGCAGTTTTGACTAACGCTGTACTGATTAATATTATCTCTGAGGCTCATCCAACTCTGTCAAGATGCTACTAGTAAGGGGGTAAATCTCTATTTTTCCGGCTTTATATCCTGTATGAACTTTACTACATAAAAAAAGCGAGGCCAGAGGCCGAGCAACCACAAGCTGCTGTCTTATCAAAAAATAATTTACAATGTTTACATGTTTTTTGCAATGTACAGAAAAGTAAAAACTCAGAGAAAATAAAGCTGCCATTTTAATCAAAATCAGTAATGCTTTAGAATTTGGGTCCTCTCCGAAAACTCGCAATGGGTGGATGAAATATTATTCGTTATAATGATTTGAATATAAAACCATTCAAATGAAAAATACAGACCAAGAATCACAGGCATGCTAATGGAATCTCGTGACAAAGTTTCTTCTTTAAATTATTTAGTCGCCGTTCCACGATAATTCATCATGATTTAATGGAAGTAAATTAACGCAACTAAAATTCGAGTACTTTTTCGTTTCTAGCCAGTCGTGAAATGTCGAAGTTAAATTAGAGGAATAATTTTCAACTAAATTAGTTTTATATATTTTCCTTAATTGGCAGGTGTCGGTTAATATATTAATATTTATAGTCCAAATAGATTTTCATCTAATTCACACCCACGTTTCGTTTAAAAAGGTGACATACGTGTTAATCTACTTTCGAAAATCGTCTAATCTTGCACGATTTCATAAGGGCTACAAAAACTAAACTTTCTAACTAATTACATGCATATCAAATTAGACAAAAAGTGGATTCATTTTCAGAACGTACGTTCCATGTTAATGCAAATTTCGATTTAATTTTCACTTAATTTTAATTACATGTACCACGCACACATCACTAAACTAAAATCTATTTTAATTGAAATTATATTACCGATAAAAAATTACACTGGATTAGCGTTTTTACAGCCACGAGATTAATGAGCTTTTTCGGCCTGAGGCCAGAGCAATGATTTAATAAATTCTTCTTCCTCTAATGCCACGAAGTTTGATTGGCTTGCTCCAATAATTTTGTAATGTTATCAGGTAATTCCCATCAACTGTCATACATCAATTAAGCGATTGCAAGATATCTGGACGTTGATCAAAATATTATTTGCCTATAGTATGAACGAATTGCACGGAATCTACAACCAAGATGGAAGATCTGGTCTGCAAAATTTCGCTGTGAGAAAATTGATTGGCCAAGTCGTTATTAAAAATTAGCGCTAAACTTTATTAAGAAGAATATTCCCTGGTGAATATTGGCTCGTTAATATATTTTTAATAATGAAAGTATTAAAACAAAGAAGAGAACTTGCATGCTTACAACTAATAAAATCCATTACATGCACACGAACAACATGTAATGCAATCGTTAATTAAGTAACAACTCAATTATTTTTGATTTCAAATTCAATTTGAGCAACAACGATAAGGGAAAAAGGATTTTAAAGGAAGTGGTGGTGACAAAAGTACCAGCATTTCAATTACATAATTTGAAACCTAAAACTAAAAAGATCATCCACACATACATATTCTACTCAATTAAGAATTTAATGAAAGAATTAACATTAGAAATGAAACGTAATTGCGCGTTTCCTCCGGAAGATTAGGTCCTCTGGTTCCCACTAAGATCAACCATCCGACTCTAATAATCAACTACCATAACAAAAGTTGTGGTTTGTTCATTTTTCTGTCGATATAATCGAGTAAAATATGCAACAAATAATGCAAAAATTACACTGGACGCGCGTTTCCTTTTCCCCAACCGGAAGTACTTCTCTCCATTGCGCCGCCGCCTTTCAGTTCGAAAAATATTTCGTCGAAAAAAAACCGTAATCGTCGCTTAAAATTATCAAAAGAAAATAAACGAGGGATTTAAAATGCGTCTAAAGTTGTAAAGAAGATAATAGATAAACTCCTCTGCCCACTCACAATTATCTTCATAAAATTTTAAGCTCTTCGGATTAACAAACAGTCACTTCAACTATATTGACACTGCTAAGCCATTGAAATTAAGATTATGTAAACAGGCGTTTAGTTAACAATCCACCATCTTTAAATAATTTAAGCACCCGTCGCTTTTTTTTTAATCAACAATAAAAAATTTATTATAGAAAACAATTTGATTCATTAGAAACTCAGTTTGAGTTTAAATTTAATTTAGCGTGGTGGATGGTCGAAATGGTTCGTTCGATATCAATGGTAACCATTATTCATAATAATAAATTAACGTCAGTTCGTGGGTTATAAAGTACCAGAGGTATCTGGTTTGATTTGATCGTCGCAAGGGTCATCGATCACTTGAAGATCGAACGATCTTCCAAGTTTGATTTTTGAGTTATTTCCCTTGGAATTCACAAACAAGCCAATTTCACAAGAGTTAATGTTAGGCCGCTCCGAAATTATCAATTCGATGGTAGGTACTAATAAGCCTCTTCGAGTTACATAAAAACGATGACCATCCAATCAATCATCGGGAAGCGTAATAAAACGCAATGACAAACAAAACTTGGAAATGAAGAAAATTTTGGCGGTGTAATTTGCTAATTAACACTAATGGTGGTAATAAAATAATTTGTTGTTATTTTCTGGATTGTAAACCACCATTATAAATATAATAAATCGTCGAGTGAACCAGTGCGTCGATGTGGATCCATCTGTATGGCGTGAAAACTGTTAATTGTAAACAAGTAAATGAACAATAATTACTGCATTTAATGAAATCCATCAAGATAATTTTGCAAAACAACTATGAACAAATAGTAAACTAGGAACTTAAGCCCTGCTGTCCTACGATGTGTTAGGGTGTATCTATAACGTTAATAAAATCTGACATAAGGGTGGGTACTTTACAATATGTTAACATTTACTCCAGCGAGGGTCGCTTTCTCTCATGAAAAAACATGGGAAAATCAAAAATAGGTAGATCGTTAATCCCCATGGGCTAAATGGTGAGTAACTCGATTATTTGTTATTGTTTTGAAACGTTCCCAATACGGAGTCCAAATTCGCTTCACTTTTAAACCACTTCAATTCTTTAGCCAAGGCCAACAAAACCAAGAGTTTCACCGATAATAAAAATAAAGAAAAATCACAACCTTGACAACAAAATTCCATAAAAGATCAACATTGCAGAATATTTAAATAGTATACTACCACAAGGTGTGCGTACACCTGTTAGTTAATTGTTTATAATTTCCTCTTCTTCTTCCATTCACTGGGTGATTCAACAATGACACCTTATTTTTCGCTTCCCAGTCTAAAAACATGGGCAAGTATTATTTGGCATTGATTCCCTCGTTTTGTGTTAACTTAAAAAAACATGTGCATGATGTACTATATAGAACAGAATATCCCCGTGATAAAAAAAAAGTACAATGATGAACGTAACAATTGAATTAACCTTAGTTACAATGGCATTATAGTTGCATCTGTTCCAAACTTGATGAAACGAAACCCATCTGAAATTGAACATACGGGACGCAATCAGTTCGAAGCGACAAGTGTTGTGGAGGACGGTATCAATGGAACAATTAACATAATGAATGGTCCATTCTCTTCCGCTTTCCTCTAAACCTCTAATAGGCCGTATACATTTAATTTGATTGTAGGGTGCGCATTTGCTGAAATTATCTCACGCATTATACGTTACGTAACACTTCTACGCCCTAACCTACATTTTCCAGTTCGATTGATTGTGTGTATTGTATGAATGAATTTTTAAAACTAATTATAGTAGTACTTACTTGCAAAACGAGTCGCTCTTAGGTGATGATATGCAAACCCCACCATTTTTACACGGACTGGGTGAGCACGAAATAAATCCTGAAACAAACAAAACGAAATCAAAAGTATGAAAATTTAAAATTTAAATCTCGCGCCATTTTTGACAATGAACCATTTTAGTAATATTAGATTGAAACTCTAAGTGACCCAGAATTGTTATATCCCGGATGAATTAATTTAGCTTACAAGCGTGCTATCTCGTTCACCATAAACTGTGTTTGATTATTACGAGAAGGAAAATTTTCGTCATCGCTATTCAGATATTTTTGTTTTCCACCCTGCTCCATCAGTTTCCACGTATGCGTAAATCGATTTTTAGATAAGGGGAAGTACCTACCTACCCGATATTTAATAATGCTCGTGCAGGGCGCGAGCAAAGCTGCCACCTGTCATAACCGTTACAAAAACGAGGAGACCTCCTAGAAACGAGGGATTGGGAAACGATTGTGTACGTGACGTCACGAGCAGCTGCAATTTTCGACGATGGAATTTGAATTTGCCCGTCAGTTATTCGACAAGTAATCTCGCCGATATAAAAACATTAAAATTTCAAATTTATGCTACATTTTAAATCTCCCGCAAAAAATAAATCAAATTAATGACTTCCGTTCCATTATCAGTTCGAAAACACCTCGTAACTACTGGATTAATAACTTTATTTATTAAACACCGGTTTTATTAATAAAAAGTTTATTACTCCACTTCTCAACGGAATTAAGTTATGATCCAGATAATGAATCGAAACGTTGCGTTGGATCGTAAAAATAACGTTATCGGTTGACAACCACAAAATATTCTGTAACATTGCAATTTTACTTCTGTTGCAAGTCACACCAAACGTCAAGACACTTTTCAGACATAGATAGAAGATAAAGAAGCGACAGTCATAGATGAGAAAGTTAAGAACGAATGTTTGCGGTAGAATAGAAACCACGAATGTGTAAACTAGCTTATCTGGTCAACTGTCAACCATTAAGACCGCAGAAATTGCAATGCGGTTCGGACAACATAAAAAGAGATAACTTACACGTCAACCATGTCTCTTATAGTTTAAATTCGTATAAACTATGGAATTGAAAAACGAATTTGTTTTCATGAAAATTAAAAGTACCCATTTTGGTTTCCTATGCATAAGATAGAAACATGCATTATAAGAATTTAAACTGGAACAGGGCAATAATATTTTTGAAGGTGTAAAGGAATATTGCGAGCCACTCGAACAATTCAAGTTACCTCATTGATGCGGCAATTAAAGTTATCTCCGGTCAAGCACAAGTATTAATCATATCTTTAATAAAATTAATACCATTAATTATATACCTACGACCAGAATTTTTAAAAGGAATTTTTAATCTCTTTTAAATTGCTATTAATGATTATGAATAATGCGGAGGTTTTGAACAAAGAATGGAAATCAATTATAGATTATGAATGTTTATTCGTTAGAAAAGAATGATTCGTCTTAATCGCTTGTTTAATTTTTCATAATCAACGTTTAAAATGGGCTTGCTTAATAATGTTAATTGCTTTTGTGAAACATTTTTTCTTGGGTATGTTCAAAATTGGAATTTATTCGCAAAAGTTTATTTACATTTGTAGAACGGTCACGTAATAACGAATGCGACATGTCTTGTATGTCTCCGTTACTTTAATCAACATTCCATTATGCATATACCATCTTATTACATTGCAATTTGCATTTACTCCATTCTTTACAACTGGGTATTATAATAATATTAGTGATGGGTTAATAAGCTTAACGGAAATCGAAGCGGAGGAGTTTTGAAAAGGATTAAGCATATTATACCACAGGAGGTAAAGACGTTTTGTAGAAAAGAAAAACAAATTTTGACACTCAAAGACTGTAATAACGGAACCTCATCATCTCCAATCTGAATCGAAAAGAAAGTTTTCCGATGCCCAAAAATAGGTGAAGAAGAAATCGAATAGAACATCGGGCGATATGTAAATTGGCCTGATTAAAATTTAAACTGTAAATAAATCCGAACCACTTTTTGTGTTACATTTTCGCCCACAAAAAAGTAACATTTGATATTCAGAATAAACAAGTAAAAACCATGCAATGTGGTTGTATGAGATAAATATTTGTCATTCATTAGGACGCAAAACACCAAAAAAACGTATAATTAACCAGCATCTGTTGGTTCTCGTCTTCAAGACGCCACTTGAAAATGAAAATCAAAATTTATATTACCATGATAAACAAAATTTATCTACCAAATTACTACAGTTTTACTTTTACGTTGCGTTCACACATCGCATGTGGATAAAAATATAATAAAGTTGAAATACAAGTTTTCTAGAATTAATTAAAGAATCCAGTTTTTTGTGAATAACCAAGAATCTTGACAAAATCACAAAAATTTGTACAAATTTTTTACAATGGTGGTTACATGACATAATGGGTATTAATTGAGATATACACTATTTTACGGCAGGAAACAGACGTGAGAATTGAAAAATTGGAACTTCTTTCGAATCTAAATAACAATCACACCAAGTGGAGTACGGAAAAGAAGAAAGATTTAGTGAAATGAAGAGTGGACAAGAAGAACAATAAATTTACTGCAAACGCTTGATGCTGTACCTAAAAGAAATTCATTTCGACAAATAACTGGTTTAGTGTCTGAAAAGCTAATCAACCATTCGAATTTGCAAAAAATTGAAACATTCCAAAACTTAGATCTTCTCTAAGAAACCTACAGCTGCACAGGTTATTGGCTTCGATTTGCATTTAAATAAAATATTCATTATGTATGCAGTATAAATAATCCATTAAAGTAATATGTATTAAAATTTATGTTTTATTTATTTATTTGTATAAATAAACTTTGTTTATTTGAATTATTGTACTCCCCTAAATAAATAGGGGTAATGGGGTAATTAATTCCTTATTCTTCCGCCAGTCGTTTCTTTCGGTTATTTGATGGAGCAACCGATTAGTTCTCACCTCACCGCGGTTTTCTTAATAATTAACAAATAAAATAATTTTTGATTCTCATCACATGTTGAAACCTTTTCACGCAAATGGATGGTACATTTTCACACACTACGGTGCGGAAATTAAACCTGTTCTAGTTAACAGTGCACATCGTTTAGACTTCTTCATTAAGAGAGTATATTAGTACATTAATTTTATTAATTTCTTGGTTAGTTAGTCATCCCAAATGGTAATAGTTAAAATTTGTATTACTGGCGGCGTAAAATACACGATGAGTGTAACCATTCCATTTGGTTAAATAAATAGCAAGAAATTACTTTACACATTAATTTAATTTTTAAATTACAACTACTATAAAAGAATTCTTAGAATAGGGGAAAAATAATTATTAATATTGTAAAGAACAATAATTAAAAAGTTAACTGTTCTAAATTAAGATTATTTTTCAAGGTAAACGTTATGTACATTATAACAAGAATGCAGTTCTTTGCACTTGTAGTGCAACGTTTAAATTATACGTCCATATAACGTTGTTACAACGTAAATTTTGTTTCTGATGCTTTTGGCAAATTGAGATGAGTATGAGAAATGTGCGAGGTATCCGGTATGTTAGAGTTGTGGTTCTCCACGGGGGACATGGTATATTTCTTGAAGACCACCAATTAAAAGGCAGAATATTGGAGAACCGGAAACATGCGAAAAGTTCGCTTCAAATAGATTAAAATATGTTAAGTTTTGATTATAAAAAAAAAAACATAAGAAATGGTAAGAGTAACAATGCATAGTTTTATCATTAGATAGTTTTTGTTTATTGCGCACATCCTGTATGTCAGTATTAGTAACTTAAAAATTGATTATTGTAAATAAACTGTGCAGTCATTAATCTCAATTAACAAAATCTATGAGATAAAAGGATTAAAAACTAAAAATTCAACAGTTCGCCTTCAGTTCATTCCGTAAACTACCTGTCTCGCCTAGTAAAATGTCCTTTCTCTGGTCCAGAAAGTTTCTAGTTATCTCAACCTGTTTCGCGCAGTAAAAATGTCATTTTTATGCTTAGTACGTAATATATTTTTTATTACTCGAAGATCTACATAATTACTTATATATTTTTATAAACTATTTTCAAAGTTTAACTATTGCAGGATGCATTAAACTCTTATTTTAATCTATGTTTATTATATAACGTCAAGAATATACACTAGAAATAATTATAAAACATTATCTTTGAGTGGTAAATGTGGCGAATTTTATTCATTAACCAGTTAATAATTTTTGTATTATTATTTTAATTGCATAACTGAATTTGATAAGCTTTCAGCGATACAATAGTATAACGGATAGGAAAGGTATTTGTAAAATTTTTTTACTTGTTTTGGATTATTTCCGCATATTTAGATTAAAAGTATCGACTCTCATTAAAAAGTAAAACCATGAAATACCAAGTGTCTTGTGTAAGGATATAATACATTCCCATGTAGCACACAATGTTAGCGCAATATTCAGCCAATATTGGGGCAATATAAAATATCAATATTGCACCAACATTGTCTGTCGATATTTACCCAATATTGGTCCAATCTTGCGCCAAATATTGGAAAATGTTCACATTCTTCTTGTCTTGTCCGTCCCCCAATTTATTTGAACTCTTTAAGTTATTAACTCGTGAAAATTGACAAATTAAAATTATATCTAGCCAACAAATAAAATACATTGAAATGATAAGATCATATTTGAGCTTTCAAGTGTGATTTACACTTGTCATTAGAAATAAATTAATAAATATTTAAATGTAATATCACGAGGAAATTCGAGGAGCGCGGTAGAACATGTAATACCGATGGATTATTCTCGTGGCAGACATTATGAAATTTAATCTCTAGATAAATTAAAAAACATCAGAATAAGAAATAACCTATTGCTAACCGATAGTGTTTTTGCTTCCTTTTTTAAATTTTGATTGAAATACATTTACATAATTTTTCAAGATTTTTATTTATTATCTACTTAAGGGGGTCTTCTAGTGAAGACAAGGAATTTTTACGTGATTTTTATGAATTTTTTTTCAAAGAAACGGCTAAATATTTTATTCTCATAATTTATATATATATATAGACTTATACTTTAAGAATCTGTATAAATTTTTGTAACCCAAAAATACTATTTATAATAACACTTTAAGCACCATAATGATCGTCTCATTAAAAAAATGTATCCAGCTGGCGGCAGTGATTTTGGTTGTTCTACTGATCTGATATCAAAATACAAAAAAATTTCTTAATCTACACAAGTGTGGCTATCGCCGGTACCAAAATGAACAAAGAAATTAAAAAAATGACAAAACGGCAGCAATACAAATTTTTTTTGCTTTTTTAATGAAATTTTTCATGTTTAATGTGTCATCAAAAAAGCAGTAATAATTTTCTGGATTTGATTCTGGTAGGGGCTATAGAGACATATTTACTGGACATTTTCTAAAAAAAATCAAGTTGATAGGACGACTGGTTCAAGAATCATTACTGCCGCCAGCTTAAAAAATGTAGTTTTGAGAAAAGTTCGTTTAAAGATTTTCGTACCATTTTAATAAGATTAATGCCAAATTTATATAAAGATTCTTACTTTTATAATCCGGGGCTACAAAAAGGACCTTTTTTTACTTTGAACAAATGTTTTTGCTTAAATTTATATTTTCTGAGAGCCATTTTAGCTTGTTCTGAAGGTTCTGATATTCTGTCTTGCATAGATTTATTCGATTCTTAACACGTAAAATCACGAGTAACACAAAAAAAATTTTAAGTTTGTTTTCATAGAACTTGTCAGTAAACTTTCTTTCAAAAATATTTTTTGGTTTAATTATTTTTTGCTTTTTAAAGTATTTTTTTGCAAAAATATTGAAAATTTTTAATTTATTGTTAGTTATGTGCAATTTTACTTAATTTATTAGTTATAAATTTGGATTTATATTATAAATAGTGTTTAATTGTTTGGTCCTTTTTTTTATTGCTCATAAATTAGTCACTTGCCGAATAAGTGTTCAGACCGAAGCGTTCTGCTTCATTTACGAAGCTGGTAGGCGAGTTTAAAACTACACAACCTTGTCAATTTTATTAGTATCAACAAAATATTTACAAGACATATTTTTAAGACCCTATGATATAAGAAAATGAAATAAAAAAAATATTGATTTTTTAAAACTCCTTTACGAGAAGACCCCCTTAATCCTGAATTAAATTCAAATTAAAAACAGCAACACCTAACAAATTTGATTAATTGTGGCATTTTAAATGATTTTCTTGTTTACTCCCTATACTTCATAATGTAACACTTTTATCAATATCGCCCGGTAAATGTGGAGATATTCCTAATTCTATCGGAAAAAGTTTAAAACGGTTTTTTTAGATGAACAAGAAAAACCTAAAATAAGACGTGTACCGGACACACATGAGGACCAAATATCTTGACCGACAAAAAATTGTTAATATAAAAAACCGTTAAAAATGCGTGTATAAAAATAGATTAAAATGCTACACTTTTAGCACGACTGTTTGGAAGTAGCAGATCAAGTTCTGTTGTGGCTAAGAACACTCTTGGAATGTTTATGCAATTTCCTGCGGAAAAATTAAATCATTTTTTGAGTTATGGAGTACAAATGAATAATAAAATGTGTTTCAATAGACTCGAAGATAAGCTCTATTAACCCTTAAACGACCACGGTGCAAGTTAGGTTGATCAAGTTCCGATATAAAATGTTATACAATTTTTTTTTAAAGTTGACGAAGAAGCGACCAAGGTGGGTTCAAAAAACCCCCAACTGAATGTATAAAAATGATTTAAATATTAATTTCAGTATTGATGTCAATACAATTTTTTGTTGTCTTTTTTCGTAATTTATAACTGAAACAGCAAGACAAATTAATAATATGGTAGAATAAATTTTTAAACTTGAATGAACGTCATCGCGTGTAACAAGATTTAGATAAAATAAAAATGGTAAATTTAAATTACTGTCATTGTCAAATTTCTGTCTATCAATTCTTCACTAAATTCAGTTATTCAACGGCCCACCGTAGTCAATTGTGTTATTAAATTATCTCGGTTGTTTGAGGCCCCTAATCAATAGCCTAGTGTTGGTTGAAAATTGAAATATCAAATTTGAATCGAGAGAGAGTCTAACTTTCTTGTGACAGTTTTCGCACTTCGGAGGGCACGCAGTCGTCCTAAGTTACTCGAAGGTAATAAACCTAATGTTCCTATTTTGGATCTTCATTTCTGTGTGGTATTACCTACCACACACATAAACTTACAGTGTTTTGCTATTACCTTTCGAGCGGAAACGGTCAGAATAGTTTTTGTTCCGCCTGGGATCGAATCGAATACCTCAGAATTAGCGTAATTAATTTCAAAATCATTACTTACTCGAACAAAAGCTCGACGAAAGATATACAAATTATTGTTACTGCAAATTTTCTACTTCTTAATGTTTATCTAATTAAATTTAATGTTCGCTTAGGAAAATACATAACTTTGAACAATGAAAAAACTATGGGTTGCTTTGTCAAGAATAGGAATTACGATATTACAGGAAACTCGTTAACATAAACCTGCTCTCAATTATTAAAAAAAACAACTCTTCCTTTCCTTAAAAAAAATTCCGGTTACCGTGGTCATTTAAGGGTTAATAAAACAGTATAGATATATTATTATCTAGTACACTACTGGGGAATGCAAACATCAACAAGATGAACTGTTTTCAAGATAAACAAAACCTGGGGTTGGGCTGAAAAATTCCTTTTTATTGAAAATATCAATGCACTGCTTGAAACAAGAATCTGTAGTTGAAAATTGCTCAAATTCTTATCTCAGTCAAGTATTCTACAAATATTTAATTGATGGAAAATCCTGTTTCTGCATATTTCTGTAAAGAATCCATGCTATTGCAAAAACTGGTACCATGACAAACTTCCCAAATCGGAATAGGGAAAATTGAGCACCCCCAATAACAAATCTAGCATAATATAAAGTCGTTGAACTGCATAAGCTTTTCAATAGTTGCAAATGTGATGATCCATTGAAGCCAAACTTCCACCATCATTAAGTTTTACCAAACAAAAGAATTAAAATGGATTATTAAGCAACCGAATGTCTACAATAATTTTAGACATCATACTTTTACTTGTGTATGCCTGTCTCATGTCTGCCTGACGCAATTAAAACAGATGCACCAATTTTCCCATACTTTTTCTTCTTCGCTTATAAATTAGTTCTTTAGAATAACCATTACATGGACTGTTAAGAAAAGAAATCAAATTTACATTATTCTCATTAAGAAACCTGTCTATTACAAAAAGAAGTTGTTAATTGGTGAGTTTTCTGTAACAAAAGGATGTTAACCCTTCGATTTTCTCATACGAACGAGAAAACCATAAAGTAAACTGGAATCCTTCAAGGATCATTTACGTATTAGCATCGCCGTATTATTATTTGCATTCCGCGCCGTAACCAACAATCAAAAACAACATTTCAACTTGGAAACGATTTGTGAATGATAGAAGCAATCAAAATTTTCAGTTTCAGCGTTTTCGGCGCGGATGAAGAAATTAAAATATAATTTGAACAAAGAAAAATACATGTAGGAAACTGAAATGTTTTTGGGTCCGATAGTACGTATATCGTGGTAAAAGGTAGCAGTAAGGTGATGGTAATTCAAGTATGACACCCCTAACGTGGGTAACGGTTGGAACCCTCCAGCTATTTTACAACTAAAAACATCCGAACTCCATTATTTTTATTATTAAACAGTTGCCACTGCTAAAATTTAGCAACCGATCATAAAAAATTCTAAGAAAACTTATCGACAGGATGGTGGTTGTATTGTTTATTCTGTTTAAATATTCACGCAAGCCATGATAACAATTTGATGATGGCAGCTGAAGTTATCGCGCAAATAATTTTATCTGCTGAATGTAAAGAAGAGACAGGAGTAAATAAACACAGTAATTTTTCAAATTGTTTACAAAATTGCGATGCGATAAAAAAACAAATGCAAATCGGAACTATCCAAATGAACAAACTTTTGACATGGGAAGTGGTTGCCAAACAACCAAATGTTTTGTTATTTTTTTAAAACAAAATTAGCAAAACAAACGGGCGTTAAAACTAAATTTTGAAGTATAATACGGAAAAGCAGCCGTTCGACAACTTGTTGGTTTTCCTGCCGTTATTTTTAAACGTATAACAAGTGGTTCATTAAGACGTTCGGTTGGGTTTGGTATTTGTGATTTAAAATTAAAATTGTGAATAAAACATTACAGAAAAACACACCTGTTGCTTGCCGAATCGCGCTAAGAAGAAGTATGGAAGATGCTATCCAAAAGTAATCCTTTCTAGTATTGGTAATCCGCATTTTAGTATAACTACCCTCATAGGGTAACACAATTCACACTTCCGCACAAAAAAATAATTCACTCACTAAGTAAAACACCACATTATTGTAAATTAATTTTTGGTTTTTATTCAATAATTACACATTTGAAAACACGACAAAGCGCGCACGCATACACTACCGACCGTGGTAAGTTGCTATCTGCAGACGGTGCTTTGTTGAAACCTCAACAAAATGGCGACCAACAAAACATTGTATTCCTACGCCGACGATTTTATAGTAACTGTCAAACCGTTTTACAAAGCTCCACAGAAAATTGAATTTTACTCAAACAACATAATTACAAATTTAGAAAATTTTTAGTGTACAGGTAATATTAAGTGATTTTCCATTGGTGACACATTGGTACTGCTTTGTTTAACAACAATTCTTTTGAATTGACAACTTTTAAATTATTTATTTCAATCTGAAACAATAATTTATTTTGTTTATTGTTAAGTTATTTTATGAGTAAAACAAAGTTGGCTTCTGTTTATTTAATAATTTTACATTGTGTAATTCATAATAAACGTTCCATTTTTCAGGTAGTTGCAGGTTATTTGGTTAAATAAAAAAAGAAGTTAGAACGAGAGAAACCGACCAAACCGAAAATTAACGAAACGCTTGGTAGTCTAAACGTCAGGGGTTTTGTCAACTCGTTTGGAGATTTGAATGCCCCATGAAACACGAAACCCCTAAATTCAGAAGCGGGATCTGAAAATATTACGCGAAAGTACGTAAGTAGCTGAATGAACTTTATCGCTCATAATTTTCCGGCGCACAATTTAGGATTTCTTCAACGGATGGTAAATTAATATTACTTGCGCTATGTAGGGGAAATATGCCCATGATGGCACCCACACCGAACTCAATTTCCTGCTTTCCTACAGAAATTAGTAATAGTACCTAAATTACGTCGTTATCAATTAATTTTAATTTTGAGAAAGATGCCCTCGCTTAAGATGACTTTCAGAAATGTCACCAATTGTTTTAAAATTTTAATTTAAACCCCTTTCGTCTAACGGCAGTAAACCATGTTATTTCATTACTTTAACAGTGTCTCATTTTAGAGTTACGTGGTACTTTATCAAGGATAAAGTAAAACCTCACAGTTACACACCTATAGCCCGCTCTAGGTAATTTTAACCTAAAAAACACTAAAAAATGAGATTTTCATACCGAGATCTGGAACAGTAGATATGACCTTTGGACGTCTGGTGTACTATTTTGTACCATAATCGTCAGGACTTCTTACAATTTCCTTCATCCTCATTCGATCAGACTAGTAAACGATTGAAAAATACAATTCACAAGTTAAACGTTCTTTATTTGTTAAGGAATTATTATAGCAAACTATTATAATTATTGCAGGTGCAAATGCATCTATAAATAGACGTCTTCTCTCTCAACGGCAACAGTAATTTAATCAAAAAGCTTTTGTTGCAAAATAAAATTTATTTTTGTAATCGACCTTATCATTTTGAAACGTAGTATATCAACCATATCGTCGATTAGCTGGCGCTTCGTTAATTTTGGCAAGCCGCTAAATGCTAATTTAGTTAACTACGGTTAACAGTATTACATTTGACTCTGCGTTAACTTCATGTTTATTAACTTTTTTGGTATAATTATATGCTTTCGTGTAATATTAACCATTTCGAGCTCATTGACGTGTCTGACACGTCCACTCTCACAAGCGCCATGTCCTTATTGTTTAATGAATTGTAGGTTTCAATTAATGTGTGTAGCATCCTTGTTTAACGTTACGACCACAATTAATATGGGCGTGGAGTGGTTAACCCTTCATCGTACAAATTTGGGGTTTTTCAAGAAGGACATAACAATTTTGTATTTAAATAAAACACAGAATAATATTGAGGTATCGGGCTGAAATTTATTCTAGGTGTAGTACATTATGTTACATTTAAGTATGGAATTCGATCTCGTTCATACGATCACCGCGAGCACATTTTCAGCTATCGTTTCTTTCTGCTTTGGAGCCAATTTTAACACATATCAGCCGAAACGGCGGAAATTTTGCTTTCGATATTGTTCCTGAGCTCCTCGAACGTTGTTGGCATAAACCAACGACTTAACGTAACCTCGGTTACGTTACGAGCGAGGTGGCCATTCGACCGGACCATTTATCGTGATTACAGGATTGCCGAACTTTAATTAAATTAATTTAATTTGATAATCTCCAAATGTTGCTCGTTCATGAACTATACACCGTGATAAAAATGCAAACTTTACAAAAATGCAACATTCGCGTAGCATTCTATGTGTCGACGATGTACTTTTCAAATTACGATGCTGCGATTTGAGGGGGGTACCTACGGCTGTTGTCACTTAAATTTCTGTTTTCTTGTTCCTACGGCGTTTTGAAATGATGCACAGTATAAGACGAGTTTTTGTCAAGGGCGGATCCAAGGGGGGTGCGATGGGGACAATCGCTCAAAAACTAAAATTACTGGAAAAAAGTATAGAAGGGCTATCAATTTTGGTATTTTTCTTAACAATTTATGAAATCGCCCCCCCCTTGAAGAAGTTGCTGGATCCGCCCCTGGGTTTTGTTCACGTATAGATCAAACAATGAATATTGTGATTTACAAATTGATTATGTGTTAATCCTAACATTGGTTGCCACAAAATAGTAATACAATCATAATCATAAACATCGTAGAAAAAATGACCGCGTTCGAATAATAGGAGTGATTTCGCCTGCTATCTAACGGAATTTTGTTGAAACTAGATTGAGACATAACCTTAAATTTGCTTATTTGACAGTTTAAAAATGAAAAAACAATTTAATTTATCACTGTCACGTATTCATTCTATGCATAGCCTACTATGAAATGTAGCATAAATAAATGTCTTACACGGAAACTTCCAAGCAGATTTGTGCCTAAACCGTTTGTTGTACATAAAAAAATGTAATATCATTTTTGTGCAGAATTTTATTATCTTTTATTTTTATAATAACCTCAATTAGCTTCCGAGCCATAGCAAGCGCGATATTCGTAAAAAACCGTTTCTTGTGAACTTTGACATTGAATAACTTTTTACCCGGCAGTGATCTCGTTCAAATTTTTGCTATTTTCTTTGTAACACAAAAAAAAACCGATTCAAAAAAACAAAAATGAAGGATCTACTTTCACTGGACTACTATAATCATAGATTTAGTACTAAATAATAAAAAGAAGATTTACTTAATTTGATTTATCGCCCCTATAAATTAAGATATTTACATGCGATTAAGCGCAAAATGTAGCTAAATAATAGGGAAACTTATGCTATCTGGCCCTTTTTTGTAGATTTACAAGAACCCTTTGAAAAAATTATTTGTTCTAAAAAAAAACATGTTTTTTTACGTTTTTGGTTATTTGCACCGAGTTTCTGGGGTCCTGGGACCCCCAAAAAATCTGAAAAAATTCTATGTTGTAGTTTTGAGTCCAATAACTTCGAATTACTTAATGCAAATCATTGAACTGACCTGAAACAAACAAACAAAAATTTTATGTTGAAATAATTTCAGAAAAACACATTTTTTGGCCTAGTTTTGGCACAAGTGAGAAATCAAACTTAATTTTTAATACAAAGCTCATTTTTTGTCATTTCAAACTCGCAATATCAAATTGTATGGGGGCCGCCACACCATTGTTATCCCGCTACCCTCTTTGCAAATTTAAAATTTGCAAATCAATCCCAAATTTGCCAACCGAATTAATTAAAAATTGCCAACTTTTTGTAAGTTTTGTAACTTTCTGTAAATTTAGACGTAAAAACATGCCTAATTGACAAACTTTCAAGTGTTTTTGCTTTTTAAATTTTTAATTTAAGTTTTATTTGATGCTTTTTAAACTTTAAATATTACTAGAACGGCCCTGCCTTCATCAACTTTTTAAGTATATTACAAGTACGGCTCTGCTTTCATCAATTACACTAGAAAACAGCAAATGATCTTCGAACGGCTAAACAGATTTTTTTGAATCTTAGCTAAGAACACTCTTGATCAAGTCACCTTTCACACAAAAAAACTAAATTAAAATCGGTTCATCCGTTTGGGAGCTACGACCCCACAAACACACGTTAAATTTATAACACCCCTCTTTTTGGGTCGGGGGTTAAAGAAAGGTCGTTAAAAAAGAAGGGGGGTGACAAAATTTGTTACGGGCTAGCTGCTGGCACCCGCCACTGTTTCCAAGTTCCGACACTGGCGACAACCAAATGCATTACCAGAAGAAATATCTAATTTCGATGAATTATTACAAATGTATTTTTATTGATATATAAATGGAATGAAAATACATAAAATAAAATTAAACCGCATCAAAAAATTGTTGGTGGGGTTATTTAACTCATTAGTGGACTTATTTACAAACGTTGTAGAAATTCAACTAAATTATGAAAATGTTGGTCTTCTATGCCGATGTATCTATTGTCGCCTTCCGTTGATTCAAACCACTGCTGTAAACTGCTGTTATAGTCATCATAATCTTCCTCCACGCTACCGTTGTCATCAAATTCTTCAACTACACTATCATCATCATCATCAGAATCAGTTAAATCTATATTGTCGTTGTCGATTTGTACAATAGATTTAATTTCCCCACTCAGTTTGTCTTTCAACTGAATTATCGTAAATTCTTGCCTATCTAACGGACACGTTGTATTTGTTTGAGACCAAGTCTTAATACACGAACCACAAAATTCATGAGAACAATCGATGGAACCCACCAAATCATCAGTAAATTCTGACGACAGGCAAATCGCACAACAAACTTCAACACTGTTATTTGCCATTTTTAACTCAAAATTTTAGTTCAAATTCACCAGCACTAACCCCGCGTTCGGCTTGGACCTACTTTCGCTTCTAAGCGCCACCAAGCACTTTTCTTCTGCTTTTCGTTTTCAAACACTTTGGTTCCACCCCTTTCAGACGTTACCAACCAACGCTACAAAAATTTGGATGGGTTAACGAGAGCGTGGCGCATGTGGCAAAATAATTTAATTTTGAATTCAATCAGCCACGTGGTGACACAAATAAAAAAATCAGTTTAGGACCAGTATTTTAGTGTCTTTTTATTTTAGTGTCATAGTAAAATGAAACAAATTGTGGATTTTTATCAGTTTGTGTTTATAGGTGTACGTGTAATTATTTGCTCAGTTGTTTTATTATGTTTTGTGCATTAAACCGTGACAAATCCAGATTTATTAAATACTGTTAATTTAAAGACTATGACCGTTCTTAAACTATACCACTACAGTCACATAAAAGAAGGATTTACATAGGACATAATACAGGTAAATGCGAACAAATTAAAATTTTTGAAATTTTTTCGTAAACTACCCGCCTTGTCTATAAAATGTCCTTTTGTCGATTGCTTTAAAAAATTAAAAGCTTATTTTACTTTCCATGTTTAGTAATAATAAATATCAAGTATTTGATATCATTTTCATTCTTATTCGTTCCAAAAAGAAGCAGAAATTATCTAAACAAATTGATTTGCCTTACAATTTTCGCATGTTTGAGTTTAAGACCACCCGGTATAAACTTTTTAGACCACCATTTCTTTTTTAATTAAAAAATAAGATTATTACCTTTTTTTACATCTATTTAAGTGAGGAAAAGTAGAATTTTACCCCACAAGTGCTGTAAATTTAAATGCTATAATTAAATTTTCTCTCAAAATTAAGTGCTGTTACGCCACTAACTTTGATCGCAAACAGGGAAAGGTTACCGATCCCTACTTTACTCAAGCTATAGCATATCACTTAGGGGGGTCTTACTCCTCAAAATTAGTTGTGGACAGTAAAATATTTTAATGACTTCCATTATAAAGGCATTTTTGGAATAGCGTTAAAACAATAAATACCAGAGCTTAAAGTAAACATCAACTTACACTAAGGAACCATCCACAAACAAAATCGTCAAGTTTCAAAATCATTATCACCTAAGATCAACTTCGAATTTTCATTCTTCTTAGCTGACGTTTTGATTGATTAATAAAACGCAACTATAACTTAGGATGCGGTAAGCGATATGATAAAAGATTGAAGGAGGAACTTCCCGATCTGTCCGAAGACATCAAACGCACATCTCCGGGGGGGGGGGGGGTTAATTATCTCCTCCAAAGGTACCTGTGTACTTTTAATTTAAAGTAGTTTGACTGTAAAAATTCAAAATTATTGTATGTAGTGTAATTCTTCATTCTAACTTTCATGATTCTAAAACGTAGACAGTGGAGCGATTTTTTACGTCACAACGTGTGACTATGGTGTTACGGGAAGGTGTAGGGGAGTAGGCAAATGCGATGTCGACATAAACATCTAATTTTTGGGGTTTATAAGAAATTTGTACTTAAATATTTTTTTATGTGGTTGGAAAAACAATTTATCAAACACCGTTTTTGCTCTTTTGTGCATTTTTGATCTTTTTGTGCCATTTTTGCTTTTTTTTAATGCCCTTTTTGAAGTTTTATTTTGCCTAACCACCTTATCTTTATTCCTAACAAAGATTCAAGTGTCAATTTAGTTGGATTGTACTACTATTATAATAAAGAAATCAGGGAAGGACTCAAAGGGGGATGAGGGGAGCATTCCTTTATATTTTAGGAAGTTGGCAAAATCACCCAACAGTTGGTCAAGTTGGCAATAGCCTTTAAACCGACAATAGGCTTGTAAAAACTTGATCAACCTAAAAACAAAAAGTTGACAAATTGGGAAATTGCCCCCCTTGAAAAAAGTTGGTTGGGCACGTTCCTGAAGGAAATAAGGTAATTTCGTCTTCATTTTATTTACAAAATATTCCGCATTAAACGTGTCACAATGGATTCTATCAATTTAGTTAATAATAATTAAGGTGAACCGGTGAACGTGGGGTGGATGTGTCAGACGCGACGCTGTTTTTTAAGAGGTTAATAATGGATACCTGTTATTAAATTTTATAATTTATTATTATTAATTGTGTGGCTTTCACGTTTTTTTTTATTTCCTTACATTTACTTTTTATTCATTTCATTTCAAAATTTACGAAATTCGAAGTTCGGTCCTGCAAGATCTACGTGCGTATATTTTCAGTTTCTCTGAAAAATCGTTTTATTAGTAAAAATTCTCAGAATGTTGACAAATTTAGAGCAGTCTTTATCATAGGCACGTTTTCAAATAAAAATCACATCTCCCACGCTATTTTTCAAATATCAGATTGTCGTTACATCTATCCAGAACTTTATTTAGTTGGTACTTATTAAATTTGAATATTTACGTTATATAAACGCAGTACTGGCGGTGCCAGAGGCGTAATTTCTTTCAGTTCCTTTAGTTAGCAACCGAATACGCCATAACCACAACGGTCAAAATTTTCTACTAGTAACATTTTTGTGTTTTATTATTGCATACTACGTTTTAGTTAAATCGATACAATGGGAAAGAAAAAATACAAGAATTCTTACGCTCAAAGTATGCAACCTTTTTCAAGGATGATGATGGATAGAGATAGAGACGCCGGTGATTCATCATTTTGGGACTTGGATGATGACATGATGTCCCCCATGTGGATGGATCAAATTACAAAGCCCAAAGTGCCCCAACCTCCGCATCCTCAGGAAGAGGAAGAAGAGGTAACTAACCACTAATTCACACCAATTTTAAAAAATTAATACTAATCAATTTTCATTTTTTTAACAGGCCGATGAGGAATTAGGGGTAGCGGAAACTTATGCAGATTACATGCCTGCAAAACTTAAACTGGGTCGTAAACACCCCGATCCAGTTGTAGAAACAGCCTCTCTGTCATCTGTTACACCCGCAGACGTATGGTAAGATTTTTTCTCTTTTTCCCCAAGAATTTCATCACTAACGTAAATTTACAGGTTTAAATTGTCCATTCCAGAAGAAACCATCGAATCGGGTAACTTGTCCGCTCTTCAGCTCGAAAGCATCACTTACGCCTCGCAACAACACGAACACATGTTACCTAACGGATCACGAGCTGGATTTCTAATCGGCGACGGTGCGGGCGTTGGAAAAGGTCGCACAATTGCAGGAATCTTGTTGGACAATCATTTAAAAAATCGTCAACGTGCTATTTGGGTATCCATATCCAACGACTTGAAATATGATGCAGAACGCGATTTACATGATATCGGGGCGGGAGAAATCAAAGTTCATTTTTTGAACAAATTCAGATATGTGGATATTTCTTCTGCGGCCAACGGAAATGTTACGGACGGTGTAATATTTTCGACTTATTCGGCTTTGATTGGCGAATCGAACCTCGCACGTGGTAAATACAATTCGCGATTTCAACAGTTGATGCAGTGGTGCGGACCAGATTTCGACGGACTTATAATATTTGACGAATGTCACAAAGCAAAAAATTTGTGTCCCGTTGGTTCGACAAAACCTACAAAAACAGGCCTCACGGTATTAAAATTGCAGAATGAGTTACCAAAAGCGCGAGTCGTGTACGCTTCCGCGACGGGTGCTTCCGAACCACGGAACATGGCCTACATGGTTCGTTTAGGGATGTGGGGCGAGGGGACCCATTTTAAACAATTTAGTGACTTTATAAACGTATTTTCGAAGAGAGGTGTTGGTGCCATGGAAATTGTGGCCATGGATATGAAACTTAGAGGAACGTACATAGCCAGACAGTTGAGTTTTCAAGGTGTCCTTTTCAAAATTGAAGAAGTTCCGTTGACTCCTGCATTTATTAAGACTTACGATGCGAGTGTAAGATTATGGGTGGAAGCAATGCAAGCGTTTTCAGAAGTTACAGATTTGCTCGACCTCAAAAATCCTGAGGATAAACGGACCAAAAAAACTATGTGGAGTCAGTTTTGGGCGTCCCATCAAAGATTTTTTAAATATCTTTGTATTGCTGCCAAAGTGTCACACGCTGTTAATATTTCAAACGAAGCTATCAAGAGTGGAAAGTGTGTGGTCATTGGTTTGCAAAGTACAGGAGAGGCGAGAACGTTGGAGCAATTGGAACGAGAAGACGGTGAACTTACGGGTTTTTTTTCTACTGCTAAAGGTAAAGCGTGTAATTGACTCTTATTAGTTTAGCGTCAAAACGCCTATCCCACTACGGCCAATCGTACTACGCAAAATACTAAGCACTGAATCAATTTTGCGTAGTTTGATTGGCCTATTTCTAGAATTGTTTGTTCAAAATACTAATATTTTCCATTTTTAGGTGTTTTTCAAACTTTGGTGGAAAAACATTTACCCGGTTCGGATATGAATCGTATGGCAGGGTCGTCAGGTCTCCAGTTACCTTCGAGTTCTACCAGGGGCACTAAAAGGAAGCCAAGTAATTATAATTTGTTTTCAGCATTCCAAAGTTTTAATATTTTTTTCTTAGGGAAACAACCAGCTGCCAAAACTAAACAGCCAAAAAAGAGCAAACTGCCGAAAAAGAAAATGCAGTTTGTTTTCGATAGTGATGATAGTGACTTCGACTCTGAAGATCTAATATCTGATGAGGATTCAGAATCTGATTCCTACGAATCAATGTACGAACCATCGTCGTTTCCAAGAGGTTCAGCTACTACGTGCGAAAAAAAGAAATATTTGTTGGGCGAAATCGAAAAGTTGGGAGAACAACTTCCGCCAAACACATTGGATCAACTGATTGATGAGTTGGGTGGTCCCGATAATGTTGCCGAAATGACGGGTCGTAAAGGTCGGCTTGTCCAAACTCTAGATGGCAACTTTCAATATGAAAGTAGAGCCGAGTCCGAAGTTTCTTTGGAGACGTTAAATTTGACGGAGAAAAAGCGTTTCATGGATGGTGAAAAGGACGTTGCCATTATTTCGGAGGCCGCTTCTAGCGGTATTTCGTTACAGAGCGATCGAAGGGTTCCGAATCAGAGGCGAAGGGTTCACATAACGCTGGAGTTACCTTGGTCGGCCGATAGGGCGATACAACAGTTTGGTAGAACCCATCGCAGTAATCAAGTGAACGCGCCAGAATATATATTTTTGATTTCCGATCTTGCCGGTGAGAGAAGGTTTGCGTCCATTGTTGCTAAGAGGTTGGAAAGTTTGGGTGCGTTAACGCACGGCGATCGCAGAGCCACGGAAACGAGAGATTTGAGTCAATACAATATTGATAACAAATATGGAAGAGCAGCCTTGAAGGCGACCATGAAAGCAGTCATGGGTGGAGAGGTGAGTAAACCAATATTTTTTACGTGACTTCACTTAACGCGGTTTTTTGATTGTCAATCGCGTAAAAAGAGTTTGCGTGGAATTTCAAAAAATGTTACCTGATTTCGGAATTTTATTTGTTTTAGTCACCGTTAGTTCCACCCCCGCAAGATTACAACGGTAATTTCTTCGGTGATGTCTCTGATGCTTTGATAGGTGTTGGTTTAGTAAAGGAAAGCAAAACCACTCAAGGAGCCTTAGATAAAGACCATGACAATATGTCAAGGTTCCTAAATCGGATCCTTGGCACTCCCGTAGATATACAAAACAGATTGTTTAAATATTTTACAGACACATTGGGTGAAATCATAGCGCAGGCCAAAAGAGTTGGTAGTTTTGATTTGGGCATATTAGACTTGGGCGCAGGAGGGGAAAACGTAAACCGAGCGCGTACGTACACGTTCATGAGAAAACACGCGACGGGAACGGCACCCACAGAATTACATACAGTTCACGTCGAAAGAGGTATGTCGTGGGAAGAAGTATCAGACAAATGGGCCGAATTAACCGGCCCCAATGAAGGATTTTACTTATCGCATCAGGTTAGAAATAACAAACATCAAGCGATTCTAGCGGTAGAAATAGATTCAAGGATGGAGAAGAACGACACAAATAAGGATAATCAAATGTATTATGTTTACCGACCCAACACGGGATTACAATTCAAACAAGAAAGCCTCTCCGAGTTGGAAAAGAAATATACTATGGTGAAATCCTTTGAAGCGAAAGAATCGTGGACGCAACAGTACAATGCGTCATTGAACACCTGCTATCACAAATACTGGCGGAGTTACTGCCGTACCATGAGTCTAGGAAACGAATGCGGAGTTGGTCTAAGGAGACGGACATACAATGTTCTCTCCGGATCCGTGCTTTCAGCATGGAGTCTAATAGAAGAGATTTTAGAAGATCTGTACGGTTCTTACAAAATGCAGGTTATAAGGTTAAAAACGGTTGATGGACTTAAAGTTGTAGGTAAGTCATTCATAAGTTTGTAAATACAGCTTCGCATTTTTAACCCAACGTTTTCGGTTACAGGAATTTTAATACCTCCCAGTTGTGTCGAATCCATAATTGATGCCTTGTCTAACGATGCAGAAAATATCCAACAAGTATCGTTTTAAACTTTGATGTCATAAAATTGTTGTATTTGAAATTTTAACCACTGTTTTATTATAAACTTCGTTCTTTTTTAAAGTTAATCAATAAAAATTATATTATTAGACTATTCTATCCTCGTTTTGTTTTCCTTTCTTACTTGTAAGTCGTACCATCATAATAAATACTTTTATTTATATTTGTTTGCGCGGTGAGTAGAAATTTAATTATCTGAGTTACAAAATCACATGTAAAACGCGAGCTTTGGAACTGCTGATATACATCATAGTTAGTCGTCTACAAACATCAGGTGGACCATCAAGGCAGCGGCGGAAATTACGAACGGTTTTCGTTGTAATCCTACCACGATACGTAGAATTCATTTCGTTTTTGGGAAGTCACGTTCATTTTGAATGTAGAAAAAATTGTTAGGGGGGGAGAGAGAGGATTGAGAGTACGGATACGACGGTAGTTGATAAAAAAATTGAATTTTCTAACGATTTAAAAATTAAAATGCTACCTTCCACAATTTAGTTCTTATAAATTAATAATTTTTATTAAAATAAAATTACTATAATAAATGTCATTAACACTTTTACCATACAATTTAAAAATCTTAAATAATATCCTCAGCATCATCGACGATTTCTGTTCCCTATTCTAATATTTAAAGTACTCTGGGTATTGGTCCTAGTAATACTAAAATGATATCCATTTGTATTTCGTATTTCAGTAACATTGATCGATCTGGTCCCAGAGCCATTGTTTGACTCAACGGTTGTACTTTGGCCTACAATAGTACCATTATTAGAGTAAATATTCGTTACAACTGGAGTCACCTCCACGGCTAAATTAACAACGTCTTCAATAGTGATCAACGGTTGAAAATCTGCTGGATTAATTTCTTTAGTTCTTAATATTTCTCCACTTGCTTCATCTATGAATTCAATTTTTGTAAAAACCCGTCTATCCAATGGACACGTATTCTTCGACTCTGACCATCGATTTATGCATGAACCACAAAATTTATGAGAACAACAATCTATGGAACCTATCACAGCACCTTCAATTTCAGACGATAAACATATACAACAATGTTTCTTTTCTTCACTTTCCGCGTGTTCAGTTTTTACATTTTCCTGTTCACTTACCACGGCTTCACTTTCGACATTTACGATATTTTCGTTTTCCACATTTTCATTTTCCACATGTTCATTGTTTTCAGAAGAATTTACTTCTTCTTTTGCGATTTTATGATTTACGTTTCCCATTATAAGAAATAATTTGAAATATTTTTTTCTAATTTTATAAAATAATAATATTAATAATATTTTTTCTAATTTTTAATCATACCTACTATTTTTAATTTTTTTTTGTTGGTAAATATCACTTAAGTTACGACTGGACAGTTCAAACTAAAGAAAAATGTAAACAAAATTTTATTCAAAAACTGGACAGTTAATCATATCTTATCAAATCATAATAATTATTATAATGACTTGATAAGATATGAGTGTAGCAATTCTACATGGTTTATTATTTAGGGTTGCTATGCCTCCGAGTTTTTCCGGGGGGTTTTTTTGAAAAACCATATATAAAAATTGTTGAAGTATTGGGGAACTTTATAATGACAGCCCTGGAACAAATTTGCAGACGTAATTACTAAAAAATCATCGGTTTAATCCATGGTCCTCTTAAAATAAGTCCGTGGTTCGATTCCAGACGAAATAAGAACTTTTTAAGTTGAACTACTAGAAAATTCATCTTTTGAGATTATTTTTCGTCTAATTTGACTGGGCTATATTACGTCGTTATAAACAATGTGTGGAAAGTCGACATCAAGATCATGAGTGAGCTTCAAAAAATTATTCGAGGTCAAAGGTCACGAAAAAGCGAGCTATTTACAAAAAGGTCGTTTTCGGGACCTTTGATCTCGAATAATCTTTGAAAATCATGGTATTCAGCTTGATGGTAATTTTTTCGAGCTGGCACTTATTTTTCTATACAAAATTTAACGTCGTGTCACACGAACTTTAGAATTACTTATGCCATCGAGAAAGGGGGTTTAATAAACCTCCACCTTTTATATACGGCCCTGGGTTCGACTGAAAATTAGAAAATTTACATTAGCTTTGTTTGGTACCACAGTCCTAGTGCTATACTCAGGGTTGTAAAAAAACATGTTTTTTTTTAATAAAACATGTTTAAAACACCTTGTTTAAAACAAAATGTTTTAAACATTACAACCCTAGGGTTGTAAAAAAACATGTTTTTTTTTAAAAAAAACATGTTTAAAACACATTACAACCCTGGCTATACTAACTATTACACTACTACAAATTGATTGGTGTACAATTACCAACCCACTTTTTACACCAATCAATTTTTGCAATTTTTTACACTAACTTACTCCGAGTAGTTCGGTGTAGCATACCAATCATTTATTCTGGTCTGGTGCGAAGCACCAGGGCTGTTGCCCCATATCTTCGCAGACTTGAAGAGTAAGGTTGCGGGCTTGCCCGCAACGTTACGTCGGATGATTTTTATTGAGGCGTACCTCTGAGAATTAGCGCGAAGCTAAGTCTTGGCTGTGTTAACCTGTAGGACCTACAGCTTTACGTGGAATCCGAACCACGGAGTCGGATAAATTTTGTGGCCGGGTTGGGGATCGAACCTAGAGGAGTCCTCTCCTTAGCCCGTTCACCTAATTCACCTCCTCTGCATACCAAACAGACCTTTTATTTTTTTAAGCAGCATTTTACGTCCCCTAACATTTAGGACCCCCCATGCGTTACTTACGTAGTTTACCGCTTAGCACCGCCCCTGCTTGTTCTTCTTTCAAAGAACTCATTAGGTCTGTTTGGTACCACAGTCCTAGTGCTACACTAACTACACTACTACAAATTGATTGGTGTAAAAAGTGGGTTGGTAATTGTACCACCAATCAATTTGTAGTAGTGTAGTTAGTGTAGCACTAGGACTGTGGTACCAAACAGACCTTTTGTTTCTTCAAACTGTTGGTACATTGATACAGGGAACTAACAAGGTAACTTTTCAAAATTGATAAAAAAGCCAATTTAATTCTTTAGCGAATATCTCCTCCTTATTTATAGCTGGGGGGTATTCCAGACCCCCCGGTTTCACGCCAGTCTTTTTAAATTACAGGAGGTCTTTGCTAGATCTTCTAGAATGTAAAGAAATAGGCATTAAACCGGGGGGGTCTGGGGGAGTTTTCTCTCCAGCACATGGAATTAATGAGATGAATTTTTTAAATTGCCGAAAACGATGATAATTCTTGAGAAAACATTTTTTTACTTGTGGCTGTGGGCTATTCCATTTTTCTAATTGCTTTTTGTACCGTTTTGTATCATTCTGGCCAGTAGATATTTTTAAAATCAGAGTACTGGATATCGC
This sequence comes from Rhagonycha fulva, assembly GCA_905340355.1. Taxonomy (NCBI): domain Eukaryota; kingdom Metazoa; phylum Arthropoda; class Insecta; order Coleoptera; family Cantharidae; genus Rhagonycha; species Rhagonycha fulva. Next base: position 46,907,693 of record HG996556.1, read on the forward strand.
CTTACTTTCGAACAAAGAGAGCCAGAAAGCTGACATTAGCGTCCTTTAGAATTAAACAATTTAATATAAAAAGTTTACTTTTTTCACGTTCAAACCGCTAACGTCAAACTTTCTCGCTCCCTTAGGCTCTGGCTACACCATAGGGCTACACGTGCAGTAGAATGACGCTGGCAGCAGCAGTAACACTGCAGGAACGCCCATCCTCAAGGTAAATGAAAGGTAATGTCGCAGCTTTAGCAATGCACTTGTATCAGCATTACCTTGAAAATGCGCCTACTTGGCTTTTACTGCTGCTGCCAGCAGCATTTTACTGCACGTGTGGCCAGAGCCTTATTAGAGAATTAGCTACCGCTACCGTCAAGATGCCATAGGTTTGCCAGCAATATAATATTTATCTAAAAGATTTGAAGAAAATTACTTTGCATTTAAAATTGTTATTTAATGTAATTTGTATTAGACAGTGATGACGCATTTGAATGGATTAACGAAATTTTTACTGTTTTTTTTTTAATTTCTAAGGTGATTGTCGCAACTTTGTATAAAATTCTTTGCAGAACCTTCTAACCGCGGTATTGTTTACTTTTCGGTACGTAAAAAATCAATATAGTTTACTAGGCTTTACCCACCGACTAATAGATGGCGGTATGGTTGCATATCCCTTATCATGTGTTTACCTTAACATGCCAAAAACGCTGCATTAACATTTTCAAAATTGTCATCTAGTAGGGCCATTCTTGACCATTACTAAAATAGCAAGTGATGAACTCGGGATATGATGTTTCTGATATCGCCCCACTTCTTATGCGACGTATAACGACCGTCACATGAGAAATATCTGATGCTATTTATGACGATTTTCATAAAACGAATAAAAATTATTTTTTCTAGAAACCAGTAAAATACTAAAACTAGTCACAGCGGTTCTCAAACTATCTTTGAAAATTTATTCCAATGTTCCCTTTTTAACCCCCGACCCAAAAACAGGGGTGTTATACGTTATGTGTTATACGTGTTAACGTGTGTATGGGTGTGTCTGTCTGTGGGGTCGTAGCTCCCAAACGAATTAACCGATTTTGGTTTAGTTTTTTTTGTTTCAAAGATGACTTGATCGAAAGTGTTCTTAGCCACGATACACATAAACACGGTATGAGAGCAATCTGTACTAAAATCATATGCGGCTGCGCATGACGTCACACAATTGAGATTTGACGTTGTTTTGAGTTGATTTGAGATTGAACAACTATGGCGATTGTCACAACTTTCTATAAAATTCTTTGCAGAACTTTCTAACCGCGGTATTGTGTACTTTTCGGAACGTAAATCATCCTAGTCTAATAGGCTTTACCCACCGACTAATAGATGGCGGTATGGTTGCATATCCCTTATCATGTGTTTACCTTAGCATGCCAAAAACGCTGCATTACCATTTTCAAAATTGTCATCTAGTAGGGCCATTCTTGACCATACTAAAATAGCAAGTGATGAACTCGGGATATGATGTTTCTGATATCGCCCCACTTCTTATGCGACGTATAACGACCGTCACATAGAAAATGTCTGATGCTTATTTATGACAATTTTTATAAAATGAATAAAAATAGTAGTTTATATCATAAGAACGTAAAGGGTCTTTTCATCACGAGGCGTGGTTTATGAGCCGAGCCGCAAGGCGGCGAGGGGAATAAGAAAAGCCGAGTTTTCTAGAAACCAATAAAATACTAAATTTGTTGTAGTGGTTCCCAAACTATCTTTGGAATTTATTTCAAGGTTCCCCTTTTAACCCCCGACCTGTGTATCTATGTGTCTGTCTGTGGGGTCGTAGCTCTCAAACGAATGAAAGCGGGGGACCGCTAAGTAAATAAAATAAAAACAGAATACAACTAAAAATGATACAGTATGAAATTTAAATACACGTCAGATACCTAGGTCTCCCGACGCGACGACGCTTGCATTTTATTTCTTACTTTTTAAAAATTTTCTTTGTCGGGGGTTTTTTAAATTTTTAATTTAAGTTGTATTCCTTGTGAATGGACTTAGCAGTACAATTTAAGATTGAACAGCTATGGCGATTGTCACAACTTTGTATAAAATTCTTTGCAGAACCTTCTAACCGCGGTATTGTGTACTTTTCGGAACGTAAATCATCTTAGTCTAATAGGCTTTACCCACCGACTAATAGATGGCGGTATGGTTGCATATCCCTCATCATGTGTTTACCCTAACATACCAAAAACGCTGTTTTACCATTTCCAAAATTGTCATCTAGTAGGGCCATTCTTGACCATTACTAAAATAGCAAGTGATGAACTCGGGATATGATGTTTCTGATATCGCCCCACTTCTTGTGCGACGTATAACGACCGTCACATAGGAAATTATCTGATGCTATTTATGACGATTTTTATAAAATGAATAAAAATTATTTTTTTAGAAACCAATAAAATACTAAACTATGGGTGTAATCGTCCAGTAAACAGTTAAAACTTCTCAATATAAAATGTATTCACTTCTCTCAACTTAGGTCCCCTTCGCATAATTAGGACAGGAGTGACCAGCGTTGGAACTAAAAATAAATGCCCATAGCTGAATTTTAGATTTAAATTTAGATTGTTTTTAAACAATTTCTAAAAATTACTACTCAAGCCATATAACTCTGGTAATCCTAAGGCACTATTAGTTGGTACCAATGGCTGCTCTTTGATGACAAAAGTTAAAAGTTGAAATTGCCGATGACATACGGATTGCAGACACTAATAAGTAAGATTAAGGCAATATTTATGTATACTGCTTAAAAATGTGTTTTAAAATCACTTTAGAACTTCAAGTGTCGATGACATCTGTTTTTGTATTGATAATGTTAAATTATTCCTTATCTAAACATTTGGAAAAAGTCTGTGTTACGTGTTCCTTTATTAATGCATGTAGACAGAAATCCCATTGTAGGTACCTAAATTAGGTAAACTGTTAGTTATTTTTAAACAGCAATAATTAGCTTGATTTTTAAAAATTTTGCCGCTGTGTTTACGTTATTCCAATTTTTTTTTGAGAAATATACTAGGGCGGAATGTTCTGCGCAGAGAAACGCATAGAATTCGTTGCTCTCTATCCCAATCCCATGCAAAATTGCAAACGTTGCACCCCATATTTTTAAATCATGGAAGAGAAAGGCAAAAATGTGAAGGATACTAACCAACAGCTTCAGGGAAATAAAAAAACATGAAATTTGTCCAGCGTTATCAGACTCTTTGGATGAATTTAACAAAGGAGCTGTTGCAAATGGATTTAAGAAATGTGGCATTATTTCCTTAAAAATCAAAAAAAAATGTGATAGTGTCCACGGCATTAAAAGGTTTTGTGATTTGTGGACAGAATATTGGAATAGCAAAGAAATACAAAGCGTAAAAAATTGCGTTTTTAATTCGATTCTTTTTGGATCAACTTACAAGCAAATCAACCCGATTTAATTTCAATTTTTTAATATGTTGGTAATTTTGCATTTTGTTTAATTTAAGTTTTTTTTTTCATGAACCCATCATTTTATTTTACGATTTATGATGATGATTTGGTAGACAAAATTTTTGTCTTACGAACTCAGACGCGAATATATCACTGGGCAATTCGGTGCGGAGAGCCTGTGGGGCCAGTCGGGGCTCTTAAATTACTTATGTCTTAAAAAACCTATAAAATTTTTTTATGCCGAGCGAAGCCCACTCAGCCACACTGCCCACTCAGTGCTTAGATCTGCTATCCTTGAAAAATTCTCTGCAATTTTTTCCTAGCTAGTCCGACCCTGCTTTTCTTAAAAATATTTTTGATTAATTTAATTAATTAAATAAAATAAAAAGATAATTTTACTATTGAAAAGTTGGTAATTTGTTACCAATTAATAATATTGCAGTATATAAAACCAGAACACTTACGAAAAGTTTAAATTTACCACATCACATCACATTTTAGTTCAACGTTTTTCCGTTTAGCGTGCATAAAGTGTGCGCCATATGTTAATATTATTTGACAACTCCATTTTGTTGCGGTAGTTGTTTACACGTATAAAAAATTAGTTTTTCGTATAAATATTGCGAATTTATATTCGGGGAACCAAGGTAAATAAAAATTCTTGTCAATAACAAAGAGGACTAAATTCCTATCATAATTGTGAAAGTTTGTTTATCAATTTATTGATTCGCGAATACGATTAATTTATGAAATTGCAGTTAGCAAATTGTGACAGACAAAATGAAGGAAGACTGGAAGGATGATAATAGGGGTGCCGGCGACCAAGAAAACGATTGGGTGGTTAAACTGAGAGGTTTACCTTGGTCTGCCACCACAGATGAGATTCTTAAATTTTTTAAGGATTGTACCGTGGTTGGCGGCAAAGGTGGTATACATATGACCACGTCCAGGGAGGGCAGACCCAGTGGCGAGGCTTTTGTCGAATTTGAAAGTGAGGATGATGTTCATCGAGCTGTACAAAAAGATCGGGATCACATGGGCAACAGATACATCGAAGGTAATTATCTATTATTTTCGCCTTTTACAGTTTTTATAACTTTTTTCTTTTGTTTGGTAGTATTTAAGGTAAATAGAGCGGAAATGGATTGGGTGATAAAAAGATGTGCTCCTATGAATGGTTCCCACGAAGACGGGTGCGTGAGATTACGAGGACTGCCTTTTGGTTGTTCTAAAGAAGAAATTGCTCAGTTTTTCACTGGTTTGTATTTTATTTTATATACCAATCAAAAATACTTGGATAGTTTGAAACTTTAAATTATTTTTTTCAACTTACATTTTGCTGTCACTTGGATTTTTAATTTTTTGTGATTTTTATATTTTGTTTGTTTTGCCTTTATTTTACTGTTTCTTTTGCTTTTGCCTTCACTTGGTGTTTACTTACACCTCCGAATATATACTTTCAAATGTGCTAACCTTATGGAGTATTAGAAACACCGTTTGTGGTTACCAACAGATGGTCCTACTAAATTGTTTTTATGTTAATGCAAAGCAAGAAACAGCAGGGTTCGGGTTGTTCTTCTAGAATACCTGAAAAAGTTGGGGAATTTAGAATTAGTTTAATTTAGTCACAGAAAGTCAGGGACTTGGGCCTTGCAGGAAAATAACACCTTGAAAATTCCTATAAGGTTTGCATATTTGATACTATATAATTAAAAGCTTGACCTCAAATTTTTCTTCATCAACAGCTTTACTTTTTAAAACCAATTTTCCAAATATAGTGGCAGCAAATTGTAGTGTTTTTTTTTTAATTTTAATTTTCAATTTTAAAAATATCGTTGCAGTGATGCAAGATATTTGTTTAAAAATTATCCTAGTGCCTTGTAATTTGCTGTTTTGAGTTAAAGGGCTGATTGGGTTGTTTGGGTAGGGTTGGAGATAGTGCCGAACGGAATTACGCTTCTGACTGACTGCTCGGGGAGGAGTTCTGGGGAGGCTTACGTTCAATTTGTTAACAAAGAAGTGGCAGAGAAAGCTCTGCTGAAACACCGTGAAAAAATAGGACACAGGTGGGGTCCGGGAGGGTGGGTTACCTCCTTTGATTTCCTTTTTTTAATAATTTTTTAAGCAAACTCTTGTTATGTTTATGTTTTTATCTATTATCTTTTTATCGATATTTTCTCAATTCTTATGAACGTAACAAAAGTTTGTTATTGGTAAGTTATTTAGGGATGATTTTCAATATCATTTTGCAATAGAAATGTTTCAATTTGTACAAGAAATGTTTTCTATATTTAAAACTTCATTTGGGTACAAATTATTCATTTTTATTTTATTGTTTTAATTTTTTTATTCTCATAGAAATTTTTTCATCAGCACAAATTGATTATTCAGTCACAGTATACAGGATGTCTCACATTTTTATTTAGTTTTAAATGTTTTGAGATGGCCGGTGTATTGTTTTTTTTATTTTAAAAATATATTTTTTAATTAAAAAATTTAATCACACAGGTGTTACAAATTTTTGTCAAAAACTTAATATTTAAATTCTTCAGAACTTTTTTGAATGTTGCCATAAAATATTTTAATGTTTTTAGGTTATTACTGATAAATTTAAAAATGTTTTAGAAGTATTTAAATATTCCAAAAATTTATTCTAACAAAATTTTGAAACTCCCTTATCAAATTCAAAAATTAAAATTTCAGTTTCTTTTTTGCAAAAAACGTGCGGACAAATTTTAATATTGTAGTTGAAATTTTAACAGGTACATAGAAATATTTCGGAGCAGTTTATCGGAAGTGAGTAGTGTAGTTGGAATGAACACAAATAACAACCGAAGAATGGGCGGTGGTGGTGGAGGAGGAGGCGGTGGTGGTGGATCTGGATTAAGCTACAACTCACGGCCGAGTCCATATGATCGTGGTGATAGATATGGCAACATGAACAGATTTCAACCAAGAGGTTCCAGGAGTTTCAAAGGTGATATTCTTAATGGTGGTATGCAAGGTAATTTTCACTTTCCCATCATTATTCATTCACATGTACAGGTTGGGCAAATTTTTTGTTTTAATATTCTCAAGATTATTCGAATTTTTTTATTTTCTGTAATTCTGAAAGTATAAAAGTATTCCCCTTTTTTTAAGTAACTGAAAAATCAAGAGAAAATCTACTTTTCTTTAAAAATCAAATAACTATAAATTTATGCCCATTTTCTTAAATATCTTAAAAATGAAGAGAAAGTAAAAATCAATTAACTAGAAATTTGCACTCTTTACCTCAACAGATTTTTCTCATGGTGGGAACATTAGTTTTTTTTTACCAATTTTACCATAGTTTGTCAAAAACATTTTTCAATCTTAGTCATCGATGAATCATTTTCTATTGCTGAATATAAACATTTTAGATCGAAAATACTCCGACTTCAACAACTTCGACAATATGCCAAGCCCATGGTTAAACAACAACATGAATCATAATAACGACATGAATTCAAGTCGCAATAATTTTGGGGGTAACATATGGGGAAACAATTCTGTTGACCGTGGTAGTAACGGTAGCGGTGGAGGAGGAGGGATGCATTGTGTGCACATGAGAGGATTACCGTTCAAGGCTGTCCAAGTGGATGTTGCAGATGTAAGTTTTGCGAAAAGTGAGATTGTGGTTTTGTTTCTGATCCCATGTTCTTTTAGTTTTTCCGACCCATAATACCTGTCACAATCCGATTACTTCAAGACAATTCGGGTAGGGCTTCCGGAGAAGCAGATGTGGAATTTGCATCACATGAAGATGCCGTTAGAGCCATGAGCAAAGATAAAGGACACATGCAGCATAGATACATTGAATTATTTTTAAATTCATCACCTAGCGGCGGTGGCGGTGGTGGAGGCAATATGGGAGGTGGTTACGGTAATGGCAATGGTGGCAACAATGGAGGAGGATATTTGTCTTCCGGCTATGGGGGCTATGGTGGTGGACCAGGTCGAAGAAGGCTGTAATAGTTTTGTAAAACTTAATTTACTGATTCCATTTCAATTTATTGTTTAATTTTTGTTTTGCGTTAATGAAGAATTATAATTTTTGAATTATTAAATAATTTTGATTATAATGTTGGGGATATTTACAATGGTGATTACTTTTCTAAATGTGTACGTATGTATATGTGTCTATTGCTTGTGTTTTAAAATTGTGAAGGTAGGAGTGCACAATTTAAGAATTTTCACCATGTAGAAAAGGTAATTTTTAATTTTTTAAAGTAATTTTATTCACATTGTAAATTGGTCGTATTATCTTTCACATTTCTTAAAGTGTGCACCACATAAGCACAATTTGCATAACGTAAATTAGGCAAATAAGTTAACTATAAAAGCCTCATACTTTCATTTATTTCAATTTTGTTTTAAGTTTTATATTTTAGAGTAAAATCTGTAGTATTTGTAGGTTTTTCAATTGTTTTAAAAAATAAAGTTATTTCTATTTTTGTGTGGCTGTTATTATTAGCGGTATTCACAGTGACGTTTATATACCCTTGTATTTCTACACCATTGTATTTATCTTAATAACGCCAAATAAAGTTGTGTATTACTAGATTTTGCTAGGATATATACAACGGTGTATAAATGGGGCATTCCACACCAAATCGACCACTTTTGAACCCGACCCCTTATCGGTGTGACCCTATCCCACCAGAAACAGTACTGTGAATTTTTTCAAAATTTTTTACTCAACCGAAAAAAAGTTAAGAATTTTTAGAAAAACTGATGTTTTTTTCTTCAAATGATCATAACTATTTCAAAAATTGACTAATCGGAACGTTTTTTTTTCTTTAACGTACTTTTCAGGAAAAAATATAAAAAAAATATTCAAACTTGGATTCTACAAAATTTTTCATTTTTTCGGAAATAATCATTGATTTTTCAAATTTCGACACTTTTGATTTTTTTATGTCAAAAAAAAACTGATTTATTCCGCGTATAACAACGCAAACCTCATAATAGGCCGACATTTCTTTCTATTTCTTTTGTTTAATTGAAAAATATTATTTGCGTAAAAATAAAACAAAATATTTCTTAATTAAGAGGGGCATTTTTTTCAGGGCCCTTTTAATTTAATCAACAGATGGCGCCTACTTAAATATTTTTATAAAATAAGAGGAATTTGCTATATTTAAAATATAGCAAATTCGTTGAGATAATACTATTCTATAAACAATATTCTTGGTCTTAAGCTATTTTGGGTTCTTAATATTTATTTATAAAAACACAATTCATAATTAAAGTTTAATTATCTTTTTTTGTGAGTGTGTTTTGACATACTCAATACGAACTCAAAATAGCTTAAGATCAAGAATATTGTTTATAGAATAGTATTATCTCAACGAATTTGCTATATTTTAAATACAAAAGAATCCTCTTATTTTATAAAAATATTTAAGTAGGCGCCATCTGTTGATTAAATTAAAAGGGCCCTGAAAAAAATGCCCCTCTTAAACAAAAAAAAATAAAAGAAATGTTGGCCCCTTATGCGGTTTGCGTTGCTATACGCGGAATAAATCAGAGTTTTTTTTGAAATAAAAAAATCAGAAGTGGAAAGATTTGAAAAATCAATGATTTTTTCCGAAAAAATGAAAAATTTTATAGAATACAAGACTGAAGTTCGGGCGGGCAAATTCAAATGTCTTGGCGGGCCACTTTGTGGTAGAGATGAATGCGGAACATTTTGTCAACTCAGTCCGGCGCGGGACGGGGTCCCGCATTTGATTTATTTTATACAGCGCAGCAGGCCCGTAGCCAGGGGGGGGCGCATGCCCCCCCTCAAAATGTTAAAAAAAATTTTTTTTTTAAAGTAAAGAAAACTTTGTTTATAATAAAAATTCTTGAAAGAAAAACCATTAAAAATTTTACTTTTTACTAGTGCCCCCCCCCCCCCAAATTAAATCCTGGCTACGGGCCGGCAGCGCAGCCCGTATGAATTTTTTTGTTAACGCATATTACTTAGAGTACATGTAGGGAAAGGATTCAATAAGTTAAATTATGAAATAGAAAGGAAAAAAATTTCGTAAATTTTTCGAAAAATATTCTAAATATCCCGTCCCGTCTCGCAAATGAGTTGAAAGAGACCAAACATCAAGAAATGTCTGTGTGTTACTAAATGAATAGTAGTAGCGGCACGCAAAAATTGTAAGTTCCACCGGGTTGATAAATTTGATTTGACATTGAGAATCAAAATCGAGTGAACGTTCTATTCCCAGTGTGTGCAAGTTCAAATGGATCAGAATTAATGTTATCATCTCGACTATTGTGCATGTTTTCTTCTTTTGCAGATTTAAAATTTTCAAGATTAATTCAAAGAAGATCTACGATCTCAGGCTGGTAAGAGTTAGTTTAAAAAGATGTTCGTTCGTCTAACACAGAGGTTCCCAACCTTTTCTTGGTCAGGGACCACTTTTATATTATTCTTGCTAGCAGGGACCACTAAATAATAAAAAAGGCGATTTCTCGAAGTTTCGTATCAGAAATTGCTTTTTTACACCAAAACGACTCAAGTAAATTCGATTCAAAAGCATCCTTGCCGTTCGTTCGCGGACCATATTTTGGCTTCTGCGGACCACTGGTTGAGAACCACTGGTCTAACAAGATGAAGAAAAACATAAATTGCGGCGGAGTTCTGCAAAAACGCTTTTAATTTCCCAAATTATGGTAAGTTTGCTCCTAAAATATACATGGGGCATTCCACACCAAATCGACCACTTTTGAACTTGACCCTTTTTGATTTTCCTGGAATTTTTACATATTATACTATCCCACTTTCCCACCAAAAACAGTTTTGTAAATTTTTTCAAACTTTTTTACTCAACCCAAAAAAAGTTCCAAATTTTTAGAAAAACTGATGTTTTTTTCTTCAAATGATCATAACTATTTCAAAAATTGACTAATCGGAACGGTTTTTTTTCTTGTTTTTTGTCTTTACACGTACTTTTCGGAAAAAAATATAAAAAAAATATTCAAACTAGTATTCTACAAAATTTTTCATTTTTTCGGAAATAATCATTGATTTTTCAAATTTTGCCACTTTTGATTTTTTTATTTAAAAAAAAACTCTAATTTATTCCGCGTATAACAACGCAACCCTATAATGGACCGACATTTCTTTCTATTTATTTTGTTGAATTGAAAAATATTTTTGCGTAAAAATAAAACAAAATATTTTTTAATTAAACCAAAAGATTAGAAAGAAATGTCGGCCCCTTATGGGGTTTGCGTTGTTATACGCAAAATAAATCAGAGTTTTTTTTTTAATTAAAAAAATCAAAAGTTGAAAAATTTGAAAAATTAATGATTATTTCCGAAAAAATGAAAATTTTTATAGAATACAAGTTTGAATATTTTTTTGTGTTTTTTCCTGAAAAGTACGTTTAAAGATTAAAATAAAACAAAAAAAGGATCTGATTAGTAAATTTTTGAAATACTTATGATCGTTTGAAGAAAGAAACCATCAATTTTTCAGAAAAAAACACAAAAAAAATATTCAAACTTGTATTCTATAAAATTTTTCATTTTTTCGGAAATAATCATTGATTTTTCAAATTTTTCCACTTTTGATTTTTGATTTTTTTATTTCAAAAACAACTCTGATTTATTCCGCGTATAACAACGCAAACCCCATAATGGGCCGAAATTTTTTTCTATTTTTTTTGTTTAATTAAAAAATATTTTGTTTTACTTTTACGCAAATAATATTTTTCAATTAAACAAAAAAAATAGAAAGAAATGTCGGCCGATTATGGGGTTTGCGTTGTTATACGCGGAATAAATCAGAGTTTTTGTTGAAATAAAAAAATCAAAAATCAAAAGTGTCGAAATTTGAAAAATCAATGATTTTCTCCGAAAAAATGAAAAATTTTGTAGAATCTAAGTTTGAATATTTTTTTTGTATTTTTTCCTGAAAAGTACGTTTAAAGACAAACAAAACAAAAAAAAAAACGTTCCGATTAGTCAATTTTTGAAATAGTTACGATCGTTTGAAAAAAAAACAGCAGTTTTTTTAAAAATTCGTAACTTTTTTTGGGTTGAGTAAAAAATTTTGAAAAAATTCACAGAACTGTTGTTGATGAGATAGTATAATATGTAAAAATTTCAGGAAAATCAAAAGGGGTCGGGTTCAAAAGTGGTCGATTTGGTGTGGAATGCCCCATATGTATATATACATCCTTCCTCGGCGGCTTTATAATTAGGTTAAAAGTACGAGCTGCCAGAAACAATTAATACAATAGAGCTCCGCAGTTTTTATTCTGATGATCACTAATTTCTTCAATATCCTACCCTTGGAGTATGAAAAATTCAAGAGATGATGTCCCTCTATACAAAAGAAGTATCAATTGGGTTCCATTTTAAATAAACATAAGGCGCTCATTTGATTCTTTTATTTCATACAAGATATGTAATGATATGGATAATTGTCATTAAGAATTTAGCCTGTTTTAGAAATTAACACAAATCTAAACAAAAAAATTTTCATTATAGTTGACCATTAAGTAAATGTGCAATGAGTTATTGCAGCTCTCCTGATACTTGCTTTAATATTCTAGTTCCATTGTTTAGCGACTCAATTGCAGTGCACAATTACTATTTGGACGTGTTCATCTTAGCAAGTGTTAGCAAAAATCGCTCAAGTTTCATAAGTTCTTTGTGAGCTCCGAGCAAGTTACGCGTGACTTTTATTAGCACTTGTTAGATTCACTTATCACAAAATAATCCTCGTATACACATTTTCCTATGACAATTTCTTTTAAATAATTATATGGGAAAATAATAAACTATTTTTTCGTTATATCTACTAAATAACAAGAGTATTGCAATTATTTAACATTCAACAGATACAAATAAAATTTTTTCATGTAGCTAATATTTTAATATAGCACAACATATTAAATTCTCTATTGTGTAACAAAATTTTAATTATCATTCATTCTTCATGCACCCTTTCATTAAATACGTTCAAATAACAAATTTATAACAAATAATCGTTTTCGAGTTTTTTCATTCGAATTAATTTGAATTATATACACGGTGATTCAACACACTTTACGGACTTTTTTTGTTATTGGCATGTAAAAATTTTAAAACAAAGTTTTCCAGAACGGAAATAAAACAAAATAAGAATAAAATCTTAATTTTTTAGCAGGGTTTGTTCTTCATAAATTAACATAATTTTTACCACACCCCTAGGAAACACAGTTTAAAATATTAATGTTAAATATGTTAAGGTAAGTGGACACCCAAATCTAATTACACAAAAATTAGTTTATTTAGTTTTTGGTGGCTACTTATTTTAAGATATAAGGTGGAATTCATAGTCGTCAACTCACACTCAAGTGAGTGGAAACTTAAAATTACTCAAAATGGATACTTAAAAAAAACAAACAAACAATGTACACGCATAATACATTTTTTAAATATCACATATTATTTAAAAAGTATTATAAAAAAGAGGTCAGACTTTTATAGGTATTAATATTGCAATATTAATATTTCTTGTTTAATATTTGGTCATGTATGTATGGATTGTACGTTAAAAATACTTAAATAAAAAATCTTGAATTTATATAAATATGACTAGATGAAAGAGCGGTAACAATTAAAAAAAAATATTAAATCAATGTCTACATTTTTAAAAAATTACAGAGCAGATGATTTAATTAAGTTTGGATTTGTATCAATTAATTAAAATTAATAAATGTAAAAAATGCAATAACTAAGTGATGAAAGCTTAATATAATTTTATTAGCTTATTAATAATTTTTTAATATTATTTAATATCAAAATTAATTAAACCGACCATTCTGTGGATTAAGAAATTTTTGAAAAGCTAATTTGCTGTAAATATGAGGTACATTCCAATGACTTTAGTAAGTTAAGTATTTAGGTACACTGATTAATTAAATTAATTAAACGTTACGAAAATAAAAAGCGCTGCAAGAATATCTACGTCCAATCTTTAAAATACTTTTATTTCGCTATTTTGACTTAAAGTGAAAATCCTGTCGCGTCAAAAAAATAGATTGAACATAGACAATCCGATCAGCATCACGTTAAAAATAAATTAATAAATAAAAAAAGATTTTTCTACTGTCTACCTACCTATATACAAACTTTGTAATTAAAAATTACTAATACATAATAAAACCTATCTAATATTATCTATTTCTATGGTGAAAAAACTCTCAAACTTCTCAATAATGTTGCTAATACGTTAGCCAAACTTTCGGCTTCCCCTGCTAAGTGTTCCTCAATTGTGGCTTGCGAAGTTCTATCAATGTCGGACGTTACCAAGTGTCGGAATGCCCCAGTAACGTCGTAAACTTTTAAAATTAAGTTTCTAGTTTGCAATGGAGATGTAGTGTGATTTGCTAAGTCTTGACAAAGCTCAGTCAATCTTCGCAAAATAGTTAGACATATCGCTAAATTTTCGGGCAAATCTGGCAACGATGGATCCGACATAGCTATTACTAACATCTTACTCGATGTTACTAGCTGAAGAGATTGCGATGTTAATTCATCTTTGGTTATCTGAAAATTTTAGCCAACTTGTAAAACATAGTTGATCATTTAAGAAATTTGAAATGGATTTTACAAAAATTTAAGGGTAAGAGATTCGGTGACTGTACTTATAGGCAAAGTACTATATCAATTTTTTTTATGTTGAAAGGAGCTAAACTGACCCACTAATAATTTTATATAATTCAAAAAAGTGCTTCACTTGGAATCTGAAGTACAAAATTATAACGACAAAACTTGAAAATTGATTTGTTAACTCTGAAGAATTATAGCAGATGGGTAAGTTTATTTGCAATTTCTATACTTAATTTGATTTGGAAAGACTGGGAAATGCATATTTTTAATCAAATCATAGTTTTTTATTGATTTCATGAGATGAATACTCCAAACCTATCATTATAAAATCATTTGACTAGGCGAAAATATTTCAAAAAATTACTCAAAAAAGCTATTTATGTAACCAGGTACGAAACTCCATATTTTATACAACCGAGTGTTGAATTTTTAGAATGAATATTTTAACTCACCTGAAATTTTTCCTCGCACATCAAATTCCCTCCTCCATGGTTTTGAGCCACACTACATTGAGCAGCAACTTGTTCAAGCCTGGTCAACAAGCTCCCCATGGCAACGTCTGTTTTTGACAACAAATTTTCTTTCGTCGACGTACAACCATTTCGATTAAACTCCCCAAACGGTTTTTCATTTTCATGATTTTTAATAAATTGTGCGCCATTAAGTATGCGATCGTTACCAGCTGATTCGGAATAACTTCGCGTGTGTGTAGAACAAGGAGGTGAACGTTTGGTGAAATCGTACGAAAAATTTCTAGTTTGGTGCAACTTTGAAGTGTCCACCCCTTCGATCGGTACCGCTGACAACTGAGCACCTCTACCTAAATGCGGCGAAGTAGGCGTGCTTATGGCCGTCGAAGCCAAACTAAGCTTGTGCTCATCAGATATTCCAAAACTGGAATCTATCGCGTTATAGACGTTCCGATTCCTTTGTAAATGAGGAGAACCAATACACGCCGTTCGGGATTCGCCGTTTGTTTTAGGTTGCGACACACTATTTTTCCTACGTAAAACTTCTAACGGCGGTACTGGAGGTAACGGTGGTTTTTTTGGAGGTAAAAATAAATGGGGCGGTGCTTGATTGTTTGCTTCGCCTCGCGGTGGTAAGACGGGTGGAACTTCATTTTGTAATCCGTTACCGTTGTGATTTTGCCAAATTGTATTACCCGTTAACGAGTGCGATCGTTGCCGTTCTTGCGGTAAATTTTTTGGCGGTCTTTCGGGTGGTTTTTGATCGGAAGCTCTCCGCGGTAGTGGCCGAATTAAATCGTCGCTTTCGTTCGACCTGTTTTTTTCTGTTTTGGATTTCGCGCAGCACGAAAATGCACCTTTCCTATCTACAGTCGAATATTCGATTATATTGGATTTAACGCTCGAATTGCTGTTCCTTCTGACCAAACCTCCGTTGGAATAACTGTGATCCTCGTTGTTAGCCTTGGTGGGACGAATCGGTAAGCTGTTAAAATTTTCTTCGTTTTGTTGAATGGTTAAGTTTTCAAAACTGTTTCGAATTAACGGCGGTGGAGGAATAATGTACGACATAATTTCTTCTGGAGTTAGTTCGATGGCAGGGGTTGCTTTTTGGATAGGAGGAGGAACGGTCACGCTTGCCAAAAATTCTTCCAAATCGACGTCCTCGTTTAATATTCCGTTGTAATTTAAAAGATTTCTATCTAGGTTTTCCGAGTCTGCAAAACAAGTAGGTGGTTTGCTGATTGGTGGTGGTAAGGCACAATCCAATTCGTCCGGGGTGACCGGAGGTGGTAATAAGGTTAAATCGATAATGTCGGGATCAAAATCGTAAAAGGTATCAATATCGACAGAACTAACTCTTTTATTACTCAAATTTTTCCGTAGCCTCTCTAAATATCCTTTCAGATCTTCTTCCTTTCCAGTTTTATTATCGGGACTTCTCAAGCCAAAACTCAGTCGAGAATTTTTGTTGTTGTTTTCGTTGGTTTTATTGGGAATGTTGTTGTGTTTTGGGGAGTTGTGAGGAGTGCAGATTGAGTCGTTATCGCTTTCGGACTGATTAATTTCCGAACGTAAAATTTCAATAGCGGCGTTTGCGAAAGCGTGTTTCGTTTCGTCAACAGTTTTGCGTCCTTGTGTGAGCAACAACAACGAATCGCTGTGTTTCAGTATTCCCGGAGTATCGTCGGCAAATTGGCTGTCGGTATCGCTCTCCACGTCCACGCTGCTCTCTTGCCATTCCAGAGTGCTTCTTTTGGTGACAAACTGTTCCTGTTCGCTTAAATACTTTTCTGAATTTTCGATCAGTTGTTGCATTTCGTGAACCCTTTTCAGTACGTCGTCGCTTTTCGCTTCCGCCAAATTGTTTTCCACCACTTGCTCCAGAGTATTTTCAACATCGTATGAAATCGCTTTATCAAAATAACGAATATTGGGTCTGGCTTTATTGTTTCTGTTGTTCATCATCGAGCTGTTCATGTTACTGTCCAAACTAAAACCAGGCGTAAAAGGTGGTTTGGTTTGCCGCCCAACGGTGTTGTACAAACCGTTGGTCTTGTGGTTTATATTTTGATAAGTCGGGTACATGGCAAAGCATATGGAACGGAACTGACTTTGGTTGATGTAACTCCACTTTTCGGGAACAACTCGGTGCTGTGAAAGGTACGGTGGAGCTAAATCGTCTAGAGGAGGAGCTTCTTCTTGATCCACCGGCAAATTTTGATCCGTTATTAATTTAAAATAACCTCGAAGAACTAACACCAACTCAGACGCGTCACGTTCTTCCAACGTTATCGTAACTAAACGTTCGTTTTGTAATTTTATAAACACGGTTCGACTCACTTCATCCTCACTTTTAACTTCTATTCTTCTTATATCTTCTAAGTTTGTGATCGGAAGAGGCTGAAAGGAAAGAAAACAGTTTTTGGACTTACCAAGAGCAAGTTCTGAAAACTTACCACTGAATTTCTAGTTCCGATAATTTGGCCAAGTCCAAATTTAGGGCTGACCAAAATGACTCGTTCCATAGCGTCTGCCCTAGGACCTGCGGAAAAGCATTTGGCCCCGTAGCTCGGTAGCTGACTGACCAAATCCAAATAATGCAACTTTGCTTGCAATGCGGTCAGTTGTTTACCAGGCCCGGCCATATTAACGTGTAATTTTAAAAAGTGCGCTAATACTTTGTGTATTTCTTTCCGTTTCATATTTTCTAAAAGTGATGCAGGCACAAAACGTTCTAAACCAAAGTCTCTTCTGAAAAACGATAAAAAAAGTTGTAATTCGTTTAATGAAACCGTGTCGAGTGGTTAAATGTCGCTAAGGAGTTGATATTCATGGATCGGTTCCATTCTGAGAATATCTTAGTATTATATCTCATCTTGGAATATTTGCTAAGTTTAATATACGACGCGGTCGTTTATTTCATTTTACGAGAATATTTGATCTAGAAAACGAGATAGTTGCATTGTTTCACAAACTTACACCGCCGTATATGAATAAGAAAACCAATTTATTTCTGCACAGTAATTTTGCAAGTAAAACGTAAAAGCGTCAGAAAAGAAACGACCGACACGATAAAATAAAAAAATTTACGGTTAATTTAAAAAGAAAGCTCGCTCGATAATGCAGCAAGTGCAGTATGAGTTATTTTCGGTGCGGGGGCTTTACCGGCTTAGGAAGTAACTAAAATGAATACAAGTCGTGACAGACGTAATCAATTTGAGTAAAACTAAGACCCTATAGAAAATGGTACTTACTCAACAGTCTTGATAGTAAGTTTGGCAGCAGAGATGTTATTTGCGAGCGCATGTTGGTAAATATGTAAAGCAGCTAACCGCAGAGCTGTGTCATATTGTAGCTCCGGGGCAAACCTCTCTTGCGTGACATCGTTGCAGCATTGTATATACAGGTAATCCAATGCCGCGAGGTCTTTTTGTGCTAAAACTGCTGCTGAAGAAGGCACAAAAGCGACACGAAATAAACACCTTAATTTATGAGCACCGGGTCTAGACGCTATCTGAAAGGTTACAAAAAATTACACTTGTGAAGTTGAGATGGACCCATTGAAGGGTTAATAAAATCTGTTCGTCTTTTTTGTTAATATATAAGCGGAACTTGGTAATAATACATTTTCTCATTTTATCTTGCTGAAAATTTTATTTTTCATCAAAATAAGATGACAAGACGTCGGAAAAATTTGTGAGAAAATAAATTGAATAGAAAAATCTCAACTTACTCTAGCTACTGTGTCTGCAGGGTTTAATAACGTTAGTTTGTTTCTTTTTAACGATTTAATATGTTCTACTATAAGACTAAAATGTTCAGTTGCCTGTAAACATAATTTACTTTCTAAGGAAGATACCACATCTTGAACTGTTGTCCAGGCATCATACTTAAACGATTTTGTTTGACCATTCTCTAGAAACACTTTTAAAACGTTTGCCATTGGAGGGACGCACACGTCGCCCAAAGAAAATGCGGAAGGCTGAAAAAAACAGAAATGTTTATACACCCTGTACATAAATTTCAATTAATTTGCTTAAAGATTACTTCATTAATGTTAACAGCAAGTCTGCTACATTTTTGGGTCAATTTATACAATACATTTATAAAGCCATTCAGTGTTATCTTTTATTCAGGAACTCGGCTATCTCTTCCCTTTAATATAATAGCGCGTTAACTTAACTAAAACTTAATTTTGGCTCAACCCTAGCAACAATAATTCTAAATCGAATAAATGCTTGTTTCTACCCAAACCACTGTTCTAGTCTGTCGAATACAATACCATCATCTTATTAATTTTACTTTCTACGAAAGTGGTTCAAATATTCGGTACGAAACATCACCTTTCAAGAAATTTCAGCTGAAAAGTTTTTAATTTTCTCAGACAGTTTTTTCACAGAAGTCTCGACGGTTTTAAAATCAAATTTTGTAGAGGAGACCTGGGAGACTTCGGGTTCCGCTGGTCAACATTTTTGTTGGTCAACACCAATATAAAATAATAATAATTTTAATAATTAAAAAGATGGCCCTCTTGCGGACTGCGTTATCACTATGTTACAATAACTCACCTCTGATTAGTTCTTGAACCTCTTTTTAGGTTGAACCAATGAGAGGTGCGCTATTGTAATGTAGTCATAACTCCAACCACCAGACGGCGCAGAAAAGTCAGATGTCAAATTAAGAAGTTTACAGAAATTTATCTCAAATTTTAGTACTAGGTGGTCCCTCTAACGTTGAGTTCAAAAGCAAAAAAATTGCTAATTAGTTGCTTCAGCCGCAAATTGCTAATTAGGGCCATTTGAAAATGAGGGTTGTTTGATTCGCTGAAGGGAAACACCACAAAAAATAAACATACCAAAATTTGTTGTTTACCTTGTGGCTCTACAAATAACTTGGATTTAAATTTGTTGCTCTTACGGTTCGGGAATTACAGCCATCTGAAAGTTATCAACATTTAGATGGCTATAATTTGCAAACCATAAAAGCAACAAATTTGCGTTCGTAGCAATCAACTCTTCACACTCTTTTTTTTAAGTAGAAGTTAGAAGAAGAAGAAGCTTTTACAAACGTCCAAATTTTTTGAACGATGTATTAAATAGTAAAAAAATAGTAAATAGAAATACTGTAACTTCATCTATACTTGGGAGGTATTCCATACCCCCAAACCCCCCGGTGACAAATACCGACATAGTGTTTTTCATTATTTTGAATTATTTATTTATGTACAACTTATTTTAGGTTAGTAAACTTTTTTAGTACGTAATAAACAAAAGAACCAACTAAACTTGCTTCTATAAAGAGCACGAAGAGGGAGTTTTCTAGCAAATTATTATGATTGATTTATTCTTTTTCAGTTTGAATGTAAACCATAAGTTTTTCTGCGCTTAATGTAAGTACCTACTTAATCACTTTTCAAATTAACATTTTGCAAGAATCCCCCCCCGCTCTAGTAATAATCGGCACCTGTCTCGGAATCTGTGCCATAGTATTTATGTGTCAAAATTTTTAAATAAATCTATCAAGCCTCCTCTACAACCTACACTATCAAAATTCCAAGTACATAACTTAAAAAATTAATAATTACAGATTAAATCAACGAAACTTCTATGTACAAGTAAAATAAAATTAAGCAACAACGTAACACTAGGAGTACATAACTTTTAATGTAAGCAGATAAGTGTAAAAATTAACAACTTACTGGAAAAAGTGGAGCTCCATTAACACAAACACTTTCCGCAAAACGAACTCTTGATGGCTTACTTCGTAGGCGTGCTCGTTTGCTCGCAGATAGAAAAGTAGATTTTCGAGCACCAGTTTGCCGAAAAGGTTGACAAACGATAAGAGTTACAGTAGTGCTGCAGGCTCTTACTAAAGATATTACGTGTTCTCGTGGTGCATTTTTTACGTCTTCGTTATTCACAGCAAGAATTTGATCTCCTGGCATTAACTGAAAAATAAAACGGTAATTTAAAAAATAATAAAAATCGACAATATGAAGTTTTCTTGCTAAAACTAAATATAGGGTGGTAATAAATTGGTTTCATGTACTTAGTTAGTGAAGTTTTAGAGTCGAGCACTTTTACTTTCGATTTTCTCATTAGCTGTAACTATTTCATTGTGGAAAGGTTTAATGCAGTCGATGTTCAGTAGTTGTAGCAACAACATCGAGTAAAAATGTTATTTTAATTGATTCAGCACCCTTTTCAAGAATTCCGGTTTCTAGCATAGGTTATAAGTTATTTTATGTTATTTATTTATTAAGAGAACTCCTAAGAATCTTTAAGTCCTAACAAAAACCTTTTTGAAATATTTTAGACCACAATTAACAGAAAACTACCCCTTCTGTTTTAAGGTGAATTAGTACCTACTTTAAATATCAAAAACATTATCGAAGAAGCGATTATTGTTATCGTAAGCAGACGTTGGAAAATTGATAAGTTGTTATTATTTTCCAGAATAGATCTGAAAAAACATTTTTTTCTTTGCGATGGTGCATATTTTACTTGTAGATAGTAACGATCGTTTTCTCAACAATATTTTCTACAATTCATCAGTAAATTATTACTAAAATTTTGCATTTTAGAAAATTCCTTTTTAAACTACCACCCGAAATATTTTGAAATTTGAGCAACACTTTCGTGCACGATAGAATGTTTGTATTTAATTCAAACTGATGAGATATACTTCACAACAAAATCAAACAATTTCAAAAGAGCGCTATTTCTGTTACAATGGCAAATATTAATTTACCATCATAATGCAAATAATACGGAATAAATATTATTTCTTGTTTCAAGTTTGTAAATTTTAATACAAAATGTATCTATCTTTTTAACTGCCATGTTTATTCAAATTTTATGTTATTGCCATGCAAAATTATTTTTCTTTCGCTTTAGTTACATTTTTATTATTATAATCATAAGAAATCCATAAACAGGTAAACAGAAATAAAACTGTACTTACAAATAGCACAATTTGTGTCTATTTATTGGAATTTGTGTATAAATAGCACAATTTGTCTACAAGTACAATTGTGTTAAAATTGAGTACAATTGAGTTAGAAAATAGTACCTACAATTGTGAGAAAATGTGTTAAAAGTTTGTTAGGAAAGAACGCAACTATTGTAAAAAATATTAAACACAATTGGTATTTGTAGATTTAGATCCAAATTGTCTTACTTTTAAGCACAATTTTTTTTATAATAAACGATAAAACCTATAAAATTGTGTTCATGGATGCTCAAAAATATATTTTTCTTATTATAATCATAAAAAATCCATAAACAGGTACACATAAATAAAACTGAATTTAAAAATAGCACAATTTGTGTCTGAATTGTATACTAATTGTGTTAAAATTGAGTACAATTGTTTTAAAAAGTAGTACAATAATTATTGTGATAGAAATGCGTAATATTGTGCTAAAAAAGAGCCCAATTATAGTACAAAATATGAACACAATTCGTATCTGTAGACAATTTAAATCCAAATTGTGCTACTTTTAAACACAGTTTTTTTTTAAACGATAAAGCTCAGAAATACATTTTTACTATTATAATAATAAGAATTCTCTAAACAGGTACACAGAAACAAAACTGTACTTAAAAATTGCACAATTTGTGTCTAGATTGTCGAAAAGTACAAATTGTGTTAAAATTGAATACAGTTGCGTTAGAAAGTAGTACAATTGTACTAAAAATGTGTAAAATTGTGTTAGAAAAAACGCAACTATTGTACAAAATATAAACACAAATGGTATTTGTAGACAATTTAGATACAGAAAAAAATTATACATAAAAGTAGAACAATTTGTGTCTAGATTGTCTACAAGTACAAATTGTGTAAAAATTCAGTACAATTGTACTTGTATTTAACACAACGTTAGTCATCTCTAACGTAATTGTATTATTTTCTAACACAAATTGTGCTACAATTTTACACATTTTGAACTTGTAGACAATCTCGACACAAATTGTTCTACTTTTAAGTACAATTTTGTCTCTGTACTTTCAAGCACAATTTTTTTTATAATAAACGATAAAACCCATAAAATTGTGTTTGTGGATGCTCAGAGATACATTTTTACTATTATAATCATAAAAATTCCATAAAGAGATACACAGAAACAAAAGTGAACTTAAAAATAGCACAAATTGTGTTTGGATTGTCTACAAATTGTGTTAAAATTGAGTACAATTGTTCTAGAAAATAGTAAAATTCTGATAAAAGTGAGAAAAATTGTGGTAAAAAAAGCGCAATTATTGTACAAAATATGAACACAATTTGTATTTGCAGACAATTTAAAATCAAATTGTGCTATTTTTAAGCACAGTTTTTCTTCATAAAAACGATAAAACACATAAAAGTTTATTCATGGGTGCTCAGAAATACATTTTTGTTGTTATAATCATACGAAATCTATAAACAGGTACACAGAAACAAAACTAAACTTAAAAATAGCACAATTTGTGTCTAGATTGTCTACAAGTACAAATTGTGTTAAAATTGAGTATATAATTGTTTTAGAAATAAGTAAAATTGTGCAAGAAATAAGTAAAGTTGTGCTAGAACAAAAACGCAATTATAGTACAAAATATGAACACAATTTGTATTTGTAGACAATTTAGATCCAAATTGTGCTACATTTAAGCACAGTTTATTTCATAAAGAAGATAAAACCTATAAAAATTGCGTTCATACAGGGTAACCCAGAAAAAATGATAACAAAGTTTAATCGGTCCTAACACAAAGGTTTTTGTTTTTGATATTTTGTTTTAGCACACTGGGATTGCCAGTTAAAAATGCTACATGTTATGGTGAACTGTCAAATTTTGTTATGTGTTTTATTACTTATTTTATAGATGTCTAATCAAAGAGAGAAAATTTTAGGGTTACGTCAACAGGGAATGCGCAATTGTGACATCGCGCGAAGGCTCGGCGTAGCGGCACCAAATGTCAGCCAAACAATCAAACAAATTAAGAAGCGTGGCCATACCGGACGTCATCCAAAGAGCGGAAAAAAGCAAACAGTCAACACGCCGAGGATCCGTCAGATCATCAAGAAACGACTCCTGCAAAATTCTAGGATCTCAATGAGAAAAACTGCTCGCGAGATTGCTGTTTCACGTGAATCAGCTTTGCTCTGCAAAAAAAACTTTTTGGTCAAGTCTTGCAAACTTCAAAAAGTTCAACTGTTGACCGATGATAACAAGCTCGAGCGACTTTAAAGATGTCGTCAGCTCCTTCGTCGCGCCGCTTCTCTATTGTGGAATCGGATTGGGTACACTGATGAGAAGTTTTTCACCGTCAAGCAAGCGCACAATCGTCAAAATGACCGGATTTGGTCTGTTAATGCTCCAGGTACTTCTGCTGTCGTAGAGCACCGTCAATATCCACAGTCTGGGATGATTTGGGCCGGAATTTGCTCAACTGGAAAAATCCCCTTGGTTTTTTGGATCAGGGTGTGAAAATTAACCAAAAAGTTTACCAACGCGACATTCTCGAAGCTGACGTCCTTCCATGGGCTCATCAACATTTTGGCGATGCAAATTGGACGTTTCAACAAGATTCTCCAGCGCATAGGGCAAAAGCCACTCAAAATTGGTGCAAAACTCATTTTCCGGATTTCATCACATCCGCGGAATGGCCCCCTACTCGCCCAGATCTGAATCCGATGGATTACAGCGTGTGGTCAATTTTGGAGGCCAGGACACCCCATAAAAGTTTGGAGGCGTTAAAGCAGTCGTTGTGCCGTGAGTGGGATCGGATATCTATGGAAGAGCTTCGACGCGTAGCCTTAAATTTTCGGAAGCGTTTGACGTTGTGTATAGCAGTAGAAGGCGGCCATTTTGAAACTAGTTAATTATTTTTGTCAACAATAATGTTAGTTATTATTATTTGTTGCGAAAAAGTTTTTCCTCCGTTTAATAAAGTTTTTATGATAAAAAGTTTTGTTATCATTTTTTTGGTCACCCTGTATATGCTCAGAAATAAATTTTTACTATTATAATCATACTAAATCCATAAACAGATACACAGAAACAAAACTGTGCTTAAAAATAGCACAATTTGTGTCTAAATTGGCTACAAGTACAAATTGTGTTAAAATTGAGTACAATTGTTTTAGAAAGTAGTACGAAAGTAATACAATTTGTACTTGCACAGTTTTTTGGCACAGTTTTTTCATAAAAAAAGATAAGTCCACATAAAATGTACAAAGAAGAACCCCAATAATTTAATTTAAGCTTTTTGTATTTATTGTGCAAAATAGAGTTACCTTGGGGTGCTTTTTATATGGTCTTTGTTCTTATTATGTGATTATAAATTGATCTGTCCTTAAGTTAACAATTTCATTGATTATTTTTACCAAAATTCGCTGCGCTCGCCTTGTAAACATCTACGCGGTACACAATACCCATGTAGCATTTCGTAACTAGTTACATAAAATATTTTTACTACACTGAGTGTTCCACTGAACCGTGGTAAAATCGTACAACCTCTTAATTATAAAGAGAACACCCTATATATTTTTTCAAGATGTAAATATGCCTGTTGAAATGCTCTTTTTAATTTCCTAACAATTAATTACTTCCACTTGACAAAATTTAAATATTATGCAAAATTTTACATTTTTAGTCGAGCATAATAGTCAGTGAGAGCGCTAATTGGCTATCGGCACTTGTTTATTTTCATACAAATAGTCAAGCGTGCTTTTCAGAAAGCAAGTAAACATCGACATTATTGAACAATAACATAAAAACAAATCATTTACATTTTTTCTTTTACAGCACCCATTAAACTAACCAATTAAAAATTTTAATTTAAAGGTGAATGGCTGCACTAAAAGAGGTAGCTATATTATTTATATACCGGGTGTTTATTTCAAAAGTTTTTAAATCTTACCCTTTCACCCCAGAAAAGAGATTTGTTTTTACGTAAATTTTAAAACTAGCAACTGCAAAAAAATGTTTGTTAACAAATATTAAATAATTAATACAGAAAAAAATGTAATGAATTGAGTTTATATTCTGATTAAAATTTAAACTCTTCTAATTTTTTGCTTTTACTTTACGAAAAGTAATGAGGAGTTGATTATATCAAGTATAAGAAAAAAATCACAAGTTCGAAACATTTTATTGTTAAATTTACCCAACAAAGTGTAAAATTGTTTTGTTGCAGTAAAATTCAATTAAAATTCAAAAAGACTCGCGCGTGCTAAAACAAAAATATTGAAAATCGATTGAAAGATGATGAAAACTTTTCATTTTTCCTAATTAGCAAAGTTATTGAAGTGAAAATTCCAAATTGTGAATATTTTCAATTACCTATCCGCTCAATTTTATTAAACATAGTCTGCCATCAGAGAATTCTCAATGGCGTGGCAAATTCGAACATTATTTTCGTCTTAAAAATTTCATGGAAAAGTTTAATAAAAACTTTACTTGAAACTAAAAAATGAAAAGTTCGATGCCATTAGCAGAAAGTTGAAAATTAAATTTTGTCCAATTAGGTAACGCCTCGTTATTACTATTTAATAAAACGAGAACCGAAAACTTCCTTGCGATTTTTCACATAAAAAAGGATTCAAATTCAATAAAAGCTCATTTGTGCTAGACCAGAATAACAAACAGAACTAACGAAAGAAAAACACATAAATCTGTGTAAAGTAAACGAAGAATGCAAAAACGCGATTTGTTATTGGCATAGTTCGACATCAAAAAAGAAAAACTTTGTTATTCTGTTTCTAGTAGGGCGCAACAATTTGCCTCGACTTGGTTTCCTGGCATTTAACTGTAATTGGTTTTTTAATGTCAGATCGATGTTAAATTAGGTTAAAACGTTGCTTTTTTCATATTCTGGACAATTAATTTCTTTAGTTGACAGGAGAATTGACACTGGGAAGCTACAATTCAAAGATATATATCGAAAACTAAAATACGTTATTTTAACATTTTTGTCACGCGATTTTTGATTTTTAAAAAATGTGTAAGCACCCTAAATTATAAATTTTTTTGTCAATAAATTTTTGCATTATAGATACAAATTGCTAGCAGTTCATGAAAATTATTAAATTACGATAAACTGCGAATGTCAGGGATTGAGGTTCCAATCTGGAGAAAGCCAAACTTTCCTACTTTTTTTTTCGTGCTTCGAAAAGCACGTAAAGTCGTTGGTCCCACAGGGCTCGATAAATCACCACCATTAACAAAAACTTAAGGTTACAATTCAGCTACAGGATATAGAACAGTTTATAGCCACAGAACCAACAGTGCTACTGAAACGAATGGGCTAGACATTTTCCAGATTCAAACCGTGTACTTCGGTATTGGCAATTGATCACGCTAACCATAAAGGATATGATCGTCTCCGTAAATTAATTAAAATAAATATTTACCATCGACCCACCGCCCTTGACTCCCCATTTTTACGAAAAACATTTTGAAGTTCCTCACAACTTCATTAAGCACAAAACAATTTGTCCCCACCCAATATATCTAATATTGTAAGTATTTTGAATATGATGACGTAATATAGAATAATCAAACTAATAATAGAAAAGATTCGCTTTGATCTTGGTTACATGAATAATTTGCAATATTCAAAGTGATACGGGAGCTTTTGTAACACTTGATCATATGTCGAGGAAATTCAACAGGTGTAAGTAAGACAAGCGTTACATTTCCCTCATGACCATTCCATTTTAAATTATGTGACGTACAGCAACTAGTAGTTTGAAACATTCGCACTTAAAATATAAGTGATATTGCTTTATTAACTTTTTAAGTACGGTTTCCTTATTAAAATTTTACATAATTTCGTTAAAAGAATTAACAACGACGTTGAAATTAAATTTTTTACTACACTATCAACAAAACCGTTTTTGAGAAGAGAAAATTTAAATACCTTATCTACGCTTGGACCACCTTCTGTAACGAACCGTACGACAACAGGTTTTTCAGATCCAGCAACAAATCCAAAACCCATAATCGGAGACCGCTCCAATTTGACGGAACGCGGTTCCGGGATAGGAACGGGCTCCATATTTCTTACAGACGGATTTTCGTATGTTGTGGTTTTGTTCACATGGCTGAAATTAAAACAAAACTGCAATTAAAATTGTTTACAAAAAGAATTTGGTTCGATTAATCAAATATAAATAAAATATGACATAACTGAACTACAAACATATTAAATTTGAGATAGCGATGAACATCAAAGAAGTTACGTTCCAGATTTCCTTAGTAGGTATACCTAATAATATAAATCAGATGAAAAGGCTTTGAGATTAAAATTACACACTTGTTTGATTATGCAGAAGCATTACACATGCATGATGATTTTATTTTGAAAATAAAATTGAAAATTAGTTATTATATTTTTTTAATTTAATTAAAATAATATTGTTATTATTTTGTGTAATACAAAACAACCAGATCGGTGTATCTACATATGTAACTGTTCGTAACGCGAAATTATGAACTGAATGAGGTATAGATGGGTCACGAGGCCGTAGGCCGAGTTAAATATGGTGGTTGCTAGCCGTACCCAAAATTGTTCAGTATCAAGACAAATAAAAAAAGTAGGGGTTCAAAAGTCTCAAAATCCTCTTTACACCTTTCCCCAATTGGGAAGAACTCGTATAATTTTATTTCTACAAAAATTATCATTGCTTTTAAAAACAACAGATTAATTTGTAACAGTTTTTACATTTGAATTATCACCATCTTTTGGAGTGATGCTGCAGGCCCAATAATTATAAGATTATAACCTTCAAAAGTATGATCACATTTGCCATGAATGACGCCGAATGCCAAAAACTAATCGATGATAACATCTGGAAAAACCATTCTATTTAGATAATTTTCATTATTTAGATTTAATTGACAAATTTTATTGCGTACATTCACAATTGTTATACACAGAGAAAAAATTGAAGTAATTTTTACTATAATTGAAGTGCAAATCAATCTCGCACCAATTTTGAAGTTAATTTAACTACAATTGAAGTAAATTTGACATCAATTGAAATAATATTTACTTCAAAATTGGTGCGAGATTGATTTGGAATTCAATTTTTTCTCTGTGTACCATTTTACTTCTTGATGCTGGGGGGTATTCCATACCCCCCAGACCCCCCGGTCATAATGCCATGATATGTTGATATACTATTGTTAAGAAATTTGCGCTCTGGTAAAATTTTAAATAATATTAAAATAACAAAAAATATTGTAACTACGCACTAAATTCCTACAATTGGCATTATTTCCAGCTTTAATTGGATTGTATCACTTCCGGCCTCACAGTCGCTTATATATAGAGCTACCAAGAAAAGTTAAACTTAAACTTCAAAAGACCTCCTAGAGTTAACCAGATGGATGGTTTGTCAGTCCGGAAGTACTGGTTATCTGATTTATAATTGATGCTTTCTGAATTAAAATTGGAAACCTAATTTAGCGTAAAACGGTTTACCGCAAGTTCATCAATCTAACCTAACCTTTAAGCGGAAACCAAGACATCAGAACAGAAAAGGAAAAACTAATGGAGAAGTGATAGAAGAAATGAGAAACCAGCAGCTAGAACGGTGGCTGACCAACAATCAGACTCTGGGTGGATAGGACACTTGGTAAACTTAACCTAACCTTTCTTTTTGCATCTTGCAGAGAAAGAAAATTTTGTACGAGACACTGCCATATTCTGTGGCGATAGTGTCAGACTTGCACTGACTAAAACCTCCCCTACTCACATTTTGGCCGTAAGGAACTACCGTTAGGCATTACTTTCACGGCTAAAGGGAGACATCCCATTTCCGGAGTCGTGTAGCAGTAAAACCGACACTCCGAAGTCCAGAGTAATCTTACCTTCAACCCTTGATGGTATCTTTAGGTTGTTGGTTGTCCGCTACAGACATAATTTCCGTAGATTTATTTCACGATTTATTTCGTACGAAAACACTAACTCTCCAGTCTGTGATTGTCCAAGCCGCACGCTTCACAGTACGGTTAATTTTTGCAGAAGTTTGCGTGGTAGCCGACTCTACAGCACCTCCAGCACTTGGCTGACCTATCTTGGCATTTTAACCTCATCAGATTCCCAGTTCTGATGGCTCTTAATACTTTAACTAAACCAATTTTTAACCTACTGATATTCAATCAAGTCCAGGTCATTTTAACCATTTTACAACTTTTTCATACATTAAATTATAACAACAAAACAACTTCAAATCCGTGAGCATCTCACCGGTATAAACACGACATCGTGACGTCTCTTCAAATGCTGCAGTTAAACGCGACATCTAACGACGACTCACTGCTGCAATACGGGATAAACCCGCTAAACCATAAACCGCTAAACCCGCTAAACCGAATTACAAGTCTGCTGACTTGACTGACTGCTGACAAGTTCTACCGACTAAAAGTCATAGTAGGATGATAGTTTAACGTGTAATCCTAAACACGGCACAGATAAATTTGGGAGCGATCGGGATTCGAACCTATGATCTTGGATCTATAGCTCCACTCCCTAACCACTACACCAAACTACCTGTACTTGAGTTCTACCCCTTTAAAACTTTTTTTGGGATAAGTTATTACCCAACTTTTATTTTAGTTGTTAAAGGCCTTTTCCCCCTGGTTCAATCTTGATGACCACATAAAAAAGATCCGCACCCTTGTTCACAAAATTAAAAATTATTACCTATGGTTAAACTAAAAATTATAGAAAGATAAAATTATCTTTCTTATATGAACAATATTAAATTGCTTAGGTTGTGCGGCCTGAAGGCCGCACTGAACTACTGGTATCTTAATAATAAATAAAAAAAGTCATCTTGAGGCATATATTGTTGTAATTAAACCAATTTTTCAGGTAGGGCTGAACTGGAAGGCCCGAGGATGATTCAATCAAATTTTTCTCCAATAACTCAAAAATGGTAAAAAAAGATCAACAATACTGAAAAGGTAAAAAGTGTTCAGTATAAAAAGATGAATATTTTTGATATAATTTACCATTTTCGAGTTAACTGTGCGTTAACCAACTTTTAGGTGCTAACCGTTCGGTCGTTCACCCCCTAACACAATTAATAATTGCAAATAAAAGAATGAAACTGTATTTAAAAATGCCCCCAAACAAAAAAAAATAAGCAATCCAACCAAACGTTACAGAAAGTACACACTTTTACTTTAATTAACAAAAATTATTACTAAATTTAGCAATATTTTAGCATTAATTAAGATAACTAGCGTTACCCAGGCTCGTGGGCGTCCATTTGAGAAGGGGGCAGCTTCCCCCTGGCTCTTGGCCGATTACATTTTTTTGGACATTTAATATTTTACCAGTGTAAATTTTTAAAATTTTCTAGAACTTTCGGTTTTAAATGATTGAAATTCTTTTAAAAAACGTTTTATTTTGTTTCTGCCCCCCCCCCCCAAATAATCATATAGACTCCTATGTTCAGGTTTCTTCTACCGAATAAATTAACAGATTAAAAACCATATTTTTATTTATTATGTGTTAATTTAAAAACGTTCTTCAAATATATAATTTGCTAGAAAGATCCTCCTCCGTGCTATTCTTAAAAGCACCTCTAATTTGTTACAATCGTTCCAAATGTACTTGAACCAGGATAAGAAGCTCGACACAATAAGCAGCCTGATACCGAAACTCATCGATTGCGAGTCGCGTTGAAGACTTCTCAACAGACAAAGAACTCCAAGAAGCTCTACGAACTATTGATTCATTAAATCGGTTGAATCTTTAAATGAACACGCGGTATATAAAACCACACGCTATACCGACATCGCGGGTGAATTATTTATTACAACTATTGAATTGGATTAAGAAGTCACAGCTGCATTATGGACAGATTATCCGCCAGAACATTTAACTTGTATCAGAAAATCCCTTAAATCGACAAGGCAACGATTTAACACTTTTGAACCTGAGTTATCATTAATAATTCGCTCCGACAAGTTTTTCTTGTTTTAACCTAAAACGTAAAAATATATACCTACCAACGCGTGCTGCTAATTTCTTATTATTTGTTCATCGTACTGTGAATATATGACAATAATAATTAATTCCCACGAGTTGGAATCCAGATCGAAAAACATATCTTCTCAGCATTTCATTTTGCAGAGTAAGGATTATTTTTAGCAAAGTTATGGTGTGTTCATGCAAGACAATTACCTCGAGATTTTATGCAGCATGCCACGTTTTGATGCAATATAAAACGTAGGTAAAACGAAGATGTTCTATAAAGTAACAAATTTTTACATTGTAAAATGATTTCATTGTACCTAACTCTACCTTCCAAAGTTATTATCTTAAAAACTTCAATGTAGCTCAAAACAATAGCAGCATTAAGTCTTTCAAAACAACGCTTTTATGTATATTCACAATATTTAAATAGTTCAACAGACAGCTGAAAATGGGATTGTAAAATCCTGAAGCTGGTTTTCAAAACACAAAGCTTAAAACAAAACTTTTAATTTTCCAGAGTTACTGTATTACCAATAAACAAACAAATTAATTTTTATCTAAACGTAATGTAGCGATACCAAACCCTTTCTTCTCTAATGTTTGCATTTCGAACCACTGTGCTAACAGAGCAAGCAACCCCTTTATTAAAAAATGAGCACGAAATTTTGACAGCCGCAAAATTTTTTTTTATTTCAAATTATTCATAAAACTGTTCATCGAGGAATGAAAACACAATTATTTCAAAATTATTCAAATATTTCTATTATGATGACGAACATGAAACTGACAATCGAATGAATTATAACAATAATATAATAATAATAAATCAATTTATGCTTTCTAAACCGAGTTTATTTATTTAATTTGAATGATAAAACCGTGGAAATCTAATATTTGAATGTTCTTAAATTACAAACCAAATGGGGCTCGGTTGTAAGGAAATGTTTTTAAATTTTTGGTTTTTATTTCACTATTTCATCTCCCAACAACCCCGTAATGTGCAGAATTGCTGACCATATCAGCCCTGTCAATTACAAGAATTTAGTTTTTGTTTTGTTTGTATACATCTGGGTTATCTGCAATGCCCAGTGTATGTAAATGTTTGCTAAATTTGCAGAATAACTAAACTAGAGAACACCAAAACAAAACGACAGTAAGCGTTAATCAATTTTATGTAATATGGATTTCGCCGTGGTTGAAATTCCACGTTAAGCTACAAGCAGTAAAGAGTAGTTTAGTATTCGGATCAAAAGAGCAAACCGTAAAAATTTTATTTATTTTTCTCTCATACAGAAAATAAACACCTTTGGGTAAGTCAGTTCACTAACTTTAGTTGAAGTTTGAATGTGGAACAAAGAGAGAAAATGGAAAATCATTCTGAATTGGTTTAATAAATCCAGCCTGCATACATCTGATAGCATTGAAATGGGCTTAAATACGACAGCTAATGTAAAGAGAAGGAAAACCTACTTCGCACGCCTTTATGGATAAGGAATTGATGAAATTGATACATTGAATTATTACAATTTCCGCCCAAATAAATTAATTGAGTTACTTCAAGTATGAAGAAGAAAAATTGTAAATTTATTGGAAACACTTTAGCTTTAGCCTGTTGACGTCACTCAACACGTTTTATTTTAAATCCCTTCAGAACAATGAGATAACGACTTTTTGTGATGGGTTTCATTTCTAATTGATGCGGTAAAGATCGTCTTTTTTTACCGAAACCCAAAAAAGGTGGAATTCCAACTAATTTTCAAGTCCATAAACGACACTAACGATTTTCTTTTACTTCCAATTGAAATCGTGTCCCGATAACTTGGCCGTAAACACGATGTGGTTTCGTGAAGCTTAATTTGGCTCACAAATGGTAAGCTTTAAGTCGAAATTAGATTTAAATAAAATGCATTCTGTGTAACGGAAATAAGCCGCACTTTAACATATTCACAAAGAAATACAAAAATATGATAACAAGGGAAATTTCTCTCCATAATAAAAAGAATAATGGAAATTAAGTAAAAGTCAAAATAATAACCTGGAAAGCTTTCTTTTCGAAGATCTCTTCTTACCTTCAGTAAATTCGCTTAACATATTTTCCAATTGAAAACGATTCTGCACTTTCCTCCCTAATTTTCACGAAACCGTTGTTAGTCGGATAGCTTTTCTAAATTAAATTAAATACTAATGGAAAGACTTCCCTTTTTTATTCCACTTTAATTACTTAATAGACCACTGTGGTGGCTTGGCGTGACCGATCGGTGTGTTGCGGAGCGGAAACTTCGGATTTATAGTAACCACATTGGCACTTTTGCAGATTTAAAATTTTCACGATGATTATTTTATTATGCTGTCGGAGTTATTTTGCTATTCCCTAAGGATTTTATCGTTTTCGTGTCAATATGATAAAAGACTTTTCAGTTTGAATTTGTCGACTTAAATTGATAGATTCCTCTGCGTGAAAGCTGACGTGGATACAAATATTTTAGTATTAAAGACAAAACTTAGACGTTCGTGCGTGAAATTACTAATTCTGCATGTGTCACATTATTATTCTAAAAATATTAAATTAGGAAAATAAGGAACCTATTTTATTTAATCTCATTACACGCACACCTAAGGGTTAAGAGTTCAGACGAGATTGCTTATCCTGTGTCTTGTTTGATGTATTGCCGGCGGAAAATTGTTAAAATTACTGAGTGATTACGAGATTACAAACCGTGTATTGTACGCACATAAGCACCACCATTGGTTTTGGGACCAAAACACCAAGTCGGTGTAGTGAACAATAACAAATATTGCTAGGGAATTATAAAAAATTATTTTTTGAGTTCAAAATTTTGTTCCCAATTTATACAAATAAACAAATAAAAACAACTTACTTGATATAATAAGTTCTTCCAGAATCGTCGAGGGCACGTTCCCATCCGTAAGGTAAGATATCGTCTCCACATTTCCAAGCATCAGCTGGAGGCAACCAACCCGCTGTTCTCGTTACATGACTGAAATAGAAATAATTGTGTTAAGACGTGTATGGCTTCTTAAACGTATCAACAAATTAGTAATTAAAATTAATTTCGTCCTCCGCGGTTTTCTTCTACACTTAGCGTCGAAAACGGTAAGATGCTCGAAGCCATGTAGAACTGTAACATCTCAAATTAAGGTACTTTTTTTATTAACTTTTGTGCAATTAGTGAGTTTGATACCCAATTTGAGTTGTAAAACTTCTGAGCGGAAAACTAGGATAAATAATTATTCTCGTCGTTAGCGATTTTTAAATAAAATAATAAAATTTTATGATTTATTTGGCGCTTAATGGCTTCACCAACTATTCAACAACCATAAAATTTAAATTTGAAAAGAAAGTAATATAATTATCGACAGTCCAAATAAAAAAATTGCATGCGCTTCGAAAACTCTAATATCCTTCTTCGGCAAAATGTTTAGGATTTAAGTGCAAATATACGCTTTTAGTGGAAATAAAACTTAAAAATATTTGTTGAAAAACGTTTTCCATGCTTGCACAAAAATAGCGCAAAGTTTACAAAGAGCAAACTATTTTTTTTTTATATAGAAACTACAGGAAAGATGCATTAACAGTTGCTATAGTTTAATAAAAGCGATCGAATTGCAATGAAAATAATTTAGTCCCATTTTTGTGTTTCTATTTTTCACTTCGTTTGATGTTCCAGTGCAACAATGTAACTGTAACAACATTATAGTCTGGATAATGTATTTCAGTATAAGCACTGTTTTGCTTCCATTTCTTTATACTCTACATACGGCGCGGTGCCCTACAGAAAATATTTGTATCCTGTATGAAAAATATAAAAAAGGTATGAAGTAACCTCCGGGATATGCAGAAAACAACTTACATCTTATACTGAAATAGATTGCAAAGATTGTGCGGCCTGTGACACAAAGTTTACATTGATAAATTATCAATTTACACATTGTTCCAGTGCGATTTTCAAGCCGTACAGCCGGTCCTATCTATTTCAGTATAATATGTAGGTTATTTCCCTATCGGCGGTTAAATCGCGTCCCCTAGGAAATGAACGTAAAACTGACCTGCACCACTTGGGATTGATGATTGATAATCGATTGAACTTCAAAGGGCATATTGATTACACTTGTAAAAAGATAGCAAAGAAACTGGGGGTGCTTAGTAGATGCAGTGGCTTTACTTCCAGACAAACCAAACAGACGATATACAACGCAATTGTTTTGCCTCATTTCACGTATATGGGAACGATATTTTTCATGGTGAATGCTGCAGAATTGAGTCGTTTACAAGTACTACAAAATAGAGCAATGAGAACGATCTTGAAAGTAGATAGATATTCGAAAATCGACGACATGATAAAGGAGCTCAATTGGTTGAATATAAGACACATGGTAGAGTGCCAAGTTTTAATGTTCGTACATAAAGTAGTGTTGGGGAAGATGCCTCGGTATTTTGATGGTTTGCTCCCAACATTCAGTGAGGTACACCAACATAACACCAGGAATGGAAACAGGATTGCTTTGACAAATGTAAACTCGGCGTTTGTGCAAAATACAATATTTTTCAAAGGTGCGGTGCTATATAATGAGCTACCGGAGCGATTGCGGAGATGCACAAGTGAGAAGGTGTTTAGAGGTGAATTAATAGCCTACATTGGGGGCAGGAGTTTATAAATGTATTGTATATTTTGTTTTTTATATTTTTGTATTATCTTATTATTATTTTTTTGTGTTGTATATATATTTTGTTTGTATTGTTGTTATATTTCATTGTATTATATTTTTGTGATTTTCGTGTAAATTTTTGTAGTAGTGTAAATTTTTAATATTTTTATGTTTTTTGTATAGCCTTTGGCTAAATAAACGCTTTATTATTATTATTATTATTATTACTTCTTTCTGTGAACGTTACCCTTAAGAAGAGAAACGTATTCCTCGGTTTCAAAGTCGTATTCTGTCGCAAAAGCGTTAGATCTTTCTTGTTTTTTGACAGTCCCACTGTTTAAATTCACCCTATATCCGTCCAAGAAATGCAATCTAAAACTGCTCCAAAAAATGAAAGCATTAAACGCGTCCTAATGGCACTTCTACCTTCCACTTCATTCGAAACTGGCACCGAAACAGATCCAGATGACTCCTCGTGCGATGAAAGCATGAAAAGAGTCAGCACCCTTGAACTTACCAATCGAAACGATTTCTTTTCTAGTTTCACTGCTAGAGAAGACCACGATGCCAATACGACGCCACTACCTCTACCCTACTCCAACAAAGAAAAAGAAGACTCCAAAAACGGAGAAATCGCCGGCATATAAAAAGAAAGTTCTTCCCTTCTTCTGACGCAATTGTAACTCTGAACAAGTTCATTAATTTGGATATCATAGAAAACGATAAACCCAATTCACCCGATGCAACCCCAACCCCTCCATCAAACGTTTCCACACCCGCCCCAAGACATCTTGATGGAAGGCGCCGACATCATCTTCGACTACCCAACCTTACTCTGTAATCAAACGATGTGATGTCTTTTCTTCCCCTTTTTTCGACTAGCTTCGGCTATTTTCAAAGGGTTTAATACATCGCTATAAACGTATAAAACTTAGTCCTGATGCTCCACACCAGCCATAGAGATCAACGATGATATTGAAAACTGCTGATAAACTTTTAAATAATGTAACAAATTTTTGCATTTGTTACGTGGTTCTACTTATTCATTCTATTTCACGATATTCCTCGCTCCGGTCCTGTATTTTCATTTGTTTTTATGCGCATTTTAGGTATGCATTTCAAACAAATTTTGATAAGCTGGCTTGAATTCAAAGTTGAATTTTGGTTCCCTAAGATCCATTGCTACAACAGTTTGATTTTTGTTTGATCCATCTCATCCGATTCCACTCGTTTAGCGACGTTTATGGGTGTTGGTAATTCACTGCAACAATTGTCAATTTGCCACAAGAGTTCCAGTTTCACCTTTTGGAGCCACATGTTGGAAAGCAATTAAAAGGAAGCATATGATGTCATCGTTTAACTATTGTAAATTTATGAGAGTTCCATGTAAGTAATTTTTATCTATTCCAATTCTTCCACCATCATGTTATTTTTGGTTATCCTATGCAAAATCTTGTAAATTTGAAAGATGCACATTTTTTGATTTATTGTATTCATTCTACTGCGTGTATATTTTTGCACAACCACATAGATTTCAATTATTGGAACTGGGATATCATCTCTCAAATTTTGAAGTCAATTTACCAATAACAATAATCACTTTACCAATAATTTGAGTGTTTTGAAGTTTCCCAAGCTACCCTTTCATTTCAGAAACCTGTGCACAAATCGAGAGCTAGTCTATTAATCTTGGAACTTCACTGCCAATTGTCACCGAGATTAACTTTATATGGCAGTTGGGGTCTCTCAAACCCCACGGTGACGTTTTAGAGTTACCATCGTAACTACACAAACATAAGAAAATTGTGCTTGATAATTCCACGCGTATATAAAACTGTCCATAAGAGCCGTAGCATTATCAAAGTTTGCTAGCGGATAAATTACGATAGACGGCGCATTAGCGAATAAACCACGAAGTAAGGAAGGCATCAAAATGCAACTGGCTATTTTTTGTGGATATTTTTTTGTTTATCTTTTTCAATTGTTTATTCTGACAGTTCAATAAATTTTCAAGTTTGAAATCAAAATTTGCCGAAGCATATTAACAATTTCATCGTTCACTAGTGGAATTATCTTATCAAATACAACTCGAGCTTTGATTTTAATCCTGATAATTTTTAATTCTTAATCACTCAGACGTGTTTTTAAAATTTAGCTCGAAAAAATTTGATCTGGCCATAATCACTCGAGCGACCTCGCTGCACTCGATCGCTTTCGTGATTATGGATGATCAAATTTTCTCTCGATAAATTGTTGATCACGTCTTCGTTGAAATTAAAAATTATCCGGATAAAATCAAAGCTTATGAATATTTATTATATTTTGTAAAAAAATGCATAATCAAAAAAAACTCTTGAGTGTTTAGTACTACCAATTTTAATTATCATCCAAAAAATTTGAATAGTTTTCCGTAAAATGGATCTTTAATTTGTGATCATCAGACGTTTCTTGGGAGGAAGAGTTCCAAAGCAACGGTGGCTATTTTGCTGACAAACATGATAATCTAATTTTCCCAGACCTCCACCATCATAAAACATAGCTCGGCCTCAGGCCTCGCACTTCTGCGCATCGCTTAACTTAGCTAGGTCTCTCGCTTTTCAAGACACATAATAAAACATGAAAACGTTGTTGAAAATTTAATTGTAGATACAAAACAAAAAAAATTATTGGAGCAGTACAATTTTCAGTGCTCCGGTTCCACTCCGAGCAAAAACAATTAAACAGCAAAAAGTTCTTACTGAATGAAGATTAAATTGAGGATTAAAATTACAAAAAAATCAGGGCAGAGAAGTGCGAAGGCCGCAGGCCGAGCTACGTTATATGGCAAGCAAAAAGTTCTTACTGAATGAAGATTAAATTCAGGATTAAAATTACAAAAAAATCAGGGTAGAGAAATGCGAAGGCCGCAGGCCGAGCTACGTTATATGGCAAGGGTCGACAAACTTTTAAGCCTGAAGATCCAGTTAAATTAAAAATATAAATTTCATGGATTTCAAAGAACTATCAATTTTAGATTCTGCTTTTATCAAATTTTTAATGGAACTTGAAGAGCCGCAATTGTCTCTTGAAAAAGCCGCGGTTTGCCGATCCCTGTTATATGGCATAGAAGATGCGAAGGCCGTAGGCCGAGCTATGTTATTCGGGAAAAAGAATTGAAATCTTATCAACAATTAGAATTTTTAATAAATTTCGTCTGCAGGACCTAAAGATTTCGCACCTAATTTCGTGACTTGTATGGCATGTATCGTCATCCTCTTGAAAGTAAAGGTCGATCAGGTCGTCTTTTAAGTTATACGAAAAATTTGACTAGACAGAACTGTCAAAAATACAGTTCAATTATTTTTTATATACATAAACCTTTCAACGTTCAAAAAAAAAAATAAAAAATTGTATTAAAAATAAGCGCGAATTAAAATTTATTGCTAATTGTGAGTGTAAATATAGAAAGCATTATTCATGTGGGTACCTGCGACTTTTAGAATCAATAAATTACAAAAATTACTCTCCCTTTTATCAAATTTTAAAAATCATCGTCATAAAAATATGAAAAATGTACATAAAAGTAAAATTAAATAATTAATCATGAAGGATATGCCTATCGCAGTATTAAAAACCACGATAGAATTATTGCACGCTGAATTCGCTTGATGCTCCTTCTTCACATTATGCTTTTATTATAATGAAGCACTCTGTAATGGCACGAGGACTAAGCACCAAATGTAATTGTATACCTAAATAGAAATGCAAATCTGTAATTCTCCATTTCCTTAATTCTTGAGCTTCCACTTAGAAATTCAGTCACGATGAGAACGTCAACGGATGGTTCGATGAAGAAATTTTAAATATGCACAAAGCTGTAATTATGACTTCACGTGGCCATTAACCATAAAGTAATCATCCATTAGTTGATTAGTTAATTTAAACTTTACGACCACCCCGTAGCTACCAGATACAATTAATTCAACAACTACAACAACTAAAAAGTCTTATCAAGATTGGGGAAAATGGAAAACCATTACGAGTTCACGTTTCAGTTGCAATTCATTTTTACATCACCGCACCATCAAAAACTAACGATAGCCTAATACATTTTTTTTTTTTGATAACATAGTGCATTACTTTATTAACGTTATTTACGTCCTCGATTTTCGGTGAACATTAAACAAAAGTGGAACAAACACGCACTGATTTCAAAATCAATTTTGTATCGAGTCCGTTAGTTTGGATAGACTACAACAAATAATATTTGATGCGATATCGTAAACCATCAATTTTACATTATCATCTCAATTTAATAATTTTTCATCAGAACTCAATGTGTTCGTTGAAATCGGAGTCGACCATAGGTAAATTAATTCTAAACACACTCCGACGCGTTTTATAAATTTTCCATAAAAATAACTTTGCAACTAATAAATAAATTCACGTCTATAAAGTCTAAGTTGGAATAAAATTCAGTTTAGATAGAAGGAAACTTTTACTGCTGTGTTTGTATTTTCCTCCAATTTATCATTTTTGACACTTTGAATTGTTATCATAACTAACAAACCGAGAAAAGTCAAGTTAAAATAATTTAAACTTTTAAATGCTGCAAATGCTCGCTCCGCAGTTTTCCGGAGTTCGCATCAAACCACCCCAAGTTTGAGTTCCAGAAAAGTTTCCAAATGAGTAGGAGGTTTACTTTGAAAGTGATCGATTTAAAATGTTGATTGAACAACTTACGAAAGTTTGTTTCCAAGTTTTCGTACTTCGAGTGCTACTTGAAATTTGCTTTACTGACATAAAAAGCAAAATGTAACGAAATACCTAACATGGTTTTTAAACTAAAAACTTACTTGGGGAGTAGTGTGGTTTAACTACTACGATGTAATAATAATAGAAGTAATGAAAATCCATTTATTAATTTTAATTGACTAAGTTGGTAAATTTCCTATCATGTTACACGTAAAACATTAAAGTTTTATAACAAGATAAGGGAACTCTTCACAATTTAGCATGAAAACTTCAAGTTTTAACTTAATTAAAAAGAAATAACTCAGGCTTTTTATACATTTTTTCTCAGTTTGAAACCGTCATAAGTTTCTTTCAAGTTTTCTCTACCTTCAACCAAATATTTGAAATAAAACCTTTTGAAATTACAATTTAAAAATTAAATTGGAATTTTCACTTTTAAAATGCCGTCCGATGCCACATGGTTCCCATAGTGATAAAAAATGATAATTTTTGTTGTTATATGAAAGCAGCGTTAATCTGTGATCAAAACCTATGTTTGAGATGATGTTTATGTGATCGTATATTTGAATGGTTTACTTAAATCTCTTTGATGTCAATGAAACGTCACAGGTAATTAATCTTTGTTAATGTGTCTTGGCAAGACGACTTAAATTACAATTATTACTGTTTACATTATTCTCGTAAGTGATATTATTTCAGCTCCTCATGTACTATTCAACTCCTTAACGTCTCATTAACTGTTTTAATCCGGTTACGAAGTGTACACTTCCAAAGCGCACTTGCTTAGATTTCTGACAGTGCTACCCATTTTTGCTGCAAGTAATCTAGTTATTAAATCTCATAATAGCTTTAACCAGTTTACAAAGTATTTTTAAGAATTGCTATCAATTACTGATTAATCATCTACATCGTTAAAGTGCTTATCAAACCATTTCATGTCCTTCCTTTCAATTCACTTCTTTCCAATTCTTGGTCTCATCGTTTCCTTGACAATATTCACCTTATTTTCAATATTCGTGCACAAATAAGCAGAAGATCGTAAAAACAAATTTTACATAATATTAACCCTGCGAGCGATCTATGGATATTTTAAGAAACAGTAAACTTTTAGGTACCTTGACATTTTAAATGGATTAATATTTAGACATTTAGGGCTGTAACTAGGACGTGATGAAAGTGTCGTAGGTCACTGGCGCACAGATTTAAAGCAAAAGAAAGCTAGGGGGCTTAGCTACCGTAGAAAATATAAAAAACAATAAGGGTGCGTTCCACTTAAAGGCCACGACGACCACGGTCGATCGTCAGTCCAATCAAATAACCGCGTTCGATTTTTAGTCCAATCAAAAAACCATAGGACCACGCCGCGGTCGCCCATGGGCTTAAGTGGACCGCACTGTAAAAAATTAGATAAAATTAAGCATCATGTAGTTGATGTTGCTGAAAAAATTTTGAGCTGTCCTGGACAGCACAAGTAAGCAATAAAAAAACCGGAAGATCTGAGGGTATGAAATGAAAGTTATCTCTTTACTTTCTTACATTTGTAGACCAGGGTCGATAATTTTTGAGACAAAAAAAAATTATAGTAGGATGAAACCCATTGGAAAAGGTAGAGAATATAACAAAAATAAATGGAAAAATAAATTACGGGCGATCTGAAGTCGAGAAGGGGGAGGGGGTGAGTTTTTAAGAGTAAGAAACGGTTTATCTCAATTTCCGGCAAAACTGCAAGTCCTATAAAAAAAAGTTAAATGGTAAAGTTGTAGGTAATAAAAAGATCTACAACTTATGTATTAACACTTTTTTCACATAACCTCAACATTTATGTGAAAAATTCAAATAACCGAGTTTTTGGTTTTTGATTTTTATCTTTTGCAAAAAAATTTATTTTTTTACGAATTTTGGTGAAAACGTACCTTTGTATGTGCCAAAAATACGGTAATTTTTTTGATTTAAAATATTCATTTTTTCACCTTATTTTGACTTAATATCGAAAAAGCACCCTAATTTTAATAAAAAATTCTCACATCAAAATATCTGATTTTTTAAAAAAGTTGGAGTGTTTTTTGTTTGTTGAAATCTCTACTTTCTGATGGTATAAAAAAATACATTACTATGGTAAATGTACTCAGAAAATGCAAATAATGAAAACAACTCGAATCCGAAATTTTTTTTTTAATCATTATGCACCTACAATTTTGAGCTATTTGTTACAATTTACACTTTAATTACTCGAAAAACGTAAGATTTCATGTTATACATGGTAAATAAAAAATTACAAATATCCATAAAACATAAATATTAAAAAAAAATGCGAAAATAGGAGTTCTAAATATTAAAGATATGATTTTCAGATTCAAGTTGTTTTCATTATTTGCATTTTCTGAGAACATTTACCATAGTAATGTATATTTTTTTATACCATCAGAAAGTAGAGATTTCAACAAACAAAAAACACACCAACTTTTTTAAAAAAGCAGATATTTTGACGTGAGAATTTTCGATTGAAAATTAGGGTGCTTTTTCGATATTAAGTCAAAATAAGGTGAAAAAATGAATATTTTAAATCAAAAAAATTACCGTATTTTTGGGACACACAAAGGTAAGTTTTCACCAAATTTTGTAAAAAAATAAATTTTTTTGCAAAAGATAAAAATCAAAAACCAAAAACTCGGTTATTTGAATTTTTTACATAAATTTTGAGGTTATGTGAAAAAAGTGTTAATACAAAAGTTGTAGATCTTTTTATTACCTACAACTTTACCATTTAACTTTTTTTCATAGGACTTGCAGTTTTGCCGGAAATCGAGATAAACCGTTTTTTACCCTTAAAAACTCACCCCCTCTCCCTTTCCGACCTCAGATCGCCCGTAATTTATTTTTTCTTTCATTTTTGTTATATTCTCTACCTTTTCCAA
This sequence comes from Rhagonycha fulva, assembly GCA_905340355.1. Lineage (NCBI taxonomy): Eukaryota > Metazoa > Arthropoda > Insecta > Coleoptera > Cantharidae > Rhagonycha > Rhagonycha fulva. Next base: position 46,951,542 of record HG996556.1, read on the forward strand.
TGGGTTTTATCCTACTGTAATTTTTTTTTACTTTTTACCATTTTTAAAGGTAAAAGCACTGGACTATTGGGGGCACTCCAATTTAAAAACAATTATTAAAAGTTTGATAAACTTATGTACACGCGTCGCTTATGTTTCCGAGAAACCTCCCCTTTCTTTCTTCTGTTTTAGAACTTTTAGAAATACTCTTTTAAGAGAGTACTTTCAATAGAAAATAATCAAAAACCGGGGGGTCTGGGGGGTAATTAAGAAAATTATGTTTTATCAAGAATTAAATTTGCGTCTTATAAATTTTAAAAAATCATCTTGTTACTTTCTTATGCTGGGGGGTATTCCATACCCCCCAGACCCCCCGGTTTCACAACAGTTTCTTTACATTTTAAGAGATTTAGCAGCTTTGTAGGGTCTTTATTAAACTGTCCAGAAAGTGTTATTTTCTCAAACTTTCAATTACTATTTTTCCTAACTATTTTGTCAATAGTAGATAAAGCTGAAGTACTAGCAGCGATAGCGATTTCAATTGGCAAGGTATAACACAAGCCAAAATAAAACAAACTTGAATTCAACAATTATGAATTTTACCCTGATCCTATTCCTTAGATTTTTGTATCCTTTGCAGGAATTTGAGTTTTGTGAATAAAATTTATTATACATTTAGTACTGTCTAATACATTTTTGGTTTGTGTACAAAAATTATGATATTTGAATTTTTCTTTGCGAATCTAAAAAATTGTTATCTGGAACAACACAAACATTGTGGAGCCTTCCGATTCAAAATTAAATAATTTGGATTTAAAAAGTAATTCTATATTTACATATTAAGTAAGTCACTAACTGACAAAAAACCAAAGCCAAAAATTAAAGAAAAAAGAAACTTAATGAGTGAGCGCGGTTACTTGGTGTAAGAAAATATAAATGAACCCACCCCTTATAAATAAATAATTTGAAACATATCGGGATATAGACATAATAATTCTTCCACACCCTTAGTACTCTCTTGAGTTTCCTATTTCCAGTTCTCTGTTAACTCTCCGTCTTTGTTTCATTGCTCTAACTGCTTCCTGATTTGTTATTTTTGTAAAGAAAAACTTAAATTTGAGCTTAATCATTTAGTCTAGTCTTTTTATTGCTTCCTAAGCTTCATAAAGCACACCTCAGAGAATGAAAACTGATTTGGTCCCATCGAGATATACCCTTCATTTACACACATACTAAAACCTTCTCTGGATGTGCTTTGAGCCTTTTCATTCCGCTTCGTCGATTATCACGAGTTACAAATGTTTTGTATTATAATAACAACACATATAATATTACAATCCATTGTATGCAATGTGGGTTATTAAAGTAAACTGTTGCCAAAATTATGTTCTACACGAACGCACAACCTCTTGTCGATATTATAAATTATAACGAAAACATGCTAAAGTTAGTACTTGACATGCATATAAAACATTAGATTAAGTGGTTTGCAGGAGAAACGTACGGTGGATGTTCATCTAAAGCACGTAACCTCATCAGCAAACAACGAAAATATTAAACATTGATTAAAACATTAAGCAGTTTATTGGTATTTAAATAATAAAACGTTTCTATAAAATCTAACAACATACAGGGTGTTCATATCGTAACGTGACGCAATTCACGATTCCGATTGGCCAAATGCAGTTCTTGTTTCGTATTGAGCCAATTAGAATCATAGAATCGTATTACTCGATAGAGAGAGAAGATATAAAAAAAACTAATGAAAACTAAAAGAAAAGAAGGAATAAATTGGAAAGAAAGTTTATGGTGTGGTAAATTTACAACAAAAATGTTTTTAATAAATCTACTGTGAAATAACTGCCCACATTGTCAGCACCAAATGTTTAGACAATATTTTATTTTTCTGATAATGCAGCCATCTCCTTAAGGATTTCTTGTGTTCCTTTGAGAATTCACGCGTATTCGTTAAAACTAAATTTATTAACTTCAGCACTAAAATACATTATCGACAATTTTTTCAAGAATCCGAGATAAATGTGGCCATTGCATCTGGTTAAAAATTAAACTGTTGATTAATTACGTTTCAGAATTTTTTCCTCTAGACGCACATTACGAAATTTGTTCAGAAAGCACACAAAACGTAACAAAAAAGCAGACCGTCTGTATTGTGCCTCATAAATTGGAACCAATCCAAGTACCGCTTTTCAAGACGTTGCTGCAACCACTTATTGGAAGGGCTCCAATGTTTATGTTTTCGGATACTGATACTCAGAAGTAAATGACCGACTGCGATCTGGCCAAACTTTGTTTACCCTTCCTTTATGAAAACATAATAAACAAATCTTACCTTAGAAAATGTTTCCAAAAATAGATTTGCACGTTTCGCCAAAACAACATTTCCTGTTTAAAAGCAGTCGCGAGTTAATACAAACTAAACTTTTATTAACGATCAGCCAAGCATTTTATATTTACTTTCGATTATGTGATTACACTTTGGTGGATTCGAAGGTAAAAGTGATACATAATTTTATGCCATTCGCGGAACTAACTGAACGGAACGCAAAGTAAACGAGTAGCCAAATGCGAAAAATTATGATATTAAAATTAGGATGCCTTGCTTCCCGAGTGGAAATTTTTTACAAAAACTGTAATTTATAAGCGCATCCTGTGCAATAACACCAAGGGTAGTAATTTATTTACATGCAACCCATGCATCTGAACGAAAAGTTATATTGTAACCCGTTCAAGAGGCTATTTCATAGCCTCGCAAGCCAACAAATTAATAAATTAGCAAATTTTGAGGTTAATAAGAAAGCTTGCCCAAAGTTTCGTCCAGATTAATAAAGAAATTCGACCTGTGCATTTGAACAATACATAAGAAAGTCTCCGTTCGCCGTTGACACGCTTTTGACGTAATTCAAAGAATTAGTTTGAACTTCACCGTTGTTTATTATGAATAAATATTTTTAAATTTAATAAATAAAACAAACACACTGACAATGCATATTTTAGACCACACCAAAATTTCTATAATTATTGTGATATAATCGCTATAACCTTGCTTATCCATAAGGAAATTCATCGTCCCTAATGATTTATTAGCATCATTAAACATCAAGTATAATTTGTCAAGGCACTGTTCAGCACGTTCAATTCGGGATAAACCAGCAAGACTATATTAAAAGACCGCAGGACTGACGACGCCCCGGAATGCAAATGAAAAAGGATCGAAGTAAACAGAAATTCAAAACATTTCCAATATGATTATGAATTACCCACGTTAAACATTAGGTCCCCTATCTAGTTAAAAATGGACGTTTAAACATTTTTTGTTGCATCAAATCTTTAATTTGGATACAAGGCAACTGAAAGATTGAAAATGATTTTTGGGCTTCCAGTCAAAACCGTTAAGTTACTCGAATTAAGCAATTAGATTCAGTAAGACGCTAATTATCCACTAAATGTAATATTTATCAAACGTCTAGACAATTTTGAAACATGGAGCAAGTGAATAAGTAAATTATTCATATCAACACCTGAAACGTGACTTAGATACCTAAATTCCGAAGAGAATAACCCTTTGAGAAGTCTTGTAACTTTCAGTTGTAACTTAATAATACCAATTATGTAGTACCCCAAACTCAAAAATTTGATTAACAAAATCCTGTAGTAGGTACAAAATAAAATGTTACCACAACGTGGAACAATAATGAAAGAAAATTGGACAGATAGTAAAAGTTAAAGAATGCTTGGAGTCAATGAACATAATAAATTAAAAATTGGAAGTGGGCCAAAATTGTGCCAAGGTACCGATTTTTGCGTTTACGAGTTGGCGACGTTTAGGTAGATACGGAAATTGCGTCACGATTACAGTACGCTCTTTCTCATTATTAATGTCGACAAACTTTGCATGCTTATTTGAATTATGTACTACCACCTACAAATATTAATTAAACTTAATGTTTAGAACTTTCATGTAGTCAGCTACCCGAAAATGCTATAAATAACGGAAATTTATACTAACGCAATATCTATCTCGACGACGACGACGCCGACGGTTGTTAAACTGATAACGATATCCTTATACTGCAAAAATGTTGCTACCTGCCTATGACAAATTTAAAACAATTGGATTGATGTTTCGGAATTTGCCGATAATGAGCAAGGAATCGAGCCACCGAGTTAAGGGAATGGATGGAGAGAAGAAGTTTGATTCAAAAGTAACTTAAGAACCCTTCACACGTTCCTGTTTGAACACAAAAAATCACTCGGCAAGCAATTCAAGAACACAAAATGGGAAATTAATTTCGGATTAATTTGCATTTTAGATGATCCTTGATCGTAAAAATATCAATTTTTATAAATGTAAAATAACAAACAAGACAAAAAAAGTAAACATGAAAGATATCAGGAAATATGAAAACAAACTGAAGCTTTTAGGAAACAAAACATTTACAAAAAATATAATGATTAATTTAAAAGCAAAGACCGCAGAGGTCAGCATCCTATAAATAAACAAATAATGCCAATATAATATAAATAAAAATAAAAACTAAAAGCTTTATCAAAAAAATATTGATTTCTTATGCACAAAAAAACAAAATACGATGGTAAAGTAGCTATTGCAGTTCATAAATACTTAGGTGTGATTTTCCATATCTGTTGATCAAGTGAACTCTTAACCATAGCAGCTATTTGGTGACCAGTTGCCAGCTTCTACAAATATTTAGTTGATAGTCAGACCAAATGATAAACTGTCTGACAACTCCTAATAACAGCTGTACACTACAACTTGTAATAGCAGCTAACTATTACAGTCGGTAAGAAAGTACGATCCTAAAATAGCAATTTTACGATTGAAAGAAACCCCGATGATTTCTGAAAAAGGATATATTAAATAAGAGAATTAGATACGGACGAGGGTCTTAAAAGCAATAGTTTTTTTCAAAATCGAATTTAAAAAGTTCGATTTTCACAGCAAATTTTACACAAAGTCGCTCGTGATTGGTTGATTCTGGCATTCTGTGATCGGTCCGTGTGGAGTAATGCATAAGAGTGTTGCACTTTAACGATGGGTTATTACTTTTTCGCATGGATCCTCTTCGTGCTTCGAGCCATTTTGATGAAAACTACACTCATTATAAATATACCCATAAGTCCGTGGGTTAAGGAAAAAGGTGAATCTTTGAGAGGTGAAATCCGTTTTTCCGTGGATTCTACAAGAACAGTGGTTGTGCAAGGAAAAATTGACTGAAAGCACTCCTCGCTACGCTCGAGCGCTTTCAGCCATTTTTCCGGCACATTTACTATTGAAAGCCATGATTTTCGCTCAAAGTGCACTGTTGAAGCATCCCAATGCAAGTGTCGCTCCGCTCATCGCCTCTCTGCGCAAAGCTTAGACTAGTTTAATCCACACGGACCGACGACAGAATGCCTGAATTCATCAATCCCGAGCGACTTTGCTTGAAATTTGCTATGAAAATCGTGCTTTTTAAATTCGATTTTTAAAAAACTAGTGGTTTTAAAGCCTTCGTCCGTATCTAATTCTTTTATTTAATATATCCTTTTCCAGAATTCATCGAGGTCTCAATCGTAAAATTGCTATTTTAGGATCGCACTTTCTTACCTACAATCTAACCATTTATTAGTTGGTTAATAGTTTCTAATAGCAGCTACCTTGCAGTGTACTAAATTATCCAGCTGACAGCTAGCCGACAGCTTCTACTAACAGCATTAAGTTATGACTAGCTGGCAGTTAGTTTACGTAAATAGAAATCAAAGTTAGGCAAGTTCTTATTATAAAGAATATCGTAGATGAATTGGTTCCTTCATTATAAAGTTAAAAAAGTTTACGGGCCTTTGATTGGTTGTACAGTAATCTAGTTCTAACCAATCATTCCCTTAAAAAGTTATCCTATCGGCTGGCCGATAAGAAGTGAGTTAAGAATTAAGAATTGGTTAAGACTTAAGCATTAGGTGTAAATGTTTGAATATAAACTATGACACGAGTTTCGCTCTTATACAAGTTTCTCAGATAGTTATAACATAAAAAATTTATTATATTAATTTTTGTGGAAAAACTAACAAAAGAAATTTTTAAATAAAAAAACTTACGACCAACTATGTAACCAAATTTGACAAACATAAGAACTTTGTAAAAAAAAACTTGTCTGTCTATCTCTCCGTAACGTTCTGTCGTTTATTATTATTATTAATTTACTACCTACTCAAAAAAATGTTACGCTTTACGCTAAATAATACATCGTAAGCACATTAAGGTAAAATCCAGGCAAAGTTTGTGTAGGTTGCGGTGTCAAAACCTTACAATTCGATTTTAATAAATCATCTTATTTAAACTATTAGTGAAAAGACAAAACAAAAAACAAATTCATGTGAAAGCCAATTATAAGGGTTTGGTAAAATAAGTTAGTATAATTTGAGTTCACCTTGTGACCTATCAAAGTATAAGCTCCTTATAATTTAATTTCTTCTTCGACGGCGTTTGTGCCTTCCGGAATATCCATTTAAAAGTGGATTATTCCTTATGTTTCTTTCAAGTCACTTTTTTACTTCTAATTTCACCACAGCGTGTGAATGTCCATTAGAAGGCCAAGCTAAGAAATTCTGTCAAATCCGCGATTTCGTTCTAGCTATCATTGGCGTACTAGTCTTAAGTGTTTGTTGGTTTCAACCCTTTAGTGTAGGACACAGTGTGTAAAATGTGTACGGTATGGGAAAATAAGCTACCCTACTATTATGAAAAACAGTACTTAATTTTACTATATTTTAATTTTTTTCCCCATTTTCAAGAATCGAAAAAAATCGTCCCCTCCCCCGAACCCCCTACTTGCACCAATGATTGACGTCAGTTACTGTCAAAACTAGGTTACCTGTTCCAAGATTTCTTGATAAATAATTATTCCATGCCTTTTTAAACTTTGGAACTGACAAAATCTTCGCACTTCAAGATCATAGTGTTTTTACACTTGCATACTCAGAAAATTGTGCTGTAATCCATAAATAAAAATAAGGATTGCCATTTAAAATTATTTGCGATGCCGTCACAGCTCAAAAAAAAGTGGCATTTAAAAAAATTAAGTTGATGTGTCCCGTGAGTTATAGCGTACTAAAGTTCTCCCGACTTAATCAACATAATTTCGACCTATCTGGAAGACAAAATATTGATAGTTGAAGAATAACCGTGGCAGAGCGACATCAAGGTTACCAGTGGAGTATCACAAGATTTAGTCCTAGGCCCCCCGATTTAGAATATTACTACACATGCTATCAAAGGACAGAATCCGTTGACTTAGCAAACAATGTGCCCTTGGTAGTTGAGGCAAAAATGGAAGTGGAGCTTATGGAAAAAGTTGATGAGGCAATTAACAACATTTGCGAGTGTTTGGAGAGTATAGGGGCATCGGACAAAGAAACATATAGAGATATTCTGATCGAGGTCCAGAGGAAGAGAGTCGTTAGGGTCTGTAAAGCATACAGAACTGCCTCCACGAATGCACTGCTACTCGTGGCATCACAGCCACCTATATATCTCACGGCGCCGCTAAAACACGCAGAACACCTAGATGGAACCAAAGAAACCTCAGTTCAATAAAGGGCAGAGATGATGAAGAGGTAGCAGACCCCGAGGGACAGCACAAAGCGTTGTGGCAATGATCGAGTTTCATAAACTGCACACGCCAACGTGCATTTACCGTGGAGAAGAGAATGAATGACACAGAACACACAATCTATTTATTCATGCATGAAGTGGTCAAAAAAACGAACAGATCTGGACAGAAACCTGAGTTTACTACATTAAACTCAAAAAATATGGTTCAAACAGAATCAAACGCTGATCAGAAGAACAAAGGACAAGGAAACTTTTAAGATTTTTGTAAAACAATCAAAGCGCGACTGTAAAATGTGAAGAAGAGGATGTAAATCCTTTTGAGATCTTATCATCCATATGTAAGAAAGCAGCAAGACGGTTTTCAAAAATTGATAACAATACAAATTTGATTCTTGTAAAGTTGCTTTGTTGTTTACTTGTGGTTGGGGGTATTCCATACCCCCAAACCCCCGGATTAACTTATCAGGAAAATATTGTACTAGCTCAGTAGCTAGAGCAAAAAAAGTAGTTTACTTCTGAATAATTTAGGAAGTTTTAATACTTGGTAAATTTGTTAATTTACATAGGTACATTATCAGTTGCCATTTTACCGTCGGCAAGATGGCGACAAAAATAAGTATTTTGAAATTATATCGCTTTTGGTGCATACCACGATATAAATCAGGGGTGGGCAAACTTCTTAGCTGAAGGGCCACATAATAAATTTAAATTGGGAAGAGGGCCGCACAAACAAAAAAAAATTTTCATAATTTACTCAACACAAAAATGATTATGTTTATAATACAATATATTATTAAAAAACATGAGAAAAATATTATATGTGCCAGTCTCATCACATAAAATTTATAATAATTTTCTTCTATGTATTTGTCGCGGGCCGCACAAAATACCTTGGCGGGCCGCATGCGGCCCGCGGGCCGTAGTTTGCCCACCCCTGATATAAATAGTTGAATTAACAAAGGAAAAAAAAGAATTTAATTCTCCACAAATTATGTTATATTAAATTTTAACAATAAGTTAAGACTTTCGGTGTAAAAATCGATTGCAGTAGAACCGGAGCTATTCCGCCTGATGCAGGCAATTTTTTTTTTGAAAATAGCGTTAAGTCATTGATGGAATGTTTTTTTTCAATTACAGTTATGTAACTGTGGTTAAAAATTTACGTCGGGTGTCCTACCTTAGACCCAAACATACGAGATTAAAATGAAAATGGTTTCAATAAAAAAAGCGTCCACTATATTGGTATTCCTCCATAAACTAAAACGGCCGTTTTAATAATAATTTTAAAATATAATCCTAAAAATTTTTATCTCAAAAATAATAATTATAAATCAAGATTTACCATTAAAATCCCCGCAGTGCTGTATTAAAATTTTGTAACTATAATTTTGAATACTCGTAGAAAAAAAAAACATTTACATAAAAATAATTATACGTTGAGAAAGGTTCGTAGGAACTCGTTTCAATTGACAGAAAAGACGTGGAAATTTATACGTGAAAATGCAATTACGGCAGTCAAGAAAACTCATTAAATTTTCCTTATGTTTTATAGGAGGTACCTTTGAAAGCTGAAAGGTCCAGAACTTAATCGACTAGCATTTTACGTTTAGGTTTCATTTAAGGCAGAGAAATTAAATATAGCGAAGACTGAAACAGTGACGTATTGAATTAATCAATTTCTGTAAAAGAAATTACCGTCGGAAAATTTAATTCGAATCGAAAATAAATGAAACCCGTCGTAAATAAATAAACAATGCCGAAAAGCTTCTCGATTTCAAAATGTACCGAACAATAATATGATGGATTACGCTAAATAATACAAATAAAACAGCTCTGAGAGGAAACTCTTGTCTCAAAAAAGTAACAAGTTTATAAAATTTAAACAACTTTTAGCTATGTACACTGGGTGACGATGCTATCACAAAAATGAACTGTCGAAATAGATAAAAAGTAAAATGTAAGTTAGGTGGTGGATATTTTCGAACAGAATTAGCATGACGAATTAATTAATTTTTAATTTTTCCAAAGGGTGATAGTAAATCTTCCCCTACGTGTCATCATCAGCCCATGCAATGAAGTTGGCAGCTATCCAGTTAACTTGATTAATAACTAATTTACGGTCCTTATATCGGGATAAGCCTATTCAAGCAATTATTATTTTATAAAGCCGCCAAATTAAGCGATAATTACAACCCACCAGTTTTACATGCATTCTTTATAATTTACAAAACAATTTTAAATTACACAATGTTAACCGTGTAATAGTTGGTAATTTTCTCCATTTGAGTGAGTCCGCTTTCGAATTTTATACTGCTAATTTGCACATAATTTTATAATATTAGTACTTTCGTTCAATGACCATAATCGTAATCTAAAATAGAAATGGAAAAATTGAGTTCCCCACACTAAAAAGTGATCGCACCCCCCGTGTTTACCACAAGTGATAAATTATTAAAAGGATTCGTTTAATTTTTCAGAAAATTCAAACAAACCCGGAAATTTCCGTCTACTTATTTCTAAAATACGAGTAATATGCTTTTCAAAATGTATTTATACCGAAAGATGTTTCAAGAGAGTGAATAAAGTACACGTATAAAATTTCATTTTTATAGAAGTTCGCTTGACCGTTAAAAATATCGAGATCGATTTTGGACAAAATCCTCCGTTGTTAGGACATTTCTCGACAAAATTGTAAGCGCAAAATATAAAAAAGTTCCAAACCATTAAATATGTAAAATGCTGCATTAACTCTAAATATTTCCGTTGTTACACCTGCCAGAGGATTTCAAAGGATTTAGGACGATTGCATGCAGAGTAATTCATTTAAAGAAGTTAAGACAACACTTTTGGCCAAAGTTGTCGCAATTCATCGAGGATTTAATTTAACAGACTGTTAACTTGACGTGAGGTAAGCCTATAAACCTGGTATACTGTCCCAAAGGGTAGGTTCTGCACTGCTGACCACCCTATACGACATCAGGCTGCGCTCCTGCTCCCATATCTTTTAAACCACAACTTTAATCCTCTTCAAATTTATGACGACCTAAATAAATTCAATTACCTTTAATTGTCGATATTGAAAAACCATATTTTCCGAATTGTAAAAGACGCATTATTTATTTTCGACGATTCGTCTTTAGGGACATCAAATGTAAAATTTGGCAGGAAACGTAAATGTTACTTTAAGCCACGGTTGTAAAAAATAAGGACCGATAAAATTGACTCAAAAAACAAAACACCGAATCCTAAAAGGAAATTCGAGTTTCTCCATTCGATATTTTTCTTTTATTGCCCAATTTTGAAACTAAATATTAAACCACAGACTCATTTTTCCAATTATATTCTTACTCGTGCGTGATTCGTGTTCGTGTATTGTAGAAACTATCCGATAATAACTAACTATAGACATCATCCATTTTCGAACAAGAAGCAATGCTTAGGATTTTCCTAAGGAAAATGTTATCGTGATATAAAATAAAGGTTCATTAGAAAGCGTGTTTTCACTAAGCTTTTACAATTTACTACGTTTTATTACTTGAAAACGCGATATCACTGAAATTGAAGGTAGAACTCGAAACGTTGCTCGTTTATTTCAATTCTTTTTTGTCCATTATTACTTACTACTTCTCAATAATTAGTTTCGTTTAGTTTAAAATTTATGAACCGACCCCTCCCGCTGCAGCACAACTTGCAGCAAATTTAGTAAACATTTCTAGCACTGAAAATCCGAACAAAAAATTTTAGTTATGTTTGGTGACAAGTAAAGTACTGAAAAGTTATTAAATGGTTAACAAGAAAACATAAAAAAATTTTAACAAGCTTTTCGTTCAAGGTATACAAAGCGTAAAGCTTCTGGGTATGAAAAGCATAGATATTATAAAGCTTCGAGATTTTTAATTACCAATCATAAAAAAAAATAATTTCCTCTAATCCTATAAACAATACGTCAAAACAAGTTAAATCTACTTTGCGTATAATAAGATCAAAAATAATGTCCCTATTTAAATCTAAATTACCTCCCAACTTGAAAATTTTCTCCTTTTTATTGATTTCGTAATTCTATTTATTTAGCGCGTACCCATGTCGATTTCGTAAGCACTACGAAGATAATTAATTTTAGCATTCGCCTTTGAAAAATCTGTTTAGCTTAGAATTGTCACTTCAGCTGAATTCACTAATTGATACGGTTATTAAGATTTGAGTTAACAACATCGGTACAATTTTTTGGGCTCACCGTTCCCACTTTCGTCCACTCTAGATCATAATCTCGCAATTTTTTTTCTGATTTGGGTCAGGTGGAACCAAAACTCCTATAAACTTCTCGATGTCATCTAGATTTATAAGTGTGCGTTCACACTTCTATACACGTCCACACTTTTCAATAAAAATGGCTGCAACCACCTCAACAGTTCATCACCTCGTCCCACGTAACTGCGACTGTCTGAAAGGCTAGCACTCACTGCAATAAAGACCGATTTCGTGTTAAATGGTTTTCACTGTGGTTTTTGGGCTACCCTTTTATCAATTTAATAATGATGGTTTAGCAAGACTGCGGTTCGTTTACTTTCAATATATTTTTTTCCATTACAAATAAAACTACAATTGGAACAATAAACTTCAAAATAAATTGGCTAGATAAGACGTATTTTGCCAGATACTTTAAGACTTAAAATAATTGTTTCATTTTGTTGTTCGAAACAATAAAATAAATTTAAAAACGCAATACAAGGAAAAATATCTACCAAAGCGACTCCAGCGACTATATTATTATACTAGAAAATCATATAACATTATATGTTCCAGTTTATGTACAATAAAAAGTTCAATTTATATTCAAAATCACTGAAAGTGTTTTCAGCTGCTTCGATTGGATTGTGATTTTGAAACGAAAGAAAACAAAAGAAAATTATTTATTTCTTACCCCATAAGGATAAACTTATTATAAAAAAAATACCAGCCAGGTTTCATTCACTTTCTTGATTTTTTCCCAACTCACTTTCAAATGCAAGTCAAGTAAAAATAATTTTTCGTACAGCATAATTGACGCCTGTTTATTTTTCTTTATGTGTATAATTGGTTAATGAAAGGTTTTTGTTAAAAACATACAAAACAAAACAAAAGAAAATGCTGCCTTTGAAAGGAAATGAAATAAAAACCATTAATTACACTGAAAGCGTAAAATTAAAATGTACAAACATGACAAAAAATACGTTTGATATGTTTTATACTTCAAATCTTGTTATTGTTAGGTAAAAAAACAAGTTATTTGAAGATTACCTTATCAAAAATGAAGACTACGATTTTAATATATTGACAGCCAGGACTATCGTCAACCCTTTCCTTCATATAATCCTAGCATTTCTCTTGTGTTATCAACGTGTTTTGGTGTGTTGCTATGATTCATTATATTATTCTCTCTTGAAATACAATGCGTGACCTTTTCAAAAATTGCTTTTGGTTGCAGGTAATTAGAAAGGCCGCTAAAATACAAATTTTACGATTGAAATCTCGATGAATTCTGAAAGAGTATATATTAAATAAGAGAATTAGCTACGACAGAATGCCTTAAATGCACCTGTTTTTTCAAAAATCGAATTTGAAAACTTCGATTTTCACAGTAAATTTTAAAGTAAAGTCGCTCGTGATTGGTGAATCAATTCATTCTGTTCACTCTCCGGTCGGTACGTGCACCGAGATATGGTCTTAGCTTTGCGCAGAGTGGGAGCGACACTTGCATTGCGATGCAGTAACAGTGCACTCCGAACGAAAATCATGGTTTTCAACCCTAAATGTGCGGGAAAAATGGCTTAAAGCGCCCGAGCGCAGCGAGGGGTGCTTTAAGTCGATTTTTCTTCGCACAACTACCCTGCGTTAAAAATCCACTCTCACGAGTTTCACCTCTCAAAGATCCACCATTTCCTTGACCCACGGGCCTAGGGATATTTTTAAATTAGTTGTCATTTTGATCAAAATCGCCCTCGCACGAGTCGGACCCACGCGCAAAAGTAACTACCGTTCGTTAAATTTAAGTAACCCTTTTCTGAAGTAATTTTTAAATAATTTTAAAGTTTTAAATTAAAATTTTTAATTAATAAAAAAGGAGAACGCAATCCTACCGTAGCGTAAGAGTTACTGACGAACTTGTCAACAGCTACACTCTTATGTATAGGAGCGCACGTACCTCGAACGAACGAACTTGACGGACACCGTCATTTCGGCGATTCCAGTACGGCACCGTCATTTCGGCGATTGTGATTCGGCGACAGGCAATTCGGCGACCCGATATTCGGCTCTGTTAGTTTCGGCGATTCCAATTCGGCGACAGTAAATTCGACTACGTCGATTCGGCGACAGTAAATTCGACAACGTCGAATCGGCGACGGGAGATATACTTTTGGTTTATTTAATTTATTCTTCCAAATTAAGACGAATTCAAAAAACTTTCAACACAGAATACGAATGTAGCCGGACATGCACCTCCTAAAAAAGGCCGCGGTACCAAGCGGCTGATTCTCGAATTTTGGCAAAGGTAACCAATTATAATTCTACTAGTTCAACAGCCCGTCCAAGGACGGGTAGCTAGCCGGTGGATCTCTATTTTAGCGGTATTAATTAAAAAAAAAAATGGTTTTCAAACACCACCACTAACATAAGCTCGACCGATGGATTTCTTGTTTTACAATCTTCATTAAAAAAAATAAATCCCTAATACTGACAATTTTAATTGTTTACGTTCAAACGTCTTCAACGTTGGAAACTCGTTTTGTGTGTAACTCGATCCCAAGGGAGTAGATTTTAAGTTGCTAAAAACCAACGACAACAACCAATCCGAGTGCGTTGTGTGTCTTAAAAATATGACACGCTTAAGAAGTTGTATGTGCTGCCCGTCTATTATTGTGAAATACATTTATTGAAAATGTAAAAGTCGAATATTAAATTTTCTTAATGGATAATCTTTGGATTAACCGAGATAAAATTTATATACAGGGTGGCCCTTTGAAAACGAAACAGACCTGTCCAAGCGTTTTTTCTTCTTTTATTCTTAAATGTCTTGAAATATCGGATTTATTTCGGATTTTTGCAGCTTCAATTTTTTGTTGAATAATTGATAAAACTTTAAAAAAATTATAGAACTGAATTCAGGGAAGCAAGACCTTTCAAATGAGGTGTTACTTGCTATATCATCCCTATTATCATTTTAGGGGTTGTCATCGCAACTCAAAGGGATGAAACAATACGGAAGTAACATTAGTCGCAAAAGTTGTCCCCCTCAATGATAAAATTGACGTGTTTTTGTATTTCTTAAGAAAAAAATTCTGCTGGCCACAATCCCGTCTGTTTCGTTTTCAAAGAGCGACCCTGCATAAGTACCCCAGTTGAAACTTACTTTGTATGCAACTCGATGCCAGGAGAGGTGATTTTAAATTGGTAAAAAATTGGATCATTTAATTAATATAGCTGGTTCAACCGCGGCAGGCCCGTAGCTAGGATTTAATTTGGGGGGGAGGGCACTTAAAAAATTTAAATTTTTGGTGGTTCTCCTTCCGAGAATTTTTATTATTTAAACAAATTTTCCTTTACTTTAAAAAAAATTTTTCTGAACATTTCGGGAGGGGGGGGGCACGTGCCCCAAGGTGCTTTCCTCCTGGCTACGGGCCTGAACCGCCTGAAATCACAATTGAAAAGACAACAACCAATGAGAGTGAAAAATGACACGCTGGAGCAGCAGCAGCAGCGTGCTGGTCTTTTATATATGTGATTAGTATTATAGAATATCATAGCCACAGCAGTGGAGTGATGTGATCGCTGGTTGAGTATAGAGCGGAAATTCTGGGTTCAAATCGCGGATTGCACAGAATTTTTTGGCTTAGCCTTCCGGTGAGTATCCACACTCTGTGGTGATCCCTGACATTTGTGTCGACGTCATTGTCGTTGATACGGCTGCGTCACACACGAGAGTTTACAAGACAGGTTAGGTAGGCAAGGAATGAAGCCAAAGGCTTTCTAGGCCTGTAGAGCTATCATACGTATTGTCGTGAAACGACTTTAAAAAATCATTGTTTTTAGTAGAATTGACGTAGTCGAATTTTCTGTCGCCGAAATGCCGGTGCCGAATTGGAATCGCCGAAACTAACATAGCCGAACATCGGGTCGCCGAATTGACCGTCGCCGTATATACGGTGCCGAATCGCTTTCGCCGAACTGCGGTCGCCGAAACGACGTGTACCGCGAACTTGATTAACCAATCACGAGCGTTTAACCTTCGAAAATCAACCTTTTTTAAATTCGATTTTTGAAAAAATAGGTGCATTTAAGGCATTCCGTCATAGCTAATTCTCTTATTTAATATATACTCTTTCAGAATTCATCGAGGTTTCAATCGTAAAATTTGTATTTTCGCGGCCTTTCTAGCTACCTTTCCCCGGACACCGTCATTTCGGCGATTCCAGTTCGGCACCGTCATTTCAGCGATTCTGATTCGGCGACAGGCAATTCGGCGACCCGATATTCGGCTCTGTTCGTTTTGGCGATTCCAATTCGGCACCGGAATTTCGGCGATTCCGATTCGGCGACAGTAAATTCGACTACGTCGATTCGGCGACGGGAGATATACTTTTAGTTTATTCAATTTATTCTTCCAAATTTAATAGTAAAAGTAATTTGTTAAAAAGATACAGTGCCGATGTAGATTTTCCATTGCGCGCAAGAATGGTTACTTCAAGGGTTACTTCGATTGCGTTTGTTCATTGTTCTTGAGAATGACATTTTTCACGCGATTACAAGTTTGGAAAGATATTTACCACCAAAATTTGATCCAATTTTAGAATCGTTTACAAATACATATGTATATTGGACATCTTAGAAATAATGGTATCAGAAATATTTCAATGTTTTCTTCGAATATTTGGTTTGTGTGTATCAACGCACGTTGGATGGAATTGATAGAACTAACAATTACGCTAAAGCTTGTCATCAAAAAAAAATTTATTCTAGCCGGACATGCACCTCCTAAAAAAGGCCGCGGTACGAAGCGGTTGATTCTCGAATTTTGGCGAAGGTAACCTATTATAATTCTATTAATATTACAGTATGTCTTCGCGGTATAGCTTATAATAAATTATAACATGGATTAGAATTTGTTTAATTGCTAAAAAGTAGGTATATGTATAATAATATAATACCTGTGTATGTATGTAAATAAATATTTAATTTAAAAATAAAAAATAATTTTTTTTTAATTTTTTTAATATAAAAATTTTTAATAAATTTTAACACTTAAATAAATTTCCTGTCGCCGAATCGACGTAGTAGAATTTTCTGTCGCCTAATGGGAATCGCTAAAATGCCGGTGCCGAATTGGAATCGCCAAAACTAACAGAGCCGAATATCGGGTCGCCGAATTGACCGTCGCCGAATATACGGTGCCGAATCGCTTTCGCCGAACTGCGGTCGCCGAAACGACGTGTACCGACAATCATGCCATATATAAACTTTCCTATACCTTTTCCAAGGTAAAAGGACTTAGTCCAGCCAACTTGATGAAGCGCCCAGTGTGACATGTACGTACTGTAATGGATGTATCTCCCAATCTAATTTAGATCCCATTCTGAAATTTTCATAGCAAAATTTATAAATGTTAAGCTTTATTTTAAAGTAAAAAAAATTAAAATTAAAATGGTCGAAGTCGGTACACGTCGTTTCGGCGACCGCCTTTTTTAAAATAAAGCTTAACATTTATAAATTTTGCTATGAAAATTTCAGAATGGGATCTAAATTAGATTGGGAGATACATCCATTACAGTACGTACATGTCACACTGGGCGCTTCATCAAGTTGGCTGGACTAAGTCCTTTTACCTTGGAAAAGGTATAGGAAAGTTTATATATGGCATGATTGTTTAGTTAAGTAAGTTAAATATAAATTTCCAAGTTTTCGACCTTGAGGAGGTGTCTCTCGCGCGGCCCTCTTGGTTTGAAGGGGTAGACAATTGCTTTTTCGCTACTATCTTGTTACTGGTACTAGATACGTCGACTAAGGTTATTATAAAAATTGTAGAGCGTGCAATTTTGCATATTTTTTGTCTTATGTATTTTTTTCTAAAATTAATAGTTTTTTGTCAATTTCAAAGTATTAGTGGTATTAAATTGACGAAAACGTTAATTTTCTACTCGTTATAACTCTGAAAGTATTAATTTTACAAAAAAATGTATAAGAAGAAAAATATGCAGAATCGCACGCTCTAGAATTTTTATAATAACCTTAATTAATGTATCTAGTACTGGTAACGAGATAGTAGCAAAAAATGCGATTTTCCACCTCTTCAAACTAAGATGGCGGCGCGAGAGACACCCCCTTAAGGTTGAAAACTTGGAAATTTATATTTAACTTACTTAACTAAACAATCACGCCATATATAAACTTTCCTATACCTTTTCCAAGGTAAAAGTACTTAGTCCAACCAACTTGATGAAGCGCCCAGTGTGACATGTACGTACTGTCATGGATGTATCTCCCAAACCAATTGAGATCCCATTCTGAAATTTTTTTAGCAGAATTTATAAATGTTAAGCTTTATTTTAAAGTAAAAAAAATTAAAATTAAAATGGTAGAAGTTATTAAAAAAATATTTTAAATATTTACTTCCGGTTTAACACTAGAAAACAAATTCAAATTTGAAATCTGATTTAAAAATCAAAAAGGACAGTAAATTTTCAATAGAAAACACTGCATTTATTATTTATTTATAATTTACTTCAATGTGAAAATAAAATTCCAAATAAACCCTTCCGTCAATTACGTGAATCTTTAAGATCTCATATCTTAACAACTAAACCTCAAATAAAAAAAATATTATGTGTACACGTTTATCTCATAGAAGTACAAATATGCCCAATATAAGCAAAATTCACAACCTCACTTTTTTTCATGGTCCGCTTCACGTGAAACGTCCCATGTGTCACATTAAAGCAAGACTGACATAAGTCAAAAATTTAACATGAGTTTAATGGAAGCAAGAAACTTATTGCAAATAAATCTTAAGGTGGCTTCAAAACTAACGTCCACCTGATGGCTTAAAAGTGTCTTGGCTTATTATATTTTATCGCGTGCATATAATGTAATGCATGATATGTATGTGGAGCAGTCTAGGTATGTGGCAAGTCTCGAGAGGAATATAAATTCTAATTCGTTCGAGTCGCTTAATGGCACCAGACAATTTCTACCTCACTTCGACAATCATTCAAATTACACTTAGCAGTAAAAACTGCTAAAAACAAAAAACTGAATCATAGTTTTCAACAATAAAGAAACCGAATTAGATATGTCGTGAAACTAAAGAAAAAGGAAGGAAGCGTTCATGTGTAAATGATCTTAAAATCTGATTTTTTCAGCTACATGAAGCAACAATGGTTTAACACACGTAGTAGGATATAAATTCAATTTTGTGTCCATGTTAAGGATAGCAGTTTAGAAACTTGTTCCGTTATTTTAAAAGTCTCCGAGCTCACATCCACCTCCAAAGGATGCATCGTCGGAATCAAACTTAGATAAATGAAATTGCGAGGTTTTGCTATCTTTTCAGGCAATTAGGATGATAATGAACGAATTGTATAAGTACTACCAACATTACTAACTTCCCGGGCGTGCTAACAAACCGTAAATTAATATTATCTCACTTTTGTCATTTGCTCTAATAAAATAAAAAGGTGTTGACTACATAGATCTTCCTAATTGAAAATGTTTTGTTAACTTAGCGATACGTATCTCACCCCTATTACGACGTACGAGGGCAAATCAGATATGTTCTTTTAAAAACGAGTTTTAATTTTCCAGAGGTTGGTTTCTTGTGGGAAAAGAATCCGATTTAGTGACGTTGGTATTTTATTTTCCTAACGTTTTCACTTCGGTCTGTACCCTGGTATATTGTACGGTTTATGTACTGCTTAATAAATTGTAAAAGATTTATTAAGGAAATAAGACTTCAGTAGAGCCACCATCCGCTTTTTAATGGATGAACGCATTGTGAACTTGTATCGGAAAATTTATCGCATGAATAAACACAACAAAGGATTAAAATCGAGGTGCAAAAACCCTTCTCTAAAAAAACTGCGGTTTATTATTAATTAAACGTCTGCTCTACACTACACCTACGTGCCAAAGTACTCTACATTAATTTAATAAACAAAAAAAATCAATTTGTGTAAATATCAAAGCTGCTCTGATTGGATTTGATCGATGACATTATTGGGAAGCGCATCAGTTAATCCGCGAGTTGTAGTGAGGCGTAAAAAACTACAAAGTTTCATATTTTGTTTTAATAAATTTAATTGAGTGCAAGCAATTGCAAAATAAATTAAAAACGAAATGCTTTTAACAAAATTAACGAGTCTAACAAATTGTAATGCTTCGGATGCGATGGAATAAAACGTTCAGGCTTTAATTTGCTTAATAACAAAGTGAAATAGCTTTAATGATATTTGACAGTTTACAAACAATTATAATTCAAATACCAACAAAATTTTGATACGTATTAAGTTACTTCATCTTTGTGTCCAATTAGGTTCCAAGGATAATATTGAGAAGGATGATAAATAGCTTGTAAATAATGACCAAAGTCAAGTACAGTTTACACAAAGGATAATGACGAGTAAAGGATGCATAAATTGTTCCACTAGATGTGTTTGTATAATTTTGAATTTATAATATGGAAATAGCTAATCCATCCACGGTGGAAAGTTTAAGTTTTCGAAAACTCTCACCGACCACAAATATCAGCGAAAACAATGCCGATGTTATTTCAGTTCCCCGTGGAAGTTGAAAAGGACTCTCGAGGTGGTGCGGTGATGCGATTACATTTTGGAAGTTTAACGAGCTTGCATGTAATCGTCAAATTAACGGCCCCGTGTTTATTTTAATTAACACAAATTGAATCTGATTAGTGATTACTGGTTGCTGATCAAATTTAGTACTACATATTTGATCAATAATTTCATCGTTTTATTGGATTAGCAAAAAATGCTCCATCGACTAGAAAACTTTTTGGATCAATTCACCGGATTATATCAGAACTTTTAAGGGTCGTGTCAATCTTATATAAGATGATATTTTACTGTACGGTTTTTTGTATCAGAATTACCTATAAAATCTGGATTATTGTTCATAAAAGAAATTAAATATTATTTAGATAATTAAATTAATCATTTTTCAACGCAAATATAGCAGTAATCTGATAACAAAGCCCACCGATTGAAAGTCGCGTTAGAGACTCCTTAATAAGCGCCAAGGATAAGAAGTAAGACGTGAAAGCACTGAACATATAGAGTAAGTAGCAGGTACATTTGAACGGATCAAATTGACGGATAAAGTGTAAAATTAATGAGTAAACAACGGATTACGTGTGTATAGAACATTTGCTTGAGCAAAGTACCCGAGAAAATAAGTTATAATGTACAACCAAATTGAATAACATTCGAGTAGCATGTTAATCAAGAGGACCCCCCCCCACGCTTCTACAGCTAAATAGCATTTATGGAATGAAAATAAACAGAATCCTATGTAAATTTAGTATGGCGTATGGGACCAATTGCACAATTATTCAGTCATTATTAGACTAATAATTTACAAATTACAAGTAGTAATTTGAAATAACTTGAAAACGCTTTTGGAATTAATTATTTTATTTTATAATCTTACATCAAGAAGACAATAATTGTTGCTCAATATTATCCATTAAGAATAATCAACTAATAGTTGCAGATTTCTGTCTGCTTGTAACACAAAAAGTCGCTATAGTACTAAAAATCGTTTATTTTTATGATGTCTAATTCAAATCATTCAAAACTCTGATAGGATATAAATGATAACTCTGACAGATTGTAATAAATGGGGTGAGTTGAATTACAATAAATTGTTGTATAATGTATATTTTTTATTCAAATCGCAAGGTGATCTTAATTGCTCAATCATTCAAATACTCGAGTTTTATTGAAGTTCGATCTGCCTTTGAAATGACAGTCCGATTGTTTAACTTTTGTTGTCATTTATATTAGGTATATCGTAAGTATGATTTTTTTTTTAAACATGTCAACCCCCAGGCAGTGACGTAGCTCCAAATTTCGGGCTCTCCCGCCAATTATTTTTAGACTTTAGTTTTATTTGTTGATATTTATTTCGTCATCCAAATTACATACATTTTTATTACTTCGAAATGAAAGTGTTACGTTTTAGGAAAGTGCAGCACACTTTATTAAAACAACGCAAATCGAATCAAATATTTCCTTGAGATTTCATAGTAATTATGATATGCATTCTGCGCCGTGTGAAATGCTAATAAAAACTCATATAAGACCCTAGTTGGCTTGGAGTATCAGAGGAGCCTACAATCAGTGGCGGAGTAAGGCGTATGCGATACACACGACCTTGTACGGCTTCACGCTGTATTTCAGGCCTTGAAAAAGTATGCATAGCCAATAAAATTTTCCTAGCCTTAAAAATCACCATTAGGTATGCATTTTCAATTTTTTTGTTGAAAATTTAGACCCGTCTATAGTCAAGGGGTTACTCCCTTCCCAAACCCCTCGTCGGCCTCCCTCCTGTTCTATGTCCGACCCTTCAACACCTATCGTATAGAGGAGAAGACTTCGCCAATTAATTTTTATTTTGCGTACGTTACAAAATTAGGTTACGGCGTCAAATTCATGTGGGAATAAATGGGTGCGTGTAGAAGGGGGGACGAAGTACCCTCTAAACCATGACATATTTTCAAGAAAATAAACAGCCTATGAGTATAAATATGTACTTAATTTTATCACATGTCAAAATGTTTTTCCATATTTTTAAGGTGGGATACGACCCCCCAGCTCTTTCTAGCTACGCTCCTAATCATATAAATTCTATCAAAACGTCTATTTTTGTCATTAATTTTTATCTAAAAATAACCATGAATCATTTTAACTTTAGAAATATAACAAATCATGAAAAATGCGTTGCAAAATGTAGGTACACTTTATAAAAAGTGTGCGGATGATCATCGGCTTTTCTGCTCTGCTATAAAGTTGAAAGGCCTTAACTGTAATTCTACTGCAACTGCAGGGCAGTTTTGGCGTAATTAATATTATTTAAAACTAAATTACACTTAACTAAAAACACGGTCAATTGAAATTTTGTTAAATTACAGTTGTGAAATTGTACATTCGGTGCCAAAACAAGTTTATATTTTATATGAAAAGACTCAAATTGAATCATGCCGGTGAAGATTAAATTTAAAGTTGTCTGTTTTTGTTGCGACGTAAATCAAAACGACGCAAATCGACACCCCAATGTATCACATTTGTGTTCATTTTGTAAAAGAAAATTAAAAATGTTGGTCAAATGTGGTACGTACAAGAAAATTCAGTTGTTAATTATTTTGGATTTATTTTATTTTATTGTCATTAAACCAAATTTATTTTATTTTAATTTTTGGAAATAAAGTTTCAAAAACTTAACGGGATTTGATAGATAGCTAACATTAAAATGAAGCGTTTAAGGTAAAGATTAATCCCAAATATTGATTAGTTTGGCCGAAAATTGATTTTAAAGTTTACAATTTTATGCAAATATCGACCGTAATGACCGCATTCTATTACCTGTTTGTGTGCATTTAATTGGGTTTAAAGCTGAGCGTAGCAAACGACTTCGAAAGCAGTGGTAGTATCATGGTATCGTTAACATCCAGCTAATATCACGGTTTAAGAGTATTTTTTTACCCTTAAATGAGAAATCCACCTGTCGAGCTTAGGTTAGTGTTCGGAAATGTTACAATTTTGTTAGTGGACCGTTAAATGAAAGATCCACCGGCAGACCTTAGGTTAGTGCTAAGAAACGATATTTTTTTACGTTAATTGCGAGCTGTCAAGCTAATATAAATAAAGTTTTGCAAGGGTGGACAAAGCTTATCTCATCGCATTAGCCAATACACAATTTCGGCATAAATTTTTTTAATTTTTGAGATAATTATGGCCTTTTTCCATGGTCCTCAAAATTTTTGTTTTACAATTGTTTTTTTTTGTTCATTTACCATCATCTTGTCACTAATAAATTCTTAATTCGTGGGCCCGGTTCTCATGCTATCCCCAATTTTATCATAAAATCTTCATGACATTAAATGTTGAACATAGAAAATTGTTTATATTTTCAAATACTGCTGGACCATCTTCAGCTGCTGATATTCCATCTTTAGCTGTCAATCTAATATCCTTTATTCTCCCTTTTTAGACTCCCCCCAGTAGTAGGGGGAGAGGGGAGTTTGCCCATAACTCACCACGCTGCACTGAAAAAAATGTGTACTAAAAAGTAGAACAATTTGTGCCTAGATTGTCTACAAGTACAAATTGTGTAAAAATTTAGCACAATTTGTGCTATAAAATAGTACAATTGCGCTAGAGATGATTAAAATTGACTAAAATTAAGTACAATAATTGTACCTAATTTTCACCCAATTTGTACTTGTAAACAATCTAGGCACAAATTGTTCTACTTTTAAGTACCTATACCTTTTTTTCTGTGTGGGCAGACAAGTTGGCGAGTAGTCCGCAGATCAAGTTTGGACTTTTTAGATTACAGCACATATCCGACACAACCAGGATTAGAACCGTGGTTTCCCATTCTCTAGTCTATCCGTGTTTGATTTACGCCAGACTGCTGGTCTTCTTATCCTTCATTATCAGGTTTTAATCTACATGTAGATCTTCGGCTGTTGATATATTATCTCCAGATGCTGGTTGACCATCTTCAGCTGCTGATGGAACGACCTTATTCAGATGTCATTTCTGGCAATATTTTGGGACAAGAAAAGCGCAAAGGTGAAAAGTGTCCAAATGGAAATGACAAAAATGGTAACAAATATGAAGAAAGTCATAACGTCTCGACTAGAAACTTCTTAAGGCAAACCCTAACATATTCTGGTACGGATCATGATTAAGTATGGTGTGCCCTTTCAGGGCATGAGAATGTGGTCCTGGTCCGATTAAAATGTGACGAGCTCTAAAGAGACAGTCGTGACTAGACCTGATAGCTGCCGGATCTGGCATGCCTGATATGGTCCTGGCATGCTTGTTATGGTCCTGGCACTACGGGTTTTAGTGTTGCCCAATCCAGTTTTGATCTTGTAAGCCCTATCAGCCTATCAAATGAAACCAGATGTGGCTCCATCAGGTCAGCCGCCTTTGGACCTGACATTTCAGCAGGTTACCTGATCCGCATTTTTTGATCTTTCCAAGGACAACCGGCATTTAAACTTCATTCTAGCCATAAAAATTTTTTAGACGGGTTAACGGTAATCGTGTTGATTGCGAATGGTAAGTTAACCAGATTCGATCCCGGATGAAGTAAAAATTTTATTTTGACAATCTTCCCTTCAAAATGGCAAACCACTGAGGTGCAACTTGCCCTGTCAACTTTCTCATAAAGAAGATTTTTTTCCTTCTATTAGTTCGTATTTAGTTCGCCCACATTAAACTGTAGGTTTCTTATGATTGTGGCAACACTGCGTAGAAATATCAGGAAAATAAATGTTTTGATAAAAGGTCCCAAATATTTTTAAGATCGTGAAACATTTTCAACAAGAGGAGATTTCTAGCAAATTATTATGGTGGATACGTAAACTTCACTTTTAATGCAACACAAATTTTGAAATAATCACCTCCGCCCACTTTCTGCCCCCTTAAAAGTATATTTAAATTTATTTTGTAGATATAAATTTTTATATCACTTAGTTAAATTAAATTGTTTGTTATTATGAAAATATATTTTATAACATTTAAATTTCCGTAACCATTCAAGAAGTTTAAAACTTAATTGCTTTTATATTCGAATTTTTTTTTATAAAACGGAACAAAGGTACAACAAGCAATCAGTAGGTATTATTTTTGTCAAAAAACACAGTTGCTAAAAGAATTTTAAGCTATTAAAAAATTAACATTGTGTGAGTAAAAAACTGAAACCACTGATTTAAAAACATCAGGAGTACAATTAAAATTCTAATTATTTCCGTTTTAGTTGAAAGAAAAGTTGATTTTTTAACATAAAAAAATAATTATAGGAGTACAATGTTTTAACTATAATGTAAAGCTCTCGACCCTGTTTTTGCCTGAATTTCGGTTTAAAAATTTATTTATTTACGAACAAAAGTTCAAATATGTCTGATTAAAAAGTTTTCATAACCTGGTTTTTCATTTCAAAAACAGTTATGTCATAAACAAAATTTTTTTAGGTAACTTTTAGGGTGCGAATATACCAAAGATGTAGAGGCCTTACACGGCCATAGAAAGGAAGGTATTGAGATTCCACTTTTTTTAGGAATATCTTGAAAATCGTGTAAGAGTTCGCTATGAGCAAAATATACGCGTTATTTTAAGATAACCCCCTTAATTTTAAGAAAATTCAACAAATAACTTCGCTTATAAGCTCAAGAGTTTAGAATTTATAAGTTATAATTAAAAATTAAAACAATGCAAATTTAAAAATAGTTTTTGGATCTAAAATTAACCCGAAATGTACACCTACGTTGACATTAAACTAGCAACTTTATAATCAAGTTCAAAAGAAAGAATTTATTTTTAACATTTTTTAAATTTCACATTTCAGCAATATCCGCTTATATAAAACGAAGAAGTTTGAATAATAATTGATAAAATTAATGAGCCCATCAATTGAAAGATTTATCGATAGTAATCTTACCTTTTACATTAAAATCGATTTTGAGTAACTAGCAGCTATTAAATCGAAACGCAAGCTCTTTTATTAAATTCACTATTGTAATCCAAAATCCGATTTATCACTCTTTATTGCAAATATTTATTTAAGATTGCTTCGTCGATCCCAAAACCGCCATTCGCACTGTGAATGATAGATACACATAGATACACTTCTACACTGGACAGCCACTTTCGTAAAAATAACTAAGAAAACCACAGCAGTGACTGACTATTTCGGTCCAAACTATTTATAATCATAAAAGCTGAGAATTGTTCCATTTTTGACTAAACTTAAATTTATGATTATTTTAGGAACACCCTGTAGTATCGTAAAAAGTAATTACAAACATTTTTGTTTCCTGTAAAAGCCTGCTCAAAAAAGTAATTAGAAGTTCATAAAAAAGGAAGACAATACGTATTCGTTAGCAAAATCGATAAAATATTTCTTCCAACTTTATATCCACTCCCAAATTCTCTAAATTTACTCCCAACGAATAGAAAATTAAGTAAGATTTAGTGCATTTGCATAACCGACACGAAATAGGTGTAAACTGTAATACAACAAAGTAAGTGATTTTAAATGTTGGAAACGAAGACCTCCTAAATTCAATTGAACTGTGGTTCGATATGGTTTAGGACGCAGCTTTGAGGTAATTAAGGATAAAATTGTTATGCAAAATCCCTCATCCATACATGCTTAATTAATTGTTATTTTTTTTTCGATTCTTGTAAGCCGTCACCTGCGGTAACAATAAATTAAAAATATTGTGACTTTCTCCTAGACGGTGCTAAGTACCACATTTTTAGTAAAAGTGAATGTAACTTTTAAACTGGAAATTTTATCCAAAAACATGAAGAGGCAACAATTAAAGGAGGTAAAATTGCGGAACCGACGACGCATTCCACATAAAAATCTCTTAAATATTTAAAGATCCCCTTAATTAAATTCAAGCACTTTGTGACATTTTACAATAGAAAGGTCCTTCAGCGTTCTGCTTTTGACACTTTAGGGCCCACGATTGCTAATTTATGTTGTTAGGAAGTTGCAAGTTTTAACAGCTTAGTTTCTAATCATAAACTAAATCTAAAATCTTACTTACGTTTCCGGGTTAGATTGATACGAGACAGTGATAGACTTACCTGAAAAAGAAAAGAAAAACGAATTAGACCCAATATTTAATCTAGTGCTGTGTTGAATTAATAAAAATGTTATGAAATTCGGAAAATATAGTAATATTTTGCGCTTTTTATACATCTCACGTTCGCGAAAGATACGAAAAATATGAAACAATTATTTTGTTTCAATCTGAAATACTTTCGTCGAACATGTCTTTAATGATGATTTGCTTGATTGTCTATAAAGTTTCGGAAAATGGGATATTTAACGTAGAGGCTGGCTCAACTTTCTTTATAGATTTGTAGCGAAAACTTAAAAAATTGGATAGTCCACTAAGCACTTAGAAACTTACTCGGGTGGATAAGCTCCTTCAGTAAATTTATCGCATCACAAGATTCGTATACATAACGGACGTGGATTGATATTGATGTTGCTGATACCATGCTAATGCTGCTGATAAGTTAACAATTGTTATTCCAAATTTCAATTAAACCCAGCGTTTTAGTATCATCTTACCATCAGGAAATTAACGAATTTTCAAAAAGGCATATTTTGTAATAAATTATAAAATTTTTGAAATAAAATTATTGTAACAGTACTGAAGGAAGATAATATTAACGGTTAAGCGTTTTCAAGAAAGTGGGCACTTTTATTTGAAAATTATGAGGTAAATTGCACCGAAAGCTTTAATATCAAAGTAGAAAATTACATTTCGTTATGTGAGATTGCTTTTAAAATTGCGTAACTTTATCCCTGCAGATTTAAAGACAACCAAAATAAATTATAAACGACTTAAAAATAAAATTTAACATTTAATTACTTTTAGTCATGCTCAAACCGTCCAATTTGTAAACGCTTTAAAAATAATGGATATTCCACATGGGCCATAATATGCTGAAGTAATAATAATTTGTAAATTTAATTTGATGATGGGTAGTTTGATGGTTACATAACACAAGTAAAAAAATGTTAGTCATGAACTTCTTTAACTGTACGACTACACCGACGGATGTATTAAATCTATTTAGCAAAATGTTGCGTCTTGTTTTGTTTAAAAAAAAATTAATTTTATTACATTTGTAAGAACCTTTTCCAATTTTCAGTAAGTTTAAACAATAAAAAACGAAGACATTCCCGCTAAACTACAAATCTTTTCGGTTAATGACAAAATTCTGGAACACAGAAAATTGGAAAACGCACCCGAATAGAATGAAAGATAAGCGAATTCCAAAAAAAACTCTCTTAAACCCGAAAATGAAAAGGAATATTGGCCGCCCAAGAAAGCGTTGGCGAGACTTATAAAGTCGGAACAGGCAAAAAACCTAAGCCCTGAAAGGGAGAAGAAGAAGAAGTTGAAAAAGCAAGCCAAAGTCTTCTATGTATGGCAAAATAATCTGTAGGTATCGTAAAGTTTCTTCAAGTATAAATAAATACAAATAAAATAATCCCTATAGAAGCTAGAAAAAAGCAACTTAAAATTTGTATTTTTTTAAAATGTATTTGTTATAACACAATTATTTCTATAATATTTTTGAAAATTGTAAAAATATTTTAATAAAATGAAAAAATTGCAAAAAAATGACACCACGTGACATTACATCAGAAAAGCCACGAAAACATTAACAATACGTAGAAATTTCATATACACAATTTTGTGGAAAATTAAACTTACAAAAAGTCCGCGATAACATATATTTATCTTCATTGGTTTTGGCGTGGAATACATTCAAAGTGTCAAAATCTGCAACATCGAATGCCTCCTATTCGAGAGGTAAGGGTAAGTCGGTCTCAAAAATAGTGTACACCAAAATTAAAAGATTTCTGGAATTCCAAAGAAAATTCACGGATTTTCATAAAAATTTTATGGAAATTAGTACAAAGGGTACAAAGGATGACTAAATACTTATAAGTATGACCAGCGAGGTTGCGAAAGGAGGGGAACTCAAATGTGTCAAAAAGTCGGGAAAAATTGCGGACGCCCATATAGTACGTCCAAAAAATGTGGACCACCCCATAGCTGTAGCCTACACTAAAATTCCACAGTGACTCACCCCTACCTCTGGTGCCTCAGTTTTTGAAGTTAAATATTCTCAAAAGCTTTTTATAAAATACTTATTGCCTACAAGATATTTTTTATGTAATTTTTCATATTTGCTATGGTCTTGTAGTGTTTTGAATTTAAAGTCGCGCCCTATCATCGTTGTGTGTTGATTTTTATTACACAATTGAGAGGTTTGATACAAAAACAAGTTAAGTCCATTTTTTTCGTCAAATTTTAGATAAAGACAAATAGAAGGGTCAATTTCTTAGTACAAAATAATTTTTTCGGGCGTCGGTAAGAAAGTACGATCCTAAAATAGCAATTTTAAAAGCACTAGTTTTTTCAAAAATCGAATTTGTAGCTGAAGCTGACACTTGGCATCTGCGGAGCAGATGCGGTTAAGCCCGCTTATCTTCTTCGTCTGATTAGAAAACCTGATGTTGAGAATTTTTTACAGGGATTTCAAACCCGAGGAGCGGCGTCGAGCCGGTAAAAATCGAATTTAAAAAAGCTCGATTTTCATAGAAAATTTCAAGCAAAGTCGCTCGTGATTGGTGAATCAATGCATTCTGTGCTCCGTCCATGTGCGCTTATGCAAAATAGCCGCACTGTTGACAATTTCCTCTTCTACGGACCCTTCTGGGCTCCACGACGCTACGTTTTTTGGGATGCTACGGCCATGCGTACTCGTAAATCACTCAAATTATTCATCAAAGGTTGATCATCACTTCGCGCGGGTCAACACTCCACTTTGAAATGCTACAAGGCTCTAAACTTATTAGTATTATACATACACACCAAACCATCCCTGCGATGTTCTTAGATGTTGAAAGAAATGATGGAAGCTGGGTCTCCACAAAACTCTGTTCACGAAGTGATGCTATGCTATGACAATTTCCTCAGTAACTCACACGCAATGTTGCAAATCCGTTCTACTTTTTAAGACCAAAATTACTTCAAGAAAGGGATGCTGAAATTTAACAAACGGTTATTACTTTTTCGCGTGGATCCTCCTCGTGACATAGTGGTTTTCATAAAAATAGCCCGGAAAAGCCGTATTTATAAAAATACCCCTAGGCCCGTGGATTAAGGAAAAAGGTGGATCTTTGAGGGGTAAAACTCGTTAGCGTGGATTCTAAAAAGAGGGTGGTTGTGCAAGGAAAAATTGACTTAAAGCACTTCTCGCTGCGCTCGAGCGCAATTTACTATTAAAAACTATGATTTTCGCTCAAAGTGCACTGTTGAAGCATCCCAATGCAAGTGTTGCTCCGGTTATCGCCTCTCTGCGCAAAGCTGAGACTAGTTCAATCCACACGAACCGACGACAGAATGTCTGAATTCACCAATCCCGAGCGATTTTGCTTGAAATTTGAAAATAAAAATCGTGCTTTTTTAAATTCGAATTTTGAAAAAACTAGTGACTTTAAGGCCCTCGTCCTTATCTAATTCTTTTATTTAATATATCCTTTTGCAGAATTCTTCAACAATTTATTTCATTGTAGATCGCACTAATATTTGGCCTAGCGGGAGCGTGCCGGACCAAAAAGCACTTAGTGACTTTTTTAACCTAGGTAAAGTAACTAAATCTTGTGATTTCTTTATTTCCCTTGAACAAAAAACGCTTTTATTGCCCAAGAGAAATAAAAAATCACCAGAGTTAGTTACTTTACTCCCCCAGGCTAAAAAAGTGCCACTTTACATCAGCAAATAGGAGTGCTGGAATTGCAAAAAATTTATTTTGTACTAGATAATTGAGAAAAGTCAATAATTAATCTTTTTTTTTCATCCAAAAAAATTTTTTATAATATAATATAAAATTTATTCGTTTTAAAAGATAGAAAATTAATGTTTTGCTTTCCTTATATTTACAGTATAATATACAGTAGAACCTGTCAAGTTCGACACTTCTCAGAATTTCAGTGTTAATACCGACAGAAGTGCCCGGCAGCGGTGATAATGCGCAGATACGAAAATTCGTCTGGTCGAGTCTATCGTTGTATATATTTGAGGAATGTCAATTTGAAGCGTTCATAAGTAAATTAAATCACAAAGACAATGGGCATGAATAGCATGAGACTTACTTATTAATAAATTATTATTTTAATGATATTAAAATATTATTATTTAATAAAAAAATTACATGTTTGATATTTATTACAATCTCGGTTTCCATGTCAATAGCGACACTTTGTACAGTCCGATAGGAAATGGATCCCGTTTGTATCGAATTTGACAGGTTTTACTTTATTAAAAAATTACCAAAACCTTTTTGTTTTTGAAAAGCTTTGGTTCAGGTGATAGCACGTGAAAAAAACTTGGTGTAAAATTACATAGAAAATCATATAATTATGTAACTTTGTAACCAATGACTATTAATGTAAAATTACATCTAATTTTAATGTAACTTTACCTTTACTTGAGAAACCTCCTTTGGAAATACATAAGGGTTAAATAAAAAGTTAGGTAATTCATATAATCGCACTTATAAACGACTGAACATAACGACTGAATCTGAATTTTTACATTACAAAAATTTTAAAGTTGTGCTTCTTCTTCGTATGCTTCTTGACAGAAGCGTCGTGACCAATTTAATATGTTATTAATTGGCTTTTTTGGCAGATTACTCTCGGTGGTTTGCCATTGCCTTCCGAGAAGAGAAGGTCATAATGAAGTCGGATTTTTGTAGCCGGGTTGGGGATCGAACCTAGAGCTTCTAACCTTGAGTCCGGTCCTTAGCCTGTTTACTTAGCTCACTTCATTACTAAGCTAGGTTGTTCTAATAATAGCAACACCTGATACCTGCATCACAGGATATCCTAACCACGGCGTAAATAATTTGGAAGCAACTGAGAATGTAACCCATGATTTCTGTAATTCAAGTCATTACGTACTTGCCAAATTACTTAATACAACTGTTATTTTTGTTAACCTTTATATTAACCACATCTGTATTTTAGAATCACCAAGAAATGATTGAAAGAGAAAGTGACAATTCTAAAGCGTTACATACCTTAGAAAAGAGTCCGATAAAATAGTTAAATATAGTATGAAAAAATAATCTCGGTTCCGACAATTCATAACTTAACAGACTAAAATAGTTTTGGTTAAACAGCTTATAAAATAGACCCCCCCCCAACCCAGTTGAATCAGCTTCGATTATTTTCGGTCTATTAATCGCCTGATGATGTTATTGTGCGACAAAAGCATTTAAAAAACTTATTTCGGATTCTCTCTGTCTCAGATTCCTTCGTCCTACGAAAGAACATAGTGACAATCAGGGGTATTATGTATCACCAACGTTATCATAAAGGTGACCGTTATAACATATTTCGGTAAATGGTATCGATTTCATTGGTAGGATTTACCGAAAAACTTTATTTTACGTCATAACTGTCACCTTTATGATAACGTTGGTGATACATAATACCCCTGATTTTTTCAAATGTTCTCTAGGCAAAGGGGGTAGCAGGATAACAATGGTGTGGCGGCCCCCATACAATTTGATATTGCGAGTGTGAAATTCTTGTTTGAAATGACAAAAAATGAGCTTTGTATTAAAAATTAAGTTTGATTTCCCACTTGTGCCAAAACTAGGCCAAAAAATGTGTTTTTCTGAAATTATTTCAACATAAAATTTTTTTTGTTTATTTCAGGTCAGTTCCATAATTTGCATTAAGTAATTCGAAGTTATTGGACTCAAAACTACAACATAGAATTTTTTCAGATTTTTTGGGGGTTCCAGGACCCCAGAAACTCGGTGCAAATAGCCAAAAACGTGAAAAACATGTTTTTTTTTAAAATAAAATAATTTTTTCAAAGGGTTCTTGTAAACCTACAAAAAAAGGGCCAGATAGCATAAGTTTCCCTATTATTTAGCTACATTTTGCGCTTAATCGCATGTAAATATCTTAATTTATAGGGGCGATAAATCAAATTAAGTAAATCTTCTTTTTATTATTTAGTATAAAATCTATGATTATAGTAGTCCAGTGAAAGTAGATCCTTCATTTTTGTTTTTTTGAATCGATTTATTTTAGTGTTACAAAGAAAATAGCAAAAGTTGAGAACGAGATCACTGCCGGGTAAAAAGTTATTCAAGGTCAAAGTTCACAAGAAACGGTTTTTTGCGAATATCGCGCTTGCTATGGCTCGGAAGCTAATTAAGGTTATTATAAAAATAAAAGATAATAATTTCTACACAAAAATGATATTACATTTTTTTATGTCCAACAAACGGTTTAGTCACAAATCTGCTTTGAAGTTTCCGCGTAGGACATAATTATGCTGCACGTATTCATTCTATGCATAGCCTACTATGAAATGTAGCATAATATGTCTTACGCGGAAACTTTTATTTCTTTTAAATAACTTTTAAAAAAATTTATGTTAAAATAATTTCAAAAAAACACATTTTTTGGCCTAGTTTCGGAGCAAATGGAAAATTTAACTTAATTTTTAATACAAACCTCATTTTTGGTCATTCCAAACAAGAATTTTGCACTTGCAATATCAAATTGTATGGGGGCCGCCACACCATTGTTATCCCGCTACCCCCTTTACACCTCTGTGGTTTGCCGTTGCCTTCCAAGTGGAGACGGTCAGAATAATATTTTTACTTCACCCGGAGTCGAACTGGGTTTTCTGTATTAGCAGTCTGTGCGCTTAATAGCTATGCTAACAACCGTCTCGGATAATTCGGATTAATTGAACGTTATAAAAATCAAAATTTTATTCTATTCCTTTAATTTTTTGTCGGATTTCTTCAGGTCCTTGAACCTTCCAGATCGTGTTCCACGGAACATATAAAACACCGGTAGTTTTGATACTGAAGGTATAACACCCAACGTGCAGATGAAGTCTCATTTCTTTTTCTAAGCATGTAATTAAGAAATTTGATATAGGATGAGACTCCACTTTTGGAAAACCTAAGAAGTTTTTAATTTATAAAAAACGGAAACAGTTATAAATTGAAAAAAACGCAGTTAAGCTAACAATTCCAAAACTCGTGTCTCAAAACTATCCTACTTACTCATAGTTGACAGTTTAAATCCCACCATTATACGTCGTACAAGTGAAATGTTGAACTTTTAGTATCCGAAACTATTTCTCCGGTAAAAATAGAAGCGAAACTTTTAAAAAATAGTTCATCTTATCCATTTCTATTTCATCGCGTAACAAAAAAAGAAATATGATTGAGTCGTCGCATTACATCGAACTGCATTATTACGCGATAAAATAAAAATGAAAAATTATAACACTATCGACATTCCTTTCATATTATCCAGCGAATTTTGTTCTCGCAAAAATATAATCCGGCGCGCATTATTCTTGACGTGTATTTTCCGGGAGTCTATATGTGTCATATTAGATTATTATTCCACGCACGACCAGTGAATGCCCATTTTCTGATATTACAAAACCGGAAACCCTATCCAAACCATACTTAGATGAGCGTAAAAGGTTGCAAAGTTATTAGAGCAAATAGGTAAATATGGGCAATAAGATAAGTCATTATCATGTGGTAAATGGGATTTTTGGAAATGCACAACTGTGAATGTTTTCTTTCACTTCAGAGTTATTAATTATGATGGTTTTTTCGTTCTCACCACTTGATTGAAATAATTGTGTAATATTCGCCCCCCCCCCCAAACTCAGAAGACTTTTTAGTCGTAGCAAAAATTGCGGTGGGTACTATACAACTTTGTGGCTTAAAATAACCAACACCTGCCGTTTCCGGAAGTAAAATTGAAAACAGGACGGCAATTCAATAAGAAAGGGATACAATGTCATATCCAGACTTGTATAACCAAAGCTTTCATCATACTTAATTAGATAATATAAATAGCAATTTACAAATGCTCCGTTATACATTGTCAAATTATATTACTTCTTCATCAATAAGTGCGTTAATTAAGTTGCTTGATAAAAACATTGCTTCGCAATGAAACTTATATTTTGATTGTCCAGTGATGAGCTTAACGAGAAAATCAAAAAACCGTAAAGTTAACATTTTATACATTCCAATTACATAAAAAGGTGGATTTAGGTAAAATGAATAATAGACGCTATTACAAAGTAGTACAAGTCACAATAAGAAAATCGTTTTCTTGTAATAGTAAACTTGCACGCACTTCCGGTGAAAACGGAAATTCGCGTTAAATACCCCTAATAGAAATTATTGTTATATTTGGCAACTACATTAGTTTTGGTGATAGCGGAACGGAAAATTGTCGTGGCAATATTAATTAAAGAAAATTTAGGAACACATAAACGCTTGGAAAAATAAAAAAAATATTAAAGCTAAACAATACGAAAGAAACCTTCCAATTTGGGGTGAAGTAATAAATTTCAGTTAGAAGAAAAAAATAAACGTTTTCATTTACAGAAACAAATTTCAAGATTTAGCAATTTTGCGACTGTCGCTACAAAACTGTCGTGAATGATGAGTAGCTCTCAGTGGTATTGTAACAACTACATGAATTCTCCTTCTAGACGTCAGAGATCATAGAAAACGCAAGAAACTTTTACAACCCTTAAAGCAAACACATGAAGCGGAGGCGTGTTAAGAATTCGTTTGGATTTCCACTAGCAAAAAATTTTATTACAGTATTTACATCGAAAGGTCAACCGAATTTAATAACCCAGAAGGATAAAGTATTTTCCAACAAATTCGATAAAAAAGAAGGGTTGGAAAGGTTTCTGGCGATACAAACCACAATAAGGGAGATTTGTACAAAAATATTATCTAATAATAACCAGTCGAGAAAGTGAGGCAATAATAAAAAAAAGGGTTAATTTTGAAGTTCGTTGAGGGTCATTGGAAGATAATTTGGTTTACTTGTTATTTTAAAATCACACCAAGGGAAAGAAAAGGCAATTCCAATATTATGATAAAAACTCTTCGCGAAAGCTCTCCATGCGTACCCTTTACTTTATGAAAACTTAGAGAGGATGAATAATAATTAAGATAATCTTGTAGATTAAGCAAAAGTTTATACTACAATTATTTTGAAAGGCATTAAAATTTAATGAAATAGATGGAAACACTCAATTCTTTTGATGATGTTAAAGTTACATCGAGTAATTATTTTACAAAATGTCTGCGTAGGTACTTCATTAAAATAATTTTACTTTATGACGTTAAGTTAAAAGTTTTATAATGCTGTTACTTTTATTGCAATTACGTCGTATGGGCATTTTAAAATGGTAAAACCGTAAAACTCAATTGAGTATGCTAGGACTCAGTCGAAACCCTTTCGGTTTTCTTCAACTTTCAAATTACTAATTTGGAGTATGGAAGTAATTTAATACTTCTGTTTTTGGTCGATGTTTTCGTTTAATTAGAACCAACCCTACGTCCCCTCTCTTTGTTGTTGATGCCTAAAATCTAGGAATGCATTTAGAACTTAAGAGGGCGTAGTGGTTAATTTTTATTGGGATCAAGTTTCTAAAGACGATGTTAAACTTTCTCGGAGAAAGTTATGTCATCTTAAACTCCAATCTTCCATAAATCTCGCGGATACGCATCAAATACGTTAAGAATTTCAAAAATTCCTTTTGTCGGCTCCTAGTTTGCATTAGTTTCATGACACTTTAAAGCCCCGAGGTACGTATGTGTAATAACTTCGGGATACAAGCAAAACTTCTCTTTTCATAACGGGATATATCTAACAGTAGCGCTACGTTAGAAGGGTTTATTGATTAATCCTTTGCAGCTGCTACTGACTGAAACGATATTCAATATTCTGTCATTTCAATGCTCGAACGTAACGCCTACATTGTATGTAGTTATATATCAGGTTGTACATACGTAGATTAAACAAAGTAAATAATCATATTAATTTAATTAGGTGTGAACACATTAATTTCGACCTTATTGAAACTCAGTTTTCACAAATATGGTTAAAAAAAAAGCGTATATCCTTTTACGTATAATTATCCTGACGAATGTTACATAAACCGCAATGTAGGTTTACTTTCACTTAACTAACTCGTTTAAAAAATATCAAACAACTTTTTGTAGGCATATAAAATTTCAGCTACGTTATTAGTAGCAAATTTTATAGGAGAATAACGCGCGTTTTCATCGTACTTTATTAAATTTTGATAGTGACGCAGGATGCTGTGTTGAAGATAGGTTTCTTGATCTGGATTCGAACCCTGGCGTATTAGTTATGAAGAAGTGTAATAACGTAAGTTTTTAATAAAAATATTAATAATGATTTTCAGCTATAGGTTCCCCTTATAAGTAATCCCTTCACCATGACAAAAAAGCACCGCAAAAAAATACTTTTTAAAGCCACCCTGTATCGAAACAAGCAGACAGATTTATAAATATTTAACACCCTACAATTGAATTTCACGCCTAAAGAAAAGTCAAAATCGGTGCAGCATTAATTATTGTTGTACATTGTTGGTCCTGAAAGAAGAAGAGGTTTCAGGAAACTTATTTTTCACTCCAGTTAAGCTTTACAAATTACCGGAGCGCCAAAGTTTGCGATCTTAACTAATTTTAAAAAATACATCAAACAATTTCACAGGAAAACTTGTAACAATATCAGGTAAATAACTCGAATTTCAGCATTCATTTCGAATTCTTGAAATGGGAAATTAATTTTAAGAAAATATTTTCCTAAATGAAAAATGTTTACGTATTGCTATGGTCCTGAATCCTTTTGACAAAAAATTGGAAAGTAATTGATTCTCAAATCTTAATTTTAATCGAAAACTTATCAGTAGTAGGAAAACAGGGTTTATGTTCCAGTGCTCTATAGGAAATTGGTGTTAAAAAAAAATTTTAGTACAGCGTAATGTAATATTAAATTGCTGTTTTGGATGCAAAATATAATATGCTAAGTAGACGACGCGACGGCGACGCTGCATTCATGGCTAACAGTTACAACAATTTACGAACACTCCTATTCCAATTCAAGACAACAGTTAAACAATGCTATATAAAGACAATAGCGGTTGCTAAGCAACCGATTCGTTGTAAATTGGAGGTGGAGAGAATTATGATCGAGAAGATAATGGCATTTAATTATTTTGTCGCGAAGTTTACGTAGGCAGGTATTTATGTGATGTTTGTTATCCTGAACTCCTGTTGTACGACATGATGATAAAAAAATTTACTAACCGGAATAGACAAGACAAATAAATTGCATTTTCATTGACTGAATGGTGAAGCCACCTTTTCAAACCGACCTGAGTACCGCTAGGCACCACGATCACTACAGAATTTCATACCATAAAATGCTTCCTTTTTGGTATAAAAATATTTTAATGGTCCACTGGGGTAAGTCGGAAGATAATGGCAGCTGTTCCAGATGCTCCACATTATTTATGTTTCGATCAATTAAACCGTTCCGTTACTGCACTTCAATGCTTCTTAGTATTTGTAAAAATTAGTGTTCTGACAATGCACTCGAATAGAGTGCTAATAGAAAACCACAGAAACCGATCTGATACAAATAACTTCATCCCGTACAATTAGGTATCAATTCGAAAGAATTAACTGCGTGGGTTTTGACGTAAATTGTTAGATTAAAAGTAATTCAACCAACAGAAAAATTGAATTATATAAATAGGAAAAGTAATTGCAATTTTACTTTGCTAAACTACTGGAATGTCTTTCGTCTGAAAGAAATTTTATTGAAGCTTCATTATCCATTTCACGAATTACTTAACCTACTTCTCAATGCATTTCAAGTATAGTTACCTGGACTTAGCTCACTGTTTCAGAAAATTATTCAGAAATTTTCATTCAGTTCACAAATCTCGAAAAATGTCAAGATGCGTCAAGTTTTTAATCAAACTTGCTCGGAAAATCATATCTCGTTTTCACCTTGTCTATTTTCATGGCGCAAAAAATCCTGTAATTATTCCGATTCCATTTCAAAGGAATTATCTCCTCTTCAGCGAATACAAATCTATGATGATATAATTTTCGTTGTGATTATAATAGAAAATTAGAGAGATAAAACTCTGAACCATCAGGAGGATTTTTCCTTTTATACAGTTCAAGTTAAAAAAACTTCGCTTCGATCCGAATTGTTTACGAGATTTACAAATGATAGGGAAGTACATCCAAGATAAATGAGATTGCTATTCACAACGAAATTCAACACCTTTCAGAAAGTAAAAATCGCGCAATCTCGTTTAGAAAATGACATTACAACAACGTGAGATGTCTTCCTAAAATTTCGCATCTAAAAAAAGTTTCATCAAATTATAATCTTCATGGATTTATTAACTCCTTTTAGTTCATTCAGCGGTAAAATGTTTAACACGTAGAAAACTAATAAAGAAAATGCGTTCGTAATAAAAGGAAAACCACCACAAATCTTGTTACTAAAAAAAAGGACTAAAAAACTTGGACACTTGAACCTTTTGTTCGTTTGTTTCAATCCGAAAAAAACAATGCAGGGACGGGAAAATTTATTAAATGTTAGATATATTTTCTTTTAATAAATAGAAAATTTTGACAGTAAAAAATGGCTACGATAAAGAGGCGGTTTCGTATCAGAGCAAAATTATTAGCCGATGTATTATGCAGTTCTTTTTCAACATTTCTAATTTTTTCTTTTTCTTTCAGATCCAAACTATGTGCAATCAGTTATTCTTTCAAAAAATTGGGCACTTTTAAAAATGGCTTCTTTGTGACATTCCAAATGTAGGTTTAGATTGTAAGTGATTATCATTACTTTTGCTGCAATTTGAATAGTAGGTACTAATTATTTGTTGACCAATGTGAGCTGAAGTAGTTCCATGCATTCATCGTTGTGCAACAAAATCATTGTTTTTGTGAAGTTTTCCTAGATAGTTCGTGTTGCTCTTGCAGAGTAATTCGATTGTTGCTTGCGGTTAAAGATATTCCCCTCGGGGTTGGCTCAGCTTTTTAAACTTTATTTTATTTTGCAATTTCAACCTTCAGCTAAATTTGCAATGTTGCTTGTCTATCTTACTTTGGGGTTTTGAAATATTTGCCTTCAGCTGTTTTTCTACCTTAATTTGTTATCTGTTATTTAAACCTTTGTTAGATTTTCCGTGTTATCTCTCCTATTACGTCTATTAATGGTAACATAGGGAACCTAATGTTTGACGTGAACTCCAAACCACGGAAAACGTAATACACTCCCTTTCGGGAAAGATTCACCTAGTTTAGGCTTGATGGTGTGCTTTTGCATTCTGAAGAGAGACGATCACAACAAAATTTTTACATACCCAAGGGTCGACAATGCTAAAACGAATTAGCACAGTCCAGCACTTAAGGGTTAAACAAAAAAATCTGATTATAAATTACTGTTCTTTATTTTATTAATTTTATTGGAAGGCAATCACCGTAGAGACCGTTTAAACATTTCCTACTAAAACCAAAGCACGGCCAAATGCTATTCTACATTTTCAGTATTATTTGTAGTCTCAATTTTTCACTACTAACGATCCCATTAATTTTTCGCTATCGAAGTAAAATATTGACACATTTTTATTAAAAAAAATTATTTACCGATAAAAAATCTAAAATATCCACTAGGGTTCTGGTCAAAACAAAGATAATAATTGTATTTCCGTAAAATTTTCCCAAATAACTAGAAAATATGTGCGGGCACGTCAAGGTAAAAAATAAAAGCAAGATAAATCTATAAAAATGTGCATGAATAATGCTAGCGTTGTTTGATAAATGTGAAAGCATGGACGAAGACTAACAGAAAAGCGTTCTCGATGTACAAAAATTGGAAGTAAATTCTCAAAATACATATTACCAAGTTTACATAAATTTACTGGATGTGCTTTTAAAAATCAATAAGATTATCTATATCTACATTATATTATTCCAACAGCGACATATCTTCCATACAAATTGTCCTACATGAATTATATCAGTACCGACAGTTAAATATTTTCAAGTTATGTGTGCCATGGTTAAGATACCACGTTGAAATTTCAGATTCTTGTTCACGTTTAGACAGCTATAAACAATTACGGGCAATTCGGTCTTCCAGGTTATTATGAATTTAAACATGAAGGGTCTTGAACAAGTCAAAATTGTGCTGTTAATAATTAATAGTTTGAAACGATTTAAAAAAAATTAATAAGGTCTAACACAAAATTATTTTGGTACAGGCTTAAAATTTTGAAATCAAAAGTAATTTCGAAGTGATAACGTCCTCAAATATGACAAATTTTCAGTGCTAATATAAGCGCTGAGAAACGAAATTATTGCTTTGAAATTAATTTTAAACCTGTACGAAAATAATTTTATGTTTCACCTCATTAATTTTTTTTGAATCATTTAAAAATATTCACGATTAACAGCACAATCTTGAATTGAACTTCTTCGCATGCGGCTATCATAAATAAAATTAGAATAAAATGTATTGACACAACATATTTCATGTGACTATCGCATCACATTATCTTGTGTAGTTACAAAACGCTGTATTTTAAAAGAAATTTATTGCTAATCTGAGCAAGAAAAGTCAAAGTCGAAAATCGATGGCTGCAAATGCGAAAGAATTTAAAGCGAAATGTTATAAATTTGGTTAAGCATCCTCGCGTTAGAGAAACAATGATAAATGATGAATTACTGAGAAATGGTAGTCCAAAAAAGGACTACCCTTGTCTAGCGATTCCTTTTAAGTAAACATTAGTCACAGGTGTCTTCCAGGACGATATTTCTCCACAAAGTTGTCTACCCCTTCGCTGTAAAATCCACGAAATGGCGGTAACAAATGGATGTCGAACTTGAATTAGATTCGGTCACCTGTGTCTGAGATTCTAATTAAACTACCATTAATATAAGTTTCAAATGTCAACAATTACCACACAACATTAACAATCAAATTTATACATGAAAAGTTGGAACGGAATTATTATCCATTATTAAATGTGGGTATCATAGCAAAACTTTGGGAAAAAAATCTCTCGTATCTCAACCTATTAAATTTTTAATGAAGTTTCTTTCATAGATTATTAAAAATTTCAAAGTTTTTAATTTGTTTTAAAATAAAGGATTTTGTATCGTCAAGTAATTTACCAATCGGCAATGTCACTGGTAATTGATGAGCTTCAACATGTACATATTTACCGTCTTCATTATTGGGCTGTTATTATTAAATAAATATTGAACAAAATAACAAGACAATTTTGATACTTTAGAAATACCAAAATAAATTCATAACGATATTAAAAAAATATTGTAGACAGGATAGAACACCATTAGAATTCAACATTATAAATATTGATTCGTAATTGAAAATAAACATAATATGTAAATTGAAAATTTAAAAGGAAAATTAATTGGAAGCTACGTATTATATTTTAATAAAATTGTGATTTAAGATTTGATTGTGCATTTCGAATATTTGTGTTTGCACATTTCTATATTTAATTATTTAAGAAAATTACCCGTCAATAATTACGGACAATCCAGAAAATTTACTCCAAATAACAACACCAAGTCGATTTACTTCTTTTAGTAAAATATGACGAAATTGGTATAAAATCGAGGGATTTGGGTATAAATATCTTCCAGCTGTAATAAAGCTATAAAACGACTTTTCAAAATTAATGATGATGTAAGTTTGATTTCTGAAAAGTCGTCCTGTTATCTTCATAAGACTGGGGGGTATGGAATACCCCCCAGACTCCCCGGTTTCAGATAAAATTGTTTTCAAAATCCTTAACTACATAATAACACTTTTTGCATTTTCTAGGATGGACTAAGCCCTTTCGTTCAGTACGCTCCTGGTAAAGATCAAAATAGGGAGTATCTGCCATTCCTTCGACTACGTATGGCAAAATAGATGATTGGTCATTCTTCATTCGAAATTTTCTAATTTCAATAGTCGTTATAAATTAATGGTTATTTTTAACGTAATAATTTACTAGAAAGCTCTTGCTTCGTGTCATTGATAGAAATGTGTTTGAGTGGTTCGTTTATTTGCGTGCCCTACGCTCTCACCGGTCGCTTTGGAGCACTCCGAGCCGTTTTGACTAACGCTAGTTTAATTAATAATATCCCTGATGGGGCTTTCCAACTCGACAATTGTGCTACTAAAAAGCGGGTGGATTTTAATTTTTTTTGTCAAATTTAAGGCAAAAATACCCCTAAAAAGTGAAATTTGCTTGACGTTAACTGTACGATGATGTAGGTACAACTAAAGGTGCTCCGTCGATCCCCATAGCATATCACATCGCGAACAAAGTTTATTTAGAGGCAAAGCCTCCATTACTGCTCCATCAACATCTAAGAACATTGCAGGGGTGGTTATTTGTGCGAGTCTCGGTATCGCAACAAAGTCGAGTGTTGCCCCGCAAAAGGCGATAATCAACTTTTGAATGATTTTAATCGAGTAAGTTTTCCAAAGTTTTAACATTTTCGACGCTACTGCAATCCTAAGTAACACGGCATCGGGACGCCCAGAAGAGTCCGACAAGAAGAGAAAACACGACGGCAGCACGAAAAATGCTAGGCAAAGCTTTGAGTAAACGATTCAGCTGTGCATCATTATCTGCGAGTATATCGGATTGCACGGATCGCCAAAACAATGTGTCAATAAAGTCGCTTTTCGAACAAAAATTGCAAACTTGAAAATCAATTATTGGCTAAACTAATCGTTTTGAATGCTACAAACTTTCCTGGAAATGGATCTAACTTGCATTGCAACACCAATCTCACCCCAATTAACATGGGAAGCAGTGAAAAACCACAAAATTTCGTATCTTGTATCATACAATGAGATTTACATGCGGTAGATTCCGATTAAATGTTAAAACTGTCCGTCGGAATTATTTGTACCGTGGTTTAGATTCCGCGTTAAATATTAGATCCAATTAATTATGATGTTCATATTCAATCATATTTTTTTAAATTTCAATACGAAGTTAAAAGTCAAAGGACGATAAATTATTTAATCGATTGGTATTATGGTGTGTTGAAACGACAACTTTCAATAACATGGAAAACCTGCATTTCATTTATGCAGCATCTGTTTTAGGAGAAATTCCTAGTGAAAACGTTTACCAGTTGCAGCATTTTATGCTAAAACCTTTCAAAAGTAATGAAAATTCCTATTCTTCGATTCTTCAAGTATGCAGTAATTAAATTGCAGTCTAAAGAAAAAACTTGGATTATTTATTGGAATCCGCTTTTCCACCAATATAATACGAATCTTGTAATATGCGATATTAAAGTTTCATGTTGACTTGAATAACAAATCATAAGAAATGCTGAAAGAGTTTGCAATGTGGACATTGTAATAAAAACGATTCAAGAGTTAGTAGATTCCCTTTACAAAATCTACATGTCAAATTGCTCCAAGTTTACCTGCTGCGCTTGTTCCACCGCCCTTACTTACTTACTTACTATATTTTTCCTTAGAAGTTTATAATATGAAGTACTTTTTCA
Source organism: Rhagonycha fulva (assembly GCA_905340355.1). Taxonomy (NCBI): domain Eukaryota; kingdom Metazoa; phylum Arthropoda; class Insecta; order Coleoptera; family Cantharidae; genus Rhagonycha; species Rhagonycha fulva. The sequence continues at coordinate 46,996,455 of HG996556.1, forward strand.
GAGCAGAACACAACGGAAAATACACAAAATTTTTCAAATAAAGTGGGCCTTCTTTTGTTCACTTTTCCAAGTAATTATTTTAATGTTAAAATTTCTTATATGAATTTTTTTGTGCATCTTTGTCTGTTAGTGTAAACTTTCAGCCTTCTCGAATATCATTTTTTGCATGCTTTCCTTTATACGCATTTCAATACTCACTTTTTAAAAAATACAATGTCAGACAACTTGAAGGTTTTCCTTTTCATTTTTAGATTTTCTGAAGCACATTATAATGTTTAAAACTACCGCTTTGTCATGAGGTCCTGAAAGGCAACGAAATCGATACAGTAAATGTGGTAAACTTTATTTTGTCTCATAACTCGATTTCCTTCGGTTTCCCACATAGTAAAGTAGAATTTCGTATACTCTCCTTGAAGGATATTTTTCACGAAAACCCTTTCTTTAATTTATTAAAGGAAATTTGTTGTCTGAAGTGAACCGGTTTTGACCTAAAAGAGCGAAAGTAAAGTTTTCAGGACATAAAACTTTGTAACCTCATCGTGAAAACCATGTTCCAATTTCTCGACTTTTAAATTTACATGTGAAAGAATTTTCGTATTGCTTACCGTGAAGCAAAAATTAATGGAAAACCTTTGTGTTTTTTAACTTTTGTTTTTTGAAAGACTCTTTAACTTGATTTTTTTTATGGAAATTATGTAAATTTAAGGAAATCTGAAGTTTGAGTTATTAAAACTAATAAATTCTTTCGCTGGCGTTGAACCCGGTTATTTATTTGTTTACTTTTCGCTGTTTGCCTACAACTTGTAAAGGAAATTGTAGAGGCGGTAGGTATTCAAATTTTAGGTTTTAATCGATATTTTCCGAACAGTTTCCACTTTTATTTTTTCATCCAGTTTGCGAGGTAAATTTTTTAAGAAGGTTTTGAACCGATAGGAACTAATTGGATTCATCATTCATGGGTCTACGGATACTTGTAGTATTGTAAATTATCTTGACCGTCTTTGTTTCTAATTTGCTGTCCCAACTTTACAAAAATGTTATGTTGGCAGGCTAAGTTAATTTGTTAACTAAAATTTTTTTAATGAAAGTTGATTTTCTTGCTATTGTGCAAGAATTCACTACTTTGAGAAACTTTAAGATTAGAATCTCCTAGTGCATTGTTCGTTTCTATCGAGTTACATAAATTTCGTCATAATATTAGTCGAAATGAAGTTTATCTACTATAGTCATCAAATTTAGTACACAGAAACGAAAACAAACTTAGGAAAATTAATAACGCAAGTACATCCAAATATCAAAACAGCCTCTAGTGAAGACAAAAAAGCTTTTGAATTCAAAGATTTTTTCGAATGAAAGGTCACCACAATATCGAAAGATCGAAGCTGAAATTTAATTTCGTAAAAATATATTTACTTTATGCTAAATAACTTCCGTCCCAGGATAAAACAAGTCAGGCTAAAGAAGATCCTGATCTCCATTAGGGATTATGTGGAAACAATCGAAATCCCTACACAACCGTATTATATAAAATATAAACAAGGACAACATAATTTTACAAAAACTTATTTCAAATTGAATGTGCTGAATTCCAGCAGGGAATAATACAATAATAATCATTTTAGACATCTTGGAACCTCTATACAATGTTAAACACACCAGGAGACGCTGAGAACTTTTGATATTTTTTCTAAATACCAAATAAAGGTTTATGATATCAAAATTCACCTAATTTTTCAAAAATATTACGTGATATTAGTAAATCATTTTACTTATGGATAAATCCAGCGTAACGTGGAATCTCAAGCACGACACAAATAATAATTTGAGAATAGCTTGAGAACACCTAATTATGCGTAAAGATTACCAAGCAATGAATGTGGTAATTTATTTGTTGACCTTCCATTATAATTGATTATTAGGTACATTAGAAGGAACGAAAACAATATTGAACTTGTCCGACGTCTCAAGACTATTAGAAAAACTCAAAAAGTCATTTCCTGCAGATGACGATCGTGTAAATCTGTAGATCAGCGAGTGCAAATTCAGCTAAGATGAATTTCTCTCCTACAGCCTGCACGGTCTTCATCTGTAATAAATAATTTGCTGAAATTCGAGAAGCTTGCCTTGAAAATGGGTAAATAAAGTATCAGAAAAGTTGACAAGTTTAATATTGTGGGCGTCGGTAAGAAAGTACGATTCTAAAATAGCAATTTTACGATTGAAACCCCGTTAATTTCTGACAAAATGATATATTAAATAAGAGAATTAGAAGAGGACGAGGGCCTTAAAATCACTAGTTTTTTCAAAAATCAAATTTAAAAAAGCTCGATTTTCCTAAGTTTCTGTAAATTTCTGTAAATTTTTTGTTTTGTTTTAAATAAATGCACGTGTGCTTCGGTGTCGTCGGTGAGCTTGCTAATGCTTCGAGGTAGAGTAATCGGGGGGACCTTTTGGTACCCTCCCCAATACGCTTACAACATCAAGATCCGGCTCAACGCCTTTCGGGTTTGAAATCCCCAAAATTCGCATTGCTATTGGTCGAATTACCCGATTTTCGAGAATAAACGGGCGTAGCCCGTAATAGCTCTTTTGCTATGTGATACTACATGCTACATGGTTATCGCCGCTCTGCGCAAAGCTAAGACTAGTTCAAATTACACGGACCGACAATAGAATGCATTGATTCACCAATCCCGAGCGACTGAACTTGAAAATTGCTATAAAAATCGTGCTTTTTTAAATTTGATTTTTGAAAAAACTAGTGACTTTAAGGCCCTCGTCCTTCTCTAATTCTCTTATTTAATATATCCTTTTGCAGAATTCATCAAGGTTTCAATCGTAAAATTGCTATTTTAGGATCGTACTTTCTTACCTACAACCCTTGGAACTAACCCAAGTAGCATTTTTACTTACCAATTTTCAATTGCTGCATTATTGCTTGCTGACAGGTGCCTATTATAACGATATTTGCAAAATTGCTCCAACGTGCACAAATAGCTAGCAAATTGCTAACAAATAGCGCCTAAAAATTGCTAGCAAGTAGCAAGCTGAAATAGCAAGCAAATTGCTAGCAAATAGCGCCTAAAAATTGCTAGCAAATAGCAAATTAAAATAACAAGCAAATTGCGAGCAGATAGCGACTAAAAACTGCTAGCAAATAGCAAGCTGAAATTAAAAGCAAATTCTATCAAAGAGCGCCTAAAAATTGCTAGCAAATTGCAAGCTGAAATTACATGCAAATTGCGAGCAAATTGCGCCTAAAAATTTCTAGCAAATAACAAGTTGAAATTACAAGCAAATTGCTAGCAAATAGCGCCTAAAAATTGCTAGCAAATTACAAGCTGAAATTACATGCAAATTGCGAGCAAACAGCGCCTAAAAATTGCTAGCAAATAACAAGCCGAAATTACTAGCAAATTGCTAGCAGATAGCGCCTAAAAACTGCTAGCAAATTTCAAGCTGAAATTACATGCAAATTGCGAACAAATTGCGCCTAAAAATTTCTAGCAAATAACAAGTTGAAATTACAAGTAAATTGCTAGCAAATAGCGCCTAAAACTTGCTAGCAAATTGCAAGCTGAAATTACATGCAAATTGTTAGATAACAGCCTGCTATTTTGCAGCAATATAGCATATCTTAATTTCTTGCAAAATTGCCACTACCTAGTTGCTTGCAATTTGCGCGCTGTCAGCAAGCAAAGTTGCTAGGTGCTTGCTAAAAAATTGTGGAGCCAAATCGGCAATTTTGCTACAATTATGCTGCAAATTTAAAGCAATTTTGCTGGCTGTGGCAGCGCCTATAGCAATTTTTAAAAGCAAGTTGCTAACAAATTGCTGCAATTCAGCTTGAAAATGCTACTTGGGAGAAACAGCCGCAATGGATTGAAATTTAAAAATTTTGTTGTTCAATTCTCATTCCATCGCGGATGCTTCTTAGTTTCAAGTTCTAACCATCAATTTGGGCATTGAGACTGATGTTCACCAATCCGGTTCGCAATGACAAAAATAAAACAATAATAAATTGAAATATTTTTTAAAGTCGAACAAAAGACAAAATAAAAAAATTAAAATTAGCAGTAAAATCCAAACATAACAAATTAACGGGCGATTTAAAGTAATACAGAATTTTCTTATTTAGAAAGTTTTGAAAGAAAGACATGACGATGCACACGGAATAACTAATTGAAATGACAATTAGAACTTATTAGGTACTGAAGATATTATCAAGTAAACTCATGAATATGCAACATTCTAATGGATTTTTTTTGAAAACTATTAAAAGGTTTTAACCCTTTCGAATCGATACCATTGAACTATTACGTATTTTAACATCTTTAGCGTCCACAAAAATATATACACACTTTGATTGTTAATTAATTACTTAAAAGTCTAATTATTAATAAAAAGTGGCATTTCCTTTTACTCAGCCCAACTTTTCATTTTTTACTTTGATTGATACATAAAAGACAATTTTTCAATTCTTCTCATTTTTATTTAGAAAGGCTGACACTCAGGTAAACTACTTCTTAATTTGCTACCGAACCTGAGTCACATGGTATTAAGAACTTGCAAACCGCCTACAAACACCGTGTGGGCCATCGGGGCAGTGGTATAAAAATTGAGTTTTTTGCTACAAACTAATCATAAGAGAGAATATAAGTAAATGTTTGTTTTTGCATAGATACTATAGTATTGGAGTCTAATCCTGGAAAAAGCCCGTTTGCTGGAATCCTAATTTAATTTTATCATAAACACAAGAACGTAAAAATAATTCAGAAGCGTAACCTCTCCAAAATAATTTCTAGTTTACGAAACTTCGGGCAATCCACGTCGAAATAGTTTCTTGTCAAATTTAATTGTAAATATTGTCATATAATTAATCCGAAATTAATTAATCAACAGTTTTGGCACCATTCACACGATATTGACTTTATGTCGCTTGTAATTGCAGATTCGACCCCTTTGAAATAATCTCAAAATTTTTAATGAGCGATTAAGTAAAACCGCTCGTAAAAATTATAACTCGACGAAATCAAAATCTGAATGAAAATTATAAAGCAGTCATAAAATTGCATCGTATTATTTTTAAGTGCCCAACAGGGATCTCATTTATTACCTGAGACAGGAAATTGCAAGTTTTGATGTTCACCTACGTCGGTGTATGTATTTGGTCCTTTTTTAATTTTTGAAAAGGAAAATTGATTTGAAAAGTTTCTCAAAAGCTTATAAAACGTCTCCTTGTCTTTGATCTTTTGGGCCATATAATCCTGGATGAAATTACAAGATGTGGCACTTCGGTAAGCCCTTTGATGTTCCTGTTCAACTCTTTACTCAAAAGAGGGTACTAAATACTCCCGTTGTTGATGTAAATATCGTACTTAAAAAAATTAAAATTGATTTTTCTAAATGTAACGTTTTATGAGGCAGGGGGTGGATTTCTCAGGTAAAGTAATAAAAATTAAACTGAAGTGTTTTTCAAAATATTCATTTTTTCCATTTTTGTAACGTTTTAGTTAAATGGAGGTAGCAAATAAATCCTGATCACCCTGTACGGTAGACTTAGTTTTAATTCAAAGTTTTCCTTGTTTCTGAAAAAACAAGCAAAACTTCTTAACTTGTTTTTAATGGTAGTTTGTGTACTTTGATTACCATTATTTCTAAATCTCCATGAAATATTGTGACATAATGCTATAAGTTGCAGTTTAACACAATACAAAGTTTCCGACAGAAAAATTTAATTTCATCAAACGATCGTTATAGCACTTTTTTCATTAACAAGAAAACGTTTATATAAAATAACACAATAGTTTGGAAAAACGTTTTTCTTTTCATTCTTTGGAATAAAATTCAACGGAAAAGTAATTTAAAATTGTTTAATTAAGACATAATGACACGAATTAATTAAAAGTGGAAACAATCATTCTTTCATGTTGTCACTTTCAGGATTTTACTTTGGGGTGCTAAGGTGTCAAAGTTACACCAGAAAAACATTTTTTTGCCCTTTCAGCACAGAAATTTTTTTATCTCTCAAAGTAGTATATGAAATAAAATGACTTAAAGAATAATGTATTGCAAAAATTACATCAAAATGGAACTGCTTTTGACCTTAATCTGTGCCAAGCCTGCATCATTTCACTTCCACTTAAACCATTATGAAAAGGTCTCCGTACAATGGATTTTCTTATAAAAAGATTTCCTTATAGATATTTCAAAAAGCTTCGAAATTCATTTCGTGCGTAAATGGTTATTTACGATAGGTAATAATAAAATTAATAAAAATACCGGATTCCTTCAAAGTATTTTTTTGGAGGATTTCCTATGTTTGTTTTCATCATCGTTTCACAAAGCGAGCAACCAAAAATAATATCAGTAAATCGTCTTTATAATTTTTATATAGACTGTGTGGCATCAATTTCACTTGTTGTTCCTACGTCACTATTTGATACCAGCTGTGATGCATTCAAAATTCAATTCGCGATGATTTTAATCAAGTCGACAACCGAGTACAAGATATACACGCCTAAACTTTTATTCGTCAGCTAGTCCCCAGTATAATCTAACTCTTTTGAACCAAAAACTCCTTCAACCTCCAACCTCTGCATCGATGCGTTCTTTTACCGCAGTTAGGCTTTAACTCCTCTCATCGTTCCATTTCAGGATGGTCAGAAAATTATCACTTTTTTATCTCTGGTATAAATACAAATTAAAAAAAAATTGAGAAGGCATTTCTGCAGTTCCTGGTAGTTCGTTCAAAACAAAAGCAGTAGAAAACCGTGTATCTCAACAAATAGCAATTTTATCTAAAAGTTTTTCGAGCAAGAGTTACTTTTAATCAGCTACCCTAAGTTTTTAAGTTAACAAGGACGATATTGCTGTGTTAGTTTTAAATTAATTGATCCTACTGCGTTTTAATTTATTTTTCGGATTTGGAAAAAAGAGAAAACTTAATCGAAAATGTTATACGTATCAACGATTGATTAATTTTTCATTATTTTATGTTGACATATTACCTTCGGTACACTGCACTGCGCTTGAATCATTGTTCATTTGAATACCAACGCTTCTGATTAGATGTGAACGAATTTTTAATTAAATCATCAAATATTATGTGCATTTCCACTATAAATTTGATTTTCATGGTGGTACGATTTTTGAACATCCTTTAATGCATGTTTACCTCAACTAGCACAACATTTAATATATTCGTGTTTATTTAACAATGTACAAAACAAGGCAGATTTATGAATTTGTAAATTGCTCTGCCTTAAATAATAGTGGTTTTGAATAAATGATAGGGGTTAAAATTAATTTTCCTGTTTTAAATTTACTCACGCTTTATTTCAAATTAATACATTTAAAATCTAAATCGTAAATTATTCTAATATTTGCTTTAAATGTACTCTAGTTATAATCCACCTCTTTACGTCAGGAGATGTGGTTCGGATTCCACGTTAATCTGTGCGCCCTTGTTTGAAAATAAATAACTTTCCTTTTTTTATATCAACGAGATACTTCGAACGTAAAAACGAGGATAAACCAAAATTGCAAAATTAATAACGTTTAAGATAATTTTGAAGTTTTTTAATCATCATTGTTCAAATAAAACTTCAAGTAAGCCATTAAAAATAAAGCCGATCGATAAGCAATATTTTAGCATTCAGGGAGTAGGTACCTATAGAACATCTTGACTTTTGGGTGGAAAATTACTCGGATAAGTTTTTACCTTCTAGTACTAAATCGTTTTAAAACTTCTTCAATTTTTGGATATCGAACCTGATTTCCGTTTTAAAATCCTGCATTATTAAATTTCCACATCGTCATTCACTGCTAAAGAAACATGAAAGCCTATTTAAAAGTTACGGGAAAATCTCAAGTCGAAATTTTTATCTAAGAAATTAGCAAGTCGCATACGCAAGGCTTGAAATGTATTGACAACAAATTAGAAAGTTCAATAAAAACTGCGATAAAACTTGAGAGCCAAAGCAACTCGGCAGATTTAACAGATTCAACTTCCATTACGCGGGAGTGTCTAAATTTTTTAAAAGTGTTTAAATTTTTATTGGTAATAATCTATCCACCTACGTAATTACTATCAATTTTTCAATTTCATCATTTCGACTAAATCAAATTTCAAATTTTTTATTTCCTCATAACCAATTCAATTTTGTGAGACCGAAAAATAAATGCGATAAGAAAAACGTGGACTGGTATCACTCCCAAAGGATACAGGAAGAGCTTTACTATCTTCAAACCATATAGTACAGGTGCTTGGATATATTTAGTGTTTCTAGACGTATAAAGGAATTTGACTTTTATTTGAAAAGATCGTAGCGAGTAGAATATTGGTGTTATAGATAAGTACATCAAATATACAGGGTGGTCTTTACGCTGATGGGAAAAATTATCCAAAATTATTCACAGTAGGAAAACTAACCGATCGAATGAGCTTATTTTTGGCCAAAATAAAATAAAAATAAGCCTCATTTACATGCACCCCTGTGTACTAATCAAACCATGAGAACCAAACGAGGCACACTCAATTTTTTTAAATACTGTGGCTTACCTCATTGTATTTTTGAAAAGTAAAAGCATAAATAGAACAATGAAAATATTAATGATGCAAAATAATTTACATGGTGTGTTGAATTTTCCCAAGTTATAAATTGTTATAATACTAAAATTAAAATTTTATTCAAAAAGAGAAGAGTTTTAAATGCAAGTTTAAATTAGAGTATAATAATTATTTATCAAAATTATGACAGGCCATTCATAAGAATTCATTTCAATGATAACTTTTTATAATAAATTAATCGCATGTTTCATTGTGTTAAATGATTCACTTGGTGAAATAATTATTTTTAATTTCAAATATTTAATTAAAAAAAATTAGATTTTTAATGCCCGGTGATTGTAAGCAAAAGAAATTTTTAATATAAAATACCTACGCAAAAATATACATTATACGCTAATACTGAAATTGAATTTATGTCAATATATCCATACAAATATAATTGGGCTGAATAAGCTTAACTTCAAAAAAAGATATAATAACTTAAAGTTAAAAATTGAAGAAATAAACTCAAAATAAATAAATCCTCGCGTACCTAATTGGCCTCACAAATAAATTTTGTTCCATCTTTCATCCTCACGTTGTGTTTTCCTTAGTTAGCTGATGGACAATCGCCTAAGTCACGCAAATGCTACACGGTACCTACTCCTCTGTAATCAAAACAAGAGCACGCATTTCAACTTACTTGCATGAATCCATCAATTTACGTTGACCGAAACAGCAACTGTCGAGATTTTACAAAGATTTTTGTATTATTATTTGTAACCGTGGTGTTTTAATGGCTGGGGTACAACACAAACTATCTGTTTATTTCAAGATCGTAAACGTTGCGGGTCATTGATGGAGTTAAGTCTGAAGATTGCAATCCTGATTGAGAAAATGGCTGAGTACACTAGAAATAGCATTTAGACTAGAAGTAATTCCCACAGGACTGACTTTTTTATTTTAATAGTTACGGTGTACTTTTATTCTTTTATTTTCTGCAATTATTTATAACAATTAAGTTAATATAATGTGTAAAGAATTTTTTTTATGTTTATCTTCAGATGGTTATGGTACTGCAACTAATCGAATCTTTCGATTCATGGAGTAAATTAGTAAATAAAAAGGTTGAAAATTATATTTGCAATTTTTTTGTTTCATTTTAAAAATCCTGCATTTTTAAATAAAATATTTCACAAAAAAAATGACGCGGTTTTCTGGATAGCACATTTAAGGGGGAAAGCCACTGTGACGGACGAAAAAGTAACCTAGTTTTTAAGAATTATTTTTACAGAAGTAGCTAATTAATTAAAGAATCGGATTATTGTTATTTTATTAAGTATAATATATTGAACTTATTTAATACAAATTTTTATCTAATTATTTTAAATATTAACAAAAATATGAGCTGTTATGTAAAGACTGATAAACATATTTTCTCTCCATTGTGGCATCGATATCTCAGTGAAGAGTTATCCAAAAATAAAAAAATTATCAGAATTTAAATAAATGTAGCTATCGTTGTACGTAGCCGATTTCAAAAATTTTACTAACTACTATTTTAATAAACTGCTTAAATGAAAAAAAAAAATTTTTTTAAATTAAAATATATTTCAATCTGTTTCCATTTTGTAAATAATCAAATAAATAAAAAAACAGCTACGTACAACGTTAGCTACGTTCATCTAAATTCTGATAATTTTTTCATTTTTATTTTTGAATAACTAACTCTTCACCGAGATATCAATGCCACAATAGAGAGGGAATTTGTTTGTCAGTCTTTACTTAACGGCTCATATTTTTGTTAATATTTAAAATAATTAAATATAAATTTATATAAAACAAGTTCAATATACATGTAATAAAATAACAATAATTCAATTTCTAAAATAATTAGTTGCCACTGCAAAAATAAGTCTTAAAAACTAAGTTACTTTTTCGACCATCACAGTGGCTTTCCCCCTTAATAGGCTACAAATTTAGTTTAGTAAACTTTTTTGAAAAATTAATCCGTTGCCATTAATAAATCATTAATAAAAAATAAATTCCATTAAATTTATGGGTTAATAATAAACAATAATTTATGTTCCGGAAATATCTTTTCTTGACCTGGAGGGTACTTTTAAAAGAAAACTATCAGAAATACCGGACCAGGGGGCCGTGAATAAGCAAAAAAATGTTTTATCAAAAATTAAATTTGCGCCTTTGTTAATTCTAAAAACTCATCTCGTTACTTCCTTATGCTGGGGGGTATTCCATACCCCCATACCATAATACGGTTAATTAACGTTTTATAAAGTCTAAACTAGAAACTAGAAAAAGAGGTTAAGCTAAGTGGACGGGCTAAGAACCGAACTCTAGGCTAGAAGCCCTAGGTTCGATCCCCAACCCGGCTACATTTATTTGACTTCTTTATGACCCTCTCCTCTCGGAAGGCAGTGGCAAACCACCGAGAGTAATTTGCCAAGAAAGCCATTTAATAATAACATATTTAATTGGTCACGACGTTCGAATTACGAACGCAAAAGTAAACAATCAAAAATCCGAGAGGTCTGGGGGGAATACCCCCCAGCCGTAAGTAAAAAATATATGTTCTCAAGAATTCAATTTGCATTTTTATCAATTTTGAAAAGTAATCTCGTTACTTCCCCCCGATTCACCGGTTTTATGTCTGTTTTTTCACATTTTAAGGGGTAAATTCTTAAATATTTATACTTATAGAACTTCATTATATTCGAATGAAACCAACGCCAGAACACTCCATTTTTAACTAATATAAAAATATGTATTTTTCTTGTCACGAATATTTAATATTTTCAGAGATAAATAAACCACCCTCAAAACTTCAAAATTCGCAAAAGAAAACCTGTGATATGGTTTTAAATATTCTCACTCCTATAAATTTTCCTTCAGCATCCTTCTATAAATTGGAATTATTATTATTGCGGTGAATACCATTGATCTAAGGGATGGGTCGGTTAGAAAACTTTTACTGTAAAAAGACCCAATATTTTACGTAGAACTTATAGTGGGGGCAGCACTTCTTGGCAAATCCACTAAAAAAAGCTTTTTGTTAAAAAAAAACAGTCGTTTGTTTTATTTTTTAACTAAGCCACCACCAAGACGCCAAAAGTGACCTTAGGAATCCCCCAAAAAGAATCTCGTTAATTTATTTATGAGTGTCTTTAATTTTAGAAGTATTATAACTTGCAAAGTAATTTTTTACGAGAGAAAGTCAAGATTTATTTTTTTTCCTTGACGACGGTGGCCTTTTTTTCAATTGTTGTGTAAAAGGAATCACGACATCTCAAAATGAAAATTATCAACTCGAATTGGAAAATTTTGTAACAGCCAAGTTTAATTTTCAATTAGAAATAGAAATTGAAAATTAAATTTCAAAAATTACGTAGATACAGAACCGTAACTAGGGCGTGGTGATAGTGGTGCAAGCCTCAGGCGCACAGATTAAAAAATTAAATAAATTTAAGGATTATTTAGTCTAAAGTCCTGAAAAAGTCCTTCGCTGACATGGAGAAACTTTTGAAAATAAACTATTGGAAAACCGGGGGGTCTGGAGGGTATGGAATACACCCCAGCAATAAGTAAGCAAAAATATGTTTTCTTAAGAATTAAATAATATGCATTTTTATCAATTTTTATCAAGCTATCGGGTTGTGTTATCGGAGGATATTTCATACCTCCAGACCCCGGTTTCATGACCGTTTCTTCACATTTTAAGGGGCCCAGCGGACTTAGCCAACATATAAAATAGAAAAAACACTTCCTAATTAGCTAGAGCCCGGATTCTAAGCTTTATGCTTATTGCTCTAAATTATAAGCAGAAGATATTCCTTTTGGATCTTGACGATTCCTTTACGATTTGAGCTAATGTTGATAGTGCTTTTTTTGCTTTTTTTTCAAGCGCTTTTTAACGCATGTTAGTGATTATTAGAGCTTTTTTTTAATGTTTTTTTTGGACATTTGGAATAATAATTCCAAAAATTAATAATTTATTTTCGAATGAAAAAAGAATTATTGTCAAGGCGCTTTTGAGAGTGCAAGTTTTTAAAGAAAATTTTCCTGATACACTTTTTCCTCCCGAAGCAGTGCTTACAGGTGGAGAAAGTGGCTCACTTCTGCCCTATATAATTATGCAAAAAATTTTAAGAATTTTCAAAAATTTGTTTCTGAATTGTCAGAATCGTCGTCGGCAGCTATAAAATAATGTCAAGAAATTTTTAAGAATACATTAATTCGACAACAATTAAGTTATATCAAAGCTAACTTTTCATACGTTCCATCGAAAAAAAGATATTTTATTTTAGTGAAATCGGTAAAAATTTTTAATAATTTTAAAAAGAGAACTTTGGATGGAAGTTTTTTGATTTATAAACATGTGATAATGCCAGACGACAATCTTTCAAAAAGGAAAATTTGGAAAAATATATGATACTTAATTTTTTTTATAATTATAAATCGAATGTCGAATTATTATTTTGAGACGGTCATTTGCCTTGTAGGTAACGCGATCAACTGCGAATACGAGGTACCGGGTTCAAATCCGGAGAAAGGTAAAACTTTCTTATGACTAGTCTCCGTGCTTTAGAAGGCACGTTAAGCCGGTGATCCTCCTGGGTTAATGAATTGCCATCATTAACATAAAAACCAGGATACAGGCACATCTGAAGGCGAGTCCAGCAAACTACCTTATGGATGTAAAAATATTTATATGCTCATAGAACTAACACTGCCAAGGAAACGACGCAGATGTTGGAAATAACAAGCCTTAAAGGCTTAAACTAAGTTGAAGAAGAACAAGAGAATTATTACTTCGTAAAAATATATTTTGATGTTTGATTTTTAGTGCTTTTATTTGACTTTTTTTACATTTTTTTAAACTTTTTAAAGCGCTTATTTTGAAATTATAAGTGTTTATAAATCCGAGCTCTACGTAATTACACAAAATTAAGAATTTTTCTACTTTATGTTTCAAAAAAAATCTTCCCTTGATCTGGAGTGTACTGTTAAAAGTAAACAATCTGAAAACCAGGAGATCTAGAAAGTCATTCATTGTTGGACAAGAAAAAAATATTTTTTTTCACGGAATGGACAAAAATGTTATACGACCACTATTCTTTAGTTTCATGTAACAAAAGATAATATTTAATTTTCAATATTCCTGCGTTGGCGGGGTTAAAAAAAGATGAAGATCAAGGTCTCTTCTTGCAATAGAATATTTCTGCTGTATTATTTGTTCCTTGTTGAATAAAAAATATGAAATTTTTAACATACATATGTATAAAAAATCTTTAGTTCGAACGAGGAGTAGCGCAAATTTAACCGCTAGGCACAGCCGCTTTCTGCCCTCGTTACGGCCCTGCTCTCACAAGACTATAACTAATACCGGGTTGATTCATTGTGACCTTTTTCAGCACAAACAATGACTCAAGTGTAAACCGACTAACCTATTTATTTTAATACTCATGTGATATCCTCATAATCTTTCTTCAGATGAACATAAAATTTTTCAAGAACGCTTAGAGCGGTTCTGCAGATTTATGTGGTTCTTAGGTGTTTGTTAAGGGCACCGTGGCGTATGGGTAGGCCCAACGCCGTTCTTGCTTGTTTATTTACCGAGAAGGTTCAAGTTTCAGTAAGGAATTCTTAACGTACGATGAAAAGCCATTTAAATAATACAAGAATTTGGAAATTAAGTTTTACAAAAGTTGAATTTCATCAAAGGTGAACATATTTCATCTAAATGCCTCATCTTTAATCCCTCATCATTAATAAATTTCAATTATGTAGTCTGTTGTTAATTAAGTTTCTTAAAATTATTAAACCTAATAAAGTTAAAAATAATTGTCTGCAGTCTTTCAGTCAAATTTGAGTTTCCAAAACGAACATTTTAATTTTATCGGTTTGCTTACCACATTTTTGGAGATCAAAAGATGATTTTGTTTTTGAACTTACCTAAAAAAAAAAGAAGAAAAAATTAATGAAATGATTTGCCCACGTAAAATTTGTAAGATTGATCATTTTTTCAATTATTAGGTAGTAAAAGTTGTAAATGAAAGTGCAACCGATTTCGATAATAATTGTATGAAATCGATAACAGCAAAAATAGCAACAATTAACAGCGGGTTTTACTTTCGTGATCCATTAAATAAAAAATAATTTTAGGTTTTAAAATAAATAAAGCTATAGATTGCACGATACAGCATTGAACCGAATAATTTTAAGGTATAAAATAAACATTGACGTAATAAGCTCTCACACAATTACAGGTAGTAGAGAGAAAGTAAAAAGTCATTGGCATATAACGTCACAATTTCGTTGTGTTGTTCTAATAATGTAATAGACAATAGGTACTCCAAGCTTTGTTCTGCTATGTTACCAACCTATAACTGTTTATCTATTGAAATTGTACGGAAAAAGACGTCGGAATGACAATTTTGTGGTCTATGAATTGTAGGTCAAAAAAGCTCGAGTTCGAAACCAATTTGGTTACTACTTAAGTGCTATTTGTCTAGGACCAGACCAGACCAGAAGTGTTTCCGGCTAAGTTGTGATTAAAACGGAATTGTTAGTAGATATTTTGTTGTTCCACATCCAATAATGGCTAGAAAATTTCGTTACTGCAATTAGGGCAACCAAAGTATTCCAATAACGAGGGTGTATTAATTATTGCCGTATAATATCAAAGTAAAACTTTTCAGCTAATTGTAGGTCTAGCATTCGCATATAATAGCTTTGTTGTGTTAAAAACTTATTTACAACAGGAAATGTAACAGTTACATAGTTTCAAGCTTCGCTTTGGTATGCTTTACCGTATTCTACCTACATCATGTCAAACATCAATACTTTGAAAGCCTCTCCATCAGATAGGTACACACACACACATGAAATCGCTCCAGAAACATTCATGCTTTTTAATAACAATGAAATTTTGTTACATCAGTTTTTAGACATTCCATCAGCAACACTTTCTCTGTTCCATTTGTGTGAGATTTTTAAATCTGATACAGATACAATAATTAATTACACAACGTGAGGCACAATAAACGAAAACAAGTGCTCAGAGATACCAAACATGCGTTGGGTTGTTAGTTAAAAAATAAAATTTAAATTTCAAATAACATTAAAGAATTTAATAAATATGATGCGAAATTAGGACCAACTCAATTATAATGTTTGTAGCAATTATTCAACAACAAAGTAACAAGCCCTTTGTAAAGTTTAAATTTAATTTTGTTAACTTTCATAGCCGTATAAAACGCACCGTTAAAAGAGAGAATTTTGTAATGAAAGGATTCGATTTTATCACCAATTAAAACGTTAATCAATTTATATCAAAGCTCTTGATAAACAGAGACGTAATTGTGCAAATTTTAAATGTCTCTCCTAGAACTTAACATGTTTAAGTAGCTTAATTAATTGAAATTGTAAATGTTTTATGTTTACTTATACAAATACGGTGGAGCAAAATGGATCCCATTAGATAGACATTTCCGCTTGTCAACGTTCCTGCATATACTTATACAATCTAACATATGGAATATTGTAAACCGGAACCCTCAGCAATAATATTCCAGAATTACTTATGAATGTCTCCACCAGCTTATGTTCAATTTACAAGTTCAGTGTAGGTGTGGAAAATTCTGATGTGGCCGAATCTGGTTCACATCGATCGACGATTAAGGATTCGAGAAATTTCTACTAAACGCATTTTTAGATTATGAAACTTAATAGCTGATGCAGTGAGACAAAATCTGCCCGAATAATAATACATTACACAGGATTAGATGTAATCAAAATAATTTCCTGTAATGATAAAGTAAGGTTAACAAATGTGCCCAGATTATTAAGATCAAAAGATATTATGTGAAAGTGTCACTTACAAAACGTAATTCATAATAACGGTCCATGTTATACATAGTATTTAACCGGAATTAGCGGAAGCAAACAAAAACATTTAGTTGTAATTTACAAATTGGAACGTATATAATTAAATTTTAATAAAGCATTAAGGCGATGAAAAGATAGTCTGCACGATTTTTTCAAAACGGATGGTTTACTTGTTAGCAAACACGCGTAAATTTCAATAACGTTAAATACACGTACATTACACGTTACTCACTGGAGAGGATGCTACTACAAAAAAAGGGAATAAAACAAATTTGTAGGAAATTTAGCCCCCTTTGATTTTACTTCGAAACATTTTTTTGTGACTTGACCCGTTTAGGAAATATTCGCAAGAAACTGATGAACTTTTTGTTCAAAATTCCGCTTTCGTCGCGAATTTGACAGAAAAACTGCATTTTAATAAGAAAATTTTCATCTAAAATGTAATTAAAACGAAAACCTTGAAGTTTTCATTTATAAACAGATATTATAATACTTATAGAATATGAACGTATATTGAACGTCAGAGTTAGACGTTATTAAATTTAAACATTAGAACCGAGATTAAAGTAATAAAAGCAGCTGTAAGTTCACATCTACTTTAGTAGCTAAATTATCTATTTATGAAATTTAAAATTTTCCGTCTGCTTATACAAAATGTCACACCCAAAATAGATTGTTTACACGAGCAAACTTTATAAAGTAAAAACAGAACAATAAAATTAATTTTAGGCTGTAGAAGTTTTAACGTTAAATTTTAATTTATATTAAAAAATTAGTGTCACCTACAGACAGGGTGATGATATAACCAGTAACCCTCAAAAGTCTAACAATTCTCTACGATGGTGTAAAACGCACCGTAGGGATTTAAGTGGTAAAATAATCTTTAATTATTTCAGACGGAAATTCTGCTAATTCAAAAGAATTAAAACTGTCATTTTAACAAAAATCAGGGTTTTTAAGTGAAATAATCAAACGTTGCAAATTTTTGCACGAATATTTTGGAGTAGCCGGGAGTTGAACCTATGATTCTAGGGTCATTTCCTCACGAGTTGATTTTCTTATAAAACTGTAAAATATGACATAAGAAAATGTCTACACAGGTAGATTACTTGTCGTTTACACTCGATTTTATTCAAGGAATTTTTCGAACAGCTAATGTATGCAATTTCGTGTAAAAAATGTTTTTTACCTTATCGTGCTTAGAACATGACAGCTAATTTTTCACGGTAGCGTTTTTAGTTTTGAAAAATCAAATATGGTGCAACGTTAAATTTTCAGCAATAATATTTAACAAGTTATAACAAGGTAAAAAACACCTGAAATTTTTTTTAAGATTCTGCTTTGTGTTATTCAAATAAACAGTAATTATAAAAAATTTCCTTTTTATGAGACTAGACGTAATTAAAGAACCTAAAAACTAATTTTTTTAAATTTTAATAGCACAGAAAATATATAAAATTCGAGATTTAATTTTACATTTAAAGGTCAAAGTGAAATATACTAAAAAGTAAACGTTTGATTGAAATGTTGAAACATTCCTTTTCAATTTTCCAATAAAATGGAATGCACAATTTTTTACTTTGTATCCTTATTATTCTACTGGACATTGTTTTTCATTTCATTAGATCCTTATTTACCAACCCCGTTGGAATTTTCAACGCGGAGGACCTTAATATGGAATTTAGGACATTGCGTTAGTTTTTTCTAAATTTCGAATTTATTTGACAACTTCGGAATTCCAAAAAAATCAGTACATAGTAGGTACAAACTAAATTTTTTAAAAAGGATTCCATGAAGTATGCAAGTCGAACCCGGAATTTTTACTCTGTAACTCAGCCAGTGATCTGACCAAGCCACCCTCGTGGCTAATAATGAATTAAAATTATTTACATTCGTCTGACAGTGAAAACGGAATTAAATGTTATTACCTTGATTAAAATTATTTTGCTTTTTTGAAATGAATATAAGTTCGGTAGAATTTGAATGAATACATTTCAAATATAATATAATTCCAAAATTTTAATTAAAATTGTTATTTACTCAATTTTCAAATAAAAATTTAATTTATATTATTAGGCTTTACATAAAAATCTAAAAAGATAATATTAATTCTTTAACACAATTAAAATGAATTTTGATGCTGCGGTGATTTGGACGTTATTAGTTAATTCACTTTAAACTGTAAGTCCCCTATATCGTTGAGAAGAGTATTTGGGCGAGAAGAAAAAGGGGACTTATGTCTAAACCGGAACAATGTGATGAAAATACATCAAAATTGCAGAACAGCTTTTATTTAAAACCTAAACGTGAGAGACATTTGAATGTTTCGCCTGTCTCATTCTGTATACTCGTTAAGGTTAAACCGCTTCCGATCCAATTCTTCATCAAAAGATTTCAATATGAGCTGTCATTTTAATCTTTTCAAAAAAATGTTATTATTAATGAAAACACGTACAACCGCTTAGAAATGTCAAAATACAGTTTGAATATCAACCTGCAATTTGTACTCATATGAATCAATTTACCTAATTTTTTCTACAAATTTTCAAGTTTGCACTAGATCTTGTCACACTTTGATGTTAATAACTTGCATATTAAAACATAACGTGTTTGGAATGCTGTTTTAGTGATTAAATCATTCTTTTGATGTTACGTTATTTAAATTCTCGCGAATTACGGTTTTCGGTGCAGAAGTTAAACACAAGCTAAAGCCGTAATTTAAGTTTTCATAAATTTTTATTATTCGTGCCCAATTCTTCCAGTAGAACATTCATCACGTTTTTAAAAAGCACGTAAAAGCAAAAAGTCTTAAAATTTGTTAGGAATATTAAAAGAAGATCCTACTCATCAGTATTCCTTAACGATTTTTTTACTCGTAATTATAAAAGAAAGATAATCGAAATTTCTTATAAAATAGCAGAATAACCTAAAATAGATAAATTGAAACGTTCGACGTGCAAATTTGCTAATTCGCAGGAAATCCTTTTTCGTAACAAATTATTTCCTTTCAACAAATGCAGACATTTCGAATGACGAAATTAAATGACGACTTTCTGGTAAAGCTGCCAAAGATCATGAACCTTTTGGCAAAGTTCCAAGTTTTTTATGCAAGCATCACAGGTAAATATCATTAAAACCAATTAGAGATCATTACGCTCCAATTATAATTAAAAGTGTAACATTTAACCGAAACTTAAATTATAAGTTTTCCAACGTCGAAGAGTTAAAATATCCAATTAATTTTTGTGTCAAAACATACTAATTAAAAGTTGATAGTAAACTAAAAAATATGCAAATTAAGTAGTTCGAGATATTTCGTAAATTTAGAGAAAAACCGTAGTAGGAGGATTAATAAATCTGCCTCCGTACGTATCAAAACTAAAAAGGCGACGTCAAAAGCGCCGTGGGCGCCATTCCATTTAATAATTATAATGAAGTCGGCTATCACTAAAATACATAATAAAAAATAAACTAAATGAAATGGATGAAAAATACAATTTTACGAATGCTGAACATGCAGAGAATGTACTAACCTGTGAACAAGAATAAATTTGAAAAAGCATGCAACTCTGCCTTTGACAGCATTTTTACTCAATCGCAATGACAATTTGAATCTCACGATCATAAAATTTTGGTTTTCTGAGTTAAAAATCAAAAAAATGGAACAAGCCAGATTTAGCTAATAAAATATAAAGTGGATTAGATACGGAGAAATTTTGTTTCGAGATAAAAGCTTCAAATATAGATAAGATTCATTATTGGATAATTTACAGTTTTCTTCTTCATTTGATTTATTACAACTGAGACATTCTTATTGTCTGCGAGATGTTTATCCGAATATAAAAATATCTTTTCATCGCTCTACCGATTATATTGCTGCTTTGGACGAATTTAGTTTCAGTAAACCAAAAACCATAAAAAATTATTTAAAAAATATTTAGTTATAGGTCGAAAAACAAATACCTAATCTTATAAGAGTCTAACTCGGCCTATACATAATAATGATTTAAAGGGAATAAAAGCAACTCAAAACTTAACGATTGAAATAAAAAAAATTTGATAGTCCGAATGTCAGTTTTCCACTTACCGTCAGTTGTTTATCCATTTCCATTCCCCCCCCCCCATTTTGATTTTTGGATCAATTTTTATGCCATTCGTTTGTGCATCGTTTGTGCACGTTTGTGCATTCAATATTTTCGTTTGTGCAAGCACGGTTAGCAAAATATCTTCAATTGAATAACCGGCCATCATTTCTCCAGCCCCCCCCTCATCGCAAATTTTTGATCAAAATTGGTGTCAATCGTTTGTGCATCGTTTGTGTACGTTTGTGCATTTATTATTTTTGTTTGAGCAAGCACGGTTAGCGAAATATTTTCAATTGAATAACCGCCGAACATTTCTCCAGCCCCCCTCCACATTTTGACTTTTGGATCAATTTTTGTGTCACTTGTCTGTAAATATACGTTTCTGAATTCACAGTTCGTGAATTATTTAACAAATAAATATTTATATATCTCCGAGCAACAACTGCCATAGTGTCTAGATTGCAATTTATTCTAGTCTACTGAAGAATATGCTGAAAATATTTTAATTTTCCAGAAATCGTCATCGAAACAACTCTTCCCTGCGTATCTACGCGCAGGAAAATTGAATTATACTGACTAGACCGGCAATATCAGTAATTGATTTTTGCTGTTTTGACACATCGTTTATAAGTTATAACTATGTATGTGGTCAACAAATTGACAAATTTGATTTTTGCTCATTTTAAAAATGTTATTCAGTTAGTGTTTTAAAATTTCAATTTTATCGGAATCGGCAGTAACTATATTTTTAATACTTAGCGGAAAATAAACTGCGTCAAGCGAATTTTCTCTCAAAATACGTAAAAGTTTGTCAAAAAAGCTATAGTTTTAGGTGCATGTCGTTGCCCACCCCCCTTCTGAATTTTTTTCTTTTAATTTTCGAATTTAGTGTCCAACGTTAAAGCATCGATTGAGCCTGAATAAATTTCTATTATTTTCGTTTGAGCCTCTAAGGTCGCGAAGCTATTCGCGAAAAACTTGTGGGGGGCCGAGAACATGTTTTGCAATTTTCCTTCTCATTTTGAATTTATGTGTGCAATTGATGTCAATCGATATAGCTCCGTTTGAGCCTGAATGAGTTTCAGAGAGCAACAGTTTAAGTTAATTTTTTACAAAATTATGGATATTTGTAATTTTCGACTAAACTTCGAGCAACATGCGTTAAATCTTAAGTTTTTTAAATCTCTTAAGCTGATGATTTACTTATTTTGGATATATAAGTTCTCTAAATAAGTAACATTTTACTTTTTACAAACATAAAATTTTTTAAATAGAAGTAATTTATCTAAATAGAAATCATGCCGATAAAATCTAATATTGATTAGAAGTATATTAAGGTTTTTGTTTTTGCTAATAAAGAAAAAATTTATGATCCAATGGCTAAAAAGGTTCGGGGCTCTTTAATTATGTGTTTGTCGGAAATAGTAAAGCATTGGGTAATACTACCGTTTAGCCGAAATAAAATTTGTTAAGAACCTTACGATTTAACGCATGTTGCTCGGAGTTTAGTCGAAAATTTCAACTATCCATAACTTTGTAAAAAATTAACATAAAGTCTTGTTCTCTGAAGCTAATTCAGGCTCAAACGAAGCTCTATCGATTGACATCAATTGCACCTACAAATTTAAAATTATTAGGAAAATTACAAAATATGTCTACAACCCCCTCTGCTCCACCAATTTTTTGCGAATAACTTTGCGACCTTTAAGGTTCAAACAAAAATAGTCGAAACTTTTTCAGGTTCAAAAACCATGCTCTAACGTTTATCACCTAATTCATCCAAAAATTCGAACGTGGGGGCAGTCATGTCTGCAGCCCCCCCACATATTTTTTGCGAATAACTTCACGACCTTTGAGGCATAAACAAAAATAATGAAAGCTCAAACAATGCTCTAACGTTTGGCATCAAATTTATCTAAAAATTCAAAAGTGGGGAGCCTCTGACATGCACCTTATAGTTTTCCAATAATTACTTTTTGGGGAAAAAAAATTCAAACTACTATTTTCGTAAAATTCGACTAACATTTTCAAGTCGTTTTTGTGATTGTAGGCGACGCCTATGCATTAAAATACGTCGTCTGCAATAACTAAAACTATGCTTGAAAATTTTAGTCGGATTTTACAAAAACGGTAGATAGAATTTTTTTTACCCCAAAAAAACTATAGTTTTCTTCACGGATTCTTACTTACTTTGGAGAAAAAATTCGCCTGACGCACTTTATTTTCCGCTAAGTATTAAAAATATAGTTTTACTGACAATTTCGATAAAATCGAAATTTTAAAATACTAATTGAATAACATTTTTAAAATAAGCAAAAATCAAATTATTGTTAATTTGTTAATTTACATAGTTATAAACAATGTGTCAAAACAGCAAACATCAATTTTCAGCATATTCTTCAGTAGACTAGAATAAATTGCAATTTAGACACTATGGCAGTTGTTGCTCGGAGATATATAAATATTTATTTGTTAAATAATTCACGAACTGTGAATTCACAAACGTATATTTACAGACAAGAGACACAAAAATTGATCCAAAAGTGAAAATGAGGGGGGGGGGCTAGAGAAATGTTCGGCGGTTATTCAATTGAAAATATTTCGCTAACCGTGCTTGCTCAAACAAAAATAATAAATGCACAAACGTACACAAACGATGCACAAACGATTGACACCAATTTTAACCAAAAATTCGCGATGGGGGGGGGCTGAAGAAATGATGGCCGGTTATTCAATTGAAGATATTTTGCTAACCGTGCTTGCACAAACGAAAATATTGAATGCACAAACGTGCACAAACGATTGACACCAATTTTGACCCAAAATTCGCGATGGGGGGGGGGGGCTGGCATTTCTCCAGCCCCCCAAATTTATTTGTTAAATAATTCGCGAACGGTGAATGCACAAACGAAAAAAATAATTGCACAAACGTACACAAACGATGCACAAAGGAATGGCATAAAAAGTGATCCAAAAATCAAAATGGGGGGGGGCTGGGGAAATGGGCCTATAAAATTAGCTGTTAACAACAATTTTAGTAATTTATTTACGAGGGTAACACGTCGAGACGCTAAGTAAATTACGTCACACCCTGAATGCATAATTGCAACTCCCGTTACGCCGTTTAAATTGTAGAACTGTCACTTTTCCATCCCAATATGTCATGAAGTCCATTTGTACGCCCGCTATTTGATTTTATGCTTTATTAAATGCCACGAATGGTTTAATTGAATTATTTTACTATATTTAAAATTTGTTGGTTAAATTGAATTAGATAGTGAGACTTCGGTCGCTCATAGTACGTGATCACAGTAGTTGCTCGGCACTTTGCCTCGCTCAAGAGGACCCAGACAAGAAATCATAAGTAAAAGCCATGGTTTTTTTAACGTAGTTCCATCCACTCCATTATCATCAGCCTCTCTTTCTAAACACATACTTTTCCATCTTGAGCTTCTTTTTTTGAGCCCTTTCGTGTAGGATCCTGATAGAACTTATTATACGTGCAGGTCCTAGCTGTTCAGCTTTATGACGAGAATTACAGCGTAACTCAGTTTTCCCTGCTTTATTATTTAAAAGTCAGATTTACCACTTTTATCCGGCTACGCCCTTTGTGTAAGAAAAATCGAACTTAGTGTACTATATCTGACGCTTTACAATTCTACTTACATAAAAGGCTAAAACGAAGTTAAATAAACAATCCCACAGGACAGCTCGAAAAAAAACGAGACGCGGAGAGGCGACGTCATGATGAAAAACAAATGAAATCGATAGCAGACGTATCTTGATTTCAAAGAAAATTTCCAGACAAAATTATTTTAAAAGTACGTTTTCATATTTTTCCGTAGTTAATCAAAACAATTAAATATTTCTTGCTTATAAATTTGAAACACAATAGAAATTCAATGACTTCAAAAACTAAATTAGGGAGAGCTTAAAGATTCTTCTCCAACATTGAATAGATTCAAATTTGTATTATTTCCCGAAAGCAATAGAAGTGGAATTTATTCAAACCAAATAGCAAACAAAAACTCAAAAATGTATCACAATCAAAGCAATTTTTTCGATGGATTAAAAAACCAATTTCTAAGATAAATGGTTTCGATTAATTCAGAAAATTGGAAACGTCTCCTATTACATAAATATGCCATCATGCCAGGTTAATAAATCAAAAAGGAAGTTTAACTTACGTTTTTGGCAAAGTTCGAATATTTAAGGCCGATTCAACAGGGCACTTGTCTCTTAGATGCTTCATTTTGTATACTGAAGGGAAGTAAGAGAAGTTTCAAATTTTATATAACGTAGGGTTTACAAAATATAAAATAAAGCTTTCAAGAACGACCCAAGCAATAAATATAAACCCATTCGACCTAAACTTAATTAGTCAAAGCTTTGAAATTCAATGAAAGTAGATATAGTTTATTGGATAAAAATTATTTACGCCGACGCTTTAATTAAAGCTTGGAAAATTTGATTATATTTCAATGCGTTATAATATTTATATCTCCTCACCAACAGAATTCATTGTATAATTTAATTTGCAATGAAAAAATCTACGTTCAAACATTCTATTACGTTGTCAAAAATTTAAAATAATTTTGCCAAAATTCATGTAGTAAGTGAGGTAACGGCGCGTAACAGCTCTATGTTATTTTAGGAGGCCTGTGATTGGTGGAATTACTATACGGATTTCGTTAATTTTCTGAAAAATTTCGAGCGTTACTATTAATTTCATGAAGATAAATTTCTACAAATTTTTAATTTTTTGTTACATTAATTTAAGTGGATGTAAACGATACTTTAGCTTTTTTTTATTTTTAGTTCCGCTTCGACGTCCAGTTTCGTTTAAATAAAATCGTTCTAGGTCCAGAAATTAAAAGCCAAAGATTTAAAACATAAATATTTTAATGTTCTGCTAAAAGCTCGAAAAAGGTTTATAATTTATTTAAAAATTCACAATAACCTGTGAAATATTGAATTTTAAACAACAAAGGAAAAACATTGTCAGAAAAATTTCAACTGAAATAGTTTCAACTTTAACACCGCTTAAAAATTGTCATCGTAATAAATTTAGTAACCTTTAGACCCTAACCTGTTCTGGTATTTCATAAAATTTTACCATAGTTAATTAATAAAACGAGTCGATCTCTGCACTTGTCGTGGGTCAGTGTCAACATGTAATAATAACATTGGAATTACGTCAATGGAAAAATGAAATTTACTTTATTTGGTCTGTTAAAATTCAAAATCCACCATATTGTTGGAATACAAAATTGTATTTTATTAACTTGAACTCTTACCAACTTACTTAAAATTCTTACAATGTCCAACGTCATATTTCTTAATTCTACTGTCTTGAATAATGCAAGTAGTAAACTTATTTAGAAAAAGCTTTTGAGTTTATGTACATAACAATAAAGACGTAACCCATAAGCTTGAACAATTATTACAAATTTTAGAGGTCATTTAGAGTAAACTAATAACATCAAACGGGGTGATTTTGGGCCAGCGTGTAAACGAAACCTTATCTCAATATCCAATTGAAAAATAAAAGTTTATTTGGAAAGCCCTAACTAATACCAACGTGTTTTACACGTTGAAGTGACAATTACACCTTGGTATTTACGCACACGTCTATTTAACGTTCTTATAACGTAACACATTAAAACTTGTTAACTGAACGTTATTTTGGGTAAATCTGCATGCGTTACACCTTGTATTGCTTTGAACGACTATAAAATGGTTGGGGTCGAGGTCATCGGAACTGCGCGAATTGCGAGGGTAGCGATTGCAAGCACTTGATTTTAAAATCCAATTAAATTCGATTTTTAACTGTATTTGGGTCGTATTCGAGAATTATTAAAGTCGGTTTTCCTTGGCCTTTTAAAAATCTTAATCCTCTTCTTCCTCTTAATTTAGGAGATGTCAGGTACAGATGCACTTGGTACTATTAATCCGAATTAATTCGATGATGATATAAATGTTGTACATCTGGTAGGTAACTTCTGAATTTGCACAAGAAAAACAGAAATCACCATAATATATTAAAATTGGCGCCCAACATAGGGCTTGATAACAGAAGATGTCTGAGATAGATTGATTTTCAAATTTACATTTCGTCATCAGGTTAACATGACAGTATTACCGGATTAAAATGAAATTGCGCCTTGCCACAGTCCTGAACTGAAAGTTTTAGGTCTGCAGGAAATTTATAAATGATTGGCCATTATAAAACAAAGGTCTCGTCACAATTCAGGTCGGAAGTAGTAGCATTATTAATACTTGTAATTTATTGATGCGATTCAAGACTTCCAGTATAAACCCTGAGGTCATCTTGACCATTTTTGTCGTATAAACGTAGTAAAAGTTAAGTGTGAAAGCACTTAGAGATCAGTTTTTACCTTTAAGTTGAGAGAAATTTTAACCCTTTCATAGAAATACCAAAACGCAATTTTATTAATTACAAAGATTAAGTGGCATAGCTTGAAGATAATAGATAATTACTTTATCAAATTAGAAATCTTGAGCACGTTTCAACCCGCGTTATAAATTGGACAACTTTATGATGACAATAAACAATTCAACGCTCGAGGTACGTTGTGGTAGTTAAATATAATACAAGCATTAGATAAACAAGAACTTTAGTGACAACGCCCAAAAAAGGAGCACGTATACAGTAAAATAAAGCAACTGAGTTTTACAGACGCACATAAACCTATAATGATGATCAGATCCATTCAACATTTACTCGGTTGGATGTGTCGGTAAAACTTGTTCCTTATTGTACCTACAGTTTGACCGATGTATGTAAACTGTGCATTCAACTAAAAAGTTTCAAATCAAAACAACAGTAAAAAGTAATCTAATTCAAACTTGTTAACTCCACAAAGCGTCGTGCTATGCTCGACCCGAGCAGCAGAACACCCTTTCTTTGGTTGCCAACCCTGAAACCGGAACACAACACTCCCTTTCACAAGAGAAAATAAAAAAATTCAAATAGCGAGGTGTAATTTACTGCGAAGATTTTCGATTTAAATTTTTTTTGTTTGCCATACCTTAACACCAGAAAAACAATTCTCCAGGAGAATTATTCGATAAAAAAAATGCTCCCAAGAAACTTTTCCCGAAAACTTGAAAACACACAAAAAAGTTCATTTTCTTATTCGCGCTTGTTATTTTAAAATTTATAAACTTTCGAATAGGTAAGCCTAAAGCATAAAACCGAATCCAGCAAAAACTATTTCAGATCTCACTAAAAGAAATCTCTCCGTCTCTCGTCGCCGTCATGTTATGATAACCTTTTCCGTGACTTACATCCCTAAACTGAAATATCTTTAATATTAAATAACACAAAATCTACAAAATCAATAGATTTGCTAAAACGATGACTTATGTAGGTGTGGAGCTCAAAGGGAATATTACGAGTGTATTTCCACATTTTCTGGAGATTAAATCTAAAGCGGTGGAGGCTTAAACTAATAATAGGAAATCGCCAGTGCATGTGTGCCAACCTATAAAACTGAAAACCGTGTATGTCACAAACTTTTGAATTAACAAGCCTCCCGATTTAATTTAAATCTCGATTAAACGAAGCAGCTGCTCTCGATTCTGCTTTTCTGTATCATTTACTCACCTTCCTCGCATATTTTCTTTTTTACTTGATCCCCTAATTAGGATTTACTATTACTCTTTCGTTAAAATTATGTCGTCTTCACTAACCCTACATTTTAATACGAAGTTGAGGAAAGGCGGCGGGCGGAATTGTGCGGAAATCTTTCTGAGTAAATTCCTAATTACGTAATTCTAATGAAACTGAAGGAAAAGAAAACTCAAAAAAAGAGTTAATTAAAATTTGAATTCGTTAAGGCTTTATATAAGCTCGAGTTTATATTTATTATAAACACCACATAAAGTACCATTGCTCAAGTCAATATAATTACAGTTTCAATTAAAATGTTTTTGGGAGTGAAAATGTTTTAATTTTATGAATTAATATTTACCCTTCATAAAAATATTCTAAACTGTAAAATGAAAATTCAACATTGAAAAAGACGCAACGTCGTCCCGACGTTGGTTCTTCCTGCGCAAACAGCAACTTGAAATATGGGGTAGTATAATAACAATTAAATTAGAATTCCTATTAATACAAAATAGTAAATGTGGCAATTTATTTCAATTTGTTGAAAATATTTTATTCTATTCACGGCTCATGAATATCATTTGCATAAAGCTAACACAATTTAGCTAGGGTTTCCATGGTTACCGCATAAAAGAATATCTCGCAATGGAGGCTAAATAGCGAAAGGAATTTTTACCCATGACTACAAATATGGATGTATATGTAAATAGCGATCGTAACGGAGCTGCCTAGGTAAAATTGGAAAAAGTTTTTCAGAATTTTGTGCAGATCACTTTAAATAATGGCAGACTAAAAAATAAATATCGCAAAAACGCTTGAAGTGTCCGAGTTGTTCCACAATTTTACGTGACTGTGAGAGATTTATTGCGATACACGTAAAAATAAATATGTGGTCCACACGTGAATACCAAACAAAAGTAAAAGCTTAAAAATTGATGTATTGACTGTTCACCGTTGGGTTGCAGTGTTATCGAGGTCCAATAAGTCATAATCATTTTCAAATTAGCAGAAATTTTTATTACAAGCCTTTATTTTTATACTGCAAAGAGAACTTAAAATTTTCCAATCGCGTGTATGTATGATAAATTCAGCCGTGGGCGATTCAAAGTATGAGATTTCGTAAGACTTTGCATATTATTCTTAATTAGGTGTGGATAACATAAAAGTATGTAATTAGAATGTTATAATCTAAACATGAAATCCAATTCATCCATAATATAAAACTAAGAGTCCTCACTCATTCATCAAAAATCGTAGTTTATAATGAATCAATCGACGAGTTTAGGTATTATCAATACAAAAATGTGAGGCCTTAGGTCGAGCTAAGTATTGCGGACGTAGGTCTGAAAAAACTTATAAAGTTTCACCCCCAATCGCTAAGGTGCTTCACGAAGCCACAAAGATTCTAGGAATCTAAAAAAATTATCGAAATTATCGATTAATCCTATAATACCTCAAATAGTATCTCGCAATTATTTTAATTGTCCTTACTAAAATTGCAATTAATCAAATTAAACTAATAAAATTAAAGAAAATTTCGAGTAAAAAGTGAGTTGGAACGCACATAGCCCCTCTACTATTCTGCTGCTATCATACTCATTAACATACACACGCATCTATCGATTTGATGATTAGGTGGTGACAAATACGGCATGATTGGAAAAGCACTGCTTCCAACATACAGAAGATATGAAAACTTATATAGAAAGCATGTCGTAATTACAAACTTGGTAAATACTGCGTTTATTACTGCTTAAGGGATTACCGTTTAAATAATTTACCCCTTCAATGAAGTGTTTAAATAAGTATAGATAAATTCAACCCATGCCATGGATTTATTTTTAAACCCCTTTGATGAGATAGTGACGATCTTAAAATAACTAACTAATAATGTGCAAGTTTCGTACAAAATAAAACCAATCGCCTCGGTAGCGCAGTTGGTTAAAGCGAGTATTCCAGACTGTGGTTTACAAAATAATGAGATTACTTACTTGCAATAATATAACCTCCCTTCCTTGGTGACATGTGTGGTCCATCCAGGTGCGGGTGCATAATCTAAGATGTGAGTATTTGCAGTTTCGGTAGTCTTCTCTTTAGTTGCAGACAACTGGTCCTCCGAGATTTTCGATTCAGATTCCGGAATAGAAGACGGCGTCGATTGTAAAAGCATGACGATTTCACTTTCGACTCACTGCAATTAAAATTTCTATGTAAATAAAATATATTTTGACATGGAAACAATAAGAATTATTTTATATTACTTAATTATATGAATGTAAAAACTTTTAATAAAACTCTCATAAATTAATTTCATTTTAATTATTCCACAAGGTATAATTTATTTTACTTTATATCCTCTTACAAAATTTCACTACGGCATTCATATTTTCCCGATTTTTATTGTTATATTAAAATGTAAATTTCAATTTCAAATTATTTATTCAAATGAGGTTTTTCATACTACCTGAAAATGCAAATCGTTTGAAAATTTGATAATTAATTTACCCTACCGAAACTTTGTATCGATCTGATCGATCATTTTCTTTAATAATCAGGCAACCTGCAACGGAAAGTGCTCCCTACCACCTGCCGATGTTGGCAATTTTAACTTGGCGAAATTAAAAAACATCGAGATGTAAAAACGAGAAACTTTTAAAGCAGCAAATATAATCAAGATACCCTGTAAATTTATCAAACTAATGTAATTTAAAGAAAAATCTATTATGGTAAGATTTTCCTCAAATCAAGTCAAGGAAAGTTACTGTTACGTAAACTTTTCTTGTCTGACGCAATAAATATCTTTTCCTTATTAGTTTATGTTTTACCATCCACATCCACCCCTTAGAAGTTTATTATTTATTTTCAGAAAACGCACGCAATCGCATCAACTACGAGGATAATTTTATCCATCAACTTTGATTGAATATGTAAATTAAAGATCGCCATTCTTCATAAATTAAAAAGTTTCGTATCTTCTGTCCTTTGTTTTTGAAGTAAAGAGGAACTTCGATCGATACCATGAAATTTGCTATTTTATTTGACTGTAAACGGGTAAACAATAAATTCATAGTCCTTGCCAGAAAACTTTGGTGCTACGGCATCCTAGCCCAACTGGCTAGGTTAGCTAGAAATTAGAATTAGCTAGAAAAATTTGGCTCAAGACCAATTCCATTCTGTAAAAAATTGCATATTGTGACCCACATTTCATTGTCTCTAAAGCTGTTAAATGATGTTGACGTTAAGTTCCGGAACGAGTAAAATAGCTCAACCGAAAAAAATTAAATCCCTATTTAAAATAATTCGGGTGAGAACGTCTTACTACGGTCTGATGGGTATTTATCTGCAATTTTGTTTTCGTTTAAAAATTTTAAAAGTCTACAAAGTTAGTTGGTTTATTATCTAACTCCAAATATGGTGACAGGCGTAGATGTACTAGTACATAGATCTCTTCGTTGTAAAACTTGACATTGAATAATACGTTGAATCTGCTAGCTGCTCACGATAGACAGAGATTGAATTACAAGAATCACACGGGATTCGAAAAATTAGATCGACCATGCCTGAAGGATACAGTGTAATCCAGAACTAGCTTAAACGTCACTACTCTGAACAACAAAAATTCGAATTTCACGTTCCACATATGTGATGCAACACTAAAATTTGCAATAACTTCTGATTGGTTAAAATTTGAGTAAATTGTGTTGATCACTCTTAGTTCAACTACTGTAAACTTACATGAAAGGGGCTGTAATTTGCAATCAAACATGAGACAATTGCCAGCCCGACACTGAATTTTCAAACAACCAAAATTTAATAGTATTCCAATAACTAATCCACTTCTCTCCAAATTATGTCTTTAGAGATTCGAAATGTTAATTTTGAAACGCAATTAAAATGCATTTTGTTAAAATTTCAAATTGAATAAAAGAAAACATGCAACGATTTAATTTAACTGAATTACATAATTGTTGTTTCATATAATGAAATAAAACAAACAGCATTGTTCATATGCAATTTTCCGCTTATACACTCAAAAATATGGTCGGAAAATTATGAACACGATAATGAGATAATAAAACAATTAATTTTATTAATTGAGCAATTTTGTGTGCACTTTTCATCAAAAATTTGCCATGTATAAAATGTGAGAAATATGGGTGTATAACCGGGGGGAAGGGGGTAAGAAAATTTTCTAAAAAAAAAAATTTTAAAACCTTCAAGGAAGCTCTAACCCCCTACCTCTAATTTTTCAATATAACTACCTTTATTTTTTTAATAACAGCTTCGCTTAATTTCAATATTCTAACCACAGTCGTGGAGTGATATGACCGC
The DNA here is from genome assembly GCA_905340355.1 of Rhagonycha fulva. Taxonomy (NCBI): domain Eukaryota; kingdom Metazoa; phylum Arthropoda; class Insecta; order Coleoptera; family Cantharidae; genus Rhagonycha; species Rhagonycha fulva. The sequence continues at coordinate 47,028,967 of HG996556.1, forward strand.
TGGTTGAGTTACAGAACGGAAATTCTGGGTTCAAATCGCGGACTTCACAGAATTTCTTAGCTCGGCTTTCTAGTGGACATCTACACGCTGTGGTATATGGGGTTTAATCCTTCCCTTGAAATGGATTTGTAAATCCCGGAACGGGATAGATACATATATGAGTTTGACGTGCTATAGTATATTTTTACGTCTAACTCCAGATTTTTTACCATTCTTGTTGAGAGAGTAACCACATGCGTGTTGTGGATGTGTGAACGCATTTATACACTTGCAGGTCTAATAGTCCCAGAGCAATTCAATCTGGTAATTAAAAAATCGCCTACCATACTACCACAAAAATAACCCCACAACATAACCGACCCTTCTCCATGTTAAACCAAAGCCACCATTATTTCTTCCTTCGTGCCTTTTTCAAATTTCCTTCGAATAAACGTTTTACTTTTATTACCGAAAACCTCGAATTTTGATTCGTCGCTTCAGAAAACTGATCGATGGTCTAATTCCTATGATACTTAGCCACTCCAATCTTTTTTTCTTATTTGTCATTTTTGGCGACTCTTTCATAAAACCAGCCTTTATCGATCTCCTTTTTAACCGTAGTAACATTTCCCATTTTCTTACGGCTGTAATTAAATTGAGTGGAAATGATGGGGAGAATAGATTAGGAATTAGTTAATCACACTTACTTAATTGTTCAGTTAGGTACATGATTTTCGCTCTTGCAACCAAAAGTTCGTTGATTATGTTTTATTTTCCTTGATTGATGATGATGACATTTCTTTTGGCCCAATTTTTGTTAATCTAGTGCTGACCCTTTTTTGTATATCCAGAAGAAGTTTGCTGTTTGATATTGATACAAATCACCCACTGATGTTCTTCGTACTTAATTTTTTTTCATGACTATAAAAATATCGTCTCATATTCCTCTTACATTCTGGTAATAAAACCATATTTGTTACCGCTGTGTAAAAGAACACATTTTAAACTACGTTTTGAACCGTCGATAAAAATTTGTAAACTCAGCTAGATTAATTTTTTCTTCTTAAGATGCCGTTTTTAATATGTTATTATTAAATGGCTTTTTTGGCAGATTACTCTCGGTGGTTTGCCATTGCCTTCCGAGAGGAGAAGGTCATAATAAAGTAGCCGGGTTGGGGATCGATCTCAGGGCTTCTAGCCTAGAGTCCGGTCCTTAGCCCGTTGACTTAGCTCACCTCTCAAAATATCTCCTTAAATTACACAATACTAAGTTATTTTTTTCAGAAAAAATAGCAGCACATCCTTATCTCTTAACATTAGTACCTGGATATAGTAGATTCCTTTCATTTATTCTAGAGGCAAGTAATTGGGAAGACTCATTTGAAAGCTTCAAGTCTCTAATGAAATAATTCAGTTTTTGTTGATTTAAACGTTGCTGGGGGCTTGCCAAATCTGGTTCAAAGTCATTGTCCATTTCTGATTGCATCCATTGAACTTCATAAGACGTTGATGGTTGTGTATCATCTTCTAAGAGTCTAACTAGATTGCGAAATGATGGAATGGATATTTCTTCAAAATGTAGTATAACTCTCTGAGCTGAATCTAGATCAGGATATTTCCATTTGTGTCTGTCAAAAATATCGTTATTGTGATGATTTCATGATTTTGTCAAATATTTAGGAACTTCCTCTTTCCAATTGTGCACTGCCGCAAATATTCAACCACATTGATCATGCAGGCTTCCCAAGTGGACGCTAAAATAAGCCCTTTTCATTTGCTTTTTATCTAAACTAAAATCAATTATTAGCCTGCATCTCAAAAATTAGAGCTGCTACAAAAATAGTCAAATATTTTTGGATCAAAAATATCCAAAATCAGTTTTTTTCGTCCATTTTGTTGGGCTGTGATGCTTTCAAATTTAAGTGCTCATAGAACCATTACAACCAAATGCATCTGCGCTTGGCACAGCTGGTAAAAAAAGGCATTTGTAATATTATCTGGAAAAAAAACCAACATTCTCGGGAACCATTCTTACTACGAGATTATAACTGTAAATGCCAGATTTCCTACATATCTATTGGGGTCACCAAAACACAAAACTGATAAAAGTAAAAAATTTCATATAGGATTGATTATTTCACCTGTAGCATAATTTTGACAGTCGTGGTCAGATGTTTTTAATAAATTACCGCTAAGTAATACTTACGACAATTTTTTTATGAAAAAAACTAGTTTACTGCAAGATAGGAGAAATGATAAGCAACGGAATATGTATAACCAATCCAATAGCGCAAAAAAATTACATTCCATAATAAATCTAACACCTTCAGAATTATGTAATCTAGAAAGATCTCGTTCATCATCTCGAGGGTTTATAGAAATATTAATCATGTTGGTTGCGCTATCGTTAATAATAAATAACGTTGTTTAAAATAATAAGCGATCGTTTGGTGCGGTAACCTATACTTCCACAGGGATTAATTATAAATTCGCTATTGTTTATTCAGATCAAAACTGCAAAATTGAATACCACACATTAATATTTCTAGTGTTAGGTGGGTCAGATCACGACTCGAGACTTTATGGTAATGAAGTTAAATCGGTACATACAGGGTGTGACAAATACCGTTTCATGATTTTCTCATTCAGGAGCCACAGCTAACCCTATCATTTTTAAGAACTTGCTTTACAAAACCGAGTGAAAACATTGAAGATCATAAAATCCTTCACATTACAGTAACAATGTTTGCAAAGTAGCAATAAAGATACAGTTGTGTACCCTTTTTAAGAAAATCCTTTTATTGCTGGGTGAAATATACGAAAGTTCTTTTATATTCTCTTGTATAATAATAATAATAAAAAAGAAACACGCTGAAAATTTAAATAAACAAACGTTACTTTTATGTTTCTTAATTTCAACTTTTCCGACAAGACGAAATATTAAATATTGCTTCGCTCAAAATATCAGCGAGCTGCAATAATATTACTGCTCAAAACAGGTTTTGTAAATATAAATATTATTTTTGGATTTTAGTATTCCGTAGTTTTTTTAATGGTTATGGGGTTTTTCAATAAAATTTGATGGTGTTGATATTCGCATTGTGTGAGCCTGCATTTATATCACCACTGGTAAAAGTAGATTACACTTTATTATTAGTGGTTCAAAATAAAAGCTGTCCGTTAAAGCTTGAAAGCAGTTACACGTATGGATAGATAAAAGTTATAGGAACATAAAGTCTATTTTAATATTAAAAACGTAAATCCATACACCGCTGCTGAGAATTTGAAACTACGGAAACAAAATACGATATTAGTTGCGTCCACCTCTTGGCCGATGTTAGAATTTCTCATTAGCGGAATGTTAAAGTTATTATAATGTACAATTTAATTTCCTCATTAGCAACTTATACGGTAAGAGGTAATTAAGAATATAGTGTATGTTTTGATCTAATCGGTTATTGTTTTACTTTAGCATATTCAAGGTACGCTACACCTGTACGAGTGCGCTAAAGCTGATATTACACGGTCTAACAAATTCATGCATGAATTTTGTCACCTCTTGAATTAAATCTTATGCTACCACCAACTTAACACAGTTTAAAATTGTAGTTGCAGGGCGTGATACCATCAGTATAAAGCTGGTGGTAGAAAGCACAAAAGTAGGAAAGAGTTCATGAAAAAATACGACCCACTATAAAAGCTATAGGTAATTTTTAACTTCCATTAATTGCATTGTCGGCAAATTCAACGAAAGTACTTCAATTATTATATTGTCTAGCGCACTTCCAAAGCAACAACTTGAAATAAAAAGCAAGTACCTATGTGTTTCTTTGAATCTTCCTTATCGTTCCCTTTATTGCAGCGCTTTTTTGAACAATGTACTTTGATTACAAAAGGGGTACACAAAGTTCCCCTCTTTTACGTGATTGCTGAAAAAACTATCCTTGCAGTTTTGTACGCCGCAATCTGCGACGCTTCATCAGATTTTAATACTGCGTTTTGTTTAATCTTGAGCAGACAAAAAACAGCAAATGAATTTTTTTCGGATGTTATGCTTCATTGCGTTTAACGAAAATAATAATTCCCACGATTTCTTAATGAAGACCGACAAATTTAAAACAGTAGAAGCCATATAAAGAAATTTGAAAGAGGAGAGTTAAAGTTGGATTTTATTTTTAAACTCGAAAATTTTCATTTAAGGTAGGTATAAAAATTATAAACCGTTTTGTTTTTTGAAAGTTGAAAAAAATTGAAAAATTAATCCCTACTTTTTAATTTAATTTAACTTAAAAAAACTTGAAATTGCAAAACTGCAATTTGAAAAGTTACAAAAATTACAAAATCGTATGATCCCTAATTCCTTTAAAAAATGCCCACGTCAGCCACGTTGCACCTATCACTTTCAAATGGAACTGTTGAATTTGCTCAAATGTCCAAATTCACTTAAACTCAGAAAAACCACCACAGATTTATCTTTTACCGCAAAACTATTGTAGTAAAAAATTCGAGAATAGAGCACATAATTAGTACAAAATTGTGGCATATTTTATATTTGATTTTAAAAGATGACGGTGCCAGAGGTTTCTATAGGTCGATTTAACTGTTTCATAAATGCTTTCTGTCAGTGATATTTTTATTTTAGAAGTCCCAGAGGACTAAATTCATGGAGTCAAAGAGATCCTTAGATGATGAGCTCATCAAATGTAACGTTTTATACTAAAACTAAATTTTACAGTAATTTAATTTTCAGTGAGTGCTACGTAAAATGCTTTGATGAAAATTGGTACACGATGTGAAATTCTGGCCCAATTGCACGTACCTATAAAGTTAAATCTCCAACTCAAATTTTCAACGTCTGTAATAAATTATTAATTAATTGTATCGCTCTCATAAATACTACAACCTGAACGAAGTTCTCATCGATCGTCCAGCGTACTGCAAATAACTACCAAAACATGGTACAGAATTTATTATCAGAAAATTTTATATAAAAAACTAATAAGTCGTACCTACTAAAGAATAAAAAAGTGTGCGCAATGCAGTGGCAACGATTTTACATATTATAATAAAGCTCGATAATTAGAGGTGGCCACTTTTCCATTTTCTAATTTTTTATCCAACTTACGAAACGATGAAATATTCAAATCCATAGAATTATGAGTTGGTGTTTTATCAAACTTTCGTTCTCAAATTAATGATTTGCTTCTACTAGGCACTAAGTACACGTTTCGCGCATCTACCAAAAGCTTACAATTAATTAAACGTTAAAAAATTAAAATACTAAATTATCTCGTACTTTTATTAGTCTAATTAAATTTTACCCGGCGACAGCGTAAATAAATCGTCACTACCTTTTCTAATAAAATGAAAACTTGAAAAGTAATTCCCTTTCCAAAATCGTTTGAGATTCAAGTAGCAAAAGAAGTAAACTCCAAATTTTAAAATTCAAAACAACCCCCCAACTAAAACCAGTACTACTAGAAACTTACACGAGCTTGAGATATGACGGAAGCATTTAACACGTCCACAGCAGAATCCCAGATATATCACCCAATCTCTTGCGATAACTTAGTTGAAAGCTTATCAGCCCTTAACAAAAACTTCGGAAACGAATTACTCCTTTAAGCTTCAAAGCATCCAAATGAAAATGATTTCCTTTTAATTTTTTATTCGAGCAATGATTATTTGTAACTCTTTAATAATGCAAATTAACCGATAAGGCAACCTACATTTTAAAGTAGCGACGTGATTAATGTTGGGGTAAAATTATAACAAACAGGAAATGGAGCTGTAAGGCTTATCAGTGTTTCAAATTGTGCTTAAAATAGGGGAAAATTAAGTTCACGAAAACCACAAAAAGAGAAAATTAAAAGCGCGAACGATCGAGAATTTTTAGAAATAAATTATCTAGGAAGCCCAAATTTACCGTTAGAAAAGATGATGTTCAATTAAAAAAGAACAAAAAAAAATTCTGCAAATGAAGACTGGATGTATACCTAATAAATTTTGCTTGTCGGTATTATGAAGCCCCTCCTTGAACGCGTTTCAGAACAGCCATAATAACTTCATCAAAATTAACACGATAAAGGTAACAAGTAGTGACTTGTATTATCCCAGAATTACAATACACAGGCAAAACCAAAATCGGCAGTACTATCGAAATTCGGCGAGATAGAACGCACAGAATGGAATGTGTAACTGCAGGATGTCGAGCCATTACCGAACAAACAGTAACATTAAAGCTACCACACCATTTTCAACACAGATTTTAGTTTAAATTAACTAATGTATAATAATGTAGTACAGGGAACTTGATTAAATTGCAAATGTGGCACAGAAAATTAATTAACTTGCACAAAGCTGCGTTTTGTATTCGAAACCTTAAGAATGGACCCTAAAAAGCTCCAAATCTTAAAACAACATTTTAACAATAATTGTAGTGGCCATTTTGAGTCATAGATGGTGTTAGAGAACAATAGGGTAAGTTTCATGCGGTGCAACTACCGGTGTTCCATGTGTTCCGTAGATGGACGAAAAAATTGTGTTTAATAAATCTTTTTAAATAAATATCAGAAAGTATTAAATAATGTAAATGTGCTAACATAAAAAAGATTAAATCCATAAAACAATAAACTCTTTGTTCAGAGAAAGTCAATTTTAAATTTCTTGGTTCTATTGAAAAATCATTAGTAATAATTTGCTCTATAAAAATATCTTTATTACCGTGTTTAATAAATACTTTATGAATATTCATCGAGCAGAACCATCCAACCGATATTTACTCATGGTTAGTGTTGGAGGTAAACATGGCAATTAAAACGCTTAGAAAATTGCAAAATTTTTGAAAAACTTTTCGTAAAATTGAAAGATTGGAACAAGAAACATTAATAAATAAATGGAAAGATGCCGCATGGTTTCCTTATTTACATTCTGTGTAACCTAGTGAAAATATTTTTTTTACTTTCTCTTCAGTTAAAATGCAATTGATACTATCGGTTTTATGAGCTGTTTCATAGTCGGTGTAATGATGGTAATTTATCAACTCAGGGAAAACAGAAAAAAACTGTAGTTAAAAATAGAACAATTTGTGTCTAGATTATCTACAAGTACAAATTCTGTAAAAATGTAGCACAATTTGTGTTAAAAAATAGTACAATTATTGCGCTAGAGATGACTAAAAGTGTGCCAAAAACAAGTACAATTGTATTAAATTTTCACACAATTTGTACTTGTAGACAATATAGACATAAATTGTTCTACTTTTAAGTGCACTTTTTTTTCTGTGTACCGACGGCTTTTAAGTGCTCTCCAAAGCGCGGAGGCCTTCATAAGAACGTCCATAAAAAAGACTCTCCCCGATGCCTTAAAATTAGCTGCTGATTGCGTTAATTACAAAGTAAATGATCAACATTTTTGTGTAATAATTTAATTAGGTCGACGTAATTGTGTTTAATAAATCTTTTTAAATAAATATCAGCAAGTATTAAATACTGTAAATGTGCTAACATGAAAAAGATTGAATCCATAAAACAATAAACTCTTTGTTCAGAGAAAGTAAATTTTAAATTTCTTGGTTCTATTGAAAAATCATTAGTAATAATTTGCTCTACAAAAATATCTTTATTATCGTATTTAATAAATAATTGATGAATATTCATCGAGCAGAACCATCCAACCGATATTTACTCATGGTTAGTAGAGAGGTGAGCTAAGTCAACAGGCTAAGGACCGGACTCTAGGCGAAAAGCCCTAGGTTCGATCCCCAACCCAGCTACAAAATTTATCCAACTTTATGATGACCCTCTCCTCTCGGAAGGCAATGGCAAACCACCGAGAGTAATCTGCCAAGAAAGCCATTTAATAATAACATATTAAATTGGTCACGACGCTTCTGTCAAGAAGCAATGCGAAGAAAAAGACATTTTTTTTTGGTTTTGCACTAAAAAAAACTGTACTTAAAAATATTGTGCTACAAAAGAGTACAATTATTGTACACAATATTAACACAATTTGGAGTTTTAGACAATCCAGACCAAAATTGTGCTACTTTTAAGCACAGTTCTGTTTTAGTGAGGCGCAGACGATTTCATTTTGTCTATCATTTTCCGTGAGAAATAATTGGTTCTAACTATTTTGGACATCGGTTGATACAATTTAGACTCAAAAACTGATTGATGCACAGAAAAAAATTGTACTTAAAAGTAGAACAATTTGTGCCTACATTGTCTACAAGTACAAATTGTGTAAAAATGTAGTACAATTTGTGTTAGAAAATAGTACAATTCCGCTAGGGATGACTAAAATTGTGCTAAAAAAAAGTACAGTTGTACTAAATTTTTACACAATTTGTACTTGTTGACAATCTAGACACAAATTGTTCTACTTTTAAGTACAATTTTTTATTGTTAGACGAACAGTTGAAAGGCTAAAGAAGGAGAATCCCGACAAAACAAAAGGAGGCTAGGGGAGGCTTTAGTCAGTGAAGTTTGACAGCACCACCACCGATTGTGGCGGTCTTTCACACGAAATTTCCTCCTCCCGCAAATGCAAAAAAAATAGCGGTGTAAGGTAAGTTGAATTACAATTATTGATTACATTTTTAACTTACTTATTAGTGATGCTATTTTCGAATACTCATTTTCCTATTCAATATTCATAACGATTATTTCGGAGTTGTTAAGTTATTCAGATATGCAAGGCCTTAGTTTTGTTGAATAATAATTGAAAATTATATAATATAATTGGTCTGTCTATAATTTCTATGAACTTATAACTAGAAGAGTTTTTTAACTTTTTTGGTTGGTTCCTTTATTACGCATAACAGCACTCAATTAATGAATTAAAGATCGAATTTATTCATATCATTCAGTTTCATACACAAGATGTTTCACCATTTCAGCGATAATGTTCTAAAATCGTGAACGAATCTAAAACTCGTCCGCCATGTTGGAGCCCAATCTCAAGTAAAAGGTTGTATTTTGTCGCTAAAACACTTTTTAAGTTTAACCCATGTTTACCCAAATTTCGGCCGCGGCGCTTAAGAGCTTAGAAAGCGTTACTCTATAATACTACAATAATTAAAATTATATTAAAATAACGTTGAAAATAAATTATAAATACCGAAAGTAAACAAATTTTAAAATTAATCTCATATTCTTACCCCGAGTGGTTAAGAGGTGAGAAATTCCGTGTTTGAGATTTGAACCTGAATTTTCCGTTTCGCATTTTAACCAGCAATCCTGGCAGCTGCGTTGCGGTCAGTTGCGAAGATACAAAGACAATATGTAATTGATTTTTCAACACGAAGCAAAAACATTATTTACATTGTAAAGGTTTTCGAAAACCTCTTTAACCGCCGCAATTTAATACCTTCGGAAGCCTTAAAATTGTTTCCGTAATTAAATCGAATTGGAAAGGAATTCTTATCATAAGAACTCAAATTACCAAATAAAATAATTTTACCAATTGAAATGTTAAAATCCAAACAGGAAAATGGATATAAAGGATTCGTGGACCAAAACTTTCAGAAGAATAAAGCTAAACCAAAGTTATTTAGCAACCACTCACAGGCTTGTGCTATCACTATGAGATATTCAAACTAAAATTTCTAAATCATAAAATCCAAGTTTGTGCAGCTTTTAAAGTGACCTCCAGTAGGGGAATCCCATTCCAGTTTTTCTGCTTTCGCCACTTAATTTGCACATTGAGAGCTTTGATCAAGGTTTCAAAAGAAAAAGGAAACCTTGCAAAATAAAATAAGCATAACATAATTTTTTGAGTAAACCACGTACTTATTCTAAACTCAATTTTAATTAAAACGTAAACATTGGGTTTTCGTAAAAATTCTGATTTTATTTTCAAATGCGGATCACGTTACAAGAAAATAGAAGCTTCTTGAAATGTTTTACCCTTGTGAGTGTATATAATTTACATTCCGCTTTCACCATTACCTGGGATTTGTTTGTCTAAACGTCACTTGGAATATAATTTCTTTTATGCGTGGAAGAAAAGTTTGAGGAAACTAAAATTTAAAAAAGCAAAGCACACAAAAAGCAACTAATTGCATTAAGAAACAACAGCAAACATCAATTTGCTAACAGAGCTGAGCATGTCAATTTGTATAAAATTTTCTTATTAAGTTAACTCGCAACCTCACTACTTTGTCTGTTTTTCTTTACACGTGCTAGCAAGCCAACAGCACCCTTAATGGTAGTTACAAATTCTCTTAGGGTGTAGTTGACATCTTTGCAGGCAATCAAAATGTTATTCTATTATCATGACGCTAATTATGCGTGGTATAACAAAAATAATTGCAATTTTAGAGAAAATTATTCTAATTTACTTGAGTAAACATTTCTAGAAGTTTATAAAATTGCTCCACAATTTCAAAAACAATAACCGCATGTTAAATTAAAATTTAAAGGGCCCTACACATTTCTTGATGAAACGGATGTTTGGTGGGATTCGCGCCTGTTCGACAAACAGCAGCGAATGCTATGTTCGACTGTTATTTTTTATGATTTGCGTTGGCAAAATAATTGTCTACAATAATTAACTTTATCTAGTTATATAAATATTATATAATTTATATTTTATAATATAAATTAAATGTCACTGTGACACTGTAAAAGCTAGAAAATGTGAAGAAATGAGTGGTACACTTAGGGGGGGGGGGATTACCCTCCAAGCTGTAAGGAAATTTGTTCTCTAATAATTTAATCCTTTTCGGAAATTAACCCACGTAACTTGTTATTTTTAAAATATTTTCATTTTCTAGGGTGAGCAAAGTTTTATGAACGCTTCACTAGTTATTACAAAATTAAATAAAGTTTCCTTTTCTGTTATTTTAGAATTATTTTCATGTAAATTGAATAAAGTAAATGGAGCGGAGCTGGAGCACAGAGCAGTAGAGTTACGGAATTTTACGTCTAAGGATTGTACCCAAAGCAGGAACACAAAAAATTTTACTACTCCGCTACTCTCCAAATGACTTTCTTTTATTCAATGATGCTCTCATATTAACTATGGAACTTATCAGTATAATAATGAGGTCTTGCAGTATTACATCGTAAGTGACGTAAGTAGATGAATTTGTAATGCCGACCCTGATGAATAGTGATAGAAATCATAGAAATGCCGGCAGTAATCAATATCTGGTTGATAAGATTAAATCAAAAATATATTTAAAAGAAAGGTTAATTACTTCGTAAGTCGTGTGTGGTTTTGAATGGATTTTAATCCTTTAAAATTATTTCTGATAGTCCCGCTATTCTGCCAATTTTTATTTCCTAATTTATTACTTTCTTTACATCACCCTCTTCTCAAATTCAAATTAAAAATTTTACCCTGAACATGGAGAAGGCACAGAGCTAAAACTAGGAGCAGATATTTTGATGCTGGAATGGATCAATTCAACGACCGGTCATCTCCAAATCTCTAAAATATTAGGGCTCTGTGTATGATGGTGACTGTTGCCTTTAGTAATTTCAAAGCATTTAAAGTAGTTCCGTAAATCTTCAGCCAAAAACAAAGTTCTTGCATAACCGCACATAATTAGGAACAGATTTCTTCTTGAAAAGAGACTAACAGACCTTAACAAAAGACTAAAAAGTTATCAAAATTTTATAAGCATTCGGTCATGTGTAATAGATACCGATTTCAACAAAATACTCCTCAGAAGATAGGGGTGCTCTCCGATTCAAAATTAAATGGAAGCTGACTGCTAAATCATAAATTCCAATTAACCTTAATGAATGACCAGCTTATCGATACTATTATTTTGAGATTAAATTTACGTGAAATATTTTTGCAACGATTTTTGTGTTGGGTTAAAAAAAGTTAGAAACGACCTAATGGCACCAGAATTTTAATCACGGTGGAATGGAAACTAAAACTAGATAATTAATTTTGAAAGCCAAAACAGTGACTTATAAACAAATTGCCGAGACCAAACAGTAACCCGGTGTGGGTCACCCCTATAGCAGCTCATGGGAGCAGAGATAAACAAAGGTGGATTGACTTCCAAAATTAATTGCGAAACCCAAAATTTTAATGAAAATAATGATGTAAATTTTTTCAAAACTGACATTGTAAATATTAGATGTTATTCAATTCGCCTAGCCATTCCGCCCCTGGGCAGATTTTACAAGGCAATTAGGTATACCGAGCATATCGGGCAACATAAACTTTCTTTTACTAATGACATAAATGTTATACATTAACGTCGTAAATTAGCGATTATGGAACAAATATAGCAGTAGTTTTAGTGCAATATCGATACGACGGTGGATTGTCTACGTCGGCATTAAAATAACAAGCGTGATTTGCACATACACGCTATAACTTATATGGTCGTTACCCGGCTTTGGATTAATTGCAATAAAACTAAAACTACGTACTAAGTGGTCAACTCATAACTGTAATTAAATTTTAATGAATTAATTCGTAGAAACGATGGTAATGCAGGGTTCAAAACCTTGCGTGCAGGTCGCCGGATGAAAAATGGAGTACCTAATGGACGACGCAAGGACCGTTAGTATTTTCATGTAGAAAACAATTTACATTAATTTCCTTACACCAAATGCACGAAATTACACGGATAAGTTTGGTTTAATAACGTAAAAACAACAAAGCGACAGTGTTTTCAATTACGCGTGTCAGACAGGCAGTTAAGCTGTGAGAAAGCAAAGAAAAGTGCAATTAGATTCGAGCATGTGCAAATGACAGGCTAGTTTTGCACTACAAATATTTGTGCAAACCACAGCCGACCCCTACGATTAAAACTTGCAAACGAGGTTAGCTAGACTCGCATATCGACCCTAGAGATGATGGCATTTGAGCATTTTGCGAAATGAACTGGGAATGCCTTTTATATTCCACTACAAAGTACTCGAGATTCTTACAAAAACTGGCCTCATGTAATGAAAGAGTTTCGTTCTCCAATTATCAAACTCAAAAGAAATATTCGAACATGGCAAAAAAATTGTTTACTCAAAATGAATAAAAATAAATTAAAATAAAAACGTGTTTGGTTTCAATATTTTACGTTAAATTGTGGTAAAACTACTTTTTAATAAACCCAAATTAATTAAACACGTTCCCAACAGACTACAGCAAAATCTGCATATTTATTCTATTGTATATTTTATTAATAAACTGCATCATCAGTAAAGCTTGAAAATGCAAATTAAATGTGCGTTTTAATCTTTGAAATTTAAAATTTCTCTTAGGAATATAAGTTTAGCAAGTTTGTCTGTTAAATTTGGTTAAATTATTAAAGTTGTGTAGCCCGAAAGCATTCCATTTACTAGATACAACAAAAATTAAAGGGGTTATGCCATGTTTCATAAACCGCTTAACTAATGATTTCTATTGGCTACACAAGTTTCGCTAGTTCTTTTTGTTTGCCAGTGCGTTCGTTTGTTTCAGACCTTATCAAAATCTATTAGTTTCCAACAGATTCCACAGAAAGTTTTGTTTTTCGGAAAGGATAAAATAAACAAAAACAAATCTATGTATATGTACACATTCCTCACGGACTGCTTCAATATCTGGTTAGCGGCCAAAATAAATTGTTTTTTATTTGTTCACAATTGCAAATCATCCCATGTAAAATTTGCAAAACTTCTGTAGAATGTAACCTACTTACGTAAAGTTAATCGACTACAAACTTCCTTTAAGAATGAAGCACCCGATCGATCTCCTATTATTATCATTTTAAAATTAAATTTAATTTAATTTAAGAAAAAATTTGCAGTTTTACTTGATAAGACAGACCGGACTTTTCATGTAAATTAATTAATTTTAAGTTGCACAAACAAAAAGATATAAAATCTTGAACGTTAAGAAATTGTATTAGGTATTAAATCATGAAAATAATTAATTAATGTAATGGGTGGGAAAAGAGGGGGGGGGGAGCTTTCAAGAGCTAATGAATAATTTGTAAAATGAAAAATTTCTTTAATTTTAGAAAGTGGGGATAAATAATAAATTAGAAGATTTTCGGTTTGAAAAATAACACGGTGAATAAAAAGATTATGAACCCATCTTATACAGAGGAATAAACCAGTCGAGATTTGCAAGTCGACACACAAGAAGAATAATTTATATAAATACGTCATGCTTAAAAGTTATATTGTTTTCGAGAAAATGATAAATTTCCATTTTCTTGAAAGAATGCCAGATATATTTGTCTTTTATTTACATAATGCTCCTCAAAAGCGGTACATGTTTATTCAATTATTGTTTGAAATAGTTGGAAAATTTTCTATCAAATGCATAGGAAAACAACAAATGGTTAAAAGTTTTCACCTAACATTTTTTTTTCGCGTTGTAATTTGTTTAAAATTATATAATAAATTTCCATCATATCGTGATGCCCAAAGCAGGACAACTCCTCTTTGAATTTACTAAAACAACCCTTTACGAAGTGACTGGAAAATTAACAATATTGTAATAATACTGACATTCTCATTTCAAGTCTAAACTGAAGTTTGAGAAACATTCAGCTTTGGTTATCTATTGGGGCGGACTGACCAATTTGACCATGCGGAAAATTGAGCTTGAGGCTCTAATTCTATAAGTTACGATTTAAAATACATTTAAATTAATTGGAATTTAATCAAAAATATTCATAGTTAAAAAAAAAAGAATAATATAGTCTATCAGCTATAAATCAGGCTGATGGTGCAAGATTCCGTTTAAATTAAAAGTCTGTTAATTTCTTAAATGATGTTGGTGCTATCGACCCTTAATTCTTAATCTATAGCAAATTTCATTGTTTGTGTTTTTCAATTTTTAATTATAAAATAATATTTTTCGTCCATTTCAAATCATCCAGATTTAATTTTTTTGAAAAAATTCTGTCTGTATGTATATGTGTGTACATATTAATATGTCACTAAATTTCATGTGCGTTCTATCTTTTAAACCAACAAGAATATCCAAACTTAGTACTTTTATATTGAGACTTAGAGCTGATTCGAGTTTGGTTGAAATCAATTAAAGAAAACTTTAGAGTATGAGTGACGCGCATTAATGGATTAACGAGATTCCAAAGATAATTTAAAAAAATAAAACTTACAAAATGAAACAAATTATTTTGAACTTCAAAGGTTACAAAGCAAAAGATTAATAAATATATTATTAACCAAACAAGGACTCACGATGGGAAAAGGTTTAAAATTTGTAGAATTGGGTACAGATTTGTAAAAAAAAATTACATAAAACTTGAAAAGAGCATTTTGAACTTGAACTTAAAAACCGAATTGAAGATCCCAAGATAGGGGCTGAGGGAAAATTTGCATGTTTTACAGAATTTTTGCAAAAATAATTCAATTCGATATTCAAAACGAAAAAAATTATTTTGTACTTAAAAACTGAAAAGCCTTGCTTCAAGGCTCAAACCTGTTAATTAAATGTTAAATAGCCCTTCCATTTTGAGAGTCAGAAAAAAACATAATTGTTATTCTAAAAATAAAATCCTGTAAATATTAGTTCAAGCTTCCAACATCTTTTGAAATTTAATATCACACTTAGCAAACGCTAATGGCTTCCGAGTTTGTATGTAAAAAACTCTAGAAAGTTATTTTGCTTAAGAAAACTCCATAATTAACATTACAATTTAAATTAGCAAACTTCCTGTGTTATTAATGCATAAATTATATATTTAGAATCAAATAAAACAATTTTTTACGAAACTGACCTACCTATACTATCAATCAATTTTAAGGTTAAAATGACATAACACAAATTTGAGGATCTTGAATTATTAAAATTTTACCCCCGTATTCATAAAAACGCAATATTTACCACAGGTTTACTAAAGCTTTAAAAGCCTCACAAATGCCCTTAAAATGCCTTATATCCCTTACAAAGGGTTTATTAACCTCTTTTAAGTATTTTTCGTTTTTATGAATACGGGGGTTAATTTTTAACTAATTCAGTTTTCTTCTTTACGCCCGATTTTCTATTTCACCAACATTAAAAATTAAATAATTTATAAATAAAAAATTTCGTACCCCTGGTGGGACTCGAACCCACAGTCCCCGGCTTAGGAGGCCGATGCCTTATCCATTAGGCCACAGGGGCTTGATATTTATTTATAATTTTACATCCACCGTGTGGAAAAATTTGAGTTAAGACGTGGACTTCCTTCCAGAGTAAAAAAGTTTTTACGTTTATTATCTACGTTACAGTTTTGAGTTGTAAAATTTTTAAAATTTCACATCAATTTTTACAAAATAATAATAAAATTCGCTGAATATATAACCGCTAAAGTTTTCCTCATACTACGACAGCAGTAGAGTATTAATTAATATTAATTTAGAACTGTAATTATTTGGTTATTATGATATTAACTTATTATCTATGTCAGTATAATTTATATTTATTATTGATAATTTATAAACATTTTTATTATAATAGTCATTACTCATTAGTCATTATTACTGTAATAAAAATTAATAAATTTATTATAAAATAACCACATTGTTTATACTGTGCGGCCTGAAGGCCGCATTCGAACTATTTTTACGTTGGGAATAAATAAACAAACCAATTCCGATTGTGCGTGGCATAAACCGGCGTTAATTAATTAGTTAAAATTTTAAAAATACAAGACCTGCGTTGTTAATAAAAAATATTTTTAAATAATTAAAAAAAATTAATTAGGTAAAGCTTAAAATTTTGAAATTAAAATTAATTTTGAAGCAATAATGTCAAATATTACAATCACAGCGTTTATATTGATGATCAGATCACATAACTGCTTAATAATTAATTTTAATTTCACAATTTTGACCTGTTCAAACTCTGCATTTTAAGCTACGAGAGAGGCGCCTTAACTTCCCGAGGCGATGGGGTTATAAAACTTATTCGAGTCAATTCTTGCAATAAAATCTTTCTGCTGAAGAAAAAATGTAAAATTTAGTTTTATTTAACAATCTTTTTAATTATGTAAATAAATATTTAACATTTCAAAATTCTTTAGTTCAAACAGTGGAGTAGCGCAAATTACCCGCTTGCCGCTTTCTACCCTCGCTACGACTCAGACTCAAATGCCCCCCCCCCTTAAATTACAATTAGTTCTAGGTACGCCACTGAATTTTTAGTACATTAAAAATAGTACATTAAAAAAATTCTCTTAAGTATCATCAACCAAATCCCAATTTCATTGTGTGGTCCATTAAATTAAAAACAGTTGAAAATTCGTGAAAATGAGAAATAACGCTAAATTTAACGTAGGTACTAAAACAGCGTTAACCAAAGTGGCATTTCAACAAATTTTAATTTATTATGGAGGAAAGTTTTGTTTTACGAAGGTAGTTAACGTTACTGTAATTTGTTTCGTTTTACGTGCACAGCAAGTAATTTAATATTTAAAATAAACCGAAGTAAATTAAAAATAAATAAACTTCAAAGAAATTAACCATTAAAATGACAAAGTTTTGGAAAAATAATAACTAGGTATTTTGTCGAGATATGTAAATATTCAAACCTCCAAACGACTTTATGTATTTTTCTCTTCCTTTTAAACCCCTAAAAATGCTTTTCAATTATTATATAAACTCAAAAAATGTAGGCAAAAAGTTCTCGTATGGGTTTCCGTAAATAGAACTTTCCTGGGGCGGGAACTCATACCAAGCCAGTGTTCCACAAATTTAGGAATGCATTAAATAAATTATTCAGAAAAACTGGACTTCGTAGGTAACAGTTTCAACATTATTTTCATCTATGTCAAATTTTTACGATGGTTAATATTTTATGTGTTAACCCAGAAATTAGAGGTACAACCTACTCATCAATTCAAACAAAAAAAACAGTTGTCCTTCGTAAGAAAGCCAATCAATACGAAACGAAAATATTAATTAATTATTAATTAATTTTTATCAGTTATTGTGGTATACGGAAACAAAAATGTTAACCTCGTTTTTGTGGCCCAGATTTGTTTTAGAAATAAAATTTTGAAAAAAATTACTTTTCGTAAGCTTAGTACCATTCGACTCGGAAGTATGAATGAACACACGCAAACCTGTTCGTTGGTGTAACCGTGTCGTCCGATCTTGTAACAAGTTCAAATTGATACGATTTGCAATATAACGGATTTATGAAAGCAATAAATCTAATAGGATACAAAGTTTAAGTTTTGAGCGGTAATGAACTGCTAACACAGAAAAGGCTTTTTGATTAGTTCGCTAACCAAAATCGAGCATCGTGATTGGCTTGCTATTCGAGCATGGTTTTCGAGATGTTTTTAATTAAGTGAGTAGCTAAATTATTAGGGCCTTGAAGTATCAAGTACTAAATTGCGGCTGTATCGAAAATTGCTTTGGTAATTAAAACTTGAAACTATTTGGATTGTTCAAGAATACTTAGATGGTTCTCAGGCCTAAGTTAACTGAAATTTAATATTGTTCTACTAGATGGTGATTAAATGTATCCCCTCGAGAATTTTCTCAATATTGTTTTTAGGTTGATTGCATGTATAATGGTAGCCTAACAAGCAATAAAGTACTCGATTACAGTAATCTAATGAAAAGCTTTATTTATATTTGGGTAAATTGACCAAAAAAAAGTTCAATTTATTAAGCAATTTATTAACCAATAATTTATGATTAGGTTAACCAAGTTTTCAGAAAATGATGAAATTATTAATTTGTCGTAGAGTAGAAATCGATTGAAAAATCAGCTTATTCGACGATAACAATGGTTTTCTATTCTAGTTGCTCATACTTTTTTCCGGTCAAGTGCAGTATAGGAAAATGCGCCATCGAGACTTTTTAAATTTTACACAATAACGAAGAGAAAACGCAGAAAATTTCTGCGTCGTTAAAAAATTACATAAACTGATTAATTCGGTCCTGCTTGATTACCATCATCAACTTCAAATTAAAGTTGAATATTCATAATTAATACAATACCAGCAGAATTCCATCGAGAATATTAATTTACGTAGAAAACAATATCACCGTATTTAGAATTCGACATAAATCGAGTTGATTTACAAAACGCAATTACATTTCAATTTGTAGGGAAAACATATTAATTTTGTATATTTTGAAAAAAAAATCAATTTGTATGTAAATCTTTTCAAATTAACCGTGTGCAAATTTTCTCGTTTGCTAAAACTTTGCAGTGACTTGCCTATCATAAATCGACAACGGATTTGTTGTAGAAACTAGAAAATAATCCCTTTGCTATTTCCAACAATTTAATTAAGTATCGGTATTATACAACACTGTAATATGTCAGAGCAAACTTTGAAGAAAAAAAAACGAAGAAAATTTTCAACAGAATTGATGAAAATTATAAAATCAAGTCGTAGATTGCACTTGAAGTAGTGCGTCGAATGTTCGGCGATTTGTGGAGGTAGTAATAAATTCAATTATTGTAAAAAAAATTATAAACGAAATCAAAATTATAAACGAAATCAAAATCATTGGGCGCCTTAACATGGGACTTTCTTAGTCCTATTGTTTTCAGGAGCCCATCTTCCATTGTAATTTTCACTATGACTCTCAGCTTCTCCTCAATTTTTTTTTCATGCTTTTCCTTTCGTTTACTATAGGTTTTTTACATTTGTTTTCTTCTATTTCAAATTTCATTGCTTAAGATTGTTTACGTTTAATTGTATATTTTTTGATGAAACAATAATTGAGTGCCATAATCACTTTTTCTTTCCTTTCAAAAATCTCTCGATGTGTTTTATTTTCTCAACGCATTAAAAGTCAAACAAGATCAGGACTCGATAAAATATTGTCAATCCCAATTCTATCTAAAGAATCTCCCGAATACGAATTTGCTAACAGAGTTACTGAACACCCAATGCTTCATTGATATGCTACGATCGAACCATGTCAACTAAATAAGATTTTTGTCGTACGCTTCGAAATTAAAATTCAACGCCTTTACAATACCAGTATGTATGCTAATATAAGAATTCTTCCATATAGTTACGTCATCAATTTGTTAACTGTTTTTTATAACAAATCGCAAAAAAGGCACGTTTCTTATCCTTCAAAAAGTTTGTCAATAACTTTGATAAAATTGCGCACTGCTCTAAGAAGATTAATACAATGTCGACTGCTTAAAATGATAAAAAAAATTTAAATTGCATATTACAAAAATTCGTGTTTTGTGAAAGATTAAAAAAGTTAAACTAAAACTGAAAATCGCGATAAATCCTGCACGAACGAAAAATAATAAATTGCTGCATTAACCCCAAATTATACTGCGAAACTGTAGGTTCAAAATTGAATTAGGTTAGCTATTTGTGATGCAGTTAGAGTGCAGACTTTCGATAACCTGGCACTGTTTTAAAAACTTTCTATTGAAATTATGGTAGTTGAGACTGTAAGTAACTAATCTAAACATTAAATTTTGCAGATAATTCAAAAATTAGGGCGAAATATGGCTAAAAACCGTAAAAATAATAATTATGCAAGTATTGCATTGGCTGTTTGATTAAGTTTATAGCTCCGCCTATCCGCAAGGTTACATAATTGAGCATAAAACTTTCAAAAAAAATTTTTTTGAGCCCGCTTATTTGAAAAAGCTTTCTTGAATCCCACGGAAGTAAAAACCAAAATCTACCCCCCCCCCCCCACTTGAAAAAAACTTCCATACAGTTCATGGTATTTGAAAATCCAGATCTCCAGATCATTAAAATTAATCGTTATTTGACGTTCATCCGTAATTTAAATGCTTCATTTTCATTATATCTATCCTATACATTTAAAGGGTTCAGGTTAGAGCAATTATCCCCCCCCTTTCTCTTGACTGCAAAAAATTGAATAAATACTACAAAAATCGAATTGGATGCAAAAGAAGTCAAAGATTATTTTATTTAATTTAGTTTGAACTACAGTTAGTAAGGATACGCCGGTAGGCTAGGGAGCGAAAAACCACGGTTGCCTACCTAGGCCAGATGAAGTCCCAAATAAAGATAAGAAAAGTAAGATTTCTGAATCGAAAGTCGCAGATCTCGCACGGCAAAACTACTTCTTCAATCCTATTTAAACTTTGCACGATTAGTAAATAAAACGCTCGTTTCTGTGAGTAATCAAAATTAAAATAAATAAATTGGTTAATGAGTAATAAAAATCAACTGGTTAATGAGCAATAAACTAGGTTGTCGTCGTTTTCGTCGAAAAATGATAAACTGTGCCTTTTAAAAGTCTCGCTGCTCGTATACACCTTAATTCATAGTGATATGCCAATTTTTCAACTAAATCAGGGCTCCTTAAACTTTTTTAGGGCTACATTGAGATTCTGAAATATCAATTTTTTGATATGATGATGTTTTTAAAATGCATTTTTAAAATATAAACCATAACAAAAAAAGTCTACATTCAGTGCGGCCTTCAGGCCGCACAACCTGAGCAATCGAATTATGATATAACTTAGGTAGTTAAAAGTAAGTCAGTTAATTCAAAAACGACAAGGTACTTTGCCCGTAATATTTTTCATCGATGTTCACAAAAAAAGTATCAAAGTGCTGTGTATGTGTCCATACCATTGATGCGCATGAATAAACTAACAAGATTCTCGATACCAGCCGCTAACTCACTGATTGCGGATTTAATTTTGCTAAACTGCGCTCGTTTTTTAAATAAATTTGTGCTCCGTGAGGAAGCAGTCGGTAGCGAGAATCTCGTTAATCCATTCGTATGCGTCAGTGGTAAGCACACCTGACGGATAAGATTCGTAACTTTTTTATCGTGTCACCGATGAGTTCAAAAACCGGAAGTAAAAAAAAACTTCAACCAAAAAAAAATCATACTTGATTTGAATAAAAAAATTTTTAATAACGTGTTTTTTAACTTCCGCAAATTTAGAATTGACACGTTAATAAATATTTTATTTATTAAAAAAAATAAGGTACGAGATAGTCTTTATTTATCCAACAAAATTTGTTTTTGTAAAAGTTAGTAATCCACTCATCCACTGTCAACAAATAAAATTATTCCCTTTAAAATTTATTTCATTATGAATATAAAAAAATTCTGTTTGTTAGGTTGAGTAATAATATATTACGTTGGTTTTAATACAAAAAAAAATAACTAAAATATATTTCTAATATTTGAAGGGTCCACGGAAAAACTGAGTGATTTTTATGTCCGATTCAGCATTAATATGATAACAATTTATTACTTATAGGAAAATAAAAAATATTGACCATTTTTTATGAAAATAAAACATACTTAACTTAAAAAAACAAAAAAAGTTACTGTTAAATATCAAAAAATAAAAAAATTTGGCATGGTCGATCGTCAAGCACTTATTATTACTAATTTATGTATACACAACCGGAAAGTCAAAAAATTGATTACCGACTGACTAAATGAGATAAAAAGTTGATGAATGCCATCATAGACATTTTTACCTTTAATTTTAACTTCTAAACCTAATGAGTGGCTTGGTGTCAAGCCGATTTGAGTTACAAAATTTTGAATTCATTGTATGTTTACATAAATCTTTCCGATTATTGTTAAAACGTCAAAATAAAAAAAAAGAGTAACTTCAAAATCTAATTAAAAGGGGGATTCCCACCCCTCCGTTTCACTAAAATTATTTTGAAAATCATTTCAATACAAAAAAGGTCAAATTTTCTTTTAAAAACATTTAAGGGGGGACAGCGTTCAAAAACTTAATTGTGCGCTCTTTTAGGGTTTTTAATACGAAAAAAAACCTTATTTATTTGGTGACATCGGAATCGCGGTAATTGAAATAGAAATTAAAAGGTATACAAAAATCAATTTCTGAAAAATGCAAAATTTAAACAAATTTCGCGAATTTACTCATCCATAAAAATTCGCAATTTCTATTCTTTTTTAATTAAAACACTTAAACAACCACAAAATTTACAATTATACAAACGCGTTCAAGGTGTCCATTTAAATTGCAAATTTAGTCTACCTCATTGTAAAACAAAAAAGCGAAATAAAAAGCACGTTTTTGGTGTAGGTGCGATGTAAACAAACAATTATTATTATTTATTCTTACCTCATAAGAGACAGGTGAAGAAGTAATCCACATATTGTTCGTTAATTAAGCCGAAAAATTAAATCAAACTGATTTCCAACACCGCACTTAATAACAATAAATTTTTCACAAAAAAATTAAATTTCAAACGCGCCGTTTCAAAATTTTGATAATTGCGAAATATATCACCGTAACTACAACAACACGCGACGCAACCTTCCCTACAAACGATGGCTTACTGAACGTCCTTTTCTATCGTGACAGAGAAAATAACAAAACTTTACCCACCTCCTGATTAGCGAAGAAACGCACCAAATAATTAAATTGCTTCGCGTATAGGTGACGCGAGCGTAAAATACAAAATCTGCTATCGGATAACAATGCTCAACTTGTGCCTGCACGTAATGATTTCAGTTTTTTTCTGTAAGTTCAGTATTATTCACACACATTTTTTTAATGGTTCAAATACATTTCAACGGAAAAAAGGAGACAAAAAAGTCGGATGAGAACAATAAAGAAAAAAGTGAATAAAAGTTTTAATTATTATTATTTTTGTGAATCGATAAAGATGGGGGGGGGGAATTATCATCAGACCAAATTGAAGAGCACAAAATCGATTATTATCTCTTGATAATTTTCCGTAAAAGTCAAATTCGGAGAGCATAGGCAAAAACCCGCGTTCGTGAGGGCCAATCCTTAATTGGTAGTAAAAACTACAGATGATTTTTGGAAGATTGATATAAATACTTTAATTCACATAATATACCCAATTTTAGCTTGCCCGAATTTTTTGCAACTTGAAAGTTATAGATTTTTACTTATTATTAGTTATGTGACTTTCAATATTTTCCATGCCTAAAATATTATAAAATGCTATCGTGGACTTTTTTGTACAAAATTTTATTTCTTCCAAAATTTTCTATTATTTTTGCTATTTTGAACATAATTTGGTTCTGAAAAACCAGACGCGTATAAGAGAAAGGACCATTGGCCCCCTAAAATCTTGAGATCATACAAACAAAATTCATTAATTTATAATTTATATAATCTATGGGTCATTCCACCAAATAAAATTTTTTTTGAAGTGTGACCACCGCGGATTTTTTTTCAAATTTTGTGGAGTTATTCTCTGTATAAAAATAATGACTCACTGAAAAATTTAGCTCTTGATATTAAGTACTTTCGTAGTAATGATTTTTTGAATTTTGACAATTTTGAAATTATTAACTTTTTTGTTATTTTTTTTGAAGTAGAAAGATTATTCATAAAAATACGAGAAGTACAATTTCTTTTGTAAAAAATTCTCAGCTTTTCAATAAAGATATTAATTTTTTATTATAAGTAGCAAAAGACCCCCAAAATTTTAATTAAAGTAAAAAAATTGACTTTTTTGACAGTGCGGCAAATTTTCTTTCAAATTTGATATTTTTTTCTGAAAGCTGAGATTTTTTTACACAAAATATCTAATATTCACGATGTGCATATTTTTTGTTTAAATATAAATAAATAAAATGTACCTACAATTTTTACGAATAAAAAACTTTTATTTTTGAATATTACTCATATTGAAAATTCTCTGTAAGGTTTATTATGTTAATTATTTACTTTATTAAATTACATTTTTTAAATTATTTTGTAAATTTACATTTACTTAATATGAGTAATATTCAAAAATAAAAGTTTTTTAATCGTAAAAATCGTACATTTTATTTATTTGTACTTAAACAAAAAATATGCACATCGTAAAAATTAGATATTTTGTGTAAAAAAATCTCAGCTTTCAGAAAAAAATATCAAATTTGAAAAAAAAACTTGCCGCACTGTCAAAAGTCAATTTTTTTACTTTAATTAAAATTTTGGGGGTCTTTTGCTACTTATAATAAAAAATTAATATCTTCATTGAAAAGCTGAGGATTTTTTACAAAAGAAATTGTACTTCTAGTATTTTTATGAATAATCTTTCTACTTCAAAAAAATTAACAAAAATGTTAAAAATTTCAAAATTGTCAAAATTCAAAAAATCATTACTACGAAAGTACTTAATATTAAGAGCTAAATTTTTCAGTGAGTCATTATTTTTATACAGAGAATAACTCCACAAAATTTGAAAAAAATCCGTGGGGTCACACTTCAAAAAAAATTTTATTTGGTGGAATGACCCCTATATAGATCTATAGATTGACCACACTGCGCGGCCTGATCTAAAACATTTCCAACTTTAATTCAGAAAGTGTCAATTGTAATTCAGATTAGTCAAGTCTTCCGGTCATTCTTGTAGTTACCTCTGTAACTATTCTGGTTATGTCCACTTATTGTAGACATTCCTTATTGATTATTCTAACCAAAATATTATTAATCCCCCCTCCACATCCCATAATATGGTCCGGTGCTGGTTCTCTACGCAGTTCACTCCACGAAGATAATAAAACTCGGTCTTTTAGATTTACCATGTTAATGCTTTTTTTAAACATTAGCCCTATTTGCAATGGTTTACAAATTTTTTGTTTTATTATTGCTTTTTGGAGAGTTTTGTATCATTCCTTCTTTCAGAAATCTTTAAAATCGAAGTACCGTTTACTCAATTACTCCCGACCACTCCTTTTATGTATAGTTTCATATGGCTGTCCTTCATCATCACAAAAAGTAGCTCGGCATTGGACTTATTCCTATTTCGCATAACATAGCTCAGCCTTCGGCCTCGCACTTTACACACGAATATTGTAGAAAATGCAATATTGTAGATATGACTCTATAAAGATTATTTGGAGCAGTATAATTTTTTATGCTCTGGCTCCAACTTTAATTCAGAAAGTGTCAATTATAATTCAGATTAGTAAAGTCTTCCAGTCATTCTTGTAGTTACCTCTGTAACTATTCTGGTTATGTCCACTTATTGTAGACATTCCTTATTGATTATTCTAACCAAAATATTATTAATCCCTCCCCCCACATCCCATAATATGGTCCATTAAACAGCAGAGTTTTTTTCACCTCCCCCCTTCGTATTTTTGATCGTATTTTTCTTAAATACCCAATTTTTGGTACCAAAGGTAAATAAAATTTATATTTTTCTTTCCTAGCCAAATTTCTTTTTATAATGAAAAATTTATAAATATAGTTTTTTAAAATATGTACTAAAAACGAAAAATAAGAACAATCTACAACAGTGATATTATTTTATATAACAGCCAGAGAAATTCTTGTCAAAATTTGTAACACAAAAAAAAGTTGTTCTTATAAATATATATTACAGTTATCATTATAAATACGGGTACAATTATGTAAAACACAAACAGCGCTTACAATGAGCGACGCAAATTCTGGATTTAAACTTTCTGTACAATTAATACGTGGAAATCTATTTTCGATGCATCTGAAGGTTTCCTCGACTGGAACCATCCCTTTTTCATGTAGCAAGTTAAATTTAAGTTCGTCTTCCGTCATATTTTCCTTAATATCGTAGGGAGTAAGCAGAGTGTTCAGTTGCGGATGCTCGGAACCGCCCAACAAATGCTGCTTGTTTTTCACCATATCGCTATCGGCATCGACCAAAACCGAATAAAGTGGACTTTCCTCTAAAATCTCTTGAATACTCTTCCCGCCCGGACAACCAACACATACATTCCTCAACAGGAGATTACTGTCACAAACAACTTGTAATACAATGGTGTGCTTTTTCATAGCATCCTTGTAATAAGCATCCCGATTTTCCTCATTTTCAACATTCACTTCGATGTGTAAACTTCCTATGACACCGACAATAGTGGGAAATTGATACTTTCTAGCAAAACTCTGGGTCAAATATACCGCCTCTCTTTCGGTTGGCCAAACAAAATAAGAACCGGCTAAATTTACAATCCTTTGTAAGTAACTTTGAAAAGAGTCCTTCACATTTTCCACACCAAAGAATCGCTCGGCTTCCTGAAAATCTTTCGTATTGCCTAATAACCAAAGAGTCACCAACAGCAGTTGATCGATACGGTCCAAGTTTATGTTTTCGTAGTTGTCGATTTCGGCTTGGATGTTAATCACAGAAGTTTTACTCATACGAAACAAATTTTGACATTCTGCATCGGTTAGATTGTTCCACCAATCTTCTTCTATATTCATAATTCTCGAAAAAAGTTACAAAACGGGATTTAAGTCTGACATTTATTTTTAGGTTATAATAATAATCAACAGAAAACCGTCAGTGACGTAGGGTAAAATAAAAACCCTAAACTAAACACGCCACTGTTTCTTGTTTGACAAGTGGGTTCCTAACCTAAAAACCAAAAATTTAATTTTGCTTTTTCATTTTAGGATATTATTATGAGCCAAAAAGGCTTTATAGCAGTTCATTCTGGTAAAAATAAGAAATTTAATGCCAATTTTCTAACCGTAGTTTTTCAGGCGCTGGTATTCACAGTTCAAAACGTTACAGTGAATACAATAAACTATCTAAGCGGGCTTGTAGGGCCGCTATTACAATTTTACGGGAAGGCGGTAACGCATTGGAAGCCGTAAAGGCAGCAGTGATTGGTAAGTTTCCTGTAGTGAGATTTTTGTGGTAGTAATATTTTGATTAGTCTTCGAAGATGATGGATTGGCTAACGCTGGTTTCGGTTCAAACTTGACTAACGAAGGTGAGGTCGAAACGGACGCTGCTATTATGGACGGGAAGACTCTTATGTTTGGGGGCTGTGGGGCCGTACAACAGGTGAAGAATCCTATTGAGTTGGCTTACGACATTTGTGTTAAACAGAATGATAAGTTACCTCTTGGATTGATACCACCCACGTTACTGGTGGGTAACGGTGGTTTGAAGCATGCTAGAAATGTTGGTTTAAAAATTGTTGATAAGAAGAGTCAAGTGAGTGGTAAAGCTCGTAAACAGTTTCAGAAATACCAGGGGATGTATAATAAAATACAGTGTGAACCGTCGATAGCTTTGGACACTGTGGGTGCTGTTTGTGTGGATAATAGTGGTCATGTAGCTTCTGCTTGTAGTTCGGGCGGTATAATTTTAAAAAGACCTGGAAGGGTGGGTCAGGCAGCTCTTTATGCGAGTGGGGTATGGGCTGATAGTTTCAGTTCTACTAGCGAACCGGCAGTTGCTGTTTGTACTTCAGGTTGTGGTGAACATTTAGTTCGAACTCAATTAGCTAAAGAAATTGCAGTTGATCTCAGAGATACTGATTGTGTTGTAACGGAACTGTCAAAGTGCATCAACGACAAATTTTTAAGTACCTGAAACTTTACCTATTCATATTTTTTTTAAATAACTGAATGACATTTTAGATTCGCGATACTTGAGGGACATAGAACAAAAATTAGGTGGTGCTCTTGCGATACAAGTTGAACCTGATGGTGGTGCTACCGTTTTATGGGGTCACAGCACGGAATCGATGAGTATTGGATACATGGGAACAGAGGACGTTAAACCCAAGGTTGAGAATGATTGAAAAATTTTAGTTTCTCTTCTAATTTTTGTTTTTTAGAGTATAATATCTTTATTACCCAAAAATGTTCCTATCGGTAAAAAAGTGGTCGTCGGTGGTTATGATTTTGTTTTAAAACGATGATACTCAGCACGTGATAAAAACAATGGCTGTTATTTCAATAATTTTTAATTTAAGAGTGTGATATTTCATTTTAACTTTTACTATATGCGTTTTCACTGCCAAATTTTTATTCATAAACGAGGTTTAAGCAAAGTGAAAAAAAATCGTCAGTAATTTTAGAATGTAGAGTTTTTGAAATCAATAAAATTTAAAGTAATAATTTTGAATATTTTCTCCTTCCTTTCCTCTCCCAATTTACAGGGTTGCCACAGATACACTTTTCCTCACTTTTTTAAAAAATAATCACTTTTTTTACGATTTCACTTACAAAAATTAAATTTTTTGATACATTTATAAATTTAGTAACTAGAATTTTTAAAATTATCGACGCATGTTGCTTGGAGCAAATGTAGACTAGGTAATCAAGTAAAATTATGAAATAGAGTTAAAAAAAAAGTAATTCGAAAAAAATTTCGGGGAAAAAATTAGATGGGGAAAGGGGTAAAACAATCATTTGTGCCACCCCTAAAAATTTTGCTTGGAGGAAGTGGCCCACGGCTGGAATGAGTTTGACACCTCTGTACACGCAAAATAAAGAATCTCGTAAATTCATTCATGCGCGTCAGCAGTGTCGTAACTACCGGTATGCAAAAGCATACCGTCCGTGAACTCCTAGGGGCTTAAAAGCAGTGACGTAGCAGGAGGCGGTGCCGGGCCTCCGAGAAAATTAAGCAATCATGTTGGAGTGTAATTTCTTGTGAAAGGCAGAGGTATGGCCATTTTTATGCGCAGTAGACATACGTGAAAATCGAGTCGCCACTGCCTTCTACAAAAAATTACGAACAAATATTGGAGTAGTACGCATGTTGCTCGGAGGAAATGTAAACTGATTAAAAAAGGCCGATATGTACAAAATGTGTAAAAAATTGAACCGTTTGCAAGTTTTGCTTTGCAAATTTAATAGGGAGTCAAAAAGGGGTCTTTAGTTGATGGTCATAGTTTAGATCTTCTTCATATTTGGTGTGGAGAAGCCCCATGATGTCCTGAACACGAATAACTAAAAATTTTTGCGCAGAAACTATTTATAAGCCCGTAAAAAATTTTTGAAAATCATGGTTTTCAATAGTAAATGTGCAGGAAAAATAGCTTAAAGCGCTCGAGCGCAGCGAGAAGTGCTTTAAAGTCCATTTTTCCTTGTACAACCACCTTGCTTTTAAAATCCACGCAAACGAGTTTCACCCCTCAAAGATCCACCATTTTCCTTAATTCACGGGCCTAGGGGTATTTTTTAAATTAGTGTAGTTTTATATTTATATATAATAGGTCTGTTTGGTACCACAGTCCTAGTGCTACACTAACTACACTACTACAAATTGATTGGTGGTACAATTACCAACCCACTTTTTACACCAATCAATTTGTAGTAGTGTAGTTAGTGTAGCACTAGGACTGTGGTACCATACAGACCTAATATAAAATAATTTTTACAAAAATTTTTGTAAAATCCACCACGGCACGAGGAGGATCCACGCAAAACAAAAATTTTTCCGCGGAAAATTTTTGCTTTTTTCCGAGACATTTTAACCCTTTCCTCCCCTCCTCCCATAAAAAAATTTCAATTCCAAGTTATGACCATAAACTAGAATCATACCAAAGTTCTCAAATGCACAATGAGCCGTTCGAAAAACATTGATTCTAAAAAAAAAAGGGGGCCCGCTGTGGGTCTTGCCCCAGGACCTGTGGTGTTAGCTTGCTACGTTACTGCCCAAAGTAAAATATTTTTACACTGTTTGTCACTTTTTTCAAAATTTCTATACACTTTTCTTGAAAATTTACACAATTTTTTCACTCACTTCTTACTTAGAACTCTGGCAACTCTGAATTTAACGGATTTCCCGCTATATCTGACTTATTGGAAGTTGCTTAAGCGGATAAAAACTACCATTTAGCGGAAATTCTAGTTTAATTAAAGATGACTAATAAAATTGCTGTTATTTTTTCTTATGTTTATGAAGATTTGAGCTAATAATAATTTTTATTTTATCACAAAAAACAAATTCATTTAGGGGATCCACGTTGCGGGATGGGACGTTTCGGCGCAGCCGGTTCGGCGCAACCGTTTCGGCGCGGGCGGTTCGGCGCGAGCCGGTTCGGCGCAAGCCCATTTCGGCGTAAGCCGGTTCGGCGCGAGACCGTTTCGGCGCGAAACCGTTTTGGCGCAAGCCCATTTCGGCGCGAGCCAGTTCGGCGCGAAGACTTTTCGGCGCGAGCCGGTTGGGCGCAAAGGTTTTTCGGCGCAAGCCCATTTTGGCGCAAACCAGTTCGGCGCGAAGACTTTTTAGTGCAAATAATTACAAACATTTAATTTTCCTTGAATTTTAGTCTTTGAATTTTTTTCTTTGAATTTTAGTCAGGCAGACATTAGATACAAAAAGATACAACTATTCATCTAATAGTTACAAAATAATCATTTGAGTTTGACTTTAATCGCACTTGGTTAAGTTTTTTTCTGATAAAGACTAGAAGTTCTATGAGCGTGGAATCGTTACCAGAAAGATGGCAAAAGGTCATCAGACAAAATGGAAAATATATAATAAATTGATTGAAGTTTATTTTTAGTACAAAAACAAATTGCAACAGAGACGTGCTCAAGGGGGGGGGTGAGGAAATACTAGAAAGCCGGCAGTTTTTAATCTAGAATTGGGGTTTTTGTATAAGAATGTCAATACAGAGCATTATATAAGGGGGGTAGTTTGGGGGTTTAAACCCCTTGCATGACATAGCTATGAAGTAAAAAAAGTTTTAAAAGCTTTTTTTTAGTAAAACCCTTTTCATAGCATAAAAAAAAATTGTTTTAGGTAACCCCCCCACATGACTTATGTCTAGCTACGGTCCTGTGTCAATATGACATCCATAGTTTTCTGTAAGTTAAAATGCATATATGATTAATTGAATAAACCATTAATTAAACCGACCGATCAGATAAAAGTCAAATAATAAATAATAATTTTCTACATCCGCATAAATAATGATTTATGTTTATAAAAAGTATTTTATGCCTACGATATTAAATTCTCGCGCCGAATCTGTTTGCGCCGAATCGTCCTCGCGCCGAACCGCCTTGCGCCGAACCGTTCTCGCGCCGAACCGGCTCGCGCCAAAAAGTCTTTGCGCCGAACCGTTCTCGTGCCGAACCGTCTTCGCGCCGAACCGCCTCGCGCCGAACTGTCCTCGCGCCGAACCGGCTCGCGCCGAACCGTCTTCGCGCCGAACCGGCTGCGCCGAAACGGTCGCGCCGAATCGGCTGCGCCGAAACGTCCTAGACCGTCCACGTTGAACTTAACATGTGCAATTTTTTTGTTACTTCACTTCCATGATTACGCCCTTTGTATTTATCCAAAATTAAAAAACAAAAAATATTTATAATTAGGAATGTTGTCGTTCTAGCGTGAACTAGGATTATTTAAAAAAAAAACATGCAGAAATGTGACCAACAATTTTTAATAATCTGCTCGAAAAGTTACCTTGACATTTAAAGTAGATTTAGTTAAATGCTTTGAATAAAAAGTATGAACTAGGAGAACCATATCACATGCACATGATTACCGTATTAAATGAACGAGAAGAAATTCGTGAATTGTCAGCCATTTATAACCTACTTATATACAAATCTGTACTACACATAAATACGATCTTTATGCTACGCCACTGGTAATAAGTCCATTCTACTTTATATTTAAAGGTTAAATGGGATTTAAATAAAAGAGATAGGTAAATGACTAATAACTACGATAGAGAGAGAGAGAGCGTGATTTACAAAGAAGATGAAACTTAAATGTGATTTAAATTGTTGGTAATCAAGAATAATTTATAAAAGAGATTTATAATAGCTTAAATGTGATTTAAATTGTTGGCAATTTCGGTTGCAACAGTCGCGTCTCAGTTACGAAAACGAATACACGCATCAATTTAAGATTCACACCAACATTTTCGTATTTAATTTTGACGTTAATAATTAGGAATTGAATTTTAATATGGATACAAATAAGAAAAGACAAAGGGGAAAGAACTTTAGTGAAACAAACAAAGAATTGCTATTGAATATTATAAGTATACCTAAATATAAAGATGTGATTGAAGACAAAAAAATAGACAAAGCAACGATTATAAAAAAGTCAAAAACTTGGGATGAAATTGCGCTACAATTTAATTCAATGCAGGCAGATGGCTCTAGAACTGGATGTCAAGTAAAAAGTTTTTATGAAAACTATAAAACGAAGTTAAAGAAAAGTATTACTGAAGCAAATACAACCCAATACCCGATAGATGCTTCCAATCAGCATAAACTTCTAAAGGTCGAAAATTCTGTATCGGAAGATGTAAACGAAAGTAGTAACGATAGTTCACACAAACGAGCTAAAATTTGTGTAAACGAAGGACAAATTTTAATCGATGATAATTTACAATTTGCTCCGTTACAAAATCAGTATGATTCGGTAGTAACAAATTTTTTCGATGGAGGTAAATAATTAAATTTTTTGTATTTTTTTATACTTTTAATATTTTTTTGTATCCAAGAAAATTTCCGTTTAGATATTCCATCAACTTCAGCTGCCGTTTCTAATAGTACGTATGAAGAAAATAATGAATTGGATGACTCAAAAGAAATTTTTTTGAAAGAATACAATGCTTTAAAATTGGAAATTTTAAAACAAGAATTAAAACATAAATCAAGAGAATTTGAAGAAAGAATGAAAAATTTACAAATTGAAAAAGAAATTAAAGTACAGGAATTAAGATTGGTAACATTAAAAGCGGAAGCTGAAGAAATAAGATTGGAAAATAAAGTAAAAGAGGTAAAACTGGAAATTTTACAGCAAGAATTAAACAATAAATCGGAAGAATTTGAAGAAAGAATGAAGCAACTACAAATTGAAAAGGAAATTAAAGTACAAGAATTGAAATTAATAACGTTAAAGGTGGAAACAGAAGAAGTTGTATCGAAAAAATTATTGTCGTGAATTTTAAAGTTATTTTATTATGATCGCGTTTTTGTTTCGAAGTAGATAATTTTGTTTATTAAACTTATTAGTAATTCGAATATTTCTTTTTGATATAAAACCAAATCAGGATTTTTTTTACAAATTTTGTTATGCAAAAAGAAGCTTTTTGTACTCAGCCCATTTTGAGATGTTAGATGGATTGTGAAGTAGAGACCCATCAAGCAGATCTCGAGGATTACCTCGGTCACCAGCAGTGTAGATGTCCACTGGAAGGCCGAGCTTTAAGAAATTCTATTCAGTTCTATTCTGCAGCCTCTTTGTTCTACTTTTCCCCCCTCCCGCCACGACACAAGGTTCCGTAGGTGTAGTTCCAAATATGTCCTACTATGTGAAAAAAGACATTCCTTTTGGCCTCTCCAATTTATTTGTATGCTTTACAAAAATAGTTTTTGATATTACGAGACCTAAATTAAATCCTTGAGGGGTCTTTGGAATAAAAAGGATTAAAAGTGAGAAGGTCATAAAAACTCATTTTTTATAAAATGCATATAATAAAAATTGAGCCAAAAACTAGCTCGTTAACCTAATTTGTCTTCTCGTATTAAAAATAATATTTTAAGGCATTTACTTAAAATTACGTAGGCAATAAACGTTGATTTCACTGGTTGACTGTTTTTAAAATAAATAATTCAGCAAAATTCGGTAAGATAATGGTAGCGCATCAGTTAAAATTAAAGTTAAGATAAATAAAAATCACAGTGCTATATAAAAAAAATCTTAAAACTACTAGTAAATAGAAAAATTGTGCGTTTGTTGCAACTTTTATACGCAACCATATTCGTACCAAACTGCCTTATCTTTTGCATTTTCTGGCTTTTTCTTCTCTGTAGCTACATTTTCTCGAGCTACACCATCGTCGGGCGGATTTGTCGGTTGCGGAATCGCATTTGGACGGGATTCGTTTATATGCGTCGATATTCTGTTGTAAACTAACATCGGCGATGCATTTTTATTGGAAACATTTGCAGATGGATCGTCATCTGACAAGTAGACAGTTTTTCTCGATCCTATTGAGCCTAAACTTAATGGACTACCTTGTTCACGGGCAGCATACACCTGATCACCTGTTAAAATATTTATTAACCACTGCTACTTAATATGCCAACAGAATTAGGATTCTAAAAGGAACTAATAGGATCGAGTTGTTTTCAAATCTAAAGGTTTAATATTCTTATATTTGTACTGGTGACCCACTACGAATTAGCCTCCGCCCACATCCTTTGTTATTTTGCGTCCCACAAAAGCTGATAAACTTTGTATCTCACGTATTTCCTGCCTCACTACTAAAAGATTTAGTAGTTAATTTAATTTTAAAATTAAATTGTACGTACAATACTAAATCATTTAATTTATTTTAACTGAAAGACTATAAATTTAATCTATTGACACGGATAAGACTTCCGGTCTTATATTTTTAATGCAACGCAAATAAAGACCCAGATTCAATTAACAGGTTGATAAATCGCGAGACAGTAATTAGATTAAAATGTCAATATAAAATATAAGTTTCTAACTTATAAAACTATTTTTTAAGCTCAAAAATATTTTATTCGATTTTATTATGATTTTATTAAAGTAATACGCGAATCAAAATTTTTGACTCAAAAGTGTGCCAGAAACCCCATAGCCACTCTACTCTTCTTTTGGATGGTAGAAAGTAAATAAAAATAAACTAACCTGCAAGACTGTTTCTATGTGAAGCAAGATCGCGATGAGACCGCCTTAAAGTGACTTCATCCTTGGATTTATGACCATGCAGGCTACTTGCCGATCGTTTAAATGGCTGTTCAGTTCGATTTGCGTCATCCAGACTATTATCGGAGTCGTTTCCACCCGACTCTCCGGAACCTACTGCCAAAGTTGCCTGCGATTGGGTCAACCTGCTGTCTTCGTGCCAAGATCTTCGATTCTAACCACAAACATTTTTTTATTTAACCAAAATATACCTTGTTAACTTACTCGACTAGGAACTTTGTTTATAATATCGGAACCAGCTTTACGCATCCTCTTCACCAAGGTTGATCCGAAACCTCTCCTAAAAATCACGATATTAAAATTTTGCATTTGGTTCCAAAAATAATGCATACTTTTTGGTGGAAGCGTTATCCAACTTTCTGTAATGTTCCATAATTTTCTCCTCCAGTTTTTCCTTTTGTCGACGTAAATCATTGAGGTCATTAGTGAACTGCTTTTCTTCCAGGTGAAATTGTTGTTTGTCTTGTAAAGAATACATTAACAAAGAATGATACTGTGACAAAATTTGAGAAACGGAGTTCATTAGGGCTCTTCTATCGTTATCCAGCGAATGATTCATGTTCAGAAGCATCTAAACCACAAATAAACTTGTAAATAAAAATAAATATCGAATTTAGAAAACGTACGTCACACTTTTGTTCCAACTTTTCAATCTCCAACTGTTGTCCAGTAACCAAATCAGAACGTGAACTGAGTTCACCTTGCATTTCGGTATTTCCAAGCTTCAATTTTCCCGATTCGGAATGTAACTTTTTGTACTCTTCTTGTAAAACAAAATATTCGTTCCTGAGACAGGTATTACTGGTGAACAAATTTCTAAAGTCATCCTTGAGTTTTGAATGTTCTGCTCTTAAATTGCTAAGGCTTTTGGATTCATTTTTAAGTGCGTCTTTTTCCAATTCCAAAGCGGATGCTTTTTTCTCTAGGCTTACTTTCGAATCTTTTAGGGTGCGAATTTCCGAACGCAAATCGCGGTTTGCTCTCTTAATTTGGTCTTGTTCTTTTTTTTGCTCTTCATACTCTGAGTAAAGCTGTTCGTGCAAACTTCGCAAAGTTGTCTGATCGCGCAGTAATGTATCGTGTTCGGTGTTGCGGATTACTTGCTGTTTAGCCATCTATAATAAAAGTTAACGTTAAGGTTTATGATGTTTCACGAAAATTCACTCTTAATTTAGCACACATATATTTTGGAGGGATTGCGTTTAATGCATTGCTTACTTAACACATCAAAAGTTGCTTGTTTATTAGTACTTTAATATTTTTGGGACCTAAAAATATTTTGAAAATTTAATAGTAAAATGTTCAATTTATTTTTTCAAAATTGCAAGTTTGATTGATAACATCGCAAAAGTTCTGTAAACCATTAGGTATCGACAGAGCTACTGCTAAAGGTCTACGAAAAATTAGGCGGTCTGGGAAATCTCTCAATGAAGAAAATGTTTTGTCAAGCAAATAATATTTCAATACTTCTATCAGTTGTAGATGAGTAGATGACTTTCCTAATGTACATAACAGTCAGATTTTAAAGGATTGACGTGGGCTCGATCCCGTGTGGATATCGTCCAACCAGACATTTCAAAAGTAAATCAGAACTAGAATCGGAATACTTTTTTATACTTTTCTACTTTTTTTTTTAAAAATTTAATCCTCAAAATAATCATTTTTTACTATTTGTTATGGTTTTTGCAGAGTTGCGAGTGAAAGGTCAATATCAACTATGATTTTCTCATTATTTCATCTAAATAAAAAAAAATAGGCTCTATTGACTTTTCACAAGCAAAGCACAAATATCAATTACATCAATAAAAACCAAGTATTCAGGCACCATTTTCAAACATAAAAGGCAAAAAGTTATGGAAAGCTTTAAAAACTAGAAAAACCAAGTTAAATTTTAATGTTAACTTCTGCGTACTCCAGATGCTTGTTAGGACTTTTTTTGTAAAATATAAAATAAATTTAGAATTTAGAAATTTATTAGCATTTTGAATTCTAACCAAAAGTAAGTTAGCACAGGCAATTTTACAATTATAAACAACTTGGAATTTTTATTAACAAATAATTTAAACAACATTTTTCTAAGGATTTGTTCACGTTACCTCTTTGAAAAAATAATTTTGACTAGAGCAATTTTACAAATTTTCCAAATATCTGTGAAATAAAATAAATTTATTGTTGCATATAATACAAAATAAATTAAAAGATGCACAAAAAAGATTGACAAATCAAAGTTTTCAATTAATAAAAATTAACTTTTTCATGCTCCATTTGACGTCACACTTACGTTGTCTGTAGGACGAATCAGTGTGTCATTTGGGTGAGTACCTATGTTCATTTTGATGAATTCGTTCATTATAATGATTCTTTATAACCAAAATTAAAAGAAATTTATGAAATCAAATTCATTGTTTTGATGGATCATTCATCAATATAAATTAGTCCAGTGCAATTAGGTTAAACCTCGGAATCCAGTTATAGTGAATGGAGTTGGATGTTTTTGAATTTTTTGAATTTCTTATACTAAAAAGTAAAAAGTTTTTCTTTTTTTTAAGGGTTGTAATCCACTTTTCAACTGGAAAATATTCCAAAACTAATAGAATTTTGACAGCTTGTTTGGGGGTACTCTAGGGGCCAGTTGTATAAAAGAGGATCATCCTTGACCATGGATCAAGCTTCAACTTAAATCAATAGAAAACTTAAAATAAAATTTTAACTGTACTGATTGGTTTAAATTGGAGCTTGTCCATGGTCAAGGATGATCCTCTTTTATACAACTGGCCCTAGAAAGTCTATTCTAAGTTTTTGACCTCAAAGACTCCGTGGTAACTTAGTGGTGGGCATAAAACTTCAAAATTTTTGGACTTTTTTAAGTTTTTTACTTATATTTCGTAAACTGAGTATATTTTAAGCACCATAGTTTATTCGTTTATTACAAAGTTATAGAGCAGTAAATTTGCTAAAATTTGGTGGGTTAAGCAAATTTTTAAACCCAATATTAACCGAGACACAGCCAATCAAAGTTTCTCAAAATGTAATAAAATAGACAAAAAACGAAAGTTTAGCCCTTATAACCATTTATTACCATCATTTCCATCAGCCGTTAAACGTCCACTCCTGAACATTAGGCCTCCCCTTTTAGACTCCCCCAAGTGGGGGGAGAGGGGAGTTTGCCCATAACTCACCACTCTGGGCAGACGGGTTGGCGAGTAGTCCGCAGATCAAGTTTGGACTTTTTAGATCACAGCACAAATCTGACGCAACCGAGATTAGAACCGCGGTTTCCCGTGTTTGATTTACGCCAGACTGCTGGTTCCATGTTAATCACTCATCAATATGAACATCTTGGAACATCTATGACTACCCTCCCTTACCCCTCCCCCAAACATGAAGATGTCTCATATTAATTAGCATTTCTTACATTAAAATGAGGAATTTTTACGTTTGGGGGAGCTCCCCATGAAAGGTCAAGGGTGGGAGGAGGGTGGGAGGAGGGTGGTCATTGATGTTTCAAGATGTTGATATTAATGAGTGATTAACATGATTAACATGAAAATGATGGGAATAAATAGTTATAGAGGCAAAACCTTCGTTTTTCGGCCATTTTTTTACATTTTGAAAAACTTTGT
This sequence comes from Rhagonycha fulva, assembly GCA_905340355.1. Classification (NCBI taxonomy): domain Eukaryota; kingdom Metazoa; phylum Arthropoda; class Insecta; order Coleoptera; family Cantharidae; genus Rhagonycha; species Rhagonycha fulva. The sequence goes on from HG996556.1 coordinate 47,067,913, forward strand.
CTAACTTTGATCAGTTGTATCTCGGTTAATATTAGGTTTAAAAATTTGGTTTACCGACCAAATCTTAGTAAATTCAATGCTCTACAACTTTGTAATAAACTATGGTACCCAAAATGTGCTTAGTTTACAAGACATCAGCAAAAATCTAAAAAAAAGTCCAAAAATTTTAAGGTTTTTGCCCCCTCCCGTAAGTTAGCACAGATCTTCAAGATCAAAAACTTAGAATAGACATCCTAGAGTACCCCCCCGCCCAAACAATATGTCAAAATTCCATTAACTTAAGAATATTTACATGATCATCGTTTTTATAAAAATTTATAATTATTTACATTAAATTTTGATTTTTTTTTAAATTTACAGATGTTCAAAACAGCGGTAATTTTTAATGGGTAAACTTTTTAGTTTATGGTATTAGAAATCAAAAAAATCATTCAAATCCAAAAATTCAAACTGGGTTCCGTCATTTTTAATTTATAATAGCTAATTGCACTGGACTAAATGTACCAAATATTTGGTACAATACCACCTATGTTTCATTATTTATTGACCAAAAAGAGACCCCTACAAAAATTCTTGCCATAAGGCCAAAATTCTAAAGTTATCCCACTGAATTTAATGAAATATTTTTCAGAGCTCAATAAACTAAAAGATTTCCATTTCATTACATTGCATTCACAGTTTTTTGCATTTTTGCACTTTGCAATTTAGTGGCCCTTTAAATTAGGTATACCATGTGTTTCTAAAACTTCAATAAGATTTGCGTATCTGATACTATTTCATCCACTCTCCCAAGTAAAACAAAAAAAAAAGACTTACCTCTTCTTTTTCAGCCACTAGTTGACTATTAGCAAGTTGAAGTGCAGTTTGCTGGGTGGACAAGGAATTGACTTGAGAAGTAAGCGTCGAAATACTAACTTGCATTTTAGCATTGTCAGTTTGTAAAGTTTCATTCAACTGCTGTAAACTAGTAACTTCGCCCATCAATTTCTCACACTGCAAATTCCACTCGGCACTTATACTGGACACCACTTGCTCTGTCTGTTTGTAAACATCACTAACATCGTCTTCAGACTTCACAACGTCAGAACAATGCTTACAATTAAAATTAGTTTCTTTGGGTTCCTCCAGATGCAAGAGATTCGTAATATTTTTAACTAAATCAGGATTTAATAGCATCTTTTCGACTACAACGTTTATGTCGTTATCCAAAATATCTAAACTCAGCCCCAACTTATCCAAGTTAGCCTTAAATTTTTCGTTGGTAACTTTTTCTGAAATCAAATTGTTTTGTAGAGTCTCAATTGTTTCCACAAAAACCGTGGTCTGCGACATCAACTCTTGAGCTTTTTGTTCATATTCCTGTAATTTTTCTACTTGAGTCATTGCACTTTTACATTCTTCATACAGACGGGCCATTTCCTTGTCTTGCTTTTCGCACTTAACCACATATTGGTCCAACCGTACATCCTTTTTCTAAAAGAAAAAAAACAAAAAATCAGAAATGGGATGCAAGGGTTAAACAAATTTTTTTGACTTACCTCAAGCGATTCTTTCAACTTAACAACCTCCTTTTGCATACTACCGTGCTCTTTTTCCAGGGACACAATCCTATCCTGTTGAACATTGTGCAAGTTTTCGAATTTCTTTCCATTTTCTATTTCAGCCTGCAGGTTGACCACTTGTTCCAATGCCTGATTTAAAGACTTGTCTGCATCATCCGCCCTTTTTCGAATGCTGTCACACAAGCTGTGAATTCGTTGCTTCTCTTTACTTAAAATATCTAAATTCTTTTCCAACTCTTGAATTTTCAGACGTTCACTTTGCAGTTCCTGCTGTTGTCTATCCGAAATCACCTTTCCAGTATCCAAACTGTCCTGTAATTTTCTATTCTCTTGTAACGCATTTTTAAAAATTCCTTCTAACTCGGTATTTTGTTGGGTCAAACGATCACAGCTGTCTTGCAATTGGTTACACCTCAAAGATAACTTTTTCTTTTCTTTATCCAACTCGAGAATTTTTGTGGACGTTTCATGAAAATCTTGTTCTTTAAGCGAATCAATGGTGGAGAGCAATTTTCTATTCTCCAATTCGAGCTTCAGTGCACGCGCTTGCGCATTATTAGTCAGTTGTTCAGATAAACTATTATCACCAGAATTCGTTTCTTCTTGCTCCGAATCCGAGGCGGTGGTATTGGATTCCTGTAAAGCCGACTTGGTTACTTGCTGCAGCTGCATATTTTCTTCCATCAGTTCTTGGATTTTTTCTTTAGCCGAATCTTGGTCCAAAGTGATGTCATTGATTTTTTGCTTGCACGACAAAACTTCAGCTTCCAATTCGAGGACATGGTCGGTTCTTTGCCGTGCTCTCACCAACTGAGCTTCCAACATCTCCCGCGTTTCTATCAAGACTCGGTTATCTTCCCTTAATTCGTCAACTCGAACCCTGTAGAAATCAGCGTCTGCGAGACGTTCCCGATACCGTTGGATCTCGTTTTCTAATTTATCAGCCCTTTCAGCTTTTTCACGCATCGCATCCGCTTCATCTCTATAAAGTTTAGCTTTTCTAACTTCTATTAGGAGGTCACTATTCTAAAAAAGCAAAATTTAGTTAAGAATTTCTAAAATTCTTTTGCGTCATACTTCAGTTTTCAATTTGGCAAGAAGGGCGTTCGTGTGGTCCAATTCTTCACGACATTCGGCAAGAAATTCTGACTTTTCTTCTCTGTTTTGAAAAAAAAGGTATTAAAATTTTTTCAATTATATTTGAATTTATTGCTTGAATTTATTGTTTTTATTATAAATTAATATAATAATTTGCTAGAAAGCTCCTCCGTTTTATAAAAAAATAATTAGAGAGCCTCAAAATTTAATGCGTCTCACAAGTACTAAATCCGTCACAGAGTAATGGCCTGTATAATTTGTGTATCTAAAACTTGTATATTTGTTACTCACAATTCCTGTCTCTGCTTTCTTAGGCGAGCTTTCATATCGGCAAGTTCGACGGCCATGTGATTGGATTCGACACCAACAATTGCGTTGCTGGTTGCAGAAGCAGTTGAATCTTGGCTCAAATCCGTTATCCATTGTTGCAATAAATTATCCCTCTCACTGACTAAACTACGGACATGAGTGTACAATCTTTGAGCATTTTGGTCTGCCCAATCCAACGTTAACACTACATTTTGATCTTCCGTTACCTGAAATTTAAAAATATGAAATTGCACTAGAAAAAATCAAATAATTTTACCTGTTTTATGCATTCCACTATATCATGTTGAGAATCTAATGGAAGTTCTTTGATCCGAGTGATGAAATACTCCTTGGTAGGGCCTTGAACTGCACACCCCAACAGTAGCAGCAAAAGTAGACGCAATTGTTCCAAAGCTGCTTGCGATGCAGGTGCACGACCCAAAATCACACAGTCCGGCAGTGCAACCACAACTTGGCCCAATTCATCCTAAAATTATTATTTCATCAGCACCACACCTTCTAAAATATCACATGCTCACCTCATAAAGACTTTTAATGTTCCTAAGAATGCAATGAAACAATTTAATTCGAGATGCCGTAATACCCAACCCTTGAAAGGAAGAAATGGAAGTAGGTATGGGTTGAGCCGGTTCTGGATCAATTTGCAACAAAATTTCGCTTATCGGACCCCCATCAAAAAAGGTTTCGTACACTTGAAGATTATTGGGATTTTTAACGCAAGTTGCCAGCTGAAAAACGTCAACAATAACACAACAAAATCAACCAAATAGAAAAACTTACCCAGCTAACCAAAGGACCAGATAAAAATTCTTCAATATCAGATTGACTAGCTGCCATTTTAATTAATCATTTCTAAGTTGTTCTACTCAAGTGTTTACATGTTTTGCTTAATTTTTTATTAGTAGATTGTGAAATAACGCAAATTAATCACACAAAACTAACTGGTTCACTAATTTTAAATCGTAAAAATGATTATTGTCGGGTCAATAGGAAGTAACATCGTTAATTCATTATTTAATTACAATCTGTCTGTTCTAATTACCCTGAGACAGTCCACATTTTATTTTTAAATTCCCATGCTGTCAAACCAATGCCTCTCCATTGTTCGAAAGTCAACCCGAAAACAACAGAGGCATGGGCGTGCGCACCGATTTCAAAACAAGGGCGAATTATTCGAATTTACCGAACCTTCGTAACTAAAGCAAGCACCGCAAACTTAACGATTAACTCTTTGTGTACGTATCAAAAATAGAAAATGCTAGTTTTTGTGAAAAGTTATGTTGTTCCAAATGTTTTACAAAATTTAAAATTTTAAATAACATTCTAAAATTTCTAAATTCGATCAGAAATGATGCATGATTGTATTATTGGAACATATTTTGTTGAAAAATGTATAATAAATCGATTAACTTTTAATTTCAAATGCATAAACATTAATTTAAAGAAAGATAAAAATGATAATGAGATGCACGGTAGAAAGTGTTTTACATTATTTGCAAAATGACTGTCAAATTTTGGAATAATCAATAAATTATTTAAATTGCGGCGCCGCCATAAAGATAGTTGTCACCCAGGTGCCAGGGTTTCCCCGTAGTTCCACCCCTATATTTTATAAAATGCAATTCGATGGTTAAAATAAATTACTGATTTGTAACAAAAAAATTTACCGTCGGTTAATTTAATAAATAATCGATTATTTAAATTAAATTTAGATTTCTTACGTAAGAACTGCATGGTTATCGCATTCTATTGAAGGTTCGTGCGTTCGACGTAAATACTTGAAGAAAGACATCTGGTACTGGTTGTCGGCGCGTTTTGACTGTTTTTATGATTTATTCTTGCAGTTGTGTAAACTGTCCAAAGCACTGCACTTTATAAATTGCTGGCGCAATTAATTTATTTACATTATTACAGATCATTTATTATACCTTGAGTGTTTGATTGATTTTGAGTTAGGTTCAGAACTACTACCTTTACTGAACAGTAGTTGAAACCTGCGGCCTACCGCCGCACTATATAGGAGCTGGCTTATACCCCCCATCAGGGCTAGTAAGCACGTAACCAGAGTTGGGGAACTCCAGATTAATTTGAGAGATCTGCGTCAAGATATCCGCTCTCTCATTATGAATAAGATCCCCCCCCCCCCCCCAGATTACATTCGAATCATTTCAATTATATTCATTTATAATTTTGAAAAATATTGCATTTTACGGACGAGTTTATTCATTTAATTTTTAAAAACTGTAACTAACAAAACTGATAAAATCAATTGTGACATGTATAATGCGGAACAATTATAATTTATTTCTTAATTGTAACTAATGATCCATTTTTCTTTTTAGACTTAATAAAATTATTAGTAAATTTAAAATAAAATCTCCTTTTTATTTTGTAAAATATACAATCAACAAATTGGTTTTGCTTTCTGCAATTTAACAAACTCTACACCTACACCATACAAATATACAAAAATTTGGTCTTGATATTCATAACACTCCATACCCTGTATATCGGCAACCGATGAGTTATACTTTTGTATAAAATCACAGCACAGCTGATTGTTATTATTTACATTCCAAGAAAAAATATTTAACTTCTGGTCGATGGACGTCGTTAAAAAATACGAAGTAGTAAGGAAGACTCCGGTAATTTGTGAACAATGAGACGAAGAGTTACTAAAAGTCGATAACACTTCAATATTTAAGCATTCCTCGTCACACTTAAACTCCAACAAATTAAAAAAAATTGCGTTATCATCTCCGCCACTTAAAAACAAAATTTTATCGTCGCTTAACTGCTCGTAAGTAAAAGCATTGATTCCAGACTGATGAACGTCGATACAATGCACGGGCTTTAAGTTCAACTCACTTTTCTCACTTTTATCATCAAAATCACACTTTTCATTATTTAAACGATCAATTAGCCGGGTAAAATCCCAAAATATTATTTTTCCGTCAGTGGCCATGGACACTATAAAGTGGTGGTTTTGCACCTCCAAGTGAGCGACTTTTAAAATACACTTCAGTTTGTAGAAAACGCTACCGATTAAAATAAGTTTAAAATTGTCCAATAAAACAATAAAAACTTTTAATAAACCGTCAGAACATGCTACGACTAATAAAATATATTTTTTTAACGGAATAAGGCACAAATCCATTATTCTAGTTTCCGATTCGTTAGTCTCCAATTGTTCATAATAAGAAAACTTTTCACTACACGTCGCCTTTAAATTCCCGTTTAACTGAACGCTTAAATTCCACGACACAATCTGGGCACGTCCGCCTGCAGAAACCACCAAAAAATTTTCAACTGATGAGTCGTTTTTGTTGTCGTTACTAATTTTACAAGAATTTACAGTCCTTATACTCGATAAGTGCGATTTAAGGGTACATAAATTGTTTAGTTTGTTTTTTGTGTGACAAAACTGCAACAGTCTTAATGTAGTATCTTCACCGCCCGAAATGAACAAACTTTGTTTTGCTTCAGATAAAAAATGAAAGGACGAGATGCTGTTGATTTCAGCTACGTGAAAACCGTCTATAACATCGAGGGGGTACAAAGCTGTCCAATCAAACTTTAACGTTACCACACGCTTATCTTTAATGTAAGCAAATACGATTCGATCGTTCCGTTTATAGAAGTCCCATGATCGGTGACCACCGCCGCAATCAAACTGTAACAGCGTCCGTCTGCTTTTGTAATCCCAAATGATGAACTCTTTGCTTAAGAAGGCTAAAATGAAGTTGTGGTTGTCGGATTTGTGGATTTCTGCCAGCCACGTGAAAGGTAGTTTGTCGGAGGATACCACCGAGAGATGTTGGTGTGGTTCGTCAAAATGGTATTTTTTTACAATTGAATTCCGACCTGTAATAAATTAACGCTTACAACCTCAAAATTTTAAGGAAAAACAATGTGATCTTTCCTTTTGTGAGTTTCAAAAGAAGAAAAATAGGACGATGATGTAAGGAAAGTCTTTTATGATTTGGAGCCGATTTAGAAAATTAACTCACCTAAAGAAGTCAATTCGTTGTTTCTAAAATGCAAACACGTCACTCCTAGATAGTTGTGTGCCTTCCGTAGAATTTGAACAGGATCCTTGTTGTTTAAGAAGTACAAATAAACGTTTCCTTTCCTGTCAGCAACGGCAAGATTTTGGCTGGTCAATTCGCACGCTGAAGTTGTCCACCTCTCTTTGCTGTGAGGTAAATTTAAGGTTGCCACAAAAATAATGCAATTTTCCTTTAAATTCCAAACATTTAAAATTCCATTAGGTCCACATGTCAGGTACTTGGTTGAAGTCAACCAATGGAAAGAGAAGATTCGACCCCTGTCTTTAAGAGTGTAAGAACACAGGTTTTGTAAACTTTGCGATCCTTGTCCATAAATGTGAATTGTGCCATGAAAACCTAAAATTGGTTTTTATAAGGTACAAAATTCAGTACAGTTAGAAGTTTCAAAGAGTGAGGATGTGCTTTGCTTGCTCCTCTGTATCTGCGAAAGTGACAAATAGCCATGCAATCAGGAGTTCCTGAATGGGCACAAATGCTAATGCCACCAAGTCAGGTGTTACAAGTACCTCAAAGTAATACATTTCTAACCCCAGAGTTGCCACAGAGTTATAAATAAGAACTGAGTGAAAAAAGTGTGTAAATTTTCTAAAAAAGTGAAGAAAAGTGTATAGAAATTTTGAAAAAAGTGACAAATAGTGTAAAAATATTTTACTTCGGGCAGTAACGTAGCAAGCTAACACCACAGGTCCTGGGGCAAGACCCACAGCGGGCCCCCATTTTTTTAGAATCAATGTTTCGAACGGCTCTTTGTGCATTTGAGAATTTTGGTATGATTCTAGTTTATGATCATAACCTGGAATTGAAATTTTTTTATGAGGGGGGGAGAGGGGTTAAAATGTCTCGGAAAAAAGCATAAATTTTCCGCGGAAAAATTTTTTTTTTGTTTTTGCGTGGATCTTCTTTGTGCCGTGGTGGTTTTTACAAAAATTTTTGTAAAAACTGCACTAATTTAAAAAATACCCCTAGGCCCGTGAATTAAGGAAAATGGTGGATCTTTGAGGGTGAAACTCGTTTGCGTGAATTTTAAAAGCAGGGTGGTTGTGGAAGGAAAAATTGACTTAAAGCACTTCTCGCTGCGCTCGAGCGCTTTAAGCCATTTTTCCTGCACATTTACTATTGAAAACCATGATTTTCAAAATTTTTTTACGGGTTTATAGTTTCCGCGCAAAAATTTTTAGTGATTCGTGTTCAGGACATCATGGGACTTCTCAACACCAAATATGAAGAAGATCTAAACTATGACCATCAACTAAAAACCCCTTTTTGACTCCCTATTAAAGGACCCCGCTACGGCCTTATGGGTTTTGGGTCCCAGTCAAATTTAACCATAATGTAGGATATTGTAGTTTATAACATGCTGATAAAAAGTGTCCATGGGCACAAAGTCAAAAAATGGACAGTTTCCGAGATATAAGGCATTACAAAGTTTGTCCAGTCATTCTACGAAAGACACAATGATAAAGTCAAAATCGATACTACCCGGAAACAAAAAATAGGGCTGTGTAGATGAAAGAATTTTAAAAAAGATAGAGTTTTTTGCATCACTCTAGCTAGTGTATTACATAACCTAAAAAATTAAACAAAGTCGAAAATGCGGTTTCTTGCGATTTAAGAAAAAAAACAAAAACGGCAAATTTTGACGACATTTTTCGTTTTTCTCAGAAAATAAATAATGAATCAGTATTTTAACTTTCTACAACTTATTTTCTACAACTTTTTCATTTAACTTTTTTTTTGTTGGAAAATTCATTTTTTTTTAATTTCAAGAAACCGCTCTTTCGACTTTGTTTAATTTTTTAGGTTATGTAATACACTAGCTAGAGCAATGCAAAAAACGCTATCTTCTTTAGAATTTTATCTTCTACTTGACTTTATCATTGTGTGTTTCATAGAATGACTAGATTAACTCTTTAATGCCGTATATCTCGAAAACTGTCCATTTTTTGGCTTTGTGCCCATTGACACTTTTTATCAGCATATTATGAACTACAATATCCTAAATTTTGGTTAAATTTGACTGGGACCCAAAACCCATAAGGCCGTAGCGGGGTCCTTTGCAAAGCAAAACTTGCAAACGGTTCAATTTTTTACACATTTTGTACATATCGGCCTTTTTTTCCAAGAAAATTATTTTTAAATGACCTTTTTTAATCAGTTTACATTTCCTCCGAGCAACATGCGTACTACTCCAATATTTGTTCGTAATTTTTTGTAGAATGCAGTGGCGACTCGATTTTCACGTATGTCTACTGCGCATAAAAATGGCCATACCTCTGCCTTTCACAAGAAATTACACTCCAAGGGTGCGTTCCACTTAAAGCCCACGACGACCACGGTCGTTCGTCAGTCCAATCAAATAGCCGCTTTCGATCTTTAGTCCAATCAGAGAACCATGAGACCACGCTGCGGTCGTCGTGGGCTTTAAGTGGAACGCACCCCAACATGATTGCTTAATTTTCTCGGAAGCCCGGCACCGCCTCCTGCTACGTCACTGCTTTTAAGCCCCTAGGAGTTCACGGACGGTATGCTTTTGCATACCGGTAGTTACGCCACTGCTGACGCGCATGAATGAATTTACGAGATTCTTTATTTTGCGTGTACAGAGGTGTCAAACTCATTCCAGCCGTGAGCCACTTCCTCCAAGCAAAATTTTTACGAGTGGCACAAATGATTGTTTGACCCCTTTCCCCATCTAATTTTTTCCCCAAACTTTTTTTCGAATTACTTTATTTTTAACTCTATTTCATAATTTTACTTGATTACCTAGTCTACATTTGCTCCAAGCAACATGCGTCGATAATTTTAAAAATTCTAGTTACTAAATTTATAAATGTATCAAAAAATTTAATTTATGTCCGACTGTATTATAATAGCATGATTACAATATCAATTAGTGGCCATAAGATACCTTTTTATGGGACTAGTCCCTTTTACTTTATTGATGAAGTAAACCGGCCGCCTGTCAATGTCATTGAAATAAACCATAACAGTAACTATAGAAAAATCAAAAAAAGCACTCTTGAAAATTATACAATTTTTAAATGTCAAAGTGAATTTTTATTATTACGTCAAAATATAAAAGAAAATCTTCTATGGTGCAGTCAAACATAAAGCTATGTATGTCTTTCGCACATAATTCGGCTTTTTGGGCTTAGCCTAGTTATGGCCTCGCTCGCAAGCTCGCTCAGCCATAAACCTAGGCTTCGTCCGATAAAGACCTTAATTATGTACTCATGACATAAATAGCTATTTTGTAAGTGAAAATAGTGATTATTTTTCAAAAAAGTGAATAAAGTTAAAAAAGTGTATCTGTGGCAACCCTGAACCCAAAATCAGACAATACAAACTAGAAACAGAAAGCAACTGAGAAGTAGTCCTGAAAAGTCCTGAAACTCAAAAATTGAGAGACTGAACGATTGCTGACTTGGTCAACCAATAACAGTAAATGAAAATCCATACCAAGTGCTATCTAACGAAGAAAAACAAGAAGTGGAAGTCAAAGAAGTAACACCAAAGAAAAAACCTTCAAAATCACCTCGAGTTATAGTTAATATAAACTGTAGAGGTGGCTGTCACTGGACAATCTCCTAAATGTTGATTTTTATTTATCAGTTAAATTCAATTACTTAATGTCCATGGACTAATTGTAATATTTATTTAAATAAAAAAAATAAAAAAAAGGTTCAACTCACCTGCTAGCGCCACAAGTTTTCTGCAAGGAGAAACTTCTAAAATCGAATAACTCGATAAATCAGTTTGTCTCGCAACGGTAATCCGCCTGCCGTCTTTGGAAGAATGATATTCAAGAAGCCCCGTTTCCGACACGCTCACTAAATCAAAATTTTCCAAAATGGCAAAACGTTTAGGAACTTCAGAACTTTCGAACTCTACCCTTTCCACATCATGCCGTAACGGAAACGCAGTTACACCGTAATTTCCACTACCCACAACTATCCGATTATCATCACAATCTAAAGACCACAAGCAAGCGTTTTGATGAGCGTCGATCTTCCTAACAAAATTGCCATCCAAATCCCAGATATTTATCAAAGAATCTTCGCCTCCACTGATCACAAAGTTGCTTGAAATTTTACACTGGAAAACGCGGGCAGTGTGGTTAAATAAAGAACACTTTAACCTTATATCAACTTTTTCTTGTGATAATTCGAGTAATAAATTTTTGTTAGGAATCGACCACAATCTAACTGATCTGTCGTCGGATGTGGAACAAATTAAGCCAACATTAGAATTATAATCAATGGAGAATATCGAGCCCTAAAACAAGTATTACATTAAAACTAGAACATTCCCTTTTTAGGCGGTATCAACTTACGTGGTGTCCAACGAGCCGACACAAAACAGGGGCCAAAAACTCAGAGTCGGGACACTTTGCAGGCCACCACACCACAATTTGGCCAAAGACGGTTCCGGATAACACAATCAAGTCATCCCAAGAATTGTTAACTAAACGAGCACTATATAAAATACACTTCTCTTCACACACAACTCTTGCGATGAAATCCATGCACTTGGTCCAGCGAACCACGATGTTATGCATAAAAATTGTAACAATTTCATTACCACAGTTAATCCACTTAGCGTCTAATACCCAATCGTTACAAGAACACGATGAAATTTCGTTAAAACTACCAGAATCGTCAACACGAAAAGTTTTAACAAGTTTTCCACCGTAGATTAAAAATTGTGTTGAGCTGGTGTCAGGGACAACATTGTATATTTTTTGTCCGTCGAAAACATGAACAATTTTTATTAAATTCCCGGCGTTTTTATCAAAAATGTGTAAATATCCCCCAATACCTGAAAGTTTCAATAATAATAGTAAACATAACCTTAAAATTTGTGAAAATTACCTGCATATATTTCGTTGTTGATAAATTTAACGCAAGTTACGTCCGTGCGAACGGTTAAACAATTTGTGGAAAACATGGCAAATTGTAACAATTTAAATTTACAATAAATTAATTACTCCATGCAGAACAAACGTGGTTTCTATAGCGCTGTCGTTGCCATGGTTACTGATGAGTGATGATAAATAGAGCAGTAGGGGCTAGGTGATTCGATGGGCCCGCGGGTTAGGTGGATCATGCTCTTTCCGGTTTGAATTTACCAGATGGTATATCCGTTGTATATATTCTTGGCACCACATTATCGATTTAGTCAGCAGCCTAGCTCAAGCTTGGAAGAGAAATTTTGCAGCAGTGTTGTCACCAATGTTGCCACCGTCAGTACATATGTACTTTTTCCATCGATCTTATCATCCGGGGTGTCTGCTGAGAGGTCAGATATAATAAAAAAAATGTTTTCTTTGGAATTAAATTTGTGTTGTTATCAATTATGAAAAGCCTTCTCCTTACTTCCTTGTGTTGGGGGGTATTCCATACCCCCCAGACCCCCCGGTTTCACGTCCGTTTTTTACATTTTGGGGGAGAGGGTCCAGACACCTTAGAAAATAGAAACAATTTTTGAAAATTATATCAAATATATCTCATTGAAAAATGAGATAAAATTAAGTATTGTGTAGTTTATTTTCCTTACAAAATCTTTCTCTGACCTGGAGGATGGCAGAGGGGCAGCTGCCTCCTTATAATCTGGATAATCTTTGTATCAAAATCCTCAGTGATTGTCTTATCATATGGATTATTTCAGTTGTCAAATCTTTTTCTAATTTTAACATTTCTGTCTCTCTCAAACATGGACTTAGAAAGATAGGACCCGCAACTCCCTACCTGAAAGCTTAAAATTTGCGAGCTCTTAACCGTATGGGTTCATCACTTCTACCGCTAGGATCGCTGAATTCCTGTTCCAGAAATACGATTTAAATTCAAATTGAAAATTATTAATTAAACCAATATATGAAAATAAAACATTAAAGATTGAAAATATATGATGTATTAAAAACAGTAATGCATTTTTCATACATGTACGTGCACTTTTATTCAAACTACAAAGGATTAAGTTCGGTAAAGAAATTTGACAGCTGTCAATAACGCGCATGCTTGGAATAGCGATAAAAATTAAAAGAAATTCTTTTAAAATAATCGAAATTATATAATTTCTTTTTAAATAGTACGTATTTTATTATTTAAAAAAACTTTATATGTATGAAAAAGTAAGTTTTGTAATGAAAATAATTTGAAAATAAAATATTCAAATGAATATTTTGGAACAGGAATTCAGCGATCCTAGCGGTAGAAGTGATGAACCCATACGGTTAAGAGCTCGCCATTTTAATCTTAGTTGCTGGTCCTATCTTTCTAAGTCCATGCTCTCAAATAATAAACTGCTTTATTTGTTTATACATTAAGATTCATATTACTCTCATTGTAAGTTTCTCTGCTCTTAAGAATTCATCAATGACAGTTCATCCGACCTCTCAGGAAATATGTAGGTATATTCGAAGTATTTTATGGTTCCACATCATTAAAATAGCAAGTTTTGAGTTTACAGAATAGAAAGCAGTCACACATTTGCAAAAATGTAATTGTCGTGCAGCAAAGACCAGCTTCTTCTGTGAAAATTTTTCTAAATTGTGATCTTCGGACTATCACTAAATTGTTTATGACAGTCTAAATAGCTGGCATTTGCTAAACATCCAGCGCCCGCCATAAACTTGTTACAATATTTAGTTCGCTTTTGTGAAAATCTTTGGCCAAGTCTTGGGTGAACTTTACTCCTAATATTTCATTACACGTTTTTTCACAACAATAATTTTTGACCTGGCACTTTTAATTATTGTTAATCATTTTTTTTTATTAGTATTTAAAAAAATATCGGTGCTATCTTTCAGAATAAGTACTAATAAATTACAAAGTTTCATCATATTTTTAGGATACCCAAATCAATAATTTTATAAATACTATAACAAACTATACATAAATTAAAATAAATATCGATGTCTATGGTATTATAAATATTAATGAAGATAAACTTTACGATTGTTGTTTAATTCCATGCATCCGTTTTGCTTCCTTTAGAAAAATTTAAAATTTTGTTAGCTTTCCCTGATACCTAGCTACTCGAAATTGTATACGTAACGCAAATAGATCATCAAAAATACATCGTCAGAAAATCTTATCAAAAAGATTTAGAAATTATTACCAAATAACTTTATTTGCATGGTTTTTAGCGATAACAGGATAACCAAGGTCGATTTGCATAATTTATTCTCGTAATAAGAAAACAATAATTTAGTGGTTTAAAATGGCACTGTCGAAGAATGCCTGTGCTTTATTTCGATGTTTTAAAAATGTAAATTATAAGGTAAGTTTTTTTTTATTATAAAAAAACAATTTTCATTATAAATAAGTGGTTCCACGCATCAAGGACACTTATAAATTGCAAATAAAGTTATTTTTAATAGAAATAAAGATTTTAATTGGTCACATTTTGTTAGAAATATTATTTTTAATGGTTATTTGGTTGTAAGCCAATTCAAATTTTGGCAGGTTAATTATATAATTTATTATAAAGTAAAATTTAATAAACAAGATGTTATATGAGGTCAAGTTGTAGTTATAGTCGTAATCTTCCAACCTGGGACTTGCGTCATAGGTTTCCTGACTAAAGGTACGGTTTCTAAGCTGCGACAAAATGACGTCATTGTTTTATTTTTTAATTCAATCAAAAATCTAAACATTTTTTAATTATTGCGTTAATTTTAGTGTTTTGCTGCCAAGTTGTCAGATGGCCCAGTATTTCCAGGAGCCAAAACGAAATGGACAGAGGAACTCGAGTTTGTAGGATCCCATTCGTACGCTCCACTGCCCGTATACAGAGTATTAGACCCTCAAGGCCAAATTATAGACCACAGTCATGACCCAAAATTAGATTCAACCATACTTCAAAAAATGTATAAAGATATGACCCTACTAAACGTAATAGATAAAATTTTATACGAGTCGCAACGGCAGGGTCGCATTTCTTTTTATATGACAAATTATGGAGAAGAAGCATCTCACATTGGAAGTGCAGCTGCTCTAAATACAAACGATGTTGTTTATGGCCAATACCGCGAAACTGGAGTGCTAATATGGAGAGGTTTTCCGTTATCAAGTCTGATGAATCAGTGTTATGGAAATGTAAAGGACGCGGGAAAAGGTAAACAAATGCCGGTTCATTACGGAGACAAGAACTTAAATTTTGTGACGATATCTAGTCCATTAACGACACAACTACCTCAAGCAGTTGGTTCCGCTTACGCTTTAAAAGGACAAGACAGGGTGGTGATTTGTTACTTTGGAGAAGGTGCTGCCTCAGAGGGAGATGCCCATGCCGCTTTCAATTTTGCAGCCACGCTTGACTGCCCCGTATTGTTCTTTTGTCGAAATAACGGGTACGCAATTTCGACTCCAAGCGAACAGCAGTACAAAGGAGATGGAATCGCAGCTAGAGGACCAAGTTACGGAATTAACACGTTACGCGTTGACGGAAATGACTTATTTGCGGTTTACAATGCCACGAAAAAAGCAAAAGAATTTGCTATTAAAAAAAATAAACCGGTCTTGATCGAAGCTTTAACTTATAGGTACGTAAGTCCTTAGCCGTTAAAAAACAATTTTTATTGTTCCACTGTTTTAGAATTGGACATCACTCGACGTCCGACGATAGTACAGCTTATAGACCAAAAGAAGAAGTAAACGAATGGGTGAAAAATCACAATCCGGTAAACAGGTTCCGATTATATTTGGAGAGCAACAAACTGTGGAGTGAAGAGATGGAGAAGGAGTGGCTAAGCGAGTCTAGGAAAAATGTTCTTGCAGAGTTTGAAAAAGCAGAGAAAGAACTGAAACCAAATTGGAAGGAAATGTTTACAGATGTTTACGCCGATATGCCACAAAATTTGAAGTAAATTGTTGAATTTTCTGAGTTTCACTTAAATTACCTCTTATTTTTTTTAGAGAACAAAGGATGAAAATGGAAAAACACGTCGAACAGTATCAAGATAAATATCCCATTATTAATTTTGAAAAATAAAAATGTGTTTTGATATTTTAAGTAATTTTTAGGGATGGTAATAAACTAATTTTTTTGAAGAGGAAGAAACCTTTAAAATGCATTCCTTTTCGGTTTATTTTTCGTAAAACTCGAAGGTAGGGTACATATTTATTTTCTTTACATTTTCCCATACCAACTCACTCACTTTGTACAAAAATTATATAATAATCTTTTTATAATGGGGCAATAATGGTAGGTCACTACATTACTCCTTTTTTATTCCTAATGAGATAGCCAAAGAAAATGGAACGATGTTATATAGAAAATGTTTGTTCCTTATTACTATATCGCACTCTGTTGCACTCATGGAGCAAGATAGGTAAACCAACCTTTGACAGTGGCGAAGAATTTTCATAAACCATAAAAAAATTTCAGATTTTCATTTGTTTTTCAGATTCTAAATAGTTACCATTTGGTGGTAAAGAAAATTCAAGTTATTTCGTTGTATACTTTAGAATTTACAGCAATTTAGAAATCACCGATAATAATGGTAATTTCTATATAGCTATACAGTGTGTTCACGAAAAATGGCACCAGTGAATAATTCTTAAATATGACTAGATACAAAAAAAAGTTTAAATAGTTTTTTATTCAACTCCAAATTTTCTATTGGAAACTGTCAAAGTATATTTTTTTATACTTCAAATTCAACCGGAAGTAAACATAAAATTTTGTTTTCAAATGGCAACATGTCTTTTTTTAACATTTTTGTAATCTGCAATTTTTCTCTATATAAACATATAAAATTTTCATAAGGTTACATAAGAAAATATTTGAGAAAATGTAAGAATTAAAAAAGCAATAATAATTTACTGATTATTTACACATAGGTATGTAGAGTGCCATGAAAAACAAAACCTCACGACACCAAAAAAACAACATTTGATTTATCTGATAAATTTTTCAAAATTGCCACCGTTTTGTTCAAGATATGATTCTAATTTTCGCAGAAGTTCTGGCAATTTGGTGATAACTGATAGATGCTAAATTAATTTTGGTTTTTAAATTTTTTAAATTTAAAGATAGATTTGCCTAAACTACCATTTTTAAATGACTCCATAGAAAGACTCTAATGGTGTCATATCATAATAATGGTGTTTTGTTTTTCATAGCACTCTACATACGTAATTAATAAATTATTATTGTTTGTATAAATCTTGTGTTTTCTCGAATTTTTTCTTATGTAACCTTATGAAAATTTTATATTTATTTATAGAGAAAAAATTGCAGATTACAAAAATGTTAAAAAAAAGACATGTTGATATTTGAAAAAAAAAATTTATGTTAACTTCCGGTTGAGTTTGAAGTAGAAAAAAATATACCTCCGCAGTTTCCTATTGGGATCCGTCAGATGGGAGGAGCCTAAAAAATATGGCTACCTTAAGGGAAAGTTTCAAATACGAGATATAGTTTACGTGCAATCGAATGATTTTCAAAGTGATTTTTTAATATATTCAGATTCTATTAGTTGTCTAATTTGAATTTAAAATGTAGTAAGTTGACTTTTTGCTAACTTTCTACAACATTGGGGGGGGGGACTCCCCCTATGGGCACGTCCCTGCATAACAGTGATAAATAATGATAAGTATAAGCGCAATATGTGAATGGGCTGGTACCAATCCTAAACAAAGGAATTTTGTTAAAGCAGAACGGATTCTGCAAGCCGGTCATATTGTAAAATGTGGTAAAAACAGAAATAAAAATGACCGGAAAGACACGGTTAGTTTGTTAGTTAGACTTTGCTCGCGGAGAAAACGTTGCAGACTCCATTATTAATAATGCAAATATGCAATAAATTGTTTTTAATGTTCTAATTTGTAGGAACTTAACGATAAACAATCAACTCACTACTATTGCCGTGTTTAGCTTTCCCTTAATCTAGTGACATATTTCACCACCAGATGTCGTATGCTCATTTGACGGATCCCAATAGTAAATTTTGAGTTTAAGAGGGGTATTTTTTCAGGGCCCTTTTAATTTAATCAACAGATGGCGTCTACTTAAATATTTTTATAAAATAAGAGAAATTTGCTATATTTAAAATATAGCAAATTCGTTGAGATAATACTATTCTATAAACAATATTCTTGATCTTAAGCTATTTTGAGTTCGTATTGAGTATGTCAAAACACACTCACTTACCAAAAAAGATAATTAAACTTTAATTATGAATTGTGTTTTTATAAATAAATATTACGAACTCAAAATAGCTTAAGATCAAGAATATTGTTTATAGAATAGTATTATCTCAACGAATTTGCTTTATTTTAAATATAGCAAATTCCTCTTATTTTATAAAAATATTTAAGTAGGCGCCATCTGTTGATTAAATTAAAAGGGCCCTGAAAAAAATGCCCTTCTTAATAAAAAAACTATTTAAACTTTTTTTTGTATCTAATAAGATTTAAGAATTATTCATTATTACCACTTTCTGTGAACACACTGTATAGCTATATATTTTAAATATATAAAATATTAACTCGTTGATATTAGATAATATTAAAACTTCAAAATTTCGAGTTATTAATAAATTAAAAATTTAGAATAATATTAAAATATTATAATAATATTAAAATATTCTATAAAATAGAATAATATTTTTATTCTGATGACGAACGAAATAATCGTTTGACAGCTAAATAAATCTTTTAATTAATTTTTAATTTATTAATAACTCGATATTTTGAAGTTTTAATATTATATATATTTTAAAGTAAAAAATTTCGCTCCCATCCTAACTGCTTTACTGCCAAAGTATAATTTATAATCCTCCAAATCCTAGTAAATAATTTCTTTATTTACAACATATAATTTTATACATTATTACATTTTATAACAAAACAACTTCAAATCCGTGATCATTTTACTGGCATAAAAGCGACATCTTGTGATGACTCTTCTAATGCTGCAACATATGGAATAAACACACCAATACCATAATGGCCATAAACACGACATCTATGGACGACCCTTTGAATACTGCAACTGGGATATACCAAGACTTTTCAAATATTTAACGATGATTCTTCCTTTTGAATTAGTGATGTGACGAGTCGAATACTTTTTCAACTCGAGTATTTGAATTCGAAACTTTAGCATACTCGAATAAATACTCGAGTAAGTTTACTCGTGCTGCGCGCGCACAAATATAATTCGTATTCATAATACAGTATTTGAATTCTTTTCTACTCGAGTCATACGCTTATGAGTAGACGCAAACTCGTAACTGTACACGTTTTGTTATCTTACTCTTTCCTATTGTGACGAGTCGAGTATTTTTATTCGTTAAGAATCTTACCTTATTTTATTATTTTTCTTTCAACACGGCAGAAAATTTATTCGATTCGTTGACAATTATATTTAAATCTCAAAGATTAATGAAAAACCCATGTTAATATTTAATATTACGAGTTAATTTAAATTCGTGTAATCTTTTTATTATCAAACATGTGAGTTGTGAGTATTCAAAAAATGTTCAAGCAGCAAAAGGAAGCAAATAAGGTGGTGTCATAATTTCGTCTTCGCATTCGTCTCGTTTGATGATTCATCTGCCGTGCATTCAAAGATTCAAACATGGTCGAACTCGAGTTACAAAAGTATTCGACTCGTCACAGCTTATTCATTCCGAATCCGTAAGCGTGCGCAGTAAATAAAACTCGTCAACTCGTTAACTCGCATTTCACAAAAATTTACTCGAGTTAATCGAGTACAAGCTTTACTCGAGTTTATTCGAATAAAATACTCGACTCGACACATCACTATTTTGAATACTACAAGAGATAAACCCGCTAAACCATAAAGGTCAAAACTAAATTACAAGTCAGCAGTTTTACTTTTGCTGACTAAATGTCATAGTAGGATGATGGCTGACCGTGTAATCCTAAACACACACAGATAAATTTGGAATCGATCAAGATTCGAAGCTATGACCTTTAGATCTATTGCTCCACTCCCTGACCACTACACCAAACTACCTGTAATAATTTTAAGTGTTAACTAACTAAAATTTAGTTAAGGTCAATTTAGGCAAGTTGAATTGATTTTTATATGGTTAACATGGCAATTCAAAAACTAGGAAGTTTTGGAACTTATCTACAGAAGTAGATAAAGTTGCTAGATGTTCAGGGGCGTTTTCAGCCAACTACCTTAGGGGGGGTAATTTACCTATATCAATGTAAATTTCAACATAGATTGATCTTTATTTGTTGAAAAATGAAAAGCAAAATGTTAAATAATAATTCTTAGGGAGGGGGTAATTACCCAATTACTCCCCCCTGAAACCGCTAGTGTAGATGTTTCTTATTTTAGACCTAGCACCAAGCCAGGAGCTTAATTTGTTAGTCTTGTCCACATTTCACAATTTGTGACAGAAAGTGCTAGAGTCCCAATTAGCCCCATAAATCTACCACTGAATATAAAATGTGGACCAAATATATGAAATTCATTTTAAAATAGAACAATATGTTAAGCCCAAATTTGTATTCGATATTTAACGATCAAATATGACGCAAAATCTTATTAAATACAAAACAGTTGACAAATTTAAAAGTAGGATAATTGGATTTTCCAAGGGAGGAAGGAATTTCATAGATTGAAAAGAAATATTACCCTGTAATACTTTTTTAAAAGTTTTTTCTAGTTAATTTTGTTTTTAGGGAGATCGCCTCCCCCCCGGATCCGCTCTTGTAAGGAAAACAATGTGATCTCTTTTTCAGTAATAGACAATTACTATAAAATACCTTTTTAGAGGTTTTGCTTTTATTTACCTCTTTTACATTTTATTCTAATAAGTTAGGTACATGTTCATCGTTCTTCCAGCTGCTTATCTCTCGCGATAACTGCATCATCAAATTTTACCATGTAAGTGGTACCCTTATGCCAATGTGCGGTCACTTTTGCAGACTAAAACCACCGTACTTAACTTTGATCCAAAATGTACGAAAATATACTTACAAATCCTGTTCCTTTCAAAACTGCTTCAATAATTCCGGCAACAAACACCGCACAATTGAGACTGGCTTTGTCTTTGGGTACCGAAATAAAACGGTTAACCAACGGCTCCTTTTCCATTAAGTAGTAAGTATTTTGTTCATCATTTGAATGTTCCAATTTATCAGCTTCTCTACCAAACAGAGACTACAAAAAAGTATATCAAAAATGACTGGAATCAAACAAAATCTTCCCTTACCTTCCATAACGTCTGCTTTATAAACAACAAAATATTCAACAGCTTAATTTCTCGTTTACCATTCCGTTCGCGTACAAAATACAAATCAACTAACTTAATGCCAACATTATGGCCTAAATCGTGTAATCTAAAATTTAGAAGAGTTAATTCGGTTTGTTAGCTAAAAAAAATTCTTTTTACCGTTTTTGCAATTCGGGAACAGTGTACGATTTGCTTTGCGAATATTGGACAATTTCGGAAAACAATAAGGCAAAGAAACTTAAAGACACTTCGCCTTTTCCTCTACTTAATGGTTTATCTAAAATACTAATACGATTTCGATTTGTCAAACTCATTTTTGAAGTTTCAAGAAACACCCCAATTATTTTAGGTTAGAAATTCGACCTGGACCTGTCAGATATTTAAACAGTGGCGTAACTGTGATTTGGTTTCAGCTAGCATCTGATTTTCGTAAAATTTAAGAAAACATAAAAAAGCAATGGGAATCTCGTTAATCCATTTATGCGTGTGATTCTGTGAACCGATTTCTACCAAAATCTAATCAGCTATTAGTCTCATTATATAAAAGTACTAAATAACAAATTTGGTTTCAAAATTCTCATTAGTTTGAGAGGTAGAGCACAGATACAATTGAAGAGCATACAGCAAGTGCGTGCTGGTCTACCGGGAGTTTCAATTCAGTTTGACGTATTTTTCGACAGTGTGATTTTTGCCAGAAGTTATTCGAGTGGAAGAAAAATTTGGAATAGTCTAAGAAACTATCACTCAATTTTTTGGTGAGCTCATCTCGCATAAAATTATAGGTGCTTATAAATTTTGAATCATTCTTTACTTTTAGTTTAGATTTCGTTGTTTAAATACATTCTAAGAACATCTCGTATAATAACTTTCTTAAGTTGAAAATAAAAATACTTAAATAAAGCATTTTTAGTTTTTCTCTTAAAATAGCGTGATTCTCTTTTAATTAAAAAAAAACCTGGAAATTATTTGCACCGAGCAACAAGCGTCAACTGGTCGATTTTTAAAAATTTTTTTTCTTCATTTTAACTTTTTTTGAAGCCGTTAAAAATTAGCCCCCCCCCCCCCTAGTTACGCTATTTTAAATGTTACCTAACTTAAATTTGGTAAAGGTCAATTTTAGGCAAGCTGAATTGATTTTTAGGTGGTAAACATGGCAGTTCAAAAACTCTGAAGTTTTGAGACTTATACAGCGTGTTCACGAAAAGTGGTAACAGTAAATAATTCTTAAATATTACTAGATACAAAAAAAAGTTTAAATAGTTTTTTATTCAACTCCAAATTTTCTATTGGAAACTGTCAAAGTATATTTTTTTATACTTCAAATTCAACCGGAAGTAAACATACAATTTTTTTCAAACGGCAACATGTCTTTTTTTTAACATTTTTGTAATCTGCAATTTTTTCTCTATAAATACATATAAAATTTTCATAAGGTTATATCAAAAAAAATTCGAGAAAACACAAGATTTAAAAAACAATAATAATTAATTAATTACGTATGTAGAGTGCTATGAAAAACAAAACACCATTATTATGATATAACACCATTAGAGTCTTTCTATGAAGTCATTTGAAAATGGTAGTTTAGGTAAATCTATCTTTAAATTTAAAAAATTTAAAAACAAAATTAATTTAGCATCTATCAATTATCACCAAATCGCCAGAACTTCTGCGAAAATTAGAATCATATCTTGAACAAAACGGTGGCAATTTGAAAAAATTTATCAGATAAATGAAATGTTGTGTTTTCGGTGTAGTGATGTTTTGTTTTTCATGGCACTCTACATACCTATGTGTAAATAATTAGTAAATTATTATTGTTTGTTTAAATCTTGTGTTTCCTCGAATTTTTTCTTATGTAACCTTATGAAAATTTTATATGTATTTATAGAGAAAAAATTGCAGATTACAAAAATGTTAAAAAAAATACATGTTGCCATTTGAAAAAAAAAATTTATGTTTACTTCCGGTTGAATTTGAAGTATAAAAAAATATACTTTGACAGCTTCCAATAGAAAATTTAGAGTTGAATAAAAAACTATTTAAACTTTTTTTGTATATAGTAATATTTAAGAATTATTCACTGTTACCACTTTTCGTGAACACACTGTATACAGAAATAGGTAAAGTTGCTCGATATCTCACATTTAACATTATTTGAGTTTCTTAATTTTGACCCTTAAATATGAGTAGCGGTGGATCTATGACCAACTCAGGAGTTTAATTTGTGAGTCAAGTCCATATTTTACAATTTGTGAGGGAAGGCCCCATAGATCCGCTACTGAATATAAAATGTAAACCAAATATATTAACTTCTTTTTAATTTAGAACAATATATTTGGCCCAATCTTGTATTCCATATTTAATAGTCAAAAAATCTTATATTAAATACAGAACACTTGAGAGTTTTAAAAGTAGGATAATTAGTATGGACAACAGTGTGATTTTTTTGGTAACAAAATTGTAAAATACCTTTTTAGAGGTTTTCCTTTTATTTACCCCTTTTACATTTTGTTCTATTAATTTACTTCTTAATTAGTTAAGTACAAGTTTATCGTTCTTCCAGCTGCTTATCTCTCGCGATAACTGCATCATCAAATTTTACCACGTAAGTGGTACCTTTGTGCCAATGTGCGTTCACTTTTGCAGGCTAAAACCACCATACTTTACTTTGGTACAAAGTTTATCGAAATATACTTACAAATCCCGTTCCTTTCAAAACTGCCTCAATAATTCCTGCAACAAACACCGCACAATTGAGACTGGCTTTGTCTTTGGGTACCGAAATAAAACGGTTAACCAACGGGTCCGTTTCTATTAAGTAGTAAGTATTTTGTTCATCATTTGAATGTTCCAGTTTATCAGCTTCTCTACCAAACAAAGACTACTAAGAGGTATATCAGAAATGACTCGAGTGAAACAAAATCTACCCTTACCTTCCATAACGTCTGCTTTATAAACAACAAAATATTCAAGAGCTTAGTTTCTCGTTTACCATTTCGTTCGCGTACAAAATACAAATCAACCACCTTAATACCAACGTTATAGCCTAAATCGTGTAATCTAAAATTTAGGAGAGTTAATTCGGTTTGTTAAATCAAAAAACTAGAACAATTCTTACCTTTTTTGCAATTCTGGAACAGTGTACGATTTGCTTTGCGAATATTGGACAATTTCGGAGAACAATAACGCGAAGAAACTTAAAGACACTTCGCCTTTTCCTCTACTCAATGGTTTATCTAAAATACTAATACGATTTCGATTTGTCAAACTCATTTTTGAAGTTTCAAGAAGTATCCCAATCCAATAATTATTTTAGGTTAGAATCAATTTTGGGCTGTCGTATTTTGAAACAGTGGCGTAACCACAGGTTAAGGATTATATTATTATTATTTATATTTGAGTGTACTAGGATTTGTCTCCAACGTGCGCACTTCATTGAATTTTATAAAAAATTCTATAAGAATCTCGTTAATCCATTCGTGCATATCTCTGCAAATTTCTGTGAACCTACAGCTTTAAACTCTAATTGAGGAGCAGACATTCTATATGCAGTTTGTCCAATGTAGAAAATACAAAGTGCAGTTTGTTTAATACATTTTTTAGCTGTTTTGCAAAACCGCCAATGGAATATTTGCTTCATTTATGGATACTTCATAGTGTAATTTACACTGTGTTATTGCAAAAATTACTTTTTTAATAAGTAATCATTTAAACCTGTGGTAGTTTTACAGCTCTCCTGAAAATTTCAGAAAATGGACATACTGCATATAGAATGTCTGCTCCTCAATTAGTCTCATTGTAAAAATACTGAATAACAAATTTAGTTTTAAAATTCACGTTGGTTTTGGAGGTACAACGCACATAAAATTGAGTGGCATCCAATTTCTTCCTATAAATAAAATGGGCCCTGGATTCAAAAGCCAAGAAAAAAGTCGTCAAGGTAGAAAAAAATAAGAATATTGGCATTTGAGCCTGAGGCATTTTTATTATTTTAAGTACTATTTTCAAGTTTTAGAAATCTAAAAGTTTCTGAAATCACTCCGTATACAGTGTGTTCACGAAAAGTGGTAACATTGAATAATTCTTAAATATTACTAGATACAAAAAAAAGTTTAAATAGTTTTTTATTCAACTCCAAATTTTCTATTGGAAACTGTCAAAATATATTTTTTTATACTTCAAATTCAACCGGAAGTAAACATAATTTTTTTTTCAAATGGCAACATGTCTTTTTATTAGCATTTTTGTAATCTGCATTTTTTTCTCTATAAATACATATAAAATTTTCATAAGGTTACATAAGAAAAAATTCGAGAAAACACAAAATTTAAACAAACAATAATAATTTACTGATTATTTACACATAGGTATGTAGAGTGCCATGAAAAACAAAACATCACGACACCGAAAACACAACATTTCATTTATCTGATAAATTTTTCAAAATTGCCACCGTTTTGTTCAAGATATGATTCTAATTTTCGCAGAAGTTCTGGCGATTTGGTGATAATTGATAGATTTGCCAAAACTACCATTTTTAAATGACTCCATAGAAACAGTCTAATGGTGTCATATCATAATAATGGTGTTTTGTTTTTCATAGCACTCTACATACGTAATTAATAAATTATTATTGTTTGTATAAATCTTGTGTTTTCTCGAATTTTTTCTTATGTAACCTTATGAAAACTTTATAAATGTATTTATAGAGAAAAAATTGCAGATTACAAAAATGTTAAAAAAAGACATGTTGCCATTTGAAAAAAAAAATTTATGTTTACTTCCGGTTGAATTTGAAGTATAAAAAAATATACTTTGAGAGTTTCCAATAGAAAATTTGGAGTTGAATAAAAAACTATTTGAACTTTTTTTTGTATCTAGTAATATTTAAGAATTATTCACTGTTACCACTTTTCGTGAACACACTGTATTCGTTGAAACACTAGAAAAAAAGTGATAAAAATCTAATAAATAAGGAAAGAGCGGTAGTTTTTAAGAGTTCAAAATTATTGCCAAATTAGACAAATCGATCTTATTTCTTTCATGACTACATCAAATAAATTGTTAGTTTTTTCTCTATGACAAGTTAAATTGCTATGTGCACATAGAAGTTATATTTTAGCGTTTTTCGCCCTGTGTATGGAAAGGAAGCAGTTTTGAAAAAAATAATCTTTCTATTGTTTATAGATATATTTAATTTACAACAATTTGTACACTACTACATAAGAATACCTATAATAAGCTAACAAAATCTGAACGAACGGTCTCGATATGATACCTGACCAGTGCGAAGTTGGTGTTCCTTCTCATCCCTAGTATACTTCATGTATGCCATGGTGCCAAGCATGGGAATTGCTAACATAAATAGACCAAACTTCATTGTTTTGTATGATGGTTTAAAGCCGTCATACAAATTGACGGACATAGCAGTGTAACGTTGCAATCCAGCGTCAAACTGAAAAAGGAAATTTAAAAAATTAATTTGTGTTTGTTTTCATTTGTAACGGAATTGAAGCGACTTAAGCCCTACAAGAAAAATTCGTTCTACTATACGAAAATTTATTTTGCACACTCCGATATACGCTAGTTAAAAATGTTATGGAGCTTGGTATCGGTAAAGAAGTGATAGATTTGCTTATTTCAGCAAAAAAGTCCAATAGTCGAGAAAGTTTTATACGTTACAAATAATACAATTGAAATCACATTAAGTAAATAAATTAGCAGTTTGCACAAGAATAAATATTTTTTTTTACACATTTGCATGCTTTGGTAACTTTCACTTCAAAATTTAAATTTTGAATTTTCTAAGCAGGAAGTGTTAAGGTACAGACAATTTTCCGCATATTTTCAATAATTACCGGATTGTGAAATATTTTCCAGGTAAATACCGAATAAGAGAGCACATATTTGGATAACTGGAATACAAAGTTATGAGCCATTTGAAGATGCTCCACGTTATATTATTCAGATTTCCAAATTAACAAAAAAATTTCACAAT
Organism: Rhagonycha fulva; assembly: GCA_905340355.1. NCBI lineage: Eukaryota > Metazoa > Arthropoda > Insecta > Coleoptera > Cantharidae > Rhagonycha > Rhagonycha fulva. The sequence continues at coordinate 47,095,198 of HG996556.1, forward strand.
ATTTGAATAGGCTGTAAATTTTTGTTATTCTCTTCACCTTGTACTTCCAGTTCAATGTCTTCTACACTTAATCAAGTAAGAAAGTTCAAGCGTTTGAGACAATTATTAATGAATTACGGAATTGTTGGTGATTAACAAGGACCACGGAATATATTTATTGACAATTAAAATAGCAAATCACGTTTTACAAACAAATAAGATTTAAATTGTCAAATAAATTGCTAAGAGGGGGCCAAACATTTTAACACCACCAATTTGGACAACCATTTCAAATTCATTCAGTTTTTGCAATTGGTGATCACAAGATGATGATGGTAAGTAATTTTTTTAATATTTTGAGTGAAGAAAAATCGGTCGTATTTAAAACTTTTTCATTGTATCAATTGACTCGAATGGATACTGTGCTGAAATTTTTCACAAAGATTAAAATTTTTAAGTGCGATAGATGAACTGAGAAAAATATTTTGTAATTTTAAGTCAAATTTATTAAATTTCAAATTTTTTCCTACAAAATTAAAGCAAATTATTTTTCTCTGTGTGAGCAGAGTGGAAAATCCAAAACTCAATTCATGTCCTATTTGTTCTGTGAAGTAGGGACCAATTTAAGTAACTGAGAGGTGCAATTTTTGGGAGAACTTTTTTGGGTTAATTTAATGGAACTGAACAAAAAACAGTTAATCATAAAGACGGATCAACGGTGCAACAAATCCGGTTATTTAAACAATCAAAAATCATTGTCATGATTCTCGAAACTTGAAATTAGAACAAAATCGATTGTCTTTCTTCCTGAATTAACAATTCGCAAGAAATTGATTTAATCGAGTGTAGAATAAAAACGTTCGACCTTAACCTTAACAAAAGAACCGCAATATTGTAAAGTAATGTAGAATCTCTTACGTAATCTTAACATGTACTTTTTACGTTCATTTTTTTCTCAATTGTAAATGAAAATTCATTAAAATTTTATAAGATTTTCCAAATATTATTTAATTCCAATCTTCGTCATGGAAATCTAAAGGTGCGTGCAGTTTACTACAGACATAACTGCTTTATTTAAAAAGTGATCACAATAAATTTATGATTTCATGGTTAATTTCAGGAACTTCTTATGGTAAGCGTTTTTCTAGCAGTAGTCAGCCAGGTGTATTCGCTCCAAAACAGGAATTTCCAAATAAGAACACCCAAAGACGTGTACCCATTCGATGCTAAATTCTATCGCGGTAACTTTCGACCCATCGAACTCCCATATAATCACAAAAACGGTTATACCAATTCTATAAACAGTTATCCTCTTCCAAGCGAGAAACCAGCAACCACAACACCCGACAACGATCTCGAAGAAGCTTTGGAAAAGGAATGGAATGCGTTCAAGGTAATTTTCGGCCACCTTTTAACAATTTCAATTATTTTGCATTCTTCCAGGTAGCGTTTAATAAAACATACAGTGGATTTGACGAAGACCAACAGCGCAAGGAAAATTACATAGAGAACAGAAACAAAATCATCAAATTTAATCAGGAGTTTGGGTTGGGAAGACATCACTTCGTGCAAAAACTAAACGAATACGGCGATTTTTTAAACCACGAATTTAATCAAAAAATCAACGGTTTCAATAAAACCAACATTGATGGAAAATTACCTGATAGGCAATCTTCCACATTTGTACATCCCTCAAACGTTAAAGTTCCAACGTACGTCGATTGGAGAGAAGCTGGTGCCGTAACTCCTGTTAAGAGGCAAGGAAAATGTGGAGCTTGCTACGCTTTTGCTGCGGTAAAGTTGTTACTTTAGCGATTCATCCATTTAACACTCTCGATATGAGTAATCTTCCTTCTTGACGTAGTCCTCTACGGCGTGGCGGTCAAGAGGACCACGTCAGGACGTGTAGGCAAGGTTATTCTCTTCGGCGCTACGGAATGGCCAAATTTTGGCCATCCTTTGCGTTTTTGCCTTCCTTCTTGTTTGGCTACGTGTCTCATCCATTATCACCTGAGTTTCGGAACATTCATAACTTTCTGTCTGCTTAAGCAGACTTCTAATATCTACAGTTTCATAAATTTTCCTTTAATCATGATTGTCATCTCCATTCCATGAGATGCAAAAGGTAACACACGTTCATCGTTGGTTTTAATGAAGATGTCTAAATGCAGCCCAAGACCTATCCTTCCAAATAACTTCGTTTTTTTATTCATCTATTTGCTTTGTTTTATTCAAATGATACCCACGCAGTTCGTTGCAAAATTGGGCTTACCGCAAAAGCCGTCCAAAATAATTTCGTACATCTTTTCTTTTAATTTAATTTAAACAATAAAAAACCGTCAAGTCGTTAAAAATTTCTTAAGTTATTTGATAGACCAACAAAACAAGTTTTTTGCTAAGAATTCCAACTTATTGACAATCACTTAAAATAAAAAAACCATTCGTGAAATATAAAAAAAATTAAGTGTTCGAAATTTTACGACTTGGCACAACCACAAAAATATGAAATAATACAATATCCATTATTTTTTAGGCGGGAGCAATAGAAGGTCACACTTTTAGAAAAAATAACGTTTTGATTGAACTTAGTGCCCAAAATTTGATCGACTGCTCGACGTCATATACGAACAGTGGATGTACTGGAGGACTTATGGAGTACGCATACGAGTATGTAAAAGATAACAAAGGGATAGACACGGAATTTCTGTACCCCTTCGAAGGAGTGGATGGTAAACAATGCAGATACAGGGAAGACGCCTGTGGAGCAAAAGTTACCGGTAAGATATCCGGGTTTTGAGAAAAAAATCTTTTAATTTTGGCCTTAGGTTACGTGCTTTTGGAAGAAGGGGATGAAAAAGGTTTGGAAGAAGCGGTAGCGACGTTAGGACCCGTTTCGGTCGCAATCGATGCACATTCCGATTCCTTCCAGTTTTATTCAAATGGAATTTATTACGAACCCAAATGCAGTTCTTCGCCGGATCGGTTAAACCACGCTGTTTTGGTGGTAGGTTACGGAACAGAACCAAGTGGTCACCAATATTGGCTGGCCAAAAACTCCTATGGACCAGAATGGGGTATTGGCGGATACATGAAAATTGCGCGAAATGTAAACAACCACTGCGGAATAGCATCGTACGCTGTCTATCCTTTAGTTTAGTATATTTGTTGTAAAATCTGAAGATGCCAAAATTTTAGAAACTTCCATTTGTCGTTTTAAAAAAATAATAATTATTTTTCTCATCAAAATAAATTTAAATTAGAAAATTAAGCTAATTAGCAGGAATAATTAATTCTTATTTTATGTATAACAAGATTAATTTCTGTTATTATACAATAAAATAAATTTACAAGTGTTTCATTTACATATCGATTTTGAACCTTGATCAATAATTTAACATTAATTACCAATCTCTCAACATATATTTTAGTATAATTAATTTTTTTGTAGTACCTACTTTTGTTAACCTTGAAATTTGAAACTTTGTTTACATTTTGTGGAATATTTTTGGCTAAAATTGAATACCTATCGACGAAATTTCTTCAGAAAAAAATGTAAAAGTTGAAATTTAGGGGCAATAAAATATACGATTCCATTTCAACAATTTATCAATGAAATAACATTGACCTGAATTTTGAAAATGCATAAGACGAAAAAAGTTGGAAAAACCAAAAATAAAGTACAGATCTTTCTGGCCCAAAAAAGTTCTTTCCTGCCAAATCGAAAATTTTGCAGATTAAAAATATTCCTGGAAATCAAAACAGAACTTTTTGACTAACCTCTTTAGGTTAAATAAACGGTTAAAATAATCTTCAAAAAATTCGGATTCAATGACAAAAATGTTGTTTATCGCGTGATAAACATCGCCTCTTAAAGGGGGGATTATAACTAGATTTGCAAGATATAAGCAAGAAATAAAGTTTATAACGAGAATTGCTAGCCTCAGAATTATTTAACACTTCACCATGAAGGTAAGAACTCAATTTTTAATTGTTCAAAAAATAATCATGCACTTCATTAGTATTACTCATTTTTTTTTTAATAATAACGTTGCACCATAATTGCATGCAAAGGTCATCAATATGATAACTTGGAAATTATTGTAAAACGTTCAGCTTTACCACAATGACGAAATTCGGTATGAAAATTTGGATTTCATTACTGGGGACAGGAAGATAGGACAAAGTGTTGGAGAAGATGCAACAAAAATAATTGCATCAAAGTGAACACATTTTTTGATGCAATAAATTTTTGTTAATGTGGATACGCAATGGCCGTAAGCATAAGAAATTATTTCTTACATGACCATTGCAAATCCACATTTTCTCCTTTACTCTCCAAATTTAATTTCACCTTTTGCAGATCGTCACAGCACTTTTGGTCTTTGGAGCTTGTCTAGCAGTATGTAGCGGTCAATTTTTTCCCGTTAATAAACTAACAAGAAATCCAATCACAAACGTGGCTTCTGGAACGCTGTCCAATGCGGCCAATCGGGTATCAGGAGTTGCCAAGCTCTTCACGGAACAATTTGGTGGTTTCAAGGTAAGTTTCAAGCTTTGGTCGGTCCAAATCTCGTTCACCCAAAATGTTTACCCCATAGGATAAATTTAAAAAAGTATACAGCAGCGAAGCAGAAGAAAAGAAACGTTTGGAAATTTTCTCCACCAATCAACAAAATATTCTGGACTTGCAAAAACTGAGCAATTTACCCTACACGCTAAAAATTAACGAATATGCCGATTTGATTAGCGACGAATTTAATCGGCTCGTAAACGGATTGAAAATCAACCGACAAAACAGCCACGCGTCCAAATATCAGCATAACGCTAGCAGTGAAGAGGTATTAAATAATGTCGACTGGAGAAGAGAAGGCGCCGTTACACCATCAAGAAGTCAGGGTCAGTGTGGATCGTGCTACGCTTTTGTTGCGGTAAGTGTGGATTTTTGAAACATAACAGTTTGATGTGCCACTTTCTTTGCAGGCAGGAGCTTTAGAGGGCCATCTGTTCAGAAAAACAGGTAAATTGGTGTCTCTAAGTCCTCAAAACATCTTGGACTGCACGAAAAATGCACCTTACAGTAACTACGGTTGTGCTAGTGGAGCTGTGGATCCCTCATTCGATTTCGTGAAAGATAATAAAGGAATCAATTCTGAATCGACCTATCCTTATCAAGCAGCAGCCAAAGAACAATGCGACTATGTCCCGAGCGATTCCGTCACATCAGTTCAAAGTAAAAAATTTAACATTAAATTTTACGGTTCCTAAAATCTTAAATTTATAGATTATGTCCTTTTGGATGAAGGTGATGAGAAAGGTTTGGAAGAAGTCCTCTCAAAGAAAGGTCCCGTTGCAGCATCAATTGATGCGCATGCTAAATCATTCCAGTTTTATGGAGGTGGAATTTATTACGAACCAACGTGCAGTTCTTCGGTTGACAGACTAAACCACGCGGTACTCTTGATAGGATATGGAACAGAAACTAATGGACAAAAATATTGGTTGATTAAAAATTCTTATGGACCAGAATGGGGTGAAAATGGTTTCGCAAAAATTGCCCGAAACGTTACCAACCATTGTGGTATAGCCACTTATGCATTGTATCCTGAAGTTTAAGAAGGATGCATTTTTTTTTAAATTTTTGTTACAAAAAGTAAACATTTTTTATGAATAAAATAATTTTGTTAGTTAAAAGAATTTTATTTCATCTTATACCCTGCCGCATAAAATCGATGAAACGTCACTGACCACGTATAAACATACCACATTTTGAGAACTACCGCACTAATATGTCAACTAGCTAACCTCAAATTTTTAGGTGTCAACAATTAAAACAATTGAAAACATCGATTTTTAACAATCGAAACAAGTGAAATGTACATTTTTAACAATGCAATGACAAACTAAGCAACAATGTAAACAAAAATGGCAAAAAAACAAAAGTTTACTTACAATGTACCCATCTTCCATTTTTGCAAATCTGCGGGGATCTGATCTTTCCTTTAAGAAAATATTCCTCAATTCGATTGTCCTTTTGGTCCTTGCAGCTATATTTCTTCTTTCTGCATCAGGACCAGTATAATCACTGCTCGCCATTTTATGTAACACTACTATTTTGTTTAAATGAACTACACGTCTTACCTTCGACGGTGCAGCTGTCCTCAAGTTCGAACCCCGGATTCATGACGTGAAGACAATACCAAACGAAAATAGCAGAAAACCCAAAAATGTTTCACTTCTTCGGGGAGTTTTATTATATCTATTAGAAAAAGTTAATGATTAAAAAATATAGACAAGTGAATATAATTCGTAGAATATTTATTGTTCTATAATACTAATTAATTGTTAAAATAATAATGGTTCTTGGAAATTCATCTGTGAGACACTGCATTTTAAGCGCGGATGCTGACCTCGGTTGTAACAGGGAGCATAGAGTAATTAATTTATTATGTTGTTATATGGGAAGCAGCGAGTTAGGAGGTGAAAATTTTAAGTTTTTCAAAGTCAAACCCCCTTCAAATCAAGGTGCACGGCCACCTCTGTGGGGTAATTACCCCAATTACTTTTACCTTATTTTGAGTAACTATTCCAATAAAATGTATATTTTGCTGTCTGGAACTTTCTAGCATTGTTCTAGCTTTTAGGCACTTAAAGGCGTCTAAAATATTGAGGAGACCATCAGTGATGCAATATAAAAAAATATAATTTTCAATTTGCGATTATATAGTAAATGTGTATTTTGTCTAGTAAAAAAAAACATTTTGAAACAAGGAAAGCTACAAAAACGTTTTGTTTATGAGCTCAAAGAGAGAGGGAGGAGGGGCAATCGTTTCTTGGTGATGGACGCTGGTGGAGGGTTACATTTTCTTCTACCAAGTGACACTGACGACAGATCTATATGACTATAATATAATGGTCAATAATCAACGTTGCCAAGAAAGCTACTAATCTTTTTCTCTTAAAAAAATTTCTTTGGAAGAAAATTGAGGACGCGCATGAGCGGATTAAAGAGATTTTCACTGTCCCTTAAAAAATAAGTATTTATTAAACAAATGCAATGAAGAAAGAATTCTGCATCTATCAATATAAAACAAATGTATACAATTAAATTCCAGAATTGATAAAATTTTTTTTGTCTTTACGGATACTGTGATTATTATTTGTGAATAGACACCGAAAAGCGAACAAAAAAAATGATTCGAAATTTTTCAAGTTTTAGCTTCTAGCACTGCTAAAATTAAAAACATGCGTGAATTCATTAACGAGATTCCTGTTGTCCATAGAAAACATTTGGTCTTTATTAAACAAATGCAATTATGAAAGGATGCTGAATATTTCAAATGGGGAAATTATAATTATGTTATTCGCATAATTATTATATCAGATTTGTACGTTCAATATAAAAGAATGGATAAGTTTGTTCATGATCGAGGAGGGGGGATTAAAAATGTGTAAGTGTGGCTAGGGGACTTAGTTAAGTCTGATGTTTTGTGACATGTCATGTGAAAATTGTGCTTTAATTTATTATATTTTCTAAACAAAATTCATAACAAATTTAAAAAATAAAAAATTCTTGCGTATTAGTTTTAATTTTAATTATCTATAAAAATTTTAAATTAATAAACAAAGAGCATCCGTAAAGTACTATTTTAGAAAAATAAGATGAAGGCCTTAATTTGGAATTATTTGAGTTCTTAAGGGAGAGGGGGGTCTAAAGTGACGGTGACCAATTGGCCATTTTATTGATAAACGTGATAATCTAATTTTTTGAGGGGTCCATCTTTTGCTCCTTGCTTAACATAGCTCGGGCTTTAAATTTAATTACAAATAATATAAAGAAACAAAAACTCATTTGCAGCAGTACACTTTTTTCTGCTCCTGCTCCTCTCTAGGAACGAGCAAAAAGCATTAATCAGCAAAAAGTTCTTACTGATCGATATATTCATAAAAAATTGAGATCGCTTCCATTGCAAGTAAATTGAGGTTTAAAATTACAGAAGATCAAGATAAAAAAGTGCGAAGGCCGCAGGCCGAGTTATGTTGTTCAAGGAGGAGAAGAATAACTTTGATAAAAAGTTGAGGAAATAGTAAAAAATTTAAAAAAAAACTGCGGACATCCTTTATAGGATCCATCAATTCCAGAACTGGTTTGAAAATTAATTTTATTAATTTAACACCTTTTTGAGATACTGTAATTAATTTTGCACAGAAGTCAAAAGGAAGTTCACTTTCTACGCAACATTATAATGTAATGCAACCAACAATTAGAATTTCTAATGAATTTCATCTGTAGGACTTAAGGATTTTGAGGGGCTAACAAATGGCCCTCTTGACTCTGCTCATATGAGTCTGCTGTCTTTGATTTATGTGTTTCGATATTCTCCAAATACTTATGATATTTTGAGTGGAAGAGCATGTGCTTGTGCAGTTCCATCGTAAATGATTATACCATATCCAGGCCAGTACTTTGAAAGGTGGGAGGTATGTGCTCCTCTCCGAAACTAAATCTTAAATCTTCGAACCTTGAAAAATTCCAAAACAACTACTGGAGGTGCTTTTTTGATTATTTATTTCCATAAATCGTTCATTACAAAGTTTTAAAAAGCACGAGTGCCCTCTCTCCCTCCAAAAAACAACTTGAATTAAGAACAAATTTATTGTACCACAACAGCCTTCAAACTGAGCAGGATCAACAATTTGTTCTTGTACTTTTTTTGAACGTGAGACACTGAGATTTTCATGATCAAAAAAGTCTAAAGTCAAGTTTTTGTTTTTCTACTTTCAATGATATTTTTCAAGTCAAAAGTCGCTGGAAGGAAATATTTGTGTGAGCAAAGCCAAATAATGCGAATCCAGTCAGGAAAAAATCAAGGCAAGAATTTTTTAAATTTTTGTGGGGGGCTTTTCGTTCGAGTAACCTGGTCCAAAATTACATGTCCGGGGGCTGCTTGTGGCAAATGATAGCAAACAACTTAATCAAGACTTATTATAATAGAAAAATGTTATTATTACTTACATAATATGAAATTACTGATTAACATTTACCATTATGGTTATCAGTTATTCAAAAACCCATAAGCATTTTATTTGAAAAATCTAACTTTTACACAGTAACAACTATTTGATAAGTCAAACTGACACAATTAAAGTAACTTCAAATAAGAATATTCAAATTTTATAGTGAGTAGGCCAGATATGGACGTCAGTGGGATTTTGTTTAGGGACGTGCCCAGACAACTTTTGCCAATTTTTTTATGTTTTTTTCTAAAGTATTTTTCTTAATGAAGCTCGTTAAAAGAAAGATCCACCGGTCGAGCTTAGGTTAATGTTAACAAACGATATTTTTATAATTAACACTGCTATAAAAAGAAACCACCGGCTAGCTATTATTTTTTATTCCAATAAAAAAATTTATTTATTTTATTAATAAAAAATTAAATAAAAAATTAAAAATTTTTAAAAAAAACCTTTTATTTAAAATTACAAAAGTGCACTAAAAAGTAGAAAATAATTTTAATAAAAGCAAACAAAGCTTCGTGAAAACATCAATATAAAAGCGTGGGGCTGCTTATAGGTGGATAAGCAGGCTAACTATTGGTGTACAAAATTCATAACCCCACGCTTTTATATTGATGTTTTCACGAAGCTTTGTTTGCTTTTATTAAAATTATTTTCTACTTTTTAGTGCACTTTTGTAATTTTAAATAAAAGGTTTTTTTTAAAAATTTTTAATTTTTTATTTAATTTTTTATTTTCTAATTTTTTAGTCATATCTTTTCAAATACAGCTTATGTATTTTAACTAATATAGGTTCATCCTATCAGATTTCTTTATTTATGTGTTTTAGATGTTTGATACTTCACCCTGTATAAATCATTACGACGAAAAACTTTACCCTGAATGCGGTCCTTAAAAATGAGATTTAGAATTCTAAGTTACTTTCCACCCTGTATGATAAAATTGTCCATTGCGCATCGACGCATGCGCTTAATAGTTTTCGGTTTTTTTCCGATTTTTCGCTTATTTTTCAGAATTTTAGAAAAACATAATTAAAATATGAAAATGCTCTGCAGGTGAAAGCTGTGTACCAAATTTCAGATCTCTAGGACGTCGGGAAGTTGCTTAAAAATGGCCTCAAAGCGGTCGACCCACACGGACGACGGACGATGGACGACGGACAACGGTCTTCCCAAGTTAAATAAAAGCTTTTAAAAAAATTTATTTTATCTATTGCGCATGATTTTTACTTATTGCGCATGGGCGTGACCGTACATTGTACGGTTTCTCGGCTGACTGGAACAAACCCAATATACGAGATTCTGATGACCTCCTTTCTTTTCATATAGGAATAATCTTTGAAATTTTTAACCCATCCACCCACCACCTTCTAGAGCTGGTAAGATTTTCTATTAACTTATTTTAAAAATAAACAGTTAGAAAAACGAGAAGTGGAGATTAAAGAAGTTATGAATTTTAATTTTGTATCACGTTATCTGAGTGTGCCTAATAAGGTCGAATGAATTATTTTAATAGTTTCCACATAAATTAAATTTCTTATCATACTATTTAAAATAATTGATATTATTGTATGAATACACAGAATGCTTTGACTTTGAGTTAAATAATTTAACATAATACTTGATAATATTGTACGAAAAGAAATACTGCTAAGTGCTAACATTAGCAACGATAAAATAATATTTTTCGTTATTTTTTCAAGATACTGCGTATTATTTTGATTATCAATATTACGAAGGATTTACAGTAAGTTTAAAATAAAAAATATAATGCAAGAATGGAATAGAACAACAGTATATAAATTTCGTTCTAGTTTGCAAAGAAGAGAAAACAAAAATTTGCGAAATGAGCCTGAACGGAGAATTTCGTAATTTGGCAAGTCTAAATAAATGCTTTTCTGAACAAAAGTTATGGTATAATAACTTTCTAAGGTAGGATATACTGGATATGCCAGTTTGCTAAAAACATGTTGATATTAAACAATCAGGATTTTTTTTCAAAAAAATTTCATGTGGAGACCCTTCCTGGTTTTTTATTATGATTACTCGACGAAAAAATATAATTTATTAATCAATAAAAACCAGACTACTAAGAAATTAAGGAACTTTATTGGAAAGCTGGGTCGTCCATGCCTGGGATGGTGGGGGAGTTAACCAAATGTGACGTCCATCGTCCACATATAAATCTCATTTTTGGAATTTGTAATAAAATTTTGCTTGGATTTGTTTTTCTTATTTTGTAGAAATAGCGACAGTTTCCATCCCGAATTTTAGGATCGGTGAAAAGTTTAGAGTTTTTAGATATACATCCCTTAAATATTTTACGATTTTAAAATTCAAATTACTTCTTTATCCGACCATAAAAACGTTTACTATTTTTGATTTTGTATTTAGGGGGTGTCTGTCTATAAGCCATAAAATTTTCACGATTTTTAAAATCCGGGATGGAAACTGTGGCTATCTCTTGGTCTATAAGTTCTATTGTAAAGAAATACAGAGATTTCTGATTTGTGATCATTTTAAATGCTTCTTGGGGAGATCAAAATATTGTGACCAACTGTGACAAAAAATGAAAAGGGGTAAAAATGTAACTTGATAATTTATTTAACTTGACTAGTTGAAACGCCCGTCCAAGGACGGGTAGCTAGCCGGTGGATCTCTGTTTTAGCGGTATTAATTAAAAAAAAGGTTTTCAAACACCAACACTAACATAAGCTCCACCGATGGATTTCTTGTTTTACAATCTTCATTAAAAAAAATAAATCCCTAATACTGACAATTTTAATTGTTCACGTTCAAACGTCCTCAACGTTGGAAACTCGTTTGGTGTGTAACTCGATCCCAGGGGAGTAGATTTTAAGTTGCTAAAAACCAACGACAACAACCATTCCGAATGCATTGTGTGTCTTAAAAATATGACACGCTTAAGAAGTTGTATGTGCTGCCCGTTTATTATTGTAAAATACATTTATTGAAAATGTAAAAGTCGAATATTAAATTTTCTTAATGGATAATCTTTGGATTAACCGAGATAAAATTTATATACAGGGTGGCCTTTTGAAAACGAAAAAGACCTGGCCAAGCGTTTTTCCTTCTTTTATTCTTAAATGTCTTGAAATATCTGATTTATTTCGCATTTTTGCAGTTTCAATTTTTTTGTTGAATAATTGATAAAACTTTAAAAAAATTATAGAACTGAATTTAGGGAAGCAAGACCTTTCAAATGAAGTGTTACTTGCCATATCATCCCTATTATCATTTTAGGGGTTGTCATCGCAACTCAAAAGGATGAAACAATACGGAAGTAACATTAGTCGCAAAAGTTGTCCCCCTCAATGATAAAATTGACGTGTTTTTGTATTGTTCAAGAAAAAAATTCTGCTGGCCACAATCCCGTCTGTTTCGTTTTCAAAGGGCCACCCTGTATAAGTACCCTAGTTGAAACTTACTTTGTATGCAACTCGATGCCAGGAGAGGTGATTTTAAATTGGTAAAAAATTGGATCATTTAATTAAGAGGGGCATTTTTTTTAGGGCCCTTTTAATTTAATCAACAGATGGCGTCTACTTAAATATTTTTATAAAATAAGAGGAATTTGATATATTTAAAATATAGCAAATTCGTTGAGATAATACTATTCTATAAAACATATTCTTGATCTTAAGCTATTTTGAGTTCGTATTGAGTATGTCAAAACACACTCACTTACAAAAAAAGATAATTAAACTTTAATCATGAATTGTGTTTTTATAAATAAATATTACGAACTCAAAATAGCTTAAGATCAAGAATATTGTTTATAGAAGAGTATTATCTCAACGAATTTGCTCTATTTTAAATATAGCAAATTCCTCTTATTTTATAAAAATATTTAAGTAGGCGCCATCTGTTGATTAAATTAAAAGGGCCCTGAAAAAAATGCCCTTCTTAATATAGCTGGTTTAACCGCGGCAGGCCCGTAGCTAGGATTTAATTTGGGGGGGGGGGGGCACTTAAAAAATTTAAATTTTTGGTGGTTCCCCTTCCGAGAATTTTTATTATTTAAACAAATTTTCCTTTACTTAAAAAAAAAATTTTCTGAACATTTCGGGAAGGGGGGGGGCACGTGCCCCAAGGTGCTTTCCCCCTGGCTACGGGCCTGAACCGCCTGAAATCAAGGTTGAAAACTTGATTGGTGTGCTACTCGATTCCAGGGGAGGTGATTTTAAGTTTGTATAATTAACGACAACGACCAATTAAAGCGCGTTGTGTGTTTTTAAAAAATAACACGCTGCTACTGCTTCAACGTGTAATTTTTTTTAGAACACACAGCGCACTCTGATTGGTCGTTGTCGTCGGTCGTCGACGGACGGGCAGCTAGTCGGTGAATTTCTATTTTAGAGATATTAATTTAAAAAAAAATTGTTTTTAAACACCAACACTAACCTAAGCTCAACCGATAGATTTGTCTTTTAACATTCTTTATTAAAAAAAATAAATCCCTATTACTGACAATTTTAATTGTTCACGTTCAAACGTTCTTAAGTTCAAAAATAATGATTATATAGTTGATTCAATCGCGAACGGGCGTCTCACCAACGTTGGAAATTTGTTTGGTGTGGAACTCGATCCCAGGGGAGTTGATTTTAAGTTGCTAAAAGCCAACGACGACAACAACCAATCAGAGTGCGTTGTGTGTCTTAAAAAAATGACACGCTGAAGGAGGAGGAGGTAGAGGAGTAGCGTGTGTTGGCCGTTTAGTATTGTGAAATACATTTATTGAAAATGTAAAAGTTTGATATTAAATTTTCTGGATGGATAATCCTCGCATTTACCGAGACAAAATTTATATATAAGTATCCCAGTTGAAATTTACTTGGTGTGCAACTCGATTCCAGGGGAGGTGATTTTAAGCTGGCATGATAAACGACAACTACCAATCAGAGCGCGTTGTGTGTTTTAAAAAAATGACACGCTGCTACTGCTGCTACTCCTCAAGCGCGTCATTTTTTTTGGACACACAGCGCACTCTGATTGGTCGTTGTCGTCGGTCATACCAACTTAAAGTTACTTTACCACTCCATATACAAATATATATAACCTTTTCTGATTGGAGTACTAAGGTAATTTTAAGTCTGTACGACCAACGCCAACAACCAATCAGAGTGCTTTATGTGTCCTAAAAAAATGATACGCTGGAGGAGGAGCAGCAGCAGCGTGCTGGTCTTTTATATATGTGATTTAAATCGCTCAAAGTAGGTTATTGCCTCCAAGAATTACACTGGTACAACGTTTAGTTTTTGAGCTGATTCATTTATTTACTGTACCATGTATTTACTTACCACGTGACGTCATGCGCAAAAATTACTAAAGTGGAACTCGCATCTGTCATACCTTATTTATTTTATTATATCAAAGGTTTAAAACTTGATTGGTGTACAACTCGATCCCAGGGTAGGTGATTTTAAGCTGGTACGACCAACGACCAATCAGAGTGCGTTGTGTTCTCTAAAAAATAACACGCTGGAGGAGCAACAGCAGTAGCAGCTTGTCATTTTTTTTAGAACACACAACGCACTCTGATTGGTCGTTGTCGTCGGTCATACCAACTTAAAGTTACTTTACTACTCCATATAGAAATATATATAACCTTTTCTGATTAGAGTACTAAGGTACTTAATACCTAAAGTACTTAGTACTAAGGTACTAAGGCCAACAACCAATCAGAGTGCTTTATGTGTCCTAAAAATATGACACGCTGGAGGAGCAGCAGCAGCGTGCTGGTCTTTTATGTTTATGATTGGTGTACAACTCGATTTCAGGGTAGGTGATTTTTAGATAGGTAATAAATTAGATCCTTGGGTGTTCATAGGATCATTAGGGGGCAAAATTAAAAAAAATTTATTATAAAAGAATTTTAATCATTAAAAACCGAAAATTTTAAAAACTTACGTTGGTGAAATTTTAAATGTCTAATAAAAATTTAAGCATTTAAAAAATATTATCATAATGATATGTGTAAATCAAAATATAACCCCCTTAGAAGGTTCGGCAAAAGTATAGACTAATATTATAATGAGTGATTCATTATCGGAATTCAATTGGTGTGCTACTCTAGTAAAATAAAACTTTTTTAGATGTCCCAATCCAAAGTACGAGAGATCGTTACAAACAGACAGAGTTTTCTACGTCATTTGTATGTTTATAATTTAAACAGCATATTAAACTTTCAATAAAATTTAAAATAAACAAAGCAATAAAATAAAATTGGTACCTAATGATATTGTTACTGTACTTAACCTATAATACCTACTTAGAAGATATGTAGGTACCATTGATTAATAATTATTATATCTTAATAGATATATAATTAATAATAAATCAAAAATTGTATTCGAAAGTTTCAATAAAAGCAGCAGTCCTAATACTGTGAGTCCTACCATCATTTAATAACTTCTGTTAGTTTTTTACAATAATTATTGTCATAATTATGAAATATGGTTTAAATAATTTTATTTCTTTTTGAACTACAAAATAAGATTTTTACCTCCGAGTAAGTTTTTTTATTATATCCCGCTAATAAAACTCGGTCGTACGTGACTTTTTGCTTCATTATCAGACAGAAAGGGAGATCTGGAATTTTATTAGTTTTCTAATTGATTATTGTATCAAGCCGCCTATTATTTACTTAAACGGTGTTAGAAATGTGTCTATATTATTTAACATTATAAATTAACATAAACCAAATTTTAGGGGTGCAGGGCAAATTCTCCTTTTTGGCCCCCTTGCAGAGTCGATGCCCATTTACTATGACGAAATTAATCACATTTTGGAATTATTTACAATATTGTTTTATGGAAAATAAACATTCATAATTTCTCAAAACAAAAACAGTTCAAAGCTGACGCAATTGGTAATTCGAAAATTAAATATTTTTGATAATAACTTCGGCTTCCACCAGTTAGGGATCACTGCTTTTGTTATTGTATACTTTAAGGAGGGGAAACTGCAAGATAGCCGTCCCAGCTGATTATGAATCACTCGTAGCATAAAAGCACGTGATTTGTTGTTATTTTATTATTGAAAGAAGAGTTCTGTGAGAGTTAACGTCAGCTGTAGTACCGTATGTTATATTATTTCAATTTTGAAGAAAGGTGATCGATATTTCGTTACAACTTCAACAAACAGGGTAAGCATTCCTTTGTTTAAAATTTTCTTCCTTTAGTATTTATTTTCCTTCTCGATATTCAATCAATATTATTTGTTTTGTTTACGTTGCAATAAACCAATTAATTACGTCATCCATATCTTTTGTTTTGTAAATTTTAAGAAAGTTTTTGTTTTTTCAGGTGAAAAGTCAAAAAATGAAGGTTTTTGTTATTCTTGCTGCCGTTTTGGTCGCAGCCCAAGCAGTGTCGTTTTTTGATGTAGTTCAAGAACAATGGTCAACTTTCAAGGTTTGTTTTGGTTTCGTGTTTCATTTGTTATTGTTATTCATAGAAAAATGACAACGCAATTTTGTATTGGCCAATCGCATTTTATAAAAATTTATGGGTTTTCAATTGAATTTCTAAATTTTCACTGTTGTTTTGGAAAATATCAATGTTCAATGGTAGCGATTAATCAATTACAGGGTTGACTAGGCACTTGTTTTTGGAACTTTTTAATTTCTGTTGTGCCAGAATTTGGCTCTTGTGCTATTGTAAACCAATTACTGATTTTTGTATGAGCCATTTAGCTTTATACCGGATGTTGAATTATCAGTAGTACATAGGCCATAAGGAATTAATTCGTTAAATCACCCATGCAATTTCCAGCAAAAATGAATAGAATTTTTTTATTTGTGACCTGTAGATCACAGTTATTTGTTAATATTTAGCTAAATTTGCAAAGCCAACTTCAAATACTATACGATTTTATTTGTTAAATTCTTATGTACTACTAGACAATTCCGTATAATCGTATATTAAATCTGCCAGAATTAAAATATATTCATAGTACTAAGAGATTAGCTGTATTGCAATGTAAGGTAGAAAGTTGCAAGAACCAATCAAAATGAAGTAATGAAGATACTTCAGTCTGATTGGTTCTTGCAAGCTTTTACCTTTAACAATACACTGCTAATAATTTTCATGTGAACAAAACTTCAGTATCCTGCACTGACTGAAATTTGTTGTTCTTGTTTTAAGGTATATACTATATACGTAGTACATAAATTATACGTATGTGTTTCTCGGGGTCACCAATAACAAAATTTTGGATTTCCTATATGACGCATATTTTGCCCATTTTAGTAAATTTATTTACCATATTTTTGCTAATAGAAAAAGATTCGTTCATTTTAAATCATTTAATTACGCATTAATTTAATTTGATTTTGAACCGGAGAGTAGAATTTGAACTTTTGATAACCTTAGGACCTAAATATAATATTTAGCTTATTTGTTCATTCTGGTAACGACTGTTTTGATAAAATTTGTTTATTTTTGAAAAAATAAACACGGCTATCGAATTTTTTCAAACTTTTCCAAATAGAGTAACCTTCGGATTTTTATCGACACTTCGCACAAAATTTGTATTGAAAAGCAATTCTGCGTGCTATAATTATTTATATGTCTCCATAAATTATGTCTACGAAAATGATCATTTAAATTAATATTAATCGAAGTAATTTTATCAAATTATGATTTACCAAGTTACTTCCATTTATTTATTTTGCGATCTATAAACCAGCCTTTAGCCTAACAGGTAGACTTAAAATCCATTCAAGGAGTTCTTTTGTAAAAATTGCGATTTCCAGGTAAAAAATTAATGGGACCGTGATTTGATTCAATTTGCAAAAATTCCTTTTTGTGAGGTGTATCAAATTTCCAAAAGTGAAGTTTCCAGGTATAGAATTAACAGGGCCATCAAAGTTTTATTCAATTACATAAGAATTTTTTGTCAGTTTTTTACATTAATTTAATTTCTCGATAGTTAGGGGATTCACACGCAATGAGATATCGTCAGTTCAAGGGCAGCTTATTAAAAACTTGTTTATTATGATTGCAAAATTTTATTTTATGTACACTTGACTCATTATATATTTCAAGAAATTAAGCATACTACACAACTCGACTTTTCTTACGATAACCAAACCGTAACGTCAACTTGCTAATGTGATAAGAAGTTGCGTGGTTTTGAAAATAATTGATAACAGAAACAAGAAATCATTGTGGTAATTCTTCATTTCAAATAATTATTTGAATTCTCTGCGTCATCTTTCTGAAAAGCTTTGAATATCAATAAATGGACCAATTTTGTCAAAGCAATTATGAATTATGAGTTTATGACCCCTCAAACGTTCCGGTTACAGATTATCATTGACAACACGCAGCGAATTAGGAAGTATGGTCTGGCACCAAAGAATTAAATTCTCTATCTTTTATTCAAAAAGCAAATTCTTTTCTTGTTCTTTTACTAATCTCGCACTATTATTTTTAGGTGACTCATAGCAAGGACTACGAAAATGAAACTGAAGAAAGATTCCGTATGAAAATTTACATGGACAACATGCGAAAAATTGCGGTCCACAATCAAAATTACGAGAAAGGTTTGGTGTCGTACAAATTGGACATGAATCAATACGGCGATATGTTGCACCACGAATTCGTTCGCACCCTAAACGGATTCAACAAATCGTCGCATAGTGCAAGCCAAACTGTTCTTGGTGATAAGTACGGATACGATGGCGTCAGATACATCGCCGCCGCAAACGTCGAATTACCAGAAACCGTTGATTGGAGAACTAAAGGAGCAGTTACCCCTGTTAAAAATCAAGGTCATTGTGGCTCGTGCTGGAGTTTCAGCGCTGTAAGTTTTTTTTTTTTAATCAAAATTTTGTACAAAACTTACTGTTTTTTTTACCTTCAGACTGGTTCACTTGAAGGACAACACTTCCGCAAAACAAAGAAGTTGGTAAGTTTGAGCGAACAAAACTTGGTGGATTGTTCCGAGAAGTATGGTAATAACGGTTGTGAAGGTGGTCTTATGGATAACGCATTTAAATATATTAAGGATAACCATGGTATCGATACCGAATCGTCTTATCCTTACACGGCTGCCGATGGCAAGTGCCACTACAATCCCAGAACTTCCGGTGCCACAGATCGTGGTTACGTTGATGTCGAATCCGGAAACGAAGAAGACTTAAAATCAGCCCTTGCGACTGTTGGACCAATTTCAGTAGCTATTGATGCTTCTCATGAAAGTTTCCAATTTTATGCCAAAGGTGTTTATAATGAACCAGACTGTGATTCCGAGCAATTAGATCATGGTGTTCTTGCTGTTGGATACGGAACAACCGAACAAGGTGAAGATTACTGGTTGGTTAAAAATTCTTGGGGAACCACTTGGGGTGATGAAGGATACATCAAGATGACTCGTAATAAGGACAACCAATGTGGAATTGCCACTCAAGCAAGTTACCCCCTCGTTTAAGGGAGAGATTTGAATTTGTATCACGTAATGATTGTGATAATAATTTTAGTATCTGAACATTTTTTTAATCTGTATTTATTTATAGGTAGACAAATTAATTTTATTATTAATTTTTAAGTATTGTTGTTTACGTGTAAGTAATTTTATAATTTAACTGTAATAAAACTTTCCTTTATTTTTAACAGTTTGTGTTAATTTACTTTTAATTTGGACCTTCATAGTTCAAAATACCTCGAGTCAACTAGAGGAAGATGTACGTTATGCAAACGACTGCTTAGAGCACTACTATCTATAATTTAAAAGAATTCAAAAAAATCCAAAAAAAAGGGGAAGCACCCCCCCCCCCCAATGTTGTAGAAAGTTGACAAAAACACCCGAAAGTTGGTCAATTTGGCATTTTTTTATGTCTAAATTTACAAAAAATTGGCAATTTTGAATAAATTCAGTTTAGACCAGGGTCGATAATTTTTGAGACCAAAAAAAATTATAGTAGGATGAAACCCATTGGAAAAGGTAGAGAATATAACAAAAATGAAAGGAAAAATAAATTACGGGCGATCTGAGGTCGGAAAGGGGGAGGGGGTGAGTTTTTAAGGGTAAAAAACGGTTTATCTCAATTTCCGGCAAAACTGCAAGTCCTATGAAAAAAGTTAAATGGAAAAGTTGTAGGTAATAAAAAGATTTACAACTTTTGTATTGACACTTTTTTTACATAATCTCAAAATTTATGTGAAAAATTCAAATAACCGAGTTTTTGATTTTTATCTTTTGCAAAAAAATTTATTTTTTTACGAAATTTGGTGAAAACTTACCTTTGTATGTCCCAAAATTGCGGTAATTTTTTTGATTTAAAATATTCATTTTTTCACCTTATTTTGACTTAATATTGAAAAAGCACCCTAATTTTCAATCTAAAATTCTCACGTCAAAATATCTGCTTTCTTAAAAAAGTTGGTGTGTTTTTTGTTTGTTGAAATCTCTACTTTCTGATGGTATAAAAAAATATACATTACTATGGTAAATGTACTTAGAAAATGCAAATTCTAGCTAATCGTTAATGTCAGATTGATTTCTGCATTTTCTTTGTTTGAAATTTGAGTCAATTATTTTGAATTTTCTGTAAGTTTCTATTATATTTTTTTCGCTTCTTTTATTTTATAATTTTCCATTTAACTAGATTAATGCACTACAATCAAAAATAACGAATCAACTTAATTAAAAATTAACACATAATGTTAAACTTTTTTAATTGGAATAATTTAGAATCTATTATTTTTTTTTGTGCGTATAATTCTTTTATTTTGTAAACCGGATGTAATTGTAGTAATTAAATTTACATTATTCTGTTTTTCAATCAAAGTAAATTAAATTTCAATTCTTTCATTTTTCATATTAAAAGTTTATTGAGTGTAAAGAAATCTTTGTTCTTCCTACGCCTTTAGAATACGTTATCTTCACAATCTTTACAGTTTTCTTTTGCAAAACTGCTAGTGGCAGCTTTTAAAATCAGATTAAAATTTTAAGAATAATTTTAAGTATTAATGCATCAAGGAAAATTCTGTAAATTTACTTTAAATGGATGCAGCCGGTATTTCAAGTAGATGCCACAATTATTTGTCATTTATGTAAATGCATAACCATAGAGCTCTATTTTGACTGTCATATTATGTGCAACAGGTTGAAGTGTTTTTTTTAAGTTTGCATCCTGAACCCAATTACTGTTAATTTTTGCCGGGATTGTGCCTTCAGTGCAGTCTCAGTTTTTGGAGTTAAAGTTATTTAGCTTTCATCTTTCTATTCAGTTTTCTATCAATATTTTAGTAAAGTGACTTTTGTTTTCCTGTTAGTTTTATTGAATTATCTAGTGCCTAACAATATTTTTCAGTTAGCTGTAAACCAACTCCCTCAAACAAAGAATTCAATGAAGTCCTTGCACAGTTTCTTAGGTAAACTTGGGAAAAAATTAGGAACAGGGCACCCAAATTAGAGAATGGAAGCTTGTGAATAAAAATGTGTATATTTAGATAACATAAAATTGTAAGCAAAAATTCACACATTAAAAATATGATCTCGAATATGAAATTTTATCACAAATTGTACACTGGTTTTGTCATCACTTGCTAGTGCAGCAAATGTGGAATAAAAAACACTAAACTAAATATGCTACATTTTCTACACCTTAATAACTCCATTATAAATATTATAAATATAAAAATTTAGTACATCAGATCTAACGAAAAAAATCACAGCTAAAACAGCTTAAAAAATCTTTAATCGTTGCACAAAACTTTCACACTGCAACTATTAACTACAAACTTTCAAATTTGATTTGTTTTTAACGATTTAAAGATATCCCAAAACTTGAGCAACTAGAACAAAGAACTCATAATCCAACCAAACTATAACTATATTTGATTGTTGTGTTGTTCTAGGATCTTAATAAAATAAAAATTTAAAAACAACGCTACTTACAGCTTCTAAATCACAAATACATTTTTTTGATCAAACAAATTATGAGCACTTACCATATTTATCACCCATAAATTGGTTTACCAAAACCCCACCATTTACCTTATAAAATTAATACCATAATGTAGAGTGAAACCCTGCATATTATTCAAAATATCACATTTTTGGATAACCTAAATTTTGGAAAGTTTGCTTTGGAAAATTTTGATAAAATAATTCAAACTAAATGCACAGTTCAGTCTTAGAAGTTAATAATAAAAAAAAGAAGTTCCCTTAGGTAGGTACTTACAAAGCTATAACACCATCTTAAAAACCATTGAATAAATAATATTTAGTTTTCTGAGCGAGTTTGCTGATTTGCGACAGTTACCACACAAGTTCCAGCGCGCCCGGTACTAAGTGGGGCTATTAGAGACCATTCGTTGGTGTTGGGGTCGTATTGCTCAACAATACGTAGATAATTGCTTCCATCGTATCCCCCTAGTGCAATTATGTGGTCTCCAAATACGCAAGCAGAAACCGCGTCGCGTTTACTGGATAATGGTGCAACTGCTGTCCAAGTATCAGTTCCTAGAATTTATGTTTGGAAAAATGGAATAATTTCTCAGTGATTTACTTACCTGGATCATATCGTTCAACACAATCAAATCTACAAGCAGCTGGGTTATTAGCTGGCGCATCTTGACCTCCCATTGCATAGAGATAACCATTAGCCACAGCCACACCTACACCACCACGACGACGAGCCATAGGAGCGCAAGTTGTCCATTTATTTGTGTGAGGATCGTAGCATTCAACTGTGCGCAAACAAGAAGCGCCATCTCGTCCTCCAACAGCGTACAATTTACCACCTAAAACGGCTACACCTGCCGAACACCGTTGGGTTTGCATAGGTGCAACATAGTTCCACTGACGGCTTAAAGGATCCCACCTAAAACAAACCTTCTATAGGTACAAGCCGTAAAAACGATTTTTAGTGTTTACCTTTCAACCGTGTTAAGATAACTCCAACCATCGTGGCCTCCAACAGCATAAATGGGACCATTCAAAACCGAAACTCCTAACCCATGCCTGTGAGTATTCATCGCAGACAATTGCACCCAAGTCCCAGTCGTTAAATCCAAACATTCCATCGTATTTAACGTCTTCAAACCATCCCTTCCACCTACCACCAGGAGCCTACAAAATTATGTCATCAAGCAACTCTCAAAAATATAAATCAAGTCTTACTTTTCACCAAGAAGGGCTACACCAAATTGTAGACGACGTCCACTGAGCTCATAAGCGGTAGTCCACTGATTATTTCGTGGATCATAACTTTCAATAGTAGTTGCGCCTTTATTTCTATCCATTCCACCCACAACTAACAGCCGACCCAAAGTAGCCTTACGCGGTCGCGTATGTGTACTAATCATTTGGGACCGACGTTCCGGCAACAAGTGCCACTTCATTGCTTCTATAATGAGTTTCTGACATGCGGGATCCGAACCAACAACACTTTCAACATTGTCTGCCAAAAAAGATGGTTCTAGCAGAGGTAATTTTACAAGTTCCAACAATCGCGAAATGTGAACCTTACGAGTGGTAGAATCATGATTAATCCAACTCATCAGGGCATGGAAAATGTGTTGCTCAGATGTCACGTTCAAGTTGTCGCTCGCCAAAAGGGTCACCATTTGGTCAACGTTGAGTTGTAAAAATTCTTGATTGCGGATTACCTGGTTAAAAAGAAATTATTTAATTCAAGTTTGTTTTCTCGAGTTCTCCTAAAAGTTTGATCCTAACATCAAAACCTGACGACATCCTTTGGTACAGAACTTTCAGAGGTGAAAATTACCTTTTTATACTATATATGGTAGCTCTTATGGAGTAGATAAAGTTTGAGTTTGACCTTTCTTCCAAAAGAAAGATAGAGGCCTGGGGCCCTTGTCCCGCTTGGGTCTTTAGAATACTTTTTTACCACAATTTGGGAAAATGGGATAGCTTAAGAGGGGCACTTTTTTCAAGGCCCTTTTAATTTAATCAACAGATGGCGCTTACTTAAATATTTTTATAAAATACTAGGAGCCTTTTCTATTTAAAATATAGCAAATTCGTTGAGATAATACTATTCTATAAACAATATTCTTGGTGTTAAGCTATTTTGAGTTCGTATTGAGTATGTCAAAACACACTCACTTACAAAAAAGATAATTAAACTTTAATTATGAATTGTGTTTTTATAAATAAATATTACGAACCCAAAATAGCTTAAGACCAAGAATATTGTTTATATAATAGTATTATCTCAACGAATTTGCTATATTTTAAATAGAAAAGCCTCCTAGTATTTTATAAAAATATTTAAGTTGGCGCCATCTGTTGATTAAATTAAATGGGCCCTGAAAAAAGTGCCCCTCTTAAGACAGGCGTTAAAAAGAGTCAGGAAAATTGGTTTACTAACTTAATGGATCTACTCAAGGAAGCAGCCCTGGATATTATAATAGTTTTAGTATAGCACGCGGTTAGACTCTTAAATTTACGTTCGGGAGCTGCAGTTTTCAGCCTACTATATCCATGGTTTTCAGTAAACAACGCAAAAATAAATTAGTATTGTCTTTTTAAGTTAAAGTATCTTATTTCTTGAATCGCTCTTGCCTGAAATGTCTTTTCTTTCAGGGTAAAGAGCAGGCACTGCTATAGATAAGCGGGGGGGGGGGGGTTAATACAATATTTTGTATAGGGTTTGGTGCCATAAAACGCCTCTTAGTTACCATTTGGCAACAAACTTTGTACAAAATGTTGTTTGAAAGTTCCCCCCCCTCTATTTACGGTACTGCCCAAATGAGAGCAAGTAGAAAACACCATAAACGACGCATTTGAGAGAGACATCACATATATAAAAGACCTGCACGCTGCTGCTGCTCCAGCGTGTCATTTTTCACTTTGATTGGTTGTTGTCTTTGGTCGTACCAACTTAAAATTACCTTAGTACTCCATTCAGAAAAGGTTATATATATTTCTATATGGAGTGGTAAAATAATTTTAAGTTGGTACGACCGACGACAACGACCAATCAGAGTGCGCTGTGTGTTCTAAAAAAAATTACACGTTGGAGCAGTAGCAGCGTGTTATTTTTTAAAAACACACAACGCGCTTTAATTGGTCGTTGTCGTTAATTATACAAACTTAAAATCACCTCCCCTGGGATCGAGTAGCACACCAATCAAGTTTTCAACCTTGATTTCAGGCCCGTAGCCAGGGGGAAGGCACCTTGGGGCACGTGCCCCCCCCCTCCCGAAATGTTCAGAAAAAATTTTTTTTTAAGTAAAGAAAAATTTGTTTAAATAATAAAAATTCTCGGAAGGGGAACCACCAAAAATTTAAATTTTTCAAGTGCCCCCCCCCCAAATTAAATCCTAGCTACGGACCTGCCGCGGTTGAACCAGCTATTTTAATTAAATGATCCAATTTTTTACCAATTTAAAATCACCTCTCCTGATGGCATCGAGTTGCATACAAAGTAAGTTTCAACTGGGGTACTTATACAGGGTGGCCCTTTGAAAACGAAACAGACGGATTGTGGCCAGCAGAATTTTTTTCTTAAGAAATACAAAAACACGTCAATTTTATCATTGAGAGCGACAACTTTTGCGACTAATGTTACTTCCGTATTGTTTCATCCCTTTGAGTTGCGATGACAACCCCTAAAATATTAATAGGGATGATATGGCAAGTAACACCTCATTTGAAAGGTCTTGCTTCCCTGAATTCAGTTCTATAATTTTTTTAAAGTTTTATCAATTATTCAACAAAAAAATTGAAGCTGCAAAAATGCGAAATAAATCCGATATTTCAAGACATTTAAGAATAAAAGAAGGAAAAACGCTTGGACAGGTCTGTTTCGTTTTCAAAGGGCCACCCTGTATATAAATTTTATCTCGGTTAATCCAAAGATTATCCATTAAGAAAATTTAATATTCGACTTTTACATTTTCAATAAATGTATTTCACAATAATAAACGGGCAGCACATACAACTTCTTAAGCGTGTCATATTTTTAAGACACACAACGCACTTGGATTGGTTGTTGTCGTTGGTTTTTAGCAACTTAAAACCTACTTCCCTGGGATCGAGTTACACACCAAACGAGTTTGCAACGTTGAGGACGTTTGAACGTGAACAATTAAAATTGTCAGTATTAGGGATTAATTTTTTTTAATGAAGATTGTAAAACAAGAAATCCATCGGTTGAGCTTATGTTAGTGTTGGTGTTTGAAAACCATTTTTTTTAAATTAATACCGCTAAAATAGAGATCCACCGGATAGCTACCTGTCCTTGGACGTTCCTTTACTAACAATAAGTATAAAAATTGTAAATTTTACAAACCTGCATAAAATGCTGACTTATGTAAGTGGTTGCTTCCTGCAAAAGACTGTTACAACTTTGATGTTCAGCAAATACAGCAATACCCAAACAGTTACTCGGATGAAGTTGATGCGCAAGAAACTTAGAGCAGGCTTCTGTAACTTCCCTCAATTGCATTAAACATGCTGTCGATAACAGCGTTTCAACGTTATCTTCACGTATTTCTATTGTGCCCGTATAACAATAATTAACCAGAGCGTGCAAAACGTCTCCGTTAACACCTTGCAAAGTAATTTCGGCCTCCTCGCTCTCTCTCATACTTCCAGTAAACATAGCAGAGAAGTATTCGCTAGCAGCCGACAACACCAATCTATGAGCAGGAACTTTTCTATTATTATTGCTCGCAATGAGCACAACATCACACAATTTTCCAGCTTGCAAATATCGTCTCATACATGAAAGGCTGTGCTCTGCATGGCCCAAACTGCGAAAGTGTTCATCCTGAGATGCAGTGGAAGCCGTCGAAAATAACGATAACTGACTGAAATCTCTTGGTATGTCTTCGCCTCCAGTCAAACTTGTTGCCCCCGAAAGCGAATCCTTACTGGGACTTTCCAAACTTCCACTTATCGACATTTTCACCACACAAATCAAGTCTTCTGTTATAAAAACCCAACTAACAAAACAATGGAAACGAAACGTCAAAATCGTGTTTATTTACTTCCTGTCGTGCTAAAAATTGCAACGTTGGAACTGAACCCTTTTTTGTAAATTTGTAACTTATTGCCATAATTTAAATATAATGCGATAATTGCAATTAAGATTGTTTATAAGTTTTCGTTTAATTAAGTTTCGTTCACCTCGACCCCACTATTTTATTCAAATGGCAACGTCGCAAATGTTTTAGGTTAAAATTGTTAGAATAAACTTTTTATCACAAGACTTGTAATGCTCGTAATTAAGTAATTAAAAATGAAGTGCTTATTGATATTTGATTATTCAAATGATATTATTTACACGAAATATAATAAAAAGTTTGCTATACATATAAACGAATGTGCTTGTTCCCAAGGATTAATAAAGAAAGAGGTTCATGTTTTTATTTATTTATTTATTTAAATATTTGTAAGCCTTAATATGTTGTTTTGTAGAAGAAAAATGTCAAAATTGCGCCAAATATTATTGTACAAATTTTTTCCCCTATTGTTACTTCTCAACGGATTATGAGTTGTCAGTTTGGTAATTCGTACACTTCCATACAATGCGAAGATGGTTTAAATATGGCTTTGGAAGAGGTAAGTTTAATATTTGTTGTTGTGGAAGAAAATAATATTATCTAAGGAAAGAAATTTAAATATCTAAGTGGGTTTTGAAAACCTTCGGAGGGAATATTCGATTGTTTATTTTTTGAATTTTTATGAAGAATATTAAATTTAAAAATGCTTGGGTGTAATTGAGACGTCTTACTGGGTCAGGTTATTACACTATGCTGGAAACGGGTTTTATAGAAAAATTACTTACTTTACAGTGATCAATGTCTCGGTTACAATAATCGAAACCTTGGTTATTCTTTGATCATCTAAGAGTAAATATTATTTTATTTTTATAATTCAAGAAGTGTGGGAACATTTTTTGATGAGGAATCGTAATTAACTTGGGTTTCTATCATTTCACAGACATATTTTATTAATGAAAATTTTTTTTGTTAATTTTTTTTCGATCAACAGTACAAAGACTAAGTACAGACACAAACAACATTTTGTACTACTTCAATTTACAAATAATTGACCTAATCATTTCCTTGAAGCTGAATGTACTCAAATTTAGAAATTTCATATTTGCAGGTCCGTATTTAGGTGCTTGTTTATTGGGGGGAGGGGGGGGTGAATACAAAATTAACTTCCTTAAATATATTTTAAAATAAAGAAGCAGTGAAGCGTTGATAAACCGAAATAATTGCAACTTGATATTTAAAATAGCTCAAAAGCAAAAATATTTTAAATGTTCACATTAACCTTCCCCCCCCCCCTTTTTTTCAAGATAACATTTAAATATTATTTTCAATACCTACAGCCTGATTTTCATCAATTTCCATAGTTTCCTTTACTTAAAAAATTTTATTTTATATTTTTGTTGTACTGTTAAAATTAAAAAGTTGATTTAAAATCTTCTGCTGATTTTTAGTTTTTGAAAATCAAATTGACTTTTGCAATTTTCAGTATAAATAGCGTTACATAATTTTTGCATTGTGTAGGAGCAAGGGGTCATTGCTCCTTCAAAATCTTTAGGTCATGCAGACGAGATTTATTAGAAATCCTAGTATCAGTAACGTAATACTTTTTATATTGTTTTAAGTTTTATGTGATCTAAATTATTTGCTTGGAAAGTAAATAAATACGAAATTCAGAAGATTTATCATAATGCTATTTTAAATTTCATAATTATTTTCGCAGACTTCAAATAGTGCCTAGAGTGACATGCGGGAGGGGGGGTGTTACAGTCACTTACATCCAGAACAGAAAGAAACTTTTTAAAAGCTTTTATTTAACTTGGGAAGACCGTTGTCCGTCGTCCATCGTCCGTCGTCCGTGTGGGTCGACCGCTTTGTGGCCATTTTTAAGCAACTTCCCGACGTCCTAGAGATCTGAAATTTGGTACACAGCTTTCACCTGCAGAGCATTTTCATATTTTAATTTTGTTTTTCTAAAATTTTGAAAAATAAGCGAAAAATCGGAAAAAAACCGAAAACTATTAAGCGCATGCGTCGATGCGCAATGGACAATTTTATCATACAGGGTGGAAAGTAACTTAGAATTCTAAATCTCATTTTTAAGGACCGCATTCAGGGTAAAGTTTTTCGTCGTAATGATTTATACAGGGTGAAGTATCAAACATCTAAAACACATAAATAAAGAAATCTGATAGGATGAACCTATATTAGTTAAAATACATAAGCTGTATTTGAAAAGATATGACTAAAAAATTAGAAAATAAAAAATTAAATAAAAAATTAAAAATTTTTAAAAAAAACCTTTTATTTAAAATTACAAAAGTGCACTAAAAAGTAGAAAATAATTTTAATAAAAGCAAACAAAGCTTCGTGAAAACATCAATATAAAAGCGTGGGGTTATGAATTTTGTACACCAATAGTTAGCCTGCTTATCCACCTATAAGCAGCCCCAAGCTTTTATATTGATGTTTTCACGAAGCTTTGTTTGCTTTTATTAAAATTATTTTCTACTTTTTAGTGCACTTTTGTAATTTTAAATAAAAGGTTTTTTTTAAAAATTTTTAATTTTTTATTTAATTTTTTTAAGAATTAAACTCATACATTCCGAAATAGATTACCCTGGCTGTGCGGCCTAAAGGCCGCACTGCAATATGGAAGGTCTGTACCACAAGCGTAAGTTCCCTCTGCTTTTTTGCTAGCTATAACGGGGTGTGTCAAATTATTATAATCTCAGTTTATGGTCCCAGGACTGCAAAATGTTCAAATAAACAGAAGTTAAAACATTATGCAATCTTTGTAAAATCGTGTGGGGTCCAAGGGACCCTTATAATAATCATTATATAATAATCATAATACAAATAATATAATTAATTAAATTTATGGTTTTATTATCAATGTAATTAAATATGTTTATATATTTAAAAGGTTAATAAAATTAAATCATGCTTAATATGTAATACCTTGGTCATCATATTTTGACATGATAAGCATATAGAGCTCTATCCAGGGAGCAACTTTACTTTTTGAATTTTTGAAAACAAAATTAAAATAAATATTAAACTAATTAAAATAAATATTTTTTCGTTATTTCAGGTTATAAATGACCCCGTTACGTATCTGTTTTGAGCCCTATAAAAGGGGTCTTTTCTCAAAAGGTCACCTCAAGGGGGACCAACACGACCATAAAACTAAGTTTTATAAGGTCCTAGGACCTATAAAACTTAACTTTATAAGGTCCTAGGACTTATAAAAACAGTCCTTGTTGAGATACCTGCCCGAACGATTCATCCGTTCGGGTGAACTCCTGTTTTTCGCTTATGTTGTCAATAACTTGACTAACAACTTGCGATCTTCACGCCATCTATCGATAGTTATTTCAGAGCAATTCACCCGTCGATAAACACACGTTTATCGATATGTTGTTAATAACTTGACAAGCAACTTGCGATCTTCACGCCATCTACCGATAGTTATATCAGAGCAAACAAATCGTGAATTTTGTGGGATATTATCCCCAAAATAACGAAATTACGACACCTTTAATTAAAAAATTGGCAATTAAATTAAGTGCTACTTTATATTTATTTACAAAATCATAGATTTAGATAAAATCCGACAAAATTCGAGATTTTATTGCAATAATTGCAAAAAAATTAAATTAAGTGTTACTTTATATTTATTTACAAAATCATAGATTTAGATAAAATCCGACAAAATTCGAGATTTTTTTGCAATAATTGCATAACGTGACCATCCGTCCGCAATACGATGGACCGTCCGTTATTTCAACATGCTGTCCGTCAGACCAAATTGTCCGTCGTTCGGAAATTTCAAAAGAAAATCAACCTTTTTCGCTCCAAAGAGACAAACATTGATCAACGACTTGCAAGTTTCACGCCATCTATCGATTGTTATTTTAGAGCTATTATATAAAATCGCGAATTTTGTAGGATATTTTTCCTGAAATAACGAAAAATTGTTCATATCACTCGGGCGATAAGGGTTTTCATCCTTCGGTCGATTATTCACTCGCCGCTGCGCGGCTCGTTTCATAAACTTTCGCCCGGCGGATGAAAAGATCCCCTTTATCGCCCTTGTGATATAAACTACTATTAATTTCTGTTACTTAATAACTTTAATTAAGTATAAATCCATTTCCAAGTCCTACAATTCACAAAATTTGAGGGAAAGAATTTAACAAAATTTGAAAACTGTAAAGTGTAAAGCAAAATAAAAATATTATTTTTGTTAAATCTGCTTTTTTATTGCAGTATATGGGATTTTTATTTGTTGGAATTGGTTGTGATGATATTACTTCGATGAAACGATTTCTTAGCGTTTGTGTGACACTTGTGAGGTATACCTGCGGACCCAACGTACTACTGTGAGTAAAATTCTTTTTAAAGAGAAATTTCTTAGCAAATCCAACGTTTTAGATTAAAAAGTAATTCTCAAATATGCCAAACTGTAACACACTTGATCGACAGTTGGATTTACTTACATCACACAGAACAATCAATTTTGGTGGAAGCGATCGAGCAGTTAATAGTAAACGCTGATTTGAGCTCTACAGCATTACAGGCCTTGAAGGAAGCTGTAGATAAGTTACAATCAGTTGGAAGTTTTTCCAAAGTCCACGCTTTAGTATTTGTTCAAAATAAATTTCTCGCTCTATATTCTAGGTAAGGAATCATGAGGAAACATTTTAACCTTTCTGACCCTAAAAGGTTAAAATTTTTCTAAATTATTTAGATTATCACTCGAATTTTTGTTATTTAGATGCTCCAATTAGTACATTGATAAGAATTTTGTTGTTTTTAAAAAAGCGCCGCGCGTGATTAGGCATTTCATAACTGAGATAACAGTCAGTGGGAGGTTCCTAAAGTTGTAACTTTTTGAATATATTTTTTTTAGTCGAAACGCTACTTCTTTATCACCTTCAGACATGCTGTTCTTAATTTTACTCTCCAATGTGAATAATTTAAAAAATACCCAAGACAAAAATGACCTGGAATTTGAGAGCGACGACGAATTCTACAGTCCGTTGACGAGTCCCATATCAACTTGTAAATTTCACGATTCAATTGCACACAGAGATATTATACAAGCGAGCAGCTATCAGGTTTTATTTGCCGGAAGCGATTTCACACCAAAATGTATACCCCACGTTGTTCATGTCAGTCAATTAACTCAGGGTGTCGACTTGCTACTCATACTAGAAACTGGAAACATTCAAGTTTCTTCTGGTTTGTACGACACTTTCTACTACTTAAACGCCATACAAACGGTACAAATGCAACAAGACAATGAAACTTTAAAACCAGCATTTGAAAATTTAGACACTGCCATGAAGAAGTTAACAGATGGATTAAAGCGAGCTAAAAATAGTCTATTAGATTTAACTCACAAGCAGCTAATCAAACACTGGGATGGTATGAGAAAGAAATATCTGGATTTTATTAAAAATGGTTCTGCCGAATCGCTTATTAGGGCTGAATCATTGACGATGGGGTTCTTGGATACGCTAAAAGAGTTATTGCATTTAACTGCCTGTGATAACTCTATTTTAAATTCCAGTCAAATTTATGTGAACGACATCACCAGGATGGTTGGCAACCGATTGAAGAATTTTAACGAATTTTTTAAAGCAAAGGCGCTCATGAATTTTTCACTTGGATCATATCCTTTACTGCAAACTAAAATTAAGTTATTTTTTTGAAACGGCAAGAAAAACGGGGATTATAATGTATGTTATATGATCTTGAAGTTTTTTGTTGTTGTTTTAAGAGGAGCATTTTTTTCAGGCCCCTTTTAATTTAATCAACAGATGGCGCCTACTTAAATATTTTTATAAAATAAGAGGAGGCTTTTGTATTTAAAATATAGCAAATTCGTTGAGATAACACTATTCTATAAACAATATTCTTGGTCTTAAGCTATTTTGGGTTCGTAATATTTATTTATAAAAACACAATTCATAATTAAAGTTTAATTATCTTTTTTTGTAAGTGAGTGTGTTTTGACATACTCAATACGAACTCAAAATAGCTTAAGATCAAGAATATTGTTTATAGAATAGTATTATCTCAACGAATTTGCTATATTTTAAATATAGCAAATTCCTCTTATTTTATAAAAATATTTAAGTAGGCGCCATCTGTTGATTAAATTAAAACGGTCCTGAAAAAAATGCCCCTCTTAAGCTGTAAATTCAAGTTGAAATTGCATATAATCTGTTGTTTGACTTGAAAAGGTAGAAAAACTTTAAATTCTGAGGTTGAAACAACAGATTTTGTGTAATTTTGTGCTTAAAGTGTGGGAGATTACCCTTTAGAAAATTAATTGTTTTTTTAATTTTTACTAAGGGCCCTTCTCTGGTAGTATCAGGTTAGTTTGCTCAAAATTTCTTTTGTGAAAACTACAGACAGTGTTGAATTCGGACGTGTTTTCATCAAACTGTAAAACGAAATTGATGGATTTCTTATAAAATAGAAACTAAGATACGGGGATTCTCAAACTATTAATGTAATAAAATATTAGTTAACACTGGATAACGACTTTTTACAGTTGTGAAAGAATGTCCTTTCAGTTACTGTGAATTCAACACTGAATTGAGAATTATTTTTATTGTACAGGGTAATTATAGTTATAAAGTCGTTAACAAAGTTTGTAAATAATGGTGGCGTGGCGCAGGTCATGGGCCCACAGATTTGAGTCGCAAAAAACATGGAGAGTACTTTTAAAATTAAATAAGTATAAAACCAGGGGGGGGGTCTGGTGGGTAAGTGACAAAGCTGATGTTTTCCCAAGAATTAAATTTGTGTCTTTATCAAATTTGATAAGTTATCTTGTTGCTTTCTAAGCAATAAAAAATTTGTTTAAAATATTTGGAACTTGATAAATATTTAATTTATTAACTGTGCAAAATAGTAAAAAAAAGTCTGAACGAATTGGGGGTAGTTTTTGAGAGATTTAAATTGTAACATTTTGTCTAAAAGTAATATTTTAAGTTTTAAATCATTTTATAGTCCTTTTTTACACACAAAAAATGAAACTAAATTATTTACTTGAAAAGTAACCTATATAAACACGAAATGCAGCAGATTTATCATAATATTATTTTCAATTTCATAATTGTTTATGCTAAGGGGAAGGCTACAGCTACTTATTGTAGGGTGCTGGGGGGGGGGGTTGTCCTCCAGGACAGCAGAAGCAGCACAATTAACTTGCATATACCGAAATCGATTGAATAAGTTGTGCGGCAAGCATGGACAGATCTATACCATTGCCGATTTTAATTGAGAACTTTTGATCTTAAACTTTCTCTACTTGTAGATTTTCTTGTTATTTACAGAAAAAAGTTATTAACCCTCCTCAAGTGCCATAATCTTGTACTGATTTGATTTCTCTATCAAATTTGATAATTGTAATTTTTGAGGGGGTCAAAACAGCAAAAATTTTGTTTAAAAAATTTTAAACTTGGTAAATATTAGTGTTAAATTAACAACACTGCAATAATAGTAAAAAAATTCTAAACAAAAAGAGGTGCATTTTGAAAGGGGGGTGGGGGGTTAAAACAGTCAGAAGTTTGTTTAAAATTTCGTAAATTTGTTATTGTTTTTAAACTTCTAAATACCGCAAAAATAGTGAAGAAATTGTAAGCGTTTAGGGATTGGCTTTGAGGCGATCAGCAACAAAAATTTTGTTTAAAATTTTTGAAACTTGGTAAATTACTGTTATACTTGCGAACATTGCAAAAATGATGAAAAAATTGTAAACGAAAAGGGGGTGATGTTTGATGGGAGGCGGATAAAATAAGAAAATATTTGTTTAAAATTTTGTAAATATATTAATTACCTACTATTAAACTTGCGAATACTATAAAAATGGTAAAAAAATTCTAAACATTTAGGGGGTGGCTTTTGAGGGATTTAAATTGTAACATTTTTTTGTCTAAAATTTTTAAATCTACGAATAGTGAAGAAATTCTAATCGTAAAGGGGTGATTTTTGAGGGTGGGCAGCAATAAAAATTTTATTTCTCAAATCCTAATATTTCCTGAGGTTTTGAAAAAACTTGACAAGAACAGTGGCGGATTTTTAGCACTTGAGACGACCTAAAGCGCAATTCAAGTTTGATGCCCCTTTCTATATATTTTCACTACCCCTACAGCAGCGATTTCCAAACGGGAGGCGTAAAAAGAGATGCGAAATTTTGTTGTCGAAGTAAAAGTTTTTATTTTATTTATTGTATTCATGCATTTTTTACCATTTAAAAATATGGATATTATTTTATGAAAAAAGGAGGGAGGCACTAAAATTAAATTTTTTTAATTTTCAATGTTATTTCTCTGTCACGGGATTTTAATAATTAAATAAAATAATTTTTTTATGTTGAAAGCTGAACTCTCTGAGAAATAATAGGATTTAAGACCTGAAATTTTGAGGAATTTATTTTCATTGTATTTTTTCTTTTTTTGATCAGTTTTGCAGCAGTAGATCTACATACATTAACATTTTTGTAGAAATGTAAATATATGGGCAAGGTGCTGGTTTATAACTTAACTAACACTTGAATAAAATTTGAAATACTACAGAAGTTCAGTGGTGGATTAAACATTATTTATAGTCTCTAAAATTTAAAATTTCCACTACGTTGTACAGAAAAACTGGAAAAAGTCTGGAGGCCTTTAATTGGAAGGCCACAACAATTTTATTGGTTTTTGTACAAAATGTTGTTATTTGGACCTCATCAGTTTAATTCATTTTCATTATACATATAATCCTTGAAAAGGATTTTGATTTATTTAAAAAATTTAAAGCTAATTTTGTTTATTTTTACGCGTATGAATGGATTAACGACATTCTTGATTTCCATGAAAGTTATTTTTTAATAAATCCTGAACATTTCTTCCTATGATTGCTCTGTACACATAAAAGTAGAACTTATATTTCTTTTTAAATTTGCTTACTAACATTTAAAAGTGGTGTGGGTTTGTCCTTAATTACCATGATACTAGAGATTCCCTAACCATCAATAAGTATCTTGAAGAGTTTCCTGGTTTGGTTCATTTTTTGTACGTTGATCGTACCAGCCATCGAGTTACAACACCAACATTGGATTTTACATCATCAGAAACTCTCAATCTCACCAAGAAAAAGGTTAGAGCAGAATCCTAATTATTTGGCCACCCTGCAAATTGTTTTTCAAACTTAACAGATATGGTCAATGATCCACTTTTCAAGAAACCATCTACAAGAGGGTCATTTATCATTTATGTGGAAGGACACAACGTTTAATTACGCCTACTTTTTATGGTTCGAGGACAATTCAGGTGCTCCTATAAAGCCAATTGTTTTTCCTACAAATGCTCCAAAAGTGTTACCACAACCTGGCATTTTGTGTCGAGATTTTTATCAGTAAGTTCGTTAATCGCATTTTCACAAATCTAATTTACCTAAAAATTATAGAAAATTGAAAGAAATTTGTTTTCCGAAAATGTCACCAACCAAAGTGAGATGTTACGAGTTATTTTGCATTCATTTGGGTCTTGCAACGTTTGCTTGTGTGTTGGAGCAAACCAGACGTTTGGCTGCTACAGTTTGGGAATTAAAAGGACATCCCAATCATCCTATAGATTTACTGTAAATTTATTTTTATACAAATTTCTTTTCCATTCCTATTTTGCATTTGAAATGTATTTAACCACGATGTACGTATTGTAAAATGTGCCAACAGTATTTAACCGCTTAAAATGTTATTGACTAATTTTTATTTCTCTTTGTTTCTTTGAGTTTTTTTTTAAATGCTTCGATTATTATTTGGTAGTATTAAAGAAATATATTATTTTATATGATGTGCCACTTATTAAATGTAGAAGTATTATAATCATTGTGATCACGTGTTTATGGATGTGCCAAAGGTTTTTTGTTGTTGAAATTTTATTATCACTCAATAAAGAATTATTACCTTGAACTTGAAGTTAATTAATATTTTCATCAGTTTCCTTGATATTTTAAGCGTCACTGATTACTTTTAAAAAAGTAATTGATTATTGTGTTAAGTACATAACAAATTTTAAAATTATTGCTCATGTGGAAGTGCTTAAAAATCGATTAAAACTACAAAACATGTAGTCCCCCTTGACTATATTTCCTGGAAATTATACTAGGGAACTTAGATATAAAAGCAGGAGTTCCTAATTCAATACAAAAATATTCGTTAATTTTTAATGCCATAAGCCGTAAAATACACAAAATCTTAAAGATCTCAATGTTGTGCCAACGAATTTGAAAAATGACATTTGGAGGGCCACTGACACGATATTCCATTTTTGTTCCAATGTGAACGAGGATGCATGTTAGAAAATCAAGGCGTAGCCGAGGCAAGAATATTTTTTTAAATTTTATATTTATGAGTAAATAGTATATGTGAAAACGAAATTTTATTAAATACATTAAACAGATACCATATAAACAAGTTACAATTTTATCTTAAATTAATCAACATACAAGAAAATGATCTTTTTGAAGATATCAGAATAACTGATTACATTTTAATCTAAATTGCCTGCATATAAACGTTTCTCTTGAAGTGCAGCGATATAAAGAGAGTGGTGTTTAACCCCTGGAATCAGTACTGGACCTCTTAACTCTTCTAACGCTTCTAACTCTTCCAACGCTTCTAACTCTTCTAACGCTTCTAACTCTTCAACTCCATCCCGGAAGTTAGTAATACTTTTGAAATTTATTAAATCTATATTGCTTATTTTCTCGGCGAAATCATCAGATACAGCTTTCCAATGCGTTTTGAAATCTTTATGTTGAAATGCTTTGGGCAAATCTGTTAACCCTTCTGTAATTTTCTTATTAAAACATTCTACTTCTTCAAAATCGTTTTCAATGTTTAAGTGAAAAAATTTTACATTATTCCAGCAAATATTTTGAGCAGGATTCTTATAAGGTTCGATTACGCAACAAATAAAAGCTGGAACTGGCAAACGACTCATTTTACCCATGCTTTTTAAATTTTTATGAATCAATTTTTCATCGAGTGTTAGTTTCGTTGAAGCTGTTGAATTTGTAGTAGTCAGTGTTCTGAGAGTAAACCAACCGACAATATTATCATCTAAAGAAATTTCGTTATAATTGTCGATGTAATTATAAAATTTTTTATCGGGGATTTGAATAAACTTTTCAATTGTTACCCCATATACTTGTTTAACACCCACACCTGAATAATCAGGGTTTTCTGTAGCAAAAATTTTGCCCACCAAAAATCCAGCCTAAATAAAATAAGTCAAAGTTACAGGTGTAAGTATTGTAGTAAAAAATAAAAAATACATACTTTTTCTATGAAGGAGTGATCACGGAACAGATATGTCAATATTTCATCGAAAGTACGAACAACAACATCAACTTTTGTTACTGGTATACGATCGGAATTCATTTTACAAAATTAATTTTTAAATTGGCACAAAACGGAGACAGATATGCTGATTTTAAACGCAAACACTGTTCGAACTTGTACTAAAAATGCGGAATAAGGTTCTGTTATCAAACACATGAAAATGCGGTTTTGATTTTAAAGTTCACGTGGTTAATATTTATTTACAAAATTGCGCAAAATAATTTTAAAATTGCTTAAATATTGGACATTATGTCGTTTTCAATGTCTGAAATAACTCATTTAGAAGTACCTACCCAAAAATTGAAACCATGCTCATTGAATTAGTTGATACGTTTCATCACTCATCCAGG
Organism: Rhagonycha fulva; assembly: GCA_905340355.1. Taxonomy (NCBI): domain Eukaryota; kingdom Metazoa; phylum Arthropoda; class Insecta; order Coleoptera; family Cantharidae; genus Rhagonycha; species Rhagonycha fulva. The sequence continues at coordinate 47,133,956 of HG996556.1, forward strand.
TTATACCTTATTTACGCAGTTTCTTGTTTCTTTGTTGTTTTAAAAGTTGGCACAGAGGACCTACAGTTTAATGCAGGCAAAAATGTAGAATTTTTAAAGGTAAAACTGTCTTAAAATAACGTTACACAGATATCTCGGGAGGTTGGGGGATTACTCTCGTGTATTCATGATTTGAGCCTCCCCCCTTCCCTATCCAAACGTAAAAAATTTATATGTAGAGGAAAATATAAAATGCTAGTTTTTGTTCATGAAGGTTGAAAGATGAACGACTATTTTGGAGCGTCAGGGCAAAAGCCCATACCTCTTTCTTTTATAGGGCGGAGCGGACTTTGAATGTTTATTGAGGGAGGCCGCAGGCCTTGATGATTAGCCCGAGTTTTTTAAAACTTTTTTTTTTCTTGATATCCCTTATATAATAAGTCGTCTTATTGCTTTCTTACAGCTGAGGGTATTGAAATACCTTCAGACTTACCCCCCCCCCGTTTTTTTACATTTTAACCATACACCTTTACATCCATGGATTTGTATTATTGTAAAATTTTTATTGCTCTAGTTGCCGCCTTCATCGGTACTGGTGCATTTTAAAGCATTATTGGAGTCTGCTAATCTGTTCAAAAGCCTTCGTTTCAGGTTTTTTCAGTGCTTCTCATTATGGGTTCATTTTATGAAGTGCCCTAGTTTGGACTAAATTTTTTTTTTATAAATTTAGCACTTTTTTGGTAATTACCGCTTTTCTAAAGCACCCTTATCCGATAATTAGCGGAAATTACCTAAAAAAAGGGTGGGTTTATAAAATTTTCTCAGTCCAAATCGTCCTATTTGCCCTTTTGTTGAAGTTGCAACTCTTGATGGATGAGATCATGTTGAACCTTCACCCGTTAAAGAAAGCGTGAAGGATATGGACGATTTTTTTGTTTACTTGTAACCATGGTTATCTGAGTTTTTCTGGGATCAAATGGAGTCTCATTGGTTCCATTCCTTGACAAATGCTCACTTTTGTCATAAATTTCATCTTAATTCTTAGCATAACTCTCCTTGATTATGTTTTTAAAATAATCTTGTCGAATAGTGGAATAGTTGGATCGTCCCATTACATTTTTTGTCTCCCTTTGGTCTTTCATTAGCTCTGTTCTTTCAGCAGTTTGAAACCGTTTGCAACTATCAGACGCATGTGTAATTTTAAATTCACGATATGACACCATCTGCTATACGAAGGACTCTAAAACGGAGTAGGACTAAACTTGGTTAAATGGCAATAATTCCATTGTGGTTTTGGAAACTCTAATCTATTTTAAAAGACTGTCAACAGATGGCGACAAAATATTTCTTAACAGTAAAGCAATTTATTGATAAGGTTTTTCCAACTTGCTTGTTGCAGGGCGCAACTTCTTCATCCTTTATGCTCCTCAGGACGCGTCATGCGGATCCTTAAATTTCTTTTTTTTAATTGTCCAAAATTTAAAATAAACTTTAGTTTCACAAAACTTCGGCTATAGACAACAAAAAAAAAGTAAAAATTTGGTGAATTTTAGGATAAAAAAAATAGTGAAGTAAGATGATTTTTGCGAAATAAGGAACAAGGTCAAAATTTTGTTATAATATTTGTGTGCTAATTAATTTACGATGGGTATAATAAATTCAAGTACAAATTTGGTATCTAAATTATGCTTTAATACGTTAATTGCAGCAAATGGCCAATTGTATTTATTTTCAGATCTGCGCCAATTCGCGTCTATAGACGCACCTTTTTCAGTCGCTGTTAGGTAATCTAACGTTATTTACAAACCAAAGATTCATTTAATGATAATTTAATCTTTTGTGATGACATTTTCAAATGAACCATAAAATAAAATATTAATAGTGAAGGATTTATCAGATTAGTATTCAAAGATCAGTGAATTAATTTACTACTAAATAAGCGCTCGTTTGGTAAAATCTAAAAAATGGGAATTATTGAACAACAACCCGAAGAATGGGTGAGTTTTTTTTAGTTAAAATTTTAATCGCAGCGTTTCGTAATTTAACCACATTTTCATACAATTTTTTATTGCAATTTTATAAAATCGGTTGTGGATTGTGATATAAGTATGACGCTTGAACGCTATTTTTATTCTCTGTAACATTTAGCATAATAGTTTTGCCAAAGTTGAAGTGTAGTCTCTTAAAAATAGAAATGCAAAATTCCTTATTGCGCTACAAACTGCACTTTCCAAAAGTTCAGTGTACGACGTAAAAACAATGAGACGTAGATAATAAATTTGAATTGTTCAAGCCATTCTGCTCCAAATTCAAACTTTTTTTTAAATATAATAAACTAAAATTAGAACGTAGTTCTCGAGAAATAGGTTAAATAAGAAATGTAGATAATGTGAAAGTTAATATTTTAAAGTACACGACCTTTTAGATATATCGAACTTGAACGGGGCTGCGTGGACCAATTAAAGAGATAAACATGGGATTATGTAATATCACAATAATATCGAACTTTTCTTATTATACGAAATGAATCGTTATAGTATTTTTCGGGAGTAAATTTTTTTAAATCATTCTGTATATTACACGATCAAGTTTTTGAGCTCCGAGTAACACGCGTTGTTCTGCGGTATTTTCAAACCGTTTGCAGATGGAATCACAATATAACTATCCACCTACGTTGAACAAGGTTGAAATAACCCGTAAATAATTCCTTTGAACATTAAAATTAAAAGGTTTTTTTTATTTTTTATTACAAATTGAAAAATATTTGAACTTTCAAATTAAAATTATTTCAAAAAATGTTTTGGACCTAAATTATGTTGTGGTCACGTCATTTCGGACTTGTCAAAATTAAAAATTCAAAATTTAATGTCAAATTTTTATAAAACGTACAAAAAACGAAAATCATCCAATTAGTGTTTCATTTTTAAACTGGAAAGTGTAAACTCAAGATTAAATGAGAAGATGCTACTGCAAACAACCCAAAGCTGGCTATATACCACGAACTGAACCCACCTGTAAAAAGGTAATTTTCAAAATTCAGTAGTACCTAACTCAAAACTTAAAATTTTACTTATTAAATAAAAATTAGGTCCCTCACAGTGCCGGATTAGCCATATAAAGAAGTAGCAAAAATGCTACGAAACTTGCGTTTCTCGGGGCCACACGCCCAGCAGGAAATAAGTATTATTCTTAATTAGCAAAGGGTAATAAAAGGTCAATGAAAGCAAGGTGGAACTCGAATGACCGCAGTTCTAAGGTTCTTTATTTATATAAATGATAAACTTAAATTAAGCTAATAGTAGGTCTTAAATTTGAAACATGCAGACGGACGAACACGGGACCAGAATATATACAACATGCTTGAAGCCTAAAACGGAGAGGCCCTTTGATATTATTTACTACAAGCCCCGCACTGGCTTAATCCGGCACTGGTCCTTCATTATTAGTTGTATTAGCATTTATTGTAATTCTATGTCATGATTCATGATACTACTTATATTTATTTAAAATGTTGGTTCTTGTCTTCCTATTAGTGTTACACTATTAAACTTCAAAAATGAGAATACAAATGATTAAAAAGGTTACCGTCGAGGATACACCGCCCTAGAATATAATAGAATGCGACAATTGGAAGGTCTAATGTTTTTGAAACTTGGAGTTAAATATAGTATTAAAGAAAAATCGGTTGTGTTCTGTAACAATGTAACAATTTTGTGTTTTATATTACCATCATACACCTTATCCGTTATGCGTCAACCATTGACGCGCATAAATGGATTAACGAGATCAGACTCAACTGACCACAAATTTAGTTTAAAAGAGCACAGTTTAACAAGTAACGTACGGTCTGAGAGGTTTGAATACGTAAGAGCTTAGATTATTTGTTATTTTGACGTGAATATGTCTGTAAAATCGGTAACATGTTCCAAAAAAAGAATGTAATAAAAACCGCTGACGAGATGTAACTGTATATGTTCAAAAAAATTGAAGAAATTAATCATTTTATGAGATCATACAATTACCGATGTTAAATGTAAGGCTCTCCAAACGAATTTACAAACCGGAATCCTATCAAAAAAAAATTATTATCTAATTAGTGACGGGCATGAATCGATTAACGAGATTGTTTTTTAAATTTAATATCAAAGTTTAGATGCTGTGTTAGCTAGAGAGCAAAATTTACAGATTTTTTTTATTAAGTAGAGATAGAGGTTATGTGCTGGCTACATCAGATTTTTTTATGTAGGTTTTCTTGTTTCTTCTATTTTCAAATATTCTTTTTCTTTTATCTTTCTTGCTTTGATTCCGTCAGGTCTGACATCTTGTTCGTCATCCGTGTTTTGTTTTTATTTCATTTGTTTGCTTTTAGCTTCAAAGCTCTCTTATCATAAAGGGTAGCTAGTCTTAACTGTGGATGCTAAAGACTCTGAAAATCCGAATTAACTCCCTCATTTTTAACGTGGGAAACCTTAAGTTTGTTTTTGAATATCCGGTTGTTAATATGCAGAATTACTTTAATTAGCACCCCGTAACTTAAGATAGCTAAGGCCAGGCCCGTAGCCAAAGGGAGCACCTGAAGGCACGGTGCATCCTCACTCAAATGTTAAAAAATTTTTTTTTAAAGTAAAAGAAAATTTGTTTATAATAGTTATGTTCTTTCAGCAATTTGAAACCGTTTGTAACTGTCAGACGCATGCGCAGTTTCAAATTTAAGGCATAATTTTTAATCTGCGCATGCTCCTGGCTGTTTCAAATTCTTAAAACTGCTTGAAGAAACAGACCTAATAATAAAAATTCGCGGAAGTGGAACTACCGAAAATTTTACTTTTTACAAGTGCCCCCTCCCCTCCCAAAATTAAATCCTAGCTACGGGCCTAGGCTAAGGCAAAATATGGCTTGGGCGCTAATCTGTAAACAAAACACAAAAGAAAATAAGTAGGTGGTTTTGTTCAGCAAACAAAAAATGTAGAGTAGACCCTTGAAGATGCCATTCTATAACAAAAATATTATATTATAAATATGAAGACTTTGTTTTATATAGGATTTCAATCATTTTGAAAACTAAAAAAGTCAGGAAATTAGGAAATTTACTAATTTTAAAACTTGAACCAGGAAATTTTCTTGAAACTTAAAAAATGTAATAAAAATAATTATATTCTTCTTTGGAAGTTATTGCAATTTATTTGTTTCTAAAATATTATGTTCAAACTTTTTTTTTAGTATTTACTTAACTTTTGGTTTTAAGAGCAGAATCTCCTGCTTACTGAAAAATTTGTGTTTTATGTCATTTATTTCCAAGACGTTACAAAAATTTAAATAATTGCTAGCATTACACAATTTTTCAACACTTATCTATGTAAACACGCTAAAAGAAATTAATTTATTTATTAGAATGCCTCGTTATTGGAAAATTAGAATGTGGAAATTCTCCCCCCCCCTTCATCAATCTCAGTTTTTGAATTACAAGATGTTCAAATAGGTAAATCAGTTTAATTTAGCGTGTTGATATAAAAAAGTGTTGAAAGATTGTGTAATGCCAGAAATTATTTAAATTTTTGTAACGTCCTGTAAATAAATTACAATAAAACACAAATTATTTAATGTAGCACTGGATAAACTTTTTCGTTATTTCAGGTTATAAATGACCTCTTTATGTATCTGTTTTGAGACCTATAAAGGGGGTCTTTTCTCAAAAGGTCACCTCAAGGGGGACCAACCCGACCATAAAACTAACTTTTATAATGTCCTAGGACCTATAAAACTTAGGTTAGAACACCTTTCACTTTGAATATTCAATATCGAATGGTAGAAGAAAACTATTTATTATTTACATTAGAAAATTAAACTGAATACTTCTTTTAAACCGTGATAAAATAAAATAATCAGTGTAAAACAGTTTATAATTATATAAACAAAATTTGAAATATAAATTAATGTTTAGGAAATTCCCCTTCTTAACAACTGTAACAGAAACACGAAGATATTTCAATTTGATTTGACGATACAAATTTTATTTATAATTATTTTCGATTATTTTTAACAGTATAATTATTTTTAATTAAATATAATTCGATATAATTAAACAAAATTATATAAAATTACATAAAATTATTTTCTATTTGTATTATTACAGCTTATTCATAAATTTTAAAATGAATTGAAATCATAATAATTATAGATTTTTTTAAGTGACAAGGCTTTCGTCTAAAATCAACTTTTTTTTCGAAAAATTTTAACTTTTCAGCAAAGAAAAACCTTATCAACCTTATCAAGTACAAAATATCTTATCGTATAAAATTCGCAAGGTTATAAAACGCTCGGCTTTTCTTATCTCAGAACATAGTAGTTTACTCGTAAAATTTTAAATAAACGATTCACTTTCGTAATGAATTTATTAACAAATAAAAATTTTATTGAACGAAGTAAATCGACCTACAACAACGTTGCACGCTGTCGTGTGATACACCCCCGCTATTCGCTTTCGCTACGTCATAGTTATCGATTTGGAGGTGTGGTGGTGCAAGCCCCCACTTTGAAGGTGACCTCCCGTCCTCCTAGAGTAAATTGTGCAGACGTCGTGAAAATTTTCGTGAGGTGTGTGTATAATCAAACATGGTGCAAGCACCTAAAATTGGAGTTAATCATCTACCAACTGACGAAGTAAGCCTTATTAATTTTACTTTCTACAACATTTTTTAAATTTTTAAACAAAACATTGATTCAAAATGGAAATAAACTTCAAAACAATCGGATTTATTTTTTTATTTACTTATACTTTTCTTTTCTACGTTTGTTCAGAAATAAAAAATATTTCTTTTTTATTGTAATGTCCAATGTGGGGTGATATATAAACTCGAAATTAAGTGGGTCTGTGGGGAAGGCGAGTATTGATTTCTTTCTCTGTACAACTTGACGTCTACAATTTCTATCATTAATCACGTTGTGGTTTCTGAAATCCAAAAAAAAGTATAACTTGCCGTAGAGCAGAACGAAATTTTTTCGTTGGCGATCCATTTTCCATCTTCGGGCGAGTTTTTAGAAAATTGAAGATGATTTCATTGTTCATGAAGGCGCATTTTAAGGCGCTATCGATTTTTAGGACAAAAGTTTGTCGATCAAAATTGCCAAAATTTTTCTCTAAGGTCCCAAAAAAACCGTGTCGGAAAGGACAATTTTCCTCTTTCAAGTTCGAAAAATTTAGGTGACTAGAGACTTTAATTTCGCTTTCCCGATGTGCATTTTCTAGTTTCAAAATAGCAATCCATATTCAATAAGTGTTTTTCCCGGTATTAGATTACTTTTTATTCAATGACGCTTTATGACATAACTTGCATTTTTATTTATTTTCCGTTCCAAGTCCAAGGTTTAAAAATTTTCGTTATACGCATCACAGGTATATTTTATCTATTTCATAGAAAAAGTTTGCATAATATTTCTGGTTAGGTTTGTTGAACCTATCAGACCGTGTTGATAGCCATAACACAGAAACACGTCATTGAAAAATGAAAACACTTTATTTTATTGTTTGAATTTTCTTCCATCGTCACGTGAGCACGTACAAAATATTGACGTATAGTGCGCGATGGTTCATTACAAGTGATCAAATACTTGGAGTTTATCACCTTTATTATTTATAGAAACAATTTATAAGCTCTTCGTAAATAACAGATTCGATTTTTTATTGGACATTGTCACTTTTCACCGGAAGGTCAGCTGACGAGCGACTTTAAGCAATAAACGCTCAAACGTTCAGCGGTTTACGAGAGGGGTCAGAAGGACCTTCAATCAAAATTGTATTGGTGAAAATGTAAATAAAAACAAATTAACATTTCATATTTTTCTTCTTGTTAATTTTGAGGGGGGTGGGAGCGCTCAAAAACATCGGTTGTCTCGGGTCACCTGGACCTTGGTCATACATAAATGGTTTACCCGTTTTGACGGTCAATCATTTAATTTAATAATTAAAATATCCAAAATAAATAAAAACTTTAAATTTAAAAATTTCGAGTTAATTTAACACAACAAAAATCAAGATGAGCTTTATCTAATATATTTAGCCCGTTTGTTTTAACGACTCATTAAAAGTTTTATGAAATCGGGGGTTGATGTGTATGTTAAAGTAATTCAACTAATACAATAACATCTGGCACTTAAATATTACTGGTAGAATAAATCAAATACAAAGTGCGCCATTTTTTATAGAGCTGGTTTATTTTCAGCCAAAACATTAAATTATAAGTGATGACTAATAATAACTTTAATTCAAAATATTTCAAGTGCATAACATATAAAACGTACGTAAACTTGAACTTTTAAAATAAACTGCACGTTAATCTTTCCTCACTTTCCACACAATGCCAAACTTTGAATCTCAAAGAATAAAAAATTAGATTACTGAGAAATATTTTTTGAAAATCAACTTGGTTCCATTATATAATAAATCTTTTTGGATTGAAATTAAAAAAATACTAACATTTTATTTTTACGGTATTTAGCCCTATTTTGCCCTAATATTGAAATGATTCCCAAAATTTTATGTTTATATTTGTAATTTAGAGCTTTAACGATCATAGTTTCAGTAGAATATTTTTAAAATTCTGGCCTCGTTTATTGTACTATCCCCCAAGATTCATAAGTAAATGAAACCTGTGCATCTGAACAAAAACTTATAATGTAATCCTTACAAGAGAAGTCGTTAAGAACAGGGGCCATTGGCGATTTTTAAAAAATTCAAAATAATTCAGAGAGCTTTCTTTTACCTCACGACGAACCTAGCGTTAGAATTTTGAATTACATCAGCAATTTATATTATCGACAAAAAAAAATAGAATTTTTTTACAAATATTACAATAAACAATAAAATGTTTATGTTGATACTTTTTTCAATCAGTAAAATATTACACCGTTACATAGGCAATAATTTAAAATTGTATTGTAATAATATTGCAACATTTTCGCACGTAACTGTCGAGAGGATAAATAAATTGAAAATTAATATTTGTATATTTTTAAATTATACCGAAACTGAAAATAAAAAATTCAAATATTGATAAAAAGATTATTTAAAATGACCTCTACTAACGGTGTATCCGAATGTTACGTTCACCTTGTCTGTATTAACCGATAAAATTGAATATTTATTGATTTTTTTTGTAGCACCTATGCAATTAAATATTTAAAATTATGCAGCTAAAATATATTATAAAATGTTTATTAATAATAATTGACCTTCACTTTTCAGTTTAATGCTTCGTTTCATTTCTGTATTAGATTGTGAAAAAACTTTTATCAAAGAATAAGCAGATTCTCTTTAAAATTTGTAGTTTCAATTTGAGACAAATGAAGTAAATTAAAAGAAATTTAATAATAAATTATTTCTTTCTGACGTCAATCTACTTTATCTATTTTAAACGAAGTAATTTCAACTCATTTATTTCATCTGAATGCAGTTCGTTTAAATGGTTTTTGGAGGCAAATAAATTTTACCACGTTAAATGGTTCGCATCAGTTGAGGACCCTAATTCACTGGAGGGTCACCCATCCAAGTACATTATTTTTGCTTGACTGGAGTTCTACTCGTTTTATATTATCATACTAGTATTATCAAAGAAATTTAAAATCCGAAAAGAATTCAGTCGTTATAAAATACAATTAATATATAAATCCGACAATTGCGTCAATAAAAATTTATAATACTCTAATTTTATTGTGCATTGTGAAGAAGGTAGTAAAATTTACGAGCATTAAGAAAATATTTAATTTACTTTCATTTTTACGCTGTGCAAACTGTAAAATTTAAAAATGTTTATTATAATTACTGAAAAATAAAAAAAAGAAAAAATTAGAACATAAAATTCAACATAAAAAAAATTGAGGGAACCTTGGTGCTCGTTTTAGTCGTAGGAAAAATATCGTGTGTACTTCGAAAGCAAAGCTGGAAAGCACAAAATAATCACTTTCCTCTCTTAATACGTAACATATTATTTTCAAAATTTCATTGCCAAATTTAATTAATAATCTTTGAAAGGAATCCACCCAACTGAAAATTTTGGTGCAAAACAAATTTTTAAATTGTTTACTTTTAGGTGGATTATTTTGGGGTTTCCTGTCGCAAATCATTATTTTTCCATTAATTTCAGTTTTTATTATATAAATTTGGAAGGTTATTCTGATTATTATCATCCAAGCAACCAAATTTATATTTTAATTCCAAACAACACCATTATAAGTAAATTGCTCTCAAATATTTTTAAAATGATTAAGTTAATTATTTTTTAATATCGCAGAAAATAAATGAGTTCTGTTTTAATTGGAATTGTTTAAATTTGGATTAGTCTTCGACCAAGTTGGTTTGAGGATTTTGAAGCTATTTCTCTCGTATGAAATCCAATAACTGTTGAGGGAATCCCGTGCAGGGTGATTAATATAATATTAGTCCATAAAAATTCCTCACAAAGCCAATTGAAGAAAAAACTTTATATCATGAAAATTGTCCATCCACGAAATTGAAAACGTGAAAAAGTTTCTTCCAGTACCAATAAAATTAATTAATTAATCATAAAGTATAGCACTCGTCTATTACAAATCCAGAAAAATATTGTCATCAAAATGGGAATTCTTTAACCTGTTCATTCTTCACGCACATTCAACATTGGGTAGGGATAACCTACACGTCACTCATTTTATTTAAATCCTTTTTCAACAATCACTAAAATGGATATTTAATTTTTTAACTTTTTTGTTTGCATAAAAAATTGACAAGTAGCAATAATGGGCACCTAAATTGGGCCCCATTTCTGTTACAATTATCCGTATACCTATACAGGTGTAAGGTAGGAATTATTACTTAAATAATACTTTATTATTGAGTTACGTAACATAGCTTTAAAAATGAAATTGTGATAATGATAACAAATTATTGACAATAAATATTGTTATACCTTGGCTTATCGTACGACCAACAATTCATGAACAATTTACTAAGAAAATAATATAATTAGCAAAATTAGTCAAGTCGTGAATTGTAGATTACACTAATCGACCATGATTTTCCTTTTTTTCTAATTACCCCTCATTTTGTGGTTTCAAGTATTGTGACCTGAATTCGATATGGCACTCAGAAAATGTGTGCATTTTTCCAATCATGTACAGAGTATAAACATTTTAAGTGTACTTGATAGCTTTCCTTATTTATCATTTAATTTTGCAATAGTTATGTATTTAATGTTGCAATAATTATTGTTGTAAATGAATTGCATTAATTTTAAGATTAGATTGTAAGTTTTTGAAATTGCCAGACGGGATATTGCAAAATATGAAAATAAAGCAGTACCTAGTATTGCATTTTCCATTTTTTTATTTTACTTTTGGAATGATGAAAAAAGTTCTTCAGGTTCAGCAGAACTCAAAAGGAGTAACAGCAGTGTCGGGTCTAGGACGATAACCGGGAATCGAAGATTTTATATTTATTGAAGAAAACTCAACATAATTTGATAGATAACATTAAAATAAAAAGTTTTAGATATGGAAGAATGTCATTTATCGATTAGTTATGGCTAATAACCAATTTTAAAGTTTGAAATTTTTGTGCAAAATTTGCTTTTATCGGGCTTTCTGTTAACAGTACTCGTGAATGCTTTTTGGACCGTTTTCCATCATTCTTTCTTTCAGAAATTTTTAAAATTGGAATCCCGGTTATTGACCTACTCCCAAAAACGAAGTCCTTGAATCTCTGAATCTATAGTTGAGAAACCTTTCGGAAAATTCTCTTCTTCCTGAAATTTCAGTTTATGTGCTTTAGTCAACATTCTCCAATCAAGTTTTCCATAGCTTTTAATAATAAAACCGCAATCAGAACGCACTTCGAGCGAGACCAAACTTTCCTGTCATTTATGTCATTCGGTTTATTTATTAGAACATAATTAATTTAATCTTCAATATCATCATAAAATTAAGCACCAACAAAATTTGGTAGCATATGAAGTCAATTATGGACTTATTTTCGTATATTTGATCAGCGGATTCTCATAGTATTTTTTGATTTTACGTGACCATCATCAGATTGAAGGTTTACTTAGCAATTCATTAGCAGGGGCCCATATTTTTTATTAAATTTATCCTTAACAGAGGTTACATATTTTAAAAACCAAGGTAGTCATCCTAATAATATAAAATTTAATAATTTTCGAGTTAATTGAACACAATAAATACAGTTATATTATTAGAGTATAAGTACAGCGTCAAAATTTTTAATAACGATTATTATTAAATAATCTGACGATAGTTTCACATTATTAACGGAAAGCTTATAAAATTTAATTTATTTTTATTGTGTTAAATTAACTGGAGATTTTTAAAATTTCATATTATTATTAATTTCACGAGTTAGAAAGTTATAAATATAAATTATATAATGTAATCAGTGAGGGTGAGGAGGGGAGATCTTAAATGTTTTAAATTCACATTACATTACACTATAAAAATGGTTAAATCAGTAAAATAATTTTAAAATTGTTAATTTTGATTAAGATTAGCAATCACATAGATAATTTTTTATTTTACTTTAATTAATTAAGATTTGCAGTTTTCTCCAGTTTGACCCTCTGGAATTTTTTCGTTGGTTTTTTAATAAAATTTGTAATATTTGTATTACAACAAACAATGTAAATTAGTCATTGACAGTAAAAAAATAGTTTATTTTTTGATTGGATGAAAATTCTTTAAATTTTTGATAAGGTTTTTTGTTGAAATGGATTAGTCATTTATGGTGACTTGATAGATCTAGTTTAAAATTTTAAACTGTAGATTAACCAATCACAATAGTCAAAATCCGAGTTTAAACCATAGTTACCGGTTAAACTTGGACTATACAAGTCACCCTTAGTGTTATATGGTCAGATCGCAAAAATAATTTAAAACACAAAATACTAATATAAAGGACATCCACAATTTTTTCCGACTTTTTGATGCCCCCCCCCCCCCCCGTTGTCACAATATAAATGTACTTTTTCCGTTTTTACTATGATCAATCGGAAATAATCAATAGAGTAAAAAAATGCAAGCACAATTTACTTGCATATCCAAACAATGAAAGTTTGATACGGACGTTACATTTGATTAGCCTCCATTTTTTTTATCAATTTATGAAGTTGTTTAATTTTACCATCGACCCACTGTCACTCTCTTCGCATTTTAAACAATAGTTTGGCGTTAAAATTCTTAGATTTTTTAGTTTTAAGCTTTTCTTTGAATGATTTTAGAGATTTCTGTTTTTCTTTTTAATAATTCCGCGGTTGCAGTTTTATAGAAAATCGTTTAGAAATGATTCTTGCTCACAATCGGTGAGTGACTAAACCCATTTAAGTTTTATCATTATCATGCACTTCAGTTAATCACTTGACGTGCAAGTTTTCCTCTTCATGAGTTTGAAAAATCGTACTAAATGGAGACCAAGTTGAGAAATTCTTGTTTGTTATGTATTTGGACATCAATTTTTCGAATAATGAACAAACAAATCCGTTCATTTATTAGGTATAAACAAAAATGAAACCACCCAAAATTTGATACCCCCAATAGAAGCAATCGGAGCCCAATAAGGAAAAAAATCAATAAACCGTAAATAACAGAAGTTGAGGAAAATCCTAGTTTAATGTCCGCCACTCCTCCCATTGTCTCGAAATATCCAATTAGATAAGAACATTTTTTTGTGGTAAACACTAGAAAGATAAATTAAACTTGACTCTTGAAAACATTGTATTCGTACGAAACAAACGAAGTAGGTGATACAAAGTTCGTTTTGGACGGGAAGTTTTTGCATCATGTTGTGTCGTTTTACTATCGTTCCGGCGGGCGTTTTATCTGCGCTCACATGTGAAAATTACGTCATTTTGGAGGCAGCGTGATGACATCGCTTCATTTACATAAACGCGTCTTTAATTAACTTTTAATGAGTCATCGTCATTAAATTTGTTTGAAAATACACATACATACTTTAAAAACATTTTTTACCAAAATACAAAACGATAAGACGGTGATGGGTATTGAACCTGTGCTGAGAAGTTGAGCTAGTAGATGATGGCAACCTTGCCATATGAATATTATGCGGTTAATCTAAAATTAGAATATTTTTTCTTCAGTATCCAATAAAATGGCAATATAACTATCTGCAATGCTAAATTTTACGTTGGCAGAAATGATATCTATAATTATACCGGATTTGATATTCGCCTCATGGCAAAAGAATATTAATTGTATTTTGATAGTATAAAAACGATGAATTTGCTTTAAAACCCAGTTTTCTCTAGTTTATGTTAATTATTATAGTGTCAATGTGCATAAATATTATTAAAATGCATAATGTACATAATAATGGACTATCTATTCCATTGTATTATCATTCCATATGCAAAAAGTATTACGTACTATATACCCATTTGTTTATGGTTTTATCTTATTTATTTCATGGTGATTTTGTGTTACTTCCATTCTATAGCCAATAATTCCAATTTTTGTCAGAAAGCAGTACTCTCGACCAATCAGAAGATAACTAACTGATCACCAGTCAATACCACTGCTTTCTTCAACTACGTAACTATGCAATACTAACAGGTAATCTGAACATTTCAATGTCATCCTACCTAAAAATTCAAGAAACTTTCTAATATTCATACTATGCATATGACATTCTATCGTGTTATCTGGTAGTTGACCTTTATAACGAAACGTCTTGTACCGGCGGTCAAGGTATTTGATATTGCGATGGTTGTCAAAAATTTTGTATGAAAACTAAATTTGGACAAAGTAATCTAAAATCTAGAAATTCCACATTTCGAAGGCCAGCCATACCACACCTTCAGCTCTATCCAATGGTCGATTGAGACGAGGAGGCTCGTCTGGCCCCTCTTGCCCTTTGCTCCCCGCAAAGACCATTCATAAAATAGCGCTGGCGCGCCACGCGAAAGCTACACATTAACGTCAAAGCCACATTTCTCGATGTTTCAGTTGTGTTTCTCAATCGATTTTGGAAACACCGTTCATTAACTTGTGTCGATTTTATTGTGTTCTCCTAAGTGCGTTTTGTTCATAATGGGTTTAAGAAGAAACATTAAAGTTCACGAAGCGGTAAGTTTTTAAATTTGAGCGGCTAAATTCTTCCTTACGGTTGGCTCTTAAATAAGGGTGTGCAAAGCTTCGTCTTTTTCTTGCATCTTCTCTCAATTTTACCTTACTAATTTTTTGCCCACGTGTCGCGCCAATAATACAAAATACGTTATTACTATTTTTTCTAGTAAAAATTTTCACCTCCTACGTCAACGGACAAGCAATGCTAAATATAAATTTTTTTTTGCTTATCAGTTTTTCCTTATCGCTTTTGTCACTTTTTCCTGTCTCATGACCAGGAACAAGAATTCGAATTTTAATTTGAAATTATTTAAATTTTTGACGCACCTCGACAAACAAGAAAATTTATTAAAAATTGCATCAGAATTCATTATGCAGTGGCATAGTTGCGCGAAACCGGGTTTTCAAGTTTTGCGTGCAGGACCGACTCGCGTTTTTTGCCCTTGAAATATTAAAAAAAAATTATTTTATTGTTGTATTATTTCTCATTGTGACTTTCTGTTTTTTCCCTTTTTAATTATACGAAGCCGTATGAATAATAATTACTAGTGATTCAAATTTGTAATTATTTTTTTGCGACTTCCCGTCCTTTATTATGTTTTCATAGTATGAAATCCATTTTCTCATTTAATTTTGAGTTGTCTAATTATAAGTTGGATACATTAACTTTTGAAAGGCATTTGTTGCATTTCCATTCATGGATGACGAAGCAACAGTTAAGAAATTATAATCAGCATAATTTTTCGATTTTGCCTTCATTTCAACGTATTTGGATGAAGAAGTCACGAGTTTTTCATCACCCCCCCCCCAATCTCCAAGCTGAATCACCTAACAATAAATTTGTTCCTAAGATTTCTAAATAATCAAGGAACGATTAATGACAATTACATTATTATAACGTTTTACTGCACGCACGTAAACAAACGAAATGAAAAGTCACAGAAAATTATTTGCATTTATTTTGTAAACAACTTGAAGTGTACTAATTATTTTATCAGTACGTACTACATTCAAATCGACTATAAAAGTTATACAACGCAATAATACAAAAAGCAATTAAAAGTTTGCGGTGCTTTATCAAATGGAAGGTGTGGCAGGATAGGATTCAGGAAAAACAAAAATAGCTAATCGTTTAAGTTGAACAAAATTTGAATTCATTTGGGTTTTGGTTTGCAAAAAAATTCCAAAGATTATGGTTACTTCCTGAACGTTTGATGGTCCGGGCAAACGATTTTTACTTTTTGCAAATTTTTTGACTAGTAACGCCTAGCTTCTTCCTTTTCAACTGAATGAATGGGTGGGAAAAATCGAAAATCTGTATTGATTCGTAGTTTATCTTTAAGTATACCCGTATTTTACGTTGGGAAAAATTTCTCTCAAGCAGAAAATAAATCCATCCAAACATATCATTTTCTTTAGGAAGTCACGGAAAGCTAAGGGCTGTCGTATTCTTCATCAGCCTGAGTTTGTCAAAAAGTTGTATTTATTCTGTGTTTCTTTATCAGAAGAAGCTTCAGGTCATGCAGAAATTGGGCTTCCCAAAAATGCAACCTCAGCATCTGATACCCGTTGAAGAGGGAACAATTTGAGTTTATAGCCTCCAAAACAATTAGAATTAATTTAAAAAAATATATTCCAAAATGTAGGCGCCCCTGGTGGTCGGTCCTACTGAAGAAGAACAACGATTTTATTAAGCAATAGAAATTTTTATGCAAAAGGTCAAATTTTTCTAAATTCTGTAGTTTAAAATGCCACATTCCAATAATTCGTTTGGATGATTTGCATGATTTTCGTGCAGATAAATTAGTTTATTAATGACATTAACAAGGATGTAAAATAAATTCTTATATATTTGAATCCGGTTGATTCGCGTAAAAATGTCGAAAGTCATTCCAAACGCCTGGTACTTATGAAACCTTCATCTCTGCTAACTCTCATCAGAAATTATTCTTATTGGAAAACATTGGTGGAATCATGGGGAAAGGGATAATGGAGATAATCACCCCCCCTCCCGATTTTCCCGTACCTTAAACCGTTGTACTATCATTACGATAAAAAAAGAATCACTTAAGTTTTTGGATAATATATTGAAATTTGGAATAATTAAATATTTGCCCTCCCCCCCTCCCCCAATCCAAGTCTGGATTTACAGCTGTTGTAAAGAAAAGACAGCTAGAATTTGATCATGGTCCTAGCAAACGAAAACGATTAATTGGTTATGGTTTTTGCATTGAGGTATTTGACACATTTCGGTTCGTCAATACAAAGTAATCAAAAAATCAGTGATAATTGAATTATGTCGCAAGAGAATATTTTAATTAAAATGTTTTATTTGATAAATTTAATTGAAGGTGACTCCTAAAATGTTGATAAGAGTTTCGATCGTGCTATGCTTTATAAATAATACGTAAAAGATTAATTGCATTTCATAAAATCTAATTGATAAATTATGTTACCCGCTTTTGTATGATCATATCACTTGATAAATTTACTTTTAATGCACTGAAAATTTAAAAAATGGTAGACGTCATATTTTCGTGTATTAATTATCGTTTTATGCCTCTATTGATCGGCGCACATGTGCGGTACACATATTTGTACTGAAAATAGTTGAGGTTTTCGGCCACCCCTCTGATAAAGCGTACATATGGCACCTTGTATTAAAAACAGAAAATTAATTAAAAAAAACTGTTGAATCTCGTTAATCCATTCATTCGCATCACTCTCACTCTCAAGTTTCTATGAACCGATTTCAACAAATATCTAAGTCTTCACCAATAAATCAAAAATAAACCATAAAATTATAAATCTGTTATTTTTGCTTTAAAATAGAAATAATTAAAGCAGCGCAGTTGAAGCCCCACATCAGCGTTTCTATAATAAAAATAATTATTAAAACTGCAAAGGATTCGTCAGTATCACACATTTTTATCTTCAAGCTGACTCGTTTTGATCAATTTTTTGTTACAGAAGTAAAATTTGTAATGAAAATTATTAATTTGACAACAATTGTAAACATCTCAAACATTCGCACTTCAAATCGTTATTAAAATTTTACCTTCATTTCAGATTCGAGAAAGATGTGCCGAACTCGTCTATTCAACTGCTCAAAACAGAGAAATCATGAAAAGATTTCTCAATGACATCAATAAAGGTCTAGGAAAGAAAACACATTCCAGTGCGATCGTAAAATGTTTCGTAACCTACGTTCAGGATCTTCCAAACGGAACGGGTATGTTTTACCTCCCCCCCTCTTTTTCAGGATAAAAAGTTTCACTCATATTTTGTTACAGAAAAAGGAAAATTTTTAGCGTTAGATTTGGGAGGTACAAATTTCCGCGTTCTATTGATCGAACTCAGCGAAAACCATTTTGAAATGCGTTCAAAAATTTTTGCAATCCCACAACATATAATGTTGGGTTCTGGAGAGCAGGTTAGTACAAAAATTTACCCGATTTTCTGGAGCATCTGAAACCTTTTTCAATTTTCAGCTTTTCGATCACATCGCCGACTGTATTTCGAAGTTCATGAAGGAAGAAAAAATAATCCACGAAACGCTCCCTCTAGGATTTACGTTCAGCTTTCCCTTACGACAATTAGGCCTTACCGAAGGTATTCTGGAACGGTGGACTAAAGGATTCAATTGTTCCAATGTAGTTGACAACGATGTAGTGAAGTTGTTGGAAGATGCAGTGAAAAGACGCGGGGTTAGTACTTTTTAAATAGCAGCAGTTGCTTTTTTCTTGAAAAACTTTTGTGAAAAATAAATAGAGAACAAAAATAGAAAAGGAAAATATATTTCAGGATATTAAATTATCAGTAATGGCAATTTTAAACGACTCAACAGGGACGCTTATGTCCTGTGCATGGGTCAATAAAAAATGCCGATTAGGTGTTATAGTTGGTAAGTTGGTGTCAATTTAATGGAACTTTTGTCTTATTTGCATAGAAAGTTTTTTCACGCATGATGAATTAGTTTTTTCGTTATCCTATTCGAAAATTCTCACCAAGTTTTGCAAATAAGACACGAATTTTAAAAATTTTACCCTATTTAGACCAGTTATGATTTAATAATTCTTGCATTAATGGCTGCTGTATCAAATTCTAGTTTTTTTTTTATTATTTTAATTGCATGCATGTTATATTTTTTATTATTTTATAGGATGTTAATATTCTTGTTACCGCAATTTTGAACGATACCACCGGAACCCTTTTGTCTTGCGCTTGGAAACATCACAATTGCAAGATTGGATTGATTGTCGGTAGGTTTTAAAATTTTATTTATGTTAATTTATTAACAAATTTTATCTAGTAACAAAGTTGGCTTTGACTGCGGGTTTAAGGGAACGGCGAAATCCTTTATATAGCAGCACCTATTTTTGTCATGTATCACGTATAGTTAGCAATGCCGGGCGAGGTTAGCAACTTGGATGGGTGATCGTTTGGGACTTGAAAAAAAGTATATTGAATAATTGATATATTGAATTTAAAATATCTTAGCGGTATTTTGGCTTATTTAATATGTGGTTATTTGACATACTATATTATAATATTGATTCAATATATCAGTATATTATAAATACTATATAGATGGATACTATCCTTTGAAAAATATTTGACAAACCGGATATTTGAAAAATTTGATATATCTACTTAAAGTATACAATATATTCCATATTATATTGGTATATGTTCGATATAATATATTGATTAATCAATATATCGATAAATATTTGTCATGGCTATTTCAAAATTCGAAATTATATTATAGGTATTAACCAGGTTTATATCTATTATTCCATGGTGCTAACTATCTATTATTCTGTAATATGTATTTTTTTATACCTATATGTATCAACAATTCAATATATCGTTCTTATATTATATTCGATATATCAATAAATCAATATATTATCATTCTATATATTTGATATATTATGGGTAATATGGCTATTTTTTGTATATTGAAACCTTTTTCAATATTTGATATTACCGCGTGTATCGTTGCTAATGCAAGAATTGGTAGGTATGTTGCTAAATCCCAATAAAAATCTATAGACCGAAGTCATAAGGGCTCTAAAGAGGTTTAGATTATAAAATAATTAAATGAAGGAAAAGGGGCAGCCAAAGCTTATTTACCGGATACTTAAATTATTGAATTTACTCAATAGTTTTTTTTTTTTTTACTCAATTTACTCAATTTTTTGTTTTTTTTTGAATTTACTCAAACGGGAAATTTTGCATTTTAATAGATATATTTTAGTTAACCGCTTCTTAGATCTATAATTTTGCACGAAAATAACTTTATTCCAATCAAACATCACAAACCTAACTAAGAAGTTTTTTCATTAGGTACCGGAAGTAATGCCTGTTATGTTGAAAAGCAGAAAAATTGCGAATTATTCAACGATGTCGATAACGGATCTGGCAAAGTTCTTGTAAACACCGAATGGGGAGCCTTTGGCGACGACGGAAGCTTAGAATTTGTAAGATCGGATTACGACCGGGAAATCGACAAAAATTCCATCAACCCAGGTAAACAAATGTAAGTTTTTTGGATTTCTCTTGCATCCTGAGTTTTATATCGAACATTTTTTTATTGCAGACATGAAAAAATGATTTCCGGAATGTATATGGGCGAGCTCGTAAGATTAGCGTTAGAAAGGTTCACAAAGGAAGGGCTTCTTTTCGGCGGTAAGGGATCCGACCTTTTATTCACCCGAGGTCGTTTTTACACTAAATACGTTTCCGAAATCGAGTCTGATCCCCAGGGTACATACGCAAACTGTAAAGAAATTTTAGAGGAACTTCGTGAGTCTTTGTTTAAATTTTGATTTCGTAGGATCGTTTAACGTTTATTTTGCAGATTTGAAGCACGCGACTGACGAGGATTATGTTAATGTCCGATACGTTTGTGAGTGCGTCTCGCGACGTGCTGCACACTTGGTGTCTTGCGGAATTGCCACGTTACTGAACAAAATGAACGAACCGTATTGTACAGTTGGAATAGACGGATCAGTGTACAGATATCATCCACACTTCCACAATTTAATGATGGAAAAAATAGCAGAATTAGTCAACCCAAATATCAGGGTAAGGGTTTTGAAATTCAATCGAGTTACTTTCTTCTAGTGACTAATAAATTTTTTTTTTGCAGTTTGATCTTATGTTATCAGAAGATGGTAGTGGTAGAGGTGCTGCGCTGGTAGCAGCGGTCGCGAGCCGACGGCGGTGAAAAAAGTGCTGTTACTATATTATGTATATAATTAGTTTTATTAGGGTTCATAGAGACTGCATTTTAGACACATACGGCGCTAATTGGAGTTTTAGCGTGTGTCTAATTGAACGATAACATCTAAATTGTGTACATATGCCTTTTCGTAAATTCTCGATAGTGTTTAATTTTATGAAGCTACAAAACATTGTACGACACCTTGTATACGAGGCAATTCGAAATATTTTATTTTTAAAAAAGTGGAAGACGTGGAGTTATGAAAACGTGATCGCGAATTGCCTGGAGGTTGATGGCGTAACTACAGTTTGGGAGAAAACTTAATTTATGATTAGGGGTTTCCCCAAACTGTAATTATGCTTCCCTCACTTGTAGTGTCAAATTTGTTTTAAAATAGTTACGATTTTACTCACTAAAATAAATTATTGAGGATCCAAATTTTATTATAATTTTTAGATTTCATTATTAATTAGCAACAAGTTAATTTGTACGAATTATAAAAATTTACATGATAAGACAATATAATAATGTTAATAAAAGTTTTATTTACGGTTAATTTGATTATTTCAATTGCCAGGTCTGTAGTGGTTTTATTTGAAAATTATGTTACAAGAGGGCGAAGTGACACTTTTCAGGAAGCGAGTAGTTAAATCATTTGCTAATAACATCTTGTTACTAGGGTCACCAAAGCGATTTAAAAAGGCATTTGAATAAGCGTTTTGCAGTTTGAGGCGACTAACTAAAACTTCTCTGGCTGCAAGTAGATAAACAATACCGGTTTTGGCTCACTTTGCCCATATACTTAAGATGGGGGCCAAAAGCAACTTCAATTTTTCAGTTTTGTTCCGAAATCATCGTGCTTGTAATTCGTTTTGTATTCATATACCTCCCACGGTGATTTTTGGACCAGAAGTGAAAAAAAATGCAGTTAATTTTGGCCCCCGTGTTAATTATATTAATCGACTGATTTTAATTTTCTTTGTATCAAATTATCGGTTAATTTTAAAGCTTTGCTTTAAAAACAACTTTAAACTTAATATTATCTATTACTGTAATCATCACCATCAGTAAAAGTAAAAAAGACATTAAAATACAATTTGAGAGTTACAAAATCATTAAGAACATGCATACATAAATATTCTATAAAACTAAAAGATAATTTAAAATTGGATAAGTATGGATTAAATAATGATAATCCTAGTATAGTTTAAGAGTAACCTGCAAGGGTTTACAGTTTAGCCGAACAAAATTCCAATTTTTTACCATAAAATATGGTTATTTATGCTAAAAATATATACGACATAATAGATTTATTTTACTATCCAATGAAATTATTATCAATGGCACCTTTTTCTAAAGTCAAAAGTGAAGACAATAAAAGAACTTATAAAGCTTCTTCACTTGGATTGAAAGAATTTTTCTATCTTGGTGGTAAGTTTATATTTTATATTGAGTAGTGAGCAGTTACCGTTTTCTTATGTTTTCAGCAGTAATTTGTTTTATATTAATAATGGCCGGTTTACGCACTGTAACTTTCTTTCTGGTTTCACATACAATTAATTTTGCGGATTATTTTTATGGAGTTATATATTGGCTCGTTCAATTTGTAAATTTGGGAAAAGTTTTAGAATTATTTTTTAATCAAAAGAAATTTGTACATTGTTTGGATTTGATAGAGCAATTGGATACATTATTTGGTAAAATCCATAACCAATTTTCGATATACAAAATCATCAATTTTTTTCTTATGTG
Source organism: Rhagonycha fulva (assembly GCA_905340355.1). NCBI lineage: Eukaryota > Metazoa > Arthropoda > Insecta > Coleoptera > Cantharidae > Rhagonycha > Rhagonycha fulva. Next base: position 47,157,039 of record HG996556.1, read on the forward strand.
CTATCTTATTTCTCTTCCATTGAATTGGTTTGTCACTATGGTTCCAATGTGGGAATTCCTAGAAAGCGTACGAGTGGATGGATGGGGTTCACTCCAATCGTTGACTTTGATTTTTCAGTTATTCAATTTAGGCCCCATATCCACTATTCGCGATTTATCAATGTATTTGTTCATTACCTTGATTAGTTTAACTCTTCATCGAACGACTAATTTACGTCGGCACATCGTTGAAATTGAAAAATCCCAAAACAAAGCGGCAGTAAAGGAGTCCGTTATATTAGTCTCAGATATGCACCATGTAATATTCCAATTAACCAATACCCTAAATGCTACATTTGGTTGGTCCTTAATATGGAATGTCAGCATTTGTTTTATTGAATTAATCGCCGTCTCAGTTTCTATTCAATACAGTAATTTGTTAAAACCCCACCAAGCCATTTTGGAATTATTTTCATTCATCGTTTGCACCATCTCGACGTTAGCAATTTGTCATAAATTGAAAATACAGGTCAGTAAACAAGTAAGTAAATAATCAAGGAATTTAATACATAAACAAGACATTTTAGATCAATATGTTGAAAAAATCATTGTCAAACTTAACGTTGCCATATCATGATAAGGAATTGTATGAAATGGTAAGTTATTTTTTTTTTTTAATGCAAATAAATTTTATCTCCAACCACAAGTGAAAGTTTCAATTTCGCATTGTCACAACAACCAGAAATTGTAATTAAATTACGGATTTAGTAAATTTGTATTTCCAAACTAATATACTTTTAACTTTATGTAATAATATTTATAGCTGCAGTTAGTTCAACTTCAACTAAATCACGAACGTATACATTTACATTGTTATCAAGTTTATTCTATGGATATGACTGTTTTGACAATTGTAAGTAGCTAAAATATAAAAGTAAACATTTATGTAATGTAGGGGAGACCGGGGTCTCAAAATAATTTAACAATTAACTAAATGTTATATTTTTAGCACATCGGTATTACCTTAACGTTAGTTATGTTCTTTCTACAACTGCAAGATGTAATTGTAATGAGCTAATAATGTACTTTGGATTTATAAAGTTACAAGGTACAAAATTAGCGTCCACTGCAGTTTCCTATCAAAATATTGACGTGGTATTAAATTTATGCACTTGACATCGACAGATTCAGCCCTGAAGTGTTACTACCATACTGTAAAAAACTGTTTGTGTTTCTTGTATACCAAAATGTATTAATTAAGAAGCATCGACCTGCTTTTTCTTTGAACATTTTTATTTACCGAGTAACGGAAGATTTTTGTATTATCCATATATGTACAATTTTCATCCCCATTGCTTTGATCTAGCTCGGAGTTGGTAAGTATCATTTCACCACGGTACCAGTGCCAATATTGGATGCAGGGACAACTTGTCTCAAGGGTCTCTTCATCATATACTGTGACAAAAAATGAGCTTAATCACGACGTTATTTCATAGTAATCAAAACAAGATATCGATAAATCTAAAGGGGGCATTCCACACCAAATCGACCACCTTTGAACCCGACTCCTTTTGATTTTCCTGAAATTTTTACATATTATACTATCTCATCAACAACAGTTTTGTGAATTTTTTCAAAATTTTTTACTCAACCCAAAAAAAGTTACGAATTTTTAGAAAAACTGCTGTTTTTTTTCAAACGATTGTAACTATTTCAAAAATTGACTAATCGGAACGTTTTTTTTTTGGTTTTGTTTGTTTTTAAACGTACTTTTCAGGAAAAAATACAAAAAGAAATTCAAACTTAGATTCTACAAAATTTTTCATTTTTTCGGAGAAAATTATTGACTTTTCAAATTTCGACACTTTTGATTTTTGATTTTTTTATTTCAAAAAAAAATCTGATTTATTTAGCGTATTACAACGCAAACCCCATAATGGGCCGACATTTCTTTCTATTTCTTTTGTTTAATTGAAAAATATTATTTGCGTAAAAATAAAACAAAATATTTTTTAATTAAACAAAAAAAATAGAAAAAAATTTCGGCCCATTATGGGGTTTGCGTTGTTATACGCGGAATAAATCAGAGTTGTTTTTGAAATAAAAAAATCAAAAATAAAAAGTGAAAAAATGTGAAAAATTAATGATTTTCTCCGAAAAAATAAAAAATTTTGTAGAATCCAAGTTTGAATATTTGTTTTGTATTTTTTCCTGAAAAGTACGTTTAAAGACAAATAAAAACAAAAAAAAAGAACGTTTTGATTAGTCAATTTTTGAAAAAGTTACGATCGTTTGAAGAAAAAAAACATCAGTTTTTCTAAAAATTCTTAACTTTACAAACAATTTTGAAAAAATTTACAGAACTGTTTTTGATGGGATAGTATAATACGTAAAATCAGTTGTGTAATTTTTTTCAAAATTTTTGTTAAGTTAAGTTGAAATTTTTCAGAAAAACTGATGTTTTTTTTCTTCAAACAATCGTAACTATTTCAAGAATTGACTAATCAAAACGTTCTTTATTTTGTTTTTGTTCGTCTTTAAACGTACTTTTCAGGAAAAAATACAAAAAAATATTCAAACTTGGATTCTACAAAATATTTTATTTTTTCGGAGAAAATCATTGATTTTTCAAATTTGTCCACTTTTGATTTTTAATTTTTTTTATTTCAAAAGAAACTCTTATTTATTTCTCGTATAACAACGCAAACCACATAATGGGCCCACATTTCTTTCTATTTTTTTTGTTTAATTAAAAAATATTTTGTTTTATTTTTACGCAAATAATATTTTTTAATTAAACAACAGAAATAGAAAGAAATGTCGGCCCATTATGTTGTACGTTGTTATACGCGGAATAAATCAGATTTTTTTTTTAAATAAAAAAATCAAAAGTGTCGAAATTTGAAAAATCAATGATTTTCTCCGAAAAAATGAAAAATTTTGCAGAATCCAAGTTTGAATATTTTTTTTGTATTTTTTCCTAAAAAGTACGTTTAAAGACAAACAAAAACAAAAAAAAACGTTCCGATTAGTCAATTTTTGACATAGTTACGATCGTTTGAAGAAAAACAACATCAGTTTTTCTAAAAATTCGTAACTCTTTTTGGGTTGAATAAAAAATTTTGAAAAAATTCACAGAACTGTTTTTGGTGAGATAGTATAATATGTAAAAATTTCAGGAAAATCGAAAGGGGTCGGGTTCAAAAGTGGTCGATTTGGTGTGGAATGCCCCAAAGATAAGCTGCATAAAACGAAAAACGGTTTTAACCATCGCATCGTAAATATTTTATGGTAAAATAATCTAATGTTGTTAATAGAACTAAAATTGATAGCGTTTTTTTTTGGGGGGGGGGGGAGTAATCAATCGCTACAACTACCAAGTATAATTACCAAGAAGAAACAATAGAAAATAATTTATTAGGTAATATTAAATATTAATCATGAAAATCAATCAAACTATTCGTGAAATATATTATTTAATACATAATATATAAGTACATTACTACGTAAATTAGACATAATTTTTTTTGTTAGTTTATCGGGGTTACCTCAAAAGTGATTTTAAATTTATTAGTTTGAAATTATCTTAAATTATTTTAAATATGGTTGGTTTTGCTAGAAACATATACGACATCATAGATTTATTTTATTATCCAATGAAAATATTGTCGATGGCACCTTTTTCTAAAAAGAGGAATGAAAACAATAAAAGAGTCTATAAGCCTTCTCTACTTGGGTTGAAGGAATATCTTTATCTCGGAAGTAAGTATAAAATAAAATTTTAATAATTAATCAATTAGCGTATTAATTTATTACTACAGGATTTTAGTCAACTTTTTGCAATAGTTCATCACACAAAATGGGATTTACTCCACTAGGTCCGATCAGCCATATTTTAATTTGTAGATTATGAAGGTCCAGGTCCGACAAATCAGGCCAGTCGGAACCTGGGTCTTCTGCTGATCTGATCATGTGCGGTGGGAAAATGTGATATTATCCTACAGTTAGCTCCCAAAAGTTCCTATAAAATTTTCACGAAATAAAATTCTAAGATGCTTCGCTTTGGGGATGTGGCAGTTTATTTTTCCTAAGCGGAGAATAATTTTTTTTCTTTAGCTGCCACCACCACATACATTATAACCTGAAAATTCAAATTAGTTATGATATACTTTTTTCATGATTTATGACTAATTTGGTAGTAGCCTATAAAAATTTTGCTGAATAATTGCTATTAGTATGATAACGAAGGCTAGGTCCACATAACCTTTATCTCATTTTTCATTTAGACAAAATCCAAAGTCATAACAATCATTGGGTATAAATCAAATTAATTTTTGTTTGTTTCAGCGGTAATCACCTTCATATTCACGATGTCCCTTTTGCGTGCTGTAACTTTTTTTATTGATCCGGTAGATGCCACATTTGCTGATTATTTTTATGGAACGATATTCTTTATCGTTCAACTCGTCAATTCAGGAAAAATAGTAGAATTATTTTTCAATCAGAAGAGTTTTGTCCAATGTTTAGATCTAATACAGAAATTGGATACATTATTTAGTAAAATTCATAATCAATATTCGATATACAAAATTATTCAAATTTGTGTTACATGTTTTCTGGTTTCCATTCCATTCAATGTGTTTGTCACCATGGTTCCAATTTGGGAACTTGTACAAAACATTCAATTAGGTGGATGGGGTTCACTTCCATCCTTAACTTTGATTTCTCAGTTATTAAATTTAGGTCCCATATGCATTATTCGAGATTTGTCCATGTATTTATTTATTACCTTCATCAGCTTAACATTTCATCGAACGATTTATTTACGTCGACATATAAGTGGCATTGAAAGGTCCAAAAACAAAGTGGCAATGAAAAACTCTTTAATATTAGTATCAGATATGCATCACGTATTATATCAATTAACCGAAAAATTGAATGGTACATTTGGTTGGTCCTTAATATGGAACGTCTCTATTTGTTTTTTTGAATTAATTGCCGTCTCAGTTTCCATGCAATACAGTAATTTTTTGAAACCTTATCAAGCTGTTTTAGAATTACTCTCATTTAGTGTTGGCACCATTTCAACTTTAACAATTTGCTATAAATTAAAAGTACAAGTAAGTAAATAATATTAGGTAAAGGAAATTACATAAATAGATATCTACCATATTTTAGATAAATATGCTGCACAAAGCACTATCTAACTTAATATTACCACATTTTGATGAAGAATGTAATGAAATTGTAAGACATCGTTTTTAAGATACAATTAAGTACTACACCGGGTTTCAATTTGCGTCTTTTCGGATGGTTGTGCTTATATGTACAGTTTTAAAGTTTGTAAAGTTCTTCGTCTTATTATTTTTTATAACATTTGTATTTAGTGATTCGATGTGCATTGTACTGTCGCGGAACGTCTCCGACGCAAATCGAGACCCTGTAAGACTAATTATTTTGAGTAATAATTTTTCTAGCTACAGTTACTCCAACTTCAATTAAAGCAGGAATATATTAATTTACATTGCTATCAAGTTTATTCTATGGATATGACCGTGATAACAATAGTAAGTAGCTGAAATACAGAGGTACAAATTTAAACCACATAAGTCAACCATATTAGGTCAGTCAAATTAGAATTGTAAGTAGAACTAAATGAGTAAAATATGAAGAAGATATAGGTATTATTAACTTGCTCTCTTTGATTATTAAAAAGTATTTTAACTAAATATTTATTTATTTATTATATTTTTAGCACATGGGTATCATATTAACATCGGTTATGTTTTTTCTACAATTGCAAGATGTAATTGTAATGAGCTAATAGACGACGCGACGGCGGCTTCGGTAGTGTAATATTGCCACTAACATTCAAATTTCCCAATTATTTATGGCTTTGATTAGCTCTCGATTACTTTCAAAAGCTAAGGTGCGATGTTTTTTCTTCTTATTTATATTATGACGTTTTGCCCTGTATACACCTAACCTAACTTAAGCCAGCACCAGCGCCAGCAATATAAGTAAAGAATATAATAAAATAAGAAATGACACATCTACGGTGAATCCCAAGAATAATTTTCAGTGAGCACAGATTGGCCCAGGAAACTAGCAATATGGCGATTTGAATTTGACAGTCAAGTGACATTTAACATGGCAAGTTGTGTTATTTGTTATTATTATTTGCAATTTTGCTAGTATTAATCTTTTTCTAGAGATTGGTTTTCTTCCGTTTTACTTGTACCAGTGACAGTTGTTAGTGATTTCACCTCAACGACGTTTTAAATTTCTGCTGTTGGGGTCTACTAGCAAAATTTCCAGGCAAATAACAAAGGAATCGCCAAGAGTGTCAGGGCGGGCAACGAAGATAAAGCACAATATAAATCAATGATTAAATTTTATGTAGTACTATGTAGCAATTCACAGATTTTGTAAATTTTGAAATATCAATAATATTTTATTTGGTTGTTTTCTCAATGCTGGGTTTAAAAAATTTTTTTAAGAAGAATAAGAAGTGACAATACAGCGATTTTACAAGCCAAATGGCTTCTAATTTAGACTGTCATTAAAATCAAAGCCATTCTATTGGTACTACGAGAGAAGCGCCTTAACTAAGCTACATTTTTTTGTCATTAAAAAATTCAGTAGTTGTTTATTGTTTTTATTTGTAATGATTAAACTAACCGGATATTTACCCAATTCTCTATTACCTTTAGTGATGGAATGATGTGACTGCTGGTTGAGTTACAGAGCTGAAATTCTCAGTTCAAAAGCGTAACCGGTTACCGGGTGGTACTGTTGTAAGGAGCTCAAGAATTTCTTAGCTTGAATCTCATAGATTGTACTCTTGGCTGGCGTAGGTCTCCTCCTCTACAACCCATTTAACATCTCAGCCTGGAACGGGATGCTAGTTGATAAAAGAAGCCGCTTATTACTGGTGTAAGAAAATATAAATGAACTTACCATCTCTAAATAATCAGAAAAAATGATAACAAAATATGTAGCTAATATAGCACTAAAATTGTTACTCATAATGAGCGCGTGGAGTTCAATACTTTATAGACTTTGGATTCTGTAAATTAATTTGATATTAATTTTATAACTTTATTATTTATCATTCTGCAAAATCTTGCAATTTTTCCTGCAAAATACTATAACTTTAATTCCAAAAACCTGGATCACCTTTTACCCCATATCTACTAATGGTAGAATTTATTTTTACTTAGATAGTACCTACGATAATCAATTTATATAATTATCTATAAAAAAAAATAACCAAAGAAATGATATAAAAACAATAATATACTAATGTAAATATTTTTCCATATTAAGGTAATATATCAAAGGACATTTTTTTTAATAATTGAATATAGTTGAAAATAATAAAAAAATAATATTATTATATTATCCAATTATATTACCTACGTTTTTATGTATCATAAATTTTTAGCTTAATTAAAAATGCACTAAAACACTTTTAGAACTAAAAATAAATAGTTACACTACGTCGACCACAATTCAATTGATTACCAAATCGATTACGTAAATATAATTTTTAGGTTTTAAAACTTAAAAAATTCAACATCACTGGCAAATTTTTTGAGCACAAAAAATACTCATTCGTTAAATTGAATTTTTTTTTATTATTTTTGCTCTTTATTAGCAATATATAAATATATTAAAAATTTGCAATATATTTAATCAAAGTATAATTTTTGTTAAAAAATTTGTATAAAAATCAGAAATAATATGAAATTTAGATGCAAAATTTTTTAAACAAAAAAGGTAATTTTAACCTTCTGAAAGTTATACCCTCTTTACAATTGTTTATACTCAAAAAACCCAACAAAAATGAACACAATTTTTGTTTAAAAATCAGAAATAAATTAAAATTATTTTACATTATGGGTGAATTTAAGCTTTAAATTTATTTTTTCCGAAACTGTGAATTGCATTTTGAAGCCAATCGATTATTATTTATAAAACTGAAAAAATAATCAGCAATAACTACGTAATCATCAAGAATTATAATTAAAACCATTTAAAAAATTTATTCAAAACTTTATATAAATAATAATTTTTCGTTCGATAATTACTAGTATATATTATCAAAAAAAAAGATAGTAAAAACTTAATGATATAAAACAATAACAATTTACTAGGTGATATTAAATTATAATTATATATTACACCCTACATGTAAATTGGATAGCATTTTTTAACGACTATAACATAAAGAAAGTGATTTTCAATATTTTACTCATATTACTTAGAGTTTATACCTTTGGTTTTACGTGGTCCTACGTAGTGTTAATTTATTTACCATAAAATATGGTTGGTTATGCTAAAAATATATACGACATGACATAATAGATATGTTTTACTATCCAATGAAGATATTATCGATGGCACCATTTTCTAAAGCAAAAAATGACATCAACGAAAGAGTTTATAAGCCCTCTATAATTGGATTCAAGGAGTATCTTCATCTGGGAGGTAAGTTTATAACAAAGTTATCTTTCAATCAGGACAAGAATCAACTTCCAATAACGTTCATAAAAAAATCTAAAACTTGACATTTCTAAATTACCCATAACAAACATCAGCCGACGATAAATTGATTTTTCTCTCCAACCATCCAGAAAGTAGCCATTAATAATAGTAAACTATTACTCCAACCAGCACAAATCGGAACGAAATTCTACTGATTTATTGCCCTACTTATATTATCTAATTTATTTTTATTTGTTTCAGCTGTAATCAGTTTCATTTTGATTATGGCAAGTTTACGCTCTGTAACTTTCTTTCTTGTTCCAACAAAAATCACTTTTGCTGATTATTTTTATGGAATCATATACTGGATCGTCCAATTTGTTAACTCGGGAAAAATTTTAGAATTATTTTTTAATCAGAAAAATTTTGTAAATTGTTTAAATTTAATTCAAAAATTAGACAAATTATTTAGTAAAATTCATAATCAATTTTTGATATACAGAAATATTCATATTTGTTTAATATGCTTTCTTGCTTCCATTCCAATCAATTTGTTCGTCACTATGGTTCCAGTTTGGGAGTTCGTAGAAAGCGTACAATTAGGTGGATGGGGTTCAATCCAGTCGTTAACTTTCATTTTTCAGTTTTTTAATTTAGGCCCCATATGTATTGTTCGAGATTTATCGATGTATTTATTTCTTACATTAATTGGATTAACATTTCATCGAACGATTATTTTACGTCAGCATATAAGTAATCTTGAAAGATCCACAGACAAAGTGGCAGTAAAGGAGGCCTGTATATTGGTATCAGATATGCATCACGTACTGTTCCAATTAACAGAAACATTGAATGCTACATTTGGTTGGTCCTTAATATGGAATGTCAGCATTTGTTTTATTGAATTAATCGCCGTTTCAGTTTCTATGCAATATAGTAATTTATTAAAACCCCATCAAGCTGCTATGGAATTACTTGCATTTATCGTTTGCACTATTTCAACCTTAACATTTTGCTATAAATTAAAAATACAGGTAAGAAAGTATAAATAATATTACAATAATCGATTATGTAATATTACATTAGTAAATATTTCAGATTAATATGCTGAAAAAGGCACTATCAAACTTGATTTTATCGTATTATGATAAAGAATTATTAGAAATTGTAAGTTATTGTATACAAATAAATATAGTAAAGTATAGGGGAGATCGGGGATATGGGCCATTTTAAGACCTGCATTTTGCCTCACGGCCTCGGTCTCCTTTACTTTACTGTTTACGTGGGGCAATTTTTTCTCTCTTGGTCAAAATTAATTAACGATTAAAGTACTATTGAAATTTTTTTATAGATGCAGTTACTTCAGCTCCAACTAAATCACGAACATATTCATTTACATTGCTATCAAGTTTATTCTATGGATATGACCGTGATAACAATCGTAAGTAGCTTTTACATAGTGTAAGGGAGATCCGAGTTATTAGAAAGCCTTATTATTTGAAATATTTATTAAAAATGTACTAACCAACAACTCCGGTCTCTCCTATTTGAGCATTCCGTGCATCTAGCTTTGTGTGTGCTTGTGCTATTACTCTACGTCTATACGGATCTTGTCTGTAATATGTCCACTACTGAAGCACATGAATGAATCAACGAGATTCTCGCTACCGACTGTTCACATACATACATAGACATACATACGAGTTCTCAATTTCAAAAACTGGTCAAGGAAAATAAATGCAATTTTTTGCATTAAATTGCTCGCTGCATTCTATTTAATACTGTAGTTTTTTAATAACTTTTTTCTCTGGACTTCATTTATTTATTATTATAATTTTCCGAACTCAAACATAAATTACTTACCGACCGCTCGCCAAAAAAATATAGTTAAAAGGGAAATGATACAGTCAGTGAGTGAGCGGTCGGCAGGGCAGCCGGTAGTGGAGTCTCGTTAATCTATCATGCGCGTCAGTAGATAACACATACATAAGCTCATAATCATAACAAACAAGATCCGTATAAATATCGATTAACGGCGCATGCGCGCACAGAGCTAGATGTACAGTATGCTTTTTAATCGACTATTTATTACCGAAATATTATATTCTACGTTTTCATGGAATGGAACTTTCCTCATTTACTAAAATAAATACGTTTCAGCATGTGGGAATTATTTTAACGTTAGTTATGTTCTTTCTAAAATTGCAAAATATCATTGTTATGGAATAATAAAGTTTCGGTGTGATCAACTAAGAGCGTTAGATGCATTAGGTAATTATTTTATAGATTACAATACCCTGTTTATTAGTCAGGTGCAGTGAAGCTCTTCCCAAATAGAGCACGCGCTATTTCCAATGGAATAGAATGGAATGGAAAAGAATAACGCCGTAAGCTTAGCTGCAGCTGACTAATGAAAGAATATACCTACTACTTCTTGTACCGATATTGTCAAGCTGCATTTAGAGGAAGCGAGAAAGCTCCCCTCCTCTTAAAACTTATAAGTTTAGTTTTTTTAAACTTAGATGCGCTACCGTCGAGCTTTCTTTAATAAGGAAGCTAATTCTCCAATAAAAGAGCAAGAAAGCTCAACGTTAGCGCATTTAGCGTTAAAAAAGTGAACTTCTATCAAAAAATTTTTTAACTCTAGAGAACATTAACGTCAGCTTTTTTGCTCCTTATGGTATCTAATATTATTGAAAGAGTCTATCCTAGGATAACCAGATGTTTGAAAAACAAAGCCAGGACAATAGATAGGTGTCGGAAGACTAAAATTCAGAAAAAGTCAAAAATAGCAAAAAAGCGCGCTGCAAATGTATAAAAAATGATATCATTTTATTTTAACACGCCGCTAACTTTTATCGACCAGATCAAAGACTCAAGTATGTATCGCATTTTGCAAAAAAAATCAATTTTTGCAAATATAGCATTTTCAAAAATTAATATTTTTAAGTGAATCTGAAATTAAATTAATTAATAAATGTGTAGAAACTATGACAATAATTGTTTTGCTATCATTTAAGCTCCTCGGAGCTTAATGTAATTCGTTTAAAGAATTCATTTTATAATTTTCACAAGTTAATAACTCAAAAATATATTTATTTTTCAGTAATTAACGTTTATTAATGTTTATTTATTTTGAAAATTACCACAAAATTAGTATAAAAATCAATTTTAAGCACAAAAAAATACGGGACAGTTATTCCGGACTACGAAACGCAATCTAAAAATAAGGGACAATTCAGGAAAATACAGAACGTCTGGTCACCCTAGTTTAGTCAAGTAACTTAATTAAAAATGCCTTTCTTGAATTCTGTAGTGAGAATTTTTTACAAAGTTTGTTATGTCGTGTGCAAAATTTCTGTCGACTTTAGAAAGAAAAACTTTTTTTTAGTAAAAAATAAGTAAAGACTAGACAAACTCATATGCTAACTAAATCTTTTTGAGTTTTTGATTCCAGATAACCAGGTTCCGCATAGCACTGATCACCTCAAGAATATTTTATTAAAATAGAGTTGTTGAACACCAACTGTTACTTGGTTACAATTTTTAATATTTTTGTACTAAAAAGTAGCCAAGTAGTTGTTCAATAAAATTTTTTTCAATATAAAAATTGTTGTGGAAAAATATGTATGCACTATAGGTACCACTTTTCTACAAAAATAAATAAAGAAAATTTGCTTTTTTTCGAGCTCCTGACTAGACATAAGCCTAACCCCTTAATATAAATATGTCTCTTTACAAGTAAGAAAACCTACTAAAAAATTATTTTGTCGGAACACATCGAGAAAAAGTCACTTTCCGAGCGACGCGACGTAACAGGTGTAGAAAACACATCATTCCCTAGCCACTTTAATAAGAGGGTCGCAATAAGGGGTATAAATAAGGTGCATGTCCCCAGCCCCCAGCCCCCCAATTTGAATTTTGACTCCAAAATAGTCTAAATCGTTTGTGCTTCGTTTGTAACTGTTTGTGCAAACATTATTTTCGTTAGTACCCAAATACCCCTCCCCTCCCCCTCCCCCTGGAATACTTTGCCGGCCAACAGCCGGCAGAGGCTCCTGGCACATAATAACTTCAAGCAATGACCGTGTGTGCGTTGCACATATAAGAGCAATGGAGTAGTGACATCACAACCTGGCCTCATCAGAGAGATGTTGCTAAGGGTCATTATTACAGAAACCTCTGACGGTTCTTCGCTGTGCAAAGGTCCACTGTACTCTCTACTGGTGAACAAAGGGTGCATAAAGTCCCCTCGCGAAACACTTATATTTCGCGATGGCGTGACTTGGGACCTGAAGGGAACCTTTTGTGGTGAACGGAGGGGATGTGGAAGTTTAACCCGTACAGTGCTGACACTGCACGGAGGTAACCTCTCCCTCAAAAGGAACCTGTCTGGTGAACAAAGGGGATGTGGAAGTTTAACCCGTACAGTGCTGACACTGCACGGAGGTAACCTCTCCCTCAATGGGAACCTTTTCTCTGGTGAACAGAGGGAATCCGAAAAGTCCCCTCGCGAAATATCTCGCGATGGTGAGACTTGGGACCCGAAGGGAACCATTGGCGAACAGAGGAAACGAAAAAGTTGGCACCGCGTGATACTCGTATTGCGCGATGGGGTGACTTGGGACCCGAAGGGAGCCTTTCTTTCTGGTGAACAGAAAGGATGAATCATTTCAACTCTTACAGTAGTAGCGCAGTATGGTCTTGAAATCTCATCTCTTGACGGAAACCAAACGGATAACTAAGGAGTCATAATCTTAACCTGCTACAGGGAGACCTGGGCAGCGCGGAAGGTTGCTGACTTCGGTGGACTCTGAAGCCTCGGCTTAAACTTTGAGATTGCAAGTAAATCTCTAAAGGGCGATAACGGCTCGTCCCTGAATCAGTTAAACTCCACGATTTACGGGAGGATTCGAATAAATAACCGTCTGCGGGAAGACGGGAGCCCGGGGTTAATTCTCGCGTAAGCTTGCTTAACCCCCCCGTCTTTGTGAGCTTGCTCACTGAGGTGGATTCGCAGTGGCTGGTGGTTTTTGGGAAATGTAGCAACGATCAGCACTCGGCCTGTCTGTCGGGGAACCTTGACACCTACAGGTCCCTTCTTGGGTCTTGCAGCCCTCGAAGGGAATAGGGATGCTGGCTACCTCAGCGGCTTTTGGACGTAGTACCCAACGTCCCCGATAGCTCTCTAGGGGGAGGTTGCCGTATATATATTAAGTTTACATATAGCAACTGAATCTAAAAGTTCTATCAAACTGTACCCAAATAGTTTTTGAGAAATTTCAAAATTTCGCTGGGGGGGGGCTGGAGACATGCTAGCCCCCCCCCCAATGTCGAATTTTGACTCCAAAATAGTCTAAATCGTTTGTGCAAACATTATTTTCGTTTGTACCCAAATAGTTTTCGAGAAATTTCAAAATTTCGCTGGGGGGGGGCCTGGAAACATGCTTTTTTAAATTGCGAATTTTGGATTCAAAATAGTCTAGAACGTTTGTAATTCGCTTGAGATTGTTTGTGCAAGTTTTATTTTCGTTTGTACCCAAATAGTTTTTGAGATTTTTAAGAAAAACAAAGAAACTGACGCGCATGAGTGGATTAACGAGATTCTTGGTAAAACTTACAGGATCACGTTCAAAATATTTTCTATCGTTTGTACTTTGTTTATGCAAGTTTCATTTTTGTTTGTATCCAAACAGTTTTTGAGATTTTCAAAAAAAACATCAAAGATACTGATGCGCATGAGTAGATTAACGAGATTCTGGGTAAAACTTATAGGATCACGTTCAAAATACTCTCTATCGTTTGTACGATAGAGAGTATTCAAAGATCCACCATTTTCCTTAATCCACGGGCCTAGGGATATTTTTTAAATTAGTGTTGTTTTCATCAAAATGATGATCAATTTTGATGAAAACCACCATGGCACGAGTAGGATCCACGCGAAAAAGTAATCATCAGCGGGGCTCTTATGCATAACAGTGCACGGACGGAGAACAGAATGAATTGATTCACCAATCACGAGCGACGTAACTTGAAAATTGCTATAAAAATCGAGCTTTTTTAAAATCAAATTTTGAAAAAACTAGTGGCTTTAAGGCATTCTTCTACACCTAATTCTCTTATTTAATATGTGCTCTTTTAGAATAAATCGAGGTTTCAATCGTAAAATTTTTATTGTAGGGAGTAACTATGACTCTCTTAAGGTAGCCAAATGCCTCGTCATCTAATTAGTAGCGTTCTGCTACCGATTGATAATATTTGGTGACTTTAGAGGGCATATTACGTGCCACGGCCGTGCCCCCTTTTATAGACCCCTGGGGGTCTCAGGGTTGCACGGCAAGCGTTAAGTAGTCAACCTCCACGAGGTGGCCCCGGAAGGGCGTTTTGTGACCGCGGCGCAAAACGTCACTAATGGCTACTAGCGAAACAGGTCAGCAGATGGGCAAGAGTCCGCAGCCATTCTGTGGGCGACCGTAGACTGCTGGGACGAATCGGTCTAAGGAAACCAGATCTGCACTCCAAAGGCATAATCCTCTCGTGAATTAGGATTAACACGCCTGGGTATGGGTGCCTGATCCATGACTTCCCGACCGTGAACCAGAAGGATCAGTAAGTACGAGCCTACGCGGCGATCCCGAGGAGAGAAAATCTTACTGGCCCGGTTACCAATGGTGGGACGTCACCCGGCAGACATTGGACACAGACCTTGATTGCGAAATGACCAACGGGGTTCTCTGCTGACTAACAGTCGGTAAGGCTCCTGGCATATAGTAGCTTTAAACAATGACCGTGTGCGCGTTAGCGTATGCAAGAGTAATAGAGTAGTGACTTTTTAACCGGCCTCATCAGAGAGATGTTGCTGGGGACACTAGTACTATTACAGAAGTCTTGCCGGGTCTTGGTTGTGCAAAAGTTCACTGTATCCTACTGGCAAACGGAGGGAGCCAATAAGGTCCCCTCGTAAAAATACTAAGTATTTTGCGATGGCGCGACCTTGGACCCAAAGGAAGCCTACTCTGGCGAACGAAGGGGATGTGGAGGTTTAACCCGAACAGTACTTGTACTGAAAGGAAGTAACCTCTCCCTCAACGGGAACCTTCTGGTGAACGGAGGGGATGTGGAAGTTTAACCCGCATAGTACTTGCGGAGGTAACCTCTCCCTCAACGGGAGCCTAGTGGTGAACGGAGGGAACGGAAAAGTCCCCTCGCGAAATATTCATATTCCGCGATGGCGAGACTTGGAACCCAAAGGGAACTGCCGGTGAACGGAGGGAACAGAAAGGTCCCCTCGCGAAATACATGTATTCTGCGATGGCGCGACCTCAGGACCCAAAGGGAACCTTTCTGGGGAACGGAGGGGATGTGGAAGTTTAACCCGCGTAGTGCCTGCGCCACACGGAGGTAACCTCTCCCTCAACGGAAACCCTGCGGCAAACGAAGGGGTTGTACGAGGGAAACCTCTCCCCCAACGAGAGCCTTGCGGTGAACGAAGGGAACGAAAAGTCCCCTCGCGGAACATTCATGTCCCACGATGGCGAGACTTGGGACCCAAAGGGATCTGCCGGTGAACAGAGGGAACCGAAAAGTCCCCTCGCGAAATATTCATATTCCACGATGGCGAGACTTGGGACCCAAAGAGAACCTTCCTGGTGAACGGAGGAGATGTGGAGGTTTAACCCACGTAGTACTCGAACTGCACAGAAGTAACCTCTCCCTCAACGGGAACCTTACTCTGGGGAACGGAGGGAACGGAAAAGTCCCCTCGCAAAATATTTATATTCTGCGATGGCGCGACTTGGGACCCAAAGGAAACCATAGGTGAACAGAGGGGACGGAAAAGTTGGCACCGCGGGATACTCGTATCACGCGATGGGGTGACTTGGGACCCGACGGGAACCTTTCTCTCTGGTGAACAGAGGGGATGAATCATTTTAACCCTTACAGTGGTAGCGCCGTATGGACTTGAAATCTCATCACCCGACGGAAACCAAACGGATAACTAAGGGGTCACAATCTTAACCTGTCACAGGGAGACCTGGGCAGCGCGGTAGGTTGCTGATCTCGGTGGACTCCGAAGCTTCGGCTTGAACTTTGAGATGGCAAGTAAATCTCTAAAGGGCGTTAACGCGACGTCCCTGAATCAGTTAAACTCCACGATTTACGGGAGGATTCGAATAAATAACCGTCTGCGGGAAGACGGGAGCCCGGGGTTAATTCTCGCGTATGCTTGCTTAACCTCCCCGTCTTTGTGAGCTTGCTCACTGAGGTGGAATCGCAGTGGCTGGTGGTTCTTGGGAAATGTAGCAACGATCAGTACTCGGCCTGTCTGTCGGGGAACCTCGACACCTACGGGTCTCTTCTTGGGTCTTGCAGCCCCTGAAGGGAATAGGTATGCTGGCTACTTCAGCGGCTCTTGGACGTAGTACCCAACGTTCCCGATAGCTCTCTAGGGGGAGGTTGCAGTACAATAGTTAATTCAAGGTATAGCAACTGAAACTAAAAGTCCTATCGATCTGTAGGGTCTACGTTTCCTGCCTTTCCCCGAAGGTTCGTGTTGCTGACGAACACCTACTACTACTCCTCCCGATGGCCCTGGAATATTTGTATTGGTGGTACCTTGAATACCTTCGGCTATCTTAATTTTATTTCTCATTGAATCATCCACGTAGCCTTCCGCTACTGTTGCCGACTTCTACCCACCGTGCCTCTTCAGGTTTGTAATACTCGCACCACTTCAGCCAATAACGTTGCCAAACTTGTACAGGGTTGTCTTAAAGTTGATTATTTTGAAAGAGGCGTGGAAAAGTAAAAGAGACGTGAAATGAAAAAAACACGTCTCTTTGAGTATCAGGGCCGTATATAAGGGGCATTTTTTTCTGTAAAGAATCCGTTTTATTTCCGGAATTGTGGGTAATTGTTGTGTTCCGACAAAACAGTATACTCAACTCGTCTAAAAAATGACCCATTACTGGACTTACAGCTTTGAAGACGCTCGCTTTTCAATATAGCTGTGCGTCCAGTAATAGGTCATTTTCTAGACTAGGCGTGTAATACACTATTTAAGATTTTCAAGTAAATTCAACCGGAAGTCAACATTAAATTTTCATTTTTCAAATGGCAACATGTCTTTTTTTTACATTTTCGCAATCTACAATTTTTTTCTGTAAATATATGTAAAATTTTCATAAGATTACATAAAAAAATATTCGAGAAAGAACAAGATTTAAACAAACAGTAATTTATTAATTATTTACAGACAGGTATGTAGAGTGCTATGAAAAACAAAACTATGATATTACACTATTAGACTTTTTCTATGGAGTCATTTAAAACAATAGTTTACGCAAATCTATTTTTAAATTTAGGAAAACCAAAATTTATTAAATATGCTATCAATTATCACCAAAACTTCTGCGAAGATTAGAATCATTTCTTGAAAGAAACGGTGGCAATTTTGAAAAATTTATTAGATAAATGACGGTACATGAAGGCACAGAAAATTTGTTGGTTGAGACACATCACAAGATCATCAAAGAGAACCACAAAGCGACTTACGACAGATAACAGACTGGAGACCGAATAAGACAAGACCTAGAGGAAGAACTCGAAATAGGTGGATGGACAAAGTGATGGATGATGTTAGAACTATGGGAGTGACGAAATGGAAAGAAAGATGCGACGACAGATTAGAATGGAGAAGGATAGTGAAGGAGGCAAAGACACATGCGAGACTATGAAAAACGAAGAAGAAGACAAGAGGAGTAATTCACCTGAAATAAATTGTAAAGACTTTTGTAAAAGAGTAGGAATATTCCTAAAGGAATGTAAACCTTAATAATAAAACAAAAATGTATCTTAAAATTATATTTTCATAAAAGTAATCATAATAACATCAATATTACAAAAACTAGAGTAAAACGACAACACTTAAACTAACAGTTTAATCATCTTTAAGTGCAATGAGACCGTAACAACGTGGAGAAATAACAGGATCAAATAACTGCACCAAGAAGGCACTCTCATGTTCATTTTCGTGTAAGTACAACAGCCGATCCAATAGAATTAAACTCTCTATAACAGGCGCCAAAAGACACTTCAGGAAGAAGTAAACATACAATTCCTTCTCACGATGCTTATAATCATCAAATAATTCGTTTAATTCGTCGTTCGATATTGTAAAATTGAGCTTTTCAAAAACATTACTTGCGTAATCGTTAAAATCGTTAAATTTTTTACGTTGCTTTCCAATTTGGGTCCCTGAAAGTTCATATTTGATGAACTTAATTTGCAAAAGCGCCCTGTAGAAAAGCGTATTTTTCGGGAGTTCCTTGTTGTTTCGAATCCTATCGATCGATTGAGATGATAACATTCGAGCGTTGCGACCTAACGTAAACTTGTTTTCAACTGTTAAAAAGTTGCTGAGTGGAAATCCTACAGTGGAGCCGCCCGCTTTAGTGTCCTCTTCGTCTGTTAGGAGATGGTAACAACAAGAAACGTTACACAACGTCCGAATGTACGCGCAACTGTTAAACAATTTCACCGACGTGGAAGCCAAATTTCCGCAAGTGTGCAAGCCGATTAGACCATACCGCTCACCGTTGGTTAAAAATACGTCAGTGACCAACTGCTTAACGTCGGTGTTCTCGTTTACAAAATGAGTTATTTGCCTGTAAGAAAATTGTTCGTCTGCGACGTTTTTTTTCAACGTTTTCACAAACTTTTTTGTTCTTTCGACTGAAGAATTTGTATTTTTTAGGTTGAAATCAATCCCTAGAACTGGAATGTTGTAGTGAAGAGCTAATGTGGAACTAAGGTACCCTTTACCGTCGCCTATATCGATTAAGTGTGTGGTTTTCTTGTGACTGCTGAGAGAGGCGGCAATCTTGGCTAACACTTCGACTTCATGTGACTTCTTCTGTTTCGAGAGGGTTTTTAGCTTGAAACTTGGTAGATCGTCACAATCCCACTCTAATAACTTCGCATCGAGGTTGCCTTGTGTTAAGCAAACGTCACTCATCTTACATAATTGCAGATCTTCGCAATTCGTAATAAAAGCGTTCAAAAAAGGAGTCGACGGATTTAATTCGTTACTTAAAATTACCCTTAAAACCTCATCGTGCCCCACTAACTGTATTTCGTCCCTTAACTTACGAGATAAACACGTTTCGTATAAGTTTTTATTAAAATAATCAACCATATGATTGTTCGCAAGTGATAATAACGGAGTGAGGAACGAGGTTATCGTTGATATCCGACTTTGTATAATTTTGCTAGGTGACATTTTCAAAAGTTCATCTTATCTGCTTCAGGGTAAATAGAACTAATTTTTAACAAACTACAAACTTTCTTATACAAAGACCGAATATTATCCATTAAATCTATAATATCGACTTCTTCCGAGTTCTCCCTAGGAAAGGTTACAATGAGGGACTGCAAGACCACAAGATTTTTAAAAATTTTGTCGATTTTAGCACCTTTTTCGTCTTTTAAAAGTTCTAAATAACTGTCCACGATACCTGAGTAGTACCCTAACTCGGCACCTAATTCCGCACCTCGATGATAACCTAAATGATACCCTTCAACGTTTCCTTCTTCAACGCCTTTTTCGTAACCTGCATCAAATCCCAATCCTCCCAAATTTTCTTCAATAAAGAGCAAGTTGTCAAATGCGTCGTTAATGTCCAAATCCTCTACGATTGCTGCAGGTGGAACTTCTGGAAGGTCGAAAGAATCGTCAGAGTCTCTCCGTGTTTTATCTCTAGCTTCGTACGGTCCCAAATAATCTTGTAAATTTCCAGTCTCGTAGTCGAAAGAAGTTATGTTATCTAAAAAGAGAAAGTTATAAAAATTGGTGAATATATGAAAAATAAAATGCTTACTAAAAGAGGCCATATTTTAATTTACTTTATAATTTGCACTAATTTCTTTTCCAACATTATCAAAAATTTAAACTTTCTTTACATAAGTAAAATTTATAGGTTATGTAGTCAACTTCATAACTTTAAGTACAGATGTCGCTTTGCGTTAAATTTTAAAGTTTCTAATTTTAAATTTTAAAAAAAGATATAATTTCGCTTTTTTCAATTAAACCATAAAAAAACACTCGAGTTTTCAATTAAAAACTGTCAAGAGGAAATCCGTTTTCAAAAAACAAAAGAAAATAAAAAAGAATTGATGTACTATTAGGGTTAAAAATTTTTGGAAAATAGAAAAATTCCCAATGAAAAATTTGAGAAGTAAAAGCAAAAGACACTCCAAATAAAAACAAAAACACAAAACAATTGGTGGAAATTATCTAATAAGCATTTGAATATATTGGTACCGAGTGTTTTATTACATCCCATTTCCGTTATTTACTTTTGGGCACGGTAGCAAATTTATTAAAGCAATTCAAGATTGGCCATCAACAAATTTGACAAGAAGCGGAAAGGTAACGTAACATTTAGTTTAAATAAAGCAATTAATAACAATTTAGATAATTAAACATTAAGAATCTCCTCTTGGAAGATCAAAGTGAGTGATGGTGTGATAACAATTACAGGCACTTTGAAACAAAAAACTTGATTAAAGATTTGAAGTTGCACCAATTTCTGTTAATGAACGTAAATTGAGTATTTAAAATATAAATAATTAGGTAGAAGCGGAAGTTGTTAAGGTTTGTTTGAGTATATAATTATTTTTCATTCATACACTTGCTCTTCTAAACTATGGAGGGGGCGTTGTGTGCGTCCCGCCTACTGAAAATTTAAACGCGAGTTAGTTTGAAATCGCGCACTTGTGCGAGTGTCGCGAGTGTCTTATTTATTTGTTATTTATTATATCGAATCATTAATTTAAATTATGTTCTCTTGTTCTGCATAAAACCTTCGCAAATTTTTTTGTTATACCAATTTACCACCAACAAATTGTTTTTTTCCGGTGGATTGTTGCGCGCTATTGTTGCGGCGGACGGGCACGTGCTTCAATCGAACTTGCGGCAATAATGTTAATTTTTTTAAAAAAGAGGTGATGGTGTTTTAAGGACGTGATCGTTTTTAAATAATATGCTTAACATGCACTTAAAATTGTGTCACGTTGTGATCTTTTTCCTTTTTTTGAACTTGACTGTGGCCGTTACTGAATTAATTGTTGTCGAAATTGAGCATCAGTGCATTCAAAGATGTCCATTACAGGTAAACTTTTTTCAATTTATTGTCAAGGACTGGCAAAACCACGACTCTGTGATTTACATATTGCGGAGAATGCTTAGTGATGCGGTTAAGTCGTAGACTTGCTCGTCCGGTGAGTTTTGTCCTTCACTAAATTCAAGATTGTGGTTTTAAACCTGTTAAATTTATTGTTATCGGTAACATAATAATGAAATATCTACTTATTTAAAATAATTCATATTATATTGACCTGGAAATCTACAGATTGAAGGTTATTAATTAATGTGAAAAGTGTTAAATTGCAGCAATCTTAATTAATTTTTATCTATATCACCCATTATTTATTGCTGTTTTTTCCCTACAACTATTTAATTTTACATATGAAGTGACCAAATTAACATAACAGGTTAAAAAGTTGTAAATAAAATCGCTTTATGTTTATATTATTAAGTGCAAACACATAATTAAGATATTAGAATTATCTCATGCGGAGATTGCTGGATGCAATTTTTAAAAATGTTACTATGTTGCATGATTATATTTTTGGAATTTTTTCCTAGTTTCCAAAATTAAAAGTAGCAATTTAGGCATCGATTAATTCGAAAAGGACCCCAGAAGTTCTAAGCGATCGCCTCTTTAATTCCTATATTTAAAAAGTTTAACGGCAACAGAATACAATAACTCTGAGTTATGTAATGAATTTAAAATTTTCGTGCATCAAATAATTAAGTGTATAAAACAAGTCAATTTAAATCGCATAAAATAAAATAAAAACACAAAAAAATATTTATTTTTAAAGTATTAGTAAATAGAAAATTTATACAGTTCTCTGAATCTGAATTTATGACGCTTATGATTGTTATGTATTTTTGTCTTAATTTATTGTCTTTCTGTTCGTAACGCTATTAAGAGCTTTTAATTCGTTTTTTGACTATTGCCAATTATTATGAATTGATAAAGTTTACTGAGCATACTTTGAAATTGTACAATTTTTAATTTGTTGGCACTGGAGGGTATTCCATACCCCCCAGACCCCCCGGTCATAATACCACAACGAATATATTGATATATCTATATTTGCAACAGTTGCAGCGAACTGCTCCACGATGACATACGAATATAATTCTAAATTAAAAAAAAATTAACCGTGAAAGCTAGAAGTCAAGGTAAAGAGCAACTGCTCTTTTGCACTCCCAAGAGGACGCCCATCATCATCATAAATTGAGTATTTATTTGGAACGGTTGCAATTTAATAAAATCATCAATAACAGAAAAAATATGATAGAAAAGTTAATTTTTGCGACCGGACGGTTTGGGGGTATGGAATACCCTCCAAGCATACACGGAGTTACGTAGTTTGGGTTTTGCTAAGCATACGTAAAATTTTGAGTTAGAACCCCACCTCTTAAAAATTTGAAAATGTAATAATTTACTACAAAGTATGAGCGCCTCTGATTGGTTTGCTTTGTTTATTACCCCAGCATAACTAGGGCATAGAGAGAGTGACACAAAATAAGCTAAAAAGCTTAATTACTTTAGAATTGAGAACATAACAAATCACGTAAAAAATTAGATAATATTATTATTATGAATTAACGAGAGGCGGCTGAGCCGATTAACTCGCACATAATAACGCAATCAGTTTATTTCTCAGCAGTGTGTATGGCGCGACTAGGAATAGAACCGCAGAAACCACACTGCTGGTTGATAATATCAATTATTATATAGTTTATGTTCCAGAAAAAATCTTTCCTTGACCTGGAGAGTATTTTTAAAAGTAATCTATTAGAAATCCGGGGGGTCTGGGGGTATGGAACATCCCCCAGCCATAAGTAAGCAAAAATATGTTTTGCAAGAATTAAAATTGCGATCTTGTCAACTTTAAAATGTCATCTAGTTACTCCTTCATGCGGGAAGGAAGAATTCCATACCTCCCAAACTCCAGTTTTTGAAATATTATGAGGTCTAGTGGACTTACACACTCTAGGAAATGAAAAAAAAACACTTAAAAATTAGATAAAATTAATGTAGCGTGTAGTTTATATATCTAAAATATTTTTCGTTATTTTGGGAGTGGATAAGCACTTTTTGTACCTGTTTTTATATAATAATCGTTTTCTATTGGTGATTTATATTAGTCTATACCTTAAGACCGGTCTGTTGGTTTCGGTCGGTTTTTTCACCCCTCGGCTATTC
Source organism: Rhagonycha fulva (assembly GCA_905340355.1). Taxonomy (NCBI): domain Eukaryota; kingdom Metazoa; phylum Arthropoda; class Insecta; order Coleoptera; family Cantharidae; genus Rhagonycha; species Rhagonycha fulva. Next base: position 47,180,852 of record HG996556.1, read on the forward strand.
TTATTCTCCTCGCCTTGCGGCTCGGCTCATAAACCACGCTTCGTGGTGAAAAATGACCCTTTACGTCTTCGTGATATAAACTACTATTTCCCTGACCTGGAGAGTACTTTTTTGACTTGGAGGGTAAAATCAGAGGGTTCGGGGGTATGGGAAGTTATTAATTGTTGAGCAAGAAGAAAACATTACTTTTCGCAGAGTAAACAAATAGGTAATAAGACCACTATTATAACAAAAAATAATATTTAATTTTCAATATTCCGGTATCGACGGGGTTAAAAAACAAAAGGTCAAAGGTCACTTCTTACAATAAAATATTTTTGCTTTATTTGTTCGTTGTCGAATAAACAATATGAAATTTGTTTTAGTTTACGATGTTTTTAATTATACCTACAAATAAATATTGAAACAAAAATTCTTGGTTTAAACGGGGAGCGGGAGGGGGGAATAACGTAAATTAAACGGCTCATTACGGCTCTGTTTATTACTATCCTAATAAGTTTATCAACCTAAAAAATATGTCGAATGATACTACTGAAATGTAAAATTTGGCGGGCGTAAGAATAAATTGGTTACAAGACCGCAGCCAAGCCCGTAGCCAGGGGAGAAGCACCTGGGGGCACGTGTCGCCCCCTCTAAAATGTTAAAAAAAAAATTTTAAATAAAATAAAATTTGTTGATAATAATAAAAATTCTCGAAAAAAAAACCACCGAAAATTATACTTTTTACAAGTGCCCCCCCCCCCCCCCCCAATGAAATCATAGCTACCGTACTGACCGCAGCTTTTGTTTTTTAACTATCATCTGAGTTGTTGAGGGGCGAACAAATATGGATCTTACGTACTAAAAGGTTATAATGGCTGTAATATTTTTCTATGTACTATATCATGACTCTGAAGTTTAATATGAAGTCCAATGTACCCTATGAGGCCAGACAATTATGACCTTTACGTACTAAATATTCGTACCTCAAGTATGTCTTTTAACTATTTTTGAGCATCCACAGAACGTTACGAACAGATCTAGATATTTCTTATTATAGCTAGATGTGCAAGTTGTGCGGCCTAAAGGCCGCACAGTAAATAGTTTCCTAAATTAATAATAAATAAATTATGTGATTGAAGAGCTATTTTCGGGAAGAATGTAACTTTTCAAAAGTATCTCTTAAGCAATTAGAGCTCGATTGCGTCACTAACCAACAGGGTTCACCAAATGTCCTCTTTTTTTTGTCCCCTAATGCTATGGTTTGGTTATTATCTTTAATATTTTAGTGATATTTTAGTAAATTCAAAATATAGTAATTATTATATACAATCTACTTATAATTTTGCTTTATCCACAGTCGTGGAGTGATGTGACCGCTGGTTGAGTTACGGAGCGGAAATTCTGGGTTTAAATCGCGGACCTCGCAGAATTTCTTAGCTCGGCCTTCCAGTGGACATCTGCATCAAGGCTGTGGTGAAGTGCTAATAACCCAGTAGTTGATGCACTTCGAGATCCCCAGCCACAGAGGTCTTAAAAAAATCAACCCCCAACCACAGGAGTTAAAATAAAAAAAAAATTTGCTCTACCATAAGACGCTTAACATTAAAGTGACCAACCTTCCTCTGTTAGGGAGAATTGTTCTTTTTTTTCGTGAACCGCTTTTATTTGAAAAGTGTCATCTCTGCGGTATTCCTTAATTCTTAAAATCTCAGATTTTACGGTTTTATAACTTTTTAGCCTAAAAGGGCTAAACAAAAGGTCATTAGCTAAAAATTTTAGCTGTCTTTCTTTGGAACCAAAAAAAGCTGGTGACGTTGCTGACATTCATCATCAAGTTATGAAGAAATTGTATCCTACGTTAGCAACTCAGCCATCTTTAAATCTAATAAGTTTCTAGTAGGTACATTTTCTGTAGTTTTATGATTGTCAACCGAAATTTCTGCATTTTTTTGGTTTCTGATCACCTCTGCTCGTCTTCCTAGTCAGGAAGGTCTCTAATGAGAGGTCAGTAATGTTGGTCATATTGTTCTCGTGGAGGGTGAGTCACTGTAGAATTTTGGTGTTTAGATAGTGTAGATACACATGTAGAACTTCCTTGGAATTTTTATGCAATTTTGGGCTATTCTGGAGATTTCTATTAAATTTTTTTTTTGGAATTTTAATGTACACCATTTTTAGAGTGACTTACCCTTCGATCCGAGTCCACCAAAATGTTTTGTCTAAGAGACTTTAACAAAATATATGAGCAAAGATATGGGAAAACACAGATTACAGTAACTATAAAACCTGCTGACAAATAATTTGTGCCATGGTTTGGATTCCACGTTGAACTAAAGGCAAGTCTTAATTCTTTTACCATCGTGCTATTTGGTGGATGATATTCTTATTGGTGGTAAAAATACCCAAGGCAGTGAATGAACAAGTCACAAAAAATCGTAACAATTTCTGTCGATCGAGATTGATTTAACACAAAAATTTAAACTAGGAAAAATAAAAAACATGTTCCCAGATCTTTCAAAAAGCTTTCGAAATTAACTCAACAAATATTGAGGTGAAAACGATGAAAATTTAAGCTCATTGAGCTTTTTCCACTTTAATTTTCATGCTTTCTCAGATGTTCTAACTTTCCTGTTTTTCTTTATTTTCGTTATTATTTTTTTATCATTGTTTTTCAATCCTAGATTTAAAAAAAAGAAAACCGAGAAAAACCTATAAAAAAGCGCGCCAAACGAGTTTTTTTATTGATGTTTATAAACCAATTTTTATAGCTATTTGCTTATATATGTAAAGGTTTGATAAAATTATATTTATTTTATTGAAATCGAGGTTATCACTAATAAAGTAATTTTTATGATAATCAAAGTTAATTAATTTTAAAATAAGATCATTTTGTTTTGAAATTTTTAAATAGCATTTTTTTCTTATTAATTGTTGTTGTCGGTGTGATTTGCGTTTTTTATGATGCCTTTATGTTGGGTTCAAAGATCTACTGGGCCGTTAAAAAATAAAAAACCTTAACACTTGGAAATTTTATCGAATTACGCATATTTTTAAAACGATTTCATCAAACATTTTCGTCTGTTCCGCAGGAGAAATTTTTCCCCTTAGGTAAACGTAATTTTAAACCCGTCAAAAACGTCAGTCAGGTTTTTGAATTTTTAAAGTAAATAGGGGCGTCTTTTTAGTGTGGTTTAATTACCCTGACATTTCGTTAACGAAAGCTGCAGTTTATAAACAGAACCGTGTAAGTACCTAATTATTATTTCATCTTTTTTTTCGGTGTACATAATCTTGCGGCGCTTTGTAGGAATCAAAATTTTATTACTTTGTGGTGGCGGTATTTTTAATTTTTTGTGCTTAATTTTGAACAAACAGTTTTATTTAGTGACGGATAGGTTGCATGAGGGTGTCTGGTTTACGTCAAGTGCCTCTTCATGTTAAGTAGATGACATCCAGTAGCTAATGAAGTAATAACCAGCACCCCAATTTTGTCATTTTTAAGCCTCCTGTAACATTTTTGTTCACAATTTGTTTTATTTTTTTTAAATAAACCTAGTCGTTTCATCCCTAAAATATTTTTAAAATGCTTGTTTACGTACCCACAACCGAATAAGTTTAAAATTACGTCGTTTATAGTTTGTAGAATTTCCTGATGTGTGTTAGTCATAGAGGATATTCGCAATTATGTTTTTCACGTTTTTTTTTAAATATGTAATACAATATTTTTAAGGTAAATGAATTTTGAGTAAAAATTTTATTTAGAATTGGAAAATAGCCCAATTGAAGTCTACGTCTTAACCGCACAACCTTAATTTAAAAGGGAGGAAAATGTCTAGAACTTTCGCAAAGAATACAAAAAGCAGAGAACGGAACCTCCATTTTGCAGTAATACTCACAATTTTTCCTTCTTTTTCTCGACTAAATGAAAAAGGCTTTCCAAATTGCTAAATCGTTTTTGTTAACCTAAATCGACATTTGCGTGGGTTTCATGTTCTTGCAGATTCTTTCTACAGGCTAGCAACAACCTTCGTGCTGATGTATGATTTCACTGACCACATTAGAGCCAATTCATGCACCCATTATTGAGATGAACGACATTGCATGCATCTGCTGTTGCAATATTTCCTCATCATCAGGTTGTGATCTTATTTAATTTTGTTCATCATTCCACGTCATCAAAGATTAAATTCCATTGCCGATTCGGTCTCCAGTAAATCATGAATGTTTTGCTCAGGGAATTGAGACCATTTAAGTGTCGGCCCTTTCAATGATATAATTTAACCCTCCCATTTGTTACAGTTTGTCTCATTTCTTGGAAAATTCGTAGTTTTTACAGCAAATATTTATAGTCCAGTACAATTAGGCAATAAATGAAAAATAATGGAACCCAGTGAATGGATTTGAATAATTTTTTCTTTTTTGTATTTCTAATATCATAAATTAAAAAGTTTAGGTACCCATTAAAAATTACCACTGTTTTGAAAATCTGTAAATTTAAAAAAAAAATCAAAATTTAATGTACCTAAATAATTATAAATTTTTATAAAAACGATGATCATGTAAATATTTCGAAGTTAATGGAATTTTGACAGATTATTTGGGGGTACTCTAGGATATCTATCCTAAGTTTTTGACCTCGAAGACCTTGTGCTAACTTAGGGGAGAGGGCAAAAACTTCAAAATGTTTGGACTTTTTTTTTAGTTTTCTGCTTATGTCTCGTAAACTAAGCATATTTTGGGTATCATAGTTTATTACAAAGTTGTAGAGCACTGAATTTACCAATATTTGGTTGGTAAAGCAAATTTTTAAACCCAATATTAACCGAGATACAATCGATCAAAGTTAGACAAAGTTTTTTAAAATGTAAAAAAATTACCGAAAAACGAAGGTTTTGCCTCTATAACTATTTATTTCCATCATTTTCATATTAATCACTCATTAATCAACATCTTGAAACATCTATTACCACCCTCTTCTCACCCCTCCGCCTCTCATTCCCCCAAACGTAAAAATGCTTCATTTTAATGTAAGAAATGCTAATTAATATGAGGTATTTTTATGTTTGGCGGTGGGGGAGAGATGGGGGATAGTAGTCATAGATGTTCCAAGATGTTTATATTGATGAATGATTTACATATTTAACATGGAAATGATGGTAATAAATAGTTATAAGGGCAAAACCTTCGTTTTTTGTTTATATTTTTTACATTTTGAGAAACTTTGACTAACTTTGATTGGCTGTGTCTCGGTTAATATTGGGTTTAAAAATTTGGTTAACCCACCAAATTTTAGAAAATTTACTGCTCTATAACTTTGAAACTATAGTATCTAAAATATACTCAGTTTACGAGATCTAAGCAAAAAACTGAAAAAAGTCCAAAAATGTTAAAGTTTTTGCCCACCCCTAACTTAGCAGGGGTCTTTGAGGTCAAAAACTTAGGATCAACTTTCTAGAGTATCTCTAAACAACTTGTCAAAATTCCATTAGCTTTGGAATATTTTCCAGTTGAAAAGGGGATTTCAACCCTTAAAAAAATGAAAAACATTGGCGAAAAGTTTCAAAAGATAAACTTTTTACTTTTTAGTATAAAAAAAGAAAGTAAATTTTGTGTAAATTATCAAACAAATCAACAAATCCCAGAAGATTTACAAAAAATGAAGATGAATTTTCTTTTTTTTGCTATTTAAGAGCAATCCAAAGTTAAGAAAAAAATTAAGCTAAAGCTCTAATTTGCCTCAAATTTAAAATATTTTTTTTAAATAAAAAAGTTTTTTGAGATGCTCATGGAACTTTGTTGATTGCTTATCTCAACAAGGTAAAACACTTACAAGAAAATATATGCATTATTGGATCGATTAAATGATAAAAGAAGAAATGTAGTGCTGTTTCATCAAGACAATGCACCAGCCTACACTTCAGGAATTGCAACAACTAAATTTGCCTAAACATCTACCGTATTCTCCATACTTGGTCTTTTGACTTGGCGGTAAGAGATTCGGCTCAAATTCTAAAGATGTCGACGCAACAGAAGAAAATTTTGAAGAGTTTGATAACTCAAATCCAGTTTTTCAAAAACCTGCCATTTTTCTGTTATCTGAAAAGACTAATGTTAAGTACGAAGCTGTTAAATTCATTTAACCTACGTGTGTGTAGATTTTCTATGTTACGCCCGTTATCGTTTGACCTTGCAAATAATTTTCACATTATCAAAAAAACTAAAATGTGAATCAACAATTTAATATACTTACTTCAAATTTAGTCTGCCCACTTTTGCCCATTGTCATGAACCATTACATCATAATTTTTTTTCTTTTTTGCATTATTTTTTCACAAAAATTTAGTTATTTCTATTAAATTAGGAATAAGTGGTTTTCTCCTTCCGCTGCGCCAAAATTATTGAACTTATTGTAAATCCTAATCAAATTCTATGATTAGAATTTTCTATTCTTGTTAGATTGGAAATTACGTTATCACATGATCCCATTAATTGAAAATAATTGTAAATAAGCAGTGGTCAGACTTTCAATAACAATCGTTTTAAGAATTTATTTTTTAATTCTACCAGCTTATAATTATTATTTTAATTGTCTTTTTTTAAATTAATTAACTACTTCGGATTTGAAGCTAAAGCGAGAAAACTCATTTAAAAATCACCCCAAATCTTGTGAAAAGTCGAAAGATCATATAAGGTCAGATTTAAGAAAACTTCAAAAATCACCTACGGAGCTCTACGTTTATACTGTTTTCTACAGCAATATCAAACGAATTATTTGCTCAAAATGTTTTGTTCCATTTTATTATTAATTGACCTTCTCGCATTTCTCATCAACAAGCGGATGAAGCCCTTTAATTCACCTGTTTTGTGAGCGCCTAGTGATTTTTTCCAATTTTTGTTAAAATATCAGGAAGTTACAGGTAATAACAACACCTGACCATTCCTTAACGCTCGACATCATTTTGTACCGGTTTCGTACGCATTGGTGAGCACACCCTTTGTTCTTGCATAATTTCTCAAACATAAATTTAGGGTAAATCGTATATACAGGAACTTAGCTTCCGAGTTAACCGTGCTCTGTAATTATTTACTTCTTTTACAATTTTCTTATTACGAAACACTTCCCTGTCTGCTAAATGACGATGGGAAACGTACAACAAATTGGAACCCCCGCCCCGTCAAAAACCTTAAAACTTTATTTTATTAAAAATTTACTTTTGAAAAAATGTTTTTTGTTAGATAAGGAAAAGGTTCATTACAAACTATTTATATAACAATTGTTGTGCTCTTTTGTAGCCTCTATTATTATTGTTGCAAAACCCAAGGCTGTTTCAATGATAAAGGTATTAAGCACTAAAATTTCTATTATACTTTTTAATTTATTAACGACAATTTAGACCCAATTTGTAAAATCAATATTGATGTTATCATTGACATAGTTAATGCACTTTAGTGAATAAATTCGAGCAATAATTAAAAGAATCAACCGCGGCAGTTAAGTAGTAGACTTCGTGTGCGGTCATTCCAATTGATTGATTATCAAATTATTTATTACTTATATATTTAACCTATTTTATTGTAAAGAATTGATTATACAAATTGTGCTTTTCTGATGATAATTTATGCGATTGCAATTTGTTCAACATATTTGCTGATAAATTGTATTGTAAATTTTTAAATCATGTTTCAACAAGTTTGAGTTATCAGCCGCAACCGTGATAAAATTGAATAATTTTTGAAAGGTTCAGTATGCTGCCAGTTTTGTACTAGTGAGATTGAAATTTGAGTCCTGAATTTTTTCAAATTTAATTTGTGGTTTTGCGGTTTAAGAGATGAATAATTTTATCAGGCTTCTTATTGGAGCCTCCAGGTTTCTCCAAAAGTCGTTTTCCAAAATTTTAAAAATATGTTATTTTTCTAAACGTAGCATTTTTTTTTCAGAATCAAACCGATGAGAGGCACTATGAACTCGACTGTGGTTATGAGTGCAGTATCAACAAGGTGAGTTATTTCAATAATTAAACTTTCTCGTTGTGATGACAACATGTGCCATTATTTTGTTACGCTAGGTAATTTTTTGTACTAATTATAAAAAAGTATGTTAAATTCTAAAGATTTACATAAATTTTGTAATATTTGTAACAATAATTGTTGGCAATTACAAAGAATTTTATTGCTCCACCCCACAAGACTTGTCAAAAATTGGTTCGACATATTCAATTTCATTAGTGCGATCATTAACATGTATAGTGTATATGACATTCATTTAGTTCATAAACCAAAGATCCGCTTCCTGTAAGGTAACGGATTTACACGTCATCGGTAGATCAATTTGAAAATCAAAAATTAGAACAAATAAAATTCTATAAACATTAATTTAAGTTTCTAAATCTAAATTGTATAAGAGACAGTTGTTATAGTTGCTCGGCCTACGACCTCACTCCGTATGTAGACTGTAATTTATTGCTATACCTTCGTGAGCTTGAGTTTGCTGTGGCGTTTCCAGCCAAATGCAAATATTTCTTTGATTGGTGAAAATTAAGTTATGTTTATAAATTTAATAAAATTTATTATAGGTAAATATCTGCAGAGTAACGCAGGTTTAGCTAACTATAGATGTTAGATGAAGATAGGGAAAAAGGGCACACTGAATCCTTCTGAACCTATCTGAAAAGGACTAACGGTCACAGTATTGGCTTATGGACATCTACGGCTTAGAATAGATTTGAAATTCTGAAATGACCCCTATGAACGGTGCAAAAAAAGGTTCATTTTGTTTAAAAGTAAACGAAATCCTATACAACTTAACTGAAGATTAAAGTTATGGAACCTTCATTTTTTTGGTCGGTGAACTCTTTTATCCTTGACGGGGAGCATACCGACTGACACCAAAATTTAATTAGGATGTTTTTAAGCGATTCTGCATAACAATGGTTATCAGACTATTAACAACACAAAAAAATTAAAATTTGGTTACAGAAAAAAATAATTTATCTTTTTTTCCTGGTTTGAACTGCCGCAATTCAATAAATTACAAAATCTAAATTACTATAAGTTTTTAATTTTTTTGGTCAGGTTAGATAAGAACATCCCCATTTGGACCTAAAGGAGGAGCGATAAAAAGTTTTGCTTTCCCATTGGGATTTTATATTTTTGAAATTAAATTCAGTTTAATTTTTTGAGTTTAAAAATTTTTGAACTAACAGAATCATAACACAATGTAATATAAAAAAAAGCTTAAAACAGCCAAAAAAGTTGATTTCTCATGCCAGAACTCACAGATTTGATTCATAGTAGAATTTTTCACTCCCCAAATGTCTACCTGCTAGCCTTTGATTAGTAAAATTATACTTAGCCTAAATGTTGCCCTCGTCCAGAATGAACAGTGTAAATGGTTATCCCAAAATAACTAAGAATGTGCTCAACTGCTCACTCAAGCAAATGTAGAAATCCGAATCTTCTCCAATAATGATAAATTCTTGGACCTATGAAACCTTTCTAACATTTTTAGAACTTTCAAATCCAAGTTTACCTAAAGGCAAGTTTTAAGATCCAGTAACTTCCTTTGACTCTTAATTTTAAGTTCGTTAACTATAAATAGCACTGGAAAGATAACTAGAGGTTGTGAGATCACTTTTATCCTGATAAATAGTACATGTGCTAAAATGTGAAGACATCGTAAAATAATCTTAGACAGGACTTTAGTTCATGAACTTAAATGTACCTGAATTTTCATAAATCAAAATTATTTTGTGAATTAAATTATGCGGCGTTTTCACTTAGAAAACTTTTCTGCATTTATTTTTGGAATTTTTATAGCAATTTTCAAGGACGAAATCTTTTTTACTATTTGATCATTGATAGGAAGGGTGCGCGCCTTGGTGTCCTCAAGTATAAGCTGCGCCTGACTTTCGTACAAAATTTGTTGTTATTTTGTTTCTAAAGAATAACTTTTTTGCAAGATTTTTCAGCAGGAAAGAGTCCTTAATCCCTCAGTGTCGAAAGCTGGGATTTCTTGGTATTTATCTGAAAACTAAGTTAAAATGTATAAAAATACAAAAATTAATTATTAGATTTTCTTGAGGTATATCGAGTGGTGCAAAATAAACTAACAATCGGATCGCAACAAAATTCCCGATCATTTTAAGGACAACGCGACAAACTTACCTTTGATCCAAATATCATTTCTCATTCCTACCTAAAAATAATACACATAACTACGCTGTTCGTTGCTTACCAAAGTATAGAATGGAATAATAAAACTTTTAGAATTCAGGTTTAAAATTTATGCAAATGATTGTAAACGAGATTATTTTAGATGACAATAAAATTTTTAAGTTTTCTGTTTGTAGAGTTAACTTCCTCTTGCACAAAAATAGACTCAAGTTGAATTCTTTTTTGAAGCTTCCCTTTATTTGTTACCATCCAACTAAAATACTAAACCCGATTTGAACAAACACTTTTAAGGGTACCTTTATTTTTAAACCTAACAAAATATTAATATTCTTGTTGTGGTTGACCTACAGAATGTGGCTTTCGTGTTATGTAACCACTTGGTTTATCTAAAAACAAAAGTAACAATTAATTATTAATGTTTATCGAAACCATTAACAACAAATGCTTTTTTCTAATAAATTATTATTGTTCCATATTTCAAAATAATTTATCGAAGAATTCATGTGTTTTGTTGTTTTTATCCATTTTTTTTCTCACTGTTTTAAAGTTTAAATCCAAATGTGATGATTTTTTTTCGATATTTAGGTGAAAATCTTGAACTCAATTTCCACACAACTTCCTACTTCATCCTATTTGTTCACCTGTACTTTTCGTAAAAAAATAACAATAATTAAAATAATTCCTGAAATCTGAAACGTTTAGACGGAGAGCGTCCAAAACTGAGCGCAAGCAATTTTGATTTCTAAAACTTTATTTTTAGCAATTTTTTGTCGAATTAAGATTAGATTGGGCTACATGTGCATATTTTACAATTAAAAGTCTCATTATGGTCAATGATCCTAGTTACTTCTTAAGAAGTTAAGGCAGATGCAATCCAAGAGATGTTAAGTGGGCGCTAAGCGTGTCTAGAAGTCCATTTAGAAATAATCTTGAAATTAAATTAAGAACCACAATAGTCCCGAAGTGTCCTCGAGAATTGAGTATGTTTACTGCCCATTTAAACCGCATCACAATTAACTTTTGTTGACCTTTCACATTGTTATTTTCTTTCTCCTTCCATCTTCTGCGTTCTGCGCTAACAATAAAATTTTATACACAAAATTCTGCGACTGATGTAATGGTGTATTTTTATTAAAGAATTTTTAAATTACAATGGCATGACAGTTGGAGCAATTTAACGACTACATATAAACACTTCTTCTAATTGAATAATCAACTAAATATTTCCACTAAATGAAATATCCACAACAAAGTGTTTAATAATGCGGTTTTCGTATTAAAAGTAATGAAAAAATTACCTTGATTGACTTAATCACCACAGTTTTTTTACTGTTCCAATGAATCGACTTTGGAAAAAAATATAAAACAGGAAAATTGAGTGAAATCTTGTGAATTGCAACGTAACTTTTAGATATTTTCCCCATGTTTTCCTGGTGTGGACTTTCAAAAATGTAGCCATTCAAGACATGATTTTAGTGTCGGTTTAACTAAGGAATGACCAAGGACAGGAATCGATTTGAGGGATTTAAGAAAAATGGAAGGAAAGGAAAAGGTTAGGATCAGAGCCGGATTTAGCTAGACTAGCGCCCCAGGCTAATAACTTCAGGCGCCTATGATTTTATGATTGTTGAACATAAACGCGGAAATGCCTGGCGGCTTGCGCTTTTTATATTTTGACGCCGCAGGCGATCGCCTGTTGTAAATCCGGCCCTGGTTAGGATAGGGCGGTGGGAAAATAAGCATGGAAGCGAGGCGTAATGTTTATTTTACAAAAGGTATCAATGGTAGTACTAGACAGCTCGGCAGCCTCGGATCTACGATTTTTCCAAACTGGGGCAAAAAGTTGGCATATGCGCCTATTTCCTTGGCATTGGCGCCTCTTTTTTCCAGGATTTGATTTATAGATCAAATAAGTTTAAGATGAATTTGGAACTCCTTTGAATTTTCGTTCGGAACAGGACAGGTGCTCCGATTTTCCCCCGTCTAGATCCGGAGCTGTAGCTCGGTCGTAGAACCGAGCGCCGAAGGATCAAAGCAGATTTTTAAAATTTTTTATTTCGATTAGCTCGAGCAGAATTATGTGCGTTCCTCCTTCTCATTTATTTTCAAGGTTGTAAATTCGGTCACATCTAAAGTGATGAGGAAGTTTTTTCAAGGAAACCAAATTGACTTGACGACAAGAGTTCCGAGCTTTCTGGCCTCGTTCTGGATGGACTTAGGTCAGAATTATCTTTTCGACTAGGCTACAACAGTGATCCAAAAACCACATTGGTCCTTAAGAAGATGGTCATCCTAATGGCTTCAGTTCTTTGGCAATTTTTTACCATGTCTGATTTTGGCTACTTTTGATAGCGTCGATAAGCTATTTTTTGGAGGTCCCCAGGAACCTCCAAAGCTCTGCATCGCCTTTGTTTTCTTTAAAAAGTTTGCATTTTACGGATGAACATTTTTTTTATACAACATTGGACACTGAGAGAAGCTGAATTACTTTTTTATGAATTCGTGATTATCCAAAATTCATTCCATTAGATTCTAATCCATAGAGCGGAAAACTGGTTTCAATTTCCCACACCATAATTTTATTGTCAGGCAACCTCTGCTACTCGAATATTCCAACACATATTCTGAGGACAACGTCCTGATAATTTTTAAAACAATAACACGGGGTGGGCCGAAATTATCACGCTATCAAAAATGATTTAGTAGTTTTTAATTTACCAAAATAAATTAATTTTATCTAATAGTATCTGGGACATAATGTTAATCAAAAGTAATTAAATTAAGATAACCCTTATCACAATAAATTAGCAGAAATAAGACGAAGTTGGCCATATAAGAAATTGTGAAAAAGGCACATTTTTGGTACTTTCAAACTGCATGCGCAATTTTTGAACTTTTTAAAATAAAAATGGAACGCTTGGTAACGTAGTTAAAATCTAAGGTCAGACTACTTGGACCCATTATGACCTACAGCACTTCGAAGATAACTGGCTCCAAAGATAGCACTGTTTTTGTTTACATTTGAAGCTGTGGTTGGTATGAGAAAATTTATCTCTTAATCGGTTTTTTCCACGAGCCGATCATTTGCATAATATTTACATTGTATTTTCGTTCCATTTAGGCGATTTTTCAAAAGTTTACGTTGTATTGTTTTGATTTCCGGCAATTCGTTTGTATTTTCCGTTTTTTGATTTAATTTTAACGGAAGGGTTGCTTCATTTTTTCGAGCTATAAAAAATAAATCAAAATTTTTATCCGTTAGAGGTCTGTAAGTTACCCTATAATAAACGGTAATCATATTTAATTCAAAGGGTGCTGGGAGGATCCTACGACCTAATACAATACGCATTATGAACGAACTAATGAGGAAGTTGGGAATTAGGCAACTCGTCTGTTTTGTTTCACTAAATTGCAGCTTCAACCACAGCGATCTAAAAGTCTACCAAAATTTATATCCATAACTCCTGTTATTTTGTCTGAATTGGCCAAAAAGTAACGATTTTATTATTTAATTTAACGTTTCTTATGGGGATTCCCTTTGGAACGCTTTCTCACACTCTACGAGGGGTGGTGTAAATTAATTCTCCAAATAGAAGCTTGTTAAGCCTCATGTATTTTATTTTTTAATTAGATAATTTTTAAAACGGGCATTGCACCGAATTGCAGAAGTATTGGTTGATCCAGTAAATTAAAAAATTAGTTTTCTTTTCGTTTCATCTGATGGAAAAATAGTGGGTCTGCGGAGGACCAATGCCCTCTCATCATCAAGAGATGATGAGAATCGTCAAGAAACCTAAAAATTTTACCACTATACCAAAGGTGGATTTGGAATATATCAAAATTATTTTGAAAAACATACGTTAAAATACGGAAGTTAAAATAAATTAATTTTAGTTGCGAGTTGTCTTCTTAAGTAGCCTTTTTATGTGGCGCCAGACTTTCAAGAATTTGTGCAAATAAAATTAAGCAATTTTTAAAGAAAACTCTAGTTCACATTTGACGAGATTTGTCCAGCCAAATTTGATCAATTTATCTTGGATGGGCGATCGTTTAGATCTGGATTGCCAATCAATCTGCAAAAAGAATTGATTATTTATTAATTGAAACCACACGATTAAAATTTTATTTTTCACTAACCAATTTGTCTAAAAAACTCATTTGAGAACACAACCGGGACTTAATCGATCTGATTTTTAAGATATAATTAATAAGAAAAATCTATGACGTCACAGTATACAATCAAAATATTTTGAAGTTTGACACAAGAATCCTAACAAATTAAGCTAAATTTTCTTATGAAAAAGGTGGCAAATAATGGCTAAATGGTGGACTTAATTATTATTTTTGTTACTAATAAAATGATTAAGGGGTTGTCCATAAAGAACGTCCGTTCCGGAAGCGGGGGGAGGGGAGTAAAAATTGGGGGGAAAATTACATACGTCTTTTATAGACAACCCCTAAGTAAATAAAGTAACTGCAGATTGGCCGATGAGGATCCTTAAAAAGATGCAATAATAGCGGAATACCAAACTTTCACTTCAGATTCTCAATTTCCGTAATAAAATTAATAAAGATAAAAAAGCTAAAAAGATATAAAATTCCATAAAGAATGGGTGGATAGTTTTATATTCAAAATCCTGATTCATCATTTTAAATTGTGTTCAGGATAAAGCTAAAAATATAAAATCTACTGTTTATTTCGTAAGCCTTAACCACTTCAAGTCCATATTAATTTATAGGTGGTCAACGTTAAACAAGGTTAAACACATTAATTACACCTTCATTTTAGCCTTTTTTCACCCACTGCTAGACATAAGCCTTTTCCATTTTTTTCTGTCCCATGCCACTTGTTGTCATGGAATCATCTGACCATCTTTTTCAGAGTCTTTCAATGCTACTTTTTGTTGTTCTCGGTCGCCTCTGCACTATTCTATTTGTCCATTCCTTAAACTTAACTCTAGTGCCACGTGTCTTGCCCAGCCCAAGTTTAACTCCCAAGCTCTTCAGAGTACGTCTGTTATTTTTGTTTGTTTTTGCAGTTCTTCATTTCTCACTCTATTTCGGCGGCTTACCCTCATCATATACATCTCCATTGTTCTTTGCTTTATTTGCAGTGCTATAACATTTTTAACCGTTAACACCATAATCTCCACTCCATAAGTCATCACTGGTAAGATCCAAAAGTCAAACACTTTTTGTTTCAAGCACATCGGCATGACTTTATTTTTTCGTTACTATTGGTCGTAACTTTGGTTTTATTGGTGTTCATCTCAAGTCTCATTATTTTGGTTACCGCATTGAGCTCATTTATCATTTACTCTAATTTTTCGTCACTTGTAGATAAAATAACTACGAGTATATCATTCGCAAATCGGAGACTCTAGCCTTTGGCGTCTCTCCAGTCTTTTGGTATTTTTCCTTGATCTATGCATTGATTAAAGAGTAGTTTGATGGCCTTCGTCATCAGTGTATTTCTCCCCAATTGTATCATTTTAGTTGTTTTCCGGGTGACCCTCCGTTCTTCATCTGAATTCACGTTCATGACAATTTCTCGTTGTTTATCGCCATTTGGCTCCTTAATTCTTGAGGAGTATAAGTCTTCGTAAAACTTCTCAATCGTTGTTAGTAGTAACTACACCTAAAATACATTAACAAAAACACCGCAAACGTGGGAAAAAATTTGTTTTAAGTCGGTAAACTTTTGATTGGTAATAAATGAATGAACCAATTAGAAAGTCAGCTATAAATGACAGAGGAGAAAAACGAGCCTTCGCCCTACATAGATTATTAAAATGCAGAAATCAGAGGTAAATAAACGTCCCAGGATAGTACTAATCTCAGGACATCAAAATCGGGAGAATCCTGGGTTTTCAAGATGTCCGAGAGCCATAAACTTGTGTTTATTCTATAGTTGGTGGTGGTAAATCGGGGAAAAAATTGAACAGTTGACGATTTTTCCGATGAAGTTTGCCACATAAGTTCCTTGAAACGTAGAGGCTCAGTTTTTTGAGAAAGTTGACGGAAAAATTGCTGATTTTAAATTGCAATTCCTTTAAAATTATCCCAAAACTTCAAAAAATTTAAGTTTGTTAAAAGTGCAGAAGTTAAAATTAGTTCGATTTCCCCTGAAACCTTTGAAAGCAAATAACGAGCTTTATTTAAATGATAATTAAAGTTGTTCTTCGAAATGATGAATTAATAATTATTTAAAAGAGCTAATTTAAATAATAGTTTTATCATTAGTATACAGGGTTATTATTTAATTACACCCAGTTACGAGTGATTAAAAAAATTTCAAAAAAGGAGAAAAACAAAAATTGAAGAAACGATGCTTATACGACGACATATTTGTGGTACCTAATTAATCAAGTAGAATTCATTGAATTAATTAAAGAGAATTGCTTATATTAATAAACGACCAGTAATAATTTAAGTGCATCCGAATTTAGATACAAATAATTTAAGCTCATAGGTGACGATAATAAAAGTCGTTGGACCTCGGCAATTTGTTAATTATGAGGGCGAATAAATTATTTGCCCCTTGTTCAAACAATACCAATAGTTTTTTTAATTAGGCCAAAATTATGCAAATTTATACAGGACGTCTCGTAAAACGTGGGAAAAAATATCAGCTTAACCAGTTGATACAGAAATTAATCCGGATTAATTTTCTTACTAGGTGAAAGTATCGTGGAAATAATATATGGGGCGGATGGGTATCACTTCCATCCTACAATTTCTCACTTTAATAAAAATAAGTGTCACTCGTGTGAGAATTTTACAAATGTTTTGTTTTGGTCTCTTAAATTCAAATGCATTTTAATTACTACTTCCTTTTTAATTGGAGCTGACCATAAAATTATGAATAATTTTAACTTCAAAGCTTGATTTTTGTGTTTTGAAATAACGAAATGGAAGCTTTTATCAAAAAATTTTGGATGGTGAATTACTAACCAATTCAGGGTGCCCTAATCAAACTAAAAATTCAGTATTTTCGAATAACTGAAGTTATTTTTGAAAAATGTTAAAAATTTTCTAACCAACCCTTTCTTGTTTCAGTGTATCGAAGGATGTAAACTATTCAAGTATGCATTGGAATCTTCATGTCAAACAGTCTGCGTGAGTATTTACATTCTATTTTAGAATCAAATATTATCTTTGAAAATTTTTAACAACTTATCAGCAACTTGAAAAAAATCTTAAAAAATGGTGTTGATTAATTATTTTTTTACAATTTACGATAATCTTTCTTCAATTAATTATCTAATAATGCTCAGCATTTGCATGACATATTTTCAATTAATTTGTGAATATTTTATCGTGTTTATTTATATTTTCTAAATAATTATTGATGAAATAATTACATCGTCATTAACTATTGAAAATTTCAAGCCATTAATTTAATTTGACTAATTTCATGTAGTACTACGTCGTTTTTTGAATTATAAGATAA
This sequence comes from Rhagonycha fulva, assembly GCA_905340355.1. Classification (NCBI taxonomy): domain Eukaryota; kingdom Metazoa; phylum Arthropoda; class Insecta; order Coleoptera; family Cantharidae; genus Rhagonycha; species Rhagonycha fulva. The sequence continues at coordinate 47,198,460 of HG996556.1, forward strand.
TTTTTTTATAGAACGGTACGGTGGAACCACTGTCACCCAAAGAGCTGCATTGTGTGATGGGCTGCAACGATGCCTTGACGAGATATTTTAGCCAACTTCGTGCCACTTTGGGAACACCTTTGGCTCCAGCTTTAGTGGCAGATTCGCTGACCGCAACTTCCCTAAAATTGGAGTGGAAGTTCCCCGAAGCGCGACATTCGGGCCTAACTTATTTTGTCCAATGGAGGTACGAAGAGCACGCTGCGTCGTGGCAGTACTGCAGAAATGACACTTGGGGTCCCAACGACACCGTCGTCGTGGATAACTTGCAACCTTACACCAAGTATAGGGTAAGTAAACAAAGCTGAAAACCCAAAAAAGAGTAGTACGTTATAAGAGTTTTTTGCAGTTTCGAGTGGCGCTTTTGTTATCTCCACACAGTGAAGCAATCGTCTCGGCGCCTAGCGTGGTTATCAGTACCCTGCCAGCTGGAGTACCTGCATCACCGCCGATTATTGTACGCGCGGTACCAATTGATTGTACCCATATCAGCGTGAGCTGGGAACCTGGACCTTTTCCACATGGCCCCCTCCTTTCCTATGTGCTTCATATAACTGACAACAACGGATATTCGGCACTTAAGGTGTGCCACAATTTCTAATATAAACTTTAACTTCTGATGGCTTTCGAGCGTGCTCGCAATAGAATATCTTTCGCTGTAATCTTTCTCTGTAAACAAATAATTTTTCCGTGACTTACATTAACAGTTTTCCTTTTAATTTTTTGTTTGTGTTTGTCTTGTACTGTCTTTGCTTTTGGGTGGTGTAACCATTCGCTTTGTTGTAGTGACGTTCTTTGCTTTTTGCTTATTTTTTACTTGTAGAAAAACTTTCACCATGATAAGCTCGTTTTGTTTTTCATTAGGACATACCGGCCGAAAATAACTTTTACATGTATCGAGACTTACCATCCTCTCGAAATTATACGATTTCGGTCAGCATGACAAATGGCGAAGGAAATGGACCGGCCGCCCAAGTTATGGTTTCAACTCCTGCCGAACAAGGTTTGTACATTTTTTATGAATTTCGAGCGATAAGAAGCCTAAAATGTGAAAAACAGTTGACATTTTGGGTTAAATGTATTTCAATTTTGATTATAAACATAAAATTCCAGTGACGCACACCACTGATATTATTAATGTTGTTTTTGTTTTAATTTTGATAATGAAATGATGTTACGGTTCAGAACAAATTAATACTACTTTTACATAATTGTTACTTTTTGAAACTTTCTCATGGAGATAGATCATAGTGTGGTTCTGGAAATAGCGAGAAAAAATTTTCCTTTTGATTTTGGAATAGTTTGTACCAACTCATTTTCCAAACGAAACTAAAAAAATTCCCTAAATCCATTTCCGCCAAGTTCCTTGCTCCAAAAGTGAAAAAAGTGGTACGAAAAAAATTAAGAATAATTTGATTATTTTAATTAATAATAAGATTATTGGTATTTGTTCTATTCTTATCATATTTTTTATTTCCAAATTGAACTATTTATTGCTCTGTTCAGTTATAATATTATTCAAAATAGATGCCGCTCCGATTAGAGCAAACTTGAATGGCTATTATTCGAAAAGATTCTATTCAATTTCTATTTCCGTCTTGTACTACGTTTATTTTCTTTGTGTAAGAAAAAATAATTTATTTATAGTTTTACTTTCAATTGATTTATTTTGAACATATCCAAGCTAAACAAGCAGCGCTTCAGTTTCTCTTAGTGGTTTTACCATATTTACCTATCTGTATTTTAGATTTAGGGGCCACCAGTAAAGCGCAATGTTGTGTTGAAAAAATGTTTCTCGATCCGGATTCGAACCCTGCAAATTCTATAGTTCTACTCTCGTTACCTCCAAACGGTCATCTGCCAACTAAATATAATTCAATAAAAATGAAATTAGATAAATAAAAAAAAAATCAAGAAACCGAAACCTCAAATTAAATTCCTAAAAATCGAATAAAACAAACCGCACAGCAACAATGCACAAAATTGTAAATCATCGTCTATATTGGAACAAAAAGTGGAAATTTTCTAATTTAGGTGGCGTAGTAGACAGAAATTCTTCTATACACAGTGTGAATATAATAAATTAACGTCCAGTGTTACCTCGCAAATTAAACTAATTTATCAAATTTTTTGATAACAATCAAAAATTATTTATCAGGTCCCATTAAATTCAAAATATTTTGCAAAAATCCAGAGACCACAGTTCCATGTTAAAAATAGCAGGTTAGTAAGGAAAAAATAGAGAAGGGCCAATAAGGCGCTTGCAAAGAAAAAGTGCAAGGAATCTGAACAGACTGAATTTTGAAGATTGAGAAAATAAAGTCAATTATTTTATAATTATAGGTCTGTAGTAATATTAATTTATGTAATTATATTCGTCATGCTATAATCAGGTAATTAATTAATAGACACAAATGCGCCAATTAATTGCCAAACATTATACCTATTACACAATGTAATACTTTATTATGAATCTTGATGAATTTTAGTTCTGAGAATTATTTCTTCTGTATTCTGAGTCAGCTGAACCTCACCCAAACACTTTAAATCATCCCTAACAAGATTTTTTCTTTCAGTGAGAGAAGTTCAGCAACCTGTTCTAATTTTCACCTCGGAGCACCTGGTGATGCAACAAGGAATCAATATGCTCGATTTGCCGGTGATTTTGTACCGATCCAGAGAAAAAATCAAAGGTGAGTATTTTATAAAAATTTTGTCAAGTGAGCGTCGCAATTTTATTACCTTCTTGATTTATTATTTCCTCACTGATGAAATATTATGTTTAAACAGTTTAGATTGGCTTTGAAACTTCTCCGATGTTATTGTGAGTATAACATTCGCTTTTTGCGTTGTTTGTCTTTGGCGCTTTTGATGTGTCTGTTCTTTATACAATCTGCAATAAAAATGTAATTTTAGCTGCAAGTTAACAAATACTTTATTCAAAATATTCACAATAACCAGTAACACGTGTGCATTTTCACAGCGGTTTTATTTTATTAAAATTACATTAAACAATAACTTTTCTTTTATGTAACTACTACATTAAAAAAAAAGTTTTACATAAAGATTAACGTTAAAATTTACCGGATGTTTCGAATGCCGCGACACGAAAAGTACTTCAATCATAAGACCATCATTTCCAAAACCACAATATCTTTTTTAAACATAATACAACCACGCTATCCTTTCAGGAGTCGCCATTCACGTAAAGAAAAATTTGCTCTTCGTATCAGACGCTCTATCCAATATCCATCGCATCTCCTTCACAAATTTCACAAACAATTCGATCATCACAACAATTCTTTCACCTCCCGACATCAATTTTTTGCCGCTGAAACTATCGGTCGATTGGTTAAACAATCAGCTGTACATCTTAGGCGAAGTATCCCACCAGCGTCAAGTTTGGCAAATCACTAGGTGCGATTTAGATGGACGAGGTATGCAAGTTGCCATTGCAGGACTCCGGTTCAAACCTCACCACGTCGAAGTCGACCCTTATAATGGGTATTATAACAAAATTCCATATTTTTCCGACAGTAAAACAACAATTTCTTCCAGATATTTATTTTGGGTGGTACAAGGAAGAAGTGGTGGAGGTCTCTACCGCTTGGACCTTTCCGATATCAGCAACGGAATTCAACACGACGTACAGCCTAAACTAATCTGGGCAAAACCAAACTTAGGAGCGTTCACCGTGGATCATACAAATTACCGTTTGTTGTGTTCGAATCAAGAAAAAAATACAATTTATTCCTTATCATTCAACGGGTAAGTTTTGAATCATCAAAGTGATAGACAATTCCATAAAAACTTTTAATCTCCAGCAAAGAAAATGTTGATGTTCGGCCCAAAATAATAACCAGAAAAATGGAGAAAGTAGCATCGTTGGCTGTAGCAGATAAAACCTTTTATTGGACCGACGAACAAGAATTTTATTATGAGGAATACCACGCTTCCTGTCAGTGTTACTACCACAACGCTTACCCAGGTTTAGGCGACCGTCCTTATCTAAACGTAATAGTTTACCTGCAAAGTTCTCAACCCACTCCGGCACCCATAAACCCACCCACATCGTTGCAAGCCATCTTTGGATCTCAATTGGTTAAAATAACGTGGAAGGCGCCACATTTACTAGGCGAACAGGGTAAAGGAGCGTGGCAAAATTGGTCGTACGAAGTATCCATCAAACAATTAAACAATAACCACGTCACGGTTCACAAAAATATCAACGTTACCTCATCAACCATAACAAACTTGAAAGAAAATACGGATTATATCATAACAGCTGCCGCTTACACAAGCTTAGGTGAAGGACCCTGGTCTTCGGAGTTTCGAGGGAAAACTCTCAAACTCGCCAAAAACGGAAAGTATCCCCTAATATTGTGGTCATCTGCAAACGGTTTACTAAAATCCGATGCAACTGGAGAAAACGTCCAAACTGTCGTCCAAAAAAATTTTCTGAAAGACTACGTCATCACCGACGTTGCTTGGTACAACGAGAAAATCTACGTGGTCACCAACAACTCCCAAATTTTTCGGCACAATTTAAACACAAACAAATTTTCACAAATCTTAGACATCGATTCAGTTGGAAGTATTGCGATTGATTGGATTGGAAAAAAGTTGTATTGGTCTAATCCAAAACAACAGCTGGTAAGTTTTATTTTTTCAACTTTTTTGTTAGGATAATGCAAAATTCTTTTCAGATTTTAAGAGGAAATTTTAATGGAACACAACAGGAACCGTTACCTATTTTGACGTTGGCGAAAGAATTAAATATTGACGCAGCGCAAGCTTATTTGTACTGGTCAACTGGACACGCGGTCGAATGCGCTCGGTTAAATGGGGCAGATCGGATGGTTTATCATCCGGCTCAGTTATTTTCAGGAAAGCAAGGTTAGTTTTTCAGAATGACGATTGAAATGTGATGTTTATTGGAGAAACTTTGTAGTGATAGGCTTAACGCTCGATATGGATCATAATATGGTTTATTGGATTATAAGGAGTTCGGAAGGATCGAATTTATTTCGGGCACCCATGGCGGGTTACTTTCCGTCTGGAACAAAAGTAGTTCCGGAATCCATCTCAAATTTGCAAAAACCGGACATGCAGGGACCTCTTTGTTATTTCAACGATCGTCTGTTGTGGTTGAAAGACGAAAAAAATGCTGTTATTAGTGATCTTCGCGGGAAAAACGTTGCAAATATAAATGGGAAGGAATTGGCAGGACTTTCCATGATTTATGTTATGGATTCCACTTTGCACACTTGGCCAAGTAGGTCTCATCGTATTTTGTTGAAATTTTTCTGAGTTTTTACTTGTAGATACAACAAACAAATTGACCAACAACATCTCGGTGATTCCGGAACCAGTTGACGAAAATACAATAAAAGCGGTGGGTTATTGGAATTCATTTAACATTACATGGGAACCGTGTCATAAAGTGAACTATGGAACAGTTTTTTATGAAATCAAAGTAGATAATCCTCTAAGAAATGGTTCAGCAGTAAGTAACAAAAATCTTAGTCATCAATGAATCATAGCTGATATGCAATTTTTAGAAAATTACAACTTCTCCGTACATCAAATACTGGCAAACGGTACCTCCTTTTACAAAACTGCACGTGACCATAAAAGCTTACACTTATTGGGGAACATCTCCATTAGTGCGTACGAAAATTTTTTCCCCACCTTCCACCCCATCTGCTCCTGGAAATTTGCGTACATACGTTTCACACAATAAATATCAAAGTGATGATGAAAAGGTTCTGGTCACATTCAGATGGGACGAGCCCCAAAATTCGAACGGCGTTATACAAGGATATAAAATAAAATGTTGGTTTGTTATAAATCTGGTTGATATGGTCGAAGTTTGTGAGAACGCATTGGGAAAATCCAACGAGAGGGAGTACATAACTAACGACCTTTTGAAAGGTATCATCTACCATTTTCAAGTGAGTTCTTCTGGGTCCAGTGGTTTTAGATAGGTACTTATCAAAATTTTTAAGGTTCAAGCGTTCACGGAGGTGGGAGATGGTGAGCTCTCCCAAATCATTTCTTTCAACACGAGTACAGAGTTTCCGTTACCAAAGTTATTGGTAGCATCCAACGAATCAATCATAATCCAAGACATCGACAAAAATATAAACCATACCTTACTTCGACCAATTAACACACCTCTGGAGATTGGGTACATAATCCAAGAAAAAATAATTTTTTGGATCAACGACATGCAGGAATTACTAATGTTCAATTTGATTAGCTTAAATCGCAGCAAAATTGCTGATCTAAACGGAAATACTTACAGTTTGACTGTGGATTGGTTGGAAAGGAGTTTGTATTATGCCCAAACGAAACACGACGAAAAGGAAACCACCATTTTTAAACTGAACCTAAACCATATTGAAAAGGGAAACGTAAGAAATGTGGAAATTTTTAAAACTCCTTCCATTATTCCAAAGATTGAAGTATCTCCATTTACAAGGTAAGCCGCGCTTCGTCGTGTTTTCGTTTTGTAAAAATGTAATTTTTAGAAAACTTTATTGGGTTGAAATTGATTATAACAACGAATACCATATAATGGAGAGCAATACCGATGGAAGTGATATCAAAGCATTTTTCTCTTCACATTTCCGCGACAGGCGAAACGTTGACTCAGATATTGAAACATCGTGTAGCTGTCCAATTGATCCAACTGTGGAAAAAACTTTCACCTTAGATCATTCTGATTCCCAAAACAATCCCGCACTTATTTTTATAGATTCTGAATCTCAAAACATAATGTCTGGTGATAAATACGGATGCAACTGTACGATTCTGGTTAATGGAACCGTAATAAATGATAACCTCCCCCTACAAACTCTAAAATCTGATTTTGAGAATTTATATTGGACAAACTTAAACCGTAGCCTGGTATTTTCCCTTAAGAAAAACAAAACAAAAATTGTAACCAACGATCTTGGCGTAGCCCAAGACATCTTAATTTTTGGGTCCCATATGCAACCGTACCCCCCGTACAAATGCTTAATGCCAAATTTTGAAGAAAATCTTTACCCAACCCTGGTTCAAAAGACCTCGTCCACCTTGATCCTTGAAATGCCCGAAATTAAAATCGAAGATGAATGCCGAAATATTTCCATCCCGACCACGGAGTATAAGTTGTATTATTCGATTCATACGGACGATGAAGACGTCGGAAATTGCGAAGAAAACTGCACGGAAATCGCAACGTTCGAAAATGTTATAGAAATCAGCAAATTGCAACCATACACCAAATATTCGTTCTTTTTGGTAGCCGAAAATTATTTTTCCACGACAATGCAGAAAAATATAACCAAAGGGCCAGAGGTTATTTTCCAAACTTCTATTGGTCGTAAGTATATTTTTTGCAATAAATGAGTCGTTTGAAAAAATGCTTTTTGCAGCTCCTTCCAAACCAAGTAACATATCGGCGGTTGTTTTAAATCCCACAATCGTTAAAGTGAGTTGGATGCCACCAGAACAAATAAATGGAAAATATGTATGGTACGAAATTCAATGGCAAACGGAAGGCGATATAAATGGAATAAGGCAAAAAGGAGAACACACCATGATGCTTGAAAATGTAGCAAGTCCTGAGAAATATATCTCCGAATGGATACAGAAACTGTCACCCAACGAAACGTATTCCATTTTGGTACGAGCCTACAGCCAAACTGACGATTTGATAAAAGATAACAACAATTTTCGAGACAGCAATACAATAAAAATCAAAACATTTCCTGACCCTGAAAACATCACTTTGATCAAACGCACCGCAGAGGAGCTGTTTCTCCAAATGAGGCAATACAATTACGCCAAAATTACCTTCCAATACACCGAAATGATTTCTTTCGAATTTTCTGACATACGAAGTGACTCTGTTAGTATAATTAACGACACCATGACCATCAGGGTCGATGAGTTGAAACCAAAAACGCAGTATAAATTCAGAGTGCTACTATCGTATCCCGATTACGTAGACCACTATGTTTGGCCTACCGATACGCGATTCAATTTTGAAACTTTAGGGGATCGTCCATCTCGGCCTGGAATGCCCAAAATTCAACACTTAAAAAGGGACGTTTATCAGGTTTGGTGGGAACCGTCGAAAGAAAATGGAGCTCCTATTGAAATTTACTTCCTCGAAGGTTTGAGGTTACCAAATTATAGAAATAAGCGCAGTGCCGAACGTCCTCCTTGGTATGAAAATGCACCTTCCGTTGAGGAGCCTGAATATAACTGGGTTCCTTTCTATAATGGAACTGGTAAGTTTCTTCCAAAATTTTAGTTTTTCAAGTCTGCTAAATCGATTCATTGGAATTTAGACACGTTTTGGATCATTAATGGTTTACAAGATCAATATCGTTACGCTTTCCGGGTGTCTTCACTGAACTCTTACGGATGGAGTGACACAAGTGAAGAAAGTGAAGACTTTGATGTGAATCTAGCAGCCCAAATAGCGGAAAAGCAGGATCCGATTAACCTCCTGATTATTACCGGTATTCCAGTATTGGTCTGCGTGTTTGTGATAATCTGTTTGTTTTGCTGTAAGAAATTTTGATTTTTTTCGGACAAAAAATAATTTTGTAAATATTCAGGCAAGTGGTACTTTACAAAGGATAAAAAGAAGAAAGTCGCTGTTATTCCAAGAGGTCCTGACGTCGAATTGGCAACTCTCAGGGAATTACCAAGACGATGGATCCATAACACCAACATTTTGTACACTACAAATCAACTTTCGCCTGATGAAATTACAATGTTGCCCCACATACGCAGGTAAATTTTTTTAGTAAAGTTTGAGTGCAAAAAATCACCTTTAACCATAAATTTTAGAGATCAAATCACGCTGATGAAATTTCTTGGAAGTGGAGCTTTTGGTGAAGTTTATGAAGGAAAAGCAAGGAGTATCAATGAGGAAGATGCAGAAGTAAACGTAGCCATAAAGGTAAGGCTTTGGATTTGATAAAGAAATTTTGAAAGACAAACTTTTTTAGACCCTTCGAAAAGGAGCATCAGACACAGAAAAGTGCGAATTTTTACAAGAAGCCCAACTGATGAGCCATTTTAAGCACGAGCACATTTTGCAATTGCTTGGTGTTTGTCTTGACAACGATCCACAATTTATCATCATGGAGCTAATGCAAGGAGGAGATCTTTTGACTTACTTACGATCGTCTCGTAATCCAACGGTAAGTTTTTGGCTTACACATGAAGTTTGGGTATTTTGTATTTTCATTGTTTTTCCAGACTAAAATCCCATCGTTGACGTTAACGGATTTGTTAAAAATGTGTGTGGATGTTGCGAAAGGTTGCCGGTATCTCGAAGAAATGCATTTTGTTCATCGAGATTTGGCGTGTAGGAATTGTTTAGTGTCATCCACAATTCCGGGATCTCGAATTGTGAAAATTGGAGATTTTGGCTTGACGAGAGATATTTACAAAAACGACTACTACAGGAAGGAAGGTGAAGGACTCTTACCAGTGAGGTGGATGGCGCCAGAATCGTTAGTCGATGGTGTTTTCACCTGCCAAAGTGATGTTTGGGCTTTCGGTGTACTCTTATGGGAAATAATGACGTTAGGGCAACAGCCATATCCTGCAAGAAATAATTTGGAAGTGCTGCATTACGTTAAAAGTGGAGGACGACTTGGAAAACCAACCGACTGTCCCGAAAAACTGTAAGTAGTTACGATTCACGTTAAAAAAATTTTTAATAAAACTTTCTTAGGCACGAATTGATGCTCAAATGTTGGTATTCCGAACCTGAAAGAAGACCAACTTTCAAATTTTGCTTAACCATACTCGAAAGCCTCCATATAGACGCAATTAACGATCCTGTTAGTGGGGCGCACAACGGACAATATATTAGCACAGTGCCACAATGTAAGTAATTTGTTGTTTGTTTTGGCACGTTTGAAAATATCATTCTGAATGTTATAACGCTTAGCCATTTTTGTCTGGAATAGCAAATTATATTTAATTTTTCAAATTCGAAAAAATTCTTGTAAAAAAATTAAAGTCAAAAAAACAGGGATTACGAATTGGTGGCTGGCTAAGTAGCAGTGGAGACGGTCGAGGTTCCAATAAAATCATCAGAAGCATCAAAATCAAAGAGGGGAGAACACAATAATAATAAACGAATAGAATAAACCCGATTCGTATTCCCTAAGGCATTGAGTATTTACCATAAACATTAAAATTTGCTATTTCAAAATTTAATTTCATGTTCGTAACGCATGCTAACAAACTAACATATGCTTTGCAGTTTCTGATGGAGTATTTAACCGAGCTTATTTTCAAGATGCTTTTAGATCAAGACCATCAGGTAAAACATTAAATTACGTTAACCAAAAACTATAAACATGCATTACTTCATTCTTTCCTGCTATTACCGATTAATTTTCAAAATAACTATGACTAACCTTAGGAGTGAGTAATGGGATGATACCACGCTATAGATTCTATCCACGACAAAAGTGTGATTGATTAGTTTTCTGGTAAATTAAGATGCAAAATAACGTGGAATCGCTCAAAACTCAAAATAATTCTGAACGAAATTGCGGTTTTTTATTAGTAACTTTCTTGCAGCAGCAATGTGGAAAAACAACAGTGATGAAGAGTCGGAAAGAGAACAAACTCCCTTTCTGCAGACAGAAGGTGACCAAGCAATACCTACTTATTTAGAATTAATCTACGACGGTAGTAGTCTGGAAGAAAATGATGGATACGAAGTGCCAAGATCCAGTATACGTAGCCTAAAAAGTGATACATCTTCAAAACTACCTCAACAAGCAACCACGAACAGTATTCCTATAGACAATAAAGTAAATAATCAAACTCAAAATACTGAAAGTGTAAGTGGCTCGGGAGAAAATCACGTGTATGTTAATAGAGAAACTGAATTGGCGAGTGACAAAAAGCAATGAAAATTTAGTTTGTTATTACTTCGTACCTGAATTATCAAAAATTGTGATGTAAATATTGGAATTTAGTAAATTGATGAAATTCAATGTGGAATATTTGGAGTCCAAAGAAAGACGAAATAGGCAATTTTATGACTGGTGATTTCAACCCCGAGAAAAGTGGAAAAGAAAAGAATTTCCTCCCTATGCTAATGGGTATTATTATACAGTCCGGTTATTAAGTACAAAGAGCTAGAGAAAGATATTTTTAGAGTTTGTTAATTTGACAAAAAAAGTGATAGAAGAATGTTGAGAGAAAATTTCGAATTGCATAAGTGCCAATAGTTGTGTAAATAAAATTTAAAATAGTTTATAATCAATAAAAAAAATTTTGGGGAAAAATTTGGATAAAACTGTTTTATCGATCTGTTTTTTGAGGATACATATAGTTCCTCTCCCTCAGGATTTTTTATAATTGTTTGATCACCATACATCACAAAATAGTATGTATTTTATATTAACAAATCCACATTTTTCACAAAAAGATTTTTTATTGATCATTTGATATGGAAGCGACCCATTGATATAGTTTATAATGTTTATAATTTATTGACGAATAGGTAGATACAATTCCCTAATTTTAGTTAAATTTAAAAAATGATTTAATTAATTGTTGTAAATAATTATGTTTTATAGTTAGTAATAAAAGATCAAATAATACGAAAAGCTTTTAATTCAGTCGTTTAAAAATATGACGTACTTATATAGGGGATGCCTGCCCCTTTATATGATGAAATTTTTATCGCTTACCCCTCTCAAAAACTGTTTGAATTTTTTCACTATTTTTTCAGTATTCAAAAGTTTAACAATAATATTAGTATATTATGCAAAATTTTAAACATAATTTTTATTGTTTACCCCCTCCCCCCAGTCGCCCCGTTCTGTTCAGAATTTTACCACTATTTTTCAGTGTTCACAAGTAAAACAGTAATATGTTTTAAAAAGTATAAACAAAGTTTTTATTATTTAGCCCCCCTCTCAAAAATCAACCATTGTCATTCAAAAGTTTTCTCTATTTTTGCAGTGTTCAAAAACTGTAATATATATGGGGCATTCCACACCAAATCGACCACTTTTGAACCCGACCCCTTTTGATTTTCCTGAAATTTTTACATATTATACTATCTCACCAAAAACAGTTCTGTAAATTTTTTCAAATTTTTTTATTCAACCCAAAAAAAGTTACAAATTTTTAGAAAAACTGATGTTTTTTTTCTTCAAACGATCGTAACTATTCAAAAATTGACTAATCGGAACGTTTTTTTTTTGTCTTTAAACGTACTTTTCAGGAAAAAATACAAAAAAAATATTCAAACTTGGATTCTACAAAATTTTTTCATTATTCAAAAGTTTAACGATAATATTAGTATATTATGCAAAATTTTAAACATAATTTTTATTGTTTACCCCTCCCCTCAGTCGCCCCGTTCTGTTCAGAATTTTACCACTATTTTTGCAGTGTTCACAAGTAAAACAGTAATATATGTATTTACCAAGTTTTAAAAAGTATAAACAAAATTTTTATTATTTAGCTCCCCTCTCAAAAATCAACCATTTTCATTCAAAAGTTTTTCACTATTTTTGCAGTGTTCAAAAACTGTAATATATTTATCAAGTTTTAAAACATTTTAAATAAAATTTTTGTTGCTGACCACCCCTCAAAAATCACCACAGTGTTCACAAGTGAAACAGTAATATAATACAAAGTTTAAACAACATTTTCGTTGAAATCCCCCCCCCCCTCACAAAACACCCATTTCCGTTCAAGACTTTTTCATTATTTTTGCAGGGTTCAAAAATAAGACAATAATTGATCTATTATTTATCAAGTTTCAAAAATTTTAAATAAAATATTTTTGTTGCTAACCACCCCTTAAAAATCACCCCTTGTAATTAAAATTTTTTCATTATTTTTACAGTATTTACAGATTTAATGTTAATAAATTTACATAGATTCAAAAATTATAAACAAAATGTTACAAAAATATAACCCCCTCAAAAACTACCCCCTTTTTGTTTAGAATTTTTTCACTATTTTTGCAATGTTCGCAAATTTAACACTAAAATATTTACCAAATTTTTGCTGTTTTGCCACGGGTGCACAATTTTATTTTGAGGCGCAAAATAAGCTACAAGGCTTACAAGGGGACACAACAGTGAGTATGTCGCCAATCAAAATCCCAATTTTTTTGGTGATTCTAGGAGCTAAAATAATTATCACTTTCTTGATTTTTAGTCCATTGGGCTTTAGTTACTGAGTTATGAATTTTTGAAAATCTACATTTTACCATAAGATTACATGGTTTGGATTGTTTTAACATGGTTTGGATTGCTTTAACAATCTAATTTAACATTTTAAATTCTATTTAAATCTATTAATTCTATTTAAAAAAAACAAAAATCTATTTAAAATAAATTTAATTTAAAATTTTAAATAAAATCTAAATTAACAATGTAATCTTATGGTAAAACGTAGATTTTCAAAAATTCATAACTCTGTAACTAAAGCCCAATGGACTAAAAATCGAGAAAGTGATAATTATTTTAGCTCCTAGAATCACCAAAAAAATTGAGATTTTGATTGGCGACATACTCACTGTTGTGTCCCCTTGTTAGTTACCTTAGAAACTAGAAAAACCAAAAAAATATGAGATAAAATTAAGTATTATGTAGTTTATGTTCCTAAAAAAAATTGGTTGCCTGTAAAGTCGGTATACGGGCGAAAGTTTTACGTGACAACGACTTTGAGTGGTAAAATAATTTTAATGTGAATATTCATTCGTATAGTAGGAAGAAGGATGAAATAATAGTAACAATTTAAAACATTTATTTATACAAAGAATTATATTTAATATGCCTATCTCTCTCACTCTCGCTCTTAGGCGGGCTAACTGTGCTCGAGTGGAAGGGACGCGTGCCTTTCACTTTTTATGTCTGTCTCTCTCGCTCTTAGGCGGGCTAACCATGCCCGAGTGGAAGGGACGCGTGCCTCTCACTCGCTCTCATTGTGAGCGCATAACGTGAGCGGAGCGTAACGCAGTTTCTTGAAGTGTCACCCGGCAAACCAATTTATAAGACGTTGTCACGTCAAAATCTTTCCCTAACTTGGAGAGTTTCTAGTTTACTTAGAAAAGTAAATTATCAAAAATCCGATAGTCTGGGAGGTATGAAATACCCCCAGCCGTAAATTTAAAAAAATATGTTTTCTCAACAATTAAATTTGCTTCTTTGTTAATTTTGAAGTCATCTCGTTACTTCTTTAAGCTGAGGGATTCCATACCTCTCAGACACCCCGTTTTTTTTTAACAATTTAGGGAATTTGGCGGGCTTGGCCACTCTAGACTAGAAAATACAAAAATAAATAAAAAATTATCCCAAATTAAGTATTATTTTGCTTATGTGTCTCAAAAAATCTTTCCTTGTCTTGGAGAGTACTCTTAAAAGTAAACTATTGAAAATCCGGGGGGTCCCCAGCCGCAAGTAAGAAAAACTACGTTTCCTCAAGAATTAAATTTGCGGCAAAATAAAATTATGTAACTCTGAATTCTAAAAGAAATTCAGAAATTAACAAAAATAAATAGTATTAAAAAAATTGGATTCGCTTTCAGGGGTGGAAATTGAAAATACCCACCATTTACTCCCACTTTTTAAAAAGTAAAGTGCGTCTTTTTAGGACTGATGTGCTCCAAGTAACATCCACAATATAAAACAAGTTTAAATTCAAGGGGCACTAACAAAAATTTAAAAAAGTTAATTTAATTTGTTTTATTGAATATTAAAATACAATTTTGAAAAATTTATAAATATGTTAAAATAATATAATGGGTGACCTTATAATTTTGGAACAGGGAGTGTAATATAAATTACATAAATACCAAAAATTAAGTAAATTTAATATGTCTTGTAGGAAATTTAAAATGCACATTTTGAAAATTTAAAAATCTCACAAAAACTGCAATTTTTTATTAACAAATACTAGTTAAAAATTGATATTTTTTGTTTCTAGAGTAAAATTAATATTACAGACCAGAAAAAATAAGCACAATTAACAGAAAAAAAAGTATACTATTTTCCAAAAAAACAATTAAAAACAAAAACGCAGTAGAGCATCTATGGGGATTCGCTGCAGTGACCTTAAAAATTATAATATAAAATTCATAATCAGGCACATGAGCGTCTTTAAGATTTTTTTCAGAACAGAGGAAACTTTTAGAATTTTAATTTTCTCGATACTCTTAGATCGATTTCACCATAGCGTGTGAATTCCCACTGAAAAATTCTGTATAGTCCGCGATTTAAACCCAGAATTTCCGCTCTGTACTCAACCAGAAGTCACATCACTCCACGGCTGTGGATAATATAATTTTAATCATACCACATAAAATTTCATGGTGTAGAGTCGTCCTTTGGAGTTGTACCTAAATGATGAGCTTGCAATTCAACAATCTGGGGAAAAAAGTCATCATACAATTTCGTAAAATCTTGCAGACTCATCCTGATCTCTCTGAAACTGATAGGACCTATAATATCAAAAACATTTTGTTATTGTGCAATAATAGGACTAATTGATATGCTATTACCGTTTGCTATGTGAAATTCCTCATGAAATGTATACGAAAAGCTTTTGAAGCAGAAGAAATTGCAAAGTTGGTAGTTCATGTTGACGAGCTGGAAGCATGCACTTCAAACTAGAAAGAATAGGTGTGGCAGTTTTGTATATTTCACCTTCAAAATGTTCACCTTAAGGTACGAATTGTAAAAACCCATTTTCTTTCTAGTATTCCATTTCTATCTTCTCAACTTTTATCACTATTTCTTCTTCATTCGTAGTTTTCATTTCCTTCGCAGTTTCTTTTATTTCTCTTTTTAATAACTGAATTCTACGGCGTGCTCTTCTTTCACGTTTACGCATATTTGCAATGCGATTCCTCAGACTAACAATTTCATTTGGCTTTGATTTCTTAGTGGATTTTTTCAAGTTCCATATTGATTTTCTGGCATTGAGACATAGCCGACAGCAGTTACCATTTTGTACTAAATTCTTTTCGCCAGTTAATATGTATTTACAGTTTACATGCCTAACGGATTTTGAAGATTCATCTTTTCGGTAACGCGTTCTACTGAAATCTAAACCTAAACTGTCCCGGTTAATTAATCCAAAGCAGATAGAAAGCCGGTCAAAATCAATAATTATTTTCTCTAACTCAAAAAAACTTATCTTAAGCGAATCTTCCGTTAAATGATCATATAAATGTTGAAAAACGAAAAATTTTATAAAGGATTTTGCAATAACAATTTTTTTTGTCACTACAATGTCTTCTTCAATCGCTGCAGTTTCAAAAATAGCTACAATATTACTATAATATTTTATAGTCCAAGACTCAGACGGTAAAGCAATTGCAATCTTTTTTTCCCACAATATAATAAATAATTCCTGCAAGGAAAGTTTACTTTTGGGAGCGTTAGTTCGCAAATCTAAAAGTTAGCAATTCAGCATAAATTAGAATAATATTGTCACTTGATTTTTACCTTTACTTATATGTGGACAAATACTTTCAGTTTCTTGGTACTCCTGTGAAGTTAAAGACTCGTCAAAAACTGCAAAAATATTTTTATTAGGTTTATAATTTTGGGGGATACCACGGTAACCGGGTTCAAAAAACAAAAATTTTATAGATCATTGCAAATAGGACCTGAAGTTTGCCAAAAACTGAAAAATATATAAACTGACATTTGACGACATTGAATTGGCTATAGCTATAAGAGATCTCCAAGACAGTCCATTAATTAAGAATATCTCCTGAACCTCTTCAACAACTTAACCCGAAATCTTAGAAAACCGGGAACTCTGTGACAGTCTACTCATTAAAAATTTACCCCATACCCAACAAATATTCTATATAGAGAAATTTAAACCTAAAAAACTCCTAAACCAGCAAGCCTACCCTTGCTAACGTTCTTGAGAAAAACTGGTATTGGGAAGGTTAGCAGTAGATACGAGAATAATACGCAGTGATCATATAAAACAATTTAATAACAATAACTACATAACAACATAACAATACAAGAGTAACACTAACCTGTATGACAACGGTTGTTGACATACTTACAGGTTGTAACAGTAACCATTATATTTACCTGTGGGTAAAGAATGGTTAGGTACATAGATGGGCAACGCCATCTGTTGTACATCGGAACTTAACATTCCAATACCTCCACTAGTTACGATGCAACTACAACACTAGACCCATCTTACTTGAGCAATATTGATGTTTTTCTTTTCCTAACGCTTTTGTTAGCGAATCGGCCACCATTTCTTCTGTTCCAATATGTTTGACTTGAATTTCATTCAATTCCTGTCTTTCCCGAACGAAATGATGCCTGATGTCAATATGTTTTGTTCTGCATCGATATCCTACGTTTTTGCTGAGATCGATTGCTCCTTTGTTATCGCAAAATATAGGAATCGCTTCAACATCCTCCCGTAATTCTTTCATTAACCCTCGAAGAAATATTGCTTCTTGTGATGTAAAACTTAACGACATGTATTCCGCTTCGGTAGTTGAAAGAGCTACTGTGGGTTGTTTCTTTGATGCCCAACTCACAGATCCTCCACTCATCAAAAACACATAGCCAGCAGTGGACTTCCTGTCGTCCAAATCAGCTGCCCAATCGGAATCACAATATCCACACAAGTTTTTATCATCTCTTCTAAACGTAAGTTTTAGATTCTTAGTGCTTTTAAGGTATCTAAAAATTCGTTTTACTGCCATCCAATGCACATTGGCAGGAGTTTTGTTGTAACGGCTAAGTTTTCCAACTGCGTATGCAATATCAGGTCTGGTTCCTTGTGCCGCATACATTAAACTTCCAATTGCTTCTTGATATGGAACATTAAGTATTTCTTCATCTTGTTGAGTATTCATCGATAAAACTTGATTTACGTCGAACGGTGTTGTCACTCCATTACATTGGTCCATTTTGAATTTTTTTAAAATTTCATTGATGTACCTCTCTTGGTCCAATGTTATAATTCCATTTTGTTTATTGCGACTTATTCTAATTCCCAAGCAATAATGTGCCTCACCCAAATCCTTCATGTTGAATGACTTCACTAATTGACGTTTTAGGTCATTTTTCATACGATCATCTTCAGAAAAAATTAAGATGTCGTCCACATATATAGCCAAGATTAACTTTTTGCCGTTTTCTTCCTTAATATATATGCACGGATCAAATTTAGATTGTTTGAAATCTAATTTCTTAATGGTTTGGTCAAGTTCTTTGTACCAAACTCGACTTGCTTGTTTTAGTCCATTAATCGACTTTTTTAACAAACACGTTCTTTTATCAGGCAATTCCATATAGATTTCTTCGTCTAATTTTGGATGCAGGAAAGCCGTCACTACATCCATTTGGTCGATGTTCCAATCGTTCTTAGCTGCTAAAGCAATTAGTAATCGGATCGAACTATGTCTTACTACTGGAGCATACGTTTCATCGTAATCAATACCTTCCTTTTGAGAAAATCCCTTGGCAACTAACCTAGCTTTGTATCTATCTATAGTTCCTTCAGCGGTATATTTTGTCTTGAACACCCATTTACTTTTAATGGCTTTTCTTTCCTTTGGCACACTGCATAAAATCCAAGTCTTGTTATTTTTGTGTGCTTCCATTTCTTCATCCATTGCTTTCCTCCAGTCGTCACTAGATTCACTTTCAAGAGCTTCTTTAAGAGTTACTGGGTCACTTAAAGTTGCTTGATAAACCACAAATTCTGGGTTAAAAATATTTGGATTGGGCTTAGCTAAACGTTGTGAACGTTTTGGTAAATCTAAAGTCACTTGCTCTACCTGTTCTTCATTATCAGTTTCTTCTAGATTAACTACGTCGTCGTTAGTTTCATCGACAGTTTCAAGCTCGGCATTGGTATCATCGACTGTTTCAAGCTCGGCATTGGTTTCATCGACAGTTTCAAATTCGGCATTACCTTCATTAACATTATCAATGCTAATATCGCCTTGATTAGAGTGCACTAATTCCACATTACTTTGTTGCGGAAATAACTTTTCGATAGAATCTCTATTACCGTCACCCATCATTTGGTTTTCAAAAAAAACGACATCTCTTGATAATTTTAGCTTCTTTGTAATAAGATGGACAAACCTATACCCTTTAACAGTATCACTGTAGCCTACAAAGATATATTCTTCAGCTTTCTTGTCAAATTTCTTCCTGAACGCCTTTGGAATGTGTACCAAAGCTTTACAACCAAATATTTTTAAATTTGACAAGTTCGGTTTCTTGCCCTTCCACGCTTCTTCAGGTGTCATTTTATTTAAACTTTTAGTCGGACACCGATTTTTCAAGTACGTTGCTGTGAGTATAGCTTCGGCCCAAAATTCACTTCCCAAATTCGATTCCGTCAGCATACATCTTGCACTTTCAACCAACGTTCTATTAAGCCTTTCCGCAACCCCATTTTGTTGTGGCGTATAAGGAACACTAGTTTGATGTTGAATACCAAAATTTTTTAAATGGCACAAAAGATTTTGATTAACATATTCTGTTCCATTATCAGTTCGTAAACACTTAATCTTTTCTTCGCACTGATTTTCTACAAACGATTTGTATTCTAAAAACTTCTCTGTAACTTCGCTTTTGTTTTTGAGACAATAAACCGTTGATTTTCTTGAAAAGTCATCTGTAAACGTAAGGAAATATTTAGCACCTCCAACCGATTTCACATTCATCGGTCCACATACATCCGAATGAATAAGTTCAAGCTTCTTTGTTGCCCGATAGGTACTATATTTATTGAACGGTGCTCGTGATAATTTACCTTTTACACAAACTTCACATGGTTCACTGTTTCTATCTTTAAATGAAATACCTTTAACTAAGCCATTATTTAACAAGTTCATAGAAAGACTATTTATATGGCCCAATCGTCGATGCCACAACGAATGATTGCTGCCCATTTTCACAAGATTTACTGAACAATTAGTCGGCTTATTTAGTTTGTACATACCATTTTCTAATTTTGCACTACCCAGCACATTCTTGTTAGCAATGTTTATTTTTATATTGGTAATTCTACAACCATGCCTTTCATCAAACACTAATGTATTCCCGCGTTTGACCATTTGTCCAACCGAAATCAAGTTCTTTTTTACATCGGGCACATGAATAACTTCTTGAAGGACCAACGTTTTATCACCTATAAGATTAATTGCAACTTTCCCTTTACCAGTGCTGTTCATTGTTGTACCGTTTGCAGTTTCGATGCTACACTGATTGAAATTTTTATAGTTTTGAAAATTGTCAATATTCGGAGATAAATGTACCGAAGCACCAGAGTCCAAAATCCATTCACTATCGTCATTACACATGTCACTACACATACCCACAAATTGAGTTGATTCTGATTTAAAGTTGTTCTTCGGATAAGATTTCTTCTGTTCAGAGCACGAATTAGATTTGTGACCAATTTTTTTACACTTAAAACATCTAATTTTTGTTTCTCTTGATCCATGCTCCTGGTTTTTCTTCTTACTGTAAAATACACCCGATTCTGTATTCACATGAATTTGTTGTACACTTGGTTACAACAGCAAATTTTTAACAAACTCTACGGTTGTAGATTGTTTCGAACCTTGAATGCCCAACAATAACGGTTGATATTCTTCGGATAATCCAGCCAGCATTAAACCTCCAATCACATGGTCCTTAAATGGTTCACCAATCGTTTCCAATTGATCAGTGATATGCAACATTTTATCGATATAATCTTGCATACCATCGCAATTTTCCAATCGTATTTTGAATAACTGTGCATACAAACTAATCAAATGTAACGTACCCGATTGTTCATAAATTTTGTTTAATTTATCCCAAGCTTCCTTTGCTGTTTTCACATTTTTGATTTCAGCTGCTGCTCCTGGTTTAATCGACAAATTAATTTTTGCAAGTACTCGTTGATCGAAGTCGGGATCCAATTTAGTATCAGACGTAGGTTGCACATATTTCCACATACCAGCATCGATTAAGAAATTCTTCATGGTGTGCTTCCATTCACTGTAATTTTCGCCATTCAAGTGCTTGGATTCAGGCAGTCCTCCCATCGTTACCACAGTTGCCGAGGTTGATTGGTTCTTCAACCTTGATTGCAACTGTTCGATCTGTTGTTGCAAAATTTTCAATTGCGCCTCCATAATTTTTTATTTATAAAATTATAAACGCAACAGTTTGCACAAATTATTGAAATAAATCAAACAATAAACACTACTTTATTCTCTTAATGCTACTGGGCCCATAACCTATTGGGAAGGTTAGCAGTAGATACGAGAATAATACGCAGTGATCATATAAAACAATTTAATAACAATAACTACATAACAACATAACAATACAAGAGTAACACTAACCTGTATGACAACGGTTGTTGACCAAGGTATATAGATTTACAAGGTATGATACTGCGCATCTTTAAACGTCAAAATATTCAATATGGCGGATTTTACGAGACTGAAATGACAGCTTTTATTTTGTTTACATTTAGAAGTTTGTGAAATCAAAGATAAATTTGTGGTGAAAGAGCACCGTTTTTGTTAATTTAACAATAATATTTAAGATGAAATCGCTACTGTAGATATTGCATCTAAATTTTGAATAAATTAAATGTAAAACTTCAACATTAGTAAAGAAGTGGAATCATTTTTATGTGAACAAAATGCGTACAAAAACCGTTCAGATGTGTGTAACTCAATTTGTTGAACAAAATTTGAGTATTTATAAATAAATACAAAAGTTTACTCAATTTAAGGTATATTTATTTAATAAAAATAACATTTTACAAAGTAGTTTTCTTAGCTTTTCTTTTTTGACCAGGAATGTACATGGCTAGCTCTTTATTAAGCTTTTTCATCCTGAAGTACATTCGTGATCTGAAAAATAGTTTTTTTACATTTTCATCGCATTCAATGTGTGCAGATGTATCTAAATGTAGCTTAAGAAAACCTTTAGTAATTTTGATACCATCGCCATTTATATCATTGAATATTTTTTCCATATGCTCCATTTGCTGCATCAATTCATCTGAGGGTTTTCTTAAACCCCCTTCAGAGAGATGGTTGGTCCAGGTATACGTACTTTCTGGGGCATTTGATTGAATATTCAAATCAGGCACGTTTTTCAAGCGATGACAAATGTACCCAGCTAAATGCTCTAGTGCATCATACTGAAGATCTTCTAATTCGTCGACTTCAGGTGTCAGTGGTACTGCCTCTGTTATGCTTTCAAAATAAAGCGAACTTAAGTTATCAACAGAATCCAGATCTGGTGTGTCATCAATGGCTGTATTGCCATGAAATGATACATTCCCTTCATTTCGACCTAATATATATGCTCGTAGCCTATACATAAACTGAAGTTGATCGGGATGATCGTGTAGGCCTCCTTTAGATCTGATAACTCCGAAAAAGTTCTCCAAGACATCTTGATTGAGACGATATGTCAACAGATAGTCAACATTATACCGTTCTTTAAGATCATTAAAAAGGAGTTTTAATGAATTGTTTGTAAATATAATTCCTAATTAAAAAATGGTATTAGTTTTTAGCTTTAATAAAATAATTGAAAAATTACCTCTCTGAAACGGCATCATTGAAACCTTACTTTTTACGATCATCTTTGACATGGTGTCGGACATCTTATTTATAATATTCATTTGTTCAGATATTGCCATACCAAACGCAGAGGTTCGATCACGACTATCTTTCCTTGGTAGTCGAACATTAAGACAATCAAACCAGTCGTTAACCTTTAATGAAATAAAATATTGTTATCTTCCTGCAATAATGAAGACAATAATGTTAACTTACCAATTTAAAAAATTCTGAACACGTCAATGCATTTGGTGCTTGTAAGTCACCGATAATAGCAGCACGTTTAATTGCTTCTGCTACAGTGTGTGAAAACAGTTTTGCTGCCAATTTAACTTTCTGCCTCCCTGCATTCTTGACAGTTCGATTTTCGGAAGAAATCTTATAAGTAATACTGAGATCAGACTTTTCATTTGTTAAGAGAAGCAATTTTTCGATAATTGATTTATCAAGTAGTTTTTTGTCACCTACCACATCCTTATCAAGATAAAATTCGTGATCAAGAAAATTGTTACGGATTAATTTTAAGAGATGAGGAACATCTGCAAAAACATATATTTTTCGATTTGAATCTTCTGGATTTGCAAACCATGATTTTTCCGAACCAACATCAAGTTTTTTGAGCACTCCTTGATTAGCTCCCCCTAAATCACATACCATTGCAACGACTTTAAATCCAACCAGTTCTATGCATGCAATTATGTCTTCCAATTTCTCCTTCGTCATTTTACAATCATAATCGTAAAATACGGGTTGTTTCCAATTGCCAAAAAGGCCGCGAATCATTGCCACTTGAACGTAATTGGCTGGTTGAAGAGTTTCGTCCTGTACTTTATCATATAAGTATTGCTTTCTAATTTTCATTTCATCAAATGACAGAACGCACACTCTATTTAACTCTTTAAATTCCGATTTTTTCATGATTTCTAGAACTGGTTTTAATATCCCCGGACAAATCTTGATTTTACTACACCACTTCCTAAGAGTTGACACAGCTGGAAGTGGGTAGTTCTTCTTCAAAAGCAACCAATACGCACGTGCACCAGCACTATGTATTGCTATGCCATTTGCTATGTCATCATGGGACCAATGAAGGTTCTTGCCAGGTTGCTCTAACCTTTTCATCTGACCAGGTGTAAATATTTTACCAAGAGCCTTCAAAATAGATTTACTTTGGTTCACCTTTCCCTCGAGTAACTTAATTTTAGCTTCCAGTTCTGCTATACGTTTGTTTAGCACAGCATTTTCTAAAAGTAACTTACTATCATTATAATTCGTACTAGAAAATGACTCAATTCTAAAATATATTTATTAGTAACATGACAATAATGATTAAAAACAAAAACTTACTCATTTGAACTATGGACTTCATTATTGCCTTGATTATTATCAGCATAATTTTCAACAATGTTATCGGTAAATCGATCTATTCTGTAATAAATATATTATTAACAAAACAACAATGATTAAAAGCAACATTTACTTGTTTAAACTATCAGTTTTGGCTTCATTAAAACTATCGGTTTCATTATCGACTTGATTATTATCGGTAGAATTATAATCATCAACATTGTCAGTCAATCTCTCAATTCTATAATAAATATATTATTAACAAAACCATGATTTAAAACTAAAAACTTACTCGTTTGATGTTTTACTTTCATTTCTTTTTTGAAGTCGATCATGTCGCATTGAACTTTCTTGTACTAATTTTTGTCGAGGTAAATACTTTGTTGGTACTGCATCACCTTTTAATTTTTCAAATTGTTTATGGATACCATACCTTGCTAATAGAGAATCTACTTGGTAGTCTTCTTCAACAAAATGAATTGAACATACCCGAGCAGTTGCAACGTTAAATTTGTCACTTCTTCCACATAAATGCACCCACTTTTTCAGTGATGTTTGATTTTTAGGAAACATATGATACTTTACACCTGCAGTAGCGTTTATACCTTGATTGGTATTATTACAACCGAATATTGCACACCTCATTTTAACACAACACAGTTTTAGATTTTCATAAAATTTCATATTTGTTTTGATAATACAAGTATTATGCACACCATGGCTTGTTACCAACTTCTCCATTTTATTAAAGATTAATTATTATTTTAAAATTTAAAGAATTATTATTTAAAAACGGTGATTTATACTGACGTTCTAAATGTAAACAATTCAGAGCTGTCTCGATGGGTACGCCATATTTGAATGCGCAGTAAATGACGAGTTTTGGTTCGCATATAGATCATACCTTGTAAATCTATATACCTTGGTTGTTGACATACTTACAGGTTGTAACAGTAACCATTATATTTACCTGTGGGTAAAGAATGGTTAGGTACATAGATGGGCAACGCCATCTGTTGTACATCGGAACTTAACATTCCAATAACTGGTTCAAGTTGGTGCTGAGGAATTGAGTAAATACTTCAGCTGTGACCATGGCAGTCCTTAGCAATGCCCCCGAAACAAGACTAGGTAAAAGTATACGAGCCGCTAATAGAATGCGACAATAAGGTCGAAATTCGGGAAAAAAATGTAAACTTTAAAATTTTGGGTTTTTTTTTCAGTTCTAAAGTTTCATTTTAATGTTACCTGTAAATTCCATCGAGTTTTCATTAATAAATATAATATTTTCTGAACCCGGTTAGCGTGCTACACTACTAACGTGGCTGAAGTTGTTCACGAACTCAAACTCAAAACTGAGATTACAAAAATTGTCACACCGCCCTTTAAACTTTTACTTAATTGAATGCACCGGGGGCATCTTTTATGATAGCATTCTAAATTTTTGTATACAAGCTTAAACTATCATTATGAACAACTATGCCAAATTTCATCAACCACATTAAAGGCTAAAGATCTGAAAAACCTACCCTTAGATGATCAAAGTAAATAAATTTTGTCAAAAACCATGTCAAATTTCATTAACCACATTAGAGGCTAAGAGTTTGAAAATTCTACCTTTAGATGAAAATCGTAAGTAAATTTCGTGTACCGCGCGCATCTTTTAAGATCCCCTCATACATTTTGGTACACATGTTTAATATACCATTACCAACAACCACGTCACATTTCATTAACCGCATTAGAAGCTAAGAGTTTGAAAATCCTACCTTTAGATGAAAATCGGAAGTAAATTTCGAGTATCGCTCGCATCTTTTAAGATCCCCTCATAAATTTTAGTACACATGTTTAAAATACCATTACCAACAACCATGTTAAATTTCATTAACCGCATTAGAGGCTAAGAGTTGGAAAATCCTACCCTTATATCAAAATCGTAAGTAAATTTCATGTATTGGGGGCATATTTAAGATCCTATTATAAATTTTGGTACATATGTTTATAATACCATTACCAATAACCATGTAAAATTTCATTAACCGCATTAACCTTTAGATAAAAATCTAAAAAATAAAAAATTTCAAAATCTTAGCTTCAAAATCTTCGATTTTTATCTAAAGGTAGGATTTTCAAACTTTTAGCCTTTAATGCGGTTAATAAAATTTACCATGGTTGTTGGTAATGGTATTTTAAACATGTGTACTGATATGTACATGTGTACCAATATTTATGAGGGGATCTTAGAAAATGCACGCGGTACATAAAATTTACTTCCGATTTTCATATAAAGGTAGGATTTTCAAACTCTTAGCCTCTAATGCTGTTAATGAAATTTGCCATGGTTATTAGTAATGGTATTTTAAACATGTATACCAAAAATGTATGAGAGGATCTTAAAAGATGCGCCTGGTACACAAAATTTACTTACTTTTGTCATCTAAGGGTAGGTTTTTCAGATCCTTAGCCTTTAATGTGGTTGATGAAATTTGGCATAGTTGTTCATAAGGATAGTTTAAGCTTGCGTACAAAAATTTAGAACGCTATCTTAAAAGATGTGCCCGGTGCACTAAATTAAGTAAAAGTTTAAAGGGCGGTGTGACAATTTTGGTAATCTCAGTTTGTGTACAACTTCAGCCACGTCTCTACTACCTACACCTAATTTTGAAATATTACATTGAGCTATTACCTTCAGTCGTAACTATGATATCTTCTGTAGTATCCAGTTCATAATCTTTTTTTTCAATTATCTTTCGCTTCTTGGCAGGTTTTTTAGAAAGATGAGAACGACCTTTGGGCCACTTACACGGTATTGCATTTTCTTTTAATCGTGGTGTTTTAAGTTTATACTACAATGGTTTTTATTAAAATCTGCCATGTTCAAATTTATAAATTAAAAACTCACCGAATAGGTTTCCGTCTTCACTTCACGTATAACATCTTCTGCAAGAAAATGCTTTTCGCATAAAGCTTGATTAATTGTGAATTTTTTATCTTTGCGAGGAATTGCAGCAGTCCACACTTCTAACATGTTTTTGGGCACTTTAAACAATGAAACCTTTTCGTTTCTATATTTGCGATAACCACTTGTGCAACCCAAAATAAAACAATATCTAGCAGGCATTTTAAACAAGAAGAAATAAGAACTAGTACAAAGTCATAAAATAGTAGATCTCAAGTAAAGCAAAAAAAAAAGTAGCTTTTGTTAGATTTTTAGGTTAAACCGCTACATATATAGGGTGCGTCAAAAGTGAAAGTCCTTACTCGTGGTAACATTAGGCATTATATGAGGACAATATGTGAAGATTACATAGATGCAAATATGCAAAGACAATTTTCTAGTGATAATAAAAACTCTCAAGTAAGGTCATAGAATCACACAACTCTTACTTCAAAGTTTTGTTATTCTCAAATATAAATAATCAAAATGTAATGTAAAAGTTAGTTATTCTTGTTATTCAAAGGCTGAAATTTATAACTATTTTTTTACATAAAAAAACTTTGTAAAATATCACCACCATAAAATTCCAATAAGGCATATTTGTAAAACCTACATCAGTTTGCCTCAATATCGGGCGCCAAGTAATTCAATAAAACTAATTTTATAAATTCAAATTATAAAAATATTGTTTATTTATTCTGTCAGATTGTTAGCAGGCACTTTGATAATATCATGATCCTGAATACATATACTTCCGTTAAATTTTAAATAAGCCAACTTCTTTTCAGTTACTACAAAACTTGTAGAAGATGTATTCAGTACACGAGTGTTTATAATCTTTATAAACCGACCTGTTTTTGAACACCACATGTCCAGAATATTACCTTGTTTAAGTATAAACATGTAATTATTATTTGATGCTGCCAATTCCAGCTCGCCTTGATTGCTACCTAAAATTTAAAACAAAAAAAAGAGCATGACCAGAAAAAGTGGTAAGAATATCAACTTACTAAAAGGTATAGTGTCATTTTCTGTAGTAAATTTCCACAGGTTATATGCACTTCTTCTCCTTCCTTTATGATCCCAGAACAAAATCGTATTGTCATCAGGAAAACACAACGTCTGATATGACACTGTAACACTGGTAATCTCCTGTAAACTTTTAGTGTCTTGTTGTACAGTATAAACGGCAACCTTTTCGAAGTACTGCCGAGGAAATTCGTGATAACAAATAATTACGTAACCGCCCTTTGTCTAAAATTAAACAATATTAACCTATTGTTTGTTTAATAACAAAAATATAAACCATGACAGCTTCAATTGGTAGGTTCATATCATAACTAATGCTCATTAACGTTTCAAAATTCAAGTCCAGAACTTTTACAGTTTTGCTAGTGTTCGATATGAGTACTATAATCTTATCACCAAAACTGACATCGGCAACACCTGCAGTTTTATAACAAAGCCTTTTGGTTTCTAAGTTAATAACATGAAGGAAATGTCGAGAATTTACAAATGTTAATCTGTAAAAAATTAAAGTTCAATTAGTAAATAATTTAAATTGTTAGAAATTTCCACAATAAAACTTGAGCCATTTGAAAATACTGTGATAAGTACTAAACATTGTAACAATTTTGTAGGAAATTTAATTTCCTATACAAAAAAATGCAAATGGTTTTGTAGCCATGTTTACTAAAACTTGAGCATTTTTTAATTCACCCACCATTTCCAACTTTGAAATCTTAAATGGCTCAAGTTTAATGCAATATAAAATTCTAACTTTAACATACTATATTAAATAATTAACTTACAAATTATAACAGATCTCTAATTGAGTATTATCCTTAGTAAGTATTATTACGTCTTCAACCGTTAAATTTAAAATCCACAAATATGTTTCCAAATTTAACACTTTTAAGTTAGTATGCACAAGAAAAATCAGCAAGTTTTGATGTCTCACAGTTCTTCTAACTGCTTTTTCTTCTTTAAAACTAAATACAATCTAAAATTAAGAAAAAATATAATTTTGAAGTCTCTTAATTGCATTCCTTACCGTTCCTGTTGATAAATTTATAATAAATATCTCATCAAGCGGAAAATAAATATGGCTAACTACCAGTATTTCATCATCGAAATAATTAATATGATCATAACTTCGATCTTCTGCAACTGAAATGTTTTTAAAATTGCCGTGTCTCCAATTGGAATCTATTAATCGATAGTAATTATAAATTGCCTGTAAACAATATCAAATCGTTTAATCAACTCCATCACAAAATCCTAAAAGTTAATATACCTGCCAATGATTTGAACATTGTAACATATGCGTCCGGTAAATAACCGAAGATAAACAATATTCCTTGTCATGGTAGCCGTTTCTACGGCATACTCTTCTCCAAAAACTACTGGTATATAAATGTCTCCATTCGTCTATATGATTCCAAATGGTATCAATATCATTTGGGTCCAAATATAGTAATACATATTGCCCAATTTCTGGTGGCAAATATCTTACAATATCCATTTCTTGTCCTATTCTTACTTGTCACTGCATCAAATATCTTAGTTTTGTTCGTTCGCCCTCTCAAAGGTTGGTTTAAAAGTGTAAGGTTATGTTACCATCACGTTACCATCATAGAATAATAGATCTAAAGCAGTGGTTCCCAACCAGTGGTCCGCAGAAGCCAAAACATGGTCCGCGAAGAAACCGCAAGGATGCTTTTGAATCAAATTCGCTTGAGTCGTTTTACTGTAAAAAAGAAATTTCTTAAATAGCTTTCTTAAATTAAATGGCATCTGCGGAACAGATGCGGGCGATAGCCCGCTTATCTCCTTCATCTATTAAAAGTAACTGACGTTTGGAAATTTTTTACAAGGATTTCAAATAAAATTCGGTGCCAGTTCGCCTCTGTACGTTTTCATCTGTCAACTTTTTGCGCGAAACTACATAAACAAATTTAACCTTCAAAAAGTTAACCTCAAATTTTAGAATAATATTGCATAATTTGTTTAATAATTATTTAAATACCACATCGGCGTGTAAATCTTTTACAATTTTTATAACTAAAAAAGCATGAGTTTAGTTAGAATATTTACCGTCGATTTTTACATGAGCCCCCCTATTGAAGAACTGGACGTCATGTATTCAGATTTTCGCGGTTCGTGCGTGTACCAAGTTCCCATTATACGAATTTTTGGATCTACCGATAAAGGTAGGCAATTTCAAATTAATTTCGTTTGCTCAGCTCAGCGTTTTAGGTTTAAAAACTTGCTTACATATCCATGGAGTATTTCCGTACATATACATACCGTTTCAAGGTGCAGAGTACCCTAATTCCGAGATGTATCAAATAGCGATAAAATTAGACCAAGCCATTAATATTTCCCTAGGTCATGCAACATCGGGAACCAAACACATCTACAAAATAATTCTGGTGTCCGGAATGTAAGTTTTTAATCCTTTTTTTTTTAATTATAAAGCAGAAAACGACAAAATAAGTATATAAACAAATAAAATCTTTATTCTGTATAAATATCATCCAGCATATAAAACAAGCAAACTTAAAAACAAACTTACAAAAGTCTATCAATAAACCGATCAGGAATTCGTAACTTTAACAAATTCTCTTTTATTAAATTTTGTTTGGGCACATAGTGCACAATAGCCTCCCACGCAATCTCCGACAGCTTAGGAATACACACCCAACCTGCGTACAAGTCGTTGCTGCGTTCCAAATTTACACTGTTAGTTACACCACCGAAAATAAACAGCTTACCTTCCCTAGATAAAGCAGTCGAGTGAAAATACAAACCCTTCGTGATAACATTTCGTTTGATTAACGTCCACTGTAATTTTGGCAGCTGCAACCTCCACAAGTCGTTTAAAATAACGTCCGTGTTTTGATACCCACCATTAACGTACACACTGATTTCGTTTTCGGTGTCGACTTGAACCACTCCGTGACATTTCCGCGCTTCCGGGTAGCCATATTGCGGATCAGGTGTCGAATCGACCATTTGCCAACTTTTAGCTGCCACATTAAAAGTTGGAATGCGGACCAAATCGTGAACATCGTAGGCTGTGCCTCCACCAATTACATAAATGTTGGAACCGTCACAGACTATTTCGTGCCTGTATCTTCCTAAGGGTTCGTTATTGTTGTCAATTTCTTCGTTCACTTGTGACAACTGTCGTTGATAAAGCGGTTTCCAAACTTTCTTGTCTTGTTTCAAATTTAAGCTACTCAAACAGAAAAGGAAGTTCGTAATTTTGTAGAATTCTTTTTGATAGGTAGAATTAAGCACACAATCATTTCCTGGACTGTAGAATCGGGTAGTTACGGTATGGTGGGCGGAATACGAAAGGATGGTGAAGGGCGCTCGGTGCTAAAATTGTGGAAGTAAAATCGCAAGTGGACTGAGGGAAAGGACATAAACGGATAGGAATGTTAAGTCTGCCCTAAATATTTAGAGTTGAATTTTGTTGTGAAACGGTCGATTTTAGACTATTTTGGATTCAAAATTTGAAGGGGGGGGGCTAGAATATTGTAGTAAAAAGAAATATTTATTGAAATATAACGTAAAAAGAATAATTTTTGAACAAACGATTTGGAATATTTTAGATTCAAAATTCGTAGTGGGAGGGGGGACGTGCATCTAATTTTGAAAAGGGGGTATACGTCGCGTCGAGGGGGTTAAAAATAGGTCATTCCGCCTAATTTAAAAAAAAAAGGAAAAAAAGAGGTTGATAAATTTGGAATATTATTTTGTGATAAAGATTTTTAATCTCTGTACTGTGTAGTTCTGTATTATTTCAGAGTTGGTAGAAGTCGTCACGTCGAAGAAGTTAAAAAAATAAGGTCATTTTTTAAAAATTCTAACGTAATTAAATAATTTTTTGAAAAGTTTTCATGTTTTTGGGACATTTTTGTTTTTTTCAAAATTGCGTTTTCCTTTAAAGTCAACAGGAATTAAATTCAAACGCTGAAATTTTGCACTCAGTTATCTTTTTACATAACAAACTTTGTAAAATAATAGCTACCAAAAACATCTAAAGGGCCCATATACAGGGTGGCCCTTTGAAAACGAAACAGACGAGATTGTGGCCAGCAGAATTTTTTTTTTAAGAAAGGCAAAAACACGTCAATTTTATCATCGAGGGGGATACAACTTTTGCGACCAATGTCACTCCCGTATTATTTCATCCCTTAGCGCTGTCATGACAACCCCTGAAATGTTAATAGGGATGATATGGCAAGTGACACCTCATTTGAAAGGTCTTTCTTCACTGAATTCAGTGCTATAATTTTTTTAAAGTTTTATCAATTATTCAACAAAAAAATAGAAGTTGAAAAATGCGAAATAAATCCGATATTTCAAGACATTTAAAAATAAAAAAATTAAATAAAAAATTAAAAATTTTTAAAAAAAACCTTTTATTTAAAATTACAAAAGTGCACTAAAAAGTAGAAAATAATTTTAATAAAAGCAAACAAAGCTTCGTGAAAACATCAATATAAAAGCGTGGGGCTGTTTATAGGTGGATAAGCAGGCTAACTATTGGTGTACAAAATTCATAACCCCACGCTTTTATATTGATGTTTTCACGAAGCTTTGTTTGCTTTTATTAAAATTATTTTCTACTTTTTAGTGCACTTTTGTAATTTTAAATAAAAGGTTTTTTTTAAAAATTTTTAATTTTTTATTTAATTTTTTATTTTCTAATTTTTTAGTCATATCTTTTCAAATACAGCTTATGTATTTTAACTAATATGGGTTTATCCTATCAGATTTCTTTATTTATGTGTTTTAGATGTTTGATACTTCACCCTGTATAAATCATTACGACGAAAAACTTTACCCTGAATGCGGTCCTTAAAAATGAGATTTAGAATTCTAAGTTACCTTCCACCCTGTATGATAAAATTGTCCAATGCGCATCGACGCATGCGCTTAATGGTTTTCAGTTTTTTCCCGATTTTTCGCTTATTTTTCAGAATTTTAGAAAAACAAAATTAAAATATGAAAATGCTCTGCAGGTGAAAGCTGTGTACCAAATTTCAGATCTCTAGGACGTCGGGAAGTTGCTTAAAAATGGCCTCAAAGCGGTCGACCCACACGGACGACGGACAACGGTCTTCCCAAGTTAAATAAAAGCTTTTAAAAAAGTAAAAAACGTTTGAACAGGTTGATTTTTATTTCAAGGGGGCTACTTTTACTGCTATTCATAAACATTGACAGTTCAAGCCTTAAGATAAAGGGCAAACCACCCTTGGAATTTTGAATAAAAAAATTAGTCTATTTTTTATCAGAAAAGTGAGATGCGTTTTTGCAACTTTAGCTTTGATGCTTGAAATTTATGAAATGATGGAAGAATTGTTTCAATTTCTTATTGCATTCAAAACTGTAAGGGTGGTTCACCCTTCACTTCAAGGCTTGAACTGTCAATGTTTATGAATAGCATTATAGCAGTAAAAGTAGCCCTTTTAAAATTAAATCAACTTGTCCAAGCGTTTTTCTCTTTTTTATTCTTAAATGTCTTGAAATATCGGATTTATTTCGCACTTTTGCAACTTCAATATTTTTTGTAGAATAATTGATAAAATTTAAAAAAAATTATAGCACTAAATTCAGGGAAGCAAGACCTTTCAAATGAGGTGTTACTTGCCATATCATCCCTATTAACATTTCAGGGGTTGTCATGACAGCGCGAAGGGATGAAACAATACGGGAGTGACATTGGTTGCAACAGTTGTCCCCCTCGATGATAAAATTGACGTGTTTTTACGTTTCTTAAAAAAAAAATTCTGCTGGCCACAATCTCGTCTGTTTCGTTTTCAAAAGGCCACCCTGTATTTGACATATTTATCCGGCTAGACCCTTTACTTTATTAAGTTCTGTCTGATTTTTAACAAACCAAGGAGCTTTGAGTCCAATTCCTAAGCAACTTACACATTAATTTTCAAAATTGATTTTCTTGAAATTGGCTGACCATCTAGTTTTACAATTTGCACTTGTTGAAGTACTAATCATGACCTACACATAATAAAATGGGTGACTTCAATGTGTGATTTACCCCCTTGTAAATCTAAATTCTATACTAAATTGATACAATTACTCACTTGAAATTTGATAAATGATTACGATTATTATGGTAATTTAGCTTACTATTTATAAATTATTATAAATCTTCTTATAGGTATTTTATTGTATACATGCAGGCAGATTTAACATTCTCATCTGGGTATGACCTTTACGAGACCTAAATTGGGTTCAACTTAAAAGAACTGTGAAAAATACTTACCGATACACATTGCAGTTGTACTCAAATCCACAGGTTCCACCCACAACATACAAGTTATTTTTATTTATACAAATAGCCTGACCGTACTGAGGTGGAGGTTTATTTCTTCCAAAAGTTTTAATGTTAACGAAACCTTGGCTCGTTTTATTCAGATCGATCAAATGCAATTCGTTACTGCTTTTAAAGCCAAATGGAACTCCGGTACCCCCGAAAACCTAAAGGCACTAAATGTAAAAGCAATTTGTACCTCAACCAAAAACTTACAAACATATTT
This sequence comes from Rhagonycha fulva, assembly GCA_905340355.1. Classification (NCBI taxonomy): domain Eukaryota; kingdom Metazoa; phylum Arthropoda; class Insecta; order Coleoptera; family Cantharidae; genus Rhagonycha; species Rhagonycha fulva. The sequence goes on from HG996556.1 coordinate 47,233,009, forward strand.
TGCCTTTTTCTGGCCGTTGCAAAAGAAACTGCTTCTTTAGGCAAATTTTTATTTTGTGCCCGTCTTTGCCACGTCTTAGTGACGAAATTGAATCTCCAAAATTCGCTCAATACAATGGAATTTCGCATCGTTGGATTGTAACCGCCGAAAAGGTACAAATATTTGCTTCCACACAAAATTCGGTGCCCACTACGCGGGATCGGAATTTCGCTAACCGCATTGTTGGTTTTTATTAATTCGAATTCATATGGTTTGAATTTGTATATCGAATTTTCTTCGTTTACCTCCATGTTTTGCTTTGTATCACTTTTATTAGTTTCACATTTGCAGTTCGATTAGTGAGGTTATATTTTTTAAACGAATGACGTTTGACATTAGCAACGCTGAAAATGTTGGGGAATGGGGACATCTGTGAGCGAAATATGTGAAAGAACACGAATGAAGCTGATGAGTCAGAATAAAGAAACGAAATGATATTATTTTAAATATTTACAATTTTCTTAATTCGTTTATTGCGCCGTCTTTTATTAAATTTTTGATTTTATTTCTTAATTTATTATCATTTGTGTATTCCAAAAATAATTTAATTAATAACTTTTTCGTGTTATGCCATACTTAAATGTAAATCTACATATAACCCAATTTGTTTTACTTCAGACCGTTTTATGGATTCCACGATAAGAATTATCAATTCTTAAAAATATATTTTTATAATCCGCTCATTATGAAAAAAGCGAGCAACTTGCTTCAGAATAGTGGCATATTGGGTAAAGTTTATCAGCCACACGAAGCACACATTCCATTTACACTGCAATTCATGATCGATTACAACCTACACGGTATGAACTTTATATCTTTATCTCACGTGCGTTATCGAAGAAAATTAGAAAATTCCCAGCCAGATTCTCCCCTCGATCTTCTCTTGCCTAAAAACGTTCTGAAAACTAGCAACTGCGCAGTAGAAATGGACGGATTAGCAGAACACATCGTCAATAGATTTGACTTAATGGAAAGCGAAGTTGTAAAAAATCCCGGTATAGCTGCATTGTGGGAAGACGAAAAACAAAGGCGTAGAAACAAAAACGAAAGTTCTCAGTTATCGCAGTGCGTAACGCAAAATAGACAAAACGTAACACCAACAGACTCACACAACCTGTTCAGGAAAACTTTGAAAGAAAAATTAATACTTAAATTAGAAAAGAAAAGTCCCAATTTGGGGGACTTGGTTTATCCTGCCGAAACTCCCAAACTGCAAAATTTGCTAAACGCTTCTTGTGTTGAACACCACTTCACCAAAGCTAGCAATTCGTCAGTCAGCGCTAGTTTTGACAATACGGAAGCCGACATCAACGATCAAACGATTTTGATGAATAATACTTTTGACCAAAAATACATGGAGGATGTGGATGCCAACGAGATGTTGAAAGTGCTTCACGATTTAGGAGGAAATATTAACCAAGATGAGGATAGCATTTTAACGCAAGTATCAAAAAATTGTGACGAAAGCGATGAAGAAAATGATGTTGACCTTAGTTTACCCATAGCAGCAACAAATACTCCTACCAAGATGGCTGCTGATGAAACTTCTACAATTTTAGAAGCAGAGGCTCTACATTCCGATTTGGACAAGACCATTACAAACGAAGATGACCTTATAGAAGGTAAATTTAAAAAAGTACATACAACCAGATTTTCTTTGTTTTCATAAAACAAACATCTGGTTAGCTTTTTCCGCTCCATTATAGCTTCATTTTCTTTTTAAGGTTCATCAAACATTTCAAAAGCGGATGCCGCTGATGTAAGGTAAGTTATATTTAGTTATTTATTTCATTCTATGTGAAGGAATTTTTACAAATAAACAAAAAATGTTGTTTAGCGAAATAAATTCCCAACACAGCAACAACACGACCAACCGCCTCAATAACACACCTGATAGGGCAAAACGCAAATTAAGATTTGCAGATATCGCTCTAACGCCAATAAATTCATCTGATCTTGAAAACTCTCAGAAATCTTCCAACGAAAGTAAAAAGCGGAGAACCAGCCACTCTTCAACAGATTTACCATTAAGTGGCGTTGTTAAATCCATTAAAAGTTCTCTGAATAGCCTTGATCAGGATTCAGAAGAATTATTCATGGAAGAATTACAACTGAGTCCGTCAGAAACTGTTGATGAAAAAACGGAACGGAGGATCAACAAAATTTACCCGTGCGTTGCAGGGCCGTCTAAGGAAAATCACGACTTTGTTCAACTTTCAGGTGACTCTGATAGTTTAACTCCGAGTCTAAAATGTTCTGGACAATCGGCTCTAAGCGACTCAGTGTTTTCCAGTTTGGAAGAAAGAGATAACATGTTTAATTTTACCCAAAATTTGAGCCTATTGGAACTTTTTGAGACAATCAACGAACATAGCAATCATTCTTACAATATCCTTATGCCCAAATTTAACCCACCATCGAGAGAAATGATCGAAAATAGTTTGGATGAAAGTGACATTCCTTTGATACGATACCAGGAACCATTTTACAGTGATTGTAGTCACGGGTCAAATGAGGTGCAAGTTGGTCAAAATGTTTTAAAAATTGCTTCCACGGTTTCGGACCTGCCCGAATTTCAGTGTTCTAATAAATCCACTCTTGCGGAATTAAGAAACGCAGAAGTGGAAAAGCTTCATCCAGATATTGGTTTGGCTCAAAGTAAGCAAAAAAACAAAAAATTATTGTTTTGCGAAAATAATCCATGTTATGTAACCACTTTAAAATTACCACCGACTTACAACGAAGTTGTTTTATGGCAGAAGAAGCAAAGTTCAGGAGAAAAAAACGAGAAAACAGAGGTAAAAAAGAAAATGGTGGTTTACATGCCAAAAAGTCCTGGAGGTCAAAGCGACAGTGATAGTTGCGACGATTCCTTAATTTTATCGCCTTTTAGTCCCGAAAGCGTTACCAGGAGCGAAAATTCTTCTCCAACATCATCAAGCTCTATCAAAACTCCTACTTCAAAGCAGAGTGGAAGGAAGAAAAATACAAAATTGAATAACTCAAGGCTTAGGCGAACACTTTTAAATTCAAAACTATTAAATCAACTAGAAAACCGTAACGATTCATATGGAATAACCGGCGCTTCTTTGGATAACACTCACGACTTCAAAATGTCCTTGGAAAATTTACAAAAAGCAAAGGCGATTTCTGAACATCAATATTTGGGTATTTTATCGATGGAATTACACGTTGGAACCCGAGCTGATTTCAAGCCTGATCCACAATTGGATCCAATACGAGCGATTTTTTATTCCATCCAAAATGACGTCCCAGAAAATTGTTCCCAAGTTCAAAATTTTACCGGAGTGATTGTAGTCGATCCGTCGAAAGGCATCTTAAGCGGATGTTCCATTCACACAATTTACGTCGATTCCGAACTAAAATTGCTGGAAGAGTTTGAAACCTTAATCAAAAACTACGATCCAGACATTTTGATCGGATACGAAATTGAACTGCTATCTTGGGGCTATTTGATCGAACGGGGATACGTTTTGGGAATAAACATGCAGTCTAATCTTGGACGCACACAAATCAAAATAAATAGTTTTTCGGATGACGAACAAAATTTGAAACTGACCGGTCGCGTTTTATTGGACGTCTGGCGGTTAATGAGACACGAAATCGCTTTACAGAGTTACTCGTTCGAAAATATTATGTACCATGTTTTGCACAAACGGATACCTTTGTTCTCGTTTAAGGACTTGACGTTTTGGTGGGATCACAACAGTACATTGTACAGGCACAGAACGGTCGATTTTTACGTGTGCAAAGTGGAAGGTAACGTGAAATTGTTCGATCAGCTCGATCTCGTTAGTCGCACTTGCGAATTGGCCCGATTATTTGGTATTCAGTTTTTCGAGGTTTTATCACGTGGGTCGCAATTTCGTGTCGAGTCCATGATGTTAAGGTTAGCAAAACCTTGCAATTTCGTAGCTGTATCTCCAAGTGTGCAGCAACGGGCAAAAATGAAAGCTCCTGAATGGTTGCCATTGATTCTCGAACCGGAATCGAAATTTTACGTCGACCCGGTTATCGTATTAGACTTTCAAAGTTTGTATCCCTCCATGATCATAGCCTACAATTACTGCTTTTCTACGTGCTTGGGAAAAGTGGAAAATTTAGGTCACGATGCACCGTTCGTTTTCGGCGCGACCCAACTGCAAGTGTCGAATGCGAAACTCAAAAGTCTCCTTCGTAGGAACCTAGTGAACTTTTCACCTTGCGGTGTCGCTTTTGTTAAACCTCAAGTGCGGGATGGAATATTACCCAAAATGTTGTTCGAAATTTTAGACACGCGGCTTATGGTGAAGAAATCGATGAAACAAAATAAGGAAGATAAGTTATTACAGCGCGTTCTTCACGCCCGACAGTTGGGATTAAAGTTAATAGCAAATGTAACTTACGGTTATACGGCTGCAAATTTTAGTGGAAGAATGCCGGCCGTTGAAGTGGGCGATAGCGTTGTTAGTAAAGGTCGGGAAACGCTTTTACGTGCGATAAAGTTGATAGAAAATACACCCCGGTGGGGTGCGAGGGTTGTTTACGGCGATACGGATTCTATCTTTGTACTGGTGCGGGGGAAAAGCAGAGAAACTGCGTTTAAAATTGGCGAAGAAATAGCTGAAGCGGTGACGAACGACAATCCGAGTCCGGTGAAACTCAAACTTGAGAAAGTGTTTCAGCCATGTATTTTGCAAACCAAGAAACGGTACGTTGGAAACATGTACGAATCTGTGGATCAGAGTGAACCAGAGTTTTGTGCCAAAGGGATAGAAACTGTTCGAAGAGATGGATGTCCTGCAGTTTCTAAAGTGTGTTTGTTGTCCCAAATTTTGATAAAAGTGGATGACTGTGGTTTCTTCTTTTAGATGCTTGAGAAGTGTTTGAAAATTCTTTTCGAAACTCGCGATGTCAGTTTGGTGAGAAAATATGCCGAAAGACAATTCACCAAATTACTGAGTGGCCGATTTAGCTTGCAAGATTTAACTTTTGCCAAGGAATATCGAGGTGCTGATCGGTATCGACCGGGTGCGTGTGTACCCGCTTTGGAATTAGCAAGGTAAGTTGACGCGAATTGCTCGAGATCCGACTAAAAAAATGTTCTTTTCGTTGGGCAGAAAGTGGATTTCTTCTGATAAGCGTAACGAACCAAGACGTGGTGAACGCGTTCCGTATGTCATAGTTAACGGTCCACCAGGTCTTCCATTAATTAAATTGGTTAGAAGTCCAAGGGAACTGATCACCGACACAAATTTACTTCCTAATATTTTGTATTACATAACACGCGCCATCATTCCACCCTTAAATCGATGTTTTGCTCTAATAGGTGCCGATATTCATTCATGGTAATTTAGTCCAATTGTGACAGCATCTTAGAGTTGTTTTTGTGTCATTTTGTTTCAGGTTTAACGCCATGCCCAAGAAAAAAATGAGTATTGCGAATTGCATTTCGCCGGATAGCACAAGTAAGAAACGTGCAATATCGCATTATTTCTCCACCATAGCTTGTATAGTGTGCCAGGTCCAACACACCCAGCAAGGTATTTGTACTACTTGTTCCAACTTGCCCCAAGAGACTGCAGCAATTCTACTCGACAGAATCCGGCGTTGGGAACGAGCCCATGATGAAGTTAAGAGGGTAAGTTGTAAATTACGAATGATCTTATGAGGATTTGGTTTGAAGTGAAGAGAACAAGGAGGGGAGGGGTTTTCCACTTATTGTTCAAAATACTAGATTCATTTATTTTTCTAGATATGTCAGTCCTGCACTGGAAGGTCAACCGACAATAATTGCATTTCTTTAGACTGTCCAGTGTTATATTCCATTTCAAGAACATCTAGAGATGTGCAACAAATTTCTTATGTTCAACAAGTATTAACATCAAATTTAAACCTCAAGTTCTAACGTAAAAATTTGAATTAAACCCCCCCCCCCACACATAGATTACTTTAAATACAACAAAAAATATAAGATGTACATGTTGATTTTATGGATTATATTGTGACTAAACTAATTTATTATTTAATTATGGGTTTTATTTCACCTTTTCGTTTTTGGCGGATTATTAGATTAAGGTAGTATAAAATTTAGTGTAAAAGGATAAAGGAATCCACCAGAAAGGATATATAAGATAAGAACATTTTTTATTAACTTTAAATTGACGCTTCTTAATTCGGTTTTAGACGCAGTTTAAATTCACCGCGCTAATTTAATAATTTGCAAAAATTAGTAAACTCAAAACCGTCAATTTTGTTTTTGGGCCATGTAATTGAGGGATATGCACTACAGCAATGGAAGCTTTCTGAAACTGGATGAATAATGTACAAAAATTTCTGAGAGTTGGTATCGATTTGGTGGATTTTTGGATCTGCTACTTTCGGTTTAACGCAGACCGCGTTTTCGTTATAACAGGAGTTGATGACAAGGTGAATGCATTCTTAGTTTTTGAGCAGTCACCAGTAACAATCATATCTTTGTCCAAATTTAGCGAAAGGAATCTCGAAATAAAAATCATACCAGGCTCACCTAATCAATTTTCTCATTGTCATATTTGAATTATAATATTATATTTTTGACATTTTACATTTACAAACAATAAATCGTCAAGTAAAATGGAAGAAGGGCTTGAAGGAACTGAAGATGCCGAAGATGACTTGGAATATGATGGTTCACTTGAAATGCAAAATAAAGATTTGGTTATCGCCTTTGCTGATTCGGAAGAATTCCATATCTCCAAGATGGAAAAAGCAACCTATCCACCTCTACTACCTAAAACAGATGCGTTGCATAGTAAAAGAACCAGGTTATCTTTTTCAACATCAGATCGTGCCACTAAAAGAGTAATTGCGCCGTATGTTAAAGTTATACGAAAGAGCCAAAAACTATTAAAAGAAGAACAGGAAGAAGAAAGTAAGCAATTCAAGTTTTACTTGAAGAAGAAGCCAAGCGTGTTGATGCGCAATTTATCTGCGTTTTTGTCAGACAGCGTCGATTTGGTTTCTATTTTACACGAAACTTGTGAAGTTTTAAAAACTGTTGTTAAGGCTATCGGTAAGGAATTATTCTGTAAATATTTTATCCGTATTGCTATAGTTTTTTAAGGTGCAACATTGTACATGGCTGATTTAGCCGCTGGGGAAATATATCAAAGTCCACGCAATGTGATAAGCGATCGACATAAAGTTAACTGGAAAATTGAGCCTGGGAAATGCGTGGCTGCATACGTAGCGTATGCGAAAGAATACGTTATGGTGGATGAGGTGCTAGGAGATATGAGGTTTCCAGAAGGAGTTGCATATAAAGGTTCCTAATGCTTTGCCCAAACAAAACGCAGACTTTATGAAAGCATCTTTCAGATGAAACCGTCAAATCTGTTCTCTGTGTACCGGTAGTAACACCAGACAACGATTGCTTCGCAGTTTTGGAATTTTATCGCGATGTGACACAACCATGCTTTGGACGCGAAGATTTACAAATAGTTATCGTGGTTACGGGATGGATGGGAGCCGCAATACATCAAAATCAGCAACGACTGGCTTTGCAAAAGCAACAGGAACTTAACGACTATTTGCTCGAGTTAACAAAATGTTATCTGGCTGATACGTTATCCACTGATAAACTGGTTTCAGAAGTTGTTGTAAGTTTAATCTTCTTTAATGTTGCTCAAAATTATGTCTTCGCTTTAAGAGTTTCGCCAAGCTTACTTTGGGAGCAGATAGAGGTTCGTTTTTAATAATCGATAAAGAGAGTGAAATTTTGCAAGCTGATGTGTATGAAGAAGGGTATTCAGATGAAGGAGAAGGAAAATTATTCAAAAAAAACTTGAAAATAAAATTAGACCCAGGGTATGGATTACCTGGATGGGTTGCTCGCACAGGCGACGCTGTAAATATCCAAGATGCTTGTGATGATCCGCGGTTTGAAAAGGATATGGATGATAAAAGTGGAATAATTACCAGATCTTTGTTAAGTGTTCCAATTTTGAGTGTCGATGGAATATTGGGTAAAAGTTATCGAATTTGAGTTTCAAGTTATACCCAAATGATTGCTTTTTAGGTGTTGTGCAAGTAGTGAATAAAAAAACTAGTATGGCTTTTTCACCAGCAGATGAAAGCTTATTGAAAATATTTTCTGTGTATTGCGCATTGGCGTTACATTACTGTAACCTGAAAACTTTGCATTACAAAACGGTAAGTTTATAAATTTCGCTATGAGCAGCTTATTTGCATTTGAAGGACTTTTGGGGCATCCTAAACAGCCATTACTGTTCTAGCCCTAATTTTATTTTTCAGAGTAGATTGAATGATTGCTACTTGGAATTGGTGAAGTATCATATTACTCCGTGTCGACACGATTTGAGCAATTTTGTCGAAAATCCTATATATGAAAACCCAGAAGGATTTGACGAGTAAGAAAATTATTCTGTTTTTAAAATTCAAACCTTACGACGCGGTTTGGACTTATTCCAACAGCGTCAATCTTATTCATCCAAACACAAACTTAATAAAAGAAAACAATTTTCAATAATTTTCGAGTAGGTCCCGTAAAATGTAAGAGCGCAATTAAAAATTTACCGGGAAATTGATGGTCGGCGGACTAAAAGTGTAATGGTCACGGCCCAAAGCAAACGGTCTTGTTGAAAAACATTAAAATCGCCAGCGAAATTGCGCCACAAGCGAAATGACAGAAAGTGAACTTGCTCACTTGGACGCCCAAGACAAAATTGGCAAGATATCCCGGTGGGCCCCGCCTCTGGCCGTTGATGATTTGTTTTTGGGTTCCATTTCGAATTCAAAACACAAAATGGGATAATAAAAGTAATTCTAGAAGATTCCGATGGATACAAATATATTGCAACTTTACTAATCACGTCATGCAGTCACAAGCCGGGACCATCAACTTATGATTAGTTTAAGGTTGCTAGGCAATGGTTGCTGACTGTAAGCACATCGTTCAGCGAAATTCAAACTGCTGAGTGTCATCTACTCATCATAGTTGACCGATGACACTAAGCAGTTGAGCTCGCTGAACGCACACATTGTCCGATCCTTTTTGGCCAATGACGTCATTGACTGGCCAAAGACGTAAATAACACAATCAAATAAAAATATTTACATCATTGCCCACCGTTAACGGGCGTTGACGTCAATAACCGGACAATGATGTCAATGGCCGGCATTTTTTGGCATTGACGTCATTGTCTGGCCATTGACGTCAACGCCCAATTTACATCATTGACCGTAACAAATACAATCATATTTATTATATCATTTGAGGCAATCTCATTCCTGATCTTGTTAACTTATTATGACATTTTTGTTGTAGGTATAGTTGGTATATAACTTCAGATTTGGTACCATTTATGCCGCATCTTTCATTAAACATGATTACAACAGTCATTGGAGAATGTGAAATAGAACTTTTCCCAATGATGGAATTCATTCTGGCGGTTCGAAACTCTTATCGTAACAATGCATACCACAATTTCGAGCATGGGTTCACCGTTTGCCACTGCATGTACAACATGCTGATACGAAATCCAACCATGTTTTCACCACTCGAAGTAAGAATGTTATGCAATCTTATACTTTTTAAACCAACAGTTTTTAGAACAAAGCTTTAATGATTGCTACCTTGTGTCACGATTTGGATCACAGAGGCGTTACAAACAATTTCCTAGTCTTAACTGATCACACCATCTATACATTATATGATGAGTCTTATCTGGAAAATCATCATTACTTGATGACTATGTTGTTACTGGGCGTAAGACACGTTTTTATTAAATCCAGCTTTTCTCTAATAACTCGAGTAGAAATAAAAAATATTTCCGATATCCTGCACCATTTTCGAGTTATTGGAGAAAAATTGGGTCGAATTATGCTCAAACGGTCGTGGTTATGACTGTATCTCTCTTTCAGCAATCTAAATTGTTTACGTCAATGTCGGATTGTTGCTTCAAAAAATTTTCGCGTGAAGTCAAAGCCTTAATTTTAGCAACGGATTTAGCTGCTCACTTTAGAAATCGCATGCGATTAATGCAATTGTACCACGAAACTGGTTTGGATTTGACTAATGAAACGCATACCAGATTGGTAAAAGATTGTATGATGACAATAGCGGATTTGTCTGGCAATTGCAAACCATTTAACAGCGCTAAGAAAATTTCTGATGCGTTATATAGTCAGTAGTATTCTGATCGGGATAATGCAGTTTTAATCCATGATTTTTTGTTGGACAGGAGAGTTTTATCGGCAAGGTGACATCGAGAAAAGTATGGGCCTGTATCCGTTGTCTATGATGGACAGAGATAAACAGCACTTGGTACCTGAAGATCAGGTTCAATTTTTAACAGTTGTGGTAATTCCGTGTGCAGATCTAATCCAAAATATTGTTCCCGACACTCAAGATATCAAAAAAGAAGCAGAGTAACTTTTTCATACTTAATTGGCGTTGGTGCTATCAACCCACTGTAATGATTGTTGTTTCAGGAAAACGCAAAATACTTGGAGGGAAATAATAGAATTGAGAGGAATTAGATGTTGGCGTCAAAATGATGCAATACTGACCGATAAATATCATGACGAATAAAACCAACAAGTTAAAGACAAACAATTTAATTATATTAATTAGCTACAAGTTTTTGTACACCTATATCATATTAAAGTGATTACAATAATTATAATATATTTAACCATATGGAAAAATAACCAGTATGCCTATAATAATGTATAATATAATTTTATAAACTAAATTCTTTCGATTATAACTGATAATTGATCAAAATCACGCTAAACAATTTAACCCATTCAATTAGCTTTTTATCAATAGCAACCGAAACATTTCATTTATAAATTGCCAACTTGTTGATAAATTTATCTTTATAACTTAACAAAAAAAAAGTTGTAAAGGAGATTAAAAGTTTTAAAAATAAATATGACACTGAACGATTAATAAAAAAGATCACTTTACTCATAGTACAAAAATATTTGCACTTGTCAACACTGTCATGATTCGTAAACAAAAGTTTCTCTTATTAGAATAATAGCGTGAGATTTTACTTTTATGATTATCGACACATAAATCTTAACTAATCTGATTTAAAAAAAAGTAGTGTGAGGATTACAAGTAGCATAATAGGCGTTGAGATAGTAAATTTACGCATTTAAAGAAAATTCAAATGATTCCTTACACAAAGTTCCCAATTTACTTTCTCAACAAAAAATATTTTAACATGGTAATGATGACTTTTCATTTTAATCAACGACAATAATAAACTAGGTATAAGCATAATTTTACGGCTTTAAATTTTAAAAGTATTTAGTAGTATGTAACCAAAGATAAGTGTCCATTTTTTGTTCAATTGTAACATAGTTTAAAAAGTATCGGTAAAAAAAGGTGAAGAAAAATAGTACATTATTGTTAAAAAGGATGGAATTTAATTTTTACATAATCACACAAATAATGAGAATTCATATTAAATAATTTTTACGTATTGCGGATTTTACCAGGAACGTAATTTTTATCAATAATGGTTTCTTGCAAGAACATATGCAAACAGCGTTCGTTTTGAGCCAATGGATGTCCAGCAATTCTGAAATGTACATAAAATGTATTTGTATTATTATTTATCTAATCAAATACGTTAAGGTTGAAATTTACCTTATGTTAGTATTTTAGAAATTCAATAATTTAAAATTTAATTATTTAAAAATAATCTTGTGTGCTTGACTTATTATTAACTACAGATATTTTTTTAAATACGATTCGAGCTTTACAGTGCTGAATTAGCAGAAGAACCAAATGCTACGGGCTCTGGGGGCCCCGTACTCAGAAGAAAATAAGTGATTTTAGTTCTATAAGACTCCGGGAAAGACCATAATAAAAAAATAGGAGGGCCTCTTGATAACATTTAATGTGGGTCCTGCCCTGTAGTACAGGAGAAATACGCAAAAAATAGGTGTTAGGTGCAATTAATTCCCACAAAAACGGGATTTGAATTTTTTAGTTTGTTGTTGGTATTTCTTTGACATACTAAAAGTCTAGAAAAATCTAAGTATGAAAAATACGTTTTTTTGGTCCAAAAGTTGTAAAGAAATGACGCGCATGAATGGTTTAACGAGATTCCTTAAAAAAAAAAGTTGTTTAGGTATAACTAATTCCCACAAAAATGAAATTTAAATTTTTAAGTTTGTTGTTGGTATCTTTTTGACATACTAACCGTCCAGAAAAATCTAAGTATGCAAAATGCGTTTTTTTGGCTCAAGTTTTAAAGAAATGATGCGCATGAATGAATTAACGAGATTCGTAGAAAAATAGGTTATTTTAGATATAACTAATTCCCACATAGATGGAATTTAAATTTTTAAGTTTGTTGTTGGTACTTTTCTGACATACTAAAAATCTAGAAAAAAAACTTATTTTTCTATGAATCTCGTTAATCCATTCATGCGCGTCATTTCTTTAAAACTTTTGGGTCAAAAAAACTCATTTTGCATACTTAGATTTTTCTACACTTTTAGTATGTCAAAAAGATACCAACAACAAACTTAAAAATTTAAATTCCATCTTTGTGGGAATTAGTTATACCCAAAAAAACTTATTTTTCTAAGAATCTCGTTAATCTATTCATGCGCGTCATTTATTTAAAACTTTTGGGCCAAAAAACGCATTTTGCATACTTAAATTTTTCTCGACTTATAGTATGTCAAAGAAATACCAACAACAAACTAGAAAATTCAAATCCCGTTTTTGTGGGAATTATTTGCACCCTATAACCTATTTCTCCTGTACTACTGGCTTAATCTGAAACTGCAATTTAGGGCTCAGAATTTTTACGTTATTTTGACTATCTTGATTGTAATAGTAATATGACCGGTTTCATAAAACGTAACGACAGTTAAATTTAACTAACCAATAGAAAACGTGCGTTAGTTCTAATAGATCAAAAGAATTCATTCGTTAACTTTAACAGCTTAAAGTTTTATGAAATTGGAGGTTAAGGTTGCAACAGGGGGATTCCCAGACATAAAAGGTAAATTTTTTTTATTCCGACTTCCAATCACATTTATCGTAATCTGGGCAGATTTTTAACTGAACAATTCGCCTGTATACCGACAGAGCAATCAAAGCATTAAAAACAATGGCTGCATAGTAAACCTTCAAGGTTAGTTTTTAAAATTTAAAAAAACAGGAGAAACACGATCAAAATCTGAAAGAATACAGAAGTGCATTTGCGGGGTCACCAATTAGTACACCATTTTTAAATTGTTATTTGTTTCCCAATTAAATTCGTAGAATAAAGAATTTCAAAAATTTGGGGTTTAAATAATCTGTTAACAGTGGCAGCAGAAAATACGATATCCCTAACCTCTTTAAAAATACTTTATTTACAGAAACCATAAAATTACTTGTCTCTAAAAATAAAAAGTTTGCCGTCATCTTTTAATTAAATTTTTTAATTTTGTTTTCCTTTATATCGCAATCTCACGATCAAACATTTGCGTTGCTTATTTTTGTTTCATAATTTTACAATGGTATTTTGATTAAAATTGAAATGAGCTGGTGTAAATTGATTATCTTGTTGTGGGTTGATTTGTCATCGATTTGTATTATACACCTATGAGATGAAACACTTGGTAGTCCCAAGCTTCAACGCTGGATATAAAGGCTAGCCGCCCTTTCAGATCAGAGAATATTTCATCATTATACAGTGTGTTCACGAAAAGTGGTAACAGTGAATAATTCTTAAATATTACTAGATACAAAGAAAAGTTTAAATAGTTTTTTATTCAACTCCAAATTTTCTATTGGAAACTGACAAAGTATATTTTTTTATACTTCGAATTCAACCGGAAGTAAACATAAATTTTTTTTTTCAAATGGCAATTTTTTTTTTTTTAACATTTTAGTAATCTGCAATTTTTTCTCTATAAATACATATAAAATTTTCATAAGGTTACATAAGAAAAATATCGAGAAAACACAAGATTTAAACAAACAGTAAAAATTTACTGATTATTTACACATAGGTATGTAGAGTGCCATGAAAAATAAAATATCACGACACCAAAAACACAACATTTCATTTATCTGATAAACTTTTCAAAATTGCCACCGTTTTGTTCAAGATATGATTCTAATTTTCGCAGAAGTTCTGGCGATTTTGTGATAATTGATAGATACTAAATTAATTTTGGTTTTTAAATTTTTTAAATTTAAAGATAGATATGCCTAAACTACCATTTTTAAATGACTCCATAGAAAGAGTCTAATGGTGTCATATCATAATAATGGTGTTTTATTTTCATAGCACTCTACATACGTACAGTAGAATCCGCTTTACTTTTTTAGATATTTAGTTTAATAGAGAAAAAAACTTCAAATTGTGTGTATCTATTAATAAAAAAGAAACATGAACTGACACAAAACAAGCATATTAAAAACAGAATCACTGAGAATCAAAACAAAAATGAGCCTAGCACCAAAGATCGTTGCAGGGAAAGGGATGTTGGTCACATGATTCCTTAAAAATAGGTCATAATAAGCGACATGTCACTATAAGCGAAGTGGCGAAGTCATTAAATCCGAACTTTGTTATATAGAATTTTATATGAAACCAAACTTCGCACTGCAATTACTTCATATTAAGCGGTTGGTCAATATAAGCGGAGTCATAATAAACGGATTCTACTGTAATTAATAAATTATTATTGTTTGTTTAAACCTTGTGTTTTCTCGAATTTTTTCTTATATAACCTTATGAAAATTTTATATGTATTTATAGAGAAAAAACTTCAGTTTACAAAAATGTTAAAAAAAAAATTTTGCCATTTGAAAAAAAATTTTGTTTACTTCCGGTTGAATTTGAAGTATAAAAAAATATACTTTGACAGTTTCCAATAGAAAATTTGGAGTTGAATAAAAAACTATTTAAACGTTTTTTGTATCTAGTAATATTTAAGAATTATTCACTGTTACCACTTTTCTTGAACACACTGTATAATATAAAACATAAGTTCTATTTATGTATCTGTATAATATTTATGTCCATGTATGTGTCTGTTCGTAACGCACCCCAGATTGGCTAATTTTCTACTTAATACCCATCTAAAAAAAGCGAGGTTAGGTGCCAGGCCGTAATTTAAATATAATTAATACTATACAATTTTACATGTGATAACTTTGTGTACTTTAATTCTAAAAGTGTTTAGTGCATTTCTGATGATTCTAAAATACTGATATGTTTACTATCAAGTTACACCTCGTTAACCATGAATCAATAGATAACTTATTATAAGTTTAACTCAAACTATCATATTTATTAACCTTTTATAGCTATCATTTCTAATTTGAGCATTTTTAACTTAATCCAAGGTCCTCAAACAAAATATCAAATTGTACAAATTTAAAATCTTGCAATAAAATAAACAACAGGACGATACAAAAATATAATGATTATTATTTGGTACTGACCAGAACATCTTAGCGAGGAAAAAGGACGAGCAACCTACAACCGATTCTTCCCCTTCTATCACAAAACCATTGATTGATTCACAATAAACCAATTGACGAGATTCAATTCTTTTATTTTTATTAAAAAAGGTGGCGCCACAATATAGAAAAATATAAGTGGTCCCACAGGTTGAGAACTCCTAATTTAGAGTATTTTGAAGTTAAATTAAAATAAACAAAAACCAATTTCACTTTTCAGCTTGGTTGCTGTTATGATATAATTCATTAAAAAATTAATGTCAATGAACTTTCTCTTCGTGGAATAGTTTTTAGTCATCATAGGAGCAAAGATCAAAGTGAAATTACCTATTGCAACAAAAGCCATGTTATTGAACATATTTTAAGGTCATCTAAATTTTCAGGCGTACAGAAATGACTTCCTTACAAAGTTATCAAATTTGTTAAGTAAAAAATGAGTTAACGTTTTATCTACAGAAAAGTTGTGAAATAATCAGAGATAGTGAAATTCTAAAACTTTTCCTCCACCAACTATAAAATAAAATAATTTTAACGTCAAAAATCTCAGGTAATCCCCGAAAAAACAAAAAAAATTGCGGTTTAAAACCGCAAAGAAGAAACGCCCACAGTTTAACATTTCACAAATGTTTTGTCCGATTTCAAAAACATGTAAAATTAATGAGAATAGCTTACTTGTTAATAAAAGTCTCTAATCCTTTTCTCCTTTCTTCGATAAATTCCTCTTCGAAGATTCCATCATCTCCTCGAAATGGTAGCTGTCGTTTCCATGCTTTACCGGGTAGTGGAGGAACTACAATTTTACTATCGCGTTCTAATTCGTTCCTTAGCCATTCGAAATCGCTGTATCGGCGACGTACACTCGATTCCTTAATTTTAAAAACGGGTAAGTTGGTCTAAAAGGTTAAAAGTGAAAAAACATGCAAGCAAATTGTCCCCGATAGGTGTACTTACTCTCATTCGAACTTCATAATCGGTAAAGCGTTTTTTGCCTATTCCTATCGTGGTAACAGGGTTGACTACATCTATTTCCAGAAAATTTGCAGGCGCTGCATAGGCATCGTCTAAAGTTTGTTTTTTCACATTTAAGCGTCGAGTCGCTTCGGCCGTGGTGTCCGTTTCCGCCATCATCTTGATAGCACTTAATAATTTTGTTATAAAAGTTACAATTATATTTAATTAATCACATAAAAAGAGTAACACCATTTACAACTGTTTAACTGTCAGTTGTAAACGGCTCGCTGTCGCATTTCAGCCTCCCCAAAAATTTGACAGCTGCGGTGGTCAATGACAAGTTGAAGTTCGCGCTGTATCACAACGTGGCAACTTCGTTAGGGAAACCTCCGGATATTCAATTTAAAGCTAGAACGGAAGGACGCAATTTCATGGTCGTCACGATTTTATCTTATTGATTATTGTTATTACAATTTTACTCCTGGAGGCTACTTCAAAATAAAATTACTGGCATTATACAGGATGTTGCAAAATTTAAAACAATTTTCACATTAGTGTTAATTTTGAACTATGCAAATTTTGGTTTATGCCGTGGAATAATATGCGCTATGCTTTTTTAGATCAGTAGCGGAGCAAAAAACGGCGTCTTTTATATCAGATATGAAAATTTAATTAATGATCATTAACTTGGAAGTATGTCAAATTTATTAAAAGCGTAATTAGGTCCACTGTTTAATTATGAAATTAAAAAAACCTAAGTTTTTAGTTTCGTAAGTTCGAATCCCGGCTACTTCCAAATTATTTATGCCGTTGATTGGATTCCACGTTAACCCTCTCATCATCATATTACTATAAAAGTTATAATCTAGTGCTACCATTTCATTTAGTTATCCTTTGCAAACTTGAAACTATTTGTAGAAATCATGATGTTTATCTATGCATGAGAGTCCAACAGAGATGGAAAATAAAGTGGAACTCCCATACCACACTGCATCCATTGTTCCAAGCATAGTAAAGAATAATATCTCTTTTACCTCTTATGGTCCCAAGAAAGCAAAAAGGTGGTATATCTTAGTGCACCAACCATTCCGCAGTATTTTCAGTTGCCATTTTGTCACCTAAAAATTTTTAAATACTTTTTCATTTGCAGGTTTCTAAACGTGATTTCATTTTTTGCTTTAAAAAAAGTAGAAAAATGGCATAGCATAGGATGACCCGTTACCTGTTTGTGCAAGTTTATTTTTGTTTGTACTCATATAGATTTCGAGATTTCCAAAAAACATAATGGATACTGACGCGCATGAGTGGATTAACGAGATTCTCTTAGCACAGAGAAACACAGAATTTTTTGAAATTTTAAATTTTGGATTCAAAATAGTCCAGAACGTTTGTAATTCGTTTGTGCAAGTTTTATTTGTTTTTAAAATTTTCGAGATTCTAGGTAACACAAAATTTCTTATTCCTGAGTCTAGAACGTTTGTGTTTGTACTTAAATAGTTTTTTAGATTTTCAAGAAAAACGTCAAGAATACTGACGCGCACGATTGGGTTAACGAGATTCTGAGTAAAACTTACAGGATCACATTCAAGATACTCTAATCGTTTGTGCTAATTTTATTTTTGTTTGTACCCAAATAGTTTTTGAAATGTAAAGAAAAATTTCAAAGATATTGACGCTCATGATTAGGTTAACAAAATTCTGGGTAACACTTACAGGATCACGTTCAAAATACTCTTTATCGTTTGGGTATTTGAGAGCTCCTTGATGAAGTATTTCATTAAAGAAAATGAAATCCCTGGCTTCAAGTTCACAAGTTTAAAGAAAAGATAATTTTAAAATCAAATCTGAAAGTTCAGGATCGCTAGAATGGTGTCAAGTTATGATAAAATGTGGATTAAAAATCATTTTTTTTATTTGGACCAAGCTAGAACGCAGCACCCTGTATTTTTAACCCCCGACCCAAAAAGAGAGGTGTTATGTGTTTAACGTGTGTATCTTTTCATTTATACTTATAATTTATTCGATAGCAGCCTCGGATCTACGATTTTTCCAAACCGGGGCAAGAACTTGACATTGGCGCGCCTTTCCTCCAGCATTTAAGTTTAAGAGTTCAAATAAATATATGAATATAAAATAATATATGAAAAATAAATGAATTTGGCGCCCTTTGAGTTGCCGCCCCAGACAGACACATCGGCAGCTCCCCCCTAGATCTGGGGCTGCTAGATCGTCTGAGATAATCTAAAAAATTAAAATGATATTTCATACCACCCTTCCAATCCCTACAAGTTATACCACCAAAACACCATTAAAAATATTGAAAACCCAGAATTTTCACGTTTTTACTAGAAATTCGTACAAAAATTGCTTAAACTGTATCAAGAAAATATTAGGATAAAGTCAAGGAATCAGAAGTTTTGGATAAACATTGATTACATTTTAGATGTTCATCTGCAACTAACCCAAATGAACATGAAATTATTGCCAAGATAAAGAACGGAAAGAAAAGGAGCTTGGATATTTTAAACTTACAAAAGTTATAATAAATAATTTATTTGTATAAATTACAAATAAACCTTTCTAAACCCGACTATTACATATTAACATTATTTAATCTATCCTGAATTGACAAGTTGCTGTCTCTTTGTCTGGTTATAAGGATGGCCGTGAACAAAGTATTCATCAAGTAACGGAGATATAAAAGCATCCTTAGGTTCGAGGTGATATATTGGTTCACCATAGTAAGTTCCTACTACCCATCCAGGAACGTTAGCCATCAATTTGGCTTCTTCGTCCCTATTTCGCCTCACCTGTTTCAAAAATTCTCGGTCACGTTCGGCTAACAGCATCGGGTACAGAGCCATGTGTGCAGATCGCCTTTCAATTTTTTCGCGGGTTATCGCTTTATCACCGAGATAATATAGGTAAGCAGAAACTGCACTGATACCTAAGTAACCAGCAAATAAACTCCAACCTAAAAAAGAATTATGTAACTTTCACTAGCAATTTTTTTTATTTTACCTTTCATATAGGTTTTTGGTGGTACTCGTTTGTAACAAACGGGGTCGTACCCCCCCCGAGGGGGCATATCTTGCCGTTTTTCTGCACAAACTTGCATTCTCAATTCGATATTTTCCGATAACTAACCAATGTCAAAATTAATAAAAAATGAAATAGTAGTTCAACTGCACCCCGCAGTGGCGTAGAATATAAATAAAAGTTTGGTGTGAAGTTCCTGTAGTAGACCAACGGTTATTACCTAAACTTTTTGTACGATGTAAGTTATTTTTTATTTTACATTTGTTCCAACAACGTATTTCTTTCGTTTAAAAAACCGCTTAAAAAAATGACTTGTTAAAAAACGTCAATATCCGCACGTCACTGGTCGTCAAAGATGGCTGCGTAAAATGTAATTTTCCGCACTAAAATATTAGTTACCAATCCGTCCTTGGTTACGAAAATAAATAAAATATTTGAACTTCTCGTGTGATAACACGATTTTAGTAATGCTGTGTGCATTGCAGCATTTTTGTCGTTTAAATTTCGAGTTCAAAGTAGGCGCCTTTTAAATTTTAAATTTTGTGCCAAAATTGCTAAACGTTGTCGTGCGCATGTCATTATGCCTGTGGTGTTCGTTGTTATAAGTAGCTGTAATGGTAGTCCACAATATTAAAATTGATAATGGAATGAAAATGACATACAAAACCAAATGGTATTTGAAATTTTTATGTTCGATGGAAGATTTATTAAATTCTTGACCGGGATAAAACAGAAATGAAATGAGATGAAGAAAAGTAACAAAAATGATAACCACCAGGATGGGCAGGAGCTCTCGAGAAAACTTTATCGGTGAGTTATTTTGAATATTTCCTCACGTAGCTTTCGATTGTTTCCTGTTTATTTATCAGTCAAAACTATTGATTGTGAGTTTTTATATGGAAGAAAAATTAACCCTACTTTGGTGGTGTCATATGGTGTTTTTTTGGTGTCACGTTGTAATTAATTGCGCAATCATAAATTTTGATAGTTTAAACCCACATTGACTGCTTTATGTCCAATTTATGTCGAAATGATTTTTTTTTTATTAATTTCATATCAATTTACGATAACTGTTAAGCATTTACACGTTATTGAAGGAAATATAGGAATTGAAGAAAAAATTGGTTTTCCGCATTGCAACAGAAATGTTCAAGGTTTTCTCAAGTTGGTGTAACTTTTTATCATCAAACCTTGATATTTTAAATTCTTGTTATTTATTATAGTTTCTTTGGTTATTCAAAGATTCTGAAATTTTTGTTGCTAATCAACTTTATCTCCCTTCCCCCCAACGTTTGAAATTTTGAAAAATAATATAATAATATATATCCACTTTTAAGTTAGAGTGGAAGTAAACAAAGATAATCTCATATTATCTAGAATGTAATGGGTTGTTTTAGTGAGTAGGGCTCAAAATTGCATAAAACAAACAAAAATTACATCTAAAATGTAATTATAGCAACAAACCCTAAATATTACCTACCGAAAGCTAAAGAATTCACATGACATGTTAACAGGTGGCAATCGTTAATAATACAAAAACATAAATTCATTCATTTACATTCAACTAATCGAAATGAGGTTGTTTGGGCTTCCAATATTGAATATTTTAAAAAACAAGCATTTTTGAAAAAATTGAGATTGTAGCAAAATTTATTTCCTGCATTACTAACAATTTTTTTCGGTTTTGTTATGGTTTTCATAACATCATAACTAACTTTTGTCAGTTTTTATGCAGGAATCTTTATATAAAATTAGAATTGATTTATCAGTGCCTTTCCTTTGCAAAATAGCTAATCAATTTTAACTTTTTCGTTATCTGTTCCTTATTTGTTAAATTCAGTGAACCCAACTTGATAAATCAATCAAGGAATGTGTAGGAGTTTAGAAATTTTATTGCATAGGAACCTGCAACTTTGTTCCACTTTAATTTACTGCATTTGGCAATTTAATTGTTTCTATTTTTAGCAAATTTATTACACCATAATTTTGAATAATTAAAAACAAATTGTACATAGATAGTTGGCGGAAGCGGTACGAATTAAAACCAACATTTCCGACATCACACGAATTTATATTCTTTGAAGTTCAGTAAAATAGATGGCGGACAAACAGTGGCGGAGTTAGCATTTGAAAAGCCTTAACTGTAATTCAATTTTTTCATTTTCTTGACATCCTACGGTGTGCATTCTACAAAGTACACTAAAGCCAGTGGTGGATTTAGCATTTGAGAGGTCCCAAGAGCAATTTTATTTTTAAGGCCTTCTAAATATTTTTACTACCCGTACACCCTACTGTGTGCACAAGGTTGCCACAGATACACTTTTTTGAAAATCTTACACTTTTCTTCACTTTTTTAAAAAATAATCACTATTTTCACTTTTTTTACGATTTCACTTACAAAAATTAAATTTTTTGATACATTTATAAATTCAGTAACTAGAATTTTTAAAATTATCGACGCATGTTGCTTGGAGCAAATGTAGACTAGCTAATCAACAAGTATAATTATGAAATAAAGTTAAAAAAAAAGTTATTCGAAAAAAATTTCGTGGAAAAAATTAGATTGGGAAAGGGGTAAAACAATCATTTGTGCCACCCGTAAAAATTTTGCTTGGAGGAAATGGCCCACGGCTGGAATGAGTTTGACACCTCTGTACACGCAAAATAAAGAATCTCGTAAATTCATTCATGCGCGTCAGCAGTGGCGTGAACTCCTAGGGGCTTAAGGCTGTGTTCTCACTTAGAATGAAAATTCGATTTTAAATAGAAAATGGACTATTTGGTGTACAATAACAGTAGCTGACCAAAAACGTACAATAAAAAATAAAGTAATGTGTAAAAAAATTTTTTTTTTGCGATTTATTTATTCGCGATAAAAGCGCTCCGACATAATATTGTAAATAACATTTCAGACATACTGTAAAAATTTTAACTCGTTATTTTTAAAAATAAAGTCAGAAAATTGTAAATAAAAAAGTGGTTGCAAGAGAACAGCCTTAAAAGCAGTGACGTAGCAGGAGGCGGTGCCGGGCCTCCGAGAAAATTAAGCAATCACGTTAGAGTGTAATTTCTTGTGAAAGGCAGAGGTATGGCCATTTTTAAGCGCAGTAGACATACGTGAAAATCGAGTCGCCACTGCCTTTTACAAAAAATTACGAACAAATATTGGAGTAGTGCGCATGTTGCTCGGAGGAAATGTAAACTGGTTAAAAAAAGGTCATTTAAATAGCTATTTATGTCATGAGTACATAATTAAGGTCTTTATCGGACGAAGCCTAGGTTTATGGCTGAGCGAGCTTGCGAGCGAGGCCATAACTAGGCCGAGTCCAAAAAGCCGAATTATGTGCGATAGACATACATAGCTTTATGTTCGACTGCACCATAGAAGATTTTCTTTTATATTTCTTCTTCTTTGCTTCATGGGTTAGGCTATGTTGCCTGTTCCGGCACCCATCTTTTCCTCGGACGGCCTATGTTTCTTTTTCCTGTTGGTTTATATCTTCGGGCTGCTATTGGCAGCCTTTCTTCTGTCATTCTTTCCATGTGTTCGTTCCATTTTTTGTTGTTTTTTATAATTTCATCTTGTATTCTATTTACATTTAATTCTTCTCGAATATCGTCGTTTCTGAGTCTGTCCTCTCTTGTACATCTCTTGGTTGCTCTCAGGAATCTCATTTCACTGGCTTGTATTTTACTTTTGTCTTTGGATGTAGGTACCCAGGTTTCACTTCCATATGTTAGTGTTGGGACAGCTATTGTTTTATATAGTTTAATGCGTGTGTTTGTTTTTGTCTTATTCTTTAAAAATCTGTGTATTGTTCCACAGATCTGTCCAAACTTAGTTAGTTTATCGTCAATGTCGTAATCTTTATCCACAGACACATCACATCCTAAATATCTGAAATGCAGTACTTGTTCTATGCTGTTTCCATCTACTACTATCTTTGTTCTGACTGCTTGTTTTCCTTTAAAAGCCATGGTTTTCGTTTTATGAGTTGAGATCTTGACATTGTAATTCTTGCATATAAGGTATAACAAATACATAGCTCTCTGGAGATCATCTTCATTTTTTTGTAGAATTACTGTATCATCTGCGTATAAAATTAGCTTTAGTATTATTAGATTATTCAACTGTATGCCGGAGGTTATTATTTTTTTCCATTCTTTAAGAATTTGGTCGATATATATATTGAAGAGTGTTAGGTGAGAGGCAGCATCCTTGTTTGACACCTTTGTTTATTAATATTTCTTGAGATAGCTTTTCTCCCAAGTCTAGAATTATTGTAGTGTTGTTGTATAGGCTTCTGATTGCTTTTATTAGATGTTGTGGGTATCCCTTCTGTTCCATTATTTCCCAGAGCAGTTCTCGGATTAAATTATCGAATGCCTTCTCGAAGTCCACAAAGGCGATGTGAGTTTCTTGGTTGAATTCTCGTCTTTTTTCTATTATCTGTTTTAAGGTAAATATTGCATCTGTAGTGGATCTTCCTTTCCTGAAACCCATTTGCTCTTCGTCTAAAATGTGTTCAGATATTGTTTTTAGTCTGGCATTTATTATTCTAGCGTATAATTTGTATCCGCTGTTTAACAGACTAATTCCTCGATAGTTACCGCACTGATTACGTTTTCCCTTTTTAAACAGTTGTATAATTTTAGATATTTTCCATTGTTTTGGGATTTCCAAAGTCTTCCAGCACATGTTGTATAAGTGAAGCAATCTAAGATGCAATAAATAGCCTCCATATTTAAATAGTTCCATGTTAATTCCATCCAATCCGCATGCCTTTCTATTCTTTGCTCCTCTCAAAGCCTCTTGTAGCTCCTCCATGCATATATCATCCAGTCCATATGAATTTGGTATTTGTTTTTCATCTTTTGGAATTGTCTCGTCAAACCATAGATCTTTATAATGTTTGATCCATTCATCTTCTGCTATACAGCTGAGTTTCGCATTATCTTTTTCTGTTTGGTTAAGTCTTTTCATGGTTTTATACGCCAGTACTTGTCTTCCATGAACATCCTCTTCCAACTTTTCTACAAATCTGTCCCATGCTTCCTGGTGCACCTCCCTACAAATGTTCTTTGCGTGATTTCGAAGTTTCGTATAATTTTGTTTGTTGCCTTCTGTAGGGTTGTTTAGATATTTTCTGTACGCTTTGTTCTTCTCTTTTACGGCATTTTCAATCTCAGGTGTCCATCTCTCGAGACCTTTTCTTTTTCTATATTTCTTCTTTGTTCCAAGGGTATATAGGGCAGACTCATTTATTATATTTTTTATGTTTTGCCATTCTTCTTCTACATTTTTGCTTGTTGGAACGGTAGTCACCAAACTGTTAATCTTATTTTGGTATTGCAGTCTCATGTCTTCGTTTTCTAGTTGATAGATTTTGTACACGTTCTCAGTAGTTTTCCTTGGCGTGGGTTGTTTTGGTTTTTTCCATCTTGTATATAGGTTTATTTTTCCTATTACCAAGAAATGGTCTGAATATATTGTCCTCTACAATTGCGAATGTAAAAATATAAAAAAAAACAAAGAAAACTCAATCCGCAAATTGCAGAGCACAACCCTGATGCACCGGCTAGCTTTCTAAACTAAAAGAAAAGTTGTTTTTTTTTTTTAAAGAAAACAAAACGATGAATGCCTTCATTGTTTACTTTATTTTACAAAAAGAGAAAAGGAAAATCTATGCGCATATAATTAAAAAAAACTCATATAACACTTTGATTACTTGGTTTGAACCTATGAATAGCAATTCAAAGCCAACAATCCACTTAACGTGCCTGTAACCAGGTACATTTAAATTTTCAAAAAAATAAAACTACTGGTTAAAAACACGCTGCGGAAATAAATTTTATAATCAAAAAAAAACGTTGGGTACCTTTTAATCTTCTTTTACTTCTTTCCAAATCTTGACCATCTGTTGGGCTTATACAAAATAGTCCATTTCTTAAACATCAAAATAATAATGCATCCATGCGGTTTGTCGACATTCAAATTTATTGTCCAAATTTAATAATTTTCCAAAAATGGTGGACGCTATTTTCTCCGCTTCAAACTATCTTTTCAAATTTAGCAGACTCCTCACTCTTTAAGCACAACTTTGTCAAAAAACAAAAATTCTATTCATCTAACTGGATCCAAAATTAAAACTTCCTAAAATTTCTCAAAAACCGCAAGATGGACGTCCGTCTAACTTGACGTCCCTTTTCAGAAGACCTCCTTTTTTCCGGTTCCCCTGCCCAACTTCTTAAAATTAAAAATTTCCAACTTTCCATTTCCATACCAACTTAAACAATTTTTCACTCCTACTCTTTACAAATTAATAGCAACTAAAACAATTTCCTCACTTGGACAAGTTGGCTATTCAAACCGTAAAAAAGACACAAGCGCCTTATAAAAAACAACAAAGTGTTATTGTGACTTCTTCACAACAGAAGTCAAAAAAAAAAAAAAACAGAAGCAAAATTGCGCAAATAAAATTTTAAAGAATTTTCCTTTTCAATTTAAAAACTATTATTTAAAAATATAACAAAAAAAATAACATGACAATATATCGTATCCTCTATGGACTCTCACATCTGTTATCTGTTTGGCGAATCTGTTATTAGCTAGAACGTAGTCGATTATGGATCTAGATCCTCTTGCAGTCCATGTATACTTATGGATGTCTTTTTTGCGGAAAAATGTGTTGGTGATTTTTAACTCGTTAAAGAGTGCGAACTGTCTCAGCATTTCGCCATTTTCATTTATCATTTGTTCGCCATATTGCCCTACTACTTTTGGAATAGCTACGTTACCCACCCTTGCGTTTAAATCTCCTAGTATTAAGATATTGTCAGATTGGTTATATTTCGTCACTATTTTCTGTAGGGTAAGGTACATCTCTTCGGACTCTTGTGGTTTTCCGTTCTCCGGCGCGTATACTGCAATTATTGTTAGGTTTCCTCGATCTATTCCGAATCTGACAGTAATAATTCTTTCATTCACAAATTCATAGCTTCTTATTTGTGATTTCCATTTGTCGTCAATAAATACTGCCACGTCTTTGTTTGCTCTTTCACTGAGGTTCACGCCGCTGTACAGCATCACATATTTTCTAACATCTTTGCTTCCTCTCAATTTCTTCTTTGTTTCAGATATTACTGCTATTTTAATATCTTTTTTCTCTAGTATTCTTGCTAACTCATCTTCTTTATTATTTATTGATCTGACATTCCAACAGGCTACTTTTAATTCTTCCGCAATCCATTTCTTGTCCTTTTTCTTTGCATTTGTTGTCTTTTTAGTTTCCGATCCAATTCCGAGGCTATTTAGAATGCTGTAAGTATATATATTTTTTACGTGAATGGGTTACTAGCTCATTGCACAACCCGAAGGGAGGCTTCCTCTCGCGTTAGCCCTGCAAATTCTTCTCATCCACCAGGATTGGTTACCTGATCTCTGAGAATCTTCCGCAGGTTGCCGGGGATTACCAACTTGGAGGTGCGAGTAGGAATTGAGTAGGAGAGGCTATTAGAGACGCTTCACTGCTCTATTAAATCCCCTTCTTTTATATTTTGACGTAATAATAAAAATCCACTTTGACATTTAAATATTGTATAATTTTCAAGAGTGCTTTTTTCGCTTTTTCTATGGTTACTGTCATGATTTATTTCAATGACATTGGCAGGCGGCCGGTTTACTTTATCAATAAAGTAAAAGGGACTAGTCCCATAAAAAGGTATCTTATAGCCACTAAAAGATATTGTAATTATGCTATTATAATACAGTCGGACATAAAATAACTTTTTTGGAAAAAAGGCCGATATGTACAAAATGTGTAAAAAATTGAACCGTTTGCAAGTTTTGCTTTGCAAATTTAATAGGGAGTCAAAAAGGGGTCTTTAGTTGATGGTCATAGTTTAGATCTTCTTCATATTTGGTGTGGAGAAGCCCCATGATGTCCTGAACACGAATCACTAAAAAATTTTGCGCGGAAACTGTTTATAAGCCCGTAAAAATTTTTTGAAAATCATGGTTTTCAATAGTAAATGTGCAGGAAAAATGCCTTAAAGCGCTCGAGCGCAGCGAGAAGTGCTTTAAGTCAATTTTTCCTTGCACAACCACCCTGCTTTTAAAATCCACGCAAACGAGTTTCACCCCTCAAAGATCCACCATTTTCCTTAATTCACGGGCCTAGGGGTATTTTTTAAAATTTTTTGTAAAAACCACCACGGCACGAGGAGGATCCACGCAAAAACAAAAAACAAAATTTCCGCGGAAAATTTTTGCTTTTTTCCGAGACATTTTAACCCCCCCTCCCATCAAAAAATTTCAATTCCAGGTTATGACCATTAGGTTATGGTAGAATCATACCAAAGTTTTCAAATGCACAAAGAGCCGTTCGAAACATTGATTCTAAAAAAAAGGGGGCCCGCTGTGGGTCTTGCCCCAGGACCTGTGGTGTTAGCTTGCTACGTTACTGCCCGAAGTAAAATATTTTTTACACTATTTGTCACTTTTTTCAAAATTTCTATACATTTTTCTTCACTTTTTTAGAAAATTTACACACTTTTTTCACTCACTTCTTACTTAGAACTCTGTGCATTCTACGCTCACATTTTTACTTTGGTATGTACTATACCGGTGGTTCCAAAAAAGCTTAATTTTGAGGACCTAAACATAATTTCTTACAAATCCAAAAATGGATTCCCTCTTCTCCGGTCACACTAACAAGGAGAGACCAACAACTCTGTAATAATAATAATAATAATAATAATAATAATAACTTTATTTCCAACAGGCAAGCCCAATTACAGGAAAACGCAAAACAAAAGTAAAAAGTAAACATGTTCCAAATATCAAAATATCATTCAGTTTCATTGGATGATTCACTTCGTCCCTGAAGAAATTGGTATGCAGCATTTCTAGTTTTAACTGGACCATCTTGGTATATATTACAGAGACTAGATATATCGTTGACATTGGAGCTCATAATATTGACTGGGCTTCTTTTCATTACGTTGGTACGATAGCCTTCGATATAAAATATATCGTTTTTACGGCGTGCAGCCCTGGGAGGCAGCGTACGAATTTTGCACAATATTTCATCACATTGAATTTTCTTATGGATCAATCCATGTAAGAACATAACTGATGTAACGTATCTACGATTAGCCAAAGATTGAAAATCAAATAGACCTAAAAGGATATCGTGGTCAAACCCTCTTACCGGATATGTTCCATACATTTTCAGATGAAGGAATTTCAGGAATCTGCGCTGAACTGTTTCCAATTGGGTCTGCTGATTATGGTAGATAGGGTACCATATAAGAGATCCATATTCTAAAATGCTTCTAACATAGGCATAGTAGATGATTTTAATGCTATTTAAATTCAAGAAATCTCTACAGTTCCGCATAACAAACCCAAGGGTTTTTAAAGATTTATTTACGATGGTATCTATGTGATTCCCAAAACTTAATTGGTTGTCAAATAGAATACCCAAGTCTTTGAATTCATTGCATCTAGTGACAGTGTTTTGACCTATTTTGTATGTATATGTGATCAAGTTAGACTTTCGCGAGTATGTCATTACATTACATTTGCTTATGTTTTATATAAAATTGTAAAATTGATTTGATTTTTTTCCACTGGCAATGCAATGTATCGACTTGTTTTTGGCGCCCAACTAACAGCACTTTTGCTTTTCAGATCCATCAGTGATAGTGTGAAGCGGTTGGACGATGCCCACAGTTGTGCCCAAAGTGTGGGCGATTTGTTTACACCGACGTTGCAAATTCAGCGTAGCAGATTTCAGGAATATTGCGAGCGTTTGATATTTTCCGAACCGGCGTTATTCGGGCGCAAATGCGAAGAATTACTGTGGCGCAAAGCTTACTACGACGTAATTTGCGCTTGCAAACGCCTGAAAAAGAAGGAATATTCGGAAGATAATTTGAATAGCATTCAGACGCACATTAATGCGGCTATAGGTCATTACCATCACTTCATTTCGCGATTACAGCATCATTACAACATCGACGTTTTTAATTTCGTCGATTTTGCCATAATAAATTTGAAGAGTTCGGGTTGTGCCAATAATCAAAAAGATGAAGAGTTAGAGTTGGCCAAATTGTCTATACATCGTTGTTTAATTTATTTGGGCGACTTGAATCGTTATAAGTTGGATATCTACCCGAACTGGGACCCGGGTTTGGCGTCGCGTTATTATTTCAGTGCGATAAGTTTTAAACCCGATTATGGGATTCCTCATAATCAGATGGGTACGTTGGCTTCCATTCAGAACAGAACTTTGGATGCAGTTTATCATTATATGTGTTGTTTATCGTGCAAATTTTCGTTCGACGGTACGGAGAACAATTTGGTACGATTATTCGAAAAAAATTGTCGAGTTTTCGACGAATTTCCGTTGGAAAACAACAGCAAAGAGGTCGATTGCGTCGTACAATTGGAACCTACGGATCGCGTCAAACGTTTTGTTTGCAGACTTTTGTTGTTAATTGAAACTTGGTTTTTTAATCGAAAGTACGCCAAGATTTATGAGCTGTGTCACCAGACCAACGTTGATTTACAGGAATGTCTCTCGTATTCGAAACCAATCATCAGCGATGAAGATTTACAAACAGATTTGGAATCGGTTTCATCTGACTCCGCTTCATCACCTGCATGCTTAACGGATGACGCGATGTTTAAAATATCCGTTATTTGTCTGCTTTGCGTAACTAAACTGCAGAAGTTACAATATAACCAACTTTCCATGGCGGTGGCTTTTACTTTGTCTATTTACTCCCAATTGCTACAAATCGTCACCGACCACATACGCGACAAGATTTTGAATGCTTCTCTAGTTAGCAACTGCGATTCGCAGACAAACGGCGATGCCATAACGAAACGTCCAAAAAGTAAAACAAAAATCAGTAGGAGAAGGAAAG
The DNA here is from genome assembly GCA_905340355.1 of Rhagonycha fulva. Lineage (NCBI taxonomy): Eukaryota > Metazoa > Arthropoda > Insecta > Coleoptera > Cantharidae > Rhagonycha > Rhagonycha fulva. The sequence continues at coordinate 47,263,469 of HG996556.1, forward strand.
TTCAGGGTTCAAGCGACGAGGAGGAAAGCGACAGGAGCGATCAAGATGTCGAATCAGACCTGGAGTCTTGTTCCGACGAGGAATTAGTTTTCAGTTCGTCTGATGATGAATCCGAAGTTGCGCCAGTAAAACAACCAAAAACCGATTCCGACAGTGGGAATGTTACCACTAATGGTAAGTGTTCGTTAAAACCCGGCGAAAAAGTCAAGAAAATTGATCCAAACGCAATGTTAGAAATTATCGCCGATGAAAAGTTGCTGCAAAGTTTAAAAATTTTGAGTGATTGGTTTGTGGGGGATCCCGAAATTGTGAAATCGTGCGGTAAAACTACGACGTCATTGTTGAAACAAATTGTCGAATTACTAAATTTGTTGAATGTTGATTTGGAGAGTTCAAAATTGATCCATCTGAAGGATTTTATTTTGGAATGTAAAAACAACGAAAGTAAAATTGTTTTGCCAGAAGATGCGATGTTAAATGGAATTGAGATTGTATCAAATTTGCTTCCGAGTGGTGGTTATTCTTATTCCAAAAATTTGACTCGTCAAGAGGAAGCGGTACTGAGGATTATAAGGATGATTTCTTTTGGTCACGGTTTGGTCAAGTACGAGGAGACTGGAATGAGCTTTGATAACAAAAATCAGATGTTTGAAATTCAAGAGAATGTTACTGAGGAGAGCAACAATGAAGATGGAGGCATTGGAAATTTGGTAAGTGAATAAACACATTTTTATTGTAAACAAATATCGAATGCAATTTTTAAGGTTATTATGGAGTCTGAAAACGATGTAGCTTTAAACGAAACGTTGAAGAACACCGAAAGTAAACAAAATCAGATGAAGCACATGGGACAGCTCTGGTTAGCTGCAGAAGTGCGAGCATTGGAAAGTAGGGTCAGGAATAAAGCATCACTTTCACCATATTTAGTTTTGGATGTCGATTGCCTCATGCAATACACTGCAATAGTAAAGCACTTAATTAACTCGAAAAAGTTTATTGTTGTGGTTCCTTCGATAGGTGAGTTGATTGTTCTTGAAGCGTTGTTCACATAATTTTAATTGGAATTTTTTTTTGTAGTTGTTTCAGCATTGGACGACTTAAAACGCGAAAAATTAGAAGCAAGAGATGCAATTCGTTGGTTAGAAATGCAGTTTCATCACGGTAATAGGTTTTGTCGTGCTCAAAGGCCCCAAGAAAGCACTTCTTTACCGTTAATCAAATATCCAAAGAAAAAGGACAAGGAATCGTTTATGTACATACAAATAATCGAGTGTTGCTATTATTTAACACAACAACAAAAAAGTTCATCAAGTTTGGTCACTTTATTATTGGGGAATAAAAGTGCTTTATCCAATAGCGAAAATAGAGACATTAGTTATGTTGGATTGGCTCGTTCAGTTGAAATTAATTTGGAATTTGTGACAGATTTTTATGATAAATGGAAGAAATCATATAAAGGCAAAAAATGATGAAGATATGGAACAGTGAAGGAATTGTTTGTTGAAGCGAAGCTGAATTAGCTGAAAACTGCGGTAATGAAGCCTAGTGAGAGACTTTATAATAATGTGGGAATTTTTTACTTTTATTTTCTGAGTTCATTTTTATTAATATCTGTGACACAAATCAAAATTTGTTGTGACTTGTTTTGACGAAAAAATTGTGTACAAAGAATATTACCAGCTTTTCAAATATTTGTGGTGACTGCAATATATTTTTAAACTCGATATTTTTCGTCTACTAGAAATATTTACACAATAAATTTATTTTTGAAAATACGGTTGTCCAGAAGATTTAAGGGTCATTGCTGCCTTTGGATGTCTCGGTGGGTGGTATTGTTAATTGTACATACAATTTTTTTTATACTAATAAGTCAGACTGAAGTAGCAAATAATGTTTTGATTCAGGATAATATTGTGCAAATATAAGGAAATAAATTTTACATTTGAAATTATTTTTATTTATTTTACAAAATACTTTTCTATCTTTATTATTTAATTTGGTGATTTGGTGATCATAAAGCAATGATTCCACATCATAAAAATGTCATATAGCAGGGTTATCACAGAGCTCTAATCGAAAAGTGTGTCAAAAAAGTGTAGGTATTACTTATCAAAAAAGTTAAAAATCACCTTTTTTATTGGCTTAAACGCATCCTAAATTATCCAAGAATTTTCATTTAATTCGCTAGTTCCTTCAATTTTTATTCGATCGTGTTTAAATTTGAATTGTAACTTCAAAATAAGATTTTCTAGAGAGCATGGTCAGATTTTATCGAAAATTAAAACGATTTTATAGCCAATTTTCAAGCGATTTTTTCAAAAAAAGAAAAAAATTCAAATTGGGGCCAATTTTTTTAATTTTTCGAAAAAATGCTCACTATATTTTGAGCCATATTTTTAGAAAATTTGTTGTATTTTGTTTTAGGTGCGCTCAGGCAGGTCAACAAAAAAAAAGGAATAGAAGGAAAGGAAAAATCTAAAAAAATGCATCAACCCAAATATGAATAAATCTCTTCATTTTTTTTTTACAATTATTAAAGTTCAGAAAAATGGCTCTACTGCTCATAAGGTGATATTACCCTTTAATTAATAATCAGAAAGTTTTGCTTTCTTACTAAAAAAAATGTTTGTTATCATTTGAGTACCCCACTTTCTAATTTGATCACTATTAAAATCGATTCATTCTAACTAATTATCGGGGGAAGCGGTCATTTTCACAGGGTCACAAGAGGAGCTTTGTAGGGTCATTTTGAACTTTGCCCTTTCTCATGAGTAGAGATGAGATTTTTAGGTTTTTACCTTTTTTTTATTTTACGTCTTATTTTTATTTTATTGGTACCAAAATTCGTTTCATGAAAAACTACGTTATTTAAGCTCTATTTATTTTTACCTTTTTTGGCTTTTTTTTTAAAGGGCATAGCCGGATTAATATGAGAAATCTGCCCCCGCTACTTTTTTGGCTCATACTCAGGGGATCGATTTGGTGCCGAATAAAAATAATTCACACCAATTTTTAGCTCTTTAACTCTAACGGTTGTCGAGATTTTCAAAAAAACCTGTTTTTTAATTTTATTTTTATAGTAAAATTCACAATTGATCAATGATGAATTTTTTCCTAATTTTTAGGAGTTTAAGACATGAGAAAAAAATATAATCATGATTTTTTAACCAAAAGCCGATTTTTGGCAGACGATAGAAAATTAAAATCTTTTTTTTTTAGCCTTTTTAAAATAATTCACTCACCAAAATTTGTCAGAAAATGTCTATTATACTCCTCTACACTCATGAATTTTTTTGAATTTTTTGAAATGGTGGAACAATATGAAAAAAAATAAAAACTCATTTTTTTTCTAAAATCTTGCGTTTTAAATAACTTATATTTTTTTTTAGCTAAAAAATATATTTTAAAATATTTTAATATTTTATTATTTTAATATATTTTAATATTCAAAAACTCTTTAATTTTGTTTTTTGTTAAACCCCATAGCATCAAAACTAAGCGAGCTATGATAAATTGATTTTTTGTATATTTTAATTTTAAATATGATAAGCTGATTTCTATTTATTTCGGCGACAAAAAATGTTAAAATCACCCCCTAATTTAATTACCATCCTAATTGAAAATAATTGTTATACTACTTCACAATTAACTTTATTTATGTACTTACTTGTAATATAAAACTTGTTATAATAAACTTGTAATAATATGTAATATACCTGTAATAGTTTTACAGGTTTAAAGTCCTTAGTTTTGAAAAAATTTGAGGTTGATTTGAAGAGAGCATTTTTGCAATTTTGCAAAAAATTGCCTTTTCTTAAAAATATCTCAAAATTTATTAATGATACGCAAAATTTTATAAAATTAAAAATTGTAGGTTTGGCTTGTATAGGTTTTAGGTTTTTGTTGTAGTATAAAAATTGTACAAGATATGGACGTTTAAAGTTTGCGTATGTTCGTAAATAGTTGACATGTTGTTCAAACCCTTTCAGCTCAAACCATTTCAAAAATAAGGGCTAAAAAAATTATATTTATAATTTATATGAAAAAAATAAGGATCTACTTTATTTTTGTTATTAGCTCACTTAGTTTTGAGGCTACGGTATTTTATTAAAAACAAAAATAAAGGTCTTTTTAAGAACTTTAAAAAAGATTTTATAAGTTTTCCCCAAAAATACATTATTTTAAAATATATTAAAATAATAAAATATTTTAAAATATATATGAATTTTTTTATGGTAATCTTTATTTATATTTATTTTTGGCAAAAAAATATTTTAGACAAATTTTTTTAGCTAAAAAAAAGATATAAGTTATTTAGAACGCAAGATTTAAAAAAAAAAATGAGTTTTTATTTTTTTCATATTGTTCCACCATTTCAAAAAATTTAAATAAATTCCTAGAATGTAGAGGAGTATAATAGACATTTTCTGACGAATTTTGGTGAGTGACATATTTTAAAAAGGCTAAAAAAAAAAGATTTTAATTTTCAATCGTCTGCCAAAAATCGGCTTTTCGTTAAAAAATCATGATTATATTTTTTTCTCATGTCTTAAACTCCTAAAAATTAGGAAAAAATTCATCATTGATTAATTGTGAATTTTACTATAAAAATGAAAAAACAGGTTTTTTGAAAATATCGACAACCGTTAGAGTTAAAGAGCTAAAAATTGGTGTGAATTATTTATATTCTACACCAAATCGATCCCCTGAGTATGAACCAAAAAAGTCGCGGGGGCAGATTTCTCATATTAATCCGGCTATGCCCTTTTACGACCTATTTTAGCATCCTTTTTTATTATTTTTACGACCTATTTTCGCATTTTGAAAACTTATTTTTAATTTTCAGTTTAAATAGAAAAAAACTCTCACTCTTACGACGCCCCCAACTTAAATTAAAACTTTTTTATTGTTTTTTTTTTTAATTTGAATTTGCTGCTCGGTGGTGGCAGCTTACCAAATGTGCCAACCTAAGAAAAATTACAAATTTTCAATGGGTATTTAAAAATGCTTAGGTATAAAATTTTTTTCGTCATTTTGGGTGTACAGTGACTACTTTACGACTTGTTTTGCGGTCGTAAAGAAGATCTTTACGACCAGTTTGTTCGGAGGCCTTCCCGAAAGGACTTTCGGGGAGGTGTACGGGATTTATCGGGGTCGATCGGAAGAAATGGAAAAAAACAAAACTTTTTAAAAACCATTTCTTAACGTTTATGTAAACGACACAAAACCATGAATGCAATGACTTGCCTGTCGGATCGTGCGTTTCGTCGTCTTCATTTTTGATCTTCAAAATATGCGCCTATTGGTGCGGCGCATAAAAAATCCTGTAGGGGAGGCTAGAACGCGTAGATTGACTATCGTGGTCATAAACGTAGTCTGAAATAGAAAATAATGTAAAATTCCCCTCAAAATCGCCTAAATATTTTGCCGAGCGCGGTGGTACTTACCACGTGCGATCCATGGAAATTTTGGGATTTTTTTTCAGCGTGTTCATGAACATCGATAGATGCGACCACTATTGTTGTATTTATTGATTATTTAACGATTATTTCTTGGTTTTTAGGTTTTTTTAATAGAAAACACTGACACACAACAGGCACGTATCTACACCCCACAATATCACAAATGAAAATGAACATGGCGTCTCAACATGGCCGCCCTCCAGGGTACCAACTGGTGCCAAGAAAAACCTTATGGTTACAACTAGAAGTTGGTCGATGTTCAATTAAAACGTGCTATTAGGTCTGTTTGGTACCACAGTCCAAATGCTACACTAACTACACTACTACAAATTGATTGGTGTATAAAGTTGGTTGGTAATTGTACCACCAATCAATTTGTAGTAGTGTAGTTAGTGTAGCACTAGGATTGTGGTACCAAACAGACCTATTATTTATGAAATTTAAGCAATTATTGCAAAAAATCATGAATTTTGTCAGATATTTTCTCTAAAATGACGAAAAGCTGTTCATATGACTTGACTGTAAGGCAGGCCCGTATCCAAGGGGGGGCACCTGGGGGCACGTGCCCCCCCCGAAATGTTCAAAAAAAATTTTTTTTTTCAAAGTAAATGAAAATTTGTTTATAATAATAAAAATTCTCGAAAGAAAAACCATTAAAAATTTTACTTTTTACTAAGTGCCCCCCCCGAAATTAAATCCTGGGTACGGGCCTGCTGTAAGGGTTTTTTCACCCCTCGTATACTATACCCTGCGCGGCTCGTCTCATAAACCACGCCCGTCGCGGTGAAAAACGACCCTTTACAACCTAGTGATATAAACTACTATTTTTTAGTACTTTTATATGATCTTTTTTTGTGTTTGTAGGAATGTTGTGAAAGCAACATTGACGTAACGTTTTGTAGTAAACGTTGTATCAACATTGAAAAATCTAACATCGCCGATGTTAAGTTATCATGTCATTTGGCAGAAAGTAATTTTTTAATTAAAAATTAAATTTTTAATGAGTAAATATACGGAAACCGCCCCAATACTGCATAAATAAATTGTAATGATACTTTAAAAAATGTACCATTTTACGCTTTGTGTATATAAATTTATTTTTAATATTACCTCAACGTTATTATAACATTAAATTTATGTTATAAATAACATGAGCTCAATATTATAATGAAATTATATATCCCCATCACATTGCATCAATATTAAACCGATGTCGCCAATGCAATGTTGCAGATGTTAAAGCAACATTATTAAATTAAATTTAAAAAAAATTAAAAAAAAAATTAAATTTTTAATGAGCAAATACCTATACGCTAATGGTCCAAATATTGCATAAATAAATTTTAATGATGCATCAAAAAATGTACCCCTTTATCATTTTGTGTATAACATTAAATTTAATTTATGTTATAAATAGAGAACGGATATATATGCACAAAAGTAGTTAACTTTTACAATTTGTGAGTTATGGTAGGGTTTAAGGGAGTGCATAATATTTTTATGAAAATTTACATGTAAATTTTATGCAAAATTATGCATCGTGTCATACGGGCTTAAGTACTTAGTACAGTATAAATCTTCGAACTTGGGCGTTACGTCATGTTAACTTAATTGTTTTGATTGGTCCACGTACGATGACGTATAAAATTAAAAAAAAAACATTCAAAATGTTCTCAACGTTTTTCGTCATTTGAACCAGAAAAATAATCAAAATATTTTACTACCTACGCCATCTCGCATAACTCTCGATTTCTCTCACTTCCTTACTAAACTAACTTGAACTGGTAAATGCAGAAAAACTACAAAAAAGTTGAAAAGATCTCTGTTTTTATTTACATTTTGCCATACCGTCATGCGCCAGTGCGTCAATAAACATAACTAAAATTTAAAATTATAAATTTTTATTGGCTACACATCTTACAATTTAAAAATTAAAATTACAAAACAAAATTTTTTTTTTGTTTCTTGATAAAAGAATTTAAATAAAAAAGTTTATTATTAGACCACCATTATGTCCAATTGAGTTCTTTAAATAAGAAAGCTTCCTGAAATATAACCCAGAAGTTCGTACTTTCCACATTACCCTCATAAAAATAAAATTAATTCGTTCTAAGTTCAAACAAGCAGCCATATATAGCAAGTAAGGTCAAAATGTTTGATAAAAGAAATCCTAAGCTTTCAATAATAAAGCCTAGAATTCTATTCGATTCTGATACATCAGCAAATACCTATCTTAGCCGACCAATAATGAAAAGAAAGATTCCTCTTTATACAGCTCATGCCTTTTTATTGCTTTGAGTTTTATTACTTCATGTTTTTTTTAAATAGATTTTGTATTTGATAGGATAGGAATAAATATTCTCGTCGTGTCTGGGATATTCTTCCAAAAATTAAATTTTTGGTAATCTTGTAAAGAATTGAAGTAGCTGTCAAAAACATGTAAGTACCTGCAATTTATTTTTTAGTAGCATAGATAGCATTATCTAATATTTACTTAATAAAAAAATGATAATGACTGGTTGACTGTCAGACGCGCATGAATAGATGAACGAGATTTTTATGAACGGGTGAGGCCGAACAACCACATCCGACACTCGAATGAGTTATACATAAAACTAATTGTAAAAGCAGGCCCGAATCGACAAATTATTGAATGGGGGGGGGGGGGGTAAAAGATATTTTAACCCTTCTCTGTTTCAAAGAAGGCATTTCTGAAATTAAAAAGCGTATCTACAATTCTTATGATTTCAGTTTCGAACATCGCTATAAAATATTTATTTTTATGTGAGATGAAATGGAACAACTAAATTTTTTGAGAAAATGATCAACAATTTTTAGTTTATATTACCTAATTTTGTTTACGTATATATAAATTTTGCTTTCAGCTGTAGTATAAATAAGATTAATGCGTGATACCATCAGCTGCTTTCAAATGATTTTAGACCGAAGTGAATGAAGTTTGGAGTAGAATGCCTGGAGCAACAAGACGACAGGCGAGCGAAACATCTATCGTGTTTCTGCAGTAATCTAATGTTTCCCAATGGGATTGTTTAAATTCGAGATACACTTGGGCTAAGTTCTGTTAGTATCCAACTCTAATGCAATATGGATTAGAAATTTGCTTTGCGAATGAAATATTTGTTGCAGAATACATAAATGCCAATAATCGTTAGTAGGTATCTAATAAAAACTGACCATGCTTTTAGTAAACAATGAAAAAACATTTTAAGTGAAAGCAATAATTATTAGAAAATTTATTGCTTTACTGATCAGACATGGACATCCCATTGAGACTTATCTAATCAAAAAAGAACAAAGTTTTTTTTTCAAATTTGGAAAATATGCGGAATCTCGTGCTTAATAGACTTACGGTTTTGGAAAATTATTTTATTTACCCCGTGGGAATGCAAAAAACGAATTAGTATTTTTAAAATAGGCAAATTATCAGTCAAAGATTTATCGATAAAATTAAAGAATATAATTTGAAATTCTGCCCATTTTCAATGTCGAAATTTTATTCAGTCCTTTTTGTTAAAGAAAATTAGTTTAAAATGTAGCTGTGGCAAACTCAAGGGGGTTGGTTCTTGGAACCACTCTAGGGAACTTAATGTACTAAAGAATGCCTGAACGAGTTAAACTGGTAGAATTTTCAGATGATTTGTGAATAGTTGGGATCTGCGAAGACAGCTGACTATTTATACAGTAATAAGTAGAATTCAGTTTACAAATAAACAATTTTATAATTTGGATAAACTTGTAAGACCGGATTACCAGTTAGTGCATAGTTGTCAGAGTGGGTATACATAAAAGAGTGTGGCCAATGTATAGTTCGTTACCATGTTTTTCACCTTACAAATTTTACTTTTGTGTAGCGTAAGGAACAGAACATTTTTGAGCGTCACGACCCAAAAGCGATACCGATATCGATGATGATCATTATGATTAGTAGCAAACCGATTGATTATAAAAAAATCAAGGCTGGCGTGACCTTTATTAAAAGGAATCGCGTTTATTGACATGGTCAGGACCGGGGTCAATGGACCTACCGGATAAATCAACGAAATTGACCGGAAATTATATATTATGCCCTATATGCCCTTCATGTGTTCACCTAAAGGATATTTATCGAAAAAAACCATTTCCTTCAATTACTTGTGTAAATATCACGAAATGAAATTTGTTGCTCGGAGCGATCGAATCGCGAAGTTGTTAAAAAATACAAAGAGAAAAGCGTTAGAACCACCTCAGGTAAACTGCAATTACGTTGTGAGGTGGAAGGGTTGGAATCGTTAAAATGAAACACGCACATGTTTGCAGAAATCCTGATGCAATAGGAAGTAGTCCCTGACATAATGCACAATCAAATGCATTTTAATCGTTGTGCTTTTGACTAAAACATAGACTTGGCGTATCTGCCATACGTTAGCTCAAGTAATTTAACTTCATTTCAACACATCTAATGGGGGTGATTGTTAATTAAAATAAAACAAAATGACGGAGTTGCGTAAATTCTTCTTATGCCATATCTTATTACAAAAACATGTATTTCTAAAGTGTGAATAAACACAAGCATCAGCCCTTAGTGAGCATAAAGGTAAACAAAGAAAACCAACCACCCCTTAGTTGATTAGAGAACGTAACTCGAATAAGGCTACGCGTCCTTGTTAGTCTTACACTTAGTGCAACTTGGATAACTCTGGAAACAGTTCAGAGCTTTGTTACATGTGCTATGTGCTAAATTAAGTTTGAGTAGCGGAAACAAAAACTTTTGCGAATCTTAACTTCTGTGTGCATTTCATAAAGTTATAAAATTATCGCCTTCTATTTAAACTTAAAAATATTAGTAAATTTCCCTTTAGAAAAAGTAGTTTAACATACTTTTAGTTTAAATGGAGCGTTCCAAGTTACTTATTCGTTAGATAAATAACTGGGACGTGTAGTAACTGCGGTAATTGCAATTACAAATTGCAGGTGTGAAAACTCTTGATGACAAGTAAACGAATTATCCGATTATGTAAACACCAAACGCTTAAGGATAATTGTGCCAATTAAGTGCCACTTTTGAAACGAAAATAATGAAAAATTAAAAGTGTTGAAATATAAAATGATATTAGCTTAAAACTACTGTATTATTAAGTTATAACTTAGGAAATAAGTCAACGACGACATCTGTTATGTTTTAAACTAACTAAAATAATGTCTTACTTCCTTAACCGTAATGGAAAAGTTTATAATATAAAATTTGAATACTTATAAAAGTACTCAGTATTTAAATTAGCACAAAGTTTTCTTTTTTTTATCCGTTTATTGTTGTTATTATTACACATTATTTATACAAATAAAAGCAGAAAATAAATCTTAAAAAGAAAATTTCAAGAATTAGGTGTGATATTAGTATGTGTCGTAAAATATAGAATTAAACAAACTTAACCAAACGTTAAAAATTTTGAATTTTTAACCGTAAGAAAAGAAACAACATACAAGAAATTTTATAAAAACACTTTAAAAACCATTTGAAACTTTTATAAAATTTCTTGTATGTTGTTTCTTTTCTTACGGTTAAAAATTCAAAATTTTTAACGTTTGGTTAAGTTTGTTTAATTCTATACAAATAAAAGCAATTCGTGATGTGCATTTTCGTATTGTTATACTCCAAGGTATGATATGCATTTACTACTTTTCTGTTTTAGCAGTGTCTCTGTGCAATTTTATATGTTGCGGAGGAAATTGAACTACTTTTGAACTTTTAATTTTAGGAAATAGCCATTTATGCAACAAGTAGAGAAAAGTAACAATTTCAACTTGAATCTGAAAATCATATCTTTAATATTTAGAACTACTATATTTTCGCATGTTTTTTTCAATATTTATGTTTTATGGATATTTGTAATTTTTTATTTACCATGTATAATATGAAATCTTACGTTTTTCGAGTTATTAAAGTGTAAATTTTAATAAATAGCTTAAAATTGTAGGTACATAATGATTAAAAAAAAATTTTCGGATTTGAGTTGTTTTCATTATTTGCATTTTCTGAGTACATTTACCATAGTAATGTATATTTTTTTTATACCATCAGAAAGTAGAGATTTCAACAAACAAAAAACACACCAACTTTTTTAAAAAAGCAGATATTTTAACGTGAGAATTTTCGATTGAAAATTAGGGTGCTTTTTCGATATTAAGTCAAAATAAGATGAAAAAATGAATATTTTAAATCAAAAAAATTACCGTATTTTTGGGACATACAAAGGTAAGTTTTCACCAAATTTCGTAAAAAAATAAATTTTTTTGCAAAAGATAAAAATCAAAAACCAAAAACTCGGTTATTTGAATTTTTCACATAAATTTTAAGGTTATGTGAAAAAAGTGGCCATACAAAAGTTGTAGATTTTTTTATTACCTACAACTTTGCTATTTAACTTTTTTTATAGGACTTGCAGTTTTGCCGGAAATCGAGATAAACCGTTTTTTACCCTTAAAACTCACTCCCTCCCCCTTACCGACCTCAGATCGCCCGTAATTTATTTTTTCTATCATTTTTGTTATACACTCTACTTTTTCCAATAGGTTTCATCCTACTATAATTTTTTTTGTCTCAAAAATTATCGACCCTGGTCTGGTATCGACGCTGTAAAAAGAATATGAAAATAATTGGGAAAAAATCCTTCCCTTCATTGATTCGAACTTCTTCATCAAAAGTAACCATAAATGCACATGTGATTTCAAATTAATTAAATTAAATCTAATTTTGTGTTAGACTCGATAAATTTTGCTTATTAAAATAAAAATTAATAGATTTGTCTAGACAATCTTCGTGTCTCTAATATTTTACTTGATATTCCAAAATAAGATTCATCCAGTTTCTAATAAACATGTGGAATGGAGAAGGTAACCATAACCAAAGCAAAAGCGGAGAAGCTAAGAACAACGTAGCGAGTAATAGAGTGAAGAATGGAGGGAGCCCAGGAGCTATCAAAAGAAGAGTAAGAAAACCCAAAAAAGTGGCTAGACGACCAAAGTGGCTAGATTGTTTGCTGGAGGTTCAAAACAGAGAAAAATGGAAAGGTTTACGTTCAGAAGTGGACGATAGGCTGAAGAAGAAGATAAGAATAAAAAACTGATAAAACAAAGATAATCAAAGCAACTAACATTTTCATGTTTGCCCACTCAATAATTTGTACAATTTCTTGATCTTATCTTCTAATATATAAAATTCTCGTCGCGGTGTTTGTTCCCAAACTCCTCCAAAACGGCTGAACCGATTTTGATAAAATTTTGTGTGCTTATCGGGTAGGTCTGAGAATCGGCCAACATCTATTTTCATACCCCTAAATGTTAAGGGTGGTTCACCCCAAATTTTTTTTTTAGATCAATTTTTCTTACCTTCAGAAAATGTAAACCTTCAGAAATTGTTCCAGCATTTTATGATGCAATTAAATGCAGTTCTTAATTATTGTAATTTTTATTTTTCCGCTTATTACATAATTATAATAAATTGTAAGTTTGACGTACGATAGTTTATTATAAAAAACTAATTACAATGCTGCCTTCTTTACAGACTCTGGCATGTTGACGCTGCTTGCAAATTAAAAGCAATTTTAAGATATGGCCGAATATAGTCGTTTAACATTCGCGTTTTACATTAACAAAACGCCACCACTCGGAATAATTTCAAACTCGTTTGTAACGTATAGTAAGTACCAACATAAACACCATAAGCAAACATTTTCTTTTGTTTACATTAACAAAACGCCACCACACGGAATAACTGGAACTGCTGAAAGACGTAATGTTGTTATTGACGGTGGCGCCACCAACGGTAATGTAAAACGCGAATACATACGGATTTAAATTCGCTTCTCTCACATAATCATGCAAACTAAACTCAGGTCACGTGGTTGTTCATAAATTTGTTGATAATCATTAAATTATTAAAAAACTGACGCTAAGCCGAAAACTGATACTTATAATGGCACAAGTTGGTTAATCTATTGAAAACTAAAAGTATAATAAAAAGTCAAGTAAAAAACATTCTTACATTGCACAATGTCATTTATGAATATTATTTAGCATGGGCTTTTATTAGGGGGGACAAAAGGGGCGAGGCAATTGCGTTTGGTTGCTTAAATTTTTTTAAGACATTTAATATTTCACCAGCGTAAGTTTTTAAATGATTAAAATTTTTGTTTTATAATAAGATTTTTCTTTATTTTGCTCTGCCTTGAAAGTGATCTTATTTAGTCAAAACATTAATTATACATAAAACCATGTCCCGAGCAGCATAGCACTTGTCTTCAGCTGTCATCTTTTTACAATTTGATTCGATACTTTCCAAAACTTTTTTATCTGTTATATCTGAGATTTTGGAAACAACATTCATATCTAACATTCCTTTATCGTCAATATATCCAGGTTTAGTAAACATGCACCATAAGAAGCATCTAAATCTTACATCGTCAATTATATTTCCAAAATGATCAAATTCTTCGTACAATTCCCTAGCAGTGTTGGTTTCTGTTAAACATTGATCAACGTACTGAGCTGTATGAGTGTAGTATAGATGAACTGCCTTTTGAAGTGCCTAAAATACAAAATTAATAGTATATTATACACCGAGAGAGTAAAGTGCCACTTTTCGTCATGAGGGTAAAAGTTTTTACCCGAGACGCAGTCGAGGGGAAAATTTACCCGAAGAACGAGAAGTCACTTTGCTCCCGAGCGCGAATATACTATTTTTTGTCTTTCCGCTATAAATCGATTATTTCTATATCTCGAAGTTTAATTTCGTCAACTACTCGAATTTCTAGAAGAATTTGTTAAATAAAATTTAAGTTTTTAAAAATACAAAGCGGTTTAGGTAGTCGACTTTCTTGAAAATAACCATAAACTTTATTATGCCTACCCCAGATGTGGTAGTTTGCGTAACATGATATCATTGTCAAAGTACCGTATGCATTTTTGGAATCTTAGACGTAGTAATAAATTTGATTTTTTTACTTTTCGTCCCGCTGTTTTACTTTTCGTCCCGCTACTTTACTTTTCGTCCCGCTCCTAAGTAAACTGGCACTTTGCTCCCGCAAAAGTGGGAGTAAAGTGACTACTTTACTCCCGGAAAGACAAAAAATAATTTATTGTAAATTTATAAAATAAAATAATTATATACCTCATTTTGACGAGAATAAGAAACTGATAAAACAAAGATACTCAAAACAACAAGTCCTTTCATCTTGGCACATTTAAGTAACCGTAGAAATTTTTGATCTCTTATTTATATAGGTGGCTCCACAGGATTAAATTTAATTGAGGTCGTCGAAACAGAAAAATTATATAAAAATTAATAATAAAAATGCAGGCAAAAAAGATGATAATTTGGGTTCTCAAACATAATATATTTCTATGAATCTCTTATACAATAAGTAAAAAATTTCTCGTCCATTATTATAAACCAATGTAAAAAATCTTGCTTTTTAATGAACGAAAATCAAAGTAATTCATCATATTCATAGATAATTTAATTCTGTCTTGTAGTCTTGATGATGGAACAGTAAATAGTCTGAAACTGTTGACAATTTGAAAAATTGTTTTACTCCTTTTCATTGAAAATCAAGATTTTTCTTATTTCATGTTGAAACCAAGTTCTTATATAATATTTTAATAATACAATAAATTATATTCGACTGATTTTGAATCACAAGAAATTAAGGCGCCTCTCTCGTAACTTAAAATGCAAAGTTTTTTAAAATTTTAAGTTTGCACCAAAATAATTTTATGTTTTATATAATTAATTTTGTTAATCATTTTAAAAATATTCATTATTAACAGCAAGTCTTGATTAGTATTTTAAAGTCAAGAGAAGCGCCTTAACTAATTTAGTGATTTCCATTGTCTCCAAAAGCTTTAATATAATTATATTTATGTCAAATCAGATAAATTTAGTAAAGTCAAGTTTTCTGTCCTTGGAAAAATATATTCAAAGATGTGTATCATTCCTATGCTTTCAAAAAAAACATAAACTTTGATTATGTCGTAAGAATACTGGCATAACAATAAAATACAATTATTATGGTATTTCCTTTTAAGTTTTTTTCAAAGTTTAATTCTTTTGTTAATTAATTAATTTATTACAATAAATCACAATTATCATATTTATAAATTTAATTCGCCAAAAATATTTTTAAATTTACTCAAATTATGAAACTTTATTCGAAAAACATGCAGATTTATGTCAGCTTACTTTAATTTTATAAGATTTTTTTGATGTAAAGAAATTTTAAATTTTACTTTTGACTAAAGTCGTCAATGATTATCTTTACAATTCAAATATTTTACTAGAGTTTCTGGTGTTGTTTTATTTTCTTTGGTAACGTTAGGCATTCAGGACAATTTAAAAGAGCATGACACTTGACCTGACACTTGTGGCATTGCTAAAGGACTTTTTTTCACTGCCTCTGGGACAACAAAAAAATTAGTTTTTGCTTTACTTTTATTTTCCCTTCGAAGGCAGATAGTTCTTAACTTGTTAGAGCTCAACATGGTACCTTTTGCTTTCTAACCTGACTTATTTACAAAAATATATTTACACATTTATGTAAATTGAGTTGCTTCAATTCAATGCAATTCAAAAATATTTAGATTAAAAAGGACCAATAGCAAATACCATAATATAATATCTACTATTCTGTACACTTCAGTTTGGACGACCTAAAGAATAAGATACAATAAAATGTTTTAATTAAACTGTTAAAGAATAAAAAATTTTATTTGGTACTTGTAGTTTTTGCTAGTAGTTCAAGGATTTGCTTGTAAATCAAATTTGTAACGTTCATTCCGTATAAGTAATCGATATGATTAAATTTTTTATCATTAATCAAAGCCATGCCAACAATACCTGGAACTTTTTGGGCAAATAGTTTTACATCAATTTCGTTACTTAACCAATCGCTTTTGCAATAGAACAGGTATATAGGAGCCACAATGTTCTTCAAGTTATATTCTGGAGGATTTAGACTACCATAAGCTTGCAGGTTCCGACATGAACTGACGAATTTAAACCGGGCAAATTTACCTATAAAATAATAAAATCAAATTGATGTATGGAAAATTAGAACCTTTACCAGAAACAATTCCTTGCCCATAATGGCGCAATTGCATTTCACTACATCCTGCAGGAGTGTGGCCAGTTATTAAAGGTAAGAGTGTCTCATTAAATTGCTTATTGTTATATCCACATACAAAAAATAAAAGATTCTTACAAAAACCTTTCAGTAGGGAAAATTTGTTGCATGTCCTACTGGCTGCCGGATAAAGCTTTGAGCGCGGAAAAAATTCATATTTTCCAACCATATCAAGTACTTATCTTAGAATTTGGAACAAAAACGATATTAGAAAATATCAAATTCTACTTCAATTTATTATGTCATACCCCAATTATGCCTTCAACTCTAGAAATTGTACGTAAAACCGGACTTCTCATATGACCCATAAAGGCGACTGGAGCTAAACTAATCATGAGAATAATTTTATTGTTATATTCAGGCCTCTCAGCACACATAACATAAAAAGATGTAGTTCCCTGAGAGTGACCGATATAAAATAACTTATTTTGGGCGGTTTTTTGAAGAATGTAATCTATCGTAGCAGGAAGGTCAAAAACTCCCATTTCATGCCAACTAAAGTTCCAAAAATCTTTCTTATCCTTATCTGGATCAAACTTGACATGTCTTCTGGAATACGTATTTCCTCGAGCGTTGCCGATCCAAACGTCGTAACCAGCATCGGCCAAAAGATACGCTAAAAATGAAACGATAGTGAAATGAGGATAAAATTGGGAAAATATTACCCAGAGCTTTATTTGGACCAATTAATATGAAAGATGCCGAAGAAGCTATAAAACCGTGTTGAAGAAATACTGCTTTTTTTGATCCTTTGGTGTTTCCAGTTCTACCATATTGAATTCTGTGCATTTCTAAGATATATCCATCGGTAGTTTCAACATGATGAATTTCGACTGGGTAACCATGTTTTTTGATTATATCCGGCTGCGAAGAAAAATTTTACACTAGCTATAAATGCCAAGTTTTTTCTTACCGCACGCATCATGGACTCGTCTTGTGATTGATCACTACTTTGAATCAAATAAGTTACAGCAATAATAGTGTTAAAAGGAAGTATCCAGGATATACCAATCATAGTTTTCTTTATATTATATAGACCAAGTAGCAAAATTTCACTCTCATTTATAAGTGTGGTTGATTAATAACAAAATATTGAACAAACATTGCTTCTGTTTCCATTTTAATAATAGTCACCTAATTTGTAATTATACACTTGGTGGTATATCACAATTGCTTATAGTCATCAATACTAAATAAATTATAGTATTAAGCAATAGTTTAAATATAATAAAATTTTAACATCACGGATAAATTTATTGGTACATGGGGTTGACAACATTACATTTTTTAGTGGTTTTCTATAATAAGTAAATATAAATGAAAAATTTGATTAAATTGGTGATTATGTAGAAATACAAATAAAGTTGTTTATATTTACCAAAATGATTGTAAAATCGCCATTTTCTAGATTTTTTTAAAAGACGCATGAAATTCTACATATTTATACACACAAACGTCAATGTCAAACGCATTTGGGTGCGTATAGTTCGAAAATCCTAACATCAGCTTGCGGAAACAACTGGAAGTCGTACTAAACCGCTGATCAAAGTGAAAAACGAAGAATTGATTTTCTTGGACTGAAATCGACAGTGAAAGTTTAATTTTAATACTTATTGCAAAATAAACTTTATGAGACTAATGTTCTCGTGAAAATACATGAGAAAACGTCGAAAAAGCGATGGATTTCCTATATTGAAATTTTTGGGTAAAAAAAATTCAAAGGGGTTAATCTATCGTTTTTGTAAAATTCAACTAAAATTTCCAAGTCGTTTTAAACATTCTATATGACATATTTGGGTGCCTATAGTTTGAAAATCCTAATTTTAGCTAGCGGTAACAACCGGGAGTCGTACTAAATCGCTGACAAAAGTGAAAAACAAAAAAGTTATTTTCTTTGACTGCAATCGACAGTAAAAGTTTAATTTTAATACTTATTGCAAAATAAACTTCGTCAAACAAATTTTCTCATGAAAATACGTTAAAAAAGCGATAAATTTCCGATATTGAATTTTTGGTGTGAAAAAAATCAAAGAGGTTAATCTATCGTTTTTGTGAAATCTAACTAAAATTTCCAAGTCGTTTTAAACATTCTATATGACGCATTTGGGTGCGTATAGTTCGAAAATCCTATTTTGAGCTTGCGGAAACAACCGGAAGTCGTACTAAATTGCTGACAAAAGTTGAAAATAAAAAATTGATCTTCTTGGAATGCAATAGACTGTAAAAGATAAATTTTATTACTTCTTGCAAAATAAACTTTATCAGTCGAATTTTCTTCTAAAAATATATGAGAATACGTCAAAAAAACGATGGATTTCCTATATTGAAATTTTTGGGTAAAAAAAATTCAAAAGGGTTAATCTATCGTTTTTGTAAAATTCAACTAAAATTTCCAAGTCGTTTTAAACATTCTATATGACATATTTGGGTGCCTATAGTTTGAAAATCCTAATTTTAGCTAGCGGTAACAACCGGGAGTCGTACTAAATCGCTGACAAAAGTGAAAAATAAAAAAGTTATTTTCTTTGACTGCAATCGACAGTAAAAGTTTAATTTTAATACTTATTGCAAAATTAACTTCGTCAAACAAATTTTCTCATGAAAATACGTCAAAAAAGCGATAAATTTCCGATATTGAATTTTTGGGGTGAAAAAAATCAAAGAGGTTAATCTATCGTTTTTGTGAAATCCAACTAAAATTTCCAAGTCGTTTTAAACATTCTATATGACGCATTTGGGTGCGTATAGTTCGAAAATCCTATTTTGAGCTTGCGGAAACAACCGGAAGTCGTACTAAATTGCTGACAAAAGTTGAAAATAAAAAATTGATCTTCTTGGACTGCAATAGACTGTAAAAGATAAATTTTAATACTTTTTGCAAAATAAACTTTGTCAGTCGAACTTTCTTCTGAAAATATATGAGAATTTGTCAAAAAAGCGATGGATTTCCTAATTCCTATACTAAATTTTTGGGGTGAAAAAAATTCAAAGAAGTTACTCAATCGCTTTTGTAAAATCCAACTAAAATTTCCAAGTCGCTTTAAACATTCTATATGACTCATTTGAGTGCGTATAATTTGAAAATCTTATTTTTAGCTTGCAGAAACAACCGGAAGTCGTACTAAATCTCTGACAAAAGTGAAAAATAAAGAATTAATCTTCTTGGACTGCAATAGACCGTAAAAGATAAATTTTAATACATTTTGCAAAATAAACTTTATCAGTCGAATTTTCTTCTGAAAATATATGAGAATTCGTCAAAAAAGCGATGGATTTCCTAATTCCTATACTGAATTTTTGGGGTGAAAAAAATTCAATGGGGTTACTCAAATCGTTTTTGTAAAATCCAACTAAAATTTCCAAGTCGCTTTAAACATTCTATATGACGCATTTGGGTGCGCATAGTTTTGAAAATCTTATTTTTAGCTCGCTGAAACAACCGAAAGTCGTACTAAATCTCTGACAAAAGTGAAAAATGAAAAATTGAACTTTTTGGACTGCAATAGACTGTAAAAGTTAAATTTTTATGCTTATTGCAAAATAAACTTTATCAGTCGAATTTTCTTCTGAAAATATATGAGAATACGTCAAAAAAGCGATGGATTTCCTATATTGAAATTTTTGGGTAAAAAAAATTCAAAGGGGTTAATCTATCGTTTTTGTAAAATCCAACTAAAATTTCCAAGTCGTTTTAAACATTCTATATGACGCATTTGGGTGCGTATAGTTCGAAAATCTTATTGTTAGCTCGCGGAAACAACCGGAAGTCGTACTAAATCTCTGACAAAAGTGAAAAATGAAAAATTGATCTTCCTGGACTGCAATAGACTGTCAAAGTTAAATTTTAATACTTCTTGCAAAATAAACTTTATTAGTCGAATTTTCTTCTGAAAATATATGAGAAATCGTCAAAAAAAGCGATGGGTTTCCTAATTCCTAAACTGAATTTTTGGAGTGAAAAAAATTCAAAGGGGTTACTCAATCGTTTTTGTAAAATCCAACTAAAATTTCCAAGTCGCTTTAAACATTCTATATGACGCATTTGGGTGCGTATAGTCCGAAAATCTAGTTTTTAGCTCGCGGAAACAACCGGAAGTCGTACTAAATCTCTGACAAAAGTGAAAAAAGAAAAATTGATATTCTTGGACTGCAATAGACTGTAAAAGTTAAATTTTAATACTTATTGCAAAATAAACCTTGTCAGTCGAACTTTCTTCTGAAAATATATGAGAATTTGTCAAAAAAGCGATGGATTTCCTAATTCCTATACTAAATTTTTGGGGTGAAAAAAATTCAAAGGGGTTACTCAATCGTTTTTGTAAAATCCAACTAAAATTTTCAAGTCGCTTTAAACATTCTATATGACGCATTTGGTGCGTATAGTTTGAAAATCTAGTTTTTAGCTCGCGGAAACAACCGGAAGTCGTACTAAATCTCTGACAAAAGTGAAAAAAGAAAAATTGATATTCTTGGACTGCAATAGACTCTAAAAGTTAAATTTTAATACTTATTGCAAAATAAACTTTGTCAGTCGAACTTTCTTCTGAAAATATATGAGAATACGTCAAAAAAGCGATGGATTTCTTAATTCCTATACTGAATTTTTAAGCTGAAAAAAATTCAAAGGGGTTAAACAATTGTTTTTGTAAAATCCAACTAAAATTTCCAAGTCGTTTTAAACATTCTATATGACGCATTTGGGTGCGTATAGTTCGAAAATCTTATTGTTAGCTCGCGGAAACAACCGGAAGTCGTACTAAATCTCTGACAAAAGTGAAAAATGAAAAATTGATCTTCCTGGACTGCAATAGACTGTAAAAGTTAAATTTTAATACTTCTTGCAAAATAAACTTTATCAGTCGAGTTTTCTTCTGAAAATATATGAGAATTCGTCAAAAAAAGCGATGGGTTTCCTAATTCCTAAACTGAATTTTTGGAGTGAAAAAAATTCAAAGGGGTTACTCAATCGTTTTTGTGAAATCCAACTAAAATTTCCAAGTCGCTTTAAACATTCTATATGACGCATTTGGGTGCGTATAGTTCAAAAATCTTATTTTTAGCTCGCGGAAACAACTGGAAGTGGTACTAAATCTCTGACAAAAGTGAAAAAAGAAAAATTGATATTCTTGGACTGCAATAGACTGTAAAAGTTAAATTTTAATACTTATTGCAAAATAAACTTTGTCAGTCGAACTTTCTTCTGAAAATATATGAGAATACGTCAAAAAAGCGATGGATTTCTTAATTCCTATACTGAATTTTTAAGGTGAAAAAAATTCAAAGGGGTTAATCAATTGTTTTTGTAAAATCCAACTAAAATTTCCAAGTCGTTTTAAACATTCTATATGACGCATTCGGGTGCGTATAGTTCGAAAATCTTATTGTTAGCTCGCGGAAACAACCGGAAGTCGTACTAAATTTCTGACAAAAGTGAAAAATGAAAAATTGATCTTCCTGGACCGCAATAGTCTGTAAAAGTTAAATTTTAATACTTCTTGCAAAATAAACTTTAGCAGTCAAATTTTCTTCTGAAAATATATGAGAATATGTCAAAAAAAGCGATGGATTTCCTAATTCTTATACTGAATTTTTGGGGTAAAAAAAATTCAAAGGGGTTACTCAATCGCTTTTGTAAAATCCTACTAAAATTTCCAAGTTGCTTTAAACATTCTATATGACGCATTTGGGTGCGTATAGTTCGAAAATCTTATTTGTAGCTCGCGGAAACAACCGGAAGTCGTACTAAATCTCTGACAAAAGTGAAAAATGAAAAATTTATCTTCTTGGACTGCAATAGACTGTAAAAGTTAAATTTTTATTCTTATTGCAAAATAAACTTTGTCAGTCGAATTTTCTTCTGAAAATATATGAGAATTCGTCAAAAAAGCGATAGATTTCCTAATTCCTATACTGAATTTTTGGGGTAAAAAAAATTCAAAGGGGTTACTCAATCGCTTTTGTAAAATCCTACTAAAATTTCCAAGTTGCTTTAAACATTCTATATGACGCATTTGGGTGCGTATAGTTTGAAAATCTTATTTTTAGCTCGCGGAAACAACCGGAAGTCGTACTAAATCTCTGACAAAAGTGAAAAATAAAAAATTGATCTTTTTGGACTGCAATAGACTGTAAATGTTAAATTTTACACTTCTTCCAAATAAACTTTATCAGTAGAATTTTCTTCTGAAAATATATGAGAATTCGTCAAAAAAGTAATGGATTTCCTAATTCCCATACTGAATTTTTAAATTTTTAAAATTTCCAAGTCGCTTTAAACATTCTATATGAGTATGTGACGCATTTGGGTGCGTATAGTTTGAAAATCCTAATTTCAGCTCGCGGAAACAACAATGAACAAAACTAAATTTATTACCTAGTTTTCTGAGACCATCCATTTTTATAAAAAAGAATAGTGTGAGGTTCTTGTACTTTAATATCACGTAACATAGCTCAGCCTACGGCCTCGCATTTATTGCACAGATATAAAATAAACATAAGAATTTTGTAAAAAATTCTGTCTTTCTGTTCCTCCGTAACACTCTAATGTACTTTTATTACTATTATTTTGTTTTTTTATTAAGAACCTAAAAATAGTCTTAGTGCGGCCCTAAGGCCCTAAGGCCGCACAGTCAAGATAATTTATTTAAATTAAAAATAAAGCATTATCTGATTACGTCGTATTATAATCATTATCGCTAATAGTTAGCAAAGCTCTTCGTGGTGCTTGCGTTTATTATCGGGTTTTAATTTGTTCATTAGTTTGCTTAATTAAACAAACAAACAAGCAAAATTAATATTTAGATGAAAATCGGTTTAATATTTGGTTTTAAACGCCGATGCTGAAGATGCGTAATCTACCTGTTTAAAAATAAAATAAAAAAAACTAATCGTATTGTTGCTTTCTGAACAGATTTAAGTATGTAGACGTTGCTCACCAACTCATTACATTGTACTAGCAAATTCGAGATAGGGTTAAATAAGTCTCAAATAGTCGCTTACTTTAGTCGCATTTACTTTGAAAGAAGATTTACATAATCATGCAAAGTAAAAGCAGGTCTAAAAAGCAATCTAAAAATTTATGATTTAGATGCCAAATTGAACACAGTGACGGTACAACACTCACTGATACAGTACAGTGGCGGAACAGAATTGGTTTAGACAACGACTAAAAATCAACTAATTAAGGATCGCCTTTTTTTTTGAAAGAAATGGCTAATTGATAGAAAACTTGACCTTGAATTGATCGCTACCACTGTAGCAATGACATCAAGGTCAACCGTGACCTTTTAGTAATATCAATATATAAATTATAAAATATAGCTTCAGAAATCCGCCTAGTTTTTGTCACCAAATGAGATTGATTACTTTCTTATGCAGAAAAATGCTGTTGTTCTCTTTCTCTTTTTTAAGAAAAAAAAATGCTAGCTTTATGCATTCAATACTCAAGTCTAAAGCAGGGCTGAGGTATTTCGATAGTCTCGGTCCATTATAAAAATGTCTCGTTCTTCAAACCACTACGAAAGTGAATGATTAATTTAAATAAAGTATCAAAAAATTCGTCAGGACTAGGTCTTAAAAAAATCAAGGAAATTCAGCTGGAGCCTGAACCCGGGGTCTTTTATCAATTTCTGCTATAAAAATATTTAACGCTTTGCAGCAGAGCTTCTATGTGCGGGTGATACAATAAATAAAAGTTTAGACACGCTTTTAAAATTATGACTGTAATAAAAAAGAACAGATAACAAGCTTAATAATGGTATTGTTAGCAGCATTGCATGCAAGTAAAGTGTTTCCTCTAAAACAATTATAAAGCGTCAATGCGCCATCATCTGGTAATCAATAAGCTTTTCACGCGACAAGCATTTACACGTGATTGTACGTTACATAATATATTCAGCTATAAGTTATAATACTTGGCATAGTTATTTTGATAAACGGCCCTTTTGAAGATGAGCTTAATTTTCACTACCAAACGGAAAGTATAAATAAAGCGTTTTAAATCTAATCCTGCAAGGATCTGTACTAGTACTTAATAATAAAAGCAACTTTCAGTTTAAAATATTTTTTATGTGGCGCTCGAGACGACCTAGACGACAACGCAATGAAAAATTTTCTAATTTAATTTTTTTTTATAGTTGGCGGTATTTTTTATTTCTAGTTTAGCAATATCCCGAAGCACAATTTTGTATTATACATGAAAGATTGGCTTACGGCGTATGTATAACAATATTTGTGATTGTTTTATAAGCTCCTGTTTTTGAGATTCACGTCAACGTTTTTTTTTATGACTAAAAGGAATAAAAATTTAAGTAGCTTTTTTGTTTTGGCAGCTTTTAGAACTGTTAGAAATCGATATGTTTTGAAATCCAAAATCTTTTTGTCCATTTCAATTGGTCTTTTTTAAGCACCTTGTATATTACTCGAAAGGATGTTTTGTGCTTCACAATTATTTTAACTGCATGCTTTGAGTATCTGACTATTATCAGAGAGAATTTATAATGGAGGTTTTTAGACGCAAGATACTCTTATCTATTTAATTAATCTTTTCTTTTAAACATGTTGATGCCATAGGCGGAAATTCTAATTTGTCAGATAAGATCTGGTTTGAAAAGTGCAATGTTTTAAGGAACGATTAAAGCTTTTAGATTACATGTACAAAGAACAAAATTAAGCTTAATTCGGTTTGTTATCCTTTTATGAAAGAATTACAACAACTAATTCTAAATCAAGCTAACTCACCAATCACTTAATTGAAAGTAATTCTTCGTTTGTAAAATATTTTATGATAACAACGAGTATCATACAAGAAAACAATACATTTTCTTTTGTATGCATCACAAGATCTTAGCTTTCCTTATTTTAGTTTCAGCTCAGTTTGAATATTCAGTTTACATGAAGACGCGTCTAACAAACTGGAAAACTACAGAAAATCTAGGCTTCCGCTCTTTTGATTGCTTACACTTGTGAAGTATTTGTATGCTTATTACTGAATTGTATTGTGTGTACCATGTAGGATGTAGGATAAATTATACACTCAGATGCTTACTGCTTTATCTGTTCACATTTCTAAAAGATCTTTTCCTTATTGAATATTATAGCCCATTCGGATTATTGACACTTCTTAGCTTAATAAAAACTTTTTGAACATTTTGATAATTTTGTATTTAAATAAAGTATTACAGATACTGAAACTATAAACAGGTTTCAAATTTGAGCGTCAACTTTTTAAAAATGTTAGACCGTTTTGCTTAAATGATTATAAATTTTAAGCACTATTCAGGGAAACTACCACAGAGGAAGCATGGCTTTACTGCACGACGACGGACTTTTTACCATAATTTTTATCATGCAAACAATTTGTAATGCTTAACAATCTACTGTATCCATTAGATTTAGTTCAGTGTAACTTTTTCTTGTTCTCCAACCTCAAAATGTCACTTGTGTCATATCATTTGAACGATCTGGATACCACACAAAGACAGTAATGCATATTCTGCAGCAGTAGCTTAACTAGAAAACTGGTAGTCTGCAATATAAATTTGTGGACGTTTCGTTACTTTTTCTAAACTAAAAGCAACTGAAATAATATGAAAAAAAAACACCTGGTGTTCCTGCTGTCCATGGCAATAAATAATTTTTAACAAAAACTTTTTAACTGATCATATATTAAATAGTATTCATAAAGACCACCTTAATTCAAATTTAAACAAGTATTCTTTTCAAACCCTTACTTTTAAAATAAATTATATGTATATCAAAATGTACAGCTAGTGCGGAAGTTGCCCACCACATTTTAGTTCTCTAGGATGTAGAAATGTTGGTTAAAAATAGTACGGAAGTAGAAAAGTTTTACTGTTAGTTTTTATTTCATTAATTTAATGAGTTCACGCAAAAAAAAGATGTAGTTACATTTATATTTTTTGTGTAGTAAAATAATTGTAGTGACAGGAACAACATTTGTAGTAAAATTAAACGCACCTCTCATGCTGTTTATACTACATCAGCTGGAAAATGCACTTACGCATTGTTGTAAGATGAATGTAGTTAACTATACAATTTTTATGTACTTCTAACTCTATAGAGTGTTGTTGCTTATCACTCAAAATAATTGATTTTGGTGTAACAATAAGATAAGTAAAAAGTACACTGGATTGTAGTAATTAAAATTTACCTCGTGTTTTTTATGTAACAAAATATTGCAGCTCTAATGTTTTGCAATCCCTCAGTTTCCGTAATTAAGTTATGCTTTGACGAATATGCAGAATCTTTTATTCGTTCTTAATTTATGTTTGAACAGCACCTTAAGGTACAGTGTACACGAGAACAATTTTATTATTAGTTTTGAAATGAATCGTGAAGTGAAAAGAATTATGGATGACTTTTTATTATTTAAAGGTAAGTACTCAATTTTTTAATGTTCAAAATTAAAAATCGGCAGTATAACGACGATTTTTGAGTTGCGGGCTACCTAAGCGCTCCCCGAAGATATTAATTTTACGAATGAAATCTCAACGTAATGTGAAGTTATAATTTAGCGATTTAGGTAAGGGCAAATGTTATGTGTCGATTAGTTTGGTCAGAAATTGATTTTATACTTGTCGATTTCCAGCGAATATCGATTTGTTTTTATAGAAATATTTCTTTGTAAAATTTCGGTTTAAAAAAACACGTGGAGATTAAAAATTTTTAACAATGTAAAGTTTAAAGGTGTAATTCTAAGAATTGCAGGCAGGCTACCGGATTAAAATCTTATTCATTCTTATTGTCACATAAGCACATTTTTTTGAATCGTAAATATTTGTTAAACTACAATATAAATTTTTTTAATTATATTTTAATTGCTATTAATTAATAATAAACGAATAAACTCGTTTTAACTAAATATCAAAAATTAAACAAATACCTATAGGTACTATTGGGATTGGTCCAGTGATGCATTAGTAATGATAGATGAAAATTTAGTTCTAAAGATTGAAATTGTAAATTTTAAATAATCCACATAAAAATAATTTGCAATGCAGTTTTCATGACCGCTACTATATAATTATAGATAATACGATGTTATCAACAGCATTACGTAATTAGCAATTCAAAATAATATTCAAAAATGTTGTGATACCACCCTGTATTCACCTTTTCTTATAGTATTCAGGTAAAAGAATATAAATTGTAAAGAATGTTTTAAAAGCTTTTATTCTTAAAACTATTATGCCATATATACGTAAAAAATTTTTTTCCAGAGTGACAGTAAGCAATTAAATTTTAAGAAGTTCTTCTTTAAATACTTGCTACCATAAAATAATAGATAATTAATAAAATTTGAATTACATATTTTCAAACTTTCAATAGATCGTTGCTTTGAAATGAAGATCACAACTTTCATTGATGCGCGCGCATTAGGATTTTTGTTGCAGGATTTTGTTGCTAAACGGTAGACGCAAGTTTAATTTTTCAGTTTCCACTAGAGGATCAACATGGTAATACCTACCTGAGGTTGTAAATCTATACCTAGTCGAACTAAACAAACTTAAGAAATGTGAACCTGTTACTTCTACTCAGAAAGACAACAAAAATCTTCGCTAATTTTTAGATGAAACCATGAAACGTATACAGTCAAAATCACTATAATCAACGGATCAACAACAACCACGTAAGTAGCTTGAAACATCAAATTGCAATCTTAGAATGGACAAAAATAACATTATCGATTTTTTAAAGGGGACTGCTAGTCAATCCGTTAAAACAGTGTATAACGTGCAAAAAAAATCTACTAGCAACGTGCCAAACAACTAGTCAACCAATGTAAAACAGATATTAAGAACTAATGACGTGAAGCACGTGTTGCTTACAGGTACTTAACGTATATCTTCTGTTTTATATAACAAATTTTGTAGGTAACAAGGAAGTATTGTCATTATGATTGGAACTGCCACTGTAAAATCGAAAAATCTGGAATTTACTGGAGGCCCTCAAAAACTAAAGTTCAAAAAGGTTGTGTGCTTCATATGCAGGTAATTTTATGACTTGACTGCTTAATTAAATAGAAATAATCTCACGAGGTACATATAATATGCATTTCAGACAGCGGCCCAGTTGGAACAACGGATACGAAAGTTACAGGAATTTCTACTTCAAAACCAACCATTATTGGACCATTGGATACGCCCACATTATGTACGGTAGTTTTACCTTATTAAAGAAGTAGCCTACTTTATTATCTACAATAATTATTAATTATAAGAAACTTTATAAAGCAATTTATTTTAATAAATATACAAAATTATTTGTACTGTTAATATGCGTTTACCCTATAAAGTTGTTAATTTAATAACATTAAACACAAGTAAAGCATACTGCTATTGTTGTCAAACCCACACAATAATTGTAGTAGTTTTAATTAATTTATAATTCAAAGTTAACAACATCACTATGTAAAAATAGCAACAATTGTGTAGTACAATTAACTTAAGAATGTTGTACAAGTAACAACAGCACAAAAAGTGAATTATACTGAATATTAGCAATATTTACTGCACAGTAAACGTAGAGTTAACTACACCTATAGGTGTTAAAACAACATCACCATTAGTACTATGTACATAAGCACACGTTCATATAACAACAAAATTTTAAGTACTTTATACTACAATGCTGTTAAAGCTTTACAACAATTGTAGTAAATTGTACTGCAGTCATTTTACAACAATTGACATGTAAATTTTACTACTCTTTGGTGTTGTCACTATATTTGCAAGTCATTGTAGTAGATTGCACTGCATTTGTAGTTACATTTACAACTTTTTTTTTGCGTGTTCGTAGTCGTATTATTTTAATGTATTTTGTAAAATCCATGTTTTGAATTTTGGAGAGGTTGAAATTGAGCCGATAGGGCGGTGCCACTTGAGCTATGCATCTAACATATTATGATTGAAATTTGGTTTAAATTAATATTCTCCATAAATTCAAATTTTAAATTCCTCAATATTAAAAATTAGGTGTTGTTCAAAAAGTATGTGAACAATAAACATTTTGAAGGTATGAAAAGTTTAATTTTAATAGGGTTAAATTAATTTAATATTTTGTCAGCTGGATGATATTAATATGATCGCGTTTTTAAGAATATGAAAATAAATTAACCGTTTATACAACAAATTAACTCCATTAGTGCGTCAAAACGCCTAGACGTAGACCAACCATACTACACAAATTTGATTAAGTGCTTAGTTACCATATGAAGAGCAGACTTTCTATATGCAGTTTGTCCATTTTCATAAATTTTTAAGAGAGCAGAAAAACACACCACAGGTTTATATGATAAGTTATCAAAAAAGTAATTTTTGTAAAAATACAGAAAAAAATGAACTACGAAGTATCATGTGGCAAATATTCGATTGACGATTTGGCAAAAACATTCATAAATGTATTGGACATACTGCACTTTGTTTGTCAACATTGGACAAACTGCAGTTTGTCTTTTCAACCCGAAATTTGTCGACTTGCTCATTTCAAGATAAAAAAAAATAAAAAGCATTGGTATTACAAAAAAATTTTATTAGTAGAAAAAATTTTACATTCCTTCTTACGATTTTTTTCGTAAAACTAAAACAATTTATCAAATTGTCAACAGTTTCAGACTATTTACTGTTCCATCATCAAGACCACAAAACACATAATTAAATTATCAATGAATAATGATGAATATTATTTTAATTTTCGTTAATTAAAAACCAAGATTTTTTACATTGGTTTATAATCATGGACGAGATATTTTTTACTTTTCGTATAAAGAGATTCATAGAAATATTATGTTTGGGAACCCAATTTATTATCTTTTTTGCTTGCATTTCTATTGTTAATTTTTGCATTATTTTTCTGTTTTAACGACCTTAATTAAAGTTAATCCTGTGGAACTACCCATATATAAAATCAAAAATTTGTACGGTTACTTAAGTGTGCCAAGATGAAGGGACTTGTTGTTTTGAGTATCTTTGTTTTATCAGTTTCTTATTCTCGTCAAAATGAGGTAATTATTTTATTTTATAAATTTACAATAAATTATTTTAAATTACATATATTTAAACTTTAAAATATCGAGTTATTATAAAAATTAAAAGTTAATTAAACTTATTATTATATCATCCGTCATCAGAAGCTTAATAAATCGTTTAATTAACTTTTAATTTTTATAGTAACTCGATATTTTAAAGTTTAAATATAATTTAATATCAACGAGTTAATAATTTATCAATTTAAATTATTTTAATTTTATCACAATTTTTTAGACAAACCAAAAATGTATTAGACACTTTTGGAAATAAAAATATTAAAAGTTAACATAATGTAAATTATACTAAAATATACGATGCTCTAGTATAGCGAAAACGTTTGTAAATAAAATTATACATTCTGTATAATTTACATTGTGTCAACTTTTAATATTTTTAGTTCCAAAAGTGTCTAACACATTTTTGATTTGTCTAAAAAATTGCGATATGTTTATCAAGCTGCACTACATAGACCACACTGTTATAAACTATTTTAATTTTGTATTTAGGCACTTCAAAAGGCAGTTCATCTATACTACACTCATACAGCTCAGTACGTTGATCAATGTTTAATAGAAACCAACACTTCTAGGGAATTGTACGAAGAATTCGATCATTTTGGAAATATAATTGACGATGTAAGATTTACGTGCTTCTTATGGTGCATGTTTACTAAACCTGGATATATTGACGATAAGGGAATGTTAGATATGAATGTTGTTTCCAAAATCTCAGATATAACAGATAAAAAAGTTTTGGATAAGATCGAATCAAATTGTAAAAAGATGACAGCTGAAGACAAGTGCTATGCTGCTCGGGACATGGTGTTATGTATAATTAATGTTTTAACTAAATAATATTCATAAATATTATTCATAAATTATATTGTTCGTCATTTTTATCTGTATTTTTTCTATTGGAAGTAATAAGGTCATTTATTGTTTTTAATAAAATTCAGGTTACTTTAACCAATACGCTTTAACTTGTTTCTATTTCAAAAAGTGTTTCACAATAAAATAAAGTAGGCTTTTTCCTTACTTTGGTAGCAAGCTGGCAAGCACCAATTAGATTAAAGCATTATCTTCTACCATTTTCTATGATTTAAAAATTGACCTACTTTTAATTTACATGATTATGTAAAAGAAGCGAATTTAAATCCGTATGTAATCCATTATTAAACGGCTACTTAAGGTTTATTGTCTTAAATCTTAAAATTGTGTTTTATTTGAGAACAACGTCAACATGCAGAGGGCAGCATTGCAATTAGTTTTTTTATAATAATGGATCGTACATAAAACTTACAAATTATTATAATTATGTAATAAACGTATGAATTACAATACTTGAATTGAAAATGAATGAATGTAAAAGAATTACAATAATTAATAACTGCATTTAATTGTTAAGTTAGTATTCCATCATAAACAAAGCTATATATTATGCTGGAAATCAAAATACTAATGCACATTGTTGTTTACATTTTCTGAAGGTAAGAGAAAATCCAATTTTACTTGTTTCATCTGTTTCGACAACAACAATTAAGATAATAAAGAATTACTATATAAGAATATAAGATCAAGAAATTATGCGGATTTTTGAGTGGGCAAACATGAAGGTGCTAGTTGCTTTGACTATCTTTGTTTTATCAGTTTTTTATTCATATCTTCTTCTTCTTCAGCCTATTCCCGTCCACTCCTGAACGTAAACCTTTTCAATTTCTTTCTATTCTTCTCTGTTTTGAGCCGCATGAAACCAGTGTTTTCCATCATATAATCTTTATGTCAAAATGAAAACTAATCTTGCACTACAAATCGATGCATATTTAAATAGTAAAAATTTTTGCACAAACTTTAAGATGAAATAAAAAATTATACAAGTGCGGTACTGATGAAAGCAAACAAGCTAGAAACACAGTGTTTTTTCGTTGTCGTTTCGGGTTGCTGATATTGGTAAAGCTGTGTCTACTGCTCTTCCTTGATTGTATAATTTTTTTCGTTATTTCAGGTTATAAATGACCCCTTTATGTATCTGTTTTGAGCCCTATAAAAGGGGTCTTTTCTCAAAAGGTCACCTCAAGGGGAACCAACCCGACCATAAAACTAAGTTTTATAAGGTCCTAGGACCTATAAAACTTAACTTTATAAGGTCCTAGGACTTATAAAAACAGTCCTTGTTGAGATACCTGCCCGAACGATTCATCCGTTCGGGTGAACTCCTGTTTTTCGCTTATGTTGTCAATAACTTGACTAACAACTTGCGATCTTCACGCCATCTACCGATAGTTATATCAGAGCAAACAAATCGTGAATTTTGTGGGATATTATCCCCAAAATAACGAAATTACGACACCTTAAAAAATTGGCAATTAAATTAAGTGTTACTTTATATTTATTTACAAAATCATAGATTTAGATAATATCCGAGATTTTTTTTGCAATAATTGCAAAAAAATTAAATTAAGTGTTACTTTATATTTATTTACAAAATCATAGATTTAGATAAAATCCGACAAAATTAGTGCTGGGCGATGTTCATCGATGTTTTCTAAACATCGATGTTAGCCCGACCGATGTTCGATATTTTGACATCGCGTCAGACGTTTTGAAACATCGAAACCATCGATGTTTGCTTTTCGATGTTAGCCTTTCGATGTTACAGGTAGATATGCAGGGACGTGCCCAGCCAACTTTTTTCGGGGGGGGGGGAGAAATTTCAAATTTGCCAACTGAATTAATTCAAAATTGTCAACTTTTTGTAAGTTTTGCAGCATTTAGTAAATTTAGACATAAAAAATGGCAAATTAACCAACTTTTGGGTGTTTTTGTCAACTTTTTGCCAACTTTCTGCAGCATTGGGGGGGGGGAGCTCCCCCCCCCCCCCTTATGAGCACGTACCTGTAGATATGTAGCGTAGCCACTAAATAATTGCTTATTTTATTTGCTAATTTTTTAATTTGTAGCATTTATTAATATTCATAAATAAATTTTTTGTTCTAATACGCTGTTTTTGGCAGCTCCTGGGCTCCATTCTTCACTCCATTGCTTGCTGCGTTGTTCTTAGCTTCTCCGCTTTTGCTTTGGTTATGGTTGCTTTCTCAATTCGATATGTTTATTAAAAACTAAGCAAATCTTATTTTGGAATATCAAGTAAAATATTAGAGACACGAGGATTGTTAATTTTTATTTTATGAGCAAAATTTAACGAGTTTAACACAAAATTAGATTGAATTTAATTAATTTGAAATTGCATGTGCATTTATGGTTATTTTTGATGCAGAAGTTCGGCTAATGTACCTACTAATCAAATTTAGATCAAGATTTGGAGAAGAATTACAAAAAAAGTTTTTTTGTACAACATTTTTTTATAATTATAATTTTCCTGTTCGTGCTTTTAATCAGCAAGTTATTTTAAATTTTAATTCTAACTGGTTACAGACACATAACAAGGCGTTTTGGTTATGAGTTATAATTCAAGGGTTCATATCCATAATCAAAATTTTAAAATAAATTAAAATTTAATTTTTACTATAGTTTTCTGAGCTAGCCGGGTGAAATAGATTGTTGCTCTAATATTTGCTCTTAGGATTTTTCCCCAATTATTTTCATATTCTTTTTACAGCGATGTTATAGGACAATTAAACAATTGTTTCCATCAATGTGAATTTAAAACTAATTTTGACGTATTAAATTTTTGAATTACATAATATGATACTACGAATATAAAATAATTACTCAATTAACATAAGAAGAAAAACTACAATAACTGCATTTTATTGCTAAGTCAACATTGCACCTTGCACATAATCAAAGTTATGTTTTTTGGTAAGCATAATAATGATACACACATCGTCGATAGTATTTTTCTAAGATCAGAACACTTGATTTACTGACTGATTTTACCTGATTTTACGTAAAATATTATAGTCTAAGAGCCAGTGGCCGTTTGACTCTTTATTTCTGCTGTATATAGAATATAGCCATAAATCAGTCAAATACAATAATTTATTTCATTTATTGTCATGTGCATTTTTGAAAACCAAAATTAACATATTTATTACTTGCATTTCTTTTAATTTTTATATCGTTTGTCTGTTTTGATAACCTTATCAAAACAGACAAAAAGTTGCTTAAGTATGCCAGCATATGTTTGTTATTTTTATCAAAACAAACAAACAACAAATACGCGAGAATCTTTGTTTTATCAGTTTTTTATTCTTATCAATATGAGGTAATTTTAAATTTACAGGTGTGTATGCATTAAACATTAATACCCGGTTTTTTTTAAGGAAAACAAAAACACGTTATTTTAAAAGAAACACTAAAAAACTTCGTTTAAAATATTTTTCAGCAATTTGTGGACGCCACGCTAAAAAAACTGTTTGTTCTTTGAAGAAAACTGTTCAAATACCAAATTTTCCACTTTCTGGGCTCTTTTGAAGTGCTGCTTTTTAAGTACGAGCAGTGGCGGATTTAGCACTTTAGAAGCCCCAGGCGCAATTCAATTTTTAGGCTCACCTCTAAATATTTTCACTACAAAGTTGTCATTTTACACTGGTTAATTTTTAATGTAATTTTCTTATTTCACTTTTTTGGACCACCCGTATACAGTTTATTTCAAAATAGGGCTCTTTAAAAAAAATCAAAGAAGAACATTTATGAAATTGGCTATGATAATAAATTATTATTTATTGTTAATACAAAATTTCTGGATTTCTGAGGCTCGAGGCGCGCGCCTCTTGAGCCTGTTTGGAAATCCGTCACTGAGTGCGAAACAAATGGTAATCTGAAGAAGCCAAGTCGGGTAAATAAAGTGGATAGGGAACCAAATCCCAGCCAAATTGGATTTTATTTTCAGTACAGATACACTAGCATTTTTTTTTAAAGAAAACAAAAAAGTAACGGTATCCACAAATGCTTCTTATTTTACACGAAATTTGACAATTTTAATGTGATAAAAAAATATGTTGTTGATTGAGACGTCTTCTACTGTCAACTTATTTTTATAGAAAAGATTTATGTATGAGACCTGCAAATTAATGCATTTATCTGGTACTTAATTAGAAATGGGTCGTAGTCGCGCATACACCTAATAAATTATTTTAATTTTGTATTAGGCATTTCAAAAAGCAGTTCACCTATACTACTTATGCAGTTCAGTACGTTGATCAACGTTTAATAGAAACCAACCAACCAACAATACCAATTGTATTTTGAAGTTAAGTTAGGTATTCAGTCCTAACACAGACATCTGCATCTAATTGCTCACTACTAAGCAAAATAATACAATGTAAATGTATAAACCATGAAAAAGTAATTTAAACATTGACGTCTTGTCAAAACCCAAGTCAACATTAAGCAAAATCACACATTAGATTTCTAATAAATTTATAATGTTGGATATCCAAAATCGATAACCATTTTATCTTCGTTCATAAATAATAAGAATAAGTCTCAATTAAGACTCTAGATTAATAATAAACGCTATTCAGCCTATCTATTTTAACGAAATAATCCTAAAATCTTACAAAATGAAGTTAAAGTTTAATTAAAACCGAATATCGAATTTTTAATCTTTAAGTTCAGACTCGAATCCCACTTTTGACACATCAGAATTAAAAGATTTACTATATAAATTGATTTTCTTATAAGGTAAAACTATAAGGTAACTTTGTGAACTTGAATTAATTCACAGACCTTGCTACCACCAGCTTGACACCTCAGCTTAATACTCAAAACATAGAAAGTGTGTAAAAAGATATCTTTTCTATATATAAGGACAAAACAAACAAATTTACAGGTAATACAAAAGTGAAAGGGCAGAAAGTTGATAATAATTAGTTGGAAAATAGACGTAGTTAAAGTGGTACTATAACAAAACAAGAAATATTTGCTAGTAATTTGAAATATTACTAATCCGTTGTGAAAGGTCTACATTTTGCCAGAGTTACATCATCACATGTTGCAATGTTATGTTCCTGATGAATTAATACGATGGCTCCTTAAGCTTTAAAGAGGGTGCGGAGTTGAATTTTCACAATGTATGAATTATTGTTGAACTGGATTTCAACATCACAATTAATGAAAGGATTAAACTTACGAATGCGGCTGCATTCTCTGCACCACAAATATCCTGATATTTTCCGTTCTTCCTCTATGGAGGTTTACATTTTTTGGAGTTAAATTTCACAAAATTTATTACCTACTTACAGATTAAGTAAGTTAATTAACAAACTATTTGTTTCGGTGTATACATTAAGTAATTGTTAAATTAATTAGTGCAGTTTTAAGTTACAGCTAACAGGGCTTTTTTTGTAATTTATTACTAATTAAAATTTTACTTGAATTACTACGGCCATACGTTGGTACTAGAATAACCTAGCGCTCCACCGTTAGCTTTTAATTACGACGACTTTACAATCCTTTCTTTGTTGCATGCAAGTTTCAGAATTTTCATTTTTTTTTTATTTATAACAAAATACATAGGTACTAGGAAAATTATGTTAGATAAGAGAAAACGTCACAAGTTCCTTTTTTAAAAAATAAATTTTCTACGGTT
The DNA here is from genome assembly GCA_905340355.1 of Rhagonycha fulva. NCBI lineage: Eukaryota > Metazoa > Arthropoda > Insecta > Coleoptera > Cantharidae > Rhagonycha > Rhagonycha fulva. The sequence continues at coordinate 47,300,708 of HG996556.1, forward strand.
TAAAAATTATGTTTGATGATAATTAAAATAGCATGCAACAATGCTATCAATCAAGCCTACTGTAAGTGCATCAAAACATTTAGAAGATTTATGTTTATTATTCTAATTTATAAGGTTTTATTGTAAATGGTGTCTAAAAGAAATTAGATTAATATGCAATTTATTTTTATGGAACGTGAAGACCGACGCATAAATAATTAAACAAATCAGGAACACCATCTCGGTGCTCTAATTTAAAAATTTACGATTTTCAATTACAGCAGTTTTTTGTTCCACTTTTTCCTAAAAATTTCTAGTTTTGCTAATATGGTAGAAAAAATTTGAATTTTGTTAGGTAATTAAATATTTATTTTCTGCATCCGCCGTGCTTGTCATCTTGAGAACATGAAAGCATAGCACTGTACTTCCTACATCTAAAACAGCATCTTTAAATTATGCAGGTGTTGGAGAACGGGTGAGACGATGTATTTTGTTTCAGTGACCTGCATACATTTCGTACGTGGATGCATGTCACATAATAAATACACAACCTAGAGAGAAAATTATGTCGTAAAAATAAATAAAATTAAATAGACTGTTTTTAACATGACGTGGGGGTTTTTTCCTTTTTGCTAATGGAGTATTCGTGGTTGTTAGAACCATTTATTGAAAGTTAAATAAATTAAAAACGTTACCGTAAGTGCAAGCTATCGAGTGACCTAGTGGGGCATTTTGTTGATAATTTATTTGTATTGTTATAATATTAACTTTGACTTGTACAATTTTACAAAGTTGAAGGGCTTCGATTATTACAGCAATAAATGTGCTTTGTGAGGTTGTCCAGTATCACATTTGAAAAAGCTGTGTCCTTCACTATTTCCAATTTTTTATTCTACTATCTTATTTTAAAGCGTAGATTTTGCTTTAAGGTTTTGTAACTGCAAACAATTATCACCTGATTTTTAAAAAGTTAGTAATAAAATTTATTCTAGTTTGTAAATTAATTTTTGTTGCTTATTCTGATTTTAACAACGAGTAAAATCTTTCTCCAAAGAGAGGTGAGCTCGGGTCAACCGGTCAACGGGCTAAAGACCGGACTCTAGGTTAGAAGCCCTAGGTTCGATCCCCAGCCCGGCTACAAAATTTATCCGACTTCATTATGACCCTTTCCTCTCGGAAAGCAATGGCAAACCACCGAGAGTAATCTGCCAAGAACGCCATTTAATAATAACATATTAAATTGGTCGCCAACCTCCGATGGAAGACGGCACCTTAAGAAGAAGAAGAAGAAAATCTTTCAAAAGATTAAAGATCAAGCGTTCCAATCGAGTTCAGTTAAAATTTTTATAAAAAGAAGGATCTGTAAATTACTCACTCATAAACATTTCTAATATTTTTCTAAAAATTATTAAATTGGAATAGTGGAACATTTGAATACAATATAATTACTGTAGGTTGTTAGTCTATTTAAATTGGAGTGGGTTAACTCGTAAGCATTTTTGGAGGTTTCTTAGCAACTTTGGCGATTTAATTCTGACTAACTGCAGAAGAAAAGTAGAACAAAAATGTCACTTGCTACTCGTCAAACATCAACAAATTAAGGAAAAAAGCAAAAAGAAGAGAATTAAATATTTATTTAACACCAATCCCGCATTCGGTTCATAGTTACTTTTGCTTCGAAGCTTCACCAAACATTTCTCTTGCTTTTGAGATGAGGCTTTTACTCGCTTCCAAAAGCTTTGGCTCCGTCTCTTTTAAACGCTACAAATGCTACTAAAATTTAGGTGGGTTAACAGTCCCTTTGAAACCGAAACAGACGGGATTGTGGCCAGCAAATTTTTTTTTAAGAAATGCAAAAACACGTCAATTTTATCATTGAAGGGGACAACTTTTGCGACCAATGTCACTCCCGTATTGTTTCATCCTCTTGCGTTGCGATGACAACCCCTAAAATGTTAATAGGGATGATATGGCAAGTAACACCTCATTTGAAAGGTCTTGCTTCCTTGAATTCAGTTGTATAATTTTTTTTAGCTTTATCGATTATTATTCAACAAAAAAATTAAAGCTGCAAAAATGCGAAATAAATCCGATATTTCAAGATATTTAAGAATAAAAAAAAGAAAAACGCTTGGACATGTTGATTTTAATTTCAAGGAGGCTATTTTTACAGTTATTCATAAACATTGACAGTTCAACCCTTAAGATAAAGGGCAAACCACCCTTAGAATTTTAAATAAAAAAATGGGTCTATTTTTTTGCATTCAAGACTGTAAGGGTGGTTCACCTTTCACTTCAAGGGTTGAACTGTCAATGTTTATAAATAGCACTATAGCAGTAAAAGTAGCCCCCTTAAAATTAAACTCAACCTGTACAAGCGTTTTTCCTTTTTTTATTCTTAAATGTCTTGAAATATCGGATTAATTTCGCATTCTTGCAGCTTCAATTGTTTTGTTGAATAATTGATAAAACTAAAAAAAATTATAGAACTGAATTCAGGGAAGCAAGACCTTTCAAATGAGGTGTTACTTGCCATATCATCCCTATTAACATTTTAGGAGTTGTCATCGCAACGCAAAGGGATGAAACAATACGGGAGTGACATTAGTCGCAAAAGTTGTCCCCCTCGATGATAAAATTGACGTATTTTTGCATTTCTTAAAAAAAAATTCTGCTGGCCACAATCCCGTCTGTTTCGTTTTCAAAAGGCCACTCTGTATACATTTCCTCAAAGCGGAAATACATAAATAAAAGAAACATTAATTTTTAAGTATTTTTTATTGGCATTTTCTACAGTTTTATTAATGCGAAATATTAAATGTTTCAAAAAAATTTAAACGACCAAGAGCCGAGAAGGGGGGCAGAGGAGCAAAAGAAGCAGCTGCCCCCTGCTATCCTCCAGGTCAGAGAAAGATTTTGTAAGGGAAATAAACTTAGCAATACTTAATTTTATCTCATTATTGAATAGATATATTTGATATAATTTTCTATCAGGACTATCTCTATCAAAATGTAAAGAAATGGGCGTGAAACCGGAGGGTCTGGGGTTACCCAGGGGAATACCCCCCAGTACAAAAAAGTAACGAGATGACTTCTCAAAATTGATAACGACACAAATTGAATTTCAAAGAAAACATATTTTTCTTTATTATACCTGATCTCCCAGACACTCCAGTTTTTCGATTGTTTACTTTTAAAAGTACTTTCTATGTCGGGGATGGATATTTTCAGGAATATCAACTACATAATACTAAATTTTATCTTATTTTTAAGTATTTTTTTAGGATGACCAAACCAATTAGATATCTCGAAATGTAAAGAAATGGGGGTAAAACCAGAGGGTCTGGGGAGGATATGGAATACCCTCTAGCAAATGCAACTTTATGAATGACTTTAAAAATTCATAAAGCCGCAAATTTAATTTTAGAGAAAACATTTATTCTTAATGGCTGGAGGGTATTCCATACCCCTCAGACCCCCCGGATTTCCGATTGTTTACCTCGTTGTTTACTTTTAAAAATACTTTCCAGATCAGGAAATTAATTTTTCATGACCATAAACTACATAATACTGAATTTTATCTCACTTTTAAATATGTTTTTTAGAGTAACCAAACCAATTAAATATCTCAAACTGTAAAAAAATGAACGTAAAACCGGGGGGTCTGGGGGGTATGGAATTACTTCCAGCAATCGGAACTTTAAAAACGACTTTAAAAATTGCTTTAATGCTAGAGAAAACATTTTTTCTTAATGGCTGGAGGGTATTCCATACCCCCCATACCCCCCGGTTTTCCAATTGTTTACCTCGTTGTCTATTTTTAGAAATACCTTCCAGATCAGGACAAGATTTTTTTCATGACCATATAAACTACATAATACTTAATTTTATCTCATTTTAAGGTGCGATTTTTAATTTTTAGAAGAGATAAGCCCTTAGTTAATTTTTTTCAAAAAATTCAAATTTTTGTAGGAAATTTAAATTTATTCAATTAATTTAATTTAAATTTAAATTTATTCAATTAATTTAAATTATCTGTCAATGCTCTTATAGAAAAAAGTACTATAAATGTACTAAATAGCGTCACCAAAGTAAACGAGTGGATATGAGTCGGATGTGGTTGTTCGGCCTTTGGCCTCACTGGATGAGAGATGTGGCCATCACATGACTTTACCATACAATAATCTTGTGGTACGATATTATTGTGTCGCCCTCTACCGACCACAGTACCAAACATGCTCATCGCGTCACTAATTTACTCCCAATCTCACGTTCCCGTGGACCGATGAAATATCGTTAATGCGTGACATCATACGATGGTGAATCGAGTCACTTTCCAAAGATCATTCCTTTTATCGATAACTTGATGGCAAGATTTGATGCTATTATTTTGTAGCTGTAGCTGACACTTGGCATCTGCGGAGCAGATGCGGGCGATAGCCCGCTTATCTCCTTCGTCTGATTAGAAACCTGACGTTGAGAATTTTTTACAGGGATTTCAAACCCGAGGAGCGGCGTCGAGCCGGTGTCTTGTTTGTTAGTACGCTATAAGGTAAGCACTGCGGGGCCGGAGGCTAACTTCGAATTGTCCGCGCGTGCACGCACGCGTGAGACAATCCCCGCGCCCGCGGCGGCGCGATGTGCTTACCTTGGGCCCCTTCTACAATAACAGAGCCTCAGTCGCGCCGTTGCTACAGCGTTTTTATTAATATAAAAAAAATTTTTTTTACAATTTACAAACAATAACCTAATAGGCGCTGAAAAAAAAAATTTTGAAAAAAAAAAAAAATGCTGAAAAAGAAGAAGATTAATTGGACAGGACAATGACGAATATTTGTAACCTCCCCGGGGCAGCGTGAACACTCCTCACTGGAACACGCCGTCTTCGGAGTCAGAGTCTGAATACGTGACGTCTGGTATTGGGTTGCTTTGTTGGGGTGATCTAGGGTGGGGAGGCAATACAACTGTTTTAGGGATAATTATATCCTTGGGCCTAGGCGTCCTTGGGTAGTCGTTAGTGTCGTAACGACCCAGGGCTTGGATGAGTGGATTGTGGCAGTCGGAGCTTTTCAAGTACAGTTTAGATGTTAGGTCTTTTATGAAAGAATCCAGGGGCTTGACTCCGGAAGCCGCCTGGAGTTGTCTATTAGTGACAAACCATGGGGCGTCCATGGCTTGTCTTACGCAGACGTTTTGCATGGTTTCCAATCTTTTCATTTGATTAAAAGATGCGAACCCCCATGCTGAGACCGCGTACGTAAGGACCGGGCGGATGACCGCCTTGTAGATCCTGATCCGATATTTGTGGCGCAGGCAGCTATTTCTACCTATCAGTGGAGCAAGGGAGCCCTTAAGGGCTTTAGCTTGGGATACACAGTTCGCAATGTGTTTGGACCAGCTTAGTCTTGGGTCGAGGGTGACCCCGAGATATTTGACGGAGTCTTTCCAAGGAATTACTTTGCCAAACATCTCGATTTTGTCGGGGGGTGTCGTTTTCTATCGAACATGATAGCTTCGCTCTTCCCCGGGTTTACTACAAGTCTGCTATTATTTTGTAGCTGTAGCTGACACTTGGCATCTGCGGAGCAGATGCGGGCGATAGCCCGCTTATCTCCTTCATCTGGTTTTGAGACCTGACGTTGAGAATTTTATACAGGGATTTCAAACCCGATGAGCGGCGTCGATCTATCTATCGATAGATTGCGTGAAGGTCGCAAGTCATTTGTCAAGTTATTAATAACATAAGCAAAAAACATGAGTTCACCCGAACAAAGACTGTTTTTATAAGTCCTAGGACCTAATAAAGTTAGGTTTTTATAGTCCTAGGACGTAATAAAAGTTAGATTTATTTTGTTCTAAAACAAAATAAAGTTCGGGTCGGTCCCCCTTGAGGTGACCTTTCAAGAAAAGACCTCCTTTATAGTTCTCAGAACAGGTACGTTAAGAGGGGCATTTTTTCAGGGCCCTTTTAATTTAATCAACAGATGGCGCCTACTTAAATATTTTTATAAAATAAGAGGAATTTGCTATATTTAAAATATAGCAAATTCGTTGAGATAATACTATTCTATAAACAATATTCTTGATCTTAAGCTATTTTGAGTTCGTAATATTTATTTATAAAAACACAATTTATAATTAAAGTTTAATTATCTTTTTTCGTAAGTGATTGTGTTTTGACATACTCAATACGAACTCAAAATAGCTTAAGATCAAGGATATTGTTTATAGAATAGTATTATCTCAACAAATTTGCTATATTTTAAATATAGCAAATTCTTCTTATTTTATAAAAATATTTAAGTAGGCGCCATCTGTTGATTAAATTAAAAGAGCCCTGAAAAAAATGCCCCTCTTAAGAGGTCATTTATAACCCGGAATAACGAAAAAGTTTTTATACACACAGGGTATGTACAGGGCTATTATTTTTTGGTGAGTGGATTTATCTGGACAGTTGCCCATAACATAACTTGCGACATTATTAGGTGTTGCCCTCTATCGACCGCAGTACCAAACATTCTCATCCCGTCACTAATTTATTCCAATCTCACGTTTCCGTGGACCGATTTTAACCAAAATCTAATCAAATCTAAGTTTCAATATAAAAGTACTAAATATAAAATTTGGTTGAGAAATTCCTATTAGTTTGGGCGCTAGAGCGCACACAAAATTAAGTGACATACAGACACACACCCTCACCCACACAGACACACAGACATTTCTTGATGTTGGGTCTCTTTCATCTCGTTAGACCTCAAGGAATGTAAATCCGTGAAAATCTGAAAAAAAATTTTTTTCGATTACATAACTTTCCCATTCGGTATGGTAAAGTAAAATTACTGAATTTTTCAAGGTAGCACTAACTATCATTTGAGGCTAAAAAGTACTGAAAAAGTAAATTTGTACTGACGGTGACAACACTGTATGGGAAGCATGAAAACGAGCATTTTTGCAACCCGAACGCAAATTTTGCACGCTCCTAACGTGAAGCTTCGGTAGCGAAAGTAGCCTCAAACCGAACGCGGGGAAAATAATAAGATATGGATGGAACAGTGTGATAAATAAAAACTGCTCAAATACAATAACAATAAATATAATAGACAACAAATTCAAGGAGCCTATTAGTACGATTATCTAATTCTTTGGTAAAATTAATAATGATGATTACCAAACAAAAATTTATGATTGACATTGTCGACTTTCGTTCTCAAGTTAAAATTTATAAATATAAGTAGAGGGGCTATAAAGATTCTAGCTTAAGTTAAATTTTAAAATGGTAAACTTTTGCTTGCTAATATTATAATTAGCTAATAAAAAAATTGAAACTTGTCTATCTTCTACATAAACAGAAAGTAAAACAAAACAACAATGTATTTAATTTTTGCTCATTTCGTGCACCACAAAATCATTCAAAAAAGCCTGAAGTAATTATTCTGCTAACATTTTTTATTTTTTTTAATCGCGATTTTCTTGCTCTACAATTTCAATAAAAATCAAAAAATAAACCATTTGTCTTAACCCATTGTTTCTTGTACATTCTTATATTCTTGTACATTTTAAATTTGTTATAATATCAACTTTAGTATTGAAACCAATTAACATCAGCATTTTGAATGTTCCAAAAGACCATCATTTCCACTTTTCACTTTTCTATTGTTAATTTTCTTCGAACCATTCAACTGGAATTTTCATTTGATTAATTTTACAAAAAATTAAATATTTTTGTTAGCCAAGTATTCGCCTCTCGTTTTAGTTCATTATTAGGTAACCAAATTGTATAGGTAGCACTGCAAGATTTTATTTATTAAAATTTAAAAGTAATAAGTTACATTTGTGTGATTTAATGTAAAAAGATCTTTTGAGCGAGCTGCTCGTACATAATAAAGATATACTAAAACTTATATTAACGTACAGTGATATTTGTAAAGAAATTTTAATTCAAATTCAGCCAATATAAAGAATTCTTTGATGAAGTTTAATATTGAAGTCATTTAATTTTTTCACTGCCTTTTAAATATCAAAGACTTGCAATAAAGTTTGACTTTTTACCTCAAAGCTTAAACTATCTTTTTTTAATGGTATCAAAAAGTGAAGGTGTGAGAGAAACATAAAGTTTGAGAGGTTCCAAGGTAAATCAACCTACAAAAACTACATTTAAAATTTCAATTTTACTTTCATATCTTTTTCGATTGCAGCTGAAACGACTTAGTGCTTTTGAATCCAGAATATATTGTCTATAATTTTAATAATGTTTGGACTACGGGGTTATACATCCACCAGAGGAAAAGAGTTAAAATTATTTAAAAAAAAAAATAATTAAAATTTAGAAAACCGAGGTGAGTAAGATAAAAAATTGTCATCGTGAACTAAAATTAAATAAAATAATTGGGCAATAATTTTTTTAAATATCTTTTGTTTCAAAATACTTTAAAACTCGATATTTCAAGAAGGATATAAAAGTTGCAAAGTAGAAAGATTTATTACCATCATTGCATTATCGCTGTAGTGTTTATCGTGCTTATCCTTTTTAATCAATCTATGTCCCAAGAGAAAAACCACATTTTTCTGTTAGGATTTAGAGAATACCTGAATGATGTTTATAATTCCACTGCAAACAGAAAATAACTGATATCTTCCAATGTGTATCCCGTTTCTCTCCGAGCGATACTTGCGGTTTCAAATGAAACTTAATTCTTGTGTTTTCTCACAAATCAAAACAATTTAGAATTTGTATCTTCACGTTTTGCTTGTTTCGACTTAACAATTTTTTTAATCAACTTGTGCAGCGGTGCTTCTCCCTAATGTATTTCGCCGTGTAAATCTAAATTTTAAGTTTATTTCGGGCTTTTGTATACAAAGTATTGCTATTATTTGTGGCGGAACCACCTGTAAGGTTTACACACATTTATAAATGTAGATGTCTAAATCTTATACAACTTTCTTCTTTATTTGAAACATTACATAAATCTTGGCATATTGTGACGTGCGAAATTTTGATTTCGTTTACACTTTTTGAAGTGGAAGTTGGTTTTACCTGGGAAAACTCTCTGCTTTCCAAGTTTTGAATTTGTGTTTTTCCATGTTTAAAGTGCGTAATATTCCAGATAAAAATCGATTAAAAATTGTAGTAGTGAAAACTATTTTTATTTTTTCATTTTTTTTTATGCGATAACATTTGCATTCAAGCGAATGAAGATGGATATGATGAAATGTGCGTAAATTTATAATACGTTTGTTGTTTATAAATTAATTTATTAAGACCTGTCAGTTTATTTAATTATGTGAATTTAATCAAATCTTAAAAGTTCGTTGTTGGAGATATGAATAATATGTACCTAAATATTAACTACGCACGAGAATTTAATATGGAACACTTGAAATTATTTTTAAATATTTACTAAACATTCGGAGCTGATTTCTCAGAAAAATTAGTAATTACGATAACGTCAAAAAAAATTTTAAAATTAAATTTTTCAGCATAGTTTTGGCCAATGTCGTTAAATTTTTGATTTTAAAATTTTTTATTATGCTTTCTCTTGAAATATAAGATATGCTTTTGAATGTTTAGAGGAATAATCAAGAATTTGAATAATTGTAAGTTGCGGATTTTTTGTTGATTAAGATACAAAGGACGCTATAGGATATTTATCCTAAAATATAAGATGAATTAATATCACTTTCTCTCAATTTCCTTCGTCCTACAAAAGGACATAATATTTTTTTTTTATTAAATGTTTACGAGGTAGATTACACCACGGTGGTTTGCAATTGTCTTTTGAGTGGATACAGTCAGAATAAGATTTTTGATTCTACCGAAACCGAGTCCCGAAAACCAGAAATAAAAGTTTTACAGAAACAAAGTTAAAAATAACAAACAGAACATTTATGAATCCTAGCCAATTGGAAGGAGACCTCCTGGTAGACCACAAATCACAATAAGAAACGTCTAAGAATGGATCATTTATTTATTATTATTAATCTAAAATAATTCATGTGCAGCAGATAAGCATGTGCAATCTGAAATCTAGTAAACGTATATAATTAACTGCTTTTTTTTCTAGATCTTGATATCTATATGGGGCATTCCACACCAAATCGACCACTTTTGAACCCGACCCCTTTTGATTTTCCTGAAATTTTTACATATTATACTATCTCACCAAAAACAGTTCTGTGAATTTTTTCAAAATTTTTTACTCGACCCAAAAAAAGTTACGAATTTTTAGAAAAACTGATGTTTTTTTTCTTCAAACGATCGTAACTATTTCAAAAATTGACTAATCGAAACGTTCTTTTTTTTGTTTTTGTTTGTCTTTAAACGTACTTTTTAGGCAAAAATACAAAAAAAATATTCCAACTTGGATTCTACAAAATTTTTCATTTTTTCGGAGAAAATCATTGATTTTTTAAATTTCCACACTTTTAATTTTTGATTTTTTTATTTCAAAAAAAACTCTGATTTATTCCGCGTATAACAACGCAAACCCCATAATGGGCCGACATTTCTTTCTATTTTTTTTGTTTACTTAAAAAATATTTTGTTTTATTTTTACGCAAATAATATTTTTCAATTAAACAAAAGAAATAGAAAGAAATGTCGGCCCATTATGGGGTTTGCGTTGTTATACGCAGAATAAATCAGAGTTTTTTTTTAAATAAAAAAATCAAAAATCAAAGGTGTTGAAATTTGAAAAATCAATGATTTTCTCCGAAAAAATAAAAAATTTTGTAGAATCCAAGTTGGAATATTTTTTTTGTATTTTTTCCTGAAAAGTACGTTTAAAGACAAACAAAAACAAAAAAAAAACGTTCCGATTAGTCAATTTTTGACATAGTTACGATCGTTTGAAGAAAAACAACATCAGTTTTTCTAAAAATTTGTAACTCTTTTTGGGTTGAATAAAAAATTTTGAAAAAATTCACAGAACTGTTTTTGGTGAGATAGTATAATATGTAAAAATTTCAGGAAAATCAAAAGGGGTCGGGTTCAAAAGTGGTCGATTTGGTGTGAAATGCCCCATATATATAATAATATTTTTTCCATTGTTGAAAGAAACACCAGGTGTACTTGGAAAGACTGTCAACAGGCGGTTCTGTTACATTAAAGTGTTTAATACATTGCTCTACTATTTGAATGATTGATTCTTATTGCTATAAGTAGGGGTGAGATTTTTAGGTCGTATAAAATCAAAAAAAGGTACCTTCTAAAAAAAGCGAATTTAGGTTCTATAAACACAAAAAAAGGTCCTATAGAAGTACTAAAACAAAGATTTTATACCTAAGCATTCTTAGATACCCACTGAAAATTTGTAATTTTTCTTAGGTTGGCACATTTGGTGAACTGCCACTACCGAGCAACAAATTCAAATTAAAAAAAAAAATAATATAATAATTTTAATTTAGATTAGGGGCGTCGTAAGGATGAGATTTTTTTCTATTTAAACTGAAAATTAAAAAAAAGTTTTCAAAATGCTAAAATATGTCGTAAAAATGAATAAAAGGTTGCCAAAATGCTAAAATAGATTGTAAAAATTAAAAAATGACAAAAAAACCGAAAAAGGTCAAAATAAATAGGTCCCAAAAAACGTAGTTTTTTATGAAACGAATTTTGGTGCCAATAAAATAAAAATAGAACGTAAAATATAAAAAAGGTAAAAACCTAAAAATCTCATCTCTAGCTATAAGTATTAAAATTTAGTTGCGTCATCTGTTGACAGCCTTTATAAGTAGATAAGATGCATTTAAAACTAACACTGTTATATTGTCAATTTAGTATTATACAATCAAAGTTTGTCAAGGCTGTGCGGCCTGAAGGCCGCACTGCAAATATTTAGCTATGTAATAAATAAACAACCAATCAGAGAACGTTACGGGCGGTTTCTTAAGTTTATCAATTAGGTTGTCCAGGCTTTGTGGTCAAAACGCGGCACTGGAACTATTTGAATAAACGTATTAATTTTGGTGTAATTTGATAAATACACGAATGAGAAAATATAAAAGTAAATTTCGATAAAATTGAAAAGCATCAGATCTTTCTTGGAACAAATTAACGTTAGTTTTGTACTAATCTAAAATTAAAACGGTGTAATACCGAGGATAAGTTAGTATTGTTTATTTGAATTCATAGTTTTATGTCTTTACCATGGAACTTTAGTGTTACGTCCTCCTACTCTAATCAATCACGGAAGTTGCTATGCTTTAAAGTAATGAATGATGGTGAAGTTTATGTACGATCAATTTTGTGATGTGTTCTGAGGCAAAGTCTTTAATTTAATCTCTGTGTTTTTAGGATAAAATGTATGTACTAAATTATAATTTAGGATTGACCTCATCAGGGTAACATTTGAGGATCGAAAAGGAGGGTAAGAGGAACATTTTGTTATTGCTATTTGTCGAAGTAAAAGTTCTTCTTCATTTGCTCCGGATGCTGTGAGTGTTTAAAAACGCTTACTCAAGCACGCAGCTACGTTTGATATTTATTTACTGTGTATTTTTCAGTGTTTAAAGCATTTTACTTAAGTATTGTTAATTTTTTTACCGATTCCTTCAGTTTGACTCAATATACGTTGGTATTGTATTTTACTTGTATTCAAATTTTTAAGTTTTATCGCCTTTTACCAGTAAGCGCAAAAGTTATCACCTTATCAAACAATCTTCTCATTTTGCAAACGAAGTAAACAAAAGCAAAAAACACGTAAACAAACAATAGATAACCATTGTGGTGTTCCGAGGCTAGAAAAAAAGGTGCTTTATTTTTCGTGAAAGAATTAAAGATCAATAAAAAATCAAAACGCAGGAAAACCAACAAAATTTTGATATTTGATTTCAGAAAGGGCTTTTGCCTAAAACAAAAACAGAGATTAATTTAGGGCCAGTTGTATAAAGGAGGGTTAACTCGAGGATCAGCTGATCCTGGATCAAGAGTTAACCCAGGATCAACGTCTATTCCTTTTATTTTGTTATTCTTACTTTAATACACAAAAAAACAATATCGCCAGGGGTTATTTTAATAAATGACAAATGGATTAAGACAAACAGTATAAATCACAATAAATTTAAAAGTAAATAAAGTTGATCCTGGGTTAATCCACCGATTTCTCGGATCAGGAAATCGGTGAGTTAACCCAGGATCAACGCTTGACTCTCGCTTATACAACAGACATTTGCTTTGATCCTGGTTTAACTCTGATCCGAGGATGATCCTCTTTTATACAACTGGCCCTTAGAGAAAAGTAAATAGAATTTTAAACCACGACCCCTGGGAAGATTTTCTTAGGGTTTTGTCTTGAGGAGGCCGGCTCAACACCGGACAGTACCAGACGTGGCTGGCTCCGGAGCAGCCGTTTGTTGAAAATATCGTTGCTGTGACTGCAGATAACCCTTAAACATTAACAAAATGACGCATCAGTAGACGGTCTTTACAGCAAATTTTAGCTAAGGACTTGAAGTTGTTCTCGGACAAAGTGCAAGAAGTGTATCAACTATTGCCGGCAGACCGTCAATAGGCAAGTCTTCATGAGCTGTGACTGCGATGAAAAAGATTTTCCATTAAAAATGATCATGAGCGACGAAGTATACGTTTCCACCTATCAGATATGCAAATAAACAAAATTGTAGCTTTTGGGCAACAAAAAATTAGCGTAAAGTTTAAGAAGTTTAATATTATCTCAAAGTCACTGATGTTTGGTGCAGCGTTAATAGAAGAAATGTGATTGGCTCTTATATTTTTTGAAACTGCGTCGGCAAAATTGTTACAGTCACTGATGAGTGCTACAAAACTATGATCATTATGATCAATAACTTCTTACTGTAACAAATTGACAATTTGGGTTTGGAGCACATGTGGTTTCATCAAGACGGAGTGTGCAACCACACATACAACATGAACAATAATAAACATTCTAAAATAAGCGTTTCCAGGCCTCCTAATCTCTAGTCTTGTCGCATAATCGTCCGATTTAACCGTTTCAGACTTTTCTCATTGGTTTTCTTTGTAAGTCACAAGAACTTTTGAGAAAAATCATAGAAAATGCTGTAAAACAAGTTCAAATGTGCATAAACTACGGCATTTTTCACTTAATCGATATTCTTTGCAACGTAACAAAAAAAAATTTAATGTGGTGGATTAGAATGTGGCAATGAATTTACAAAAAAGGTCCAACTACGTTAGCGATTTTGTCAACTCTCCAATAATTCTTACATCAACTTTTAAATTTTATAAACAGCCCTTTGTTTTATGCCATGATCATGAGTCATTTTAGTTTAAAATTTGTAAGCAGAAATTTCCAAAGAATTGACGTTACCCAAGGTCTTGACAATTTGGAGGTCGATTTATTTATTTAATAGTTCTTGTGAGACTGCTCGTGGATTATATTATTATAATTAATTAATTCATCACTTTAAACAAATTTAATATTATATTAGTATTTCATACATTTAAAATAACTGCTGGGAAAAGAATTACACAATAAGTTATTTAGTTAATAAACGGTTTTAAGGGATTCCGAAAAATTAACGATTAAATCAAAATAAATTTGCACAAGCGAAAAAATAAATTTATTAGTTGAAAGTATAATGTTTTTAATATTCTTTTTAAAAATCGCTGTTTATTATTTATAAGGAGCTACAAATGTTATATAATTTGTGTTTAGACTAAGCAAAACTTTTATAAATATTTTATCGCCCCCTCTTCTTTTCCAGTAAACTCCTGCAGTTTTAATACATTTTTTTTTAAATTTAAATCAATTTTATTTTTCAAATTTTAAAAATATCAAATAAAAAAAAAAATTTTGGTTAGGATATGGTAGAATCACAAGATAATATACCATCAGAATGCAAGAACTTGGTATCCCAGCTTCGAGCACGATTGCTCTCCAAAATCAAATTTTTACTTTTTTTTTTACAATTGCAAGTCAATTGCCAAAAGGAAATGAATCAGCATATTGTGCAAGAATCCAAGCCATTAGTAAATATGGGGTGTTTATTTTTTTTTATTATATTATGTGTAATTATTAATAATATCTTATCTTTCGTTAATGTTAAGTTGTAAATAGTTGATAATTATTAAATAAGTATCGTTATAAATGAAATCTCTTTTATATATTATATGAAAAAAACAGCCCCGAAATAAGTCTGATTTTGTTCTTTAATAAAAAAAGCTTTTTCTTCTGCGGATGAGTGTTCTATAAATTATCTCCTGCTTCCCCCTTTTGGATAAAGAGTTAATAATCGCCGAAATTATTAATAAATTAGTGGTTATTTTTGATAAATTTTTTGATTGCTCCTCTAATGATGAAGATACAAAAAATTGACAGGCTAAAATTTTTTAAATTAAAAGTTTGTAACTTGTGAAATTAATATTAAAAGTTTTAATTTACGAGTGATTAAAAATAACTCGTGAAATTAATATTAGGTAATAACTAAAATTTAAATTTAAAAACCACAACTGAAAGCTCAAAAATTATTTTTTGGGTTATTTTTTGTAGTAGGTATTAATAAGATGATAAAATTTGTATTTTGATTTTTTTTGTAAATAATACAGTAAAGGTTGTGCAATAATTTTTTTGCATGATAATCTTATGATCAGATTAGGGTCATCACATCAAACTGTCACGAGTAGGTCACGAGATATGCCATCCTTTAATTGCAGGACATGTTAACTTGAACTTTTTGAGCAAAAAGTTTTACCTGGACTTTGGATGTCACGGAGCTTATTTCCAGGATTTAGGATAAATTGAGAAGAGATAAACATGAACATAGTCGTAAAAATAACAACAAACTGAAAGTGCAAAGTAACTCTTCTATTTGTATCGAAAAGTAGAGAAATCTTCTTCCGGAAGATGAGACTTCTAAAGCTCTATTTATTGAAAACTTGAAAGCTAAACTACCGAAAGCTTGAAAATTAAAAATAAAACTGTTGTAGCGTAAGAAAACGTGAAAAAATATTCGTAAAAGTGTTGGTCGGTTTCTTTTGATCGATCTTTGAGTTAGTATTTTCAAGTGTTGGCATTTAACACTTGGGCTATAAACTTTCGAGAGTCGAAAGTGCGCTCAAGTAGATCAGATATATCGCCCGCTAGTTTAGAATTTAAGTTGCTCTTTTTCAGGATTGCTAGTAAAATTTTTTTAACGCGCTGAAACGGTAGATGTTTATAAATGAGGCATTTGTAACATTTAAAACATGTAAGAATGCATATTATGTCTTTTTTTAAAAAACCTGCAAGTATTTGCACACCAAGTTTTACCGAATATATTTCCATAAAAATTTCATTCGCATAATAGAAAGACACGTGTAAGCTTGAAATATTAGCATCTGAGGTAGAATATTTCGTGGTTACACATGCATACTTACTACACCTTTTGAAAATTTAGTAAAATGAACTACGGGTAATATTTACATACACTGCACATTAAATCGATAATACCGCTTTTATTTATTCCGCAAGTGTGTTAGGTTTTGATGATGTAAGACAACATTTCCCTAGACATGTTTTGTAATATTAACGAGATTTTTCTCAAATGTAAACCTACTCTTTGGTTGTTCTTTCAATAAAAACCAAACCTCTTAAAGATATTTGGTAACTACGACTTTTCAAGAGCCGAGCACCACTACAGATTTCATAAACTTCCTACATGCAATTTTTTTTTTTACTTTTTTTACTGAATGTGTATTGTTTCTGGCTTTTAAGAAGTTTTCTCAAAAGAATTGCAAAATTCCTTACTGTTTGGTTCGTTTAGTTTATTAAGGAGTTGACTTCAGTTCCACTATAAATTTCTTTAGAAAACTGTAGAATGTTTACCCGAATAAACTTTCAACACATTTTTATTTAAGAAAAAAGTTTCATTGCCAATCATAAAATTGAAAATTTCTTTATTTTTCTCAGCACGTACCTGGTCGTCTTAATGAATATATTTTTACTTCAGTTTTTACTCATCTTTTAGTTTTTGTATCCAGATTTACATCTGTTACAGGTAAAATTTTTAACGTACACACAGTTGCTTGTTATACTGCAGCGGGAGGGGTAGTCATTACAAAATGCTAAAGGTGAATTAAAAGTACAACAATTATCTCTTCTGCAAAATTAAAACAAAAATAAACACCATTTTGGTCTCAGATTTTAAAAAACATTGTTGTCGAATGTCGTTTTTTTGTTTACATTAGCAAATTCAATAATGTAATTATTTTTAATTAATTTGGATCCATAAGGTTAAAGGCTATCCAAATATTATCATGTGAAATTAATGTCACATAAGTACATTGCAAAGTTTACAAATCAGATTTTTATTTATTTGATTACATTCTAAAATTCTACCAAATAAATAATAACTTGATAATAAAAGATAATTTTGGAGCATATCTGTGTGTTATTTATTACTGTGAATTATTTATCCCGAAAAAGTTGTAATGAAAATGTTGCCAAATTCAATCAGAATTTTTTCACGATCTGATTTAATTAAATCGGGCATAACTGTGAAAAACATAGTAACTTCATCTTCTGTATTAGTAGAAAACCAAACCAAATTTTCCCTCCCAAAACGGTTCGACGGAATTGGAACCTCTAACATATGGTTAGTACCTATAAATTTTAAAATTCTTGAAACTCAAATTATAGTTTATTTTAGGGCAGATTACGTCCAACTTGCCATGCAATACAAGCCCTTAAATTTAGGGCAAGGTTTTCCTGATTTTGCTCCACCCAATTACGTTACCGACGGTTTGAAAAACATTGCGCTTTCAAATTCGGCTAATCACCAGATCACAAGATCGATGGTTTTGTTAAAAATTTTGCATCAAGATGAAGATTATTTTTGTTGCTTTTAGGGACACCCTAGGTTAGTGAACGTGTTATCTGCACTGTATTCTCAGTTGTTAGAACGACAAATCAATCCTAACAACGAGATCGTCATTACTTTTGGAGCTTCACATGCACTTTATTTAGCAATTGCAGGAAACGTTCAACCAGGTGACGAAGTTATCCTCATCGAACCTTTTTTCGAGTGTTACCAATCCATGGTAAAGATGTCTGGTGGAGAATGCAGATTTGTGCCTTTACGACTTGTTAGTGAAATCTTAACTTTAATTTAAATTTAAAATAACACCTATGTGTCTTTTACTTTTGCAGAAAAATGCCGATAAGGATGTAGTGTACTCCGAAGACTACGTTTTAGATGTAAAAGAACTGGAAAAAGCGTTTAACAAAAAAACGAAAGCTATAATTTTTAACACGCCGAATAATCCCTTAGGAAAAGTTTATTCTAAAGCCGAAATGGAAATCATTGCCAATTTGTGTAAAAAATGGAATGTTGTCTGCATTTCTGATGAAGTGTACGAATGGTTGTCTTATAAACCACACCAACACCTAAGAATGGGTAATAATATTTACTTACAGTAGATTGTTTTGATAAGAGTAAGTTTTAGCAAATTTCCCTGGAATGTGGGACAGAACAATTTCGATAGGTTCTGCAGGAAAGGTATTTAACGTTACTGGTTGGAAAACTGGATGGGCAATGGGACCTAACTATCTGCTAGATAACTTAAAAGTAGTGAATGATTTAGTAGTAACTTGTGGCAATACACCAATGCAAGAAGCAATGGCATTGTGTTTCGAGAAGGAATTGCAGCAATTTGACAGTGATGATTGCTATTTTTATTCTTTAAATAGGGAACTGCACAAAAAGAGGGATTATTTGGTGAAGTGTTTGATTAGTGCTGGTATGAAACCCATAGTTCCGCAAGGTGGATATTTCGTTCTTGCGGATTTTTCTTCATGGGGTAAAAAATTTGTTTGCAGAATTTTGAATCGTACTTAATTTCCGAACATGAAATTTTAGAATCTCAGATTGATTTAAGCAAAGAGCCTGACCAGTGTAAAGATTTTCGCTTTACAAAATGGTTAATAAAAAATGTAGGAGTGATGTTCTTACCAAACAGTGTTTTTTATAGCGATAAGCACAAGAAAATTGGAGAAAATTTTGTAAGGGTTTGTTTTTACAAAGTAAGTAGAGATTTTCATCAGCTTTCTATAATTAAAATGTGTAGTTTTACTTTGTTTGTCGACAGTGACACAAAGTCTTTTGACTTTAAAACAAATGAAACGTTAACTTTGTTGATATTATTAGTACTAACAAATTAAAATGGTTTATCGTGGCTTTAAGAATCAGAAATTAAATTTTCCTTTGTGTATTTAACTCTGAAGATAAAAATATTTTTGTAGGATGACAAATACTTGGAAGATGTCAATCAAGTTTTACAAAAATGGAAACATGGAAAAATGGAAATGGAAAAGAAAAATAGAATTAAAATATATTCTTATTAAAATAATATTATTACCCGTTGTTTCTGGCAACCAGTAAACTTAAAAAGCAGGTTTGAATATATTGCAATTCTTAATGAAAGCTTGTTAATTAATAACCCCATATTGCCCCACTATCCCATACTCTAATTTTTATCTGAAGGTTCTTTACAAATCAATAAATTAAAACAAGCACATAATTACTGTTTTATATTTAATTAAACAATTATAAAAGTCATTCTGCAGACATTGTCATATTTCAAACTTGTCTGAGAACACTGGGATTGTTCTGAAGAATAAAACAGGACATACAAGGAAGTAATTATTTTATTTTTAATTAGCCACCGTCTGATAAGCTTCCAAAAATTTGAAGGACCATTTGAATAATTCCCCTAGGTAGGAAAATTATCCTAAGTTGAAGCGGTGGCATCTGGACATTGATGGTCTTTGAGTGAGGACTTAAACAATCTACTGCAGTCCCCTCTTTCTTATGTTGTGTATTTCGGCATTAGTCGTATATTATCTGCTTCTCTTCCTCTCAGTTTCCGTTATCATAAGAAACCACATGATGGCATTTTAATGACAGCATTTTTAAGGAACTGCTCTACGCTTTCCGTTATGCGCTGAATTGGTTGATTCATGTAGGGTTTGTTCAGTTTTCTTGTTAGAAAACTTTTCTTTGGCCTCTTTTCTTCAATTTTACTTTGAATCATTAGCTCCTGATCTTGGTGCAATATGGTCGAGGTATTGCAAATAGGACGGACTGATCTTAGTCCACAATCTTGTTAAAAATAGCCACATTTGTGCGGTGTGCTATCCATGGAATTCTTAACATTCTTTTGGCATCCGCATTTCAAAGGCCTCTTCCCTTTTTTTATCTTTCTTCTTCATTCACTTAAATTGAGATTCCTATTTTATTTAGTGGCAAACTATTGAACACACAACTGCAGAAATCTACGCAATTGTTTGAAATAGTGTCAGGCTGTTAAACCTTACACAAAAATCAAGTAACACTAACTCATTGTTTAGAATGATTGTAAATTTAAACAGAATGGAGTTACGCAGTTTGGGGATTAAGCCGACTATAATATGCATTGTCGTGAAACGACCTTAAAAAATCATTTTCCCCATTTTCAATTTAACGAAATTAAGTCGCAATTGATAATTTTTTTTTTATTTCATTTTATGTTATGTCGATTTATGAAAGAGACTCAAAGAAAAGATTTGTAACTCTTAACACAAAAAACACAAACTTTATTTTGTTTTAATTTTGAAGTTTGAATTTGTTTTGATTGTAAATTTTTTTAAAATTTTAAAAGTGAGCGCGCGATAAAGTGATTCGTAAAACGCAAGTTCGGTGCGATATCAAAATGCACAATGAGGGGTAACGAAAATTTTGAAAAGAAGAGAAGAGTCAGTCGACCGAAGGTCGTAAAGCGAGGCGACCAAGGGTTGCGAGAGAGTCGACATTTAGTCATTTTTTTTTAGTTAGTTTTGGCCGCCAAAAAAGGCGTTAATTTTGAGTGATTAATTGGTGAAATCGTCTTGGTCTTATGAGGATCAGAATTTTATAAAGTTTGGATTAGCGTTTTTGATCAAGAGTTCTTTGGTCAGAGACGTGCCCAACCAACTTTTTTTGGGGGGGAGAAAATTTCAAATTTGCCAACTAAATTAATTCAAAATTGCCAACTTTTTGTAAGTTTAAAAGTAAAAAATGCCAAATTGACCAACTTTTGGGTGTTTTTGTCAACTTTTTGCCAACTTTCTACAACATTGGGGGGGGGGAGAGCTCCCCCTCCATCCCCTCATAGGCACGTCTCTGTCTTTGGTCAACAATTTGGAATTTTGAGAGGTTTGTCCTGGGTTTGAGCGGCGATTATGTTTTTGATTTGTCATTTTTGGATTATGAGTAATTCTAGTTTCAAGAGTGTATTGGAGGAATAATTGGTTGTACTTTTGGTGGATGGATCAACGTTTGGTGCGTGTCGAATGATGAGTTTCTTCACCAACGAGTTACAAGGTAAATGAGCTCAAATACAGATTCTTTAACATTTTTGAAAATACGCGTTTGTGATATTACAAATTTGTGGCGCAGATAAACTTAAATTTGATTAAATATATAAATTATTAACTCGTTGATATTAAATTATATTAAAACTTCAAAATATCGAGTGATTAATAAACTATATGACATATATAATATATGATATATGACATATAATAATATGTCATATTATTCTGATGACGGACAAAATAATCGTTTGAAAGTTTAATAAATCTTTTAATTATAATTTTTAATTTATTAATAACTCGATATTTTGAAGTTTTAATATAATTAAATTTGACCTTTAAATTGAATTTTTTGATTTCAAATAAATTTGTATTTATTGTAAATTGGTTTTTGCGAACACGAATACACCATAGTGGGTGCGAATGCGTTATTTTGATATTTTCGATTGTTTGATTTTCAATTATAATGGCGCATTCGTATTTGCTAACACCAAATACACCATATTTTCAAAAGCTCAAAATTGTGAGTTCAAAGGAGGGAGTCTTTTTGATGAATTTTTAATTAATTTTTAATAAATCACGAATTGCAATTGCTTAATTATTTTATTAATTTCGACTTTATTATTCATCTTTTTGACGCTCAACTTAATTTTTTGACCTTTCGACCATATTTCATTTTCGCTCTTGAAACCACGTACCCCTAGGGAGAGTTACGAGTGTTCCCATTTTACGAGCTGCTGGTGCATTTTTTTTGGAGGTATCTCGCCAAGATCACTCCATTATATATTTTAAATAAAAACACTGCATTTTACGCAAATAAAAAGCTACTAAAAGACAGAAAAATTGGTTTGGATACAAAGATGAAGGTGTACAGAACCCTGATAAGACCAATGGTAACCACCTATGCGTCTGAAGTGTTATGCGTGACAAAGAGAGAGGAAAATCAGCTCAGAGTATTTAAACAAAGGGTATTAAGAAAAATAATGAGATCTAAAATGATTGATCGATCAAAACGTTTATAGAAGAACAATGAATTGGAAAGGATATTTTGAGATTTGTCAAGTCCCAGAGATTGAGATGGCTGGGAAACCTGGAGAGAAGAAACAACACTAACGCAATAAAGAATGTATTAAGATGGAGACCAAGCGAGGAGAGAGAGAGAGGTAGACCCAGGGTGCGATGGATGGATGGAGTAACTGAGGATCTGGGGAAAATGGGAATAAGCAACTGGAGAGAAAAGTGTGAAGACAGGATGATTTGAAAGAATATAGCAGGTATTGAAGGCTAAATATCATAATAGTTTGTAAATTTTATAAATCTAGAAGTAGGATGAGGAGTAATCCACCTCTTAAAACGGATTATAAATACCTCATAAGAAGTTGTCATGTTTCGCATGAAATGAGCGCATTTGTTGTTGTTTGTTTGTTATCTGCATGAGGAGGATTTAGGCAATCAACTAGTAGCTATTGCAGTTTGTTTGTGTGCTATTTTTATGTATGACGATGAATGTTGATTTACACCATTCATTCGATTAATTATTATCGATTTGCCATATCATTTTACATAATAAGTGAATTGCTTGTATTCCATGTTTCCTCTTGTTTAATGAGTTCTCTTGAAATGCTGTTTATTTCAAGTCTTTTTAACTTTCAGCTTAATTATTCCTTTCTCTCTTGGATTTTAGGATTTCCATACCTCGCTCATGAAATTGAAATTAATTTGTGTAGATATTTCCATTTTGGTCTTTTATGATTTGCGTTCGTGACTTAAATTCTCGTGACAGATATTTAATCTTTTTGTATAGTTTATGCTGTTTTTGTCAAACCGCGTGAAGTTGTAGTTCCGCACATATATTGTCGTATTATTTTGGGATGAAGAGATTTGTTCGTTTATAGCAATTTTTATATTTAATATTTAAAAATTTAAATTTGTGACGCCCCCGAGGCATTTGATAGCTAAAATAGGAAATTTGAAGTTTGAGAGAGATTTGCGAATTTGCCCGGATGGTCGTTATTTTTGCATGTAGAAATTTTTGATTTTGTAAAAAGTGAAAAGAAATGTAAAAATAAATGGTTAAGAAGATTTGAGTATTATTTTCTTTGTAGCAAAAAGAAAGTAAATTTGGATATTAAAATAGAATATCATTTGATTTTTAACAAGTAAAATTTTATTAACGTTGCAAGGCCACGCGATAAGCCCCGGGTGAGTGATAAAACAAATTAAATCCACGATAAAATTAAAAATTTATTTTTTTGATTGTGCTAGGTGGTTCAAATGTTAGTGGACAATTTCACCCTTTTTGGATTATTTTTGATTTTTTAAGAAAACTTAATTTTGAATTTTCTACGTCATCCATTATTTTGAGAAAAATGAAATTGTTGGGCTAGATTTATCTACTCCAATATATCAATACTATGCTTAATTTTATCATGTCTACATGACCGCTTTCCTTCTCCGTTGAGATATTCCAGTGTGCGTATTTCTCCTGATAATGAAGCTGTTTTAATTTTTCCATTATTCTAATTTTTCTTTAGTGTTTTCGTTTTATTGTAGTTTTTGTAATTGCACATTTTGGTACAGTTATCTACTTTTTAATGGGCATTCATATCTTTTCTGGGTCTTCCTTTCTTGTTGATCTTTCTAACCCTATAAGCCCTTCTTCAATAAATTGCTTTAGTATCTGGGACGTTTATTCTTTGGCTTGAAATTTAACTATTTACATTTCTTATTATTAATTACAGTTAATTATTCAAGGAAAATTGGATAAGCCTATTTAATTCTTTATTTTGTGTATCAAGACCATATTTTCCGATCTATTCATAGTGATAATATGTAAAAACCTTCACAATTCAAGCTTCAATGTGAATTGCAAGCCTGAAACATTTTTTAGCTTAGAACATAACATTCAAAAAGATAAACCACAAAACTTTACCGCATAATCACGATTTAGGCTTTAACCATAATGCACAAGTACAGTAGCAATGATCTGAATTCATAAAAATTAAAATCATTAAATTTTTGAAAATTAAACAAAAAATTACAATAGAGAACATAATTATATTGATAACATATTCAAATATCCTCTAAAATATTTTTTCCAGTGTAGTTTCAATTGAAACTTAAAAATTGACGTTCTCACTCCACCAAAAACCCTACACCAAATTTGATTTCCAATATTCCATTAGTTTAGAGTTAATCGGGGAATATACTATAAAAAATAAAAAATTCTTTTAAAGCGTAGAAAATTGCAAAATCTAAAAATAGTAACCATTTTATAGGAAGCTAATGTGTTGATAAATAATGAAACTGTGCAATTTTTTGGAAAGCTTCTAGTGACCTAAATTTCACCTGACAATGGTTGGAAGTAGCCGAAACCAGTCACAAATTATGCAATTTAAAAAAAGTGCAAACTGTTAATTTATTTCATTTTCAGATTTCTTTTTCGATAAGTCAAAGGGTTTGTGGAAATCTCTTGATCGTACAAATACAAGTATGCAGCACATGAACAAACGATTAAGGAAATAGCCACTGATTGTAACAAAATTGGACCCATTAATCACAGCCATGGTTATTACTTTACGAAGTAATTTAAAAGTTTTGAAAATAGAATCTTTTGTATTGTAAATAAATTAATACTTTCATGTCTGAAATAGTCAAACTGAAATTGAAAACTGAAACCGCATGCAGTGTAATTTACTTTAAACGTATTTGAACATTTTTTGATGTTCTCAAACGGAACTACTTACAGTTTGAGATTCCCATTACAAGCAACTCACATCAATCAAAAATTACTTTTTGAATCGCATATTTCGTATTCAAGTTATTTAAATGACTGTGCTTTTTACAAATATGCCTAGTTTAGAATTCTTTTGTTAACATTTTGAAGTAAATGCTTTGGCATATGTTCAACATTTCTTTATAATGCAATATATTTTGCGCCGGCGTAAAAGTATCCTCCTTACCTGTCGTATATCATGCAATTGACGTTGTTCAGACGTCGGCGTCGAGCTAAAATTCAGTAGTTCAGTTTCGGCTGCGGTAAGGGCTGAAAGCTTTGCCAATATTTTCCTCTAGCGAGAAAATAGCGTAATATGTTTCACCAATTCCGTAATCGTTCCACTCAGACAATTTAAATAAAAACAAAATTACCATAATCTCAGTACAATAATTGTGTAAATTAAATGGTAGTTTTCCGAAAGTTGTGATTAAAATTTTTTTTTGGAAATTTAATCTTGCGTAAGTATTACATGATACAATCTTGTTAGTTGTTAGAAGAGATAGCCCGAACAAAAACTTTCACAAAAATAAATAAATTATAGCTTCCAACATATGAAAGGAGATTTTGCGATTTTATTTACGAGTGAATTTTTCACCTTTCTTTACGGATTTGCATCATTAAAAATTTTTATGGTTATATATACTCCGTTTCCAGCTCGTGAATGAATCTCAACAAATCCTGGCAATTACTTTGATTTATAAAGTTATGGCCAGACTTATATTTACGTCTTATTAGGAAAATTTGGTAGAAAATTTATTTACACCCAATTTGTTTCCAAATTTATGTTATGTGATTTTCCATGTTCATTCCAACCGGGTTTACGTGTGGTAACTACACCCCGAAATATTTTTAAGTGGATAATCAAATTAATAAATCAATTTATTTTTGCGTTTTCTCTAAAATTTATTTCGTGCTGCCTTGGTTAGTGAAGTTGATTAGCAAACAATGTAATTAAAAGTAAATATCTGCTAAAATTAAGAACCCCTAAATTGGTGTTTACAATTTAATAGTACTAAAATAATGTAGGGTTCAGTAATTTTTGAAGCTTAATTCCAACGTTTCATTTTGAAATTAATAAGAGTTTCAAAAAACTCTACAAGTGGTTCAGCGTGAATGCTTACTCCAATTTTGATTCCATTTTTTTATTTTTATTAATCTCTTTTCACTTGCGAGTTGTCGAAAAGGTGACGTTTCCGCGCGTTTGATTTGTCGTTTGGAAATACATTTTCAATTTCCGGTTTATTACCTTTAGAAAATTGTTAATTTTTTTGCTAGGTGTTCAACTCTTGTGATTTTATCGCAAGTTTCCTGTTCCTTTGACGACGTGTCGAGTGCATTGATTACACGCTTGATGCACTTTGGCCCCATACTACAGAACGTACAAATCGATTTATCGCTTCTTAACTTTTTCTTCCGATTTATTCTTCTACTTGAAATCACACTCGGTATTAGTAAGTCGTTATTTAAATGAAAAATTAAGTACGGTTCCAACCAACTTGATTTATCTCTTACAGTTGATAAGGTACAGCTAAATACTATTTAACCCTGCTAAGTCCACTTCTCTTAACAAAACCCATATCACTCATTGGTCATTAGAGAAAGCGCGACGTGTGGGAACTAACATTGTTCAACATCCGAATCAAAAATTGGATAATGTTTCAAATTTACTCCAGTAATTATTAGGCTACTGTAAATAACAAGTTAATTATTTGTGGAATCCCGGATTAAAACATCAATACGGTATTGAGAAATTATATTATTTAACTCCAATTTTAACCACAATTTGCTACTGTTGTGCTTTTGGAATGCAGACTGCCAATAAAACTTAATTAAAATTTAATTTTATATAAGCTTTTTATATTTTATAATTACATAGTACGTAAGTTACACGTTGTTCCAACCTTCAATTTAAACGTCAAAACTGACGTTAATGCGACGTAGATTAATTTTGTCCAATTACAACATTAAAGTTTGAGAAAATACATTTACAATTATTAGAAACTGAATATTCACTCAAGGAAAAAATAGTAAGCTTATTCTGTTGGCGAATATATTCAATGTTTTGAATACCTACCGAGAAATGTTAATATTTAGTAAATAAACTTGTGTATATTATTACTAAAATGTAAATTCATCTAGTTTATATACTATGGAAACTATTCGAAATTCAATAGATGTACCTACTACAGATTTTATTTCGAATTACTAATAAATCGTTCATTAGTTTTGAGAAACTTGATCGATCACTTTTCAAGATAAACATTGTGGAAAAACTTTAAACTGCACTAATTACTACAAACAGAATTGAAAACTTGAACATGAAGTTTCCAGAGTTTCCAATACGGATATGAAATTAAAAATTGAAAAGCCAAGTTTTACCTTTTATAAAGTAATTTTTTTTGCATCGTGCAATTAAAGTTACATCGATCTTGAAATTAAGGTTGTTACTTTGTTTAAAACAATCTCTCTCTGTATGTTCAATATTAATGGCAATAAAGCCATTTGGGATTTTGAGTTATAAATCACTTCATTGACGTGAGCAGTGTAACATTGCTTTGGTAGATAACAAAGCCGTTTTAGTTTCTAGATTTTCAGACAGTGATTTTCGAAATACTTGTTGTTTTTTAATAATCCAAAATTTAACTTGAAATTTGATAATATTTTTGAATTCAAAATAAAGCACAGTTAGTTTTTGAGTTAATTTTTGTATTGGTTTCGTTTTATCTGATTTTTCTGACTTGCCATTATATATTTTCATTATTAAAGGTTGAAAGATTATTATCAATCATTGATTCAATTCTGTCGCACGGTTTACAATCTGGTAAACAATTATCAGGGGATCGATTCTTTAATTCTACTTTGTGGATGTAATTTCATACAAAATGTTAGGTTTTTTTATGTTAATATCCTTATGCGAGTACAATGTACTTAAAAATTAATCACATTCCCAAAAAAATGTTGTTAGTAATAATAGACCTCAAAAGTCTCAAAATATTGGATATTTTATTTTGTTGCTATTTTTTTGCTCTCAAATATCGCGTTGTAACCCTTTGGGAGTCAAATAAATGGCAAAGTTCTGACAAATAATTCATAACGAGAAGTAAAAGATTTATTGCAACAATATTACTTATGCAAATTGCAGAAGAGTGATGTGCTCAAAGCTATTATATACACAAAAGCTGAGTTTGTTATGATTTTTTATTGCTCAATTTTTCTTTGTTATTGCTAAAAGTAATTTATTATAGATATCAATTTATATTTTAACCTAAAGGTTGTAGTTTGATATTCTTTTCAAAGTTATCACTTCATCTGCAAAACTTTCAACAACTTCCTTTGTTACTAGATACTTTTAATAAATAGTAAAAAGTATCCAGGTTTTATTTTAAATTCTTTTTAACATTGCATTTTATGACATCTATGCATTTCAAGTCGCATCAGGTGCAATCCTAAGGAATAAATGCAAAGTCGTATACTTTCGTACTGCAAAAATTGTTTATTATTTTTATTAATATTAGCTCGTGGATCACTTGCTCCGTACACATGCACTTGTAAGCTCGAGCTGACTCAGATCGAGCTTGTTAGTCCATTCATGTATACGACCGACCCGAGTTAGAGCGAGTTAAAACGTGGGCTAAAGCGATCTTAAATTGAATGTAGTCACATAGTTCTAACCAAGGACAGTTTGACCTTGGTTCGACTAACCAGGGTTGGCAACACTGCTTTCACTTCAAACTAACCAAATGCATGTATACCCCCGCACCGTGAATTTAAAACAGAGCTTACTTAGATCGATCTAACGTTAAGCTCGAACTAACGCATGCAAATATATGGGACAACTAAGTCAGTCGCGCCACTAGAAAAGAAAGTACCAATAATTTGAAAACACAGAAAATTTGTTAACAAGAAAATTTATTGACAATTGATTTTTGTTTTTGTGGTTCTCACTTTTAAAATCATCTAAACATATTTTCATCTTCTTTTTGTTTTATAACTTTTACTTTGGCAAAGTGCTCGACGCCAAAAAAATGATATCAATGGGGGCGACACCATACCCAGTGGTGACTCTGAATTGGGTATTTGAATGAGCAAAAAATGAAGAATAGCATAGGTATACACGATACTAAATATATTTTATTAATTAAAATAGTTACAGGAGCTCCGTAACTAGAGCATGGCAAGGATGGCGCAAAATTATGCCAGGGGGCTATACATTAGAAAATAGAAAAAGCACTTAAAAAATAAGATAAAGTCAAGTACCATGTAGCTTATGTTCCTCTCACCTAGATAATACTTCTAACAGTAAGCAACCCAAAAGGCGGGGGGGGGTCTAAGGTTTTGGAATACCCCCCCAGTAATAAGTAAGCAAAATCAGGTTTTCTCGAGAACTAAATGATGATGATGATCAATTATGAAACGTTATCTTATTACTTTCTTGTATCTGGGGGGTATTCCATACCCCCCAGACCCCCCGGTCGGATTCTGACAATCAGACAAAAACTACAAAAGAAAAAGAAGAAAAGGAAGAAGAAGAAAACATGAGTAATTTATGATTAAAAGGCTCATAATAATTTATAAATTAATAAAAGTAGTTTAAAATGAAATTTGAATTTCATAAAAACGTGTTATAGTTGACCTTAAACAAAATAAACGGAAATTTATAGTTGAGAAGAGGTCTAAGAAATGATCTACAAAGTAGATATTTAATTTATACTTCTTACAGAATTTATAACACAACAGTAATAAATATAGTCAGGACCGTCATCAGGATTCAAAGTCCATTGAAATAATTAGCAAACAAATTATAAAATCAAAAGACACCTTATCGGATTACATGTTTCAATCTAATCCACGATTCTACTCGTGAAACTGATATCATCAGATCCGCACTGGTTTTATGAAGATATAAGTTACTTACCAATTTTTCAAAAAAAAATTTTTATGAAATTCAAATTTCATTTTAAACTACTTTTATTAATTTCCACGAGGTGGGCAAAAACAGCAGGTTAAATAACCCTAAACTTAAAAAAAGGGTACCTGCAATTTCTAACAGATTTATTATCACAAAAGTAGTTGTACAGTCAAGACCAAAAGGATCCAAGTTTTTTTTGAAAAATTGGTAAGTAACTTATATCTTCATAAAACCAGTGCGGATCTGATGATATCAGTTTCACGAGTAGAATCGTGGATTAGATTGAAACATGTAATCCGATAAGGTGTCTTTTGATTTTATAATTTGTTTGCTAATTATTTCAATGGACTTTGAATCCTGATGACGGTCCTGACTATATTTATTACTGTTGTGTTATAAATTCTGTAAGAAGTATAAATTAAATATCTACTTTGTAGATCATTTCTTAGACCTCTTCTCAACTATAAATTTCCGTTTAATTTATAAATTATTGCAAGTTCTTTTTAGAAAACTTGAGGATCTTTTATTTGGCAGTTATTTTAAAAAGAGCAGCGTTATGTAACCCTGACTGCAAATTAAAAAATTTCCAATATACAGAATAATAGTAAATGACCCAAAAAGTAATATAGTGAGCTGTAAAAATAAAGTAAGCTCCGCCTATCTTAACCGAACGGGAATTTAGAAAAACCGGAAACCCTGCTTACAGTACAATTATTAAAAATATACCCCTTAGGCCACCAAATAACCTAAACGTGTAGAATTTTAATTATTAGATCAATCTCTTTTTTTTACCATTATTAATTAAAAAAAATATATATCGGTTTCTAACACTAACCTAAGCTTGACCTGTAGATTTCTTTTGTTTTTTGCCAACTTTAAGCCAAAGATACCTCTAACCCCATATCCTTGCGAACGGAGCGCACCGGGAACAAAACTTGCCTAATCTTTTTTGTCGTAAAAATGATCTAGATGTTAGGAAAATATTTAATAAATTAGCCAAAAGCAGCACCAGTTCCGCACGCAACTAATTGGAGTGTTGATTCGTAAAAGGCACGAGCAACTTTCAAATAAATTTAAATGTAAGTAAGTGGCAGATGTTGGCCGCCCCAGAAAATACGCAGTGTCAAGCGCGGTGAAAAACTTTAGAATAAAGAATATGGGTAATGCGCAAAATCCAGAGGGCTAAGGCAGGTAGTATACTTCAGAAAAAGTATTTTTATAATACCTACTCGGGGCGACTTCTTGAGTAGAATTGGTTAGCGGTGAGGCATTGTAACATCTCACTATTGACCGTGCATTATTTGCCACGCCCGGCCTAAAGCCCAACTGAATGAGGTCAATATGGTCGCTTTTCGTACAGAAATTCTAAACTTTAAAGTTGATTATTAACTAAATCTATCGATATTGTTGATTCTTCCGCTATTTAATGGCTTAATTGTAATGTAATCTATAAAAATTTTTTTAGTTTTCTTTAATAAATATAATATATTTGAGTCTAGGTTACGTAACTAGGACCTCAAAAAATAATAGGTTAAGTTATTTGATAATAATATTATAGTAAGGTTTTTTGGTGATATCAAAAAAAATTGGTTGAAGAGAGATTAACAAAAGCAACTTTTACGTTATCTTAGTTATATAAATCGCACATTCGTTTTCGTCATGTATTCCCCTGAAAAAAAATAACATAATGAACCCATTCAGCATAATTTTTCATTTTAACATCAATTGGGTATAACTCATTGCACTAGAGAGGCGAGCTAAGTAAACGGGCTAAGGACCGTTCGCTAGGCTAGAAGACCTAGGTTCGATCCCCAACCCGGCTACAAAAATTTATCCAACTTCATTAAGACCCTCTTCTCTCGGAAGGCAATGGCAAACCACCGAGAGTAATCTGCCATGAAAAGCCTTAGTTAAAGGCTCACCACACCTTATTTGTAGGGTAAAAGGACTGAACAAGACAAGAACATTGCACTATCCACATATTCTATCATAATATTTATTATTTTTAATTTTTGTTACGATCCCAGACGTAGAAGACTGATATATTTTGCTCTAATTAAAAATTTTGTATATTTTTCTTTTGCTTTTTAGTTTCTTGTTATCAGATGCCATATCATCTGTTAATAAACAATGCAAAAAAAGCAAATTGCTGGTTTCTGATTTCAAGTTCTGAAATTTTTCTTATGGTACTAAATGCAACATAAAAGAAACCAGACAATTGGCATAAATTTTTGGATATTATTTGTTTTGTGTTTACAACTGACTTGTACAAATAGATTTATCAATTAGGTTAATAACAAGAATCTCGTTAATCCATTCATACTCGTCAAAACAATAAACAACTCCGTTAATAATTTAATTTGGCTAAAATACAATTAAGAAACTGTATTTATTTTCTGTCTCTCTATCGGCGAATACCTCATTAATCTCGTGTAAATTAAAATGTTCGAATTAAAATCAACCGAAATTGTACCTACTCATTATTTTATAAGAAATTAAGGGGTAGTTACTTTTCCCCTAAACGAAAACCGTAGTTGTAATTATGTTAAGAAGAGAAAATGTAATTTAAAATGGAAAAGAACAGACCATTGTTTAAATATTACTAAACAGAATATTATTTTAAACTTTATAAAATATTATAAACGTTGAAACTTAGTAAATAAATAATAAAATAACATTTGCTTTTATCTTATAATAAATACGAAAATATGTACTTTATTGCTTTTTATCACTGAGAAATGAATTATGCATCGAATGTATGAAATTATGAAAAAAAAGCTATGTATGTTTTTGTAATATTTTGGAAAGTTTGGGTACGTACACTGAAAAAATATATAAACTAATTTAGCACATCAATGTAATGATATACGAACATAGTCAATTATTGACATAGTTACTGTCCTATGCTTTTAACATTGTGACATTGAGAAGAATTAATTTTGTATTCAAGCACTAAATTATTCATGTAGCAACTACATACACTAATAAGTTTTAAAGTTGTTGTACTTGTACTTAATTTGCCATACAGCATCAATCTAATGTTTGATATATGAATTTCACCCACCTATTAAAATGTTTTACAAAATTTTGTGTAATTATGATGCATTACACACTTGTTAAAAGCAATTTTCAGTATTCTAATTTATTGTAGCGCTGTATGACGTCAGATATTTCTTTTATACAAATTTTGTTAAAGTTTTATCCTCATCTAGTAAATAGAGTTAAGTCAATTTTTGGGGTTGTATACCACCTTAAGTAAATATTTAATTTTGTCAGTTGTTACCAAGAACTACACACTAATACGAGTAGGTACGTAGTGTATAAATGTCAGATAACATGAAACTAAATGTCAATATTATCAAACATTATTTTACATCTAATGATCAAATATTAAATTTGTAAATGTGAGAATACGCAGAACGAATATAATTGGGTACTTGTAGGTACATTTGCCTGTGTTTGTACACGCTGAACCATATTGACCATGTATCATTCTTGCCACGTCAGAAGAGTTTGCCTACTTTATTTTCTTAGCATAAATTTCTCTAACCAGTTCCATCCGGAAAACACAAATTTTTTTAATTAGGGTATCATAAAATCGTACCTGTTTCGCTTTTTGTACTAAATTTTTAACATGCCAAGTGACATTGATA
This sequence comes from Rhagonycha fulva, assembly GCA_905340355.1. Lineage (NCBI taxonomy): Eukaryota > Metazoa > Arthropoda > Insecta > Coleoptera > Cantharidae > Rhagonycha > Rhagonycha fulva. The sequence goes on from HG996556.1 coordinate 47,334,329, forward strand.
TGTTAGGGTTTCAATTGTGTTATTTGGAAAAGTTGTAATTACTTCCATGCTAATAAGTGAAACAAACTTCTCATTTTCGATCGCGTTGAAATAAAAACGAATAACTCAGGCTAACGAACCATTATGATGATAAACTCGACAAATATATTCAAATTATAATAAAAGTTGATACCTATTTGATAGCGTATTATTATAGTATAAGTTTCCACAACGATATTTTGTTGAAAAAGGTGCCCCAACAAAAACTTTTGTATACTATCATCTAGTAACTATCGTGAAAGTTATAATATACTTCAAACTACTCTATGATGTGTTTAGGTGTAATTGTCATACAGTATATATAATATTTTAATACAATTCCGCATATCATGATGGTATTAAGCACATAATAATGTAATTGAATAAACTAAAGCGTGAAAATCTAAAATAAAATGAACTCTTTTAAAATTTGCTGAATTTTTATCTCGTCGTTTTGCATTAAGTGTTAAATATTTAAAATTGTATCAAGCGGAAGTATAGCAAATGGGATATCGTTGAAAAGACCATTTTGAGGCAAATGACGTGCAAGAAAAATATAGTTTAAGATATTGAAATAATAAATTTAAAGTACCACTGAATATTTTGATTTTGAGTAGTTTAAAGTTTTCTATTCTGAAAGGTCGCTGATACCACATCCTATTATTTTCTTTTCATATACCTATATAATTTCGTTTTGAAATTGTTTTACTAGTACGGAATAGCACGGCTTTGTTAGTAAAAAATTCACTGTTACTTATTGATAAGCTAGATGCAGCATGCAAGTCTAACCAATTTGAAATCATGTTTATTTTTAGGGCACTGGCCCCTCTACTGTTTAGGCTGGTTATTTAGTGGAGTCTGCTTTATCCAGTTGTTATTACACTATAGCAATCAATATCCAATTTTTTTTTTATTAATTATTTACTTACAGTTACATTACTGAGTTGCGTTCCTCTAAAAGCTACTGTACGCAGATGGCTGAACGTTACGCAACAAATTAAAGTTTTCCAATTAAATAATAATGGCAGAAATAATATTGAAATCGTATCGAGCTTGTCGAACCACCTGAGATAATAGGCTATGCAAATCATTAGCAATTGTAATTAAATTTAATCCCATTTTATCTAATTATATTGGAATCACTTTATTATTACTACTATTACTAATTTTACTATTCATATTTTTTTGCAACCAATTGTGTAATTTAATAATTTATTAATTTCAATTTTTGCTAAAAATATTTTATATGGCTTTTTTTCCATTCATTAAGCTGGTTTTGGTTTACAAAATATAATCTATATTTATTTAGTTTAGAGGAAATACTTCGTTTCTCATTTATAAAAGCAAGTAATTGGTTTAAGTTTATGCTTTTTGAAGCGGTTAAAATTTGCTTTTAACCTACCAAGTGCTAGCATTAATAACATCGAGGTAAATAATTCAATAGGCAATATTATTGTAACACGAATTTATACTCTCATCAAATTATAAATTCAATTTATTTCTTGACGTTAAAAATGTTGACGTACCCAAAGGGCCTTCTCGTTAAAAAAGTTAGTTTAGCTTGGCATCCGGTTCATGGCTTCGATGTTTGTTTGTCGCTTATTTCCTTCTTATTTAAGGGGGAGGGGGGGGGTTAAAACCACCAATTTCGGTGATTTAAATTCGAAAAACGACTTATTAAAAAATTGTTTTGTTAAATTCGGAAAAAGCACAGATGTGAATATTTTTTTAACATTCAACAATTTTGAAAGTTGACTTTGCTTCGAATTTAGATTTGGTAGAGTTTGATTTGAGGTTTAAGCAAAACTAGCAAATTTTCTGGGAAAATTAATAATAATTTGGTGATTTGTTTGAAGAATAACCAAAATGAACACTTCTACACTCTGAAAACCGCCAATTAACAATTTGAATTTTCTAGTCATTTTAGCGGTTTTTAGTAATAATGTCATATTAGTATCTAATATTTATAAATTTTCAGTGATAATCTAATAAATTAATTGTAATTTTTCTTAGGTAACATAAAAGTTTTTTTTATTGAATAACGAAAATTTTTCTGAAATTGTGAAAAATGCAGTTTAAAAATTAAGTTTTTCCATAACTTTAGATTATATTTTGGGTTACAAAATCACACAATTTAGAGTAAATTGCAGACTTTTATAAAAAATCAATAATAATTTTCTAATTTTCTTGAGATTTAAACCAAAAGTAACACTTTCACTTTCTGAAAATCACCCTATCAGCAATAAAAATTTTTCTGTTTTTTTCCTAATTATTCCATTCTTCTTTATAACCTTAGATGATTTTTTGAGTTATCGTTATAATCAAGATGAACACTTTCACACCTGAAATCCACCCTATACATTAACAATTAAAATTTTTGAGTTATTTCTTCTGTTTTTACTAACGCCATATTAGTAATTCTACAAACTTTTAGCTTTTTTCAACAAAATATAATTTTTGAATTAAAAAATTTGGGTTAAATCGCAGTGATAAAAATTAATTTTTTCGTAACTTTAGATCATCGTTTGAGTTATGAAAACTAAAATTTTAGAGTAAATTAAGAAGTTTTTGAAAAAATTAACATTAATAATTAAGCAGATTTCTTTGAAAATTATTAAACATGAACACTCCCACCCGCTGAAATCCATCCTGTTAACAATTAAATATTTTTTGTTATTTTTTTGTTTTTAGTAACGTCATATTAGTAATTCTACAAACTTTACAGCTTTATTCAACAAAATAAAATTTTTGAATTAAAAATTTCAATAAAAATTAAAATTAATTGCAATCTTTCTTAAGATTTATTTGAAAATTATTCAAAACAAGCACTTCCACTTGCTGAAAACCACCCACTTAATAATTAGAATTTTTTTATTATTTTTGCTGTTTTTAAGTATGCTATATTAGCATTTCTACAAAATTTCAGCTTTTTTCAACAAAATAAAAATTTTGATTACAAAGTTCAATAAAAATCTAAATTAATTGCAATTTTTCCTAAATTTGAGTCAAACTTCAGTGTCAAAAATAAATTTTTCAGTAACTTTAGATCCTCTTTCGAGTTATAAAAACAAAAATTTTTGAGTAAATTAAGAAGTTTTTGAGAAAATGAACAATAACGTGCAGATTTCATTTGAAAATTATTGAAAATGAACACTGCCACCTGCTGAAAACCACCCTATTAACAATTAGAATTTTTTTTGTAATTTTTTTTGTATTTAGTAACGTGTTATATTAATAATTTTACAAATTTTCAGTTTTTTTCAATAAAATATAATTTTTGAATTAAAAATTTCAGTAAAAATCAGAGTTACTTAATTGCAATCTTTCGTTTTAGGTCAAAGCCAAGTTTTAAAAATAAATTTCTCTGTAACTTTAGATCACCTAAATTACCCCAACAAAAAATTCAGTGTAAATTAAGAATTCTTTGAGCAAATTTACTACGATTTGCTGATTTTTTTTGCAAATTATTCAAAATGAATACTCTCAATCGCTGAAAACCACCCTAATAACAATTAGAATTTCTTAATTATTTTTTGTTTTTAGTTATGCTATATTAGTGTTTTTTCAAATTTTCAGCTTCTTTCAACAAAATAAAAATTTTGATTTAAAAATTTCAATAAAAACAAAAATTTACTTCAATTTTTCTTAAATTTGGGTTAAATCCCAATGTTTAAAATAAATTTTTCCGTAAGTTTGGATCATCTTTTGAGTTATAATAAAAATATCAGAGTAAATTAAGAAGATTTTGGAAAAATTGACAAATAATTTGATGACTTATGTGAAAATCATTCAAAACGAACACTCCCACTTGCTGAAAACTACCCAATCAATAATTAAAATTTTTTTATTATTTTTTCTGTTTTTAATTATGCCAAATTAGCATTTCTACAAAATTTCAGCTTCTTTCAACCAAATAAAAATTTTGATTAAAAATTTTAATAAAAATCAAAATTAATTGCAATTTTTTTAAATTTTGAGTCAAATCTCAGTGTTAAAAATAAATTTTTCAGTAACTTAAAATAAAAATTTCAAAGTAAATTAAAAAGTATTTGAGAAAATTAATAATAATATGGTGATTTCTTTGCAGATTATTGAAAATGAACACTCCCACCTGCTGAAAACCACCCTATTAAGAATTATAATTTTTTTGTTATTTTTTCTGTTTTTAGAAACTTTATATTAGTATTTTTACAAACTTTCAGCTTTTTTCAACAAAATAAAAATTTTGATTAGTTTCAACCAAAATCAATCGCAATCGTTCTTAAGTTTGGGTCAAATCCTAATGCTAAAAATTTTCTTTTGTAATTTTAGATCATTTTTTGAGTTAAGAAACAAAAATTTCGTTTTTGAGAAAATTAACAATAATTTTCTGATTTATTTGAATTTATTCATTTGAAATTAACATTTGCATCCCCTGAAAACCACTCTACTAACAATTTTAGAATTTTTTTGTCATTTTTTCTGCTTTTAGTAGCTTTAAATTAGTAACTTTACTAACTTTCAACTTTTTTCAACAAATAATTATTTTTGATTTTAAAAATTTTAATGAAAATCAGAGTTAATTGCAATCTTTCTTAAATTTAGGTGAAATACCAGTATTAAAAATAAATTTTTCCGTAACTTTAGATCATTTTCTGAGTAATAAAAACAAAAATTTTAGAATAAATTAACTAGTTTTTTAGAAAATTAACAATAATTTGCTGATTTACTTGAAATTTATTCAAATTGAACACTTGCATCCCCTCAAAACCACCCAATTAACAATTAAAATTTTTTCGTTATTTTTTTGGTTTTCAGTAACGCCATATTAGTAATTCCACAAACTTTCAACAAAGCTTTTTTTAACAAAATATAATTTTTGATTTAAAAATTTCAATAAAAATCATAATAACTTAATCTTTTTTAAAATTAGATCTAATCCAAGTTTTAAAAATAAAGTTTTGCGTAACTTTAGATAATCTTTTGAGTTACAAAAACAAAAAATTTAGAGTACCTATATTAAAAACTTTTTAAGAAAATTAACTGTTAATTGCTGAGTTTTTTGAAAATTATTCAAAATGAACACTCCCACCCGCTGAAAACTTCTCTATTAACAATTAAAATTTTGTTGTTATTTTTTCTGTTTTTAGTAACGTTATTAGTATTTCTATGAAATTTCAGTTTTTTTAACAAAATGTAATTTTTGTTTAAAAATTTCAGTAAAACTCAAAATTTCTTAAATTTGAGTCAAACCCTAGTTTTAAAATTGAATTTTTCCGTAATTTTATGATTATTTTTTACATTACCAAAACAAAAAATTCAGAGTAAATAGAAAACTTTTTGATAAATTATCAATAATTTGTAGATTTTTTTTAATATCATCCAAAATGAACAACTCCACCCCCTGAAAATCACTCTGTTAACAATTAGAATTTTTTGATTATTTTTTCTGTTTTTAATAATGGCATATTAATAGTTCTACAAAATTTTAGCTTCTTTCAACAAAATATAATTTTTGATTTAAAAATCTCAATAAAATGTAAAATTAATTGCAATTTTTCTTAAATTTGGTAGATTTAAATGATCTTTTGAGTTACAAAAACAGAAAATTCAATGTAAATTAAAAACTTATTTATGAAAAAATTAACAATAATTTATCAATTTCTTTAAAAATTTACTAAAAGAAACACTTCTATTCGCTGAAAACCACGCTATTATCAATTTAAATTTTTTCGTTTCCTTTGCTTTTTTTAGTAGTAAAATCTTAGTATAATTAAAAATTTTCAGCATATTTAAAAAATATATTATATTTTTATTTTGAAATTCTGATAAAACGGTCAATAAAACTTAATCCAATTTAAATTTTCCGTATCTTATCCTTATTCGGTCCTTTCGAGTAACAAAAACAAAAAGATTTTCATAATTTGCAAATTTTTTGAAAAAAGTAAATTACTAGTTTGTTAATTGTCCAAAATGGACACTTCAACTACCAAAAACTTATCCCATTTGGCAATTAGAGTATTTTCTGTTTTTACAGTTTTTAATAGTGCATTTGTAGTATAATTAAGAATTTTTTGCATATTAAACAAAATTTAATTTAAATTTGTGTTGTACATTTAGCTTAAATGAAGCTTTTGTTCAAAACAAAATGTGATAGTACATAAATACTTGGTCATTTTCTTTTTATAAAAAATGGTTTGAAAATTACAGACAATAATTTATTATTGTATTGGCGATATTTTTTAATAGTGGATTCATTCAAGAAAAGTTATAGGTTTTCCTATATTTTTCGACAAATTTCGACCTCGAATTTAGCGTTTTAAATTAAAATCGTCAATTTAAATATAAACAAAATATAAGATCACTACGCTACACTACAAATGGTGAAATCGAAAATTTTTGTTTGGGAAAGGTGACATGAACTGCCGAGTATCACAAAATTGAATGATGACTAGTCACTGGGTCATTTTCGAATTTTCGAGCGGCAAATGTCATGTTCTGAATTGATGATAAGAGTGGGAGACAGAAAAGTAATTGTTTATATAAATTTGTAAAATATGAAGCCTCGTGATACCAAAAGCGTATTAAATGTCGAGTTTAAAATTTTCTTCTGTAATTTCTCTAAAATTTTTATTAGCATGAAGTATTCAAACCCTTTTCATGAAATTGTGTTACACTAACAAATCATTTTGAATAATAAATATTGCTTTACAACGATCAAAGTGCATACTAAATTTCCTCATAGTAAATGTACTGCATCACTTCGCAAGTTGATACTTGAAAGAAATAATAGTGTCCTTTTTGTAACAAAGCGATTTATGTTTGTTTGGCTAATTTTAGGCAAGGTGGTATTTTATGAAATTTGTACGTGTTGCACATGTTAATGACGCAAATGCATACAATGCTTGAGCGCATCTTATATTAATTTGACTCATCAACTCATTAGCGTGTTTGCTGCATTTGGGCATACAACATAACGAGGAAATTCGGTTCCTTTGCAGTGGTAAATTGTGTCACCTACTTGCACGCACTGGCACGCTATGTCATTAAATCATATAAATACGCACCGAGGGTGAGGGTCAAGTTCGATAAAATTTTAAATTATTAAATTTGAATTTGCGGAATGTTTAATACTATTTGCATTATTCCAAAACGTTATCAAAATAACGTTAGGTATGTTTTATTAAAGGAACATGCATTGCAGAGATTGTTAGCGTGCTCGGTGTAGATTCATAACAAACATCGCTTGCATATGTGGAAATGTAACACGCTATTTGTGAACTCGACACTTGTCGATTTTTCAACCCCTTTTTAGTGTTTTAAATTTTTTTTTTAGATTAAAATTACAGTGGAATAAAATAGTGATAATTTTATTGTTCGCGTTTGGGTGCACAATTTCCAACGAGTGCGCTTCGAAATGTTATTAAAATCCTTTCGTATTCATATTGGTATGCAAAATCGAATTTACTAACGCTAAATTTAGTAGAACCGTTAACATTAACTATTAAAATATACACGAATTGCATTATATTTTATTTATCGTAAAAGTTGCTTCTCCCATGATGATCGTAGTCCTCGTAGAGGGAGTTACAAATATTTTTATTGTTCCCTATTTTTGGTGCCGTTTCAAATGGAGCTACTTTGCAATAAAAAAGTACTTTTGAAAATAATAATAGATATTTGCAGGGCGATTTATAAAACCCTTGTAGATTTAAGCACTGTCATTAATCCTTGGAGTGAGGCACCAGGTGTTTCACTTAGAGTCCTAACTACTTTATTGTTTATCTTTACGTGAGGTGCAAATACAAAAAGCTCTATTAAGCGATGTTTAAGTTTATTGTTAAAAATTAAACCCGATAAAATTTAATAAAATCCTTGATGCATTTTTAAAACTAATTTAAAAAAATTAATGCGGCAAGTTACACCTCAACCGAATTATTCCAGTGTATTAAGGAAAGCATTGGATTAAAGAACTAATGAAAAACTTAAGCCTCTTACATCATTCACTCTATCTACTACTAGGAATGGTTTAGCTTTAGAACAAGAACCTTTTATTTGATTTGCTTTATCAAATAAAATGGCAACAAACGTTCAAGAGTGCTCTTGCTCTGAGATTACTTAAGATTGTTAACTTTTTAGAAACGAATTAGATTGAAAATGTGCCCCATTTGAAAATTACGTTTTCTTTTTTACCCCGATGCAGGTGCAAAAAACAAACAAACGCAGCGCATATTTAGCATCACCCAATCAAGGTTTTAATCCGTTCAGTATTAGCACTTTTGCAATAAAAAAAGAGTATTAATTATCAGACACGTTTTAAAATAATTTTCAACATTAACCTTTTGTTGAAATTACATTGCGTATTCCGTAGTTAAAATGAGAATCTATAGCTGCTAGAACTAATTTTAATTGCAAATTCATTTTTATAAATTAATTAAAAAAGGTTTTACTTGGCAAGATTTGAATTTGATTTTATTTTCACCCTTTTTGCTTGCGCAAAAGTTTTAAACCCACATAATTTTCCTTTTTTTTCTTGCCGTATCCTGGCAAATTATGTTAATATTGGCAATTAAGTTGCAAAGATTTGTTTTCCCATTTATTCGATTTTCTATTTTCGTGTTCCATCTTATTGTAATTGTTCTAAAAAAGGAAATCGGGAAAAATATGGAAAACAAGCTTCGTACAATAAAATCAAATAAAGTTGAGTAAAATTTATTCGAGTATGAAAACTTTCTTGGGTATGGAGATATTTAAAGGAAATTCCGCTTGATGGAAATTGGTTCAATTCAATTTTATTGTAAATCAAAGATTGGGTAAATGCAGTTCACATGCCTTGTTATATTTACTATCGTCAAACTTGAATTTATTTTTCAGAAAATTTGTTTATAAACCGCAGGTGCAGTCATGCTGTTACGTCGCAGACTTTGAATAATTATTCCAATTTTATTGAAACTGTAAATAGTAATAACCAACAGTAAAAAATTCTATTAGCAAACAGTACAATACAATCGATTAAATTAGTTTATGTGTGACAAACAGAACCAGGAGAAATTCACTTCACGTACTACAATAAAGTACAATTGCGGGGAAGAAAGCTTAAATTAAAGTACGGTTTTATACTACGTATTTTCCATCTGTAGGTGGAAGTGCAAACAAATTATATACTACCTTCCAATAGAACAATATTGCAAACGTCATGTAGACTCCACCTTAAATTATACCGATTACGAAGCACTTCTTTTAACAGCCTGTAATTTTCTATTTAAAATATGATCGAGTCCTTTGTTTTTGTGGGATCTTATAAGTAATTTCGTTGTAATTCATTGTTTTTCTAAATGGATTGGATGATTTTTTTTCCTTTGCGGAAGAATTACACAGAAATAGAAATGTCGCAGGTATTGATTGTAAGCTGCATCTTATTTCTTTTGTACCTCGTACATAATATAATAATTTATTAAATATATCATCCTGACAAGGAATAATAAAAATCTTCTTCAAACCATTAGACTGGTGAAACGAGAGATATTTTACTATGCGTTTATTACAATAATATAAATGTAGAAACAGAAAGAAAGCAGGTTGTCTGCTTCTGGTTGAAGGAGCTGAAAATTAACATGTTAATTAGTGTAACCGCACTAAGAAGGAGGAAAGGTTGTAGCTAAACGCAGGAAACCAGCTTTCTTTCTGCTTCAACCTGTTACATCAAAAACGCTGTATTTTATTAATAAGATCGCCATTAAAACATTACACCAAGCTGTTGAGGCATACGTTACAATGTATTAAAACCTTCCATCAAATTTCTTACAACAAAATTTTGTCTTTCCTGTTACGCGCATATTTCAGTGCATATTGTGTCTTATTTACATAATACACATAACGTAATACTGCACTAAATTCTTTATAAATAAAAAATGCTTGTTCTTGAAAATGAATTTTTTCCAATTTTCTGAAAGTTAATGACGCATATTTTAATTTTTAGCAATGTGTTGAAGGTGTATAAGTTTAGTATGCCGCAAGACGTGTAGGGATATCATCTGGCACCTAAACTTCTAATCTAATTTTCGTGCCCTTGTCGTGATTTGAATTCCACGTTGACCTCCGCTTAAGCACGTTGATTAAAAACGTGGATAGGCACTCGAGGTCTTGTGAGATTCTAAAGTTTAGACAACGTCCTATAATAAATTATGCGGTAAATAGGAAACGAAAGTTCTATTATGTGTTAATTCAAAGTTTTGAGTAAAAACATCACCGTAGAGTCCACGTGCCTGGGTTTGAAAGTTAAACTATTATTAAATATTCAAATGTAAATTAGGTGGATGTCATAGAAAATCTAATTTCATAAACTTTTTTTGTTTGATTTTACAGTGGTCGAGTAATAAAAAGTAAACAATTATTTGGAATAATAGAGTTTAAAGTTGAAAACGTGGAGAACATTTTGAATTCAATTAATTAAAAAACTATTGTTTAACCATCAGATAAACTGGATATTCAAAATCTTCTTGTAAATATAACAACAGAGAATGTCAACCGAAACTAAAAGTATCGATAGCGACACCTGTTAGATATAAGCCAAGTTATGATCAAAAGTGCCAGCATCGACACAAGAAATTCTCAAAGATTCTGACATATTTGAAAGATTTGGGAGAGTACACAGAAAAAAATTGTTTAGGCAAATTTACTTTAACGTTTTAGTAAATATTTTGAAGTACTCTTTACAATAATTTAAGTAATAATATTGTTTGACGAGTATAGTAAATATTACTGTAAGTTTGATGTAATATCATTTTAAGAAATTTTTCTTTGATGATAGTACCTATAGTAAATATTTTATAGTAAAATATTCCACAATTATTTTTCTAAAAATTGCTGTGATTTATTGAAAGTTAGAATACTTCAAAATTTTTATAATATTTGCTTCAAGGTTTTAAAGTAAATTTTACTATGATATTAAGGCACTAATTCACAATTTTATTGTAATTTTTATAGTAAAATTTGCTATAATTTTTGTGCTAAAGTTACGCACTTTATGTACGCCTTGATGTAAAATACTTTAAAAACTTTTATAATTTTTGCTTCAAGATTTTGAAGTAAATTTTACTATGATATTGAGGCACTAACTCACAATTTTATTGTAATTTTTATAGTAAAATTTGCTATAATTTTTGTGCTAAAGTTTATTATACGCCTTGATGTAAAATACTTCAAAACTTTTTTAATTTTTGCTTCACGATTTTGTAGTAAATTTTACTATGATATTGAGGCACTAATTCACAATTTTACTCTAATTTTTATAGAAAAATTTGCTATAATTTTGGTACTAAAGTTTATTATACGTCTTGGTGTAAAATACTTCAAAACTTTTATAATTTTTGCTTCAAGATTTTGTAGTAAATTTTACTATGATATTGAGGCACTAATTCACAATTTTATTGTAATTTTTATAGTAAAATTTGCTATAATTTTTGTACTAAAGTTTATTATACGCCTTGGTGTAAAATACTTCAAATTTTTTATAATTTTTGCTTCAAGATTTTGAAGTAAATTTTATTATGATATTGAGGCACTAATTCACAATTTTATTGTAATTTTTATAGTAAAATTTGCTATAATTTTTGTACTAAAGTTTATTATACACCTTAGTGTAAAATACTTCAAAACTTTTATAATTTTTGCTTCAAAATTTTGAAGTAAATTTTACTATGATATTGAGGCACTAATTCACAATTTCATCATCATCATCTTCATGCTTTAGACATTGTCCGTTGCGTCACTCTTGGTCTCCCCATCTCTTTCTGGGTCGTCCAACATTTCGTTGGACATTTACAATTTTATTGTAATTTTTATAGTAAAATTTTCTATAATTTTTGTGCTAAAGTTTATTATAACTCTTGGTGTAAAATACTTAAAAACTTTCACAATTTTTGCTACAACATTTTGAAGTAAATTTTACTATGATATTGAGGCACTAATTCACAATTTTATTGTAATTTTTTACAGTAAAATTTTTACTTAAAAATTTATTTTAATTTTTACTACAAAATTTATTTAAATTTTACTTCTTAATTTACTTCAAAGTTTACATCAAAGTTTATTTTACATTTTGCTTTAAAATTTGTTGTAAAATTTGTTTCAACAGTTTACTTCAATATTTACTGTAAATTTTACTTCAAATTGTAGTATAAATCGATATAAATATTTATTTCAAAAATTTTTCTAAAAATTACTTCAAATTGGTGTGAGATCGATTTGAGCTTCAGTTTGAAGTAAAAATTACTTCAAAACACCAAAATTTTTTCTCTGTGTAGGTACTCTAACTAGGTCCACAAATTTAAAAATTTTTTTATTAAAATTATTGTAGTTGAGGGTGTAAATTATAAAAAATATAAACATTAAATTTTGCGGATCATCCAAAATTAGGGCTAAATTAGTCGAAAAACCATAAAAAATAACATAGAAGTATTTTATTGCTTGTTGCCAAAACTCACCTTTAAAGTTACATAATACAACGGGGATATCTAAACCCACAGAATTTGAAAACCAGGATCTTACATGCATTTGCATGGTCTGTTTTTCAATTCTTCTTCCTCAGGTGCTTTATCCGATTCCGAATGTTAGCAATCGTCTTGGCTATAAGCTAAGAAGACTACTAAGAAAATGTTAATGAAACTGAATGAAAATGTAAATCTTCTCTATAGTTCACAGATTAATCTTAGACTTTTTAGATCACAGCACATATCAGAGGCTATCAAGATTAGAACCGCGGTTTCCCGCTTTTTAGTCTACCGTATTTGATTTACGACAGACTGCTAGGCTGTTTTTAACTACTTGAAGTCCGAAATAATTTTAGGTGGTAAACGTTAAGCAAGGATTAGACATTAGATAAGGATTAATAAACTGTGCTCCAAGTATATTTACGTCGAGCGCACGTACCGTCGACAGAATGCGACAAACATGCGCTTCTTACGTGAAAATCAAAACTTTACAGTCAATTATTACCTAAACTTATGGCTATTATTTGGAGTTTATCCTCACCTTAAACGCTTTATTTTACAAAGGAAGCGGTGGCTATTTTGTTAGTGAACGTGAGCATTAAAAAACAATAAAAAAAAATTGATTAGTTTTATTAAGTTAGCTTTTTATTTTCAAGGTTGATTTTATAAAAATTTGATATTATTTGGTGCTGTCTCACGTCGCTTTTTATGCAATTTACTTCTTATCTGACTGCAAACAAAACTTCGAATTTTTAAACAAATTTTTCTTTTAATTTTCAAAGATTTAAAAATTTAAGGTTATGTTTGACAAAGGACACGGCGACCATTTTGTTGGTAAACGCATTGAAAAACGACTTTCTTATTGCTTAGTTTTCTGATTCTGGGTTCTCCTCTTGGCGTAACGTAGCTCGTGGTCTCCGACCTCACACTTCACCTTCCGTGTATTATAGCTTGACCCACGGTTTTATTTACTTTTTTTGTTGTAAAACATAGCTCGGCCTACGGCCTCGCACTGATTATTTTGTAATTTACATTTAAACTTTTATCGACACATATTGTCTAGCATTTTATTATTTCTTTCGATGTGTCTTGGGGAAAAGTGCGAGGCCGGAGACCGAGCTACGTTATGTGATGCAGGTAGTGTGTAATTAAAATGAAATTATATCACCATCATCATAAATTTTTACATTTGTTATGAATATAGCTATTTCTGTTCCGGGATTAACAAATCCGCTTTATGAGGAAATAAAACCTTGTTATTTATTTCCTTGTTTGTTCGATTTCACCACAACGTGTAGATGTCCACTAGAAGGCTGACCTCAGAAATTCTGTGAAGTCAGCAATTTAAACCCAGAATTTCCGCTCTGTAATTTCACGGCTGTGACTAACCTTTTATGGATGGAAAAAGTGCAAGGCCGAAGGCCGAGCTATGTTATTTGATGTAGGTAGTGTGTGATTAAAATAGTTATATAGTCATTAGAAATTTTGGAAATATTTATAATTTATCTACAAAAACAAAGCTCACACATACCTACTAATACTACGAAAGAAAAGTATCTACTTTGAATTATTTGTTACACATGAAATACTCGGCTTCGCCTCGTAAATTTTATTGAGTAAATTTGCCATTTTCAACCTGGCAAGTAATAGACTAATGAAATATCTACCCAAACATCCTTTTTTAATTATTTCGATTCTAAACAAACAAAATTTTAAAAGATTTAATTTTTGATTGCCGGGTCCATGACCTGTTTGGGCACTTTTCAAACAATATATTGTTTACGTGCTACTTATGTTATAGAATAACGTTATCAGTACACACAAACATTTTATTTCCACGAAATACAAAAGGAATTGATATTCCATTGTCAATAGTAAGAACGACAATATCATCCGAGCCCTCTAATATATAATTTTACCCCCGGCGATTGGAAACTGAAAACCATAAAATCGAATATAGTACATCGTAGCCAAGTTTATATATAAAGTATTTCGTAGAACATACACAGTACACCCACAACATAAAACATGCACTGTTATTTTTAGGTCCTTATCGGGCGTAATTAAAAATCTAAACCTGTTGATGAGTTTAAAATTTTGCACTCCAATTTCCAAAAGCACGCAAGGATTATAAATGTTTTTTTTTTAATCTTGAAAAGCCAAGAAAGTTAAAAGCTCGAGATAAGTAACAAATTACCACAGTATAAATAAATTGAAAGTTAACAATTACGCAATTAATTGAAAACCATCTTATATTCTTTCTTTATTGTCTATAGAGACCTAAATCGTACCTAGTAATGTAAAATTTTACGAGGGCAAATTTATCCGGGAAATTGAAAGAGCTTACAATTTCCTAATATTCTTTATTTCCCTGTTCACTTAAATTTAGTTAGTCAGTGCTATTGGTTTCTCTCTATCTACAGCTTGCGAGTTTTCATATTCCAAAGGCGATGTTTAAAATTTATAAATCTCGGTTTTGCTATTTTTGTATCATTTATTCAATTACTCGTTTTATTTTGTCATCTTGGATCGATAGAAGCGCTGAATTTTAAATAAATTGACAACGATTACGTTAATCGTAATCATTACGTGACATTAAAAATTACACTTCCGGTTTTTACAGGATTTTTTTTCTACAGTAAATGTACAGTATGTATTTTTATAGCGCAGGTTGTAGAGGAGGCTCGAATATTAATTAATTATTTTAAGCTCGAAATTAATCGTTCCTTGTTACAATAAACACACAAAACAAAACACACAAACAAAAAATGAAAATTTTACTAGTAAATGAAAATGTTAGGCGTACTGATTAAAACCCCTCGTTAGTATAATAAAGTATAAACCTAGGTTACGTTATTACCCCAGCTGGAAAAGCTGATATTTTCTTTAGAAAATACAAGTTTATTCCCTTCAATTCCTGTAGGTACAATTTGATATGGCAATAGTCGAAATAAGTCTTCACTATTGGAAGGAAGTTTTATTGAAAATCAAAAATAATAAATTTTCCTCGTTTAACCACACGCAAGTCCCCAGATAATCGATAATTGGTTATGTACAGATGAAAATTTCTTCTAAGTGATTAGAAATATTGCAGATGGTTTGATTAGTATGATCAAAGGTAACACTTTAATTAGTTCCAAAATTACGATTAATTATGAATCTACCTAAATAAAACCATCTTAACAATTAGTACGAATAACTGACGCAATTTTGTAGAATTTTACTTTAGTTGGTTGTTCAAATAATTAATGTTATCGCTTTTTATAACACAGCATGAAAATTGTGTGGTTAACAAACCATTCTCAGCGTTAAGCTTCTTTTTTCAACATACCAACCTAATTTAGCTTATTCCCCTGAACAAATAATACCTCGAATTACTCAATTCAACAAACCAACTGTTACAATAAATTAATTCAGGTGAAATTTTGTCATAATTAATATCGCTAAAAAATTCAGAAATTTTACAGTAAATTAATTGATACTTAGGTAAAATTTTAATTAACACATTGGGGAGTTACCCATTGGCAGTTAATGTAGACATCAGTTAATTTTCCCTGACTTGGGATTTTGCCAATAGTAAATCCGACGTTACAAAAAAGTGTGATATCAAAGTAAGGCGACAGACAATTCAGTGCAACTGAAAACTGCACCACTGCATGGTTATCTTGGCTCATTTTCACCCAAATTTATGTTTTTCTCAATCCTTATTGACGTGCATTTGATTATGTTTATTAAATTTTATCCTCGTGTCCCGTTTTACTTCAAGCAACAAAGTTATTTTCCACATCAGTCCCCCACAGCCTCGATTCAGTGTACTCACGATTATTATACAACAATTGGTGTTTTCAGATATTGTGCGGTGCCTGCTCACCCTTAGATATGTAGAACCTATGATGCATAAACTTTGGTTATGAAATACAAAACAGCAGATCCTTTAAGAGTTTATCTTGCTTTTTTGCGGATTACAACCACATTATTAAACCCGACGGTTTAATTTTAAATTTTAGAATTAAAAGTTTGCAAAATCGACCTTTGTGCGAAGAAAGAAGCACTTTAAAGTGAACCCTAAGTCTTGGTTCGATTCCATTGTTAGCGGTAAACCTTAACTTAGAAACTTCATAATATTAAATTTAATTTTAATTATGTCTTTTCTGTTCGAAAATTCAATTTTGACACGAGCAAGATATTTTTTCCTCGAGTCATCTTTTCATCAATTAAGGAGAAACCAGGGTCTGCAAACGACCCTGTATAATAAAATCGAAGCAAACAAAAATATTATATTTTATATAAACGAACGAACAAATTGTTTAGAATTATTTAATTGTTTGGAAATAAATTTCCTTTAACTATGCTACAGATTCATTAAAAGTTTCGACTAAAGTCGATCGAAAAAGAGGGTTCAAATAAATTTAATTTCAAGTTGTGAAGTCTTTCTAGAATAACCTGACAACCTTTGGTGTAGTTTTTCAATGACCATGCTTTTCTCTTACTTGATGATTAATTGTAATTTTTCCTTTTATTGGTCGAACTGAAATAGCAGCGTACTTTTTTAAATTTTCAAAACTTTCCAGGTTTTATTTTTATTTGAAAATAGCGCAATTTATCTAGGTATTTAAATTACATTTTCGTTTTAATCGATTGAATAATTACCGTTGAAAATATATAATTTGCTTAATTATGCCGATTTGATTAAATAATGTTTGGTGGATGTTACAAAGTTGCATCTATTTTAATTAAATAAATTTATCGTTTTGGAACTGATGTTTTTTAGCTAAATTAAGCTGAAAGCCGGACGAAAGAATTAAGTCGCAGTTACTTAAACTAATTTTTTTCCGTTTTTATGACTTCCATACCACCTACGCAGATTTAATTGCTCGAAAACTATACAAGCACAAGAGAAAGTCTCCGCTTCGCTACGACTTAATAATTAATTAAAATGGAACTTGATAATATAATAAAAGAAAATGAAATAAAACGATCTTTTTTAATCAAGATTTCGTTCCGTGATAAAAATATTTAGGATTCCAGGATTTTAGGAACTTTTTATTTTACCACTTTATACGTGAGTTTATCATTAATATGTCAAATAAACCACCGGCATTAAGTATACAATTTACTACTAAGTACTAATCAGATAATAATTAACACAGCAATGTGGCTGACAAGCCTCATCAATAATTCAATGAATAATTTTTCCTTTTAGTTTATTAGAACCGGAATTAAATATACCTGCAGTAGTTAAACTCTAAACGGTCTTAAAGAACCATATGATGTCTCTGGAGGAAATTTTGTTTATTGTGGTTTCGGACCTTCATTTGCTAGCACATAGCGTACTATTGTTATGGCGTACATTAGAAAACCTACCTATTGACCCACGTCGTTTTAAAAAGCTATAACATGTTATTTTTCTTGTTTTTAGTTATTGCTGCGACGTGCGTTTGTGGTCAACCAATATTTTATTAAAGCGAAAATAAAACTCGAAATTACTATCAGTTAAAAAAATAAAAAGCTTCAATCTAAAAAGAGGGATTTATTGATCGTAACATTAAATTTTCACTTTGGTTCATTATTAAATTTATTAAATTTTTCAATAAATCAGTTCTTATTAGATTAAGCAATTTATTACCCCCAAATTTTTAATATTATTAGAGAAGGGCAGCTTAATTAAACACTAAGCAATATGCTAAAATTAATTGAGAGTAGCTTAATTTAATCAAAATATCTTTATGTTTTAGATAAACAAGATAAACTCAACATCTACAATGTATTACACTTGGGTCCCCTATACCAACATAATTTAATAATGAAATCTCTAACAAGAACACGTATAGGTAAGTTATTTATTTCATACAATATAAAACAATTAAAAATTATGTTTTTCCTGTAAAAAACCGATGTGTCCATTAATAATTCTGGTAGTCTATCAATTTCCCTTTTAAATCTCTAATGGCTTCGACTAAGGTTTTCTCCACCCCCAAGTATTCAGGCCTAACAAGGTAATTTATTACTTGTATATTTTATCTACAATAATTGAATTGTCAATTTTTATCTTTTATCACGAAATTTATTATCAGAAAGTACGCTATAGAGTTATTAATAATTGTGAATTTTTTCTCGTTCGCTCGATATACTTCCAAAATAAAGAATTACTTACGCTCCTTTATGAATTTGTTATTAGGCAATTAATTTACCAATTTTTTACAATAATAATTTAATTAAAATGGTTCTACAGGGTGTTTAAATTCGATTTTATAGCAATTTTCTCTCAGCCATTTATCGATTTACGTACATGTCGGAACTTTAAATTTTTGGCGTATTAAATTCATCTGAAGAGCTTAACTAAGGCGAAACACCTGTCGTGGATTACATACAAGCAATCACATCTATGCTTTTTATAAATAGTTAATTTAACTTACTTTTAAAAAATATTTTGGCCAAATAAAATTTTTCGTCGTCCTACCAATGCGCATCATATTAAATTGAGTGGCTTTTATAGTATCTAAATAATTTAAAAATATGTTTGATGACATTTCCAGCTGTAAAAAAATAGAAAAAGTGGATGTGATAATAAATAACACGGGTGCTTTCACAGTGACCTCAACAAATTTTTAAATTTTGAACGAATAGCAAGTAATAAAAAAGTTGCATTTATTAATAATGCTTTCAGTTTATTCCACAAACATAAAAATTTGTGCGAAAGGTTCAAAAATTAAACAGCGTCAAAAAGATTTTGAATCTTATCTGTGGTGACCGCTCACTCGCAGACCACTAATTTATTTAAAAAAATAGAAATAAAATAACAAAAAATAACCTAAGCGTTTGCGTTTCCAAATCTATCAGAGCTACGTTAGTTGTTAACCACTTCATACACAAGAATAAGCTTTGTATGTGCTTTAGTGGTTAAACTGTGTTTTTTGTTTTAGAATAAATGTGTTGTCAGTTTTAAAGGAATCTCGTTAATCCATTCATGCGCTCCTGTTTTCGTAAACGAAAGCTTTTTGCATTATTTTATGAACTGTTTTAAAATTTAGTTTTTATTTTACTGACTACTTTTTAATTACTTTTCTACTTCAATTTTACACTTTCAAATTTGAATTATCAACTTTTCTTTTATTACTTTTAATTTTTACCAGTCGATTTTGTCCTTCCATTAATGCTAAATTCAAAGTTTTGGGACCCTTCTAAAGCACTCCAAAAAAATTACCCATTTTAAAAATTATTCGGCATTTGGCCTTGAGCAGTAAAATTTCTTCCAGATGCTCCTCGTTGAATGATTCATTCTCAACCTATTGTTATTGTTTTATAATAAAGATAACAACAAAATATTGACAGAAGAATCACAATTAAAGTTCCGACAAAAATAATAAAAGAAAAAACAAGTAAAATAAACAAAAAGTAAAAATTAACATTAAAATAAAAAAAAATTAGATTCGTGGTTGTTTCTTTGTGATTTACATTTCTGTACAGTTTTGTTTATTCTGCTATTAAGGATATTACGTATATATTATAATGTACTGCATACAAATTGTTCCTAATCTAATTATAACCTTTTCACCTCTGAGCAAACCGACACAATTTTTTGGAACTCTCCAGAGCATTTTACTACTGCCAGGAAAAATTCTGTGCAGAAAAATTTGCAAAAATATGTAATTGAAAAGTTTCAATAACAAGCGAATGTAAATGTTGATTTTTAGTTAGATTTCGTCGAGAAAAATTCAAATTTAGCTTGTTTTTTGTTTTCAACATACAATTTGCAAAAATTTTTAAATAAACGCAGTATTTTCATAATAAGTATAGGTAAATATTGAATATATTATCAATTATATTTCTTTACTCGTTATATAAGAAAATGAACCAAGTGTACCTATTATAATAAATTTATAATAAACAAAAAATGCTAAAAGAAAAATACTCAACAGTGTCTTTATACAGGGTGTTTCTACAAGATATCCTCATACTTGTCCTTTATATTTTTTCAACTTTTTGCAGAGAAATGATCGACATTTAATCCTTCCAAACGGAATTTTGATGTTATATCAAATTCACTTCAGCGGTTCTATAAATAACTGAACCTGTAGCTGACAAATTGATTTTAAAATTACTTTAAATTATCAATATTTTGGGAAATTTCCTCCTCCTTTAAAAAGTTTTTTTTACTATTTTTTGTCTAGTCAATTTGAATTTTGAAATTTTAAATTAATATTTTATTACTTGGATTATTTATTAAAAACAGTTACTTTTTCTCCAGTTTTTCCACCCTGAAAATTGACTTGAGAAGTTGTTGGTAGTTTTACGAATTGTACAAAAAAATAATTTTAATGTCAAACTGTAAAGTTTTCTAAGCTTACAAAAAAGAAAAAACATTAGAAATTTTATGAAATGCATAGAAAAAAAGGTCGAATTGCTGCGTTTTGTGCTAGCAAATAAAAAAAATTTATATATATTTTGTAAAATATAATTTAAATTATTATTTTATATAAAACAATCAAATTATTCTTTCGCCTGTTACTGAGAATAGTTTAATTTGTTCCCAATGAAATTGAAGTTTTTTTTTCATGCTTTTCTATGGTTTTTTCTTCTATTTCCTATCTGTTCCAAATATTGGCGATCATCGTAGCAAAGCGTAGGTACTATGTCTGCCTTAGCTCCTAAAAGACCCACTGTTGTTGTGTTATACCGTGTTCTAAAATTCTTTAGCTATAAAATCTTTCTTCTTCCCAGTTTTCTCTTTCCCTCTACCTTTTCATGTGGAATTAACTGTAATAACTCGTATCGTTGGCTATTTCTCATAATATGCCCTGGGTATTCCAATTTGGGAGTATTTCTTTCTTTTGATTCATTCTTTTTAGCATAGCCTGGTTATTAACATGGTCGATCAACGATATCCTCAGAATGAGTCGGTACAACCTCATTTCATATGCTTCCAAGTTTTTGCAAGAACTTTTTATCAAAGTCTAGGACTCAACTCCAAATAACAACACTGAAAAGACGTAGCACCTTAGCAGTCTTATCTTTGTTGTTAATAACAAATTGTGACATCTAAACGGTCTTAACATTTTCAAAAATGCGGCTTTGGAGTTCATTATTTTAGTTTTGATTTCTATTGAGTGGTCTCACCTCTTATTGAGTGTTGTTTCCAGGTATGTATACTTTTGCACTCTTTGTAGTGATTGAATATTCAATGTAAGTTTTTTCTTTTTATTGGGTTCAGCGATAGCCGATATCGCTGACTGGCTTTCGCTAGTCCAATCATTAGTTCCTGGAGACTTTTTATATCGTTTGTCATCACTACCGTGTCTTCAGCGTATCTTATGTTATTTGTGCACTCTCCATTGATTTTGATGGGACACGAACAACTCGGCACTTCTAATTCGGCACCGGACAACTCGGTTCCGGATGACTCGGCACCGGGAAAACTGGACACCGAAAATCTCGGCACCAGTGACTCGGCACCGGCGACTCGGCACAGTACAACTCGGCATCGGAAAAACTCGGCACCGGGACAACTCGGCACCGGTTTTTCGATTTTCACAGCAAATTTTAAGCTCACTTGCTCATGATTGCTGAATTCAGGCATTCTGTCGTCAGTCCGTGTAAATTACATACTCTAAGTATTATCATACCTCTAAGTAAAGAAGGGTCACAGCCGAGGCGTTTACTCAATGTCTCGGCACCGACCTAGATTAATGCTTAAGTGATCTGGACGCTGTCATGTATGGTAGAAAACCTTTTTCAACTGTTCAATCCCAATGCGTCTACTGTTGTATCTGCCGTCTAACTCGCGATTTACTCGTAATAATTCATTCATCAAAGGTTGATTATCGCCTTCGAGCGGGTCAACACTCCACTTTGAGGTGCGACAAGGCTCCAAGCTTATAGTATTGTACATCCACACCAAACCATCCTTGCGATGTTCTTAGATGTTGAAAGAGGTGATGGAGGCTGCGCCTCTACAAAACTCTGTTCACGAAGTGATGCTATGCTATGCTCTAAGTAAAGAGGGGATCACGGTAGCCTCACAAGCATTGGTATGCTTTAACAGTGCACTTCGAGCGAAAATCATGTATTTTTATAGTTAATGTACAGTAAAAATGCGAGCAAAGCGAGGAGTGCATCCAGTCAATTTTTACTTTCACAACCACTGTTATTGTATAATCTACGCAAAAACGAGTTTCACCTCTCAATAATCCACTTTTTCCTTAACCCACGGGCCTACGGTCAATTTTTGTAAAAACCACCATGGCACGAGGAGGATCGACGCGAAAAAGTATTAACCGTACGTTAACATTGCGTACGACTAAGTGAAAAAATTATCATCAGCCGGACTCTTTTGTATGACCGCACAGGTACCGACAATAGAATGCATTGATTCACCAAAAAAAATTTTATTTGAAATAATTCAAGTGATGATTAGTAATAACCACCAAACAGTGCAATATTTCATTACGATGATCATTTTAAATAATATATTTTATCTTACCTATGAAAATGTTTGTCAATTTCACGACAACTTTAATTTAACCTTCAGTTAAAATTCAAGTCTTTAGCGCTTGGTTAAGTTTTTGTTAAAAATTCATTACATACACTTCGTAGAATAAAATAAGTTTTACAAAAAAGTAATCAAAATTATTTTGAAATTGTTTGGTGGCATTAAAAGAACTAGGATCGTTGAAAGATCAATTTATAACCAATTGATATTGCATGAAAATAGCTATTAACTTTTTCATAACATACCTGCTGTGTAAAAATATTAGTTTGTAAGTACAATATAAACTTCAATTTAATTTTTAAAATAAAATTAATTTACCATTTAATATTATAATAGAACTTTAGGGTCATAACATTTACATCGTGATCGATTAACGATTATTATGTTTGTGTACTAAACTACCATAGACTATAATAATATTTTAAAGTGCTACTATTAGTAAACAAATCGATAAAATAAAAGTAGTAACAAATTTCCAATAGTTTAGATTTATGATGACTTTGGAAGTTTGAAAGTCTACCACCACATCACATTTTTTATTACCCGCACGTTTACTGTTTTTTTTTAGTTTTTCCCTGCGTGCTTACATATAATAAAGATAAATCATTTAAAACATCAATCTACAAAATATATTTTAATATAATGTTATTTTATTTGTCACGTTGTATAAAATAATCATAAAATTGGCTTTAATTTTGATTGATCTTAAATGTTCCTACGTAATATTTTATGGGTAAAAAAATTAATGTTGTGGGGCAACCTCAAAACATTAGTTTTAACACAAAATAATCATGACACGATTTCAAGAATGTTAAAATTTAACTATAATAATCAGAAGTGGGATGCCAATAACATCAAACGGTTATTTTACAGCGCACCTTAAACTTTCTGAGGAAAATTTGATGTCTTGGATGTGGAGTTATGAATAACGAATGACTTTTATTGTTAATCGTAGCTTCAGTTCGTAGTGTCTTCTTTTTTACAATTATAAATTTATATTTTAGTTGATACGAGTTCATGAAGTAAATTGCCACTTATATTTTGAAGTGTCGTTATGTACCGTATTAAAGTTAAGCACGGCGGGATCTCTACCATTCCTGTCGACGATCTCGTTCAGAATTTTGTTAGTATTCTGGCTCCGGTCCAACTTCTGTTTTTGTCACATTACTTCTTAATGTATTAATTAATTGTCTGACGTTGAAATATTTAATATTTCTCGAAAAATTTTGAAACCCCAATCGCCTAAATCACATTTCCTCTTCTAATCCTCAACTTAAAGTTGGAAAGTGGAACTCGTAACATTTTGATACATGAGATTGTTATTGTTAAAGGAGCTTAAAGTGAAGCTCAATTACAGTAAATGTTTGATTAAAACGTTGGAGCAAATTCGGGAATTTTTGATTTTTACCTACAGGATGGAACGAAAGTTTTTTAATTGGGATCAATTTACTGCAATACGGCGGTTTGCTAACTTTTGATTGATCTATTTGCGTGATTAAAGCTATACAAACTTTCCACTTTACGACAGATCGAACGGAGAGATATGAGAGTTGACCAAACATCGGGGCTGCATTTACACCTAGTTTATCATCAGATAACAAACTTGCAGCTTTATTACACAAAATGGTCAACTATTTTTTTTTGATAGTTTGTTGTACGTACGTAAAAGCGTATAAGCAAAATAATTATTTACGTAATGATTTAGTCTGTATAGAGAAACCACGACTGCACGTTATCTATATCTGATTTTGTAAAATGTGAGCTCATGCAAGGTTTGGTGGGTGATTATTATAACGTAGCGTTCCAATTATGGGCGTTGCATTCAAATCAAAATGATAACAATTTCTATCAAATTAGTTAATTATTAACCAGAAAATTTATTTGTTTTTATAATTTTAACGAAAAATTGGATAAAACTGTTTATCGCTCACGACGAGGCCATTTCAAAATAAATTATTGAATTATTTAATCTTTTCAAAGTTAACTTTTTATGCCTACCTAGTAGGTACCTATCCATCCATCAGTTATTTTAAAGTTGTTAAATTATCTAACGTTTCCTTTTTAATTCAAAAAGGACTCCAGATAAACGAGAACACGATCCGGAAACCGGAATCGATACTAAACTATGGTTGGCTGTGTTAGGATAGGTTTTTGCTGAAAATGTATTTACCAAAATTGGTGCGTGTTATTTTTATAATTTTACCGAAAATGTATAATAAATTTTTTTTTGTAAATTGTTTTTTTATTTTCTTAAATGTATGCTCAATTCCATTCCGTTTTGCTTTTATTACTTTTTTATGAGATTGGATTAAATTATTAAAGTTTAAAAGTTTTAGGCTCTTTTATATTCTCTCACATATTATTATGAAATAAAGGCCGCCTTTAAAATGTTTTATGGCAAGTTTTTTAAATTTTACATAAAATTTTGTTGAGCACAATGCAGCAGGAGCACATAGGGTATTTCGTGTTCAAGTTTATTAATATATGGACTCGTGCTTGTGAATTTAAAAGATAGATCGTAATTTTACACAAATGATATTTATGAATGAAGTTTCGTTTTACGTTAAATATTATACAACTTAATTCTTTTTTAATATCAAAACCCATCGCACAAAAAAGCACACTATAGTAAAAAAGATCCGTTGTTTACTTTATGATTGTAATATTACATCTAACTTTCAAATTTTCCTCGACTGCGATTAAAGGATTTCTTTGGAGTTAATTATCAAAAGGTTACAGCTTTAAAGAAACGTAGGGTATGGTCAAAGGAGATTAGAGAACAATGGTTCCAAATCCAAGCTTCACAGTTGTTGATAACATAAATGAAGTAACGAACGAGGTCACCATACATTTTAACTTTTACCGTATAAAGGTTGCAATATAAGTAAAAGGTTAAATTAAAATTATTCTGACGCCCAATATTACCTTGCAAATTAATTAGCCTATTTTTTCTATAAAACAGTATAAAAAGTTTATAACTAAAATTTATCCAATTTTCTCTAATATCTATTAACAGCTCCAAGAATATTTCCTAATTTTGTTTTTCAACTTTTCTAATCTTCTTGTTAGTAAATTTGTCTTTCTTATTTTTATAGTTTAAAGGAACTTCTTTTACTTGTTCATGCCTTTCTTCGCTACTTTAGCTAATTTTCAAATTAAATATTTTTTGTAGTTTTACCTTCTTTTCTTATGACTTGTACTGCCAAACTATAAAGGCGTTTGGAATTTCCTTAACGAATTCACCAGCTCATCAGCTCTGCTTTATATTCAGTTGTTAGTTTCGTTAACGACAACCTATCAATCAGTGCCTCGTTTGATGTTCTCATTATTCTATTTAATCCTTCCGATATTTTGTTAAGTAACGAAAAATACAACAAAAACCTAATTAGTAAGCTTAAAAATTTTAATTCAAAAATAAACGTGTAGGTACTCGGGGCGAAACAAGAACATATTTATTCTCGAATGAAAATCACTTGATCACCTCCGGCCATTCTAAATTTTCAGATTGCTACAATGTAAAATGTAAAGGATTATTAATTTAAATCATCTACACATAAAATGCAGTGCATGCAACATAATTTGCAAAAAAAAGAATAAAAATTTCTTACGTTTCTGTAAATTTTGCATATTATTTAAAAACCGGCGTAATTTTTACTACAACGACTAAAAAAAATTAGCAATAAGCAAGAACAGCTTAAAATTCAAATTCTTAAGGTGAATTGGATTATAGTGAAACAATTCGAACAGTTTCAGACGATTACAGTAATTCTAACGGGAAATCTACTAGAAAATTCCTAAGCATTTTCTAAACGCCCTATATGCATTTACATTGTTTTTCACAATATATTTAATTATTATTTTAAATACAATTTTTTATTACAATTTCAAAAGACATTTTATATATTCTGTTGTTCTTAATTATTTCATTATTTCGTTAGGAAGGGCTTTCTAGTTAATTATATATTAGATTTGAATTTTAAAATCAGTATTTTTCAACCAAAATCGACTATCCGAATAAAAAATCTATATTTCTTACCTGAATTTACTTTACATACATATACCCAAATCCTGCTAGTTTTTCTAGTTGCATTGGAGGGTATTCCATACCTCCCAAACCCCCCGGTCACAAATAAAATTATAGTACATTTTGTGACAAATTAGATGCTGCTTCTATTTTGTAGGCACTAAACTTAGTTTAGGTTACCAAAACCTAAGTTTTGGTTGGTAATAAATAAACGAACCATTCAGAAGTGCAGCTATAAATGACACGGATAATAATGAGAAGGAGCTTACTAGCAAGTTATTATATTGGATTCTCAAAAACAACAAAAATTAGAAAAATTGTAAAGGAACGATCATTACATTGCAGCAGCTAACGCAATCCTAACGGAGAAAAGTCAAACTTCTTATGATTAGATGTCGTGCTTTGAAAGGTTCCTGAGTTAATGAATTACTATAATTATTTATTAACATAAAAACTAGGGTACAGGCATATTTGAAGGTTAGCCCAGCAAGCTACCTAATAAATGTAAAATATTTATATGTTCGTAAAATTAACACTGCTAAGGAAATTTGGCAGATGTAAAAATAACAGGCCTTAAAACTTAAACTAAGTTGAAGAAGAAGGTAAAAATTACATGGATACTGGAAAATTCTCTATTTAAGGGTAACTTTGCTCGTTTTAGTATTGATGTGTGGGTGCAAATAATAGTAGTTTATATCACTAAGACGATAATGGGACTATTTTCATCCCCGAGGTCGACAGGTTATGAGACGAGCCGCGCAGCAGCGAGTGAATAATCGACCAAAGGGTGAAAACCCTTATCGTCTGAGTGATATGAACAATTTTTTGTTATTTCGAGAAAAAATATCCTACAAAATTTGCGATTTTATGTAATAGCTCTAAAATAACAATCGATAGATGGCGTGAATGTTGCAAGTCATTTGTCAATGTTTTTCTTTTTGTTGCGAAAAAGGATGATTTTTTTTTGAAATTTCTGAATGACGGACAATTTGGTCTGACGGACAGCATGTTGAAATGACGGATGGTCCGTCGTATTGACGGACGGATGGTCACGTTATGCAATTATTGCAAAACAAATCTCGAATTTTGTCGGATATTATCTAAATCTATGATTTTGTAAATAAATATAAAGTAACACTGGTTAGTAGTAGTAAGTAGATGGCGTGAAGGTCGCAAGTCATTTGTCAAGTTATTAATAACATAAGCGAAAAACATGTGTTCACCCGAACGGATGAACCCGTTCGGGCAGGTACCCGAACAAAGACTTTTTTTATAAGTGCTAGGACCTAATAAAGTTAGGTTTTTATAGTCCTAGGACGTAATAAAAGTTAGGTTTATTTTGTTCTAGAACAAAATAAAGTTTAGGTCGGTCCCCCTTGAGGTGACCTTTCAAGAAAAGACCTCCTTTATAGTTCTTAAAACAGGTATACGTTAAGAGGTCATTTATAACCCGGAATAACGAAAAAGTTTTTTTATTAAAGAATTTCCCATGTAAATTTCGTAAAAGTGAATAATGGCTGTTAGTGTTTTTTGGCCGTTATAAATCTGGTGATCATATTATGTACTCGTTTTTGTAGAACACTAATTTTTTTTTGAGCGCTATGCCCTTTGAACTTTCTGACAAGGTCTAGTACGTTAAAATGTACTTTGTTTTTCTAAAATTTATACAATAAATCAAATTTTAAACATAAATTTTATAAATTGATAAAAAATGTTTCAAAATTTAAAATTAAAATTACAAAATTCTTAAACGTTGTTAGTTAACGTTCTACTTAAAATAGCAAAAATTTATAGTCGAGAATAGGTCTTAAATAATAATCTACAGGTAGATATTAAATAAATGAAAGTTATTGTCACCATTCTATGTTATTAAGCAAAATAAAGAAACCTCGCTAATCCATTCATGTGCGTCAGTACTTTTATACTTTTGTTTTCTAAAAAATTTTATGATTACCATAATTTTTTGTCACTGAAATATACTGGAAGGGTAAAAATTAAAATTGCTAAAGGTCACAGCCAGGTCACTTTCATGAGGAAATTCTCATTGAAACCAAAACTGCCTTTTGAGTCTAAACCCTTAATGAAAGGGTTGACCAAAATAGAGACCAGAGTCTGTTGCAATCCGGAGAAAACTTCTCCAGTTTGTTTAACCACTATGTTATAGACTAGCTAACAATAATTGCGTAGGCAAGGCCGTGAATTCTGAAAAATAAGAGTAGTTCTAAAAATAAGAAAAAGCTCCAATAAAACGTAGAAATAATAAAATGCTTTTAATGACAAAAAAGTTGAGGATCCAGTCCTATTTCCGATGTTTGAGTGATTGAAAGTCATTATTTTTCCCTAAATAGGATACTATCCTATAGTATGTAAGGTCAGTGAGGGGGCTGCCCTCTCAGAGCTTCTGACCCAGCTCCCAGTTGTTCTACTCCTCAACTGGTGGAAGTTGTTTATATTGACTATTTCCTGTCAATTAGTTATTATAGTTATACCGCCAATACATGGTCGTCAGATATAAATAGTATAGTAAAATAATAACAGTAATAAATACGGGTGTTAGACAGGGCTGCAGTATGTCGCCGACACTGTTTAATATATATATTGAAGTGTTTTCAGCGAGACACCTCCAAAAAGCGCTCCGGCAGCTCATAAATAGGAACACTCGAAAAATCTTTCCCAGGGTATGTGGTTTCCAGATGAAAAATGAAATTATCGAGTCGAAATCAATAAATTTAAAAATTTAATTTATTCATAATTAACAATTAAATTTTTACCAAAGAGACTCGTGGCAACTCACAAATTTGAGTTCTGGAAGTTGTGGTGTATTTTGTGTTAGTAAATACAAATGCGCGATTGTAATTGAAAATAAAACAATCAAAAATAGCAAAATAGCAAAATAACGCATTCGCACCCACTACGTTGTATTCGTGTTCGCAAAAACAAATTTACAATAATTTCAAAATATTGTGAAATAAATTATTAAAACAATAATCAGCAATAAAGTTTATCGGCGCCACAAAAATTTTATATCACAAACGCGTATTTATGAAAAATGTTAAAATTTTGTAATTGAGCTCTTTTACCTTGTAATCATTTAACTGGAACTCTTCACTCGACTCGCATTGAACGTCGATCCATCCACCAAACGTTTATAAATCTTCCAAAAATTAGCAAATTCTTCCAGACAACTACAAGTTCTGCAAACCAAATATTCTTTTCTCCAATTATGGACAATTCCAAACTACTGACCAATAACTTCGGTCAAACGCCAATTCAAACCTCAAAACGAATTTTGGTCCTCACAAGACCAAGACGGTTTTTACGTATCAATCACTTATTTACGCCTTTTTCGGGAGCCAAAAATAACTCAACCAAAATGGCTCAAATGTTGGCTTTCTCACGACACTGAGTCGATTGATTCGTTGCAAATTTTCGTCTTCCCTTCGTTAATTCTTGATAACGCTTGCACTTGCGTTGTACGAACAATTCTTATCACGCGCTCACTTTTAAAACTTTTAAAATAATTTGTAATACAACACAAATTCAAATTTCAAATAAAAATAAAGTTTTCTTTGTTTGTGTTAAGAGTTAGAAATCTTTCCTTTGAGTCTCTTTGATAAATCGAAAAAAATAACATAAAAATTTGAAAAAAAACAAAATTATCAATTTTGACTTAATTCTACTAAACACAATGATTTTTTAAAGTCGTTTCACGACAATATAGACGATGCTATTCAAAACTGGAAAGAACAAATACCGTACTACACAACAAATATGAACAACTCCAAATTCGCATTTACCGTACTTTTCGCTGACGATCAAGCAATTATAGCAAACAACGAAGATTCCTTGCAATACGCACTTTACAAGCTAAAACAAATACTACAAGACTACAATATGATCATATCAACAACAAAAACAAAAGTAATGGCGTTTAAAGGGCAAGAACAAGTTAGATCCAAAATCGTGCTAAATGATCAGCCTATCGAACAAGTAAGAAGCTTCAAATTTCATGGATGCACAATTTCCCTAAATGAAGAAAAAGACATGCAAACTAAGATCTCAATTTAATTACATAAACGGAACCATCAAAAGAACGTTCAAAAATAGAAATACCCAGAACATAGCAATAAAGTTCTATAAAACAATATCGATACCCACTGTAACATACGGTTGCGAGACGTGGACGATAACTAAGGGAAATGAAAAACGATTACAGAGTGCAGAAATGAGGTTTCTTAGGGAAATTGCAGGTTATAAAAGAATTGATAAAATGCGAAACACCGACATCCGAAATAAATTAAAAATATTTAGTTTAACTGACAGAATTAAGGAATACCGGAATTCTTGGAGAAAACATCTGGAAAGAATGGACATAAAACGCATCCCAAGAAAAGTATACAAATACAGACCCAGAGGAAAACGAAGTGTGGGACGACCCAGAAAGAGATGGGGAAACCAAGAGTGACGCAACGGACAATGTCTAAAGCATGAAGATGATGACGATGATTAAAAGTTGAGGATGTATTTACTATTCCAGCAATTGTAATGTATGACTGTGTAAAACAGGGCACACAGTATAAAATTGAATATTACGGTTCACAATCAAAAGTGTACTCACTTCAAATTGACAAGTACCATAAAAAAATAATCGCTAAGGATTATCACACAATTGAATGAAATAAGCCAAAACAAGTACACATCGGTCATCCGAAATGAAAAAATAAATTTACTTACGTAAACGCTTGGTAAGTTTACACAAGCCTTATTTCCAAACGAGTGGGACGTGTATGGCTTTGCAGGTTGAAATGCTGGAATCCTTGTCAGTAATGAGCAGACAACAACTGACTAGACACTCGCTAATAACTAACTCTGCTTGCTGGTGTTGACGTAGCTGGACCAGTGAGAAATGACGATCTTACAGATGTTGAAAAGATTTCCAAAAAAGATTTATCTTCCAACGAAGAACAAAATTGATGATTGTTTTGGTTGCCAAAACACAACACCAAAACGTAGCTCTTCGTGGGAGATCGGAAATGATCGTCAGTAGGCGCCTCAAATCAATAACTGCGCAGTAATTTGCGCAGCAAAAAATTAGAGGTTTCCCAAATGTTTGGACATATGTTGTCAGAAACGAACAGAAGCCGAGCGATAGCTAACCAACAGGTCACACACAAACTTGGCACGATAACTATGACCTCTGAATACTTAATATTCGTCCAATTCAATAATATCGGCACTCAAATGCGTCGATTACAATAAAACAACTGCTTGGTTCAATCGTTCTCGGGGAACTGAAGAGTTCAGCTTACCAACATTTGCCACAAAAATCCCTGCATTCAATTTATAACGCATGCATAAGAATACTTGCATTAAATAAAAATGCAGGATCGGATCGAGGAATATCGTTAAATGAATTGAAAAGTAGAACCACGTAACAAATGCAAAAATTTGTTAAACATATTTTGAAAAAGTTTAGGAAGACCACACCTGGATGATTTGTTATTGTCTTCATAGAGGAGGCAATGAGAATAATCGTCTTAGTTCTTTTGAATCTACTTTTTTCATCTCTGTTCTTTACTTTCTAAAACAAATCCTCGTATTTAAATATAACCAAAATTATGAAGTTAATTAAACTTTGTAATAAAATCAATTAATTATATTCTCATAAGCTTTTAGTTCATCTATTTATTAGCAATTATTAAATTTATGGTTGGGTTGTCTTTGGCCTCCTTGAATTGTGTAAACTTGCAGCTACGACTGCTTCTTAGTTAATTTTGGAAATTTTATCACATTCGTTTGACTTCATAGTAATCGCTCGGCCTTCGGCCTCGCTCAGAGCAATCGAGAACCTAAATAATGATAACAACCGTATGTGATCTTCTCAAAGCAGAAGAACTATAATAATGGTGCGACTATGCAGGATTATTACAATTTATAATAATAAAATTTCATTTCCCAAAAGTTGGGAACATTAACTTTAGATTAGTCTCAAAATATGTACTACTATAGGTAAAAGATTTGTCTGAGGTAATAAAGTATCTTGGCACGAAGAAAAACTTTAACCTCTTTTTTTTCAACAAGTAAATGAATTTATCTGAAACGCTTTAGACATCGGAAATGACTCGAATCTTGTGCCTTATTATTATGTACCTTAAAAGAGTGATAAAGTCAGATTAGTTAAATATTAAACCACCATGACATAAACATTGTCATTTAGACGTCTTAATGACCAATGAATTTCAAGTTTTCGTCCTGCTGCAATATTGAACCAATGATATGCTTGTAAGCCCAAATTACGATGCTATCTTTGGAAGATTCCATTATTTAATTAATAATTAATGTGGTGGGTAATATAATATTTAAAAATAATTTGAAATAATGGTTAAGTGAAACTAGAATACGAAAACATTAGAGATGAAGAGATAAACAATGATAAATTGTGCATAGTGTACATTAATAACGATTTGACATACAATTCATAGTATATAACTTTATTAATGGCTATTTCAAAAATTTTAGATAAAGTTTTCAAATTAACAATTGTTATCTTGGACCTCGTAAATTGTGTTGCTTTATATAGATCATTAATATAAATAATGCCCCAAATTATATTTTTACATTCGGGCACTAATTTTCGGAGCCCCAAAGCAATCGGTGACTATAATTTGTATTGCTCTACATACAAAAACACCTTGTTACAATTTAATTTGGTTTTAATTAAACAATTCCCGTTCCCTTTATTACACCAAATCGATACTCCATTTTCTTTCTAAATTTTTCGTACGTACGCATTTCCGAGAACAAAGCCTATGAACGTATAGTAGCGAACTGCCTACTCAATGTAAAATCACAATGTATAAAAAATTGCAGGCAATAATATTAAAAAATGATTTTCACCCTTGGAAAAAATTGTGAAAAAGATGTCATTCGATACCTATATACACATGAACGTATAGCGAATTGCTTACTCAAATGTAAAATCACAATGTATAAAAAATTACCTGCAATAATATTAAAAAATGATTTTCACCCTTGGAACAAATTCCAAAAAAGATGTCATTCGATACCTATACACAAAGAAAATAAATCTTCTAGACACGTTCACTCACTAGAGACATATTTCCTTCATTTCTAGACTCGATAACTTATGCTCATAATAAATTTTTTTCGATAACCTTTCCGCTCAATCTTCAAAAATTGAAAACTTAATAAAAATAAAGTGGGTTTCTGGATCTTTAATATTAAATTTGTTATTCAAAATATTCACACCTTAATTGTATGTACATAAGAAAACCACATTATATAATAGATACTGTTATGTTATAGTACATACGTGGTATTGCAGCATACGAATTCTAACCGCTACTACTTCACACCACCTATAACCGTAAATAAAACAGAAACGTGTGAGGAAACTAAGTTGTGCTATTTTATTTCGCATTTTAGTTAATGTAAGACATGCAAAAGCACTCGGAACCACAAAAGTCTTGAAAATAGAGAATACATTTTTTACACTTCCTTAGAAAAGACGTATGTATGTGTAACATTTTAATGAATGCAACACTTCAAACATTCAAATGAGATGGTGTTGGAACATTTCAGATGTGAATGCTTTTCTTTCACAATTATTTCTTTTGTAATAAGAATAAGTCGCATCGTTAAATTTGACCCAATTAATATCATAAGGAAAATTTTTACATTTACGACAGTCTCTGAACTACACCACACGGCCGGCCTAGTAAGTGTCTCAGCTGAAAGTGAGGGTCGTTTAAAAATTTATTCGCCTCTTTTTTCGTCTACTAAATTTTTCAAATTTAATTTTATTACAACTCATGCGAATCCCATTATGCTAACACAACTTTATTATATATCCTCCTTCAATAAGCAATGAAAACGCAATTTCCCTATTTATTTTTCCAACTACACATGTTCATCTGCAGCATGTGATTGAAGGTACCTGCAACTCAATCAATTTTCCGGCTCTACAAGGTAGTAATAAATTCTACATAAGCAAATAATGTGAGTGCGCCCCTTTTCGTAATCAAATAAAAGTGAAATCGAAAGACAAACTAGAATGGAAAATAACTTTATTTAAAATTGTTGTAATTATAAATAATTTAAACCATAACGATTTTATAATACGTTTGTATGTTCTAAAATGTATTTTCGTTGTTGTTTAATTATTAATGGAGTTTGCTTTACATTTCAACGGTCGTTATTGTCATTTTCAAGTTGCACTTTATAGCTAAGGTTTATGAATTTTTAAACTGTGTAATAAATCAATTTTCTGCTTAACGATTCCTCACGCGAAGCAGACCTAAGTATATTAGCCGTCGGTATAGTCTTAAGAGAGATGTTAAATGAAAAACTGTAGCTTCTCATCACCCAATAATGACGGTGGTTAAGTGAAAATGTTCTGAAACATAGTTGGCGTTGGTTGTTAAACCCTAGAGTTAAATTCTTGGTACAGTAATATCCTATTTTCTATGGAGAGTTGAAATTTTCTATCCATTATTTGATTCATTCGTCTAATGTTTGATCTATTGGAGCTGATTTTTGGATGTAAAACTACTTTTATACGAAAGTGAGCAAAAAATAGCTATTTATGTAACCGGTTAGGAAATAACTTATTTAGTGTAACTCAGTGAAATGAAATTGCAAAAAAAAACTTTATGAAATTCCGACTTTTTTCTCTCCTGTCTAAAAATTATTTAATTCTTGAGGAGCTCACTTTGTCACTTAATGATTTTTTGGGTGCCTATAGAATCCTACTAATGTCCTAGGTTAAAAGAAAATTGGTGTTCTAAACATTTGACCCTGTCTTTGTTAGATTTTAACATTCTACTTTTGAAAACCAATTATGGCTTTAGTGAAACCATAATAATGGGTTTTAACTGCTTTTCCAAAAAAAAAACAATCAATTGAATACATTGTTATATTTTTTTGATAACCTTGCATCGTTTTCCATTACGATTTCAAAATTCGAACAACTACAGCATTGTTTATTTATTTATGTCACTGTCAATTCGAGAAACAAAATCACCAAAATGTCACCATCGCAATCCAAACGTGATAGCTGCATACTAAAAGTCAATGTTGGATCAATTGTTCAATTTGGCTAACGAACAAGAGCACTACAAAATTATAATTTAAATCAAGGATAAAATTTCTCATCGAGTCCTTAAATTATAAAATATTAGTAATTGTATCGTTCGATATAAAAAAAAGTACAGCTGGTTCTAAGAAAATGTAATTAAAAATTTTGTTTTAATTTTTAATGATAAAAATATCTCCCTCGAGATTATTCATGAAGTTACTTTTGCGTAAGAATGATTGGGCTCGCGGTATATTTAACAACTTTGCCTTCTGGTCCATTTATCTTCCGTAAGTGAGAAAGAACGCGTTGGTATATTTTACAATAATTTTATTACGTTTTATAGGTACTATAAGCAAGTTAGTTATATGTACCATATATCTAAAGGAAATAAACCAGATCTACTTTCGCCTTGACTTTTCCAAGTGTAGAATTTGAAGTAAAATCTTTCAAGTGTTCGAAAAATTTATTCCTTTAAAAAAAAAGAGCGAAATTTTAAGTAGGTGCAATCAGAAATAAATTAGATTTTTTGAAAAGCAAAATTGCCTCTTAAAGCTTTTAAAAATCCGTTGATCTTCTTGCAAAATTATTAAATAATTAGGTAGGTACTACAGAAGGTTTTAAGGACGAAATAATTCAGGATTTTACTTATGTTCTATTCGCTGATAATTGAATTTTGATTAACGTAAGTATTTGGCTTTTTAGGTTCAGGAAAAAGTCGAAATATTAAAGTTAGAGGTAAAACAATTAAAAATTACTCAGAATCGATAGTTGATGCGATGGTGCTAACGGCTACGCGACGCCAACCGACGACGGCGATGGTGCAATATTATTGAAGTGATCCGCCAAGCTGTCGAAGGTTGTTCAGTGAAGTGTTGTCAGGTCAAGAAAAGTCTAAAGAGATGAAGTGGTTCGTACTTCAGACGACACGTATCTTTCTTATAAATATAAAATTTTTATTGGATAATATTCGATATGCCCCCCCCCCTTCCCCTACTTTCAAACATTAAAGTGTAAAACTATTGCAATGTCGCGATTCACCTATTTGTTGGTTTGTAGATGCAAAAGTTGTACTACTAAAATTATGTAAGGCGGTCGTTTTGACTTGTCATAACTTCCACAATAGGACACTTTCAACTTTGACAAATTCAATAACCGCATTAAAATTAGAACACCAGTAATTTAAAACTTTTAACTGTGGTAATGCTTAATGTACAAGAAAACAAGTTTAATTCATTTGCATTTTGTTATGTTTAATATTTAGCAGAGAAATTTAAATATTATTTTCTCGAGCTTTTCAGATTTATATTTCCTGAATAAGTACGATACGAAGAGGATCTTGAAGTGACGTTTTCGAGAAATCTCGAAGACTATCAATTGGAGTGATAAAATGTCGAAAACGGATCGTCATTTTTACTCTCTTGTTCTCATAAAATGTTAACTTGTTATTTGCAGTATGATTTTTGATTTTGTTTTTTTTTCATTCGCGATGGCGTATTGATTAAACTTCCCGAGAATTCTTTTATTTTTAATTGACTTACGTAAGAGGCTTTTATGATGTGATCGCGGTGAAACGGAAGATGAACTACATTAATTGAATTAATTATATCCTCTCTTATGAAAGGATATTTCTCCATTGAAATTCTCATGTTTATGAAATTTTAAAAATGTTGTTGGAATGAAATAGTCTGCAATTTTCCCATAGCGCAGCGGTCAGCTTGAGCTTTATTTGTTGTATATTACAAGGTTTGAATTTAATTTGAAATTTAAAATTTAAAGTTTCTTTTTGAATTATTGTTTAAATAACTCCTTGCATCCCAAAGAACAATGTAGATGTAAGATGTCTTTTGTACGTCCATGAGGCTTTTGTCAATAAGAAAAGCTTAGGAAAACTGAATAATTCTTTAAAGCTTCTTAATTTTATTTTATCATCTAATAATGAATTACTTTTAATATTGTTAATATTAGTAATTTAATGTACATACTAAAAATGTTTTCCTTCCTTACCCATACTTCAATCAATTCAATATTTATGTGACACTTTAATGCTTTGGTTTATTTTGAAGAACTTGTACAACTTGTACAGTTTTGAAATATTTTAGAATTCAAGAAAAGTTAAGAAGTAGAAATAAATTGCATTGTTTAACTTTAAACCGATTATTTTGAAAACTATTCGATTCTAAAGAGCAACAAAGAATTTAAACATTTAAAAACCGTGTAATATTATGAAAACATATTTAAAAACCAGAAGCAAAACTTCAAAAGAAACAAAGTCATTGAAACAATGTCACAATTAAAACCAACAATGTAACACCAAAAGTTTAAAATGTAAAATTAAATTTACAATTCATGCAAACTTTTATAATATTTTTTCATAAAAACTGGCAAAATAGTTTACCAAATATTGTGCCAATAACGAGCCACAAGAGAACAGTTAGGGTGAATATTAGTATTGAGACTGAATACCGAGGACAATCTGTAAAAAAATAAAATACCAGAATACCGTGCACTTTTTGTCGCGATCTAACAGATGACGTATTTTTTTATAATATAGGTATAACAATTTAAATTTCTGAAGTAGATTTTGGCGACGTTCCAAATATGCTTTTTATTCAAAAACTTAAACTTACATTTACGAGTACGTCTCTCAAAAACAAAGTTACCTAATCATATTACACGATTAAAGGCAGTTGAATATGAATAATCCGAATTACAAGTTAACATTATTTAAATAATTCATTTAATCATATTTTTGTTTGGGGACAATGGGGTCGCTTTTGAAGAGTTTACATGTCCTTACCACCTTCTGATTCAGACAACTGTTTTGAAGTTGAAGAAAGCTCAGAAGAATTGAAGCATTGACTTTATTTATCAAACAAGAAAAAGAAAAAAAAGTTAGGTGGATCAACTTGTTTCTAAAATTAGGTACAATACACACAAATCAAACAAAACCCTAAATGAGACCATCTATATTGTCGTATTTTTTTTGGGATGAAGACATTTATTTTGCTTATTTTAATTTTATATTTAATTTTTGTAAATTTAAATTTGTGACGCCTCTGGTGTCATAGCCAAGGTGGGGAAATTGAAAATTTTTGATAAGGACTTGCAAGCGACCCACGACGATGTAAGGTCGCGTTTTTAGTGGTTTGAGAGGAGTAAAGGTAGCTAGAAAGGCCGCAAAAATACAAATTTTACGATTGAAACCTCGAACTTTTCTGAAAGAGTATATATTAAATAAGAGAATTAGCTATGACAGAATGCCTTAAATGCACCTGTTTTTTCAAAATTTGAATTTAAAAAAGCTCAATTTTCACTGCAAATTTGAAGGTAAAACGCTCGTGATTGGTGAATCAATGCATTGTGTTGACGGTACGTGCGTTCCTATACATAAGAGTGTAACTGTTGACAAATTTGTCAGTAACTCTTACGCTATGGTAGGAATGCGTTCTCATTTTTTATGACCAAAATTACTTCAGAAAAGGGTTACTTAAATTTAACGAACGGTAGTTACTTTTTCGCGTGGATCCTACTCTTGCGAGGGTGGTTTTCATCAAAATGGCCCGGAGCGCACGAAGCGTGCGTAACGACAACTAATTTAAAAATATTCCTAGGCCCGTGGATTAAGGAAAAGGTGGATCTTTGAGGGGTGAAACTCGTGAGAGTGGATTTTTAACGCAGGGTAGTTGTGCAAAGAAAAATCGACTTAAAGCACCCCTCGCTGCGCTCGGGCGTTTTAAGCCATTTTTCCAGCACATGTACTATTTGGAAAGGTGGTTGTGCAAGGAAAAATCGACTTAAAGCACCCCTCGCTGCGCTCGGGCGCTTTAAGCCATTTTTCCCGCACATTTAGGGTTGAAAACCATGATTTTCGTTCGGGGTACACTGTTGCTGCATCCCAATGCAAGTGTCGCTTATGTTATCCCCGCTCTGCGCCAAGCTAAGACCAGTTGCAAGTGTACGTACTGTCAATAGAATAAATTGATTCACCAATCCCGAGCGACTTTGCTTAAAATTTACTGTGAAAATCGAAGTTTTTAAATTCGATTTTTGAAAAAACAGATGCATTTAAGGCATTCCGTCATAGCTAATTCTCTTATTTAAAATATACTCTTTCAGAATTCATCGAGATTTCAATCGTAAAATTTGTATTTTCGCGGCCTCGATAGCTACCTGCAACCGTTTGAGAGATATTATGTAAATTTTGAAGAATAATTAAATATTGAGTGAAGCAGAAAGTTCTTGTGTTTCTTTTGATTTATTGTAGGAAAGAAGAATTTAATTTTTAAAAAGAAAATATTTTTATTTTTGCAAGGTTGCGCATTGCCAATGTGCGGGAAAGTTTTTGACTGAGCTAAGCTGGGCTACGTCATAGACGATAATCCGGTCAAGTTTGATTTGAATTTTTGGAATATTTTAAAAATAATTTTGTGAAAATTTGTGCCCAGGATTAAATTTTATGTCAATATAAATAAAATTGTGAAGCTTCTGGTTATGGAATGGATTTTGGAATCACATTCAGTGACTTCAACATCAGATTGGTGTTCTATGTTGACGTATTACTTCGCTGCAGCGGGTGAAAAAGAGGTTTAGTAATTTTTTTTTGAAAATGGGTTTTTGTCATTTTTGGAACCTATAAGCGTTTACCTTTGCATTGGTATAATAATAATTATTATGCCAATTATTAAATATAAATAATAATTAATATACCTTATATAGGTTCCAAAAATGACAAAAACTCAGCTTCGAAAAAAATGACTTAACCCCTTTTTCACCCGCTGCAGCCATTTATAATAAGATAATAAAGGTCGTTATCTTTAAAAGGTTAAGAACGATCTTAACAAAAAAGATGAGCTAGGTCAAGAATCAAACTTTAAGATTTGATCCCTATCCCGCTTACAAAATTTATCTGACTTTATTATGACCCTCCTTTCTGGGAAGGCAGTGGCAAACCACCGAGAGTAATCTGCTAAAAGAACGTTTGTTATACGTCACCAAACCCTCATTAGGGTAAAAGAACCGAAGAGAAAAAATTGTTACCAATCACGGGTGCATCTATTTTTATTGCATACTAAATCTATCACAATAACTATAAGTTGGCCAAGTTGTGCGGCCTGAAGGCCGCACTAGAGTAAGGTTGGTAATGAAGAAATAAATCTAAATAATTCTTTGTTTGTGTTTAAAGTTTAAGGGTACTAGGCAATCGTTATTCGCAAAATCCGCGCTCTTGTTTTTATTAATTTTAACATAGAAAGAAAGCAGATACACAAATGTAATTTTAACCAATGTTTATTGATATATAAATGATAATAAAAATTATACTATAAAGCCCTTAGGAACATAAAAAATGGCGGCACAGTCTGCGACGTACATACGTGTTTATTTTCCATTTTTACATGCTGTCGTTCGTGGAACTAATTTTTTTCGGCTCTACAAATGGTTTTTAGTTTCCTAAGATACGTAGTTTGGGACTGAACCTAAAATTAGAACGATCGAATCGGAATTATTTAAGTAGTAGACGAAAAACCGCGATTTTTACGATAAAAATGCGATTTTTTTATAATTGCACGTAAAAATCGCGACTTTTCAATTTTTTTTGGAAAATCTCGAATTTTTATGGATTATTTCGGAGGTTCAGTCCCAAATTACACATGTTTTACGTGTCCTCAATTTTTTTCAAGTCACCAGAAACCTCCGTTTTTTTGGAATCATGTAAAAACCAAATGAAAATAAAAAGTCGAGAAAAACGCGTTCAAAGTTTTTTTATTGATAAAAGTGTTTTTACTCATATTTACCTTTTTTAAAACTATCAAGATGCATAGAATTATGTTTGCAGTAGTGCTTCGGCATCAGACCGTTATTGTAAAATTTATTTTTGTTATTTTTTTTTATTATTAACACAAGTAAAATGAAGTAAAGTTACAATATGACAACGATTTTGATCTCAATGTGAACAACTCACAACTGATTTCTTTTAATATTCTTTTTTGTTCTAAAGTAAAGATCAAACCATTATTCTAACGACCTAGGACAACCCTATGTAACATGATATTTAGGTCTTAAACCCTCTGGAAAGGCAATCATGCAGATATCTACGATTCTTTCTACATTTATCAAAGTATTTGAATTTTACAAAAAATTTCATATAATAAATTATTAAATTTTGTATATTTTAATACATCCTATTTAATTATAATAATATATTACAATAAAGAGCTCATATCGTAACTTTTACAGTCGTCCGAGTAACGGTCTCGCTGTGCTACCAGCGGTAGACTGACATCCAGTTCATGCACCGCTCCACCTTTTCGCTTACAAAATCAACAATTTTGTGAATTTTCATATGAACTAAACGGTATTTTGTTCAGGAAGGATAGTACTTACAGAAAATTAAATAAAAAAAAAATCGACTTTTCGATTGCCTAGTGTCCTTAAACAAAATTTCAGATCAAAGTTGGAAAAACCTACAGATTATACATCGTCGTCGAGACGTCCAAATTCATAATGATTCCATTTAAACACCGCCTGTAGTTAGTGAAAAATTAAGGAAGAAGACGAATTGACTTATTTATGGACCACGATGAGAAACAAAAAGTGATCATTAAGAGGGTTGTACAGTTGAAAACTTTCAAATTTTGTTTTTCCATTGAAGTAATCATCATGTCAAATTGTTTACAATACTTCAATAGGTGGTTGAAAATAAAAGTTTCACCTGACTGTCATATTAATTAATTATCAAAATTAATATATCAATTATTATCTTTGATATGAAATAACTCTTGATTAAATTAACTTGAAGAAGATTTAAAAACACCAGTGTACGTAAAATACCATTTTCCAGGTGTGTAAATGGTCAAATTTTAATAAACTGCCTAATAAAATAATAATTCTACAAAATGTAATTAATTAAAAACATGGGATAAATTAATCGCAAATACGCAAGAAATTATACATTTTTTAAAAAGTGTAACTATTTACTCACTTGCCTAAAGAATGTAGCTTTCGAATGCTGTAATTAGAATTTTTCCAAGTTATTTATATATAATAAGAGACGTAGTCACCTTCAAATAAGTTAAGAAATCCCTATGTTAAAATCTACTGCACAACACTCTTAAACAACTTAAGTGGCATGGCAGTGATTAAAATAAGTTCAGAATTACTAAGGAGATCGTATTACATTTTTAAATCAAATTACTAAAGTCGGCAATAATTAAAATCATTAAACAACTGACGCTAAGTAGAAAGCTGACATCTGGAATGTCACAATGTCCCACTGTAACATGTAGATGCTTATAATTTATTTTCATTTATGTGTTAAGTATTCATTTAAAATGCTTTTGGGAAAGAAAAAAGGAAAAAAATTAGTAAATTGTTCCAAAAGCTTAAATAGT
This sequence comes from Rhagonycha fulva, assembly GCA_905340355.1. Lineage (NCBI taxonomy): Eukaryota > Metazoa > Arthropoda > Insecta > Coleoptera > Cantharidae > Rhagonycha > Rhagonycha fulva. The sequence continues at coordinate 47,377,815 of HG996556.1, forward strand.
TTCATGTACCTATTTCAAGATTATTTATTTATTTGTGGCCCTTATTAATTTGCAGATGCTATATTCTTTAAATCCATGAAGTTTTTGTGGAGAAGTTTCCTGAACGATGTGTAAAAAAATCTTCAAAATTGATAGATATTTTAAAGACTCATTTGCACTGACTTAGGCCTAAAAAGGGGCTTATTGTACTGTCTCAAGTTTTCAGTTCTATCCGGGTCCTGTAACTCGTCAACCCATACTAACTGCAGGATAAACTCCAAAATCTTGGCAGGCGGAGTGTCACTGATTCTGGCCATATCAGGCTAAAACTCCGACAATACGGATCGTATTATGAAGTTCTATTTTTTATATTATTGTGTTGTTGACTTCTTTAGATCGATTTCACCATAGCGTGTGGATGCCCATTTGGAAGGCCGAGCTAAGAAATTCTGTCTAGTCCGCGATTTAAACCCAGAATTTATTATTGTGTTATGTATGTTAATAATATCAGTCTTCTTTTTCTTCTTCTCAGCCATCTTTCGTCCACTGCTGGACATAGGCTTTTTCTAGTTTTTTACTAGTGCTGTTAAACGTAAACTCCTGAACATTACATATCCCTTTTAGACTCCCACCAAGTGGGGGGAGAGAGGGGTTTGCTCATAACTCACCACGCTGGGCAGACGGGTTGGCGAGTTATGAAGTTAGATAAATTTTGTAGCCGGGCTGGAGATCAAACCCAGGGCTTCTAGCTTAGAGTCCGCTCCTTAGCCCGTCTACTTAGCTCACTTCTTATATCATAATATCAATACCAATAATATCAGTAATATAGCTAAAAGCTAATGTAAATTGTTGAGAGATGTTTAGGTACAAAGAAAACTCAAACAATTACCAACCTTCAAATTTTGGGTTGCAACACTAAATATACAGATTTTACTTCTTTTGTTCGATAAAGCTTCTTATTTAAGTTTTCTGAACAAATTTCCAAAATCTTCAAAGACAAACATTTTAAAAAAAAATTTTTCTCAAAGACTTTTTTTTTATTTACAATTACATCTACTAGATCATGAGTAAGACTACTTAGGTACCTCTTTTAAGGATGGCGTTGTGCTGATTATATACAGAACTATCAAAGTCAAATATCAAAAAAAAAAAAAACAAAAAAAAAGAGGTTTTACCCTAAAAACTATTGGTCAGTGAAATTTTTATAGTCAAATTCGAATACAGCGTAGCCAAAATAGTTGAAAATAATACCATTTGCGCCATTAAATAGCAGAAAAAGTAGCTGATTTTTTTGCAAAAAATGAATGCTGCAAAAATGTTTTAAATAATATAAAAATTTAAGAAACAAGAGAAATTCTAGAATTTGTTGTAAAAAACTTTCTGGTCGATAAATAATTGCCATTGGACTCGATCTTAACTTAAAACTATTAATTATTATTATTGTTTCTAAATTAATTTTATTTTTCAAAATTTTTAAGTCTTTACTAAAATAGTTTTATATTTTACCTAATTAATTCTTCTGGAATCATTTAAAAACAATTATTATTTAAGCATTTTTAAGCTACGACAGAGGCGCCTTAATAATTTATTATATTACGTAGGTGCAATTGTCACTTTAGAATTACCATTAAAACTAACCAGCGGGGTACTTATTAATAATTTGATATTTTTTTGATATTTATTAACTTAAATTCAAAGAACCCTTTCTAGTTCACTTTAGTTGTATTATACTTATTACCCCCTGCAGCTAAAATTCTCCCTTTTGCATGCAACTACAAAATAATTGAACGCACCTCAATGAAAAGCACAATTTGCTGCTACACAATTAGCAGTTGATACGCATGCAATTTATGTAAAGTTTTTTAATTTGTAAATATTGACCACAACCTGCACAAAATTAGTGGAACAAATTTTGCGCATGTAAGGTTTCAATGCAGTAAAATAAAACGCATTGAATTACCTACTTTAGTAAAGAGTCATCCTGAAAGAATGATAAGAAATCTTAGCGGTTTTCAATTGACGCAATATAAAATTTCAACAGCGGAATTCCCTATTCAGTAGGAAAATCAAACAAACACGAACGAGGATTTTAAACCTGTGGTTATTCAAAAGTCGGACGTCAAAATTAAAGGAATTTAATTTTTAGTGACAAACACAAACAAAATGAACTCAAAGAACAAAGTGGCTTAGGCCTTTTAAATGGACAGAAAGCAAGATTACAGCTACTTACATTTTTTATTTATTCCATAATTGTCGCCCAGTACCTCTTCTCATAATCCTGTGTTCTAAGCCTCGCGGCAGTAATACACAGCGGTGCTTATGTACCTACCTACACTTTGTAAATTTAAACTTTATGAACAATTATCGTTTCTCTTCTAATTTTTAGATTCATTTTCTTTCTTTATTATTAGATCATTTACCTATTATTATTTAAGCAAGTGTTGTGAAGTGGGTAAACTAATGCCTTGTGTATCTAAATGACCTTGCAACGCCTCAGTAACAAGAAATTATAGTAGTAGATAGTTTTTTTGTTCAAAATAACTCGAGAACGTGTAGTACAATCACTTTTGTACTTAGTCATCTTAATCAGCATATCACATAATGATAATGCTACTACTTTGTTAATGGAAGCGTCGTTATGGATCAACTTGTTCACTCTACAAAATTAAAAACGATCCTTACAAATTTGAAAAACAATTTGTTACAGTTTAGAAACTTGAAAACTATTTATCAAACGAAGCGTTTAATTTTCTAAATTATCATACTTAAAGTGGTAATTTCAGCTTTTATTCTTTGCCTTATATTATAATTATAAATAATTTTGTATTTATGTTGCCAGAAGCAATCATGAAAACTTTAAAGCAGTCATTTCCATTAAAATTATATAAAACACTCTCCTTAATTAAAATATTGGCTAGAAATTGGTTAAAATCAAAACTGAGTTAATTAAATTAAGAGGTTTGTTTCCCCATTTCCTATATCATCCCAAATTGTCGTCTCTTAAATTTCTTAGTGCGAGAGAATGTTTTCCCACACACACTTCCATTCGGAAAATTATAGTTGAATAACATTTAACGTAAGCATCGACCCTTTTACACGGGTATTTGTATTTAATATTGTGAAGTACTACGTAGTATATTTGCTTCGACAGAATTTGATTTATTTTCAACACAAAGGTGTTTTAACAGTTCCATTTGATTTTCTGTTTATCTTATCTATTATTGATGACCATCCATTTAACTTGCCGGTAAATATTTAAAAATTTTATTGATAAATCACGCACGTTTAAAATGCAAATCTTAACAATTGCGTATTTGTGACTGGGTCATTCGGACGTACACATTGGTTTTTTACCCGCCACTTTATCGTGTGACTGATGATAATTTAGATATTGCTTTTACATGTTTTTTGAATACCAATCGTTTGTTGTCGTAGGGATTGATTAATGCGAGTCAAGCTTTGTGGTGGCTTTCATTCATCACTTTAAACGCTTTAATGACTTTTGATACTTGGAATGAATAATGAAATTTTATTAATTATTTGCAAAATCACTTTAACTTATTTCATGGATAATTTTTATAATTTTGAATTATGATTGCATTGTATTGTTATGTTGTAAACTTGATTTATTGTTTAGACTAATTGTAAGATGATTATCATAAAACGTGACGGATAGGATAGCAAGAATTTTTATAGTCTGGTTCTGTGTTTGTCTGTCAGTTCTAATGCACAACTTGCTAATTATTATAGGTACATAGATCATTACATATAAACAATCTATTGATAGTGAAATTTCCAGTCCCAGCTATCATGGATATATTTTGAATTCACTTAATTACCAAATTGCTAATTAACCATCAGGTAAAACTGCATTATAAAAAACATTACCTGGTTGAAGAATTTTACTAGCAGCCCAATTTTTTTTATAAATATTAAAGTGGAAGCTAAATTATATAACGTTAAACATATTTGTTCTCCAATCCTCTAATGATCATTATAGTTGCAGTAAATTTCTCGTTGCCACAATTTTAACGTTAATAAATTTTCATAATTTAATAATTTAATGATGAAATATGTTCTTGTTAGCTTAAATACATGTATATTATTTAAGGAATCGTTTATAATGTACATTTTACCTAATAAATTTGCTTTAATGATAGTAAAAGTGATGCCATTGGGAGCAGAAGAACTTCTAAAATAAAAAACTCCCTTTTTTTCTTTAAAAATATTTATGGCTACTGTTAAAAGTGATCGTCTATGTAATGGTGTTGTAATTTGATTTCAATTCTTATCTTACTGTTTCATAATAAATTACACATTTATACTATTAGGTCAACTACCTTGCACGAAAGATTTCATTCATTTATGTATAGGTACATATAGATGGCCTGTATTGGAATTAAATATGCATGAATATCATTCGTGTCCTACCACAAACACCGTGATATTTTTATTAGTAAAAATTTTATAAGGAAAAAGTAAAATTCGGACACTTAGAAATAAGTACAATAATTACCGTTACTATTAGTTGGGATTTGATCCCATGATAATGGCATAACAATTTCATTTTACAGCTTACACTTGGAAAAATGTGCGTTTTAAAGTAATTGACGTGTTCATAAATTCTTGATTTAATTAATTATTAAATTACATCAAAAAAGTGATTCAAATTTGTTGTTAATTAAAATTAGTAAAAAAAAATTCTATTATTAATCGATGATCTTTTCAAAAGTAGCATTTTGTGAATTGCTTGTGTTTTCTTAAAAAAAAATCTTATTGTATAATTACAATTATACCTTAGAAGTGATTAGGGTCTAGAATAATTAAGCACAATAATGGATTACAATTTGCGGTTGTTATAATTTTAAATGTGACATGTAAGAGCTTTCATGACTAATCACAGAGTAAATGAGGCAAACATAAACGGAAATTAATAGTAATCAAGTTCACTGCTTTAAAAAAATATACAACACAGTAATTTTTTACAATCAGCGCCACAAAACAAAGTCAGCATAAAGAAACCACAAAAAATATAAAAGTTTTACGTTAAAAACTTACCGGTGGATCAAAAAATAGAAAACTGGGGCCTCTCATGATCCTAAAAATTTGAAAAAAAAAATACTATTTCTTAATTTCAAAAACAATAACCTAGTATAATAATTTGCTAGAAAGCTACTCCACCTTTTTTGTATTATTTATAGGCGTACCTCCGATTGGTTTATTTGTTTATTACCAACTTAAAATAAATTTACAATCTGAAAATATACGGAGCAATTGTTCATCATTTGCGAATGGTGTGACCTCTTGGGACAGGAAAGTATTCAGTGAGAGCTTCTCTCCATTCTGCAAAAAGAAACAGCCAGAATAAAGTTCTAACTTTGTTTGGAATCGACCCATATCAAAAAACGGTAAGGTTTTATTAAATTTTTTTACGTGTTCTGATGAGAAAAATCTACTAGCGCAATCGGTTCACCTCTAAGTATGCAAAATTTTACATTTTATGAACGATTAAAGTGAAACTTTCCAATTTTCATTTTAAAATATGAGAATGCGATTTATAAAACTGTGTGCAAAACTAATTTTGTTTTTATTTTAAAAATTGCAACTAAAAATTCTCTTGCTATCCATTCCAATAGATAAAAATGAAAATGGGTTTGATTAAAAATTTCTTTTAAGATGCTCACACTTTTTGCTTTTTAATTACTGCTACATTGGACTTTTTTTAAATCACTTTTAAAAAATGTAGACTTACTTACTTGAAAAAAATAAATACCTGCAAATTGAATTGGCAGTTCTAAAGCGGATCTGATGTTTTAAAATTGGTTATTTTACTTTTTTACATTTTGAACAATAATTAAAAAGCAACTATTGAGTGTTGGATATCTTCAGACGTGGAAAAAATCTCTTTCGTTTGATACTATTTTTAGTTTTATCCATTAAAATGTAAACCGGGAATCACAAAAAAAAACTAATTTATTTTGTTATTCTCTTTTGTTCGATTTTAAGATTAACCACCCGGAGCAATTTGACATTAAATTGCCTTTTCTCAGCTTATGCTCAATAATAATTACTATATTTCAGAATGAATATGAAATATTTTATCTTAGAATTAGTCACAATTCTAACATTTGGTCTGTCTCGCTCAGCAGGATTTTTGTTAGTCGTGGCTGCCAAATTAGGTTTTACCTTTGTTCTGGAGTATTGCATCCAAATTTGATCGAAATATTCATTAAACTTAACGATTTCAACAATTTCATAAGTAATTGTCATAACTGCTCGGCCTTCTGTCCTGCTTGAGAAAATGTGATTAACTTGTAGACCACAGTTTGTTACAAAAGTTTTCCCATTTTTTTTTACCTACCAGTAACAGAGCGTCAGAGGTGCCAGCTAAGCAATGGGAGGGAGTCGGGTCAGATGTTATACAAAAACAAGCAAATATTGATGTTCTGCTTTACGGGCTTAAAAAAATGGGATAAAAAAAAGGGTACTATAGTTAATTTTCACGGTAACCATTGTGACTTTTCGAGCTCAAAGTAAACCTACGACTAAAAGATTTAAAGCAAACAATCGGTCATCGTAATAATAAAAAGAAACGGAAACGTAACAACACACCAGTCTACCGTTATGTTTTATAATTGTTTATCTTCTGCTAACGCAAGAACAAACTAATGAACAAACATTTAATAACTTCAAAAGCTTTAACTACAAACTTGTATTACGTTTCACCAAAATAGTCAGAATCCTTAAAAGATAACCGTAACTGAAAGAATAATCAATCGGCTACAATAATTATTATTATTGTTAAATCTACAACAATATTCACAGTGAAAGGACTGTCTCAATACTAATCAAAAAGAGCATAAACTGCCAGCGATTATGTTCCCACTCTATCATATATATATAAAGTAGCAAACGAGGAATTAAAAAAAGATGGCGCATACCCTTAAAAAGCAATGAACGAATTTCATCCAACAAAAAAATTGTCTGTAAATTGAAAGTGTAAAATCTTGACTTTCAACACTCCGTGTCTCAAAAAACAATGGATCTACTATAATCTATGATATTCTTCACATCTAAGCGGTCTAAGCGGTAATAAAACCGATGGTTTCAACTTGTCTTAGCCTGCATGAAAATGAAATGAAATAAATTCAAAATGACTTTATCTCTTATACGAGATGTGAACAAAATTTATTGAGATTCAATAACTGAAAACCTGCTTACAAATTCTTCCATGTTACTCCAACTGACTGAAATCTTGAAATTTGGCGAATTTAAAATTTCAGCTTAAGAACGAAGTTAAATTCCAATAATTTAATATTTTACGATTTTTGTGTGTAAAAAACTAATCCAAATAATTTATTTAGATTTAAAAGTAAAAACTTTTATTTTAATCAAAATTTTGATTAAAAAAAGTTAATGGAATAAAATTATAATTTTATCTTATTTTATTGTATAAATTATTCTAATTATGTAACAAATGTTTATATTATAAAATATTTTAAATTAGTTTTGTAAAGCAGCCAAACAAAAATTTGATACAAGGGCGCAACACAAATTTTAAATTCTGAACAATTATTAAAAATTGTGGTTGTTTATAAAGTACTATTAATGTTACATAAAAAATTCTTTACTGTTTGTCTTGTCATTGCCTTTGACAACCATGACTTTGTTGTCTACGTCTGTACAAAAAATGATTAATTAACTTTTAAAACCAAAAAACAAGTGAAAGTTGGCAACGTAGGTATTATTTTTGTCTAAAATTTTTTTGCTTACACTACATTAATTTACAGAGAATTAGTTTTTTCATTTAGTACCAACTTATAAAAAGTTCTAGTGCGGCCTTCAGGCCGCACAGCCCAAAACATCTGGTAACAAATTTGCAATTTTATTTTTTGGTTACATACACTGACGTTTTGTATAAATTACTACTTATAATAATTATTAAAGGTAATTTTTACATAGGTACTAAATAATTTTTTTCAGAACTTATTCGGTTATTCTTCTAAAAATATTAGGAACACGATTTTTCTATAGAAGCCAATGTAAAAATTAATTCCTCAATTTAGCACGTTTTTAAAATTATAGCAAGATTATGTGAGGGAAAACTTGGGCAATTAGGAGTTAATCGGAGATCGTAAAAATAATTTATTGCCGACTTTTGTTATCGTGTCATTTTAAGTCAGTTAAAAAATACTAACGCAAATTACGTGAACATAAGTTATAAAATTTTGAAAACATTTTATTCTAAATGCGGACCAACTATTTTTACATCAATTGTGCTACCGAAGTAATGGCCGCAAGAAAAATATTTGAAGTAAGCTCTCGTTCGAGCTTTACTTCTGTTTTTAACGATTTCTTTTTCTTATAAAATCGAAAGAAAGCTACTTGAAAATGTTTTTCTTTTAATAAAAACACAACACGGGTATTATTATAAGGATAATATTGAATTGTTCATTCTATAGACGTCAAATTCAGTTTTGTTTAAAATTTTTGTTTTAAAAGCATTTTTTTTTCGTATTCTCCATCGTTCGGACCTACAGGAGCTTAATTTATTCTTGTAAGTTTCTGCTTAGTTCCTGTATTACTTTGTGTGTGTAACAAACGCACATCAGCGTCTTCGTAAGGAGTCGTAAGGATAAGTCAAAAAAGGGTTGTTTTCTCGGGGGCCTCTTAAATTGCGCTCTTGTAAAAAGTTGAAGCTTCTCTCTTTCAGTTTATTTTTCACGTATGATTTTGAAATTTAATAAAAGGAAACTACAGTAATAATTCTTCATCCCCGACGTTCAATCTCTCATTTCTGTAAAATAAATGTCAAAATTAATGGAGTATAAAACAAATGTTCAAACGTGAATTACGTGGTTATTATTTTCCATATTTTATTTGTGCCACGTCATTCAAACAATTCGATTTTATAAGATTAGGTAGGAAATTAAGTAGGTAGCTCATTGTTAATTAAACTCCATAACAATTACTGCTTGCTCAATTAAGACGATTTCGACTTTGTATAATACAATTTTGTAATTAAAAGAGATACCTATGTAATGCATATAACGTGTCGTAGATGATCATTGTGAATTCGTTATAAAGTAAGTAGTAAAAGTAGCAATACTGCGTCAGCATTTCAAGTGAAATAAATTTTCTAGAATAGGACAGCAAACCAGAACCTGCCATGTTCTTCGTAAATTATTTAGTACATGGACTTGCCTGCCTTACTACTTTATAATTGCACGCTTAATATTCAAGAACCCCAAAATCTCTCATCTGAGATCTGAAGAGCAAATGCTTTCCGCTTTACTCTTGCCTGCCTGCCTTGAAGATTTTAATTTTTCATAGGTTTCAGACAATTTTACATTTCCACTTTTGTATTTCAACAAATGGTGCTTATGCTCGAACATTGAGCTGATTTTATAGCTTACATTTAATTTTACCGTAAAAGGTGTACATTTTTAATTAGAAACTTTAAACAAGGATAAATTACAATTTTCGAATACTAATTTTACAAAGGTTGTTTTAAAATGTGTTATTTTTAATTGCGTTTGATGGAATATTATTAGTCGATTTCAATTTATTGCTTAGTTGGTTCAAGTTAATAATTTATGGTTCAACGCTCACCTCTGCCAGTTTAAACTTCATGATTGATATTTCAGATTAAAATTGAAATTTTTTCTCACACAGAGTTAATCAATCAATTTCTTCTATTTACACATACTAAATATTGCACGTCTTCGAAATTCAGAGCAACTGATGCATTTTTGCTCGAGCAATTCAATATTAAAATTTTTTTTTTTTTAATATTCTGAAAATGTTGAGATTATTTTAGTAGGTATAATTTTAATATTAAAAATTACAAAAGATTCCAATATAATAATTCTTTTCATAAAATTCTATTTGTTTTAAACCAAATTCTTGTAGAAACAATGGCAAAATAAAACTTTAAATTGTTTTAAATTTATTTATTAAATAATAAAAAGTCTAACATAATTTTTATCGTATAATTTTGATAATAATCACAAAGAAGTTATTGTATTTTGAAATTGTATTTCAAAAGAAATTATAAAAAATTCAATTATAATTTCCTTTTTAAATTTCTTTTTTATTTAAAGTAAATAGAAGCAAAAAAAGAAAAGAAAAATGTGGTTTGAAAAAAATTTTTCTTGCTTAATTTGTAGTTAACTGATATTAGGGGTACCTAGGTGAGCTTCGCCTGCAATTACAAAAATAGTATAGGTACCACGGAAGTAAATTAAAAAGTTTTAAAACCAGTAGTTTTTGCATCAATTCTACAAATTCAAAAGGGAAATAAAATAATCGACTAATTTTTAATTTTCAAAAATTGGTTAAAATATCTTTGAGTTTTGCATAAAAGTTTTTACGGGGTACCGTTTTTACATATTAAAAATTTTAAACAGGAAACTTCAAAACCTTTAAAAATGAGATGACAAAATAATTTTCAAAAATTAAAAATTAAATGACGACGTTAGATTCTACGAACAATTTTTTCTACAAAAAATTGAGTCTTTAAAAAATTAAACTCCAAAATCTATTGGATTTTTTTGGCCTTATTTGGCAACTATTAATAGATTGCCCAGTCTATGCTGCCTGAAGGACTTTCTGGAATTAATTTTAAATTTATTTTATTATTATTTTAACTGATTATTATAAACTTTGGTATTACGATAGGTTTAAAATCTCAAAAACTTTTTCTGTAGGTCCCCTATGACTGCAATTTACTGATCAATTTTTGATTTTCTTGATGTTTCTGTAATTTTAAATTCTGATTTATCATTACATAAAAACACACAGGATTTAATAATTTTACATATTATAATATGCATCTTTTAACTGCTTTTCACTTGGAAGGTAAAGGAAAAATTAATCTTTTTTTTGTTTTGCAGTTATTATCTTTGTAGATGTGAAGAAGGCAATCTCGGTTGCCACAACAACGATCAGATAATCAAAAAAAATGTCTTCACATTTTTTGCAACGTTAATAATTTGAAAGTAATCTGATTACGTCCATTAGTCGTTCCTAGCATCACAGTTACAAGTATTTTACATTTCATTAATAAATTATTCAAATTTTAATTCATTTTTAAGCTGCTAAGTTCAAAAATAGTTTTGTAGTAGGTACAGATTGAAAACAACAATTTTTAGATGAGAATTGCTAGTATGAAATTCGACAAACTCAAAATATTTTTTAACAAAGCAAAGTTTATAATATGTCCGGTTTGACTCTAAAAGTCTTCAAAATAATTTTCAGTAGTTTAAAAAATTAAGATATTTTTTATTTCGATCAACAGAACTCACCAAAACGAAACTAAAAATTTTCATATATTTTATTAGAAAACTTATTTTTTACTGAAAATTAATAGTTTTACGACGACATGGATCTTATCGTCTTTTGTGTTTTCATTGGCGTTGGCTAGTCAAATTTTAAAATATGGCAATGTTTCTTATGCAATAGTAAAACCAATCTCTGTAGTGCTCCGGCTAGCTCTAGACTTTAATTTAGTTATTAACTAAAAAAAATTTCAATGAAAGACTTTTTAGTAAATAAAACTTAACTTACTTACATTTTTTGGGGGCTTGATGTTGTATTTTATGGGGATCCTTCTTTAAATTATTGTTGTCTCATTTCCAAGACCAAAAAATTTAAACTGAAAATCAGGCACTTTAAAATTCTGAATGTAATTTTAAATATAAATTGTTTAGTTAAAAACAAACTTTGTTACACAGCCACTTCGCAGGGGTTCCAACCGTAGTTTAAAAGAAGAAAAACAGTGAAAATAAAAGTAGCGACTTGAATTTAACAATTAAAATTTGAAGGAAATTTGAATTTAAAATCATTGTAAAAATTCTACATCTAGAATTGCTGATCAGATTTAAGAATTATCAAATATCTCTGAGCTGTGTAAAAATATTGACGTGATAAGAACAAAATGGACCATAAATTCGAATTCAGTATATCAAAGACTTCTGTCAATAGACTATAATATTTTTGAAACTTTTTTCAGTATCGCTATAACCGCATGAAAAATGTTTGTATATGCTAGTCTCGAGTGATGGTAAAAATGGGGTGATTTTAGCGTGGTTCGAACTTGTGCAATGTGAAAGTGTATATTTCAGGCACATCCTCATACGTCGGGCTAAAAGTGTCCTCAAATCGTAGTAGGTTGAAGAACTTTGTTAAAAGAAAAAATAATTAAACTCAAAGGAAGAGAAACTTAAAAAGGCTCACTTGTACTTAAAATACCGTATTGTATTTACTTCGTAAGAATAAATTTAAAATTTTGTACCTATTGATTTTGTATTATGAGCAAATAAAGTTTTCCTTTATTAAGATATCGAAATAAAATATTGAGTGAGTATTTATTTTCTACGTCTGTTTAAATAAATTTATTATAATTCCCCCGAAATTGAAATATGATTGGCATGTTATAAAATTTGTATAAGAAAAGAAATCAATCAAATGGATATTATTCGAACCTGGATAATTGGTAAAACCATTCAATCATGTAAACATTTATCGACATTTTAAAATAATTCAAATTAATTGCGTTCGGCCTGCGGAAAACGCGAGACGGTCTGTCATTCGCAATTTTATTTGAATAGGTCAAACATAAGTTACACCATAAAAGTTAATTTTTATGACAAATACAAAATGTTGGTAGCCGAAAAAATGGTGAAAACGCGCTTATCAAATAAAAGGGGCCGTGAAACGTAGAACACGATTTTTCTGACACAAAACAGCTCTGATTTTGTTCCAAATTAAGGACAAAAACATTAATTGCTGATAATATCATACTCAAGTCCGGAGCAGATATCTTTCTTTCTTTTTTAGGTTTCCTCCCGGAAATAAAAAATAAAGATCTAGAAATAATTTTTCCTTAATAAAATTTATGTTCCGTTTTATCCAACGCGCCAATTAAACGTTCCAGTCAAAACGAAATTATCTCGTTTTGAAATTTGCAAATCCATTACATCAACGGTGATAACATCTTTTTAGCTTCAACTGTGAAGATATACGAGAAACAATTACCTAAATCAAAAGTTGACAAGCGGTAATTGTTAGTAAGCACGAAAACTCAACGTTGAGACGGTAAATCGAAGCATAATATAGTAGAACGGAGCAAAAAATTAAGTGAGGTGAAAGAGTGCGGAAAATTTTTATTTTAAAATTATCCTAACTTACCCGTAGGTTAAACTTAATATTAGTAGTTTCGTTATTGTTCAAATAGTTAATGCTTAATCTGCATAAAGCAAGTTTAGCAAGTTCCTGGACCGATTAATATGTTAATACCTTGGAGTTATTTAAGTATTTTGGTTATCGGGTGGATGTTGTTATAATAAATGTTTTCGGCATAATTTATTTTGTTAGGGACTAAAGAAACTAGAGTTTACTTTATAGTATGGAAAAGAGGACCCATAAATTTGCAATTTTGTCTGGCTTTTTTACAACCGCCGTAATTAATTGACTTTAGTACTTCATTGTCGGTCAAACCGTAACTGTTAACTACAGAGATGATTTAGTAAAAGCTTAACTTGATTAATAAAAGCTAAAAGGTTATTTCTATGCAAGTTATGCAAATTTTTGGTTTAATTTTCATTCGGTTCTTTTCCTTTTAAGTTTCTATAAAACTATAAGTAATAAAAATCGCCGAAGAATTAAAGTCGGTATACCATAAAGCTCCATGTTATCGGTACCAGGCCGTTCCAAATTTTGTGTAACAGTTAAATTGTTTTTTTAATAGTTTATCCTTCAAACCTTGGTCGTCATAAATAGGATATCCTGTATATCATAAAAGTTTCACAAAAAAAAATTTTAACAATAATACAATCAAAGACATTCAGAATCCTTTATATGCTGAAGCATTTCCTTTCAAAATAAATAAGTTTTTTTAGCATTTTAATTTTATATTACTTTCCGTACTGCCTTTAAACCTTAAATGTCTTAAACATGAAAGGCTGAAAAATCCTGAAAGAGCAGTTTTTATTTGTATTTGGCGAGACTTATTGCTTCTAGAAAAACTTGGTCGATTTAAACGCGATTTTTAAATTTGAAGATATTTTAGTTCAAGTATATAGCAAGAAAGTCGTTGAGTGTTTTAGCCGTCAGACGAATTTTATCTAGTCTTTACCTTAATTTGAACTTGAAATTTTTGATGGTAATTTTACAGAACAATAAAAGTTGTGCACTCAAGTTTAAGACCATACACTTCAAGGTGGAAGTTTTAATTTTTTACCGAGGTGAATTTCCATAAAAAACTAATTAATTTCTCTGCTCGTGTGGGTAGGTCGCCTGTAAAAACATAAATTTCAGATCATATGAGTCTGAAGTTAACTTCCACGACATATTATTATTTCAGTGAATGGATAAAACCAATTACAAGGATCTTTCATTTTCAATTTGAAAAATTATTATTATTATTCATCAAAATGAAGACAATATCAATTTGATCGGATTTTATTTAAATTTGTTTAAATAAATAAAACTAGCAGTGCGGTCCGCTATTATTGGTTAAAATTACGTTTTTCTAATAATCTGGAATCGCGTCTACATTCTACCGCAAACTTTGTGAAAATTAACTCTATAGTTACCGAAGTTTCACTATAAATTGGCTATTATGCTTTATAAATTTTAATAACTCTCAGCCAACAAAAGCAAATTAAAAAGACTCGGATGGGTAGATTCATCACGCGGCTCTATCTTTTAACTTATGGTGTAAAAGAATGCATAACTCTGCCCCAGATTAGTAATAATATTACTTGAAATAAAGGAATATAAAATTTTTTTCTGGAAAATAGGAAATAGAAACCTGATTAATTTTGCTTTTTAAGCATTGTTTTCTCTTAGGCGTCAAGTCCAAAAACTAATTTTATAGTAGATGTGATGTCAGCACGAGAAAAATGATAATATGTTGTCATCAAAATAAAAATTATTATCTCTATCTCTCTCATTTAAGAGTCAGTCCTCAAATAAAAACAAATTGGAGGTCGTCCATAAAAAACGTCTTTGCCTTTTTGACTTCCACTTTTTTTCATAATTGATCACAATCTTTGGTTTCTCCACAAAAACGTCTGATGATTCCAAATCAAAGATCATCTCCTTATTTATCGACATTTTGGAGCTATTGAATTTCTAACTATGGTTTACACGTACAGTGAAAAGAAATCAAATCGGTGATGGGTAAAATTGACGATGCTCTTATTGTTAGTTACGTTTTGTAACCCCTCCCTCCCTTAGGCATAAACGACCTTTAAACTGTTGAATTTTGTGGAAAATGTTTAAATAGTTTTTTAAAGAACGTGAAATTATTTACAAATTAGATTTTATCCATTTTTGGGGGGAGAGGTAGCTAACAGAGTCCCGAAAATACAAATTTTACGATTGAAACTTCGAACTTTTCTGAAAGAGTATATGGGGCATTCTACACTAAATCGACCACTTTTGAACCCGACCCCTTTTGATTTTCCTGAAATTTTTACATATTATACTATCTCACCAACAACAGTTCTGTGAATTTTTTCAAAATTTTTTACTCAACCCAAAAAAAGATTCGAATTTTTAGAAAAACTGATGTTTTTCCCTTTTCCCCAACAAAATTTTTTTTTGGAGAATCCCAAAAACTTTTTGTTTTTTCAAAAATCGAACTTAAAAAAGCTCGATTTTCACTGCAAATTTGAAGGTAAATCGCACGTGATTGGTGAATCAATGCATTCTGTTGTCGGTACGCGTGCAGTTATGCATAATAGTGTTGCACTTGACAAATTTTTAGGACCAAAATTACTTCAGAAAAGGGTTACTTAATTTTAACGAACGGTAGTTACTTTTTCGAGTGGATCCTACTCGTGCCATGGTGGTTTTCATCAAAATTGACCCTACGCACGACAAAACGACACTCATTTTAAAAATACCCCTAGGCCCGTGGATTAAGGAAAATGGTGGATCCTTGAGGGGTGAAACTCGTTAGCGTGGATTCTAAACGCAGAGTGGTTGTGCAAAGAAAAATCGACTTAAAGCACCCCTCGCTGCGCTCGGGCGCTTTAAGCTATTTTTCCTGCACATTTAGTATTGAAAACCATAATTTTCGCTCGACGTGCACTGGTAAAGCATCCCAATGTATGTGTCGCTCCGGTTATCCCCGCTCTGCGCAAAGCTAAGACCAGTTGAAACTACACGGACTGTCAATAAAATGCATTGATTCACCAATCCCAAGCTACTTTGCTTAAAATTTACTGTGAAAATCAAAGTTTCTAAATTCGAATTTTGAAAAAACAGGTGCATTTAAAGCATTCTGTCATAGTTAATTTTCTTATTTAGTATTTGCTTATTCAGAATTCATCGAGATTTCAATCGTAAAATTTGTATTTTCGTGACCCTGTTAGCTACCTTTAACCCATTTTTGTACTTCAAATTAATTCTGAAAACCTCGAAACAAAACATTTTGCAAAAAAATTGTAATCCGTTCCCACATGGAAAATTTAATAAACTGAAACTTAATCGTAAGCAAATTTTTTTGAAAACCAAATTCATTTTATAATGGGAAAGCTGAAATTACGTTATGTTGATGCCGTTACGATTTATCACCTAATTTTAATCTAATTCCAATTTCTCTTACTTACAATATTTTTTCGCTTTTTTTTTCAAAAAAATTTTTTTTTAACATTATTTTACTTAATTTGATCTATAACTCGAAAAGCGGTAATATTTGACATAAAACGTTAGGACTTGAAGATAACTTCGAGTTTTTTAAAAAAGAATCCAAGTATCTAAGCTAAAAAATCAATAATTTGGAAGCTATGGTAATTTGAAGGCAGAAACTAAAACAATTTTTTGGAAATCTTGGGTAGCGCTCAGTATAATTTAGCTATAGCTTAGTATTAATTTTTTTATGACATTTTGTTTATTTAATTTTATCTCATTCGGTAACACTAGAGCAAATAACAAAACATCATGAAGCCATTTTAGATTTTATGGTAAAGTACCCACAACCAGGTCCATTTCCCCAGTCCCCCCCTCATTTTGATTTTTGGATCACTTTTTATGTCATTCGTTTGTGCATCGTTTGTGTACGTTTGTGCAATTATTTTTTTCGTTTGTACATTCACCGTTCGCGAATTATTTAACAAATAAGTTTGGGGGGCTGGAGAAATGCCATCCCCCCCCATCGCAAATTTTGGGTCAAAATTTGTGTCAATCGTTTGTGTACGTTTGTGCATTCAATATTTTCGTTTGTGCAAACACCGTTCGCGAAATATTTACAATTTAAATGGGGGGGGGGGGGCTTGAATTTTGGGTCAAAATTGGTGTCAATCGTAATATAATCGTAATAAAATCGAAATTTTAAAACACTCATTGAATCACATTTTTAAAATGAGCAAAATCAAATTTGTTATTTTGTTGACTACATAGTTATAAACAATGTGTCACAATATTTTTAGCATATTCTTCAGTAGACTACAATAAATTGTAATCTAGACACTATCGCAGTTGTTGCTCGGAGATTTATAAATATTTATTTGTTAAATAATTCACGAACTGTGAATTCACAAACGAAAATAGTAAATGCAGAAACGTATATTTACAGACGAGTAACACAAAAATTGATCCAAAATTGAAATGGGGGGGGGCTTGAAAAAATGTTCGCCGGTTATTCAATTAAAAATATTTCGCTAACCGTGCTTGCTCAAACAAAAATAATAAATGCACAAACGTACACAAACAATGCACAAACGATTGACACTAATTTTGACCCAAAATTTGCGATGAGGGGGCTGGCATTTCTCCAGCCCCCTAAACTTATTTGTTACATAATTCGCAAACGGTGAATGCACAAACAAAAAAAATAATTGCACAAACGTACACAAACGATGTACAAACGAATGACATAAAAACTGATCCAAAAATCAAAATGGGGGGGAGACTGTAGAAATGGACCTACCACAACCTTCCGTTAATTTGCTGACCGGCAAAACGTCAATGTCACTCTTTATCGACATAAAACGAGTAAAATTTATTAATTAGTTTTTGAATTATCGTAAGAAATTTGCTCAAAAATGTAGCTTTTCAAACATTGCGTTAAAAACTATTTGATTTAGATTGACTATCATTCCTTGGTGAGTATCAGTCTCAATACTCCGATTGTTAGACTTTGGAACTTAAGTAGCAAGGCAATGAAAGACCCAAGTTTTGAAAGCTTACTAATTTATTTACACGATAGTACATCAGGTTTATATACAAAATTTTTGCTTATTTAGTACTTCAATATGTTACAAAGTTTAATGGAAGCTTACAATTCTTGGAATAGTGCAGTAGAAAAATTACATTTCAAATTCTTTGAATAAGTGCGATAACTTTGATTATTTGAATGATTCGAACTGTTTGTATATAGTTCAATAAACTTTACATTAAGTGAATCAACTTCTGCCAATCATTTTGTGCCATTTATCTTCCCTTAATTATGATGGTATTTTGATAATACACATCGAATATACGTAATAATGCAGTTAATTACGTTAAGCGTCATTTATAAAACTTTAGCAAAAAATAAAGTAACTAAAAATATATCGACTGACTGTTGAAGCCAAATGCACTTTAGCTATCGCAAAAAGCTAATTGCAATGTTGTTTCTCTATGTTCGGGTGGAAAACTAGCCAATCTTTAGAAAAACAATTAAATCCTGTTACGATAAAATATTTAAATAGCTAAAGCAAGTCATCACCGATTGCTTGATTGATCATGATTTAGTCATCAGTCCGCTCAAGTACGATTATATTACTTGATTAGTTTAAAAATCTTCCAGCCCTTAGATTATTATTGGAAATACTCTAATGGAATAGTACACAAAAATGCCTTCGCAGCAATAAGAAAAAAGATAATGCTCACGCTACTTACGTTGGACAAGCTTTTTGTCTCGAAATTGGAATGTTCACAGCAATTCATTTTTCAAACGTAACTTTTCCACTTACTTCTAGGTGCCGATAACAAGAACTGAAAAAATATGGCCATGTCAAGAAATCTACAAGTTCTCTTAAACCTGTTAACTAATTTTTTTAAATTTTACGCTGGCTTTCATTTTCAGATT
This sequence comes from Rhagonycha fulva, assembly GCA_905340355.1. NCBI lineage: Eukaryota > Metazoa > Arthropoda > Insecta > Coleoptera > Cantharidae > Rhagonycha > Rhagonycha fulva. Next base: position 47,396,878 of record HG996556.1, read on the forward strand.
TTTTAAATTTAAAAAATTTTAAAAATTGCGTAAAAATGATGCATGGCTGTGTATAGCCTGATACGTTCTTGAAAAATAAATTAAAGTTGGAAAAATTTTCAGTGAGAGGGAACTGACGCTTCCGAATATAAACTGTAGTTATTCGGCATATTCAAAATTTGAAATATTGGTTTTTGTTTCCGCGTAAAATAAAAAAATGTGTATCGATAATTTATGTTCATTGAAATGGCTATCACAATATTTATTCAATCTTCTGTATAATAATTGTTCATGAAAGTTTGTAACTTCATTATGTAAATTGCTAATGCATTATTAACAAAACTAAAATTATAGAAAACGATGTTTAACTCTGTACTGAAACGTAACCTCGTAAAAAATACCGGGTGCCAGATAATTCAACAAAGTAAAGAAAGAATGAAGAAGTAGGTTTATTAAATCACCAATAGAATAGAATAAAGAAAATGTTTGAAAGTGTAAAACCATGTCATTTTCAATTTGTTCAATTTTTGAGACAATCTAAATCTGAGATTCATGTAAACCGCAGTGTACGGATTTTATTTACGTAACCCAGACCAAGATTTATCAATAAATATGTGAACGGAACGGTACAACAATAAATTTCCATAACTTATTTAACTGATGAATAAATAAATTAACGCGATAATTGACTACTAATTAATTATTTCAGACTTCTTTCAGGTATATAAAATTTTGCTTCCGATAGCTTCATACATAAGTTATTTGGTTGGTATCTTAATTAACTCTCTAATTATTTCTAAAATTGATTCTTTTTTTAATTAATTTTATGATGCATACATGTAAAAGCCTAATAATAAATTTCAAAATTGCTCTCAACACTGAAAATTCTTATCGTTTTGGTTGTAAACTTAAAAGACATCATAATTTTAAAAAACAAATTTTTTGTAAATGAGATGATTAAACATCCCCATATCTCGAAAATGATAGACCGTAGGGTATAATACATCTATTATGATTTTTCAATCCGAAATCGCATTACAAAATCATCCTTTTTATTAGTATTTAATTAAAGAGCTCATCAACATAATTAAAATATATAAATGTTATCCCTATTATTGTGTTTTGTGTTTGACAACTTTGTTTATCTATTGGCTGTCGTTGTTATTCTTGGTCTCTTTGTTATATGATAATAATCCAGCATAACAGCATGGATTATTCATCGGTGATTGGTACAATACACAGTAATCTACATATACTACAATTTAATCAAAAATACATGTTGTATTTTAAACACTTAAGATGTGCATTTAATCGTAATTTACTGTTTCACCAGTAGTGGTACTACTAGACGTAATAAAAATCAAAAAAAATATTTTGTTTTTAGATTATATAAAATGCACCAGTCCGAGAGTTACATTATTGGTGGCAGCGGTGGGATTCTGAGAGTACAGCTTAGACTTACAGTATTAGCCATTCCACTGCATGGTCAAATCAAGAACTCTGTTTATTGAAGTGCAGCTACTAAAATTGTCTTTCCAATCAATAAATAATGTAATTATTTAAAAATTTACAGTAAGAAATTCATGCTTAGCTATTTATTTTCAAACTGTCACTTAGTTTTATCCTATATGGTAGCTGTACCGTTAAGGTTTTTAAGAAGAGGAAATCCTTTTTAGAAATTTAATGCTTCAGATTAAACTGACACATTCTGTATATTTTTTCATAAATTTACACCTTTAGGTACGTTTTAATGCACAGCGGCAATTGTATTGTGAGATAAACTAAAGTTGGGATTATTTAAATGTATGCAAATTTGTAATTCCAATTTATTGAGTATTATAGATTTTAAATATTTTGTGGTTGGCACTTGGTGGTAGAATGAAGTAATATCCGACAAGACTACATTAAAATAGCTAAAACTGTGCTATATTCGCGTATCTGCCAACATTTTTCATTTTTATTGTACTTTCGTTATAGTTTCGTTGATTTATTGTTTTTCACCAAAAACGATTAACCGCATGTCAATATTTTAAAAAGCTCTGGTATGGAGGTAGGGTGAAAAATCATGCAGGGTAGGTACATCGAGCAACAAACCTTAAACAATAAATATAAATAAGCTTTACGATTGACGTGACTTCCGATATTTTTAGAAATGTCGACCTACTTTAAGTTTAGTTTAAGTTAGCTGACGATTTTAAGTCCACTGTACTTCAGTTTTGTATCGCAATATTTTACCCGAATATTGATAAGTAATTGAAAAATAAAATATTTCCTTTTACTCTAAAACCCTATCTCCGACAATCTGTTAATGTAACAAAGGTCGTAGATTACCCTACATTTCGAGGTTTTCCACGCTCGGAAAATTTAAATTTTTTATTCCACTTTCACTATTTAAATATGTATACGCCTTCATTTTCGAAATGTTTTAGGTAGTATTAAATTTGAATAGTAAGAGGGTTAAGTCGCATATTCAAAAAATGCTAAAGAAAAGTAATTAAAAATATCCCTTAAGGGATTGTGTTAATTATTACTTTTTATTTAAAGCTTTGTTTTTGCGTCTCAAAGTTTAGCTTATGCGCAGTTTCTTGTTTATGACAGGTAAACATCAACAAATGTGTACAAAATAATTAAAATAAAGTTACCGAAAGTTAATTTAATCAGGGAAGTATAAGATAACCAGAAATTCTAACGCTTTTAAAATGAGGTTTTAGGTTGTACTGCGAATTATATTTACCTTCCGATCAAAAATTCATCAGTACAGTACTGCGCGCTTTTACCTCAAAAGAGCAACATTCGCAAACTTCGTGTTAATATAGTGCAATTAGTCAATAAGTTTGTTTATTTTCTATTGTTGCACTAAAAGCCGGATATGCAGTGAGTATTACCAACATCCATCAGTTGGTTAATAAAGTTGGAAATTTGTAATTGAATTCTGCGAGTATTTCCTCCGTAACTTTCAAGCATTGGTGCACATAATCTTGATTCAATTACGCCAATTCTACGCTAAAACTAAGTAAATCCATTGTTAAATTATTGTCATAATCATAACATTTTCAGTTTATAAAATGCCCCGCATAAAACGTGCCACAATTGACTTGATCAATTTTAGTTAACTATTATTTAAAGAAGAGTAATGTAAACGTCACGTTTTTCTCGGCCAATATTTATTGTTACAAGTGCTGGTGTTATTGTTGCACGAAGTTTATGCAAAGTTGAATATCTGAACTGTTTGTTTCTCCCAAATTGAAACTTGCCAACTATAAATTAGACTTCAAGATTTGAACCTAAATTGATTGTACAGTAAATTGGCGGTATTGTGACACAACTACAAATTTAGTTAATCTATCAACGCTTTTTTTTATTTATCGATCATTGTTCCGAATTTACCGGGGAAAATAAGTCTTCCACTTATTTTTGCTGTTGTACATTTACTACTTTTTTTGTTACGTTAATCGTTACAAAGAAAGTTAAAAACTTTGTAAGTGAAGTGAACTGCATATCAACTACATAATATTAGAACTTTTGTAATATTAAAGTTGTTTGCGCTTTTGCATCTTTAAATTTGTTGTGCATTAAATAATAACAAAGTCTCCTGCTTGTTCATCAGAAATTTTAACGAAGTTTTGCCATCCTCATAACAATTTTCTGTTATGTTTTATATAACAAAAGCAATAGGCGATGGTTTAAACTTAAAATATCTTATAACTTGATCAAGTGAAAATTTTGTTTTCTCCTGAATAACTGAATAAGTTAAACCCTTTGCTGTATCCCACGGTAAGTACCTTTAAACTAATTGAGAGTGATCAAGAATGCATAACGCGAAGTTATAAGATCTGTTCAAATCCCGACGCGATATCTCCGATAAGAAAATTATTTTCAATATTCCTTCGAAAATAATTAGCTTAATTCAATAAAATTTTCCTGCCAATAACTTTTGTTTAATTTGGAAAAAGAAATAAAAAATTGTACTACATCAAATTGAAATATTTATAATAAGATTAAAATTGTTTCCCGAATTTCGTTTTTATCGTCAGTGTTTGAGTTAGTTATATTTAATTTTGTTTTTTAATTTTGTGTTCTTGTTTGCTAATGGATATCATAAAGTCTTCGAAAAGGAAGTATTTGTTTACACACCGGTTCTCTTTATGAAAACCAATAGACGGGTAAAAATAGAAAATATCGAGCAAAATTAAACTTGATGTAGCCCGCCCGCCTTTCATTTAACATCGGAAAAGTTCAAATTTTTTATTTTCATTAGCTGGCAGTTGGATGACAGCTCACAATAATTGACAGCAGATAAAGCTCAATTTTCTACGGTAATAAGTCCTGATGACGGCTCTGTTTTGTATTCAAATAAGTCCTACTTTGTTTTGTACTTTTGGAAAACGCGATTTTTAGCCACAAAATTAATTTGTGTATTACGTATTTTACATTAGATTTTGTTTTGTGCGAGGAGATCCTGGTCTTTAGGGATGTTGACTGAACGAGCAAGGAGCGATCAGCATTGATTGGACTTATGTTGAGATGGAAAAGTTCACTTAATCTTCTGTGTGGAAGTATCCAACGAGGAGCTTCCAAGTCTCAAGATTTATTCAGCACCGCATTGTTATTTTTGTGAAAATAAGTAAAGAAGTCCCACTTTACGTTGCACCCATTAAACATTTCGTATCGATTATGATTATTACGATTTATGAATCTCATATTGTAAATATCGTTTGTTAATGAGCTGACGTTTGCTTGAGTATCTTTGTTATAAAATAGGTAAATTCAAACTGTAATCTAGATCCAGTGGCACTCAAAATTTTGGGATTTCTCGTTCTGTGCTACGATGTTCTTATTTTTCACCCACCCGCTCTCAATATGAGCTAGCCAGCCACCGTTTTTTCTTTTTCATAATCTGAATTTAGAAATTTTTGATTTTCCTGCCCGTTACAGGCTCTTAATAACAAATGAACAGCTTGTAAGAAGAGCAATCTGATAGCAATCTTATAAAAAATAAGCTGAGATCTTTTATAAAGATTGTATTAATTTTGGCAACAAAAGCAGATTATATTTAATTTTTTCCTGAAAGACACACGATGAAATGTTAATAATTTATTTTTATTAACGAAAAACTAGATTTTAAACTAATTAAAATATATGGGGCATTCCACACCAAATCGACCACTTTTGAACCCGACCCCTTTTGATTTTCCTGAAATTTTTACATATTATACTATCTCACCAGAAACAGTTTTGTGAATTTTTTCAAAATTTTTTATTCAACCCAAAAAGAGTTACGAATTTTTAGAAAAACTGATGTTGTTTTTCTTCAAACGATCGTAACTATGTCAAAAATTGACTAATCGGAACGTTTTTTTTTTGTTTTTGTTTGTCTTTAAACGTACTTTTCAGGAAAAAATACAAAAAAAATATTCAAACTTGGATTCTACAAAATTTTTCATTTTTTCGGAGAAAATCATTGATTTTTCAAATTTTGACACTTTTGATTTTTGATTTTTTTATTTCAAAAAAAAATCTGATTTATTCCGCGTATAACAACGCAAACCTCATAATGGGCCGACATCTTTTTCTATTTCTTTTGTTTAATTAAAAAATATTATTTGCGTAAAAATAAAACAAAATATTTTTTAATTAAAAAAAAAATAGAAAGAAATGTGGGCCCATTATGGGGTTTGCGTTGTTATACGAGAAATAAATAAGAGTTTCTGTTGAAATAAAAAAATCAAAAATCAAAAGTGGACAAATTTGAAAAATCAATGATTTTCTCCGAAAAAATAAAAAATTTTGTAGAATCCAAGTTTGAATATTTTTTTTGTATTTTTTCCTGAAAAGTACGTTTAAAGGCAAACAAAAACAAAAAAAAAACGTTTCGATTAGTCAATTTTTGAAATAGTTACGATTGTTTGAAGAAAAAAAACATCAGTTTTTCTGAAAAATTTTAACTTTTTAAAAAATTTTGAAAAAAATTATACAACTGATTTTACGTATTATAAACTTATTATTTAAAAAGTATTATAAACTATTCCATCAAAAATAGTTCTGTAAATTTTTTCAAAATTGTTTTCAAAGTTAAGAATTTTTAGAAAAACTGATGTTTTTTTTCTTCAAACGATCGTAACTTTTTCAAAAATTGACTAATCAAAACGTTCTTTTTTTCGTTTTTATTTATCTTTAAACGTACTTTTCAGAAAAAAATACAAAAAAATATTCAAACTTGAATTCTACAAAATTTTTTATTTTTTCGGAGAAAATCATTAATTTTTCAAATTTTTCCTCTTTTGATTTTTAATTTTTTTATTTCAAAACCAACTCTGATTTATTCCGCGTATAACAACGCAAACCCCATAATGAAGCAAAATTTTTTTCTATTTTTTTTGTTTAATTAAAAAATATTTTGTTTTATTTTTACGCAAATAATATTTTTCAATTAAACAAAAGAAATAGAAAGAAATGTCGGCCCATTATGGGGTTTGCGTTGTTATACGCGGAATAAATCAGAGTTTTTTTTGAAATAAAAAAATCAAAAATTAAAAGTGTCGAAATTTGAAAAATCAATGACTTTCTCCGAAAAAATGAAAAATTTTGTAGAATCTAAGTTTGAATATTTTTTTTGTATTTTTTCCTGAAAAGTACGTTTAAAGGCAAACAAAAACAAAAAAAAAACGTTCCGATTAGTCAATTTTTGACATAGTTACGATCGTTTAAAGAAAGACAACATCAGTTTTTCTAAAAATTCGTAACTTTTTTTGGGTTGAGTAAAAAATTTTGAAAAAATTCACAGAACTGTTGTTGATGAGATAGAATAATATGTAAAGATTTCAGGAAAATCAAAAGGGGTCGGGTTCAAACGTGGTCGATTTGGTGTGGAATGCCTCATACACACTTTATCAAATTATATTTTTATGTACGTTATATAATAATAATTATCCATTAGTATATTAATTTATAAAATATTTATGAAATTTATTTATTCATATTTATGCTAGTATTTTTAAAGAAAATTAATTTTGCTAATCATTTAATATTACAAATTTTAATAAGTATGCAAAGGATACGAGGGTTGTATGATAAGGGAATGGGCCAGTTCGCAGCCAGTTCGTCGCAAAGCCATTTTGACGCTAACTTTATTAGTCGCAGGGACAGTTTGACGCAGGACTTTTTGCCGCAAAAGTGCAAAAAAAGGAATTTTATTTAATTAATTTTAAGAATAACTTGACAAAATTAATAAAGAGATTCTGTAGTAATAAATTTATTATTTAAAAATTTAAAATCAAAAACTTTACAAAACTATGATTTTAATTACGCATTTCAAAATTATGCGCAAGTCCTCGTAAATAATCAATAATATTTCTATTATGAAAATCTTGCACAATTTTTAAAATTCTGTTATCAGCATCTCTGAACTTTTTTAATTTGACAATTAGCAACAAAACTTTCATAATAAATATCACGACTTTTTTGGACTTTTCTTAACTCCTCTATGAATGTCCAAATCGTCGGATGGATCATACCCATTTCACACTGGATTCTTTTATTAGCAACTTCTGCGTGATTGTTCGTGCCCTCAAAATTTTGTAAAGTACGATCGTAAACATTCCATATATCGTACCCAAATAATGGAGGTCTACGGTTACCACTTCTAGTGAGTGCGCCTATATAATTGGTTTCAAACCATTGCGACATTGGTTGTAGTGCTGCTGGTAACTCCCCTCGCAAACTGGTCAACGCAGTCTCCAAATAGGTTTAATAGGTTTTGCGACAAAAAGGACGCGGACAATAATTCTTGCGTCGAAACTTTTGCGTCCAAACGGGTGCGCGGCGAAACGGCTGCGTCAAAACGCTCGCGTCCAAAAGTCCTAGACCCTATGATAAGTACCTGGGGCCCAATTCTTGAAATTATTCGTATTCGCAAATAAGAGAGATGCGCATGCAAACCGCGTATTGGTATTCTTAAAACATTAAGAAAGAATTTTTTTATATAAGCAAAAACACTTTAAAGGCAGATGAAAAATATTTGATCCGTTATAAAAATAATAGCTGTTCCAAAAAAACTTAACTGTCGATCGCTAGAAAAAGTCATAATCTACTGGGTTAGAAGTAAAATCTAAATGTTTATTACTTCTTTAATTTTTTCATTAAATTTTCAATTTAGATTTTATCATTTCGGTCAAATTGCTAACTTAAATATCAAAAGCTTTTTCTTTTTAATGTTTATTTTACAACGTATTGGTATTTTAATGGAAAAAGTTTTTTTATGTAAATTGATATAAAATAATAAAATAACTTACATTTTTTTTCATTCACGATTTGAAGTTGAAACAGCAATTATACACGTCTATTTAACGTTGCTATAACGTAGCACTATTTGACAAGTTCGGTTATTAATTTATGCCCATAATAAAAATATCTCAGATAGTGATTCGATTTGGAGAATTGAATTTAAATATCTGGAGAATGTCGTTTGGTGAACATATAGGAAATTTAAATATTAGGTACTGCTAATCTAAATGAACCACTATTCTAATTATTTTACAAAATTCTGTATAAAGAACTCCCAGTATTATTTATAATTAAATTTATAATTAACTTCTATTTTCCTTATCGCAAGAAAGCTTTCCTTCTAAAATTGAGCAAAATAAAAAAACACAAATAATTGTATGCTCTCATAAGCAAAAAATAATACTACTCAATTTTAAAAATTATTAAATTAATGTTTATGTTAGCAGTCGGAACGTAGTCCACCCACCCCTAAACCAAAAAACTAAACCATAATTTATACAATGAAATTCTGTAACATACAAAAGCATATCTGAATCTAAGTATACGAAAGTTAATTGGAAACGTATGAGAAAATTTTTAGCATTTTATTTAGAAATTACAAAAATTGTTGAAGTAAAACTTTAAATACGAAATAAAATAGAACAAATATCTTTTACGAGTACGAAATTAAATACAGCTAAGGTGCAGTAATTTAACGCAATTTTATACAGAACTCAAATTAATTTTAATTTCTGTTAGTTTAACCTCACAAGTTTCGAAAATTAAAAAGTTCAATATTCTTTTCAACCGTATCTTCTTAATTTGAGCGTTTGTCTGGTTTTTACTAGCAACTTTAATTAACTTTTAATAAATTATAATCTACGATGCATTTGATTCTGGTTAAAGTAATTTGAAAAACCACATTTAAGTAAGCCAGGTAATGATGTGCACAGACCTTCGTACTCTCCCCTGAAATAGCTTTGGTTTGCGCTCTAAAATTTATCTACCTACAGAAAATTAAATTTCTACCAAAATTATATGTAGCTAAAATTTGTATAATTTAAAACAGTTGATATAGTGCAAATATTTGTAAAATTGTATACCTACAGAAAGGTATTTTTGTTTATAAAAAAACTTTATGTAATACCTACGTAAATGAAATAAATTCATTTTGAATATTTTTTGAAGTAATTTCCTGAAATAGTTAAAATATTTCCATATCATATTTACCCTTTAGAACTTTGCATAATCTGATCGATTACAACTCCGGATAGAGCCATATTGAACCAATTTGGTCGTTGCAAACAGCGTTTACTAATAAGGTGAGATTATGAACTGATCACGTTTTGTGAAAACCATTATCGTATTTGATCCAGAAATTCGACGTTATTTGGAAACTTAGTTTTTGCTACATTAAGATGCTATGCTTCACTAATTGTTTCGCTAGGTGAAAATTTTAAAGTTAATTAAACACGTTAATGTTGGAAAAATAAAATTGTGTTATACTTTGCGAACTCGGTTAGTAATTAAACATTTAATTGAGAAGAGGTGGTTAAAAATAGAATAGCACCAGAATATTGTAAAAGCGCAAACTTGTTATAAATATAACAAAAAGTACCTTAAAATTTGCTATCCGTGGCATGTACACTAAAATTGAAAATGTGAGGGCATATGCGTTTAAAATTTAAAGCTTATGAAACTCAATTAGTACATGTAATCAAGGCTCGAGAGTAGCTCGTTGCATTGCAGGTTTACAATTTACCAGTTGAATGCTAAATGAGATTTTTAAGCTATGTTATACATTATGTAAACCTATATTTGTTTGTCGTCGAAGTAACCAAACATTTTAAAATTTAATCATGTTTGATATATCCACGGATGAGTTGTCGATTGGATGGGGCATGGTCAAACATATTTGCTTTTCAATAAATTACGAAGCAAGGTAATTACTAAAGGATCTTGTTGGCTTCGATACGCCATCACGCAGATGATTAAAATACTTCAGCTAAAATTTTTTATCTCAACTTAAATTTGCTTTTTAGGTTTTCAACTTGAAAATCCAAATGCCAGTAGTTAAAAAGCGTCAACGAACAAAAATGCCACATTCTTATGCATGTGTGCTGGTCTCGAGAGATAACAAAATTATTATGGGATTGCCGGCTTAGCTCGTCGAGGTCGTACTGGTGGCTTCTTGCACGCTTGTGCTGATTATTTTAACAATGCAGTTTGAATGTTAGCTTAATATGGTTTTTATTTTTTATTTGACTTAAATGTGGATGTATAAGATAAATCGGCAGATCAAAATTGGTTTAAAATATACCAATGAACCAACTTTAATCAGAGCTTTGGATGTCAAATTGACAAGTGAGATAACAAATTTGGATTGCAGCTGTTGATAAAGGTGTGATGTAGATAAAAACAAGGTCAATCAAACAGCTGGCGTGCATTAATCCTTGTGACAATTATTCGATTCGATTATCTTGAGTTTCTCTTGGACATATTTTTCACTTTTTCTTTTGACTCTCTTAGCTTAGGTAGCCAAATGCCCCGTCACCTAATTGGTGAGCGTTTTGCCATTAACTAACTGATGAAGTTTTGACTACTTTTGGGTGACATTTTTACGTTTTCGCGTCGAGTTCTTATGAATCCCACGGCTGCACGGCAAATTAAGGAACCAGCCTCCACATTGATGACTCTAAAACGATGAATCTTAGTGAAATGAGATCGTCTGGGATCATCACTAATGATTATTAGCGTGAAAGGTCATCAGGTGGGCATAAATTTAGCAGCCACTCTGTGCGCGACCGTACATTGTTCGAACTTGGAGATAAAATTTAAATAAATATATAAAATGAAACCTTGCTCTAAGAGCACAAGTACCTAAGTGAGGAACTTACAATGCTGAGCAAGAGCAAGGAAAAATGACTTATGCATTATCGTAAAGCATTGTCTTCTTGGAGACACTTGAAGTTAACTAATTAATTTTTTTCCCAAGTCTTAAGACCTGTTATTTCCAGCATTTGCTTCATTTTCTCGGCAGCAGGCCCGTAACCAGGGGGCGGGCACCTGGGGGCACCTGGGGGCACCTGGGGGCACGTGTCTCCCTCGAAATGTTCAAAAAAAAAAATTTTAGAAAGCAAAAAATTTGGCAAACAATTCATTAACCAGGACTCAAATTTTATACATTTCTATAGGAACAAATGATAGAAAACAGACCAAAAATCAATATAAACGGCTTGGAGTGTTGCTAAGCGACCGGAAGAAGCGTAGCGGCACGTAGAATCGTTTTTGAAAATGCAACTGTGTCCGATTAAGATTCATCATCGCCATCGATAAATCAATTTATAAATTAAATTCACAAGTTTGACGTAGAAGCGACCACTGATTTTATGCAAAGCTTCTGTCGTAGCGTTTCATACCATTTCTAAGTTCCGGCTCCTACTCTTTGGGGTGAGCGGGACTTTTAAATTCACAATTTTAATTTTGAAGTAAAATAACAAAATTTTTTTAATCAATTAAAAAAGTAAAATATTGAAAAAATTTGTTTGTAATAATAAAAATTCTCAGAAGGGGGGACCGCCAAAAATTTTACTTTTACAAAAGATTATTTTCAAGTGCCCCTCTCGAAATGAAATCCTGGCTACGGGTCTGTTTGGCAGTGTTAGATTTATGAGCATATAAATATTTACGCCCATTAAGCAGCTTGCTGAGCTGGCTTTAAAATGTGCCTGCACCTTGGTTTGTTTGTTAATAATGGCAAATCAGTAACTTAGGATCATCTGAACGTAATGAATCACTGCACAAAAATGTGAAACTGCTAATCACCTGAACGCGCTTCTTAAAGTACAAAGATAAAGTCATAAGAAAATTTGACTTTTCCCTGGATTTGAACTTGGTACCTTACATTCGCAACTGATTGCGTTAGCTGCAAGATAATAACTGCCTCTTTTAACACATTTTACATAACTTATTGATATTTTTGTTTATGTAAATTTTCAAAATGCTCACCAAAATACTCAGTTTAGCTCATCCTAAAAAATGAAAAACTATTTCAAAAATGCGATTAAATTAAGTACTTAATTACTTAGAGCGTAATTTTTGAAACATTTTTTGCAGGAGCCGGGGGGTCTGGGGGGTATGGAATACTCTCCAGCTGTAAGACAGCTATGTAACAGATCAGTCAACAATGTAATGATTAATGGGTAACAAAATTCCCCCCCTCCTGTTTTACATTCATTTGATACTACCATTTTATACTAGGTACCCTACAGTAACGAACTGTAGATGTTCCTCTGATTTTGGTCATAATAATCTTTTATTTACAGAGAAAGAATAATTCTGACCATGAAATGACCCACTTTTAAATCTCACATCAGGACCTCTAAATCATCTAGTTACACCTTTGGACAAGTATTGTAACTAAACCATACGGCATCGGACGTCACAGCACACATCAAAACACAAACTGTTGAAGTTTGAAATTTAAATTTGAATAAATTGTCCATAATTTTACCATTTGTTTTAAACTGTTGAATTGTTAATTTTTAAACTGCTTTTGATTTTGCCACAGTTTGTGGATGATGCTTGCCAGTTGGGCAAGCTTTCCACGTTCTAAGTAGAACATTGTCTTTTCTTTTTGGGAATTATAAATCCGATTGGAAGGGTGGATTAATCTCCATATGTTATAAACTTCACCACAGCGTGTGGATGCCCAATAGAAGGTCCAGCTAAGAAATTCTGTATAGTCCGCGATTTAAGCCCAGAATTTCCGCTTTGTACTCAACCAGCGGTCGCATCACTCCATGGCTGTTTTAATAAATTCTATCCTTTGAACTCAGAATTTTCGTTCAGAGATCACATCGATTAACTGCTGCGCTTAATTAAAAGTACCTAGGCGACCGAACTCTGATCCGATTTTCATTGAAAGTGAATTTCATCGAAATCGCTTAGGCCGTTTTCTAGAACGCAATTACATATATTTATATATTTTTATGGGGCATTCCACCCCCCTCGAATGTACCTGAACCTTGTCGTGGTGAGGGGGCTTGTTTTTGATGAAGCGACGGGCGTGCACCTGCAAGGATTACGGACCGGGGACGTAAAACTCTCGTGTGTTCGGTCTGAGCTGGCGGGCAGGGCTTTGCCGGGGCATAAAAACCTTTGTGCTTGGTCTTGTCTGTCAGGGTACCAGGATGACGGCTTTCGTGGAGAAACGGACCAATACAGGTACCCGCGTGTTTTTGCCGTGCGTGGATACCCGTAGGGTAGGATGAACGGATCCTGGTGGCTGAGTTGGCTCGGAGGCGGTAGTTGTTCTCCTGGGCCTGACAACACTCCACTTTGGCCATGATTTCTACCTAAAACGGGCGGTCTGGGCTAGTCCACCCTGATCAATCGGCTGAGCGGCCCTCCATCTGAGGGCTGGCTGGACGAGTCCTTGGATGAGGTCGGGGTGTGCAAGCACTCTGCCTTGTTTCTGGGGGCTATATTCCCTGGGTAGCCCTGATGTCGACTTGTCGGCGTCCCCTTTTGCGGGCTCCGTGGCGGGTGGGGAGCTTGGGGAACGAAACCGTATCCCATTCACATGGATATAAACATCATAAACAACCCGACAATTGTGTCCCCTGAGGATGCATTGTCCAACAAAGAAGGTACGTCTGTCACAGATGTCCTTCTACCACATAACTCCGCAGCCAGGGAGGGGTCGTCCCAAAAGGATGCCCTTTCTGTAGGCAACACCGAGGGGTCTCGCCCTAAAAAGCGTAAGATCTGCGGTGCGGAGCGAAAACGCCGTAAGAAGGCCAAACTAAGGCAGGCAGCTGCAGAGGCTGCCGGCCCATCAAACACCGTGACTGAGCACGAGAAGGCTGGGGCGTCCAAACCTAAGGGTGGGGACAGCACTCCTTCTGGGTCAGGAACGGGAAAGAAAGCACCGGCCAAGAAGGGGAATTCCAAACCCTTTCAGAAAACGGATGCAAAAAAGAGAGTAAGGTCCACGGACTCTCGGCCATCGCCTCAGAGCAATCCGAGGAAGAAGGCTAAGTTATCTGTGACTGACTCAAAAAATCCGGAGGGGGTGATCACCTACAAGGAGGCTGCCACTAGGCACCTTCGGGTAGCAGTGATTGACCGCTCTAGCCAACTGGGCAAACTCACGGAGGCCCGGAAGGAATTAGTTGAGGAACACCTCAACTCAGCCCTCGACAGGACGATTCGGTCGGCCAGTGAGGGGGCAAACATAATACCCACTTTTGGGGGCTTTCGTTATTCGGGGGAGATCTTAAGGATCAACTGCGATAACGAGAGTTCCCTTAAGTGGCTAAAATCAACCGTTGCTGTACTGCCACAGTTGTGGGAGGGGGCAAGGCTAGAGGTGACCCAGGTAGACGAACTGCCTAAGCTATCCAAAGCCACCATTTGGGTCCCAGGGAAACCTGAGCCCACCGGGGAGGTTATAGGACGGCTCAAGGCTCAGAACCCATGGGTCAAGATTAAAGAGTGGTGTGTCTTCTATGACACCGACAAGAGTGCCCCTTTGGGGAAGCTCATTGTCTTCGGTGTCAGTGAAGAGGATGCAAAGGCACTCAAAGCAAAAAAGGAGAGGGTGAGCTATAAGTTCTCCACAATCCGAATAAGGGTACAGCAAATTGAGAACGCTGTACCGACACAAACGGTGGAGCAGGTGACGGCCGATCTTGACCTCATGGGGATCCATGAGGAATCTCAGGATGAAGATGCCGCTCCAGCGACAAACCCCACCACCGAGGAAGCCTAATGGCTGCCTTGGGGGAGTGGAGGTTTATACAAGCTAACCTGCAGCATGGCCGGGCGGCCACGGCGACTCTTTGCCGCCGCCTTGCTGGCTGTATGGATACAATAGCTCTGATACAAGAGCCACATGTAGTGAAAGGCAGAGTTACAGGCCTTTCACCCTTGAAAGGGAATGTCATAACAGGCAGCCTTTCAATGAAACCCAGAACTTGTATCTACATATCTGGCAACATTCAAGCCAATCCTTTACCGCAGTTTAGCGACGGCGATATAACAGTTGCCCGGCTGAGCTGTGATCTTGGGGATGGCCTAAGCGACATTATCGTTGCATCAGTGTATCTCCCAGTTGACTCCCAGGATCTGCCGCCGTCTTCAAGACTGGTGGAACTGGTGAGGCACTGCGAGCAACACAAAAAACACCTCATTGTTGGATGTGACTCAAATTCCCACCATATTTCGTGGGGAAGTGGAGATTGCAACAACAGAGGTAAATCCCTATTTGAGTACCTTATTGGTACGAACCTAGAAATTCTTAATAGGGGTGACACGCCCACCTTCTATGTGTCCCCCAAACGTCATTCTGTGATTGATATCACTCTGGCGTCATTAAGTATTTCAACAAAAATCTTTGACTGGCATGTGTCACACGAATTGACTATGTCAGATCACAGATGGTTATGCTTTAAAATTAAAGCTTTGAAAGTCGAGCCTAAGCAAGTAAGGAATCCAAGGAAGCTGGACAGGCATATCTTTTTGGATGTACTCTCCAGCACCTTGGAGGCCGACATGCCAAAGGCAATCATAAATAAAAATCGACTAGAAAACACTGAGGAGATTGAATTATGCGTTAACGCATTACACAAGTCACTCACAAAAGCATATGAGTCTTCCTGTCCGCTGAAAACGGTTGGCTCTGGCATACGAGCAACACCTTGGTGGTGCAAGGAGCTGGAGCGGCTGAAGAAGGCAGTCACGAGACTCTGTAACAAGGCGAAGAAATCCAAAAGTGAGGCTGACTGGGAGGTTTTCAAAAACCTCCGGTTGGACTACAAGAGGATGATTCGCCTAAAGCAACGAGAGTCTTGGAGAGACTTCTGCAGTGGCATTGCTTCTACTACGGATGCGGCCAAACTAAAGAAGATCATTTCCAAAGACCCAAACCAACAGCTCGGCACGATCCTTCGAGCTGACGGCTCCTTTACGGAGAGCCTCAGGGAGACTGCTGAGGTACTGTTACAAACACACTTTCCTGGTAGTACAACTGTCTCGGACTATAGGTGGACTGAGCGTATCGCTTGGACACCGACTGAGGCGGACTGGGATAGTGCAAATTCCACTGTTAACCCAACCAAAACGGAATGGGCAATAAGATCCTTCAGTCCATTCAAATCGCCTGGGCTGGATGGGGTATATCCGGCTCTACTCCAATGGGGCCTGGACCTCCTACTCGGCCCTATGGTGAAGGTGTACAGGGCGTGCATTGCGCATGGCTATACACCTAAAGAATGGCGTAAGGTTAAGGTAATTTTCATACCTAAGCCGGGGCGTAGTGACTACACTCTGGCTAAATCTTTTAGGCCAATTAGTCTTACCTCCTTCTTTCTGAAGGCATTGGAAAGACTGTGCGACAGAGAGATTCGGGATGTGGTGCTGGTACCAAACCCACTACACCCGAATCAACATGCATACACTCCAGGGAGATCTACTGAGTCTGCACTACATAAGGTGGTGGAGCGTATCGAGGAATCGTTACAATCTCAGGAATGTACCCTGGCAGCGTTTATAGATATAGAGGGAGCATTTGACAATGCTACCTCTGACTGCATTGGCATCTCTCTACACGAACACGATGTGCCTAACGCCATCATTAGATGGATCAGCTCTATGCTGAATAGTAGGGCTGTTGAGATTGCTGTGGGAGATGCGTACATAAGAGGGGCTGTTAATAAGGGTTGCCCACAGGGAGGTGTACTCTCGCCACTATTGTGGAACTTTGTGGTGCACAGCCTTTTACAGCGTCTCAATGACAGTGGTTTCTACACTGTCGGATACGCAGATGATATTACCATACTGCTTAGAGGGATTTTTGAGGATGTCCTGTGCGAATTGATGCAGGGCGCCCTGAGAATCCTAGAGAATTGGTGTTCGGAGCAGTCTCTTTCGGTCAACCCGACCAAGACTGAGCTTGTTCTGTTCACCAAAAAGAGAAAGCTGAGAAGCATGAAAATGCCTTGCTTAAAAGGAACCCCTCTTAAACTAACTTCAGAGGTCAAGTATCTGGGTATAATACTTGACTCGAAGCTTAACTGGGGCAAACACATTAGCACTAAGGTGACAAAGGCAAGTATGGCCTACTGGCAGTGTCGCAGAGCATTGGGAAGGTCATGGGGTTTCTCCCCAAAGATTGCCCTCTGGCTGTACACTGCCATAATCAGGCCTATGCTTTGCTATGGCGCACTCGTCTGGTGGCCCAGAACCAGATTGATTACAGTAGTGTCCTCTCTGGAGCGGCTGCAGAGATCGGTCTGCTTGGCGGTGACGGGAGTGATGCGAACAACACCTACTGCGGCCATGGAGGCTCTCTTATGCCTTCCTCCACTGGATCTCTATGTGAGGGAACAGGCACTGAGGGCCTCCCTGAGAATGCGGGCTTGGGGTCTCTGGACCTATAGGTGGGGATCGGTTGGGCATACACGGATTCTGGAGGACTGCTCAAAAAAGCTGCCTCTTTTGGGTCTTGATGCTGACAGGATCCCCCCCAAATACGTGTTTAAGAGGAATTTTAAAATTCTGTTAGACACTAAAGGATCTGACCGGGCTGACATATGTCTGTACACGGACGGATCCAAAAATAATACTGGCTCGGGTGCGGGAATATTCTCCCCGGAACTGCAGCTAGATATAAAACTATCGTTGGGGAGGTACTCCTCTGTTTTCCAGGCGGAACTCATTGGGGTGCTTCGCTGCGCAGAAGAAGTCCAGGACAGAAATGTCCGGGGCAAAACTATTCAAATAATCACGGACAGTAGGGCGGTCCTTGTGGCGCTAAACCGCTGCAAGATCATCTCCGGTCTTGTGCTACAATGCATTGAGACACTGAACGTGATATCCACTCATAATGTTCTAACTCTCAGTTGGGTTAAAGGGCATGAAGGAAATGAGGGCAATGAGAGGGCTGATGAGCTGGCGAGGCAAGGTTCTGGTAACGTGCCGTGCGGTCCGGAGCCTTTTATCTCGCTGGCTGTTAAGGCCCTTGATGCCATCATAAAAGGGGAGACCCGTAGACTGCATGTTGAAAGATGGGAGAATGTGGCTGGATGCCGTCAGGCTAAGGCTGCAATTAACATACCATCTGACAAACATGCAAAATATTACCTGCAGTTGTCTCGGGACAGATTACGAGTTATCGTAGGATGTCTTACAGGACACTGTAAGCTAAACAAACATCTGCACACTATGGGACTGGTTGAAAGCCCATTATGTCGTGGATGTGAAGAAGAAGATGAAACAGTGGAGCATGTGCTTTGCAACTGCCCAGTGTTAGCATCGAAAAGAGGATCCATGTTGGGGAACTTCTGGCCTAGCATGGCCAGTATTAGTGGCACACCGCCCTCCAAAGTACTTGAGTTCGCCCTGAGTTTGGGGTGGCTTGAGGAATAGGAGGCTGGTGGGCTGCTAACATCGGAGGTAGCATAATGGGCCCGATTATGTGGCCTGAGTGCGCGTGAACCATGGTTTGCCCTCCACATCCAATCCAGAATCCAGAATCCAGGGGCATTCCACACCAAATCTACCACTCTTGAACCCGACCCCTTTTGATTTTCCTGAAATTTTTACATCTTATACTATCTCATCAATAACAGTTCTGTGAATTTTTTCAAAATTTTTTAATCAACCCAAAAAAAGTTACGAATTTTTAGAAAAACAGCTATTTTTTTTTCAAACGATCGTAACTATTTCAAAAATTGACTAATCGGAACGTTTTTTTTTTTGTTTGTTTTTAAACGTACTTTTCAGAAAAAAATATAAAAAAAATATTCAAACTTAGATTCTACAAAATTTTTCATTTTTTCGGAGAAAATCATTGATTCTTCAAATTTCGACACTTTTGATTTTTGACTTTTATATTTCAAAAAAAACTCTGATTTATTCTGCGTATAACAATGCAAACGCCATAATGGGCCGACATTTCTTTCTATTTCTTTTGTTTAATTGAAAAATATTATTTGCGTATAAATAAAACAAAATATTTTTTAATTAAACAAAAAAAATAGAAAAAATTTTTGGCCCATTATGGAGTTTGCGTTGTTATACGCGCAATAAATCAGAGTTGTTTTTGAAATAAAAAAATCAAAAATAAAAAGTGAAAAAATGTGAAAAATTAATGATTTTCTCCGAAAAAATAAAAAATTTTGTAGAATCCAAGTTTGAATATTTTTTTTGTATTTTTCCTGAAAAGTACGTTTAAAGACAAATAAAAACAAAAAAAAAACGTTTCGATTAGTCAATTTTTGAAAAAGTTACGATCGTTTGAAGAAAAAAAACATCAGTTTTTCTAAAAATTCTTAACTTTGTAAACAATTTTGAAAAAATTTACAGAACTGTTTTTGATGGAATACGTAAAATCAGTTGTGTAATTTTTTTCAAAATTTTTTACAAAATTAAATTTTCAGAAAAACTGATGTCTTTTTTCTTCAAACTATCGTAACTATTTCAAAAATTGACTAATCAAAACCTTCTTTTTTTATTTTTGTTCGTCTTTAAACGTACTTTTCAGGAAAAAATACAAAAAAAATATTCAAACTTGGATCCTACAAAATTTTTTATTTTTTCGTAGAAAATCATTGACTTTTCAAATTTGTCCCCTTTTGATTTTTGATTTTTTTATTTCAAAAGAAACTCTTATTTATTTCTCGTATAACAAGGCAAACCCCATAATGGGCCCACATTTCTTTCTATTTTTTTTTGTTTAATTAAAAAATATTTTGTTTTATTTTTACGCAAATAATATTTTTCAATTAAACAAAAGAAATAGAAACAAATGTCGGCCGATTATGGGGTTTGCGTTGTTTTACGCGGAATAAATCAAATTTTTCTTTTGAAAAAATCAAAAGTGTCGAAATATGAAAAATCATTGATTTTCTCCGAAAAAATGAAAAATTTTGTAGAATCCGTGTTTGAATATTTTTTTGTATTGTTTCCCGAAAAGTACGTTTAAAGACAAACAAAAACAAAAAAAAAACGTTCCGATTAGTCAATTTTTGACATAGTTACGATCGTTTGAAGAAAAACAACATCAGTTTTTCTAAAAATTCGTAACTCTTTTTGGGTTGAATAAAAAATTTTGAAAAAATTCACAGAACTGTTTTTGGTGAGATAGTATAATATGTAAAAATTTCATGAAAATCAAAAAGGGTCGGGTTCAAAAGTGGTCGATTTGGTGTGAAATGCCCCATATATATACAAGAATTGGTCGTTTAATAGTATAGGATATACTTAAATTTTAAATTAAATCAAATTATAAACAGTCAAGAAAATAAAAATTGAAAAAAAATTATGAAATGAAATAAATTAACAAATATTTAAAACCAAAGCTTACGACATAGTTTTTAAAAAAAATTAGTAAAAATAATAGAAAGAATGAAGTGAAAACCGTAATAAACATAAAAGTAATTAAAATAACAGTAAGGGTATTCTAAAAAGTAATTAAAAATATAGCAAAAAAAATTATTTATTGCACAAAATCAAAATCGGACTAAAAATACTAATAAGGGGTGGGTACACTGTTGGTAGAAATGTGAAAAGTACTTGAAGTATCCGTGAAGTACTTGAAGTATGTTGAATTAACTGAAATCAATGTGAAATATATGAAACATATGAATTACCCGAGGGAAATTAAGGGATGTGGTATATAGGAAATGAACGTTTATACATTTTGTAGGTTCATAATCAAACTTGACCTAAAAAATGTCGTCGAAAATTTAGAAATTTGAATGATGTTTATTTTTATTTTGTAAATTTTTTCATCTTTTCCTTTTAATAATTTGTGATATTTTGTTGGTAAAAACGATATATGCTGTATGAGTTTCTCTGACCTAAAATACTTGAAAAGTACGTGAATTACATATAAATTACCTACCTAAAGTATATGAAGTATGAAGTACGTGTAAAATACTTTGGTTGCGGTTAACCCAAAGAAATTTAAAATTGATTTTTCTTGGAACGAAATAAAAATTTCCTTTTCCTTTTTGCATTTTCGGTGAAAATTCTAGTAGTACTAGTGAAAAGCGTCACCGAGATTAGATGATAAGCATTAGCGGTAATTGTTTCAGAAATATAGAAGCATTTAATTTCTGCCACATAATTAATATTTATTGCGTTTTGTAACAGATTTACATAAAAATGCTACTTTGCGTTACTGTTGTGAACAGCAGCATAGGATAAACGTTTTATACTAGTACTAAAATTTATATAAAAAAAACTACTTATTACAACACACAATGAACCCTAAATCACTGCACATTCTCCATTTAAAGCTCATTATTTACTATTATCCTGAAAATTATCCTACGTGGTGAAGTTTTTTACTGAGCAACAAATAGTAGCGCATTATTTTGCCGTAAAGCTTTCACGTCAAAAAATAAGTCGCATATAATTTTTTCATGCTAAATAAGACAAATTTTTCTTGCGATATCCCATGAATAATTTTCGTTGTATTTTTAGGGTCGTTTTAAGCGATATGGTAAAGGGTAGCAACGAGATAATAAAATTAGACATTAAAGTTGACGGTTTATTATGCAGGTGCAGAAGTAGACGACGCGACGCTAATTAATGAATTAATTAGCTTCAGTTGTTAGAAGAATAAGAACCGCAACTCTGTGTTTCTGTCAAAATTAATCAAAGCTCTTAATTGCTGCAAGTAAATGGAAATTCATATTGACAAGTCGTAGGTACAAAGTATTTCGAAATTTCGCTTTATACTTGGTATAAATTTTTTCCTGCTGCAGGAAACGAATGGTAATAAATTAGACAACAAAGTTGGCGAGCTTAATAATGGAAGGTATAGTAAATCGTAAATCTTTTTGTCGAGTGTATTCCATTGAAAGTGTTCATTGACATTTGTAAACACTCGTGTCGTGAGGTATTGTTATTATTATGTTATATCATAATGAAAGTTTAAAGGTTAATGTAAGGTGCTGACATATTGAACCATTTGCTCTCTTCGACAAATTAATTGCATTTCCCCAGTCCCAACTTTAACGTATCAGCCCCCTTCAATGTTTACCACCTCACTGTTAATGGGAAGCAATTTTTCATAATATTAATAAAATTGATTGTTAAGCACACAGTATGAATAATTGAACAGTTTAATTTTTCAATTTCAAAATGGAGAGAACCTATACGCAATAACTCAAATAACTACTACTAAAATAGAGCAATGTTTCCTACTAAATAATATAGAAAGCAATTGTTTCAGTTAACTAATCACTTCTTTTGTCCTATTCTGTCTATCACATCCAAATTGAGAACCCGCTAAAGTGGATAATTCCAGCAGTTCCTAAAACATGAAAACTTGCTTTCAGACTGACAAAATTGAACAAACAAAAACATGCTTAGTTATTTAATTTCTAAATTGTTTCCTACAGAGGGAACAACATTTTTAGTATCCAATTAGCATTAGCATGGAAATCTTGAATAGGAAAATTTGTAATTGTATTGGTCCCATTAAGCAGAAAGCAATTAAATACAGGAAGGAGGACGATGATGAATAGAGTTGTAAGTGAAGCAAATGCCATTTGAAAATTAGGGAAATGACTGAATATGATCTTGTCATAGTTGCATGCTCAAATAAGTCAATATAATTAGAATCAGGACGTTAATTAAAACTTGCATGTTCTCCATTATTTTCTTCAAAGTTGAACTGCAACGCTTTAAAAAGATAGTTCAAAACGCTCTAGGAAATATCAGAGCCATTTACTATTTCCCTTGATATTCCATTAATAATTCAAATTAGGCGATGCACAACATATACTACGTATACACCGCCACAGCCTTGGAAATGCTTTCAACTATTTTACTACTATTAAGTAGGTACATTTTTATCCTTTATAATTATAATAAAAGTCTTTTTAATGACTAACATCAAAAAGTAAAAATAATAAATGGAAAGGTTCCACTTGTAATACGACAATGTTGTGGTTGGGTTCATCGCAACGTGTAGGTTGCGTTCGACTATTTTGGGACGAAATGAAACCAAAAGTTAATTATGAGAACAAATTATATGCATTTTAATTTTGAACAGCATGGTAGATTTTGAAACCGTAAAATGCAGATCAGTTCATTTTACGACCATGTATTTAAATAATATTCCGAGAAGGGAAGCAGAAAGCACAGAGTATAATGGACTATAGTGTTTGGTAGTAATAAAGCCCAAACGTGTTTTGTATACAAAGAAACCTTCGTTTGATTAATTAGAGACAAGTTTGTGTGAAACATTCTATTAAATGAGACTCTGTCTAGCTCCTTTGTTTTCAACCTCCGCCACTACATATTTGTAATTGCAAAACTTGATAATAATTTTAATAAAGAGGAATTGTAGCGGAAACTTATTAGATTTAATTTTGCTGTCGTTAAATTAACCTTTTTTATTTTAAATCACAAAGGTCCGTTGGCAATTTCTTAACTCCGTTTGAGCGTCATTGATTTAAGTATGCAAAACGTGCACCTCAAACTTTAACTTGCAGCACTCTATCATAATTTCATTTCAATCATTAATTCGAAAAAATTTTCAACGTGATTTTTACATAAGAATCGAGGTATTCTGGGGAGAAAATGGTAAATATTTTTATTCGCACCCACTTACGAAAAATTAATTAAAAAGTTTTTCGATTTTGATTGAGTTGTGTTAATTTCGAAATGTTGGTGTATGTCTTAAACACTTTTTTAATTAAAAGAGCTTTAACATTTATGAAGCTTTTAATTGATATCATTTAACCTAAATTATTGTAGGAAGTTTTAACCTTTTCTATGTAGCAGCTGGGATTTCCGATTCAATTTCTCAGTGTAAGTTTTAAAAAGTTACAAGCTATCTCTTACAATGAAAACTTTACTGCAGCAAACTAATGTGTACTTGAATGTGACAGATACCGTGACCAATTGCTTTCCAAATGGCATAAAATCCATATTAGTTTTTTTTATTTGAAAAGTTTGGCGACCATCAACTTACATGTAAAAATCGATGATGTTAAATAGAGCAACAGAAGGTAGTTAAATTATTTTTAAAGAATGGCATGAAGAATATTGACATTGAGTACGCCTCACGTGGTATTTTAAATTTCAAATCTCATGCCCTTATTTTAAAAAACTTAGGCAACACGAAATTCAAATGTCATCGTTAGAAACTTTTTATTTATACAAACAAAGTTATACTTTGCACGGTTATATCCATAGTATAATTAAATATAAATGTTAATTAATCAAACATTTATGATGACATAATAAAAAGGTGAACACGGGCATTAACCCGTATATTCAGCAAGTCAATAACTTAGATTAACAATTAAAATAAGACAAAATTTTTAGTATTTTTAGTAGTGGATGTGTTAATTCAATTTGAAACTTGTGCGGGTAAATTCTATTTAAACTGCAATATTACAATACAAATTTTTACTTTCGGTTTAACGTATAATCTGATGTCTATTTAGAATCAAAATCACCCGCCAATCAATAATTTATTAAACGTTAAGATTGCCCCTTTGTACTTATATTACAACTTTTTATTGTATTATTTTGAGTTCTGAAACAACGTAGTAAATTCTAATTTACTTCATCCCGCACTAAACAGTCAAAACAATTGTCCTAAAAAATAAAATGAAGCCATAGATAAAATGTATTTCTTATGTCTCACGCACGATAAAAGTCTTTTTGTGCAAAAATGATGTTGAAAGAATGCCGATTTTGTCAAATATATTGCCACTATTTTTTAAATAATCATTGCCATCCATAAACCATATGAAAAAAAGTCTATAATGAAGTTAGGCAGTTACATTTATCTTTATAACTAAGAACGCTTCATTAACAGCAATCCATAAAATATTGTAATGAACTGTATATGACCTCTAAAATTTAATGCTATTACATGCATAAAAGTCTTGATTATGTCATTTTGTTTTATTTACTGCTTATTTGAAATACCTTTTATGGTTGCCTTTATTGATATATCCACTTTTTTATTGTAATTGTTCATATCATAAAATTTTAACATAAAAGGCTGAAACTGAAGGCATTTCAGTTTTTGTTTAATATACCTACTCAATTTCTCGAGGTCTCACAATTTGCTTAAATTTTTTATATCGATTTTAACTTTGTGATAAAGTGGATGACCGATTTTTCTGTAAAAGCAGCTTTTGCCATGATGTAGAAGCTACAATTACCACAACTGACTACATAACAGGTACACCCAACTTTACGTAAATTAAAATTTTTTTAAAAGACCTACAAATTTTTAACTTTTTATTTGTTGTTTACCATCCACTTTAAAACCACATTCCACCCCTTTTACATTGTACGATTCATTAAGATGAATAAAATTGTGATCGAATGCTATTCTTTTGTATAACACAAAAACAAAAGCAGTGACCGCCAAAAGTTGACAAATTTAGAATTTAATAAATATGGACTTACGCACAATACCATGTAATTCCAACAAAAAAGTTTTAAATATTAACTTGTCTGAAAGAATTATCAACAGTAAATGTTTTTAATTTGTTATTTTGCAAAAGCATAATTCTTAAAATAAAAACATTTTACGAGGAGGACATTACTTCATTATATTATAAAATATTTTATGCGAGGTAATTTATTATTCCAGATAATAAATATCACATTTTTATTAACTTATGTATCTTCTAACGACTAATTATTTTTTTAATAATTAATAATATTTAACATTAAATAATAATAAAGCAACGTAAATTACCTCGAGGTTCTAATAAAATTTGTTGCTATGAAACGCTGTATTTACGAAGTACATATGAAACTAAATTGCGTAGTTGACGTGATGTCCTTGTTTTTTTATGATATCGACAAATTTACAGTGTGCATAAACCCAGTTTGTTAGCCTTACCCGGCGAGAAATACAGCTTATAGTTTAAGAAGAAAAATGCAGAGATGTTTATTCAAGAGAAGCAGACCAGTTATTCTCAGATCAAAGGAGGTTTTGCAAACTTAGATTGTCCCTAGAGGATGCAATAGATTCATTTTGTTATATCATACCGTACATCCATTTCTTCACCATGTTACCAGCTTAAGCTGGTACTTCAGAACTTCTAAAATACTTTGAAAAACAATTTCAAAAAATCTTCTTTTACATTCTCAAAATTTTGGAACACATTTTTGAAAAAATTATATTTAATAACAAGTTTGTTTAGTCTTTACAAGTCGAATCCTTAACAAAAAACATTTTTTCAGTGTAGTATCTCACTAAACAACAGACAGCGTAAAGTCAATAATGGCACGCAACTTGATAAAGAAAAATGATCACAAAAATCTGTTTACGCAGTTTATCTTGATGGAAATATTTACATACTTCCGATGGTCGAATAACTCTTTCATAGCTTTAACCTTTATTATAGATGCAAATATTTAGCCTAAGAAGCTAAACAATAACCAAACTACCCTGCTAAGGTTTTTTATATATTTTTCCAGTGACTGATTGATGTTTATTGTTGCTAATCGATAACTCACCCCGGTTTAGCATGATGTGTTATTTTTCGCGCCTTCCCTAGCTTGTTTTCAGTATTTACCTTCCACAGACTTGGTTTTATTTCCTCGATTTGTACTTGTAAGTTCATATTATCAGACTGTGTATTTTACTTGCTAATGGTAGGTAAATATAAAATCATGACAATTTGTCATATTTAAAATAGCTGAACAGCTGTTGAATTTTCTCAAATGGAAATTAAAACACACAAATTTTTTAAACTCAAAAAAGTTGGATAATGATGAAGAAAAATTGAGAAGATCGTTTATAAAAATTATATTTGTGAAAATTAATTTTAAAACAAGGTCAACAAACAACAGCAAATCTACAAACCTATAGCAGTGACATACCACGTCATTAGCAACAAATCTCATTTTGGTGCAACAAAAAGTAGAGATACAAAAGTTAGGATTTAAAATAAGTAATATTAAATGTGTGATCGTATTCTCACTAAAGCCTTGATATGATAAAAGAAACTGCGTTTTCTTAATCTTTCCATAAACAATTTTAAAAGAAAACATTTGCATTTGTGTATAATTAATAGGTACAGGTAAATAATTATACATAATTTTGAAACAAATCTTAAATAAAATTGACAATGTAACTCTAAAAAACTAAAATTTAATAAGAATTCCAGCTACCTAATTCTTTAAAATAAAAATTCAGTAAAAAAAAAATCTTGGCCTTTTGACCTGATAACTTTTAAACTATCAATCGCAATCAATCTTCATTTGCATTTTTCTTTCCTTGTCATAAGTTTTCCAAGTTAAATCAAAGTTTCTTTTCCATTTTAAGACCATCTTTTTAAGTAAAAAAGAAACTAATTGGTTATCAACAGGAAAAATATAAAATGTGTAAATTTATGTTCAAATAACTTTTCTCGGATAATCTAACATTTCCATTTTGTTGCAGATATCTTATTTCTATTTGTTGCGAGCCAATTTATTTTTTTAAGAGGATCCGAATTGCAATATTCAGGCTGCAATTTCAATTCCATGTGTCATTGTGTTATTGATCCAAATGATGGCGCAACTAGATCAATCGGATGCCTCTCCGTACCATTATATAAATTTCCAAGTAAGTTCATCCGTTTTATGTTTTTTGTTTAAATTTTGCTTTTTGTTTCGTCATTAAAACTTAAATTATCGATTTGTAAATGAAATATTCGTTATATTGTGTCACTCAGCAACTCGGATAAACTGTCGAAACGTACTATCGCGATATATGTATGTACGTTTGGATCTGTTAACACGTTTTTGTGGTGATTACCAACATTTTTTGTACGGAAAGCTTCATGAGTTTTATTTTTCGTTTTGGACAATAAATCCGCAGAGGCAGAATTTTTATCTAAAAAGTTGCACTTTTTTCAGCTTTAACAGTGACGTGTAATTTAAGGTAAAATTTTGTTTCAGATCTGACAGAAATGAATATTAGTCATCTTGAGATACTGGGATCAAAGATAACAAGCATAGAAGCCGACAGTTTGACAGGTTGCCAAGTACATGAACTTACGTTATCAAATAATAACCTTCAACATGTAATGGATCGAGCTCTAAGGTAAACAATGTTTTCTAATCTGTTTAATACTTGGGCATTTTAAAGACACAATGGTTTTTACTTTAAAGTTTGTATGATATTGTCGAACTTCATGCAATTTTTAAACTGCCATTTGTAATTAACAACAAAGCTACTGGAAAATTGCCTTTGTGCTTTTAATCCTTCTGATAGAGTTTTAAGCAAACATAGAAGTGCTTGGGTTCAATTTCGCATTATAATAGTGATGCATCGTTATTTTGTAGGTAGGTACTATCAAATTTAGCTTCATAAATGCACTTAATTCCAAATTCACATTTCATGAGAAATATTAAATTAGAGAACCTTGCAAGAAAAGCTATCATGCTTATTAATAACTGTAATCAAATACTAGTAGATTTACGTTCACGTGAATAAGTAGTAGGTATTAACTATAAATCGATTAAGTATTGCTTTTGTTTTACTTGTTACTCTATAATAGAATTTGGAATAGCGGCGGCATTCAATATTAAGCTTTATAACATACGGATTGTGTATTTTTAAGGAATTAAATAGATAGAGATTTTTTATAAACTACTTTAAAGTACAAACTTATTGATTTCTAAAAATACACGTATTATAGTTACAAATAAAAATAATGAATCATGAAATGACATTAAAATGGGTAATAAAATTTAAAAAACTAGCCCTGATAATCCACGCACGAATGGTGCGGTGGACAGACCAACTAGGGTTTTACCCTTTTCAGTCACAAAAGTTTGAGTGGCTTGGGCTTAAACATGTTAATTTGAAAAATATAAAATTGGAAAAAGGTGGGGTTGACATTGTTTGATTCCAAAATTATGGATAGCAGACATAAAATACACCAAGCAAAACCCAGAGCATCTTGAGGAAATATACCGAAACAATCTAAATTATTATAACATAAAAAAGTTACTTCAGCGTTGTTTTAACCTCATTAACAATTTAGTTACTTGTGAAAGGTACTCGGTACTTGTGCCATTAGTTAACAAATCAGTTTGTGATTAGAATTGTTAAGAGCTTTAGGAACAAGTGAAAATTTATAATACTAATGTCACGACTAGAATCACAAATAAGGTTGAATAATTTTATAATTTATGCATCACTTTGGATTCTGTATATTTTACAAAGGAGCGTCTAAATTTTTTATTACTAGTACTCAATACAAAACTTAATACAAAATAAAAAATTTGGTGCAAAAGATGGACGCTGTAAGAGCGCAAAAATAAAATCCCATCAATTAATTACTGCACCTTTTTTTAAGTTTTCAACTGTTTCTTACTCTCTAATACCATACTATACACGCGTGCAAAATTTTGATTAGACATCACCGTCCCAAAGTCAAAATATCTACCTGATCTGAAATAAAATTTTACTATACTGTAATTTTTATTTTAAGACAGTGCTGCCACGATGATTACATTATGTCTCTTGTACATAAATGACCTCAGCTATGCCTTTAAAGAAAAATTACACTATAAAAATAAATTAAAGATTAAAACAAGAAGAACTCGAAAATTTATCCATAAGTAGGTAAAGAAAAAGCCAGGACCCTTTTTCTAAATTTATAGGTCGCTTCAAACGAAAAGCGAACCATCTTTTTTTGATTTGAATTTTTGTCTTTGTAACGAACGCCGTTAAGCTAATGTTAAAGGGTATGTATTTTTTTAAAACTTTTTTAGATAGGGGTAGGTTATAGGTTGACGAAAATTGGATTTTTTGTTATAATCTTTGCCAAAATAAATAACTATCAGGCTAAAAATTATAAAAATGTTAATAAAATGTAAATGAAATCAACAGTTAGTCAGGATTTTAATATTGTAAATTAACATTATGCTTGTCCACCACGTATCACCTTAAAAATAATTAGATTCAAATACATCGACCCTTCCAACACAATCTAATTTTTTTTAAATTATTAGTAAACCCTTGGTAAACCAAGCACACACTAAAGCAAATATTTTTTTAAAATCTGAAGTAAAATTTAATTCCAGCTTTAAAGGGTTAAATTGAAATTTTGCTTTTAAACAACTAGCAAGACACGAATTAATTTGAGATTAGTTAACAAAAGTGGAACAGAATAAACTTATTTAACTTATTTAATATTATACAAATATTTTTTGAGAAAGAGTCGATTCAATTTAAAATTAAAGGAGAAAATTAACACTTAAGTTACTGCATAATTAATTTCAGAAGATCAAAGTGTCAGAAACTTAGTGGGGCTGTGGTTCTTGACCATTTAAGACTGAGATACTGTTTTATTACAAGTATTTTCTTTTTACCTTAGCTTTCACTTCTCTCTTATTTTAACGTAGGTACACTTACCAGCGTAGCCACAAATAAAAAATAAAAATGAAAATATTTACAATTGGCCCAATATTAACCCAGCATTGCCCCAACGGTGGTCACCACTGGGAGATCGTTGGTCCAATGCTGAAATGATAACTTTGGTCCTCCAGTTGGCGGCTAGCGTTGGTGCAACGTTGGCTCCCAGTTTTGGTCCAGTGCTGATTACAGGCAAAGTAACAATATTCGATACTGGCCCAGCATTGGGTATCTATTGTACGCCGATTCTTAGACTGAATCAACGGTAAACAGTCTTGGCCCAACGTCGTTTGCCTCTGGCAAGTTGAATACTGGCTCAGCAGTGGCCATCTACTGTACGCCGATCCTTAAGCTGAGCACTGGCAAAGCAACGGTAAACAACTTTGGCCCAAGCTTTACTCCAGCGTTGGGTGCTAACGGTTGGTTTGCCAGTGCTATACCAATTATTGGCCGTATTGTAAAAGTACTGAAGTTAAAATTTTACTGCAACCATTCGATACACATTTTCTTAAAGCATAAAAAAATACATAAATAAAAGAAACAAATTTATTTTTTATTAGCATAATCCACAGTTTTACTAATGTAAAATATTAAATGTTTTAAAAAAATTTAAACCGTCAAGAAGCGGGGGGGGGGGCAGAAAACAGCTCCCCACACCCCGCCATCCTCCAGGTCAGAAAAATATTTTGTAAGGAAAATAAATTACACAGTATTTAATTTTATTTAATTTTTCAATGAGATTTATTTGATATAATTTTAAAAAATTGTTTCTGTTTTCTAAACCATCTAGATCATGTCCTCCAAAATGTAAAGAAACGGACGTAAAACCGGGAAGTCTGGGGGGTATGGAATACCCTCCAGCACAAGGAAGTAACAAGAAAGCTTTTCAAAATTGAAAACGACACAAATTTAATTCCAAAAATAGTAGTTTTTGTCACAAGGACATAAAACGAGATTTTACACTCGAGGGCGGAGTTTTGAAGACGAGGCGAGCGTAGCGAAGCCGAGGCGCACGAACCGCACCAAGTGGTGTAAAATCTCTTTACGTCCGAGTGGCGTAAACTGCTTTTTGTTGTGACGGGACCACCTCATTTTTATTTGTGACTGTATGGAAGCCGTCCTTGCACAGGCCAGAAACCACTCATTTTACGGCCGGAACAACAAAAACGTATATATTTTTTTACTATACCTGACCTCTCAGACACTCCGATTTTTCGATTGTTTACTTTTAAAAGTACCCTCTATGTTAGGGAAAAATATTTTCAGGAATATCAACTACATAATACTCAATTTTATCTCATTTTTAAGTATCTTTTATTCTAGGGTGACCAAACTAATTAGATATTCCAAAATGTAAAGAAATGAGCGTAAAACAAGAGAGTTCGAGGGGTATGAAAAACCTTCCAGCATATGGAACTTTAAAAAAACCTAAAGAAAACATTGTTTCTTAATGGCTGGAGGGCATTCCATACCCCCAGACCCTCCCATTTTTTAATTTTTAACTTAAAAAAACCCTTCAGATCAGGACAAGATTTTTTCGTAACCATAAACTACATAATACTTAATTTTATCTTATTTTAATGTGCGATTTTTAATTTTTAGGGCAGCTAAGCCCTTAGCTAATTTTGCCCCTCAAATTAGTGCACCCTTGCCTTACGCCACCTTTGCCACGCTTTAGTTACTTTGGTATTATAGTATTTTTATGGTATTATGGTATTATAGTACCTACATTTGATATAATAATAACAAAATTTGAAATAATTTGATTCTATTACAAATTATTGGAAATTGTGGAAATTTTCAATTTGTAGCATTTGTGGAAATTATAGTAATTAATAGTACAATTACTAGTCAATATTTACTACAAAATTTTAATGGAAGATCACTACTTTATACTGATCCTTATCCAACTACAAATTGTAGTACTTTGTGTTACAATTATTGCAAATTTGTGGTAACATAGAAATCGACTGTTGCAACATTCTGAAAATTTTTACTTTGCTTTTATTGTTGGAAATGAAATGTTGTTGGAAAAGTTTCATATCAACTAAATTTTTACCCGTGCATCTATATGGGGCATTCCACACCAAATCGACCACTTTTGAACCCGACCCCTTTTGATTTTCCTGAAATTTTTACATATTATACTATCTCATCAACAACAGTTCTGTGAATTTTTTCAAAATTTTTTACTCGACCCAAAATAAGTTACGAATTTTTTTTTATTTTTACGCAAATAATATTTTTTAATTAAACAAAAGAAATAGAAAGAAATGTCGGCCCATTATGGGGTTTGCGTTGTTATACGCGGAATAAATCAGACTTTTTTTTTAAATAAAAAAATCAAAAATCAAAAATGTAGAAATTTGAATAATCAATGATTTTCTCCGAAAAAATGAAAAATTTTGTAGAATCTAAGTTTCTTAACTTCTTCTTAACTTTGTAAACAATTTTGAAGTTAAAATTTTTCAGAAAAACTGATGTTTTTTTTCATCAAACAATCGTAACTATTTCAAAAATTGACTAATCAAAACGTTCTTTTTTTTGTTTTTGTTTGTCTTTAAACGTACTTTTCAGGAAAAAAATACAAAAAAAATATTCAAACTTGGATTCTACAAAAATTTTTTTTTTTTCGGAGAAAATCATTGATTTTTCAAATTTCGACACTTTTGATTTTTGATTTTTTTATTTCAAAAAAAACTCTGATTTATTCTTTCTTTTCATTTCCTTCTATTTCTTTTGTTTAATTGAAAAATATTATTTGCGTAAAAATAAAACAAAATATTTTTTAATTAAACAAAAAAAATAGAAAAAAATTTCGGCTCATTATGGGGTTTGCGCTGTTATACGCGGAATAAATCAGAGTTGTTTTTGAAATAAAAAAATCAAAAATTAAAAGTGGAAAAATTTGAAAAATTAATGATTTTCTCCGAAAAAATAAAAAATTTTGTAGAATCCATGTTTGAATATTTTTTTTGTATTTTTTCCTGAAAAGTACGTTTAAAGACAAATAAAAACAAAAAAAGAACGTTTTGATTAGTCAATTTTTGAAAAAGTTACGATCGTTTGAAGAAAAAAAACATCAGTTTTTCTAAAAATTCTTAACTTTGTAAACAATTTTAAAAAAATTTACAGAACTGTTTTTGATGGGATAGTATAATACGTAAAATCAGTTGTGTAATTTTTTTCAAAATTTTTTACAAAGTTAAAATTTCAGAAAAACTGATGTTTTTTTTCTTCAAACTATCGTAACTATTTCAAAAATTGACTAATCAAAACGTTTTTTTTTGTTTTTCTTCGTCTTTAAACGTACTTTTCAGGAAAAAATACAAAAAAAATATTCAAACTTGGATTCTACAAAATTTTTTATTTTTTCGGAGAAAATCATTGATTTTTCAAATTTGTCCACTTTTGATTTGTGATTTTTTTATTTCAAAAGAAACTCTTATTTATTTCTCGTATAACAACGCAAACCCCATAATGGGCCCACATTTCTTTCTATTTTTTTTGTTTAATTAAAAAATATTTTGATTTATTTTTACGCAAATAATATTTTTTAATTAAATAAAAGAAATAAAAGAAATGTCGGCCCATTATGGGGTTTGCGTTGTTATACGCGGAATAAATCAGATTTTTTTTTAAATAAAAAAATCAAAAATCAAAAGTGTCGAAATTTGAAAAATTAATGATTTTCTCCGACAAAATGAAAAATTTTGTAGAATCCAAGTTTGAATATTTATTTTGTATTTTTTTCTGAAAAGTACGTGTAAAGACAAACAAAAACAAAAAAAAACGTTCCGATTAGTCAATTTTTGACATAGTTACGATCGTTTGAAGAAAAACAACATCAGTTTTTCTAAAAATTCGTAACTCTTTTTGGGTTGAATAAAAAATTTTGAAAAAATTCACAGAACTGTTTTTGGTGAGATAGTATAATATGTAAAAATTTCAGGAAAATCAAAGGGGGTCGGGTTCAAAAGTGGTCGATTTGGTGTGGAATGCCCCATATACAGGTAATTTCTATTTTTTGTAACGCGGCAAGATCTTATGTAAAAATGACGACTGCAAAAACTTTTTCACAGACCCAAGCACTTACGGTGCTTTCATTTTTGATAAAACACCTGCGGTGCTTCTCTACATTGCATCCTGTAGAAAAGCACTTACGGAGCTTCCTTTCTTCTCTCCCCCATCGGACATTCTTTTTTTTTTCTTTTCAACAGTCCATTTGACAGTGGTTTCTTGCTCTTCTACTCTTGATTTTATAATAAATTGTTATTAAAACAACATACAATCATACAAATTACAAAACAATAGAAAAATAGAATTAAAGAATATCTAGATAAGGTTGTCTTTTGTCTAGGTTCTATTCAGGGTTGCCAATGAAACAATATTGAAATGGGAGTCGATTGTGGGCAAGCGGAGTATAATATGAAAGTTTCTAGAAAAATTCAAATTTTTGAAGGAAATTTAAATTTATGCAATTAATTCAAATTATCTGTCAGTATTCTTATAAAAAAATCTACTATAAATGTACTAGCGCTTGAAATGGTTGGGACACGTAATGCGGAGTACTAACGAAGATGTGACAAGAAGACTAACGTTATGGAAGCCGGATATGACAAGAATGAGGGGAAGGCCAAAGGTGAGTTGGATGAGATGTGTGACGGAGGACCTGATAGAGATGAACGTTGAGAATTGGCAACAAGTGTATAGTGATAGGAAGAGATGGAAGTCATTGGTTAAGGAAGCAAAAACGCATCCAAGTTTGTAAATATTAGATGTTATCTAAATGATGGAAACAGAGGATTAATCCCCCTCAGAAAAAGGATTTTGTAAGTCTATTGAGACAGCTCAATTCCTCAGGGAACGTTATGCTATTTAATAATAATAATAATAAATGTACTATATAGGATCACCAAAGTAAAAAAGTACTGAATTTTTCGAGGTAACACTAACTTTTATTTGAAGCTAAAAAGTACTAAAAAAGTATGTATGTACGACTCTCCCGCTGCAGTGATATCCATAATCAGTATGCAGAGTTGTTTTGGCACTCATTAAACCAACTCAAATGTTGATGTTTTTGTTACCTATGTTTCAAAAGAAAAGATGGGAAAAATATAAATAATGCTTACAAAATTTTGTGCTATATGAGAAAATTGAGATTACCCTGGGAAGCGTCGTTCGGTTAGAAAAAGTGAGAATAACTAAGAGGTGATCAGGAATACCACTCAAAATAACCACCACAATTAAGATTAAAAGATTAAGGAAAAGGGATAAGAGAAAATTGCTCAATATGTTTTTTGAGTCCCGGTTCGGTCGCCGAATTATCGTGCGAATCATTAACTATAAGTCTTAATAAAAAATAATGTCTTTACATAGAAATTAAGTAATTTGCATATTGAAAAATTTAAATTGTGTTATCACATTTTCACCTACCAAGTGCTCGAGAAAACTTGCCCCTAAATTTAGATATTTACACTTTAAGTTATAATCAATATGAATTTTCATAAAAGTTCTGAAAAAAATGATATTTTAACTTTATAATTTTTCTTTCTAAATTTTAATCCGATTAGATGTGTTTAAATAATTTTTATGCTTTCTTGTAAACAGGCCGATAAGATTTATATTATTCATACTTTGTATATTTTTAAATAAAACTTGCAAATTGTAGGGAAAGCTTTTAAATCAATTATGCATTGCCAGAGAAAGTTGCTAATTGAATATGTCACGTAAGGGTAGACTGAAACTTTTTTTGAATGCATAATTTATTGTTATTATTATCTGCTGCTACGTGGAAACTAAATGTATGCGCAGTATAAATTAATATTTAATGATTATTTAAGTTTTAATATTTATTAATAAAACCTATAGGTAATTACAGTAATGAATGAAATGTAATTACAGGGTACAATAACTCAGACACTATCCAGCTACAAGGTTTTAGTAGACGAAAATGAGAACCACCCTGTAGCAGTTTATTTTTTAATTTATGTTTCGTTTTAGATTTATCGGATTCGATGTTCTTGTACCATAATAACACATTGAATTAAATATGCTTTATTAAACGTTACAAAAGAAAATTACTTTTTTTTATAACAAAAAATATGTTTACATAATGTTCAATGAAAGCGCTAAACTCGAACCATAAAATACATTAATCATATTCGTATGAATACTAATATAAAAAATCAAATTATAACTCAATAATCGTTATACGCACGTGCTTCGTGCGATAAATTTTACAACCAAAAATTATAATTAATGCCTTAAATTTTAGGGTGACGTTTTTGAAAATAATTTGTTTCCCGCAACAAATGGTTTTGTTATTAAAGATTTATTTTCGGTGGTCACTCTTAAACTTACTCTAACCGTCCAAGCGCACAATTTGTAAAATTATAATGTATTCTATTCTGGAAGAGCGAGCCTAAAGTAAAAATAATCCATTCTTCCAAATGAAAATTTGAATTTGCGTTTCTTTTAGGAGAGGAATTAAATTTTTAGTAACATTTCCAATTCAAGATGTTAAAATTGTTACTTGGTATTGTATTGAAGGAAATGTCGGACATGAAATCCTGAGAGAACTACTAAGCTTTTGAATACAACCATGAATAATTTCCTACAGCAATAATTCACTCTAGTTTATTTCCGCTATATTTTTAAATTACTAACAATTGTTGGTGTATTGTTACTACATTCGTACTATTATTAGCAACATTGTGTCCATTTTTATTGCCTTTATAAATTATGCTATCAATTTTAGGAAAATCTACAACACAAGCATATTTTTCGTAAGGAAATAAAAATTTTGATTTTTAAGTTACATAATACGTAAATTTGTTGCATTGTTCGAGTGTTTAACAAAAGGAAAAAACGTAATGGAAATATTGAATTCAATAGGAAATTGGACACTATTCACAACAAAACTGAATTTAAACGAATTTCCTGAAATACTGTTAAATTACAGTCTCGAGTTCGTCCTGAATTATTAACAATATCAACTAAAAATACACAGATCCGCTTCACTTTTTTTTGTATAATATTGCAAATGACTTTCAAGTTCCCCGCTCTCACATTCTGTCTAACTAAATTCGATGCTAACCAACTTTTTGTTGATTCTCCATATAATTTACAATTCTCAACTTTTAATTAAAATTTAACTTTTCGAAGCGGATCTGTTGTCGAACAATTAATTTCGTTCTTTCGATGGTTTTGGGAAAGGTACTTGAAGTGCTTCAACTTATCAAGTCTGAGATGATGATAAAGACGGTGTCAAAGAGACCAACAAAGTGAAGATTGCTTTTTCCTAAAAATCCATAATACAGAAGACCTTTGTAGCAGTATCTTGACGGATTATACAATCACAAAACGGGTACGGCCATAACCTGTTCTACTTAGTTATTCAATTACCACTATTAATTATGGTAGTTAGACCTACCCCACAAGGGATTGGCGTGACTGGGCGTGTAAGAGTATTATTTCGTTTTAAATGTATATTAAACTGAGGACAGGTGTCATTTAGCATATAATTTTTGGGTATCCAAAAATATTTTTTTTTTTATAGCTAGACCACGAAGTACACAACTGAGGAATTATTTCGTGACAACCACCGATCGTAGTTCAGTAAACGTGGGTTACTTCCAACTTTTTTAAAAATAATCTTTTAAATGGTGCAATATTTAGTACTACGTAGTAACTACGAGAAAAGTAGCAATTTTCAATTTTTTTGCAGTGCAAATTTTAATCAAAATGCAATCAAATTAGTGACAACCAAAGTAAAATCTTAATGAAAATTGGAAAACGATACCTTATTAACAATTGCTTTCATCTGATTAAAATCTCGTCATGTCAGCATAATTACAGACCTCTATTAAGTTAAGGATAATTTAAAAATTAAAAAAAAGATTGAAATCAATAAAATTATAATCAAACCAAAAAATACTTCATAAAATTAATAATTTCTTTTAACTGCCAGAATACAATAATCTATTTAAAAATAGGCTGACTATCGACATATATCATACAGGATGTTCTTGCACAAAGAAACCCGGTAGTGGGCTATAAAGTACTTCCTAATGGTTCTCACTAAATTTTTAATAATCTTCCATCATTAAAACAATGGAAACATCGTAACAACGACTTGAAGTACTTAAAACCTCAAATGGTTAATAATAGCAACACTGAATATATTGATTGGAATAGCCCATGTGAATTAGTGCAACTTTTAATGCTTCTACCTCCATCTAAGCAAAATCAAAGTAACAGTCACAATAACAAAATAATTACCATTCTGAAAAGGTTAAAAAATTAAAATAAATGCAAAAATAATATGTTTTAAGTAGCGTAGTTAAAATATCAATTTGTCGCTTGTCACAGTCCTTCAGCTTCTAAGGTAATCTTGAATCGTGTTTAATTTTTTTTGTAAATTTTGTGTGTGATTATTTTTGTGAATACTATTATTTATACAAGTACAGTAACGTATAAGTACGTTTAAACCAATAATACTTTCTATGGTATTCCAGATAGGATAAAAGTATGTGCTTTCGCTTTGTTGTTTAACAATGAAGTTAATGTTAGCTAATTGTAATGGTATAGTATTTCTTTTTAAGTGTAATCTAGTGTGGAACGAAAAATGCAGACATTCAAATATTTTTCGTAAACAACTATTCACGACCCTATATATTTTTTATATTATTATTGCCAAATTTTTGTATTTGTTATTTAGTTCTCTTTTGAATAGCATTTTACTATAATTTCTTGATCGGATCCTGCATTTTTATTTGCATTTAATGCAAATATTTTAATGCATTCGATTTAAATTCACGTTGCATGCATGCATTTTCAGGCAAATTCTAATAGTGCTTGCTTGAGTGCAACGTTGAATTTAGTCTCCTGATAGTGAGGGCCAAAAGCGGACGTAATTTAGTTTGGTTACAGAAATTTTCTAAGTGCCGTGTGAGTTTTGCATTAGCGAGTAGTTCTTTTTTAGGTTTAGCTTATGGTTTTAACTCCTGTGTACATCTAGTGTGAGTTTTTATCGGATAGGCTGTTTCATGTGCACAAGTTCTACGCAGTTTTTGTGAGCCAGTCTAAAAGCCTTTTCCGATTTCTTGCTGTTTTCAACACACACCAGAAGAGGTTAACCTGTAAACTTTGTTCTCCATTGGAAGACAAATTACTATGGGGAATCTTTTTGTCATCTGGATGGTCTAGTTTTGCTCATCAGCATCTCCGATCATTGACTCTTTTACAGGTCCAGTCGCACCTCGAGTGTTTCCCAAGCTATCCTTACTTTTCAGAATCAACGGCCTTGACTCCGCACAAAGCAAGAGCTGATCTAATATAACATCGTGGGTCTTTGCTTGGTTAACTCTCTTGTGAGAGGTTGAGGTTTAGACGGAAGTTTTTGTTTCATTCTTTGCTCGACATTTAATGCACTGAATCGTAGACTGTACCCCAGTTTTCTGTGTACCGCATTTTTTAGCTTTGCTTGTACTATATTTTTTATGTCTGACTCTCTATCGCACTGAATTATAGGCTGTTCAACGTCATTAACTTCCTTATAGTAGAAGCTTGAGTTGCTATTCAACTTCTTAATCCTGCGAAGGTTGGAAAATAAGCAGGCAGGATCTTAGATTTTGCGACATAAATTAGCAGTCTACTTTTGAACTCCAAAGGTCCCCTCAGATTGGTTAGAATGCGCGTGTGGAAGTGCGATAGCGCTGAAGTCTTGGCCGACACTCTGA
The DNA here is from genome assembly GCA_905340355.1 of Rhagonycha fulva. Lineage (NCBI taxonomy): Eukaryota > Metazoa > Arthropoda > Insecta > Coleoptera > Cantharidae > Rhagonycha > Rhagonycha fulva. The sequence goes on from HG996556.1 coordinate 47,437,273, forward strand.
CTTTATGTTTCGCGTTCTCTGTGAGTGTGATAACCTTTTTCAACTAGATTTATTGTAATGGGGCAGTTTGGTATTTTATAGAATTAAAGTAAACCACCTGGATTCTGGATTAATTTTAGAGAGCAAGACAAGCTCGTACGCACTTAGGCCACTAAATCGGGCTCATTATACTACCTCCAGTTTTAGTTTCAGCCCGATCCTGTTATTCTCCAATAAGCCAATCCAGCTGTAGTATAAACTTTAGGATTTTGGCAGGGGGAGTGTTCCTGGTTCTGGCCATGTCGGGCCAGAAATCCCCCAACACAGATCCTCTTATTGAAGTTAATGCCGGACAGTGGCAAAGTACGTGTTCGGCTGTTTCCTCTTCTTCATTGCATCCACGACATATCGGGTCATCTGCATACCCCATCGCGTGGAGGTGTTTAGTTAATCTATAGTGTCCAGTTAGAATCTCTGCAATTATCTGCAGATTGAATTTGGACAGTTTGAGCCCTTGCTTGGCGGCATGCTGTTTTTTGTAGCCATCTGCAAGTGTGTAGTTGTAGGGTGTGCTATTTTAAGAGTAAAGATTATTATTTAGAAGACTATTGGAACCGCGTCTTGCGAGTTCATCAGCTTTTTGAGTTCGTCTTGCGAGTTCATCATCAAATGAGAAAAAACATTTTGAAGTAAAAACATTTTGGAGTAAACCGCCTGATCTCCATCTAGTCCTCGATGATGGCCTCGTTCCTGGTGGTTTTGAGGATTTCTTTAGCCTTTGTTGTCGCTACTCTGCTTATATCATTTGCAAATTCTACCTCATCCATTGATACAGATTATCCATCTTTTTATCTCTGAAGTACCTCTTCAGCAACTACAGATTTAAGAGTTAGGAGAGCAACGTTTCTTGAGAACTTGTTCATGATTTTATCTCATACGACTGAATTAAAAGCGTTTTTTAAATCAAGTGTAATCAAAATGCAGAATTTGTGTGTTTTCTATTTTTTTCTTAATTAGTTGCCAAAGATTGTCTGAGTTACAACGTTAAAGAACCCACGAACCGTGCATGCGCGACCCATGCTCTAGTACTGGACGGAGGTGTAATCCCTTAGCTGGTCTGTCTGCCATTCCATTGCAGATCAGCGGGGCTAGCGACACAAATAGGAGCAATTTGTGGTTCACTTTCTTGGCGAGTTTCACTATTTTTGTCTTTAGATCCGGACTTGCAAAATTTATACTGATGCTCTAAAAACCTTTTAATTTCTTTGATTAGTCTGACAAGATGGTTTCTTTTTCAGTTTTTCTGCTCTACAGTCGAGAAGGTAAATCGTCCTGTGGGAATTGAGCCCTTGGGGTGGTTTATTTCTTTTTTGGGGAGAAGTAATTCTGCTACTTTCCAACATTTTGGATGGCCACCTCTCTTAATAAATTTATTAAAAAGGTTAATTTTTGTCAATATCCGGTCCTATTAGTTCCCATCTTTTTGATGGCTTTGTCAAATAGGCCAGCATTCCAGCTTTTATGCCACACTCCAATTTTCATTCTGGATTTCTTCTATCAGAAACCTCCAATTGCTCAATTTTAATTTTCTAATTATTCAGCAATTTATGTTATTTTATTAGCAAAGTTAAATTTACGTTAAATACGCAGAAGGTAAAAAATCAGAATTTTTATTGTTTAACATTCGATTGCAAGGGTTTGCTTTTAGTTATTTCAAATGTCATATTAATTGTTGTTGTTTTAATTGTTGATTTTTCCCCGATTTCAAGTTCATATTTATTATGAAAGTTAGGCAATACTGTGAGGTTTTATCTCCTATTTTATCGGTGTAATATCACCAAAAGTATTCAAATGGAAAGGAAATTTTACTTTAATTATAACTTTTATAATAATAAATAATTTAACAAATAAATTACAAGGTAGAAATTTTTATATGTAAATATGAAATTTTTTTTATTAAAACGTAGTTATTTTGATTAAACTTTACAATATTGGAAATATTAATTACAGAACAAGTAAAAATATATGCAAAAAGTTTCTATTAAAATGTTAAATTATTAAAAAATTGTTAAAAAAATGGAGGAAATTCAATATTTCACTAAAAATAAGAGATAATGCTTCGGTGGTCCACAGATGCTTTGGTGGACAGACTAGCTAGAGGTTGCTTCTCTCTCAGAGTTGCAAACACCTGATTTGTGAGTTCACTACATTGTGACACAGGCGATTGCTTTTAAAATAAAATACTTGAATTTTTCAAACCTTTACTTTTAAATTTATATACCACGATTGTATGGATATTAACAAAGCAATTGAACATTTGTAAATCGTATCAGTGCGACTATAAAATATCACATTTAGTTAGAGACAATGGGCAATTATGTATTTGTTAAATGTGACATGCCAAATCGATATCTTATAATGATGATAATATATGATAGGGATTATGAATATCCAATTGGTTTTGTAAATACCAACATTTAGTACCTATGTATCTACTATACGAGATTTAAAATTGTTTAAATTAAATTTCTTAAATACCACCGTAAGTTTGAATCCGAATACCTGCTCTAATTTCTAATTTGTAGGTTTTTATTTTGCGGAAATTAATTCAGTCTGGTTTGAAAACTATCTGTGTAGTCACCAAGCTGCATTGGTGCAAAGATGAAGTTTAACTTTAATAGAATTTTGTGCCATAAAACCCGATAAAACCTCAACTTTTAACATAATTGAAATAAAAGTTTAATTAAAAATATTGTAACATGCAGCAAAGGACTAATTAATTAGTAGGCACCAATTTTGTTTCTAACACGCATTTGTTAGAAATTTACAGAAGTGTCTTATTTGTTAAATAAAAGCTAAATTAATACAAGCTTGGTTCGTTTAATATAGCATATAACACTTATTATTTTGTTCTAGTTCAATGAAAAGCTCGCTCGTTTCGTTGGATCTCAGTTATAACAAACTTGATAGTGTTCCCTTTGGAGCTTTTAAAGACTTACGCAATCTGCAATGGATAAACTTACATAGGTAAGCTTCAAATTTAAATAAAAAAATATTACTTTTTACTTTGTTTTTTTTATTTTCTAATTAATGTAAGGCAAATTTTTATTTTGCTTCAAACGTCATTTACTGAAATGTGACCTTCCGAAAAGTTAACCGTACATAATCCACGGTCATTATTCATTCTTACGTTTTTCGCCAACCTCGAAGGGTATTCGCTCAGTAAATACAAAACAAGTCTGCTAATTTGTCAAGTTCAACTAAATTAGTATCACCCATTTACTTGGGCAATAAATGGGAGAATAAATAAATCGATACAAAATTGCGTAATCAATAAAATTGTGTAGGTACTAAAGTAAATGAACTAAAAGACGTAATTGATGATTTATCGGATGCTTAAATTTTTTGCTACAACATAATTTTCCGGAACTCCGTCCAAATTTTTCACGTTACTTTTATTAAATATGTCCTTTGTTCCTTGATTTCAATAATCCTGAATTCTTTGGTTCTGTTTTTTCTTGAAAATATTACTTTTAATTTCCCTATGAAACTATTGGCCTTTGTTTTCTTCCATCTATAACTCTGTACATATTATAATCTCTCTGCTCACGTCAAGGCGCGCCCTATTTATTGTAAGTGCAGTTTTTCTGAAACTTAAAATGGAAAACTTGGATTTCATAAATCAAACGTGTTATGTGGGTGGAAATGGAAAATTTAATCTTAATCCAATTTCTTCTGACTTGACCACTTTAAAGTATTAAGAGGTGTCTTAAGTATTATTAGTTAATGGACTAAAATGTCGTTAAAAGAAATAATTAAAGAGAGTTGGGAAAATGGAAGTAGTTTTAAAATTTGTAGGGTGAAATGTTTTTTAAACCTTGTTAAAAAGTTTGCAGGAGGTAGATTAACGATTTTGATTTTTTCTACATTTTCCGCCGTCTAGTCTTTCAAATACATTTCTGTATTTCCTTTTCAAATGAAAAATTTCAATTTCATAGTTTAAAAATTTCAAATTACGTTGCAAGCTTTTACGATTTTATTACCTGAAGTGAAACTCGAGAATTTTGTAGAAAAAAGTTGAAATCCGAAATTTTCTTTTTCAAGGATTAAATGAACTAAATTATGAAATTTATTTATAATTTTTGGTTGTTTCCTGTTTATTTCCATTCTGAATTTTCCATTGAACAAAAGGATAAACTGGGTTATATTGAAATAAAATATAACAATTAAGGAGTAAATTTTATTAACGTAATATAATTTTTTAAGTTAATTGTGAAAAAGGTTTACCAACAAAAAATATAAATTGGCAATATTATCGTGTTTAATTCGAAAACATTTAACTTTTTAGTGAATCGGTATTAATTAAATGGAAAATCAGTTTAATAATTATGACGCAATTATTAAGATTGCCTGTTTAATCCCTTCATTAATTCAACTGTTAACCCTATCTCTCGTGATAATTCAAGCTAGACTTCTTTAAGCATGTTCAACTTAGGATTATAAACACTTTAAATTTAATTACATGATTTTTCACACCTCTATAAAATTAAATACGACTTTAATGAGTAGGCATTAGAACGCATCCTTCGTTTTATATGTTTAAACAAAAAGGTTGTCTACATAGAGAGATCACATCGTAGAGATAAATAACGCAGGAAAGCCATCCATCGAATTAAAATTTTCGCAAAATTTTTATTTCGATTTTTACGTGGCCCTGCCCAAATAAAGATTATGCTAATCCCTATAGCGTAAAGATTGTTTCTAGAATTAATGTCTAACACGACTTACAATCGGTGGGCTTCAGCATCAGCTTTTATTTTCTGACTAGTTTCGTTCTCGCGTCTTACTTGCAGTGCTTTGGGATTACTTAAGAAAATTGTAATCAATTTTTTTTCTCTTTTTTTGCCCCCGTTTCAGGAGTTTTTGCTTTTTCTCGCATTTGATTGCTGCATCTTTACCGAGTAAGTACATATCTGTCACATCATCCATTGCGACGCTACGATTTATATAAAGCATATAAGTCACTGACATTTTATCTCTTTCTGATAAAATGGCACCCCTTACGGAAAACCTCATCATGATAAGAGATTACAGCAGTATCATCCCGAATCCCGGAAGTACAAGGCAGTATTAATTTATGGAATACCTCGAAGAATGAAAAAACAAAGTTATTATTAAATGAAAAGAAAAAGCTTTTAAATACGAGATAATCTAGGGCAGGAGTGCTTGAAGTTATTTGTTTCCAAAACATAATCAGTTGCGAGAAAAAGACAATTGAAAACAGAATTTTATGCCTTATGTTAAAAAAATGAACACAATCAGTAAAGTAAATCTAAATTAAGTTACTAATAAATAAATGTTGAAAATTAACATTAATAACTATCATTAAAGGCAAACAAACGATAGTGATAAATGTTGCTGACAGAGTCATAACAAGATATTAATAACAATACGTTTATTAGGTGTAAATTTACCTTAGCGTTGTTCCACTGGTAATTTTATAGTTACCGAGTATCATATTGCTTTAAATTGCGAATTGAATAATTTATACATTTTACCACAACATAAATATCCTATATTATCAAAAAGAGAAAACAAACTCTGTAGAATCACAAAAAATAGTACCTAGTTCTATTTCGTCATCAGTTTCATACAATAGAAGTCAATACATAAAAGTTATTGCTAAATTCTAAATAAATAATGTCTGAATGTTTTACTTAAAAGGTAAATTTGAATTTTTTAAAACTGTAAGATTTTGAGAAAAATTGTTATACAGCCTCTTCCCAAAAATCTCAACCGAAGGTTAAGGGTAAAAATGGAAATAAATCGGGTGCACAAAAAATATATTGGTAAAAATATCAGACGAAGGATAATAGGAAAATTAATTTGCTACAAATAATATTTAATATACCTGCAATCCTTGTAATATACACTATAATCCAATTAATTTTAATTGATGAGCATTTTTGCGGTATTTAATTCTGTTTATACTGCTCTTTGTTTCTTACTTAGATAACGCAATTAAAAATTAAATAATAGGAGTAGGTACTAAATATATTTGAAATAAAAACATTGTAAAAAGTTTTAAATTTAAAAAAAATTCATTACATCGAATAAAGAACAATGCATTTTTATTGTTTGTAACTAACCAAAGTTCTAAAATGTTTTCGAATTCTTCAGATAACGAAATGAATGATTAAGTACATGTGCACGATTTTATACGTTCTGCGCATCGCTAACGCGCAGAACAGGATGACGTAAGCAACAACTCGCTTAGATGCAAAATGTCAAGTGTTGGATGATCAAACCCATCAAATGCATTATATTTTTTATTTGGGACTCTTCTACTGTTTGAATTGAAATTTAACAAAACTTTCAGGACCATCGCTAAAAAGAATTAAAGTTACATGTAGCCTTATATAAAATTACTTAAAGTAGCTCATGTCACTACCGTGGAGTTACAATGTCTTACATATATACAAGTCACCAGAGGTAATAAATGTGTGGTCCGCCGTTTCTCGGAAAAAAGGTTGAGTGGCACTTTAAGCGCTCAAATGATGAATCCGGTAATAAAATATAGTGTACAGAATAGTGGCCGTAATGGTTGCGTTTATATGAGTTGATTCTTTACGAGTAACTCACAGCTTCCGTAGAAACAACTTTGATCACACTTTTTGAAATTTATTTTGTGATTGGAGATCGATGACTTGCATGGTTGCAGATGGTAGGCATCCTCCCTAGAAATGAACTCTTCGGTTTTGCAAATAGATAAAATTTTGTTTGAAAATTTCAAAATTCAAATTTTTTTTCCTGTAGCGCTCTTCTATTTATTATTATTATTTTAACAATAACAAAAAAAAGTCTTGCATACAAATAGACAAATTTTGTATAACAAAAAAATTTTTCGTTATTCCGGCCGTTAAATTAGGTGTTTACGTCCTGATTTGAGGTACGAAATGTGTCTTTTTACGTCCTAGGACGTAAAAAAGGGGGGGTTATAAAATAAAACATGATATATTTACGCAAAACATCATTAATTCGAATGAAAATGTTTAATATTTATAACGCAATTCGAAAATAACGCACCTCTTGATTCTTCTTTGTTCTCCTCGCTGTTGTTTGAAGAATGCGGCCAAAGATGTCCGTTCTTTGATTGATTTTGACATTGTAACACTTAACAACACACACGTCCGAAATTTTTAAATTCAGAATATGAATCCTTATCTCACCACAGAGACAAACTTGACAAATGACTTGCAACCTTCACGCCATCTATCGATAGTTATCTCAGAGCTATTATATAAAATCGCGAATTTTGTAGGATATTTTCCCCAAATTAACGAAAAGTTGTTTATATGACTCTGACGTCAGGGTCGCGAATAAAATGAATGATTACCAAACCAATCAGAAGAGCCAGATTTCCATTTTCAATACATAGACTCTCACCACGTTGTTGCGAATAAAAATGAGGTAGTCCCGTTATAACGAAAAGCAGTTTATGCCACTCGGACGTAAACTGATTTTACGTCCTTGTGACGAAAACTACTATTTGGGCAAGTCGTTTTCGTCGTTTCTAATAAGGAGATCACATCACACTACCAATTTTGTTTATTATTAGAGTGCGTACAGGTTGTGATCTAAAATGAAACTCCCCCAAAAGAATTTTGAAAAATTTAAAAAAACCCGTTGAATCAACAACTAAAATTTCTATAAATTTTAAAATTAGCTTTAATTTTAGAAATGAACTCTCAGAATTTATTATGAAAAATTTTATTAGTCCCCTTTTTAACTTTGATTGGACCTGACCTTACTTTCTTCTTTTTTTTATTCTCTTTCTTTAGGATTGTTTTCCTGTTTCTAACCAACGTTTTCGTGATGTCTCACCACTTTTTCTGGATGCCCCACTTTCTTTTTACTTTTGAACGGCTATCTCTTGCTTTTTTACTAGTCTGGTTTTGACCATCTTTGTTTTGTGTTCGTTTTATAACCGTCGTCTCTCGGTTGTCTAGTCTGAGATCTTTGTAAAGTTGCAGGTTTTTTGTTTGTTTATGTTTGGTATTCTGTCCTTTCTAGTTTTTCCGAGTATTCTTTTCCATGTCTTCTTCGCTGCAACTTTAATTTAAATTTTTTTTTTATTTATCTATACCCTCAATTTGTCTTTTTTAAACCGACTTTAAAAAAAGGAGTTTCTCAATTCGTCTGCTTGTATGTTTTTTTTTTTATGTATGTTCGGGCATAACTTTTTACAGAGTGATCCGATTTTGATGAATTTTTTTTTATTCGATAGAGTATACCTCCATGGTGGTCCCATTTAAATTTCACAAAAAAATTCCATTCATAAGGGTAAAAAATAAAGAAAAATTGCATCCGTAAGGGTAGAAAATAGGGAATGATTGTTTTTCATTTATTGATTTTTCACTTGTCAACCTATTCTGTTGAAACTTGGCGTGGAGAAAAACTTTATATCGAGCAAATTAATTAATTAAGGTAGTAATTAGTAGATTTTAATCACTAAAAATTAAAAAATAAAAAACTTTTTAACAAAAAATTAAACCGACCTCAAAAAGGAAACTAAAAAGCATAAAATAAATATATTACATTTTGAGTCTTAATAAGTAATGTAAGTAACTAATTTTGAGTCGGTGCAAAAAATCAACAATTACTAAATTACTTTAAAAAATTATCAAAACAAAAGTCACCCACTCTGCACCGACTCAAACTTAGTTACTTACATTACTTATTAAGACTCAAAATGTAATATATTTATTTTATGCTTTTTAGTTTCCTTTTTGAGGTCGGTTTAATTTTTTGTTAAAAAGTTTTTTTTCCTATTTGTCTATCAAATGTTAATTTTACTTCTAAATAGTTAATTTTCTGTCGCAAAGTTATGTTTACTAGCAAGGTCCGGAGTTCATACAAGTTTTTTCGAAAGTTGGAATCGTAAATCTAAAAAAATTTATATGTAGCACCAACTAATGTAAGAATAACTTTCAGAATAGTAGAAAATAAGTGGTAAATAAAAACACGTATTAGCTCGCTTAAACATTTAATATAACAAAATGAGTAATAACAATTCAGAGCGAATTCAGAGTGATGTAGGTTTACACTGATCTGAAATAACATTGGCGTACAAAAAATGTTTATAAGGTGGATTCTGAAATTCATTTAAATATGGAATAACTCACTTTTCTCAAAGCATTATACAACCATTGAACACTCTTTTTCTCTTTCTCTAAGTTGCATCCTCATGTCTGATGAATCGTGATCCAAAAAGCTCACTCACAGTTGCTAACTATGGTCTTCCATTCTTACCGGTTTTCTGCATCTCTGTTGTCTGCAGGGGTCGCTTCGTTATTTGTTTTATTTGATCGATCCATCTAATAGGTGATCTACCCTGGAGTCTCTTGCCTTTCACTTTTCCTGAACCACCAGCTTCTCCAAGTTTGCCCCATTTCTGCTCATCACTTGTCCGAAATATTGCAGGATGCGTCGTCTGCATGTGGTTGATAGTCTGTTTTTTATTTTGAGCTCCTTCAATATCGACACTTCCATTCTTTTCGCTGTTCAAGGGATTTGCAGCATACGTTTCTAGCACTACATCTCAAAAGCGTCAATGCGGGGTTCATCCGCCATGACTTGACGTCATACAACGCGAACATTTGTATCGTCGTTCAACTTCTTCCGAAGTCTCAATAACCCTTTTTTTTATTAAAAAAAAAAATAGATAATGGGCAGATCTGACCTTATAATGATGTTGACGTGTTGACTTGGTGACAAAAGTTTACAGAAATCGATAAATTTGACAATCTTGTTCCTCTAAAAGCTGGTGGCAAAAACAGTAAAGTTTTAGACATCTTAACAGACCACGATAGTTGGTAAAACAGGATATTCAGAGTTGATGATGTAGTTGATATAATTTCAAATACAAAGCATCAACTTTGAAGTAGAAAAAAAATCAAGCAGGTGAAAATCTTCATAAACCTCACATGACTTACGACTGCTCAAAAAACCCTAAACCGAAATTTTCAGACAAGGATTTGAACAGGTAATCAAATCTTACGGAAACAAAAAAGGAAGAACGCTTACCAGATGTTCGATTTTCAACTCTATTGTTAAATCAGCAGTTTACAAAAACTTCCAAAAAGAATAAAACGTTTGACTGCATTAAAAAATGGCTGACCTCTACTTGTTCACACTTCTGCGCATTCTATCACTAACACTTCTATCATTAACATAAAAACCAGGGTTACAGGCTCGTCTAGAGGCAAGTTTAGCAAACTACCTATCGGACGTTAAACAATTTATATGCTCACAGATCTAGCATTGCCAAGGAAACGACGCAGTGGCTGGAAATAACAAGCCCTAGGCTTAGGCTAAATTAATTCAGTTGAAGAAGAAGAAGAAAAGTTGGAATTAATCAGTATGATGAAAGGGTTGTCAATCGAATTAAATGGATCGCTAAAAGGATAGCGGTCATTTCTCTACCTTTTCAGTCTCTTTCCTCCAATTTGTAAAAGTTTAAACAAACCATTGCAGTTCACAGCGCTGAGGAATGAGTTTACTCTTTTATAGACTCTACATTCCATGACAGATACGTAATGAAGATATGGATGATGCTAGAAATCTGGGTTAAGACACAAAAATCAAGTATTTCTTCCATCAGTGCTGTCGAAGTTGGGGAGTCTAAGAATTTGATTTAAATTTGAATTACTACTTTATATGGAAAAACTTACACTTGGAAAAACTTTCAGTACAAATGATTACATTTGATGGTCCTGTAAATTCCAATATGTTGCAACTAGAATTAGCCAAAGCATTCGAAGATAATGTCAGTAGCCAGTACCGTATTTATGCGCTACATCAAATCTCAGTTTCAGCATGTAACAAAGTTAGATAATCTGGGATCTGTACAAGCTTACCGACCGACACAAGCAGCAAAAGTGAAAAAGTTCAAAAAAATATTCTGTTCAAATTCAAAAAAAAAACAATAGCAGCGTGCAATTTCGAAGTGCCACGAGATTTTTGTTTAATTTAATTATATAATTTGAGTTAAACTAATGAAAAATAAATCAATCAAGTTATAAAAAGTGTAATCCACTTCGGCTTTAATCCAGGCTATATTTTAAAAATTTTGACTACAAAATCAACGTGAAAAATTGAAATTAACATAAGCAAATGATCATAAAAAAAATTGAAACCGTTCTTTGGCGAAATCAGCTTAAGTAATTTGTTTTACCAGTTAATTGGTATGGTTGGACGAAATATTTTTATTAAATAATGACAAATAAAAGAAGCAGCTGCAGAAGACCAACCACAACATAATTTGCTGTTGATAGCAGTACATTTTTAAAAAGTGAAGGAAAAACTTAGTCATATTTAAAAACATTATCGCTTCAAAATTAGTCTCGGTGTTTCAAAAGGCACGTTAAGTCAGTGGTCTTCTTGGATTAATGAATTGCCATCATTAACATAAACACCAGGGTTACAGGCACGTCTGGAGGCCAGTCTAGCAAGCTACCTATCGGACGTTAAACAATTAAGCTCAAAGTACCTGTTATTAAGTGCACTTCTGGGCTTGATAACAGATGATTAAACAAGACATAGCCCTAATAATTAGAGGTCAGAAAAAGAAGAAAAAAATATTAGTTTTTTTATTTGAATTAAAACTATGAATAAATGAAACTTCAATTATTTTCTTCCTATTGCACTTTTGTCTGGTACTATGAATGTAAATGACTGAGAGGTATCCACTAAATATGCGTTTTTTTGGCAAAATGTTAAACGAATTTTAAAATGTCATGGTATTCAATCGTTCGTATTAGATGAAAAAAATTCAAAAATATAATAAATTTTCATTTTTGATTAAAATGGTAAATATTTGGCACCTTCTCTTTTGAGCTTTCTTTGGCGCTACCTTTCGGACTATTATATTTTACAATAAATTATTAGAAAAGCTGCAACATAAAAATATTTAGCAGCCCAAAATGTTGCTTATATGCATTCGTCAATCAATATAACGTTTTCTTTAAAATCAGAAATAATAAATCGAACTAATCGAAAATACATTAGCAATTTTTCAGTTTATTGAACTCTTTGCCATTTCGTTCAATTCGTCTTTATATAATTTTAAATATTTAACATTTTACACGAATTTATATCAAATATTTTCAAATAGAGTGCAATAGCGAGTGCTTTTAAATAAATAATTGCCTATCAACTTTTTTATGAATTTTTATACATTTAATTGAAGTATTTTGTGAAAACAAAATTGAAATACTTTGTATTACAAAATAAAATTCATTATAATATAATTTTTACCAAGAAATTTATTTCTGTTTTAGATCAGGAAAGCATTTAGGTCATAATAACATAATTTGATTTTGGACCACCCGAATTTATTATTACTTTTTTGATCTTTTAGATGCGTAAAGCAACCAATTTTCTAATTACTTTAAAGATAAAAGAGATCGCATTCAATTGCAAGTTATTTTAAGTAAAAAAGCCTCCTTAATAATTCCGTTTCAACATGAACATTTCCTCTAACCAAATCATATTAGAATCACAACGGAATTTATTTTTGTCTTCGTTCACAGTAACTTTTTCTTAAAAGCCATGAAAATTTTAACATATTTTTTCTTTTTCGGGTAGCTATCTTACTTTTAAAGCTTTTTTAAAAATTTCAAACAAAGAATTTATCTCGCTACACTTGTAAGAATATCGGAATTTCGTTTATTGTAGTGGAAGCTTTTTCCCGTGTGAATGAAAACAGTGAAAATCAAACCACTTTTTTTATGTGAATGATCTACTCCCTACGCGAATTTCACTTGGCCTTTAAAACGGCATAAATAATAAAAACACACTCTGAAATTCAGGTCACATTTTCGTTAATCTCATTTTGAATTATTCACTAAAATTGCTTGCATATAAATGAGTTTTTAATTAATTTATTTGAATTCCAATCAAGTATTAATTAAAAGTTTCTAACCTTTTAGCTTTTAATGGTTTAGTCAGGTTGACGATAATCAATTTAGCTACTTATAATCTAAACTTGTACATTTCAATTTGCGTTAAAACTTGATGAAAAAGTACATTAGACTCATATTTTATTAACTTGTCTTTTGGAAGAGCATTACTTACTCTCTCTCCACTGGTTCCATCATCCAAGAATATGTAATCGAAATACAAAATTGCAGCTTGATTTGATCGTGTTAAATGAGATTGGAAATTAAGTTTCTAATAATAAATTATATTTTGATTAATTTTCCAATTTTGAAAAAAGTTAAGTGAAAAAATATTTTACCCAATCATCCCATACAATAATTCTCTCAAACAATTTTCGTATCGACAATTTTTAAAATTCTCATTACAGTTTAGATCGTGGGAAGCATCCAATCAAATAACTTTTCATTTTAGCCTGCTATCGTGCAAATTCTAATTAAAGGTTTGCTGGGAAGAATAAGAAATTAAGTGCATCATCATCAATTATTACATTTTCGTGCTCAAACAACAAAAAAAGAACTGTTGTAAAAAATAATGTAAACAACGCATATAAATTTGAATAATTACGAAAGTTGGCTTTAGTAAATTGCTTATTATATAGTTAAGCCTTTTTATTATTTTTTAAATTTTAGTTAAAAACTTTGTAGCCTAATTAGCGTTAACGTTTATACAGATATGCAAATTGTTGCGGTGTTTTAGATGTTACTTTTTAATAAAACGAAAGAAATTTTGTCGTTCTCAAGAATAAATTGCTTTCAGATGTTCAGTTCGGTAACTCATTTCAGGATTCTCGAGTTAACCTAACTTTAATTCTGTCGTCCAATGTAGTTTTTTGTAAACAAGAAAATATCATCATTGCAGTTTAACGTAAACCTCGAATTGCGATATTAAAAGTTTTAGTTAGTTACAAAGCAATGAAATATCTAGGATGGCGACTGCCAGCTTTTCATAACAGGGATATTTGTAAACATTTACTAACCGCAGTATGGTTAAAGCTATTACATCCGTTGGAAGAGGATTACACAGTTTTTGCAAGTTTTAGATTCGGGTGGCGCCCTATTTTCCACCTCGTTAACTGATTATTAATTAATATTTGATGAGTGTAATTATTCTCCTCTCCTCGTATCAAAATTTTAGTATTATATTAAAGCATCTGAAAGTTACTGGTATTGAAAATCGTGGTGAAAGTAAACGTTTTTAAATTATTTATTTCCGATTATTCCATTAACCTTCGGGTGGGAAGGGGCCGTGTAATAATTTTTTTCAAATTCCTACATTTTTTAAATTTAAACTGAAGATATTTTGATTTTAAACTTGCTTGAAAAATTAAAACTGAAAACAAAATTAATAATCTGAAGAAAAACCGGTGTTGGTATATTATTATTGCATTCCGTGGTATAATAAATATTATATTAGAAAAATGAGCTGTATTAATATATTTTTCATTTTCAATTTTTTTCATACTCCCAAAAAACTTAGAAGAAAGCGGAGTACCGTCAAATGTGTGAGAGTAAGATAAAATTTAATTTGCAAAAACGATTTTGGCTGTCGAAGAGAATGTAATTCACATTTTGTATTTTAATACTTCTGATGTAAAATAATACCTTAACAAAGAAAAGTTGTAAATATAATTGGTAACAAAAACTCAATGACTTTTTTGCATGAAATTGCAAACCTAGCTCTTTAGAAAACTAAATTAAAAAAAAGATGGATAAAATTTAATATAATATAAAATAAATCAAAAGCACATCTTTTACAATTTTTTAGCAAATTATTTTATTGGATATTTAAATTTTGCAGTCAGTATTTTTATTGTAGGTGGAGCTACTATCAAATTTTGCAAGGTAATAATTTAGTAATAAAAGCTATCATTCAATTGTAAAACCTATATTTACCACCCCGCGAGTAGGGGTGCTAATTCAAATTTTATGTCTTCTTCCTTTTAGTGTAGGACTACGCCCTGTTATTACTAACCATGTCAATTTTTTACAAGAATATTTTACTTTCCCTGGATTAGCAGTTGATTGTGCTAACACCAGGTTATGACTATCGTCAAAGATTTACCTGTGATTGATTAGTTAACTTAAATTCCGTAACTCCTTCTATACTTGGGAGTATTTTATCCCCCAAACCCCCCAGTAACTAAAGCCAACTTTGGGTATGTTGTGTTACTGATTTCATGAAATCTCAACTGTTTCAAACAGTTCAAAATCAACTAATCGTAGTGCTAGGCCTGTCAAATCTGGTGGTAACCCCCCCCCGGTGAAGAAGTTAAGGAATAATACAACTTTTAAATGTAAGTAGCAACTTTTGTCAATTAAAACTAAATAAAACTTATGCGAACTCTTTTAATGTCAAAAATAGTAAACAACGCATATTTTTTTAACTCGATCGGCAAAACGCACCAAAAAAAACCTAAAAATTCATGTAAACTTTCCCTTTCACACTTAAAATTAGCACATATGGTTCACAACTGTAAAACTGCCTGAAATCCAATAATAAATGTTCACGTCATTCATATTTTCCAATCCAGGTTTTATTTTGAATTTCTCGATAAAATCTACTGTAAGCAAGAAAATGTAAAATGTACCTTTCAAAATAATAATAGCCTTTTCGAATTTTAAAATATTTTTGTAATTTAAGCACGTCGTCGTCTGAATCGTCTTCATTGAAACAAACATTTTGAAAATACTTTGGGCCGTCGTAGTGCGGTTTCGTATTCCTTATATCGTATCTCTAACAGGATAACTCTGGAATAAAATTAAAATGCAAATATAATTTATTGAAGGGCTGAACCTTCGTAACGAGTGAAAATAAATAATTTTTGAAATATTAAACAGCATTTGATTCTGCAAATAATTTGATTTTTGTTCAAAAAAATTCATTAATTCACTCAAAAATTTGAATCCAAAGTCTGAGATTTATAATGTCGCATAAAGGACCCCGTTACGGCCTTATGGGTTTTGGGTCCTAGTCAAATTAAACCAAAATGTAGGATATTGTAGTTCATAACATGCTGATAAAAAGTGTCAATGAGCACAAAGCCAAAAAATGGACAGTTTCCGATATATAAGGCATTACAGAGTTATTCCAGTCATTCTACGAAAGACACAATGATAAAGTCAAAATCGATACTACCCAGAAACAAAAAATAGGGCTGTGTAGATGAAGAAATTCTAAAGAAGATAGGGTTTTTTGCATCGCTCTAGCTAGTGTATTACATAACCTAAAAAATTAAACAAATTCGAAAGCGCGGTTTCTTGCAATTTAAAAAAAAACGAATTTTTTTACAAAAAAAATGTTAAATGAAAAAGTTGTAGAAAATAAGTTGTAGAAAGTTAAAGTAAAGATTCAGGTTGTAGATTTCTTCGCGGGTCCCTAAAATACAAATTTTACGATTAAAACCTCGATGAATTCTGAAAGAGTATATTTTAAATAAAAGAATTAGCTATGACGGAATGCCTTAAATGCACCTGTTTTTTCAAAAATCGAATTTAAAAAAGCTCGATTTTCATAGCGATTTTCAAGTTCAGTCACTCGGGATTGGTGAATCAATTCATTCTATTGACAGTCCGTGTAATTTCAACTGGTCTTAGCTTTGCGCAGAGCGGGGATAACCGGAGCGACACTTGCATTGGGATGCAGCAAAAGTACACTCCGAACGAAAATCATGGTTTTCAATACTAAATGTGCAGGAAAAATGGCTTAAAGCGCCCGAGCGCAGCGAGGAGTGCTTTAAGTCAATTTTTCCTTGCACAACCACTTTTTCGAATAGTAAATGTGCAGGAAAAATGGCTTAAAGCGCCCGAGCGCAACGAGGGGTGCTTTAAGTCGATTTACCCTGCGTTTAGAATCCACTCTCACGAGTTTCACCTCTCAAAGATCCACCATTTTCCTTCATCCACGGGCTTAGGGGTATTTTTAAATTGAGTGCCGTTTTTCCTTCGGGCGCTCCGGGCCATTTTGATGAAAACCACCATGGCAAGAGTAAGATCCACGCGAAAAAGTAACTACCGTTCGTTAAATTTAAGTAACCCTTTTCAGAAGCAATTTTGGTCCTTAGCGTACGAGTTACTGACAAATTTGTCAACAGCTACACTCTTACGTATAGGAACTTGCGTACCGACAACAGAATGCATTGATTCACCAATCACGAGCGATTTACCATCAAATTTGCAGTGAAAATCGAGCTTTATTAAATTCGATTTTTGAAAAAACAGGTGCATTTAAGGCATTCCGTCATAGCTAATTCTCTTATTTAAAATATACTCTTTCAGAATTCATCGAGGTTTTAATCGTAAAATTTGTATTTTAGGGACCAGCAGACGTACCTTTACCCCTCGGAAACTGTCCATTTTTTGGCTTTGTGCCCATTGACACTTTTTATCAGCATGTTATAAACTACAAAATCTTACATTTTGATTAAATTTGACTGGGACCCAAAACCCATAAGGCCGTAGCGGGGTCCTTTATTTCTATTTTTGGAAACAAAGGTTATTTAAATTTACAATTTTGGGATAGCTTCCCCTCTTATTAAACTTGTCTCACTTAAGATTTGTACAAATTAAAACAAAATCACATAAATTTTTTTCAATAATTTTTGTTTGTTCAATATTTGAAAGTAAGATCTCCATAATAATAATAATAAAAGAATTGGATGTTATTTCTAAATTTTAAATTATCTTCCAAACATTTCAACCTTTCTTATATTTAAAATTTTTTTTTGTATAGGTACGCAGGTTAGCCCGACTTTCTTTAGAACTCATCTATCGGTCTAGCTGGACTTTTACCACTCTTTATGTGAGGAGAGAATGAATCTCCCAGATATTACCATTGATTTGATTTGGTCATAGTTTTTTGGCCTGCGACCGCACTCTGTGAATGATGACAAATCAGATGCATTTATTTATTATATTGGTCATACACATTTTTTTAAGTTGGTAAGAGTTTTGGTCGGAAATAAATTACCGAGCCAATCAGAGGTACCTACGCCTATCATTGATACAAGGGAGGAGAATGAGATTTCTAGCAAATTTAATTTGTATAGATTACAGAGAAAGCCTTTGTCAACTTTTAGCCATTTAGCGCGTAATTGATATGGTGGAGGTGCTTATTCAAATTTTACGTAATCTTAACAAACTCAAACTACGTAATTTCGTCCATATTTAGAGGGCTTCTCCTTTAAGGGGTTAGGTGGGTTTCGCAGGTTGACAACAAGCATATTTTCTCTAATTTTTTTTAATATAATCAAAGAATATTTTTATTCAAACTTTTAAGCATATAAAAGATCAACATTTGAACAATTTTTTATAAAATTTTCATTTCAAAATTTTCAAAATTCAGCCGTTGAGACCTGATTTTCGGAGACTCCTTAAAAAAAGTATATTTGCGGTGGACAGGATAACTTGAGATAGCTTTTTTTGAAATGCAAAAACCAAATATTTTTCGTTAGTAGATGAGTATAGCTCGTGCTTGAACGAAGGATTTTAAAAACAATTTTAAATTGAATTTTTGGCAGAGGTTTGTACATAAAAGTGCAATTTTTGGTTAAATTTACGGTATGTATTGCCTTGTAAAATAAATTCTAATTAAAGAAAAAAGAAATCCTTTGTTCAAGCACTAGTCAATACTATCTAGAAGAAGTGTACAAAATTTTAATAAGATCAGTGCATTCGTTTCCGAGAAATCGTGTCCACCGACTTCCAAAATGAAATTTGGAAAAAAAAGCGATTACAATTTTGAGTAGGCATAAAAGTAATGTTAATTACCCTACAAGGGGAACTTCTAGAGGTTCTCTCTCCTAGAGTTTTACTCCAATTGACTTGAAAATTTGGGAAAATATTCTTGATATGTTGTACTATTAGATAAAAATATTTTAAAAAAATTAATTTTTTTAAATATCAAAACCCACCCAACCCCTTAAAGTCACAGAAATAAACATGTCATGAAATTAGAACCAAAAGTATCTTGGGGGGGGGGGGGGTAAATATTACATTGCCGTAATATATTTAGATGTTGTACAGTTTTTACCCATGAAAATATTTACAATAGGTCTAATATTAATCCAACATTAGCCCAACGGTGGTCATCACTGGGAGATCGTTGGCCCAATGTTGAAATGATAACATCGGTTCTACGGTTGACGGCCAGCGTTGGTGCAAATTTTGTGTTCAAATTTGCTTGACCTGTTAGTACTCAGAAACGTTTTCTATTGATTACTTAAATTTAACGCTTTGTTAAAAGTTTTATGAAACCGGGCATTAGATTACACTAACATAATCAATCTATCAAAACTAAAGTGAAACAATAAACTTCGTACGTTTGGAAAATTTATTAATCTTGCAAGGAAATTCTAACTTGTTTAACAATAAGTTTGCTGCAATAAGAAAAAGATTTCGGTAGGTAATTCAATGAAACTGCGAATTTACGTAAATTTAATAGGAAAGTTTCATGTGTCAGGAATATATGTAATTAGGAAGTTTCTCAATTTGTACTGAGGAGTATTCAATACTCAGTTCACCGATATAAATTACATTCGCAAATTAAACATTTTGAATGGCAATATTTGTCAAAATTGGCTCTTGGGTTCACTTTTAAAATTTCCAATTTTATTAGTTATTGATTTTACACAGTACACTCATCTTTTAATTGCTTGCTAAAAAAAATAAGATTTTTTATGTTTTTAATTATTTAATTTTTTGTTTGCAGAAATCAAATTCACTCAGTGCTGGGAGATTGGTCGCACGTGAAGAATACGGTGGTTAGTATGTTCATTGGAGAAAATGATATAACGGAGTTATCGTCGGATTTAGATGAAAAGTTTTTGAAGGAATTTCGTGGTTTTCGTCAATTTAAAACGCTGGTGTGGCTAAATTTAGATGGAAACAAATTGTATAAAATTCATAAACACTCTCTTCCTCCTAGTCTTCAAAGCCTGAGTCTTTCCCACAATCTAATAGAAAACTTTCCACTCCAGTCAATTTTAACTTTACCTCGATTGCAGTGGTTATATTTGCGTGGTAATCACATAGAAAGTTTACCTGATCATAAATTTGAAAACAAGTTACAACTAGAGAAAATTGATTTGAGTGAGAACGACTTAAAAACTTTGCCTCGTTTAATGTTTAACGCTTCAGTTTATGTGAGAGACCTGAATTTAGCTTTTAACGATATAAATCTACTTACAAGTGAAACATTTTTAGGTGTACTTTGCAAACGAATAATTTTATCTTATAACAAGATCGAAAGTGTCGATGTAAATGCGTTCGCCGGTATCGAAGACACTTTGGAATATTTAGATTTCGATCACAATAAACTCACTCAGTTTCCCATCAGCATAACTTATTTAACGGCGTTAAAATATTTATATTTGTCTTCGAATTTTTTAACCGAGATCCCAGATAACGCATTCCTTAGCTTTTGTTTCTCACTTAAAGCAATTAGTTTTAGTGGAAATCGTCTTACGAAAATCCCAATTAACGCTTTACAAAATTGCACGAAGATATCGCATTTCAATTTCGCTTACAACGAATTATACGACATAGACGAAAACGACTTTTTACACTGGGGCTCCAGCATAGAAACATTAATTTTAAATAATAATCACATTACAAATCTCAAAGCAGACATTTTTTTTAATTTGTCCGAGCTGAAAGAATTAAGTTTAAGTTTCAATCCCATAATGTACATAGACACCAGGGCATTCATCGGGTTGTATAATTTACAAAGTTTAGAGATTTCTTTTAGTCTTAATAGAGAAGAAATCTCAAACGAAATATTAAAGCCCTTAAATAATTTACAGTATCTTTCCGTTGATAATAACAAACTTCATTCCGTATTCGAACGTTCCTTAGACGTCTTATTAAATTTAAAATTTTTAAATCTCGAATTTAACGAGATTGAAATTCTACCTTCCACTTTTCTAAAATCACCCATACATAAAAATTTAATCGATGTCAGACTCAATAACAATAAAATTACAACAATTGCGTCCAATACGTTTAGTTATTTATACGATTTAGAGGTAATTTTTTTAGCCAATAACAACATCAAAAAAATTTTGGAAAGTAGCTTTTCCAACTTGTACCACTTAAAACACGTCATTTTGTCCGACAATTTGATCTATCAAATTAAAGAAAACGCGTTTATTAATTTACCGCAGTTATCGAAATTGGATTTGCAATTCAATCATCTCTCCGAGTTCAAATTTAAATATTTCGCAAATATATCAAACTTGATTCAAATTAACGCGAGTCATAATCACTTGGTCAATTGCGAAGCGGGCGATCAATTTCTAAACATAGAAATTTTGGATTTCAGTTTTAACAAAATTGTGCACGTTTTCAAGTGCTTAGAAAATGTCGGTTTATTAAAAAAAATATTTTTGAACTCGAATTCGATAGCAGGCATTGAATTGAAAAGTTTCATGCACTTAACGTCGTTAGAGGAATTGTACCTTCAGGATAACAACATCGTTTCGTTACATAAGCACGGATTTTACGGTTTACAAAATTTACAAATTTTAGATTTATCGAGCAATTTCATAAGCGAGTTACATAATCACCAATTTTCGAGCCTACCGAAATTGCGTGTTTTAAGTCTCAAGTATAACAAGCTAAAATATTTTCCAAAGGATGTTTTGAGCAACACGTTATTGGAGATGCTCGATTTAAGTTATAATTTTTTTTCGATCGTGCCGAGTTTAAGTCTAGCGGAAGTAGGGAATACACTTAGATATTTATCCATGTCCTGGAATAACATAGAACACGTCGATAGCACGACGTTTCCCGACATTCCGCATTTACATCATCTTCTTTTAAATAACAACAAATTAACCATCCTTCCAGATAACGTCTTCACCAGTTTGGGTTTTGTACAAAGATTAGACATAAGTAGTAATCCGTTACGTGCTAATTTCAAAGAATTGTTTCATTATGCACAAAATTTAAAGGAGTTATCCTTAGCCAATACCGGAATCGTATCCGTTCCATATTTACCGTTACCAAATCTCATATCCTTAAATATATCACACAATTTCATCGAATACATAGAAAAAGATTCGGTTCAAACTTTAAAAAAACTAAAATACTTCTACTTAAATCATAACGAAATCTCTCAAATCCCGTCAAATCTTTGGGTGCATTTGTCCCATCTTAAAACCCTCGATTTGTCGCACAATCCAATAAAGGTAATATTTTCTATTTTCACATACAAGATTATAGATAATTCGTTTTCCTTTAGGAAATCTCAAGCGAACATTTTTATGGCCTCCAAAATCTTCAAGAATTGAATATAAATGGTTTGCAAGATCTCAAAAAATTTGATAGCAAAGCCATTAGGCAAATTAAAGTTTTAACGTCTCTAACCATGCAAACATGGCCTAACATTATAGACTTTTCGTCACAATTATGTACGATGTTATCCAACCTAAATCAACTACGCATATTAAAATTACACGTGCAAGAAAATATGCTCGACGATCAATTGTTATGCGTTTCCAATCCCAAAATTCGACAAGTTGAAATAACGGGAAGCAATTTAAAGAATATTCAGCCTAAAGCGTTTTCCAGTTTCATAAGAAATCCAGATTTAAATTTGAAAATATTTAACACTGAAATTGAAGAACTTCCGAGTGGATTATTTTCCGGCTTATACCGCACCGGTCATTTGAGTATAGAATTATACAATAACAAACTTTCCCATTTAATTCCAGAAGTATTATATGTCAATTACAGCTCTTGGAAACGAGTTGGGACTACATCAATTAAAGGTAAAGTAACACTATCTATTTAAAAGTAGCTTTATGAAGTGTTTTGTGGAAATGTCGTTTTATTTACAAAAAGTTATAATTGACGTCACATGCGTAAAACTTACTTTTTGTTTAATCGATGTTATCAGATGGTAAACTTTTGATCCAAGTTTACAGAAAACAACGGTAAATTCTTTTCTAAAAACGCTAAGGCATCGGTTTTTGCACAATTGGAACGTTCACAGCTGTGACTTTTTCTTGAGCTTAATAATTCTTATTTCTTACGCAATTGCTGACACAGTGATGGAGCATAATTCACGGGATTTATTTAGCTATTCTACATTAGCAAAGAAAAATATTCACTTGGATTAGACTGACCCACTGTGCCTTCTGCTTTTACTCAACCATGTTAAAATGAACCGGTTTTCGAATTTTATTCTCATCATTTGGAAACTTTTGGATCATCAACCAGTTTTCAGCAGATTGTACTATTTTTCTTTTGACTTGTAATTCTGTATCTTAAAAGGAAAAATTTATGTTATCACTTTTGCTCCACGAATCTTAATGGTCCAGAAATTAACTGCAAAGAGCAGTGGGGTGTTTTTTATTATCAAATTTGTATTTTTTTTGTATTTTCGACAGAGTTGATGAGTTAAAAAATGTTTAAGATTTTGAAGTGCAATTCAGGACAAATAATCGGTTTAAGTTTAATAAAAAATATAAGCACAAAATTGTCTTTAGCTTTGAAAGTAAATTTTTCTTAATTATAAAGAATTTTATTATATTGATTTTTCACAATTTAGTGCATTTATCACAGCGTAAGAATAAGAGTCATTGCTAGCCGGAGCATTAAAAGAGTGCATTTCGCTTTCGTACTTGAGAAATCTTCTCTAACTTTTTATATTAATTGGGAACGGCAATTGGGAGAGTAACTTACTGATTATATAACAATGAGTAAATTGTGGAAATACTCCGTCGTAGTAATGATGAAGTCAAAGGATACTTTTGAAGGCACCAATGGCTCGTGACAACATAAATGTACAATAAGTAGAAAATTACATATTATTACCTTCAAACACAAAGTTCTCTGTAGAAGTCAAAGTATATCAAATAGTCCTTATACAGGGTGATAACAAATAAATCATCAATAATAATTACCGCAGGTGGAACGTTAAAATGATTCGTTGATCCTTTAGAATACCAAATATTACTGTAAAGTTAAAATACCATAACCAGGTTTTTTAGTTTCAGATAGTTGTGTGATAACAATTAGTAAAATAATAAAGTACATCGTGTGATTCAATAGCTGAGAAATGAGGAAGGAGGAAGAAATTGGTAAAAGTAACGGCCTGATTTTTTCTGTTTTTTTTTCTCGTTTTAACTTCGACTTTATACTATTACTACTATTCTCGTGAAGAAGTAGATTCACTTGGCACTTGAATAAAACATTTTAGTAAGGTGCTAACCTTGCTAGATATTTTAATTGACTAACTGAAATGGTGGCTTATGATTATAGAATATTAAAGAGCGGCAAATCGCATGCTTAATTTTTTATTTTACCTTTAAATTTTAATTTCATTTAGTATATTTCAGTTATCCTTATTTAAGGGTTTCAAATAATTATCCTTTAATTTTAATCTAAATGATAAAAGTGTTATATTCTGAACGTTAATAAATTTTATTTCAAATCTACGCGAATGGCTTTATCCAACTAAATACTTCTATCAGCAGAAGCTTTCCTTTATAAATTAATAACATTTTTATTAAAAATTAACATTAAAAACTTTATAGGTATTTTAAAATGTTTAAAAGTTATAGATTTATTCCCGTACTTCTCTTTTTTAATTATATTAAGGGTATTAGGCAATAGTTATTGGCAAAATTGGCGTTTTGGTTTTTCTTAATTTTAACATAGAAAGAAAGTAGATACGCATGTGTAATTTTAACTAATATTTATTGATATACAAATGATGAAAAACATTGTACTATGGAGCCCATAAAAGCTTATAAAATGGCGGTACAATCTGTGGCGTATTTACACGTTTATTTTCCATTTTTTCCTACTATCGTACTAAAACAATAATTTTTTTTGGGTCTGCAGATAGTCTTTCTTTTTGTAAGATATGTAGTTTTAGACTAAACCTAAAATCACAACGACTGAAATGGAATTATTAAAATTATAGACAAAAAACCGCGATTTTTACGATTAAAATGTGAATTTTTTGTAAGTGAACAGAAAAATCGTGACTTTTTAATTTTTGTTAGGAAATCTCGAATTTTTATAGACTATTTTGGAGGTTTAGTCCGAAATTATACATGTTTTACGTATCCTTCATTTTTCTTAAGTCACCAGAGACCTCCGTTCTCTTGGAATCAAGGCAAAACCAAACGAAAATGAAAAGTCGTGAAAAACGAGTTTGAAATTTTTTTATCAATTAAAGTGATTTTACTTAAAGTTTTCTTCATTAAAAATATCCAACAGCATAGAATGATGTTTCTAGTAGTGCTTCGGCATCAGTCCGTTTTTGGAAATTATATTTTTATTATAGAAATTGCAATATCATGATAATGTTGATCTCAATGTGACCAACTCCAAACTGACTTTTTTAAATATTTTTCTTTGTAATAAATTAAAAACCAACCCGCAATTCTAACGATAGCTGGACATTTCTATGTACCTACCACGATATTTTGGTTTTAAACATTCTGAAAATGTAATGATGCAGATGTCTACGATTTGTTCCATATTTGTCAAAGTATTTGAATTTTACAAAAATCTTTATTATGATAAATTATCAAATTTTATATATTTTAAAATGTCCTATTTAATTATATCAAATTATTACGATAAAAAACTCAGATCGTAACATTTAGAGCCCCCAGGTTATGTTCTCTGCTCGACTACCAGCGGTAGACGGAAATCAAGTCCACGCACTGCCACCTTTTCACTTGCCTAATCAACAATTTTGCGAATTTTGATATGAACCAAACGGTATCCTGTTCAGGAAGGATAGTACTTTCAAAAAATGTAATAAAAAAAATATTGATTTTTCCATTGCCTAATACCCTTAAGAGGAATCTTCCAAGTTAGAAAACACACACTCTCGTAATTTGTTGATATTTTGCTTATTACTGAAAAAATTTGCACAAAAGTATATATTTTTTAAAAGAGGACACTTGGATAAAGAACGACTTGATTTGATTTTTTTTTATTTACATTTTTTTCAACATTGTTTTTTCAGAAAATTTGAATTTAAGAAAACCGAAACAAGTCGATCTGTGTCAAAGTGTCCTCTTTTAAAAGTACTTATATATTTTTGGGCATTTTTTTTTCATTAATAAGCGAAATATCAGCGAATTACAAAAGTGTGCTATCCAACTTGGAGGATTCCTCTTAAGCATGAATTTACCTTTGTACTATTCTTTATTTTTTCGTATTTGTCAAACGACTCCAATTTTCATTATTTATTTGAAAATATTCTTCTATTATTTTCACACTTTAACCCTAAATTATTTCAATCAGAACCGTAACCAAGGTAGAACTACTGTTAAATCAAGACAAATTTCACATTTTTTATTTATAACTATGAGCAAAATAATGGATAGGAAAATAGGAACATATTCTATTGCAAGAAGTGATCTGCGACCATCTTGCTTATTAACCCCATCCACGCGAGAATATTGAAAATAGATATTATTTTTTATTACATGTAACTAAATGTAATTGTGCTCTTATAACCTTTTTGGGTTCAAGGTAATTAGTCCTGACGCTAAAATGCAAATTTTACAATTGAAACCTAGATGAATTCTGAATAAGCATATTTTAAATAAGAGAATTAAATAAGGAAAATGGCCTTAAATTCACTAGTTTTTTCAAAAATCGAATATAAAAAAGGTTGATTTTTATAGCAAATTTTAAGCAAAGTCGCTCGTGATTCGTGAATTTAGACATTCTGTCGTCAGTCCATGTGGATTTCATTACTCTTAAGCTATAGGCAGAGAAAGGATAACCCGAGGGATAACCGGTGCTTCAATAGTGCACTTCGAGCGAAAACCATGGTTTTTAACAGTAAATGTGCAGGAAAAATGGCTGAAAGCGCCCGAGCGCAGCGAGGAGTGCTTCCAGTCAATTTTTCCTTGCACAACCACCGTTCTTGTAGAATCCAATCAAAAACGAGTTTTACCCTTCAAAAATCCACCGTTTTTCTTAACCCACGGGCCTATGGGTATTTTTATAATAAGTGTAAACCACCATGACACGAGGAGGATCCACGCGAAAAAGTAATAACCGTTTGTTAATTTAAAGCATCCCTTTTCTGGAAGTAATTTTGGAAGAACGGATTCGCAACATTACGTACGAGTTACTGAGAAAATTGTTAACAGCCGGACTATTAAGAGTATTCCCGTACACGGACCGAGCACAGAATGCATTGATTCACCAATAACGAGTGACTTTGCTATGAAAATCGAGCTTTTTTAAAATCAATTTTTGAAAAAACTAGTGCCTTTAAGGACATCTTTTTTATTTAGTTCTCTTATTTAAAATATGCTTATTCAGAATTCATCGAGGTTTCAATAGTCAAATTTGTATTTTACCGTCAGGACTACTTACCTTTCTTTCCCCTCTTTTTGTTCACTCTGAGAAAAATAATTTTTAACCTTGCTCTACAATGAATGACTTTCTATATTTTCCAAACTCCCCGGTTTTCCAATTGTTCATTATCATCATTTTCATTCACGGGTTAGGTTAGACATCTATTCCGGTCCATCTCTTCTTCGGTATTCCAACATTTGTGCGTCTTTGGGATTTGTAATTGTATACTTTCAGAGGTATTCTGGAGGTGTTTTTCCTATTTTGTTCTGTTGTTGTAGATTTGTAGGATATCTAGTATATTGCCGTTTCTTATTTTGTCAAATATTAGCTTTGTTTGGTACCACAGTCCTAGTGCCACACTAACTACACTACTACAAATTGATTGGTATAAAAAGTGGGTTGGTAATTGTACAATTGTACTAGGACTGTGGTAACAAACAAAGCTATTGTAACGTTATTTTTTATCCCTTTAAGGAATTGCATTTCAACGGCTTGTGTTTATGATTTATCCTTTTTAGTTGTGACCCACGTCTTGCTGCCGCACAGTAATGTTGATGCAACGGTTGTCTTGTATAAATTTATTTGGGTTTCTGTCCGGTTTTTTTTAGTACTTTTCTAATGGGGCCAGATATGGCACCTCCCAGGTTTTTTTATTGTTTACTTTTGAAATCACAGGACTATAAACTGTACAGCACATAGTTTGATCTCATATTTTAAGTGGTTTTCTATTTTTAGGATTACTAAGCCCACTAAACCGCATTAAAATTAAAGTGAAATCAGGGGTCCGGGGTGGAGTAGGAAGTAACGAGATGACTTTTCAAAATTGACAAAGACTCAATTTTAATTCTTAAGAAACCATCTTTTGGCTTACTTGCGGCTGGGGGGTATTCCATACCCCCCAGACCCCCCGGTTTTCCCATTGTTTGGGTTTAAAAGTACCCTCTAGGCCAGAAAAAGAGTTTTTCAGGAACATAAACTACAAAATGATACTTAATTTTATCCAGATCTGGATTGGCCCGGCCGGCTAACCGGTGATCGTTGCACCACGACAATTAAATTGGGGAAAAATGGAAATAAGTAAAAAAACGGGGAAAACCACTAGCCGGCCAAACAACGAAAAACAAAAAAAATTTGTTTTCAGATTTTCACGAATTTACAGTCTTTGAGATCAAACGAGTTGAAAAAGACCAAACAACAAGAAATGTCTGTGTGTCTGTGTGTCACTTAATTTTGTGTGCGCTCTAACGCCCAAACAAATAGGAATTTCTTAATAAAATTTTATATTTAGTACCTACTTTTATATTGAGACTTAAATTTGATTAAATTTTGGTTAAAATCGGTTCATGGAAACGTGAGAGTGGGAGTAAATGAGTGACGCGCATTAACAAGATGGCATTTTTTTTTAATTTTATTTTTTGTAATGTAAGGATCATGGGTATACTGTGTAAATCGCACATAGGCGCTAAATCATAGAGAGCGGCCAAAATAGTTAACTATTTTTTTGTAAACTGTATAAAATTAGTGTGCAAAACATAATATCGTACCATAAGATTAATGTAGGGTAAAGTCATGTGATGTTTACATCTCTAATTTTTTTCCATTTTTAAGGTAGCTAAACTTATTTTGCACTACCTTCATCACGCGTTGTTAAAATTTTGTTAAAAGCAGCACAAATACTACTGCCCAAATCCATGAAGGTGGGTAGTTTGTAAATTATTTTGGAGAGTTTCGTTACAGAACTGGGTAACTTCTAAAAACCGCTTATGTAGTGGGCATTAATTACATTTGGGTTAGGTGCCTGAAATAATCTGGATAGAGGATACTTGATAGGTACCTACTACAAATGTGGAGAGAGAAAGAGGAACACATTTTGTAGTTTTCTGGTGAACGTCATAATAGCTTTTACACAGAGTAAAATAACTTTTTTCTCTCGTGGCTATTCCAAACACTTTAAATATTAATCTTTACATCAATACAGTCCTTGTATAACATATCTGCAGAACTTTGTTTGGGCTAATGATAATGGTTTCTAGTTTTTCATTGTTCTATTGTTATGAATGTTTCCAGCTTTATTTTGAAGGTAACAAACATTGGGATGCTTTCTAATAAACTTCCAATTTCTAGTTATTATTTTGTCAATGTTGTCAGTTTTGCTTTGTTGTTTAAGTATTGTGTTGGATTAGTCGACAGACATAACTAAAATCTCAATGGTATTAAACTGTTTGAATTATACATTTTTTTCCCAAGTTCAACTTTTGAACCCTCTCGGGTGTGTCTAAAACTCTCTGATACAATATCAAATTTGTTTTTCTACTACAATATTATTGCATCATCACCTACCCAAATATAGTGGTGTATACTAAAATCGATAATTGGAACTATAATTATTCTGACAATTTTCCAAAACTTTCAGACAAACCATTGCATTCTTTGCGTGTTTGGATTTTTTATGAACAGAACAATACCTACTAAATAATTAATATCTTTTATGTGCTTGTTGAATTTAATATTATTTTTTAATTAAGTAATGAATACTTGAGATATCTCTAAGGACTAACAATTTTATGAAACGTATATTTCAGGGGGATTAATAATATCCGAAAATAACTTTATATGTGGGTGTCATTTGGCCTGGTTAGGCCACTGGCTAAGGAGATGGGCTCGTGAAACACTCCAATCGCATAATGCACCAATCGATGCGGTAATTCGAATGAATAATTTACTAAAACAAACAACGTGTATTGATGCAACAACCAGCCTGAGAAAACCCATCGTTCAGTTACCCCCCGAAGACATGAGTTGTCAAGCCAGTGCTCTAAGCAAAGCTCAAAGTTTGAGCAAAACGTCTGTGATCTTCCCCTTTGTATTATTAATTTTATATTTAGAAATTAGTATATAAAAATTATAATTAGATTATTTAGTGTAAGTGTAAATTTTTTATACAAAATCAAATTTTCGATTATGATTCTCGTATATTGTACATATTGAAATAAAAACATATCACATTCCCATCAGGGTATGATGTTTTACGTAGTAAAAAAATTGCTCAAATTTTTAATAATTGTATATGTGCACAATAATTATTAATTGTAGGTATGGCAAACCGTTGTAGACTTAAATTGTAACAAATTTTAAAAACTGTTTTGTAAATGAATTAAATAAATTATCGGGTTGTAAAATCGATTAACCTCGTACGGATATTTGTTTTATTATTATCAATTTTTTAGTTTTCCTCCAAAATTCCACTGATTTTTCTTTAGCCCAAAATGATACCATAAACGAAATTACTACTCCTAAGAAATGGAAATTACAAATTACAATAATTTCCATGCAGGATATTGCAATCAGTATTTTTGCAAGAATGCTATCTTATGACTACTTAGCATGCGATTTCTCTACATCAACTAAATTAAATTTGTTCTTCTATTGTCTAGGAGCGTCAAAATGAGTTCATATGTATTCACGGTATTTAAATTTGATTTAGAAAATTTAATTCTATACAAAAATTTTGTATAAAAAACTCTCTTTAGCATTACAAATTGAAAAGCTGAGCAGGTTTAGCTTCTCCTGATGTTATTTTAAGTAAACCCATACATTTCGTTTTTGGCTCCATTGTTTGACATCTTTTGGATAAAATCACACATTACGGTTATTTGTTGTTATTTTGAAGCTCACTTGAAATCGTGATACTGCTACACAAAAATAAAATAAATGGGGAGAAGCGCTACATCATTTATCTTTTGGTTTATCGATTTAACAAGGGGTGAAAAAATCAGGTAAGTAGGTTTCGTTTTGTGTATATTCCAAGTTCTTAACTTAACAGCCACTACGTACTTCATTTATTTATTTTATCAAAAAAGGTGTTTTGTACTTTTGAACATTTTTAATTAAAAAAGATTGAAAGAAAAGCCTAATATTTTCGACTTCTGATACCTACTCGTTTACCCAAAGAAAACTTTTCGCAAAAAGGTAAATAAATGTTTCATAATTAAATAAATAACCTCTGGGTTCTTTAGCTTTCGAAAACTTTAGCTAGCAAAATAAAAAATTTAACAAAAATTATTAGCACTAAACGTTTTAAATTTTTTTAGAGAAAATGAGCAATTCGTACGCCGCATTTCAAATGAGAAAATTGGTCGCCTAGGAACTTCTTTCTAATTGACTATTCAACCGCATAACTCCACAATTTGAGAAGTTATTATTGCAGTTGACCAGTTTACGTGTTATCGATTTTCATTTAATTAGTTTTAGTTTAAATGTATAAAGGGTATATTTACTCGTATATTTTAAATAATAACTACCTACTATTTCAAACGCTGAATACAAATTTTTTATTTTTCCACTTTTTGGTGATCCACTTTTATAATCCTTTTTATTTTTGTTTTAAGATTGCAACTTGTTTTTACATTCACTTTTTGTACCATTTAATTTAGATTTTTAGGTGGTTTTATTAACTTTTTTATTACTATTTTTATTGTAGATTATACTTATGCTATTATTGCGATGTACTTTATAAAGTTTAATCGTTTAAAAAGTTTAATTCTCCATCATAGTTTTATATCTCTTTTTATTTTCTTTAAATGAGAGAGAGATATTTCTAACAAACAAATGACAAATTTTAAAATTCATCTTGACGTAATTAAAATAAAACAGTAAAAAATTATTTAGGGCGTCAGACAATTCAATAAAACGAAGAGGACCACTTTATTACGTTACTGGTAGAAAATAAATAGAAAAGGAAAGATTTCAATAGTTTAAATGTTTAAACAATGAAAATTAAAGGTGAGTTAATAAAAAAGAAGACAAGTTAGTTCCAAAAGATCACGACAAACTTGGAACTTGCGGTTTCACACAGGAATAAGATGTCAATTACAAAGTAATATAATTTACCATTTCTTCCAAAAGACAAAAGCTGTGATAAAAATTAGGAATATACCAACGTCGCTAGTGCTACTTGTGAATCTGAAAAAAAGGTACCAAAACCATAGACGTGATTGTTGTGGTATTTTGAAAATAAAAACAAGTTGCAGAGGTAATATAAAGTTGAAAGTTGGGTAAAATAGTTAGGATTCATAAAAGAGATAACATAAACATCTGGTGCTTTTAGCGTTTTAATAATAACAAGTTGCAAAGATAACATAAACTTTAAAGCTGCATAAAATTCAAAGTTCAGACTTGCAAAAAAGGAGGTATTAGGATATGGTAACTGCAGCGTTAATTGAATCAAAACCTTCGAATAAACTTCTCCACCAAATTGTCAAAAATTCATTAAATTTGGAAGAAATTTAGGGAAATCACGTAACAATGAGAGAAACTTTTGAGCTCCAAAATTAGTTTTTTATTCAAAAATTTTGAGAAAGGCTATGATCTCGACTTTGCCTCATGCAAATAAGCAATTGATGACTGTATTATAAATGTAATTCTGCTTTCTATCAAAATCGTTTTTTCGTTGTTCAATTACTTCAGTTTTAAAGTTTATAATGAATTCCTCCATAACACTAAATGTAACTTGCCAGCTGTAGCTTGGCATCTTCTACAATAATTATCATTTTCCAATTGTGGTGTTTACTCAATCTTTTCATAAATCGGTTCCACTTTTTCTCTGGTTTACTTCATCTTCTTTTACTTTTCAAAATCCCCTATTTTTGCGATCCATACTTTACTCAATGCTTTATCTGGCCCATTCTTAGCAAATGACTCAGCCATTTAAGTCTTTGCGCCTTCACCCACCTGATTCGTTCTTTTTTCAAATACTTTTTTTTATATTTTTTTAGCACAGACTTTTTTCCCATGTCTTCAATTTTTGTCTTCAATATCTATAACTAACATGCATACATCACCAGTTTTAAGATAGTTTTGTAAATTTTCAGCTGTAGCGCTCTTGAGATTAGTCTGCTGTTTACCACTTTTCCCAGTTTATAGGATGGCCTAGCTGCTGTTCTCGTTTTAATCTCTTCGTTACTTCCAGGCTTTTTTGTTATTATTTTGCCCAAATATGTAAAATTTTGACCTTCTTCAAAGTTGTATTTTTTATTCATTTACCTAACGATTGTTAATGATTTATCGTTCTCATCCGATGAATTACTTCTAGTCCTAAGTCTTCTTCTGCAATTAATTCTCTTTTGGTAATATTCCTTAGTTTCGTTTTTGCACGATTTTGTATGATCATTTACATGTACGGAAGCTTTGCAGTCATTAGATCTTACACAATTTGAGAGCAGCTCAAAAGTAATGTCGGGTCACATGGTGTCAAGAAATGCTCAAGAAATTCAACAAAGGTCTTTTAAATTTGGTCTACAATATCGTTCTGGTGATGAAACTTGGATCAAATACCTTGGATTTATTTGTATGAACCCGAAAATAAGCAACAGTCCATTGTTTGGTGTTGTTGTAGCAACCAACAAAAGTTGTCTGTTTACGTAGTGCTGCTGCATAGCAAATGATTGCTTGTTTCTTTAGCGTTGTTGGACATGTGGCAACCATAGCTTTAGAAGCTCAAAGAACCTTAAACGATGATTAGTATACTACAATTTGTTTGCCAGAAGTCATTGAAAAATAAGAAAAACAATCAAAATTGGCGAATGCCAGTGCGCCATGACCATTCAAGCTCGCATATAGCGCATCAAATGGTTGACTTATTATCCAATAAAAATGTTGATTTAATGACCCATTGCCCGTATTCACTTGATTTTTCACTTAATGACTTATTTTTGTTCCCAAATATCAAAAATAAAATGTGTGGTGAACGTTTTTTTGTCACCGGAAACAGCTGTTAAAACATTTTTTAAAACACTGGTTTCTGAGGTATTGGCTTCAGAGTAGAATTGGTTTCGACAAATGATCAAAAAAGCTCGAAAGTTCTGTGTCCTAATTTTCCTGTAATTCGTCGATTTCAGGAAGGCCTCTGATTCAGTGCGATTGGATGATTTGTGGAGCACACTGGAAGAGATGAGTATTCCACTACACCTGATTCAACTAATAACCGTACTGTAGAGAAAAAACTCGACAAGAATACGGGTAGAAAAGACGTATGTATTTTGCAAAAATTTGGAATAGGTGCCGGCGTAAGACAGGGGTGTAAGACGGAATATGTTATGCAAAGGATGCTCCACTGGTGGAACGGTAGAAAAATCTCCAATCTGAGATTTGCAGATGACACACTAATAATTGCGTCGAGCCAAGAAGAACTTGAAGTCATCATGAGTAGGCTAGTCACGGTGAGCAGCCAGTATGGCTCAATCACAACAAAACAAAAGTTATGATAGTGGATCGCGCCAATAATAACTACCCCAACATCCAAACATCCATAGGGTTTGAAGTAGTACATAACTTTAACTACCTGAGCTCTCTGATATCCAATTCTGAAGGGAGCACGCTAGAGATAAAGAGAAGACTGGCCATAGCAAAAACGGTGACCACAAAACTAGTCAACATATGGAAAGACGGGACAGTTACTAAGAGACCAAAGATGATACACTGCCAAGGCGTGGACCATGAAGAAGGACAATAGAAAAAGAATGAAAGTCTTCGAAATGTAGACTAGCTAAATACCTGGTTCGAATCCGGGTGAAGTAAGAACTTTATTCTGGTCGTCTCTTTGGTCCTCCAGGTTAGGGGTTCTTCGTCGGGCTGGCTCCTCGTTGTGGGATAAAAATGCAATGCCGTGAAGACTATTTGATGTTAAAATATCATAATAGTCAGTCAAGATCCGTCAGGGTTGTAGCGATGAACGTTTAACAAAATGTAAACTTACAGAAGAATGCTGAGAATTCCGTAGACGGCGCACACGGCTGTCAACCAAAATAAGTCAATTCAACTTACGATATTTCGGACATATTGCGCGAAGATCAGAAACAATGGAGAAGCTGATGATCCAAGGTAAGATCGAAGGAAAGAGGCCAAGAGGAAGATCGCCTATAAGATGGGTGGACCAAATAAAGTCTCTCACTGAACAAACCCTACATGAAACAACACATGCTGCGCGTGACAAGGAAGCGTGGAGCAGCTCTTTGAAGACGCTGTTGTCATGATGCCACTATGTCCTTCCGTAGGACGATGGATACTGAGAGATATATCATATAGTTTCTTGAAACTTTTCCAGCAACCCACGAATATGACATGATTATAGTCCCACTCCATGATCTGTGCATTTTCTCATTGCTTTATTGCAATACAAATTGCTCTAATTTGGGCCACTCGCCCGGCTGAGCTACAATTTGAGGTTGCAGCCCTGTCTAGTACCATCAAAAGGTGGGTTTTGCGTACGCAGTTTGTGGGTTCTTATTTTACGACTCAGACACTCGTTTAACAACACTAATGAAAGAAAAACGTATTTTGAACGTCATTCTTCTTAAATAAAACTCAGAAGGAACAGAAGAATTGGTTTTGCTTAAAGAAAAGCAAAAGTCGAGATAAATTTAATATAAAGTTGACATTGTTTGATTCCAAAACTCCATCAGCATAAGAGATATGTAAAAATATCCATATGTTTTATGAAGAACATAAGAGGATACCCTGAGACAACACAAAATAAAATAGAGTGGCCTTCTTAAGAAAATTTGGTAAAGATTTATTCTAGAAAATCAATGATTTATAGTTCAAACTAAGCTTTAGATGTAGAAAACTATGCATAATTAAGCAAAAACCAATTTACTTACAAACAGTAGCATCTCAATGGCAATGTTAAATCATTGAGACTACGCAGAGAAAAAATTGTACTTACTTGTAAAAAAATTTGTGTCTAGATTGTCTACAAGTACAAATTGTGTAAAAATTTAGTACAATTGTATATTTTTCAGCCCAATTTTTTTTAGCACAGCTTAAGCGGGGACTGATAAAACAAAACCAAATGTGGAATATCAACATGAATTAAAACCAGCTATGAAAAAAAGAGATAAATGCATCCTCACATCCAAAGATAAAAGATAATCAAAAGTATCAGCACCACTTACACTTTACTTCCAGAAAATCATAATTATAAGTTGAAAACCAAAATTGACAAACACAGAAACTAAAGTAGAAGTAAAAAAGCTGAAAATTATCAGTCACACTTCCGTTCATAATGGAAAATGAATGTAATGCTTACCCACAAACTTAAATACTAAAGTTTTAATAAATGCTCTCTTAATAAACTAAACAGTCGGTGGCTTTAAACGAAAAACAATCCCATTTTTTGTACGATCAACGGAAAAATGATATTTGGAAAATTTAAAATTATAGTAGGTACTTGCGCTTAGATAAATACAAGATGGTGCATAGATTCCAAGTTAATCATATTTTTACTTAGCGTAAGATGTAAAATGGAAATGAAATTCCCAAGCGTTGTTAATAAATATAAAAATTTATTAAGGGAAAACGCCAAAAAAAGACAATAGGATTTGCTTGAACGAAAATTTTCCTAATTATTTTTTTTGATATTTTTTTGTGTTCATCTTATATTTCTCTATTTTCTTCTTTTGTTTGCAGTATCATTGTCATTCTTGTTTGCTTCCTTCTCTATGTTTTGTTCTTGTATTCCAAGTCAATCCATTTTTGCTTTCTTTGATTTTGTATCTTGAATAAACTCTGGGATTGTCATCTCTCTTTTTCCTTTATATTTTGCACCTCTTTCGCTTCTTGACACTTTTCACTTATGACCTTTCATATTTTGTTCTCTCATTTTCTTTTGTACAGGTTCATGTGTTTCTCTCTTCTTTAATTCTGTTTTGGCACTACTCGTTAAAAATAAAACGATTACATTACATTAAATTACTCTCATCAAACTGAATTATTAATAAACCTAAATATAAAAACGATTTCCTGATATTTAATATTTAAAATGACAAAAACCACATTTTCAATTATTGTAACAGAATTTTACTACCTTAGAACTGATGTTAAAGTGTAATAGAAAAAACTAATAAAAGATTATTATGACCTGCAAAACCTGTTTTATTGAATGATTTTTATTAAAAAGAGAATAATGCTGGAGTGTCTGGAAAAAACTAGATAGTACTATATATTCCTGTAAAATAATATACTTCACCCTTGTGATAAAAGATACATACAGGTTGGCTGTCTGACGGTAAAGTGCACTTGAAGTAAGTAAAAAATTTACATTTTTGTAACAAGCTATTTTTAGGTATCCCTTTCCTTGTTAAAAATTTATTAAGTTATTTTTTTATTGGGCTAGAATTTAAATTAAAATTTACCAAGCGAACTATTTTTTTATTAATTAAAAAAAGCGTTCCAATTACATCATTAACATCCTTTCCGTATCTCCGACCAGCTATTTACTTAATAGAAATTTCCCAATTAATTCAATTAAAATACCATAGAAAAAATTGTAATTCGCACAATTCAGTTCACGTTTCATATATTCGATTACAGCCATTGAAATTCTTTCAACTTTCTTTCTTTACTTATTTAACAGATTTCTGTGTGAACTTTATTGTAAAATTATGTATTAAATAAACATAAACCTTTTTTTGTCGGTTTTGACGGGATGAAATAATTTAATAGTGTTCCTGAATTAGAGAATCCTGAAACTGTTTAAGGTAAGAAAAGCAACAATTTATATTTTCATAATACTTACGAGACAAATTTTCTTTAAAAAATATAAAGGTCTCTTCGGTGAATTATTAAAAAAATAATGAATAAAATATTTAGCTAAAAAATTGGAATTGTGAATAAATAATGCCCGAGGTTAATAAAAAGTTCCTTATTGTCGCAAAAATTCTGTTTTCTATATAAATGAAGGAACAAAATTTTATGAAATCGTTTTCTCATTTTTAGAATTCTATTCGATTTAAGTCAAACGTTTATTTTCACTTTAAATCAAACAAAAATTATTTATGAAAATATAAAATTTAAATTGTTATTTTACAAATCCATTTTGTTAGTATTTTACATGGGCTTATGTAACAGATTGAATTATGTAACAGAGCAGCTATCATAGAAGGATAAATAATTAAGGCCATTAGAAAATGTCCGGAACTCTAAAGTGAAAATACCTACCCTATCACGTTCTTGTGGCAAAATTTGACCCTTCTCAATTTTGTTTCAATTAATTAATAATGGCAATTAAGTCTGCAAAAGTTTTTTCCATAATTAAAGTTGAAATTAGGAGAGAGGTTTTATTTTAGTATATTTATCGAGTTCATCAGAAACTAAAATTTGGCAAAACATAAATTTAACCTTGGAAAGCTTTTTTAGAAGTTTGAGCGTCCTCATTCATCTCAAAAGCTGAGAGCTTCGCGGTTCTTCGTTGGTTAATTTTAATGTATCTTATAAGAAAATCTCTTTGATCTTATGCATTTTTTACTATTAAGGAGTGTTTGAAGTGTAGAATCTTGAAAATTATTTGAGTCGAAATCAATAATACATGAATATACCGCCCTACCGATATTAATATTAAGCAAAGTTTCATCTATAATGCATTTTGTAATTTTGATAATTAATACGGTATGATATATCAACGTCAGGTAATTTCATAATTTTGAACATCAAACTTGATGTTTTAATTTACTTAAGAATTCTAAAATGTACTTGTTAATTACTCATGTAAAATAATAAAACTTGCAAGAGAAAATTTTAATGCAGTTCTCCAAGTTAAGTATTTAAACAAAATTGAATTAAATTTTCTCTCAAGCATTTTCTTTTAGTAAGAAAATAGTTTTAACATCTTTAGTGCTACGACATTTGAACATTAATTATTTAAATATCTTGTAATTGCAATTAAATATTTTGAGTCAAAGGTACAACAGTACCGTAAAGTTTTTTCACCACATCAGTTCCAATTTTAAACTTTATTTAACTTATTTAAAGAAATAAGCGCAGTTTGAAAAATGAATCGTCTCCAAACAGCTTCGGTTTTTTAAAAAACTTAATGGCTTAACACAGAGTTTAAAAATTATAGTATAACGCTAACTATCATCCCCAGGCTAATCCTCCAGAACGTTTGATCAAATAATAGGCTTAAAAAAACTTGAAAAAATTAATTACTTTTAGCAGCAATTTACAAATTTCCGTTCATACGTCAATGTGATTTTAATTCAACACGCAGACGGGCGTCTCGACAACACCCAAAGCTTAATTTTTTAATTTCCAAAAGCAGTGTTTTTAGACGTCAGATGTACTAACGTAACTTTGCAGATAAAATTCTAATTATTGTACATATTCTACTTAAACTTAAAACTTTTAAGTTAAACCATTTTTAACTTTTACTGTCGGCGCATCATGTTTAAGCCAATAAAACATTTTTATTTGACTTTTAAAAGCTGTTAATTTTGAAGTAACCATACTTTTCAGCAAATAATCGTAACTCGTGTAACGGGAGATTGGAAAGCTTCAGAAAAAGCAAATTAAAATTTAAATAATCATCATTCTCGAGTTCAAGTACGGCCGACGCCGTTTTCCAAGTACGAGGAAATCTAAATTCAATTTTATTGAATTTATTGTTTTAATAGTTTAATTATTAGAGTATCGCAGTTCTTCTGTTGAAAAAGAAGTAAAAAATATCGCTGTTTGAACCAGGTAATTGATAAGAACTTGAATTGCAAGATTTACATTTCAAGTTTTCATATTGACGAAAAACAATTGAATCGCAACTTGAAGATTAAACAAGCAATTTGAATTTTCTAGTTGAAGTTTCCTATGCAATATAAATTATTTCGTATGATCAATAAATCGAATTGCTGTTGGGATGCCCTTTTGTAATGCATTGGTATTGAAATAACGTTTTGTTCTTGTATTTATGAATTTCTGTTAGCTTTGAATACTATCCTACATAATAATGGATAATATTATGCAGGTAGTCGCATTTAACTTTGCCCTAGGGGTTTACAATTGCAGGCATGAAATGACTTGTTTATGTAATACAGCTACGAACAAATTTTGAACATTCGAACGCTCGAATAAAGTTAAATCCTTTTTCCACGATAACTTCCAAGTCGTAACTTGGGGCAACAAAGATTGCTTGTTACAACTTAACATAAATGTACGATTGAGTGAAAAATGGTTTTAAAGGCTGCTGGACGATTTGGAAAATGGAAAACCATCCGAACGTAAGAATTCAACAAAAATAATTTTCATGCTACAAAAATTATTCAAACGTGTTCAGTTTCTTCAGAAAGCTCGAATTTTTTTAATTGCAAAAATTTTTTTGGTGTACGGTTCGCCTAATAACCGTTGAACTATCACAGAATTGTAAATAAGACATTTTATTTTCAGTCAACAAGTTTTCTTTGTGATATTTTGCGAACATAAAAAAAATTTATAAATCCGTGACCTGTAAGCTTTTTTTATTATTATAAGGTATTTGCTTTTCGGGAAACAAAATCCAATGTATCTTGATAACCTAAAAATTCTTCCAGCGTTTTTTCTTCTTTTGCTTTCCAAATTCAAAATGCATTGTGAACATTTTTGTAATTAAAGAGTTTTGTTAATTATTTCAAACTTTTATTATAATATAAACCCTTTTACAACAAAACGCTTAAAATTAAATAACCTCTTTTATATAAAATAATGTTCTTAATACAATAATGACCCTGATTTAATTTCTCCAACTCCGGCAACTTTAATTTCATTTCCTCTTGAGAAATTGTTTTATGTTTGAATAAAAATTAATAATTCAATGTGTCGACATTTTCTAACTAAAACTTTAGATGAAAGCTTTTAGGAATTATGTAAAACAACAACAAATTTGTTTTTAAATAATTTGGCGTACATGGTTCAAAAGATGTTATAAAGATGATTATGAGCTGGCCTGTAGCCTTTGGAATAGTTTTGAGCTGTGCTCGAGTTAGAAACTATTTTCGCTAAAAGCATAGCTTATTGTTTTGTCCCCAAGCGAGTATTCCTTTGGAGCAACTAACTTTTTGTTTTCTCTAAAAATTACGTTACCTGCATATTAATTTCAGTTTTTAATGATATCCGTGATTATTGCAATCTCTCCCAGAGGAGTAGCAAAAATAGTAAAACTTTACAACGAAAAGCTTGTTTAACTCATTTTGTTATTATTTGTAATTCTATGGAATTTATTACTTAATGTTTATACATATAAGGTTTTTGAGGGAGGTGCAATGACATTATTAAATTATTCATTATAGAAATAAGAAATAAATTACCCACATATTTAAAAAATGTTAAAGATATTGGTCACCAGGTAAATGATGTGATCAGACGGAATATTTTAATCAAACAATTACAAATTATTATTATTAGACCAGCAGTCTGGCGTAAATCAAACACGGATAAACTAGAGATCGAGAAACCGCGATTCTAATCCTGTTTGCGTCGGATATGTGCTGTAATCTTAAAAGTCCAGAATTGATCTGCGGACTACTCGCCAACCCGTTTGCCCAATGTGGTGAGTTATGGGCAAATAAAAACCTCTCTTCGACCGCTTTGGGGAGTCTAAAAAGAAAGGCTTAACGTTCAGGAGTAGACGAATGACGGCTGATTGTGAATTACAAATAAAATTTGCACCTACAGATGACCGATTAAAACAGAAAACAATTTGTTTAAAAGAAGAACAAACAAGCAGTGAAATATTAAAAAAGAAAGAACTCAATAAAAAGAGCCTTTGAATATTTACTTTATTATTGAACACTTAATGATTTTGAAATGAGTTACTCCAGATGCATTGTTCCAAATTCAAAATTTAAATTACAAATTAACTAAATTTGTTTCCAAATGACGCATTTGGGTGCGTAGAATCTAAAAATCCCATTTTCAGCTTGCGGAAACAACCGTAAATTGATCAAAAACCACTATAACTTTGTTAAAAATTAAAAATAAACTGCGTCAGACAAATTTTCTCATCAAAATACATAAGAATCTGTCGAAAACGACATGGTTTTCCAATATTTCATTCTTGGGGTAAAAAAAATGAAAATGGGGTTAATGTATCGTTTTTGTAAAATCTAACTAAAATTTTCAAGTCGTTTTAAACATTCTATATAACGCATTTGGGTGCGTATAGTTCGAAAATCCTAATTTCAGCTTTCTGAAACAACCGGAAGTTGTTCTATATTGCTGATAAAAATGAAATACAAAAAATTGATAATCGTGAACTGTAATCGACAGTAGAAGTTTAATTTTAATATTTATTGCAAAATAAACTTTGTCAAACAAATTTTCTCATAAATATACATGAGAATACGTCGAAAAAGCGATGGATTTCTGATATTGAATTTTTGGGGTGAAAAAAATTCAAAGTTTTTGTAAAATCCAACCAAAATTTCCAAGTCGTTTTAAACATTTGAGTGCGTAGAATCCAAAACTTTTATTTTCAGTTTGCGGAAATGACCGCAAATCGCTCAAAACCCACTCACTATAAAGCTGAAAAATTAAAAATTGATTATTAAAACTTTAATCGACTGTAAAGTTTAATTTTTATACTTATTGCAAAATAAATTGAGTTTGACAAATTTTCTCATCAAGATACATAAGAATTCGTTGAAAAGGCGATAGTTTTCCAATATTCAATTTTTGGGGTGAAATAAATTCAAAAGAGTTAATCTATTGTTTTTGTAAAATCAGACTAAAATTTCCAAGTCGTTTCGAACATTGTGCATGCCGCATTTGGGTGAGTAAAATCCAAAAATCTAATTTTCAGTTTGCGGAAACGACCGCAAATCGCTCAAAAACCTCTATAAAGCTGAAAAATTAAAAATTAATTATTAAAACTTTAATCGACAGTAAAGTTTAATTTTTATACTTATTGCAAAATAAATTAGGTTAGACAAATTTTCTCATCAAGATACATAAGAATTCGTTGAAAAAGCGATAGTTTTCCAATATTTAATTTTTGGGGTGAAATAAATTCAAAGGGGTTAATCTATTGTTTTTGTAAAATCAGACTAAAATTTCCAAGTTGTTCCGAACATTGTGCATGCCGCATTTGGGTGAGTAAAATCCAAAAATCTCATTTTCAGTTTGCCGAAACGACCGCAAATCGCTCAAAAACCTCTATAAAGCTGAAAAATTAAAAATTGATTATTAAAACTTTAATCGACAGTAAAGTTTAATTTTTATACTTATTGCAAAATAAATTAGGTTAGACAAATTTTCTCATCA
This sequence comes from Rhagonycha fulva, assembly GCA_905340355.1. Lineage (NCBI taxonomy): Eukaryota > Metazoa > Arthropoda > Insecta > Coleoptera > Cantharidae > Rhagonycha > Rhagonycha fulva. Next base: position 47,480,652 of record HG996556.1, read on the forward strand.
AGATACATAAGAATTTGTTGAAAAAGCGATAGTTTTCCAATATTTAATTTTTGGGGTGAAATACATTCAAAGGGGTTAATCTATCGTTTTTTTAAAATCAAACTAAAATTTCCAAGTCGTTTCGAACATTGTGCATGCCGCATTTAGGTGAGTAGAATTCAAAAATTTCATTTTTAGCTTGCGAAAACGAGCGCAAGTCACTCAAAAACCACTATAAAGCTGAAAAATTAAAAATCTATTATTAATCCCAAATTCAACAATTTTGTTTATTGTGCGACTTTTTTCGAAAAATTGGCATTCACTTCACTATGCTCCGTTACCCATTGAACAAATTTCCGGCGCTTTGCATGGTATGCTGGTTTGAGCTCTTGAGTAAGCTGAATCTTGTACGGGTGACGGTAGAGATCTTTCGTCAAAATTAGCTGCGTAAGGCTTCGTGAAATTTGTAGTTGTTGAGAACTATGCCGAATTGATGTTTTCGAGTTTTCAGCGACACTCTCGTTTACAGCAGCAGTGTTTTTAAGAGACCGACTGGTACCCAACGTAAAGGAGACTTTACTACCCAGTTTTTTCACATTTTTTGACCATTCTTTGAATTGTTGCCACATTAGCTGCACTTTCTCAACCAAACATTATGAAAATTTTGCAAGCCGTCTCAGGATAACTTTTCCCATTTTTGTAATCGGTTTTCACAATGATAACGCAGTGTTCCTTCGTGTAGCGTTCCATTTTTAATAATTAGAACAATTCTTGGTTACAGCTGTAAATTTCGAAGTTGCCACTTGCACAAAAAAAAATACACAAAATTTAAATAGTGCAATCTTATTGAGAGACCGTTTATAAAAAAAACTTGGTTTAAACTCATGTTTTTGACTAAAAATTCAGTTAAAACTTGGTGATCGGGTGGTGATAAACTAAAATGCCATACATGAAAACGTCTGAAAAAATGCTATTGAATTTTTAATGTAAAATCTAGATTGCTTTATGATCTAAGACAAGTGAGGAACCGCTTCCGCCGCCAAAAAATAGACAAAGCCAGTTCAAGACCTCCTTGTCCATATAATTAACATAGAGGCCAAAATCAACTGCATTTTTTTAGTTCTGTTCTAAAAAGAGTCAAATTCTTTAGCCTGTGCATGCATTAGTAGAATTCCATTCATGTAGTTATTCATCAAGGACATACTGTTACATAAGGTTGTAAATGTCCGTAGGGCCTGTAGGGTCCGTATGATCTGTATATTTATAGAATATGCCTGTAGTTTGTTTCGAGACGTCAATAATATGGAGTAGGATTTGTAGGGTCTGTATTACTATGAATTCTGATTAAACCTGCGTAAATAATGTAAATAATCGTAAAATAAAGATTTACAACCCCATGTAATGATATGTCCTTGATGAACACCTGCATGCTTGAAATTTATTCTACTATCGCATGTGCAGCCTGAAAAATTTTGGGGCAGAAGTAAAGAAATGCAGTTAATTTGTTAATTATTATGAACAAAGTGGTCCAGAACCGGCTTTGTTTATGTACTAACGCCATATTAAAAAAGGGCACTTAAAATCAGATTTTTTTCAATATTTCTTTTCTAGTACGTCCTACTCAAGAATAAAGTTAGTTCAATCATTTTAAAGGATAAATTGATTAACTTTTTTTTTAATAGAAAGTAATGACTAGTAAGATTGTTATTTTTCCTTTATATTTACTAACTTTAGAACATAATCTCATAAAATGTTTGTTGCAAAAAACTAATTATTTTAGAAGATCATTCACAAAGTTGAATAATAAGTTCCCCACGCAATAACTCGAAACCTAATAAATGGATTTTTTTAATTTTGAACTTATTCGATTTATCAAAATTCTTTATGGAATGATCTAGAATTGTAAGGATAAATTGAAATTTTATATCTTTACTAGCTCTTTAAAGTAAATACAGGATATTGTTTTACGAAATTTGATCAAATTTTCTAAGCAGTTTGCCACTTAATTTCATCTGATTTTTTTTTAAATAATTGTGTGATTAGACAATTACACCAACTTAAAATAAATATAAAAAAAAAATCGTGAAAGTCGTGAGCCACCGAACATTTTAATTAGTCTCATTCGATGTAGATAAACATCTAAATTAATTCGTTCGTGATAATAAAAATTTGTTAAAATGTTAATCAATATGACACACAACAACATTTTTTACTTCTTGTCTTTCTAAAAATGAATACCCCATTAATGTCATGCAAATTATCTGTAATTTTTTCTTTAGAATCTTCTTCCTCATCACTTTCGTTCCTGAAATACTCCTAAAATTTTTCTCTTACAAATATAAGAAAGAATTATGCCTAAAATAAGGTTTTATATGACCATATAAGCGACTGAATTGAACTATGAACTTAATAGTAGTGAGTTCAAATCTCAGCTGCTCTAAAATTATTTGATCCAATTTTCGTATTGCACGTTAAGCTGTAGATTCTGCTGTGTACGTATTCGTGCATTTAGTAAATAAATACTGCTGGTTTATAATTCATTCGTGTGGATTTATCCCTAAGCAAAATAGTTTATCCGTAAATACCGTACAATGCAATATTCTCCTATATGTAGGTCCTAATAGTTCAAAAATAAAAATAAGGATAAACCAAACATTATTTTATTACTTTTAATAGTTTTTTGTACTACATCGTATATTACATAATATTATGTTAAAAATTAAACTACATTTTACATTTTTATTTATTTTTAAGATTGTTTCCATTAACACCATTAAGGCTAAAATAAAAGACAAATTAGTATGTCACTGGACTGGAATAACAGCACGTACACGTGTTAATTTTTAACTCCATTAACTTACGGAGCTTAATTGAAGAGAATTGATCTCATTTTAAATAAAATTTGTCAGAATGACGTTTTACAATAAAGTTTTAATTATTTCAGTTCAGTTAGGCCTAAATTGCATAACTTTTGAAACTTAAAAATATAAAATAATAATTATTAATCAAATTAATAAAATTGTTATAAAGTTTTTGTTGTAAAATAACAAAAAACATATTATTGGCATTGGTCGTACCTAATCCGTCATAGATGGAGATAAACTGCCATACAATTTATGCATAACTCAAGTTTCTACGTAGCGTATAAGCTAAGATCAGTCAGTAGCTTCACATGCAGATGAGGCACTGGAGCACTAAAATGCGTTTCAGTAGTGTAACTTCAAATAGTTAATAATAAATCATGCCATCTTTGTACAGTTTTTCTGAACACAACATTTTAAATTACTATCAAAAATAAATAGACATAACAATTTTCAGTTATATTACCAACCGTAAATCAACAAAAAAAACAAAAAAGTTCTGACTGTTTCTCACTTTATATGAAAATATATAATAAAAAGTTTCCGCTGGTATAATTTAAGATAATCATAATTAAAGAACTAATGCTAAAGAATCGTAAACAGAAAATGTGCGCAATAAAATCTAACTTTGAGTTGTGTTTAAGTTGGCTACACGTATTTTTAATGAAGGAAGCATTTCCAAATAAAAAGAAAAATACTTTGCTGAATTAAGACGTTTCTTAAAGGTAAGGGTCGGTTTATCGAAACACTGATGATTCATTATTCTGCAGGGTATTTATAAAAAGAAAGCAGTTAAATGCAATCACATTTAAACGATAAATTACGAAAGTGAGAATGAAGGGGAAAGTGATAACAAAACACATGCGCATAATAAGTTATCTCGTATGAAGAGAAGAGAGTAAATGTACTATGTACAGCAGACGGTTGTTAATATATTCCATCTTCTTTGTCCCGAGTGTCACATAAAGTTTGTAATTAATAGGATTCTGAAATATTTAATCTGATATAGCATTGTATGTTACTGTGCGAATCACGGATGCTGAGTGCTACTTAGCTTCTATGATAAAATGCAGAGAAATTGTTTGTTGCACGATCATTTGGCAATCATAATTACTATCTATTCAATACAAACATTGAACTCTGCTTAGTATGTAGTATATGACATTAGACGAAGAAATTTCCTACTCAGTTATATTTGGGATGAAAGGCTACAGGATCACCTTACAATAACATTCCATGTTAATTGTGTCATCCAGAAGGTTAACCGAAATATGCGAAAACTAGTGAATAACTTAAGAAATAGTTGAACATTTTTTCGATACTTGTGCAGTCAGAAAATACTTGCAATTCCTACAATTTAAAATACCTAGAATCATCTCAAGTACATGTAATTTATTTAACGTAATCCTGAAATTTTTTGAATGAAGCTTTCACAAAAGAAAGTAAGTATGTACTTGAAGTACCTACTTAAAGAATACCAAATGCTGTACTGAAGTTCAATAAATGTTTGTAAAAATAATGTAGTGTGAAGTACTTGTGAATTATCTTGCCCAATTAACTGAAATTATTGTAAAATATTCATCAACTATTTGAAATATATTTGAAGTACTTTTAAAGTATAGGAAACGTCGTAACTACTCAATGTAATCGCAAACGTAAGAAATCAATTTATAAAACACATAATAAAGAGCATCAACAAGCAGATCCGTCGTCAGAAACAGCATTTTTTATTCACCTGTGAAAAAATTTTGGATGGAATTTAATCGTTAAAACGAACTAACGTCCTAAATATGCAATGTTTCTCTACTTCCACGTCGGTAGGTGTCCCGACTTTGACAAAAAAATCTCATGATGTTGAAATTAGGAGAATTCGATTTGCGACTGGGGTTAGGAAAACTTCCAAAGGATGTAACCAGGATTGCTTACATATCACTTAATTAAAAAAAAACGCTTAATCAACACTGAAATGAGTTATTTAAAAAGGCTTTATTTAATCATGTTGTCCTTTTGATGCAGGATTTAAAAAAAGAAACAAAAAACAGAAAAGTTAAATATCTAATTCTTTACTTAATTTAAGAGATAAAGTGAAATAAATGCTGCATAAGAGCCATCCCACAATAAATGTTGTGAAGTTACAAACAAATTTTGATTAACATTTTTTTTAGAAGATAACTATATTGTAAAAAACTTAATTTTGTAGATGAGATTTTAGTGACCGTAAATAGATAGTAATTACTAGATGAATTTGTATGTTTGATTCAAAAATTAAAACGTTCTTTAATAAAAAATCTGACTTTTTTAGCTCAAATAGGGACGTCCGTGCTCACGAAAAGAACTGAAAATTTGAATGTCTTTACTGAGAAAGCTGACGGTTTTTTGTTCAAGCTGTCAAACAAGGCTCAAAAAACATTCATTTAAAAGCTTTTTTTTTGAGAAAAGTGAGGAAAAAGTTAAATAAGTTTGTGCAAAAGTTTATTAGTTTTATAAATGAACATAAATTTGCCTATGAAAAATTGTGAGTAAATTTTTTCAATTTTAGGTTATTTTTGCAATTGCAAAAATTGGAAAATTTTCGTAGCATAAAAATTATAAATTTTTCATACATATGCCTACCATCGATTGAAATCACTACGCACTTCTTCGTAATTTTAAATGTGCTTTGTAATATTGCCCAGCAAAACATTTGATAAAATCTGTGTATCAATAATTTTCAACCACCATGGTTTTAAAAGCGTAAGCATCGCAAATAATCAATTACAAATGCCATTGATTATTATCCGCTTTTCAACATTAAAAATTTATTCTTTGGTGTAAACAGGATTTTTACTGTTTATTCTGATTTTTACAACTAGCAAATTTTTTTACAATTTTAAAGGAGTCTAATTGCATAACTGATTGAGAAAGCTTATAAAATTCTTAACCGAAAGAATTTACAATCCTTCTAATTGATAATATATGAATGAACCAAAATAGAGGCGAGTTTATAAATGATATAAAAGAGGAGATTTCTAGCAAATTATTATATTTGATTTAAAAGTTTTCAGTCAGCATTATGTGGAGATACTGTACAATTTTAAGGGTGCTAATTCAGCAAAAAAACAGTTATTTGATTACAAAAATAAACAATTCCCTACATACAGTAACCTCTACTAGTTAAGCAAAAATGAAATATACAAAATAATCATTCCATATGAAATCACCAAATCGGCAAAGCCAGTATATTTTAGATTATGCTCAAACTTTGTGAGAATGTTTTTGAAGGTTCTCAAGATTAAAATCCACAACGATTTAACCACATTTAACCACTTTTGGTCCACACAAAATAAAGCAATTGAAAAGTCTTATTTTTGTGCTTTACGGTTTTAGCTGTAAAACTTTTTCTGTTAGAGATATCTACTTGATCTAAATGGCATTTTAAAACTGATGAAGTATGGTAGTTTATTTTTACTTGATTCATGATGGAATTTACGTGATTCATGTACCTGAAAAATAACATACATATGCCATTGAAAATACGTGTAATTCATTGATTTTTTTGTTAATTTTAATCGATTTCAGTGTCTGCTCTGTTGAATATAAAAGTTTAATCATTCTCAGACATCAAAGTGCACATATCATAATAAATAAAAAAGTTAAAATCAACTTGTTCAGTAAAATAGTTATGACAAAAATCTTTGCTTAAAATTTTGAAATTATAAGAATTTGAATATTTTAGGCTACAATTTGAACATGTTTCATAAAAGACAAAAATTTGAAATTTACAGACTTTTTTCTTATCTTTAACTTCAAAGAACTTTAAGGCCCGTTTTGTTATTTGCACTTCTCGCGGATGTACAGTCGTTTAAAGAGAAGCAAGAAATATAGCAATTTATTTCAAACATCACAAAGATGATTTTGGTTTAAAAACAGAATGGAATTCTTTTGTTTACTGTAAGGACCAAACTGCAAATCTTCATATACTAACACCTAGAGCAATGTTTGATTGCTATTTTAATCAAATTCCTGGTATAAAATTTTTTTGATTTATGGATATAAATACAATTAAAATTACAAAAACCTATCACACAGTTTTACTCCATTCTTCCATGGTCAATTTAAGATTACAAAAGTTCTCAGCTTCTGATATCTTTGAAACTGTAAAAAACCTAAAAAATGTATTGTCCAGAATTAAATAAACTTTTTAAATTTAAAACCATTTTTTCTTTATTTTTATTTAAACCTACTTCACCTTTAAGTAAATTTATAACAATTTCCTTGTTGACAAAACAAGATCTTAAAAGTCTTAATATTTTATTAGTAACTAGGGGGGCTTTGCCCCCCTGGCCGCTGTCGCGGCCCAACCCCCCGGGCCGCTTCGCGGCCCTAATAGCACATAAACGAAATAACTTTGAGTTGCAAAACTTCTTTTCATACAACATTTTCTTCCGATGATTAATATATCTCAACAGATGAACGGATTAACGTTTAAACGGATTATAATGTCATACAGCTTGAAAATTTAAAATAAATGTTATCGATTACTATTAGGTATTTTTTTATTTGTTGAAAAAGTTCTGCAATTTTACTATTGGTTAAAGGGAAAGAACCAATCACAATCTTCTAAAACGTTGCATAAAAACGTTGCATATTTTGTCTTATCTTTTTACAAAATTAATTTTTCCAAAATATTGCACTGCAATATCGGCGTTTTTGCGTCATATCTCCGACATCATGAGGTATTATTATTTGAGAATTATTGGCAATTTGAGCTACTGTCTGATTTTCGCTTTTCATGCATTCATTCAAAGGTTCCTCTGATTTTTTTGCTGGCGGATTTGATTTTGATAGTTCTTGTTGCTGCTGTTGTCTTTCCCTGAGTTCCTTGACACGTTCTGCTGATGTTTTAGAAGATAAAAGCTTGTAATTTGTTGATGGGAACGACGGCTGCGGACGATCAACGTCTCAAGTACTAAACAGATCAAATTGCCTGAGATGTTGATCAGTTGATCAGTTTATACCATGGTATAAAGGTTGAGACAGTAAAAATAATTTTATATCTTATATAGTATAAACATTTCGGTTTCATAAAAATGTTACAGAAAAACGTTACATAAAAACGTTACATAAAAACGTTACATAAAAACGTTACATATTGAGCCCTTATCTTTTTATAATATAGGGTAGATATAGTATAAACATTTCGGTTTCATAAAAATGTTACAGAAAAACGTTACATAAAAACGTTACATAAAAACGTTACATAAAAACGTTACATATTGAGCCCTTATCTTTTTATAATATAGGGTAGATATAGTATAAACATTTCGGTTTCATAAAAATGTTACAGAAAAACGTTACATAAAAACGTTACATATTGAGCCCTTATCTTTTTATAATATAGGGTAGATATAGTATAAACATTTCGGTTTCATAAAAATGTTACAGAAAAACGTTACATAAAAACGTTACATAAAAACGTTACATAAAAACGTTACATATTGAGCCCTTATCTTTTTATAATATAGGGTAGATATTAAATTTTTTAGTTTTTAATTCTTCGTGGTTACTTTATTAATACTTATTGTTACACGATGAATTTGTTCGAGTTAAAAAAATATAACAAAATAACCAAATTACTATATTTTTGCGCTTTTCTTTAAACGACTGTACATCTGCGGAAAGTAAAAATAACAAAACGGGCCTTAAAGTTTTTTGAAGTTAAAGGCAAAAACTACGTATCTTGTAAATTTCAAATTTTTATCTCTTATCAAATATATGTCCAAATTGTAACCTAAAATATGCAAATTTTTAAAATTTCAAAATTTCAAGCAAAGATTTTTTTTATAACGAATTGACTTAGAGCGTCAATTTTAATTTTTTATTTGTTTACTATATGTGCACCTTGATATCTGAGAGTGATTAGACTTTTACATTCAACAACGCAGACACTGCGAAGTTAAATGAAAATCGGAAAGAATCAATAAAATACACGTATAAATTATTTAATATCATGTTATTTAATTTTCAGGTATTAGAATTATGCAATTTTTTTCTTTCTATTTGAAAATTAACATCTCTCAGCTTTAAAATGCCACCTTGTTCAAGTGGATGCTTTTGATAAAAAAAATTTACAGCTGAAACTTCAAGGCACAAAAATATGACTTATCAATTGCTTGTAAATTGCTGTGTAAACCGGAAGTTGCCCGTACGAAAATTAAATTCTTATAAATTTCGGTTTTTGAAACCCTAAAAAAGATTCTCACAAAGTTTGAACAAAACTTCAAATAGTGGAACATTTTTCTTTATTTTAGTGATTTTATATGAAATTAATCGCAAGCCAAAATAACACGTCGATATGCACGAATTGGAAATAATAAAATTACTTACGTGGAGCTCTTGTACGTTTACAAACTTGATGAAAACAGACGCTTCTTTTCAATCGAAAGATAACGTTTGACTTAAAAAGTTAAAATTGGAAATCTCATGACGAATTAACAGGTGACACTTGAGTGACGTAATTGTAAACTTACAGAACCCTGCTCGTAGATGTTGAACTGCTGGCATTACCACTGGATTAGTGAAAAAGTCGATGATGCAGTACGAAGCAATATTGACCCCAAGTTGGTAAAAAAATTTAAAGTAACTCACTTGACGTTACTAGAAAAGAACGAAAGTTCGTAGTTATACACGTGGTTATATACCATGGTTCGTCGCAATAGTTCTTAAAAAACTGAATTAACACTTCAAACTATTTATCGACATTTGCACTAAAATGCATGCATGCAGATTGAATGTAGATAAAAATGCAGGATCGGATTAAAAAATATTGTGAAATGCAATTTAAAGAGTAGTCGAAAAATAAATGCCAAATTTGTGCACGTTTTTTGCATATACATATATGATAAATTTGATACAAACAAATACACACATGCAGCTATGAAAAAACTTCAAGTGATGGCATTCATTAGAAAGCTTTGCTTATAAAGCGATTTAAAATTTTTAAGGTTTATTGTAAAATTTTATGCAAGTTATTGTTGTTTTACATTAATTAAATCCACTGAACTCCCAATGTTTTATTAACATGTGGTTACAAATTTTTAATTTGATTGCAATGTAAATGTCGTACAACCACAAATTAATAATACATTACAAGTTGAGTAAATTTTAATTTAATTTAACATAATATTTGAATTTGGATAATTAAAATTTTTGTTATTGATTCCTCTATGTTTGATTTCTAGTTTATAAACATACATGGTCCTATAGCTTGGTTTTCTATCCAAAAAATTGGTCTTGTTTTCCTTTTAGAGAAAGTACGTTTATGCGTATTCAGACCGGGTTGATTTCATTCTGTCACCCTACTTTAAAATATTTAAATTTGAGGTTGAAATTTTTTCTAGAATTTGCAATTTATATGGTAGACGTTAATGATGTTGATGTTTGAAGTATCAATGGAAGAATTTTTTTTTAGAACCCAGAGGGCATTAGTTAAAGAATTGCTGTTGTTCTTGTTGAAACAATCAAAAATTACTGTTTTTATTTAAAACAAAAATTGATTCCAATACTAACGCAATATAATATAAATATTCCGTTACATCCAAAATTCATTGGATTTTTTTTTCTTTTACCTTTCCGCTGACGTTCTCAACTTGTTCTGCTTAATTTATCTCTTTACTTGTTTGATTCATTATTTGTTTTTGGTTAAATATTCAACTAATATCATTCCTATTTTTTTCATAAATATAACAATTTGTAGCAGAGACTGCTGTTAAGGACGATAATGAGTTGTTTTTACAAGATAACAAAAAACACATAAGCCACTCATTGTTAACTGTAGAAACATTTCCGAATTTATTTATACATGTGTACACAAATTACTTACGATTTAACTTATTAATTAAAGTTGGAGCTTTGAATAATGTTCAAATAGTTTTTTACATTAAATAGTTACGATCACGCGATTTATAAGCTTTTAGTAAAGCTTATCAACTGGTACAATAAATTTTACTTTTTTTGTTGATGCACAAAGTTCTGTTGTTTTATTTAATTAATTTAACTAAAATTTTCGTAATTACTTGGTAGGTACCTAGTTTACAGTTTAGACGACATGAAAAATTATTTTTGTATTGACGGTTGGGAAGACCATTATTTTAATATAAAAATGTTTTAAAAAAATAATTAATTATTCACAATCAAGCATCATCTTATAGTAACATTATAACATTAATCTTTTCGGTAAATTTGTTTTGTTGGCCGTATTTTCCATTTATCTTTTCTCGCAATCATCAAAGATAGGTACCAAAGTGGTCAGATGGTTTTGGCAGCGGCCATATCGTCTTTGATTTATTAAAGCTGCAGTCTAATTTTAGCAGTTAATTATTTTCGCATTGATCCAGTAATGGTAGAAGGTGTTAAGTTATTTTTTTTTAATTTACAGATTAATTTTAGCTTTAATCGTCGTTATCTGTACACTTCTTTTAATTTAATCAAAATTAAGCTCGCTTGATTAAAAGTGTCCATAAAATGCTCGATTTGATTGTTTAGTTATTTTTATCCTTCAAGCTTTGGAAGTGCTCTAGATTTTAATTCTAACTACGCTTTATTGTTTACTATTAACTTCATTGCTTTATAATACATTCGACTTGAATAAAAGTTGTTTTAGTATTTATCGATGTATCGTTTATTGCCTTTTAATATTTTTCCAACTGTTGTATCACGTTGGAACGTCACGCGATCTTAATTTCATTCACAATCAATCAAATTGTGAGAAAACCGAGCTTTCATCGCTGCACTTAAAACAACCAAATGAGATTATTTTTACACGCAGTTCACCCAAAGAAAATTTCGGTAAGGTAGTTTTGTATATAGGTATAAATAATTAATAACATTTAATTTTAAAAAAATAAAACTTTCGAGTGGTGATTTTTCAAATTTTGCAAACATTAATTAATAATATTTTCTTTACTTATAAGATACAAAATTAATTTTCCCGCTAGGTAATTATATTCTACCTTTTCATGATTACCTACTTTATTTAATATTAAAAGTAAATAGAATTTTGCAAAATTAATTAGTAAGGACTTTTTCAGTAACGCAATTGAGATTGGTTAATCTGTTTTGTAATCGGTAAAACCGCCTATGATGAGGGCGGCGTAGCTTTGCGATTTTACAAGACAGTGCATAGAGCTTGGGTTTCCATAACTTGGTGACGTGAAAAATTGATTTAAATAGTTTAAACAATAACATTTTGTTTCACCAAAACTGAAAATGATATTTAAATACATAAAAGAAAGAAAAGTCCTATTCAGGATAATAGAGCAAAAATAGTTACACCAGATAATTAACCGGCATGAATTGACAAATTGAAAGGACAATTAGTGTGAATAAACCGAAATTGTTTACAGAAATTATATCAATACTTGAAAAATTTATTAAAAGCAAAGCAGGGTGAAAATAAAAGTTTATAGGATCGTTTGTGGCAAATGGAATGCTAGAGAAAGCTTGCTAACATATGTTACATTTAGGTACATACGATTGCCGACTAAACATCGTGTATAATATGTTGGTGGCTAGAAAAATTGCAGAATACAAGCTTTGGCATTTTCATCTCATTCATAACATGAATACATTTTCTTATAAGTTAGGAAGTTCAAACATGAATTTATCATAATATATAAATTCTATTGATCGATGCCAGCGGCCTTTCGTTTGAATAAAACATGCAAATAATATAAAATAAATGCATCAGATGTATTGGAAATATTTTCGATTCAATTGTTTATCTGTGATATTTTCGATAACATTTTTTTGTAATGTTTTAGTAACAATTACATGGGCCAGTTCAAATAAATTAAATAAAAGGAGGGAGCGCTTCCTTTCCTGAAGGAAAAAGTTAACCGGGATTCAACTCGATTATAGCTGTTTACTGGTTCTGTTGCTTTATGTAAAAAAAACTACATTAAAACGTGTTAATTCAAAACATTTAATTATTATTCACTGAATAGAATTTAATTTTAATTCCTTTTAAGAGAGTAAGCGATATAGAAAATTCGTTTCGTAGACGAAAATTGTTTAAATTATCCATTAAATACAATTATCCGATACCTGAAATACACAGTGAAATAACAAATTATAACAATTAATGAACCGGACTCGCTGCAGAAAGTTTTTTGGCGTCTGTAGAAAATTTGTGTGGATTCCACTAACAGTTGCATTTTAAACCTTTCAACTGACGGTAACTTCAGCAAAATAAATAAATAAAAATACTAAATAAATCAAAAATTGTTTACTTTTGCTTTAAAATTCGCAAGGAGTTTTTCGAAAAAAAAAATTGTTTTGCACTGAATTTGTAAATCAGATTTAATTTTAGTTCAATGAAATGCGGTTCGTTTCCTCCTAAATACTGTTTTATTTAGCCATCAAAATCTCTAGTCATCATAAGCTAATTTAAGAACAATTAAAGTAAGTCAGTCTTTTTCAAACCAGTTTTAGTAAACTTGCTCCATTTTTTCGATAACGCTTGGTATCGGAGATTTTAGTAAGTTACTTAAACAACCGAAAATGGTGACTTTTTGATGAAAACATACGAGTTGATCCTGCAGTTCCATATGATAAAGATGGTTATCGTATACACATATAAAGATCCAAGCTACACGACCTTCTGCTTCACAATTTTGAGATTTTTATTAATCATAAAAATACTTTTTAGTCTCATTAAGTAGGGATCTATACGCAAGCGTCATAGTTGTTCGGTCTTCGACTTCACATATTGGGGATAGTTACTATTCTACGTATATACGTAAAACTATAACCAATTACAAAAGTTGGCCTGTCCATCAATCACAGATATAATGGAAACTTTAAATATTCTACCTACAAAATAGACTGACGTTTAAAATTTAATCATGAAATCAAAAACAAAGCTTAGTGCTGATTTGACAATCCATCAGATAGACTATTTTGCGATTAAATTGGATGAATTGTATAAATAATAAATAATTGTGTACTGCACAAATCTAATAATGTGACAACAGCGACCATCAAGCAACAAACTTGAATGACATGTACAAATGAACAAAGAATTGCATTCAGTGAGACACGAAGTGTTCGTAAATGAAAAAAAAATTAAAAAATAGAATCATTTCAGTCTGATGCTGCAATAAGTTCGTAAAAGTTCATTCACAGCCACACTCAATTTGTGTGACAATAGTGAAGTAAATGTTAAAACTATCAAAATAAAATTTAATAACAAAAAGTAAATTCTTGTATCATACAAATGACAGATTCATTTTTAGGCAAAACTTGCTTAAACATAAAATAAAAAATGTAAATAATGGGGTAGCTTCCCGTCGCCTACCCATGGTCCATAGATCAATCGATATTTGTGATCTACCTATTTATTTGATTTAGATCCATTTCCTCATTTCCTTCTTCATTTTCCTTTCAAAACGCATTTAAAATCTTGGATAACTCTAAAATTATTTTTACCTCGATTAAGCTTCCACGTTAAGCTGTCTAGACAAATTACACCGTTATGATTTCACTAGCACATAGCTGTAACTTCAAGCTACTTTAAGCTGCTTGAATTATTTAATTTAGAAAAGCGTAGTAATCATCAACAACTATTTATGAAGTAATTATTCTTTTTTTGCATTTTTCGTCATCTAAAATTTTCTGAATATAAACAACTCACTATAAACATTTTTTTCACAACTTCATTAAAATCAAAGTAGGCTAAAATGACATACTCTAGTAAAGTACTTATACGCTACCCCCAAGTTTCAACCCCTTCTCTAATATTTTAAAGCTAAATAGTCAAATAGAATAATTTAAAATTGATAAACCTTACAATTTTTTTTTTTTTGATTTTCTGTTAAATAAATATGTAGTATTTTGAAAACGGCTTGAGAGTAAGACTATGTCAACTTAAATCGCTTGAAATTTCAATTCAAAATTTTTTAAATTAATTACTTGTATCATTAGCGTGGCAAAATTAATTGTTGTGGTGGTAGGTATATAAATGATATTATTATATTATCTGTATGCAACTCAGTTTGCGTGATTAAAATATTTAAACTTGCAATTTTAGGTTCCATAAATATAATAGGTATTTATTATTTTAATAATGGAAATGTAAATTGGTAACACGTGAATAGATAATTTATAAATGTATTTCAATTATGTTGGTATGAATTATTTATTATTATTAACTGATTTTTCAATTTAGTTGCTCTACCATAGGCGGACCTAGACCCTCAAATTTGAGGGTTGTTCAGCAATAAAAAATAGCTATATTAAAATACAAAACCTAAGAGGCCAGTTAAAGTTGAATTTTTGTATACATTTAGATTTTTGAGTCCTAATTTATTATCTTTTACTATTTTTATGTCAAAAATGAGGCGAGCGTTTATCGCTATTTTAAGAAAAAATTCTTTTTTATAATTAAATATTTGTTATGACTTACTTATGGCCAATCTGACAAAAAAAATTTTTCTCATTACAGTACGTACAGAAGAAAAAATTGTATTGGATTATTTTTTTTTAATTTAATAATTATCTAAGAAATACACTAGTAGTATTTTTATTTATTGATTTCTCGATTAGCTATTTTAATTACAACTACAGATAGTTGATGTAGTATAGGTAAAATGTTTGAATTTTTCTAGTTGCTAAATTATATATGCCGTGGTTTCAATTTCACGTTAAAGTGTAAATCTAACAAAAGGTATGTTCATATAACAGGCTTAAGTCTGAAGTCTTAATTCAACTGCTCAAAAGAAATCTTTTTGCAATTCCAAAGAAAGTATTCACTTTACACCCCAATTTGCAGGTGTAAAGTTGCATATTTTACCCCGGGGAAGTAAAGTAACTAAATCTGGTCATTGTTTATTTTCATTGGGCAATAAAAGCTTTTCTTTGTCCAAGGGAAATAAAAAGATCACTAGATCTACTTACTTTACCCAAGTTAAAAAGGTCGCTAGGCGTTTTTTGGTTTGGCATGCTCTCGCTAGGCCAAATATTAGTGCAGCCGACAATGAAATAAATTGTTAAATTAATAAATATAAATAAATAAATAAAAAATACTTACTTCGACTATACTAAAAACTGCACACGAAGAGTATTTTCCGAAAAATTTGCCTCGCGGTTCGAGATTGAGATGGGCGACTTTTTGGCCACACAACCATCATAAAAAATTCTGTAATTTTTTCTTCTCACACCACTCTTTAAAATTATTATATTGCTTCTAGTAAATATTTTTTGATTTTTTGGGCTTTTCCGCTTCGGAAATTTTGCATAAAATTAGGGATACCAACTGCTACTTTCTGGTACTTTTTTGGTACTATGCTAGTAATTGCAATCTAATGTTAAGATTGCAGCGCCACCGTGGCGGAAATTTAACTAATCCATCAAAAGACAGGAAGATTTTCAAATAGAATATAAATATTGTATATAAAACGAGTTACAGTACTAAATTTTAATATTTTGTTATTATAAAGTTAAATATTTAGTAGGTACATATAATTACCATAAATAAGACTATAATACAAAGTTAAAAATAGAAGTTATATCACCTGCTGAAGTAGTAAATTCACCGTGAGGCGGCGTCTTCCTTAGATGGATATCTCAATATTATCAATGATTTTCTTGATTGTTGCACAAAACATTGTATTATATTTTGATAACAAAACACAAATGATTGTGAAAGTTTTATTGACGTTTCTACTTTACCTCCAAGAATTTCAAAAATTCAAAAACTCGGCTAACGCCTCGTGTAAATAATCTTTTACCCTCAAGCCAAAAAAATGTAACTTTACATCCTTGATGCATAATGTATTATTTCGTTATTTTGGGAGTAAATAGGCACTTTTCGTACCTGTTTTTAGGTCGTAAAAAAGCTCTTTTTGTCACTCTTTGTTCGGGTACCTTTGGGTTTGTTCGGGCGCTAATAATCGTTTTCTATTGGTGATTTATATTAGTCTATACCTTAAGACCTTGAGAGGTGAGCTAAGTGAAGAGAGGTGAGCTAAGTGAACGGGCTAAGGACCGGACTCTAGGCTAGAAGCCTGGACTCTTTGTCTTTGTTCGGGTACCCTTGGGTTTGTTCGGGCGCTAATAATCGTTTTCTATTGGTGATTTATATTAGTCTATACCTTAAGACCTTGAGAGGTGAGCTAAGTGAAGAGAGGTGAGCTAAGTGAACAGGCTAAGGACCGGACTCTAGGCTAGAAGCCCTAGGTTCGATCCCCAACCCGGCTACAAAAATTTATCCAACTTCATTATTATGACCCTCTCCTCTCGGAAGGCAATGGCAAACCACCGAGAGTAATCTGCCATAAAAAGCCTTAGTTAAAGGCTCACCACACCCTATTTGTAGGATAAAATACAGATTAAATATACACTGATTACTTTATAGCCCCTCTTAAACATATTGACATGTGCCGAGCTAATTACAAAATTTTTAAAGTCTCTACAATTTGATATTGATCCGTTCCTTATTTGAATTTTGAATGATTTTGAATTTTACTCGGACGAGTAGAATGGTTTTGCTTTCACTGGTTATACTTTTTGTTTGGTATTAAAAAAACAAGATTTTATAGGTAGATTTTTTGGTTCCCAAAACCTAAAATAAGTTAAATTAATCAGATATGACTGCGTTTTGTTTTAATTAATTTTTTTTTATATTGTTAATTTGTTTACCTTTTTAATAAATAAGTGAATGCGTACGTAGAAACCTGTAACGTCGTGTTAATTGTAAATAAATCTAGATGGTGCGAGAAGTGTTGAAAATTTAATTTAAAAATTTGTGATATCGTTTTTTTTTTAAATTTTCAAATTTGGCTGGAAAAGTTGACGAATCAGCGTGGGCCACGATTTCCAAAAGCCTAGAACAAGAAGAAAATGAAAATTTTGTAAAATGATAAGGGATTACTGACTTAGAGGCGAACGTGTTAAGTTGTGTTTTCAAGAAAACAAAAATTTTGATAAGTTGTGAAATGTTGCAATTTGAGTATGAATTGTGAATTATAATTGCAATTATGATGAGTGAAGTGTCAGCATGATGAATATGGTGTTTTCTAGAAGATTGATTTCTGGAATTGGAAATTAAGAATATTTCTGCCTGATGAGCTGGGAAATGGCCGTACTTTTTATCGTTTTTCATCGCAATTTATTTCCACGCAACAACATTTTTCCAAGGCATCAAATGGTAATTAGAATTTAAATTCTTTTATTTTATGTTATTTCGACATTATTTATCTGGAAAATGGAATTTATAAATTTTACAATTCGAGGTTATACAATACACGTTTTTTTTACAAACCTGGAAACTTCGCTAATAACAGGTTGATTGGAGTATTACACCAACTTTAAGCACATCGATGTACCAATTTCACTATTTGAATTAATTAGTTTACCGTCGAGATTAACTTTTTTTATGATGATTTATATCAGCTGCTGTGTTACGCGTCACGTCGAACTTTATTTGCGTTTAGCGGTAGAATTTAACAGTTTTTCATACGATTTGTTACAGGTCGGCGCGAAATTTTAAATAAGACAATTATTTATGCGTATTATTATTTTATTTCAGCTTGTACAATTTTCAACGTTTGATTTGTTTACAAGTTAGAAAAATGATTTTTGACATAGTAAATGTGAGAACTTGTAGATTAATCACGTCTATATCTGATTTATTCATTGTTGAATTTGATTTAACAAAAAATTCTGTTTTCTGCTTGTAATCAAGAATTTTATAATTACCAACATTCGTGTGAGTAAAATTTTATTGATACCCGGTAAAACATTGTTTCATTCTATTGTGGATAATTTAAGAATACCCTGGAATTCACTACCTGGGAGAGTCTCTTATTGTAAACTACGACCAAAACGGCTAGGGACTTAAAGAGTTGTTCGTCAGAACACGACAATATATTCAATTGTATGTTGCTTACATCAACTTTTACTTATGTTTGAAAAATATCCCGTATTTGTCCGGTCTTCAAGAAAGGTGACCCCTCTTCAGTTAATAACTACCGTCCAATATCTGTTCTATGTAACTTTGCCAAAATAATAGAATTCATCATATACAAAAGAATATATAACCATGTAGAAAACAAAATTACTCCATTTCAGCATGGATTTGTAGAGCGAAAATCTACCATTACAAATCTAGCCTGCTTCTCCCAATTTGTTGCTACTGCACTAGATAAGAAACTTCAAGTTGACGCGGCATATATGAATTTCCAGAAAGTTTTCGATCAAATTAATCTTTTTATTTTAATTATTAAATTGAAACGTTTTGGTATTTCCGACAATGTAATATTGTTATTGAAATCATACTTATTCAATAGACGACAGTTTGTTGAATATATGGGATTTAAATCAAATATGTTTACACCAACTTCAGGAGTACCCCGGGGTTCTAATTTAGGTCCTCTGTTATTTGTGATTTTTATTAATGACATAGTTAATACAATGCCATGTCATATATTGCTTTATGCAGACGATCTAAAGCTGCATCAATCTATAACATCAATTGATGACTGTATAAACTTACAAAATGCAATTTACTTGATAGAACGCTGGTGCATACTCAATAAGCTTCAATTAAACATAAGCAAATGTAATTTAATGACATACTCGCGAAAGTCTAACTTGATCACATATACATACAAAATAGGTCAAAACACTGTCACTAGATGCAATGAATTCAAAGACTTGGGTATTCTATTTACAACCAATTAAGTTTTGGGAATCACATAGATGCCATCGTCAATAAATCTTTAAAAACCCTTGGATTTGTTATGCGGAACTGTAGAGATTTCTTGAATTTAAATAGCATTAAAATCATCTACTATGCCTATGTTAGAAGCATTTTAGAATATGGATCTCTTATATGGTACCCTATTTACCATAATCAGCAGACCCAATTGGAAGCAGTTCAGCGTAGATTCCTGAAATTCCTTTATCTGAAAATGTATGGAACATATCCGGTAAGAGGGTTTGACCACGATATCCTTTTAGGTCTATTTGATTTTCAATCTTTGGCTAATCGTAGATACGTTACATCAGTTATGTTCTTACATGGATTGATCCATAAAAAAATTCAATGTGATAAAATATTGTGCAAAATTCGTACGCTGTCTCCCAAGGCTGCACGCCGTAACAACGATATATTTTATATCGAAGGCTATCTTACCAACATAATGAAAAAAAGCCTAGTCAATATTTATGAACTCCAATGTCAACGACATATCTAGTCTCTGTAATATATACCAAGATGGTCTGGTTAAAACTAGAAATGCAGCATACCAATTTCTTCAGGGACGAAGTGAATCCTCATCCAATGAAACTAAATGATATTTTGAAAATATTTACTTTTTACTTTGTAAACTTGTATTTGCTTTGCGTTTTACTGTAATTGGGCTTGCCTGTTGGAAATAAAGTTATTATTATTATTATTATAAAAGGACTGAAGAAAGAGAGATACCTTAAGACCAGTCTGCTGCAAAAATTTTGTTTGATATTATTCCAAAAATAACAAAAAGTTTTTCATATGACTCGGACTCCAAGGTTTTTTCACCTCTCGGCTATTGTTATTCCCCTCGCCTGGCGGCTTAGGTCATAAACCTCGCCTTGTGGTGAAAGACAACCCTTACGTCTTGTGATATAAACTACTATTTTAGCATTACTGTTTCTACAGCTGTTGCGATCCGATTGTTTCTATCCCTAAGATGCTCTATAACATTTCGCTCACTTGGAATTAATTGCAAGATTATAATCATTATAGGCTGTCCGGAACTGAATCTAGTAATTGATACAAATCCGTTTTAGGTTTCAATATGCCTTGCAGCTCCCTTTTTGACACGGTAATGTTGATCACATTAAAACGTATAAAATCCTAAAAACTGTGGTCATCCTAGTTTTAACTTGTTTCAATTGCTACCAGTCCGATGCTCGGGATATTTGGGATTTTCTCACTACTGATGTATTTGGCAGTTTGTCCTTAGAGAATGAATACTATATTTGTTTTCAGATGTTTCTGTGGACTTCACTCCAAATAGAAGGAAAAACTTGGTTTTTGTCTGAGCTTTTCATTGTGAGCCTTCCGGTTTGTTTTAAAAATCCCTAAGATAATGTAAGTGCTTTTGATTTTTAACCTTTTGGATGCGTAGATTGACCGAAACTATACACTTTAGGCGATTTTAGTTAATTTAATCGTTCAAAGGGTTAAGGAATTTCATAAGTTAATGAATTGCAATCATTAGCATAAAAACCAAGGTACAGACAGACATATCTGAAAGCAAACGACTCAGATTTTGGAAATAACAGGCTTTAAAAATTAAACTAAGATGAAAAAAAAGAAGAAGAAATTTCACATATTTCATCTTCCTGGTCTTAAAATTCAACATAGTGTGTGTTCTATCATTGATTTCATAAAATACTAACCGTTCTAAATAGATATACCAACATGTCGCCGTGGTGATTAGACCGGGGGGTCTGGGGGGTATGGAATACCCCACAGTGCAAAGAGGTTAAAAGTAACACCAGTTTTTAATTTTTTTATAAAATGTTAAATCTTCTAAATAGAATGGATCTTCCAGACATTATCATTAAAAAATTAGTTAAATTTTAAGGACTACACTAAAAATTTATTATTTTTGAGAAATTAATATTCTACAGCAGCATTCTCTACAAATGGTGGTTTTAAAATGAATTAAAAAAATAATTGGGAAAAGTTCTTTATTATTTTAAATTTACAGACTTTTTTCTTTTTTTAAATAAAAAAACATGCTCAATTTTATGTTAACTATGCTAACCCGTTAATATATTGTTCTTAAAAAAACAAATTTTATTTTTAGGTTTTGATTCGAGCAGATTTTTTTATATTACATAAATCTGACACCTTTAAATATTAGACTAACAAGGGGGCACAACAGTGAGTATGTCGCCAATCAAAATCCCAATTGTTTTGGTGATTCTAGGAGCTAAAATAATTATCACTTTTTTGATTTTTAGTTCATTGGGCTTTAGTTGCTGAGTTATGAATTTTTGAAAATCTACATTTTACCATAAGATTACATGGTTTGGATTGTTTTAACAATCTAATTTAACATTTTAAATTCTATTTAAATCTATTAATTCTATTTAAAAAAAACAAAAATCTATTTAAAATAAATTTAATTTAAAATTTGAAATAAAATCTAAATTAACAATGTAATCTTATGGTAAAACGTAGATTTTTAAAAATTCATAACTCTGTAACTAAAGCCCAATGGACTAAAAATCGAGAAAGTGATAATTATTTTAGCTCCTAGAATCACCAAAAAAATTGAGATTTTGATTGGCGACATACTCACTGTTGTGTCCCCTTGTAAGTGAATCATGGATCACAGATCTAATCAAATAAATCCTGTAATCGGGCAGAGGTACATTTACTTGCGGAATAATTTTTCGCTTTAACACCCTATACTATTAACCATGTTAAAGATTGTATAAAACACAAATTTTTAATCTTTACGCCCCTGATATAAACCCGACTTATTGCGTCTTATTGGTTATTAAAAAAGTTAAACAGTTTTCGTAAATGAATAAACTTTGTTATTTAATTATTGTTCCAAATTAATATTAAATAAATTTGTAAATATTAAAACTTTACATGATGTGGTTTTATCAAAATGATTTCAAATAGACGATTGAAATTTTAGATTTTTTGGTGTTTTTGCAATGATCTTTTTATAAAAACTGAATTTAATTAAATAACGGGAAAGTCTTTAGTTTATGGATTGGAAATGACGAAATTGTCATTTTGCTCTTCAGTTAGAACTTTTATTGTTTATTATCATTACTGCCATTATGCCACTATTATTTTTGTTGCGGTAATATATTGTTTTGTTCCCATCAATATTCTAAATTGAGATGCAAAAGTATCATGAGAATGTTATAACCATTTTACAATATCCTCAATAATATTGAAATAAGTTATAACAAAAAAAAATTTTAAACTGACTTTTATGTCTGAATTGAAAACTAAACAAAAACCTTTAGATTTAAAAAACGTAACAATTCTTTCAATATATTCAAATCGCAATCTCTTACAGTTTACAAAATCCCCATCATGCAGTGCATTCTTATCTTGAACACAGCGCATTTACCGCTACATACATCCAGTATCACATTAAACACAAGAAATTTCATTTTTGTTGCTCGTGGATGTATTTTAAAGGAAAAAGGATTGCATAAAATTGTACACATTCCACCAAAGCTCGAGATCGGAGATTATGAAGATTCGGTTGTTAAAATTGTTTTAAAAACGTATACCCGCGTATTGCAAACGTATAATAATGCCACATATTTTTGCATACATTTTGCTTTGGAGATTTGGAACATATTTCCACATTTGTGCTTATCTAACATTTTTTCTGCATATATATTATTTTTTTATGCAGTAGTTTAAAAGTATCCGGGGCTCAATTATGGTATGTATCTCTCGATGCCCATTGCGATGTTTACATTTTCTACATACTTTCGAGAAGCAAATAATTAATTAAAAATATCTTGAGGCAGCAAATTTCAACAATGTACTGCTCATAAATTTTCTGCAATTTTTTCACTAAGTAATTATGTGAAATTTTGCTAATACAAACAATTTATTAATGTTTTGCGTGTTTAGCCATCAAATGTATAGCGTGTCGAACTGTAAATTGCACTTCGCTAAGACTGGAGGTTTTCGTGTTCGTCTGTTGGTTGAACATCGTTTTCCCATCATCTCCACTTGTATTTTCTCACGATTCTTCTGTTATGATGTTTTTGCCAACAGATTTTCTTTATGTATTACAATTTAGGGTATAAGAAATTTACTTGTGTTTATTTGCTTGTACCTACTACTTCGGTTTACTTTGCAATATAAACAACTGCAAGAGCGTAATTTCATAATAAATTTTGTAAATATGATAATATTGTCATGTAATTAATAATTCAGAAGTATCTCGGAATACAATTTGATATGACGACGGTGGGGTTTCTGCATACAAATTTATTTCATATTACAAAATTACAAACCCAACTTTGAAGCTTTGTTTATTAATTTAATGTTAGGATTGTGAGTTTGTATGTAGGCAGTATGCTACATAATTATCTTATCGTATAACCCTTTCTGAACTCAATGCATTAGATCGACCTCCTTTTAAACTCGAATTTCATTAAAATTTAAAAAAGCCACAACCACAAATTTCTACTATGATTTACGTCATTTTTCGAACTTATATAACCTCATTAGAAAATTTGCTAAATTGTGTTTTCAATCACTTTTTTCAGTTTAATTGCAAATTCTTTCCAGTTGAACTTTTTACTAAAAAGTCCGTGACGACACATTATTGTACATAGGTAAATCGTTTAGATGTAGAAGTAAAATTGAATTAAAATAATGTACCTACTTTTAAAACATTTCATTTAGTTATGAAACAAAATATTGAAAAACTTAAGAGATACAATGACAGCTTCGCTGTAACCTAAATAATATGCGATTAACAAACCTTGAGATATAAATGGATATAATGAAATAACTCCGAAATGTACATTTCAGTGCCATTACGTAATATTCTCTGTAGATACAGCTTTATTGACTCACTTCAGGCAATTTAATTATCATATCTTGGTACAATAGCAAAATTATAAGAAAATTTATTATTAGGTAACAAATATCTTGATTATTTTAAATATTTAGTAAGTCTAATTTGCAATACCAGGTTGAGTATCATAAAAACCTTTTAGTATGCTCTTGAAAATAGTTGTAATAATTAACAAGTGATTTAATTTGAGCTATCACAAGAAAATTACAAATTAAATTACCTGACAGCATACATTTTCCAATTAATTGTTAAAAACATGTCCTTTAAAGTTTGGTAAATGTACTTTAAAGCACTAAATCGAATTAACTGTAATAAAGGAGTTGAAAATAGATTTTACAAATTACCTAATGCAGATGTATAATACAATAATTAAATGTCAAAGAAGTTTTTAGCTTTCAAACTGTTTTTTTTTTTCTACAGAATATTGAGTTAGGTAAAGTAATTTTTGAACAATTACAAATAATTAGTGTATCCTTCTGCTGTTATTAATTTACAGAACACAATGCTAAGATAAACTCTATTAACTATTTAGGAAATCTAGCATATTATGCTGAACTTGGTACTTTCAGCTGCCATAAAATATTTCTCGTAAAATCACATGAAACTCAGATTTGACTTTCATGTTCGACATCAAGTATTGATTTTGTCTGCATTATGATTTTATTAGATCACGAGATTTAAAATGGATAGAAGAAAATTTAAAACTTCTATGAATTTTATATTTATCTTTGGAATGTGCTGCTTCTTATTTACTTTTCTAATTGGAAGATAAAACGTGACAGACATTTCGATCTATTACTATTAGATTGTTTTATATTTTCAAAATCAACCTAAGCTTCTGGTTTGTTTCAACCTTAATAACTTATCAAACAACTTTAATGGAAAATGGTTGTCGATAACAGTATCTGTCAATTTTCTATGATAAATTTGCTCATCTTAGCTTGGGAGCTGGTTACATTTCGTCGTTTTGATGTTTCGAAAAAGCTAAATTTAAAACTTACATACTACACAAAAGTTGTTTTTAAATCAATAAAAGAATTTTGATAATAATTAATACTGAAAATTGTATGCTTTTTGTAAATGACGTGCTGTATGGATTAACGAGATTCCGCATACTGTTTTTTATCTATTTAAAAAATAACATTTCAAAAGTTGTTTTGTACCGATAACCGTATTTTTTACATTTAATTAAAAATTAACGACATTTGTAAACGATAACAGCTAAAAGGTGGATATTTTATTTCGAAATAAAGCAGATGAAGAATAGCCAACAATTGGAGTAATGATCAGTTTGCTGCGAGCAAAGCTTATTTTTCAAACTATCGTATGCTGTTATAATAATCTTGTGGGGTTGAAATTTCACAGGTTTGCGGTATTGCATGATAAATCGTTAATATTGTAGTACAATGTTTCGCGTTTTATAAATAATATTGGTTCAAAAGATTTATTATTATGTTCATTTATTGCAGTAAATGTAAATTACTGATGCATAAACGGTTAATTTTTTATAGCAAGAAACGTCAGTTTGTCGGATTCGAATGTAAAATGTTAATATTGTTTAATTATCTGTTCACCCTTTTCACCTCTCTCAATTAATTATGTTTTTCAAAGTTTCCTCTACCGTTTCGGTTCAGACATCAATTCAAAACACAACTGCCAGTTGTTAATCTTCCAAGCGGAGATTTTAAAAATTACTTTTTAAAGCAAGAATGTAAAAGTATAGCGCTAATCGTGTATTGTTATTACGAAATTATTTATATGCGTCGTAAATTTTGTAAGAGTAATGGTTTCCGATAATATTAATAAATTATGGAAACAAAGGGAACTGCCCTTGTCAAATATCGCTTTTAAAATTGCTGACCTACCATCATTTGTCATTTGCAAAAGCGTTTATCGGTTTTCTGCTGTAGCCCTAACAAAAGTTAAAAGAATGTAATTTTTTAGTCTTAAATTTTAAGCTTAAAAACAACAGCAAAAATTGCTGTTGAATTTAAGTCTAGATAACATTTTTAAAACTTTTAAAATAAAATTTTAAATATTATCACAGCGTACGCCTCGATAATCAGAGTAATTTTGTAATAAATTATTTTGTGTTGCTTTTAGATCTTAAAATATCTGCTAACATTCAGCAACGTTCGAGTGTTGTGCTACCTATATCCACACATCGCCGATATGCTGGTCGAAGATTCATGAAGAAATGCACGTATCAAAATATTTCAAAATATTCGAAACAGGAGAGCAACAATCAACACTCATTCAACTAGCGATTGCAATTCAAACATCACAAATCATATAAAATGTTTTTTTTTTTCATTTCCTGTACGTGTGTAGGGGACTTTACACTCTGCTTTATTGTATAAAATACATTTTCAAACGAACAATTCTTATTCGTTTGATACCGTATGATGCTTCCTAATTATTTCTTTTCTCTTGTCTTTTTAAGATCTTATTTTGTTTTTACGACATAACATTTTTATAATTTACTTGCTTTTGTTAGACCTGTTCAACACTTTGTTTTCTTTGTACAAACATAAAAATTAAATTTTCATTGTATTATTTGACATTTATAAACATGAATTTCTCAATTTATACAAAGCTTAAATCGGGTTCGCACTGTTAATGGCTCTGCTGAAGGAAAAGGTCACTACAACAGGAGGATATAGATAGAAATTGTAATAATTTGGTTAGTAGTTATTTATGTGCATGTACTTAGCACCGCCACTTTTGAAAATCACAAAAATTTTAATTGTGCTGGATTGTGCCCGGTGTGTGCCGCGTTGTGCCGTATTGTTTTTTTGAAAAATTTTTTTTTCCGGATTTTATGGAGGTAGCTTATTTTGAGGGTGGTGGTTAGCACCGCCATTTTTGATAATCTTAAAAATTTTAATTGTGCTGAATTGTGCCCGTTGTGTGCCACAGTGTGCCGTAAATCATAATATTTTATTTTGATAAATATATTTTTTTTGAACCACAACGTGTTTTATCGATGGTCGTTAGCACCGCCACTTTTGATAATTCTAAAAATTTTACTTGTGCTTGTTGTGTGCTACAGTGTGCCGTAAATTTTAAAATTTTATTTTGAAAAACAAAATTTTTTTGGACCAAAACGTGTTTTATCGAAAGTCGTTAGCACCGCCATTTTGGAGAATCTCAACAATTTTAGTTGTACTTCATTGTGCCCGTTGTGTGCCATAGTGTGCCGTAAATTTTAAAATTTTATTTTTGCAAATTTTTTTTTTTTTTTGAAAAATAAAATTTTTTTTGAACCCTTAAATTACAGGTAGATGAAAAAGGTAAAAGTTTTTAGAAGTAAGGATTATTTAGATTATCCTTTAAAGTAAAATAAAAATTAAAATGTATTAGTAACTAAAAAAATATTTTATCGATGTAAATTAACCCCGCCATTTTCAATAATCTAAAAAATTTTAAATTGTGTTAGATTTTACTCAATGCGTGCCTATCGCCGCCGATGATAGAAGGGGTGGGTAGGGGGGTCGATATAATCTAGTCATCGATAAAAAGGACGATTCCTGGAAAATGACTCAATAATCTAATCGATCAATCTATCAGTGATTTGGAAAGCACGTTAAGCCGGTGGTAGCAGATGTAATAATTGCTTATAATGGTACATTCAAATATACGAAAGATGGATAAAATTTGAATGATTTTACAAGGCAGGAAAGTCATCTACCGTTGCAAATTCTACAAAAATTCATGTGTATTTACACAATAAATTAACCAAATACATATAATGTAAAATAAAAATAATAATAAATAAAATTTTATATATTTTAAGGTTGACTTGTATAGTCCAAGTTTAACCGGTAACTATGGTTTAAACTCGGATTTTGACTATTGTGATTGGTTAATCTGCAGTTTAAAATTTTAAACTAGATCTATACAAGTCACCCTAAATGTTTTTCTTTCTTCTTTTAAATCCTTCTCTATCCACTGTTGGATGTATTTATACAATAAATTAACCAAATATAATATAAAATAAAAATGATAATAAATAAAATTTTATATATTTTAAATGTCTTTCTTTCATCTTTTCAATTTTTTTCCTCTGTTGGATGTAGGCTTCCCTTTTAAACTCCCTCCCCCCCTAAGTGGGGGAAAAGGAGGTTTTGCTCATAACTCACTACGCTGGGCAGATAGATTAGCGAGTAGTCCGCAAATCAATTTTGGACTTTTTAGATCGCAGCACGTATCCGACACAACCAGGATTAGTACCGCGGTTTCCCACTCTCTAGTCTATCCGTTTGATTTACGGCAGACTGCTGATTTATTTTAAATGTAATAAGTGTAAATTAGATATGTGCTGTGATCTATGTGATGTGTGAAGTCCAAAATTGATCTGTGGACTACTCGCCAAGCCGTCTGTCCAGCGTGGTAAGTTATGGGCAAGAACCCTCTCTCCCACCAGTTGGGGAGAGTTTAAAAAGGGTGGCCTAATGTTCAGGAGTGGACGAATAACGGCTGATTGTGTCGTAATCGTAATTTATGTAAAAATGTTCACTATAGTCTATAGTAGGCGGGGACCACAAATTGCGCCAGCGGTCAAGAGTTTTTTTAATCCTACCCGTAAATTGCGCCAAAAATTTTTTTGGTTGACTGTAAATTGAGTCAAAAAAAGGTTGTTATATTTTAATCCATTGCTTGTTTGACAAAAAGATTTGGACTACTGAAAAAAAATTGGGTCTTAATTTAACAGAGGTGTATTTAACCCATATTTTCACACTGTAGAAGTTTTACTGATATTTACGTTAAGAGCAATATCCAGTGCTTAAGTACAATTTTGTGTTCTATGTAATTCATTTCCAGGACGTTACAAAAATTTAAATAATTGCTAGCATGTCGAAATCTTTTAACACTTCTTCATGTAAAGGCGCTAAAGGCAATTGATTTATTTATTGGAATACCACGTTATTTAAAAACTAGAATTGGTGGGGGGGGAGAATTCCACATTTTAGTTTTCAGATAACGTGGTATTCCAATAAATAAATCAATTGCTTTTAACGCCTTTACATGAAGAAGTGTTAAAAGATTTCGGCATGCTAGCAATTATTTAAATTTTTGTAACGTCCTGGAAATGAATTACATAAAACACAAAAATTGTACGTAAGCACTAGATATTACTCTTAATTTAGACATTTTCTATTTCTGAATTTTAGCAGAAATTATAGGGTGTCCTTTTCATGCCAGTCAAGCGTGGTACCGAAAACTTAAAGAATTTGGACTTTCAACTGAATATCAAGATAAAAATTTGCTTATTGGAAATTGGTTGAAATGGACATTTGAGCTGCAGTATTTAAACCCCACAGAAGTATCTGAAAGTTTTGATGAAAATTTATGCAAATTATACCCGCAGATGCCAGACTTTCTAAATATTCTTTATATTTACATAACACATACATACAAAAAAAATCTTTGTTCCCCCCTAAACATTTGGGCATGGAATACATCAAATGTGTTACGAACAACTAACGCATGCGAGTCTTTCCACAATTATTTTGCTAAAAATTTTCATACAGCTTATCCAAACTTTTACACATTTTTGGACGCCGTATTAGATATGCAAATTTCTGTTTACGTTAAAATTGATAGTATTAATCAACAGAAGCAAATCCGTACTAAAACTATACTCAAGCAAAAAACATTGCAATTCAACATAGCATTGTATCAATCGAAGGAACTAAGTAGATTTGATTTTCTAAAACGTAAATGTCATCATTTTGCAGATATTTATTAAAAATAATTAATAATAATCTTTATTAATAATTATATATTGTTGTTTATATTGTTTATATTTTGTTTTCTATATTGTTTTAGAAATGACGCCAAAGAAATTGAATCTGCGCGGAAAGGTACAGCTGTGCGTAGGTTACAGTTACTTTTTTATATATTTTTCTAAAAATTATATCAAAAACACTTTCATTGCGTTTTATAACTAAAATGATCCCCCCCCCACAATTACTTTCATTCGGTTAACATATTTTGAAACCTTCTAAAAACTACGCCACTGTAGGAAATACATAATATTATAATTACTAGTAAAAACACCACTTTTTCTTCATTAATAATAATATATTGTTGTTTATATTGTTTATATTTTGTTTTTTATATTGTTTTAGAAATGATGCCAAAGAAATTGAATTTGCGCTGATAGGTACAGCTGTGCGTAGGTTACAGTTACTTTTTTATATATTTTTCTAAAAATAAAACCTTCTAAAAACTACGCCACTGTGGGAATTACATAATATTATAGTTAGTACTAAGTACACCACTTTTTGGGTATTACAACTTAAGCTCCCTAACCAACCGCTGGCGCAATTTGCTAGTTGTCCTTAAGCTACCGATCAAAAAAAGCCAAGAAAATATTGACCGTTGTCGCAATTTACCGGCGTCCTGATTATCGTGTCTTTAATCTCAACTGTGCTGAAAACCTATTATATAAAATTTAGATATTAATAGTTTATTTCACACAGCTGCACACATTGAGTAAAATCCAACACAATTTAAAATTTTTTAAATTATCGAAAATGGCGGGGTTAATTTACATCGATAAAATATTTTTTGGCTCAAAAAATTTTATTTGTGAAAATAAAATTTTAAAATTTACGGCACACTATGGCACACAACGGGCACAATGCAGTACAATTAAAATTGTTGGCATTCTCCAAAATGGCGGTGCTAACGACTTTCGATAAAACACGTTTTGGACCAAAAAAATTTTATTTTTCAAAATAAAATTTTAAAATTTACGGCACACTGTAGCACACGACGAGCACAATTCAGCACAACTAAAATTTTTAGAATTATCAAAAGTGGCGGTGCTAACGACCATCGATAAAACACGTTTTGGTTCAAAAAAAATTTATTTATCAAAATAAAATATTATGATTTACGGCACACTGTGGCACACAACGGGGACAATTCAGCACAATTAAAATTTTTAAGATTATCGAAAATGGCGGTGCTCACTACCACCCTCAAAATAGGCTACCTCCATAAAATCCAAAAAAAAAAAATTTTTCAAAAAAAAATACGGCACAACGCGGCACACACCGGGCACAATCCAGCACAATTAAAATTTTTGTGATTTTCAAAAGTGGCGGTGCTAAGTACATGCACATTAGTTATTTACAATTTTTGATTCAAAGATAAACCGAAAATTAATATAACACTTCTACAAACTTCAAATGTGCCATCTTAGAAACGGTGCTATCACAAACACATTTCCCCTACATCAATTTAATGAAAAGCCAAAAGTTAATACTGCAAACAAAAGTAATGTTAAAGTTAACAATTTAAACAAAAGCAATATTGAAGGAAGCAGTTACAAACAAAAGTTATTGTAAAGATAATAATTTATCGACAAAGCCCAGTTACAACCTCCACGTATTTCTTATCAAAAAACGTAATTATTTTTACCTAAACAAATCCTCATAAACATAATTTTATTTCCTTAAAGGTAGAAAACCATATCAAACCCATAAAAAGTTATTGTTCTAATCTAAGTTTTGTTATTTTTGTTAAATAATACTTTACCAGGACTACAAAGAAAATTCAATTTTATGGACAAATTGTTAGACGATTTCAGATAATTCTACTATGCAAGATTTTGTAATTTATTGTTAGATAAATTCTACATAGTTTGAATTGCAGATAACTTTTGTAACTTAAATTGAAGTTAAGCTCTGTTCGTCTATACAAAGAATGCGACTTGCACCGACAACTTCTCCTTATTGCACTTTGCTTCGTAGGTCCTTTGAGCTAAACAAATGGCAACAGTTATGAAAACGGATAGTTGCTGGCTTTGCTGGGAGCCAGCTAATTAAATAAAGCAAGAAAAGAGTGTTACGACTACGTCGAACAATCCTTAAATTCACTTAAAATTTTGATTAAATCATAAGAATTATCCGAACGAACCTGGTATATTTTATAGACAGTCGTCTCCATAGAATTATTTTTAGAACTTATCTACGTGAGAAACATGCCATTCGTAGGCTTTAGTTCTAAGAATTCTGTCCTCAAATTGCAAACAAGCAGAATGAAGAATTACGTCATGTACCTTGACGAGAAAAATAAGAAATCGGTTCATTTTGACTCCTATATCTAGGCAACCCTTTAATCTTTGAAGAAACTTTAAGTAAAAATCCCTGTTAAATTTCAAGAGCCATCTTGGAAATAACCGAAAGTCTTAATTATTTATTTAACTTGAGGTACCGAAACAATTTACACATGTTTTTTATTTGAAGGCACAAAGGAAAGTTTTTACGCGTCTTACTTGGTTGACTGACGAACAGAAAGTGCCGTTATTTCCAAGATGGCTCTTGAAATTTAACAGGGATTTTTACTTAAAGTTTCTTCAAAGATTAAAGGGTTGCCTAGATATAGGAGTCAAAATGAACCGATTTCTTATTTTTCTCGTCGAGGTACATGACGTAATTCTTCGTTTTGCTTGTTAGCAATTTGAGGACAGAATTCTTAGAACTAAAGCCTACGAATGGCATGTTTCTCACGTAGATAAGTTCTAAAAATAATTTAGTGGAGACGGTTGTCTGTGACATATACCATGCTCGTTCAAATAAATCTTATGATTTAATCAAAATTTTAAGTGAATTTAAGGACTGTTCGACGTAGTCGTAACAAGAGACAGATAACTTAGTTTCAATTGCAGATAGATACTTTTGTTAAACATTGAACTTACATTGAAGTTTAGTTCTATTCGCCCATTCAAAGAATGCGACTTGCAATGACAACTTCATCTTATTGCACTTTGCTTTGTAGATCTTTTTAACTAAATTAATGGTAAAAGTTATGAAAACCGGTACTTGCTAGAAATGCTAGAAGCTAGCTAATTAAATAAAACAAGAAATGGGGCAAAAAACTAATTTTAAAATTATTAAAAAGAGAAACAAAATTGGAAGCATTCCAAACAAATTAAAATAACTAAATGACCTTACAGCGCACTGTAAGATAGATTCACGTACAATACAGCATAAATTATATAAATCAAAAAAAGTACTCGTATATCAATTAATTATTTTTATAAAGGGATGAAATACGCATTTCGTTTAAAAAATGTACCTATAGGTAATTATACAGATACTAATCGACCAAAAATAATAAAAAAATTTGATAATAATGACGATGACCTTTCTTTTCCTTTAATAATTGATTAAACACTGTCCTTTTTGTTCTTTTTAAAAAAACAGGACGGCTAGCTTTTGTTTCTAGCGTTGAGAGCGCTACAACTGGTATTGCTAATTTTTTTTTATTGGTGCTAGTAATGTTACACCATTTGCAAGAATGTGTAAAATCTTACTCGACAATTACGAATACTTTCTGCATAATGTCTTAGGTATGCTCACAGCACTTCTTGTAACGACAACAGCTCTGTAGCTGGTAGTTGATTTGATGAGCTCACAACTTCACTTTATACCACATAAGTAGTCTCACTCATATGTTTAAGGTCAAAAGGTGATTATGACCACATAAAATTAAAGTGCTCAGCTCTACTTTTACGACTCCATTTCTCTTAGTAATTATTGGTATTTATATGAAATACTCCAGCAAAGTTGTTAATGTTTGTTAGGTCAATGGGTAGCACGCGGAGATACACTGGATAATTTATAATGTGATATGTAGCAGACAGTCAAAATATTCTCTATGCGTTTTATTTTCTTTAATTTCTAAGTACTCCCGACTTCACTTGATCATTGATATTTGCTATCTTTAATTATTCTAATTCAATTAATCTTATTTTAAAATTTGTATTTGATTATTTTGTGTTATATACCCCCACTCTGAAGAAGACTGTTCCAACTCAAATCAAGCAGTACCCAAAAGATCATATTTTAAAACGTTAAAAGTGAAGTCTATTGGGCATCCTTAAAAATAATTGTCTTTTGCATTGCGTAACTTCTTAGTTATTTAATCACTAAGAAAGTCTTTAAAGTTTGGAATCGGTTCCACAATACTTAAAATTGTTTCTTACATTTTTGGTTAGCCTGTGGTTTGTTTTATAAAGTTCCTTAGGCAATTATTTTAAATTTGGAAGGTCCAATTTTATTCACTTATTTTGGTAAAACTTAAGATATTTTCGTAAGTTTATAACATGGTACCATACTCAATTTAACAATTTTTAATTTTTACAAATGACAATTTTTCTTACCAATCAAAATATCATCAGTTATTAATTGGTGAGTAAGATTAAATAATTCTTATTACCTATTAGGTTTTGGTCAATTATTTTGGTGAATCTCTCCTTTAAGCTGAGTTTGTAAGTATTATAAATTATTAAATGTTCGTCCTCAAGAAAGCAATAAAATAAAATTTACTTTTGAAGTTACTTCAGTCAGAATTGAAGACGTGCATGAATAGATTGACGAAATTCTTGTTGTTCCTAAAAAACAATATAGCGTGGAGGTCGACCCAAGACTTGGTAGATTTTACACTTTTATATCACAAACAATTTATTTGTTTGGTGAAATGGTCCATTTTGATTTGTCTATCTTGTAGATTCTTGTTTTACCCCTACAATTCATTAGTCAAGTGAGAATAAATTGGCTAGTAGTTTTATACACTTTTGAAGTCAGTATCAAGAAGATAGTCATCAGGGATGTGCGATTGAGACCGTCTAGACTAAAATGGACTATAGCGCCCTTATCCTTTTTGTCCCGATTTTATTTATTTTAAATCGCCAGAGCAGAAAACCGATATTTACCCCATTTTGTTCAACATTTGACGCCCCCTCCCCCGCTTTGTTTAGCTGGCACTTCTGACGCTTTGTTACAGGTGGGTAAATGTCGCTTTTGAAAAAACGTTGGTAATATGCTATTCACATTAAATTTGCACCTTAACTTTAAAAAATTCGTATTGAAATTGTGAAGTTTTCTTTTTGATAATAATTATTGATCTTACCTTTATAATAATTTTGTTAAAATTATATTATATTAGATGCAGAAAACAAATATTTAATTGATCATTATGTTGACTTTTTTTAAAAGAATTTGATATAAAATATATTAATTTTTGTTTTTGCTATGATTATTATTATCACAAATTTTTTTCAAGAAAACTTCAAAAACAATGTCGCTGTCGTTAAACAAACAAAAAAGATATTTTAACTTCCGCATTATTGTAATTTTAAAATTAAAACGCGCACAAATTCCACTATACGTAATAAAATTTTATTATTTTTAGAAAACTATTGGGGTTCTTTATGAGTGGAAAATTTACAAATTCTTTTTTATTAATAAGATTTAGCTACGTTCGATTGGTATTATAGTTAAAATTCTTTGAATTTTTGAAGATTTTTGTTTGTTGTCAAATTCAGAATAAACAATAAAATTTCATTTTTCATTCAACAGAAAATTTTTATTAACAAATTTTTTGAAAATAAATGCTGAAATTTTATTGCACTGGACAATCTTACAAACCACAGTTACTACTATTTGCTACTATGATTACTAAAGATGCGTTTCACTTAAAGCCACGACGACCGCGGTCGACCATGGGCGACTTTAAATCGTTCCACTTAAAGCCGCGGTCGTTACGGTCGAGTTCAAAATGTCATCCGTGACGTCACCAATTGCTTGCCCGCCACGACCACGACGCCCGTTGTAAAAGGTGGGTTGCCGTGATCGTTTATATATAAGCGCGTAATATTTAAAATTCAAACATGGCGACTGCAAAGTTATCATTTTTTAATGTCAAAACTGAAGAAGTATTTGAAGTGATAGTATCCAAAGTTGATGCAGAACGTGAAAAACGGTAAATTATTTATTTATATTAATTTATTTTTTTTAAATTAAAATATATAAATATATTTTTTTACAAAAAGTTTTACCAAATATTGTAATTCACTGTAAATTATTTATCGTCGTTGCACTGCAAAAAGCAGCACGTGATTTAATTTATGTTTTAAAATTCAAAATTTAAAAATTTAAATTTGAAAATTTAAATTAGCTCACAAGGTCCACGAAGCCGTTCCACTACAAAAAACGACCATAACACCCGTGGGCGAAAGTCTATAAGTGGAACGCTAAATTACACAACCTCGGCGCGGTCGTTGTGGGCTTTAAGTGGAACGCACTGTAAGCTAACTAACTTTGACCTTTGACCTTTGAACTTTGACCTTACGATTGAAACCCCGTTGATTTCTGAAAAAGGATATATTAAATAAGATAATTAGATAAGAACGAGGGCCTTGAAAACACTAGTTTCTTCAAAAATAGAATTTAAAAAAGCTCGATTTTCATAGCAAATTTTACATGCAGTCGCCCGTGATTGGTTGATTCAGGCATTCTGTAGTCAGGCCGTGTGGAGCCTGTGGCTCGTGGGCATAAGAATGTTACACTTTAACGATGGGTTATTACTTTTTTG
Organism: Rhagonycha fulva; assembly: GCA_905340355.1. NCBI lineage: Eukaryota > Metazoa > Arthropoda > Insecta > Coleoptera > Cantharidae > Rhagonycha > Rhagonycha fulva. Next base: position 47,517,490 of record HG996556.1, read on the forward strand.
CGTGGATCCTCCTCGTGCCATGGTGGTTTACATCAAAATTGACCCTTAGCGCTTCGGGCCATTTTGATGAAAACTACACTCATTATAACAATACCCCTAGACCCATGGGTTAAGGAAAAGGTGGATTTTTGAGGGATGAAACTCGTTTGCGTGAATTCTAAAAGCAGGGTGGTTGTGCAAGAAAAAATTGACTTAAAGCACTTCTCGCTGTTTCCTGCACATTTTCTATTGAAAACCATGATTTTAGCTCAAAGTGCACTGTTGAAGCATCCCAATGCAAGTGTCGCTTCGGTCATCGCCTCTCTGCGCAAAGCTAATACTAGTTCAATCCACACAAACCGACGACAGAATGCCTGAATTTACCAATTCCAAGAGACTTTGCCTAAAATTTGCTAAAAAAAATCGTGTTTTTTTAAATTCGTGCAGAGCGCGACCTGTGACTTTCCGAACCAGGACTATAGCCAGGAGTTAATTTTGGGGGGAGGGGCACGTAGTAAAAAGTAAAATTTTTAATGGTTTTTCTTTCGAAAATTTTTATTAGGTTGCAGGTAGCTATCGTGGTCCCGTTAATACAAATTTTACGATTGAAATCTCGATGAATTCTGAAAGAGTATGTTTTAAATAAGAGAATAAAAGGAGACGCAATGCCCTAAGTGCCTCTGTTTTTCCAAAAATGGAATTTAAAAACTTTGATTTTTGCAGTAAATTTTAAAGCAAAGTCGCTCGGGATTGGTTAATTCTGTCGGTACGTGCACCGAGATATAGTCTTAGCTTTGCGCAGAGTGGGAGCGACACTTGCATTGCGATGCAGTAACAGTGCACTCCGAACGAAAATCATGGTTTTCAACCCTAAATGTGCGGGAAAAATGGCTTAAAGCGCCCGAGCGCAGCGAGGGGTGCTTTAAGTCGATTTTTCTTCGCACAACTACCCTGCGTTACAAATCCACTCTCACGAGTTCACCTCTCAAAGATTCACCTTTTCCTTGACTTACGGGCCTAGGGATATTTTTAAATTAGTTGTCATTTTGATAAAAATGGCTCGAAGCGCCCGAGCGCAGCGAGGGGTGCTTCGAGTCAATTTTTATCAAAATCACCCTGGCAAGAGTCGGACCTACGCGCAAAAGTAACTACCGTTCGTTAAATTTAAGTAACCCTTTTCTGAAGTAATTTTTAAATAATTTTAAATTTTTAAATTAAATAAAAAAGGAGAACGCATTCCTACCATAGCGCAAGAGTTACTGACTAATTGTAGAAGTGCAACACTCTTATGTATAGGAGCACACGTACCTCCCACGAACGAACTTGATTAACCAATCACGAGCGTTTACCCTTCGAAAATCAAGCATTTTTAAATTCGATTTTTGAAAAAACTGGTGCGATTAAGGCATTGCGTCTCTCTTAATTCTCTTATTTAAAATATACTTTTTCAGAAAAGTTCGAGGTTTCAATCGTAAAATTTGTATTTTCGGGACCTCGATAGCTACCTTCACCCTTTTTATTATTATGAACAAGTTCTCCTTTACTTAAAAAAAAATATTTTTAACATTTCAGGAGGGCACGTGCCCCCAGGTTGTTGTGATAAACTTCACTAACAAAGTTTGGTGCATATTTCAAGTGCATGACGTAAAAAAAGTCAAACAAACTTTAAAAATGATCAATAGTTTTAATTTTTAGTGAACGTAGCTATTTAATTTATCAGCAAGCGTAATTGAAACTAATTTTCAGTTTAGGATAATTTGTGACATCTAAATCACAGCTGGTCACAAATTTTAATAGTGCGTTAAATTTTCCAACCAGAAAATCGTCAAATGTTACTTAAATTGAATAAATGTACTTCAAACTGGACGTAAATCAATTCCGAGTATTTGGCTATTGCTGAAATTAAGCAATATAAAAATTTCTGTAAAAAATTGAGCTGCTTCGTTTGAAACTCGACAAATTTTGGTTGGTTTGAGGATAAGTTTTGTTTATACAAAATTTTGGATAATTAACTTTACACTTTTATATTTAGAATGTCACTTTTGAACACATCAATTCCACTTTTGAATTAAACCCCATTAGATTTTTCAACCGTTATTGTAAGCACAGATCGCTTACTTTGACCTGAAAGTGTCGATTTTCTTCATAAGAAACTTTTAACGTTGGATGCAAAAATACAAACTGATTGAGTAATTATTATCTGCTTACCTCTATAAAATTTTAATTAACAAATTATAATCATAAACAACGAGTCTACCGTAGAATATTTTTTTTTTCTGTTTTTAATTTCTTAGAATTACCCAATTTTGACGTTTGATTTGCTATTATCATAGAATGCACCACCAATCCACTTTGAAACTTTGGATCGAACTTAAATCTGGATTCCAATTCCAATTACAATCGATGATTTTCGGGTCTCCAATTTGTCCAGATTATAATTTATTGTAATATACCGTGAAATTGAAGTTTTGATTCTAAAAAATTATTTAAATTTCAAAAGATAAGATGATATCATGAGCGACCACTGAAAGTAAACTACATACATATATGTGGGCTCCTTTTCTAGATTCTATTTTGATTTCGCTTCCTAAAAGCTTGCTTGACATTTGTAGATTGCCAAGGGACTTTCCTTTTTCAAATCGACCATACGCTTAAATGTGTTCCATCTAAGTGTAGTTATTTTAAAATTTGTTTTATTATAATTTATGAATAAAATCCAGCCAAGTTTTACAATAATTTTCCATTATTAAGCATTAAAGTTTAATGAAGTCGTAAAAAATTACATCAACAATACGGCATTGTCCTTAAGTAACTTTCACAGCACTAATCTACTTTATAATCTTAAAATAATAAATAATAAAATAAATAAATAAATTTTGACAGTTACTGCATTTTAGATTTACGACAATGCCTCTTTACGATAATACACGATTTTTCTTTTACGTTTTGTATATAACATTGTCGGCTAAAGAGTTTCCACTTTTATGGATATTTTCAAGTTTGAATTTACAAGGTACCTACTTTATCTAACTATCAAAAGTTAAAAATGTCAGATTTTGTTGATTATAAAAATTATTATTAATCATGAAAAGTTATTCCAATTTTGTCGATATTAGCCCGCTGGTATTTTACGGGTAAAACGTCCTTGCAAACTTATAATTTTGCATAATAATTCTACAAGTTTGGAAAATGTAAATTTTGATTTTTAAATGCCTTCTTATGAAATTATTTTGCGAAAACCGAAAAAATTATTCGATAGATGTACTTACGCTTCACGTAAACTTTTACGCTTCATTTGCCTGCGACTTGATTTTCAATATATTTTTTCAAAAGTTAAGTTGAACTGCGTGAAAAAAACTCGGCGAACTAATTTGGCTCAATTTTAACTAAAAATTTTATTTATTATTTTAATAAGTTATTGACTTTACTTATTTGTAAAAATCTGGATTGGTTTACCATGAATAAATTACTAAGCTTTAGTTACTTAAATATTATTAATTACAATTCTCTTCAGTGAGGCCGAAGGCCGAACCATCACATCAATTGCGCGCTAGATGGCTAAAAGCAATTGAAGACTTCTAAACCAATGAAAATTTATTCAAAATCTAAAAAATAGAATTGTAACAAAGACTTCATCAAAATTAGGATCTGCGAGCGACTTAAAATTCGTTAAAACAATAACTTCATATTATTTTAATTAATTAAAATACACCGAATTGCTTGAAAACTGCACTGTCGTTCAAGCACTGACAACAAAAACCTGCATTAAATTGTTTCATAAAGACAATAAAAAGTCAGGGAGCTGCCGGCACATAATCTTGCCGTTATGGACCGATTTGTTTAAAAGTGTTTTATTCGAAGCTAACTAACTGCATAACTAAAATAGTTTTTGCATTAATCGCGCATTAATTGGAAGTTTGAAACTTACCATTTTTTTGTTTTATTAATTTGTTTGCTAAACAAGAATATAGAGCTGCAATCAAAATTAAAATTGTTAGGAATGTTAAAAAAATTTATATATTTAACAAAAGTAATATTTAATTTAAAATTAAGCTACATTTCTCTCTAATTAATTTTTCAGCATTATAAAGAGGAATTTCAAAACAATATAACAGTAAAAATAAATTGTTTATTCAATTAAGTTAATAAACTAATAGCAGAGGCGTAGTAACTGAAGTGAAACATTTTAAAAGGAATGCTTCCAATATTTTTCTTTTTAAAATGGATATTTATTTTAATATTTCATAAAATTTAAAATTTTCACATTTTCAATTGAAGTTAAAGAAAATTTTAAATTCTCTTTAATTTATCCGATTTAATTAAAAGACGAAGAATTATTGCAGCAAATATTTTATGATTTTAAGTTTTTACTCATTACTTACTTTGTCATCTTTGTAATTAAAAATTTTATTAGCTTTGAGAAAAATTTTAATTGTTCAACTTTTAGTCTCTAATTTACTTGGACGATATTTATTTAAATATGCAGGGAAGGTGAAAGTTACTTTGTGTAACTAAAATAGTGTTAGCACGACACAGCCCAAACTAATGGAAGATTAGTAGTTAATGAGAAAATTGGAAGTTTTCCGATACGAAAGTTAGAAGCGTCTGATTTTATGGATAGTGATGACCTCTTCGCTAAATTGACGTTTTGTGTTTAAGCACCGTCAGCCGAAGTATCCTATTTCGCCTGATAAAAGCTTTTATAAAAATCGACAGCTTCATAATTGGGTAAAATAAGCTAAAAACATTTTACAGAATTTAATTTAATTTAATAATTTTACAGTGGCGTATCTTGATTGCCCGTGTCAGCAACTGACAACATACGTGCCACTGAGTACAAATGTCATGCAAGTGGGAGGAGCTAGTCGTGTTTACGTTTGACACCTACCCTTTATTGGTTCCCAATCTTGACAATTTTAAGTTTGGCATAATTCCGCGCAATTTAAAACGTTGCAAAGTTAGCTTTTTCCACTTTTGAATTAAATTTTACAGACTGAATTGTTCAAGATTTCCGGTTAAATAAAACGGAATTTAAACAAATCCTATAATTTTAATACATCCGGAGTGACATAAGAGTCACGTCTTGGTGAAAAATAGACGTGGCGTGAGAGTAATTTCTTACAATTTTACTACCGCATTTAGCTCGTTAAGTTTTCCATTTCTGAAAATAATTTAATAGCTTAAATTGAAAAACGAACATATAATTTTCAAGAAAAAAATAAGTCTGCAGTTTAAATGATCATGGTAATTCTTTCTATATAAATGTTAAAATAAAATTTAAAAATTATCAAGTTAAAAAATATTTATTACTATATTTTTGACATAAGTGGATTTTTGATCTTTCTCATTCTCTTAGCTCTTGAAAAACCAAAATTTATATTTTATGTACCAAGTTGATCATATTATGTTAGTTTGTGTTTGAGTTTAAATGGTGCATTTCTACGGCAAGTGATTGAAGTGATGAGTTTAGTTAGTGAATGTTTAGAAAAAATGTGTTTATAAACATAATCAAAGGTTGTCTGTCTGTGACTGTTATACAAATTTTGGGAACGTTGGCAAAATCGTTTAGAGTGTGTATTTCAATAACTAAGTCTAAGTCAAATGCACTTTTTTTGTATGATTTGTAATTGACCGACTTCTTTATCACCAAAATAACAACAGTAGACTTCATCGTCTCGAACAATCTGAAAGCTGGTGGAGGTCAGATGGTTGTCTTTGGCAAGTAGTTCTACCATTTGATAATCACTGGACCAACGAAATTAATTTTTCTTAAGATTTTGATGTCGTATACTGTTGGAAAGTGAATATCTGGAGTGGTGAGGATGGGGGAGCTTTTCAACAATATTTCCGGAGTCTTTTGCTTGACTAGGGCAAAGGTGTAGCTTTCGATTTTACTCTCCTTAAAATAGACATTTCTTAGTTGTTGCTGATCTTCTACCGAATTGGCGAAGACCTCTCTACATTTGTCAGTAAACCACATTTGCTTTTCGGCTACAAAATAGCCGTATGTTTTGTTTTACTATCGGCGCAATGTTTTTGTTTTTATTAGGTTTGGGGTCAAGTTTATTTACCGAAGTTAAATTTCTAATTTTTCCTATTCTGATAAAAACTGGAAAAATAAATTAAAACTAGCTAAATTACTTTTTTTTGTCTGTACAGGTTCAAGGTAAACGGCACTATTTAAAAATGCATTTTAAAATTTATATTGTAGTTACCGCAAAATAATAACAAGCACAAAAATTTACTGTTGAATTTTGTAATTTTGATAGCAAATTTGATGTATTATAATTGAGTAATATTGATAAATTTTATATGTTAGAGAAAAGTCGATAAAGAATTTGTTTCAAAATTTTAACGATCGGACGTTTATTTCACATATTTAGGTCAAAAAGAATTTTAATTAATCAGAATATTTACACATGGCTTAGTACCCTCGATCTGATCAACATGAAAAACATGCAATAATATTAAACCAATTATTTGATTAGTTGTGAGAAGGGAGTTGTTGATAGTCGCTGAAAGTCATAGATTAGTTAGCCTCTTTATTGTTAGTTAAGGTAAGATTATTAATCTAAATAAGTTTATAAGTGTTCAGTATGTAAATAGGTACTATATAATTAATTATAACTTGACCATAAAAGTGGATTCTCTTTAAACTGAGATACACAACCCCAAATAAGAGCAAGGGTGTAAATCAAAAAATTCGTAACATTATTAATTCCGTATATTTTCACTAGTTAGCTCGAGCTTAACATTAGAGCGATCTTAGCAAGCTAGGTGTTAAGCGTTCCACGCTTCAAAATAAACAATAATTTTTTTATTATTGTTTAAAAATATAGTTCTTTACATAAAAAAATAAAAAATTCAATTAAAAATTTAATTGGTTTAATTAAAATTTAATCAGTTTAATTATTGAAAAGAGACTAACAAGTTCGAGCTGAATTAGGGCGGCCTAACCACTGCATGTATACACAATAAATGTTATATTATTATTCAAATATAGAATAACAATTCAATATAAATAGAGTAACAATTCTTACCGATTTCTTTCTTTCCAAAGAAATAAAAAAAGTGCAAGAAAACTTTCCGCTTTACTAAATTTTGTTACTCACTCAAATTTACATTAAATTTGCAATTTACAAAACCGCGATCTTATAACACTGTGGGTCGCTCGCGAGTTTCTTTCAAAAACAAAAAATTTTCTCACTTTGACTATCACACCAGGGGCGTCACGTAAAGTATCACATGTAAAGATCTTTATAAAATTTTAATTTTTTAACTTTAATTTGGTGTAATATGTATCTGTACATTATTAAAGTACCTACCTACATATTTTTTAAAAATATAAGATTTTATGGTCTCTCTTTGTTCTAGAGGTTAACATTTATTACTTCAAGTAAAACATTTCAAACAACAAATAAAGTAAACTTTGACAAAAACACCTTAGTTTTAAGAGAAATAGTGTATTATTATCTACATAATAGGAGAGTGTTACAATATTCAAATAAATAGCTCTGTACATTATTAAACCCGCAATTACGAATTACTTTTCTGATTTGTCAGGCTTTAATAATAGTTCTTGATATAAGAAATAAAACTGGATCAATCATGAGTGTACTATTAAAGTATGCGGTTTACTCTTTCAAAATGATGGGTTTTTGGCCAATCAAGACAAAACACAAAATGTTGCTGTTCTTCTACAACTGCTACTTCTGGTTAGGTATGTCAATTGCATTTATCTTCGTGGTAACCATGTTCATAGAAATTCCAAACGCATTTCATCATGGTTTGAAGATGTTAGCAAATTGTGTATCTATCAGTTGCCAGTTTGGTTTTAGTGTGTTGCAAATTTGGATTTGTTGTTTACCCAAAATGAAATATCTATTTCAGCAAGTGGAAGTAACAGAGAAAAATATTTTTGAAAATGAAACAGCCGATGTAAAAAGTTTGTTTGGGGAGTACGTAGACATAAGTTACACCATCGGCAAAGTTGTGTTTTATTGCATCCTGGGTTGCCTTGGTTTCTTTATCATTATTCCTATTATAATCGAATTGGGCGGTTTTAGAGATCCAGATGATCCACCAGCTTTACCTTTCGAATTATGGCTACCATTTGATAAATCCAAGTACTACAAAACTGCATTTGCTTGGTGCGTTATCCAAGGATTAGCAGGATCTTTTACAGTAATTGCGGCTGGCAATACGCATTTTAGCTTCATGATTTTTGCAGCAAGCCAATTGCGACTTTTGAAATACGAAATAACTCAAGGAATTGATATCAAAAAGTATAATGATCATGAAATATATCACAATATACGTAAAGCTATTATTTATCATGAGAAGATTTTGAAGTAAAATGGATGAAATATGCGATAACATGGTATACCAAGTTAATTCTTTTAGATTTGTGAATGATTTTAACGGAGTGTTAAAATATTCTATGCTATTGGCTCTTCTAATATTTGGCGTAAACACTGCTATGACGAGTTTTGAAATTGCCACGGTGAGTATACAATGTACATACCTTTTCTCAATTTTTAAATCATACTTTTGTAAGCGTATACGTTTATGACGTCATATGCATCTGATACGTATAATAAATTTTTAGGAAAGTTTATCTTTTCCTCTAGTAAAGAATATATGCTACTTGATATGTGCGTCGTTAGAGATATTGTTTTATTATTGGTTTGCAAATCAAATTTACATCGAGGTGAGTATATAAATTATTATTTTTTTTTAAGATTACCTCACTGTTACTCTGGTTTTCCTAACAGAATGAAAAACTAGTTAGCGCCATATGGGAAAGCGATTGGTATCAATGTAATTCTAAAGTTAAGAAAAGCTTAGTAATTACAATAATGCGGATGCAGCAACCTCTGAGATTATCTGTGGGAGATTTCTATTTCATGTCTTTGAATACTATGATAATGGTAGGTACTTAATTTTTTGAATATTAACCATGTGGTATACCATATAGCAGTTTTTTAGATTTTGAGGTCGAGTGTGTCGTATGCGATTGCGTTAATTCAGTTTCACGCAATAAAAAATTAAATTTAAAGTATGCGGTTGAAAGTATAAATCCTGATTATAGCTAATGGATAAGTTTATATACGTTGTGACTGTTAGAATTATTACTTTCTACGCAACATTATACACTTGCATAGTTTTTATTCAAGTTAAAAGCTTAATTTATTATTTAGACACTAGCAAAATTTGAAAAAGTAGCAAACACATTTTGGTGGAAGTTGGGAAACGGCTGTTAAATCAGACAAAAAGTATTTTTTTCTATATATTTCTAAAAAGTTTTAGTAGGTATGTAAATATTTAATTAATTATAAATTGTTGACTATAGGTCTGTTTGGTACCACAGTCCTAGTGCTACACTAACTACACTACTACAAATTGATTGGTGTAAAAAGTGGGTTGGTAATTGTACCACCAATCAATTTGTAGTAGTGTAGTTAGTATAGCACTAGGACTGTGGTACCAAACAGACCTTATATATATGGTTTTCTTTTAAACTGGGCTACACAACCCCAAATAAGAGCAAGGATATAAATCAAAAATTGGGTAATATTAATTATCTGTTATACATGCACTCGTTCACTCGAGTTTAAAGTTACAGCGATACGGGTATATGCAAGCATTTATTTAGTTCTTGTTCACAACCAATCTGTTCACCTGTTTGGTCAAACCAAGGTCAAACTAAACATAGTTCAAGCTAAGATGTCTGTCTACATTCAAATTCTTAAACGTCCTTGGCTTACCTAAGTAAGTAAATACATGGAGAACTAACAAGCTTGAGCTGAATTAGAGCGGCCAAACTACTACATGTATACAGAATAAATGTTAAAGTTAAGGCAAAGGTGCCTTCAAATAAAGCAACAATTTTCACCCTGTGAGACCAAATTCCGAACTATTACTTATTTATTATTATCATCTGTAAGCTTAAATTTTTTAAAACAGAAGTACGCATCTCTCTCTGAAAATGTTAAAAAGTTTTTTATACATATTTTTTATTTAACCTAGAAAAAATAAATTCTCTACTTGTTGTAACAAGATGCAGTTCTATAATAATATATAAATATAATAAACGAATAATTATAGTATTTATAACATTTATACTTTATTCAAAATTTTAAATCATTCAAAATATTATTAGAATTTATGTTTTATTTTTTTCTACAGGTTACACCTTTATTACTTCAAGTAAACATTTCAAACAACAAATAAAGTAAACTTTGACAAAAAAACCTAAGTTTTAAAAGAAATTGTGTATTATTATTTAATAGGAGTCTTGTAATATTGAAAGTAATAGCTCTGTACATTATTAAACCTGCAATTACGAATTACTTTTATAATTTGTCAGGCTTTAAAAATAGTTTTCGATATAATGGAATAAAATTGGATCAATCACGAATGTATTGTTACAGTATGCGGTTTACTTTTTTAAAATGATGGGTTTCTGGCCAATCAAAACAAAACACAAAATTTTGCTGTTCCTTTACAACTGCTATTTTTGGTTAGCCATGTCAATTGCATTTATGTTCGTGGTAACCATGTTCATGGAAATTCCGAACGCATATCATCATGGTTTGAAGATGTTAGCAAATTGTGTATCTATCAGTTGCCAGGTTCGTTTTAGTGTGTTACAAATTTAGATTTGTTGTTTACCCAAAATGAAATATCTATTTCAACAAGTGGAAGTAACAGAGAAAAATATTTTCGAAAATGATACAGCCGATATAAAAAGTTTGTTCGGGGAGTACGTAGACTTCAATTACATCATCAGCAAAGTTGCGTTGTATTGCGTCCTGGCTTGCCTTGCTATCTACATCACTATTCCTATTATAATCGAATCGTGCGGTTTTAGAGATCCCAATGATCCTCCAGCTTTACCTTTCGAAATATGGCTACCATTTGATAAATCCGAATACTACAAAACTGCATTTGCTTGGTGCGCTATTCAAGGGTTACCGATTGCATTTATTTTAATTTTGACCAGCTGTGTGTATATTAGTTTGATGATTTTTGCAACAAGCCAATTGCGAATTTTAAAATACGAAATAACACAAGGATTTGAAACAAAAAATTTTAACGATCACGAAATATATCGCAATTAGCGTAACGCTGTTATTTATCACAACAAAATTTTGAAGTAAAAAAGATGAAGTCTCAAAAAATATGTTATACTAATTTGATCCTTTTAGATTTGTGGGTGATTTTGACAAAATTTTGAAATATTCTATGCTACTGGCTCTTTTAATATTTGGTGTAAATACTGCTATGACAGGTTTTGAAATTGCCACGGTGAGTAGGTAGGTACATACTTTTTCTCGATTCTAGAATCATAGTTTGTATTATTTTGAAGTGTTAGTTTTGGGTAATATCAAACTAAACCTGAGTAATGGGGAGCGAAACATAAAAGTCTTTAGCGATTCGAAAAAATTATGAGTTTGCACACCAATTGGTGTGCTGTGGGATTGTTTTAACACATAGAGTAATTCACCAGAAATTTTTTTTTATGATTTTCCATATAGATCATGGAAAACAGAGCTAAGAAAAAAATGAACTTTTGTAATTAAACGTGCAATGCCTGGAAGAAAACAATGAAAACCTGGCAAAATATCATGTGTTTGTAGTCGTAATTTTGATTTGCATTGTATTGTATTTACTTAGGGGTCGATTGGCTGCAAAAGCCTTTCAGAACTGCGATCAGTATTCATCTTAAGTTCATGATCCTACTAATTAGATATTCAGGAATTCATTTTTTACCTTCTTGGGCGTCAATTGTATCTGTCCCATATGTTTAAGCCTAAGTCGGGCTAAAACAGTTACAGAGGATGTTCTCGGCCATCTCTGTTTTTAATTCGCAAAGTCTGCACCTGTCATTTCCTTCCAGTCTCATATTTTTAAGGTGGTATTTCACCAGGCAATGTCCGGTGAACAGCTTCGTAATGAGTCTAATTGAGGAGGTCGCGTGCATAACCGGTTAAATCCATTCTTGTATAATGTTCAGGGAAAGCAAAAAAACGTTGCTTTTCTAGCCCAAAAGAATAATTGAACAGTTCAAACGTGGAGTTGTTGAAATTATGGCTGCGCATGATATATCTAGAATAATTTTTATAAATTGTCCAAAGGTTTTCACCTAAAAGTAAAAAAACAAATAGATATAACCGGTTTTGCACGAAAAATTTATAAATTCTTTTAAAAAATAAATTTATTCTGCTTTTAAACACAAATTAGTTTAATAAAAGGCTTTACAAAGTACATAAAAAAACAAGAATTTGAAAAAAATACAAATTTTTTTTTATAAATTTAGGAAAAAAATTAGAAAAAAAAAATTAAAAATAATCACAAATGGACTATCATCATCAGGCTCAGCTCGTCTCTCTTCTATCCGTCTCATTATCTGTTCTTCATATTCATCAAACTTGAGATATAACCGATTTTGCCCCAAAACACCAACTTTGATAGGCTTTTTAAGCAAAATGTAATCGATTTTTCTCAAAAATAACTTTAGAATCGTGTAGAGAGCACAAAGTTTATATAGAAAACTTGTTTTACTCTATTTTGGTAAAATATGGATTTAACCGATTTTGTACGCGACCTCCTCAATTTCATTCTTTGTCAAAAGAATAAAAGTCGCATACTTTATAAATTTCTTCACCTATCTTTGTTGTAGTGTATTTTTCCAGGGAGTTGCTTTGCTCTCTGGCTCCCATTTTTAGACCTCCAACTCCCTGTGTGCTTTGGTTAGCCCACAGAATGGTTCGGATCCGGTTGAGAGCGTTCTTGGGTTTAATCTAGATAGTTTATTAGCTATTTTATTACCCTCAATTCCTTCATGACCTGGCACCCAGCGTAGGGCAATTTTGTTGCCCATTGCCAGTTTCTTGAGAGATTGTCGACATTCCCATGCAGACAAGGATTCAAAGCTATTTGATTCGAGTGCTTTTATCATAGCTTGGCTGTCCAACATTATATTAATCCGCTTGCCCTTTAAATACCTTCGAAGGAATTCATGAGCACACAGTTCAATCGCAATTACACTTTTATCAAGATAATAACATAATTAATACCAAATTTGGCCGCTGGTATGCACATGGTAAAACAAGATGTTAGTTTGCTCGCTCTCTTTGCAGATGTAAAAAATTGATTTAGATACAGAAAATGTAATTAATATATTTTTAGGAAAGTTTATCTTTTCCAATAGTAAAAAATATATGTTACCTAATTTGCGCAATGTTGGAACTATTATTCTATTATTGGTTTGCAAATGAAATTTACCTTGAGGTGAGTACCTATATAAATTTTTATTTTTAAAAATTACCTTACGGTTACTCTGATTTTTCTAACAGAATGAAAAACTAGTGGGGGCCATATGGGAAAGCGATTGGTATCAATGTAATTCTAAAGTTAAGAAAAGCTTAGTAATTACAATAATGCGGATGCAGCAACCTCTAAGATTATCTGTGAGAGACTTCTATTTCATGTCTTTGAATACTATGATAATGGTACTTAATTTTATGAATTTTAACCATGTGGTATACTATATAAAAGAGTGTTTTAGATTTTCAGATCAAGTGTGTCGTATGCGGTTACGTTAACTCAGTTTCATGCAATGAAAAATTAAATTAAAAATATGCGGTTGAGAGTATGTAATAGGATAAGTGTCCTGATTAGTTGATATACTTTCTGACTGTTAGAATTACTTTCTACACCGCATTATACTCTTGCATCATTGTTATTAAATTTAAAGAATCAATTAATATTTTGACACTAGGAAAAATTGAAAAAGTAGCAAAACGTATTTTGGTGGAATCTGGGAAGCGGCTGTTAAATCAGACAAGAAGCATTTCTATTGAATAAGCTGTTTTGATTTCGGAAACTTTCCACATATGTTTTGATAAAAGGCTTATATGAATTATCAATCAAGTTTATCAAAACATTCGAAATGACATGAATAGAAATACGTGATCATGTGGCTAAATTAAATTGATTAAAAAGAACAGAAAAGTAAAGATGATTAAAATTCACTAATGTAAAAATCTGTAACATTAAGTTAATTTTAAGCAAACTTCATAAGAAATTTTAAATAAATTGAAGAACACTGCTCGATTGGCATTAATGATATGTTTGTAATTGATGTTAATTATAATTTTTCAGTGAATAAAATAATTTTATCAATGGAGATTTGTTCATTTTAGTTGTGCATTTTCTTTTGATCGTCATGATTTTATTTTTCATTTGGTAAAGTCTGTTAAAATTGTATTAAAATTTCCTTCGTAGTGGACGAAAGCAAACAAATACAATACGCTGAACATTGCAAAATAAGATCTCTTATAATGACGTCAAAATCTATAGTGCGGTGTTGAAGGTGCATATTTTCACCGCATATTTAGTAAAACAAAAAATTAGCCTGTTGGTTACTGGATAAAGCGGGATTACCAGGTAATTACGCACTTCCAACTTTAGAATATAATTTATTTAAGCCACGGGACAAGAAATAATTTCACTTATTAGAAGTGAACAAAGTAAGTTTGTGTTGTTAAGCAATTGACAGCACAATGTATTTATTTTTAAATCAACTTAAAACTATTTAGAAAAATCTCCACAAGTTTAGTGACATTTTAATATAATTCTACGTGAATTTGCTGACCTCCCCATTAGTATAAATGCAAAAGGTTGTCATCGTGTATTTTACGATTATTACTTTAAAGTCAAGTTTTGAAAATAATTAGGATCCAATATAATAATTTGCTATTAGAAAGCTTTTCTTCCTTATTCTTGTTATTTATTAAATGACTCCTTCTGATTGGTTTGTTTATTCACCCTAAAATAATTGCTAAATTCAAAGAAAGTCTACAATCTAAAAAACAAATTTATTAATTTTATTTCTCCTAATCACCCCTATTCTGAACAACTATGGCTATCACGTATGTTTGCATTTTCTATGAGTATTTATTTAGATAATTGTTATTAAGATGTAATTGACAAAATTTACAAGTATTTTGTAAATTTAATAATTTTCTAACGTGTATAACCTGCTGATTCTAGGAGATACTCCTCCAGACTTCAGGTTCGAAAACTAAGAAAGTATTCGACTAATCTTCAATATTGATTAATTAAGCACCTCTTAAATTTGAAATTGTTTTACCTAGAGCATCGTTTCTTAACCTATTTTGTGTCACGATCTTTTAAAGAGCTCAAATCAAACGGCTAGTGACCCCCACAAAAACAGGAATGACGTATTTACCTCCATGACTATCCTTGAATATATCTGGTTTAAAGACGTAGATAAATAATCTAATTTATTCATTTTATTTATCAACTTTACTTTGTTTATCTTTCACGTGCAGTGGACAATAATAAATACATGCAGCTGGCACGTGATTTATGAGGAGGAGCTTCACAGTGTAGATATGGAGCAGGGGCTAATCTAGGCTGTCCTGTATTATTATTGTACAATTATATGCATTTACTAAACTTGCACTGAAAATTGGAAGCACGGACTGTATACACAGTCCGTATACAGTCTGTATACACAGTCCCCCATACGGGGTTGTCTTGACCTTACGAGCATCCAATCATAATACCACAAGTAAGCAGCAAAATAAAATCACGTGCTTATTACGCACTGATCATTGTTTACATCCGCTGCAGCTCTTAAACGAATAAAGTATAGTAAATGTAGATCAACCAAAAAAAAAGTTATGCTGTTACCATAAATAACCACACGTGGATAACCTTTTAAAGTGTAATTAACGTGCCATAACCTTTAACCCATGTAATAAATTGCATTACAAACCATTATTACTTTTATAAATACGAGGGTAGATCAATAAGTGTCCGTGTTTGAATACAGGTAGAGTTTTTCGGGAATCATCGGGAATCAGGAGCACGATTGGCAAAAATATAAAACTCTTTAATTTGGCGAGTGCTGAAGCTTTTGATGCCAACGACGTTTTTGGGTTGGGTCGACGGGTTGGGTCGGATAGAAGCAAGAACTGATGATGAATTGGTGTAAGAGTTTCTCTTCTCTACGATTCGTCAGTAAACCAAATTTTTGGTTTGGTTAGCTTATTTGCAAACACTCGATTAGATATAGCACATTTAATTTTTCTATGAACAGAAACAGCATAAAAATTTATTAGCTAGAAATTTTATATGGTGAAGGAAGGTCGATTAAGAATTTATTTTATTATTGTCACAATCTAAATTATGAAATAAAACAGATGTTAATATTTAGGTCAGAAAGAATTTTAATTAATTAGAATATTTACACGTGACATTGTGCCTTCAAGTGAGCGACAGTGGTGGAGTAAGGCATATGCGATGTACGAGTCTTAAGGTAAGTTTTCTATCCCTGAAAGTAATCATTTTGTGCTAAATATTTTTATAAAAATTTGGGGATATACTTATGACTACTCAGCCTGAGCTGTGTAAAGACGTTCAAACTACTACATGTATACAGAATCTAATCAGTGCGTTCCACTTAAGCCTATAGGCGACCGCGGCGTGGTCATATGGTTCTTGATTGAATTAAAAATTAAACTCGGTTAATTGATTGGACTGACGATTGACCGTGGTCGTTGTGGGGTTTAAGTCGAACGCACCCAATATGCTACATTAATTTAAAGCTAAAGGAGTTAAGGCAAATGTGCATTTAAATATAGTAACAATTTTCATCCTGTGCGGTCGAAATCCGAACTATTTTCATATGTATTTTTTATTTAACCTAGAGAAAATAAATTCTCTACTTATTATTTTGTAACTAGATGTGGTAATATATAAATAAAATAAACCTATAATTGTGGCACTATAACATTTAAACATAATTCAAAATTTTTTTGTTTTATAGATTACACCTTATTACTTCCAGTAAGCATTTCAAACAACAAGTAAAGTAAATTTAGACAAGAACTTCGTACTTCTGAAAAAATCTAAATCATTATTTAATAAGAGAGTATTACTATATTCGAATTAATAGCTACCCATAAATTATTAAATACAGTAATTACGAATTAAGTTTTTGATTAGTCAGCCTTTAATAATAAAGCGAGTTTTCAATAAATCGAATAAAATTGGATCAATCAAATATCTCTATACATTATTAAACCCGCAATTACAAATTACTTTTTTGATATATATATATATATATGGAATAAAACTAGATCAATCATGAGTGTACTGTTAAAGTACGTAGTTAAGTATTTCAAAGTTGTGGGCTTTTGGCCAATCAAAACAAAACACAAAATATTGCTATACCTTTACAACTTCTATTTTGGGTTAGCTATGTCAATTTCAGTTACATTAGTGGTCACCATATTCATGGAAATTCCAAACGCTTTCCATCATGGTTTGAAGATGTTAGGAAACATTATATCTCTCGGTAGTCAGTTTGCTTTTAATGTGCTGCAAATGTGGGTTTGTGCTTTACCTAAAATGAAATACCTACTGAGGCAAGTGCAAGTAACCGAGAAAAATATTTTCAAAACTGGAACAGCCGATATAAAAAGCTTGTACATGGAGTACGTCAAAATAAATTACATCCTGAACAAAGTTGTGATGTATTGCACCCTGGCTTGCCTTACTTTCTACATTATTATTCCTATTATAATCGAATCGGGCGGTTTTAAAGATCCTGATGATCCACCAGCTTTACCTTTTGACTTATGGCTACCATTTGATAAATCCAAGTACTACAAAACTGCATTTGCTTGGTGCGCTATTCAAGGGTTACCGATTGCATTTATTTTAATTTCGACCAGCTGTGTGTATTTTAGTTTGATGATTTTTGCAACAAGCCAATTGCGAATTTTAAAATACGAAATAACGCAAGGAATTGATACAAAAAAATTTAACGATCACGAAATATATCGCAATTTACGTAACGCTGTCATTTATCACAACAAAATTTTGAAGTAAAAAAGATTAAATGTTTAAAAATATGTTATACTCATTTGATTTTTTAGATTTGTGGGTGATTTTGACAAAATTTTGAAATATTCTATGCTACTAGCTCTTTTAATATTTGGTATAAACACTGCTATGACAGGTTTTGAAATTGCCACGGTGAGTAGGTACATACTAGAATCATAGTTTTTAATATTTTAAAGTGTTAGTTTTGGTAATATCAAACTAAACCTGAGTTGGGGAGCAAAATATAAAACCCTCTAGCGTTAAAAAAGTTCAAAACGTTAAAGTGCGAGCTAAATCTATAAATATTGCTTATTTTATTCAAAAAAAATAAAATGAGAGATGTTCTAATAGGTACATAGAGTAATTCACCAGAAAATTTTTTTAGAATTCTTCATGTAGGTTATGGAAAACAGAGCTAAGAAATAAATGAACTTTTGTAATTAAACGTGCAATGCCTGGAAGAAAACAGTGAAAACCTGGCAAAAGATCATGTGTTTGTAGCCGTAATTTTGTTTAAAATAAGATTGTACTGTATTGTATTTACTTAGGGGTCGATTGGCTGCGAAAGCCAATCAGAACTGCGATCAGTATTCATCTTAAGTTTATGATCCTACTAATTAGATATTCAGGAATTCAATTTTGCTAGCAAAACACAGCATGCTCCTGAGAGGTGTGCTTTTTACCTCCTTGGGCGTCAGTTGTATCTGTCTAATATGTATAAGCCTAAGTCGGGCTAAAACAGTTACAGAGGATTAATACCAAATTTGGCCGCTGGTATGCACAGGGTAAAACAAAATGTTAGTTTGCTCCTCTTTATAGATGTAAATAATTGATTTAGATACAGAAAATGTAATTAATAAATTTAATTTATATTTAATTTAATAAAAATTAATAAATTAAACGTACACGTTTGTGGCGTCATACATAATTGATGAATTTTTAGGAAAGTTTATCTTTTCCACTAGTAAAAAATATATGTTACCTAATTTGTGCGTTATTGGAACTATTATTCTATTATTGGTTTGCAAATGAAATTTACCTTGAGGTGAGTACATATATAAATTTTTATTTTTAAAAATTACCTTACGGTTACTCTGATTTTTCTAACAGAATGAAAAACTAGTTGGGGCTATATGGGAAAGCGATTGGTATCAATGTAATTCTAAAGTTAAGAAAAGCTTAGTAATTACAATAATGCGGATGCAGCAACCTCTGAGATTATCTGTGGGAGATTTCTATTTCATGTCTTTGAATACTATGATAATGGTACTATTTTTTGAATATTAACTATGTGGTATACTATATAAGAATGTTTTAGATTTTGAGATCGAGTGTGTCGTATGCGGTTACGTTAACTCAGTTTCATGCAATAAAAAATTAAATTAAAAGTATGCGGTTGAGAGTATGTAATAGGATAAGTGTCCTGATTAGTTCATATACTTTCTGACTATTAGAATTACTTTCTACACGACATTATACTCCTGCACCATTGTTATTAAATTTAAAAAATTAATCAATATTTTGACACTAGGAAAAATTGAAAAAGTAGCAACACGCATTTTAGTGGAATCTGGGAAGCAGCTGTTAAAGTAGTCAATAAACATTTCTATTAAAGAATTTGTTCTCATTTTGGCAACTTTACGTATATATTTAGTTTTAAATCAAGTTAAAACCATTTAAAAATTTCTATAGAAATTCAATGTCATTTTGATATAATTCTTCCTGTAAAGAGCTAAAAACAAACTGTTTGCAACACCCACAAATGCAAGAATGACCTTTTAACATTTTTTGGGTATCTTTAGGCACAAAATAAGAAAACCTATAATTTGATGTAATTTTTATTATAATTCATTATAATGGAAAGGAGAAATATTAAAAATCTAATTTATTATGTTATTTCTTATGTGGGTTTTTCCTTTCAACTTTTTTTTTTAATTATACTGAAATAAATAATTTTAGTCGGATTTGCATTATGTGCGGTGGTTGTTTTGAGTCGCAGTGGGGCTGCAAATGAAACATTGGACAACTTATCCATAACGTGGCAATCACATTACGCCAACTTATGGGTCAGTAATTTAACAGTGAATGTTAAACTAGTGAGCTTTGAGCTAACTAATAATTTATAATTCTTATTCAACTATTTTCTAATAGTTCATTAGGGGGTAATTGTATGGGTAATAAAAGCACCGCAACTCAGATATCCTTTGTAGAATCTGTTGTATGTACAAGATTAAGGGCACCGAATTACTGTAACGTGTAAACTTGCATTGATGAAAATTCCTTTTTAACATAATCCTCAAGTTAAACCGCACTTTATTGTTATGTTTCCAACAAAATAAAAGATTATAGTAACATAATAAAGCTAGAAAAGTTGGTAAAATTCAATATTAAGTCTGAAATTGATTTTGAAAATTTCCAATTGCAGCTTTTCAAGAAAACTTTTCAAACTCCTGGTAATTGTACCGCTGTTATAATAACACGGAAAAACTGAAACAAATGAAAGCAAAAATAAACAAAAAGTTAATTCACAATAATATCCGAACGAGCATCTCGTTATTATCTCCTAAAAATCCGCTACGGTGAGGTTTTGTGTTGTTTTACTCTTGGATCTCTCCAAACAATGTTGTAAATACGAAAAAGTTTTAATCTTCCTAACGATTTAAAAGTTTTATTCGTCATAATAAACGTAGAAAATTAACTACAGCAGCCCAAATTATTCCTTTTTATATTGAAGTTTAGCAACAAAAACTATTCATTTTTTTTGTTTTCGTCCTGAAAATAATAAAATGTGGTTGATATTAAAATTTTATTTATTATTATAATTAGAAATTAAAAATTAGTAACGACCGTGTCGGTTTGGTCCTCCGGTTTTAAGCGCAACTAAAATATTTAAATGCGAAGGTGACGTAAAGTTTAAATGAAGAATTTGATTTTATAATCTAACTTTTGTGTGCACCCTTAAAGTCTAAGGAACATTTTAAAAGCGTTGATTGCACAATGGATCGTTTGCGCTACAAAGCAAGCAATTGACGTTTTAGCAAGTGACTTTTTGGTTTTACTTTTATTATTTTTATTATCAAGCGGACTCTCGAGTGATGCGATTGTCGAAGAAATATACATTTTTAGGACGAAAAGCGGCGTTCTCTTCGGTGTGATTCTTAGTTAACTGCTTCAACTTCTTCCGACCTTTTTTACCTTCTCTTCGGATGTTTGATTTAACGGCTTTATAAAGGTTTATGTAAAAATGAAATCTGTGATATAACTAGTTTACTTCAATTGACGAGTGAGTGTAGATATACCTTCATTTGGGAATATTAGATTACAGACTACCTTTAGAAATAATAAACCTAAAACGTGCTTTGCATTATAAACAAAGTGATGGCTATTAACTGAAAACGGGTTTCATCCTACATCCTTTCTAGGGCATTACATTAGCAGTTTCATCATGCCCTATCCTTACGTTAAAAGCTCTACTCTGCTGATACAGCTTACTTATTCTATTATGAGTAATATTTAATTATAATATCATTGTTTTCAAAGAAAATAATTATTAACTCAATATTGCTCTACGTACATTATGCTAAATTATCCTTTTTATTAAGATGACTCCTACAAAATATAATTTTATATCAATTTTTCTTTTTACCTCATTACAATTTACGAATACAATTTTATTGATCAAAAGTTTGTAAATACATCATGTAAACTTGTCAGGATAATTGTGTGACTAAAATCACGAATCCTTTAGGGTGAGCACTATTTTTGAAATAATTTAACTGAATGACTTGGCCAAACTTTAGGGGCGTATGTTACTCATCACATTAATGATGAAAATTCCTATAATCATTGCCAAGAAAAGATTCTATAAAAAAGTTATAGTCACTTAACTTTCAAGTACTAACACCAAAATTTACAGCATTCATTTAAATTAGACAGTTATTTATTAAGAGTGCTCAAAGTATCCGCATTGGGCAATAAAAAGTAATTGAAAAATTTATTATAGTAGCCTTTGAAATATTAAAAAATGCAACTATCTGTTTATAGTGAACCTGTTAGAATGACATCCGCTTATAATGAACTGTAAATATTTGCCAAAAGAAAAATCTTGCTTGTAACAAGTCAAATTATTACTGAATCAATTTTTATAAAATCTTTCATTAGCTATTCAGTAAATTGATCCACCTTTCCACAAGTGGGCGATGTTATTACATGGGAAACTAATATGGCAAACTTGCCAAATTGGTTTAATTAACTACATAATATTACAGTATACAATGTAATAAGGGAGCTTATTACTGTTTACTATGGCAGCCCTTCCAAAGGCTGGACAACAAAGCGAAATATGCACAAAATTAAAATGTAAGGAATCAAAAACTAAATGTAGCTCTCTTTAAAATTTGAAGTTATTATTTAAGTATTTAAAGTTTTGCAATTATTTTGCACACTTCGGTATGCTTAGATACTAAATTAAAAATAATACTTATTTTTGACGACAGTAAAACTTTTGTCAAAATCGGTTTGATTTTTCATTGATAATTTTATTAATTCATTCATACGCATATCGCAGTAGCTTAATGTTATAATGAATTGAATTGTGGCCTAGTAAAATAATAATTTTATATTGAATTATCCACTGAATTACGTTGACATGAATAATTAAAAATTATTTAGAGATATAGCACAGCCAAATTGTTACTAATTTTAAATAAAAAGTAATCAAAACGCTCCATTTTGCTACGTTGATCGTCTGGACAGATCGAAACCTAAACGCGCCCTAGGTACAGTCCCTCAGAAGGAAATAATGCACATTCTTGCCCCCTCTTCAGATAAAAATTCTTAATTTAGTTTTAATAAATTTGAATTTTTATACAATATTTATTATTTTTATTTAATTTAATCAAAATAGAAAGGCAACGTTCAGGTTTTGTTAATGCAAAAGAAAAGTAAGGATGATTAAGATAACCAAAGTATTTAATTGAATAAGTTAAGTCATGTGATAGTTACAAAATAAGTCAAAAAAAGTAATTCACGAAAAAGAGTATGAAAAATGGTGTAGTATAAATAAAAAGCAAGAAAGGACAGAAAAATAAAAATATTAAGGAAGCAGGCAAAAAGTGTCATAGAGATTGACGGTTTTGTTGAAAAAATAGTTAATAAAAGAAAGTGAAAACAAAAATTTTAGTTCTTTTTTGACTCTCAAAAAGAGAAAGTTTAGTTCAATTTTGGCCTCGTAAGAAGCAGTTCCAGTTTGACTTTGTAAGTGGAAAATTTTAGGTCTCCAGTGGCCTTGCAAGAGGAATTAAAGCTTAAAAACTGAAAAAGGTAACAAAATTAAAACCAATAAAATAAAATTAAAGTGATAATGATAAGCAAATAAGGTAATAAATTAATAAAAATCTAAATTTTAATAAATAATTACATAAATTTTTATAAAAATGATGATTATGTAAAAATTCTGAAGTTAATGAAATTTTGACAGGTTGTTTGGGGGTCTTCTAGATTGTCTATCTTAAATTTTTAATTTTGAAGACCATGTGCTAACTTAAAGGGGTGGCAGAAACCTCAAAATATTTGGACTTTTTTAGTTTCTTGCTTATATCTCATAAACTAATGCCCGTATCCCACGGTCATAATTTCCATCAATATTTTGATGACAATGTTGATAGATTTGACGTCATTAAATATGTTTTGATCAAAATTTATAGCTAAGTCCCACGATCAAAATTTTCATCAAAATTTTGATAAAAAAGCAGTCTGCTGTGAATGACAGATTATCAAAAGTGAGGTTAAAAGTGTGAGTGTTGAAAATGACATCGTTAGAAAACGAACACAAACGAAGCACATCAACCAATCAAAACCATTTTTCCATCAAAATTATAGAAACGGTCGTATTCCATCAACATAATGATGTGACGTCATTAAAATAGAAGCATCGTTTGACTGATTATAAATTTTTATCAAAATGACCTGTTCCACGGTCATTACGGTTTTGATAAAAATTATCATCAAAATATTGATGGAAATTATGACCGTGGGACACGGGCATAAAGATATTTTGGGTACCATAGTTCGTTACAAAGTTGTAGCGCTCTTTGCTATAATTTGGTTGATAAAACAAATTTTTAAACTTAATATTAACCGAGATACAGCCGATCACATTTAGACAAAATTTCTCAAAATGTAAAATGATGCCCGAAAAACAAAAGTGTTGCTTCTATAACTATTTATTACCTTCATTTCCATGTTAATTATGTTAATCACTCATCAATATAAACATCTTGAAACATCTATGATCACTCTCACTCCATCGCTTCCTTTCTCATTCCTGCAAACGTGGAGATGCCCCATTTCAATGTAAGAAATGCCAATTAATCTGACCCATCTTTATGTTTGGAGGAGAGGAAGGAGTGGGGAGAAGGTGGTCATAGATGTTCCATGATATTCGTATTAATGAGTGATTAACATAATTAACATGGAAAATAATGGTATTAAATAGTTATAGGGGCAAAACCTTCGCTTTTTGTCTTATTTTTACATTTTAAGAAACTTTGGCTAACTTTGATTGGCTAATCTCGGTTTATATTAAATCTAAAAATTCGCTTTACTAATCAAATTTTATAAAATTTACTGCTTTATAACTTTGTAATGAACTATAGTACCTAAAATATTCTCAGTTTACGAGATATAAGCAAAAACCTGAAAAAAAATCAAAAATTTTGAGGTTTTTGAGCCCCCTTAAGTTAGAACATTGTCCTCAAAGTCAAAAATTTAGAATAAATATCCTAGAGTACCCCTAAAGAACCTGTCAAAATTTGAAATATTTTCCAATTAAAAAGGGGATTACAACCCTTTAAAAAAAAGAAAACATTAGCGTAAGGTTTCGAAAGGTAAACTTTTTACTTTTAAAAATCTCAACTTATAGTTATTATTATTATCTTACTAGGTAAAAAACCCGTCCACGGACGGGTATCTAGCCGGTAGATTTCTATTTTAGCGGTTTTTAACGGTTTCAATGTTAAAAAAATGTTATTTCTTAACACCATAACCTAAGCTCGACCGGTGGATTTCGTTTAACGGGCTTCATTAAAAAAAGTTTTTTTTCCAATACTGATCATTTTAATTGTTTGCGTTTAAAAATGATAAAAGGTAAATATTTTTTCTGAATGTACCTACTATATTATAAAGTTTGACTAATTAGATTGTCGGACAAATTAATACGTCTGAAAAGCTCAACCATGGACAGACATCTCGCCAAGGTTGAAAACTCAATTAGTGTGCAACTCGATCCCAGAGGAGGTGATTTTATGTTGATTTTGCCAACAAATCCTACGAATCAGTTTGAGTCAAAAACATAAAAAATGATACCTTGGAGCAGCATGAGGAAGAGCAGCGTACTGGATTTTTATTATTGTAATATTATTATACTAACAAAAAATAATCATTAATAAAGCAGAGTAGATTCAACGTACGAAGTTAGTTAGATCTTCAAGGACATACATCTGTCCATTAAACGTAGAAGGAGAACGTGCCAGTGCCGTCGTGATTTAATTTACTTCTGAACTTATAAACACTTTGAATTTACAACCTTCAAATACAAAGATGGATCCAACCGGGCAAATGTTTGTATTTGTACATTATTGCCGCTGATCCAACTTAAATTGTAGGAACTCGACCAACTTATGTTTCTTCAAGTTCAACACAGAGTACCACAAAAGTTTTATTAAAAAAATCGTAAACTTGTTTTAAGCTGATAAACTTTTTTGGTTGGTAATAAATAAACGAGACAAACAGAATCTCCAGAAAATTATTCTATTGGAAATCTAGTACGTAGTTGTTAATGCGGTTGTTTGGCTTTCAACATTACTGAGGTGGAACGCAACCCGTGTAACCCGTAGTTGTTTGGCTTTCCGCTTTATTCAGAAAAGTTATCAGACTTGAGAGTTAGGAAAATTTTGGCTTCTCCAGGGTAGCCGTACTACAACTTAAAATTAACAATTTCAGAAATGCTTTGTACTTTAAGCACAAGGTACGTACACTATTTTTCTACACAAAAAGTGAACAAAATTACGAAATTAGTGACATTTTTAAGATAAAAAATTTTTTTTATTATTACCCACACAAATCCAATAGCTCAAATTTCATGCTTTATGATTGACATAAACACAATGAATAATTATTATTTAATGTGACGTTTTGCTTGATAGTCGGTCTATTTGAACTATCTATCAGTAAACTGACTCTTTATACTTTGTATTTGAATTAAATAGTTAATAAAAGTAGTGTTCTTGCATTTAATATGTGATATTTCGAAGTATATGAGTTCAAAAAAGTGACAGCTCGAGTGACAGTTTTCATTATTGACCAAGGTTAATAATGAAAACTGTCACTCCAGTTGTCACTTTTTCAAGTAACTCGTACCTTGAAATTTCACTTATAAATACAATACGAAACATTTTTATTTAGGTAGGTACTTAATGTAGTTTAAATAGAAAACATAGCATATTAATAATAATAGTTATTATTTATTTACACTAATATTTAATAGTATACAATGGGTCGAGTCAAATTTAATACCGCAACTGGACTTCTTTTTTCTGACGACTAAAATAAATAAAATCTGAAGGGGTTTAGAATGACTTTAAATCTTCAGGGATTTAACTTAAAATATAAAAATTATCTAACCTATGCTAGTTGTATTTGTTGCAGTCTAAATTTCAAAAGTTTAAAACTAAAGCTTTTTAATCTTTTGCGTGATATTTTAGCCTCGGCTTGGCCTCGTGCAAATAAATTTCACATTAAATAATAATGATTTTTGCTTTTTCAAAAACAAATGTTACAATACCTCCATTTAATTTTACACAATTATCGAAGTTAGAATTAATAATTTCGTTTATTTCATTTAGTAGCTACTTTTAAGGAAAACTTTATTAAAGGGCAGTGATGATTAATTAACCGATTGTACCTCACAAGTCAATTATAACATTTTATTTTAACCCAAGGATTATTTCGTTGATAAACTCCTTTCTAAGTTTATATTTCCATTAAATAATTTTTGAGCAAAAATTTCTTTTATTATTGTGGCGATTCTAATAAAATTAGTAACAAATATTGTAAAAGTTCTACACAACGTAAAAGCAGTAGCCCTGATATCTTAGTTTTTTTTATTCGCTTTTACATTTCAAAGTTTATGTGGATAATCAGAAAACTTGTCATTATTAAAAACTACACCAATTTCAGTTGCAATTCAGAAAGCGTCAAGTGTAATTTAAATGATCTGTTACTGCGATAATTACAGATAAGCAGTAAAGCAGAACTAGTCAAAATGGCAACTGTAAAGCTGAAAATACTAGCTATAATCTAAATTACACTTGACGTTTTCTGAATTACAGCTAGAAATGGAAGTAGAAGTTTGGACGAGAGAAAGCCATATTTTTTTTTTCTTTAAGAATTGGAACACTCCGGCAAGTGTAAAATGGCACAGGTTGTATCAACCACAAAATCTGCAGATGGAAAATTTACCGGAATAAAATTCAAGTTCATTGGATTAAAAAGTTTGGCACTCTTTAATATTAAAACTTGTTATGCGATCGATAAAACTACTTAATTAAATTTTTAAATTTAAAGTACGGGTATACTAACTTGAAGAGACTGCAGTAAAAGAGTGTACTACAGTGATGGATCGTAAAAGTTAAAAATGAAACGATATAGATGCACGTGTTGGTTAGGTATATGATAAACCCATATGTGCAAAATGCATGAATAAATAAGAATAATGCATTAAGAGTAAATGATGTACATCAGTTACATATAATTTATGAATTCCAAAAAAAAAGTTACGAGATTTTGCATATTTTACAACTGCGTTTGTGCTACTCATACATAATAGTTGCTCTTCCTGATTGCCACGCACGTTTTATCCTTAATGATGAAAAGCAAATAGATACAACTTTATTTCATTAACATTACCGAGGCTGAACTTTAACGTTTTTAATAAAATAAAAGATAAAAATATATTGGGCAAACTCATCGAATGTAGTGCAAAGAATTGTTATTGGAAGTTGTACATCAGCTCGAAGCAGGTGTTAGCTGCGGTTAAAGTGGAATTGCACGGAACCAAGTGAATACATAGTAGGAAACTCCGATAAATATAAAGTTTGGGAAGACAATTCAGTCATTTGAAGAGATAAAAAACGCTGGAAAATATTTTAAAAGAAAAAGTAACATTCATTCACTTTAAATTAGATTGTCACATAATTCACAAAACGATTTATCTTTTCGCAACATTGTATTTCGTTGGTCTGTTATGCGAGTCTAAAATATTTCCAAAATGGTTTTGCTTTTACCAAGTTTAAATGAAAAGGTAAGATAATGTTTTTTATGAAAAAAATAACGTGTCTGAAGAATTGCTTAATTAAGCAGAAACGCGTTGTTCAAAGGGGAAAATTTTCGTGTGTAATAAGTTTTAATATAAATTTTACAATTTTGTTCTCTTTATTAATTTTATTTTTATAAAATTTTAAACGGAGATGTTCAAAGGGGCTTGCTTTTAAAATGAGCCTCGCTACGTTAAAAATGGAAATATTAATCTCTCGTTAAAAGAAAATGACAAAAGTTTTAAAATATTATTTAGGTGAAAGTATAGAAAAGCTAAAGTGAAAACTACAAAAGAAAAACGGCGACGTATCAACGTATTATATGCGTAATGATCTTAATTAAGAAGGATAAAGGATTTTAATTAAATATTTAAATAGATTCAAATTCAAAGAGAAGTTATGGCTTTGATACAATGTTTCCTTATTAAATTTTAAACCGCTTTGTTTACTAAGTTTTAAACTAAAAGAGAACTTTTGCAATTATAGCATCAACTGTGAAAATCTGAGTGGCTTTCATAGATATCTTTTAATGAGAGCTTTAGTGCACCAACTCGTTCGTTGCATTTAACTTTCGCTTTAACCTAATAATAATTATTATTATTGTTAAACCTTTAGCCAATAATTACTGTACTCTTCAAAGATTAATATTTAACTATTGTCTCTTTTTGTCATTCCAATTTTTAGCCAAGATCATTAATAAATCTAGCGACAAATGAAATATTACTTTCTACTCTATGACCAAATATGGAAAGTGTATCACCAATTTCAATAGAATCGAATAAAAATTAATTTCAAGAAAAAGTCATTTTTGTAACGTTTAACCCCTTTGTAAAATTTTGGATATTGGATTTTAGCGTTAGACCAGAATTAAGTTACAGGAGTAAGTAACTACTGTAAGTGTACGAGTAAGTGAGTCAAAGACAAATTTTAAGTTTGTGACAGTGTTTAGCATACATAATTAATTTGGATAAACAAAGAAGCTTAGCACTCTAAAAATAAAATAAAGTAAAGTTACCAGTTGTGAGTTCACGTTGTTTACTTCACTTCTAGGTACTCAATTAGTCACCCCTTGACCATAAATTTGTATGTAAGATTTCATATGAAGCCTATAGAGTGAAGCTAAGAATAGTCTATCTACTTCATTAGTCACAGAACTAATTTGGGTTGTAGGTTTGTATTAGGGTCCCTAAAATACAAATTTTACGATTGAAACCTCGATGAATTCTGAATAAGGAAATATTAAATAAGAGAATTAACTATGACAGAAAGCCTTAAATCTACCAGTTTTTTCAAAAATCGATTTTAAAAAAGCTCGATTTTCATAGCAGTTTTCAAGTTCAGTCGCTTGAGATTGGTGAATTAATGCATTCTATTGTCGGTCCGTGTGAATTGAATAAGTCTTAGCTTTGCGCAGAACAGCAATAACTAGGGTCACAGCTGAGGCGTTTACTCAATGCCTCGGCACTGACCTAGATCAGTTATTAAGTTAAGATGGTGCGGGCTTGTATGTTAGAAAACTTTTTTCTCTCGTCCAATCCCACTGCTTGCTTTCTTTTTTGCGACAGTGTCGCCTCTTTGTCCTTCCTACGGCTCCTTTTGGACCTCACGACGCTACCTTCTTGGGGGTTACTGTTGCTTCGGCCATCTCGAACTGCGGAAAACTCACAAATTAAACATCAAAGGTTGATTGTCTCCTTGCGCAGGTCAACACACTACTTTGAAGTGCTACAAGGCTCTACGCTCGCTAAAGTATTTTATACCCTTAACCATACCCGCGATGTTTTCAGATGTTGAAAGAGGTAATGGAGGCTTTGCCTCCAAACAAACTCAGTTCACAAAGTGATGCTATGCTATGCGGCGGGCGATAACCTGAGCGACACTTGCATTGGGATGCTTTAACAGTGCACTTCGAGCGAAAATCATGGTTTTCAATAGTAAATGTGCAGGAAAAATGGCTTAAAGCGCTCGAGCGCAGCGAGAAGTGCTTTAAGTCAATTTTTCCTTGCACAACCACCGTTTTTTTAGAATCCACGCTAACGAGTCTTACCCCTCAAAGATCCACCTTTTCCCTTAATCCACAGGCCTAGGAGTATTTTTATAATTATTAGTGTTTTCATCAAAATGGCCCAAAGCGCCCGAAGGGTGCTGAAGATGCCGAGGGTCAATTTTGATGAAAACCATCATGGCACGAAGAGAATCCATGCGAAAAAGTAATAATCGTTCGTTAAATTTAAGCAACCTTTTTCTGAAGTAATTTTGGTCCTAAAAAGGAAAACGTATTCGTACCATAGCGTACGAGTTACTGACAAATTTGTCAACATCTACACTCTTATGTATAGAAGCACACGTACCGATAATAGAATGCCTTGATACACCGCAATCACGAGCGATTTACCTTTAAATTTGCAGTAAAAATTGAGCTTTTTTGAATTCGATTTTTGAAAAAACAGGTGCATTTAAGGCATTTTGTCATAGTTAATTCTTTAATTTAAAATATACTCTTTCAGAATACATCGAGGTTTCATTAGTAAAATTTGTATTTTAGGGTCCCTAATACAAACCTTTCCCCCTAATTTGATATCCTGAGCCATTATGAAAATCTTAATAATTGTTGGATAAAGTCAATGTATTATTACTATTATATTTAGCATATTATTTTGGTAAATCAATAACCACCAAATTAAGGTTCTTTATTTATTATCTGCGTGTATATAAATTTATCTGTCTGTCTGTTAGTAACGCAAGAAGTTATGAACGACTACATGTATTTATAACCATTAATACAAAAAGATATCGTTTATAATATAATACAAATCGATCACTTAAATTTATGTTTATAAAACTAATTTCTTCTATTTTTAGAAAAGTAAACAATTATTTTCTTACTTAAGTTTCGATTTTGTCATCGATTCTGTAAAATAAACATAATGATAAAAAATAAAAGATTTCTTTCCAACATACGAATTGTATACAATAAACATAACGACACCCAACCCAGGAGTTCCTCAATTTTTTTCAATTTTTTTTATTTCAAATATGTTATTTTTAACTTAAAAAAAATCTTTGTGTGAAAATTAATAAAATCAAAATTTTGGTTTAGTATTTATGTTATAGGCAGTAGAGATAATAATGGAAAACTCTACAATTACAAACACTCGAAAAAAATTAATTAAAATGCCAGCCTGAGGCGAACTGTCAATTTAGTAGTTCAACTTTCAGCATAAATTTTTTTTTAATTCATTATGTGATGTAGTGTAAAAAAAACTCTTTTTAGTTTAAATGTAGATATGGCTAAACAGTTATTTAAAAAACAACTGCCTAACAATGTTTGCGTATTTAGTAGTATTATTAAATTTTTATTAAAATTCGAAGTTAAAGTGAATTGTTTTAGTAATATTCCAGACCTGTAGAATGCTACAAAGTGTTAGCGATGTTATTTTATTTGGTTTGATGATGATACCTTTAGGTTAAAGCTAAAATCGCGATAATTTTACAATATGGTTTTGTGGTTTCTGACTCTACATGTTACACCTACACGAAGATATTATATTATTACTAAAATTCTCAATTAATTATAAAATTTTGATTGGCTATATTAGTACAATTAAATACTTTGAACTTGTATCCACAACATGACCTAATTGCTTTATGCTTCCTCTAGGAATTATATTCAGAGAAGTTGGATGAGAAGTTGGATAATCTAATGATTGAGTGTTATTTCTAACACCAATTACGAATTTACTGCTTCTGTTTTACTAATATTTTAATGAAAGTTGATTAAAATTATAGAAATTTAAATTGAGTTGATTAGTAGAAATTAAGTTACATTGTTCCAGCTTTGTGTTCTTTCACGTCAAATACTTCAGTGTTTTTCATAATAAACTAAGAAGTTTGAAATTTCCATAAAATCATCATAACTTACAAAAATAAACTTTTATTGTACTAAATTATAGGGAAAGCTGATCAAAATACGTTTGTATTTTGGACTGAAGGTAGAAAAAAAAACATACGTTAACTTGGAAGTTTTTGTTTAAAATTCAAAAAAAATTTTATATTTTGTTTTTTTTTTCTTTCTTGTGTTTTTCTACTTTTAATCCAAAATGCAAATGTCTTGTGCAAATCCCTGATTACAGATTTACTTCTACTATCTGTGACAGTCATCATAACATATAGTCGTTGTCATGCAACTTTTTTGTTACGTCATCACTCATCATACACGTGATCTTACATCAGCACTGTCATTGGATATTTAAGCTAAACAGTCTCTATGATTGGTTAGATTAGAATTGTATAACACCAAACAGTAAAGAAAATAAAACACATATTATATTAAATATTCATGAACTAAAAGGGAACTAATCAAACTGAATTTGGAATCCGATTGCAATATTCACAATGTGGAAGTTAAACTCAAACAAGTACCTACGTAAATAATTATCTCCAAATGCTTTAATTGTAAAAAAAATAATTCAATTTATTATAGAATTTCCTTTGTTCATAACAAAGTGTGCCATGAGTACTCATCACATTGTAGAAAATTTTATACAATTTACATTGTATTTTATACAATTTACATTGTATAAAATGGAAGTAGGTACATATTCAAATAAATTCTGCAGTGCTGATCTGATAAATTTAACGTGTTTTCTGTGGTTTAGGGTAATTTCAATTTAGAAGCAATAAAAAATCACAGACTAGTAATGGAACGCGTTAAGCTTTCTTCGGGTTCTAGTAACCTAAGATTTATGATCTTTATCCACATTTAACAGAAATCGAATAATTGAATAGCTACTACGTTTTGTTAATTTGAGAGAACAAGTTTGCTTTACCGCTTTACTTTCGCAAAGGATTGTTGAAAACCGCAAAAATAGAGAAACACTCCGTTAAATGTAGTGGTGAACCGAACTTATTTGTTTAACAGTCGGGTAAGATGTATTTACAATTTTGTTTGCACATTGAGATTAAAAGTATTTTGACTCAACTCGGAAGGTACGTCACGAGAAGAGGATGCGAGATAAATTGTGAAAAAAATTATATCCAAGACAAAGAAAGGTAAGTTATAACTTATGAATAAAATTTTTATGAAGCAATTGGAACTGAATTTATTTGTCAAATTTACAACTTTTTGCAGCGACATTATGTTCTGTATATTCAGTAAAACACCAACATTAGAACGTTGTTCAAAACGCGATATAATATTAAGATTGTATAAAAATTTGCAAACGAAAATGAAGCTAATTTGACACTCGGATGTGATAAACTCAAAACCAGTTGAGACAAAATAATGTGTTCTTTTCTTGTAACTTATGGGTTTTTGATTTTAATGTTTTTCAAGCATTTGCAAGAAATATCGATCAGAAAGCTTGGGTTAGTTATTGACACAGTCAAATTATTATATTGCTTGATTTTAAATGTTGTAATCGTTTTATAGTTTGTTTTGCACCATCCGATATGTGCTAGTTTGAGCAAAAATATTATTGGTAAGCGGTTACTAAAACGTTCTGCGGTTTAATAGGAGATAAAAAATCCAAATTGGTTAAAATGAGTGAGTTCGTATTTTAGATAAAATAATCTATTCTGAAAAGAATTCCTTATTCTTAAACGTCATAGTGAGAAAACATTTTTCAAATAACGATTTGAGCAACGACGCGTATTCAACCCCTGGAGATTTAGTAAGCTGATTTCTTGTGAATGTATAAAATATACTCGGCATGGCTTAAGAAAAGGTAAAGTACGATACTTCACCAGAATTGCTTATTGTCATATTGTCTGTGGTTTACTTCTTCAATTGCTCGCGTAAAATCCTTAAACAGGTTTATTGAAAGCTAACAAAAAAATTTTGTTGCAAAAATCTCCAATATTGAATAATATAAAAAAGAACGAACGTATTTTAGAAATGTCACTGTTCGTTTATAAAATTAATACATTTCCTCGAGCGCTTATCCCGGATAATCAAGTAAGGGCTGATTCGGAATCACTTCGAAAAACCTTGTAGTAGCACATACAACATATTTTAAGAACTTAAGAATTTTAATCATTCTTCAAGATATTTTTAATATTTACAAAACTGCAATAAAATCAGAACTATTTGGAATATTTGAACTATAATCCATCTTGCTCCCTATTCTCATATTCAAAAGTATGAGAGAAATAAACCATTTAGAAGGGTGAATCATCTTACAGCTACATTTAGAATTTCAATCTTACTTCTCATATCACAGTTGCTTGAAGCTGAATAGACTGAATTTTAATCTTAAACGTTATAAACGTTGGATTTCTTTTAGATTTTTTGTATTTTGCAATCTGTCTATCTTGGAGACAACTTTATTCAATGTTTGATCGCGTCTATTAACATTTCTTCATTTAACAACAGGTTTTAGTTAATAATTCATACGAAGTTTTGTAGAACGGTAACAGAGGCACAACATTACTACCCTTAGATTGAATATTGAACACTTCATAATACACAAGGAAAAGTATGAAGTCCTATAAATCAAGCACGTACTAGTCGTATACGAAATGAGAAGAGAAATGGTGCTACTTCGAAATACTACAAAAGCTCTAAAAAGGGTAAAATTACGAAAACTAACGCACTAAATCAAATTCGGCAAAAACATCAAAATCGCAAAAATTATTTTATTAAAAAGGATTCTGGAAAGAGAATTGTGTTTCAAACTAATACAAATTTGTTAATAAAAACAATACGCGAATGTTATTATATTTTGTTGGATAAATCAAACGATCGATTTTAAGTAAATAAAATAACGTAAAACTCTGTTAAATAATTTAATTTGTTTGCATTTGTTGAAAACATTAATAATAGAAAACTTTTTGTGTTCATTTTTATTTTATTGCATGTGAGTAAATTAAAGCCACTGCAATTTCAACTGCTGGTTGTAGAAATTTTGCAATAAAACCACGTTTTTTTATAATAAAACAAAAATATACAGCTAACTCAAATATTTGGTTAAATTGAAATAACACAGGTAGGTACTATAAATAATTTTATGAATAGAAACAGTTGATGAGTTTCCACAGATTTTGAAAATTGCGAATTATACAAATATAATTTATAACATCAACAAATACTCTTCGAATTAAAAGTTGGCAACACTTTGTAATCGCTTCTTGAAACATTGCACTTTCCAGGCTAGATTGTATCTGACAAATTACAAGTTCCGCTATGCCAACAACACGTCTCTCAGGGAAGATTAATTAAATAGATATAGAAGTTTCCAAGCTGAAACTACTATAAGACTATAACAAATGCATTTTTGATAATCATCAGCTGAAACAAGAGTCAGAGAATAGTTTAAAGAATGTCACACTTTTAGCGATTAGTGCAGTGATATTTTTAGTAAAATTTCAGGCAGTTAACTGAAA
Organism: Rhagonycha fulva; assembly: GCA_905340355.1. Lineage (NCBI taxonomy): Eukaryota > Metazoa > Arthropoda > Insecta > Coleoptera > Cantharidae > Rhagonycha > Rhagonycha fulva. The sequence continues at coordinate 47,553,150 of HG996556.1, forward strand.
AATTAATATTCCATTTTTACTTATTACCCGCTTGCTAGCCTACAACAAAACTACAAATTTTTGTTTAGAGTACACGCAAAAAAAAAGATGTAGTTACATTTACATTTTTCGTGTAGTAAAATAATTGTAGTGACAGGAACAACATTTGTAGTAAAATTAAACGCACCTCTCATGCTGTTTATACTACATCAGCTGGAAAATGCACTTACGCATTGTTGTAAGATGAATGTAGTTAACTTTACAATTTTTATGTACTTCTAACTCTATAGAGTCTTCTTCTTCTTCTACTTTTGGCTAGGGTCAACCCTGTTTGCCTTAAACAGCCACTGCGTTGTTTCCTTGGCATCCTTGAGCATATAAATTGCTTAACGTCTGAGAGGTAGTGTGCTAGACTTGTCTCCAGACGAGCCTGTAACCCTGGTTTTTATGTTAATGATGGCAATTCATTAACCCAGGAGGACCACCGGCTTAACGTGCCTTCCGAAGCACGGAGACCAGTCATAAGAAAGTTGCCCTTCTCCGGATTTGAACCCGGTACCTTGTATTAGCAGTTGATCGCGTTACTTGCAAGGCAAATGACCGTCTCTCTCTCTAACACTCTATAGAGTGTTGTTGCTTATCACTCAAAATAATTGATTTTGGTGTAACAATAAGATAAGTAAAAAGTACACTGGATTGTAGTAATTAAAATTTACCTCGTGTAATTATGTAACAAAATATTGCAACTCTAATGTTTTGCAATCCTTCAGTTTCCGTAATTAAGTTATGCTTTGACGAATATGCAGAATCTTTTATTCGTTCTTAATTTATGTTTGAACAGCACCTTAAGGTACAGTGTACACGAGGACAATATTATTATTAGTTTTGAAATGAATCGTGAAGTGAAAAGAATTATGGATGACTTTTTATTATTTAAAGGTAAGTACTCAATTTTTTAATGTTCAAAATTAAAAATCGGCAGTATAACAACGATTTTTGAGTTGCGGGCTACCTAAGCGCTCCCCGAAGATATTAATTTTACGAATGAAATCTCAACGTAATGTGAAGTTATAATTTAGCAATTTAGGTAAGGGCAAATGTTATGTATCGATTAGTTTGGTCAGAAATTGATTTTAAACTTGTCGATTTCCAGCGAATATCGACTTTGTCCTTATAGAAATATTTCTTTGTAAAATTTCGGTTCAAAAAAACACGTGGAGATTAAAAATGTTTAACAATGTAAAGTTTAAAGGTGTAATTCTAAAAATTGCAGGCAGGCTACCGGATTAAAATCTTATTCATTCTTATTGTCACATAAGCACATTTTTTTGAATCGTAAATATTTGTTAAACTACAATATAAATTTTTTTAATTATATTTTAATTGTTATTAATTAATAATAAATGAACTCGTTTTAACTAAATATCAAAAATTAAACAAATACCTATAGGTACTATTGGGATTGGTCTAGTGATGCATTAGTAATGATAGATGAAAATTTAGTTCTAAAGATTGAAATTGTAAATTTTGAATAATCCACATAAAAATAATTTGCAATGCAGTTTTCATGACCGCTACTATATAATTATAGACAATACGATGCTATCAACAGCATTACGTAATTAACAATTCAAAATAATATTCAAAAATGTTGTGATACCACCCCGTGTTCACCTTTTCTTATAGTATTCAGGTAAAATAATATAAATTGTAAAGAATGTTTTAAAAGCTTTTATTCTTAAAACTATTATACATATAAACGTAAAAAAAATTTTTACAGAGTGACAGTAAGCAATTAAATTTTAAGAAGTTCTTCTTTAAATACTTGCTACCATAAAATAGTAGATAATTAATAAAATTTGAATTACATATTTTCAAAATTTCAATAGATCGTTGCTTTGAAATGAAGATCACAACTTTTATTGATGCGCGCGCATTAAGATTTTTGTTGCAGGATTTTGTTGCTAGACGGTAGAAGCAAGTTTATTTTTTCAGTTACCACTAGAGGGTGACTAGAAGGTCAACATGGTAATACCAACCTGAGGTTGTAAATCTATACCTAGTTGAACTAAACAAACTTAAGAAATGTGAACCAGTTACTTCTACTCAGAAAGACAACAAAAATCTTCGGTAATTTTTGGATGAAACCATGAAACGTATACAGTCGAAATCACTATAATCAACGGATCAACAACAACCACATAAGTAGCTTAAAACATCAAATTGCAATCTTAGAATGAACAAAAATAGCATTATCGATTTTTTAAAGGGGACTGCTAGTCAATCCGTTAAAACAGTGTATAACGTGCAGAAAAATTCTACTAGCAACGTGCCAAACAACTAGTCAACCAATGTAAAACAGATTTTAAGAACTAATGACGTGAAGCACGTGTTACTTACAGGTACTTAACGTATATCTTCCGTTTTATATAACAAATTTTGTAGGTAACAACGAAGTATTGTCATTATGATTGGAACTGCCACTGTAAAATCGAAAAATCTGGAATTTACTGGAGGCTCTCAAAAACTGAAGTTCAAAAAGGTTTTGAGCTTTATATGCAGGTAATTTTATGACTTGACTGCTTAATTAAATAGAAATAATCTCACGAGGTACATATAATATGCATTTCAGACAGCGGCCCAGTTGGAACAACGGATACGAAAGTTACAGGAATTTCTACTTCAAAACCAACCATTATTGGACCATTGGATACGCCCACATTATGTACAGTAGTTTTACCTTATTAAAGAAGTAGCCTACCTTATTATCTACAATAATTATTAATTATAAGAAACTTTATAAAGCAATTTATTTTAATAAATATACAAAATTATTTGTACTGTTAATATGCGTTTACCCTATAAAGTTGTTAATTTAATAACATTAAACACAAGTAAAGCATACTGCTATTGTTGTCAAACCCACACAATAATTGTAGTAGTTCTAATTAATTTATAATTCAAAGGTAACAACATCACTATGTAAAAATAGCAACAATTGTGTAGTACAATTAACTTAACAATGTTGTACAAGTAACCACAGCACAAAAAGTGAATTATACTGAATATTAGCAATATTTACTACACAGTAAACGTAGTTAACTACACCTATAGGTGTTAAAACAACATCACCATTAGTACTATGTACATAAGCACACGTTCATATAACAACAAAATTTTAAGTACTTTATACTACAATGCTGTTAAACCTTTACAACAATTGTAGTAAATTGTACTGCAGTCATTTTACAACAATTGACATGTAAATTTTACTACTCTTTGGTGTTGTCACTATATTTGCAACTCATTGTAGTAGATTGCACTGCATTTGTAGTTACATTTACAACTTTTTTTTTACGTGTAATATAATCAAGGTGGTTGGTTTTAAAAGGCGCCTGGGCGGGCACCACCATGATTTCATTTAAATATCACCGTGATGTCACGTAAAATGTGGTTAAAAAGCTTCATCTGTCGGTTCTAACGACACTAGCACGTGACAGCAAAAAGACCACTGCATGGGTTTCAATCAAAACTCTGCTAACAGGTGACTGGCTAGCAACAGTGGAGTGGTGGTGAAACTTACCTCTCAACTTACCTCTATAAGCCAACTAGCCCCAATCTCTCCTATCTAAAAAATATTTGATTTCTTTGGTTTCGGCCTTCAAAAGAATTATTTTTTTTGTAAATGAGTACAAATCTCACTGAGCACCGTTTTATGGTAATGATATCTTAAAACTATTTTAAAACATTTTTGAAACAAAATTTAGCCATCGTTACGATTTTACGCTACAGTTTATAATGCAAGGCTTTAAAAACAAATATTTATCAAGTTGATTGCATGTTTTTTTTCCGCAAACACCGACATACTATAAATATTACTCGTGTGTACCATAGTATGTGAGTTTGTATTTATTTTTTCCCAACAAATAATGTACAATGCAGGTCGTTATCCGCTTATAATATTAAAGTTTAATTAAATTATTTAGTATCCCTGGAACAACTGACCTAAAGACTTAAAACCAAAAAAAGAGAAAATAGGTTTTTATAAAAGAAAATAGACCGACTTTGTGGAAACGTATGTGTTAAACCTTTCTCTTCATTTCTTTTTCAGTAAATCCTCTTTTCATTATTCCACTTGTACAAATCTGATCCTGTATCCTGAAAGTATCGACATATTTTACCAAAATAATGATGCTATTTCAAAATATAGTAGGTATAATAAATTAATTAGGATTGTAGCAAAACACGCGAATAACAACCACAATATATTTTTGTTTTGTTTAATTGGAAAACATCTTTAGGGTATTTAAAATGGGATCCAATGAAAGCCCAAATGTACTAAAATATAATTATTTTTTTGTTTTTATTACATTGAGCTTTTATTATTTTTTTCTCTTGTAAATATTGTTTGATTTCCTAATAGTAAATACGCCAGCATTTTAAAATTTATCTCAGATTTTCAATCAATCCGTTTAATTCGAAAAAGTATATTTACATACTATGTATGTATATCGTATACAAATTTTATTATAATACATCAAAACGATATACATAAACCAACAACAAAATAAGCTACTGCAAACAAATAAAGCAACAAACTTTTTAAAATAGTATTGCAAAGTTTACAAACGAAGAAGCCGAGTGAACAAATAAAATAATAAAATCGAATAAATAAATAATATTTTGTTAGAATTCTTGAATATTAAATAATTTAAAGCACACATTAATTCCTTACAATTTTATGCTATAGAAAATCAATGGCATCAAAGCTTTCCAACTGTCGAAGACCAAATAACCGTTTTACTAAAATAAACAAAAGAAAACCACACAAAAAGCGCTTTTCAGTGCTGGCTTCTGTTTACCAAACTTAGCTTGCACTATTTGGAATATATTTTAAAATTTATATTGTGGTTTTTGAAGTTTTAATACCGAATTTGGTGTCTTATAATTCTAATAGTTATTGGAGAAAGTCGATAAAAAAAGTTAAGGGGAAGGTGCCTTCAAATAAAGTAACAATTCTTACCCTGTGAGACCGAACACTGAACAATTATAATGGCTATCAGTAAACGTAAATTTTATAAAACTTACACATACGTGGATCTATCCCTGAAAAGGTTAAAGAAATGTATTTTTTAGGTAACCTAGAAAAAGTAATTCTCTACTTGTTATTTTATATGAACATGCGGTATTATAATAATATGGCCTATAATCAATAGGAAAATATATAATATTTATAGTAATACCTCCATAAATAATTAAAAGCGTTTTAATAATAAAAATGATTTTCGATGTATGAATACATTTCCAAAAAGAAACCGCCATGAGTGTACTGTTAAAATACGCGGTTAACAGTTTCAAAATTGTGGGTTTTTGGCCAATCAAAACAAAACACAAAATTTTGCTGTTCCTTTACAGCTGCTATTTTTGGTTAGCTATGTCAATTGCAGTTATATTAGTGGTAACCATGTTCATGGAAATTCCAAACGCTCTCCAACATGGTTTGAAGATGTTGGGAAACATTGTGTCTCTCGGCTGCCAGTTTGCTTTTAGTGTGCTACAAATTTGGATCTGTGGTTTACCCAAAATGAAATATCTTCTGCAGCAAGTGCAAGAAACCGAGAAAAATATTCTTGAAAATGGAACAGCAGATATAAAAAGTTTGTTCATGGAGTACGTCGAAATGAATTACACCATCAGCAAAGTTGTGTTGTATAGCGCCCTGACTTGTCTTGGTTTTTTCGTCATCATTCCTATTATCATCGAATCGAACGGTCTTAGAGATCCCGATGATCCACCAACTTTTCCTTTCGACTCATGGGTACCATTTGATAAATTCAAGTACTACAAAACTACATTTGCTTGGTGCGTTATCCAAGGCTTACCAATTTCCTTTATTATAATTGCGACCAACAGTGTGTACTTCAGTTTGATGATTTTCGTAACAAGCCAATTGCGAATTTTGAAATACGAAATAACGCAAGGAATTGATAGAAAACAATTTAACGATCACGAAATATATCACAATATACGTAAAGCTATCATTTACCACGACAAAATTTTGAAGTAAAATGGTTGAAATATCCGAAAATGTGTTTTACTAATTTAATTTTTTTAGATTTGTGAGTGACTTTAACGGAATTTTGAAATATTCTATGCTATTGGCTCTTCTAATATTCGGTGTAAACACCGCTATGACGAGTTTTGAAATTGCCACGGTGAGTTGGTATGCATATCTTTACTCTATTTTTGAATCATACTTTTATAAACGTATACGTTTGTGACGTCATACATAATTGATAAATTTTTAGGAAAGTTTATCTTTTCCACTAGTAAAAAATGTGTGTTACCTGATATGTGCGACATTGGAACTATTTTTTTATTATTGGTTTGCAAATGAAATTTACGTCGAGGTGAGTATATAAATTATTACTTTTAAAACTTACCTCACAGTCACCCTGGTTTCGCTAACAGAATGAAAAACTGGTTGGTGCCATATGGGAAAGCGATTGGTACAGATGTAACACTAAAATTAGAAAAAGCTTATTAATGATGATAATGCGGATGCAGCGACCTCTAAGGTTATCTGTGGGAGATTTTTATTACATGTCTATGAAAACTATGATAATGGTACCTGTTGATTTTAATCATGTGGTATACTATATAATAAGTGTTTTAGGTTTTGAAGACCAGTGTGTCATATGCGGTTACGTTAACTCAGTTTCATGCAATGAAAAATTAATTTTAGAGTATGCTGTTGACGAATCTTAATTATAGCTAATAGAATAGTGTCGTGATTGGTTTACATAGTACTTTCTGACTGTTAGAATTATTACTTTTTACCCAACACTATCAAAAATTAAAAAGGTAGCATAACGCATTTTGGTGGAATTTGGGAAGCCGCTGTTAAATCAGTTAAAAAGCATCTCTGTTGAATAACCTGTTCTTGTTCCAACAACATTACACGTATTATAAAGTTTTAAAGATTATAAAAAATAAAAGTTAAGTTGAAACCATTTATACAATGTTATTTTAAAATAATCCAGAGAATAATGTGCTGGCATCCGTATTATAGTTTAAATGCAGTAGGTTAACATGTATTTTATGATTAGTCCAAAGTAAAGTATTGAAAATAATCAAGATCCAATATAATAATTGCCTAGAATGTTTTTCCTCCTTCATATCATTTATTGACTTTTCCCTGATTGATTTGATTGTTTTCTCAAAAGAAATTTACCAAATTAAAAAAAAATTTGCAACTTAAAAAGGAAACGTATTTATCTGATTTCTTACAATCTCCCTTAATGAGGCTGTAGACCGAACAACTATGACCTTTACGTATGATCGCATTTTCTGTTAGCATTTATTTAGATAATTTTTTTTTTAATTTTTTGAAGTGTTACCTCTTGATCCTGAGAGATATTCCTTCAGACCTCCTACCTTTCGATTCTGATAACAAAAAATGCTGATTATTTATTTGAAAAAGCTGCGATTTAATATAATCAATAATTAAATCACTTAATATGAATTAGCACTGCACTCACGGAGTGAAAAATATTGAATTTTTATTTGAATAAACGTTGATATGTCAGCACCCCTCTTCTCCCCCACCAACTGTAAAAATCATAAAATGTTAACCAAGCTACAAAAAGTTTATTTCTGATTTTTAATAATTCTCTCCGAATGAGACCGAATGCTGAACAACAATGGCTCATGAATGCTTGCATTTCTTCTTCTAAATTTGCCTTCTCAAAGGTGTTGTTTTAAAAGGCACTAGATTTTTAATAGAGATAACTGTCAAATAAGTTGTCATTTGTTTCAAGTATCAATAATTTTTATTCGAAAAGGACTAACATATCACCATAAAAAGATGAAAATTTATCTCCAAAATTACTATTGCTGAAAGCCGGAATTTATCAGTTAGGAGGTGTGCATAAGAACTTGGGCTTTGTCCTTCCACAATTTAAAAAATTTTGCGTAAGAATTTTAGCTCTAAGGCTAACAAGATCCAAATGGTGTAATAATAATTAAAGTTTCATCCATGTTTTGCATGGAATTTTTTGCTAAATGGGCTCAAAATTAATGGCAAGTTGATCTTTTAATTTATGGCAAAATGAAGCTCATTTGTGGTTTAATAGGCTCTTAAAGAAGTGGAATTGTTGTATTTCGTGTGACGAGAATCATTAAGCAATGCAAGAGCTCTTTATGTATCCAGAAAAATGCACTCTTTAGTGAAGTCTATAGACCGACGTTATTATAGAGTTATATTTCCTCATATACCCTCTAATAACACCCAATTTATAGTCAGTTTATGTTCTATTTCTATTCTTCTTCTTCTTCTTCTTCAACTGAATAAATTTAGCCTAAGCCTCGGGCTTGTTATTTCCAGCCACTGCGTCGTTTCCTGGATAGTGCTAGATCTGTGAGCATATAAATTGTTTAACGTCCGATAAGTAGTTTGCTAGACTTGCCTCCAGACGAGCCTGTAACCCTGGTTTTTATGTTAATGATGACCATTTATCTCGCATTCGCAGTTGATCGCGTTACCTGCAAGGCAAATGACCGTCAAATGAAATGAACTTCAATTCAAAATCTCTAAATCCAATATAATGACTTGCTAGACTCCTCCTCATCATTGTCATTTAGTTCTTAATCAGTTTGTTAATTTCTTACCAACCAAAAAAGTATAATAAGTTGAAAAAAATATTATCTCAGTGAACCATAACAATGATAATCTGCGAAATTTATTACAATCAAATCTTTTTTATTAAAATTAAATTAAAGAGACGGTCATTTGCCTTGCAGGTAGCGCGATCAACTGCGAATGCGAAGTACCAGGTTCAAATCTGGAGAAAGGCAACTTTCTTATGACTTTATGGTTTCTGTGCTTCGGAAAGCACGTTAAGCCGGTGGTCCTCCTGGGTTAATAAATTGCCATCATTAACATAAAAACCAGGGTTACAGGCTCGTCTGAAGATAAGTCTAGCAAACTACCTATCGGACGTTAAACAATTTATATGCTCAAAGATCTAGCACTGCCAATGAAACGTCCCAGCGGCTGTTTAAGGCAAACAGAGTTGACCTTAGCCAAAAGTAGAAGAAAAAGAAGAATTAAAAAAAGGTGATTTAGAGAGGAATTAGAGAGGTGAGCTAAGTCAACGAGCTAAGGACCAGACTCTAAGCTAGAAACCCTAGGTTTGATTCCTAACCTAGCTACAAAATTTACCCCATTTCATTCTGACCCTCTCTTTTCGGAAGACAATGACAAACCACCGAGAGTTATCTGCCAAGAAAACCATTTAATAATAACATATTAAATTGGTCGCCAAGCTTCGATAGGAAACGGCACCTTAAGAAAAAGAAAGAAATTTTATGTAAAAATTCAAAAACTGTAAAAATTGTAACTTATTGGCCCCGAAGTTATTCCATAAACCCCCTCTTACCTAGTCCTACTACCGCGATATGTTTTAATTTGCAACAGTTCCAATTTATAAAATTATTTTGTTTTTATGATCGGGGATTTTGTGAAATATGGAATACCCTCCAATATCTAAATTGTGTAAATATATAAAATTTTATATTTAGGGGAGAGTGGGGTACATGTGAATACAAATCTTTAACTTTAAAATATAATAATTGCTTCTTTTCGTGGTTGATTTTATTAACTGTTTATTTCTTATAATTTTTGTGTAAAAATATTCAATTTTTTACAACTGCTCCACTGCTCAACATCATAACCGTGAAAATTTGAATTGTACACCTCTCATTCCCTGCACTACAATGTCTAAAAGTTTAAACTTGAAAAAAAATTTGCATCTGCTAAAATTAAACAATTTGCGATTATTTAATCAGCGCAAGTTTTAAATTTCATTGTATAAAATTCCATATTTTTTTGGTCGCCAATTGAAATTCCTTTGTTCAAATTTTAATTTTTTTAAATTTTATTTGTATTATTAGCAATCGTCTTACAATTTCAGAAGTTTCTGTTGGACCTTTGGAATTTTCAATATTCTATTCCACATAGTTTTTTATTGGTGCAAAGTTCAGAAATGTAACAATATTAGTAAATTTTATTTTGTTTCGTCTGGTAAAAGATTAAGTTACAAAATGTAATTATCCATAATTTTAAATCAATTTTTTTATGATTTATCTTGAAAATATGTTGTTTTATCTGCAATAATAAAAAATTTTTTTTTACAAATACCAATAACGCAAACGAAGTTTGGGGGCTAGCCGAGCCAAACTAAGTATAGCAGGTTAAAAAACTTGAAATCCTTTTTAATTAAAATTTCTGCTACTTATTTTGAATAATTTCAACTTGAAAATGTTAAACTCTGAAAATTGTCGAGGTTAACAAATTCATTTTAAAACCGATATTTATATATTCGTAACTTGAATATGTTGTGTATAAAACTGGGTAAACAAAGTGAGTTTTCCCATTAAAAATTTAAAGAACCCGGCTTCAATAAATCCTTCACAAACGTGAATTTAACCACAAATCTCTGTAAGGATGTCCCAAAGCGTATAGTTCCAGGTTTTGGGAATGAAAAAATCGTTGTGAGATTTGTTTTCAGGCAGTTTCACACGACAGATTTGATTTTCCCTCAAATACAAACACCGTTTCAACAAAAAATGGTAGTATTTTGCATTTTTACATTATAATTTTCAACCTGGATTTTTAAATTAGCAAAAAGAATACCGAAATTTAAAGCTTTTGTAATTAGTATTTGTTCAGCAAATAATTTCTTTGTTCCGTTATAATTTGAGGTGCAAATTTAGAACAAAAATATAAAAGACGAAGCTTTTTTATGATTTATTACCACGACAGAACTTAAAAAGCAGGTTTTTTAGATTAATTGTGATTTACAGTCCTTTAGGATTTTGTATATTTACCGTGTAATTCTTGTTAGGGGTTTTTAAAATAGTTGAATAATTTTCTTTTGATTAGGTATTGTGTCACATTTAATTAATTTAATTTTTTTAGAAATATTTTTGTGAAACTGTCGCAAATAAATTTTACACAAAACGAAAGTCGTTATGATCTCCTGCGGGATTATACCTCAGAAGTATGCGCATTCCATGACCCACTGACTGACTTGATTTATCCCAAAGTTTTCGAAATAAGCTTTATTATGTTAAATTCAAAAGCATCGGTATTAAGGAGTATTTACCACAAAGAAAATGCGGATAGAAATTGAATAAAATTTTCAATTTTTGTTGCGTTTTACCCTAAGGATATTCTCGGACTCCTGTTGTTCTTTGAACCTCCAAATACCTCACAGGATTATAGCACGTGATACACTGAAAAACCTAAAATATATGAAAATCTTGTACATGCACGTCGGGTCGGGTATTGTAAAGAAATCTTAACTTTAAAGCTTGAAAGTTTTTTGCATGTTCGTAATTGATTATAAAATTTATGTACGATATAAATTGATAAGGCGCATAAAAGGATTACACCTTTATTATTAATTTTCTCTTAAACCTGACGTCCTAAAGAATAACCAGGGACTGAGAAGTCAAAAGTTTAGTGATTAATATCTACAATATTTAGTCATTTGTCTGGATTATCAAAAATTTAAGCTCCTTTATAGATATCAAGTCACGTACTTTTTAAAATTTATCGTCCTTATGCTTTATGATTTTATTAGACCAACTTCAAGTTTGCTCACAAATTTACTGTAAACTGCTTGAAATAAATTTTTAAGAGAGTAAATAGAACACAACGATAAAGCTTCGTCCTCTTTGTATTGGGTGATCACTCGAAACACTTAAAATTTAACCTTACTTTTATTTCTTTCAACAAACATTTTTCTGATAGTATTTTCATAAAATTTTAAGTTGTACGTAGGTATTTTTGAATGGTTCATCGATCGAACCAAGTTTTACATCCAACATATAAAAGTTTTTTGCATCGTAGGTAATTTTATTTTCCATATTTTCAATAACTTCCGCATTGCCCCTTTCAGCGAGAAACTTTATTTTTACAAGTTTGCTTAAAAATTTAGAGCTAATCTGATTCTGAAGTAGGATAAAATAATTTATATGGTAATAAGTATTGCATGCATTCGCTCACCTAGTTCAAATAATTAATACTCGTGTTAAGCACGATATTGACATTTTTATTTAATTAAATGAAAAATTTATTAGCTGCAGTTAAAATTTTTATATTTTAGAAAATTTAATATCCTGGACAATTGTTAGTCGAAAATACGGGAAAATAAAGTTTAATGCAATTGTTATTGTATTTTGAAAGCAAATTAAATTTGAAATTCAGATTATATTAAATGCATAATGTAATAGAATTTATAAGTTATGTATCTATGAATACGTAATGAAACACCTAAACTTTACCATTATCATTGGAAGTTTTGCCGATATGTTAATTACACACTTTTAAGGGCTGGTTTATCAATTCTCAGTTGCCATCATGAAATAATCCTTTTAAGATGGATGGAAATAATAGGGGATTCCGCAAGTAAAAAATTGGCATATGCTAAATTGGAGGGTCTGTCAGCTGTAAGGAGAAGACCATTAATTACAATTGTAACTGCAAGGGTTTTAACTAACTTTCAAGGCATGAAAATCGGTGTCGGAACTGAATCGCAAATCATACGTCTGGTGGTAGCTGATAATCTAGAATGTGTCTTATAATATGTAACACTGTAACCTGATTTAACTAGCATCAGCAAACGACTTTCTACTACATTCATTACAAATGCAACACCGATCAAAGAGACATGCAAAATCTCTTGGGTGTCCCATCCTACTAAACTAATAACAATTTCCCTGGTTTATTTTCTACTCAATGCGCCTATATACCCAGACATTGGAAAAACAGAAATTACTATTTTAATGAATAAATAAAGAGCTTCTGATTATATAGAACGAAGGATGAAAAACAATAAGATAGCTAAAGCAGGTCACATAGAAATGAGAATTTGTATTAATTTAAAGAAAAAATTAGAATAAATTAACAAATTAATTATGTATTACAAGTATATTTAGGCTTAAAATAGACCATTGGTACTTTAAAATATTAATCGGTTTAAAATATTATTATAATTATTAAAGTATTAATTGATCTTAATTAATCTATTATCCCAAGAGTGGGATACCTAAATCCAAATCTCCATTTAATTTTCCTGGCAACTTTTTAATTAAAATCCGTGGAAACATTTTAATCAAGTATAAAACAGCGGATTTTTTTTATTGCCCCGTTCGACTTTTTAATTACATCCAAAACCACAAAAATTTTAATTAAAACCAAGAAATTATTTTAATTTTTTAATAAAAGGCTAGAAGCGGCTTAGCCTCTCTACTGATTTTTTGCGCCCAAAACTCTAAGTCACAATCTGTAATTTTGTTATTTAAAATTTTTAATGTTTAAGTAACACAAAAATTTGAAATTTCCTAGATACGCTTAATTTGTTAGTATTATTCGAGGTAATAGAAATAAGAAAAAATTATGACAATTATTACTTTAATTGCATCCAAAACCTCTGAATTTTATAATAAAATGTGCCAAATGATTTTAATTAAATTGTAATCGATAGGATTAAATATGAATCAATTTAATAATAAAAGTGCAAAAAATGCGGCTTAAGCTTTTCTATTTTATACTTCCAAAATTTAAATTCAAAGTTCAAATAATGTTAAATTCAAAGCAAAAAATTTGAAGTATAATTCAAAAATTTAAATCAACGAAAATGAAAATTAATTAAGTTGGGAATTTAAAGCACACAAAAAGAAATACCTATAGTTTACTCTAGCTTTTGATCCATTTAGACTCTCCTTCCTTTCATCAGATGAATTAAGAAAAATTTTAAAAATTAAAATTGAAAAAAAATTGGTGTACCGTCAACTCGTCGCGGTCAATTCATCGCGGGCAATTCGTCGCCTACGACAATTCGTCGCCTGCGACAATTCATCGAATACAACAATTTGTCGCCTAAAATAATTCGTCGCGCTAGACAATTTATCGCGTGCGACGATAAACCATTTTAAAATGTTTTTTAAAATACATTTTTGAAATTTTATAGTACAAAAGACGAGTTTTACTGTTTTTTTTTCTTATTATTTAAAAGTAAATGTCAAACTGAGTCTTCAAAATTAAAAAAAAAAATTTGAAAAACATTACCGGAGTCAACGGTAGCTGACGTCACTCAAAAAAACCAATATTGGAATTGCCAATGTTGTTACATCGACAGGAATTGCCCACCAATTGACCAATTGGCAATAGTGCAAAGCCATGCTTAATTGTCATTGGTCAATCATCACGCTTAGTTTAAATACAATACCAATTGTTTTGAGGCTAACCAATTATACACATACTATATAGCAATTTTTTTCAAAGTTTTATGTTTATATATTAAGCCTATATTACACGATGCATAATTTTGCATTGTGCCTAATTATGCATCGTGCCATACCTAATAATTTTCAATTACAAATCTAAAATTAAAAGGTTGTTCTTAGGAGATGTTCTTGTTATTATTTATTAGAAAATAAATAAATAAACTATATTGTACTTTTGTCATCGATTGTAGTGCGCGATAAATTTTTATCGAGCGCGACAAATTATTTTAGGCGACGAATTGTCGTAGTCGACGAATTGTCGTAGTCGACGAATTGTCGTAGTCGACGAATTGTCGTAAGCGACGAATTGTCGTAAGCGACGAATTGTCGTAGGCGACGTATTGTCGCGCGAGAAATTGTCGCGCGATGAATTGAGGGCGACAAATTGTCGTGCGACGAATTGACGTAGATTTGAAAAATCAGACTTTTAAAAAGAATAAATGTAAAAATTAGAAAAATTAGAAAATACATGTTATAAATGAAAATTATATTCAGGTGAAAATACATGAAAATACATAGAGATGTTCTCGTTATTATTTATTAGAAAATAAATAAATAAACTATGTTGTACTTTTATCATCGATTGTAGCACGCGATAAATTATAGAGCACGACGAATTATTTTAGGCGACGAATTGTCGCGCGATGAATTGAGGGCGACAAATAGCGACGAATTGACGTAGATTTGAAAAATCAGACTTTTAAAAAGGGTAAATGAAGAAATTAGAAAATACAATAATATTTGAAAATCAATTAAAATATTCCAATTTAATAGCTTACTCTACAAAAAATAAAATAAGCTAAAATCATTTAGATGTGAAATACAAAATTAAAAATTATTAAAAATTACTTTTAGAAAATTAACCTTTGAAGAATTTTCTGATGTTAAAATGTAATTTTAAACTGAATTATCAGAAAATAAATTATATAAAAATTTTTTTTGACACTTTCCTTTGTCACGGTTAGTTGCAATCTTCGGTCTTTTATACAAAACATCAAAAAAAATTCAAGCAAAATCTTTTTTTTTTAATCCCAAAAAATGTTTTTGAGGCAGTTGCTCCCCCCCCTTTGACGTCTAGATATGAATATACTGTCGTGAAACAACTTTAAAAAATCAATTTTTAACAAATTAAGTCAAAATTGATCAATTTTGTTTTTCTTTCATTTTTTATGTTATTTCGATTTATCAAAAAGACACCTAAAAATGAAAGTTTATTGTAACTTGGAACACATATAACAGACAAATTTTATTTTGTTTGTAAATTGTTTTAAAATTTTAAAAGTGAGCGCTCGATAAGGTAATTTGCACAACGCAAGTTCGGGCATTATCAAAAACCTCTGGAGGACAAGGAAAAATTTTCCAGAAGAGTCAGTCAACCGAGGAGGGTCAAAAAGAAAATCGACCGAGAGTCGTGAGAGAGTCAACATTGAGTTAGTTTTGGCCCCCGAAAAAGGCGTTAACTTTGAGTGATAAATTAGTGAGATTGTCTTGGTCTTGTAAGGACCAGAATTTTTTTGAAGAAAGGATTGGCGTTTGACCAAAGTTATATTGGTTGGCAATTTGGAATTGTCCAGAATTGGAGAAGAGAATTATTTCGGTTTTGAGGAATTTGCAATTGTCTGGAAAAATCAACTATTTTGGAAAATTTATTGTGCGTTTTTGGTCAATGGTTCAACGTTCCTGCGTGTCGAATGAGGAGTTTTCTTCACCAACGAATTACAAGGTATTTGAGCTCAATAAAAATTGTTTAACTTTTGAAATAAGCGTTTGTGAAATTAAAAATTTGTGGCGCCGATAAACTTGTAAATTTGTTTTTTCTTTGCAAACACGAATACATCATAGTGGGTGCGAATGCGTTATTTTGCTATTTTTGATTGTTTGATTTTAAATTATAATAGCGCATTCGTATTTGCTAATACAAAAATACATCACAACTTTCAGAACTCAAATTTGTGAGTACAAAAGGGGTCTTTTTCATTATTAATTTTGAATAAATTAAATTTTTTAATTGTTATTAATTTCAACTTGATTAATTTCATTTTCGTCTTGAAACCTCGTACCCTTAGGAAGAATTTCAAGTGTTCCGTAATTACGAGCTACCGGTGCACTTTTTTTGGAGGTATCTCGCCGAGATCACTACAATACTTTATGGGAGTAATTTTTGCATTTGTTACGTAAGTACTTCTACTTTTAATTCATATCACAATAATTCCTCGATCCGATCCTGTATTTTTATTTGCTTCCATGCAAATATTTTATTGCATTTGACTTCAATATTGAGATTGCAGTCAGACTTTGGCCTGCAAATGCTGATAGTTTGATTTGAACAAGGAAGCTGAGTTATGTTTGGTTCCAACGCATTTTTTAAGTGCCGATTTAGCGATCGTAAACCAACATTTTTGGTTTTGTCGTCGTTGTCGTAGTGCCAAATTTATGTGTGACCAGTCGTCCAACTTGTCTTGGTATTTTTTGACTCCTGCACCACAACATCTGGTGTGAGTTTATAAACTTTAATTTTAATTTTAACATTAATAAGCACCAGGTAATTCAATAAAACTAAGCAAATGACGATAATCGCTTTATTAAATCACCGAGATATATTGAATTACATTATTAAAGTCATGTAAACGAGGTTTTATTTTCCAGTAAGGATTAAACTATCATTCGGTGTCAATTTCAATCATTTGAGCTTGCAATTACTTACGCCAGAGCAATGTTGTGCAAATTTATTACAAAAATCGTTGTTCAGTTACCGTGCACTACGTCCATTTTCAGGTCGATATAATCGTTCATTTGAGTAATTAATTCAAATGATGGATATACAACAATAAATCGTTTTTACACTAAGCATAATCTAATAATACGCATCCTCGGAGATGTCATACAGTACCCATCCAAGAAGCTATTGCTGCTATAGAGCGTAATGTTGAAGAAGATCCAAATTTGAATCTGTATCTATTCACTTTATGCAAGATTTTTCTGAAAAATCTTGGTTACGAGCTTATAAAATCCAGCTCGTGGAAGAATTGAAATCGCTTGACCATCGTGTGCATCGTACGTTCGGTGATTTGGCCAAAAACAAGATTGCTGTTGATCCTTTTTTCCATAAAAGTTTGTTCGACGATGAGACTCATTTTTAATTGAATGGCTCGTCAACAAGCAAAATTGCCGCCTTTGAGGCGAAGAAAATCCACCAGCCAATATTGAAGCGCCGGCGCCGTTACATCTACAAAAATCCACTGTTTGGTGTGAGCCACTGATCCATATTTTGTCAAAAATAATACCAACCACAACGTTGCAGTCAGGGAAAGTCATAGAGCCATAATTACTGACTTTTTCGTTTCTCAATTAAAATAGACCTGTAAATTGGCCTCCAAGATCGAGTGATATAAACTTTTAAATTATTTTCTATAGAGTGTAGCATCCCAAATGCTATTATTTAAATTGGTTTGGAATCAACGCATCATCCTGTGCATATCCATTACGCGCAAGCGTTAATATTTCGAAAATTTATCAAATTGGCATTCTTCCGTTTATTACCATCTAAAATGGAAGTTTCATTTTTGTTCTGTGTAATGTTTGAGTTTTAAAATCCACACTCTTTTTTTTATAAAGTGATCTTTTTAATAACCTTCAGTTTTGTGTTTGTGGGTAAGCATTACATTGATATTTTCCATTTTGAGCGGAATTTGACTTTGATAAATTTTCGCTTTTTATTACCACCTGTTCATTTCTGTGTTCGTCCATTTTGGTTTTCAACTTTTGTTTATGGTTTTCTGGAAGCAAACTTAAAGTGGAGCTGATATATTTCTATTGTTCGATCAGCGTGATGGAGCCATTTCCATGGGGGTGTTTTCCTTTTTTATTTCCATGGATGTTTTTAATGAAGTTTTCGCACCTGGTTTTCATTCTTATCAGTCCACTTGAGCTGACCTTGTCCGTTTGACGTCACCGCCCTATCGGCTTTAATTTTGATAATTTCGACGTCGTGGGATGACCGGAAAATCATGGATTTTTATTTTGTTAAGAGCGCTTTTAGGAAATTAGCTTACCTCAATAATTTACCTCGACATTGAGATGTTACCGTTCGCAGGTTTAATTATTACAGTTTTGTTATTTTTAGCTTTACATCTGAAACTCAGTTTGCTCGATGAACCATTAATATTCCAGAGGTTCCAAAAGAATAGCGATGTTGAATCGGAATGATTGTAGTAGAAGGGTAAGTTGAAAAGGCAATTACTGTGTTTAATTCTACTTGATGATATATCTTGCGAATGAGTATTTGTAGTCAATGTTACCGACGTGTTATGTCTGCGTTGGGCAGTTTCCTAGATGCGCGATTTATATTTTTGGTGGGTTGTCTTCATATGGCAACTCATTTGTATTTTTTAGTTCTTTTATTTTGCATTTATTGTCCCAGGGTATCCCTTCAGGGTATCCTGGATTTAACTTGAATTGTTATGTGTTTGTGTGTCTCCTATATGGAGTTTTGGAATCAAGCATTGTCAACCTTACCTTTTATCTCGACTTTTGTTTTATAAATAAAACCACCCTTTCTTCTACTATCGTGTTTTATTTAGAAGACTGGCTCCCGATTTATATTTTTTCCTTAGTTAGTTGCCAAAGATTGTCTGAGTCACAACGTTAAAGAACCCACGAACCGCCCATGCGCGATCTATGCTCTGGTACTAAACGGGGGTGAAATCCCTTAGCTGGCCTGTCTGCCATTCCATCGCAGATCAGCGGGGCAAGCGACACAAATGGAAGCAATTTGTGTTTCAAAAGATATGTGAATTCGGGGACGTGCCCAACTAACTTTTTTCGGTGGGAAGCAATCCCAAATTTGCCAACTTAATTAATTTAAAATTACCAACTTTTTGTAAGTTTTGCAACTTTTTGTAAATTTAGACAAAAAAATGCCAAATTGACCAACTTTAAAGTGTTTTTGCCAACGTTTTGCCAACTTTCTAAAATATTGGGGGGGAGGGGGCACGTCCCTGTTTATGCCAATATATCAAGAGGATGGACGACTTGAAAGCCAGCATTTGCTGTGTTATTGTCGATATACGGCCCCAAATATTGGAAGAAGTGGTCAAAAATTGAACTTACAGATTACGTTTATTTAAACATGTTTAAACGCTAATGGCATAAAATTATATTTTTACACAATCTACTACCATAGTCACTATCACGATTTATGTATGTCTTTTATTTTTTGATACCTCTAAAAAAATACCCTCTATAAGCAAATTAAATGTTAAAAGTTAAAGCCTTAATCTTAAATACAAATAAACACGTTGGGTTACGTTGGGCTTACTCAGTATTTCAATAAAAGTAAAAAATACGCAGTTAAAATACCCTGAAGGATAATAAACAAATGGGTCTTAGTCGAGGGCCTAGCATCTAAATGGTTCAGCAAACCTCAAATTAGCGTTACCAAAGGATATGAATAAAAAATAACTTCCAAGCAGTTAATTATTCAACCAACTTAAATCAGAAATATTAAACAAATAAATTCGGCACGTTGCTATGTTCCTATTCCATCAAACAACATACAAAATTAGAACAGTCTAAATAAATGTTGTTTATTAATAAATAATAAACATTATACCCGAGTAACATTAATACTTAGGTCAACAAAATAGTCAAAATTCAATTACTTGTTCTGTTATGCGTACGTCGTCTTATCCTGGTCGCTATCACTAAATAAATCTACAAAAAAAAATCAGCCTCGATTTAACCCGTTATTGAATTGAATTTTTCTTGGTTTTAAGAATGAAATATGTAAACGAAGATCTTATCAAGCGCTCAAATAGTTAAAAGTAGAGTCATCAAACACGCCGAATACTGCGGACAAATAGTACAGAAACGACACAGCTCATTGATGGTTAAAACTAGAATTTAAGTAGACTAATGTGAAGTAAGTAACTACTGAATCAGTGCAGCAACATCCCAACACCTCAATCTAGAAGAATGTGTAAGAATTTTCCAGGTAATTTCCATTCAACGTATTATCGTGCAGAAATTAACCAAAAGTTATGAAATTAAAACTTCCATTGCTCACCAATGACTAAAAATACGATTTTTAGTAATTTTACTGCAGAACAGCAGATGATGATCTTTAAAAAGATGAAATAATAACTTAATAATTTACAAAATAAATATTTGTTTTAAAATAAATTATTTAAAATGTAAATTTCACCTGTTACCGGGAGTAAAACAAAGGACCCTTACGCAAAAAGACAAAGCAAACTACCGATGGATATTTCTTCAAGAATCTTAAAAATGGATTATTAGCAAAAATTATTGAAATACTTTTTGGCCAGTATTAGAAATTAATCAACTTAGTTCATTTGTGACGTTCGTTTGGAGAACAATTATAACACTAGTCCTACCTAGAAATACATAGATAGTCGTATTGATTTTATGATCTGTGACCACCTACATTCGGTAATATTTTTATGGAAAACAATACTCGCATGTTTACTAACTTGTACAGGTGTGGTTGGTAATAAAAGTTCGAGTAGTGACAAGAAATAAGAATTATAACCCAGAAGGAAATATTAGATTTGATACCAGAGATATGAAGGTAACAAACACTCCATCGCATCGTTAATTTAATAAAGAACGGGCGGGAGGTTGATGGCACTTTGGCTTGCTATAAAAAGATTAAGCTCTACATGTCTGCTCTCTCATTAGGAAAAACTATTAAATTTACGACTTCCACAATGCAATGCATTATATGTGTGTTTTTATGGAAAATTTCATGTACATCAATCATAAGTATTGAAATTGCAAGGATAATTTAATGCTTTCCAACTCCCAGGTTTAATGCACCGCCACATTTTTATTTTTAGAATGATACATCTTGGTTTTACTATTTTAGTTGAAATAAATGAGAAATGCGAGTTATAAGATAATACTAACCTAAATTAATATTTATGCTGAAAAATTAGCATCTAAAATCTAGCGCTTTCTCAATGTTCATTCATTGTAATTCCTTTAAAACCACAGCAAGCCTGCCTTATTTATTCCAGCGTAATATTACTATCACTCCCTTATTTTATAAATATGGATTATAAAATGACATTTTGCTAGAATGGAAATAGTTTCAGAAAATTTTCTTTTCGCTAATAAAAAATAGAAAAAAAAATTGCGTTATATTATATTTGTAATTAAGTATTAAAAATTAGCGAAATCGCTAAAGCTTGTGTAATTTTGGTTGGAAAAAGTTCATCTACTGCAATTAAATGGTAATATTACTTTTCATATTTTATAGTTCCACACAACCGAGACTATCAGAAGCGCTAGCTCTCCCTGTAACGGGAAGCTTCGGAGGCACGGAGACAACAGTAAAAATGTGGCTAAATTTTACAAAAAAAAATATAAATTAAATACCATCACAATTAAAAAAACAACACGATTTAGGCCATGTAATTTGAAAATAATTATTATTGTGAGGAAAAATGGTTGTAAGTGTTTGCGATCAATCAGACTTATTGTGAGACAAAATTTTAGGTAGTTCTAAATGGGACATAATTTTGATGTGTATAGAAGCATAATAAAATAAATAATAAATTAACATAATAATAATGCTATATTACTTTGAAAATAGAATTGCCTTCGTTCAATTTATGTTTTAGATTTAATATAATGATACTGACTTGAATTCAAATAAGAATTTCCTATTAGTAGGTTTCCGTACTTATATTAACATTTACATTCCATTATCTGTAATAGTTGAAGAAAATAAAAAATATTTTATTGTAGTCATAATAGTTTAAGTAAGTAGTATAATCGAGACTCTATGTACTATATGGAAAAGTTTAAGCGAAAGTTATCTTGTAAATTTTTAGCCTCCCCTATACATAATAGAGCTGTTTTCATTATTTCCACCCTTTAAATGAAAATCAATTTTAAAAATTCGTCTGCTATGTATACTACGTCTTTATGTCATCACGTCTTTGTCACAAATATTCACATAAAAAGCCAATTTTGTTCTCTTTTATTGTTCCCCTTACTGTAACTTCCATGGACCACAGTGTTGAATTTTTTTAATTTTTAATAAAACAAGCAGATTTTTCATTATTTAACGTGATGCAGTTTTCAGAAGTATATTACTTCTACAAAGTAGTTTTTATTGTTAGCGTTCTGCTTTTATTATAAAATAAAAGCTTTCCAGTTGAATTTAATATTTAAGAAGCGTTTTAGTGTAAAGTTATGGTTTTATATGACTACCTCATGTTATGATCCAACTTATACAACAAAAGCTTTTTCTTTCTTGGAATGTTACTGACAGGGCTTTGAAATTTAACAAAATGAAAACTGCTGATATTTTTCTTGTTGTTTTGATATTTAGTTTAGCATTATTTTAGTAGTTGTTGGCATTTTGAATCTATGTATTTGTGTTAATATATGAGAATCAGGGATAAAATAAACCACCAAAAGAAGAAAAGCTTCAGGTTCAGCGAGTCGCTTGGCAAAATCTATGCTCATTTGAATATCTAGAAAAGTCTTGTTTATGAACGTAAAAATAGGAATAAAAATAAAAATTAATCCAATAGTGAAAATTTATATAAATAATTTCCAGGTATTAATCTGGGTTTCCAATATAAGAAAACGATGGGATATAGAAAAAATCAGTATTGAAATGCTTATCAACTTTATTATTTATTTAACAAAATAATTTTGAAATTTTTAAAATTGCATCTTGTAATTAATTATTCCAATTTCACTTTCACTCCGTCCAAACCTTTGGCCCCTATATCAGTGATGTGGTAAAGAACTCCGTTGTCTTCTTCAGGTAAAACATTTCCATCAACGGTAACTTTTGCGCAAGTTACGTAGAGTTCATCTAAGTTGGCACCTCCAAAAGCGACAGAAGTGATCTAAAACTTTTTGTTTGCACTCAAAATCAAATTAAAACAAAAACAAATTTACTTGTTTTCCTGGCAGCTGAATTTCACCAAGCAACGTTTCGGGCTTTTTGGTATCAATTTTAATGACCTTGTATCCATTAAATATAGCCACCCATAAGTTGCCATCAGCGTCGATTGCTTGCCCATCGGCAAAACCATCAATGTTGTGCTTTGCTAAGGTAAAAAGCGGTTGACGGTTTGCTAAAAAGAAAGCAATTTTAGTCGTTTTGAGAAGAATAACGCAATTACTTACAGATTGTTTCCGTATCCTTATCGTAATCAAATTGATCCACCGTCCCTGCACCGGAATCGATGTAATAGAATTTTTTTAAATCTGCACTCCAGGCCAAACCGTTAGAAACATGAACGTTAGACAGATGTTTTTTTACTTGATTCTTTTTCCCAAAGCTGTAGAAAGACCCCGTCGTTTCAAGAATTTTACCTTCTTTTTCTATTATCATTGTTCCTTAGAATGTAATAAAATTTTAAAATCAGTTACGATAAAAAATACCAGGTCAGTTCAAATGAAAAAATGAGAGTTCAATCTCACCCCAAAACATTCAAAGAGTCGTTTTTTTATTTGAAGCGACCTCGTACGTTATAAAAATATCAGAATTGAAATCTTTATTTTAAATTAATGTAACAACTTCAAAATAGAATTATTTCAAGTCTACGCAATCTATAAATTTATTACTCAATTACGATTACAGAAAGTTAGGTCATTTTGCGTTGTTTTTGCTACCTGCCCAAAGTTTTCCTGTAGGATCGGCTTTTCCGTCATTAACTCTATTGCCATCCAAGTTTGTATCAACTTCAGCAATTTTTTCTATTTCAGAAACACTTGTGCTAACTCCGTCCCACTTAATCGAAACGATTTCTCTGCCCATACTTATAACAAATCGATCATCGCTTCCTTCCACTGGAATTATAAACCCCACGTACTCCCCTAAAATTAAACAATCAGCAATTAATTAAATAAGTTTGTTTTGTGCGTAAAATTAAATACTTCTTGACGAGAAATTTTCTTTGAAGTTTTTTTAATCAACTATTTTATTGTCTCTCCGCACGGCCGCTTAATTTGGATCCTTTACAACTAAATGCATTCTTTGCAGAAGTGAAAGTAAATAATACGAATTCTTAACAATAAAAGTACTTTGAAATAAAATCCCGGTCCAATATTGAAAACTGTGCTAAAGAATGATAAACGACAAATATTTAGAACTTAATTAAAAAATTGAATAATGAGCCTATTCCAGCTTAATTAAAATTTAAAGAGGGTTAATTTTCAATTTTAAGCAACCAAATGGAACCTAAACCTCGTTACAGGTTGATAAAGAAATTAACCAACGACATTTTCAATAAATTTAGAATACCATCGCTCAGGTATCGTTGGTCAATTAATATCATAATTTCAGCAGCACTGCGCAAAAATTTTTAATATAAAAAGGAACATTTAAATTTTTAATGATTTTTGAAGTAACACAAAGAATGTTGATAATATTAAACGTTAGGAATATTGAACAAAGAGTAAATTATTTTTTTAGTCTTTTTTAAATTTCGTTCTATTCATCCAAGTAAAAATAATTTCAATTTTGCATAATTTTTTCGAAACTTTTGTTATTTCATTTTATTTTATAGAATTCTAATTTTTAACATAATTGTAGTCATTTTTATTTAGTTATCTGTTCATTCTGAAAAGGTTATCCGATAATAATTATTTATTGTTTTCTTTTACGTTATCGCATTAAAATAAAGAATTTTAATTGTTAATTAGTGTGACTATCACAATAAGTTTTAAATGATTAAATAATGTTACGGCTTGCTGCTGGTTACCATGCTCAAATTTAAATGTTGAGAACCCCTGATTTATTTGTTAATTTAGTAAAGTTCAACGACATGAATTTAAAAAAAATTGTTACCTATGTTAGCTTTACTGTGAAAGTTTGTTGCTGGTACATATTTATGTATGGACTTTCCAAAAATATCGACATAGTACAAAGTTTGGGTTTTGGCATCCCAATGAGGACCTTCACCAAGGGTGGTATTTACTTGTATTTTATTAATTACAGGTTTCATCTGCAACAGAAGAATTATTTCGTAGATTATTTTATTATAAATTTAAATAGGTTACCTTTCTTCTAATTTATACCAACTCAAAATTGATTCACTGAGCACCAATGTGAAACTAATCAACTATTCAAGAATGAAAACAACAGTTGGTAGGGTTTTATATTCGACCTTCAACTTCAATAAGCGATAAAGTGCAGTAAATATGTTGAAATAATTTATAATACAGTGTGTCCCAAAGTCGGTGCAACACAGTGTTAAAAAAAATTTAATTTCAAATTTTGGGGTAGATGAAACTGGATCTGTTTCCAAATTCTAATTGTTTTAACAAGTAAATAGTATCAGATATTACTTAAACTTTACTTTTAGAAGCATGAGATATAGTTCAAAATATTATCAATAGATGGCGAGACTAAATAATAATACCTCATTTTGCTAATTACTTCTAGAACACGCTATACTAAATGCAATTTAAAATTAGGACTGTGCAAATGTACGTTCTCGAAATGTAATGAATAAAATGTAAACAAGGTAGTTGATTTTTAAAAGTAAACAACTTTTGTCTGTTAATGTAACGGTTTGTCAATTTTATTAGCATAAAGAGAAATGTGTAATTAACTACTTATACATAAAGAGCTTCAAAGTAGTTGTTTGTATTTGGTTAACAACTTGCTGTAAAGCTTTACAGATTCTTTTCCTCTTGGGAGTGGGTAGAACCAAAGTTGAGAAGTGTACTTGTAAAGTTAATAATTAAATAAAGAAGAATTTTGTTAGCAAATAAAATACTCGTTTAAAAATTTGTTTAACTAAATAATATTTTCTCTGCAATGAAGTGTTTACTTTTTAACTACATTCCTTGCCAAAGCAACCAGGTTGCAACCTTTTAAATGAGTATAGCATCTCTCTAATATATTGTCGTGTTCCAAGCAGACTATAGGAGTGGGAGATAGACATACTTTTTTTACGTTGCTGCAATTGTTGGAAAATGCCGAAAAATTTTAAATTTTAAGTAAATAAAAATAATTGAACAAATCTGTGGGTTTATTCAATAAGTAGTACCTAATGAATAGACTTCATTATAGAAAAAAGTAAGAATAATTTGGAAGAAAACCTTGTCAAACTTAGGTAATAGCTAACTTCATCGAAAAAATCGTCAATCATGGAGCATCAACTTTTTTAGGTTAATATTAAAAAAAAACTAATCAAAAGCGCGTTGGCTTTTTTAATTATTTGCATCACATAAATAGTGACATAGCAGCAGCTGACAGTAATAAGTGATACAAATTTTCGCTTGTACGTAGTAAAACTTGTGCGATTTTCTGTTTTACCCAAAATGAGTTCAAGATCTGCGCTTTTGGGTGTCGATCCTTATTACTGTGAATGTCGAGCTTTCATGGAGAAAGAATTAAAGAAACAAGATGATTTCAAAAATGCATTGGCAGGTGAACCAAACTATCCAATCAAGACTATTAAACCGGTTCCAGGTTTCTGCATGAAATCAAAAGAAGTTGAGACGGCCATAAAAGTTTTTGTAAATATATGCCACGCGGATGAAATTCCGCCACCAGAAGAAATCAGTGAGAACACCTTAATTGATTTCTTAAACTCGTACTGTCCAACCAACTATAAAATACCCATGAGCATTGGTAAAATACAACCGGTAATCGACAACAAGGGAAACGTGGCAAAAAAGATTGACATAGCTATAAGTTCAAAATTCTACGCCAAAATGGAAACTAATGGTATGTTTCACAGTTTCCTGGTTGCCTCTGCGTTTCAAGGAATTAGAGAAAAATATCAGTTATTATTAGATTGTACCAAAACCTTGAAAAATCGTAAAGCCTACGGTGAATTACAGTTACACAGAATTAAACAACACGAGAGTGCCGAAAAAATGGGAGTTTTTAAATTTCAACAAAAATCGTCCGTAGAAGAAATGAAACCTGGAACTTCTAAAGCAACCGAAAATGCATCTTAAAATTGATGACTAATATTTTTGTTATAATGTTAATGTAATTTGAATTTTTCTTATGATTATAATAAAATTTTTAGATCTTGTAGAACAATAGTTTATCTAAAAGATATATTAAAAAAAAAAGTTACTTTTGAAAAAATAAATGTCTTGAATCAGTTATGTAAATCTTTAAAAAGGTCACATGTGCCACCATTCGGCCTCATTCGGAAGCAGGGGGATTATGACACCACGTCAGAAATATTTTTAGGTTGGTAATAAATGAATGAGAGATATAGATTCTCCTGGCCTTCCAGAGTCAGGAGGTTAAAAATTATATGCAAATTAAAGCTAATCGTAATAAAATATATTAACATAAAATTTAATCCTGGTTACAAATTTTCACAAAATTATTTTTAAAATATTCCAAAAATGAAAATCAAACTTGACCGGATTATCTTTTATCACATAGCCCAGCTTAGCTCAGTCGAAAACTTTCCCGCACATTGGCAATGCGCGACCTTGCAAAAATAAAAAAATTTTCCTTTCAAAAATTAAATTCTTCTTTCCTACAATAAATCAAAAGAAACACAAGAACTTTCTGCTTCACTCAATATTTAATTATTCTTCTAAATTTACATAATATCTCTCAAACCACTAAAAACGCAACCTCACAGCTCCGTGAGTTGCTCGCGAGTTCTTATCAAAAATTTTAAATTTCCCCACCTTGGCTATGACACCAGAGGCGTCACAAGTTTAAATTTACAAAAATTAAATATAAAATAAAAATAAGCAAAATAAATTTCTTCATCCCAAAAAAAATACGACAATATTTAAATAAAATGGATTTTTCTGATATTATAATTCCAGATCAAAGTAGTGAGGTTGTTCGGCCTTCCGCCTCATTTAGGTGCATTTTTGCCATTTAATTTTTAATGCAAACTATTCCTTTGTTTTCTTTTATTTTAAACTACTTTTAAAATATTATTTAACTTTCCATACCTTCATTTTTAATTTTATTTTTTTTTCTAATATTTTTAGTATTTACAAAATTTTCAGCATAGTGAAATATGATCTAATTAATGCAATTTTGACTTATGTATAAAAATAATTTAATGCATTCGTTACAATCAATTTGATAATGAGTTATTAGAAAATAAGACTAAAAAAATTTGATGAATTGGCTAGGGTTACACTTGGTATATTCTGTCTCTCATACAACCATCATTCTATTTCATTCTAACATATATTTTTTGCATTGATACAATTAAATATTAATCACAAAATGAAAAAACTCAACTTGTTTCCATTAAAACATAATTGACCGCTGTACATATTAAATATACATTGATATAAGTAATTTTTTTTTTGAGAAAGAACAAATATCACATTAAGTTTACCATACAAAATCCCTGTTAGGTCTCAATTTTTACAGTTAAAAGTAATAAAAAAATAAATTTTAATCATTTTAGTTTGGTACATCTACTCGTTTCCACAGCGCTTGCGTGAGTGTCTGATTATTATTTATTAAACGTTTTAATAATTAAATTGTTCTATTAAACTAGAAAATTAACTGATAAAGTGAATAAAATTGAATGTACATATATTTAATAAATAATTTATTTCGATTTATGAATAAATATATTATTAAACATTTATTGTGATTTGTGTTATATCAGAACATTATGTTATTCTATTATATTTACAAGATATTTTATGATCTTATCAGCATATCGACCATCATTGTACGTATTTATTTAATTGTATCAAATAATAAATAAAAATATTTATTACTTAATAGCACAAATAATTTTATAAAAAATTAATTAGGTATTACTACTGTTATTCGATAAATAAATTTTGTTGGCGATAGTAAAATTTTCCTTCAGTACATTAAAGCAAGTGAAACGATTTAAATGTGACCTGAAGAAAATCTGCTATTCAAATTTTTGCAACAATAAATAAATAATAGAAAGGTTTGTATAAAAATATGTAAAACTCGAAAAATGTTGAAGAAGAAATCCGACATTGGGCTATGAAAAAGTAATGCTTGTATGTTATTCAAAAATAAAATATGGGAAGTGCTATAGTCGGTGACGGTATTTGCTAAATGTGTTCGGTTTTCGGAGAGTAGAACCCCGTAAAAGATGTTATTAATCAATTTCCCATTTATCAATAACGTTGAAAATTTTATTTTAATAAATGCAGTTTACCTTTACCACTTTCAGTGACACTCTCGTATATCGTCCTTGTTCATGAATTATTTATTAAGTGCTCGTTCATTTTGGTCAACATATTTCAAATGCATGAAGAGCACAAAAACGCATTTGAAATATCCGCTTTTTTATAGCAACTTTTAACTCTCTACAAAGGACACTTCCGTTTTAAGAAGTTAACATACTCGGGGATATGTGAATGTTAAACAGTCGTTGATGCTGT
The DNA here is from genome assembly GCA_905340355.1 of Rhagonycha fulva. NCBI lineage: Eukaryota > Metazoa > Arthropoda > Insecta > Coleoptera > Cantharidae > Rhagonycha > Rhagonycha fulva. The sequence goes on from HG996556.1 coordinate 47,582,859, forward strand.
TTTTCTTTTTCTATTATATACAAAGGATTTTCACCCTGCGATTATTCAATCCGTAATAAAATGGTGAAAAATGGGTCACTGTGACGTGAAGTTTCAGCAAAATGCAGATCCATTTTGCATAAATATTAAAATAATATGCTCTTTGTCCTGTTAGTAGCTTTAGCTATGGAAAAATATTTAGGATAACAAGAACTTGGTAATCAATATTTTGCTCGAGGTGTCGGATCCTAAACTAATATTATCATAGACCATGTTATTGCAGTTAAACAATGATAGCATATAATTTACACAGTTTAAATCTAAACGGTTGTTTTAAAAGGCGATTAAGATTATTGAGCTACTTTAAATCAAATAGTAGGAAAATTATTTGCAATTGAAATAATCTGTGTACTAAAAGGTACAATTAAATTCAATTACGGTTTAGCAAGAGTTTAATAAAAATAAAACTGGAAAGTATAAAAACGAATAGAATTAAGGGATGGAATATTTTGAAGCTCTAAGTTGATAATATCAAACATATGAATAACCCACTTTAATTTAGTGAATTTAAAACGGCAATTTCCGAATTTTAATGCAAGTTTTTCAAATTTTTTTAAAGGTGATAAATTTTACTTTAAGCTTCGCTTACAAAAACAGGGATAGCTCTTATCGGATATTAAAGTGTTAGTAGCAATGACCGAAGAGACATCATTAAGAGACCATTTTTTATCTGTATAAATGTTACTACTGGAAAAGCTGTTCGGCATTTGTTGTATTTGTTCCTTGATAATCGATTTTGGTTTAAATTCTTTCGCTGTTCATTAACTCGGAAATGCACCGCTATTTTGAATTCACAGTGGTCGCAAGTATAAGAAATACGTAAATAATAATTTGTAGTGGTAATAATCGAAGAATTTCATTATTAATTTTTTGACTAACTTGTTGAGGTGCCATCAAATGCATATTTCCCCTATGATATGTTATAAAAGGCAAGCAAGCAATGTATAAAATAATGCGCCGTGTAGACTCTAAGTAGTCAATCTTTAACAGAAAAAAGCACACCATTAAGAGCATAAAAGTTTAGTAACCCCCCCCTTTTCTACCTAAAAATAAACAGCACATCATATAAAAAAAACGGTAAGTGTTCCATTCAGCATAATTTATCATAAAAGTTAAGTTATTCATTTTGTCATATAAATAAACGCAAAAGATGTAATGTCAGACCACCTGGAAAGTAGAGAATGAATAGTCAGTAACCTACTATGGCAGCCCAACAAAAAGCATTTGACGTCGGACCTTAATAATATTTCACATTGTAAAGTAAATATTTAACAATAATCCACTGTTTTCCCCGAATCCTTACGGCATGCAGCGTTTAACAAAGTTTTCAGTTTGAGCTGTGAATTTCACCACAAAAGTATATCTTTTATTTTTTGGTTCCAGTTTTAAGTGTACAACCCTTTTTATTAGATTCACTTTTACAATTGTTACGCTGCTATTTTGTTTATTACTGAAAAAACATATTTTATTATTGTTTATTACGTAATTAAAATAGTTGCTCGGTTTTTGGCCTCACTTACTAAGTTTTAGTATTACCAATGCTTTTAATTTCAAGCGTTACGAACAGATACATAGAGACAGAGAACTAAAATTTTATATTATGTATGATTTTGATACTGAAAGGAGTTGTATCTTGCTTGGGCGCCACTTTCGTGTGGTCTGGAAGAAAATTTTAGCAACTTGGTTGCATTTACAAAAATTAATAAATTATATTGTTAAATTTTTAAAATGATTGAAAATTCAAATATTATGCTTTAGTTAGTCGGTAAAATATACATTAAAATAATATGCAGAAAAATTAACACAAAAAGTTATTTATAATATAAAATGCCGCTTCTGGCTTCTTCCGACTTTTTCTAATTAAAAAAATAGTCAATAAAATGAATTTGAGATGTTCAAGTCTTTTGAGATTAACACTGATATACTCAAGTAAACAAGAAGGAAACTGGCAGCAGATAAGTTTTAATCTTGTCCACTCATGAAATTCAGTAAGCCTTTTAATTGAAAATTAATTTATATAATATTTTTCTGTCGTCTTTGATCTGAAAGATTCATGGCAATGATTAATTGGAGCTTTGGATTAAAACTAGAAATCTGGGATTGAAACTTTCAACAAGAAGAATTCGAATTTTTTAATATTCAAACGCTTTTTTTAATCATTTTGGAAGTTATATTATTCGTAAATGGTAATATTATGGCAGGTAGGTAACTTATAGTCATGAATTTTAAAGAGTTTTTTTACCGAACATTGAGAAATTGATTTAAAGTTTTAATAGTTGTCCAAATTATCTCCAACTTTTGGATGAACTCCAAACTAAACCGATATTCAACCACAGCACTAAATATCTGTACAGTCTCAAAATTGTGCCATTTTACCTGGGATATGTGACAGATCTCATAGAGCTGCGAGTACCTTTTTTGTTTTAAATAGGAGCTGTTTTAGCAGATTTGCACAAAATTTAAAAATATAACTTTTTTTAGTGGATTTAACGAAAAGTGCGGCCCTCACTAATCTCCACGTAAAATATTTGGCCCTCTTACACCAAAAGCTGAGCCTTGTTCTACCGTGTAAAATCTAATCTCAAAAACAATTAAAAAGTTATTTCAGTCTTTGAGATCAAACGGGGAAGCATGGGTAAGTATCCCAAGCAAAATAATAGAAAATACAAAATTTTTGTAACTTTTGTCTAAAATGTTTTTTAAAAAGTACCGAGTTTTATAGTTAAGGGGGTGTCCACCTTTATATTAGGTGAGTTAATCAAATTTTTTTTTATAAAAAAAAAATGCCGAATAAGATTGTTATTTTCATATTAGGGGTATTCACACTAGCTCGTGTATTGGTGTTGTATTTATACACCGTTTTAATATCCTAGCTACATCTAGTAATACACAACTTTACTTGGCGTTGCTAGGATAAAAACAACGGTGTAGAAATACAAGGATATATACGGGGCATTCCACACCAAATCGACCACTTTTGAACCCGACCCCTTTTGATTTTCCTAAAATTTTTACATATTATACTATCTCATCAACAACAGTTCTGTGAATTTTTTCAAAATTTTTTTCTCAACCCAAAAAAAGTTACGAATTTTTAGAAAAACTACTGTTTTTTTTTTTTTCAAACGATCGTAACTATTTCAAAAATTGACTAATCGGAACGTTTTTTTTTTTTGTTTTGTTTGTCTTTAAACGTACTTTTCAGCAAAAAATACAAAAAAAATATTCAAACTTAGATTCTACAAAATTTTTCATTTTTTCGGAGAAAATCATTGATTTTTCAAATTTCGACACTTTCGATTTTTGATTTTTCTATTTCAAAAAAAACTCTGATCTATTCCGCGTATAACAACTCAAACACATAATGGGCCGACATTTTGTTCTACTTCTTTTGTTTAATTAAAAAATATTATTTGTGTAAAAATAAAACAAAATATTTTTTAATTAAACAAAAAAAAACAGAAAAAAATTTCGGCCAATTATGGGGTTTGCGTTGTTATACGCGGAATAAATCAGTAGAGTTGTTTTTGAAATAAAAAAATCAAAAATTAAAAGTGAAAAATTTTTAAAAATTAATGATTTTCTCCGAAAAAACAAAAAATTTTGTAGAATCCAAGTTTGAATATTTTTTTGTATTTTTTCCTGAAAAGTACGTTTAAAGACAAATAAAAACAAAAAAAAGAACGTTTTGATAAGTCAATTCTTGAAAAAGTTACGATCGTTTGAAGAAAAAAAACATCAGTTTTTCTAAAAATTCTTAACTTTGTAAACAATTTTGAAAAAATTTACAGAACTGTTTTTGATGGGATAGTATAATACGTAAAATCAGTTGTGTAATTTTTTTCAAAAGTTTTTACAAAGTTAAAATTTCAGAAAAACTGATGTTTTTTTTCTTCAAACAATCGTAATTATTTCCAAAATTGTCTAATCAAAACGTTCTTTTTTTTTGTTTTTGTACGTCTTTAAACGTACTTTTCTGGAAAAAATACAAAAAAAATATTCAAACTTGGATTCTACAAAATTTTTTATTTTTTCGGAGAAAATCATTGATTTTTCAAAGGGCATAGCCGGATTAATATGAGAAATCTGCTCTTGCGACTTTTTTGGCTCATACTTAGGGGATCGATTTGGTGTCGACTAAAAATAATTCACACCAATATTTAGCTCTTTAACTCTAACGGTTGTCGAGATTTTCAAAAAAACCTGTTTTTTCAATTTTATTTTTATTTTTATAGTAAAATTCACAATTGATCAATGATGAATTTTTTCCTAATTTTTAAGAGTTTAAGACACGAGAAAAAAATATAATCATGATTTTTTAACGAAAAGCCGATTTTTGGCAGACGATTGAAAATTAAAATCTTTTTTTTTTAGCTTTTTAAAATATGTCACTCACCAAAATTTGTCAGAAAATGTCTATTATACTCCTCTATACTCATGAATTTTTTTGAATTTTTTGAAATGGTGGAACAATATGAAAAAAAATAAAAACTCATTTTTTTTCTAAAATCTTGCGTTCTAAATAACTTATATTTTTTTTAGCTAAAAAATATATTTTAAAATATTTTAATATTTTATTATTTTAATATATTTTAATATTCAAAAACTCTTTAATTTTGTTTTTTGTTAAACCCCATAGCATCAAAACTAAGCGAGCTATGATAAATTGATTTTTTGTATATTTTAATTTTAAATATGATAAGTTGATCTCTATTTATTTCGGCAACAAAAAATGTTAAAAACACCCCCTAATTTAATTACCATCGCAATTGAAAATAATTGTTATACTACTTCACAATTAACTTTATTTATGTACTTACTTGTAATATGCTCTAGTAGTTTTACAGGTTTAAAGTCCTTAGTTTTGAAAAAATTTGAGGTTTATTTGAAGAGAGCATTTTTGCAATTTTGCAAAAAATTGCCTTTTCTTAAAAATGTCTCAAAATTTATTAATGATACGCAAAATTTTATAAAATTAAAAATTGTAGGTTTGGCTTCTCTAAAAATTTAGGTTTTTGTTGTAGTATAAAAATTGTATAAGATATGGCCGTTTAAAGTTTGCATATGTTTGTAAATAGTTGACATGTTGTTCAAACCCTTTCAGCTCAAACCATTTCAAAAATAAGAGATAAAAAAATTTTATTTATAATTTATATGAAAAAAATAAGAATCTACTTTATTTTTGTTATTAGCTCACTTAGTTTTAAGGCTACGGTATTTTATAAAAAACAAAAATAAAGGTCTTTTTAAGAACTTTAAAAAAGATTTTATAAGTTTTCCCCAAAAATGCATTATTTTAAATTATATAAAAATAATAAAATATTAAATTATTTTAAAATATATATGAATTTTTTTATGGTAATCTTTATTTATATTTATTTTTGGCAAAAAAATATTTTAGACAAATTTTTTTTAGCTAAAAAAAAATATAAGTTATTTAGAACGCAAGATTTTAGAAAAAAAAATGAGTTTTTATTTTTTTTTCATATTGTTCAACCATTTCAAAAAATTTAAAAAAATTCCTGAATGTAAAGGAGTATAAAAGACATTTTCTGACGAATTTTGGTGAGTGACATATTTTAAAAAGGCTAAAAAAAAAAAGATTTTAATTTTCAATCGTCTGCCAAAAATCGGCTTTTCGTTAAAAAATCATGATTATATTTTTTTCTCATGTCTTAAACTCCTAAAAATTAGTAAAAAATTCATCATTGATTAATTGTGAATTTTACTATAAAAATAAAATTGAAAAAACAGGTTTTTTTGAAAATATCGACAACCGTTAGAGTTAAAGAGCTAAAAATTGGTGTGAATTATTTTTATTCGACACCAAATCGATCCCCTGAGTATGAGCCAAAAAAGTCACGGGGGCAGATTTCTCATATTAATCCGGCTATGCCCTTTGTCCACTTATGATTTTTGATTTTTTTATTTCAAAAGAAACTCTTATTTATTTCGCGGATAACAACGCAAACCCCATAATGGGCCCACATTTCTTTCTATTTTTTTTTGTTTAATTAAAAAATATTTTGTTTTATTTTTACGCAAATAGTATTTCTTAATTAAACAAAAGAAATGAAAAAATAAAAAATTTTGTAAAATCCAAGTTTGAATATTTTTTTTGTATTTTTTCCTGAAAAGTACGTTTAAAGACAAACAAAAACAAAAAAAAACATTCCGATTAGTCAATTTTTACATAGTTACGATCGTTTGAAGAAAAACAACATCAGTTTTTCTAAAAATTCGTAACTCTTTTTGGGTTGAATAAAAAATTTTGAAAAAATTCACAGAACTGTTTTTGGTGAGATAGTATAATATGTAAAAATTTCAGGAAAATCAAAAGGGGTCGGATTCAAAAGTGGTCGATTTGGTGTGGAATGCCCCATACACATCAGTGTGAATGCCCCTATTATGTTTACTAACGTTCGAACATAAACTCATGAAATCTGTATTGAAAAAACGATGACGTAATTGTGAGAAACATGGGGCACTAGAAATTTTAAGTAGTCTGATTCAACTAGAAAATTATTTAAAATAATAATTCGTTCTTCACAATAAAACTTTATTTAAATGTTAATGAAAAGCAAAAGAAAAACAATTTTGTTATACCTACTAAAAAATACATTTTTTATATAGCAGATGTTGAAGTGCAATTAGTTCGACCGAAAATAATTGAAAAAGTAACAATTTAACAGCAAAATTAGATAAAATAGCATTTTAACAGCAAGGGTAGATAAAGTACTTTATTTTTACTCAAATTAATTATAAAACTATAACAACCGATGAAGATTCCAAAGCCATTTTGATGAAAACTACACTCATTATAAAAATACCCTTAGGCCCGTGGGTTAAGGAAAAAGGTGAATCTTTGAGGGGTGAAACTCGTTTTTGCGTAGATTCTACAAGAACGGTGGTTGTGCAAGGAAAACTTGACTGAAAGCACTCCTCGCTGCGCTCGGGCGCTTTCAGCCATTTTTCCGGGACATTTGCTATTGAAAACCATGATTTTCGCTTGAAGTGCACTGTTGAAACATCCCAATGCAAGTGTCGCTCCGGTTATCGCCTCTAGCATAGCATCACTTTGTGGACAGAGTTTGTTTGGAGGCAAAACCTCCATTAGCTCTTTTAACATCTGAGAACATCGCGGGGATGGTTAAGAGTATGAAATACTTTAGCGAGCATAAAGCCTTGTAGCACTTCAAAGTAGAGTGTTGACCCGCGCAAAGGCGATAATCAACCTTTGAATTGTAATTTGAGAGTTTTCCGCAGTTCGAGATGGCCGAAGCGACAGTAACCCCTAAAAACGTAGCGTCGTGGATCCCAGAAGGGTCCGCAGAAAGAAAAAAGTTTTCTAGCATCCAAGCCCGCACCATCTTAACTTAATAACTGGTCTAGGTCGGTGCCGAGACATTGAGTAAACGCCTCGGCTGTGACTCCGGTTATCGCTTCTTTGTACAAAGCTTAGACTAGTTTAATCCACACGGACCGCCGACCGAATGCCTGAATTCACTAATCCCGAGCGACTTTGCTTGAAATTTGCTACGAAAATTGTGCTTTTTTAAATTCGATTTTTGAAAAAACTACTGACTTTAAGGCCATCTTCCTTATTTAATACTTTTATTTAAAATATGCTTATTCAGAATTCATCAAGGTTCCAATCGTAAAATTTGTATTTTAGCGTCGGAAATACTTACCTTGAACTAATTTTTAATATTAAAAACAAATTATTTTGGATGATTATCCAGATTGAATTAGACTAAATGAAATTTTTGTTGCCTCATGTCTCTCACGATTACGTCTATTTCCTTTCATCTTCTCTCACTTTGTAGAATCAAATGCGATGTCATGATGATTTTTTGAGAATATCTTTTACCAACTATATCTGGAAGGCTTTCCTCAATTCGCCACCTAGGAGCGTGGTCTCTGGGAATGCAGGTTATTCCCTCCCGAGAGTAGTATTTATCAAAAATTGCTTATGTTTTTGGTGTTTTTCTTTTGTTTAGATCGGACTTTATGTTCCTAGATTAACCATGTAGAACAGCCCAGTCGATGCTCCTAATGTCTTGAAAATAACTATGACCTAATGAAATCTTCAGGATGTTTGAAAATTGCCGGTATAGCTGTCTTGGAGGTATTGATACTGAAGTCTAAACTGTCTCATTTTGGTTACCTTTTAGGATCGTCCTGCAGTTATTATAAAATCTTCTCAGGATATCTTTAGGCGCCAGTATTAAAAGTGACTTATACTATGTAATATATAGTGAAACTTCATTGTAACGAAAAACAAAATAGTTGTTGATTTTGATTTATGATGAGACGGCACGTAGTCTTGTGGCTTATAAGGCAAGATGTTATAATTTTTTTGCGAAATTGCGTTCGATACTTTCCCGTTTTTGATTTAATCCTTAAAGCACCCTAAATTCAAGCACATCTTGTAATATAAGATTAAACTAAAATGTTTTAGTTTTTAAGTTCCTTTGGAAACACATTAAATGAGTTTCGCCTGACATTCTATTTAAATTGTTGTACTACCTAAGTCGTAGAAAATGTAAACCAAAATCTTCAGACATATTGAACAACAAAACCAGATTATAAATTCATTCAAACTGATATCAAATAACCTAAGCGGAAAATCCTCTATTTTAATGAAAGTTTTCCTACGAAAGGGGAATAAGGTCTGGGATGAGGGAGCTTTCAGCATTCTCAATAAAATTATAAGTCAAGATTTTTATTATGGAAGCAAATTTCACGTTTATATCAAATTGTAGTACGCAGTACTAAAAAAGCGAGATACGAACGTATTGCTGGGAAATAAAAAAAATTTATGCAAATCAAAATTTTTAAAATTCGTGTAAACACTGAGATAATTACACAAGAACAGAACATTACATTAGAGCTTAATGTTATAATCTAGGTATATATATGCAGGTTTCAACATAATTTCAAAGTTATGTAAAGTTGTGTTCAGTATGCTAAACTAACAGGTGCACGTACACATACAATATAATATGTACAATTTAGGATTTGATTACACGTTCCTCCAATTTTACTGGCATTAGGGTGAGTGTTGAATAAAGATGGAAGGTCGTAACTAAGTGAAATTTTAGGAGAAGTTGTTGAATATATACTTAAATGGACCCCTCTGCAATATCACCTTATAATTGTGTGCTTAATATTCAAAGGCCCGCAAAAGCTTCCATCCCGTATCTGTAAAGCTGTGGTTTCTGCTCTAGCGAGATCGAGATTTTTCAAGTTTAGCTGCTAATAGAATATAAAGTCTGTTATCTGCGCTATTGTTTTACTGTTTTACATTGCTTTTGTGCTCGCCATATACCACTGCGTACGGCATCCACCCTAATAACCAAATACTCTTTCTTTATAACTTTATAATTAAAAATGACCTAAATTGAGGTAGCTACGCGCTAAATGTATTAAAATCTAACACTTTATAAAGAAAATTGCATTACATTAATCTTGCTAAAATGACTTTTTGTTTTGATTATTTTCAAAGTAATTTATTTTCAATTTAACTACAGTTGGTTGAAGCTATGCATAAAACAAATTAAATTAAACTTTTTTAAAAGCGAATTTTAAATTGAGCTCGAACCGCGCAAAAACTATTACAATTTTAATGGAATATTAGAAATGCCATCCTTTTCAAACTCATTTACTCCATAGTTCAGCTTTTATGGTACCCACCAATTAATATTTCATATTTACTAAATTTTCACGTTATTTCACATCAAATTCAATTTTATTATTGCATTTCACCAGAAAAAAAAACTGGGTAGTACTACTATATTTCAATTTATTGCATTTATGTTACCTCAGTAACACATTTTATTAACAATTTCAACAATTATGTGCCTACATACATACATCCAATTTCGTTCATTATTAAACTTTTTAATCAATTTCAAAATTTTGTGTTTGATCAAAGGGTAAACAAGTGAGCTCTGGCATTTTAATTTACAATTTTCAAAATTAGTTACAATTTGGTGTGGTAAAAAGTAAATCATATAAAACTGATGAATATAACCCAATTTGTTATAGGTATTACATTTTTTTTTCAAAAACCTACAAAATCCTTCGAAGCGTTAGGACAATAAATTTGCAACCTTCTTTTAAATTTATTTACGCTACACAAAAACCTTAATTAATGCTCTTTTTTATAAAAATTAAAACCTAAACACTACATACGAGTAATTCAAAGGGGTTGCTTTTATTTTTGGATGCGTATAATCGATTGTACGCATCTTTGTGATATACTAGACGGTTATATTAACGAGGTTGAATTAAATACGAAGGGTGTCCATATATTTCATGTTTGATTAATTAAAATCATTTAATTTTCTGCTTTTTGTTTCCCATATCCTTAAAAGTTTACGCGAATGTGCGAATAAAAATGGTTATTCAAGCACACAGGGCAATTAAAACTGCAGTAAAACTTTTTGCAAAAATATGTAACTTTGCGAGAGCATAAAAAAACTATAACTTTATTTTAATTTTTACAACCAATCGTGAAATTGTTCGATTTTAAACTTTTCGAGCTGCAATTTTTTGCGCACATCTCGTATGCAGAAATACACTCAATTGTGTTATTATTACTTTCATTGGTATACCTTGTTTATGGCACATTAAAACATATATTTATGTATAAAGAAGTTATGGTATTAAGTAAAAAGAATATTAAAAAATATAATAAAAAACAAGTACTCGCCTTAAAAATAAAAAGTAATAATGATTTTATGAACGCTCCACTTATGAATTATAATATAGCAAACTTTACAACTTACAATAATGGGATTATAAAAGTGGAACGATAAGCCCTTAATATGAGATTGAACACAATCGCCTAACAACTTTAGTTTTAGATTAAATTTTATCCTTTAAGTACTTTATTTAATTTTTTGGAACAAGGATTAGTTCGCTCAATTTTTGCTACAGTCACAAAAAGCTAGATCATTAATTTTGCTTGCGATAAAAGTTATACAGAAGATGCATAAAGTAGAAAATTGAAATAAAGACGAGTAGAAAGGTCAGATTTTAAACACAAAATTAATATAATAAAAATTGGTCTGCAAGTTAACTATTAGTGCTTTTCAAAATTGTGCACAAACTTTAAATTGTCAATTAAAATACAGCAAAACCTATAGAATCCGGACACTAAATTGATCAAAATCAGTGATTTTGAACAAAGACAGTGGGGCTTCTTGCGGCTCTCGTATACCAAATACGATATAAGCAACACGTCAAAAAAAAGTCCTACGTTATTCTGTAAGTTAAATCAATTTACTGAATTTGCGGATAATAATTAAAATTAATTATTCACGCAAGTTACGTCAAATTTGAAAACTAACATTGTTAATATTACAAAGCCAACAAAATAATAGGTAGCCTTGCAAAAAAAACATTTTATATTAAATTACGTAGTAAACTCAAATAAAATATTAATAAACTCTAAAACAATTACATTTTTAAAACTCTCCGAGCTATATTTATCTTTCTGATCTGCATAAGTTATAACTAAATCCTTCTGGATAAATTTCACAGAAACTATATTAATATTATATAACAAGCAAATGAAAATAAACTGAAAGTTTTAATTTTAAATTGAAGTTTATTTACACGAGGCGACCAGAGAGAGGGTAATTAAGTCAGCAGGCTATGAATTAACATACTAGATGTTAACTGTTATGTCGGGTGGCCCACCTTAGACCCGAACATAGGAAAATAATAATTTGGTAATATTTTTGGTTAATATCTAAATAGAATAAAAATAAAATTTAAAAAAGTTGCAGGGTTTTCAACATTGTAAAAACTTCGACATTTCGTAGAATTTTGCTCATTTCTCAAATTCTAATCAGCCGATTTTGAGTACCATGTTACAAAATGCTCTCACTCCTCTAGAAATTTTTCTTTACATTATAAGTTACTTTTAGTCGCAAAAAAGCACAATTTAAACGGCTGGTTAAATTCTCAGTGTTGCTAATCGAAAGACTACATAATTCAGTACATTTTGTGACCCTTACAAAATTCATAATTTTGAAACTAATCCTTTTGCTTCTATTTTTTTGTTCCTAACAACCCCTTTTTTACGGTACCAAGTTTAAAACCCGCGGGGATAAAATGAACCATAAGATTGTATTATCCGACTCATCGAAGATCAATTCATCCCAAATAATGTACACGCATTAAATATGTATAAAATAAACATGCAAAATTATAATAGAATGGTTTATACATAAGTTCCTTCAGCACAGAATCTAACAGCTGAAAAGCAAATTTTGTTTAAATTTAATATACAATTTTTATAGCATTATAATGTGGGCTTACCTAACTGTTCATTCACAATAGCCGCAAGAGTTAACATAAGCGTAAAAAGTAAAAATTCAAATATTTGAAGAAATTGAGCAAAAGAAAGTGATGCTTTTATTTTAATATTAATTGGCCACCATCTGAAACGGTTCCAAAGATTTGTGTCCACATGTACCCCACTCTCTCCTACTTATTTTATCGACTTCAAAATCTTTTTATGATATTTTTGTTAAATTGCATCATATTTTACGTTTTAACCTAAGGGGATCATTTTAAATACTTTTTCCTAGTTTGAATGATTTTGGATGAGACATTTCATTTGTGATCATCGTCGATCGTGTGCTAGCTAAATTAAATTACAAGGATACAAGTTAATAATAATAAAATTTAAGGATAACTACCTACAGTAATAACAGTGAAAGCAAAATTCAAATGCAATAATTTGCTAGAAAGCTCTTTCACCGTGTCATCTACAGACACATCTTTGAATCGGTTAATACATTTATTTTTTTTATAACTAAGCTTTTTGCATTCTAAGTAGTATATGCCTTTTCCATTCTGGAAATTACAAATCTAAATTGGCGGGGTGGATTAGTCTTCATATTACATAACTATTTCAGATAAAGTAATATCACTTTCACCACAGCGTGTGGATGTCCACTGGAAGGCCAAGCTAAGAAATTCTGTATAATCCGCGATTTGAACCTAGAATTTCAGCTCTGTACTGAACCAGCGGTCAATAATTTGCTAAAAAGCTCTTCCTCCGTGTCATCAATTTTCAGTGTGCATTCCTTCTGCTGCCCTCTGGTGGATCAATAAATTTGAAACTGTTAAAATAAATCACGGACCTCTTAAAATAAACGGACTGCAATTCAAGGTAAAGACTGCTATTGTGGCGTAACTGTTATTATAGCCATAGTAATTTTGAAATTTAGAGTGTAATTTAAATTTAAACTGTTCATAACAAAGAACAAGGTTATCTTACGGTTGAAATGTGAAATACGCTAATTTTAATACCAACATAAACTAGTAAATATTTGAAATTTCCTAGAACTGCACCACAAATGGCAGCGCCTTACTCTCAAATTTATTTCTATTAGCGCCAGTACGGGCGCTTTAATCAGTTTAGTTAAACAATGCAACTTTAATTCGGTTAATACATTTATTACCAATCTAAAAAAATGTACAACCTATAAAATAAAAATAAAATTAGAGTGTCTGACTGACAGACAACGCACAGCTTAAATCTGTAGATCTAGAAGCTTGAAATTTGGCGCAAGAGTTCCTTATACGGGTCTGCGAGATACAGAATACCTCCTGAGTAAAGAAGTTAAGAGTTATACCATTTTTAAATCTACGCAGTAAACTTTGTCAATTAATTCTTAATAGAAGTTATCCGAATAGAACAAATCTCTCGGATATTCTTATAATTGAGTAGGAGATCCAGCGACTCCTTTGAGTGTCGGATGTGGTTGTTCGGCTTTTGATCTTACCCGTTCATAAAATTTGCAGTAATCCATTCAAGAGCGCTTCCAAATGCCAGTTAGAATCTTGTTAACTTATTCATGGGCATCAATAATTATGAAAAAAACGTGATAAGTCACTTTTGGATAGAATTTCCATAAAACACATTTTTAGTGTTTACCTACGTCATATGTATAAGGAGGTTGCAGGTAGCTATCGAGGTCCCGAAAATACAAATTTTACGATTAAAACCTCGATGAATTCTGAAAGAATATATTTTAAATAAAAGAATTAAGGGAGACGGAATGCCCTAAGTGCACCTGTTTTTTCAAAAATCGAATTTAAAAAAGCACGATTTTTATAGCAATTTTCAACTTCAGCGCTCGGGATTGGTGAATCAATGCATTCTATTGACAGTCCGTGTAGTTTCAACTGGTCTTAGCTTTGCGCAGAGCGGGGATAACCAGAGCGACACTTGCGTTGGGATGCTTTACCAGTGCACGTCGAGCGAAAATTATGGTTTTCAATACCAAATGTGCAAGAAAAATGGCTTAAAGCGCCCGAGCGCAGCGAGGGGTGCTTTAAGTCAATTTTTCTTTGCACAACCACCCTGCGTTTAGAATCCACGCTAACGAGTTTTACCCCTCAAAGATCCACCATTTTCCTTAATCCACGGGCCTAGGGGTATTTTTAAAATGAGTGTCGTTTTCATCAAAATGGCCCGGAGCGCCCGAAGAGTGCGTAGGGTCAATTTTGATGAAAACCACCATGGCACGAGTAGGATCCACGCGAAAAAGTAACTACCGTTCGTTAAATGTAAGTAACCCTTTTCTGAAGTAATTTTGGTCCTAAAAATTTGTCAAGTGCAACACTATTATGCATAACTGCACGCGTACCGACAACAGGATGCATTGATTCACCAATCACGTGCGATTTACCTTCAAATTTGCAAGTCATTTATTCTGGTCTGGTGCGAAGCACCAAGGCTGTTGCCCCATATCTTCGCAGACTTGAAAAGTAAGGTTGCGGGCTTGCCCGCAACGTTACGTCGGATAATTTTTATTGAGGCGTACCTCTGAAAATTAGCGCGAAGCTAAGTCCTGCTAAGTCCTATCAAATTTGCAGTGAAAATCGAGCTTTTTTAAATTCGATTTTTGAAAAAACAGGTGCATTTAGGCATTGCGTCTCCCTTAATTTTCTTATTTAAAATATACTCTTTCAGAAATCATCGAGGTTTCAATCGTAAAATTTGTATTTTCGGGACCCTAGTAGCTACCTATCCCCAGAATCTTTAATTCAATTAATACGTTTATTATATAGGTATATGATAGCTGTACAGTCCTAGAAGGCCATTGGCTTCATTCCCTGTTTACCTAACCTGTCTTGTAACCTCACATGTGTGACGCAACCGTATCAACGTTAATGACGTCGACACAAATATCAGGGATCACCACAGTGTGGATGCCCAGCAAAGGCCGAGCCAAGAAATTCTGTGCAATCCGCGATTTGAACCCAGAATTTCCGCCCTATACTCAACCAGCGACCACATCACTCCACTGCTGTGGCTTTAATACGTTTATTACCAATTTAAAAAAGTTTATAAACTATAAATCCCCTAAGCAAACTCCCAGGTCAGAAAACTATTATATTATTCACGTATGGTTACATTCTCCATGAGTAAGATAAATCCAAATCAGTGATTTACTGAAAGATTTATTTTATTTAGATCATTTTTATTCAAAATTAATTCACAAAGTTTACTAATTATATTTGAAAAAATGTATAACTTTATGAGAGAAGAGAAAATTCTATATACCCTCTATAGTCCAGTGCTTTTACCATTAAAAATGGTAAAAAGTGAAAAAAATTATAGTAGGATGAAACCAATTGGAAAAGGTAGAGAATATAACAAAAATGAAAGAAAAAATAAATTACGGGCGATTTGAGGTCGGGAAGGGGGAGGGGGTGAGCTTTTAAGGGTAAAAAACGGTTTATCTCAATTTTCGGCAAAACTGCAAGTCCTATGAAAAAAAGTTAAGTAGCAAAGTTGTAGGTAATAAAAAGATCTACAACTTTTGTATTAACACTTTTTTTACATAACCTCAAAATTTATGTGAAAAATTCAAATAACCGAGGTTTTGGTTTTTGATTTTTATCTTTTGCAAAAAAATTTATTTTTTCACAAAATTTGGTGAAAACTTACCTTTGTGTGTCCCAAAAATACGGTAATTTTTTTGATCTAAAATATTCATTTTTTTACCTTATTTTGACTTAATATCGAAAATGCACCCTAATTTTCAATTGAAAATTCTCACGTCAGCACCACGTGTCTCACTACCAGCAGTAATACTACTAAATGTTGATATTGCAATGATTTCGCTGTGAAATCACGCTTTGTTTACCCAGCCAGCTCGTTTCTATGGTAAACCCTGATAAAATCTTACCGAGGGTTAGTGGTTCAAAATTGTCTTCAAAACAACGGCAAAATTTATCAAAGAAAACTAATAAATTTTTTGAATAATAAAAAATTTAATGAACTGAACGTGATATGGTTAATTGATTCAAATTTGTTACTCATTTGCAAAATTTTTGAATAATTCAGTTATTGTGTAATGGTGTTTTTTGAGCATTACATTTCATTTAATAATAAAAACTGAAATAACTTAGTTTCACCTTCGATTTCAAAAGTATAAATGTGTTAACTTTAAAAAAAAATTACAAACAAAATCATTAATAAAACCCGAAAAATGTATCGATGGTTCGCTACTGAACTACTGTGTATTAAAGTTAGACAAATTTCTCACTAGATGTCTTTTCGCCTTATTTCTGCTTATGATGTTGTGAAGTGCTTCTGTAGCTATTGCAATTTTTGCTGATTTCCACTCGAATTTAACCTGCTATCAGATCCAAATTACTAACTGCGCCTTCGGATTCTTTAATTCTAAAACTGACCAGGCAAGTATAAGCTAATTTTGCTTACTCGTTTTATAACAGCTTTTAGATGAAAATAAACATTTTAGATAAAAATCTTTCAAATTGAAATCGAATTTAAATTTCGAGAATGCACTATTTATCTGCGATACTTTTATAATTTCCTGCAAGAACTATGCAGAAAAGAACAGAAATAATTTGAATTAAAATTTTAAATCTTTCAAAAATTTTGTTGAAAGTTACAGCGCACTTGGACTCAGCTGTGGTTCTTTCAAATGTTGGCATTGAAGAGCAAATTTTAAAATAATACGCACTTAGTGCTCACTGTACCCCTTCAATCATATCATAAAAAATTTAACGAAAGTTATAAAAATACTTTTTTTTAAGTGTTAACAATCTCAAAAATAAAATTGACAATGAGGAGAAAAAGAAGAAATATTTTAAACTCATTTAATTTATTTGGAAATTTTTGCATTACGTGCTTACTGATTTGGAATTATACAAATTATGTTGAAATGTAGTTACTTTTTTATTCGTCTGAAATTTTGATGAAAAGCACACATTTTGAAAAAGGAATTATTTGTAGATATACTAGCGGCACTAGTGCGTGATTGATGTTATTACTCGGCCTTCGGCCTCGTTCAGCTGTGGAGAGGGTTATTACGGCATTTAAATAGTGTTTGTTGAGATGTCACCTTTCGCCCCTATTCTTACCCTGCGTTTATCACTGATTTCCTATATTATCTTGTTCAGATTTTAAATGAATCGTTCTCAAACGTGGCTATTGCCGTACTCATGTTTACAAACCGTTTAATATTTGCTTTCGTTAGAAATTGCATACTTGTACTAATTTTCCCAGAATTTCAGTGAAAAATACTTTCATCTCAATATTGAAGTTATTGGCAGTTCCCTGCAGGTTAATATTTATGTTCAAACAGGTTTCAATATCGTTGTGTAAATTCAAAATATCTTTTCAAACAGTATTTTTGAATGCCACACAAGCAATCGATACATATTTGGTAATTTTAGACTTAGCTATTTCCTTTTAAAGCATACAATATTCCAAAACCAAAAAATCAAATTTCCATCACACTTAATTTCCGCATAATTGAAAATTTTGCTATTAATTTCGACCCTTTTGCTCGGTCATTATTAATCCATGGCATAACTTTTATTTTAGCAAAATTTTGTTGGATTTTAAGATGATTGTGTAATTAAAGTTATCAAAAACTGTCATAAAAAATCTCTTGTAATTTATTACCTAAACACCTAAAATTTACTTTTTATAACTTTGTATTTGCTTTCACGCCATTTCTTGCGGTAGGTATGTAATTAAATTTAAAAAATTTTAAATATAGGTAACGTGTAAATATTATATTTAATTCACCCCTTTAAACTAATAATGATAAAAGGGTTGTAAAGTAATTAAATTAAATACAATAGAAGTGAGAGAATAAATCATAGCAGAACGGGCGAAAAAGTTTGAAAAAAATTGTTATAAGAAAAAAGAGACTAAAGAAAATCTGTTGAAAATAAAAACATAATGGAAAAATCTTGTTGCTGCAGAAAAGTATAACGCAGCGTAACCCGTTTTAAAAATAACTTTTTGAAGATTTATTGTCGACGTAAAATATGCAAAATTGGGTGGTAATTACTATGTATTTAATTTAAATAAAATTTTGTTGGTGTTTAAATTTTATCCAAAAATTTTTATTTTCTCAAGTGGAAATTTACGAAGTTATCCTTTTGGTGGTAATAAAAATTACGTTAATATTCAGCAAGCGTAGGTAATTTCCTCTCGAATAATATTTTCAAAATTTACTAATTATAACAAATTTTGTTTTAATTAGTTTATTTTTCGGTCATGTGTAATTTAATTTTTCATAAAACATACTTTGTACTCAACAAGGCTTTCGGAATTAGCGAACCAATTTAATCGTATTAACAAATTATCACGATTTCCAGTATCGTAAAAAATTTGCTGAAAAAAGAATGTAATTTAAATTTGAGCTTTTGTACTTTAATGAAGTATAACCTGTGTTATCAAATTTGAGCCGGCGGTCATTATTTGATTTAAACCTTTAAATAAACGGAATTATCTACTATATACAAGGTATTTAAAAAAAAAAATTGACGTAAACAAAATTTAATTCGAGCAGTTCTTTTGGGTTGGTCCGGATAATCCGGAAGGATTCATTGGTTGTCTAATGGGAGTGAAAATTGTCGATTTTCAATAATCTTATTATATGTTAATAGGTCACCAATTAACGTTTACATATCACAAATTAACTTGTATTGTAAATAACATGCAAGTACAATTCGAACGTATTCCCATAGTGTACTGTTGACATGACAGGTTAAACTGTGGAATACATACAACACATTAATTCTCTAGAACGGTTGCTTCTCTATTCTCGTGAGAACATGCAATACAGGGTTATAGAAGCAAATTTTGCATAAATATAAAGTATATCAACATTGATTAACACGTGTCAGTTTGAAGGATTATTCAATTAAAATTTAAGTACCTAATAAAATATTTAAATTGTTCAACATATCAAAACCATTATTTAACCCCAAAGTGATAGACAAAATTCAAATTAACTTGAAAATTTAATTTAAAGTAAGTAAACGTAACGTAAAGTAAAAGTCCATTTCAATTTGCCTCATCCCACTTCTGATACTTTTGCGCTACCATTGCAAATCTTAAAATTTAATTAAGTTAAATGTTTAGGTTTAAAACGATTATTGGTGTCTTGGTGTCTTACAACCAACAAATAAATCCTTAATTCATCTCTAAGATTGTTACTAACCAACAATTTAACATTGTCACACACAACGTACGCATCTTAGCTTAACCGCTTAAAGTGGCGAGGAAAGTTTGGAACCGATTTAGAAAGAAAAATTACACCTTCTAATTTTTGACAAAAAGTTTAATACATTTTTGAAACGTGAAATTAATTAATTTTGTTTTTCTTGTATAACTGATTGTAAATGTATTTAACCGGAAATACATTTTATTACAAAGTGGGGAAAAGTAATTTCTGAAATGGAAGGGAATAATATAACTTCGTGAAAATTGAGTGATAAGTAAGTTCGTTAAACTAATTTAATGTCATAAATTAATCACGATATAAGATCGATATTTAGGGGGATAAAATTACCATAATGATAGTGATTTTACCTGTTGAATTAAACTTTTGACGTCGCGTCAAGGAGTAACAGCAAATTTTGATAAAACCTAACTCTAATATTACATTTTACTAAATTGAAAAGGAAATGTAAATTAATAATTTAATATTCAAAAATTTTCATTTCACAAGATTTTCTGCAAAGTTTGAGGCCTCTGGCTTTAGAGCAGGTACTGCTGTTATTACTTGAACCGTTCAATGTGGCTAGGACTGCGCTTCTACCGCCCGCCTATTATTACTTCGAGTGCTACTCCAAGGTACTCACTACTAAACCTTTCAATAAACCTAAATGTTTACGTCACTTCCTTGTTACATTTATGACAAGGAGATAATGCAGCGAAACACCAGATTATAGAAAAAAAATAAATTCGTAACTCCTGAAAAGTCTCAAATCTTTGAGGGTCACTAGCTTTTACATTCAGCATTAAGAGCTAGGTTATTTGCGAGTGCTTAAAAATGAGACTGAGGCGATTCTTAATCAACCTACTTTGCGATATCCCTGCTTTCGAACTGAAAATAAAGGAAATTCGCCCTAAAAATGTAGGTCCTATGTAAAATTGGACTATACAAATTTAAACAAAATTTTTTATGAAGCAACCCAAACTTACAATAGTATAACATGCTTTGTTTGTATAAACCTACGCTTAGAAAAGCTGATGCTCTAGAAAACTAAAATATGAAGGTATTCCGTGTACCTGCTCTTAAATAGCATTTCTGAAGAAAATGTAAAAGGAATTTTAAATAAATTAAAATTGTAATGTAAAAGATTTCATTTTCATTTTTGCTAATTCTAAATTAATTAACTTGTTCGGTGTGGAAGATTCCTAAATTGTAAATTATAAACTGGCCAGCTTTTGAGATAATAAAAAGCACTTTAAATTTATTATCCTAATAATTCAGAAATCATTAATTAAAGTTATTGTAATAAATAAGACTTTTATGAAATTGTGAATGCATAACACGAAAGCAGCCATTCCTTTTTAATGTTTTGCAAGATCCTGTAGTCTTTTCATCCTTTCCATTTGTTATAAAATAATGCAGTGCTCTTAGTTTATACATAATTCTGTTTACATCCAAAAATGAAGGTTGTAAATGCAAATTCAACTATTGTCTACAAAAGTATTAACAATACAACAAAAGTGTTTAAATCATTGATTTGTTTCCTGGCTTCCCTTTCTTGCTTATTTATGACTTACAAAAATTTTTCATTAATTTTTACGCGAGTAATGAAAAATAATTAAGTATTGATTAATTTGTACTTATCTGAAAATGTATTCAAATAAATGTAACAAATCACAAAAGTTTTACAAAAATAAACGTTAATTTATTCCTTTAAAACTAATACAATCACTATGAATAATTCTCTTCAGCAAATAAAAACATAAAAGATAAATTTAAATTAACCTTAATGAGTGAACGGTTTCTGCATTATCTACCTGTTATCGTATAATTAACTTCTTTTGAACCCAGGGTTCTTATACAGAAAATTGAAATAATACCGATTTTAAAGTTTATGTACCGGTGTCCCGACCCAGTATTTCAGAACATCTATTTGTTCCGGATTTGCTAATTTATTACAGAATTTGGTTATACACTAACCTGAGTAGATCTGAGCTATCCAGCAGCTTTTCATTTCTTGTTATGGAACTTGTTGCAGAATGATGACCAATATCTGTATTTTTCCTAAGTGCAGAAGTATTAGCACACGTTCATTTCATTGATCTAGAAATTTCCAGACTCAATGCTTGGAAAAAACTCCAAAAAAGCGTATTTCTTAACCTCCAACCAACCAGTATAAATATAAGATCTTGCTGAAAACTTCCATTATTGACAAAATCATTCTTATTTAGCAAGAAAGATTAATAATTACCCACACGGTAAAATTACCTACAAATTTTTTCCAAAGGTTTCACATTAAAATCCAGGATTCATTTCCTTTAAAATAGCTCAAGTACTCAGAAAAACATGGAAAATTTGGAAAATTCCTCAAACAATTGGATGTACTCTGTCCTGAGTGTTGCGGGGT
Organism: Rhagonycha fulva; assembly: GCA_905340355.1. Classification (NCBI taxonomy): domain Eukaryota; kingdom Metazoa; phylum Arthropoda; class Insecta; order Coleoptera; family Cantharidae; genus Rhagonycha; species Rhagonycha fulva. The sequence continues at coordinate 47,604,825 of HG996556.1, forward strand.
ATCTAAATTTGGTAATCCTCCTTTTGATGAGCCAACTCATGACTGTGTGTTGTAATAATGAGAGACGGTGCATTCCGCTCCTATCTTGAATGAATTGTTCTACCGCACTCTTGAAACTCTTGTTTTCTCTTTTCTCTGCGCGACTCTTTCTCTGACGATAACTTTAGGGCAGTGGTTCCCAACCAGTGGTCCGCTGAAGCCAAAATATGGTCCGCGAAGGAACTGCAAGGATGCTTTTGAATCGAATTCACTTGAGTCGTTTTGGTGTAAAAAAACAATTTCTGATACTAAACTTCGAGAAATCGCATTTTTTTATTATTTAGTGATCCCTGCTAACAAGAATAACATAAAAGTGGTCCCTGACCAAGAAAAGGTTGGGAACCCCTGCTCTAGGGTCTTTGTATAAAGTTTTTCTTTTCTTTGCAATTAAGCCTTGTTCTTCTGCTTAAACCTAAGCAGTCCACATTTTCCCAAATTTTTAATTTATATTTTTATCTTTTTCTTTGCAATGCTTTTCTTTTATTGTGTCTGGTAAAACCTATCTGTAAATTTTGTATTTTGGCGCCATTACGCCAAGGGTCATTTTACCAAGTTGGCGCATCCTCCGTAAAAGGCCGCCACGAGCCCTCGTAGGGCGACATAACTAGCAAGTCGCTACCTGACCAGCAAGCAGGTGACTTTAGGTCTTACCGTGTTAAAATAAATGTTATTTTTGTAAATAAGTGCAAGTTATTTATTATTAACAGCAAACAACAACATTTTCTTCTTGAAGATCGTTCAAGAAGCGTCTTCGAACAGTTATCGACCAGCTGGAAGACCGCAAAAACTATCGCTCACGCCAGCGAACAAACAGTGTCTGAATAATTGTTTCATTTTAATTAAAACCTTCACAAATTTTTAGATTGGGGTCTTCTGGAATCTTAAAAAGATACGTTCATTTACAAGTGGCACCGTTGAACTCGTTTATTTTAGGTAGTTAACTCTAAAACCCTTAATACTCCCCGTATTAAATTTTAATATTTTCTTTCATTTTTTGTTTTATTATAACACTCTGTATGCTTTTGGCTGTTATAATCCATTAAATTAAATTTTTAATAATATTTTTGGCCTAGGCCAACCATGAAATCTTTTTTAGGGATTTTGGAAAAGAGAGATTGAAAGAAAGGAGAACAAGATCGATGAGCAAGTGGAAATGGTGTTGAAAAATGAGAATGTTTATTTTTTTTTTTTTTAATTTTTTTGGATCAATTATTGATCAGATTTTTTATGATAGCTTGGTTGAAAGATCCTCTCGAGTTTGCGTAAGTGATTTTGCATTTTGTAATTAACATCTTTTAGATGCAAACTAAAAATCTTCTTTTGTTGGTGATAAGTTTTTATTTGTGATTTTTTATTATCAACTGGCGCCCAATTTCTATTTTTTGCGGATAGTGTCATTCATGAACGTCAATTGCAGAAAGAGGAGCAAAAGGGTCAGCTACCCCATCTGGCTTTTGGCTGCTTAAATTTTTTTAGACATTTAATATGTCACCAGCTCAAGTTTTTAAAGTTTTCTAAAACTTTCGGTTTTAAATGATTAAAATTTTTTTATAATGAATTTATTTTTATTTTGCCTCTGCCCCCTCTCGCTGAAAATAATCTTATGGACGCCCATGATGTCATTGAAAACCGTCATAGAACTTGTCGTGGTAAATACACTAGATACTTTTTAGGACCCACGAAACGCGCATTGCGCGACTCATTAACTTTCCGAGCCGTGGGCTAAATACCCGAGGCTAGTTACTTTTTTTTTGTTTTAAAAAGATTAAGCATTGTGACAAACTTTACTGCCGAAGTTTGGGGCATTGTTACTTCAACAATTGGTTTTGGTATTTCAATCATACAACCAATTTTAATTTTATTGTGTGCATTAGTAATGGTAACTTTTTCATGACTTAATAAAGATACTTTCATAGAAAACTCGATGTCTGTTTATATTTCTGCATGTTCTTCTGTCTTTCTATCTGTAACGCTCTCTTGGACTTATAGTTAGTTTCTTAATTGCTAATTCTAAAATTAATATTTTTGGCTTGTACCTATTTTTTTATCTTAAAACGTTAGAATTCATTTAATTCACTAAATTACTTTAGCTGTGCGGCCTAAATGTCGCACTAATACTAGACTAATGCTAGACTGTCCCCAGATGTGCCTGTAACCCTGATTTTTATGTTAAGGGTGACAATTCATTAACCTAAGACCTAAGACTTTTATATTATTTTTTTTATTTAAATATTTTAATAGGTTACCTACCAGTGGTACATAATTTGTAGACATTTTATTATATTTTAATTTTATTAATTATTTTTAATTATAATTTATTGTTTTTCTATTTTACGAATAGTCATAAAAAACAAAGTAATCCCGATTGCATCACGGACTAAGAGCCATGAACAAATGAAAGCGTCTGTTATTTTATTGCAATTCAAAAAAGAAAGGCACTTAATCCCTTCCACGTCCCGCAATCATCTGAAAAATCTACTCAGATCCATATTAATTTATTAGTGTAAGAAAATATAACTCAACTCACCCTATCCAGATAATTAGAATCGTTCGCACAACAGATGACTTTTTTAATAATTATTGTTTATTGGGATTTTTTACAATATTTTAATAAACTCCTTGTTTATATGGTACACCACCTACTCTACCTACAAATTTTTAAGAAAGAATTTATAAAATTTAGCTCAAATTTTAGTTTTGGCTTCTTCTTTAAAGTAAAAATCTATTTAATAATAAATTATAATATAAAATTCTTTTATTACATCTCTTCAAATTTTCTACGATGTATAATAGCCTTAATTAGATTTCTGTCCTGTGCGAGAAGTTTAGGTCAGTTTTGATTAAATTTTGATTTAAAAATTTATAATAATATGTAAGATAAAATAAAAATTTAGGACGCATTACAATATTTTAATAAACTCCTTGTTTATATGGTACCCCACTTACTCTACCCACAAATTTTTAAGAAAGAATTTATAAAATTTAGCTCAAATTTTAGTTTTGGCTTCTTCTTTAAAGTAAAAATCTATATAATAATAAATTATAATATAAAATTCTTTTATTACATCTCTTCAAATTTTCTACGATGTATAATAGCCTTAATTAGATTTCTGCCCTGTGCGAGAAGTTTAGGTCAGTTTTGATTAAATTTTGATTTAAAAATTTATAATAATATGTAAGATAAAATAAAAATTTAGGACGCACTGCCTATATGGAGAATATGAAAACTTTTGTTTAGGTCGGCCTCGGCCGTCTAAAGAGACGCACTTTATTTCTGATGTTGGGTTTTGATCTGCGGTTCGGAGAACAAATTTTAACTTACAAAAGTTTTCTCTATATATCCAAGTAATGCTTACTAACTAAGCACGCAAGTGCGTGATCATCACATGCAAGAAAAACATTATTCATTCTTCAACAATGTTCTTGTAGAAATTTTGGACTAAAGCCATCTAATTATTTTCGATATCAAATTTTATTGCTGGTGCAGAGCGAGGTAGAAGGCTGAGTTTGACTTCGTTCTAAGCTAAGATTAACAACTATATTTCACAGTTTGATAAGTTCAAGGGATCAAGATGAGTTTGACATTTTAAACAAAATATTAGGTCAGAGAGCTATTTCAGGAATATTAGTTATTAAACTTGAACGTTCCCTTGTTTAGATTCCAGTATATCATAACAGCGTTGTTTACATGTGTACAAAATTAATCTCTAAAATTTGTTCAAGTATAAATATTTAATCTGATACTCATCCTCCCTTCCAAAGAACCCTAAAGCTCTCCTACATCTTTTATATTACTTAGTTTATTATGGAAATAAATAGAAGTGTCAGCACTAGTAAAGTTGACTCTTAACACGATTTAGCAAAAGATGTCCAAATATACGAAATTTCCCAAATGAAATATTAAATACCTAGTAGGAAGTACCAGCAGGAAAAAATCTAAATTCACCTGATGCACTGATGAAAACGAATAAAACACTGAGGGAACGCATTGCAATTTGAAAAACGTGATGTACTTTGATGTCAAACGATACCTGCTACTAACATAATATTGCTGTAAAATTGCATTAGAAATTCTTTTGAGTTTTCTTTATGCTTTCCTTTTGTGTATTATATGCGACACTTGTTGCGTTAAGGAAAATTTCATAATTTTTTATACTTGACAGTCATATTAATATTTATATTTTTAGATGTTTTTGTGCTGCATACGTAAAAAATAATTTATTCATAATTTTTGTAGTATATCCATCCGTCTGTCTCACTAAAAAAAAATCGTTGAATTAGCTTTCGGGCTGTTTCCGCCGTTGTGCTAGCGTAGCTTCAGTAATTTCCTTGTTTACTCCTCTTTTTTGTTCACAGGACTTGAAGAGCGCTTAATGTACTAACTTTTAAGTTTTTAATTAAAGTTTTAAATATTTAAAAAACTTGTTATACTCAATGTAATGTTAAACTGCGTAACTACTTGTGTATAATGTAATTTCAATTTAAGTTTATAAGTCTGCAGATAGACATGCATCTGGTGGTTTTTCTGAAAGAATTCAAACAGTACATCATAAAAAAAAATATCCAAAACAACTTCTTCAAAAGTTCATAATTAATAATTAAAATTATAATTAGCTAAAGCTATATTTAAGTTTTCACTAAGAATTAACCTTTGATGGCTTCTTACACTAATTAGTTTTACTAGTTACACTGCCTGTAATATAGTTTAATCAGGCTAATGGAGCTTTTTGAAAGTTGAATTATTAATTTTTTTGAAAAGTCATAATATTAAAAAACGGATTTTATTTCTACTCCGTTATTAAAAAGCTACCTACGCTCTCTATTACATTAAATTTTTTTGCAAACGATGCTTATCCTACTTTTTTTGTAATCAAAAATTTCTGGATCGTTGCATAGACCCGGAAATGCTAGGTTTATTAAAATCTCTTGTATTTAGTGAGAGGTCGAATAGTGCAATTGAGGTGATGAATGAATTCAATGGAACAAAAATTATTGGTATGTGATCAATTTGCTAGAAATATTTGAAGAGAATGGACGGGAGGAGCTCGTAAATATGGAACAGTTGCATAAAATAGTTTTTCCAAATCTACAACTTGTGTGTTAAACGTTCGGAGTGGTAAAACTGATTAGAACGAGTATTATAAACTGACAATTTGACAAGTTGCCGGTGTAGCACTTCCATTATCAAGTAGGAACCCTCGCCATATGATGGATAAAGGTCTAAGATAAACAACGCATTCTGTGCTGTTTTGCCCTAACATAAATTATTAGCTATTTAAATTCCTATCTTAATGGGCCCGCAATTATTATTATTACAAAGAGTTTTTGTGATTTCATGATATAATAATTTCGTATTCTAAATTGGCTGATTGGTCTTATTGTCGTGTAGAATAAATTATAAAAAATTAGGTGAGTCTAAAAATATGCCCTGGGATAGCTTGACGTCAAAAAGGCTGCTTTCGGCTTTAATAATATTTACATAAAATATAACTTTATAGTTTTCTGCAAAAATTGGTATCACTAAAACCCTTTCATCACTTTGAAAACTTTTCGTGTTAAATCGCTCAAACTTTGTGTTTCATACAAGTTTTGTAATACCAACAGGTACAGCTTTATCTTTTTCATTGTTATTTTCAAACCTTAAAAGTTCTTCGATTATAATTTATATTATAATTTTGTATAAGAATTACTTGTAACATTTCCTTGATTTAAAAAACGTTAATTTTTCACACTTCTATGAATTTTACCTAGCTACTTAATTAAGAATGATTTGGTCTGCTGAAACGTATTATTCTCTTTAACGGTAATAAAAATTACTAAAAAAATGTAAAATTTTAAAAGAAAGGACAAAAAATTATTGCAAAAAGTTTGCAAATAAATTTCAATATAAAAAGCTTTCAAGTGATTGTGATGAAAGGAAATCAAACACCAAATCTAGAAACTTTTCAGTATTTTCACATTTTATTTTCACCAATTTATAAACAACAATAATACAAATTTAAACAGAATAAATGAGGTGATAAGAAAAAATCGTTTAAAACAAAAAAAATTTGTAAAAATTGTATGTCGAGTTCAGTTTCAGAGAAATAAGAGAGGTCATTGATTTATGACAAAAAGGGGGGGGGCAAATCAAGAAGTTGGAAAAAATTGAAGTTGTCCTTGAGAGACGACCCTTAATTAGGCAGACACTAGAAACCTTATAGACAGTGTGACCTGAGGTTTTCAGTGTTTAAAATATAAAATCATAATTAAAATAATAAATACTAAAAAATGCTGTCAAATAATGCAATTTGGCTCTACAATCTCTAAATATGGTTCTGTTAATATTTAAAAATCAAACGTCATTTCGTCATTTCATTTCGTAATAATGGCCTAATTTAATATAATGAAGGATCCCTTCCTTTCCAAGGTTTCCTTACCATTTAATTTTAATTATAATACTTTATTTACTACAATTTATTATAACCAAATAAATGTTGCTTGAAGCCTCTCTGAAGCGTGAAATACTAAATCAATTTTCATTTTGATGGATAGAATTTTGATGGAAATTTTACTATTGAGTAGCTCTTTGATTAGTGAATAAGCTAGGGTATGAAAAATATTATGTTCTGTAACCTGTAGTCCTGTAAAACAGTAGCTAAAAAACAAATCTGTGACTCGCATTAGCAGATTAACGAGATTTTCACCAATTTTAACTATTCGATCCAAAATAATCGAGAATTATAAAAACCAAAATATATTGTACAAAATACTTATATTTTATTCAACTCTCAAAATCAAAAAAATACAAACAACAAATAATATATAAAATTACACTTCCAAGCTTTTCCTACTACAACAACAACCACATTTTTCAGAGTTGACTATTCTTTTGCGTATATTCGGTAGTGATTTCATATTTGGAGCAGCAGCCTGCAAATTTAAACTAATTCCTAATATACTAACATTTACCGTAGTTCCTGTGCAAAATATTAAAATTATGCATATAACTACTGAAGTAAATATTAGAAGAAGTGGCAAAAGAATAACATTTACTCCCCAAGGTAAATGTGCCAATATTCCGGAAGTGAAACTTCCAATTGCTTCGCCAATTTTTAGGGCTGGGGTATAAACGATAATTCCCATTTGATGGGATAGCACTACCAATGGGGATACCGAAAAGTACTGTGTTTCAAGTAAAGCAGTGTAATACACTCTGCAATCTTCTGACGATTGGAAAAACGACTTTAAATATTTCCACATAGATAAATTTCTTCTATCACAATCAGGTGGTATATTCCCAAATTTCTTCAGTGCGATCATTGATTCAATTTCCGCCTTTTGTAATAAAGTTATCCATTGTTCGGCGAAATCAATTATCCATGCCACGAAGATAAAAAGTTTAAATATATAAAAAAATCTTAAATTTGCTCTGATAAATTTGTAACCCAAGTAAAGCATAAAAATGCAAAACAGACCTATGAGAGTACTTGAATTCCAAAACGTATCGTACAAGTAATCTCGTGAATCCAATAGTATGTTTTCCATGCGATCACTCAAAGGTTGAAGTGTAGATCTGACTACGATTTCATCTACGCGTGAAAGCATATTAACATTTAAACCTTTTTCGGGACTAGCGCATTCTTTCATGAGGTTATAATCTTCCATCGCCAAGTTAATGGTTAATTTTCCTCTATAAGTACGATCATCGGTTAAGTTTCTTTCTTGATGCCCTAAAAAGGCATTCACCATGTGCTGAGAGTGGGATGAGCAAATGGCTAACAATCTCCTTGTTTCGTCACAAGAATTCTCTTCTCGTGATTCAAAACGTGTTGTTTCTGCTTTGCTTTGCTCAGTTGAAAGCTTTTGGTGAGGTACCATATCGAAAGGATCTTTCCATTCTTGGCCATAACATCCGGGTACAATTGCACACAATATTAGTATTACATAATATAACAGCTTCATCTTATCGTTTGAATATCTTTTTTTGTTATAATTACTCAATTCAAGATTTCCTTATATATTGAAAATAATTTAAAATTACTTACCATCTTTACCAACTTAAAAAAAATACTTGTCGGATTTGGTGGGTTGTAGACTTCTACAATTTGTCCAATTTTTAAAATGTAATATATCAACAAACTTTTAAGTTTCCCACTTGCGATTCCTTATCGATTAACTTCCACTCTAATATAAGTAATTACTTAGCGGATTGAAAAAGTAGTCAACCTCTTGAAATTCATGTAGTAGTGTGATTGTTTTTCTCTTTGTAAATCCTTTCCTTGGAATGGAAGCTTTTGCTTTGCTTCTTAGTGAGCTAACCATGGTTGTGACCTTCCTTTAAAAATGTATTATTATTTTATTAAATAAATTGGAACAAGGCACTAAAATTAGATTTTTCTAAGAAGGAGGTAATGTAAAATTTGGAGACAACTGAATGTTTTTCATAAGCAGATTGTAGATATTCAAAGAAATTAAAAAATCTGCATCATTACAATCGTTGTAATAAACAAAATTTCCTGCATTATTTAATGTGAAAATCTCAACTTAGGTAACATAACATTTCAACAAATTTATTCACGAATCTTACGCAAAGTGTATTTTGTATCAGAAAGCTATATATTATTGTTTTTTTGTCTTTCCGGGAGTAAAGCGGTCACTTTACTCCCACTTTTGCGGGAACAAAGTGCCAGTTTACTTAGGAGCGGGACGAAAAGTAAAGTAGCGGGACGAAAAGTAAAACAGCGGGACGAAAAGTAAAAAAATCAAATTTATTACTATGTCTAAGATTCCAAAAATGCATACGGTACTTTGACAATGATATCGTGTTACGCAAACTACCACATCTGGGGTAGGCATAATAAAGTTTATGGTTATTTTCAAGAAAGTCGACTACCTAAACCGCTTTGTATTTTTGAAAACTTAAATTTTATTTAACAAATTCTTCTTGAAATTCGAGTAGTTGACAAAATTAAACTTCGAGATATAGAAATAATCGATTTATAGCGGAAAGACAAAAAATAGTATATTCGGGAGTAAAGTGACTTCTCGTCCTTCGGGTAAATTTTCCCCTCGACTGCGTCTCGGGTAAAAACCTTTGCCGTCATGACGAAAAGTGGCACTTTACTCCCTCGGTGTATAATATACTATTATATTGTTTTACAACGTAGAATTAACGTATTATAACAAATTTAAAAAGATAGTCAATATAAAGAAGACTTTCCTTATTTTTCAAGGTTTTTAATTTTGCAGCATTGCTTTAGTTTTTAAACATTGGAACCTAAATGTATACCAAAAAGGAGACTTTTCCTATGTGTTTCACCTAAGTTTTTTTCTGATGCTTTTCTTTAAATTAATAATACGGATTTGAATATTTTCAGATATATTTTTGATACCTTTAAAGCAACTTTGGATATTTAATATTGACTTTTAGACCACCCTGTGTTATTTACTTAATATAAAACAAATACAGGGTGGGCTATAAAAATGTACGAATTTTAAAACATAATTGCGATCGAACGGATGTTAATGAAAAAGTGAGATTTGGTTTTAGGAGGTAGGGTAGTGCCTGGACTTGATTAGTGATTGCTTCTTCCACAATTCCATCATAATCTAACATGGATATGAGATACAATAGACCTAGTGCTTTAGTAGAAGTAGTTAAAACTACACTTATTGAACGATAATAATAATCCCAATGAGAGATTTTGGTTTCAACCAATAAACCACAACTCAAAGTCAATAATCCACTAAATGTGCCTGTAGCCTGATACTATTAATTTTTAAAATAACCTACTGGTTAAAAACACGTTTCGAAAACAAATTTTATAAGATTAAAAAAACATCCTGGGATATCTTTTTATCTTCTTTTATTCTTTTCCAAATTTTGGCCATTCCTTGAGTTTAAATGAAACAATTCAATTCTTCACCATCAAAATTTTATGCTCACTTGCGGTCCAACAATATTATTCATCTGTTTCAATCCTTGATGATTTTTATCATTGTTCCATTTAATACGTTGGCAATCCTTGGTATTAAAACTTCATTATCGAAATCTAACACCTGTTCAAAATGGTGGACGTGTATTACGCAAATTTTAACGCCTCAAATTATCTTTCCAGATTTTCAGGCACACAACACTCTTTACAAAATTGTAAAAATCAAATATTTAATTCACCTGCCAAACCAGTAGTATGGCGTAAATCTAATACGGATAGACTAGAGAACGGGAAACCGCGGTTCCTGGTTGCGTCAGATTTGTGCTGAGATCTAAAAAGTCCAAACTTGATCTGCGGACTACTCGCCAACCCGCCTGCCCAGCGTGGTGAGTTGTGGGTATAACCCCCTCTCTCCCCACTAGGAAGGAGTTTAAAAGGGGAGGCTTAGCGTCCAGCAGTGGACGAAAACGGCTGATGAAGAAGAAGAAGAAGAAATTCACCTAACTGGATCCAAAATTAGACATTCCAGCCAAATTCAAAAAAACGCCAAATCGAGCTCTTTCCGGCTCCTCTGCCCAACTTTTCAAAAATTAAAATTCTAACTATCCAATTGCTGTTGTCAACATCAACATTTCGTATACTCTCTATTATTTACGTCATAATAAAATGAACAATTTCTTCAAATTGAACAAGTTGGCTGTTCAAACTCTAAAAGCAGGCACAGGTGCCTTATAAAATGAACCAAAGTGTTATGGTCACTTCTTAACAACAGAAGTAATAATTTCAAAGAATTTTCCTTTCCAAAACTTACAATAAAAATTAAAACCATTATTCAATTAGAGGCAAAAAATAACATGACAATATATACAAAATGCACCCTGATTACACGTAAAGCGTTCCATCGTGACCAAAATAAATTTAATGACTGAATTTCCATTAACCAAGCCACTAATCTCCAGCACCCGCGACCCACTCTGACATCTGTTCGATCGCAATTATGCTTTAAAATTTGTACGTTTTTATAGCTCACCCTGTATTTGTTTTATATTAAACAAATAACACAGAGTGGCCTAAAACTCAATAAATACCCAAAGTTGTTTTTAACAATAATAGCAGAATACCAGAAAAAAACTTAGCTGAAACACTGGGAAAAATTCCTTTTTGGTGTACATTTAGGTTCCAATATTTAAAATCTAAAACAAAGCTGCAAAATTAAAGACCTTGCAAAATAAGGCAAGTCTTCTTTATATTGACCACTTTTCTAAATTTGTTATAATACGTTAATAAGTAAAGTTGACTTCAGAAAAGCTAGCTAAACCATTACGTTAGTTCTTTTTGTAAAACAATAATAAAACAACAATATAGCATTCTGATACAAAATAAACTTTGCGTAAGATTCGTGAATTTTGTTGAAATGTTATGTTATACCTAAGTTGAGATTTTCACATTAAATAATGCAGGAAATTTTGTTTATTACAACAATTGTAATGATGCAGATTTTTTAATTTCTTTGAATATACACAATCTGTTTATGAAAAACATTCAGTGGTCTCCAAATTTTACATTACTTAGCCTCCTTTTTAGAAAAATCTAATTTTAGTGCCTTGTTCCAATTTATTTAATAAAATAATAATGCATTTTTAAAAGAAGGTCACAACCATGGTTAGCTCACTGAGAAGCAAAGCAAAAGCTTCCATTCCAAGGAAAGGATTTACAAAGAAAAAATCAATCACACTACAACAACATGAATTTCAAGAGGTTGACTACTTTTTCAATCCGCTAAGTAATTACTTATATTAGAGTGGAAGTTAATCGATAAGGAATCGCAAGTGGGAAACTTAAAAGTTTGTTGATATATTACATTTTAAAAATTGGAAAAATTGTAGAAGTCTACAACCCACCAAATCCGACAAGTATTTTTTTTAAGTTGGTAAATATGGTAAGTAATTTTAAATTATTTTCAATATATAAGGAAATCTTGAATTGAGTAATTATAACAAAAAAAGATATTCAAACGATAAGATGAAGCTGTTATATTATGTAATACTAATATTGTGTGCAATTGTACCCGGATGTTATGGCCAAGAATGGAAAGATCCTTTCGATATGGTACCTCACCAAAAGCTTTCAACTGAGCAAAGCAAAGCAGAAACAACACGTTTTGAATCACGAGAAGAGAATTCTTGTGACGAAACAAGGAGATTGTTAGCCATTTGCTCATCCCACTCTCAGCACATGGTGAATGCCTTTTTAGGGCATCAAGAAAGAAACTTAACCGATGATCGTACTTATAGAGGAAAATTAACCATTAACTTGGCGATGGAAGATTATAACCTCATGAAAGAATGCGCTAGTCCCGAAAAAGGTTTAAATGTTAATATGCTATCACGCGTAGATGAAATCGTAGTCAGATCTACACTTCAACCTTTGAGTGATCGCATGGAAAACATACTATTGAATTCACGAGATTACTTGTACGATACGTTTTGGAATTCAAGTACTCTCATAGCTCTGTTTTGCATTTTTATGCTTTACTTGGGTTACAAATTTATCAGGGCAAATTTAAGATTTTTTTATATATTTAAACTTTTTATCTTCGTGGCATGGATAATTGATTTCGCCGAACAATGGATAACTTTATTACAAAAGGCGGAAATTGAATCAATGATCGCACTGAAGAAATTTGGGAATATACCACCTGATTGTGATAGAAGAAATTTATCTATGTGGAAATATTTCAAGTCGTTTTTCCAATCGTCAGAAGATTGCAGAGTGTATTACACTGCTTTACTTGAAACACAGTACTTTTCGGTATCCCCATTGGTAGTGCTATCCCATCAAATGGGAATTATCGTTTATACCCCAGCCCTAAAAATTGGCGAAGCAATTGGAAGTTTCACTTCCGGAATATTGGCACATTTACCTTGGGGAGTAAATGTTATTCTTTTGCCACTTCTTCTAATATTTACTTCAGTAGTTATATGCATAATTTTAATATTTTGCACAGGAACTACGGTAAATGTTAGTATATTAGGAATTAGTTTAAATTTGCAGGCAGCTGCTCCAAATATGAAATCACTACCGAATATACGCAAAAGAATAGTCAACTCTGAAAAATGTGGTTGTTGCTGTAGTAGGAAAAGTTTGAAAGTTTAATTTTATATATTTGTTTGTAAAATCTTGATTTGAGAATTGAATAAAATATAAATTTTTTAACAATATATTTTGGTTTTTATTTAACTTGCCTTATTTCGCAAAGTCTTTAATTTTGCAGAATTACTTCAGATTTTAAACATTAGAAACCTTGGATGATAATATAATTTAAATATGTACCAAAACAAAAACTTTCTTTACGTGTTTCACCTCAGTTTTTTTCTGCTATTCTTTGAATTTATAAGGATTTAAATATTTTCCAATTTATTTTTAATGTATTTAAAACAACTTAGGGTATTTATTGACTTTTTAAACCAACCTGTGTTACATATCTTAATATAAAACAAATACAAGGTGGGTACAAATTACAAGGTACAAATTACGCTTTTAATTATTAGCAAAATAAATAATATTACCAGATAAATTTTGATTATTTATTTTGCAATTGTATTATTTAAAAAATATCAAATTTCAAGTTGAGTGGTTGAAAAGCCGCTTATGGCTGGAATAATTTAAAAAATTTCCATAATATGAAAATTTCATTTTTAAGTAAAAATTAAGCTTCTCGAAAGAAAGAAAAAAAACCTTTTTGTTTTTATATTCAATATTTTAAAAATTCTTTGTGTTAATTTAATGTTTAGTGCGGCAACTGGAAGCTATTTCTTTAAAATAGTAGATGCCTGAAAAGAAAATAAATACTTTCACGAATTTCCACTGTTTTATTTGTTTGTGGAAGACAATTTAAGAAGAGTTAAAATAAACTCGAGGGTGGATGTGAATAGTAAAGCTCACGTTTTCAAAAAATTTATTATTAATTTGCCCTGTATTTTCGATTCCTAAATGATGCAGAATTACGAACGGTAAACTAACGGGGAATTATTTGTTTTAAAATTCGTAATGGAGTGTTAAAGTTTCGTAAAATTTAGTAAGAAATTGGATTTTAAAAGATTCCTTTTATAACGGAATCCTAAAGAAATCATAGTAATAATCAAACCAACTTGGAATACGAAATTTTATTTACCATCAGTAAATTATATTCAGTTCCTCACTACGTATGTATGTAAACCAGTTTGCATATTATATTCTCAGATCGTACATCTTTAGTAAATAAATAATAACACAACAGCGAGATACATTATTCTAATATTAAAAATAAATAAACCTTCCTCCTCGAGTGCTCACAGAATTCCTTTTAAATATTAGAAAATTTTAGCAAAGAAAATAACGTATAACTGCTTTAATATAAAGGATAAAAAAAATATTGTATTAATATTAAAAAAAAAGGATAAGATATTCCTTAAATTTATTTTTGTTCGTCCTTTTTTAGTGGCTACCATAAAGTAAACTAGAGCAATAAAACATCCACGTTATGAATTGATAAAGGTAGCAGAAGTTCCATCTACCGCAACAATACACAAACGTATAAATTTAACATTACATGGCCTTCCCATTATTTATAAGATATTTTATGGTTTTAATATCTTACAACAAATAAAAGTTTATTTAAATATTTCGATGTGCCTTATAATATAGGGCCTACGTAATTGATGCCTTCTTTTCACGTTATTTTATCAATAATTTAAGCTTTTTGGGAGGCTTAAAAATATAAATAATATCTAGATTTTCTATTTTGGAACTGCAGCGTTGAAGAAATATGTAAATAATAAACAATGGCCTAACCCACCCTGCATTAGGGAAACCTCATTTTTTTAGAAATCTTCATTAGTAATTTATTACAATCCACGTTTATTTTGTTTTGAACTTTTTGTAAAAGAAAGCAATTAAAAAGCTTATTTTAAAATGTTTGACACGAGTGGGTTTTGCCTGTGTAATGCATGCAAAGAATCCCCAAATGGGATAAGGTGCGGTTGCGTTCATGCAGTTAACTATTTTCCAGCCAAACACAATTTCAATTATCCACCCTGTTCGTAATAATGTGAATCGTATGTTACCATAATATTTAATTAACAAATTATAATTTAAAATAGGGTATTAATTTTATGGTAAGTGTAACAAGGTAATCGGCGGATAGAATAATTTCGCTATATTGGAAGAATTGTATTGACTATACTGTACATTGCAATGTTTACAGAAAGCTCTATTTTGGTAAGCAATTTTATTTTATCGGTTTTGTGTTAAACGTTTTAATTAAAATATTATTTTAGTACATCGACATATCCATTATTAGAAAATATTTCGGCTGCGGAGGAAGTTTGAAAATTGTGTTTAACTTATTTGGTGTTGTTTTTCTTTGTTTTAATTATCTATTACTTCTTTTTTACTTTCTCTCGCTATTTGTTTTTTTTGTGTGTTGGGCGCAAAATCTGAAATCGACCATTGGACGTTCTTTTTCGTGTACATATAAATATACACATATAAAAAATTGTTATCGGTATCCTACAAATTGCAACACACTTCATGCGTTACGAACAGACGCAAGCTTTAATTTATTAAATTTCTACCATATAAAATCTATTTTATTTATTCCCTAATCAATTAAACTTCCATCTTTTGTTATTTCACTCCTATCTGTTATCGATAACTTTTTTTTACAAATTCCTATGTGAGTCAGTGGTTTGATTTCCTAAAATCTGTGTTATTAAATTATTGTATATTTTTTACACCATGGCAAAACAACTCAATAAGGAAGACTATAGAAACTGTAAATCACAACAAACGTAAAACATAGCGGTCTTAAAAATATTTTTTACTAAATTTCTATCGAGAGCAAACGGGGTGATAATAAAAGTTGATGGCATATCATTTGTGGCAAATGGGATGCTAGAAAGAACTTGAGAACATATGTTACGTTTATTTCCCCACAAGACGATTGCCAGCAAAACAACCTAGTATGTATTATGCTGACTTGAAAAATTGTATTATTTCCATTTTCCTATGTATTTACCTTATTTATCACCAATAAATTGAAATTTAAACAGATCAAGATTTAATGCTTCTACACCTAACATCGAAAACGTATCCATTCTTTTAGTAAAAGTTAAATTTTTCCATTTGAATTGTGTCAGTTGGGAAACGAACCAAAAATAATTGATTACTGCAAAATAATTTGAATGATACTTCTTTATTGTTGTATAACCATAATAGGGTATTCCTGCATAGATACACTTTATAAATACTACCACTAAAATAGCAAGATGAAAAAAAATTGCTTATTTGGAAGTTATAACAGCAAATACTGAGGAGGAGAACTCCTCAAATTAAACATTTTCAGATCGGCAAGGTTGCGATGATCAAGACTTCCCCATAACGTAATAATATTTTCGTGTCTATCATATAACTCAGGAAAATATCGCTTCATAAATTCAATTTTCTTTTTAATATTCTCAAAAACCGTCTTTGAATCGCCTTTTAATTTAACTTGTTTAATTTCTGCCAAATTTTTCTTTGACAAAATTCTTTCCCTGGTGTTCTGTAATTTTGTTCTTGAACTAGTACTTTGTAATGAAGGTTTCTTGAGTAAGTTTATATCAATTAATTCATTTAAATCTTGTAAATAAACAATGTTATTCAATAAAAAATTTTTTTCGACTTCCAAAAGCTTGCGATTATTCTGCTTGTCTGTAAACATTTTATTATCGATTTCAATTTATTTCTTCCACTAAAAGAGTTTACTACAAGTGTAAGTAAATTGTAACTGTTTTTGACGTTTACATTATTTAATTTAAAATTTTACATTGACAGATAAATTGACACTTGCTGCTTTCGGATAATAATATAATATTCCGATGTTTCCCAAGACGAAAAAAAGCTAAATTGTGAAGTATTATATACAGGAGACTAAATTTTAGGGCTTAATTTAATTTACTTGCATTGAATTTTTGCATGATTGCAATAATTATATTACTACAATTAACTTCTTCGCCCCTTTTTAACTTCTTCTTGCCCCACGTTGGGTGCCAAATGTTATTTAATACAACCTGGTCACACTTTAAATAATTACAAATCATACATTATATCCCAAATTTTATTTCATTTCAATAAGTTATACAACTATCCCCTTTAAAAATAGTGTTATTCTAGATAAACTGTTTCGATTTTCTAACTGGCCTTTTGCCAAACTATCAAAGGGCAAAATTATTCAAAGCTTATAAACTAAAACTTCTTATTAAAAATAAAATGTGGACATTATTAAAAAGGTCAAAAAGTGTGATCGAAGTTGTTTCTACGGAACTGTGTCCATTTCGGACCCTCCACCTTGTGTTAACTCATTCAATTGGTTAAAGCAATAATGGCGAATGGCTACCAAATCATGTGTTTGTATAGCATTCAAATATAAATTAAGAAACTATAGGTTAGGTGTGAACACTTCTCCCAGAACTTTTACCGAGAAACTGCGGACCACACACAATACACAAGACTTATCTGTTCGTATATATGGAGCACTTTCAGATTCCACTATAGCGATATATGCCATTACTATCAATTTTATTTCAAATTTGAAACGTACTGAATTAATTTCATTAATAATTAAGCAAATCTCGTAAAAATTATGTTCAACTGGTAGAACAGTTTAAAAAAAAATTTTTAAGGCGTTGACATTTACTTCAATAAATAAAAAGTGTTCTGTGCGTCATCAAATTTATCGGTGGGAACTAAAAATAGAAGTTAATCAAACTACTTCAACTGACGCCTATTATTGTAATAGATAATTTCTGAGGCGCATCCAACAGGGATAATAAACTTTTTAGCCTCCTCCGCCCAAATTTATAAAAAGAATTTTGAAAAAATGTATTATGGAGTACACAAATTTGTTTTGATATGTAAATATTTATGTTTAATTCAGAAGTTCATATGGATGTGGTTTAGGGTGAGTTTTGAGACCCAGCGAGAATTGATTTTACAAAAAAAAAATTGTGGTCAAAACTTACTGCATTTAGTAAAATCTTGAAAAAATTAAATATATGAAGAAAAAAATATTTAACAATACTTAGGAAAAGACTACCAAACTTAGAAATAACAAAGATTCGGTGCCCTTGAGGTGTCGAGATCTTGTGAATGTATATTAGTAGTACCTTGAAGTTTGTTATAAATATTATAAGTGTGTAAAAATATTTTGGTGCTGTTGTAGCGTGCGGTTTACCGACCAACTGCTGTCTAGCTGCATATTATCTCTTAATTATCCCTTTTAATGTCTTATTAATCCCCTTAATGATCAGTTACTTTCAAAAAGTAACTAAAAGCCGGAGACAATAAAATTTGCTGTTGTATGTATGTAAATAAATGGAGACGAAGCTCAAGTGTTCAAATACAGTAAAACTATACAGTTGGCCGTTCTTTAGTTATAAATGGTGTAACTAACTAATCAGAAATTTGAGATGTTCGACGAAAAATTATGTGTGTCCGTCTGTTTAAAATACCAACCGTACATTTACAATATTTTAGTTTTAATAGTAAAAATTCTAGCAAATAATTTTTTTTTTTTTTTATATTAAACTTTTTATTACAATCTATCCAAAGATAATGAGTAATACATATGGCTTACAAAGACTTGTAGGGATCGTCCAATGACGTCTCCCTTTCTTACATTAGTCTTAATGACTGTTATAACTGATAAATATATAAATCACCGAAGTCTATTCATCCAACTGTTTATATTGCGTCGCTTCAATCGGTCGTTATTGTTGTCACCAGTTTTCAGTTCTTCAACTAGCTTGTTTGGATGGGCGCACAACCTTGTGTAATAAGTTTTACTGTAGTTGATGATTTCTTCCCTAACAGTAGGTATTTGCAGGTCTCGTTGTATAACTTCATTTGGGACAAACCATAGAGCTTCGGTAATCATTCGTAATGTTTTTGACTGAAATCTTTCCAGTATTTCAATATTAGAGGTGGATGCCGATCCCCATAGTTGTATACCGTATGTCCATACTGGTTTCAAGATGGTCTTGTAGATTAATACTTTGTTGTTGAGTGTCATTTTTGAATTTTTGCCGATGAGCCAGTATAATTTACTTAATTTCAGCCCAAGTTGCTTTCTCTTCATGAAAATGTGTTTGCGCCAAGTCAAACGTCTGTCTAGGTGAATGCCCAAGTATTTAGCATCATCGGATTGAGGAATTTGTTTGTTATTTAATTTCACCGGAGGGCAGGTACCTCTTCTTAGAGTAAATGTCACTTGCACTGATTTACTTTCATTTACTTTAATTTTCCATTTCTTAGTCCACGGTTCCACTTTGTTTAGGACTCTTTGCATAATCTCAGAAGCTACAGCAGGCTCTTCGTGTGCAGTTAGATAGGCAGTATCATCTGCAAATGTTGCTGTGGTGGTATCCGCATCGGTAGGCAAGTCAGCAGTGTAAAGTAGGTAGAGGATAGGTCCTAGCACACTTTCTTGCGGGATTCCTGCATGGATTGGATATATCCTGGTGTATTCTTCTCCAAATTTTACATAAAAGTGTATGTCTGTGAGGTACAATTTCAGTACCAGGTACATGTTGTAAGGTAACGCTTTTTTCAACTTGTACAGAAGGCCGGCTATCCAAACCTTATCAAAAGCTTGGCTTATGTCAATGAACACTGCAGTACAATATTTCTTCTTCTCGAAGTTTTTGTTAATTTCTGCCGCTAATCTGTGGACCTGTTCCACCGTTGCATGCTCCCGTCTAAACCCAAACTGATGGTCCGGTAGTAGTTTTTTGTCTTTTAAGATTGGTGAAATTCTTTTTAGGAACATTCTTTCAAACAATTTGGATAAGATGGGGAGAAGACTGATGGGTTTGTATGACTTCAGGTCCTCGGGCGGTTTTCCAGGCTTTTGTATCATTATGATTTCCGCGACTTTCCATTGTCTTGGAAAGTACCCCGTTCTTAGGATCGCATTAAAAGTTTGTGTTATGAATTTTAGACCAATGCGCAGAAGTTCTTTTAATATTTTACCACTGATGAGGTCATATCCAGGAGCTTTTTTGGCTTTGAACTCCTTTCTTATCATTGTTATTAACTCAGATATTTTACATTTCTTCTGGTTGTCCCGGGGTATCCAAAAACTGACAGATTTGATCTTCTTTGTCATGCCTGTCAAACACATGAGGTTGAAATACCTTAACTAAATGCTCCGCGAATATTTCCGCTTTTTGTTTATCAGTTTTAGCCCAGCTTCCATCTTCTCTTTTCAAAGGAGGTATTTTGAGTTGTGGTCGATTTAATGCTTTTGTTGCTCTTCATAAAGAGTAGTCAGTGACCTGGGTAGCATTGAGATTTTCTAAGTAGTTTTGGATGCATCGGTTTCTGTCTTCTTGTAATAATTGTTTTAATTCCTTGATTGCTTTGTTTAGTCGTGATTTGTCATGGTGGCTTCTTGTGATTTGCCACTGTTTTCTTATTTGATGTTTTTCTTGTATTTTTTGTTTAATGTTAGCAGGACAGTAATTTGTTCCGTCTTCTATTTTTGTTTCTGGAGTTGAACTCCATCCTGCTTGTTGCAATGTTTTGTTCAAATGTTCTATTGCTACTTCTATGTCATTAGCCGTTTTTAGTGGAATTTGTAGTTGTAGTTTTTTTTTTACTAGTAGTCTAAAATTGCTCCAGTCGGTCTTTTTGGAGCACAGTGACGGGGGTTTAGTTGAGATGATTACCTTTGTACTTACAGTTACTAGAATTGGACTATGGTCAGACGATAAGTCAAGGCTTGATTTTGCTTCTAAGGAATTATCTGGTATTCCTTTGACCACGCAGAAATCAATACAATCAGGTATCTTATTGTGGTTTGTGGGCCAATATGTGGGTTGCCCTGTTGAGAGATGACGTAGGTTATTTTTTTGCATTGCCTTCAACAATTCTCGGCCCTTGGGAGTTGCTAGCCTTGAGCCCCATTGTGGGTGCTTTGCGTTATAATCTCCTCCAGCTATGAAACGGTGTCCAAGAGTGTTGTAAAAATGCTCAAAACGGTCCTCTTTGATTGTGTGTTTAGGTGGACAGTAGACGGCTGTAATTGTTAAGGGACCAATCCAGTCCTCAATTGAAATGCTGGTTGCCTGTATATGTTCTTCTTGATAATTATCCAGTACATGATGTTTAATTGTATTTTTTATTATTATAGCCGTTCCTCCATGAGCAGTTCCATCTGGATGCTGGGTGGAGTAAACCGTAAATTTAGGAATTTTTATATGGCTTTTGTTTGTGAAGTGGGTTTCGGATATTAACATAATGTCTATTTCATTGTTTGTGATAAATTGTATTATTTCTTGTCTGTGTTGTATTAAACCATTGGCGTTCCATACGGCTAATTTGATTTGTTTGGCCATTTAAGCCATTTTAGACACTAGAGTTGTTAATATGTTTAGCATGGTACTCATTTGCTCCATGAGACCTTTCATCATTTGCTTCAGTTCTTGGATGTCATTGGTTGGTTGTTGTAATGATTGTTCTTGATGTTGTGCAACGGCTTGTCCAGGTTGGTTTAAAAATGGAGTTTGTTGAGGTTCTTTTCGAAGCACAGAGGCATACGACTTTCCTAATGAACTTACGTGTTGAGGAGTGGTATTGTTTGGCATTTGTTTATTTTCTCTTAATAGTGGATAACTTTTTTGCTGTAGTTCCTTATATACAGTGCATCCCCTGTAGTTTGCAGGATGATTACCCTCACAGAGCACGCATTTGACATCCTTTGTTCTTTCTTTTTGTGGGCATGTATTAGTCAGCAAATAATGCATTTAAAATTTTTCAAAAATTAAAAAATTATTACCGAATCAAGAATTGAGTGGCAGGCACAGATTACTACATGTAAGCAACCCAAAACCATCACTCATTGCTGTGTTTCTGGCTTGTTTTGCCGTCATCAGTACCACATACTATGTTAAAAAACTCGAATTGGGTGCACATATAATAAGCTACCGTTTTTCAATGTAAAAGGACTGTTAAACACATATCACGCTTCACATATCAAAACTACGCTAACTTGCATTTTTGCGCATGGTCGAAATGTACATTGATAGTAAAAATTCTAACAAATAAACCCAATCAAGAATAGAGCCCAGATAACACACAATATTTCCCCAGTGTTGCCTCAATGTTGCCCCGGTGTTGCCCCAGTGTTGCCCCGGTGTTGCCCCAATGTTGTGTGTTACTTGGGAGTGTCATTTTACTTTTATCATGGTAGTTTGTAAGGGCCGTAAGATGTACATCACAGAATGATCACCACATCAGATGTATTCAACCGACGGCGCTCCCACCTGTCAGATGTAAAATCCGAAAAACGTCATAAACCGCCATATTAAAGTTATACTACACAGATGATTTAAGAGATACCTTTTTGGTAACGTGAATAGTTTTATCTGGATAGTTGCAATTGAGTCACCTTCTTTCGTAGATCATCTCTGTTCGATAATTCGATGCCAACAATTCAAAAACTGATCTATTCGATGCTATGGTTTTTCGTTTTGGTGAACGGATTTATCTCGTCAGTTGCACATAATATAACTGACAACATTTTTAAGCAACGCCATCTACCGAACACAGTACCAAACACAGAACAAAAAATGAATTTTCTTCATAAATTGTTTTTTCGTGAATTTTTACGATGTTTTAATAGTTATTCTGCTATTCGGGACGAAGACAAATCCAACAAATCAAAGATCATAAAAATCGGTCCAGCCGTTCTCGAGTTATAAATGGTGTAACTAACACGACTTTGTTTTTTATATGTTACAGTTAAAACCCGATCTAACTAGTAAATTCTAGTTTTAACAAACCTCTTCAGTTAATTCTTGTTTCAACTGGTAGGTATAAGTTTAGTTAAAACTAGAATTAACTTATTTTTAACAAACCTCTTTAGTTAATTCTAGTTTTAACTAATATAAGTTTTGTTAATTCCAGTTTTAAATCCTCTTTAGTTAATTCTAGTTTTAACTGATATAAGTTTTGTTACTTCTAGTTTTAACTAAACTTATATCAGTTAAAACTAGAATTAACTAAAGAGGTTAGTTAAAACTAGAATTTACTAGTTAGATCGGGTTTTAACTGTAGCATTATTAATTTTTTAAATTAATATAATAGTTAAAAACACTCTCGATCAAGACACCTTCCAAACAAAAAAAAAATAATTCAAAATCGGTTTATCTATTTCGGACAGACAGACGCACAGATACACACGTTAAACTTATAACACCCTTCTTTTTGGGTCAAAGGTTAAAAAAAAAGGAATATTATATTAACATTATTATTATTGTGTTTACCCTAATCCCCCTCCCTCCCGTGACCAATGTCTATACTCTGTTCACTTAACAGATGCAGCTAAACCACTCCCCAAAATGTATTTAAGCCAATGGTAAACGAGACCTTCAAAATTCGAGCAATAGAAATATTCTATTTTATTTTTTGCAAAGAGCTTAGCTGCATATGTTAAATGAACAGAGTATAGTTAGAAGTTTTGCCGTCTTTTTTGAATACTTTAAAGAGCGCATTTTCATACGAGCAATCTATGTTGTAAAAATTTTTAATCAAGTAAGGACATGTTTTTCGGAGTTTATTTTAAAATGTATGAATCCCAAACCGGATTGGATTGGATGTTAAACATTGATTTTAAATTTTGGCATTACGTGAAGAATTGGCTGCACTTTTGGGCTTTTTTTTCAGTTGGCACCACAAGTTTTTTAAATTTGTTGTCACTGTTGGCGGCACTGTTGGCGGCAATGAGAAATGATAAATGTGATATTATTTATCACATGTAAGGTTGCATGTAAGGTTTTAAACGTTTTTGAAGCAAAGCTATCGGCAGCACTTGCCAAAAAAGATTGGATCAAAGAAGAGAGAAAATATGTTACTAACCAAGATAAAAAAAGGACGCTTCGATTTAGGTAATAACAAAAATTTAATTTTTACAGGGGAAAGTTTTTCATAAATAGTTTTAACTATGACTTTTTATCTCATTTATTCTAAGTATTATTCTAAGTATTCGAATAAATTGTTTTTTGATGATTATTATCTTTTGGGCTAATGGACCAATCAATAAAGAATGTACATATATCTTCAAAGTTTCGCCAATTTATTTAACAATGCATTAATTTGTATTAAAATAAAATCACAAATTTAATTATTCATTAAACACAATTATTGGAAGTTTTTCTTAAAAAAATCATAAAAAAAGTAAATTAATATTGAAAAATCATCTCCTATTCAGAAAAAAAATTGTGTAGTAAAGGATCTTGGAAAATATAAAGATGCCCAAGATAACTTACATTTATAAAATTACACCACTCAGGGTGCGTTCCACTTAAAGCCCACCACGACCACGGTCGTTTGTCAGTCCAATTAAATAACCTTGATCGATTTTTAGTCCAATCAAAAAACCACGGGACCACGCCGCGGTCACCCATGGGCTTAAGTGGAACGCACTGAATATATAATCTAAGGGCCAGTTCTACAAAGTAAGTATAAGAATAAGTATAGCTTATTTTTAATTTATACTTGCTTTGTAAAGCTAACCCTAAAACCCCATTCACACTGCACGATTTCTCACGTGACTAGTCACGTGACTTTTATGTCACATGATTGGCTGTTAAGACGGCATGATTTTAGCCATGACTTTTCTTATGACTACGTCACATGAGAAATCATATAGTGTGAACAGGGTTTAAGACTCTAAGGGTCAGTTGTATAAAAGAGGATCATCTTTGACCATGGATCAAGCTCTAATTTAAACCAATCAGTATAGTTAAAATTTTATTTTAAGTTTTCTATTGGTTTAAATTGAAGCTTGATCCATGGTCAAGGATGATCCTTTATAGGATGATCTTTTGGATGATGATGATTTGGATGAAAGATGATCTTTTATACAACTGACCCTAAGGGCCAGTTGTATAAAAATGAAGTTTTGTTTTGACCGTAATTTGAATAATTTCAAAACACGCACGTTTTACAACCAATGAAATTTTTTTTTCCAACCAATGAAAAACGTCAATTGTCAAACTAAGTAACTGCTCCACCTATTATTACAAGAAGTTGTCTAAATGATAGATAGGACCTTTAAGAGTTAGTGAATAGGAAGGGCTTCTAATCCTCTAAGCTCGATATTATCAAGTCTAATGAAAATTTAATAACCGCATACGCGGTTGGCAATTCTTATTAATAAATTATACCTACCAACAAATAATAATAAATAATGTTACATTATTACAATGGAAAAAACAAAAATATTTTACAAAAGAAAATTTTCTCAATTTATTCGGGCGAGCCATCTATGCTTTTACGATCACATTATCGTACATCTGACCCTTTAAACTTGCGCAGAGGACAGGAAAAGACGCCTCGCCATTTTGAACCTATTAAATTGACGAGTGTAACTGGCATTTTGGGTGCGCCAATTTTATTAATTTTGAATAAGTAAGTTTCATTTGTTTTGATTGGAAACGTTTCTTTTGTTTGGTTTTTACCCCCCTCTAATTTTTGAATGTTTTTAGGAATGTCGAGGTATCGTGAATGGGATCTATCTTGCAAGGTATACGTAGGAAACTTAGGTTCTTCGGCCAGCAAGCACGAAATTGAAAGTGCTTTCAGTAAATATGGACCGCTGCGGAATGTGTGGGTTGCTAGGAATCCACCGGGATTTGCTTTCGTCGAATTTGAAGATCCCAGAGATGCGGAGGACGCGGTGCGTGGGCTTGATGGAACGTATGTCATTTTATTTTTGGTTATAAAGCACAATTTTTATTTAAAATTTTGTAGGAGATGTTGCGGGACAAGAATTCGAGTTGAAATGTCAAATGGTCGTTCGCGACGCGGTGGCGGACGCAGACCTCCCCCCAGGTACTCCAGGTAAGATTTTTTAAAAACTTAAAGAAAATCAAACAAAAATTTTGCATAGATTTACTAAATTTTTATCTCAATGTGTAGGTGTGTTAAGTTGTTAACTCACAGTATGTTGCAAAATTTAGTTACCTAATTATGAAATAATGAGGTTATGTATTAAAATGCTGTGAATTAGCAACGAAATAGAATATAAATATACAGCAGCGGTTAAACCTGTTTTGGCGAATATTGCAGGGCAGCGCCACTGCTGTTGTTTACTACTCCCCCCGACTGAGCCCCACCCCTTCCTGGCCACACATCTCATCTTAACATCGACACACCCAACAACTACAGCTTCTGCTACTACATCCACCATCAGTGGTGCCCGCGTCTGTCCTTCGCTTAAGATTCAACTTCTACTACTACTCAACGGCAGCATTTCTCAACCTTTTTTAAAATGAGAAAACCACACCATCAGCTGCATTTACCTGCTCTATCAACCAACATGCAACTCACATCGGCTTTATGCCTCAAAATCAACAAAACTGACTCAAAATTTTTTCATTGTGTTTTGAAATTTTAAACCTACATTTAGAATCGTACTCTCTTCAAAATTAGAAGCAGGTAAAAAATTATTAAAAGTACAATTTTGAGAATTCACGTGTCACATCCAAACTTGTCCATCTACAAGGAATCTTCTCAGGTAAAGTAAAAATAGGCAGAGTTAAGGGGGTCATGTCTTACTTAACCCAAGTCTAACTCTACCTATGAAATAATATCAAAATTATCTCAACACCGATAAGCTAATGCAAGGTTTACCTGATCGCTTTAAAAATCACCAGACCAGGCAAATCTAAGTTATCCTTCCGGTGTTGAACATTCACGTTTTTTTGATTGTCTTTTTATTGCACAACAAATTATTATTTTTAAATAAAGAAAAAAATGAGTTGAAGGTAAGGGGGTAAGTAAGTACAACAAGTTTGGATGAATACAGCAAATAAAGTGAAACTATGAATTGAATTCCAAAATTGTGATTGAATTTTAATACAATGAATTTTATAAAATTTGTTATAGAAAATCCTACGTGACACAAATAATAAGCAACATTTTTGATTTCAACAATTTGCATCTAGCGATTGTTTCTTCTGGTATTTCGTATCATATTTTATAGCAAGAGGTATGTTTCTAGGTCACGTTCACCAAGAAGATCCAGATCACCAAGATCACGTTCACGTAGCAGGAGCAGAAGAAGTCGCAGTGATTCGAGAGACCGTCGCTAAAAGATGGTCAAATGATTATTATTATTTTGATTATTATGAAATAATTTTAATTTTCTTACTATCATGTACTCATTTGTATTTTATTTTAAATCTGACGAGTAACATTAGGTCTACATATTTATTTTAATAAAAATAATTTTTTAATTATTCAAACCAGAATTTTATGGTGTAAATTTTTTTTTTTAATATACCTTGTTCTGGATAATGATGTAAGCTTAATAATTTTTCTAAATATAGTTTTTTAAATTTCCCTTATTTTATTTTTATTATGTTTATATTACTTTTTTTTAATATCACATCTGGTGTTGATTCAATTCTGACCCTTCTCACCAGTAGATGTTTAAAATCAAATTAGTCTTTGAAAACTTACAGAATATAAGGTTTAGTTTAACAATTAATACTGTTGAATGCATAGCATCCCAAAGGAATTTATTTGTAGAATAATCTCAATCTATTGTAAAATTTGACAACTGATTTGGGTAAAGATTCTTAACATTGATTTTATATAACTTTCTATTAGTATTGTATTGTACTTAGGGATCGTTTGGCTACGAGAGCCTTTCAGAACTGCGACCAGTATTGATCTTTTGTTCGTAACCCTACTAATTAGTTATTCAGGAATTCAATTTCGCTTGCGAAACACAGAATGCTCCTGAGAGGTAAGCTTTTTACCTCTTTGGTCGTCAGTTGTATCTGTCCCATATTATGTTTAAGCCTAATTCTGGCTAAGGCATTGCAGTTATAGAGGATGTGCTCGGCCGTCTCTGTTTCCGATTCACAAAGTCTGCATCTGTTGTTTCCTTCCAGCCTCATTTTTTTGAGGTGATATTTCACCGGGCAGTGTCCGGTGAACAGCTCCGTAGTGAGTCTAATTTCGTTCTTTGTTAGAAGAAGAAGCTTTTTTGCTTCTGCAGTCGAGTACTTTATAAATTTCTTCGCCTGTCTTTGTCCTGGTGTATTTTTCCAGAAGGTTTCTTTGCTCTTCGCCTCCCATTTTTGGACCTCCAACCCGCTGTGTGCTTTGGTTAACCCACAGAATGGTTCGGGTCCAGTCGGGGGCGTTCTTGAGCCTGATCTAGCTAGTCTGTCAGCTATTTCATTACCCTCTATTCCCTCATGACCTGGCACCCAGCGTAGGGCAATTTTATTGCCCATTACCAGTTTCTTGAGAGATTGTCGACATTCCCATGTGGACAAGGACTCAAAACTGTTTGCTTCGAGTGCCTTTATCGCAGCTTGGCTGTCAGACATTATATTGATCTGCTTGCCCTTTAAATTCCTGTGGAGGCATTCATGGGCACACAGTTCAATCGCAAGTATTTCAGCTTGCATAATTGTAGGATAGGTTCCTAAGGCTATTGATGCCGTGTATTTTGGGCCATATATGCCTATACCTGTTCCCTGTTCAGTTTTTGATCCATCTGTATACCAGTTGGAGGATTTGTTATCCACTTTTATTATTTGGCTTCTAGCCGTGTTGCGGTCCTGAATGACAACCTCAAACGGCTGTTGAAAGTCAAAAGTTTTTGGAATAATATCCAAAGGTTTTTCAAACAGATCTGGCTTTAGAAAGTCCAGTATCTTTAGGTGACCTGTCTTGTCTCCTGGTTTGAGTTTCCTGATTTGGGCAATTTTTACGGCAGCTTGTAGACCCTCCCTCTGCACTTGTATGTGTAGAGGCGGTAGATCCAAGAGTGCTTCCATAGCCACTGTTGGGGTTGTACGCATAGCTCCCGTTATACCCAGACACACTAGCCGCTGCAATTTTTGCATTTTGCTTTTTGTCGTGATTTCTTTAGTTTTTGTCCACCACACAATTGATGCATATGTGACAATGGGTCTTATTATTGCCGTGTATGACCAATGGATCATTTTCGGTTTTAGTCCCCAAGTCTTTCCAAAGAGTTTTCGGCAAGCCCAAAAGGCTTTTGTTGCTTTGGAGAGAGTTTTATCCACATGAGATTTCCAGGTGAGTTTTGCATCCAGAGTTACCCCTAGATACTTTACCTCATCTGAAAAACATATCGTAGAGCCTTGAAGCTGTGGGGCTTTTAGGCTTATCTTCCTACGTCTAGTGAACGGGACTATTATGGTTTTTGAAGGATTTACTGTAAGTTTCTCCTTTTCGCATCAGTCCCTTATTTTGTTTAGGGCAGTTTGTATTAGGCTTGAGATTACGCCGTCATGTTTGCCCTTAATTATAATGACAATGTCATCCGCATAACCTAATACGCAGAATCCTTTGTCAGTTAGTCTCTTTAGTAGGTCGTTTAATACAATGGACCACAGGAGAGGTGATAGTACCCCACCTTGTGGGCATCCCCTCACCGTAGCCATCGAGATTTCCTCCCCTCCTAAAGAAGCGGTAACTATTCGGCTTTTAAGCATTGCTTCTATCCAGTTTATCGTGGGTAGCTCAATGCCATGTCTTGCGGCGGCTGTTTTTATAGATTCAATTGAGGTGTTATCAAATGCACCCTCTATATCTACAAATACTCCGACCGCAATTTCTTTTGCTTCGAGAGATTTTTCAATTTCTCTTACAAGGTGGTGAAGTGCATCCACTGTAGATTTGCCCGGCTGGTAGGCAAATTGTTTTATATGAAGCGGTACCCTTTTGAGATTTTCGCTTCTGATATAATTGTCAACAATTTTCTCCATTGTTTTTAGAAGAAAGGAGGTTAGGCTTATTGGGCGATATGATTTGGCCTCTTCGGGAAGCCTTCTGCCCGCTTTTGGTAAGAATACCACTTTAACCTTCCTCCATGATGTGGGTATATACCCCAGTGCGTAACTAGCTTTGTATATTGCTGTTAAGCATGGAGCGATCAAGTCCACTCCTTTCTGAAGTAGGGCTGGAAATATTCCATCCCATCCAGGTAATTTATAGGGCTGAAAACTATTAATAGCCCATTTCACTTTCTCCAGGTTGAAGATTTTACCTGCTAACCTTCTGCTATCCCTACTGGAATGTAAATTTCCATTAACTTGGGACATTTCTTGCGTCTGGTTTGTTGTCGCTACAGTCGTGGACCCCGGAAAGTGTGTTTTTAACAGCACATTTAAACTTTCTCCGATGGTTTCGGTGTAAGCACCATTTGGCTGTTTTATTAGTCCAATGGTATTTGAGTGATCCTTAGCCAGGGTTTTCTGAATGCGTGCTGCTGGGGCTGTTTTATCAATCCTCTCGCAGAAGCGCATCCATGACTGTCTTTTGGATTTTCTCAATTCTATATTGTACTTTGTTAGGGCTTCTGAATAGTCCACCCCATAGATAAAAGAGTAGTAATAGATGGCCGACTCCCCACCTATTTTTGTGCCAAAGTATTAGTTCATACCAGGGTCACCAGGCGCACAAACAGCGCTGCTATCGTGCCATAAAATCGGTGGGAATTCAAATGTTAAATTTTTTACTTGTGATTTTAAATTAATTGTAAATATTAGTGTAAATAACTGCTTCGCTATCTTAAACTTCTTTTTTGCTCCTCTGAATTTTTGGTACTTTCTTGCTGCAGCTTCTTTTATCGGGTCCTTTATGCAGTTACGTCATTTATTCTGGTCTGGTGCGAAGCACCGGGGCTGTTGCCCCATATCTTCGCAGACTTGAAGAGTAAGGTTGCGGGCTTGCCCGCAACGTTACGTCGGATGATTTTTATTGAGACGTACCTCTGAAAATTAGCGCGAAGCTAAGTCAGCAGTTACGTCATTTACACCGGCATCTTTGTAAATTTGAGAGTTTAAATTTAATAGCAACATAAAATACAGCACCACCTGGTGACCCTGGTACAAACTAATAAAGTGACCACCTTATAGACAATAGAGTCGACAATCTATATTACTCTTTCTTATCTATGGTCCACCCATTGGCCTGTTTTCTATTAGTATCTTTTCATGGTTTTCAAACTTGCATTTTGGGTTTTTAAAAAGATATCGTGTTTTCATAGCACAGAATTACAGTTTGCAAGTAAGAATTTTAGATTACCCATTATCCACTAAGCAAAGAATGACCACACAATAGCTCTGTTCGTTTGTATGAACTAACCTGAACCGAGCAAGTTAGTGCAAAATAATCCTGCACAAAGTTGTATAGTGACGTCATAGAAACGTGTTCAGTTCAAGTTAGTGCTTGACAAACGAACAGAGCTAATAATTAACTGATACCACATACACCTGAGCCAAACATGGGTTGTTACCAGGCCCGTAGCCAGGGGGGGGGGGGCACGTGCCCCCCCGAAATGTTCAGAAAAAATATTTTTTTTTGAAAGTAAAGGAAAATTTCTTTATAATAATAAAAATTTTCGGAAGGAGAACCACCAAAAATTTTATTTTTGACAAGTGCCTCCCCCCCCGAAATTAAATCCTAGCTACGGGTCTGGTTGTTAAAATTTACACAACTTCCCGACGTTCTAAAGATCTGAAATTTGGTACACAGCTTTTACTTGTAGAGCATTTTAATTTTGTTTTTTAATATTCTTAGAAACAAGCGAAAAATCGGAAAAAAACTGAAAATCATAAAGCGTATGCGTCGATGCGCATTGAACAATTTTATCATACAGGATAGGAGATTTCTAAATCTCATTTTTAAGGACCGCATTCAGGGTGAAATTTTTCGTTGTAATGATTTATATAGGGTGAAGTATCAAACATCTAAAACACATAAATAGAGAATTCTGATAGGATGAACCTACATTAGTTTAAATACAAAAGCTGTGTTTGAAAATATATGACTAAAAAATTATAAAATTAAAAATTTAAAAAATAATCTTATTTAAAATTACAAAAGTGTACTAAAAAGTAAAAAATAATTTTAATAAAAGCAAACAAAGCTTGAAAACATCAATATAAACGCGTGGGGCTGTGAATTTTGGACACCAACAGTGAGCTCTTGCTTACCCACCTACAGTGGGGGATTTCCCATTATATTAGGCGCAGGAAGTGCGCGCTTCGGGCCTCCAAAATCCAAGGGGCCTCAAAATTCAGCTCAAAATAAAATTATTTTTTTTAATTAATTTTTTGTATGAAAAGCTGTTAATAATTACATTGTAGTGATCCTTGCAATAAAATTCACCCACCGTATCAGTTAGTCGTATATAGAGTTATTTTGAATAAAAATTATGCCACTCAAATGAAAAGCGATTGGTCGAAATGTAAATAAAGTTTTATTGGCTGTCCAATAGTACTTCATAATATAGAAAGACTAGTGACATTGGCCACAAGGAATTGACAGCTGGGGCTTGTCTCTGGTTGGGGCATATCACGTGAAGCGGACAATGAAAAAAAAATGAGTTTGTGAATTTCGTTCATATTGGGCATAAATTTTATTTTCACATTGAAGTAAATTATAGTAAAATAATAAATGTAGTGTTTTCTATAGAAAATTTACTGTTTTTTTTTTGATTTTTAAATCAGATTTCAAATTTGAATTTTTTTTCTAGTGTTAAACCGGAAGTAAATATTTAAAATATTTTTTTTAATAACTTCGACCATTTTAATTTTAATTTTTTTTACTTCAAAATAAAGCTTAACATTTATAAATTCTGCTAAAAAAATTTCAGAATGGGATCTCAATTAGTTTAGAAGATACATCGATTACAGTACGTACATGTCACGCTGGGCGCTTGATCAAGTTGGCCGGACTAAGTACTTTTACCTTGGAAAAAGAAAAAGGAAGTTTATATTTGGCATGATTGTTCAGTTAAGTAAGTTAAATATAAAATTCCAAGTTTTCGACCTTGAGGGGGTGTCTTTCGCGCCGCTATCTTAGTTTGAAGAGGTAGAAAATCGCCTTTTTGCTACTATCTCGTTACCGGTACTAGATACATCAACTAAGGTTATTATAAAAATTGTAGAGCGTGCAATTCTGCATATTTTCCTTCTTATACATTTTTTTGTAAAATTAACACTTTCAGAGTTATAACGAGTAGAAAATTAACGTTTTCGTCAATTTAATACCACTAATATTTTGAAATTGACGAAAAACTATTAATTTTAGAAAAAAATACATAAGACAAAAAATATGCAGAATTGCACGCTCTACAATTTTTATAATAACCATAGTAGACGTATCTAGTACCGGTAACAAGATAGTAGCAAAAAAGCAATTGTCAACTCCTTCAAACCAAGAGGGGCGGCGCGAGAGGCACCTTAACTAAACTTAACTGAACAATCATGCCAAATATAAACTTTCCTATATATACCTAAACTTTCCTATATATAATACCTTTTCCAAGGTAAAAGTACTTAGTCCAGCCGACTTGATCAAGCGCCCAGTGTGACATGTACGTACTGTAATCCATGCATCTCCCAAACTAATTTAGATCCCATTCTGAAATTTTTTTAACAGAATTTATAAATGTTAAGCTTTATTTTGAAATATAAAAATTAAAATTAAAATGGTCGAAGTTATTAAAAAAAAATATTTTAATTTATTTACTTTCGGTTTAACACTAGAAAAAAAATTCAAATTTTAAATCTGATTTAAAAATCAAAAAGAACAGTAAATTTTCTATAGAAAACACTACATTTATTATTTTATTATAATTTACTTCAATGTGAAAATAAAATTCCAAATAAATCCTTCCGTCAATTACGTGAATCTATAAGATCTCATATCTTAACAACTAAACCTCAAATAAAAAAAATATTTTGTGTACACGTTTATATCTCCTAGAAGTACAAATATGCCCTTAGATCATCTATACAATAGATAGGTCATTGCCGTATACCTGAAGCACTTTGTTTTGAAGCTCAAAAATTTTTGGTAGGGTGCACGGGGTTTGTTTTCCTTTTGGTTAGCCCCTGTAACGACTGCAACTGAATATACACATTGACATATTTTTATTGCAAACAAAGACTCAAATCATTCTCAAAACAAAGCAAAATATCGCAAACATGACGAAATTAATTAATACTTAAATAAATTATACTATTTAGAAATTGGTAAATGTGAAATCAATTAATAATTACACAATAAATGCAAAATTTGGTTACGTTTATTTTCAAAGGACCCCGCTACGGCCTTATGGGTTTTGGGTCCCAGTCAAATTTAACCAAAATTCAGGATGTTGTAGTTCATAATATGCTGATAAAAAGTGTCAATGGGCACAAAGCCAAAAAATGGACAGTTTTTGAGATATACGGCATTAAAGAGTTAATCTAGTCATTCTATGAAACACACAATGATAAAGTCAAAAACGATACCACCTAGAAAAAAAAAATATTGCCGTGTAGAAGAAAAAATTCTAAAGAAGATAGCGTTTTTTGCATCGCTCTAGCTAGTGTATTACATAACCTAAAAAATTAAACAAAGTCGAAAGAGCGGTTTCTTGAAATTAAAAAAAAATGAATTTTCCAACAAAAAAAAAGTTAAATGAAAAAGTTATAGAAAATAAGTTGTAGAAAGTTAAAATACTGATTCATTATTTATTTTCTGAGAAAAACGAAAAATGCCGTCAAAATTTGCCGTTTTTGTTTTTTTTCTTAAATCGCAAGAAACCGCATTTTCGACTTTGTTTAATTTTTTAGGTTATGTAATACACTAGCTAGAGTGATGCAAAAAACTCTATCTTTTTTAAAATTCTTTCATCTACACAGCCCTATTTTTTGTTTCCGGGTAGTATCGATTTTGACTTGATCATTGTGTCTTTCGTAGAATGACTGGACAAACTTTGTAATGCCTTATATTTCGGAAACTGTCCATTTTTTGACTTTGTGCCCAATGACACTTTTTATCAGCATGTTATAAACTACAATATCCTACATTATGGTTAAATTTGACTGGGACCCAAAACCCATAAGGCCGTAGCGGGGTCCTTTGTATTAAATTATTATTATGATTTATTATTAAGATTGATGATATTAATAGTGCAATGTGTCATTAATAAATATCCATTGTATAACCATGGCTACAAAACTGGTTAAATTAATATCCAAATGTTTTTCAAATATTAGATTACATTACGGGTCAAAGGCAACTTCAGAAAAGTTACAAAAGAAACTTACACACAAAAACTAATTAAATATTAATAAAATTTATAATTTGTTAATGTTTTTACTGTTTTGTTATACTCGTTAAAATGTCACTTTGCCCTTGAAGGTATGCAACCTGTGATGCACTATAAAAGGAAAACAAACTTTGTTGTTCTTTTTTGAGCTTCATAACAAATGGGTCTATGTCCTATCTATTGTATATGTTACAGTTAAAACCCGAAATCAGTTAAAACCCGATCTAACTAGTAAATTCTAGTTTTAACTAACCGCCTTAGTAAATTCTAGTTTTAACTGAAATAAGTTTAGTTAAAACTAGAATTAACTGATTTCTAACAAATTTCTTCAGTAAATTCTAGTTTTAACTAAAATTATACCAGTTAAAACTAGAATTAACTGAATACTAACAAACTTCTTTAGTAAATTCTAGTTTTAACTGGTATAAGTTCAGTTAAAACTAGAATTAAGTAAAAGTAGACTTAATATTAGATAAAAATTGTTTTATTAAGCAATTATTTTATACATTATTTTTATTATATTCTACTTATTGCCACATGGCATGCTGTTGTGACATTTTGAATTGTAAAGTGCATCTGGCACTTATTCTGAGTCAAAAAAACTTTAGAATTTTCTTTAATTTTTTTTTGTCATCGTCACTTTCGAATAGGTAAATTTAACTTTTGTTCAGAATTGCATTAGATAGTAATGGAAACCAAACTGTACGGTTTTTAACGATTCGATAACGAACAATCTCGAAAAGTTACCAAATAGGGGGGGGAGAGGGAGGGTTAAGCTCAGTTTCCATGTATCCGTTTGTACGTTTATCCGATCGTACAAGAGCGCTTTCATTGGTCCAGTTACTTTAAAAGTGACAATGACAAAAAAAATTCTAAAGTTTTTTGACTCAAAAACAAGTGCCAGATGAAGAAATTTTCCTAAAGACTGCAGCGTAAAAAGCTGCCGTTGAATCTGAACAAGGGTTTGTCCGCTGTTCTTGTAAAAAAAATTGCACCTCAAAATGTTGCCTTTGTTTAAAAAGAGAAATTATTTGCAATTCAAAATGTCACAACAGCATGCCATGTGGCAATAAGTAGAATATAATAATAATGTGTAAAATAATTGCTTAATAAGACAATTTTTACTTTAATTCTAGTTTTAACTGGTATAAGTTTAGTTAAAACTAGAATTTACTAAAGAAGTTTGTTAGAAATCAGTTAATTCTAGTTTTAACTGGTATAATTTTAGTTAAAACTAGAATTTACTAAAGAAATTTGTTAGAAATCAGTTAATTCTAGTTTTAACTGGTATAATTTCAGTTAAAACTAGAATTTACTAAGGCGGTTAGTTAAAACTAGAATTTACTAGTTAGATCGGGTTTTAACTGATTTCGGGTTTTAACTGTAACATATATATGATCGAAGAATATGCCCAATATGAACAAAATTCACAACCTCACTTTTTTTCATTGTCCGCTTCACGTGAAATGCCCCAGCTTTGAAATTTTAGTCAAGGTTTTCTTTAAGTTTAAACTAGAAAGATAGCTGTATAGAAGCCTTAGAACTGCGGTCATCCAAGTTCCATCTTGTTCTACCAAGTAAAAAAAGTGTATCTGTGGCAACCCTGCAGTATTATTAAAAGTCGGTGATGGAATTCAAAAATATTTTGAATTTCCTGTCAGTGGCGGATTTCCAAATAGGCACCTCAGGTCTCTTATCAGGGGCGGATGGGCCTACTGGGAAATTTCCCAGTGGGCCGTCGGTCATTGGGACCGTGGGCCGTTAATAAAATAAAAATTTCGCCTGCGTCGCTGTTTTGGGCCGTAACAATTACATTTTTATGCCGCCGGCCGCTAATTTCCCGGTAAATTTTTGATAGCCCATCCGCTCCTAGGCCTTATAAATCAAGGAGGCCTCGAAATTCGGCTCTCAAAATAAAAAAAATTATTTTATTTAATTATTAAAAGAGTGAGACATCAGGAAATAACATTGAAAATTAATCAATATAAAATAAGTATTATAACAACTGCTTGGATATATTTTAAGGTTTGCCGATGTTTAGGTTGTATTAATTATAAAAATTGAAACTTATTGCTACAAGAATTATTATCAATGTTAATTTGATAAAATACTTAAATAAAACAACTTTCAAATGTGCATCAGAAATTTCTAGTTAAATAAGTGAAAATTTGATGAACCTAATTTTATGAAAAGTTCCATAATGTAGTTTGGGTATTAAAACAAGATCTCATCAGGTCAAATATTCTCATATAAATTAGGTACTATTTAAAAAAAAAATTGCCTGCGGCGCTAACGGCCCCTTCTCTGTGTGCCGGAAGTTGAAAACCATTACTGTAAAATGTAATGTAAATGAGTACCTAGTGCAAATATTAAAAAAGAGGGCCTCAAAATTTAATTGCGCTTGGGGCCTCATAACTGCTAAATCCGCCACTGCCCACCTATAAATAAACAGCCCCATGCTTTTATATTGATGTTTTCAAGCTTTTGTTTGCTTTTATTAAAATTAATTTTTACTTTTTAGTGCACTTTTGTAATTTTAAATAAAAGATTTTTTTTTAAGATTTATATTATAATTTTGCGAGAAATTGAAATTTATACTATAATTTATTCTCAGAGAAATTGGATATAAAATAAAATTTTTTTTAAATTTTATTAGTGTAAGTTACAAATAACGTAGGTATATAAACTTTAAATAATATTGGTATTATAAAAGAAAACTCAAATTTTCAATTGCAGATTATACTTCTTACTTCGTCTAGCTCAGCAATAATCTTATGATGATTATTGTTTATTTACAGGTATAACCAGGCTCGCTAGTGGTGTACAAAATTCATAGCCCCACGCATTTATATTGATGTTTTCAAGAAGCTTTGTTTGTTCTTAGAATAAACCCAGTTTATCAATCTCTAGTTAGTGTCCCAAGTAAATTTATCTGACAAGTAAAGTAAGTATGAATTTCAAATAATGATCGGTATCGGTTATAACATTATTTTACTTTCTAGGGCTCCTTTTTAACTTTAAATTAAATTAAGAATTATTTTTTACTCATATTTTTTCAAATACAGCTTCATCTTATCAAGATTCTCTAGATATGTGTTTTAGACCTTTGAGGCTTCACTCTATACATCATTAAAACGAAAAACTCGGAATCAGTGAAGTAGCTAGAACTTTTGCCGCCCGGGCGGTTCTAAAATTTGCCCTCCTCACTCGAAAATGTTTATAAATGACTCTTTTTGCAACATTATTTCCTAATTGAGAAAACATCAAGGAAAATTTATTTTAGCACATCTAAAACTATGCCGTCCGGGGTGGCTCCCCCCATAGCTACACACTACTGCCCTGAAAATGTGATTTAGAAATGATATTTTCTATATGATAACACTGTTCAACGCCCAGCGATACATCATGCTTTTTATTGTTTTCAGTTATTTCCCGATTTTTCGCTTGTTTTTTAGAATTTCAGTAAAACAAAACTAAAATATGAAAATCTACCGCAAGTGAAAGTTGTGTACCACATTTCAGCTCTTTAGGACGTCGGTAAGTTGGGGAAAAATGGCCTCTAAAAAGCCCATCAACACGTTTGACGAACAACGGTCACACCAAGTTCAATAAATGCTTTTAAAAAGTGGTAGCACGAGAACTAATAAAGTGAGGCTTGAAAATTTTAACGTCTTTCTTGAAGACAATCTAGTAAACTTGTATTAATTTTACGGTACCTTCTGGTTTAAGATGGTTAAAGGTGGTCATTTGGATCATCTGGCAGAGTCAGCATCAGCACATCTGTCGTAAAGCTTCTTTGTAGTTTTCTTGATATTTTCTTCCAAGGTGTCGAACAGGACGTCCCCCTGTGGAAATTGCGTTTGAGGTATACCATTCCGTGTTGAAAATGAGGTGGAAACTCACGTTCAAGAAAACTTGAAGCTTTTTTTGTTTGTCGCTGAAATAAAATACTACATTAGAACTGCGTAAGTAATTACCGGGCGAATGATACTTAAAACAAAATTTTTCAACTTAGGTAAAAGATTACTAAAAAATATACATCATTAACTTAAAAACCAGGGTTACATGCACATCTGGAGGCCAGCCTAGCAAACTACCTATCGGACGTTAAACTAATAAGCTCAAAGAACCAAATGCGAATCTAGGAGGAGCGATCGCTCTGCCCCCCCCTTGGAAAAATTATGCATTATAAATATAACGTAAAAACTAAAATTAGTGGAAAAAAGTATAGAAGGGGCTATCATTTTGGTATTTTTCTTAACAATCTATGAAATCACCCCCCTTGAAAAAGTTGCTGAATCCGCTTCTGCAGAGAACCTGCTATTAAATAAACCTTATGTTTGATACAGATGATGGAACAGGACAGGGTCCTAATTAGAAATCGGAAAAAATAATTAAAAAATCTTTTACGAAATTTAAATGTAACGTTTCTTAACATCGTCAAAATGATAAGTAAATGATTAAAATCAAATAATATAAAAAACTACCAAACTTTGAAAAAAAATTATTAATTAATTAATACAATAAATTAAGTGGTGCGTTAACTCACCATTAGTAAAAGATGGGTTAATTATATTTATTTAATTTTGCAGGTACAGGTAGTTTGGTGAAGTGGTTAGAGAGTGGAGCTATAGATCTAAAGTTCATAGGTTCGAATCCCGATCGCTCCCAAATTTTAACCGTTACACCAAGGTAGATAGATTACAAGGTATAATCTACATGTGAATAATCGACCACAAAATTGACGTTAAACTATCATTCCACGACAACCAACCAATGACTAGGATTGACATGGTCAATCCAACAGTCCAAACAACAAGGACGTGCCTATAAATTATAACTAATACTAAAAAAAAAAAAACACTAATTTTTTTTTAATTATGATTTTATTGGTAAGGCCCATCATTGAAATTTATTAATAAAACACAACATCGTTCAAATGGCTTTCACGACTTGCTTTACAGTGCCTCATTTGATTTACTCAATTTTTCAGTACATTTTCGATTGTTTGGACCTCTATCTCGTGAACGACGGCGTCAATTTTAGGTTTTAAGACTTCAATGGACTCGGGATTGCTTGCGTAACACTTATCTTTTACGGCGCTCTAGAGATAATAGTCTAACGGGGTCAAATCGCAGATTTGTGTTTGAAAACCGCATAATCAGCCGAGACTCGGAAGTTCGTTGGCCGCCTCGCAGCTGCGATTTGACTCCGTTACACTATTATCTCTGGGGCGCAGTGAAAGATAAGTGTTACGTAAACAATTCCGAGTCCATTGAGGCCTTAAATCACGTTCACGAGATAGAAGCCCAAACAATCGAAAATGTACCGAAAAATTGGGTAGATCGAATGAGGCACTGTAAAGTAAGTCGTGGAAGCCATTTGAACAATGTGTTTCATTTATAAATGTCAATGATGGTTCTTAGCCTGTATGACACGATGCATAATGTTACATAAAATTTACATGTAAATGGTAACTAACCAATTAAAAACGTCCGATGGCTACTAATACGCTCTTTCTATTGGTTAGTTAGCATTTACACGTAAATTTTATGTAAAATTATTATGCATCATGTCATACGGGCTTTACCAATAAAATCATAATTTTTAATGGTGATCAGGCAACGCTGCATAGGTATGTGTCAACGAATGACAGTTTGATATGGAAGAACTGTCAAAACATACAAATCATAATTGTTTTGACATTTTTTTAGTGCAACGCTGCTAGATCGCCATAACCAAAAATATTTTATTTATTTAAATATATATTTATTTTTTTTATTTTCGTTTTTGACGTGATAACGTCTTATAAATTGATGAACGCCGACACACACAAAAAAACATGACTCATAGTAACGTTCCGCCGAGGCGTGCGTGTTTTCTTATGACGTTATCACGTAAAATTATCATCGTCCGTAAACCGACTTTACAGACAACCAATTTTTTTAAACGAATTTTTACTATTCGTAACTGCCAAATTGGCTCCACCACTTTGTTATTTATCATGTTAATCTTGGATTCGTTATCAACGACCTTAAATTTTGGCTAAATCTGATGGTTTTTAAATACATAGATACTAGATCCGCCATTTTGTTTTTTTTGAAATTTATACTTTTTATTCGTAATTTGCGGCCTCTAAAACCTTTGTATACCAAAGCTTTTGGGATTTTAAACAAAAAAAAATTAATAATCACAGCATCATAGAAGTAAAACATTGATATCGAAAAATATTTGAATATCCAAAACCAACTAACAATCAAAAGAGAACTATTAAAATAAAATTTTACGTTAAAATCAAAAGTTACGCAGAAATTAAAAATAAAACTCGAAACTAATAATGTCGCAATAAATATTGCACGTCTTTGGTCTTATTTGGGGGGTTACATAGCTCAGATTGAAAATAAACAGCTTTTAAATAAACAATTAAAATTAATTAAATATTTATAAATCTTACCATTACATACATCGACGATTGACACATGTTTAGTGATGGGTTGTGACATAACAATCTGCTACTTTGTCACTGTTCTTGACTCTGTAACAGTTGCCACAGCAGTGACTCTAACGAACAGTTAAGATTTCTGCTGGGCCACGAATTTTATTACAACAATGGTATAGTCACTTTTACGGAACAGCATTGCCAACTTGAACTAAATTTGTTAGTAACGCTTAAATTGGAAAGATCTAAGCTAGGGCCGTATATAAGGGGGTAGTTTTGAGGGTTCAACTCCTCCCCATGGCTTAGCTAAAAGGTAAAAAAAGAGTCTAAAAACTGTTTTCTTTGATAAATCCCCCCCTCATAGTATAGAAAAAATTTTTTGTTAACCACACCGCATGGAATAATTTAAAACTAAAAATTAGACGCACTTTATTAGTTCTAGTGGTGCCAACAACGGTAATTTAAATCGCCAATAATTACCAATCTTATAATTTACTATTGTTTTATTGGTTCAATATTATCGTTCCATCAAACTATTCATCTTACTAATCTAAGAGCCAATTTTATAAAACTTTTAACGAACTGTTAAAAATAAAAGTGGATTTTTATTGGTTTCTTAGAGTTAACCGATTTTTTCTATTGTTCAACTATTAGGACCTTTTAGTTAAGTTAACATTAATGGTTTTATTATGAAATTAGCCCGGTGTAATTGACTTTGCTAACTCGAGGGGTTAATGTCATAAGTTTAACTTAATTATAACGGGATAATATTAAATAGGTATATAATAAATAAATAATAATAAAAATTTATCAAAACACTAAGAACCACCCGATAGTTTCTATTCAGTTATAAAAGCTTTCCAAACTATGACAAACATTTTTGGGTACGCTGTATTATCAAACTAATAAATTCAATTGTATCTAAAGTGGGTTTATACTCAATTGGAATTGGTCGTTTATTTACAGCAAATTGGATTAAGAAACCACAAATTTTCGTCGTTTGAGTGTTAAATTTTTTTTGATTGGTTCCAACAATTTTAAACTGTTTTGAATGCCGTCGTTAATAATTATTAAATTGTATTGTAATTGAGCATGAACCACTATAAATTATTATTATTCATGGCCTTTCCGTTGAAGTTTTTTTGATAACGATTAACAATAATGAATAAAATAATTGTGATGAAATCATTTATTTTAATTTGTTTTTCGCGGTATGCATAATATAAAAGAGCAATAAATTAAAAATAATAGTAATAAAACGTCAAAAAAATAATTTACTTGACGAGAAAACAAAAAACAAAAAACAAAAATAACCAAATTTGCTTTGTCTGCCGCTGTAAGCGGCAGAAAAACAGTTTGTCTACCGCGACATGTTTTATCGCCGTTTGAGAAAAATATAATAAATTTCAAAAATTGATTACGTAGAACGCAACCCGAATACCACGGTAGTGCTCCAATTTGCCTATGCCCGACATTGATCAGTCTGTTTTGTATAGTCGCAGCGTAATGTTGCATGTATGTATGTTAATCCTGCAATCAAGAGGACGATGTAATGAAAGTGTTGTGGGAATTAAATAAAAAGTGGGCGGTGTAATTTTATAAAATGAAAATAAATACATTCGTAGTTTTAATAGCAAAAAATTAATAAAAAATGACCAAGTGAGTAAGCCTTTAAATCTTTTATTCACTTACGTACTAACACAAAATCAATGATCTCATAGCTTATTTTATATTTTTGTCAAATTACATTAATTATCTTATTATATTTCGCGTTTCAAACTTTCATTTGTGTGCAAAAAATTGCGTTTCCATTATTTTTAAGTCTATCTTTTGAAATTGCACATTCAAACATTTTCCCTTTAAATTTACACCCCCTTTTGTATTTTAACCTCCTTTTCTATTTTCTTTCTATCTTCTCCAAGCCCTTTTGAATTTTTTCTAACCCCAACTTGATAATTTATTGAATTTATTCATTCAATGTTTGTAAATATTAAATTTGCCTTATCAGCAAACAGATAAGGGGACCTGCTATTGACTTCAAGTTCACACTTTTTAAAATTGCAGGTGCTGTTGATTATAACATAACAATAATGAATATAATGCGAAAATTGAGGGGCGTTAGTACCAATGTAACCGGTGCTTCCGCTTCCAATGCTGAAATGTCGGACGAATCATCGGGTTCGGCTCACACCCAACTTGGGCTTATGCACCTGAAGAAGCTATTTTCTGAGTATACTCATCCATCTCATCCTCTTACCGATGTAGAAAAAGAAGATAAACTATACAACATGTTACCTCTGTTTTGTCGAGTAAGTCAGAACTTTAAAGGTCATTCATTTGTTTATTAGTAGTGTTTTTATCATCAGCTGCTAAATCACTTTTTATGAAGCTAAAAGCGTTAATTGTATAATAACTATG
This sequence comes from Rhagonycha fulva, assembly GCA_905340355.1. NCBI lineage: Eukaryota > Metazoa > Arthropoda > Insecta > Coleoptera > Cantharidae > Rhagonycha > Rhagonycha fulva. The sequence goes on from HG996556.1 coordinate 47,648,818, forward strand.
ATAATGAAAATGGTTTAGTTTGCATAATTTTACAATACATACAAACATGATACATTTCTTGTTGTGAGAATTCAATTACATATATGGAAATTTTTTATAAATAGAGGTTTATTAGGTTTTCCTGGAAAAGGTTAAAAAATAATTTTGTTGTGATATTTTGATTAATATTTAAGGTCAGCTTTCAAACTTTAAAGCATTTTTGACTGAATCAATCAAGCTCCTCTTGTCATATCAGATGCATAAACCTTATGGGAGTTTTTGAAATTTCAAGGTTTTTTTGAATCTATTTGGTACTGATTTGAATTTAATGTCCAATTTTGTCAATACCATTGGCATATAAACACAATTTTTTGAGTATATACGTATAAATACTAACGATACGTATTATATTGTGGTGTGCCCGTCACCGACGCGCATGAATGGAATAACGAGATTCTAGCTACCGATCGCTCATTCAATGACTACAAATTTATTTAAAAAAAAGAAGAGCACACTTGAACAAATAACGTAAGCTTTAAAAGGTTTATTTAATTTTTTAGAATAATATTGTGGGTTTTTAAATTTAAATAAAGTGGTCAGTAAGTGGGCAATCGGTAGCGTGAATTTCGTTAATCTATTCATGAGCATCAGTGCTGGATACATAACGTACGTAGAGAGTAACGGAGCATACGCGCACAGAGTTTCATACACTTGCAAATCTTTGTGGAAAATAAATGGCCATCTTTAAGGCCGTTGTTTTGGTGTCGTAATAATATTGATTGTATCTCAACTCCTACATAGTGGTTCGATTTCCGTTTTATCTTTTTGTTTTTAAAGCTATTGTCAAGAACATTTGTAATTTGTCAAGAAGATTTATCTAAAAACTTCAAGAGTTCTTCACAATTTTTAAAAATTTGGAAGGTTTGCTTTTCACTAATTTCATCGATGAATAACTTTTTATTATTATCACTTTTTTCTGCTTATAAAAATTCCTGTTATAACTTGTAAAAAGATTATTTCAAAGTTTCATTGACATCAAAATATTAAAAAAGTTTTCTTTCATTTAATAAAGAATTGCTTGAGAAACCGCCGGTTAATTTCCGTTAATTTAATAAATAGATAAACGTACATTTTTAATAGATATCGCTTTAATTGTTTACATTATGTAATATTAAATTTTTATTAATTGCGGGTGTTTGATATTAAAAGGTTATTAACACATTTCATCAAAATAAGCATTTGTTATTATTGAAAATTACAATTAAAACAAATCAAATAGCAACTAAAGTCAAAATTTGCAATTGTGAATGCTTCCTACGTCCTCACTTTTGAAGATCAAAATGTGCTGCCAGAGACTTTTTTGTAGGAAATTAATTTTTATAAAAAAATTTAAGGTTTATATAAGTTTTAGAAATTAGTCTGTAAAAATGTTGTCTTAAGATACAAATTACTTTGATTTTTTCAAAAAATCGCCTGCGGCTCTATTTGAAATTAATAGCATTTTTGAACTTTGAGGTCTAAGATTTAGCCCTCAAAACTGATTTTCCCGTAAAAAAGTTTAGATTAAGAATAAAAAGTGCCGTCACCACCAAGGACTATTTAAAATTTTTAGAGGAATATTTTGACGCCAGTCTGGTCTATACTTTTTTTATAATAGAATTAAGTTAAAATAGAACCGTCGATAATGAAATCTCAAACTTGAACAAGACCACTCCATTTATTGTTCAATAAATCAATAATACTTCCTAATTAGCCATCAAGAACACTTTACTTCCCTAATGCTAAAATAAATACAATTAAGCAGAAATAGACGCTAAGTTTGCTTCGCTCTTATTGACTCTCAGAAGGTCACAATATTTTACGCAAAAATTGAAAACCAAATATTGAAAAGTTCCATTTCTAAATTAGGTTTTCGGATCGAGCCCAACATGTAACATGAACGAGAAGTTTTGGGACATTTTGGCATTCTGTCATCAAGTTTCATTGCTGATGGTTTCAGAAATACGTAAACGCGCATCAAATCAAAGCACGGAAGCTGCCAGTTGTGCAATTGCAAAATTTTTGGAAATTGAAAATTGTGAAGAATCAAGCAATGGATGGATGCTTTTATCAACTTTAAACCTGTTATCTGCCGGCGATGCGACCTTAATTCAAGTCATGTCTGACACTTCAGTTCCTTCTACTTTGGTCAAGTGTCTGTATTTATTTTTCGATTTACCTGAAATGTCGGAACAGGAAGCAAACATGCCGGACGGTAACAGCGATTTTACTCCTAGAGAACGCAGGATTCTGCTGCAAAAAATATTCGTGCAGGTGAGAAAAACTGTAAAGGTGACTGCTATTTTTATTCCGTCAATTTTTGTTACCAGGTTTTGGTCAGACTGTGTAGCCATCGTATACCAGCAGAAGAACTAGCACGAAAGGATGACCTTTCTTTGCTCTTCAGTGCTATCACATCTTGGTGCCCTTCTTATAACGTAATGTGGAGAAAAAGCGCTGCTGAAGTTCTGATGACCTTGTCACGACATGGTTTAACTCCGCTAGTAGTGGGATATATTCACAGTGAGTGATTGGTGAGTCAAATTTTAGTCGAGAAACTAAATTTCTTTTTCACAGCTAAAGGATGCGTTGCTTTATGTATCGAAAATATGCAAAGAATGCCAGAATTAGCTCCGCTAGAACTGGTGGAAATGTTTGTAACTGTGTTTTGTTTTTTGAAAGACTCAAGTGAAGTTTCTTCCACCCTCTTGGACGATTTTAGACAAGCACAAGGATATTCTTTTCTCTCGGAATTTTTGTTGAAGTAAGTCTTTAAATCTGTGTACCTCCTCCTTTTTGTAACATAAAATTTAGGTTTGAAAATCAAAGATCGACGGAAGCGCAGGAATCGGTAAGAAATTTGGTTCTAATGATCACTTCACTGTGTATGTGTGGTTATATGGAACTGAAACCTTCTCAAGCCTCCACAGGCTCTCTTTTCCAAATGGCTGGTTTTAGTTTACCTCAACCTTCAGGTCAAGGCACAAGTGTGCGAAATATTCAAGCATTTCATGTAAGTTACAAAAACAAAATTGGAGTGTGATTTTAACGCCTCTTCTTGTAGGTGCTACAAAGTACGTTTTTGAAATCAAACTCGCCTTTACTATGCTGTACAATTTTAGACGCCATATCAAGTATATATCACGCCGATAACGCCAACTACTTTATACTAGAAAACCAGAATACTCTAAGTCAATTTACCGAAAAACTTCATCACAAATCGTTAGATATCCAACAAAAATTGTTCCAATTAATCGAATTTCTTGTCTTTCACCTCAATTTTGTACCTTGTAAAGAATTGATTTCGTTATCAATATTTTTGAAATCTTACAGTTCAAATTACGTAGATTGCAGTATTATGTGTATGCAAACGTTACTCAATATTTTGAAACACAACACAATTTTTAAAGACGTTTATCGCGAAGTCGGAATGTTAGAAGTTTTTGTTACGTGTTTGGACCAATACGCGAAACTTTTGGAGGCCAAAAATAACCCGGCCGACAGTAACAAGAAGTTTGTGCTCCCTGTAGGACAAGAAAAGTTAGGTACAATGATTATGGAAGCCCTCACCGTTCTCCTGTCTTCCAGTTCAGCCAACGCCAACGTTTTGAGAGATTGTGGTGGTGCTAAGTGCGTTCATGAACTTATAGCTCATAAAGATTGCAGACAGACTGCATTAGGTATGAAGTTTGATAAAAGTTCGTCGCCAGATAACAATATTAAATTTGCCTCCAGCATCAGTAAATTGGTGAAATGTATTTTCAGGAATTTTTACTTCCTAAATGTTTACCTACTGACTCCAGACATAAAAATGTTTTTTGTTTAGAATGGAAGGTGTAAAAACCGTAAATGTAGGGGTTCAAACCTTCATAACCGCTCTACTCGTTTTGTTATTACACTACTGTAGTGTTGTGTCTTTTGTTATGGTAGGTCAGGTTTAGAACCCCAAAGAACCAACCATTTTGATCCATTTTTTGGTAGGAATCATAAGAAAAATGTAAATATAACGCATTTTTGGTATAACAATTTAAAAATGTAGAGCAAATTTAACATTGTTATCCAGGCTACGGCATGGAACAACAAATTTCTGAGTGTTCTTTTCAGGAATCGTAAAAGAGTTGATTCTTACCACCGGAGGGGATGATGATATGGCCCAGTTATTAGCTACTCTGCATTCTGCAGCACGGTCATCATTACAGCTAAAAATTGATATTTTGAAGGCACTTTTACTATGTTTGAGGGAGTCACACCGAACTCGAACTGTCTTTAGGAAGGTGAATGGATTTGTTTACGTAATGAGCGTTTTGTTATCACTTGAAGGCCAGTTAAGTAAATGGGACTCAAACGTCGAAGTGTTGACGTTACTTCACACAGTTTTTCACACCATCAACACCGCCATGCGGTTTGAACCGGCAAACGCCAAATTTTTTCATCAAGAAATTTGTATGACCAGTTTGTGCGACACTTTGTGTTTACTTGGATGTTTTTCAAAGAAGAAGGAGCACAGTATTAGTGAGACCGACGTTGGGTTACCAAATGAAAGTTTGTTTCATGACAAATTTTATTCTTTATTTGCGAATGGGGTCTCAAATGTGACGTAAGATTGTAAATTAAACTTTTTTTTTTTATTTATCAGATTTTGTTTTAGAATTCCTGACAATATTTCAGCTCCACTGTGCTACATTGTTATACTCTATAGATTTCTGTATGACATAACTTTAGATTTATACGATAAACCTAACCTTTCGGCTGGAATTTTGAGTATGAATTCCAAGTCTTTGAGTAAGCAAGGATCTCAGGAAAGCCAGGTGAGAAAAGTTCATTCACTTTTATTTACTACTTGACAATTCTGACAAGATTTGTCGAAATTGTATAATATCACTGACATTTTTTGTTTTACTTGACAGTTTTTGTTTTAATTGATCCCCCAGGTGACACATTTTTAGGGGCGGTATTAAGGGTGGCAAAAAACTTCTTAAATAATTGAAAAATAAATCTATTTTAAATTACTGAAATTTACTGTGACTAAACCTTTTCCATTTCGGTTTCCAACTTTAATGACATGACTTTTTAATTTACAATTTTTGTTTAAATGTCGGTGATTTACTATAAGCCTTGGAAGATTTGTTTAAGTTACATTCAAATGCCTGTTTTAGACCAATATCGCAAATGGTAACAGATCATCTGTCAATTATTTAAACTTAAATCCTCCAGCACCTGATCCAATCATAGTTCACCCCGGTTTAGTGGTCGTGATGCTGCAACTGTTACCCTGCATTCAGGTAACACAAAATCTTCATTTTTATCCACTCTTCTCACTTTTGAATCCACTAGGACGAAGACAAAGAAGTTTTGGTATCTTTGCAACAATATTTGGCTGAATTAATAAAATCCTTAGTGAGAAGTGAAAGAAACCAGCAAGTGATGTGCGAAATTGGATTTGTTGGTAACATATTGTCGGTTGGTTCGGTTCCATTACAAAACGAAAACCATCCGCTTCATTTTCCACTTCAGTACATGCTGGAACGTTTAGCTGCTCAGGCACTGGAACCTACCGATTTACGTACGTTTTTAAGACTCGGAAATCCACTCTGCTGTTTACCTCTAGGGTCCACCGAGTCGGGTGGTGGTCCTGTACCATTAACCAGAATCAAGACCGTAGTTTCGATGACCACACCAAAAGATTTCAGAACTCAGTCATCTTACACTTCTCCGCCGTTTGTTGAGTTTGACATGTCAGCTGAAGGATTTGGATGTTTGTACTTGCCTAGTGTTGCTCCCCAATCTCCTTCAGGACCTAGCGTTGTGACCGGACTTGACAGTAGTGTTATTGGTGGTATTGGAGCAGGTACCAAAAGAGTAGAACTTTATTTTGGTCAAAAATTTAATCTCAAATTGTAGGTGATCGGATGTTTCCACCACAAACTGGACTGAGTTTTTCCACATGGATTTGTGTTGAAAAATTCTCAGATCCTCGAAGCGATCCTCATTGTGTGCGACTGCTCACTTTGGTTAGAAATGTAAATAACGTCCGAGACGATCATTTAGTTTGCCTTTCAATTATTCTATCCGCACGTGATAAGGCGATTATTGTATCAACTCAAGAAACTCGGATACCACAAAGTAAGGAGTAAATTTTAAGTACATTTGATTTTAAATCTAACTTTTTTGTTTAGATATTGGTGAATGGGAACCTGAAGGTTGTGGGGAGCACGGAGCTCGAGTTTGGTGTCCTGATATCCTTGAAGAGGGGCAGTGGCATCACGTAGTTGTTATTCTCAACCGGGCAGTATTAAAAAATTCTTCGTTGTCTTTGTACCTGGATGGTCAACATATGCACACGCAAAAATTACACTACATTTCTCAGAACCCTGGTGGTGCTTCTACAAACCTTGCATTAGCATCATCAGTGAATGGTTTCATCGGGACACCTCCATCCTGGAGGCGTTACTCCAAATTGTGCTGGAAGCAAGGGCCTTGTCACCTAATTGAAGAGGTTGGTTAAAAATAAGTTAATCTCATCTCTCATCTTTTTCAAGGTCATAAATTTAGTATACTGAAGAAAATAAATTTGTTCAATTATAATTTTCTTCATCTGAAATTTTTTCTTTTATTGTTTTAGGTGTTACAACCAGCAACAGTTACCCAAATGTTTCAGCTGGGTCCTCATTATATGGGTTCTTTCCAAGCTTCTCCGATACAAAATTCCGAATTACTGCAGCCTTTAGTGTCAGAAGAAAAGGTAGTGTTTGGACTTAACGCCAAAGCCGTCTCTCAATTAACTTTGAGTAAAATTCGTAAAGTTTATAGTCGAATTGATAACAAATCAATTGCAAAACAGTTGGGAATGTCAAGCCACGAAAATGCTACTCCGATTAAGATTCTTCACAATTCTGCAGGACATTTATCCGGTCCTTCCAGAACACTTGGTGGTGTTATCATTGGATACCTGGGTATCAGAGTTTTTTGTGCACGTCCTGTCGCCAATGTTGTGAGTTACTCAAATTTGTTTTGATCTTCTCTTAATTTTTAACTTCACAGGTGGATACGGTCGGTGGGTGTTCGGTGCTACTAGGACTGATTGCAATGGCGGAAGATGTGGAAAGCTTGTACGCAAGTGTTAAAGCGTTGGTTTGTGTCGTTCGCGGTAATAAGACCGCACAAGCCGAGATGGATAGGAAACGGGGGTACCAAACTTTGGCCATGTTGCTGAGACGAAAAAAGCCTCTTCTCAACTCTCACATTTTACACCTTACATTCAGTCTCGTAGGCACAATTGACAGTGGGCGTGAATCATCTGCTATTCCTAATTTAACAGCTTTCCAGGTAAGTTAACTATTATTACTACTATTAGTATTACTATTGAGTTATGTTTTTCTTTCTGAAGGATTTGCTGTGTGATTTGGAAGTGTGGCATGAAGCCCCAGGTGAATTACTTCGTTCTCATTTGGAACATCTTCACGAGTTGGCATCCGAATCGAGTGAAAAGAAAAACAATATTTGGATAATGAGAAATTTACAGTTGGTGGTCAAATTAATGCACATAGCTCCTGACTTAAAACACCAAGCAACGAAGCAAGTTTTGTTTTCTTTACTCTCTATTTTATTGGGTGGTCAACCTAGGCAAGCAGATCTTGTCTGGTTTGGGCAATTTATCGCGTCAACTTTACCTGTTTCTTCAACACCAACCGAAAAAAATCTAAACTTGTGTGAAGGAGATAATGATAAAGATGGTGAAGGGGAGCACATAATTTTGAGGAACAAATGTTTGAGCCTTTTACATTCCATGTTATTTACCTCGAGAAATTCAGTGAGTGTTATGGTTTGTGATGAAGTTGTGAGAAATTTGGGTTTCGATTGGGTGTTGTTGTTTATGCAGCCACATTTACATTCCTCATCTGTCATCTGGGCTATGAAAATTTTAGTTGTTTTATGTTCCACTTCTGCTTTAATGAATCGGTAAGTCTTAAGAAATTTTTATTATAGCTCTATTCTTTCAGCCAGTTTGAAACTGTCAGACCCATGTGCAGATTAAAATTTATAACTTGAATTTTAAATTGCGCATGCATCTGATAGTTACAAACGGTTTCAAACTGCTGAAAGACCAGAGCTTATATTGATGACGATAGTGATTATATGTAGGGCTTGGATTTATAGGCACTCAAAAGCACCTCATATAATATAAGCCCTAATATAAATCAACAAGAGTCCTAATTGTATGCTATCATAGAGGCTATGAGCTCCAAAGTGAGCTAACCCACTCAATTCAAAAAATGCCTCATCAAACTTAAATATTTTTTCCTGCCTTTTATTGTAAAAAAGTAAAAATTTAAAATATGGTTAGTACTGAGGAAATGTGAAATAAAGTTACTTAGTTCACTTTGGAGCTCATAGCCTCATATAACGTTTTAGCCAGAGAAGTATGTCAAATATGCCCCTTTGGAATTTATACATGTCGCTGCGCCCCCCCAAAATAATTGTGTCAAACGCTTGAGCGTCAATGAGCTTTCAATATTTTCGTTTGAGCCTCAACCACCGCGGAGTAATTTGCAATGTACAAAAATAAATCTTCCACTTTGTAATTTAATACATCAATACAACATAAATAACTATATTTTTATATTTTTTAATATTAATATAACACGTACATATTATATTGTACTCTACAACAGGGACTTTCTAAAATTTATTGGGGAAAAATCTGGCTTTCCAATTGCAGAGTCGACTGCTCTGCTCCAGCTAGCTCAGAAAGATCAATAAAATAAATAAGGCGAAATTTTTATATTCAAAAATACTTCGATTTGATTAAAATTTAAACAGATTAAACCAACAAATGATGTTTTGAGTGTAACTAAAATTATCAAACAACCTGTTACACCTTTTAAATTATTGATCGAATCCTTTGATTTGTAGGATTGAATGATTACATCGGCGCATAAGATAACACAAAATAAGCAACGTTTTGGAAGTTTGTAATTGGTTCTTTTCTTTTTTCTCGTTTTATGTTATTAGGACCGCGATAGCGGTCAGGGGGCCGAGCCCCCTAGGCAAATCATAAAATATTAAATTTTGTAATTATCTTATCGTGACGCAAAAAGTTAATTTTAATAAACTGTTCGACTTTATCGAACATTATTATTAATAGTTTTTTAAAAGCTTTTATTTAACTTGGGAAGACTGTCGTCCGTGTGGGTCGACGGCTTTGAAGCCATTTTTAAGCAACTTTCCGACGTCCTAAAGATGTGAAATTTGCAGAGCATTTTCATATTTTAATTTTGTTTTTCTAAAATTCTGAAAAATAAGCGAAAAATCGGGAAAAAACTGAAAACCATTAAGCGCATGCGTCGATGCGCATTGGACAATTTTATTATACAGGGTGGAAAGTAACTTAGAATTCTAAATCTCATTTTTAAGGACCGCATTCAGGGTAAAGTTTTTCGTCGTAATGATTTATACAGGGTGAAGTATCAAACATCTAAAACACATAAATAAAGAAATCTGATAAGATGAACCTATATTAGTTTAAATACATAAGCTGTATTTGAAAAGATATGACTAAAAAATTAGAAAATAAAAAATTAAATAAAAAATTAAAAATTTTTAAAAAAAACCTTTTATTTAAAATTACAAAAGTGCACTAAAAAGTAGAAAATAATTTTAATAAAAGCAAACAAAGCTTCGTGAAAACATCAATATAAAAGCGTGGGGTTATGAATTTTGTACACTAATAGTTAGCCTGCTTATCCACCTGTAAACAGCCCCACGCTTTTATATTGATGTTTTTACGAAGCTTTGTTTGCTTTTATTAAAATAATTTTTTATTTTTTAGTGCACTTTTGTAATTTTAAATAAAAGGTTTTTTTTAAAAATTTTTAATTTTTTATTTAATTTTTTAATTAATTAATTGGATAAAGATCGTGCCGAAATCAGATGAAACAACAAATCCAATCGAATACAAGAGCCGTTGACAAAAAATTGTGGTATAACCTCGAACATTATCGTATTTATAGTCCTCGCTAAAACGCGTTAATTACTGCAATTGAAATATATAGTAACATAAGGTGACAAACAACCGCACTCTTTTTTCGCTAACCGTCCTCGTTTGAAAAATCTTAAAAGATCTCCTACGCATGTTACTCAGAGGAAATTTAGGCTAGGGAGTTAAAAAAAAAGTCATCCAAAATAGATATTTTCGATACTAGTTAGGAAAACTAAGATTTTTCCATTTGAGGCTGACTTTTGCGATCGAGACCGAAGGCCGAGTTCGTGAACCAAAGCCGAGAACGGGTTCATCCGTTCGGGAAGGTACCCGAACAAAGAGTGTTTTTATTTGTTCTAAGACAACTATTCACTAGTGCGGGAAAGTAGTACTTTTCCACACACTTTTGAATAACACAAAGTACGACTTTTCGAAACAGAATTAGAAAAAACTTTTGGGATGGGCAACAAATTTTGGAACCGTAAATATTTTTTAACTTAAAACTAAAAAAAAATTCTTTTGTACCAAAAATCGTTGGGTCACCTTTTCGTGTATAATAATAATAACAGTGGCTGACCAAGGTACAGTTGTATAAAAAATATTGTAAATGCAGAAGAGCATTTTAGAGTTAACTTTATTTACCACTTTGTAACTTTAGTTTTCAAAATAACGTGTTAAAATTTTTACAGCGTGTATAAAACGTTATTTATAAAATTATTGCTATTTAAACAAATTCCGGGATTTATGCCCGTTTTCACCAACAATTCTTATTCTCTAAAGTATTAAGTGTTTCTTAAGGTCTATTTACATAGGGTAGTGTATTGGTAAGGTAGTGTGTAGTGTAAAACTTACGGTAACGGTATTTAATGGTACCGTTCATGCCACTGTGGACGTTGTAAGAAGCGTTGTAATGTAAACACAATAGTTTTTTCGTTGTTCCGGCCGTAAAATGAGTGGTTTCCGGCCTGTGCAGGGACGGCTTCCATACAGTCACAAATAAAAATGAGGTGGTCCCGTCACAACGAAAAGCAGTTTACGCCACTCGGAGGTAAAGAGATTTTACACCACTCGGTGCGGTTCGTGCGCCTCGGCTTCGCTACGCTCGCCTCGTCTTCCAAAACTTTGCCCTCGAGTGTAAAATCTCGTTTTACGTCCTTGTGACGAAAACTACTGTCAACAATGCGCATGGTTGGAATAATGATAAAAAAATAAAATTTTTTTAAAAAAAGCTTTATAATGTATGAAAAAATAAGTTTTATAATGAAAATAATTTGTTAAATAATTCTAGCAAAATTATTAAAACTTAAAAGTATTCATATCACAATAAATTTTTTAGACAAACCAAAAGTGTATCGACACTTTTGGAACTAAAAATATAAAAGTTGATAAAAGATACCTATATTTTTAGTTCCAAAAGTGTCGATACATTTTTGGTTTGTCTAAAAAATTGTGATATGTTTATCAAGTTGCACTACTTAGACCACACTGTTATAAATTATTTAAAAGTATTCAAATGAATATTTTGGAACAGGAATTCTACTCAATCTAGTAATAAACTCATACGGTTAAGAGCTCGCCATTTTGATTCTTAGATGCTGGTCCCCTTATAAGGTTATAAGTCCATACCATAGAATAATAGTCCATACTGTGTAGATATATGCAGAATAAAATTGTAAGCATTATAGAAAAAAAAGTTATTCATTCGACTTACCAATTTTCAGCTGAAATCTGGCAATAAAATTGAACAGTCGATGGCATTATGGAGTCACTCTAAAATTTTGCGATCTTCCAGGCAACTTGTAGGACGCCTACACGCTCGGTTTTCTCTTTTCTTACTGACGCTTTACCATCTTTGAAAAATTTCTAAAAGCATTCCACTTGAAATTCACTAACACTTTTATTTCGTTAATTTCACTTATATTTAGATTGTTTACTGTGTCAAACCCGGGTAAAATTTATTATAAGTCACACGATCAAAATTTTCATCAATATTTTGATAAAAGTAGTCTGCTGTGAATGACAGATTATCAAAAGTGAGGTTCAAAGCGTGGGCGTTGAAAATGACACCGTTAGAAAACGAACACAAACGAAGCACATCAACCAATCAAAACCATTTTACAAGCTTTCATTAAGCTTGCAATGTTTGTTTGCTAAGGCATTGCCATCTTTATTTTTACAAGCCGTGAAGTTACATTTGGCAACGTCGCATTGACAGCGCTTGGTGGTCCTATTTTCAAATGTCTCTTACAGCCGTATTCACCATTTTCAACTTAAAACTTAACTTAAGTTAAAACTTGACAGTCTGTTAAGATGAGTTGGTATTCATCATTTTACATTTCAAAGTTAAGTTAGTAAACAAACTTGCCGTAATGAAGTTGTGTAAACGTAGTGTAAATTATAAGCTCAATCTCAAATAAATTTTATTTTATACTTGTCATAGACTGTGTTCATCAAGTTATTGCGTCTTCACGGCTTGTAAAAATAAAGATGGCAATGGTTAAGGTCAAATCTTGCAACTGAATTTTAAAGCAGTTATTCTCAAGCGATTGAGCTGAAATTTTGCACACATGTTTAGTTTGGATGACAATGCATGATTAGCTAAATGACGTCATTCTAAATCCAATATGGCGGACCGTCCAAGATGGCGAACTAGTTATTTTTTATGCACTCCCATGATATTTGTATTAAATGAAAGGATTTGCTAAAAGGAATACAAATTAAATTAAAATTTTAAAAACCTCCGACAAAGAAATTCTTAAAAAAGTAAAAAATAAAATCCAAACGTCGTCGCGTCGGGGACCTAGGTAGTTGACGTGTATTTAAATTTCATACTGTATCATTTTTAGTTGTATTCTGTTTTTATTTTATTTACTTAGCGGTCTTCCGACGCGACGATGCTTGGATTTTATTTTTTACTTTTTAAAGATTTCTTTGTCTTTTTTTTTTAATTTTTAATTTAAGAGGGGCATTTTTTTCAGGACCCTTTTAATTTAATCAACAGATGGCGCCTACTTAAATATTTTTATAAAATAAGAGAAATTTGCTATATTTAAAATATAGCAAATTCGTTGAGATAAAACTATTCTATAAACAATATTCTTGATCTTAAGCTATTTTGAGTTCGTAATATTTATTTATAAAAACACAATTCATAATTAAAGTTTAATTATCTTTTTTTTGTAAGTGAGTGTGTTTTGACATACTCAATACGAACTCAAAATAGCTTAAAATCAAGAATATTGTTTATAGAATAGTATTATCTCAACGAATTTGCTATATTTTAAATATAGCAAATTCCTCTTATTTTATAAAAATATTTAAGTAGGCGCCATCTGTTGATTAAATTAAAAGGGCCCTGAAAAAAATGCCCCTCTTAAGTTTTATTTGATGTTTTTTAAACTGTACTTTTTTTACTAGTACGGCCCTGCCTTTATCAACTTTTTATATTACAAGTACGGCCCTGCTTTCATCAACTAGACTATAGAAAATAGCAAATGATCTTCGAACGGCTAAACAGATTTTTTTGAATCATAGCTAAGAACACTCTTGATCAAGTCACCTTTCAAACAAAAAAAAACTAAATCAAAATCGGTTTATTCGTTTGGGAGCTACGACCCCACAGACAGACACACATATACACACGTTAAACACATAACACCCCTCTTTTTGGGCCGGGGGTTAAAAATAAGAAAATCAAAATTGACTTTACGCAGGCCACATCACAGACTTAAAATAAAAAATTTATTTTAAGAGGTCTGTGGGCCACATCCACGATTCAACAGTTTTTAGTGATAGATAGTTACGCCACTGGATTAGGCCATTAATTATAAGATAGGTAACTACAATTTTTCCATAAAATATACTAAAATACAAACGAAAAATTTGGAGGCTCAAGCAATGCTCAAACGTTTGACACCAATTTTAGTCCAAAATTCCACTTGTACGGATTTTAAAAAACCTGTAAAAAAATCTAATAAACGTGTTTTTTTAACATATTTAATATACTTATTTGCCTAGACATTTTATTCTATTGTAATTGCACCCCGCCGCCAGCCCTCTTAACTTGATCAAAATTTACAGGTTTCGTGAAGGAAGTTGCAATGGTGGTTGGTTGCACAACACAGAACTAGTAGCCCATAATAAATTGGCCGTTGTTTTGGGTTACCAATGCAACAACTCTTATGGTTCAGATCCAAAATCTGAACAGTTACATATACCAGGTTTCCAAGTCCTTCGATGGTTTTTACCCTCACACTTGGACGTGGGTGAAATTTATTTTCTCATAACAGCGTTAATGATGGGCCAGCCTATTAAATTACTGCCCGCTAATTGTTGCACCTTTGACTTGGACTCGGTGTGGGCTTACTTGTGGGGCGTTTCATTGCACAGTCAACCCGTCAGCAGCGTAGTCCCTAAGGTCAACTTATGCATGGAAGCTGTTGTACTCCTATTTACCATGACCAGGGCTATGTTGTACACCGAACAGAACGGAGGCAATGAGTGGCTTAAAGACCACCCTATTTCGATCGTTCAGGTAAACTAAATTTAATAAATCCATGAACATCTTAAAAAAACATCTTTTTCAGGTTCTTTTTCAGTTATACCACAACATGCCCGACTTTATGCCTATTTTTATGTCACCTGAAGTATTAGGCGCTTTAGCAAGCGTCGTCTTTCCTTTCACCACTTCCATAACCGAAAGTGGTGAAAGCAGTGGTGGTTCAACCCCAACTGGTGACGAATCCGATTCAGTTTTTATATCCAAACTTTCTTGTGAAGAGTCTCTTTTAACCACGCACCCTGCACGTCAGTTTATTATCGATTTTATTCGCGTTATAGTCGTGGATTCCTTAAGTTTATCCGTTACCGCAAAATCGTCGCCCGTAATCGACATCGTACTCGACGCATATCCCGAAACTTCCACTAGTTCACAACAAATTAGCTACCAAACTGAGATTTTAGTGACCTTAATGGACCATTTGTTAGCAGCTGATATGTTGGTGGGCGATCAAGCTGCTATACCAGTTGTACCTTTACCGAACGCCCACGTTCATCACGTTGCACCAAACGTTTTTTATTTGAGTGCGCGTATCGTCGATAAACTGTGGCAAGGTTCCCTAACGAAAGATCCTCATGACATTTTTGACTTCATCATCAAACTAATAGGTCAAGCCAAGAGGCGATCTGGAAACTTGTCGCTGGAATGTTTGTACCATTGTTTGAACCGTTGTATTTTGTTTTTATTATCGCGACCAACAGATTCGATTGCTCAACAAATGTCAGTATTAGAAGCCTTGCATAAACTCACCACGAATAGGTTGATAATTTTCGGGGCCGGAAATCACGAACTTGATTTTATCGGGTGCTTGACGTACTGCTTGCTTCAGTTGACGGCCGACATGAAGATCATGTTGGACACTAACATGCGTACTATGTGGCACGTTAATCCAACCAGTGATTTGGAATCCCAAGACGAGAGGCTTAATCAGCATCAGGGACGTAACTTAATGGCAGGTGCTGCTTTGCGTGTTTGGGAGGAGTTGTACGTTTGCAAGAAGCCAGCTATCGAAGAAGTTTTTAAAATTACGTTGATTGTACCAAGTCAAAATGCAAAAGCGCCTGATTTAACCGTGATTCGGGAACAAATTTGCGAGTCGGCTACGAAATTATGGCTCAATTATGTGGACGTGGAACGTAAAGCGACGTATCGCATTCCGTGGGAATTACACAATCAAATACAGTCAAAAATTCATAAAGTTACCGGCGGTTTAACCAGGTTGGCAAGTAGAACTAAAGTGAAGAGGGATGAAGTTGCTAGGGTTAAAATTCGTATCGGTAAACGGCAAGCTTGTCAGTGGATGCTTAACAATGTTGGATTAGTGAAGTAATTTTATTATAAAAATAATTAAGTGCTGATTTTAACTGATGTTTTATTTGATAGGGCTTTGGCTGAAATGCGTCAAAATCAGTACCAGAGTACAACTCAACACACTCAGCGTTACGTGTACCAGGAGTGGCTTCAAACCGAGACCGAGTTAACTCGTGAGAGGGGTCTTTGGGGTTCACCAGAACCAAGTCACTTGGATAAATGGATGCTCGATATGACAGAAGGACCTCACCGCATGAGAAAAAAGACAATGAAAAATGACATCTTCTATTTGCACTACCCCTTCAGGCCCGAACACGAAAAAGGGACCTTAAAATATAAAGTACGATTTAACTTCTCTTCTTGCAATAGAAAGTAAATACTTATTCTTGTTTTAGGTTGCTACCAGCAATCACAGCAAAGAATATTATACCGCCGTTTGTTTTCGACAACACAATGGGGTGGGCAGTTTAGGCGAACCGGAACGAAAAGACGATAGCATTGCGGAGGAAGTCATGCCCATACCTTTAACCGTTCCTCCTCTGACTAGGTTAAAATCGGAACCTGACGATGCACCAGACGATAATGAAACCGAAGAGGAATCGGTTCCTCCACCTGATAATCAAACTCTGTTGAGGCTACTGGAACAAAGCGAAAAGGTTAGATTTAATTTTGATGCAAAATTTGTTTCAAAATTGAAAGCTTTCAGATTACCTACATGTTCCGTTGTGCTCGTATCCAAGGTTTGGACACAACCGAAGGTTTGCTTCTGTTTGGTCAAGAACACTGTTACGTTGTTGACGGTTTTACTTTATTGAAAAATAGAGAAATACGTGACATAGATGGGGTGCCTTCAGAAGGTTACGAGCCAATATTACCTAACCCAGGTTCTCCTAGAAGGTCACGCTCCATGAGGCAGTGTTCGAAGTTTGTCTACGAAGATATCAGGTTAGTAAACTAAGCTAACTTTGCTTTCGTTTTTTTTAACAGAATTTTTAGGGAGGTGCACAAACGGCGTTACCTTCTACAACCTATGGCTCTTGAAGTGTTTTCGGGTGATGGTCGCAACTATTTGTTAGCGTTTCCAAGAAAAGTGCGGAATAAAGTGTACCAACGTTTTATGGCCACTGCGACCGGTATAGCAGACAGTGCACAACAATCAGTGGCGGGTCAAAAGCGCACAGCTAACGTGGAACAAACTGCCGGATTGTTGTCAAATTTAATTGGGGAGACCAGCGTGACCCAGCGTTGGGTGGTAAGTAGACCCGAGAATTTTTATGTGTGTCACCAAATTATGCTATAAATAGTTCAGTGGTTTTCAAACTTCATGTTTGAAAAAAATCTGGCAAAACGACTGACAGCACTGGACATGTCCCTCTTTGAATCTTAAATTAGGAAAGAAAATCTTTTAGTTAAATTCACTTAAAATGTTCTATTATAGGCGTTTTAATTTAAGATTGTAGCGCCGCCATCGGCCATGTTGGTACTAGAGGTGAAGAGGCAATTACTAAATAAATGAGGTGCATGTCCTCCCCCCCAATTCGAATTTTGACTCCAAAATAGTCTAAATCGTTTGTGCCTGTTTGTGCAAACATTATTTTCGTTTGTACCCAAATAGTTTTCGAGAAATTTTAAAATTTCGCTGGGGGGGGGTACTGGAGACATGCTTTTTTAAATTTCGAATTTTGGATTCAAAATAATTTAGAACGTTTGTAATTCGCTTGTGATGTTTGTGCAAGTTTTATTTTTGTTTGTACCCAAATAGTTTTCGAGATTTTCAAGAAAAACGTTATGAATACTGACGCGCACGAGTGGATTAACGAGATTCTCTTAGCACAGGGAAACACAGAATTATTTTGGATTCAAAATAGTCTAGAACGTTTGTAATTTATTTGTGCTTGTTTGTGCAAGTTTTATTTTCGTTTGTACCCAAATAGTTTTTGAGATTTTCAAGAAATACATCTAGGACACTGACGCGCATGATTGGGTTAACGAGATTCTGAGTAACATTTACTTTTCCACAGGATCAAGTTCAAAATACTTTCTATTGTTTGTACTTTGTTTGTTCCTGTTTGTGCAAGTTTCATTTTTGTTTGTACTTCAATATTTTTTTGAGATTTTCAAGAAAAATATCTAAGACACTGACGGGCATGATTAAGTTAACCAGATTCTCTTAGCACGGGGAAACACATGGAATTTTTTAAAATTTTGGATTTTGGATTTAAAATAGTCTAGAACGTTTGTACTTTGTTTGTGCTTGTACTTCGTTTGTGATTGTTTGTGCAAGTTTTATTTTTGTTTGTACTCAAAGAGTTTTTGATATTTTCAAGAAAAACATCATAAATTACTGACGCGCATGAGTGAATTAACGAGATTCTCTGAGCACGGGGAAACACATAGAATTTTTTAAGATTTTTAATGTTGGATCCAAAATAGTCTATAAGAACGTTTGTAATTCGTTTGTGCTTGTTTTTGTTTCTAAGTTTCAAGTATTATAAGCTTGATAGTAGGTCTATTTTGTATCATGTTACTCCAAACTACTCTGATCAAGTTAGTATAAAAAATTGTGAAAATTGATTGGTGTAAAAAGGGGCAATTAGAGCAAAGTGTGTTCTGGTTGCACTAGGACTGTGATACCAAACTATGGCGGAGTGATTCAAGAAAACTTTGGGGGAGGGGCTGTTGTCCAGAATCTCGTTAACCCAATCATGCGCGTCAGTGTCCTAGATGTATTTCTTGAAAATCTCAAAAACTATTTGGGTACAAACGAAAATAAAACTTGCACAAATGAATTACAAACGTTCTAGACTATTTTGAATCCAAAATTCGAAATTTAAAAAAATTCTGTGTTTCACTGTGCTAAGAGCATCTCGTTAATCCATTCATGCGCGTCAGCATTCATGATGTTTTTCTTGAAAATCTCAAAAACTATTTGGGTACATACGAAAATAAAACTTGCACAAACAATCACAAGCGAATTACAAACGTTCTAAATTATTTAGAATCTAAAATTCGAAATTTAAAATAGCATGTTTCCAGCCCCCCCCCCCCCAGCGAAATTTTAAAATTTTTCGAAAACTATTTGGGTACAAACGAAAATAATGTTAGCACAAACGATTTAGGCTATTTTGGAGTCAAAATTCGACATGGGGGGGAGCTGGGTACATGCACCTAAATAAATGAATGAATTGACCATGATATTACAAACAAACAAACAGCAGATAAGATATCTATCATATTAAAAACATAATCAGTACACAACTGTGCACTTATGCCGAATAAAATTGATGGTAAACAACCATTCCAGTGCACTCTCTCTAGTACAAAACTTGCCACCAGATAGCGTATCGCTTCTCTTGAAATGCCTATAAACACATATACAAAAATGCTTTCCATTTTATTCAATATCACTCTATAATTTATTTTATTCAAAAATCTTTTCAGAGGGGTGAAATTTCAAATTTCCAGTATTTAATGCATTTAAATACATTGGCTGGACGTTCTTACAACGATTTAATGCAATATCCCGTTTTTCCATGGATTCTCTCTGATTATGCTTCAGAAGAGTTAGACCTAACTGACCCGCAAGCTTTTCGAGATTTTACCAGACCCATGGGTGCTCAAAGTCCCGAGAGATTAGAACAATTCAAGAAGCGTTTCAAGGTAAAAAAACAAGAACTGTTCCCCAATTGTCTAGCTTTTTACACATTTGTTTCAAACAGGAATGGGATGATCCTCACGGTGAAACTCCACCCTACCACTTTGGTACTCACTACTCAAGTGCAATGATCGTTTGTTCCTATTTGGTGAGGTTAGAACCTTTTACTCAACACTTTTTGAGACTTCAAGGTGGTCACTTTGACTTGGCCGACCGAATGTTTCATTCAGTCCAGGAGGCATGGTTATCGGCTTCCAAACATAACATGGCTGATGTTAAGGAACTCATACCTGAATTTTTCTACCTACCTGAGTTTTTGTGTAACTCAAATCAGTTTGATTTGGGTATCAAGCAAAGTGGCGTTGGTTTAGGAGACGTTGTTTTGCCTCCTTGGGCCAAACAAGACCCTAGAGAATTTATTCGTGTTCATAGGATGGCTTTGGAATGTGATTACGTTTCTCAGAACTTACACCATTGGATCGATTTAATTTTCGGATACAAGCAACAAGGACAAACGGCCGTCGAAGCTGTAAACGTCTTCCATCATCTATTTTACGAAGGAAATGTCGATATTTACAAGTAAGTTTTCGTTACAGTCAATTTTATAAATTTAGGTAGACCATTTTTGTTTTAATACTATGATTAAATGTTGTTAATTGACATTTTATTCTCCAGTATCGATGACCCTTTGAAAAAGAACGCAACCATAGGTTTCATAAACAATTTTGGTCAAATACCAAAACAGTTATTCAAGAAACCACACCCTTGTAAAAAAATGGGGTCCAATAATAACCGCACTTCAGTGATAGACACTGGAACGCTTGTACAGTCTTTAACGTTACCGCCACCCGAACGATTATTCTTTCATCATCTGGACAATCTACGGCCTTCCTTGCAAGCTATTAAAGGTGCACATTTTTTGAACTATTAAAACATCTTTTTACTATATTAACATTTTTTTAGAAGTCAAAAGTCCAGTGGGCCAAATCCTTCACGTCGACAAATCTGTGCTGGCGGTGGAACAAAACAAAGTTTTAATACCGCCTACTTACAACAAATACGTTGCCTGGGGTTTTGCTGATCATTCTTTAAGAGTTGGAAACTATGACAGCGACAAAGCTGTCTTTGTGTGCGAAACTGTTGTCCAAAACAGCGGAGAAATCGTCGCTTGTGTGTGCCCTTCAGTTAAATTGATTGTAACTGCTGGTACTAGCACCGTAAGTGCACTTTTTGTGTCTTATCTTGTATATTTGAAAGGTTGTTTTAGGTTGTCACGGTGTGGGAATATGAGGCCAGGAAGAAACGTTTGAGTATCAAGCACAATTTGTACGCTCACACCGACGCAGTCACCTGCTTAGCTGCAAGTCCGGCATATAACGTGATAGTATCAGGTTCACGTGATAGCACTGCAATTATATGGGACCTAACTAGAGGTATTTTTGTTCGGCAATTGAGAGGACATGCGGGACCAGTAGCGGCTGTGGCTGTTAATGATCTTACGGTAGGGATTTTCTGATTTTTATAGAATTAGTTTGAAAGTTTTGTTATTGTAGGGTGATATTGCTACTTGTGCGGCCACTTGGCTACACATTTGGAGTATAAACGGAAACGAGCTCGCCAGTGTGAATACTTGCGTGGGTCGAGCCGATAGGATGCAACAAATTTTATGTGTTGCATTTTCTCAGACTCACGAATGGGACTCTCAAAATGTGATTATGACCGGATCTACCGACGGCGTTGCAAGAGTAAGAATTTTTTTTATGAAAAGACAGAATTAATCGAAATGATTTCAGATGTGGTCGATTGATTACGTACAAGTACCTGACACGGATGAGAAAGTGGAAGTGAAGAAAGAAGACAAAAAACCTGCCAAAACGAACGAAGGTGCTAAACCATTACCTGTACATAGTAGACTTATCAAACAAATCAACGTCTCTACCGAAAGCATCGGAGGCAACAGTTTAATTAAATCAGGTTCCGAAAGTAGTTTATCCGAAGACAATAACGTAAGGAAAGGTTCTGTTGGGCAGCAACGGTTAGGAGAGATGAGTTCAAAGGAGTGGAGGAACAAACAAGACGAGAAGGAAACCTGCAGTGATACCGAAGACGCGACGCCACCTATTCCACCTACTAGGAGAAGATCGAGGGTGCATGCATCTCCAAGAAAGAGTGAAGGTTAATCTTATTTCAAATTTTATTTTATTTTTAACCGGAAATTTTGCAGGTGAAAACAGTTCTAGTTTGGATATTGATGATGGATCGGGCATGAGGACCAGTAAATCAGATACCAGCCTTACTGACTCTTTTGTCATCATTCCAGAACCTAAAAAGCGCCTCATCAATCCACACAATTCCTTAAGACCAGGTATTTTTTCTTTTTAAAAAAATATTTGTTTAATTATCCTGAAAGTTTGTAAATATACCTACTAATAGTAAACAAAATTTAATAGCTAAGATTCCCATTACTAAATTAATAAAACCTTTTAGGATTCAAATGGCAGAGACAGTTAGTTTTTCGAAGTAAACTAACCATGCACACTGCATACGACCGTAAAGACAACGCAGAACCTGCTTCCATCACAGCTTTAGCTGTATCAAGGTAAAAAAATTTTCTGCCGATTTTAAAATAGAAATTAAAAATTGCGTATGAATTTTAGGGATCACCGTACAGTGTATGTAGGTGATACAAGAGGAAGAGTTTTTTCATGGAGTGTATGTGATGTACCGGGTCGTGCGGCCGACCATTGGTTAAAAGACGAAGTTGCTGATTATTGTGCCGGTTGTACAATAAAATTCACCATATACGAACGCAAACACCATTGTAGAAATTGTGGTCAAGTATTTTGTTCGAAATGTAGTAAATTTGAGAGCGAAATATCCAGGCTGAGAATATTTAAACCGGTTCGAGTTTGCCAAAATTGTTTTGCTTCTTTAAAAACAGAACGTTAAGGGGTAAGTTTGTAAGTGTTAGCTACTTTTTGTATAAAGACAAGAAGATATATTTGTTATGATGTCATTATTCAGAGTTTAACCGACTTTAGAAGTAGGGAAGGAGGAGGGGAAATGTTTGATTACGGTGATTCTAGTCATTGTGGGTGGCAATACCAGAGTAAATGTACAGAGTAATTTTATTTTTATGACTCAATTGATATTTTAATGTTAAGTAATACTTACCTATGTATGCATGTAATAATGTATTTTTTATTGTTTTGTTTTTTTTTTAAGATAAATTTACGCTTAATGTTGTATTTTAAACATTTATTATTGTGATGTGCGAAAATGGTATTATATTTAAAATTTTACATGCTAACTTTGTTATTTCTAACATAAAAAGAAAATTTGACGCCAAGTTTGTAACCAAATTGGTATTTTTGCTTTGACTTTTCTCTCAAATTGAGTCTTATTTAAGAAGTTGCATTTTTGTAGCTGTGAAGCTAAATCGATATTAAAATTGGAGGTAGAGGTAATAAGAATAGAAGTTGTAAATGTACCAAAAAAGGTGTAAGTAGTTGTATTTTCCATGGTGTACCTACCTTACGAAGGTTTAAATATTTTCAAGTATTGTTCTTCTTCAATTTTGAAGGGAACTTTTGCAAAAAAATCGCACTGACATTCTGTAGACAATATAAATATTAGCACTATTGTGCATTCCAAAAAAAGAAAGAAACATATAGACCTATATTTTATAAGTGTGTGTGATACTGTAGTTAATTAGTTTAGTAAATTGTACATAGACGCTAATTTATTATTATATTAATAAACATTGAAACTAACGACTTGAAATTATTTCAAATTATATTTTTCCTTTTTATGTGAGGGTGTGGACTTTACCATATATTAATCTTATCCTATATCTTGCATACTAAATTAATACAAATTAACAGTAACAAATTATTTTTCGAGTCGAGATGAGTATACTATTTTATCGGAAAACGTCGAGAGAACGTCTCTTTCTGAGAGACCTGTCAGGTGAGAAAACACAGCATCCTCTAGTCATTTTAAAAACCAGTAATGAAAATTAAAGTAACTAGAGAATGTTGTGTTTTTTTCACCTGATAGGTCGCTCGGAAAGTGACGTTTTCTCGGAGTTTTCCGATAAAATTCTTTTCGATTAAATTTTACTTGCAGGTATTGGATAAAATATATTTTTATTTAATACATATAATAAAAGTTAAATCAGGCAAAACGTAATTTATAATAGTTTGAATTTTTTCATCACTTCTTCAATTTTTACAGTCAAGTTTTACAACAACAACCACGTTCTTCAGAATTAATCATCATACAAGTATTGACAGTTGGTTTAACTTCTTCAACCAAGTTTTTTTCGCATAAATCTTCAAGTGATTCCATATTTGAAACAGCTGGATGTACATTAAATTTAACAATACTTAATATGTTGAAACTAAACGACTTTCCAGTGCAAAATAATGGATTAACGAGATTCTCACAACTTTCGAAAATTATAAAATTGTTAAATATATTATATTTTATTTAATACATAACATATAAATTATACAAGCCAAAAGTAATTAAAGTTAAGTACAACTGCATAAATGTTATTCTTCCATTTCTTCTTTTTTTTCAACAACAACAATTACGTTCATGCGACTTAATCATCCTACAAGTATGGACAGCTGGTTTAACATCTTCTACCATGTTTGTCTCGCATAAATCTTCAAGTGATTCCATATCTGATGGAGCTGGATGTATATTAAATTTAAAAATATACAATATGTTCAAACTAAACGACGATCCCGTGCAAAATATCAAAACGATACAGATCACTACTAAAGCAAATACGAGAAGTATTGGCAATAGTATAACATTTACTCCCCAAGGTAAATGTACCAATATTCCCGATGTGAAAGAGCCAAGTGCTTCGCCCAATTTTAGCGCTGGAGTGTAAATCACAATTCCAAATTGATGTGATAACACTACTAACGGAGAAATTGAAAATTTTTTTTCATTTAGAGCACCGTAGTACTCTTTACAATCATCCGATGCACCGAAGAAAGATCCAAGATAATATTGTATAATATTTCCGCCATTACAATCAGGTGGTACATTACCAAATTTCTGTAATGTTACTACGTTTTCAATTTCGGCCTTCTGTAATAAAGCCAACCACTGGAAGGCAAAGTCGATGAGCCATCCAAAAAATATTAACAATTTAAAAACATAAAAAATTGTTAATTTCGCTCTCATCAGTTTGTAGCTCACGAAAAACATAATGATGCAACACATGCATATAAGAGTATTGATATTCCAATAAGTAAAATAGATGTAAGCTTTGAAAACCAGCAATTTATCTTCCATGCGATCATCACGAAGTAAGAATGCAGTTTTACTTACAATTTCTTCTACTTTGTACAAGATATTAACATCCACATCTTTATCGGAGTTAGCGTAATCTTTTATAATGTTTAAACTTTCAACGGACATGTCAACTGAGAATTTTCCTTTATAACCGCGAGTATTGTTATTTTTATCGACGTTTCTTGCTGAAATTTTCAAAAACATATTTATCATACGTTGAGAGTATGCTTTACAAGTAGCCAACATCCTACTTGCTTCGGCACAGGAATTTTCATTTTGTGAATCTAAAAATTTTTCTTGTGTTTTCCTCGTTGAAGGCTCTTGGTGGGAGTACATTTCAAATGAATCCTTCCATTTTTGACCATAGCATAGAGGTGCAATTGCACATATCATCAAGATCACACAGTAGAACAGCTTCATCTTGGATTAGAAATGTTTTGTTTTAATTTTTTTTGTAATTACTAAATTCAAAGTTTCCTTATATACTGAAAATGAATTAAATTTATTTCGTTTCATTACCAATTTAAAAAAATTTTCGGATTTGGTCGGCGATGGTTAAACCCATAAAAAGATAACCCCTTATTCGAGTACCCATCGGGGACATCTACAATTTGTTTCTTTTTTAACATGTAATGTAGCAACTAACTTTCAAATTTCCCACTCTCAATTCCTTTTTTATTCTTACCTTCACGAAATTAACTTTATTAAGGGGGAAAGCCACTGTGACGGTCGAAAAAGTAACCTAGTTTTTAAGATTTATTTTCACAGAAGTAACTAATTATATAAGGAATTAATTATTGATATTTTATTAAGTGTACATTGAACTTGTTTTATATAAATTTTTATCTCATTATCTTAAATATTAACAAAAATATGAGCCGTTATGTAAAGACTGATAAAGAAATTCCTTCTCCATGGTGGCATCGATATCTCGGTGTAGAGTTATCCGAAAATAAAAATTAAAAAATTATCGGAATTTAAATAAATGTAGCTATCGTTGGACGTAGCCGTTTTTTATTTTTTTGATTATTTACAAAATGGCAACAGATTGAAATGCATTTTAATTTTAAAACTCTTTTTTTTTTCATTCAAGCAGTTTATTAAAATAGTAATTATAAAAATTTTTAAAATCGGCTACGTACAACGATAGCTACGTTCATTTAGATTTTAATAATTTTTTAATTTTTATTTGTGGATAACTCTTCATCGAGATATCGATGCCACCATGGAGAGGGAATTTCTTTTATCAGTCTTTACATAATGGCTCATATTTTTGTTAATATTTAAAATAATGAGATAAAAATTTATATAAAACAAGTTCAATGTACACTTAATAAAATAACAATAATCCGATTCCTTAATTAATTATTTACCGTTGTGAAAATAATTCTTAAAAACTAGGTAATTTTTTCGATCGTCACAGTGGCTTTCTCCCTTAAATAATGTCGTCGCGTTTCTACTATCTTGGTATAATACCCAACAAACTATCTTACTGCACATTGAAGTTTGGTTTGATTTGATGAATTATCAACACTCAACTTCAAGAGCAACTATTTTTGTTGGATTGGATTACTTTGAAAAAAATTTTTGTGCGGTTTTGTGGCTATTGCCACTATTACATCTATCTATTTAAGATTTTTGTCCAGCGCTTACGGGATACCCTGTATAATTGAGCAAATGAACACAGGGTGACCTAAAACGTGAAGTTGTACATTAAAAATTTAAAGACAAACATTCAAATTTTTAGTTTTTTTATCAAAAGTCGTACGACAAATTCTTGGTGAAACACTTACTATTAATAAAAGTTTTCTTTCTGTAGGTAAATTAAGTGTTTTTGATGTTGATATAGCTTCATTGTCATTTTTGATTTGTTGTTGGGATGCTTCGAATCGATAAAAGAATCGTAGGTACGTACAGAGCGAAAAAGTTTCCATAGATAATAAATTATAATTTATTATAATCTTCAAACAGTTTTCCAAAAGTTTCCAATGTTTAAATTCTAAAACAATGCTACGAAATAAAAAAACATTATAAAATACGGCAAGTTTGCCATATTATATTGACCAATTTTTTAAATTAATAATTTAAAATATAATACAGTAGGTACGTGCTGAATTTAGAAGCTAGAAAAAAATAAACAACAGTTTCTTAGCTTTTGTAGTTAAAAATAGTTGAAAGCGTTGCACAGCCAAATAAATTGCTAGTAATTTGCAGCAATATTACCAAATTGGCCGACTATTTTTTAGTAAGCTGTCAGCTATTTAGCTCACTGAAAGTAAGCAAATAGCAACTTTGTAATTCCTAAACAATTGGAAATTATTGGGAAATTTGGGAACTTTAATAACAAGTAACCTCAACAACAGCAAAGAAATCGACGCAAGAATAACCACAGGAAATAAAAGTGCTGCAAGCTTAAGAGCAATATTATATAATTATTATAAATAAAAATAATAGCAAAAAGATAGCACGTTGGGGAAAAAAGATTCTTAAAATAAATTTATGGTGAACGACAAATGAATGGAGTATGGCGTAGATTAGAGAATGAAGAAGTTATGGGTTTTTACGGAGAATCGAGTATAATTGAAGTAATTAAGGCTCAAAAGATTAGGTGGTTAAGACATGTGAAAAGACTGCCGAAAGAGAGAACGATCCGAAAAGTTGTACGATAGGTACCAGAAGAAGAAGACCGCGAAGAAGATGGCTGGATACAGCGGATGAAAACCTGAGGGCAATGGGAGTCGAAGACTGGACAACTATGGTGGGAGACCGAAAGAGATATACAGAGACAGATTGTTCAAGCCATGGGTCTACTAGGCCCGTGGAGCTTTATTTTTATTATTTTATTATTATGTCAGCTATTTAGCTCGCTGAAAGTAAGCAAATAGCGACTTTGTAATTCCCAAACAATTGGAAATTATTGGGGAATTTCTAAAATTTGTAATGGACAACAAACGGCGCTCATATTAAATTTATTCAAAACTGTAGATTTAAAAAAGATATCAAATTTAAATATGCACTTTAAGAAAAAGCATGCACATACGTAATAATATAAATATTATAATATTGTTATTATTTAGGATATATTATAATAATATAATAATAATCATAATATTATATAAGTGGATTATCTCGTTATTATATTAAATTTGTATTCATAGAAGATATAGTATACTATAAGGAAAAATGAATAATTATGGAACTACAATAAAACTTAACGACTCGTTTTAAAAATACATAATATTATGCATGGTGTATAATACACAATTGCATAATTTAGTTCTTCACGAGGGAGCTCTTAATAATAAATCACTGTCGGCAATTCAGCATGTTATTTCATCTTGCTATTAGTCAACTATTCAAAAGCAATTTCAAATTTCTTCTAGCTAGCAATTACTTGGATCTATTACTAAGTTGCAAATAGCTCTAAGATAGCTAGCTATTAGCAAACAATATAGTCTATATACAATAGAGTATAACCAGTATACAGTAATCTTAGGAACGCTCACGCATTAACTTCCATCTTATTATTTATTTCTCTAAACTCTCTCAAAGAGAGGCCAACAAGTTTGTGTTACCAATTTTTTTTTTTTTTGCTGTACGTGTAAGCCATAGTTAAGACTTCAATAGCTCCATATTACAAGACGCACAAACGACTGGCTGGATTGAAGTTCTTATTATGGCTTACAAGTATAATGATATCAAATCAAATTGGCGATACGGACTTGTTGGTCTCTCCTTGTTAGTTGTTTTTGTAAAATAATACTACAAGGACAACATTTTGTATTCTAATACAAAATGCACTTTGTATAAAAACTCGTGCGAATAAATTAATAACTTTGTTGCATTTTTATGCTTATTTACGTAATCCATTTGAGAGTTTCACATTAGATATTTCAGGTAACTTTTTGTAACTTAATGGTATATTATGTAACGTTTTGAATTTCGTTGTATTTATAATTAACTTTAAAAACTGTCTTCTGTTGAATAAAAACATAAATTTTTATTTTTTTATTAACCTCAGTCGATTCATGTTTTTTTCTTATACTTCAAGAGTTTACCCAAAAAATTTTGATTGATAATTTTATAAAAACTAGTAAAACAATTAAAATTTAACTCTTATAAATTGATCTTGGTTTACCGATGACCTAAAAAGTTTAAGTTATCATAAGATCTCTTAGACGAGTTCACCTGTCGGCCTGAAAGAGAAACACTTGATTTTTGAATATTTTATTACAACTGGAAGTAAAAGAAAGCATATTATGTACCCTAGTCAGCCTCTGGGTTAGTAACTCTTACTGAAGAGTTGATTCTGTTCCCGCATAACCTATCTACTAAAGTGAATTTATTATTTGTACGATTTAGTGAATAATGTAATATTTACGATTAACATATTATGTAAATGAAAATCAATGAGTATATAAGATGAAAGATTTGTGGAACATTTGAATGTATAAACATGAAGATATTAGTTGTTTTGACGCTATTGGTTGCATCAATTTCTTATTCTCATCAAAATGAGGTAATTTTTTTTTAATCTAATTTTTAACTTGACATTCAGTAGAACTGCCTAAAATATTTAAAAAAGTTACAACTGGATAAACATACCATAATTGGTCCAAAACAATAATTTTTTTCAGAATTTCAGCTCTAAAATCTTATTCAAAAGATCATAAAAGTCAATTTTGTGTCCATGTATTTTTTGGCAATAATATCAAAAAGTATTGTTAATCCACCAATAACGAATTCTCTCTTAAGATTAATAATTAATTAATTACTTTAATTTTGTATTAGGTACTCCTGAAAGCAGCTCATCGATTCTTCAACCATACAACTCTAATAATCAATGAATGTGTAAAAGAAACCGGCACTCCTAAAGAGTTGTTGGATGAATATGAACACTTTGGAGAGATGATTAATGATGAAAGGTTTAGATGTTTCCTGTTCTGCACGTGCTTAAAATCTGGATATGTAGATGATAAAGGTATCATCTTAATCAACGGTGTAGCCGAAACCTTGGAAATAACCGATGAAAAAGCTTTGAAAGATATTGAAGCGAAATGTAAATACCCAAAATCTGAGGATAAATGTTATGCATCGCAGGAAACTATTTTATGTGTAATTGATGTTTTAACTATTTATAAGTATTGATTATCGCTAATGTTTAGAAGTATCTGGTTGTAATTGTTATAAATAAAGGGTTTAATTATAATTACGGTTTTGATAATAATACAAAATTGGCGAAGGAAAGGGTCTTGCAAAAATTTAAGGTATGAAACACTTTGAGGAATGGAAAGTTGTAAAACTTTTTTTCATTATTTGTTTAGATGACTTCAAAAATATTAATCTCAGTTTTAATTTAAAGATCCAATTTTCAAAAACCACTACTCGCATTTAAATTAAAGTATTTAAAAAAATACACTCGGTCAGATTCTCACCTCAATTTTTCCCCAAAATCTCAATACTCTATTCAGAGGTTCTAGTGGTAAATTTGCGACTTAAAGTTGAAATTGAAAAAAAAACAGCATTGGTTAACCTTTTCGGCCCTGATTTTAAATAATGAACATAAAAATTATTTTGTTGCAAATTATTGATACAGCAACTCTGAAACCAAATTTGATCTGGTTTACTCTATAACAAAAATTAAGAAATTTTAAAAAGAGCTATTTGTACCAAAATCCTTAAACATCTTTGGTTTCAAATGGATTAACTGGATTAATATTGTTAAATGGATTAATGGATTAACGAGATTCTCACAACTTTCGAAAATTATAAAATTGTTAAATATATTATATTTTATTTAATACATAACATAAAAATTATATAAGCCAAAAGTAATTAAAGTTAAGTACAAATGCATAAATGTTATTCTTCCATTTCTTCTTTTTTTTCAACAACAACTACGTTCATGGGACTTAATCATCCTACAAGTATGGACAGCAGGCTTAACATCTTCTACCATGTTTGTCTCGCATAAATCTTCAAGTGATTCCATATCTGATGGAGCTGGATGTATATTAAATTTAAAAATACACAATATGTTCAAACTAAACGACGATCCCGTGCAAAATATCAAAACGATACAGATCACTACTAAAGCAAATACGAGAAGTATTGGCAATAGTATAACATTTACTCCCCAAGGTAAATGTACCAATATTCCCGATGTGAAAGAGCCAAGTGCTTCGCCCAATTTTAGCGCTGGAGTGTAAATCACAATTCCAAATTGATGTGATAACACTACTAACGGTGAAATTGAAAATTTTCTTTCATTTAGAGCACCGTAGTACTCTTTACAATCATCCGATGCACCGAAGAAAGACCCAAGATAATATTGTAAGATATTTCCGCCATTACAATCAGGAGGTACATTACCAAATTTCTGCAGTACTACTATGCTTTCAATTTCGGCCTTCTGTAATAAAGCCAACCACTGGAAGGCAAAGTCGATGAGCCATCCAAAAAATATTAACAATTTAAAAACATAAAAAATTGTTAATTTCGCTCTCATCAGTTTGTAGCTCACGAAAAACATAATGATGCAAGACATGCATATAAGGGTATTGATATTCCAATAAGTATAATACATGTAAGCATTGAAAACCTGCAATTTATCTTCCATGCGATCATCGCAAAGTAAGAATGTGGTTTTGCTTACAATTTCTTCTACTTTGTACAAGATATTAACATCCACATCTTTATCGGAGTTAGCGTAATCTTTCAAAATGTTTACACTTTCAACGGACATGTCAACTGAGAATTTTCCTTTATAACCGCGAGTATTGTTATTTTTATCGACGTTTCTTGCTGAAATTTTTAAAAACATATTTATCATACGTTGGGAGTATGCTTTACAAGTAGCCAACATCCTACTTGCTTCGGCACAGGAATTTTCATTTTGTGAATCTAAAACTGTTTCTTGTGTTTTCCTCGTTGAAGGCTCTTGGTGGGAGTACATTTCAAATGAATCCTTCCATTTTTGACCGCAGCATAGAGGTGCAATTGCACATATCATCAGGATCACACAGTAGAACAGCTTCATCTTGGATTTGAAATGTTTTGTTTTAATTTTATTTGGAATTACTAAATTCAAAGTTTCCTTATATACTGAAAAGGAATTAAATTTATTTCGTTTCATTACCAATTTAAAAAAAATTTCGGATTTTGTTGACGATGGTTAAACCCACAGGAAGATAACCCCCTTATTCGAGTACCCATTGAAGACATCTACAATTTGTCTGAATTTTAATAATATGTAATATTCACTTTTAAATTTCCTAGTCTCGATTCTTTTCCAGGTAACTTCCGCTCTAATCTAGTAATTACTAAGGGTCAATCCAATCAAGTTCGAGAGTGTAATCAGAAGGATACTTCTGAATGGCTGTTTTTATTCTGTAGATGAATTCATTCATTTTGTAAAAAATAACTAGATGTAATTTTGGTTGTTGTTGTTGTTGTGATGGAGTGTTTTATTGACGTGTGCTAAAATATTATTGTGTTTAATAGCACTAATAAGTATTATTATTATAATAATGCACGAATTGCTATTTTTGTAAAAATATTTTACATATATACAAAATGCGCCCTACTCACTAATAAAGCGTTCTATCGTGACCAAAATAAATTTAATAACTGAATTTCTATTAACCATGATATTAATCTCCACCACTCCACATCTGGTTTGATCGCAATTATGTGGTAAATTCCGTACGTTTTTATATGTCACCCTGTATTTGTTTTATTTTAAGCGTATAACACAGGGTGGTCTAAAAGTACCCAAAGTTGTTTTTAATGTTTCAAAAATATCTTGGAAAATATTTAAATCCTAATTATTAATTCAAAGAATAGCAGAAAAAAACTTTGGTGAAGCACTTAAAAAAAGTTTTCTTTTTGGTACACGACATTTAGATTATATTAAAGTTTCTAATATTTAAAATCTAAAATAATGCTGTAAAATTATAAACCTTACAAAATAAGGCAAGTCTTCTTTATATTGACCACTTTTCTAAATTTGTTAATTAGTAAAGTTGACTTCAGTATAGCTAAGAGCTAAAAAAACAACAATATAGCATTCTGATCCAAATAAACGTTGCGTAAGACTTGTGAATAAATTCCTTGAAATGTTATGTTACCTAAGTTGAGATTTTCACATTAGATAATGTAAGAAATTTTGTTTACAACGATTTTTTAATTTTTTTGAATATTTATATACAATCTAGTCAGGAAAAACAATCAGTGGTCTCTAAATTTTATGTTACTACACCCTCTTTTTAAAAAAATCTAATTTTGGTGCCTCCCTCCAATTATTTGATAAAATAATAAAAACATTTTTAAATAGTAAAAAATATAATCTTTTGTATGTACACACAAAGAAATAATCAAGAATATGTGTGTTAAAATCAAGTATTTGCGTGTTTCAGTTTGAGCCTAGTACGTTGCATGCTTAAAATTAAGTATTGGCTGCTTAATTAATAGTTAAAGATAGATTTAACGCATCAGTGTGTTAATTTTTAAGAATTGTCATA
This sequence comes from Rhagonycha fulva, assembly GCA_905340355.1. Classification (NCBI taxonomy): domain Eukaryota; kingdom Metazoa; phylum Arthropoda; class Insecta; order Coleoptera; family Cantharidae; genus Rhagonycha; species Rhagonycha fulva. Next base: position 47,682,177 of record HG996556.1, read on the forward strand.
CTTAAATTTTACCAACTAACGTGCTTGAATTTGACATACAACTGAGTTGTCTTTTAAGCTTTTATATACTTAAATACAAGTAATTAACGTGGTTGAATTTGACACACAACTGGGTTGATTTTAAATACTTAAATACTAGCAATTAACGTGGTTGAATTTTGGAAGGAGGTATTTCACAGCTTTCAAATTTTAAAAATGTTGTTGATAAAATAGCCAAAAACATTATATTTGCAAACCTATGCGTTTTAATTCAAGAAGTTATACATAAATACTTGAGTTTTAAACTTAGCAAAAATAATTCCCATTTTCCCAATTCCCATTTCCTGTAAAAAACATACTTATTGGTTCTTAAAATAAAAAAAAACTATTAAGTTTTGATTAATAAAATTTTATTTATAATCAAAGTTATACATAAGATATTCAATATAAATTTAAACTTTATAAACCTATAGGTAAGGCTATAATAAAATTAAAACTGAAAATAAAAAATTAACTTAAACCTTATAAAGTAGTGGTTGAATATGTGCTTTATCTGTAAATTTTTTGAGAATAAGTTTTTTCGTGATTTTTCTAGATCACATTGTCAAAAAACGCACCTGAGATTTTTGAGAATCCTTAACAGTCAACTTTTTTTTCTTATTTACAGTTGGTTTTAAAATGGCATGGAGATTGATTAGTGTTATGTAGTCCTTTGTAGTATCTGAAAATATTGAAATAATAAAATATATTTTACTTTTTTAGAAGGTGTTGTATGCCTTACCTTCCGTTATTGTATCATCTTGAATCCAATAGTTGCAAGGACGTTCATCTTTAATTTTATTAAAAAAGATACTTAAGGATTTCTCTTTAAATTTTTGTCATTTTTTTAACATATATGCTGATGTCCCGTTTTGAACATCAACGAAAAGTTTTGGTTTACCTGAAAAAAATTATTTAAATATACTAATACTTTACATGAGATTATGTCGTGTCCTACCTGAAAATTTTTGAATAATTTGATATTCAAATCTCCACATTATGAGAAGATTTCTAACTTTTTCAAAATTATTATCTTCAGTAGGGGCATTATCAGAGTCAATAATCGTCAAGATAGAGTTGATCAATTGTTCACTTGGTTTGTAAATCACACAAACACTTTACAATATTATTAATTTATAATTAACGACAAATAACAAAAATTTCTAAATCAGACTATACATCACAGCTTGAGGTTTACTAATAGATTAAACTTTACTGGGTGTTTCAGACAAAGGTAGAATTGTTCGTTTATCGCATAAAATAACTATCCAATAGTAGAATTTAAGTATTCATACTCAAACTTTAACTATGTGCAAGCTTAAATAGTATCTTGTAAGAATTTGCTTACTCGTATTTAATAACTGCAAGGTTAAATGGTATCTTTTAAGAACTTTCATACTCAAATTTAAGTATTTGCAAGCTTAAATAGTATTTTGTAAGAATTTGCTTACTCGTATTTAATATCTGCAAGGTTAAATAGTATCTTTTAAGAATTTCCTAACTCAAATTTAAGTATTGAGATGCTTAAATTGCATTTCAAGTATTTACATACTTAAATTTGAACATTATCTTTACTTATTTATTATTTCAACTATTACGTTCTTAACTTTTAACTAAGAAATAGTTAAAATCAAGCATTTTTAAACTACTATTTCTTAACCCCCATATAGTTAACCATTTACTATGCAAAATATCTTTGTGTGTACTTTCTAATTATTATTTTGATATGGAAAGTAAGGCCAAGAATAAAAGAAACGGAAAAACTAGCTTAGGTACAAAGAAAATGAGGACTAGAAGAATGGACGAATTAGTCTCTGATGAAGAGTAGCACCATGTAAAAAGTGTAAAAAAATGTAAATTACGTTTGCAAAAAGGTTACAACCAAGGAAAACGCGGTCTGCGTTAAACCAAAACTAATAGATCAAAAATTAATAGATTACCGATGCAGGTACAATTTCAATACTTTTGCGACATGCGTCAGGACCGGCATTTGCTTCTAGTCCACTTCGTGCGTCTTCAGCAAATGCAGGTTCCTTTCATAAACCCTACTTAATTGCACGAGCAAACCTTAAATTCAGTGGTGACACAGCCACAATAAGTGTTAACAATTTTTTATTAAAAGTTGATGTATATCAAACATCGAGAGATTTACCAGATTCTTTTTTATTCGGGTGTGCACATGGGTTTTTTGAAAGCGAGGTCTTAACTTGGTTTCGTACAATTAAACCGCTTTGTTCTTCTTGGAAAGAAATTGTCGAACAGCTTCGTACCAGATTTTTGCCGGTTGATTATGATCTTGAACTTTTGTCTGAGATAATAAATCGTAAGCAGGGTGTATATGAGTCTCCTTCGGTGTTTATGGAGCACATGCAAAGTTTGTTTAGCAAACTTGGTGAACCATTGCCAGAACACAAGTAAATTTGTCTCATTTTCAACAATTTAGCCCGAAATTCAGCAAAAAAATGCTTTTTCATAATTATCAATCGGTTAATGAGATGGTCATGGACTGTAAATAGTTGGAAGACGCTGAGCGTCGTCGTTTAAATTTCAAGTCTAATGTTCCAACACTTCATCCACTGGAACCTGAGCATGCAGTTAAAGATTCTCTTTGAAAATCAACCTTTAACAAAGTCATGTGCCCTGAATAATTACAATAATTTTAATGACGATTATTTCTTAAATTATGACAATTTGTTAGGGTTTAAAATTTACCTTGTAAATTAGTAAAGATGCTTTATTTTTAAATTTGGTTTTTGATCATTTATAGAATTCTTTCTGATACTTTGTTGATTTTCTACAAAATGGCATTGCAAGTATTGCTCTGCATAATTTTGAAAATTATCTGGTGGTGTATTGATAAGAATAATCATAATCAGAGTGAAAATTTTAGAAGTTTTGTAGCGTCCAAACTTTTTGATCACCATTTTTACGATTTTGTAATACTTTTCGTGGACGTACTAGTGACTTTGTTATTTTTTTTTGAACTTTTGTGCCAATTCAAGTTATTTGGGATTTATTTCAATCACTGGGTTTTGGATTGCTCTTGGCTACAGTACCGGCTTCGTATGAAGTATTTTACCGAGAGAATTCTATCCTCACTTTTAAATGATTTAAAGCGTTACAAATTTTATAACATCTGATCGAGGAGTGACCGCATAATCTTTAATTAATCATCAATGGACCCTCCAACAACATGTTAAGGTGATCAAATCATTTTTTTTAAGTAAAATTTTAACTTTAATTCCGTTTAGGGTCTTTCTTTTTCTTATCCATTCGATGTGGCTTCTTATTATGGAATTCTTTCGTTGCCTGGATTTCGTCACATTTACTGAGAGGACGTGGTTTTGTGTTTTTGCGTTGTACTTTGGCAACAATCGTTTCAAGTGATCTACCATCTGCCGTCCATATCTGAATTTGATCCATCTGAGAGACTCGAGTTGTCCTACATCTTACAACTCATCTCCTATCACCATCAAGACCAGAAGACATCTCAAGATAAGATATTTGTTTGTGCCGTACATAATTTTTTTATTTTGACTGTGCCTTTGTTTTTTTTTTACTGCGCGTGGTATTTTGGGCTTATTTATTTTTAAATTTTTAATTCAATAATTTTTGTTTGCGATATCTGTGCATTTACACAGCGTGAATACCATCTGTAAGCCAAGAATAGCTATACGCGATATCTATTCAAATAGTTATTTTACGTGTAATTTAGAAATAATTTTACTTTTACTCTCGATTTTTTTAAGGCTCAATATTACTACGCGAAAATTACTCAATTCCTTTTACTGTTTTTCTTTTAGTGCGCCATATTTTCGTGGTTTTCTTAGTGGGTACTGGGTACTATCACCGTGATATACAGGGTGGTTAATAAACTACATGGCGTTCATTTTATCATCTATTATCGCCTTGCTCTGTGGAGCCACGGTTAGGTGCCAATGTCATGTGCTTTAATTGCAGAAAGAACGGTCACCGTTTTGAAACCTGCATACGCCTCTTGAAAATTTTTTGTTTTGTGTGTGGAACTCCTGGAGTTCGCTATGCTAAATGTTCTCGTTGTTCAAAAAACGTAGAAAGGCAGGAGTAGAGCACAGCCGACTACCGTCCAGCCCATTTTCATTTATGGCTGATTATCCTGAGTGGCAACGCTGGTTGTCTCATGTTAGATCTATTTGCGCCGCGACGCCTGATGTTGATACTATGTTTGCACATTGACCGTTCGATAACAGAGCGTACATTCACGTCGATATAAGAGGTTTGCGCGTACTTGGGTATGTTGATTCTGGTGCTAACCAAACAGTGTTAGGTCGGGATGGTTTATACATCATAGATACCTTAAATTTGAAAGCGCTTTTATGTTATTATCTTATTAGATCAGTTATTTTACTAGATGGGGGATTCCTATTCAAATTGTATTAGTTGTTGTGAAGCCAGTTTTTCTTTGTTTACTTTCTGTTTGTTTACAAAATCCTTGGATCTGATTGGCGGAGAGGGACCAGGTAAACAACAACAAACTTGAAAATACTAATCAGTTCCAGGGACTTTGTAAACTAACAGCAGGTAAACAATTAAAAAAAATTAAATAAAAAATTAAAAATTTTTTAAAAAAACCTTTTATTTAAAATTACAAAAGTGCACTAAAAAGTAGAAAATAATTTTAATAAAAGCAAACAAAGCTTCGTGAAAACATCAATATAAAAGCGTGGGGCTGTTTATAGGTGGATAAGCAGGCTAACTATTGGTGTACAAAATTCATAACCCCACGCTTTTATATTGATGTTTTCACGAAGCTTTGTTTGCTTTTATTAAAATTATTTTCTACTTTTTAGTGCACTTTTGTAATTTTAAATAAAAGGTTTTTTTTAAAAATTTTTAATTTTTTATTTAATTTTTTATTTTCTAATTTTTTAGTCATATCTTTTCAAATACAGCTTATGTATTTTAACTAATATAGGTTCATCCTATCAGATTTCTTTATTTATGTGTTTTTGATGTTTGATACTTCACCCTGTATAAATCATTACGACGAAAAACTTTACCCTGAATGCGGTCCTTAAAAATGAGATTTAGAATTCTAAGTTACTTTCCACCCTGTATAATAAAATTGTCCAATACGCATCGACGCATGCGCTTAATGGTTTTCAGTTTTTTCCCAATTTTTCGCTTATTTTTCAGAATTTTAGAAAAACAAAATTAAAATATGAAAATGCTCTGCAGGTGAAAGCTGTGTACCAAATTTCAGATCTCTAGGACGTCGGGAAGTTGCTTAAAAATGGCCTCAAAGCGGTCGACCCACACGGACGACGGACGATGGACGACGGACGACGGACAACGGTCTTCCCAAGTTAAATAAAAGCTTTTAAAAACTGGCTTCAATATTAGTACCTGTATCCATCATATAGTGTAATATAAGATCGATGGTTATTATATTATGATCTATGTTTATTTACTTTCAGGTTTTTTATAGACTGCTTTTGAGATACTCTATATCCCAGTTAAGCTACTTAGATCATTTCAACCTTCTAGTGTAACTTGATCGTACCTTTGATTGATTCACCTACTACCTATTGATTAGACCCTGTTAAATTTTTATTGTTCTCCACGTCTTTGCTTTGGCAAACTTTGCTTGGCCAGTGTACCGCTTAGCAAGAGAGGAGTGTCACACCTCATGTGTGCTTTCAGATTTATCAAAAATTAATTTTTAATAACATTTTTGCCTGGAAGTATGCAAACAAAAAATCAATTTTAAGGAATTTGAAAAATAGAGGTTTTTCTCGTCAATATTTTTAAAGTGTCATTTGCAAACAACAATATATAATTACACTATAATAATCTACGCGATGAGTAGTAGCTACAAAAAATCAGTAATGCGCAATAATGAATTAACGAGATTCTCACTATCTTCAAATGTTGGATCCAAAATAATCATAATTTATAATATTTTAAGTATATTTAAAATATATTTTATTTAATACATAATATAAAAAGTAAACCAGGGCAAATGTAATTTACAATTACATGAAATTCTTCCATTTTTTCCTCTTTCACCACTTCATCGATTTTTATAGTCAAGTTTTGCATCAACAACTACGTTCTTCAGAATTAATCATCCTACAGGTATGGACAGCTGGTTTAACTTCTTCTACCATGTTTGTCCCGCATGCATTTTGAAGTGATTCCATATCTGATGGAGCTGGATGTACATTAAATTTAATAATACACAATATGTTAAAACTAAATGACATTCCCGTACAAAATATCAAAACTATGCACCTCACTACTAAAGCAAATACAAGAAGTACTGGCAATAGAATAACATTTACTCCCAAGGTAAATGTACCAATATTCCCAATGTATAACTGCCAAGTACTTCGCCAAATTTTAAAGCTGGAGTGTAAATCACAATTTCAAATTCATGAAACAACTCTACTAACGGAGAAATTGAAAATTTTCTTTCATTTAGAGCACTGTAGTACTCTTTACAATCATCCGATGCACCAAAAAAGACACAAGATAATATTGTAAGAAATTTCCGCCATTACAATCAGGTGGTGCATTACCAAATTTCTGCAATGTTACCACGTTTTCAATTTCGGCCTTCTGTAATAAAGCCAACCACTGGAAGGCAAAGTCGATAAGCCATCCAAAAAATATTAACAATTTAAATACATAAGAGATTGTTAATTTCGCTTTCATCAACTTGTAGCTCAGCAAAAACATAATAATGCAAGACATGCATATGAGGGTATTGATGTTCGAATATGTAAAATACATGTAAGCTTTGAAACCCAATAACTTATCTTCTATACGATCGTCACGAAGTAAGAATGCAGTTTTGCTTACAATTTCGTCTACTTTTGGTAACATATTAACGTCTGATTCTTTATCGGGGTTAGAGTAATCTTTCATAATATTTAAACTTTTAATCGACATGTCAACAGAGAATTTTCCATTATAAGCGCGAGTATTGTTATTATTATCAACGTTTCTTGCTGCAATTTTCAAAAATATGTTTATCATCGTTGGGAGTGTGCTTTACAAGTAGCTAACATCCTACTTGCTTCGGCACAGGAATTCTCATTTTGTGAATCTAAAAGTTTTTCTTGGGGTTTCCTCGTTGAAGGCTCTTGATGGGAGTACATTTCGAAGTGATTCTTCAATTTTTGACTATGGCATAGAGGTGCAATTGCACATATCATTAGGATCACACAGTAAAACAGCTTCATCTTGGATTAGAAATGTTTTGTTTTAATTTTTTTTGTAATTACTAAATTCAAAGTTTCCTTATATACTGAAAATGATATAAATTTATTTCGTTTGAGTATTAATTTAAAAAAAATTTCGGATTTTGTCGAGGATATGGTTAAACCCATAGAAAGATGACCTCTTATTCGAGTATCCATTATGAGAACATCTACAGTTTGTTTTATTTTTAACATGTAATGTAGCAAATAACCTTCAAATTTTCCACTTTTAATTTTTGCGTTCACGAAGTTAACTTTTTTATATAATGTCGTCGCGTTTGTACTATCCTGGTATAATAGGTACCTAACAAACAACTAGACGAAATTACATTGAAGTTTGGTTTGACTCGATGAATTATCAACACTCAAATTCAAGCAGATATTTTGTTGGATTACTTTGAAGAATCGAAAAAGCCGCAGCAGTGGAGTGATGTGATCGCTGGTTGGGTATAGAGCGGAAATTCTGGGTTCAAATCGCGGATTGCACAGAATTTCTTGGCTCGGCTTTCCGGTGGGCATCCACACTCCTGTGGTGATCCCTGATATTTGTGTCGATGTCATTACCGTTGATACGGCTGCGTCACACACGAAAGTTTACAAGACAAGTTAGGTAGGCAAAGAATGAAGCCATGGGCCTTCTAGGCCTGTAGAGCTGTAATATATAATATACTTTGAAGAAAACATTTTGTGAGGTTTTCTCGCTATTTTCACTATTTAATTTATGTAATATAATATATCGAAGATATTTGCCTACAGTTTACGGGATACCTTGTATAATTGGGCAAAACAACACAGGGTGACCTAAAACATATAAAGTTGTACATTAAACATTTAAAGACAATCATTCAAATCTTTAGTTTCTTTATCAAAAGTAGTACGAAAAATCCTTGGTGAAACACTTACTATTAATAAAACTTTCGATTTCAGTTAGTACATGGCGTGTTGTTGATGTTGGCTTCATAATCATTTTTGATTTGACGTTAGGATGTTTCGATTCGATAAAAAAATCGTACGTATAGAACGAAAAAATTTCCATAGATTATAAATTATAATTCATTATAATCTTCAAATAGTTTTCTAAACGTTTCCAATTGCATAACAATGCTGCAAAATTGGGAACATTACAAAATACGGTAAGGCTGCCGTATTATATTAACCAATTTTTTAAACCGACTTTAAAAAAAGCAGGAGTTTCTCAATTCGTCTGTAGGTATACACATTATATGCTTTTTTTATGGATGTTCAAGCATAACTTTTTACAGAGTGGTCCGATTTTGATGAATCTTTTTTTATTCGATAGAGTATACCTTCAAGGTGGTTTTATTTAAATTTCACAGAAAGATTCTACCCGTAAGGGTAGAAAATAGGGGATGATTGATTTTTCATTTATTGATTTTTTACTTGTGAACTTATTCTGTTGAAACTGATAAGGTGTTCTTTTGATTGTTTAATTTTTCTTGTTAATTATTTCAATAAACTTTGAATCTTGGAGACCGTCCTGACTGTCTCTTTCAATGTGATAGTAAATTTGTTAAGAAGTATAAAATTTAATATCTTCTTGTAGATTATTAATTAAACTAGACCTAATCTCAACAATAATTTCTATGATAATTAAATCACTTTTCAAAAATTATCAAAACGAAAGTCACTGACGCTGCACCGACTTAAAATAAGTTACTTACATTAGTTATTAAAACTCAAAATGTAATATATTTATTTTTTGCTTTTCAGTTTCTTTTATTTGGTCGGTTTAATTTTTTGTTATAAAGTTTTTTTAAATTAATAATTTAAAATATAATACACTAGAAAAGAAATGAACTGGACATTTTTAGCTTTTTGTAGTTGAAAATAGCTGAAAGCGTTGCACAGCCGAATAAATTGCTAATAATTTCCTAAAAAAAAACAATTTTTTTATAAGCTGTCAGCTATTCTGCCGTGTTAATTCTAAAGGGCGTATCTGCAATTTTTGGCTTTTTGAGTTATTGGTGGCAAACGCTTCCACGCATGTAAATATATCATTTAGTTAAGATCAGAAGGCTAAACTATGTATAGATATGCTAGAATACATCTTTAAAGAAACGGCGTATCTGCAGTTTAATGTGTAATTTTAGATAAAAGAGACGTAACCAACAATGTTAGATTTAAAAGACGTATCTACAACTACTATTTTATGTAGATACGCCCTTTCTTTGTAACACTCCATTACTTGACTGGCAAAAATGATCTATTCTGTGACTGGCAGATACAATTCAAATTTTGATGGTTACACTTGTGAAGTTCTGTTTGTTTTTTATAATTTAAATATTGTTACGTGTTTTAAGTTTTTTGGTTATCAGTTATTTAGGAAAAAGTTCACACAGTGTCTCATTTTGCAGATACGCCTTTTTTTCTTATGAGTTTTATTAATATATGTTAGTCAGAAAGGGTGTATGTATCAAAAGTCCCATTTATAATAAATATTTAAGAAAATGGTTTATTTCATTAGATTCTGCCACAGATATAATATGAATCTAAAACACTAGTTTTCTGTTTAATTCAAACCATGTGATGGCACACGAAAATTTATAAAAACACGATTTCCCAACAATTGGCTTTTTGCAGATACGCCCTTTAGAATTAACACGGCAGTATTAATCTCGCTGAAAGTAAGCAAATAGCGACTTTGTAATTCTCAAACAATTGGAAATTATTGAGGAATTTCCAAAATTTGTAATGGACAAGTATACATACCTAATATTATAAATATTAAAATATTGTTATTATTTATGATAAATTATAATATTATAATATGATAAATATAATAGGTACATAATATTACGTAAAAGTAGATTATCTAGTTATTATATTAGATTTTTATTCATACGTAGATATACCTACTATAAGGAAAAATGAATAATTATGGAACTACAATAAAACTTAACAACTCGTTTTAAAAATACAATATAATATTATACATGGTGCATAATACACAATTGCATAATTCAGCCGTTCTGAGGAAGCTCTTAATAATAAATCACTGTCAGGTTTTCAGGATGTTATTTTAATTTGCTATTAGTCAGCTATTCGAAAGCAATTTTAAATTTCTTCTAGCTAGCAATTATTTGGATTTATTAACAAGTTGCAAGTAGCTCTAAGATAGCTAGCTATTAGGAAACAATATTGTAGCTATTAACTATTATACAATAGAGTATAGCCAGTATACAGATATTCTTAGAAACCCTCACGCATTAACTTCCATCTTATTATTTATTTCTATAAACTCTCCCAAAAAGAGGCCAACAAGTTTGTGTTACAAATTTAATTTTGTTTTGCTGTACGTGTAAGCCATAGTTAAGACTTCAATAGCTCCAAATTACAAAACGAACAAATGACTAGCTGGATTGAAGTTTTTATTATGGCTTATTACAAGTATTAATTAAATCAAATCGGCGATACGGACTTGTTAGTCTTCTTGTTAGTTTTTTATGTAAAATAATAATACAAAAACAATATTTTGTTTTCTTACACAAAATGAACTTTCTATAAAAACTCGTGCGAATAAATTAAAAATTTCGTTGAATTTTTATGCTTATTCAAGTCATCAAGTTGAGATTTTCACATTAGATAACTAATGGTAACTTTTTGTAACTATTCTAATGTAACATTTTGAATATTTTTGTATTTTATAATTAATTTTAAAAACCGTCTTCTATTGAAGAAAAACATTATTTTTCATTTTTTTATTATTCTCAGTCGTTCGGTATTCTCTTCTTATACTTGACGAGTTTGGCAAAAAAAATTTTGATTGACAATTTTATGAAAACTAGTAAAACAACAATAATTAGAATTTCACTCTAATAAATTAATCTTATTCTACTGATGAACTAAATTTAAGTTTAAGTCATCATAAAATTTTCTAGACGAGTTCACCTGTAGACCCCAAAGGGCAACACTTAATTTTTGAGTATGTCATTGCAACTGGAAGTAAAAGAATGCATAATAATGTACCCTAGCCAGCCTCTGGTTTTTTAATTCATACTGGAGAATTGACTCTGTTCCCGCATAGCCCATCTACTAAAGTGGATATATTAATTGTAGGATTTAATGAATAATGCAATATTTACCATTAACATATTATGTAAACGAAAATCAATGAGTATACAAGATGAAAAATTTGTTAAACATTTGAATTTATAATCATGAAGATATTAGTTGTTTTGCCGCTATTGGATGCATCAATTTCTTATTCTCATCAAAATGAAGTAATTTTTTTTAAAGTTAATTTTTAACTTGGCATTTAGTGGAACTGCCTAAAATAGTTAAAAAGGTTACAGCCGGATAAACATACCAAAATTGGTCCAAGCATAATATTGGTCCAAAACAATAATTTTCTTCAGAATTTTAGCTCTAAAATCTTATTCAAAAGATCATAAAAGTTAATTTTGTGTCTATGTATTTTTTGGCAATAATTTCGAAAAGTATTGTCAATCCAACTATAACAAATTCCCCCTTAAGATTAATAATTAATTAATTACTTTCAATTTTGTATTAGGAACTTCTGAAAGCAGCTTATCGATTCTTCAACCATACAACTCAAATAATCAATGAATGTGTAAAAGAAACCGGCACTCCTAAAGAGTTGTTGGATGAATATGAACACTTTGGAGAGATGATTAATGATGAAAGGTTTTGATGTTTCCTGTGGTGCACGTCCTTAAAATCTGGATATGTAGAAGATAAAAGTATCATCGTAATCAACGTTGTAGCCGCAACCTTAGAAATAACCGATGAAAGGGCTTTCAAAGATATTGAATCAAAATGTAAATACCCAAAATCTGACGATAAATGTTATGCATCGCAAGAAACTATTTTATGTGTAATATATGTTTTAACTAATTATAAATATTGATTATCGCTAATGTTTAAAAGTATCTGCTTGTAATTGTTATAAATAAAGGGTTTAATTATAATTACGATTTTGATAATGATACCAAATTGGTGATGGGAAAGGTCTCGCAAAAATTTAAGGTATAAAACACTTCAACGTATGGAAAGTTGTAAAACTTTTTTTCATTATTTGTTTGGATGACTTCAAAAATATTAATCTCAATTTTCAAATTCCACTACTCGCATTTAAATTAAAGTATTTAAAAAAATACACTCGGTAAGATTATCACCTCAATTTTTCCCCAAAATCTCAATACTCTATTCAGAGGTTCTAGTGGTAAATTTTCGACTCAAAGTTGAAATTGAAAAAAAACAGCATTGGTTAACCTTTTCGGCCTTGATTTTAAATATTGAACATAAAAATTATTTTGTTGCAAATTATTGATAGGAAGAGCTCTACAACAACTCTAAAACCAATTTTGATCTGGTTTACTCTATAACAAAAATTAAGAAATTTAAAAAAGAGTTTTATTTATTAGCTATTTTTACAAAAACCTCAAACATCTTTGGTTTCAAATGGATTAACTGGATTAAAATTGTTAAATGGATTAAAGGATTAACGAGATTCTCTGAACTTTCGAAAATTATAAAATTGTTAAATATATTATATTTTATTTAATACCTAACATAAAAATTATACAAGCCAAAAGTAATTAAAGTTAAGTACAAATGCATAAATGTTATTCTTCCATTTCCTCTTTTTTTTCAACAACAACAACTACGTTCATGGGACTTAATCATCCTACAAGTGTGGACAGCAGGTTTAACATCTTCTACCATGTTGGTCTCGCATAAATCTTCAAGTGATTCCATATCTGATGGAGCTGGATGTATATTAAATTTAAAAATATACAATATGTTCAAACTAAACGACGATCCCGTGCAAAATATCAAAACGATACAGATCACTACTAAAGCAAATACGAGAAGTATTGGCAATAGTATAACATTTACTCCCCAAGGTAAATGTACCAATATTCCCGATGTGAAAGAGCCAAGTGCTTCGCCCAATTTTAGCGCTGGAGTGTAAATCACAATTCCAAATTGATGTGATAACACTACTAACGGAGAAATTGAAAATTTTTTTTCATTTAGAGCACCGTAGTACTCTTTACAACCATCCGATGCACCGAAGAAAGATCCAAGATAATATTGTATGATATTTCCGCCATTACAATCAGGTGGTACATTACCAAATTTCTGTAATGTTACTACGTTTTCAATTTCGGCCTTCTGTAATAAAGCCAACCACTGGAAGGCAAAGTCGATGAGCCATCCAAAAAATATTAACAATTTAAAAACATAAAAAATTGTTAATTTCGCTCTCATCAGTTTGTAGCTCACGAAAAACATAATGATGCAACACATGCATATAAGAGTATTGATATTCCAATAAGTATAATACATGTAAGCATTGAAAACCTGCAATTTATCTTCCATGCGATCATCGCGAAGTAAGAATGTGGTTTTGCTTACAATTTCGTCTACTTTGTACAAGATATTAACATCCACATCTTTATCGGAGTTAGCGTAATCTTTTATAATGTTTAAACTTTCAACGGACATGTCAACTGAGAATTTTCCTTTATAACCGCGAGTATTGTTATTTTTATCGACGTTTCTTGCTGAAATTTTCAAAAACATATTTATCATACGTTGGGAGTATGCTTTACAAGTAGCCAACATCCTACTTGCTTCGGCACAGGAATTTTCATTTTGTGAATCTAAAACTGTTTCTTGTGTTTTCCTCGTTGAAGGCTCTTGGTGGGAGTACATTTCAAATGAATCCTTCCATTTTTGACCGCAGCATAGAGGTGCAATTGCACATATCATCAGTATCACACAGTAGAACAGCTTCATCTTGGATTTGAAATGTTTTGTTTTAATTTTATTTGGAATTACTAAATTCAAAGTTTCCTTATATACTGAAAATGAATTAAATTTATTTCGTTTCATTACCAATTTAAAAAAATTACGGATTTTGACGTGGATGGTTAAACCCGTAGGAAGATGAGCCCTTATTCGAGTACCCATTGAAGACATCTACAATTTGTCTGATCTTTAATAATATGTAATATTCACTTTTAAATTTCCTAGTCTCAATTCTTTTCCAGGTAACTTCCGTTCTAATCTAGTAATTACTAAGCGGATTAAAAAAGTGTCCAGCTTGTAGAAAGTGTTCTTATTATCGTGTTCTTACCATCTTGTACAGCTAAAACCTACTTTGCAAAATTATACTCAAGTTTGATTTGACTTCAGAAGGTCTTAGTTTAGGCCTGTAGCCAGGATTTCATTTCGAGGGAGGCACTTGTAGAAAACCTTTCGTAAAAAGGCTTTATTTTCAAAATTCTAATTTTTTACTTCCAAAAAAAATATTTCTTTTGAACATTTTGGGGGGGAGGCACCTGCCCCTAGGTGCCACCCCTTGGCTACGAGCCTGTCTTAGTTTGACCTTCTAGTGAGCATTTACACACTGGCGCTGAGGAGAAATAGGAGGTAGTGGAATGAACTTGATTAGTGACTGCTTCTTCCACAATTCCATCACAATCTAACATGGATATGAGGTACTATAGACCTAGAGCTTCAGTAGAAGTAGTTAAAAACGACATCTATTGAACGATAATAATAATCCAATGAGAAATTTTTGCATATAGCTTACAGAACACCCTGTATAATTGTATAAAACACAGCACAGGATGGAGCGGTAAAAATGTACGAATTTTAAAAGATCATCGCGATTGAACGGAATGTCGTAGCGGGGAGTGGGTGATGGGGATTAGTAGCTTAATTAATGGAAATTCAGTCACGCTGGAGTGCTTTACGGGTGAGCAGCGTGTATTTTGTGTAAAACATTTTTACAAAAATTCCAATTCATGCTTAATGAGATGGTCATGGACCGTAAACAGTTGGAAGACGCTGAGCGTCGTCGTGTAAATTTCAAATCTAATGTGCCAACACTTCATCCACTGGAACCTGAGCATGCAGTTAAAGATTCTCTTTGAAAATCAACCTTTAACAAAGGCATGTGCCCTGAATAATTACAATAATTTTAATGACGATTCTTTCTTAAATTATGACAATTTGTTACGGTTTAAAATTTACCTTGTAAATTAGTAAAGATGCTTTATTTTTAAATTTGGTATTTGATCATTTATAGAATTCTTTCTGATACTTTGTTGATTTTCCACAAAATGGCATTGCAAGTATTGCTCTGCATATTTTTGAAAATTATCTGGTGGTGTATTGATAAGAATAATCATAATCAGAGTGAAAATTTTAGAAGTTTTGTAGCGTTCAAACTTTTCGATCACTATTTTTACGATTTTGCAATATTTTTCGTGGACGTACTAGTGACTTTGTTATTTTTTTTTTGGACTTTCGCGCTAATTCAAGTTATTTGGGATTTATTTCAATCACTGGGTTTTGGATTGCTCTTGGCTACAGTACCGGCTTGGTATGAAGTATTTTACCGAGAGAATCCTATCCTCACTTTTGAAGAATTTAAAGCGTTACAAATTTTATAACATCTGATCGAGGAGTGACCGCATAATCTATAATTAATCATCAATGGACCCTCCAACAACATCTTAAGGTGATCAAACCATTTTTTTTTTAAGTAAAATTTTAACTTTAATTCCGTTTAGGGTCTTTCTTTTCCTTATCCTGTTGATGTGGCTTTTTATTATGGAATTCTTTCGTTGCCTGGATTTCGTCACATTTACTGAGAGGACGTGGTTTTGTGTTCTTGCGTTGTACTTTGGCAACAATCGTTTCAAGTGGTCTACCATATGTCGTCTATATCTGAATTTGATCTATCTGAGAGACTCGAGTTGTCCTACACCTTACAACTCATCTCCTATCACCATCAAGACCAGAAGACATCTCAAGATAAGATATTTGTTTGTGCCGTTCATGATTTTTTTATTTTGACTGTTCCTTTGTTTTTTTTACTGCGCGTGGTATTTTGGGCTTATTTTTTGATTTTTAATTCAATAATTTTTGTTTGCGATATCTGTGCATTTACACAGCGTGTATACCATCTGTAAGCCAAGTATAGCTATACGCGATATCTATTCAAATAGTTATTTTACGTGTAATTTAGAAATAATTTTACTTTTACTCTCGATTTTTTTAAGGCTCAATATTACTACGCGAGATTTACTCAATTATTTTTACTGTTTTTCTTTTCGTTCGCCATATTTTCGTGGTTTTCTTAGTGGGTACTGGGTACTATCACGGTGATATACAGGGTGGTTAATAAACTACATGGCGTCCATTTTATCATCTACTATCGCCTTGCTTTGTGGAGCATAATTTTACGGCTCTCCCTGTATTATCCACTTATCATCTTGGTAAGGGAATTGGCACATCATTTTACCTCTTCCATCTACGAGCTAGCCAAAGAGGCAAATTTTAATTACTTTTTTTATTTTGTTGTAACATTCGATCAGTCGCCCTGAGGAAGACTGGCAGTGCGAAGCTGCACTACTTAGCGGCATTTTTCCACTGTGGCACGATGATTGTGTAAATTTTAGAGATCAGCCAATTCATTTTGTCAACAGTAGCGCTGGTAGGCCTAATTCAGGAGCTAATATCAATGTTCTTAATTCTCAAAGTATAACACAAAATTCTAGAAATTTTAGCAGACGGTTAGATGCCAATGTCATGTGCTTTAATTGCAGAAAAACGGTCACCGTTTTGAAACTTGCATACGCCTCTTGAAAATTTTTTGTTTTGTGTGTGGAACTCCTGGAGTTCGCTATGCTAAGTGTTCTCGTTGTTCAAAAAACGTAAAAAGGCAGGAGTAGAGCACAGCCGACTACCGTCCAGCCCATTTTCATTTAAGGCTGATTATCCTGAGTGGCAACGCTGGTTGTCTCATGTTAGATCTATTTGCGCCGCGACGCCTGATGTTGATACTATGTTTTGCACATTGACCGTTCGATAACAGAGCGTACATTCACGTCGATATAAGAGGTTTGCGTGTACTTGGGTATGTTGATTCTGGTGCTAACCAAACAGTGTTAGGTCGGGATAGTTTACACATCATAGATACCTTAAATTTGAAAGCGCTTTTATGTTATTATCTTAAGGGTAGTTCACACTACATGATTTATCATATGACTTAGTCATAAGAAAAGTCATGGCTAAAATCATACCATTACAACAGCTATCATAAAAGCCATAACTTCTATAATATCAAAAATCACATAGTGTGAACGTAAAAAAATCCCTCATATGAGAAGTCATGTGACAAGTCATATGATAAATCATGTAGTGTGAACTACTCTTTACATCAGTTATTTCACTAGATGGTGGATTCCTATTGGGATCCGTCAAATGAGCATATGACATCTGGTGGTGAAATATGTCACTAGATTAAGGGAAAGCTAAACACGGCAATAGTAGTGAGTTGATTGTTTATCGTTAAGTTCCTACAAATTAGAACATTAAAAACAATTTATTGCATATTTGCATTATTAATAATGGAGTCTGCAACGTTTTCTCTGCGAGCAAAGTCTAACTAACAAACTAACCTAGTCTTTCCGTCATTTTTATTTCTGTTTTTACCACATTTTACAATATGACCGGCTTGCAGAATCCGTTCTGCTTTAACAAAATTCCTTTGTTTAGGATTGGTACCAGCCCAATCACATATTGCTCTTATACTTATCATTATTTATCACTGTTATGCAGGGACGTGCCCATGGGGGGGGGCCCCCCCCCCCCCCAATGTTGTAGAAAGTTAGCAAAAAGTCAACTTACTACATTTTAAATTCAAATTAGACAACTAATAGAACCTGAATATATTAAAAAATCACTTTGAAAATCATTCGATTGCACGTAAACTATATCTCGTATTTGAAAGTTTCCCTTAAGGTAGCCATATTTTTTAGGCTCCTCCCATCTGACGGATCCCAATTCAAATAGCATTGGTTGTTGTGAAGCCAGTTTTTCTTTGTTTACTTTCTGTTTGTTTACAAAGTCCTTGGATTTGATTGGTGGAGAGGGACCAGGTAAACAACAACAAACTTGAAAATACCAATCAGTTCCAGGGACTTTGTAAACTAACAGCAGGTAAACAATTAAAAACTGGCTTCAATATTAGTACCTGTATCCATCATCTAGTGTAATATAAGATCGATGGTTATTATATTATGATCTATGTTTAGGGAACGTACCCATACTACGTGACCTATTTTCTTACAATTTTTTACCCCCTCCCCCCCTCGGTGACCATCCGTAGTATATGCCAAGACCCCCCCCCCTCCCCCAATTTTGTCACGTAGTAGTTCATAAATATGGTTTTAAACCATTTTTTGCAAACACAAAGTTAAAAAAAATTAAATTGGTTCATATTTGTCTTTATTTAAAAACAAAAGTCTTCTTTTCATTTATTTTTGAATATAGCTCAAAAAAGCGCGAGATTTCCCTAAAAGATATTGACTACGTGACAAAAACTTAAGCCCCCTCCCCCGCCCCGGTGACCAAGCGTGGTATTTTGAAGACCCCCCTCCCCCCCCTAAACGGGTCACGTAGTATGGGTACGTTCCCTTATTTACTTTCAGGTTTTTTATAGACTGCTTTTGAGATACTCTATATCCCAGTTAAGCTACTTAGATCATTTCAACCTTCTAGTGTAACTTGATCGTACCTTTGATTGATTTACCTACTACCTATTGATAAGACCCTGATAAATTTCTATTTTTCTCCACGTCTTTGCTTTGGCAAACTTTGCTTGGCAAGTGTTCCGCTTGGCAAGAGGGGAGTGTCACACCTCATGTGTGCTTTCAGATTTATCAAAAATTAATTTTTAATAACATTTTTGCCTGGAAGTATGCAAACAAAAAATCAATTTTATGGAATTTGAAAAATAGAGGTTTTTTCCCGTTAATATTTTTAAAGTGTCATTTTCAGACAGCAATATATAATTACACTATAATAATCTACGCGATGAGTAGTAGCTACAAAAAATCAGTAATGCGCAATAATGGACTAACGAGATTCTCACTATCTTCAAATGTTGGATCCAAAATAATCATAATTTATAAAATTGTAAGTATATTTAAAATATATTTTATTTAATACATAAATTAAAAAGTAAACCAGGGCAAATGTAATTTACAATTACATTTAATTCTTCCATTTTTTTCTCTTTCATCACTTCATCGAATTTTACAGTCAAGTTTTGCATCAACAACTACGTTCTTCGGAATTAATCATCCTACAGGTATGGACAGCTGGTTTAACTTCTTCTACCATGTTTGTCTCGCATGCATTTTGAAGTGATTCCATATCTGATGGAGCTGGATGTACATTAAATTTAATAATACACAATATGTTGAAACTAAACGGCATTCCCGTACACAATATCAAAACTATACACATCACTACTAAAGCAAATACAAGAAGTACTGGCAATACAATAACATTTACTCCCCAAGGTAAATGTACCAATATTCCCAATGTGAAACTGCCAAGTATTTCGCCCAATTTTAAAGCTGGAGTGTAAATCACAATTCCAAATTGATGAGATAACACTACTAACGGAGAAATTGAAAATTTTCTTTCATTTAGAGCACCGTAGTACTCTTTACAATCATTCGATGCACCGAAGAAAGACCCAAGATAATATTGTAAGTTATTCCGCCATTACAATCAGGTGGTATCTTACCAAATTTCTGCAATGTTACCACGTTTTCAATTTCGGCCTTCTGTAATAAAGCCAACCACTGGAAGGCAAAGTCGATAAGCCATCCAAAAAATATTAACAATTTAAATACATACAAAATTGTTAATTTCGCTTTCATCAACTTGTAGCTCACCAAAAACATAATAATGCAAGACATGCATGCATATGAGGGTATTGATGTTCCAATATGTAAAATACATGTAAGCTTTGAAACCCAATAACTTATCTTCCATACGATCGTCACGAAGTAAGAATGTAGTTTTGCTTACATTTTCGTCTACTTTTGGTAACATATTAACGTCTGCTTCTTTATCGGGGTTAGCGTAATCTTTCATAATGTTTAAACTTTTAATCGACATGTCGACAGAGAATTTTCCATTATAAGCGCGAGTATTGTTATTATTATCAACGTTTCTTGCTGCAATTTTCAAAAATATGTTTATCATCGTTGGGAGTGTGCTTTACAAGTAGCTAACATCCTACTTGCTTCGGCACAGGAATTCTCATTTTGTGAATCTAAAAATTTTTCTTGGGGTTTCCTCGTTGAAGGCTCTTGATGGGAGTACATTTCGAAGTGATTCTTCAATTTTTGACTATGGCATAGAGGTGCAATTGCACATATCATTAGGATCACACAGTACAACAGCTTCATCTTAGATTAGAAATCTTTTGTTTTAATTTTTTTTTTAATTACTAAATTCAAAGTTTCCTTATATACTGAAAATGAATTAAATTTATTTCGTTTGATTACCAATTTAAAAAAAATTACGGATTTTGTCGACGATGGTTAAACCCATAGGAAGATGGCCCCTTATTCTAGTACCCATTAAGGACATCTACAGTTCGTCTGATTTTTAATATGTAATATTCATTTTTAAATTTCCTAGTCTCAATTCTTTTCCAGGTAACTTCCGCTCCAATCTAGCAATTACTAAGCGGATTAAAAAAGTGTCCAGCTTCTAGAAAGTCTTCTTATTATCGTGTTCTTACCATCCTGTAGGCTAATAACCTACTTTGCAAAATTATACTCAAGTTTGATTTGATTTCATAAGGTCTTAGTTCGACCTTCTAGTAGGCATTTACACGCACTGGCGCTGTGGTGAAATGGGAGGTAGTGCAATGAACTTGATTAGTGACTGCTTCCTCCGAAATTCCATCACAATCTAACATGGATATGAGATACAATAGACCTAGCACTTCAGTAGAAGTAGTTAAAAACTACACCTATTGAACAATAATTATAATAATCCCAATGAGAAATTTTTGTCTACAGCTTACGGTACACCCTGTATAATTGTGTAGAACATTGCACAGGGTGGAGCGGTAAAAGAGTACAAATTTTAAAAGATCATCGCGATTGAACGCAATGTTTGAGCGGGGCGTGGGTGATGGAGATTAGTAGCTTGATTAATGGAAATTCCGTCACGCTGGGGCTGGAGTGCTTTACGGGTGAGCAGCGTGCATTTTGTGTAAAACATATTTACGAAAATAGCAATTCTTACAATGTTGTTCGGCATTTATTTCGCTTTAATTGTTTTCTCCATTCTTATCAACCTAGAGCGTCCGGGTGGCTTTTGATTTACTGTTGGACTTGTAGCCTCGAACTCTCTAACCCAAGACTAAATGCCGCTTTTGTTCAGATATTGATTTAAGTCATGTATGTAATCCACCTTCATTAATGTATCTGATGTTAACGGGAAATTATCAAAAATTAGATACTTTGATCCACAATAGAACGTTCAAGGTATAAATTAAAATCAGAAATGAGTTCCAATAACATTTACGTGTTCTACAAGCAATCCGCTCGTATCGGAAATGAATTATTACGCAGTTGCGAGAAAATACGGAGTGCGTGCACAAATTTTGTAAAGTTCCTAAAGAATTTACAAAAATTCGTTACACGAGTAACATGAGAAATCATGTAGTGTGGTGAACCAGCTGTTAAAATACACTTGAATTTTTTTTATAGTACACTATAATAATCTATGCGATGAGTAATAACTACAAAAAAATTAATGACGCGCAATAATGGATTAATGAGATTCTCACTATCTTTAAATGTTGGATCCAAAATAATCAAAAATTATAAAACCTTGAGTATATTTAAAATATATTTTATTTAATACATAAAATAAAAATTTAACCAGGCAAAATGTAATTTACAATAGCATGAATTTCTTCCATTTCTTCCTCTTTCATCACTTCATCGATTTTTATAGTCAAGTTTTGCATCAACAACTACGTTCTTTGGAATTAATCATCCTACAGGTATGGACAGCTGGTTTAACTTCTTCTACCATGTTTTTCTCACATAAATTTTGAAGTGATTCCATATCTGACGCGGCTGGATGTACATTAAATTTAATAATACTCAATTTGCTGAAATTATATGACGTTCCCGTACAAAATATCAAAACTATACAAATCACTACTAAAACAAATACAAGAAGTACTGGCAATAGAATAACATTTACTCCCCAAGGTAAATGTACCAATATTCCCAATGTGAAACTGCCAAGTACTTCGCCAAATTTTAAAGCTGGAGTGTAAATCACAATTCCAAATTGATGAAACAATACCACTAACGGAGAAATTGAAAATTTTCTTTCATTTAGAGCACTGTAGTACTCTTTACAATCATCCGATGCACCGAAGAAAGACCCAAGATAATATTGTAAGATATTTCCGCCATTACAATCAGGAGGTACATTACCAAATTTCTGTAATACTACTATGCTTTCAATTTCGGCCTTCTGTAATAAAGCCAACCACTGGAAGGCAAAGTCGATGAGCCATCCAAAAAATATTAACAATTTAAATACATAACAAATTGTTAATTTTGCTTTTATGAACTTAACAATAATGCAAGACATGCATATGGGGGTATTGATGTTCCAATATGTAAAATACATGTAAGCTTTGAAACCCTACGATCATCCATACGATCGATCATCACAAAGTAAGAATGTAGTTTTGCTTACAATTTCGACTACTTTTGGCAACATGTTAACGTCTACATCTTTATCGGGGTTAGCGTAATCTTTCATAATGTTTAAACTTTCAACGGATATGTCGACTGAGAATTTTCCTTTATAACCGCGAGTATTGTTATTTTTATCGACGTTTCTTGCTGAAATTTTCAAAAACATATTTATCATACGTTGAGAGTATGCTTTACAAGTAACTAACATTTTACGTGCTTCGGCACAGGAATTTTCATTTTGTGAATCTAAAACTTTTTCTTGTGTTTGCCTCGTTGAAGGCTCTTGGTGGGAGTACATTTCGAAGGAATTCTTCCATTTCTGACCATAGCATATTCACATATAAGGATCACACAGTAAAAAAGCTTCATCATAGATTAGAAATGTTTTGTTTTAATTTTTTTGTAATTACTAAATTCAAAGTTTCTTTATATACTGAAAATGAATTAAAGTTATTTCTCTTGATTGCCAATTTAAAAAAAATTAAGGATTCGGTCGGCGATGGTTACACCCATAGCAAGATGACCTCTTATTCGAGTACCCATTGAAGACATCTACAATTTGTTTTATTTTTAATATATAATGTATAGCAACCAACTTTCAAATTTTCCACTCGCAATTCTTTTTTTTTATTCTTATCTTCACTAGATTAACTTTGTTATTATAATGTCATCGCATTTCTACTATCATTCTGGTATAATACAACGAACTACTTTGCCAAATTACATTGAAGTTTGGTTTAACTTGATGAATTATTATCGACACTCCACTTCAATAGCATATGTTTTTGTCGGATTACTTTGAAGAAAATTTTTTATGCATAGTTTTGTCGCTATTTTCACTATCAGATCTATCTATTCAAGATTTTTGCCCACAGCTTACAACACAGAGTGATCTAAAACGTATAAAGTTGTACATTAAAAATTTAACGACAAACATTTAAATCTTTAGTTTCTTTACCAAAAGTAGTACGAAAAATTATTGGTAAAACACTTACTATTAATAAAAGTTTCCATTTCTGTAGGTACATGACGTGTTTTTGATGTTGGCTTCATCATCATTTTTGATTTGATATTAGGATGTTACGTATAGAACGACAAGATTTCTATCATTAAAAGACCAGCACGCTATTGCTGCTGCACATAATGCACTCTGATTAGTCGTTGTCGTTGGTAGTACCAACTTAAATTCACCTTAACACTCCATCCAGAAATATAATACCTATAATAAAACAACATGAATTATTTTTGTTGATAAAGAAAAAATATCCGAATTTGAATATATTGATGTTAATAATAAGTCGTTGCTCCTACACGCAATCCGAATGCCAAAAGATGGTTCGTGTTAATTCTATTTATTATCTTTTTATCATTAGCTGTAGCAACTTAAAATCACCACCCCTGGGATCGAGTTGCACATCAATCGAGTTTTCAACCTTAGTGAGACGTCCGTCCGTGGTTCAGCCAACTATTTATTAATTAAATGATCCAATTTTTTACCAATTACCTCCCCTGCACTTGTGCACTTAAAGCAAGAGCACATAACTAATAATATAAATATTATAATGATGATAAATTATGATATTATAATAATATAAATATAATACATAATATAATATGTATAAAAGTGGATTATCTAGTTATTATATTAGATTTATTAGTATTTTTTATTAGAATACACATTAATAATTATAAGTTTATAATACATTCATAACATAATTTAGCTGTTCAGGACAGAGCTCTTAATAATAAATCACTGTCAGCTATTCAGCATGTTATTTCAGCTTGCTATTAGTCAGCTATTCGAAAGCAATTTCAAATTTCTTCTAGCTAGCAATTATTTCGATCTATTAGCCAGTTGCAAATAGCTCTAAGATAACTAAGTAGCTTTAACTTTCATCTTATTATTTATATCTCTAAACTCTCTCAAAGAGAGGCCAACAATTCTGGAGTTACCAATTTGATTTTTTTTCCTGTACGTATATAAAATAATCCAACTATAACCAATTCTCTCTTGAGATTAATAATTACTTTAATTTTGTATTAGGTACTACTTCTAAAAGCAGCTCGTCGATTCTTCAGCCATACAACTCAAATAATTAATGAATGTGTAAAAGAAACCGGCACTCCTAAAGAGTTGAAAGAGAAATATAATTCTATACTGCCCTACTGAGAAAAAACACCGTATGTGCATTTATGACTATTTTGAGTTAGATGCATTTTCGTAACTAATTTTTTTTTCCTCTTTCTATTGCACTAATCCAGAAATTCGTATCTCGACTCTAAATATGTTAAATCAATAAGCAGAGACACCGTATATACAGAAATAATGTTAGATACTTAGTTAAACCACCGCATCTATCAAAGCTTCGATAAAACACCGTATGTACAACGTAATTAAACGTAGATACGGTGATTTGACTAAGTAATGACAGAAATGATGAACAGAAATAAAATATGTAAATTATTGAACTTTGTTTCAATTACTTACTAATTGTTTGTGTTTTTATTTAATATATTGTTAAAATACCGTATGTGCAGAAACGATGTTTTAACTATTGAAAGTTATAAAAATGCCAGTGCGTAACCTGAAATAAATCACATTTATCAATATAATTCTGATAATTATAAATGTTTTCTAACTATCAACTTATGAGAAGATAGTAGGTACATCAAATTACCTTTTCAAATGTAATTTTAAAATTTTTTTTTGATAAAAATTAAGGACCACAAGACACAAAACAAACAAAAAATTTTTTTATTGAAATATCTCAAAATTGTCATTTTGTAGATACGGTGTTTTTCCTTAATAGGGCAGTATATCCTATAGAAAACTATAAAACCAAAGTTGGTTTGATTTACTTTATAACAAAAATTAAGAAATTTAGAAAAAGAGCTATTTGTACAAAAACCTCAAGCATCTTTGGTAATAATGGATTAACGAGATTCTTACTACTTTCTAGAATTATAAAATCTTAAATATATTATATTTTATTTAATACATAATTAACATAAAAATTATACAATCAAAAAGTAATTAAAGCTAAGTAAGTAGAATAGCATGAATGTTATTCTTCAATTTCTACTTATTTTTCAACAACAACTACGTTCTTTAGAATTAATCATCCTACAAGTATGGACAGCTGGTTTAATTTCTTCTACCATGTTTCTCTTGCATAAATCTTTAAGTGATTCCGTATTTGAAACAGCTGGATGTACATTAAATTTAACAATACTCAATATGTTCAAACTAAACGACGATCCCGTGCAAAATATCAATACTATACAGATCAATACTAAAGCAAATACAAGAAGTATTGGCAATAGAATAACATTTACTCCCCAAGGTAAATGTACCAATAATCCCGATGTGAAACTGCCAAGTGCTTCGCCCAATTTTAAAGCTGGAGTGTAAATCACAATTCTAAATTGATGAGATAACACTACTAACGGAGAAATTGAAAATTTTCTTCCATTTAGAGCACTGTAGTACTCTTTACAATCATCCGATGCACCGAAGAAAGATCCAAGATAATATTGTAAAAAATTTCCGCCATTACAATCAGGATGTACATTACCAAATTTTTGCAATGTTACTACGTTTTCAATTTCGGCCTTCTGTAATACAACCAACCACTGGAAGGCAAAGTCGATAAGCCATACAAAAAATATTAACAATTTAACTACATACAAAATTGTTAATTTCGCTTTCATCAACTTGTAGCTCACGAAAAACACAATAATGGAAGACATGCATATGAGGGTATTGATGTTCCAATATGTAAAATACATGTAAGCTTTGAAACCCAATAACTTATCTTCCATGCGATCATCACGAAGTAAGAATGTAGTTTTGTTTACAATTTCATCTACTTTTGCTAAACATATTAACGTCTGCTTCTTTATCGGGGTTAGCGTAATCTTTCATAATATTTAAACTTTTAATCGACATGTCGACAGAGAATTTTCCATTATAAGCGCGAGTATTGTTATTATTATCAATGTATGTATATCATGCGTTGGGAGTGTGCTTTACAAGTAGCTAACATCCTACTTGCTTCGGCACAAGAATTCTCATTTTGTGAATCTCAAAATTTTTCTTGGGTTTTCCTCGTTGAAGGCTCTTGATGGGAGTACATTTTGTAGGAATTCTTCCTTTTTTGACTATGGCATAGAGGTTAGAGGTGCAATTGCACATATCATTAGGATCACACAGTAAAACAGCTTCATCTTGGATTAGAAATGTTTTATTTTAATTTTCTTTGTAATTACTAAATTCAAAGTTTCCTTATATACTGAAAATGAATTAAATTTATTTCGTTTGATTACCAATTTAAAAAAAATTTCGGATTTTGTCGACGATGGTTAAACCCATAGAAAGATGACCTCTTATTCGAGTATCCATTATGAGAACATCTACAGTTTGTTTTATTTTTAACATGTAATGTAGCAACTAACTTTCAAATTTTCCACTTTTAATTTTTGCTTTTACGAAATTAACTTTTTTATATAATGTCGCCGCGTTTGTACTATCCTGGTATAATAGGTACCTAACAAACAACTTTACGAAATTACATTGAAGTTTGGTTTGACTCCATGAATTACCAACACTCAAATTCAACAGCAAATATTTTGTTGGATTACTTTGAAGAAAACATTTTGTGCGGTTTTCTCGCTACTTTCACTATTTGATTTATATAATATTATATATATCGAAGTTTTTTTCCTACAGCTTACAGGATACCTTGTATAATTGGGCAAAACAACACAGGGTGACCTAAAACATATAAAGTTGTACATTAAACATTTAAAGACAATCATTCAAATCTTTAGTTTATTTATCAAAAGTAGTACGAAAAATCCTTGGTGAAACACTTACTATTAATAAAAGTTTTGATTTCAGTAAGTACATGGCATGTTTTTGATGTTGGCTTCATTATCATTTTTGATTTAACGTTAGGATGTTTCGATTGTATAAAAAAATCGTACGTATAGAACGAAAAAAATTCTATAGATTATAAATTAGAATTCATTATAATCTTCAAATAGTGTTTTAAAAGTTTCCAATTCTATAACAATGCTGCGAAATTAGGAACAATGCAAAATACGGTAAGGCTGCTTACCGTATTATATTGACGAATTTTTTAAACCGACTTCACAAAAAGCAAGAGTTTCTCAATTCGTCTGTATACATAGTATATGCTTTTTTTTATGGATGTTCCGGCATAACTTTTTACAGAGTGGTCCGATTTTGAAGAATCTTTTTTTATTCGATAGAGTATACCTCTAAGGTGGTCTCATTTAAATTTTACAAAAAGATAGGAGATGATTGATTTTTCATTTATTGATTTTTTACTTGTAACCTTAATCTGTTGAAACTTGGCATGGATAAGAACTTTAAACCGAGCAAGTTAAGTAGGTAGTAATTAAGAGATTTTAGCCACTAAAAATGAAATATAAAATTTTTAACAAAAAATTAAACGGATCAAAAAATGTTTTCGTTCTAATTTCAAATTTATAAAATTTAAAGACAACTAAATATGTTTGACACCTTGAAATGTCAAGAAAACATCACGGGTATTCACACTGGGTCGTGTATTGGTGTTGTATTTATACACCGTTGTAATATCCTAGCAACGTCTAGTAATAATACACAACCTTATTTGGCGTTACTAGGATAAAATTGGTTGCCTGTAAAGTCGGTATACGGGCGAAAGTTTTACGTGACAACGACTTTGAGTGGTAAAATAATTTTAATGTGAATATTCATTCGTATAGTAGGAAGAAGGATGAAATAATAGTAACAATTTAAAACATTTATTTATACAAAGAATTATATTTAAAACATTAATTTATACAAAGAATCTCGCACGTTACAATTGTTTTACAATTAACTGGCAACGTGTAAACTTGTATGCAGGCGCCTAAGCGAAATAGAAGCGCAAGACATGAACCGGTGTGTATGCCTATCTCTCTCACTCTCTCTCTCTCGCTCTGTCTCTCTCGCTCTTAGGCGGGCTAACCATGCCCGAGTGGAAGGGACGCGTGCCTCTCACTCGCTCTCATTGTGAGCGCATAACGTGAGCGGAGCGTAACGCAGTTTCTTGAAGTGTCACCCGGCAAACCAATTTATAAGACGTTGTCACGTCAAAAAGGAAACTGAAAATCAAAACAATTAATATAATTACATTTTGAGTCTTAATAAGTAGTGTAAGTAACTAATTTTAAGTCGGTGCAAAAGCAAAAAACAATGATCATTAAAAAATTACAGAAAAAAAGCTGAGGGCGTTGCACAGCCAAATAAATTGCTAATAATTTCTTAAAAAAAAACAATTTTTTAGTAAGCTGTCAGCTATTCATCTCGCTGAAAGTAAGCAAATAGCGACTTTGTAATTCCCAAACAATTGGAAATTATTGGGGAATTTCCAAAATTTGTAATGGACAACAAACGGCGCTCATATTAAATTTATTTAAAACTGTAAATTTAAAAAAGAGATAAAATTTATATATGCATTTTAAGCAAAGGCACATACCTAATAATATAAATATTTATAATATTGTTATTATTTAAGAGAAATTATAATATAATAAAAATATAATACAAAATATTACATAAAAGTGGATTATCTAGTTAATATATTAGAATTTTATTCATAGATATACTACCTAGTATAAGGAAAAATGAATAATTATGGAACTACAATAAAACTTAACGACTCGTTTTGAAAATACATAATATTATACATGGTGCACAATACACAATAATTGCATAATTCAGCCGATCTGAGGGAGCTCTTAATAATAAATCACTGTCAGCTATTCAGCATGTTATTTCATCTTCCTATTAGTCAGCTATTCGAAAGCAATTTCAAATTTCTTCTAACTAGCAATTATTTGGGTCTATTAGCAAGTTGCAGGTAGCTCTAAGCAAACTATTAGTAAACAATATAGTAGCTATTATACAATAGAGTATAGCCAGTATACAGATAATCTTAGAAACGCTCACGTATTAACTTCCATCTTATTATTTATTTATATAAACTCTCCCAAAAAGAGGCCAACAAGTTTGTGTTACCAAGTTAATTTTTTTTTGCTGAACGTGTCAGCCATAGTTAAGACTTCAATAGCTCCAAATTACAAGACGCGACACAAGTGACTGGCTGGATTGAAGTTCTTATTAAGGCTTACAAGTATAATGAAATCAAATCAAATCGGCGATACGGACTTGTTGGTCTCTCCTTGTTAGTTTTTTTATGTAAAATAATAATACAAGGACAATATTTTGTATTCTTATATACGAAATGAATTTTCTATAAAAACTCGTGCGAATAAATTAATAACTTCGTAAATTTTTATGCTTATCCACGTCATCAAGTTGAGATTTTCACATTAGATAACTAATGGTAACTTTTTGTAACTATTCTAATGTAACATTTTGAATATTTTTGTATTTTATAATTAACTTCAAAAACCGTGTTCTTTGAAGAAAAACATTACTTTTTATTTTTTTATTAATCTTAGTTGATCGGTGTTCTCTTCTTATACTTTACGAGTTTGGCCAAAAAATTTTAATTGACAATTTTATGAAAACTAGTAAAACAACAATAATTAGAATTTAACCCTAATAAATTAATCTTATTCTACTGATGAACTAAATTTAAGTTTAATTCATCATAAAATTTCCTAAACGAGTTCACCTGTAGACTCCAAAGAGCAACACTTAATTTTTGAGTATGTCATTACAACTGGAAGTAAAAGAATGCATAATAATGTACCCTAGCCAGCCTCTGGTTTTGTAATTTTTACTGGAGAGTTGACTTTGTTTGCGCATAGCCTATCTACTAAAGTGAATTTATTAATTGTGGGATTTAATGAATAATGTAATATTTACTATTAACATATGTAAATGAAAATCAATTAGTATATAAGATGAAAGATTTGTTGAACATTTGAATGTATAAACATGAAGATATTAGTTGTTTTGACGCTATTGGTTGCATCAATTTCTTATTCTCATCAAAATGAGGTAAATTTTTTTTTCTAATCTAATTTCTAACATGGCATTCAGTGGCACTACCTAAATGATTGTAAAAGGTTACAGCCGGATATACGTACCAAAATTGATCCAAGCATAATATTGGTCCAAAACAATAATTTTCTTCAGAATTTCAGCTCTAAAATCTTTTTCAAAAGATCATAAATGTTAATTTCCGTCAATGTATTTTTTGGCAATAATATCAAAAAGTATTGTCAATCTAACTATAACAAATTTCCTCTTAAGATTAATAATTACTTTAATTTTGTATTAGGTACTTCTGAAAGCAGCTCTGTTACAATCTTATACGTCACTACGACACCTGCAACAGATTAAATTGTCCGGTAGCTCGTCGTAGGGCCGCAGGTGATTTAAATTGGTGTCGTAGCGGTAGATGTTAAAATAAAAAAAAAATAATTAGTTGAGCGCCACTGTCATAAGATATTAATAAAATTTGCATCGGATTGACTAAATTAGATGACAGACTAATTTTCATCCGCGACGTAACTTTTGAAAATAACCACACCTTATAAAATTTTGTAAATTGAAATTTCCTTACAGTTGAGACTTTCCTAAAAATATGGTTTGCAAAATGCAAAGAAAACAAAAACGTAAGAACAAAATAACACATATATTAAAGATAATAAAAATAAACAAACACAAAAATAAATATAAACAAATTATATATGTACAGTGTGTTATGAAATTAAATTTTATAATGTGAAGAAAAAGAAATAAAATAAATAAAAATAAATGTTGTTTAAATTCTAATATTTAAAATTAAAAATTAATAATAATAAATTTTGGGCCCAATAGATTTAATTAAAAGATAATAATTCTTAAAAATGAAATTATTAAACTAAATTTAATATTAATAGAACAAAATTTTAAAATTAATACACAAAACAAAACAAAAATCAAAGTAAAACACGCACTGTATTTTCGACGATAAAAATATATTTTTCACTTACTACTTGATGAACTTGAATTTTTCTTTCATCTCTGGAAACTCCAAATTACAAATGATATAAGGTGGTTTTCTTTAAAATCGGTAAAATCGGTAGGCGGTATAATACTTCATTCAAATTAATTAACCATTGTTAAACACATCCCTCAATTTCGGAGGCAATTTTGAATAATACTTCAATTTTTGAACTTCACGAAAGTTTGTATAAATGTTGCATTACATAATTTTTAATTATTTCCCGAATATTGTCGGTAATTTAATAAAATAATATTTGGAAAATTATCTTATAATAATTTTCTTTTCATACGATACTTTAAATAATATGCAAACACTTCCGATAAAAGTTTTTAAATTTTCACAACAGTTTTAACTAACTTTGATTTGCCGATTTATTTTAAATTTGAATTAATTCGAAACACTTGTGTTTTTAAAAGAATTAACTTAATTGAATTTTAATTCCGCATAAAGCGAACGAGTATCTTAAATTTTATTCTCAAAAACTTGAACGAAACTGATAACGAATTTCAGTCTGCAACACACCACAAACATACAAGATGCTTATTTTACAAAAACATCGTTGCAGTTTGGGCGGTTGGAGTCGGATGGATTGACTCACAGCCCTCGACTGTCAGAACTCAACTTCCTTAATTTTTGATAACTACCTGTATATATAAAATTACTTAACCGTTCCCCCACTAAAAATATAAGAAAATTTTGGACATTTTTACAAACATGTAAGATTGTTAGCATAACTCTTAGGCGCTTGACTGTCCATCAAGTAAGAAAAACCATCCACCCCATTAATTTTAATTACTTTCTCCCCTAAACCCAGTGCTACAAAAACTATTAAACTTTGAATATGGTATTGTTTCTGAATTGTTTCCCATAAAACTAATAAAATTTTATTGCAATATATGAAAAAACATTAAAAATACTCGAAATAAAGCAACCTCTTTTCAATTTTTAATTGCTTAACATAAACCCCTTAAGCCAAGATTTTGTTACATATGAATATGAAACAAAATGTCATTGTTCGACACGTGAAAGAAAAACATAATATTCTACAAAGAAGAAAAGATTGTAATGACTAATGATGCATGGAAGGAAAATATAAAATTTATATAATGAAGAATGGACATTACTAACACGAGTAAACAAAACTATTAAAATAATACAAAGAACTTAAGAAATTGAATATTGAAGTTTTAAAATGAATATAAAATTTATACTTTGTAGCAACTCAGTTAATTTTTTACTTATTTATTTAAAAAAACAAAGGAATCTCAAAATACTCTAACACCCCCTCTAGTCGAAGATTAATTCCCCGAATTGATCTCAACAATAAGTCCCCACTAGATAAAAAAAACAATAAAAGAAAACTAATTAAAAATTTTTTAAATGGTAACAATGCAAATTACCCTAAAATTTTGCTGTCCAGTGACTCCGAACGCAAACAAACTAAACTGAAATACAAAAGAAAAATTAACTTAAATCAAATACAAAACTAACCTAAACGAAACATTAAATCTTATCTAAAACTCAAAAAAAAATAAAAATTATCGTTAAATATATAAGAAAAAAAACTTTATTTAAATCTAAGCTGATTTAAAAAAAATTAACAATAGGTCACAATACCCGAGAGATATCCCTTTCATCCGAGATCAGAAAGCAATATTTGGTCCCACAGATAGCAGATTTCCCTATTGAAATTTCCCAAAACTCAACCCAAGATTCAATAAATTGTGGCAATCAAATTTACAAGCCCTAACTAAACTAACTTAAATAAAATATCAAAACTAACTTAAACGAAAATTAAATTAATATTTACCCAAAATAATAAAATTGTGACTAAAAGACATAGTTTTACAAAACAAAAATGGGTCACATTAAAAATTTTCCATAATAGTGCGATAGAATAGTTTAACGTTAAATCAAGAACAAAATGATAAAATGTTCTAACGTTATGACTGACGATACAATAATTTAACGTCAAATGAATACGATACGATACGATAATTAAACATCATAGCAATGATAGAATGATATGATATTTTAACGTCATAACAAACGTTACTAAACGATAAGATAGTTGAAAGTCATATTAATGACTGAACTATATAATAATTTGACGTCATGACAAACGATACTAAACGATAAGATAGTTTAACGTCCTATTGAGGACGTAACCTAACCGTAACATGAAATGTTATATCTTAAATCAGAAGTATAGATTTTCAGATAAACGTAAATAACCAAAACGTAATAAATCCTACTGAGTAGAAATGCAAAAGCATTTTGTCGTAAACGAGAGAGGCGTTATGTTGAACAGTCTTGAAGTCCAATCTGGTAGATTGACCTATAAAATTAAACCGTACCGTACGTTAAAATTACTGCTCTCACCAATTCGATACTAAATTACTGAAGTTTTGATTACACCGTGAATCATTAAAATCATAATAAGGACATAATTATCAGAGGTCAAGTTTGAGAATTGAAATGTGATTAACTAGAATTTATAGATCACCTTTCGGTTAAAATGCTTCTTCCTTATGAAGTCTCAAGCAATATCGTCTCGATAAAAGCGACTGTATTGGACAGCCCTACAAAATACGCAATAAGATCGATCACTAAACTTAAACGTCAATACTTAATATTCAATAAAACGTAAGGGTGCGAAATTTATCCAAAATAACTACTGTCCTCACTAGTTCGAGCTCTAGCATAAAATAGTATCTAACTAAACACTCCTTAAACTTAACTTGAACGTGATTTAAACTTGATCTTAAAAAAAAAATCACTTGAATGAAAATAAATTGCATCATCTAGATTCAGGTTGGTTCAGAAAAATTTCATAAAGAATTCTACATAAGGGAGATATTATCTTCCATCCGAGTCAAGAAGTAAGATTGACCTCACAAATGCTAAGAAGCTAAATTGAAATTTATCAAAACTTCTCCCAAATTTTGACAATAATATGGTCAAATAAATTCCCAAAAACAAACCCAATCGTAATTGAATAATAATACAAAAAGATAAAATCCAGCCTACTGTTGAATTATGTCTCTATAACTGGATTGTGGGTATTTTTCTTGAATTCTACAAAAAAAATTGCACAGTACACCCATCAATAGTGAGCTAAATTCGCTAAAAGGAATGAACCTAAAATTTTATACCGCTAAACAATAGAGAGGTGAATTCGGAAATACTAGGTACATTTATATAAGATGGTAAAAATTATAAATGCGTTAAATTCGCATAAATTAATGCATCATCATAAAAAAATATTGCAACACTGCAAAAGGCCCTACAATAAAAAAATTGGAGCAAACTTAATATTTGTCAAAAGTCAGGATTTTAAACTAACGCAAACGCGAATAGTTAATCATAATTAAATTTGGTCTTAAACAAAATCAACGTAACAATTGATAACTTAATATTAAAATCTCGCAAAAAGTTGTTAAATTACGAGATGGATACAGTTTCGAGTCATGTCCAGGACTAGATAAAAACAAAAGTCATAATTAGGTAATCTAAAAAAAAAATTGTCTTAAACAATCTATAATTTCTCAAAAAAAAAAAAATAATAGTTGGCATTCAATAATGCAATTGCACGAAAAATAAAATTCGGCACTAAACGTAAAATACAAAATTCTTATAAACAATTTTGAACTCCACAACAATGGTTCTTGTAATAAAGAAAATTCTGACCGAAATACATATATTCGATACAATCCGTACTAAACGTAAAATCCTCTAAATCACCGTAACCAATGCAATGTGTTCTTCATTGTTAAAATCCCTCTAAGGGTCAAAGACATCATAAAATAGAGCGTTACGTACTCATAACAATAATTAATTTTTGAGAATGTAAAAACTAAAATAAATATAAGTTGTGACTTAAACAACAAATTCAAACTCAAAAATAAATTATATTTAAAATCAAAATCGGTAATTCGCTATTTTGCAAAATAAATTGCAACAAAATTTCTAAATTAAGAGTCGGTATGTAATTTTAACAAACATAAAAATTTTGACATAAAAGAAATTGATAAAGGAAACCTAACATGATCGTTACTAAAGCTGAAAAATAATTCGCGTTATCATCAATAAGTAACAACTAAAGAAGGCCATACACGTACGATATCAAAACTACATGAATCGACATATAAATATAAGAATGGCCACATATGTTCGTGCACCATAATTCCTAAACGTAAGAGTCAAAATTATTAATCAAACCGAGTAAAAACAAACAACCTTTATAACAAAAATCGCCTACGTCGCGTCAGTACAATTACATGGCCCCACGTTGGGCGCCAAAAATCTGTTACAATCTTATACGTCACTACGACACCTGCAACAGATTAAATTGTCCGGTAGCTCGTCGTAGGGCCGCAGGTGATTTAAATTGGTGTCGTAGCGGTAGATGTTAAAATAAAAAAAAAATAATTAGTTGAGCGCCACTGTCATAAGATATTAATAAAATTTGCATCGGATTGACTAAATTAGATGACAGACTAATTTTCATCCGCGACGTAACTTTTGAAAATAACCACACCTTATAAAATTTTGTAAATTGAAATTTCCTTACAGTTGAGACTTTCCTAAAAATATGGTTTGCAAAATGCAAAGAAAACAAAAACGTAAGAACAAAATAACACATATATTAAAGATAATAAAAATAAACAAACACAAAAATAAATATAAACAAATTATATATGTACAGTGTGTTATGAAATTAAATTTTATAATGTGAAGAAAAAGAAATAAAATAAATAAAAATAAATGTTGTTTAAATTCTAATATTTAAAATTAAAAATTAATAATAATAAATTTTGGGCCCAATAGATTTAATTAAAAGATAATAATTCTTAAAAATGAAATTATTAAACTAAATTTAATATTAATAGAACAAAATTTTAAAATTAATACACAAAACAAAACAAAAATCAAAGTAAAACACGCACTGTATTTTCGACGATAAAAATATATTTTTCACTTACTACTTGATGAACTTGAATTTTTCTTTCATCTCTGGAAACTCCAAATTACAAATGATATAAGGTGGTTTTCTTTAAAATCGGTAAAATCGGTAGGCGGTATAATACTTCATTCAAATTAATTAACCATTGTTAAACACATCCCTCAATTTCGGAGGCAATTTTGAATAATACTTCAATTTTTGAACTTCACGAAAGTTTGTATAAATGTTGCATTACATAATTTTTAATTATTTCCCGAATATTGTCGGTAATTTAATAAAATAATATTTGGAAAATTATCTTATAATAATTTTCTTTTCATACGATACTTTAAATAATATGCAAACACTTCCGATAAAAGTTTTTAAATTTTCACAACAGTTTTAACTAACTTTGATTTGCCGATTTATTTTAAATTTGAATTAATTCGAAACACTTGTGTTTTTAAAAGAATTAACTTAATTGAATTTTAATTCCGCATAAAGCGAACGAGTATCTTAAATTTTATTCTCAAAAACTTGAACGAAACTGATAACGAATTTCAGTCTGCAACACACCACAAACATACAAGATGCTTATTTTACAAAAACATCGTTGCAGTTTGGGCGGTTGGAGTCGGATGGATTGACTCACAGCCCTCGACTGTCAGAACTCAACTTCCTTAATTTTTGATAACTACCTGTATATATAAAATTACTTAACCGTTCCCCCACTAAAAATATAAGAAAATTTTGGACATTTTTACAAACATGTAAGATTGTTAGCATAACTCTTAGGCGCTTGACTGTCCATCAAGTAAGAAAAACCATCCACCCCATTAATTTTAATTACTTTCTCCCCTAAACCCAGTGCTACAAAAACTATTAAACTTTGAATATGGTATTGTTTCTGAATTGTTTCCCATAAAACTAATAAAATTTTATTGCAATATATGAAAAAACATTAAAAATACTCGAAATAAAGCAACCTCTTTTCAATTTTTAATTGCTTAACATAAACCCCTTAAGCCAAGATTTTGTTACATATGAATATGAAACAAAATGTCATTGTTCGACACGTGAAAGAAAAACATAATATTCTACAAAGAAGAAAAGATTGTAATGACTAATGATGCATGGAAGGAAAATATAAAATTTATATAATGAAGAATGGACATTACTAACACGAGTAAACAAAACTATTAAAATAATACAAAGAACTTAAGAAATTGAATATTGAAGTTTTAAAATGAATATAAAATTTATACTTTGTAGCAACTCAGTTAATTTTTTACTTATTTATTTAAAAAAACAAAGGAATCTCAAAATACTCTAACAGCTCATCGATTCTTCAGCCATACAACTCAAATAATCAATGAATGTGTAAAAGAAACCGGCACTCCTAAAGAGTTATTGGATGAATATGAACACTTTGGAGAAATGATTAATGATGAAAGGTTTAGATGTTTCCTGTTTTGCACATGCTTAAAATCTGGATATATAGATGATAAAGGTATCATCGCAATCAACGTTGTAGCCGAAACCTTGGAAATAACCGATGAAAGGGCTTTGAAAGATATTGAAGCGAAATGTAAATACCCAAAATCTGAGGATAAATGTAATGCATCGCAAGAAACTATTTTATGTGTAATTGATGTTTTAACTATTTATAAATATTGATTATCGCTAATGTTTAAAAATATCTGGTTGTAATTGTTATACTTAAATAAAGGGTTTAATTAAAATTACGGTTTTGATAATGATACAAAATTGGTGAAGGGAAAGGTCTTGCAAAAATTTAAGGTTTGAAACACTTTAAGGAATGGAAAGTTGTAAAACTATTTTTCCATGATTTATTTGGATGTCTTGAAAAATACTAATCTCAGTTTTAATTTGAAGATTTAATTTTCAAAAACCACTACTCGCAATTAATAAATTGAATTATTTAAAAAAATATACTGGGTCAGATTCTCACCTCAATTTCTCCCCAAAATTTCAATACTCTATTCACAGGTTCTAGTGGTAAATTTGCGACTCAAAATTGAAATTGAAAAAAAATAGCATCGGTTAACCTTTTCGGCCCTGATTTTAAATATTGAACATAAAAATTATTTTGTTGCAAATTATTGATAGGAAGAGCTCTACAACAACTCTAAAACCAAATTTGATCTGGTTTACTCTATAACAAAAATTAAGAAATTTAAAAAAGAGCTATTTGTCCAAAACCTCATACATCTTTGGTTCCAATAATGGATTAACAAGATTCTCACAACTTCGGAAAATTATAAAATTGTGAATATATTATATTTTATTTAATACATAACATAAAAATTATACAAGCCAAAAGTAATTAAAGTTAAGTACAAATGCATAAATGTTATTCTTCCATTTCTTCTTTTTTTTCAACAACAACAACAACTACGTTCATGGGACTTAATCATCCTACAAGTGTGGACAGCAGGTTTAACATCTTCTACCATGTTTGTCTTGCATAAATCTTCAAGTGATTCCATATCTGATGGAGCTGGATGTATATTAAATTTAAAAATACACAATATGTTGAAACTAAATGATGATCCCGTGCAAAATATCAAAACGATACAGATCACTACTAAAGCAAATACGAGAAGTATTGGCAATAGTATAACATTTACTCCCCAAGGTAAATGTACCAATATTCCCGATGTGAAAGAGCCAAGTGCTTCGCCCAATTTTAGCGCTGGAGTGTAAATCACAATTCCAAATTGATGTGATAACACTACTAACGGTGAAATAGAAAATTTTCTTTCATTTAGAGCACCGTAGTACTCTTTACAATCATCCGATGCACCGAAGAAAGATCCAAGATAATATTGGAAGATATTTCCGCCATTACAATCAGGTGGTACATTACCAAATTTCTGTAATGTTACTACGTTTTCAATTTCGGCCTTCTGTAATAAAGCCAACCACTGGAAGGCAAAATCGATAAGCCATCCAAAAAATATTAACAATTTAAATACATACAAAATTGTTAATTTTGCTTTCATCAACTTGTAGCTCACGAAAAACACAATAATGCAAGACATGCATATGAGGGTGTTGATGTTCCAATATGTAACATACATGTAAGTTTTGAAACCCAATAATTTATTATCCATACGATCGTCACGAAGTGAGAAATTAGTGTTGCTTACAATTTCGTCTACTTTGTACAAGTTATTAACGTCTGCATTTTTATCAGGGTTAGCGTAATCTTTCATAATGGATAAACTTTCAATGGACATGTCGACT
Organism: Rhagonycha fulva; assembly: GCA_905340355.1. Classification (NCBI taxonomy): domain Eukaryota; kingdom Metazoa; phylum Arthropoda; class Insecta; order Coleoptera; family Cantharidae; genus Rhagonycha; species Rhagonycha fulva. Next base: position 47,722,273 of record HG996556.1, read on the forward strand.
GAGAATTTTCCTTTATAACTGCCAGTATTTTTATTGTTATCGGCGTTTCTTGCTGCAGTTTTCAAAAACATATTTAACATACGTTGGGAGTATGCTTTACAAGTAACTAACATTTTACGTGCTTCGGCACAGGAATTTTCATTTTGTAAATCTAAAAATTTTTCCTGAGTTTTTCTCGTTGAAGGCTCTTGGTGGGAGTACCTGTCGAAGGAATTCTTCCATTTTTGACCACAGCATAGAGGTGCAATTGCACATATCATTAGGATCACACAGTAGAACAGCTTCATCTTGGATTAGAAATGTTTTGTTTTAATTTTATTTGTAATTACTAAATTCAAAGTTTCCTTATATAATGAAAATGAATTAAATTTATTTTGTTTAATTACCAATTTAAAAAAAAATACGGATTTTGTCGAGGATAGCTAAACCCATAGGAAGATGACCTCCTTATTCGAGTAGGTACCCATTGAAGACATCTACAATTTGTCCAATTTTTAATATGTAATATTCACTTTTAAATTTCTTAGTATTGATTCTTTTCCAGGTAACTTCCGCTCTAATCTAGTAATTACTAAGCGGATTAAAAAGTGTCCAGCTTCTAGAAAGTCTTCTTATTATCGTGTTCTTACCATCCTGTACAGCTAATAACCTACTTTGCAAAATTTATTATACTCAAGTTTGATTTGACTTCAGAAGGTCGTAGTTCGACTTTTTAGTGGGCATTTACACACTGGCGCTGTGGTGAAAAGGGAGGTAGTGCAATGAACTTGATTAGTGACTGCTTCCTCTACGATTCCATCACCATCTAACATGGATATGAGATACAATAGACCTAGAGCTTCACTAAGAAGTAGTTAAAAACCACATCTATTAAACAATAATAAGAATAATAATCCCAATGAGAAATTTTTGGATAATTGTTACATTGAAAACATTACACAGGGTGGAGCGGTGAAAAGGTACGAATTTTAAAAGATCATCGCGATTGAACGGAATATCGAAGCGGGGCGCTGGTGATAAGGATTAGTAGCTTGATTAATAGAAAATCAGTCACGCTGGAGCGCTAGGTAAGCAGCGTGCATTTTGTGTAAAACATTTTTACAAAAATAGCAATTCATGCAATGTCGTTTGACGTTTATTTCGCTTTAATTGTTTTCTCCATTTTTGTCAACCTAGGACGTCCCGTTGGCTTTTGATTTACTTTTAGATTCATAGCCTCAAACTTTCTAACCCAAGGCCAAATGCCACTTTTGCTGGGACATTGATTTAAGTCATGTAATCCACCTTCAACATAATCACATGCATAAGATGAACAACAATGCACGAATCGCTATTTTTGTAATAATGTTTCATACAAAATTCACCCTGCTCACCAGTAAAGCGTTCCATCGTGACCAAAATAAATGTTAAGACTGAATTTCTATTAACCAAACTACTAATCTCCACCACTCCACATCTCGTTTGATCGCAATTATGTTGTAAAATTCGTACGTCTTTATAGCCCACCCTGTATTTGTTTTATATTAAGTATATAGCACAGGGTGGTCTAAAAGTCAATAAATACCCAAAGTTGTTTTTAATGAATCAAAAATATCTTGGAAAATTAAAGACCCTGCAAAATAAAGCAGGTCTTCTTTATATTGATCATTTTTCTAAATTTGTTATAATAGGTACATGAATAGATTAGTAAAGTTGACTTCAGTAAAGCTAGCGTTACTGTAAGCTAGCGTAAACTCTTACGTTAATTGTTTTTGTAAATCAATAAAAAAGAAACAATATAGCATTCTGATTCAAAATAAACTTTCCGTAAGACTCGTGAATAAATTCCTTGAAATGTTATGTTACCTAAGTTGAGATTTTCACATTAGATACCTAATGCAAGAAATTTTGTTTACAACAATTTTAATAATGCAGGTTTTTTAATTTCTTTGAATATACAATCTGTTCAGGAAAAACAATCAGTGGTCTCCAAATTTTATGTTACTACACCCCCTTTTTAAAAAAATTTCTTTTTAATGCCTCCCTCCAATTGTTTTAGAAAATAATAAGAACGTTTTTAAAAGAAGGTCACAGCCATGGTTAGCTCAGTGAGACGCAAAACAAAAGTTTCTATTCCATGGAAGGGATTTACAATGTGAAAAGCAATCACACTACAACAACATGAATCTCAAGAGATTGACTACTTTTTTAATCCGATTAGTAATTACTAATTACTTAAATTATAGTGGGAGTTAGTTGATAAAAAATTGCAAGTGAGAAACCTGAAAGTTTGTTGCTATATTACATTTTAAAAATTGGACAAATTGTAGCTGCCTACAATGGGTGCTCCAATATCTCGCTGCGCTCGATCGCTTTCGTGATTATGGGTGATCAAATTTTCTCTCGATAAATTGTTGATCACGTCTTGATTGAAATTAAAAATTATCCGGATAAAATCAAAACAAAGCACTGCAAGATAAGAAGGTTGTAATGTATTTTTTTCATTATTTGTTTAGATGACTAATCGCAGATTTTAATAGGGCTGTAATTTACACCGCCCAAACAAACAAATTAGCACGAGATTAATAAATTCTGTTCCGAAATTATTTCCAAAAAAATTGATAATCTTAATAAGGTATACAGTGGTTACAAAGTGGATATTAAAATCCAGCAAAGATTTTATAATAATTTATTTTAAAATTTAGTAGTGGTACCAAGGTGAACACAACCATTAGGTATGTAGTAAATCAAAGTCGTTTCTCGTGAAGTTTGATCTCTTATTCACGTCCGTATCGTGGCTCGTTGGTTCTAAATGAAAATAATTGATTCTATAACAAAATGACAATGAATTTGGTTTCACAACTTTTGAGTTTTGGAAATCCTGTGTTTCGAGGATATTTGACGCATTCGGCAATTTTGGTATTGAAAACGATGCTGATGGCCCCTTTAACCACGCGACAACGATTTACTCACCGAGTAAGTTAAATTTATAGATTATTTACTAAATAGTATTATGTAATAACTTAATTTTATAGAAAAACATCATTTCAAGCTCTATTTAGTACAAAGTTGCTAAACAAATATTAAATAAATAACTAAATCAAAAGTTAACTTCTTTACTTCATCTGATGCTTCTCCAAGAGATGACACTATTAATTTTTTTTTAATTTTAGGTCTACCGTACCACTGAAGATGTTAAATATGTTACATATTTTGGTAAAGGCACGGTAGGCAGAAACGAAGACGTTGAACGTGTTCGTAGGTAAATGCCCAAAATGCAAGATTTTAGTCACGAGATTCAAATTTAAATGATATAATTTCAGAGCTCATCAAAATGATTTGGAGAACATTCCAATTTTCTTCATGGCTGCTTTAGCCTACCTACTAACAAATCCAAATCCAGCTTTGGCTTTAAATCTCTTCAGAATATTTACAATCTGCCGATGTGTACATACATTTGTATATGCCATATATGTCATTCCTCAACCTGCTAGAGGATTAGCATGGGCTGGAGCTTACGCTGTTACGGGTTACATGGCAGTAGCAACAATTTTACATTTTTATACTTTTTAATCTGTACTACCGTTTATTTTCGTTTTTATCAACAACAAAACGTAATAAAAAACCCTTAAAACAATATGAATAATAATTTTTGTTTTAAAGAATATGAAGTTTTGGGAAGAAAAAATTTGTTAGATTCTGTTGGCGCAATGTTTTTTAAATTTAGACTTCTGTTGTTAAGAGGTCATTTTAACACTTTAATTATCTTATAAGGCGCTTGTGTCAATTTTTTGAGTTTGAATAGCCAACATTTCCGAAAATTTTCAAGTTTGAATTTTAAATTTGTAAAAGTTAGGGATTTTTAAAAGTGTGGATTGGCAACAGGAGTTGCGGAGTGATAATTTTGGAAAGTTTGGCAGAAGAGCCGGAAATAAGATTATCTTTAGGGTGACGTCAAGAGAGACGGACGTCCATTTTTCGGTTTTTCGAAGCGTTTATCTCAAGTGTTCAGTTTGGATCAACTTTTAATCAACAATTTTTATATCAATTATATGGTAATTAGATGACAACGTGGATTTACGATTGAAGTAAAATTTGTGTCGATCTTCAAAGAAGATAAAGGTACCCAACGTTATTTTTTTCTTATTTTATAAAATTGAGTTCCGTAAAGTGTTTAAGACCAGCAGGCTTATTTTTTTATTAATAGTATCTGGTTATAGGCACATTTATTGGATTGTTAGCTTTGAATTGTAGTTCATCGGTTCAAACCAAATAATCGAACCGTTATATGATTTTTTTTAAATTTTTCTGCGCAATGATTTTTCGTTTTCTGTAAAAATTAAAGACAAAGTTGGAGACGTTCATCTTTTTAATTATTTTTTTTTATAATAGCAATAGAAGAGTACAATATATTCAAAAAAAATTTTCACTCGCAGCATATGGTTAATGCGTTTTTGGGACATCTAGAAAGGAACATCACTGATGAACGTACCTATAGAGGAAAATTATCCATTAACTTACTGATGGAAGATTTTAATGTTATGAAGGAATGCGCTAGCTCTGAAAAAAATGTAAATGTTAATATGCTTCCACGAGTAGATGAAATCGTAATCAAATTGAGTGATCGCATGGAAAACTAACAATTGAATTCACGAGATTACTTGTACGTTATACGTTTTGGAATTCAAGTACTCTTATATGTCTGTTTTGCTGTTTTATGCTTTTCCTGGGTTGCAAATTTATCAGAGCAAATTTAAGATTTTTTTATGTTTTTAAACTTTTTATCTTTGTTGCATGGATAACAGATTTTGCCCAACAATGGATAACTTTATTACAAAGAGCGGAAATTAAATCAATGATGGTACTGGAAAAATTTGGGAATATAACACCTGATTGTAATAGAAGAAATTTATCTCTGTGGAAATATTTTAAGTCGCTTTTCCGATCATCGGATGATTGCAAGGCGTACTACACTGCTCTACTTGAAACACCGTATCTTTCGATATCCACATTAGTTGTGCTATCTCATCAAATGGGAATTATCGTCGGAATTACCAAAAATCGGCTAAGCAATTGGAAGTTTCACTTCCGGAATATTGGCACATTTACCTTGAGGAGTAAATGTTGTTCTATTGCCACTTCTTCTAGTATTTACTTTAGTAGTTCTATGCATAATTTTAATATTTTGCACATGAACTGCAGTAAATATTGGTATATTGGGAATGAATTTAAATTTTTAGGCAGTTGCTCCAAATATGAAATCACTGCTGAACATACGCAAAAAATAGTCAACTGTGAAAAATCTGGTTGTTGCTGTAGTAGAAAAAGCTTGAAAGCTTAATTTTATGTATTGGTTGTTTGTACAATTTTGATTTTGAGAGTTGAATAAAATATGAATTTTTTAAACAATATACATATTTTGGTTTTTATAATTCTCGATTGTTTTGGATCGAATAGTTACAATTGGTGGAAATCTCGTTAATCTGTGAATGCAAGTCACTGATTTGTTTTTTTGCTACTGTTCTACAGAACTACAGGTTACAGAACGTAATATTTTATATATCCTAACTTATTGATGGATGAAGAAGCTACCGATCAGTAAAAGTTCCATCAAAATTAATTCAGTATTTCACGCTCTAGAGAGGCTTCAAGCAAATAAGTTGAGTAAAATTTATCTGGTCAACAATACAATAATAAATTGTCGTAAATAAAGTATAAAATTAAATGGTAAGGATATCAACTTGGAAAGAAGGGGGATCCTTCAAATATTGAATGAATGAGATGACCTCAAAACAATCGTAAAAAAATTTATTTTCTGATGAAAACGATTAACTGAATATTTCATGCAATATTTTAAAAATCAAACACTGCATGATACGAAAGTTTAATCTATATTTTCTATTATTTGTTTAAATGACTTGAAAAATACTAATCTCAGATTTTAATCGAACGGTAATTTACACCGCCAAAAAAAATTTCAAATTAGCACGAGATTAATAAATTATGTTTCGAAATTATTTCCAAAAAAATTGATAATCTGATTAATAAATTATTTAATCTCTATAACCAGCAGTTACAAAGTGGATATTAAAATCCAGCCAATATTTTATAATAATTTATTTAAGAATTTAGTAGTGGTACCAAGGTGAACACAATCGTTAGTAAATCAAATTCGTTTCTCGTCAAGTGAGATCCCGTATTCACAACCGTATCGCGACTCGTTGGTTCTAAAAGAAAATAATTGGTTTTATAACAAAATGGCAATGAATTTGGTTTCACAACTTTTGAGTTTTGAAAATCCTGTGTTTCGAGGATATTTGACGCATTCGGCAATTTTGGTATTGAAAATGATGCTGATGTCTCCTTTAACGGGTCGACAACGACTTACTCACCACGTAAGTTAAATTTATAGATTATTTACTAAATAGTATTATGTAATAATAATAACTTAATTTTATAGAAAAATATAATTTCAAGCTCCATCTAGTATAAATTTACTAAACAAATTTTAAATAAATAACTAAATCTAAAGTTAACTTTACTTCGTAATGACGCTTTCCCAAGAGATGACACTATTAATTTTTTTTTTAATTTTAGGTCTACCCTACCACTGAAGATGTTCAATATCTTAAATCTTTTGGAAAAGGCACTGTAGGCAGAAACGAAGACGTTGAACGTGTTCGTAGGTAAATGCCCAAAATTCAGGATTTTGGTCACGAGATTCAAATTTAAATGATATAATTTCAGAGCTCATCGAAATGATTTGGAGAACATTCCAATTTTCTTTATGGCTGCTTTAGCCTACCTACTAACAAACCCAAATCCATCTTTGGCTTTAAATCTCTTCAGAATATTTACAATCTGCCGATGTGTACATACATTTGTATATGCCATATATGTCATTCCTCAACCTGCTAGAGGATTAGCATGGGCTGGAGCCTACGCTGTTACGGGTTACATGGCAGTAGCAACAATTTTACATTTTTATACTTTTTAATCTGTACTACCGTTTATTTTCGTTTTGGTTAAAAACAAAACGTAATAAAAAATTACTAGGTACCTACTAAATTATTACTATAAAAAATTACATCCTAAAATGTGGCAAACTTCGCAGAGTAGGAGCGGCCTAGGGGGATATTTTTAGTAAATAAAATAATGGTTACTAAGGTTACTTTAGGGTGGATCCGAGATTTTCAAGAGAACCAAGCCAACTGACATCTACAATATTAATAAATACGGAAAGAAATTAAAAAATATAACCTCCATTACAGACTAATTACAAATTTACTTCAACATTGCACACATTGCAGTATACAATGTTAACACTGTACAAGTTACGCCGTACAAAATCAGTTAAAGCAACCAAATATCGAACTTTGAACATATCGACTGTGCAATTCTAGCTTGGGACAAGAATATCTGTGCAATGTCACGCTTTTCAAACTCAGACAATAACTTCATTAGTGATGACGTCAAAACGCCTAGATATAGGCCAACCAAATTACACAAAATGGAATCAGTGTATATAAGCATATGAATATGACCATTAACACTAATTCAATTTTATTAGGTATGGGCGGCCTATATCTAAGCGTTCACTTTAATGACGTCACTCTAATGGAATTGATTTTCTTAAAAAATAACGCTCGCCATGTTTATCGCTAACTAAGCGTTATATTCTAAAAAAAACTTTAAATAAAAACGTAAAAAAAGGATTTATGAGTAGTTTAACCATTTTGAAGACATTTGTGCTCAAAAATAGTAGTTTATATCACGAGGGCGTAAGGGGTTGTTTTTCGTCACGAGACGTAGTTTATGACACGAGCCGCAAGGCGGCGAGGGGATTAATAGTCGAGAGATGGAAAAACCCTGGAACCCGAGTATTATGAACAGCTTTTCGTGAATTTGGGAATAATATCCGACAAAACTCACGATTTTTTTGCAATAATTGCATAAATTTTATAAATTATAACACGTTTTATTTAACATCGTGGTAGTGTAAAACCAACTTCTACTTGTAACCATGGTGTTTTTCTTGGCACCAGTTGGTACCCTAGAGGGCGACCATGTTGGAGCGCCATGTTCATTTTGATTTCTGCTCTCGTGAAGTTTGCACGTTTGTGTATTGTGTCGTGTGTTTTAAATTAAAAATGCCTAAAAACCAAAAAATAATCGTTAAATAATCAATAAATACGACATTGTGGTCGCATCTATCGATGTTCATGGACACGTTGCAAAATCGATGGATCACGTGGTAGGTACTATCGAACTCAGGAAAAAGCGGTATTTATGGGGCGAATTTATACATTATTTTCTATTTCAGGCTACAAAGCCACGATAGTCGATCTACGTGTTCTAGTCTCCCCTACAGGATTTTTTATGGGCCGATAGGCGCATATTTTGAAGATCAAAAATGAAAACGACGAAAATCACGTTCGCCGAAGACAACCGCAAAACGTTGTAGATACGCAAGACAGGCAAGTTTTTCACAATTGTGTGGTTAAGATTAAATATGTCAATAAATGATTTTTGAAAATTTTTGTTTTTTTGAAATTTTTTGGAATTTTTTTACTCCCGGGAGAAAAATAAAGTGTGACGAAAAGAGCTTCTTTACTCCCGAAAAACCGGGTGTAAAGTAGTCACTTTACACCCAAAATCACGAAAAATTATTTTTGTATGACTAATCTCAAGCAGGTATTGTGCATAAAACATAACATAATGAATGAATGAACATAGTGAATACATAAAACAAAACACTGCATATCTATGTTTTGAGACGTGATATTTAAATAAAAAATTTGTTTATCTAAATATACTAAGTATATCTGAATAGGTTATGTAATCTCTATAACCAGCAGTTACAAAGTGAGATCAAGATCAAGTAAAATCCTTTATTCACATCCGTATCGTGACTCGTTGGTTCTAAAAGAAATAATTGATTTTATAACAAAATGGCATTGAATTTGGTTTCACAACTTTTGAGTTTTGAAAATCCTGTGTTTCGAGGATACTTGACACATTCGGCAATTTTGGTATTGAAAATGATGCTGATGGTTCCTTTAACCGGGCGACAACGATTTACTCACCATGTAAGTTAAATTTAAAGATTATTTACTAAATAGTACCTATTATCAGTGGCGGATTTAGTACTTATGAGGCCCCAGGCGCAATTTAATTTTGAGGCCCCCTTTCCAAATTTTTGCACTACTCATTTACTACATTTTACAGTAATGGTTTTCAACTTCCGGCACACAGAGGAGGGCTGTTAGCGCCGCAGGCGATTTTTTTGAAAATACTACTTAATTTATATGGGAATATTTCACCAGAGATCTTGTTTTAATACCCAAACTACATTATGAAACTTTTACCCAAGTTTTTTTTTTTTTTTTTTTTATTGAACTCCACGATACAGCAATCTATCACATGATAATAAGCTTCTATTATGAAAGAATGAAATAACATGTATGAAGTGCTCCACTGAACACTGCATATTCCAAATTAACTCATAGAGTTATGCATGTACAATATGAATGTCGCACTGAATCACGATTATGAGAGGTTATTTCAACAGAATCTGTCCATGAGATCAGAGGGTGTAAACCTTCTAAGTCTGCGCACTTCATCACTGGAAACTACTAGATTATTGGCAAGCACATTAGGGTGCACTGTAAGTCTTTCGCGATAACTCACGCTAAACTTCTTGATTTCTTCTCTAACCGAAGCAATTGGTATGTCACGATGTATTACCTTGTTAGGTATGTACCACGGCGCATCAACTATCGTTCGTATCACCTTATTTTGGAAACGTTGGAGAATTTCCAGATTGGATTCAGCTGCCGAGCCCCAAAGTTGGATACCATATGCCCAGATCGGCTTTATAATTGCCTTGTATAGTAATAGCTTGTTTTCGAGAGAAAGTTGTGATTTTCGACCAATGATCCAGTACATTTGGCTGAATTTAATTCCAAGTTGTTTACGTTTACTAAATATGTGTTTGCGCCAGGTAAGTCTTCTGTCAAGATAAATGCCGAGGTACTTAGCTTCCGTCGCTTGTGGTATTATGCGATTATTTAGTTTCACAGGGTGACAAGTATCTCTCCTCATGGTAAAGGTTACATGCACCGATTTAGCTTCATTAGCCTTAATACGCCATTTTTCTAGCCATTTATGTATCATATCCAAGTTTGTTTGTAAGTTTCTAGATGCTATTACCGGATCTTCATGGGATGATAATATCGCAGTATCATCTGCAAATGTGGCTACTGTATTTGTGCTTAGTGTTGGTAGGTCGGATGTATATAGTAGGTATAAAATGGGACCTAGGATGCTTCCTTGTGGGACTCCAGCCTGTATAGGATAAAGATCAGTCAATGCAGATTCATGTTTAACAAAGAAATATCTATCACTTAGATAGGATTTGAGAATTTGATAGAGGTGGTGTGGAAGATTCTTCTTCAGTTTGTAACATAATCCAATGTGCCACACCCTGTCGAAAGCCTGGCTGATGTCAAGAAAAGCCACTGAGCAATATCGCTTTGTTTCAAAACCTCTGTTGATTTTTCTGACTAATCTGTGCACTTGTTCTATGGTTCCGTGGTTGTGTCGGAATCCGAACTGATGGTTAGGAATCAATTTTCTTTCTTCTATTATAGGTCGCAGTCTTTTTAGTAATAATTTTTCAAGAACTTTAGCTAGCACAGGAAGCAAGCTTATTGGCCTATATGATTTGACGTCTTCGGCTTTTTTACCAGGTTTAAGAATCATGACTATTTGTGCGACTTTCCATTGGTTAGGAAAGTAATTGATTCGAATAACAGCATTAAATATTTGAGTGATAGCTTTGACGCACTTGCTGCTTACCTCCCGTAAGATTTTACCAGTGATAAGATCGAAACCTGGTGCTTTTTTTGGATTTATTTCATTGTTAATAATTCTTGAAACTTCACCTTTTTTGAACTTCTTAATTGGTAAGTCCATTTGGAATGGAGCCTCCAAGTATTCTTGTACTTTGTTATTGTTTTCTATATTACACGAAGGATTTGGCTGGAAAGTATTAGCTAAATGTTTTGCAAAGGTGTTTGCCTTTTCTCCATCGTTTCTTGCCCATCTGTTGTTTTCATCCTTTATAGGGGGAATATGTTGTTGTGGCCTTTTAATTTTTTTGGTGGCCTTCCACAGGGAATACTCTGTCGCTTCCGTTGCACTGAGATTTTTCAAGTAATTCTGGATACCCTGGTTTTTACTTTCCATTATCATTTTTTTCAGCTCGCTGCTGGCTTTGTTTAATTTAGTTTTATCCTCGGGGTATCTTGTTTGTTGCCATTTCTTACGTAATATCCGTTTTTCAGCTATTTTCTGCCTTATTGGATATGGTGTTTCTTCTTTAATATATTTATTGTAGGCATCAGGGGTAGCATTCCATGCAGCCTGTTGTATATTGTTTGTTATTATGTTAACTGCTTCGTTTAAATCATTTTCAGTTTTTAGGGGGATGTCTAGCATGATTAATTTGTCGAGTTCTTCTCTAAATAAATTCCATTTTGTTTTTTTGCTGGTAAGTGATGGTTATTTTTCTTTGTGTACTATTTTATGAAAAATACTAACAATTATGGGCGAATGATCGGAGGAGAGGTCCAAGCAAGATTCTGCTTTGACTCTTTTAATGTCGATACCTTTTACAACACAAAAGTCGATTACATCAGGTAGCTTATTCATATCAGTTGGCCAGTAGGTTGGTTCTCCGGTTGTGATGCATACCATGTTATTTGAACTCATAGCGTTAGCCAATTCTCTGCCCTTTGATGTTGTGAGTCTGGATCCCCATGCACGATTCTTGGCATTGTAATCACCACCAGCCATGAATCGGTTTCCCAGGGTGTTAAAGAATGTTTCAAAGTCGATTTTTTTGTTGTTGTATTTCGGTGGGCAATAGATAGCTGAGATAAGGAATTCTCCCAATTGGTCTTCCAATACCACAGTAGTGGCCTGTAGCCATTCCTTTTCGTATTTATTAGCTTCGTGATGCTTGATACTGTCGCGTATGATTACCGCTGTACCACCGTGAGCTTTGCCTTCTGTGGGATGTTTTGTATAGTATACTTTATATTGAGGTATTTTAATATAATGTTTGTCAGTTAGGTGCGCTTCCGATATCAGCATTATGTCTATATCTTGATTTGTTAAAAATGTTTTTACCTCTTGTAAGTGTTGATTAAGTCCATTGGCGTTCCAGATAACAATTTTATATTTTTGGTGTTCTACCATTGCCAGTATTGACAAGCGTGGTTAGTAGATTTAGCATTGTGCTCATATTTCTGGCATTTTTTTTATTTTGTTCGATAAGTTCTCTTATCAAGTTTTTTAGCTCATGGATATCGTTTGTTGACTGTTCATTAGTATTGTTGGAAGATTGGTTTCTTTGCTGGTTTACAGGCCACAGTGGTGTTGCATTATTTGAGACTTGCGCGTATGTTAAACCGGCTTGAGAAGGGAGTGTTGGGAAAGCTTGATTGTAATTGTTTGGCCATTGGTAAGGTCTCATGTTTGGACTTGTTTGTTGGTCTGCCATCATATTTTGATGCGAGGTTGGTTGTTTACTTCTAAGAGTTGGATATAATTTTTGTTGAAGTTGTTTATGGATGTCGCACCCTTGATAGTTTGCCGGGTGGTTACCACCGCAGTTTACACATTTGACATTTTTGTCACGTACTTTTCGTTCACAATCATTAGTGCGATGGCTTCCCGCACATTTTACGCATTTTTCTGGTCTTCTGCAGAAGTTTTTCGTATGTCCAAAACTTTGGCATCTTGTGCATTGAGGTATAACTCGTTTTGCGCGTGGTGGCTCAAATGACACTGTATTTTCATTTATCAGTTTTATTTCATAGATATTTTTGTTGTTCTCCTTAGTTACAAGATCCACATAATGCATTGGTAGTGGTATCTTAGTTATTCGGTGGCGGATGTTCCAAACATTAGTGGCTTCATGGCTAAGTTTATTTAGTTCTGCTATTATATCTTCGGATTTTACGGAATAGTGCATTCCTTTCAATACCACTCGGAATGTTTTGTCCTCTTTTAGCTTATATGTATGGTACTGTGTTTTGTTTTCATCCAACATCTCGATTACAGGCTTAAAGTTTGTTAAATCAGTCAACTGGATCTTCACTTGCTCATTTCCGATTACTTTCAGTGTGTATTTCTCTGCTGCTATTTTTCTAATTTTTTCATGCAATTGTGCAATATACTCTACACCGTAGATTGTTATTGGTGGCGGTTTTGGTGCCCGTTCTTCTACCTTCTTAGCATTCTCTTGTTTACCATTTTGTTCCGATTCATCTTGTAAGTTTTCAAATCTATTTTGCGTTTCCACTGGCTTTGATAACCAGTAGTTGGTTAGTTTACCCAAGTCCATCAAATTTTCACTTATTTAACTAGAAATGTCTGATGAACACTTGAAAGTTGTTTTTTTAAGTATTTTATCAAATTAACATTGATAATTCTTGTACCAATAAGTTTCAATTTTTATAATTAATACAACCTAAACATCGGCAAACCTTAAAATATGTCCAAGCAGTTGTTATTTTATATTGCTTAATTTTCAATGTATTTCCTGATGTCTCGCATTTTTAATAATTAAATAAAATAATTTTTTTATTTTGAGAGCTGAATTTTGAGGCCCCTTGGATTTCGGAGGCCAGAAGCGCGCGCTTTCTGCGCCTAATGGGAAATCCGCCAGTGCCTATTATGGAATAACTTATAAGTTTTATAGTTTTATAGAAAAACTAGGTGACCCGGCAAACGTTGTTTTGCCCCCGTGTCAACTCCCGGTCAATAAAAAAAAAATTGGGGTGGACCACCCTTAACATTTAGGGGTATGAAAAATAGATGTTAGCCGATTCTCAGACCTACCCGATAAGCACACAAAATTTTATTAAAATCTGTTGAGCCGTTTCGGAGGAGTTTGGGAACAAACACCGCGACGAGAATTTTATATATTAGATATAATTTCAAGCTTCATCTAGTACAAATTTGCTAAAAAAATTTAAATAAATAACTAAATCCAAAGTTAACTTTTTGACTTCTTAATGAATGCTTCTCTAAGAATGACACTATTAATTTGTTTTTTTGGATTTTAGGTTTACCCTAACCCTGAAGATGTTAAATATCTTAAATCTTTTGGAAAAGGCACGGTAGGCAGAAACGAAGAAGTTGAACGTGTTCGTAGGTAAATGCCCAAAATGCAGGGTTTTTGGCCACGAGATTCAAATTTAAATGATATAATTTCAGAGCTCATCGAAATGATTTGGAGAACATCCCAATTTTCTTCATGGCTGCTTTAGCCTACCTACTAACAAACCCAAATCCAGCTTTGGCTTTAAATCTCTTCAGAATATTTACAATTTGCAGATGTGCACATACATTTGTATATGTCGTATATGTAATTCCTCAACCTGCAAGAGGAATAGTATGGGCTGGAGCCTACGCTGTTACGGGCTACATGGCATTAGCTACAATTTTACATTTTTGTACTTTTTAATCTGTAGATACTACCGTTTATTTTCATTTTAATTAAAAATAAAACATAATAAAAAATTGCTTTTATCCGAGTTTGTGATGTTTACTTATCGCTAAATACTTGAAAATTTGTTTTATGTAATCGAGCGATCAGTTGCATTAGAAAATCAAAGCTTATGTGATTAGACTACAACTTACTGTTAAAGTCAAAATCGCAATAATGCAACTAGGTTTTTCTGATCCCTAACAGGCGCTCGTAGCGTTTACTTTACATGCATTTTAAAGGAATTCATCTACATGAATATTATTTAACTATTTCCTTGTCACCCAAAGGAAAAAGAAGTCTATATTAAACTGTTGGCAGTACCAGTAGATTAGAAAATCGTTTTAATTAATGCATGTCCAATTCCCGACAGACTGTTATACGTACAAAAAAAGGGCAATGAGTTTTTATAAAATTAAACCAACAAAATACTAAACGATAACAATTTAATAACAAAACTTTAATTCCAGACAAGAGTATATTCATAAATATCTACAATTTTAAAAACTTCAACAGAAAGAACTAGTAATTGTCAACGGGCCAAAGGTCATCTGGTTCAACTCCAAAATCAATACCAGTAACGATGAAAAGTAATAGAAAGCTTTATCGCAATTTTTAAAATTATTACTCGAAAAAACTTACCATAGTTGCTGAAAGCTTTCTGGATTGCACAAATAAAAAAATGAAAACATAATGGTAAATATATTTTGAAATATTTTAATTTACAACAAAAATTTTATAGATGCTATTGAAAGTATTTTATTTTTCAGTATTATGAAATTGTTTAATTCGCAACAATGTCTACAATTTTAAAAAATTGATAATGCTTTTGATTTGAGTATAAGAGTAAAATATTTTCAAGTTACAGTTTGAGTTGTAAAATTGGAAACCTAAAACATTTTTTTACAGGTTTTGTATGTATTTGAATTACTTAATTAAAATTAAAAGAAAAGTTTAAATACAACTTACTATAAATTACAATCACAGTCAAAATTTATATTGTCTAAGACTAATAAAACATAATATCCTAAAGGGTTTAAGAAAAAAATATGAAATAAATTAATGTACATAATTCACATTTCCAACCTATTTTTTTTTAATTTAAAGTTGTATGATTTAACCAATCTTTTACTCGATTACTATTGGAATCATCTAAAATTAGTACGTAGCAGTTTTTCTTTTTATTAGTTTCACTCCAACTGAAACAAACAATTTTGTAAAAATCGATTATTCAAATTTTAATAATATACAGTGCAACCTCTATAATTCAAATCGGCTATTAAAATTCACAGATTAGTGAGTCAGTGCTCCGACCGTCTTAAATTCGGATTTAGAGAGTGCACTGACCGAAAGTCTACTAGTTTGGTTAATATTCTAAACTTTTATTCAATAAAAAAATTTAAAAATTATCCATTAATTACTTTACTGTAATAGCTCATCTAGCTTACCCAAAATTGCTAATCACGCAGCATGCAAGAGAAACGACCATTACAAGTTTCTACTTTAATACTATCGAAAAAAATTAAACAAATAAATCATGGCAAAAATATTTGATGCACTAGAATAAAGGAAAAATCAGTCTTACGTATTCAGCACCAAGTTATTGTTTAATTTTTTTAAAAACTAATCTAGGTAATCACTGGTCAGAGAAACACATTTGGTGCAGGAATACAAAAGATTAATTAAACATAACAAATTGACTGCACATAATACGCATACACCAAGCAACAAATCAGCTAATACTACCTTCCCAATTCTGAAGCTACTCCAATTGAAGAAAGCAAGAAAAAGAAAATTTTATTAGTACCTAATTTATCTTTGTCGGTGGCGTAACTTGATGGTGCAATCTGGAATAAGTAATTAAGGCAATTCTCCTTCCTTTGGAAAAACAGTCTATATACTAAAAAATCAATAACAGCCATTAGCGTTCCAAATTGGACAACAACCAGGAAAAATATGGATAGAATGTTAAAGCGGCCAGAATAATTTAGTGTATCAATGACGAATGAGTGAGCTATAAGAGACGATATCGATTTTTAGGATTCGCAAAAAAATTAGGGAAACTTTCAAAAAGTCTGCATTTTCCCAAATTGCATGAATGAATGATAAATAGGCAGAACTTAGTAGAGAACAGATGGTTCTATGTGCGTGTGGCTGTAGTATTGTTTGCATGCCGTGCACACCTCGAACATCGCCACGCCACCGATTTGGAGTTATCTTCAAACCGAATTTTGAATTATTATTTTGTACCAACCTGACTAAGGAACCCATGCTGCTGTCTGTAGGTGACATTTGAATTAAGGACGTACTTGTGGATATGGGACGTATCTGTAAGAGTCACAAAAATTAACCCGCTTTTTCAATTTATAAAAGTTATACCCTCTCAGTTTGTGTAGCTGCATTGCTTTTAGGAATTTCTTCGGGCGTTATAGTACTGACAACAGTACAAGCAGTCGGGGCGCTTTTCATTTTTTTCTGCAACTGAATCACAGTTTGCTCACGATCTTCCAGTTGATCTTGCAAGAATACGATTTGCCTCCTCAGCTCCGCCAATTCAAATGCAGAACTTCGCTTACTATCCAAAGATTCCGAAGATCCCGTTCTTGAGTTGGATTGATTTTCAAACGGATTTATGTTCTCTGACTAAAATAAAACATTTTTAAGTGCGGGTACAATTAAAGTTCAAATTTTTATACATCATTCAAAACCTTCTTCAGTTTGCTTAACATCAGCTTCATTTGGGTTATGTCTTGCACTACAATACTGTGGTTCGTTTTATCCAAATTTGCCGAATCATCTGAATCGTAACCAAAAGAATCGTTTAGAGTTGGTCTGGATAATTTTCTCACGTTCCGTTGCATCAAGGGATTTGTTAGCGAATTAAGACGGCTATGTTTCGGAGATAAGGAATCTTGAACGGAATTTGGAGTCCCAGCACGAGATATCAATAATCGCGCTGGGTGACTTACCCTAAAAAATTCTCATAAGTTTCTACTACCCCAAAAAATAGCACTTACCTTGCAGAAGCTTGCACGGGAAGACTGCTGCCTAAACATTCGCGCAAAATATCATTAATGTTGTTTTCTTCCACTTTTGAAGACGAACTAACTTCCCTTTGACGTACATTATACGTTTCATTGTCATTCCTATAACAAAGTACAATTAATAAACAAGAAACCAATTCGAATTGTTGGTTACCTTTCCGGCATGTCTTCAGCACAACTACTTTGACTGTGTTCAAAATCTAGCATGAGATCGTCAGATGTTATGCTTTCGCAAGGTGATAAAGTATCCATCGAGTTGGCTCTACTTCCAAAATTTCTTTTTCTTAAAAATAGTGGACTGCCTTCTAGAGCATTTAAAGGTTTCCTCCTAGGTTTCGGTGTGGAATTGATGATGGTTGGAGTGTTTTCCGAATTTTGCTGTAATATGCTAATGGGTTCAGTTGCGTCGTCGAAAACAAGTGCGGGTTGATCAGCAATTTCGTCATCAAAGTAATCCTTACCATCGGAAAGAGACAAAGAGCTGGATGCGTTTGTAGGAGTTCCAGGCGTAGAGGAACTTTTAGTTAATTTCTCGTTTATATCTTTGGATTCAGAAGAACTTGCCACGTTCTTCTTCTTAATATCATTATTATGAGGTGTGTTTTTATCTTCCGACTCGGAATAGCTAAAGATTAAGCTATCAACTGGAGACGTCTCATCTTCTAACAAAGTCACAGTGTTGCTAGCAGCTGCAATTGCCGCAAATTTAGGATCATCGATGTTACTCATAAACATTTTCTTCGTATCATGATTTGTTGGAGTTTGCGAAGAAGAAGATTTAGTTAAAGCCGGCCATATTAAAGTTGTGGGTTTGGTGACGGTTATGGTTTCATCTATTTTATGGGTGGAAATTGAACTTAATGAGTAGCTCATTTCATCCGCCATTGCATCGCCAGCTTGCATCCACTCGTATTCTTCGGGAGTTTGTTCTTTTGGTTTTGGCTTCAAAAAAGATTTTTTTACTTCGCCCTCTCTTGAACCGATTTCTTCGACAGTTGCTTTTGGTAAATGTTTAGGTTTTGAATTTGATTTTGGTGTACGGTCTCGACCAAACCCTTTAACCGTATTTTGAAAAGCACTTGGTAAACTAGGTAATGCAGACATAGGGGCTGCTAGGTCGTCCGAATCGTGAAGATCAAACAGATTTACACTTTCTATTCCTAAGTTGGGTTCTTGGTTGTTAGAGTATTCTTCGCAGGGTGACCGTACTAAAAAGTCGTCGTCGTAACTACCACTCATCCGTCTGTAAGTTTCCTGTTGTGTATTTTTATTGTTGGAATTATTTCTGGAAGTTTCCAAACGTGACTGTATTTTACGTATATTTTTTCTATTATTGTTGGCCATGGTTTTTGCTTCTTTTGGCTCTACAATTCGGCTTGGTAATTGAGGCCTGGCAAGTTGGGTGTACTGTAAGGTGTACTTGCCGATAAAGGACGTTGGAGAATAATCAGTTTTTGAACTACGATTTTCGTTTGAATTAATGTTCAAATTGGATGGTGGTAATCTGTACTGAGTTGTTGGGGCCGATTTAACTTTGGGTCGATTGATGTTTCTGTGATCATATTGCGTTGGGATGGATGGCGCTTCGACAGATTTATTTTTATTTGCATTTTTTGACCTAAATCCAAAACGGCTAGTTGTTTTTGTGTTATTTGTTTCTTGTCGTGTTTGGGATGGTTTTGCGATGGTACGAATTGTTCCATTGCCGTTGGTATCGATTATTTCATCTCTTGAAAGATGTTTAGTTACATTCATATTTTCAGTTATGGATGATGAGGAAGGTGCAGTGACTGGACGCCGTTTAAATCCAAAACATGTAGCCACCCCTTTGGTTGTGTTTCCGCCACATTTGGCTGAAGTGTTCTTGATACCTTCATTGCTCTGAATAAGAAAAAACAGTTTTTAACAATCCGAAAATTAACTCATTATAAAAATCAATAGTCGGACGCAATTTGTTAAAATATTTTTGCTGTTAATTTGTGAAACTGAATAGCTAATCCATTTGCAACAAATGTAATAAACCTGATGTATAAACTTACTTTGAATGACCTTCCTTTAATAACTGCTAAATTATGATAATTATCCATGAATACGTCAAAATACGTCACAACTTTTCCAATGGAAATTGTTATATTCACTTGTAATTAAACTCAATAATAATTGTTAATAATAATGAACTCATAATTATAAGCACAAATGGTTAATGTAGTAATATCAATTTTCAAATGATTCACTATCAAATTGCAGTATCACAAACGATGCGATTGATCGGTGTTGGGCGTCTTCTTTGTTGGCGCCGAGACGTCATGCGCCTTGTAATTCCGTAATTGACTTTTTCAATAAAAAAAATTACAAAGTTGCAGATATCCTAAAATAAATTTAATATAGATTAATATTTTTGCTAATAAAATAGTCACCCTTTACCAAAAAAAGGGGTCTAATAAATGAAATTTTATTGTTAATAGATGAAAAGAGTAAACAATTAACGTTTCGTCACACGACATCATCAAGTTGATTAAAAGTTTATAACGCATTTTTCACTTACTTATAGGTTATTTTATAACCAAAAATTAACTTTTTGGTGAATTACACTATTAAATACAATAACCAATGAAACGAAATTTTACGATACCTGACTGATAGAACTATCATATAAAACCAAAGTATGTTACCGAGAGGGGGTTAGTAATCGTTCGTTAAAAACTATAAATATTTGCTAAACATTTTAAAAATAATCCTAACAATAATTTTACTTTCTATTATTTTTTTCTATACTCTGCATGGTTACGATGTTACTGTGTATTGATAAGTTGAGAATGTCATTTTCCAATTACGTCATAATTAACTTTATCAGAATGAATCGCAATTTTCAAGTATTTTTGTATGTTATTTCCGTTTTAAGTTGCTTTATAGGTATATTCGTGTTATAATGAGAACAACCTTATATTCAGAAAAATTAATTTTGATGTTGATAATGGTCAGTATCTACTCGAATCTAATAAAAGGTGTTTAAATGGCAGGTTAGATTTTAAAGTTTGCAGCATTTTTGACCTATCAAACCTATCGTTTTTTGTATCTGTTTTGTTTACAAAAAGTTAGTTTCAGCAGGACGATGCCACTTGCCACACAGCCAATGTATACTATAGTACACTTTTTGAGCACCCTTTATTTGCTTTCCCAAAAACATGTATTTGAATTTCATAGGTCGTTTGTGGTTCTTCTCGTGTGAAACCAACTGTAGGTACAACCACTTGTATTATTACCATAGTATATTTTGCATGAAATGTTTTTATTGTTTGCGATACTATTTTATACGAAATAATGAACTTCCTTATTTCTAAATATAGAAGGAAATATATTCTGTATACATACATAGGTGGGCACCACCTTACTGTTATCTAAAATATCTTTCCTGTATCCTAATGTATTATGTTGCCACATAATGTTGTATTGTCACGTAGTATTCCATTATGTTTTTAATAAACCCACCACACTAGGCCTGTGTGTAGTACTGCAATAATATTATTTTATCACTTATTAATCTGATTTAATTATTGTAAAACTTTTCGACGTTATTAGACTGTATTAGCTAATGAAATCTAAAGGTAAGTCGTCACTGGTTACTAAGCTAAGCTAACGTGAGAAAAGTTTGTCATTCATAATCGCAGTCTTGATGCATTATCAGCATGTAAGCCATTATTTGGACTTCAGCAGGTGCAAATTCTAAAACTATCTGTCATTCATTCCATTATCTAAATAAATCATATAATATTATTATTATAATGGAAATCGAAGTTTTAAAATTTGAACATGTTGAAATCCAATCATGACCTACATGTATGTTTTGGGAAAATAAAATAAATTTTAACTTGGAGAAAACCATAACCAGTTGTTTCTATGATTACCACTTAGGTCTGATTGACATAGGTAACAGATGCGACGATTTTAATTATTGCGTTTATTGATAATAAAATTAGATAAGATAATAAGTATAAATACTCTTGATAATGCATAAAATAGTAGATAAACCACATTACAATATTGCAATCTTTCGCATGACAACCTGCCCTCGGCTTCGTCTCGAGCATATAAACGCAAATAAACTTTCGGTTGGGAATACAACTGAACTTTAGTTTCTTGATATATGTACTTAGATTTATCCAGAGAAGATCTAACATTTTGGCCCTCAATAAATAGAAACAATTTAAGCTTATACTCGGTAACTTCTAAAGAGCTACCTTTCACACAGAAAAGTTTTCCTTACTTCAAAAACCGAATTATACATAAATACTATGATAAAAATTAGTTATACAAAAATATTGCATTTTTTATTTTTGAGTACTACGTTATATTTATTTTATTATTAAAGAAAAATCAACTCCCATACTGGGTGGTCTAAAATAACTAAAGATTTAAGGTCATTGAAAAATTTCTGACCCTTTGCAGTTGTGTAATTACATATTTTCTAAAAAGTTCTAATTTAAAAAATGCAGGAGACATTGGCCCAAAAGTCGTAAAATTTTATATTATTTTGGGGGAGGGGCATTACGGCCTCCAAATCTGATGAGTACTAAAGATTTGTCAACAAATTTTTCGGTTACTTATTTTTTTGATAACTCACAACGTTTTAATTGGGCATATCTGAACTTTTTACACAATTATTTCTATTTTTCTAGGCTAAATAATATTCTATAATTTAGACGTCAACAATAACAACTATAAAAAAATTAGTATAAATTGCGTTAATGCTTTTGTAAGCACAATGAATATTTACTTTATTATTTTTTTTGTTTTGTTTAATTATTTTTTTTTTATAAAGTGCGTTATTAAAAACCGAATGTACACACATGTGTTCATTATAAACATTATTTTATACTAGGGGGGCTTTGCCCCCCTGGCTGCTGTCGCAGCTAAACCCACCGGGCCGCTTCGCGGCCCTAATAGCACATAAACGAAATAACTTTGAGTTGTAAAACTTCTTTTCATACAACATTCTTTTCCGATGATTAATATATCTCAACGGATGAACGGATTAACGTTTAAACGGATTATAACGTCATACAGCTTGAAAATTTAAAATAAATGTTATCGATTACTATTAGGTATTCTTTTATTTCTTGAAAACGTTCTGCAATTTTACTATTGGTTAAAGGGAAAGACCCAATCACAATCTTCCAAAACGTTGCATAAAAACGTTGCATATTTTGTCTTATCTTTTTACAAAATTAATTTTTCCAAAATATTGCACTGCAATATCGGCGTTTTTGTGTCATATCTCCGGCATCATGAGGTATTATTATTTGAGAATTATTGGCAATTTGAGCTACTGTCTGATTTTCGCTTTTTATGCATTCATTCAAAGGTTCCTTTGATTTTTTTGCTGGCGGATTTGATTTTGATAGTTCTTGTTGCTGCTGTTGTCTTTCCCTGAGTTCCTTGACACGTTCTACTGATGTTTTAGTAGATAAAAGCTCCTAATTTGTTGATGGGAACGACGGCTGCGGCTGATCAACGTCTCAAGTACTAAACAGATCAAATTGCCAGAGATGTTAATCAGTTGATCAGTTTATACCATGGTATAAAGGTTGAGACAGTAAAAATAATTTTATATCTTATATAGTATAAGCATTTCGGTTTCATAAAAATGTTACAAAAAAACGTTACATAAAAACGTTACATAAAAACGTTACATATTGGGCTTATCTTTTTATAGTATAGAGTAGATTTATATAAATTTATTTTATTTTTATTGCTTTTTTTACTATTCATTTTTTATAATTCAAAATTTTTTTATTTAATTTCTATATTTTTTAAATTATAAAAAAAATTTATGTTGATTTTAATCGCAAAAACCAACACAAAACAAAATGTAGCGATAATGTAGAAATGTATCGTGGAAATACTGAAGCAACTCGAAATATGACGTTATCAAAAATTTGTACCCTCTACTCGGGATCTTAGCTAGGGTACTTTTGCTCTTATGCAAAGTTTAATTTAGCTTAAAGTAAATGACCTTATTTTGACCCTTATTTTTGGGATATTGGCGCTCATGTGTGCACAATACACACTGTACACAATACACACTGTGCACAATAGGCCGCGACGGCCCTGCCTCTACTGGCGACTATGTGTAGTTTAGTAGTGACATTATTCTAAAGGAAGCACTAGACGATCAATCTGCTTTATCAAACGATTAAGTCAATCGATTGACGCGGGCTTCAATCAACCTCAATCAGCCTATATCAGTCTTTTGATCAAAACCCCCTAATCAGTGGATTCATGTTAAAACCAGGAAAATCTTGACCACTTAAAATAGTAGAAAAAAAATTTTTTAGTACTTTGTATCCTATATTTTTTGTAAAATTGCTCTAAACGATCAAGCGCCCTCTTCAACCGCTTGAGTCATTCAAACTTTCTATCAATCACCGTCAATGCTTGCTTCAAGCGTCAAGCGGATTTCTAAACGATCAATCACGCTTGATGCAATCGATTGACTCAAGCTTTTGATCAAAAGATTGATCGTCTAGAGCGTCCTTAATAAAACGTAAGTTGCTTTTAAATTAAGTTCTTGCATCAAATATATCAAAATTATTTATTGAGATGTGATACTTTTCTACAAACCTGATAAATATAATAAATTATAATATGTCATTTTGTCCATAAATGCAAAAAAAAGTAATATTTTTTAGGTACTTTTAATCATTTAAGATTTAAAAAGTTTTTCCATCAAAAATTTAATTTTTTTATTTTACACCTCCCGCCATTCGAAATAAAGATTTAAATATAAAACGAAAAAATTTAAATATTAAATATTCATTTATGCAATACTAACTTTAAAAAAAAATTCACATTTTTTATTGAACAACGAACAAATAATGAAGCAGAAATATTCTATATAGGCCAGTCATTGTAGGCTTAAAAAGTGAAAAGTTAGACAAAAATTCCGGAAGTTTTTAAATTTTGGGACAACATTGTAGACGGTAAAAAAATAATAAATCCGAATTTTGCACCCTTTTTTGCCCGCCGGAATATTTTTACATAATTAAAAAATACACGTAAATTTTTAATAACACTATAGAAAAAAAATCCGATATTTATGCAAATTTTGGAGAACATTTTAATAACTATTACACATCTTTTATAAAGTTTGCACCCTTCTGCAATGTCCGGAACATGCAAATAGTTGTAATTATTAATCTGCCTACCTATTGGGTTGCATAAGCAATTATTTGTATGACTCGCACTTTTTTCGACAAGATATACCAAAATAAAATTAATTAACCACTATTTGCCATGTTCCGGTGATCGTAGCAAGGTGCAATTTTTATTGAAGATGTGTAATAATTATTAGAATGTTCTCTAAAGTTTGCACAACTCTCGGAATTTTTTTCAAAAAGTTACTGTACATTTACGTTTTTTGTTAATTTAGCAATGTTCCGGGAGGCGGAAAAAGGTGCAAAATCAAATTTATTATTTTTTTACCTTCTCCAATATTGTCTCAAAATTTTAAAACTTCTGCAATTTTCATACCTTTTTTGCTATAATGACTGGCCTAATAGTAAGATGTGACCTTTATCGACGCGATGATATTGAAAATTAAATTTTTTTATTTTGAAACTTAATTACGATGGTCTAATCTTTTTGTTCACTCTGCAAAATTTTTTTCTTCTGGCTCAGACCACCGGACCCCTAAACTATATTATATTGCAACCAAATTTTTTTTTTAATTTTAAATAGCACATTTCTCAATCTGGGAGGGGCGTCAAAGCTCTTGATACCGGGCCTAAAATTTACTTCTTTGCCAAGAAGAAGCAATGAATGAATTTTTATATCTCTGTCCGGATTTCCTGGTTAACTGTTGAAAGTACATTTTTAAGTGTTTGTACCTACTATTTTCTAGGATGGCTAAGTCCGCTAGACTCTTTAAATAATATGAGAAAAAGAGTATAAAACTTGGAAGTTTAAACGCATAATAAAGTAATGAGATGACTTTTTAAAACTGATAAAAACGCAATTTTAATTTTGAAGAAAACATTTTTTTGCTTACTTACGGCTGGGGGATATTCCATACCCCCCAGACCCCCCGGTTTTCCGATTATCTACTTTTAATAGTACCCTCCAGGTCAACGGAAAAAATTTTCAAGAATATAAACTACGTGAGAATTAATTTTATCTCTTTTTTGAGTGTTTTTCTATTTTCTAGGGTAGCTAAGCTTCCTGGCATATTTTTCGCTTTACATCGGTGCGCCCGTGACCTGCGCCACCTTTGCCACGTTCTAGTTAGTATAATTATGACGAATAATAATAGTTAATATAATTTAACCGTTTTCTTGTAAATGTCATTAGTAGTTTTTAAATTTCACTGAACGAGTTAAGACGGTTACTATCAGTGACGTGCCTATGGGGGGGATGGAGGGAGCTTCCCCCCTCCCTCT
The DNA here is from genome assembly GCA_905340355.1 of Rhagonycha fulva. Classification (NCBI taxonomy): domain Eukaryota; kingdom Metazoa; phylum Arthropoda; class Insecta; order Coleoptera; family Cantharidae; genus Rhagonycha; species Rhagonycha fulva. The sequence goes on from HG996556.1 coordinate 47,748,291, forward strand.
AAATATTATAGAAAGTTGGCAAAAAGTTGGTAAAAACACTCAAAAGTTGGTCAATTTTTTTGTTTAAATTTACAAAAAAGTTGGCAATTTTTAATTAATTCAGTTGGCAAATTTGGGATTGTTCCCTCCTGAAAAAAGTTGGTTGGGCACGTCCCTGTTTACTACATCATTTTACCCCGTTAGATTCCCCTAACAGTTAGATCATGACATTTAATCTTTAATTACTTATAACATATCCAACATATAGGTGTTTTTGGTCACCAAACAAAGGGCACTAACCACAGTTACTCAGTTACAAGTAAAAATAGACGTCATGATGTATATATATCCGTCCGCGTCCACGTCGACGTTGATGCTTAATGTAGGTGGGTATACCAACCTTAATTTATCTCGTTTACTGTTTGATCGTCACTGTTTAAATCAGCGATTTCCAAACAGATGTTAAAGAAACACGATCTTTTATTGTTGAAAAAAAAAGTATTTATTTTATTAATACAGTTTTCTTCTTCTTCTTCTGCACGTGCTAGGTTGAATACCCGTTACGACACCTTCAATCATTGGTCTCTGCACCTTTTACTTTTTACAGTTTTACCGTTTAAAATTAGTAAGTGTATTATTTGATGAAATAAAGAGGGAAGCACCAAGATTAGATTTTTAAACTATGCAAATTTATTAATGTTAAATCTTATCTGCAAATATTGTAAAAATACTATTTTACTGTTTAAAAATGTAAGAGATGCCAAGAATAAATTTTTTTCAAAAGCTGCGTAGTAAGATAAAGTTTGGAAGCCACTGGTTCAAAAAGAAAACCGAATCCATTGTTGGAAATTTTTCATATTATTTACAATTAGGCATAATAATAGGCCTGTTTGGTACCACAGTCCTAGTGCTACACTAACTACACTACTACAAATTGATTGGTGGTACAATTACCAACCCACTATTTACACCAATCAATTTGTAGTACTGTAGTTAGTGTAGCACTAGGACTGTGGTACCAAACAGACCTAATATTACATAAAAAATGGATTTCATCAGCCTACATAAACCTCACAATAACAACATAAAAAATAAATCACAATTAATTTATTATTTTATTTTTTGGTTTTTTTTGGACAATTCAATAAACTAAATTCTTTTTTAATTTGACGTTTCGCAAAACTTTATTGTTTGCTTTATCAAGACTAAAAATATTTACAGTATTTAAAAGTGATAGAACAAAATATAACAATTTTAAATGATAAAATACAATGTGTTCACGAAAAGTGGTAACAGTGCATTCTTAAATATTACTAGATACAAAAAAAGTTTAAATAGTTTTTTATTCAACTCCAAATTTTCTATTGGAAACTGTCAAAGTATATTTTTTTATACTTCAAATTCAACCGGAAGTAAACATAAAATTTTTTTCAAATGGCAACATGTCTTTTTCTAACATTTTTGTAATCTGCAATTTTTTCTCTATAAATTAATATAAAATTTTCATAAGGTTATATAAGAAAAAATTCGAGAAAACACAAGATTTAAACCATCAATAATAATTTATTAATTACGTATGTAGAGTGCTATGAAAAACAAAACACCATTATTATATGACACCATTAGACTCCTTCTATGGAGTCATTTAAAAATGGAAGTTTAGGCAAATCTATCTTTAAATTTAAAAAATATAAAAACCAAAATTAATTTAGCATCTATCAATTATCATCAAATCGCCAGAACTTCTGCGAAAATTAGAATCATATCTTGAACAAACCGGTGGCAATTTTAAAAAATTTATCAGATAAATAAAATGTTGTGTTTTCGGTGTCGTGATATTTTGTTTTTCATGGCACTCTACATACTTATGTGTAAATAATCAGTAAATTATTATTGTTTGTTTAAATCTTGTGCTTTCCCGAATTTTTTCTTATGTAACCTTATGAAAATTTTATATGTATTTATAGAGAAAAAATTGCAGATTACAAAAATGTTAAAAAAAAGACATGTTGCTATTTGAAAAAAAAAATTTGTGTTTACTTCCGGTTGAATTTGAAGTATAAAAAAATATACTTTGTCAGTTTCCAATAGTAAATTTTGAGTTGAATAAAAAACTATTTAAACTTTTTTTTGTATCTAGTAATATTTAAGAATTATTCACTGTTACCACTTTTCGTGAACACACTGTATATTATGATATTATTATACATAAATAAAACTATTAACGTCTATTAACCATGAACCATGAACATAAACCATGAAGATATTCTAATATAAAATAAATTCTAATATAAAAAAAAATTGTTTATTGAATTGTCCAAAAAAAAATCAAAAAATAAATTAGTTTATATAATGGACGAAACAATCAGATAAACACTCACAATATTCAATTCAATGCAAAATAATTTTTTTCGTACCAAGACGTAATGTAATAATTTAAACAGTTAAAGTGGGAAAATTTATTGATTCATATATAAAACCACTGCACATTATTCCAACATTCGTCGTTTCGTTATCAATAAGCACACATTGTTTAGTACTGAACGCAGATAAAATTAGTCAATTTTGTAAAAATGGAGCTCTGTTCTAACGAAAAAAGCGGAGAAGAATGTAACACACAAGATAAAAATCAGGATGAGGTAACCGATCGTTTTGTTTAAATTACAAATTCTATTTTAGTTTTTTGTTATTGTTGACGAATAAATTTAAATTTTTTAGGTTATGTTACCCCCAAAAGTGTCTTTTTGAAACTCATTTTTACCTAATTACCACCTTCTTGTTTTTTTAGATATTACTTCAGCCATACACCTACATCACACAAATACCTGGAAAAAATATTAGGACGAAATTGGGTCGCGGGTTCAATTATTGGTTGAATATTCCGGAAGATAAATTAGTGCTAATCGAGGAGATTGTTCAAATGCTGCATAACGCGAGTTTGCTGTAAGTTGATTTAGTTTAGATTAGGTTAATATGTGTAATGAAAAAATAGACTTGACGATATACAGGATAATTCAATCTTAAGGCGCGGTATTCCTGTGGCACATTCTATTTATGGGGTCCCTAGCACAATAAACGCTGCAAATTATATCATTTTTATTGCTTTGCAGAAAGTTCTACGGTTAGACCATATCGAGGTAAGAGAGTACGGTGTGGAAAATATAAAGAAATTTAATTGAATTGTTTTCAGGCAACAAAAGTTTACACAGAACAGTTGCTGGAGCTTCATCGTGGCCAAGGAATGGAAATATACTGGCGTGATAGTTTTACTTGCCCCACAGAAGATGAATATAGTGAAATGACCATCAAAAGTAAGCTAATTATATTTTTACACCCTGGAGGTCTTGGGAGGGCGAGGGCAGTTGATTTAAAGTTTCCTTAAATGCTAAAACTAATTAAGTAAATTTAAAGATTTAAAAATCTTGTATTGATTGTATTTTGAAAATTTTTATTCAATTTCTCAATCTTTTTTAAAAATTGTTTTGTGGTAAATTGAAATCGATTTTTATCATTATTTGAAAATATTAGTTTTCTCTTCAAATTTTTAAATTAATTTCTCACATTTTCAGGTGCATGCAGGCGCAGGTCCCTCCCCCCCTCCCATGATTTCGATTTTTAAATCCAAAATCGTTTGTGGAAAAATTATTTTTGTTTTCGAAAACCCAAATAATTGTCAAGAAATTTCATTCATTAATTGATGGGGGAGGGGCTGGTGCCATGCTTTTTTGAAATTTTAAATTTAAAATAGTCTAAATCGTTTGTCTTTTGGTTTGGGGCAACAAATGTAGACATGTGTTGCAGCACCTCCAGCCAATATTTGAAATTTTACAAAAACTATTTGTGTACAATGTTCTAAACATTTTCATGCCCTTTTCATTATTCTACAAGATTAATTTGAGGGCACAGAGTGCGAAAAGCGCTGAAAGATGGAGGGTCATGCTGGAGAGTTAATCAAAACCGCATTTTCATGGTTGCAAATGAAATTTGAGCAGTATTTTATTTCTGGGGTCAAAACATTTCAAAGTCTTATATTTTATATTTAAACATTTCTATGCCTTTTTTATTGCTCTACAAGACTAATTTGATGACGTAAATTGCGAAAAATGCCAAAGTTAAGTTGAATTTAATTTTTGGAAAGATAAAAATCTTTCTTCAAATTTTTTTGAAAATTTTTATTCAAACACACAAATTTTGGCCTCCTCTTCACTTCTGGATTTTAAAACTTTTAATTAAAATGAATTTAATTTTTGAAAAGATTTGAAAATCAAAATAATTCTTCTCAATCTTTTTGCTCCACTGAAATTCTCAATGAATCGAGGTGCCATTTTTTAAAATACTTTATAGATTTTGCAATCAAAGTCTGTTATTAATAAGTAATAAAAAAAAAAACGAAGTCCTTGTACTTTTACTTAAGTCCTGCACGAATAAAATTATAAAAATAGGTTTAAAATATTTTTTAGATCAGCAGTCGGATATCTTTTAGATATTGTGGACCCCTAAATATGCTATTAAAATATCGGGGACCACTTACTAATAATTTTGACCTTTAATGAATAATTAATGACCGTTTTTTTGTCCCTAAACTGCATTTAATGAGCTCAGCATATTTGATAATAATGTGTCAATTAATTTTTTTAAGGACCCTTAAAATTACGCTACGAATCCTCGGTTTCGGAAAAATAACGAAACAATTTACATTGATAAATCAGGGTGGTTCTCAAGGGGGGGGGTGCAAAATGAAATAACTGAATAAAGTTATGAAACTTTTTATATGTCAAAAATTTGACCTACAAATTAAAGGAAAAATTTAGACCTCAACGGTCTAAAAATTACACGAAATTTTTTTCCAAATTAATAAGGGGTATATATGGGGCATTCCACACCAAATCGACCACTTCTGAACCCGACCCCTTTTGATTTTCCTGAAATTTTTATATATTATACTATCCCACCAAAAACAGTTTTGTAAATTTTTTCAAAATTTTTTATTCAACCCAAAAAAAGTTACGAATTTTTAGAAAAACTAATATTTTTTTCTTCAAACGATCATAACTATTTCAAAAATTGACTAATCGAAACTTTTTTTTTGTTTCTTTTGTCTTTACTATTCAGGAAAAAATTTAAAAAAAATATTCCAACTTGTATTCTACAAAATTTTTCATTTTTTTGGAAATAATCATTGATTTTTCAAATTTCGACACTTTTGATTCTTGATTTTTTTTATTTTAAAAAAACTCTGATTTATTCCGCGTATAACAACGCAAACCCCATAATGGGCCGACATTTCTTTCTATTTAGTTTGTTTAATTGAAAAATATTTTTGAGTTAAAATAAAACAAAATATTTTTTAATTAAACAAAAAGAATAGAAAGAAATATCGACCCATTATGGAATTTGCGTTGTTATACGCGGAATAAATCAGAGTTTTTTTTAAATAAAAAAATCAAAAATCAAAAGTGGAAAAATTTGAAAAATCAATGATTATTTCCGAAAAAATGAAAAATTTTATAGAATCCAAGTTTGAATATTTTTTTTGTGTTCTTTTCTGAAAAGTACGTTTATAGATAAAAAAAAACAAAAAAAAAAGTTCTGATTAGTCAATTTTTGAAATAGTTTGAAATCGTTTGAAGAAAAGAACCATCAATTTTTCTAAAAAAAATTCATAACTATTTCAAAAATTGACTAATCAGAACGTTATTTTTGTTTTTTTTTATCTTTAAACGTACTTTTCAGGAAAAACCACCAAAAAAAATATTCAAACTTGTATTCTATAAAATTTTTCATTTTTTCGGAAATAATCATTGATTTTTTAAATTTTACCACTTCTGATTTTTGATTTTTTTATTTAAAAAAAAACTCTGATTTGGTGTGGAATGCCCCATATATAATTACACTTTAAAAAAATTCGTCCAACTTTTGTACCAACAAACTATAAAATGATAGAATCGCACTTTGGATTGGGTACATTTAAACTTTAAACTTACCCACTACAAAATGATAGAATCGCACTTTAGATTGAGTACATTTAAACTTTCCTCTGGAAAAAATCCGGACATCTTGTTAACTCAGTCCCGCGCGGAACTGCGTCTAGCTCAGGAGGAAAAAATTTCTCGCGGTACGTCCGTCTTGCATTCATCTCTAATGATGACCCATTTAAAGCGAACAAGTGTACACGCGGGAGTCTCCAAACTACAAATCGTTGTTTTGGCATAGTAACAGAGTAAAAAAAAGGGTCTAAAAACTTTTTTTTTAATTTTTTTAATTTTTAGTAAGTCCCCTCCCATGGTATAGACAAAAAATTGTTTTTAGATAAAACCCTTCTCATGACTTATGTCTAGCTACGGCCCTGGGGTCATACCTACGTTTCAAAGTGCAATCTATCGTTTTTATGTGCAAACAGAATTTAGAGAGTGTGTTAAATTATTTAAAAGTGAAATTTTATTTTATTTTGATTATTATGAAATCACATCATGATTTAATTACCTATTAGTTTTTATCCTGTTATATTTAAAAATACACTTTTATTTAATGAATAATATTTTTTTTGCAGAAACTGGTGGTTTATTTATGTTGGCGATAAGATTAATGCAATTATTTAGTACTAACAAAGAAGATTTTACGAAATTAACGGGAATATTAGGTTTATCATTTCAAATTCTAGATGATTTTCAAAATTTAGTGTCTGAGAACGTAAGTAACTGAAACTTGTGATTAAAAACCAACTTCAACTTCCGTTTTTTAGTATTTTGAAAATAAAAGCTATTGTGAAGATCTTACTGAAGGAAAGTTTAGCTTTCCGTTAATTCATGCTATCAAAAGTCATCCAGAAGATCATCAAATAATTCGTATCCTTAATAATTCATATCTTGCAACTTAAAATGCAGGGTTTGAACAAGTCAAAGTCAAATTTTGAAATTAAAATTAATTGTGATCTTCAGTATCAGCACTGTGATTGGTCATCACATAAATAATTTTCTATTTTACCTAATTAATTTTTTTTTTAATCATTTAAAAATATTTATTATTAATAGCAGAGTCTTGACTTGCAGTTTTAACATTTTAAGCCAAGAGAGGCGGTTTCGTAATTATCGAAAATTTTATTTCTTAACTCTTAACAGATATTTTGCGTCAGAGAACGAAAGATAATGAAGTTAAGAAGTATTGTGTGTCGTTGTTAGAAAAATACGGTAGTTTTGACTACACTAGGAAAAAATTAAAGGAGCTTCGCAAATCGGCAGATCAAGAAGTGGAACGATTGGGTGGAAATCCTTTAATGGAGGCAGTTATAGAGAATTTTTTTAAAACTATTATGTAATCTTTGTTTAAGAAAATTGTTAATTTTATTTGTTGTTAAGGTGAGCAGTATTTTTCAACTCACAAGTGTATTAATGTTGAAAACAATTTTTAGTATTAAATAATTTGTAATTAATCATAAGTGAAAATTCTTGTATTTTTTACACTTAAGAAATATGCACAATGAGCTCAAGTTGTTTTTTTCAGAAATTTGCAAAAATAATTTCATCTAACTATTCCTAGGTACTTCGGCAAAAAGAAAAATTAAAAGAACTTAACGTTTAACGTGAAGAAAATATTATTATCTACAAAAATTATACAATTCATAAAAACAGTTAAACAATAAATAAACTAACCAAAATTTATAAAATCAAATTTCATGAACAATTTCTTATCGATTTAATCTTAAGGTACCCATTGAATAAAAAGTTAATAAATTATCAAACAATTTCTTAAAGCTAATCAATCAATATACATTTTTACAATTTTTCACCACTTAAACCGGTCATATTATAATACGAGTGGTCCGGAAACCTCTCTAGTTCTATGTAATCTGTTTCACTAACAATTAACTTTTCCAGCAGTTCTAAACATTCCACAAATGATGGACGTTGTTTGGGATCGTTGCTCCAACAGTAATACATTATATTGTACAGCTCTCTTCTACAGTGTTCGGGTTTTTCTAATCTGTAACCTTCTTTGATCTGAAACAAAAAATGTGACTGAAAAGGGTACTTAAGTTTTTCTTTGTGTATTTTTTAACCGAAGCATCGTGATTTTTAAGGGTTTTCTTAGTAAAGTATACCTTAATGCATCGTTTCTCAACCTAGGGCTAGGGTCATTCCTGAGGGGTTCGTAAGCTGTTTTTATTGTTTTTTTTGCTTTTTAGTGAAAGAATTGGTAGCAGATTAAATGTTCAGTATTTATTTTTAATTAATTAATTATTTTTTGACCTTCCTCTTTGTCAAAGTTGGGCACAATCTTCGAACCCCCCTCCCCATAATAGCGACATTTATGAAAGTTGCGATCACGTCGCAGTTTAAAATTACAGTAACAATTTACGCTGTAATTAAAAAATTATGATATTCCTAATCACGCTATTACTGCGGTCTTCTAGTATGACGAAGGCGGTGTGGGAGTATGTCCGCTACTCTGCAAGGCCAATAGACTAATATTATGTACCGTGATATGTTGATATTTATAATTATATTACAAATATTTAAAAATTATTATTAAATAGAAAAAGTATTTTAAATGATTGGGATTTAGTAATACTAACGATCATACAAAGAGATTTTGTTGCAGTTAATAACATAAAATTCTCACCCAGCCTCCTGGGGGGTATTCCATACCCCCCAGACCCCCCGGTCATAATACCAAGGCACTTTGATTTATGCATTTGAACCAATTTACTACAATCATTTAAAGAATGTTCACTATGTTGGTCTTCGTAACCGGGGGGTTTGGGGGGTATGAAATACCCTCCAATCACAGGACAATTAACGACTTTGTTAAGCATACGTAAAATATGAATTAGTATCCCCACTTGCGAGGTGGGAAATACAGATTTTGTATTCGAATTTTCGAATATCTGTTATTATTGCTGTATTAGCTTCTCCAAAATTTGACTTCAAAATTCATATACAATATAATAATTTGCTAGAAATCTCCTCCGGATCATTTAGAGACGAGTTTCTAATTTGGTTAATTCATTTATTAGGCATCAATAAATTTTCTTGTCATTTATCCAATATAATCTATAACTTTTAACTTTCTCATTCTGCAAGAGGGGGGAATTAAGGATAACTGAATGTTTTACTATGGCTTTTCCCTGCTTACCTAACCTATCTCGCTAGCTTTGCGTGTGTGACGCAGCCGTATTTACGGTAATGACGTCGACACAAACATCAGGGATCACCACAGAGTGTGGATGTTCACCGGAAGGCCGAGCCAAGAAATTCTGTGCAATCCGCGATTTGAACCCAGAATTTCCGCTCTACACTCAACCAGCGATCACATCACTCCACTGCTGTAGTTTTCCACATGGCCATGGGCCTTCTAGGCCTGTAGAGCTGTCATATATATATATATATAATGTTTTACTATTGCCTTCTGGGAGGAGACGGTCGTCTGTTCAAGTTATAAGGGCCACAAACCAACACTGCAATTTATTTATTTTTTTAATACCTTTTTCATCACTTCGGCGGCAGATAACCCCGTATAGGGCGTACTTCCTAGAGTTACGACCTCCCAAATTAGAACACCAAAACTCCAAACGTCAGATTTAACAGAAAATAAATTATCGTAGAGCGACTCAGGGGCCATCCACCTAATCGGAAGTCGCCCTTCGCTCTTTCTCTCATACACATGAGAATCGATAACATCTCGTGCAAATCCAAAATCGGCAACTTTGCACGTATGGTCTTCCGTTATTAAAACATTCCTAGCTGCTAAATCCCTGTGGATAATCTAAAAGTACGAGAAAAATAAAAATGGAATAAAATCCAAAATATATCGGGACTTACCCCATTATTTGACAAAAAATTCATCCCTTTGGCTACTTGATACACAAATGACGTTAAATCTCGTGACGTCAGAGTGTTGCTTAATCCGTGAGTGTTATTGTAATTTCGTTCAGCTCTTGAACTTCTCAGGTAACTTTGTAACTTTCCTTTGCCAATAAATTCCATTATAACAAAAATTGGATCTTTTTCGGTACAACACCCCAAAAGTTTGACAACGTTTGGATGTGGTTCCAACATTTTCATAATTTTCAATTCCGACAGTAAATCTTGTCTTTCCTTCTCGTTAGCGTTTTCTTTTAGCGTTTTTACTGCTACGGTTGCTATTCCTCCCTTACCTAGAAGAAAATTACATTAAAATTATTTAACTTAAGGATTACCAGAAACAAATCTTATTTTGATTATTATAAAATAATTTCGTGATTAAATTTATTTTGGAAGTTATCAGCAGTACCTAACAGTCAATGTATAGCAGACACCTACCAAGTTGTCTTTGCATTCAGATTTGGCATTGGTACTGGCGTATGAAAAAATGGCCCAAACATTTGTTCTATTTTGACACATTGATCACATCCGGTTTGCTAACAATTTAATCTATAATTATTGAGTCTTGGTGTTTAGTGCGTACACTCATTGTATCTTCGTGGAGTATCTTTTATTTATAAAAATACTTTTAAATACAAATCAACAGAGGTACAGGAGTTCATTTTTTATAGTGGCAAAAATAAAGCCCAGATAGCCAAATTGACCTTAATATAAAGAATTGACGTTGGTGTTTTTAATATTACGCTTGTTTAAACAAGATATGTTTATTTTATTTCTTCTTCAGATGCTTATCCGTTCCGGATGTTAGTTATTTCGTAACTACTCTGACCTTATTGGCTGATGCACCGAAAAGTTGTGTAGTTGTCAAAGAATGCTACGTTCTAAGATTTTTAGTCATGAAATTCTTGCAGATATTGCAAATTTTTCTGTTTTTTTATGGTGTTATCTATTTATATCTGTTATATATTACTTATTATCTAATCAGTAGTCACATGGTTTGAGTCATGAAACCCTCAGTATTCTGTGATATAACCACGTGAGTAATACCAAAAATCTTCACTCATTAAGGTTAATGAAAATTTTTATTTTAGCTACTACCTTCCATTTAATTTCGAATCTGAGGGTACTCCAATATAATATGTGTTGGAGATCACATCTACATATCTATTGACAGTACGTCAACCGATTTTTTTATACCTTTGAAGAAAGCAACAACCAATTATTATTACTGGAAGCTTGTAAGAAAATTTGAATTTTGTTGTTTTTAATGGCTGGTAACCCCAAATGGCATGAAATTAATACAGCATAATTTGTCATTATCATTTCTAACATATCTTTAGCTGACCTTACTAGAGTCAGTCGTAATGGGCAACAATTTCAAAATATGTATGTGTTAAGTAATCTGCAATGCAAGGTTATAAATTAACCAATGTGGGAATTAGGTATTTCATTGCAAAAAAAATTAAATTCCCACATCTCTAGTAAACAATAAATTACTGAACTCAATTCAAAACAGTTTACTGGATAAACCATTTTTCGATCTTAAATTTTAGCGTAAGCCTTTCTAACCAAGTCAAAATAATACATCAATCTGCTCTTACTGTCAATGTCCATGGCTTCGCATCTCCACACTTGTCCAAACGCTCCTTCCCCAATAATATCGAAAACCTTTAGACGATGTCTTGGAAATTCCCACCTATCATGCGTCTTCAAAGGTGCAGATATTTGCATCGTAGCCTGAAAGGATCAAAAATGAACAAGTTTACCTTCAAAACGATGATGACTTACTTGTGAATGTAGCGATTCTCCATCCCAAGGAACGTAGCGATTATTGAACGCTTGTGGGCCTCTCCAATATTGCATGGTTAAATTTTGTTCTTGCCGTAATCCAATATCCCCTGAGGTTTGTTTAATCTACAAAAACGAATTTAGTTTCTTTCACCTTAAAGGAAATAGCAACTTACCACATCTTCTTTACTCTTTTTTGTTTGACCAAATGAAAACTTTTTGAGAAAAATCAGAACGATTACACCGAATCCGAGAAATACCATGGAAAGCGATATCACTGAAATGAGCATGGCGCTGGACACCGATTCAGTTTTATCGACTGGTTGGAAGTCTTTTTTCTCGGACGTGTTGGTTTTTTCGCTTACATCTATTTTTGGTAGTTTTGTAGTGCTCTCAAATTGAGCAGTGGTTTCTTTGTCATCATTTGAAACTGGCACCAATTGCACAGGATCTTGAGTCTAAATCAAGATTTGGAAAGTAGAAAAAATATTGATAAGTACTTTTACGTTTTACCTTTGGTGTTTGAGGTCTGAAATTGTGAATGTAGGGACGGGGGTTATTTGCAATCGAAGCTGGAGGTTGTCCAGAATTGAAACTGGTAAAACTCGAAAATGGATTTGATGGCGGTTTCAAGTGTTCGTTTCTTGCTTTGGTTTTTGGCCCGGCGATGTTGACCAAAACATCTATTTTAGATGTAATTTGTCCATCAAATGCGATTACGCGTATTATAAAATTTTTGCCCGCTCTTCCTTGTAATGATTTGGTTAAATATACAGTTCCTGTTGAGTTGTCAATACGAAAAGGAAAATTGTTGTCTGGTGCAAGTGGTTCTATGTCGTAAACTATGGGGTCGCCTTCGCTATCGTGGGCTTCTATTGTGGTGATGATGCTTCCAACTGGCCGATTTTCGTCGATGGTCCAATTTCGGTTAAACGACATCAACGGAGGAGTATTATCAACCCATTGGCACTTTCCTAAAAAAGAATATTTAATTGTGTTTTGTGTTTTTCATTCGTTTTTTTTTTGTATAACTCACCTTGTAATATCGTGAAGGTAAAAATAATCAAAATATAAGTAAATTTCTTAAAAATCATATTAATATTTGGTCCATAAGTGCACTAACACTAAATTTGAGTCACTTTTTAATATTAGCTTAACTTTTTAACTAAAAACTTTCTCTAAATTTTTCGAATCGGGTTGGCAACCTACTTTAACATTGAACTTTCCCGCATCCATTTCCGCGACTAATATTTCTTCTTCTAAAACTTCATTAAACTTTTTTACACAAAAAAATAAACTGCCCCCGAAAAGCACAAACAGTAAACTTACATTCCATTGCCGAATTTGCACAAATTACTCGATTTTTTTTACATTTTTTAAGAGAAAATGAACATAACGCGCCACACTCGCGGTTGCGCTATGGCGGACAAACGCGGATTGACGTTATTTCACCTTAAGAACGTAAATTCGTGACCGATCAAATAACAATAAAATTTATTTACGTAAATAAAATTACTAATAAATTGCATGAAAAAATTTCATTATTGGTTGTTGCACCGAAATCTCGCAAATAAATGAGAATTTTGATTATGTATCTACAACAATGATTGCGCCATGTTTAATGAGAGCATAAAAAAATAATCTTCCAATTGCTGAACCGTAACATTTTCTTCAAATTAATTAAAAGCTTTTCTAAAGCTATTGAATTAAATTTTACATAAGGTGCAGGTGAGTTCCGCAATTCAAATTTTTCCACCGCAAAAGCAAGGTGTGGAAGTTATTGTTGTCACGTTGTTTTTTTGAAAAAATTTTTTCGCTAAAAAAGAAAGTTAAATTTATTATCCTCTTTTCGCATTTTTGTGACCTTACGCACCTACGCCACAAAACAAATTATAATTTAGTCGAAAGCGATAGGCAACTTAATTAGCATTCCTTAATTGAATCGATAGATTTCGTCAAAATTAAAAAACTGCGGGAAAGTTTCAAACAGGAATTTAAATCGCCATCGCGTTTAGTTCGACAGAATTCCGGTAGGGTTCTCTTCCGTACTATTTCGAATTTAAAACTTAAATTGTTATAATTTTTTCAAAATAAATTATTGTAGAAAATTTTATTTTCAAGATAGTGAAAAAAAGCTCAAAATTTAAATATGCTTATCTGGTCGTAATAATTTATTTGGGTGTCTTGGAAGTATTTAAGAACGAGTTTGAAATTTAAAAGAAGTAAAGAATGATCAGAAGTTACTAGTCAAGTTTTCGGGTGGTCAAAGAGGGGAACTGAAGGTGTAACACGGTAAAAAAGGTGGGTACCGGTGTGTTCGTTTGTGGGAAACGAATGGATTCTTGATAGGTTTGACTTTGCACCAAGGGTTTTATGTTATTAAGTTATTTAACAATCCTTAATGGTCGAATCAGACAATTAATGTTTAAATTTATCTGCCGCAATTTGGTTCGCCAAGACGTTTAGAAATAATTTACGACACAATTTTTAATTGTTCCAACAATTTTTTAAACAGAAATTATTTATTATTTTATCTTCAAGTACATCAAAATCTTTTAAGTGGGTACTACCTGAAGTACTCCTACTGAACATTTGCTCATCAAAAAATGTGCATCTTAACATATTTGGAATTTTGATTATCACTTCACTTAAGAGGAAGGTGCTTCAAAATAACCAGTTTTAATCGATAACAAGTCATCTTTTCTTATCGAATTTTTTTTTATCTGAAGATTTTTATGGGTGTGTCAAAAATGTATTTTACAAACCGAAGAATGCATAATATAGCAGATTCAAATATTTTTCAAGCAGGATGGAAGAAGATGCCCCTCCATCTCAAGATTTCCTCCAAAATAAAAATTTTACGAAAAATTATTCATCTAACTGTACTTAATTATAATGAATGTGACGAATGAAATGATGAGACTAGGTGCGTTACTAGATTTATTTACCAATGAAAAATATTATTGGTGACCGCAATTTTCCGCTGGTGGTTAACATATCTCAATTAATACTTTGTTACTATGGTTAGCATGCAAACATTGACATCAATTGGATTTATGGATAAAAAGTCTGAGTAAGCGTTTTCTTTAAAAAGTCCTTAATTTCCGTCCATCCATTTGTCAAAATTGAATTTTTTGAAAAACAAACTTGTCCGATCAAATTTAGTTATACAATCCCATAGGTTCCACGTGCTTCAAAATTGCTTCAATTCCCAAAATTTAGCAAAATTCCTCTCATTAATTTTGGAGACATTTTCAATAAAGGATTGCATTATTTTCCTTTTGGCTTTCATTTACTTTATTTATGAATAGAAACAGTAATTTCCCAGGTAGCACACAATATTGGGGCAATATTGGGATAATATTGAGGCAATATTGGGGCAATAGTGTGTGTTACCTGGGTTTCCAATGCATAAGCAATTTATCAATAAAAATCTGTTCAAATTTTTTCTACACGTTCCAGGTGAGGAAGCAAACAAATTTCTTAATCGCTAGATTAGAAAACCACCTGTTGCATCAAAATAAAATGTTCGTACTTAATAATATGATAGCGCACCACAGCTGGCAACAAAAAGCGACGTAGAAGCGAATGCAGTCAATTTAAACAACAAACAAATTTCCAGGTGTCCTCATTTGCTTAAAAATTCTAAAGAAAAACGATAACCCAAACCAGGAATATGATGCAATAAACTTCACCTGATTTTACTATCCAAAAACCATCAATAATTAAAACCAAAAATTTATGTTCATATTAAAAAATTTATAAAATTAACTGATAGTCACCTTGAATCAAGTCGTTATTTTTTTATTAACTTATTTTTCCTGAGTTCTATGCCCTTTTTTCCGAGTTCTCAAACTATTGATTACTAGTATTATTTACTAATTTGAAAAACTGTCAACACTTTAAAAAAAATATTTAGATGTGCCGTATAAAACGAATCGTTAAATCTAGCATGAAATGATTTGTTCACAAGCATTTGTCGTTTGCTGATAAAATGTAATTGGTTCTGCCCATAAATTTGGTGGAAAATCGGCGGTGTCGTTAATTTAATAATTATTTTGTGCAAAATTAATAAATGGCGTTATTTGTTTTGGAACCGGTGCCAGTTTAACAAAATGTTGTACATAGGCAGTAATCCTTAACGTTTACAGGTAGATATATCTGGTTTCGGTTAAATTTGCTGAATTTTTATATTAAAAAGTTGTCAAAAAAGTTACCTTAGTTTACCTTAGTTAAGTTAGTTGAAGCATCAGACCAGTTTCCTAGCACTCGGGAAATACATTCAATACCAAAAAAAAATACAAAAATACACTTCCAAATATAATACTAGCCTCGGAACGGATAGAAATCGACAAGGTTGCAAATTGGTCATAAGCATAAGTTTAAGTATTATAAGTGTCATTATAACCATTATAAGTTTGTGGCTTGAAATAGAAAGGGCGGGTGTTCATCGTTGGATATTCTATTCCAAGGTAAAGGCATTGTCTAGATTAATTTTTCAATTTTTAACTCTTAAACATAACATTTTAGAAATTATTAATACTATTGGACTGATGATATTACCATAGCAGCAATCTAAAAGTGCAAACTTTATTGAATGTTAGTAAAATTAGCTGATATCTGCAATTGCATATTTGTGACACCAGCCTTATTCCAAGCCACATAAGTATTATAAGTATTATTAGCATTGTAAGGATTATAAGTATTGTAAGCATTATAAGTATTATAACTATTGTAAGTATTATTAGCATTACAAGTATTATAGGTATTATGAGAATTATAAGTATTATAAGTATTATAAGGATTATTAGTATTATTAGCATTATAAGGATTAAACAATTTTTTTTCAGTTTTTTTGAACAATTCAATAAACTATAAGTATATTTTTTCAATTTAAGTCAACGTTTCGCAAAACTTTTGAATTGTCAAAAAAAAATCATAAAATATTAAATTAATTTATATAATGGACGAAAACAACCCTCCTCTTGGTTGGTTGGTCCCCACTCTGTGCTAAGACTAAGGTAAAACGCACGTACTATCAATACAATGCATCATAATTCATAAGGTCGCTTTTCAAACAGAAATTGGAAAATTTAAAATGGATTATTAGATAAACTAATTGATATACGACATTCCTCCGTATCTAAAACGCTTATAAACGCTTAATAAATATAATATTTTCAAGTTTTTTTACCCGAAAAAAGTATTTTAAAAATACTCTCCAGGTCAGAAAGTTTTTTTTCCGAGAAACACGAGAAACATAAGCTACATAATACTTAGTTTTATCTAATTTTTCAAGTCCCTTTTTTTTTTCTTAGGGTAGCTAAGCCTTAAGCTTATTTTGCACCTCAAATCTGTGCGCCCATGGTCTGCCCCATGCCCTAGTTACATCTCTGATATTTTAACTGTCGCTTTCAGAAACGATGTAGTTAAAAAACTAGAAAAGAGAGACATCACAAAATGGTATGCTGATTGCTCATGTGTTAAAGATACAAAAATGAATTATATTTTAGTTAACGCCTTGTGGAACCTCGCAGATTGAACTATTAAATTTGTTGCTAACAATTTAAAATATTGGGAACTAACGATGACCTAGGGTTCTCAGGTGTCTCAGGAAACCGCGAGATGGCCCCGATTTTGTGATCCTTGCCTGAGATGGTTTTAATTATACAGTATAGTGCCGTTTTTTTGACATAATTGTGATACCAAAAGCAATTATTTTTTTCAAAATTATAATATAGGTATTAAAAGGAATAATGGGGTGTCGAAATTTGAGATATAAAAATTAACGTACTACTACTTGATGGTAATTAAGGTCAGCTCATTTATTCTCCAAGCTCTTAATCTGATTATCCTATCCTCGTTTAACAATGTGAGGGACCTAAACTAGTGCTGGGCGATGTTCATCGATGTTTTCTAAACATCGATGTTAGCCCGACCGATGTTCGATATTTTGACATCGCGTCAGACGTTTTGAAACATCGAAACCATCGATGTTTGCTTTTCGATGTTACAGGTAGATATGCAGGGACGTGCCTAGCCAACTTTTTGGGGGGGGGGGGGAGAAATTTCAATTTTGCCAACTGAATTAATTCAAAATTGCCAACTTTTTGTAAGTTTTGCAGCATTTAGTAAATTTAGACATAGAAAATGGCAAATTAACCAACTTTTGGGTGTTTTTGTCAACGTTTTGCCAACTTTCTGCAGCATTGGGGGGGGGAGCTCCCCCCATGAGCACGTCACTGTAGATATGTAGCGTAGCCACTAAATAATTGCTTATTTTATTTGCTAATTTTGTAATTTGTTGCGTTTATTAATATTCATAAATAAATTTTTTGTTATAATTGTGTTTTTCCTAATTTATTTAAACTAATATGCAATAACATCGATGTCACGAAAACATTGATGTTTTGCAAGCGATGTTATGCTCACATCGTTGTCCAGGTTCGATGTCGACATCGATGTTCAACATCGATGTTTTGTATCGATGTCCCAGCACTACCCTAAACTGACATTAGGTTGAAAACTGGCATTTGTAATGTCACATAAATTAATCTTTTAAATATAATAAAACTAAAATTTTTTGTAACAAATGTATTTCTTTGGCAGGGGTAACTTCCACCGATGGTCAGATTTAAATCTTCTTTTTTGCTAAGCTGCAGATGATCATCAATTCATCATCATCATCATCATATATGTTAGTTCCACTACTGGCCGAAAAGGTAACCGAACAAAACGTGAAAATTCCACTGATGCAACTTAAGGTATTACTGGATTAAGATCCGCAAAGCCGCTTACAGTATTTATATGAAATTACGGGAGCAGTTCATTAACCGGTACTCCAATTTTTAAAATTTCTGAAGCAAATAATGATCGAAAATGGTTTAAAAAGCAATAATAGAACAAAAATTTGCAAACCATTGCAAATAGGGCTTATTATATTAAATTGATTTATTGACGATGGATCCTAATCAAACGTAGTTGCGTTGCCAAAATCAACTCTACGCTCCTCCGTTTTGCTCCGAGAGGGCTTCAATATTTTAGATATTTTCTACGACAGAAATCTTAACACCTCAAAATGTTCTTTATATGGATTACAATTTTGAGTCGTTATATTGAATGTTACCTTGGAATGGATGGAATTGGCTGGAAGTAGCTGTGAGAAGCCAAGTAACCAACTTTTTGTTCCAAACCAAAACCACCAGATTTTCATTTCAAACTGGAGGTGCACTGTACACGGAGGTGCAAAATAAAAATATAACTTTAAATAAATATTTAAAATTGTTGAAAAGATTTTGGTGAGTCAAATAAGTGCTAGAAATATACAGAAAATAAACATCCTTTTGCCAAAGGTACTTCAATAAATCGAAGTTACAACTAGAATTTTCATTACAACGAAAAATAAAACAGTCGATATTGATAATGTTGGTGATTCCATCAGCACTGATTCAACAACAACAGTGGGATATGCTACTTATAATTCGCCAACGTAAATATAAATTGATTAAACAATAAGTTTAATACATGATTTGTTTTATTTAATTGTTATTAAATAAAAATGATTATTACTATTCAATTACCATGGTCACAATGGGATTTCTTCAAAGAAAATAGAAGTTAGTGCTTATGCCTGTGGTATCCTGGTTTTGGAATTTGGGCAATATCCATCCAACAGATTATCTCCTTTCCTAGGTTTATTAAGGGCGCAAAAAATTATTTTTAGATCTTCCTGATACCATCAGCATACACAATTATTAATGGTGAAATCTTGCCATAAAATATTTGGTGTGGCAATGCTCTTTGTTAAATATGTAGCTTCTATGGTCAAATAAATTGGCAACATTAATAGTATGTCACCTGCCACGATTAAATTACGCTCCTCAAGCAATATTTTTATTCAATAAGACAACTATCGCAAAGTTCAACAGTCTAGACTAGACTGACTAGAGCAGTGGCTCCCAACTTTTGAATTTTTGCCCAGATTTAATTAATATATTAAGGCTCGTCCCACTCTAACCCTAACCTATCTTGTTGAAGTTGGCCTTAATAAACTGTACATGTTGAATCTTCAGTATGCTCCACAACACTTGGATCGGTTCGAGTTTCGATCCTCACCAGAATCATCGTAAATCAGATTAAATTTCCTATTTAAAAACAATTTATTATAATAATCTCAAATTTCTTAATATTGGGTAAGATACCTTGATAGGAAACTTTCTCTAAAAGACATTATTTTAGGTACCTTATGGATGACTAATAAACATTCCTACAGTTGAGTTCATGGTCGATGGAATAAATAAAAAGTTAAATTACTCATGTTATCTTTCTTTCAAATCTTGCATATCGGAAATACTCTAAAAAATTTCAGGTGCTTGAATAACTTATTGTAAAGTAAATTATTGCCAACTGTTTGCGTGGGTTGTTTCGATTTACAGAGAAGCCGACGTGAGACAAACTACCACATACAATGTTTTATGAAGAATTTCAATTTTTCGTTTTTTGCATTACATGAGAAACTGGAAGTTTTCGTTGCCTTAAGGGGAGGATGCAATTTCAAATTTTTTGAGTTTTTTTTTTAAAACTTATGAAGAAATAAAATCTTGTAATTAATATTAACGACACTATCATTCTTACTGCGTTTCCTTTCCACCATGATTACTACGATCAACAATTAAGGTTAATAACATAAATAGTGACCTATCTCGTTTTAACGTTTAACCCAATAAAAAGTTATGTCTTATTCTCATAATAAAAAGTATTATGCAATTAGAAAATTAATGGGTTAAAAATAGATATTTGAAATGCAAAAATTTTGCTTTTGAAAATTTTTAAATGATCTTTAGACCCAAATTTATGCGAAGGTATATGAGAATATGCATGAGCATGTCGGGTTTTCCAAAAATAAATTAAAAAAATTTAACTAAAAACTTGGCGTTAAAAATGTAACCCAAATTTTTGTTCGAGCGTCGCAACGTGAGCAGAATAAATGTTTAGTAAACATTATTAGGTATATTTGTTGTTTTATTAAATTGATCAATAAAAAGCAATTTAATATATCGAACGTTAATACAAATTTCATCAACTGAAGATTATTGAAATTTTTCAACATTTAATTGCTTGCATTAATTACTGCATTACATTTAATTTTTATAATTAAATAATAATAATTTCTTAGTTTTGCTATAAATAACATTAGCATAGTGATAACATATTATATGCAATTGTATATTTGCACAGTTATCAATTTGTAGATAACAAGAAAATGTTAAGAAAACACGTCAAATTTTTGTTGTCTAAATTACATGTTAGGAAGCCATCTTATCATGTTATGCTAACTATTACATGACACTCTTATTACTTTAGAAAATAAATACATATTACACTTTATAATACATCCCCTTGGGGTCCGTTCTGATTTAACAGGGTATGTACCCAATGATGTTGGAATTTTAGAATGACTGATAAGAGGAGGTTATAAAATTGTAAAAAAAATGAAAAGTTAATTTTATTTTCAACGGACAGTGGGAGTGACGCGCATGAATGTATTAACGAGATTCCAAAATGATCCGTTCGTTCAGTAGAAAAAATATACAAGAACCGTTCCGGTTCGTAGAAAATAATTATCAAGGAAAGTAAGCAAGCAAAAAATGCAATTGCATTTATTTAGACGTGAATCCAAAATTAAAATTCTGAGGCTTATTTTGAGGAGTTTGACGTTGAACAATTTGTTTTTTGCGATAATTGGGGTTCGAATTAATCATAAATATCTTAAATGTTATTTTTTTGATTTTATAAGCGGTAGCAACCACCTACAACCAGAAGGTTTTAAAAAAATTGCTCTTACGTTATTTTTCTAATAAATATTTTATCCTCCCTTCCCTTAAAAACAATCAATTGATACTATGAAAGCTAAAAGTGATGTTAAAAATAAAATAAAACTTCTTCTCCGGGGAAAGCGGGGTCATCACCTCTGATTAAAAACCAGCTTATGTACCAATTTAAAAAGGGTTGACCTTACAAAATGCAAAATTTTTACTTTTCTGGCGCACTTTTTCTTTTAATTTTTACTTTTTCTGATAACTCATATACAGTGCATTTTAGCAAAAAAGTTATAATATCAAATTAAAGAGCATTAAATTCTGCGTCGAATGAGTACCACCACTTAGTAATAAGGTCAAAAATTATGGTCAAAAAACAACAATTTTTTCCAACTTGGTCAGAAATTGAGATAAAGTACGTTTTTTTTTAGCAAAATAGACGTTGACAATGGTATTCATGCAAGATGTGTACGATGCTGTTAAAGATTATTACAACGTCTTGTTTGAAAAATCAGAGCAACATGTGATGCTTGAAGTTCTCGTGTCGTCAGAAATGCAAATCAAACTGAAAAAGTAGCTTACTCAGCCCCTCTTGTTTCTCCATGCTCCAATGGCATAATTTCTGTAATTGTAAACTGCCACTTGGCTCAAGAAATTGGCCTTGAAGTGGTGGCCAAGGTGGTTGATTGTAGCAACTTCAAGACCGTCACTCTCAATAGGAGAGGGAAGAGACCTTAGCAATTTAGCATCTACTGTGAGCTGTCTTATGATGGGAAACCTTAAAGTACTTGCTATTGATGCTCTGACACTATTTTAAAAACTGTGCCTTACAAAACAGTCAAAAAAAGATTTAAAAATTTTTTTTACTTCCAAACTCGCCCCATACCCAATGTCACTCTTTGCAAAAGGAGCGCGCTATGCGGAAAAAAACCAAATCGTCTATGTACACAGCATTCAGCCCTCTTCTAATTATACAGAAGGGTGACAGTATTTTGCAGTAGTGGATTAAAGATATCTGCTTCATAAAGTTCTTTGGTCTTGCAATTCCTCATTTGCAACCATTGCCAAGAGCTACTCCTCTTTCTAAAAAAGACACTGTGGGTTCACAAATATTGCCCTTGTGTTTGACGGATACCTTGTTCAGATGGGCATAAAAACAACCGAGCAATGACGGCGGATGAAAAATCACCAATCCCCCAAAGTGATTTTGACCAATTTGCAAAATAAAAGTAGTCTTATTGAAGTTCTGAAAAGTTACTTCAAGGATTGTGATATTGAATTAATAATCGATAAACTTAATCGTTACACTTTTGGGATAGAAAATGATAAACTAAAATTCAAAAAAATGTTTGATATACTATAATATCAAAAAAATTATTTGGAATTTTACATTGAAGTAAATTAGGCCTAATAACCAGTAGTCTGGTGGACTAAAAAGCGGGAAGCTGCGGTTCTTTCTTGTTGCGTTGGATATGTGCTGCAATCTAAAAAGTTCAAAATTGACCTGCGGACTACTTGCCAACCCGTCTGCCCAGTGTGGTGAGTTTTGGGCAAAGCCCCCTCTCCCCCCACTTGGGGGGAGTCTAAAAGGGGAGGCCTAACGTTCAGTACTGGACGGATAACGGCTGATGAAAAAGAAAAAAGCTGAGTAAAACCAAGAAGCACAAAAATGTCACAATAATTGACACCTCTTTGTGCTTATGAATGATAGAAGTTGGTCAGCCGTGCACCAATTTGGACTTTCTGAAGCCTGGAAGAAGGGATGCTGGTGATGTGCAATATTTGACAACATCTTTCAAATTCGGGCAATCCATATCCAGCCACATCCATTTTATCCACACGTTTAGTGGATGTGATATCTGCTATTATTGGCCAAAAAAAGATAAAACTGAGCAGTATGATCACCTATTCGAAAGAACTTAGGCACATTTCTCGACGCTTATTTAACCCATTCACTAGACATGATTTAGATTACTCAGGTTGGTGCGTGTACTTTCGCAGCCTTCCACACCAGCGACTCTATCAACGTAGCTCCGAGATGAACTGCAATCTTGAACTGCGATCATCTTACCGGACATCAGAAGATTGGCAATTTAGAGAGGTGTAGTTGCCCCAATTAAAAAGTGTTGGCACTCGTTGGATGCAGAATTTGACGCTCTGCAACTTTTATTTTATAAGTTTTTCTCTTAGATGACTCATTTCAAAGTTGCAGACTTATAAATAGTACTCTATCTCAGTTTTTGACAAGTTGGAAAAATCATCGTTTGTTAACCATGGTTTTTGATCATACCACTTGACCAAATTATTAAGTAGTGGTATTCATTCGACGCAGAATTTAATTCTCTTTAATTGGTTATAGAATAACGTTTTTGCTAGAATATCCCGTTTAAGAGTTATAAGCAAAAATAAAAAAAAGTCCTAAAATTTAAAGGTTTTGGAGCTACACCACCGTTTGTAACGTTCATTGTAACGACTGGCCTATAAATAATATGTAACTTTTTGAGAGAAAAAGTGAATTAATATTGAAAAAATAAAATTAATTTTGTTTCTGCGTATCTGTCTGTTATTCGAGGTTATGATCATATGATAACTGGACGAGAAAATTATGCGCATCGAGGAATCTCTCGTAGCATAATTTTTTTGTTTTTTTTATGGAATTACTTGCCCAGGGACTTCCAAGTTGAAGTGCTCGTAGAATTGAAGATGAGGTGTTTAGGACCCTACTGAGAGATAAGTTCAGGATAATCCTCACGATGACTCACCTGAAAAACGTAAGAAACGTTCAGTAGATGAAGTTTCGTGAGAAATAATAGATCAAATGATCGATTTATAGACTCATCTTGAGTTTCAAAACCATCTTGATCCTTCGATTAATTTTCTGCTAGTTTTATTACAAATAAAGTTAACAAAAACATTGTAACGCGTTTTATGAGGAGGATCTTGTAAATCCAAAGCATCCGCAATTGCTTGTTGATTATAATTAACTATATCGAGCTGCATATAAACATCCTTTGTAGACCTACACAACTGGACCATAATAGAAGCTTGTCATTGGCTAGACCTTTTAGTTGATTTGTCATCTAACCGTATATTTGCAAATGTAAATATTTATTGTCACCTAATGTATGTTCACATGATTTTGAAAGAACAAAAAAGAAGCTGTCGTTTATTATGCAATAAATTTATATTTATTCAAAACTATATGATTTTATTTTATTGCCATAATTTTGTTAATGGGTGCAGATAACAACTTTTTTATGCATAATATTTGCATCTCTTAACCAAGACTCTGTTTGAATAAACAGAATATTACGTTGTATACAACATCAAGGTAGAGTCATTTTAAATAAGAATAAAAAATATAAAGTAAATCTTACATTATTAATGTAGTAAAATAAATTGTTGTAGTAGAAATCTTCAAACTTGGGAGTTACGTAATACCAAATACATTCGACTACGTACAACTGCCAAAATGTTGGAATATTTCAAAAATGAAATATATTACGATATGACAGACACGATATGCAACTTAAATTGGTTATATTCCTCATTATTTAATTTTGATTATTATGAAATAACTTCATGATTAAATTCCTTTTCTTTAATTCTGTGTCAGAATAGTCCGAAAAAAATTCATTAAATCGAATTATTATAATAAACCCTTCATTTCAAAAATACTTAGTAGGTAAGGCTAAATTTTAATAAAATACTACTTTGTGTTTACTGGTTAAAAAACCAGTCTGGTGTTTCGTCTACCTTATTACTAACTTACCAAGTTAAAGCACACCGGAATTGTAAACTGATAAAAAATACCTGTGATAAAAATGTAAACTTAAGTAAACAATTTTTTACTTTATCTAGAAAATGTAAATTTTTCTTCATTTTAACTGCAATCCTAACTAAAACTGTAGAAGTCCAAGAATGGAAGAACGAATAGTATGAAGAGTTGATTGCAGGTATTTATCCAAAACTGGTTAGTACAAACGATTTCAATGAGGAAGAAAGGAAGAAGAACATTAAAAACTATTTATACATCTGACCTTGAAATTTCGTCCTTTACCCTTGAAATGATAAACTTGAGGACACGCTCTGCATTGTTTATTAATAGAAGTATTAATTTTAACACAATTTGTGCAGAAACAATTACTCTATCAACACCATGATCATCTGCCCTTTGACTACAAAGTACAACGATAATGCAAATGATGTAATAACGTCACATAAATGGTTCATCAATTGCATAATGGACACTTTTCGAGCTGGAACTTAACAAGAGGAAGCTACAAATTTAAACATACATATTTTCTGTACATAGTAAAAATTTGATCTAAACTTGAGTAACAGCACGTGCTTGATTTAATTAAGAGGTATTTAAACTTTTGTGATACTCAAGGTAAAAAAAATACACCGGCATTGTTTTCAAATTGAGCACAACGCGATAAAATCATTTATCTAAAAATAACAAACTTAACATAAAAAGAGAATTTAATTCGTCGCTTTAATTAGCAATTTTCCTAAAATAGAATAAATCGGACACAAAATAATCGTCCAATAGTCTCTATTAGGTTAAAAATAAATAAAAACTTAAAATACCACAAAAAGCGTAGAAAATTGGTTTAAAAATAAACTAAAGAAAAACTTCATTAAAATAAATCTTCATCATGACCATATCAATTAATGGGTAATTACAATTGCTCTTAACTGCATTCAGGGTTAAATGAATTGATTACAAATTTTCAAAAAAAAATTAGAATTAATTTGAAAAATTAATATCAGTTTTGTTAATTGAATAAAAAAAGATAATGGAAGATGAATGCTTATAATATCTCAATTGAACAAATTATCAAGTTTATGAAAATGTCGACTTTTCTGCTAATTATCTGATGACATTACACATTGTGATTTCTTAACTGTAAAATTGACAATTTTTGTTTATTTTGCTTAACAAACAAAAGGTATAAAGTGAGGTGGACATCAGGTCACCTCTATTATCATCTTTCTGAAAGAATTTTTTTATTCTTCTTCGCTTTTGTACCTACTTGCCTACCATATAATTATACCAAAAAGTTCTTATTGTTTATTTTTCTGGTACCGGATATGATTCACTAATTACTTGAAAACTCATAAAAAGATGAAATATTCAAAAAAAAACCAAGAATGCAAGAAACGATAAAAAGAAATATTTAAAAAAATTAATGTAGTTGGTTACCTCTGCTACTGTCACATTATGTAACGTATATAATCAGTAAATTATTTACCTTTGTAAAATTACTTAAAAGCAATCAATCAATTCATGAATTGATTAAATAACATAAACAACTTTTTGTAATTGATTCGATTATTATCCAATTACGTAAAAAATTAAAAACAAATTTAGTTTTAAAGTTATGTTTAATTATTCTACTCGGCATCCTTAAATTTAAAACTTGTAAAATTTATAGTTAGAATTTTAATATTAATGCTAATTAATTTGAAATGGGTTTAATTATGAGCTAGTTAATGTAAAACATTTGTAAAATCGAATTAGCCACGTAATTAAATTCAGGTTTTTTTACTAATTATGGTAATTCCGGAAACAAAAGAAATTTTGGAACAAATTTTAGGGTACTCCTGAGATACCCCGAAATGTGGTACCTCAATTTTTTTTTTGCATAAGTTTTGTTATGCATTCTCGAAAGGTTACATTTAAATTTTGACTACATTTTCCACCTCGGCAAGTCTTATAATTTCCACATCGGTGCAAGTTCTGCTTAAAACAATTCTTTTTTATTAACTTTAATAATAATTAAATATTTAAATTACTAATTTAAGTAAAGATAAAATTTTTTAAGTTAATTTACTGTCTATTTAAATTCACAAATTAGGTAAACAAACAAAATGTAGATATGTGTACAATTTTAAAATTACAGTAACCAGCATTTTGTTTGCAATAAAATGTATGTAAGTGCTTCAGGGTCGGATTTCCAAGCTTTCAAATACCATTATCAAAAATTGGAATAGAATAGAGTTTTGACTACTTCTTTCATGACAAAATACAAAAGTTTCCAAATCTTCTTCCCTAATGAAACAAATTAGTAACGTCGACAGTATTTATATACTTGAAGCGAATTATGAGATTTAAAATTTCTTAAAAATGGACTTTAAGCGCAGTTTCAAAATTTAACAATATCAGGAAGTTTACTTTAAATTGTATTCATTGTTAGGTTCATAAAAAATTTTCCCAAGATCCTACTATTAAAAGCTCATTAGAGTTATAATGACCTCTGTGTATTTTTACAATAAATTGTAAGTTAGAATCAGATTCTAACTGTTTACTTCGGGTAAAAATTTTTGTAGTAAATCTACGAATTCGATATGTGAGATTACATTTATTTTCACATTTGAAACAAAGGTTTATTTGTGCGCGCTGTAAGGTCATTTGGATACACGAGGTTTATTTAGTTTTGTTAGGTTCATTCTCTTACTTCCATTTTATTTGTTGTATGTTGAGCACCTACCTATTATTTGGTTACTTAGTAAATCAATCTCTTCTTATCTTCTAGGTTTTATAAAATTTTCGGGAATCAGATATTTTTGTAGAGTTAGAATTTTTATAGAAAATAGGTCAATATTTAAATTGTAGAAACTTCGTGTATCGGCATATTTTACCTTTCCTTCTCACCAACAAATCGATAAAATGGTTATAAAATATTAATGTTTACTTAGTTTTGTCATCGGAAGATTAGTATGTTATTTAAAACAGGAAATGACATGATCTTTAAGGAAACTTGGCGTTGTATTGAATTATAATTTCCGATATAAATTTCTCAGTAGCCAATTGAACCACAACTGATAAAATATGCAAAAAAATTACAAATAAGGTGCATTTCATCGCATTGGAGATTGGACCTTGAAAATTTTTGAATCAATGGATTCTGATTCAAAACCTTCAAAAATATGTTTATCAAATCGATGCAGTTAGTAATGCAAAAAGAAACCAATCCATATCCATGTGCGCTAGGTTCGTTTTTGCAACGTCGTTTCTCAAAATTTACTTTTGTGTTAAGAAATGCTTGACCAAGCAAGCTTCAGATTTCTTTCAGTAAAACAATGTAAAAGGAAGATGGGAGTGTGGGTGGCTTCTAATACTAAAGATTAAAATTTGCAACATCCGCAGCTTTGTGGATAAAATTCTAAAGCTGTTCTTTTTCTTTCCTATAGGTATTCAAAATTTTTTTGAACTTAAGCTCTCGATAATGATAATAGATCAAACTTCTCAAACTCAAATTATCTTTTAATAATCTAATTTTCAAAGCGTCATGTCATGATTTAGTTTACAAATTTAATAAGAAATAACTGGCAAATATAGTGTAGTTTTTCAAACTAGAGTGTTACGTCATCGTATATAAGTGCTGTCATTGGTTACACAAATAAAAAAGATTTTATGATAACGTAAAACCCAAATTCAAAGTACCAATATACGTATGTAAAAATTTGCTAGAAAACTTCTCCTCATTCTTTAATTTACTTTATTTTTACTACGATGTAAATCTCAATCGACAAGTCTTCTACTGTAAATCTATATACTTTCAAATGTTAAAGGTCAATGGCGTTTACAGTGAGACCATAGGCCGAGCAACCACATTTGAATAAAAGTCGTACAATCTAGAAAGAAATTTTAGTTTGTTTGTTATTATTATAACTTTGCATGTTTATATATTTTATTATAACTTTTTTTTTATCCTTTTCAGAATTAAAATTTTTATTTAAATAACTAAAAACAGTTTGTTTTGGTGCGATTACTAACTTACTACATTTCTTAAAATTAAAATTTGTAAATATTGCTTATCAATTCGCGCTACTCTCTGTCGAGTAGAAACAAATGTACTCATTTATACATGAATCAAAATTTAAATAATACAAATCGTATTTTATTTTTTAACATTGTTTTGCCTGTGACGTAAATAGTTGGATCAAGGTTCTACGGTGAATTTTCAGTAACTGGCCTGTAAAATTCGCTTTCATTAAACATCGACCTGGCTTTCTTTCATCTTCCTAATCTGGACCTCAGTTGAAAAGTACCAGGAAACCATCAGCAACGAATAAGAAGATGCAAGATCAAATGCAAACCTTGATGGGCCGATTTGACAGGAAATGGAGTATACCACACAATATAAGATCATCCTTCATCCCTAAAACATGCGAGATAAATGAAGAAGAAACCGATAACGACGCAAACGCCATAACTGACTACTCCAAGAATGACACGAGGTCAGCGAGCGAATATAAACCGAAATCTGTTCAATCCAACGCAACGCCTCCTAGAACTCCCACGCCTGTAAATGACACCAACCAAAGATGACACTGTATCGTCCACAGCATCGCATCCCTACCAACTCCACTGTATCCTCAGATAATGACGAAGAAGACTCCATCTTCCAATTCCAAAAGCACCAGCTAGAAAAAACTTTTTCGCACTTCAGTTGAAGTTTTAAAAAATTTATTATTATTCAAAAATAAATCCTCGCACCCGATGAAGTCCGCAAGGATAGAAGTCCATCTATCCCTAGCAGTCCAAATGCTGGTAGGCGATGCAATTCACGTACCTACCTGACGAAGCCTACAAACCCAACGGTTTCATCCCTAGACGTTTAAATGCAAGAAGACTAGAGCAGCTGCCCGACTCCAACAAAAGTCGTATCTTTCTAGCCAAACCATCCGATACCCACAACCACCCAAGAAAACCGTTAAAAATACCTCCCCGCACGACGTCTTCCTGTGCCATTAAATTTGCTAAAAACACATATGTCACTTCCATGCGACAAATGCGACGCTATTCAGACCTCTGACTGGTGCTGCTGTTTCTGGTAAAACTCATTGTAACTCCTTAAGTCAAGGTCATCTTAATTCAAACAAAGAAACATAGAGAAAAAATTATACTTAAAAGTACAACAATTCGTATCTAGATTGTCTACAAGTACAAATTTTCTGAAAATTTAGTACAATTATACTCGATCTTACCACAATTTTAGTAATCTTCAGCACAATGTACTCTTTTATAACTTTTTTGTACTTGTAGACAATCTAGACACAAATTGTTCTACTTTAAAGTACATACAATTTTTCCTTATGGAAGATACTAAACGTTGATGCAGTTATTGTGGAGCACAAGAGGTAATAAACCATACCACTCACGCTCCGTCTCAAAAGCCACCAAAAGAAACCCATCGGTCGACCACAACCACTAAATCCTCCATAATCAAAAGTAATACCTGATCACACGCCGGTGACCATTATTATTAGATGTGAAACCTCAGTTTCAAGGTGATGATGAAGGGGGTCCTCTTCAAAATGAAGGCCACCAAAGACCTCATCTCCAACGTCCTGGAAATCATCCTCATCCATCACGATCTTACAACCTCATAATCCGAATGTCAATTAAAAAGAAAAGGCACACATTTGCCCACGTATTCCTGGAGTAAGTTTTACCCACTCGAGCCATTGTTTTACCACATTTTTTTCTTGGCCAAACTCTCGTTAGAGCGACCAGTATGATTTAGTCTTCGGACTACTCTTCCAAGGTAACACTTCAGTAAAGCTGCAATTCATCACATAAAAAAATATAGAGCATTACCCTTGTACGAAGCACAAATCCTCAAGTTTACCATTCATTGAGGGGTGAGGTCTCCTCAAGTTCAGGAAATTTTTTTTCAACTTAGTGGCATGCAAATGCAACTTTAAGGGTAGACAAAGCTAAACTTATGGAAACCGTCAATATAATAATACTAAAAATATTATTTTTAAGGTTTTTGGTCCCATTTAACCCAAATTTTGGAACGATCCACAAAATGTTATAGTTGTATTTGTAATTTACAGCCGCAACTACCACAATTTCAATAGCAAATTTTTTTAAATCAGATTTTCGTTTATGGTACCTACTACTTATTTCCTCCCAAAATTATGAATTTTCAACTATTGTACTATCTTAAGTCACAAAACCGGATAATTCCAATTAAAATTCCGAAGTATTGAATGAACAATATAACTCACTACTTCCCGAAAACAATTTTAAGATGAGAATATTCGTAAAATTTAAGCTACATTAAATTGATCATAATGAACGGTTGATGACATGTAAGAGTTTATTAATAACTCAGAAATATCAAAGTACAGTGGTAAATAATACCATAATAAATTAGAATAGATAGAACTTTGCACATCAAGGGTCTATTTCTGGAAACACAAAAATGTCATTATTTTCTCTAACAGTGGCGGACTGGCATAAAATTTTAGATGCTATAGCCTCTACCCCAGGTTTGAACGCTGAATTAATCGTTGCAGTTTGGAACCATTTTACTTTTTTTTTCCTGATTATAACTTTTTATTTTGTGTTTTATACCTAATTTTGGAATTTAACGGATCAACTTCCTTTACTTCTTTTTGATTTTTCTAGTTTTTAGACAACCACCTCATCAGTGGGAGAATCTGCAATCTTTCTTTCTTGAGAATATATTAAAGATTTCTGGAAAGTCAAAAAATTCGTATGAATCACAAAAATAGTTTATTTTTGTTTGGCCATGGTGGTCAACTTATTCCATGCTAACCCACCTTGATTCAGGTTTTATATTTTTGGATAATTTGGTTAAAAATAGAAAAACGATCTTTTTTGTATTCGAAAGAAGTTCAGGTATACGAGTAGCAATTAAAGTTACAAAATTGAAATAAATACCATTTTGTGTTTGCGTGACCAATAAAGAAATTTTAATATCGTTTTTATCGAAACCTATAAAATTTTATAACGATTCCGTTAAACAATAATTAAACATTAGTAGGTAAGTGCTAGTCCATGATCGTCAATTAATTAAAATTTACATTTAATTTTTCAAGATTATATGGGTAGGTTTTGTTCCATAACGAATATTTTCGTTTGGCGAGTCATGAAAGATTTTTAGAAAGGGGTCCTTGCAATTCTGTAACTTTTCATTTGGTTATTTATAGGAATGTCGCCTTTTATTTTCCTGGTTTGGTAAAACTTGGTTATTTATGCAAAGAATACCTATGGAATTATGTCATTGAACTAACAAGTAATTGATTTAGTTGAACAATTCCGATTAATCATCGAAGCTTGACGATTCATTGAATAAACCACAAGAAATTTATATTCTTGACTCATATCTTTGCAAGTCGGTGAGAAAACCTTGCTGTGGTATTAGTTTAACAAAAAAAATTTGATACCAGTTTATCAAATTCATCGTTATCTGGGCAATAAAAAAGAAGGCTTGAAGAAAACAAAGGATTCAATTGCTTAATTTATTGTATTATAATTCCATACATATCAATTAAGGCACTGTCGGCTACTAAAATATACAAATAGGTCACTTTTGTTTTGAATATCTAATAATATCGAACACAATGGTATGACCGTTCAAATTTGTTATAATTGTGCAAAAATTTGAACCCATTATGAGAGGGTCAGTATGGAAGTAAATTAATTAAATCTAAACATCACAAAAGTATGCATTATTAAATTATTTATATCAAAATAACTATAATAGCAATTATTCTTATTCATCGTGTACAACATGCGAGAAAAATCATACAGATCTATCACAGAGAATTCGTTTTCGTGTCCGTAGATTTCCTATAATGAAACATGAAAAATACTGAAAGTTTGTGATACAAATGGCGATTGTCGACACACACGAAAAACGAAAGGTCTCCGACTTAAAACTAAGGAATTCATTTAGATGATTATACATATTGCTATATAAGCCGATTTTTAATTAATAAACACGTCTAATTAACATACAAATTCAATAAGGAAAAAATTGGCAGTTTTTATAATAAAAAACGGTACAATTAATTATCATCAAATGCAATTAGGTACGTAACAATTACATGGAGTATATAAAATAGACTGTGGAATGACGATTACAAAAATTGAGCTTGATTGAATATAAAACTAGAATAAAGAATAATTTATCACAGCCGAACCCTTTCAAGCTGGCCGCGTGTCTTTCTAATTTAAACAGTCTTTTTTCTGTCATCACAGAGGTTTACATTGGTCCCTTAAAAAACACTTGCGTTGGAATGGCTTTTTGAGAGTACTAACACATAAATTTATTAATAATAATACAACCCTGCTTACTCCGTGCAGGCGAAAAATGGCAATTTAAATTTTAGGAAGTACCGAGAAAAGTCCAGCAGTCAAAGAGTACCACGTTCAAAATAAAGGCACACTCGTCGTTTGTTCGTAGTTATTGTCGTCAAAATTATTATAAAATAAAATGTGTCAAAAATTTCCTAATTATACAGCTTCCTTGCCTTCCAATTTTTTCGCCAGATCTGATATGATTTCCTTATAAATTAAAGGATCGATGTTTTTACCCAATTGGTAAAGCACGAACCAATCTCCAATTTGGCACTTGCGAGCTATCGTCTCAATATTCGTGTGAGACGCGAGGCGAGATCGAGCACGTAACAAATATAAACGAAGTTTTGGACCAACAATAACAGCGGCACGGTAAATCAACGAGATTCCCGATAAAACACTGAGAATGATGAACCAGAACCACAGGAACACGTAAATTTTTTCGTTGACAATATTCAACGGAAGAACACATAAACCATCGAACTTCTGAACCGAACCGGATGGACCGTATTTGTGGAAGGTGCATTTGGTAACTTTTGGAAACACCCTCGCCATTGGATCGTCACGTTCTTCGGGTTCCATTTCGGTGAACCGCAGAACGTCACTGCCGTACGTACTGAATTCGCCATCCAAGAAATAATCCATGAAGAAAATTTGGCCAACAACGTTTATAAAATTGAGAACCTCACAGATAAAGAATCGAAAAGCGTAAAAGTTTTGCATATGTAAATTCGTAGCAAAATAATCGACCAACAACTTTTTCCGGTCCTGCTTGCATTCTTCATTGACAATGGGGCAGTTTAAGTCGAGTACCAACATCTTAATTCGGCCACCTTCCCATGTCTTCCATAGGTAACGAGGTATGTAAAAGAGCATAGCTTGGAAGAAAAGCGCAAAGCAGACCCACTGGTAATATTTGTGGTACTTCACCTTATCTTTTCCATCCACGTGGCTTACAACCCCAGGCTGTACGAGATCTTGCCCTACTCGTCCCGTCAAT
The DNA here is from genome assembly GCA_905340355.1 of Rhagonycha fulva. Classification (NCBI taxonomy): domain Eukaryota; kingdom Metazoa; phylum Arthropoda; class Insecta; order Coleoptera; family Cantharidae; genus Rhagonycha; species Rhagonycha fulva. The sequence continues at coordinate 47,782,866 of HG996556.1, forward strand.
CTGTCGGGGATGGTGAACGTCGAGTAAATCCAACAGTACGTATCCATGACATTTAGTGGAATATCGTCCACGATACAATCGATTGGGTCCCCAATATATTGGCGACTTGTGACCAATAAAGAAAAGGCTATTAAAATAATAACGGTAGCCTTGTAATGCAACCGAAAAACATTGTTATCGATGCACACTGCATCGATCTTGAGCAGGCCCTTAACGGAGCCGAAGACATCAAACATTTTGGAAGTTCGAGATCACTATTACACTATAATTAACACTTCACAAAAACACACAAATAAACAATAATTGTTTTGTACTTTTTAGTTAATAATTTTTCATCCTATGTATTTAACTGTTCACTGCAAGCAAACTACAGAATATTCAAACGCAGAACGCTATTTCGAAGTGGGGTAAGAGGTATGTAATGGTGGAAGGGATGCGACAGTCAACCATTGGACCCCCTCTAAATAGCCTCTACGCAAGTCTCATGGAAAGCAGTTTTGAAGCCTGCATCTAATAGACACACCGGATTCACCCGGATTACGCTTACAATAACAGACAAAGGATGCACAAGCCTAAACGCAATTATGGATTTAGAAACACTACCGTAACAGTTTCAATTATAATTTTATCCTATAACTGTAACATCAAGTTCAAAATAACTTTTGTGAAAAAACTTAATTTCTGGAGTAGTAATCAATTAACAAATTAGGACCACAAAAACATTGTTATGTTGTTATGTGACGCATCTTATCATTGTAATTAAAGCAACAGCTGACTTGATATAAGTACTTTAAATCTTCTATATATCGGGTCAGCTCAGCTGTTTATATCAGTGAAGGATAACTAGAGATCCTATTTAAAAATAAACGATTACGATTTTAATTATCACATAATTACAGATCTCGTCTAACACAATTAGCAACATAAATTATTGCGAATGTAGTAAAATATTGAGGCTAATGTTAACAATATTTGATAGTCATAATTTTTATCATAATTATTACATAACGAAACCATGAGTTGTACTGGCTTTAGTTTTAGTGCGAAGGAATATCGATTTATTTTTAGCCTTACAGAAGCAATGGAAAATTTATGTATCTGAAAATATTTTATTGTTATGCGCAGTCCCCCCTTAACCCAACCCACTGTAGTGCCCGTAAGCTTTTCTAAAAAAAAAAGTTTTTTAACTTTCGACAACTTCAATCACGTTTTCGTTGTAAGAAAATTTACAACCTTTCAAACTTTTTTTTCCGTTTAGAAAAAAAAATAATTTGATATTCTACTAATTCAAACCAAAAATCACAGTTTACTCATGGTAATATGCGATTTGTATGCTGGCGCATTGTCTTGCGATAACAAAACTCTTTTCGAAATAAATCATTCCGCGTATTTCTTTCACTAATTTTCCTAATATTGCTCTTCAGTTGTAGATTTTCCTCTTTTTCAGGTGGTCAGTGAGAATAATAGCACGACTATCTTAAAACTTTTCAAACAGATTTTTGAATTCGAAATTTTGTTAGATTTGTCGTCCGAGAGTGCGCTTTCATTCCATTGACTGCTGTCAGGGACGTGTTCATGGGGGGGAAGCTTTCCCCCCCAATGTTGCAAAAAGTTGGCAAACAGTTGACAAAAACACCCAAAAGTTGGTCAATTTAACATTTTTTTATGTCTAAATTTACAAAAAGCTTCAAAACTTATAAAAAGTTGGCAATTTTGAATTAATTCAGTTGACAGATTTGAAATTTCTCTCCCCGAAAAAAGTTGATTGAGCACGTCCCTGACTGCTGTTTTGTCTCTGGATTGTAGAAATGCACTCAAGTTTCATCCAGTGACAAGTCGATTCAATAAATTAGAATCATTTTGATTACTTCAACTTACCACCACTCGTGGTAGCTTCTGATCTGCGTTCCGGCATTTGAGAATCCACATTGCAAATTTTGTTTGCATGGTTATTTCCTGGGGTGGACAGTGAAGTGGGTCTTTCAGGTCCATTGAATGGACAATTTTCTTAGTTTGAAAAGCAAACAAATTTTTAAAAAGTTTTAGTTTGGTATAATGCTGAAACTTTTTAATGTGAAACTTTGCATTAGGATGCAGTACCGACTTTTTTTTATAGGGACTCGAAAGAAAATCTTATGACTATAAAAGCATTGATTACAAATTTTTTATTACAATGTTTATCAGATATTAACAGCTTATACGAACTAAAATTTTTTTAAGTTTCCAATCAGTTCTTTATGCAATACCTAAACTACATTTAATCTTCACCTGTTATTTTATTTAAGGGCAAGGGAAAAAAGATTTACCAGTGAGGAGGGTGTAAAAAAATTTAATTGGCAAATCAATCATTTTTAACAATAATTTTCCAGCGGCACCCCTAATTAAATACTTCAAAAAAGTCAACTTAAACTTCTTCAATCTTATTAAATCTCATCAGTTGCGAATAGACAGAAATTCCTGGAGGTAACTGTTGACTGTAATATATGGATGAAGAAGTGAGGTTTACCTTCAACGCACAATAATAATCATATTATTAGCCCGATTGGAAAAGTGATAACTATAAAAAAAACATTCAGTGACATTCAAAATGTCAGTTTTCTGCTAAGCATAATTTTAATTATTAACGACATTTTTAATCATTTAGTTAACGAAATAACAGGAAATGCTAAGTAAATTTGGATTTATTTTAAAAATTACGTTTTACCTTGTATCCATAATCAAGCGCCTTTCTCTCTTGCAAATGTTTAATTTATTATTCACAAAATAAATATTTTATATCTGCATTCTACAGTCTCCTGATGGATGCGCCAGCCTATCTTACTTACTTTTATGTAAATGGATATGTACTTAACTTTGTATTCTAATGTGTCCATCCTAACTTTCTCTACTTTATTTGATAAATTAATAATGTCAACTTTTCGATGCTCCACAGTATTATTTGAAATACTGGTGCCTCGCCATTACTTTTTTTTTAGTTAGCTGCTGAACAATCGTTTAAGCCAAATCGTGGTAAATACTAGTGAACAACTTGACAGCGACTTAGTACTAGTGGTACTAAAAGAGTAAAATCTTAAAATATCCTACGAACATCAGGTAGGCCATCGGGACAGTTTGCACAGAAACGTAGCAGTTTTGTAACAATTCTAATACTATTATGCCCGCTGTACACTCTCGCCGAGTGCTCTCAGGCGAATGTCTCGCCGAGAGGTCTCGTGCTCGTGCTACACACCACCAGGCACACACAGACAGACGAGACATGGCGAAAGCACCCATCTACACTTTCGCTTTCGCCCTGTCTCGCCGAGAGTGTACAGCAGGCTTTAAAGTTTTCAAGTGTAGAGTTTTCAACTCTTTATTTCAGTTTAAGGGGGGACATAAGTTTTATCAAAATAAATATTAAATCAGTAAGGCAAAAAATTCTATTGCTTATAAGCTGAGCTTCTGTTATCTGATATAGTTCTTGTTTTAGAGTTTAGAGAGAGTGACAGACACATAGTCAAAAATGGAGTAAGTTTTCAGCCTTCCTTCTATTCCTCTTCTTCTTCTTCTTCGTATGCGTATTCTTGACAGAAGCGTCGTGACCAATTTAATATGTTATTATTAATTGACTTTCTTGTCAGATTATTCTCGGTGGTTTGCCATTGCCTTCCGAGAGGAGAGAGTCATAACGAAGTTGGATTTTTGTATCCGGGTTGGAGATCAAACCTAGGCTTTCCAGCTTAGAATCCAATCCTTGGCCCATTTACTTAGCTCCCTTTTTTCTATTTTTCTTTCTATCTTTTAGTTTTATTCCTCTATTTTCCATTATTTATAAGGAATGGGAAGTTCTTGTGCCAGAATAATATGAACAAAATTTCTTCCGATTGTGGGTGCAACCAGTGCTCTAAATACATTTTGTCCTGGGGAAAAATATGATACAAAAAATAACGATAGTTTTAGAAAGCGATCAACGAACGAACAAAGAAATTCGGACATAGCTCTGCATCTGTTAAAAAATTTACCATATTTGGGTACATCATTTATCATAAAAGGCTTCTCCTCTTATATTGAAAACATTCTATAATTTAATTAAATTCCTGAGAACCTAAACATGAAAACCACATCATAATTACCTGCAAATCACAAGTTGAAGTTTATATAATATACTGAATAAATTTCAGCGTTTTGGTAACCTCAATTAAAATTAAAACTGACAAATTGTAAATAGAGTTGTCTGCAATGCCATCTTTTGGTTTCAAACCAAAACTTCATCGGGTGTAATCTCGAATTGGAATATATGGAGCAGTGCAAAATAAAAATGCAAAAGTTGAAAAAAATTTGTTTACTTTCAATTTTTTTTCAAAAACTTTTCATTGTTGCTTTCGTTCAAAATTTTGCAAGTGTGATGTATCACACTACTTTATCCTGGTATGCGGTAGCCTATACCGTGTACAGTAATTTGAAGACGGTGAGTTTACCTTGTTTGCTACCGTAGAATATTGAAATTTGATAACTAATTTTATTGGAATTTATTCAATCAGGTACTACTGCTTTTTTTTGTAAAAACTCTATAATGTAAATCGAAGGCTTTGGTGCTCCTGATCCTCCATTGCTCTGGTGCATTTGACTAAATTCAAAAATTTATATCATGTGCACTTCTCAGAATCAACAGGTTGAAATGAAATTACCTTATATTTCCATTAGTCTTCCAATGGTTAGTAATTTACTATGAAGTAGTCGCTTCCAGTGGCGTAGTCAGAATTTGAATTTATCTCGACAAAACTAATATACCCAAAGTAAATTTGTATGCTACCCCCTTAAGTGTCCTATGGTTTTTTTTTCAACTTTTCTTTTAGAAATTCTAGTAACTTTTATAACAATAATATTTATTTAATAAAACAAAGCTTCAGAAGAAAGAATTTAAAAAAATTATTTTCCTTTGTGCTTTTTTGCTAACCGAGCTCAGTCCCTGAGGCACTCAAAGATTATAATCTTTTTTACCTAAACTTGGCAAGTTAATTCTGAAGGTTTTATGGTCGTAATAATTGTCCTAGTAGTTAACATGTTAATTTTTCAAGTAATTATGGAAGAAACCATCGTGTACTTCACATGACCTGGATTTCGTTAATTATTTCGGTAAATACTTTTGAAAATACAGCAAATAGAAATGTCTGTAAATGGAATGTAAAAAATAAACCAAAAAGGTAGTTGTCAAAGATGGAAATAATTTTGGTAATTAATTAACAATTAATAAGAATAACTTAGATCTTGGTATCGTTGATGATTTAAAAAAAATCATTAGACCCTTCTCATTCGAACAGACTAGACATTGAGCCACACAAGTTGCCTTTGGGCATTGGAGGGACCACACCATGTGAATGACTTTCTTGCAACTCCGCCACTGTAATATTAGCAATGCAAATTTTTAAGTGATAATCACATAAAATGCATCATAATTAAAAAAATTGAATTTTTTCAAGTTAAAATATTGCGTGTACAATTCCGCGATATTTCACATGGAAAACCTCAGATTATAACAATTTTATTGCTTATAACAAGTAAACACTAACCGCATCCTTTTAAATTCCATAAATTACTAACTAATGGTCATTACGATGTGTTAAATTACTTACAATCAGTGTAAATTTAATTTTCATTTCAAAATTCTTGTTTTAATACTTGAAACGAAATGAAAATATCTTTTCAAATCCTCCGATTCTTTCTCACGCTAGGCAACTAATGGTGGGAGATATCCAGAAGGTATAAAATTAAAAATTCTTTTCCGAAGTGAAATTCCACGAGCTGGAAATAAAATTGGAAAAATTAACTTTAGAACTTGAATCCTTCAGGTGCAGGTTTGTGACTGTACATAAACCTGCAGGAATGCAGTCCGATCAATCCGGGTTTAGCTTTGTCTGTTGAAATGTTGAGTCATCAGGTACACATCGTCGGAGGTAAAAGCCATTACCTTCGATAGTTCAAAGATTCAGACAAGAATAAACTGGCTTTTAGTTAGCTTTTATCTCACGCTCTTTTAAATAAGTAGGAGGATTTTCTCTTGTTAAGTTGACATTGAATTTTTAAAGATAACGGAGAACAAAGTGTCAATTTATATGGCCGATTTAATGATCGATTGACTTTACTCGATCAATTTATGGCGATCTGAGGAACTCAAAAGAAATCTTATCCATTAATTATTTTAAAACCCATTAAATTAATCACGCAATCTTGAAGGGCCAATAACGTCGTGATGGACCTTTAGGTACAGAGTAGATAATTGAAATTAAGTACGAAAATAGAAAATAAATTATCGAGATAAGGTAATGTATGATAAAATTTATTTCTGTTTAATTATGACAATGCAATTTTGCTGGTCATTTTTTAAGAACAGGGAAATTTTAACATTTTTTTGCGTTTACTTGGGTAGAAATTCCGTAATTATAAAATAAATTTATTATGGATGCAAGCTGTGTAGGAAATTTTTTTAAATTTTTGAAGTTGCCTTGTTTTGGATTTTAATATTATCAAAATTAGGTTTGACTAACATTCGATATTATTAAAGCACCAAATTTATCGGATGTAACACCGCATTTTGTAGTTAGATTTAACCAAATTATAGATCTTTATTGTGATTTAGACTTAAAATAGGACAATTTGACCAATACCTAAATTTTCCGTTTCCTTGTATTTATTGCTAAAAATATTTTATTTTTATGTCTCATACTTCACATACTTGGAGCACTTTCATGCTTTTTTTGCCATATTCAAATATTTATTTGTTAAACTCGTTAATCCATCATGCGCGTCTGATATCTCAAAAACATAAAAAAATTTTTAATTTGAAAAATAATGCGTAATATTTTTTACAAACGATTTACACTATTAACAATAAAAAATTAATTTTTTTTATAAATTTTGTTCCGAAGTGAACTTTTGCAATTTTATTTCGAAAACAAAATCAAAGTACAAACTTTATACGAATGATTTCAACTTTTTTTTTAACACAAAAATCAAAATGGGTAGAGATAGAAAGGGGCTTGACGGCATGCAGCGACGTGCCCAACCAACTTTTTGGGGGGGGGGGAGAAATTTTAAATTTGCAAATTTGCCAACTGAATTAATTCAAAATTGCCAACTTTTTGTAAATTTTGCAGGTTTTAGTAAATTTAGACATAAAAAATGTCAAATTGACCAACTTTTGGGTGTTTTTGTCAACTTTCTGCAACATTGGGGAGGGGGAAGCTTCCCTCCATCCTCCACGGGCCCTCGGCCTTGCAATAATAATGCCACCTCTACTGGCCTCTACTGCCTAATAGTGGAGATCGTTACCATATCATAAAAGATCATAGTCGTATTCATAATGAGTATGGTGAAAAAGAAATGAGAAAAATGTATAAAATGTCAAATGTTCAAAGTGCAGAAAGTTCGTGACCTAACCTAACCCAGAGATGGAGTTAATTTCTTAAAATTTCTATTTTCCAGAACCATCATCGTTCATGCCATGTGAGAGAAATCTAAGACGTCGTTCATAAAACACGTCCGAATTTTTTCTGACTTTTTGACCCCCCCCCCTTTTCAGAATTGGTACAAATCAACTTCCTTCTTATTTTTCTAAAATCAAACTTTCTATTCTCTGGACATGGACGTCTTTTATGGGCAATCTTTAATGCCATAAAACCAAACTACATCAATGAATAAAATATCGAGGAGTTTTAGAGAGATAATAGGTTTGTACCATGATACCAATAATTTAAAGATATACTCACATATACGACTAGCAGTCTGGCGTAAATCAAACAAGGATAGACTAGAGAGCGGAAAACCATGGTTTTAATCCTGGTTGCGTCAGATTTGTACTGTGATCTAAAAAGTCCAATATTGATTTGCAGACTACTCGTCAACCTGCCTGCCTAGCGTGGTGAGTTATAAGTACAACTCTCTCTCCTCTCACTTGGGGGGAGTTTAAAAGGAGAGGCCTAACGTTGAAGAGTGGACAAATAACGGCTGATAAAGAAGAAAAAGACTTACTTGGTAAACAAATTTTAGACTCTGCTGCATATGAGGTCACTCCATCAACCAGCCAAAAACCGTACAATGGCACCCGCATGCGCAATAAATAAAAAGCGTTCCTATTGCGCATGAGCGTGACTATACATTGTACGGTTTCTTGATTAGTTGGAACAAACCTAATGTTTACTGCTTAAATTTAAGAATTGCACAACTTTTGACATCTTAACCAGATGTCCTGGTTCCAATAACATGACAAATTGATTATCTATTTAGAATCATAACTATTTAATAAAATTAATTACAGAACCACGAGAGGCCGGACGATCTAGAATTATTTTCTGATTTTACATACATTTGGGAGTCTCAGGTAATGGCAACCTAATAATATTATTACCAAAATAGTAGTTTTCGTCACAAGGACGTAAAACGAGATTTTACACTCGAGCGGCGGGGTTTCAAAGACGAGGCGTAGCGAAGCGAAGCCGAGACGCACGAACCGTTCCGAGGAGTGTAAAATCAGTTTACGTCCGAGTGGCATAAACTGCTTTTCGTTATAACGGGACTACCTCATTTTTATTCGCAACAACGTGGTGAGAGGCTATGTATTCAAAATGGAAATCTGGCTCTTCTGATTGGTTTGGTAATCATTCATTTTATTCGCGACCCTGACGTTAGAGTCATATAAACAACTTTTCGTTATTTTGGGGAAAATATCCTACAAAATTCGCGATTTTATATAATAGCTCTGAGATAACTATCGATAGATGGCGTGAAGGTTGCAAGTCATTTGTCAAGTTTGTCTATTTGGTGAGATAAGGATTCATATTCTCAATTTAAAAATTTCGGACGTGTGTGTTGTGAAGTGTTACAATGTCAAAATCAATCAAAGAACGGGCATCTTCAGGCGCATTCTTCAAACAACAGCAAGGAGAACAAAGAAGAATCAAGAGGTGCGTTATTTTTGAATTGCGTTATAAATATCAAACATTTTCATTCGAATTAATGATGTTTTGCGTAAATATATCATGTTATATTTTATACCCCCTCCTTTTTTTACGTCCTAGGACGTAAAAAATTATGACCCCCCCTTTTTAACGTCCTAGGACGTAAAAAGGCACTTTTAGTACCTCAAATTAGGACGTAAACATTAATTTAACGGCCGGAATAACGAAAAATTAGTATTATATCCTAGGACAGAGATGCTCAAACTTATGTCAATGAAAATCTACCATAAAATAAGGAAATGGTAGGCGATCGACAGTAGGCCAACGGGGGTTGGGGGGAGAAGGAGGATACTTTCATGTACAGTTTTTTTGATAATTCGATGCATAATGGTGATTTCTAGGCTACTTGCAGCTAAAAAGTGCCAAATTAAAAACCATATATGGAACCAATCAAATAAAAAACCTTTTAGTAAATACGAAATTTATTCTCCGATCGACCTTTTGAGCACCCCTGTACTAGAATTTTGATTTGCAAAAATTATATTTTTTTTAAAATAATTTATTTTAAAAACAGTTCAAGCTTATTTTTTGACTCTACTTTTATATTTTTGAATATAACTTGGTGAGCAATAAATACAATCTTTTTTTTGTATTGGAAAAAACAGGTAAAGCAATTAAAGTTGCAAAACTAAAAAACAATCTGGTTCTTTGCGTGACCAATACACAAAATTTTAATACAGTTTTTATCGAAACCTATAAAATTGTATAAAATTTCTGTTAGCAATTACGCGCATTATAATAAGTAAGGGTTGGTCTATAATCCTCGCCTAAGATTTGCATTTAATTTTTCAAGATTATGGCAGGCCAATACAAGAAGGACCATTATACCTGTTTTGAAGGTTTTTGGATAAGTGAGAGGCGTTTTATGATGGCAAAAAATGTCTTTTTGTAAAACGAATTCTTGGACTTTTTAACTTTTGGTGGTTACAACGAGGTAAATTCGAGAATTAAGGGTACAAATAATAAAAATTCTTAAAATGTGATCGAGCTCTTTGTTCAAAAGATACTCGGTTGAAATTGTTTTCAAATTATCTGTAAATATTTTGCAAGTCATTAAAGATGGAGAAAAGGGTACTTTGTGGTTGTGTAATCATTGTACTGATATTTACTTCGTATCCTTTCATTTTTCTATCTAGGTAAAATTGTTTGGTATACTTGGCACGGAAATATGCAGTATTAAAATTTTTTTTTATCACAATTAATGCACTTTAGTGTTCATCGACTTTCTATGCACAAAAGTTCTAATAAAAAGGCAACTTAGTTTTCGCAACTCACAAATATCAAAAAGGCACCAAATTAAAAAAGAAATTTATTTATAGATAATTATACATTCTTAAATTATAAACATAACTAATTTACATACAAAATTAATTAAGTATACCTACTTATTGGCAGTCTTTATAATAGAAAACAATACAAATTAATTATCATCAAATGCAATTAGATACGCAACAATTATTACATCCTGTATGCAAAATTGACTGAAAAGACAATTACAAAAACTAAGCTTAATTGAATATAAAACTAAAAAAAAGAAAAATTTTACAATCACAGCCGAAATAGCATTGGAACGGACTTTTTTGAGTACTTCGTGCAGGCAAAACATGATAAAAGTTCTGCACACATCAAAGAGTAATTTATCTTCTCTTATACATCGTAATTTACTTAAATACGTTCAATAAAGGCACAATCGTCGTTTGTTTATATTTATTATCATCACAATTTCTATACAATAAAATGTATCAAAAAGTTTCTAGATTATACAGATTGCTTGCCTTCCAATCTTTTCGCCAAATCGAATACGACTTCTTTATAAATTAATGGATCTAAGCTTTTACTCAATTGGTAAAATACGAACCAATCTCCAATTTTGCACTTATTTGCTATACTCTTGACGTCTTTGTACGACGCGATTCGAGATCGAGCACGTAACAAATATAGACGAAGATTTGGAAGAAAAATAACGGCCACACGATAAATCAAAGAGATTCCCGATAAAACACTGAGAGCGATGAACCAGAACCATAAGAACACGTAAATCTTTTCGTTGACAATATTTAACGGAAGAACACATAAACCATCAAACTTCTGTACCGAACCCGATGGACCGTATTTATGGAAGGTGCATTTGGTAATTTTTGGAAACACTCGCGCCATTGGATCGTCACGTTCTTCGGGTTCCATTTGGGTAAAATGCAGAACCTCCATTCCGTACTTACTGAATTCACCACCCAAGAAATAATTCATGAAGAAGATTTGCCCGACAACGTTTATAAAATTAAGAAGCTCACAGATAAAGAATCGAAACGCATAAAAGTTTTGCATATGCAAATTTGCCACAAAATAATCGACCAATAACATTTTGCGATCATTTTTATATTCGTTATTGATGATAGGGCAATTCAGTTCACTGACCAACATGCTAATTCGTCCACCTTCCCACGTTTTCCACAGATAACGAGGGATGTAAAATAATATAGCTTGAAAGAAAAGCGCAAAGCAAACCCACTGGTAATATTTGTGGTACTTCACCTGATCGTGTCCATCTGCGTTACCTGCAACTCCAGGAGATACGAGATCTTGTCCAATTCGACCAGTTAATCTATCGGGGATGGTGAACGTCGATGTAATCCAACAGTACGTATCCATGATTTTAGAAGGAATTTCATCCACGATGCAATCGATTGGATCTCCAAAATATTGGTAACTTGTAACCAAAGCAGAAAACGATATTAGAATAATAACGGTTGCCTTATAATGTAATCGAAAAACATTGTTATCGATGCACACTGTATCGAGTTTGAGCAGCCCTTTCACCGAGCCAAATACATCCATTTTAGAAATAAGATATCACTGTTACACTATAATAAACACTTCACGAAACCCTTCGTTTAGTTAATAATTTTTCATCCTATGTACTTGGTTGCTCACTGCAAGTAAACTACAAAATATTCAAACGGAAAGGCATAAGAAAGACTAATTACGGTATTTCTAAGTAAGTGGGGTAAGAAGAGGTATTAAGGGTGGTAGGGATGCAAGATGCAAAAGTCCTTACCTTACTTTATGGTACAGAAGATTAGCAGGGCTTAGTCATAGATTTAAAAAGATAACGCGTTCATTGGACTCTTCATAGGGTTCAAAAATTCATTGTGTTTGATTGCAGATATTGAAAGTTGGGCTTATCTATAGACATAATATAAAGAAAATAATCTTTATAAAGTCACTTATTTTTCGAAAAATTGAGATTGGTTGAAAATACCGTACACGGTATTACCAACATGAAATTTGTTCATGGTAAAAATTTCTTCGATTGAGGCCGAAGGCCGAACAACCACTATAATAGCGCATTACATGGCTAAAGGTGGCCGTTGTAAACAAAAGTCCATTTGGAATACACCAATCTCTCCAGTAGTCAGTAGTCGTCCTTTATTGTTCTGGAACTGCGTTTTTAATCTTGTGGTCTGTTATATCCTGCTCACCGTAGTTCATGTCTTGTCGTCATCGGTCCTCAGTCTCCATAGTAATTGCCTTGTTTTAAAGAGTTGCTTTATCAAAGATCTTGGATTTGATGTTTTTGGCCACAGAAATTTGATTGTGTTAATGTGGATTTTTACGGAATCCATTTTCGTAATTTATAAAGAATTTTATTAAAGGAATCTCAAACTTTTAATAATTCGGTAAAGCAACTGCTTTACCCCCCCCCCGCTCTCTTAGTATAATTGTAAATCAAATTGCTTTCAATTATTTACGGTTTTCACTATCACTTTGTTAGCTTTAGATAATTCTCTTGATAACAAGAAATTAAACCTAAAAGTAGCTGAAGGCATTTTAAACCCAATTTAAAGTCGATTTAAACTTTTATTAAAAATTTCTATTTAACTTTTACATTACAGTTATAAATATTACATTAAATTACAATACTGCAATTAAATCATTTATTGAACGTTTTAATTTGACTCTGTTGTCGAGTGGATATTGCAAGAACTTTGCTTACAGATGCTCGACAAAATTTATAATAACAACAGGGGCGTAGCTAGGAAGAAGCGTTAGAGGAACTTAGCCCTTTCTAGAAAATAGAAAAACATTTTTTTTCCTTTGCCAGAAAGTATAAAATAAATTATGATTATTAATCACCTACAGCGCTCCAATATCTTAATTTATAGAATTATAACAAGATAAAATTTGATCCTAACACTCAGTTTGTGACTCAATCAGGATTGGTTCGATTTTTTATTAATCTGTAAATAATTTTAGTGCGGCCTTCAGGCCGCACAGTTTAGGCAATGTAGTTTATTAACACTAAAATTAGTCAAAAACGCGATTACTAAAATAATAACCTGCACAATCCAAATTTCCATCCATTAAATTTATTTAAAACTTTTAATTAATCTTACAATTAGCGTTGGCTAAAGCACATTATATTGAGGTTATGTTCGAGGAATTTTCTAGTTAATTAAAAAGTTTTTGAACTAAACTATGCTATAGAATGAAATATTTAAATTGCAGCAATTGGAATTCACGAGAGCGGAACACGGATTTGATTGATTTGGAAGGCTATTTATTCATGGCGATTCAAATCAGAAGTTTGGAAAACAGCAAAATTCAAACTTTTTAACTCCCGATGCTTCAAAGAAAGGAAGGTTAGGAATAAATTCTTTGCCCTTTATATTCTTAACGTTGCTAATAGAAAGATTTTGTTTCCATCATTGCATGCTTTAAAACCTGATGGAACAGACGGGCTAAAAATATTTCATGAAGCTCAGGCGATTTAAAATAGGACAAACGCCTTAATCGGCCATGAAGTTTTATTTCTGAATTTGCAATCTACTATCAAGGCTAACATTAATTCCGTTGATAATGTAATGTAGGTAGGATTTACTTCCGTAGGAGCTCATCAACAGGATACGCCAATCATAAACTACGGCTATCGCTTAGTCTTTTAAGTGTGAGTTTAAGGAACTGATTTAATATTTACATACTCAATTTTTCCCAAGAAAATTCAGGTGTTATGATGAAGACAGTGGTGTACTCAGGGAGCATTTTGGACCTTGAATGCTAGAGGGTGTCAATGATGGACATGAGCAAAATGCGCTAATCATATTGTAAATTACGTTTGGTGGATAATTAGGAAATACGAATTGGTCTAAAAATAAAAACGATACCATTTTTATCACAAATTAACGATTTTAGCTATTAATTAAAGTAGTACTTTGAATGAAGTGGAATTATGTTGACATTCGTTGCTAGTCATTTGAGTAGATCAATGACAGTAATGAGTTGGTTATACAAACGGATTTCCGCACTGGGTAAGTCGATGTTGTTATTATGTATCTCATATTAACAGGTTCAAATATAATTTTTAATGATTCGTTATGTAACATGCAAGGTAATTTATTGTCAGTTATCGTCTAAATTTACGTATTTCATGGTAGGAGCCATAAGCGCTCCACAGGTAAGTCATTTGATTATTTTTTAACTTACAGTTTGTGTTAAACAATAATAGCAGTAGCTTGCTGTGACTGCTGGTTGACTACGGACGAAAGAAATTGAGAAAAAAACAAAGTGAAATCAAAGAGGTCATAAAAATTTGTTACACAGCCTCTCCCTGAAAGATAAAACCGGAGTTAAGATGAAGTTAATAAGTAATTTTTTCTTGAAGGCATACGGCACATGTGCCCCAAAATTTAACAACAATTCTTGTAATATTTCAAAAAATCGTTTTTTTAACAAAAAAATTAAATTGTTGCTTAATTTACACCAGACACGTTATATACCAGACTGGAATGTTAAACAACTGTAATTTACTTTTAATCACAATTACAGTTAAATTAAAGTACTGTAATTGTATCACTTAATATACATATGATTTAGGAATTTGATTTCGTTGAACTTTCAAATAGGACAATTTTCTTGAATTTATAAAATATTTTAAAGTTAATTTAGTATAAAAATAAATTTTTTGCTTTATGTTGTTGCGGTTACGGTTTCTTCAAGCCAATTTTGCAATCATAAGTTACTCGACACTTTTACCGAGTATGTAGTTTCTAGGGTCATCAAGTTGGTAAAGATAGGTAATTGACCGAAGAACAGAGGTGACATTCTCGGTGCAGATTTGTGGCCAACTGAAGATCTGCATGTAAAGTCGATTGGCTAACAGAAAAGTTCAATACCCACCGAAACATATAAACCATGAGCAAAAAAGACAAACCTGCATTCGTTAGAAAATTTAAATTATTTTCTGGATATACAAAACAACAATTCATAGTCAATATAAAAAACATTTCACATTATAAACAAAATTGTCAAAACGACTTCATTAATATTCATTAACTGTACGATTTTAAACGTTAAAACTAATTTAAAAATATATTAAATTATTGGGTATCTACCTATGCATTAAATTTTTTTATTTATTTAATTTATGACATCGTGACCTATGTTTCTTGAATAATAAAATCTTTGGTTAAGTTGATATGATTTAACGCTTGCATTAATGATTTTATTAAAGCATTTTTAATGGTCACATTAGTCCTCAATTTAGCCCGAATTTAGCGTTAGTCAACAATTTATTTTTATAAATATTATTAAATACTAAATAAGATTTCAAAAATAAACCGGGGACCTTAAACTTTTAGACCCCGGCAGCATAACGAAAGTTTTTTCTACTTTTTTAAAACTATTTTTTATTATCATAATAAATTACATCAGATTTTATTATATTTGTTCATACGTCACCGAGTGCATTAAAAATCTCGACTTCATAATGTAACAAAGTTATAATAATATAAAAAATACAAAACTGCTTTTCGAAGTTACACTCAAACGAACGGTGTCCCTGTTGCTAACAAGATTTGCACATCTTCAAGTTGCACCGTCCGCGTCCCCAGATTCTTTCTGAATTGTGCAGAATTACAGCAAAACACAATTTAAGTGTTTGAACAAAGAAAAAGTTGTTTAAATTAGATTCTCTTACAAGAATTTCATAGTAATGTCTACCTCTTTGTTGACGAGCTTAAGAAAATAAATAAAAATTTGAAGTCATAATCTATCACCATAACTCCAGCTATATCTATCTTATCTTTAAAAAAATGATAAAATATGCATTAGATTATGAATTTTTTATATTTAAAAATTTAAGTAGGTAATTCAAAGTCCATAATATAAACATGGTTCAAGCGCAGTCGAAGCATAAACTAACTTCAATTATTTGTTCTAATTGAACACGGTCGACCACTGGCTCAATATTCAACAAACTAAATTATAAACTGTGACCCATTCAATAAAAATGATTTAAAGTTCCATTTGCAGTTCTTACAGAGCTAACGAACAATTAAGACGAATTATGAAAACTTCAGTGAGTTGATTCGTTTCACATCGTCTGCAAACACAACATGTAAGTTTTTGCATTGTTTTTGTTTTAATTTAATTGCTTAAATTGATACGATCGATTTTTAGACTAAAAGGAAGTGAAAATGTTGAAAGTGTTTGAAAATTTAAAAAAAAATTACAAATTTAAACCGCATTCCTATAATATCGACAATTTAACGTTTAAGTTACATTACCGAGTTACTACTTTGATATTCTTGGTAGCCACTGTTTTGGTTACGTCCAGGCAATATATAGGAGAACACATAAGATGTATCAATAATAAGGGCGTTCCGTCTCATGTTATGAACACATTTTGTTTTTTCACAACAACATTTACTGTGGTTAGTAAAGCAGACATTCCTTTAGTTAATTAATGTGAGTTTAATGAATTCGTTCTATTTTTAAAGGTTAAACATTTAAATGAAACTCTTCTTGACTCCATGTATGTGGCCCATCCGGGCGTTGGACCTATGTCCATGGATGAACCCATAATACGTCACGCATATTATCAATGGGTCCCTTTCGTACTTTTCGGACAAGCCATTATGTTTTATGCCACCCATTTGTTATGGAAAAAATGGGAAGGTAATTTTTTAGATTTGATTTATTTAAGTTTTAGAATAACTCCCTCTGTGTTTTTAAGGGGGAAGATTGCGCCGATTGGTGGATGGACTTGAATATGCAGCTTTTTCCTTGGCAGATAAGGAAATTACAGTACAGAAGACTAAAATTCCCAGCAAACAAAATAGGTAACTAAATGGCCATTGTTTTACAAATATTTGATCCGTTTATGAGGAAGAGTAAAAAATTAAAAAATTGTTTGATTGCCGGATGAACAATTTTATGTAAAATATTTACATTTTTATGATTTAAGTAGCAATGATAATGCCATTAAATGCAAAGTTAATGTTACGGAAATATTGCTTTGATGTCTTTGCTTGTTAACAACATGGTCTGTGATGGGGAACAAATTAATGACAAAGCCCAATCATTGCATAAAAAAATTATAAAATTAAAATTATATATTTCTAGATTTACACTATTTACACTTTACTACAGCTTCCAGGTTTTCAGTGTACAAGATTTCTGTACACTGCTTAATTCAATATAACAATTTGCTAGAAAGCTCTTCCTTCTCTTCCGTGTCATTTATAGAAACGATTCTGATTGCTTAGTTCATTTATTACCGACCTAAAAAATTGATAAACGAATTTTTCTTGTAATATCTTCAAGTGAGGCCGCAGGTTAAACAACTATAGCATTCACGTATGATTGCATTCTGTACGATTGAGGCCTAATGTCAAAAAACCGCAAAAACGATAGAAAATCAATTCTCATTATATAATTTTTATTATTTTAATATATTCGGTGCATATATTTAGAGATTATGTAGTAGCTTTTAACTAAATCAGTTTTGATCCTAGAGGGTATTCTATACCCCCCAAACCCCCCGGTCGTATAATACTACGACATGTTGAAATATTTGTTTGTAACGATTACGATTTAATAAAATCAAAGAAAGAACCTACACTACGTTGATTCTTGAGACCGGGGGTTTGGGGGGTATGGAATACCCTCAAAGAATATACAAAATTACGTAGTTCTACACGAAATAAGTTTTATTCTCATATACCGGGTGCTGAATGAGTTAGGCGAACATAGGATATTAACGTGTAAAAACTTATTTTTGCAAATTCCTGCTTCCCTAATTATTTTAGAGAAAAAATGAAAGACACAAATATAACGTAGAAATATAAACTACGAGTAATAAGAGCATTAGATTTTATCTAGGTTTTACCTAAAAGGTTAAAAAATTCTTTTAAAATTGTTAAAATTTTGATTTATCACACTGGCCATGTAAGTTTCCAAGGTAATTATTTTTGATAAGTAATAAAAATCAACAACGCGTTGTTTAAATGTTTTGCACTTTATTAAATTTTATATTCATAAAATGGAATATTACCTTGGAAACTTACATGGCCACTGTGATAAATCAAAATTTTAACAATTTTAAAAGAATTTTTTAACCTTTTAGGTAAAACCTAGATAAAATCTAATGCTCTTATCACTCGTAGTTTATATTTCTACGTTATATTTGTGTCTTTCATTTTTTCTCTAAAATAATTAGGGAAGCAGAAATTTGCAAAAATAAGTTTTTACACGTTAATATCCTATGTTCGCCTAACTCATTCAGCACCCGGTATAAAGGAAATAGTCGTTACTCATAAAAAAATTGGAATTAACCTTCCGTTATAGCACCAATTAATACATAGGCGCAATACACAAATCCAATATTTTAAATGGTTTTTAAAAGTGATTTTTTAGAAAAATATTGTATATATGCCTATAAAGCATTTCTTTTCCAACTTTAGCATAGAAACACCTACACTTTAGAATCATATTTATCGCTACCAGCATGGTCATTTTATGCTAAGCAAACGCAAATTACCTTAATAGGCCGCAGGATAACTTTTTTAATCAGCGTATATAACTGCACTTCTAAGAAAGAACGGAATTGTTTGCAGGAACTTATTAAGGACCTAATAGCCTACTAGTGATGTTTCATTGTAAATGAAATATATTTTTATTTTATTTATCATTTTTTATTCATAATAATTTAAACTCATTATGAAAGATTTCCATTATCATCATTGCCAAAAATTCAACTTGACAGTGAAAATGGGTGCGTTTGTCGGGCAAACAGTCAAAAACAAATAAATTTTAACCATGCTCTCCAAACGCTGATCCAGAGCTCGATTTTGGGAAAAGGGTAATTAAAAGTTAAAACAAAAAATTGCAAAAGGGTAAATCACTCCCCTCGTCCAATAAACTTGGTTTCTTTGACGATCGAGGCTTTCTTTTCACAAGTTGATATAGCAATTGTCATGTTGCCTTGAAACAAAATATCACTTTATCATATTTTTACGGAATTCTTGTTTTGTCTCTTGCTTTAACCTCCTCCCCTCTCAGTTGTGCCAATAGTTAAAGTGTTCAGGATCAGAGGGAGTTTAGTTAACCTAGAAAATAGGAAGAGCATTTAAAAAATGAGATAAATTTAAGCATTATGATGCTACGTTTCTGAAAAAATCTTGCCCTAATCTGGATGGTATTTTTAAAAGTAAACTAATGGAAAAACGTGAGGTCCAGAAGGGCTTCAGCAGTAAGTAAGTGGAAAGATATTTTCTCAAGAGTTGAATTTGCGTCTTTATCAATTTTGAAAAATCATTTAGTTATTTCCGTCCCCTAACACTTCCTTTGTGTCTCCCTTTATTTCACACTTTCCTCCTCGATTTCACACCCGTTTCTTTACATTTAAAGGTATCTAGCGGGTTTTGCCATCTTAGAAAATAGAAAAAACACTTAAAAATTAGATTATTGTGATTAGAAAAAGTATTGTGTAGTTTATATTCCTAAAAAATCCTTCGCTGACCTGGAGTGTACTTTTAAAAGTAAAAAATAGGGAAAGCTGGAGATCTGGATAGTATTAAAAATTATTCATTGTTGGGGAATGAGAAATGAGCGTAAATTTCACTGCTTTTCACATGCTTTTTCTACTCTCGTTACGGCTCTGTTTAGGATAACACCAATATGAAAATTTACGTAAGTCGTAGTTTCCCAGAATGAGGCCAAAGATCAAACAACCACATCAAAGAATACAAGAGCACGTGCTCTCCCCATCTTAACTCTAAATATTTCATATTTTAATATATTCAATCAAAATTATTAAAATAATCTGTAATTTTATATTAGATATGTTGCAATTTTTAAATTTAGTGTGATTTTGTAGTTATAGAAAATAAGAAAACAGTACAAATATTGGCAAAATTTGTAATATTTACTGCTTGACGAGATTCATAAAAATAAAAATGTCGTTACATCCAAATTTTACTGTGGGATAAATTTAAATGTTTTTTTAAATTTTATGCCTTCTCAATTAAAAAAAGTTACAAACTGCCACTGATTGTATATAAAAGCCCTAGAAAGTACAAATCGATGAACTTTAATTCTTACGTCTGACGCTTATGCTTACGGTCATGCATACGAGCCTAAGACTTTTACGTCGTATGGTTACGATTAAGCGCACATGGTAAATACTATAAGGTTATCGCAACCATAAACCCGACGAATTGTTTAAAAATTATTGTAACATTTCCGGTATCTCACAAGAGAGCTTTTATAAATATCAAAATTTATCTGAAATTATTATTTATAAAAACTTTTTATTAATAAAATCAGAGTTATAAATAAAAAGATTTAAAAAGAGTTATTGAAATATTTATACTTATATGTATAGTTCAGTGAAATTGCAAGTTCATACTGTTTTTATAATAATTTATTTATAGTAGTATAGTTATAAATAATATTATTATACAAAAATATAAAATCGCTTCCAAATTTAAGGTTTATAGGTTTAATGCATTCAGCAAAATCTGCTGATATTTTACACATGAAATATTTGAGCTTTTCTTTGTGGAAAAAGAGGAAAATCTGCATAAATACCACCAGCCCAAGCTGAAGTGGAGGTTATGAGATTCTTATCAGGGGTTGCCTTATGTAATCTTCATTTTTGTTGCCTTTGGTGGCCCATCAGTTTTATTTTCCAGTAAGAGCTTCTACTCCTGTCTATTACTTTTGGAATTCCTTGTTAGTAGAACCAATTGAAAAGGTGTGTCTCACATTACCAAATCCTAATGCTTTTACTCGTACTTCACTGCTGTACTGCTATTTTACAGTTAAATCTCTTGTCTCAAACTTTTCCACTGTAAATTCAGGATCTGCCGACTCAATTTTCCCAAAGACATTTGACAAGTTTACTTGCGTCTGGAACTGCGTTTGCAGTTCCTCAAATGATGTATGGTCTCAGCGATCCGATGTTTAAAGTAACTAATTTTCCACCAATAGAACCTATGGTTTAACGTGAATTCCAAACCACGGTGCAAATAATTTTAAAGTGAACTTTACATCAAGAGTCCAATTGAATAGAACCAGAACAAACCACCTGTATAATTAACTGAAACTAAAGTTTAAGAACCACTGATGTAGCAGATAATTCAAAATTAAGTGTTAAGCATTAAGTCCAAAATTATGGACCTGCCACCTTAGTACCTACCTACTAGTTAACCATCCTACTTAATTTCGTTCTCACATACAAATTCTCTCATTTTAGGGAGAAGAAAATCAGCGAAATCCGAAAAGCCTTCATTAGTCGAATTTACATAAACAGATCGTGGTCGTTGTACTTAGTAACGTGTGAAATTTTAAACGCTTTACATGTTGTACTTCAAGTTTACATCACCGATAAGTTCCTAATGGGACAATTTTTACCTTTAGGGCCGGAAATAATTCGAAATGGTGTGGATTCACATGTCGACGTTTTAGACGTAGTTTTCCCCAAGGTGAGTATACTGAACTCGTTGCATTCAAGGAAAATTATTTGTTAAGAACGCATTTCCTTTTTAGGTAACAAAATGCACTTTTTACAAATATGGTCCAACGGGGACGATTCAATCGCACGATGCTCTGTGTGTCATGGCTTTGAACATAATCAACGATAAGATTTATGTAATACTCTGGTTTTGGTTTGTTATTTTGTTCGTTGCATCCGTAATGGGATTGCTGTGGAGAGCTATAACCGTGATTTTTCATGCAAGAAGTCAAAAGTTCAACGAAATATTGTTTTCTACTGCTTGTCCGGGGAAATTGAATCCCTGGAGGGTTTTGAGAGTTACACGATATTGCAACTATACCGATTGGCTTTTTCTTTATTATCTTTCCAAAAATATGGATGGATTTGTTTTTAGGGAGTTATTTATTGGACTTGCGGAAGAGTTGGACCAACAAGGCGAAACACCACCTTTGATCGATGTCTTCGACAACGAAGACGATTATTCTGATGATAAGAAGCACTTGAAGGATACTTTGAAAAAAGTTTAGACATTTAGGCAACTATAAAAATACTGTGATTTTTTGATAAAATAATTTCGAGAAAAATGACTAAAGTAGACTTAACTTGACAAACTGTTAATAATTTGCGATAATTGTGTATCAATGACACTCATTATATGATAATTAAAGTTTATTATTGAAACTGTTATGTATTTAGTGTAAATAAATAATGAAAATTACAGTTAGCTCGTTATTATTAACTTTTTAAATAAAACCAAATTCATTTAAAATACAAATAAACAAAGAGAGGCGAGCTTTTAGCATAAGAAATTGGCGTAACGAATCGGTTTATGAATAAATTCATAAATCATCGGCGATAATTGGAATAAATCGATTTTTTTAAAAATTCACTTATATCTCACTTTTATTAAATTAATAATTTATCAAGTTGATGTCAAAACAGCTAAAAGAATTATTAAAAAGTAAAGAATTAATGATTGAAAAGTACGTAACAATGGTAGCCACTTGAGAGCATTTTCAATCTGCATTCTTGACTCATTGACCTACGTGTTAAATTTCTAAAAATGATACTTCACGTCGTAACTTTCAGAATGTGGAATTCTTTCGGAAGCACAAAGTTAGCGGTGAGTGTTGTGTAAAGAAATATTTATGAATGCATCAGGTAGGGATCTAGCTAAAGCGACTGAATATCTGATTTGCTGCTAAGAAAACCAGTTAGCAACAGAATAATCAGGGTCAAATACCGTCGATGGAAAACGTCAGGAAGACTTTAATAATACCAGTTTTTAAATTACAAATAAAAAATCTAAGACCAAGAAGCTACATCGTCCAACTAGCGAACTCTGCCATTTAAAAACAAAACCCTTCTTCGAAGGTGTGGTAGAAATAAAGGCATTCTAGAACCGTACTCTTCTAACCGATTAATTTGAATAAAATTTAAGCATTTTGGGAAGTCATCGAAATATACCACTTCTTTTTCCTTGCAGCTTTTTTTCCCTAGATGAAAAAGTTTGTTTTACTTCCATAAACAAATTTGTTAATTAAACTGAGATTATTCCAATCATTGCTTGTCCAACGCATTATTATTCTTTGGATCATGCCATAAAAGCAAAAGTGGGGCGTGTGTGAAAAAATTATTATTGCAAAAAAAGACTAAAATATCTAAAAAACAAAGTGACCAACGATTGTTTATGCGAATAGCATAATGGAAAATTTAAATTCAAAGGACAGGGTCATTTCTACTTGAGTTTTTATAATCCAATGACAAAAATAGATTGGATAATTAGAGCACCTGATAGATAGCTCTCTTCTCCCTCCAAAAGAAAGCTCTAGTTAAAACTTTCTGTCAGATAAATTTAATTCATCCAATGAAAAGACGTCAAATTTTTCTAGCTGTTAGATACCATTAACTGTAAGTTTAACGAAAAGAGATTGATATTCTGACCCCTTCTAGCACAAGTTCGGTCCTGAATTAACAAAAAAGAAGTTAATTGTAAACAAAATTATCTCAAGTATTCTAATTAGTAGTACAAGACGTCAAACCTACCAATTCTTGTATATCAAGCCTTGAATAAATGTTGATTTTATGATTATCCACATAAATTTTATTAAAGGGATTTCCATAATTTAAACCGAAAAAATCGAATTTAAATTAACAAAATTTAGAAAAGCGTTTTTGTTACTACACGGATACATAGATTGAAAATTTACCTTTTATAAGTAGGTATTACGTAAGGCCGCACTTGTAATAAATCGTATTACAATTAAACAACTTTTAAATAAAAATTAAAACATAATTAAATAAAGAGATCCTTGAGCATGCAGAAGTTTAATGGTATTTTTAAGACTTGCAGAACGAAACAAGTTAATTAAAATAACTACTAATTATATGTCGCTTGTTGTAGTTTGCTGATTTGTGGTAAGTGTAATTTATAATAAATTAAATGTTAAAGTGTAAAAAGTGAAGTACGATTAATAAAAAAAACTGGTTGCACAGTAAAGTTAACAAAAAGTGACATTTCACCAGAGGCACGCACGCAATCAATGATGGGTTGATGAGATACAATTTATTTTATAATTATTTTACCGTTTATTTATTAAAATTGATTGGTAAACTTGATTTAGAAAGTATATAATAATTAAATTAGTTGTTCTAATTTATTTAAAGTTGTACTTTTATTTTGCACCTTCCTGTACTCATTAGTTTTAAAACTAAAGTTTTAGATGTTGGTAACTTTATTTTGAAGATTGTAGTGAAAATTTGATGATGGTTAATTATAATAATTGTTTGAATTAGGATACAGTAATTTAAGCAGGGGCGAAGCTACCGGGGTTCCAATAGTTCGGTCGAACCAGAACCCGAATCCTGATGATAATTAATGTACCTGTTTATTTTTATAGCACATTAGAATCTCAGACGGCTTATATGAATAAATTTTGTATCACAATCTTTCATTGTTGTCTTAATCTTAAGGAAATGTTTTATTAACCCTGTTCAGAAGCTCAGAAGAATTTCATACCATCTCTTTAAATTTTCGAGTAAAAAACATAATTTTCCACTTTCCTAAAGGCTAATTCAAATTTCTGTGTGTATAGAACACTTTTACTCTACGTATGCTGTTTGTCTATAGTTTTAATCAATTTTTTTTAAAACTAGATAAATTTCATAGACCGTGCGGCTTGAAGGCCGCATCAAAAGAATTTTTAGAAAAGTCGTACATGAACCAATCCTGATTGCGCTACGATAATTTAATTAGGTAAGATTAAACTTTGTTAAGTTTATTTACAGTTCTTACTTTTTAGCTATGTTTTATTTGCATCTTGGACCGATGATGCAAAAGTGTATTTCAAGGCTGAAGTGCTGATTCAGATTGGTTTGCAGGTGTATGGGGTGAGTTAACATTACGATTACTAGTTGAATGATTATTAACACAGTAACTTTGTCATGATATAAAAAATAAACTCAAAAAATCCATCTGATGGTTATCGTGTAGTGGAGAATGGCACTATCGACCTCTAACATTTAAATCCTGCGTTTTCTGTTTTCTATTTTCATCCAAATGCTTCTTCAGGGAATTTTCTGTTTTAACTAATTTAAATTTTGTATTTATGTTTTGTACCTACCTGATTTTGGAATTCAAACTCTCTTTCTCTATTATTTACTATTTCTTGGTGAATTTTTTCTTACAATCATCTGGTACTCTGAGGCCTGAATAGAAAAATAATTACACTTAAAAAAATAAAGAATTTTCGGAAAAGTTGGTGTGAGTTCACCTCATGACCTCGATTATATTAAATTTTAGAATATTCGGTTCAAAGATTGAAATTCGGTGGTTTAGTACCACATAATCTTCTTATTGTGACAAATCAAGTGTAGTCTTCCTAAAATATACGCATATTCTGACGACATTTTTATAGATTACGTAAAATATTTTATAAATAAATAATTCCATTCTGATTACAAATTATTATTATTTTCGTTTGTTATCAAGAAATTGTACAAATTATTTGTAAATGCGTCGTTGTTGCAGTGAGAACTGCTCTATAAATTGCAGGTAGTATGATAAGGAAATATCCGATACGAAAGAAAAGTTTAGATTTTCAAATTTCCTGAGGCAAAATAAATAATTACTGAGAAGTCGAGATATTGTATATCATCAATGTATGTATGTAAATAAGTGATTGGGAGAAACGGAATACTATTAATTTATTTAATGTTTACCTTGGAAATCAACTTTTTACACAATTCAATATTATGCATCAGAATGTAAAATAAGAAATTTAACCGGATCGCAGTAGAAGATTGTTGATATAATAACACAGACTTAATCTTACACACTTAGAAAAATAAAGTGTAAATAATCGAACTATCAAAGGTCAAACGAATTGATTCACCTACTCAAACATTGATACTCAATTGTAAACAATTTTTGTGTAAAACTCAGGCAACTTCGTGACTAATAATTATTAGTGTAAAATTACATGAAATTGTATGTAATTATATTACAATATGTGTAAATACATCTTAAACTGTAATAATCTTCTAATCATTGGCTGCAAAAGTTGTCTATGATTTCCTGTGTAATTTTACACAACTTTTTTTTACAGTTGTGTCTCTATGGTTTCTACATTACATATAAAATAAATTGTATAGTACCTACCTAATTAAAATAGTTTAATCAAAAATTAATTCATGATATTTAAAAAATTTCCATCAAATGAGTACCAATGGTAAAAATTTATATAGCATTTTCTATCTTTACAGCTTTTGAGATATAAATCTTTATATGAATCAACAACAAATTATTGTCAATTACATTATTTCTATGTAAGATTTGATTACGTTATTATTATTCAATATCAATATGAAATTAAATGGCATAATAAATTTAGTGTTTATTTATGTGCAGTTGTTGTTGTTACCGCTGGGTTTAAATTTTAAAGCGGAAATTCCAAGATCAATAGCAGATTTCACATTTATTCATTAAATAATAATAGTTATGTAATTTCTATTATAACGACTAAAATAAAAAATTATGCATGCAAATATTATTATCATTTTTAATAAATCATATCATAAATAAATAAAGAAATAAATAACTTTTAATATAAACAAACAATAAACTGTTTTAAAACGAGAAATAGGATAATAGAGTAGTTCCCAAACTTTTTGACTCTCCAAGCCTTTTTTTTGGAAAGAATTTGATTGCAGACTCCTTTACCCGTTAAAAACATAAATATTGTTAAAAATAAAATTTTAATCACAAATATTAACGGTTTTTGTAAAAGTAATTGCCAGGATTTGCAGGACCAAGGAGTCCGTGAAGCACAGTTTGAGAACCGTTGAAAATTTATAACCTTCATAGAAAATTTTGTTTTTTTTTGGGAGAAAAATAATTTAATGAAGTATTTTTTTTTTAACCCAAATAAAATAAAATTCTAATATTAGTTAGTTTCACTAAAAATTCGTGGTTTTTGCATTTCTTGAAGTGTCGATCCCCGTTATTTGGCAAAAATAATTTATCCTTACATCCTTTTAATGTGTCATCTTAATTACTACTTTTTCATGCTTCAATTAGTACGAACAAATAAGGAACGAAAGAAAAAGTGAAAATATGGTAGTGGTTTGTAATAAATCATGTTTTAGATTTCGAAGAATCGTAGGTAGATCTTTATTTAAAATTCAGACGAGCTTTTAATAGTTGGCTAAATATGTATCATGTCGTTACAGTTCTAGATCGTTTATGTGTAATAGCAAGACATAAAGACTACTTTCTTAAATTGTATACAAGTACAAAAAATTGAAATTAACTCGCGCTCACGTACGCCATCGGAGACTCCAGGCCATCATGGTCGGTCAATTGAGAACAACGACCTTTTTGTTGGTAAAATTATTGTTTAATGTCTGGTTCTACTTATAATCATACTGTATAAGCCTGCAGTAGCATGGTATTTCAAAAAAATAATCAACTACTTCCCTTTTAGTTTTAATTGCTCACGGCCTGATGTTTTAATTACTTCGTTAACAAAACCTCATTTATCTAAAGTGCAGTAGGTGGCCCTCTTCAAAATTATATTTTATATTTAGTTTTCAGACGTGAAAATATTTTGACAATATTTCAGATTACCGGAAAATTTGTATCAATAAAAATTTCAAATCTCCAATTTCAAGTTTATCTCTGTGGACGATTTACCTGAAAAAATATGGCACCGACCATAACGTTAAAATTATAATTTTTAGGGTTGTAAAATAGAACAAGTAAGTTATGACTGTAAAGTCTTTGACTTCCTGCCAGTTTTACAATGGGGTGACTGAAATATCTGGCTACCTACTGGGACAAGCAGCTGGAGCTGTTAAAATGAGGGTAGACAAACTAAACACTTTATGGGTTTCTTTCAAACTTTGAAAGAAACCCATAAAGTTATCTTTGATATGTTTGAGTGTAATAATTCTACAAACAAAGTGGAAAGCAAAATTTTCTGAATATAAAATGATCAAGTTAAAAGTCGATAATCCAGATTTGATCAGTCAACCATTGAAAATTATGACGGAATAAATTAACGGTGAAAGTAGAAGTTGTTTTTCTTATTGGATTTTTCAATTAATTTCACAACTGATCTAATTTGTGATACTGAGAGTCATTTCAAGTACCGATATTCCGGTTGAGTAATTTCATTTAAACTTGTTCACACACCTGTCACGTTTCAGCACGGAGATTGAGCAGAAGCTCAAATGACAAACAAAAACATCGGAGCTGGAGAAAAGTGACATAACTAAAAAATTCGCTATTTTGGGTTGTTATCGTACGAAAATGCACAGTAATAGCGTTTATATCATGAAAAAGTGACAAATTCTTATTTTCAACAGTAATCTAACCACTAAAGGATAATATTGTCACTATTTGATAGATTTTACTTTTTGCATTTGTGGAAAAGTGTCACTACTATGACACTTTATAATTTTCTGTTAGTACTATCTTTAATAGTCGTAATTTTATCTATATTTTTATTACCAAGGAGAAAAAGTGACACAACTCAAAATGTTAAGAGATTTTTAGATGATTTGTAGCGTATATCACAACAAAAACTAAATTTTAATTAAAAAAATGCTTAGATCTGTTCGTAACGCTGTTTGCATTGCTCGGCTTGTAATAAAAAATTTCATACAATCGAAGTATTTTCTAGTTTGGTCCATTCACTGATTTGGCAAAAATTTAAAGTGAACTATTATAAACTATGGATTTACAAGTCTTGTTCATTTTTTAATTATAATAAACATATTCGTGCTTCAGAAGGCACGTTAAGCCGGTGGTCCTCCTGGGTTAATGAATGGCCATTATTAACATAAAAACCAGGGTTACAGGCTCGTCTGGAAGCAAGTCTAGCAAACTACCTATCGGACGTTAAACAATTTATATGCTCACAGATCTAGCACTGCCAAGAAAACGACGCAGTGGCTGGAAATAACAAACCCTACGCTTAGGCTGAATTTATTCAGTTGTAGAAGAAGAAAAATAAACATATAATTTTGTGGATCATTCAAAAATTAGGTCAAAATAAGGCCAAAAACCGTCAAGTCTGAAATTTTTAAGTTAAAATTATGCTATAATTAACGAAATAAAATTTAAAATAAACTTTGATGTTGTCGGGTAGGAAAGGACCCGCTCTTTAACAATCCTTGTACAAAATATAGTGCAAGTGCACGTACCATCAACAGAATGACGTATCTTACGTGAAAAATCAAAACTTTACAATCGATTATTATTTCCAAAATTAATTGATATTTGTCGTTCATTCGTATACTTTAAACGCTTTATTTTAATGCTATCAGATTCCGTGGCATCTTTGTAAATAGCTATAATATCTTTGAGGCTCATTTAATGTACTCGAACCGCTCGTTGTAATGAAACTGTAAATACAAATTTTCTATGAGTTTATATTTTCTTTCCCTTAATTTTAAAAAGGTAGTGCAAAAATGTCAGCTAATTCAGGTCTCACATTTTCTCTAAAAGATCATGTTGATAGGTTCTTATAGTGGTGTGATGTGATCGCTAGTTGAGTTACAGAGCAAAAATTTTGGTTTCGATTCGCGGATTTCACAGAATTTCTTAGCTCGGCCTTCCAGTGAGCATCCACACGCTATGGTGAACCCGGAAATAATACGAAAGACCCCATTTAATTGACTCAAGTGTGTGCAAGATTATCTTGTCTTTCACATAATAAAAATCCAGAAAAATCAAGAGCCTCCGCCCAGTCACTTGTCCCAGTAACATTTTTTAATTATATAAATGTCTACTAAATGTCCACGTGCTCTCATGGGGAAAATAATTTATAATTATATTATATTTTTTTTCCAAAATATGGCGCTTTCTTGACCTTTTCCTTACAAAAATCCTATGTGCACATCAACAAATGTATAATAATCGAATTTTTTCACAGTAGGTCATTTCGAATAATCATAAACAAACTTGCATAGATACATCAAAAATAAAATTTGATTACTCCAATTTTTTGTTAAATTGACACTTTTTTTAAAAAAGCACCTTAAAATTGAAAAGTTCAGGTCGTCCCTGTTGATACAGTTGCAATTTTCCAAATTTTTCTCAATTTTGATCCTAAAGTCGGTGCTGGAATCGAACTCAAACTGTAAGAAATTGATATATTCTTACGTCGTATGCCAACACAGAGACCATCAACTCCAATCAAGGCGACCACTAAATTATAAAATATTAGCAACCAAAGCAGTAGACCTTAGTGGTGGTGCTTAACTTAAATCAGCAAAAAGGCCACAAACTCACAGCTGATAGTAAGGATTCAATAAAGGTATTGGAACCCATCAAAAAGAATCTGAAAATAGAATTTTAACAAAAATTCTATGGAAATCTATCATCTGAACTAAGAAAATATAAGGTATAATTGATGGGTTATCTCGAAGAGAACCACCTAATAATATTACAGCGTCGTGCATCTAAATGACTTCACAACTCCAAAATAATTTGCTGATATGAATAGCAAGTAAACAATAATCGTCAATCAATCCACCTCGCTGGCTCTTTCAGACATATTCATGTTTTTTAATTAGCAAAATTTAATAATCTGCAGTGTTTAGAATCCTCAAGAAAACAGACCGTATAGGTCTGGTACATTTTGGGATTGACGAGTTGTCCCATTCTTCGATCATATTGATTGTAACTAAAGTTATTCAATTACGTGATCATCAAAAAAAATCTTTTCCAAATTTGATATGT
Source organism: Rhagonycha fulva (assembly GCA_905340355.1). NCBI lineage: Eukaryota > Metazoa > Arthropoda > Insecta > Coleoptera > Cantharidae > Rhagonycha > Rhagonycha fulva. The sequence goes on from HG996556.1 coordinate 47,813,881, forward strand.
GGAGGCTATTTATCTGGGTTCTATTCGAAATTATCCCGAGGTAATTCAGATCTTCGTTTCAATAAGGATTCATGAAGGATATTTCAAGACGCCACGCAAACCTTTGATTTTTCAAATGGAGTAATATATTCTTTGTGGTTATTTTATTTGGCAGGATTTTCCAGTTACAGTGAAGAGGAATATTCTTTGGGTTTGCCAGTTTCCACCATAAAATCACAAAAAAATGTACAAAATGTGATTTTATCTATTAAACGAAAAATTTTCTGTTGTGAAATATCGAACAAAGAAAATTATTCCAATTATTTTTCCTTTTATGTACAATGGTGTTCTCGGTACCGGAACAATGCAGATAAATAACAAAGAAAAGAAAGCAAGGCGTAAACCTCTTAAATTAGCAATCTTGTGCTACCGCATAGATTTAAAAATTATCGAAAGCAATTTAACAATTTTACACAAATTTGCTTGAAACCTTGAATAGTTAGGAGCAAGTTCATTGAGGCATTGCTTGAAATAATTCAAGTATGTCGATAATAAAAATTTGTTTAAGTATCAGTTTTGCAAGGCTTGAATATGCATTTAAATAAACGTTATCCTATTTAACCGTCAAATAACAGGATAAAGTGGTTCACGTATCATATGAATAGTAGAGTATTATTTTTAATGGGCCAAAATACCATCGCGGTCAATTTTACAATTAAAGCAATTGAACATACTTCGTCTTTGTGTTTAAGGGTCGTCTAAACGTTTTATTGGGTTATTAGGTTGATCAATTAAAAAACGTAGGAGTGGTTCACGATGTAGCATATAAATCCAACATTATTACACTTGTCATTGGTAATTAATGAGACGTAATGCGAACACGAATTACCCTAATTAAAATACGCTTATTGCAGAGATTGTGCAATTTTTCATTATTTGTTTCATCTGGGTAAAATTTTTGTTCGTAAGTTTCGACTAAAACCTTGGAGCCAGTTCAGAAAAATTACATCAAATTTCACCACCTTGGGTTCAAAGAGTTTTCATAGATGTAGTGAATTTGAAGGGTCAATGTTCAGCATTGTAAAAAAATTTAACGTTAGTTCTGAGAAAAACTGACAAATTTGGTAAAAACTACGATAATTAAAAAAATAATGGTTACTAGAAGCAATTTAAAAGTTTTAAGAAGTTTCTAGAATCGTGAATAATTTTCCTACTTTGGGCATCTTTGAAATCGGCTTCGAAAACGATCAAGTTGCATCACTTGATATGGGTCTAAAGAGTCACCACTGACAAAAAGTGAAAAAGAATTTGGGGGTCAACGCTCACCCAAACATTACAAAAAGTTACACCATCATCATAAAATTTGAGCTTTTGTTCGCAAACAAATTACTGAATTTTGGAAATTAGAGAATTACAAAAATTTGGAAACTCAAACAAGTGGTCATTGGAAGCATGGAAGCGGAAGCAATTTACACATTGCGAGAAAACCTAAAATTAATCATAAGTTCCTTGAGTTACGAACAATTTTCCCACAACCTTTAATATGATGTAATAAAAAAAAAATTTGAATTGAGTGAATGAATGAATACGCATTTTCTTGTCGGGTTATCAAAACTGCTTTCCGTAAGGATACAACGTGCTTTTCGTGTGGTACCCTGCGTAGAGCTTAGCGAAAGTCATCGAACATGCGTACACGGTTGAGCTTTGAAAGCTCAAAAATTTAAAAATTATTGTGTCGTTACGTAAACGGCACGGTAAACGGGGACATTTTTTCAGGTTTTTGAAATCGTGCAGCTTAGAAAGGAGGTCGTTTCGAGTACAAGGAGAGTTTAACCACCAAGACTGGTTGTTACATGTGCAGCTATAAATTAACATTAACATTCAAGCGATGTATGCAACAGCATAAAAACAACATTGTCTTGTGTATATTTTAGCGCACATGTAAATTTTTTTGAATTATCTGATGTAACTTTTTGAGTATGTAATTTTAAACAAATTATAACTTTGCCTTTAAGCTAGGTGTGTGGTGGTGGAATAATTCTTCTTCAATTTAAACCTTCTTGGGTCGATGACCGTCTGGCATAGGTAAAATATTATTTTGTAGGTACTTCGCATCTGCCTTAAAATCAACAGGAAGTCAAATTTGGTTGGAGCGTAACGTGCAAGTGCACCGATAACAAAATCTGCATCTTCCTACCTTTCGATTCAGATTTGGTCAAAAAATGAGTCATCCGTAAGTTGATCGAACTTCTTATTGTCAAATTGCGTGACCTAACGAAACACAATTTTATGAAATTTTGAGCAATAATAACTTAAATCGATTAAAATGAGTCAATGTGATTACAAATTAGAACAAACTGTAATGCATCTCATTTCAATTTAATTAACTATTGTTTTGCAAAAGCGTGGGCCAAAGTAGCCCAACAGCAATCAAAGTGTAATAACGTTATAAGAAAGCAATTACACTATTTTCTACCTGATATTCTGATCATTGAGAGTTCATGGACAAACAAATAATAGGTAAATCCACAGGTTTCGATGCGAACGAAATCTTAATCCAACGAATCAATATGGAAGGTTATTTGTATAACTATAATTATTATTATTATTGTAAATATTTTAATGTTGCTATAAAATAAATACTAAAATAAAAATTACAAAGTGACCTTAGAAAATTAACGGAGTGATAAAGTTAATTATCGGGCGGTCAAACTTCGATTCGGCATTTCAAATCGAAAGGCGCGAGGAGTAAAAATCGATCCCGGTCCTGAATCCCGTACATAGTAAAATTTTTGAAAAACATCTGCTTATTGCTACTGCTCACATGTCCGGAATAGGTATAATAGAGAAGCAAGCGTCCAAAAGAGTGTTGGAGCTCCCTACATTGAAAACTTGCTTTGGCGGTGCTTTTTGTAGTGGGGAATGTTGTAACCGAGGGGGCAGCACTCAGTAGCAAGTTATTCTACAAAGAGATCCAATCGACTGAGTTACAATATAAACGTAATCAAAAAAGGAAAAAGTGCGCCAATTTGCGAGTGTCGAAAATTGGAGTAAAAATGAGTGTCATAGTGTTTTCTTACAAAACGACGCAAATTCTAAAGTGATGTATTGATTGCGCACATGTGCCAGTGTGTGCAAGTAATCGTGAACGAATAATTTTATTAAAATAATTTTTTTGAACCTTTATCAAGATGTATAAGTTGTTGGGTGGATTAAAGGACTACTTGAAGTGGCAGGATATCGTGACTGATTGTGCAATTTTCCGACTTCATAATGTTTTTACAACCGTGCTCTTGATGGCCTGCAGTCTTGTCATTACAGCAACTCAATATGTGGGTAATCCAATTCAATGTATCGTCAGTGGACTGCCTACCCATGTGGTCAATACTTTTTGCTGGATCTCTTCCACCTTCACCATGCCGGATGCATTCAATAGACAGGTAAACAGCTGACCTATGACCTCACAAACGGTAATTTTGAGGGGTCTAATTCTATTTGTTTGTTTATTTTTCGCATTCATTTCCATAATTAGCATTTTAAACTCTAATTAACTTCATTAAAAATCGATCAGAAGTGAAAGTGTCATTAAACCACAAACCGTTATGTCGGTTACTAATGCAACGTTTTCAATTCTACTGCACATTCTATATTCAGCATTTTACAAAAAAAAGTACAGTTTTTCACAGCTCAGCTATACCGATTACGAAATACCCAAGACTAAGGGTCAAAAAGTTTCTTCATCCAAAAAAGCTCAAAAACTTTCTAAATTTTTGTGACCACAACTTATGAAGATAAATGAGTCAAGGTTTTCATGCCAAGTCGATAATTATAGAATAGAGTAGCTTTATCTCACCGAAATTATTCATACGACTTCCTAAAAATATTGAGTCTAAACCTACAGGGCGTATTCCTTTTTCGTGTGTTAATGCTCCTGTAGACGGAAATGTGGTTGATAACAGATAAATAAATAAAAACAATTTTATGCATACGTTCATACGTAATAGGTAAATATTTATTCATCATGAGTTTGACATTTTAATTCCTATTCCTTTTTTCCCTCATTTATCAGTACTAATAATCGTCTAGGTAAATTCCTGTTCTATTTTACGGTTTAAAATACTGAACTATTCAGAAATAATTTATGATCTGTAAGTTAGAGGCTATAAAATAGATAAGGCAAACCTTGGATTCGAAGTCAATTTTATGGTCAAGAGTAATTTTGAAAAAGGTTTTTCGGCATCCTCAGGTGACCTAACTGGAGTGTCAGTTTTGTTCCAACCCAAAAGCAATAATTCTTCAACTGGGTTGCTCTAAATATGAGAAACCTTGTTTTGCAGTTTTAATAATGCAGGTCGGGTCAAAGATGAAAATTCAAAGATTTCTCTGTATCATAGTACTAATAAATCACGTTGATAATAATTTTGATAGTAGATCTTGTTTTTTAGTATGTCAAACACGAAAAAATTACTCGACATATATTTATTTACTGTTGATTAGTAACACTTCTTATCACTTGTAATTTTGCGATAACATTGAATGGAGTAACCATTAAAAAAAGGTATTTAGGTTTATTAATAACCATAAAATGTGTTATTTTTTGTTGTTGCAAAACGTTCACATTTCTTCAAAACGAAAAACCGAAGCTTTCAGGAGCTTCGAGGCATAATTTTGCATCTAATTAGATCTTCATTTTATTTGGGAGCAGTCGAAGAGTGGTTTCTTACAAATTGAAGTCCTTGATGGCCACCAACCAAGAAGCATCACAATAATTATAGCAATGAGCTAAGCTGAGGGGATTGAACTGTATGAAATATTTGAGTTGGAAAGAATTGATTTTGGATTAGAAAAAAGTGGCTTTGCTACCAAAGTTAAGAAATGAAATTTTTCCTTAACCCAAATTTTTTGTAGTACCTAAGTATATTTTTATTAGGTACTTATAATTCAAAATCCGTCAAGCACGAAACTAAATCAGAACCTGAAACGTCCTTCGAAAATGAAGAAACCGAAAAATTAATTTTTTGGACAACACTGCGGTTGGCTGCACATGAAGTAAATACGAGTTCTTTTTTTCAAGAAACCCAAAATTTTCTACAAATAATCAACAGTTTATTTCGTCATGACGGTTACAATTTGATAGTAAATTTTAGGACGAGGAAGTAAAACAGATTAATTATACTACATAATAATCGTTATCCTTGACCTGGGCGAACCAGAATGATCAGCAGTTGTACGATCCTGCGACAAGCTTATGGTTCATAGCCCAATATATCGAAACTCGTGTGTGGGTTATTTCCAGAAATTTCCAAACCGAACTGTTGTTTGGGAGATTACTGAATTTTTCCATTAAATGCTCTTCAGCATTGATTGAGGAAGATGCGTTGTGGTTGGAATTCAGCTTTAAAACTTTGCTTATTACTAAACGAATAATTTTCAGAGTTCCAGGTCCGGAAACCAGAAGGATTATCAATTCTCTTATTCTTGTATTATTATTTAAATCGGCGAATAGCATTCACGGATGGGTTGATCTGGTTAATTCCGATGACTAATTCTGGTTTATATTTTTACACTTTAAATTTTATTACCTCCTCCCTCTTCTATGGAAGAGAACTTTGGATTGTGAGAACGTGAGTTACAAATTTTGGTTAGGGGAGAGGTGGAGGAACATCTCTTTTGAATCCAGGGACGTGCCCAGCCAACTTTTTTGGGGGGGGGGGGGAGAAATTTCAAATTTTCCAACTGAATTAATTCAAAATTGCCAACTTTTTGTAAGTTTTGCAGCATTTAGTAAATTTAGACATAAAAAAATGGCAAATTAACCAACTTTTGGGTGTTTTTGTCAACTTTTTGCCAACTTTCTGCAACATCCCCCCAAGAGCACGTCCCTATTTGAATCTTTCTTTACAGAATAGAAATATTTTATTGAAAATGGGTTACTAAATAAGAAGCAATTTCAAGAGGATGTTTGCTCGGAGGGGGGGTTAATTTTTTATACCTAACCTACTAATGAACAATGTTTGCTATTTTAAGATAGCTAATAGATTTTTTGCAATTATTATCTCTTAAACGGTGCATCGTCTAAAAAATTTTATATTGGGTTGTAATGAGTTTTCCAGAATTTTTCACTCGGGTGCTTATCTGATAACTAACCGTGGAAAATAACCGTACGCTAGGTAACTCAATAAACTAAATAAGAGTGGAAAAAGTTGCTTTATGAAGTTACCAAAAAAAGAAATAAAAATTAGAGTGGTATTAAGTCCAAACGCAATTATTGAATATCAAATTAATTAAGTTAATAATACTTTTAAGGAATCCCCTCAAGCAAAATAAAAACGTCAGGGTGTTTGAAGAAGCAAAATCTAATTCAACTAAATTGCTTTTTTGATAATTTTTTTTTGATACTCAAATGACATAGCCCTAATTAAGGTTATGGGGGGGGGGTAGCTTTAGTTAAGTTGGGTATCTCAAAAATCTGAATTAGCACCTCCACGTATCATATTATGTGCCTTAGGATTTGTTCATAAATCACAATCCGAATGCAAATCAAAGGACACTTGAAACACTAAATTAACCAAGATTAAATCACCTGTTCGAATCGAATGAGTTGCACATTTTAAGAAGAGATGTGGAGGATTGAGTTTTGACTTACGGATTATTTGGTAATCTGAGACGAAGCTTCTCGAATGAACTGAGTAGGTAGCAGTGCATCAGATGATCAACTTCTTATGCTTCTTCTTTAGTTCAGTGCGTCACTTTGCTTCTTCGCCCAACCAAGAGGTCATATATTTATTTGTTTATTCATGAAATTCATTTACAACATACAATTTATTATTACATAATAATTTACTATTAATATTACGTAACTTCCATCCATGATCTAATCGAGAATCGGCATAACCGCACCATTAATAAATGCGAAAACAAAGACGCATCCAGAATCAAACTTATAACCGTAGGGTCCTCAATCTAACTGTTTACCTATTACTATTACATACAGCATTTTTTCCCTTTGACAATATTATTTTTCCTTGACCAAATTTCATAAGCAATTTTTTTCCAAAAAAATTGGGTCCACGTTGCAACCAACTAATTTGAGTTTTTTTTATGTCAATGTCACTTTTAACTTGAATAATAATTATCTTTGCGGTCAACTCTTCCACTTCCCGAGAGGTCGATTCATTTTCTAATCTTGAATGGAATTAAATAAATAAATAACACTTTGAACAGTGTAATTTTTGGTATGAACTATTTTTAATTTATTTTTCGAAACTTAAGCATATGATTGATTAAACTTGGTATGCTTTTTGTAGAACAATGGCTGTAATTTTATTTATAAAAAATGTAAATCATTAATCATCTTTCCACCACTATGATTTAAAAATAATAATATACTCATTGTAAATGTGAATAACAAACTAATGATTATTTATTATTTTTCATGTAATTTTCTTAAATTTAATAAAATTATTATAAATTATTATCTTTAGCTAATATCTTTTAAACGTTTAGCTCGATTTTTAATTATGTAATACTTAATTATGATAATGAGAAGTTTTTTTCTCGAGAAAACCTGATTTTTGAGATATCTAGACTATCCTGTCTTGGAATCTGCGTCTAACAATTTTGTTAATTAACTTACAACAAATTATTAATTTTGAATGTAATCCTTATTTATTACCTACTTAAATACGTCACAATAACAAAATTTGCATTTCATAAATATTGTAAATAACATAATAACAGTCGAGGTTACAATTTGCTGAATTTAATTTATTTTTAGTAATTAATAAATTATCCTGAAAGGATCTTGCGTGGATTGAAAGATCCATTTCGATGACGCTGTTTGAATTTTTGGCAGTTTTTTCAAAATGAATCGGCAAGGCTATAGTAGTAATTCATGTAATCATGGAAAGGTATTTTAATTATTCATACGGTGAAGTCTATTGTTAGGATAAGTTGTTGTCCCAAGTAATTTAGCGTTTAAAATTATCAAGTTCTTTACCCTAATTATGTTCTTTTGATAACGGTCGTTGATTGCAAACTTGCTGAATTACAAAAAGGTAATTGCTTTATCTTTCAAGCAATGTTTCTACATGGCGAGTCTAAAAGGTCACTCCTGTGACCTGAAACAATGTTCCATGGAGAAGTGTCATTATAAAGGACTTACATGCACGGGGACCATGTTAAATTTTAACGTGAAGGGGGAGTTAAGGCTCTTGTTAGTTTTGCTGCAGTATAAATTTCGCAACAGCACCTCCAAGTGACGCCCTCGACTTCAAGCTTGTCCAAAATTTCACCTCCGATACGGCGATGAGGAAGTGAAGACCATACTTCCTAAACATTTTTAACAAACGAAGGCGAATATTTTCCAAATTTGTGTTGTTTAACTATTTATTATCACCTTCAAATGCTAATTTGACTTTTGTCTAACTCTAACGGAATAGAGAATGAGGAAACATTACCATAGCTAACAATGGAATTTGAATGGTTTGAGGTCATCGAATGCAAAATCGCCACTATTTTAAAAATATTGCAAAATATTACTATCTACGAAATACTTAAAATTCTTTTCAATGTCATTTGTTTGGGTGTTGGGTTTCGATTTGATTATATCGGGAATGTTTGTAGTAAAATATTTTTAGTACATAGTAAATAAAGGAATAGCCATTCATTGTAGGTACTTACGATTTAAATAGATAAATTCAAGACGCCCACTTGTGAAGGAATGACTTCACACTTGAGTCAATTATTCCATTAAAATCATAAAAAGTGCATTAATCATGATTTTTTTGGTTTTATTTAATTTATAATAATCCAAAAAGTAAAATTAGGCTGAGGTACAAATTTCGAAATAGATAATTAAAATGTAATTTTTTACGTATGGAATCTAAAAGCAATAACTTAAATTTAAATTCCAACTTAGAAGATGATAACCTGTTATTTGGTTCATGGTGGATAATAATTATAGCTTTCTTTTTTAGGTTGGAAAAGAGGTTGCTCATCCCGGTGTAGCTAACGATTACACCGAAGACGGCGAACAAAAATATTACACTTACTACCAATGGGTTTGCTTTGTGTTGTTTTTTCAGGTATGTATTTTTCTACACCTATTTTTATTAGAAAAGATTAGTAACAGTAATTTGAAAGGACATCGACTTCCTTCTAGTATTAGTCTGAAAAAGTATCAAGTTCCGGCTTCAAATTTCGCGGTCGTTAACTTCGAATTGAATGTGATTTTACCTAATATTGTGAAATTTAATTTTTAGGCTATTGCCTGCTATACCCCAAAATTCATTTGGGAGGCTTTCGAAGGAGGACTCATGAGGTCACTGGTTATGGGATTGCACACAGGAATATTAAAAGAAAGTGAGAAAAATGCCAAAAAGAAAATTTTGCTCGAATATTTGCAAAAACATATAAGGGTAAGATAATATCTTAAGTTCTTAAGTTCGACATTTCCCAAAGCTCAAAATATTGTCAGAAATTTTAATTCTCAAAATGTACCACATTTTCTAATAAAATTCAGTGACGAGACTAATGTTATAATCATAGATGTTCTAGGATAAACTTATGAGTCAGGAATAATTTGTATTTATTTTTAGAATACGAACGTTTTTTGCACAATCTCGTTCAAGTGACAAATTTGATTTTATCCATTAATTATTACGATAACTTAATTATTTTGATTTATTTGATTAAATAATCGAGAAACTCGTTCTCTAAAGTGATCTTCAAAATTATCGTCTTCCTTTGCAATATAAGCACTTGACAAAAATTTGCAGTAATTTTAATTAAAAATTATTCATTGAAGCCTAACCAAAACTACAACGCTTCATGATGACATGTTGAAGTTAAGATTTTCAATAAATCAAATCGTAAATGATTTCTACCCCAGTCATTCAAACATACGGTTACAAAATAACAACTAACATTATTGTAGAATGCGGAGGTGTTGCTAGGAATTGCGAATCTTAGAATTAATCTTAGAAATCCATTGTTGGATGTTTTTCTTATAATAAAGCAGATTTTTTCTGACATTTAAAATATTACATTTTCAGTAATTCGGTGGTTGGCACTTAAAAGGTCCATCTGTTTTAACGTTCTGAGATAATCGAGGTTGAAATTTCAATTTTATTCTTTTGTAAATGGCAAGTGGAAGCTTGAAATTTGCTATTTTGGCATTAAAATCTTAATAGAATTATATCTTTTTAACAGAATTAACATTAATTTGATTGTTATTACGATTTATGTTTAAAAACAAATCAATTTCTTTTTTACTTAAGTGCCGACTACACAGAATTATAGTGAATGTTTAACTGTTACTAATTGGTAAATTAGTTTAACATGTAAAATGGAAAATAGTTTTATTTTGAGAATGGGGAAAATAACGGTCTGCGGCATTTATTTTTGAAAAAAAATCGCATTAAAAATAAATTTTATTACCTACAGTTTAATGTCCATTTGTTACAGTCATAAGATTGTAACTCATTATTTTCTTCATTAAAATGCTTCAATAAAGCCAACTTTAAATGCAATTTTTCCACCTTGCAAATATAGCGCATTAGAATAAATCCTGAGACACTAATTTCTTTATTTTCGATTGACTTTCAATTTAAAAATGGATTGAAATTGGTGCCTGGTCAGCTATAGGTTTTCCTTGGTAGCTTATAGCCGACTAGATAAAACACTTCAAAATTAAGATAAAATTAAGTATTACGTAATTTATGTTCCTGAAAAAAATTTTCTCTGACTTAGAGGGTACTTTTTAAAAGTAAACAATCGGAAAACCGAGGGGTCTTGATGTTAAATAAGTATGTAAGCAAAAATATGTTTTTTTAAGAATTAAATTTGCGCTTGTAACAATTTGAATTGTGCTGGGGGGTATTCCATACCCCCGGTTTCACGTCCGTTTCGTCACATTTTAGGGGGTATAACAGTTTTATCCATTTTAGATTATAAAATTGAAAGAAAAACCACAGGATTTCTCCTGTTTGTCCAGTTTGATTCTTTGAGCACAGTATTCCATACCCCCCAGACCCCCCGGTTTCACGTCCGTTTCGTCACATTTTAGGGGGTATAATAGTTTTATCCATTCTAGATTATAAAATTGAAAAAAAACCACAGGATTTCTCCTGTTTGTCTAGTTTGATTCTTTGAGCACAGTATGATGTTTTTACATTGAATAAGTAGCTTGTTAGGCTTGCCTTTCCGATGTGTCTGTACCCTGGTTTTTTATGTTAATGATGGCAATTCACTAACCTAGAATTTACTAACCAGGATTTACAAATGCGATAATATTATGTAGTTTAGATTTCTGAAAAGTCTTCCTCTGACTTGCTGTGTCTGGGGGTATGGAACGTTGGGCAAGGCGAAAACGGAATTTTTGCAGAGCGGACAAAATGGTTATAATTGTCAATATCACCGCGCCGATAGGGTTAATATAACAAAAGATCAAAGGTGACTTCATACAATAGAATAACTCTGCTACATTATTTGCTCATTATTGAATATAAAATGGGAAATTTGTTTTGGTTTAACGATGCTTTTACTTTTATAAATAAACTAGGTGACCCGGCAAACGTGTCCCCGTGTCAACTCCCGGTCGATAAAAAACAATTTTGGGGTGGACCACTCTTAACATTTAGGGGTATGAAAAATAGATGTTGGCCGATTCTCAGACCCATCCGATAAGTACACAAAATTTTATCAAAATCGGTTGAGACGTTTCGGAGGAGTTTGGAAACAAACAGCGCGACGAGAATTTTATATATTAGATATTCAAAATTAAAAAAAATCTTTTGTTTGATCGGAGGGTGGGGGGGGGGGTGGGTTAGCGCAAATTAAACTAGTTGCCGCAGCCGTTTATACCCTCGTTACGGCTCTGCATAAAAGTAACTTTTATTGTTAGGAGGGAGGCTTACAACCTCTCATTTTAGGGTGCCGTGTGTGCTATGTCAAAAAAATGTGTGCACACCGGGGGGTCTGGGGGGTATGGAATACCCCCCAGGTAGGTAAAAAAAATTTTTTTTGAGAACCTTGCACAGAGAAGAACTTGCACTTAAAAGTAGAACAATTTGTGTCTAGATTACCTACAAGTCCAGATTGTGTGAAAATTTAGTACAATTTATTCGTTTTTAGCACAATTTTTAGTCATTTCTAGGGCAATTGTATTATTTTCTAACACAAATTCTACAAAATTTTTACTCAATTTGTACTTGTGGACAATGTAGACACAAATTGATTTGCTTTTAAGTACCTACCATTTTTCCTCTGTGTATATTTAATTAAATTTTTAAGTGCATTTCTCAACGTTTTTCTACACTGAAAAAATATATAGCAATTTGTACTTACTACAATAATTTGTTATCGAATAGAAGTTGTAGTGATTTTCAATAAATTTTTACAACTAACTGTAAGAATTTTATATATTTAATACTCTATAATTTACTAATTTGTGCAGCAAATATTTCAACAAATTGTAGTACAATTTTGTATATTAGAAAAATTTTACAATGGATATTTTCAATGTTTTCTAGAAGTCAGAGTTTTTCCTGACTGAATGAGATTTTAGGGATCCTTTGGGGTTGCGCGATCTTATCACAGCACAGAATATCATAAGCACAGAATCGAAATCGACTGCAATGTCTGAAATTTTAATTTAACTCATCTGAATTTGATTTTTGAAATGACTGAGTTATACATCTTAAACATTTCAGCTGTGTTTGTGAATCACCGCTGTTGATTTGGAAAGGAAACTATTGGGGAATCCCCTCATTTAATTTAGTTGAAAAATTTATCAGTAGTTACATCATCACAGTTAAAATGAAAATAAAATGTATATTTTTGTTGAAATTTGAAACTTGGCTTTCATTAAAATTGTTTATTTTATAATAAATAAATCGAAGCTAATTAAAACTGGATTAATTTTATCGTAAGTTTCTTTGAAAAAATTAATTAGATAATTTGACTTACTTGATAATTTGATAGCTTCATTATGACAATTTTCAGGAAGTTAACTTTATCTTCAATTTCTTGAAAAAATTAATTAGATAGCTATCCGCTGTTTATTATTTGTTCTAATAGTAATTTTTAATTTAACAATTTTTGAAAAATGAGTTCTGCGTTATTTTGATTAACTTACGCAATGTTAAATATCGATGACTTTGCCTTAACTTTAAGAACCAAAAAATTGGGTTTAAAGTCTTATTTGATATTTGATATTGGTGGAATTTTATATCACAAAGAAAAAATAATTTTATGGTATCTGGAAAAATACGAAAGAAATTCTAATTCAATATTTATTGAAGTTATTTAAACAATTATACTGGTATGTAGTTAATACGCAAAAAAAAGAATAAATATTTATTTTACAGTTGCATACAATACTTTTCATATCGATTAATATTTATGGAAACTTTTCATCGATAGCTGTATAAATATTTCATAATGTTTATAGCAAATATACAAGGTAAAAAAGTTTAGGAACTTAAAAAATTCAATAATAACAAATCTGATATCCGAATAACAATATTTTGATCCAATTTGCAAATTAATTTTTCTCAACATTTTTGTTGAGAAAAACCTAAATCACATTTGAGCTTTGGTAAACTGACGAAATAAAGCAAAAATATAATTTTTCTTTCTTTTTTAGGGACACAATTTGTATGCAATTCGATATTGGGTGTGCGAAGCCTTGTGCCTTATTAACGTTTTGGTTCAACTTTACTGTATGAACTTATTTTTTGATGGGGAGTTTTTGTCATATGGGCTACGTGTAATGAATTTTTCCGAAACATCGCAGGAGGAACGTGGTGATCCAATGGTCTACATTTTTCCACGCGTAACGAAATGCATATTCCACAAATACGGTGCTAGTGGAAGCATTCAGAAACACGACAGTCTATGCATTTTGCCTTTAAATATAGTAAACGAAAAGACTTACATTTTTATTTGGTTTTGGTTTATGTTTCTCGCAACCATGTTGATGATTCTTATGACATACAGATTTTTCATGATCGCGTTCCCCAAATTTAGATCGAGAATTTTACATTCGAAAAATCGGGGAATTCCAATGGACATTTGTATAGCCATCACCAGGAAAGTTGATTTAGGAGACTGGTGGATACTTTTAATGTTAGGTACAAATATGGATCCGTTAATTTATAGAGAAGTAATATCGGAATTAGCCAAGAAAATTGATTCGAACGTTATGAATTGATAAAGCTCATATATTTATTTAGATAGATAAATAAAAGTCAAAATTCAGTATTTATTTTAAAAGTAATGTGAAGCAATCGTTATTTTTCGATGACTTTATCTAGTAATTTTTTTTAGGTAGGATTTAGTCTGATGCGCGTGATAGTAAGTGTATTTATATTTTAAATGACTTTGTACCCATTTTTAAAAATGCTCATGTAGACATTGTTAAGCGTTTTCGATTTCACCTGGGGCAACCTTTTTTTTATTATTTTAACGTTTTGATTTTTTAATAATTGCATCGCCCTCCAGGTGAAATTCGTTAATAACACTTCGTCTAAAGATTAATTAATTATTATGTACTGTGATGTGCCTGGCAAATTTATAAATGCCGTGTTGTATAATCATTTGCCTTAGACCAGACTGCCATTGCATGATTCTATTATAGAAATTTTTACATGTCTTAGCGTATAAATATGTCGTGGCTACTTTTTATAGATTTATTAATAAAATTTAATTATACGAAAATTTGTAATGTTTTATACGATATTCTATTTTGTAAATTAAATAATAAGAGAAATAAATGATTTTGTTAAAGTTTAGTGTATAAATTTTTAACCTGAATAGGAATATAACCTAACATTTGGGTCAAAATAACCAACATCCCGTGTTTGATGAAAAAGGGGAACCCCAAACATTTGTTATCGTTTTTTATCGTCGAGGAGAAAATATTTGGAAGCAATTAACAATCTAATATTTAATTACACGTTGCTTTATAATCCAGTGTGTAAATCTTATCATATCTTGATCAGTAATTTCACGGCTATTAGTTAATTACATGTTTTCTCCAACGAAATGCTGAGGTAATTTACATTAAAAAGTCATTCCATAAACTGGCAATTAATCCGTCAGACTTGAGACTGCATTTCATAATTTTTTTTCAAGTTTAATTAATAATTTACTTCCAATAAAATATCCTTGCAACAATTTTACTGTCGTAATTTATAATACCATGTAATCCTCGAGCTATAGAAATTATTTATGAAGATGTTCGTTCTATAGAGAAATGGAAATTAATACCAAGTTAGTAGACATCCGCCCCAATTTAATTCCAACGTAACCAACGTCTAAATTTAAGAACTTAAAGACCCAGGATTAGAACAATTATTACGAAACTCTGTAATAATAAATCAACAATGTTGAGAAAAATAAGTAATAAAATTGTGTCTAGAGATTATTTAAATAAAAATATTTATTTAAAAACTGTTGGCCTAGTTATCAGTTTTTTCTTCATTGCTACATAATTGAATTATCATTGTGTAATTTACAATTGGATCAGGTCAACGGCATTTTCCCCCTCATTGTCCGAGGTAGACCATTATTCTTAACAATTTAAATTTATTGTTGTAAAATACTGAAATACTGCCATCTTTTGATAACCATCTGTGATACGTCGCTTATGAATTTTACTCCTAGATGGCAAACGCTTTCAATTTTCAAATCCAAAACAGGTCGTGAAAGAATAATTTATTACAAAAGTTCTTTTGTTTTGCACAGAAGTTGCAAATGTTTCCAAAAATATTTAATTTTTGTTGAAAAATAATTCAAAATTGAAAATCTATAATTAGATACAATAGAATTCAAAATCCTAAACAAAATCTGCGCTATTCAGTAGGAAAACCATTTCATAAATCAAGAAAATTATTTTTCAATAAACGGACAGCTTAAAATAAATCATTTTTAACTAATAGTTAAACTGCATACAAATTTAAACGAAACCGCAATTTTAAAAATTCCATCATCAGCAAAATGAAAATTGGAAACAAAAAATGGTATTGGAATTGGGTATTCTACCACATCTCAAAGAAGATTTGTGTTTTTGAATCTACTATATTTGTGCAGAAGAACATTTTCATACGCTCAGTCCACTGCTGACTAGCATTCTTTTGAAATACTGGAACCCTGCGTAATTCGGTCCGGATATATAGTGAGAACACTTCATAATTTCCAAAAGGTGCAAGGTACAGAGAATTTGTTTGGATCAATAAAATTCAATTCTACCAATTGCCGTAGGTCTAGCATCGTAGTCACGAGACTTCGAATTAATCCAAGATGGAATGTGCATCGATTAAAAATTATGTTAGGTACAACCTAAATGCTAGAAATAATTTCCGTCAGATGTGAAACTACATGATGTATTATTAATATCTTAATTTTAATGATAAATATTACTTTTAGATAATTATTCATAAATATTCAATAACACTTTATTAACGTCTGTTCGAATTCCAATGCTTTTCAGCTATTAGCTGATCATCCTTTCTATATCTTCCTTGCTGAGACGGCCTCGATCACTGGTGATTGTGATACCATTTTTATTGTTGGATGACGTTTCTATGGCGCTTACGCTTAGAATACCGTTGACGTCAACTTCAAAGGTTACTAGAACATCGGGAATACCTTTTGGTGCTGGTGGAATACCGTCAAGTACAAATGATCCTAATAAATGATTATTGCTGGTAAATAAATCTTCTCCTTCATATACAATTATCGAAATTGCATTTTCATTATCATAAGGGGTGGTGTATCTGATTGTTTCTTTTGTTGGTATTAAAGTATTCCTCTTGATCACGGTACTCATATGTCCACCTAGACAATGAATTCCTAACGAAAATGGAACCACATCTTCAAGAACAAAATCTTGAACTACTTGTGAACCTATTTTGTTTAAGTTGGCTGCTTGTATAGCTGCACCCATCGCGACAGCTTCATCAGGATTTAATACTTCAGAAAGTTCTGTGTTACTAAAATGGTCTTGCAAAAGATTACGAATTAGGGGTATTTTTGTAGAACCTCCAACTAAGACAACGTTATTGATATCAGAAGGCGTTAACGAAGCAGTCTCGATACAGTCTCTCACAACTTTTAAAGTCTTTTCAAACAGTTCCTTGTTTAATTTTTCGAATTCTTCTCTTGTTATCTTAATGGTATAGTCTTTTCCATCAATTAATCCAAACAAATCTATTTCGACTGAGGTATGGAATGACAACATCCTCTTTTTTCTTTCGCACTCTGCAAGCAACCTAGCCATTGATACCGGGTTATCTTTAATATTATAGTTAAATTTTTCTTGAATATCTTCCATTAAATACTTCAATAGTTGCATGTCAAAATCATTTCCTCCCAAGTGGGAATCCCCATTGATTGCTTTTACGCTTACCCGTTGGTTTTCAAATTGTATAATTGAAACGTCAAACGTACCTCCCCCTAAATCAAAAACCAACGCCCGTTTACAATCCTTTGATCTCTTTTCCAAAGCGTAAGCAATTGCAGCTGCCGTTGGTTCATTTAAAAGCATCAAAACCTCTAATCCGGCTAATTTTCCGGCATCTTTAGTCGCCTGCCTTTGAGCATCGTTAAAATAAGCTGGAACCGTTATGACAGCTTTTGTTACCGGAGCTTCCACTCTTTTCGATGCAACACTTTTTAGCTTTTCCAATATTTTTGCACTAATTTGTTCGGGGCAATAAAAATATTCTTTATTCTGTAATTTTATTTTTAATTCTGGATTACCATTTTTATCAGTTACAGAAAACGGCCAATATTTCATTCCTTCCTGCACTTTTGCGTCGTTGTATTTTTTCCCCATTAAACGTTTTACATCTATAAGAGAAATTGATTTGAAATAATTAAATAAGGAATGTATGTACTAGGTATACTTGCCAAAAATTGTATTTGTACAATTTCTGTACGCTTGGTCCTTGGCTATTTTTCCCACCAGAATTTCGTCATCTTTAAATCCAACGTATGAGGGCGTTGTTCTTTCGCCAACATCGTTTGCTAATACTTCGACTCTTCCATGTAAGTATATCGCAACACACGAATTTGTTGTCCCCAAATCTATTCCAATTGCAGGAACCGATGATTCAGACATTTAGAAAAATAATAATTTAACTTACTTAAATTCAACTGGCTGGATACTTTTATTCTGATAGCGTTGCTTTTGCTATTGAGATTATAGTATTTAATCGTTTCTGATGATAAGATTACAGTAGAAGGAAAATTGAGCAAAAAAATAAATAATTTTGTCGGTAAGAAAACCATAATAGAGTTAATCCAATCAAACAGATAGGAATATTGACATAACAATGCACATCTGATGAAGTTACGCCTGGTTGTAAAAGCCAAAATTGCGATCATGCAATAAGGTTTTTAGAATCTTTTTACATTGTGGAGCAAGAACAGAAGCCAATGGAAAGCAACGTGAATTCTTACTAAATTTTGTTTAATTTATTTAACGAGCAGTTGTATTTGATGATGTCTACCATATTAAGCTTTTCATTTATCTAAAGTTAATCCCTTAAAATTTCTAATTTAGAGTAATAAAAACCGATATGTATCTTTGCTCTTACAGCTTTTTCCACATCACACGTTCTATCTATTTTAATTGGATTTTAAAACTGAATTTTGTCTGCAATTTCAAATACTTTACCCGCTTTAACAGGAGATTAAAACAAAACAGTGTTTGTTCTTCTAATATACCCGCCTTATTAATTTTGTATATAATTTGTAACATTATAATATATAATATTTTACGCAATATTTGATTTTAATTTTTTATGTCAAATTTTAGACAGGAACAATGAAAAACGTTTTTTTTAAAGTGGTATTTTATTGATAAAAAACAATAATATTTATTTCTTTGCCAAATTAAAGTCTGCCAAGAGAATCCTCTCAAATTAAATATATTACCTTTTTCGATGTTCTGAGTTTAAATAAAACAGTACGTCCTCAATTATTATAAAAACATAGTCATTAGCCATTAATTGGCTTGGCCATTAGTTTGTGAAACTAGGGCAACAAGAACAAATTTTTGAAATTTAATAGGACGACTTAATAGGATATCTGCATTTTGGATTATAGATTCTAAATCGGGCCTATTGTACCACCTCTTTAACATTTTGCTTCCGTGTTGCAAAAGGTCAATTCTGGAGTCTTGGACTCTTGTACTTACTGTACTACTTTAGAACTCAAAAGGACGATGATCTTAATTCATGATCAGTTCATGGTGTAGAAGATTTGTATCCAAATGGGAACTGGAATAGTCTAAAGACCTTAACTCATAGCTTTCATGAAATTTGTTTTGGAGGAAATCTATCTTTAAAGGACACCTACGGAGTTTTGGCTTTAACTCATTACAAAAGATACTTGTGATGGTGCGAAAGGTTGAACTCTGGTGGACGCCAAAGTGACAGCTTGAACTTAAGATGGGCAAGTAAATCTGCCCACATTAGAGAAAAGGATTCGTAGTGTTGTTGTTCTTGGAAAATTAGGTATTTTTTAAAAGTGTCTTGAACAAGGATCTCAGTGCTCTGCGAAATGCTGCTGATCATTAAGTATAAACTTCAGTCATCTGTCTTGCCGTTATCTCTTTACTGGGAGGATGCAGGATATAAATTAATCTAGCATCTAAAACTAACAACACATCACTGCACTACCTCCGCTTTTTAGCTTCACTTAGATCTTGTCATTCCCCAAGCCATTCCAGCTCTAGAATGAATTGCAGGATATTGGCAGGATGAGTTTTACTGATTCTGACCATATCATTGAAGTTAACGCCGGACAGTAGCAAAGTACATGTTCATCTGTTTCTTCTTTTTCATTGCATTCACGACATATAGGGTCATCTGCATACCCCATCTTGTAAAGGGTTTATTTAATTTGCAGTGTCTAGTTAAGATACCTGTAATTATCTACAGATTGACTCTGAATAGCTTTAGATAATACATCGCATGTTTCTCAAAAATTGCATGTATTTCAACTCTTTCTTAGTGGCATGCAGTTTCGTGTACCCATCTGCAAGGATGCAGTTTTATTTAAGAAGTGGATCCAGAGATTGGACGGAAGGCGTGACCTTCAGCTCCGGTTGGAGTCGCTTCTCTCTACTTTGTCAGGCTTTGTGTTGCCCTCGTTATCTTGATGTCCTTTAACCCAGCAGAGAAAAAAACATTTTGGTTAGATTTTGCTACAAGTGCTACAAGCAAAGCCCTAACTGTTTAATAAAATCTGAATATATTTTTTTCATCTTGAACTGTTTTTGCCCAGTGTAATATGTCTATAAATCTCCTGCACATGAAGATCAAGCGATGGGAGGAAGAAGAGAGGCTCAATATCTGCAGTTGGTGCTGTTTGCTTTACTTCAGTTACAGCCAAACAGACTAATCTCTGAATCCGGCGTAAGAAGCTGTTGTTTCCTACTTGGTTCTGGTAGCACATCATGGGTCTGACAACAGCAATATAGAGCCAGAGGGTAATCTTAGAGGATACGTTCTACGACCGTCTAATTGTTCCCTGGCACTGCCAAAAGGCCAGCCTGGTTTTTCGAGTTTTATTTGTAAATATTTTCCTCAGTTCTAGTTTTTGCCTTGACTTTATTCAACACAAAATTAAATATTTGGGCTAAAAAAAGATTTTAAATATCTATAATATCTTCCAAAGATATATGGAGTCCACACGTACCCCAATCTCCCCTAACTTTCAAGAGCATACATGTACAATGTTTCTTAAATATATTTAAAATACAACAAAAATTTGAGAAACGCGGATTTCGTATAAAACTTTTTTTATCACTACATTCTTGCTTGTTGCGGCTATAAAATTAAACTAGCGTTTGGTACATGATTTATCGACTGCCTCGATATTGTTTTATAGTACATTTTCTACCGTAAATAAGCCACGAAAGCATAAAGTAAGTACTGCATTAAACTTTTAAAAGAGATTAATCTGTACATGGCTTTTAACGAACAAAGTAAAATATATTATATAAATATAATTTTAAACAATTTAACCCGGCATCATCACTCATCACAAGAAAGCTTTATGAAATATGAAAAGCTCAACATTGACCAGATTCCGTTTCCAATTTATAAGAACTTTCAAAGTTGTTAACTAATTAACTTTTATTAAAATCTGGGCAAACATTTAAAATTCTTGTGTGATATACACATACACAATAAATTTTTAATAATATAAATTAATTAACAAGTAAAAATAGAAACTTAATGAACAATAAAGTTTTAGTATTTTTAGAAAAATATTTTTAGCTGCTTTTAAAGGCACCAGCATAACCGTTAAAAACTTATTAGCAAATTATTGAAATAGAAATTAAAGATAAATCGCTTTTGTGCAACAGTAGTTTACAAAACATTGCTACAAAGCAAGAAGAAAATATTTTTAGATGCAGAGTTTTCCAGCAAGTGTGAAAAAATAAAAAAGAAGCTGTAAATCACGTATATTACGAAAATTTGTCAAACCACAATTAAAATTAAATTTTATGGGCCCAAAAACTTTACGAAACATTTTGATCTGTTTGGGCTCAACAGAGTCGAGTAAGAAGAAGTGAAACAGACTCCGTTATTTGGAGTAATTAATTTTCACTTTTGTTTTGAGGAAATATGATTGATGATCAATAGAGAGACTTTTTCGCACATGGGTAAACACAATATCTAACCTTAGCTTTTATCCCGCAACGTTTATTTGTGTTATGTTAATTTATGAATAGACATGGCCGCAACACAAAGATTGGGGAAGAGCTAACATATCTATTTTATGGACCAAATTAAAAATAAGCTCATTTGCATCATAGTGTCTGTTACTCCTATGCTTAGGTGTTTGGACTTTATTTTAGTGTCCTACTGTGTCTATAGCAAGTTTAACGTGTCCATTGTGTTCCTTCCAAAATTACAGCAAAGTAACACGTTGTGTCCAGTCCGCACGTGACAATTTTTGGAGTTGTGTCAAGTGTTTACAATCAAAAAGTTTGTAATCATTAATATTAATGTGTGTTCCATCAATCTGTTTGTTTATTGAAAACTTTAAAGTTTGTTATAACGTAATGTTAATAAGCTTCATTAACCTACTTGATTAAAAATAGATTTTCAGGTGTAGTCAATATCAATCCGCTTAAGGTGTATTGATTCCAACTCCTTAAGAATGACAACCTATAAGTGTATTAGAAATATTACCTACCTCCTTCTCATAAAGAAATTTTACTACAACTGAGCAAACAACTTAATCTATAGTTGTTTGTTATGTCAGCATGAGAACATCAAATGTTGGTTTGGTTTTGGTTTGAAAGCTCTTGGAATGACTAACGCTTCTCAAATCCGTTTTATGGATTATGAATTGTTTTTCTAATGGGAAAAGTTAGTAATGGTTTGTACAGGAATCGTATTTATCGAACTAAACCCGTGTGGAGAAAAACATCGTCCAGAAGTCTGCCGGATTTGAGAACTGCAACGAGAACGCGGATCACCCATACGGATGGAAGTCTAGGAATGGAATTTTTACGAACTATTTACACTTTGGCACAGGTAATAAACAACTTCCATAATTTTGTTTGGATACCAAAGTCTTTTCTCTTTAGGTGAATCACATAACGACAGATTCCATAGTTTTTCGAATGCATTGCAACATAACGGTCATCTTATTGATTACATTTTCAATTGCAGTAACCACCAGGCAATATGTCGGAAACCCAATCGATTGTGTTCATTCAAGGTAAGTTTTTATAAATTGGGCTAACAGTAAACAAAAGTTCTTCAAAATTAGATTAAGAAGTAAACATTTAAGGTAAATTGGCGAGGTAATTTATTTGAGGTTGATAGACGATATGAAAACAAATTGGCTGAGTGTGCTTGATAATATCAAAATAAGGCTTCTGTTTGTTTCTTTAGAAATTGAAAAATGAAGATAAACTAGCGTTGTTGAATACATGTATATTTTATTACATCGAACAATTAATGACCAATTTACAACAATAGTAAACTAGGACTGAAATTCGTTCCATTCACTGCGATCAGTTGGAGATACGGAATTCATTTAAACAATTTGAAAAACAATTTCATTTTATTAAAGGCATGGCGACGGGAAGTTAATCAATTTTTGGCAATTGTATCAAATAACTTTGAATTCTATAAATTTTGTTTTTTATTGCAACAAAATTAGAATAAAACTTCGGTCGTAAATTATTGTTTCAGGCTATAAATTTAGGCAAACGTTATATATTATGACACGGATCGTTCAAAATTTATTTTCTCTAAAATTACAAATTGTGCTTGATTTACTTAAAATAAAAATTACACCAATCAACTTGAGTGTTAGTAGTGCTCAAAATGTTACTTCCTGTATATTTTGAAACTGAAACGCGCAAACTGCATTTTACATAGATTTTTCAAAGTTTACTGAAATACCATATCGATATGAAATTTGTACAGAATGTTGTGCCGAAATTTTTGTAGAGCAAAGCAAATATTTCATGTCTAATTTAGCTTCAGGAAGAAGGAAAAAGTTATTGGTGTTTGTTTAAGTTGATTTTAAATGTTAATAGTAGATGGCGTGATAATATTGAAACCATCAATAATTCCTTGCTTAGGAGAAAATTGAAGGACCCAAATTCGAAAAGAATTTTCGAAAGCTAATGCGACAAATTGCAAACTTTTAAAGGTAACTGACCGTAAAGAGAAAGAGAAATGGCAGTGGAAAATGTAAAATAAATTAAAGAAACTGTAGGATTTTAAAGTGGCAAAATGCATTTTTGAATTCACGTAATCTTACAATAAAAAAAAATTAGTTATTTTTTTAGTTAAAGAATGTTGGTCGATTAGAAAAATATTCAGTTTCAAGTGCCTTTTTACCCGTTTTTAGGGTATTAAAAGTCTCTGCGAAATTGAGAGAATCATTTCCATCCATTTTAACATCCACGTGTATTTGACATGTTTTAAAATAGCATCTCTGAAAGCTTATGAAAAAAATTTGATTTTAACTGTTTATTTAGTAAGCTAATGTTTTAATTATAGTTTGAATTTTATTAATTAAAACGTTAATTATTTTACATCAACAAACTCTCTAAAATAAATATATAAGCTTTTTAATTTTATTGTTAGTGAATTGTAGAAACTGTTTATGTTTTGGTGTAGATGTAGTAAATAAACGTTTAGTATAATTTAAATAAATATTTATTTCAAATTTATGTGGTAATTTAAAGTTAAATATCAAATTAAAAAACGATTAAATCTATATTATGAGATTTCATCAAATTAATTTTCTTAAAATTTTTGGGTAAAATAGTCCAAAAACGACGATGTTCAGGATATCATAACAAATATTTAAGAATTCTCTATTAAATGTAGAAAATTTTCCTAAATTTAAATAGGTACAGTTTTCCAAAAAAGTTAAGTATGTCAAAATTTAAGTGAAGTTTTGATATGCAGAATTTGCTGAATTCTGTGTTAGGACAGTATTTTAAACATTTATTTTTAATCAACCTACATAGCCCTACCGTCCAGGACAACAGAAATTACTCCCCCCCCTCAACTAAATTTTGAAATTTTTCGAAAACTATTTGGGTAAAAACAAAAATAATTTTTGAACAAAAACAGGCAGAAACGATTTAGGGGATTATTCCAAAACTTTTAAAGATCTTTAATAACCGTAAATTTTGGTTTACTCAAAGAACCACGTGACTACACGCGATCGACCATGGTCGTCGTGTGTTTTTATAATTGGAACTCGCCATTTATGTCTCATTAGCACTATTGCGGTAGATTTTGACTAGTATTTAGGACCGTTTCAAACTAAACCACATGCATTTTAAAAAATTTACTTCAATATTATCCGGATAGTTTGGGGAAGTCTAGGGTAGTCTGAGGAAGACTCTGGTATTCCGATAAAGTCTTGTGTAGTACGATAAAGTCTCGGGTAGTACGAGGTAGTTCGGGGAGTTTTTGGAAAGTTTGAGATAGTTTGGGGAAGACTCGGTTAGTCTCAAGAAATCTGAAAGAGTTTGAAAATTTTGGGGTAGTCCGGGGAGGGAAGTCTGAAGTCCATTGTATACAATTTATGTCCGTGATTTACCCTTCGCAATTACTTAATTTTCCAAAATCGTATTGACGAAATTTTCTTGATTTATGCAACTGACCATAATGAAGCATTTGCTTGGTACTTTCACCAGCAGTAATTACAGGTATCAGGGAAGCCCTTATTTGCTTTCTATTGAAACCTAGCACGGCAAACATAGAGTTGGTGCAAAGAACTTGGAATACGGAATCGTCTCCACAAAGGGTCCCTGCCACCACACCCGATAATTTACTATGAGATAAAAATTCGTGAATTCTAAGGCTAAAAGTTAATGTTAGAGTATGAAGCTTAAGATTTGGACAGTTAGGATTTACTGGTAATGCAAATTGCATGTACAAAATTATTTGTAAAATTGGTCTAGTCATTTGATTATGTAAGAAATAGGAGCCAAGAGTCATAACGATGACTTTTTTTTATTGTATTCCGATTATTTGGAGCACAATACATAGAAAATATTCTTTTCTCAAGAATGCCGAGTTTTTCTTTGTTAGTTCATGCAAGAACTTAACCAAACCAGATAGACCGTAGATTGCCATTTTGTGTCAGAAACGGAATTATCTGTGGAAGAGTTTTATTTTTGAAGTTATTAATCTAATCAATTTCTATTCAGAAGATGATCAGAAAATTAAAACTATTTTCAAGGTTGATAATCAACAAGCTTTTAGATCAGAGGTTCCCAACCTTTTCCTGGTCAGGGACTACTTTTATATTATTCTTGCCATCGGGGACCACTGAATAATAAAAAAAAGCGATTTCTCGAAGTTTAGTATCAGAAATTGCTTTTTTACACCAAAACGACTCAAGTGAATTCGATTCAAAAGCATCCTTGCCGTTCGTTCGCGGACCATATTTTAGCTTCTGCGGACCACTGGTTGGGAACCAGTGTTTTAGATACTATGATTTAGGTGCTAAAATTCGGTTACATAATAAAATGCCAATTTTTAATAATTAAACATTCTGCCAGGTCAAATTGAAAATTTATGATGCTGATGGTGGTTGGACCATTTGCATTTAATTTGTCGAATTGTCGGTTAAGTTGCAAGAGTTGCATATAGGTTGACTATGAGCTGCATTGATTTCTTGTTGTACTTCTTTTCCAATTTGTTGTTGCTGTGAATTTGAGGTGAATCGTTGAATGATGTGTAATCGCGTTTTCATTTTGATGTTTGCTTCTTCTACAACTGATTGATATTATTTAGATTATAAGATTTCTTACGTCTTTTAGGTTGTTTTAATCTTCCTTTGTGCGTACTGAATTGTTCTCTTTACATGAGCTGGTGAAGCGAGCTCATGTAAGCTGCCACGTCCAAATGAGATGTGTTGATGGATTTGATTGATGAATAAAAATACGGTCGTAAATCTCGATATTGTTAGGTTTGTTGTATTTCTGCTTGCTCGTTCATTTTTTTCTGCCTTCTTATTTTTGCGTTGTAGGATTTGGTAAAATTTGGTAAAAAATGTTTTGTTAATTTTGATAATGCCATTAAATTGATGCTTGAAATTCTTGGTTGTCTTGTTGCTTGCTTTTCAACTTTTGAAATATTTAATTTTTGGGCTAAAAAAATTAAAATTTTAGACCAAAAATTTCAAGTTGTTTTAAACATTGTGCATGATGCATTTGGGTGCGTAGAATCAAAAAATCCCATTTTCAGCTTGCGGAATCGACAGGAAATTGCTCAAAAACCACGATAAAGCTAAAAAATTAAAAATCGATTACTAATTACTTAAAAAGTTTAATTTTAATATTGCGCTGCTTTTTTACTTATCTTTTCAGCTTTTTTCTGCATTTTAACTTCCTTCAGTTCCAAATATTTCTCTTCTCCTTGTTCTTCTTCTTTGCATTTTCATTTTTATTTTGAAATTCTTCTACTTCCCAAAATGTTTCTTCTTTGTTATGATTGGTAATATAACGTTAATTATTTCTGCTGGTTTTTGTGTTTCTTGTGAAATGTCGTCTGATCCTTTTCTGTTTGTTCTTGCATGTTTCAAAATTTGCTGCACTCTTGAATTTTGTGGTCTCCACTACAACAGATGCATCTTAGCTGATTGATAAATTTAGTGACATATTTTTTTTTATCTATTTTTGGCAATGTAATTTTGGATTTGTACTAAGAATTTTCCCTTATTTTTTGTTCTAGTTTGACCATTATTTCTTCATATTTTGCACCGGTTTTCTTAATTTTGTTATCGTTAAAATATTCATGTTCATAGTTGTGCTCGTTTGCAAAAATGTCTTCATAAAGTTCCCTTATTTTATTCCATTGCCCAGTTTTTTAATTACCTTTCGTACTAGCTTTGCGTATTTTTTTCTAATATTTCTAAAGCTGTAGTTTTGATTGTTTCAAATAAATAAAATATTTTCAGGTATCGTTTCTTAATTTGAATTATTTTACTTTGTTCCATTTTTGTTCTTCAGTTATTTTGTTTGTTGTTTTGAATTTTTAAATGTGATTTTTGTTTTTTTGGTGCTTTGCTTCAAATTTAATTGAATTGTTGTTGCTGATAAACTTCTTCTGTGATTTGATTATTTTGGAGTCGCTGCTGGACGTAGTTTTGATTTGCCAGGCATCTCAGTTTAGATGCGGTGGTTTAGTCTACTTGAATTGGGACACGGACAACTCGGCACTTCCAACTCGGCACTGGACAACTCGGTTCCGGATGACTCGGCACCTAGAAAACTGGGCACCAGGACAACTCGGCACCGGCGACTCGACACCGTACAACTCGGCATCGGGAAAACTCGGCACCGAGACAACTCGACACCGGTTTTTAGATTTTCACAGCAAATTTTAAACTAAGTTGCTCGTGATTTCTGAATTCAGGCATTCTGTCGTAAGTCCGTGTAAATTACATTACTCTAAGATTTACGTAGAAAGGGGAGCACGGTAGCCTCGCTAGCATTCGTATACTTTAACAGTGCACTTCGAGCGAAAATTATGTTTTTTCTTGCACAACCACCGTTCTTGTAAAATCCACTCAAAAACGAGTTTTACCTCTCAATGATCCACCTTTTCCTTAACCCACGGGCCTAGGGGTATGTTTATAATAATTGTAGTTTTCACAAAAATGGCCCGTAGCGGCCGGAGCGTAGGCTAGCGTAGGGTCAATTTTTGTAAAAACCACCATGGCACGAGGAAGATCCACGCGAAAAAGTATTAACCGTACGTTAACATTGCGCACGACTAAGTGAGAAAATTATCATCAGCCGGACTCTTTTGTATGACCGCACACGTACCGACAATAGAATGCATTGATTCACCAATCAATAAAAAATGTTTCCAACTTTGATTTGATTGCTTCTATTGTTCAGGCGTCGCTGTTAAACCCTGTGTACGTATAGACTTCTCCGGCGCCCCTACTTAGACCTGGTGGTTTGATTTTTTGTTGTTGATTTGCTTGATTGGCTCGACGTCGCTGCTTGGACCCGGTGATTGTGTGTAAATAACTTTTTGGCTAGCTTGCGGCCTCACAAACTAATTATACCGACAAAAAGGCCTGGAGTGCCCAAAAGTTTGTTCGTTGATTCCCTTAAGGCAAAAACAAAAAGACGCAGGTTACCTGCTTTCTTTCTGTTTGCACCTTTAACTTTATTAATTTTGCCTATAATTTACGAGACAATTTTGGAAGTCCTTGTAAATACATTCAGAAATTTAAATGAAATACTGTAAAAATTTAAATTTTTTTAACGGTGTTACGATTGTTACTTGTTTTTATTTATTTTACTCTTTAAATAGATACGAAACAGAGGGAAACGAAATTCTATTTTAAAATACTGGAGGCTATAGGTACATTATTCTTGCAGTGTTATCTTCTGACTCTCAGTCATTTTTCAATTTTACCAACAACGAGAATATACAAAGTACAGCATTACGTCTAAATCGATACACCTTAAAGCGTCTTTATTTCACAAAAATATTTTTAAAAAACTGTAAAACAACAAATTTACCAAGTCTTTTTAATTATGAACTACGAATGCAATATATTTTTAAAGTATCCTCATCATGCCACAGATATATTGTAAAAAAACTTATGACAGAATTTAGAGGCAAAAAAAATAAAAGCGTGCCGTATTTTTAAAATTTTACGAAATGTGTTTTATTTCAGCACTCACATTTTATGCAATAAGTTATCTCTAGTTATACTTTCATTATTTTTTGGCTTGATTTCAGTGCAATTAATTAACATAAAATGATATATGTTTTCTGTATCGTTTAGAGATATTCCAGAAGATGTTCTAAACACTTACTGTTGGATCCATTCGACGTACACAGTTTTTGATGCTTTCCGAAAATCAAATCTACCACACGTCGCTTATCCTGGTGTTGGTACCTCTTACACAAAGCAATTTGGAAAAGCTGCCATAAAGCAAGTGAAATACTACCAATGGGTCGCATTTTTACTATTTTTCCAGGTAAGGGTCGCCAAAGTCCAAAATAGAGTTCAGTTGAGAGTGACTAATCAAAATTTTAATAATCCTGAAACGGTTTCTAATTTTAAATTCTAATTACTCTAATTGAACAAAATAAACGTTGCATAAACGTAAGTCGACGATCATTCCGATCGAGCATCTTTTTCGAAACTTCCACTGGATGATCGCTTTTTGTATTTATAACTCCAGGAAAGCAGGTATTTGACTACAACGTTACATTGGCACATGGCTAATAGTTAGTGTTATAAGCGTCCCGACGCTCGCAAGGCGTTTTTAAGATTCAGAAACAGCACGTAAAGTTATTTAATTGTACGGAACAAGAACGTGCGGCGAGATGGTGCTCGGTGATAAAACAAAGTGAATCCGATTTGGAATAATGCGAACAAACAAATCATTCCGAATGAGGAAAAAATTCAAATTTTGTGAATCTATCCCGTCGTTTTTAAATGTAATCGAGGTAGATTATAACTTTTGATCATGTTGGATATCTTCCGAGGTTTGAAAAATTTGGTGAAATTAAACAATCTTCACACAGATTCTCCAGTCTTTCGTTTGCATTATTCCATTAGTGTGCTCATTTTGATTGCGTTCAGTTTGATCGTGACAACTCGACAATACGTTGGGAATCCCATAGATTGCGTTCATACAAAAGACATTCCTGAAGATGTTCTCAATACGTACTGCTGGATTCATTCCACTTATACCGTTAAAAGTGCCTTCAACAAAAAAATAGGAGTGGAGGTCCCTTATCCTGGGGTTCAAACGACCAAAAACGAGAAGGACAAAAAGCTTTACAGATACTACCAGTGGGTGTGCTTCTGTTTATTTTTTCAAGTAAGTAGAGCAGGCAACTTGACAATGTGTGGTTATTTTTGGCCCACTTTTGAACAAGTCGGCTTAATTTAACAAACTTAATTAAACACGTTCAAAATATACCTGACCTTTAAATAACAGAAAATATAAACAATACTGAAACTAAGCGATTGAAATGTAAACGAACCATAATGAAGTTTTTTGGTTATGTTTATGTATTGCGTCATGAATGCAATTCTCCTAAGTATATTTAGCCCAGGCGCCAATGCCTTCCAAACTGAAAACGTGTACTACCTACATTTTACACAATTTTCATAATATTTAAATTTCAATGACGTAGTACTATACTAGAAAATGTATAAAATTCGAATAAGTTTTGATTTTAATTGTAAGAAAAACACACCAAAAAATTTATGATCCAGTTATTTAATTTACTGATTTATTACTTTACCCATCCGAATTTGGTGATAAAAGCGTTGCAAATTTGACGTTTTTGTTAACAATTTCACGAACGATGTAATGGAAAAACAGGGAAAAATACTTCGAGATGGAACTGCATGCTATATGATTGATAGTGGTATTATGTTGCAAACAATTTTTGTCAACGAATAAAATGGAATACATTTTTACGAAACATATAACCAGCTCTAAAAAATTGAAAAAGATAAATTTTTAGTGACTTCCTTTAGGTCGTTCCAATTTATACACGTCAACTTGTCAATCAATGATACTTCCGCAACTAGAATTCCAAGCCACTTCGTGTTCAAGTGTGAGAAGCTCACGATATATTTTTGTTTAATTGATGCTGTGCCAATTTGGTTTTCCTGATGAAGAACAAAAGTTTGCAATAAGGAAAAGTTAAATTAACTTTGCTCAAATTAACATGGAATGCGATAATGTATCTTGGAGGAACCTCATATTACATTAGAATTTTCAAATCACATCATTATGAACTTTGAGTAAACCACAAGTGAAATATTTTCTTGGCAAATGCAACATTCCATGCATAATTCTTCAATACAAGAAATCTTAATGAAGTGGAAAACGTTTGAAATTTGTTTTGCCAAAATATACCACTTAAAAATAATAATGGAATCCACAGATAAAAAGCTGCATAATCAGCAGTTTTCTGTAATGTAGAAATTGGATCAATAATAATCAAAATCTTTTACTTTACCGACAGTATGCAGGCCATGGAAGTTAGAGCCTCAGTTCTACCAACGCTTAATACAAACCTGGTAATGAGAATAGCAATGATAATGGCATTAATGGATTACGTGATTGTTGTATCATCTAATTATTGCATCTCCATTTGCACACTAATTTGATTTTGGCGGTAAATAACTGCAAATAAGATAACAGAATATAAATTGAAGTAAAGAAAGGCCGAACAACTATGGCCTACGACCTTTGCTAATTATTTGCCATGACAATAACAATTTTTAAGATGGTAAAATTTTCCTTGGTTGGAATCAAATAAACGAATCAATTAGAGGTGCATGTATAAATAACGTCGAGGAGGAGCTTTCTAGCAAATTATTATATTGGATAAGACTCAATTTAATCAAATGAAGTTACATTTTTGCTCCTTGAACTTGATCAATGTCAGGGTCTTATTAGTCTCTCTTTCTGTTAGAATTTTTGATGGCTTTCTTTCGTATCTTGGTCAAATTTTCTTTTTCACAGATGTAGCACATACAGAAAACCTACAGTTCAATTAGATTTTTGAAGAAAATTTATCAAAAGTAGCTTATCCCACTTTATTACTGAGATCACACTTTTCGTTCACTTGGTCAGGTATTTTTTCCCTTCAATAATTCTTTTTTTCTATTCTCAAAGTCAAGGCAAAGTTGTAATACTTTCAGAACAATTCATAGACAAAGAAAGCATAAAATAACAAAATTTCCTACTTTTACAATTTGTTGACAAAAAAGTCATTGCGCATTCAGGTTAGCTTCATAAATTCCCCAATTTATAAATTTCACGATTTTCACCCAAACAATTACATAATCTTCTTATTGATAGACATGTTAAATGGACCATTTTTTATGGCACTTAATAAAATTTAATGAATGATTTCAAAAACCCACTGGCTTTTTGCCACCACAAGGCTATTTCAAAACGCTGATAATTAAGAAGAATTTGCGACATTTGCAAGAACAAATGGGAAAATGTGTTACATTTTTTCGCCAAATTTTGACAACAATAATTCAGGCTTCAATTAAGACAATTTTTTTAATAAAATATACAAAAAGTTACTTAATTCTGTAAAATATCACTTTTATGTCATTTCCCGGTCGTTGATCCAAAATTTTTGGCCACTTGCCATAGGTGCATACAAAAGTACGTCAGAGCATCCGGTTCAAGGATAATTTAACGCATTTTGAAAACTGGACATTATCCTATTTTCAGTTGTATCACTTATTTTTTTGTTCTATTCGTTCAAAATAGAACCTGAAACAAATAACCGCAGTTGGATAGAGAAGTTATTAACCTGGTAATCTCAGGGAAATGCACCGTAAAGCCAAAACGACAAAAATCGTGTAACCCTAACCCTGACTTAAAAGCTATTCCAAAAATTTACTAAGTACGGTCCAGAACATTTTAAGTAAATAATTATACAAGAATGATTTAAAATAAACATTTAGAATTAAATTGGATCTCTTTTGTTCGCTTTCTCATAATTAGGCTAAGCAAAATAATGGTTTGTTTAGAATATTTTTCTTTCGGTAAAAATAGGACGTAACGGGGTCTTAAAATAAACGAAGACTCGTTTGAATTAATTTGCAGTTGCTAATGAGATAATTTTTTAGGCGATATTATTTTACACCCCACGGTGGTTATGGAAGTCTTGGGAAGGTGGCAAAATTCACGCCCTAATGATGGATTTGGATATTGGAATTTGTTCAGATATCGAAAAAAAGCAAAAGAAAAAACTCATGTTGGATTACCTATGGGAGAATCTGGGATACCACAACTGGTGGGCTTATAAATATTACTTTTGCGAAGTTTTAGCACTGGCGAATGTGATAGGTAAGTTGACATTATTATTTTAGTGTTGTTTTAGAGAATTTAGAAACCTTTTTCTTCTGTTTTGATTAGTCTTGCCAAAATCGCAAATAATGCTGGGGCTTGTAGTTCTGAGAAGCTTAAAATTATAGGCCGATGATATCACCATCATTATTTTTCCATTTTATCTGATAAAATATACAATTACAAGCGTTGGTCATTTGATTATTTTTACTCCAGTATGACTCGAAGGAAGTGATTTTGATTCATCCTATTAAAACTTTTTAGCTTTCCTGTTATTGCATTCTAAATTTGAAACGACCACACATAATTGAATTTATCGTGAGCAAAAATCTTTTGGTAATAAAACCAGAATAAAATTTTAAGATGTAAAAGACATCTTGGTGACGTAATTCGTCTGGGAAAAGTAGTTCAAGAGTTTAATAATTGAAATGTTAACAAATACTTTGACAGTTGAGATTCCTTTTAGCAATTTGTCATACTTCCAAAACATTTTAACTTATTTTGGTATATTTTTTTAGGGCAAATGTTTTTGATGAATCGATTCTTCGATGGTGCATTTCTGACGTTTGGACTTGAAGTGATCAGTTTTTTGGATAGTGATCAAGAGGATCGTGTGGATCCAATGATCCTCATTTTTCCCAGAATGACCAAGTGCACGTTCTATAAGTATGGTGTGTCGGGCGAAATTGAGCGACACGATGCGATTTGTATTTTACCGTTAAATGTAGTAAACGAAAAGATTTACGTATTTTTATGGTTCTGGTTTATCATCCTTGGAGGTTTAACCGCAGTTACTGTATTTTACCGAATTATTATAATTTTTTCTCCAAGGATGAGAGTGTATTTGTTGAAAATGCGTTATAGACTTATCAAATCTGATGCGATTGATTTGATCGTGAGGAGAAGTAAGATGGGTGATTGGTTTTTGGTTTATATGTTGGGAGAAAATGTGGATTCGGTTATTTTTAGAGATGTCATGCAGGAATTGGCGAATAAGCTTTCAAAACATAGTTTTCATCATCTTGGGGGTTTTAAAGGAGAGATTTTGGATGCTTAAGTTTTTTTTCGGGGGGAAAATTTAAAGAATAAAATAATAGCCGACAATGATTTGTTGATACCATCGACTTATTTTATCTTTTAAAGTAACAGAAAAACCTGCCATTTTCTTCCAAATCTAGATTAAGTTTTTGTATTTCATGGTTATTGTTTTACAATAAAATTTATTTATAGCTGTTGTATTTTATTTTAACAGAATTGAAAGAAATTATTCTCTAAATGTTCTTTTTTTGTCTATGATAATTTGTCTATGTTGTAGTACTGCAGCGCCACCAAACGCGAATTTTAAAAAATTCAAATTTTGTAAAAATTCTTTTTGAATTTTAATTTAACATATTACAAAATAAATAAGAAAAATTTTATAAGGACATAAACCACCTGAATTTTAATATCAGTAAAATTAATATCTAGTACTAACATATTATTATGTTTAATTTAATTTTTTTCATTTTCATTATTTAAAAATAATTCGCGTGCGGCGCTCTTTTACTTCATTTGATATCAGAAGATTATTAATAATTAAAAAATGTTAAAAGCTCCCTTAATAAAGTTTTGGTTGGTTCCAGCTATGCCACTGCCACATTATTATTAAAAAATATCCTTGTTTTCTTTCTAAAAGGTAAAAAGAACTGGGAAAATTTTTTAATTTAATTTTGTATCTTTACCAATTTTGAAAAATCAGAATTCAAGTAAAACTTTTAATAAACATTTTTATTGCTGACTTCATCAGTGTCTGACTAAATAATTTATTCACAGTATATTCTGTTTTGACGAGTCACTCAAAAACATTGCTATTCCATTTTACCTTGATATGTCATTTTGGGCACAATTCCCTGATTATCAACTTGGAGCAATCTAATTGGATAAAATTTATGTAAGTAATTCATAACTGTAAATTACGAAAAAAATTACAATTTGTCATCCAACTGAAATTTTTCATCCTTTAATTAGCCACAAACGACTCTTGACATAAATATCATGCAATAAAAATGTCAGATGTAAATCAAATATTACATAGTGTACTTTATAACAAAAATTCTACGGCGTATGTTTGGTTGCAGCAGTCGAATCTAAAAATTGAAATTTTTTAAATTAAAATTAAGTACTCCCCTCCACAAAATTCTTCATTTTCGGACCAAACAACTTCCCACCCCACGTACCAATTTTCCTATTTATTTTATTAAAAAATGATAATTATTTTGTGGTCTACGAAAGGTTAAGAAACGTTGTCATAGCGCCAGTGTAGAGAAAAGAGAGAGGTACGGCGAAAAAATATTCAACTACAAAGAAACCAAACACAAAGCTCATCATGAGAAAACATAAAAAAAAAACGATGTAGGTTAGGACTTCCAACTTCCATTATTATAATGTTATT
Source organism: Rhagonycha fulva (assembly GCA_905340355.1). Lineage (NCBI taxonomy): Eukaryota > Metazoa > Arthropoda > Insecta > Coleoptera > Cantharidae > Rhagonycha > Rhagonycha fulva. The sequence continues at coordinate 47,849,676 of HG996556.1, forward strand.
TAAAACAACATTAACTTAGAAAAAAGTTTTGCTAATACGTTGACAATTATCCTCCTCAGTTCACGATTGCTAAATAATAAGATGAAAGGATAACAACCAGCGCTCACCATATATTTTTACCAATTACCTCAACATGTAAATATTGACTAACGAATCAAAAAAAAGTAAACAAATCAGTCAAATACAAAGGTTCGTGAACGGTCAAACTAACTGTTAATTATTAAAAATGTAGGTGTTAAACGACATTGAACGACCAAAAAGTGAAAATGCAGTTTTACTTTTACTTGCACTTGACTGACGCAAACAATTTTTCAATTATCGCACCCATCGTTATTTTTCCAAACTTGCGCCTAGTAATTATTAGCAGATCATTTTATCAAAATTCATGATATACCTAAAGCAGGTTTTGCATACATAAAGAGTGGGTAAATTTAAATCACCATGAACAGCCTTGCTACTAAATATGGTGAGGTTGTGCGTGGTAAAAAACTAAGGAAATTTACCCCCACGCATATTGAAAGTATTAGTCTTTTGCGGAGGAAGTTGAAATTTTAGCTTGTCATTAAATTGTATTTTTGTGCAGGTTGCCTAAATTTTTTCCTAGGACGAAAACAAAAAAAAAACACTTTAAAACCACAACCGCATTTCGTGGAGGAGCTTCTGCTTTGTCTTGTGAGTCTGGTCAAGCAAGTCGAACTATGTGATCTGCAAACTAAAGAATAAAACTGTTTTTTTTTGTTTTTTTTTCAGCGAAAGCTATCATCAGGTTTTCGAACTCATTTTTGTACTTTTTGCAAATTTACATTTTTTGTATTGTCAATTTTATAAGAAAATACATTTAATTTTAAAAATGCAAGTGATGCTGCTCTCAGACTAACAAAAGCAATATTTCTTGGAAGAAGACAGCTTAAGTGCCGACCATTTAACTCTCGCGATTGTAAACCAAAAAGTGGTCTGGTCTAGACTTATTGGCAATTTTTTTTATTAATTGAAATATTTGATGAAACGGCTTGTCTTTTGTACGAGTAGAGAAGTACATTAGGTATCTTTGCAATTTTTTTTTCCATTTCAAGTACAATTGGCTGGTTTGAATAGTTTAGAGGTAATTGAGCTTGAGCTTTGAGGGCAAATTCTTTAATACAGGCACTTAAGACGTTCATTGTAAGCGACTAACTAACAAAAGGAATTTATCGAGCCGTGCTTCTCTTTTATCAAAGAAAAATCGCGAGTAATTTTTAAATTTGTCTTTCGGAAGAAGAACAACATGCAAATTTTGGATAAAAATTGTATGCGCAACAGTTGTTTTAACGGACCCAACTTCAATAAATCTTTATTGTTAACGAAAACTAACATCCGTTGATAATTATTCTAAATTGTTTGCGAACAAAATTTTTTGTTTTAAATTCGAGTGCGCTCTTGAAAATTTTATTTTATTGTTAATTGATAATGAGGTATTTCCTGACCTTGTTTTTGAAGCCCCGGTGAAACATTTTAGTGTTCGTTGAAGAAGTCCGTACGATTTTTTAAGCTAAATTATCATATACAAGTAGGTAATTACATGATTCAGTGGTTTAACAGCGAAATTACACCTTTACGCTATGCTTCAATTTTTTTTCGACTATTTCGGCTCAACATAAGAATTATTTTAGTAAAACTGGTTACTAAAGGAATATACACGATCACGACAAATCGTGGCTTTAAAAGCTTAAATTTGTGGTGTTCGAATGAATTTCTATGCAGGTTACGTTTTTTCGAAGATAAAATTTTAAATAATTGACTACTTTTATTTCTTCAATATTTCTGGGTCATCTACGCAAATTTTAATGAGCTCATCTACTAAGAAGTTTCCCGTTGCAATTAATAAGAAATGGTGTTAAAAATTCGGGAAACAGTAAATTTTCCTAAATTATTGACCACCAAATCACTTCATCCGTTGCATAATTTAAAATAAGCGATTTAGGCTAGCCGCTCACGTTCATGGATATTTCAGTAGATATGTTCATCAAATTCTTTTGAGAAAAGTCGTGAAAACCTTTTTTTTTACAGCGGGGCCCTTGAAAATTGTGAAATTTTATATTATAATAGTTCAGTTTTTGAATCACCTTGTCCGTGGCTTTCAATTTTATGAAACCAAATTTTTACTGAAGATTTTAAATAGTACTTAATTTGACTGAATTTTTAGGTTCTTTTTCGGTAGAACTAAAGAACTGAAAGCACATCAATAGATTAAATCTCACCTTATCATCCGGTGGAACTGATTACAACTGCAGCCACTCAAATACGCGACTACAAAAGTAATATTCTACAAAAATCCAATTTGTCGAAATCAATTGTAAGTAATTCATCTGAGTTCTACAAATAATTCCCTAAAAATTCGATGAAAGCATCGCGTAAACTAAAAATTATGTTTTTTTGCTAATTATTTATTTATTTATGGAACATTTCTTGTAACTACATACATATACATTAAATAATTACAATTATTTCCTCCAACTGTTGCTTGATTTATACTACATTATAATATGTGAAATATTATTACTTGTAATTTTTGAAAGCATATCCATTTACCAGTATATCGCATAAATTAGAAATGAGACGAATTACATAATTAATCAGCTTCTAATTTCTTCCCAGATAGACAATAGTTTTTATAGTGAGAAATTGTATGACAGTCCATTAAGAAGAGAGGAAGATTTCTTAAATTATTTAGATTCTTATGTTATCTGTTACTTATTGGTAGATCAAACTCACTCAGTGATGGCAGTAATGATTAACAACAATTGCGTAGTTAGTGTGGAGGAAGAACGTTCAAGTGCTGTCGTTAAAAGAACGGTGCAAATTTCGTTTCTGCACATCGCGTCATCACTGCCGTCACTGGGTGGGTTTGGTCTATCACAATCACACAATTTTACTGCTTCAAATTTGTTACCTACGAATCTATCTACGAAAAATTTCAAAGTGTAAAACTGAGATTAGTAAACTTTGGTAGAAAAGCTGTGGGTAGTCTTTATAAATTTATCCTAAGGGAACGTACCCATACTACGTGACCTGTTTAGGGGGGGGAGGGGGGTCTTCAAAATACCACGCTTGGTCACCGGGGCGGGGGAGGGGGCTTAAGTTTTTGTCACGTAGTCAATATCTTTTAGGGAAATCTCGCGCTTTTTTGAGCTATATTCAAAAATAAATGAAAAGAAAACTTTTGTTTTTAAATAAAGGCAAATATGAGCCAATTTAATTTTTTTTTAACTTTGTGTTCGCAAAAAATGGTTTAAAACCATATTTATGAACTACTACGTGACAAAATAGGGGGAGGGGGGGGGTCTTGGCATATACTACGGATGGTCACCGAGGGGGGGGAGGGGGTAAAAAATTGTAAAAAATAGGTCACGTAGTATGGGTACGTTCCCTAAGCTACAAGTCAGAATTTTATGTCTTTATAGTGCGGTATGTATTAATTGTCTTCAAACATAATTTGCTTTGTGATGTGGTTCAGCTGATTACTCTGCTGCAGATCTGTGTTTCTTCTGTATTAATATGTTACAGGTTTACAAAGCCGATACTAATTACAAAATATAATATACTACATGCACAATATCTCATTCTGCTACGATAATATGATAGAATGTTGAAATTGAATACCTCTGCTTGTGTAGATAAATAACTAAGTAAGTAAAACTACTTGGTGGAAGTTTTCATCAATTACCTAGTAATGAATATTAAATAATTTACATTTAAATGCTCAAAGAGTTTCCGCAAGCTTACCGGTTCATTTAGTTCACAATTTTTAAACCAATTTCAATTGGCAAGTTTGCATAAATTTCTTGGGTATAAAATGCACATCTGCATACCAACAAAAAACTTACATGTTGTAATACCACGTTAATTTTCTTAATCCTAATAACTCGAGCCCGCAGGCTGACCATATTTTTGAAAAAGTTGCACGGTACAAAGTTGAAAGCTTATAACTATTTCCAATTAACAATAAAAAGATAAAAACAATTTATTGAAAACCTCTATCAAATAATTTATCTATAGAACGAAGAACCTGTTTTAAAGGCGGTTTCGGAGTTTGTAATGAAAGGATTGTTTTAGTCGGAGAACGGCCAGTTGTCTTTCAATGAGATTTCTTTCTTATGTAGTCTGAGAACCCTGAGTCTGAGGTATTATATAAAAAAAAATATTTAGATACCTTAATATTCGAAACGATTTTCAAAATGAGAGCATTAAAGAAATGCTTCAGTTGTAGTATATGTCAAAAATTAAAACTAATTTTTCCTGGATCCCGGTGACAGGTTTAGAACCCCAATTTGAGAACAGCTAAAAAAAATATTGTTCTAACTTCCATAGTTTCTATAGAATCTTAATTTATTTTTAAATAATAGACATAGAAGATTCCAGGTTTTGATGAAGATTTTTTCTATTTCTCTGATGCAAAATCATTCAAAACATATGAGTTGAATTACATGTACGTAGGTTGCTGGAAAACTTTCCGGAAACTATACGATTGACTAATCGGAACGTTTTTTTTTGTTTTTGTTTGTCTTTAAACGTACTTTTCAGGAAAAAATACAAAAAAAATATTCAAACTTGGATTCTACAAAATTTTTCATTTTTTCGGAGAAAATCATTGATTTTTCAAATTTCAACACTTTTGATTTTTGATTTTTTTATTTCAAAAAAAACTTTGATTTATTCCGCGTATAACAACGCAAACCCCATAATGGGCCGACATTTTTTTCTATTTCTTTTGTTTAATTAAAAAATATTATTTGCGTAAAAATAAAACAAAATATTTTTTAATTAAACAAAAAAAATAGAAAGAAATGTTGGCCCATTATGGGGTTTGCGTTGTTATACGAGAAATAAATCAGAGTTTTTTTTTGAAATAAAAAAATCAAAAATCTAAAGTGAACAAATTTGAAAAATCAATGATTTTCTCCGAAAAAATGAAAAATTTTGTAGAATCCAAGTTTGAATATTTTTTTTGTATTTTTTCCTGAAAAGTACGTTTAAAGACAAACAAAAACAAAAAAAAGAACGTTTTGATTAGTCAATTTTTGAAAGAGTTACGATCGTTTGAAGAAAAAAAACATCAGTTTTTCTAAAAAATTTTAACTTTGTAAAAAAATTTGAAAAAAATTACACAACTGATTTTACGTATTATACTAGTGCTCACATGTTCTTTCAAAAATGAATTGTATTTACTTTATGTCGTGTTAGATTCAATGAAAATTTTTCATCCTAACAGCATATCAATAAATTGGTCCAAACAATACTTGTCTCTTCAGTATTTAAAACTTGAGACTCCAAGATTAAATTACTTCTTCAGTTATCATAAGCTGAACCACGTTTTCATTTTCTCCAAATTTCAAAAATGTCTCCGTTTTTGAGACGTACACAATTCTAATCAACATTTGATGACAGGCTTGGAAAATACACCATTCAAAATTAATGCGCAAATGGGGTCCCAATCTGAACACTCGACAAAATACTCCAAGAAAACACAAGATGGACGTCGATCCAGCTCGACGTCACGCAAAAGATTTCTACTTTCTGGTTCTTCTGCTAAAATTTTTTGAACTTTCTAGCTTTTACAAGTTAATAAATGTATAATTTCTTGTTTCAGGATGTTGACTATTTAAATTCTTTTCTAAGGCACAATCGCCCTATCATTAACCAAGATGTCAAAAGTGCTTTATAGTGCAATTTTCTAGATGTAATGGAATTTTGTAGGCACTTTTGTGGTTTGGTCTCACCCCACACGCGACAATTTTAATACGCAAGTTAGTTAGGCTAAAAATAAGCCCAATAGCTGAACATAACTTTGTGATAAAACAATGAGTCATTTCCAACCGATCTAGAGCTCAATCTGCAAAAAAACGACGCATGTGATGGTTTTGTGACTTTAATTTCAGTAGCAGCTGGATGTTAAACGGATGTATGTAAATCAAGATCTTTGGGCAAAACTTTTCAATTAGTGAACGTACAGAGCTCTAATCCAAATTTGGATCTTCTTCTACACTTTTGTTTACATCTTTTGACATTATTTTGTGTTATTACATCGTCTAAAGTGAATGTGGTATTAAATCTATCCCCAGTTTAAATAAAAATTATGAAGTCGTCTATAAGTTGCACGGATCCAGAACTGATTTTTAAAGCATTTTTAGATAATTTGATAGCATTCTTCAAGAATTTAGTCTACTTGAATAATATACAATTTGCAAAATTTTAGGATTTCAACAATTAAATGTTTTAATTTGGATTCGAGAAAATATCACAGTTGTACAGACCTATTTTAAAATACGACAATGTAATATCATGATAAAAAATGTTTGGATTATTTGTAACGTTTGGCATGTGATGCTCCTCGATTAGTTCATTTATTTATTGTCACATAAGAATATTTTAAGTGCGGCCCTTAGGCCGCATAGCTTGAGCAGTTGGTTTAAACATTTGTTTTCTCTTAATTTTGTAACTTAAAAGATTAAAAAAATATACACTGATTTTATATTTAATTTTTTAATTATTTTAATTTTATTATTTGCAAAATTAATATATTATGTTAAAATTAATTCCTATTCAAATTTCTTGTACGAAAAAAAATTAATTTTTTTAATATCTCATTGGTTGTTTGGTAAGGAATATTTCAAAAAAATTTGACTATTTATTAATTTATTAAAAGTTTGAGGACGAAATAAAAATTGGCCAGTTTTTACAGTTTTTCTTTGTTTTATTTTAGACGGTATTTTATTTCATATTTCATGGGACATAAATTCTCATTTTAGAAACTAATTAATAATCGTTTGAGTAGAAAATCAGCAAATATAAAAAATTGGCACAACATCAATCAGAATACAAGAGGATATTCAAAGAAGTATTGAGAACCGTCCCACCCTGAATGACCAAAAGAAGATGACGTGTAGGAAGAGGTTGGATATATCGATTAAACCGTTTTATTACATTTAGAAAAAAAATTTTCTACATAAATTTGCAAGCCTCAAAAGTTTGCTATTGAAAAAATATTCTGATCCTGAAAGCGCTTACAATAGGCGTCCAAAGACATTTTTGAAAATCATTTCACTAATTAAAATTCCAATTTAAACTTATTAGGCAAAGTTAAAAGTTCACGATACTTCTACTCGTAACAATTTTTCATAATATTGAGGACAAAACTATCGCAAAAATTGTTTATCTAAAGAATCCGTTATTTAATTATTATAAGGTTTGTTATGCCAATTTATGCAAATTTGCATTTGGCATTAAAATAAATTACGTAAGATGAGCAAGTAAAGTTCTGATGATGACATATAACATATAACAGTTTTCAAGGGTTTTTTGAAACTTTTTGTAACTGTTTCATTTTGCCCAATTTGGGATGCTTATTTGCTTGTTTTCTGATTTGAAATTTTCGAAATTTGTGTGGTATGCTGGTGTGCTTTGCATATTTACGAGTATAGATACTGATCGCCCACGCACGTCACTGGATTTTAGCTGACCCCTACCTGAGCTACTTGTGCTGGAGGTAAACGCGGGGTTTGTAGCCGATCCACGCTGTTGAGCGCGAAGTTAAACTAGTAAGTTGTGGGGCCACCGTAGTGTTAGTTTACCTGTGTTCGTTACCTGTATGAGTGAGTGTTAATGCACGGAAAAACTTAATGGATACGAAACAAGCAAGTAAGTTTTCATCCTTCCATTTTCCTCTTCTGGAAAATTGTTTTTTTCCAATTTTCTTTTTTTTTATTAAACGGTTACGTGATACAGCTTTGTCTCTTCCAAAAGTTTTTCCAAATTTTTGGGAATTCAAAAAAAGTGACAAAAATTTTCAACGAACCTCTTCATGCGCTTCCAAGTATTGTCGATTGATATGACCAGGTGTATTTCTGCAAAGTGTGATTCAATCAAATGTGACTTCCAGCTTTTTTCTACCTCATCGATTTGCTTTATTGCATAATCCGTTTCGGTTTTGTGTGACTTTACAAGTGGCATTAGAAACGCAAGGACATCGTGTTTCTGAAGGACGATACGAATCCAAATTTTTGCCAATGGCTCGACATAGAGTTTGATCCATATGTGACAGTTACATCAAATAATAATTGCAGCTTTCAGATTTATGATGTTATTGTTTTTGAAACTTTCTTGCCTACACACAATGGGAAATTTTAATTCGAAACAAAACAAAATTTGAGAATATTGTTGTTACATGAAACAACAGAAAAGTTCACACTACATAATATACGTAAATTCTTTCACTTTCTAATTAAGCGTAATTAATTTGATTGAAATTTCCTCTGATATGTAAATTGAACACGATGCTACAAGCTCGGAGCGATGCAACAATTTGTCATATTGCATAAAAATGAGATGCGTTTCATATCACAAAAGCATTTTGCATAATTTTACATAATTGCAGTGATTTATCAACGCTTTTATTATGGTAAAATATGATTAAATTTCTTTAAGAAAAATGGTTATTGCGCTATGTAATAGTGGAATGCATGTTATTAGACCACAAATTTGATTACGAAATAATATCTCACGATTTGCATCTTCTGTGGGATGTGCGAATTTTACGCCAACTGAATTTAGATCGACTTGGAATTATAATGATTAACCAAGCGAAGTTGATATGAAATCATAACAGTATCGCATTTACTCCAGATTCCGGACTTGGTTTAGCTATGATTTATAATCTCCTTTGTTATTATGAAACGCAAATAGAAATAATTAATTTTTTGCCATGCGATTGGAAAGCAAAGCTGATTTATTAGATCAACTTGAGATTTTATCGGATTCGAGTCAACTACCAATGCGCACTGGAATTTCTATTGAAACACAAGAACATTCTAAATACCAACATATACAACGAGCATATTGATCGTAGAAGAATTTTCAATTTGCATTTCAATGCTGCTTAACAATGATCTTCTGAAAAACCGCTAGAAATGCAGCGAACTGCATCGTTTATCCTGGTGATTTCAATGCTACCTCAGCAACCGAACCTTTCACGTCCATTAGATTTCCTTAAATTTACCAATTTCACATAAACTGTTATGGCTTTCTAGGCAAAATTTATCGTTTTGACGGTCATCAAGAGTATCAATTTATTCAGCTGTACTTAAACATAGTTTAATAGTTCTTGTGCGATATAAATAACTGGTTTTATATTGACATCACTTATAACTCGAAAACTATCGGAATCATTTTACGACGAAATTTTATCTATTTGCAGTTTTACACGAAGAAAATTTTATTATCTATTTGGTTGTTTAATTTAATGATTTACTACTCTTTTTTTCTGCTAATGATTAAAATGTAAATTTATTTTTATATCTTACATTTTTATAGCGCGAGGCTTATTTTATGGGCAGTATGTTTTGCTGTTTAGTTAACAACATTAACAGTGTAAACCACGCAAGTTAATATAATTTGGAAAATTTGTCACTATACTTCCTGTTGTACTTGAGTTATACTGCGAATGAGTAATAATAATAATGTATTCCAACTGTTTCTAATGTTTCTTGGTTATTAATTGGTCTTTTAAGCCAGAAATTCAAGTCAAATAGCCGTTCTATATCATTAATTCTTGTTTCGAATTAATTATATCGCCATAACTTATAATATCTTTTTTTATCTCCATAATATTTTCAAATAGACTTTACCTATATGTTTTGCCTATCAAACGGATTATAATTTTAAAGTGAAAAATGAATGTGACTCATGATGATTAACACATATAGGTATTACAAAGTTTCATTCAGTTTGTCATTTTAATTGGAAGAATTCAAGCTAACTAAAATTTTTTTGCATATAACTCATAAACTAATAATTGCATAATATGGATTAACTGATCATTCCACATTCTCCCACCGATAATCCCACTCAAAACTGTTAAGTTTTTTTTTCGAAATTTAATGCATCCAATTTCAACACCTTTGATGAGATCATCCGTTCATCTATAGATAGTTTTCCATGATTTTTTTTTAAATTTTGAAAAGTGCCCATGAAAGACTACATAGTACTTCAAAAGTACATTTGGATCGAGTCTTTCAAGTTGAAAATCACCATATCTTGGTTGCCATGGTTACAGGTAGAATAATAAACCTCCCCGAGTTTCCTTTCATCTATTGATGATGGTGTTAATTTGTAAACATTTGAGGAGCAGACATTCTATATGCAGTTTGTCCAATGTAGAAAATACAAAGTGCAGTTTGTTTAATACATTTTTTAGCTGTTTTGCAAAACCGTCAATCGAATATTTGCTTCATTTATGGATACTTCATAGTGTAATTTACGCTGTGTTATTGCAAAAATTACTTTTTTAATAACTGATCATTTAAACTTGTGGTAGTTTTACTGCTCTCGTGAAAATTTCAGAAAATGGACATACTGCATATAGAATGTCTGCTCCTCATTTACTCAAATTTAAAAAATAATTATTTACATTCAAGATCGAATTTTTTATATTGATAAGTTTGATATTCAAATGAATTCAAGTTTGGTTTTCACAGGTTAATAAATCTCACAGCAAAGGACTTTGGTTGCTAGCTATACTTTTAAATTTTTTTCATGCCTTTGTTTCTTAATTACCAAAAAAACATCAAAAAATCGACCTCTTACGCATTATATTACGAAAATGTATTTAAATAAATTTGTAATGTAAATTTGCTATAATTTTGTTTAGCTGAATTTGGTTATTGGTAAGATATTTACACATAACCAAGCAAACAATTTCACTTTCCGAAAATCACTCGATGAACTGATTAATCACGAACTACAGCTTTAATTACAAAATATGTATATAAGATAAGATTTCCTTACGATTAAGCTTCGTAATAGTAAAAAGTTTAGAAGAAAAATTTGGTCTGTTGGCAAAAATAAAATTTTATATCTTAAAAAATTTGAAAAAAGTGAAAAAACAACTACAGTGTGTCTGATATCGAAGTTCAAAGTTAACCAAATTTTTTTAAAGACCGCCACAGTTTAGAGGTTAAATACATCGATATAATAAATTTTTTCATGCTGTTGTGCTACAAAAAAAACAAATTGAATCACGAAGTTATTTCATAATAATCAAAATAAAAGATTGAATAATTAATCAAGAAGATTCCCGTGATCCTTCTGCCTTTTAATCTGAAAGTGAGAGATTTAAATCCGGAATTTTCCACCAAACTACATTTTTGAAAAGTGAAAATCTTTTCAGGATACCTTGTTTATCGATATTACAAAGTTTTGATTAGGATCACGGAATTGTTTTTATATACGTTTATGAATAAATTTCTTAATGCAGGAAGTAATGAAAAACATTCCTTGCATTTTATCCTTGATTATAAGGAAAAATATTTCCGGGCGCCATGCATTATAGTAATTACTATTCGTTTTAGACCGCATACACCGAGGTGGGTTGTTATTTCAATTTAAGGACGATCTTTTTTAAATTCAGCCGAAAATCTAGTTAATCATTTTAGGATTACTGATGCGACAATATTATAATGGTAATCGAATCAGCTGAGCGAAAAATAGTATTATAACTTTCGGATTCTTTTATTTGAGCTGCAGTTTTTTGGTCCTTTTTTTACTTTTGCTCATCGTGAAGGTCTATTAAGTCCTTGAAACTTTAGATGCAAAATTTTATTATTTTCCTTACAAAATTCTCAATGCAAGTGATTCAGATTTCTTCGCCTTTAAGTTCTTCTAGGTCAAGCTTGATGATATTTATACGCGATTCAAGAGAAAAGAATCGAGAACATTGTGCATACTTTAAATACTTGTTCAGAAGAAAACCTTCTGATCTTGCAATGCCTCCAAGGTATCTTTGTTAAAATGAGACAAAACTATTTGGGGAATTTAATTTTTTCGGACGAAAACAACTTTTTAGCTCTGGTTACTTTTTGATGATGAAATATTTCCAAGTTGGTCTTTTAATAAAGCTCAACAGTTACATAAACAATAAACTACGATTTTAATTACTACTGTCTCTCTTGAACCTCAAGTGCGGGAAATTATACACTGTGGTTTCCATTCATCCTACCTTTCATGGACAGTCGTGAGAATCACTAAAAAATTTATTAAACCTGAAAGAAGAAGAAGATTTAATGCACTCACGTAAGAACAGCATCAACAAATTAACTGCTGAATTTTCTTCCGTTCTCCTTTTCAAGATTGACACAACACAACCCCATTCCCCTAACATCAAAAGAAACTATCGAATTAACTTTTAATTGGTAATCCAAAAAAAAATTCAATGATGTAATTAAAATATTAAAATAAAAACAACTGAACGCAATTTTACTACGTTTACAGTTATCGAAAGAAAAGTAGACCACTAACTATGCAACTTTATTATTATAATAACGTCATATCTGCTAAAATAACGTCAACATTACAAAAAAAGCTGAGGTTTAAGATCGCAGTTCTCATGTTTATTTAATGTAAGACAATATGAACCATTTTTTTTTATTGTCTGCTCTTCTAATGGCGTAAGCGATCTTAACGTTTAATACTTTTAATAAATATAAACTGAAGCAAGATTAAAACAGGTTAGCTGAAGATACTGTTATATTATTGCCTACCTTCTCATCTTTTAATACGTACTTCAGAACGCACGTAATTTTTCTTACGTGAAAAATGATTGTATAACGAGATGCGTTCGCATTCCAAAGGAGCTCCAATACATGGACGATGCTGCAAGATAATAAAAGTAATCATTTTGCCATGTAGCTACAAGTTTATGTTGACGTTTATGATTTAATTTTATGTGAATGAAGAAAATCATTTTGTTTTCGTAATTATTGTAGAACATTTTAATCTTTTATGGTTTTATGGGCTGCCTTATCGTTGAGGCGCTAATTGCTTTCCCGATTATTTGGTTCCTTGTGAATGATTGATTATAATTTTCAATCTTGTAAAAGTACGAATTTCTGATGCTATTAGCGGGGTTACGCATAAAATGTTATACATAAATTGATATATCTCTAAATGGCCATCCTGTGATGGATGGCTTTCTATTCCAAGCTCATTAACGTGGTATTATAACAAAAATACTTTTTATTTTACGGTAAATGTCAGCCAATTGTGATATTCGAAGTAAAAGTTTAAGGTCGAAAAACTTTTGTAAAATTTTACATTTGAAAATTAATTTTCAAGACAAATTTCTTTTAGGTTACAAATTCAGTGGGTTCCTTTAAAACAAACTAAAAGGCAAAACAAAAACTACACTAACCATCTAAATTTTTGTTTTGCCTGTTAGATTTTATGATTTCGTTACTCACGTAAACCAAAAATTAATTAATTCAATTTTGTTGTTTAAAACTATCAAAATTCCCCGATATTAAGTTTCCAGTTTCTTAAAGTTAGTTTTGAAGAAACCTCTAATTTCTTTGACGAAAGTGTTAATTTTTAATATTTGCTAAACAAATTCTTGAAATTGTGGCACACCCTTACACCGAGTGACTCATTGTTAAAATTTATATTTATGAATAAACGAACTAGGCGTCACCACAAATACCTTCATGAACACAACAATAAAAAAAACTTTAATTATTAAGATAATTGTTTGGAGCTATGTCATAACCACCTATTTTGAATGCCAAGTGTTAAGTTACAATCCACAAGAATAAGCGTGACAGAAATGCTTTAATTATTGTTTGTCGTAGTCTTTTTAAAACTGTACGTAGAATTTTAATTAACCTCTCGTTTACTTAACTGATTTTTTTTAAATCGTGGTTACTTGTGCAAGTACGTCAATGACCTCGTTACATCGAATCTGGAATCTTTACCAAAACTTGGAAGAACCAATTATCCAAAAACACGTTTTCAGCTCAAGAGCATACATTTGCATATTATTTGCGGCCAATTAATTATTTTAAATGGTTTTCGACTACGAACATTGCAATTCAATTTGCATTTTGAGATAGAATTGTTTATCAGCGAATCTTGATTTTCTTCAAGAGAACTGAAATCAAACCACAAACCACAGAGCACAAAGTACCTACATTTTTGCTCTGTGTTTGAAAACATCGTTTTCTGGTGAAATCCTAGATTTCTATCATAAAATGAATTATGATACATCGCTCAGATGAAATTGCGAGGCGAGTAATTACTTCACGATGAAAATCGTCTGTAACGTTTTCTATGTGTCATGCTTTTGTATTAATTAGCAATTTATAGCCAATATGGTTGTATGTAATTATAGTTAAACGGATTTCAGTATGGTGAAAGTCTTCTCAGATATTAATCAGCGAGTGTAACTTCTTCTTTGTACTTTTATGAAACAACTTCGGAATCCAAATTTCATAATACAAAGGGGGGGGGGAGGCACCGTATTCTAACTATAACTAGAGAAAACGCATCCTTTGAATCCACTTTGTAAACTACAGGTTAATGAACGGTGCGATTGTGGGTTGCATTGCAATGCTGATGAAGGTGATCGATATTTTTAGCAAAAATGTATTTATAACCGTTCATTGTTTTTGTGTAGGTGGTAAATACATAAATAACACAAACAGCTAATAAACCATCAAAGTTTACTAAGAAATAAACACACAAACGGTTCTAAGGTTTACGTGAGAAAAGTCAAGTCACGCGGAAAATGAAAACCCGAAGTTTTACAAATTTTTTTTAATTGAAAACAAAATTGTAAACAAAACGTATGTACCTACATTTTTGATTAAGCAATCACAACATGTTCGATAATGCGACATGCATAGTTTAATCAAAATTTAAATAAATGTGACAATATTTTCATTGTATCACGAGCTGCTTTTGTAACAAATTCAAAAAACGTTTTGTGTGAAAGCATTTTATATTAAATTTTTTTGTAGTAGGTACAATTTTTACTAAATAAATATTTAGAAAAGTTTCAGAATCTTAACTTCTTGGCAAAGGACTCGCAGGAATTTTGAGTACATAGAAAACGTTTGACGATTCTATTCTACTTTTAATTAAGATTCGAGTGTACAAAAAATTATTTTCAGGTGATGCACGAATGAAATATTCAGTATTTCATATTTTGAGTCCTTTCAAGCATTTCTCGTTTCATTACTATCTCTTGTTGCTTGTCGGGTAGTAGGTACTTGTTTTATGTCGAGTACACATCACTAAAGCGCTTTTTCAAACCACTTTATTCTTTATGACTCTTATATCATCCACATAACTTTACATTTAATGCTTCGAGTTTTGTGCTCAATTTTAAATATTTCTCTCATACCTGCGACAGATACTGTCATTAAACCATTTTACGATTCACAAATAGAATTTTTAAATTTAAATATAACAGAATTTGTACGACACGTTGAGTGCTCGTAAAATAATGTGTAAGTAGATTGATCAGCCTGTGCGGCCTCAAGGCCGCACTGCTTTTTTTACTTTGCTTTTATTTATTCTTTTAAACTAAAAGTTTTAAAAATTAGTATTTTTCATATCAAATTTTCATATCAGCATGCACATATCGTCCTTTATTTTCTTCTTCCGTTCTCTCACTGGTCTACCTCTTCTTCTACTTTCACCCATATCCTACTTGGTGTTCCATCCTGGTCAGTCAAAAGCTTCACTCACCTATTTCTCTTGCGAACCTTTTGTTTTTTACTTTTTACAACGACATTTTTGTTTAGACTGGTGCGCTTGCCCTAGGCAAAACCGATGGATTACTAAGATAATTTTAAAAACCATTAAGTACTAAGCGTTTCCTGAAGAATTCCAGTTTAATTCTGAAATAAACCGAGGCGTGTAACATCTCTGCAGGCAATAGATTACTCACGCTCATCTCTCTTGTAATTTTTAGCTCGAGCTTTCTACAAGTAAATTTAACAGATTATGGATTGATTCGCAGCTGGAGGTCTGATCTTGCAGTACCTTTTACTAAATGTATTTCTTGTACGATTTTAATTATTTTATTGAAACATAAAATTGGCCATAAAGTACCACACAACTTTTACAATGCAACGTTTTGAAAAGGAAAGGGTTCGGAGCACCGGACCACCAAGAGCTTAAATAAATCGAATCCGGTGTTACCCATAATAAATGGACAAATCAACTTGATTTATTACAAATTCTATGTGCGAGGCGAAGGATATAAAATTATCTCTTAAGAATGACCAGAGCGTTTATGGAATGTCACGATTAAAACTAATTACTTTTTCACTGAACCAACCTATTAGGGCCATTAAAAGCTTCACATATGGCTTTGCACGTTCCGAGACCAATAATAATTGGAAAACTTTTCAAAACCATATTTTGAGAAAAACAATTTCCCAGTCGTACCTATGCAAATTTTGTGCTCGAATGATTACATTTTTGATAATCCGTTAAAAACTGTAACGTAATTTAAAAATTTACGTATGTTAAGTGGAACACGAAGCGTGCCTAAAAGATAAATTTTATTACCGTTATTGTTATCTACCTTTACGTAACAATCAATATAATTATATTTAAAACTTATTACAACGTCAACTGTAAGTTTACCTTGGGAAACAAAGGTTAACAAATGCTCGCAGTCCAGTGGCGGAACCGAGACGCCAAGCTCATTTAAAAAGTTTAAGTAAATATGGGATTGTGCCCTTTGGGGTAGAAAACTTTGACTAGAATACATATAATTTGTTTAATTAATTTTTCACGTTTTTCCAATTTAAATCCCATCTCTGTGCGATTCTAATTTTAATCTGGTAGAATATATCCAATTAAAATTATAAAACGTAATTAAAACGACGAACCGGTAAACGATGGTTCTCTTACAAATACTTAATTAATTTAATTATTTTTTCCAGGTTTCTATCAAAACATGATATAGTATCGGCTTGCAAGATTTCATACAGGATACTGAAAACGTAAGTAATTAGCAATTTTTGCACTTAAACTTTACCACTTTAATTTAATTATTGTTGTTTTTTGATTGATCACTTTGTTATGCAACAATCATTATTAGGTAACATATTTTGCTGTTATAATAATTTTTAAATTACTTCCTCATTTTATTTCTCTAAAATTACACTTTATTATTATCGAAAGAACTTCATAATCAAACAGAAGTACCTATAAGAAAAAGCATCACTTTGAAATAAAAATTTTTAAATTATAGTAAGATTGATGTAATGGTAATGTAGATTAATTGAAGACTTCTAAGAGGTTAAGTAAATACACTGTGTATACGAACGACGAAGATCACGATTATTCGAGGACAAGACATTCGATTATAACGCAATTAGGGTTGAGCTGTTGTTTCTTTTGTAAAACCGAAGCTTTTTCTTGATTTACTTTGAAAAATCCATTAAAGGAACTCATTTACTCATTGTCTTTATGCGAAATTTAATTAGTGCGATTTATCGGAGTGCGTAACGTGCGAACGTTCACCTGAACCAAAATTTCACCATTTGCATTTTGGATCTCGACGTGGCCCATAACTTCCACAACAGTTAATCGATTAGAATTTTTCTACGGTTTCTGTAAAGTGTCCTTTCTGTTTTTAGTATAACATAAAATAAACCTTTCTAATACATTCATAAATAATACAAACAAATTTGAAAAGCTTATTTAAAAATTATCTTCTTACCGTGACGTAATATAATCAACATAGCCTCATTTATGCGTAACATGTCCACATAACTTTATTTACGATTGCCTACATAAACCGCAACGACTTACATACGTATTATGTAACTATCAATCAGCATCTTGTAACTACCAATGCAACCAAATTTTTTAATACTAAAATTTCGTTGTTTAATTCAGGCAAAATTTTTCGCCTTTTTCTGATAGAGAAATTACTAGGGAAATAATAGGCTATAATGATGTCATACTAGAATTTCATAAAATCGAAATAATCTTTATCTTTGACAAAATGAGTATCTCACATTAAAATTGACCAAAGTTCAACAAAAAGGAAATTTACAATATCAATTATTTTTGTGTTGTTGTTAGAAGGATGTTGATCTCTAGGTAAATGGGATCTATCTAATGGCCTAAGATTTATTTTAACACGTTAAAGCAAAAAAGGGATCTTATAATCTAATTAATTGTTTGTTCAAAATACGATTAAATTAATTTTTTACAATTTACCAATTCATATCATCTGTTTTTTTCGTTAATCAGACATCTTCGTGAAAAAAACCCAAAAGTTTTAATTAGTCTAATTTAATTTGAATAATCTTTTAAATTATAAAATAATTCGTTTCATATAGTAAAGATTTGTACAAAAATAATAAGCGAAAATAATAATTTTATTCCACTGAAAAGTAATTCAAAAAATATATTACTTATTTTTTGTCTCTTTAAAGGTGAATACCCCATTAATCTGATGCGAATTAAAATTTGTTTTTTAAAACTGCATAAATGCTTCCTTATCAAACAAAATCAAATTCTACTAACACGTGTTACGTACATAGTTTACGTTTATGAAAAAATATTCCCCAGGCTTGAAGTGTACTTTTAAAAGTAAAAAGTCGGAAAACCGGAGGGTTTGGGGCTGAAGGATATAAAATACTTTTAACAGTAAGAAAGATAGTAGAAGATAATTAGATGCTTTTTCAAGAACGAAATTTTCTTTTTTATAAATTTTGAGAAGTCATTTTATTATTTCCATATGCTGGAGATATTCCATACCCCCCAGACCCCCCGGTGGTTAAGATCGCTTAAAAATGAGATAAAATTAAGGATTATGCAGTTCGTAGTTTGGTATTCCTTAAAAGATCTGCCCCTGACCTGAAAGGCACTTTTAATAATAAACAATCAAAAAACTTGGGAGTTTAGAGAGTATGAAAAGTCATTCATTGGTGGGCAAGGAAAACAAATTATTTTTCATAACGGTTTATGTCCACTCTATGAAAATTAATTTTTCGTGATTTTGGGTGTAAAGTGACTACTTCACACCCGTTTTTTCGGGAGTAAAAAAGCTCTTTTTGTCACACTTTATTTCTCTCCCGGGAGTTAAAAAATACCGGGAGTAAAAAAATACTAAAAAATTTCAAAAAAACAAAAATTTTCAAAAATCATTTATTGACATATTTAATCTTAACCACACAATTGTGAAAAACTTGCCTGTCTTGCGTATCTACAACGTTTTGCGGTTGTCTTCGGCAAACGTGCTTTTCGTCGTTTTCATTTTTGATCTTCAAAATATGCGCCTGTCGGCGCATAAAAAATTTTGTAGGAAAGACTAGAACACGTAGATCGACTATCGTGGCTTTGTAGCCTGAAATAGAAAATAATGTATAAATTCGCCCCATAAATACCGCTTTTTGCTGAGTTTGATAGTACCTACCACGTGATCCATCGATATCGAATTTGCGATTTTTTTGCAACGTGTCAATGAACATCGATAGATGCGACCACAATGTCGTATTTATTGATTATTTAACGATTATTTCTTGGTTTTTAGGCATTTTTAATTGAAAACACACGACACAATACACAAACGTGCAAACTTCACGAGAGCAGAAATCAAAATGAACATGGCGCTTTAATATGGCCGCCCTCTAGGGTACCAACTGGTGCCAAGAAAAACAACTATTATTCCTCTATTATCTCGACTATTATTCCCCTCGCCGGCTTGCGGCTCGTGTCATAAACTACGTCTCGTGACGAAAAACAACCTCTTACGCCCTCGTGATATAAACTACTATTTATTGGATTTTATTGGCGTTGATGGGGTTAAAAGAACAAAACGTCATTTCTTCTAATGGAATATTGCGCTGTTAATTAAATAGGGTGATGCGTGGCAGACGCATGGATTTGGAAATGGAATAAAACGAGACTGTTATAAAATGACCAAATTTTTTATTTTTCACTATTTTGTTAACACGGAAAATTTATGTTTACATCGTTTTAAACAAAGTACTGGCCAAGTGGAGCCCCTCAAACTCTAAACACTGAGTAAGCTTTTTTTTGTTTTCACTGTTTGAAGCATTGCCACAGGAATTTCGGCGATTTGGGCTCGTATATTGTTTTTTAGGGCTTTCAGGGACATGGAACGATCATTGTAAACCAAGATTTTAAGCAAGAAAAAAATTACTAGGGGCCAAATTAGGAGACCGCGTTAGCCAATTTAAATCGCGAGATGAGGCCGTCTATCTCTATATTTTAATTTATTGAAATACAGTAGAACTTAAGGAGAGCCAAACTTTTAATTTAGTTAATTTAGTTTTTATAATTAAGTTATCCAAGGAAAGCCTAATCAAATCGAGTTAGGTTAGCAAAAGAAAATGGTCTAAATTCTAGTAATCCAGCCAATGGAATGCTTCGATTTAGTTCCGATTATGTAGCTCTGTAAAGAATGTTTATATCCTCCCCAAATACGTAGTATAAATTTAAGGTTAAAGGCAAAACGATCGCAATCGCCGTTTCGTAGTTTGTAAACAAACAAAAAATTATAATGCAATTTCCATTCCATTTACATAAAATTGGCATTCTGTAGTCATTTTCGCTTTAACTGGCAAAAATTCAACCTTTAACAATTGTAAAACCTTATTGTTCTTCCTTGTAATTTCTCGTATAGAAATTAAGAATTAATTATTTAATATTGTCTACTTTTAGAAAGTGGATTGCGATTATGACTAATTAATACTAATACGAAGAATTTTTTTCTGCATTCTGATATAGAATACCGTTTTATATTAAAATTATTTTTTACATACACAGCAATAACAACCAAAGTGAAAATGAAAGTTTACCATGCTGTTCACCTTAGTTGCCAACTATTGAGGTCAACCATCTTGTTCGGTAATACAAACTTTCATTTTCGCGTCTAGTACCGTGTGTTTTTAAAATGTCTCTTACATAATATTGAGTATCGAACTTGTTTTCAAATTAAGTTCACGTTTACCTAATGCATTACAAGTAGTCACATTTTCCACCTCATTTGGCTGCGATATGAACGCTCTAAATAAAATTGTAATTTTAAACATTAATACAAAAGTAAGAATTTCCAATAAAAATTATCAACGTTTTCTGGAAACTCGTGAGTTTTGATGTAACGTCGGATATATCAACCAATTTCCAGCGACTGAAACTTTTTTCATTTTCTTATTAAAATTGTGTATTACTTACAAACGTTAGACGTAACATAATTGGAGATTTTATATCATTATAGTTATAGTTAGGTTCACTTGAGAGGAACCTGTCACGCGACTCTTTATAATCCGCGAAGTCAATAAACCAATAAAACAGTAGCGATAGGCCGATTTGATTCCAATAGGCGTTCTTTTGGCTAAACAAATAATTACTACTATTTATTGTAAATTTATTGATTTTTTGCTTTATTTTCTTTCGTACTTTGACTCTTAAAAGCGCATATTAAAAATTAATGTAAATAAATCATTTTATGCTCCTGACAGACGTTGACTGGGGAAAACTCCACCGGAACAAAGAGAAAACAAATGTACGATTAGATAAAAGCTTTGGACCAATATTGATTTCAAGTACATTTACCTTTGAAGTTATCAAGCATCGAAATAATTTAAAAATTCTTCTCAAACAATACACATAGCAATGGAAAACCTTTTTTGTTAGTTTCACCAGGGTTCAGAGTTCTCTTCGAGGCATTTATCCTCCATTAAATATGCAATGCACGATTATTCAATTATACCTACTTTTATTTGTTTATAAGTACAAGAGTAAGCATAAATTGAAGTTTACTTCATTCTATTTGAATGCAAATCAGTTGGAAGAATAATCTTTCCAAAAGGTCAAAAAACGCTACTTCTCACTTTTTACGTCGGGAATTTCGATTGACTGACAAGATGGAAATATTATAATTTTCTATTGACTCAAAAGCAACTCGGGCGATTATTGTTAGATTCCTGTCAGTTAATTTTTCTACGCATTAGCAACCGATACATTTAATGTCAATTAACGAGCAAAGTGTCGACGATGATGAAAAGTGGTTGCAAAATGGAATTTTTCGAATTCGCCTACATCAGATTTCTTAATAAAATAATATTTGCTTGATCGATGTGGGCGAAAGGTCCTTGGACTTTTCCTCGAAGAACCTGTTTTCAAAATATGGAAATACAAAGTAAATTTTTATTTGTATACCACCACGTCGGTGGGACCAAAAGAATTGATTGCCACTTGTAATTTGGTTCAAACTTAGAAGCCTAACTAAACTGGTCCTAATTAATTGATTCAATACCACACAAAAAAGCCTGCGAGGGAATCAACTTGGTTTTTAAGTCTCAGGATTGCGGGTCATTATCTTCGAACAAAGAATCGTTTAAAAGTTATTGGACGTATGGGGTCTTCATCTTTTTATTTTGTCGATATCATATAACGCCAACACCTAATGGTATGCAAGTGTTTATAAGGAGATGATTATTAACTTCTTTTTAAAGCAGCAACAAGTTCAAATTTCTTTTTCCCACTTTGATATCTCTTGGTTATCTAACAAAGTTTTGTTTTGCTTTATTAAAAGCGTATCAAGGTCAGATTAGGCTGTGATAAAATCTATTTAATTAACAATAGTTTAATTTCATCTAAACTGAGTCAAGGTTAATTGTTAATTAATCAAAATTTAATTTTGCAAGAGTGTTCAAAATACACGTCATGGTGGTGATTTTCTAGAACTAATGTGTGATACGTACCGCTGATCATACGGGCAATGCTAATTCCAGTTGCATTTGTAATTTATTGATTTATAGAAACAAGTCAGTGTAATTAAAGAAAAAAGTTCTTTATGTTGTTTCTTTGTCTTTAAGCTGTGATTACATATGGTAAATTATTAGAGTGAGATATTAACTTAGTAACAAATTGGCATTCCTTCAATGCAGCTTTAGAAAAATGTCGCAAAACCATTTATGTCT
Organism: Rhagonycha fulva; assembly: GCA_905340355.1. Taxonomy (NCBI): domain Eukaryota; kingdom Metazoa; phylum Arthropoda; class Insecta; order Coleoptera; family Cantharidae; genus Rhagonycha; species Rhagonycha fulva. The sequence goes on from HG996556.1 coordinate 47,872,460, forward strand.
CAAGGATAACAACTGTTACTTTCGAGTATCCTTTCAGTATCAAGGTGCTTTTGTCTTGTATGTAAAAACACTTGGTTTAATTTTGTGGTTCCAAAACATTTGATTATAAGAATACATTGAAACCAACTGTACATAAATTTGATGAGGTGCTATTAATTTCGACGTTAATTGTATTATTTCCCGTTTTTTGCTTTATGTTAGTATATTGAATTAATTAGTACAGGTGGTTAAGTTTTGGTTAATTACTAAAATTTGCAAACATTTAGAGATTTCAAGGTTAATGCAAATTGGAAGAATTACACCCACAAACTTATTTTTGATTCTTAAACTGGTAGCATTTCCGATGCAACACCGTCACCAAGTTATAAAATTTCTTGACTAAAGGAAGGTAGCGAGAGAGGAGTGACAGAAATAATTTGTTAAAAAGCTAGAAAAGCGCGTCTGATTAGTTCGTTAATTTATTGCCAACTAGGAAAGTTTACTAACCTAAACAAAATTTAAATACGACCTGCGAAATAAACTAATGCATTTGATTTCTCACCATCTCGCATGAATGAAGCCGAAGGCCGAAGAACTGTGGCCTATTATTCTATTTGTATCTTTTTGAAATAATTGCAATTTAATAAAATTATTGTACACCATGTCGGTCTTTATGACCGGGGGGTTTGGGGGGTATGGAATACCCCCCAATCACAGACGAAGTTATGAGGTTTCAATGATATCTTTTAATTTTATAATCTTTTATTTTTATTACTGGCTGGTATTTTTTTACAAGAAATTTTTGCTTAAAGTGTCACTCTCTTTGTTAATATTATTGTAATATTTAAAGAGGGAAACGCTAAGCTTATTTACATGAAACATACACCACCTTGCTCTCACCCCTGAAAGAAATAAAAGTTACAGTATACGAGGCTTTTAAAATTAAAAAAAGTCGTTTCGATTATAAACTGAATATTAAATTCAATGTTAAAAGAAAATTTAAAATTATTAAGATTAAATTTTTTTTTTATATTTACTTACTAAATAATTTTAAGATTATATTCAATCATCAATCACCATAAATCAAATTAGTTGTTTTGTCTTCCAAAAACCAATAAATTTGATTTGTTTTCTTCTGTTTCTACTTCAACCAGGTTAAAATTTTGTGCAACAGTAGATGTCATTCCAGCAATACTTGCCAAAATAATTAATTATCGATTTTTGGTACAGATTAAAAGTGACTGTTAGTTCTTAACCTTTATAAATCTAAACGTATGCTGTTCATTATAAGTCCTTAAAAGCTGAACCGTAAAGAAATAATTTCAACTTGAGCTCTGCTTTTAAGCTTGCAAGAGGACTGCAAATGACAAGCTCTTTAAAATTTACATTGTGCGTATTACATTTTAGTCTGGGGTCAATTCCTGAATTTGTAAAAAGGTATACAATCTGAAGTTGATTCTAAAAATTAATTTCACTGTAAGAATAACCGTAAAAATTACTTTTAGGGATTCTTAAAAAGCCAATTACAGCACTTTCTGTTAAGGATGTACCGAATTTATTTCAAACGTATTTTAAAACTTTTTGTATTAAAATTTCTTCCATTATTTTTGTTTGTTTAATAAATTTTTGTATACGGTGGATTTAGAAGAAGAAACACGGATTTATCTAGTTTTCATTTAGTTAAAGTTTAATTGAAATTTAAAAGTTAATAATTCAAAAAATTCAACAAGGTTGAAGCAACATTAAAATCTATTAACGATTTTGAATTTTTTGGTATAATAAGAATTTGTGTTTTTTACTTCATAATATTTTCTCTTGCTTGCATTTTTTGCCCAAGTTCCAGACTATTTTTGTAAAACAACACGTGAAATGTAGGACACTTCTGTTTCTTATTAGTGTTAAGAAATTTTAATCATAGTCGACCAAAAATCTGTAACCAAAAACTTATAATTCCGAAACCTTGAAGTTTGATCTTTGAAACTTGAAGAAAAAACCTGTAATTTTATAAGTTTATTCAAATATTCGTCATGGCAATTTTCAAGATCTCTCACACTGACCTAGGTGATTTGTGTCGAATAAAAAGCATCTTAATCGATATATTCCGTTAAAAACGACATAGCGTTTTATTTCTTCTAATTTGTGAATCACGAGAATTTTTAAATTGTCTACTTGTTTATTAAGACAAGGTAGGCAATTATTTGGTTCTTATCAAAAAAAGTTTCTTTTAATTCAATTTTGTAAGTCCTAATTGAGATTTGTAACAGCAAACTTTTCAGACGACTCGTCATTTTATTTACCTTTTTTGTCGAGTTTTTTTAAATAAAATATACAAAATTTATACTTTCCTCGCCTAAAGCAATAACTTATAATAAAAATAGACGTTGACATAAACCACCGAGTAGTTCAAGTTTGATAGATGAAATGAAAGTTTGAAATTAATAGGTAAATTGAATTTTATTGAAATATTAAATTGGTTAAATTATAGTTACGTTTTGAATGAAAACCGAAGTGATTTTCTTTTCTAAAGGACTGTTAAATTATTTTAGAATTATGAAACGAAATTTGATTTCAAATTCATCAAAATGTTAATTTTTAATTTATCGTGTTCCTCCAGGAAACAAGAAGAATTTTTTTTTAAATTTACGGCTTACTTTTCCCTGATACCGAAAAATTGTTTTATTTCAATTAAAGAAAAATTCGAAAATTTAATGTTTCCACTTTTCAATCGGTTCGATGTTTATTGAAAATTGTCACTTCTCGTTTCCTCTTCGTTCACATAATAGACAGACTAAATTTAATGATGATCGGAAGTTGTTCAAATTTAATTTCTCATTCAGTACAGTAAATTGGACACAATAACCAGAAGCATCTGTTAACAAACGGTGCATTTGTTACGGTAGTCATTTAAAAAATCGACTTGTAGATTTACTGCGTGCACCAGCAAACCTAATAACCCAAATATTAAACAAATTTTAAAATTTATTATAACGCATTTCTTAGATATACAGTTGGTATGAATACGCTTTCAAGCTTGATAGCTCAATGAATAAAATTAAGGTCGTGCTTACAACTTACAATAATTTTGAGTTAATTCTACTGGGATTAATTAATTCTCTTCATAACTATGATGTTTCAATTAAACTCAGCACAAATAAAGTTTAATTCCTTAGTAATCAAAAGCAAAATTTTAAAATTACGGATTAAAATTTGGTAATAACTACAATATAACTTGAGAAAACTATGTAATGTGGGATGTAATGCTTGCGTCATTGTTTGAGTTGGCGTATTTTACCGTTGATTTAACATTTTAAGGTTTTTCCATATTTGAGTAAATGGCAAATTTCTAAAAAATGTATTTTTAACATTACAGATGGTTCGAAAATTGGTACTTGTAATCGCATGTTTGTGTGGATTTGTCACATCGCAATCAAATTACGCAGATCAAACGAACAATGTAGAATATCAAGGCGAAGGGTTGCCCCAATCGGCTACCCTAGATGGAAAAGTAACCAAATTGGATGATCTCAGCCCCGTCATCTTCCTAAATCGTACAAAGGCAGCCCTAAATTGTGCTGCTGGTTCAATGCAAATCGAATTAAAATTTAACGATAAATTCTATGGCATCGCTTATGCAGATTATGATAGAAATTCAGCCTGCCAAGTTGCTGGAAAGGGTGCATTAAGTTATAAATTGGAATTGCCACTTAAGGGATGCGGAACGAAACAAGTAAACTAATTCAGTTTAAGTTATTGTAACAAATTTATTTATTTCGAGTTTTTTAGGATCCGCAACGCGTTTTTACGAACAACATCGTCGTACGATTTCATCCTGGATTGGAAATGGATGGAGATGAAATTATCACCATAGTGTGTCGATATCCTCCTCCTATTGTTCCAGCTCCACCTGGTCTCATAGAACCTAGGTAAGTTAATTACAAAAATTCAAATCAAAGGCTTACGCAAATTTCCTATTTCAGACAAGCACCGGTAGGACCCCCGGCATTTTCCGAAGCTCCAATCAACGGATTTCAAATTTTACTCATCATTTGTGGAATTTTATTCTTATCTCTGTTACTTCTTGGCTTGGGATGTTCCTACTACTGTCTTCGCCGTAGAACAATTATACCTCAGAGTAGACCACTTTTCTTCGGTGCTGATACCGATTCTGAAATCACAAAACTATCAGGAAGCTCACTAGGTAACTCAAAACCACCAACTTTTTCAAAAAAATTTGTTACTACAATAACTTTTTCTTTTAGGTAATTTATCTATGTTAGAAAGTCTTAAAATACCAAGAGTGCACGCTCCTATACCAGCACCAGGAAGTAGCTCTGGAAGTGAAGGACATCTCATCAGCGATACTCTACCTTCTGACTATCCTTCAGAGTCTCATTCCGAAATAGAAGATCACGATACGCGATCCTTGCCCGTTTCCTCTGCTGGAAGTTACGAAAACAAGGGATACCTTCAAGATAACAGCAGCTTCTACAGCGAAGGGTATGGCCACACCCAAGAACAAAGTATACAAAATGATATTGCTGTTCCTATAACCGTCCCACGTTTACCATTAGCCATCAAAGATCAACCTAAGTTTGACGTTCAAGTTCGTGTTAAAAGAGCACCTCCATCTCCTCCAAGTCTATCCATGTCAGATTCGGAAAGTTCTGTTGCCAGAACCGAACGTAACCTTTCGACAATTCTCGAACAACGAGAAGAAAGCGTTAGAAGTGTTGAATTACCAATGACTGAAAAGACTCAATTTACTTACGTTCCTGAACTTCACGCTCCTCCCAGGCACGTTCAACCTGCCCCTACCTTTACTAGAATTTTGAGACGTCAACAAGAAATACACGACGAAGTTGATGCTCCAAGACTTGTACCTGCAAGATCTTTCACCTCTCTAAACACCGAAATGACAGACACGCATTCCTTAACCGAAATGGTTGACAATTCTCACAGCAAGTACGTTGCACCAACTCCTCCTCCTCCACCTCCAATAATACCGAAACAGCACTACGTCGTTCACGAAGAACATCTAACCTCGTTAGAACCTCCAATTGCGGTGGTTCATAAACCAGAAATAACATCTCACATGGTTGACGACGTCTTTTTACGCACGATAACCGAAAAACGAAGAATCGAAGATATCGAACGGCATAAGCGTTTAATCACCGAATACCACACCAAGGCAAGACCCGTCGATCAAAAGTGGGACGTCACCATTAAAAATTACCCTGCTGCTTTACCAGAACCACCAGATTGGGAAAATTTCTCCGACGTTTCTTCAGCTTCCGGTATGACCCTAACGCCTAAAATGGAACGAGCTCATATGAGCCTACCACCTCAAAATCAAATTAGCGATTATAAGCTACCCCTAAATTCACCAGAGTTGGTTGCAAGCATGGGACACCAGTCAACACACGAAGTGAGCAGCGAAACGTACTTGACAACTTTCAACGTTCCACGTGAAAATCCGCAAGTGCCCAATTGGAGCGTCCTTCTTCGAGTCTTGCAACCGATCGAGGAAGACAGTCCGGTTATAGAAAACGCAGATTCGTTTAACTCTCAACTTACGATGTCCGATAGAATGAAGTGGCGGCAAATTATTACGACCGAATCTACACTTCGTAATTACTTGAGCGAAGCTGTGGTTCGAGAAGATTTTGAACGAATTCGTTTAGATTCACGATACGAAAAACTATACGAACCACCCAAGTGGGATATTATAATTAGAATTTTGTCTCCAGACCGTCCTAAAAATCAAAGTCGGTTCCGTAAGAAGTCAGATTGGGATACTAGGAGTAGACGTAGTAGTTTACCAACCTTGTACGAATATGATTCGGATGGTGGTAGTTCTGTAAGGACGATAACTAATGATCCGAATCTTCAACCTCATTATCCTCCAAGAACACGAAAATCTTCGAGTTATAGGAGTGAAGCTGATATGAGATCAATGTCGGAAGTTATAGTCGATTTTGGACGACCCGATCAGATCGATAGTCAGTCTGAAGCTTCGAGCTATTATCCAGGTTCGCATCGTTACTACGATGATCCTGAAGGTAGCGAGTATAATCAAAATCATCCTCACTTGGCGAGATCTCTAAGTCAACCAAGTTTGGCTCGTTCTGCTAGCGAGTTTACCGAACGATGGGTTGCTCCGTCACGGTACGACACTGCCAGCGAGTTTACCTCTCCCGAGACGACTCCAAAATCGCAACGTAGTACTCGAATTCAGCCACTTCATATGCCAAGAGGTGGTGCTCAACAAAACGCCATGTGGCAACAAGCGTCTAATAGCCGTGCAGAGCAAACTCCTGGTGGTGGACAGGTAATAACGAAAGAATACAGAAGCGAAATGATGACTAGCTTTAGAAGCGGCGGTCAAAATTGGTTTGGCGATAACGATAGCGAAGCTGGATATAAATAAAAATATTTAACACTGCCATAAAAATACTAATTTTACTCAAAATTAATTTTAATAACGTGGATTTCATCAGTGGTGAAGCGAATGAACTGCCGTTCCTCTTAAACGATTTACAATTAAAAAAATTTGTATCCGGAAACCGTGGGGTTGCCTGGTTGTTTTGCTATCGAAGCTTTAATTAATTAATATTTAATTAACGATTAAGAAAATGTAGTGTATGATTTTGCTTTATTTATTTTACGTGACAATTTGTAATCGCGTAGAATACGCGATAGAGTAAATTAATCGATCACTAACACAAAATTCGATATGCAATCAGAAAAAAATAGATGTGTAGATAAATAACGTAGATTTAATTCTTATAATTTGTAACTAAAATACTGTGATAACCGAATATCACTGATGAAACATCAGCACAAGAGAATTATTTTGTATTTATGTTTTCATCTTTATAATTAAGAGACTAACCCGTTTTTTCACTTTTCCACGCTGAACAGTGGGCGACTGCAAAAATGGGTTTTTAATTCCTACTAATTTTTCACTTACAATACAGTTAACTTTTATGTTTTTCTTTTTGTTTTTCCGTTAAAAAAGATTTATCTTATTGATGTGTCTGGTGATGGGTACAATGGGCTTCCACGTGCAATTTAATTTCTACAAATAAATGCTGACAACATAATTATTTTTTTTATAAATAATTAACTATGTTTTTCAAATAACATTATAAGGTGCTATTATTGTGTTACAATTTACATGTCAATGTAATTTAATTGTAAGTTAGCTTAATAAAAAAATTAAAAAACTTTTGGGTTTATTATTTTTTGTTTCGTTAAACAATGAAAATTATACAATTTCTATAAAGGCGTTTTAAAGAGCCCAGTTCACTCTACCAAGGTAAATTTATGAAAGAGATTTTCTTAATTAAAGAACTTTAAATACGTTAAACTTGTCAGAAACAGCGTGCCCGAAGGGTTTCCTGCAGTTAACACTCAAGTGATGGTCCTTGCGGTGAATATTATAAAAGACATAAGCTAAGTTAGTGGTGCTGTACAAAACAAAAATTCCTTTTTGTTAAAATTAATGACCATTGACGATTTTATTTGGTTTCAAAGATGAAAGAATTTCTTCTAAATTAATTAGTTTACAAAAGTTAGTACCTACATACCATTTATATCATTGATTTATTATGATTTGAAAGTTTTATTAAATGGAAAATTTAATTAACAACTCGTTCAATATTTTATGTTTTTATTATTTTTAATTTAACCAGTAATTTATTTTTTAATTTAATTATGATATTCCCACTAAAATATATTTTACCAATTTATTGTAATATCCAGGTTGGTTGTAAAGTATTCGATAATATTTTTAAAATGATAACATAACAATTACATGCCAGACTTTACTTATCCCCCTGTTTTTTGTAACACACTTCTGATTGGCCCATCTTTTAAGTTATAGTGCGGTCTAAAGGCCGCACGGTCTAGGAAAGTAAAGAATAAAAATAATTACTACAAATATCTGACTTATTTTTTCTATCAAAATATTTATATTGCCATCAGGAAAGCGGTAAAATGCACATTTTATATTTTACATGCGAATTAACTGAAAACGACAAGTAAAACGGTTTTTGAATCATTTATGCTGTATGAAACGCAAAAACCGCTTATGTTCAAAATGAAGGGCTTTATATTTGCTGATAAAATAATTCAACATTATTATCGTGTATCTTCCATTGTTTCTAGTAAAAAATTAGTGTACATTATTTTACGTTGCCTCTTGCCAGAGCTTCTGAACATCAGCACGTGACTAATTATCTAAAAATTTATTGTGAGGCAAAACCATTAATTATGTTTCGTTAATTTAAAAACAATAAATTAAATGTTATTAAAAAGCTGCAAAATAATACTCTATTACATCGAAATCAATTTACTTTCGTTTTCATTGTAATACATAACTCAACTGTAAACTCTTACCGATTGTTGTAAAAATACTTTTTTTTTATATTAATTGAATTGCTTTAATATAAACTGCGATTCAATCACCTGATGTGGTACCTAGCTCCCTGACTTATTGTCCTTTATATCCCAATATCCTTTATTGTTAAAATTATTTATCTTGTGATTGATGAGAAATTGTGTCCAATTTTTGTTATAATTTTTTACATCATCGCTTCTATACAAGATCTAATTTTAGGTGAGTAAGTTGAATTGTTAATATTATGAAGGCATCGTTGCACAGAAAACAAACTAAACTAATGCAGCAAAGGATGCAGCTTTTTGTGGAAAATCTTTTAACTTCTTCAAGTTTTCTTCGCGCCAAAAATCCATTTGAATTGTAGATGTTACAACTTCGAGTGGCTGCTAGCAATTCTGTAGTATCCCGTATTTGTTTTAATTTATTTAGATGAATCGGACAGCTAATCCTTTTGATCTTGTAAATATTTCTACAATTCAAATACTTCACTGGAGTTTTCGGTGTGATTTTATACTTTTTCGTAACGTTAAACATTCAGCCATTTACTTACAGTTTTAACGAGCGCGACAATAGACTTGGCACTTGTGGCATTGCTAGAAAACTTGTTTTTTGTTACCTCTGCAACAATGTCAAAATTAAATTGCTTTCTAACCTGACTTTCTAAATTAATTTGCTTTAAGTCAATTTAATGCAGAAATATTTATAAATTAAAAAGGACCAAGACGAAATACCATAGTTTGGACGATTTAAAGAATAGGAAGTAATAAAATGCTTTAATTATACTGTGAAAGAATAAACAATGCTATTCAGTACTTGTAGCTTCTGCTAGTAATTCAAGGATTTGCTTGTAAATCAAATTCGTAACATTCATTCCGTATAAGTAATCCATATGACTAAATTCTTTATCGTCAATCAAAACCATGCCAGCAACACCTGGAACTTCCTGGGCAAATAATTTTACATCAATTTCGTTACTTAACCAATCGTAATTGCTATAGAACAGGTATATAGGAGCCACAATGTTCTTCAAGTTATATTCCGGAGGATTGATATTACCATAAGTTAGTACGTTTTGAAATGGACTGTCGAATTTAAACTGAGCAAATTTACCTACAAAATAATAAAATGAAATTGAGAGATGGAAAAGGAGAATTAGAACATTTACCAGAAACAACTCCCTGTCCATAATGGCGCAATTGCATTCCACTGCATCCTGCAGGAGTGTGACCAGTTATTAAAGGTAAGAGTGTCACATTATATTGCTTATTGTTGCTATATCCACATACAAAAAAGTAAGACTTTTTACAAATACTTTTCAATAGAGAAAATTTGTTGCATGTTCTAATGATTGCCGGTAAAAGCTTTGAGCGGGGAAAAAACTCATATTTTCCAACCATACCAAAGACTATCTTAGAATTTGGAACAAAAACAGTGTTAAATTTAATTCTACTTAAATTTATATGTCATACCCCAAGTATCCCTTCAATTCGAGCAGTTACACGAAAAACCAGACTTCTTATATGGCTCATAAAGGCGATTGGAGCTAAACTAATCATGACAATAATTTTATGGTTATATTCAGGCTTCTCAGCACACATAACATAAAAAGATGTAGTTCCCTGAGAGTGACCAATATAAGATAATTTATTTTGGTCGGTTTCTTGAAGAACGTAATCTATCATAGCAGGAAGATCAAAAACTCCAATTTCATGCCAACTGAAATTCCAAAAATCTTTCTTATCCTTATCTGGATCAAACTCGACATGTCTTCTGGAATATGTATTTCCTCGAGAGTTGCCCATCCAAACGTCGTAACCAGCATCGGCCAAAAGATATGCTGAAAATGAAACAATAGTGAAATGAAGAAAAAATTGGGAAAATACTACCTAGAGCTTTATTTGGACCAATTAATATGAAAGATGCCGAAGAAGCTATAAAACCGTGTTGAAGAAATACAACTTTTTTTGGTCTTCTGACGTTTTCAGTTCTACCATACGGAATTCTGTGCATTTCTAAGATATATCCATCTGTAGTTACAACATGATGAACTTCGACTGGATAACCATATTTTTGAATAATATCCGGCTGCGAAGAACAATTTTATACCAGCTACACATGCTAAATTTATTCTTACCACACGCATTTCGGACTCGTCTGGTGATTGACCATTACTTTGAATCAAATTTACAGCGATAATAGCGTTAAAAAGAAGTAGCCAGGATATACCAATCATAGTTTTCTTTATATTACATAAACCAAGTAGCAAAATTTTGTCCCCATTTATAGATGTGTTTGACTAATAACAAAATATTGTACACACTTCTCGTCTGTTTTTATGTGATAATAGTCGCATAATTTGTAATTATACACTTGGTGGTATATCACAATTGCTTAATCATCGATACCAATTAAATAGAATTAAACAATAGTTAGTAATTCCAATTATAGATGATACATAAAAAGTATATTCAATATAATGAAACTTTGCCATCAATGAGAAACTTATTGATATGTAGGCTTAAGCAGATTAAATTTTTTTAGTGGTTTTCTATAATAAGTAAATGTATAATTATGAAAATTTGATTGAATTGGTGATTATCCAGAAATCGAAATAAAATTGTTTATGTTTACCGGCACGAATGTAAAATTGCCATTATCTAGATTTTTCCAACAAGGGGAAAGCTCCGTAAGTCGCATTAAATTCTATATAAATATACACAAATGTTAAGGTAATAATTATTTATTAATACAAATAATTAATAGTTATTTATGTACCAATGCATCCTTTTGAATTGAGGCGTAGGCAAAGTCTATAATTTTCCACCCTCATACCAAAAAGACTTTTTACAAAGTAAGGAACTAACTTCGGTTTAAAAGACTAACAACACGAGCATAGAGTACTTTTGGAGCATCCATTCCGAATAAATAATCAATATGATTAAATTTGTTATCAGGAACCAAGAATTTTCCTTTGAGGTTTCCTAATTCTTTAACCAACTTTAGAACATCTTTTTGGTTGCTCATCCAATCGTTATTGCTGTAGTAGAGATACACCGGTGCAGTGACTTTTTTCAAGTTATACTTAGGAGGAGTAAATTGTCCATAATACTTCCAATTATTCAATTTTCCTAAATCGTATTTACGGAATTTTCCGGATTTATGCAACTGACCGTAATGAAGCATTTGCTTGGTGCTAGCTCCAGCAGGCGTGTGACCAGTAATTATAGGTATCAAAGAAGCGTTCATTTGCTTTTTATTAAATCCTAGCACGGCAAACATGGAGTTGGTGCAAAGAATTTGGAATATGGAATCGTCTCCACAAAGCGTCCCTGCCACCACGCCCAATAGTTTACTGTGCGGTAAAAATTCGTGAATTCCAAGCAACTTTCCCAAAGGCTATAAAGTTAATGTTAGAATATGCAGGTGTAGAAAAAATTAAGACTTACTTCCAGTGCAAATTGCATGTACGAAATTATTTGCAAAATTGGGCTAGTCATATGGCTCATGTAGGCAATTGGGGCCAAACCAATCATAACGACGACCTTTTTATTGTATTCCGGTTTTTCGGAACACAATACATAGAAAATAGTCGTTCCTTGAGAATGCCCAACGTAGTAAAGTTTTTGTTCTTTGGTTTGCTCAAGAACGTAGTCAATTACAGCCGATAGATCGTAGATTGCCATTTCGTGCCAACTGAAGTCCCAAAACTGTTTAGCATTCTTATCGGGATCTAAAGAAATATGTTTTCTGGAGTATCGGGTACCACGTGAGTTAATTAACCAAACATCATATCCTGCGTCGGCCAAAATGTAACCTAAAAATAGTGGTTTAAAAGTGAACAGTTGGAAGAAGATCACGTTTTTACCTAATCCATGATCTGGACCAGGAGTGATAAAATCTGCTGCGGAACATAAAATTCCGTGCTGCACCAAAACAGGTTTTTCTTTTCCCGTGGGACCATTTTTACCATGAGGAATTCTTTGCAATTCCAAAATGTAACCATCGATTGTTGTTACTGTATGGACTTCGAGTGGGTAACCATACTTCTTAATTAACTCGGGCTATAAAAATTAAGAATGTGATTAGTTTTTGGAGTTGTACTGACGCAAAAATGTCTTACCACAGTCAATTTTGCATCTTCCGGAATAGACTTTTCGCCATGATTTTGATAATTTAATAAATCGTGGTTTTCAATGGTTAGCACATCGAAGGATTCTACTGCTAATACAGCAGTTAATGATAATATTAAGAACTTCATAACAGAAGTAAGTATTTTAGGATTCAATTTTTTTGGAACTGTGCAGTGGTGTGGATGATTGTCATTTTTATTGCATCTTAAGGAATTTTATCTTAAAAGTTATCTAATCAATTTATATATTTTTAAGTTATTATTGCTCAATTGTATTTCTTGAATTTGAATTAACTAGATTAAAGGTGATAAAGTTCAACCACTTTAATATTTTGAACCGTTAACTTTTAAATACTTATGGGTCTTCTACATGAACTTATTTTAACATAATCTTGCATTTTTTAGAGTTAAAGTAATCGAAAAAATGGCTACCCATTAGCTTCTAGCGTGCCCATATGGGCACAGCAGTGTACGCTTTGGAAAAACGTTTTTTTATGCCTTTGTCTATTAAAATATTTGGGAAAAAAACCTTTGGGAAAGGTTTGTAAAAGTAACCATGTAAAATTTTTAACAGGTTTTTGTCACAATGTTAACGATATTTGACGCAGTAATTTAAAATCCGCAAAAAATCAGTTTAAATTGGTTCGAGGTCCTTAAGTAGCTTATGCATTTTGATCAAGTGGTATTTCCTTTTACGTAGTTGGGTAAAAATTAAAAATAAATATTAAATTATGTTGTATATCAAATCAAAGGTCGTAAAAAAGATGTAACCTCTTCAAGTGTTTGGCTACCGTTTTATCAAAATAATGTTTTATCTTACCACATGTCAAAATTTAATCAATATAATTGTTTTAGCTACTATTAATAACCAAGTATGTCCTTATCAACATTTAAATTTATTGCAATATTTTGATTAAAATTTTAATTTTAAAGTTCAATATAAGGTTTATCTGATGGGCTTTTGCGTGTATAATTAATCAAATAAAATAACTGCTATAACTCAGACTTCTTAAGTCTTAAAAAAAGGTAGTATTTAATATTATCAATTTATTTATCCAATCAGAAAGTTAAAAAGTTGTTTACTGGTAGATTTATTGAGATGAACCGTCAAGGGTGCCATCATAGGTATATTTCCCCTATGTTCTTCTTTTTCTTCAACAGCGTTTGCTTTTTTCGGAATATATTGTCGTGTTCTGTTCGAACAAGCAACTCAAAAGTCCGGAACTCAGGTTGTTCGGAGCAGCAAAAAGACTCCTCAGTTAGTCGGTTCAAGAAAATAAATAGTTTCCACAATCAAAATTCGGTATACAGTTAAAGAATAAATTTTAATTAAACAAATGATTTTTTAATATAAAACTTTTATAAACTGAAAACAGATCATTCCTATGTAAACCAACAAAATTGTAATTTAAAGCTAAAGTTAAACGATTTTCGTTCAAAGTACACATTTAATTTTTCAAAAATGTTTCTAGTTCTTTATGAACTAGCGTCTGTAATCGTAAAAATAAACTTATAATTAAATTGTACAAATAAATGAATTGTTTTTGATTTGTAATTTAGATTTAAATCTTGCGGTTGGTACCACAGCTGCATTCAGTCTGTCGAATCTTAACCTTGTTGCGCATCACACACATGTAGCACGAGTGTAACAAATGTTTTATCAATTGTGAGTGAACAAAAATTATTAATCACAGGTGTTAAATTAATTATATTGTGGTGCTTCGCAGTGAATGTTTTAAAATTAATTACTGTGTCGCAATAAAACATGAAATTTTGTGATAAGGCGTGGTAAGTAAATTAATCATCAAGTTTTTACTTCAAAAATTTATAAAGCACACTTTTTATTAATTGCAGAATAATGAACTCAATGTCGCGTTGAATAAATAAATTTGAACAGCTTTTTACCGTCTTAAACTTCCACGTGGTTGAAATCCATTGCTTGTCCAGTGGCTATCAAAATTCCAAAATGGTGGAGCAAACGCCTCGAAATAACCAGGTTAACATCCATGTAATCTTCAAATTCACTTTCTTTAATTAATTCAGCAATAATTTTTCACACTATTTACCATTGCTCGGTAAAATCATCAATAAAACAATTTTTCAATTCGCTCTATTTGCAGGTAATTCGCAAATTTTAAATTAATTTGCAGTACTCAAATTACATCGCTTGTCTCTTACGGAATTGAGCCAGCGACTGATCGCTCCGTTTTCGAAAATTGTAAAATTTGCTTGCTCGCCCGTTTTTGACTTTGTGCTTCATTATTATTCGCTTTTTGGACCTGGCAATTTCAAAATTCACCAATCAATTTGACCTACATTTTCAAATTATTTATCTCTCCATCTATCACTTTCTACGCGCACTATTCACAGCAGTCTGTTTTACCCACTTCAAATTAAATTAAATTTTAAGGTAACTATTAACAAATAAATAAATAAAAATTAACCCTGTTTTACTTTAACTGGTTTCATTTCAGGAAATGGACAGTCTCATCCTGTTGGATAATCTGTTTTCCTTTCACCCATCATCTCAGGTGCAAATTACTGATTTAGGACAATTGATCATTTGCTCAAGTAAAATATGGTTTTGAAGAAAGAAAAACGTTGCAGAATTTTAATTGTGGAAACTTTCAATTTTGTACCTAGGATAGAACACTTCAATATCTATCACTGTTGAGGTGTTTTCCAATTCATTTAAAGGTGGATTACTCCTTTTAACTCTTTCAATTCACTCTTATAACTTAATGTGTGTTTTTGCTCGCTCTACTCCTTTCCTCCATTCTTTCTTATAAACGCATTTTTCTCTCTAGTTAGCTTTGTCCATGTCCCTCAGGCCTCCTTGTTTCACCTCGTTTAACCATCTAGATTTTGGTCTTTTTTGGCTTTATCACCGCTCAGTTTTCATCGGTTTTTATCTCTGTGTCTTAATAATTGCACTATGTCTTTTGTTCCGATTTCACTCACCAACTTATTATTTTTTTAAAGCTTTTCCTCTTGACATGTTATGCTTAATATTTCTATCGCATACGTCACCATCGTCTTAAACATTTATACATTCTCATTGTCGTTCTTCAATTTTTTTCTTATCTTTTAGCAGTTTTTTCATCTCTCTTATCAACATCTCATTTTTTTCGAGATACCTATTCGAATTTTTTCATCACTTTTAATCACAGTTTTGACTTGAACTTTCCGCACCGTTCCATCTCTGGTAGTCAAAGCAGTTGAAGATGTGAGAACGACCAATAAACTATCGATTATTTTTGTTATTTTTTTCTAGAAGATTAGTTAAGTTCAATGTTCTACTTCACCGAGACAGTGAATTGTAGTCAATGGATAAATTGGAAAGCTACTAATTTTGGTAAGCTAATTCACAGGCTAAAGACGTTTAGCAACTAATCAATATATTTGTTGGGTATATCAGTTTAAAATTTATTTTTACCTATTTCTCCTAGTTTAATCTCATCTAAAAATTATTTTATCTATTAGATTACGACATAATAACAATAACATTATAATATTAACAAATTAATAGTAAACAATAACAAAATTCAAAGATCAAGGCGTTTGGAAAAATTAAATAATTTTATTTTTGTGTAATATTGGAATACAAATTTATTTTTAAAATAAACATTAAAATTTACAAAATTTTAACGTCAGAAAAAAAGAAATTATTGCGTTGCATAAGACTAATGACTCGGGAATAAACTAAACTTGAGGCATTAATTCCATACACGTAATCAACGTGATTAAAGCATTTATCTAAAACTAAAAATTTTCCTTTTAATTTTGGTAACTTACTAGCTAATTTCTCAACATCTATATAACTACTCATCCAATCATTTCTGCTGTAAAATATAAAAATTTTGGCGGCAATATTTTTTAGGTTATAGTTGGGTGGACTTATAGTTCCATAACGTTTCGTATTTCCAATTGGACCATAATCAAATTGACGGAATTTTCCCGACCTATACAATTGTCCATAGTGTAGTATTTGCTTAGTACTGGAACCAGCGGGGGTGTGACCGGTAATTATTGGTATTAAGGTAGTATTCAACTGTTTTCTATTGAAACCGGCTATTGTAAACAACGCGTTGGAACAAAGGACTTGAACTATAGAATCGTCTCCGCATAAAGTTCCAGCTACTATGCTCAACAAATCATTGTGAGGTAAAAATTCATACAAACCAATTAAACGATACACCGGCTGCAGAAAAAAAAACAACAATAATAATCTTAAAACAACATATTTTCACTTACAGCAAGAATTGGTTGCAAAATTGCTATCAACTGAATAATTGGACTTCTTAAATGACTCAAATACGCCATCGGTGCTAAGCTAGTCATAATAATCAAATTTTGTTTATATTCCGGTTTTTCCGACAATAAAACGTAGCCAACTGTGGTTCCTTGAGAGTGACCAATGTAAAAAATCCTTTTTTGACTGGTTTGCTCGACCATGTAATCAATTTGAGCGGGCAAATCATAAATGCCAATTTCATGCCAGCTAAAATCCCAAAACTCTTTGGCGTCTCTGTCGGGATCTAGGCTTACATGTTTACGTGAGTATCGGTTACCCCGAGAGTTAGCTAACCACACATCGTAACCAGCATCAGCCAAAATATATGCTAAAGTTTTGAGATAATTAATAAAATGTGAAATTTCAAATGTTTGGTACTCACCAAGCGCTTTATTTGGACCTGCGATTACGAAATCTGCCGAAGAGCTTAATAGTCCATGTTGCACCAAAACCGGTATTTCTTTTCCTGTTCCTCCACTTTTTCTGTGCGGTATTCTATGCATTTCTAATATATAACCATCGCTGGTAGTTATTGTGTGAATTTCAATTGGGTAACCATATTTTTCGATTAATTCCGGCTAGACGAAAAATTTTATCAAAACGTTAAGAAGTTGATTTTAAAATATTAAGAAAAAATAATTTACCACAGTCAGTTTTGCATCTTCTGGTATTTCATCCACGCCTGGTGGTTGTATTACATTTGAATAAGTCTGTACTACCACAATAGCAGATAATAATAATAAAAGCTTCATGATTGGGTGTTTTTCTTCTGGAAATATGGTAAGTTTTTCGGATCTCCTATATTTATTTCATCCTTAAGTGCTTTTATCTTAAGATAAAAACATTTTGGAGATATCTTGAAAAAAGTACAACAATTTTGTTTACAAATTTTGAAATTTGTGAAAAACAATGATACCTACTAATAAATAGTACTTGAGGTCTAATAAACCTTCGAACTACGGGATTTCCTAGTCTACCATAATTATTTATCAAGATTGATTCTATACTATACTTTTAGTAAAATTTAGAAAAATTAAAAATCATGAGTTTTATGATGTTATGAAGTAAAAGAAATGGAAAACACCCAAAGAAGTTTTTGCAGGTAGGGGTGGTGTGCATTTAAAATGTAAAAGTCATCCAGAATCTCCTACCTACACAAATTATACAGAGGCTTCAGCAGGCAAGATTTTTTGGGATACCAAAGATGAATATTGTCACCCCAAATTCTCTTTAATCGTGTTAACGCTCCGATTCATGAAAGAGTTCATTGTTGATAGAAAATGCTAAAATAGTCGATCCGTAAAGAGAAAATCCGTGCTGAAGACTTCTGGCCCAATTATGGCCGAAATCAAATCCGCCTGCCAGGATCGCCAAATTCATTTTATAATTGAAATCGTTTAAAGAGTGTCCTCTTGGTCCTCATGGCTTGGTAGTAATTGTAATTCTAAATTTAACAATTTGTTTTGTAAATTCAAGAGGTAAGGTATCGCAACTTTTTGGAACACTATTTACAAAATAAATAGAAACAAAGTGAAACCACTCGTATATCAATAATTTATTTTCATTAATTAAAAATCAATGCCTAATCAAAAATCAGCAATCAACTTAATAATCCTTTTAAAAATTAAAGTAGGTGCATCGATTCCATACAGATAATCGCCATGATTAAATTTTTTATTGGCAACCAAATATTTTCCATAGGATTTTCCCAGTTTACTAGCTAATTTGTTTACATCCTTTTCGTGACTCAACCAATCGTTTTTGCTGTAGTACATGTACATAGGAGTAGAAACTTTATTTAATTTATAATTTGGTGGTCTTATAGCACCATAATATTTCAAATTTTTTATTACTCCATGATCAAATTGACGAAATTTTCCTGAAATAACAAAAAACCATATTTATTAAAAATAAGCTAGAAGGTCGCTGATTTTCTTAACCTGACTTGTGAAGTTGCGCATAATGAAGAATTTGTTTACTGCTTGCACCGGCCGGTAAGTGGCCACTCATTATTGGAATAAGAGTGGCATTCATTTGTTTTTTATTAAATCCGATTATGCTAAACACGGCATTACTGCAAAGAATTTGAAATACAGCATCGTCACCACAAAGAGGACTGGTTACAATACTTATTAGTTTGGAATGTGGCAAAAATTCGAAGGACCCAATCCACTTAGTACTAAACTAATAATTGAGAAAAAAATTTGTATATATAACCACGGTTCAACATACAATTACCCTACCTCAAGTACCCCTTGAAACGTGGATATTACTCTCAAAATTGGGCTGTACATGTTCTTCATGAAAGCAATCGGAGCTAAAGAAATCGCAACTGCTACTTTGTTATTATATTCAGGTTTTTCAGACGCCATAACAAAATAAACCGTAGTTCCTTGGGAATAGCCAATATATAATATTTTTTCTTGCTCTGTTAGCTTAATGATGTAATCGATTATGGCTGGAAGATCGTAGATTCCAATTTCGTGCCAGCTAAAATTCCAAAACTTTCTGCGGTTTCTATTCGGGTTTAAGTGGGTATGGTTTCTTGAGTATCTGTTACCACGAGAATTGGCTAGCCAGATATCGTAACCAGCATCGGCCAAAATGTAACCTCAAATAGTAATTGTAAAACAATTTAGCTAAAAAAAGTATTTTGCTTACCTAGTCCTTTTTCCGGACCAACAATTATCCAATCCGCCGACGAGCCCATAATACCATGTTGTAATAAAATCGGCTTTTTCTTCTTTGTTCGACATTTTCCACCAGGTGGAATTCTGTGTACTGTGAGGACGTAACCATCACTTGTTGTTATGGTATGGATTTCAACTGGGTAGCCATATTTTTTTATTAATTCAGGCTGAAGATACAAAAGAAAACGAATAAAAGGTGACAAGAGGAAGAGTTATTACTTACAGTGGTAAGTTTTGCATCTTCTGGTACTTTAGCCATGCAGATCTTAGCTTGATTGAGAAATACCGCTAAAATAACTGCAAACAAAACTAAACTATTCTTCATGAAGTAGTGTTAATTAACGCGGTTTTGCAAGAGCTTCAGAGGTTTATTAAATGTGTGTTAATTATTTTTATATTCAGTGCCATTAGATTTTACTATCTCATATTAATAAAAAAGGTAATTTTCAATTATTTTTTAAGTAGGCTCTAAAAAGTTAATATCATCGTTTGGCATAAGTACACATAAAGTACGATATATTGAATGCAAATTTCATAATTAGCTTTATGCCATACTAAATTTTTTTATTATTGTTTGTTTCAAAGCAAATGAGAGTAATTGGTGGACTAATATGCTACAGCAAACGCAGATTAATACAAACTAAGATAAAAACATTTTTACGATATCTTAGAAAAGTACAACAATTTTGTTCAAAATCGTAAAAACTCGTAACTTCTCAAAAGCAATGGTCAAAAAAATACTTGAAGTTTGGTCGACTTTGGACATAATGGATTTCCTAGTTTGCCATAATTGTTTTTCAAAAAAGATTTTATACTGTATTTCAGCAAGTTCTTAAGAAATTGAGAATCATGAGTTTTATACTGTCATGAAGTACTTGCAAAAAAAAATGTGGAACACCCAAAGAAATTCTTACAAATATAGGTGGAGTACTTAGGAGATTGCGCGTTGCTACCAAGTAGGAAAAAATTTGTCTAAAAGAGCAAATTAAGGTGTTGAACAGAAAAGTATGGAAAAGGATCGTAAAGATGCAAAGACTGATAAAAAGATCTAAGAGATGATATGGAGAGAGAAATGAATATGGGGACTAATCCCTTCCAGCAAATAGGATTTAAAAACTTAAAAAATGTGGTGAAATTCCTTTAGGAATGTAAAGCCAGAAGTAGAAAAAAAATTGCCTTTCAATTTACACTTGTCTCATTATCTACAAGGCATCCTGTACAATATTTTTTTAGGGTTTATTACAATTTTAACTTCCGTGATTGGCCTATAGGACTCAAGGTTTTTTATTGATAATAATCAATGAATGGTGGTCAAGAGTTTTTGGTGGTTGAATTGAAATAGTGAATCATTTCGACTACAAACAGCCCCGAAGCACCGTCATCAGGGTGTTATTTACGAGTAGTACGACAAGACGATAATCACCTGAAGGCACATCTGTCGAAAACAGAATTTTATACTTTTACATTGCCCTTAACATCCACATAAATCGCCATCTAGTGGAGACCATCAGAACTCAAGATATAAACATTGGAGTCCAATTCCTAAGCTGATTCTTAGAATTTCCAAAATTATTGGGAATTATCACCACTACAAATCAGCCGCGGATTTACGATTTTTTCCGAGCCGGGGCAAGAACTTGACAATGGCACTCCTTCCTTGAGCTTGGCGCCCCTTTCCTCCAGCATGTGAGTTTAAAGATCAAATAAGTTTAATGCCCGCTGTACACTCTCGCCGAGTGCTCTCGGGCGAATGTCTTACCGAGACAGACGAGAGTGTACAGCGGGCATAAGAGTTCAAATATAAGAATTTGAGGTCCTTTCAGGTGCCGCCTGGGGCAGACACTCCGGTTTGTTTTCTCCAGATCTGGGGCTGCTACAACGGTTTGTGTATCAATTTGTAATCTAATACTTCACTTCCAGCGTGTTAACCATTTGTTGCTTCCCGTATCCTCTTTGGCCGCCGTTGTGTCACCATTACTCTACTTTATTATTCAGTTTTATTTGCAACAAATCAATTGTTAATAATAATTTGTCACTACTTACCAACACTTCAGTGGCGTAACACTGCATTTACGTTTACTCAACCAATTTTTGTTCAATACAGAAATGTTTGAGGTGACAAACGACGAAGTATAATAATTTTCTAAGTGTGTTTGCTTTATTTTTAGCTTTTAAACTCACTTACAAATTGGAAGCCAAAAAAAATACATAAATTGACCTGGCAGTAAAAAAACCAAACATTATTAAAGTCTTTTTCAAAAAATTTCAGCTATTGTATACAGTCACTGGTATACCAAACCCTTCTATATCTAAATTAAACCAACATAATTTATTATCGTTAATTAAAAAGCAATAATCAAAAACGAGCAAACAACCTAATAATTCTTTCATAAACTAATTTATGTGTATCGATGCCAAACAAATAATCAACATGGTTAAATTCTTTGTCACAAACCAAAAAGTTTGCTAAGACATTTCCCAGTTCATCAGCCAATCTCAGTACATCCCTATCGTCACTCATCCAATCGTTTCTGCTGTAGTAAATGTACATAGGAGTAGAAACGTCCTTTAATTTATAATCTGGCGGACTCACTGTTCCATAATGTATAACATTTCTTATTAATCCATAATCATATTGACGAAATTTTCCTAAAAGTATGGAAAACAAAATTTAATAAAAATAAGCTGGAAGATCCCTGATTTTCTTTACCTGACTTGTGAAGTTGCCCATGATGAAAAATTTCTTTGATGCTTCCACCAGCCGGAAAATGACCAGTTACTATTGGAATAAGAGTGGCATTCATTTGTTTTTTGTTATATCCGAATGCGTTAAACATGGCATTACTGCAATACACTTGGACTTCAGAATCGTCACCACAAAAAAAATTGGTTACCGCATTCAACAGTTCGGAGTGTGGCATAAATTCATAGAGCCCGATCCACTTAGCGATAAGCTAACGATAAAAAAAAATTTAGGTACTACATAACCAAGGTTTGAAATGTATTTACCCCACCTTAAATACCCATTGAAACGAAAATATTTTTCTCGTAATTGGGCTGTACATGTTTTTCAAGTAAGCAATCGGAGCTAAAGAAATTGCAACTGCTACTTTGTTATTATATTCAGGTTTTTCAGACGCCATGACATAATAAATTGTGGTTCCTTGGGAATAGCCAACAAAAAATATTTTTGTTGTCTTTGTTTGATTAAGCATGTAATCGATTGTGGCTGGAAGGTCGTAGATTCCAATTTCGTGCCAACTAAAATCCCAAAACTGTTTGGCGTCTTTATCGGGGTGTAAGTGGGTATGGTTTCGTGAGTATCTGTTACCACGAGAATTGGTTAGCCAAACGTCGTAACCAGCATCGGCCAAAATGTAACCTGAAATAGTAATCATAAAACAATTCAGTGAAAAAAAAAGTTGTTTTCTTACCTAGTCCCTTTTTCGGACCAGGATTTAACCAATTTGCCGACGAGCCTAGAAGTCCATGGTATAATAAAACCGCCTTTTTCTTCCTTTCCGAACATTTTCTTCCTTGTGGAATTCTGTGCACTTCAAGGACGTAACCATCGCTTGTTGTTATGGTATGGATTTCAACTGGGTAGCCATATTTTTTTATTAATTCAGGCTGAAAATTTAAAAGGAAAGGTATAAAATATCACAACAGCAAGAGTATAAAAATATCATACTGTAGTAAGTATTGCATCTTCTGGTAGTTTGTTAGCCATGCAGATTTTGGATGAATTGGATGAAACTGCTAAAATAACTGCAAATAAAATTAAAATATTCTTCATGAAGTAGTGATAATTAACGCGGTTTTGCAAGAGTTCTATAGTTTTGATTACGTATTAATTATTGTTATTAATTATTTATTTTATTAATTATTCAAGATCACTCTTAAATTTATTATTATTATTTTATGGTGATAATTTTCAATTATATTTTAAGTAGGTTCTAAAATTTTAATTACATCGTTGTGCATAAGTAGAGATAAATCAAACCAAGTTGAACTAGTGACGATAATGCGCAGATACAAAAATTCGCTGGTCGAGTCTATTTTTGTATTTGAGGGATGTCAGTTCGAAGCGTTTATAAGTTCAGAAGTAAATTAAATCATGACGGCAATTACACGAACTTTCTTAAACTTGATGGTTCAACTTAGTTAGATTTATCTCTACATATAAAATACAGTAAATTGAATCTTAATTGGTTTATCTAATTAAATTAAATTTATTTATTTGTTTATTATTGTTTGCTTCAAAATTGAATAAGAAAGTGAAGAGGAGTAATTGGTTGACTAATGTGCTGCAACCAAACTCCAGTTAGTGCAAACTAAAATAAAAACGTTTTGGCGATATCTTGGAAAAAGTACAACAATTTTCAGTACCGAAAATAAATACTTGAGGTTTAATCTAAAAGATTTCCTAGTCTGCCATAATTGCTTATTAAAAAATATGTTGTTCAAATTGCTGCAATTTCACTTCACCGATGATCGACTCTGTAGTGGTAGACAGACTAGCTAAGGAATTACTCAACCGTCGGATTAAAGATACTGAACATTTTGAAACCATATTTAAAAAAATGAAAATGGAAGCAAACCACTCGTATGCAAAAATTTATTTTTAATAATTAAGAAGGAATAATCAATGACGCTGCAACAAGCTAATAACTCTGTTGTAAATTAATTTAGGTGCATCGATGCCAAACAAGTAATCAGCATGGTTAAATTTATCGTCGGGAACCAAAAATTTTGCTAAAACATTTCCCAGTTCATCAACCAATCTGAGTACATCCTTTTCGTGACTCATCCAATCGTTTCTGCTGTAGTAAAGGTACATGGGAGCAGAAACGTCCTTTAATTTATAATTTGGCGGTTTCCTAGTACCATAATATTTCAAATTTTTTATTAATCCATAATCATATTTTCGAAATTTTCCTGTAATTAAAAAAAACAATATTTATTAAAATAAACTGAAAGACCGCTGAGTTTTGTTACCTGACTTGTGTAGTTGCCCATAATGAAGAATTTGCTTGGTGCTTCCACCAGACGGTAAGTGGCCAGTTACTATTGGAATAAGAGTGGCATTCATTTGTTTTCTGTTAAATCCGACTACGGCAAACATGGCATTACTGCAAAGGACTTGAAATACAGAATCGTCACCACAAAGAGAATTGGTTACCACATTCAACAGTTCGGAGTGTGGCATAAATTCATGGAGTCCAATCCACTTAACGATAGGCTAATAATAAAAGAACAAGTTGTGCATGTAATTCATAGTAAGAAATTCATTTGCTCTACCTCAAGTACCCCTTGAAAAGAAGATATTATTCTCAAAATTGGGCTGAACATGTTGTTCATGTAAGCAATTGGAGCTAAAGAAATCGCAACTGCTATTTTGTTATTATATTCAGGTTTTTCAGATGCCATGACATAATAAACTGTAGTTCCTAGGGATTGTCCAATATAAAATATTTTTTCTTGCTTGGTTTGCGCAATGATGTAATCGATTGAGGCTGGAAGATCGTAGATTCCATTTTCGTGCCAACTAAAATCCCAAAACTTTTCGGCGTCTTTATCGGGGTCTAAGTGGGTATGCTTTCGAGAGTATCTGTTACCACGAAGATTGGGTAGCCAAACATCGTAACCAGCGTCGGCCAAAATGTAACCTAAAAATTGTAATCGTAAAACAATTTAATTTAAAAGGTTTTTGCCTACCTAGTGCTTTTTCCGGACCAGGGGTTAACCAATCTGCTGACGAGCATAACAATCCATGTTGTAATAAAACCGCTCTTTCCTTTCCTGTTGGACCGTTTTTTCCATGTGGAATTCTGTGTATTTCTAGGATGTAATCATCGGCTGTTGTTATTGTATGAATTTCAACTGGGTAACCATACTTATTTATTAATTCAGGCTGAAAATACAAAAAGGAGATGTATATGGAAGATCACAATACTAATAATACAAAAATATTTTACCGAGGTGAGTGTTGCATCTTCAGGTATTTCTTGATCTGTGCTGACTCTAGGTTGATTATTAAATTTAAAATCACTGTGGGATTTTACCGCTAAAATAACGGAAAATAGAATTAAAATATTTTTCATCAAGTGATAATAATTAAATCAGGTTTACAGAAGTTTTAGAGGTTTTTAAAATA
Source organism: Rhagonycha fulva (assembly GCA_905340355.1). Classification (NCBI taxonomy): domain Eukaryota; kingdom Metazoa; phylum Arthropoda; class Insecta; order Coleoptera; family Cantharidae; genus Rhagonycha; species Rhagonycha fulva. The sequence goes on from HG996556.1 coordinate 47,898,110, forward strand.
CAATTAAAATAAAAAAAATCATTTTTATATCCAGCGTTATCAGATTTTACGTTATCATATCAATAAAAAATTTCTAGGTATTTAAGACCATTGTTGTGCATGAGTATATACAAAGTTCAATTGATCTTAACTTAAAAAATACCCACTTTTTGTGAATCTAATTAAATTTATTTATTTTTTGTTTTAAAATTAAAGAAGAAAGCAGGATGAAGTATTTAGTGGACTAATGTGCTAAGGGTAAACTGCCAGTGTTAATTTTTTACATGCATTAGGTAGCTTGCTGAGTTGTCCTTCAGATGTGGCAGGACCTTGGTTTTTATGATGACAATTCATTAATCCATGTCGACATGACTTCCAAAGCACAGAGACCAGTCATAAAGAAAGTTTGACCCTTCAACGGATTTAAACCCGGTACATTGCATTTACAACTGCAACAGCACACTAGCCAAGTACCGATTGCCAAAAAAAATTTTGTTAAAATACTTAGCACTATACCCATATGTATATTTTGGAACCAGCTCGGCTCTTCCGCATGATTGGTAATCTCTTCGTTCAATTTTTTTAGATTTACTTAGCAGATCCGATAGATAGAGCCATATATGACAAGTGCATTGGAAAAATGCTGAAAAGGAGATCGATAAATGGTAAACAATGGATTGATCATCCAAGTTGCAATCAATTGAGAATAAAGTTCTCCAGCAGTGATACAAATAGACTGCCAGACTGATAAAAAAAAAACAAACACAATCAAAGCTTAATTTATTAAAAATTAATTAACATCACGACATTAATGGCGTCGCAAAAGACTAATAAGGCGAGAATATACAATTTTCGCAGAATCAATTCCAAATATGTAATCCAAATGGTTAAATTTTTTATCAGTAACCAAAAATTTTCCTTTTAGATTTGGGATCTCCTTGACTAATCTTATTACATCCTTGTGACTGCTCATCCAATCATTTTTGCTGTAAAATAGATACATGGGAGACGAAACTTTTTTTATATTGTACTTGGGTGGGGTTAATTTTCCATAATGTTGCATATTTTTGAGGCCATAATCATATTGACGGAACTTTCCTGATCTTTGTAATTGCCCGTAGTGTAGTATTTGCTTAGTACTGGAACCAGCTGGGACGTGACCAGTCATGATTGGGATTAGAGTACCATTCATTTGCTTTCTGTTAAATCCTACTAAGGCAAACAAACTATTGGTGCAAAGAACTTGAACTATGGAATCATCACCACAGAGACTATTGCTCACCAAACCCAAAAATTTACTGTGCGGCATAAACTCATAAAGTCCGATCAAACGAGAGAAAGGCTAAAAAGTTAAAACTCATTTTAGGTAAAATTAGATTACCTTAATTAACATACAGCTATAATTGGTTGAAATTTGGCTGTGATCCTCACAAGTGGGCTGAACAGATGCTTGGAGTAAACTGTTGGGGCTAAATGAATTGCAACTGATATCTTGTTATTATACTCAGGTTTTTCAGCCGCCATGACAAAAAAAGTTGTAGTTCCTTGAGAATGGGCAACATAAAATATCTTTTCTTCTTTGGTTTGTTCAATAATGTAATCAATGGTGTTAGGAAGATCGTAGATTCCCATTTCGTGCCAACTAAAGTCCCAAAACTGTTTGGCATTTTTATCAGGGTCCAAGTGGGTGTGATTGCGTGAGTATCTGTTTCCACGTGAATTGGCTAACCAAACATCGTATCCAGCATCAGCCAAGATGTAACCTGGAATTTTTTTCTGAAGAACGGTGGTTTAATACAAAAGTTTATTTACCTAATCCTTTTTCTGGGCCGGGTGTTAACCAATCTGCTGATGAGCATAATAATCCGTGTTGTACTAAAATAGGACGTTCCGTTCCTGTTGGGCCGTTTTTACCATGTGGAATTCTGTGTAGTTCTAAAATGTAACCATCGGTTGTTGTTAAGGTGTGAATTTCAACGGGATAACCGTACTTTTTGATTAGCTCAGGCTAAAAATAGAAAAGGTTAACAGTGCGTACGAAGAATCACTGGAACATGTAAAAATGAAGAATTGCATACCACTTTAAGTGTTGCATCTTCAGGTAAATCTTTATCTACACCAATGGTGAGTTCATTATCAAAAGCTTTCACAGCAAATATAGCAGCTAATAAAATTAATATCTTCATGATGAGTTAGTGAAAATGAATGCTTTGTGAAACTGAAAACAAAGCTTTTGAAGGTTATCATGATCCAAGATTATTAGATACTCTGTAGTTTATCGCATTAATAATCACCGAGTGCCCACGGCTTCACTTTTGTTGCAAACTAAATGTTCTATTTTTGTTCTTATCTTAAGATACCCAAATATAGAACTACTTAAGTTTATTGTCAAACTAGTAATTTTTGCAAGCGCCAGTTGCACTCGAAAAATTAATAATAATAAAACAATACATTTTAAAATATTTCGTATCTATATGTTCCCATGTCCAATTATAACTGTGGCTAACAAATAAATAAAATTTTATAATCGTTGTCCTAATTAAAAAAAATTCAAAAGTAAATTTCATTAGTAGTTTCACTATTTTACCTGACGAAATTGCACTTTATCCCCATCCCACCGCTGCCACCAAATTATGTCCTGAATGTTTGCTGATGAAATGGAACTGCAGCTGTACCAATTTAATTTTATTTTTTAGTTTTTGTTTTACAATTTTACTTCTTTATATCTTTCAGCAGCAACGAGGTTTTCCAAGCAAATATTTCTTTGTGCTTTTCTATACCGAGTGCTCTTGAAAGACAAATAAGTAAGAAAGGATAAATAGAAAATCAATTCAAAATCTTGTAGGCTAGTATTTGAGAAACTGCTTATCCTTAGTGGACAAAACTTCGTTTTAACAAATTTGATAACGTAACTTTACGGGTTATTGGGTAAATAGAGCAATATCTCTTCATATTTACTCTACCTAAAGGGTTTATTACGTAAACGTAATAAATTTAACAAGGTTTTAAGTTATTATCGAACGAGATCTTGTATTTTGAATCCCATTAAATAAAATAAACATTCATCATCCATAATTTTCCTAGCATAGTCGATACAATACGGTAGAACTTAATATTTGTTGAATCGAGCTTTCACATAAGTTTCGTAATTAAGTTGCATCAAACTTATCAGAACGTGCTTTTTGTTGTGTTTAATGATGCTTTAACATCCGAACTAGAATTTCTCCTCATATTTTAATGCATTTTCTTGATAAAATTACAATATTACGCTTCATACAGTTTCATTTATTCCGAGTATGGTAGTGATAAACCTTCATTTTAATATAAATGGATCCCTAAGGGAATATAAAGCAGGCAGTGAAAATTGCACCATCCATTAATTTAATAATCAACAAATTTTTACCTAAATAAAATACTAATTTAACCTTAATACTGATAAAAATATGTTGTAAAGAATTCAGCGGTTTTTCACATTTTGCACGGTTCTGTATGCTCTAAGTTGAAATTAAAAGTTTTATTGAATTATCTGGCGCCTTTCAAGAATCTGAGTTAAGAAGTCCAGGGTATCTCGATTTAAAACCTGAGCAGTATCTTCTTCTTTCGAACCGTCAATTAAACTTGACTTTTAGTCAATAGCCTTTGAAAATCCTTTTTTGTCGTGGATTACAAAACAAACTATTTTAGCCCCAAGCAGGTGCTTACACGAATAACTAAGCTTTACGTCGCAGATTAAAGGTCGATGTGAAAACTAAAAATCCCGAAAATGATGTTAAGCTACTAAAAGTTTCGCTTCTCTAACACAAAATATTACTCTTAAATTTTAGTTAAATTTTAAGCAATTTTGTAACTAAGTATATAATAAAAATATACAAGAATGTTTACTATGCTTTGAAGAATTTGTCGCATTCCGTAGAGATCCCAAGGAAGTATTAATGTTTGAGGCTTTACAAGGGTTAACATATTTGCTTAATCAATATAATTTGTTTAAAGTTTAAAATAAGTTACATCATGGAAAGGATCGGTTCTATTTTTTTTAAAGTTCCTCTTGTGAAAAGCAATCTACTAAAAATTAGATTTAGCAAAATAGAAAAACAAGCAATAAATAAATGCCACAATATCGTAGTAGTCGGTCTTCTATTTCAAATCGCTTAATTGAAAACATTTCCTACATCTTTAATATTATTAAGCTCCTAAAGAGCTCTAACGTAATTGGAATAAGAAAAATTATCCAGGCTAAAGTTGCTGAAAATGTTACTCTTATTAATTAAAACGAAGCAAATTTCAAAGAAGTGGTTGACGTTCTAAAAATTTAACTTTTTCAAAAAAATAATAATGCGTAAACAAAATCTAATTTTAATTAAAAATTTAATAAATGTAAATATTTTAGATACTGCTCGAAAACGATTAATTAAAAAAATTTAAAGTGATAACAACAAATATTTGCCAAGGCTGAAAGAAAATTAAACTTCACTCAACATAAATTACTAAGTGACTGGATGAATGCGAGTAAAAAATACAAGGACCAATTAAAGATAATTCTATCAATTTACGAAAATAATGCTACACAGTAATTGAGTTACCTTAAAAGCTTTTCATCAATTTCAAAAAGCCCAAAACAAACCCGATGATTTTTGAATCATTTTAAACAAATTAAACACATTTTTAAGGGTAAAATTATATGCTTTTGGAAGCGAATGATTAATAGTAAATTATTTTTTGTATTTTGATCAATAGATTCCGGTTGGACTTATACATAAAGAAATGTTTTTTCAGGCACTGAAAAGCTTGACTGCTACCTCGAATTTTTATGTTTGAAAAATAGTGGAAAAGTGTATTACTATCTTTCGTTTTACGAATAACATGAAAGTTAATATGCTTACAAAATTGGTTCATATACTTTTAGTGTATGTACATTTTTAAACGCAATTAAAAGATATTACATTTAACTTTGTAAGCAGATCAGAAGAGCTAAAATGTTATGGTTTATAAAATGGTTATAAAAATTTAAATTAATTGTTTATATTACTTAAAATTTTATTTTAATAATCATTTTGATTTTGAAATTTAGAAAATTTGGTATCAAAATAATTTAGTTAATTACTTAAATTTACGTTAATTAAGAGCAGCTTTAAATAACATTAAAAAATTAAAGAAAAGGTGATGTTTTCAGGTTTCAGTCTTTCAGTACTAGGAGTATAGGTAAACTTGATGGGATAATTTGCATTTCGTTATTGATGATGCCTCAGGCACGACGAAGGTAAAGCCAACCTCGTTAAGTGTCGATCTACTAATTTAATGACTTTGTTTTAACATTGTTATTGTTAAGGCATCAATCACAGATAGTTAAAATTGTAAAACAACCCAATGGAACATTTACCAGTAACAAACAATTATTGTAAATTTGAATAAAATTACTATAAAATCTCCAACACTGAATAATGAATTGCATTTGCAACGAAAATAATAATCCTCAATCTTTTCTGTTGCGAGAAAACTTTAAAACATAGAATCAAAAAATAGTTAAAAATACAAAATCAATTTAAAAAATGAAAATTAAAATAAAATTTTAGGGGATAGCATGAGAACCGAGCGCACGAATTTAATAATCTTCTAGTGACAGGATGGTGGTAAATAATCAAAAAAGAAATTATAAAACATTTTATGTCCGACTGTATTATAATAGCATAATTACAATATCATTTAGTGGCCATAAGATACCTTTTTATGGGACTAGTCCCTTTTACTTTATTGATAAAATAAAACGGCCGCCTGTCAATGTCATTGAAATAAACCATAACAGTAACCATAGAAAAAGCGAAAAAAGCACTCTTGAAAATTATACAATTTTTAAATGTCAAAGTGAATTTTTATTATTACGTCAAAATATAAAAGAAAATCTTCTACGGTGCAGTCGAACATAAAGCTATGTATGTCTTTCGCACATAATTCGGCTTTTTGGACTCAGCCTAGTTATGGCCTCGCTCGCAAGCTCGCTCAGCCATAAACTTAGGCTTCGTCCGATAAAGACCTATATTATGTACTCATGACATAAATAGCTATTAGGACCAAGAGAATAGGCCCTAATTTGTTCTAAAAATTTAAAGAATTTATCCGAATGCCCAAATTAGCTAATGCGATGAAATAAGCTCTGCCCTCTCCAGGTTAACCCATTCTCGTAAAAGTAGTTGAAGTTAATTTTCGCAATTAACATAAAAAAAATATGTCTAACCTAAGTTCAACAGGTGGATCTCTCTTTTGAGGACCCCAAATAAAAAAATATCGGTTCTTAACACTAACCTAAGCTCGACCTGTAAATCTCTCTTTTCAGGGTAAAAATATTCCGACACCGTGATTATTAGTTTGATATTAACGCTACCATGGTATAGGTACTACTCCTGCTTTTGCAGTCGTTTGCCATAGCATAGCATAGCTTCACATCTTGTTCAGAGTTTAGTAGAGGTAAGCGAAACAAGAAATTCCGTTTCGCTTACACTCCACAACATTTCTCAAAAAAACGCCTCAGTATGACCATAGTCATTTGCCACGCTCAACTTTAAGTCCAATTAAATCTACACAAACGGGTAATTACGGTTGATTTCTACGTAAAATTGAAAACTTTACGAGCAATTTTTGGCTAAATTAATAAATATTTTGGATTAATCCTCACCTTAAACGCTTCATTTTAATGTTTTCCTTCTTCCTTGCTACGGCATTCACAAGTATGCACAGAAAATTAGACGCTATTCATCTCAAAGCGGACATTTTAATGTCTCTAACCTTAAAACGGGACATTTTGGCGTTCCCACGCTATAGCTTGAAGACAACGGGACAAACTATCTAAAACGAGACGTTACGGTCACTTTACTCGTAGGTCAAAGTGTTATTATTTAGACGGAAAGAAAGGCGTCGAAGTCCAAATTTCTACTCGATTTTAAAGGAGTTTTTGAGAAAAAAATTATAAATACCACCTATTAGAAAATGTAAACTTGAATAGTAAAGAAGATTTTTTGGAGAAGATTTTACTTCACATTTTTTACTTTTATGTACAAACAGTCGAGGGATTAAGCAAAAAATAGTCTAATTTCCAGTTATTTCAAAAGTTTTTTTGACTTTACTACATCAAAACTTCGGAGCGATCTAATTCGTCATTTTTATCCATTTAAACTTCTAATTACACAGTTTAACTGTATGTTCAAATTTACATTTCGAAAAGAAAATAATATCGACGTTAATACGGAAGAACGACGTAAGCGCCACAGGTTAAATTTTTCAGGTGACTGATAATTCTTCTCTTTATAATTACTTCTAAATTTATATAACATTATCTATATGAATATTTTATAAAAAAAAATTTTACACACTCTTAAGCTAAAATTATTTGATTTGAATGTTTCGATCAAGATAAAATAATAAAAATGTCGTTTAAGTCATTTAATATACTGTCGTGTTCTGACAAACAACTCTTTAAGGTCCGTGCTCAAATTATCGGAGTTTGCAATATGAGACTCTCCCAGGAAGTGAGTTCAATAAAGATTTTAAAATTTCCACAAGTAAATAAAACAAAATTATGCAGGGCATTAACAAAAATTTACTTAGACGAATGTTGATACTAATTAATGTCTTGATTGAAAATAAAAACGAAATTTTTGTAATTAAATCAAATTCAACAATAGAATAAACCAGATATTGACGTGATCGATTCACAAGTTTACACATTTATTAATTCAAATTTATAACTATAACTTGTAAATAAATCGTACGTTGTAATTATTAAACAATCTGAAATAAAAATAATTATAATTATGCACATAATAAATTAAAATTGTTTGATTTAAATGTTTGCGCCGACCTGTAATTGAACGCGTAATTCACAGCTAAACGCAGCTATCGGTAGCAACAGTAGTTTGTGATGAACGTGCACTACACGAGCTAATTAGAATCATCATAATAAAGTTATTTGCAACAACGAACGAAATTAATCCAATAATTAATTAGTTGTAACAGTACTTTAAAATTGGTGCAAATGTGAAGTTAATTTGTTATAAACGAAGATTCCATGTTTGAAAAAGTGTGTCTCGTGTATAACCTCAAATTCTTCAAACTCATAATTTTCAAATTCCAGATAAATAATGTTGAAATAACGCAAAATAAAAGAATTCAAATTCTAATTACTGTATGATGACTTTAAATAATACCATTATGGGAGAATAAATCGTGATGAGATTTCATAAAATGAACGGCCATCATTCCAGTTTATCAGGTAAATTTTCCAAATTTTACATTCCATAAACCAATCTTCCACAAATTATAATTTTCATCATGTTGACACTTCACTAATATTACTTGCAATCATAATTCACAAATTATTTTCAAAATCGTTACGTTTTCAAAATTTATTGAGAAATTTTTATATTCTCCTCGAATTCACAACTTTATTCTTCTGCTTCTCAGTCAGCAATCCCTTTTCGCACAAACATCTTTTACTTCCTGTCCTTTCCAGGTTTTTGGAAATCGTGTCTCATGCCGATTAGTCACTACAGCCAGCCAAATTTAAAAAATCTTCCAAAAAATTAAATGTTAACAATTTAATTCAAATTTGAATCGCTTCCAACACCATCTAGTTCAATTAGCACAAATCACGAAATTACAGGTCTCCTCGTACGCACTCACTTTCGTTTTAAAAAAGGTAAGTAATGTAACAATACAAAAAAAATTTAATTAAATAAAACGTCGCCACACCTGGTTAATTTAACTTCTTTCAGGTTTCGGAACAATACTCCACCTGTAAAAATCTCGTTTTCAGTATACCAAACAATAGGTACAACAACTGAATACAATTCAACCGAAATTCGTTGAAGTAAATATTAAAATTACTCAAATTTAAGAAAACATCAAAGTTAACTTTTAATTGTGGAAATTTTCAAATTGGTAATTACCACGGGTCACTACATCACTTATGTGGCGTTTATGCTATTTTGAATTTTAATAGTATTTTAAGCAAGTAAACAAACTTTATTTATGCTTATTGTAACTGCAAGGCATGCAAGTGACAATTAGTGTTCATGGTTGTTTATTACTTACATTATTTGTGTCCAAAATCAACGACACTGCCACTTTAATAACACTTGTTATGGCGCGTGTGTCGCTTACGCCACAAGCAAACTGAAAAAGTTTATAAGTGGCGCTTACGCACATTTTAAACCAGAATATCTCAAACAATTATTATTTAATAGACATTTTAGTGGTACCATACAATCGGCTTCAAATGGCGTTTACGTCGATATGAATAACTCATTTTTGTAAATTTGTCGCTTACGTCGTTCTTCCTTATAAACGTCGATATAATGAAAACTTAGAATAAATAATGTAGTAGGAAAATCCAAATTAGTAATTGTTATTATATTCTACGAAATGAAATATTTTATGTAAACTATGTTTCTCCTTTACATCAATCGTCTAGTGTAGATTATAAAGATTCGGCCTTCGGCCTCACTTGATGGGATTGCAAACATAAGTAAACTTAAAAAATTGAAGCTTGTTGATGGGTCCATAGGTAACCAATTTGGGGGTCTTGACGGTAGAGTAACCGAATACTCATATTAAGGTCACCATGTTCACGTTTAAAATTTCAAACTCAGTTTTTTGGCTTAGGAAATATTTGGAAAAAATTTTATTTATAATTTCCAGCCTTATACCACCACTACTTGTTGCAATTATTATTTTGTGCCACCCCCAAAGGCCAAAACTACCAAAAAGATAATTTTCGATCAATTTTCTTTTATTCTCTGCTCAAATAATTTGAAAAACTATTTCAAATTTTTATTAAGTGTTTTTATAGTAAATTCTTTTCTATAATTTGCAACTTCCGGTAAAACAAACAAGGCTTATGCGTCATTTGCTTTAACAAGTCGTGTGCAAAAATTTGTCACTTATGCCGATTTGCAACGTGGTATAGTTTTGATTTAATTCTTTAGTGAAAATGCAATGCTAAGTGTTCAAGTTAAAAATTTTGTTATTTAAATCGTTAGGTGTTTGTGCGTGAGTGTTAATGAAAAAGACGTGGTGCACAACGTTAAAAACAAAGGATTTCAGGAATAAGGTAAAGCAAATTTTTGTTTTAAACTGTACTTTTTTTACTCCATTGTCCTGCAAAAAAATGGTAAAGATACTAGTTAATACATTTCTTTATTACAGGATCCACCACAAGAATTTTTACAGCAGAATAAAGGTTAGTGAAAATTATTAAAAATATTTTCTCAGCGAATTAGTGTACCAAGTTGAGTGGAAAATACGTTTTTCTCTAATGGCTTTTTATAATAATTTATAGTTTCTTAGTAAGAAAAGCGTCGTCTTATTGGATTCGGCACTAAGTAATTAAACTTTTTTTCATATACGATTTTAACAGCAAAAAAGGAATGATAAAACATCAGTTACGGTCTAAGATTAGGTTATTGATTTTATTGTTTTAATTGAGACAGTAAATAAAGACATAATTTTCATTTACTAATTCGAACTTTTATTAAATTTGTACTGACTTAATTATTTAAATTATGTACTTAACCTGAAAAACTTCTTTTCAAGTTTCTAAGTTTGTATTAATTATTCATCAGTAATTAAAAATCACATTAACTCAAATTACGGGGCAACGAATAAAAGAATTACTAAATTAACCAAACGCTGTCCTTTTTGTATTTTTTATTGCTGAAAGGTCCAGTAAATATTTTTTCTTATATTCCAAAAAATAATATTTACTATAGAAATAACTGGAAATCGAATTCAAAGAAAACCCGAAAAATTTATCTCTTTAGAAATAAAATTATTTATGAAATGCAGAACCTACATTATTTTATAAACCCTGTAAAAATTTTGTAATTCATTTCAAATCAAAAATTTCAATTTTTAAAATTTTATGGCTAAAATAAATTGTCACAAATGAGTCAATTTACTATACGAAGAAAACAATTTGATTATTCAAATAATGAAATAAATTACTAAACTTAAATGTGTGACAGCAAAAAGTAGGCCGAGATAAGAGTTGACAGCTGTAACACAAAGAAAAGGTAAAAAATGTAAGATAAAAACTTAAAAAGTTATAATTTACATAGAGTGCCGTAAAAAAACTGTAAGAAAATTTACTTGAAGTAATTATGATCCAAAAAGCTCACTTTTTGTAATTGTTTCAAGTGACATCGCTTACTTTTTGCAACTGGTTACATAAAGTAATTAAAGTAATAATCACTATTAAAATTGGTAGGTATATTTTAATAGTTATAGTTATACTTATAAAAGTATAACTTTTAGTATTATTTACACATAAATTGACTTGACTCATTATGCCTCGTTTCTAAACTAAAATAAGAACAAAAAACTGTGCTGAGGTGTTTAATTATTACGATTAAAATTTAAAATAAATAATTTTAATTAATGATTTCCAAACTCCTATAGAAACTATTGCTACGTTTACTAATTTTACGAACAATTTTCAAAGTGATAAAGGAACTATCAAACTACATATCTTGAATTCAATCTTAATATTACAAATTCCTTCAAATATCAGCAGAGCTGTGTTCTGAAAATTATGGAACCGCTAGTGAAAATGTTGAACCGTTACAAATTAGTTTTCTCTTTATCCAAATTCTCGAGCGATATACAATTAAAAGATAGGAAATTAACTTCAGGATTATATTTTAACATTTATTACGTTTATTTTGAACCATTTTTATTGTTATGTAACATATTATTATACCTTGGACCAGCAGAACGCTTCAATCGTTATCTATTCATCTTACCCAAAATTGATAAGTGTTTGTCATAAGACTTGTAAGTGTTTATTGGAGAGAATAACCTTAACCTTGATATTAAGAACCAGATAACAAGATTATGTACTTTAGTTTGAAAACTATATAAATGAAAATCTTAAACAATTTCACTTACTTATAACGCTCTGAAGATTATAACAAGTTCCACAAACAAAATTTACAATGCGCGCTGTAATTGTTATTTCAATCTGTTTGGTATTAGTGGCTTTAGCTCTTGGCAGCCAAGGTAAGAAAAACAAAATATTATATAAATGTAATCAGGTTTTTATATTATAACTTACTGAGGACCACTAAAAAGCGTGCAACGCATGTATTTTATATTATTCTAGTAGGGTGCTAACCTTGCTAAATTTGCAAAATAGTGCGACTAAAAATGAACAAATTATTTTATTACATTGTAAAATTAATTTTATAGATTGTCCAGGACAAAATGAAGAATATGCTACATGTGGCTCTGCTTGCCCTAAAACTTGTAGCCTTCCAAATGGTGATCCAGATTGTCTAACTGTTTGCATGAAGGGCTGTTTTTGCAAGCCTGGTTTCGTACTAAATCATAACAAGGAATGTGTTAAATTATCTGAATGTTAATTATATTATATAAATCTATAATTTTTATAAAATTATATTTTTAACTAATAAATGCTACAATAATAATAAAACTGTAAAAACAATACCTACATTTGGTTTGTAGAAAAAAAATTTTTGCCCCAAATATATTTTTGAAAGATGGTCATAATACAAACAATTAATTTTGTTAGTAGAGCAGTACTTAGAATATTTAAAATTAAATTTTTTTGATCTCTAAGACTTCGTCAAATATTTAGAAACCACAAAATTTTGTGAAACAATTTGTCATTCCTACGCAGTAAAAAGTAAGTGAGATGGCAGAAAAGCAAAAATAAATATTTTATAGACCATAAAATTTTGTACAAAAAAGTTTTTGGGATTATATAACTAAGATAATTAGTTTAGAAGTGGAAGCCATTCAAAGTTGCTTTCTCAAAACGCCAATTTAGAAATGTAGTTGTCCTTTTTGCCAATTAACCAATTTGCTTTAACGTGATAATGATAAAAAACATGTAAATATAAAATTAAAAATTTATGCATTATTAGAACAGTATTTTAAATAATTTTTGCAAATTTTTGAAAATATTTTCATCACAAATTTCATTTTTTATCATAGTAAAATTAGTGTCACCATCAGCACCACTCTTTTAGTTTCACTCTTTAATACGTTAATAATATTGATTTTTTCATAATGTAGTTTCACATAAAATTTTCTACAATTTTTGTCTTGTAATTTAATTGTAAATTTAACCATTCCGCTAGTAATCAAGCTATAAATAACCTACCCAATATAAATGTTTTATTCAAGCGAACATAAAGTAACATTTTTGCTTCTAATTAGCAAAGTGTAATTTTTTTCCTCTTTTGTTTTAAGTATTAAAAGACTTATAACATTTTTTATAGTATGAAAAATTATTTAATCCATCGCCAAAAAGATTTGGTCTTTGAAACCAATTCAAATTAAACAAAAAGCTAAATAAATAAAAAATCTCCACTTTTTACATCCTGCAAGGGGAAGAAAATCTTGTCTGAGATACCGCCACAATCCTAGTGCATTTTACTATCTAAAACCCCTCATACAGCTCGTTTAGCTACAAGAAAACCACCGTTGGAAATTACTTTCATAGCTAAGGCCGCGTTCACAATGACTTTGAGGTCTTATCTTGCTTCGGTATAAGGTGGCACGCGCCAATCAAAGCGATGTATTTTTTTCTATCCTTTGCTATGTCATCGCTTTGATTGGCGCGCGCCACCTTCTACTGAAACAAGACAAGACCTCAAAGTCATTGTGAACGCGGCTTTAAAAGGCGTTTGTCCAATTTCGGGAGTCGACTAAAATTTAGTCGCTCCAGGAACCATTTCTGGCACCAAAATGTTAAAAAATTTTCTTTAAAAATATGTTGTTATGGGACTAGACGTTGTAATTGCCTATTTATTGTTCCTATCTTTGGTCATACAAACTACAGTGGAACTCTTTCTTGTGAACGGCTTGGCAACACCACTAAAACCTGCTCGTTCTATTCACACATTTACAGTTACTTACTTAGTGGTCACCCAACATCGGGTGCAAGTAACCAATTTTGTTGTTTTGCAAAAGTTTAAAATTTATGAAAAATTTTAATTACTTCCCCTCCTCGCAGATCTAGGTAGAACATAGCTATTGTCATCTTTCCTGGTGTAAATCTAAGGGATGTGATGGACAACAGTTTTGCATCTTCTGCTATATTTGCTATTTCACCCTTAATCATCTCTACCTTCCTAAAGAAATCTATACCTTATAACTCGGATGGTTATCTTTGTGAGTTGTCTCATTTGGAGTACTTTAGGACTGATTCTTAGCTTCTCCAGTACGAGTTTGTGACTTTCAATACTTTTTGACATCTCAATTTAGCATTATCGTTTTTGCCAATGGTCTGTTTGACGACCCTTAGAGCCTCAATACATGGTAAATTTTAGCACGTCTTAACTACCTCTGCCGGGGTCCTCTTTTTCTCTCTTATAACATTATTTTCTTTCGGTGGACCTTTTAACCGTAGTATTTAAAGTCGCTTTACCTCTCATTACGACCAGTTCAAAGGGAACTTCCTCTTCTGTGCGGCACCTAAAGTTATCTTTTACTATTTTGTCATAGTGTACGGTGCTTTTTTTTAGTTCCTTCTCCTTTCATAAGATTTCCTAAGGCGTAGATTCTCCTCACTGCAATTGTGCAGAGTCAGACTGCCTTTTTTTTTGTAGTTGCTGACCTAACAAAAAATCTGTTTTGGCCAATAGTCTAGCCTTACATTGAAGCCGTAGGGTTTTAAACGTTATCCCGCATCGAATGAAAGTCTTCAACGGAGCACTAAAATGTCCAAACTTTTTCCCTTAACGACCTATGTTCAGATTCCAGTACTGTAATTTCCAAAAAGTAGACCTACAAATTTGTGTGAACAGGGAGGTGTAAAAGTGGATATTTTCTTAATTATTTTTTTGAAAATCCAAACCAGTATTTTGGTACATATATAATATTTTGTGCTCAAAGATTGGTATATCCAAATTTTATATCTGGCTTTCTGACTATAAAATTAACGGAGGTTTTCGAGAGAAAGGGAGGATATTTTAAATATCTTAAGCCATTTTCGTGATATCTAAGATTGTGTTTTTTCTACCTAAAGTACTTTTTAAGTGGAAAAAACACAATCTTAGGTCTTATTCTTATCTTAAATCTTATACTGTTATAAAACAGTAAAATATTATAGGTACAATATCTAAATTTTAAAATATTAAATTATTTACTCGTTGATATTAAATAATATTAAAACTTTATTATATCGAGTTATTAAAAATTATTTATTTTATAATCTTATTCTGCTGACGGATGAAATAATCATCTGAAAGCTAAATAATTTAATTGATTTTTAATTTTTAATAACTCGATATATTAAAGTTTTAATATTATCTAAATTTTATATTATCTGTGTGATTATTTTGTAAATTATTATTGTACCTTACTTTTGGTTTTCCTCTCCAAAATTCAATTTCAAATTTCATAGCTATACAAAATACATGGAATTTAATGAAAAATCTAAAATTAATAAGTCACAAAATTTTGCGATTTTTACTTAAATGTATCTCAAAAACGACTTGAAATACCAAAAAGTAATTAAAAGCGCAAAAAACCTGTTGAAAACTCTATAAAAAGATCAGAACCAATTTTTAACATTGCAAGATATCAGAATTATTTTTCCATTTTTAGAGAAGGGAGGAGGAAAATTATTAAATGTAAAAAAGAAAGGCTTAAAACACGAAAGTTTAAGAACCGCTGTGTTTAGCTCAAATTTAAAGTTTTGAGTCAATATAATAGCAAAGGCACTAAAAAGTTATTAATTAAAATTTTCAATCCAAGAGTACAGAGATAAACAAATCAAACAAATTATTTAAATCAAAAATTAAAAAAAAGTATCAGAATTTTTTTTTGGATATTTCAATTATTTAAAAATGAATAGTTTTGAGATCAAAACAATATTTAATTTTAGGTTTCGTTAAAAAGCTTTTCAAATTTGACAATCCGAAGGTTTTATTTGGTCTGCCTTTTCTTTGACTAGGGGCCGGATATGTTATAAAGACAGATATCTAAACTCAAAAAAATAGTATTTTTCTTAAATTAATGTAACTCCAGCATTTTTTTCTTTCGGAAAATTTTTGAAAAAATAAAATTTACCTTAAGTTATTTAAAACTTTCTGTTTATACGTGGGTTGCTGGAAAAGTTTCCGGAATCTAATAGTTTCAGTGGCGTCACCTTTTTTTAATAGGCATATTCGTAAAATTTGACTTTTTTCACTTATATTTCAGTTGACGATGCGTACTTAAGTAAACCAGTTTAGTTTACACAGCATTTTAAAGAAAAAAATTGTAAGAGAAAATGGAATTTTTGTGTAAAAATTTTGGTATCATGATTTGTTACTACTGTAGATGTGGTCTAAAGCCAAAACAATCCATCGAACGGCTTGTTTTGGCTTTTGGATATGAAACACCATCCAAGACTACTGTTTATACCTGGTTTTCCGAATTCCAACTTAGACGCACCACTCTCAGTGATGAATTTCGTGCAGGTCATTCAGCAACTTGTTGTTGCCACTAATGTTGATGCTGTACGTGAAATAATTGAGCGAGATCGGAATGTGACATATCGAGAGATTCAAGCATGCTGGGGCATTGACATGAAAACAGTACACACGATTTTTCATGATCATTTACAAGTACGGAAGCTCTGCAGTCGTTGGATCCCACACAATTTGAGAGCAGCTCAAAAGCAATGTCGTGTCAAATGGCGTCGAGAAATGCTCAAGAAATTCAACCGAGGTCTTTCAAATTTGGTCTACAATATCGTTACTGGTGATAAAACTTGGATTTATTTATATGAACCCTAAAATAAGCAACAGTCCAGTGTTTGGGTATTTTAAACTGAGCCTAAACTAACAAAAGTTGTGCGTTCACGTAGTCCTGCAAAGCAAATGATCGCTTGTTTCTTTAGTATTACTGGACATGTGGCAACCATAGTTTTAGAAAATCGAAAAACCGTAAACGCTAATTGGTATATATTACAATTTGTTTGCCGAAAAAATAAGAAAAAACAATAAAAATCGGCGAATTATTCTGCATCATGACAATGCAAGCTCTCACACAGCGCGTCAACGGTTGACTTCTTATCCAATAAAAATGTTGATTTAATGACCCTTTGCTCGAATTGACCTGATTTGTCACCTAATGATTTCTTTTTGTTCCAAAGATTGGTTTCGACGTATGCAAAATTGAATTAATCTCAAAGGCGAATACTTTTAAAAGCATTAAAATTGTTTACCAAATTTTATATGTGTTTTATCACATAGTTTCCGGAAACTTTTCCAGCAACCTACGTATTTAACGCCTTAAAGGTTAAACCAGCCAGCTGTAAAATGAGCGCTTTCAGTGCTAATTTGTTTACTGTTTTTGATTAAAAATTACATCTTTGGTTCATTTGGTATTGTTTTATTCGCCTTTCGACCGTTATCAGAAATGTTATCAAATTAACTAGAAACGAGTTAATGAGTTGTCAATGAGTTAAGTTAAGAATTTCGAAATTTTTTGATGGTTTTTCATTTTCATGTCGTCGGTTGCCTCGACTATCAAGAATGAAACAGTAAGTTGAGCTCAAACCGCAGCTATAATTAAAATAATTTCTCAATGTTGAAAATCAGGATGATACAGTTTAAAAATGAGTATGACAGGAGTAGCTTTAATTTATTACGTCACTTCTTACAAAAAGCTATATAAAAATTTCAGTGTATTTAAAATTGCATTGACCATCTTAAGGATAAGGCCAGAGAAAGATCTGCCGTAATTCCCAACAGTACCATCAGGCATTCCAAGATTGCCAAATGTAATGAACCAAACTAGCAGGCTACAACTGTAGAAATAGAAGATTGGAGTGGTAAATTAATCTTAGCAGCAGTTCGTTGTCCTTCAAATCAACCCAACAAAAAAGAACAACTTAAATCTTTAATACAAAACCACCACTTATAACACGAGATGATATAAAACTGATGAGACAAACATAAGAAAAACAGAAGAAGAATTTCAATGGAAATCACTCGTTAGGATGAAAAGTCTATCCATAACGATCTGGATGCTTCTTACCAAATGGATGCAGATATTAATATCAAAACGCAATTATTTTTGCATTGTTATTGAAGCATGAACATAATAATGAGAACGAATTATTAAGAAATATTTTTATTAAATTTTAATTACCGTAAAGACGTCGTCGCAAGTTCCCGTTTGTTCAAATTTTAATTTACCCTTATTTTAGTTTTATTTTCAAAAAACAAACTTTGAGAAGACAAAATAATAAGAAGTGTATTGTTATAAATTGTTTTATTTTCTTTTGTAAAATATGAAACTTTCGTTAACACGATTAAAGTTACAAGACTACAAGAGTAAAGGTAATTGTTTATATTTTTGAAAATAAATATTTTAACAAAATAAGTTTTGAATGTAGTAGTACTACATATAGAAAACCAAATCAAATAAGTTTTGAATATATTCTTCTTGACATTTCTTTTACCGTTATATATTGATGTTTTTTTCATTTTTTTTCTTTATATCTAGCTTTCACAAAACGTAAAATATACAAAAATTCACTTTGAAGGTGATAACAAGAATAGAAAGGAAACACTTCAAAAATTATTACACTTCGTATTTGGAATATTTTCATGATAATTACATGAAACGGAATTTGAATGTCACGGAAAGTTGCATGTCATAACTTTTTATATCTTTGTTTGTTTTCGAAAAAAGACGTTTTAATAAAAGAACCAACGGATAACTATAATTTTGCAAACCCTTATTTTACAGATGAATGTAACGAAAATTGATTTTTGTGCCTTTTGTCGATCCCTTGCGTATAATACGTTGTTATTGTTGCAATAATAATAAGATATTATCTATATGTTTAGAAACAACGATCGCATTTGCTCTGTATTTACCAGTTACTGCGTCGCCTGCAGCCACCGCGACGCCACCAACAGAGCTACAGGTTATCTTGCTCAGTGCTCCACGGGTGCCAGAATGTGACGTCACGCAGTGAAGTTTAAATGAACATACTGAATATCCTTTCTAGTGTTGAGTGCTTTACATCGAGTGACTATAAATAATTATTTCAGCTAAAACAACAATTTCCGTTATTGCATTTTCATGTTTTAAGGTAATCAATATTTTCAATTAAGAGTATAAAAAAAATGTAATTATTTCTTGTACAAAGTTAAAAGTGGTTTTGAAACTTTAAAACAACATATTTGATGACCTAAAACCAAACTCCAATTTATAACGAAAACTAATTAAAAATTTGTGTCACAAAACTTTCCCTTTCTTTGTATCATTTGTGTCACATCAAAAGTTCTCAAAATTCAAACTGGACCCGTTTGTTATTTTAGTTCTTTTCACATTAACTTTCAGCAGTTGAAAGTTTTTTAGTGTAAAATTTAATATCATTTTTAAAACAGTAGCGTGTAAAATTAATGTAAAAAGTTGTCGAATTTTAAAATTGGTGATTTACTTTTAATGGACTGAAAATAAAATTCGTTTTATTATGGTCACAGTGATTGATTTTATAAAGACCGTAAATATAAACCCATCAAAAATACAAACGATAAAACTTTGTAATTTTCCAAATTACAGTTTCAGGTTATGAATAATGAAAATAGCCACTTAATTTCAGTGCTTAAAATTTTTTTGTTTTAACAATTTTTAAGTTTAATTTTGCGAATTTTGGGTATTTTACAAGGGGTACGCGGGGTCGTAGTAAACTAACGACTTTTAATGCGTTAAAGGATGATTTCATGATCACAATTTTTGTATTGACCTTGACCGCACGACCTTCGAGTTTTGAAAAAAATTGGCGTTTTTATAAGAATGTAGACTATGTAAAAGTCAATATCAATAATATCGAAGTCCGATCTTACACTATGTGAGTTACAAGTGTTTTTCTTACCTGTTGATGTCACCACTTTTGGTATCCTTCGGAAAATGAAATTAATCAACTTAAAATAATTTTTTTATTAGAAAAAGTTTGTGGAGTTATTTTGTTACAATGTGCCTAACTAATAATATGAAAAAAGACTACAAAAACATTTATTAGGTCGTTTGTTTCTAATTGAATTTCATCTATTTTCAATAAAAAGGAATTGGAGAAAATGTTAATAAAATTGGATTACTACTAATAAAATATCCGTTCAAAATACAATAAATAGTTAAGAACGTATTCAAAATCAATGTCACTTCAAAAATTGACAATGGAACATTTTTTAAATTCAAACGTCCTAATAAATTGCAGCAGTTATTGTTTCTACAAGCTTTCGCTGTTAGATTTTGAGATGACTGAAAAATTGGTGAAATTTATATTATTTGTCATGTAGTATTGATCACTGTCACGGGTAAAATAAGTTATAAATTTTGTCACAATTGATATTATTTTTGGATGCGGTCTGTACTACGTCCTAATTGTGGTTTGTACTACCGCATTGCAAAAACCCATGTCCAAATTTGTGTTATCTATTGTAGATAACAATTACCACTTTCTTGACAATATCTTAAATATTTAGATTCAAATTTCGCTTCTTCAGAACTTAAAATTTGAAAAATTTTATTTCAACTATTTTTGAAGTTAAAATTAGGTCCTTGAATATTTTCTTTAAAAAATGTAGTTGAAGTTTTTTTCGTAGCAGTTTTTGAGTTTGAAAAACTTTGTCACGTACGCAAACAAGCACGCCAAGACAACTTTTTCAGGGCGAAAACCTAACATTTAAAATAAAAAAATGCGCTCTACAGAAATTTCCAATTTCGTATAGATTTGCATTTAATCCGTATCGTTTTGTTTATCGTAAGACGCAAACACAAATAAAACTGTAAATTCGTTAAATCAAAATCCTTTTCTGGAATTACATACTAAAAGATTTCTATTAAAAGGTTATTTTCTAATTTTATCCTATTTGTGAGGGTCATGGTTATTCGGCTCTCTGCCTTACAAAAGCTTTAATACCGGGGTTAGATGGTGCACTTTTTAGATTAACTACTTAATCTCGTTATTAAATATGTTTTAAAGTTGAATTGGCTTTTAAACTATAGGTAGATATTTTATGTAAAAATTTGCCCCAATCTTTAGGTTGGAACAAGGTCCAGAGCTCATACATTTCAACTCTGAGAATCACTTCCTAATATTTTATAAATGGGCGCCATTTAATGAGAAAAAAAGCCTCAATGTGACTGAACTAGTAAAAACGCATTGACGAAAAAAAGGTTACGATATTGCACAACTGGAACAGCTGATCAAAAATTTAGGACCTCAAAAACTGAAAATACGTGGTAATCTACTCGTACAAATTCTTCTTCTTCTTCATCAGCTCTTATTCGTCCACTTCTGGACGTTAGGCCACCCGTTTTAGACTCACCCCAAAGTCACCAAAAACTAAAACTACAGAGCATGCAAATCCGTTAAAAAAAAAACGTTAAAAATTTTTGTTAAAATATTTTTCCTTCTTGGGAAGGAAAAACTCTACGAATATGTGATTATAAAGTTAAAAATTTGGGGAGAAAGATAGTAAAAAATGCAATTATTTGTTCATGATTTTTTATTTTTATTTCATTCTTTTTTCAACTTCAATTTGATATGCTATAAAAAAATTAAAATTTTCTAGAAGAATTGCAGCCTCGGGAGCCGTATGTAAAAAGTAATAAAATGGGGGGTCTGGTAGTACGGAGTACTCTCCAGGGTATTATAATTTGAGATGTCTAAATGTGAGAGTTCTCAGGCAAGAAAAATATTTTTTTGGAAAAACCATCCAATTAATTATATGTACTACCTATTTTGTTTTACATTTATTTTATATTCTAGAATGGAATAATAAGTCTCTAGCTACGTTCCTGCGATCTTCTAAAATTACAAAACTTGGGTAGCTATTTATGAACAATTCCGTTTTTAGTTCAAGGCACTACATTTGATTTTCAACTCTTAAATTTTATCCTTATGGTAGTTTTAAGCAAAAATCCTTGTTGGAGAGATTTCTACTTTGGAAGAAAAGCGCTCATAAAATTTTAAGGGCTTTTAAGGGGTTATTCATTCTAATTTCTACCCTCAAATTTTTGTTATTAATCTTTAACCCTTTCGGGACTTTGTAGAGTAAATGCGAAGCTTAGGAAAACTAATATTTTTGAAAAATTTCTCCCCCCACTTAAAAATTAAATTTGTGGGCAAAAAAATATCGAATCTTATTTTTTCTTAATGCATGCATAATTTCTTGATTTTATTGACGCTATTATGAAAATGAGCGATAAGAAGCAAAAAATTGAGGCCTATAAAATTATAATGCTCGGGGCAGCTGCTCCTTCTGCTCTAAACTCACTGATATCTAACCGCAATAGCAAACTAAAAAATCATAAAAGATTTATTTAATCATTTTATATTAAATTTTAGAATTAGTTTACCTGAAATGTTGAATTTATTATAAAATATTTGTTTAACTTGGAAATTTTTTTTTCCAAAGTCCTTAAAAGTTAAAATTAGTTTTTTGTTAAAATTGTTAACATTTCGGTGTTTCAAGATAAAGAAAACAATTTCTGCAAATGATATTGGCATAAAATTTCTTCACAGATATTTAAAGTTTTATAAAATTTATAATGAGTTTAATAAAAAAATTCAGATTTTTACATAATCGCGAATTTTATTAGACCTGCCAATAATTTTGATTTACATTATAAAAGACTAATTTCCAACGAATCCAAAAATAATAAATTACGGCATTGTTATAAGTTAGCCGCTTTGAAAAATTCAATTGGACTGCAAAATTTACCATTATTGTGAATAATTTTAAAATAAAACTTTTGAATAACGACATCAAAAACGTTATCCTGGTCATAACATTCAACAGGATTTTACATATTTAAATTTTATTACAGTTTATTGATTGATAATAAAATTAAAAGTAAATTGTTCATTTTCATTTGATTAAGTTTTTATTTTTATGAAAACAGAAGCTCTAATTAGCGAAATTTTATTCTAACTCGAGGCAGAAAATTATTTGTTTCTCTGCGTTGCGCAGCACTGAAATGAAATAAGTTAATATCGCAAGTTGGAATTATATCACCAAATCTTAAAGTTACACGCAAGATATTTATTTCAACTTGTAACTTTATCGCCAAATCAGAACTATAGACACGTTTTTATGAAAGTGACCGATGTGTTAGAAAATTTGGACGTCAAAGATAAAAGCATTTGAAAAAGTAGCCGTTGTCGAGCAAAACCAACAGTTTCTGGTGGACACGATTACGTTTCAGTTTGCTGAAAAAAAAACTAAAACATTTCATGACGAGTATACAAATTCACCGGCAAATGTAAAATCTTTTCAAGTAGGTCAAACTAAATAAAATTTAATATTAAACAATAAAATTATACTTAATTTGGAAGAGCTTTTTTGGGTTTTCTGAAAACTAATTTAGGATTCTTAAAAATAATATCGTTCCTAATTTTTAGATAATCATCAAACATTTTAAGCAAGTTCAGCATATTTACATTGCGAATAGTAGGTACTAGTGGTTGGTTCATCGAGGTATGTAAATTGAGTAAAATTATGACGTTTGTTTTAGAAAATTAATTATAATTTTTTGAAGCACGCTCTCTGTAAGGAATGAACGTTTGCTGTGGTCGCTTCTCCGCAATATTCAAACATTCAAAGCACGTTTATAAACACGAGACCAAATTTGAGTAAACAAACACTTCGATAATTAAGTACATACATTTCTCAGCTACATAATTTCTACGTTACATCAAATTTAATTTAGTTTTTGTGTTTAATTTAATGAAAAACTGGAGAGGCAGGGTCAGTACCTTGAGAATTTCAGGCGCTTTTACATCTATCTATTTTATGAGAACGGCAGCTGTTAAACCTACCTGAGGAGATGATCAATATCAGCTAACTCTTGATTGAGGTATGTGATGAAGACATTGAATGGTAGAAATCACAGAATTTTTGAGATTCAAGTTGGTAATAAAGTTAAGTTGTCTGCCAAGCAAAAAAAAAGTAAATTATAGTAGTCTAGAAAACTCAAATCAATGCCCAGGTTATTTGCCCCGACAAAAAATAAATTAATAAATTATTTATATTTCTATTAGGATTTTATCATTGAAATGGAACTAAATCAAGAGTCAATGAAACCTGAGCTGTAACCGACAGAAAACTCATTTTCAAATAAAATAAATAAAAGTTACATGAAATTCGAACCTGGATAATGTGCAAAAAATTGGAAGAAACGGTGAAACCGCGACTTTGCATCCCAAATGTTGCGATAGTAAGAAATATAATCAATTTGTATAAGAATAATTTTGTAATAAATTAAATTTTCTACAGAAAAGTCCTTTACGGCATTTTTTTGATGTGGAAACTATTCGAAGTTGAAACTTGTAAAAATAATTTTTAATTGCTTATTTTGGTAGAGTTTTTATTGTAAAATTCAATATCTGTCCTTTTACCTTACACAAAAGCTTCGAAAAAATTCATGGGAAACAAAAACATCAAGTCTGAATTTCTCGATGATTACCTACCGTACAAGAAAATTTTAAAAGAATATTGTAACCAATTTTGTTTTCTAAAAACAGTTTTTTTGAAATTTTGCTGATAACGACGTCGAATCAATAACGTTGCTTATTATTGTTCATAAAAATTGATAACAGTTTATTTTTATTTTAAATATTATATAAATTTTGATATGATAGTACAACAATAAAAATGATTTTTATAATTTTCAACTAACTGTCAAAGTTAGAAATATTCTGTAAAAAAGTTTTTATGTAGAAAATTTAATTGTCCAAAAACTTAATTTTTGTAGATTTCAGTTTGAATGTAAAGTGGCATAGTCAGTTTATTGCCTTTAATTTTATAAAACTTGGTAATTTAATTTTAAAATATCTTGTATTGAATAGTTTAGGTGTCATCGATTCCCGATTTAGTTCAGTTTTAATCTGATTTGACTGGCCTACATACAATTATTACTTCAAAATGATTATTACTGTTTAGTCGAGACATTAAAAATTCATCAAAAACTTTTATTATTTCTACTCTGTATGGCAGTCTAACTTTGATTAAAAGTTATAATCAGCTTAATTATCATTTTCTGAACTTTTAAATTAAAATTTTGTGTTATAATAAAATATAAACTTTACGTAGCTACATGGATGCATGTATTTCGATGAAACAAAAATTATGGAAAGCATTTCAACAAAAACGTAAGTTTTTGTAATATTTAATGTAGTAGATTTTAAGAAAGTGGATATTCGGAAGAGAAATTTTATCCGAAACTTATTTAAAAGTTTCAACAATACTTCACTCACTCCAAATGTTGCAATTTATTCTAAACATAATTTTGTTCATAAAAAAAACCATTATTATTTGGATACTGCAAAATAAGACAAGTTCTTAGTTTTAAATTTATACAGATTAATTAATTGAAGATTAACGAGTCAAACAAACTCAGGAAATTGCACGATTTTAAAACTTAGCTTCCAGACGAGCTTAAAATGGATCAAAAGTATTAAATTCTGCAAATTAAAATACCCAGTTTGTTCTTGTTTTATTCAGTTTTGTAATTTTATAATTTCTGACATTCGTCGTTAGTTGCAAATTTTATAACAAATTGCGGTTGTTAAGTTTTTCTGTGGAAAATGTCGCCAGGATTAAAGTTGAAAAATTCTTATTGGTGGACGGTGTAAGTGATAGTTATTATGGTTATCAGTTTGTCAGGTCAGTTTGACCAACTGGGCCATATGATCATATTTCCGACCAAAACAACTTCTAACTCTTTAGTTTTAAACTTCGTATTTGTCATTAAAAATTTTTTATTTTATTTCTGGTGTCATCATCCAATCATCAAAATATTATGAATATGTATAAAGAGATCATAAAAAGTGTATACAGGATATTTTTGTGTTACTGACGTTCATAAAATTTTTATTTGCTATGACTCAGTTATTTTGGAAAATTCCGCTTAGGGGTAATTAAAACGTATGATTTCGAGAGTAATTTTTTAAATTAAACTGAAATTTTCAAAATGAAGCACAAAATTAGGATGTAAAATCTAAAGAAGTGTACCAAATGTTTGCATTTTGTTGTTAGTTTTACCTTAAATTGATCTCATCGGCATGCCTCATGCCGGTCCTGCATAAAGCAGTCTTACTACGGTAGCGATTGTAAGTGGTCACGTTATATGACGTTAACCATTATCATCAAGGGCTAGTCTACCGTAGTAACACAATTAAACAGCCGCCCTCTCCAAGTTGCGGTCCATTCTAGATCTTTGTATTGGCAACCCTTTTATTAAGGGTTATGTTAAGAGAGACAGTTTATATTTCAGAGAGTCAAATGGTAAAGAATCACTTAATATAGTGACTTTGAAGTTAGCTATTGACGATGTATACAATAAAAAAATACTTTTTGTATATTTCTGGAATTAATTTTTTTAATTTTTCATATTTCTGTCAATTTTTAATATAAAAACTCAATTTTTGTAGTGTGGATTACTTACACCTAAAAGTCTAAATCTGTGAGTACATATTGTGGTGTTCTAAGGCTAGAAAAGAAGGTGGTTTGATTTTCTTAAGATTAAGGGTTAATAAAAAAAACATCGAAAAGCAGGAAAACCAATAAAATTTTGATATTTAAATTCAGAATGGGCTTTTGCCTGGAATAAAAAGAACAAAGATTAATCTAAATCAAAGAAAATGTGAATTTCTTACATTACACACAAAAATTACACTGACTCATTTTGAAAATTCACGTTTTTTGAAATTACAGTGGGACCCGCTTAATGTGATCGCGGTTAATGTTATCATTCGGATATTGTTATTACTTTTGCCAAGAACGGAACGGACATATATTATTATACACAAAAAACATCGCTTATAGTTATCATAATTCGGTTAATGTTATCATATTATTCTTAAGATTATTTTCTCCCACGAGCAAAAGAGTTGATTATCAGTTACAAGCATTTTTTTATATTGTGCATACCACCCACATAATATAAAGTCAGGTGTTAGCAAGAAAATCAACGTCACACATGTGATATCACATTACATATTTATGTTTATTATCAATTCCGTCGTTTAAATACATAAATGGACGATAATTTGCTGTTAATGTGTGTTTTCCTAGATTCAGTCCTACTTGAAAACTTCACAATGAGTGACTATTATTAATTAATTTTTGTAGATGTACTACATACTAATAAATAACCAATAAAAATTTTTTCCTTATATTGTTATCAATCGGTTATTGTTATCAAAAACCTCAAGTCCCAATGTGATCACGTTAAGCGGGCCCCACTGTATTAAACGTGTGATATAAAAATTTTGTGACCAGAGCGCGCATGACCAAAATGATACAAGATAACAAAAATTTAATTTTAAAAACGTTTAACAAAAATTAAGGCTTTTTGATCGACGACTGTTCTAAGAGCCAGAGTAAGGCCAAAGAATTAAAATTAAACTAAGATTAAAGGTTTAATTCGTAAAAATTGAATTATTTCTATTAGTTTCTCGACGAATTAACCCAAGAACATTAAATTTAAAACAGTCGCAAAAAGTAGTTAAAAAGTGAATCAAATTTCAGGGATAAAAACAATTAAATTCAGAAATATTTTAGAAACCGCTGAGCACGTAATTTTTTGTTATAATTTTTGAAAGCAAAAAGTAAAATTTACTTTTACTTACCTATTGATTTGAAGGTCTATCGAGTCTGTAGCGGAATTAAAAATTTGGTTGTAGGTTTGTATTTGGGACGCTAAAATGCAAATTTTACGATTAAAACCTTGATGAATTCTGAATAAGCAAATATTAAATAAGAGAATTAACTATGACGGAAGGCCTTAAATCTACCAGTTTTTTCAAAAATTGATTTTAAAAACTTCATTTTTTTTATAGCAATTTTCAAGTTTAGTCGCTCGGGATTGGTGAATCAATGCATTCTATTGTCAGTCCGTGTATAATGAACTAGTCTTAGCTTTGCGCAGAGCGGCGATAACCGGTGCGACACTTGCATTGGGGTGCTTCAACAGTGCACTTCGAGCAAAAATCATGGTTTTTAATAGTAAATGTGCAGGAAAAAAAACTTCTCGCTGCGCTCGAGCGCAGCGAGAAGTGCTTTAAGTCAATTTTTCCTTGCACAACCACCGTTCTTTTAGAATCCACGCTAACGAGTTTCACCCTTCGAAGATCCTCTTTTTTCCTTAATCCACGGGTCTAGGGGTATTTTTATAATGAGGGTAGTTTGATGAAAATTATGTATAGGAACACACGTACCGACAACTGAATGCCTTGATTCACCAATCACGAGCGATTTACCTTCAAATTTGCAGTGAAGATTGAGCTTTTTTAAAATCGATTTTTGAAAAAACAGGTGCATTTAAGGCATTCTGTCATAGTTAATTTTCTTATTTAAAATATACTCTTTCAGAATACATCGAGGTTTTAATCGTAAAATTTGTATTTTAGCGTCCCAAATACAAACCTTTCTCCCTTTTTTTAATTATTCATTATAAAGTAGCGTCTTCGTCCGTCTAATTACACCTTTACATACAATTAAAATTATTGTTTTTTAAAAGTTTTACCTATTAGTTTTTCTTGAAAGTTTCGTCACAATATTAATTAGTATTTTGAACCACGACTTCTGGAAAGAATTTTTTAGGGTTTACCGTAGTTGTAAGTTGGCCAGATTAAATTTTAGCAAGGTTTTACAGGTATCGCAATATGTGTTGGGTAACTTCTTGGGCACTACGACAAAAACAAATTAAATTCAACCATTTAAAAATCACAATTGTTTTTCACAATTTTATTAAAAAATCAGTTGTAAAAATATTGAAAATTATGGCTTTTCTGTTTATGCAGCATAAATAACACTGTCTTTTTATGTACAAAAATATTTTTATATGTTTTTATTTGACCAAAGCAAATAGATTCTCCAATTTATCGGTGAGTAAGGACGAAATGACGGAAAAAAGAATTGATACGAATGGTTAACTGAAGGAGTTTATAGAAAATGGTAATTATTTTTTTGTTATAATAAGCTTGATTCGTCGAGTCCTGGCTAACCATTACTAACTTCTTTGCTTTATTCGATTTTTAATTAATTCGTAATTAGCTTGTAAACTGCTTTAAGAATTTTCCAAAGCTAATTAGAGATCTGAAGTGCTGCTTGAAAGACAAAGTTAACTGTAACTGATCTGACTGTAAAGATCTACTTTAGGTAGATATTGTGGTCAAGTAGTTACTACAGAAGGATTTACCATCCTCACACAGAAATTTTACCTTGATAATGGGACTCACTAGAGGACTCAAAACTTCTTAATTGACTTTTAAATTTTAACAACCACTAATTTTTTATCTTAGATTACTTTTATAAAATTTAAATCACTTACGAACGGTTGCATTTCATTAACCATAATAAAATTAAAACTAACCAATTTTTTGAAAAAGCGATAACAAAAATAATCAGTGATTTTTTGTCCGTTTTCTTGTCTACCAGGGACGTTATGGTGAGTTGAGCTCAAACCTTGGCTAAAAAGACAAAAAAAAATAAGACGAAAAGCATGAAGAATCACATCACGTCAATTTTAAAAAATAAATATTTCATCATTTTTGTTGATATGTAAATGTAGCAACTGTGGCTGACAAGGTCAACTGAATCAATCTCACTTGTGTATAGCTAAAAAGCTACATCGCGTGATGACTTAACCACGTATCAACGAGAAGTGCAAAATTGCCATCTATTTTAATGTGCATGGTTGATAAAAACCAAAAGTTATAGTTGCAGCTAGAAAAATTATTGTAATGCTTCAGAATGAGATCAAGAATTGTAACTCATCGTTACAAAAATCCAGAAGGATAGAAATTAACTTCATGGCACTCTAAGTATTGGGTTCCTATTTGGATTAAGCTACTTATTATTTCAAAAGTCTGCAGTAAGTAAGTTTAAATGCAAAATGTGCAAGCAAAAATAAAAGCAGGATCTATGTAGTTGCAACTGTGCCAAAATGTAGTCATGCATTAATATTTCCATGTAGCTAATGTAGTTTTTTTTAGGGAAAACTGTTATTTATATTTATGTTATGTAGATTTATGTTTATAGTTTGGTAGTTATTTATATGTTGAAAACTTAACTATCTTTAACGGTTAACGTTATAGAGAAAAATGTACGAGGAGCTAGCTCTACAATAAATTATTGATGTTGCTCTTTCGTTAGAGTAAAGGTTACCTAATAGGTTGTTTGCGACTAGTTTTTGCCGTCAATGTTCACCATGTGAGTCGTTTAGGGAGGTGAATCCTACTCAGAATTCCAATGTAGGGTTTATAGTCCTCTCCAGGAGAGATGGGCGTTACGTCACAATTATGCCACCGACAACCGTTTATTTAAATAGATTTTCGTAGTTCCAAATATGACAAAAATAAACAGATTTTAAAATGATTGCAAAAATTTATAAATTAGATTCTCGCCTGACTTCAATTTTTCAGA
Source organism: Rhagonycha fulva (assembly GCA_905340355.1). NCBI lineage: Eukaryota > Metazoa > Arthropoda > Insecta > Coleoptera > Cantharidae > Rhagonycha > Rhagonycha fulva. The sequence continues at coordinate 47,928,544 of HG996556.1, forward strand.
ATTAACGAACTGTAAATTTAATAATAAAAATAATAACGTAAATATTTTGTAACAAATTTTTCGCACGTAAAAAAAAAGAAATTGTAAATTCAATTTCAATGCTTTTAAGTGTATCCTTCATTATTCAAAGTTGTAAAAAACGCCATTGTGCAACCTGGGTATAATTTTTAATTGACGTTTGAATATCAAAACTTTTTAAAATTTAAAAAAACAAGTTTAATTTTCAGCGATACCAATAGATAAAAATTTTAGCTTTTCTCATCTATTTAGAATCGCACAACTACCCTAACGAATACTACAAAAAACCTAAAGTGTCTAAGATAAAATTGAAGAAGCTGCAAACTTTTATAAAAAAAGTTTATAAGAAGGAATGTTTGTGAAACATAAAGTTTTTATCGTATTTATTTACCCCAAAGTTCTTTAAAACACAAAAGAATAGAAAAAAAAAATTATGAAATATAAACCACTGAAAACTGAAATTTACATTTTACTAATATTTTTACAGAAACAAATGAAATGTTGTGGAATTACAAGTTTTCATTTCAATCGCTGATTGTAGCAATTTAATATAAACAAATGAATAAACAAATGTCCTGAAAACATTTTACGATAAAAAAACTTTTAACGAGAAAATTCTTCGAGACAAAATAACGAGATACAAAAAATACAGTGTGTGACTGAAAAAAGTACAAGAAAATAACTTTATTTTTACATAAATTATGCAAATTGCATATTCGAAGTGATGTAATAATGGAATTTTTCTGTTTACAAATTTGTTTGAAATTGTTTTTAATTCCCTTGAAAATAAACTGATGGGTTTCGAATTCAAACTTCTGTTATAGACGTTATAGACTTAAACAATTAATTTTTAAACAAACATTTTCCAAGTCCATCCCACGCATTAAAAATGTATAAGTGGATAACAAACATTAATTTAATGACACAATAAGCACAACCGAAGTTATTCAGTATGATTGAGACATATCGATTTTCAATGAGACAATAGAAAAGCAAGATAGACCAATTGTTCAGCGTTAACGTTCCATATAGATATTTTCTATTCAGTCTTTCTAAGATAATTAAGTAAAACGACGCTGTAAAGCTTTGAAGGAAATAAAAAAATGGGTAAGGAAAGCAAAATACCAATGTGTTCGAACAATGCAAACAAAATTTTACATATTAAATATTTTATTGTTTGCTATTTCCTACACTACGTTCGATTTTTCTCTCGGCTGAAAGTGAAGTGGGTATGAGGATAAAACTTCCTGAAGTATGTTTGTTCATTTATAATGAAAAATTATCCGGATGTGTGTACACGGAAAGGCTGCTGAAAATTCCGTTTTGTGTTTCCACGCTGTAACTAAACCATCGATCACACCAAACCACTGCTGTGATGATAACATCCTGTTTCATTTTCCTTTTAGGAAATTTTTAATTTGTTATTGTTTACTTAGCACCTGCAGCAACTTTAAATCAATTTTGAAACCATATTTTATCACCCTGCTTTATTTTGTAAATCCCATTACTTATATTTTCTTTTGCACCGAAGATGTGATGAATAAAACTGCATAATTTGTGAAGTAATAAATTATTTCAGCGAAAACTCAACGAAAATTTCAGATTGTAGCGATATTACCCCATAAAATGTTGCAAGTTTGAAATTCGCTCAAATTCAAAATTTAATACTTAAAGTTAAGGGTAAACTGAATATTTGACGAGATTAAATCGATTTTAATTTGAAATACTTTTTTTTCTTGGGTTTGTTATAAATATTTTATTGAGTGTACTTACATATTTTATATTAACCTTTGTTAATGTAAAAAATTGGAAACCCACAATTTTTTTTAAAAATTTACTAAGATGAATTAATAGGTTTTACTCACCTTAAAATATTATTTACATAAATCTGGGGTAGAAAAGATAGAATTTGAATTTGTGAAATACAAACGACGAAGCCGAGTCGGCGTATAATCTAATTTTCAATTTAGCTAATTTCATTATCCATTGTAACGTTTTCTTTGCACACTCTGTATTAATAATTGAGTAAATACTTTTTTCAGCAAGATTTGTATGCACGTTAGAATAGAATTTTCATTTTATCTCAGCGTTTGTTAAATATACAAGCTTTATCTTTTAAAACTTTTAGCTATAAATTGCTATCCACACAATCAGCTTTGTCTTGTCATCTGCGGTTTTCCTTGTAAAAATTGATCAAATATACTATAAAAGTTTTTCTCAGGAGTCGATCAAGTATTCCCACCGCGGCGCGGTTTAGAGGCTTTAGAAAAATTACATTTTTACTACCTTAGGTAATCAAGTGAAAACCAAAACCGGAAGTTTTTGTTTACGACAGAAAATTTTCAGAGTTCAAACAAAACAAAAGTTGAATTCACTTAAATACCAAATTCTTAATTAACCCAAATACTTTTTATGTACGTCACACTTTTGGTAATATTATGAAGTATTCCACGTCAAATCAACCTGTAATCCTCACCATGTTTAATTTGTTAGGTATTCAACATTTTTAAAATGAAAATAATGTCCTTTTAAGGATTCCAAATCAAAAATAATAAATTTTCTTCTAAATATAGGTAAATTACTGGTTGATTCTCTCTATATTCTACTACCTGTAACGTAATATTGATTTTCTGAATTTAAAATGCATTTGTGACAATACAAAATTAATGCTTTAGAGATTTGAAATGTCCGTTTTCCATTCCATCGTTTTAAAATAATAAATAATACACAGCTGAAACTGGCAAAATAGCCATGAAATTGGAAAATATATGACTTTCTGCAAGGATTATGACTAACAAACATTGCTTTGTTCTAAAATCATTTCAAAATGACAGAAAAACAGAAAATTTTTTTTAGAAAGCCGTTGTAACTCACTGAGATGTTATTTTGCTACAAGGTTTACAGCTTTAAAAAAGTTTTCATGCTCAAAATTTTTTTGCGACCAATTCAGAAGGGATTTAAAAAAGCAACCAAAACAAAACACATAAAAATTGTTCTAATTGCAATTTTCTCCCAGAAGCTTCCAGATTTCCATTTCAGCACAAATGGAACTGATGTAACAAGCTAAAATTTTGAGTTTGGTTTAAATTTGAGAAATAAATTAAATTTCTGTTTTTGCACTCTTAACTTACATATTATGTATAACCTTTTAGGGATTGAATTTCGACGTGATGGAAGATTTTTCAATCCTAAACAGCAAAACTACCTTGAGTCAAAGTATTTTATTGATGAATTCAATTGAATAGCATCATCCGTCTTTTAGTAGATTTAAATTTGTACGATTTTTTAGCAAAAGTATTTGACGTTTATTGGAAAAATGTTTTAAACCATGTTTTATTAATTCTTACGTAGCGAAAGCTTGGGTAATCCACGAAACCCACCAAGATAACAGTGTAAAATGCTGAATTAATTAGTGTTCCTTTAATTGAATTACTGTAAAGTGCATTTTAATGTTTTCAATTAGTTGATGTTACAAATTGCATGATATGGCAATTAAAATGCATAATTTCATAGCTGAGAAGTGGAAACCTCGAAAGTCAAAAACTGCTGTTTTTTAAGAACTATAAAAAAATTTACAGACGATATGTAGTTAACAAAGGTTGGTTTGTGGTTACGAATGCTTTGAAAATGATGCTGAAAAGAAAAACAATTTAAGAATTTTACCGGCTTTATTTTCTGTTTATGTCATTTACAAAGAAAAACTTTTTTATCCTGTTATTGTTTAAGTTTGTCTTCATGAAAACCACCGTGCAATTGTGCTAAAAATATAACTTTGTCTTGGTTTCCTTCGACTGTGTACTTATTTTAATATTACATTAGGAAATATAAATTTGTAATAACTTCCGACGACAGCCATTTACTTCATTATTTTTAAAGCCTTTGTACTCTTAATGTACCTACTAGGTTCTGGTTAGACGCCAAAATGTAATGTGAAATTTGGATGCGCAAAAATTTTGTCAGATGCTACTGAAAGGGGGTGGCTACGTTATTTATGTAAAAGCTTGTCGTAAAAAACATAAAATATTTAAAAGTGGTCATTAATAATATAATACGAGTGGTATATTATGTTGAAATTTACTATGTATAAAACTTAAAAAGGTTACACATGTATAGAAATCCGCAAAACGTATATAATTTATTGAGGAAAGTAATCAATAAAGACGATAAAAATTGAGCTTTACTTTGTCGTTTACTAACAAAGCTTTAATATTTTAATTTTTTGTCAGTTTTGTTTCTTGTTTCCATTTCTCAAAACTGAGTTTTTTTGTACCTACTAATTTTCGAGTATATAAATGTAAGATTAAGTAATTAAAATTTGTATTTACCATATTAATTTTCAATGCCGGTCTTGGCTCTATCGATCTTTTGCATTTAAAATTATAAAACTGCTTTTGTTGTTGATGGAGTTTTAAATAAAAATACGATGTTAGCTTAGTGGTTAGACATTTGGTTGTTAATAGTCCTTCCCCCCCTAATGACAAGGAAAACTTAGTCGAATAATGGGCTACCTCTTCTCTTGAGCAAATGTGAAAACCACGATCTGATGCGCATTAGTGGAATAATTAGAAAACCTGAAGCAAGTAGAAAGTTATTGTAATCCTTGAATAAATCCCTTGATCAGAAGAGAAAATCCAAAAAAGAAGATTAATGGGAAATATAGATAACGATCAAAACAATGTCAAATCGGATGAAGAATCTCACAGTGTCCAGAAAAGAACAAAATATGAGAAACTTTATTGCTGAATTCAAGGATAACGATGATATTAGAATCCTAGTACTTAATAATAAAACTATCCCACTCCTTGGAATGATGAAAATTCCAAGCTACTTTTGGAAAAATAATTACAGATATGATTTTTTTATTAACCGTAGCACACAACAAACTAGGGATCACCTAATTTGGCGTTACCTTGATGTTAAAATAAATTATAATAGTGATAAGTCCTCAAAATAATTTAGAATCAATACGGAAAAAAATTGTTGAACAGTAATTAAGAAGATTGGCTATCTTGACTTTGGTCCCAAAACCTTGAAACTTGGAATCTCTTCTATCACTCCACCTATCCCAAAATTCTTCTTGCGCTCCAGTAGTGCCTAAAAATTCAAACTGTTAATCAACACCTTATAAAAAATTTTATGAAACCGTGGGGTTCTCAAAAGAATCATATAAGAATGTTATGAACGATCCTCTGATTCAGAGAAAGGTTCAATAGTAGAACTTTCTACAGATTTACGACTGATTTCAATCAGTCATATGGACAAAAACGTCATCAAGGAAGAAATAGTAACTGCATTCTTCAGTAGTTTCTCAGAAGACGCGAAGAAAGCCAGCAATAATTGGCTTAAAACTGTAAATCTCATCCTACAAAACAAAAAAATATTTAATAAATGGATTATTGAGAGCTTCGTCCTTACATCAAAGAGCTTGCGCATGTCCTAGTACTGGTACTTACTCCTATCATGTAGCTAGTCACCTATAAAGATCAGCTAGGACATCAAAGCAGTAGCAGAAAGCAGCCAAATAGAAAGGGCGAGTCAACTTTAAATTGTCAAAATTAAATTTAAATTTCCAGGATTGCCCTTGCATTATTTCTATTGTTATGCTAACTAATTTAATTAAAAAAAAATACATGGTTATCCTTCAACTGTTATAAAAACTGAATAAATTATAAAAAACGTTAAAAAGTTTCCATATTTTTCCAGCAGTTTTTCGGAAAATTTCTCGTAGCTAAATACTCTATGCAACCCCTGAAAAGTTAATGCAACGGTTTCACTTTAAAGTTCTGTTGTTTTTGTTGTTTAGTTTTCACTGAAATAACCGGAAGCTGTTACTTAAAGCCCCAACTTAGTGAAAACCTTTTAGCTTTTGTTATTCTGTTTTACTTTTAATTATATTTAAAACTCGACTGCGCTTCCATCCGGCACTGTAGTTCATGAGAATTGTGATTCATAAAGCAGATTTTTAGTTCATTATAAGTAAAATTAATGATTTTTAACGTTGACGTTGTTAATGATTTATACTTAAATCAAGTAAACGCATTTAACGCATGTTGCTCGGAGTTTGGACAAAAATTTCAACTGTCCATAACATTGTTAAAAATGAACTTAAAGTCTTGCTCACTGAAGCTCATTCAGGCTCAGACGATGCTCCAACGTTTGACATAAAATTCATCCAAAAATTCGAAAGTAGGGGGGGGGGCATCATGTCTATGGTCTCTTAGTAAAATTTATTAAATACTTTTACAGTTTTAACGTACATTTGATTTCAAAATAAATTTAAAAAATAAAGTTATTTTATTGAAACTCAGCACCAAAATGAGTTATTGTTAATTTGATGTTAAACTTTAACAACATAATATTTTTCTGGGGGTAGCTGCCGTTTGTACATTTAAATCGAAACGTCTACATCAAATTCGATGTTCTATATGTTAATTTAGAAAGCCACAAGAACCAGATTAGTCAGATGAACATTGTAGCCTTGTTAATGAGGTAGGCCAAATTACAAGTTAATTGGTGTTACGATATTTTTAATTTCGTAAGTAATTATTTTCTTGAATCTTGAAGCTGTAAGAGCACCACTTTAATTGAAAACTTGAGAATGACACAAAATCCATGCTTTATATTTTAATTTTGCTGTAATAACAATGAGTAACTACATTTTAGTTGGCGTTAAACATTTAAATTAGCAAAATGTAATTTTATTTTAAATTGGTTTTAGAGTTAATCTAACTAAGAATGTATCCACAAAGGTAAGAACAATGAAATGTTTCAAAGATTCACCCTTTGTGTGATGAAACCATTAATATTTAATAGCATTTCAATCTACATCAAATCGTTACCATGTTTATACGAATTTAAAGCTTATTATTAATTTATCAAGGATTTAATCATTAACTTGTTGGTGTTATAAAGGAACTTCAAGGTGAAAATTTTAATGCATATCGTAAAAACAAATGTAAACCTCATGTAATAATTATTACCCTAGTAAACCAGTTTATTGGGTAGTGCCCAATAAAACAAAGCTTATATACGCTTTATTTGTTTCAAAATACAATGAGATCTCTGTAGTTTCTATCAAAGGTAATTCGAACTTCTAGTATCACTTATATTTTTCAGCTGCTACTGGGGTTTATTGAAAAACTCAGGTATGGACTTATGGGACGATTCACTTGGATTGGAAGTTAAGTACAACTTGAAACTCATCTTTACGTGAGTTTCCAACAATTTCTTTTGTCTACTCAGCATTAGTGTCTGGTATATTATACGTTTATTTTATGGGCGTATGAGCTATTGATCCATCATTACCAACCAAACACAAACTGACAATTTATGACTGCTCTTTAATGATTATCTCCTTGAAACAGTAAAGTTTTTCATTCAAGTGCTAATAAAAATTCATTCATCACGTTCGTTTATAATTTCAATTATTACTTCAAGGATTTCATTCCAAATTGTGCTTTATTTGATTTTTTGTAAACAATTCAAAATTGCCTACATTTGCGTCTACCTTTCATTAACACGATATACGTTTTACTGAAATCTCATAAGGCTACATCAACAACAATGTCGGTTTAATGTTATTAAGTAAAGATTAAATTTGTGCGCTTTACGTCATTTCCATACGCATATTTAATCCATACTGGACAAGACCAATTTAACACAGGATATTCGCCGGCAAAGTTTCCATTAATTTGTTAAATAATTGAAATGAATTACCTGGTTTACGTAAACTGCACCTACTTGGATAATAAAATTGTTAAGTAATTAAATTTTTTTTGAATTCTATGGCAGCTTTATAAAACTCAGTTTACCTCCGTAAAAATCAAAGTTTAATTTTCAAGATTACACTATTCTCAAATTTTTGCCAAATATCAACAAGAATATCGATTTTTATGTTGTATTGGTTTATTTATTAAACGAAGGGATCAGTTTTCATTAGTGTACTCAAAAATTGAGGAAACAATGTACAATTTTTTCAATCATCTATTGTTTGAAAAATGAAATCGTAGGTACTACAAAGAATTTAATATTTTTCAAATTTGTATGCTTGAAAAAATTGATTACTCTGTTCTGATATAACAAATAAAGAAATTCTTTTAAATTTTAAATCTCCCAGTTCGCTCCTTTAGTAATCAATGCAAAAAATAACGTATTTCTCATTGTAAACACTTCTTTAGGCAACTTAGTTTGTATGTATGTTTTATATAGAAATCATAAAATTTAATTTCCATCAGTTCACTCAGCAAACACAAAATCACATGATCGCAAGAAAAATTTCCAATTTTGCAATCTCATTAAAAATTACTACCTAATCACTTTAAAATTGCTTTCAAGGTAAATTTCAAAATAATATCGAAACTCCAAATAAAGCACATCATACGCCCCTATTTCCATTATTCGTATTTCCAGTACGCAAATTAATTTCCACAAAACGGTTTATGCAATATTAGTTCATTTAACCTGAATTAGTTTTTCCAAAGCGATCTTTAGCTCTAATCATCGACGTAATTTAGTTTAATTCATATTACAAATTAAATTTGAATATGAAAGCAGCTTGATAAGTTTTCTCGCAAATCAATTTAACTCCGTAAACATAAATTGTTAATAAAAATTCTTTTTAATTGAAAAAAGTTTACATCCCGAAATAACTAGGCTTAACGTACCTAATCCAAGACTTTTTAAATTAAAAAGCTCAAAAAGCCAAATTTAAAAATAATTCCAACTCAAGCTTTTAAGCAAAAAGAAATCAAAAAATTGAAGAAAAATTATTTTAGTTAGTTGAAACTCAAAAATGATTTTTTTAATCAGGCGTTTGATCAAACTTTATGAGCCTGAAAGGGAAATCCAATCTACTGTCGATATACTCAAAGCAATGATGAACAAAATTAATTGAATATTTGGTGATTTAATATCCCATTAAGAAATTTATTAGAAAATTATTGTGTTCCTAAAATAAAAAGAAATGAAACTAATTTGTTTTTTGGGGTTGATAATTTTACGATTTTGGTATTTAAACTTCTTGATGAGGTACTTCGCATGCTTTCTTAATGTTTGCTTTGAATACCTTATAATCCTGAAACCAATAATTATCGAGTGAGGAGAACAAACACAGAAAGGTTGATTATATTTACCTAGAAATTTTGATATAATAAGAAATTTACGAGAACGTAGTAATGTGGGTTGATTTTAGGGTACCATATAATTTATTGGTTTACCAAATGATGTTCGTTAATTTTGATTTAACTGCTTCTACAATTTTTCCGTTTGGTTTTCAGACTTAATTAGTATTTTCTTATGAGCAAGTTATTTTGTTATAATTTTTTTAGGCCTCGTGTCCTAGGCATTTGCTATTTGTTTAGCATTGTGTTCTTTTAAATTTTCATTTTGAAGAAGATGATTGCGGTTTTCATTTTGTGTGTGAATCCAACTGTAAATCTTTTATGTGTTCCAATTTCCTAAAAAATTCTTTCTGTGATATAGACCTTATTTCTAGATCTAAACTTAATTAGTATTTCAAGTATATCTTATTCTGAAATTAATTTAAAAATGATTTAAATATCATGCGGTTTATGTCAATGCTATTGCATCGCTGCATTGAAAATCATTAAAATTTAAAAGACTATACATGAAAGTTGCCTTTGATAAGATAAATGCAATAATCCTTCCTATGTGTATTTCAGTAATATCTGGATTAGCTTTCATGAACAACTATACTTTAAATGATCATTAAAAGTAACTTTTAATGAATTAAAACAAAATTAGTAGGTAGGTAGATGTGAAATAATGAAAATTGTAATATTCTTCGGATAAGTATTATTTGAAAACTTTAATTAGAGAAAATATCATTGACTCAAAGGAAAATTTATATCAAAGCTCCTATAGTAAACAAATTTCAAAGTTTGATTATCTTAAACTTGTGTGGTTACTATCCCGAATAAAAAAAATACCAAATAAATTAGAGCATCTCAGAAGATTCTGTTACTGTGAAAATATTTGGATAGTTAACCCAATTATTCCTGACAAATATAATTGATGAATTGAAGTCCTCATTTGATATTAAATGTTAAAACAAATTAAAACTGCAAATCCTGGAACAATAACGATTGGAAATATGGGCAAAAACTAAGTAGAATAATCTTAAAATTCTCTTCAAAATCATCAACGTGTTCAACGTATTTTGCACGTTAAATGGTATAATGCATAATTACTTGCAGTAAAATAATTAAACAGTGCTAAAACATTTACAGGTTTTGCAAAATTCAAAGCTCGGAAAATCTAACTTCGACCGTAAAATAACCTCCAGTTTACAGGTAAACAAATACCTTTGTTGTGAGTACACTTAAAGCTGAAAACTTAACACAAACGAGAGCAACATTATTTAAACACAAGTTTGAATTGTTTATTTATTATTCAAAAACAAATAGACCGTTGAACAAGCCAAATATATAACGAAGGATGCCACCACTTATTCATGTAAACCCAGGTGAATTTTGGTGTATTTGCTACAGGTAAAATAAGCAAAAACTTGTTTTCATGCGCTGGTAATGTTCAACTAATTTATGAATTTTGTGACCTTGAATTAACAACTAACATAGCTTTCTGTGCTCTGCTACCACGAGCCTCACACCCCAGCTAAATACCGAGTGGCACAGAACGGTCAAAAACTTATTCTATAATACAAGCTTTCCAAAATTGCGACCACAAGAAGCAATTCATTTTACTGAAAAACGTTAATAACATAACTCACACACATTATCCTCATTGCAATATCCTGGACCAAGGATTCTGGTAAATAGAATGCGTTTAACTTTTTAAACCACGCTTAAAACTTTGGAAGAATAAATATTTAAAGTGCAGAATGTCTCAGAAACGAATGCCGTAGAAGTGGAAATTGTTGTAGGCGAACTGCTGAAAATTCAGCTACAATAAAGCGCTTCCCTAGGGTGAGCAGTGCCTTTAGCATGTAACATAACAATTAAACGTCGGTTTCGAGTACTTCTTCATTTAAACAATATTAATTAGGCTTCAAGCGCGAATTAAATTAAACTTTAGGTGAAAAATCTTGAAACCACTGGGACAACACCAAATTTATGTTTTGTTGGTAAGGTCGCAAAAGCAAATAAAACAAAAAAAAATGCGTTCAAAATGGAACAGTTCGTGATCTAGGTGATATTAGCCAAACAAAGAAAATGATTCACAAAAATATAAGATGTAGAAAACGGAAACAATTCAATAAGAAATTTGACATAAAACTTTGAGTGTTTATTTCTCAGAAGTTTTTGAACAAAATAAACGAAAAAAAATTTGTTCTAATAGAAATGTTTTGAAAAAATTTTCATCAAGATTATTGAACTTGTTTTACCGTACCTACTTGAATTTTCACAGCTATATGCATTCATTGTTAGAAAAATTATAAATGGAAAATTAAATTACCTTCTCTTAACGACGTGCATGTGGTAAGTTATTGTTGGATAGTTAAAATGCAAGTCATCTGACCCATACTACCCCTCTTTCCCCCGATCCTATGGTTCTAATATCATAATAAGTTTATTAAATAATTAAAACAGCTGAAATTTATTAAAGTCAATGATGGAACATAGTACACCATGTTGGTTTTTAGGGACCGGGGGTTTAGGGGTATGAAATACCCTCAAAGCACAGGTCGAGTTACGAGGTTTGAGTTTCCTAAACATATTTAAAATGTTATTTTCAGGTACATCTCTGATTTGTTGGTTCATTTATTACTAAATGAAATGTTTTTTGCTTAAACTATGAAACAGACATTCTCTTCTGGGTAAGACTAAATGCCAAACAACTATGGCCTACACTTTTAGTAAATATAATTCAGAGATATATTTAGTTATTTCGCACAGAAATGGCAAAATTTAAAATTGATTATTAGCTAAACTAATCGATAAATGACATTCCTCATGTTTTCTATCAAATTTCATTGAGTTCTCTTTAATAAATGTAATATCTTAAAGTCTGGGTAAACGAACTAGAGGCCAGCGGTGGCACGTACGAAAATTTTAATGGCACGTTAACGATTTACAAGTGATATTTTTACTATTTACGATTTACAAATAGCTAAGCAAAAGCAATAGGGAGCGAGAAAGTTTCCCTCTCCCACGATAAAAGTTTATGACAAATGATCACTTAAAAAAATTTCACTTTTTTAACGCTAAAAGGCGCTACTGTCAAGATTTCTCTCTAATTCTCCGATAAGGGAGCGAGAAAGTTTGACGTTAGCGGCTTGATCGTTAAAAAAGTAAACTTTTTTTATTAAATTTTTAATTCTAAAGGACGCTAATGTCAGCTTTCAGTATTCTGATTTTAAAAATTTTTACTGGCCAGAATGATACAAAACGGTACAAAAATCAAAAAAAAGTGGAATACCCTCCAGCCGCAAATAAAAAAATGTTTTCTCAAGAATTATCATCGTTTTTATCGTCTTTGACAATTTAGAAAATTCATCTCATTAATTCTATGTGCTGGGGGGAAAACTCCCTCAGACCACCCGGTTTAACGCCCGTTTCTTCACATTTTAGACTAGAAGGTCTAGCGAAAACCTCCTATAATTTAAAAAAACTGGCGTAAAACCGGGGGGTCTGGGGGGTATGAAAAATAAAGAGGAGGTATTCACTAAAGAATTAAATTGACTTTTTTATCAATTTTGAAAAATTACCTAGCTAGTTTCTTGTGCTGGGGGGTATTCCATACCCCCCAGACCCCCCGGTTTTACACCAATTTCTTCACATTTTAAAATAAATTTGTTTTGGTTTAACCACACTTTTAATATTGTATAAATAAATAGTATTTAAAAAAATTTTTTTTGAACTGTGAGAGAGAGTAATATTATTCAAATTACACTGCTTATCATACGCACTTGTTACGGTCCTGGAGGGAAAAACAAATACAGTTTTTTTGAAAATCGTATTGTACATTTTTAAATGATCAAAGTAAATTTTTTAAATTCGTAGTTTTCAGGTTTTTTTTTGATTTTTTGTAATCTACGAGGGACGGGGTAATTATTAATTACTCACTTTTATAGCTACTACAAGTGCTACTGCTGCTCTCGTGTTGGTTCGCCACGCACAGCCTGTAGCGTAAGTAAATCAACACCAACCGTTAATAGAATGCCCCATAAAGGCGAATATCGCACAGATATTAGAAACTTTAAAATCGATTATTGCTAATCGATATAATAAAACATTTGTTCGTGATTTGTATCGTTGAGTTTTCTTTAATAAATATAATATTTTGATATACTACATATCGTCCTAGACCCGCAATGTCTATTAAAATTTGTAGGAGTTTCTTGTATACTGCATCTGTTGCAGATGTAGAATCTCATAAAAATCCAGATAAAGTTAAATTGATAAAAAAAATTTCTGCAGTTATGCAGTAGATAATAAACAAGATTTTCTTCAATATTTAAAGAATTCAAGCAGAAATACAATAATTCTGGAATAAATATTTTTTTTCATTCTTCCCCTATTAAAAAGTGTTCGGCACGGGAGCAACTCGATTAATACTGTTTGTAAATTTTTGGCACTCGTACATAAAAAGGTTCGCCACCGCTGAACTAGACCAAATATTCACTTTAGTAATATCTCTAAATGCGTTCTATGTAGGGTGCGTTCCTCTTAAAGCTCACGACAACCACGGTCGATTGTTAGTCCAATCAAATACCGCGCTCGATCTTTAGACCAATCAAAAAACCACGACATCACGACGGGTAGTATTTCCTGTTTTTCCCGTCAGTTCTTCCACTAATTATTTTATTAAATAAATTTTTTTTGCACTGCGGGATCTATGGGGAATTAGCTATGGAGCTGATATAAATTTGGCCAAATCTATCATATTTTTGCGCTTAGTTTTTGACAGGAATTGAAGCTAAAAATGCCAAAATCAAGAAAATAACTAAAAATGTGTATCCAAACCCTTGTTTTGTGAATAATTTTTTTTTTTTTTGAACGCTCTTTCCCTACGCATATAATTACAGTCTCAAATGCCATCCAAGATTTGTTCTACTGTACATAAGTTTTTTGAAGTTTAATAAACCAAATTAGTATTATCATTCATTTCTGTACTTTTTGTCAATCGTAATTATCGCAGTAATTAATTTATTACGGATAAACTCGCTTTCTCGTTATGCTTTCATGCTTTCTCGTTAACCAAACTTACTTTATAGTGAAAATACAGAATAGAACCAATTAGTTTATCCATTACTCCATTAGAGAGAATAAATGTTGTTTTTTCTTCGTTTTTCTTGTCGCCCATTTTGTTTACCTTAACATCAAAATACGACGTGATGAATTTGATTGGAAAATCATTAAGGAAATGTTTTAAAATTTCCTTATACATAAATAAAACCGTCAGTTTTTAGTTTCTTGTTTTGTTCCACATTTATACGCTAAATTACCCAAAAAAATGTAATAAAAGAATACTGAAACGATAAAAATGTAAAACAAAGTATAGCAAGTAAAAAGGCAAATGAATGTTAAATGTTGTTTCTAACTGCTAAAATGTCATCATCAATCACCTTAAGAGTAGTTAAGAATTAAAAAACGCAAAAAGTAAACTTTTTTGTTTAATGAATGATTCATTATTACCATAATATTCAGTAGTAATTAAAGCAGTGGTGTTCAAACTGTTAAAATTAACTCAACAGTTCTCTTCAATTTTTTATATATCTAACTAACAACTTAATTTTAACATTTATTTATATGATGGATGGAACAGAAGCAAATGGAATCTGTTCAGTTAATAAACGTCTTGCTTTCATTGCATTAAATTATGTAGATTTAACGCGTCGTTCATAAATACCATAACAAAATTTGTAAAGAATTTTCATATTAAAAGGCTTTAATTGAATTACAAGAACAAAGAGTGGCTTCACGTATAAACTCCCTTTTAATGTGTCGTATTTCATACAAATTTATTGAATAATAATATAAAGGCGCTGGGAAGAATTACCCAATTGTTCTACTAACCGCATTTTCACTAGGAAATTTTTTTTGTAGAAAGCCTTTGTTGTTTTTTTATAGAAAAACCTGTAGCTCAATATAAACAGAAAATTCTAACTCGATTTGTAACATTTGTTGGCAAGGGTACTTGTCATGTTGAGTTAGCTTCGTCGAACAATTTTTCTCTGGAGGATCAAGACGGAATTATATGTTAATCCTAGTGAAACCCTGTTACGATAAGTGCCGCGCGACAGGATTAGCAATAACGTCGCAAGAAGTTGATATTAAAATTTGCCTGTGCGAATTCTATTAACGTCCTTATAAATTTTCTATTTCTAGATGGCCAAAAATAATATTTGCAATACGAAATTTTTGTTTAAATTTATTACGAAAACTTTTCGATAAAAGTAGTGCACGCAGCAAAGGTTTTAATTACAAAAAATAAAAACACCCTGTATTTATAAATTATGTCGCTCAAGTAGTTTCGTGTAGAGTCGATAATAATGTAAGATTTAATCACAGATTAAGTCAATTTTTGTAATAAACTCCAACTATTTCGAGAATATTGCACGTCATAAATTTAAATGAACTTGAGGAAAATGAGGATAAGATCTGGGAAATTCTCGAAAATTGTTACATATAAAATAAGTGGAACGCTATTGGTCACTGTTCTGTTATTCGGCATTGATTATTAAGTTTTTGTATACAATGCGCATTGACTGTTTTAATAGGTTTAGTTTTTTCTGAAATCTGATTTAAAAACAACAGAAAAAAAAACAAATTAATCAAAGTTCACTCAGACTACTTGTAACCTATACGATTTTTTTGATGAATAAAAAGTTACTACTTGTAAAATAATTACAGGTTCTACCTTGGGACGACATTGAAAACTGGAAACTAAAGTTCCATAAACTTGGAAGAAAAATTGGTATTACGATGTCAAAATTAATCCCTCCGCAGCAATGGTAATGTAAGTATGCATTAAGCTCATTTAAAATACTACCACATAGTTTTAAGGTCTAATTAAGTAGTAATTTACTAAAGTGAAACAAAAAAGCTGACGTTGATATTAATTTATTGTAAAGTAAAGTAATTTAGAAATAAAAAGTGACAAAGATAAATGTGACAGTTGCCGCAGTATGAAAAAAGTTTACTGAAAGCTGAAAAACATTAAAAAATTATATTAGTTGTTTCGACTCATCGGAAAAATTTAATTATTGAAACAAACGTTTGGAGTGCAGCAAAGAATAAATTATTTAAATAAAATTTATTGCTCAGAAACTTAACAGTTAGAATTAGGTTTTATTTTCCTATTTTTAAAAGCTTTTATTTGAATTTTGTTTAATAAATGATAGTTTTGGAAATAATCACAGTACTCGCATTTTAACTAGACTTGAAATAACTACTTTAGGGTTTTTGTTGATTTTATTGTTATATATTATTCAAGTTGTAATTGGTTTGGCGTGTTTGATTATTTGTAACCCCTTAAGTAGAAATGTGATTTTTAGTCACTAAAAATATTGCAAATATGAATAAATATTCAAATATGTAATTTAAATTTTACCTAAAATTTTACCTAACAAAGTAGAAAATTAAAAGTGAGTTGCTTAATATTTTTTTTTATTTTATCCCAGGTGGCTGGGGGTTGATTTTTTTAAGACTCCTGTGGCTGGGGGTCTTGAAGTGCATCAACTACTGGGTTATTAGCACTTCACCACAGCCTTGATGCATATGTCCACTGGAAGGCCGAGCTAAGAAATTCTGCGAGGTCCGCGATTTGAACCCAGAATTTCCGCTCCGTAACTCAACCAGCGGTCACATTACTCCACAACTGTGGATGCTTAATATTTAATTTGCCTTAACTGAACAACAAATTATCAAACCATCGACTTTTCCAAGTTTACCTCCAGGATCAAACCAAAACTATTTTGCTCTTTCCAAATTATCACTTGCAATTAACATATTATTTATTAATTCAACTTAAATAATTCTGTAATTTAATTCAACACGTGGCACATCCTTCTTTTTAAATTAATTTTAATTATTAATTTCTACCTACAACTTCGATAACATTACTTCAGTTACCAAATTTGCTAGATCAAAACATTGCTGTATATACCAGAGATAACGTTAGTTCTACTTGACGTCATCTAATATAAATTTGAAATGCGGTCCTTAGATTAATGATATACTAAATAAATTACCGCTGTGGAATATTAACAATGACGTGACAACATAACCGGATATCCAGACTACCGACATAATATAAAATTATATTTTTCAAGATTTCTTATTTTAATTCTTTTTTGGTTCCGTTTCGGATGTTGGTGATCATCATAGCAATTTGCACTTTATCTACAGCAGCTCTAAAAAGTCTCACTGTTGTAGTATTGTACTACCACGTTCGTAAGTTTTTCAGCCATGATTTACTTCTTCTTCCCGGCCCTCTTCTTCCATTCACCTTTCCTTGTAAGATCAATTGCAACAATTCATATCTCCTCCGCCTGCTTCTCATCCCATTTTTTTGAGAATCATTTTATTCGTGATTTGATCTGCCCAGGGTATTCTCATCAGCATGCGTCTAAATAACCATATTTCAAATGCTTCTGTTTTTCTACAAAAAGCCTCTGTTAGGGTCCACGACTCTACACCCCATATGATATAGTACTGGGAAGACATAGCATCATAGTAATTTGATCTTTGTTTTCAATGACAGGTCGTGGCATCTAAACTACCTGCAGATCTTCAAAAACGCGGCTCTGATGGCTCTTTCTATTTTACCTTTTATTTTAATATAGTGGTCCCACTCCTCACTCAGCGTTGTTCTTAAATATGTGCATTTCTGTGTCTTTCTGCTTCTGCGTACCCACCACCAACTTTCCAAACACGTACAAACAATTGAGAGTATTTTGAACTTCATCCTGAAGGTATTACCCAGAATCTCGTTAATCTAATCAATACACGTCAGGGTCGTTAATGTTTTTCTTGAAAATCTAGAAAACTAATTAAGCACAAACAAAAATTATTTTTGCACCAACAAAGTACAAATGATTGAGAGTCTTACTTACAATGTTGTTAATACTACCATGCATGTCAGTGTAGTTAATGTTTTTTTTGAAAATCTAAAAAACTATTTGTGTACAAATAAAAATAAAACTTGCAGAAACAAGCACAAACGTTTTAGACCATTTTGAAACCAAAATTTGAAATTTTAAAATACTGTATGTGTTATCTATAGTGTTAGAAAGAATCTCGTTAATCTAATTATGCACGTCAGTGCCGTTGATAGTCTTTTGAACATCTCAAAAACTATCTGTGTAGAAACAAAAGTTGTACAAACAGTGCAAGCTAAACATAAGCAATCCAGACTATTTTAAATCCAAAATTAAAAATTTTAAAATAGGTTTTTTTAGCTCCCTCCCCCTTTAGGTAAACTTTAAAATATTTCAAAAAATATTTGAGTATATTAACTGACGTTAGCTTTCTCTAAAGTAAAAAAATGTCATGATAAAAGTTCACTTTTTTAACGTTAGAGGAGCTAACGTCGAGCTTTCTTGCTCTTTCATTGGAGAATTAGCGAGAAAGCTCGATAATAGCTCCTCTAACGTTAAAAAAGCAAACTTTTGCCATAAACTGTTTTCGTGAGGGACGGGAGCCTTTCTAAACTTCATTTCTTCAAATCTCTTATTTTTGAATTCTTCATTTTAACTACAAGGTTTTGGGATATCTCAAAAATGCCCTTAAACTCCCTCCCCCCTTACTTTTAATTCAAAATAGTCTAAATTGTTTGTGTTTTTTAATTTTTGTTGGTATCTAATTTTGTAGATTAATTTAAAAACTTTACTAAGGAGAAAGCTGGAGACAACTAATTTTGAATTTTAGATTTTAAAAATGTCTAAATCATTTGCAGATGTTGGTATCGTTTTAACTTTCAATTAAACTTCTGTAGTACTTTAGAAGCAATTAAGAAAAGCTTTCAATAAAATGCTCAATTATTACATCGCTGCCTCGATGGCCCACTTGATGTTTTACTTCTCTCCGCATTTAATACTGTGTGCCTTAGGCGATTGTCCGCCAGTTAATAACTTCAACTTTTAAATAAAGCTTTCGAGAATTGAAGAGTTGGCTTTATTGATCAAACAAATTATAAAATACATAGTTGGAATTTGAAATATTTAATTCCAAAATCAGGTACAGAACACATAAAATTTAACACACAAGCTTAAAAAGTAAAACTTTGAATATCCTGATTGAACATCTGGCCACAAATACACAAAAAACTTTGGATTTCTAAATAATCAATATAAATTCAAAAGAGTTGTTATTAAGTGAAACTAATTACAGTAATTGCAATTCAACTCACGCCTTGCTACAATATATCCAATTTTTTATTTCAATTTTTGTATGCCTTCCAGATAATCGATAGCTAAATTTTGTGCAGAATATTATTAAACCTACAAGAACAGCACGATATAATGAACAATCACCTGATAATAGTTGCGTTCCATTTGTTTCCATTGTAACAAACACCGATACTGATAGAAACCTAATAATCCAATCGTTCTCATGTCAGTTTGCTGTCTCACCAACAGAAACGAAAACATTTTACTATAAAAAGATAAAAATGACAAAAATATTGCAGTTGCAGCTTTAAATAACAAGATAACGATAAATAGGGGAATGTTATTTGAGCTCTCTACAATTTCAAAATGGAGAAAATTAAATTGTGAAAGTGATTGATGAATACGAGTGTCATCCTGCGATAAAAAGGTGTCACACTTGCTATTATTTCCAAAAAAAATACAAATAACGTCCTAGAAAATTCAAAATTTTGTTAAAATAGATCTAAAAATTCCAAATAAAAATAAATTTCACGAGTAATTTTAGGAATTTGGCGGTATGCAAAACATTGTAAAAATTTGTAATTTAAGTATAAATATTAGTATGCCACAGTAAACTTGGCTTGTCTGTCTCTTTGTTCGTAACGCTTTCATACTTTTCTGATTGGTTTGTGCATTATTGAAAACCTATAAGAAAATTTAATTTAGATTTTTTAGATTATTTAGATTTTAATTTAGAAAATTTAATTTAGACTAGATTTATAATATCACGTTTTACACCATTTATAGCTTTAATTTAGAAAGTATCAATTGTGAATCATATTAGCTCGTAAATGCAGCCTCACGACCACCCTCTGGTTAACTCTTAAGAAGCAATTTGATGTTCAGCAACTTTCTAGATTGATTTCCTCGACCCCAAAAGAATTGGTTAATCTGAACTGCAATTGACGCTTTCTAAATTAAAGCTGAAAATGGTGTAGTATTTAAGAATGCATCAATTTTAATTTAAAAAACTGTAAAAACAGTACCAATAAGCAAAATAATTAAATCCTAACAAAAAACAACTTATACAGGAGTTAAAATTAGCATAGTAAATTGACTACTGTGGTAGAATAAGTACAAAATCACCATAATGCTGAAACTATTGAGTTTGTAGAGTAAACGTATAAATGTCTTTTTAAAGATCTTAAAAATATCTGCAAATTAGATTTTAGCAATTAAGTTCGTATAGGAAACAACCGTAGAAATGGTCCCATCAAAAAAGCTTCCCGCTTAAAGTACATTATTGTAATTTTTTAATCAGTAGTTTACAAAGTTATAAAACCAAATGGTTGATTTTAATTATTACTAGGTATATTTCGTGACAAAGTATACTTGACAATATAAGTTAGTCATTTTATAGAGTAAGCGGGGGCTGCACCTACCTACGTGAATTATCAGTGTAATGTCAGCTAATCTTAAGTTAACTAATAATGCATTTGTATTGTTGTTGCTACGGTTATGAGCTTAATCAAAGATTAAATTTTAATTTAATTTTGGTGCAACTCGTCTTTAATATGATTTAACATAATTTAAATCAATTGTTTGTTGCTCAAATACTAAGTTTTATAAACAATTTATTAGTAGGTAAGTAGTAACAACCAAAAGTCATCATATTGATTTTTCATAAAAGGTAATGGTTAAGTGCAAACAAAGACGTATTGTTGGAGAATATTTATATATTTTTTTATTAAAGCTTTTTTTCCTTATTCGTTATGGTTTACGAGTTAAAATATTATAGAACATTAGGGCATAACGTAGTACAACATTGTAACGTTAAGCTCGGTAATTTGGAAATTACAATCGTCAAAGCTCGAAGCACACATAACTTTAACATAATTGAAGTTTTTGTTACAAATTAAACTTGGACCGTTATTTATAAAGTGCATAACATGTTTTCAAAGTAGCATTTTGCGTTAATAATGGAAGTGTAAAACTTATGAATTTCGTCTGAAAACTTACAGTATAAAGACACGGCCAAGTTTATGGCAGTCATTTTCAGTTTAGCAAACTTGGTTACTAAAATTGAAAATTATTACCTCTAAATATCGTTCAACGTTAATGCACTGTATTACAACCAAGTCGTTTACTTTCTAAAGAAAAACACGAAAAAATAATTTGCTTTATCTTTACAAATTCTCTTTTAATAATTAAGCTTTTTTTTCAGGGCCACTTCAAAGTTGGACAATGGAAAATAAAGGGAGAGCAGGAAGACCGCGTCTGCAGCGGTCTGAACGAGTATTTAGCGAGTCTCATCTTACATCATGGGAACTCTTTGTTAGAGACTCGCTCCTTACTTTGGCTTGGCCTGACCTTCTCAACGTTGTTTCCGGGTAAGTCAAATTATTTTTCTTTGTTGTTTTGTTCTGAAAATTTTTGGGTGCTAGAGAAAGTAATCCAAATCACGTAGCCACTTAACTGGCACTAACGGAACGGCGGGTGATCGTTTC
Source organism: Rhagonycha fulva (assembly GCA_905340355.1). Classification (NCBI taxonomy): domain Eukaryota; kingdom Metazoa; phylum Arthropoda; class Insecta; order Coleoptera; family Cantharidae; genus Rhagonycha; species Rhagonycha fulva. The sequence goes on from HG996556.1 coordinate 47,950,360, forward strand.
GCTAATTTGATTTCTGTAACTTGTAAGAAAATCGGACTGAATGTACCGATGCGTCTAACAGATTTTGTGATATGTTTTGATAAAACGAAACGTAGTTTATCCTCATTTAGAAGTAACTCTTAGTGAAATTGATTACCTGTAGCTTGAGATTGTAATGGAATTGAAGAGATAAATTTCATAAAGCACCTGTGCACTGAAAACTTACAGTTTCATGTCAAACATAATTTTAACAGAAGAGGATGTATCGTAAATAAAATGATGGAAGATTTGAGATTACAAAATCATTTTTATGTAAAATTAAAGGTTATAAATGAACGGGTTAAGCAAACACAATAAAAATAATTATTTTTTTTAAATAGAGTTTTGAAAAAGATGTTGCTTAATCAAATTTCCAAACCTTGCTTTTACAAGTTCAGTTGAAGAATACGTTCTAATTTTACAGTCGAGTTTTAAATAACGGTAATAATGTAAAAACAAATAAAAATTGATGTACTATAATTTTGCTTCCGTTGGTTTGAATCAATAAGTTTACGCAAATTGCTTAAAAGTCTTCAAATTTATTGGATGAAAAATATAAAAATTTGTTGGTTAATTTATTACTGAACTTATTTTATTATTTGCTTATTTAGTTGTTAATTGAAGTATCGATTACTAATATAATAAGAAAGGTAGCGGTTACTTGAACGCATCTCTGATTTCTTCAGTTATTTGCCAATCTCAAAGGAAAGATGGTAGGTATACATTGAATTAAAATTTGTATTCATCGAATAAAGAACGCAATTTTATTGGCTTTAATGTTAAAGCTAAAATCTCATTAATTATTATAAAAGAAAAAATATTTAAGTTATTTTTACCTTTGAATATAAAAAATAAGGTAGAGGCTTTTAAAAATTATAATTATTAGTCATCTAACCGGCAATTTTAATTAATCAATTTATGATCATTTATTTGTTGCCTGGGGAATGGTGATTTACTTTAGATTTTTAGATAGGGGACTATTTCGAGAAAAAAATTTCTTCTTAGCTACTTCAGAGGTTTCCCATTGTCTGCCAAAAAGAGACGCTGGATGGAAATCTTGGAATTATCAGTCACAATACCAACTGTTAACTAACAGCGAAAATTTACCTCTCTTTCGGACGGTAATTTTGAAATAGTTTTTAAAAAGCGAAAGTCGTAATAAAATTTAGTTTAGATTTTTCAAAAAGACTAATGAAGTAATTAAGCCAACAAATTAGAAGCGTTGTAATTACATCGATTATTTAGAGCATTATTGCTGAAACCGTAGATATAACTTTTCAACTCGTAAAGTAAATATTGTTATGAAATTGAAAATTATTTCGGTTAATTAAATGCAATAAAATCAATTTTATTTTAAAAGCTTTAGGCTAATATATTTATAGATATTGTCAAATTATTTAGTGCTATCACCATATTAATTACTTTAAAAGCTTATAAAATTTAATTGATGTTTATTGCGTTTAATTAACACAAAAATTTTTAATTTTATATAATTAAAATACAATATAGTGGTGTATTATGGGGTAATAAACTTTACTTAAAACCGAGTGCAAAACGTAGAATTAAAATTATTATATTTTAATTTAAAAACATTATAATATTTGTACATAAATGACATAAATTATAACGTAATACTTATGATATTTTTAATTTATTATTCTCAGAACAAAATGTTATGAGTAAAAACAAATTTAAAAAAAATAATTAAGAGAAAATGGATAAGGTAGCATATAATTTAAATGCTACACAATTTCTCTGTTTTGCAATATTTTAAATTGAATAATTTAAAATTGGATTGTTAAAAAATATATATCTAAAAAAAAACAACATCGTAAGGGTTTGATTTGTGACATAAGAACGAGTTTGTTGTGATAGTGTCAAAAATGAACAGAAATTTTACTGATATTGTAAGTATAATAAATGGAAGCAAATTATTGAATCGGAAGCAGATGCAATTTAGAATTGACTGGCAATAGCACAATATTTAATTTATTCCATTGAATAAGCAATGCAAGGAAAATCAGGCTTTTGTAGTTTGTTTAAGTGAAGAAACTCATAAAAATCAGGAACTTGTAAATTTAATTTTAAGGTAGTTTTTGTATTTTGCAGATAGTGTCACTGAAGACACTAAAAGCTCCTCACGGTAAATCCATTAGATATTTTCTAAAAACCCACGAAACGCGCAGTGCGCGACTCGTAAATTCTACTCCGACTGTGGTTAAATACCAAAGTTTAGCAGCAAAGGTTGATTGGTGCATTCTTATTCCAGATTCTTTTAAATCGTCAGAAAAAGTCGTGGTTTATTGTTCTAACTTGTGTTTGGGATAAAACTGAAAATACAAAAAAACAACACATTAATTTAGTATCAATCAGTAGCATTTTATTAACCTTGCTGGAATTTGTTAATTGAAACAAAGTCCAAAAAGTTAAATAATAAAATTATATTGACATAATTATAATCCGGCCCACCAAATTTTAAACAAACCAAAAATTTTCCAAAATTAAATTTCTTAAAAAAATCTACCCAAAACTGCCGAACTTATCTATTCATATGCCAACTCGCTCAATCGGACATTAACAATTGCCTCAGTTATCACTCGCACCGCCCTTATCTTGCGGCCTTGTACTTTTCCAATGTAAAATTAACTCTCAATCGAATAAATCCTTTTACTAGAGTAATTCAAAATTCTTCTCTATTTTTTTAAACAAACGCTAAAATAAAGAAAATGCACACTTCTTCTACTAACTTTTATTCTCCAGCTCAATTAAAATTCAATTTTTCACCATTTTCCAATCAGAGAAAATTAAAACCAAACTGTGCGACTTGAAAGGTCGCATACCTCCAATCAAAAATCTTCGCCCCCCCCTTACCTCGTCCATTTCCAGGGGCGTCTCATACAATTTTACATTTTTATAAAAAAATTTAAATGAAAATCATCAAAATAATAATAGAAATTGAATAAATTATCTCAAATCTTCTTCATCTAAAAAATAATACGACAATATCTACTAGTGTTGTCAACTGTTTTATCGTTTTGTGAATGTTATGGCAAGATAAGCTCAAAGCGCCCATCTTTTGTGGGTTAGCTTGCTTCTTACTTTACCCCACAGCGTTACTCCTGCTATTGTTTTCAGTGTTCTCAATTCTGTGGATTTTGTTGTCTGCTTTGTTCTCGATGTTGCAGTCTTAGTCTCTGCTGCGTAGATCAAATCTAGGCTTATGAATATTTCATATATCCTTGTTTTGCTTTCCATTGATGTATTGATATACCAAACGCATACGCTACAGATATTCTGACAAATTGAAGTCGAAAGAACATAATTGTGTCATAGATATGGTAAGAGATAATGCAGAAGAAAATTGCAGGACGTTTACTTTCAGAACGTTTAAATAAACTTAAATATATAAATTATTAACTCGTTGATATTAGATAATATTAAAACTTCAAAATATCGAGTTATTAATAAATTAAAAATTAATTAAAAGATAATATATCTGTATATTATTCTGATGACGAACGAAGTAATCGTTTGAAAGCTCAATAAATCTTTTAATTAATTTTTAATTTATTAATAACTCGATATTTTGAAGTTTTAATATTATCTAAATAAACTTAATGCCCTTGATCCAAACGTCTCTTGAAGTTTAAATAAAATGCAAAATCATAAACGGGAAAACAAATAATATAACTTTAAGTCAGCCAATGATAAAGATTTATTTCTTATAGTTCGGGTTCAACAGGTTTGATAGCGCTGCTAATCTGTTAATGTTTTAAAATAATATAATGCCCTGTGTTACCTCGCAAATTATTCTCAACTATCAAACTTTTTGTAGTAATTAAAATTTATTATTATTCAACCGACGACATTAAACAGAAAGGCGCAGACATTAACGAGTATGTATTTCGTGTTATAGGGTTCTCTTACATCATGCTTCATATCTTGATGGTTGCCATAGCAACCCAGTAGTAAGTACTTTATATGCAAAATCGACCTTGCATGTGGTAGTAACATAAAAGTAGCGCATTTAAACGAATAGCATTTGATATGCGGTACAGGTTCGATAATCCGGACTATAAAAATACTATAGTCCGGATTATCGAGTCCGTACTGTATTAAATGGTTAAAAGGAATGAAAAAATTAAGTAAAAATTCAACTCCAGTAGTGTTAAAACCTTTTATAAAATACTTTTTGTAATAGTTCGAAAACCAAATAACCGATTTTAGTTTTCTTTGCACCGAACGATAGGGTACTTTGTAACTTTTGTTTGACATATTTTTGAATAATTTTCTTCTTTCAAAATATTATTTTTAGAAAGGACAGAATATCATTTTTTTACCTAGAAAGATTGCATTTTTAATGCGTTTGTTTAAAAAAAATTGAAAAGAATGGAAAGCAATTTAGCAAGAAAGTTTAGGTAGATAATTTTTAAGAGCCACCAGCTTAACGTGAAATCCAAAGCAAGGAAAAATTTTCTTTAAAATTATTTTTTCGCAAATAAATAAACAGAAGTTATTGATTTTTCATTCAATAAGTTAAATGCATAATAATAGTTAATTCTAATTTTATTGGGTCTTACTACAAAAAATCACTGCACATAATTCTGCTTTTCCATATTACGGTACCAACGAGTAACTGAAAATTAATTTGTAACATCTTGGAAAATGAAAATGTTTGGTCTAATAAAAGTAATTAATTAATTAAGTAATTATTTTTTTTGGTTTTGTCTTTTACCTTAGAGAGTAATAGAGAGAACATTAAAATATTACTGGGAGAGTGGCTAACTTTTAATTAAACAAAATAGCGAATAAAACGAGAATTGGGTCAAGAGATATCCAAACGTGTTATTTTTCGTCAAAACTTTTAATATTTTGAAATAATATTTTCTCTATGGATTAATATATGAAAAATTCAATACGCATACTGCGGCACTCCAAATTAAATTTGAAAACACCTACATATATTTTTTTAAACTTATGAATTATTTAAACAAAGTAATAAAACGAAAGGATGGTGCGTCAATGTAAATACCGTTAATACGGCTATATTACGCTAGCGAAGTTTAGTAGATTTTAAAGTGAAAAGAGTGACGATAAAAAGCAGAAAAGTGATCTTTTGGAAGAAGAAAGCGGAGTGGAGGTGTTTCTTGGATTGATTTTTGCGATTGTGCAGCAGTAACAGAGTATTTCTTGAAAACGAGCTGAAAAATTTTTTGGAGGTTAGCTTTGATAGCGAACTAATCTGAAAGATTGTTGGGTTGCATATAGTGCAGGCAAAAATAAACCTTTAATTTAACAATTAAATTGAGCTATATAGTACAATACGAAGGTACGTTTTTAAATACATTTTGATAGGGTTCTTTGCTTCCTAGGGGTCGACTCGGGCAAGGGACCTTAACGCGACATTGATGATCAGAATGTTGACAGAAGAACAGCATTACGATAGTGAGAGCTCAAATACGGAAGAAAATACAAGGAAGCGGCAGGCCACTTTTGAGATTTTTAACAAAAGCAAAAAGACAGGCAGATCTCCTCTTAAGAAAATAGCAAGGGTCGGAAGTGAAATGGAGGAATTAAAGGAAATGATGATGCAAGTGCTAAGTGAAGTAAAAGGCATTAAGGCTGGTCAACAAATTTATGAAAATGAGATTAGGACCCTGAAGGAAGAAAATAAGACGCTAAAGGAAAAGATAAATACACTCGAGGTAAGACTGAACCAAATGGAAAAGAAAGATAGGAAAAATAACATGATTGTGAGGGGAATACAGGTGGTTGGAAAGGAGGTCAGAGGAGAGATGGAGTCTTTCTTCACTGGAAAGTTGGGAGTTGAGGTAGCGGTTGACACTGCTGAAGTGATTAAGCCAAGGTCAGCGCAACCATTTGTTTTAGTAAAGATGAATACATGGCAGGATAAATTAACTGTCATGAAGCAAAAAAGCAAACTGAAAGGCACCAACACTTTTATTGATGATGACCTGACACAATACGAGCAGAAGATGCAGGCTAATCTGAGGGATCGTGCCAAACATGAAAGAAGAAAAGGAAATGAAGTCAATGTAGGATATGGAAGAATATATATAAACCGAGATCGTTGGGACTGGGATCACCAAAAAGAGGAAATAGTGAAAAGAGTCATACCCCCCATACAAAAAAACTAATAATGCAAGATGCTGGATGGATCAACAATGCAAAAACGCGTGAAAAAGGACAAACGTATAATGGACAAATGGAAGGAAAAGATGTTATGTTCCTTACAACTTGGAATGTGAGAGGAACTTTTGTGGGGGGAGCATTAAAACAGTTAATGGAGGTGATGGAAAAGTACAAGGTAGATATCTTAGCATTGCAGGAGACAAAACAAAGTGGGAATGATACAATAGATATAGGGAAGTTTACCTTTTTCAAGAGTGGAGGGAAGGATAGAAGGTTGGGAACAGGCTTCATGGTGAGCGAAATTGGGAAGGAAATGGTAATTGGGTTCAAACCGATAACAGATAGAATGTGTGTACTAAGAATAAAAGAAAGTAATAGAAAAATAAGTATTGTCAATGTTCATGCACCTACCGAAGAGAAGGATATAGAAGTTAAGGAACAATTTTACGAATTGTTGGAAAAAGAGTATGTGAAGATACCGAAATATGACATTAAAATGATAGTGGGCGATTTTAATGCGAAGATTGGGCGGGAAGAAATATATAGACCTGCAATTGGCAGGTTTAGTTTACATAGTGAGAGTAATGAAAATGGAAGATTTCTTATTGACTTCGCAATGGGAAACGAAATGAAGATAAAGAGTACTCACTACGAGCATAAAGACATCCGCAAGGTAACATGGATAAGCCCAGATGGAAATACAGTAAATCAGATAGACCATGTTTTAATAGAAAGTAGGAATGAAAATATAATTAAAGATGTTAAAACTTACAGAGGAGCAGACATTGATTCGGACCACTTTATGGTGGGTGTGAAAATGACAATAACTAGGACAAACACGATGAGAATCAACGATCAAGTAAATAAACAGAAGAATAGAATGCAGGTGCAACTTAAAACAGAAGAACAGAGAAGAAAATATAGAGAAGCAATGGAAAAAATACTAAAAAAGACGGAAGTTCAGCAGAATATAGATCAAATGCGAACAATAATAGAAGGAAGTATAATAGAAGCAGTAAAAACACAACACATGAGTACTGTAAAAAGAAAGAAGGAGTGGTATGACCAACAGTGTGAAATGGAAGTAAAGAAAAGAGAGGAAACTAGACAACTATGGCTGGATAATCGAAACGATGAAATGAGAAGGAAATATGAAAGGCAAAGAAGAGAGTGTAAAAGGGTAATAAGAGAAAAGAAAAGAGAACACCAAATAAAGAACCTGGAAGAGTTGGAAGAGAAGTATAATAGCAAAGAAATAAGAAATTTTTACCAGGGAATCCGACGAATAAGACAAGGATACCAAACAAGCACAACGTTTTGCAAAAACAAAGACGGCACACTGGTGGGATCAAAACAAGGAATAACGAGAAGATGGGCAGAATACTTCCAAGAGTTGTTGAACGGAACATCAGAAAGACGAAATAAAGAGAAAGAATATGTAGTGGCAGAAATGGAGGACGAAGGTGAGGACAGAGTGGAAATACCAACAGAAGACGAGATAAGGAAAGTGATAGCGAGACTGAAAAATAACAGAAGTGCAGGAGAGGACGGCATACAAGCAGAAATGCTGAAATATGGAGGAGAAGAATTGCAAAAAATAGTCATCGGCATGATACAGAAAGTTTGGAAGGAAGAAAAAATGCCTGCATCTTGGAAGTTGGCACTGATATGCCCGATCCACAAAAAAGGTGATAAAACTGAGTGTGAAAATTATAGGGGAATCGCACTGTTAGATGTCAGTTATAAGGTGCTCGCTACATGCATAAAAAATAGACTGCAAGACTATGCGGAGAAAAGTATAGGAGAATACCAGTGTGGTTTCAGACAGGGTAGATCGGTGACGGACCAATTATATGTGTTGAGAGAAGTCCAGGGAATTAGTCATGAGTTTGGTTTGGAAACACACCTAATGTTCCTGGATTTTAAACAAGCATACGACAGTGTTAAAAGAGAAGAACTGTACAATATAATGCTGGAGATGCGAATCCCTCGAAAATTAATAAGATTAGTTAAAATGACACACGATGGATCGGAAAACAAAGTAAAAACTAGAAGCGGGTTATCCGACAGTTTTGCAGTTGAGGTAGGACTGAGGCAGGGAGACCCGTTGTCTGCGGTTTTGTTCAATTTTGTGTTGGAGAGTGCAATACGGAAATCGGGTTTAAATAGAAGTAGCACAATTTTTAGAAGACGACAACAGAGCGTAGCTTTTGCGGACGATCTAACAATCATGACAAGAACAAAGAAGGATATACAAGAGTTTACAAGAAGATTGTTGGAAGCTGCTAAGAAAGTTGGATTGGAAGTAAATGAGAACAAAACAAAATACATGAATTGGAGCGATGAAAAGTTTGAAGAAAACAAATATGTAAAAATAAGAATGAAAGATAAAACCGTAAATTTTGAAGAAGTTTGTTCTTTTACGTATCTAGGAACGGTAATAACAAGGAAACCGGGTCTCGGTGAAGAAATTAAAGCAAGAATAGCCGCGGGCACAAGAAGTTTTTTTGCACTGAAATCGATCTTTAATAGCAAGGTGTTTTCTAGGTCAGTGAAAGTAAGGATATATAAAACAATCATGAGACCAGCGGTTATGTACGGATCGGAAGTGTGGACACTGAGAAAGAGTGAACAAGTGATGTTGGAAATATGGGAGAGGAAAATATTGAGGAAGATTTACGGTGGAAAGTATGTGGACGGACAGTGGTTAATGCGGTCAAACCGAGAGTTAGCGGATATGTACAGCCAGCCAAGCATAGTAGGGTGTGTGAAGGCACAGAGATTGCGATGGCTGGGACATCTAGTAAGGATGAACGAAGGCAGAACCCCAAGTGAAATTTGGCAATTGATTTTTGGAGGCACAAGAAGAATTGGCAGACCAAGAAACCGATGGAAAGATGAAGTGCAGGAGGATTTATATAAAATTGGTTTGGTAAATTGGAAGGAATGTGCTCGTGACAGGAAAAATTGGAAGTTGACGACACAAAAAGCCATGGGCCTTCTAGGCCTGTAAGGCTAACATACATACATACAATAAAACGAAAGGCTGTATGAAGTTCAAAGAAAATCGTTACTACTATTTTACATAATGTAAAAAGTTTTAAATTTTAAAACAATCGTAAAGTTATAACGACTTTATTTCAAATTATAAGAAATTGGAGGTGGTGCATAAATCATAAACTAAACAACATCTTTTGAATTTCGAGTGACAAAAAAAAATTAATTTTACTTTAAATTGGACCAAATTAAAAATTTAAATTTAATTTTGTAGGCATGTCATAAAATTTTATTATTGCGGCAATGCAATATATCCTTGACATTTTGTGAAAATTTTTTTAATGAATTTCTAAGTCATTAGGAAAATGACCTGGCGGATGCTTTCGAGCTTATATTCAGCTTTTTGTCTTCTTTTCATGATAATGGAACCGCCACCTGTTACACTATTATAAGCACGCTATGATTAAAACCTCCACTGGAAATAAATTGCTAGGAATGAACTCACAATAATTGCTTATATAGCTAACGAATGAAGCATTAGCAATAGATTCAGGAAACCACTTAAATTTATTAAAAAAAACATGAGATCTTTCTCATTAGGAATATTGATGCTACAATAAAGCATTCCTTTGCATAGCCGCAGTAAGTAAGTGTTCAGCTTTAGAAGTTTTTCCATGCGTTTAACGTGCCACAGGCCTTAAACTTGAAACTGAAATTCTCTTTCGATTTTCGTTGTATGTATATGTATGTTTAGCACTGTTATCTTAATAAATCGCTACAGCATGTATCAACGTGTTATTCCAATACCGCCTAAACCAATATTAATATAGAAGTGTGTAATAATTATCCTTCCACCATTTACTTTTAGAATTTGAAATCAGAAATGGCTTTGCAATTTATACCACTTAAGTTTATAATTTATGTATGAGTAGAGTATAATTTATATATCTCTTCTTACTCTAAAAAGTACTAAAACTTAGCCGTCCACAAATATCAGGTGGACCATCGAGGCAGCGGACGTCTTTCATGTACTTAAAACAATTTTAACAAATCAATAGTTTGAATGAAAACAAAAACTTAGCAAAATTTTCAATCAAAATAGGATGGCATTCTTGCTCTCCCTTCCATTTATGTTTAGTTCTTTTACCGCGTTTTTTAATAGGAAACAGACAGACAGCGTATTAAATTATAATATGCGAATAAAGCCACATAATTGGTACATTTTTCTTGATTACAAATACTGATTATGAAATTATGACAAAGGAGCTATCTCGTTTTCCTTTCTTTGTACTCAACCTGCATAATATGATGAGGCTGGTGAATTCTCTAGAGATATCTAAATATGGCATGAAAGCAACTTGACTAATGTCAGATGTATAGAACCGCTTCTATAATACGCTATTTTAGTGCTATATCAGAATTTAAGGTTGGTCGGGTTTTTGGATTTTTTGGTGCATTATTTTCGAGTTACCTAAACACAATTCCTTCTGCCAAAAAATATCTCAAAGTGCTGATGTGTTTAAATCCAAAACGTGACCAACCCTAACAACTGATACAGCACTTCCAGAAGATAATTCGATTTTAAGAGATACTACAGATGCAGTTACCTGGTATGAAGTTTTTACAATAGGAAAACGACCAAACTGCCGAAAATAAATTTAAAAAATTCTTACCAACTTTTTAGTTTTGTCGTACCTTTACGTTTTAGCTGCCTAGTCCCTAGTTGACTTTAGAAATCTGTAGAGGAAACTAAATAATAAGGTGAAAGAAATGAATAACTCTTGGTGAAAGGTAGAAAAGTGTCTTTGAACATCCTTTCATACGATGACTAAAGTTATTTCATCCAAATAGTTGATGGATGACCTGACTTCCGGAACGCACACGTGTTATCCGTCGTAAAATTTAATGATCACTTGAAGTTTTACATTTTCGTTAAATAAAATTCACTCCTGGAAACAATTCAACTTGTTCAATATTTGTTTACGCTTAACTATTTGAATTAGTAGATAGATGAATTCAAAGCATGCAAACTTTTCCTGCTTGCATAGGCGAAATACCAGAGAAGAAGAAAATAATTTAAAATTAAATTTAAATCCTACTTTTATTCTCCACCTGGTTGCAAATTTGGTGCTATTAGTATTATTTTTGCAATTTAAATTAAGCGTTTCCTGTTATACAATTTTGCCATCCAATAATTTTATTATTTTTCTCAAATACGAAAAAAATAAATGGAAAGATAATACTAAATTACACGAAATAAAACGCCGTCATTAAAATGTAATTAAGCGTTGGTTGCTTACAAATCTCACATTCTTTTTATTTGAGACGATAAGTGCTTAATTCTTAGCTTTCAGGATGAAAACGAAAAATCAATTTTTAACGAAACTTGATCAAATTCGAACACGGAAAAGTAAATGTTAAAGAAAAATAATTTTGTGTTACATTTTAAATTCATGAGGATAGTTTGTCAATAAACTATTAATTACATTTCACTTCAGGTGGTGAATGTGTTTCATTTTTGAAACTAAGCAAACATCACATGCTAATGGGAAATAGCGAACCGCATCCTAACCACCACATTGCGTTATATTCTCTTACTAACCATTTCGAGCAAACTGATCGTTAGAATGTAATTCAAAATTTATTCAACCAGAAATTTCTTGTACTTTCACTCCTGCTACTGCTTTGTAAACATCAACGGTAATCGTGCATATATTGGAGACCTTTCATAACTTCTGAATTTCCATTAGTTACAACAATAATTCAAATAAATGTTGATTTAATTTAATTTATTTTAAAAATTGATTGATTATTTTAGGGTTTACTTTGCATCAAATATGGGGTAAAGGGATTTTGCTGTGGTAGAGATCAATCTCATTTTAACCCAAAGTGACTCTTGCAGAATTAGTTACAGTTAACCTGCTCTTGTATGAAATGCTTTAATTTTTAGTTTAAGAAGAATCTTAAAAGAATATTTTAAATTCATTTAATTACTGAATTATTAACCTAACCTAAAATTTACAACTAGCGACAAACTGTGTGATAATAAAAATTTCGACTAGAAGCACCAAAGCAGATAAGAAAATTAAAATTTTTAGCCTGAGGGTACATAAAGTATTTGATGGTTATTTGAAAAAAATATTTAATATTTATATTATTTGTGATTTGCCAATATATTTTTGAAATATGCGCAATAATTAAAATTGTACCTTTAAATTTGTAAACGTAAATTCATCAGGACATTCAAGGTTGACCGTTTTTTTCATAATAATAAAATCCCAAAGTGTAGATATGTACTCCTTAAATCTTGGCAGCTAGCAAAAATTGTTACATATTGCGTATGGCGTCATAACAAACGCATAAAAAAAGCTATTTGAAGAAAAAACTCTGAAATATAAACCATTTTAACTTAAATGTTCTAAAAACGGTTTATTAAGAATAAATTGCCACCTCGCACGCTATCAAAAAAGTATCAACACTTGAAATTTTCTGATGAAAATGCATTGTACAAAATTTTCAGTTTAAAATAGACAGAAAAAATTGTCTGTGTGGGCTGCGGTGCTGAAGTTTCAATAAACTTAATCTAAGACAACACTGTGACTTAAAGGAATTAAAGAAATTAAAAATTATTTTGCCTGTTATTGATCTCACCAGCCTTTAAATTTAATCGTCAAAATTGGTTGTTGAAATATAATTTTCCAATTTACTGACAAAAAAACAACTAAAAGATTGATAGTCCCTGCTGCAACAGTGTCACACCGACTACGAGAGAAATTGCAGTTTATAAGTGGATTTTCTTCTGGATGTACCTCTTAAATGGGCAGTATTAGGTTAAAATTGTCTAATCTGACCCATTTAGAGCAGATAAAACAAAATAAATTTATATTAAATTTCTACAAACTCCAATTTGCTCAAACTAAAATGAACTAAACAAGTAAATCGCGGAGCTTATTGAACTTGAATTTATCGGCTGTGTCACGGAAGTTGAAAAATAGAATTGCTTTACATTCCTATTACTGTTTTTTAAATTTTTCTCTATTCAGTTTCGAAATAACTCAATTCTTTTACTATTTTTTGCAATTAATTTAAAAACAAAGTGAACTCAACTTGTTTTCTTTTCTGACATTTTCATGCTATGTTTGCAGCAGGAAATTAAAACTTTTAAATTAATTTTTTATCAAAAACTATTAATATTTTATTGGCTCTTGAAAACATTTTGCGTTATGGTTTGTGACAATTCTGCCAATATAAACTTAGATTAACTTCCTGTTGTAAATGGAGAGCATTTTATGACCAGCTATGAAAATGTATTTTATTTTTGGGTTATATTTGCGTAATTTCGGACAGTTTAATCGAAAAATTGCAATTTTTGTGACTGGTAATGGCAACATTTCAAGTACTACCTTTAGAAAAAAATCCCAAGTGGATTATTTTTCTTCTTAATTGGTCTGCTGATTTTGAAGCCATTCATTCGTGCATTTTTATTTTGTCAGAAATTGCTTTCTCATTATCTCGAAATTGGATAGTGTCATGGTTTGTTTGTAAATGAAGTGGTTCACTTATGCAGTCCCCTATTTGCTGGGGTTTTTAAAGAGCCACTTAAAACTTTGTGTAAAATGTGCAGCGTGCATAATTAAACTGTTTCAAGGAGAAATGTAATTTTAGATCAAAATTGCTATTAAAACTAAAATTTCACACGTCTGTGGTAACGAAGGGGGATACAATTAAATTTTTTGCTCTGTTAAAAACAGCGCATGAATTTCGTTTGATAAATAAAAACACTTTGATGATGTTATGATTTTCTCGTTTACTATGTGATGTGAAAGCTTTGTTGAGGGAAGACATGCGCGATTTTTAAAATTTTCATTGTATTTTAACTATATAGAATTTTCCTACATCAGTTTATATGTGACATCAGTTTAATACAGTGACATTCTCACACTTTTCTGTCAAAAAATCTCAAAAAGATTATTATTATACCGCAGGAAGTCTAAAAAACCGTTGAATTTTGGATTTTCTACTATAGACTTTTCATTCAACAGGTTAGAAAACCCGCCCGGCTTCCACATTTTTCTTCCTAATTTTCCTCTAACAATTTTCTTTAATTAATCCAATTAATTTATTTAAATTTCCGTTTTATTTTCCAAGGTGACCTATTTAATTTATAATCAATGGTTGTTCCCTTGTATTTCCAATTTATTACATGACTGCTTTCAAAATTTACATTAACTTAAATTTGATTCCAAAATTGTCTTATTTATTTGTAACACGAAATAGAAGTGAATCTGGCTCTTTCATTATTCAAAAGCTTTCCGACCGTCAGATAGTGTTAACGCTGAAAGTTTTATTTGAGTGGATTTCTCCGGGAAAAACATTCGAGTGATAACAGAAAGAACTTTTGCGATGTAATAAAATTGTGATGATAAAAATTTCAAATGTCTGTTCGAGGTCTGCAAACAAGAAGAAAAGCTTTAATCGCCAGCGAAAATTTTCATCTGAGAAGCACAAGTTTGGAAATATGGAGTGGTAAAAGGTATTTACTTTTTTTAACAATTTTCATGTTTCCTTCCGAATTTTGTTAAACAGATTTCTGCATGTTGGTTTCAAACCAAATTCGCATAGCGAACTATACTAGCGGCGTCGTGGAAACTGCTGAAAACTTTGCAGCTCGTGACGGTGGTTTCCCTCTAGCGGTATTTCCCGACACTTGAATGACATCATAGAAACGTCACGGATTACGTAATAACTTGGAAACTACAATCGCACAATAAAAGATACTGAAAAAGTGTATACGCCTGCGTTTTAGACCATCTGATTTAAATTGTACCACGAGACAGGATACGAAAAGTCCGCGCGAAAGCTCATCCAAACCCAGTGCAAGCTCAGCTTTGCGTGTTTAAGGTCGATAGCCTAACTAAGTGATATGATAATAATTTAAGTGACACTTCAATCTCAATTCGCGTAACTTACTTTACTCCACAAAAAAAAAATTCGGAAATTTTTACAAAATACAAAAATTTTTTTAAAGTGAATGAATTTGGTAGGACCCAATTTAATTTGATTTAAATTTTAAACTTTCTTTTCATTTTTTATTAGTAGCGTTGTAAGTATTAAATTTGTTAATAAAAAATTTAAATAGGCAATTTTGCGATAACATTGCAAACTTTTAATAAAATAGATCCATTTGTCACTTCTAACAATTTTATCTACGAGTACATGCGGGAGATAACAAAGAAATGTTATATTTAATTAATGCAAATTGATAATTTTTATATTAATATATTCTGGTTACAGTTAACACCAAATGTTGTTAATTAAACATTTTAATTGCTGACACGTGTAAAAATTAGAGTACTTGGTGTACCCACATTCGATAACAACTTTTAATATTTGTATTGATTACAAATTGTTTATTGCGTTTACCGAAAAATTAGTAATTAAGAGTGGACTCGGTTTAATTAAATTAAGTTTGGGTATACACAAAACATGAAAGACAAAATTTTCCAAATTCAATTTCCAAAGTTTTGATTCACCCTCGTATATTTTATTTTAAAGTATTACATATGCAAATTAAGAATAAAGTAGACAATGGTAATTTTGACAGCCTTTACAAAGTAACTAATTTATTTAATGGATGATGAGTTCAACTATACAAACATGTAAATTGTTCAGCTATGTATTTATTAAAACAAATTGAATTGAATTTTTTTGGGTTTTCCACGGTTTTCTTTGTTAAGTAAAAACTTAGATATTAATCGAATTAAAAGTTACGATATGATCATCCGGTTTGGATGAATTTCGGGTAATTGTAAAGAAAAATAATAATTTTATCTCTCGTGGAAGTTGACATAATGTTTTTGTAAACTTTTCCATCAAGTTTTCCTGCTTTTAACATGGAAGATGAGATAAAGAGCGACTTCCATATCATAGATAAAAAAAAAGGTTTTCGTGGTGATTTTATCAAATTCTAGTTATGAAAATTTACTTTGTATTGTTTGCTTAGTAATTTAGATTGGGGCAAATTGGGGTAATAAAAATAATGGGCTAAAAAGTATAGCCAACTGCGCTATTGAGGCGATTGGTATTATATTAGTTGTAACTATAACCAGTTTATTAATTTATACAAAAATAATTTAACTGGAATATTAAAATTGCATGTACGGATTTCGGCCAGCATTAACCAATAACAGTCAATTTAAAATGGTTGTAAAATCATCTAAGTTTACGATAAAAATGCGTCATTTTTTTTTAATTATAATAATAATGACCTAAGTGAATAACCAAAGAGTTGACGTATTAGCTTCTAGTGTTAAGATTTTCTGATCACCAAATGTCTGTCAGTCAAGTAACATTTGTTACTTTTGTTAATTTCAAAATGGTGCTGAGCAGGCTTATCGGTCTGTAGCTTGTCGGTTGCGTAATATTCTTCGATGTTCTAGAACCTTCACTAGTTTTTTTTATTTATTTCAAATTTATTCACAATGTTTTTGATCATCTTTATCTTTTTGATCATCTTTAGATTTTATTCATTTTCATTCATTATTTGCCTACTAGTACGACCTTGGTTTCTTTTCCATTCATTCTTTCTTAAATTCGAAAAACTCACTTTTTTAAATTTTAAATTCTCCAGAGATCTACTATAAAAAAATATATTTTTAAATTTTATTTGACTAATATTTTCTATTTTAATTACAAATCAAATTTTCAAACCAAAATTAGTTGCTCTGAAAAAAAGAATGAAAAATAATTAAAAAGGTTTAATTCTTGTAAATTTTTTAAACTATTTGCTAAAAATAGAGTCCATAGTTACGTAAGGCCCGCTAGTTTGAAACAACGGGCTGCTGTTAAATAAAATTTGTATACCATACTTCCGACAAACAATTCGATTCCAATTTATAAATTTAGTATAAAAAAACCTCCCTTACTTTGGATGGCCAAATAGACGTCTTTCGTGTATCCCGATTTATATTAAATATAAAATAAATGCATTTTTTATAATGTACTGGAATTCCTTCACACCATAAAACTCTTCATATTTGCATTGAACAAACTTTACCGCATTAGATCAATAATTGAACTCTTACAATGCATTGATTGATTTCGGTTTGACGTTTTAAAATGTAATTTGTTCGACGCGTGCTGAGAATTATTAAATGTGTAATACAATAGAATTTAGAATAGGTACCTATTATAATTATGACCATTAGATTCAAATTACATTATCTCATCCACATAAGCACTTACCGACCAATGTACATAACGCTACTTTGCAGTGACCTAAACCAAGAACGGAATAGACCTAATGTGAATATTTTTACATTTTCCTTCAACTTTTCCAAATCTTAACATGAAAAACCGATTGTTTCTGCATTTATTTTCAAAAGTGCTGTTCCTGAAAAATTATTAAAATATAAATGCTTTCATGATTTTTAGTTTATTTTATAATAAAAGTCCTGACGTAAAAGACAATTTTCAATTTCCTCGACTACACTTACAGTTTACCACAACGACATAATAGATTTTTGATTTAGACATCATGTCGCAGCAATCTCATCATAACCTAGAAATTATTGAGAAAATAAGTATTTTTGTAGCACTTCATTTTTGTTTAAAAAGTTTAATATCGAAAGAAAGCATTTGAAGTGATGTTTCGGTAAAAATATCGTAAAAGTTTAGCTTTAGGAGTTGATAGCCGGACCTAAGTCATTGTATAATGTTCAGTTTGTTGGCACAGATGTTCTTTATAGCTTAGCTCTATCTTTCACATTTGACTATTTTATCAAATTAGGATCTTAATTGTTTCCTTTCGATCCAAAAACCAAAAATTTGTTGGCAACAGAGTAAATTTGTTTTAATTGTGTGTTTCAATTACCGCACTTTTTGCCCGATTTAACTGTCGGAATAATATCGTTCATATTTAGAAAATACCAATTTAACCTAGAATAGAGGATAAATTGTAATGCCCAATATTTCCCACGAGAGTCAAACTTGATATCAAACATAATATTAATGTTAGTTTCTACACAGATCGTAATATAATCTCGTCGTTTCGTGGTTCATGCGGATAACTTACCATATTCGAAATTTATGTACTTGTTTACCATTTTTATTTTCATAATTTAATTCAAATTTTCATATCAAAATCGTAACAGAAATTGATATGTTTGATACAAAGAAACGAATGTAGGTATTGTGGCAACTTTCGTAATAACAACTATTCTTGTTATCCTTTCGAGTTCAGATTGGGGTCAAAAGAAACTCTTCCATTATAAAATTTTCTAACATAATCCTTTCAATTTTTTTTGCAGAACTTTTACAATTCACGTGGAAACTTTTCAATTTTATAACTAAAATAACTTGAGAATCATTTTATTCCTCATCACATCATAGTTTTCCTTTCACGAAATTTTGCAAGTCAGGACCATCTTATCATGTATTTTATAGTAAGCATTAACCCTTTGTACGTAGAGGTTTATAATATTCACCCCTAAATTTGATACTTATGCGTTATACGACCAAATCATTTCTTAAATTAAATAAGCAACCCAAATTTCCTCTACGACCTGCACTACGGAAACTTATCGGAAGGACCCTGTACGAAGCTTTCCTGGTACTTAATGTAATTTTGATTGAAGCTACAATAATAAAATCGATAAATATGATTACGTTAATCAGAAAGATTTTTCAAGATAAGTGAAAAAATAAATAAATAAAAAGGCCATTAGGGTTACTGTAGCAGCTGCCCTTCAAATTGCAAAAGATGTCTGGAAAATGAAAAAGCGTATATGCATTTTAAGCATTTCTTTATCCAAAATTTTAAATTGAATTTTTATTATTAAAGTAATGATTTGGTGTGAAACTCATTGATTTACAATGTTTTAAATTGCTTGAGCGTGTTCAATGTTTCAAACAGTTATTGCTCTGTATTTTATTATTAAAATGTGCGGAAACTATCATATTGATAAAACTATAAACGCTAATGGCAAGATTGACTGGAAAGCCATTTCACTCCGATCATAATAAATTTACCGGAATATTAACTCGAATTTTGTTTTGTTATGCAAAATTTTTGCATTACACTGGTTTTCATAAATATATTCATAGCATACATAAATAATTACAAATATGTAAAACAGCAAAGTTTCAATAAAATATAAAAGCTTTTTCACTACAAATTGAACTTTTATATTTGTTTTGTTTAATATTAAATTCATTTTTGTTTAAGAAATCTCATTAACTTTTTAATTATTCAAGAAATAATCAAAAAAATGAACGACAAAAGAGTCATTAAATTTAGGGTATGATAATCGCGGAGGTATTTTTAAAATGTCAAGTTGACTATAGATATACGGTTAAATTTATAATTTTTATTTTGAAAGTGTAAAATTGTAATGTAAGCATTCATAAAAGTCAATATCGTTTTGTAAATTTAACAGTTAGGTTTTTGAAACTTAGAAATAGTTTTAATTTTCTATAGAAAACTTAATTTTATGTTAAACCGAGTCCATATGTTAAAAAAAAATTTTACTGCATGGAGAGAGTAGCTAATGCCAGATCTTTTTTCTAAAAATTGGTTCAAAAACAATAATTATTGGCTCCAGCAGATTTGGTTCCAATACCACGATTTACTTTCTATGTGATTAACTTGAGGATGATACAAGGCATTGCACTAGGTGAAAACTGGGCATGGTAATCGTCATTCCATTTTTCATTAAAAGTTCTTTGAACTTCGTTTTTTATACATAAAAATTAATCACAATTTTGCGTACATTTAATAAACTAAATTTGATAAATAACTAACATCAATTTTGAATAGTGTACTGAAATTAATTCAACGGCATTGTAAATGAATGAGTATTTGCAAGAATTATTTATTACCTTTTATAAATATGTTTACATATTATTGATTTAAATAGTAATCATTTGGACAAAATAATAATATACGCAGTATTTTTGGATTTAGTTTATTTTGTTTACATAGTATTGAATTATTTAGTATCGAACGCAATTAGTTATTAATATTATTTTATTATCAGTGCTGTCGTAAACATATTTCTAAATTTTTACAAAAAATAATTGTGCAAATTCTATTGCTTTTTTTTTCTTCTAATTAGGACCATGTCTTATTTTATCATCTTGACAACAATAGGTTTTTTATTCAACCTTAGAAACCGTAACAAGTCATACCTTAAGGTTATTTTCTCTAATTAAGCTTTACTTTGCTAAATATTCTTACACAAATTTGAAATTATAGACCGATCAGATTAGAACAACACAAGCAACCCTAAAGTGACCCAACCATTTCTAGAGTAACGAAAATCGAAAAGATAACTTGAAAAGCAACGCCAGCTTAAGAATTCATCTAAAAAAAGTGCTAATTACAGTTATCTGATAAAAAAGTCAAAAGCATTTGAAATCGAAACGAGGTGAAACAAACAAAATTAGCCAAATTGGATCATTAAAAACTAAATTTTGTCACCCGAAATGAACAATATCGAGGAAAATTACCCTTATCTGATCAGTAAATGTAAATCTACGAATAACTAAATTGTACTTTTGTGCAGTAAAATTATATAACACGAGATATTCGACATGGTTCACAAATTATGCTTAATTCGTTAGGGAGCATTTTTAAATTTGCATCTACCAAATCGAACGATGTAATCGTTAAACTACTTAAGCTTCGTTTAATGTTACGCGGAGAACAATTAAAACTGGATGATCGAAAAGTTCAAAGAGGTCACTAAAAAAGGAACAAAAGGTCACCGATGTAGGTTCATATGAGTTGGTCAATTATGCGTCTTCTCGTAAATAAGCAATCCAATTTGTACTGCATAGAAATCGCCAACTTTTCTTTGAATTTAGACCACCTTCATTATCATATTCGTTTAGAAGTTAAGGAAAATTAAAGAGGTTGGACAACCATATAAATTAGTCTAATTTACAAAGTTTTTTCATGCGTTTCTGAATAGAGGAAATGTGATATAGTGATCTTTCAGGAAATTATTATGTAAGAGGGTTACGCACTAACGAAAGATATATTGGAACTATGTTGCGTGACCTTCCTACCTTACCTATTCCATGACCCTCGCACCTTATTCCGTGACATTCGATATTCGTTCTACTAAATTAATATGTTGTTCTTGTAAGTGTATTAATCTTTCGTGTTAACATTTTAATTTTGTAAGTTTGAATTTTTATTTTAATGAAGTTGTTTTTCGATGTAAAAACTTTGAGTCGGTTTTCCACTTTAATCAGATATAGAGCAGCCAGCCTAGGTTGTAAGTGGTTCTCAGGGCGGATAATTTACTTGAGCGGCATAAATTTAATTTTATAATTTCAAATAAAAGAAAGGAATTTTGGTTTAACCAGACGGAATTACAAGACAATAATAGAATGCAAAAATAACACTAAAGTGGGTATTAAAGTTGGGAAAATGGCGTGTTTAAATCCTCGATTATACTGTTTGATTGCTGTCGCTTCTGAGTCATAATACGATTTGACACTATAACGAGTGACAAGCTTCACACGTGAATATAGAGAAGTAGCACGAAATGTTTTTTTTTAAGATTCCAAGAAATAAAACTGTGTTTTGCCTCTAAAGATACCTTCTACTTTTTATTTTGCTCTTGAATTATTGATAAAAAAGATAAAAATGCAAAACACATCAAGGTAAATTTTCACTTGGTGTAGTGCCTCGTATCATCCTCAAGGTAATCATGTCGAAAGAGTAAATTTTGGCATTGAAATTCAAGTAAAACCAAATCTGCCACAACCGATAATTAAGGGTCCTTAACCGATTTTTAGTAAGAAAATTTAGTGTTATCTACTTGTTAACAGAATGGTTTAAAAGTATCCAGAATACCGTAACTGTAAAATTCTGCGTTGGTGAGGTGGTTTGGAAGCGTAACTATGTTTTGTCTGAAATCACCGGCTTTACTGATGCCTAAATCCAAACCTACAAACTTCTTCACATGCACACTAAAACTTTAACCAACTATTCTTCTGATGGATTTCTTAGGTGAAACTTTGATCCTTTAGAAGAAACGTTAAGGGGCTGATTCTAAAATTACTTACCAACTTAAAAACTAAAAATATTAGAAGAGTAACTAAATTATGCTCAGTCCTCTGATAAATTTCCCACATGAAAAATTCCATCGGTTACACCGGGAAGTTAGTTGAGGTTTTAAGTTATGCAAAAACTTTCAACAGATTTCGATTTAGTTAGTTACCTACCTACCAATTTGTTAGTCGTTCCAAAACTTTTGGGTAGCATCTTGTATTTTAAAAATGCTATAAATTGATTAGCTTCCTGTTTCATGAATAACAATTTACATAAAAATGCTTCTAACTTAAAGCCAGAACAGATAATAAGCTCTTTCGTACCAAAATTGGATAAATTTGTAATTCAAATTAAAACAGAACACATTCCGAATGAAAGTTTTATGAAATTAATAAGTAATTAATATTGCTTTTAACGTTATCGCATGAAATGTACTTAAAATTATTTAGGATTGTAGGTACATGTGAGTAGTTTAGTTAGTTTAATGGTTAATCGATACTGCACCGAAAGTCTCGTTCGTGTGGTTGCTGGTTTGTGTGTCTGTTTTTCTAGAACCGCGCTACTGCTCCACTGCCTTAATTTTCTGCACAGGCTGCAGGTTTGAAGTGCTACGAGTGCGCATAATTTTAAAATGCAAAAGTAGCTAGCTACAAGTATTGTTACTCAAGCGTTACCGCCAATGCATGGTATTCTAAAAATGAAAGATTTATGACGTAATAAACATAGAGAGTGCATTAAATACATAAAATTGTAGTGCTTTCTTTCTTTACTTCCGGTACTGATATTTTCCAATACTTCAAGCGCAAATGAAAAATCTTGTAAAATTGCTTGGCTTGCAGGTATTATGAAAGTGCCAATAACTGATATCATCAGCTACACTCCAATTTAACTTTAATTGGAATTATTAATCAGATAACCCAAAAAGGAGGAAATGTTAACGTATGCAATAAAGATTAATCGCGTTATGTAAATAACGTTTCTAAATAAAGCTTCACCAAAGTTGTACTGTGTAATTGAAGAAACGCAAGTGAGGATATTGTCATGCAATATTAAAGGTCTCGGAAAGTAATTTATTTTATATTTAGAAAGTCTTTCAAATAAGTGCTTGATGAATTTTTAATCTAACGCTTACTCTTTAAAATTGTGCTATTCCCGTAATAATGTGGAATGTATTACACTGAAGGAGGTGATTTATCGACCCACCACGTTATATTGTTCGGATAAAAGTAAATCGACCGTTAAATTATGCTGAAGAAATATTCGCTAAAATCATTTTTACCTGTTACTTGTCAATCCGATGAAAATGCTGTATCGGGAAATTGGAAAACTGCTGTGTAAACGAGAGCTTCCCAATTTATTACTTATTAAAATGCAATGTCAACATAATAGAAAATGTAATGACTTTTTATTTTCAAGAATATGCAGGAGTGTTATAATTGTTGGACTGCAACAATAGAAATACGAGGGCGTTTGCATGCTGGAATGATTCCATCTACTTAAACTAAATGGAAGAATTAAAGTGAAGATAAGCAAACAAAGGAAAGAACGTGGTAAAAATTTGAAACAGAAGCTTATTAAACGATAATTTAATAAGTGGAGTAAAATCGCCGAAAGGAAATTTTAGAAAAGTTATGTTAAAATGAAAATAGTTGACAATTAAATAAATCGACAGTTTATACCTCTGAAGTTTCAGCGCTGAAACCAACTCAAGTTAGTCCTAGACCGAGGTATTTGAGCGGATTTAATTTACTTTAGACAAATTAGCAGTAAACTTTATAATATGTTTAATGTATATAAAATACCGAGGAGTTCCTCGATGGTCCACCTGATGTTCATAGACGGCTAGAATCCATGACAATTCATCTGAATCAGATGAGTCACAGGTATATCTTAGATAGCTATTTACTGTATGTAAAACAATTATATGCTTAAAGAATGCAACAACAATAAATGTAATTTTAAAAGTAAATGCAGATATGTGGCAGAATATAGGGAAGTAAATATGATCTGGAAGAATTAAATGTAATAAAAATAAATTAAAATTAAAAATGATGACAAAATTAACAAAACTGAACCAGAAATAGTACGAGTTTGCATGAAATAAATATTTATACTGACCTATCGCATTGGCTCTTCAAAAATATAATATTGGTAAATATAGCAATATGTATAATCGATGGCAGTCATTAATATGTATTATCATATTGTAGAATTAATAATCCATTATTGGAACAACTAACAAAAAATGTTGTTACAATGTAAAAATAATCGGTTTTTAATAATGCAAAAATCAGATAAATTAAAAAAAAATTCTAAATTTAATTATGTAAATGTAAATTGATTTCTAACGTCTTTTAATGATAGAATTTTGAAGCTCGATCGAATTTGATGTTATCCTTGACGTTGTTGACTTTACCTAGGTAACTTTTTTTGACATCGAATAAATTTATATTTCATAGTGCTTAATCTATAAGACTTATGTAGGTACAATTTGAATAAAATACAATTGAAAAACTTTATCATAATTTTTTATTGCATTGTATCTGTATGTAATTGGAAATTATGAACGGATTTTGGTATTACAGATTGTCTAAATACTGAAATGTTTTTCTAAAATTTTGGGAATGACTTGAAACTGGAGGTCTTATAAATCATAACCCTTACCTCTCGGAAGAGCATGTATTGGCAGAATTCATGGATCTTAAAATCCGTACGAAAATTTAATCAAAAATGCATTCTGAGTCAAATCTCGAACACATGAACACATTCCTGTTATGTAAGGGGAAGACAAAAATTACATTAGAAGGCAATAGTCAAAAAATGCAGACTAAGTTGTAGTTTAAGTATTTGATCTGATGGAGATAATTTTCTACCAAAAACGGCGACATAGAACTGAGTATTTTTAGCAAGAATTATTTCATCTATTGGAATGCAATGTTGTTCCAATTTATTTTTATTAAAGTGATTCATTGGCAGATAAACCGTTTAAAATTATTAGAACAGCATAACTTTTCCAGAAAAACATCTTCCATCCATTATTGAGCAAGCAATCGAATGCATGATTTAGTTATTGCTTAATGCTGCTTTTCAGGAGTTATTGCATTAGCCATTTTCTCCGATCCCTTCCAACTGCATGTCGCAAATGTCGACTAACTGTCGAAGCGTTATTTCCAAGATATTCAACAAGTGCCAGTGATTGAGAAGCATTTTCGTGCAGTAAATTTTGCATATCATCGTTCCGGAAATCTTGTCGTGATTGTCTGCATTGTCACTTCTAAACCTTTCAAAGCACTCTCGGAACGACCTGGCACCGATGGCACTCTGATACCATGATGTATCCAAACGAATCAATGATTGTTTTCTATTGTTGATAAATTTAATTAAAATTCACCAATTTTTTGGAAAGAAAACACTGGAAACATTTAAAACAACATAAAATCCAATAATCGTCTAGTACTACTAAATAATTAGTATTATTATTGAACATCTTAAATTTATTTTTGAGAAATACTTTCAGGACATGGAATTTTAAAAAAGGACTAAAGAAATTGTTAGTGATAATATCCCAAGGGCGCCGATAATTACGAAATAATTTATCACTGTTTTCGAAACCACGTTGCAGTTCGTGCTAGAGGAAGTTGCGATAAAATTATAAATTATATATCAAGGCTCGGGGAATACCACATTACAAATTTTTTTACAGTTTAGCCGATTGAACCACTACCATTAAAAACCTTCAGTTATTGAATGAAAAAATACCTGAGTATTAATAAAAAAAACTTTGTGCATAAATAACTTCATACTTGAACTTGACGAAAAAATATGGTAGATGCATTTTTGGTAAAATCCATAGTCTGTGTGCTATGAAAACTTCTTGAAAAGACTATTATAATGTTATTTACGAATCAGATAACCGGGCTGAAAAGAACATGAAATTTGCTCCCTCCGTACACTCATCTGAAGCTTTGAGGAATTATGGTGAAAGTTTTTACGATGCGAAATAACTTTCTAATAGAAAGCGTTAACGTTTGGGTCCATAATAGATGAAATGTTTTTTTATAAGATTCAATAAAATAAAATAATCCATCTCCATAAATTCACATCCATCATCCGCAAAAGTATCGATAAAGTTTATTCACATCTGCACTAGAGAAGATTCAGACTTACTAAATATTTTTATTATAAAACTCAGCAACTCCGCATTATTTATGTATGAATTTATGTTAAACTGTCTATTTCGACACGGGCAATGTGATTGCAACCCTTTAGGGAATCAAATTGAGGTAGTGCGTTGCTTCCAACTATTTATTCCGATTTAACTGTTTATCCTTAAAATTTGAAAAGAGGACACCAATTTGTGACTGTTTTACTGTAAGTGGCTTAAAGGGCCAAACCACTGATGGTCAAATTAACCCAAATAGACCGCATTAACCAGATTCCAGCAATTTTGTTGGTTTAGCATTTTTGTAAATATTGGTTTTGTTACCAACCACTCCAAGTTGTTGTATTTTTATATTTTGTTAATCAATCAAGCGAAAATTTCTACAATAAAACAGCTGGTTATGTTTCTAAACATGATTATTATGTTAGGGCAAAAAAGCAACTTTTCCGTAATGACACTTTAATTTGGTGTCCATTTTAGATAAGTAGAAAAAGTAATTTTTACTAAAATAGAATTAAGTTATTATTTTTGTTAAGTAAACAATACAATAATGGATGAAATAATGTGAAAAAAAGAGTAAACAAGAAACTGACAACTTCTTGAAAGTAGAAGAATAGGAAGTGAAAATTTATTTGTGTACGTTTTGCATAAAAAATGAATTTCGGGTGTAAATTTATATCTCAGGTTTTGATAAACGATACATTTTTAACAAAGAATTTTGTGTGCGAAATAATGACGATAATTTAGGAACCGTCATTGCTTCAGCGGTTATCAATTTTTGAACCCCCATGTAATTTATGGCACAATTATTAAAGTTTTACTTTATCTTGATGTTTCACCCATTTTCTCGTGGTACCAAATACATTAAAACCATAATCGATTTCTCTTGCTCAAACAATCGTGTAATAGATTCAAATAGTTGCAGTGGCAAATTTGATTATCGATTGCCTCACTTCAGTTTAACCACCAAAATAATTGAATTTAATATTGCATAATAGTTAATTTAAGTTTCTGACAATAACATAGCAATAACAAAGTACAAACCTAAGTTTTCCTATAGATTTCTGTCACCCTCGGTGTTATTGTGGTGTGCGGTTGCATTTGAATTGCAAATTTTTGGAGCCATATGAATATATTACACAATTTTTATTTAATTCAAAGTATAATTAATGAGAACGATAAAGAAATATTTTTAGTTATTTCAATTGGGAAAACCACACTAGGAGGCTTTAATCTAAAGGAAATACGGTAAACAAGTAAACAAACTTAAATGAATTGGTCAATAAATGGAACAGGTGTTTTGGAAGACGTTGACGAGACAGGGAAAACTTCTTTGACAATAAGTAACATTATTTTACACGTTTCACGCAATTAATCTGTTTGCTGAAAAACTGAGAATTGAAACTCTAAATTTATTTTCTATCGATTTAATAAATCAATATAATATTAAATAATCATTTGTCAGTAACAAATGAGTAAAAATTGTCAATTTATATATTTCTATTAGATTATTCTGGATTGTGGTGATTGATCGAACTGACCGGATTTAGGGAACCAATTCGGGCAACTAAAAAACGATTTGGTGTTAACAATTCGGGCAATCAAGAACGGAAACTCGTTGAAATGCGTATATTTTGTAGTGCGAAAATTTTGTAATCTAAAAGTGATGGATGGAAGCGACGACATGTGTAAGGGGGTAGTGTAAGTGATGCTCTGTTTAGACATGAGGCTCGTTCAACGTTTAAGAGGTGAAAGAACAGACGATACATCTGCAAGGGACCGTTCAAAAAGTGTTTGTGTGGCGAATTTTCCAACAACAAAACCACCCATCAGGGACGTTAGCACGTTTAAGCTTTTCCATCGCCGGGCAAGCAGTGCGCTGTAAGAAACTTACATTAATTAACTTAAGCATAATTTAGGCTATTTTTTGGTTTTTCAGGACCTTTTTTTACTTGAAACTGAATTAATCCTAGCTTTTAGGTTTCCCTTCCTGTTAAGAAAAAATAACACAAAAACGAAAACCGACTAACGTAACGTACGAGAAATTTCATTCAACTGTTCATTTTGTCACTCTAAATTGCTGTAACCCACCAATTATTTATGTAACACGCTCCAGGGAATTTTAAGTAGGATAGAAAGTTTCAAACCCGACATGACACAACTAAGAAGATTATTCTCAAATTTTGATGTAGCATTCTATACATGTTTATACCAATTTAAGAATTACGTCAAAATTGAGTGAAATTAATCGGGCTATTAACCCCGTAATCGTTAAAACGCACGTAACGTAAATTTATACGTAGTCAATGCGGGTTCGAACCTTTATTAATTGTTTGAATGGATTATCTGAAAAGCATACAAAGAGTGACAATATTTCATTGCTGTAAATCGAAACTACGGTTCAATTTTACGGCTTATAACTACAAATTGTTTTTCTATCTCAACTTATAAGCGACTTTTAATTCGTTTAAAGTTTTCCATTTAATAAGATAAAATTACTTAGTTCGTCGTCAATTAATCCTTAAATTCATTAAACCTTGAAAATTAACAAGAAAAATAGTTGAAGTTAAAGCGTGACTAAAGTCTTAACTTTTAAGCCCAATTAATCAACAAAATTGTGGTCTTGTATTCGCTTTAAAACTTTTCTAATTTTCTTTAACGCTTCATTTTCACAACACACTTAGCTTAACGAATAATCTTTATTTTAAAAAGTTCAAATTCAAACGCAATTAATTCTTTATTTTGTGACACAATTAACATTAAATGTGTTTGTCTCTAAATTATAAATTAAATTTGTAGCTACGAATTTAACATGAAATAAAATTAACAACAATTACCACTCGCGCCGTGATAATTATTCATTAAGAAAGTCGAGGGTTAAAAGTATGTCGCTTTTTATCAACATTTTTTTTTAATTTTGTATTGTCACTCAAAGTCATAATTAAATTTATTTAGCGTTCCTAGGTTTTTAGTTAAAAATTAATGAAGGTGAAAAGTTGTTCGAATATATTACGAAGACCCTTAACAAAAAATATGTAATTTTAGGGACTAGCCACCTTATAATGTAGATTATATTTCGTACTCATTAACGTCTTCCATGGTGAGGGATTTTTGTACTCAATTTTACTGAAAGTAAAAATTGCAAAAATGAAATCTCTTACGAATAGCAGGAATTCCATTAACCTTGATGAAATGATTAATTAATTTAATTTTATCAAAAAGATAGAACCATAAACTAAACTCAAGTCCAAATGCTATGATAAATGGAAGTTTTTAGATTAGATAAACAAAAATTATGATGTTAGGAATTCAAAAAATTCTAATAAAAAAGCAAAAAATTACACTGTGGGATTGAAGAAGAAATTCAGGTCCATCACACTTAAAGTAAAAAGTGTGCAAATCACAAATAAAACTAATGATAATAATCATCCATGGTGAGAAAAGTAAAAACCACCATAGGAATCGATCCAATAGCATCAGTAATATAATCAACAAATAACCACTTGAACTCCCCTTCATTCTAAAAATTAAAAGCAAAAATTACACATCATATAATAAACTTTGACAAAGTAATCCTAGAAACTGAAAATGAAACGTCAAATTAAACCCATGTTTAATATATTAACATAAAATATTTTAACATGATACCCGCAAAAACCAACAACTGAAGTTTAATAAAAGCGAATTAAACCAATACTACAAATTAGCAGTCTGTAACTTCTTTATTAAAACAATTATAACAAACTAAATTTGATACTTCTATTTTTACAACGTAAAAAGTGTCGGGGCGTTGTTTCTTCAATCACTATAAAATGAAAAAAAATTATTTGACGTAACAGTAATTCTACTTAACATTGCAAGATAATTTGTAAACTAGATTTCTAAATGCTGCCAATAAATTAAAAAATTATTAGACAACTAACGCTAAGTGCAAAACCTAACATTTTGAATGTTACACACTCAAATAACATCAGTAGCCTTGTCGTAAGCTTCACTTGGATTTTTTTTACACTCTATATTTACTAATGTCACTGCTATATTTAAAGCAATATAGGAGGATGGAAATCAAAGCTAGGAGGTACCCCTTCAACCACGAGAGCAATATCTTAAATTTCAATATTAGTTGTTTTTTGCTGTCTGAATGCTTAACGTATACATAGTGACGTAAGTATCAAGCTGAATTGAAATACATATATTTAACGCCCAGTGTTACCTCGCAACTTAATCCACTTTACAAAATTTGTTGATAATAATAAATTAAAAATTAATATTCAAGTCACGCTAAATTTAAATGTTAAATCTTGATTTTTTGGACATCTTACACGGACTTTCCATATAAATTACAAAATATCTGAATGAGGCTTTAAAATCGTTTTTTTTATCAAACAAAGCCTCAGATGTACTACAGTAATTAATCACACTCTCATTGATTACGAGCGATCATAATTGTGTCTACTTTGAAAAATTACAGCTCATTGGAAATTACATAGGGTAACATATTTATATGGAAATGAGGGCATAAGCTAATTAGCTACTGCTGACAATATTTTATAATAATTATTGTGGGTCAACTATAAATTCAATCAAAAATTCCTGGTTCCTTAAAACTACAGAATAAAACCGAATACACCTTAACCTCAATTAATCATCTGTGGCGCTGCCAATCAACAAAGAAAATAAATTGATTGAACTCCGAACAACAATCTGGAATTTTCAATCCACAAGAATAAATTCGGCAAATGAATAATTTTGTATCACAATAAAATTGAAAAATGTGACGTAGGCAACCCCAACTTTTAATTTCAATTTAGAGCATAAATGGTGGTGCAAAATAAAAGTACAACTTGAAAGTAATAATTAAAGTGTAGAAAACTGGGTTTTCAATCTTATAAAAGTAATTTTACTTGAATTTTTATTTGTACTTGTATAATCATAATAATTTTGCACCAGTCAGCTGCCCCATACGTGATTTTACCACAAAAATCCAATTCATTGACTCCTGAGTGACTGAATTTGTGAATGTAATAAAAAATGTTCACAATTCTAAGACAAATTGACATGAAAATCTTCTAATTTAAAATAACACAGAAAAAAGTCGGTTTTAAGCCAACATTTTTTTCTCAGCAA
Organism: Rhagonycha fulva; assembly: GCA_905340355.1. Lineage (NCBI taxonomy): Eukaryota > Metazoa > Arthropoda > Insecta > Coleoptera > Cantharidae > Rhagonycha > Rhagonycha fulva. The sequence continues at coordinate 47,981,880 of HG996556.1, forward strand.
GTTACATGAATATTTACGATTTCCTTAAATTTTATTGAGTTATAAGGTCTAAGCAAAAATATTTTCAATGTCGCAATATTTCAGCGCAATAAAAGTTACCCACACATAAAAGACAACCCCGGCTTATGTCTTAAGACATTTAATGAAATTTTTGATTTCATTGCGGTATAGAAAAAACAATATCACATTTAATCAGGATAAATACTGGAGTAAAGAAATTCGACAAGAAAAAAGTAAACATTGTTTGTGTGATTTGTAGTAAACAATATAAAGTTTTTCAGTCTGATGTGAAAACGTGAAGAGGGGACCGTAGTTACTTCGATTCCACTATATCAAAAAAAGACGTTTAACTCAAACGAATGCTCAAAATTAGACAAGCTTTCACAATTATTTAGTACTAATTTATTAATTGAATTTTATCATCTAGTAAATCGGAGCTTTCCTTGGTGGAAGATAACTTGTTATTTATTATTTGAGCACAATAATCTACAATGCATTAACACAAAGTTGTTATCGATTGCCGTTTCCAGATAACGCTCAAATGCTTTTGATAGGGTTTTGAATTTAATTTACAAATCGAAGTAAATCCTAATTCAACAATTGAGGTTCTATTCACTAACAACTCAGTGTGGCGAAACTATTCAATGATCCGTTCAAAAATTTTTATTTTCCTTAAATTAAATTTTCTTTGTAACCCAAATAAAACCAAACTAAATTTACACAAAATTTTAGGAAAAATTAACCGCTCCATTTCACACACAAAAAAAACTGATCAACAATCCAGACATTGGGTAAATTTGTTTTTTAAAACTGATCAAATTTAATATTGGAAAAAGTATAAATAAGCATCAAACGCATTTGTGTCGTCTTCGATGTCTTATTAAAACTTCAGTAATTTATTTTACAAGTTTTCAATACAATTTTGTCGGATTTTAAAGGACGAACGACATCAGCAAATTTATTTTGATCATTGCGGGAAGCGCTAAACAATATTGTCAGCATTTGATTATAATTATTCACGAATATTTAATAAGACACAATTTTAAAATGTTAATTAAATTTATGATTGAATGTTTCAGAAATTTAATCCATATTTGGCTGTGTAACTAACAACTAACAGGAGATTTGTTTGACATCTTAACCCTAAAACGGTGTAGATAGGACATCATTTTTTAATTAGTAACTTTAAGGTTGTAAATTAATTTTCATCCTTGGAATGAAATTTTGAAGAGAGATGAAAATTTGTAAAATGCTTAATAATTTCCTCTAATTCTTTAGATGTTAGCAGGACAAAAACTAAACTTTTCTATAGAAAATTTTATTAAACAATGAATTTAGTTTTCTAGTGAATTCAAAAAATTTTAATTCTCTTAAGTAATTTACGTTTGAGTAATTAAGAAAAACTGACAACTAACAACGCCGAAATCGTTAGCATTTCAAAATTTGAAATACTTTCGGACTACTTATACTTACTAAAATAAATTGTTGCTATTTTCCTAAATATTTAGTGGGTGCTTCTTACACAGCACCATCACATGTTACAAATTGTGTGAATTGTTGAGATAATGAGGGTTGCCACACGCAATTAAATATTAAATTCTTTTTACAACAAACAAGAACAATTTGAGAACAGAAATCCTGCATTATCAGCTGTAATTTATTACGGGGTAATTAAATTAAAAATATAACTAAATTTATTTAGGTGGTGGTTCTTATTTAAAAAAAATAATCTTTCAGGGATATTTCACCCCACTCTCAAGGGTATTGTTTTATGTATGGAAATTTCCAATAAAAATCGAACTGGAAAAATCTGACGACAATTTTGTTTTTAAATATTGGTGAAGCTTTTACATATAACTGCAGCCGATTCAGCCCAAATCTGGATCCAAAAATTTTGTCTTCAATTTGTAAAATGTTCCGCATTAAACGTGTCACAATAAATTAATAATTTTATCTTTTGAAATGCAATACTTTGACGATTGACAGTTTAAATACATGCAAATCAGGTTTTTGCCTTTCTTGTAACATTAAAAAAAAGGTATGTTTTTTAATTCTTTTCCTGTTTAGTTTTATTTGCTTTGAAATAGTAAATATTACTCATTTTTATAGAGGTGACTTATCTATCAATTTGTCATTACTTCAAAATCGTTTATTTAATAAATTTACGTTTTAGTTTAGTTCCGGTGTTCTAACTGAACGGTTGAGTTTTGTGCTGCTAAAACAGTGTGAAATTTTTTAAAATCCTGTGGGATAGTTTTGCAATTTCATTTCTTGGGATGAGAATGTTTTTGGTATGTTATGTTATTGTTACAAATTGTTAGGTATTTCAATTTTTGAAGTAATAATTGAGATTTCTCATGTGAAAAGGAAATCTTTTACTTTCTTGCTTTATATCTGCAATGTTTACTGGCTAAATGATGACACGAACAAAATACTTCAACTTGGTTTGATTTTATTGACAAAACCACAGAAATTTCATACAATAACAATTAAATACAGTATTATTAAAGTAAAAAGTAATTAAATTAGAAACCAAATGTGACACCCAAACTTTTGATCTTGGGACTCAAAGGGCGTGACCATACTTGAAGGTAAGGTAAAGTAAGGCCATACTTTTAATAAGTGCTGATATCTCAAAATGTAGCTTGGGCTCTTGCTAACTTTTACTTTTCCTCCCTAGGGCGTAATTATTATTTTTTTTAAATCTAAACCTGAATTTAGCCTACCTAACCTCCCTTAAACCAAAATATGTTTAAACTTTAACGAATAGCCTAATATCCCCTTTAGGTATTTAAAATTTCCACGTTTATTTCTCTTTATTATTTTTCATCAGAGCCTCACTTGCTTACACAAATCTCATCTTATCACTTTTCCTCATTTCATAAAAACAGTCCCCGACTGGGAAAACCGTACCTTCTAAAGTTACTGTGTTAATCCAACGATCGATCGACGTGTCAAATGGTTATAACATTGTAAAAATACAAAAACAATATTTTCTTGTCTTTTAATTTAATTAATTTTTTAATTCATTAAGAAATGAAAACAGCTTTTCCGGCTCCCCCACTCTTTAAAAAAGTATGCCAGTGTTTTTTCAAGTTATAGCTGGTACTTTTACTAAAAAGACACATTTTCGTTTTGAGATGGCATAAAAAAATTATTAAAAGTTGTTCGTATTAATAAAATGAAAGGAAAACATAAAAGGGCAAAGTAATTTCAATTTTTATGTAACATTTTAAGTATCTATTCGCGAAAAATTGAACTCTTTGTTTAAAGTTCTTTTTGTTGGAGAAGCCATTTATAAGAAATCCACTTAATGCAAGTATAGAAAATTACTTCCGGATCCTGACTTACAGAGGAATAATTAGGTGGAGAAATACTACGTGATTCACAGTCTCAGCGCGAATTGCATTCAATTTTCCTATACAAAGGGATTAAAACTAACAACGCAATGCATATTTTAACTACTATAAATCCTTAAAATTCAAACACGTCGAAGGTCTTTTTTTGTTTCAAATGAAATTAGAGTGGATTTTAGTTAAAGTTTTGAGTTTATTGTGGCATACAAAAAATCAATTTGACACGCGTTACCTGTGTGTGGTTTAGGGACCCGAAAGAAGAGATTTTAGGTTTATCTAACAGGCTTTTGAAGCTTATATTAGAGGTGAATGTCGAAACCTTATTTTCAAGTCCAAAAAGGTCAAGCAAATCTCACACAAAACTCTCACCATGAAAGAAACTAAATTTAGATGGACGACGAACGCATCCCACTAATTTATGAAATTATTTGGAAATTTATAGAAAAAAATTCAATTTTAAAATTAAAATCTTTGTTATCCTGCAAAGATCAAAAAATAATGAAAGCTGAGTTAAAAACAGAACTCGTAAATTAGCTTAAGGATAAAATTAAATTAATTATCATTTTTTAACGGAAACCACGCAGTGGAAGAGAACCGTAATAAATTTTTTTAAGCGTAAGTGCATTAGTTTATATTAGCGTTAAACCGTAGCAAAACGTTAGATTTTTACAATGGTGTGACCTAAATTTTAAAATATCGATTCAGTCTTAGTTAATTCCGTTAAAAAAGCGTGTCTCAAATGTGCAGGTATTTTTATGATTTGCTTTATATCATCGTGCTTTACGAGGAAGTATGCAGGATTTTCAAATAGGAATGCTGCATTTTAAAAATTTATTTCCCTAATCGGAACACCTTATGTCAGAAGTGGGATTTACTCACAGAATATGGAAAACTGAACGTGTAAACAATGGAAACAGAGTAAATTTTATTTAAAGATCCAAGATGAGTTAAGCATTAATTTTAGCTGTGAAGATTATTTCAAATTAGAACAGATGACATCTGCTATGAATTGCTTCGACTGTAAAGGAACGAGTTTTCTTAATTGGATGATGATTTTCACTGTCACATAGACACACGTGTTGTAATTATTAATACAGCTTTTGGGACAAAATTTAATTTTATCTCGATGGAATATTGGAGAAATCGCTATGTGATCAGCGCTTTTGTAAAATAGAAAAGGAAATTATTTAGGCAATTTTCTTGTAGGGATTGTACAACTTTCTGTGTATCTAATACTTTTAGCTGTATGAAATTCTATTTGTTAAAGATGTAGATTTTAGAATCGCCAAAAAAATGCACTGAACACTTTTTAGAACAAAAATTCGTCAAGTTTGTCCGATTTCAGTAACTAACGTTTTTTGTTTAACGTACCTAATAACCAAAATAGCAGGATGTAATATTAAAGGAAATTAAATTATTTATAAGAAAAGTCTTGTAGGAGAAAGTGGGGGTACGTGGGGACACAAATCTCCAGAAGCTTATCAGACGGTAACTAATTAACTCTAATATAAAATAATTACTTCCTTGCATGTCCTATCTGATTAACTTATGTTTGATTTTTTTCTGACCCTTAGCTAAACCTCTCTCTCTTCGATCCTTAATCTTAAAGAGTGTGATGACATCTTTGGAACACATTACGTCAATTTATGTTGTTAACTATTGTTTGCCATTGTTCTCGGTCCTGGGCATGTTGTGTTGCACCCGATAAGTTCTCGCTTATTAACGGCTATGCCCGGTCCACTCATCCGGTCAAAGACCTTCTTCTTGATCGTCGTCCATCCATCTTCCCTTGCACTACGAGGTTCTCCATCTTGCCTGTTTTTCGGGCAACATGACCTAAATATATGAGATATTGCTGTCTTTTTCTGGTGAGTAGTCGTTTGGCTACTTTCAGTCCTTGTAATATAGAGACGTTGGTTCTGTGTGCCACCCAAGATATTCTCAGCATTCTCCTATAGCACCACATCTCAAGGCATTTATTTTGTTGCTATCTGCTTTTTTGATAGTCTACGTCTTTGCTGCGTAGGTGGCAATAGGAAAGACTAGCGCATTAACAAGTCTGAGCTTTGTGTGTTTGCTGAGATCGGTCACTAATAATCGGTGGTTTGATCCGCAAAAAGCGCCTGGTTTGGTTTTCACATTTCGGATGGTCGTTCTCCATCTGCTTTGGATCAATACATAATCTATCTGGTTTTTATCTATTCCATCAGGTTATGTCGATGTTCTTAAACGTCGAGGGTGTTGTTTGAACATTGTATTCATTATGGTAAGGTTGTTGTCAATTGCAAATTGAAGAAATCGCTCACCTCTGGGATTTCTTTCTCCCATATACTGCGGCACGAGCATGGTTATCATTATCCGTTTTACCAATTTTCGAGTTGAAGTCACCCATTATTATTATCATTTCGTTGTTTCCGATTTTTACAACCTCATTTTCTATTGTTGTGTACAGTTCTTCAACCTCTTCTTCATCTGCATTGCTGGGTGGGCATATATATCTGAATCACATGTCTTAGTTAAATCTATTTAAACAAAACAAAAGCTATATCCACCTTAATTTGATCCTAAAATTTCTTATTTTTTAGACTAAGAGAGAGGACGTATATTCTATCGACTTAGGGAGCGATTTCCAAACTTATTTGTTTATGGAACAATTTAGACGTGTTTTCTCTATGATTCTCCCCAATATTTTGAACAAATAATGTCGTTTGTAGTGGACTTGTAGACTAAGGGCTACAAAAGAAATAGCAAAGTAAAGAAATAGGTGATAAACCGGGGGGTCTGGGGGGTATGGAATACCCCCCAGCTGGAAGGAAGCAACAAGATGACTTTTCAAGAATCAAATTTGCGTTGTTATCAATTTTAAAAGTAGCCTTGTTGCATTTTTTTAGCTGATGGTCTTCCATACCCTCCCCTCCCAGACTCCCCCTATTCCAGGAGATATTTAAAAATATATTTTTTTCTTGATTCTACTACATTTTCGAAAGTATTTTTTCAATTTTCTAAGGTTATTTAGTCCTTTAGCCTCTTCCCTTGAGCCATACAAACGATTTTATTAATTCTGATTCTTGTCAAACAAAATAAAAAACGTTAATTTTAAAATTACGTTCTTATTCACTTTTAAATAACCTTGTCTTGATGAACTTCTGAATCATTCTGCAGAACCCTGAGAATTTGCGAAACACATATTAAGGACCAAGTAACTTATTACACTTGCTTAGTGGAATGAATAATTTAGATTATCGTTTTATTTTATTTGAAATGCTTGAAAAGAGATAAGCGACATCAAAGGATTAAGTTTTTGCTAGTTATTTAAAGTTTACATGAACACGGTTGGGAAAAGGTTACTAATATTAAAAGATAAAACTTTAAATAACTCGTCAAATCGAATATCCTTGAAAGTCCTAATCACTTCCTATAGGAGTTCTCAAAAACAAAACGGTAAAAATAGATAAAATTAAACTGTTTTTGAGTAAAAACCATAAAATTTAGTAATAAATTTTTTATTCAAAAAGCTGGTTTAAAAATGGGTGGCTGTGTGTACTACGGCTGATCTTTTTTACTGCATTTTTGATAAATCTGTACATAAACTCATAAACCAATTAAAGAATTAACTAAAGCCATTATAAAAACTGGATCATTTGCTACAGGAGCTAGTTAACTGTAACTGACTATTCACCATCAGTTTACATGGCACATCAGTACTTACGTGACCGTATGTAGGCACTTTAACAATGTATATTTTTTCATCTGACAAAAACAAAGCAATTTAACGAGAATAATAAAAATAAGTTAGCTAAAGACAAGAGAAAATTTTATTTAGGATGAAATTCAAAATTAGTAAAATACGTTCAAAAGTAGCAAATGGAAAAATTTTCCGATATCTTGTCAGAAATAAATAAAATCTGTTGTTTTCATTTCCCTTATGTAATTAAAACAGTTGGAAGTCTTCTGTTCAAATAAAAAAAATTTAATATATGTTCCGTGCATATCCACCATTCTCAAACGTCATTAAACTTGTCCGTTACATTGCTAACCGAATTGTACTGCACAATGACTGTAATTACGTTTTTCACTTCAGTTCTTCAATTGTGGTTAATTGTTCCAGTAAACAATGTTCAGAATAATAAATAATATTTACTTTGAAAACCGACACTGACAGAATAAACACAGAAAGGCAACTTCCGGAAAAAGTATATACCGGGTGAGAGTTCTCTCTTTATATACGTGCTTCGATGGCTTCGTTCATTTCATCGAGTAAATGCAGTCTTGTCTTTTAGAGCTAAAGTTGTGAAAGGTATGTGAACATTTCTAACGGTTCAAAAACTCTATTACTGTCAAAGGACAGTAATGTATGGAAGACGCTGTTACCAGGACGATCCTCATTCTCATATTAAACTAAGCAGCCATCGCAACATTCATCAAGAACGTATCTCGCTTTGCATTGTTGGATTCTTTCCAAACAAGATAAAACGTGCAAACGCTTCTACAGGACTTAACGACTTTGTTGTAACAAGTAATAACGTAGCCACTACATTTTCAGCATTGAAACAATTAAAATTTACTTAATATCTATAAAACTTGCAGAGGAAATAAAAAGGAGCACTTAAATTTTAAGTTTCATTTTAAGTGCTAATTTTCTTAAACAATCTCATACGGCAGTATAGCATAGTAAATCAAGGAAATGGTTACTTGCTGCTTGGTATAATTTTATAATAATCCTCTCAGATAAAATATTGCGCAGTTGCACCATACCATTACATTTGAGCAAATATTTTAGTATTAATTTTATGACATTGTCTGATACTAAACTTAAATTAAATGTTAACAATTAGTACTCCTATTCTTAATTTACTTGTTATAAATTCATTGTTCAATAAGTTTTAGTATCAACTTTATGGAAACTTAAACTCGTAGTCTTTCGCCTTCGTTCCAACTTAAATAATAAGCTCTATTTAGATTTTAATCTAAAAATCTAATTTAACATTCCTTATATTTTTAAAGTTTCATGTGGATAGGTAACTAAATCTCAATTTATTTCATGTTATACCAACAACTTAGTAGGTACTTTTTTAAATCCGTCACTTTAGGTTTACAAATTCAACTTAGTTAAACGTATAAAAAGCGATTTAAGTGCCGATGATAAAGAGGTCAAAATCGCTCTAAAGGTTAAGAAATTCTTTGTCGTAGGTATTCGAAGCCTGCCATTCCCTGATACTTTTTTGTAGCTCCATAATCTCATATAAAGTAACAAATTTTCAAACATAATAATAGGATTTTCAGTTTAAAAAGTAACTAACAGTTTTTACGTTAAACTTTAATATTTAATTATGTACTTAATCGAAGCTTCTAATTAGAAACTTTTAATTGAATAATACATTTAATTCCAATTATGAATGAAAATCAGCTGTGAAAGGCATTGAATTTTTTAAGTTGAGCTTTTAATAAAGTTTTATTTTCTCTCAGTTACACATTGTAGCCCAATAAAATGCTTTTTTATTAAGCAATATTTGGAAGTACACCTTAAAAATAAGCCGTACTTAGTTTATTTTGTGATTCTTTTTTATAAAATAAGAAGGAACACGAGATGGAACATTTAGGTAGTGTAAACCTTTAAATTTTTCATGTAGGGTTTTGAATTAAGGGTTACTTTATTGAAAGTTTTATCGAAGAGAAATTTTGATAACTAAAATAATTTTTTAAGTATTTCCTGAATAAAATATAATGCAAACCGATTTACGAACAGTGAGATCCTTTCCACTTACCCCAACTCCTATTACATTTAAACCTTAAATAGCACCCCCATCTCAAGAAAATTCTATCGTCTGAAGGAAAGAGAATTAAAATCGGATCTCTCGTTGCTGAGAAACAACGAGAGAATAGTTCTCATCCAATGCTTTAAGGTGGTTGGAGCGTTTCTCCAAGTCCATGTAAAATTTATAAAATTTGCAGAGCATATAATTTATGATTTACCACGTACGTAAAAAAAATTTTAAGCCGATTGACCGACTAGTTTACAAAAAAATCGAATTTGAAATCTCCGAATTTAACATGGGGAGTTTTGCGTGAACGCGGTTACTTGACACAATTTCCATAAAATAATATAGTTAAATCCATGTCAAGTAAATAAAAAATATGTTCAACTATAGATTAATGTTTTACAAAAGGCCTAGAAAAAATTTAAAGATATTGACCATCTAGTTTGGCTGTAAATAATTATTGAACTTAACGAAATTTAACTTTTTTAAAACTACAAGCGGCTTGGCAACGTTGGGATACCAACAAAAAACAATAACCACAAATTAAGTGACGTTACGCTTTAAAAATTTATAATTATGTAAATTTTATTATTTAATTGCATCGAAAATTACAAAATGTAACAAAGTTACATGGAAAAAGGACATTGTAAGGATTGCATTTGCGTAAAAAAAACAGAACAAATTTTTGTTGTTGCCAGACCAAATTTTTTGTGAATCAAATAAGGTACTCTGAAAACTTTAATAAATAAATTCTTTCTTTCAAATTATTTATACTTTTGTCATTCGTTCGTTTTTAATATTATATTTGTATTGATACCTCTTTCACGATTTTTAAAGTAGTGTTAATATTTTTCAGTCACTATGAACTTAAAAACTAGCCGAGTACCGCTCGAACCACCTTAACACAATAATATTTTGCAAGAAAACATTTAAGGACTGAGTTGTCAAAATAACTTTTTGTAATGAGTCCTGACAAAAAAGAAGAAGTTTCATTAACGTATTTTGTCTAAAAATAAGTTATTAGTTTGTATTTTACCTAAGCTCGTTAAAAGCACTCAAAAGGCTTTTATTTTAAAGTAATGCAAGAGATAAATAACCATATAAAATTTTATAAATAAATAAATTTTTCTATTCCCTTTCAGGATCCAGCACAGACACCGACTTTTTTGCTTAACTAACTTTGAAGCACGTCACAAATAATCAAAATTATTTTTTATTCAAAAAAAAAAATCAAATAAACGTTGGTTTCATAATGTAGAGAAAAGCGAATGTATCATGTAGTCACCTGTCATTTTTCTGCGACAGATGGTTCTTCTGCGCCTCCTGGTGAGCAAAGTTATCAGTATACTACAATAACACATTTCTCATTAGTTTTTCTCAACAAGAACCAATTAGAGGTGAGTTATTTAGTTATAATTTTGTCCAGGAGGTGTAGGTGAGAGTCATCTGTCGAATTGAAAAGTTTGCAGAAAATTAATGACCTATTTTAGTGTAATAATATGGTGGTACCTCTTTGTTTTACCAAGATTAATTGTAATTTAAGGACCAAGACTGCATTTAACCTCTTACATGATCATTTGTTCTCGACACATATACTTCTAACTTAGGTTTACAATTTCACTTGAGTTCCTTGTTATGTTATAATCTAATATAATCTGCTCTTTTAGCTTGTCATTGAAAATCGCGCTTCTTATGGGTTCGTTCAAAACAGGGTTGACCAAAAATAGGTAAACGTTCCTCAGAATCTCCCTCGATAGAAGCCAAAGATCGAATAACTATTGCCTACACCTACGGTCGCATTTTCTTTACTGAGGATAATATCTGAAAGATTCCTTTTATTTAAATAATTTTTTTAGAGATTTTATTGACCTCTTGAGTGTCCTGATCTTGAAGGGCATTCTATGCTCTCGGACCCCTTATTTTTGGTCCTAATCCTACCACATCTTGATTCATTATCTATTTGAATGTCAATATTGCTATGTTGGTCTTTACGACTGGGGGGTTTGGGGGGTATGGAATACCCTCTAAGAATAGACAAAGTTACGGGGTTATAATTTACTTATTGAGTCTTAATCTTGTAGAGTATTCTATGTTCCTAGATCTCTTATTTCCGGTCCTAATTCTATGACATGTTGATCTATTTGAATGTCAACATCACTACGTTGGTCTTCATGACCGGGGGGTTTGAGGGGTATGGAATACCCTCCAAGTATAAAGAAAGTTACGATGTTATAATTGCCCTCCTTAGTCTTGATCCTGTAGAGTATTCCATGTTCCTCGACTCTTTATTTCCGGTCCTAATCTCACAACATGTTGATATATCTATTTAAATGTCAATATCACTATATTGGTTTTTATGACGGGGAGTTTGGAGGGTATGGAATCCCACCAAAAACAGTTCTGTGAATTTTTTTAAAATTGTTTACTCAACCGAAAATCAGTTACAAATTTTTAGAAAAACTAATGTTTTTTTTCGTCAAACGATCATAACTATTTCAAAAATTGACTAATCGGAACGTTTTTTGGTATTTAACCGTACTTTTCAAGAAAAAATATTAAAAAAATATTCAAACTGGTATTCTACAAAATTTTTCATTTTTTCGGAAATAATCATTGATTTTTCAAATTTCGCCACTTTTGATTTTTGATTTTTTTTTATTAAAAAAAAACTTTGATTTATTCCGCGTATAACAAAGCAAACCCCATAACGGGCCGACATTTCTTTCTATTGTTTTTGTTTAATTGAAAAATATTTTTGGATAAAAATAAGACAAAATATTTTTTAATTAAACAAAAAAAATAGAAAGAAATGTCGGCCCATTTGAGGTTTGCGTTGTTATGCGTGGAATAAATCAAAGTTTTTTTTTTAATAAAAATTATAAAAATCAAAAGTCGAAAAATGGTTGTAGGTTTGTATTAGGGTCCCTAAAATACAAATTTTACGATTGAAACCTCGATGAATTCTGAATAAGCAAATATTAAATAAGAGAATTAACTATGACGGAAGGCCTTAAATCTACCAGTTTTTTTAAAAATCGATTTTAAAAACTTTGATTTTTACAGTAAATTTTAAGCGAAGTCTCTCGGGGTTGGTGAATCAATGCATTCTATTGACAGTCCGTGTAGTTTGAACTGGTCTTAGCTTTGCGCAGAGCGGCGATAACCGGAGCGACACTTGCATTGGGATGCTTTAGCACTTCGAGCGAAAATCATGGTTTTCAATAGTAAATGTGCAGGAAAAATGGCTTAAAGCGCTCGAGCGCAGCGAGAAGTGCTTTAAGTCAATTTTTCCTTGCACAACCACTCTGCTTTTAGAATCCACGCAAACGAGCTTCACCCCTTAAAGATCCACCTCTTCCTTAACCCACGGGCCTATGGGTATTCTTATAATGAGTGTCATTTTCATCAAAATGGTCCGAAGCGCCCAAAGGGTGCTGAGGGTCAATTTTGATGAAAACCACCATGGCATGAGAAGGATCCACGCGAAAAAGTAATAACCGTTCGTTAAATTTAAGCATCCCTTTTCTAAAGTAATTTTGGTCCTAAAAAGGAGAACGTATTCGTACCATAGCGTACGAGTTACTGACAAATTTGTCAACAGCTACACTCTTATGTATAGAAACACACGTACCGTCAACTGAATGCCTTGATTCACCAATCACGAGAGATTTACTTTCAAATTTGCAGTGAAAATCGAGCTTTTCGAAAAAACAGGTGCTGTGAATTTTTTTTAAAAATTCGATTTTTGAAAAAACAGTTGCTTTTAAGGCATTCCGTCTTAGTTAATTCTTTTATTTAAAAATATATTTTTTCAGAAAACATCGAGGTTTTAATCGTAAAATTTGTATTTTAGGGTCCCTAATACAAACCTTTCCTCGGAAAAATTTGAAAAATCAATGATTTTCTCCGAAAAAATGAAAAATTTTATAGAATACAAGTTTGAATATTTTTTTGAATTTTTTCCTGAAAAGTACGTTTAACGACAAAAAACAAAAAAAAACCGTTCTGATTAGTCAATTTTTGAAATAGTTATGATCGTTTGAAGAAGAAAAACATTAGTTTTTCTAAAAATTCGTAACTTTTTTTCGGTTGAGTAAAAAATTTTGAAAGTATTCACAAAACTGTTTTTGGTGGGATAGTATAATATGTAAAAAGTTTATGAAAATCAAATGAGGTCGGGTTCAAAAGTGGTCGATTTGGTGTAGAATGCCTCATATATGTTATAAGGACCTTTCAAAGAAAATGCGCAATATTTTAGTATTTTCAATTTATGAATATTTTTATTTATATTTTTTTTTTTACTTCTTTATTACAAAGAGTGTGATAAAAAGTCGAAAATTGAGACCTTTAAAATTGTAAACTCTTCACACTTCCATCAAAAATGCTGTGAATGCAGCTAAAAGAATTTTGTTATTTTTGCAAAGAAAATTCGTTTCTTGATATAAAATAAACTTAATTTCGTACAACTTTTCATTATTGCTCACCTGCTTAATGAATATTAATAGCGTGGTGAGCTCAACCTGCAATTTTAATTAAAAATTACACTGTCGCTTTAAAAATGACACCAACAAGTTTATAAATATTGATCACAAATACGAAAAATTTTACGAACTTTTAAGTGGAAATGTTAAAAGTTAATTTAGTTTTTATAAGCTACTTTGCGTATGTAGACATCACTCAATATAATTAAATAAAAACCAAAGGGAGGTTTGTCCATTTTTAATTTATATGTTTGTTTTTATTGGTATCTTTAAAAGGTTAACCAACTTTATCTTTTATCACTGACAGATTCAATCTGTGAATAACTGAGCCAAATGTCTTAAAATTTGGAATTGGAAATTAATCCGCATATCTAGCTCGCTTGTTGTCTGAGAAATCTCGTCATTACACTATTTGGACAGAGTAGATAACTCGAATTTAGGTGGATTTAAGTTTTCTCAGATTAAAACTGTAATCAGTTAGTCTACAGTCAACAACACTGTACCATTAAGGACCTACTTTCACCTTCCTAATTTTAATTGAAAACAAGAGAAACTCCAAAATTTTGTTAATTATATTAAGGAAATTTTGCTTTGTATAATTTTCCGATGATTCAAAAATTATTAAACTTAATTAACTCGAGTCACAACCGCAAACAATCATTGAAAGTTAAATTCAAACCGTCAAGTCCACACTATTCATGTTTGTAAACCATAAATTTCAAACAGACACATCGTTAACTTTGTTGGACAAGCAATGATAATGTGGATTGAAGAATAACGTAATATTGTGCTACCGGGTGTTTGTTCAAAAATATTACGAGACTTTAATAATTATCGTGAGAAACCTGAAAAGGAAATTGTGACGAAAGGTATATCTCAATTCAAAACGCATTTTCTTTATTTCGATTTCTTTGAAATGTCAGAAAAGATAAATAGCAGATAAAAGAATCAATTTACTTTTTGATTGATTGTATAACGTCGTTAATACTAAAACATAGGCAAACAAAAGTGTTCAAACAGATTAAATAAAATGGCATGAAAATGTTTGCTTCCTTCCTTTTAAACTCAACAATGGGAGCTTATTTGGATCAGTGAACATCCCAAAGTAACAAATTCTTGTGCAAAAATATTTTCTAAATTTACTTCACTCTTTTTCTTGTTGTGTACCTTGAATATTTATTTAAGCAATTTTATGTAACCCTAGAGCATTGAGATCTACTACCGTCTTTCAGAAACTGCTTAAAGTTTCTAAAGTTCAACAGTTTTTGTAATCTTGTCTTCTAGTGGTCCGAAGTAATACTAATATATGCTTTTCTTTTCAGCTCAACTGCAAGCGATTTAATTTCACGACGAGGAGTTTTCTCTCGGCGATATTATGGATCTGTTGAACAAGTAAGTAATAAATTTTTTAATAAAATCACGTTAAATCGTCAATCGGAAAGCTAAAAAGTTTCATTAAAAAACTACGACCGCTTTCGAGCTTTTCAAAACTGAGAGAATATTTTACGCTTCCAAACCCTTGCACGGTTCAGTCACCATTTGTTATCAAAATTAGGCATTTTCATAATAAAACTTCTAGAAAAACAACATCGTATTTTACGATACTTTTGTTTGGAACGAGAAACAGGAAAAGTTTCTAATTTTTTTGGAAGTAGGTAATGATAATATTGTCGTTTAACATGAACTATGGTATTATTTATCCAAACATCCCCAATCAAAGCTATAAGCTCGGAGTTGAAAACAACGCGCCAATCTTTTAGCTAAATTAGTGGTAGGCATTTCTTCCGATCGTGATTTATTGACGAACTATTCGAAAACTTTTTCTAAAGCGTTGTTACAAAATAGGAGTACAAATTGCCAAACCATTAAACACCTAATATACGAGAGTGGTTCAAATGACAACGGAAGGGGCAAGTTTTTCACGACGTAATTCGAGCAAGGATTACAAGGATCAAGTTTTGGGACCATTTGCTTGCATTTGTAGTACCACAATTACTATGTTAGTTTGTGCATCTATTTCAAAGTTGGGTAAGGTTAATTTTCCGTTGATCCGCCCTTGATGTAACTGAAAAAATGTTGTGTAATAACTCCAAGCTTGAGATTTTAATTAAAGCGCAAATTATTACATAGTTTCGTTTGTACAAAAAGGTTTTTTTTAATTTGCACTTCAACTTAATGCAGTTAAAGAAATATGGCCCTTTGTCAGAAAAATATTAATTACTGAACTCGTTAGATCTCGAAGAGGTGGTTCGCAACATTTTCAAATTACTATCATTAGGGTATCACATTCATCTAAAGCTTTTCATGAAATTATTTCCCCTTTTAGTAATAAAAACTCCTGATTGAAAAACAAACTTAACAGTGAAATGTAGGTACATTCTTTAGTTTTAGTTTTGTAATGTAACCGTAGACTGTAATTGTTATCAAAATTTCAAGCAGAAAATGAACGAGCTTTTTAATTTTCTTTGTGCTAATCGATAGAAAATTGTTTTTCTTTGCATGATTTCCAAAAAGTCACCGCGACACAGGACAAATCAAACTTCCTTTTGAATCAAGAATTTATTAAAAAATTATACAACAGTTACTTTTTGGATTTTTAAATGTTTGTGCTTGAACTGTTAGCAAGTCGTTAATGAATGTTTATAGTCTATAAATTGCGTTAGTAAGCTTTGTGTGCAAATCGTTAGTAAAAGGGTATAAATTTAATTTGTACATCCAAAAATAGAGAGAACAGGATGGGTACGGTTAATAAAAAAACAACGCAAATTATGCTGCATCTTAGTAATTTCAATTTACACTTTACCTTTACCATTTCCAACAGCTTACTAACGATTTTCTTATAAATGTAACTGATGGAATTATAAACAGTCACTAACGACTTATTAACGATTTGAACAAATATAGTTTTAAAAGTCTGCTGGCTTCTCAGCCCACATTTCCATAAAGCTGATACTTCAGTTCTTAGAAACTTACAAACGCAATCACTTATTTACGATTTACAAGTAAATTTCTGCTGATTTCTCTTTAATTATTGAATATTAATTTTTTGGTATTACACAAAATTAACACTAAATTAATCAGATTTCTACCAAATTCTGTTTCATAAATAATGCTCCCGCATTAGAGATGCTATGGCTTAACCAAGTGAAGAGGAATTAGGTGCGGGTACTTATATTGGGACTGAATACTCCATTTCAAAAAAAAGTATGATCTCACCTATGTTTATGATGTAATAGCGTACTCGAATTGTAATAAAAAAATAGTGATTTCTAAAATTTTCTACCAGTTAATAACGCATGTGATATCCAAAACTACTAATCGGTTATACGATAAATTCCCTCACAGAAACCTCAAGTGTTAAAATTTTAGTCGTTTAGAAGGTGTTAATGAAACTAATTGAAACTTAGGAAAATTCCTTACTTTAACACGTGCCATACGACATTCTAACCTTTGAACTGATTCCAGTTAATAGCGAATCTCAAATAACAAATTGTGTTAGTTAACTACAGGATACTCAAAAATATGCTTTCCTATCCTTTAAATATACAATCACGTTACATTTTAATAGTGTACACCTACTATATATGTAGATCTATTCATCTAGAAGTTTGGTAAGCTTGATTTGTCGTAAAGAGCTATTCCCAAGCTTACGATATATCTTATTCGCGTGTCAAATTCTGTACAATGCGTTGTCTATTAACTTGGCCGAAGCCAAGATTACTTACTAGGAAAATATTATTAATGAGATGGTTTCTCGTTGCTTTCCAATGCGTAGAGAAGTTTGTAAACGTAACTGATAGTGAAAATGTACTGTTAAGTAATTGGATTTTAATTGCAGCATAATAGAGATAGGTATTACAAAATTTTAGAATTTTCCGAAACGTAAATCTTAAAAAACATTAAGAATGTAATGCTCTTATCGGATAAATGATTTCTAATGTAATCGTTTTTGAAAAAAAAAATTTAAGAAGTCTGTAATATTAAATAATTTAAAAATATAAGTACCTATATACTAACATACTTTGGAAAGACGAGGGGGGGGTTACTAGAATGGCTTACTCAGCCCTGGAACATTTTTAACTCGCCATAGAAAATGGTAACCCTACTTGGAAATTGTGATTAAATCATAACGTTTGAGGTGGATTTCGGACTCCCTAGCCTGGGGGGTACGGCCTGTCACTAACACTCGGATAACTATAAGCCATTAAAATATGTTAATTTTATAGTAACTTATTAAAAAGCATCACCAGCAATATTTAGCAAACAGATTATTATTATTTTTAAAAACAAAACAGCTTACAGCGCACAATTTGTTTTTTGCGCTTTTGTTTCGTAATACCGCAAGCAAGATCAACGTTGTCCAAAGAACGATAAAATAAAGAAAAAGATGTTGAGTTTTTCTCGTAAAACAATTTTTTTGTAAGTTATTTCAATTTATTTGAATTAAAAAAATTATTTTTGATTTGTCTTGATTTTTAAACTTTTACATAACTTTTGATTTAATAATTAGTTTAGTCGTTTTGAAGATTTCTTGAATCAAAACTTACATGCAAAGACATTGAAAAAAGGTCAGCCTCGTCAAGGGTACAATGAAACAAACAAAACAGTCACTGATTTTTCTTGCAAAAATATTACTGTGGAATTTATTGCAGTTCTTAAATTGAAAACGCGCATAAATGGATTAACGAGGTTCCTACTGTTTGCTCAAAATATTTAATATAAAAAGGAGATAATGGATGTAATTATACTCCTTCAGGGGTATTTGTTTCAAAATTTTTACCTATAACACAATTTTTCCAATTAACTTTCAGCTTCATTAGCTGAAATCATATACAAATATCAATATGCCACTGTGGTAAAAAAAATAATCCTCTTTTCCAACAAAACACAAACTAAGAGCTAACATATTATTTTCTTTGATGAAAAGTAATTAAATTATTTCAAAGACTTGAAAAGACTAATTTTGCGCATGAGCAAAAATATTGTCGTATTTTTAAAGTAGCTTTGAACAATCAAAATTTTATTTCGAATCCAAAACAAAACTTTCGATTTTTCTATTTCTAAAAGTTGAACATTTTTTAATGCAAAATTTGTCAAGTATGAAAGATAAAAATCACCTACAAAGATGGTATTTTTTTGGTTCAATTAATTATTCAAACTGAAATAGAGATGAAGGCGGGACGGGACGGACATCTTATTAACTCAGCCCCGCGCGGAAGTGCATTAGCATCTCGTCCCGCGCGGAACAAGATTTTTTCTTCTTTTATTTCATAATCTAACTTATTGAACACTTCCCTACATTAACTCTGAGCAATATGCGTTTACAAAAAAATCAGAAAAGTTCATTCGGGCTGCATTGTACAAAATAAATTAAATGCGAGACTGCGGGATTCCGTCCGAGATCCATGCGGGAATTGTAGTGTTTTTAAAACATCAATTGCTTCTGAAACAAAAACTACCCTTTGAGTGGCAACTCCTAATGAGAGAGTTGACCAAAACAAAGACCAGTCTGTCGCAATCTGGATAGAACCTTTTCAGCTTGTTTAGCCACGATATTAATAGACTAGCTCTCGATTTAATACAGAGGCAAGATCGTCAATTTTGGAAAAAAAGGGTAGTTTGAAAAACACTTCAAAAATAAGCCAAATAATAATAAAGTGCTTTTATTTGATAACAAAATTTGAAAAACGTAGTCACAGTTCGAATAATTGCAATTTATAGTTTTTTCTTCAGTGCCTTTATTAGCCCAGTGTTGGGCATAGGTCGCCCCTTAACAGGGAGTTTTTGACCATAACTTGTCACGTTGGTCAAACGGGTTGGTGAGTGTAGTCTGCAGATTGACTTTAAACTATAATTGTTTTATATCCAGTAGGTAGCTTATTGACTGATTTTCAGATGTGCCTGAAGCCCTGCTTTTGTTAATGGTGGCAATTCATTAACTTAGACTTAGAGGAACTGCCGGTTTAACTTGCCTTCCAAAGCACGGAGACTTTATCATAAAAAGGTTTGACTTTCCTCAGGTTTGAACCCGATACCTCGCATTCGCAGTTGATCGCGTTAACTGCAAAACTATGACCGTCTCTAATGTATAGCCACTGTGCTAAAATATACACTCGAGAACACAAAACACTGATTACAAATGCAGAACGCTACTGGACCAGTGAGAGATGATGTTAGGTGACGCCAAACAAAACTGGACCGTCCAGATGATGGAAATTTTTTCAAAGTAATAAAAAAACAAAGTTTGTTGATTAGCTTCTGTTTATAAAAACAACTACACGAAAGTCGATGCCTACCGTAGGGAATCGAAAATGATCGTTTAACTGATTCCTCAAAACTGCGTAGAGTTCGTGCGCTTGAAAGAGCTTGCCAGATAAAAACTTACACCAGATGTTGTAATACAGAAGTTAAAAGATACCAAGACAGTTGGACGACTGGCCACACACAAATTTAAATACGACGAAACCAAAAATATTCATCGACAATCACTAAATCGGCCCAAATTCGTTGGGACCAAATATAATCCAGCTTGCTTGTTCAAATCGCTTCAGCCAACCCAATTCTTACTCAGAGTTTAGCT
Organism: Rhagonycha fulva; assembly: GCA_905340355.1. Taxonomy (NCBI): domain Eukaryota; kingdom Metazoa; phylum Arthropoda; class Insecta; order Coleoptera; family Cantharidae; genus Rhagonycha; species Rhagonycha fulva. Next base: position 48,002,056 of record HG996556.1, read on the forward strand.
TATCAACATAAATTCATAATGTGAAATAGAGATGATTCACGCGGCCCCAGAAAAAAATTAAGTGTGAATCTTCATACGAGTCCAACGTATTCACTGAGATAGCCAAGTTAGGAACCAGAAAAATGACAAAATTGAACTCCAATAATTTTTTTGTTGCATTTTTTTCATATTATTACAACAAAAAGCAAACTTTGCACACCTTGTGTACGCTTAGACCAAATAGACAAAATTAAAGACTTTTTGTGTAACTAAGTCACCAAGAAGGAAGCTAAGTTTAGAGTTCCGCTTAGAATTGCTTCTAATTTGGAAAGAATTAGTGAAATCTTCAGTGAATTGTTGCAATTAATTAGAACTATGCTCATTTCCTTGCAGCTAACGCGATCAATTGCAAATGCGAGATACCTGGTTCAAATCCAGAAAAAAATTAAATTTTTATTTTTATGTTAAGCCGGTAGTCGTCGTGGGTTAGTGAATTGCCATCATTAACATATAAACCAGGGTCGCATCAAGCAGATTAAAATACCAGCCTAGCAAGCTACCTATCGGATGTAAAACGACTATAATGATCAGAGAGCCAAAAGTGCCAAAAAAACTTCATACAGTTGTTCGTAGAACAGATCGATAAATCACAAAAAAGTTAAAGAAAAAAAAAATTGGAATTAACGCCAAAACATACATTAGCTAAGCAGCGTGTAAATTCTGACGTTTTAAAATATTTCTAGGCATTTTTCAGTATTTTCCAATATGCGAAAATTGTATTTTCTTTTGCAAAAATTTTATAATCTTTAAAACACAGGGGCGAATGAAACATTGTACTTTTGTATTTGCATGAAATGCACTGAATATCAGTGATCAGTGAAATTAGAAAGAAATTTAAAATTACAAGAAACAATAAGAGATTGGCACCTCGCATTAAAATTGAACAATTACCTTTGAAAAAAATTAATTAAAATCAACAATTAACACATTGTTTTCTAACGCAAACAAATTTGTTTATTATCAATATTAGAATATTTATAAACTTGAAACTCAACTACTAAGGTAAAGAATTTTGTGCAATTATCAAATAATGAAGGTACAACGCGCCTGAATTGCACTTGCACGTAAAGCATTTGAAATGAAAATAACAAAGGCGGTACAACTAATTTTTATTGTACACTTTATGATAGTACAATTACGCGAATTTTAGTATTTAAAATAATTAATGTTAAATGTACAGTCGTGAGATCGCTGAATTCAAAATATTTTATGGAAATTCTTTTTTCTTATTTTCAACCACGATTGTGGGAGTGAAAGATTTTTTTAAATATTTCTCAATTTATCGTTAGCTGAATTTGTTAAAGACAAAAAAATGTAAATTAAACTAACATCATAAGTTGAGAAGAGTAGTTCTTTAACATTAAATATATGTATTGGGATAACCCTTCTGAATTTGTCCAGCAAATTATTTTTATATGAAAATCATGCTCGATTTTGAGTAACTGTTTAGTTAGAAAAATAAGCAGTAAATCTTCAGTTTTAATTTCTAAAAATTCTTTTTACCTATCATGTGTTGTACTTTCCAGATGGTCAAATCAATGACTCTTTTGTCAACAACATATTAGGTGTAGTTAGGTTCAATAGTTCCATTTTATTAGTATGAATAATTTTACCAAAAATAAAACCTTACCAAAAAGAAATCTATTCTCTACAAAAAAGTTATATTTAAGCACTAAAAATCCTAGAAATTATTATTTATGTAGCTTTGTTATTGTTTTGAAAGCGCACTCCGATCTAATCCCAAAAAACATATTTTCCAATAAATTATTCAAGTGGTATTAAAAGATTACTTACTTTCCATGTGTTCGTACTTCATACGCTTAATAAGTTTCCACGAAAAATATGATAAACATGACATATGATAATTAAGCTTTGTTTACATCTAAAAATTTTGAATATGAACAGTTTGCACAAATAAATATATCTATCACAAGCTTTTGTTGAAGTACTATTTATGATCCAATAAAATATAATGAATCCATACACTAGATAAGTTCAACAACCTAAAATTTGCGCTAGTTTATTCGTTATTTATACGTTTGAGTGATATCAGCAATAAAAAGACAATTTTTTTATATTAAATTACGGAAGCAAACGTTTTAGAACAAACTAAAAAAATTTATTTTACTTCACCGTTATTAACATTGTTATTAAGGAAAATTTAGTAACATCCAAGATAAATTATATTTTGATAATGATCTTTACATTTTCCAAAGTCCTTTTGCTAAATCGAAGAAGGGTAAGTTGAATGGCCCCAAATTAGCAAGAGATAAGAAACACTTTTGTGTAACTTGGAAATTTTTAAGTAAACAAGTGGATTCAAAAAAGTTGCATTCATTAATTTTATGATTATCAAGAGTTTTGTATATTCTCAAGTTAACTTCGTGAAAAATTATACTACTTCTACAAAAACTTAAATTATTTAAATTTGTAATGAAAGAAACGTAAAAATATTACGCTTCATTTATATGCGCATTCTTAAAATCTTCCATATAATATTTATCTGAATTCTAATTTTTTTAAACAAAAACTTTGAAATCGGCAGAAAAAATTTAAATTGTGGAATATAAATTAAGCAAAAATAAATCAAATCGGTTTTTATTTTTTGGAGACATCTTGGTTTGAATTTGATAAATTGATGTCATAACTTACACAGTAAGGATTAATAAATCTAGAAAACAAGGATGACTTTATAACTTTCAATTCAGATATTTTAAAAATGTATGATTTTGCTAATAATAAATATTTTATCGATTTATGGATGGATGATATTTTACTAGAAAAATTTTTACATTGCCTTTTTTCTAAAATGGTTGTGACATTGATGTAATTTAGTGTTCGATGAAAAGCTTTCCATAATACTAAGAGAACATTTTTTTGCGACAAATTGATATTGGTCAAATTGACTGGAAGTTGTAGAAGTCAAATAAATGCAAAATTACTATTCAAAAAAGTTTGAAAAAAAAAGATTTACGGAGAAGGCGGATTAGTTAAAACCGCAACTTGCAGATTTAATAAATCGAAAATTGTGCTAAGCTTCTTCGTATTGAAATAAAATTGGTTGAGAAAACAGGATAATCAATAAAAAAAAAAATAAGTTTTTTTTAAAGATTTGAGAAACTGGAGATGGTATTTTTATCAGCCACGGTCATAACTACGTTAAATCCACGTTATTTTAACGTGTAATATGAAAAACACGTGAAGCGTCACTTTATTTATGATCAAAATTATAAAATCTTCCTATAGCAGTCTTAAAGATTTCTTTTCTTATTTTACTGTTATAAAAATATCGATCTGTGCTTTTGACCACTTCTTTTTGAAGGTAAAATTTTTGCAAGTATTGAACAATCCGAAGAATTTCTACATCAAATTTTGTTAATAAAAAGCATTTACAAGTGAATGGACGAAAAGTTGTTTAGAGATATTGTACCTTAAAACCAGAGGGATTATTCTCAAAGTTACACGTTCATGAACGTGACATTACGAAATCAGAAATGACAATGCTCTCTCGAAATGTCGTAATCTTAAATTGTAGGTTCCCAACGTGCAAATTTACATGTTAATTTGATAATACCACATACATGCCGGCTCTCATTAACATTTCAGATTTCGTATCATACGCTGAAGTTTTAAAAGGGAAGTTATCCTTTGGCTTTATATAAAATTTTGTTGCAACAATTTTAAACTCAATTTAATTTCAAATTATTACATAAGCCGTCTGAAGAAAGTAATATAAATCTATATATATAGTAATATAAGCCTATAAATCGCAGAAAGCTGAAAAATTCTGCATCCCTATCGTGCCCTTTCTCTTATTACAGAGTAGCAAGGAAACTGCGCATGATGCTCAGAGAAAAACTATTTAGGGGTGTTTAGTAAATAATTTTGAATAGTTATTCCCCAGGCAGTATATCGTTTTAACCCTTCCCTCAGGTAATTCACCCACTGCAATCCATCCGATTCCTACGTCGCAAAAATCCATATTTGTCTTTCATCGTTATTAAACCTGGCTACGGTTGCAATCCATTAGCCTGGATGAATTAGACAATTTACAACAAAATTTGGTTATTTGATCACTCCTGCTTTTTCGGCTGTCTGACTTACCATATATAAAATAGGGAAAAAGGATCAAACCCAGTTGTGGTAAAAATGATTCGTTTTTGAAAAAAATTGCTTTTATGTCACACGTAAAGACACACGAAGGGAGAAATTTTTTACTTCAATAAATAATATTTTACCTTATAAATTATGAACTCTAATTTGAAATGTGGTAATACAAGAAATTTTTAGAATTATACATCAAAACTTATAAAATATTAATATCTACCTACTGTGGTTCAGGAAATATTAATGGAGGGCGTTGTTAATGTACCTACCTACACAAAGTGAGAAATTTTAAAAATGTCTTTATTGCCAATTTAATATCAATTTTAAAGAAAAGTTCAAATAAATTATGAAAATATTGGAAAATTCCTAACGTTGGAGTTTTATATTTTTTGCACCTTTGATTATAAGCACAATTTTTAACAAGAAAATAGTAACAAATTACGTTTTTTTGCAGGGTTTTCTTCGTCAGTGAGCTAACGCTCCTTTAACTTTTAAGTTATTAAAATATCACATCTGCTGTTATATTTCAGTTTTTGGTAGTAAAAAATTGCCACCTGTGAAAAAAAGCCAACTCGGCCATTATTTTATTCTCACACCGCATCCCTTCTCAACAGCTTTTCTTATTAAAGGAGTGTCTTTCCTTGATAAGGAAGTTCGATTACTTTCATCTGGTTTTTCGTGCTATCCATTTTACCTGCTTCATTCATCATAGTACATAGGTTCGTAGGTACTATGAATTTTCTTGATAGTTGCGGTTAATAAATTTGTAATGTTAAAAGTGATCAATGCTTATAAATTTAATAAATCATTTAGATTCCAAAACTTAATGAAAAGTAAATTAAAAGGGACTCTTTCTATATTAATGGAAATTTAAAAATTCTAGCTTTAAATTTCATCTGAATTGAAAAAAAAATTTTTAGGAACTTAAAATCTGAAACTTTATTAAATCATTTCCGATAATACACTGCTAGTTGTATTACAATCGAGGGTAAATTCTGGTTATTTTCAATAATTTTTTAATTATTCCAACTAAATTATTTTACGCTAGGAGGTTTAGAAATCAGAAAACTGCAGTAATATTTTCTGGGCACCAGGTGAAAATGAAAATCGGTTTATTGTCTCGCCGAAAGTAGGGGGAAACAAAGAAGGAATTGTAACGTATTATTTTGTTGAAATGGGACGTTGATAGGATTTAAATAATTAAACGGAATTTTAACTCAAAAAAAAATTAAGATTTGCTTTCGTTTATTTCCGCACTAAAAATAAAACTAAATTTTTATTTTCAAGAATATTAATATATCTACAGTGCTCTCTAGGAGAAAGATTTTGTAATTTTTCATTGTGCTTGTTTTCTCTCGTGGTTTTCATATTTGCAGGATTCGTAGGTAGGTAAATAAACTATATTTTAAAATTCTGATTTAAAACGCCATTATGTACTATTAGACTCCTGAGAGTAGAATTTACTATACCGAAGCTCATTGTAGTTTTGTCATCTACAGAACCCACGTTGGAATAAATTCTCACTCAAACATTTAATATTTCAGTAATTTCCTAACAAAACTCCTGATTCTAAGCTGCATTACTTTCACACTCGAAAAATTTATGTTTTTATAATAACGAATTGTCTGGATTCACTTCAGCTGCTGACACAACATAAATTTTTCGACTAAATTTAAAGAGAACGTATTTATCTTGTTGAGTCCTTAGATCGAATTTGGTTAAATCATTCGTTTTTACCTTCTTTAAGGGTCGGTAAATTGCTCTTGAATAAATTGTCACAACATCCAACTTTGTTAACAAAACGGAAACATCGTAGTAAATATTTGTTACGATTGAATAAAACGCAGCAAATAAAATTGCAGGATATTTTGGTAGCAAAAATACACGCCGGATTTAAAAAATAGAGACCACTATTTTTACCTGCCACATTTTCAAATTATATTTTTATATTCTCATTTTACTGTTACAATTTTTAAGTTTTTGCTACTTATCCATTTTATTATAATGGAACACTTAAATCAAATTTTTAAATTTCACGTTATCCTTTGGGAACGATAACACGCAATATTTAATTACATGTTACATTTTAAATCAGCACGATTATAATAATTAAAAAGTCTTTTAACGAAAATTATGCTTATTTAAATTTTATTCTTTGCACTTTTGTGAGGAAGTACGTGACTTGACTCGAATTCAAACTCGAAATTGAGATTTATCTAATTTTACGCACGATTCTTCAAGTACACTTGAAAAGAATTTTGACAATTTTATTGTATATTCTAACAATTATTTTAATTGTTTCAGCTACAACAGCCCGAAATTAACGGACAAGAATATGGCAGAAGATTTAGGATCGAAAATGGGGACTCCCCCGGAGAAAAAGATGAAGTAAGTTGTTGTGTAGTTTTAATTTAAAAATTCTAACGATTTGATATGCAAAGGTTACTATTTATGATGTGTTTATTTTTTGTCAAAATTTGTAGTTTATAACTTCCACAAATCACAATGCAAACTGAATTTATGTGCCGTGGCACCTAAATGGCATTTACTTTACATGAAACCCTCTTTAAATTATTGTTAATGTCCAACTAAATAGCTTTCGTAACGGCTATAAATTAATAACGAATTTATGAAACCAAAAATTAGTGATAAAGTATCTTGAACCCTATCACAGAAAAATTACTTGAAGTACAAATTTCTTTTTGATTTTTTACCTAAAATATGTAAATTCGTGGTATATTAAACTAAGTGTTTATTTATTGTAATCTTAACAGTTATAATCAAAGAGCTGAATGCTCAATACCCTACGGATTTTAATATAAATTGCAGTTGATTGTTAACGTTGCCACCCTAAACTGATAAGTTTATTTTACTATCGATACAAAATTTGCAATTTAAATTACTCGTAGCTTTTGTAGATAATATGTCATCAATTATGTAAAATTGCTATGATACATAAATAACTCGGGAGTATTTTTAAATTGGAAAAATTTAATTTTCAAAAAAATACCACATCAGAATTATTCGTGCATTCCAAATTTTAGAATTACAACAAAGCATAGTGCTAAAATTGAATTATTATTAGTTGTGAAAATTTTTGAAATTCAGATTGTGTTTACTGTTAAAAATTCGAATAATTCATTGATGACAGAATTATATCTCACTCGTGAATTCAAAAAGGTGTAATGATTTTCAACCCGCAACTTGGTTTCCTTCAAATACAGAAATAACATCCATTACATCATCTAGGTAGTTTTCCGGTTCCCTAGCGTTTTCATTTAAATGGTTATTATTAATTTTACCCAGCAGTTTCGCGTCAAAATGAAATTTATGTCGAATGAGGAGTTAATTCATTTCAATTTTTTTAATAGCAAAATTTCATTACAATAAATTTGAAAGTTTCTCAGACAATACTGTTATGTTGAGCAATATTAATTGCTCAAAATTAATGAAGAATTTAAGCTAATGGCCGCACGAAAACTTGGGATATTTACAATATTTTATTTCAAACTTTAATACTCTAAAATGAAGTAGACTATTAATTAAATGCGATGGTGAAGACAGACAGGGTTGAGTAAACTACTTTTGAAAGTACGAGGGTTGTTCAATGTATTCTTAATTTTAGTCTGGGAATGGTCATAAAATTTCTTACCCCAGTAAGGAAATAGCCGTAAATGTAATCAGAAATGCAGCAAAAAATATCAAAAGCATTTTTTGTCAATGGATTAAGAGTACTCTAGTGAATTCAAGTGAGGAGGAGTTTCTTAGCCGATTAGTTTATGGCTGTCGTGAAGGAAATGTGGAAATTACTAGAAAATAGTACTCCAATATTTATTCACCACATTAAAATTGAAAACTGAAAAACTTATTTTCCTTTATCAACTTTTAACTTTTATACTAACTCGATATTTTAAAGTTTAAATATAATTTAATATCAACGAGTTAATAATTTATCATTTTAAATATTTTTTATATTATAACCTACAGAAAATGTAGTGAATTTTACGTGAATCAAATGAATTTTGTCATCTAAAATTTTATCTTCTATAAAATGCTCCACATTAAATGTGTAATAATTTTTATAAATAAATTTTTGTTATTATAAATTACTTATTATTTTCTATTTTAGAAAATCATTTTAAATTTTCTATTTCATAAATTGTATAAACTTTAAAAAAATGTGACTTAATTATTTGTCATTATTTTAAATTCTTTTATTTAAATATATTTATGTTTTAGTTTACTTCCGGTAGTCTTACTGTGGGTTGAGTTTTGTGCAAAGTTTAGTGTTTTTTGAATTTTTTTTAAATATTTTAATGCTATATGTTTTTGGATTTCATTTAGTGAATGGAAAGTTTTTTTGGTATGTACTAAATTTGGAGTTTCAAAGTGGTAGTAATTTTTTTAATTATAATTGATAAAGTCAATTGTGGCACGTTTCATCCGGAGCATTTTAAAACCTACAATAATTTCGATTTTTTTTAATTTGCGGGAGATTTTTTTGCCCTTTTAACAATTATAGTTATACAATTTAAATAGTCTATTAGTAACGCAGTCTGTTAGTAACGCAAAAAATTACGTATAAGCAAGTAATCAGGTTGTACGACCGAAATGTGAACGCATATAAAATGTGCAAAATTTTATAGACAGGTAGTACTACAATATTTTAAATCTCTTTACTTAATTTGTTATTGAAACTGGGTTGCTTGCATTTGGATTTACGCGGCTTTACGTGAGTGCCAGCAAGAACGTGAGAATAATATTGTGTTTCAGGAATCCTTCAGTTCGAAGAGAAAGCTGCACTTGTAATCCAATAATCTATTTTAACTTTACGGAAATCTTCCATATATCATATTTTAAATAAAACTCGCTATCTATTTGTCTGTCTGTATTTTGATCTGTCTGTGAGTAGCTCAAAAAGTCACGTACCATATAAAATTAAAGTTTCCCTTTTGAGAAAAAAACCAACAATGATTTTATGTTTATTTTTTACTTCTCTCCCCTTTTTCCCTAATATAAAGAATAGAAGAATTTGCAACTTTTAACATTTTCTTACTCTATTTTTTGGGTACAGTAGCCCTGTGGCTTACTTTCATTAAGGAGGGGGGAAATTTAATACTCTTCAGATCTCTCAATTCCTGAAAAAAATATTTTGAAGTAAATAAAATAATTTGCTTATTTTTATCACATTTTTTTTGTTCCAACGTTCTTTTACTACATTACTACATTTTTTACTACATTTTTACCATACGACAAATAGAATCTTTTTGAAGAAAATAATCTACATGTTATTACTTTTATCATAGTTCTTTTGATTTTTTAGGGATCTAGGGTAATTAAAAATTTTATGGTATCGACCAGCTCTTCTTTTTCTTTTTCTTAAGGTGCCGTCTCCTATCGGAGGTTGGCGAGCATTTAAAATGCTACATCTTGGCAGATTACTCACGGTGGAGAGAGTCATAATGAAGTTGGATAAATTCTGTAACCGGGTTGAGGATCGAACCTAGGGCTTCTAGCCTAGAGTCCGGTCCTTAGCCTGTTGACTTAGCTCACCTCAGCTCTTCTTCAGCCGAATCAAATTAAAAGAGATGCCATTATTTTCAAAATTTACATGAGCAAAAATCAGCATGGCATGTCTATATTGACCAAAAAACGGGGAAATTGTTTAATAATAATTAGTTTTTTGGTATCAAAACGAGTAAGAACAACGCAAGACCTTTAAAAGTAGATTCTTCTTCTTCATGTGCCTATCCGTTTCCGGATGTTGGCGTTCCTCTTGTGAGCCAAGAAGACTTTACTAGGGAAATCTTCTTTATTTCAATTTAAGCCTTAAGGCCTGTTATTTCCAACATTTGCGTTGTTTCCTTGGCAGTGTTAGTTTCATGAGCATATAAATTTTTTTACATCCATTAGGTAGCTTGCTGGGCCAGCTTTCAGATGTGCCTGTACCCTGGCTTTTATGTTAATAATGGTAATTCATTAACCCAGGTGGACCACCGTATTAACGTACCTTCCAAAGTACAGAGACTAGTCATAAGAAAGTTTGATCTTTCCCTGGATTTGAACTCGGTTTTGGACAGTATTAGCTGCAAGGAAATGACCGTTTTGATACACACACCTGAATAAATTTAAGGCAGGACCCTGTGATAAATATTAATGGTATTTACGGATTCCAGATTACTTACGTATATCACCACACGTCTCATCTTCTAACTGGATGAAGCAAATGAAACTTTGATAGGGACAAAATTTATAGTGGAATCTCAAATGAGGCGGTAATCAAAGATAATCAATGATGTTTCCAAGAAATCCATCCTCAAACTCAAAAATTATGCAATGGGGCAGAAAGCAAATAGGAACTAAAAAAATAATATTTACTGGATTTTCAGCATATTTGGGATAGAAGGAAACCTTTCTTCCATATTGTATAACTTACGGAATCAAAAATAATCGCGGAAGAGCACGTCAATTATACTATACTGATATATAGTAAGCCCAGAGGGACACCCCTGGAACAAAGATAATAACTCTTCGTTTATTATAAATCGTTCTAATCATTTTCTGTCACATCCACAGGCCTTGAAATGAAATAAAATATTACAAGTTTACGTGCGTGCATTTGCATGATTTTTATAGTCGATGTAATCAGGTAATTTTGTGGAAATCCATTTGAAAAATTTCAAGCAATTGGGTGATTAAATAAAACAATATTTTTTAACAATTTGTGTATTAGGGGATGGAAGTAAAAAAAGAAGTATGGGGGTAATAAGTAAAAATTCTATGAAAAGTAAAACGAAATTTTATTACTACCTTGTTTCATCGTAATTGTGAATCACAGTTAAAAATATACACGAAAATGGAAAATTTATAGATGTACTACAATATAATTTTACCCCATTTTACGACCGAATTGCGTTCCATATGAAAGTAAATGCAATTGTGAATAATTGTTGTGTTAAAGTTACACATAATAAACTATTATAATGGTTGAATGGATGAAACAAAATTATAGAATATTTTAATTTGGTCTTTAAAATTTGCTTTTCTTCATGAAACTCTGTAACAGTTACTCTCTCCATATATCTTTCAGTATTGAAGTATGTATTATTATTGAAAGAACCGATACGCTGTAAAAGCTTAATTTTTCTCCATCGAATTTGTAGAATAGAAAACTCCTAATATAAGAAAATACCACTTGAAAACCCAACCGTAATACTTTTGAAACACTTCAAGTATCGTATTTACGCAATCTCTACACATTTGATATTTTTCTTATCTTTAGATGTTTGGTTCACCAAGCACGCCTGTACTTGAAAATCCCGAATATCAAACCCGATGGTACTTTAAATATTTTCTTGGAAAATGTAAGTTAAATGTTTGCTATTTTCTTTTATGAGTAGAAAAGACTTGTTCAAATATTTATAAAAAAAAATAAACACAATAATAATTTATTTTTTATTTACTTGCAGTGCATCAAAACTACGTCGGAGTCGATGGAGATAAAGCTCCTTTCTTTCTTAGTGTTGTTTTGAATGAGAATAGTAACCAATGTGTGCCTCTTTATAGAGCCATTTTGTTCAGGAAAACGGTAAAGTATTTTTAACCATAAATGGAGCTTCCATCAATTATTTATTAGTCATTTAAGTGAAAACTAGAAAACCTTTACAATTTCAACTTTTTCAAAAAAAAACTTTTAATTAGAATTTTATAAATGTTCATTAAAAATTGTATTCTATTTATTGCATTCGAAGCATTAAAGCGAAAACGCTTTTGCTCTTCCTTTCCTTTTTAGCAGTATCGCATTGTTAAATTAACGACTCGAGCGTTTTCGTCGAGCACATTTAAAACACTAAAACTAAAGTGAGAATGCACATTGAACGGAAAACTTTTAATTCCAATTGGAAAGTAACAGTAGTACAAAGATTTTTTTCGTAAAACTAAAACATTTTGGAAAATTTGATATGAAAAACGTAATCCATCGAACTACCTACCTGTAAAAAAATTTTCACAACAGTTTATTGGAATGCTAAAGAGTTTGTCATTCCATCAAAAATATTCCATACATATGACAGTCTACAGTGATGTATGATATGACAAAATATTCACTTAAATATAAAAGGTTTGGTAAAATATTAACCAGTTTTAGGAAAATCGAATTTTTAGGTTTATTAAACATCCCTTGTTATCCCAAACTAAAATAATTTTTGGACGTTGATAAATGAATTTTAAACCGCACCCTAAAACAAAGGTGAGAGCCAACATGAATAGATTGCATTTACTCACACTATAAGCGTGCTCACAAAATTATCTCCGGAAATGTCGTTCGTTGACATTTATCTTAATATACATTTTTTATTTTTATCTAGGGCAGTAGGAAACTGGTCGTGGAAAAAATTTGGAAAACCACACACGAGCCTAAAATTTGCTGTAATTTTACTTTACGTTTTATGCATTGCCAATTGTTACGCCACTGATTCTTCTTTTGATGACTAACTTTATATTTACTCGTCCCTTTAAGTAGTCCTGATTTCTCTTGTTACATCCTTATTTATTGCCCTTTTAATTAACATTCTGCCATTACTTTCCCTTCCCCCAAATTTTATGGTTTCCACTTCAAGTAATCGTGACATCTTATTTGGATTTATTTTTATTTTATCTTAAAATCTGCATTCTCCAGGTTTCTCTAATTTCGTGCAAGTCATGCTGATTAAATAGTTGGTGTAACTTCTTGTGCGATCGGTCTAATATCATATTTTGCAAAAAATTTTTGTGTTGTTCTAAATCAAAAGTCGAACGATTTACTAAAAGATGTTGATTAAAGTTGAACAGTCAGATATAGAACAATATTAAAATTTGGGATTGGATTTTTGATATGTATTGGGTGGGACAAAATCAACAATCTGCTTTATTATAATTTTGTGAAAGTTAATTTGTGAGAAGCTGACGTTGTTTAAGTAATTCTGATTTATGTATAATAACACTAGCAGAATGAGAATGTCGGCAGGACAATTACAGATCTACATCGTTCTGAAATTGAGGGCGTCAAATTCGTCTACACCGATGATTTACAATCCAGTTTAAACGGTTGGTCCAGGGAAGACAATGGATTGGTTTCATTAGTAACAATTATTTTAAATATATTTATACGATTGTTAAGCGCGATATGCTCAAAAGTCCAACCACTGCCTCGATGGTTTACTAATGCTTGCGGATAGACTAGCTAGAAAAGTACACCTTATTCTAATGCTAAAATTCCAGCAGCTACCTAAGGACAATAAACTTTAAAATATAACACAAAGGTAGCACAATGGTGATTTTTTTGTAAAACCACAAATATCAACAATATTGATCCAGAAAAATCTTAAAAAATAGAAGTCACCGTTAAAACTCAACTACACTTTCACTTGTTTGATTTCCAATTTTTTTTCTACCAACCTCTCCTCTCACTCAAATACGCCATTACAAAAATAATAATCTGTAATTCCCAGTTTATCGACGCTGTTGCTAGTAGTACCATCGAAACAAAACACAAATTTATCCACATGCCACAGAGACTAACATTTCTAACGCACAAAAAATTTCCAAGTTTTAAAAATTTGCAGTAGATTGCCAAAGCATAGTTAACCCGGTCTGTATCCTCATAAACTTGCATTTTCCGTCCCAATTGACTTGATAAACTTCAAGATGTTGTTGGAAAAACAAAAACACAATAACGTAGAAAAATTGCGAGTCTCAAATTTATTCTGTGTATCACAGATTACCTCCGGAAAATTTCGGATTACTTTTTAGGAAAAGAAATAAAATTAAAATATTTTCATTTTAAGAATCAGTACGATTTAATTTGAAAAACTTGGAGCTTTCGTGCAGGTAATTGATATTACAAGATCCATTTCAGACATCGAGTTATCTATTCGACCAACAGCAGTTCATAATTAATATCACACAAATTTGAACAATCAAGTGTTATTAAACTAATTAATTGAATAACGTAATCTACGAAGGGTAAACAATTTGTAGGGAATTTGATTTGCAACATGCAGACTTGGAACAAGTCTAAGAACTTAAGAAATCCACCTAAATTGAAAATTGAAACGTCAACATAGACGAAACGTGTAATCAAGAATTTGAAACCTACAACAAAAGTTTTTAAATAATTGGAAAAAATAACTTTCAACTTAAAGAATTTTACTTCAAGTTTCCATTAAAACAAATATAATATAATCTGGCTTGTACGGAATCCTGAACTAGTGAGACGTAGAAGGATCAGGCGAAATTCGATTTCAAAGAAAATATTTTGTCAGATAAACCGTATTTCAAAAATAAGATACCATTTACATGTGAAGCACGAAGAAAGGTAAAATAAATGAAAAAACAGAATTGTGCTGGTTTTGGGTTAACCCTTTCAGTCACCGCATCATTCCGTCTGTTAAAATTGGTACCAGTAAAATTCAAATAAAGTAAAATTTGTGATGTAATAATTTAATTTTTTTTAATATAAAACATTGAAATTCTTTTGCAGCTTCTATTTATTAGGTTCATAAAAATTCATCACCACCGTTGGCTGAAATGTTCTTTGTAACATTTCCATCAGTTTATTTTAACCGAACTTTATTGGAATTTTATTTTATTGTACTTGGTGTTACTTTTAAAAGCCAATTCAACTTACACTGTAGTGTAACATTGAAAGAGCTAAAACAAGCTTAAATATACAATTTCAGTCGCTTACTCAAATAAATTTTATTGTAGGTAATATTAAACGGAATTATTTTTCAAAAATTTGATTAGCCATTTTTTTGGATACCTCAAATTAGCTCACATCAAGTGATACAACTGGGAGGTATAAAATATTTAAAAATTTAATGTAGTATGTGGAAAATTTCAACAAAACTTTGTGAAGAAAATGCAATTAAATTCTATCCAAAAGTTTTACATTTTTAATACGAAAAAGTTGAAATTTATGTCTTATTCCTCTTTCCTTGTCCTAAGAAAATTTAATATTTATTTATTTTTATCGAATTATTCGAATGAAATTTTCAGGGAGCACAGAAAATATCGTTGCCTTACACACATAACAAAATATTAACAGTAAAACAAATTTTATCTAATTTTCCGAACATGGAGAAAATTGAAAAAGGACCAAAAGAAATTTTTTCTCCCGAAATACAAAAGGATTTATTACTATTAGAGGAGCAAGAAGGATCTGTAAATTTTAAATTTGGTGTTATTTATATGAAACAGGGACAAGCAACCGATGACGAAATACTTAGTAACGGTAAGCTCTGAAAATTATTGTAGGCAAAGCTTTCATGGAGGAAATTTTTCAGAAACCGGGAGTTTGAAATTTCAAAAGTTTTTAGCACTTTTAGGTGAGCATGTTCGATTAAAAGGATGGGATAAATACCGAGGCGGTCTGGATATCAAAAGTGAGTTTTTAAGGTTGGTGTCATAAAAATTATCGCTTTATTATCGCTTCCTTTCAGGTGATATGACGGGGAAATATTCAGTGTATACAATTTATGAAGGGCATGAAATTATGTTTCATGTATCGACCCTACTTCCTTATTCGAAAGACAATCGTCAGCAAGTGGAGCGAAAAAGACATATTGGAAACGATATCGTGAATGTTGTGTTCATTGATACTGATGATACAGCCACTACTGGGGCTGAAATTCACTCGCAATTCAATCCAATTTGCATAAAATCGCAATTTACCCGTATCCTTTATAACGTTAAAATGTATACCCAGTTAATCAGGCTCTTAAAAATTGCAAAAGAATTCGTAAACAAATTCATCGAGTTTGTAATGCAAATCACAAACTAAACCGTAAATATTAAACACTTTAATGCGATTTTTTTACAATCCGGAGCGGAGATTTTGCAGAATTTAAAATCCGCTTGCTTTTCTTTTCATTTTTTATTGTTTATTGTTAGTTCATCCAATACAAACCAAATTATACTTTATTTCACAAATCCTTTTTGATTTTTCCTTAGCACACGTAGATATATTTGCAGTTGTGAGCCCGGATGGCGAAAACCATTATCGACTATCGGTGTTTTCAGACGAAGCCGTTCCTCTTTTTGGTCCAAGTTTGCCTTGTCCTCCGGTATTTACGGATCACAATTTCTTCCGAGATTTTTTGCTAGTTAAACTTATGAACGGCGAGAAGGCAACATTCGAGACTCCCACATTTGCAAGAAAGCGAGAAAGAACTTTGGATATGCTGATCAAAGATTTATATGCGGAACATATGACAGACACGAGAATGGTAAGAAGTTCCATTATAAATTTAACTTTATAAATTTATGAATATTCAAGTAATCGGTAAAAAATGAATAATTTGCAATTTTATAAAGAAGCTTAACTTTCTATTTTTTTCGTATTAAAACAGAATTTCCTCTTCAAGTCGATCTACATTTTTAATTTATCTTAATTTCGTTTGCATTAATTAATTCCGCTGGAAATTTTTTTTAGTTATTTTATAATAAATTTAAATGCCAAATATTTTAATTAACTGCGGAAATGATTAATGTTTTTCTTTCGTGAATTACAATTTTAGTAGCTGCAAATTATCAAAAAAAATTGAAACAAAAAGAAAGTTTAGATAACACATTTTTCAAGTTTGTTTTAACATGGTTTCTTAAAGCTCTGATCTTTTAAATTGATTGTAAGTGCTTAATTTATACTTAAAGTTGTGAAATCAAAATTTTCCAAAACAGGACGTGAGAATCTGAATTGAAATTTACTACTGCAGCGAAATTGTTTTTTATTTCGATCAGTAATCCTACTTTTAGTTTAGAAAACCCCTCGTAAACCTGATAAATGTGAACTCTATCCACATCCAACATAAATTTCTTTTGTTTGAGCCTTTGTCCTGCACATTCGTTTTTATTTACAAAACAAATTCTGCATAGAACTTGGAGGAAAAATTGTTTATTTTGGATATTAAAAATACAAAAAGAATATAACAAAAACGACTTTCATTATAATTGGAAAAGAAGATTACACGGTTTATTTTTGGAAATATACGATGCAATGTTAAACTTTTAGAATGAAATAATTTTGTGGTTAAAGCGTATTAAGTTAAAATAAAATTTTTACTCCCTAGGGTGGAGAAGTAAAACTGTTCGTGGTAACGGGTTGAAAAGTAAATTTAACTCTTTTTTCAAATTATTAAATGATCAAGATTATAAAAGAATAATTTATTAATTTATGTAAAGTGATTTGATTGGACAAAAATTAGGTTTATGCTGCGAGCAGCAGTTGCTGCTGCAAAGTATGACTTTTTCCCCTTGGAACATAAACTAATGCGTATTATAATTAATTATTATTTAATCATCTATGTATTGTTATTAATAGTACCTATATTTAAAATTGTTGCGTGCGTGAATGGCCTTATCGTGGTTCCGATTTTCTATATTAACATGCAATTTACGTATCGGTTGTATCCGCGGTTAGTTTTATCGTGAGGGTAGCAGTAGGATGAGTATCACCTGTTGTATAATAAATTAAGAAAATTGTTCGTCAAAGATAGAAAAATGTAGCTCCTAGTTTCAAAACCATTTTCATTTTCAATGAAACTTTGACTTAATTAAGACGTAAAGTTTCCGACCTACTAAATACAGCTGTCATTTTTTACATTTGTTATGTAAACACTGACTTTATTAATAAGCAAAAATGACCTATTTTTATGACTTGAATTGGATGGTTTGGATACGGACGATGAGTGGTTTTAACAAGACGGCTCCACATGTCACACAACCGGTAAAACAGTGGCTAAAAAGAATTTTTATTAGCAATTTTAGATATATTTTCTATAGAATTTCCACTCAATTAATTTATTTTTTATGAAAAATTTTTATTTATTAAATAGGTCGTTTCATTACCATCTACAAAATCGATCATTCAAGTGTTTCTGACATAGCATGCATCATGAGATGATGTTCTGTCCGTGATGCATGCTATATCAAAAAATACATCTGTTTTGTGGATTATAATGACCTATTCCCAACTCTGATTTCCAGATGATATTTTAACTATTCCAAAATAAATTCAAAATAAGTATTTTGTGTGTGCAGCTGCACCGCTCGGGCTTCAGCCTCAAAGTGAATGACGTTTCTATCTGAAAGATGAAGTTATTTATTGACAAAAATCATTTTCCTTAACTTACAACTTTTCTTTTAACACAAGAGCAAAATCCGCTTTGTGAGAAAGTGGAGACCAATGTCGCAATACGCAACAAAATGAAATTCCGTTGGAACTATATTTTCAATATTATGGAAAGTAACCGACTTGTTTTAAAATTTGACCGTACACTCGGAGTTCAAAGTAAAACCAGACTAATGTTGATGCATTTTTCGCAAGGGAGTGGTTGACATGAGCAACCACTGATTAACATAAAGTTAAATCAAAATATTCCAGTAAACTGTGCATCCTTTTAAAACTTCTTATGCATTTTCAATCAGTCTAGTTGACTTCCATTCCATTTTATCGATTTAATATGCAACTCATTTGCATCTTCCGACTCTCATTAAACTTTAAAAATTAAATTTCAAACTTATCCTACCAAAATAACGCTCAATATTAAAGTTTACACCAGCCAGCATGAAATTCAAATGAATTTTCGAATATTATTGCAAAAAGGTGGAAAATGTTAACGTGTTGAAAATGCTGTCGTGTGATGTACAAATATTATGGTTTTATGGTCTGAAGCTTTTTAATAATTAAAGTTGAATAAACACATGGAAATACTTTGCAATAAACATTTCTAACCCGTTTATATTTATTTCACGAAAAGCGCATTACTGTCGACGTATTTTGCATACTCATACACAGTGTTCATAAAAACGTGCATAAGGATTCTTGAATACCTGAATTTATCCGTACACGAACTTGGGGTTATGAATCCCACGCTGAGTTTTCCCAAGTATTGCATCAGCAGATTTTCATCACGTGAGGTTTTCTTAAGAAAAGAAAATCTACAACGTTGCAAATTCATTTTTATCATCACCCTGTATTGGAAATTCAATATTATTCCAGAAAATCGTACACAATTTTAAAGCTTACAGGTCACCGCCAAATAATCCGATTACGACAACAAACATAATATTCAGAAAAGGAAAACTGCAATCAATTTCCAATCCTGAAATTTATTAAATTAGTATTCGACTAAGATCCTCGTTTAAAACTTATCTTTCAGCTTTCTCATTAAAATCACAAACAAATTTCATTAAAAATATAAAGACGTCGCTCTAAAGTTGATGATGGTTTAAAATACGTTGGAAAATTAATTTTTTAGACAATGCTGAACAGGAGAGCGTTCTCGGACGTTGTGGCTGATACACCGAAACATTCGCGTCTGAAAGAAGATTCTAGACAAATTGAATTTGTAAGAATCGGCCAAGCATTAAAACTTGAGGCTATTGTTCGAGGTGATGCTCCAACAAGTTTGGCGTCTGCTGGTAGTAGCGGAACAGTATTGAAAAGATCTCCTTGGGAAGCCAATTGTTTCTATCCGGTGTTTCCAACAAGTTCGATACTTTCAGCCGATTCCTGGGGCGAAAATAAATTAGTTATAGCCACGGATGACGCTGTTTATACAGTGGAAGGTCGTATTCGATTCTCTGTTTTGTTATTATTTTAACCCGGTCATTTTTAGATGGAATATCTCATAGGATGATTTTCGATCGATCGCTACAAGTTAGGCAATTAAATGTCGTAGAACCGCATGGAATTTTATTACTGAGGGGTGGTCATTCGAATAGAGAAGGGAAAATATACGTGTTTAGATTATCCACAATTGAAGCAATAACGAAACCACGTGCAAGGTACGAGCTTAAAGAACATCGACTTGAACGTTCTCGGGGTACGCATTTGTACTCTCTTTCACGACCTGGTAATTGAAAACAAACATTTAGAGAGCCGTTGGATTAACCAATTACTTTTTAGGTGGTTCCAGGCTGCGTATGTGTGTGGCGATAGGTAAAAAGTTATTGATGTTTCAGTGGAAACATTCGGCTGCATGGACGGCTTGGTGCCCAGCAAACGATATGGATACGGTTGATGGATTTACATTTTTATGGGTAACTAAAGTTTGTTTTATAATTTCATGCAAAATTCATTCACTAACATTAATTTCAATTATATGCACTATTTAATTCAATGTCTATTTTTGGATAATCTAATTTACAATTACGCTGACTCAATTACTGCGAACTATTTACAGCTGAAATGTGTTCATAATTCAATTAACTCGTTAATAAATGGAAGGCAAATTATTTTAGGTTTTGTTGCGTTTCAGGAATTGATGCTCAACGAAATTCCTACTATGCTGACCGTGCTTGATTATGGTTTGAATAACTCATCACCCCAAGGCGATATACTTTTGTGCGTTGGTTACAAAAATCACTGGGATGTGGTGAACGGTCGTACTGGCGTTGCGCGACATCTACATACAGTCGAAGGAGCAAAAGCTAATTTGGTTGCCGCTTTAGACTTATACGAAGATCAAGAGGTTCAGCTTCTTCTTTGCTATAATCGTAAGTTATCATATTATTTTATGCTGCATAAAATTCGGCTGATCAGTTCGCAGAGGATAAAAAGTTTTGATCCGGTCATGTAGTGCGTCCTTTGAGGTCGGGAATAAATTAAGGGGTTAAGGCCATGAGTAATGTGACTTGATCTAGTATCAGGTAGACATTTAGTAAACAAAAAGTTTTAGTGCGTCATATTTTGCGAGATCGCTGATTAAGGGTAAGAATGGGTCATCATTTGTCAAGTACAATGTGTCCGGATAATGCGTATTTCTCACTATGAAAGGAAATTTAACAAGGGGAGAATAAACGATAAGTTTAGTAATTATTGCAATTACCAGAACGATGTATTTATTGAGTTAGGCAAATGAAATTAGTGAAATTAAAGTCGGAGAGTTGTTTTGATTAAAAAAGGAAGGGAAACAGACGTTAAGGAAGGACAAATTGGAATTAAATGATAAGATGAAAACGGAAGTGTCTTCCAATAATTAATTAATTGAAACGAGGCAAAAATTTTTAATTTTAAAGGATAAAATTTATCAGTTAAATTTGAAATTACAAAAGTAAAAATTAGTGACTCAAAGTAAATCTGTGCGAGCGTAAGGCAGGAAGAGCCTCGCAGAAGTTCGAGAAGTTTCCTATTAAAATTACATTTTAAAAATTTTTAAAAGAAAAGTAAATTTAAGATTTAATTTAATAATCAATACAATAATGTTGCAATAAAATTTGAAGTCAAACCTGCGCAATTTGGTTTGAGAAGCTATTTAGTGGCCATCCGCTCACCTGCAATTTTCGGGTAAAGCATTTTTAAATTGGGTTTGAAACAGTTAGGGGATTCATCTTATTGATCATAAGATCCAAAATCCTAACTGATTAATTAACAACAAATGCAGCTAATAATACTAATCATCTCGGTAGCGTAGTTGGTTAGGTCACATTTATATATTTCTAATATGGAAAGAGAAATTCATATAAATCCTAAGAAATTTTGGCGTCACGTCGACAACTCAAAAAATAGCATGGGTTATCCAGCTTATATGTTTTTAGAGGATCAAAAATCTACTTCAGGTCAGCAATGTGTAGATTTATTTGCCAAACACTTCTCGGCAGTATATAGCGATAGTGGCAACTCTTCCTTCCAGTATCATTCTGTGAATTCGATTGACTGTCACCTGAACGTGTCAGAAGCATGTGTTTTTGATGCCATCAATGGCTTATCTGACAGCTTCAGTTCTGGACCAGATGGCATTCCACCTTACTTTGTAAAACGGTGTCTGTATGGTATATGCAGTCCCATTTACAAAATCTTTTATCTATCTTTACAAAGTGGTTGCTTCCCAAAATTATGGAAAGAAAGTTTCATTACGCCCATTTTTAAGAAAGGTGATAGATGTGACATCCGTAATTACAGAGGCATCTCGATTCAATCGACAATACCCAAAATGCTCGATAAATTAGTTGCTAATCAGTTGAGCATTGCATGTAAAGAGTTCATTGTAGATTACCAACATGGATTTTTTCCTGGTCGATCTACAACTTCGAATTTGTTGTCATTTGTGACCTTCTCCTTGGAGGCATTTGAAAATCATTTACAGGTTGATGCAACCTATACTGATTTTTCAAAGGCCTTTGATCGAATTAATCTACCAGCTCTTATAGCGAAACTTAGGTCTCTTGGCTTCAGTTTAGTAGTTATAAAGTGGTTCATCAGTTATCTATTGGGCAGAACACAAAGAGTCAGAATCGATAACTTTCTCTCTTTCGTTATCGAGGTGACTTCGGGTGTTCCGCAGGGTTCCCACTGCGGTCCTATTTTATTCTTGTTGTTCATCAATGATATTGCTAAATTTTTCCGAAATTCTCGATATTTGTTGTTTGCCGATGATCTGAAAATTTACAGGATTATCAAGTCGATCGGTGATTGTATATTGTTGCAAGAAGATCTCGACAACTTGTGTCACTGGTGTTCCATAAATGGGTTGGATCTTAATTTGGATAAGTGCTATACTATCTCCTTCTCCAAAGGACAAAGTATTCAGTATGTGTATCACTTACACGGTACACCAGTAAAAAGAGTAACTGAAATTGACGACCTTGGTGTTCGTTTGGATGTTGGCTTGACTTTTAAAAGTCACATCGCTAAGATATGTGGGCAAGCTTTTCGCACACTTGGCTTTATTAAGCGCCAATCGGAGCACTTCTCGGCCGGCACAGTGAAACTACTGTATTTCTCGTTGGTTCGTTCGCTACTGGAATATGCATCTTGTGTTTGGTCTCCTTATTACTTGACCTACATAAACCAGCTTGAACGTGTTCAGCACAAGTTTTTCAAGTACTTGCATTATAAACGCGGGCTTTTAGTTGACGACTTCTCTGACAGTGGCTGCCTCGAGTTTTGTAACACTCGAACATTGGCAGATAGAAGAATAATCTCGGATTTGTGTTTTATCCATAGATTGGTGAATAACAAAATTGACTGCAGCTATCTTCGCGATCATTTTAGAGTTTGGAATCCATCTAGATTCACTAGATCCACGAAGATTTTTGAAGAAGGTTTCCATAGGACTAATTACGGATTCTACAGCCCAATTAGTCGAATGATACGCTCTGCTAATCGCTTAAGTGATGATAAATCGTTCGATTTATCCACAGAGTCATTAGTGGCGTTTAAGCGTGTTTTAAAATCCATGGAGTTTGCAGCGATCGAACTATAGTTTATTTATTGTCTGGTTATTGTGTAAATTTTTCATTAGTATTTTTGTATATGCATTTTTGTAAAATGGTTCATCCGTAAATATATATTATTATTATTATTATTATTATTATTATTATTATTATTATTATTTAAACTTCATGATTCAAATTCAGATTGGGGAACAATTTTTTCAGCACATTATCACGTTGCCTTGGTAACACCGACAGATTATTTAATTCTCCTTACCAACTAAGAGTAGCAAGCAATTAAATTTATATTTTTATTTATTTACCAAATTTTTATTATTTAAAATAACATCAAAGTTCCAGTTTTCTTTATTATAATTTTTCTGTTTTCTTATCCTTTCTGTAATCCTTAATTTTTTCCTTATCTGTACTTTGCTTATACCTTATAAATGACGTCCGTTATAATTTAAAACGCAGAAATGAATCATTCTCAAACCTCGCGCTTACGCATTCATATGCAATTATTCCCAAGAATTTTGGAAAGGACTGATTTTTAAATTCAACATTTTTTTACGTATGATAATGCCACATTATTTTCAATTATCATAAAAATTAATTTCACCTAACGCTAATTTTAACTCTTAAAATTAAATACAAAGAAATGCTAATATATAAACAACGTCGTTACCAAGGCACAGATTTTCAAAAATACGGTAGCAAGTCGACAAAATTCGAAAGCATTGCCTTTAGTTTTCGTTAGTAAAAATGCCATTAAAACAGCAGGAAATTTTGCTACTTGAAATCAGGATTTATGTGATGACAAGACGATGGCCCCGGGCATCAAAATCCGGGCTTTGATAATTACCAACTAATTTTAACTTTAAATATAAAATTTCTCTATATAGTACTTGGCCTACAATTAACAAATTCGCACTTCTGTAATATCCTAATGACTTTTTTAAACATAAAACACAGCACTACTTTTATGTAAATTTTAACATACACACTTTAAAATTGTTATTTATTTCCAGATACATGCCATTTTCAAAAATTAAACGATGATAAATCGACACACATGGAGTACGACTTTCATTGGAATTCGGTCCCAACTGATATAGGTGAGATAAAATTGCTATTGAAATTATTAAGTAAACAAAAAAAAATTCAATTTTAGTATGCGCATTTCCTTATATAATCGCATTTACTGCGAACACAATGGAAATTCGCCTCATCGTTAACGGAAATTTGGTGCACACCATGACGATGCCAAAATTACAACTCCTGACATGTAAAAACGACGTTTTCTTTTCTACCACTGCACCTGAGTTTTTCTACACTAAAAGTGATCATTTAACGGTGGAAACAAAGCTAAATGATCTCAACAGGCACACACCACCGTCAAGTCCAAACGGTATGAGGTGTTTATTCTTACACAGTTTTCTATTTTACTTTTTACAGCTTCTCCAGAGCTACGTCCACTTCGATTGTATAGAATTCCTATTCAATCACTAAGCAGACATACAACTACAGACCATAGTTACGTTTCCAACGAAACCACACAATCGTGGAAATCTACTGAAACAAAATTAACCGTTCCGGAACATCCAAGAGTATCACGAAGCGCAACAAGTTCACCTGTTCCTCCTCCAAAAGGAAAATCTTCTCTAACTATAAAATGATAACTTGATTAATAATTTTCTCTTCAGAGATGGTCGATAAACGTTTACGAGTTTTGAAACTTGCTGTATATAATATTAAGAAAAATTTAGTTTTCCCAAAAGTTTTCTTTTCCAAGATAGAAAATAATCTGGTTTCTCCTACAGTAAAATTTTCAAATCCACCCTAATTCTTTTTATTATTTGATTTAACAGTAGATACAGTTTGTGGTAACAAAATAAATGGAAATGATTACGGAAAATTGAATTCGTATTTTCGATTGAATTAACCCTTTTTGATAATTACAAATAAATTGTATAGAAAATGTTTCAGCATCAGTTCAATTACAGTGTAATTGATTTTTACAGTTGAACGAAAAAACAATTTTCATTTTAACTTTTCAATATTGTAAGCAGGACCGGCTTGAAGTTAGTTTTAGTGGGCACTATTACACCTAAAGTGTAAAAATCTTGCTTGAAACTTAAAACTTTTTAAATTCTAAAATATGGATATAATAAAAAATATGACATTTTTTTAAATATATTTTACGTTTTGCCTTTTGATGGTTAACAAGGAGGGCGCGCGCCCGACCGTCTTCAAGTACAAACGGTGTCTAGAACGAGTTAAGGCTGTGGAAACGTGGCGCTGTTCGTTACCATTGATTATTTCAACTACGTCACCAAGGTGCTTTTCGTGCCCACTTCAACTTTTTAATCCTGGTCCTATTTTACGAAAAATTTCTAAAATCCGGCTCTTTTCCAAAATAAATTTAATTTATAGTTAAGTTTAGATTAGTCACTGTTTTTTTAATTGTACACTGATTTATAATATTAAAAAAAAATCAAACTGGTGATAATTAAAGTTAATTTTACAAATTATCATAGTTCAAGAGTTTAACATCTAAAAATATCTCACAAACACACAATTTTTAATCAATAAACAAGTTTGTTTATTTCAAATAAAAAATTAAGTGAAACATGAATGGGTGTCTTGTATAAAATAATATTTTTACTTTTTTTGGAAAAATTATTTTCAATCTTCTTTTACTAGCTATCAGCTGTATTCGGAGAAAACGGGTTTTATAAATAATAGTAAATAACAATAATTATAATGTACTATATTGATATTATAAATGTTGTAATTATTAATATATCGTCGGTAATAAAATAAGTTACCCATTAGAAATAGTAATCAAAAATTCATATCACGTTTTCAAAATACGTTACCTTAACGTTTACGGCCATTTCTTTTGTGTAAAATGCCTTTCTTAATTATTTTATTCTGTGATATGATTGTACTTATTCTTTAATTGTATCAAATTAATAATATTATGTATGTCAAATAAATTTATGATAAAAATTAGTGAGCGTTTCATACAATGCAAGGTAAGAAAACAAAACAATGAAAGAGCGGGGGGGGGGTGATTTTTTGCGTTAAAAAATGCAACTTATCAGTGCGAAAAATTTTAATTGTCTATATTAGGCACCCCCCCTTGCGTGTTAAATATTCGCCATTACATAATTTTTTAAATATGTACCTTGTATAAACAATTTTACTTTTACATTTTCACAAGGCTAATATTACAATTGTGTTTTAAATATTTTAGAATACAATGCATTTGTAATACAATAAATTCTCAAGACAAAAAATTAGCAATAAATTTCGAACAACGTAAAAAATAATTTTTAAATAATATTTTCTTTATGTTTCAAGATAAAACTTGGTGAATAAAATTAACCTTCTCTGTTAGCTGCATAAGTAAATAAATATACATAATTAATGTCCACTTTTTAATTTTAATAAATCAGGAGCCAAAAACAACACCGCGTGTGGTATTTGCTGGTATAAAATCTTCAAATAAATTATTGTAAAAATCATTTAAACCAAAAATTTTGCCGAGTTTAGACGGAATTGGGTATTTTGAAAATTTAGATAACGTAGTTGCACATTTGCGATACAATGGAATTAAAAAATGGCTAGGTAAACTAATTTTTACAGTAAATATTTACAACACTTTTTATCTCAATAACGGTAAGTGATGACAATATATACGCAGAAAAGCAAACTTATATTAGAATAGCTTATTGTGAACAACAAGTGTAGTGCTGTGCGTTTTTCAAAAGCCAAAAGTTTTGGCAAATAATACTCAAAAGTAAGTGGGATTAATATTTAAACGCTGCTGTGTTGCAAGCCTTACGTTCGATTTGTATGCTTTGCTTTCGTTTACATAATCATTTTTATCACGTGTAAAATTATGAACAAAGATGACGAATTATTTGTTTAAAAATTCGAACTTTTTCATATGGAAATTATTATTTTGTATTTTCCCTGACTGAATTTTGTATCAAAACTTTTAAAAAATTTAAAATTTTAAAGGTATTGATCGATTCCTTCCAATGAAGGACGAAAAAAATCAGAAGAAAAATTTTAATTTCGATTTTCTAACCCTGAAATTTTTGGACCACTTCTGACTTGGTGTAGCAAATTTTTTTATTTATTTGATTATTTCGTGTTTCATAATTGAGGATTTTTAACAAGTCCTTAACAAAAATTAAAAGGATATTGCTAGAAAATTTAGATAAGAAGAAGAAACACAAGTTTAAAATAAATAATCAAAAAAACAAAAATTGAAATGGTTTATTACTGAAGAAGAATTGAAAGAGCAAAATACTTGTTGGCTATGTTTGTAGGAAGTTTGATCTTTCAAGCCAGGAGATTCAAAAGCTTCTCTTCTTTCCATCTCCAAATGGAATCACTTATTTCTAACGTAACAAGGAACTTAACATTTTGATTGTCTTAATATTGAATTACAAGATCAAAAAGTCACGACCAAAAATTCCAACTATGACATCTGTACATGTCTTATTAGATCTAGTCAGAGAATTAGAAAATGAGATTTATGTTTTGTTTCATCTGACTTAAATTCTTCTGATTTTATTTTGAACATATGGAACATCTGGAAACTAATAAATTGTTTATTCCTTCAGCATTTCAGGACCAAATTGCATTGAGCTTACTTTCCTCCCCGCTTTACTATATTTTCTGCCCTATTCTGTATAGTAATATAAATATTTAAATTGACTGAGGTACCTGGTTTGAATCGGGTGAAATTCCAACTTTCTTATGACCGTCTTCGTACATCGGAGGGCACGTAAAGCTATCGCTTTCCCTGTGCTAATAAGTACCACTATTGGTTGCAAAAATAAGGTCACGTATTCATAGGCTCTAAACCAACAGGACCAAATTGAAACAATTGGTAATAACTGGATGTGGTTCTAAATTAAGAAAAAGAAAAAAATTTTACAGTGTAACCAATAAATCCAAGTTCGTGCAATTGTTTGTTAATATTTTCTTTTAAGTGTTTGCAGAGTGTAAGTTATACGTTTCAAATTTAGGGACAAACATTTTTAATAATTAAATTACTAGGAAATTCGTCAATATCGTGCAAGCATGTCATAGATGTCAAGACGAAGCGATTAAATATGTAACAGCTTTCTATCTAAAATTAAAGCATTTTTTTTAAATTTGATCAATTTTAAATTTTCAACCCGAAATAAAACCTTGTAAATTTAATTAATATAATTGTAGTTAATAAATAAAATCTATTAAACAACTGACGCTGTAAGTGGAAAACTGACATTTTGAATGTCGCACCATGTGGTTACCTTGCTCTACCTTTTTTCTTTAAATTATTTATTTAAGTTAACTATATTATTTATTTAACTACAACAAGGGGCGATAATCTGTGTCCTGCAGACCGCACTTGTTTTATACGAAATTGAAAAAAATCATTTTTTTCTCTACCATAAAATCTCAAGTGCAAATTATGTAATTTTTAAATATCTTCTTCTTCTTTCTCCTTAGTATACTTCTTGACAGATTCTCGGTGGTTTCCCCTTGCAAAAATCGCCTGCGGTGCTATTTGTGCTAGCTTCATTGGCAACTTTTATAGGCAATAAACCTTTCTTTATTTTTAATATTATTAAATTACATATTTTCCATTTGCTTAATTTTTTGTTCAATTTTATAAAAAAAATATTTAAAAAAAAATGGTTAATTGGATATTTAAAACTTAAAATTAGAAATAGTTTGAGAAACCTATAAATGATAATAAAAATAAAAGATAAAAGTTTACAACTGATACACACTTGTCAGTCTTCCTTTTCGCTGTGATCTAAATGAAAATAGAATAAAATAAGCAACGTAAAACCACAAACTAACCAAATGCTTGAATTTATAGATAACAAATTTGCAGTAATTTTAATATAAAGTATAATCGTTGACCGTTAAGTCTCAGTGTAGTTTTTGAAGCGATTGTGTTAATTATTGTGTAATTATTTGACCTTATATAAGATAATTTAATATAGAACCATAACAACAAATTATTACACACATAAATTCAAGACAATTTTTTAACATGAGTGCCGAGGAAGACCTAGATGTGCAATTTTCACCCAGTCGCTTCTCTCGTCGATATCGAGCCGAAGAAATCATATTGAAGCATCAAGATTTTATAGCGAAAGGTAGGCAAAGCACATGTTTTTTTTTTCTAAAAAAAATCTTAATTATATTTTATTTCAGCTAGCAATGTTGCAAAAAAAACTGTTCCGTGTGAACTCAATGTGCGATATGGGCCTGGTCCTAAAGAAAAATTAGACATTTTTGGTACAGATTTACCTAAAGGTAAGTCGAATTTAAACATTTTTAATTAGAACGTTTTTTATTTATATCCAACAAGCAACATTTAGCTATGCAATTAATTTTATGGAGTTTTATATTGTTTGTATCGCTTTTAGATAATGATAATTAGAAAAAGTTGGCCTTATTAATCCTTATCATTACTTTATTGCTTTTTAACAAAAGAATTATGCGATATTTTACTATTAAAAAGTGATAAAACAAATTTCTGAAATAGCAATAAATAATATACAAGGTGAAACAACATTTTTAATGCTATTTTTAGATAAAAAGTTTCAATTTGTTTATAATAATTTACTAGAATTTTAAGAAGAAAATAATGCAACCTATCGGCCACCCTGACCTTACAATTAATGATTGCTTATGACTCGATTGGTGTGCTACCAATCAGAAGTGCGAAAAAACTTTACGGACAAACAAAGAAAGAAACAGAGAGAAAAAGTTTTCTAACTTATCAACTTTTTTATCGCTGATGAGCTCACAATTCCCAAGTATATCTTATGGTGCTTTTTCATTTTTTATCGTAATGCCAGAAAAGTTTATGCTTCGTGGCCCCAAAAAATTAAAATTTTTTAAGTATTTCGAGTCATAAAATTGGTTAAAAATCAAATTATTTTATGTATACTATTACAGATTAAAAAACTTTAAGTACCGGATTAGAAAATTAATACAACAATAAATTAACCTCGACAGTATTAGTTGCAGTTATTAATTATATTATTAAAAAGTTGATAATTAATTGAATGGAAAGTCCATAATTAAGTTATCATAACAAAAATTTTGCGATATGAAAATTAATTATTTAATAATAAATAATAAAAAAATATAATATGTAATAATCTCAGGATTAAACTGAAGTTGCTAAAAATCCATCTATATTATAAAAAAATAAATCAACACAATCAAAATTGTTTAGTTACTTTTAGAACAACAGTAGAAAAAATTTTGTGTGCAATACGTTGAAAAAGAAAAAAAGTATTGCAGCAGCTCACTTGGTTTTTTAAATTGCAGCAGTTTTTTTTACAAATTATGCATTAACATCCTTTTTAAGTTTTTTTTGATTAATTTTTCTTTCATCTTCAGCTTATTTTAAATCTTATGTTACTTTCAGAATCGTCAATCTTCATATACGTCCATGGAGGAATGTGGCAGGATCTCAGTCGAGAAGTATCGAGCTACGTCGTAAAACCTCTTTATAACGCTAAATTTAAAGTTATAATAATAGGATACGATTTATGTCCAGACGTAACCCTATCTGAAATTATAGAAGAAATTCAGAGAGCTTTCGTTTATTGTGTTCAATATGCCAAAAGTAATGAATCCAGGTAATTATTTATACTACATCACATTCAACCGACTGAAAAAAACATAATTCAAAATTTTTCTACTTTCAGGGGGATATACATTTCTGGACACTCAGCAGGAGCCCACTTAGTCACATCGTTATTCCAGACATTTTTTTCTACTCTGCCAGAAGAAGACCAAAGCTTGGTCAAAGCGGTCATTTTGATAAGTGGAATATACGATTTAACCCAATTACAAAAAACGTACGTCAACAACGCCTTAAATTTAGACCCACTAACAGCAAAAAAATTAAGCCCTTTGCTCCAAACTCATAAAAGTGGTTCCATTCCGTTTTTTATCGTCGTGGGAGAATATGAAAGTCCAATCTTTATACGACATTCTCAATCACTGTATACAAAATTAAGATCTCTAGGCAAAGTGGTTGATTATATGTTGGTTAAAGAAGTTGATCATTTCGACATTGCAGAAAATATGAATGAAGATAATTATGAAATTGTTAAATTAATTACTAATCTTCCAGAGTTTGAAATGTAACTCTCTATTTTTAATGTAATTTATTTTTGTTATACTAAAGAGAAATTTTTCACTAATAAATAAATGCAACAGATTTTTAAATTCCAAACTTTCACTGTTCGTTGTGCTTCTAGCAAAATTTCAAACAAGCAGATCTTGAAAATGGACCTCTGCATAACTGCATAACTCTGGTAACTGCATACTTTAAAACATTCAGCTAGGATTAATATTTAAAATCCAGGACAATCCCGGACATTCACACTTTCCAAAAGAGAGCAAAAAGCAGGACAGGAAAGCTGGAGCGTAAGGAAGTTGCACAAGTGTAACTGGAAATTTGGGGGAAAAAGGTGAAGTACTGCTTGCTTAGAACAAAGATGTAGATGCAGTTGAGGTTCTGCACCCCCCTTAACACTTGGACCTACAGTTTTACCTGGATTCCGGAGCATAGCGCAAATAATTTGATGACTAACCTAAGATCTCACGATTCGATATGATTGATTTAAAAAGCCCATTGCAGTTCAATGTTAGACTTTTAGATCAGAAAAAATATTTTAATATAAAATATCTCCAATGCAAGGTTTACAATTAAGAAATTATCTTGATCCTATAATTTTCTGAAAAATTGGGTTAGAGGTTGGGCTAAATATGGAGACAGTATAGGTCTTCAGCCTTGTGGAATATTATTTTAAAAATAAAAATTCAAATGGTATTTCAGTTTCATACAAATATTCAAAATGGGATGGAAAATCGCATCCCAGTTTTCATTCCCAAAATTGAAATAAATTGAAACTATGAGAATGGAATTTCATCCAAAAATTGCTTCTAAATGCAAAATACTATTATCCATTATTAAAATCATAAAGAATGGAAGCTCATTAAAATGTTAAAATGTTTGGAGTTAATTTTGAGTCCAATATTTGATATCCAGAGAAGCATCGTATCTTCCCCATCTTCAAAGACTACAATAAAAGCTCTGGAAGATAAGTGGTGGTAAAAGCATGGAGGTCTATAAGGAGCGAGAAAGCTGACGTTAGCGTCCTCTAGAGGTAAAAAATTTCATGATAAAAGTTCACTTTCTTAACGCTAAAGTCGAGCTTTCTTGCTTCCTTATTGAAGAATTAGCTCCTTTATTGGAGAAAGCTGAAGGGTAGCGCCTCTAGCTTTAAAAAAGTAAACTTCTATCATAAACTTTTTTACGGGAGAGGGGAGCTTTCTCGTTCCCTATGGTGTTAAAAATCATCAAGTTGGAGCTCACACAATTTTTATCATTGACTAGCCAGATGGTCCATCCATGAACGGGCTGCTCGTCAAGGTTGGAAACTCGATTGGTGTGCAACTCGACCCCAGAGGAGGTGGTTTTAAGTTGGTAGGTACAATGAAAACTACCAATCAGAGTGCGTTGCATGTTTTTAAAAAAATGACGAGCTGGAGCAGCGTGCTGAACTTCTATTAATAACAAAAGTTCAGTTTTTAACGCCAGAGGCGCTAACGTCGAGCTTTCATGCTCCCTTATTAAAGAACTAGGGAGAATTTTCTCCATTATTTGAGCCATACAAACCAATAAGAATTTTACAACCAAATTTCATATTTAGTACTTTTATATTAAGACTCACTTATTAGAGCCGATTAGATTTTGGTTGAAATCTGTCCACGGAAACTTAGACGTGACGCGCATGAATGGATTAACAAGATGTCACTTTTTTTTAATTCAGAGGCCATGAGTACACTGTGCACGCCGCAGCATATGAGCACCAAATCACAAAAGCGGATTAGCATTCAAGGCAATTAATACCAGAAGATTGATGGTAAAGTTATGAGATGGGCGCATCTCCCACCCAGTAATGCCAAACAACCACATCCAATATTTTTTTTTGGTAGTAGGGTAAAAGTGCCAAGTGAAAAAGTGTGGTGCCTACAGCCCCCCCCCTCCCCGAATATTTTAGCAATGGTTTATGCTCAAATGATGGAAAAGAATCCTCATAGAGAATCAAGCATTTGACACCAAGTTAGATTTTTTAAAAAATTTATCAAAAATGAAAAAAATATGTACTTTATCACAAAGTTGAAAAACTATTTTGACTCAACAATTTTTAGAGAATTTTCTGAAAGCTGTTGACCAAGTTTGAAAACCTCATCTTCCTCTAAATTCTTACAATCTTGTAATTTTTGAAAATCAGAGATTTGCGTTTCCTTAATATTCCTGAAGTACTAGAAATAAAAAAATATTTTAGAATATTCCATAAAATTACTCTCTAAACTTTTTACCTTAACAACCTCATTTGTCTTTGAACTACAAATAGTCAACTGATCACCAAGCTCCTGCTTAAATTTAGAATCCTTAATAAAAGTATGGGAATCACTTGTATTAGAAGAAATATTAGAAGAAACTTGTCGTAGTTTCAAAATGTTACTACGAAAATCATCAAGTTTACTTTTGGTTTCTTCAGGGCTCCAAAAACGACAACTATCCAAATTTAAATCGTTTTCAGCACAATTAGCAAGCTTTTGTTGCAAAATCTCTATTTCACTAGTTAAATATTTAACTCGTTCTTCTCTCTTCTCAGAACTTCGAAGCTTAATTTCTCCCAGAGTAGGAAATAAATTAATATCGGTTTCCAAAAAAGTTTGCAATTCCACAGTATCAACCCTGCTTTCGTTCTTATCCTCCCCTTCTTGGGAATTTTGTAAAAAATCAAATATCCTTTGGAAAATTTCAACCTAAAAGCTTTATCTACAAATATGTTAAAACTTTTTTTAACATTTTGAAACTTACCTCTTGTGTTTTACTCAGTGAGTCACTTTTTTGCACAAAATCGAGTTTTTCGGAAGGCAGACAAAATCCACATTGGTTGAGAAAATCAGCCAAGAAGGTTTGAGCAACTTTTGACCACAATGAAGATAGGCTAAACTGCGAATTTATGTGCTTCATCAACCACTTAAATAAGAAGTGTCGATTTTGAGCAGAAAATATTTCGTCGATTTGTTCATCGTCCATAAAGTTTGCGTTAGGATACTCAAATTTAATCAAATAATCCTTTAAATTAGAAAATTCTACCATTTCGGAATTTTAAAGTTGGCACCTGACAGATTACGGTGATTCACAACAGATGGTGGCACCTATAACAAAATATAACTGTTTGGTGACTTTTCAATATGGCCGTGGTGTATTACGAGTTTTAGTTAAAATCGAAGCCAAATTACGTTTTAAAATGTTAAAATAATTATAAGTCGAACAAGTAAGTCTTCTTCGTATAATTTATTTATGTAAGATTTAGAAGTTTATTACGAAAAAAACGGAGGTGTGAAATTGCGCTGACAAAGTTAAATGGAAAATTACAACCAAGCGGCTTTTTCTAAGAATACAAAAAGTTATTATTACCGTGATTATTACTCCTATACGATTCAAAAAACTCAAAGTTAGTGCTTACCTGATAAGAGAAGTGTTTATAATTAGGTCGGTGAAATTCGAACTACGGATTTGTGATCAATGCAGAAAGTAGGCGAAGCTTTGTTCCCACCAAAACGTTTAATTTTTATTAGGGTTAGATTACATTCTTGTTCGGCTAAGAGGGTGATCTAACCTACGGAATTTAAGTAGGCGTACCTTTAATATGTTTTTTTTTAAATTTAATTAGGTAGTTGAAATAATGGCGAGCCCTTCGCCTCAGAGCAGTCCTATGCCGCCGCCTCAGGCCCCAAGCCCTATAGGACCACGAACTCAGAGTCCGGCACCTCCACCTTCTCCACATAGTCCTTATCAAGGACCGCCACCGATGGGAGGCCACGTAAATGGACCGCCACCAGGTCACCCAAATATGTCGCCTATGCCGCCGAGTCCAGGACAACATCCACATTCGATGGGACCAAACTCGCAAGGCCCTCACGGCCCACCAGGAATTCCACCAAACGGCCA
This sequence comes from Rhagonycha fulva, assembly GCA_905340355.1. Taxonomy (NCBI): domain Eukaryota; kingdom Metazoa; phylum Arthropoda; class Insecta; order Coleoptera; family Cantharidae; genus Rhagonycha; species Rhagonycha fulva. Next base: position 48,037,478 of record HG996556.1, read on the forward strand.
CCCACTTGCAGGACAACCACATCCAGGTTTACCACCAAGTCATATAATGGGCCCAGGTGGTCCGCCACCCCAACAGGGTCACAATCCACATCAAGGTTTACCTCCCTTACCTGGCCATCACGGACACATGAGTGGTCACCCAGGAGGACCGCAAGGTCCTCCACAGCCACATCCTGGTATTCCAATGCAAAATCATCCAGGAGGCCCACCTCAAAACCACCTTCCACAAAATCATCCTGGAGTACCACACGGTCCACCTCAAAATCACATCCCACAAAATCATCCCGGTGTTCCTCATCCTCACGGCGGGCCACCACCTCCAGGACATTTGGGCGCTCAAGGTCATCCTGGAATGCAAGCTGGTCCACCGCCACCACCTCATGGAATGCCACAGGGACATAATATGCAACAAGGACAACCGTATCCTGGTCATCCAATGCCGATTCCGCATCCACAGCAAGTACAGGTAAGAAATTAAATTTTTATGCTTAATTTAAAGACCACAAATGTTTAATTTTGTCGTTTTTACATGGATAATAATGTTAAATTGTTTTATATGGGCCAAAGAGGGCACACACGAGATAATTCGAGCAGGCTCGTATATTTTATGCTGCTTTAATTTAACACTCGAATATAATTAAGAATTGAAATTTAATTTACATTAAGTGTGCAGTAAGGGGTTAAAATGCAATATCTTGCAGAAGTCAAGACTGTGCTGTTAATAATAAATATTTTTAAATGATTCAAAAGAACTAATTAGGTAAAACATTAAACTATTGTGGTAAAGGCTTAAAATTTTACAAATTATTTAAGTTTTAGAGCAATTTATTTTCAACTAACCCACCCTTTTTCAAGATTTAAATTTTTTAACTATTTTTCCAATATTTGTTAACTCAAGTTAAGCTCATTCCCAAATCTTTAAATTTTTAGTACAATTTGTTTTTAATTCTCCCTCTAAGACACATCCCTTTTTAATTCAGCTCTCGCAACTTAAAATACAGGGTTTGAACCAGTCAAATTGTGCTGTTAATAATTAGGTACTATTGTTAAATGATTCAAAACAACTTATTTACCAAAAACCATGTCTAAATCATAGAACGATTTTGGTACAGGCTTAAAATTTGGAAATTAAAAATTAATTTTGTATTATTAATATTATTGCTAAACAGGTTATGTTTCTTACGATCCATGTGCACTGAAACTTCTGGCTTATTGTACCCCACATTCTAAGTTTGAGTCTCATATCCTCTATATGAGGACATTGCTGATAGGAACTTGATTTATCTCTCTGACAGTCGGATATAGAAAACCAAAATGTTGAAGCCATTTTGAGGCTAGTGTAATACATGCATTTTTATTTTATGAAATTTAGAGCTACTTTTATTTCATGTTTATGAAGATTTTTGTTTTTCTAATAATTCTGATTACTCGTTAATCCATTCATGCACGTCATTATCGAACATTTCCTTTTAGCAATTTTGAAATATACCGGGTGCTGAATGAGTTAGGTGAACATAGGATATTAACGTGTAAAAACTTATTTTTGCAAATTCCTGCTTCCCTAATTATTTTAGAGAAAAATTGAAAGATATAAATATAATGTAGAAATATAAACTACGAATGATAAGAGCATTAGATTTTATCTAGCTTTTACGTAAATGATCAAAAAATTCTTTTGAAATTGTTAAAATTTTTATTTATCAAACTGGCCATGTATAAGTTTCCAAGGTAATATTCCATTTTATGAAATTAAAATTTAATAAAGTGCAAAACTGTCAACAACGTGCAATTGTTTTTTATTACTTATCAAAAATAATTACCTCGGAAACTTACATGGCAAGTTTGATAAATAAAAGTTTTAACAATTTCAAAAGAATTTTTTGACCATTTACGTAAAAGCTAGATAAAATCTAATGCTCTTATCATTCGTAGTTTATATTTCTACATTATATTTGTGTCTTTCAATTTTTCTCTAAAATAATTAGGGAAGCAGGAATTTGCAAAAATAAGTTTTTACATGTTAATATCCTATGTTCGCCTAACTCATTCAGCACCCGGTATACATAGAAATCAAACTTAGGCGATCAGGTTTTGGGATGTTATTTCATAATAATTATATTGAATAGATTATTTATCTTTATTGCATTATTTGTTTTTTAAAGCAGTTGGTTAGATATGATCAAAATTGTTAGCATTCACGTGGTTCTAAAAATGTATTAAAGAAAACATTTTTATTCTCAATATTGTCATTATGAAACTCTTATTTCTACCATTATAAAAGGAAGTGTTTGTGTATTTTATAAATGCAGGTGCAAATTCGCCATTTACATTTTACCACAGTCTCTCTCATTTTTTATTCAAACGTTCTTTGTCTGCCTTTTCCATAATCTCGAGGTATTTTAAGCCCAATTTTTCAGTGCTAGCTGCAATAAGACTGGGCTGCATGACGTCAAATTGCTTTCCAGTGGAACTGGCCACAAAACCACCAGCTTCACGCACAATAACCACTCCTGCAGCTACATCCCACGGTGATAAACCATCCACTTGATATGCATCTAAAGTACCGTGAGCAATGTAACACAAACTTAGGGCTGCACATCCTAATGAACGAATTCTAAAATTTCAATAAAGATTTTCTCATTTTTCATTAAACGAAATGTTACCCTTGATTTACACCGATTATATGCCTGAGACGGTAGAAATAAAGATCCCTTAATTCTTCCTGTCCAGCTACTGATAATTCACAACAGAAAACTGACTTGATAACATCTAAAATTAAATGCATAAGTTTCTGAAAGTACAGTTTTAAATTTTTACCTTCAACTTTGCTTGTTTTAATAGGATTTCCATTCAAATAGGCACCTTTGCCCCTAATAGCCGTGTACAATTCATTAGCACACGGATTGTACACAATTCCTATAGTTTCAATTTTATTGATTATGCAAGCAACTGAAATTGCATTTATTGGAAAATTTCTAATAAAATTTGCAGTTCCATCAATCGGATCGATTAACCACGTCGGTGCGTCTGTTAAAGGTGGCGAAACACTTTTAATAGAGCAATCTTCTTCAGAAATAAATCTAAAATGTTTGAAGATTGATAAGTTTTTATCACAAAATGTCAATGTCATGGAAAAGTAACCAGATTTAAGTCAAGGTCGTTTGGTAGTGAGCACAGCTTATTTATGTGAACAGTTGAATTTTAATAATTATTGAAATGTTTTTTCTACAACAATATGCCGTAAGTCAACTTACTTATGAGTTGGATATTTTTCTTTGATTTTTTCAATTAAAATATTTTCAATCATGTGATCATATTGTGTTACCACATCCCATTCAAGTTTTTTTGTATTCACTACAACATCGTTGGCTTTCAAGATCAACTAGAAAATATTATTAATTTTTGTTTACTAAAATTGATAACATACCTTTCCGCAATCTTTCACCAAGTCCAGTACAAAGTCAAAATAGTTTTGAATTTCTTCACCCATTTTGTATGAATTTCTTTCTTTACACAGACGTGGTTTTCACGTTAGTGAAGTAATATTCTATTATTAGGCAAGGTTATTGCTTCTGTAATTTGTTTCCATTTTTAAGAATGTAAATATTTAGATGCAGATAATCAATATGACAGGATCATGTAGGTCTTCTCCTAATAAGAAAGGCCTGAATTTTGATCTTTTTTGATGAATTACAAAGTTACACAAACAATGATTAAAAGATTTTACACATTTCTAAAATTTTAGCTAAAGCTTCATTTATTTCATAAAAATGCATTAGGCATATTAAATTATTTTTAAACAAATAAAGCATAACAGTGGGCGAAAGAAACCATAGAACAGTTATTTATGGCTAAATTAACTGAAATTTGATATTAAGGGATAAGAAGTTTATCAAATGAGATCAATCAGATTGAAACAATTGTTGATTCTTAATTTTATTTTGTTGTCTTTTTTAATATGGAAGCTTTTTATATAAATAATTATGATTTATTTTAGTGGAATTTAAAAATAGGCTATAATATTTTTTTTTTATTATTATTAGAACACTTCCTCTTCGCCTGGTCCTCAAGGTTTGCCACCTGGAGGTCCATCCCCGTCGGGTCCTCCACCAGGTGGTCCACCCCTTGGTCAAGTTGGCCAACCTGGACCTCAAGGTCAAGAAAATCTTAATGCATTACAGAGAGCAATAGATTCGATGGAAGAGAGAGGAATGCAGGAAGATCCAAGATATTCTCAACTGCTATCTTTGCGTGCCCGTACTAATGGATCAACTCCATTCAGCCAGATACAAATGCAGCAATTGAGGTAGAAATATTGTAATAATAACCAAAATTGATAAGCATCAATCTGACCTTTGAAACTTAACTCATGTGTAAACCTTAATGAAGCCAGATTATTTTATTCAATGTTAAAGCTGTGATTTTTATGTTACAGGGCACAGATTATGGCTTACCGTATGTTGGCACGAAATCAACCTTTAAATCCTCAAATGAATTTAGCAGTACAAGGAAAACGCTCCGATGGCTCTCCACAGTGTCCCACCCCACCCCCATCCAGCCCTTATCAACCACAAGGAGGTCCTCCATCTGGTCAACCGGTAAGTCAAGAAATATTGAATTTTATTTGCAATAGTGTGCATCATTTGAGAATATTACAGCATCAGTATTTTCTAGTTTTCTAGCACGCAAAAAAATTATACAGAGTTTACCACAAATTTTGCTCTTATTATATTATTTTAATTATTCTCAATTAATTTGTTGTGAATTCTCTGTAATTGTTACACCAACAAATAGCTTTTATATTGGGGTTTTTTGTAGTTGTATATAATTTTTTTATGCTATGCTTAGTGCTAATTAGTAGATTATAGTTGCAGCCGTAAGTAGTAATTATTCTAGTTTGCGTTTTACACTTTGATTAATTAAGGTGTTGGTTAATTAAAAATAGACTTTATTTTTTACTTAAAAATTGTCATTAAAAATAATATAGATTATGTTTGCATGGTATAATTTATTGACCTTGAATATTGATTCTTATCACTCGACATACATAGTTTTTAACGTAATTGTTTGAAATATTTTAATTATTAGTCATTTTGTATTGCTATTATTTAACAAAATACGATCAGTACATTCATACAAATTTATAGGGTGGCGCGCCTAACGAAAACTCGGAACCTCCGCCTTCGGAAGGTCCCAATCCGTCTCAAATAATGAGACCACCCGGTCCAACAGGCCCGCCAAACGCACCACCCGCCGGTGGTATGCCTGTACAACAGGTAATTTTCAAAATTTGACAAAGCATAGCATTAAAAAATCAAAATTAATAAAAATAGAAAATACTGCTTCAATTCGAATGATTCGCATTTGTAAATAAAAATTTGTAATTTAGCCTCAGCCTACTGGATTGAAACCACCTAATCAACAACAAAATGTACCTTCTGTACCGCAGGGTGTAAGACCAGGAGGACCACCCCCGGCCCAAGGTCAACAACCACAGCAGCAGCAACAACAGCAACATCCACCACCAAAACAAAACCGCGTCACTTCGCTTCCAAAACCAGTCGGAATTGATCCCATTGTAATTTTACAAGAACGCGAAAATCGGTACCTAGAACCAACTAAAAAGTTAAAACTGTTTTACTAACCGATTTTTTTTTTTTTTCTAGAATTGCGTCGAGAATTGCTTCCCGGTTAGAACAACTTCAGAATTTACCTACAACCATGTCGGACGACTTACGGATCAAAGCCCAAATTGAACTGCGCGCTTTACGCTGTCTAAATTTCCAACGACAACTCCGAAGCGAAATAATTGCGTGCACCAGGCGTGACACGACGCTGGAAACAGCTGTCAACGTAAAAGCCTACAAAAGAACTAAAAGACAAGGGTTGAGAGAAGCTCGTGCTACCGAAAAATTGGAGAAACAACAGAAATTGGACGCTGAACGCAAACGAAGACAAAAACATCAAGAATTTCTTACCTGTGTTCTACAGCACGGTAAAGACTTTAAAGAGTTTCATCGTAACAATCAAGCTAAATTGGCGCGAATTAATAAAGCCGTTATGAATTATCACGCTAACGCTGAAAGAGAGCAAAAGAAGGAACAAGAGCGTATCGAGAAGGAACGTATGAGGAGATTGATGGCGGAAGATGAAGAAGGTTACCGTAAACTTATCGATCAAAAGAAAGATAAGAGGTTGGCTTTCTTGCTTTCACAAACCGATGAGTATATTAGTAATTTGACTGAGATGGTGAAGCAACATAAGTTGGAACAAAGGCGTAAGCAGCAAGAGGATGAGAAACGGAAAAGAAGGAGGAAAAAGAAGCACTGTGCTGAGGGTAAAATGGAACTGGATGATGATGGTTCTCAAGGATCTGATAAACCAGTTACCGTAATTGAAACCAGTACCGGAAAAGTTTTAAGTGGGGAGGAAGCTCCGCTACTCAGCCAGCTTCATCAGTGGTTGGAAGTGCATCCTGGTTGGGAAGTAGCAGATACGGATGATGAAGATTCAGATGATGATCAGGAAGGTAAAGTTTTATTTTGTTTTTTTTTTTACTTACGGAAGAAATATACACTGGTAGAAATCAGTGTTAGCTTACTGAATTGTATCGTGTAAAGGCCTATTCAAGTTGGTAAAAAAAAAAATATAAACAGACAATTGCATTTTTGAGAATAACTTTTGAAATGATAAGATTTGGTTGCTAAACTTTTGAGGAATTCTGTTTTTCTACAGTAAAGAAATTATTTTGAATTTTGGTTTTCTATGGCTTTTAACAATTATAAAATTCAGTACATTGATTTTTAATAGTGTGTAGTCTGACAAGGAAGGAATTGCAACACAAAAATTATTCTCCTACCATAAAAGTTCAATTATGCACTTTCGTGTTGTTGCTGTTTTTCCTGAAAATCTCAAAAACTATTTGGGTACAAACGATTTAGATTATTTGGGATTCAGAATTTGAAATGGAGGGAAATATGCACCTCATATTTTTATATTCTAAATTCTACCACTGTATTTCTTTATGATTTCCGTCATCTTACTTTTTATTTTTGAATTAAAATATTGTCAAAAACGGTTTTTCCCAACTATCACTTGTCCAATAAAACGTATTGAAAAATATTTCAAATTTTCAGTTCTGACTTTTTTAGATTTGTAATAGGTAATAAATTGCAAATGCCAATGAATTGCAGGAAAAGCATTTGTATTGCAATCTATTATTTCTTTGTTGGACCATTATTTTTCACTTTTTTTATCATTATTTTTTAAAAACAGTAGTTTTTTTGAGTAAGGAGTCTGCAAACTGCATATTGTCGATTTGCTAGAATAGTGACACAACTAAAAAAAGTCGGTTTTTCAAGATACTGATTTAAAAAAATTTTAGAAAAACATTAGGACTACTGAGCTATTCCACTATTAAAATAATTTTTTTGTTTTGGTTTATTTGCTTTTTAAACTACTTTTTTTTGCAAATTTGACACAAAACAAAATGCAACGTTATTGTAATAAAATTAATTGTTGAAATATACCATCATAACTCCAAATGCAACTTTGTAGAGAAAAACAAACCTCTCATACCACATAGACTTATGGCACTGTTATGTAACAATAAATTATTGATGTGTCAATCTATACCTTTCAAAGAACTTTTTCAAATTAAAACAACCTCGCAGTGCCTTCTAGTAGCGAATATGTATAGTTCAGAAGTGTTTTTAAAATAAAATTTTGCAGATATCACAAAAGTGACTATTTTTGAGATGTGTCACTCTTTAGCAAATTGACGATATGTAAACTTGTTTTACTGTTTTGCGTTTGTATCTTTTTGTAGTTAACTCCTGAAGACGAAACATGTCAACTTTGTAAATCTAACATGTTTAATCACGAAGAAGTACCATAAATATTTTGCCTTCCTTTGTATACACTTAACATTATTTTTCGTTCATTTTTTGAGTTTGATTGTTTATTTGTTCAGAAAAAACAGAGAGTCAGAAAACTGACGAAGAGAGAGCTAAAGACGTCATTAAAAAGGCAAAATGTGAAGACGATGAGTATAAAACTGAAGAGCAAACCTATTACAGTATTGCACATACGGTGCATGAGATGGTATCGGAACAAGCATCCATCATGGTGAACGGTTACTTAAAAGAGTACCAAACGAAAGGATTGGAGTGGCTGGTTTCATTGTTTAACAATAATTTAAATGGAATTTTGGCCGATGAAATGGGTTTGGGTAAAACCATCCAAACAATTGGTCTAATTACCTACTTAATGGAAAAGAAAAAAGTGAATGGACCTTATTTAATCATCGTCCCTCTTTCGTAAGCACTGATTTTTATTAAATAAAACAAATCTAACTTTTTTCATTTTAGAACTTTGTCGAATTGGGTCTTGGAATTTGAAAAGTGGGCGCCCTCTGTTATTGTGGTTTCTTATAAAGGTTCTCCGGCGGGTAGGCGAGCAATTCAAAGTCAAATGCGGTCGACTAAATTTAACGTTTTACTTACAACATATGAATACATCATTAAAGATAAGGGGGTGTTGGCGAAGGTTCAGTGGAAGTATATGATTATTGATGAAGGTCATCGTATGAAGAATCATCACTGCAAGTTAACACAAGTTTTGAACACGCATTACATAGCACCACACCGCTTACTGCTAACGGGAACCCCACTACAAAATAAATTACCCGAATTGTGGGCTTTACTCAACTTCTTGTTGCCTTCTATCTTCAAGAGTTGTTCCACATTTGAGCAATGGTTTAATGCACCGTTTGCTACTACAGGTGAAAAGGTCAGTTGTGTTGCTTGGGAAAGTGTGGAAAAATGTGAAGTTGAATTTTTGATTATTTTTTTTCCTAGGTTGAGTTGAATGAAGAAGAAACTATTCTCATCATTAGGCGTTTGCATAAAGTGCTCAGACCATTCTTGTTGAGGCGTCTAAAGAAAGAAGTAGAGTCGCAATTACCAGACAAGGTTGAATATATCATCAAGTGTGACATGTCTGGATTGCAACGAGTTTTATACAAGTACGTATTTTTTTAGTCCCATGAAGGATTTACACGAATCTTATTTCATAATCATAATTTTCTTTCAGGCACATGCAGAGTAAAGGTGTTTTATTGACTGATGGTTCAGAAAAGGGCAACAAAGGCAAGGGTGGTGCTAAAGCACTTATGAATACCATAGTTCAATTAAGAAAATTGTGCAACCATCCCTTTATGTTCCAACCCATCGAAGAAAAATATTGTGACCATGTTGGTATGGCAGGTGGTGTCATTTCAGGGTAAGTAACCAAAACTTTAAAAAAAATCAAGTCACCATCACTTCTTTCCGTATGTTGTTTTAGACCTGATGTTTATCGTGCCTCGGGCAAATTTGAACTATTAGACAGAATTTTACCCAAATTGAAAGCGACAAACCATCGTGTTCTTCTCTTTTGTCAAATGACGCAACTGATGACCATAATGGAAGACTATTTGGGATGGAGACATTTCAAATATTTACGGTTGGACGGTACCACTAAATCGGAAGATCGTGGTGATTTATTGCGAAAATTTAACTGTAAGAATAGTGAATTTTTCATATTTTTGCTTTCCACTCGAGCTGGTGGTTTGGGTTTAAATTTGCAAAGTGCCGATACCGTAATCATTTTTGACTCTGATTGGAATCCACATCAAGATTTACAGGCACAAGATCGTGCTCATCGTATCGGTCAGTTGAATGAAGTTCGTGTTTTGCGTCTGATGACGGTAAATTCGGTGGAGGAACGTATTTTGGCGGCTGCTCGTTATAAGTTGAATATGGACGAGAAAGTTATTCAAGCCGGTATGTTTGATCAGAAATCCACCGGATCGGAACGTCAACAGTTTCTTCAAAGCATTTTGCACCAAGATGGGGACGATGAAGAAGAAGAAAATGAAGTTCCTGATGATGAAACCATAAATCAGATGATTGCTCGTTCAGAGGAAGAATTTGAGACCTTCCAAAAGATGGATTTGGAAAGGAGGCGTGAAGAAGCCAAATTGGGTCATGCTAGAAAATCGAGGCTGCTGGAAGAGAGTGAATTGCCTGATTGGCTGGTTAAAGAGGACGCCGAAGTTGAACGTTGGAATTATGAGGAGCCTGACGAGAGCATGTTGGGTAGAGGTACCAGGCAGCGTAAAGAAGTGGATTACACTGATAGTTTAACTGAGAAGGAGTGGTTGAAGGCCATAGATGAAGAAGGGGCTGATTATGAAGACGAAGAAGAGGAGGAAGAGAAGATTAAGAAGAGAAAAGGAAGGAAGAGGCGTAAAAGGGGTGACGATTCTGACACGGAACCTTGCACGAGTGTCAAAAGAAGAAGAGGTCAATCTGGAATGGATCCTAAAATTCGTAGGCAATTGCATAAATTAATGAACATTGTCATTAAATATACGGACAGGTAAATTTTGTTTCCTCCCCTGTTTTTGTTTTACTTATTCCTTTTCAGTGATGGACGAATGTTAAGCGAAGCTTTCATGAAACTCCCAGCACGACGTGAATATCCTGAGTATTACGAAATTATTCGGAAACCTATGGATATCAATAAAATTGCTACCAAAATTGATGAAGGCAAGGTAAGTTGACTACCTTTTTTGGAAATCCAAAATCAATGTGAGATAATATTTTTACTGCAAATTTTTTCCAGTATTCGGACATACAAGACCTGGAGAGAGACTTCATGATGCTGTGTCAGAATGCCCAAACGTTTAACGAAGAAGCTTCGGACATACACGAAGACAGCATTGTTTTGCAATCTGTTTTTACCAATGCCAGGCAACGGATCGAGCTTGAAGGCGATTCAGAAGAAGATGATAAAGATGATAATAATGGTAATAAATCTGATACAGATTCAACAGTAAAAATGAAAATTAAACTTAAAGGTAGGAAAACTCCCGGAAGGCGTAAGAGGTCAGCGAAGAAATATGTGTCTGATGATGACGAAGACGATGATGATTAAAAATTGATGCACGATGTTCTTTAGCATATTCTTTTAAATGCCTTCTTCTGTTTATGCTGGCGGAATAGTTTAGAAATGCAGGTAGTTTTAAGATTTATGTAAATAAGATGAATTAAATTTTTTTTTTGTTGTATAATGAATTTTAGGTTTGCCGAAAAACTGATGATCTTTTTTGTTTTTTTTTTTTATAGTATAAAAGTGATAGTTTTACTTTCTCTTTGATTTCGGAAAAATTATGTAACTGGATTACTTAGCTGATTGGTGTGTAGATGTAGTAAATTTATGTTAAACATAATTTAGTATCATGATTTTATATATTTAAATAATCTTACATGTGATCATTTATTACTCAAAGTAAATGTAGTGCAAGACAAAGGTTTTATTTATTTAAATTAGTACCCCTAAAACTATTAAGATAATATCTACTTTTACAAATCATCACCCTGTCATGGGACAACTAGGTAAGTTTTATCACGTGATCATGATGAATTCCACATTGCATTCGAGGCTTCTTTTCTAAGCTCACCATATTATGCTAATTGAAATATCACACTATGATCATGGGACTTTAATTAATTATTAATATTGATGAAGGCTGCAGACCATAGTTGGTGCTAAAATTTTGTGTGACCTTGTTTTTATCAAAAATATCGGATCTTATTGGGCCTCAAAATCTTTGTTTATTTAACTTACGGACCAACTGTAATATTGTTTGAGAACCGCATTAGTTTAGTTGACAACCAACGGTTATTCTATAACCTCAAAATTCAAATCGCTTATTTTAGTTTTTTAGTAATTACTTCGTTATTAATCATTTTTTCTTGAACAATGAGTGGTAATAAGCAAAGACAATCTTCATCGATAGATTTCAATCGGGGTTCAACTATAAGCAATTTAACAAGATCCAGCACCACCTTAATTCCAACAGCCCGGGGTGAAACGGATGATGATCTATCCGACAGCTCGTTTGATTTAGAATTTGATTTTGCAAACAGTTTGTATCTACGTAGCTTAATCACCAATAAAATGATCGAGGAAAAGGTTACAAACAATGTCGGAGACATGTCCGATCAGTTGGCCCAACAAATGGAAGTGTTACATGATCTGGAAACCAAGAAATTTAATTTAGAAATGGAAGTCAAGAGATTGGAATTAAATGTGGAGGTCAAAGAGGTTTATAAAAAGTTGAATGAGATATTTTGTGAGGTAACGAAGATGCTGGATGATTATAGCGTTGATGACAATTTGAGCGAATGTATAAAAGTTGGTGAAGAGAGTGCATATAATAAACTTTTCTTGAAAAACATTAAACCGTTAGAGAATTCTGATCAATACGATAAGTTTTTGAGTGTAGTTAAAAATTGTGTGAACTCCTTGGAGAAGCTACAAAATGTTACTTCTAATGCCACGGAGGTACAACTTTTAAGAGATAATGTAAAAAATTATCAAGACTTGCAGGCCGAACTGATCAGTAAACGTAAATTGTTAACCGAACGTCAAAATGATATTACTTTCAATGCTTTCAAAACGTTATCTGATAAATTTGCTGCAATTCATCAATAATATTAATAAATTTAAGTATTCAGATTGTACTGTTTTTTTTGTATCTTGTTTTGAAATTCCCCCCCCGTCTATAATAGTAAATAATTGCAGCTCAAAATTGGTTACAGATACAGCCATGATTTTTTTTATTTTTTAAAGATCATGATATTTAATCGGTTAAAATAACGGATTAACATTTTGATTTTGATTAGCAATCTTATATTAAAAGCGCACGTTTAATTAAAATTTAAAATATGTCAGGACATAGTTAAAATAGTAATCTTTAATATTCCATATTTAAATTGTTTAAATTTCAAGTAAAGATGTAAAATTTTTAAGTAATTTCAAATATTGTAATTTTAAAAGACGCGTCTTATGAATCCAATAAAATCTTTCCTTTTCTTAAGACGTCATTTATAATTAAATAATTGTAAATCTACAGTCACTAGATAGATACAGTACCGCAACGTCCGGCCATTTTGGGTCCAAAATAACGATTTCTCTCTCTTGCACTCATTGGCCGATGATAGAGAGTGCGAGAGAGAAAGCGTTATTTTGGACCCAAAATGGCCGGACGTTGCGGTACTGTATCTATCTAGTGACTGTATGTAAATCTAATTAATTGCGCCACCTATTGAAAAATTTCTCGCCTTAATGATAGATCGGGGCCTTAAGATTCTGAAAAATAGAAAACATTTGAGAAAGATATGAAATTGGATATAGGAATAATTTATTAATTCTTTTTCCTCAACTGCATATTTACTGATTCGACTGGGGGGGGGGGGGTTAGACCCCCCGGTGAGAACTTTTATGGTTTCAGAAACCATAACGTCAGGGACGTGCCCAACTAACTTTTTTTCAGGGGGGAGCAATCCCAAATTTTTCAACTGAAATTAATCCAAAATTGCCAACTTTTTGTAAATTTAGACAAAAAATTGGCAGATTGACTAACTTTTGAGTGTTTTTACCAACTTTCTCTAATATTGGGGAGGGGGGAAGTTCCCCCCCCCCCACGGGCACGTCCCTGCATAACGTCCTTGGTGGACGAGAAAACACGACATGGAAACGGAACACCATTGATTATTTTTTAGTTATCACCTTATCACTCTTTCAGGAAATTAGTTAGTTTTAATTTTAATAAGGTTTTTTTGGGTTTTTAGGGAGGAGAAAATCTCATACAGAACACCGCCAGTCAGCCAGACTTTAACTGACTAAAACTTCCCCCCCTGGATCACGCGAATCCGCCCATGATTAGGGCCCTTTCGAGACTTTTCCCTTCTGCTTAGTGTCGTGGACTCTTTAGTGCTCATCGTGGACGGCTTCAGATTTTTCCGTTTAATCGCAGACGTCTGATCACCGCATCGTGGTTGGGTTTCTATTCAGTCCACTGTTATATTCGGCTTTTTCAGAACTTTGTTCTTTTTTGTATTGAACTTCCGACCCCTCATCGTAGATGTGCGTTTGGATTTGTCCATTATTTTCTTCGGCCTAGGAGTCTTGTACTCCTAGATATCCATCGTGGATGTGTATCCAATTTGTACATTTTTACCTTCCGCTCCTGTGGAACTTTATTTATTTTTTGTTAGCCTGAACTATTGCGATGGTTGTTTCTTGAAGTGGTAGCGCCACCTCCCCAGCATATGCCTATCCAGATTGCACACTTCGCAGTGCGGGTCCTTCATACATAAGTTTCTGCATGTGGCTGGCTTCACAGCACTTTTAGAAGCTGACTGTTTTCTTTGCTTAAGATCTTGATGTTGATTGGCACTTTTGTCGTATATGGGATGCCTCACTGTGGTCCACATCATCGACGTTTCGCCTTTCAGGGGGTTTTTCTTCTTGCTGATGCAGTTATGGAGATGGCGCTATCTTTGGGCTTTTTGGTCCCTCGCGCGACTTATTTTTCTTGAATATCGTCAGGGTCACGATGCATTTGTGCATCACCACCTAATTCTTCACATAGACCCGCAACATCTTTTTCGAAGATACTCATCGTTTTTACGTTTTAGGACCCTTATCTTGCTTTGCTGAGATTTCACCTTCTTTTTTAGGAAGGTTTTTTCTTCTTGAAAGGAATGGAAGCTTTTTCTATTCTCTTTGGTCGCCTTCAAAACGTCGATACATTTCTGTATGTCCTTCGTTTAAGTAATTCTCACTTTTAGGAAAAAAATTTCTTCTTGGCCTGGTTGGTACCTGGTTTAATTTCATCTCACACATCTGCTTTTTTATGGCTTGGTCAGTGGCGGATTTAGCACTTAAGAGGCCCCAGGCGCAATTCAAATTTGAGGCCCCATATCATAACACTTTTGCATGTAATGACCTTTTTTTTAGCTAATGCTCGTGTGTAATACTTGATGTGGCCCTTGATGGTAAACGAGTTGTTTGACATTTATTTTGGGAGCTGAATTTTGAGGCCTTCTGGATCTTGGAGGCCCGAAGCGCGCGCTTCCTGCGTCTAATGGGAAATCTGCCACTGGGCTTGGTCCCCCTCCTCGCTGAGTCCTGAAGGGACGTCTTTTCACTATAAACTAAGATTCAAAGTAGTTTAAATCGTTTGTACATTTTTTATTTTCAAAGTTAGCTGAGAGGATTTGAGACAACCTGATTTGGATTAAAATCCAAATTATTACTTTTTTAATTTTATGGTCCCCTAAAAACGCAAAAAAGAGTACAAAAGCATTTTTTAACATTTCTAATTTTCAATCTAAACACTTGACCTTGAACATCTAAAGTTTTTCGCCTGAGACACAGTTTTTCACTAATTTTGCTCTTCTTTGAATCTTGGCCTTCCAACGCCTATTTATAGTCCCGTACTTTTTTCTCAAAAATCTAGTCACCTTAGCATACTCGTTAATTCGTAATTTTGTACTTTTCAGTATAAATTAGGAAACTCTCAAATTCATACGTCCAAATTATCCCAAAACGGACTTTTCTGGGGCAACTAAAAAATAAAATTAATTTATGTGCGGCCTTCAGGCCGCACAATCTGATCAATTTTTGAGGGAAGCGCCCAATAATTACGTACGGGTTGAGAAGAAGGGTGTTGAACAATCTTAGGAATTCTTACGTAAGAAAGAAGGGTTTTGAAAGTTTGTTTTCAAAAAAGAAATTATAAATTTTGTATAATTTAAGTAAATAAATTTAGTATTAACTTGTAAAAAAATTTCTTAAGATTCTATACACGCAAATATCAAGACCTACATTTTATTATTATAAATCGAACTTATACGTAAAATTTTGAGAATGTTCATACAACAGTGAGGGATGGATTAAATTCCAGTTTACTCTGATATGGGTTGCCTGTTTGTTTCAATTCGTTTGTAGTTTTATCAAATACCTAGAAAAAAAGTTTAACATTTATAAGCATGAAAAAATGATAGTGCAATCAAAGTTAATTTGTTTGGAACCAAGTACCCAATAAGTTTTGTATAAATAGTAAAGTTTCAAGCTAAGAGTAACGGATTCCAAGTTTAAATTAATTTTGAAAGAATTGCTATGCATTCGAACACTGCACCCAGTGTTCTACATACCTAATTATGCATTCCTGTTGTTCTGGGTACCTGGTCCCTTATAGCACTCGATTTAAAATAATTTACATAAAAATATTAATTAACAAAAATATTAAAACTATTTTACGGTGAAAGATTCAAATTCTGAGGCATATTCATCTTTTGGACTTGTTCTAAATGGTTCTTCGTCGTATTGATCAAAATTACTTGTATCACTTGGTCCTTTCACTTTCGGCTTAAAAGTTGGCCTGAATTTTTTTTCTAACAACGCATCCCATTCAATGGATTTAAACCATTCATGCGTTTTTAAATCTTTGGTTCCATTTTTCAGTATTCCAAACCTTAAATAATATTAATCCAATTTAAATAAAAAATGGATGAAAGCAACCCCCACTACCTTTTAGTTCTGTCAACTTGTAATATATTAGGTACCAAATCTCTCAAAGCTTTAGAAAAATGTGCCGGAATTGTAAATTTTCCATTTACAATTTTTTCGTAAATTTTCATAGGATCTCGAGCGTAAAAAGGTGGAAAACCAGCATTCATTTCATATATTAATATTCCTAAGGCCCAATAGTCGACTGATTTATTATAACCTTGGCTTAAAATAATTTCCGGAGCTAAATATTCTGGTGTTCCTAAAATATCGAGAAACAACGTAAATACAATTGCGTTTTGATATTCAAAGTAGTGCACGCAATATCGTCTACACGAGACTCGCTCTCGAAATGTTTAGCTCCCTCGAGGAAAACAAATTTGAACAGACAGCCTGGCGTTTGTGTTTGCGTGGTACCTGATGTTTATAAAATATTATCTATTTTTATCAGTCACTTTAAAATAAATAATGGAAAATTAGATCGTAATATTGCTGATGATGAGATTGGTTTGGGTGGAGGTAAATTTGACTTACCACACAGGGTATAAGTTCTTTGGTCATCAACTTTTTTGCAAAATCCAAAATCGGTAACTCTGAGGTAACCTTCGATATCGATCAAAATGTTTTCTGGTTTAAGGTCTCGATAAACAACCCCCATGTAGTGAATGTATTCAAAGGCCATAATCACTTGGGCGGCATAAAATTTCGACATGGTTTCATCAAATTTTTTCATATTTCGTAAATGGATAAACATTTCTCCTCCGTTAACAAATGGCATTCCGAGAAATAGGTAAACATTATCTTTAAAAAAATATTCCATATAAACTAAAAACGGAAAACGCATAGCGTCCATAATTCGAATTTCGGATATGGTGTGAGCAACTTGTTTTGTTTTAACTACGTGAGCCTTTTCCATCATTTTTATTGCAAATAACTTATCTGGTTGTTTCTTTTTATTGACTAAAATGACACGACCAAACGAACCCGTGCCCAAAGTTGTCCTTAAATCGAAATCGCTGATAGATGCATTAGGTTGAAAATCCGCCCTCCAACGAGCGTCAAAGTCTCTTTTAGACTTTTTTATATAATTTTCAAAATCCACGTAGTGTTTAGCGTTTTTTGCTTCTACCATGTTGGTCTGAATACTTGCATCGTTAATTATTGATGAAGCTGACGGACCTATATTTTCGCCAACTTCGTACTATGTGTTAAATAATTCTAAAATTTGTGAAATATCAAAATACAATTTTGGAATTTTGTTATGTCATGATTTTTATATGTTACGTCATTTTAAAAAACAAAATTTTTTTTGAAAGTCAATAAGTATCTAAAAAGCTAAAACTGAAACCATGGAAAATTCTTCCTTTCCAAACCCAAATTATTAACACCACATCAGAAACAAGTTAATATTTTGATCTTGCTTAGTTATTATCTACCGCTCTAAAAATATTTTTTTACTTTTAGAAGAAGCAAAATTACAGTAGAAAATTAATTAGCTGTCTCTTAAAAGTTTACACTTGGCTTATTAATAGATTTTTTAAGTGTGGTTTCTTATAAAATTAAACACAATTTTAAATGTTTCAATTTGAGAAACTCAAAATAAGCAGTTTTTAGGATTTGAAAATAGCTCAAAAATGAAAACACAATTTGTATAGTTTTTTGAGATATTTAATCTTTTTCCCATCTTTGATTTACGGTTCGTGAAGACTTTGATGTGTCCAATACATGATTTTTCTACTGATTCTTCCTGCAATATTTCAACTAAAAGAAATGTAGAGGATCCTGGCTCCGATGGTTTTGGGAAAATGGATCTCGAGAGTATGAGAAAATCTTTTGGCTTCTCTACTTCAGAGATCCAGTGTCTATGATAAGTATTATTTAATAAGGGTACCCCCCCCCCCAGACTGACTAAACTAAACAATGGTCTATCGGTTAACGTGAAAGCCGAACCACGGACGGTTTGGTGAACTGGTTACAAAGTGACATCTTTGTGAAGTGAGTATTTTGACATCAATGGCTAAAATTATCATTATTATTAATTTTCTTTAAATAAAATTTTGAAAACTTTGAATTTTTATAAATAATTTTATGCTGATTGATACTGTAAGAATATAACTACATTTTTAAAATGAAGGTCACTTTTATTAATGTTTATGTATTATACATTTAGAATTTAATAATAAACGTATCGATAATTTTAGTTAATCTTATTTTTATCATCGCTAAGATGTAATAACATTAATTTGGTGTTATCAAATTACGCAACAAAATTTTTACAACTCAGAAAAAATTCTGTGCCAATAGTTTTTAAAAGTATCGGTTATTCCCCCGCTCTTCCCCCGCAAATATAATAGTAACAAAAATACTACAAACCTCGTTTTTGGGGTTCATTTTATGCACTTTCGGGACTTGATCTTACAACTTTAAATTATGCCATCGCCATCAGGTAATATAAAGCTAAAATTATCTGAAAAACTGGTAATTTTTATTGCAGATTCATATTCCAAATATTTAGCAAAATTTGAATCTTGTAGCACTGCCACTCGCTCCGTCATGTTAAAAAATGGCCCCCAAAATTAGGTTTTTGACAATATCTTTTTTCCATTGCCTCTTAAACCAAAAATAATTTTTCAGATTGATGACCTTTTTTGGAACTGAAACCTAGGACCCATTTCATTACTTTACGGATAGCACAATTCTGCTTCAGATTAATGAAAAAAACAATCAGAAGAAACGATCGAAAAACTGGCAAATAATTTAAACGTTAGAAGATTTTTATTTTGTAATTAAAATTACAATTGGGTTGTAAAATAAAAACTGGCGAGAATCAAGATCGTAAAAATTTGATTCAGGATAATAAAGAAACGATTTTGATGTTGATTGTATTGAAAACTATGAAAAAGTAGTTACAAAAAAAAAGTAGAACTACTGTGAAAGCCCAAATACGAAAGAAAATTTTAGTGTTATTGCAGGGAAAATAAAGAAAATCAAAAGAAGAATTTAAAATTAGTAAAGAATTGCATATAATTTGAAGTATTTTTTCATTCCTCACAAGAAGAATTAGTTTTTCATAATTTGGTCAATTGAAAAAACACTACAAAAACCAAGTTTTGTTAATTTAAATTTTAAGGTAGTTTGCAAATCACAGGGCAACTTACACGAATACATGAGGTTAAAATTCAAAAAACTTATTTATTTAATTAAAGATTAATGAAGAAATCGGCATGTTAAATGCAGGACATTGCATAAATAAAATTTATCACCAAAAAATTGAGGAAATATCTCAGTATGTAAGTTGCTGTTATTAATAAAAAACAATATCTAAAAATTACTTTTTTATAGTTGAGGCTCTATTTCTTGTAATAAATCACTAGATATAGGCAGTCAATTAACATCTGTTCTTGGTGAAATTATTCAATTACTAATTTTTTTTTCAAATTTTTGATTGTTTCTGTAGCTGTGCAACATGTAGCACCATCTTGTTGAAACCACATGTTCTGTACATTAATGGTTTTCAATTAAGTTAATATTTTATAATTCTTATGCTAATTTTTAGGCATTTTTATATCTCAGTGAAGAGATTATCCCATAATTTTGCCCCCATGGATCCCTTAATTCGTTAAAATCTTATAATATACCACTATTTTTTTATTTTATATACAATCAGATTTTAATAATAATTTATGACTGATAAGTTTAAAAACAAATCTAATCTATTCTAAAATAGCTATTGTTTTTTTATATTTTTATGCGTATTGTTTGTTGTACTTATATGTATATTTTTTTAAGTTATTTTAAAAACAAAACAGAATACAGGTGACCAACAAGGATACCGGAAGTTTCTCAGGAAACTTAACCCTCCTCCCGTAGCTCCGTTTAAAAATGTTAATTTTAAACTTCTTAATTTTTGTTACTATTTACAAAAAGTAAAATCTTTCATAACTAGTGACGAAATGTTTTATCTTCTAAGTTTAGCCGAACTAGAAAATTCACACTTGGTTTGTGGAAAACTTTCATTATTAAGTAGGTGGAAATCAACCTTTCAACAAAAAGAAGAAAGGTTACCGGTGCCGTTTGGTGTAGGTACTTGAGTTTCATTCCGATTACCTGCTTCTTTCACATATTAACATAGGGAAAGTTTTGTAAGCCAGAAATCTACAATCTCTTATTTTTTTTTCGAAGCCAAGATGGCTTACCAAGTCATCTGTCAATTATCTTCCACTTTTACCAGCTGAATTTCAAAAACTAAAATCAGATTTTAATCAAAAAAATCTTGTGGAAGTTTCCAAAACACAAGGAACAATAAATTAATTCAAGTTTATGTTGATATATATAAACTCCAAGGTAAATAGGTCCATAGTCCATTAGTGAGAGAATCATCTGGATAGCTCGTAAAAATCACGTATGTTTTTCAATCCCAAAATATGACTGTCCCGAATACGAAAAGTGATAATAATTCTTGCTAACCTCGAAGGGAATTTTACAAACTGAAATATGGCAACGATAAACTGCGGGGGGGGGGATTAATTTTTGGCGAGGTTAACTTTTGTTTGGGTAACGTTTGAACCACGTGCTTAACTCGCACTGGCAACACGTGGTCGACGTATGGCTAAATCACTATAAAATTCAGTAGCCTACAAAAGAAAAGCTTCCAAATTCTCACCTACAAGAAGTCTTCCTGATAAAAACCAAATCTCTTTGGAATATTTGGGAAAACTTTACTGATGACTAATGGAACTTTTTACTTCTATTGATTCAACCCAGAATTGGGTTCAGGAGGCATTTAATGAGTGAATTTCCATGTTGACAAAAGTGAAAACACATCACGAGCAATTTACAAATTGTTGGACCCGTTAGCAAAACAAAGCATTCCTGGGAATCCAAAACAATGCAGTAAGAATGCAATATAAAGCATGCGTTACACTTAACTTAATTTTTTGAAAATTTTACAAATCAAGGAAGATTTGGAAGAGTGCAATCAGAAATTGGATATGGCCCCAAAATGAAGAACTGTAATTTTCCATAACAAAACATTTTTTTGAAATTGTCGAATTTAGTTTTTCCACGAATTAACCGATAATTATTTAACAAAAGAAATATTTTTATAATTGCTCCTCTCGTCCTGAAGTGTTCACGGTCAATTATTTTTACTCTATTATTTACATTAAAATTTTGCTGCCAAAATTTAATTTGTTCCAACGTTTGTTTTTGAGCTTCGCGCACAAAGAAAATATTTCGCGAATCAAGGGAAATTCCATTTCTGAATTGCGCATTTCACCTTAAGGTGTATAGCGAGTTTGTTTGACCCTAATGAAAGACTTTTTCGTAGAATACTTTGGCTGTTTTCCAATATTAATCTATTAATAACCTTTTACGTCTCCACATGGCTTAATTGCCAAAGCAAGACGCAAATTTAGAAAATTATTTGGATCAACGGAATCCAAATTTGAATGAAAACATGGTTTTATTTGAAAACAAGGTGGGTTTAATATTTGGGAAGATTAAAATTTGGCCCTTAAGAGGAAGATAAAGGCCGTTGCTCCTGATCAGCTGATGCGGAAGGAACAAAAAATGTATATTTCCAGGCGTCGTTCGGCGTCTTGTATCGGGGTATAACCTTGTCAAGACGAAAATAACGCCAAACATTAAAGTAACTGCGTCTTAGCCTGAAAGTTTTAAATTTTATATTTTTCATATCCGCAGTTTATATTTAGCGCCAACGGAATCTTCCGCCGAAATTGCAATAATAACATTGGGTGTCGATTGAACGGCCTACTGACGCTCAAACTTTTTACAAGTTTCTTTTTGTTTTATAAATACTATTACGGATTATTTTAAAATCCACCAACACACGTAAAGGTGATCACCCTTATTTTAAATTACATTGTTAGTGAAGCCCGCACGCGCATTTAACGCAGTCGTCGCATGGTGGGAGTTTAAAAAAAGAGCGAATATATAAACATTGAACGAATCACAACAACAATCATTTTGTAATTGCGCTCAAAAGTGAAACCAAAGGTGCTTAAATAATTAGTTAGTTTTTTGTTCGTTGGATTCAGTTTGAGTGATAAACAAAAATGCGTCCACCATCCCAATTCGGTGAGGATATTACAAATCAAGCCAACAATGAAGAACCGGATCCTAGGATGGTGTCCATGCTAATTTGTACCAAATTAGCTGGAAGGGCTGTTACAAGGGTTGTCGGAAGATGCAACGATGCTCAAGAGAATAGTAATCTTGGTAAGTAGATTGATACGAGTTTGTTTACGCAAAATGCAAACTTAACAAAGTGAATTTTTAACGACCAAGTTGACCTTACGTTGGACTTATAAGGAATAAAAGGACGTTAGTAAGTAGAGTAACAATTGTCATCTATTTATGGTTAAAAGAGGAAAATGTTGGACCTTAAACCTTGTTCAATAATTTCCGCGATCTTTCATGATTACTTCAAATTCCAAAGCGGAAATAAATGTAGCAATACGGAAACTTCCTCATTTAAATGAATGAATTATTAATGGAATTAATAAAAATGAAAGTTATTCATTCACAATGGTCTAAGAAATATTATTTAATTCTATGCATGGAAAGTATAACGAGAAGAAGTAATACTTTCAATTTCACCAGGAAATTAAGATGTAAATAACTTAGAAGACATTTGTTTGATTTTTAGAATCTGTTAATTAAAAATAATGAAGAGCGCGCAATTCTAACGGGTTTGAAGATCTTAAAAGTATTACGGAAGTAACCAAAAAATGTAATTGCAACTTATAACTTATCAAAAAAAAATTATCGCTTTCTACACCGAATAATTAAAACACATTTGGATTTGTAAATAAACAAGAAAATTAAAGTCGTCGAACTGTTTTTTTTTTCTTATCAATTTCATTATCTCAAAAATTTTAAAAGTTTTTTGTTTGGGTACTTCGCAGAAAATAATAATTATGATTATTTTGATATTTTGAAGTAAAATTGTTGTGATAAAAATAGACGATTATAAAAGAGCAGGCAGTTTATTTTGTCGAGAATAACGTGGCGTGCGTTTCTACTCGGTCCAGTTATTTCATCGTAATTATCGTTAATTTGAAAATTAATCGTAATGGCTAATCAAGTCACTCGTGTTATTCACAGATGCGAAGAAGCCCAGGAAACGCAAAATTTAGGTAGTTTTTGTGTTATGTAATCAAAATACAAGGCTAACATTTAGTAAGTCGCACAACGAGAAGAAATGTCAAATTTTTAATAATTACGCATAACTTAAGATATTTTTATAATTTTAAATGGTGTTGGCATTTTGAACCCATTGCAAAATCGACGATTTTTTTGGATTTCCCCCTTCTTCAATTCTCAATCAAAAAGTTTAAAGAAGTACGGGAAAATAAATTTTGCCACTTAATTTTTAAAGTTTTTAAGCTCGAATGATTAAAATTATACCAAAAATAACTTTAGAAACAAGGGGAAAGCTGCGGTATCGAATACAGCGCTCTTCAAAATTTTCATAGCTGTAGCACATGTTCAGTGAATCATTAAGAATTTACTCAATACTCAAAATATTTTTTTGAATTTTTCCAACAATTTTCATTTCTCTCCCTGAAGATTAAAAGTTTTAAGTTACCAGGTTCCTAATTTTACTAAAATTCTTTCTTAATATTTTTCGTTTACACTTCAGATTTTTATTTCCCCCTTCCCCCAACTTAAAAGTGTTAATTGGCTCTTCTTTGTTGTAAGGAGAAGGTCACAGAGGCCGCAGGCCGAGCTAAATATTGTAACTTTACGTCGCTCACTTCACAGTGCTTCACTTGGCAATAAATTCAATTTGAAGTGCATTATATAAACTTATGCTTTTATATTAAAATTTATAATATTAATTAATTAGTAATTTCTACAACAGACGTTGATATTTGAAAAGCGCATCCTATACAATAAAGAAAGTCTCCGTTCACATTTGACTTGATGCGACTTATATGGGATTTATTTACAAAATCTTTTGAATATTGCTCGAAAAACAAAATTTTGATACCAAAAAATTAAATAAAAACTCAATTTTTGCATTTAGGATTAAAAAAAGTAAAATTCAAGAACTTCGTTTAAATGGCGCCCAACGTGGGGCTCTATTATCGTTATCTGAATCTTAATTTTCCGAAGTCACATCATCACTATTTAAAGTTTTTATATATTTTTTTTCTAATTAGACCCTAAGATTTAATTTTAACTAACTTTTTTAACTAGCAAGGGTTACCTGCAGCTGATGAATTCCCAATTTTAACTTTTTTTTAATAAAATCAAATCAAAAATAAAGAGATAATAAATAAAAATAATAATTAAAATTTGCCCTCTAACCCAGCAATATTATCACATCAGCTGGTTTCATTCAGAGGTTCAAGCAGCCCAAACTTTTAGATTAAAATGACATTGCTTAAATTCAGTCTAAATTTTAAAGTTAAAAGTTGAAACATTCAACTGTAAAATCTGTTTACATATTGTCGTAACAGAATAAGTGCCAATTGCTCAAACGTAATTTTGTATGGATTAAATAGAATGAAACTTAAAAAATTGACTTCAAACGTTAAATCCTTTAAAAAATCGGCCCCAAGAAGTGAATGTCTTTAAATTATTAATATCTAACTCAAGTTCATGCATTTACGATTACATCTTTGATAAACGTGTGTAATGAGTCTGCACTCTAATAAATTTTAGAAGAATTTTGGTTTGGAACTGATAATACATGAGAAAAATGACCTCCTTGAAAGATACCTTGCTTTGTACCTTTTATGGGTGCAATATTTACATCTCATGGTCTGCGGAAAAACTTGGCAATTATTTTATATTTTTTGATTTGTAACCATGAACATCCCTGGCAGGCGAAAAAACGTTTTGAAATTTAAGTCTTGCCGATTTGGTACTGCCGCAGAAATCTTGGCCCCGGAAAATTTGAAAACGGAAACAAATATTTTCTACCACCGGTATTACATAAAAAAAAGTTACACCTAACTCATAATCCTTATTTACATTTTATGTTCAAGTAAAAGCGTTAAATGTTTCACAAATTGAAACTTTCTGGTCCAATTATCTTCCTTAATTAATTATAATGTTTTACTTACTTGATTGTTTTATAACGTTTTATATAATCCAATTAAAATTAACTCTAATTAATTTATATAATTTTAAGTTTCCCATCATAAAACAATCAAAAATATTACAATTTGTACTAATTTACTATTTTAGTTTTTAATTGTTTTAGATCTCTCAAATTGTGAATTAATGCAAGTACCAGATGCGGTGTACCATTTAATGAGACACACGGAACTAAAAACCTGCAATCTTAGCGATAACGTAATCACCAAAATCCCTCCAAAATTTGCCGCGAAATTCAGTTTGATCACAGATCTAAATTTATCGCACAACCAAATGGCAAAACTCCCGGACGAAATAGCCGAAATGGGAAATTTGCGAAAAATCGACCTATCGTTCAACACATTCATCGCTTTACCACAAGCCGTTTATAAAGTACCAAAATTAGAGCAACTTAACGCTAGCAATAACCACATTCTTGGTAAGTTGTACGTTACATCAAGATGAACACCCAAAACTAACTCAATTTTTGCTTTTAGATGTAGAGGTGGAATTATTGGAAGAAGCTCCTTCATTAGAAAAGGTGGACCTCACGGTGAATCCCCTAACGGCGCGATGTCACGATCGCCTTGCGAAAATATCCAAAATCCAAATAAAAATCACACCGAGAGAGAAAGAGGACTGGGAAGATCTGACCATCTAGTTGTTCACTGTAGACAGACATCTTTTGTAAAAATAAGGCACACTGCCATACTCGAATAATTAAAAACGTTTCGTTAGTTTTTAATTTATTATGGTTGGGATACCGTGCAATATTTATAAACGATTGGTAGTTTTTTTCTAACACGTTTTTGAATTTTAGAAATAAAATTTGCTGACTTGACGTTTTTAATTAACTAAATCACTAATTTAGATATTTTGAGTAGGTAATAAGGCTTGTGCAATTAGGAAATTTAAAATATTTGTATTTTTATAATGACGATTATATTATAATGGTACACATTTATATATGTATAAAATTTATTAACTATTATTATTATTATCATTTTGATAATATGAAAGTACTTAAATAGCTCGGATGTTCCTTGCAGTATTAAGTACTAACTGATTTTATTGTGTGAGTATTATTTTTTTTTACTACTTTAACTGATATGTGTTTTATTTTAAGTTTTGTGTATATCTTTGTAAATTGAAATTACTAGAGAATTTAGACATCAACTTGGCAATATTTGACTCAGTTAACTAGTCATTTTGTGATCTGGAAGATTACTCAAGTTCTGTTGTATCAAAAAATACATTTTTTACTTGAAAATGTCGCTTTATTTATATAATATATTTTATCAATATCAATACCCGATATTGTTACACATTTCAAAGTGATTTTAATTCCGGATTTTTCTCCAATTTAAATAACGTTTTTTTCACTTTACGCCCCCGAATTGGCCAAATAAGAATTATTGTAAAAAATAAATAAAAAAAAAACATGAAGATTTTGAAAAAAAAATAGGTAGGTTTTAAGGTTTTGGTGATTGTTGAGTGTTAATCGCAAAAATCCGACCCCTTTTGATTTTCCTGAAATTTTTACATAATATACTATCTCATCAACAACGGTTCTGTGAATTTTTTCAAAATTTTTTACTCTACCCAAAAAAAGTTACGAATTTTTAGAAAAACTGCTGTTTTTTTTCAAACGATCGTAACTATTTCAAAAATTGACTAATCGGAACGTTTTTTTTGCGTTTGTTTGTCTTTAAACGTACTTTTCAGGAAAAAATAAAAAAAAGATATTCAAACTTAGATTCTACAAAATTTTTCATTTTTTCGGAGAAAATCATTGATTTTTCAAATTTCTCCACTTTTGATTTTTGATTTTTTTATTTCAAAAAAAAACTCTGATTTATTCCGCGTATAACAACGCAAACCCCATAATGGGCCGACATTTTTTTCTATTTCTTTTGTTTCATTGAAAAATATTATTTGCGTAAAAATAAAACAAAATATTTTTTAATTAAACAAAAAAATAGAAAAAAATTTCGGCTCATTATGGGGTTTGCGTTGTTATACGCGGAATAAATCAGAGTTGCTTTTGAAATAAAAAAATGAAAAATCAAAAGTGTAAAAATTTGAAAAATTAATGATTTTCTCCGAAAAAATAAAAAATTTTGTAGAATCCAAGTTTGAATATTTTTTTTGTATTTTTTCCTGAAAAGTACGTTTAAAGACGAACAAAAACTAAAAAAAAGAACGTTTTGATTAGTCAATTTTTGAAAAAGTTACGATCGTTTGAAGAAAATAAACATCAGTTTTTCTAAAAATTCTTAACTTTGTAAACAATTTTGAAAAAATTTACAGAACTGTTTTTGATGGGATATTATAATACGTAAAATCAGTTGTGTAATTTTTTTCAAAATTTTTTACAAAGTTAAAATTTCAGAAAAACTCATGTTTTTTTTCTTCAAACAATCGAAACTATTTCAAAAATTGACTAATCAAAACGTTCTTTTTTTGTTTTTGTTCGTCTTTAAACGTACTTTTCAGGAACAAATACAAAAAAATTTTCAAAATATTGGATTCTACAAAATTTTTTTATTTTTTCGGAGAAAATCATTGATTTTTCAAAGGACCCCGCTACGGCCTTATGGGTTTTGGGTCCCAGTCAAATTTAACCAAAATTTAGGATATTGTGGTTCATAATATGCTGATAAAAAGTGTCAATGGGCACAAAGCCAAAAAATGGACAGTTTTCGAGATATACGGCATTAAAGAGTTAATCTAGTCATTTTATGAAACACACAATGATAAAGTCAAAAACGATACCATCTAGAAAAAAAAATACTGCCGTGTAGAATAAAAAATTCTAAAGAAGATAGCGTTTTTTGCATCGCTCTAGCTAGTGTATTACATAATCTAAAAAATTAAACAGTCGAAAGAGCGGTTTCTTGAAATTTAAAAAAAATTAAATTTCCAACAGAAAAAAAGTTAAATGAAAAAGTTGTAGAAAATAAGTTGTAAAAAGTTAAAATACTGATTCATTATTTATTTTCTGAGAAAAACGAAAAATGCCGTCAAAATTTGCCGTTTTTGTTTTTTTTTCTTAAATCGCAAGAAACCGCATTTTCGACTTTGTTTAATTTTTTAGGTTATGTAATACACTAGCTAGAGTGATGCAAAAAACTCTATCTTTTTTAAAATTCTTTCATCTACACAGCCCTATTTTTTGTGTCCGGGTAGTATCGATTTTGACTTGATCATTGTGTCTTTCGTAGAATGACTGGACAAACTTTGTAATGCCTTATATCTCGGAAACTGTCCATTTTTTGACTTTGTGCCCATGGACACTTTTTATCAGTATGTTATAAACTACAATATCCTACATTATGGTTAAATTTGACTGGGACCCAAAACCCATAAGGCCGTAGCGGGGTCCTTTGTCCACTTTTGATTTTTTATTTTTTTATTTCAAAAGAAACTCTTATTTATTTCTCGTATAACAACGCAAACCCCATAATGGGCCCACATTTCTTTCTATTTTTTTTGTTTAATTAAAAAATATTTTGTTTTATTTTTACGCAACTAATATTTTTTAATTAAACAAAAGAAATAGAAAGAAATGTCGGCCCATTATGGGGTTTGCGTTGTTATACGCGGAATAAATCAGATTTTTTTTTTTAATAAAAAAATCAAAAATCAAAAGTGTCAAAATTTGAAAAATCAATGATTTTCTCGGAAAAAATGAAAAATTTTGTAGAATCCAAGTTTGAATATTTTTTTTGTATTTTTTCCTGAAAAGTACGTTTAAAGACAAACAAAAACAAAAAGAACGTTCCGATTAGTCAATTTTTGACATAGTTACGATCGTTTGAAGAAAAACGACACCAGTTTTTCTAAAAATTTGTAACTCTTTTTGGGTTGAATAAAAAATTTTGAAAAAATTCACTGAACTGTTTTTGGTGAGATAGTATAATATGTAAAAATTTCAGGAAAATCAAAAGGGGTCGGGTTCAAAAGTGGTGGATTTGATGTGGAATGCCCCATATATTTCGATAATATAGATTGCAGAATAATAATAACAATAAATTTTTAGAGAGTAGTAGAAAAAATATTTTGCGAAACAACTAGGAAAAATTGTATTTTTTAGTGACTAAAAAGTTTTTCATTTCCGCTATGCCATCTCACGCATAGTTTCACCCACAAAATAAATTAAAATTAATTATAAACAATAAATTATAATTTGAATTTTTTAGAAACTCAACTTTAAAAATTATTATTAATTAGATTAATTAAATAGAATTTTATTTTAGGTAATCGAAGCAATTTTAGGATATCTAAAAATGTTAATTATTCTGATTTCGAATTAAAAATAATTTAAATATTAGTTTGAATGGGTCAACCCGTTGCGTGTGTTATTTGTGCACTTGACTCCGACTAAAAAGTCAAAGCCATAAATTATATCTTAATAATAAGTATTAATTGCATTTTTAAGAAATTATTTTAATCTTGCTACTATTTAAAACTTCTGATAGGTTGTTAGTTTATTACAAAAAAGAAATAAAGTTTATGCGCTGTGATTGGTAGCACACCAATCGAATTCCAACCAATCACTAATTTTCAATGTCATTGCGGCCAACAGGCAGCATTAACATTTTAGTTATTGCATAATAAACTCATGAGATCTTTTTCTAGTAATTTTACTTTTTTTAGTTACAAATCATAAATGTAAAATATACCACTTTCATCTACCTTTGTGATAGCCAGGTGCTCAGTCCGGCCCTGCTTCTTTCTTTGTAGAAACTAAACTTTTTCAAGTTGCCCGCTCATTTCAAGACACAATTTTATTGGTCGCTGTCAAATCTGACAGTAGCAAGTGACAACATAACCTATAAATATAACAAATATAACCTAAAATTGTTTACATGTGCAACATTGCAGAAAAAATTCTAATTTTTTAATAATTTTGAATAAATTGAAATGGATGGAGATTTCATTATCGATTGTGGAACTTCCTCCACGTTTCAGCCCGTTACGGCTATCGACGTTGATGAACCAAGTACAGCCCAATCTTCCAAATCGAAAGTGAAATGTGAGTAATTCTATAGATTAAAATAAAACAAAAATGCTTCAACATCTTTTTTAGTGTCTCAAAGTGCGCTGAAGAAACTATTCGCAGATTACAAAACGTCACTGGTAAATCATGAAGCAGAAAAAAGTAAACAAACCAAACAAGACGAATTTCAAGACGAAATGGGGTGGACGGGCAAAAAAAAGTTTTCTTATAACTTGGCTGCTGAAATATTGAATAAAAATGAATCAAATGATAAAGTTTTTAAAACACCGGTAGTTATACCTGAAGAAAAATTGGCGCAAATTCCAAGATATAAAACGTCTAAGCGGGAGTTATTCGAACTTAGAAGGGTAAATAAGTAATTTTTGGGTTTAGTTTCAACTGTTTGATGTTTTATTTTAGAAAGAACGTGAGAAGAGTAAAGGGCCAGCTTGGTATGGTTTAAGTGCCCCTGAAATGACCCCGAAAATTAAACACGATTTAGAAATTTTACAAATGCGTTCTGCTTTGGATCCAAAAAGGTTTTATAAAAAAAACGATTTCAAAGTGCTGCCTAAATATTTTCAGGTAAGGAAATAATTTTAATTTATAAAATGAAAATATGTGTGATACATTTTCTGTTTGTTTGTTTTCAGATTGGAAAGTTTATGGATTCACCTTTGGATTATTACAATAATCGATTAACAAAGAAAGAGAGGAAGAAGACTTTGGTGGAAGAGTTGATGGCAAACGACAATTTTAATCGAACCAACAAGAAGAGGTATAAGGAAATTATTCTAAACAGGCAGAAAACAAATTTTAAGGAGTGGAAAAAATCGAAACAAGCGAGGAAGCAGGCAAAGCACGAAGAGAAAGGGAGAAAAAAGGTTAAAAATCCTACGGAATAATTACAATTCAATTTTTTTTTTTTTTTATGTAAAAATACATAAGTTATGAAGAGTTCATTTTTTTTTAATAAATCATCACATTGGAGTATCCAATGTTTTTCCTTCTGTTAGATATAATAAAATCCTTGCCATATTCAAAATTTAAAATCCTCCTGTGATTTCAATTGAAGCTCCATTCACATAGGAACTTTTATCTGATGCCAAAAAGGCAATCATTTCTGCAACTTCTACAAATTTCCTTCATAAAAACTGGAACTACAAGAGGAAAATGTTACCTTCAGGTTTGCCAAATCTCTTCAGTGCAATTAATGGTAAAAATTTTGCTTTGACTTTTTCTGGAATGGCTTCAGTCATGGGTGAAGTTATAAATCCTGGTAAAACTACGTTGCATCTAATTCCAAGCCCTCCAAATTCCTTCGCAGCTGTTTTGGTAATCAACTCAACTCCTGCTTTACTGGCACAGTAATTTACTTGCCCAAGGTTTCCATACTTAGCAACAATACTTCCAATGTTAATAATTGAAGCATTTTTTAATTGCCTGTCGCTTATTGCTTGTGCAAATGTTTGTGTTACTAGGAAAGTTCCCTAAAAAAATCTGTTAAGGAGGCAGGCGTAGGAGTTGATAAAATAACAAACCTTCAAGTTGACGTCAATTACTTCCTGAAAATCTTCTTCAGACATACTCAAAACAAAGTTGTCTCTTGTTATTCCAGCGCAATTTACAATAATAGTAGGTGGATTTTCGTAGATATCCAGAATATTGCTTAAAGCTGTCTTGATACTCTTGGAATTTGCGACGTTAACCGCCAAGCTTGTGTGCTGGGCATCAGATAGATTTTGAATCAATTTGATTGTTTCATTTGCTGCTTTTTCATTCTGATCTGCTGCTACTATTTTAGCACCTTCACGAGCCAATACTTGACAGGTCGCCCTACCAATTCCAGACCCTGCACCTGCAAACAAAATAAGTAACAATGAAATTATACTCTTTGCAGAAAGGGGGGGGGTAGAACGGATCAGTATTTTATTTGTCGAAGTCGTTTCAAGAATCGATTTTTTAAATTTTAGTTAGCCTCCTTAGAAAAGATTTTATGAACGCCTATGCCAGTAATAAATAATTCGTTAAACCTGTTTTGTAAAGGAAACCTCCAATTTAAAATTAGAAACATGTAACATATTTATTTGGGAAAAGCAGTGATCATAATTGAAAATCTGGTAAATACCTGTGACAAAAGCCAATTTTCCTAACAATGAACCAACCATCATGAAAATCCAAAATTTTGAACTTCGAACCCCTTACTCGGCCCTACTCTAAACTCTACCTTGTTCCTTGTTGCAATAATAAAATTAAACTACCTCTATTGAATAAATTTCGAAATACAAAAATAAATTTATTTGTATTTGACCCACTAATCAGAATGATTTGAAATTTTTTACAGCATTGATAAGATGTAATAATAATCTTTTGAATATTTACTTTTTCCAAGGACAAATTAAAAACTTTACCAGTGCCGTACTTGTTAATGGCTTTGACTGGGGACCTCGTCAAAAGGTCAAGACGACCTGTTTAATATAATAAGAGATTTTCAAATTGGAAAACTTATGGATTTGATTACATGAAAGATAGCAAAAGATTTGTTGATAGGTACACCACAAAAATGTGAAATTATACAGAAAATCCTGAGCATCTTTTGTGGCCTATGTAAAATTACATGTTACATTATAAGGCTGTTTGGTATGTTACACCGAACTACTCCAAGTAAGTTGGAGTAAAAATTTAGAAAAATTAATTGGTGTAAAAAGTGGGTTGCTGATTTTACACCAATTAATTTACTTTGGGCTGCTCTAAGACTGTGATAGCAAACAAAGCTATAATTAGAGACAGAAAGTTGTAAAATTTACTTGAGTATTATATATTTATTAAATTTTAAAAATACATTACTACCTAATAAAAACTAAATTTTTTAAAAATACACACAGATGTGGATTTTGACCATAATCTTTAATTTTCTTGAATTTTAATTTAATCCGCCTGTGACTTCAATTGAAGCTCCATTCACATAGGAACTTTTATCTGATGCCAAAAACGCAATCATTTCTGCTACCTCTACAAATTTCTTTCATAAAAAATTGAAACTGCAAGACTAAAATTTTACCTTCGGGTTTGCCAAATCTCTTTAAAGTAATTAACGGTAAAAATGTTGCTTTAACATTTTCTGGGAGAGCTTCAGCCATGGGCGTAATTATCAATCCTGGTAACACTGCGTTGCATCTAATCCCAAGCCCTCCAAATTCTTTTGCAGCTGTTTTTGTAATCAATTCAACTCCTGCTTTACTGGCACAGTAATTTGCTTGTCCAATGTTTCCATTCTTGCCAATAATACTTCCAATGTTGATAATTGAAGCACTTTTTAACTTACTGTCACTTATTGCTTGTGCAAATGCTTGTGTTACCAGGAAAGTTCCCTACAAAAAATAACCTGTTAAGAGGAAGCTAATCAATGGTTTAGGAGAACTGAAAAAAATTGAATCACCCAGAAGAGCGAATGAGATATTTACCTAAAGGCTACGAAATAACAAACCTTCAAGTTGACATTAATTACTTCTTGAAAATCTTCTTCAGACATACTCAAAACAAGGTTGTTTTTTATTATTCCAGCACAATTTACAATAATAGTGGGTGGATTTCCATAGATATTTTGAATATTGCTTAAAGCTGTCTTGATACTCTTGGAATTTCCGACGTTAACCGTCAGGCTTGTGTGCTTGGCATCAGATAGATTTTGAACCAGTTTGATTGTTTCATTTGCTGCTTTTTCATTTTGATCTGCTGCTACTATTTTAGCACCTTCGCGGGCCAATACTTGACATGTCGCCTTACCAATTCCAGATCCCGCGCCTACAATCAAAATAAGTAACACTGAAATTATACTTGGAAAAAAGAAGAATTGTAGGGAGGGGGGGGGGGATAAAGGCTAAAACGGATCAGTATTTTATTTATGTGTCCAAGTCTCAAGAATCGATTTTTTAAAATTTTGTTAGCCTCCTTAGAAAAGATTTTATGAACGCCTATGCTGGTAATAAATAAGAAATCTCTAATGTAAAATTAATTAGAATCATACAACAAATTAATTTGAAAAAAACCAGTGATCACAATTAAAAATCTGGTAAAATACCTGTGACAAAAGCCAATTTTCCTAACAATGAACCAAGCATCTTGAAAATCCAAAAGTTTGAATACTTTTAACTTTGAACCCTTTGTTCGACCTTACTCTACTTTGTTGCAATAATAAAATTAAACTACCTCTATTGAAGAAATTTTGAAATACAAAACTAAATTTTGCGAGTTGATCTCTCTAATCAAAGTAATACGATATATTTGTTATATTTTATATCATTGATAAGATTTGATAACCCAGCAAGTGATGGCAGTGATGTGGAGGGAGAAAGTTCGAGTGCTTGTAGTTAAATGAACGGTGAAAATTTTGTTTCTGCAGATCGCGTCGTCACTGCCATCACTAGCTTTTAAATGTTTACTCTATCCAAAGATTTTACCAGTGCCGTACTTGTTAATGGCATTGGTTGGGGGCTTCGTCAAAAAAACCACCTCTTACAAATATAAACAAATAAATAATAAAGGATTTAAAAATACATTTTTAATAAAAACTTTATTTTTTAAAATACACACACACATCTGGTATTTTGACCACAACCTTACCATAATCTTTAATTTTCTTGAATTTTAATTTAATCCTCCTGTGACTTCAATTGAAGCTCCATTCACGTATGAACTTTTTTCTGATGCCAAAAATGCAATCATTTCTGCTACCTCTACAAATTTCCTTCTTAAAAATTGAAACTATAGGACTCAAATTTTACCTTCCGGTTTGCCAAATCTTTTTAATGGAATTAACGGTAAAAATGCTGCTTTATCTTTTTCTGGAACGGCTTCAGTCATGGGCGTAATTATCAATCCTGGTAAAACTGAGTTGCATCTAATCCCAAGCACTCCAAATTCTTTCGCAGCTATTTTTGTAATCAGTTCAACTCCTGCTTTACTGGCACAGTAATTGGCATGCTTAATGTATCCATCCTTTCCAAGAATACTTCCAATATTTACAATGGAAGCATTTTTTAACCTTCTCTCACTTATTGCTTGTGCAAATATTTTCATTACCAAAAAACTGCCCTAAAAAGTAGTTAGTTGAGTTTTTCTATATTGGGTAATTAATTAAGCAAATTAATAAACCTTCAAATTGACGTCTATAACTTCTTGGAAATCTTCATCAGACATACTTAAAATAATGTTATTTTTTATTATTCCAGCACTATTTACGACTATAGTAGGTGGATTTTTGTAAATCTCCAAAACCTTGCTTAAAGCTGCCTCGATACTTTTAGAATTTCTAACATTAACGGTTAAACTTGTGTGAAGAGCATCAGAAAGTCTTTGAACCAATTCGATAGTTTTATTTGCTGCTTTTTCATTTTGATCTGCTGCTACTATTTTGGCACCTTCGCGGGCCAATACTTGACATGTCGCCCTACCAATTCCAGACCCTGCACCTGCAAAGTTGAATATTTTTTAAACAATTGCATAGTACTGCATAGATGATCAACGGAGGAATTCTATTGGTCTATTAATACTAACGGACGTTTTCTGTTGGTTAGTTAAAAATGCGTTGTTAAAAGTTTTATGAAACCGTGCATAATAAACTGTAATCTAAATCAATTTAATAGCTTGAATCATTTAAAAACAGTCAAATTAATTTTTCGTCTGTTGTTTTAATTTTTTGTCCGTAGCTAAAGATAATTTTACTTTTCCACTCTAAGGCATAAAAGTAGCGCTTTTCTCTTTGAAAGCCAAGTTCAAAATTTCCGTTTCTGTAAACCACCCTGTATTTTTTGTAATTGTTTATAGCATTATAGCAAAAATATAAAATTTTATTATTTTCCATAGCAGGTTATAAAGGGTGGGACCATTTTTAAAGTTGCTCACCCCTAGCGCTACCACTGTTTAGAATATTTCAAATTAGACACATAATTATATTGGGAAAAAACATTGTTTTGCAATTTTATTTAAAATCTCATAAATACCTGTCACAAAAGCCAATTTTCCAAACAGCGAACCAACCATTATAAAAATCCAAAAATTTTAAATACTTTTGAACTTCTTATCTAATAGGTCACCTAGTTCGAATCTTAAAATTAGAGTACCTCCAGCGGCGTAACCACATGGGTTCCAATGTTTATATAGAACCAGGGTTCGGATAATCAATCCATATTTGTTCCATAAATTTGGGACCAATTATTATTGGAATTAAAACACATCGTTCCCCAAACTTAGAAGTTCAAACTTAGATTTCATTCTTTTGTAAGAAGACAGTCCAGTTTTGCGTTTGTCGTGTACATTTTTACCAT
Source organism: Rhagonycha fulva (assembly GCA_905340355.1). Classification (NCBI taxonomy): domain Eukaryota; kingdom Metazoa; phylum Arthropoda; class Insecta; order Coleoptera; family Cantharidae; genus Rhagonycha; species Rhagonycha fulva. Next base: position 48,074,324 of record HG996556.1, read on the forward strand.
TTCAATTTCAATATTATTGTCTCATGTTTGGCTGTTTGTTCATTTTGTTGTTGTTCATTAAATTCGTCTTTTGTTAGGGTCACCGACTTTGGACGAAGATCACATCTTGACCAAATTAGAAAGTGCATGTTTTCCCCATTTAGAGTTTTGAATCCAAAATAATCTAGATCGTTTGTGCTTATTTGTGAAAGTGAAAAATTCTTCAAAAATACACCCCTTTATCTATCATATCAACCAGAGAAAATTTTTTAATTTGGTGTCCTTTCTTCGTACTCACCCCCCTATTCCACGTATATAATCAAGTTATCTTTATAGTTATTTTCATTGTTGGATGTTGGACATAAAAAGTAACTTTGTAAACCCCCCGGTCGTAATCTACGTCACGCCACTGTCACCACATAACCTCACATTCAAGTTTTTATTTTAATGTAAAATGGCAAAATCGAGACTATACGGCTTACTAACAATTGGCGGTGCTACCATCGGTGGATTTTTGGGTAGCGCTTACGCTAATCTTGAAAACAAAAAAAAATTGTTGGATCACAAACCACTTAACTTTCCGGATATTCCGATTTTTTCCGTCGTGTCCGCAGCTACTCCTTTCAACCCAGCAGTTAAGGAATCATCAGCGGTGAGTCGAGTTTCCCAAATTATGAAGTATGGGTTTCCTAGTTTAGATAACGTGAGATCTTTTGATGATTATGTGCTCAGCTACGATCGAAGAAATCGAGTTGCCCATTGGGTGTTTGAACATTTAACTAAAGAAAACGTGCGAAGTGGTGAAGGCGTAGATAGACAATCTTGCAAATTTAGACCGGATGAATCCATTCATCCGTATTTTAGGTCGCTAAATGCTGATTATAAAGGATCGGGCTATGACCGAGGTCACCTCGCTGCTGCTGGTAATCACAAACACAATCAAAAACATATCGAAGAAACATTTTATCTGTCAAACATGGCACCACAAGTAGGTGAAGGTTTCAATAGGGATTCATGGAATAAATTGGAAAAATATGTTAGAAAATTAACTAAAACTTACAAAAATGTGTATTGCTGCACCGGCCCCTTGTATTTACCCCGTAAGGAACCAAACGGAAAAAATTATGTTAAATATGAAGTTATTGGTGCAAATAATGTCGCTGTACCTACCCACTTCTTTAAAGTTATTGTATGCGAAACTGAAAGCGGCCAGTTAGACATGGAGTCTTATGTTATGCCAAATGAAGTTATTCCAGATACCGTAGCAATTAATAGTTTTCAGGTGAGGAGATGAACTAACATGATATGCTTTAAAATGAACAAATTGTTTTTAGGTTCCAACGGACAGTATAGAACGTGCAGCCGGTTTAATATTTTTTGATAATATTGCTAGAAAAAGTTTCTCCAAGATCAATGGAAGAAAAGTTTAACGATGAAGAATTATTCCCAATTTTCCTAATGGCATCTGCAAATTTTCTATTTTAATAATAGAAAAGTTGTTAGTTGGAACCTGTGAAGAGAGTATCCATGAACTAGAAGACTTGAAGTTGAAAATTTGGGTTTTTTTAATTTTAATAAAATTAAATGGACCTTAAAAAATATTAATACAATATAAATTTTATTTTATGAAGGTTTATTTTACTTATTCTTACAATAATTTTACTTACTTTTAATGGGGGATGCATTCCTGATTTACTTGAAACAATAAAAAATTCTTTAATTTTTATGGAGTTGATAAGAAAATATTTTAAAGGGGCCCCCCACTTCCTGAGGGTTTGAATTTAGCCAAAAGTTTTAACTGAAATTTTTTTTAATATAAAGTTTTGGCCTGCAAATATCATTGTCAGAAAAATAAGCGTTTTTAGTTAGAAAATCATAATACTTGTTATTAAAAATAATAATTTTGTGGCGTACTGTATATAAAATTCATCTGTCATATGGAGCGGTGAATTTTTATGATTGACGTTGGCAACGATGACTTTTAGTTGATGTATGCGTTTACAATGACAGGTGATAAAATGGAAAATTGCGATGACTATATTTAAAAAATTGATGAAATTAAATGAAAGTAATAAAATTTTGAAGGAAAAGTTACTGACCATATCAAATGCAATTTATTTGTCTACCAAAATGTCGACGGATAGTGATGATGTGGACATCCAACAAGAGCTAAAAAATATAGAAAATGTTATTAGTTTGACTCGTGCGAACATTGACGCACTAAATGCAAAATTTGCTGGTTTTCAGCACCCCCCTGCTATGTACTTGAAAGAGTACGAAGACCTAACGTCAAAACTGCACGAATTAGAAGCCGAAGAACAAAGACTACTGGAACAGTTAAGTAATGGTCACGAAAGTCCCGAACCTAACAAGTCCCGGTATGAAATTTACAATCCGCCACAATATAATACTTTAAAACGGCCTATGCGTTTTATCAGAGCTTACTTACCTAACCAGCAACGAACGAGTGTTCCTGTACGTGAAGGTAATACGTTGCGGGAAGCCTTAGCTAAAGCAATGAAATTACGGAATCTTAGTTGTGAAATGTGCTGTGTTTATTTAGAGAATACTGATATAAGTGTTAATTGGGACGTGGATATAAGCACGTTAGAATGTGATGAAATTACTGTTAAAATATTGGACAAATTTCCTATACCTACAAGTATTTCTCATAACTTTGTACGAAAAACTTTCTTCTCTTTGGTGTTCTGTGAATGCTGTAGGAGGCTTCTCTTTCAAGGCTTTCATTGTCGAACGTGTGGTTACAAGTTTCACCAACGTTGTGCAAATGGAGTTCCTTCCTTATGTCATCAGGTACGTTTTTAATTATTACAAAAACGCATCCACACTTTTAAAATGTACATGTTATTGTTACAATTAGAAAGGTTCAGCTGACTTTTTCTAATTAAAAGACAATACTTTACTTTTGACCTAAAAATTACTAGCCCTTTGTAATAATCATTTTGATTTTGAAGCCCAAGCAAACTCAATTACACGAAATATTTGTTATTAATTAAAAGAATCAATTATTTTCTTTTCAATTTATTGTTTTATACAAATTAATCTCGAAACTGCTTAACGTGAAATCTGAACCACGACACATTTTGGAAGTAACCGGAGGAGTTAAAACTCATTACCTTGAGATCGGCCGTCTAAAAGTGCTTACAGATTGTGTATGTTTATGTAGAAATTACACCGGGTGTTTATTGCAAAAATATACCCCCAGGCCCAACAAATAACCTAAATGTGGATATTAGAAAAACTGGGAACTCTGCAACAGTTCACTCATTAAAAACATCTGAAGCTCATCCACCGCCCCAAGTGGGATATTAGTAAATGTGGATGTCTGAAACAGTCCAACTTATTAAAAATATAATCCAGACCCAACAAATTTGAAGGAATTCTGTGAAGAATTGACATAAGAGATATGTGGATTGGTGTTTGAGGGTGTCAAGTTTTTGACTGGCGATTTGTACACTTCCATGAGGATAATTGAGAGTATTTTGGTGAGGGATGGGAGACGCGGCATTATCGTGGCTGACGATTTTAATACCAAGGAGGTTGAGGCTTGAGAAGTGGTCGATACGTTCAGTTCCTTTGGTTTGACCAAGAGCAGTGGCGGATTTAGCACTTATGAGGCCCCAAGTGCAGTTTAATTTTGAGGCCCCCCTTCTAAATGTTTTCACAACTCCTACATTTTACAGCGAAGGTTTTAAACTTTCAGTACACAGAGGAGAGTCGTCCATTAGCGCCGCAGGCTATTTTTTTGAAAATACTACCTAATTTATATGGGAATATTTCACCTGAGACCTTGTTTTAATACCAAAATTATAATTATGCAACTTTTCTTTTTTTTTTTTTTTTACTACAATTTAAACATCAGCAAACCTTAAAATATATTCAAGCAGTTGTCATTTTATATTGATTAATTTTTAATGTTATTTTTTTCCATATCTCACTTTTTTAATAATTAAATAAAAGCTGAATTTTGAGGCCCCCTTGATTTATGAGGCCCGAAGCGAAGTTTGGAAATTCACCACTGATTAGGAGTAACGTTTAAGTAGGAGTGGAAAATTTGGGGGTATCAGATCATTTAAGTTTATCAATAAATATAACAAAAAAGCGGTAAATAAGTCAAGTTCTGATAAAATTAGTAAATATGCTCTGATAATGGAAAAAGGTGGAGTTCTCTCAATGAACTGATTCTTTGTGGGGAACATGGATGTGGAGGTTAACAATAAATTTGATAGGTTCTATAACATACTAATGTTGGGTAGAGTTGGCTCCGGCTAAGAAGAATCAGACTGAATAGCAATTTTATTAAAAAGTCGGGCAATAGCTCAGCTTCGGCATGGAAATTAATAAACCAGAATAAAAACAAACAGATAGACTTTGGTAAAATGCCCTCACCTGAAGCCTTCAATGCCTATTTTATTACAGATAGTCTAATTAATGCTAAGTAAGCTTTTGGATTATGCATTTGAAGACAGTGCCGTGGTATTCTTGGATTCTTATCTGAGCGGCAGAATGTTTGCTATGGGGGTATCTTAAGGGTCGGTTTTGGGTACGATACTGTTCTTGATATAAATTAACAATTTACCAAGTTGTTCAAACACTAATTGTATATTATGTGTGGATCACACAAAAACTTACGAGAAGGGAGTTAGCTTAGAGATTCTTAATGCTATTTTAATGAACTAACAGACTGAGCTTTAATTTAGACAAAGATTAATATTTTTACGTAGGGATATGCCCATAAAAAATGAACCAGTGGAGTTATTGGGTATGATGCTGAATTCGAGATTGACGTGGGAGCCTCATATCAGGAAGCTGTGTAACAAAATATAGAGCAGCTAAAGAACATTGTGTCGGTGAAGGACTTGAGAGTTGCATACTTAGGGTGCGTTCCACTTAAAGCCCACGACGACCGCAGTGTGGTCCCGTGGTTCTTTGATTGGACTAAAGATCGAGAGCGGTTATTTGATTGGACTGACAAACGACCGTAGTCGTCGTGGGCTTTAAGTGGAACGCACCTTTAGGGTTAATTCGGGGGAGGGGGGGTTAATCCTATGGTATTTTGGCTTGGGGTCACTCGGCTCATGCTCAGAAGCTTTTTGGAATACAGAGAAAGGCAATAAGAATTTTATTTCACGAACGTGAGTCATAAGCTAAGAGGTTCCCCAGATTAGGGCATACTATGCAGAGGCACTATCGATGCCCCAATCTTGCAACTACACAAAATCACATTTCTAATACTTGGAAAGGATCTCAGCAACACAACAATGTATGTGAAATGTCTCGCTAAGCGAGCACTACTTTGCCAAAAATAATAACCCTACCACTGTTTATCTTATCTTCTTACTACATCTCATCGGTCAATATATTTTACCACACGCAATATAATTTATTACAATTAAATAAAATCTTGTACGTAGTCTACGTACCTGCGTTTAGCTCCACGTCGATTGTTTTCGCAAATTTTACATTTTGTTTAACAATATATAACATTTCGTAACTGGTTACATAAATAGCAATCCTTTAATTATAATTTTTGATTGATCATAAATTTTTTTATGAGTAAATTAATAAAAATATTTGATATTTATCATAGTAGAGGTAGAGTTTTGTTCAATAAAATATGAAGAAGCTGCGCACAAGACTTAAACAAGTCTAAGAAGCTAATTTATGTGGAAATATAAGACTTATGCTTCAACACTGCCAAAATCGTGGTAGACAGTACTAAGTGCATAAATAAAACTTAATTTTTTTTATGATAAAATATGAACTATTCCATAGATTTAGTCTGGCGTACCATTTTTGAAAAAAAATTCCGCAAAGCCTTGAACTGCATTATCAGATAACGAAAACCACATGTAACAAAAAAGCTTGTGATGAAATTAAAACCACAAACATTGACGTTATTATCTAATCAGCATACACACATCATAATGGGCTATATGTTTAATTATTCTTAAAAATATTTTAATTTCAATTGTTAAACAATAATCCATTCGAAATAAACAATTAATAAAGTTACTTTGTAATTTACTTGCTACACTGTGTGTAAAAATAATACATTAAGTAATAATATAATAAAGAATGTGCTTTATTTTGTATTCAAGAAATACTAGTATTATAATAAGACTTACAGTTTAACGTGGAATCCCAACCACGGCATCATATTTCAGTTTAATCACTTGTTATCTTTATAATAGTCTAGAGCAGGGGTTCTTAAACTTTTAAGGCAACGGAACCTTTACCAAATCCCAAAAATTTGACGGAACCCCACATCAAATGATTACAAATAAAAGACCCTGCAATTTAAATATAATATATAAATTTTGATTATATTTAAATATAATCAAAAAAATATTCAAAAATAAATAATTTCGCGGAACTCCGGTAACTTCTCCCGGAAGTTACCCTATAGGAACCCTAGGGTTCCGCGGAACCCACTTTAGGAACCGAGGGTCTAGAGATTCTAGAATGTCCCCACTAGGTTAGGTGACTTGATCTTATCACGAAGAAGAAGGGATGCAGTTTTAGGTCCTGCCTAGGACCAGATTTTGCACCACTTGCACTAAGCTGTTAAGTGAATGGGCTAAGGACCGGACTCTAGGCTAAAAGCCCTAGGTTCGATCCCCAACTCGGCTACAAAATTTATCCAACTTCATTATGACCCTCTCCTCTCGGAAGGCAATGGCAAACCACCGAGAGTAATCTGCCAAGATGTAGCATTTCAAATGCTCAAGTTCTTACTATCAAATCAGTTAAGGCTTCTCATTTTTAATCTATCCAGAATAACACACTTCTTATTAAAATGTCTATAAGTCCGAAAGCCACTGAATGCTAAATTGCTAGGTTTTGCTTTAATTTTTTCTATCTGAACATTAACACCTATCCCATTCTTGAAGCTGTTCTTAAAAGAATTCCAGCCGGAAGAACAGATTATATGCGCCTGTAAATTGCGTTCGGCAATAGGTAAAGCACAAAATAGACGAAACGGTCGAATTATAAAAATTTATAAATCGTTATTTAACTTTTAAATTAAGGTGTCGACCTTGATGAACTTTGTTCTTAATAATCTTAATGTTTGCTAAAATGCTTCTAGGTGCGGATGACAGACGCATACTACAGGGCGTTATTAGCACGACCCACCGATTCTAGTGCTGGAATTCTTCTTCCAGGACAAGCTGGTTTGGATTTACCGCACCCGCAACAATCACGCAGTCCTGGAGCCCTACGGCACCACGATCGTTCGAATTCGGCTCCAAACGTTTGTATAAATAACGTTCGCGGCGCACCCGAAGATTGTCCGCGGTCTTTATCGTTAAATCGTACCGATGAATACGATTCACCCCCGCACTGTAGAAGCACCCAAGCTTCACCTACTAGTTCGCAACAACCTGGCGCAAGAAGACCTCGAGCTAGATCGGCAGACGAAAGTAAGCCGTTGCTTGCGCCCAGAGAAAGTATAGAGGATTGGGAAATTCCCGCCGACGAAATTCTAGTCGGACCAAGAGTCGGTTCCGGGAGTTTTGGTACCGTTTATAAAGCGCACTGGCACGGTCCCGTAGCCGTCAAAACACTCAACGTGAAAATACCAACGATTGCTCAACTTCAAGCATTTAAAAACGAAGTTGCAGTGCTAAGAAAGACGAGACACGTAAATATTCTTTTATTTATGGGATGTGTGAGTAAGCCACAATTAGCTATTGTTACTCAATGGTGTGAAGGATCGAGCCTTTATAAGCATTTGCATGTTTTTGAAACCAAGTTTGAACTATTTACTCATATTGAAATCGCCCGACAGACCGCTCAAGGCATGGATTACTTGCACGCAAAAAATATTATTCACCGAGATTTAAAGTCGAATAATATTTTTTTGCACGATGACTTGACGGTTAAAATAGGTGATTTTGGTCTAGCAACAGCCAAAACTCGATGGTCGGGGTCGCAACAATTTCATCAACCGACTGGTTCTATTTTATGGATGGCCCCCGAAGTCATCCGCATGAAAGAAGATAATCCCTATAGTTTTCAATCCGACGTTTATGGTTTTGGTATTGTAATGTTCGAATTGTTATCTGGACAGTTGCCTTATACGCATATAAATAATAAAGATCAAATTTTGTTTATGGTAGGCATAGGTCGTTTAAGACCCGACTTAAATAAGCTTAGAACAGACACACCTAAATCTTTAAGGAGACTCATAGAAGACTGTATTAAGCATGGTAGGGAAGAAAGGCCACTTTTTAGACAAGTGCACGCATCTCTAGAAGGATTTTTAAGAAATTTACCCAAAATTCATCGATCGGCGTCTGAACCGAACATGAATAGGACCCAATTACAATCCGACGATTTTATGTATACGTGTGCGAGTCCAAAAACCCCAGTCAATTTTGGACCTTCTAGTAATTTTCTGTTTTATTCCTCTGGTACTGGAAATATTTAAAAATTGGTAGTCCTTAATATAAAAATAAAGCAGTATTGAAGCAATCCGATTACGTCAATACTATTTTAACTTTGGATTTTATCGGATCTTCACGACTTAAGTATTTATTAAGTAATTTTATTTGTATTCACTAACTTTATAATGATGGTTGTGATCGTATGAATTTGTTTGCGTGAGCTGAGTTGTAGTGTGTAAATGCAGTTGAATTTAATTCAATTTTAGCAGGATAAGTTAAGTTATTGTAAAAAAGGATGTATATGACATATTAAAATTTAAAATAATTTTGTTTTCATAACAATAAACTCTCAAATGAATAGTTCTTGTTTATTAACGCTTTGTTGCAGGTGTCGGGTGAACCTACAAGCGATTGGTAAAAGAATTGTAGTAATATTTCTTGTGTTCAAGAACGATATTTTGGGTCAAACACCGAATATCAGATATGTTTTATAACTACTGACCTAGAAGATTTCTGTTTGTAATGTGTAGTTTTGCCCATTTCAAGGTCTGATTATTGTCTGAACTTCCCAATCTGCCAGCTTATGTTTCTATTGGTTTTCGTCTTCACTTCATCGGTCTCGGATTTTCATACATTATTAGGCATTAATTAAGTGTTTATTATTACCAATTAACCCCATCCAATCTTCACCACCCTCACAATGTTTGGTTCACCAATCAGCTCGTATATTTGTGATTGATACTTTTTTCCTTCATCATTTTTGTTTCCAAATATATTTCTTAAAACTTTTCTTTTAGGAAAGAGACAACCAGCAGTGTGGTGTTAAGCATATGCTGGCAGGCTACGAAGCGGAAAACCGCAGTTCTATTCCTAGTCATGGTTTACATACACTGCTGTATGACTTCACCTCCATTAAATCTCACCCCTTTTCCCAAAGTCTCCTTAGGTCTAAAGACACGGCCGTGAGGTATTACTTTCACAGCTAAGGAAGGTTAAGATGTTATTATTGTTTTGTCCTTTTGGGACTTTTAACATTTGCGCTCTCTTGGGACTTTTTGCTTCTTCCATTTTGCAATATCTCTATTGCCCATAATTTTTTATCTGTTGTTACTTTTGCTTTTATGAGCTTTCCTATTTTTACTGCAGCTTCCATACTTCCGCTATTTGAAAACTTCTATCTATGTTGTAGAGAACCTCTCCTATTTGGGCTTTCATCATCTTTTAAAAGAGCTTTACTTTCTGATAAATTTCTTTCTTCATGTTCTCGCTGACTTCTGGCGCCAACTCCACAGCGTATGTCCGTTCAGGCCGCACGCTTCGCATTGCGGGTCCTTTGTGCAAGTTTCTGCGTGGTGACCAACCTCACAACACCTCCAGCATTTGGCAGTTCTGTTCTGACATTGTGTCAACTTTATATTTTTAGTTCTAAAAGTGTTTAACACAATTTAAGTATGTCTAAAAAATTATGATAGGCGACTGCTATTAACAGTTTGAGTGATGAACCTTCAACTCACATTTGTACTGCCTGAAAAAAAGGTTAATCTGAGAAGGTTGGGATGCTGCTTTAAAGATAGCGTGGTAACTGGTAGATCTTCATTTATGTAGAAAAAAAATTACTGCTAGCTGATGTATCCAGAATAATAGGTCTAAAGGTTCACGTAATCTCCTGGCTCATTGTTCTATTTGTTGGATGTTTTTCTGTATGGTTCTTAATTAATCGTCGGCATGAAGTCTGCGCTTGATAACAAACGAACTTTCAAGTTCAAAACCCAAATTGTTGTTTTCTATTCTATACTATCTTCTATAATAAACAAAAACTTGATAAGATAAAATTGAGTTTTTTGCTATGATTTATTTGTTAATTTTGACAAAACTTGTGTGACAAATGTTGCTGAATACGGTTAGAATTTTAGCACGATCTGAATTCATCAGATGGAACCTTACAGTTAAAAGTATTGTAACTTCATCTTCCGTCATGGTGGAATATCAAAATAAATTTTCCCTTCCAAGGCGATTCGATGGAATTGGAAAAGAAAATGTATGGTGAGTACGAATTTTGAAATTACCGAAGTCTCAAGACTACGTAAAAATTAATTTAGGGAAGACTACGTTCAGCTTGCTGAAAAACACAGCTCGTTAAATTTAGGAGAAAGTTTTCCCGATTTTGCTCCACCCAAGTATGTTACAGAAAGTTTGAAGAGTACTTCACTTTCAAATTTGCTTAATCACCAATATACAAGACCATTGGTATGTTTAAAACTTCCTTAGCACGAAAATCACTTTTTTTTTCCTTAGGGACACCCCAGGTTAGTTAACGTGTTATCGATCCTGTATTCTCGATTATTAGAGAGGGAAATTAGTTCTCTAAACGATATCGTTGTTACTTTTGGTGCATCAGAAGCGCTTTTTCTAGCAATAGCAGGAAATGTTCAAAAGGGTGACGAAGTCATCATTATCGAACCATTTTTTGAGAGTTTTCAGTCCATTGTGAAGATATCTGATGGAGAATGTAGATTTGTGCCTTTACGATTGGTTAGTGAGATAAAATTCAAAACTCCGCATTAAAAATTACGGAATCTTTATGTTTTCCAGAAAAACGACATCAATAAGGACGTAGTGTCGTCTGAGGATTATGTTTTGGATACAGAAGAACTGGAGAGAGCGTTCAATAAGAATACGAAAATTATACTTTTTAACACTCCAAATAATCCGTTAGGAAAAGTCTACTCTAAAGCTGAAATTGAAACGATTGCAAATTTGTGTAAAAAATGGAATGTTCTTTGCGTTGCTGATGAAGTGTACGAATGGTTAGCTTACAAACCACACCAACACCTAAGAATTGGTAATAATGCCTTCTTTTAGTACAATTTTTCTGAACGCCAATTTTAGCAACTTTTCCCGGAATGTGGGACAGAACGATTACGATTGGATCTGCAGGAAAAATATTTGGTGTTACTGGGTGGAAAACTGGATGGGCAATAGGGCCGTCCAATTTGTTAGATAACTTAAAAGTACTGCATAGTACCATGGTTACTTGTTGCAATACCCCACTGCAAGAAGCAATTGCACTAAGTTTAGAAAAAGAAGTGCAGAGACTTGACAGTGAAGATTGCTATTTTCATTCGTTGAATAGGAAATTGCAAAAAAGGAGGGATTATATGGTGAAGTGTTTGGTTGATGCTGGTATGAAACCCATAGTTCCCCAAGGTGGTTATTTTATTAATACCGATTTTACTTCATGGGGTAAGAAATTTGTCCACAGAATTTCTAAATAAAATTGATTCTTGAACTTTTAGAGTCTAAAATTGATTTAAGTGGAGAGACTGATCAGTATAAAGATTTTCGTTTTACAAAATGGTTAATAAAAAATGTGGGGTTGTTAGGGTTACCTAGCAGTATTTTTTACTGTGATGAACACAAGAAAATAGGAGAAAATTTTGTGAGGTTCTGTTTTGTCAAGGTAAGTTGTAATATTGCATCAAACTTTCAAATTTTCCGCTTGACGAGTTTTATTTTTTTCCAACCATTACTTCTTCAAAAGAACATAAGAAATTCAAAATTTTCAGAATTAGGGACCCATTAAATAAAAAGTATTTATTTTGCAGGATAACAAATATTTGGAAGATGTCAATCAAGTTTTGCATAAATATAAACCTTAATAAATTATTGTTACAATTTAAACATAATAATAAAAAAACATTTACTTACTATTGAATTGGTGTTTTATTATCAGTTGTATTATAACGGACGTTGGACTTTGAAGTTTGGATAGCACGAATCTACGTTGAATACGTTGGGACCTAAAGTTTAACGTGGAATCCGAACCACAGTATTGTATTTCGAGGTGATCACTTGCCGTCTTCTTCGTAGTGTTTTTTCAGGGCTTGTTTTTTCCGCGAAGAACAAAGGATCCAGTTGTAGGTCATGCCCAGGACCAAACATTGACGACGAAAACTGTACTGAAATGTATAGTGTATCTTCTATGAAGTTTTGTTGGCACCGAAGTGCCAAATATCCATTTTTCTGTAAAGTGCAGATAAAAGTGAACGAACTGCACATACATTAACAAAAATTAAATCACCTACGGCGCATTTTAATTTTTTGCATTCTCCCTAAAAACAACCACGCAGATCCGTGTACTTAAATATCCCGGTTTTAAAGTTTCATGGCCTACAGGGATATTTTTACCAAGTGAACTGGCAACAGCTCATACAATAATTATTAGCCCAAATTTTTATATTTGTAATTTACACCTTTAACTACCATAAATATCAATAAAAAAAATTTAAATCCGATTCAAGCTTTTTGTGGTGCCCCCACGGTTACCATACCCCAGTGTTCCCCAGATCACAAAGTTTGAAAATTATCGATAGACGCTCTAAGATTAAAGGTTATCTATAGAAAAAACTGCATTTTAAAGTACAAAAACCCGATTTATATTTTGTGTATTATTTCCTACAATCTTTTACAACAAACAGTAACTTGATAAAATTAGATTTACTTTCTTGTTTATCTTGATTTTTCAGCTGTAGGATCACGAACTCAGTTTACATAGTAGATAAATAAATTATACGCATATTAAAGATGTTGTTAAATGCAGTTAAAATTTTTGCACGATCTCGTTTCCTCAGATCGAGAATTATTGTTAGTACAAACATTGCAACTTCGTCTTCCATGATGGTAGAAAATCAACACAAATTTGCCCTTCCAAAACGGTACGATGGAATTGGAAAAGAAAACGTATGGTGAGTGCAAATTTTGAAATTTTGTAAACATGGAATAAAAATTATTTCAGGGCAGATTACATTCAGCTCGCTATAAAGTACAAACCTCTAAATTTAGGGCAAGGTTTTCCTGATTTTGCTCCACCCAAATTCGTTACAAAAGGTCTGGAAAACACTGCACTTCTAAATTCGGCCAACCATCAATATACAAGATCAATGGTATGTTGAAAATTACATCAACACGAATAACACTTTTTATGTTTAGGGACATCCTAGGTTAGTTAACGTTTTATCTATTCTGTACAGCCGGTTGTTAGAAAGGCAAATTAACTCTCAAAACGAAATTCTCGTTACTGTTGGTGCTTCCGAAGCGCTTTACCTAGCAATTGCAGGAAACGTTCAAAAAGGTGACGAAGTTGTCATAATCGAACCTTTTTTCGAGTGCTTCCAAACCATCGTGAAGATATCTGGTGGCACATGCAAATTTGTGCCTTTACGACTGGTTGGTGAAATCCATCCAAAAAGTAGGAAATTATGAATTTTTACTTTTTGCAGAAAGGCACTCATCACAAGGATGTGAAATCATCTGAAGACTACGTTTTAGATACAGAAACACTTGAGAAGGCGTTTAATAAAAAAACAAAAGTTTTGATTTTTAATACGCCGAATAATCCGTTAGGAAAAGTTTACTCTAAAGCTGAAATGGAAACTATTGCGAATTTGTGTAGGAAATGGAACGTTCTCTGTATAGCTGATGAAGTGTACGAATGGTTAGCTTACAAACCACATCAGCACCTAAGAATTGGTAATTACGTCTGGCTGCAGTAATTTGTAACGTCCAAAGAACATTTTAGCTACTTTTCCCGGAATGTGGGACAGAACGATTACGATTGGATCTGCAGGAAAAATATTTAGTGTTACTGGATGGAAAACTGGATGGGCAATAGGGCCTTCTAATTTGTTAGATAACCTTCAAATTGTCCATGATTCCATAGTAACTTGCTGCAATACCCCACTTCAAGAAGCAGTGGCATTAGGTTTAGAGAAAGAAATGCAAAGGCTCGACAGTGAAGATTGCTATTTTCATTCGTTGAATAGGGAATTGAAGACCAAAAGGGATTACACGGTGAAGTGCTTAACTGGTGCTGGTATGAAACCCATAGTTCCCCAAGGTGGATATTTCGTTATGGCTGATTTTAGTCTATGGGGTGAGAAATTTGTTGATAAAACTTTGAATTGTGTTTTATATTTGGAGTTTTAGAATCTCGAATTGATTTAAGCGGAGAGACTGATAAGTATAAAGATTTTCGGTTTACGAAATGGCTAATAAAAAACGTGGGTTTGTTGGGATTACCCAGCAGTATGTTTTATTGCGATGAACACAAGGAAATAGGAGAAAATTTTGTGAGGTTCTGCTTTGTCAAGGTAAGCTTGAAGTTTTTATTGTTGTTTTTCATCAAAATATGGTGATTCTGGGAAGGGGGGGGGGCAATTGCACCTATTGCTCCCTCTTGTATCCGCGCCTGGCATCATGAAAATATAATTTTTGGAGCCCTGATGAGACCAAGTAATGTCTTTTTGGTATTTGAACGGGACCATAGTAACACAAAAGTCAATTCCGACAAAACACGCAAAAAAGTGGTGTGAGGCTATAGACCGAGTTGCGTAATCTCGACGAGTTTTATTTCTTTAAATCTAAAATCTTCACTAAGATTTTCAAAAACGTACTTTACAATTATTTTGGTATATTTAACTCCGGATATATAAAAATTTTGTTGCAGGATAACAAATATTTGGAAGATGTCAATCAAGTTTTGCAGAAATATAAACCTAAATAAATAATTGTAATTTAGCAAAATAATAAAAATATATTAAATATTAAATTTGACTTTCTTTATCTTCTATTCAATCAGGCTAATACAGGGAAGAAAAATTTAACAAAGCTTAATGAAGCACCCCGAAGTTATCCGAAGAAAAGGAAATACCTCCGGAAAATGGTTCGGAAAATTATTCCACTTTTCTTGCTATTTAAGTTGATTCTATTGAAACTTTTATTGATTTTGGACAATTTTTTGCTCCAAGAATGCGAAATTACCTTTTTTGATTATTTTCCACGCATTGGCCCTTTTTATTTCAAGGTCAATGTGATGATTTGTCATTATCCTGCAGCATGAACCATAACACGAAAGGATTGCTCCCCCTGAAAAAAGTTGGTTGGGCACATCTCTGCTTGATTTTCTTTTCAATTTTTTGCGTTTGAGGCTAATTTAATTTTAAAAGGCTGAGCCTCTCCAGCCCATCTGCAGTTGCGCCTATGATAGATTTTATCCCGTGCTTTAACTTTCCAACTTCAATGACCTCGCACATAGATAAGAGAGGCCTCGAATTCAGTGTACAAATATCTGTAAATGCGCATTCTTTAATAAAGAAGTTAAATTTAAATTCACCAAAAATAACCGCTGAACTTTCCAATAGATACAATTTGGAAATAATTCAAACCTCCGCGCTTTTTTTTACGTCAGTTTATTCGAATCCTAACCTAGCATTTTCACGTAACGTCCAACTTTGTTAAATTTATTGTGTTACATTGTGCATATTCATTAGGTTTGTATAAATATTTAAATTTAAGTCTAGCGACAATCAATTGTAATAGTTTATTTAAATTGTATATTATCATGCAAAGGTTATCTTATCAGGAATTATTAAACTTTGCACGATAAGCCTCAAGTATTACGTTTGTTATTTCCACTTGAACTGCACTTAAACATTTACAGATGCTCCTCAGAAATATTTTACGATCGAATACATTAGGTATTTTTAAACGTGGCACACAAAATTTTGCCGTTTCTAGTGCAGCCATGTCGGAAATTTCAGACAAATTCTCTCTACCAAAACGTTACGGCAAGAGTGAAAAAAGTGTCTGGTGAGTGGCCTTTCCTTTGTTTACTGTGGATAAAATATGTGTCTTCAGGGTCGAATACATCCAACTGGCATTAGAACACAAGCCCCTAAATCTAGGACAAGGTTTTCCCGATTTTGCTGCACCTGAACACGTAACTAAAGCTCTTGCAGAAATTGCTTCAGGTGAAAATGTCTTAATGCATCAATACACCAGGGGATATGTAATACTTTGCACTTTGATTTTGTTTTGTTATTTAAATTTGTTGCAACCTTTTAGGGTCATCCAAGATTAGTGACCGCTCTATCCAAACTTTATTCAAAATTATTAGGAAGAGAAGTAAACTCTCAAACCGAAGTTTTAGTAACTGCTGGTGCTTATGAAGCACTTTTTTCTACCCTACTTGGTCACGTTGATCAGGGTGATGAAGTTATAATAATTGAACCATTTTTTGACTGTTATGAATCCATGGTTAAAACAGCTGGAGGTGTTTCGCGTTTTATACCCTTAAGACTGGTAAGATTGTATTTCACAACTCTTGCAGTTGAATAAACCCTTTTTTTAAGCGTCAACCAGCCGGTTCTACCACAATTTCTTCTGGTGATTATGTGCTGGACACTAAAGAACTGGAAAGCATGTTCAACGAAAAGACTAAGGCTATAGTTTTAAACACTCCCAATAATCCTCTAGGAAAGGTTTACACCGAAACAGAACTGCAGTTTATCGCAGATTTGTGTAAAAAATGGAATGTTTTGTGCATTTCAGACGAAGTGTACGAATGGTTAGTTTACAAACCATACAAGCACATAAGAATTGGTAAGTTTCACCTAGAAACACAACCATGCCTGATAAAATGTTGCAGCTACTTTACCTGGAATGTGGGAGAGAACCATAACCATTGGTTCTGCCGGTAAGACTTTTAGTGTGACTGGTTGGAAAACCGGATGGGCTATAGGTCCAGCCAATTTGATGACCAATTTGCAAATGGTTCATCAGAACTGTGTTTATACTTGTCCTACACCTATACAAGTAAGTATATCAGTCCCACTTCTGATTAAAACAATGAAGGTTGTGGTTAAATAGGAAGCCATAGCTCTTGGTTTCGAAACAGAAATCAGTCGCATGGATTCTGATGACTGCTACTTTTACTCCTTGGCAGAGGAATTGGAATCGAAAAGAGATTTTATGTCTGAGTTTTTGAACGAAGTTGGTATGAAGCCCATAGTTCCGGAAGGTGGTTATTTCATGATAGCTGATTGGACACCTTTAGGTTTGTTTGCTTAAATACTGGTTTTATTACTTGTTAACCGTTCAATTTTAGAATCGAGAGTTGATTTAGAATCGGAGACTGATAAATACCGAGATTATCGGTTCACAAAGTGGATGACCAAGAATGTTGGTCTTCAAGGTATCCCTACCAGTGCATTTTACAGTGAGCCCCATAAACATCTTGCAGAAAATTTTGTGAGATATTGCTTTATTAAGGTAAATTTTTGCTCAAAAAAAAATTTGTAGTAGGTAAATACAACAAACTTTTTTGTAGAAAGACGAAAATTTACAAAAGGCTGCTGAAATACTCAGAAAATGGAAGGCTGCTTAGATGTGATCTCTTGATATATTACAATTATTGTTATATAGGTATTTTTATTTTATTAAAGCAAAAGTACATCTTAAAAAAACATTTTTGTGATTTACAATTTCCAGTTTCTTATTCATGTAACCTTTGATTTATAGATAAAGGCGGCGGATTTATGGTAGCATAAATTGTCAAAACATTGATTAATTTTGAAACCTAAAATCCCACTTCTAACCTAACTCGGAGATAAGTTGATAAAACTAAATACTTCTAAGAAATAAACCAGCTTGAAGCAGTATTTCAAAAATGTCATATTATGATAAACTTTTGAATGTGTTTGTGGACAGTCTACAGCTTCATTGCAAAACTTTTGTTTGTTAAATACAAAATTTCATTTTAATGTACCGTATTGAAGATATCTGTGTAAAATGAGTTAAACTTTTTTTTTAGTAGCATAAAGTGTGAAAACTACTACACTAATGATTAGAATTTTTCACTATTTTTGGAGTGTCGCAGGATTAACAGTAATATAATCAAAGAGTTTTAAAATTTTTAAACAAAATACTTACTTATACCACTCTGAAAAATCGCCCCCTATTTGATTAGATTTTTTTACAATTTTTGGAGTAATTGCAAGTTTAATATTAATATATTATTTAAATAATTACAAAATTATTAAGCCTTATTTTAGTTTTTAACTCCTAAAGCGATTAGAATTTTGTCACTATTTTAGTAGTTTTCACAAAATTAATATAAAGATATTTAAGAAGTTTCAAACAAAATTTTTAATTTTTACCCCTTTTAAAAGTCACTTCTTGCTGATTAAATTTTTTTTACAAGTTTCATATTAATATAATTAAAAAAGTTTAAAATTATTAAACAAAATTTCAATTTTTGACCCCTCCCTTACATTAAAAATTTAACTTTTAGCGATGATAATCATTGTTTTACTAATTTTTAAGTATTTGCAAATTTTATATTAACATAATTAAAATGTTTTAAAAATATTAAACAGCATTTTTAGTTTTACCCCTCGACAATTTGAAATTTTTTTAACTATTGTTGGAGTGTAATATGAATTTACTTTATTAGAAAGTAAAGGTCCACAATTTTTGGAGTATTCACAGGTTTAAAGTTTATTAATTAATATCCGTGGTGTTTTTGGGAGAAACATGGGAAATCCAAAATTCGTGGACATTTTATGACATATTTTTGACGGCATTGGCACGTTCTTCTCTCACATTTACTGCATTGCTATTTGGCCTTGATTGTTCAACTTATGCTAGTTTGATTTATCTCTAACATAAAGTTTGGAAATCACTGCTTTTAGCCCAAGAGCCAGCGACAGTTTCCATCCCAGATTTTAGGAGTCGTAAAAATTTTATGGTTTATAGATAGACACCACTTAAATATAAAACCGAAAATGGCAGACATTTTGAATTCTACGCATCAAACTACGTCATCGACAATGAAAAACACCATTTTAAAATTTTAGTGAGATTTTACAAAAACGGTAGATTTTTTTTTTTAATTTAGAATTTTTTTTTGCTCCATAAAATAAATAATAAAAAACTCACTTTTTTTCTACGTAGTCTTATGTATTTTGATGAGAAAACTCGCCTGACGCGGTTTATTTTGGGCTAAAAATAAAAATTGCACTTTTACGGTCTCATTCAAATTGTAACAATCAAATTTTGGATTTTTACTTATATCAGCAATTTTGAACCATTTCCCTAGCTTTCCACCAACTGAAAATGCAAAATTTGAATTTTATGCATCAAAATACGTTGACAA
Source organism: Rhagonycha fulva (assembly GCA_905340355.1). Classification (NCBI taxonomy): domain Eukaryota; kingdom Metazoa; phylum Arthropoda; class Insecta; order Coleoptera; family Cantharidae; genus Rhagonycha; species Rhagonycha fulva. Next base: position 48,093,707 of record HG996556.1, read on the forward strand.
TGAAAAACACCACATTAAGAATGAAAATTGCACTTTTACGGTCTCATTCAAGTTGTAAAAATCGAATTTTGCATTTTCACTTATATCAGCAATTTTAAACAATTTCCCTTGCTTTCCATCAACTGAAAATACAAAATTTAAATTTTACGCATCAAAATACGTCGTCGACAATGAAAAACACCACTTTAAGAATGAAACTTGCATTTTTACGGTCTCATTCAAGTTGTAAAAATCGAATTTTGGATTTTCACTTATATCAGCAATTTTGAACCATTTCACTTGCTTTCCACCAACTGAAAATACAAAATTTAAATTTTACGCATTAAAATGCGTCGTCGACAATGAAAAACACCACTTTAAAAATGAAAAGTGTACTTTAATGGTCCTATTCAAGTTATAAAAATCGAATGATTATGAACCATTTCCTTTGTTTTCCGCCAACTGAAAATGCAAAATTTGAATTATACGTATCAAAATACGTCGTCGATAATGAAAAACACCACATTAAGAATGAAAATTGCACTTTTACGGTCTCATTCAAGTTGTAAAAATCGATTTTTGGATTTTCACTTATATCAGCAATTTTGAACCATTTCACTTGCTTTCCACCAACTGAAAATACAAAATTTAAATTTTACTCATTAAAATGCGTCGTCGACAATGAAAAACACCACTTTAAAAATGAAAATTGCACTTTTACGGTTCCATTCAAGTTGTAAAAATCGAATTTTGGATTTTCACTTATATCAGCAATTTTGAACCATTTCCCTTGCTTTCCACCAACTGAAAATGCAAAATTTGAATTTTATGCATCAAAATACGTCGTCGACAATGAAAAACACCACTTTAAGAATGAAAATTGCACTTTTACGGTTCCATTCAAGTTGTAAAAATCGAATTTTGGATTTTCACTTATATCAGCGATTTTGAACCATTTCCCTTGCTTTCCACCAACTGAAAATACAAAATTTAAATTTTACGCATTAAAAAGCGTTGTCGACAATGAAAAACACCACTTTAAAAATGAAAATTGTACTTTTACGGTTTCATTCAAGTGGTAAAAATCGATTTTTAAATTTTCACTTATATAGGCAATTTTGAACCATTTCCCTTGCTTTCCACCAACTGAAAATGCAAAATTTGAATTTTACACATCAAAATACGTCGTCGACAATGAAAGTGCTTCTTCTTCTTTCCAGGGTTTAGGCCATGTTGCCTGTTCCGATTTCATAAGTCTTGCCAACGTTTTCTCGGGTTACACACTTTTACGGTCTTATTCAATTAGTAAAAACCGAATTTTTGGATTTTTATTTTTTCAGAGATTTTTAACCATTTCCCTTGCTTTCTACCAACTGAAAATGCAAAACTGTAACGTAAATGCTTATATTTAGCCATTTTCGGTTTCGTATTTAGGAGGTGCCTATAAGCAAAGATGGTAAGAGCTTTATATAATCTTTGCTTTTCACGACTCCTAAAATCCGTGATAAAAACTGTCACTGGCTAGTTTATAAATTACTTATGTGACGTAACCAACAGGTTTATTTTATTTCTGACTTTATTTGCGCGTAAACTGAAAGTTATGGCAAAAATACATTGACATTTTCTTTTCGAAAGTTGTGCTTCTTAATTTTCCTGTTTTGATGCACCGTTTTTGAGATATTTACAAAAAGTAACAGCCCAGCTTCTCCATCAGTAGCTTTCGCCAAGTAATCGTCTATACCAATCCCTTCAACTGCTTCGCAAACCAAGAAGAACTCGAAACTCTTCATCGCTGTCCAAGAATGTTCTTCCTAGACGAAATTAAAAATAAACCTGCAAGTTATATCAATTTCGCAATTCCAAAGACCCCCAAACGAGATCCTCAAAACCAAAGTCACTGTTGAACCCAATCGACAGTGACACACTCCAGTCATGGAATTCTTCCGTTACCAACGTTTCTTCTACTCACAACATGGGCAACAACTGGCAATTATCGTAAAGCCCACTTTACCAGGGATAAAAACCAGAAGCTCACATGCTTTAACTGCGAAAGAGAGCACCTCTAACTACAGTGAAAGCCTGCATTATTCCAACCAAGACTGAATCATACACCACAAAAAAGGAACCCAGCTGACCTCGTAAGACGCCAACACCAACGACCAGGAATGGTCCTATTCATACCATAAGACCATACCATACCATAGGTATGAGATTACATCGTTTTCAATTAAAATAATTGTTTGTTTCCAAAATAGAGATCTTTTTGGTTAATTTTTGCCAACAGATGAGCTAATATTACCGTAATAGTTTTGATTGAGCTCATTAATTCCTCACCTGTTGGTTTTTCATTGCATTTTATAAAAATATAAATCAAACATTGTTTGCTACATTTATCATGAGAGCTCGAGAATCGAATCCGAGTTTATGTGGACTCCGACCGGGTTACATTTAATTAAAATAGAAATTTTGAGAATTATATCCATTTGAAGGGTGAGGGGGCGGGTGAGAAAATATTGAAAGAGTACCTAATCAATTTCATAAATTAAAAAAATTCTAATGGGAGATTGAATTTAATAATCCCAAAAAAAATTATAAGACTGTAAATCTTTTCTATTATTGTTTTTTTTTTAATTTAAATTGTAGTCAGATAAGCAAAACAAATAATAGTAAGACAGAGATTTTGCGAAACAATACAAAGTATTTATAAAATAATGATAATCTAAATACATTTTTATTATCATTTGATTGTTTTGATAAGCTATTTTTTATTTATATTGTTTAGTATTCAAGGATAAACCAATTTCATTTAGGGATAAACTCGAGTGAAATATTGAAAATTCAGTTTTACTCTCAGATTACAATTATTAATTTGATATTGACATCAAAACAATTAAATATTAAATTTTTTAGTACGCGCAATGAGTACCAAAAAGTTTGAGTTGCCGATGCGCTTTCGAGATCAAACCGAGACATTTTGGTAAATATCTGAATTTTCAATATTTTAATTAAAACAGTAAATTTAATTTTTGTATTTCCTTCAAGGTACGACTATATAAAGTTGGCGTCTGATTACAAACCTGTGGATCTCGGGATAGGTTACCCTGATTTTCCCGCTCCTGAGCATCTCACTAAAGCTTTATCAGAAGTTTCAAGTAGTGACAGCGTTTTGATTCACCAATACACCAGAGGAATAGTAAGTAAATACAAGAAAAGATTTCAAATCCGTTCAAAAATTAACTTTTAGGGTCATCCACGCTTGGTGAATGTTTTGGCCAAACTTTACTCCCAATTGATTGGAGTTCAAATTGATCCGTTAAACAACATTTTAATAACATGCGGGGCATATGGGGCTCTCAACGCTTCGATAACCGGGCACGTGGATGTCGGTGATGAAGTTATAATAATTGATCCCAGTTTTGACTGCTACGTACCTCTCATAAACGCAGCTGGGGGAATTCCTAAATATGTCCCCTTAAAATTGGTACGTAGCTTAATCAACTCCAAACAATTTTTTTCTTTAAATATTTCTAGAAAGAAACGAACGACTCTCCAACCTCCAAAGACCTCGTTTTTTATGTGGATGAGTTGAGAAGCGCTTTCAATACAAAAACCAAAGCAATTATCATCAACACACCTCACAATCCAACGGGTAAAGTCTTCTCAACAGAAGAATTAGAAGAAATAGCAAATTTATGTAAAAAATGGGACGTTTTATGTATTTCGGATGAAGTCTACGAGTGGCTGGTTTACAAGCCCAACAAGCACGTCAGGATTGGTAAGTCGGCTTACATTTAAAATTAATTTTGCATCGCAATCTTTAGCATCTTTACCTGGGATGTGGGAACGAACCATCACCATCGGCTCAGCTGGTAAAGCTTTTAGTATAACCGGGTGGAAAATTGGATGGGCTTATGGACCAAAGAGTTTGTTACAGAATTTAAACGTGATTCATCAAAATGCAACCTTTGTTTGCAGCACTCCCTTACAGGTTTTTGGGAACAGGGACGGTTTCTGATTATAAAACATTTTTATTTCAGGAGGCAGTAGCGATTGGGTTTGAAATCGAATTAACTCGTCTAAACTCCAAGGACTGCTATTTTAACCAACTTTTGAGTGATATGGAAGTCAACAGAAGTTATGCCATAAAATTTTTGAGAAACGCAGGTTTTAAACCTATAATATCGGATGGTGGATATTTTGTGGTTGTCGATTGGTCACCTTTAGGTAATTTTAAGCTTCAAGAGAAAAAATGTAGTTACCTACTTCATTTTTTAGAATCCCGCGTGGATCTCAGTAACGAAAAGGATAAGCAAAAGGATTACCGCTTCACAAAATGGATGATAAAAAATATTGGCGTTCTGGGAATTCCGATCAGTGCATTTTATAGTGACAAAAACAAACCCTTAGGAGAAAATTTTGTTCGATTTTGTTTCATCAAAGTGAGTGTACTTACTTTTATTTTAATTTAAAGTTTTTAATTTTTTCCGTTTAGGATCAGAGTAAATTAAGCAAAGCTGATGAAATTTTCCAAAAATGGAATAAAAATAATTAGACCATTCTATAAAATAAAATTTTAATGAAACTTTTAGCTACTTTATTTCCTTAATTTAAAATAATTTTTCCCTTTTTAAATGTTGCAGCGAATGAAAAAAATGGTTAAATGAACGGTAAAGGAATTTGCTATCCAAAATTGTTAAGCTTAGCTAAAGTCGCCTCTCAACCATCTCTTGGCATCTCTGGTATCATTACCATAAGTTTTGCCAAACCTATAATTAAACATAATTAAAAAATACTTTAGCAGTAATTAATGTAAAACAAACCTAAATATTGCTCCGGGTATGTGACCTGCATAATTAGGTAATTGACCCAAGTGACGATGATAAATTTCTGACGGTTGGATTAGAAGCGGAGGATCGGGACGACTTATCGAAACTGGAGCCCATTCGGTACTTAGTCTCTTACGATAATTTGTCGTAAAATCGCATAAAGCGCTGTTGGTCATGGCCTGATTTGGTTGCCCAAAGGAAGCATATCCAAATGGCACGGGACCAGTAAAACCTGAAACACGATATTGGAAATTGAGAACAAAATACTACCCTTCTTACTGTATCTCTGCAGCTGTGCAAAAGAGTTATAAACCCCCTTATTCATTGTGATGAAATAATTTTTTTTTTAATTTTATATAATTATAAATTGACTTCCGAACGTCACAAACAAAATGTATTTATTGCTATGGTTTCGTACCTTTCTTCAAATATTTTTCTGAATCTGGACCTGCGTTATCCATAAAGTAAGGGCTCGCTGAATGGTCCGGGGGTTGTAGTGGCGGTTCGTCTACAGGCAGATTTCGTATCACACCGGCACACTCTGGTCTGACTTGCATTAAGGGCAATTTGAATTCGCTTTTTGTTAACTGCAAAATTAAAATTAGCAACATTTTTTTGGTTTTCAAGTTTTAATACCTGACGGTCATCTAAATTTTTTGGATTCCACGTGCCATCCTGAAGCGCGCCTTGCTTTGTCAGCTGATTCAAAGCAGCCAAGTCTTTTTGCGTCATCTGTTCAAATTCAGACAATGCTTCCGTTGCTTGAACCGTATATCTTTGACCCATCATGCCATTGATACGAGGCACAAATCCTTAAAATGAATAAGTAAGTGAGGCAGGTGGAAAGCGAATGCAGCTGCGTTTTTAAAATTATATAGGGGTGACTGATGTGTCTTGAAATTAAAAATCAATGCTTTTATACCTTCATAACCGGGTATTGTTGGATGCTTATACACTGGATCTCCTTGTCTAGTTCTTGCGTTGACAATATCGATATCTTTCTGTGGTGGTCTGTTTACCTGAAAATTATTACTTTTACTTAGTACTGTACCCTTAATTAGGTAATCATGATGAAGCTCACTTGGTAGTCATCAACAGTTCTGTCTGATATGATCAACTTTTCCGCATGACTGACTGTTGGATCCAAAAGCAATTTGTGTGTAGTCGTTCCATAAGTGTCGCTTATCCGGAACTTATATTGCGGACAAAACCCGGTATAACTGCAAAAAAAGTGTTAGTTTCTACGTGCTACCTTTTTTGAACTAACCCTGGGATATAATGGGGATTTGGGGTTGAAACTAATTCTGCGGACGCCATTCTTATAATTTAACTATCACAAACATAAATTTAATTACAAAATTTTTTCCAACATTAAATTTTGCGTCAAGTTTTACATAAATTTATGACAAACACAAATTAAAATTTTTATTTACATGGATACGATGGGTGTAATTATTTTTGCATTGTTACTGTTGATGGGTTTCTTAACTTTCTTCTATTACATAAAGAGTCCGAATTGTTACACATTCGTAACCGTAAATAAAGCGAGCTAGTTTTCATAGAGTAATTGCTTTTTAATTATTGGGTATGAGAATAATAATAATTAATTAATACCTACTCGGAATTATGCAATTAAAAAGTATTAATTACCAAGTTTCTCTAGTGCGAATATCCTTTATAATTTTAAAATGTTTCAGAACATTGAATTTAAAGACTAGGTTAGTCGGGGAGCTACCGGTGACCTTTTCAGAACGACACGACTTAAATTTTTGAAAAAGTTTGATGGAATACTACAATATTTTGTAAATTATGGTAGTTATTGGGTTACAAACAGACGAACAGCTTTTAAGGGCGGACTGGCCAGGTAAACAATGTAGAAATTGCACTTACACTGTTCTACACCGATAAAAATGTTTACTTCCAAGCCATTTCTTCAAGCTTGAAAACAGATAGTAGTCGCAGGGGTCCAATGTAGTGCTGATCGCTAGATGGCTGATCAGGTGGTAGTGGAAATCAAAAATGCAAATCATGTAATTTTGACATTGCAATTGTCGATTTGTGTGGGGGTGCATTGTCCCGATGAAAAGCACATTTTCTTGCCCAACGAGTTCCGTTTTCTTTTGTTGCTCAACAACGACGTATACTAGGTGTCTGAGATTGTTTTACCCTTTTCAAGGTGGTCAACGAGTTTTTTGAACCCCTAATTTTTTTATTTGTAATTTTTTCTTTTACATAATGAAAAAAATCATGGTAGTTAAATGTCAACTAGTGCTGTAGGCGCCACTGTACAATACATATTTGGAATATGGTAAACGAATCTATAGATCTAGTGGAAGGGCCAGCCGGGATGTCTGTCCTGGGCGGCAGCTCAAAGGGCGCTAAATTCATATATTTCAACACTTAAACTTATTTTATCTTTAAACTCAAGTGCTGGAGAAGAAAAGGGGCGTAATGTCAAGCTCTTGTAGATCCGGGGCTGAATCAGCGCTATTTAGTGCAAACTGTAAATATGGAAGTATTTTGGGCATTCTTAAATTTTACCACATATTTCCAAAAAATTATAACCTCTAATTCTTCAATATAGGCAGCTATTAGACGCCATGTTGAGGTGGGCGGATATTATGTTCAAAAATCTAAAACAAAGATTATTCGAATAAGGACGAGCAGCAATTGCTTCATTATTGATATTCTACTGATTATAGTAATTACATAATATGTTAAAATTTTAGCTAATGGCTATGGCAGGTTGGCAGTTAACGTAACTGCATTTTCATATATTTCCCATAGTTTAGTGGTTTTTTTCATTGTAGGTGACGTATTTTAGTGCGTACAATTCAAATATTGCATTTTGAGGTGACATAAAGCAATGAAAATGGTTCAAAATCGCTGACAAAAGTGAAAATCCAAAAATCGAGCTTCAAAACTTCAATCTGCTGTAAAAGTTTAATTTTAATATTTAGCCAAAAATAAACTGCGTAAGACAAATTTTCTCATCAAAATACATAAGAATACGTCAAAAAACTTTATCACCAATAAGATTTATTCATTAGTTTGCAGATGTCAAAAGTTGGTTAGTTTTCTAAAACGTTATCAACGGAATGGTTCCCAATAGCCTACAGATCGATGTTGGAGATTTTGCAGCATGACCGTGAGCTGCAGCTCTAATCTCAAGAATATTTGGTAAGTTCCAGTGCTGCACTGGGATGAAATTAAGCACTGGAAGGTTTACATTTCTTGATAGAATAAAGTTAGAAAATAATAATGTTCCAATGATTCAGTAGTCTCAATTGGAAAATTTCTTTTTGTCGCGTGGGCCAGTCCGCTCCTGTATATTTCCTTCCTATTTAATAAATTATTTTTTATAAATATTTATAAAATAATTGGGTGGTAATGGATTACTAAGCGGCTGTTCATTTAATGATGTCACGTTATGAAGATAATGGAATTGTAGCCAATTGCTTGTGATGATGTCATAAAACTATCACAGAGCTTCGTTCAGAGAGGCATTTATTATAAATTTGAATTGTAGCTTTATTGTAAACTGCATAAGTTAATAATGTCATAAGCAATTTAGAAGATTTGTCATAAAGTAATGATTTATCACCAATAAAATTTAATGATTAGGCTGCAGGTGTCAAAAGTTGGTTAGTTATACTTACTTATTATCAGAACTATTTATGAGTCTACGGTTAGCAAAACAAATAGGCATAATTTTTGCTTTATGATTATTATTTATAACAGGTGATTTGTCTACGTCCAAAGTTTGTCGCATAATTGCGTGTAATAACAACTAATAAGCCGATAATCTATGATTATATTTACGTAACTTCTAAACTGTCGAATTAAAATTGTTGAGATAATACTTACGAGTAATGTGGCTTTTTATAAAGAAAAATGAGTCGTGGGGAATTTGGGGTGGATACTTTTAGTGTCCATGCTTCTCCCTCAGAATATTCTTCCACCATTTTCTGGAATTTTAGAGATGTCGCTTTTCACTCAAATTCTACCCAAAGTAGTTTTTCAAAAATTTGTAACTACAGTAGAAATAAAGTAAAAATCGAACCTAATTTGGAACTCGACGAGAAAAAAAAATATTTTGTCAAACCTTAAATACCGCAAAAGAAGCGTTCAAAAAGAACAAATGGAAGAACTACTAGAAGAATAAGTCCCAAAAGGGCAGAAAGTTGAAAGGAAGTTGGTGGTGGTTTATCAAGATCTCATGAACAAAAAAAATGGACAAACAATACATAAAAGTCATGGGATGCATTCACTCGTGCATGGAACAGATGCTGCTGATTGAGCTAAGGAAAAACGAATTACAGTGCACCGACACATTTTTTCCGCCAAGTCTGCAAACGTCTTTCAAAAATGCATTTTGAATTCAAGGTGTTCTTAAGTTCCGTTACCCACTGCAATTTTTTTCCTTTTATCATTTCACCAAGTAAACACAGTTCAAATGGTTACCCTCATTTTAGTTGATTGAGCAGATGTGCTATTACGTTTTACGATGGGGGTCTTTCCTAATCGCGTGGGGGAGATAAAACTTGAGGAATTAAAAACATTACACTTAATAGTAGTGGTTTTTCAAATCGAAAAGCTTCCGCAGTTATTAAACAGCACGCCACAATTTTATAATATTTCTAGCGATTATGTAAAATCGGAATAAAAACGACTGGTTGCATACGCTTATCCAACTTATTGGCTTTTTGAAAAGGTAGTGAAGGTATTGTTGTAAGTCGGTGGGTTTAAAAGGGGCCAGGTACGTTAGTGGGGCAAGACGTAACACTAACCGTTCGCGAACGACCAAAGTTGATGCTTGGAATTCCTTCGGTTTATTTCATGTTTAGATGTAGAATGGAAAGTGTTTAGTTTGTCAAAATTTATTTTACCCTACGAGCAAATTTTAAAAATATTTCAAATCGAGTGACTTCATGAGTGCAACTTTTTGAATAAAATTTGTCATCAAACTTGCGATTTTGATGAAAATAAAAAATTCTCTTTAAATATGAATTTAAGTGTAAATAATTGGGTCAATTTTAAATTTTAGTTAATTTTATGTTTTAATGAAATAAAATTTTTTATCTACGCGGTTTTAATTATGAAGTGTAACAGTTTAGTCAGTGGTCATAGTTTATCTAATGAGGAGAAGAAGTCGTCATTCACCATATACACCAATACGGATTTAACACAAGAAAAGGTAAAATTTATTCATTTTATTACTCTAATTTGAAAGGGCCCGAACATGTAAAACGTTTTCAAAAAATTTCAATTTTTTAAAATTCATATTGCATAACTCACTCTTTTTTGACCCCACATATGCAAACGAACTTCATTAAAAATAAAGAAGTAAGAGTTTAATTAGAATGTCTGTAAAACATCTGCTCATACGACAGACATTTCTTTCATTTACATTAATTTATTCCATTTTATTAGCTGCACTTTAAAATTTATGTTGAATGAAACCAACTCTACTTTTTATGTAAGTTTGAACCTCATTTAAATTTTTCTGAACTTGGAATATTTAATTAAGGTTGAACCCTGAAAAATTAAAGTTTTTGTATTATATTAGAATTACGATTAGCGAAAACTGATGAATAGTTTAAATTTCCTTTGAGACCAACAGTTTAACGTGGAATCCGAACCACGCCATAAGAAAATTTGCCCAAGGTCGTGAAACACCCACCGATATTAAAATTACCATTGACTGTCATCATTAGCAATAATTGTTAGTTTTCCATAAAAGGGAAATTTTTAAAGAAGCAACAAGTAGACAACTAAATTAAAATTAACCCCTTAACGCTCGTTTTCTTTCAAAGAAATGGCTCACACTCTAATTTTATTCTTGTCAATAATTAGATTTTAAATATTTTTGATGTACCCAAGTCACATTCGGGTACAATAGCTTGGAAATCAGCAAAAATGCAATGATATAGCCAGTCACGCTTGAATTGGTTGTTAAGGGGTTAAAAACAATGATATATAGTTTGTTTCAATATTTTTTCTATTTAGTACCTACAGTTTTACAAAAAACAAATTTATTATTGAATTTAGTTGGTCGGCTTTTCGGCTTAACTCAGTTTAACCTTCGAGTTACACTTCCAAACTTTATTAATAGTTTTCCCATAAATTTTGCATTAGGATTCAAGTTCAAATCCACTACTTCATAAAGTTAATGTTTACTTTCGAAACCGTATACACGGACATACGGGCGGGTCAATGTAATTTATTGATAAGCTTTCATTAAAAGTAAATTTCAATAACCTTTAACTTATAAACGCTTTCTCCTCTTTTTCATGATTCAGTCGAAAATAATAACAAAGTCCAAAATTAGGGTGTAGGCTCCAGACTAAATTCTCCAATAATGGAGATGTTTGCTCAGGTTGTTCAGGTGCTCAAGTGACCTAGTCAGTTTTGGAGAGTCCGGAGCGACCATAAATTTGGAGGTTAGGATAAAATATTTCTAGAATGGGATAAGCCCCTTTACAAGCTGTACACAATGTAAACTCCATTTGAAGAAAATTTGTAAATATTTCTGGCTCCTTAAATCTTCACCATAGTGGCTCTGGGCTCTGGCATCATATTCCAATTCCGTAGATACCTAAAAATCCTGAGCAAAAAATGCAAACTGCTTTTGAAAGGCTAATTCATAGAGGCTAGTAGACAACCATTACACCTCTTAACCCAGAATACCAAAACCAAAACTGTTTAGTGCTGCTTCAGATTCTATAAATTGAAGACTCTGAAATGAGGGCCTGACCTCCAAGAGAATTTAAAAATTCTTGAATTTTTACAACCAACATTTTTTTGAATCCAAAAATTTTACTTTCAGACTACATGTGCACGTAAGAAAACCTACAGTATAACGTGGAATCCAAACCTCGGAACAAATAATTTTTGGAGTAGCTAACTACTCCGAACCACACTACGATGCCACCTTGATATTCTTTGTTGACTAGTAGGTAGTTCGGTTAATAGGCAACTCTTAATTAACTGGTAAATAAATAATTAAATTTTACAATTATTGTTGTTGAGCATGATTTATTCTTTAGTTTTCGATATTTTCTTATCTTATGCCTATATAAATTTTCATCTCAGTTTTATAGTAAACCTCCGCATTCAATTTGAACGTTCTACATTAATTATCATAAATCCTTTTATGGTGATGCAGAGGTGTTTTAAAGAGCAAACATCAAAGTAATGATTCAAACACCGATTAGCACAGAAAATTTTTTAATTTTCATAATAAAATTAAAAATTTAATTTTTTTGGGTTTCTTTCGTTCTTGTTTAATTTAGCCAATTCCAATTTATTTAACCACAGACTGAGTAGAAGAAGCGGTTGTTCAGTAAAATAACGAGATGACTTTTATACAGATGAGCTAGCTGCTCAGGATATCAGGAATTCCTGAGCGGTCGCCTTGTTTTGGAAAAGTGTAATCTCTTATACTAATTTATTTCCATACAATGCAATGATGTGTTGAATGATGAGTGTGTGGTTTGATTAGCGATGATGTAACGATGACATAGTGTTAGTAGCATTTTCAGTCAACAATGATTATTATTATTATATACCTAAGAAACTGAAGTTCCACAAAATAATTTTATAAATGTCGTGATTTGCAGGTTTTTTAAATAATTAAAATCGGTCTAAAGCATTTTGAGATATTAACGTAACCTTTAGCTGTACTAAACGCTCCGCAAGAAAAAATAGTACCTGCAAATTACTGTGATTGACTGTCCACAGGTATCCTAGGTTAACAGTCTTTGCTAAGAATACGAAATGATTAATTTCACGAATTCTTATATAAATAAGTTGCTAAAGTAATGAATTTGAAACACCTGTTTATATGTTATTCCTTTTTCAACTTTTTATTTACTTGAATTAAAAAAAATACTAAATCAAATTGTAGTTAATTGCTTGAAAATGTTTATTATATTCACACAAAGAAATCATCTAAATATAATTGGTTAATTGCATTAGCGAATTTTTATGCTTGCGACTTAATTCTTTCGGCTGACTGCGCCTGACAAATTTATAATAGTTAATATTTAAAAGTAGCTTTAAGTAATTTTAATATTAATTAAAATACATGAATTATCATTTTACGGAAATAGCATCAATTAACAAGCTGAAACGGCAATCAAATTCGAAATATCTCGTAAGTTTTAGTAATTTTTAAGCTCGTTAATTTTTAAATTCAAATTTTATATTTTACTATTTGAGTTGGTGATTAATTCAGGTAGTATAAAATACCGTAACATTTGCAAAAAAGATTATCTAAAAGTTTATGGAATTTATTCATTGGGTGAATTGAGTTGAATTAATCGTATTATATTATAAATTATTAGATTATTACTATAGTAAATCATTGGAATCGAACATTTGAATGAGTGAAAAAAGTTTATTTTTGGATTACACTTCCGAGTAAAAGTTAATGAGTGAATGGTTTACAATTATCCAATCAACTGGTTTCAATTGCTTGGGAATGATCTCATAATAAAAAGTGCCAAATTTGGCACTAAAATCGGGATCCTGCTAACAGAAGTTCTGATTGGTGAATGCACAATTTTTTGTAATTAGAAAATTCTTCAGGAAATGAAATTGCGTATTACTGAAACTGGGTTATTGTTTGGCATTGTTGAAAAAATGTTCTGTTATTAAGATTCCTCGGAAGAGAAATTATGTCACGATTTAACATTTCTTCATTAAAAGCACAAGCTGCTTCGTTGAAAAAATGGAATTGATACAAAATAATGTAAAAATGACCACAACGTGGCCACAGAAGCTAATTACTGTTTAATGTTTCAGATTATAATTTTTAAAAGTAATTACCAAATAATAATTTATTAACATTAGAGATTATTTTTTCACTAAATTTGAGATTATTCAAATTTCGTTATTTATTGCAGTAGTAATTACTAATTACTCAACGATTCTGTTTGATAATCCATTAATTATTATATTTCCCATTTAACTAATTAAAAAATAATAAATATTATAATGTGAAGCATTCAACAATACAATAACCATAATTGCACAACTTACGTTAGAATAGAATCTTAATTAATTTTGTAATAAAATATTTTAGACTTATCTAGGCTAGTGTTATGTTGCACGCAATTAATCATAGTATTTTTTAACAATTAATTTTTTAGTAATAAAATCAAGTTGCGCCACTTTATAATGCAGATTTTTTATTGGATTATTAATTTATTATCTAAATTATATTTGTGAGCATCGGCAATCTTCACAAAAATCTATTTCGGGCATCATGTAGGTATTACATATTGGAAAAACAAAAATTAATTAACCACTACAATTATGTTCCAATTAGTGCAAAGCGACAAACTTTGTTGTTTATTTTTGGTTTAATTGGACACTTTCAAACAATAAGAAAGGTAAAATTATTACGTAACAGCACATTTGTTGATCAATTTCCTAATCTTTTGGTTTGTTGATATTACAAATGCATCGATTTATTTGTTTAACCTTTTGGCGCTTAATCCTTCAAGCTAGAATTTACAAGGACTTACTTTCATTGAACTTTGGTTATAGTAGATTAAATTAATTGAAACTAAATATGGTACGTTTAGCATACCATGGTGGCACGTGTGTGTAGTAAATTGAAAGAACATAAAAAGAAACAGTTAAAAAATTAATTAAATAACTATACGCGATATGAATAATTTTCAGAAAATTTTCCTGAATTTAAGATTCCACCAGAGTGATATGCATAATATGTAGATGATTCGCTAGAGTAAATGACTCATTGAAAGTTTTTGTGAATAGTGATATACCCATCAATAAAACTTATCGGAGGTCATCGTTCGTTTATCTTCACAATACTATGTCAATTTTTACACCTGTTCGATTATTTTGTGACTCACATTGAATGTTAATAACAAGAAATAATTTTTCTAGTGGAGAGGGTGATAATTAATACAGTAAAGATAAAACCATCCTTTACAGACCTACACCACCGGACCAAATACAAACATGGCATTGGCTGAATTTGAACTTTTGACGCTTATAATAATTTTTATTTTGTAAAACTCTTTGCTTATGGAAAACTCCACCCATTAATAATGGTGACAATAAAACAAAAGAAATATTTTTGAATTTAAATTTTTATATAAAAAGTTAAACAGTTTGTTTAAAAAACTTAAGAAATATTACCATGTGAACTTGCATTAGGCAACAACAGAACAAATACCTTGAAAATTATACGGTTAGGTGATAAATCAAGTGTCAAACATGAACAACAAACAAAAACGATGTGTTAGCAGTAAATACAGTGTGGGTCTGGATTTTAGCCAATGACATAATTATATTTTGTTCCGGTTGTGTAGGCCTGTAGATGATACTAACTTATTATGATCCCTTGTATTCTTAAAGGTTTTATTTCTAGCGGGAATTTATAAATAATAATAAATATATAATAATAATAAATAAAACTTTGTGGTTCATGTTTTTGGTGACTTATATGCCCAGGGGCACTCATAGCTTCATAGCTTATATATCACAAATTTTTTTCCTAACTTCTTCAAATAATTCTCTAGTATTTTACACTACTAGTTCCGTTGAAGACCACCCAAATTAAAGCTCACAGCTTTGCAAGTTTTGCTCAATCTAAACATCTAACGTTTGTTCCTGAGCACATGATTTCTTTACGAAAGTAACGGAATAAAAATTAATTCGTGATCATAAATTTTACTATGTCTGCAATATCTATTGCCTTCGTGTGGCACGACTTGAACCATTAATGTGGTTGAAGAATCACCAAGTTACATGAATTTCTCAATTATTTACGTAAATCTGCTTTAAATTTAGACATTTTCACACAATTAACCCATTATAAATACGACAAATACCTTACTAATTATGCATTGTACGAAAACGATGTTACAGTTTCTAGAGTTACTTTGGTAAAAATATGTAACGGTAAACAATTTGAAAATTTTTGGTTAATGATTATAATAACCGCAGGAATGTAACCTGGACTAATTACTGGTAAAAGCCATATCAAACAAAATAAATTATAAACAGAGTGGGATTCAGTAAAATTGTAGCAAAATTTTTCGGTTTTACGAAATGCAGGAGCGGACCGGCACAAATATTTCGTTTGGCAGCTCTGTATAATATCGGGGGCTTCTTGGGCACAAAAAGAAAAATAATTTGCAGAAAAAATACCCAACAGGTGCCTTCCAATCCATAAAATATTAAGTACACGATTACATAGTGTCCATAATGGTAATTAACAACCTCGTTTTTAAATACCCCAATAAACAAACAAGGGTTAATAAATATTAAAATTTATTGCTTTAATTAATTTTTGATTGCCTTTTGCCTTGCTAAGGTAGCACCTGGCAAGAATCAGATTCAATTTTTTAATCGTAGAAAAGGATAGAAGAAAACAAGGGAAAACGCTAATTTCTATGTGAACGCCTCTTAACGCATTTTTGAAAATTAGTTTGTAGTAGCAGTAGCCGAAAAATGGCAATGTCTTTTAAAAAACTGCAGAAACGAATTTTTTTTTTGAATTTCAAACCTTTTTCAAATTACTGTTTACAAAATGTAATAATTTTTGACCTATCAAAATTAAAATTAAAATCATGTTTTCGATGAGATCGTAAGAATACTTTACTATCTCATTCATAATAATACATACATAAATTAGACATAAATGCGGTTATGATAAACAAATGTAAATTTTAATAATATTGAAGTATGACTAATAAATTCTGCATAATAAGCAGGAAAATATTTAAAATGTAAATTTATTTTTAAAGTAAAAAAAACATAAAATAACCTGTAAT
The DNA here is from genome assembly GCA_905340355.1 of Rhagonycha fulva. NCBI lineage: Eukaryota > Metazoa > Arthropoda > Insecta > Coleoptera > Cantharidae > Rhagonycha > Rhagonycha fulva. The sequence goes on from HG996556.1 coordinate 48,110,328, forward strand.
TAATTTTATTAATTCAGACAAATTTTAAGCAGTGGCGTTCGTGAATTTTTTTAATTAAAAAACATAAGTTATAAAAAAATAAAAATATGAATTTATTCAAAAATTCAAATAAAAAGAATTATTTCATAATAATAGTGATTTTCGGTGGAATCCATGATTTTTAATTTTAAAATTCAATAGCACAACGACCTTTTAAATTAAATAAAAAAAAAACTGTTATTTTTCAATTTTATTTATTCAATCTGGTTTTGGAAAATCTAAGAAATTTGGGGGTTTTCCAAAAATAGGAATTGTTTTGTTCATAAATGGGAAGTTCTAAACAATGAAAAGATTTCTTCCAATTCTTGCAATGCATGATTTCATGTTAGTCTTACTTCATTGATAAACCACTCTTATTAATAATATATAATCAAAGGAAGTCGAAACCACAAAACTTGATTTTCTTCCAATTGTAAAATAAAATAAAAAAAAACGTGAGGCCGAACGTTCAAGTATCATGGTATTACAAAACTACTCTTATCATTACAACATTTTAACCACATCAAATTTTGAAAAGCTGAATAATTTTTTTAACGGAATTGTCATAAATTGGTATAACGAAGCACTTTTAACGATATGACAGAATATTAACATTTAATTAGCCATATTTTTAGATAATAACTGACACTACTTATCAGTTACTTTTTAAAATTCATGGAATGTTGGGATACTCTATCGCTAATAATTTCCTGAAAGGTCATTAACTTTAAGTAATCATTTAAATTAGTTATAAAATTGCAAAATCGTTAATAACAAGACGCTCAGTTTAGACGCCTAGTTATACCGCCGATTTTCTAAGCGGTCGACATAATTACAAATTTTTGAAGCTTCACGAATTCATTTAAATAAAAAATATTCTGTTAATTTTGTTCCACTACAAAACTGAAATTATATTTTATACTTACACTTTAGAACAGGACCACTAAAAAAATTTTAATTTATTCAGAAAAAATTTTTTTAGATAATTTTTTTCAAAATAAATTAGTAAATTTTCACTTTAAAATTAATATCCTGCAAATTTTATTGATCAAAGAACAAAAATAGAAATGCGAATAGCTGATGATGGAAATGAGCGCAATGAGCGCCAAGGAAAACGTAAAAAGGGCCGAAGTATCAACTCAAAATCACAGAAAAATTATGCTCATTTACACAAATTTTCCGATTTTATATCAAGTTTTAATACCTCGTCGAACGTTTTAGTACCAACACCGAAAATAATTTTCACGGTATTTATTTTTCCAGGACTTCTCCAAGGTAACTGTTGCTAGTGGCAACGAGTTATGCATTGCTCTGTTGTATTATAGAAAATAATCGGAAAATGTTGAAATGTAGGTACAAGTAAACAAAAGTCAATAAAGTAAAATGAAAAAGAAAACTCAAGCTGATTGTCCGACTAAATCCTAGAAAAGGAATTCCTGGACATCCGGGTTTACCATTACGAATACACAGTTTTTGCACAATTTCCTTTTTATATGATTGCAAAGCAAAATTTTTAGTAAATGAGCCTTGTAATTATTTTGCATAAAAACTTTTATTTTTGTGCTTTTACTAATGAAAATTTCGTATAAAATGCACAAAGGTACAGGTGTACCTTTTCAGTATGTATTTTAGAACCTAAAAATGCATTTAAAGTACTTATAGCGTTTGTGGAGTATATTTATGTCACAAGAGTCCAAATCCTTAACTTTAATTTAAACCCCAAAATTTTAACATAATAAAACGCAATAGTTACACTTGTACCTTTTCAGTAGCAGTAACATGAAGGTAATTAAATTTATTCAAAAACTGATCCTAGGATTTCCTAACCTGAAGGGCACTCCGTAATTTTCAGACGCCTAGGTTTTACAACAAATTGACCAGTGGCGTAACTAGACATGTGCAGGGAGTGCAGAGAGTAACTAGACATACTCAAATGGTCTAAAATGAATAGAATTTTTAGGTGGAAGGTAGGAAACGTAGACCATTAAATGCAAATTTTACGATTGAAACCTCGATGAATTCTGAAAGAACATATTTTAAATAAGAGAATTAGGTGAGGAAAATGGCCTTAAAACCAACAGTTTTTTCAAAAATCGATTTTAAAAAAGCTCGATTTTCATAGCAATTTTCAAGTTCGGTCGCTCGGGATTGGTGAATCAATGCATTCTATTGTCGGTGCGTGTAGTTTGAACTAGTCTTAGCTTTGCGCAGAGCGGCCATAACCGGAACGACACTTGCATTGGGATGCTTCAACAGCGCACTTCGAGCGAAAATCATGGGTTTCAATAGTAAATGTGCAGGAAAAATGGCTTAAAGCGCTCGAGCGCAGCGAGAAGTGCTTTAAGTCAATTTTTCCTTGCACAACCACCCTGCTTTTAGAATCCACGCAAACGAGTTTCACCCCTCAAAGGTCCACTTTTTTCCTTAATCCACGGGCCTAGGGGTATTTTTATAATGAGTGTAGTTTTTCATCAAAATGGCCCAAAGCGCCCGAAGGTGCTGAATCATCAGCGGGGATCTTATGCATTACGGTGCACGATCGGAGCACAGAATGCATTGATTCACCAATCACGAGCGACTTAACTTAAAAATTGCTATGAAAATCGAGCTTTTTTAAAATCGATTTTTGAAAAAACTAGTGGTTTTAAGGCATTCTTCCTCACCTTATCCTTTTATTTAAAATATGCTCTTTCAGGATTAATCGAGGTTTCAATCGTAAAATTTTTATTGTAGGATCTACGTTTCCTGCCTTTCCCCAAAATACATTTCAAGTTTATACTTATAGTCGGAGAGCTAGCGGTCACTTTGCAATATAAAACTAAAAGAATAAAAAAATACTTTTTCAATGAACTACAGGAAAATAATTGTACTTCCAGGGAAGGTGATAATTTTTACAGTTTATTGACGTTAATAAAACTTCACATATTTTATTTATTACCCATATACTCGTACACGATTTAAATAAGTTAAACTTGTATATTATCTAAAAACAAAGCAAATGAGTCAACTTAGTACTATAAAAGTAAAAATGTTTCAATGTTTATGTAAATCATCAAATTTTAATAAATATTCATGGTTCTAATTTGTGTTACAAGTAAAAGTAAAGAATTTAAATAACGAAATTTAAAAAAAATACTTTTAATTTGTACTTCTGGTTTGTTGTTATTAAATCGTGATAGATTTAAAGGAAATGAAATAATTCGTTATTGCAGTTGTGTAACAATAATAAAAATAGAAAGTAATTTTTTTTCCAATTACTAGTGTTAATATTAAAATTAATTAAGGTAATGAGGTGGTGCTTTTCTTCAGCTTCCATAATTTTCCTGCATCATTTTAATCATGCCGACCCAAATATGAACAAATTTATGTGTTGATATTAAAAAAAATGGAAGGTTACAGGAAATTCATCTAAAATTATATTTTATTGTTATTGTTGACGGTCGATGATAACTGATAATAAAATATAAAAGCACTTCAATTTTTGGTGACATAATGATAATTTTTATTTTCCTATTATGGTACCACCTGCCAATTATTGTTCAGAATCTTTTTAACAAGTGGATGGGCTATTCACAATTGTGACTTGTCAGAAATTTTATTGTTTGCAGGTGTATACAAATATTCCGTCTGTGTAGTCGCGACCGACTACGATAGTAATGGGAAATTTTGACAACCGTTACTGCCCACATTTGCATTGTTGTATTTAACCTCTAATTATGCAAAACTTGTAGTTGTAATTTGAATGTCGATAGCTATTGTTAGCCTATCTTCAACAATTAGGCATAAAAATACGATTCAATCGCTCATTGTTTGAAAGCACCGGAGAGAAGCAAGATGACGCGGATATTTACTAACATACTATTTTAAAAAAATGTGAGCAGATGGCTGTTGAATAAGAAGGACATCGACTTTTATTAAAAAACACATCTGGATTAGAAAAAGGTAAAGGCGTTTCCAAACAAAAATTCTTATTTCTGCCTATCTTCATATCCAATCTTCTTTTGGTCCGTAAGCTCAAATCAAAGTTATGAAAAACTCGTTACAAAATTACATGGGAATTGGGTAAACATTGACGAAATTTTTGAGTTTATGGTTTTCCTTATATGGTGTTTTAGTTTCTAAAAGTTGAAATAAGGAGATAATTATTTTACGTATTCATTGTCTGTTACTTTGCACTGTTTCATTTTGGTTGATTGCGTCAACGCCAATTAATGGCGATTACAATCATAACATTATAAAAAATCAGTATTTTATACCATTTCAATCGATAAATTACAATCCATCCGGCCTATCGCCTCGTTATTCTGTTTTCTTAAGGATATCGGAAGTAGAACAATCCATACCTTGAAGCACCTTAACAAGGTAATAAATGGTCTTTTCGTACCACTTTTCCAAATGAAAATTGTACAACTTGCTCTTGAAAACTAAAATTGAAATTAAACTAAAAATCTATCAGAATATAAGTACCGTTCTTGTTGCAAAATAAGTTATCAAAATACTCATCATACTCATAATAATGGTGTGGAGGTCATGGTAGTATAGAAACAACGCGGTAGTGCCCCAGGTGAAACGTTTGTGGTGATGAAAACCAGCCAGAAATCCTTGGAATGTTGTTCTACTATAAGTTTTATTTTTTAATAGATGACTGTAAGATTAATTTTTTGCACATCATCAAACCTTTCACTTTAGATCATTTGCTCAATTTTTGATGAACTTGATTAACATTCGCCATTATTAGCTATAAAAATTGAAAACAACAAGACCGGTGCTTTGTTTCAATATTTGGGAATGCATTTGAGTTTGAGTTGTAATTTTGTAGTAGACCACACCAACAGTTTTTGCTTTAACCGCGAATATTCAAATTATTACGATTTTCGTAACCTTGGTGAAAGATTCTGAGGAATTCCAGACCGCCAAACGTGACTTCGCCTTAAACGAAAGAATGCGGTCACTGCTCTGCATGTTTGTATTTATACAGCCCTCGATATTATTTATATTATTGATTACCTACTTTATTGACATTGGTTAAGGCACAATTAACGACATTAATTGTAAAAGAAAGTTGCATTTCGAAGAAGAATGTCGAGCCTGATTGATTTTCATTCATTATTTTAATATTTTTTAATTTGTTACAGATGACGTCTTCGGAGGAAGAAATCGCAATGCTGAGAGGCGAGCTGGAAGTGATCCAAAAGGCTCTCAAACATCAAACTCGCAGGTGCAGACAATTGGTTGCCGAATACACGAAACGTTTGCAAATAAAAGAGCAATCCTATCAAGCAGAAAAACGTCTACGCGATGATCAATTAGCTAACGTTTTGAGGGCCCTCTTAATATTCGAAGCCAGGCTGAGACAAGAACAAAAACTCATCAGCCATCGCTTAAAGGAAAAGGACGACATTATCAAGAAGCAGCAGATCGAAATGCAAAATATTTTAACAAGTCGTTATTGCAAAAAATGCAATAGCTGCTACAATGTTAACTCAAACTTACAAAATTACGATAGCAGCTCTGAGTACGTCGTCACGGATTATCACGATTATCAGAGTTCGAATTTTGAATCGCTCGATAGCAGCAGTGAAACATACGCAAGTGTTTCAGAAAAAGATTACGAACCCAAAAAGTTTCTATATTCCAATCCTTCCATTTCGAGTGAAGATAACATTTCGGTCGATTCCAAAAAAATTAGACACTTATTCACCAAAAACAAATTTAAAGATTCTCTGAGCAGAAGAGGGAAAAAGATGGTTCACCGGAAGAGTATCGATAATTACTTCGATATTGTTAATAGAACTAACGATAATCATAGTCCAAGTTCAAATGAAGAAAACACGAGTAACGATTACGAGAATTTGGATTCCTTAACGTCGGAAAATGTGAAGCACGATTTGATTTGCGATAAAAGTGAGGTGATTGAAGAGGACGATAGTAAATGCGACGATCAAAGTTTTATTTCCGATATCAACACCACCGTAATTTTAAACAAACACTTAATCAATGACCAAGACGATGAAAGTCAGAAGGTGTCGTCTCCCGAAACAAAGCTCGAAAATTTGGAAGAGGAACCTGAAAGTAAGGAACGGAAAATTAGCGATGCCATTCCTATATTTCAAGATGAAGAAACCAACGATAATTGGTACGCTAGCGCAAGCGATAACGAAGATGAAAATCATCGTGATATTTACCGAAATAATCCAGTTTTAGAATGCATGAATCAAATTTTACTGAGAAACATTAACGATCCGTTAAGTTCGCCTCCAAAATCTCCAAACGTAGAAAAACGGTTTAACACCAAACGAGTTAAGTTTGATGACGAAGAAGAAGCAAAAGACGCTAAAAAGTTAAACTCTAACCAAATGGAAGGAAATTATTACGAAACTCCAATTCAAAAACCTCCAAATTTTTATGAAACTCCCCAAAGTATATACAGTAATGACTACGAACAAATTTTAAGCCAATGTAGCGAGACGTTTAACGAAAACTTAGAGGAGGCCGATATAAGAGCCAAAAATAGCTCTCCAAATAAGGAAGAAGAAGAGAGTAATAGTCACTATTATATCGATATGGATACAAAAGATGAAAAGGAGAACCAAATCATCAGGAAGAGCAAAATTTTACGGCCACCTCCAGCCTTACCACCAAAACCGGCCAATTTGTTGTCTAAATATAAAGTTCAAAATTTTGTTCAAGATGATTCGAAAGATAAAGTAAGCGAAAAAGATGGTTCGGAACCGGATTATTGTTCCATATCTGAAATAAATTTACCAACGGTAGAAAGTGATATAACCAAGCCGAACGTGATTAACGAAAACAATTCGATATCAAAAGAACGATTTCAGAAACGTTTAAGTTTACCGCCTGAAAACGTAATTTTAACAAAAATTGAAAACGATTTATCAAAATCACCTCCTCAGTATAAGCCAATCTCGTTGAAAGATCCAATCCCCAATATGGTTATGAAAAAGAGCGTGGAAAAAGTAAAAACTCAATTTGCAACGCAAACGTCCATCAAATCAGACACTCCCAGAAAATCCCTATCCCCAGAAATACCAAAACTACCTCAAGTTAAAGAAATTATAATCCCAGAGGAAACGGAAGCTACGCCCCAAGAAAACGTAACCCACGATAATTACGTCAAAAATAACACCCAAATTTTGAAGCAACACACAGACCGAACCAAGCCAATCCAAATGGGTTCTAGCGTTTCTAGCCTCATCAAAAGTTTCAACAACAAACAAATTTTATCCGAAATTAAACAAAAAAATAAGGAACGCAACCAACTCAACAAGCGCTTGTTTGCTAGTTTTGAAAATCTGCAGGATATAGAAACCCAAAAAACGTTGGATGAAAGCGAATCCAAGCTCAATAAAAGCTTTGACGCTTTTGATTTAAGTCAAAATTTTGAAGAATTTAAATTGGATGATTGCGATATTTCTGACTACACCGAAACTTCTTCGGATACTGAAAGCAAAAGTTACTCTGGAAATGTGAATGGAAATGAGGGAAGTAATCCGTTCAGTGTAAACTACGGTTCTTCAACTCACGTTGAAGTTGTTCGTGCTACCAATAATTTTTCCGCGCCTCATCACCGAGCGAACTCCTTACAGCAATTCAAAAAGAAAATTGAACTGGAAAAAAGTCGTGCTTACATCAAAAATCAGTTGCTGAGAAACGATTATGTAAATAAACTCACTTACAATGAACCAACTTACGAACACTTTTTAGAATGTACTGGTTTAAGTTCGAAATCAATTTTGACACCTTCAAGACTGTTAAGTAACCATAAGAATATGTTGAAACCAAAAGATGTTAAGTTACGTTCTAAAATTAAGTCAAACAATGTTTATGAAAAACAAGAAAATAATGTTAAGTATTGGTCCGAACCCTATCTTTAATGTTTCTTGTAAATACTTACATTTCGTTGTGTAAATTGTGTAAAATAATAATAATTTATTAAATGTTTTAATTATTTTTTATACGCATGATTACTTGAATGAACAGGAAGAAATTAATGAGCGAAATATTTTAAAATTACAAGGGACGCTCAAGAGGTTCTAAAAGAAAAATTAGCTATATTTTAGTTCTAATCAAAATTTAAAATACGTTTTGAGCATTTTTGTTAATAATAATGAAAATATGTTATTTATTTAATTTTTGTATGATATGAATGTATATAATTTTAAGTTGTTATGTTAATAATATTATGGTTACCATTAAAATATTTTTGGTGTTCAATATCAGAATTTAATTAGTATTATTTAATAAAATATGTAACAAATTAAACTGCTTTATTAAATGCCATCTTGAAATCCAATAAAGAACACAGTTGGGTAGGCCGAGTTAGACTCTTATATTTGGAAATGCTAATTTAATAATAAAAACAGACGATATTCAAATGTAAAATGTGAGTTGATTGGCTTAACTATAACCAAAATATTGAAATGCACTTCATGAAAAAGTAAAGTCCTTTTAGAAGTCAAGTTTCAGTGAGTTTTAATTTAATTAAATTTTCTTGCTAAAATTTAGAAAGCAAAGTAAAGTTTCCAAATTCAAAATTAGAGCACATAAAAAATAGAAAATTAAAAAATGCCCAAATCTTGATTCAATCATCGTCTTGAGAAGCGTACTGACCATTGCCCTTTCGCTAGGCAACCAAATACACAATTACTTAAATTTTGATGTGCTTCGCAAGTTGCCTCTACCACTAGGCGATATATTACCAATACAAATTGCTGTGCGAGTCCAAAATTTACATAAAACACACAGTTTTGAGAAACTCAAAAATAGCTTTTCCAAAATTTCATTTCATCAAAAAGATTCCATCATATTTTACTAGATTGTTCAAATTTTAAGTTTCATTTTTTCCACAGCGTTCCAACCACAACAAGTTATGACTGACTTGTTATTTGTATGCTCTCTGAGTGATTTTTTCCTATATCTATTATACCCAAAAAATGTATGAAATGAATTAATGTTTTTCGGGTGAGGCCACAGGCCGAACAACCACATCAACCAATCACTAGAGGGTTAAAGAAGGCCAGAAACCGGATAGTTAATTAATAATTTGTTTTGTTAAAATTTTTCAGCCGCATCGCATATTTCTGCATTTTGAAAAGCTATTAGTACCACTCGAAAGAAAAACCTGGCAACGTACACAGTAAACGCTGGTTTCCGATTTCGGCTTACTCGCTTCGATATTTCCATTTAAATATCTTTCTTGTTACCAGCTAATTAACATTGGAGGGAGATGAGCATTTTTCAATTTGGTAAGTTGAAGAAAACGTTAAATTTATAATTTTATTCAATTTTTAGAACGTCTTGAATTGCAAGCATTTAAACTTAAAAATTGCAAAACTTCTTGAAGTGAAAAGTACTCAATTAGAACACTTGAATAATTTTAAAAAATTATGAACAAAAATGTACTTGCACAAGACAACTTAGAATGTTTATAGCTCTGAAAGTTTTTAAGACAATAACTTTTTAAGGAAATTTTATTTTAATTTTAAAAATCAATAACATTCTACCTATTTTATAATTTGAATTAATTTTTTCAAATACCTACAAAATCTTAATTTTTATCACAGTCATCATTATTTATTATTTGGAAGTTATTAAAGTTTTTAAACATTTTTTTTTTAGTTTTTATTTAATTTCCACGCTTTTACGCTTTTGGATTCAAAGTTTTAATTCTGCGATGTTCATGTGATTATTCTTTTCTTTCTGCACAAAAATTGAAGAAAAAGTCACCGTGGTCAAGGAATGTCGGTAGGGAGGTAATATCATCGATGCTAAGGACACCCTCAAACTAATAAAAACCATAACATGGATTTTTGGGGTCTATCAAGAAACCGGAAAAAGTGTTTAGAGGTCCAAAACCCATGCCTGAAAACCAGTAGCTGGGCAAAAAAGAGGACCTTGACGGTCAGAAACTAACCATTTTAATAGATAAACACTCTTGGAATAAAATTCAGGAACTTCAAAAAAAGCCCTTTTTAACTTTTTACCGGATGACTTTCAAAGCACTGAGAACGAAATAAGAAGGAGAATCTGAGAAGATGGAGCTGTAGAGAGGGAGTCAGAGAACCCCGAAACACCTACATCAACTTCCAAAAAGCCCTCAACTTTTCGCGACAGCATGGCGGTGGAGACGAACCAGGAAAAAACACAGTCGTAGACCATGTCTTGTTTTATCCAAATGAACTTGCATCACTGCAGAGAAGCCTTGGCCACCTTGCAGAGGTACATCACAATCACAACATAGATGTAGCTCTGATACAAGAACCTCGTTTAAACAAAGGTTTAATCACATAATTAAATATATCAGTGGACTGGGAAATATTCCAGTAAAAAAGAACCTAGAGTATTTCTTGACGTGGAGGGGGGGGGGGTTGACAACACGTCATTAATTTAGTTCAATAGAAAGCTCTCTTCAAAAACGTGGAGGTAATCCATTCGTAATAAGATGAATTGGCTCTACTCTGACTGAGAGGTAGAAGAAAAAGCGCCGCCCCAGGCCCAGCAACCGTGGGGGATATGACCGCACAAGGGTGCTCGCAGGGCAAAGTTTTTTCTTCCCTCCTGTGGTGCCTGATTGTGGACAGCCTTCTTAGAAATATGCCAAGTATATGCGCAAGGATATTCGGATGATACCACAATCCTTGTCAGCAAGAAATTTGAAGAGGTTGTATGATGTATCTTCATTGATGCAGCGAGCTCTAAAAACCGTTGAACAGTGGTGTACTGTTAAGCCCATTGTTAAGACCACAGTGGTAGGTAAATAGGTAAATTTCAAAATTTTAAGCTTGTACCGAATTTTGCCGTCAATGACATAATGCATTTAAATTGAAAAAAAAATTCGACAATTCAATTATTATTTCAAGATATAGACTGTAAATTATCCAACATTTTCGTGCGATTTAACTCCATGTATGAATATTTTATTGTAATTTATTCACTTCCAAGTGCAGCAGGTTGTATGTCATATAATGCAAACCAAATCATACTTATTTTATAAAATCTAAGTTCTGTCTGTCTGTTAGTAACATAACACACACGTTTGCGACGTGTCTATAAGTTTAAATGGTCTAAGATATCTGGAAGATCCATTCTAATTAAATAAATTATTTTATGGCATGTGCTTCGTCACGCCCTAGTTTCTAGTAGAAAAAACAGGCCGATTTTCCGGATTTTTTTTCTAACAAAATATGACTCGTACATTAAATTAAATTAAACCGTCATCTTTACTATATATTCAAGTACTATTTGTAAAAAAAATTTTCAAGCGGAAATATTCAAAATTGCCGTCGTGGCACTCTTTCAACACAGGTCCGTTTTTTTTTGGTGCCCAAACGGTGTATATGAAATCTCACGTTTGGGTAATCTAAAACAAAAATAAAAAATATGTAGATCATCTACATAGTATTGACTCTCGCTTGTCGAGGGCTTTTCTTGATAAAAAATTTTAGCGCCAAAAAAAAAATTCTTGAAATTTTTTTCTCCATTTTTTCCCCCAAATTTTATGTTATTATTGCTTATAACAATTAAAAAAAAAACGATATCAAAAAAATACCTCGACAAACGAGAATCAATACTATGTAGATGATAACCAATTTTTTTTCTCTTGAAGATCATCCAGACGTAAGAGGTGAGATTTCATGTACACCGTTAAAAAAAACGGACCTGCGTTGAAGGAGTGCCACGACGGCAATTTTGAATATTTCGACTTGAAAATTTTTTTACAAATACTTGAATATATAATAAAAATAACGGTTTAATTTAATTTAATGTACGAGTCATAATTTTGTTAGAAAAAAAATCCGGAAAATCGGCTTGTTTTTTCTCTTGTCACAGTAGACTTCCCCCTTAATACTTAAAAAATAAATTTATTACTTATCTCGTTTCCAGTATAATTTAGAAAAAAATTTATTAACACAAATTGGTAGGCCATAAACTGGCACTATGTACTGATCCCATAGGTCTCAAAGTGCAGTAAAACAAAACTTGAAAAAATGACGCTTATCAGTAAATTAATGCTATCAATTGGAAATCTCGTTAATCTATTGCTACTCCATTAAACCATCGTTTTTCGACCCTCTAAACTCTAAAGAGCAAAAAAAATGGTAGTGACTTCCTTAAGATGAGGTATTGCCCAAGGTAGATAGATTATAATCTATATACCTTGGGTATTGCCCTTCTTTACCCTTAATACCAATAAAATAAAATAAAAAAAAATACCAATTTATCCTAATTTCGGTTCAGCAATCCATGTATACCAAGTCATTGGTTCACGGCAATCATCCAGACATTTTACACAATTTACAGATCAATATTCAACCCGCCGTGATTGCTTTATTTAATCATATATTTATTTCATTAAAAAATATAAATTATTATAAATCTCATATAAACTAATTTTTTTATTATTTTATAACGTACAATAAATACATTTTGTACTGTGAAGTACCTACCTGATATAACAATAGCAGCTCATGGTTAGTCGACCAAATCGGTAACATTTTATGACTTGAAAACCTGAAATTGGGGGACCGTTGTAAAAAATGCTATTTTACGAATTTACTTGACTTGTATTAGCGCCATCTATTTTACAAAAGCTGAACTACGTACTATATTATAATAATTACCAATTTTTACAAAAAGTGACTGGTTTTGTAGTTTGGATTAGAAAAAAATGTCCAGCTTGAAATTTTTATAGACTAAAACGAGAGCAGTTAAGCTGACTTTAATATTATATAATTAAATTTTGAAATCAAAATTTTAACATAAAGTTGAATGTGTGCACTACATTTTGTATATCTCATATTTTAGTTCTTTTTTTTCTGTTTGCCACTAAAAACGATGCAATTAACATTTAATTAACAGAGACTAAATCACCACCTTAAAATTCAGATAGTATTGGTTTCAAATGCTCTTCGGCATCTAAAAGGACGTGTTTTTCGTTTTCTCAAACTCATGACTGGTTACTTTTGAAAAATAAACAGCCGGTATAAAAATTAAAGGTGGAAAGTAAAAAAAAGGTACATTTTAATTATGTATAATTTTATTTGCATTGAGTAAAATACATTTCCAACTTTTGTAACTAATAATTTTAGTTTCTTTTAAAGAATTTACAATTATTTTTCGTTTGGAGCAACTTTTTTTATACAGGAGAGAGCTCTTTATAAAAAAATACAATACACTAAATGAATGGAAGGTTAATTAATTATTTAAAATAAATGATCATTAAATGGCTACATATATTACAGGATCTTTGGTTGTACTAGCCATCGAAAAAAAGTAAAATAATAAAAAAAATTTACAAAAAAATAAAGAAAAAACTATAACTAGACGGAATTAAATAATTTTTTTTACAAATTTTAAAATTTTGCATGAGTAAAATTACATATACATAGTATAATACGCACATTTAAAATATATAAACAGACAAAAAAACAATTGAACACTTAATTTATATACAAGGTATACACAGAGATTCGTAAAGAGTATCTTAATTATTAAAATTTCTTTCTTCTTAATGTTGTATATAATATTTTTGTCAATATAATATATAATTTGAATATCTTTAACTGTTGTCTCACACACCTCGAGATTCAGTAAATCATAAATGCTACCTATATAGTAAATCTTACACGAGTAATGCTAATAATTATATATTTATTTATTTATTTATTTATTCATATAGGTTTATATCAAATGGCTAAAGTTTATTGTCAACAAATCTCATATCCATCAAGCTTTCACACTGGAAATAATATTTAGGTACATAATTTGGAATGACTTATTATAATAATTTATTTTATATTAAAAAAGAGACAAAAACGCTCAATTCTTTCTGTTCTTTCATATACTTTTTTATCATAATAATATAATATATCCTAAATATTTATTGGTAACTTAAAACACCGTCAACTTATAGTGTGTAGGTATTTAAATGCTTATAAAATTTAAAAAATAAAATACTTGCACCATTTGTTCATTGTATTGTTTGAATCTACCAGAAGCTACGTATTGTCAAGTAACACTTGATGTGTTGTGCAGTGGCTTTGCTAATAATGCAAGCCCCTTCTTATTGTACTGTTTATAAACTTTTATCAACTAAAGGCAAATTTTTTATACAATTTCTAATAGATAGGTATTACAAAATGTAGTCGATGTATCGAAACCAACCATGTGTATGTGTTTTTGTTATAAATCACAAAAGGCTAAAATTCGTTGATTTATGGCACTTACAAAGCAAAATATTACATATTTACAAAAGGCTGTTAATAAAAAAATAATGCCTTATATTTCATCACAATAATTATTTATATTAGTGACTAATTTATTATTGGTAACTAAGATTTTTGGAAAAACCAATTGCACGTAATGACTAAACATTCGATACATTGCTTTGTTTGTCCTGCCTGCCTGACTGCCTGCCTGCTTGTCTGGTACCACTGCAACCCTATAAAGGAAGACAGTTGATTCTATATGGCACTAGAACGTACACACAATTAATTACAAATTTTTAACATCATATACGCCCTACTGAGTATTCTTTTAACAGGTACCGGACAACTTATTTACAAGCTAAATTCAGTTTTCGCCTAATTTTACAAAAGAATATTGATAAAATTAAAAAAATTCAACTAAAATATAATTTAAACTAATATTTAACAACAAATAAAAAATGAAAAATAAAAACATGTATAAAAATATTTCTGATTAAGAATATAATAAAATCGCCTGGGGCGCATCGCGCACCCAACTATTCAAGTCTACGCATAAATCGACACTTTTCAATAAAAAAAATGTTGATTCACCTGCACCCACCCCTTGTGATGTCCAGTCATTGTTTTAAGTTGAAGCACGAAAACAACAATAAAAATAATATTTTTAATATCTAATAGATTTAAAAATTTTTAATCGTAAATTATCTTTACACAAGGTAAAAAGTACATACAATTTATTCTCACTCGAACAAAACCAAGGTCATATTGCACCACATGTTCATTATTCTCTGTAAGGTTTGCAATAAGAATAGCGATGATTCATGTGTTGACTGTAAGAACCCGAATGTGAAAAGCGTTTTAGGCACTTGCTGCACTGGAACGGTTTTTCACCACTGTGAAGGCGTTTGTGTTCTGTTAAGTGATGTTTGTGCTTAAATGCTTTCGGGCATTCGTCGCACTTGTGAGGGCGTTGTCCTGTAAAAAATAACATCATTAGCATAATAATGTATTAGTACAGAAAATATACAAAACAAAGGCGGGAAAAACAAGGATGGAACTTGCTCGGAGCATTCCGAGGGTCACCATCTAAAATTTCTACAAATACCCTACGCCGAACCCCCATCAATATTTTTTTCAGTTTTACTTTTCATAAATATTAAAAAATATATAAACGACTTCGGCACCGTAACCCGCACAGTTAACAAAATAAGAATGTTCAGTATTTTTATAAATTAATTATATATGAGGCATTCCACACCAAATCGACCACTTTTGAACCCGACCCCTTTTGATTTTCCTGAAATTTTTACATATTATACTATCTCATCAACAACAGTTCTGTGAATTTTTTCAAAATTTTTTACTCAACCCAAAAAAAGTTACGAATTTTTAGAAAAACTGCTGTTTTTTTTTCAAACGATCGTAACTATATCAAAAATTGACTAATCGGAACGTTTTTTTTTTTTTTGTTTTGTTTGTCTTTAAACGTACTTTTCAGGAAAAAATACAAAAAAAATATTCAAACTTGGATTCTACAAAATTTTTCATTTTTTCGGAGAAAATCATTGATTTTTCAAATTTCGACACTTTTGATTTTTGATTTTTTTATTTAAAAAAAAACTCTGATTTATTCCGCGTATAACAACGCAAACCCCTTAATGGGCCGACATTTCTTTCTATTTCTTTTATTTAATTGAAAAATATTATTTCCGTAAAAATAAAACAAAATATTTTTTAATTAAACAAAAAAAATAGAAAAAAATTTCGGCCCATTATGGGGTTTGCGTTGTTATACGCGGAATAAATCAGAGTTATTTTTGAAATAAAAAAATCAAAAATCAAAAGTGAAAAATTTTGAAAAATTAATGATTTTCTCCGAAAAAATAAAAAATTTTGTAGAATCCAAGTTTGAATATTTTTTTTGTATTTTTTCCTGAAAAGTACGTTTAAAGACAAACAAAAACAAAAAAAAGAACGTTTTGATTAGTCAATTTTTGAAAAAGTTACGATCGTTTGAAGAAAAAAAATTTCAGTTTTTCTAAAAATTCTTAACTTTGCAAACAATTTTGAAAAAATTTCCAGAACTGTTTTTGATGGGATAGTATAATACGTAAAATCAGTTGTGTAATATTTTTCAAAATTTTTTACAAAGTTGAAATTTCAGAAAAACTGATGTTTTTTTTCTTCAAACAATCGTAACTATTTCAAAAATTGACTAATCAAAACGTTCTTTTTTTTGTTTTTGTTCGTCTTTAAACGTACTTTTCAGGAAAAAATACAAAAAAAATATTCAAACTTGGATTCTACAAAAATTTTTATTTTTTAGGAGAAAATCATTGATTTTTCAAATTTGTCCACTTTTGATTTTTGATTTTTTTATTTCAAAAGAAACTCTTATTTATTTCTCGTATAACAACGCAAACCCCATAATGGGCCCACATTTCTTTCTATTTTTTTTGTTCAATTAAAAAATATTTTGTTTTATTTTTACGCAAATAATATTTTTTAATTAAACAAAAGAAATAGAAAGAAATGTCGGCCCATTATGGGGTTTACGTTGTTATACGCGAAATAAATCAGATTTTTTTTTTAAATAAAAAAATCAAAAATCAAAAGTGTCGAAATTTTAAAAATCAATGATGTTCTCCAAAAAAATGAAAAATTTTGTAGAATCCAAGTTTGAATATTTTTTTTGTATTTATTCCTGAAAAGTACGTTAAGGGTGACTTGTATAGTCCAAGTTTAACCGGTAACTATAGTTTAAACTCGGATTTTGACTATTGTGATTGGCTAATCTACAGTTTAAAATTTTAAACTAGATCTATACAAGTCACCCTTAAAGACAAACAAATACAAAAAAAAAACGTTCCGATTAGTCAATTTTTGACATAGTTACGATCATTTGAAGAAAAACAACATCAGTTTTTCTAAAAATTCGTAACTCTTTTTGGGTTGAATAAAAAATTTTGAAAAAATTCACAGAACTGTTTTTGGTTAGATAGTATAATATGTAAAAATTTCAGGAAAATCAAAAGGGGCCGGGTTCAAAAGTGGTCGATTTGGTGGGGAATGCCCCATATATAAATTATAAATAAAAATTAATTTATAAGTGCCCTTTTTTCCAATTGAAATAAAAAGTTATTTCGTCGCTACATCACCTCCTCCCTAATAGACAAGAGCTGAACGTTATATTTTCTAAAAATTAAAATATAAATAAAATAAAAATAAAAAATTGCATTTAAAAACAAAGTTTCAATAAAATGAAAAATAAGTTTTTAATTGTAGCTAATAATTGCTTATTAAGGTAATAGACGTTTATATTATTTACATAATTATTATATCTTATTAGGATATTCGTAAAACGACCTTAAAATTTCGTAAACTAAAAAAATTTAATTAAAAGTGAAACTTTTCTTGAAAAGTAAGAAATTTAAACATTTAATTTCAAAACTCACTTTATGTGTTTTGTCCAAAATATAATCTAAAAGCAAAAAATTAAGTGATTATATTATATTATCCCCCCCACTCTATTTAAACAAAATATAAGTAACGGGATCATTCCTTAGGGCAGGGGTGTAAAACTGGACCTGCCGCGTATATAATTGCGGCCCAAATAAACTTCTTGACCGAGTGACGCATGTTGCTCGGAGTAAATGTAGGCGAGGAACCCAAAGAGATGATTTTTGAGGAGGGAGTCAGCAATAAAACTGCGACGATAAGCCAGTAAGCTTGACGTTAACGTTGTATCGCATTATTATGATATTTTCTCTATAATTATACTATATTTAAAACACCACTTTTTTGCACCTTCTCTCAATTTTCTTTTTGTTTTCAATATTTTCAACTATAAAAAAAGTTTTGTTTTTAATATTTTAAAAATATGTAAATTCATTACCATGAAACTCTAAAAAACTACAAAAATTATCGACAAATAATGCAAATATAATTTGGAAGTAACTGAAAATCAAACCTATGATCCACAATCTAAAGTCCGACTCCTTGTGTACTACACCAACTCTGTGCACAGTTTAAAATAAAATCGGAATATAATAATTAGTTTTCAAAAATTACTAAAAAAATTAATCAAGAAAAAACTGGGCAAAACTTCCCCCTCCCCCATTTAAATCTTAACGTTCAAGCAAAATGAAAAAAGAAAAATAAAAAATTACTCACCAGAATGTTCGTACTTGTGACGGGCCAGGGAACTTTGCTTCGAAAAAGCTTTATCACATTGATCACAAATAAACTGTCCTTCCACTTCCCCATCTGGATTTCCCAGGCCAGGACTATTTAAGCCCTTCATCACCATTTGTGAAACTTTATGTCTTTTATTTAAGTCGTCTTGCAGCAATCCGTCTTGTGAAATCATGTAATCACTATCTTCACTCCACTTCCTCTTTTCAATTGTGGGGCTTAAACTCGAAATTCGATTCGTGATTAATTGACTCAAAACTGGTAGCCTCATAAAACCTTCAATTGGCATGTTAAGGGGATGTGTGGGTTGAGCCAAAATTTTTGCCAACTTGCTTCCGTTGTTGAAGTCCATTGGAGAAGGTGATCGATGATGATCGGACGAAGAATTGGAATTTTGGTAATGATTTTGGTAAGAAGAATGAAATGGAGTAGGACTTCGTGACGACTTGTGGCTTAAATTGACTACCTCTTCGCCGGAATCGGATTGTAAGTTAGAAGAAGGGGGTCTGTGTGGAGAAACAGCCGGAGAAGAGTGGCCAGACATGGGACTCTTTTTTATCGACAAGTCTAAAGGTTGTTCGGACATGTAATGAGGAGACGGGTCTAGCGGGTACGAAGTTCTAGGACCCAAAGGTTGAGAACCTGAAGATGTCATACTTGAAGAGATTCTAAGAGGAACTGACGCGGCTGGACTGTACGGAACTTGGATCAACCTTCCTTCTCTTCGATCTCTAGCGCGGGTGTTTTGGAACCAAACCTGCACTACACGCACTTGAAAACCAATTTTCTCGGCGATTTTCATCAATTCTTCCCGTTTTGGTCTAGGATTAACGAGGTAATAGTCTTTCAACACTTTCAACTGTTTATCAGCAATTAAGGAACGCACGCGAACTTTTCTGCCATCTTCCGAAACTTGATCTGTGGTGGTGACGGATTCGCAATCCATTTCGTAGTCTTCACCTTTATCGTGAACTCGATCCGAGTCCATATCGTCCTCTCCGCAACTGTAGTCGTTATTGTGAGATTCGTCGCCCTTAAAAACGGATTCTTCTAATTTCGCGGCTAGACCTTCGCTTTTGATTTCGGTTCGATCACAATGGTGATCGTCCAGCGTGTGTTGGTTTGAAAAGTGTTGTTTGCAGTTCGAACAGGTGAGATCAACGTGTATGTTGCTGTCGCGAGATTCGGGACGATCGCTTTCGCTGACATCGTCATCTTGGTGTTTGAGAATGTTTGCTTGGAGTAATTGTTTGGTGACGGTCGCGTTGACGGTTTCGATCATTTTTTTTACGGTTTCTAAATCGTCGCCGTTGCTGTTAGCGTCGACGGATCTGTTTTCGGTTTTTCTGACGGAATCGTGATTTTCCATTTCGGTGGCCATCACCAAGTCGCCACAACTGGAAGAGTTTGATTTTTCGAAATTTGATTGTGGTTCGTGTGGTTTCGGGGAGTAAGAAACGGGTTCTTGTTTTATGTTGTCTTCGGAGATGAAGTTGTCTTCTGATGCTTCGTGATGATATTGCGAACGATGCGGCGAAACTCCTTGTAATTGTTCTAAGATGTGATTTAACGAAGGAAGGGAGTAAGGGCTAAGAGATGAATTAGAACTATGGAGGATGTTAGAGGGCGTCATGTAAAACGGGTGGATCCCGTGATTCGAAGCAAGCGAGTTATGCAAAAAGGCAGCCGCGGCTTCTGTGTACTTAGGAAGGATTGGCAAATAAGCGTTATGATTTGGACTAGTGGTGAGATTGTTGTTTAAAGGGTTCGATGAGATTCTTTTCGGCCCTCTGCCGTTCTGAGACGCCGCTTTGTCTAAAAGGGAGTTTCCAGGTGATCCACGCGCTCTACCCAGTTTAAGATTCATAACCAAGCACTTCTTCGATGTCATATGACTAGAGTAGGAACCTGAATGCGAAAATCGTTTTCCACAGTTTCCACACTCAAACGGCTTTTCCCCGCTGTGAATTCGTACGTGTTCCTAAACGAAAAAAGGGTCAATACCACGGATAAGTTGTCAAAAAATCTGAGACCTACCTTCAGATGATGTTTAAATTTGAACGCTTTTTCGCATTCTGTGCATTTGAATTTTCTTAAAACGGCGCTTTCGTCGTGGCTTATCATATGCCGTTGTAGTCTGTAGACGTTAGCAAACGTTTTGTTGCAAATTTTGCAGGACTGAAAAAAAAATTGAACTGAAATTTGGTAGAATTATTTTCAAAAGGAAAAGTGAATAAATAAATTGACGTAGTCGAGATGATGTAAGTTTTGTAAGACCAACGCAACGTTGGATGGAATCAACATGTGTTTGGAAAGCAAGTTTTTGTTAACAAAAAAAGTTGTTAATTAAATTTATAAAACGTTAATGACAAAACTTAAGAATGTTGGGTTTGTTATGTAAAATTTATTTTTATAAGCAATAATTTTCAAATATAAAAAAATTGAACTTCTGTTTAGCCCATTACCGTATCGCGTTTGGTTGAGTCTTTCACACGGTTTACTTTAACATGTGGCACCTTTTTGTGCTCGCGAGCTTTTGCTCTTCTGTCATCAAATTACATATCTGTCGACTACTTGGAACATCCATTAAAACTACAATCAAGTTATCTACACTTATCCCATACAAAAAATGTTTACCCATGTTATGAATAGCTTCAAAAGTGTTTTCCAAAAATTTCCCGAAAATTTCATCAACATCAAACAAATTGTGCAAAATAATTTATTTGCGTGTGAAACTTACAAAAAGCTAAATTCGACCTTTGTCGTGTTATTTTAATCTTTTTCCTGTGTTTACAGCAAACCATTCTAACACCGGAGGAAATTTTTTTTAAATAAATAACAAAAATTCAAACACTTGTCAATTATTTTATTTTAAAATTATAAAACTTCCGATAATTAAATACTTCATCAAACATAAAAAATAGTAAATATTTCTAGGCGAAAATGGATATTTATATCATCAGCTCAAAATAACGAAATATTTATTCGTTTGATCTCAATTTCTCAAAAAAGAATTCAATGACATTAAGAAGTTAAAAATTTTAATTTCAAAGAATTAATTAAGGTGAAATGAAAAACTCGTAAGGCTAATTCGTTTCGATTATAAAGGACAATTAAGAAAGGACAAAGATCAAATAAATTGTTGAGGCACACAAACAATTTTAAACGACCACCATCATCTAAACTCTTTGGGAAAAGTTAACGATATAATTAAAAGTATTGTTTAGTTAACACGTAATTAAGAAAAAAAAGGACATAAATGGGATGGTTGCCTTTCATCTTCCGCAACTAAGCAGCGGTCACACCAAACCACAGCTTTGGTATTATCAAATTCTTATTAATAATTGAGGTCAATAAACAATTTACCATTAACGGTTATTAATCGATTTAATTGGATCTAGAAAAACTGGATTATACAAAGCATTTGAAATATTTTGGGTTACTTCTTCATTATGGAGTTTTAATAATGATGCAGGTCAAATTCCATTAAAATAATAAAGCAGCTGTTAATTTTGCCCATTACTCACCACATTACCGATCTTACGTCAACATCTTAGTTGACCCCACATTATTATTAACCACTGTAACCTTTTCATTGGTAGTTGTTAAACACAGGCACGACATATTTAACAATATCAAATAGAAAACGCTAATTAATCAAAATTGTAGTCGCTTAGGTCAAAGCAACAAATAAATACAATTTAGACGCGTTTTTCTCAAGATTTACCTAAAGATAAAACACTTACCACTTGAGCATTTGGCGAATGTAAAAGTTCGTGTTTTTCCAGTTGATCTTTGCTTGCAAACGATGTAGCGCACTGCGAACAACCGTAAGATCCTCCAGGTCCTACGATGCTAGGGGTAGGAGATATTGCACTAGGAGTTGCCACGGTACCATTCTCAGTCGCTGTTAATTCCGGATGACAACTTTCGATGTGTTCCTTTAGGCCTTGGAAAGTTGGCAAACCTTTCTGGCATTGGGGACATTTTATATAACATTCAGGATTCAATTCTTCCACTTCTTTATTTAAACCGTTTATCAATGGTGGAACTGAAACAAAAAGATCAAATAATTAGTAAATTCAAAATAATGGAGATCAACAGTTTACTTTCGGTTTTCATCTTGAGTTGATCGTTTAGGATTTACCTGTCACGTCACAATTTTGACCTTTTTTGTTTTCAAAACTAAGGTGTTTTAGGTAAACAATATTTTCGAATTAATTTGAAAAATGAAAATTTTTGGGAAATCTCCCTAGAAACCGCCGGGATCTGGATTCGTACCCTGTGTACGGGTAGTTGATGTAGAGTGGAGGATTCGTATCACGAACATTAATTGTACCGTGGTTAGGATTCCACGTTTTGTTTATGTTTTACTAGTAAGTAGTAAAAATTGAAATGGACCCTAATATGTAACTGCGTTAGTCCGCTTATTCCAACTCAATTTTATGGTATTTGAGTAACAGTTTTCAAATAAGAATTGAAAAATTTTGCTATGTACTCGACGGAATCACGAATTACAGTTTTAGAGCCATTTATTTATTCTGATAATTTTCGCTTCTTTCTTCTGAATTCGACTTTTTACAATTATCGTACGCACTCATTTATTACCGTATTTTTAATAAAAATGGCAGATTTTTTATTCCAGTCAAGTCAATATTTACTTTCTAAAACAATTTTTTTCATTTTCACTCTATGGGCGACAGTTTTTAGTAAAATTTCTTGTTTTTGTAATAAAAATTATGGTCATGTCAACAAAATAATTTAGTTTTGGGCTAATGATGAACGTTAATGAACTGCACTTTCGTCGAACATACCTAAACTTCAATCTTTTGTAAAATTCTGATTATCAACAACAAATTGTGAATTAGTAGTTCATGGGATTTGGTTCAGTATTTGGTTTAAATGCGTCCGGAATAAGATTCAAAAATTATTATAGATAATTATAGATAATAAAAAAATAAAGAGCTTTAAATATGTTTCACTGGGGGGTATTCCATACCCCCAGACCCCCCGGTTAACAATGATTTTGCTCCCTGTACTTTCCATTAAAATTTCAAATTTTCACTCCGGACCAATTTAAAGTGAAAATTCAGAATAAAATTTTAAATATTAAAGAAAGTTACATTAACGTGCTTTGTTGTAATTGGTCCAAAAAATCAGAGGTTCTTATAAAAAACACTAGAGTGAAAATCACATAGACCGGGGGGTCTGGGGGGTATGGAATACCCTCCAGTAAAACATAATTAATGATGACATTTACTTTAACACCGGCCCAACAAACGACTGGAAGATTCGAACCCGTAACTACTTATTCGTAGTCGCCGCTTAAATTTTACTCCATGCCACTCTACTGGGTTAAATATTTTCTACTTGCATAATTAATTGTTTTAAATCTTTAATAGTGAAAGCATTCATACCATCTCGGGCGCCACTAACCTTTCCAAGTTCTTCCAAAACAAATAAAATGTGAATGATTCATTTTCATCATAGTACAAAATATCGTCTGTAAAAACTTCCTTTTATCTACCATGATGACATGAAAGGTACAAAAGGAAAATTTAAAAGTGGCGATAACGGACACGTCATGTTTGATATTGTGTGGTTTAAGGTAATACGTATTAAGCACAGTAAGCTTTGTGAGTATGAATCAACTTCCTTGATAAGATATTATTTATAATAATTAGATGCAAATATTGTAAATAGTAAACAACAGATACGAAGGTACAATAGAACGAAGTACATTTACGTGAACAAATTTGGCCAACAAATATTTACAGATGTTGTAACTATCTAACTTCACCGTGAGGAGAAAATTAATATTCTCAATTTACTCTCCCCATATTTGCAATTTAAATGGTAAAAATACCATCATAAAACTTTGCTCATCATAAATCGGCCGATGTTTTTCATGCGTAAATCAAAAAAAAATTACTTGAACCAAACCTGGCCCGCGACCCGTCGCGAATTTAATATTTTTATTAGACGAGAGGCGAAAATAGCGTGGGAAAAATTTATTGGAGTCCTTTTTTTCGATTTTAGATAATCAAGTTCAGATAAGTGTTTATTCGATAGGCTATAAACGATTATCTGATTAAGTTTTGAAAGTTCAATACAGTGTATGCACATAAAGTAGAAAAATTTCCAACATTCAATAGGTAATAAAATTTTTTGTTAACTTTATTTATGACCAACCTTCCAAAAATATATCACCTCTTCGCTTTGATAAAATTTCGGTAATTGCCGAATTGCCTAAAATTTATAAGCGAACCTTGTCGTGCTTTTTTGTAAATAAAGCAATTTGTAGGTGTTCTCCAACCTGTTGATAAGATAAAAAAAACAAACTTCGATTTATGAAATCCAATCAAATCGAACGCTTTAATCAAAATGGAAGCGGCAGCAGTACATTTTTTATCGGTGGCAAAATTTTTGCCGCTAATCCGTTGGAAGATTGATATCAAAATTAATTAATTTGGTCTGCTCTTGTAAGAGCTGGACCCTGTACACACACACCCTGTGCACTATTTAGAAATTATTGTATATGCATCACTCAAAGGGGTGCATATTGATTAGGGGTTCGTCCGATAATACTGCAAAATTTCTACATAATAATTTTGGGTTCAATTCTTCAAGTAAAAGTTCAAATCTTGAATTATCTCGGAGGATTACTAAATTTTCAGGTATTAGGGGACATTCTGAAAACTAAATCGTTTCCCTACTAGAACACAAATGTGCCGACAAGTGCCTCACTATTTTTAGGGGTGTTCGTTATAATCACCCCAATATCGTATCAAATTTCCAACCATTTTCTTTCAGCACACACCGCACGATACCTACTCGAATAATTCTACGAATTTTTACGTTGTTTATTGAAAATTTTTGAAAACAAATTTGTTAATTTTCTCACGCGATCGTTTCGAAATTACACAATAAAAACCAACTGTTGCACTAAATTTTAAAAAATTTTGACTTGGTACAAGATTGTTTTGGGTTCTAAAATTTTGGGGTTTAAGGTAAATCCAATGAATGAAACAGGTGTATGCGAGATCCACCCACTTTACCTGAACCAATAGAACGTATACGTAGTGAAAAGGTAACATGGAGTTGATTGCGCACCTTAGTCATTCATGATGGATACTACAGGTGAAAATGGGGAACCACCTGATGCGATTTTACTACTTACGCGAGAATTATTTTGGGGATTAATTTGACGATGACCTCACACGATAAGTATGGTGTATTTTAATTACTTTGTAGCTGTTTACGGAGCAGAAAAAAACAACACGCAGTCGATCTCACAATTAACCCCACACATGAACTGGACTGACACAGACCAATTGACTCGAAACGCGCTCTATTTGACCGCTTTAGAATTTAAAGAGCCTGGGAACACGTGTAACCACATAATTGACCTATCATTATTTTCATAGAAATAAGTTTAATCAATGGAGAGCCCGGTCACAAAATTAATTAGCAGTTAAAAATTTTTCACACAAATTTTTTGGTTGGCAAAATACAAATCGTAGGTACTCACATTGACAGGTGTTCCATACATTGGCAAGGCTCCAGAGTCTGTAGGAGTAGCTGTCGAAGCACCCATACATGCTTTCACTACGCGCCACCATGGCCTACTAACTAAAGCTCTACACGCGGCGGACGTCGTGCCATACTGTTATGAATTTCTCATCCCTTCTTCGTCAGCGTCGTCCCCCACCAACGACGCGCGCGCGTCACTACCTACGCTGATGCTACCGACGCTGGCCGACGTCGCTACATTCACCGCCCCTAAATCTGATGCCGATATCAAATTGACGCGTGCGGTCCGATTGAGATTTGAATCACGAAAAGGTTGTGGAAGATGAGGTTGATATAGGGATGTTCCGCTTGCTTATACAATCCATAAGCGTCGCTTAATAAGCTTAGATACGCCTTTACATACGTCTGCTTATTTTGCATTTTTCTATGCCCATTCAAAAAACGAATCCGGCTACTTATTAAAAACGAACAAATTTTAAGTCGCAATAAAATTTCTCAATTTTTGGTCCAAATTACGCACCAACTCGTAAAAAAGCCATAATTTATTTTTATTTCTCAAATGTAAAACTAAAACTGCTAAATTAATACAATTTCAACTATAATTATTCATAACTCGCTGAAAACCTTCGAAACTAACTTAGAAAACAATAAAATGTGTAATTAAAACACTAAAATGTGGCCCGAACTTTTAAAAATTAGTTACGAGTTTTTGGTTGCGACAATTTTGATATTATTTACCAGCACGAATTGTTAACCGTATCACCTTTGGATGGTAGAAATGTTTGTGCGGAAGGGGAAAAAATATTTTGAAAAGTTTTTCCCTGCATATGTTACACACTTCACAATAAAGTTTTTTTGTCTAAAATTACTTTCCAAGTTTTTATTGCATACGAAAGACAAACAATTCGCCCACATCCTTTCCAACCACCAAGATTAGAATAAATCGATTTTGTACCTTGACCAAGGGATGAGGGGTGCGAGATAATAGTCTTAAAGGGGTCCATGTACGTGTCGTAAAAGTATGCAAAATTTGAGGGGTGCGTAAATCGCGTAACTGGGTATCGATCGTGGGAGAGAAAAATTAATTTTGTTTCCGAGTTGTTTCTTTAGGTGGAAGGAACAAGTGCTACCCAAATGTTACTAAAAATTGACAAACTGTTATTATCGGGCAATACATTTGTAGCACCTTGAATGTACCGCACCCTACATAAACTGCAGGTTACACAAAGAGCTTTACGATCCCTCTTTTGAACACGTCCCAGAGGTGACTTGATTATTGTGCCAACCCTCATTCCCACCATCTGTCGCCCACACTTTTTTTTACCTGCTGGCACCATATACGTACACAATTAAGGGATGTTTAGGTTCAACCGAACGGAAGAATAATTGAGATGTTTATTTAAGCAAATGAAGAACACTTGAGAAAATAAAAAAAAATTGTATCGGTTAAAATTAGTTAAAATTATTGGGAAAAAACCGCAACAGGTTTCAACGATTCGATCGCGATTAAGAGCTTTTGAAAAATGTCGAAAGCTTTGTGGTGTGTAACAGATTGTAGGAAATGCTTATTCACATACGAATTTTTCGTGTCCAAAAACGTGATCTTAAAATCAACATCCACCTTTCGAGCCTCAAATTAGTCACAAATATTTGAAATATGTGGTACTAACAAAAAAAGCGTTTCGCTTCATAAATTATTCGCGCTAATAAAATTTTAAGCTGTTCCAATAGTAAAATTGAATACGTAATACATACGATATAATAATATACAAAGTAATAATTCGGTGTATTCTTGTTTTTGTTCATTGTCGTTGTTGATGTCTTCTGTGAAAATAAATCACCTCGGGCACCCTAAGCGCGAACTTACCCGGGAATATTTTAAAGTTAATTTAAGATGTACAATAGGTTACACAATTGTGTAGAATGAGCTAGTTGGCATTATAACTTGGGTGATAATACAGGGTGTCATAGTGATGTACAAACGAAAACACCTTATAATTGTGTAACTTCAAAGTCGTATTTAACTCAATTACGCTGAAAAAGTTTCACAATATTTTTACCGTTGAAATAAAACCAACCACGTAGTACAAACCACCCGACAAAATTACAAATTGAAAGAGAGCACGAAACACGAGTCACATGAATCGGAAATTAACTTAACTACCTTAAACCCCATCACATGTAATTGTCCCGAACGTAATAGCATGCAGCAACGACCTCCCCAGGTGATCCGGGGGTTCTGGTTTAATTTACCTGGGTAATGAGCTGAATGCGGATCTTGTCGCCCTGGGACAAATATGTTAGTTTAATTGTGGTGCAACCTCAATTCGACGCTTAGACGCACTTTTTTCATTATCTACTTGGTTAAAACCACTTTTAATTGCAAATATAACTAAATTTCTCGTTTCGGATTCGAAACTAAGCAGATCGTTTTTTCTTTTTAGTAATTTCCATTTACTAATGTGGCCATTTTTATAGTGGGAGTGGCAAATAAAGAACCATAATTTTTAGTCGGATCACACGCTGGGTTTTCGGGCCTCACACGAAACTTCTACCTGTTTGTCCTACGCCTTTTCAAAGATATAAGTTCTTGCTGTTAGGTAATAAATTACATTCCTGACAAGCCCGAAATTTTTTATTAAAAAAAAAAAAAAATTCGAGACCGTCTAGAAACCTTCAAATTATGAAATCTGGTTCGATAGCGATCGGCTTCATTGATTTTTTGAAAAAGGACATCTACTGGAAATTTAAACTCAAGTCACGTAACCACCAATCAATTGTTTACATTACACGGATTTTCGAAAATTAAAAATTAAATTTTTAATTTTCAGTGGTTAATTCTTAATGTTTAATTATCTGCACATATACAGATAATCTATAAAATAATGCGGAAAACATAAAAAACTCATCAGTAAACTCAATCTGGTACAGGTCAAAATAATTTCTACACAACATCGTATTAGAATTGACAGATTAATATTAAGAAATAAAAGCGCCGCAGGTGATTTTTTTCAAGGGAATTTTCACTCGGCATATTGTAAAGAAGAAAAGTAAGTTCATTTCTGGAACTCCCAAAAAAAAGTCGTTTGCGCCATGACAGATTTGTAAAATATAACAGGATAAATTTCGAGTTTTTTCTGTTTTTATTCAAATTTTAAATGTAACAAATTTGTCGCTATATAAATCCACACTGTATGTTAAATTTAAACAAAAATTTCCCACTCAGAAACCAAAACTTAATAAAATTATCTCCTAATTTTTGTAATTAATTAACATACCCCAAAAATTCAAAAAGAGCTATTCAAATGATCTGCATGAATTTGTTAAATTCTCCAAATAGCCAGTTCGTCCTCATTCGTCAATACAAAATTAAATAAATATATCATTTTAATGCGAAAAAAAAAATTTTACTTTCGTCCTTCAAAAACTTTGCTTCCACTTCTGCAAAAACTTTCCCGACACAAAGTTACTAAAGATGTCCTTTACTATTATTCTAATATTATACAACAATTTTCTATAGGATTCTGATAAGAGCACATACTTTTTAATTAAAAAGACCTAATTATTTATACTAAATTTTGGAATAGTCGTAGATTAAGATTAGTGCGACTCGTTGCTATAGCAACCGCAGGAAAAATGCCATATTACTGACAGATCTCTCGTTCTAACACTCTGAACGTCTGTTGCGTTTACTACACAGCATTTTTACATTTTCATGTTCCCACTCTTAAATTTTGTTTTCGTTTTGTTCACTTCCTTTGTGAAGCGGAAGGTTGAACAACTATGACCTTTACTTATAGTGACGCTCCCAAACATTAAAAAATTTAGCGACGATTTAGAAAAATCTGTACGATTCAGTTCAGTCAAACTTTGATACTGTAACTTTGACAGTAATCTAGCACAACTAGGAAATTAAGTTGGTTTTGGTTATATACCTGGTGTTACGTAAAAGCATAGCCTAGGAAGACAGTAGATATTATTACGCTAGTAGATATACTAGGCGGCTTCTGACTCAAATGTCTTAATTGAATTATCTGTGACGTCCATAATTAATGGGGGTCATGGGGGTTACATGATAATTAATGAGGCTAATGATAATGAATGGTGATTACTGTGGGTTATGATGCTATTTGGCAATCATGGTAATTGATTAGATCAAGGGGTCATGCCCGGGGTCCCATTCGGGAAAGAGGATCATGTTTATCAGCTAAATAGATCCTGTATTTTTCATCAACTACCACAATTCTCAAATAACATCATTACCTACAGTAACCACCTTTAATTATCATTACCCTCATTAATTAACTTTTTAGATAACCTAACCTGCATTACTACCTTATCAGCATAACCACCATTAATTAGTGACGTTACAGCCAAATCAATTTAAGATTTTAAGTCAGAACTCGCGCAGTATATTTACTTACGCTTATGAATTATTAAGTTGAACAGAAAACCAAGGCGGGAAATTTGAAAGTTTTTTACAATATTACAACAGTAATTTTCTCATACTACAAAAAGAACGCGGGAAGAAACGAGAATCCACTTAAAAATGACCCAAACATTTTTAGTTCCCATCTGAAAACCGCAGTTATTCGGTGGAAGCCTCGTCAGTATAATAAACAATGAGATTTTCTTGCAAAACCAGAACAGTTTATCAGGAGGTGCAAACTCGCCTGAAAATTAATTCGGAGAGTGAAAACTTATCCACGAAATAGAAATAATACACTTGGAAATGTCGAGAATAAAGAAAAAGGATGCGCTTTTCGTAGCCACTTTCTTATAAAATGCTTTTGTCTTCCAAAAATTAGCGCTTCTGCGCGTTGTTATTAAAGTTTTAGTTTTTTAGTTATTTTGGTAAAAAAAGATTACCTCGATCACGTAACGACATATCGAAATTGGAAACTCGAAATCACGTACCATGTAAGTTTTCGGTTTAAAATTTTTAAATAAAAATAAGTTATCCTTCGGATGAGGAAGCTAAAGGTCGGTTGGTTGCTCATGTAATGGTAAGTGACTAATTGATAAAACATAAATTGAGTTGGTAAAATGATTTTTCTGTTTAATGGACGGCATTTAAAAGGTATCTTGATTAATACAACAGTAAATAACAAAATCAGAAATTTATAAAAGCTCCATCGACTATAGAAAAGATGCAAAACAATAAAAGTCCTTTCAAATTGGTAACAGTCAGAGTTTTAGTGCAAAGAAGACAAATTGTTCGGCGTGTCGTCTCTTTTGTTGTTTTGTATATGACCTAACGCGCTTCTTTTTCGTTGCAATTAGCGCTTCACTCGAAGAAGGTACATTTTTTAATTCTTCAATCCGGCTATTATAAACACAACATTAATTATCAATTTGCTCTGGCAGCTAAGTCTAACGGCGCCCGACTGCCATTGTTTCGACGCGGCATTTTTAATTGAGATTATTGCAGCATCTTTATTCAAATGAATGTTGCTATTACAACTGCTACGCCATTAAAAGTGTGCATAATTATTACATCTCACTCTCGGTATTGTCTGCTGAAATACTAATTAAGGCATTACGAATTACATCCTTAATCTCTTTTATAAACCCCATCATTACTCATATAACTCGTTCTCCTAAAACAAAAATATTTGCAATATCAAAGCCTTCAATTCCAAAACATCACATCTGTTCGGATCATTTTTTCTTCCGTAAACAAATTAAGTTACTAATTTAAATTTTTTTCTGTTTATACATAAGTAAATACAAATTTTCCATCCAAGTAATTAGTATACGTGGTCCTGAATTACACGGTCTAATTATAACCGTTCCGTTTGTTTCAATTTTCAGGTGACCACTCGAATATTAGTTTCGATCAAATTTTTATCAACTTTCCAAATAAATATTGAAGGTATTAGATTAAAAGTCTCAATAAACCTTGAATTACCGATTATCGCTAACGAAATATTTACACTCGTAGATTACGAAGAAATTTTATGTAATTGTTGTCTCTACCTTTGAGCATATTTAATTAAGTGGTTCAAAAATTGTAACATCCTGTTTTGTTTTAAGAAGGATCTTATTAGCAGTGGCGGCTCTTCCTAAAGGTAATTTCAAGAATTTCAATAATTTTTAATTCGTATAAAAAAATGGTGGAACTGATTGAAACCGAAAATTCTTTTAATAATCAAATAAATAGACCAAACGAGGTTTGGAGATGAATCAAATCGAAGATTTTAATTGTAACAAAATAAATTTTTAAATAATTGGAAAATTATAGTTAATTAAAATCGAACCTGGGTAGTCTAGTTTGGATAATAAATTAATTGAAATATTTGGTAACAAGAGCGATTTTCATAATAAATTAGTAAATTTATATTTTGCCACTTTTTTAATTTAAAAAGTCACGAGCCGTCACTGGGTATTAGAATAGTATTAGTTAGCAGTGCGAGCAAAATTATGAGGATAAAAATGGTGGGTTGTAAATTAATTTTGTGGGTTGTTGGAAACAACCTAATAATGTTTATCAAGTCTCCAAGTCGAAAGCAATTTCGACAACAAAAAGGGTCTTCTTACTATCATATTTGACCACTAGATTGCCGTATAGTATAAATCAGGATCCCTTATGTGCAATAACTTATGTTTATGATTTGAGGACCCCAACGACACTCGATCCGACTTCTACACGTTCGTCCTCCGGAATGATTAGTAGCCGTGCCGGCCGGCGATTGTAATGAAAATGAATAAAACTCAAAAATCTGATGGTAATAAAAAGTCAGTAAAAGGAAACAATCGTCAAGTTTTCGATAAATCAAGCAAGTTTGTGCTACGTAAGGCCATATAGATTTTATGGTAGGCCATTGTTACCTATAAAAATACCTATTCTTGTGAAAAGTTGTTTTCAAGAATTGCAGCACGTGGCGACGCCGCCGACGGCGGCCTAGGACGAGGTGACTGGTGGAATGGTTTTATTGATATAATGAGTCCGTAAGCGACGTTCCGTGGTTTCTAACAGCTAAACGCGACTTTAAGGCGACTGCTGGTGGGTACGTGTCCACAAAATCCTAGTTAACAATTCATATAACTTAAACAACAGAAACGGTTCAAGTTTATTCCAAAATTTATTCTCAAAAAGGCGGCAATTTTTCACGAAAATTATTAATCTCGAAAACTATTTGTAAACGTAGATCATTTTTGCGTGTTTGAACGTTAAAACTGTGAAAACACAGGGGATTTTTTATCTTGGGTTGGTTCTAAAAAAATATTGCTATTATTTTTTCACCTCTTGCGATTTCAGGTCAGGGCCGCCCATGATCCTGGTGCTTATCTTGTGTGGTTTCGGTCCATATAGGGTAGTAAATCATACGGTCAGATAGTCGAGTTTAACTCGTAACCCCAAGTTATTCTCCAAGTTTGGCGGAAAACGCGTTTCGTTCAGGTACGTTGCAGTATGTGAAATAGTGGTAGCAATTATTCACAAAAAAATGTAGCTGAAAAATAAGCCCGAATGATTAATTATAAAAGTTTGGTATTTAGAAACGTGCTGTTCAACTACGGATTTATTTTTGATTCCCGACAAAATAAAGTTGAGAAACAAAACAAAACACCGGAACAAAGCGAGCGTCACGAGGTAACAGATGTCCTGGAAATTCATCCCTGTAATGTAATTTATAACTTCACGGTGATATGTACGGGCCCATTGGAGCGACCAAGGAATTCCATTTTAGCGTGGACATCGGGCAAGGTATGCTGCTGCAGAATGATTCTAAATTGAGTTAGCAAATGTCGCAGTGGCTGCAGTCGCAAGCACGCAATAACCGAGCTTTTAGTGTGCTTCATCACCTCGCTTTAATGAAAATACCTTATATTCCGTATTTAGTATTCAGAAAGTGCGAGCTTTATGCACGAACATCAAAACGAAATCCCTCCTAACATTTATTGCATTATTTTGTAAGATATGAGGAAATAGATAGCGAACCGCACTCACATAGACCTACGAATATACGATATGTCTGTGTATGTACGGCGCGGCAATTTCCACTATCAATCTAAGAGCCATATAACTGTAACAGAAACTGGATTTTATGTCAATCTTATACAAAAGCTAGGAAAGCTGTGACAAAGAGCGCACAACCGTCACGGGAAACCTCTTGAGTGCCGTCCTTCGCACAAATTGGTTCAATTTCGAACTCGGGATTGTTGATGAACCGATAAGAAGAACGTGCGTCACGCAAAGGATATGCTATGAAGGCATATCTTGTGTCATACGCGTGTAGAAGTGTTGATAGAGAGATAAGTCCAAACACTGGTCCCCAAGGAAATGGTCTTATCTCGGAGCAAGTTTGACCGGTTGATTATCGGCACACGGTAACGTGGAGGACGTTATTTCCTATCTCTTTTTCTACATTTCTCTTCCAAAAATAAATTACTCCCGGTTTTATGATGTACCTTACTTTGAGCAAAATTGTAACATGTGTGATAACCGTAACCGCTATAACGTCTTCGGGGAACTAAGCGACCTGCAGCGGTCGTTCGGCTACGCGCTAGCGAAAATAAGATAGCTAAGGTGCTGCAAAGGCAGACGAGAAATCTGACAATTGTGGAAATAATGGTGAGGTTATAAAACCAAGCCCGAGAGAAGACGTAGCGATACCATCGATGAGTCCAACCGAATGGCTAGCCTGGTGGCGGTGACGTAATTCTATTGTCTGTCTACAAGCATAAGAGAAAACAATGTTGATCCTCCATTCGACAATCACCTTCCACGGTCCCTTAGGGTCTATGATGGACTTCCGCACGAATGTAAAGGAAGTAGCTCGTCTATCCTTTCCGCATAATCTAAGAACTGATGTTATCGTTACACATAAAACGCCTCTCCTTTAATCTTGCAACATCGAAAGAAAAAATTCATTATTAAGTATTGTTATTTTCCCGAAAAAAAAAGAACAATTTACGATTGTCCTCTACTCTAGCAACGTCCTTGTCCACCCATCATAAATAATTTCAAAAATTTTATCCAGGGCGAAGAAGGAGAATATAAAAGTTTCAAGAAAACAAACATATGCTTCCATAATAATAAATTATGTTGACGTACTAATCCCTATTGTTAATCATCAAGTTCCCCGTCTTCAAAAATGTTTTGTTCTGCTAAGTTAGTTGTCTTCTCCCCCGAAGGAGTTGTGTCTCTATGACGAATAGCGAATCTAAACTACGGGGTATAGTAGACCTGCAAGACTGGATGACACGATATAAATAAAAAGGCCTCTATCCCAAAGGCATTCGTGACAAACTATCAAAATATTGATGTCGTTTTTTGATAAAATACAATTTCGTCGCTTTCGTTTTGTAAAACGCACCAGCGCGAAGCGAAGGTGAATGAATGGTTGGTTAAAAAGTGGTTATTAAAGCGGAGGGATTCCTTAATTTTCGAGCAAATGAAATTATTCCCGAATAAAGAAAAACGAGGAAAAAATAAGATTTAACGTTCCTCTCCCCTAAGCAGAATTCCGCAAACTGCATTACTTATGCTAAAGGCAATTAATTTGTCCAAAGATTAGCCATGCATCCTGGTACCTCTCAAGCCGCGGTGCTCCTCGAAGTTCTTTTAATTAAGTTTAATTAACGTTACCAAAGTCCGACATGGCGTGCTAAGGAAAGCACGAGCGGCGGCTGATCTATGATGATCTTATTACTTGGGGTGGCTCGGTGGCAGCAAAGGGTAAATGGAGGATATAAAATGAACATTTAGTGGCATTGGAGATCTAAAAAGTTAACTTTGATGAAATTAAATTGTCATTCTTTTAGATTTAAAATGAGAGATAGGAACCCCACCGTTTACGAGAAATGTTAAATTAAAGTACCTCTCAAGTTAGATAATTGTCAGCGGCCGATTACACAGAAGATTTTAATATGAAAATGGAAGGGCGAAATGGACGGACAATGGGGAAATGTCATCGGTTAGAATTATAAATTGGTCGGATTGGCGAAGTCGTATGCAGGCGTAATCTTGAGGACGCCCGCCACTAATCATGCACGGAGTGTTACGGTCGAGGTTGAGACGGTAACTTAGATAGAAAATTAGCAATTTCCCTTTGCCGGTACGCGAACAGATAGCCCTAGGAGGAAGACCCCTAGACGTGCTTTATTTGCATAAATAATCAGAGAGCATGCAAATAGCCGAGGTCGCAGCATTAATTACCTAACTATGTATATTATCTGGGCCAGGATGCAGTTGGCGCCAAAAACACGCCTCATCCAGAAACGAAGACCTAAATGAGAAAAAGAGAGTAAAACTCGATTCCAGAAACTCTGTCTTTAATTAGTTCAAATTAAATTTCCGTAATTACGTTATACATTTTTCTATATAGCATTTGGCACAGACCGCGTTGTCTTGTGGCGCCTTAAAAACTTCGAGTCGTTAAACACCGGGGCACTATAACTACGGAGCATTTATAACCACCACCAGCAGCAGCAGCAACAGCGGCATGCTTGCTCTTCGATTCACTTTGTTGCTTACTTACTTTTGCCAGGCAAAACAAAAAATAAACAAAAATAATAGTAACCGAATGAAATGATAATAAATAAAGTTAAAAGAAGAATAGCGCTGTGAGAAACTTAATAAAGGCTATAAGGTAGAGCAAATTGCTGGAAAAGTGGATTATTTCGTTTCCTACGTGGACAGGAGTTCATTAATTTTACCCAAGTTCTCTTAGCCCCGCCGTACCTCCGGTCGGTCTCAGAGTAACACCTTTTTCGTGTTCCCGGTCGGAGACATTGCCTCAGGATGGTATGCAAATAAAGCATAAGGGGGTTGAGAACTTTTTATAGAGGCCGCAGCGTCGATGTCGTAGTGTAAGTTGTGGTCAGGTCGCGATTGTTTAAAAAGAGTGCTTCTTCAGCCACCCACAAACCAACATTACATTCACAAAATGTTGGCAATAATTCTATCATTTACAACTTCCAAAGTGTTATACAATTTCCTTTTTTGGTTTTCTAACTTTTAGCAAAGATTTAGAGGCGACCGCATTTTTGATCTTTATAACAAGGACGATTTGTATAGGAGAGCGTCGCGGCGCAAAACTGGAAAATGGTATAAAGTTGCAATGTAAATAAACTCATATAACAATCTAGAATCACATTGGATACATTTGCGAGAGTGTAAAAGATAAACATTGGTTCGAAATTGAAAGCTTTAATAGAGGTGGGTATTACATTTTAATGCGTACACGGTTGATTCAATTTTAGCTTGAAATTGATGCGTATTCGCGAGGAAAGTAAACATTAGTCAAAGTAAAAGCATTGCGAATATGTCGACAAGTTGTTCCACATCCATTTCTAATATATTCATAATTGGAGAGAACGATGAATGATAATATTGACTGCGTTAGTAGATTATTGTTTAAAATTCACTGCCACTTCTAGAATTAGGGAAAAGTGGATTTAACCCTTTCCGAAATTCATCTGCTTACTGCGGTTAATCAAGAGAGGATGTGTCAACACAATCCTTCCGTATGTTCGAACTCGAGCACCGGATACCTACGATTGTAGCGTCCTGACGACTTGATGTGAGGTCACGGGGCACCCGCAACTTGTGGTCAACTAAACACTGACCGATATCTACCCGCACATGCTTTTGCTTTATATTTCATCAAAAAGTCGAAAACCTCATGAAAGTACATCCCAAACCCAAACCAAACTTTTAAAACGACTTCCAAAAAAAAAACTTGGATAATTACTAACAAAATTTCACTCACCCAAAAACGATCGACCGACTTTTGATAATTCAATTACGAAATTAATGCAATTCGTTCACAAATTCGCAGGACATATTTTTTCATAAATCTTAAGCCGACACAAATTTTCTGCAAGGGTTTCCGAAAAATTTTCGTTTCAGCAAATCAAAGTGATGTAACGAATAATCTACTTAATTAATTTTCTAATTTTTGATTCTATATATTCGGTACCTAATTGTTTTGTGAATAAAATGAAAATGTTTTCAATTTCCCTTTTCCGATTATGTGCAGCTGATGATTCACAATAATGCCGAAACAGATTGGAATTACACTATCATCACCCCATTACGATTTCACGTTTTAAGTAAAATTTACTTACACAATTCAAATATTAATACTTAGAAAAAATTTGAAATTTTAATTTACAATTTTTTGCTTGCTGTTTTTCACTACTTTCATTTTATTTTTACCGTAATTTTAATTAATTCTTCCACTTTTATCTTCAATTGCTCTTTACTTGATTAAGCTTGCCTGATGCGGTTTAATAAGATTAAAACTGTTAATCTATCGCTTAAGCTATCGTAATCCAATTTTCATTAACTTTCACTCCCCCCTTAATTTTATTCATATTTTTTTTGTTTCTATTTCAATTTTCGTATTTTTAGAATGTCTTTACTGATCTTTGGAGAAAACTAAGTCCCCATGATGGAGATTATCTTTATCCTTTGAATTTGTTTGATATCTCGTATCAAAAAATCGGAATTAGTTTAAGACCAAAAATATTAAAAATTTTAATTACTAATATAGAAATTTGTGCATGGTTGTAACTGTTAATCCTGAAGGACCTAGTTTAATCCCAGGTAAGGTAAGAACTTTATTCTTACCGTCTCCTGGGATGACTACTATAAATCACCAACTGTAATTTACGTAGAAAAAAATAGTCTAAAGTTCGCACTTATATTGGATCAAAGACCACATTAAACATTAGGTCCCCTACGTAAGAAAACAAAAACTGCAGGACAAAGTTTTAAATTGCCTTATTCAGACCCCCCGGTTTCTAAAACCACAACCTACCGTACTTTCTTTGAGTATTGCAGTGTCTGTGTTATGAATGATTATAAAATTAGGTTTATCCCAATTGCGGCTTTCTTCACGGATGTACCTAACGCTTTCGTCTTTCATAATTACGTGGTTTGGATTACTAAAGTCAAGTGACGTGTTATATTTCTAAATTGAATTTCTGCATACCTTCATATAAGTAAGCCATATCAAAAATGTGATGACGACAAAAAGCAAGAGTGACTTGTGGAATCTGAATATTGAAATTTGTGTTTTATGAAAATTGGAGAGCAAAAAGGCGGGTAGTTGGCTTATTGAGGTATCGGTATACTTTGAGATCTTAAATCGTGTCGGAAAGTATAGTAAAACAAAGGAAAATTAAAATAAAATTCTGTATGCATAATGAAGCAAATTGTCCCATAGGAAACGATACTTTATTAAAATGGAATGAAAATTATGTAGATGAAAGGTATATTTACATATTAAAAATAGCATTCTATATCGACAAATTAAAAATTATTGAGGAAGTAGTAAATTCGAATGAGATTCCAACATCTTTAAAATCGACGTCGGTCGTCGTTTTTATTAATTTCTGTGTTATAAATGAATGCAATGCATAGACAAGAATGTAAAATAACAAAAATCGTCAAGTTTGGATATTCTTTTAAAAGCACTCAATGATAAAAAAGAAGGAAAATGCAAATGATTACTTAAAAGTTGAATCTCGTCAGGTACTTTTTCGTTTTATTACATGATTCAGTGCACCGCAAGTAGGTTAAAGTAATTATGCATTTTATTCAAAAGCTTCAATTTATTATAAAGCGTGTTTTATGCTAATGATGGGATCGACTGAAAGGATATAACTCAGAAAGAAAAAAGGGGAGACTCACTTGAATCTCAGATCGCGCTATAAAACACTGTCCAATAGACCTGCCTACTCGGGAAAACCTGCGACACCTACTAAACCCTGTTATCCTTTTGCTCCTGGACCCTAGATAAAGGTCAAACAAATCTTTGTCAATTTACAGACCCGTTATGCGATACGAAACAACATACGTATTTATGTTTTGGACCGAAAAGTAAACAACTCCGCTCGAATACGACGACGACGACGACGGTATATAATTAATATAATAGATTAAAGAGTAAAAAAGATTTGGGATCTTGAGAATGGGAATAAAAGCGTCATTATGCGGTGGTTGTTGGAGAAACACAGTACTTGTCTCCAAAAACACGAAGCAAATGTAAGAATAGGAATTTGCATGTTAATGTGCACCGCCAAGTGAATCTCCCCAAGAATCGCTGCAATATGGTCCGGATTAGCTGCGAATTAATTTTATTTTTACTTTTGTTGTCACGAAATTGACTAATTTTCTTACAAATTTAAATTAAAAGCTAATATTTATTTATAAGAAAATTTAAGTGGAAAATAAGAAAACTTTTAGGATTGTTTGAATTATTTCCGAGCTTCTTCCCGCCCGTTTCTTTTGTTGGAATTAAAAAATTAGGTTAAAATGAAAAACGCTGTTACGTCTCTGTTGTGTGCGGTTTGTCATTTGAGACCTTCGGCACAAGATAATCAGAGACATTTGCATTAGAAATAGCTCAAACTGAGCAACTCGAGGATGGCTTTTCCTTTTTAGTGAAAATAAACCAAGTTACTCGCGAAAGGATAAATAAAGTTTGTTCATTATGTACACGTACTTAGTTCACTCATAATGTGCTCCTTATAATTCTAATTTACTGTAAGAGTGAAATTAGTCGACGTTTACTTTACCGCATTATTAAATAATAAATTTTGGTGCAAAAAAAGTGCTTTCAGAAAGCGTTAACGTAATTGTGTTACATTTTTATAAGAAAATATAAAATATGATTAATTCTAAAGAGTAAAAGGCATTTTCTTTGTTGTTAAGAAACAAGAGAAAAATGAAACCTCTAAGAAACGCCAAATAAAAATAAGGAAAACATCCATTACGGAGACAAAAACAGGTGATGTCAAACCATATTTTCCATCCATTAAGTACAAAGAACACGTAACAGCCATCATTCCTTTACCTTCGCGCTTCTTAATTCGCGTAGCCGTGAGTGGCTCTTCAGGAATGAAAGCAGAAGGCAAAGGCTTTTAGCCAGAATCAATACAAAATGTCCTGCTATCTCTACGACATACAATATATCTTAGTCCAGAAAGACACCGCTACTACCCGCATACCGTGTAACTATCCAAACTATATATATCGTTTACGGAAAAAAAGAGAACAACTTAAATATATTGCAAGACTGTCCAATAAAAATAATTCTATATTCTAACTGGAACAGGAAAACACAAACTACATATAACATTGTGTACACGAAAAGTAACGAGTTTTATTGCCACAGGTCACAAACCATTCAACGATAAACAAAATTTACCAAACTTGCATTTATCTACGTGCACATTATTTTCCCTAAAAGCATATTACATCACAAGGTATTATTATATCTCTACTAAAATATTATAAACAATTACATATAAAGAATCGTTAGTTACTGGTGTAACTAAATAAAAAATCTCTTTCGATTGATACTATTTTAGTTGGTATCCTTTACAATCGCAATAAAACTGATTTTTCACCCCCAGATTTTTTTTCAATTAAATTTCAATTTCGAGAGTTTTGAAATGTTTCTAATTATATTTTTTGGTTAAATTTGTTACTTATGTATTTTAACTTTAAAAAGAAAGTTTACAACATACTGCCAATTTATTTAAAATTTTTGACCATTCAACGTGTCAGGGCAAAAACAGCTAAAAAGTTTTTAAATTAATTTGAAAAAATTTAAAAAAGAAAATCGAACTGCTGCAATACCAAATTAAACATTTTAAAATTCGAAGAAGAGTAACTTTTTAAGCTACTTTATTTTGAAATCGTCGTAACACAGACCAGACCTGTGGAGAATGCGGACTATTCCGCTATGCAAATTATTTACATTTTTGATTGATCCAGGTGTCATTCATCTATGTTAGTTGATCCAATCATTCGGAATTAACTGAGTTGTAAATACTTCCTGGAAAAGTTTATCGTCTGTTCTGATGGTTAATGAACAGAGCTGGCATTGGTTCCTTTATATTTATAATTGATTTTTCACACTGATACTTATAAGAAAATTTTTTATAGTAGGAATGTTGACTTTCCGAATAATACGTTTTTTTTACTACTTGTAAATCTTGTTTTTTTAATTTGTTAGACACTAAGATTAGTTTAATCGTAAAGTTGGTCTCAAAGGGGGAACATTTGCACTTACAAATGCACTTACATTGGATCAAACACCACATTAAACATTAGGTCCCCTGCGTACGAAAACAAAAACTGCAAAGTTCTTAATTTACGCGGTAGAAGAAATACATAATTTTGATTGAATTTCGTTATGTGACGTATCAGATCAGTTGATGTATTTGCTGGGGGGTATTCCATACCCCCCAGACCCCCCGGTTTCTAAAACCATAACCAATCGTATTTTCTTTAAGTAATTTATTGGATTTAGGCTTTCTTTGATCTATCAGGTTTTCCAGGTTGTATCGAAATTTTGTTCAATAAATTTGTATATGCAGATGTCATCTTGAAAGAATTTTTTGACTTTAGGTGGTAATGACAAGATTTTTCGTTAGCATCAACTTATATAGAATCTGTTGATATCCATGGATCTGCCAGTTTTTTGGTTATTTTTGAGTCAAAATGTTGCTTCGTGACCTTAAGGTACGCCATCCTCATGTATTTTGTTCTGGAAATTGGGCACTTAATTTCCCAATTTTCGGAGAATATTTGGAGAGTCATTGCTTATTCAAAATCCTCTTCCTTTTATTCTGTCGATTCGCATAGTTAATACTTTCGTTCGTTTAATCAAGATAATGCTGATTTTTTTGGACGTGCCAATGGTACACCAAATTTTAGCAACTACCATGTCATTTTTATTTTTATAAAATTAGAAGATTACACTGCCCAAATTTGAAGAAGCTTTTAATTCAAACACCAAAACGAAGTCTTGACTACTTATCAATGAAAACTTTAAAAGGGTGAGGTCCTTGCAACCGCTACTTTAGCAGTTGACCATAGTTAATTTAAAATTACATCGTAGCTAAATGTCTATTAATCCCCCCCTTCCATACCAAGCTAGAAATAATGAAGAATTTTCTTATTATTATCCTTGTTAATTTTTCAATTTGCTCAATTGAACCAAAAACATAAAATTTCTTTGAATTTTAACAACTGATTCCGATTCCTAAGGATTCAACCATCTTTGATCCTCATGCTAGTGTAATTTTCATGTAAAATTTTAATCTGTATTTACCACGAAACTAACCATTTTATGTACTCGAAATAATTAATGACTAAATGAAATTTTAATTAATTTGAAAGTAAAACTAAAATTATTTCAATTTTTCCTTTAAACGTAAAATATTTGAAACCCATGAAAGAGCAAAAATACATTAGATCAAACACCACATTAAACATTAGGTCCCCTGCGTACGAAAACAAAGACTACAGAGTTCTTAATTTACGCGGTAGAAGAAATACACAATTTTGATTGAATTTCGTTATTTGATGTATCAGATCAGTTGATGTATTTGCTGGGGGGTATTCCATACCCCCCAGACCCCCCGGTTTCTAAAACCATAACCAATCGTATTTTCTTTAAGTAATTCATTGGATTTGGGCTTTCTTTGATCTATCAGGTTTTCCAGGCTGTATCGAAATTTTGTTCAATAAATTTGTATGTGCAGATGTCATCTTGAAAGAATTTTTTGACTCTAAGTGGTAACGACAACGAGTTGTCGTGGTGACAACGACAAGTTGGGAACTTAATTTCCCAATTTTCGAAGAATATTTGGAGAGTCATTGCTTATTTAAAATCCTCTTCCTTTTATTCTGTGGATTTACATAGTTAATATTCTATCGAGATAATGCTGATGTTTTTGGATGTGGCAATAGTACAGCAAATTATAGCAACCTACCATGTCCTTTTTTATAAAGTTTAGAAGATTACATTGCCCAAACTTAAAAAAGCTTTTAATACCAAAACGAAGTCTTGGTTTTAATTTAATTTAATTTAAAATTACATCGCAACTAAATATCTATTAATCCCCCCTTCCATACCAAACTAGAAATAAAATTTTTTTTATTATTATCCTTGTTAATTTTTAAATTTGCTCAAGTGAACCACTTCGATTTTAACAACTGATTGCGATTCCTAAGGATTCAACCATCCTGGATCCTCATGCTAGTGTAATTTTCATGAAAAATTTTAATCTGTATTTTCCACGAAACTAACCATTTTGAGTACTCGAAATAATTAATGACTACATTTGAAAATTTTAATTAATTTGAAAGTAAAACTAAAATTATTTCAATTTTTCCGTTAAACGTAAAATATTTGAAACCAATGAAAGAGCGAAATGAGATAGATGATGTGAATGCTTTGTTAATAAAAATTATTGGAAAATACAAACTAAATGATTAAAATGGAACCGAATCGAAGTTTAATGTTTGGAAAGCGTCATGCAAAAACGTAAATAATTGGGAAAATTAACAAATTTAGCGATCGAATTTTGGAAAAACATTTTAAAACACGGAGATTGGTTTGATTAATGGAAAGAATTTAGAAATTAAGTTAACGAAAACTTTTCAACTATTCTCACGTAAAATGACCAGAAGAGTAGGTGCAATTACATCGACGTAGAAGCCTCAAAACGAACGAACACAGAATGATTTGGGAC
This sequence comes from Rhagonycha fulva, assembly GCA_905340355.1. Lineage (NCBI taxonomy): Eukaryota > Metazoa > Arthropoda > Insecta > Coleoptera > Cantharidae > Rhagonycha > Rhagonycha fulva. Next base: position 48,154,805 of record HG996556.1, read on the forward strand.
TACTAGATAGGACTGACTTGTGGTTTGCCGTATCACGGTCGAGTCCTGGGTTAAGGATAATGATTTCTCCCTATTCTCGACAATTAACGAGGGTTAAAATGGATTCAATTGTCGAAGTTTAACAGGTGTAGGAAGTGAAGGGAGTGTTCAAATTAACTAAATTTAATTAAATGTAAGACAAAAATGTTCAAAAATAATTAGAATTGGAATAATTACTGTTTAAGTTTTGGAACAAGAACATTTCAGCAAGGAAACTGTTATTTTAACTGCAATTCTCACTTTGCAGTTTGAGAGACAATTGCATTCATAAAATGTCCAGAAGACTGACCGACCATCTCCATACAAAAGTTTTAACTGCGAGTGCATTAAAGTTGCAAATAATTTATAAAATAAATCGTTTTCAAAAAAAGTTGAAACGAGCCAATTGAAAAATTGTTATTTTACAACTCGAGAAAAACTATTTAAACGTGCAATCGGAGGTATCGTTTATACTCGGGAAAACTCAATTGCTGGAAATTTAAATACATTCCGCCGTTGATGGTCTAATTCGGTGTATAACACAATTTTTTTATGACGTGAACAATAATCAATTTAATTTGAAAAAATCTAATTTTCGCTTTATGCTTTAAATTTTTGAAGGGGGAAGGAAGTAAGGTCTGATTGTGAAAGTTTTTATTCGGTGTAAAGTGAAGAAATGAACAAAATAAAAAACTTAAATTACAATACACTGTTGAGTGGTTAACAAGATTGGTCCTTTATTAAGATAGCAATCACTTTTATTTCCTACTATAAAGAGTGGATGTAATGCATACACTTTCTTAAGATTTGAAAAAAGATATGTACACTGTTATAATAAAATATTCGACAGTGTCTTTTTACATCCCATGCGGCTTTTTCTCTGCAACATTTCCGCTCTGTTTTATAGTGTACATTATTCTTGTCGAGGATAGAATATGACACGATTATGCGTAAGAAAAATTCTCCCCCTTCTCGACCAATTTTGTGATTACTTGATTCCAAAAGCTACGCATTCAGTGTTTCAGTTCTCCTTCTATAAATGAAATAAACGCTTAGGGTTGAGTGTTGCTCTACAAATCATCATATTAGAAAAAACGAGCTCACTATTTGTGTTTATTTATTGCCGAATAATTTTTCATATTTTTTTATCTTCCATCTTTTAACTTAATAAATGTTAAAAAAAGTTAAGTAATCGCTTCTTTTGTTGGTTATTTAAAAAATTTTCATTTTCACTCTCGCAGTTATCGACGTCCGTAAACACCGTTTCGATGTTTTGGTGGACTCAAACTGAAAGAAATAAAATTTTTCTCACAGATTTGTATCTACCAGAAGGTCGAAAATTGTATCAAGAATTCCGCTCTCCATTTAGAATATAAATATATGTGTTAGCCTACATTCGGGTAGGCGCTGAAGTGGTGGCGCCGAGCTTGGAAAAGCTCACCTCGGCGCCGACTTCGGACAAATTCTAGCACCAACCAGAGGCGACTCGGAAGTAACTCTACTTTTTCTTTTCGACACAGAACAATTCGGCGTGAAACTTACAACACCGAAAGAAACATAAATTTAAACAAGAAAAAACCAACACCTGTTTTTTCAACCCTGAAAAAGCGCCACCCTAAAAATTGTTGTTGACGTAATAAATAAAAAGAAACCACGAAAAACGAGTTGCTACTGTTGAGGTAATTGGAATAATGGAGTTGGACAAATTCAAGCAGTTAAGCGCGTCTGGATATGGATGTGTGATGGTATTAGAAGAACGTGCCAGGAATTGAAAAGTAAGAATCACCGCCACTCTCGGAATAAACTAAACTGAGACCTAAACTTCCAACCTTCGATCCGAATCCAACACCTTCCTTTCTCATCAACTTTTATTTAATCCGTCACAGCTCTGCCTATAATCTTTTAAGTGAATTAAACAATAAAACAAAATCCGTTTAATTTTAAATATTTCGTGGAAAGCGAAAAACGAAATACCTTTATGAATCGCAATAAAAATACTCGTTCGAATGAACAAACAAAATATCTACGATAGCCAATAATTCTATTTATACTTTCCACACCTCAATTCAGTTGGATTTGAAATCATAAAGCTTATACGAGCTATAACAATGACCGAATGTCCAAGCAAAAGCAATAAACAGAATTTTAATCACAACATACCCCATTAGCACATTACTAAATATACCTATGCTATTTATTACATTTCATGTATGCAATATAAACATTCCTCTTTGATTAGTACAAATAAATTTCGTAAAATACTATATTTTCCAAATTAAATTTGTAAATTCACCATTATAAAGAATAAATTGCTTGAATTCAATGCCCCAGATAAAAATTATAGTTTTACTACCCTTAATGTATAATTTATATTATTTCATACATCTTGCGCTAGCTTCCTACTTTATATTACAATCAATAAAAATTTTACGCAAACTTTCACAAATAATTCTATTTAAAGAATTTATTCTTAATATGGTGCTATATAAAAGCGCAGAGGGAAGACAAATTAACCCTGTTTTAAAATGTCATTACTAGAGCAAAATTGCGGTTGGAGATTTGGGATGATTCTTTTTTTCCTATGGAAATAAACTAACACTTTTCTCATCAAAAATGATTTACTGTGGTGCAAGTTTGACTTGATTGTTGATGTTATGGTTTATTCTCATTTACTTCCAATCAGTGGAGAGCAGGATAAGCTCGCATGCAGTCTCTAAATCGGGCCCATTGTACTATCTCCGATTTCCCAACAGTAAATTTGGCGCGACTAGGAATAGAACCGTGGTTTTCCTCTTCCTAGCCTGCCACTATTTGCTTAGCATCACACTGCTGATTAGATTTAATTATTTATAAGATACAAAATATTAATAACATTAGGATTTTTTAAAGTAAAAATAAATATATCTTATCATCCCTTAAATATTATCAGCTTTTTTTTACCAGGAAACGAACTGAAATGATCCTCTTCAGAAAAGCTTTAATAAATACATTTTCATCATTGGTGGCTTAAAACTTTCGGTCAAAGATGACAAAGAAGATCATGGAAAAAGACATCATGGAAGTTATAAAAAGAGAGGTGAGAAAAAGAGAGTAGGTTGGTTCAAGGCAAGAAGAAATAAAATGATACCGGGATGCTTACAGATAGATACCCAAATATAGTCAAAAATAAAAACTCATTTTAAGTGGGTTAACCGGTTGTTGCAAAAAATACTTCATATTATTCAGATCGTTTGATCATGAATGAAGAGCTAGAAGATCTTATATACCAGACCGATGGTTTAAGTAGCATGGAGAAAGTCGAGAAAGAACAAAAACGGAGAACTTCGTGGAGGTAACAGCGGAAATTGGTCTAAAGTGGGAAAAAGTGGGTAGATTACCCAAATTAGGAAAAAATTAACTTTGCAAAAATGATTTAATACATCCACTTCTAGAACTAAAGGTAAAAGAGAATCGCTTGTATTATATAACTAAATAAATTTGAGAATGCGAGTAAAGTCGGGCAATTTTCCAAAAATTGCCAAACCTCTCAAGTGCATTTTCCGTAAACGGACAAAACTAAATTTGAATAAAATTGTAATTTTCTGGTTAAAAATTTGTCTAAATAAAACAAACATTTCGAAATTTAAATTTTAAAATAAATGAATTTAAACTTTTTAACAATTTAAGAATGTTACTGTTGAGAGCTTCTGAGATAAGATAAAGAGATTTTCACATTACCTACAATAATTTGCTCTTCAGGTAGGATGTTTTTATTTCATATATTCTTTAAAAAATCGTTTGAGATTGACCACTGGAGGCTGCCCATTCTCTGCATCTCAGTCTTTTGTAGGCGACGTATTTTAATGCGTAGAGTCCAAAAATTGCATTTTCAGCTGGCGAAAACCAAGGAAAATTGTTAGAAATCGCCGAGAAATTTGGAAAACCAAAAATCAATTTTAGGACTTTAATCGACCCAAAAAGTTTAATTTTAATACTTGCAGGAAAATAAACTGCGTCAGGGGAGTTTTCTCATCAAAATACATAAGAATCCGTCGAAAAAGCTATAGTTTTCCGATATTTATTTTTTTCGGGTAAAAAAAATTCAAAAAGGGTATCTACCGTTTTTGTAAAACAATCGGATTAAAATTTTCAAGTCGTTTTTGTCATTGTAGACGACGTATTTTAATGCTCAGAGTCCAAAATTTGAATTTTCAGCTGGCGAAAACCAAGGGAAATCGTTAAAAATCGCTGACAAATGTGAAAAACCAAAAATCGATTATTAGGACTTTAATCGACCCAAAAAGTTTAATTTTAATACTTGCCAGAAAATCAACTGCGTCAGAGATATTTTCTCTTCAAAATACATAAGAATCTGTCGGAAAATCTATAGTTTTCCGATATTTAGTTTTTGGGGTGAAAAAAATTCAAAAGGGTTAATCTACCGTTTTTGGAAAATCAAACTAAAATTTTTAAGTCGTTTTTGTCATTGTATGCGAGGTATTTTAATGTGTAGAGTCCAAAAATTGCATTTTCAGCTGGCGAAAATCAAGGGAAATCGTGAGAAATTGCCGAAAAATGTGAAAAACCAAAAATCGATTTTCGGGACTTTATTCGACTCAAAAAGTTTAATTTTGGTTGCAGGTAACTACTTTGGGCACGAAAATACAAATTTTACGATTGAAATCTCGATGAATTCTGAAAGAGTATATATTAAATAAGAGAATTAGCTATGAACGAATGCCTTAAATGCCCCTGTTTTTTCAAAAATCGAATTTAAAAACTTCGATTTTTGCAGTAAATTTTAAAGCAAAGTCGCTCGGGATTGGTTAATTCTGTCGGTACGTGCACCCAGATATAGTCTTAGCTTTGCGCGGAGTGGGAGCGACACTTGCATTGCGATGCAGTAACAGAGCACTTCGAACGAAAATCATGGTTTTCAACCCTCAATGTGCTGGTAAAATGGCTTAAAGCCCTCGAGCGCAGCGAGAGGTGCTTTAAGTCGATTTTTCCTTGCACAACCACCTTTCCGAATAGTACATGTGCTAGAAAAATGGCTTAAAGCCCTCGAGCGCAGCGAGAGGTGCTTTAAGTCGATTTTTCTTCGCACAGCTACTCTGCGTTACAAATCCACTGTCACGAGTTTCACCTCTCAAAGATTCACCTTTTCATTGATCTGTCGGCCTAGGGATATTTTTAAATTAGTTGTCATTTTGATGAAAATGGCTCGAAGCGCCCGAAGGGTGCTGAGAGTCAATTTTCATCAAAATCACCATGGCAAGAGCCGGATCTACCGGCAAAAGTAACTACCGTTCGTTAAATTTAAGTAACCCTTTTCTGAAGTAATTTTTAAATAATTTTAAATTTTTAAATTAAATAAAAAAGGAGAACGCATTCCTACCATTGCGCTAGAGTTACTGTCTAATTGTAGAAGTGCGACACTCTTATGTATAGCAGTACACGGACCTCCCACGAACGAACTTGATTAACCAATCACGAGCGTTTAAACTTCGAAAATCAAGCTTTTTTAAATTCGATTTTTGAAAAAACAGGGGCATTTAAGGCATTCCTTCATAGCTAATTCTCTTATTTAATATATACTTTTTCAGAATTCATCGAGGTTTCAATCGTAAAATTTGTATTTTCGTGCCCAAAGTAGCTACCTTTCCCCTTAATTTTAATACTTGCCGGAAAATAAACTACGTCAGGGGAATTTTCTCATCAAAGTACATAAGAATCCGGCAAGAACGCTATAATTTTCCAACATTTAATTTTTGGGGTCAAAAAAATTCAAAGAGGTTAATCTACCGTTTTTGTAAAATCGGACTAAAATTTTCAAGTCGATTTTGTCATTGTAGGTGACGTATTTTAATGCGTAGAGTCCAAAAATTGCATTTTCAGCTGGCGAAAACCAAGGGAAATCGTTAGAAATCGCTGAGAAATGTGAAAAACTAAAAATCGATTTTTAGACTCTAATCGACCCAAAAAGTTTAATTTTAATACTTGTCTGAAAATAAACTGCGTCAGGGAAATTTAATCATCAAAATACATAAGAATCCGTCGAAAAAGCTATAGTTTTCCGATATTTATCTTTTGGTGTGAAAAAAATTCAAAGGGGTTAATCTACCGTTTTTGTAAAATCAAACTAAAATTTTATTCTTAAACAATTCCGGACCCCAAAATAACTATAAAATTGAAAAAATGGGTGGATGCAATTTACACTGATGGTTTAAGGGTTCTAATATGATCCAATATGTAGATTCCACCGACATGTCAGGCCATATAAGGGTGGTCAGACGGCTCACAAATGTAATCTCTGAATTGAATGTCTAAAAGTAGTTGTTAAGTAGGTAGGTAAATCCGACTAGATTATTGTGTAACGGAATATTGTTGTAAACCGGAAAATCTCGTTGTTTGATTTTCCTTAGGTAATTTAACAGTCTTCAATTTTGTGTTGCTTGATTAGTAAAAATATTCATTACAATAATTGGCAAGTTGCATAATTTTGACTTTCAAATAAAAAAAATTGTTTTTCCTGTTTTCCGAGTAGTATTTAAATTTTAACTTCAAAAGACACTTTTAAGATATTTATTTACCATTTTGTGACCGGAAAAATATTGTAGCTTCCTTTTTCGGCAAAAAAAAATTATAACTATGGAAACTATCGCAAAATAATTTTGTGGTTAGGGACAAGACAAGACATAATGAAATTGCTGTTAGAAGGTTAATCTTAAACTTTAATGAACATAAAAAAAGATGAATAAAATTCGAAATAAAGGTAAGGTTGACGTACTATAAATATTTCCCAAATAACTCGGAATAAGAAGAGAAAAACAATGTTCGAGTATGAAAATGAAGCGGGTTGTTGTTTACCTGTCTACCACAGTAAAGTAAATTGAAAGTGGCGAGATTCCAATTCAGGGTAACACCATAGTTGTTGGTGAATCGTGCGGTCGTGCACAAAATTAAATTTTGTTCACCGGGGGATGACAAAGACCTGTCAAGAACCATGACCTCGAGAGCAAATGGCAGAAGGCAGGAGAAGTGACTTCGGTATCCGTTAATCTGAGGTGAGGTCGACAAAGTGTAAATAAATTCAACAAGAAAAGGAAATTAAATTTTACTTTTAAAGAAATCGTCAATTTTCTCCTAAAACCGCGAGTCGTTTTTTATCGGTCCAAAACTAAAACGGGAAAGACTTTCAAGTTTTAAAAGAAAGCCGCGACTTTGAAAGTTTCCACTTAGTAGATGTCCAAGCGATTGGGATAAAAATGAAAATCGCGGGTTCGGAAAGGGTGCGGAGTGAGGTGGTTGAAACGGGCAGGTAATTGAAGAGTTTTGTTGGAAAAGTTGGAAGACAAACAAACGAAATTGATAAACGGAATAAGTGTTTAATTCCGATTCTGACGAGCGCACGAATCTAAAATTCAAATTGAGATTAATTCTAACAGAATGTACTGCCACCTACATTACAAGTAGCGGCAGAGAACAAGTTTAAAGCTCTTGGACAAACACGGACACACCTAAATCTATAACCAACTACTTTCAGAGGATTATCGGAAAAGCAGTTCAAATTTAACTCGAAGATAAATTTGGTGTTTAAATAAGAGAAGTTTATTTTTAATATGTGCAAGTTTACTAAAGATAAATTACGGTAGTGGTAGAATGGTAACTTGACAAACAACTCTCATATGATGGCTGATTACAACCCTAGGTGTGCTCACGTCAGTGGCGTTGATGAATATCGCCCAGAGCTCTTTTGTCAAGGCGGGGATGAAGCGCGATGACGCGGTGGAAATTGGATGTCACTTGGAGGTGTCACCGCAGTGTTTTTCCAGCCAACGGCTACGGCTACGCGATGAGAAACAGACAAATCAGCCAGAAACAAATTGCACAGTCTGACTTTTCGAGAAAGAGAATTGATGAAAGAAGGTACAGACTGAGGTATCATCAGCAAGCAAACGTTCTATTACGAGCGCCAAGCTTTCCACAGAAACGAAGCAACCGGAAATTAATATAAGCGTAAAGCGTGTGTTTGCTTTTGACAAATATCGACTTGATAATTTCAAATATATTTCACAATTGTCTTACTTCTCTTTACCCTCAAAATAACTTTTACTCTACAGTTTTCCGTGTGTACCTATCGTTACCAACTCAAACATTTACGATTTAAGTTTTTATAAAATGAATTTTCCCTACTACTGTAATTCAAGATGTAGTTTTAGTTTTCCATTATCTGTTTCGTAACTTATCAAAGCAATAATTAAAAAATAACTGATGAATAATAACTCGAGATGCCACAATTTTATAGTTTAGTTATTTACCAAAACGTAAATTGTCTAGCTTTTGAAAGTCCATTTAGAATGCGTATTTACAATTGTCTTGAAACGGGGGTGGACCCTAAATGTGCTGTTTTATGTTGTATATAGAATTTAACGTGGAAGAGAAGAGGGTTAAGTCTGTGATGGGCAAACTATTTAATTGCAGCATGTTTAAAAAACTTCATCCGGCACGTCGTTTAATTGCCGGTTAACGATTCCCTTGATGACGCCTGACAATTGTCATAACGCATTATACGACCAATAAAATCATTTTACATATTTCATTTAGTTGAAACGGAAACTTCTGTTATTGCCTCATCTTAGAAATTGGTGTTAAAGTCGACGTTTTATTGATAAAATCGCACTATTCGAAGGGTACTTACAAGAAAACTAACCGATTTTCTATCGATAAACAAACAAAATGAAGGAAACTTCCTGGAATTCCTTCGAAAACGTGTCGATTTTTAATGAACGCCTTGTAATGTCGTGCTTGTTTTACAATGTAATTGACAATCACGCATTCAGAACTCATTCGCGTACGACTTAATGGGTTATGGTGCCATTATCACCCTGTAGCAAAAAATGAGTTTGTTTTTGATGGCAGCTGCATTAGGGACCTTTGTTTTCCCTACAAGTGCTTCGTTACTTCTCAGATTAACTGCCTTTTCGCATTCATGATTTTAATGTTGGTCGTTGAATGTATTGATTTGAGTTGAGAACGTAAAATTTTATTAAGGGAATTATGTGGCACAATCATCGAGTTGAGTGTCATTGAAAAAGTAATAATAGAATAATTGATCCATTTTGTGGCTTTTGGACACTCGTTTGTTTAAGTTAATATCGATAGTTTTGATATATTTTCCGTCGACGCCGACGCAATCTTATAAAATTTAATAGTGAAAACATCAATTTTCAAAATCGATCGATTCGACTATATAAAATTAATAAAGTTTGTATTGCAATATAATAAAGGTATTCAATTTATTAAAGGGTGCGGAAGATTCCTCACGGACTCGATATTAAAATATCGACGAAAATATCTCTATTATTTGATGCTCAACAAAAGAGAGCAAGTAAATTCTCTAATAATTTTCTAATATAACTTCTCCTACAGATGTTCGACTCTTGTATACTTCACCCAAATTTAACCCTACTTTATCAATGGAACCTTATCAGCCCAGTTAATCTATTCATCTTCTATTGGGAACTGTTGCCGAATGTGTAATTGATAAATCGTTAACGACGCCCGCCGACGCGACGTGATGTGTTAGGCGATTCATTTATTTAAATTTAAATTATAAAGTAACTTAACTAATCGTAAAAGGTGCTACACGAAAACCTGAAAGCTGAACAAATACGGGGTTTGCGACCGGCAATCAACTCTAATCGATGCTGTAATCCATCACACTGCAGTTGAGCTTTAGATGAGACGAAGGGTGCCGGACCTAAAAGACATATCCGGACACTTCCTAAAGAGCTTAAGAATAAATGTGTTTTGAAGTAATTGATATTGGAAGAAAAAGGCGATTCTTGCTTAAAAAATAATAAAAAAACAACATTCTTAATGCGTTCCGTACGAACAATTCAAGTAGTAGTACTTACGATTATGAAGAGTGAATCTGGCGCAGTCGATCGACCTCTTTTTGTTTTTGCAAAATTTCTTTTGTTTAACTGATGCATTTATAGTTGCAGCAAAAATCATGCATTGTTCTGATCTGAGTGCAACTGGAAAGATATCGATGGATTTGCACCAAAATTATGACAATGGAACATCTTCGAGGGTGAACAATCCTCAAAATCCGTGTTAACGTTACAAAAAGCCACTTTTTTACTATTTCGTTTAAGATTAATGAAACAACCGACATTTTTTTGAAAGTTGAAAACAAATGAAATTGAAAAGAACGAAAGGAATGAAGAGAGAAAGGGGCTAAGTAATTAAAGTAATTAAGAGATTAATAGGAAATTAGGTAAAATATGATAAGAATGACGAGAAAGCCAAAACATAAACGAAAGTTTAATTAAACTTCATAAGAACGTAAAAAGAATAAAGAGACAATTTGATGCAGAAAATAATATTGAAGTGATGCAGAACAAAAATGAAGGAACATTTATGTCCAAATATAATTTTGATCATAAAAATGTCTACCATTAAATTTGTCAATCAGAATCGGAATCATCTCAGTGGATTATTACAAAAAGGAAAAATTAACTTCATTGGATCAAAACATGAAAAAGAAATACACAGTCACAGGAAAATTAAAAAGTGAAATAAACGATAAGATTATTCCACTTTAGGTAACTTATCTCACCTAAAATAGAACGCGTTCTGTTTGAAAGCTTACAGATGCAACCGAAAAATTTCGGTTCGGAAAGTGTACAGCTTGATGAAATGATCTTCAATCACTGTAACTGTAAAAACTGCTCATTTAAAATTTATAAAATCAATTGTGACACGTTTTATGCGGAGCATTTTTAAAATAAAATCTGCAGCTTAATCGCACAACACCACCAAATTACGGTATTAAGTTGGATTTCTCAAGAAAAATTCATAGGTAGATAAATAAATGAAATCAAATTGAAGACATTTACCACATCTATCTAGGGATAAATCGATTTGACGAGACCTTTAATGATGTCTTCACCTAAGTAAACAATGGTGTCCGTTTTTTGGTGCGATTTTAGAGTCAATTCCCTGTTTGCAGTAAGTATTAGTTCTTCATGGTTAGATTAGTATCAGTTCGTCGTTCGATAGTTAGTTAATTCGAGACTTTCTAGTTGACAGGAGTTAGTTTATCGTTATTATAGTAGATAAATTGAGCAGTTGGTTAGATAGAAACAATTTGTAACGGTAATTTAAAAGTAGAACATAATTCAGAAAAGTAAGAAGTCCACATTTGATCGATGGTTTAGTTTTCGTATTTGATCGCATTATTTGTATGTAATTAAGATGGTCCAGTAACTGGTATGGTTTGGGGGTGGTCTAGGAGGAAGAGCTTTATAAAATAACTATATCTACTTGGAGACCACACCAATGGATGATGTTAAAATTTCTAACAAATAAGTCGTTCACCGGGGGGTCTGGGGAGTATGGAATACCCTCCAGCATCGCAAAGTGGTAATGCAAAACTAAATCATGTAAGAATTAAAGATCAATTTGGTTCAATATTTCAGATACACCAGGCCGTAAGGTCCTTATTATTATAATAAATAAATTATCTTGTTTCATGACTTGGCTCCGTCGAGAGCAATCGAGTGCGGGCAGATGTATTGGGATTGAGTACCCAATCCAACTTAAAATTAAAAGAAAGAATGCTATATAATCCAAAATAAATCAAGTTTTAAAAAACAGTAATTCGGTGGAAGCATAGAAGAGTTTCGTATCAATCCAGATTGGAAATGGTGTGAACGGTATCGATAGTGGCATGTCAATTAGTCAAAATAAGCGACATTAGTTTTTGGGCGAGCGATTGTTGAAATTCGTGCAAATTGCAATATTAAAAGTTTGAAGGAGTTGGGTGAATGATGATAAAGCTTTTATATAATTGTAAGAGCGTCCTCGAAAAGTTCACGAGAGTACTTGAAACCTTAGTATTGTTTGAGAACATTTTGACATCGTTGGTAGTCTGGAGACACCTTAACATGTATCTAGATGTGCACACGTACCCTCTCGGCAAATAGCGAAATTGCGCATTAACACGAGATTACTAAATTAAACAAACCGCTGCAGGCTGAATCTTCTGATAAGTACTACTATTATAGTTGTGCAAGTATGTGTTGTAAAACTGAGTGTTAATTTTATGGTTCATCACGACTAAATAATTACGCGAATATGTGCACAATCAAAATAAGCAAAAGTCAACAACAAAAGTCAAAAATTGTAAAGTAATAAAATTTTATTAATCAATAAAAAATGATTAAGTTGAAACTATTTTAAGTATCGGTAATAAAAAAAAGAGAAAAGTTTTTAGGTTGAGTCAAGTGTATGGTAATTATGTATCCAAAGGGGAAAGATGAAGTAGTCAAGCTGTAGAAAACCTGCAGTTCGCATCATTATGATTCACCGTTTCAGGAGTCTGGGAATGTAATGTCATCTTCTTCATATAACGGCCGAGCATCTGGCAGATATTATGAAGTAAGGTTATATTTATGAACTTTACATGCGAGAGGTGAATGTTAAACGCATATTCCATTTAGAAAATGAATATCTTATGGGTTAATATTAACACTTCCCTCATCCTAAATTTCTTCATCAAATTCCCTCGATTTTTGCAAAAATGCCACTTGTCGAGGAAAAAATTTAATTTAGATAATTTTGAAAATTTTCGCAAACTTCTCTTGATTAGTAAACCCTCGCGTATAAAATTAACTCGACGCAATGATTATTAATTTACTAATTAGTATTTCACCCCTGTTTTCAAGTTACTTATGTGGTTTTATAAGGTGTTTTGTGGTAAAATGGCAAACTGCTATATTTAATGACTCCATAATTTCTAGGTAATCACCACACGGTACTAATTACTCGCTTAAATTAACCGCACTTAAAAAAATTACGTTTTACTTCTTAAAATTCAAAAATAAAACATCGGAATTTAAGAAACTTTTAATGCATCACTTAAAAAGTTTTTCAGTTAGTACTACTGGTGGTTGGTTGGTCGGTGGTAGTCGGGACGATTTTTAATTTTCGAGTGTTGGAAAAAAGGAATGTGAAAATAAAATTCATTAAACAAATTATAATGGCACACTATTAGAAAATTCGCTAGGTTTTGCAGGAAGTCATAAAAATGATAAACTGTTTTTTCGCGGCTCAAAATAAAAATGCCGAAGTAATTTCAAATCAATAAAAAATAAAAGTAGTATCCTATTCAGTCATTAAATCATTGTAAAGCACTTTCCATTTTGAAACTCGTCTGTTACGAAGCTATTGGAAACCAATCATGTGATTGAAGAGAAGCGAGTTCACTTTAAATCATTTAAATTCAAGAACAATTTGAATTTTTTATTAATACAGGTCCTCGTCGTTGATAGACGAGCTTCACCTCGGTGGTTTCTCTTTCCAGCGTGGAAGTGGAAGGAAATGTGATTTATATCGGATTTGATTTGTGAATATTGAAAAAATTCGGCGGCGTGTTATTGCCTAGCGTTAAATGTACTGTTTAAGTATGTTGTTTGATAATCAGGCATGAAATCAACATGTTTCCAAATCCAAGCACGTCCCAGGCCGAGATGGTAAGAAGCAGCAGGAGAAACGGCGCCGAGACTAGCGACGCCAACATAATCCCGCACTGCTAGCTAAATTGAAAGTCACATCTACATTTACGCGTACGAATTCGCACGCATTGCGTCCGAATTATCATAATACGGTCCAGCCAAGTCCGGGAGATAAAGGCGTTCTTTTGCGCACAAAAATTTCCCCTAACATGTTGCTAAAACAACTATAAATTCGGCAAATAGGTTGATGGAAGTTGAGATATTCTCTGTTATCGCCTAAAATAATTCGCAGTTTTATTTCTACTTCCTGCAAATTTTTACGACACAAAATGCAGAACAAAATAAGATAATACGACGTCAGAGACGAGCGGGCCCCAACCGAATAAAAACTCTAAATATGAGTTATGTTAGCATTATCACATGCTCCATTTAATTCAAAATCTATTCTAATCGTTTTATTTGAGCGGTGTGAAACAACACCCCCGACACGATCCTCGGAAACAGCCAAAAAGTCTTCTTCCAAGATTTCACTTTGTTAATATTAGCTCCAATTACCACGCTGATGCCCAAGTTCCGGGCGATGACCACCTGAGTGCTTCTCATAATCCTATTTGTTAGTTAGTCTCCTGTGCAACTTTGCAGTACTGTGGTCAGCACTTACCAAGGCTTTCCGATGAAAGTTGCTGTTTCGGATTAGCTACATCTCCATTCGAAACAGTTAAGCCAATATACAAGCAACACAGGACTCAAACTTTCAGGACTCACATGCCACTATTTAACTAACATCTGCTAAAATACACAAAGAATATTCGAGCAAATCAAACACAGATTAACTTTTTATCGAAGCTATTTTCGAACGCACTCCTAACCTAAAAAGATTACTGCAGGTACGGCAGCCACTGCCATTTGTTTTTGGAAAAAATATATCCCCAAATACCTAAACTCCAAAGCTGTTACTTTAATTTAGTAGATACAATTTTGGTGTTTAATTCCGTGTGTAATATTTCAGAAAGTTTTAAAAGATTAATTGAAATAAACAATTTAGTTGCAAAACCGCATTTTCTTGCAAACTAAATGTGAAGCGTTAAATTTACATGAAGTATAAGTAGTTGGGTGGTCTTAAGAGTTAAGTTTTTGCCATAAATTGTACAAACAAATGTTAAATGATTTTGTTTAATTACGATAATTTAGGGGATCGTGCGAGTTGATCCAAGTTGGGAAAGTTTGAGAGGAAAAATGTAGCACAAATAAATTATGATTAAAAAGTATCTCGTAAGAACGGTATTGTTTTAAGCCAGGTCGAGGAGGGCTACAAGATTAAGACTCACGCTTCCGTTTCCCCTCAGGAAGAATAAGGATTTGCGAATGGCTGAGACCAAGTCCCAGGCTAAACCAAATCAAAGCCATGAGTTGAATCGTTTTAATTTTCCTTTACATTTCTCTTTATTCCTTTAGTCGGAACAAGAATTAAGTTTGGCTTTTGTAAATTAAAACAGCAGCAGCTCAGAGTAGTGCGGGAAGGCTGCAGTGGTTTTTAGTCTAATTAATTCTGCTTATAAATTCCGATTCTTAGCCTCCCTCGTCTTTCGTCCAGGCAGTGTTATTGCTCGCTCGGCCGGTGTGCGCTTGATAAATTCACTTTTCCGCGCTTAAAAACATTAAAGGAAAGACGATTGAAGTTATGAAAGCTCAGAAATTAAATCTAGTAGCCGAAAGAGTCGAGCACAGATTATAGTAAATACAGTCTGAAAATTAGATTAACGTACAAAATAATTCGCTTTTAATACGTCGTTATAAATTGGCGGGTGTAATTTTCTTAATTGTGAAAATAATTCGCTCCCCGGTGCTTTCACGCCCACCTATTTTTAACGTTTTCGCACTTCTTCGCCTTTACCACCCAAAAAGCAAAGTTACCAATTTCGACTCTTACTCGAAAACAAATTAATCTCTAAGTGGGCTGACATTCTATGATTAAGATAAACGACAGCAGGATGATGTGATTGTCACGCGGAGGTGTATAGGATGTACCATATCAAACTTTTCTCTACCTTACGGGGCAATGGCACGCGTGACGTGTCCTAATCATTCCTCTCTCCTACACCATGTACTTCAAAACGCGGATACTATAATTGATAACCAGCTCACATAAATATTTTGTATATTTACATACTGAATACCGAGTGCCAATAACCTAAGAAATCAATCACGGCCCCCCCCTCATTCTGACCGCACCAATTTCCCTGATGTTACGGCCGTTGATTGAGAAGCACCATTTTTTAAAATTTAATGTTTATGAAATTGGGCAAGTCGCGACGTGCTTTATAATGGAAGACTTTAGAACTTATCGTATATCAAAAAGTTTTTTTATTACCACTACAATAGATCTTATAGCAAAATGTCTAAAACTTAAAAACAAGCAAGAAAACTATAAATTCATATTTAATAAAATGTTCAATAGTTCTGACCACATTTTTTCCTTAAAAAAGTCATCAATCATAGTTACAAAGTAAATAGGAGTAAGTTGTATGTATATGAAAGCCAGAAGAGCAAACAACTGTAACACTATAACAAATAGCTAATGAAAATGTTGGCGAATAGTGGAGGTTGAATGCGACCGTAACAAAAGCTTCAAGTCATTGAGGTCGAGACAAGTCCAGGGCACGGAGAATTGCTGGCGTCTCCGGTGAGAAATGACCGGAGTCCATAGCCAGAAAATACATAGTTTCAGGTAAAGAACGCCAACTTCGTGAATTGCTACCATTACTCTCCATCTCATAATGGTTGAAAAGAATGAGTATGGATGCTAGGGAGACTAAATGAAGAATTATGGATTCGAATCAACCAAGCAAAGAGGATGTTAAGTGGGAGGAAAGTGACTGATTGAAATACTGATAGCCTGTACTTTGCTATTTGTGCGTGTGTCGTTAACACTTTTAATAAATTCGACTAATTTTAGATTAAATTGCTTTCTTTGGAAAAGAAGCAAGAAGTTCTTGCTCGCGCAACGAACAAATGATTGATTCCATAATTCATGCCTCTCTATATTCATATGTAAATGGCGATTTGCTTTCACTTGGTTGAATATATTTATATATACATTAAATTAATGACCTGTTTTTAGCGAAGAAGAACACAAAAGAGTTACTGCAGTTAAGTTATACGCTGTGAAGGATATACCTTGACGAAAGCAGTGGTAGTCAAAAAGAAGTTTGTCGTGCAAGGGTAGGATAATAAAGTAAAGCCACCAATTTGAAAACCCTGCTATAAATTCTGTTAAAGGGGGTGTATATTGAATAATTCATGCAGCTGTGTACGAATCATTACTTGAGTCGTGTTGTTGGTACGGTGAGCATTTTGTCCGCGCGGCCCACTGACTGTTCATCTTTTTACAGCCCCCTACTTGTTTATGTAAGCACACGCGGAAATCTCAGTCATTTGTCTCCGCATACTGACAGTTTTCTTCAAAAATGCTTCCTTTTGTAACCTATAAACCCTTCTTTGAACTTTATACAAAATTAGTGTCCAATACCGGAGATTCTCCTACAAAGAACGTCAATATTTTCGACATCGAGTCCTGTTCCTTGTCCTCGTCCTCGCATTGGATATTCACATTTGTAGACAATTCAACCAACCTTTTATATGTAAAACGAAACTGATATGTTTATAGAGGATTATAAAAGTCCATGACTTGTAAAAATTCTGAGTGACAACCGCCGGAACATGTCGTCGAAAGGAAATGAAAACAGGAACAGAAGTGCGTGCTGTTCTAAAAGGGGATAAAGAATGGAAATAAATGAAGCCTAAAGAGAAAATGATGATGATACGTTAAAATTCAGGAAAAGTTGACAAATAACCTTAAATGTCATTAAGATGTACAGTCCCGATATTTCAATTAAAACATTTTAAGGAAGCGACGAACGAAATTTGGACAAATTAAAAATTTCCAAACTACCTAACCACACTCGTCGAGGATTATACTAAGGAAGTTTTTCACGTTAAAACCACCAGTTAAAACATGATATACGAAGCAGAGTTTTGATCCCACTGCTAATAAAAACTCGCTCGTAATCCAAGCGAGTACATTTTAAAGCGCCCACTTTTCTTAAGCTGATTATGAGTGTAAATTGAGATAAGTCTGCAATATTTATGACACTTACATGGGTAACCTGCATGCTGTACCAACTTTTAGGGGCTGAAAAGTTTCCCAGATTTTTAAGTAATAAAGTACCACCGCAACAAGATTAGCGACATTTTAAAACTGCCTCTAGTATCAACCTGCTCTCTTTTTTCGTATAATCAAGTCTGTTTCTCGTTTTAATAACTTTTTATACAATAAAAGCAATTAAAATTAATTCTCTCAATCGTTTTAAGTGTGTCGTCCTTGATATGAACACTGAACACGTTGATATCTCAAGGAGATTTATTGAAATTAAAACACCAGATTGAATCAACAAAAACACACTTAACACGACTGTTTTGTAAATCTTAATGGATCAAAAGTGTAAGAAAATTGTACAGTGTTGGCTGTCCACGAAGGTTGCAACCATTTTCTTTCAATAAAAACAAATTTATTTTACCGTGTGCACAGAAGACCAATTTTTGACCAAGATTTGTTGTGGTCACCATAATGGGGTGAAAAATTTCTGTTCGTTCAGATGCTCACCATTATTGACTGCTTCGAATTAAATTTGTAAAAAGCAAATTATTATTATTTTTTATAAAAACTTTTTAGGGACGTTTTCTTATAATGTTTCAAATTCGATTATGTTATCGTATTTCCGTGACAAATCCATCTGACGCGCTTTAATAAAATAATAATATCCTTAAACGATTCAGAAAGAATTAATTAGGAAAACAAAACTACGTATTATTGGTCAAGGCTTAAAATTTTGAAATTAAACTGAATTTCAAAGCAATATACGAAATATAAATAAATAAATCATATTAAAAATAAAATACGTTAATTAGAACGCGATAAGCCACAAAAGTGAAATTTTGAAGAAATCTCAATCAGAGACGGTCATTTGCGTAGCGATTAAGCGCACTGCCAGCTAATACAGAAAATCCGGTTCAATTCCGGGCGAAGTAAGAATCTTATACTGACCGTCTCCCCCCGGAAGGCAATGGCAAACCACCGAGGTATAATCTGCCATGTAAGCCTTTGTTAATAGGTCATACGACTAAAAAGAAGGAGTCTTCGTATATGTTGCGATATTTTAGTATTGGATTTGTTATGTTATTGCTCGGTATGATGTGATGTTTCACTCAATTTTTGCAAATACGTGGCTTATTACGTTCTAACTGTTCCCTACTAAAATTGGATTTAAACAATCTTGTAAGGAATTATACATTTCCTACAAAAAAGTCGGGGGGCGAGGTGGTACATACCAAGTGTCAATTTAAAATTGTCGAAAAAAAATGAAAAGCAAGTTTTTCAAATCGATTTCATTTCTACTGTATTTGAATAGGTGCAGCTGGGGGGTATTCCATACCCCCCAGACCCCCCGGTCTGTAAAAGTTTTACCCGATTCGCCCTCTAATAATTTCTGATTATTAAATTAAATAATTCTGATTAAATAAAAAAAAAAAATTAGTTAGAATTTAGAGATCTCCGAGCAGTAATTCATTTGAGTTGTAGTACCAACTAAAACAAAGCACTCTGAAGCATAACTTTCTTCCATGTTTAAGGTTCGATTCTATATCTTTTTTAAAAACGGATTCGTATTGAAAAATCTTACGGACCTGGGGGTCTTTGGGGGGGAATTTGTCGACCAATTAAACAAAGCCCTCTTTCTATCATTTACATTTTTTCTTTAAATGAATCCTGGATTAAGAATCAAAAATTATTATTGAAAACACAAGATTGAGGTTCTTGCAGACGGAGGGGCTGAAAGTGTGGTATCTATAATAATTTTTGAATATTCCTCCAAATTTATTAAAAAAAAAGATTATTGAACAAATACGTGATAAAAAGGCAAAGGATTGTAAGGCCACTTGCACATTTTTATTTATTTGCAACCACAAAGGGTGAAATTTCAGCTTTAATTCTCTGTTTAACCTTCGGGTTGGCACGTGGGGTCTTTTGGGACCCCCGGGTGTTATTTTTGCTCATAACTTTTCAATTTAAAGATATTTCTCTGTGAAATTTTAGAACATCTCTTTTGAATGTTTATCTAATAACGTTGAGCTAACATCATTATAGACGCGAAAAAAAAATTTCCAAAGTTAAAACACCTTCGGATTGGCACTTGGGGTCTTTTATTTATTCTTAGCGGTCTGTAAAATGGCTTATTTGTGGCCTAATTAATTTATTTTGTTTTAAAAAGTATTTAATACATATACGGACTAAAAAAAAACCTTAGTAGATTAGAAAATATATATGTAACAACAAACCAAAATTATAAATAATTAGCATCGCATATTATCATATTTGGAAACTAACTGACAAATATTATGGAATATATCAATCAGAGTTGTGAAAGATTTGGTAAACAAATGGACCAAAAAAGGATGTAACGTGGTTGCAGTCATTTCCAGGGACGTCCTCATGGGGGGGGGAGCTTCCTCCCCTAATGTTGCAGAAAGTTGGCAAAAAGTTGACAAAAACACCCAAAAGTTGGTCAATTTGACATTTTTTTATGTTCAAATTTACAAAACGCTGCAAAACTTACAAAAAGTTGGCAATTTTGAATTAATTCAGTTGGCAAATTTCTCTCCCCCCGAAAAAAGTTGGTTGGACACGTCTCTGGTCTTTTCTTTTCTAATATTCTGCTAGTTCAAGATTTGTTCTTGGGAGTCTTAAAAGACCCCAAGTGCCAATCCGAAGGTGTTTTAACTTTGGAAATTTTTTTTCGCGTCTATAATGACGTTAGCTCTACGTTATTAGATTATTTATATTAGATAAACATTCAAAAGAGATGTTCTAAAATTTCACAGAGAAATATCTTTAAATTGAAAAGTTATGAGTCAAAACAACATTTGTTTTGTACCAATGTAGGTACATTGAAAAAAACAAGATGGAAATTCCAAAAGAAATGCTACCACATCTCGCTAGAGAAAAATTGTCATTTATCTTTGGTTTGGCTGGTACCCTAGGGTACATCGTCTAATCTCAACTAAATCTTACCCAAACATTAGGTAATAAATGAAAAAAATGTCAACTGTACCCAAGAACTATTGATAGAAAAGTTAAAACGGCATGCGATAACTTATCACACTCCATTGCTACAAAACTTGCTTCATTTGTGAAGAAAATTTGAAGTTTAAAAATTTGATTTTCCTAAAATAAATTTTTATATACATTGGTAGTTAATAAAGTCTTTAATTAAATTCATGTTTATAATATATTAAAATCCAATAATACAACATTTATGTAGTATTTGCATTATAATATACCGTAGAATTCCTGGGGTCTTGAAAGACTCCGTGTAACCTTTTTAACGTGCCCACCAGAAGGTTAAAAAAGTTATCCATATTATCTGAAATATAATAAGAAATAAATTTGTAGCTGCAAATAAATCTTTTTTTACCATAGAAATATTGAAACTTGAATAAATTTTTTTTAAATTTTCTCTTCAGCCAGGTACTTTCTAAAATAATTTTATCGAGTAGTACTCAAAATTTGTTTAAATTAAAATTACTAAAGAGAGTTTTTAACATGGAATGGAATAGCTTTGAGGTGTTTTAGTTTGGATAATCCTACAAATCCGATGAATCACTGCTCGGGTTCCATTGAATCCTCAATTTGTTGTTGATAACCATATAACCTGATAAGCAGCTAAAATCTTAGGTCTTAGAACTTAGATAAATGTATTGTTCATAGGTGCCGGGGGGGGGGGCATGGTTGACCCAGTAGCGTCAATATAATATTGTCAAAAGAAAAAGTTATGTTGAACATCTTTCACTGGAGGGTATTCCATACCCCCCAGACCTCCGGTCTGTAAAAGTTCCACCCGTGTGTTTTCTACACCTATAATAATATCCAATCCACTTCGTGTAAGACTAACTAAATCAATTTTCTTCCATCTTTATGGTCTGTTCTTTACTTTTTTTTAAATAATGTCCATCAGAGTAAGAATTACAAATAATTATTAAAAAAAACCTGCGTAGTTGGAAACTTTGTAGACCGGGGGGTCTGGGGGGTATGGAATACCCCCCAGCAATGTAGTAAAGTTGGAAATAATTTGAACAAATTCGTTCGTAATTTTCTCTTTACACATTTTTTATTGTAACTTTGTATTCAAAACATCCCCCCCCCCCCCCCCCGCATGAACTACAATTTATAATTTATATAAGATCTCGGATTCTAGTTCACCGGTTTGCAAAACTTTTTTTAAATTAATATTAATATTTTTTAAGGTAGCTATTTTAATTAATTAATTAGAGGACTTAATTAACACCCGCAATAAAAGTGTTTTTAAATTCAAAAAAGTTTGTGATGACTTAACGCGGGTATCGGTGCTACTCCAATTTTGCGGTATTCGAGAAATTTCAATCAGCACAAATTATTAATGGGAAAATGATTATCCCTACAAAATCAATATAATTAATGGCAGGAACACCTAGTTAGTCAAAGCACATCCTTGTAAATTAAATGTTTAGTTGGAATAAGAAGGAAGTTTGTGCACTATACGAAGACGCCAACTCGACGAATAGTTTCTGATAATACCTACTGGTCAGCTAAGTTTGCAGAACGTAATTAAATTGTGCAGTTAGATTTTGGGATTTGTAAGGGTTGTTTGAATTGGGTAGAATCTATGCATGCATATTAATTCGTAGTTCAATAAGGGCAATAAGGTATTCAACTTGTAATTCTAATGTTAACAAAGTTAACCTAAGCTTAATCTTCTCGTTTTATCTGATAAAAAGTTAATCAATAAAATTACAACGCCGGCGATAATTCTATCTTGTATTTTGAAGCTGTAAATAACGAACCAATATTGGAAGTTTCTTAGTAAACCTGAAGATGTAGGATACTAAAAGTAATAAAATGTTTAGCATAGTTGCTTACAATTGCCAGAGGCTCTACTTATAAGATGCCGAGTTGGGCGAGTTTCAACAACCAAACTACACAACAGCGAAATGCCTTCAGTGTGCAAGCCCCGGCTAGCTGGCAGCTTTGAAAGTTTATGTGGTTGACCCTCCAACTTAGGGTTTTGGATACATGCAAAACTCCTTTCATCGTACCCCCATATCACTTATATGCAAACCCCCGTCCCTTTAAACCGTCTGACCTACACTATAAACAACTAACATCTTGATATTTACACAAAAAAGAAATTCGTACATTTTTTGACCGATTCTTTATTACTATCAAATATCAATAAAAACCTTTCCGATTGTTCGACTTTTTATTCGTCACAAACATAATTTAACCAAACTCAAAACTACGTCCACTTTATTGACCACTTTCAGTTTAACTTTTTTTTCAAAACAAAATTACTTTCTATAAATTTGCAGGGGAATCCCTGAAAGTTCCGAGTAGGTACAAATCTCTCTAATCTACGTTTGGAAAAAAACTAACCGACCCTCGAAAGTTTGTAAGAGCAAAAATTATAAATCTCATCATAAAATCCTTGAGCGAGTACAGCATATAATCGTTTTGCTAAGAAATTAAACGCTCGAGGAATTTAGGGCCAGTTGTGTCTAATTTCCTTATACGCCGGACCTCGGTTACTCAAGCAAATTCTTGAAGGTGCTTCCCTTTCCGTGTGGATTACACCCTTTCGCCAAGATGCAGATTAATGTGCGCTCAACCGACTAAGAAATGGCTGTATGGCTGCGTATCATAATACCGAGGCTCCCCTAAACTATGTCCACTGCCCATTACTTCTAAATACAAGCATCAAGTTTGTAATAAGCGGAAAATAAGTTTATTGGATATTTTAGCAAGTTGAAATAGCAGAATTAATTTTATGAAAACTACTACCACTACCTAAGCCCCAAGTCCTAACATAAGTTGGGAGGGAAAACGCGTTGCCCCACGAATACAAATATCCAAAAGCAAGGATAATACATTACAATTTCCAACAATCCGAAGATGTTTGAATTTAATAGCAACATACATCATGAGCGCGGAGTTCACGTAACAAACTATAAGTTGTGAGGAGTTAAGGGGGTGGATACGAAGTGGAATGGATGTTGTGGCGACCGCAGACCTCTCGGGACGGTCTACAGACTTACAACACGGCCCAAGAATTTCTCCTGTAGCTATATTAACGTCTTCGCTATAAACTTTCTATTCCTTTATAATGCAGTGCCGTAGTCATTTAATTTGATTTTGTTCTAACCTCAAAATAGTTTATGTTCTCCCAAAGTTTTCGACTGATATTTTATAAGCATAAACTAAAACGGTCAGGAAATAGCTACCGTGTAAGGAAGCAAACGTGCTCAACTTATATAGTTTGAAAATACATAAAGATGAAACAAAGCGATATGTGAAACGGAGTCCGCACGTTATCATTCCATTTGTCGCGTTTCCTCCGGGAAGAAGCTTCAGAGGTTTCCGGAGGGTTTCTTGTGAGTGTTTGTAAGTACGGGTTTGTATAATGGTTTTGTTCATCATTTGGATTGGCTACTGTTATGTTATTATCTAACACGAAGGACATGCATATTTACACTTAATGCTGTCGTCGCGAGGGTTTATAATCAAATTACTAAACAAAATTTAATTTATGAAATTAGAAAGTAAAGTTTGTACAAAGCGAATTACATCCCTTAAATTATAAACACAATTATGATATTGCAATATTTTCTTACCCAACTAACAATAAAGAATTAATCATTTTCGCATGGATACAGAAGTGTATCCTTATTGCTCATCGATTTCTATTTAGCATCTATTAAAACTTGCCTTCCAAATTCATCCTTCTTTTTTTGAATTAATTATACATTAAGTCCCTATTTGCATCCAATCTTAGAAAACATAAAAGATACACTCCTAAGAGGTTAAAATCATAAGTTGCATTTTATTATCCTTTGTTCAAAATTTTAATGACTTTTCAAGTCCCTTAAATATCGAAATTTTTTCTCTTCAAAAAAATTTACTTTTACCTGAAAGAGAGAAGCAACTCGAAGAAGTTTTTACGATAAAAACCCAAAAAACAAAAAAAAAGATCGATGAAGTGCAAAAATTTCCATGGATGATGCCGTCTTGTTTATGAAAACTTATATAGGATTTTTAAGTGGTTTGGGTGGCTCGCATTTGCCAAGTCGAGCTATGAAACATAAGGACACTAGCTGGATTTCAACCAAACATATAGCAGTTTGTCAGAACTAATGTTTGTTAGGCCGTCGCCTGTATCGGCCGTCTGGAACGGTCGATCTTCTTCTGCATAACATCGCGGATGCATACTATTGAAATTTATTTTATTATTTTCCAGATCTCAATTGCTTTGATGCATCAGCTCCACTAATTTTACAAGAACGCCTATTTTACTATACACCCGCGACATTTTATTGGCATAACATTAAAGCTCATCTCTGAGTTATTCAGACTAGACTGGAAGTTCTTACATCAATCGAGTAGAATTAATGGAAATTTATTAGCCAGTTTAAGAAATGATTGGACGCTAACGACGCGGAAAATTCTAAATAAATATCACCTGGCCAAAAAAGTGTTCATTTTATTTAATGAAATTTTTGTCCAGTTATGTTCAAACTACCCCCCCCCGTGATTTAAAATTATTGTGCAAATAATACAGTTGTAAACTAATACAATTTTTTTTTGTTACTACCCATGTAACAGAAAAAGTTGACAAATTTGAAAGTTACAATTTTGAAATTTCCTGACATTGGTATTCCCGAGGGACGGTCCACATCCTAAGAGCTTATAAGGTGGGTGGTAATTCGTCAATTTTTGTTTCATTAAACAAAGTTGTAAACTTAATGACTTATGGGTTTGGTCTTAAGCGTAAATTCAAAATAATACAATTGAGTCGGATAATTAAATGAGAGTGACTAACAACAAAGTAAATTATGCGTAGAATCTCATTCAGCTACATCGTTTACGAGGACTTTATGTTCTTTTTTGCGAGCACAAATAATTTACCTAAGGCAGTCGTGCGTTAAAATGTGCTATGATCCTGGATGTGGTGCAAATGTAACGCATGGACTAACTGGACGGTGATATAGTGCGTCACAAACGTTGCCAACTTGCAAGGTTGGAAGGCCTTACTGCCCTTGTTGGTGGTTTTTTTTTATTTATTACGAATTTTTGATTAAAATGTAACGCGATGCGTTCGTTAAGATGATTACGCTTATGACCATCAGAAGTGTAATGAGAATTTTGGATGGTCACTCGGGGAGTTGGATGTAATAAATGACACGCAATTAAAGTGCGCTTACTTATGGGGAAAATAGCACAGAGGGATTAATCAAGAAGTTCTCGAGATTAATTTAAATAAATTAGTGAGCTGTCTTAAAATAACTAACCTGCATCAGAACGTCCAACAGGTTCCGCATATATGACGGCTGTGTCGCTCCTTTGAAGATATTCTTGAAGTTTATCATCGTCGTCGGATTGCTCTCCAACAGCTGCTCTCGCGGAAACAATATCGTTTGTAACGTCTTCGGCTGTTCCTCCCGTTTTTACAATTCGTTGCAAACTATGTAAAGTTAGACCATTATTGGTAAGCACTTCTTCAGGGACGGTTGCTTGTTTATGGTGAACTCCATTCATTCTTGTATGAACTTCTTTTGCAGGAACTTCGGATAATTCGCTGGAGCTTTGATCTGGACTCATGGAAGACGACACGCTCGTGCTGATTTGCGTCAGTGTTGTTGACGTAGAAAACTGGTCCGCTTTTTCCGTAGAAAGAACATCGACATCGACTGAAACAATTAAAAAAGTGAGCAAAATTAATTAAATAGCAATAATTATTAGTATAAGAATTTAAATTTAAAATTCGAATTTTTTAAAAGTAAATTTGCATTTTTCATTTTATCTTGTTGGGCGTTTTACAAGAAATACTGAAAGAATCTTTTTCATGTTCGAAAATTGATTAAAAGTTTGAGACTTGGGCTTATTTAAGAGCATAAATTCTATGCATACTTCGGTATTGAATTAAAGTGTTGTAATCAAACTCGGGTGTATTTTCATCCGACTCAGAAATTTATGAGTGTTGTTCTTCCTTTACGAAAAATACAACATAGAAAAACGCAATTGACACCGTGTTTACAGGTTTACGTAAAAATACGAGCATTTTTGTTTATTTTACAATTTTCTTCCAATAAAGTGAACTACATTTTCGATAAAATATTGAAGTAAATCGGAAGTTGTCAACAAAATTTGATGGTATATAGGTGTAGGTGCGGTTATGGGATGATCGTGGAAGGGCGGTGAATTATGGTTATGGGTTTAGGGATATCGGTTTGGTACGCACTCGGAAAAGTGACGCAATATAGTTTTATTGGGGAGTTTTCCCACTAAAGTGGGTGCAAACGCCACGCACCGGGACGCTTTTACAATCGCAGATATTTCATATTTATGCCTTCTACTGATTCACTATCTGCTGTCAAATTCGAAATAGATATTACTTATTTCGTCTAGAGTAGTTAAATCGAGATTTCAAATTCAAATAAATATTTTTTATCGTCCTTAAATCTTTTAAACGCTTTCCAAAATTTTTCACCATTTAATTTTATAAGAAGAGAGTATGTTATGTATGTTTGTGTTATCTTAGATTCGATCGTATCAATCCATAATGGAAACATCCTCGGACGCTTTTCAATATGAGCATGCCGATGCATAATCAAACAGGATTCGGTGCATTCGGACAAAAGCTTTTCCGTATTAATATACGACCGGTTGTTATGCTATCACGCAAACCTTATGGAGATGATACACAAAATTTATACTACGAATTTAATGTATTTCAATTTTTTGCTCCAATATAATGCTACATGTAGATAAATCACTCTCTATTAAGAATTCATTCCCTAATTGTTATCTTTTCTTTGGTTAGACCCATAATAGGGGAAATACGGCAAGAAAGTAGCGAGTGGTCAGATATAAAATTGATGTGTGTTTGGGTAAGATAGTTCTGATTGATGATGCTCCTATCTCGCTCGTGTCCGGCACATAATGACCGGCATATTGAGATTTCCTTCCTGAACGGTTGGTCCATGATGGCCTAATGGCAATTCATGATGAATTCATTGATCCGTGTCACCTTTCTGAAAGATACTTCATAATTTTGACAGTAAACACGAATAACAGGGTTGTAACTTTTTCATCTTATAAAAACCAACATCTTAACTAATTTTTTCGCTTTAAGAGCAACACAAAAAATCTAGATTCAGGATACCGTGATATGCAGTTTGACACCACGTCCCTTTGAAACAGGCGATGGGTTACTGATCCGTAAACGCACCACCATATCCTCACACGCTGGCTGACATATCCATCGCAAACTTATAATTCGCATCGCCAATTTCATAATTAAAAATCGATGCTTTCGTCACCAAAAAAGTCCACCTTCCTCACTTTAGATAATTTCATAAGAAAAATCGTCTTTGCTGGAAAATTTACTAATGGCTCTACAAATACATTTCGATTTTCCATTGAAACTTTTAGTTGTTTTAAATAATACATTGATTTGCTCTCATAAATCTATTAATAAAAAGCTCAGTTGTTCAGCCTTCAACCTAGCTCAGGAAGATGCAAGATTCATAGAAACTGCTTATAACTTTATCGAATCGTAAACCGTACAATTCTTACGTTTCACGTCCTGCAAAATAAATGTACAAACAAAATGATCCCACGCTGACGTCAGGTCACTAGTACAGTTCGATTTCTAAATCAGTAAAATTTCATATAATTTAACTAAAAATATCAAAATTTAAAGAAAATCTTGAAAAATGTAAAACTAGATTGCACAGGTTGTGCGGCCTGAAGGCCGCACTAGAGCTATTATTAGATTGATAAGCTTGATAAGATAATTCCATCATGAGCTGAGTGGTACAGACAGATCTAGAAGTACTTTTTTTTTGTATTTATATCTTTAAATTTTGAATTCCCAGCTCACGATTTACATTTTCTTAGTTGAATGCCAACTAAACATTTATAGTTGTTTTGTGATACATTTTAGTATGGGTAGAAAAATTTGTACTTATAAAATGGACGATGATGGAAAACTGGATGATTAGCATCTTTTTCGAAAAAGAAAGGATATGGTCATACTCATACCCTACTATGTTGAGCAGTGTAGGTCGGTAGAGAGATCTTATGAACTCTAGTCCATTGAGTTTTCAAGTTATACCAACAGTGATCTTTTATCGTATCTTTTTTCATTATCTGCAAGTGGTTTACTTCTGGCCCGACATAGCCAGAATCAGTAATATTCCGCCTGCCAAAATCCTACAGCTGGAGTGGCTTGAAGAGTGACAGGATTGAGTGATGCTGAAAACCGGGGGTAGTACAATAAATCCAAAAATCCAGAATGGTTTACAGTTCCAATAGAAATCCTGTGAAACATTACTCTTAAAAGCAGACAAGTAACTGGGTTGGGTGGCTGAATATAAAGGTTGGTCACCTATAACAACAATGAAGGCAACTTAGACAATTGCAGCTTATGGCTTGGCTTGGTAATTATTAATAAAATTAATACACAAAACTTTGTTTACTGTGTTCAGTAATATTTGTCAGTGCTAAAACAAATGAACTAAAATGCATTAGTAACCAGAACTAATTCTGTTTGGTAGAGTTACTACTACTTCGCAAGAAGAGAAAATTATTTTTCTGAGTGTGCAATCGAAAACACTTTTA
Organism: Rhagonycha fulva; assembly: GCA_905340355.1. Lineage (NCBI taxonomy): Eukaryota > Metazoa > Arthropoda > Insecta > Coleoptera > Cantharidae > Rhagonycha > Rhagonycha fulva. The sequence continues at coordinate 48,184,094 of HG996556.1, forward strand.
ATTTAATAAAGGAAATGCTTTCTGAAATTAATTCGATAATCTGGTAGCCGGCATCTATCAGAAATGACGTGCTCTTGTAATTGTTGAACATATTGGTAACACAGTGTGTGTCAGTTGTCAACTTACATTGATATGCTTCGAACAAACCTCCCCCGATAAGTGGATTAATAAAATAGCGTCATACATTTTCGGAAAGTTATGAAAAAAAATTTGATCAGACACGAAAGCAAAGCAAAAAAAATTTGCTATTATTAGTGAGAAATAATTTTCAAGATGTTTGAAACGTAACAAATTGCAATTGCAGTTTCTGCAAGGAAGATAAACAGAGCTATTGTTCAGTTGTCCACTGACCAGAAGTAGAAGGATGAAATATATCCTAGGGCGAGCAGTAAAGCAGAAAGACCGTTTCAGAGCCAGGTAATTACTTTCGAGACAATACAATCAATTAATTACTTGTGACGCGCACCGCAGGTCGTCGGGACGCGTGCTGATACCGACGCGACGGTGCAAACAACCCCAACTGCGAGTGATATTTTGATCAAATCATAACTTATTTACATTTTTTTAAAACTTACGTTATCAATCTTGTTGATTACCAATTTAACTACCTTGAATTTAATTATAAATCCTGAAAAGTACTAAAAACTCACGTTAAACCTATTAAAACTTTATAATTTTTAAGTGCTTTGTTTATAACGAGATTTGAGTACCGATGCTCGAATTACCAATTTAAAGTTTAATAGTAGGACCGTTAACAACCACAATGAATAACACAAATTACTTGAGGAAGAATGAGACGACCCGTATGTATAGCAATTGAGGCAATCAGTGAAGGTAGAAAGGACAATGAAGACGCCAAAACGACAGCTGCAGGTATGTGAACTAATCAGAATCAATTTAAGTTCTATTAGCTCCTGTGCCCGTATGCTGGATGATAGGGGCACCTCGATAGCATCGTTTTTACGTATAAAGATCGTATGACAAATGTCACCTTATAAAGTTCGCGTGTTACGAAAATTTTAAAATGCTCTCAAAATCCACTTTCGGGGTAGATCCGCACCACCGATAAACAAACTCAATTTTCTAACTAAACTTAACGGACCGGCATTTCCGTTCCAAATGTGGGTTATAAACTAAAGGTCAAAACATTAATTGTACAAATTGAAGGTAAACAAGACAGAACACTTAAAAAATTTATGTGTTACGGCTACTCTCGCCCGATAAATCACAAAAAATTGATCCAAAAACTCTTTCAATATTTGATTCTGGCATACGACGGTCACTATAAATCACAATTAAATAAACTAGGGGTGGCGAAAAGAAACTGGTTTATTTTATGGATTTGCAATGGATGAGTGGATACGCATGCCATGTCACCAACAGTACGGGGTTATCATGAATGGTACTTTTAATATCAACTTCTACACCAGTCACCTAACACAAACAATAAGAAATGATAAATAGACGTGAATAGCAAGTAACAAAAAGTAGACCACGGTGTGTAAACTTCATTTGCATAAAAAAAAGTGGCAAAAATAATGTTAAATGTTTCTCACCCCTTCTGAACAAATTTCATTTGTTGGTTTAATGTTTTTCTAAAAGTTTAATTATGCATTGCAGTAGGACCTTTTTTATTTTTGAGATATACTTGAATCGAACCGAAGTTTTTAAACTTCTAATTTAACGATGGATCATTTGTGAAATTGTCTAAACAAAATTGAAGATCTACGGTTTGACGTGGAATACAAACCACGGCACAAGTAATTTGTGGTGGTAGGTAAACAAATTAGTAAATAATTAAATTTGAAAAACTGATGAGAAAAATGTATACAAACTCTTACGATTTACACCTACAAATTTTTAAATGAATAAGATGGATTTCCACCAGAAGTTGTGATTTTTTTAAACTACTATGTAAAATTTTATTTAAACTACTGAAACTTGTAGGAGAAAATTGAATTTACTGACATAAAATGAGTAAAAAATCTGAAAAATCTGTGTAATATATGAGGTTGGACGAAATATCTCATAGAATTTGAAAGCAGAGTAAACCGGAAGCGGTAGTATTTTTAACAATAGTTTGGTAAGTGAAGCAAAAACATTTTTTGTGTCAATCTTTAGCTTGTAATTTTTACTATAGCAACTTCAAGTTTTTTTTTATCACAGAAAACAAATTTAATCACGAAGATATTTCATAACAATCAAAACAAGATATTTGTAGGTATTTTATATTTCCAGCTTGCAAACAAATCTTTCAATGCAATATTTTATGGTAATAAGAACGAACCCCTGAATGATTCGACTAGAAAAATGTTAATATGACAGTAACTCTTAAATTAATGTTATATCGTGAGCATAGCATTTCGCACCAAAATTAGATTAACAAAATGGATTTCAAACAGTTGGGAGAGTTTTTACAAATAAATTGATAAATCCATAAATTTTCCTCGGCTTCTTGAATTTAGACAAAACTCCCTGTCTGCATGACTTGTCACACACATCCACCCTACCTCTTGCTGAATGCTGTGCTTATCGAATCACGTGCATTGAAATACTTCTTAATTGTTCACCTATTATTCTTCATCGTGCGAGATTAACGCCAACCACCAAGCAAGCACTCATTTTTCCAAAAATGGAACCTCTTTTTGGAAGACTTCCCCCGGGGTTTCAGAAGTGGTTTTTAATAGGTATCGTTGGATTAATTTAGTAATTTTTTTAAACAATTAAATGATGACCGTTTTAACGTTTTCCTAAAGCATCCTCAGAGAACAAAATAATGCTAACTAAATCTAATTATAAAAATAAATTGCACGCTGATTCTTTTATCACAAAAGCCAACGTGGGGTGACCCCACGAAGTATCTGTGGGAATCAGAACGCAAATATAAATGAAGCATTGTGCAGGGATTTTAAGGCACGTGTCGATGGAATTAGGCTGAATCGCCACGTGTTCCAAGGTACGCGATTAGTGACGATTTCAGTGACATCAATCAACGGTAAAATACAGATAAGCGAACTACACTACGATTTTCTCCACTCATTTCACCGCACGTAATTTTGCTAGAAAACCAGGGGCTATTGATAAAGGCGGACGTGCGTTGATGCACCCTTCCGAAAGAAAAATAATTTTAAATCTACTAAAAGGACACAACAAGAGCAGTTTGAAAATTGAAATCAACTGCTATACAAATTTATTTCGATAATGATATGCCAGTAAACAAGTTTCAATCAAAAGTTTGCGACTTTCTGCATTTTTTGTTGTAAATTCAACTTTATAAAACAAAATTAGTTCATAAAACAGTCCAAGTTTGTAGTTTCCTACCCAACATCAAAAGAAAAACTTTACAAAGTTTTTGCCAGCTAAACAATCATATCGAACCCTAAACCACGTATAAAGAAATAACTTGAACTCTTTTTGTTGACTTACGTTCACAAAAAGCAAGTAAAAATTTCCAAAATTTTTGGATCGTTTTCTCCACCTAGCGATGTGAAGAGCGAGGTTATTAAGGTAGGGGAGTTGGTGCACCCCTGCAGAACAAATCGCCCTACAACTGTAGAGCATATCACGATTCACAGCGCAAGATTAATCTGAACGTTTGATTACTCATCCAAATTTATCTAACATTAGAATTTATATCAAATAAATATCCAAACATAAAAAATGTAATTATAGCATCCGTGAGTTCAAAAATAGAATCCAACAATATGCTTAACTACCAAAAAATTAAACAACACTTTAAGTGCGTTAACTTATTTTTTGACAACACGAAAATGTAGTGTGTGTATACGTTTCGGGGCAATTAATTGAGCTATTTAGATACTACACGATAGTGGAATAGTAGTAATAAAAAAAAGTGAGTAATTGTAGTGACGAATGGATGGTATACGAACAGGAAATGGAACTTGCTTTCCACCTCATTGGACAGGCTGTGACGACGTGTGACCGCGGATCATTGATCAGGTCGTAAGTCGGACATAACCTCGCCTCCCCCGAGCTGTTGGACAGGAAGCTTGTCTAAACAATGCTCTTGCAAGACCGCCTCCAGGAAGGTGAACAGATAAACTATGTTAAACAAAGCAGAAGGCGTCCCCTATAAGCCAAACGACGTCGTTTCGATCCATTTTACAAACAAATCCTCTCTCAACAAACTCAATAATATTGGATAAAATGACACGAAAATAAATTTGAGCAAGTCGAGAAATCTTCCTTTCATAAGTTGGTAACGTCACTGTAATGAACGTAATCCGGTGAGTTATGCCCGGTAAAGTAACAATAGACTAGCTCAAGGCGCCACATAAGTGTGAATCAAAAGTTATCCAAGTTACCTCGAGCAGCGACCACAATATCCCTATTATATTAAATCAACGACTGGTCAGCGTGCTCTGAAAGCTTCTGAAAACAACATTGAACCAAAGTTGGCCGGATATGCCGGTGCTGTGTCATTATCACCTCGAACGAACAAAGGAGATGAAGAATGGCTGCAGAGAAAGAACTGCATTAGCGCGCCACTTGCAATATAGAAGACACCGAGGAAATTCTACTTCCTAGCTAGGAAATGGGGTTACAGTTTGATGTTTCAAAAATATGGTTTCGTTCCATTACATTAAATTATACCTTTTCACGAGGAAACAATACATTTCTTTTATGTCAAAACAGCTTTTTTGATGGGCTTAAAACAAACAAGCGATTTTTGAGAAAAAAGAGCGCAATAAAGTGTTACTTAAAAAAGTTTGACTTAATGGGTCGTGTCTTCCTTACAAAAAGAGCTCACGGTTATTGTGGCCATTAACAAAATTTTTAAATAAAGAAGTTAAGCGATCGTAAAATTTTTTTTCAAATTCCTTCGCCTAAAAAACTATCGGTTGGTTTTATTTTTAATAAAACTACAATTTTGATGACAACAAAGTGAAACAGGTGCACATTTCAATATAACAAATACTTAGGTCGTCTTATTAATTTTCTTGGCACATTTCACGACGACGCCGTTATATCTCTTTTTTTTTCATTATGTAATGTTGTGTGTAAACTTTGTTGGTGGTTTAATTTTTATGAAACAATAAATTAGCCACATAGTAGTATAATATGGAGAGTCGTTTATTTTGATAATGCAATAAAATATTAGAGGGCCAGAAAGGAATTAAACATATAGAAGACGTTTGCAAGTAAATGCTACTCATCATTAGAAACGATAAAGATAAGTTGGGGAAGTCGGAGAGAAACTGATGAAACAACCCTTTATCCCTAACATCAGATCCGGTTGTGGGAACTTGTCGAAGTAATACAAACAGAGTTGACTTAGGAAAAGGGGACATCCGTTAGCAGACCACACAGATCACAACCCACTTGCGGTCAGAAGAGCAAGACATGTTTAAGATAAATAACGATATCTATCCTTCCACCCCGTCCCAAGACACACTAATGACCCAAACAACTACCAACTACTAGGAAATGTGCCTAGATACGTGACGCGAGATCCAACGATGAAAACGACCAAGATAAGGCTGTTGATAATAAAAATCATAATTTTATGGGAAGACATAAAGACCATCTTCGACGAAATGTCCGTTTTGATTAGTAACGTCGCTCGCAAAATTTGTAATGAAAAAATTAAAGAACGTATCGAGCGTGGACGATAAATCGTAGAAAACTGCCACATCGGCATTTTTATGACGTTTCGATTGAATAACAAAAGTTAGGTTAGATTTTGGACGCAACAAATTGGTATAACCGTCGACTAAGTACTTCTGTCGACGTGCTTATTACACCGCGCCGGCAGGGGCTATGAGATTTTCATCAAGTATGCAAATGAAGGAGAAAATTACTTTTCCTATATAATCGTCATTATTTCCACATTGATATCAAGCCCGCGTGTGATCACATATTGCTGTTTTTCTCGCCGCCTGCACAAGCCATCATGATACACGGTATTATACAAAGTACACTGGATGTTAACGTTATTGCTATAAAGAATTTATTCCCAAAAATTTCAATTTAAATTTTTTTTTTTTTTTTTTTACGAAAAAACCTCATTAAAAAGAAGTTCGCCAAGAACCTTGATTTAAATTTTTGCTATCTAACGCTAATTTTATAGAAAAATATTTATATTACGATGATGGATATTTTGCAAAGTACTTCACTAAAAATAAATACAGATAATGTACCTGTCAGACAGAATATTAACGTAAATTAAAACAATTTTTTTGCAAAAAATGCTTTTAAGAGTAGCTGATGACAAGTGAGAAACATATGGCGCTCTGTTAATAAGGATTTCGTTATTAAAATATTATAATTTTTATCGATATCAAGTTCCCCTTTAGTTTTAAAAATTGTCATGTTTTTTACATGGACAGTTATATGTCGCAATGTCCCTGATTTGTTCTCAAGCACACTGACCACGTTGAGAATGTGGAAAATCCCATTAGGACACTTTCACGTTTTAGTAATAACAATTTAATTACTGCACTAAATAAATTATTATAAAAGCACAAAAATTAATTCTCAGACCCACAAATAATTTTCTACTGCTCCCAATATACTTATATTGTCGTATTGCGACATCACTCAAGAAAAAGAAAAAGCGCTATGGGTGATATTTTTTTTATTTTGAAATTTGAAAAGTTTAGATTTTTGAAAAAATCATTTTTTTTTAATTTGTGCATTTGTTTTTTATAAATCTTGATTTCTGTTTTGAAGAAGTCGTTTCAATACCCCGGTTATGTAATAAGACACTTGTACCTACATACAATGAATTTGAACAGCCAACAATCCCAATTAGAGCAAATTCTTCATTTATTAATCTGTAAATAATAGTAAGAACTTTAAAAGGATTTTATTGGCACCTGCAGTGTCCTAGTGGAAATTTAATTTAAATGGTTGGATATTTTTATTTTGTCAAAGACAGACGTCCCTTGCGTTTTCCCAAAATGAAAGTGTCCAAAATTGGACCAGTTTTGAACGGTGTATTTCCCAAGTGTATCATCTAAATGTGAGAAGAATTTTGAGTATTCTGGAAGTCTGGTAAATTAGTTTTGCATTCCATTATAGCGTGGTCGATTTTTTTTTGAACCTGAATAGATGCTAAATTTTATGAGTGGAAACTTCCAAAATCTGGAAATCTAGAAAATCTACAATTTGGATTGGTCTATTTAAATCCAGGAGATTTGGAGAAGAGTAAAAGAAGATAAAAAGTACCCTAAGTTGCATTTTCATGATTATAAAAATTATTTTCAAAATGTAGCTACCAAGTTGCTACATTTGGAACAAGTCCGCTAAATCACAAGCCGTTGTCATTATTAACTGACTAAACATAATCAAGGGCCTACAATTTAACATGGAATCTGAACTATTAAACAAATAACACAAAAGACTTTGACTACAGAAAATTCGATTCCAACTCGTCTATAGTATTGAGTGTGTCTTGCACTGGGGGGTATTCCATACCCCCCAGACCCCCCGGTCTCTAAAATTGCCAATCTTGAACTTGCTGAAATGGTTTTAGATTCTCAATCGGAATCTGTTTAAAGAAAAAATATAGAACAGAACCTTAAACATGGAATAAAATTGCTGCCGAGTGCTTTGTTTTAATTGGTCTCGAGAAAGTAAGTGAATTACTTCTTGGAGTTTTCAAAATCCCTATAAAAAACTAACAAATTATTGTAGGAGGTAAACGGGAAAAGCCGAGGATTTCATACAGACCGGGGGATCTGGGGGGTATGGAATACCCTCCAGTACAACAGACACTCAATAATATAAACAAGTTGGAATATATTCAATATAATAGAGCAGGAATCAATTTGAAAAAATTAGTTTTTAATTTTTTCTTTGCACAATTTTACCTGTTGACTCTCTATCTCAGATTCCTTCGTTCTACGAAAGGACATAGTGACATTTTTTCAAATGTTCTCTAGGCAAATTACACCTCGGTGGTTTGCCGTTGTCTTCCGAGTGGAGACGGTCAGAATAATATTCTTACTTCACCCGGAGTCGAACCGGGTTTTCTGTATTAGCAGTCTTTGCGCTTAATCGCTATGCTGACGACTGTCTCACCTGTTGACTATCATTACCTATATAGTACAAAAAATGATATAGAACCCCCCCCTGAGAATTATTTAATACAGTAGAATTGAAACCGATTTGTACGAATTTGTTCATCATTTTCTCTTCCATTCCTACTCTACTAATTGAACATTATATTGCTGGAGTATACCCCAAACGTTCCCTCCCCCATCTGTACATATTTCTAAATTCTACAATAATTATTGATTTTCACTCTGAACCTATTTAAAAAAAAATTAAAATTAAAAAAAAAGACATCTCGTTAATGCGCGTCAGTAATTTACTCCCAATCTCACGTTTCCGTGAACCGATTTTAACCAAAATCTAATCAAATCTAATTTTCAATATACCGTAAAAGTACTAAATATAAAATTTGTATAAATTTTTGTTTTATTTTGTAAATTGTAAATAAAAATATAAAATTTGTAGCCACAGCCGTAGAGTGATGTGACCGCTGGTTGAGTACAGAGCGGAAATTCTGGGTTCAAATGGCGGACTATACAGAATTTCTTAGCTCGGCCTTTCAGTGGACATCCACACGGTGTGGTGAAATAGATATTGATTTATCGGAAATAGGTAATATGGGGACTAATCCACCTCGCTAATCGGATTTGTAATTCCCAAAAAGGGAAAAGCAATGTTCTACTTAGAACGTAAAAAGCTTAATGAATATAAAATTTGGTTGAGAAATTCCTGTTATTTTGGGCGCTAGAGCGCACACAAAATTAAGTGACATAACAGACACACAGACATTTCTTGATGTTGGGTCTCTTTCAACTCGTTTGACCTCAAGGACTGTAAATCTGTGAAAATCTGAAAAAACATTTTTTTCGATTACATAACTTTCCCATTCGGTATGGTAAAGTAAAAAAAGTTATATCTGAATAATTCAATCATTTTGCTTTTTAGGTTAGTCCTATAAGTAAATCAAATTCATAATTTATTTTTTTTTTAATTTTCGAGATTTTCTGAATTCCCAATTTGTCGTTGCTAGTCACAATTTTATAAAGGACCCATATTCTTGGTATATTCAGAAACAGTACAGCTTATTATTATTATTAGCGCCTAAAATTTGCCTAAAACTGACTTAATCATTTTAACATTATGACTACAATATTATAAAAAAAAAGAAGTCATGATGGTTTTGGCTTTTTTACTTCAGAACTTTTTTCAGTCAATTGGCTTAAAAAGGTAACTTAATTATTATGTAATCAAAATTTTTACGTAAGGACCTACTAAATAGCTCTAAGTGGGGGCCGCAGACCGCACTTAATTTTTTTAGGTTTAATAAACCAATCTAAGATGGGTTTACAGAGATCCTACGAAAGTTTTATTTCAAAAATTTAAAATTAAAGAAAAAAAATTCACCCAGAAAAACCTCCTGAATAATTTTCAATAATCTTGAGAAGAAAGTTCTACAAATTTACCTTGATCGCAAGCGATGTTAAAAATATATTTACAAAAAAAAACTAAAAAAATTTTTATAAAAAGAATAAAAAACAAAACAACATATTATTAAGATACATTTATCAAAGTTATCCTTTTTAAGGATAAACAATAAATAGAAAGCTTTTCGTCTATTCAAAAGATTTCAGTAGATTAATCATCACCTTCTTCAGATGTTTTTAATTTCCAAGCATAAAATTTGGAAAATAGCACTTTTATTTTGCGTTTTCCTGGAAATTGTTATTCATTTATATTTTCACTTTATTGAGGCAAATCAATGATTTTTTAAAGTTGTTCCAAGCCAGTCCAACTTAATCATGACGTAGTACAAATATGAGAGTCTGAAAAATCACAATTACGGTATCACCCATGTCCGCCCATGCACGTACTAGTAACTTCCTGTTGTATCTGGGAAGTGAAGTGGTGATAAAGTGCATTTTGCAACTTCCCACAGGAACACGAAGGTGAAAACTTGAATCGTTATCGTTAGATAAGCTCATTTTTCTGTCGGTCCTGACACGATTCAGTTTTTGCACAGTTTTTACAATTTCCACGAGAAAAACAAGTAAACCGAACGATCTTTTCAGAAGTGTTAATGCTCGAGACAATTTGTGCCAATTCGTCCAAATATAGAACCGTTATAAATAAAAATGTTATCGAAGTATATGTACGTAGAACGGATATTGATATGACCAAACAATGAAAATGTAGGAAGCATGAACCGAACGAGCAATCACAATCTGTTGCATCCTTCGGCGTTTACCTAATAAAGCGCACGGAAATTTTATTAAAATATTAGCTCTGATTAAATTTTGTTAAAATATTTATAATTTGGAAAAAAGTGGGTTAAATAGAATTAGTATATGACAGGAAGCAACATAATGAATCATGTTCACAAGGTTGATGGAGATCCGCGAAATTGTAACGAATAAGGGGCGTGCTCTAAAAACTCATTTGACCATCGCTTTGTTTACAGACCAAGGGGGGTGGATGGCTTAAAACCTGCTTCTTTCATTAACATTGGGGATACGTTTCAATAACCTGACTTTCATATCCTGTCTGGTTGTGATGAGGTATTATAGGTCACTTTACAACACCGACCACAAGACGAGCAAAAAAATGAGTCCGTCAGTAAACCAAAGGCGGCTAATTTGAATATCTAGAAAAGCAATAAATTTTCAACCCTTAGAAGCTTTTTTTACTTGATAAGATACGTAAAATTTAATAAGCAGTACTTGGATGCTATATGGAGTATGTAAACAGTAAACGACTGTAACATTAATAAAGAAGCAAAGTATTAGTAGTTAATATGAACTCCTGCGAAATTGTGACATATACGTTTCGTTTCGTAACTTTTGCATCTCGTGAAAGACGTACAAATAACTCAACGTCAACACGAACTTCAAATATAATTGGGAACAGTAACGGCTTCAGGTTCAGGTGATCAAATTCGATACCTGTTGAACACCAAAACATGTCCATTTAATTTTATATATTGTCATGTTGAATTTTAAGACCCAGGAGAGGGATGCTCGAAAAATGTAATATTTTGAAAACTTTATGGAATTGTTTGACTAATAAGAGGCCAGGTACTTAAATTATTCGTTTCCTGACCGTCGAAGTTGCAAAAGTTTGATCAAATTTAGTCGATAAAGGAACGAATTGAATAATCCTGAATACGGGACTGCGTAAACTTTTGACAAAACTAAAGAGAATTTAAATGAAGTAACTTTATCTGTTGTTATGTTGCACGGTATTAAATGAAAACAGGTGATGGTTTGTACAAATGTAGACATGTTTAACAAGTGTGCATTATTTGAAGAGCACTAACACGAGAAAAGACGAAAAAAATTCCATAAAAGCTCCCATTCATGGTGATTATAATGAAGCTTGTGTTACACCTCTAAAACACAATTTATCTGTATGTTCCATGTGTGTATGAACATGTCGTAATTGAACGTGGCTATTTTAATTAGAAAACAAAAAATAAACAGAACGATGAAATGGCGAGTATACTTTACCAATTCGGTCTGTGATGAACAAGTTTTTAATTGACGGTGGAAAACATCAAACACTCGACGCTATAACGTACAAAAGAGAAGTCGCAAAACAGGGAAAAAAAAGTTTTTAGGATATTAGTTTTTAAATTGTTGAAAAAAAAGTCTGAATTACTTTTGGATTGGTAAAATTGTCTTATTAGAAATATTGCGTGGCGTGTCGGTGGAAAGTCAATTTGGTTTAAATTAAACTTGCAAAAATGTAGGATAAATTAAAATGAAAAATTAATAAATTGTCCGGTCGACATCAAATAAAGTCAGGATGACACGACTCCAGCTCGGTATGAAATTCCTGATTATATGCATATGTGTCCGGATTACAGGTCTTATTAAGGCCGTGCGATCGCAATATAAAAGCTTTGTGGTTGTTCATTTTGGTATAATCAGAAATTAATATTAAATTCGCTCATGTATATGCAATTACGGCCCGGATGTTTTCAGACAAGGGGCGAAGGTAGACACGTATAATATTCGCGGTAAACGTTATTATCGGGCATTCCCTTTGTACCCCTTCAGGGCTATCAAAATAATAATTATTATACATATCGGGGTGTAATAATTTTTAAAATAAAATTTTTTAATCCCCCTAAGGTTTTCGTGTACGTAAAAACACGGATAGATATACAAAATAGGTAGAATAAAATTTGTGTTGGATAATTTTTCACGACATCCAAAAGGCAAAAATCATTTTTCCTAAGAGGTGTGCATCAAACCCAATTCTAAAAATGCGTGGTTCCGTATTCTTATCATGGCCAACTGTAAATAACTGTGATTTGTCCATGTCCGCCCGTGAACAAATGTTAGCTAGAATGGGGAATGCGCAAAAGATTGAGAACGCGCAAAAGAAAAAAATGCATACTATTTCTCCATGGAAGAGAAGACAATTTTCTGTTCCATTTACTCCGTCTGTTAAGTCGATGCCCATAGAAGAGACACACTGAAAAATACTCATCTTAGGTGGATAATTACACTCAATAATAATTAACCGTTTGGAATAAATCAAGAATAACTTTACGAAACTTTTAATTTTCTAGCTTTCTCCATGTCAAATTTTAATTAAGGTTATCATTTTTAACACTTCAAACCATTTCAACTATTTTCAATTTCCGTGATAAATGTAAAATCTGTTATCTCACTTAAATAAGTAATTCTTGTAAAAAAATAAGTGATAAAACAAAACAGGAAACGTACAGGAATGTTAAATACACTGCAACTGATACTAAATACATCCTCTTTCAATTCATGGAAAAAAATTGTAATCATTGATACCTAATTAAAATTGTACGATTATCAATATCGCTGCTCAGTTAATTACCTGAAAAATTAATTTCTTAATTAATTAAAAAAAATGGCAAGCTTCTAGTAAGATTTGAACTAAAATCGGTCTTTTAGAAGTCTACGACTTAACCGTACCGCTATAACTGCGGCATAATTGTCAATTACAGGAAAAGTGAAAATTAAAAATTTCCACCTTTTAATTTCCACCTTCTTTGCTATATAAGCAAGAAAACTTAGGAATTGAGGTTAATGCACGAAATTTGTTTTCTGTTTGGAAAAGCTGTGGTTTGGGAAACCGGGGGGTCTGGGGGGTATGGAATACCCTCCAGTACACCGTATATTGTTCAAAAGGTAAATAATGCTGTGAATTGTTTACATTTTTCTCCATTTTATTTTGATTCTTATAAAATAACTTCGTAATTAAATAAAGTTTATGTGCTCATAATTTTTATTAGTTCATTTTTGGGGCGAGATTGGCCACCTTTATTCCATTTTGACGGTACAACTGATAAAAGAACAATTATTTGTTTCTGTCTGAATTGGAGAAACTGAAATTTTTTGAAACGTTTAAAATTTACTCCTGGCAAGCGTATACCTATTACAGGCCAAAAATTATAGTTCAATAATTTGCATAAGTTGAAAAACTCCAATCTCGACTTTTAATTATTGCAAAATATGAAAAACAGAAAATTATGATCCTATTTATTCCGAAATAAAATTGTTTAATATTTATGTTTCTATTAAAATTCTTGGCTTTTAACGATGTCTGGATTCGCAATCGAATGAGCTAGCTAAAAGAAGGCAAAAAAAACTGCACAATAAGATAACTTGACGTGGTTTATAATATTTATTTGTTATGTATTTATTTGCAGAAAATTTGTCCACATAAAGTAAGAAGGCAATACAAATATCTTGTCGTAATAATGTTAACAGGGTGAGGGTATGATCCAAGAGGAAGCGTGTTGGAAAGTGGCCAATGTGTATCATTCCTCCTATGTTAGTATAGTTTTATATAATCGCAAATGGTGGGATAATAGTCCATGCTGCTTAGTTACAACACTCTTAACTCTTTTTGCTCATTCAAGCACTTGACAGAACTAACAAGCAACTTAGCCAACTAACTTTTTGTACTTTTATATTTCTATTTGTTTATTTCTTTCTCGTATTCATGATTTAGCCTCAAATTTGAAAATCGTGAGATATCGCTTCATCTTTATGAATAGGTAAATCTCAAAAGGTATAACCTCGGAGCCGGTGGGATCGCTGCAGAGCATAAAATCCAAATCAACAAACCATATGGGGCAACATATCAAAATGATAACACATGTGTCCGCTCGAAAAATGAACATGAATTATGAAAATAGGTTAGGGTGTGGATCTTGTTACGATGTGCCCAGGTGACCCAAAACTTGACACTTTTCTTAACGATCACTTGTTATTGGAGGTTGGATTTATATGAACACTAAAAATATAAAATATGCACATAAATACGCACTAAAAATGACAACGTTTGTTTGATAACGTAACAGATCACCTTTACCCAATTTATTTAAATGTAAAAGATAAATCACTGCAATTTTGTGTTAAAAATTCGGATTAAACGTCGGAAAGTAAGAACTAAAATTTTTGTTTTGATGGGACTTTCCGATTTCTCCTCATTAACCCTAATCAACGATTCTTTTCAACTTCTTTATTCTTTTATTTGGCCCTCGAGATTTTGATGCATTGCAATCTTTGTGACTGAAGATGGTTATTTCAGGCACCACAAATCCTCCTCGGCGTTTATTTACGCTTTCAAAACACTTTTCTCTTTTCATACTTTTGTCCGGAGAAGCTCTCAAGTTTTGCAAAAAAGACCGAATATAAATCAAGAATGCACTCTGCCACAATGTTATGACGGCAATTAAAATTAGATACTCGTCACAATAATTTGAAAAAAATTTAAAACGACGGACGGTTGAGGGGAATTTGTTCAAATAAAAAATTGAAACATCAGAAGATGATTTAAAAAAATACAAATAAACAGGGCTGGGGTTGAATAAAATTCTTTAATCTGTATCGTTCAGGTTATAAAACCATCCAATAATTTCCTATTAAAGATAGGACGGTGGATAAAAGCGGTCAGCAACAAATCCTAAAACAAGAAATTAATCCTGAGCCCAGTTGAACATTAAACAATTGAATCCAGTAGTCTGCGTCCTGCTCACGGCGTTCTTATGTAGAATTCCTTCACCTGCAGCCAAAATTTTTGCTTGAAAAGCCACAAATGTTTCCATCACAAAACGCTCGATTTTTTCTCGGATTTCTAATTTCAAAATTGACTGAATTTTCCAGAGCAATCAAACCGACTATGTTCCAATGCAGATAGTTTGTTCCTTTGTGTCTTCCCTCCCTCAACAAAAAGTTGATGCATCGTTTTGTTAAAATAAGGTGACCAACTATTTTTAATTCCGAAGAAGAATGGCCAACATTTTTAGCAAAAGGCCGTTTTTTTATCTCTTTCATCGTTTAAGGAAAAGGGACAGATTATTCGATTATTTATCACATAATCCCAAAATTTATTTTGAATGACTTTTTTTTAGGCTAAAAAGTTACAAAATCACAAAATCTGAGATTGTTAGAATGTAAGAGTACAAAGATTACAAAATGAGGATAAAAAGAGGACAATTTTCGAAGGAGGACAATTCAAGAAAATGGAGGACGGTTAGTCACCTATAGCTTAAAACAATCATGGTTCATTTGGATGTGATTCACATACTCACAAAAATGCTTTACCCCTTCCGTCCCAAAAAGACTCGGCACGCCACTGAACATCTACTTCTCTGATCCTCCGATAGATAACATCAAAATTTTTCAAATGTTTTTTCAGATTTCCTCGCCAGCTTTATTAGCCCTTGTTATGGGGGACTTACGGTTCAACTTCGGTTCCGAACGATTCATAGTGCGTTCCACTTAAGCCCATGAGCGACCGCGGCGTGGTCCCGTGGTTCTTTGATTGGGCTGACGATCGACTGTGGTCGTCGTGGTCTTTAAGTGGGTTTTAACATCCAGATACGTGTGAGGTTAGCCCAGGTAATTCTGTACGCTAGAACCAATCGCACACAATTCTCTAATGCGGTATATGCAATCGCAGGATTAAATGTAAAATTTAAACCCTGAGTTTAAACAGTGGACTTCACAGAATTTCTTAGTTCGGCCTTAACAATAAGTTCTATATTCAGATGAGTCTGGTTAATAATTAATAAAATGATTGAAATGATGATTTGTGCTCAAATGATTTATTTCATTGCAAATTGATTAAAATACAATAAAGAAATTATAAATTAAATAAAGTATTCAGGTAAACAAAAGCCAAATTTTGCTCGGCTCTCAGCCTCGCACCCAACACTAATTATTTTTTAGCTTAGTACCCAAAAAATGAACTAATTAGAAGTAATGCGTTACGAACAGACAGATATAAAGATATAATTTGTCCTTGTTGCATCTGAAGCGAGTTAATTATTTCTCTTCCCTTCGTATAAGAATGAAGAGTAAATTTCAGTACGATTTCATTTACATCATTTCAACATAAAAAAAAGTTTAAAATTACAGGCTTAAGATTATTAAAATATTTAGTAAACAAAAACTATTTACAAAACGTCTAGATATATAGAATGCTAGAATTAGCTTCAGTGCGGCCTTTAGGCCGCACAGCCTCAGCAATCTAATTAAAAAAATTTTTATTCAATTTTTCATTATTTTAATGGTACATTCATAAGTGGTCTTGTTAATAAAATTTGCTGATTAATTTTGTTTTGTTTATGAATTTCTCTCGAAATATAAAATAAACAAATCAAATTAAATATTTACAGGTCAAACTTTTTAGACAAATTCGGCGAAATAAAGAGACAAAAGTGCCACTTTTCATCCTGAATGTTGAATTTAACTCAGTTTTTTTTTATTTTTAATAAACAATTTCAAAAGATCTCAACAGAAATTAAAACCACTTCAGTTCTGAGGTTCGTTTATAATAATATTTTGCGGAGTTTAACGTGGAGTCCAAACCATTGCACAAATGAACTAGAAACAGCATTGAACCTCAAAAGTTCAACCCCAAACAGTACAATAATCTGCTGGTACTTTATAAATATAAAAATTGCAGTGGTAACTTCGTGATTTTTAATCTTTCGGGAGAAAAAGTGAAACTTTAAGTCACTTTTGTGCGTCATTTCTTAACCCTTTATACAAATATTTGTAGATACTGAAAATTGTATACAATTAAAATTCATTGAAACTGAGAAGACCTAATGACAGAATCAATAGTTTTACGTGTAATCCAAACCACGGCACAAATAATTTTGGAGTAGAAAACACTCAATTTTTGCGACACGGTGACTTGAGGTACCGAAAGAACCCATAGTAATTATCGTCAGGTAAAAAGTTGGATGTGAAAATGTTGGTGGATGATAACTGATAAGGAACGTTTGACAAGTAAATGAATAATTTGAATATGATGAGGGAAATTTGTAAGGCTTTGGTTAATTTGGAGTGTTTCATCAATTATCGAATTAAGATTAAATGGAAGCAAAATTACGCACATCACGAAAAAGATGAGAGAATGAGAAATTACGTGATTTTGGATTCCTTGTGCTCATCTTATAAAATCTTTATAATAAAATATGCATTTAATTTCGCAAAAGCTTGTTTGAAATGTTATACAGATGAGTATAATAGAACCTGCTCTTTGTATGCATAGCGAACTCATTCTGTTTCAATACCCCGTTTGCTAGTGTTTGTTCAACCCCAACCCGCTTCACTTATAACGCACGATACAAACTTATTCATTCACTTCGTTCAGCTTTTACAAGACAAGAATTTTGTTTTGAAGAGTTTGAAGAAACTGGATCCCTTTGAAACGTCGGTGTTTTACTAAATACTCGACGCGACTGCTAAATATTATTAAATTAAGAAGAAAAGGCGTTTTACTGAAGCGGAAACAGAAAGCGGGCGGCAGCCAACTCAAAACTATAAGAAGCAAAACGAATTAATAAGCGCGGAAAACTGCCGGTGCTGACGGATAAAAACAAACGTCTTACGTAATAAAATGTTTGCTTGTCCCATCCATCTATTTGCACAGTCATAAATACATTATTAACTTCCCTCTTATATCCTAAATCCAATCCAGTTACGTTATAAATTTTCGGAGAGTAGTACTTTGAAAAATAGCTCAATTTTGTTAAACACGAATGAAATTATCGTCGGACAAGAGGAACTAGGTTGTTTTTCATACTTGAATGCAACAAATGGTCGGTCAAAATTTAAATACGGAAGAATCAAAAGTATTCAAGTTTCGCTATTGGTCGATATTGCCGAGACGCCCTACCGAGCACCTGAATTAAGCAGGTGAAATTTTCCTGATTGGTTCTACACGGCGCCACACAGCGTCAAGTTCTTTCATGCGCCGTTCTCTTACCTGAAACGGCAGGTGCGGTATTGGAGCGTGCAAGTCGCTCCTCCTTGTATCGACCCCAGGTAAAAAGCACCGCCATTGGCTGCGTCGCGACGTGAGCGACGCAAATTGAATAACACAAAGACACGACATAAAACTAGTTAAATTGACGATGATCGGGGGTGGTGCCCATTCTACCTTAGCGTAAACGTTAATGAAAAGGGCACATGCGACATTTGCACGGCTAACGCAGGGGTCGAATCGAATCTGAGTCATGCGAGGGGTTCGTGATGCCAGAAATGGACGCATTGTCCGCGTGATTCACCCAGGATGTGTTCGCATAATGTACCGTGGATGCACCTATTTGTTACCCCAAAGACGAATCGTTCTGTTTTGTTCAGAGAAATGGAGAACGTCGCTCTTCGTCCATTGTACATTATGATGGCACTCGTCACGGTACCTTAAGTTTCCGTTTTTACCAACTAAAGTGCCACTCACTCAGACGTTCACAAACATGAAATTAGAAAATGAATTTCTACGTAGACTTTATGCCTCGGCGCTTTATGCACTATCAAACGGTAAATAATATCTGGTATTCAAGGATGCGTTTTATTAAGCTCTGCATCGATGCAAAAGATGACATGTTGATGAGATCCAGATCAAATGAAAATTTTATTACCTCGGAAATAAATTCACGTAATAAAGTGGTTAGAAATAAATGTTGCAAATTTATGGAACAAAAATAACTTTGAAAAATAAAAAGCGCGAAAATCTTTAGTATGTGGTAATAAAGAAAAACAAAATAAAATATTTTTGAGAACCATGCAGAGTGGAAGTAGAAATCTAAGTATGCAATAAACATTTACGGTGTTTTTGTTCCGTTTAGGGTTCGTTTCACACGTGTCACTTGCCTAGCCAGACTAATATTTTAAGGGCTGTAAAAATTTAAAAGAATCCTCCGAGGAGGTTGTAAACAATTAAATAAATACTTTTCAAACACAAAGACGACTTAAAGCTGTACGCACGTGGACCACACCGGTGCTTCGGAAGCGAATAAATAAATAAAAATCTCAAAAATAGTAGGCAGTCGGTCGGTCCTTTTCAGTATTCAGGGGTCATCGCATTTTACATTTTTCTTCTGTCATTTTTTATCACTGCGGTAAATTATTCACGTGATCACGTGAATCCCTCAACTACAAAAAAGATTACTCGATGAACTCATCGTCACGCTGTCTGATAAGTTTACAGGTTTGGTCAAATATGATGCACAGGGCCGGGGTTGTTCAAAAATTCATCAAGGATGTGGTTTTTATGCTCGCATGCACAATTAAGTGGTTCTTTATCGTTTGAAATGAGCGCAATAAAGCTCTGTTTCCTGTCGTACCGTTTCACCGACAGAAAAGTGATTGTTCGATTTAAATCGATAACGATTCGTTTTAAAATGTCGAAACCCACACCGCTAATGAAATCTTAACTATTTTATGACAATGAACCCTGCCATAGAGTAGACAGTGCGTTGGTGGCTCATCTCCTGTTGCAGAAGATTACGTTACATTTTTCAGGAAAATTCTTTCAGCGATACAACCGAACAACACAATTAGAGAACGCCCACCAAATTCAGAACCGGTAGTAAACAAAATTATAAATAAATACAGAAATCCGATAACCGAAATATCCGAAAAAACAAAGCTGAAAAATTTACAGCACCTGTAACTTAATCGTGAAGCTCTTCAAACAAAAGTAAAAACTGTGTTGGTTCTAAATATAAAATGTTAAATTTTGAGATACTTGTAAGTTTAATGACCAAAACATAGACAGTAAAGGGGGCAATTTAAGTTTTTGGAGCTTTCATTGAATTACATCATCAGAGTCGTTTACGTAAGAATCCGTTATGAATATCTTCTTTGTATGAATTTTGTAGCCAGAACATTTAAAAGTCGTAAAGTTGTATTTAGTCTGCAAGAAGCGGAGTATAAAAATTTTTACGAGTCTAAAATTGCCGACATCTTTAGAAAATTTACCTGAATAATCGTTTTTATACATCGGAAATTTTCTATTTGGTGTTTTGATTAAATTTTTGTAAAATTCGTTTAGCCTAAACTTTGAAACTTACAGACATCAACCCTATGTATCGCAATTCGGGGCGCCTGTTTACTGAATTGGGGATAGTTTACCGATAACATCAACAATCTCGGAGTTTACTTGGCCTCGCGTCTATCATTTTCTTTGCTTTATTTTTACATTATGTAGGTGCTATGAAAATGAAAAACTACTTACAATTTCACTTATCTATAATCTCATCTTTCAAACTTTATCCTTAAATGTCAATTAAGTCCAATTTTCATTTATTACTCTCGAAAAATACTTCAAATTTGTAACCTACCGGGATGGATCACGTAAAAAATCAGGGATGGACGAAGTTATTTTTCGGACGTCTTTTATTGTTATAGTAATTTTTGATTATCTGAGATTTATCCGGTTCCAGTGCGTCGGTCAACCTAGTTTCAATTTTATAATGGAATCGGATTCAGTCCGCAAACAACTTTTTTGTACCCACCCCACAGTATATTTATTAATGTTTTCCAGGTATTAGCTTACAATACTTAACGTTCTAGCATCTAGAAGGTTTTATTTTAGTTGGAAACTTTTAAAATGTTGAGCTTAAAGAAACCACTTTAGCGTAGAATTTATAAAATGTGGAAATGTTCGAATTTTTTAAAAATCGCCCGTGATGCTGTTTATGATAAAGTGATTATCAAATAAAAAAAACAGTAGGTCCCCTATGTAGATATTAAAGCTTGAAACGCACACTACAGATTTTCAAGAGAAACTGACGATGCCGTGAGGTTTTAAATCGAATAATTATTAAAATTTTGATAGTGCAGGTTGTAGAGGAGGCTTGGAAGATTTATTTAATATTACAATCGGGTTTTATTATTTTATTTTTAATTTATTATTAGGATTTAAATATCGAATCAAAAAGTTAATATCAATCAATAATATGTTTTGAAAAAATAAAATGGTGAGGTTGAATATTTGAAAAGAGCTGATATTTAGAATGGAGTTAGTAATCACTTGGGAAGAAGAACGAGGAATGAACTAAATGTTGACATTTCTATTAGACGCTGTCTCCTTCAGGAGGCACAGCGGTCATCAATTAGTGCTTTCAGTCGAATCGTTGCAGAACAAATCGCCAAAGTTTGTTGAGGTACTAGGCGTAACAACCATCAGGATCGAATCGAATGACCATCCTCGTACTAACTACACGAGAGTGATCCTCACTAATGCCGCCTAATTGACAGGTTGTGTTCGATCGCTCTGTTACACGGATATAGGTAATTAATGTCAGGACCCGTGTTCTTGTTGCGACATTGGACTAGTATTACAGTTAGTTTAATGCCTCGACTGCATTACGTGTATATTTTGGATTACTACTAAATACATCTAATTGCTTTTCCTACAACAAACTCGAGGGTGAACGTTAAACAAATACCCAACACGCTCCACAGTTCCAAATACAAGTACACTTAAGAAGAGCAAACAAAAATTACAAATTGCATAATTTTGACATTCCAAAGCCAAAAAATCCAAAAATAACCGCAATTAGAAGATTTAAGATAAAAATACTTGTAGCATTATATTCGAAGAGTTAAAGATGAATTTAACGAGCACCGCACACAAACAATAATACCTCAAGTTCACGAATGCGTGACACAAGATGAACTATAAAATTTACAACCATTTTCATGAGAAGTACTCGCTTTTATGGCAATATTATGGATGTAGTTGTAACTCTTTTTATAAACAATACAATAGTTGTTACGTTCAAACAAACGTTAACGTGTTTTACTTAAACCTCTCAAGTGGAATATTTTCTAGGCTATAATTTACTACTTAACATCCAAAAAACAAGCAATAAAATAATTATTACGTGCGAGTTAAAAGTGCATCGAGGAGTTTAGAAAATGTGTACAAAGTCGCGTTAAGAGTAATCTCTCAATAAGAGTAGAACACATTAAATCTCAACATAAAAATGACTTCCAACAATACATTCCTTCGGGGTTTACAACCTGTACACGCTTTTTAATTTCATCGTAATAGCACAATGGCGCCTTTCGCCTTTTCATCAACTGTCTTCCCAACTTTTACAGTTTCACATACGAAAATTTAATAATTCGGAAAACTGAATTTTTAATTTTATCGGTGGAAGAGAAAAATCAAAAGCTTTCTGACATTCAAATCTTAAAGGTTCAGTAGGTAATAAAATTACCTACTAAAATAATTAATTACTTATTTAAACAACGCTATCGCTGATCATGTAAATGAATAAAATAAAAAAAAATTCATTAAAAAACGTTAAAAAAAATTGAAAAGAACGAGTCAAGCGTTCAGAAATACAAAAAAAAATTAGGTGTCCCAGGTGAACCAAATTTGAAATTCAACATAAATTCCAATAGATGCACCAAAATTGAAGTAAACATGGGAGCCGTGAAAAGCGCCACTGCTTTCTTTTAATTTTAACTCAATATTCAGTTCTATTGTTGCATTTCCTGAATATCTCGAAAACGAAAATTTTTTTTGTAGTTGTTTTGAAAAGTGTTTATAAAAGTATCTCGTGTTACAGGGTTATTATCCATTATAATCCATTAAAGCCGAAAAGACGAGTAAAACATGTGAAGGTATAAAGTTACAAAAATGTTGAAAATTAGAAGAGTAATAAAAAGAAAATCATTCGAGAGAAATAAATAAAATAAAATTTTTCAATACGAATTTTCAAACAGATTTTATTTTCCTGAACCGAATTAGTAGACAGACATTAAAAAACTACTAAAACATAAATAAATAAGCAAGGAGTAAGCTCTGAAATTACACTTTGAAATAATTTTACGACAATTCACAAAAGGTGCCACCTAGACACCTAAAAGTGGCTGTCATCGACAGATGGAAGTAATTTTAGAAATTAGTCGAGGCATTCATTCGTCGAAAAACGATAAACTTCGAATTGAAAATTAAAGATTGCGAACAGATATAACGAAACAAGTTATGTAAGTAAAGTAAGATAGGATAGGATGGATGCATCGCTTCTCGAAATTTAATTAACTCGTTGTTATTAAATCTTTAATTAAACAATAATATATACGATCAAGAAAATTTATTTATGGGCGAAAAGAGAAATGCGTTTAAAAACACTGCTGGCGAGAACGGGTTCATTTCCGACTCCCTCGAAAAACTTTGGCGGTTCTCAGCCACATCTTTTATGCCACAAGGTAATTTTACAAGTAATTAGAGGCAATTACATCATGTCATTATACCGCATTGCTCAGAAATATATCTTCCGAGTTGCAAACTTTCGGTCGGAAAACTCGAATACGGAAACAAAATATATATCTTGAACGTCTTCCATCTTTTACATTTCAAAATTTCCGCACCTTCGTTACTGTTTTGGTTGGAAGAAAAAAAATTCTTATTAAAATACAATTATGTTTAAACATGTAAGCGTAATTTATACAAAGTTCAATTTGCATGCTGTCGTCGACATGCATTATTTTTCCAGTCAGTACCTACTCTTATAATAAACCAAGAAAAACAATTTCGCTTTAAGAATAAATTTGTCATTTTTCTATTCGCTTCTTCTTGTAAACTGAAGCAAAGTTATTAATACGAACTAACTGGTTATGTCAAACCCAAATATTGCCGTCGTTAAGCGTCGCGGCGTCCTGAACAGCGAACCAGAATACTGATGAGGAAAAACAAGGACAGTTTGTAGTTCTGATTGATATGGGCCAAGAATGATAATAAGTCGAAATTAAAATAAAACCGTGTTTAATATCGATCGACTGGCAAAACGTTCACTAATTACGTTCAACGACGACCGCAAGAGAAACATTGTTTTCAATTAACGGCATAAGGAAGGAAGCCAAGAGGAAGACGATCGTAAAACGCGAGTGCTCTCTTCATTTTTTACAAGACGAACATGCCGTTTAATTTCACCCAAAATTGAAAAATATTAAGAGCGTCATTTTAATTAAAAGCAACTCTAGCGGGCGGACGCTTATAGGTATAGTAGGCCTCATTTATTTCCACTTCTTGAAGTTTTCTAATTCGACGAGGGAGAAATCAGTTGTAAAAGGACATTGGAAGAAGCGCCTCATCAAACATTTTCTGCTCCAACACACTCATTCAAGTGTAACTTTTATAATATAATAATATCGACTTATCTACAACAAATCTACTTTGTGTAAACACCAAATCGTTTGTTTACTTGCTTACTTCGCCAAAACGTTAAGGTAATCCGAATTTAATAATGACGACGCTATACGTTGCTCTTGTCATAATCCTTCGTGCGACACTTGGCACTTTTTAACACCCATGTTTTGCTCAACATACTACTATAGTTACAGACACCCAACACATTAAGCCGAAAAAGATTGCACCATGACGTTCAACTTAGCAACGGAAATCCTTTCGCTGAGGTAAATTTCGACATTTTAAATATCGTTAAAATTTGAATTATAGAATATTTTAATATTTCTGACCTCTGAGAAGATGTCAGGGGCATTCTAAATTTAGACAGTTTACCTCCAAAAGTTATTATTGATCTGTTTAATACCAAAATTTATATACGATTATCACATGGACAATAGAAAATGATGAGTAGAGATTATGATATTTCCACTGGAAACCTGGAAAGTGAACCATTAAATCTTGTCAATTCTTTCGTAGGTGATGTAGGTCTTTCAGGTGATCGTGGTTTAACTCCAGTTTCGAACGACTGAGTATCATCAGAAAAAAATCTCAACTTTAAGATCTCACACCCTCCCTGCGTTGCGTTGGGAGAACCGAGGCAAAAGTACATTTTCAAGTGAGTAGTTCAAGTTTAAAACAAAAATTTTTTGTATAACTTAATTCGTATTAGAGATGACCGAGTCTTACTAAAGACTAATGGTGAATAGGTACCCCAATTCGGTATATAGACAACAGAGTGGCGTCTAAGCGCTTAAAATATCTATCGAGATATTTAACATTATCGTTCAAAATTTG
Organism: Rhagonycha fulva; assembly: GCA_905340355.1. Taxonomy (NCBI): domain Eukaryota; kingdom Metazoa; phylum Arthropoda; class Insecta; order Coleoptera; family Cantharidae; genus Rhagonycha; species Rhagonycha fulva. The sequence goes on from HG996556.1 coordinate 48,209,399, forward strand.
CAAATATCGATGGTGTCCTTAAATCCAAAATTAACTGGAAGCTATAGCATCTAAAATAGAAATTCAAATTACCTTAACGAGTGATCGGTTTCTATATTATTCTCGCATTATCAGGTTTGGGACCCCGATTTGAAATTTAAAAGTAGAGGCTCCTTCTCGGTTAGAATTTGTAGCTTCAAATGTAAAAGACGGTTACAGTCCTTTTTTGAAGGGCAAACTTTTGGAATATTCGAAGAAATGGATAGGAACTTCTCCTAGAACTAAACAAGTAAGAAGAAGACTTTTCAAAAGAGATAATGACGTAAATTTGCTTTTTGAAAAATTATCCTGGTGAATATTTAAGGCTGGGACGTATTCCATACTCCCAGACTCATCGGTTCCTGGGAAAACTGTTTGGAGAAAAGTGACCTATATGAGGTGCTTAATTTTATCAAATTTTTAAAATGTTATTCCATTTTTCTAAATGAGTCATGAAAATTATCTATATTAATTATCCGACAGGTGTCCGGGTTCTTAAATCTCCTAACCTCTGGTTTCACTGAAGTATTGGAACCCACGTGGTTATGCCTGTGTTGGCCCATGGAAGAATCCCCTTTAATCCGGAATTAAGGAATTCTCCTTTATCCGGCGTTTAAGAGAATAAGAAGGACTCTCAGTATAATCAAACTATGTAATCTAATAAATTATTAAAATACACAAATCCGGAATAAATTGATGTCCCTGGATGTTGTTCGGAATATTAGGACAATCTTTGGTTTTTCAGGACATCCAACAGTCCTAGCTCAAACACAAACCGAGTAGCTCGAGATTAGCGGTCAATAACAAGTATTAATCAATTCTACCCTATTATTGAGAGCCGCAGGTGATTCAACTTTGTTAATTCTACATTCAGTTCATGCTTTTCAGCTACACTTTGCTTGATTTTTGACCCGGTGATGTCAAATCATTCAAATACTCAAAACTAAATATTTGTTGGATTTATTCCCTATAGAATTTCCTGACTGTTTTTTTTTTACCTTGCACTGAGATCAAAGAATTTACGATTTTAATTTGAAATATTGTTTTGTGTTTTTTCTCTGATTTTGAATTTTAGGCCCGTCATCCTCATTTTTTATCTCATTTTATCAAAGCAACTTATTCATTTTTTCTTAGTTTTGCCGAATTAATCTGGCGAATTGTTTTTTCAGGAAGAGAAGCACCTGACAATTTTTTTGGCGATTAAAAAAATGAACCATTTTTCAGCGTTTAGGCGATTACTTCTTAGTTTTTGAATTATAAATCTTTGAAAATAGACATGATTATTTAACCATCGGTTTAACTGCTATAAGAATGGCAATTCGTAAGTTCTAAGTTTGATCCTCACATGAGGCAATTGTTTTTCTCTGAAAATTGTGTAATTTATTATCAGAATTAAAATATGTATTTATTTTTTAACCTAAATAGAAATTCTGAGCTCCAAAGTGAAATTACGTCAAATAATATGTTCCCTTCAATTCAAATCAGGGACTGCACTCATAAAAAACCGAATAATTTAGAAGTAAAAATAAATTTAAAAAAAAATTTAAGCAAAAATACTTAAAATAAAATGAAAAATATGCGGAGAAATCAGCAATCAAAAACTCATAAAATCGAATAAAAATTAAAAATAACCATTAAAAAAAATAGAAAAGCACATACAGACTTCCCGTATGTAGGCTATTAAATATATTGTCAAATTCCGAAGTAAATATAATAAAAATTAAGATTTAGTGTTGACTGGCAAAAAAAAAATTTTTTTTAATAGCGAAAATGAGTTGATGTGCGAAAACGTTTTCTTTCGTAGCAAACTGCAACGAGAGGATTGCACCTTGAAGTTCCAACTATTTTTTTAAGCTCTCGCTTTTGAAATGAAATATTTCTAGTTTTTCGTGAACATTTTTTTTGGCGAGACCACTTCCGAGCCAACGCGTATCTCTTCATCATTTCTGTTTATCTATGAACCACTTAATTTGTCAAGTATACAATTATAAGCCAAGAAAAACATCTTTTGTCAAATTAAAAAAAATTAAGCGTAGCGCCGCAAGTAAAAAACGTGTTTTGTTATTGTTAGCATTGTATGTATGATGTAGCTCAAAATGTCCGTGCAGAAAATCATTTGTCTATTTAGAAAATAAGATCAAGCGCTGTTCTTATTCTCTACCTCTAAAGACTTGACATCATCAGCCTAATCCAATATCAGAATCATTTATCTTCATTTACTGGCGCCTTCATTAACTGAACTTTTAAAACGTTTCGCAGGTCTGTCTCCCACTGTATTGACTTGCACAGTGATACATTGAAGTTGTCAGTCGCAGTCAAATATATTCAGTTTATACCGCATTAAATTAAACGAGAATCAGAGTAAGATGCATGCAGGCCTACTTTACCGTATCATACCCGATGATGGATTATCTCGTCTTGATCGTCAAACTTAGAATAGTGAGTGAGTGAGTGAAGTAGGTAATACCTGCAACAAAGCGGAAAAAAAATGTTAATAAAGCGTTTCATTTTGCTAGAATAGATTTTCGCGAATGGGGTACCTTAATGCGATTATTAAGCACTGAAATTTAATAAGCACCTTAAAGAACGGCTGCAAAAGAAAATAAACACGTCCCTTGCAGCATTAAATAAAGGTGTAAACGTTAAAAACGCTAAATGAGTTCATATTCTTAAAACGAGGGGAACAAAGAGGACAATAATACCAACTTTGGCACAATTTGCGCAATCTTGATATTATAGGCAGTCATGTATATTTATATTCTGGGTAAAAGTTTTATAAAACCTATTGCAATTTTGTATTAAAACGCAAGTTCCGAGTTCGAAGGGGAAGGTGTGTCATTAAGACCTTCCATTATTTCCATCTGCGGCATTTATTTTACTTTTCACTTTGTCGTTTATACAAGAAAGGTTTTACTTTGGAAACAAATTCTGAAAAAAATCATTGTTGCGGTGATCCTTTAACGTTTAATTTCTAAGAAAATGCTTAATTAATAAATGGGTTGAGCCCAAAGAAATGCTAAATTTTTTTTCATATTAAAAAGGAGTGATGAAACTTTGCCATAAATACTGTCATTATGTAAATGAGTAAACGCACAGCTAACCTAAGGACCGCTCTTATTTTGAAATTTTTTAAAAGAAAATCATATGCAAATTAGTGAGCGAATACTCGGTGAATATTTTTACAGTGTTTATAATTCCTTTTTTATAAATTTATTAGCATAACTGAACGGTAGATGTTTTTAACTTGCTTTACTTTATAGGCCTAAATAAATTTCAGTAACTCATTATGCGACGCAAGCTTTAGGTATTGAAAGTTACTACTTTCCTTTACATTTTTTGTACCACCTAAAATATTAAAAAAGCTTTCAAACATTTTAATTCAAGGAAATCCTTTAATAGAATTTTTACATTTATTTACATTTTCACGACAATATTAATAAATTTCAGCCTGCCCAAAAATAACTACTACTTCTTCCCGTCTTCTCTGCTGAATCACAATTTTTTTTTTTCAAATTTAAGCAATTTTTCATCAAATCGGAATTGGGATTTCAAAAATTTATCGACTCACAAACTTTGGGGTTGTGAATTCAGCTAAAAATTTTACCTTGATTAAAACCAATTGTGAATTAAACTGCATTAGTTTTCTTGAGTAAATAGAGAAAATTAATTTAAAGGTTGTGAATGTAGATTTACTATGATTAATTAACCCTCAACAGAAAAGTAAGCTAAAGTAATCGAATAAAGAAATTTTTTATGCTTGAAAAATTACCTCCATCAATTTTATAAAGATCTACAACTTACAAGATGTGATGTCTCTTGCTTAGTTAATTTTACCCCTTTTTCGATAATAACTAGGGGTTCTTGCTAGTGGAGCTGATTCTACCCTAAAACGATCATCAAATTTGTGTACTGACAATGTAGAATTGTGAAAAGTTTCTCGTCTGCAAAGAAAATTATCTCTCAGCTATTAGCATGCCAGATGTACTACATAAGCATACCAGGAATGTTCAACATTTTTCGCTTTTTTTATTTTCTTCCATCAACAATATTGAAGTCTTTCAAATTTCTAATAATATTAAGCAATAAGGAAATTTGTTGACAAGGTAAAATTAAGCGATGCGAAAAGTTACATAAAAGATACCGTAAAATGAAAAATGTTTTGCAGAGGCGGACTGGCCCACACATTTTAGTGAACAATAAATAATATTATTTTAATTACCCTTCAATAATAAAATATAAAATAAAATATAAAATAAAATATATTAAGAGACAGTCAACAGCAAATCAAGTCCCTACATTATTATTTACTACAAAATCTGGAATATTTTTCTGACCGTCCCCCCTCAAGAATCAACAGTAGCAAACCGCAGAGGTTCTATCTGCCTACCTCTAAAAAGTCTACATTGTAATTCGAATTTTTGTGATCTTTTTATTGAAATTCTAAAGGCTTAGAAAAAGAGTAGCTAAATTTCTGAACCTATCTTAGATTCTACTCCTCCCCTTACCATAAATCAAACTAAAATTTTATAATTATCCTGCAACTGCACCCGAATGAAAGGCAGAGTAACCATAAAAAATGGAAAACCGATTTAAAAAATTAAGTTCAAAAAATTTCCTTCCTTATCCTGTACGACCCAGACTCACAGATTTTACACTCATTTCTTCACATTTTACTCACAATACTACAAGTGTAAATTCGTTCATTTCGTTAATTTTAATTTCGTTTTTTCTTTTTTACAAATAAAATAATCAAAAACGTTTAAAATAAAAGACGTACGAAAATTTTCAATGTTACGTATTTTAAGAAATTGAAACGCACGTGTGGTTTATCAAGCTCCGAGCAACATCTTCTGTACTTCATCTTGAGTTTTTCATAATTCTTCAAAAATAGTTAAAAAATAAATCAAGACCTGAAATGTCCAAAGCTCAATAATTAAAATTTGGGAAAAATTTACAAGTAGCTCTGTACAAAAAATGTCCTAGTTTTCTTCTAAGCAAATATGAAAAACAAGTGTGATGGTATCTTTCTTAAATTAGTCAAACAAAATTGGCCATAAATTTTATCGAAATAAAAAAAATATAAATTAAATTATTTCAACTGGCGGATGAAAGCAAATTTGTTGCCAAAACTATAAAATTTTACTAACGACCATTAAGGCGCGTGGAGATTGTACGTAAAATTTGTAAAGTGTAAATTTCCAAAAATAGAAATATATCGGTCGACGGGCAAGGACATTTGTTAGGCCGTAGACTTCTTTTCACAGTGATGAGAGCTGAGAAAAAGAAAACATTTTTGAATTTAACACAAAATTTCCAGATTTACAAGCGAGGGATGCAAAATATTTGTGGCTGACCGATTAATTGGGAATTTTGTGAAAACTTTCGATTGATGGAAGTTATGGATTATATTGTGTCGATAATGTAACAAAAAAGCTCTAGTGGTTGTTAACAATACAGGATTTCCAACCTTGAGTGTTGTATTTCAGGGACGACGTATAAAATTATGATAAGCGAGCTTTTGCGATCAAACGGTACGTCAGAATGAGTGATTATCGAAGGAGACGCTCGTAACGCTGCCGGTGCTGAAACAAAGAGACTCTTTCATTGTTTTTGTGGGTTGTGATTCAGAAGCGCAACTGACAACCCTTCACAAGCGGCTCACATCGACGAACCCTTTTGTTTTTCTTTCGTTTTCCTAATAATTTTGGCGCTTATTTTTAATATGATGAATTTAGAGCTTTGTACTCTTTAATTATTCCTGTTTTTACATTTATCTACCTAATTGTTCTTCTAGAATTTGATTCGCCGCCCTAAAAATTTAACAATAAGAGGTCTCGAGAGGTGTAATAAATCATACTTTTTCTTGGCTTATAGTAAATAATGTCGTTTATATATTTTTTCTGTTTACTGTATACGGGGCTATTCATTACGATGTAACTTGAACTTCTTCGTGGGGTACACGAAATAAGGGATGTTACTGACCTTTTACACTCCACATTCAACTCAAGTGCAGTTGACATTACATTATATTACTTTATAGTTTCTAGTTTAGTCAACTTCTATGATTCATCGGTTTCTTTTATTATTTCGCTGTAACCTATCGCAATCCGCCCAATAGGTGAATGATTAATACGAAATTCCGGTTATTAGACGAATTATCTCTTTTTACTTTGTGTTTACCAAATTAACCGATAGAAAGAATCACGTTATTTGATTAGATAGGACTTAAACAGGCCAATTAACTAAACAATATCTATGGGAGGAAAATTTTTTTACGGTGATTAACGATCACGAGGCTGTGCGATAGTAGAATGGGAAACGATAAAATTTAAAAAAGCTTTTCCATACAAAAAATTATGATTATTCTATTCATCCCGAAAAAAGGACCTTCTGCACATTAGAATATTGGCGCCAGTCCGTCCCTGCTGCCAGAGTGTGAATGAATTTTGAAAATTCCATATGTCGGTACAAATTTAAGAGCAGCTTATTATAAGTGTATAAAAGTGTAACCCTCCTGAAAATCGAATTCAATTTCATTTATATTACATAAAAAGGGAAACGATTAATAAATTGGCAATTTGATGATATCTACCTACTTATGAATCCTGAAAATATATCATAAAAGCGAAAGAGCCTATCAGAGTATACAGAAAAGCCGTTTTATAATATTGGTTTTGCAATTTACGAGCACTTTCATCATAGCCCAATCTATTCTCTACCTTTTGCCACAAACACTAAACTATAACGTGTATGGTATGTATGTATAGGTGGTAAACGGTGCCCGACCCGTACTCCTTTACGAAGCTGATAAAGGTACATAAAGAACCACCGATAAGAGAGACATAATAAAAAAGAAAATGCATACGTAATTTGATTTCCTAGCGCGATTCCTTATATGACCTACGAATTTACGGCACACCAAAACACGATAAATCAGATTAAGATTTTTTTGTTATTACTACCAGCCCCTAAATGTATCTGATAAATTATGCCTTTTAAAAGATCGATTATAAATTTATTATTTGGGGTAAAATTTTCTTTAAATAAAAAAAAGTATTTGTGACTATCGGATTTAGAAACGACATAAAAATAAATTACGTATTAAACAGAACGAAACTCCCTTACATATTTTACATTATTACAACACGACTGTCAATTTTTAATTTCTTTAACATGGATGTGCTGATAAATCACATTATTTTTGAATTTTTACTTTTTTACACAACAATTTATAAGTTTTCAGTTCAGGGTTCGTTTCTCTTTGCTGTAGTAAAGTACACATGCGAATGGAACGGAATGGCTAGATCGAGCTTACAAGTTCTAACCTACTTGTGGAAAATGGATAAAACGTTGTTGTAAAAAATGTGATGAGTGAGTGTGATGACCTTTTACTGAAAGGCCGTGAGATCTGATGGGGACATCAACACACGCATATAATTTAATCACCAATTATAATTAGCCAGATAAGAAATGAACGGAAATAGAGTTTGTTTTTTGCGTTTGTTTCGTCATGATAAGTTAAGAAACCGTGACAGGTGCATCAAACAAACATGTGTTTTACAGAGGTAAGTGCTGTTAATCCGATAATCCCATGCCCTGCTTCAAACGAAAGGTTTAAATTACTAAACCAAATGGTACTTCACAAACACACAAATTATTTGTTTACTTGCTTAATTTTAAGGATAAGCAAATACATCCATCTTATTTCATAATATTTTTCATAACAAAATAAAATAATATTGACATAGTGTATCCTTTTTTTTCAGCTTGATGCGATAATTTGGTTTCGTTTCGATACTTCTGGATTCGAATCTTTGCGAATTACATCAGTTTAAACCAACTACGCTACCGAAGCCAATTGTTTTATGATGTGATTTTTATTTTCAACCTTCTAAAGGAGCCTTTTTTAGATTTCAAGGTAATCAGTAAAATAACCCAAGGTAAAAATTCCAGGTGAAATATAATGATAATAATCGGTCAAGATAAGAAATTGAAGGTAAAAAATAATCTAAAAAATTGTAGAAATGAATTCAAGGTAAAGTAATACGAGGACCGACCAAAGAAAATATTAAATTTATTAATAAAAACTCAATGGGATTTGACAGATAACATTAAAATGAAACGTTTAAGGATTAAACCTCGGAACCCAGATATATAGTGAATGGATTTGGATGATTTTGAATTTTTTAAATTTCTTATACTAAAAAGTAAAAAGTTTACCTTTTGAAACTTTTCGATAAAGTTTTTTTTAAAGGTTGTAATCCCCATTTCAACTAGAAAATATTCCAAAGCTAATGGAATTTTGACAGGTTGTTTGGGGGTACCCTGGCAAGTCTATCCTTAGTTTTCGACTTCAAAGACTCCGTACTAACCTAGGGGAGGCAGACACCTCAACATTTTTAGACTTTCTTCAATTCTTTGCTTATATCTCGTAAACTGAGTGTATTTTAGATACTATAGCTTATTACAGAGTTATAGAGCAGCAAATTTGCTAAAATTTGGTGGGTAAAACAAATTTTTAAACCCAATATTAACTAACCGAGACACAGCCAATCAAAGTTAGACAAAGTTTCTCAAAATGTAAAAATGAATAGACAAAAAACGAAGGTTTTGCCCTTATAACTATTTATTACCATAATTTCCATGTTAATTATGTTAATCACTCATCAATATGAACAACTTGGAACATTTATGACCACCCTTCCCTCCCCCAAACATGAAGACACCTAATATTAATTAGCATTTCTTAAATTAAAATGAGGCATCTTCACGTTTGGTGAATGAGAGGCGGAGGGGTGGGAGGAGGAGGAGAGGAGGAGGAGGCGGGAGGTGGTCATAGATGTTTCAAGATGTTGATCTTAATGAGTGATTAACATAATTAACATGGAAATGATGGGAATAAATATAATTAGTTATAGGGCAAAACCTTCGTTTTTCGATCATTCTTTTACATTTAAAAAAAAAATTTCTAACTTTGATCGGTTGTATCTCAGTTAATATTGGATTTAAAAATTTTGCTTTACCAACCAAATTTTAGTAAATTCAGTGCTCTACAACTTTGTAATAAACTATGGTACCCAAAATATGCTTAGTTTACGAGACATAAGCAAAAAACAAAAAGAAGTCCAAAAATTTTGATGTTTTCGCCTCCTCCTCTAAGTTAGCACAGGGTGTTCGAGGTCAAAAAAAAACTTAGGATAGACATCCTAGAGTACCCCCAAACAATCTGTCAAAATTGCATTAACTTCGAAATATTTACATATGATCATCGTTTTTATAAAAATTTATGATTATTTACATTAAATTTTGATTTTTTTCTTTAAATTTACAGGTTTTCAAAACAGCGGTCAACTTACCGTTTAATAAGTAAACTTTTCAGATTATGGTATTAGAAATCCAAAAAAGAAAAAATCGTTCAAATCCATTATAGCTGAGTTCCGTCATTTTTCATTTATAATTGGGCTCACTGGACTATAGTGAGGTTTTTTATACGTATTTTATATGGATTTTTTACCTTGGATTTCTTTTTTTCAATATTTTTTGTGTATTCCCAGATTAGTTATAAGGACATTTACAAATTTTCAAACTAAATTTTTATGTTATACCCTCCTCAAAAATCATCCCTTAGCGACTAAATTTTTTTCTATATTTTTGATGTATTCGCCAATTTTTTTCTTCAATTTTCTTCCATTCTGAATCGAAAATCTTCCATAATTGTTTTGCACTCGAAGGACTAACTTTCCTGACCTGCCTGTCTACATCCCACAATAATTCAATTGGGTTTGGGGCCCTTGATAGCTGATTCAAATATTCTTTATATAATTTTGACGTATGCTTGGGATCATTGCCTCGTTGGAAGGTAAATGATTTTCCAAAAATTGCATTCCAGAAGGTAACATTTGATTTTTAAGGATGTCCTTATACTGATCCTTTTCCAGGATACCTTCAACTTTATAAATATGTCCGAATTTATCACCACAAAAGCACCCCCAAGCCATAACAGATTCGCCAACATCCGGAATCGGATAAGGCACCTGAAGAAGGAGATTTCTCGATTACTTTTGCCGGTTTGATGATGAGCAACAATGGTAGCACGCGTTTCAATTGAAAATTCTTCGATTTAGGCATAATTTTGGTCAATTTTTTAAACACAACACAAATTACAATGTAAAATTTTTACGACTCCTAAAGTTCGTGGTGGAACTGTCGCTAGCTCTGAAATAAGTCGCGGACGTAAAACCTCCAATCGTTCAGGATTTTTCTGAAAGTCCAAACTATCTAATCTGAAAAAATACTTTTGAGTAGTTTAAAATTCCATACCAAGTCCAAGATGCTAAAGCAGTCGCCTACCTTCAAGGTTGGTAGAATTTCTACATTATTTTACCCAATTTTTACATATCAAAAACAATACATTTTTTGGCAGCGTCTTGACAAAAATTTATAACAAACAAATTTTTAGAATTCCCGTCTGATCCCATGCCATTTTTGGATTATATAGAGCAGTGGTTTCCTACATTTTTACATAGGTACAGGAATTCTCATCACAAAGAATAAAAAGGTGAAACTGAAAGTCAAATTTAATCCTCAATAAAGATTTACAACTTAACTTACAAATGACTACTAATTATTGTAAAATTTTAAAATGCAAGTAATCCTAATAATAAATATCAGCAGATGTTTGAGAGCTAAATTGTATTCAGGTAGTTGTAGAACCTAGAACACAATGTAGGGAAACTGACGAACACAAAAACTTTTTGTTACCAAATTATCTTGCATTTATTTATATTACACAATAATTTACGTTAATCCCAGTTTTACAGGAACATTTAAGTCGGCCAATGTTTATAGTACCTGTCTAAATATTTAACACCTCAGATGTAATGAGAAAATGTGGCCAACACATGAAGACTGGCAAACTTTTGAAAGATGCAATTTAACTGACTTTTTGACTTTTGTAGTCGACAGACGTGACCAAAAGGATGGTTTATATTCCAACAGATGTATTGCACGTTAGCAAAAGGTAGAAAAATGAAAATGAATAATTTGGATCGTAAAACGAATCGTAAACATAATAAATCCGAAAGTTACATAATCTAAAAAAGTAGCCAGTTTCGGACATTTTATTGTCATCAAAACAAAATTGATTTTATTGCGGATATCACATTCGGAGACAAAACGATGTTTGTTGGAGTGTTTAATAACGATGATGGATTTAAAAACAACAATTTTTTCAAATTCGAGTCGTTAAAATAACCAGATGTGGAGGAAGGTGAGTTAATGATAATTAAGTTGGGGTTACAGAAATGCTTCGTGGGAGGGTTAGTCCTATGGATTCTCTACGGTCATTTCCTGTCCAAGAAAACCCAAAAATGCAATTTGTTCTGACAGGTCGGAGATAAGTTTCAAAGTTGTGAGAAATCAGCTACAGGTTTCTCGTGTAAAAAATTCCACAAAATAGTTATGATTTACGGTGCTGTAAAATAGTTTTTTGAAGTGTAGCAAGGAAATATTAACTATTAATACCTGAATAACATAATATAAATGACGCGGTGTTTGTAATTTATTTTACATCATAAAATTTCAGTTTACCGTTATAATTTACCACGACGGTTAGGCTATAAAGTCATATTGGAAATTGAGCACGAAAAACATTTTATTCTCGCTTTGCTCAACTTGTCACATGGTCTTTTGGAATAAATCTATCGGCCATCTTGCTTTACCTGACAGGTAATCTCAATTTCCCACCTACGATTCAGGTAATCGTCCAATCAACAGGTGGGTGGAAAGGTAAAAATAAAATGGAAACCAATGGATTTGTTTGGTTTTGGAGCGACTGTACCGACAAATTTTCTTTCGGAAACAATTTAGAATACTTGGGATGACAGGTTGAAATGATGCGGTATTAAATTACTCGGTTTTTGTGGACGAAAGCTCGAGGTATGAGCTAGGTAGGTAGGTGGTAGGTATAAACAGGTTTATATTTTATCCTAACAATACACTCGAAAGTTGTAAAATTTGAAAGCTAAGAATGGACAGGTTGTCTTGTAACAAAAAGACTTGTAACAGCGGGGTTTTTGGAGGTGGATACAAAATAGATACTCAAATTTGATTGATGTTCTCGACAAAAGCGGGAACACAATAACGTCCATAAAGGTCCGAATTTCTACTTTATAAAGCCTAGCATGATAAATATTATCTTTGAAAGTTTCAGAACTAACTTATGCCATATAAAGATGCACAAACACGGCCCGAAGAAAGGATCGTCCGAGATAATGTTATTGTGATGTCCACTTCTTCCAACTTCTTTGTTAAGTACAACTGTTTTCTTAGAAAATAATTCAATTTGATATCGATGTTTATGACATCACTATTCAAATTTTGGGAGTTTACCTTTCAAACTTGAACAGTATAAATTCCATCGGATGTCCTATCACAACGAAAATAGGGTCAAGTATGCAAATGAAATCCTTTTAATAAATTACACCTGATATAATTTAAATGGGTCCTTTTCATAAATCTTAATTATTCGTCGTAATTACTTGTTAGAAATTTCGAAGATTACTTAAGATATTTGCAATCTCCAAGGGATGACATAAGAGAAATACATTACGCCTCAAGGAATTGCTAACATGGTCACCGGATCTTACAGGTCAAAGAATAAACTACGGGATTAGTTAGTAATTGGAGGAACGGTAATGTTAACATATACGCATTGCTCCTGCGGGAATAAAACTAACGTGATAGTTTCAAAAAAATTACAAAACCACAGCAATTTAAGTTGCTTCCTAAATCTTAATAAAAATGAGAAATGACGAAAACCATAAATTTACTCTTTTTACACCTTGCGAGTCTGCAGACAAAAAACATTGCTATTCATTCATCATTCTTTCTAAATCTTCCCAATTCATCTTGTAGTGATTTGTGTAGTTTAAAACTTTTGGTCAGATATTTTAGTGCTGTCTGAAATATTTTCTATGTTAATTCTTTTCAAAAAAGTAGTCGAAAGTTATAAATCATAATAATTATTTTTTATAGTTCCAATTGATTTTTACTGGGTTCTGGGAAGCAAAGCTGCTGCATCCGAATCTCTTTGGATTTAGTTAAATTGTTCGAACACTAAAATATTGGAATAACCAACCGTTTCTATATTATATTACCTCAGTTAATAGAAACGTATATAGACAGGTCCTGGTAGAGTTGCAGAAACCACACGACGTATTTTACTACAATCCAATTTTGGAACTGCATAAACTAAGGCTTTAGCAATTACGAAGACACATAGCTCTAGTGAAATAAAATAATTGTATGTTGTTGGTTTCGACAAAATTGTATAATACGCACGTTCAACTAGTAATTAAATAAGAGACAAAGTATTTAAAAAAATCCCCACACATTCACCTAAACAAACCAAATGTGCTTCGACAGCTTAACTTGTTCATAATTTTTAGGGAACGCATACCGCAGAGCAATTAACATTTATAAAGTAAATCCTGTATTGGTAGCTTAAACCGTACGTTCCGCAAGATATTAAACAATTAATATTAGTAATTGTAGGAAAACAAAGGCAACAAAAGTATTAGGCAATTTTATTTCGTAATATGGGATTTGGTTTAGAAAATTTAGATATTTATACTAATTAATTGGTTTAATAACAAGGGCGGCGGCGGGCGGGCGTCGCGTCGCTCCCAGTCGTCCCCAGATGTCTGCTCCTATAGGTATTAAAATGTGACACCACCACAGGCACCGTCACCAACTTTTGACTTATTTCATCGTGTGGCTTTTTTAAAAGGTAGACAGACGGTAAAAAATTAAAAATTAATGGTTGAAAGATGACATTTTTTAGTGATAATTAATATGAAACCACTTCAGAAAAACAACTCATCCATTAAAATAGTAATACGAAGACTTAACATGTAGGGCCATTAACAAGTTCTACATCTAAAATCCCATGACATTCGATCGCAACATGTGTCATCAAACGTAATAACGATACCAAGACGGTTGACTCGAAAACTCCTAGGAGAAAAATAACGTTTCAACCTGTCGACCCAACTTGACATGAAACCCTTTACTTATTACCAGAAGATTTTTATTGTACAGTAACGTATTAGATCAAAATTTGGCAAGAAATCGTAGTTTCAGTTCATTGTTTTTGTAATTGACACTAAAGTACAACTTTTTTGTACAATACGCTATACAACCCACCTTACACTAACATTGTGACAACAAATAAATTATTAAATTAAGGTATTGTGTGTTGCCTAACGGCGCCAACTTCGCGATATCAGTGCATTTTGGCACTACAAGTTTTTTTGTTCCTCATTTAGCTAGCGCTTTGCCAAATTATTTTCAATTCATAAGTAAATAAATATGTAAATAATTTATTTTTTTCAGAGTAGCAATATTTACCAAACGAAATAATTTAGGTTAAAAACTCTAACCAAAGATTCATTTTTTAAATGGAATTCACAGCTTACAGAAGAAAATTCGAACTCGTGACGATCAGTTGAATTTAATAAGTTTTTAAATGACTTTCTCGACAGATTACTCTTGGTGGTTTGCCATTTCCTTCAGAGATGAGAAGGTCATAATGAAGTCGGGTTGGGGATCAAACCTTAGGGCTTCTGGCCTAGAGTCCGATCTTTAGCCCGTTCACTTAGCTCACCTTTCTTGATTTGGAAATAAAAATAATCAGGTAGCAATTTATACTAATCATCATCATCAGCAAGGATTAAGCTATAGGTGGCTTTTTGATCACCCCATTACTTCTTTGGCCGTCCAACACTTCTCTTTGATATGGAGATGTATAGCTTATTATTTTTCTGAGTTTATGACTGTTGTTGATGTCCATTCTCTGATGGCTGTGCTGAATTAATACTAATACTTTGTACTAATATCGGTCATCAAAACCAATTTTAAAATAACCACAATCTCATTGTCAATGTTAGACAACCACATCCCCCCCCCCCCCCACTTCAAATCGATCAAAAATACAAAACAAAAAGTGTTTAACCAAATAAAAAACCCAAATAGTTTAGATGGTAGCCACTGAGAATCGAACCCATGACTCGACGGTCTGAACTCAATTCCTATAAACTAGGTGACTTTGTAGCCAGTGCATTTCAATGTATAGATTATCAAATAAATTTTGCTTCTGATGAAAATAGCATAAAATGTTAATTATTTCCTTTACGTTTTTTTTTCAGCACTTGATCTCATAATAAATTGGCAAAAAACTAACTTTAATTCAATTCATGCTGATGATAGACGATTTTTTTATAATGAAATATTGATATTCTAAAATACATCAAGCTTGTACCGCTGTAATGTATAGATGTGCAATTTTCAAATGATGCCAAATTTTGTGTGTTGATAAAATTACTTTCACTATTTCACTAATAGTAGACGCAAGGTCGAATTGCTGGGAATTTCATTTATATGAAATGCCTTCTTAAGAGCCGGTTTGACTTCAGTCTAAATTGCTATTTTTAATCAAAACAAAGTTCGATTGTCCAAAAAATTACAAATCAATTTAAATCTGGCCACCAAAATGTCACTAATGTTAACCAGGATTCCGGAACATTTACGTTCTTTTATGTCGGTTATCGGTATATGGGTCTTCATCAGCACAGCTGTGCTCAAACCCGATCAATGTTACCTCTTCCTGACTGGGGCAGCATCATCAAGGAGCCACCAGAACATCACAATATAAAATCAAGTATTTCAGTGACTCATTTATTTCATCAAGGCTAGTGGAATTCGACAGGCCTTGCAGGTGATCGAACAGACAGAATTTTGACGGATTATAAAACAGAAACAGGGGTAAACTAATTTCCTAGTTTGAAAAACAATTTAAAAGATTTTAGACAATTTTTAAAAATCGATTGATAAATAAGACGCAAAGGTTAGAGTTGTTATCTCCGTGGTTAAGTTATCCCAATAGAATCGTAGAAAATAAATTACGTTTCACTTGATTTTCAATTTTGAAACATTTCATATAACAACATGAACCATATTTAATGAGGTTAAATTTTAATAAAACATCCACTTGAATAAGACTTTTCAATCTTAATATGTCGTTCAATTTCCTACCTTCTTTGACAAATAAAAACGTTAAGCTGACAAGCAAGATTGTTTATTGGTATGTAAAAGTTTTGTAGGTATCGATTTTGTATACAAAAAAATAAAGTCTGCGGAAATGATGACGACTTTTGTACAAAACGAACGCTAATAAAAAAAGAGGATTAATACGACCCTGTGTCACAATTCTCCGATCACCAAAGGCCATTATGTGATGCCCGCTGTACACTCTCGCCGAGTGCTCTCGGGCGAATGTTTCGCCGAGAGGTCACGTGATCATGCGACCATCTAAATTACACACTACCAGGCACACCGAGACAGACGAGACATGGCGAATGCACCCATCTACACTCTCGTTCTCGCCATGTCTCGCCCTGCCTCGCCGAGAGTGTACAGCGGGCATGAAACATATGGAAACTTATATCGAAGGTGACTTCGGAAAAATTTGACATGCGAGGGACAGGGTTCAAAGATCATTTGGCAGTCACTTCGGCGACACCTGCAGGTGGTTGTTCCCACAGTCTTGCAGATGCTTTTACATCAGCGTCGTCGTTAAACGTCGTGGATGTTATATTGTTAACCTGTGATAGAAACGCTCGTCCTTGTTCCAAACCGTTCAAACATAACAAATTTTATTACTCAATTAAATTTTCTCACAAATTTTGTTCTACAGTTAGCACGACGACACATGCAAAAATCGGTTTTTCCACCGCACAACACCTGTCGTCGTAAAAAGCAAACAAGCATTCAAAAATGTTTATTTTTCGAAGGAAATAGACAAAAAGTTCCGCAAGTTGTTTAAAATGTTAACAGCCGTTTCGTATCTTCAAATTTTACCATCGACTTCTTATTTATTATTTAAAGAATTGTTGGGTCTCGATTTAGCGGATTAGGTAGATATTTCAGTGTGCGTGTCCAAATAAACAATCGTTTTGGGAAACCTTCTAGATTTGGAAGAGAAAAGTATGGAAGTAGGTATGAACGTAATATTTTTATGATGCACTTGTTGCTGGAGTTTTGCATATCGTAAAAATTTTTATAATTTAGCAAGTCGATGGTTAGGAAAAACATGGCAATAACGTGGATAATATATTTGGGTGTATTTGGAAGAACAAGTTATCAAATTGTCAAATAAAGTTTCGTTTATTTACGTAAACGAAGGCGTAAGATTTATACAGAAACGAAAAACAAACCTAAGAGGGAGGCGCCCGTGTTCTTTTTCTATTGTAATGGTTACAGGCTGGTGAGCGTCTTGCAAAAGCTGATTCGGAAAAGAAGCAAAAAACGAAAAAGCCAAGACTCCTTAATTGTATAGAACACGATACTAATTGCCTTACTGTTGTTTTGTGCTCCGTTGTCCAAGTGGAAGAGACTGCATTGCTTCCTTCGTTCCTTCATGCTTTTTATCCTCGTAGGCATGCCGTGTATTTATGTCCATGGAAGAAAAGAATACGAACATACGGGATTAGTTTTGGCTGCAACGTTCGAAAGCTCCTGTCGTTGTAAATGAGGCAACTTGTGTTTTCCGCGTGACCTCTTACAAATGAACTTTTTTCGGTTGTTCTGGCAGACTAAGTCCCACCTATAAATCACAATTAATCACATTGTCACGGAAATAATTATTTAGAATTAACCACAACTATTTTACCTACTTTTTAAAAATAGTAGTAGTAAGATAGGATCGTATCGCGCGCAGTACGATAGATGTAGTAATGAAACATGTCCAATTATACTCACATCAGAAACGTTGCTCATTTCGAATTGAAAGAAGCAAATTTAATGAATAGGAAAATCAGATTGAATGTAAATAAGGTTTAACATTTAGTTAGTTTATTAGCGTGATGGCGGATAAAAAATAAAGTATAACAATAAATCAAATTAAGTTAATAATATTTATGTTGTAACGAAAGAATAACCTATCTCCCGTCGAGTATTAAATAAATAAGCGAAGCATGAAACTAATGCATCACATTCAGTCTGAATATGATCACAATACATGATTCAATTACATTTTATACAATCTGCACTCGAATAAGCGTCGGCAAAGTTGAGTGCATTTGTCATTCGGTAGTTCCGCTTGATTTGACAGGTCGCCGCGACGCTTACTACGGGCGCACGCCGCTGTCAGCGCCGAGGTGCACAGACGTCAGATCAACAAATCACATTAAACACAAATAATCACATTACACTCTCCGCTGATTTATACACCACGTTATTTAAGCGACCTCTATTGTTATAAATCACTGTAAACAGTTTAGCTTACGGTTATTTATTTCCATTTAATATCGCGTTTAAATAAAATCCATTTTAATTCACAAAATATCAACATAATGCGAGTTCAAATTTAAATTTTATTTCATTTTCACAAAATCTATTACATTATTACCGCGCAATTGATTTTAAAGCAGTCAGCCAATTCTGTTGGCCAACAATTTCCATTTTTTTTTTCGAAATCCGTTTATAATATTTAAAACAATTTACGCCATGTTTGCCAGTAACTGACACTAACTGCCCATTTCTACCGGTTCACTAACCGTGCCCGTTGACCAGTTAAAGCTAACGCCCTGTTAAAACGTTAAACGGGTTTTCAAGAAGTCAATTTAAGCTAGCGACTGTGCCAGTATCTTTGTAGCACCTTGAGCAGCTAAAATTAACCGGTACACCTGTGACCGTTTAACTTAGTAAGTGTAGTAGGATAGGTAATAAGTTAACTAGTTAATATTGCTAATATAGGTGATTCGGCACAGTGCCAGCTAAGCTTGTTTAATGAGAATTGACTTAAAATAGAATGCAAAACCGTTGATTGAAACGCAACGCTTATCGATGCGCTTACATATTTTTTCTCTTACCGATCTTAAAATAAAATTAATCCACATTGGCATCAGTAGAAGTAAACCCGCCTAGTAACCAGACGGTGTGTAAAAAATAAGGTTGTAACTTTTAAGTTAACGCGCCCCAGGCGATTCTTCTTACAAAGGTGTATCAACCTTATCAAAAGAACAGTGGAAAAGGTAGAAACTTTTCAAATTTTACTTCTTTTGTTTTTCGTTTACATCAGATCACAAGAGCTGTCAAAATTTTCTTTGGTAATCAGTAGAGGGTGAAGGGGGGATTAAAATTACATCTAACTTTTTGGTGTGTTATATTCATCAGAACGCTGAAAGCTACAGCATAGGGCGGAGTCTTGGACCCAAAGGCTAAAAACAGAAGAAGAGCTGGAGGAGAATTCTGCACAGGCCATGGACAGCCAGAAAAACAAAAGTCTCCATGTTGGAACAAATAAGAGAACCAAAGTGATTATCACAAATAATCTATACGTGTATATTAAAATATTTCGATCACATAGCTCGTAAAGAAGGTAACCAGGAAAAACCAACAGTCCAGATGAGAAAAATTGAAGGAACCAGACAGAGAGGAAGATCCCCGAATCGTTGGACTGATCAAGTAAAAGAGTCGACTGACGTCGCGATCCATCAGGCCACAAGTAGCGCCCAGAACCAGAATAACTGTCGCATAATCATTCATGAAGCTGTTGATTCCTCTGCAAAAAGGAAAACGAAGAATGAGATTCAGAACGCAATAGAAATGTACCTTTCGACAACAGTAAAAGTCTCAAGTCATCCCATTTGTGATATTCCTGTAAAACTGAAAAAACCTAAAACAAAATCAGACAAGAAATATTCTGTCTAAATTTAAAAAGTCTTTAATTTCAACATTCTAATCGCCATAGCTCTGAACCTATTGAATTTTTAGTGTCCGTAGTGTAAAAGGAGTTTTATTTTGTATGTCTTCTAGAAAACATCATCTTTTAAGCAAAATGTTTAATAAAAAAAATTGACATCCCGTTCCAGATAGCCGAGTTCGAATCGAAGACATCACAAAATTTATCAGGTTGGCCTTTTGGTGTGAGACTTGTGGTATTGGAAAAATCGATGGGTTGTTTGTGTATTTCAAAAAATATTAATGGCTGAAATTCTTGTTACCAATCAAATTTGGAACGGTTTCTTCAAAGGTAAGTTGATGTAAAGAAGCCAAGATCCTTCATTTCATCCTCTGGGGCTCCAGGTGGGATGACTTGAGAAATGACAAAGCTGTTGACTGTTTAAGTATGAGGTAAATTGTTGATCATTTCGGCAAAAATGCATTAATAGACCACAGCAGTTATGGAAATACCGGATTAACAGTAACACAGCAGCAGATGAAGTAGCAAATGCTGCGAGTCCTGCGGCTCTGGGAACCCTGCGCCCGGCAGAAATGTGTTTTTATTTTAAGGAAATAGTAGCAAGCCACAGCAGTGGAGTGATGTGATCGCTGGTTGAGTATAGAGTGGAAGTTCTGGGTGCAAATCGCGGATTGCACAGAATTTCTTGGCTCGGCCTTCCAGTAGACATCCACACTCTGTGGTGATCTAGACCTGTAAAGCTGTCATTTAAAATAGTAGCAAAAAAAGGGACCCTCTCAAAAAAATTGGATTTTTTGGTTAGAAAAGGAATAAAAGAATAAGGGGGCCCTGCGGACCTGCGACAACATTTGCTACAGGTCCTGCGCTAGCTTAATCTGGCAGTGTACAAAATCGAACTTGATTTAAACAATAAATTATTGTTTATTTTACAAAAAATGACTTAAAAACTTTTTTTCTCTTTATTTTCAATAAGTAACTTTGGAATGTTGCAAGTAACTTAAATTTGAATTTGAGGGTGCTAATGCAGTAATAGAATCGTTACACGAATAAAAAAATATTTCCAACCTCGCGAGTAGAGGTGCTAATAAAAATTTTACATGAGCTTATCAAACTCAGACCCCATAACTTCGTCTATGGTTGGTCTAAAAAAAAATAAACACCTTCCAACCACCTCCACTATATATATTATGTAGTAATAGTATAAAAAAAGTCATTCCTAATAATAGTGACGTGGTCGTCAAGTTTTTCACCTAATTTTTGGCATTTTAAAGAGTCGTGACACTAAAAAATAGTGGCCATGAAGCAAACTAAAAAACTTATTGTTGACCTAACTAAAAATTCAGTTATTATTTGAACCGGCCTGGTATATTTATGTTAAATTTAAAATTACAGAATTAATTTTCTCTTGTTTAGTGTGTAAGTTAATACAAAAATTTCTAATCTTACAATGAATAATGAGGTAAAGGAAGCAATAGAAGGGAAACAATTAGAAGTATCTTCCATTACGAAAATAAACTAATTTTAACCCTAGTATCACATTTCTTTGTACAGCTGGAAAAATAATGTCGAAATCAGGTAATGCTTTCTGGATTTTTTGTGTAATTAATCACCAGAAATTGATATCCCTTCAGAATAGAAAAAAAAACATAAAATCGATAATTAACCCGTAACCACTGACAAGCGGTCTCTCAGACCGCAGCGAAAATGAATTTCGTTATAAAACGAGTTTTAGTAAAAATTTCAAAAAATCCCTTTGTGTACCTTCAAGTGGCATCGAAATGTACACATTATGACTTGATAAAAATTTTAGTAAGCGTTTACCTTATAAATAGATAACAGCAAAGTTTACTTGCGGTCTCAGAGACCGCATGTCAGTAACTACGTTACAGTAATTGCCATATGTGTGTTAGTTTTATTTATAAATATAACAGAAACAAATTCACCTAAATCTTTAAAATTTACCCTCATCACTGCTAAGCTTACAGTTTATGATTTTGAGACTGTTATTACACAATGGATTTTGATTATTTTAATGATAGCGATATTGACAATGTAGTATTTGAAAAAAATTATAAAACAAGAAAATTTGTTACTTATGCCCAAGTAAACTAAAGAGAAAAAGAATTTTTCGATGTTTCATTTGTAAAAAAACGGTATGCCTTCGGTGCACCAAGAAAGTTTGCAAACAGTGCATAGAAAACGAACACTAATTTTTGGTAATTTTAAAGTGTTGTCAGTTTTTTCAATTTCAATTATTTTTTAAGTTTATTATGTTGGTTTTTTAGTTTGAACATATTTTTCACCATTTACTGTTAAAAAACCTTAAATTTTTCTAAAATGTAGTTTTTATGTAACTTTTAATAATCATCGAACATTTTTATGTAATTTATGCCGACTTTTACTATTTATTAAATAAATGAAGTTAATTTTATTTATAGTGAATTCTTACTTTACAGGGGTATAATGAATAGTTCAACAATGATATGGAAAAAAAATTACAGCGATATTAATCTGATTAACACTAAAATTTAAAAAAAAGTAAGCGGTCTGAGAGACCGCATGTCAGTGTCTACGTCCCAAAACAAGTATGTCAGTGGTTACAGGTTAACCAAACCGCACTGTAAATAAATTAACAACAATAAAAGTAAAAATAGTGAATTCTCTTGTTACGTTTTCTAGTACATACAATAAATAAAAGAAGGAAAGGAAAGGAGGAGGAAAAAATTTAGTGGTGGTAAATCTTCAATTAATTTATAATTAGAAATCGGTAATGTATACAAAGTGAAAAGTTGGGAATCGGTAATAAAGCACGAAAAAAATGAAAAACGCAAACCTAGTTAATACCCTCGCCATTAAAAATTGTTACAAGGTATCAAATACTGAATTTTTTACATTGAAAGCAATTATGTGAGAAAAAAGGTGGAATCGGAAAACGGGGTTTTCAATCAAAAGGTCTTTAGTGTCTTTGCGTGACAATGAGCAAGGCTTCTTCGGGCGCCGTGAAATCCTCCAATGCCGGAAATGGGATGCTTTCATTACCAATACGTGCTTTAGTTAAATGGAGTTTTCTTGTAAAAAAAGCCTAGGTAAGTACCTTTTATCGATCAATTTAATAAACATTTCAACCTCATAACTCACTGCGCTTTAGTTAATTCCACTGTTTACTCTTGAAAATTTTAACATCATCGATCTGAGTGCTCATCGTGATGCAAAATTAAATTATAAACACTTAAATAGAAAACGATAGATTTCTATGAGTAAAGTTTATTGCTGACACAGTTCTGGTTAAACTATAATTTAACTTCTGCGCGATTGATGAATTCGATTTAATTTACATCCAAATTACATTAACATTAACGCCGTGCAATGCATTTCGCTCGAGCTCAAAATTGAGTTACCTAACATTTAATTTGCCATTGCATTTCGCGGAGAATAAAAAATTAGCGAGACGATTTTGCGTAATCCTTAAGACGAGACGGTGCAGTGCGGTGGTGTGGTATAAGGGTAAGCATAAATGAACATGAATATGAGTTAAGATGGAATATCCTTTTAGCGACGCACCTAGCGTAGATGTTATATCGTTCTCGGCATTTCTATTGCCACAACAAAGCCAATTCAGATTCCCTGCTAATGGCATATTACATTGTTACCTTCCTCGCATCATCCTGGCTCCATTCTTCGGTGACGCACTCAAGTGGCACCGGTGTTCGGTCTTTATCTAACTTGGAAATTGAGGCAAGTCACCGTTTCATTCTACCAAGCCGCCTGTCATTGCAAGCAATAATAGCTTCATCTCTCGTTATGATGGATAACGGTAGGGCATCAATTAAGATTAGGCCCGAACAATACCTATCTGAGTGAAAGGCTCACAGTCGGACTTTCGACAGTATTTTAGATGCGCCTCCCCCCCGTCCCAATGTATACATGGCACAGTAGCGAAACACTTTAGTGTATTGAATTTAGACGTCGTTGTTTGGAGGGTTTTTGTAAGACCCCCGCTCTTAAAGATTTCGCCCTTGTGAGCGTTAAAACAACACCAACAAAAACTTTGCCACATCTAGGGAATGGCGTTGGCGAAGGTGTATAATTTAATAACTAGCAAATTAGTTAAATGCATTCATTTATCATACGAAGCGATGGTAATTAAAGTATAATTACATTTATACGTAATTTCTAAAAGGGTCGGTCAGTAAGTGAGTGTCCCTCCTCACCCGGGCGGGCGTCCCTCTTTACACGTACTACATACATAAACCACTAAAGAAAATCACTTTATATATTACGGGCTCAATGCTAACACAAACGAAACGAATACAATGGGAGCACAATAAAGAAATATAAGGCAGAAATGACTCATTGAAGATATTGCAAGCTCCATAGAACTCGAAAAAAAGTCTTCGAGCTCATTTATTCTTAGGTGCGCTTCTACGCTGTCATGATGTAATACAGCTACAAAAGCAATATTAAATATTGCAAGCATTTGGAATGCAGCAGTAATAAAGGCAATTACTTAGCAGAACGATGATTGATCAGAAATATACGACGCTTATAAGGAGGGATCGGTTTATGAGTGTAAGGAAAGCAAGCACAGGAGGAAGGTCCTCTCACGAACTTACAATATCCGGCGCCATCTGCTATGTGATGTGCGGTCACCATCGAGTATTCCGGGCTAAGGTGGGTCCGGATATTGGATAGTTTTATTACCCCGAGTGGTCAGCGGACGTGAGACGTTCCGTGCATGTTATTCTTCATATCATCTCATATCTGAGGTAAACCAACGACATAACCGAGCGGAAACCTGGCTCCGATGAAGAAATAACATTTTATGTTGTTTTTACAGGCGACCCGATGAAATTGCGTGGCGCTAGCGCTCTATAAAACTAAGGAATCTTCCCTAAATTAATATCCGAACATTAAATTAATATTGTATCTTGTAAACACACACAACGTCTTAATAAATTATCTTAATACTAAATATTTTATGCTTAAATAATTTTAATAAAGCAAATAAGGGTTGGTCGAATCGGAAAGGAAAGACGTGAGTTGAGTGTGTGTACTGGAAAAGAAAACACGATTTTATTATGAAAACGCGCACCTTAACAATATCGACGCGTTCCCCTATCAAATAACCTATTTTACAAACGTATAACCTATGTCCATCCGCATATTGGTATTTTTATTAGACAGAGTGGTCTTATTGGCCGCCTCGAAAGCCACAGGCGATTGAGGGTTCGAGCTGATGTATGCACGACTAAGAAAGGTCTGTTATTGCATCGGCAGCTCGCGGCTATCCTACCGGTCAGAATATCCAATAAAGAATACCGATCGTCTTCTTACATTACTACCAAAGTGGAAAAACAGCGGTATTTATGAAGATACCGAAAGCTCGCCCGTTCGCTTTCTCAGTAAATTTAGCCACTAGAAAATCTGTTTTCCATCATAAACCTCAACAATTGAATTTAACTTACACGACGAGTCCTTTGAAGATTTGAGTAAATTTTAAATTAATCGTAAATGAAATTCTTTTGCCCCCGTTCGTTCGCGCAATAGATCGTATCGCTAACGATATAAATATAATCAGATAAGCGATAAGCGATAGGACCCACCCCACCGGCCAGGCACCGGGAGGGTTTAGAAAGAGTGGTATGCGGAATCTTTGTCTTGGAAAACTAATTTTCCCCTTACACTGTCACATATATCACGTATTGCTAGAAGCGTCAACGAATCGACCGATTGTTATTGGCGAAAGCAACGACACAAAGAAGACTTTACACTGACACATTTAGAGGCAGATTACTTTTATTTTCAGGTCCTGAATTCATTGCGTCGCGCGGATACGTTTCCCGCACCTACGAGAAGGCATCGAAATTGAAGCTCGGTACAAATTCCTGCAAACTAAAAGCGAAACGAATGGCGATCAGAATTTAATCAAACGGTCGAGATATTGAGAAAAACAGAAGCACCGAATACATTTTCCTTCCTATATGTTCAATCAGATTCGTTACTAGTATCTACTAAATCCAATACCATTCCTTCCATGTTGCTTTATCTAAATACGCGAGCGATAAACTAAAATCATCTGCATAAGGAATGACGTAGCAATGGCAGAAATTTTAAAAAACGACTATTTGCTTTGATAGCAATATACAATTTTTGAATTTGAAACGATATTGTTAGTGTGAGAGTCACAGCTCAATTTATTCCAACGAATGTCGTCGCGTAGATCAAAGACTTCGTCACGTCCTTGCGTTCTAATTCCAGTTCCGTTTGGGACCTTGTCTTTTATTTCAGCAACTCTGTGGCAGAAATCAGCATCGTTAACAAGATCTAGTTTATCTTCCAATATAATGGCACAGATTTCAACTGGAAGACGCACCCATGTAAAATTAACCAATAAATGATACAAGAGGAGTAGTGGAGCGTAACTCGAACTAAAGTTGGGACCCCTACATACTAAAAGCGTCAACATTTATCACAAAGAAATTAGTTTTTTCTTCAATGATCCGAGGCCAATCGCTAGGCTCGTAACAACTTGACAAGGTGGCAATAAATATTTCGATCCACCGGAAATCATTAAATTAACAATTTTTTAACTTACCGGTAGTAGAAAATGGAAAATGTCATGATTTTCTTACCTGAAACAAATAAAAACAATTACTATTAAAATGCTGACCACTTCTGAAGATAAATTTTAGGTAGTTTTTGGATTTTGATTGAGGTGTCTGCAAGGAGAATCCTTTCGGAAATGAAGAACAATTGTGAGGTTAAATTATTATTGTACAGGGTGGCTCAATTTCGATCCTTCTTATGGGGAAATCAGTAACTATGGGAAATATCAAAAAATGGATGGCGCATCCTCGATCTCTTTTTTTGAGAAAATTTCAATGGCGAAAACCAGAATTTGCTATCTTTTTTTGTTTTCGAGTTATAGCCAAAAGTTCGATAATTGGACTTTTCTATAAATGTCGATATGTTGGTTGTTTTTGAAGTTATCAAAAAAGTGTTAACACTTTCTTTAGACACTTTTTTAAGGGCAACAAAATAGGATAAAGAAATTTTAAATATCTAAATTAGTTTCCGAGTTATAACATAAAGTTGTGTTTTTTTAAATAGAAACCATAGTTGGCTATGACATTTTTAAATGGCGTTTTTTATCCTCTTTTCAATGATGTATAACATGTGGGGTCTAATATTTTAGTTTCATCCCATTTTATTAAAAAATGTAATAAAAATAAAGAAGAATGAAAAATTTGATATAATAGTAACTGTTTTTAGTAGATAACAATAAAAAATATTCAATACTTAACAAAAACTACAGTAAGTATTCAAACTAAACTCAGTTGTTTACAATACATATAACTTTGTCAAAATAAACACAACAAAATTGGCATCTAAAAAATTCTTTTACCTGTTAGTTTTTAGTAGGAAAATATTTGTTTAGTTAGATAATAATTACTAAAATATTATGTTGCACATGCAAGAACAGCATTATAACTAGCTTGAATGAAGCACTCCAACATATCGTATTTTTCATAGTGTTCATAAGCCATTTTACATTTACGTGAAATAACAGGTAAATATAATAACATATTGTTAGAATTGCTAATAAATATTTAATATTTTAATTACAGCAACTAAACAAATATTACTAAAAACTAATAGCTAAAAGAATTTTTTAGATGCCAATTTCGTAGTGTTTGTTTTGACAAAGTTATATGTATTGTAAACAACCGAGTTCAGTTTGAATACTTGCTGTAATTTTTGTTAAGTATTGATTATTTTATATTGTTATCTACTAAAAACAGTTACTATTATATTAAATTTTTCATTCTTCTTTATTTTTATTACATTTTTTAATAAAATGGGATGAAACTAAAATATTAGACCCTACATGTTATACATCATTGAAAAGAGGATAAAAAACGCCATTTAAAAATGTCATAGCCAACTATGGTTTCTATTTAAAAAAACACAACTTTATGTTATAACTCGGAAACTAATTTAGATATTTAAAATCTTTTGATCCTATTTTGTTGCCCTTAAAAAAGTGTCTAAAGAAAATGTTAACACTTTCTTAGTAACTTCAAAAACAACCAAGATATCGACATTTATAGAAAAGTCCAATTATCGAACTTTTGGCTATAACTCGAAAACAAAAAAAGATAGCATATTCTGGTTTTCGCCATTGAAATTTTCTCAAAAAAAGAGATCGAGGATGCGCCATCCATTTTTTGATATTTCCCATAGTTACCGATTTCCCCATAAGAAGGATCGAAATTGAGCCACCCTGTACTATGTAAAAGTATAAATTATTTATTTCCCTTTTTCATTAATTGGCTTTCAAGTTTCTGAAGTCAAAATTAAATTAAGTTGGTGTCAATTTTATTACTAACCAAGTGGAAAACTTTGTTAGCATTATATGATTTTATTAGCATTTATTATAACGTGTGATTCGATTTGCGTTGTTTCGATGTACTTTTCAGGAATGTAACTCCGACGCAAATCGGGACATTCCTTTATTAACACTTAAATGTGAAAATCTAAAATAATAATACTTTTGATTCAAATATTTGCATATGGTCTTTCAAATCTTGTTAGATTTCTACAATTTATTGTAAAAATTACCAAAGATTATTCCTGTCCCCCATTCCTTGAATGGCCCAAAATGTGGTAGTTAAAGAATTAAATACGGCACCCAAATAATTATTTTATGGCCCACTGGCATTCATTAAAGCTTTCCAGAATTAGAATCTGTAAAATTTTGAGCTTCAGATCACTGAAAAATTTTTTTAGGAAAGATAGAACTATACATAATGCTTAATTTTATCTCCATTTTCAGTGTTTTTTCTATTTTGTAGCCCCGGATCTAATGGGAGGAGGCAGCCGAAGTGTTCGTCCCGCAAAAAAGGTCAAATTCATATGTTTGAATTTTTAATCTTAAATTATTTGGTCTCTAAACTCAAATGTTGGAGGAAAGGGGCGCCAATGTCAAGTTCTTGCCCTGGGTTGGAGAAATCGTAGATTTGGGGCTGCCAAATTGTAAGGTGACTTCTTAAAATGTAAAAAAACTGACGCAAAACCGGGGGGTCTGGGGGGTATGGAATACCCCCCAGCCCAAAGAAGTAACGAGACTTTTCAAAATTGGTAAAGATGTAAATGTATTTCTTCTCTCAATCTTTCAATTCAAATCTCAAATATTAAGGCATCAGAAAATTTAACGCAGAGTAATTTTGTAAAATTTAAGTTTTAATAAAGCAAATTAATAGGAGGATGTCGATCAACCGGAAGAGGCACTTTTTTCAATGCTAATTATTTGTTTTCCTTAAATATGAATGCAATCAGAGAGTGAAAATAAAATGGAGATTTAATTTTACCGCACAGTTTTCGAGTTATTGCCTATGTTTAGTGTTCAAAACATCAAAGATGTTTTTTAATTTTGAATTGGTTGACCACAATTTTTAATTTACAAAGTTCAAAAACTTTTAAAACCGCATAATTTTCATCCAATCAAAATTTTTAAATTATATTAATGAGGCCTATGCTTATCTCTTTTCTATTTCTTAATTTTTTAAATTTAATATACCTACAAGTTTCATTTGTTTTGGAAAGCCAATCGGATTGCATATCCGTCCACGTTACTTTTACGACATTTATGCTAGTTTTTGTTTAAAAATGGAGTGAAATAGTAAAATTTATTTTGTCGTGTTTACTGGGTTCCCAAAAGCCCAATTAAAAATTAACCCTTCACGAAAGTACAACGATAAATTATGATCAAAAACGGTGAAATGAATATGAAATACTTAAGAAACACTTGAAAACAGGTTAATCTGACTCGAGAGACCCTTTGACTTTACATTTAAATTCGAAAAGTTTTGATAGTAAAAAGAAACTGAGAAGTCAACTATTGTGTCGAAGGGATCGATAAATAAAATAAAGAAAACAATTAAGAAAAATTGTTTACTGACGGAGTGTTAAGTGTAATTAATAAGGCATTGATGATGTACTTGGGGGGTCCTGGAAGGTTGAAAACTCCGGTTCATTGCCTCAATATGCGGGAGCAGGTGTAGCCTATTACCTCCACTTAGGTCTAATTAAAGCACAGACTTCGTTATTAAGATGGAAAATATAAACTGTTTTGGAAAATTAAACAAACCACTAAAGGGCTTGTTAGCGTTATTTTAACGTGCCATAAAAACGTGTTTGGGAGAAATAAAACAATTTTCTTATAATCAACAAGAGGAGGACGATGATAAAAATATCCCCTAGATTGAATATAATAAAGAAGCTCGTACAAAAACCAAACCGACAAGGCATAAACTAAGTTAAATAGGTTTAAATTAAAACGTCCGGTCGTAACAGGTGAATGCCATCACCTATATTAAACAATTAGTGCAACAATAAAAACTCGCCCAAAGTGGAAAGTGATGAGTCATGCGTGGGTAGTTGGTAGTATCAGATAATAAATGATTTATAGGGGAGAACAGACAGTTACAGTCCTTTTGCACTCGTTAAAAAGGACAAATACAACATACACCATTCTAGCAGTCGCAGAAAGCTGTGGAATTTCAACGGGATATCAGGATAAAAGACCAGAAAGTCGGAAAGTTGCGACATCTTTCGGACTCGGAGTTCTATTTGAAACCGCTAAGCGTCGCCTGTGTGTAGGAATTCGCCTATATCGGGGATGAAAATTAAAGTGCAAGGGTAGTTAACGATTACAGTAATCTAATTTTTATTTTAAAAAATGTAGCTAAATATTTTTTTGCTAAAAAAGGATAAAACAAAATTATTTGAAATGTAAAGCAGATAATAAAGTGTAGGTCCTTTTTATGCATATCTTTGTAAGTATATAATTGTGTCGACTATCTGATAAATTAGGAATTTAAATTCCAAATTAACTTGTAATGTAAACAATTGTATAAATCTCGGAAACAAAGCCGAAGTGGTATCTAAATTAAGAGAAGGTATCACAACGTAAATAATGCTTTAGATTATACATCAGCCTGGAGAGCTCTTACTTATTCTCATCTACCTTGCTTTATAAAGATAACCATAATAATTAAATCCCCCTCTTAATGTCAAGTTCGTCGAGAGAACTTTGCAAAGCGTACTTCTACAAATCCACAAGAACGGCGTTACCTATATGACAATGACGAGCTTGATCCACAATATCGTGTAAGATTTGAGGCTCTTACTTAATCCTCTTTACATGTATATCTAGAATTGCCTTCATCCATTTCATATCAAGTTCTACTGTATGTTTGTCACTAATTTCAAATTATTCTTGTCAAACTAACGTCGTCCTCCAAAACAATATTGCAATATAATTACGACCATTCGGATTCGCACAACTTACTCCAACTATTGATTATGTATTACTTCAAAAACTTGTTCGAATCATCCAGCAAATAGAAACCACAATCTCAAGAACCTTTTCTTGTGGCAAAGTCTCTGCAATTCAATTGGCGACCAACGCCTTCCATCATTCATCAGTTTAAAATCTGCTTTGTTTACCTAATTCATCTCTATCGCGTCAAAAAAGCATCTTGAAAACTCACAAATAATATTTATATCTCAAAGATGTGCAAGCATCTGGTCAGGGAAAATGGTTCTAAAAATTCCAATGTACTTGGTCGGGGTTTGAACTCACAACAACAACATAGCAATTCCACCCTTTAATAACCATCCATTTTTCCATATAAACGTAACAGTTACGTAGATACAAAACTCAGTCTGATCTTTGACTTCTGTAACTCACCCCTGATTGGTTTATTAATTTATCACAACAAAGCCAAAATAAAATTTTCAGTACAATTCCCAGAAGGGGGTGCCTTCTGCCCCTAATTTTATATTATGCAAAGTACGAAACCGGGCACTTAGACAAAAAAAATTATTTTACTTGACGATATCGGTTTTCAAGAGTCCCCCCCTCTAAATTTGCATTTAATTTGATTTAATTTTCTTAGTATTTGGTTGCTTTTGTAAGAAATTCTCCCCTGTTCACTTAATTTGAGTTCCTCTGCTTTTATTGTTTTTAAAATTCGCAATTAGAAAAACATCTTGCGGACATTTAAGCGAAGTCATTCCAACTATCGATTAGGTGTTGGTTCAAAAATTGAGCACGAGAAAGCACGTTTTAATTAAAGTGAGTTTTAAAATAAAATTAATTTAAATTATAATTTCCAATTTAGAACGCGATACGGTGCACTTTATGCATATGCAATAAGATGGTAGAGTATTGAAGTAATCAAGACAGCCAATTAATGGAACCGCAAAACAACAAGTGGTAAAATGTGCAACTTAATGTTATTACTTAATTAAAACGCGAATTTGAATTACCTTTACAAGATGTTGAGAATTAAAGTTGTAGTCTTAAAGAAAGGAAAACTGTGCAGAAGTTAATCATGTACTAGGTGGCGTTGAAACATCCCGCAGAATTAATTGGGAGTGGATTATACCAATTAGTACAGGGAAACTCAACTTGCGCTCCATAAATATTCCAAGACTTACCGTTTTATTATGCTACCTAAGTTGCACGGGCAAAATTTACCAACTCATCCATTGAATACAATTAACATAATTTACATGGAATTTGAATTTTCCGCGAAATAAAAATACGTAAATAAATATGCCTTAGCAAAACGACAAATTTGTGATTAACATCGAAAAGCAAACAAACAAGAAAGGTAAATTGAAATAGTAGGAAAACCTCAAAGTGACTAAACTTTAGCCGATTATAGAAGTAACAAAATACAACTTGTAAGTCAAAGCAGGAATAAGTTGTGTGTGCACAAGCGAATTGGTACCAAGAAAATACGAAAATGAAATGAATAAATTAGCACAAGTTTCCAGTATTTCCTCTGCCTTTTCTTAGTTTATTCCAAACACACGGATACAGAACAAACACTACGGGTACACACCTACATCATGTAAATACCGAAGTTACGCCAATCTACATCTTAATTGGCTGTCATGTTAGTTAAAACTTTCCAAGAGTTTTCAATTTTATCATCCCCAAAAAATAAAACTGAGCATCCAGCCAAGCCAAGTTGGGTTCGTTGTTGTTGTGCATGCTTGTTTGTTGTGTAAATCGATTTTCGAAATATTACAATAACAAAGACACCAACACCTTTATTCACGACACATCAATCTTTTCCTATGCTAGCTACATACTTGTTAAATACGTCCCAGGTGTTTCAATTCGTTCTGTATTGAAACACTCGTGATTGGTTCCGGATTTCACTATGCATATGTCATTCAGATTGAATTTTATATAACTTTGCCGATTTCAATTCCACATTCCACCCTTTTGTATAATAGTGAAACGTAAATTTTTTAAATTAAAATAAGATCATATCACCACATTTTCATTAAATTTTTTGGTCCGACAGTTCTCCAGTGAACATTTAAATGAAAACTCTCAGCAATGTTCCAATTTACTAAAATAATTGACCTGTTGTCCAAAATCCCTGCGGTATAAAGCAGTGGTGTCTAACCTTTTCTGAAATGGGTCACCATGTATTTACACTAACTTATCAGATTAAAAAGATCGCGAAAATGTTTCGATTCCAAATATGCATTAAATTGGAGGTGATTAATTATGATAAAGCACGAATTTTAACGACAGTCAATAATTTTTATCACTACAATGCTAACTAATAGTTTTCCCTGCAATATTATGAATAATGGAATGTAACCTCGCACCGTAGGTAAACTGATTTATTATTCTAATTGCTCATAGAGGTGTCCACATAAAATCCAATTCTCCAGTTCTCTGTGATTCAACAGTCGACTGCCCATTTCAATTCATTTTGTGGTGCTGAAACTCACTGAATCGCACATTTTCATTTTACAGGACGTTGTATAAAACGTACCTTCGCATATATTTAAATGACAATAACGTCAAAATCATACCTGAAAACCATTCAATTAAAATATTCAGATACGCGTAGGCATTTTAAACTAAGAGAGGTATAATTGAATTATAAAGAGGAATAAAAAATTTTACCCAAATGGAATCTGTAAAAGGAGCATATTTTCCACCTGTTATTCGTAAGTGTATGCGTAAAAATTTTCTTCTAAATGGATCCCTTGAGGTGATTTTACCTCTAACTACCATGAATGTATAAATTTACGGTTTGGTTAGGTATAATAAGTAAAGCTTACGATTTATTTTCGTAATATTACTGCTTTCTTGTGAAAAAATTTTAAAATCATTTTTTTTGTATAAAAATCACTTCCATAATATTGCAAATTGATTCAAATTCAGCATTTTAAGTATTAAACATAATGGTTTTTTACTTTTATTATGGCAGTGAACATCAAAAGTTTTTATACTAACCGAAAATTTGGTGTTCTATTGTTTAGCGTAACTAAATTTCAAAAGTCATAAAATTAATGAAATAAAAAACATTTTGTAAACTAAAACCAACTACAAAACTTCAAAAAAGTTATTTATTTCGAAAACCTCAGAACTGCTCGTGGCCAATTTCACCACAATTTCTATGTTGTTTTGTATTTTTTAAAACGGAGTGGCTTGTCTATATTTTTGGTCAATCTGTGACTCTAAAATGTATTGATTTTTAATTTAATTATTATTTCGGTCACACGATCCTCTTCAAGAAGACAGGACGAAGAACAGCAACGATTTACGTGCTTATCGAAATTTTTTTCTTATTAAATTTCAGATCATTTTTAAGCCTCAATTTGGTGTTTTACTGAGTGGAAACTTTAAGTTACCTTGATTGATTTCTAAAAATATTGGAAGAGCCAGAAGTCAAGATAGAAAACGCAAAAAGTTAGATTAATTTGCGAGGTAACATTGGACGTTAAATTATTTTGCATTCAGGATGTTACTTATGTACGTCGTACTTTGTACAAGTCAAGCGGGAAAAAACCATAGATAAATGGGCGGAATATTTTGAAAAACTGCTTCAACAATCAGCAAGACATTCCAAGAAAAGTAGAAAGTGACTATGAAAAATATATTGAAGAGAATGAGAACATCGAAGCACCAAAGTTACAAGAATACCAAAAAATAATATCCAAATTGAAAAATAACAGAAGTGCTGAAGAAGATAAAACTACATAAGAACATAATTGAATTGATTACGGAAATATGGGAAAGAGAACAGATGCCCAAAGTTTAGGCTGATTGAATCAATCATATGACAAATATACAAAACGCGATAGGATGAACTGCAACAACTATAGATGGATGCAGAGCGTTGTTTACAAAATTTTAGCCATATGGATTAAAGAAAAGTCATCACAATTTTCAGAAGGAATTACTGGTGAATACTAGTGCGGATTTAGAAAAGGTAGATCAGTGATAAAGTGTTCACACTCCGTACTTTTCATAGATTTCAAGCAAGCAAACGACTCAATTAAAAAATATAAATTATACGAGGCACTGTATCAACTTGGTATATCAACAAAATTGATAAGATGGATAAAGATATTATATACGACGGTAGAACCCCAATCTGGAGGACCAACGAGACGGCCAGAATAAGTTGTTACTTACCCGGATTCGAACCGGGTATTGAGGGTTCGTAGTCAACTCGTTTGACCATTGGTCCTCCGACCGTCTCTAGATTGATCAAAATGACTTTGAGAAACACAGAAAACAGAGTTAGACCGAATGGCTTGGTATCAAAAAAGTTCGAAGTGAAAAGCGATTTGAGACAAGAAGACCCCCCCTCTCTGCAGTACTATTTAACTTGGCGTTGGAAAAGGTGATGAGAGATAGTCAATTAAACAGAACAGGAATAACATTCAACAACACTCACCAATGCTTGGTGTTTGTAGATGATCTGACAATAATAGGAAAGACAAACAGGAGCGGTGGGATTGTATCTCAAGATTGATCAAAAGGCAGCTCGTAGTATGGGACTAGAGATAAATGTGAAGAAGTTAAATACATGGCATTGTGTACAGAAAACCGCTATCTACAGGTAAATTTGGACAATCAGACTCATATTGAAGTGGAAGAGGTACTTAGAGTCTCTTAGCTGGGTACCGTGATGACGAGAAAATTAGAGAGCAGCACTGAGATATGTGCCAGAATTGCAAAAGGAAATAAAAGTCTATCGACATTGAACACAAGTAGCACAGGGAAGATGTTATCTAGAACTGTCAAAATACATTTATAAAGGACCATAATGGTAACATATGCTAGGGAACTCTGGACCTTAACAAAGAAAGACCAATTAACGTTTAACAGGATGGCAAAGACGAATCAACAATAAAATACAAGAATTACACAGTATCGTGAGAACACAGAGTTTGCGCTGTTTGGGTCATTTGTTGAGGATGAAAGAGGATAGAGTGTTATTGAAGATATTGAATAACAAGATCTATGGAAGGAGAAGACGTGGAAAGCTTCTATTTTTGGGAGAAGAGAGGTAGTATATTAATGAACTTTTTTTTTGCTATAATATTTCAATTTACAATCTTCGTTTCATAGTATCTTGTGGATCTGAATGAAAGCAGATAAACACTTGCATTTCCCTTCTTTTCCTTATTTCCTTTTTAGGTTTTTCTTTTGTGGAAATTTAAAAAGTGTGATAAAAGTACAGATAAGTGTGTACTTAAGTACATGCGGATCCTCAAAAAATGTTCTACTTGCTTGGGGGTGCGGAGTAACCCCCAGATTTACATCGGTTTTTTAACGGATTTTAAATTGGAGAAATATTCAAAAAATGTGATAAAAAGCAAGTTTACCATGTAGGGCATTCTTTTCAAAATGAATGGGGAGTCTGGGGGGTATGGGATACTCCCAGCCGTAAGTTAACAACAAGACAACTTTTAAATAATTCTTTTAGTAGCCTACATTCTACGGATTATGTCCGTTATAATCCAGGCTGAGTAAACTTGACTGCTTGGTAAGACCGCCTGTCGCAGTCCACCTTGCCAACCATCATGGTGTTCAGTAACCTTTGTAGCCCACTCCATCGTTTAATTCGATTACACGAACATAATTATCTTTACGAAACATTTCGTCAATTTAAATTAACTACCTTGGAATTAGATCTATTGTAACAAATTTAATTAATCCATTATCACGAAGCAGTTAGATCCCCCTGAGTCATCTATAAGAGGTAATAATATTTAAGAGTTATAAATAAAATGCGGGTCGAGTAGTGCACGAAGTAGCCCACAAATAAAACCTGGATGAACTTAATCGACAACCCGCGTATGTACTTAATTAAACAAGGCGATAAGGAAACAAAAATTGCCGGATAATTTATAAGTGCAATGAAGAAATAATTAATAATAATAGTAAATTGGGAAGAATGCGAGTGTGGGATTTTCTTCAACAGGTGTGTAAACCATTTTATTGCCATTAATTGGTCGGTATTTTAATGAAGCATCATAATAAGATTATTTGAAAATGAAGATAAATAGTGTTACACCATAAAATGGTTTCAAATTTTAACTATTAACTAATTGTAATTTTGGCACACGTACAAAAGTCAAATTGAACCATCGCAAATTTTCTCATTATTTCAATTAACACTCTAATAGACTTTGTGGAGAGGTTTTGAAATATTTATCGATTTTATAATAAAAGTGAGGTGTTTGAATTTTACAACCCTAACGTTGCGTTACATAGTTGGATTATGAATGGATGCCAAATGATAGTAATATTGCATCTTGATGGTGGTCTTTCATGTGAATCCTAACACATCAAAGCAATTATTCATACACAAACCGCTACAAATTATTTAATGTTTCATGTAATGTTGGCTAAGGTGTTTTTCATCAAGTTGAAGAGAGCTAATAAATATTTTGCAAATTATTCTCTCCTCATCTTAGTTCTTGGCGCCGAATTTATTCCTTAACGAAAAACTTAATAATAAAAGATAAACAAATTAATTTGTGAATTATATTCAAGTTATGAAACGAAAGATTTAGAGATACGGAGGGTACCTTATTCAAAAATAATCTGGAAGAAATTTAAACACCGCATAATTAAGACTTGTTCGTCTTCGTGGAGTAAAATCTGACGATTAATTCATTATCATGATTGGCGATTAGAATCTCAATTTATAAAATACACAGCGTTATAATTAGCAATTAGAAAGATTCTACGGCTTTGTGTATTTTAACGTTGATGTATTTTAATTAGTAGTCTTGTAAATCCGATTAAAAGTGGCGCGTTGTTATATATTAACTCCTAAGTGGTTCGCACTTTGCATACTTCAAGATCGCTAACTCCGGGGCGCTGTTTGACTTGGAATAACCGAAGGTAAACGTTTCCTCTTCGCAATTTTATAACTTATTCCTTTCCAGACAAACAAGGTGTATCTAGAGATTTGCATTAATTTTATGCCATCATAAATGTAGCTTATAGAAGCGGGCTCGAAAAGATTGACTTCGTCTCTAAGTGTTCCCCGTAGAGCGCCTGTTTGGAAAATCGAGTAATCAAAAAGGTAAATCAAAGCCTTTTCTACTTTCAACTTAAACTCGCACAGGTTTTTGTTTATCTCCTCTTCTTTAAATTGTATAAATTAAATTCTTTCTCTCTACCTACTTTTATGTTTATCCACCCAAACACATTGTACTAATAAATTCCAGTGTACGACTCGCCTTATTTGGCAACAAATCCCATCGAATTTGGCACAAAATCGTTGAAAATAAAACGAAAAATTTGAATTAATTGCTTAAAAGTTTCGACCCACGAGGTCAAATTTCGTTGGTCATTTAACCATTATTAGTCATACCTGCTCACATAACACCTACCTGCTACACGTTTATTAACTATTTCACCTTCTAACCTTAACAATAAAAAATTAAAAACTTTAAATTTAAGAAAACAATAAAATTATTTACCTATTTAAAACGTAATACACAATTTTATGGAACGCATTCGTTGCTTTTTGCTTACCTAGATATTATTTTTACAATATTAAATTATAACAAACAAAAATCCCCCCGTTGTTTACGACAGTTTTACTTTTCTTCCCTAAGGCATAAAAGTAGCATTTTCCATTTTGTGACGGCTAAAAAGAAGGGTTAAATTTAAAAACAATTTTCATTTCAGTTACCTACAAAATGTTTTAAATTTTATAATTTATCATTTCTGTTGGTGAGAGGGGGGGCCTTTTAGCTAAACTATTTTAAATTTTTTTAAATGTCGGAGCTTTCTTTTTTTCTTTTTATCTGTTAGCTTCTGACGTTTGTATATTTGGTATAAAGTTTTTAGTGTCAACTTTTGAATTACCATGAAAGGTCACTTCTAGACCTCGTTAACTAGTAAAAATTTCTTAAATATTATGTGACCTAATGATTATTCACCAAATTAAAACTATAATGTCCCTTTAAAAATTTCATAAAACAAAACGCTGCTCCATTACCTAAGTGCATTCCGTTGATGAAAATGTGGTGGAGAACTTTGACCGATCACTATGTGGAACAGCTAAATTGAAAATTTAGTCGTCTCCAAGTAAAAGGTTCAGTACTAATCTATTCTCTTTCTTATAAAGTTGCATTTCCGTTGGCAAGTAAAATTGGCAAGAAATTTATTTGTCGATTACAATCTACACCAAAATAAATTACTGATATTAATTATATTAGGTACGGCATTTATTAATTTTATCTCGTTTAAACGTTTATTTAAATGTAAAAATTTGATTTAAAAATTTTTAAAAAGCCATTCGTCAAGAAAAATATATAGAAATAAACTTTTGGGTAGTATAATAAATAATAATCTTCAAGATCGAAGCTCGTCGATTGGTTCATTTTAAAACAATTCTGATTTGCATGCAGCTTCATGAGAATTTTGTGTGTAAATCTTATGTATATTAAAAGATTTGTAAACATCCGCATAATGTTTTTGGATGATTTTGTGCAAAAGTTAAGTCGATTGCGGTAATATTTTTCGACTCGTGAGCTGAAGTATGGCCATTCCATTGTTAGTCCGGGTATTTAACGCTATTTTATGGTGGGCACTGTTCAGAATTGAAAAAAACAAGCGTCGACCCAATAAAATAAATAGTTTTAAGATAAAGGCTAAAAATTACATAATTTTGGAGAATAATTCGAGTGGGCATAGTTTGAGCGAAAAAAATAAGATACAAGAACTAACCTAACGACACCATAAAAGCAAGATAAAGCAATCAAAAATAAACAACAAATGCGAATAGAAAAATAAATTAACAAAACTGACTGTACAAGTAAACGTCGTGTTGTCATAAAATAAATTGAATTTCAAATCAGTCTGTTGATAAAATTCAGACCTGATGCCTTGATACAAGGCAAACGTAAAATAAGAAAATATCTGATGTTATTAAAGGGTTTAAATCTGGCCGACAAAATGTTTTTGTTTTGATATTTTAAGGCGAGTTGGAGTTCGTCGGTGTTTATTTGGTAGTCTTTCATCGTTTATGCAAAATCAACTAGAAATTTAATTAAATCAAGGGAATGAAAGACAAAGAAAGAGGAAAGAAACGAAACGGTTACATTAAAAAAGTTGGAAAAGTCTTTGGAGAAAATTCTTGTTTACATTTTTAGTGTCAAAGGGTAGTTTCAAGTGATGTTCTTTTCATATCTCTTTGTTTTCGAATGAAAAGCTTTTTTATTCACACTAAACTTATGAGTTTGTGTATGAAAAGGATAGTTTGTAATTTTTTTTCAGCTTCCACATTTCTCGAAATAAGTTGGATATTAAAGCACCAATTTATATAAAAATCAACGTGACAAAAGAATGTGTCAGAAAAATGAAATTAATGTAAGTTTTGGCATGTACACCTGGGCGTTCCAGGCGAGAAGTCACAAATTTAAGGAACGTAGACAGTAAGAACCTTCTGGCGTACCTCAGAATTCAGCGACACAAAGGAACATAGAGAAGACTATTTTTGTAACGTGTAAATATACCTTGCATTCTATTTACCTTCGAGGTTCTTTTACTGAGTCACTTACAAATTTAGATCCAAAAATACCACCAGGTAATGGCGTCGAGGCGCCGTGCCATGCAATGTATTAAACTAAGAAATGTGAAACGCCCCGTTGTTTTGCTACGTGAACTTTACTTAAAAGCGTCCCAATTTTATACACTTACGATATCAAAATAAATTATTATTAAGATAAAAGTAAATGCCAACTTGGTGAAGCTAATTTTCGTTTAACGTTCCAAATTTAACACCAAAATTTAACAACTACTGAAATAATCCAACCAACTTATCCTTATTTCGCAAATTTCAAAAACTTTTCAAACACATTTAGCGTTATTGCACTACTACAGAATTTTCCATAATAATATAAAATTTTTATTTCAATCTTCTAATAACTTTCTACTCGAATCCAATTTGAGGTGATTTAAGGTGAAGAAAAAATAAAAAAATCATTTTCGCCCAAAAATATAGCTAATAAAATCAAAATAATGTTTAATACCAGCCCAAATTTCAAAACTAACTTACTAAATTGATGCAAAACATAAAACTTGTTAAATTTTGTTGGAAAAAGTTTTTATGTTGCAAAATAAACAACAATCGTAATGAAAAATTTAGTTAAAGCTCGCAAATTGTAAAAATTTCAAGGTTTTTTTGAAAAAACAAAATCGTTACATTAGAAAAATTATGCTTTCAATCTTACCAAATAAAATTATTTGAATAAAAGAATTCCAAACTTTTTTGTGAAAGAAATCCACCTAATAATAAATTAGTTTTTTGTTGTAATATTTTTTGAAAATTAAATAAGGGGTGAATTAAAATTTGAATAAGGTGAAAAAAAGATTCCAGATGTCGGTGCTGTAGCTCAATCCAAATGAGCTCTTAAGTGGACATAAATCATGTGGGGAAAATGCGTAACTGGGGCAAGTGAGATGTTCTTCCTCCTGTTGAGCACACAAACCTCCAAATCACTAACAGAAAACAGAGGTATTCTCAATACAAGGTGGGAGATTGGAAACAATGTTTTTTA
Organism: Rhagonycha fulva; assembly: GCA_905340355.1. Lineage (NCBI taxonomy): Eukaryota > Metazoa > Arthropoda > Insecta > Coleoptera > Cantharidae > Rhagonycha > Rhagonycha fulva. The sequence continues at coordinate 48,251,100 of HG996556.1, forward strand.
CAGCTGCAGGTTGGGGAGTTAGCCTGTACTGCTAAGTACCCAACTTTTATCTCTCATCTTTTAGCTAGATGATTTTCTCACTACCTACTCTGGTAATAGCAATTGGCAGAAGAAGAGGGGAGTGTCAGTGGAAACAATAGCGCAGGCACAACAGTTCAATCGTTCCAGGAGTTTTTAGGTATCAAATCAGTTTTTCTTCTTGTTTTTCTGACTTCTAATTAGGACCATGCCCTGTTCTATCATCTGTATCAAGCACAGGTGCACTTAACAACAGGTTATTTTAGCTTATAATTGTTTAACATCCGATAAGTAGCTTGCTAGACTGACCTCCAGATGTGCCTGTAACCTTGGTTTTTATGCTAATTGTGATAATTCATTAACCCAAAATGACCACCAGGCCTTCCGAAATACGGAGAATAGTCATAACAAAGTTTACCCTTCTCCGGATTTGAATCCGGTACATCGTATTCGCAGATGATAGAGTTACCTGCAAGACAATTACTTAAATAAAAAAAGATTCCCACCCCCCGTTAATAATATTTTAAAATTTGCCTAGTTTTAAATATAAATTTGCAAATAATGTCACAGTTCTAAAAGTTTCTATTCACTTTTTTTTGAAAATCTATTTAAACTTTCGTGAATTTTTGTTAAATATTTCAGAGAAGAAAACGAATTTTCTTCTTTTTTCACATCAGTTCTTAGAATTTTTGTCGATTTTTTAATGAAAATTAGCACTTACAACATTTTTAAAAGTTTCTGTACGCTTCTCTTCAAATTTTTCCAAAATCTATACACTTTTTAATATTTTGTTAAAATTTTTATTTAAAAAACTTCTTCTCTTTTTTTTATTTCATTTCCTTTTGCCTAGTTAAAATAAAAATTTGCAAATGATGTCACAGTTTTAAAAGTTTCTATTCACTTTTTTTGAAAATCTATATAAACTTTCGTGATTTTTTGTTAAATATTTCAGAAAAGAAAAAGAATTTTCTTCTTTTTTCACATCAGCTCTTAGAATTTTTGTCGATTTTTGAATGAAAATTAGCACTCACGACATTTTTAAAAGTTTCTGTACGCTTCTCTTCAAATTTTTCCAAAATCTATACACTTTTTAATATTTTGTTAAAATTTTTATTTAAAAAACTTCTTCTCTTTTTTTTATTTCATTTCCTTTTGCCTAGTTAAAATAAAAATTTGCAAATGATGTCACAGTTTTAAAAGTTTCTATTCACTTTTTTTGAAAATCTATATAAACTTTCGTGATTTTTTGTTAAATATTTCAGAAAAGAAAAAGAATTTTCTTCTTTTTTCACATCAGCTCTTAGAATTTTTGTCGATTTTTGAATGAAAATTAGCACTCACGACATTTTTAAAAGTTTCTGTACGCTTTTCTTCAAGTTTTTCCAAAATCTATACACTTTTTAATATTTTGTTAAAATTTTTATTTAAAAAACTTCTTCTCTTTTTTTTATTTCAGTTCCTTTTGTCTAGTTTTAAATAAAAATTTGCTAATAATGTCACAGTTCTAAAAGTTTCTATTCACTTTTTTTTGAAAATCTATTTAAACTTTCGTGAATTTTTGTTAAATATTTCAGAAAAGAAAACGAATTTTCTTCTTTTTTCACATCAGTTCTTAGAATTTTTGTCGATTTTTTAATGAAAATTAGTACTGACAACATTTTTAAAAGTTTCTGTACGCTTCCCTTCAAGTTTTTCCAAAATCTATACACTTTTTTAATATTTTGTTAAAATTTTTATTTAAAAAACTTCTTCTCTTTTTTTTATTTCAGTTCCGTTTGTCTAGGTTTAAATAAAAATTTGCTAATAATGTCACAGTTCTAAAAGTTCCTATTCACTTTTTTTGAAAACCTATATAAACTTTCGTGATTTTTTGTTATATGTTTCAGAAAAGAAAAAGAATTTTCTTCTTTTTTCACATCAGCTCTTAGAATTTTTTTCGATTTTTGAATGAAAATTAGCACTCACAACATTTTTAAAAGTTTCTGTACGCTTTTCTTCAAATTTTTCCAAAATCAATACACTTTTTTAATATTTAGTTAAAATTTTTATTTAAAAAACTTCTTCTCTTTTTTTTATTTCAGTTCCGTTTGTCTAGGTTTAAATAAAAATTTGCTAATAATGTCACAGTTCTAAAAGTTCCTATTCACTTTTTTTGAAAATCTATATAAACTTTCGTGATTTTTTGTTAAATATTTCAGAATAGAAAAAGAATTTTCTTCTTTTTTCACATCAGTTCTTAGAATTTTTGTCGATTTTTGAATGAAAATTAGCACTTACAACATTTTTAAAAGTTTCTGTACGTTTTGTTCAAATTTTTCCAAAATCTACACACTTTTCAATATTTTGTTAAAATTTTTATTTAAAAAACTTCTTCTCTTCTTTTTATTTCAGTTTCTTTTGCTTAGTTTTAAATAAAAATTTGCAAATGATGTCACAGTTTTATAAGTTTCTATTCACTTTTTTTGAAAATCTATATAAACTTTCGTGATTTTTTATTAAATATTTCAGAAAAGAAAAAAAATTTTCTTTATTTTTCACATCAGTTCTTAGAATTTTTGTCGATTTTTGAATGAAAATTAGCACTTACAACATTTTTAAAAGTTTTGTACGCTTTTCTTCAAGTTTTTCCAAAATCTATACAATTTCTTATAATATTTAATAATAATAATAACGTTTATTTAGTTTCCATAGACTATACATTTACAACATAAAATTAAATATTTTGTTAAAATTTTTATAAAAGAAAACGAATTCTTCTTTTTTATATCAGTTCTTTGGACTTTTATCGACTTTTGAATAAAAATTAGCACTTGTAACATTTTTAAAAGTTTCTGTAGGTTTTTCTTCTAAGTTTTCCTAAAATCTATACACTTTTTTAATATTTTGTTAAATTTTTATTAAAGAAAAAGAAATTTTCTTTTCTTTTTATATCAGTTCTGTCGATTCTGGATTTCTGAATGAAAATTAGTACTTGTAACATTTTTAAAAGTTTCTGTACGCTTTTCTTCAAATTTTCCCAAAATCTATAGGTACAATTTTATAATATTTTGTTAAAATTTTTATTTAAAAATCTTCTTTTTTGTTTATTTAAATCTCTAGAACTTCAGTCTATTTTTAAAAGAAAATTTACACTTACTGTCACAGTTCTAATAGTTTTTTTTTCACTTTTTTAAAAATTTATACAATTTTCTTCACATTTTTCCAAAATCTATACAATTTTTTAATATTTTGTTAAACTTTTTATTTAAAAAATTCTACTCTTTTGTTTATTTTAATATTCAGAACTTCTGTCTATTTTTGAAAGAAAATTTACACTTATTGTCACAGTTTCTACAAACATTTTTCCAAAATCTAATCTACTTTTGAAATTTTTGTTAAAATGTTTACAAAAGCAAAAAAATTCCTTCTTTTTTGTAGCAGTTCTTTGATTTTTTGTCTATTTTTAAATAAAAATTAACATTTGTCATATTTTTAAGTATTTATCCACTTTTCTTCAGGGTCTAAAATCACTAACCGTTTTTTTTGTTTTAATAAAATTTTTAATAAAAAAATTCTTCTTTATTGTTTTTTTCAATTTTTAGAACTTCTGTTCATTTTAAGAGAAAATTTACCACTATTATCACAGTTTTAATGGTTTTTATTCACTTTTTCCAAAATTTTATACACTTTTGTGATTTTTGGTTAAACTCGGTATTAAAACTTTTTTTTCTCATTTCTTTATTACATTTTTTAGCATTTTTATTCATTTTTTAAATAAAAATTTACATTTGTTGCAACAATTCTAAAAGTTGCTATAAACTTTTCTTCACTTTTTCAAAAAAAAAGTAACTGAAAATTTGTGATCTTCTCTAATATAATTAAATGACGTACCTCACTTTTTTAAAAATATAATTGATTTTTCCTGTGTAGAATTAACTCGAAAATTTTTAAATTTCATAACATTAACTAAAACAAATACTCATCAATTTCAAGTCTCAAAACCTGATCCATAGTATTTTTGAAAGTTGCGTATCTTTTCCAAATTTATAATCAATGATCAAAGTTAATAAAAAAATATTTGGCATCACATATTTCACCAGAAAGGTTTACAAATTTAAGTAAGTACCTATTATTAGTATAGATATCAAAAAATAGTTGCTTAGTTGATAAAATCACATAACTTTTGATTTATTTTATTACATATTATTATTATTTATGTTACTTTTTGCTACGATCATAATATTATAAATAAAGTTTTTGATTGCGATATGCAATCCTCTTGTTTTCATTTATTTCTTTTATACTCTTTTAACGTTTTATTTTAATATAAAAATCAAATGTTTGTTAAAATTTGCAGACAATTTATTGTGGTGCATATCAGGGAAAAGTTAAGGGTGTGCATGACGTCATTATTTAATCTCTTTGACCCAGATGATTATGGAAAATATCAAATTCCGATTAACCGATTAAGTTTAATGTTATAAATTTTTATTGCCCCTAAACATTTGATACCAGCATTTCGTCTCATTGTGCTAGGAGTCCTAACTTTTCAATAAACGGCTGACAATTATTTGACTTACCTAAGAATAGAAAGGAGTGTGATTGGATGACATTATTTTTCTCACCTGAAAAAAAATAAACGAAATTAATTTCTGAAATCATCTTATGTTAGTTAAAAAATCAACGACAACAATAAATGAGTTGTTCTGTGCTAGTTAATGCTGTCTGGAGTAGGTGAGTTATGATGAGCGAGTTAAAAATCAAACGTAGACGTTAACTAATGGCATGTGATGAATTATTTCGAGTTTGCAATTATTGCAACAATATAATTTATTTTGGTAAGGCTGAAAAATCAAACGGCGCCTTGTGCAAGCATGTTAATGCCAAATTTTTTTAAATGGTAGACTATTTTAACTTCCATTAGCATTTACGGAGTGATAGTCCATTTGTACCTGTCCGAAAAGCAGGTGGGCTTGTTACACCTGACAGCAAGTGAACGACCAATAGACCGAAAGAACACGGAATCCATGACAGCGTACTCACTCAACCTGTCTCAATATAAATGGAGCGGATATTCGAATATAAAACTTGTAAATTAACTGTTTCAGAAAAAACAAAAAAACCAATTAATATTGTGACATTCCGGCCGGGCAAAAAGTTTGGCCAAATGTGGAGAAACACCTTTAAGATGTCTGTCAAAGTGGAACGAATTAAAAAATTGGCGTGAAGAAAAATGGCCAAATGTTTAAATTAAAAAAGAGTCGGGAGTAAAAAGCATTCCTGCATCTCCTGGTTGTGCATAAACTTGAACGAGCGGCTGCTTCCGGTCTCAAAATACCTACACATTAGATCCGGGTGTGAGATCTGTCGCCTAGGTGAAAAGATATAAATATAGGTGAGGTAAAATGTGTATGTGTTGATTGCTGATGTTTATAAGTAGGATACATGACGTTGTATTTTCGTTGGATTTTCCACTAAAAATAATGTGCAATTCATAAATTCGATGGCGAAAAATACGCATTAACAAAATTTTTATATATTTTATCATAAACATAATAAAGAGACCCCTGCAGTTTGACAACGTAACATTGGATGTGATGTTAAGCAGGTTCGAAAATAACTAATGGAAAATAAACACGATCCAACTATAAACTTTGCAAATTAGGGCACAATGCACTGGCTTTTCTTACTTGCATTCGGATTAAATAAATTTCTTGTAATTACCTCTTTACAATTTTTCAACGGTACTTCCTATTATTTGAAACCTACACACAAAACTAACTCATAGATATTAGAGAATGATGAATTACGACAAGTTGGCAATTTTCCAATACAACACTATACCGAGCAAATTTTTTCGACTATTTTTACAAAAACAATCACTTACATTATTAATTTATTTTACAAAGGTGTTCTGCACAGTTTTACGGTCAATTATAATTCTAAAAAAAATAATTAGCGTGAAGTTTACGAAACACTTAAAACGTCGACCTAAATTTCATCTCGTTCTTTAAATAACTTCAAAACAAAATTTTCAAATTTAAACTTCATCAGGTGTAATTTAAAAAAGCAGGCAACCATTAATTAATCTTCAATTAATAATTAATTATATTTTCGGAGGAAAGTGAAAATTGTAATGCAAGAAAATGAAATCGATTCCGCCCCCTTTTTTTATTTACAGGCTGTAAATAATGTGGAACTAGAAAACGCAAGTTTTACAGGGGCGAAACCGCCCTCGCTTTAAAATCGTTCGCAGGTAAAACACAAAAGAAAATAGCAAATTACACTTTGGTAAGCATTTTCTTGATGACATAAGGGAATGTGGGTTCAAGTTCGCGTTCTGGAACGACTACTAAATATATTAGACTAATTTCTTCTACTAGAATATTAAGTAAGCTCATGAATCCAAAATTGTCAATTAGATAGTTGAAAAAGTTTTTCTTTTAAAATGGATGCACAAATTTTTCAATGCCAAAAGCTCTATTAAACTTTAGGTAAAGGTTGTTCACATTTCAATAAACCACTATAAGTTTGGACACGGGCCAGTAGTTAAATATAATAAAATCTAGCACAAAATCGGAATTATTAATTGAATTACAACTATTAAGAGACGATAAATTACAAAATAAAAAATCCTTTGACCGCGCGCTTTTTTGTAAATTATTGCATGTTCCGAAACGTTTTGTCATCAATTAACACATTTAACGGTTAAAATACATCGAGATTAATCTTAAATTTTAGCAACGGTACGGGTAATTGAAATTGTAGCATTTTTATTAAACAAAACATTAATTTAAGTATGTGGGTGGCGGAGGTTATTGCTAAAAAGGTCACCAAGATTTATGTGAATGCCTATCGATTACAACATTTTAAACCAAAAATGAACTAATATTGCTGGAGCTGCCCGAAAGCTCAAGGGTGATTTATTGTTACATTTTTGCATTTTTACCAAGTGAATTTTCACCTATTTTCAATGTAGTGTGGATAATTCATCGGCTTCCTAGTTTCGAAGATAATTTAATTTTTATTTGAAATCGATGCCGTCAAGTCGAGCATTAAAACAGTCGTTTATAAATCGTAAATTAAAATTTAAATATAACATTTTTCAAATCAACAGTTGAACCGAATAAAATAAATACCACGTAAAAGTTTCTTTTGTTATTTAATTCCTTACACAAAACCCAAATATTAAAATTTAAAATTGATGGTAAGAATTAAATAAAACCAAATATTAGAATTACTATAAAAAGAGTAGAAAATTTTTACTAAAAAAAAACGCCTTAATTCTTACGGTTGGCTTACGCTGCATTAAATGAATTCCTAGAGAATTATAATTCAAATTGCAGGTACTACTTTTCTGAGCAGAGTTTTTAATATCTACAGCCAAGAACTTCGGTGAAGTTTAGAAATCTGTATCGTAAAAAGATTTAAACTGATCTTTCTATAATTGGGCGGGGGGGGGGACAAAATCTTTAGGTCTTGTACAAAAAATTCATTAGAAATCCTAATATTTGGCTGTATGGCACTAATGTATGACCTTCTCAATTTCTGTGCAAAATTAATCACAATACCGTAAAAACAAAAAAATGGCGTTAAATTGGTAAAATTAATTTTCAAACTAGCTCTGGAATTTAAGGGGTCGTCTATGAAAGACGCGAACTTTTTCAGAATTTTTGACCACTTTCTCTCCCTTTTGTCACAGTTGGTCTTTACCTCCCCTAGTAAGGAGAAACGTAGCTCGACCTGCGGCCTTCACACTTTTCTACTCTGACCTTTAGTATAATTTTAATCTTCAATTTATTTGCAATCGAAGCAATCCCGATTTTTTATCAGTCAGTAAAAACACATGATGGTCACAAATCAAAGACTTTGTTTCTCTATTCATTAATTAAAAATTAATTAAAAAAAAAAAATAATCAAGACTGAGATCTTTTCCAAGGCATAGAGGACCCCTAATTCTACGTTTTTGAATATATATGTAAATCAGTAAATTTCCCATTTTGATAGATTCAACATCCTTTCGTAATTACATTTGTTAAAAACTAATTTTTTGAATGGACAGTAGGAATCTCGTTAATCCGTTCATGCGCATCTTTAATTTTAGAATTAATTGCTATAACTTGGTAAATTGGTAACTATAACTTGCAGTTTAATAAAAATTTTAAAATAATTTCAATATTTTGAAATTTTACACTTATCCAATAACAAAAAATCTTTATAATCACGAATGTTGTCGTTATTGTGTGAATTAGAATTATTAAAAAAAAACACGTTGAAGGAAACGGCACCATAAAAATAGAAAAAGCTAAACTTTAAAACTTTAATTAATACGAGTTATTTTAAATTGGATTCAAAATCTAATGAGCCTAAAATGAATAAAATCCGTTGATTCGCTTTTGAGTTATCGACGAGAATTTATTGAAAACTGTAGTTTTTCAGAAAATGCATCAAAAGTTTGTAGTACAATAAATTCATATGCCGATAAAAATAAAAATTTAAAACTAATTTTAGTTTCAAATAAATAAATTATTATAAATAAATTAACTACGAATGGAATTAATCCAGGAGAAGCAAAATTAGTTCATCAATTTTTTAGCAATTTTTTGAGAATATCGTGTTTACAAATATCGTTAAAAGCCAATGTATTGGTTAAAAACATTGATTTTATAAAATTTTCATTAATGCTATAATTAAATTCATAAAACAATGAATACATTTATTAATCTAATGAACTTTTCATTACTTTTACTGTGAAATTTTCATAAATACCTACAGGAAATTTCTGTTCACTGCTTGAAATTAACTGAAGTGATCAGAATTCTCGTATATAAATGGCAATTTTTGATTTGGTGTGGATCACAATTTATACACTATAACAACCTTAATATGATAAATTGCACCAAAAGGCACAAGGATAGCAAATAACTATGGTACCCCACTTTACCTAATGACCCCCATATTACCCCACTCTCTCCTTCCTGCTTAGTGTTGTCACTACTAATTACTTAGTCATTTTGATGAATTTTGACGAAACTTTCGAATCAAGTTGGTCCTGACCAAAATCAAATCAGGGTAAAAACTATTAAATTGCATGATGGACAAGGTGGAAATGATTGACTGCAATTAACATTCAAATTTAATACTTGAAAAAACATTTTGCTTTATTTTCTTTTAAAATTATTCGACGATTTCCATGTGTTTGGTCAATAAAATGCAATTGCTGGTCAAATGACAAGACAAATAGCAGCCCAAAAGACAACAAGGGGGGTTTATAGAGTCAGCTTCTGTCTGTTTGTCCTCTAACGATAACCGAAAATTTTGTAACCACAAACAGATGACAATATTATAAATGGATTTAATTTTTAAAAATAATGTCAGATAAAAAGTGATTCCAAAAATTCCATTTTATTACGTTAGTTCTATTTACAAACAAGTCAGAAGCCAATTTTTTTATAACAAAATAATCGTTGGAAAAAACTTCAAACGAGCCCATTCATATGTCGGTTCACGATTCCAGCAAAATAAAGCGGTGAGGTATAAAAATACCTCGTAATTAAAAATGATATTTTTTAATAAATGTTATTGAATTAAATTTTATTACGAGATGGAAAAGACAATTGAGTTTAGGTGCGTTGGATAATAACATAGTAAAACCAGACGAGATTCTCGAATACAAATTAAACTAATCAAGTGGCCATAACTGGGCAGTGTCCGGAGCTATATCAGGTTCTGCGCTAATTAAGGGGCCTGTTCATTATAACCGGCGGTAATTTATTGAATAATAACCGAGAAATCGCCGACATAAATCTCTATTAGACTCTAGTGTTTCAATATGGCGGCAAATAAAAACGTGTGGCGCCAAGAAATTACCTATTACATAAATTTAGCAACATTGAACCCTCACTTATCTACAGACATAATTAACCTATAAATAAAAAAAATATTCAATTTAACCCTTCCTTGCACCTTACACTTTTTCTAATCGCCCAATTTATTTATCGTTAACTTCCCAACTTATTAAATTATTATTTGTCTATATATTTTTTGACATCGAAAACGTAATAAGATCCGGAAAAATATCATCGTGGAACATTTCCAATAAATCACACCCAAACACTACAGAAAAAGTCAAAGAACATAAGAATTATTGGCGTTCAAATTGCGATTACCGTCGAAGGTGTGATGAGTTTCAGAATTCGAAAAGTCGAGTTTTCCCAGGGCGCGACAAGCGCCTGATTTCCGAACAAATACTCGTTTGGAAAATGATTAGATTTTATATTGCCGATAAGGACGCATCCAAATTGTTTTATAAACGCTTTCCATTTACTAATATAAGCCGATTTTTCAATTCGTTTAAATGTTGCGAGTCGCACCGTTAATAATGGGGTTATTACTGTAGTTTATGCTTGATAATAATTTTGATTCGAATATAACGTGTAACAAACACCAAATGTTGTACCATCACGGTGACCACTGAACAGGACTCGCTTCACGTTTTGCAACATGTCGCACTGACAGGACAAACCCTTTAAATTCAGGACCGTAACGAAACCAATCGCTAATAAACAAAACCTAATCGGGAAATCTGGAGCATTTTTTTGAAACGAAGCAAGGATTTTTCGAAACTCGCGTGGTAATTCTAAATTTTTATACTAAAAGCTTTTTGACACAAAAATAATTTTGAAATTGGAGCGAAGAGAAAAAAGTAGTAAAAATGTTGTTTCGAACTCGTGAATTTACGCCATCGTCTTGACTTGACACAACTCATACATAACAAAAAGTAGTTTTGCATTACGGATCTGATCTTTTCTGCCAGAAACTCAATAACACTCGGCAGCAGGTGCAAAGGAGAGGTGTCAGCGCCAGGGGTCGCGTACCCTTACCTAATAAATGAGGTAATTTCCACACTTTCAGCTCTGCCGCAAGGCGTCAGTAGAACTGGTGAACCCGCTTATTAGAACTTGTACCTGATGTTCGAACACGATTGTTCCAGCTTAGCTGTTCAAGGACCACTTCCGCTCTCAAATTAGCGGTAAAGGAATCCATTACGGAGTAGTATATGCAAAATAACCCTGCGGAAGTATTACTAAATTTGTTAAAATTAATCAATTTGAAGTGATAAAAATACATCTTGTGTGTGTAAATTAAAGAGACACAATAAGCTTGCAGAGGCATTATTGTTCAGTTGTGATATTGTGCAGAATACCGAATGTACGTATTGATTTGCACGGTGCAGATTGCAATCACTTCTAAATTGGATTGCGCTAGGGGAGTTGAAACCTACAGAGGTACCGGTGACTGGCAGATGGCAGACGAGGGTAACTTGAGGTGATTTTACAATGCATATGCATTTAGACAAAGAAGTAATACTCCACCCCAGCGCACCTCGTACCAGATGTGTCCACGTGAGAGCTACTGACTGCATACACACAGCATTAGAAATAAAGCTCATTCCATTTACTTTTAGTATCCATTATCCCCCACGGCCAATGTACTCAGGTGTCGAGCCTCGGGCGGATTAAATCACGTATGCAAGGTGGGTTCGATCCCTCCGAATATAACAAATGCCACAATAGAAACAATTGCTTTCGAGACTGAGCGACATAAAAGGGTTTGCATCTAAAGAGCTGATTACTTTGATAAATGATCCATTAATCATGCTCAATATTTAGGGAGCAAATCTAGAAGAATCGTTAAAGCTCTACCAATAAAATATAAAAATAACCATGACGCTCTCTTTTCAAGAAGTCATAGTCTCGACTGCAATGCTGCGCCAACGTCAACCGTTCAAATTTATGTTGAGAATGTGCTTTTCCTTAAATATGCAAAAATTTAATTTTAATCCATTTGTGATCTTTTCACAAGTCAAAATTTAAGTTAAATCTTAAATTAGCAAATAATTATGGCCTACACTGATGATCGTATTTCCCCAAGGTGAAACAAAAATTAAAAAGTTCAAATTGGAGATTATGTTCCTCTTTCTAAAATTTCACTTTGTAGGCTTTTCTTTCAAAGGCATGGGTTCCTAGTAGCAGTCGCGAGTCGAATGTTGCGGCTGTGGTGATCAACTGGTCATCGTTTCATCTGAGTTACTAGCTCTGCTGATCAACTTTTATAAAAAGGAAAATGAAGGGTTCTGATTAGCTCTTATACTTATGGTCGGATAGAAGGACACGGAAACAGATCCTAAAACTTCTTGTAAATTTGTTAAGAAGCTCTTTCTAATCCATGCCATTTATAGAAGTGCGTCTGTTTAAAAGATTGTACTGGGGGGTATTCCATACCCCCCAGACCCCCCGGTCAAATTCTGCCCCCTAAACATGGGTAGGGTTACTGGATTTAGATTTCTTTAGCATAAGTAAAATCGATGCGATGGTACGTTTTAATCTGGTCATCTTTTGACTGAGGAATTTCATTGAGAACTTTCAGTCAAGGAAGAAGAGAAAGAACAATATGCCCTCTCTTACTAATACTCTACGTCTTATGAAAGTTCTTACTGGTCAAACTGTACATATAAAGCGAAGGATCTTCCCACACTCATAAAAGCGTTTGGATTCGTTTAACGTTCTATTTGCATACACCAAATCAAGAGTTTAGTACTTAATAAGTTGAACTATCGTTCATGACTTCATCTTCATCATTTTCTACCTTTATACAGGGGCGGATCCAGCAACTTTTTCAAGGGGGGGCGATTTCATAGCAAGAGGGGCGATTCATAGATTTTTAAGAAAAATACCAAAATTAATAGCCTTTTTTGCACTAATTTTAGTTTTTACGTTATATTTATAATGCATAACTTTTCCAAGGAGGGGCGATCGCCCCCATCGCCCTCCCTCTGGATCCGCCCTTGCCTTTATAACGTCCAGTATTGAACAACTCCTCTTTCTCTGTCGTGTACTTTTTTCAATGCTAAGGTTAGGTATAAGAAACCTATGGTTTAACCTCAGTTCGAATAACAAATGTCAAGGAAATCCCATGCCTTTCCTGACCTTTTCACCTCAGCAGTCGAATGCTGAGCATAGAGGTAATTACTCCTTACTTAGTCCATATTTGCCTAGCTATTCCAAAATTGAAATTATTTTAAAATTCAAATTTAAATTGTTTAATCTGGACTCACATTTTAACCAACTATAGAAAGCTCAAACATGGTACACTTCAGTAGCCATAAGAATTTTTGAAAGGGTAGGCAGAAATAGGCATAGAAAAATTTAGTGAGTCGTCAAGATCTTTTTAAACAAAAAATTTAAAATTTTGTAATTTTTCCAAGTTCAAAAATAACTTACGATATAGGAAACCCCAGCCCACAAGTAGTACCGCCAATGGTACACAGCTTTACACTCACTGCACATCAAGGAACGTTTAAAACTGTTTAGACACAATCAAGATTGGTTAGTTACCATGTATTAACATCCTAAAAACAGTTTCAGTGCGGCCTCTAGGCCGCACAACCTCAGAATTCTACTTATAAATACAGTAGAATTGCGCTTTGAAAAACGTTCGAGTTACCAATAATTTTTTTTCTCTACGATGCGCAAAATAGTTCAAGATAGATGTATCTAGGACCAAAATATTCAGATTATTTCAGACAATAGGGCGCCACTCGTAGCACTTCGGGCTTACAAGATCACCTCTGATCTGGTGCTTGACTGCATCCAGACACCGAATAATATATCTAGCCAAAATGCTTTTTCTCTTTGTTGGGTTAAAGGACATCAAGGTGATGAAGGCAACACAAGAGCTGATATACAATAGTCATCCCTGCGGCCCGGAGCCGATGATCACGCCTTTAGTGAAGGCTCTAGATGCACTCCTAAACAACATACCCTACAACTGCACACTTGCAGATGGGTACAAGAAACGGCATGTGCCGCCAATTAAAGGCTGCAAAACGTGCACCCTCTTTTGGAAACATGCAGATGACCCGATATGTCGTGGATGCAATGAAGAGGAAAAAACAGTCGAACATGTATGTACTTTGCGACTGTCTGGCATTAACTTCAATAAGATGATCTGTATTGGGGGACTTCTGGCCCAGCATGGCCAGAATCAGGGACACTCCACCTGCCAGGATCCTAGAGTTCATCCTACAGGTGGATTAGCTAATTGGAGAATGACGGGATCGGGGTGAAACTGAAAACCGGAGGTAGCACAATGGGCTCAATTTAGTGGCCTAAGTGCGTGCGAGCTCGTCTTCCCCTCCAAAGTAAATCCACAGAATCCAGACCAATAATTTTTATTCATTGTCAAGTTATTTTCGAATTATAAAATTCATACTTTGATGCAGAAAGTAAACTATTGTCAACGAATTTTGTTCTACTTATCGGAACTGTGAGTTATCTAGATAATAATAATTTGCTTTTTGAAAATTGTTCAAAATAACCGAAATTAACAAGGTACGAAAATACATTAGAAACATTTCAAAAACCAGAACACTAAATTTTTTTTTCAAAAAAGTCCGGGATAGCATATAATATTTACCTTGGTGAGTGGCATTCGAATTCCCAAATTTTAACATTTTATTAATTATCAACGGCGTTGAATGACTTTTACATTAGAACTTATGAAGATAAATTTCGGGTGCTTAACTCAAAAGTTTCCACCTCAAATATTTCCTCAACAAAAGAATATAAAGTACACACATGAAAAGATATATGAGTTAAGTGAACGGACTAAGAACTGAACTCTAAGCTCAGAAGCCCTACGTTTTAAAGACCCCGTGGTTCGGATTCCACGTAAAACTGTAGGTCTCAACCAGAACCGCGGTTCTATTCCTAGAGAACAATTATTATTGATATCTTCAAAATTTTAGAATTTTAAAGTCTTTACTAAGCCACTTACGATTTTAAAGTTGATAAGAGCGGGAAGGTAGCGGCTGAAAGCTTAAATTCCAAAATTACTCATTATTTGCTTCCCCCTCGCCGATGAATTATTTTTTAATTTTCAAGTTTTCATTCCAGAGCTTTATGAAAAAGCGTGGTGCTATTACTTTTATGCAAAAACAGTGCTTTACGGTTTTAGTTAGTCAATTTGATATTTTCGCTAGCTGCCGAATAAAAAGAATTTAATTTTAAAATTTGTTGTGAAAGAAAGAGGAAAAAGTAAAAAATTAAGATATCCAAATAGTAAGCAATTTTATTGAAAAATACCATCTTTTATTTCTTGTTTACTTATTCTTATTCGTCGTGCGTGCTTTCATATTTAATCATATGATATTTTACGGTGAGTGATCGATCGGTCTTTGCTTACAATCTGCAAATAAAATCGTGGAAGTTGTATAAAAAAAAATTAGAAACAATTTAGGAGGAAAAAGGAAAGTTGTTATTTTCTTTTTTCGACATTAAAGAATTTTATTTGACAATAAATGTGGTTTGCTGGTAAATGTATTGTAGAATGACCTTCATAGTTTTTCATGGATAAATCGTATCTCGTTTTCCTCGTAACGGTTATTTCCAGTCGGTTGCTTACTCCATTACCTGTTTCTACAATGAAATGTCTTATCTGCCGGCAGTTTACCTACAGCTACCTCGGCACTAATCCTTTCGCGTCCACTACGTTGTTCTGATCCGTAATTCCTGCTATCACGTTCTGCCAGACCCCGCTTTACACTCGGTTGACCACCGGTCATGGTTCAAGTTACGTGCTTGAATAGGTATGCCGGAATGGTTTGGTAACAAAAGCGATATCCACAGTTGGGATTATTTCCCGACGGACAGGGTGCGATCATCCCCGTCGGCTACTTGTCGAGCTGGAGACGCCCCAGGGACTCCTCAATGAGAAGCGTCAAGTGAACGCTCGATTTTCCAATTTTAGCAAATGTTCTGTAACCGTAGATAAAATCAATTGCCACTATACTTGTGGTGGAAGCCCCGATTCTAGATGCAATTTGATTTTCTCATAAATCACCGGACATTGATTGTTTTTCTTATCTTGTTGGGGCTGTGTAGAATAACATTGTGACTAATTTTCATTATAAAATTACTAATTGCATTAAAGAGTTTACTTGAAGTGTACTAGACAGTTACTAAAGCCACGATGATTGATTACCTTGTATAGGTAGGATCACGCATACGTCACTCACACATTTTGCTTTCGTTTCGTTCACCCTCTTCATTTTGATATCACATAATACTTTACTACTCCTCCTCGGTCCTCATCCTCGCAAACAGTTAGTTAATATTTTTATCGTTTTTTTTCTTACTACCTGAAGGATTTAATTTTCCTTTTATTTTAGCCTTCTCGATTGTAAATAGCTATCCGCTACTAATACAACTCCAACTGCTAAACTTTACTTTTAGTTAAACGATTAGTAGTAAACAGGAAAGAGCCTTGAGTCTATAATCTGTTGAGCTTACAATCAAGTTTCATAATGGGCAAAGTGGTGGAACAGTGTAAGGAAAATGTGGCCATGATGTCTTCAACCTCGACGACCTGCCCACACTCATAAACCTGTATCACGGCGAATCCAGGATCTGGATAGAATAATCCGTTTAACCTGCGTCGACATAACTTTCCCATTTCCAAGAGGATCTGAAAGTGGCCGAAACCACGAAGCGCAGCGAGTACGATTAACTTTACTAGCGTATAACTTGATGATAACTGTCATTAAAAGCTTCACGGTTATAGCCTCTCAGGGTAAATTGATTAACGAAAGCTGTCCAAGTGTTAATAAAACGCTTTTTTAAGTACACGTTTTCGACATTACGTTAAGTAACAATTTCCTCCATTCTGAAATTTCCATAGAAACACGTCGACTAGCAAATGCAGTGTTTGCTTGGGCGATGATAGTATACAAGAAGTAGTGACGGACCTCCTCATCGAGATGTGACAGCAGCAGTATGTCGCTTTGACAGAGAACTAATTAAAGTTAGCTTTACGTGGGATCACCTGCACGCTGCTGTGACGCAAATAGCCACCGCAAAGATACAACTCTCTAGTGACGTCGACAAAGGAATGACATTCCTAGCATTGTGTTAACAGCTCTATTACTGTACCCATGTCATGGAACTTCATCGCTGATTCGCATATTTATCAAAATACCAAAATAAACAAATGGTCCGTTTAAATTTGAGCATTAAAAAAATTACATTATTGTACTTGATTCACTTTTCATCGCAACCATAGACATGTAGTACAAAAGTACCACAACATAATAATATAAATATAGAAACGGGCAACTAAGCGTGTAGGTATATTTTGTATTTAAACAACGTTTATAACCAGACTTCCGCAGGTTAAGTCATTAATAATGTCCGACGTATAAAGTTTTCCCAAAATCAGGTCATCATTCAAGTATTAACTAAAATATGAGTTCACCTGTCTGAAAATGCCGTATAAAAGTAAACACAAACCATAGTTAATCCAGGATCACGAGTTTCATATAGCCAGTTGAGCAGTTTCTTGTTTGGCCGGAGAAAAATCTCATTTTGATAAACCGGTGGTCATTAATCACAGGTTTTATCTGAACGTGACATGAAAGGATGTCGCATCACGTTTGCTTTGACCGGCAGTCTCACCGGCGTTCCTCGCCGGTATAAATACGCACCTCGCAGCTTCCAGGTCCCATGCCAATCTGCAAAAATCCTACTGGAACAGACGCGCAGGAAATATTAAATTTCCGCATAAAACCAAATTTTAATTGAACTTTTTTGTTGTAACAAACCGCAAACTCAAACGACTAAAAAATGTGGCGTTTTATTTAATCAACAAAGTTTAAATTTTATTTCCTGCTACAATAAATTAATAAACAAAAAACCTGGATAAATTTAAATGCTTAATTAGAGGTGATGAACCTTTTAAAGTGAGCGGAGGTAGCAAGGACTCGGTAAAGATTAGTGGGGCGGGCTACGGTACGGCGTTGCATACGGAATTTTAAAAACATGGCCAAACTACTTAACGTAATGCACAAGATAACTTAATTTAAACTTAAATTTAACCATACAGGGGAGAGCATTAATGAGAAAGAATAAGTTAGTAGGTAAGCGCGGATGCAGCGGCAAAAAGTTGATGTTCTCCTCGGGTCGTCTCTACCTATCACTTACCATGCAAATTAAATAATTACAAAGTAGGTAGTAGTAGAGGATGATACATTTGCGGCGGATGATATTCAAAGTAAACGAATAAACATTAGCAGGGGACACAACTTTTATAATTATCGAGTTTTACAACTTTCTTATAAATATTTTAATGTTCCTGTATTAAAAGTTTTTTTAAGGAAAAACTTTTGCGCAAAATACCATCTTTCAAAAGTTTACAATTATCGAGAACCATCTAGGCAATTAAAGAACAGGAAAAACCCTTTTTTGACTTCTGTAACAAAGTTTTATCAGGTTTGTTCAAAAATACCTCTGAATTCTCATAAATTTGATTAATTAATAAATTGACAACCTATTACGGGAACTTTTCTCTCAAAAAATAACAAATGCAAAATGATATTCGATTTTGAAGTATAAGATGATTTACCAGTAACGATTTACAATTCCGAAATATTTAGTATAGTGGAGGTGAAACACAAAAACCAAAGTGATGTCGTCCAAATGATGTCCAAGTACTGCTAATCCCATCAACGAATAAAATACGTGGATTAAAGTTTATAGTAGTAAGAATTAGTTAAATAACTCGAAAAATCGTAGAAAATTCCTTATCGCTAGCGCAACATACCTTTTTATTTCCACTATTCTCTGTCTCGTCCTCAAAAAATGTAGTACAACTTCAACGTTCAAAAATTTAACTACTTTGCTCATTTCAAATCGTTTTTGCTGTGGCTCGGAATCACGTTAACAGTAATGAGTGACGAGAACATTACATTTTCTATAAATTAATAATTACAGTCCTGAAGCCAGGATTCTCTTCGATAGAGAGGTATTCAGGATTTTTAAAAATTCCGTTATTAAACTTGTACAGATGCAAATAAATGGTCTGAATTTTTGAAAAATATTGGTTTAGTTAAACAAAACTTGGTTTGTGGAATGAATTTCAATGAAAGTTTGGGGATTAAATATTACGTATCAAGCTTTGAAAGTCGCTTTTACTGCATTCGCAGAGTAATTTTTGTCTTGAATATTCAGTAAAAAAAGGGGTTTTCAAAGTGAAATGCGCTTACCATTTTATCTCCTACAAAAAATAATTACAATTAGTAAAAAAACAAAAGGTTATGTTATTTAGATTCATAATCTCACAATTAGCCAATTAAACAGAAGGGTAATAAATTTAAAAACAAGATAATCTGAGAACACTAACAAATAAACTATTTATGTTTTTGTGTAAAATTTATAATTCAATTTGTATGAAATATAATAAATAATATTTTCTTTCATTTTTTTAATCGGAAAAATGCTTTATCACTTATTTATAATGATACAAATTTTAAAACGATTTTGGTTTAACCACTTCAGGCTCACAATAATTGTGGGTGGTCAACGTTAAAAAAGATGTGACATACACATTAATTACACCTACAACAGTACATTAATCAAGGCAACGGCGCGTGTGGGGGGTGAACGTGTCAGATACGACAATAAGCATTAAGTGGTTAAACATCAAAAAGTATTTAAATTTTTATGGTTATAATAATTTAAAATATTAAAGTACAATTTGTAATTTCTATGCAGACATCACATTTGGTGAACTACTGAAATTTTGGGACTTTTCCCTGAAAGCACTGATGTCCTTTATGGACGCTCTCCAAGGCTTTAGCGTAGAAACCAGAAGTTTTTCTTTCAATTCAACTAAAATAACAATAAAACAAGTTTTTCACCAGTAGTCAATTTACCTAAAAAAAACTCGTTTTCATTTTCCGCAAATTAACTAACCTCTTTTGGGCCCTTTTCATTAAGACTCAAACACATTTTTCAATTATTGAATCAAATTTATTACACTATCGTTTCCATAGGCAGCCTCTAGCCGCCTTTAGCAATCTAGTAAGCAATTGGCTTCACTCGGGAAGAATGCTACCATACATATAGACTCAGCGGTGGCGAACCTATGGCACGCGTGCCGTACGTACAAATTAAGTAACGTGAAATAATATAATTAGTCGAATACATTCAGGTGTGTAAAAACGGCTAAGCAAAAGCAATAAGGAGCGAGAAAGTTCCCCTTCCCCACGATAAAAGTTCATGTCAAATGATCACTTAAAAAAAGTTCACTTTTTTAACGCTAAACGGCGCTACCGTCAAGATTTCTCGCTAATTCTCCAACAAGGGATAAGGGAGCGAGAAAGATTGACGTTAGCGGCTTGAACGTTAAAAAAGTAAACTTTTTTTATTACATTTTTTAATTATAAAGAACGCTAATGTCAGCTTTCTTGCTCCCTTTGTTGGAAAGTAAGGCGATATCCAGTACTCTGATTTTAAAAAACTTTACTGGCCAGAATGATATAAAACGGTACAAAAATCAATTAGAAAAATGGAATACCCCCCAGCTGCAAGTAAAGTAAAAAAAGTAAAGAAAAAAAACTGAAAACTACGAATTTAAAAAATTTACTTTGATTGTTTAAAAATGTACAATACGATTTTCAAAAAAACTGTATTTACTCTTCCCTCCATGGCCGTAACAAGTGCTTATGGTAAGTGGTGTAATTTGAATAACATTACTCCCCATTGCCGTTCAAAAAAAATTTTTTAAATACTAATTAATTATACAATATTAAAAGTATGGTTAAACCAAAGCAAATATATTCTAAAATGTGAATAAATTGGTGTAAAACCGAGGGGTCTGGGGGGTATGGAATCCCCCCCAGCTCAAGAAACTAACAAGGTAACTTTTCAAAATTAATAAAAAAGCCAATTTAATTTTTTAGTGAATATCTCCTCTTTATTTATAGCTGGGGGTCCATACCCCCCAGACCCCCCGGTTTTACGCCAGTCATTTTAAATTATAAGAGGTCTTTGCTAGATCTTCTAGAATATGAAGAAACGGGCAACCGGGGAGTCTGGGGAAGTTTTCCCCCCATGGAATTAATGAGATGAATTTTCTAAATTGTCGAAGACGATAAAAATGATAATTCTTGAGAAAACATACAAAAATACAATTCTGAAATAAATTTTTTTTTTAATTCTTCCTCTATTAAAAAGTGTTCGGCACGAGAGCAACTCGATTAATACTGTTTGTAAATTTTTGGCACTCGTACATAAAAAGGTTAGCCACCGCTGATATCGACCATCCTTCCATTGGAAAGGAGGGGACAAATCAATATCATGCGTCTGTTTCGTTATTAGTAAACTTTTGAGGTTTTTCCAACTAAAAATCAATCAAAAGCCAGCCCATAATAACAAGAAAGTGGAGGAGCTTTCTAGCAAAATATTATACTGAATATTGGGATGTTAATTCAGCAATAAAAACGGCTATTCGACTGCAAAACCTATATTTATCAACTCGCCAGTAGGGGATTGCTAGTTCAGATTTTATGGGTGCCTAGAAAATGCAAATCCTGTAACTTTGTGTACGATTGGGGGGTATTCCATACCCCCCAAACCCCCCGGTTAAAAACACCAAAATAGTGCATGTCCTCTTATTGATTTTAATATATCGCAACCGTTCTAAATAGATATGTCAACATGTTATGTTATTAAAATCCGGGGTCTGCGGGGATATAAAATACTCCCCAGCGCCAGAAGGTTTACATAATATTTAAATATAACCAGTAAACTTCGTCAATTATTTCATAATTATGTCAATATTGTATTATTATTGATGTGGTTGCTTACCTTTGCTTAGAAATTTTGTAAAAGCTATAGCAGCTCGGCCTACGGCCTCATTTAAGGTAAATGTGACAAATTAGATGCGTACATCTATTTAGAAGATTTTAAACTTGTATTTGGTTAGTAATAATTAAAAAAACCGATCGGACACCCTTCTATAAATGACACGAACGAAAATGACCCCTTTTTAACAAATTATTATATTCGATATATTATATTCGATAACATGATTTTAATTGTAGGTTAAATTTTAAATAACCCATTAATTTTCAGGGTAGTTCAGTAACGTTGAAATTTCTCCTACGTAATGTAGGATTATAAAATTCATTTGGTTGTTGGTTCACATATTATTAAAGATAGAAATATGCATCATGTGACTATTTTGTAGTAAATTTTACGTTCTACAAAATTGTCAACTTGCTATTTTGCTTTATCTTAAATAGTTTGTCCAGTGGAAGCGTTGAAAGCGCACAAGGTGTGAATTTCCGTCAAATTTGTTTAGCTGTCTATGGTTCGTTGGCAGAGACGACTGTCGATTTCAAAAATTAACATATTATATTTCTAGATAAAAATTCTTGCAAAAATTTTTATTTAATTTCATAGGTCGTATGGCATGCGCCGAGATAGCACGTTTGGCATTGTTTCGACATGTATAAGTTTTGAATTTGTGTTTAACGTTCTGCTTATATTGATAAAACGCTAGCCACTAATTTGTGCCTCACAATCAAAGTTTAATTACGGGGTATGTGATACTGATGAAGGCAAAGAAGCCAAAAACAAAAGTTTTTTGCGTTGTGATTTCGTGGTTGTCGGCATTCGGTAGCTGTGTCTATCACTCTCTTGATTGTGAGTTTTTAATTATATTATATTTCTTTTCGTATTTGTTATAGTTTTTGCAGCGTTTCTAATATAATAATGGTTTTCCCATTTCAATTTCATTTTCCACAATTTCATAAACATCCATACTAATTAAATCGAACTTATGTCTGTCTGTTAGTAACGCGTACAGTCACGTACGGCCAAAATTGAAGAACATGTAATGCAATCTTTTTTATGACTCTATGAGTTGTTTATATCTCAGGATTAGTGGTCAGAACAATTATTGTTAAGTTAAAGCCGTTCTAAAACATTGAATAGTAATAAAAATAAATATAATCGCTGAATAAAGAAAGAATAATTATAACTACTTCCTAAAGTTCTCTGCGATTACTTTATCATTGATTCCGTAAATAACTGATATTCTAAATTGCATGTCAAATTGATGCTTTTTCCTTTTATTTTGCATTTTTTTGTTCCTTTGGCGTGGCAAACATTTGAATTGAAAAACTTTGTGCCCAAAAATGTGCTTTATCAAAATTAATTCAAAACTAATTAATTTTTACCCAACAGTTCCCTTTTTATTTGTGATCTATTGGCTTCCTTTCCTATAACACTGATTTACCCCCGAAAAGCTTTACTTGCTTCCATATCTCAGCAGGTCCTTCGATCTTCCTTAAATTTAAGCCCGTTTTGAGTATTGATTAACCTTCAAACTAATTTGATGAAATTATCAGTTTGAATTCCATTCATTATGAAAAATTAAATCCGTTTTCATAAGCCCCTTAATTTGCTTCATATATTTTTTTCACAAATAATGGGGTTGTAAAGACTTAAACAAACACGCGGTGCACACGACCTTTAATAATCACCGGTATTGTCCGTTACCTCAGGGCATTGGGCGGTCAATCAAAACCGATACTTACTATTGAATAGATCACGTGCCTTTCGTATTCCGTGTGCTTTATTCTCGATGAAGCCAGGTGGGCCCCCCGTTCTCACGACTTTTACGCTCCGGGCAATCAACTGTACTTGATAGAAATTGATTGTACTTTGGTACAGATAACTAGGTAGATGCGGAGGAGAACAACAAATCGGTAACGTCCTCTCCTTTGTTGGTCAATTGTTGGCATCTGCTATTAATATTATATGATGTTTGGGAAAAATATTCACGTAGCAAGCCGGAAAAATAATTTAAACTTTTCCACGGAATAGAGAAGGAATTCGATAAAATGCAATAAGTACGTGAATCTTATCCAATTTGAAAGATGAACTAAACTAGGAGTACGTTATGTTCAATCTTGAGCACAATATTGTTTTTGGTAAATAAATAATGCACGGTACATTTATTTAGTATGCATTGAATATTCAATGTTAACTATTGCTAAAAATAATCGAATGGTGTTTCGTGCTACTGAGTTATTTGTTTTGTATGTTAAAATTTCAGTTCCTCGTAAACAGTCTCTAAATACACATGCAATCGCTTCATTTTGCAACATTTTCGTGTATTTGTGCACTTCATTTCCGTCCTCCTTTTAATACAATGTGAGAATGTTGGTTGTTATATGTATTATAAATTGGCAGGTTTGTTTATCCTATAAATAAATACTAAATTGAAATATATAAAATTTGTAAACAACAGCTTTTATAGCAACTTTAACCTAAATACTTTTGCTAAACCATAAATTTCCACTGACGTGTGTCACGCCAACGAGTGCATCTACTGCTGACGTGCTTTAAATTTAACCCAAAAATTCAAATATTAATTTTTATCTTCCGATAAAAACGTTGCTTGCAACATTCGAAATTGCTCTATCTTACACCCTTATCAAGGCACCAGAGAGGCGTGGAAGCAATCAAGCCATAAATCAGTATTTCTATTTGTTTTCCCGTCAGACAAACGCTTCAGGGGACTTCAGTTATCGTAGGCTATCTGTCGGTGGACGCTCGAAACTAAGATAAGAAACGTTCAGGCAACGGTAACCGGAACTGCCCGCTTGTGTTTCCTCCGGAAAAGTATCCCCATGTGCACCGCTTCGACTGAATGATAGGTGAACCGATTGATTGCCAAAAGATTTCCACTATCAAACCCAACGACATACTGCACTCGATTCTTTTATTTTGCTAAATTTGCAACCAATTTAGGTCAAACAATAACTTATTTAAAGAATCCTTATCGCATTATGATAGAATTGTACCAAGAGACCTTTCACCTAAATGACGTACAAATCTTTCTACTTCGTACAGAAAAAATCACGATAAGTTTGTCAAATGAGCCAGATTAATTAGTGTAAATTTAGAAATAAAAAAATTAGATTAACTGCTCATAACATGACACCTAAAAATTTATAGTTTTAAAAACTAATTATCTGTATTTAATATACCACTAATTAAGACAAAAATTAAAACAAAATTAAGAAAATTAAAATATTCAATAATCACAAAATTGCTTTATTTGGTTCCTCTCCACGTGAATTACGTTTTCGATTCAATTAAATAACTGTAAATTAGGTTTAAAGTTTTCTAAAACTAACGTAACAAAATTCAAGTGCATCAGAGTGTAGGGTTAGGTCAAATACTTCCGGAGTGGTTGATCAAATTTAACTAACATTGATCACAAGATAGATTAAAAACTTGAATGGTTTACATTTATTTGAATGTTTGATTGATCTCAATTTTTGCCCTATATTTTTTTTGATGATTGGTAATAACTGCGAAGTAGCGTAAATTGCATTATCAAGACCGCGTTTCAAGTTATTTAATTACATTTTATCCTTTTTGAAGTTGTACTGATATTTGATTTTTATTACCTACTTCAGTCTGAAATTAATCGTAGGACCGGGACGGTCCCCCTTCGAATCAAATTTGCCCTATTTTAGAGGGGCCCGATAGACTTCTCTTATCAACAAGGAATTATTTTTAATCGCAGCTGGGTTTGAACTCGTCTCATGAGAATTGCTCTGGTAGTCGAGACATCTAACGACGTAGGAACGAACAAACCTTTGATAACAAGGTGATTAATTAAAAGGTTCCTTGGTTCAATAACGCCAATTATTTGCTATTGAAACTCATTTTGAAATACCGATTTAATTTTTTATAAAATCGTTTTAAAAGTAAAGGGATTAGATTGCAGTCGCAGATAAGCTGTGGTGCATCCTTTGGATTCAGCCACTTTACAAATCGTGGCTTATTACAAGAGATTGTGTATATTTTAGAAGAGAAAGCTTGCAGCATTTCTCACCTTTCACCATAAAAGATTTTAAATTGCGAGATCGATTGGTCCTTTAATTTCCTTTCCATAAATCTGGTGAGATGCTGTTC
Organism: Rhagonycha fulva; assembly: GCA_905340355.1. Taxonomy (NCBI): domain Eukaryota; kingdom Metazoa; phylum Arthropoda; class Insecta; order Coleoptera; family Cantharidae; genus Rhagonycha; species Rhagonycha fulva. Next base: position 48,276,932 of record HG996556.1, read on the forward strand.
ATGAAGCAAATAAAATCGAACAAAATCTGCTCAGTTCATTGAATTACAATGTAGCAAATAGGAAGGGCCACAAATATGTAAACTCAAAAATTTTCAATTAAATTTATATAATTTATCTTCGTTACTTACAATATTCGTGTCAATTTTCCTGTCATTGCTAATATATCAAGGTATAAACCCTGTTAAAATAAAACGTGACTGAAATTAATGTGACGTCTAAGCAATTCTTGAGTCAAGAATCTTAGAAAACAAATATTTATCCACCTCGTTCATTTTAACATACATTTTTAAAAAAACATTAGAGAGAAGAGGAACATTGGATGAGAATTGATGAAAATTAATGTTTCCTCTTGTGGGAATGAATCAATCGAATTACTCGAACGTGGAGATGTGAATGAAAATTTGGAAAAAGTTAATTATGCTATAACAATTATTTTTTGTACTCGTGGTACGTGCCGAAATTAAAACCGCATTGCTCATCAGACCATCTGCTCTTCTATTAGAAATGTCATTCAGGACGTCAACACCAGAAAGAACACCTCAACTTATTTCTTTAAGGATAAAATTTAATTTCCTGAGCGTCTCTTCTTATAAACGCAAAGTGAAAACACTACCACCACCTTAGGGTGAACACAGACACTTTTTTAATGCGAAACGTCAAAAACAATGTCATGTAATAATATTTAATTTGAAGATGAGATTATAAAAAGTTTTATTATGAAGTAGACTGAAATAAATTAAATATTTAATTTTTTAGTTAAAAATTGTTTGAACTCAGATTTAGGATGATTACTTTACAGGTCGCTGAATCGTGTAAACAAAATCTTTACTTGTGCTCGCTAACAGTTACAGTCGTGTATTTTAATTTTCAGGCCGTTTCAGATTATGTTTTTAAGGGGTGACGGAACAAAAATTTTAACTTTCAAATTTGTAACTTTTTAATTGCTAATGGAACAATGACTTGTGCTATTTTCGATGCTTTCAAACATTCTGACGTTTATAAATTGTAATTTTCTATTTTCTTTCAATGAGAAATTAATTTCGACTTCTTAATTTCCGACTGACGTATTATGTACAGCGTGTTCGAAAATAGTAGGGTTTTATTGCACGAAAAGTTCAAACAAATAAAATTAACGTAAATAAGTAATAAAAAATTTATTTCGATTTTGATATTATTCCGGAGCAAAAAGCACATCGATATCGATTGTAAATTTTGATGGTTTTCGTTATGGCCAAATTGTGACTTTATTTGACATTTCTCGACATGCTTCGTAATAAATGAAATTATTGCACGAATATAACACTATCAGACAGCGTAGATTGATTCTAAAATTATTTTATAGTTTCCACGTCAGCACCATATTTAGGCAAATTTAACGTAGCGTCCTTGTTTACCGCACAATTTCAAATTGGGGTTTGAAGTATCGCACCTTTCTACAAAAGTCCTTTCATTACATTTCAAATTAAAAATTTGTGTCATTTTCAAAACGTGCCTTTTAATGCCCAATAAAGCAGATAAAATGTACTTACATTGTATTACTTTTAATTTATATCCTTTGCTAGGGTCCCCCCTAGAATCTGTGAAGAAGTGGCACTTTCCACTCTAAAAAACAGGTGCATTTTTATCTCGTAATGACCAAAGGACGAAAGGATACTATTTCAGTTTTCAAGTTAAAGAGTGAGAGGGAGATTTAGATTACATTACGCATAATTGATTCGCTAGTAATGGAAACTTTTATTGTTTTAGGTTAAATTCCCATCGTATGATTAAAGTCCATTATAAGCGGATTACGTTGCATTATTTTTTTTGTGCAAATTAGTTACCCCATTTTGTTTGTATATAAAATTTTAAAAGAAACTACAATTTTCACAACCTGAAACAAATTTTTATATAGCACTAAATCAATTATGTAACTTCTAAAATAATGAGAAAATTGCAATGTAATAAAAAAAAAGTTTATTTATTTTAATAAATTAAATTATAAAGTAATTTTCAACAAACAATAGACACCTCTAACTAACGAAAACTTATTAAACCTGTGCATGTTTACACAATTTTCATGTAAGCTGAAATTTAGCAAGCTTTGTTAATTTATTTTGAAGTTTTTTCATGTCTACTTTAATTAATAATTAATTTTCATTACTAGCTATGGCCACCTTGAACGATTTAGCACGTTATTATATTGGTAATTCTATTAATCCTAACGAATTGGAGGTGCGTTACGAACAGATACACAGAGCTGGTGTTTTATATTATGTATGACTGAAATGACCCGGACTGTGCTGCCTGAAGGCCGCACTAAAACAATTTTTAAATTAGTGTTCAACCTCAACCAATCCTAGTTGCGCTACGATCAAGCATTACGTTTACATTTAAATTTAGATTTAGTCTCACATGACTTTTGCGTTACTAACAGACATACCAAATTGGAATTTTACATACTAATAACAATGGGTAGAACATTTGTCGTCGGCAAATTTTTAGATTTGACTATAAATTGTATCTCAAGAGACAGCTTTATTTTAGAGTCAATCGAAAACCACTGATCCAAGATATCCCTGCTCTCGACGCTAGGTATAAAGGCTAGCTGCCCGAACTTCAGTTAGAAATAAACAGATTATACTCGTAGGACACACCGTATATGAATAATTCACACCTTCTTTTTAATTTTTACATTACTAATTTAAAATTTAGGGTGACAATAAAACTCATTGAAAAGTAAAAAAGAAATCACGATACAAGTCACATGCAAATTCAATCAAACATCATTTTGATGGTGTACGATTTGAAAATCGAATAATCTATTGGTGGAGCATAGCATAAACGTATAATGAATGTGTTCCCTGGTTTTGCAATTACATAGTTTAATTTGAACGTAATTTATAATTTCGCATTGTCATTCACGTGATGTGCGCAGTTTGCTAAATGAATAAATGTTTTTGTTGGATGTAGGTAAATTGGAGGTAGAACAGCAAAAACCTGTCTTTTGGATCGTGATTAGGACGCCAACGCGAAATCGTAATCGATCACACACCGAAAATAACGCACATGAATACTAATAAAGTGTCATTGTGTTGTGCGAATATTGCAAAATTTGACTGTTTATGTTCGGCAAAATTATTGCCGAAAGCGAATGTAAATAGAAAAATCGACGGGTGAATGACAATAATTATTTTTTGTGTAGGTAATTTTTTTTAATTAGAAAATGTTTAGCAAGCTATTCTGTCGACGTTTCCATCTGATTTAACCTCTTTAGTTCCATCAAGGCGCGCTTGTAAGGGGTGATTTAGCCCAGGGGGTATATGCACCTACTTGATACCTCAACTCAACCCCTGATTGCACAGTGACTCACGGCTACCGCTAGGGGACGATACCTATTACTGTTACCGGATCCTGCAGCATCTGTGTGTGTCTACAGATCAAAGCAATCAAGATGCACTTGTTTAGTTTGTATACTTTAGATACACTGTCTTTACGTTAGTTTAATAGAGGATCGGATGGTTCGTTCACGTTACAAAATCAATATTTAAATGAGTTCCTGGACATCGTGGAAGTGATTTTGAAAAATATTATTCCAGACGGATTTCAATTATTCGCGATAGACAATCCAGGTCGGAAATTTAGACAGATCTAAATTAAGTAAACGAAGTTGTCTAAATGAAAGAGAGTTCATGGGAGGTATTAAAAACGTTTCAAGAACCGCCAACTTCAATTCGCCCTTTTGTAACGTTAGCTTTCTCAAATATTAGCACGAAGGATCAAACATTTTATAACATGCCTGAAGCTCCTGTCGGAAGACGAAGTAGGTACAAGGCACTGATTATAATGTTACAAAACGGAAACCATTATAATTAAAAGGGGATCGCTTGACGTTTATTGATAAATAAAACGATCAACGCGTATGGTACTACATGTAAAATTTGACTAATTAATTATCTAATTTTTTTATTACCAACAAAGTCGAGATAAATTAACTCGATGATTTTTCAACTTGTGACAGGTAGTTTAGAAAAATTTTGAAATAAATTTATCATTATTACTAGGACGAAGATAAGCCAAAAATTGTGGCGTGTCACACCTAATGATTCTTAAACGTTCACTATTAACAAGAATCATCAATTAAGAAGCATCCAAAAACATTTTTAGAACCGAAAAGACGGTAACAATTGCCCGCTTAAAATAAGCCTCGCGGTTTGATTTTAACACTAAGCGATAATCCGTAAAACTATTCAAAACGACGTCAATCCGAAAATCAATCGGGCCCACTTTTCATACACCAACCCTCTATAAAAACGTCCACATTGTGTCATTATCGGGGTTTGACGAAGTTCCTAATCTGTCTATGTACGGCGACCGAATCCTCACAATGTGCTTGGTGATGAAGGTAACGCATACCTTCCCTGCAATGATGGGATTACCGTCACCCTAACATCACACATGTCTACGACTCGATTTTCATACTTGTTTAGGATCAAAGAGATACTAAAGGAAATTGATTTATATGGAAATTTCAAAAAAGTTGAGATCGATTCAATAAGCTTAAAATGTAAAAGTGGGTTTTTGCCAATTCGTAAATCAGTTTATTCGTCAGTGAAAAAACAATTTCGACTCTTAAAATAATAACCACTTCGTTTCAGATTAAATGACATTCGGGAAGAGTAAATTTTACAAATTAACATGACATCAACATGGAAAAAAGAAAAATCGGAAGCAGCAGGAATTTTGAAATGTAGTCCTCTTTAAGGACTAGATGAACCATTAGCGGTTTTGTACAAGTATATTTTTCCTCGGTAGCCTAACAGTGACATTCCGACCAAATTAAACCCGTCCTCAAAGGGTTAACTTTCATGGGAGCATACGAATTAATCTACACGTTCCATTCTGTGAGAAACCGACCATAAGTAAGACATAGTCTATAAAATAATCCAGATTTTTCTGAGAGTCAGAGCGTCTTCTCGCCCAATAAAAAGATGTCATTATTTTGAACGTCAAGTTTATCTGGAATTTTAACTGTTAATAGATAAAACATCAACTATATTTTGCTCACAGTCTTATACAGTCTCAGTTATCCGGATACTCTTTAAACCGGTCACTCCAGTAATCCGGTCATTTTTGCTCTTCAAACATTTGATATTTTTTACATCGGCAATCCGGACATATTTCCATTTGCAGTTTCACTTTTAATGAAATTCATCAGTAGCCTTATAAATACTAAACTATGACATCGTCATATAAATTATGAAAAGGATCAGGAAAATCCTGAGAAGAAAATCATTAAAAAATGAAAGTTTTATTTTTATTTAAATTAATTATTATTTTAGATTTTAGTTTTATATCGTTCAGTTTATTTAAGTTTTCTTGCTAATCCGGAAAAGTCGATAATCTGAACAGACTCAAAACTACCAGTTTGTCCGGAATAACGGGACTAATACTGTTCTTCACGATAACTATCGACTATTATTTTCCTCCCATCTTTCCAGGAAATCTTCAAACTCTCTTAAACGTTCGTCTAGTGTATCATCCCAATTAGAAGAAAAATCAGAATCAGAATCACTACTGTCATCAGAATCAGAAGTATCTTCTATATCAACCGCTTTGATCCTCAATACTTTTCCGCTAATTGCGCACGAGAAAATTATTTTTGTGAAAGCAATTCTATCTAGAGGACATGTTTTGCTGTTTTTGGACCATTTGTTTAAACAGCTACCACAAAATTTATGATCACAACAGTCAGTTGTGCCCACAACATTACATTCAAATGATGAAGAAAAACAAATAACGCATACTGCTTCTTGTTCGTTGTTGGATAATTTGATTTCCATTTCAAAAATACTGTTAATTTTGTATGAACTAGGATCTGTCTGGATTTTATTTATTTATAATAATTCTCATCCTATATAGACAATTGAGTTTGGATAATCTGATGATCCAAATTCGCTAATCTTTTAGGACCTAGGTGACAAAACTTAACAAAACCAATACAATGTGGACTTGTTTTATAGGTAAATCAACGGATTTGACCACAGTAAGGCTAAATTTTCAGGGTAAAAATCTTCAAAATTCCTTCCCGAAAAAAATCCCTACGAGGAAAGTTGAAGAAAATTATTTCCTTACCGTATATGCCCAAAATTTCCTTTGCTATATTATGTAGCAGCTCCATATTCATTTGTTTCGTAATTTTCTTACCTGAAACAAGAATTGAGATGAAATAATTGAAATACTGGGGTTAAAAATTAAATTTCTACTTGGAAATCTAGCAATTTCTTCTAACTCGAAAATCGGTATGATGCAGACGGTCTAGACACGATGATTTTTAATACATAATATTATGTTAAAATCAGGAAGTTTTTGGATTATTTCATGGTAAAACTGTATAATAGCACTAAATTTTATAAATATACCCGGTATCAGAAAGGATAATTTATTGTTTGAAAGAAGGTGGGTGAAGGGAGGTTCTGAGACGCGCTTACATTGATTTATATTGGAACCATCGTCATGAAATTTTAATAGATCGGCGAAACACCTCCGCGAGTTCCCTAATTATGTTTCATTAAGACATACTTATACCGTTACTGAATGCCTTAAATTATAGGTACAATCTTGATTATAGACGCCCTCTTTTCATTCAGCTCGACAAGATAACAGTAACATTCAAATTGCTTGTGACGTTAATTACGTTGCAGCAATTAATTAATAAGTATTGAAAGACGCTCCTCCATGTTTATTACACGAAAAGCAGGATTTCTTTTAAAATTCCTGTATAGATGAGAGAGCCGAGTTAGTTATTAGAGGCGAATGTTGTGTCATAATTAGTGGCTTGAAAATTATTTATAATCCAAAATAAGGGAATTTTAATAATTGAAATCAAGACAATTTATTTTAACTGGCGGAAAATTATGTGTACGCTTGGGAATAAAAAGAAAATTTACAAGAGAAAATTAGCGTTCGTCTCATTTAACGTTTTGGTTAATTGTATGACGTGCATGTTTGCGTATCATTTACCCTAAGACACCTTGGAAAAATAAATCGCATTATATTTTCAAAATGTGGACACAGTTAAATTGATTCGGTAAATATTAAAACGTAACGTTAAATTTATCTACCTTTAAAACAAATACTTTATCTCCAACTCACAAATTTCTTTCAATCTGCCAAAATATTTTAGCCAGAGAGAAAAAATTTCAGGCTTTATTTATTCGAAGTTAAACAATTATTTTATATATTGTATGATAAATTGCGCTTTTAATTCATTTAATAGGCATATTTCTTACCCAATTTCAACACTTGAACTATAAAAACAAAATAAAATAAAATTGTAGGTTGTAAGCTTAGACAGCTGTAAACTTTTATTATAAATTGGATCACCGCACATTTTAGCGTTAACAAATGTTGAACAATATAATTGATGTTATTCATTAGGACTTAAAAGTGGGTCAACATGCGGGGTGTTAGCTTATAGTAATTGCAGAATTATTTTATTTCTACATTTTTTATATTAAAAATTTTCATTCTAAATTGTTTTGAAGGAGAAATTAACTCACTTAGAAATGTTTCATAACTCCCCAATTTAAAAAGTTATTTTGTATGCTCAAGCATATCAATTAATTACATTAGTAAGTGTGACTAATGAAATTTTTAAAACACAATTTATATTTAAATTTTCCAACATGTGCTTTCACACGATTTAAAAAGTAGCTGGACAACATATTCATAGTATAATATACAATGAACATCCACATACATCTTGACATGATATAAATGGAGCAATAAAAAGCACACACACTGATTCAGAAGTTTCAATACGCAATTTATAAAATTTTGTATAAAAGGATCAAATTTGTTGGATGAAGAGGATTTCATTTTTGCGGTGGTCAACTTAAAAATGTCTCCAAATTTGTTTTCATTTAGAAATATTCAAATATGAATGCAAGGTAAAAGTTAAAAAAAACTTTTAGCTTGTAAACAATGCAATTGGGGTTCTCTTTCATCTTGAGCTATTATTAACTACAAAGACCACAATGTTGTAAACCGAATGCACAATTTTAGAAGTAGAAGAACGCACCCCACCCACTTACAACAGTCTGTCTAAATTTTGGTCTAAAATAATTTGCTAGATTGAAGAGGCGGTAAACAATTTTTTGGAATATTCTTGCAACTTAGTAACGCGCAATGTTATTTCAAGCAAATTCCTTGTTGCAAAATATTTTAATTATGCATGATGGTAATAAAATTAATGCATTTTAAACAAATGATTTGTATGCATTTAGTGGGTAAGTTTGCACGACAAATTCGAGAGCGTCGTGACGGCGACAGGTAATAGTAGGGAGTCTGTACAGCAGCCAAGCCAATAAATTAGTTTACCGCTGAACAAACATCACCAAATTGCCAAGAAAATTACCTGCGTCTTACGCCGTCCGTAAATTCATTACAAGGTCGGCTAATAAGCGGTATTTATCATCAAAGCTCTGGAAAAGGCAGCTACTCCACAGACACAATATCAAACACCCGGTTTGGAAAAAATTAAATTATATTTGGTAAGTAACTAAAACTAAAGTTCGAGACGATGGAAGTCTAATTTACACGGGCTCAAAATAGGTAGAAATTATAGAGGATCCTTTCGAGATTGGAACGACTTTTTGTTTTCCATCAGAGGCGTGGATTAGAGTTTTTCCTGGGCGAGCTTAATAAAAGCGTCGTGGAACGCTACTGTTTGTCAAAAATAAATTCCAAACTCATCTCACAAAGGCAATATAGACAATGATGTTATATTGGCCACCGCACACCTTGCATAGTTCGTGAGTAAAATAATATTAGCGCATCCCTCAAACTACGATGCCATCGACCGTATATTTTATAAGAACAAGGGTGCTGTTTAATATTGTATGTCGTGGACTACTATTCTCCTTTATTCATTTTCCTGTCCTAAACTGATTACGGTGTCGTCTTCCTGTTTTACGGTATTATAGTCCAAAGCAACGTAACAAACTAAAAAAATTTAAATTCGAGACTCGTTTTGAAAAATTCGAAATTAAAAAATTATCTCCTGGTAAGAAACGGAAAAACTTCGCATTTAATTAGCGAATTTATTTATTGTGTTATCGAATGAGTTGTTAGAAGCTATAGGGACCGGTGCAAATTTTATTAGGAGAAAAGGAAGAGAGCTTCTGTCTTGACAAGATTAGGTATTCACTACTTGTCACGCGCTAACCTATTACTAAAAATGCAAAAAAGCTTCGATACTTGAATGCTTAATTAATTACATTTGAAACTCGTTACAAAATTGCAATAATGTGACAAAATAAAACTTCCTCCTCCTTCTTCGAGATAACTTTATACATTAAAGTCGTGGAGGAAAGGTGTCATTTTAAGATTACATGTCGTTGGAGATGCTGCAAACCGACAACTTTGTAACACAAATACTACAAAGCTCACCTCCGATCTTAACTTCTATTGTCAAGTTCAAAGCACTTCGCATCAAAACTATCCCGGTAATGGATTGATGCAAAGAATGGATTTAAGAGAATATCGGAGCGACCAATCTCCCATTTCTTTGAGAATAAACAATTTTTTCGACTTGACAAAAAGTTAATGAAAATAACGAGTTGTTGGAGAAAAAGATGAGTCTGGGGTCCAGGAGGAAAATTGCGGTGAGTTTAGGTAACAGGTGTAATGAATTTCCACAGCTGTTCCCAATCTTCACCTCACTCACAGTTTCAGTCCCCCATAAAAAATATTATACAGCAGCTTCGGAAAATTTTAGGACGAAATAAAATAACTTGACGATAACCTTTTCTAGAATGACTTATTTTTTACTGATAATGAGAATAATTAAACGTGTTGTTACACAAAGAACGGTTCGTAATAATTATTATAATAAATGACATTAGGTGAAAGTTCATGAAACTGTTTCGCAAGTGTCGGTGTTGGTCGGATTTTATCATCTAAAAATTATGACTGTTGTCAGAAAACGTAAGGGACGTTGTATATTAATATGTCAAAAATGGATAGGAAAAATTGAGCAAAGTCGACGGTTTTGGTGAAATGAAAGTTTTGCGGTTGTCGAATGTTCAATTTTCAAATGTCCAGTCAGTTACGGCAATAATACTTTACGCCAACCTGCGTCAGAGCTTCTTCAGCAACTGCTGGTACCTTTTATTAGCAGACGTTATATGGCAGTTAGTTGGACAAAAGAAAAAATCTCATTTCACACAGAGAGCCGTCTGCAGATAAAAGAAAAGTTTCACGTATATGACGACATAACAATAGCCGCATATAGTAATAACAAAACCAACAATAGAAAACGCAATATAGCAGTGTGACAGCCAATTGTCTGTCAATCTTATGCAGAAGTAGGCAGAAATTGAAAAACACAACTTTTCGGCCGGCATCAAATAAAAGTTTGAAAACGTAATTATTTAAAAGTTTACCTAAATTTGCGTCAATATTTTTAATGTTTTAGAAAAATATTTACAAGAACGTGTTTGTATAACGCTGAAACCACTTGTCACTTTGGATCTGATTAGCCAAACATGAAAAGATACAGGAGACAAAATTTGAAATTGCTTCTATCAAAAAACGAACAAACAACTTAATAAAAAGTCCATTTAAAGTGTCAACTTTTATATTATAACGCTTTTAATTATTCACGTGTGGTTAAATAATCAAACCAAGGATACAAATTTAAAAAACACTTAACCCCAATTTCTAAAACCTCAACGTAAATAGATCCATAAAACATAGGTCTGCTTTTAGAAAAGGTCATTGACTGATTGAAGTTATTAATTTAAAATAGTGACGCATTATTTTTAAAGACATAAAACAAAAAACTTTATTATCATCAACAAAAATACAAGAGATAGGAAATTAATTTTTAAATTTATGAATGAGCTTTCGGAAAGCTTAAAAGTCGAACTACTCCAACTTAAAATGCATTTTATATCGGTAATCCTTTTATTGCCACTGAAATCCAACCCCACAAGAATAATGAGAAAGGTAGTCGATGAAAACAGTTCACTATCACAATACCCACCGCGAACAAGGTAAAAAGAAATGGCGACCTCCATTAGTTTCACAGTTGTTAAAGGCAAATGACGTAAGCTACGAAAAAGGATATAAAAACTAAAAAGGGTAGGTTTTATTATCATCCCTTGCATTGGAAAATCTCTTTCTTTAATTTATCCTATTCGTTTCTTTCATCTGGCGGCACTCGGAGTGGCGACACATATAAACTACTTCACCTTACATTTTCCTTCCCTCGTTAACATCAACAAGATTTCATTCTTCTAGTCAAATTCCATTCAACCACTACAAAATTATATACTACCTACGTACCTATATAATTTTTTATAATTTTGGAAAGAACGTCAGCTTTGATTTTTTTTAAATTTGGCTATCAAATCTCTGAATCATTTGATTAAGTCCTTCCACTCCCACGCAGAAAGTCAAATAAATAGATCTGTAATTTTTCCAAGTGCCTTGGTAGGTTAGCCGTTCGTTAGTCATCGTCTGTACTATGCATGGGTGATCAGGTCGCATACAGAGGGAACCTACAGTTTAACGTGAGTTCCGAACGACAAAGGGAAAGTTTACTGAGCATCACACTGTTGGACATAGTAAGAAGCTGATAAATTGTTATTTATTCGCAAAATCCAATTGTAACGATAAAGATAAAAATAACAAAAATGATGGGAGTATTGAGAAACAGTGATGCTCTTTTGATTGTATTTGTTATGATTTTTTAAATGATCCGGAGCCCTAAATTAATTTAGAATGACTGAAATTTAAAGAATTTACTGTGATAATAGTCAAGAGGAGTCTACAGCCAATGGCATGAGTTTGGATCGACTTTTAAATTTTCAAACGAGTTTTAAAACTAATTTTATTGTTTCAGTTAGCTGAAAACTTTAGTGTAAGTTCGTCCCTGCACGTCGTGACGTTTTGTCAATTTTTGACCGTTTCAGTAAATTTGTTTTTGATTTTTCAGAATATTAATAATATGTATGTATAGAGCAGGGATGTAATTATAATGTTAAATTTCGATTAAATTCGATGCAAGACTTGTTCAAGTTTTCAATCTCATCCAATTTTCACCTTAATGGAGAAAGCTTTCTTTTCTGTAAAACGTGGGGCAGCTGTAGGTAACAGATGACGACGTAAACCGCCAATATTTACGATCAATTCCCCTATACTATATTCGCAGTTCACAACATCGCGTTTCTCCACACACCACACCTGCAAAAATACGCTAGTTTCCTTTCTGATAGGTAGATAATGCATCGTAACTCATCTCAAAATAGCTTTTGCTTCCATTTCAGCCCGCAATAAACTTGCTGAAGTACATTCCTGCGTGCTCTTCCCACCTATCGTAAAATAGACAGTCGAACTTGAACTAGCAGTTTGTCACAATAATTAAGTTATCAAAAATAAAATGGTAATTAGAGCAATCGTGAATCATGATCCAATTAAAATTTATTTTTCTTCTTCAAAATTTAATAAAAATGATAATAATCAATGAGGTTATCAAATTAACAAAAACACCCTCAAGGATGAAATAAGTCAAAATAAAGATTGAGGAAGTATTTTAATCGTCTTAATTGTTCCATATTTTGCGAAATAATATTTTTAATTGGATAGGAGAAAGCAGAAAAAAGTAATCCGAAAAGTACTAAAATGGCTAAGGTAAGCTTTATAAAGAGAGATTCATCTTAAATCATATCTTGGGAACAAAAGAATCGTCAAAAGCAGTGATGGCGACGACTAAAAAGTGGGGGAGAAAGCTAGGTAAGCAGGGACGATGGCGCTCACTCAGGTTTGTGACAGGTGTAAGGTCCGTTCGGGGGGAGAAGAACGTAAGGGCACAAAAGGGCCAGGTTGAAAAGAACGTGGAGGTGTCACGCATCGGGGCGCAGATCGATCGCAAACCTACAAAAGGTTAACTTTGACCTGGTATGTGAATGCCTTCTTAACGATCGTTCAAACATAATTTTAGATAAATAATTGCAAAAAAGCTACTATTAGTCACAGTATCAAACAACTCTGTACTGTAGTAATCATTCAATTTAATTGACATTGCGAAGCATTTCCATAACAGTGCTATAATTAATGGTAATTAACGCGCAGAAAGCGTCTTCTCCGTCACGTCAAATTAAGCTCGCACTGATCCTATTGTTTGAATCACTTTCAATACCTCCGCATATCCAAAATCCCTTAACACACCTGAATATTCATATCGTACTTTCAGTAAATCGCTGGATTTGATAGGGGTTCTAATGTACACATATATCCCTTCAATATACAAAATCGCATGGACATGGATTTTCCGCATTCTGATACACCACTTTGGCGTTAAGTGCTCACGAGATGTTTACTTTAGATTTTGCAAGTTACCTACTTATACGTGTAATTTTGATATTAATTTAACACACACACAAGTAGAAAGTCAATTTGGAATAAAACCATTTATTACAACAAGCAAGCGAAACTAACCAGGATTTTACATGGGATGGAGTGCCTACTACACAATAAACATCATTAGGTGTTGATAATCTCGAGATAATGCAAGGGACGAAGTAGAGTAGACAATATAAAGAGAAACTGTGGAGAGAGATCTATAGCGGGCTAACATGATTTACTAACTGATTCCTAGTTGAGTAAGAGAAGACAAAGCCACTTGCGAAGGTCTGTGTCGAGATCCACGATTCCCTGGAGTCTTGTGAAATCTACGATGAAGAGAAGGAAAACAAACTTAGATAATCGATAAACTATTTAAAAATGCTTTGAAAATAAATAATAGCGGCAAAATAAGCCCTATCAGAACATTACGGTAAGTAAGAAGGTTTATAGCATCCACCTTAGCGGTAACATCCTTATCACCTTTATGCTTGAGTGAATCGTGTGTCTAAATTGTACGAGTAACTTTCCTCATTGCCTGTGGGAGCGCAGGTAGAAGGGCTAAACGTACGACGTCAAGGTGAGCAAAGATCGCGCTTTACAGCCAAGATAACGTAATTACTACGCTTCAGGACTCGCAGCTGAATTAAGATTACTCTACATCGTGGTCTTATCCCCATTTTGACTTAGGTTCATTGTAAATTTGCGTCAGACAACTATCAAAACACTATCTTTAGTGTTTTGTTCCACGCTGATTTCGAATTGCAAATTTATCTCTTATCTCCAAAGAACGTGAAGTAGATTAAGGTTTTTAAAAGTACTTTTATTCTGTTAGCGTAGTTACGTGATGCAAATTTAAATTATCAAAAAAATTTCTATACTAATAAAATTCCACCTAGCCATATTAATATTTTTCTGCATTTTCTTTACTTCTATACTTTTAAAATTTTTAAACTAAACTTCTAGTACCTATTTGAGATTCGAAATCAAGTTGATAGTTGCACGACTAGCTAATCTAGTTAACAAAATTTTTAGTTGATTTTTTTTCTGTGCTCGTTCGAAGTGGTTTATCTGAAATTCACAGAAAGAAATTAAACTTTCTGTAAAAATTTTAGTAAAAATGGTCATATTCACTGCACAGCAAAGCAGTCAGACGTAGTAGACAGGAGATCTCTTAAACCAAGGTTAAATTTTACATGCAGGAGTTACTCTGTTGCTCAAGTGCAATAGAGAAAAAACAATACTACAATAAAATACTGCGGCCACCCTATATATTCTAAAATTCTTGCACTGCACGAAAGTTTGGATTTGATTAACTCGAAGAAGCTAATTAAAGCGGGCATCGATTTTAAGGATATTATTTATATTTGTCTTTTATAAGGGAAAAAAGTGTGGGTAGTTAAGAATGGAATGATTTACGTGCAAAGTAATGCGGCAATCTAAACGATCATTAGAAAAGGCGTATCGAATCGCCACCATTTACCTCTGGAAAGCTCATGTTGCGCTCTCCGGGAAAACTTCTTACCTACTACGGAGCGCTAAAAGAAATCTCACCGGGACTGAAAATTGAGAATAATAAACTGCTTGGGCATATTTTAGCCAGCCAATTCGTCAGCGTGGAACTGTAAACTTAACGTAACTGTCAATTACGTGTAAAATACAGCGGCAGCAAGTTACGATAATTATATTGCAAATTATTAATTTACGGGCGACGGCGGGATTTTTACACGATATTTTTGTTGTAATCAAATGCACGTCTCAAATCAAATTATTATGGAAGCCATAAAATTTAATATATCGTAGACGTCGAGATAAAATTATAATAAAGTTGTAAATTATGGAAACCCCCCAATAGTTACGAATGATTTACAATTTAAAGAATCGGTAAACAAAAAATGTGTATAATTTAAAGTAAATTGTTTAAATTTTGAATTTTTTAGATTCAAACGCGTATTTCAACGAAAATAAATACCTGTCAAAAAGGTATGAAAGCAAGTTTGGTTTGTTTATTCAACAAAGAGAATCAATATATCTCGCTAAAAGCTGAGATGAAAATAAACACAGGCTTTATAGGTGTCTGTCGTTACCTATGCCAAAGCTAAATCGTCTCGATGATGTATTAAAAATAGTATCCTGTTTTAAACAATAACAATGTTGACACTAAATTATTAAAATACTAATGCGGAAATACATACCGCGCGTTGTCTTGCATTAACTTCCATTAACCTCCATTCGTAAAGCAAAGAGAAGAAAAAGTTAATTTAATTAAAGTGCCGATTTATTCTCGAAATATTTTTTTATTATTTTAAAAGGTGAAAGACTTTATGCCTCGTTTACCCAAGTCCACGTCCTTCGAAAAGAAACGATAATGGCGCATCATTTTCCTGCGGAATCGCAACGACATTACCCACCTGTCATTTTTTCGATATGGAAACCCGATTTATTATTTTACGATATTCCTGAAAAGGAGCGTTTCCGAAGTAAATTTTGATATTGACGATCTTGAAAATATGAGCGAGCTTGCGCGAAAAGTTTGCTTTGAAAAACGTTTAGTGTTTTAGAACGTTGACTTTTTACCCATCAGAAAGTAGTTTCCTGAAAGGATGAAGGATAACTAACTGCACTCCCGAGACGTACGTGAAAAATTACTACTACTACCTGAAAACTCTCCGCCGCAAAACGAAAAAGAAAAATTTTAATTTTTTTAACCGCTTCACACCAAAACTTGATTTCCGGATCCTCAGGTTATGCCGCAAGCTAAGAAGAATTGAAAACCATTACTGCTGATGAAAGAAAAGTTTTCTACAAGTTTCGAGTCTCTTTGTCCCCGACAGCCACATTCTTCCACCTCCATTTGATTATATTTTCTTCTTGGTAATTCGAAAGTCTCACCTTTATTTTTTCACTTAGTTTGAATTGTTTCATTCCAGGATTATTGTTTTAAAGCTCTTAGAACGAGTCTTTTCTAAAGAGAATTGAAATAAATGAACCTTTCACGAAAACCTGCACAGATCTAAAAGATAATCGTAACGATCGCGAAAATTCTGGCCAATATTACAAAAATAAATTCAATTATTAAATTCTATAACTAGAACAAAAAATTTTCATTTATACACTTCGTTAGTTGACGACTTTGAACGTGGCACGATTTTTGTCGTTTTAAGTTTTTCCTTTGTTGTGTGTGTATAAGAATAAAATGAATAATGCGATAATAAATCAATGTGACTTTTCATGTTTCAGTTTCGTAAAGCCAGACACTAATTTATATTATTTATTGCTATTGCGCTATTAATTTAGTGCCTACTCACCAATTCCTCACGTTTTTTGTTAGAGTAAGAAGCGGTGCGGCTCACCTGAAACAAAATTTTTTTTATATTTTATTTCCAACAAATCATATAAGAGAAGGAAATGGAGTGCTATTACTACAAATAACTGCTAACCTGAACCCAATATAACTGTCAAAATCAATCGTCAAACAAAACCAACACTTGCTAACTGGAGGAAGCAGAAAATTCCTCCATACCTTGTAAGACACGGCAGATGCCGAATCGATCAGTTAGCTTAAAGTGTGGGCGATAAATAGGGGAAAAGAAATGGGATACTAACTGGCAGAACATAAATAAAGCAATGATTGATGAAAATGAATAGTCTATTAAAAGGAATAGTTAAAGCGACAGTCTGTCCGACATAAAGAAGATAAAATTTAAATTTTCCTTTTTAATTTAAAATTTAAAAATTTCGTTAATTGACTTCTGATTTCTGAATCCTAATTTGTGATGAGGGAGGAACATTAAGAAAAACTTTTTAACCTAGCGAAAAAAAGGTTCCTTTGATTATCCGCCGTTGGATTCTATTGAAAATTTGAACGTTTTTATTACGGTCCGATTGAAACATTCACAAGGTGAACCAATCGAAAATTTTATTTTAATTACTTTCAATTCGGCATTCGATTATAAAGTTGAAATTCTAAAGGATTTTTGTGTACGTACCTGAAACGGCTAGTAATTCAATTTGTTTAGGAGTTTTCGTTTAAAGTTTAGCCCGAAAGTGGGTTTTTGTGAAAGTCCGTCAGTTACTGTGGGATGAAAGCAATTCTCGATGTGAATTACCTGGAAATTAACCGTGAACGACCGCGGTTCTCGCGAGAGAGAAGACTGGAAAGCTCGTTCAGTTAAGAGTAGAGCAAACGCAACAGGAAACCTGCAGCACAAGCAGTCATTACAGTTCCTGCGAGGGGTCCTGGATTGCTGACGATGCCTTTTGCCGGGCACCATGGAATTACTAAATATCGAGACATTTCCACCTAACTACCTTTTAGTTTTAATTGAATTACATTTAGAAAGTTTCGAATTTTAAATGGATGCTCGTTTCAGAGGTTAAATGCATAAAGTTAGCAAATGCTGCTCCTGAAATTTAGGTTAACTCGCGTTTTATTCCCACCAACTTGGAAAACGTTTGAATAAAGTCAAACATGAAACGATTGATTGGCGAACAACAAAATGCAATACAATTTTACGATTATAACATATGACTTTTTTTGAATACCTTTGTGGTTATATAAAAGTGACACGTGGCCGGTAAAAGATTAAAGTTTATTGCTTCTCCCTTCGGAGTGACCAGTGAACCGATGAAATCGAAACGATAACCAGGACCCTACTTTTTATTACAAACGCTGCTTTTCAAAGAGGTTTTTCCTTTCAGTTCCTACTGTATTTCCCCAGATGCTAAACTTTACTACCTATCCACTCACTCACCTCTGCAAAAAAAATTATCACCGACCAGCGCGATTAGCCGCATCAAAATCGGTCGCTTCAAAGTCCGAATTTATCACTTCTGAAAAAAGTCTCGCCTCAGAGTCCCAATTTATTTTTAAAGCAATTTCTACGACTTGAACTCATTAAAATTCCCAAGAAACCGCAAGTCCATAATTTTACAAACATGACGTAAACTTACTCTGTTTACATATTCTTGTGGAATAAACTGCCGGTAACAAATTAAATCCACCGGTATTAATCGTACCGGTAAGTCGTTAAGTTACTAGGTTTCTTGCAAACTCTTGTTCTTAATCTTCCAACTCGTTTCATCTCAAAACAATAAACTCCCGACGAATAACACTAAACCCACCTGAATACAAAAACTGAAATTAAAAAAAAAGCGAAAATCACTTCCACGTGAGTTGTATTCGTAGATGAAAGGAAACTGCAAGTATTGATTCGAAATTGTGGTCTTTCTCATTCGTCTATGCTCCCTCTTTTCAGTGATGCGTTTCCCTTAGGAATAGGACAATTCACCTGTCTGTATATTCTCTATCTCCACTTCATCTCGGAGAATTACGGACTAGCGGGCAGCTAGCCTTTTTTATGTTATAACGACAAAAGCTGTCTCGTAAAGGAGAATTGCACCCAGATAATGTCGCCTCCATCTAAAACGTTCGAGTCAATTTAGAATAAATAAATTAATTCAGAACTAAAATAGAAACGATGTGTTGTTGACGTGTCGAATAAAATTCTTACCCTAACTCTTCTCAAAGGTGGAATAAAAATTTTAAAAATCACTAAGCAGTGCACGTTCAAACTGACAAGTTCTCGTAATACCAATAATGTAAACTGACTAGTAGAAACAAAGGTGAGTCTACACAAGATTTTCGAAACCTCTCGAGACTTCTTTTTACCTCTATTCGTTTCTAAATTCCACAACGCTTCCCTTGCCGTTGATTCCCAATAGTATCAAGAAACATGTATTTGTGATGACGGGTTGTTATCGATACACACCTGCCTTATGGAGCAGCTCTTGTTCACTGTCTAGAAGCTTTCCAATCCAATTCAGCTCGGAATATTGCGACGATTCATAGGATTGCTTTTCCTGCTCGCAGCAACATAAAGCAACCCACGTGTTATATTATGAATGTTGAATGCAACATCTGTATTCTTACCGAGGGATCGCAAGAGAAAACTCGTCGCAGTAGGTGTGGAAAATCTCTCGCAGCCCATAAATATTGGTATAGAATACAATAAAAACCCTTTATCGATATAGGGGATTAAAATTTGATGAAACCAAACAGACGATGTAGATCACGTTCTTCATAAATGATTCACATCCTCATCTCCGTTGATGAAATCAGATATTGCAAAGAATATGACTGTTTCGTGAATTTCCAAAAAAATATACCTGCATTCGCGAAATATAAATTTTTAAATTTTTATGTAAAAAATTCAAACGTATACTTCAAATCACGTTAAATGAGCTTTACGTCACGACCGTCTCCATTTATTACCAACAACTTTTTATTTAAATTTTATATCGTAAAGGTTTAATTTGTGTAGTAGGGGAGATTGGGGCTAGCTAACTCCGGAGTAAGCCAACAAAATATTCAATTATCTCAAACTGATTTTTTTTGTATTTAACCTTACTTACAAATTTGGAAATAAAGATATTCAAGTTTTCTTTTTTTACTAGGTCTTAATCACATTGATTTGATTAAATTGTAATGTGGAAAGATCAAAACATGTAATAAGAAAGCTATCGTTTTTAAATTTTTATTAATTTCAAAAACTTTTTATACTTTTGGAATGTCTAAATTGAAATTTGATTAAAACTTGCAGGCATTTTACCTTCGAGTTAAAATTAATTTGTTTAACACTTCAGTTAATTTATGTTTGTAAATTATGCAAACAAAAATTCGTTTCTGAAAAAACTTGAAATTATTAAGGTAAATTCGTCCGACAAAAAAGTTAATTGTTGTCATTATAATAAGAAATTTGATACCGTAATTATTACTATTATCATATGGATGTAGTTATAATGACGTAAGGGTCATCTTAGGTGATTGAAACTATTTATATCGAATTAATCATTTATTCATTATCGTGGCAAAATAAAACCTTGAAAATTGTAACAGTGACCTATTTATCATAATGCAATAACAAAAATAACATTTCAATTGATAAAATTAGTAATTGAGTGTAATGCAAGCAATTTCAGGTAATTAAAATATAAAATTGAAGGAAAAGTGTCAAGTACAGTTTCAGCAAGCGCATGTTGTTGTGCACTCTAACCAGGAGTCCCTTGAGAGGGTGTTAGCGATGTTCTCACGCTCCAACCCCCGGGAGCACTTGGCAGAGCATTAACTGCACTGCGCGAATTTCCAACGATCAAATAGTCATTATTGCTATTAATGTTCGTACTACATTTTAACAATGCGAAAAAATAGTAGCAGGATTATCGTGATCAGGTGTTGAAGTGAAGTTTCAAAAATTTGAAAAATGAATGAAAAAAATTTAACTTGAATTTTATATTCAAGCAGGCAACATGAGGTAGATTTGCAAACATAACAACAAAATTCCTTTTGGTAAATTGGCTTAAGTTTATTCCTATCCAGGAGAAACGCGTGGAGTTTGTCAAAACGGAAGTAAACCCACAGAAGTCAGACAAGAGCAAAGCAAGAGGATTTATAACATTTATAAGATGCAATCCACTATATAAAGTCTTTGACTAAGTTGTCGCGTAGAACAATGAATCCTCCGAGACATACCAAGAGGCATAGGTAGGGGATTTCATGTTGCGCATTGTAAATTGTTGTTTAACCTGGAATAATGAATAAGATTTGTGATAAATCTTTGTAGGCGCAGAGAACTACAACAGAGTAGCCGCTGTTAGCAGGCGAGAAATTATGACTTCCCGAATCCAACAAACAAAGCGCCTACAGCAATAAAAATTTCAAATTAAAACATTTCGAAATAAAAAATTACCTAAATATTAGCTCATTACATAATACATTCACATTTTTTATCCTTTTAAATTGAGCTTCATCCCTAGGTGCAACTTTCCCAGCAATCTGTTAATTTATAGTTGAACGATAACTGGATGTGGTAGAATTATGAAATAAAATCCCGCAGGAATAATACGATTAAACTTTTTTATAAAACACTGCGCTTGTTGTGGTTTAAATTTTATTTGTACGCGGTTTATAATTTAAAAAGTCCAATCTCAATGTTATATCTGGCAAAAGGCGCCAGATAGGCTGAAACTGTGATTTGGAACGCGAATTGTGGAAAGAGGGATTTGCGAGAAAAATGATATTGTTACCTCGACCGGTGGGCAGCAAGTTTTCCACGGTCGATATAACTACCGAACCGCTACCTTTTTCGATCGCCAATATAAATCAAAACAATCCTACCGTCGCCAAATTTCGCATTGTCGCATTCGGGTCAAAATTATTGTAACTTAAAAAATTTGATTCAACTAATACTTTGACATAGTAGAAAATCATCATTCAAAATTATTCACGTGTGGAAGAAAATGTAAAAGCGGATCTAATATTGTTTCAGGATCCCTTCAGCCCCTAGAGTGTCGATTTTCATTGTTTGGATTACCAAAATCTGCTAATAATTAGGTCCTAATAACAAACAGGGTGGTCGAAAAGCTAAAACCCTGGTTTTCGAAGGCATTTAAAAAACAATTAAATCCGATATCCGATTTTTACGTGGGAGCGTGTGGGTAACGATCAACTTCCATCTTTGATAAATAATATACCAATTACCTCGCGGATATTTTTTTTATTGCTATTTATTTTGTTGAATTTAATATAAAACTTTTTTATACGATGTAAATGTTTTCTATCTTTTAATTTCAATTTAAAACCTATTGATTGAAATAGCCATCAATCAAACCATCAATTTTTGATTAAATAAAAATTACTTTAACATTAGCCGGTGGTGTTTACATAAGCAAATTATTAACATACTTTGTAAATATTCCATTCGATTAAAATACGTGATACACCTATGCCATTATTAAAATTATTAATCGGAATAAATTTCAAGTTATTATATTGATTATTGGAAAATTTGCAAGTAAAGAATTAAATTTTCAAAGTAAATTAAACGTTACAAAATTTTGTTACGGATTCATAGTGAAATATATTTCTTCCATCTAACAGATGGACAGACAGAACGAATTAGTATTTTATGTCGTAATTCTTAAACTTGTCGTATTCAACATTTTCTCATGTTGCTAAATCAAGATCGCGGGTATAAATGGAAATCTTATATTCATATGACTGCACAGTAAATGGAAAATCAAAAACTGCACAGCTTCAAACGGCTCTACTCACTTAATTTTAGAAAATTTATATTAGCCGCACCGCTACGAATGAAATTTACTGAAGACTGGTAATGTGAAAAATGCAGACAATTCCGCATGGGCCGTTTTAATTACAAAAATATGAATGTTTTCCAGAAAATAAGTTTACATTCCTTGAACTTGACGGCTTCGATCTATGCAGATCTCATTATATCAATAACCTCTGTAAAAGTTAACCGATTTTAATTTTTCCGAATTTGATCGACAGATAATTGCTGAAGCTCAAAGAAATTTCTAAGTAGTTTTCGTCAAATGCTTGGTTTTTGTGCTATTAGTGGTCAAAGTTCAAAAAGTTTGTTAAAAATGTATAAATTTGTCTACTCAAAAAATTTCCCTCTAAATTATGGAGGTCAAATTTTTTATTAGACAACCATAATTTTCAAAAAAAACTTGTGCAAAAACCTCATGTTTATATACATATGTACACTCTAAAAAATGAAGGGAATTTTACCCTCAAAATGTAAAAAATTACCCAATTAATAAGAGTAAATTTAACTTAAAAATCAGAGTAAATACAAAATTACACCATTTTTAAGTTAAATTTACTCTTATTAATTGGGTAATTTTTCTTACATTTTGAGGGTAAAATTCCCTTCATTTTTTAGAGTGTATGTAATTGAATTTCATTATTCATCTTTCCTCCTAACTTGGTGAAGTTAAAAATTATTTTTAAGCAATTTTTTTCCTCAAAACGTTTAGTTTCTGTGGCTTTTCTACCCAGAAGTCAAAAGGTTGTAAAAACGTGATTTACCTACTCAAAAAATGAGATTTTTTATTTCTCTCGTAGATAGTTCGTTGATTGGATGTGAACCAATCAGAGAACTTTTGTTTTTGATTCGTGCTCAGTATAAGCTGTGCGGCCTAAAGGCCTAAAAAGTGATAAATAAACCGGAGTGGGTTAAAAATGTAACAGTTTATTGTTTTACCTTTAGAATCAAATTTGAACTTTTACTCTTTAATACGGAACAAAAAATTTTGGTGTTCCATTTAATGAATGAACCAAATTCATTGAATATAAGAGTACACAATTTATTGATTTTAAAATTGGATGTGTCGCTGTTTTAATTCGACAACTTCATAAGAGATTTAATAACAACAAAAACAAAAAATTAAATCATAAGAAAAGAAAAAAAATTTGCCACGCTTTTACTCAATTAAATTCTGTGGTAAGTTTTCACTTCAAATGCTGTGAAAACTGTAACAAATTCGAAAAAATTAAATAATTTAAACAATTTTGTAGGGAATAAAATTTTGGTAAATATAAATAAGTTTACAGCGAGAACATAACTTTCTTTCGAATATTTTAGGGATGAAAACTTTGTTAAAAATGTATAAATTACAGTATAAGATGTGCGGCCTAACGGCCTAAAAATTAAGTTCGTGAAAAATAAAAGAATCAAACCGAAGCGAGTTAAAAATGTAACAGTTTTTTGTTTTATTTTTAGAATCAAATTTGAACTTTTACTCTTTAATACGGTACAAAAAATTTTGGTGTTCCATTTTATGAATGAACCAAATTCATTAAATATAAGAGTACACAATTTATTGATTTTAAAATTGGATGTGTCGCTGTTTTAATTCGACAACTCCATAAGAGATTTAATAACAACAAAAACAGAAAATTAAAACACAAAAAAAAGAAAAAAAATCGCCACGCTTTTACTCAAATAAATTCTATGGTGAGTTTTCACTTCAAATACTGTGAAAACTGTAACAAATTCGAAAAAATTAAATAATTTAAACAATTTTGTAGGGAATTAAATTTGGTAAATATAAATAAGTTTACAGCGAGAACATAACTTTTTTTCGAATATTTTAGGGATGAAAACTTTGTTAAAAATGTATAAATTACAGTATAAGATGTGCGGCCTAACGGCCTAAAAATTAGGTTCGTGAAAAAAAAAAGAATCAAACCGAAGTGAGTTAAAAATGTAACAGTTTTTTGTTTTATCTTTAGAATCAAATTTGAACTTTTACTCTTTAATAGGAAACAAAAAATTTTGGTGTTCCATTTTATGAATGAACCAAATTCATTGAATATAAGAGTACACAACTTATTGATTTTAAAATTGGATGTGTCGCTGTTTTAATTCGACAACTCCATAAGAGATTTAATAACAACAAAAACAAAAAATTAAAACACAAAAAAAAGAAAAAAAATCGCCACGCTTTTACTCAATTAAATTCTGTGGTGAGTTTTCACTTGAAATGCTGTGAAAACTGTAACAAATTCGAAAAAATTAAATAATTTAAACAATTTTGTAGGGAATAAAAATTGGTAAATATAAATAAGTTTACAGCATAACTTTCTATCGAATATTTTAGGCATGGAAGACATCCAAAGTCACAGATATAAAAACTCAAAAATGTAAAAATCTATGACTATATGCTCTCGTGGACTTTTTTTTATACAAAAATTGCTTATATTAAAATTTATAATTCATTTTGTACGGTTTTTGCAGCGTTTATAATGTATTGAAATATTGTGCTATTTTGATTATTCTAGAATATGCAATCAAATTAAGCCGAACATTATTAAACTTTTTTAAAGTAGAATAAAAATAAAGTTAAGGGCCAAAAATTAAAATTGTCTTCGAGATCGACTCCAAAGCCCAATATTCACGAAAGTTTTGCCCCGTTTCTGATGGACTGGAAAAATGTGGCCTTTTATGCTAATGAAACTGGGTGAAACAGTCACAGGAAAAAGCCATTTATTAGGCTACAAAGTCATCTTATTCTGTGCGATCCAGAACCTGATCGCTATAACACACTGAAGAATTATAAAAATGTTCTCAAAGCTATAAAATTTACATTTTTTAAGGAGCCAGCCCGACGGTAGAACTCCCAACCTGGAGGACCTACGAGACGGCCAGAATAACTTGTTACTTTACCCGGATTCCAACCGGGTATTATGCGTTCGTAATCAACTCGCTTGACCATTGCTCTCCGACCGTCTCTTTATTTTAAATAATTGACAGCAAAATCTTTCTTACGTTTTTTTTTCTACAATTAAAATTAATTTGAATTTTACTGAGTTCAATGGTAATTCCAATACACACATTTCAACTAAAATTAATCAATAAAAAGGTCACCTGGGGCAGATTACAAAACTGTCGAAAAACAAATATTGTTTACATTATACTTCGATTCATTTGAAGTCCACGTGTCAGCCTTTAACTTCCTGATTTTAGTTTTCTCATAATTTTCGACGCAATTATTTTATTTAAAATTTTCCCCTTCTCATCAAGTTTTTTCGATTAGATGGAGCTGATAAATCCCAATCAATCAACAACTTTTATTTTATAAAATATGAAAAACTAACAGGTGGGGGAGGGGGCTTAAAGGAAACAAGAAGTGACTTGAAAAATCGGTTTTCAGGTTGAAAATGAATTTGTGAGGTGGTTAAAAATAACCGTAAGTTTCGGAAACGTTACGGTGCTGTCTAGTTTAGGGCAGTGCACTCCGAAAATTACTTTGGACACCCAAACAGCAAATTAATTAATTTAATTTGATGTGAAATATACTAAAAGTCGTAAATATAATTAAAAATGTGACACATTAACACATTTTCTAGTAAGTGAAAAAAATTTATGATGCGTACAATTCCTCTGGCAAATCACACTTTTTATGATTTATACAAATTTTGATGGAAAACGATCTTTTATATTTTTATAAGTTTACATGATTTTAAAAACACATAAAAGAGAGTATCGCATTTTATGTTACTTCCTCAGTTTTATTTATTAATTTTTAAAACAGACGTGTAAGTTTTATAAAGTTCCCATTGATAAAACGGAACAAGTTGTTGGGAAAACTTTCAACTACTTCCTAATTTTTAAGTAAATTGTTGATATGCGGCACGTTAGATGATTTTGATTTGTTAAGTAATCAAGCACAAATAAAAAAATTGTTTGCAAACATTGTAAGTTACAAATCATCACTTCCACCATCAACGACAACAAAGTTTATAGTATGTGCATTTAATGAATAATAATCGAGGATTTCGTACTGGCACAATCGAACCTATTTCCTTTTAGCTTTCAACTCAATATAAGCAAAATAAACAATACATAGTTAAATATACGTTACAACAATTTCTAGTAGGTACATAGGTAAGCATCAGTAGTAGGTAGATAGGAGATAACTGTTTTAATATCATCCCCCACGTTGCCTCGAGTTATTGTTTTTCTTTCGACTTTCCTTAACTACCATATGTATATTATCCTTTAGGAAGAGAATCACTGTTTATTGCCTACCTTTCGCATACGCACGAAAAAGTATTGGATATCCTGCCAACTCTAAATATATTATTTTCCACACGAGGCACACGACGACGTTAGTTTACATATGTTGAACGTGATTTGAAAACGATTTTTATCACTGCTTTGGAAAGTTTCGACCGCCATTCATTCTCATTGGAATCTCGTCTCTATTTCTTTGTGTTTTTCTCGAATCGTGTCCATTTAAAATTGCTTTTACTTGACTCAAGTTGTTTCTTGCGGAGTGTATCAGAACGAGAATTCGTCCTTTGGGAAACTTGGGATAACGGTATCAACGATAACATCTCCTAATATATATTCATTGTGACCCTCCTGGCGATGTTTTCTATGCCACTTTCAGGCTCACCTGAACACTAAACTACTCTAATAAAAGACTTTTAACTCGCTTCCAACCTTTAGGGTTACTCTTTCTTAGATTATAGATAAACCATTACTTTTTATTTTTTCATACCACATTTTCGTTACCGCTGATTTTACTCATGCAGCTGGATGTTTCGATTTAGCTCTAAGTTCGTGGATTGTGTTTGTAGTGCTTACACAAAGGTGCTAAATCGATGAGGGAGCTTTAGATATTTCTGGCTACCGTAAAATGGAAAGGTGAAAATATAAGGGTGGCTTGCATTGAGGTGTCCGTGTGTGCACGCTGTCACCCGGCACGTGCTCATTGTATAAGTGTGGACCATAAAATCTGTATTTGGATAACAATAAAATTAAAATTCACATTTTATTGATTTTTATCCTCCGGGGTAATTTTGACGTCAACACCCCGACACAAACTTAAGTTTTATAATTTCCGCTCCATACAGGATGCATAAAAATTAAACAGTTAAAAACTATTATTCTTTTTGCTTTTTTTTGGAAACTTTTTTTTTAATCTTTTAGAAATAATTTTTAAACGTGATCGATATTTTCGAACGGCTAGACTAACCCATTTTGTAATTTATTACACCTCGAGTTACTCAAACGCCAATAACTTCTGTAACAGTTAACCGATTTCAATTTTTCCGAGCACTTTGGAAAGGTAATTACCGAAGCTAAAAAGTCGGTAATAGTAACGTTTGCTCTAAAATGCATAGTTTTTGCGGAATCGCTTATCGGACCATACAATTTTGCGAAATCAGAAATGAGCAGTGTCTCACGTCTCGCCCTTTTTCACTACGAGTTAGTATTATTATTAATGTAACATTTTTATGTTGCTGTAGCAATTTAGATAAAGGTGTCTGTCTAAAATAAAAGATATAATTTCAGGGATAAGATAAACGTCGACTAATTAAGATAAAAACGGTGAGGTCGATATGTTATTTCTGGTTCGATTATTTGTTAGCGGGTTGATATAATTTTTGTGATTGCTTTGAAATAATAAAAAGTGAAATTAATCACCTTTGGTTATCGCTCGTGTAGTTCCACGAACAGTAGAATGAGTGAAAAGTTATCAGTAACCACGTGGATTCGAAATTAAACGTATAAACACATCGGGATTGTGATAAGGCCACCTCGGTGGAATTGTTTATCGGAACAGCAGATCCATGCGTAATGGTAATGTGTTTATCTGCGATGGATGTTCCGTGTACGTAGCGGCCATGTTGCCCCAACACTTGACATGATTAATCGTTGTATTTCTGCTGCCATTAGCAGCCCTGACGGCCACTGCAGCTACCTCAACCACACCACCGCTGTTAACTCGAACGCCAACAAGATACCAATTTATATAAGAAGTTTTGTCACTGGAGACACCAAGTGATTATACAAAACAACTTGGATCGTACGTTATCTTTGACCAATCTAAAGAACTTTTTTATTTATTACTCGAACGCAATTGGTCCCAAAAAATATTATCAGAGCGAAGGAGAGTTAGCAGGAAAACAAATCGCGAAATGAAAGAAATCTTTTTGAGTTGTCACAATCAACTAAATGAAAATGCTCATTTGATAAAGCTTTAAGTTTTTTACTACTTTCGTGTCCAAGTGTATCGATTTTGAATCAAATTTGCCAACTCTAACACTGTTAAGATTTATGAATCCATTTTTCATTTTTATTCGGGCCATAAACAGTAGTAAACATATAATAACAAACAGGAAAAACAAGTTAAAACCAAATCAATCTCTTATTGTATTTATTAATTAAGTTTTATTATGTTTACCTTGGCTTCCAACCCATTTTCTCTACGACTGGATAGTTTTCTAATAATTTATGAAAATAAATAATATGAAACGATAAATATAAATTTTGGAAATGTAATGTAGGCTAGACTAGCACTGCAAGTGGTAGCAGACACATAATAAAATACGGCATTTGACATCGTATTTTACATGTCCTGAAAGCTCTTAGCAGGTCACTTGTCTTGTAATGCGTTCTGCAGAGGTGCACGTTGCCAACTGCACGGTAATTCATGACTTCAACACCGAAAGTGAATTACTTGCTATTTATAATAATTTCGGAAATACGAAATACTAGGGAGGGGGATAAAGTACAGTAAAAGTAATTCAAGTCGGTCCTGGTAATTAAATGTCTTTATCCGACGATAAATTACCTCAAAATTGACGAAAACAAACTATTTTAAGGTTTTCTGATAACCCAACTGATAACCTGAGAGAAACGCGCATGTAAAAGTGGTATTTACTCATTACCGCTCCGAACAAAGGTTAATAAAACAAAATAGCTAACATTTAGCTCATTAATGATTTATTCTAACCTTGATGTCCGTCGTCCAGAGGAATGCGTTCAATTAATTGTGAAAAATTGGTAAATATAAATCAACTATAGAACAGATTAAAAATAGCTACCGGTAATAATTGAAGAGGAAATCGAAACAATTGGGAAAATCCTGTAAGGTTAATTTTACCAATTTTTTATTACTTGAATTGTAGTAATTGAAAAAAAATTTAACAAGTTATCCTGTCCTAAAAAAGGTCCTACAGGATTACATAAATAACAATGTTAAAGAAATTACTGTAAATTTAAAATAAGTCGACAAAATTGATAAATTCAAAGCTTTGGAACACAGCACAGAAAACTTTTCTGCTCTAGATGAGCTTTTTTATTATGCATAAATAAGAAAACAAATAAAAAATGAATAAAATAATTAATCCTTTTTTTTATGTATCGCATCATAATCATAACATATAATTCTTATGATACGCAGGTGGATTTACAATCATTTTAGATTTTTTTACTAATTACGGAGCTAATCATTGATTATTTTGCAATATTATTTTATTTAAATCCGTTCAAATTATTTCTGATAATCCCGTTATTCTTAAAATAATTTACATTTAAAAAGTGGCACTTTTCTTGCTGGAAATTGAGAGTCTTTTTAAGTTTACATCCACTTTTTTAATTTGTTTGTATATCCTTTTGCCAGGTTTTCTATGAAATTGTAGATGCAAAAGATCGATCTAACAGTCGGTTTAAACATTACCTACAATTTATGATAATACATCAGTGATTTTTATGACAGTGACATAATAGGCATAGTGTGCCTAGTATATAATATTGTCTGCCGATATTTACCCAATATTGCGCCAAATTTTAGAAACCAACATTTGTACTACATAGCCCCCCCCCCCAGTGATCTAAAGAACGCACTTTGGAACCACTGGCTTACATTATTAACTTAATAATCCATGAAAATTCAAATTTGTTAGATTTAGGATGTATTTAGTTACTAAACTTGAAATTTTCTGCGTTTTTCTTCAGTTTTTCCCTGACTTTGAAATTAAATACATCATCCTATTTTTTAGCTCTTTCATTTGGGGGTCTTCGGAGTTTATTAAGTAATTTGTAATTAAGTAAACAAACAACAATGAAGTGATTGCAGGGTTCTTTTAAGTGAAAAATTAATTTAAAACAATAAATTAATTAGGTAATCGTAAAATTTGGAACAAAACGCCAAAAAAAAAAATTATAAAAATTCTACATTTTTGGTTTCTTCACAAGGATAAAGTTAATTGAAAATAATAAATGAAATACGTAATCCCAAAAATTGGAAAAAAAATGAATTCCAGCTAAGAGCGAATAAAGTTCTCCATTGCTCGGAGTCAAACCAAAAAAAAAATTAAATTTTAGGGTTTCCTTTACCAATGACATTTTCAGATATATTTTGGCCTAACGCACTTTTACGTGAGTTAAATAACTAAATTCAAATTAAAGAAAGTTGCGCCAGTGAAACATTGTCAGGTATTCGACGTTCAAGAAACAATAAGTAAGACGGTGGGTGTGTGAATTGAAAATGTAAAATTGGAAGCAACAAGTAAATAAATGAATCGTAAATTGAACGTTTAATTCTTAAAATAACTTTCTGTTATAATTAGAGAAAATTAAAATAATATTAAGAAAATCTTGCAAAAATTTAAATCTTCGTAAATGCGCGGTATAACATTTTTTGTTTTTGCAGGATGAAAATTGGTCATGTACCTTATTAGAAGGGGTTGTGACCTTTGAAGAAAAACAGGAGCTTAAGTGAGTGTATGGACCTCTTTGAAACAAAAATAAACTGAAAACAATAAATTAATGAATCACAGAAATTGAATGGAAAAGCTAAATGAATATGAAAATCGTGCAGTACAGTTGAAAATCTTCGTCACTGGGAAATGTTGACCCCTGAAGAAATAAACAACAACAACGTGTGTGTGTGGGCCCATTTAAAGAGAAAACAAATAGAAAACATCTAAAATAATGATACCTTATTATTAAAGAATTACGTTGGCTTATTGTCAGTCGTTGGGAAAATACAATTTTTAATAAAAAAGTTCAGGTCGATCTAAGCAATTAAGGGTTGTCAAATCAGAGTTGAGATTAGGAGTTATTTTTCGTTTTACGTAATTAATAAACATTTTCCGGTTTCGTTTTCGCGAAAACTTTAGTATCGAAAAAAGTAAACGAGCAGACAAACAAGAAGGGATCACGTTTTCAATATTAGAAACCAATTCCGAAACAAAGAATGGCGTCGAAGTCTTCTGAATCAAAGTTATTTAAAAAATGTGATGAATTATGATAGAATTAGTTCCATTATGTATTTTAAAGAAAATTAAGTTGGGAAGTAACAAGACGAGCGAAAATAGCAACCGACGTGTAAAATATTAAGCACTTATTTTTACTTAGAAAATCCATTAATAAAATTCACCTCTAGGTTAAAAGAATTTTTAAAAAGAACTCTCAAACTTTGTTATCTATTCTTATGGTAAAATTCAAAATATTTCGTTATGTTGAACCTCGTCAATATTTAAAATCCTGCTCACCCTACTATTTGCAAAATTTATTTTTAAGTAAAAAAAGTACCTTTAAAATTTATTATGCTAAATGGTGATCCGTTTGAAGTAAACATCACCTAAAATATTTATCTTTGGCTCATCATGTTTTCAGCAAATAGCGATTTTCTTAAAAACCCACCTTTCATGGTAAGTAATCGCTTATTTCATTCGACTGTCTCGACTGCCAACGACTTGTTATTACGAGGGGAACGAATTTCATGAAAAATGCTTCTCGTTGCACCTTCTTGTTCGTGACGTACTGGTTCAGCGTCCGGAGGGCGCCACTTGTACAGGAATCGAAAGGGATAGAGTAGGAGATAATGAAAAGTAGGCCTGAGCTTTTTAGACTTTGATGTATTCACAAATTCATACCAACTTCACGTCGATGAACTCTAAAAACTCATCTTTGCAAAATGTAATTTATCTTCGTGTCATGATGCTTGTTTTCAATGTTTTCTCAAACAACAGCCTCTACAAGAATGCAAATAACAATTAACGGAAAAATTTATAAATGTTCCAAACATTTTCATACAAATAAATTTCTGTACTCCCCTCGTATACAGGTACCTCATTTCAAAATAAACATTGCGATAAGGTAAAACCCGACAATCTCACGTAGGTAAAACTTCTCTAATCAACCATCGTGACGCACACCGGAAAAATCGGTAGCACACATCCACCTTTAAATCAAAACTAAAATAAACAAAACACAAAGCAACAAAGGTGTCGAGTTTAATATCCAAATTTTCGCTATAAATTACGTCACCTCTTCCAAAACAGCGGTTATTTACACTACCTTAACAGGCTTAATTAAAAAATGCGTAAGCCAGATAAGTACACGTCTACAAAATGAGATAACTAATTGCAGATGGGTAGATAAGCTAAGAAAAACACTCTCTAATTAACTAACAAAAGAGTACAAGCGACGAAAAAAGTAATGAATTTTTTTTTAATTGTTGAGAAAAATTTTTAACAAGGGGTTAATTTTTGCTTCGTGTGTCAGTCGCCTTAATCGATACATTTAATTTCTCTTTGTAAATTCTATATAATTTTCCAACTTTGTAGTAAAATTTGATGGTTTAATTTAGAGGTTGGTGTACTAACTGCTAATAGAGAGGCGTGTGTGCTCTGCCACTCTGGCCGTTGCCCTTCGGAAGGCAATGGCAAACCACCGAGACAATCTGCCACGAAAAAAATCTCTTCTTGTAATGAAAAATTGTATTTTTTCATTCCACTGAAGACTAACTGAAGATACAAAGGCTTTGGAGAGTCACAGCTTCCATGACTATCCATTTATTATTAGTTTTATCTATTTGTCTCTTATGCTTAAAGCTGTACCTCTCTGATCTACCCCTCTTTCAGGTTCTGGATTTATCAGTTCCACATTGCAAATGCAGTGCTTCTTCGACGTTCTCATCTTCGTCTGTACTAAAATGCTCTTAGAAATCTTCTGTCCATCTCTTCAAGACCTCTTCCGCGTCCTTTCTTTAGTACCTTTCTAAAATTTATTTTGGAAGACTTTGATTACTTGATGTACGAGTCGCTTTGATACATATAAGAGTCCTTGAGAAGTTTCCCAAAATTTCCGTTTTCGCGAAACAAAATTAAAACGGAATGATTAAAAAAATGCAGTAATTTACATCAATAATTTAGAAACTAAAAATAAATGCAAATGATAATTCAAATAGAGCACCAGAAAGTTTCAAAATATTGTGTCTGAGTTATATCGAAAGACACATGGTAATGACATTTTTCAGCAATATAAAATCATAACTTGTATACATTACACCAAAATATTTTTAATTTATGTAATTGCTAACATTTAAATTTAATTTTTCGTCGGGCACGTAAGTAACATAAAATTTCAAAAAATTAATTCTTTAACATAAATAAGCGTGAAATCTTTTTCAGCGTTCCATTAAATAGGTAAAATTCATAAGCAGGATATTAACGTCCGGCATTAGGATGACTTGTTCTAGTTTATTAATTCGCCCACGATATGTTGATGTACCTACGGCTTTCATCTTGGCAGAGAAAAGAAATTAGCAAGTCGTAGTGGGCACCTTTGATATAGGAGTTAAATTAAATTTTCCCAACGGGATTGCAAAAATATACGAGCAGGTGTAGTGCTGACAGCAATTCGATATTTATAAGCAATTATGGTGTCTCACAAAATTGGATAAAAAAGAAGATATCCACAATGACATAATAATAAACCGCGAGATGATTAACCAAGAACTCCATCATAAAAAATCGTTGACATATTTTCGACTGGTGCTTCAACAAGACTCTCTTTGTTTATATTTCATTAAAACTCTAATTAACCATTTTGCAATAATTACTTTCTATCCAAGATTCCCGTATGAATCATAACTGAGAATGATGACTCGCTGTGTATTTTTGTTACATCAATTATTATTCACCAAAGTCTCAATTTTCAATATTAAATCAATACGACATATTAGTTTTAATTTGGCGAGTTAATTAGCAATTTCCGTTATTATTTTCAATGCGACTGAAAACTAAAAGTTCGTCCTTGAAATTTGTTGTTGCTCGTTTTGTTATCACCTATAAAAATAATTTTTTTTGTACCTAAAATTGTTCGGAATTAAATTATTCCGTTGATTGATTGACGTCACTTAAAACTACTGATTGTGAAACATATCGATTCTATAATTAACTACCAAAATTATAAACCACATAATATTAAATTACTATATCGAAAACAAATACCCAAAATCAAAATGCAATATGGAATCCAAACCGGGAGTTACACACTGTTATATTTTGATTGTCATGAAATAACTTCGTGATTAAATTCGTTTTTATGTTAAAATAGTCTTAAAATAAATCCATACAGAGAATTTATCGGCAATACTGAACCGCAAAACTGTGACAGTCTGTCTTTATTTCAAAACTGTTCGCTACAAATAGACGAGACTTTAATGCACAGTAGACACCTTGCAAATTGCTTGTGCATCTACTATTGGCACTGGCACGCGAAAAAAAAAAATGACCTAAACTTTTGTCTTATTTTGGCACATGAATTCGCATCCCTGGAGACGATTATGCATGCATTTTAACGTATCGCACTATTTTTAATAATTCTTTTTGGCGTCATCGGTGAAACATTTTTAGCAGAAGAAAAATTGTAATTTACAAGAAGACTAACACTAAATTTCCATATTAAAATAAAAAATTCTGGAGATATCAATAAATGTCGAATCTTGTGTAAATATTTTTACATAAGCCCCCATAAATTAACTGACGTTAATTT
This sequence comes from Rhagonycha fulva, assembly GCA_905340355.1. Taxonomy (NCBI): domain Eukaryota; kingdom Metazoa; phylum Arthropoda; class Insecta; order Coleoptera; family Cantharidae; genus Rhagonycha; species Rhagonycha fulva. The sequence goes on from HG996556.1 coordinate 48,312,269, forward strand.
TAGCCAAAAATTAAAAGATTTTCCGATTAGCCAAATTTTAAAACGTTTTTGAAATGTAATCTCGATGCAGGCGATGCGATGGTAACAAAAGCCACTTAATAATCCCAAAAATAAAAAGAAAAATCCGACGTTAATTAGTAAATTGGCGCCATCCCATTACTTCAAAGTTATTAATGCACGAAGGTGTACTTCAGTGCAAGCCAAAATTTACAAGTGTTCAACTAATGTTTCTTTTTATAGTAAAAGTTCGCGACAGGAATCGCGAGTTAAAAATTAAAAATTTAATAAAGCTGCAATAAAACGATGATTTCCCTCTAATTTCCCAACATTTTACAATATTTTGAAATAAAAATCAAAATACCACACTTTGACATTTCGCACCTGTTCCGTTTTCTAATGTTAATTAATTGTCGAGTCGGTGCAATCGTATTCGAAATAAAATATTTAGAAACCACAATAAAATTTTTCAGCACCCAAGTTGACATCTAAAATGAAGTAATAAAACAGGTGCTCAGCGAAAAAAGTGCCACTACCTGATAAAAATATTCATTTTATAAGCGAAACGATTAATATAAAAATAAGCTGGAAAATATTTCAATTTTTATCCGACCTGATTAGCTTTCCAAAGTTAATTTTCTAAAATAACTTATGCATATGTGATTGATTACCTTTGCAAACTATTTATACCTCTTCGAAATTTGAAATGCTCCCTAAAACAGAATAATTTATGGAAGAGTATTTTGGGGATATTCGGTATATCCCGGTTCCGTTATCACCAAACTGTTTTATGGATTCTATCTAAACTCGTGCAAGGTAACAAGATTAGTGCAGCTTGTCTACCGTGATTGTGCTCACCCGCTAGTAATTATCTTTCAAATTCGGCCTGGGACTTGGGGACTTACTGACCGACCCTTCGGTTTGTGAAAAGCACCTTCCTACGGATCCCAAAGTAAAACAATCAACACCTGATGAGATATTGTAATTTCCCGTTTTCTCTTTAAAGCTATGCTAAGAGTATGCAAATTATCCTTTTGTAATCAATTCAATTGTTTTACAATAGATTTTTCCAAATTAAAAATTTCACTCACGAGACGACTTTTCAAAATTTGCTAAAATTTTTCTGTTCTGCGGAAAAGCTTTCGATTGAATTCATCCGAGGGGAATTTATCCCATCTTACGTGCATTCGAGTTAATAGTCGTTTTAGCTGCTCCTGAAATTATTTTCATTTCTTCCTATCCATTGCATCGTTTCAATTACACTTTTCGTTATCCGCTCATTTGGGAGGCTTTCAGGTATATTTTCCTTTCGCGCTTCTCCCTTGTTTTTTGTAAGTGTTAATTTTCCCTATATAAATTAATAATCCGACGAAGATGCGAGGGAAAAGGTAAAAGTGGATCAAACACTGTTAATAAATTGGAAGAAAATCCCAACACAATAAAATTTTGCTGAAGAAACCTAGAAAAACTGAATGCACAAATTTTCTTTTACCTACGACGTGAGACGAATAAAATTCGCCATTTTTCTACTTACACGGCGCCTACGAAAATTTCATATTTTATTTTAGTGTAAATTTTTTCAGTAGGTTGCTAATTTTGATTTTTTTGGTCCTGCGTGTTTAATTTTTTACGCAAACATAACCATATTCATTTTTAATAAAGTTAAGTCGGCAATTAGTCAAGCAATTAACGAACGACTACACAGGCTTTAGGAATCGAAAAAGTCAAGTATTTTAATTCAAACAAAATTTAAAATGTGAGTCGTATAGTCGATTTTATAAATTGGTAACTTAGCAGCGACTTTTTATAGCCGAATGAAGCAAAAATATCGTTGAACAGATAAGTTTTTAAAAATTTAGAAAAATTCGTGTGAAAGGTAAATAAATAATTTCGGTCATTAAAAATGCAAAGGGTGGTGTATACGAGGGTTATTCAGAACAAAAAATATTTCAACAACCAAAAGTAACTGGGGATTTGTATGTAGGTACTTACAGATTTCGGAAATTTACGTAATATTTTAAAATCTTGGGTAATTTCCCCTCAATTTCCCCCATTTTCGTTTAAAAAAAATTACCGAAATTGCCAGTGTTTATCTTGTAAGTTAAAAATGAAAAGGATAAATAATCCAAAATAATGTTTATTGGCACACTGTATTTTTCGAAGTTGCCCTACTTTAAAAATATGCCGACTTGTGCGCACCAAAGCCGTCATTACCTTCTTGGATTCATAATAGAATGAATTATTATTTTTGGTTCTTTGTTGTCCATTTGTAGTTCTTTATTCTGGGGTACTCTTTGAATATGCAGAAAAATGAATGTAAATCCGGGGAGTCTGGGGGGTATGGAATACCCCCCAGCTGTAACAAAGTACATTTTAGATGATTTTCCAAAATTTTCATTCTAAGTTTTATTAGGTGTGCTCTAAACCTAGCGATAGGCACTAAGCATTTCAAACGCCAAATTGAAATGTTAATCGAGAATTAATGTTAATTGTTTTATCATTTTATCAACCATTTTCATGAAAAGCAATTGATTGTCGCCATATCGGAAATTTGTTGATCTGATTAAACTGCATTTGCATAGGATAATTTTTTTGAATCTTACATTTTACTTTTGGTTATCGTCACAGCTGCTTTTGAGTCCAGTAAATTTAATTAAAAAAAAAAAAAAATTTAAATGGCTTTAGTATTTAATAATAATTACTTTCAATTATTCAAGGACGTTGAAGTGCCACAGGTGATTATCACCTTTATCTGAGGTTTTATTTTTCAGCAACGCTATCTTTCTATTTCGAACGGATAAAATATAAATATTCCATCGGGGACTTAAAGAATTGAAGTGATGAGTTGAAACGCACTGTAGTTCTGTGGAGTGAGTTAAAATTACATTTACTACTGCCGCATGGTTAGTTTTCTTAACTTAAATCCTAATTTAAATTGGCTACATTTCATGCTTTTACATGCTTCCGGTTCCGCTTTTCATGTCTGCGTTTGTTACGCACTGAAAATATGCAACAACCACGGGGGACCTACAGTTTAAGGTGGTTTTGAAATTGCTGGTCTTTTGCACAGGCAACTCTGCCAGGGAGGTATTTTTCTCATTTGTAATGTTACCTGAAGACATAAGGTAGACATTTGATTGTGAAAAATTCTACTATGGGTGTAGTGTCAGTCAAGGATTTTATTTACAATTATAGTCCGTGTAGGTATATTATAAATTTGAACTTGAACTGGTCGTAGTCTATTCCTTCTTTCTCCAAAACATTTGTACGTCTTTCGAACGATATGCAAAGTTAGTGACAAAATCTGGACTACTGAACCAAGGATCCACAACTTCAAGTTCAAACCATATGCTACAACATGTAGATTATTTACGGGTTAAAATTTAAACCATAATATCGGTGAGGTAAAAAATGTACAAATTTTGGCATGAGAAGCTAAAACACACTAACCACTTAGCCCATTCGCTCATCAGCAATTTTATCAAATAATAGAGAGAAAGAAATACTAAAGTTTGCAGTTCTTGACCCTTTCTAAAAATAAAAAAGTGAGTGCACAAATTTTCTTTTACCTTACCACGTGAAATGAATAAAAATGGCTGTTATCCAACTTTTAGGCAGGTAGGAAGATTTCATATTTCATAGTGAATTCTTTGGTTTGTGGATGAAATACAGCATAACAGCTTCAGGGCAAAAAAATAAATAAGATTTAAAATGGCTGTAAATTTTTATCGTTGAATGGGCAAAGGATAATTTTTGAATTAACAAAGTTAAAAATGCATTAATATAGGAAAAAGCACTTTTACGAACAAAAACCAGGAGCTTTTATCATTCATCAGAATGCACAAACGGCCCTTTGTTGCCTCTAATTAAGAAAATTACTTTGATAAGTGGTCGGTGTCCAGCAACCTTTGAGGCACGTCATTATTAGTTCTCAGACCAACTGAGAAACGGTCAGTTTGGTTTTAGTCACGCCTGAGGTATTAACTGCAAAATGTTGAATTATTAAGAAATCTTACGATAGTGGCACAAAAGCGACCACTTAGCTAAATAATTGAAGTGTTTCGTCACTTTATATGTGTACACGAACCAAGGGCCATGAAGGAACACAAATGTGGGTAGATTTGCTTAACTTGAAAGCGTGACGTGAAATACTTAATGCAAATTTAATGAAAAACTGAACACTCCTCCACGTATAAACAATAAAAATAAGTACATATAGCAAACTTATTTCATAAATAACGGCTAAAAATAGTCGACAGAAGTGCTTCTGGAATGAGCCTGGAAATTATCGGTAACGTTCCAATATAGGAGAGATACTTTCAACAGATGAAGTTGCATTTTTTGAGATATTAAAGCATGCCTTTCAACAACTATTCTGATACATCAATACAAATATTGCATTTACGACTGGTTATTCCTCGAAAACGGAATGATGGCATTTAATCGCAGACAGAATGCAAACTGTAATATATTTAGAACGGATATACTCGTAAGATGTTTCTCTTTTAGCACAACATATGCATTTACATACTTCCATTACTTTTTCAAATTTAACGATTATTACGGTTTATTATCGCCGTTACTAACATAACCTTAATTTATACCTTCCTGAATTACACAATTCAATAACTCATGCGAGTGCTGCTTTATCGAGTTAAAAATTTTATATTATTGAGATTACGGAAGAGGCAACTTATTGGATTTTTGAATGGGATGAAGGCAGGTTTAATGAAACTGAAGAGTCGTTTATCACAAATCATTAGAAATCCAGTTAAGGATCTGTAAATTTCGAAATCAAATGGAAGAAGAAAAGTGCCCCATAAAATAAGCTACGTCTAGAGGTTAGTTTAGTTTTTATTCGATCCGTGTCCTGTCTTGTGCGAGTGGACTCATTCATCATTTCCCTAGACTCGCGACCTCATATTCCTCTTGGGAAGCTCTTCTCCCGATTTGACTACTTTCACCAACTTTACCTCTCGACTGAAGAGATACAATCTGGATGAAACGATGCAGTAAAACAGCCAATCAGAATATTTATGCAGATTAGTTGGATAACTTTGGATCATTTGACATAAAGAATTGAAACGAGCAGTTAGTTGTGAAGTAGTTTCAATATTTTTCGTGAATCTCGAATATCTTAAGTATTCGCGAATTTGTGGATTTATTGCTGTTTTAGAAGAATCAATCTGCTGTGCTTACATCATCGTTACGATCACAGTCGTACGAAGGTCGTACGGCACATAAAATTCAACTTGGATGTTTCTAGGGGTTGAATAAATCCTTTTGAAAACAAACGGTAAAAGGAAGCACTTAAAACAAATAAACTCGTTTAACGGTTTATTAATTCCCATTTATAATGCTTTTTGGAAATTGCAACTGTAGCTTAGAAAATAAAGTTTTATAGTCACAGTCATAGAAACTTGAGTAGGCACTAACTCTATGTGAGATATATAAAAGAACTACTTAGTTGCTATTAAACCGTAAAGTGAGCAAGTGGTATGCTCTCTTTAAAAAAAACAAAACAATAAAATTCAAAACATCTTCTTTCAATTTGTAATTTCAATTGCTTTTCTAATTAAATCCCGGAGGAATTTCGTTGGTCGATTTAAGCACCTGAATTTCCACTCTCAGTCTCTGCTGTTATCGCTATACATTTTCTCTCAGAATCTATCACCACGAACACCGTTCTCATTTACCGTTGCTTTATCTCGAGTTCATCACATCCCCGATTCCCCTTGGATTCACCTACTCTTAGCTAACCCCTCTCTCTACCTAGATGATGAAATCCAATTTAGGTCCAAGTCCAAGTTCCCCTTGCGTTGTCCTGCAGCCACTTACCAGGCTGTGCAGCATCACAACAATGAGTGTTTATGATGGCGCCTACTCGACTATCGTCATAGCAACGACGTCGTAAGAGATAGGTATAAGGTGTGTCACCTATAGTACTATCTGGTAAAAGACCGCATAACTTACGCTTAACGGACACACATAAATCCTAACCGAAATTACGGACGGGTCACTTTTCTTCCCCAATTTATAAAAGTAATATTTCACATAAACGAGGCTAGAAATCTCATCAGGCAAATTGTATTTCTAATCATTGTTTCGAAGCCATCATCAGGCGCTCGTGCAAAAGCGACGTGTTGCTTTTTATATTATAACATTTTATAAAAGAAGTTAAATAAAAATTAGCATCGTGAAATGTAGGTCTAAAATAAATATAAAAGTTTTGCAAAAATATATGTGAAAAGTTGTCAAGTGGCTCCAATACCGAATCATTTATAAACTCAAAGAAGAAAACGGAGCGACAAACTTGCAAGTTCAAATTATGATAAATCAAATCCTCCCCGTTAAAAAGGAAACGACAGTAGAACTAAATACCTATATTTGATTTCTCAAGTTCATCATTCATCATCATTATTATGATTTAAACTTCTCGGTGGAAAGTTGGAAACGCTCCATTCACGTAAGTTCTACGTGCAATTATGTAGACACTAATAGTCAAAATTTGCACTTAATGTTGTATTTATAATGCCATTACTTTAGCTCATTTATTCAATTTAACTTCAACTCGTATAAATATTTATTTTATGCTACGCAAAAATATTTATCATGCAACTACTTACGACAATATTTCCAAACATTTTATTGGTGTACCAACCTGAAACAAAAAGAAAAAATGCTGTTAGAATTAAAATCATAATTTTGTGCTTCGTTCTATTTAGAACTCCTCAGTGGGACGCTCGTAGCGTCCGGCGCAATCGCACCGCGAAATTTACTCGACCGTTTAATTTAATTTATAAAACAAATAAAACGTTACAGTAACAATTATTTTAAAATGTGATAATTGAAACTCGTCTGTGAGAGCTTCAAAATTACTAAAATTTACACGTTGACTGAGCATAAAATAAATGATTCCGAACTGGAGAATGTTAAAAAATAAATTTGCTAATTACGAAGACCGAGCTAGAAATGTGAAGTTCATTAAAGCCGTGAACGATTTAACCTACCCTGTACGTTGTTTAATCGTAGTAGATTACGCGGTATTATCCACCTTGTCTACCTCTGATATTCTCTGAATTAACTTAATTCTCCGCTGTGCTGCTTAAATTTCATAAACACTTGATATTAGCAATACCGACTTCATTAAGTAATTTACACAGAAACGCTCTCGCTAAATTATTTTTCCCTCCCTACAAAATTAATTTTCTGTGAAAATTTCACGAAAAAAATATAAATTTTCTTTTGTCATGCAGTTTCATGCGCAGTTAAGATCGCAGCGTGTGAAGAGGTACTTAAATCACAATTAAAAAAAAACTTTCAAATTTAATTTAATTTTTTGCAATAATAATAATTAAGGGACCGATAAAAAAATTATTAGATAATCCTTTTTATTTTCCGAAGATTTTATCAGGTAGGGCGGAAAACCCTGAAATAGAAAGAAAATTCAGCAATTTTAGAAATAATGCTAAAATTATGTAAAATTGAACCAAGAACTTTCCCAACTAATCTTTTAGTTTACGAAAGCACTTTTTCAAAAACTGACGAAAATCTAAAAAGAAAAATATTGTCCCGAAAATACCCAAAATAGAATTTATCTACTTGTTGATGGAAAATTAAGATGGAAGAGATTACAAATGGAGCTTTCTTATAAACTTCGATTAGTAACAAATAAAATTCAATAAAATCGTATCAATCTAATTTTATGGCGAAAAGGAAATAAAATTCCATTCAATGTCGGCAATTTGTGAGTAACTAATTAGAACTCATTTAACATAAATAAATAATTCCGATCATTTATAATAGTACAAGGTACTGCATATACGAGGGAGATTCAGTGAAACGTAATAAATTATTTTACATATTCTGGGGGTAAATCGAGCTGCTCTCAAAGTGCACAGTTATTTGATGTAGTGACGTAATGTTACGAAAACACACTAGGGACTGCCCGTGAGTATGCCCTTTAATAAATGCGATTTTGTTTGTATTATTCTTCTCAAGCTTTAAGGAACGACTGAAAATATGAGTAGTAAACTTTATTTTAAAAATATCGGCAACAAGCAGCACTGTGACATTACAAATGTCGGTTTTTAGCTCAGCGTCAGTTGTTGTATTGTCCAAAGGTGGACGATAACTCACATTTATACGTCCTCCGCTTATTTTATGTTTATTAAATGGAATGATTAAGACATAATCATTACATTGATTGTAATGATTAAGACATAATGATTACATTCTGTTTAGTTGGAACAAAACATTTCAACAAAGTTTTTAAAATGAAGGAAGGATTCTCCACTGGTACCAATCATCATTCTGAAAAGTGAAGTTTTCGCAAAACCGGTGTTGAATTAATTAATTAGGAAGTATGTTTACCATGTACCTACTCATTCTTGGAAATGACAAGTCGAAATTTCTTGTAGTAAGCTTAAGACACCCACAACAACTCGAGCATAATTAGAGGTGGGAAAGAAAAGACAAGTGGAGGTGTTTCTAGCAATGTAGGTGACAGGAACAGTCGTGCACCACACACTACGTTAATTTAATAGATTAATTTAGTAAGTGGTGCGACGAGGTAACAAGTAAGCTAATTTTCCTTGAAGCTGCAGTAACCGCGAGTTCTGGCGGTGTGGTGCTCCACAAGAGTTAGTCACACATAAAATGTCTAGTTTACGTTCAACTTAATATAAGCACACTACACAAACTTGGGGGTTGTAGTACAGGTGCTATTACATTTTGTATTAATTTACTAAATTATTTTATGAAAGTCTATTATTTTTATTACCTGTACCTCGGCGCTCGTTTGACGATATTTCGGCATCTTATGCAAACTTCTCAAACTGCGACATACATTAAAGTAATTATAAGTTGAATTGGGTATAGCGGTACGAAGAGCATAAAGACAAAGACAAATTTAACTTGCAATATTAATTTAACTCATAAGGTAACTTGGAAATAATATAATTTCGAAAATATAAAGAGGAGATGGTTTTAGGCGTATCATTCGAAAAGTTACAAAATTACATCCAAATTCTGCTTGTAAATTAGAGGCTTCAATTTTGAAAACACATTAGCGATTGAAGGGTTTTGGTAGTGAAGGATAAGTTTGGATGTATTATGGTTCAGGTGAAGGATAATAGAGGTGGATGGGTTTCAATTAACCTTTCTATTCCCTGTCTATATCATCTACCAGCTCTATCATGAGATATTCTCCAAGGGGAATGGGGTGAACTTGAGTCGCCATAATAATCCACGATTTAGGTATCCTTCACTTCCTGAATTGATAATCTTTGTACCTAACCTTATATAGTTCTCAAGATTTCGCTCACAAAAAATTAGCAATAATTATCGAAAAACAAAATTAATTTAGCAAAAATTCTTATCGTTGTGTTATGTAGCGCTTAGGTCCAATGAACTATGATATTTTAGTAATTTTTGATAAACTTTTACTTAGGTCAAACTCATTCAACAATAATGTATTCCTTATTTATTCCTTTTTTTTGTAATTGCTATCGTATTCATGGAATAGTCATCGATTGATAAGTCAAAATTAACCTTCCTCGCCGAGAGTCTTGATTACTTTTCCAGTTTCTCCTTATTAAAATTAGAAAAAGGTCAGAAACATGAGACTAAATTTGGAGTCGCTGCCCCACGAAGTTGATGACCGCCAAGGTTGTATCAATCAACTGAAGTGGATAAGCTTGTTTAAGTTAACAGACACACACACACACATACAGTACAACACCAACTTTTATAGTTTGCTACTTGATTATGAAACAATAAACGTGTATAAAATGGCTTTCTTTCATTAAGAAGTCACAAAAAAGCAATTGATTATGAAGCCTGAAATCATCAAGTGTTTAAATTTGGAACGTTAAGTCAATGTTGGTTAAATAGAGTAAGTTGTCAATTATCACCACTCACAAAAAAGCTTCAAAAAACATGCTACTACACTATTTATAATTTTTCATGTAAACGCTTTCTTTATTTCAAATCGCGTAATATTTTTGTTCGACAAAAAATTGGTGACCCCTACGTTACGTCGTAAACGAATAATTACGAGAAATGAAGTTGAAATATAAATCACACCGTCACTTTATTTGTACCAACATGTGAAAATATACTACTTGAAGGTGTTCTCGACGTTTAAATTATGGGTACAAGTGGTGAATCCAAACATATCGATTACATAACCACATAAATCAAATTTATAGTTTGCACTTGCATCTGCATTATCGGGCAACTTATCATAAATCTTTCAATCGTGGGGTGGATTCATTACCTGTTACGTGCAATCCAATATTTTTGGTGTTACTTAATAATCGTCGATGGAATTCCTACACAAATTCATTACAATAAATTACTATAGTATGTAAGACAACAAGCAGAGCAATTGAAATATTTAACGAGGTGACGCAATCACTTAAAAATTTTATGTTAAGAAAGAAGTTGGCCGGTACTTGTCTCTCATCAAAGCTTTTAATTTCTGGTAAACTAGACACGGTTTATGTGGTAGTTGGAACAAGTAGGCACTAAAATTTTCAAATTTTTAGAACACTTGCGTCTATAAATTTACATAAATAAAATATTCTAAAATTACCGTTTAATTCAAAACAACTATCCGGAAGAAATTGATTTAAGCTGGAATACTTAGCTCTCGACTGGACGGTTGACATATTTTTCTTCTAGATTAAAGCGATGATTTACGAATTTTACAAGACTGTTAAAAGAGTCGAATATAAAAGCTAGCGCAGTCTAAAAATAAGATTGAAAAAATTGTGATTTCTCAAGCCGACAATCGTTGAATTCGTTTTAATTTCCTGATTATGTGAAGTTGAAAGAGTGCGATGCAACTTCCAAATGGCTAAAAACTGGCAGTATTTCGTTGTAAAGTGAATAGTTTTCAAGTTAATCTCATGTGAATTATAGTGGGGAAATCACAATAAGAAAAATAGAATAACTCAAAAACTGCTTACTTCATAAAAAAATGTTTTAGACGAAACTTGTAGAGAATTCATCCCTCTACAATTTTTATAAAAACTATTTTTGTTGTAGGTAATACCGAAAAGAAGATATTGTCAAAAAACTGATTTTGTTCTATTAGTGACTTCTCACTTCTCTTTTCTTCTAGGTCTTATTGAGTTACCTGGCGCCCATTAGTTTTTCCAAGTTATTGCCATGCACGTGTGTAGAAAACAGGCAAGGGTCATTGAGGTTAAGAATAAAAAAACTTAAAAGTAAAATATCTAAAATTAAGATAGGTACCTAGAACGAAATTATTGTGAGTTTCTCAAGCCGAAAATCGTCGAGTCGGTTTTAATTGCAGTTTAAGCGTTTGAAGTTGGATAACAAAATTATGACGAATTACCGTGAAGTAGGATGCAACTTTGTAGTTGTGGTAATAAAATGAAAAATGTATTCTTGACGGTGTGGTGGTGGTGATAGAAGTAAAATTATATTACAAAGGTATAAATTATAAAACAAAAAATTCAGGGAACTCTTGACAGATATGAAAATGATTTTAAATGGAACATGTATTAAAAAACAAGCCTCCATCAGACAATATTACACAAGACAATGGAATAATTATACTTGGATCCCTCACCTGCCAAGCGCGTTAGCCATTACCATAGCAACGACTGATGCCAATTTGCATACTAAAATCTTTGTCATCGTTAATTGGACTTTGGCCGCGAGGTGCTGTTTCCCTAGGTGAGGGTATGGAATGGATGATATTCGAAAGGCAAATAGATTTTATATTTGCATTTAACCAAGTGTTAAAATGAGAAGGAAATGAAGTGCATTAAGATCATAAAAAGCTGAAACTAACTAAAAGCGAATTTTGAATGCGAGGTAATCTACATTTTTAGAAAGTCATGAAGAGCGACGCCACCGACGATGAAGTCCATTTACGACAAGGTGCAATGAGCTGATATGTCGTTAAGCCCGACCTCAGGGTTGAGCGCATCAAAATACATGCAATGCAGGGTAGCAGCATTGCGTCAGATGTAATGAAATTACGGAAGTCTGCAAGTTGTCCTGCGATTTGGAAGATTTCTAAGCATAATACATGCAGGTTTACAAACTAAAATCAAATTTTCATGATGCATTAAAAATTTAATCCAACAAGAATTCCATTCATTGGAAAAGTTCGCTTTCTACGATGTTTCCATATTCGAAAGAGATGGCCGGATAGATAAGAAGAAATTAAATTTTATTTTGCATGGATAAAAGTAAATTATTTTTGATTGCGTTCCAGATAAAAAAGAATAATTGGTAATAAAGATAAATGCTGGTAATTTCATAATTTCCCATAACCCAAAAACTACATACTTAAAAGCTTAATAAAGTTTTATCGCGACATTAAAATTAAGAAATTCGATTAAAAAGTTTTCCACCTGAACCTATCATGAGCCATTAGAGCTGCTCTAATCTTTTAAAATGACCCTACGATGCCTTAATCTAATAACGGTCATCATTAAAATGGAGAGCGTAAGATAAATTCAACGGTTATTGTTACGACGTACATAATTACTACGAGAAAATTAAGCAAAATTGATAATAAGCGAAAGACCCCGCGCGTTCGTTCGACGAACTGACGGTAAGGTATAATGACGATAATAAAGCTGAAAGAAAAACTTTGCGGGGACCGGTAATAAAATTACAGGAAAAGGTGAGAACCTGTGGACAGACCCTTTTGAGGTCAGTGCGTGTCCGGGTTACAAGCTTTCAGGACACTCTTAATTAACAGCAACTTACTATAGCTGCTAATTGCACACTGGAGGTGTCGTACTTTGCACCCAAGGTGGGTCGAAGCTCGAAGGATAAACACGCTCTCATTAAAGGGTTACTTAACAGGAGACTTTATTTGAATAAAATAAGAACGCCAAACGCTTGCTTTCCGTTCGCGTGAAAGAATGCAAACAATAAAATTAAATGGGTCGGGATTTATATTTAGAATTGTTTCAGGCAGGTAACAAACATACTATTCTGGTAGTTTAATTTACAACGTGGCAGGAAGCCGCGCATTATGTATTAAACGGGGATGTAGGTGTGCAGAAAATACGTGTGAGCAGATGCGCTTAATGAAAATCCGAGGATGACAGAGTAATAGAGGGCGCGAATGCTTCTGGACTGCGGTCAACACGAGAAATAGGAACACAGGTGTCGTGTTGGGAAATAGAAATTACGTTCCTAGCTTTGATAGACTTGGAAATGGAAATACAATGTAGAGAAATGCACGTTCGAACGCCAGCTGCCAAACAATATTTAACGGGATCGAATCGTATTAGTTTTGACCAATTTAAACGTTTCTACTTTGACAAATTTTAAATTACTCGAACATTTTTCCTATATTTTCTTACAGGGACGGACTCACTTCAATATTTCATCAATTATTTAAATTAAAAAGTTACCTACTCTTTTTCTTTTCGTTTTATTATTTTCATCTATCTCTGAAATCAACGTCGTGCCCATACTTTCTAAAATTCAATTTTGATTATAAAAAAAATGAATAATCCTATGCAATTTAACATTTTTTTTAATTGCAATTCGTCCAATTGGAACGAAGCAACATTGTAAATATGCGCAATGTAACCAAATTATAATCAATATTTGAAACTGCATCCGGAAGTTACAATGACAATCCGGCTCTAGTCCACTATGACTTTAAAAAATGATAATGATCTATGGCGGATATTGAACTGTGAGCATTCAGCACCGTAACCCTCCCACACTAAGATTTATGCCATGTTATCGCGTCCTTTCACCGTTAGTTTTATAGAACATTTACGTTTTGTGATCTAAAAAATTACTATAAAATTTCGTTGGTCAAATTTTTGGAAATTATTTAAGATACATTGGGAAAACGTTCAGACATCTATGAGAAATGACCAGATTTTAATTTACTTTTTTGTAGCCGTTGAATTGAATGATTATATTTTGAATTAAAGTAAGAAGAAGAATAAAATCAATCATTTTATTTAGAGATAAACCCACAATGCACTTCTTAGGTGTTAATGTTACTAAAAAAAATCTATTAGACATTTTTTTCGTTCATCCATTGTTTACATTTTATGTATGTACTACGTCTAAAAATAATCACCTCAGCATCAAAGAAAGAAAATGTACGTCCATTAAAATTTCAACCTATTATCACTGCGCCAACGTCAAAATATTGTAAGAAACTTTTTGAAAAAATACAAAAAAGGATAAAGATGTCAGAAGTTCTAGAAAATCGTACGATTGGACAAATTAAAGATTTTACTATTATTATTTTACTAAATGTTATAAACGGCAAAGGAGTCGTCCATAAAGGACGTCCACGTCTAGGAGAAATGCCTAAGTGTGACCGGGGAGGGGGAGCAAATGTGATGACTGAGTAGCAAAGAATGCAACCAACTGTAGCAAAGGAGGGTCAAAAAGTTGGAAAAATTGCGACTCCAAAGAATAACTCTAAATTCGATCGAAACAAAACAAATTAAAAATTTTAAAATCCGCTTATAAATGACATAGGGAGGTTGAAAAATCAGAAACTGCCATTTTATAAATTTTCTAGCTAAATTTAAAAAAAAAGGTAAGTAATAAAAACTAGAGTTACCTAAGCATCTACTCTAACGTCAAAAAAACCTTTAAAGGTTTTACATAAATGAAGCATTTCACGCAAAATTGACCTTGTTGTGACCTTCACTATTTTAAATTTTTTCTTCTTCAAGTGAGTATGTTAATTTGTTCAAATTTCGAATAATCTAAATCTAAAACGTAAAATTAAATATTTGTTTATTATACATACACTAGGTTGGTCACTGAGACCGGGGGGTTTGGGGGGTATGGAATACCCCCCAATCTGAAACACAGTTACAACCGTAACCTGGGGCTAAATTTGCTTAGTATGTACACTAAAATCTAAATTTTATTTATATTTAAATATGTAGGTACTTGTTTTTATTGTTGATTTAGCACACCCCAAATTTTCCCCAAAATTGAAATCACATATAGATAATATTTTGCTATAAAGCTCCTCCACTTCCTCCGTGTAATTTTAAGCGCATCTTTAACTTGATTCATTCATTTATTGCCAACAAAAAAAAACTGAGAGATGCCATCAATTTTTTTACGAAGACAAGATTAAAAAATGAATCTCCATCGCTGAAGTGCGTTTGTAGAACGTCTGCAAAATACACATGTACAGTGGTAGAATTTTTAGATTTAAATGCTAGATGTACACTAAAGATTTATCCGGAATCCTCCCCCTAGAGAGGTACCTGTCACGATTTATACCTCACAGAAGGATCCCCAGCAAGTTAGGATGTCTACCTATCTCAGTTGCAAGACTTGGATGGCCTAAGAGCACACATATTACAAAACTGCTTTTCCAAGAACCACCTGCCACTACCAGTCCAAACTCTAGCGGTAAGCATGCATAGGTACGATAGAATTATCCCAGGGCTCCCACCTCCGTAGTAGTTTTTGCTTTTGAAAGCATGACCTCTTGGGTCCAAATGTTTCAAGGATGATTCGTAAACACCCTTAAAGATTTTACTTGCCAATCTCAAATTTTGTCCACCAAAGTTTCAATTTTCCGCACCATGCAAGTCTCCTTGTCAGAAGTTAACCGTTAGGTACATATGTGCAGCTGCCTCTACATTTAATTAAAAACGTTTTCCAGCTGATATAAATTGTTTTAAATTATGGAACAGGTAGAAGCCCAGAAAAAGCCAAATCTAGTAAATAGGATGGATGTTCCAACAATTCATAATTGAAGTCCTTGAGTTTTCTCATTGTCAAAGCACATTTGTAAGCAGGCAAACAGATGAATTTTCATGAAATTTCTCATCCAGGTGGTCCAGTTAGTTAGGTAATCTAACTTTTTTGAGGTAATCAATTAAAATAATTCCATTTACATCCTAACCTTGGGCCTTAACCTTTCAATAGATGATATTGATTTTGCCTTCGTTGGTGCATGCAAAACCAACGGCTTCCACCCTTTGCTTGAACTTTTGCTTTGTCACCATCGGGCACAAATTTGGTTGGCTTTTATTTAAACCGGTCCAAACATTTTTGCAAAATTCATTTTCGGATCTATTTTACATCATCATCAAACTTCCTGAATTAGGCTGAAGCCTGTTCCAGCGTCCATCGTTACATCGGGCACCCAACCTCTCTTTTTCCTTTAGGATGGTATTCCATTATTAGTTTTACCGGTCTTCTGTTGTCTATCCTGTCCATATGTTGACACCATCGATGTCGATATATCAATGGTTCAATCGCATTTCGCAGTCTGTCAGCTCTATAGTACAGCCCTTTGTAGCTAAGGAATTGCATCTCTGCAGCTTGAATTGTACTTTATTATTCAAATATTTATAGATCGTAGCTTCGTAGCGCATTTATTTTCCAAAAATGTTAAATGCGGCACCCATCTTACCCAAAGATTTATGATGTTTAATTTTTGGTATAAGATGAATCAAACTTGTTCTTCCGATATGTTCCGAAATCGCGAACCTCTAATACCATGTTGTGTAGCTTCTCGTTGTTTTCGTCTTTGATTGCTGTTCTTGGTCGTCCTTCACGTAAATCATCTTCAAGAGATGTACGGCCAAGTTTAAATTCATCTGTCCAATTTTTCACAGTGGAAAATGAAGGAGTAGATTCCTCATAAGCCAGTACTAACTTTCGATAACTTTCTATTGGAGTTTTGCAGTTTATCCATTTCAGCAACAAAGCTACAATTTTCAACTTCTTTTTAAAATTGGTCTGGCTCCGTTTCAACCGACTAGAAAATTGAACACTCCGGTTTCATAAAATTTATAATTTCACAATTGGTTCCGTAAATAGCAATTCTTTCATTTTAATAGAAATGGAATAAATAATACAAATAAGCAAAAATCAATGGTTTGTTCTGATTTTAGTCAGTTTTCCTAATTTAAACAAAGGATAGTCCCCTTGAAAACCGATCGACGAGAGGCAAGTCCGTCCCTGTCTGGCAGATAAAAAAATTGAAGCGAAATTATGTTAGGTGTCTGTTTTTCATATAAACGTAAATAAGGAAAATGTTCAATGCATAATGCATGAGGCTGTGAGACAAGTTACCTGGGAAATATAACAAGAGCTCAGAAGCTGACTTATTACCGGAGGAGATGAAATGAAAACTGGCGCAGGTGGGGTTGAAAAGGCGGTAATGACATGCAAATGAGGAAGGTGAGTGAAGAAAAGACGTAAAGCTTAGATTTAACCGAACAATCTAGGTATTTGGTAAGATTACGCGGACTTTTCGAGAAATATGCGCAAATGGAGAATAAATGAGAGCTAATGGTCGCGGCCAGCCGAGGTGAAAAGGGTGCAGAAAAGCTTTCAGGAAATGAGAGTTCTGGGAATCAAGGTAGATTGTGGATTCAAAGGATTTAATGTTGGCCTTATTTTTGTGTTTATCTAAATAAAAAAATTAACGTTATCAGAAGAGGATTTTCTTTGTGATGTAGGTAAAATGTAATAGTGGTGTAATAAAAATTTCGAATCGTTGGTTTGTAAGTGGATTATTTGCGGTAATTACAAGTTTCATATAGAAAAGAGAAAATGGGTTGAGCATCCGAAGCAAATGCTTGAATGGGAAATCGGAAAAAGTTAATTGAAATTTAAGTGACGACTTTTTACCACGAATAGTCACCATCTGACCGTTTATAATAAATCAACGATGCGCTTTTACCCCAGTCACTTCGTACACGTAATTAAACACACACTAAACGTGAGTTAGGCAAAAACACTAATTGCTTTTCGGCCATGGCAAATTGCAGGTGTTACAAATGTACGATATTACTAATTCGAGCGATAAAAACTGGGCGTAGAATGTTAACCAGAGATAACTACACAAAATTTATAAAACTCAATGGGGAATGTTAATTTATGGTCCCATCTTTTCGTGTCACTTCCAGCTTATGATTGTTGGAAAAATTTCACCTCGTTATCGTTTCGCCATTCTACAATTTTATTTAATAAAAAAGAAATAATACACAGCAAACCCAAACTTATCGTTAGATAAACTGCTTTCAATGACTAATTCAATGGAAATGACGCAGGAATTATGAAGCTCAAGGTAGAAAGATAAGTTTTACCTTGTCAGCAAAGTTAATGTAAATATTCCAGCATATCTGCAATACCTTGCCTACCTTTATTGCAATCGCTAAGGTGTTTAACACGTTCTGCTTTCCGCTTACTCATACAACTATTTCCACACTTCTCACCTGTCTCTAGAAACGAGATAGGTGGAAATGCTTCGATAAAACTTTAAAAAAATAAATTAAATTGAAAGCAATGTGTTGACGGGTTTATTTAACTCAAATGTTTACTTTATTATACCACCTACCGATTCAGCACTGAATCTTGTTAAAAATATTTCACAGATCACCTGCAAATAAACTATTCCCATTTATCTAAACAAACTAAAAAAAAACTACGTAGTATACATCATTTCAATGTTTACATATTTTTAAAAACCTATTTATGAATATTCATGCAGTTATTTATAATAGGTACTATTATATTTTATGATTTATCAGTCACACCAAAACTTTTAATTGTTTTGCAACTGCTGCATTTGATAATGGAATCGAAATTATTATCCTCGCACTCCCTTAAACGTGGCCGAACGACGCTACAACCCTAACCTAACCTGCTTCGACCTGAGAATAGACCAGGATAAACGATCTCCCTGCTCCGATGCACTGATCCGATTTTATAAAAAGCTCTTTGCAATTTGATAAAAGCGGTTAGCCGGATTCATTGCCTACGCTCAATGACTGATAGGCAAAAGGTACACCCGAAACGAATCCATTCAATTTTATGTTATACTTCAATTATAAATTCAGATTATTACGGTTGATACAATCTCATTACAATTATTAAATTGCTTCAGCTATTTTCAATTAAATTTAAATTGTTATTGTTACTTTCAAGTTAAATTAAGATCCCGAGTAGGACTTATTATCAATGATGTTTGGGGGTTATCAAAAATACGAGGTTAAACCGTTGACTTCCTAGGCGGTCGACCAGATGGTTACTTCGATTTTCCACATGCATTTTTTGTTTTAGTAGAAGTGGAAAAGCAGACACAAAAAACAGTAAACAGATGATGATAAAAATTTGAGCAGCTTCCAGGACAGTTGCTTTGGAGGAGAAACAGTGCTTTAGGTTGATGGGATTCAAAGTGATGATACGAGGCAAATAGTAAAAAAAATTAATAGAGAAAAGGAAACAAATCCAAACAATTTCTTCTGCTTTTGCTTAAAATCAAAAACTGTCTGAGATTTCGTGAAAAATTTATACATTTTCATACCTCAGGTTTTCCAATAGAGTAGAAACGGTGAAAACAAGAGAAGAGAATTAATTTTTTCAGGTCTGTTTGACGATGAGCGCTTTTAAGTCCTCTTTAAGGAGAGCCGATTATAAAAAATTCCTTCCCCCCTCTATTCAACCCATCCCACCAATAAGGTCCTCAACCTATTCCATAAATTAACACGAAATTAGATTATTATTTACTCAAGAAATTCAATTGTGACACGTTTACTACGGAGCATTTTGTAAACATAATTATTTACATGTTAGAGTAGGTGAGCGCCTGACCGAAGAGGTAGAATGCTATAGTCTCGAGTCAAATTTCATGAGTTCGATTCCCTTGGCGAAACGTTCACCAAATTACGTACCTGTGGTAAATGATAAAAGTCTTTTTACAGGAAAAATGTGGAGCCGGTACTACATCATGTAAGATTTAAAAAATGTTTAAATGAATAAGCTTTTGATAAGAAATTTTAAGTTTTAATTAAATTATAATTTCACGGTTGATTATAGAAGTTAAATAATATCACAAAAATTCAATTTGTTCCATTTGTTGATGGTTCATAAAATTCCTTATGAGGATTTAAATTTTTCCTGCAATATCATCACTTTTTCTTAATTGCTTATCAATCTTTGTGCCCTCATTTGGATCCTCGTTTAATCCACCCCTGCGATAAAGATACATAATATTGGAATAATTTAAGAAATATTAAAGGAGCTTAAACAAAAAAGAACAAACATTCTGCAAACTTTTGAATAAAATACCAACAACATGTTTAGAATCATCGATTTTGAGTCAGCCAAATTTAGGTGGTAGCGTTTTTGATTGATGAAAATGAAAAACGATAGCAGATTATATTGAGCCTCACAGTTGCACATATAAAGTTACCTTCCTATCAACATATAAAAACAATTTATTTTGGGATATGAAATAGGACGCGTGCATTAAATCCGACATTAACATAACAATAATAAGTTAATAACAATTTAGCACGGGAATAAAGAGCGACAACTGCTCTTTTTAGGGGGTCGCATATAATCCGGTTCGGACAGCTGATCCGCATTGTATTCCCTCTTTTCAGGAGGGTTATACCTACACGGCACCCACCGTACTACTTATTATTATTATTGCATCCAGAAAAGTTTAATTTCGCAAATTAGGTGAAGGAATATTTTCAATAAAACAGGCAAGTTATAGCAAAATTTAGCCAGGCCACCCCCGCTATGAAGAAATGATTGTTCTAAAATGCGAATGTCTGAGAACTGTTGAAGTTTAGTTAGTTTAATTTGAAACATGAGGGTAGATAGTGATCAGTAATCAGGTATTGTCTGTTCCCTGTACCCAGCAATTGACAGTTCTTCCTCTAAAAAGACGACTGGCGAATGTACGCCAAGTTGATTAATCTTGTCGTCTTCCACTATTCAAGATAATTTACAATCTATTATAATATAGTTTCCTCAATAGACTCGAGAAAAAAAGTTTGCAAACTTACAACAATGAAAATAATTTATTTGGTAGAGAATTTTTTGAGTCGCTACAAAACAAGGCGATGTAATCGAACTGCAGTAAAAGAGTGAAGATGAGAAACACTAGGAGACGACTGTTTTAATATACTACTTCGATCGACATCTCGACGGCCCAGCACGTGACCGACTTCATTATTTATAGCTGATTGCATTTTAATTTATCGGTTCATGGCATTGTACTACGTTTCAAATAGGCCGACCTGATCTCTACGATTTTACTGGTAAGTATTATTTTTTTTCTATCAGCGTCGATGATTACCTACTAACCGCTTATCGTCAGTGTTGGAGTTTCGAATACGAAAGCCCCTTGGTGTCCTTTTATTCTCAACGTCATTCATCTGAAGTTCTGAAGTATGCTGACGATGCTAAACGAAGTTTCTATCGGTAGGTACTTATTTTTGTTTCAGAAGCTCTTGATGGCTTTCAGGTGTATTAAAGGATGCACGTTTGTACACACCGAAATCGATAAAACGTGGTTCATAATGATTATGGTGGAGGTGGAGGGTAATTTTTATACCTATCAAGCAATTTACCTTCCATTTATAACATAAACAGTCGTCTCTAAAAGTAATCATCTGAAACGCGACTTGGTGGCGTCAGCAATAAACCTTCACGGATGCGGCCGTCAATTTATCAAGCGGCCTAGACTAACTCAAGTTGAAGCTCAGCCTCTCCACTTCATCTAACTTACTCTATTACACGTTAACAGGAATACAGACGTAAATGCCACCTGATTTTAATTAGGGTAATTGTAAAGCGTTAACTGGATTTATTTGCTAAGCAAATTATTACCTACTCCTAACCCAACTGTCAATTGGCGTACTTCATTATCCCAAGTTGTCTTCCAAATGGTCTTGGCAAGTTCTCTTTCTTGATTAATTGAAAGGTGAGTGAAATATCGCCGGCGGATGTAAGAATGTTTACAAAACTAATTAAATTGTTTATGTGTGTGTTAAGATTTAATGTACCTAACATTGATTTGTTACTCGTATTTATAGGCATAAAGCCATTAAACAATCGCGAAAACACAAACACCAGTTAATAAGTTGGGTCTATAGTAAATTGAAATTATTTCAAAATGAAAATCGCGCCTCTTGTATGTTATGGTTTTTCACTCCTCCCAACATTTTTATGGCTCCTCAAAGGTCCTTGTAGGTAATAAAAAATAGAAATAAGAAAATGAACGCGGTTTAATTAAATAGTCGTTTTAACTATTTGGGTTGTGAATTAAATTGGTATCTTCTTCATCACTGATGTTAGACTTTATGGTCGGCGTTTTAATTTCTAAGGCTCCACAGAGTCCACATCCAGTTTATAAATCGGCTAGGGTTTCGTATGCTCAAAACGAAAAAACGAGACATTTATTTCACTTGACAATAGGCATAAAAATACCTAATGTTACAAAATCAACCAATGGAATTAAAAAGAATTCAACAGAATCTTATCACATAAAAGCAACAAATCACTGTCATCGTAAATAAGGTTATAATCAATTAAAATCTTGTAAAAAATCCAAAGTCCAAGAACCTGTCTATTAACTCGAGGTTGTGGAGCCGGTAGATAACGCAAACACCCTCTTCAGGTCAGGGGTTATCACGGCGATGAGGTCCATTGCAAGAGACATTGACGTCACGATATAACCTCGATCTCGTACCTCGGTAAAATATTTGTTGTCTCTAAATATTATTTATATCATGTTTCCAAAATCCTTTGTTCCAAAATCTTCCATTATTAAATCAATTTAAAAAAAAAACAATAAAACCGACCAAACAAGATAAATCTAAGGAGTAACAAAGAAATTCGTTTTTATCGTGCAAAGCAAAATATTTTGTTTAAATAAATCGTTACGATTATTGAAAAAAATTAGGCCATCAGCTAAATGTTTATTGCAATAAAGAGATTAAGATAATTAATAAACAATTTTACAAAATTTTGATAAATTTATTATGTTCCTCGCCAAATTTAATTATCGATAAAATAAACTAAAATAGACAAAAATCTGCTTAAAAAACTGATAACTTGGTTCAAACGTTCAAATGCGATTTCGTATTTATTGCAGTTTATACTTAATCAGATTGGTTCCCAATTTAGCTTCACCAAATTAATTTTTGGCCTCCTAATTCAAGGCTGCTTTCGAGAGTGAAAAATAAAATATGGTGATCCTCTTTGTATACGCTTACGTGTGCAATATTCATTAAAGTTCCTTTTTTTATGGAAAGTAATGAGGGAAGATAAATCAAATTCCCGCTAATTACCTAGGACTTGTAAAATGGGTAATTACAATTATTAAAAATAATTTATGTCCACAAAAATAGATTATAAATAACCCAGCCCATTAATATAAAAAATAAGATATAACGTACTCTCGATAAAAAAAAGTCTCTATCTTGCCTTAAACGATAACTTAAAAATGTCAAAGTTGAAGATTCGGTGTTTTGTGATAAATAAGACATTTAAATACCGAAAAGTGAATAAATTTATTATCCTCGTCTCAAAAATTTAATAAGCTTAAAGCAGAGATTTTCACGACATTGCAATGTCAACTCGGAAAGTTTGCACCTTAATTGCTGCCCGATTACAGGACGAAAACAAATTTGGAAAAAAAAAATTTCGATTCCAGTTCGAGTAGTTTCAGTAGAGACGTGTGGCTTTCACAAAAATACATAAATTGTTGGTATAAAAATAAAAATAACTTTGAAAATGTACAGATGAACAGATCCACGGCTAACGATTTAATCTGCTAAAAACGTAAGTTGATAGATTGAATCCATATGAATCTAAACGTAGAATCAATTCGAGATACAGTGCGTCCAGTAAGCCTGAATAGATATTTTAGAAAGATGCCAAAATAGAAGGGAAAGGAATCCAAAATTGAAGCAGAGTTACTTATTACAGGTAGCTCATTTTTCCGAAGGTTTCTTTTTGTGGAAACGAAGAAAAATCAGTGCCTCTCTTTGCCTTTTAACGATAGGACTATAAACAAATCTTCAATTGCATCCAAATATAGTTTAATAACCAACGGTTAATTATTTTGTAGTTAATCAGTGCTTCAAAATAGACAACTTTTTTCCATGTCTTATTCCGATTTTTCTGCAAACTACCAGCTTAACGTTGATCCTGAATTCTGAAGTATTTCGCTGTTTTGTGTTTTACTTCTAGAAACATTTAATGATACATGAGGTCAGCAGGTAGATCTGGTCAGCAAAATAAATTTGAAAGGAGCGAGTTTGAAAGAACACTGAGATTGGAATTGAAATTAATTTTTATCGAAAGAATAGAAACAAGAAATGATGACTAGTTTAACAATCTTCACTTCCATTAAGATGAACTTTAACTGGAGATTCATAAACTGGCCCTTAGCGGTTTATGAAAACTAACCTTAGGAGTAAGTGGCGCACACACGTGCCAAATTAATTCAGCAAAAAAATGAGTCGGAAATCAGACAAGAATTTGGTGGAAAAATTTCTAAACCTCATCGATGAGAAATAAATATCTACAAGGTGGATTGATCAGAATTAGCAATAGGGAGATCGAGGATGGGAAAGAATAGGATGCTGAAATAATAATTTTGGAATAGAGAATTTTTAGTTCCCGGCGGTAGGAACTGAATTTCTTCCAAAATCCATTGCCAATTATGGGTACGACAAAGATCGAATGCAGCAGGTAAAATTTCTGATCACGGTCGAATTTTCTTTGCCTTAATATTATGCTTAAATCGCCTACGGAGCTATTTTTAAATACTATGTGATTTCCTGGCTTCCTTATGATTAAAAGAGAATTTAGAGTCATATTTCAATCTGAACAATATAAATAAACTTTTTTTGTATAATTAGTACAAATTAGAATCTTAGAATGTCATTTGTCTGACATGGTCAGATTCCATTTTACGCGACTCCTTTACGTGTAATTAATTAATTAAAATTATACGTAAAAATATCTTCAAAAATTCCGTTTGCAGTACCATAGGACGTACCTATATGTCTGCTACTTGACGTCATAAAAATATGATTATTACATACGTATCAAAAATACTTTTCAAAAAATTTTAAGCAGATGGTCGATAGTATGTACATTGGTGGATTTAAACTTTCAAATTTAGGGGTGCTAATTCAGAAATAGAAACGAGTAGGTATTTAAATGTAAGATCTAAATTTCCCACTTCGCGACTAGGATGCAAATTCAGATTTTAGGTGTGTTGAGCAAATCCAACCACCGTTATTGTGTCTACGGTTGGAGGGTATTCCATACCCCCCAAACCCCCCGGTTTCAATCGCCAACACAGTGTATAATCTGTCATTGATTGTATTATATGAAAATCGTTCCAAATAGACGTAATATAAACATATCGTGGTATTTAGACCGGGGGGTCTGGGGGGTATGGAATACCCTCCAGTGTTATAAGGTTAAAAATTTACTCAATACATTTTTCTTTTCAACTAAATGTTAATAAAATTTATGTAAATACGATAGATGTCCAGGATATTATCATTGAAAATCTAATCAGTTCCCTTACTGGGTAAACCAGTGGTAAATTTATTTGGTGGTGGCACACTAAAATCATTTAGAAAAATTCACGGCACCCTGAGACCGAAAAACGAATGACCCTTTTTTATTCTTTTTGCTGCTGACTAATTTTGATACAAGTAATTCAATTTTGAAATCACTTCGGACTAAAATTTCCCTATACCCCCCTTGGAAACCACTGATGGGGTAGACCAGGGGTCGGCAACCTTTTAGCTGTGGTGTGCCAAGCCACTCTACCAATATGATTCAGGGTGCCGCCTTAATTCTATTTCCCTATTATTATATATTAATATATATCCCTGATTATTTGTAGAGTGCCATTCAGAACCCCATCGCGTGCCAAGCCTGGCACGCGTGCCATAGGTTGCCGACGCCTGGGGTAGACCATAGACTGAATCCTTCACTAGAAGAGCTGTGTGTTTTACCTCCCAAGTGAAAGAGCTAACTCAGATTTTGGGGCTTTGGCTATTCGTATGTATTTCAGTTGTTTCCTAAATGTTGAAAATGTTAAAAACTTTAATTGTAGGTAGCGAAGTTGGCTTCGAAATACAATTGTCAGCTCATTATCGCCCTAAATTCGTGTCGACTCTACAGGAAGTCTACATAATCTGTATTTATAGGTGCTTATATTATGTAGATCTTATTATTTTATAATAATTATAGACCTCTGTTCTAACATTTAATTATTGAGTAATTGCAGGTCTAACAGTGATGGCGTTCGCTTCACAACACAAAATGACAGAATCATTGAAACAGCAAAAAATAAGATCCAATATAAATGCTTTTCTTTAATAGTAGAAATAATGTAAATATAACCAGGTTTTTTTCCAAACAAATTTTATGTCTCGCATAATACAATTCTCCTTTCCGGAGGCTCCATAACTAGAGAGTCTGCGGCGGCCTTATCGCCACCACTGACGTCTGTCTCTAGCTCATTCCTTTTAACCTATCATTATGGAGGCGATTGAACCGAGTAATTTAATTTCAACTGTATTTTATCTGATGAAGTCAATTCAGACCCAAAGTCACATCATCATGGCTTTTCCTTGACGCCAAATAATATATAGTTCTAATCTTCGACTTAAGATATAAGATCGTAAACTGAGTGCAGACAACATCGATGATTGTTTGATGAAAATTAAGGATAAGGACCAGGGAAGTACATTTAAGCCATTTATATTGTTATCTTGAGGCAGGTAGACATTTGGTGAGTAAGAAATGCTACTGTAGATGGGACCTGGCAAAATTCATCTACGACACTTTTTCTCTCTCACCAGGCTTTCTTGGAAGAGTACTGTATGAGATACTTTGGCAAAAAGATAAGATTGGGGTAGTCTTTACTACCAAAAAACTTTAGGCTTTTTTTAATGACAAATGGAGATCTAAAAATTATAACAAATCTCAACACTGATAGGCAACTGCTTCAATTTTGATGAGGGCGTAAAGTGCAGGATCCTTGTGGTGCAGTGAAGGACTGTACACGACAGACCACTTCATCAGTGAGTTGTAGTAATATGTTAGGAATTCCGATATAAAAACACCAAGAACAAAAATGTTATAATAAATTTGTGAGTCATTTTATTAAACATTAATAATATTATAATGAGTTTTACTGTAAATGATAATAAATTAGCGTACATACTTGGAAAGTAAATAAAGAAACCTTATTAAAATATAAAAATTAGATTATGTTGTTTATTGCATTGAGATTACAGTTTTATCAAGCAGGAAATAGTACAAGTCTTAAAAAGTCAATAGGTTAACGTTGAAAAGTTGCGTTCGTTATTATTAGTAAAAATCACGTAAAACCGACAATAATTAAGACATGCGTGCAAGAACCTTACAAACATCATGTGATGATGTTTTCATCTCATTATTCCATACATAATTATAATAATTAACAAATAAGAGATAATCTCTCATACGTGGGTTTCATATTTTAATATTCTTTCCATGTAATCTCCAATTGCACAACATTAAAATATGAAGAAATTATTAAACAATAGATTTTTAATACGTAAACAACAATTTTTTAACATCAATCTTATGTTATTAATTTAAGGAATATTTTTTCCGTTTTATCTCCAGTTCATACAACAAACAACGACTACTTCCCATTTTTTTACATCATGAAGATTACGCTCAAATTAATCAAATGCATAGCAGGAATTTGCAACTCCGAGTTCATTTTGGATTAAAATCAAAGAAAAGTAACAAAACCAAAACAAACGAAGTAAATATGATTTTTGATTGGGAATCAAAACCAGTGGATTTACCTGCTATTTTATCTGAAGCCGGGGGCCTCCAGCAACTGATTTGAGCTGGGCAGACCGAAAAAAGATGGGTACCTTAACAGGTGTTCCATTCTAACATTGAAAGTGAAGAACACGATTATGATTTAGTTTACGTGAAGAACTATTGATTTCAGTACCGTGGGTGTTGAACCCACCAATGTTCACGTCTTAAATGACCTTCCACCAGGATCAAACGATGAAGAAAACCAATTTGGATCTAGGTGAAGAAAACTGATGGTCTTCCTGTTATGCAATAATTTGAAATATTCCTAAACAATCGCCTGCGGCGCTATATAATTTAATATTTCTTTGTTTTTGCCAAGTTCACTAATCAATGGATGGTTTGCTTTCTTTATAGCCCACTGCTTTCAATCATCATAATAGGTAGGTGTATTGAGTACAAGATGTCTGTTTGTAACGCATCTCTAATTGGTTCATTCATTCAAAGTAAGGTAAGAAAAGGAAGAATTGTGGAAATGATTAAAAAGAAGGTAGAAGTCGGGGAGAGAGTTTGCGTAATTTTTATTGTATGCGCATTCGCAGGCTTTGAGCCTCTGTTACGTCGCGATTCTATGTAGGAATAGACGGGAAAAAAGTTACCTGAATCTCTC
This sequence comes from Rhagonycha fulva, assembly GCA_905340355.1. NCBI lineage: Eukaryota > Metazoa > Arthropoda > Insecta > Coleoptera > Cantharidae > Rhagonycha > Rhagonycha fulva. Next base: position 48,340,545 of record HG996556.1, read on the forward strand.
ACGTTTATTGTACCTATGTACAAGGGCGCTAAACATAAAAGTAATTTGAAACCTTTACCGAAAATTTCCAAACTACCACTTGTTTCAGCGCTCACTGCTCTCATCAGTAATAATAAAACTTAAAAAAATGGGAAAAACGTAAATTAGACGATTTTATCAAACAAATATTTCTGTCATAGTGTCAATTAAATGTAACATAAATTAACTAATTAAGATAAACACGTAATTTTGATGTTCTTGGGAAATTGCGGCCGAGCGAAAGATAAAAGTATTTGAGGATAAATTGAGTTTAAAAATGAATGGTTTTTGGAAAAAAATAGTAGATAATTAAAAAAACAGTCAGTTTGAAAACAAAGTATGCAGGCGTAAACAAACATCCCCACCCCCTCAACAAACATGGCGCCAATCAAACCACATGTTCAAATTTGTTTCGTCAATTAAAATTAGTGAACGCGTTTTAAATTAATTTAAATTTTTGTAATAGTTTATTTTCATTATCGTGCGTTTTGCGGTTTTGAACTTACGATAATTTAAGCGTTAGAATAATAATCGTACCTTGTTTACGTTGAGGTTTTGCTTGTTTTCTACGTCCACGTCCACCACCTGAAGAAGTTGATGACGCCATGGCGACGGAGATGCTGATCTCTCGTTGTCTCCCATCAAGCACAGGACAACAGGTCACAAATTTTTAAGTTTGAACGTGTAAAAATCGCGTCACACAAATATTTTATTAGCACGCTTTTTAAATTTTTTTTTGTTTACCAGTTTCATAGAACGTACGCACGCTGTTCGAAAATCTTCCGTGATACACATACACAACCCCTGCTGGCGTCCGACTCTCAGGAATTACCTCTCTAGCCCGCGGCAATAAACATCATCGCATGCTCGCCATTGGCCGTGGCTCTCTTTCTCTCATTGGTGCACCTTTCAGGTTAACTCCTACACCTGCAGGTATAAAAATCTTCTCGAGATGAAATCGATCTCAGGTGTATGTTCAAGGTCAGTACAACAAAAAATGACGTATGAAACAGCTGTTTTTAACCGACATTTCAGTTACGTGTAGCCGGGACGGTAAAAAGTAAACCAAACTGTCGAAGCCATGGGGTGTGCTTTCAAGTCGAAGCGGGAATCATTTCAAAGTGGGGGGACTACATAATACTCAAATCTGCCGCTTGAGACCACTAACCGTTTGCATCACGTTTAGCTAGGTTTCACGGTGTCGATAAGCGAGATTTCATTCTTTAAAAATTTAAATTTTTTCAAATTCATTTTACACCATTGCATTTTTATTTTACCCCACTTTTTACATCGTTTTAGTGCTTATTGCGTTTTTTAAATTAAATTTAATGTTGTACTAAAATATTTGTATAATAAATAATTTTCATTGTTAAAAATCAAATTACTTAGCAGTAATTTAAAAAAAAAAATATTTTTTACCGGTCAGAAAATTCGTGAGATTTGAACCTAAAATTCTCAAAAAAATTACAGCGTAAAAGTAATAAATTTGACAAAATTTAACTGAGCGCTTTTTTGGCGCTTTTAACTAACGTTACATAGTAGAAATTCAAAAAGCGATTGAAAGATAAATTAGGACTATAACTTTTTGAAAAATATGATAGAAATGATAAAAGAAATGACACGGAAAATTTTTTTAGCGCCTAGTTAAGTTTTGTCAAAGTTACAATACACAGCAAAAGCTACAATCAAAAACTGAATATTGATTAAGTGGGGTGATGGATTTTAAACTCAAAAGCTTGGTGTCTGGAATTTCGCGTGATTCTAAATTTATCTACTTGTACCGTGGTTTGGATTGCACGTTAAATTATAGGGCATGAGCGTCCATAGGATCATTTTCAAGAGAGGGCAAAATCAAAAAAAAAATTATTATAAAAGAATTATTGTAATCATTTAAAACAGTGTTTCTCAACCTTTTGTTCATCGCTCTTTCACCCTTCGTTTCCAATTTTTTTCAACGATCTTTTGTTAATTATAGCCCTTTTCCCAAATTAGCGACCCAAAACATAAAAACAATTCCATGTTTTACTCATTTTGTACCTCTCGACCTTTTCTTCTCCAAATTGTTTCTGAATGAACTTGGAACAATATTTGATTTAATTATTTATAATTTAATTATAAACCTTATAATTACCAAGAATACGTAAATTTATTAATATTTGGCGACTTATTGATATGCTCGCTCCCTCCATTCAATGTATCACGCCCCTCAGATTCAGAATCGCTGATTTAAAACTGGAAGTTTTAAAATTTTTTAAAAACTTACGCTAGTGAAATATTAAATGTCTAAAAAAATTTAATCAGCCAAGAGCTCGGGGGGGGAGGCAGCTACCTCCATTGGACCTCTAACGGACGCCCATGCTGTAGGGTCATCTGTAACTCACTCGCTTATAAAGTTAACAGGGCCACATCCTCAACTCTTTTAGCATTGAATAATAATAAATTAATAACAAAAGAAAACAAAACTAAGAGTAAATCATCGAGTTGCTTTCTGGGACCTAGTCCTAACCTGCACCCAACTATTAACAATCATTCGTCGATGCCATTAAGGCAAATAGAATACAAATATTCACAGGTGATTTATGTTATTAACAAGGGTTGAAACTTTATGCGCTAAAAAAATTCACTTGTAGAAGCTCTGTCAACAACTCCAAATAACGGAGTATAAGTAGTATAGAAATTTTTTAAAGTTTCTAAGGCTCGAGCCTATAACGGTCAGATAAAAATTTAAATCTCGGATAACTCTAATCAACTGATAACTTTGATTTTTAACTTTATCGCTCTGTTAAATATTTATCAAAGCGTTAAATTTATCAAAAAGATAAAGTTAATCAATCGATAACTAATCAAAGGATTTAAAAAATGTAAAATTCTTTTACAGCTTCGAAAAAGTGACAGAAGCTTTTTTCAAAGCTGTAAAAGAATTTTACATTTTTTAAATCCTTTGATTAATTATCGATTGATAAACTTTATCTATTTGATAAATTTAACCGTTTGATAAATATTTAACAGAGCGATAAAGTTAAAAATCAAAGTTATCAGTTGATTAGAGTTATCCGAGATTTAAATTTTTATCTGGCCGTTATAAGCTCGAGCCTTAAAGGGTTAAAATAAAGCCATAGTTTTTACCTTGCGATTATAATAAATCTGTAAATCGCTTTCTTGTAAAAAAGACATTTTGAAATAAGGAAAGCCAAATAAGAACATAATATGTTTAGGTATAAGCTCAATAAGATCGGGGGGGGGGGGTTTCAATTGCCTGTCTGTGGAAAGCTAACCCTTTTTTTATATAAAATTATCAAATAGTAGTTTTCGTCACAAGGACGTAAAACGAGATTTTACACCTGTCGGCGAAGTTTTGGAAGACGAGGCGAGCGTAGCGGAGGCGCACGAACCGCACCAAGTGGTGTAAAATCTCTTTACGTCCGAGTGGTGCAAACTGCTTTTCGTTATGACGGGACTATCTCATTTTTATTTGGCTGTAGTGTATGGAAGCCGTCCCTGCACAAGTATAGTCCATTTGAATATTAGGGGTGCCGATTGGTTAGTTTGGTTTTTTTTTACTCCCTAGGACGTGAAATTTTTTTTTACTTCCTAGGGCGTAAAAGGCACTTTTCCATCCTCAAATGAGGCTGTAAACCTCTCATTTTACGGCCGGAACAACGAAAAATAATATTGACTCCTGGGGAGGAGTCGTGAAGGGGCCGCTTGATTTGAATTTGCAGATGAACGCTACGAAAATTACATTACTGTTTTTAATAAGGAATATATTTTCAATCTTCATTGTTTTATTTTCATATTTGTTCAACTAAATAATAATTTGCAAGTAGAATTTAAATCGTATTTCTAGAACAAGAATTTAGCGCCCCCTAGTGATATAAGTGATGAACCCATACGCTTAAAAGCTCGCAAATTTTCAGCTTTCAGATAGAGAGATGCGGATCCTAATCTTCTAAGTCCATGGTTCACCTTACGAAAAGAAATCTACTGAGCATTAATTTGTCCTTGACGGTCCAACTTAGAATGCGATAACTCTAGATTATTTTGGAGGGTAGACCTGTTGTTTTTTTAAGCTCATTGGAGATATTGAAAATTAAATATTATCTTTTTTTTTGTCCAACGACGAATGACATGAAATACTCCAAAATTCTTGAAGATGAACTACAAAATACTTAATTTTATCTAATGCTTTAGTGCTTTTTTTTTTCTATTTTTTAGTCTAGATTGGCTAAACCTGCTAGACCCTTCTGAAATGTGAAAAAACGGTTGTAGAATAGAGGTTAGGGGCCATTCATAAATTACGTAAGGACAATTTTGAATATTTTTGCCCTCTCCCCCCGCGTAAGGGTACATAAGATTTTTTGGACCTTTCTTCTCCCTTCTTACGTAAGATTTTATCCGGTTTTAGGAAAGGATCAATTGCACTAAAAATTTAAATTAAAAAATAGATCTTGTAGTTGTTTTTCTCAACATTTTTCTCTCAAACTCAAATATCCATCACTTTATATTAGATATCACACATTTCGACTTAATAATAGTTTTCGACACAAGGCCGTAAAACGAGATTTTACGGGCCGAGATTTGAAGACGAGGCGAGCGTAGCGAGCCGAGGTGCACGAATCGCACCGAGTGGTGTAAAATCTCTTTACGGCCGAGTATCGTAAACAACTTTTCGTTGTGACGGGACTATCTCATTTTTATTTGGCTGTAGTGTATGGAAGCCGTCTCTGCACAAGTATAGTCCATTTGAATATTAGGGGTGCTGATTGGTTAGTTTGGTTTTTTTTACTCCCTAGGACCTGAAAATCTTTTTTACCCCCTAGGGCGTAAAAAGGCACTTTTCCATCTTCAAATGAGGTCGTAAACCACTCATTTTAGGGCCGGAATAACAAAAACATATTTTTGCATACCGCTGGTTAGATCCCCCGGTCTAACTATTGTTTTTTTTTAAAAGTACTCTCCAGATTGGAGAAACATTTACCAAAAACATAAACTACGTAATACTTTGGTAATACTTAATGTTATATAATTTTTGAAGATTTTTTTTATTTTTAGGGTTACTAAACTTTCTAACTTATTTTGCAGGGCCTATATATTTTATGATTGTTGAACATAAACGCGAAAATGCCTGGCGGCTTGCGCCTTTTATGTTTTGACGCCGCAGGCGATCGCCTGTTGTGGCTACTGGTAAATCCGGCCCTGTTATTTTGTGCTTTAAATCTATACGCTCGTGGTCTGCGCCATTCTAACCTCGATTTTTTTCGATCTGATTGTAAATCTTGTTTTTACGATTCTGTGCTGTCCTCAGTCCCACATTCCGAATATTGAATTCAAAAGAATCTAATTCGTTTTTGATTCATTTGTATCTGTTTACGCAAAAATCATTTTTGTTTTTACCCAAATTTTTCAAAACATTTCTGTATATTGGGTGTCAGGGGGGGGGGGGAGCACCCCGAGATATAGTGGCCCTCTGTCGATGTCGTTTCGAATTTTGAATTCAAAATAGTTTAAATCATTTGTGCCTTGGTTTGTACCTGTTTGTGCAAATAGAGTTTTTTGTTTGTCCACAATAGTTTTAAAGATATTTTTAAACACTTTGCTGTGGACCCCCTGAAAAACCCCCAAAAATATTAAGTGCTTAAGACTAGAAAAATTTATTTTGAATTAGTTAAAAATGCTGTATTAGCGTTGGTTTCATTCGAAAAAATTCGATTTTTGCCTTAATTTTAGACGTTGATTACAGCCCATATAACATATAACTTTAATGAAGCCGTAAAGTTTTATGTGCAAAATTATAATTTAGATTAAAAAAAAACTCACTAAATTCATCTTATGCTTCGATGTGCGTCGCACTTTTCTCGGTGTATTTATTTAATCAAAGTCCAGCTTGCAAAGATTTGGGCAAGCTGAAATGCTTCTCAAAAATTTACTAAAAATCTGTGTATACTTTTCTTTCAATTGGAGATTCCACTCCCCCCCCCCCCGCCAACGGTATTTTGTAATTACAACTTGCTAAATTGTACTTTTACGAATAACAAAAGTTTTTATAATCTTTCATCCTTATAATGGTCTCAATCATTTTGATGTCGGTTTTGTTTCGACTCAACCCAAAATCCAAAAAAATTGAAAACTTTCGGCTCAGTTCTGGTCTGTGAGCTATGCGTTGTGGCTGATGCGGCGTCGCAGGAGACTTTATAAAATAATTATTAGTTTTTCTTTGTGACATTATAATATTTATAATCGTAGTTGGAGATCAAAAGGTTTTATCGTCCTAAATGGTTTTGTTAAGTTTTACGAAATACTTAGTCTCAAATTGTAGAAAGACACACAATGCACCCTGCGGGTTCGTACGTGGTAAATGCTATAGGTGTTTACTTTGTAATGACACAGTCTGCTGTTACGCTCAGTTGAATGATGCAAATTTCAGATTACTTAGCAGAAGTTGTGGCTATGTGTTTTATTGTATTAGAATATACCATCCCGCCTGCGGTATTGTATCTAATACTTAGGTACTATGATATGGATATTTATACTCTGCTTTTTTATTTATATTAAACACACAGTTTGTTTGATTTGAGGCAGAAATTTATAGCAAAGAGCGCCGTAGGCGATTATCTAATAAATAGGGAGTACTCTTTTCTCTGGCCTTCATGTCCATATATGGATATGGCTATGCAAGTACGATTATTTGGTTGCATAACCTAAAACGATGTTTGCACCAAACACCCAAGTGCCAATTTATTTAGATTGTACTATATTAAGCTATTTTATCCTTTGATCAACATTATCTTGTTTTTATTAATCACACATAGTATTAATATTTTCTGAAACCGTCTCTAGAAAAGTTTAGTTTTTGGCGCCAAATGGACGCATGTGCTGATTTGGGACATGGGTGGTAGCACAATAATTATGGTAGATCTTGGCGCACGCCGAGTAGCCGGATAGCCAGATTTCTTGCGAAGTTTTTGATACAATGTTTTGAAAATCTGGTAACTTTGCTCATAGTGCTTGTATTAGTTATTAATTACTGTTGTTTGTGTCTTTCTAAAAAGTTGTTGATAATGTAAAATTAATTTACAAATGCGTGTGATTGTGATTTTTACTTCAGTACCTATGCTCGACGATGTAGCAGTTAATAGCACGTGCACAGAGATAACCGACTGACTGTTTAGCAAAAATTTGTTTTGTGTTCGAAATTGTCTTGAAAGTGTTTAACAAATAAACTTTATACAAATACGACTGTAAATTAGTGAAATCAATAATTCAAAAAGTTACTATACCTACCATTGATAGTAGGTACATAATACAATTATTGTTATTTAGTGAAGTTAAATAAAGCAGTGTTCAGACTATCGAACAATGGATACCAACGCAGATTTAGAATTATTAGAACAAACTTCGAAGATGTTGCCAGATGATTTTGATTTTTTACATAAGCTAGGGGAAGGTACCTATGGAAGAGTGTTCCAAGTGAGAAAGAAACACGGGGTGGATAAGAATAAATTATACGCAATAAAAGTTATATACAAACACATCGTTGTTCGATCAGATAGAAGAATTTCAGCGGCTATGAGCGAAAGAAATATTTTAAAAGCAATCAAGCACCCATTTCTAGTTGATTTAAAATATGCTTTCCAAACTGCAACAAAACTTTACTTGGTGATGGGCTTGGTAAACGGCGGAGATTTGTTCTCTCTTTTAACCAAGGAAATTATGTTATCAGAAGCTGCAGCGTTGTTCTACACGGAGGAAATTTTGCTGGCCTTGCAATATTTGCATTCAATTAATATTTTGTACAGGGATTTGAAACCCGAAAATACACTATTAGACCGAAACGGCCACGTAAAATTGACAGATTTCGGTTTATCCCAAGAAAATGTTGTTCATGGTAGCCCAATTTATTCCATATGCGGTACACTGCATTATTCGGCCCCTGAAGTTATTAGTAAATCCGGTCACGGTAAGGAAGCTGACTGGTGGTCTTTGGGGGTTTTACTCTATGAGATGATAGTTGGAGAACAACCTTTTGACGATAGGGATAACAAAATTTTAAAGCAAAAGATTATGAGAGGAAAATATGAACCGCATTCCTCCATCATGACTAAGGACGTGCAAGATTTGATAAAAAAGTTATTAAAAATAGAAGTTAGTAAAAGGTTAGGTGCGAATGGCGTAGAAGAAATAAAACGGCACAGGTTTTTCAAAAACACTTCTTGGGAAAACGTTATACAGTGTTCAAGAAAAGCTCCATTTGTGCCTAGACTTAAAAATGATGAGGACGTTTCTATGTTTAGCAGAAGGTACACCGAGCAACCTCTTCAACGATCTGCAGAAATACATACAATCAGCCTGATCGAAAACGAATATTTTAAAGATTTTGACTACACTAGTCCATCCATCGCAGATGAAAGTAACAATAACAATTGAAAATGTAAGATCAAATAGTAATTTTATTATTAACAAAATAACCAATAAATTTAAAATATTATTTTCTCATTTGGAACGTGTTTTATACTTGTAATTTTGTAAATAATATCAATTTAATATTTGTGACTTTTTTGTTGGCAAGTTTTACTTTTTGAGGAACAAAATTTACAAGCACGTTATAAAATTTTCTTTTTGTTGCTACGATATTTTCTGTTTCACTGCCTTTGTTGATGAAAACGCTTGGTGTAATTCAAAAAATGATAGTAGAATTGATGTCATGAAACTAAATATAATAGTGGTTCACTGCGAAAAATACTATTTCTTCCTTGCCCAAGAATGGATGACTTTTTTTATCTTTCAGACGGTTTTTTTTTGCAGGGGGGGGGGGTATTTAATAATCCCCAGCAGAAGAATCTGTTGTGAGCAATGTTTGCCAGATTTTAGAAACCTGTGGCGCCAACTTTTAAGTGAAAAAGCACCTGAAACCGTAAACAATTTCTCACCTGACGCCAAAATTTAAAAACAATTTCTAGAATCCAAAATAAAATTGAAATTTATTAATAACTTCAGCAATTTTTTTTATTTTTTGGGATTTATACATTTTTGAATTAAATCGGGGAAACATATCCTTCCTTGGTTCAAAATATTATTGCATTCAAGAAGATACGTAACTAAACATTGCTCATAGCGGGATGGGGAGTTATGGAGAACACGATAGTAATAATGAACGTATTTCTTTCTTTTATAATAATTATAATTCTTTGGAATTACTTAAGGGTAGTTCACACTACATGATTTATCATATGACTTGTCACATGACTTCTCATATCGTCCCCTTAGTACTACAACTAGGTAACTTGATTTTGCTCTTACTGAGAAAATTGAAAAAATTGAATGGATCTAGGACTTATTTACATTTTGCAAGTGGATAAATATGTTCTATTATGTTTCTAAATATAAATTATCCACTTGCAAAATGTAGATAAGTCCCAGATCCTTTCAATTTTTTCAATTTTCTCAATAATAGTAAAATCAAGTTACCTAGTTATAGTACTAAGGGGACGATATGAGGGATTTTTTTACGTTCACACTATATGATTTTTGATATTAGATATAGAAGTTATGGCTTTTATGATTGGCTGTTGTGATGGTATGATTTTAGCCATGACTTTTCTTATGACTAAGTCATATGATAAATCATGTAGTGTGAACTACCCTTTATGCTATTGGGGGGGGGGGTGAATTGGTCCAAACCAATGTTTACACAATTAATGACGTCATCACTTTGTCAGTCTATAACCTTTGGCCAATTGTGCAAACTATCTTTTGATAATATATTTTCACAAAAAATTTTCCTTTACTGAATATTTAGTAATTGTCTAGATTGAGTTTCTCTAGGGAGCAAGGAAGCTGACGTTAGCGTTCTCTAGAGACGTCCTCCTCCCTAGAGTTAAAAATTTCAGATAAAAGTTTTTTTTAACGCTAGATGCGCTAATATCAAGCTTTCCCGCTCTCTTATTGGAGAAATCGCGAGAAAGCTCGACGGTAGCGCTTTTAGCGTTAAAAAAGGTAACTTTTATCATACATTTTTTTTATGGAGGAAGGGAGCTTTGTCACTCTCTATGTCACTCAATTTTTCTTGAGGTGTAAAATCCAATGTCAATTTACTAAAATTAGATCTTAATGTCGATTATTTATCGCAATAAACCTCAACTTCATTTTGTAGAAATTGCCCAAATGGCGGTTTGCGGTTTCCGAAAAAATTTAAGCGCAAATTATCTACAAAAGTTGCCCAATTTGCGGTAAATCGTTCAATCTGACAACACTGGTTGTGAGGTTTTTACACTATACATTGCTGTACAGATACAGAGGCCGTTGATGGCTGATGCGGAGCACTACGACTATAGACAAGGGAATGGTCAACATTTATACGTGTTGTTCATAATTACAAAATCATCAGGTGAAAATGATAACATATCATAGGTGGGGGCGTAAAGCTGTCCAGATGTTATGTTCAAAAAGTACATAAACGTCTTTAAAGTAGTACTAAAGTATTGTCGGATTGATCTCGCTCTCGAGAATTTGGTCAGCGATAAAGTGGGAAGAGATGATAACATATTTACACATATACATTTCACTAGAATCGAATGAATCGGCGCCATGCTAGGCGTGTTCATGGTTTTTGCTCCTGCTGTTTGACTGTCGTTTCATGATGTAATTTTGTCGTGAGGGGGGGGGGGGCTTGACGTCGAAAGTCATGTTTGCTTGATGGTGTTGATTTCTTCTGGGTAAGAGGAATTCAGGGCAGCTCTGGTAGTTAGCGCTGGAGTTTGCACATGTGAAATAGTTGTGTTGTCGGTGGTATAGCGTAATTTTTTTTGTAAGGCAGTGACGTTATGATGCGCAGACACGAGAATTTGTGCGGTCCAGTCCATGTTTGTAAAAACGGGAAGTATTTACACGTTCACACAGTACTGGCACGTTCTCACTAATTTCTACTGCATTTATGGTCACACCCCTGCCTTCCAAAAAAAATTTCACTTTAGGTACCTTGGGATCTACACCATTGCGTAATTGGGGTATTAATATTAAATTTTTAGCTTGGTTCAATTGTGACGTCGATGTTGAGAATTCTCTTTTTGTTAAAAATGATCTTGGCTGCAGCAAAGTGATGTGACGGTAAAGCTTTTGGCGAAACGAAGAGTTAATTTCTGATGGAATCGGGTTATGTTGTCCATGGAAGGCCTTTTTAACAGCGGTGGGTGGCTTTGAATGTGTTTTTATTTTTCCTGGGTTAGCAGTCCTGGTTAGTGTAGTCAACTGCAAGACGTTTCGGGATGGGACTTTGGGTAAGGGAACGTTTGATGAAGGGTTTATATCGGATAGATTAGTTCACCATTTTTTATGGTCGCCAGAACAACGATCTTGTTTGCAGTTATAATTGAGTCAGAAAAAGGGGAGAATTTCCTTTTTGTAAGTTGGGTGTTTTTCTTCATTGCCGGAGTCGGGTAGAGCTGGTGGCGTCGTAATGGCATCATTACTTATTTCGTTTATTCAGTACTCCAGTAGTAAAATAAGGAAATAAATCATTTCGGTTTTTGGATTCAAGGGTTCTGACGATATCCATGTTTTGATCGCACGAGGAGTCGGCACCGGCCACCGGCGTTTGAACTAGATCCAGTTTTGAATGAAGTGAAAGGTAGAGGTGTCATAAGCACGCGTTTAGGTTCTAATTTTTTTTAAATATTTTTTAGGGTATATTATTTTGTTCAAATCTTTGCGGCCGCGGTGTACGATTTCATCAATTTAGCGGGCGACGGTTTATTCATTGGATCACTGAGATCCACAGGAAATGGATTTGATGGTGTTTGGTCCATTTTGCACACGTCTGACTAAATCTGGCTCAAATTATGTACAAATTTTGCCAATTATTGCAATAAATTATTGCAACCCCGCTTCTCGTAAAAAATAAAAATTAATATAATCAAATCGTAGTTTCACTGCTATGTAATGTCATATAATTGAAATTTTTTTAACTTTTTGTTAAGGGCATTTTTTTTTTAATTTATTTTTTTAAACATAAAAAATAATCATGAGTAGCGAACTTCACTTAGACTCTTCCTTGAGTATCATGGAGGAAACGAGGTTTCGGAAAAAATTTAGTGCTGTGATAAAAAAGTTGGCAAAAGAATCGCACTTTACGTATACAGAAGTGGAATCTCTCTGTCTTATGTACTACAAATTGCAGGCTCTAAATAAAGGTCGTAAGTATCTTGAGTTTGGACACCGATACATTCGGCTCTACTTTTTGGATTTTAGGAGATGCGAAATGTATAACAAAAACCCAGTTGGTGGATATCTTCCATAACAGCTTGGATATGACCGAATATCAAATGATTGACTCGGTGGTTTATGCTGCGTTAGGAAAAGGAAGTAAACAATCCATAGGTATGGAACAGTGGGTAAACTATTTATCGTTATTATTGAAGGGCACTATCGACGAAAGAATAAAGCATTGCTTTTCGGCAAGTTTTGACCGGTAACCATTTTATCAATTTGTTAAAATTTACTTTGCAGATATACGATATCATGGGTAGTGGTAAATTATCTCGTGATGCAATGATAGGTTGGCTGTCCCATACGATAATCAGTGAAGAGGGCACAGACAATGACGACGTCATAAAGGTTAAAAGTTTGAAAATTTTTTTAGTACATTATTCAATTTATGATTTTATTTTAGGACCTGGTGGAAATTTTAACGAAAAAGTTAGATTTAGACAGGGATGGTAAAATATCTTTCGAGGATTTTCAAAATGCTGTTTTGAAAACTCCGCTACTTTTACAATGTTTAGGTCCATGTATACCTAGTCGTTTAGCTATTCGTACTTTTCTAAACACATTTACTGTTAATGCTGGTAAATTTTGAAAATATAATAAAAAATATGAAATAGTACTAAACTTTTTATTTATTTTGTTGATGAAAAATTTGTTCCTCCACTGCCTGGCTTTCTTCATGGATTAAAATGAATTTATATAAGAAGGGGTGGTCATTTCTAAGCTACGAAAAGTCCAAAGTAAGAGCTCATCAGTCATAGGGGAAGGAGCCACTTTTGAGTCACGTTGGCTATATGAACAAATGAGAAACGTCTTTTGACATCGCTCTCAGTGCGACTTTATTGTATGCAGAATTTTACATTTTAAGCGAACTATATTATATATTTTTAATTTTACTCTCTACAATGCCCAAAAAGCCTCCACCTAAGCCAAAACCGGAACCAAAGAAAATCAAGTAAGATTTTGAAATACAAAAATTTTTTTACCATCACATTATTTCTAGTAAAAATGTGATAGTTTCGTGTGGCCAGCACTTGGATCACTCCATGAGTTCCATGGATGAGATAAGATTTAAGAAAAAACATTTTGATCTCACCAAACGATTATCGCAGGAATTACATTTTACATTTACAGAATTAGAATGTATTTTTCTTATTTACGAAAAATTTCGCCTAGCCAACGGAAAACACAGTGGTGGTATGTCGTTGGAACAATTTGATGATTTTCTTCATAACGGATTGGACATGACAGATGTCGATGTTGCTAAGTATGCGTCATCGTATTTGCACGTGGTTTATGACCGTAAGATTTCGAGAAATGTATTTCAAATGGAATCGTGGGCACGAGCTCTGTCGTTGCTCGTGAAAGGAACATTTGATGAAAAAATTCGACATTGTTTTAGGGTTAGAAAAATTAGTTTTGCTTTTTTCAAACTAACGTTGCTTTTTTATAGGTCTACGATATCATGAATATTGGAATAATATCGAAAGAGTCCATGCAGATGTTAATGGAAAAAAACCTTGTAGGCGAAGAAAATCCAGAAGAAGCCACTAGGGTAATAATAACTTTTTTAAAGAAAGATTGTTTTAAAATTTTTGTTTTAGGATTTACTAGAAATTTTGGTTAAGAAACTGGATGTCGATCGCGATGGAAAAGTAAATTTCAGCGATTTTGAAGAGTGTGTTAAGCAAGAACCTCTACTGCTTGAAACTTTTGGAGATTGTTTGCCAAGTCGTTATGCTGCTCAAAGTTTTTTAACATCTTTTACAAAGGATACTGGACGTCTATAATAAGGGCGTTCCAAATGGCTTCGAATTTTACTTTTACAATATATCATATTTACAATTTATTATACCTATATTATACAAAATATTTTTAAGCAAATAAAGAAAATTTATATATTATAATAACGCACTTGTACTTTTGATACCTTTTCACCATATCACAACTGTTTTGGGGATGGAACCTAGAGATTTCTTACCGCAATCGTTAGCCTTCCATCTCCACCTACCACAAAAAAGTAACGTGATGCAGATTTTTATATTGAGGTAATTGGATGTCTTGTCTTACACAACTCCCGACGAACTATCATAATTTTTTGAGCTAATTGGTGGGAGTCAATTTGTATTCTCTTGCACCAAAATGAATCTGAAAAGTGTAATTTTACAATCATTCCCGGATAAAACCGAAACCGGTCATTCGTTAAGGTAGAGTAGAATTTAATTTTTGGCCGCTACCACCAATTTAATTTTGAATCTAAAGTTAATTTTTTTTAACGTTTTTGTAAGTTTTTCAAGTGAGCGGAAGTTTAAATATTTTATGCTGCGATGGCTGTGAATAAAAAATAATGGAATTATTATCAATTTATTGACATTTTTTACGATATTTTACATTGTCTTCTATATAAGTTTTACTTTAATTTTATATTTATTTATATTTTTTATATCCGGCTTTATTTAAAATAATTGGAAGATTTATTTTTACAAATGGCACCAAAAAGACCGGCAAAAGCTGAACCTCCAGCACCACCGTCAAAAAAGTTGGGGTAAGTGATTTATCACATCACGAAGTGTGAGAATTGAACTTCCCAATAAGCAAATGCAAAACTATGTGCTCTTCTTGTTTTTCTTTATTTTAGAAAAAACGTAATAGTGTCGTGCGGTCAGCATTTGGACCATTCCATGACTACCATGGAAGAAACGAGATTTAAGAAAAAACATTTTAACTTAATTAAAAGGTTATCTGAAGAATTGCACTTTACGTTCAACGAATTGGAATGCATTTTAATAATTTATGAGAAGTTTCGACTATTAAATGGTAAATATAGTCCTGGCATGACAGTCGCGCAATTTTTTGATTTCATTCATAATTCATTGGACATGACTGATATCGATATTACCAAATATGCTGTATCTCATCTGCACGTATCAACTGCTAATTCGTCTAGAAGAGTATTTCAAATGGAAGCATGGGCACGGGCTCTGTCGTTGTTATTAAGAGGAACCTTCCAGGAAAAAATTAATTACGTTTTTCAAGTTTACGATAATATGCACGTTGGAATGATATCGAAGGACACCATGCAACGCTTGATGGAGAAAGTTGTTGTTGGTGAAGATAACCCCGAAGAAGCCGTCAAGGTTATTACGGAATTTTTGTAAATAAAACTTGCTACAGTTTCTATTGTAGGATTTGTTAGAAATTGTAAACAAAAAGATGGATATAGATAGGGATGGAAAAATAACTATAGGTGATTTTCAACAATGCGTTGAGCAGCAGCCCTTACTTCTGGAAGCATTTGGAGAATGCTTACCAAGTCGTTATGCTGTTCAGGGTTTCTTAGCAACATTTACACAAAATACTGGACGTACATAAAGAAAATAAACAAGACGGCTTTGATTAATGTAATTAGTTACCAAGTATATTATGTCAGACTGTGAATGATATACTGAAACAATATCAATTTATTTATAATTATATTTATACGATATACTAGTAAATATTGTCTTATTTAATATTAAAAAACAAATAAGGTAAGGATAAAATGCAAAGAAAGGCAAGCAATGTTGATGAAGAAGCAACGCAAGAAACGGAAAGAAAGGAAAGTAAAGTAAGTAAAAAATCGATAGAAAATATTATGGAAAGAAAAGAAAGTCTTGGAAATAAAAGTGCAAGAATTTCTATGAGTAGAAGGAAAACGCTTGCTTTTACAGCACAGCAAAAGAAACCCGTTAAAAGGTGAGAAATATAAAAAAAATTGAATATAATATTAGGTGACGGCTGAACGCTTAGAACGTTCCATCGAACACATGGAACACGGGTAGTTTATCCACTAAAGAAACCATTGGTAATTTACACATCTTTGTAGAAAATCTGCTGCTGTGTCATGCGGGGTGCATTTAGATTCTTCAATAGGCGTTTCGGCAGAATCGAGATTTAAAAGAAAACACTCTAAATTAATTAAGGAATTATACCAAGACTTATCATTAACTTACAATGAAATTGAATCGTTGTTACTCATTTATAACAAACTTCAACTGCAAGGACCTCACCGTGCAAACAAGGGAATGACTACAAAGCAGATTGCGGATATTTTACATTATACTTTTAATATGACCGATGACAAAGTCAATCAATATGTTGCTATGATTTTGCACCTACCAGGTTCGTTCTGTTTTTCCATGGATTCTTGGGTAAGAGCTATGGCACTGTTTGTCAAGGGAACCTTTGAAGAAAAAATGAAGCATTGTTACGGCGTGGGTATAACTTTTACTTTAGCTAATAATATTTTTAATGTTTAAAATTGCGAGTAGGTTTATGATTGGATGAAGAAGAATAGTCTAAAAAAAGATCATTTGCTGCATCTTATGGAAAATAGTTTTATTGGTGAGGATGCTGCCGAAGAAATAACATATGTAAGTTTAGATAATTTAGGAATAACAGTTTAGAGTAAGGCTAGGGGTGGCCTAAAATAATTCCACTAGGGCAAAAATGGTTATATGGAGTCAACACATAGGTCTTTACCTACCCATCCTTCTCACGGTTGAGCTTAGGTTAGTGTTAGAAAACGTTATTTTTTGTAAGGCGGAAGTGTATATTACTATATTAGAAATCAATAATTATAACAGCAACAATTTAATTTAATTTATAATTAATTATTTTTTTGGAATTTTAGACATTTTTTTTAAATTTTAAAACGAAAAATTAATTTATATAATGGAAGAATTTTTGAAAATTATCTTATTTAATTTATTTATTAGATATTTTGTTGATACAGAAATATTTAGATGTTTTAATTTTAAAAATTCATTTAAAATCTTTAGATAATTTAACTTGAAAATAAGGAAAACACAAAATTACAGATATTACAAATATTCATTCTAATTATATATTAAAGATGGCTTCCCCCATTCAAAATAAATAGGAACTCTAGCGTAATTTCGCAGAAATATTCGACCTTGTCTAGACTACTACAAATACTATTAATTTCATTAAAGAAATCTGTAGTGTTGAATAATATACAATCATGGCCGACTACAAGCCCCGCCCCTTTGTTATGAATGTGTTTTCGTTTGACGTTTAACATAACCTTACAATTTATTATTATTTTCTATTACAAAATTAATTTCAGGATCTAGTTGAAATGGTACTAAAAAAAATGGACGTTGATGATTCTGGAGTTATTTCATATGAAAATTATAGAGCTGCAGTTATAGACGAACCACTATTGATGGAATCGTTTGGGCAGTGTTTGCCCGATAGGTTATCGGCTCAAGCATTTTTAACTACATTTTCACCCAACCGAGAAAGATTTTAACTGTAAGTTAAATTATATTTTAAGAAACTATTGTATTGTGAATTTTACAAAAACTTTAAAAATAAAAAATCTAAAAATCTGGACGGATTAATTTAATTTTTGGTAAAAAAGTACAAAATGTTTATGATTTTTCCGCTTCATCCGCAAGATCGCATTTCAAGAAAGCCAAATCTTCGGGTTCTATTAATCCCGGTGGAAAGAATCCCATCAAATTCCTTGCATGTTGCTCTATCATCCTGACACGCTCTTCTCGTATTATGTGTTGCCTGAAAAATAAATTTGAGAATAAACTAAGACAATTTAATATTTTTTCGTACTTTTTCTCTTCCTCCTTCTTTTGCTCCTCCAAAAGTCGCTTTTGAAGGCAAATGTCTTCCACTTTCTTTTGCCTTCGCTCCACTATCATTTCTTCCACTTTCTTCTTCACTTCTAGCATTTTTCGCCGCTTTTTCTCAATAGACAATTGCTCTACACGTTCATCTTCAGCAATTTTAGCAATCAACTAGAAAAAACACGTAACAATTCAATTTAAATTTTGTTCACAAATATTAAAATGTACCTGATCCCTGTATTCCGCATCGATTTCCATTTGTTTCCTCTTTTCTTCTCTGTGCTCTTCCATTTGTCGTGACAAAGAGTGTAACGTATCAATTTTTTGACGTTCCAGTTTGTCTACATCTTTTCTATGCCTAATTTCCAGCTCTTCCTTCATCTCCTCGTCCTTCAATTGAATCAACATTTCTTCACGTTCCTTACGTTGACGCTATATTATAAAAATCAAAGTTAGCTTTTGTCATTTATTTTTAATTAAATTTTTTTGTCGACGCAAATTTTTGTGTTAGTTAAAATGTCTTTGGATTTATATATAGATTCGACTTTAAACGGTTTAGAAGAAATAAGATTCAGGAAAAGCAACCGAGATTTGATAAGAAAGTTAGCAACCGAAACGCACTTCACCCGAGCGGAAGTGGAAATTCTTTTAATAATTTACTACAAATTTCAAAGAAAAGGACGTAAACGTGTGGTGACCAAAAGAGATCTTAGCGAACTTCTTTGCTATGGTTTTGATATGACGGACCCCGAGTTAACTGACAGGATGGTAATGTCTCGGTTTAGAGGCCCTAGCTTTCTTGTTTCCATGACGGATTGGGTCAAAATATTTGATACACTTCTTAAAGGGACCGATGAAGAAAAAATGGTGCACTGTTTTCAGGTAAGTAGCACGATTTGGTAGAAAACATTCGGTTAATAGATAGGTTAGGTTTATGACCAAATGAATATGGGAAAACTTGATCGTAACACAATTTTGGGGTTGCTTGATAATGCTATTATATCTGACGATGAAGCAGAAGATTTACTTAAAGTGAGGAGAACATCAAAAGGTAAAGTGGACGGTAAATTACATTTTCAGTTATATTTTAGGATTTGAGCGACCACCTTTTAAAAAAAATGGATTACGACAGATGTGGGAAAATTTCACTTCAGGATTATCAAACAGTTTGTAAAGAATCACCTCTGATGATAGAATTTTTAGGGCAATGTTTACCTTCACGTTTAGCGGTTGCTACATTTTTAAACACGGTTAAGAAAAAAGTCAAGCAGAACATATAATTTTTGTAATCATTAATAAATTTGTAAAAAGTTTTGTCATTTCTTATTCACCACAATAATGTCAAATTCTGAACTGAATTTCTGACATTAGCTACTTGCAAATTTACTTAGAAATTTAGGGGATAGGAAGCTAACATTTTCAATTTCAAGATGGGTTTTCTCAAATTAAAACTTATTTTCTGTAAAAAATATGGGGCATTCCACACCAAATCGACCACTTTTGAACCCGACCCCTTTTGATTTTCCTGAAATTTTTACATATTATACTATCTCATCAACAACAGTTTTGTGAATTTTTTCAAAATTTTTTACTCAACCCAAGAAAAGTTACGAATTTTTAGAAAAACTGCTGTTTTTTTTCAAACGATCGTAACTATTTCAAAAATTGACTAATCGGAACGTTTTTTTTTTGGTTTTGTTTGTCTTTAAACATACTTTCCAGGAAAAAATACAAAAAAAATATTCAAACTTAGATTCTACAAATTTTTTTATTTTTTCGGAAAAAATCATTGATTTTTCAAATTTGTCCACTTTTGATTTTTGATTTTTTTATTTCAAAAGAAACTCTTATTTATTTCTCGTATAACAACGCAAACCCCATAATGGGCCCACATTTCTTTCTATTTTTTTTGTTTAATTAAAAAATATTTTGTTTTATTTTTACGCAAATAATATTTTTTAATCAAACAAAATAAATAGAAAAAAATGTCGGCTCATTATGGGGTTTGCGTTGTTATACGCGGAATAAATCAGATTTTGTTTTTAAATAAAAAAATCAAGAATCAAAAGTGTTGAAATTTGAAAAATCAATGATTTTCTCCGAAAAAATGAAAAATTTTGTAGAATACAAGTTTGAATATTTTTTTTGTATTTTTTCCTGAAAAGTACGTTTAAAGACAAACAAAAACAAAAAAAAAACGTTCCAATTAGTCAATTTTTGACATAGTTACGATCGTTTGAAGAAAAACAACATCAGTTTTTCTAAAAATTCGTAACTCTTTTTGGGTTGAATAAAAAATTTTGAAAAAATTCACAGAACTGTTTTAGAGTGAGATAGTATAATATGTAAAAATTTCAGGAAAATCAAAAGGGGTCGGGTTCAAAAGTGGTCGATTTGGTGTGGAGTGCCCCATATACAAAATCACACTTACCCTTTCTTCAAATATTTTTCTAGCAATATCCTCGCATATTTTGGCTTTAGCATCATCCAGTTTCTTTTTCTGTTCAGCCCTAAAATAAAAAAATAGTAGCCACAGTTACAACAAATCGAAAAATTCTTACTTAGCTTTAGCATCACTGGCTTTTGACATCAGATAGTCTTGAATTTGCTTATATTCAATATCCAATTCCCTCTTCTTCTTCTCTTTCCACACACTTTGTGCAGTTTTAAATGCAACTATCTCTTCCTGTGTTTTCATCATTTTGCACATCTTCTCTTCAATTGCCCTAACATCCTCATCATGCATTCTCTGTATGACATCATCCATCATCTTCTTTTCTCTCAAAAATTCTTCGTACTCGAACCTTCTATTTTCATCTGCAGCTATCATTTGGTCCTGAAGTTCTCGTCTGTATTTGGCTTTTTGCAAAATATCCTTTTGGATAGTTTGATGCCTGTATTCTTCATTACTCATTTGAGCTGACCTCAAAAGTTTGTATGCTTGGTTCTCATGCAACTAAAAAAAGATTACGGTTAAGTAAGTGGACATTTCATTCACCTGTATTTATTACCTTATCTCTTAATTTCATAGATTGTTTTTCAGCAATTTGAGCCTTCAACTCTTTATTAACATAAGCAGCTCTTAACTTCGCTTCCAGTGCTCTCAGTTCGGGACTATTCTGACGTAATAATTGCCTTTGGAAAACAGTGACTTGTATTTAATTAATTAACAAATTAGCTTACCAAAAATTACCTGTATTTCTTATCATTGATTTCATTTCTTTTTAGTTCTTCCATTTCAATAGCCAGAAGTTGCTCCTTTTCCACTTCTTCCTGTCTTCGTAAGTCGGGTTCATTTTTGGTAGTAACGCTCTTATCGTAAGATTCGTCTATACGAAGCTGATTTAAACATCTCGAGAGGTTTCGATATGTACTCTTTTTTTGAATGTGCGCTCTTATAAGTTCAAGTCCATCTTTGTGTTGTTGTGCAGCCATTTGTTCCAACACCTCAGCTGCTGCATCCTGTTTGATCGTCTGACATAAAAAACAATGTTTGATTAAATTGTTATTATTGGTGACCTAACTTATTTAATTACCATATTGAAGATTAGTTTGTATTAACGTAAAATTAAAGTTTATATTATTAATACTGACAGTACACTATTGAACATTATTTGGTAACTAGGTAACCTAGGTAACCTTAAATTTGGTTAGAAACAAAACAAAAGCTTTGTGGTGGCGCCGTCTATCCTAAATTCATCGTGTTAAAATTGACGTTTCCTCTAATAAAGTTATCAAAATTTTTGTAATAGTTTGAAAAGTGTCCCAAAGAAGCAAAAAAGAGTCAATATTTGATATTTTTTAACTTAAGAGGGGCATTTTTTTCAGGGCCCTTTTAAATTAATCAACAGATGGCGTCTACTTAAATATTTTTATAAAATAAGAGAAATTTGCTATATTTAAAATATAGCAAATTCGTTGAGATAATACTATTCTATAAACAATATTCTTGATTTTAAGCTATTTTGAGTTCGTAATATTTATTTATAAAAACACAATTCGTAATTAAAGTTTAATTATCTTTTTTTGTAAGTGAGTGTGTTTTGACATACTCAATACGAACTTAAAATAGCTTAAGATCAAGAATATTGTTTATAGAATAGTATTATCTCAACGAATTTGCTATATTTTAAATATAGAAAATTCCTCTTATTTTATAAAAATATTTAAGTAGGCGCCATCTGTTGTTTAAATTAAAAAGACCCTAAAAAATGCCCCTCTTAATAACTTATTAAAAATTCCTGCAAAATTTAATTTAATTTGGTGTCTCCAGGTTATGATTACCTAAAAACGGAACTGTCTCGTTCTAAATTGAACGTATGGTCTACCTTATTAGATATCTATACTAGATTTTACGTGTCTTTTACAGCCTCATACCAGTAGCTTCGTCTATAATTGGAGGGTATTCCATACCCCCCAAACTCCCCGGTCCCAGAAACTAACATAATATATTTTGTTGAATTTAATTAATTACATTTAACTGTTCTAATAGACGAATCACAATTTACAATATTTGTGATTCATTCTATCAGCAACGGGGGAATCCGAAATAATGGAATACCACCCCAGTACTATAGTACTCCTATAGGAGGTGAAATCAAAACAAAATAACTTCTGTTTGTTTTTGTTTCATTGGCGGTAAATATTAAATTTTTGTGAGGTCAGTCGAAATAGCATCAAAACAGGGGTGTACCTTGCAAACGGTGGTGTACAAAATTTTATTTTAATTTATTTTTATTTAACTTGTATATATAGGTGCCAACATGTAAAAAACAAAAATGTTAACACGGGAGACCTCGGGAGAACTTTTAGTCTCTAAAAAATCTTCAAAGTTTATAACTTTTTTGCTTGTAACTCCTAAACAATTCATCTTATACCTTCGACAGACTGCCACTAACGATCATCTAAATAAATTATCATTTAAAATAAATGATCATTACAAAATATAGGTGACAGACTGCGAATGTTTAAATTATTATGGGTTTAAAACAGTGCTGCACAACCCGCGGTCCGCATGTGAATTGAGTGAACAGTTAAATTAAGTGAACTGGTACTTTGTAATTCTTTTTATAATACTTCTTTTTTAAATTTTGTATGATTTTTATACTTTAGTCTTATGAAAACAAAAGTAAAGAAATAAAAGTAGTTTAAAATGAAATTTGAATTTCATAAAAACGTGTAATAGTTGACCTTATACAAAATAAACGGAATTCTTTTGATTTTATAATTTGTTTGCTAATTATTACAATGAACTTTGAATCCTGGGAAAAAAAGCGCTGAAGGGGATATTTGGCAGAAAGAAACTTGATAGACAGTGGGTGCAAAGAGTAAACCAAGAAATACAAGAATTATATAAAGAACCAAGTATAGTGAGTGTTATTAAGGCACAAAGAATAAGGTGGCACGGACATATCTTAACTCTAAGGATCCATGTTGGGTAGCTTTTGGCTTAGCATGGCCAGTATTAGTGGCACACCGCCCTTTAAAATACTCGAGTTCGTCTTGAGTTTGGGGTGGCTTGAGGAATAGGAGGTAAGTAGGCTGCTAACATCGGAGGTAGCATAATGGGCCCGTTTATGTGGCCTGAGTGCATGTAAACCATGGTTTGCCCTCCACATTCAATCCAGAATCCATTCCAATCTTAACTTTTAAGATGCGAAAAAAAAGTAATACACTAGATATGGGCGTCCGACGGACTAAAGAGGTGAGGAAGACCGATGAATAGATGGAAAAACAAAGTACAAAAAGACCTTAAAGAGATTGAGGTTTGCGACTGGAAGGAGAAGGCAAAAGATAGGAAGGAATGAACCAAAACCATGGCATAACAAAATAAACATTTATTTATGTTCTTGCAACAAAACGAGGCCATAACTACGACTCAATTAAAATTTGTAGCTATCTTGGTAGTCCTCATAAAAACTTTTAAAAAAATTAAAATTAATATGATATAGACTTTCAAAATAAAAATTGTATTTCCAAAATATCTTGCAATTCGTATATTTCGCATCTGTCTAGTTGCTATTGTGTCATCAATCATTTTTGAGGTTATTACATCTTTCATAAGTATCAGTGGTGTTAAATCTTTTTGTAGTTAGCACCATACACAACTTAATTAAAAATTTTAAATTTTCGTTAATTTTGTTTTCATAAGACTAAAGACTAATGACTAAAGACTAAAGTATAAAAATCATACAAAATTTAAAAAAGAAGTATTGTAAAAAGAATTAGAAAGTACCAGTTCACTTAATTTAACTGTTCACTCAATTCACATGCGGACCGCGGGTTGTGCAGCACTGTTTTAAACCCATAATAATTTAAACATTCGCAGTCTGTCACCTATATTTTGTAATGATCATTCATTTTAAATGATAATTTATTTAGATGATTGTTAGTGGCAGTCTGTCGAAGGTATTACGTAATTTCGGATAAATGATCATCTACGTTTTCAGTGTGTCGAGGGTATTAGTAAAAAAGTTAAGATATAACAAATTAAAGAGAATTACATTTTGCGTCGAATGAGTAGCGCTACTTAATAATTTGGTCAATTAATATGGTCAAAAATCACGGTCAAAGAACGACAATTTTTTCCAACTTTGTTAAAATTAAGATGTAGTTCTGTATATGAGTCTGCAGCTATGGTCTGCAGCTTTGTAATAAGTACTCTAAAAAAAAAATTGATAAAATAAAAGTTGTAGTGCGTAAAATTCTGCATCTAATGAATACTAACGTTTTTAAATTTGTTAAACTACACCTTTACAAATTGGCAATCTCCCGATATCTGCCAATTGGCATATGAAGATAACTATGCGTTACGCTTCAACTGTATGGGTGTATATCCTACAGAGTTATTCTTGCTTTAATATCATCAAATTTGTTTAAAAACGTAAATCAGTTATGAAAACTCATTGGATGAAGAATTTTACACTCTACAACTTTTACTTTAGGTATACAGTGGCGGATTTCCCATTAGACGCAGGAAGCGCGCGCTTCGGGCCTCCGAAATTCAGTTCTCAAAGTAAAATTATTTTATTTAATTACTTTTTTGTATGAAAAGCTGTTAATAAGTACATACATTGTAGTGATCCTTATTCTATGATACCTACAGTATTATTGAAAGTTAGTGGTGGAATTCAAAAATTTTTTTAATTTTCTGTCAGTGGCGGATTTCCAAATAAGCGCCTCAGGCCTTATAAATCAAAGAAGCCTCAAAATAAATTTTTTTTTTATTTAATTATTAAAAAAGTGAGGCATCAGGAAATAACATTGAAAATTAATCAATATAAAATATATCAACTGCTTGGATATACATCGTATTTTAAGGTTTGCTGATGTTTAAGTTGTATTAATTATGAAAATTAAAACTTATTGGTACAATAATTATCAATGTTAATTTGATAAAATACTTAAAAAGCAACTTTCAAAAGTTCATCAGAAATTTTTAGTTAAATTAAAGTGAAAATTTGATGAACCTAATTTTATGAAAAGTTCCATAATGTAGTTTGGGTATTAAAACAAGATCTCAGGTGAAATATTCCCATATAAATTAGGTAGTATTTTCAAAAAAAATCACCTGCGGCGCTAATGGATTACTGTAAATGTAATGTAAATGAGTAATGCAAATACTGAAAAGGGGGACCTCAAAATTGAATTGTGCCTGGGGCCTCATAAGTGCTAAATCCGCCACTGGGTATAAGTTTTTTTCTTAAAGATGCTCTAGACGATCAATCTTTTGATCAAAAGCTTGAGTCAATCGATTGTATCAAGCGTGATTGATCGTTTAGAAACCCGCTTGACGCTTCAAGCAATCATTGACGGTGATTGATGAAAAGTTTGAATGCCTCAAGCTTACATACTGTATATTGAAAAGGGCGATATTTAAAATTTAACTTACTTGAAATACTTAGGTATTTTTCTAAACTTTTAAACTGGTTTAACAAGGTATAAACCAAACCAAATTTTATGGCTTAAATAATTTTTAAAACAGTTTTTAAAATAAGCAAATTTAAAAGAGCACTTCATTGGGCTGTAAAATTCTATATCAATATATTGTCTTCTAAAAACTCCCTCGCCCCCCAATGGTGAAACAATTTATTAAAAATAATAAACCTAGATTTTTAAAACTTGACTTATAATATTAAATAATTATAAATTTTCTCAAATTCTTTCAGTTTATAAAATTAGAAGCTAAGTGAAAGATTTCTTGAATTTTGTTGTAGAATTCACAATTAATATTGTAATATCCTTTTTATACACCAAAAATAAATTTTTATCACAACGTTTTTAGAGAACAGATAATAATTGCTGTATTTTACAATAATTACTTTCAAATTCGTATGGTTTAAATTTTAATAAGCAGATTTTATCGAGCGTTACACTGGACAACCCCACAAGGCGCATTTACAGCTGTAATAATAATTCAAACCCTTAAACTAGGCGAAAATCCTATAAAAAATCAATGTTTAGTGCTGAAGGTTGGCAAGTTGACTAAATTGTTGTAAAAATTTAAGCTTTTTTGCCACTTTGGCCACCTACAAAATAAGCCGAAGGCGAATAAAAAATGGAATAAAAAGCAATGATATTATAGTTAACTTTATTAATTTATAATTGTTTTATAAAGTTTCATATGAATTGAAAAGCTAAATCAACTTTCAAAAATAAATCCAAATCAATGGTATGGCTGAAAATACATATGGCGATAATCATCATTTTTGTTTAAATAACTTGAAATGGATTTATTTCATGTCTTAAAACATATGCTTTGACATTATTTGAATCCCGTTGTTACATTATTGTTACAATAAGTAAGTAGATTATGTTTTTTATTGAGCATCGCCAATTCTGCTCAGCCATTTTATCATTGTTGGTATAGTATTTTTTTCTTTTTCTTTTTTTTTAATTCTTATTTATATTATTAATAATAATTATAAGTTGGTATCTAAATATTGATAAACTGTACAGTATATTTCGATATCATTTAAAAATGTTTGCTCAAAATGAAAACACACATTGTAAAAATTATTAAAAGACCAGCAAAATTGACAGTGTAAAAATAATACGTTCAATTCTATAATTGGATAATAAATTACACGCATTCATTGTCTAATTTAATCATATGTTTTTACATTATCGTATTACAAGTTTTTTAAAGGGTTATAAATATTTTAATTCAATTAAGTATCTACTATGTATATATATTTATATATTTATATAATATAATAATATATTATTTATAATAATTTACTTTATAATAATTTGTGTAAAATGTAATAAAACTGACATGCAACAGAGTATGGTTTGGATTATCTTATAATATAATAAATGGTGACTCATGATAACTGGGTACTCAAATCGTGCCCCAAATTAATCCCATCATTCTACAGCGGACCGCGTTAATACTGTTAAGTATAAGCACAAGCAAAGGTACTGTATTATAATATCTACATTGTATTTTAATCCAAATTTGAATCGGACACATCAAAAACGCCCATTTACACTTTTTCGTTTCACTTTTTATTATAAAATTACATATTTACACTATTTCGCATTCCTAGTTTTCGGTTGTTTCCGTTATCACAAAATTTCCAATCAATTTTGAATTGAAAACCTCATCATCAATATCGGTCCATCCACGTTTATATTACAACCGCGGGTGCCGAAACACCCCACCCTTTCAAAATTGAAATAAAAATTACGAAACACCAATTTCAAAAACGAAACGCAATTGGAAAACAGCCGAAAACGTCAAAATGCAACTCCAATAATTTAAAAAAATTACTAAAAATATTCACATATTAAAAGCGAAACCAAAAGTGTAAACAGCCACTTTTGTCATTTAAATAACATTACCCTATAAAATTAGATGAAAATTTGTATAATATAACACCGAAAAAATTCAAATTTGAATTGTATTTTATGTAGTGTATTGATTCGAGTCGTTTGTACCAAAAAATAACAATTAACTTACTTATACTAATTTACAATAAATAAAAGAATAAATAAATAAATATCTTACTAGCTAAATGTAAAAAATTGTTATCTAATAAATATTGTTGCAATAATCACTTTGTTATGACTAGAACATAAATTAAATTTCAGGTAGCACAAATAAATAAGCTTTGGTTATAGCAAAAATAGAGAAAATCAACCGAATGTGGTTTATTTCTTACGAGCTCGATCGCTTTTAATACGAAAAAATTATTCGATTATTAAATAATTGTTATAATTAATCGATTATTTGCGGTTTTAAACTGAGCTATATGAAGTCTACGGTGAATATATTACACAACCTACCAAAAGGCGGTTTTTGGAAGAACTCGTAACTTGCTCGGAGACTTTTGCCTTCTTTTGAAAATTTGTTCTGTATTCTTCGGATCGGCAAAATAATTGTTTAATCAAGAGGATCGTGACGTACCGCTTCTTAGAACTACCGAATCTATGTATGCACTGGTATATTAGTCTCAAGTAGCCCTGAGAATTGTTTTCAATATATTAAACTATATATGTGGTACATTTATTCTTCAATATATCTGAATAATATAATATATTTGATATATTGAATAATTCCACATATAGATACATACTATTGAGATTTTTTAAATATCGTCCAGCCTTGATCACAAAAATATATGAATGCCTGAGTTTGAATTCTTCGTTCACCAATTGAAAGAGGAAATCTTTTAAAACACATAAAAAGGCCATTAAGTATGTGAAATAATCTTTATGCAAGGTGAATGATGTGCAATAGAAAATATTATTTATTTTAATGTAGAATGATAAATAAATCAGTTAGAGGTAAAATAAATATTATATTAGAAAAACCAAGTTATTTGGAATAAAAAATCATAATATTATTTTTGATATGAGATGACCCTGTAGAGTTTATAAGAAATATCTCTGTGGAGATGGTGGAAAACTGGTGCTCCGAGCAAGTTGCGTTGCTGTAGTGATCTAATTATTTTTCTATTAGTTTTGAGTCAGCGTTGCGTTTTACAGTATCCGCAATTTTAAAATAGAGTTCGTTCCAAGCAAGTAATAGTTCCAGATTAACAATTTGCATTATTATTTATCACAAAAAACAACGACATTTAATAACATTATTGTCACTTGAGGTCGTGCAAATAATCGATCAATCATGTACGCTATATAACCGCACTATTTACGGAGCAGTTTTACCAGTCTTGATAAAAATGTACTTTACATGGCGAATATGAATTTTTGAAAAAACGTCGATTTAAGTGGGGGTGAATTTATTAGAACAATAATTTAAAAAATGCCAATGGAATATAAAGTTGGTCACAATCGAAGTTTTAGATATTTCGAAATTTGAAAAAAGTGAGCGTAAAGTACAAAAGAATTGCACATTAAAATTTTTAAGCGTTTTGCGTTTATAACGAAAATAATTAACAAATTTGAGGACTCAGGCCACGATGATTTTTAAAAACTCACCACATTCTCACCTACCCGCTAAATACTCTAATCTAGTAATGGTTATCGAATGGCTTTATAATTAATGCATTAAAAAGTAAATTTATGATATACGATGAAGCCTAATTGGCCTAATTAGCATCTAAAATATAAAAAACGGCTTTAAATTTTATTAACAGGTACGTTTCTAGTCTTTGACACAGAAAGAACCTAAGTACATTTGTATAAAACGGTGCGCGTCAAATGGACTTTTTTTTATTTTATTAAGTAATATTTACAACAGCATATGGATAAAAATGTGATATAGCGAGGGTTGCAATCCGCTGTGGATGCGGATCGTGCTTTACATTATACTAATTAGAAACACGATGTACGCCCTCTCACGATGAGAACAGTTACACAAATAATTGCAAAAACATACCCTGTATCCTAGAATCACTTCGCTGCGCTTAAGGTTGATTATTATCCACTCGTGCTGATTAGGGATTTATTATAATTGAATCATGACTAGACTAGATAATTCGGGAAGCTGTCGCCCACCCGCGAGCATTTTATTTTAACGTTAAGTTAGAAATTTTTATTTCCAGCGCTGAAGGAATGTAATAAGCAAGCGTGGAATGCTACTACTAATTTCTTTTTAAAAAAAGTTTGCTTAATATTAGTTAGCTTAAAAAGAAGAATTTATAAAGGAACCGTCAATACAAAGTCATCATCATAAACTCATTAAAGCCTACGACGCGTGTAGCGCAAATATACAGGGTGTTTATAAACAGGTCGCCCTATAAAAAATATTTTTCTGCTTTATCACATGTTTCCCGTTTACAATAATTTTGACCTAAAAGTTTTCTTTTTAAAAGTTCGCAGCAATAACGAAAAATGGTTGTAAGTTTATAAACACCGACGACGAAAACTAAGGTTAGAATTTTTTCGAAAATTTAAGACTTTTACGTATCACAACGAAACGATAACTTTAAAATAAATTTACAATGATGATCTCGTATTTGTAAAATGTTAACTATATTGTGTATCAGTCGATCTGTTTTTTTTTATAATATTATTATAAATATTGCACAATTGGATCTTAGCCCAAAAAAGGAAAAGTATGAAAAGTATATAGGAAAAACCGTATCTAAGAATATTAGATATTCAATAAATAGTTTATATATATTATATATTACTTAATATGTATCTTAAGTATCTAAAATTAGTTCCTAATCATTATTAATTAATAAAGCAGCCGGTGGCTGGATAATTTGACTAGAGTGGCCCAGCCGAGTACTTGTTTGCTCTCTCCCCGGTCTGAGACGTAACTATTTCGTCTGTCATTCGAAGCTTCAACTAACTTTTCAACAACTATTTGGCAAACGACAACTTGCATTTTGATATATTTTTTATAAACTTATTATTAGATAAAATTCATAAACTGCAAAACCCATTGTTCTAAAATCGATATAAGTAGACTTATGCCAATAAAATGGTATCACGACCACTCTCTTGTCTAAATCCTAAATCGCTACTACCTATAATGTACAGATTAATATTATAATTGGTACGTTTGTAACTATTATGTTACTTAAGTGTTAGTAGAAATATATTATACTAATTTGTATATAAGTACCTATTATTTAATTTATGTATATATAAATACGTCATAGCTTTTTTTCTTAAGTACTTACAACCGGGACACGCTTTATCTAACGTGTCCCACTATAAAACTTTGGACTCCAAGCACGTCACATTTATATGACTAGAATTGTACGTACAACTGTGCCCGGACTATTTATTTGGCATCTACCTTGGCAGCAGCATTATCCACGATGATGATTTCGTTATCATTTTACATTTTAACACACAACACATACAGCAATAATTAGATCAAATTGCAAAATAGTGATACATTTCATGACGAGAAGACAAAACGGCCTGTACAATCAAACACTGATTTGTTATTTAATCACAGCCCATTTGGAATTTCTCGAATTACTCATGTGGACGATGCTGCCTAAAATTATGTTATGTATACACACCAAGCGAGTTTTAAAAATAAATCTAAACAAAATCACTTCATAATATTATAATGTAGCTATGACTAGTATACTATGATGTCGCTGATGATGTGCGCAGCTAAAGTGTTCTTTTGACCCCAAAGGCCTAGGTTAGTATGGTCTATTAGCGTCCTTGGGTCTTTTCAACTGCACTTTGAGCCGCTTCATTCCAATTTGGAAGCCGTTCATAGCTTGGATGGCTGCTTGAGCACTTGCCGGGTTATCGAACGAAACAAACCCTACAAAACAAAACCCAATTTATTATCAAACACTTGCGAACTATTAAAAGTTACGCATCCGACCCATATCAATAATTTTCACAACTTGCCAAACAGCTTTTCGCATTATTAACCCTAATTGCCATCATTAATCAAATTTGATAAGTTCCCACTACATCGCATTTTACACAAATAGAATGCATACTTCACTTTTAATTACTTTGCAAAATTTCAATCTTCTTATCAAATTCAAAAAATTTCACTCATTCACCTAATTACCAACGATTTTGTGATCTAAAAAGCGAAAACAACGCTTAAAGCTTTAAACGTTCTATTAATTTACTTGCAAGTCGAATCGATTAGCTTTGTAAAAAGAACTAATGGATTCGGTTTACACAACTTACGTTTACATAAAACACTCCGAGCAAGTTGCGCCACTCAAACATTACACCAAAATTGCTTACTTTATTTTCTCCAAATTTTAAAATTATAGTTTTAACACTGAAAATTGTTATATGGGGTGGAATCACGGAGTTTAAAATTGACAAACATCAAAAACATCGAAGCTTTTGAAACGAAAATATTGTAAGAAAACTTAAAGAATGGGAAAGTATAGTGTGAAATACTGTCAACACTACAAAAAGAAATAAATTAAAATTTAAATACTTGGGGCATATTATAAAGGGGAGAAAATATTTCTTTTTCGTTGTTATCACGCAGATAAAAGGAGGAGGAAACGTGAAAAAGATTTCTCATCCAATGAGCCCAGAATTAGCATTGCAATCTTCAACCTTTAATATTTTTTGCTTTTCTCTTACATTTTATCAATTAAATGTTTTAAATTGAAGAACATTTTTGAGTTTCTTCATATTTTATTTATAAAAAGTGCTCTATATTAAAAAAATATCTCTATTTAAGGGGAGGTAAAATAAATTTGTTGTATCTTTCTGAATTATTTCAAGGTTTATAAATAACGAAATTTGCATTAATTTTTGTTTAAAATGTGTTGAAAACATTTTAATACAGGTGTATTGCTTTTCTATACAAATTTTTAATAAAAACGAAATGCTATTTTCTAAAATTTAGAAAAAATATTGTAGAAGTATCATATCGTTTAATGATCTTTCTTTTTCTTCTTAGTGCCATATCTTCTTTAGACGTTGGCTACCAATTTAATATTAAATGGATCTCTTGGCAGATTACTCTCGGTGGTTTGCCATTGCCTTCCGAGAGGAGAAGGTCATAATGAAGTTGGATAAATTTTGTAGCCGGGTTAGGGATCGAACCTAGGATTTCTAGTCTAGAGTCCGGTCCTTAGCCCGTTCACTTAGCTCACCTCTCTACTATGATCTTTGGTTATCAATTTATCGTTTTTACTGCACATTTCGTAAGAAAAGCCTTGAGGGAATTTTTATTAAATAAGTACGTGAAAGTAATTACTGCCAGTGCAGACCTAAGTATTTTAAAAATGTTTAACATTAAAATACTGCAAGGATTTTGAGAAAAAATTATTTAATTTATTCCAAAGTCAATAAGATTTTGATCTTCTCACAGTACATTAAAGACGTTTGAACATAATTTCATCATTACTCGGTAATGGTGGGTGATCACTGATCAATTTTTGCCAATTTTCTTCTAGAGACTCAGAAAAATGCTGGCAATTGAATGAATCTACTATTTTACTATTTAGTCAGACGAAGACAAGAAAAAATGAAAGCAAGGAAAATTGAAGTAGAATGGAAGAATCGAATAAAAAAAAATTTACAGGTACATCTCTGCAGTCAATAAGAAGGTTTTAAAAACTGTTGTTTTGCACTGTCCCGTACATGCTAGTTTGAAAAATCCAGGTCGTCAACAGCGTCAATAGATTCTTAACTTTTGGCAAGATGTCGTTCGAAAAAGTCGCGTTTCGCTTACTTTTATTTAATTTAAAGAAACTGCAAATAAAATTGAATAATAATCTTTGTTTTGTTGTTTAAAAGGAGCATCATACTACAATTTCGCAGGTAGATTACTTTTTATTTATTTTTCAACAACTTCTAATTTGGAATATTAACTTATTTTTAGTCATTTCGATCGGAGAATTCAAGGGTAGTGTTTTTAATGTTTTTATTTTATGTAATATGGATAGTGACGTCCGATGCCATATGGTTATTTTAGATATGCTTGAAAATTTCTTTGATGGGGCGAATTTATAAGATTATAAATCGTTCAGTTCATCTGCGATAAGAAGTTAATTTTACATGATTTCATAGTATTACTAATAATAACCAATTGGATCAGTTTAATTAAATTTTATTGATGTGTACCTAAAAGCTTAGTTCTTGTTTTTCAGCTATCTCTTGTTTACCATAATAACTCATAGGATGCTGAATCAAAGACGTTGTATAGCTGGGTGGGGTAAGTTGCATTGCAATTACTGTTTACAGTTTTTTATTTTAACTTTCTTTATGTTTCATGTTTCTTCTTAATTTTTAAATTTAAATAGGGCACCTTATTGCATTTTTAACTTTTTGTTGGTGATGTAATAAAGCACTTCTTCTTGAAGAAAAACTTGTCTAAACATTTGATCGAAAGAAAATTACATTTAAAACAATGTATTTAAAAATATTTTACCTCTTTAGGGTCAGTTGTATAAAAGAGGATCATCTTTGACCATGGATCAAGCTCCAATTTAAACCAATCGGTACAGTTAAAATTTTATTTTAAGTTTTCTATTGGTTTAAATTGAAGCTTGATCCATGGTCAAGGATGATCCTCTTTTATACAACTGGCCCTTAATGTTACTTCATTTCTGGAAGGATGTAAGTTAATGTTTCTTGTGAGCACCCGAAGGATAATATTTTTTCCACATGGACGTACAATTGTCTTTATTTTACTTCTTCAATAATGTTATTCATAAGAATAATAGGAGTCTCGTTAATCCATTCATGTGCATCATTTCCACTAATATAAATCACATTACATAAAAATATAGGTTTCTTTTTTATTTTTGCTCTATTATCAAAATTGGCGAGTGGTCAGCTAGATTCTCTTTGTAAGTTTTATTAAACTGTTTGACTTTTTCAGTGCCTTTTTCACAGTTTCATGTACACTGTGCCACACATGTGCTTGAGTAAAAAATCTACCCGACAAATACAAATTATTGCAAAATCTGATGTTTCTAATTTGAATTAAAAATTCTCTGTTAAATCGAAAATCGAATTTTTGAGTTAAATCGCCAGGTTCAGATGCCAAAATTTTAAGTCTATCCATTCAGATGTTATTGCTGAAGCTTGTCGGGTAACCCACCTTTAAAGCAAATCAACTAGATCAAAACCAATTTTCTTTTAGGTTAGAAAAACCGCACATAATTAAATGAATGCAACTTAATTGAGAAGTCTGCTTGAGCTCAGACAAATAAAAAGCCACAGTTGCTCCATTTAAAAGAATTCCTATTTAATTTTAAAATAATCAAAGCTAAAGAATTCCATTCCTTAATTTCTAAACTGTTGTATTATCCATTCAGACATGCAATTCTTTAAATTGTTCAACAGGTTAAGTATATAATTAGCATTGCAACCATTAAAAAGTCTACGACTTAACAACAAAATTACGAATTTAACTAATTAAAGTAACCTTACTTCTTATAATTTCAAATTAATTTTGATAAGAAAAGCAAAAAAAGGTCTTACATTATGTCAAAAAGGAAAACAGCTTAAGTGTAACTTAAAACTTGAAGGAAACTTGTAAATCTGTGCTGTTACGTAAATTAATAAAGACCCAGATATTGAGGTGCATACTTAGTAGAAAAAGTTTCCGGAGGAAATTTACCCTACTTGACAGTTTAATGATTAATGAGGAGCAAGTGAATCAGAACTGGTTAATGCGGCAGTTATTACTTATGTACTGTGGGTAATGTTCATGTTGCAGCGGTTGGCAGGTGTCAGGTAGACATCAGATGGATTCAAAACGTATTGATTAAATTCTTCATTAACCAGGTCATTTTCCCTATTATGCAGGATGAGCTGCAGGATGGCCATACACCGAAGAAAATGCTCTATATATTATTAAATTATCATGCTAATTTCCGATACAAAGGAGAACTCAGATTACGTTTTACTTCTTAGATCACAAAATCTTAAATTTTCTTTGATTAAAATATAAAATCGATTTAACCAATTTGAAACGGAAAAAACTTAATTGTGTAAAGCCTTACCGAAGCATTTGCTTTGATTAGTGGCACGGTCGATGAACACTTTAGAGCTGATAACATTTCCAAAAGGAAGAAACATTTGCATCAGTTCTGCATCACCAAATTCTTGTGGTAAATGATAAATGAAGAGGTTGCAGCCCTCTGGTCCAGATATGGAACAACCTATAGAAAAACAAACGTTAATATGGAATTTGATAAACCGTTTGGTTAGTTTTTGCAATGAAAACATGAGCGGAAGAATATTTTGTGCAAGCCGGCTCTGATTTGAGAATTGATTTTTGGCAAAGCTTTCGCGCACGTTTTCATCCCGTAAATAATGAAAACTAAGCTTAAAGAAAAGCTCATGTATAATTTGTGTGAAATCCAAATAAAATTATCCTTTATCCAAAACAAAAATAAAACTATTAGCGAAATTTATTTAAATTTGAGAATTGTACAAGTTAAACGAAAAATAGAATAACTGTCTAAAAGTACGTCTAACTGAGCACATCAACACAACAATGAAACAGTGGCGCTGATACTTAGCCCAATGCTTTACATTCAGTGCAATAGAACACCAAACACAAATAAAGAATTAATGCAACATAATAAATATTTAACATTTAAAATAACAGAAATTGTTTTAAATATTTATTAAAGCTCGTTTTACTAATTAATTTTATTTTTATTTATTTTGCTGAGATAGTTTTGAGATCTAATTTTAATTAATTATAAATTTATTATCATTTTTGATGCCTTACCTTCCCTTTGTGTGGGAACAACTGCAGACATTGGTGGAGGAATTGCCTGCGGAATCTGGCTGTATACCGCAGGATAAGCTGCCGACAAATGTGAACAAATCACACCTATGCGAAACATAGACCATCGATGCAAACATGCAATTTGAATGCATCACCAGTCATTGAAATGGAGCCCAAAAAAAGATGGGCTCCGCAAGTGAAGCAATAACTGGGGATGCACTGCAATATACAGATTTAACACTTAAGCAAAAAATAAAGAACAAAGACATTTAAACAGACTAACATCCTAAAATGCAACAACTACCATTTATACGAAACAAACATTCACATTGAAAATTAGACAGACACGAAAAAAAAAAGTCAGAACAAAGCCAAATTTGTTAGTAGATAATATTTCATGATATTAGTCAAGTCCACATTTAAAGAAACTTACCCACGCCAGGATACGGCTGCATTCCAGGATATGCTGCATGTTGTAGTGCTGCCTCACCGTTGGGCAATCCTTGCGCTGGAATGGACAGATGAAGCGCATCTAAAAGTAACAAATTTGCTTGGTGAGGACACAGCAGAGTCTTGTTATAAATTTTACTTACGCGCTGGATACGATTGAGGGATACCATTTGTATATACTGCTTCAGTACCTCCCGGTTGACCGTTGGGTGTCTGAGCGGCTATGTTAAAGGTTGGCATGGTGGGTGAAGGCAAACTAGGGATGGCTCCATTAACAGGTTGTCCTGAAGCTGTACCTAGACAAAAAGGTATTTGTTAAATTGCACTTCCTCTGCTACTCTTTCAGTATTTGTACCTGACGTGGGCGGAACAAC
Organism: Rhagonycha fulva; assembly: GCA_905340355.1. Taxonomy (NCBI): domain Eukaryota; kingdom Metazoa; phylum Arthropoda; class Insecta; order Coleoptera; family Cantharidae; genus Rhagonycha; species Rhagonycha fulva. The sequence continues at coordinate 48,377,912 of HG996556.1, forward strand.
GGAATTTGCCATTCCATTGAGTGTGGCGTGTGGAATTTGTGTGGCTAAAGCAGCCATTGGATTAATGTATGTACCCTGTGCCGTCGCTGCTGCCATCAAGGCTGCTTGTTGCTAAAAGGAAGAAAATAATTGAAAGGATTTCATTAGTTGTTGTTCATTTATTGAGTTTGTTGTTGTGAAAATCAACTAGGAGTGAACGGTAGATAAACTCCAATATTGTTAATTATTGAATGGTCTGGAGTTTACAACGAAACATTATGTACATTAAAAAACAGAAAGCTTTGTTGGAAACATTGGAGAATAGGAAAGAAGAATAAATGTTTTTTTAGTAAAATTGCCCGAAGGTAGCGGAACAAAAAATAGCGATGTAGAAATTAGAAGAAAAATAAGAGAGTATCAATATTACATAAATAAAAGGGAGACTGCATAATAATGAAACAAAGACTGATTATGCTTAATATGTTCCTTTGAACACGAACATTCCTTGTTCTTGTTGTTAAAATATATTAAGTTTTCGTAGGCAGTTATAATTATCCTTAAATTTCATAAAGGGTTCTGTATCTCATATAAAGCACATTTGCTTAGAAATTTACCTGTGCGTAAGCTCCGTAGGCTCCAAACTGGTTGAACACGAAGGGGTTGAGGAGACTCATGTTTCCGGCCATCTGCTGCATGCGTCTCAACTGTCGTTCCTTTTCAGTATCTGCAAACTTTACCACTAGGCTGGAAGAAGCTCCCTGAAACAAGAAATACAATTAAACTGCAATTACGAACGGCTGAAGAAAGTTTAAACTAAAAGGGTCCAATTCGCAAAGACGTATCCGTTCAAAGGCAACCAACTTCCTTAAAAATAACATTGTTTCTTTGGAAATTGCTATTGGCTCTTTTAAAAAAACGTTCATCCTATTTAAATTTTGAATGTTGTAGTTTTTCTTTTTAAAGCAAGTTGAATTGATTTCCATATATCAAAGTTTATTTGAATCGCGTTAAAACTTTTTAGCACAAAAAGTCGATGCTTTTAAATAAACGCTTCCATTATTATATTATTATTTTTTTTGCAAGTTTATGGCGTCATCTATAATAATCCTGTTCAATTACCCCAAAACAACAAATCAAATCAGTTATCCTGCCACATAATAAAATAATTTTCGAAACCAAATAAAAAATTATTCCTGGAAGATAAATCGAAAGCTGTCAATGTTTAATAAGCCGACAAAGTTTGGGAAAGTTTGGAAATAATCAATAATTTAACGAAAGCATTATTTTAAAAATGGAAGTAGGTGGAGAATGTATTGTTTGAATTAATATTGTGTGCAACGTTCTTTCATCCAGATACAAGAAATTTTCATTAAAATATAATCTATTAAGTTTCCGTAATCTTGCAATTTCCATTAGCAATATAGAAAGAGCGTTAAAGGGAAGTATAAAACAGCCTCATGCATGTTTAATATTTTACCCACAGGGTCACTTCGTTCTTGCAGCTAATGGGACGCCTTATTTAATTTGTATGAGAATGAAGTTACGGTTGAAAACGCTCGAGAATTTTAGCATTTAAGCAATAGAAAAGAAAACTAACGCTAAATCTACGGGTAAACTGAAGGGAGCTTTAATTACAAGCTTCTTAGTGCTTTTCGTACAAAATTTTTATTACGTAGCGAGTTTGACCTCCTGACACCCACTTTAAATTCCCTTCCGACCCTACTATCCCCAGGCATTCAATAACAGAATGTCTCTTCGACGATGCACTGATCCGATGAGGAGACATGTGGAATTGGATGGCGCTCTCCAACCGAGAACGGATTTAACGATCGCTAATAGATTTGTGCGAACAACGACGCAAAGAAAAGCTCTCGTCGGAAAAGATTGTGACCAGGCTTCTGGTGCTTCTTTTTACTCGAGATTTTACCAATTGAATTGCGTTTGGTTCGGAGGCAGCTTTTCACATAAACTGCTTTACTGACGGCTTTTATATATAATTTTTTTAAAATCACTTTGAACATACGATAAGTAAATTTCACAAACGAGGACGCATATAAACCTCTAGAAATTTGCACGTCCCATTGCACAAGAGGGTCGGCACAAAGACTTTCGTGTCCTTTAAATCATCTAACGTTGCTTCATTTATCTTTATGTATTTGCTCGTCCAAATTTTATTCAAATAAAGCCTTATCCACCATAAAATATAATCTTTTAGGTAGTGCACTTCTTATAGTACATTCGATGGCTCTAAATTTTTCTCGGTGCATACTAGGGTAAGTCAATTTGACGAATCCTTTTATTTGGTCCTGCATGCACCACTTTATTGTCATTACTTCTTCTATCATAAATTATTTATAGTGTTATGTGAATCCCTAGTTTTTAACCAGCAGTGTGGTGTTAAAGCTAGGAAGCGGAAAACCGCAGTTCTATTCCTAATCGCGCCACATACACTGCTGGAAAATTTGAGGTAGTACAATGGGCCTAGTTTAGAGGCCTAAGTGCGTGCGAGCTTGTCTATATCCCTATATAGTCTTTAAAATCGCGTCTGAAAGAGATTGCTCAACTTCACTTTTTGCACCACCTTCCCCTACATATGGACTTCTCTTATTAAAAGAAACTTTTGGGTAATAGCGGTTTTTATTTTATTTTTCAAAGAGTTCTAACAATAGAATTCTAAATCAACGAATGAGTTTGGTTGCATGCTCTCAATCTTTGATTTAGATTATTGTCAAATTTAATTTTGAAAAAAATTAAAAAAGGTTAAGAAAACGATCAATTGTTCATTTAGAACTTATTTTATAAGTATAAAATGTGGTGACTTGTTAACATTTTCATAAATTTGAAAGATTTAATTAATTTGCGAGGCAACACTTGGCAGTAAATTAATTTCAATTATATTTATACTATGCCCCAATTGCCTTATTCCATTTAGGCTGAAAAGATATTACCGAAGCTAATAAATAACTCTTCCAAATTTTTGAGTTTTATTTAGAAAACTAGCGCCCTTAATTATCGAAAAATCGTATGAGTTGCAACGTAAAAAAACCCGCGAGCGAGAAAATGGTGACATTTACCAAGCTGTGCTTCAGACTTATATAAAATAAAATAAATTCATGTAGAGGATTTCTTCAAAAATGGAGAAGCTTGAGAGGTTGAGAGGAATTCTACTGTAATTATGGAAAATAATGAACACGAATGGGTATTGTGTTGTCCACCAACATAAGTTTAACTACATTTTTAGTAAATTGATGCTTTTATGATAGTATTAAGCATTCTAACCTCAATATAAGTAACAAAATTGACCAAGTTGTGAGGCCTAGAGGCTGCACTATCTTTTTGGGGTATCTAACGAACGACTCTCAATTGCATTAAATTTGTATATGCAGATTTTGCAATTTCATAAAAAAATTAGGTAATGTTTAATGTCACTTAAGTTCCATTTATCATTTATGTAGTTAAAAATCAATACGCACTGGAGTTATAGCCGCGATTCTCTTAAAATATTAAAATTTAAAACTAATCACTAAAAATTTATAATTACAGTTTTCTGAAATCAGCACTGAAATAGTAGAAAATGTCAATGTTTTTGTTCGATTTTTACGCTATGCATCTAATTAGAATTAATTAATAAAATAGTAAATAAACTGATGCCAATTAACATTCTATTACAATAACAGTAATTACAATAACTATATCAATAATAAATATACTGTAGAATATCGCTAAGCGAAGTTGGATAAAGGATAATTAGTAAGTTTCGCATGTGAGTTTTATTAATAAAACTGGAATATATTTATTTCATGTGTACCTATATAAATTATAATTATTTTCAAAGTGGATATTGTAAGCTACCTAGCGGCTAAACTTCAACATTTCAATAATAACCTCAATATTAATAATGTAAATGTTGAAAATTGACAATATTGTCATTTAAAAAAATATTTCCTCAATTTCTCGTAAGCAAAACCACTGACTTATATTTTTTGTTAACATGTAGATCAGTGAGCAAAACTCAGTAGCTGTGAGATTGGATTGAGGTGCTACAGAAATAATATAAAACAAACAAAATTTTTTTTCTGATGCAGTATATAAACCATAACTTTATTGGAAATATTTTTTTCTGGGTTAGGCTATGCTCTTAGTACGGTACTGGTTTTATTAAAACTGAACAAATTGTAGGACCAAATTAATGCTAAACAAGCGAAGAAGTGATTTAAATTTCCTAATGGGACAGCAAGATATAATTGAGTGTAAAGTGTTTAGTTCAAAATAAGTAACTGACCACCTGTTGACTCTGGAATGCTAACAGTTTTTCCTCGTGGTTTACAAATACCCGCATCTGTTTCCACATTGCCTTTCCACGTACAAGAAATTCTGGAGCGTGTCCAGAATATGTGACCAGTATAGGAAATTTCTGTGTTAATGTGATTTGGATCAACTTCTTTAAATTTTCTTCAAAAAATATGTGGAGGCGATTTCTCGGTCCCAATTTTGACGACCGACATTTAACAAGACATTGCACAACAATTTGAGACGTTGTTCCCGATTTTTTAGGTTTTCCAATACATTTAACGTTTCGCATTTAAGTTTTTCGGCGAAAATGACCAGTTAGACAACTTTTGTATCGAATTGCTATAAAACTTTGGGTTTTAGTAGTTGCTAGTAGTTGCAATTCTAAAACTCTTCATTGTGACAACAAAATGAGGAAAACTTGTTGAGCGCGTTAAGAGCATTATGTGTAAAAGTGTTGTCTATATAGAGATAAACGATATCAGTGCGTAGCAGAATCAGGATTTGACCCGGTCAACTAATGAACTGTAATCCTGCAGTAACGAGCAGTAAAACGTTACGCGTCGATGATTTTAACGTAGGCGTCACCCCGGACTTGAATCCTGTGGACATGCAGACAGGATGTATGCTATGGAGGTCCCCACGGTTCACTGGCTCCAATTACACATCACGAACCAGGATAATTACAATCCGCGTGACTTTCGTCAATACGTACACATGTAAACAACGTCAATTGGTGATCAGCTTTTTGGTACAATGATTTCGTTTGATCTTTAGTTAGTTTGTAGCTGACAAAAGTTTAAATTTGATAAATTTCGTTTCAGTAAATAACTTTTTTAGTAAAAGTAATTAAAATACATCCAATGTATATCCTTTGTTACATAAAAATGATGCACTTTAATAAAAAGCTTCCATAGAAAAGCGTTGGCAGAATCGCTCTATTTGTAAATGTAACAATTTCGAAATAGAAAGCCTTTGTTAATTTGGATTACGGAAAGGAAATTCAATCAAAAAGTCATCCGATTTACGAAAATCAGGTTTTAGAAATTTTAGTTTGGTTATCTCTAACACCTGAGGAAAGGAGCGAAAACGCCCGGAAAATTAATTGACCAGAAGATAAAACATTTTTATATGGCGGCATAATGACTGAATAACGTAAAAACTACGTAATATATTCAAAATATTGCACTCGCTTTGGCTACGATGACAGGTAGAATTGCAGACAACCCCTTCGGCGTGTAATTATTCCAGAACGTCACTCCGCACTCCCGCTACTAGTTAGTTAATAGAATAAACGAGGCCACTAAACAAAAGGGTTGCCATCTACTATAATTAATGTACGTTTACAGTTATATAATCTGTAATATAGTTAGTAAAAAATTTATATACCATATAACCTTTACCTTCTATCAATAGAAAAATTTGAAACGTAAAAGAAAATGGTTCACAAGGTACCACAGTAATATGAAATTTGATGTTTTTTCAAGGAAATTACTTACGCCTGAGCGGTAGTTTGTTATTCAAAAGCTATGCCCTGGAGGAAAAAATACCGTCGTACGGTGTGCAAAAACCTGACATGACAGCCTTATTTTTTTTCGTATATTGAGACTTTTAATTAATATTTTTTCAAAAAGGAATATTTAAGTGCAAACACCTATTTTAACCATTACGGTGGTGGTTAAAATTTTTGCTACAATAGAAATAACGAGAGATGATCTTTAATTATCGTTTAGAATGATTGCTAGTCACAGGATTGCTATTTGAATTACGTTTTTTAAAATAAAATAAAAGCGGTTAACTGATTATAAAATGAAAAATTTCATTTTTTAAGGATCATCTTCTGCTGAAATGCAGGTACATAATTGTGTAATAACAAATAACCTAGGTTTCTATAGTAAATAATAATCGTATTTTTATCCTATTTCATCGTCCAATTGTTATTTTCAATTAGTATTTTAATAGTCTTTTTAATGTAAATGACCAGGGGAAACTAATGTATTGTCATCTAACATCAAGGATAAATTGTGTTCCATTGTAATAATAAACAATTTTATAATATTTTTGGGTAGGAATTTATATGTTGTACCTAACTAAATAAATTACAAAATTTTTTTGCTTCATATTATTATTTTTTGTTTTTGTATTTTCTTGACGAAACTTTCAATAAAGCAGAGCGAAACGTTGAAGAAAATTCATATTAATTAATTATTAATGAATTGTTATCGTCTATTTGATAATATATTATTTGCTGATAATTATTTAGATTTATGGACCAAACTTTCAAAAAGATTTTTTTCAGTTTTTAAAATTGTCATTTTCAATTAAAAAAAAATGTTTAACTGTTATTCTTTAACATCTTTGAAATTCCACTTTATGGATTGGTAATTTAATGGCAATTTATAATATACCTAGTAAAATTTCAGTTTTTATTTAATAGTAATTTATGGGACAAGTGAGTAAAGATACATTTTATCCACGAACGGAAAGTTTAGCATACGAGGCAACGCCGAGTATGCTATCTTCCGTAAGTGGATAAAAATATCTTTACTCAAGAGTGGCATACAACATTTTATCCAAAACCTGCAAGTAAAATGAAAATTTCAAAATCAAAAATTTGAAATGATATTATAATTTTGTGACAGTAATCAATTTGACACACTAAACTTTTTGTTGAGTTTTAATAAAATTCTTGGATTTTACATCAAAATTATCATCAGGTGCCATTAATTTTTATGGAAATGTTGGTGTTAATAATTTAGATGTTCAATCTTTTTAAATAAATTCTATAAACTTAAATTATTAGAGTTTAGTTGGATTTTGAGGACTAAAACATTTTTCAGTAGTGAGCGAAAGTAAATTTTCGCTCGCTAGTGAATAAAAACCCACTTTGGTTGCTTGGAAATGGCAATGTAAAACTTATTTTACTTGCAGGTATTGGATAAAATTATTTTTAAGTTATCTATTGCCTTCTGTAACATTTCACGATTAGGAGTTAGCAGTTTAACACTTGTAACTGACGATATGCTAGTTAGATCAAGCGGCCTCCGTTTGTCCTTAGTTATCTACTGAGATCAGATAGAGATCTGATCTACTGAGATCAGAGAAAGATCAGATAGATTGTAGGTTAAATTCCTTGTAAATTTCAAAGCTTATTTAGTTATTTACTGCCTTCAGCAGCCCCCACATGTAATTTTGGGCCCGGCTTAAAAATTCTTGCTCTGATTTCCTGCAAGCCAAGCGCCTCTCTACTCAGTGGGTAATAAACCCCCCATGTAGAAGAGGGGCTGGCTTTCAGGCATAGTTTTGATTCCTTATTCTTAACTCTTAGAATAAGCCTGATTATTTACGGCCTAAATTTACTTACTGTAGTAATAATTTTAGAAGTGTTTAGCAACCCCAAACCCTACAACTCTGTCTACAGTTGGAGGGTATTCCATACCCCCCAAACCCTCCGGTGTATGCTTTGAGATTGATTTTATTATACCAAAATGGTTTAAAATAAACCCATGTTCACGTCATGGTATCAGAATCCGGGGTCTGGATATTTTTAAAATACTTTTCAACTAAATGTCATCAAAATCATCAAAATAAAAAATCTAGAGCTTAGTCTTTTTTATACAAATATATATATACATATGAGAATCATTAAAGTATTATGAATATTAACTTGTAAAATCATATAATATGAGTTACTAAAAAGTAACATTTTATACAGACCTCGGATTCTGATACCATGACGTGAACATAGGTCTACTTTAAACCGTTCTGATTTAATAAAATCAATCACAAATAATAGAAATTATTGTTGAGAATAGGTCTAGTTTAATTAATCATCTACAAGTAGATGTTAAATTTTATACTTCTTTACAAACTCATTATAACATTAGTAGAGACAGTCAGGACCGTCCTCAGAATTCGAAGTTTATTTAAATAATTAGCAAAAAAAATTATAAAATCAAAAGAACACCTTATTGGATTACATGTTTCAATCTAATACACGATTCTACACGTGAAACTGATATCATCAGATCCGCACTGGTTTTTATGAAAAAATAATTTAACTTACCAATTTTCCAAAAAAACGTGGATCCTTCTGATCTTGACCGTACAACTACCTTTGTGATAATAAGTTCATAAGAAGTTGCAAGTACCCTTTTAAATTTAGGGTTATAAGCTTGCGGTTTTTGCCGTCTTCATGGAATATAATAAAAGAAGTTTTAAATTTGAAATTTGCATTTCTTTAAAACGTGTATATAGTTGACCTTATTTTTAAATAATAGAAATTATTGTTGAGAATAGGTCTAGTTTAATTAATCATCTACAAGTAGATGTTAAATTTTATACTTCTTTACAAACTCATTATAACATTAGTAGAGACAGTCAGGACCAGTTAGACAGTCAGACAGTCCAGTCAGACAGGAGGAGTTTTGATTTTATAATTTTTTTTGCTAATTATTTAAATAAACTTCGAATCCTGAGGACGGTCCTGACTGTCTCTACTAATGTTATAATGAGTTTGTAAAGAAGTATAAAATTTAACATCTACTTGTAGATGATTAATTAAACTAGACCTATTCTCAACAATAATTTCTATTATTTAAAAATAAGGTCAACTATATACACGTTTTAAAGAAATGCAAATTTCAAATTTAAAACTTCTTTTATCAATCACAAAGAATACACCGGGGGGTTTGGGGGGTATGGAATACCCTCCAACTTTTGACGAAGTTGAAGGGTTTGGGGCTGCTAACCACCTCTAAAATTGTAAGTTTTTTTGATTTTTAAAATTTTTTATTTTAATTAAATTATTTTAGATTTAGATTTATTGTAATTTTTATGTTTTTATATTATATCTATCCGAAGAGCTGAAAAAACATCAAAACAATATTGTAATAGATTTCTTAACTTGATATAAAATAAATGTTACTTTTCAGTAACTCATATTATGAGATTCATTAAAAGCTCTACAATCCTAAAAGGCACCTGAATTTATCTATGAGCATTTGATATCTTAAAAAATGTTGTCCAGCATCTTGTGAGGGCGTTAACTCGAGTTTGATCCCACGATTGTGCTACAATATAAAGGACCCCGCTACGGCCTTATGGGTTTTGGGTCCCAGTCAAATTTAACCAAAATTTAGGATATTGTAGTTTATAATATGCTGATAAAAAGTGTCAATGGGCACAAAGCCAGAAAATGGACAGTTTTCCAGATATACGGCATTAAAGAGTTAATCTAGTCATTCTATGAAACACACAATGATAAAGTCAAAAACGATACCACCTAGAAAAAAAAAATATTGCCGTGTAGAAGAAAAAATTCTAAAGAAGATAGCGTTTTTTGCATCGCTCTAGCTAGTGTATTACATAACCTAAAAAATTAAACAAAGACGAAAGAGCGGTTTCTTGAAATTAAAAAAAAATGAATTTTTCAACAAAAAAAAAGTTAAATGAAAAAGTTGTAGAAAATAAGTTGTAGAAAGTTAAAATACTGATTCATTATTTATTTTCTGAGAAAAACGAAAAATGCCGTCAAAATTTGCCGTTTTTGTTTTTTTTCTTAAATCGCAAGAAACCGCATTTTCGACTTTGTTTAATTTTTTAGGTTATGTAATACACTAGCTAGAGTGATGCAAAAAACTCTATCTTTTTTAAAATTCTTTCATCTACACAGCCCTATTTTTTGTTTCCGGGTAGTATCGATTTTGACTTGATCATTGCGTCTTTCGTAGAATGACTGGACAAACTTTGTAATGCCTTATATCTCAGAAACTGTTCATTTTTTGACTTTGTGCCCATGGACACTTTTTATCAGCATGTTATAAACTACAATATCCTACATTATGGTTAAATTTGACTGGGACCCAAAACCCATAAGGCCGTAGCGGGGTCCTTTATATTTAATAAAATCTTTTAGGGCATGGTTAACATTTGACTTCACTCGAGGGTGATTATGACAAACCAAATGCTCGATTTTATTTTTTCTAAATTTTTTTTTAGATTGGTAACATTTTTTTGTTGGTAATAAATAAGGAAAACTATCAGCAACATATAAATAACACATAGGAGAAGCTTTCTAGCAAATTATTATATTGGTATTTTTGTTTATTTTAGTTTTAAAGTTTGCTATATTGTTTTTATTTTTTTTGTAAAGTAATCAAGACGCAAAGCTTGTCTAACTTCTCGATTTTCTCAAGTCCTGCTGATACATTGTTTAAAATATTATGGGATTAAATAATAATCTTAAAGCACAGTTAATACTAATGGTTATCGACAGCAGTAGTCAATAAAGCGGTTGAGCTTGGGAAACTTTTATAGACCGCGGGAAAATAGTTATCCTTTGATGTTATTCCTGTACCGTACGGTGCAATCCACGGTACGGTGCACGGTATGGTATTGGGGTAACATCAAAAGATAACTATTTTTTCACGGTCTATTTTTTCCCAGGCTCAACCGCCTAGGCGAAAACAATAATTCACTGGCAAAATTTTGAAAGTACAAACAATTATTTAGCAACATTCCAGAAGATTTATTTTGGAATTCTGACCAAGCAAAGCGTATATTTCTATGGAATAAGTTCAGCCAGTGTAAGTGAAAAAGTTATTTTTCAGTTCACCTTCAGAAATTAAGATTTCATTGGGTCACGAAGAATAGCAAGTATTTCTTGAGTAATTCTTAGTGGATAGTTTATTTTGTGTGCTGGATTTAAATAATTTTGGGCACTACCATCCACTAATTTTTCTTTCACGGTTAGTTGGTTAAGAATCACCTGATATTTCTCATTTATAAGAAAACCCATACGCTATTTAGCTCTTAATGGTAACCTTCTGCAAAATTAAGTGAAATCAATTTGAACGGTTTGTGTTTCATTGGATAAAAGTGGAGCAAATTTAAAAAAAAATTTTCACTGCTCAGTAGTGGAATCAAGGGGTGGATGGTGATATATTTCAACTACTTCAGATTTTTAAATAAGAAAATCTTTTGGGAATTATAACCAAAGAATTGCAATATGTGAAAATTGCATTTATCAAATGAGTAAGCGGTTCTACTCATATTAAGAACTCACCAGTACAAATTTAGTATAAAATTTTTAAAGAGAGATGTGTATAGTTACCAAAATAAAATAAACCGTTTGTAATATAAAACGTTAAGAAAATATGAAGAAATTCGAGGCGAAGCGAGTAAAATGTATCTACTTTTTTTACTCAAAAATGTTTGAGGATTTATCCATAAACCTAATTGTTGAACATATAATGTGTTTACACACTACGAGGTGTAAAATATTACATCAAATAATAAACCAAATAAATATTCAATATTTTTAGCCGCTCTCGTATCACCATTTTTCCTTAGTAGGTAGCATTGCCGTATTCTGCTAGAATTTCCAAAGTGTATATTTTTAAGTAGGAGTGGAATAATCGATTGAATTTGGAGTAGGAATATGTTGATAACTATTGGGAAAGTAAATTTCATCATAGAAGTTGTCCATTAATAATCCAATAAAGTGTTAAGCGAAGCATTTAATGGAAATCTTTGACGGCGTAATACTCTGGCTGTGTCAATTGTAGTCCACCAAGAGATTTTGGATTAAGGTAAATAAGTGTTTGCTGAGCAAGTAGACACGTTTTGTATGGAGAAAATTTAATTATATCCACAGCATTCGAATACCGAGTGAACAGTTTGTAAGTGAATGCGGTTTCCCGTACTAAATACACTTGGCTTCTAAACTGTTCTCTTAAGTGTTCACGTCCCAATCAGGCGTGCTAAAGTAATTGCTTTATTCAGATTTGCCATAATGACGTCAGTATATAGTGAAACATGTGCTTTAGACTCAAGTGTAATGCGATGTATTGTTGAAAATGGAAAAGTGTCAGTGACAGCAACGGGACTTCATAACAATACCGAAGCCCACTGGGAATACTCAGTTACTTCTTCAAATTGCTGTCGACAAAAATTTTCGCCAAATGTATTTTACTATGTAACCAAAAATCGATTTGGGGCATAAAAAAGGTATTCAAAGTTTACTTTCTCGCCTAATAAGTGCATTTTTTATTTAGCCCGCGAATAAATTTTCGATAAGTAAAAGTGCCGCAACATAAAAAGAGCTCCTCTTAAAAGCAAGAAACCGAATTGGAGTCGGAAGACAAAGTGAGTTATTTACGAGCGAACTTCATAATTATTGTATTTATTTTATATGTATAGAAGTTTACCGTGATACCGGAGGCTGAACAAACTTTCGCTTCTATTATAAAATATGGCAACTACTTTATCAAGTCGTCGCTTTTCGAGGGTGGATAGTAAGATGTAATCTAAAAGTAAAAGGATCTAATGCGATAGAGAGCAAAATTCAAAATTATATTTTCAGGTCGGTCTTCTCTCGTAGCAGTCGATATTGTAAATTCGATACAAACAACCTATTATTACTTGGAAAATGGATGAAAATGAGTGTGGTAATTTGAACAACGCCACTTGAACATTTATATATGACAAATAAGCACTCGAAATAAGAAATGAAGGAAAAGGGAAGTAGAAATAATAAGCGACAGGATGAACTGTTTTCCTGAAAGTTGCGCATTATTACCGGTCGCAACAAAACCATAATTTAACGTAATGTTCCATCTCGATGCAGCAAATTGGTGACTGTATCAATAGGCGGCGTTGTTATAATTTGATTTAGTGACATCCATTTGTTCTTACGATACACATTACGCGGGGTTACTTTTACGTCCCATTCAAACAAATTATTATTCAAATGTCTAATGAAACTGCGCATCTGTTATCAAACGGTGAAATGAAAAACCGTCGAACAACCAACTTAAACGAACTTGTTACATCCAGCTGTTTCATCATCTCCATTCTGGAGGGACAAATTTTAAACTTTGATAATAAAATGACCTTTTATTCTTTAAGCAACCAAGCATTAAATAAGTAAAACAAAAACTTTCCCTAACGCTCGAAAAACTGCATTAAAAATAATTGAAAACCGAAATTAATTGAGTTAAATTTTAGGTTCATCTGGTTCCCCGTGCAAAATTTAACGGATTGTTTTATTAGGCAAATGTTTGCAAGTTATCCGCGTCATTACTCACTTTAATTTATTATTAAAAGAATAAACAAAATTTTCACATTTTTAACCGACTAAATTTTCCATAATATAAACATGGGAAATTTAAATTTCATTCGAATTTTGTTCAACATTGAGTAGCCTACGTGCAATTTCTGGGATCATTTAATCCCGGTGACCTGTGGCTGATGTAGAGCTTACGAATGGTTAACGATAACAACTTTTTTCTTCAATATCGTGCTTAATTTAACTGTTTTATTATATCATAATTTTTTCGGAAAATCATTAAAATGTTATGTAATAATCGTCAAAATTGGTTTGACCTTTTTTCCTCCACCGACGTGATTAATCTATCGTTAAAGTTTCGTCTGTGGGTTTTATTCTGTTATTTGTTCTCAGCTGGAAATTACATTCTATAAATTGATATTGTTTACGTATTCTTTATGCAAATGACATGCATCGAAAATGAAACTATCGTATCATAGAAAAACTTTAATGAAACTCAGTAAGTTCGAGTGGACAAATTTAATTCAACCTCTCTTCGCTATTCCCAAATCGATAAAGTAAAATTGTATTTATTTACCATTTATGATGAAATCATAAAATCTAAAACAATTACAGCTTTTCAATCGGATTACGGATTGGAGCTTATAGATTTAAAGTTTTAGACAGCCTTGAATTAAAGTTGTCAAATTTATGCTATGCACGCTGTACGTAGTTATTAGAAATCGATTAAATTTAATTTGTTTTCAAAGCAAACAAGCATTAAAGCTCAATTGTAATGAAAATTGAGAAAATTTATAATTTACGGTTAGTAACATACGAAATACAAGTAGGTTATTGTATAATTACAGCTTAAATTAATAGTTCGAGAATAAACTTTATCGAGTGAGTTAATCCGGTTTGACTTGGGAAACTTTTTGCTGAAAATTCAGTAAAATACACAATTTATGGAACTCTAAAGAACATCAAAGCGCAGTTTCCTACAATTCGGTGGTACAACATTTTTATTACCTCAGAATGTCATATCTTCTTTGAAATTTTGTACTTATAAAACTGCAACTTTTTAAAATAGTTTTTGTTTTATAGGCTTATATATCCAGTTTTTATAGACCATTTGAATGATATACAAAGTTGTGTATATGATTTAAACGTACAAATTTGCATTTTGTAGTTTTTCTTTTGAATACCGACGTAATTCTTTAAATGGTGTTCTCAAGAAGACGACGCGACAACATTGCAGAACTAATTATAACTTTAAAGAATAACTAAAAAATGCAACAAATTTTGGGTTCGAATCACGGACTTAACAGAATTTCTAGTTTGGATCTCCAGTAAACGTCGACACCCGCGAAGTTAAGAATTTGTTCTATATTTAAATATGTCTGTTTTATTGGCAAAACTTCAGGAAAAAACAAAGCTCTTTGCCTTCTTAAACGTGCAAAAATCTAAATCAACAATAATTTTGAGTTTGAAGAATCTTAATCGGCCCGAAAGTCTTCGTCCAAAATATTCGTTGTGGTAGTTTTCCCTCAGATCATTTTCTTGATTTAACGTGGCATGACATCAGAAGCAGCAAACGATTTTATGCATAAATAAATTGTTCTAAAACGATGGTTTAGTATATAATCAAATTTGAGGTCCATGAAAGCTCTTAGCTTATTTTTCACTGAATTGTTAATAGTCGGATAGAAAATTCAGTGGCACTTTTAAGAAGCAAACGCATCGAAGAGATTCGGCTTAGTGCAACCATTTGTTATTTAAATATATTATGCTTTTCAAACCTTATTCAAAATACCGTGCCGGGCAAACTGAACCGAGTCGATTCAATGCGTCTGCTGCTATAAACTGACCTTATTTAGTTTGACTTGCTGTTACTTCCGTTACGTACCTGGTAGAAGTTCTTCTTAAACGAAATAAATTGTATAAATAAATTTAAAGTGCGAAAAATTTTTGGATTAATTAAAAGAGGTAACTTGTAACCTCAAAAATTGTTTGATTTTGTTTTAAAAATTTACCATGTTTAAGATTCTACTCGATAAAGAAGAAATATGTGACGTCATTTATCGCGCGTGATGGGAATATTGAAAATCAATGATCCCTATGCTTTTAACGTTGTCATATTGGCAAAAATTATTTTACTATTGGAGAATTTTTTTACTTGAAAATGTTTTAATAATTTTATGTAATTAAGATATATTTTCGAATACAGAATGTCTTTATTGAGATAAGCAAAATTGACAGATCAGCTGATTAGTACGGCTTATTTAACATTATTCTCGTTTACTTCATTGATAAACGTTTGAGTTTTCCTTTTTGAATTGAAGTAAATTAATTTTTAGGGGTGGTGAGCAACCGTGCCGAGTCTTTCAGGTTAGAAGTGGAACAGCATCATTTCGGACTAAAGGTAGAATGACGACGTGGTGTAAACAAAATTGCTGTGTGAAGAGGAGAAAATACAAGAAGAATTCTCAAGGAATAAAGGAAGAGTATAACACCCTGCCAGGTAACTCGATTACAGACGATTCAAAGTTCTGATATTGAACCAAATAAATCCAAAATCGATCCCTAGAGACCTGCGGTTCTTCTCGTGCTAAGCAGGATTACTATCGCAACGACTGGTCGTCATCGGTAAGGTAAAATTAAGCTCTCTTACAACGGTCTAAACCCAGCTCACGTTCTCTATTAGCGGGTGAACAATCAGATGCTTGAGGAATTCTGCATTGCAATGACTTCCTTTTAATTACTATTAAACAAGAGCTTTACAAAAAATATCAGTTACCGTTGAAAAACAATTAACTACAAATTACCGTGACAGATCGAAACGAATTTGTGAAACAATGAACGTAAACAGTTGTTTCTGTCGACGAAGGAGTTTCATTTTAAAAGTGCATTAAATAATTCATAGTATAACGCAATAATGCCAATTCCATTATCAGGAATCTGTCAAATTAATTTGTAGGTGATTGCTTTTTTAAAAGCGTTTGCTTTATTTTCAACAATACTGGGTATTTTCAGACGTAGAAAAAATTCTCTTTCGATTGATACCATTTTCATTCTTATTCTTACAATGGAAAGCACGAATCTTAAAAATGCTGATTTATCATGTTATTTCCGTATGTTCGGATGTAAGGCGTGTCACATCCGGTATACGTCGATTTTGACTCGTTTTATATATAACACCTTCGCATCTTTATCTTTTTTGTAATAATTCGTTTAAAATCCACTTGGCCACCAAATGGCACTTCTTTAGATTTAAGATGAAGGAATAAATAATCAAAAAATTAGGTAATAGTTCATTAATTTCGAGGACCAAAGGATGAGTGCGAAGGATACGCCTACTAATGATTTATAAAAGTAGCAAAAACTTGTGATTATTAGAATTTCGTATTTCAATATTTTTTATATTGAAAAATCGTTTATTATCGCAGTATGAGTAAGTGGAACGAAGAGAAAATTTTAGTAAAGCCCTGTATATGCAAACTTGTTTGTTCTGCGTCCTTTCAATGCATAGACAAGTTCTAGTGGATATCGGCAGTAGGCAAAAGGATAGTAAGGTAAGATGTGGAAAAACGAGAAAATGTTGACGATATTTCAGTATATTCTCGGTATTTGCACTTTTCAAATGTAGAATTTCAATTCAGCTAAAAACTTCTTTTGCTCCGTTCGTCAAGTGGAAGAAATTTAGATTATAAAGTCTTGTGCCTATTCAGATGTTTCGCATAAATTTCAAACGCACCCTTGATTAAATAGTGTGGTAG
This sequence comes from Rhagonycha fulva, assembly GCA_905340355.1. Classification (NCBI taxonomy): domain Eukaryota; kingdom Metazoa; phylum Arthropoda; class Insecta; order Coleoptera; family Cantharidae; genus Rhagonycha; species Rhagonycha fulva. The sequence goes on from HG996556.1 coordinate 48,395,006, forward strand.
CTCTCACCACATGCCCTGCTTCCTAATGTGAATCTAACCTTCCAAGTCTGAGCTATAGTGGGAGAAAACTGTGGAAAATGATTTGCGGTTATGTGACGTGCTAGATTTGTGAAGGAGAGCGTTCCAATTCCGTGCTGATGCATAATTACGTTACAATCGAAGTTGGAGTTAAAAGTATTATAGGTTGAGAAGGAGAATAACGAAATGGTAGCGTTTAAAAAGTAAAGTTTTAATTTTCTTGTGAAAAGTGTTGGGTTTTAACCATCAAGTGGCATTTTTAATTTTGAAAAAAAGCTCGAGCTGTCGCGAACTTACACAACCTCACATAGCAGTTAAGAATATCAATTAATTAAATTCCAGATGTCATCAACTGGCGCAAGTACGACAGCGTTACTTTCTCGTCCCTGCACTTTACACAATTTAATGCGTATAAGAGGAAAATTATGTCAGTTAACAGAAACAAGGGAACTGCTAACTAGCACTAAAAGCCTAACGTTGGAGTTATATAAATGGCTTATGCTATACAGCCACAACATTGCGTGAAGAAACGAATTCGATCATCTTCTTTAACCTTCTATCAGACTTCGTTTATTGCTCTTTTGATAAGACCAAGCTTTATAAAATTGACTTTTTCTATATAAACTCGGATACAAAAGTCTATTTTATACGAAAGCCTACCAAATACAATAAAATCAAAACTATTATCGAACCATCTACGTGAGCTTCTAATTAATCAAAACTTATTGTGATCGATAATTAAATACTAAAAGGCTTTTAAAACAAATTAACAGTAAAACGCACCTGGGCCGTTAAAGTAAATCACTTGTTGTTTTAATGGATTAACAAAGTTTTAATGTGAATTTAAGTGAAAATTTCGATTATTGTTTCCTAATGTGTTAATAGTTTCCAATTTATCAGCCCTTAATGTTAAAAAGCTTTTGAAAACACAAATAATTTTAATGTAGCCAATTTTTTTCTCGTTCCGTAGTACCATAATAAATAAAAATTTTCAGCGAATTTGATTGGTTTGTATCGAGCTCTTTGAGAAGACTAAAAAGGCTTTGATGTAACAAGTTTCTAATTAATTAGTAAAATAATGTAATTTCACAAGTATAAATAAGGTTTCGCGGTTTTAAAAGATCGCGTTTCTCATATTTCTAAAGACGTCTATTTCAAGTTTTAATGGAATTTTGTTTGGCAATTATAAAATTTTTGAGCTACAGTTTACTTACTAATTAACGTCAACTTATTTTAATGTATAAAGATAATAATCGCAAGTGAGAAATACTTAAGAGATGTCCGTTGTGAAGTGATTAAGCGACCGCTTTGGTTTAGTTAGTTAACCCTCAAAACAAGCAACCCTTTTAGAGAGATTTACATGTGTACGTTATTTGATTTTCCAAGTCTCCAAAATTTATCTTTGTTATTGTTGCCTAACTTCACGTTAACCGTATTCGTATGGTTTAGTGGTCTAATAGGTGAAATTCTAACACTTACTTGGTCACCGTGTAATTCTCTTCCAGGACCTTTATTGAATTGTTAGGACTAACAAATCCAACAGATTTGTTTAATTAACAAAACGGAAAAGTTATTAAATTAATAAACTCACAACATTAAAATTTAAAATTCTAGTACCGCGCATTTTTAGTGAAATGAAAGTGAAAATTAACTTCGTAGTTTGGAAAATTCACTTTTCTTAATTGCCTGGACTGTAAATATAGAACTAATTATTTTATCCACAGTTTAGGACAATAAAAACGTCCTGTAAGGTTAAAAAAATGGATAAAAAGCTTCTATTTATTTTTATGAACATTTTGAAGTAGAATTATATACATATAGTGCAATCTCGATTATCCGTACCTACTTTAACTTATCTAATCTACAAAAATGTTAAAATTCACAGTAAATCCTATCTTAATATTTCTTCTAAATTGTTAAATGTCCATCATTGATATAGTTAATTTCAGGTGTTGGGGGAGGGGGGGCGAGAATATAGCCTTTTAATGAACGATATCAAGAAGGTATAGAGTACTCTAGAGCAGCGGTGGCAAACCTATGGCACGCGTGCCAGAGGTGGCACGTATGAAAATTTTAATGGCACGTTAACGATTTACAAGTGATATCATTTTATACGCGCTACAAATTAAGTAAAGTGAAATAATATCAATAGTCGAATTCTTGCAGCTGTGTAAAAACGGCTAAGCAAAAGCAATAGGGAGCAAAAAAGTTCCCCTCCCCCACAATAAAAGTTCATGACAAATGATCACTTAAAAAAGTTCACTTTTTGAACGCTAAAAGGCGCTACCGTCAAGATTTCTCGCTAATTCTCTAATAAGGGAGCGAGAAAGTTTGACTTTAGCGGCTTGAACGTTAAAAAAGTAAACTTCTTTTATTAAATTTTTTAATTTTATAAGACGCTAATGTCAGCTTTCTTGCTCCCTTTGTCCGAAAATAAGACGATATCCAGTACTCTGATTTTAAAAATGTTTACTGGCCAGAATGATACAAAACGGTACAAAAAGCAATTAGTAAAATAGAATACCCCCCAGCTGCAAGTAAAAAAATGTTTTCTCAAGAATTATCACCGTTTTTATCGTCTTCGACAATTTAGAAAATTCAGCTCATTAATTCCACGTCCTGAGGAGAATATCCCAGATCCCCCGGTTTCACACCCGTTTCTTCACATTCTAGAAAATCTAGCAAAGACCTCCTATAATTTAAAAAGACTGGCGTGAAACCGGGGGGTCTGGGGGGTATGGAATACCCCCCAGCTAAAAATAAAGAGGAGATATTTACTAAAGAATTAACTTAGCTTTTTTATCAATTTTTAAAAGTTACCTTGCTAGTTCCTTGTGCTGGGGGGTATTCCATACCCCCCAGACCCCCCGGTTTTACACCAATTTCTTCACATTTTAGAATAAATTTGTTTTAGTTTAACCATACTTTTAATATTGTATAAATAGTATTATTGTTATTATTGTATTGTGAGTATTGTTATTTAAATTACACCGCTTACCATAGGCACTTGTTACGGCCCTGGAGGGAAGAGTAAATAAAGTTTTTTTGAAAATCCTATTGTACATTTTTGAACAATCAAAGTAGATTTTTTAAATTCGCAGCTCTCAGTTTTTTTTTATTTTTTGTAATCTACGAGGGACGGGGAAATTATTAATTGCCCACTTTTATAGCTACTACAAGTGCTACTGCTACTCTCGTGCTGGTTCGCCACGCACAGCCTGTAGCGTAAGTAAATCAACACCTACCGTTAACAGAATGCCCTATAAAGGCGAATATCGCATAGATATTAGAAACTTTAAAATCGATTCTAATCGATGTAAAACATTTGTTCGTGATTCTTATCTAAAACGCTTCATTTTAATGTTATCTATCCAAATCCTGTTGAGTTTTCTTTAATAAATATTCTTCTTGTACTGGATATCGTCCTAGACCTGCAATGTTCTATTAAAATTTGTAGGAGTTTATTGTGTACTGCATCTGTTGCAGATGTAGAATCTCATGAAAATTTAAATAAAGTTGAATTGATAAAAAATTTTTTTGCAGTTATTCAGTAGACAAATTTTCTTCAATATTTAAACAATTCAAGCAAAAATACAATTCTGAAATAAATATTTTTTTTAGTTTTTCCCCTAATAAAAAGTGTTGGGCACGGGAGCAACTCGATTAATACTGTTTGTAAATTTTTGGCACTTGTACATAAAAAAGTTTGCCACCGCTGCTCTAGAGCCTTGAGAAGTCGGGGAAATTTGTACTTCCTGGAAAAGTTCTTGAGAAAAATGATCTAAACACATATATTAAATTTTATCACTCTTTTTCCACTTTTTAGGATGGGTTAGGGCAGGCTAAGCGCTCAACTTTGCCAGTGATATGATTACTCGTGAAAGAGATTTAAAAAAAAATTTTCTAACAGTTTTAGTTTCAGTTGTTGCATGGAGTAAGAAGACCGAGATTACTTGACACCATACTTAGTTTTTATTCCACAAAATTAAGGAAAAGAAGATTTTTTCGCAGTCTAATTTAACAATTTCTTGATTAGGTAAGTTTTGTAGAAGCTGAAACCACAGGAAAAGACTTGCATGAACTTACAGTAAACGATGAAAATAGGAACTTTAGGTAAACAATTAGAATTACATCCTGGTCGGCATAAAAGTTCAAGAGAGTTCCATGGACTATGGGGAAGGCAACGGAAATCCACTCCATTAATGTTTCTCGGATAAATCTTCTTAGTTTTATCCAAGTTTATCTCTTACGCAAAGGTTAAGCAATCAAACCAGCAGAAGAAAAACAAAAGGTGGCAGTAGTTCCGTTTAACATTTTCTTAACATGCCAAAACTGCAATGATGGTCTGGAAATCCAAGCCTTTTATGTACTCTCCAGGTCTCTCCCAGACCAAAAGTTGACATTACTGACGTGAAAAAGTTCATGCTATTTTACAGCTCAATAGACTATTCCTCGTTTGACGTTTTACCCAATAATTTTTGTTTGATTCTAAAATGAAGAATTTTCTTCGGCGCTAATGTTTCCTTCGCACTTTTGGTTGAGCGTAGAAGTTTCTTTTGATGCATATCATTCAATAGTCCAAGCTTCAAATTCAAATTAAATTTAACTCAGGAAAATTAAGATGGAATATTTTGCTCATTTCGCTTTATGTGGTTGCCTTAGAGATTTTAATGGCGGTTTATTTGGATAGCATTGGAAAAATTTATTAGTATATTTCAACTAACGGAATACGCAAATTAAATTCTTATATCATTTTTTTGTATAGCCAGAATAAACCTGCAGGATTGAAGTGGTGATTCTGATTGGCTTGTGGTTGTGTGTAGTGAGTTGCTTTTACAGTGTTGAGTTAGGTCCTCATTTTGCTATTCAATGTCTACGAAAATTAATTCGGCGTTGTCAAGTTATTCAGAACGGTTTGGTGGGTTTATCTCTTCAGGAAAGTTTGCCTTTGAGCATTTTTAGTTCTGCTGTTCGTGCTCTTTAGAATTTACACAGATTTAATAAGTGCAAGCCCTTTATTTGTCGCAAAAATTGACTTTGTTTACCTGACGCTTACCAACGAGTATGTAACACGTGTACCGAATGGAAGTTTTTTGCAAATAAACTATTGGAAACTAAAGTTAATATAGTGAGTATAGATCTCCCCAGGGGGTTTCAATTTTTGTATCAATTTGAATAAATCGAAAATCAATGGAGACGAATTTTTTATCAATAAAAGCAATAAGTTAATCAAATTTCGAACTGCGTTCGATAAATAACCAGCGGATACTCGGATACATTTTGATAAAGAGAAGATGTAAAATTGTTATTAACTTTAGAGCCCAAGTTATAAACGGTTTAAAAGATGAAAGAGCTTTAATTGAAAAAGGAAAAAGTGTTTATTTAAAAAGAATATTGTAGCAAAATAATAAGCAATAATAATAAATGGTTAAAGGTAAATAGTTGAGGTAGTTGATTCGTTTGATAATGAAATATATGAAAGCGGTCCATTAACATCAACAAACATACAACAACATGTAATATTAATGAACAGTGTGAGAACAGTGGCTCAATTCTCCGACAAACCACCCGCGGTTGTTATTCTATGTAAATGATCGACCTGCAGGTTGCAAATGAGGCAATACTGTCGCAGGCATATGCCAGAACTTGTGGAGGAATGGCGAAGTATGCAGATTATGTGTACTCAGTCATTAGGCGCACTTGAGCGTTCTGTTTGTTTTGGCCCTACCTCAGAAAGAGCGATTTTCTCTGTTTTGCCGCACTTTGTAAAATTACTTTTTCGCTATGAAGCCATTTTAACGCTGGCTTAATAAAAGAAGGACGCCGAAAGGCAATCTCTGCAATTGCCAGGATATCAGGCATAAAATTTTACGGTGACATTATGATAATTGCTCGAAAACAGTAAGCGCCGTTGTTAAATGCGAAAAGAATTAATTGTTCGGATTTATGTTATGGGGGAATAATTATTATAAAAATAACAATATTTTCGTTATTATTAGTTGGAGCCGCTGTCATAATACAGTGCCTGCAGAAATTTTAATATATACAGGTGATATTGTTTTATATTAATTACTCTTCTACGCGATAAACAAGAATAGAATGAGGATCAGTACTACACCGTAATAAAGCGAAGTGTAAGCATTTATATTATAGGCAAAGCGATTAACACAGCTTAAATATTGCCATATTTATGCACGAATAAACAATTATTAAAATTTCTTCCACTTAACGAAGGGTGCCATATTATATTTCTGTTAAATTAAACATTTTCATTTGATACACAACAAAAAACATCCATCTTCATACTTTTTCAATTAAACTACCTAATTCAGCACTTAAAAAACCATAAAAACTACAATTAACACAACCCACCTGAAATTTAAGTTGATTTTGAGTATTTCGACTATTCAATTGCTAACATTAAAAGCAAACATTTAAGCTAACAGTAAAACACACAAGGTAATTTTTTTGGTGAGTACAAATTTACAACACTTAATAAACAGCAATTCAACTTGGTTTTATGAAAGTAAAAAGTCAAAGAATTGCGGAGGTACATAATAATAATCATGCACGTTCCTGACGGGCCGTCAAGTTTTGTTTGAGCCACCCCGGTATTGACCGACCGTACAGTGAAATAGATAAAAAGACGAATACATACATCCTGCTAATAAAAATGAACGATCACAAGGAAATTCACTTCTGAATAACCAGGATGCCCTTATTTGAATGTAAGTTTTCACGATTAATCATTTCCTAAGCTATTAATCATGTAACCGATATAGAATTTGTTTGATGTTTATGTACGATGATATAATCACCTTTCTTAACTCAGTTTTCAATAGGAAAATCTATTATTAACTTTATCAAAATATAAGAAAAAGAAGAAAATTAAATTTATTCTTCGCAGACACATATGAAAAAAACCTTAAGTAACGACAAAATTGCGTTACGTTTAATGAAATCAAAATACGTAAAATTTCTTAGGTACATAATTAAATTTGTTTGTTAGGGGGGCTTTGTTCTCGTATTAATAAAATTATATTTTATCCAAACGAAAAACAAAATAAAAATTTTCATTCGAGAGGCAATTCCATTTAAAAAATAATAAAATTAAATATACTTTCAAGAGCTTTCGAAAAAACCAAGAAAAAATTGCTTATTAACTTACCGGCATAGTTTGGCTCCCGTGCAAGCTATTAATGGCGGCCTGTGCTTCCTGATGCGAACTGAATTTCACGAAAGCACAACCTATAAAAACAAAAAAAAATGACATAGTAAATTCTAAAAAAATACCTCAAAAAGCAAATTTTTAAGTTACAAAGAGAAGATTTACAAATCTTAACAGGAAGCTTGCACGAGTACAATTCTTTCATAAATTTTCAAAATTAAAAATAAAAAGCGTCTCTAGCAAAATATGACCTAAATTGTTGCACGCTGAAAGATGCAATATTAAAATCGTGCCACTGAATAAGGCATAATCAATTCCATGAATCATTCAAAAGGAACCCTAAACATGGAAAACTTTTATTATTGAGCCCCTCACAAAGTTTTGACAGCAACGTCTATTTTTTGCCTCAAAACTTAAATATATTCAAATAAAATTATAAAATTTATAAAAGTTGCAGTGTGACCAAACTACTGCAACTAATTTGTTATTCTAAATCGATTCACTGTAGTGAGGTACTTTAGTTGCGGATGATTGTAGAAAACGTGATCCACTAACAAGATTAAGCATCTTTTCACAAACATAGAGTTGTAAATTGAATTTAAATCCCTTTTAATCCGTACATGTTTCGATTACGTCACCTAAGTTGTGTTTCTGCAAACTTTTCAAAAATAAATTTCAGTTACACGACTGCATCGATGGCACCAGTTGCAAAATGATAAAGTTTTAAGGGATCTCTTGTAATTTCTACTTTGTATGCAGCTAATGCAATAATTTTTACGAGCAACATAAAAATCTTATTTCCCAAGTTTAACAATTAAGTACTCAATATTTAAATTTTGGTGCCACTGATCGACTCTTTCAATACTTCAGACATACAAGAAAATTTTCGATTCCACAATCAGATTGTTCCTTTTTATAATTCTTTTCGGTCATGCCTCGTATACTATTCAAATTTAAAAAACTTGATGAATGCACATATTTTATTCAAACGAGGTTGCAATTTTTCAAGATAAATCAAACAAATTGAATTTTTTAAAATGCACCGAAAATCATCTAAAAACCTGCGGTGATCGGTTATCGATAAATCTTCCGTTGCAACTCCATCAAGCAATAATTTTCAATTTATCTTCCCAAAATGCAATGCTTTTCTGCCTAATGATGATTTTGGTTTGATGCAAATTCAAAAAGAAAAAATTGATAATTTTTCGTTTCTTCTTCAATTTTGTAATTTCATGGTTTTGATACGATTTGACCTATACGAGGGACCGTTATTGGATTTTTGATTAATCATTCTTCAAGGGTTGTCAGACTCATTAATTCTCTTGAAGTGTGTAGGGTGGCTCAAGATGTTGCGTATTTCAGGTACACATTTTCTTGTAATTTATTTTTTGTCGCTTCCCTCAGAATAATAAAACTACTCGTGATTCAGTAACTCAAGAATAGCTTCCCGGACATTTCTATACGAAAAATTTTGTTTTCCCTTAAAATTGGCGTTAACTTCAAAATTATGGAATGAATCAGAAGTTTAATACCCCACCTGGTGCCGATAATTCCGTATGTTTTCTATCTATAATAATCTAATTAAACTGAGCTTTCTGGTTCTTAAATCCAGACATATGTAAATATCCTTGGGGAACGGCAGGAAACGTAGACCCCTCAATAAAAATTTTACGATTAAAACCTCGATTTATTGTGATAAAGCACACTTTAAATAAGAGAATTAGGTGAGGAAAATGGCCTTAAAACCAACAGTTTTTTCAAAAATCGAATTTAAAAAAGCTTGATTTTCGAAGGTTAAACGCTCGTGATTGGTTAATCAAGTTCGTTCGTTCGAGGTACGTGCGCTCCTATACATAAGAGTGTAGCTGTTGACAAGTTTGTCAGTAACTCTTACGCTACGGTAGGAATGCGTTCTCCTTTTTTAATAATTAAAAATTTTAATTTAAAAATTTAAAATTATTTAAAAATTACTTCAGGAAAGGGTTACTTAAATTTAACGAACGGTAGTTACTTTTGCGCGTGGGTCCGACTCTTGCGAGGGTGACTCTCGCTGCGCTCGGGCGCTTCGAGCCATTTTCATCAAAATGACAACTAATTTAAAAATATCCCTAGGCCCGTGGGTCAAGGAAAAGGTGAATCTTTGAGAGGTGAAACTCGTGAGAGTGGATTTTTAACGCAGGGTAGTTGTGCGAAGAAAAATCGACTTAAAGCACCCCTCGCTGCGCTCGGGCGCTTTAAGCCATTTTTCCCGCACATTTAGGATTGAAAACCATGATTTTCATTCGGAGTGCACTGTTACTGCATCGCAATGCAAGTGTTGCTCCCACTCTGCGCAAAGCTAAGACCAATTCTCGGTGCACGTACCGACAGGAGAATGAACTGAATGAATTGATTCACCAATCCCGAGCGACTTTGCTTTAAAATTTACTGTGAAAAACGTGCTTTTTTAAATTCGATTTTTGAAAAAACTGTTGGATTTAAGGCCATTTTCCTCACCTAATTCTCTTATTTAAAATATGCTCTTTCAGAATTCATCGAGGTTTCAATCGTAAAATTTGCATTTAAAGGTCTACGTTTCTTACCTTTCACCCCCAAGTCTCAAAAAGTATAAATTTTTAACTCCTCGAAATTAAACAGAGTCATTTTAGGAAAGTGACATATACTTCGTCGAAACAACGCAAATCGAATCACATGTTTCTATAAAATCTCTTAGGTTGACTTGTATAGTCCAAGTTTAACCGGTAACTATGGTTTAAACTCGGATTTTGACTATTGTGATTGGTTAATCTACAGTTTAAAATTTTAAACAAGATCTATACAAGTCACCTTTAGTAATATACAAAACGCGTTCTGCGATCTTTGTAAACTTTGTATTAAATGCTAATAATGGGAGTTATGAATAAAAGTAAGCATAAAGTATAAATACTCAAAATTTTGAATTAAAAACATCAAATTATACAAATAAAATTTATAAGTAGATTCTTAGCATGAGTAGGTACGCATATTAAAAGAGTATTTACTCATATGCTAAATTATTTTTGATTTTTATTCATACAATTCCGAGAAAGATTTCAAAATTATGAGTATACACTTCATGCTCACTTTTATTTATAACCCCCAATAACAGAAGCATAGCTGGTCTGTAGTCCTAGAAGGTTGCATAGTCCTTGTTGTAGAGCAGCGTGTGTAAAATGAGAAGAAATGAGTGTAAAATTTGGGGTCTGGGTGCTATAAAGTAACTTACAGATCACGAGAAAAATTTGAACGTTTTATCACAATTTTTAAATGCTTTACAATTTATAAGATTAAATACCTCCTTAGCTCTCCTACCTAAGCTCATGATCCCAAAACGGCCTTTTTTAATATATTTTTTTATAATTGTGTCACTAATTTTTGATCTAAAAATTAAGAAGTAATTTTGGTTATAATTTTATTTTTGTGGTACTATAATGTTATGTTAGCTAGTCCTGCAAGCTCCAAATTTTTCCCACAAGTAAGCTGAGTCTTTGATAGAAATAAAAGCATGAAACATTTAGAAGATCCTCATTCTTTTGAGTTTAGATTTGCATCTTATAATAAAATATAGAGGTCAAAGTTTTTTTGCTTGAAAAATTAATTAAACTTTTTGGGTGATGCAGCCAATATTTTTTAATGATGAAAAAATTAAAGTTACGGTTGTCAAGGAAACAATGATGCGAGCAAAAATATGTAGGTATTAATATTTTTATCCTTTGCGTATCCTATTTGAAATATGATATAAGTGGTAAATGACAAATTTCAAGCAGGAAGGCCAAGAGCATCGTTGCCAAAGCTGGATTTATTTACAAAATTTTGCTTTTTTATCTTTCTTTTTCTTTAGACAATACCATGTCTTTCGAATCAAAAAGAGATGAGAAAATAGGTTAGATATATAAAAAATGATCTATCGAACTTACGAATGGACTATTTTATCATGGATTTTAACTCAAGATCGGAGTTCTACATCTAAATCAGAAATAACACAAAAACCAAATTTTTTGTAAAAAAAGTTCTTTTGGATGTAAATTCGCTATAACAATTTTAACATAGAAAATGAATTTAATCACGAAGTTATTTCATAATTATGGTATTATAGTACAGTGGAACTTGGGTAGTTTAAAATTCATAGTGGAACAAAATTTCAGTTATTTATGTAGGATAATTTTGTTAATTTTACTGACACAGAACTTGGTAAAATAAAATTGGAGTTGTTGGGTATCCGATTATAATAGATGTGGTTTTGATCTAAACTAAACACGAATTATAACATAGTACCTGCACCCTCGTATAACATGAAATTTTCAGGTTTACGGTTATTTTGATGACTTCTTTGTTGATTTAATTGAGTAATCAAAGGAAGGGAGTTCCATTTCCACCCCTCTGTAAAAGTTGTTCTTTCAATTTGAAGCGAAAATGTGGTAAGGTTTTAACCACAGGCGTGTATTCAGACAAACCAACCTTTTCTTGTTTCATATTAGAAACACAATAATTGCACTTTAGACAGCTTTCTACTCTGTCTGTATTTGTAGTTCTTTTAGTTTAGTTAGAATCGAAATTCGATAAAATAATTATTATGAATTTTAAATTAATTCAAAAATAAAACCCTAATTAAGCAAACACTTTAATACCCATTCGTTTGTTTTATAAAAACATTTTGTAATAAAATTTCCACAAATTGTTTACAATTTGTGTTATTTGTGGAATTTCAATGAAAAGGTATTAAATAAGGATTGCGGTGCATGCTAGCACAAATTATAGTTTGTGAAATGAATGCTTCAATAAATTTTGGTCAGGTGTATGTAAATTATTTCAATAGTAGCAATTTTTTTTTGGAAAAACCATCAATAGCATGCAACAGCAGGTAGAACCGTATTTATGCGTGCATTTATTCATCCACCGTATTAAAATTTTGCGAGAGTGTATTTACACAAGCCTGATCTACAGAGCTGCAATTAATTGGTGATTTTCATTTTCACGGAACAAAGGACAGATTTCGTTTTATGAATTAAACCACGCAATTTCAAACGGCATCGTAGCGCGAGAGTGTTTTTTAATAAGGGCAGTTAACTATTAAGAACTTGATGAATATTAATGAACGACAAAGAATTCACAAAACTGTATAATTTTATTTCTTTAAACGAAATTTCGAAACGAGCACCGAGATTGAGTATCTCAAATTATTTTTTAATAAGCGCAAAAATTCATGCATTTAAGAGGCGCGCTTCAAAAATTTATTCGAGACAAAAATTTATTTATATTTGTGGATTTTGGCAACTCCACTAATAATCAATTCCCTTTATCAATGCTCTTGTGTGCTTCAAATTTTCAAAGGAGCTAATCAAAGGAAACGTTCTGTTTCGGTCAAATTTTTAACGAAATGTGTGCTCAAGGTGAATAAGCAGGCGTTAATAATATAAAATTTTTTTAACCCAATTAGGGAATCTTTTTTAGCAACTCTCATTAGACTAATTGCCGAAAATTTAATTAGGCTAGCCAGAGCACAAAAAATTTTGTTTTATGCATAAAAGATACGAAAAAGTACACCTGGAGGATTATAAGCAACGTAATTATGAGTGTTTTCCTTAAGAATATTTTTAAAGAACAAACATTTTTTATTTTTCACTTTTACAACGATGAGAAACTTTCACAATACAAATCATTAAATTAAATATTTTTTTTTGAAAAGTTCAAAGGTTTATTAAGAATAACGGACAACTTGGAGGAGCTTAGAGGAAATTTTTAATTTGTTAAAAAAATTGTTAATTAGTAATTGCGCTAATTACACTAGGTTCCTTTTTAACGTTGTGGCGTTTTCAAATATACATGTACGTGAAAAGTAAATCCCAGCAAAAATTTAATATACGCATCCCTCAACATACCGAAAACACCCTAATTTGCATTTTCCAATGCGCTAACAACCCCATTGCCGTGGGGCAAAGTGGTGCGGTGTACATTAGTTATATACCGACTGCTTTGTAACGCCAAGGGTTACGCCGCTGCTCTAGGCTCACACTTTGTTCTCAAATCCTAATTACTGTAGGGTGAAGCTGTAACACGCTATTTAGGTTTCATATCGCATTTTCAGAGCCGCACTCTGTAATTTCTAACAATAATATGCTACACGGTACTCACTTATTTCGTTTATTAAGCGATGAACAAATTACACACTCTATAATTTCGCACTTATTAGTATTTTAATTCCCTACATTTTAAAAATTAACTACCTCATTAAGGGGTAAAACGAGAAATCTAAACTTGATGTAAAAATTAAGTTCTAATGGTAGGCCACAAGTATTTCCAATTTCCATCCAGCATATAAAAAGCGTCAAAATTTACAATGCAAACTTTATTACGCACACAAAGGCGTTAAAAAACCTATAAATTTGGAAAGAAAATAATAAACATAAACTCTTTAAGTAATCGATTAATCGTTAGGGGTGGTAATAAGTTATGGTATGTAAACCGCTTAAAAATTAATTTATTACCTTTAACGTAAATATGTTTTAATGTGAGAAAGGGTGTAACCCTTAAAACGAAAAGCATAAAATTCTATAATGTCTTCTTGGGTAAACAAGGAAAAATTAACGATAATTTATTCCTTAGTTATTTTTTTTATTATTAAACTAATAAAACGCGCTCCTAGATAAACGATTTTAATAAAAATAAAAATAAATAATAATAATACGCGTTCGTAAGGGTTTATGTTACGTGCAATTATGACATTTAAAAGACGTGAATATTTTATATTTCAATTACACAAAAAGCTCAAGTTCTGTCAGGTGAGCTTTCTTTAAATATTTGTTTAAAAATGTGTTGTTTAATCGCTAAGTATGTAAGTGCGAGTTAATATTTTGCTTCTATTTTAATACACCTATTTTCGTCTGTTGTAATTAACGAGAGGGTTGGGGGTGTGTTGAGTTGAAGCACACCATTCTCTTTTGTGACGAGGGATGTTAAGCAACTTAGATTATGTCGGTGTTAGTACTTCTATATGCCTTTTCTACTTTGTAAACGTTTAATTATTTTGTAGTATTTATACAAGTCATACTTGCTTCACAAACAAGCTAAATTCGTAGGGCGCTCGTAGGGAGAAATTAATTAAATCGTTTAAGTGTGTATTAATTATGTTTAATCGAAATTTGGATTTAATTTAAAATAAAAGTTTAAGTGGAACTATAAGAGATAAAAACTTTTCTATTGAATTTTAATTTGACTTTTAACTTTTCATAAGACGTTCTATGAGACTAAATGATTTTAAAATTAGGTTACCAAAACATCGATCTATTAAGAATAACTAAAAGTTTAAATCTAATTTGAGTTACCAAGAAAATTCCTAATTAAACTTTTATTAAACCCTAAGTTTCACTTTATGATATCAGGGAGTTTAAACTCCGATATTAGAAATGAAACTCTTTGGAATCTTAATGAAACTGGAATACCTACGTTTTGAAGCCCCTGAGCTTATTAACTCATTTGTCAGTTTTATAGAAGCATTACAACAGACAATTCTGCATTATTTTCATCCACCACTAAATAGTTTCTCATTACTTCATATTATGACATTTAAAAATGTATTTTGCAGCACAATTTTAATATTCAAAAATTTCATTTTTCGAGTTAAATCCCAACAGACGAGACACTTTACAAAAAGAACATTTTTTTTAGAAATTAGCAACTGAAATGACTTGTTTAGATTGAAGTAGATTCTGACAGGTAGCGCACAATTTGTTTCTCGCGCTAAAAGACTTCTTTCTTGATTGAGCAATCATATTTTGAAGTGTTTTAAAAAAAACATTTACTTTAATAAGTACAGATTCTCACGAGGCTGCGCTGATATTGGCCAAAATAGTGCCAATTGATCTACACGCCCGATAAAGGGCGAGAATCCACTTTGAACAGGTAAGCATGCAAGCTTAAAAGAAAACACTGGACAAATGGTAATGCAGGTAATAAGACGCCGAAACCGGCCGATAGACAAAAAGCCTCGTACTCAACCTTTTGCGGCTTTCAGGCCGCACAACCCAAACAGTATAAATAAAAAGACAAGTCACGATTATTTTATACTTTTATAATTGTAAATTATTTTGAAAAACAATAGCGATGAAAATAATTTTCCAATTTATTCTACCAAAGATAAGTATCAGTTTTTGAACTCCGTTATCAATCACGGCATTTATGCGTGATAAACAACACACCTAACTGGCTGTTAAAATATAACTGGTTTTCTCAAACTTTCTTGCAAGCTTCGCAAATTGTGAACATTCCTTTCTCCACTTTCGTGTCAGAAAAGCTAAGTGAAAAATCGTGAAATTTATTTAAAAAAGATTTCGGAGCTCAGTGGGCAAAGGTTTGTAGAATAGACGCTAAAATAAAAATTTTACGATTGAAACCTCAATTGAATCTGAAAGAGCATATTTTAAATAACAGAATAAGGTGACGAAGAATGCCTTAAAACCACTTGTTTTTTCAAAAATTGATTTTCATAGCAATTTTCAACTTAAGTCGCTCGTGATTGGTGAATCAATGCATTCTGTGCTCCGTCCGTGCACTGCAATGCATAAGAGCCCCGCTGATGATTACCTTTTTGCGTGGATTCTTCTCGTGCCATGGTGGTTTTTCTGATTTGATTTTTTCGGACCATTTTGATGAAAACTACACTCATCATAGAAATACCCCTAAGCCTGTGGGTTAAGGAAAAAGGTGGATCTTTGAGGGGTGAAACTCGTTTGCGTGGATTCTAAAAGCAGGGTGGTTGTGCAAGGAAAAATTGACTTAAAGCACTTCTCGCTACGCTCGAGCGCTTTAAGCCATTTTTCCTGCACATTTACTATTGAAAACCATGATTTTCGCTCGAAGTGCACTGTTGAAGCATCCCAATGCAAGTGTCGCTCCGGTTAACGCCGCTCTGCGCAAAGCTAAGACTAGTTCAATCTACACGAACCGACAATATTCATTGATTCACCAATCCCGAGCGACTAAACTTGAAAATTGCTATAAAAATCAAAGTTTTTAAAATCGATTTTTAAAAAAACTGTTGGTTTTAAGGCCATCTTCTTCACCTAATTCTATTATTTAAAATATGCTTTTTCAGAATTCATCGAGATTTCAATCGTAAAATTTGCATTTTAGCGTCTATTCTACAAACCTTGCACCTCTCAGTGATTTGGAAACTAGAAAAATTATTAATTTCTCCACGTTACAAATATTCGAATTCGCTCCAAAAATAAAGCATTATACAAGAGTTGCCTTTTTTTTACATTTCGGGATTAACAAACCAATGCAAATATTCATCATCAAACATAGCTTCATTTGTTTTCAAAATATTCTTCATAAAGATCAATACACTTTTGAATGCTTTTGAACTAATTTATGAAGCACTTTTTCCACTCCGACTGAGGTACCTCCAAAACATGCATTTTGAACGCATCAACCGCTTCTTCAGATGTCGAAAAACGTTGACCTCGCAATTTATTTTTAATGTGCAAAAATAAATAAAAATCATTGGGTGCTAAGTCAGAGTGATCTTACGAATAACCCATAAAATCGACGTCTTAAGTGCTCAAAAGGTCACTTGTTCAAGTCGATGAGAGCTCGCATGATGCTCGTCATGATGAAGAATGATCTGTATTTGGCGGTTAGGTTTTTCTATTTTTCCGAAGACTTCCGGCAAATAAATGATTGTGTACCATTCAGAGCTGACTGCTCTACGTTGTAGAAATGGTGCGGTTGCGGCCTTTTCTGAAAGTTTTCCGAAAAAACAAATGACGATTTGCTTGGAACTGCTTCGTGCCCAAACAACTTTTATTGAATTTGGCTTATTTTTTAAAACCCACATGGTCGACTGTTGTTTATTTTCGGGCACATATACGTAGATCCATGATTAGCCACCTGTCACGATGTTATAAACATTTTTTGAGACACCTCCAACATATTTTTTGAGCATTTATTTAAACCAATTGAATTTTTTTAGCGATTGTCATTTTATGTGGGATCCAATGAAAACAAATCTTTTTGATCACCAAATGTTGCATGTCTTAATCTCACAATAAGTCAGAGGACGATCCAACAATCAATTTTAGACAACTTCCACAAAATTCGTTGTTGAGCGAACTACGGTCACGATTGAATTCGGTAAACCAGCGATAAACACTAAAAGTCAAATTGTTGTTGAGTTAATCCATGTCGAAAATTGTAAAAAATAATCGCATAAAAATGTTTACGATTTAATTCCATTTAATGGACGAATTTATTTTTCAAGAATTTTAAAACAATATAAATAGGACTCATACTTCAAAAAGTTCTGAGTACGTATAGCGTAAAAAATGTCAAACTTTACGATAGAAACATCAGTTTCCAGCTGGCAGCACTAGGGTTGCTCAATCTCGAAATATAAAAGGCAACCTTCGTATTAACTGCATTTAAGTCCGAGTAAATGTTCAATTTGGTCATGAAGCTATGGGACAATTTTTGTAATTTAAAGAAAGGTGAAAAACATTTTCCAAAACTTTTCTTCGATTTTAAAGAACTCAAAGAACTTCCCACATTTCGAAGAAATGCTCTAAAGTTGTCTAGGTTCATGCGATTAAATAATGTCTACAGCAAATGATCTAAAGATCAAATTGATAAAATCAATTGTGGCGTTCTCTATACGGGTCATCAATATTTTTGTCCTTAATTCTCCAATAAATTTGAAGAATCCGCTGGATGCCAACTGCAATAGTAAATATGATGTGTAATGGTGATTTTTATTTTGATGACCAATTGGAATGGAATGGTGTGATTGGTTGGCAATTCATAATAAGCTATTATTTTCAGTTTCATCTGATTCAGACAGAATGATCGTTTTTGGATGCGGACCACCGTTAGCAATGATTAACGGTAGCCAATCTTCCTCGTAACAAAACTCTTTTTATCCATTATTGCTTCAAAATATTTATTTTTAGATGACGTCCTTCAGAAATTGGCCGTTTTTGAGATACGTATTTAAAAAGAATAATCGCGATTACTCGAAATGTTATTTAATAATCATAGAAAAAATTAAATAAGACTTTTATAAATAATAATAGTACAAAGAAAATTTTTTAAAAATGGCTTCATATTTGATCTTAGCCTTGTTACACTAACTTTATTTTATTTTGCTGTTTGTATGGTTTTAGTTTACTGTTCATGGGCGCAAAAGCAGTAGTACCCTAAACGCTGGGTTCTACTTTTGATGCAGTCGAAAGAAATCTTTTAATATTTTTGTTTATTTTCCAGACTTATATGATTTATCTTTTGGGAGAGGGCTGCGTAACGAATTGTCATAATTTATACATTTTACTCACCCTGTAAAATGAAAGTAAAAGTGAACCCTATGACAAAGGCTAAAAAATAATTGAAAAGTGTTTGAGCTTTTTTGATTATTGGAAGGCAATTTTAAAAATCTTAAAATTTTTGAGCAAAAATTTCTCAATTTGTATTTTTCAGTGAAGCGCATACACAGCATTGAGTTGTGCTCCCTTTGTAGGATTTTTGATAAAGTTGTCAATATAGAATATGAAAGAGAAAATCTAAATATGATATCGGTTAGTAACGATTCGATCAAAAAGAAGCAAGCACATCATTAGATCAAATATATTCTAAAGCGATTCGTTGCGTTGTTCAATTTCCTATTAGCTTTGCTACCATATCCTTGAAAATGCGAGTTATTTTATTATACGGCAATATTGAACAGGGCATTAAATTCAGGTAGATGCAGTTGGTGCACTCTATACGAGTGGTACTTTAATAAAAATTATTATTTGACAATCAAGATATAAAAGTTTTATAATCCATCATAATCGTTCTTGATGTTTATTATGGCACTATTGTTAAGCTATCGTGATTTTCTATGCCACGTCGGAAATTATATTTCCGTTTTGAAAATAAAGCAATTTATTTCTAGAAATGTGACCTATCTATTAATTCCTACAATAATAGAAAATAATTGTTTATGTTATAATTCAATTGTTATCGAAGCACATCATAAATTGACGTATTATGAGGTATTAGTTACGGATCGAAGGACCAAAGTGTTGTGTGCGCCACTCGAATTTAAATCCCTCATTATATGAGGAAATTTACTGTTAGAAGTGCTTACTTGCCTGCTTTTTTCGGGAAGTTTATTGCAAAAATTAAATTGAAATTTGTTACGTGTTTCATAAAAATGTCAATTTGGAATTTTATTTTAATGACGCGTTTTTAGTTCGTTTTGCTTGTTACTTTCGCACGACGCGACGTGTAAAATAGTACAGCTGCTTGTTTGCTCGAGAAACTTTGTAAAAATATTCGTCTACCCCTTAAGTTGAAAGCATCAGCTTTTTTCAGGAGTTAAGCATACTGAAAGTTATAATAACAACCAAAGTAGGATTTGCTTATTCCGCCTCATGTACTTTACAAAGCAGAGAAGTTTCAAAAAAGTAACACTATTACCTTGAACCAACACTAGCAGTCAGAAGGAGATTTGTGTATTTCTTTGAGGGCATATTGCCATCGCCTTTTCCATTTACAGCAAATGCTTTTGCGCTGTGTTCCATAAAAGAATTACTACTTCCTCGCAAATATACTCGCAGGGAGAGAGAAAAACAAAATATTTGAGAGTTTAGTGTGAGGTCTGGTGAAAAGTAGACGCAAATTATCGATTCTCCCATAAATTGTTAAAAAATCTACTTTTGTTTTATCTTTGGTTCATAAGATCTTATCAAAGAATGCTTTCTTTCTAACTTTTCAACGTCAAGTTCGTCAGTAGCTAAACCATTGGGAGATGCACGCCAAATACAAAGTCTAGAACTTTTAAATTTAGAATGTTTTGTATCCCTCGGGTGACAATAAAACTTGTAGGGAGTATTTTCATAGTCCAATACACTGTTTGTTGCATTTTAATATAACTTTTTTTTATTTATTTTATAATCTTTCATTTTTCTAATTAGGTAGTTAGTTCCAAAGCGCACAAACGAAATCGAGTCGTCGCAAGCTCAACGAATGTTTGTTTCATACAAATCAAAATCTCATTAACTTCGAAAACGAATTTTGCAAAGAAACAAGTAATTTACGTTCCTGTTCCAACTTTGCTCATCGTATGTTTAAATTACAAGTGACACTGTAATATTACGCAGCGTCTCATGATGTTCTTTCAGAACACGTAAACAAATTTCAAATCTAAAAAATCTTATTTTCGTTAGTTCATATTTTTAGGTATGTAGGTAAGTAAATAATTTAAGATCGAAACAAACATTTTTGAAAATAAAGCAAAAGTCTAATTCAACTACAAAGTTACTATTTCTTGATATAAACTAAAGTTAGGCTCTGAAAGAATAATTGAAAATGTCTCCACTGCTGGAATTCGTATTCGGTTTGTCAATGTTGGAAGTGAAATACGTGACCAATTACTTATTTTCTCACTTTAGCAAACTGAGATGGTCTGTTTAGAAGGGTCAATAATTTGAATCTAGAACGCAGAAATACATTTAAATTCTCTTGTAACTCATCTTCCGTACATACACAACAGAATTTTTAGTCTTTGCGGCTGTACGTGCTTCCGTTTAATTAAAAATTTAAAAAACGCGAAAATTTCATTTCGTTCAAGCGTTAACATTTCGAGCAAATAGGAAAACTGGTTAAAGTAACACGTGGTTGTTCCTTAACCTCACTTTGTGGTTTTTGACTTAGTTATAGGAGAACCACGTGTGTCTTTAACGGAAATAATAAAAATGTGGTAATTACCTTTACTGGCTCCGTCAGGTCCTCGAAGGATGGTACACTCTTCTATAGTTCCAAAGGGCGCGAACAACTGTCTGACATCCTCTTCAGTCTGTTGCTTGCTGAGCATGCCCACGAACAGCTTTCGGTCTGCAGTCGCAAAACAAAGCTGTTAGTCCATTGCCTTATACCCATCACACACATAAACATTACTAACGCAGGTGCAATTCCATATAATCGTTGGCTAATATTGACACTGAAGGTACGAGCATAGGAGCTAGCGATCGATGTTACCGAAGCTATTTATCGGAGGATCGTCTTGGGAAGGAATATTAGGAAGACTGGTCTGGAGTAATTGGATCAGAGTTGCTTACTAAATCAGAGACGGGTCGTAATGAAAGGATGATCCAAAGGGAGCCTGTGCGGCCCCCGCCACCACGCATCGTCATAAACAGATGCCGCACTTTCTCAACCCCCGCCGTGGTGATTATAAGCGATAGGCCGGCTAGGAGTAATTTAGAAGACGTTGAAAACTTTGCAAATCGAATCGAATCATATGAAAACAAAAGTTTCACGAAAACCATGAATGGGTAGCGTTCACACGTGCAACGATACAGAAAGTGTGGTGTGAGCATGGTGGCGGGGTACATGACAGTGCTCTCGGTAGTTGCGTTGTATACACGCGGTGGCGGTACACTGACCATACTTACTTACCGACCCCAATACACCTAATGTGCTGGAGGCCAGTACAGGTACTTCCAAAACCATCAGGTGTATATACAAGCAAGCCTGTGCAGGTTTCTAGAAATAGCTGTACATACGATTAGACATGGAAACGCACTATACATTCAAAGGTACACAACGTCTAGACATACATCGAACGAACGAGCTGATCATGGCTGCACAGGAACAACGCACTACATAGTCTAATACGCACGACACTGTCACATCGCCACAACAAGGACAGGACGTGGTCTTACTTGACCGGGTCCGGGCTGGGGCAGGGAGCTAGCTATCTCCTCGTTACCTTGCCCCTACTTCCAGAAGACGCCGCCGCAGCTGCAGGCCGCCATCGCGAGCTCTGCAATGAGAACAGAACTAGCAGGCGGCGTCACGGATGGCGGGTTCGGGTTCGGACTGGCTCTAAATGTTATCCTATACATATTAGAATAAGTACAACTAACTTATCCAAACTATAATTAACAGCCAAACGTTCATCACACCAAAAAATGCAAAAGTTTTGTTCTTTACTTTATGTAGTACTTTTTAGTTTAACTCTCTCTTCTTGGTCGCGTAGTAGATTTAACTTTCAAAACAAGACAATTCGCGACTCAAACTTTTGTTGAGTTTCTCTTGAAAGTTGGTACAAAACGATGAACGCCCTAGAGAGATTCGAAATAGTAATTACTTAATTAGAGGGCCTGGAAACGAGAGAAAATTAAGCTAATGACAAAGTCTTTAATGTAGCACATGGCTGATAACGAGAGGTCGATACTAAAATAAACTTTAAACTCAATTCTTAAATTAATTATCAACATAAATCAATCGACTCGTTAAGAATTAGATAATCCACTTTAAAAAATCCGCTTTTTTAAGCAAAAATTTTATTTTAATTAGGAAAAGAAATCTTCGACATCGCCAGGAATCAGAGGTAAAGATAACACAAATTGCTATTGGCTTAAAGTGAAACGTATTTTTTATGACCGAAAAGATCATCAATGCAGACAAGTGGAAGACGTAGAGACGTCATAAAAGAAGGTATTGTAGAACAAAGGAAACATCAGTCAGTAGCAGTCGCATGCGAAGATAAACTTAAAGAAAGTGCGCCAATTTCTTTAGAAAATGAACTTTTTCATTCACTATGTATTTCTATTCAATTTCATCCAGATTTAAAAACTAAGAGAAACTTAAAATTTTAGTGTCTACGTTGTTAACTTTAAGTCTTTGTTGGATTCAAGGAAAACTCTTAATTGTGGAAGAAGAGATAACACTTAAACTCCAATCATTATTAAACATTCACGTTTGCAATCGTGGTAATAACAGTGGAATGGAAACCAATAGCCAAGTTATTGGATGTGGTCGTTTTGTTTTACTCAACTACTTAAAATTTTCTCTTTATAGGAGTGTAAAATTAACGTGCATCAGAAATTATACTTAATATTCAATTTTTAAGCTTTGATTTATTTTTTACTATTCTATTTGCCACATACGAAAATTATTTGTTTGTCTTGCAAATTAAATGTGCAACTAAAAAAAAAACAGTTTGCTAATAAACAAAATTAACGCAACAACAAATTTTCACGTGATTGAACAACAGCAATGGTGGTATTTTGAGTTGCGATTTTGAGGTTATGATTTAACATTTAAGTAAACAACATTTAAATTTAGGTGAATTATTTTAAAAATTAACACAAATTAAAACTAACTTCCACATACACGACACCGACAAAACAAATATACATACTTTACTCCTTCTGTTGGGGTTGCTGTTAAAACACAAAAATTAGTGGTTAAAAATAAAATTGATAACTGAAACTTAACATTGAATTGAAAAATGTATATCGTGTGTTTTGTTGTGAACGCTAAAAATTCTATAATCAACCCCAAACAAATTGTTAATTTCTTTTCAATATCTTTCGTCCAGTTTCAAGTGTTTCAATTTTTATAGAGAGAATATTAAGTATAATTTTAGGTTTTCAAAAGCCCGTTTAAATAATTTAACGCCTACATACTTGCACTCCATTTTTATTATTTAAATGATAAAACATCAAAAAGAAACGAAACAAAATTTGTTAAATGAGCAAGGGTTTAATTTTGATGAGTCAAAAGCTGCGATTTCGAATTTCGCCTAATGAAATAATACAATTTTGTTGTGGGTGTTGAGTTAAGAAGTCGTGACGTTATTTAGTGAGAACTCCTTAAACTATAGCACACTCTATCATCCTTTGGTGGTGACACTCATTCCTAATCTAAATCTGAACATTTTGTGAAATTCTGAAGGAAGCTGTCATATGCAAATATTGAGTAAAAGCAAGTGGGTGTGTAGAATCACTAATGAATGCGATTTAGTTCAAAATAATAGTTAAGGTACCTACTGTGCCACCACTTCTACCATATCAATTACGTGAAATAAATCATCAATTTTATTTTAAATTATTTTATAATGTTACCCACTGATAGATATGAAAAATTTATATTCTTCTGATCTCCACAGTTGATGCATTTTCTGATTTCAAAAAATGAAAACGAATGAAATTTTAAGTACTTAATACTTGTGAGCAGACAGAACTGGGACATTTTAATGATGATTATGGTATTGTAACATTAAAAGAATATCAATATATTGAATTATTGGATATGTTCAATATACCGATATACTGTATATTCTATATAATTATGAATAATATATTGACAAATATTTGATATCAACTATTCGATATATTATAAGTACAAATAATAATATACTATTTCGATATGATATTGACAGTGAGACAGTTGGACTCTAGACAATGTAGGTAGGTACTTTATTTCGACCTTTTAATACTAAACTACTGATGTGTAGATACATTGTGATACTGATAATGATAGAAGGATTAGAACAACAAACTTATAAAAATTGAAAAAAACCGACTGAGCTAGCAAAATAGAAAATTTGGAAAAATCTATAGAAGTTTGAAAAATGATTTAGAAATTTTGTTCATTGAAAATTTTGAGCGTTTAAACATGGCCTGGAAATAGTAAAGAAGATATTTTTCCAATAAATTTCATAGTATTATTGCCTGGATTCGTACGAATCCATAAATTACTCTGTATGAAGCATCAACCATTCCTTATTCGAATGCTCGACTTTCTTTCTGGGGATTTTTGGAAATATTTTTTGTTTATTGGTACCATGAAAGAAAAAAGCGACTTTTTAATTATACTCACTGGTGATCTCAGTACTCGTATGAAATTCCAGTTCTCTTATATTCCTTGCAACAATAACCGATTCTAAGTTGGTCAATTCAAGACAGTGTTAAGATCAGTTGCAGAGACCTTTTTGATAATGATAGATGCATTAATATTGATTTTGGTTGGATATTTAATTTCTCTTATAGTTACTCAAGTTGGAGGAATCGTTTATAGCCACTATGGTAATGTAAGTTCTTTAAGTGTTACTTAAAAACCGTCAACAGTTTTTAATGTTTATAAATCTGTCTTAATTTAAATTGTCGGAATATTTGGACAGAATGAAAGAAGAAAGAATACCAGTACAAATAAAACTATGTAATCCAAAAGGGAGAAGAAATGTTGGACGGTCAAGGAAAATATGGGCACCGTAATCGGTGTTAAAGCCTAGTGCGAGAAGTGAAAAAGAAGAAGGTATCGAAAATTTTCTCTTTGTAATTGTAACATTTCGGTTGCGATAATCAATCATAATTTATTAAGCAAAAATCAAATTATATTTGTGAAGTGATCAGGATACGTTTGATGTAGCCACGTTATGTACTATAAGAGTTTGATTACGCAAGTTTTTGTTGCTCACTAGTTGTAGCTGTTTTGCTCGTTCCGAAGTAACAATTTTATCAGCTGCAATGCTTAAATATTAAACCTTGTGGTCAAGCGTTCTCCATGTATAAAATTGAGCTGGTTAGCACTTTTTCTTATTTTTCAGTTATTTCTCTGTTAATTTGGTCTCTTTTTGGAATGAAAGGATAAATTTAAAGCTTTTTCCAACCTCTTTTTACCTCGTGCACCGAGGAGTCCTCTTTATCCCACTTCTGGTTTGCACTCGGCTCACCATTCAATCTCTGGTAGTAGCTATGGGTACAGACACATTATTACTTTTTTTTATAATTAGGCGTTTGTGACGTATTTTTGTAAAATTTATTCTTTACTTTACAAAATTGTTGCACGCACCTCGTATTGCCTCGCAACTGCGTATTAGTTTATTTTCGATACGAGCAATCCGATAGAAGATTTGCTTCAACTTCAGCTCAAATCTCATCGAGTTTAATCGAGTATTGTTTACAATACCAAGAAAGATTATCCTTCTATCCTTGTAGTTACTATTTTATAAATATCAATCCGACATTAAAATTTCGGCTAGAGTTTGTGAGTTTAAATGAAACTTTTCTTTCATTGGTCCTTAAATGCTTCGAGAAAATATACTACAAAAAATATGATTGTTTGTTTATTTTTCATTACCCAATTCATCTCGATTAAGACATCTCATCAGGATAGTGCGTGGTGCATTGAGAATTACACAATCTTTGCGGATTATTATTGATAAAATCTTGAGTGAATCTTGTTGAAGAAATTCCACTTTTAGTAAAAGTTGTGGATGAACAATACTTCAAAGAGATGTTTTTTCTTTGCCTTCCTCATAGTCCACTTTAGACTTTTTAGATTACAGCACATCAATGTTTAAACAGGATTATAATCAGGATTCAAACCGCGGTTTTCCGCTTTCTAGTCTATCCGTTTTTGATATACGCCAGATCACTGATCTAAATTATTAGTATTTTGTGCCATATATTCCCATGTAGCACACAATGTTAGCGCGATATTGAGGCAACATCAAGATGTGAACAATTTCTAATATTGCTTTCCAAAATTGGTGAAATCATTAAGGTTTTTACGTTCTAAATAGAACATTGCTTGTCCTTTTTGGGAATTACAAATTCGATTGACGGGGTGGATTAGTCCCCATATTTCATAGTTCACATAAATCAATATCGATTTCACCACAGCGTGTGGATGCCCACTGGAAGGCCGAGCTAAGAAATTCTGTATAGTCCTCGATTTGAACTCAGAATTTCCGCTTTGTACTTGACCAGCGGTCACATCACTCTACGGCTGTGGTTAAAGAAATATTTAATACAGTTAATATTTAAAATTGCGTTCTTACATACCTATTATGAATTCTGGAACCGGGGGGTTTGGGTTTGGGGGTTTGGGTTGGGGCATGGAATACCCCCCAAATAAAAGTAAGCTAGAGACGCATTTTTCTATAGTAATATATAAAAATTTTACTTTCCTTTATTACATTTAGAGCCGATCTTTTCATGTTTTTTAAACGTCAAGTAGTTACTTGACGATTTCTTTACTTTAGCTTTTTAGCCTTCTCAATTAGCTTACTGGCTAGTAAAGTTATTAGCATGATAAAGTTGGCATACTTGTAGCATAAAATGCAACTAAAAGACTCAACTATTTTACTCAACCATCAAAAATCTTAAGTAAAATAATCGTCAAGTAACTACTTAACGTTTAAAAAACATGAAAAAATCGGGCCTTAGAGTAATATTCTATTGTGTACTATGTAATTTTATCGGTTTAGCGATACAATCCAAGGATTTCAGAATTGGCGGAATATTGGACCAATATTGGCCCAATATTTGCACCAAGATTGGATGTAACTTCAAAGGCCATTTGTTGTAGGGTACCACTAGAAGTATCGACCATTTTTGTTTCAAATTTTCAAGGCAGTAGTTACACAGTAAAAATAAAATTTGATTCTGATATTTGCTTCTCGGCTGGCAAAAGGCAAAAAAATTAAGGTAATCTGTCAAAATAACCATTTTCTGATTGAAATGGTTACTTAATCCTCGTTAATTGGAATTAGATCTTTAGTGTCATCCTAATTTCATTTGGTTTATGCTACATTTTCAAGGTTTCTGATTTTTAGATTAAACCACGTTATCCTATCCTTAAGTTTTCTGTTGAAGATCACAACACAGTAATTTGTACAATTCTTCCTTAGTCTTCATTTCGCATTCTGAGGTTTGTGACAAATCTATCAGATCATCAACTTTTATCAAGCTTTATCATCTTAAATTACATTTTGAGGTTACTAAAACCTTGATGAGTTTTTGACTTTATTTGGAATGTTGTGTTTGCAGTTCCAACTCCTCTCGAGTTTTAAACCACCACCAGCGTTTTTAGAATACAGTGATGAATGACGATTGGAATAATCTTATCCATATAATTTATTTCTTGATTTTACCCTTTCTAAATTTCCGCAGGCAATAAAATCAAGTTATTTCATATATCTAATGATAGCACTCCTTGAAATATGATCCTTAGACGTAAGTTTTTAAATCTATTCATGAGCGTTATTAATTATTGGAAGTTATTTATAATTATCATGATAAAATAATAATTGCATAAAATGAAAAGATAGCTGAAACGAAATCGGCAGATTTATCTAGTTTTTCCTAGTTTTTGCCTGATCTGTTTGTCCTGTTAACTAATTTTTTTGATGTTTTTCTCTCATTGTTTCCTGTTACATTTTCACTTTAATTTTATGCTCATTTGTAAATCATATCTTTAATTCTTTTTATTGTATGTAATTTTGTCATTTGACGAAAAGATTAAATTATGTAAATTAATTATAGGACAGGAGAAACAAGTAATTTAACGAATAAATGATTTTATGGGTTTAATGGAAAGGTAAATACTTTTTAAACGATAGCATGGACTTTCTCCATTAGAGTAATATCATAAACCTTAAAAAATGTACAATTCGATATTCGAACACAGCTGAACGTTATCAATAATGCAGGTCCATTAATAACTTATTATATAATAAAAAATGAACGCAGAGCAAATAGTAGTACCGCGTCCAAAAGAAAAATATTTACTTTGTTATAACTATTATTAGATAATTGCAGTTCACACATACAAGTTAAAGAAAATAAAAGCTTTAACAAGACACGCAAGTAAAAAAAAACAATGTTTTTTTGGGATTTTCCGAATATATCTACATAGTAGATATTATCGCTTGAAAAACACACTTTAACAATGTTTTAACACAAATTGTTGGTGTATCAAAAGAATAAAGCGATATTGACAGAAAAATCAATATGTAATAGAAAATGCACGAATAGAAACACCTACACATTGTTTACAAATGCACCCTAACCAAATACGTAAAACAACCATCAAAAAATAGGGCAGAAAAAATTTGAATGTAAGTAACGTGAATAGTACAATAAAAAAAGTGATTTCAAAATTATTATCAGATTCAATTGAGCGTAATTTGTTAATAATATTTTTTTAAGTATCTACTAATGGTGGAAAGTGGTGGTGCTTAGTGGAGTGGGAATTTTTAAAACTTCCGAGTGCAAGTATGTAGTTTTGTAAATCGTAAATTTTTCATTAGTTAAGTTTAAAAGTTAAATTTTATGTACGCACTCACACATACCTTTCGTAAATAAAACAATTTATATATTTTAGAGAAACAATGCACTGAAAGTATTAAATTCAGTTCTTTGCAAATTGGCATAAAATCACCATACATTATAGATAGCAATATAAATTTTATGTAAAATGTTTCATGAATAATGTAATTTAAGAAAAAAACTTACCTCCACGATTTTCACTGTCCGCTGGTTTCACTTGGATGGGGCGGTTCATCTGAAAATTATAAATTTATTTTAATACTACTTGAAATATTGACACGAGTAGCGATGTAGTACATATTATGCATGCATCTATCACGCAGTCGGTAATTTTGAAATTATGGAGAAGTAGAAGGGCTGTAATTTAAATAATTTACCGACATGTACTATGTATATTTATTGTTTTTTTAAGTTAAACAAAGCGTGGTAAATTAATTAATCCAAACTTTGTTATCTGTAAATATTCCAGGTATAAATAAATGCTTTTGAGTTATATTTTGTACATCAGTGAAATTAAACAGGACTGTAATAAAATAAATTGATTTTATAAGGTGAGGTATCTGAAGCATTTTCATCTTGTGTGTTCGTACGTTAACTATATGTCACAGTAATAGCTTTTGAAACGGGTATTGCTCTGGTATGTAGTGTCAAAGCAAGGGCCATCTGTAACTATGGA
The DNA here is from genome assembly GCA_905340355.1 of Rhagonycha fulva. Classification (NCBI taxonomy): domain Eukaryota; kingdom Metazoa; phylum Arthropoda; class Insecta; order Coleoptera; family Cantharidae; genus Rhagonycha; species Rhagonycha fulva. The sequence goes on from HG996556.1 coordinate 48,424,764, forward strand.
GATACCCGATAACAACATGCCTGTTGTAATGGACAATCGGACAGAAACTGGACTTTAATTTCCTGTCATCGAAGTAAATTAGAAACATGTTCGCTATGAGTGTTACAAGCAGATATAAACATTTTGCTGTTTTATTTAATAATAATCACATGTTCCATCAGATATCGACACACATTCCTTCATACTCGATGATGTTGACTAATTATCATTCAGCATTTAATTTAGACCCAAAAATTTTCCATTAACATACCGATAAAGCTGTATATAAACAGATAAACACTTCAACACAATTGAAAAAACAATTTTCTAAAAGCGATGGAAATATAAAATTGAAAAACAAAGTTACTGTTTGATATTGCTCGGTAGTCTATACAAAAGAAATAAAAATTGTATTAAGTATTTCAAATATAACTTTCGGACTAAAAAAGGCAAAAATAGAAATTCAACGAGTGGAAAAATTGAGAATCATAATAAAACTCACTCGAGTTACTTTTTTGCATGGTACCGCCAACCATTTCTTCCAGAACTGATTTTCCTTTCCTTGTCGTAATTAAGGTACACGGAAAGCTCCGAATTTTTCGTAACCGAAGGATTCTTTAACAGGATATTCAAGAAATTGTATTATCCTACAAGGGAAAGCTCTAACCTGGACGAGGAAGTTTAGGAAACCCGACACCTTAAAATGTCATATTTGGGGCATGGAATTGCAAGTGCATTTTGAGCTTATCGAGTGACAAGATTTTATTGTGTAGGTGCATTTTATAGTTCGGCGTTATCGCTGAAAAAGAGCTCCAAACTGAATGCAGGGATAACACTTGAATTTTATGACTTTCAGTTCGCTAATAGTTGTGCTGGTGCTTTATTTAGCAAATCAGAATGGTTCTTCCGAGTTAAGTGTAAATCCAACACCATTTTGAAGCTGCGGCTGTAACCATAAAGTTAAAATCATTATTTGCTAAAAGACTTTAAAAGGGATATCTGCAACATGGCAGTTTCGCAGCTTTTTACTACTGAAACTTTCCGAATTTTCACAGATTTCCTGTGCTAAGCAGACTTAATTATCGTAGTTCCTCGTTTATGAAGCGTTAAAAAATAAGTTTTTAGTAACATTCTAAATACAATTTTCTACAAATCACTATAACGAGAAATTAGTTAAGAAAATAAAATTAGCGAATTTGGCAAACTTTTCGCTAGGCTGAAATTTTCGTTTCAAAATTTTTATAACGAACTTCAACAAATATAACAGCAAGTTTTGCTTCAAAATGGTGCAACATCAATATATTCAATATAATAAAGTTTTATCAAGGCTGTCTTAAAAGATAATCACTTTTTAGGAAGTCTTTTCTAATATGGAGGATACGTGCCTTGAAACAGAATCAGATTACTTCTAAGCAGCGGAAAAATAATTTGCGATTGAAAATAAGTTACAGTAGGGGAAATGTGCCTTTGACGGCGTTCCTAACGATTCTTCTCAACAAATCAGTCAATAATTTTTTAATAATAATTTTTTTTTAAATAATTAAAACAAAAAAGATAAACATAGCCGGAAATAATGAAACCTATTGCTAGTTTATGTGGCCTCACCCGATACCTGCTAGTTATTTTTAATAAAATTATTAAATATTGCAGTACAAGCAATCACGTCAGATGCCATCTGTTTTAGTGTAACAACTGTAGAATGTTATTAACCTATCATTTATTTTCAGATTGGTTAATCCTGTTTGTTCATCTCGGTGTTATCTACATTTGCAAATTGGACTGCGTAAGATTTTACGATTGCGCCGTTAGTTGTCAATTCGATCCGATTATTTGAGGATATTTAAGCGTCACAGGTTATTAAAACTTGTTGATGTGTATTCTGCTTTTGTTCTATAGTCTCGCTTGGTTTTGCAATACTAATCGAGGAAGCATGAATATTCATGAACATATGCACGAGGGAACTAACAAAATTGAAGTGCTAAATCGAAACCGCCTTGTAGTTAGATGAAGTGTATTGCATTATAATTAGTTAATATTTAAAAAGTGATAAACAATTAAACAATAAATTAAGATTATGCAGTTGTATCTACGAAGTGGCCCTTGCTTGAATTTGTTATTATCATCTGTAGTAGGTTAGACCTAAATTTCCTTCTTAACTTTATTTCTTTTTGATAGTTATATTTGGTCCTGATTTTAAAATGTAAGCACGTCCTTCATTTTTCAGCTATTTCGGTCGATGATTTCTTCCGAGTTTTATTAAATTTCCTGACGCCCGTTATTTTTTAGTGGCTCAAGGCATTAAAAGGTGAGCTTTTGTTACCCAGCGATGGAGATGTTTTGATAATGCTATTCGTTCATAATTTTATACGATTGATTGTCTGTTATAAAAACAGAAGTAACTTCGACTACGATACCTTCACAAAACTATTTCTTTGACAGAGCGAATCGCGATTAATTTCTCATCCAAACATGAATATTAACAAAGACAAGTCGAAACTATTTGAAGATCAATAAACTTCTATATACATCTGTATTATTATGATTGTGTCAGTATTCAGTACAAAACTTCAAACAGCCTATCCTAACTTAATTATAAACGACCAAATTAATCAGGTAAGTCAACAAAAACATTAAAATATCAATTTAATGTTTACATTGACGACTCATTGTACTAAAACTTACTTTAAGGATTAACCCAAAATTCAATACCAAGAAAAAAAACCTTTGTGATTTTGACTAGCCACTCATTTAAAATGAAAATAATAGCTTAAATTTCCTTAAAAGTAGGAAACCAATATAAATAATAATTACAATTAAACTTTAAAAAAAAAATTGTTAAAAGGAAATCGTAAATATGTAAATTGGCATTTTATTCGTTTGTAGTTTACCACAACCATTAAATAAAAGTTTAGCTTTAGATGCTCTGGGCTTATTAACATTTAAATTTGCATTTAGTTTAGTTTCAATTTATCGATTACCTTACCAATTGAATTTTAAGAGTCTCTTTAAATTAAAAAAAATTTACTCCAACTTCTTAATTTAAATTTATTATGGCCGTTTAGAATACCAAATTTATCGTTATATCGAAAAATATTATGAGGCTTCCTGTGCGGACGAATAAAAAGTTTGAGCTTTTTAGATAGTACTTTATTTTTTGGTTTGGTTGATTTTCTACCAATTGTTTATTTATTGTAGAGGTAATCTTTTTATGTTTTGAAATAATCTTAAAAAACAGTCAAAAGCTTTCGGGCACTTTGATAAGTTTTTTACATGTTAAACATGCAGAATAGTCATTCAAATTTATTTTAGCGTTATTACAGTGCAGTTATTTATGTAATAAATTTGTTATTGCTTATTTATTGGGTTTGATTTCAATTTTACGATCAACCCAAGCCCTTATTGCATTCGGATTTTATTGCGGCAAAATTGATTTGCATTAACAAATGAGGAAAAATTTATTCTCAAAATAGTTGAATTTTGGGTAACAATGGAAGAATCCATTTTATTCAAATAGGTCCAGGTATTTTTGTCAAAATAAGACAAAAGATGTGTAAGTTGATAAAGGCGGTGTTTCGTTCCAAAATAATAACTCTATCTACAATAATTAATCTGCGTGGTAAATTGCACATGAAAAATGTAAAACAAGGAAGGAATTAAATTAAGTAGGCGTTTTGAAAAATAAATTAGGTTGGTTATATTACCTACCTCAAGTATAATGCTTCCTTAATTAAATTTGACATCAGAATCGTAGAGAACACGCGAAGAAGTTGTGTAATTTGAATATGATTGACTCGTGGCACATTTGCTCTCGCCTATCAATTATGCTGATAAAATCGACACCTTTAAGGTTAATGACAATTAATGTAAGTAAAGTTGAAAGTTTAGGCAGGAAATCAATACTTTTACATTTGTGTTTATTGAACTGTAAGAATGGAATTACTGTTTTACTAGACACAAACCCATTAAATCATACGTCAATAGGATTAACGCATCAAGTAATCAAAACTTAAAATGTCGATAGAATATTAATTGCGTGATTAAAATAATAACAGGTAATTAAGCTGAAAAAATTTAACGCGTGTTTATGTTGTTAAATTAAATTGTTTTTATCGATTGATTTAATAGTAAAAAATTAATACACCAATCAATTTACAATGTCATTAATTATCAATTAAAACTTTTTAATGTGAAATGCAATAACTCATGTTGCATTCATAAAGTTTGAAGATGTAAAAAATGTGAAATGGATGTACATTAGTATTATTAAGTAGAGGGATTAGGAGAGAATTGTGAAATGATGAATTTAGAGATTATACAGTTGGATAATGCCATACGCTGGAGCTGTTGTAAAACAATGATCGGATAAAAATGCTTAAACCCAATTTTTGCTAATTCCATCGAGCACATGTACTACGCTTTTGTAAAAATTTTAGTTACGTCCAATTCGTCCAATTACAATCCTTTTCCGTTTCAATTTGCTACCCTCTCAAAAACTAAAGAATTTTTATTTAGTAACGAAACACTTTATTTAAATTACTTTCAAACTTAACTTTATTCACTTAAAAAAAGCTTAAAAGTTAATGCCGTAAAAGTTGAGGAAAAAACTCGATCGCCTCAATTACGTAACTTTTTTAATCTTAACATTTTTTTATTGAGCAAAAACTAACTTATCAGGCTTATACGAATTTAATTCTAATGAGAATTAAATTATATGCTTTTCATTAGTAAAGGTTAAAATTTATTTTGAACAAAACCGTTCCGAGGAACGGATGGAAGCCAAACATGTCGAGAGAAAAAGAGAGTCCAGTAAACGAAATTATTTTGGAACACTTGTATTTTGGCAGTAGTAGGTAGGAAACGTACTTACAATAATGTGGAAGTCGAATTCATTTGGGAGGACGACTTCGCGTACCTGCACCATATGGGCCACTTGAATTGAAAACAACGAGTGAAAGTGTACACTGGGGTCTATTACTGCACTACACTGAAAACTATAGTGTTTCTGAATACGGATGAGACGGAGCACGTTACCGGCAGAGGTCGCACGAACAGGGGTAGTTTGTCTGTATGCACCCCTTGAAGTGCGGGAGTGATCTGCGGCGGCGAGCGGGACTGAACGAGGTATCGACAGTACGCAACCAATAGCATAACGCCCCCGCACGCACTTCTTATGGCCATTAGGCTTCGTCATCGATCGTTCTGCATTTAGATGTACAGAACAGAATGGGGTGTTTAGAACATAAAGGTTTAAATAAAAAACTTTACCACATACGAAACGAAAACATTATCCGAGTATCAATTTTACGTTTAATGTTCTCCTTTTCAAAACTTTATACTGCGCTATAACCCAAAAGGAAAAATAGCATATTTTATAAAAGATATCGGAATTTAGATAGCTGCAAAGTTTTCCCGATCAAAATTAGGGTACACTTCAATAGATGGTTATCTAAAACTTAATTGAGCACATGAAACTTTGAAACTTGAAGATGGCCGTTTTTGCTAATCATTTCCAATCGTAGAGCTTTACGTCGAGGAGGAGAACAAAAATCAAATAATGGAGCACATTTTCGACTAAACAAGAATTTAATTACTCTTCCATACTCTCATAACTAACAAACTTTTATTAAATTTTAATTATAATTAAAATAATTGACAGTGAAAACATCAAAGACTAAAATTTACTATTCCCAGTTTTTACGCACCGTTCCTTTTCAAAATTAATAAACTTGTTGTTTATAACAAAACTTAATTGAAAATTTAATTGAAAAAAGAAATAATTAAAGTAAATACTCTCACTCACAAGTATTTAGTCAAACAAGGTAAGGCTTAAAGATTCATTTTAAGACTTGAAATGTTAATTTTAAATTTAGTTTACCTTTCAGGAGTTGTAAATTTCAATAAATTATAACTTATCTGGCGCGGCTCCTCGGCGTTCACGGTTTGTAAATACGTATAAAGGAATGGAATTGGGTTCACCTAAAATGTGTTTACTAGTTTCGAACTTTGCTCGTATATTCGTCATTGAGTGTCTAGTTAAACTTTTAGCACTACATAAAGTACGATTTGAAGCTTGAAGCTCCAAATTAAAATTTAATGTACAAATATTTCATTTAAAACATCAAAAAAGTTTAAACCGCTACCTAGTAACTTTTAAATTAAATCAAAAAAGTTCCTTTTTTATGTTTATAATAAATTAATTTCTCTGATACGCCGTTTCAAAAGTTATTATTGCGTGATCAAGTTGAAACCAAGTCAAGTGAGTTGAATGCTCAATTAAGAAAGAAACCTTCACTTAAAATAATAACTTTTAGCCTTTCGTTCTGTTTACCCATTTTCATTCAAATTTTATTGCTTTTCTTTATTTTTTCTTTCACGTATCTCAGACTTCTTATAATCTGATTTCGAATCGTAAGCTGTCCGATTGATTCGTACTACGTAATCGTCTCTCCTCCACGTCATGTTGCAAATGTCACAGCACGTGTCGGTCCAAATTGTTTTCTCACGTATTTATTAAATCCCCCTATATTTATAATTTCTTTATGCTTCTATTTTCTTGTTTTCTAAATTTTTAGATAATCTATTTGGCCTTGTTTCTCCTTTCAACTTGATTGCTTCTTAATAATTTTTCTCACTTGGTGACAGTTTTTTTTTACGTCTGGTTTCTAACAACTTTTTGTGGTCTGTCTGGGTTTTCCCTAAGATACTTTTTTCAAATTGCTTAATGACCAAATCCAAATATATCTGGTGCTTTGTACAAATGTCATAATGAACGCTCGAGGGGAAAAAAATGCAGGGAAAAATTGTTCGCAGTAGTCCCTATTTGAAAGCTAACAACCAATTAGTTTTTTTTTCAAAATCTGAATTTACCCTGAAGGAAGATTTCTTACTCGCGTTGATTAGACCGATTGAATATGAATTTAATACTATTTCAGTAATTTGCTTTGAATCCAAAATCAACAGATTTTAGTAAAAAAAAAAATTAACCCCCAAAGCAATTCTAATCCATGCCACAAGTAATCTTTATTATAGACTCTGTTTCTAAGACTAAAATTAGGGATATTTAATTCAATTTACCACAATTTTGGTTTCATAAAATAAAGGGGGTGGGATTGCGATACGATAAAGTATAACTCAAAGCTTTTTCGGGGTAAGTTGAGTAGCTTTAAATGGGAGCGATTGTAATATAAAAACAGTAAAAATGTTCTGTGTAAAATCGACTTTAAAATTGAGCAAAGCTTAAATTAAAAAATCAAATTATTGATAGGTAATTTTAGCAGTAATTTATTTTAAAATTAAAAAAGAAAAATTAATTCGTGATGTCCTGAATTTGAAAAACTTGAAAAATGATAGCATTTTATAGATAACATTTTATTTAAAATTGCATATCCGTCACAAATAAAATAAAATCAGACGCTGTTGGTCACTGAGTAAAGGTAAACTACCTGTAGCTTAACGTGGAATTCGATCCACGACACCAATTTTGGCCTTGAAAAAGATTGGTATATATTTGGACCTTTTAATCCAAAAAATATGTCTAGATTACCTTATACGTTTAATAATTTAGGTCGTTAGTGCTACGATAAAATTACATATTTAGTTTTAATGAAAGTAAAATTCTGAAATCCTTGGATTGTATCGCTAAACCGGTAAATCTAATTTAGGTTAATTATTAGATTACATAGTACACAATGGAATATTTACTGCAAATGTAATTAAGGAAAGTAAAATTTTTAAAATATTGTTGTGTTCTGTTCGAACAAGCGCTCAAAAGGTTCGGAACTCAGGTTGTTCGGAGCAGCAAAGAGACCCCTCAGTTAGTCGGTTCAAGAAACAATAAGCTTTCACAATCAAAACTCAATGTACAGTAAAATAATAAAATATTAATTAAGCAAATGATGTTCCAATATAATACTTTAAAAACGGAAAACGGGTTATTCTTGTGTAAACCAACAAATTTACAAATTTGAAGCCAAAGTGAAACGATTCCCGTTCAGAAGTACACATTTAACTATGCAAAATTTTACTAGTTCCTTGTGAACGAAAATAGCGTCTGTAATCATGAAATGAACCTATAATTAAAATTGTACAAAATAAAAATAAATTGTTTTAATTAATTTTAATTTAAATTTTGGGGCCCAAATATTACAGCTGTATTCAGTAGAACAAAAGTCTCATAAATTGTAGGTGAAAAAGTATTATTTATCACTGGTGTTAAATTAATTGTGATTTCGGTGTTTCCAGTGAATGTCTTTAAATTAATTATTGCGTCGTAACAATACATAAAACTTGATAGCGGTGTATAGTAAGTAATTAACCAATAAATTTTTTATTTCAAAAGTTTTTATAAAAAACACACCTTTTCTAATTTCAGAATAATGAATTCAATGCCGCATTGAATAACCAAATTTAAACTGATTTACCGTTTTAAACCTCCACGTGGTTGAAATTGATTCCAGCGGCTGCCAAATTTTTAAAATGGTGGACCACGTACGCATCTATGAAATCGCCCAGTAATTTTTTCAATTTCAAATATCACTTTCTAATAAAATCATCAACAATTCTTCACACTATTTACCATTGCACTGGTAAATCATCAATACTACAATACTCAGCCTCGCTGAATTTACAATTAAATTGCCAATCTTAAATAATTTTCAGAACGCAACAAAGCGCTCGTTTCTTGCAACCACCAGCGAGCCAGCGACTGCCTGCTGCTCCGTTTTCAAAATGTAAAACTTGCTTGTTCCCAGTTTTGGTTTTTTGTGCTTTATGGTTATTGGCTTTTTGGACCCGGCAATTTTAAATTCACCAATCAACTCTACTTACATTTTCAAAAAATGTTTATCACTCCATCATTCATTCTCTGCGCGCACTATTCATCACAGTTTGTTATACCGACACTTTTCAAATTAAATTAATTTTAACGAGTAACAATTTACAAATAAATAAAATAAAATTTAACGCTGTTTACTCTGACTGGTTTCATCATTTCAGGAAATGGACAGTTCCTTCCTGTTAAATAATCCGTTTCCTTTCGTCCATCATCTCAGGTGCAAATTACTGAGTTAGGACAATTGATCATTCGCTCAAGTAAAATATGGCTTTGCAAGAAACAAAAACGTTGTGAAATTTTGATTGTGGAAATTTTCAATTTTGTACTTAGGATAGAACACTTCAATATATTACTAAAGATAAATGCATTTCTAGCTTACTTCAATTTGGGGGGTATTCCATACCTCCCAAACCCCCCGGTTCCTAAATTCATGATGAGTAGAAATGCATTTTTAAATAATAGTTTTTTACTTCGATTATTTAGATACGTAATTTTTATGAAGGACAACAGAAAAACTTATAAAAATATCACCGGTTTGATGATCAGGGGGAGGGGGGCAAGCATACATAATTTTTTCCATTCTCAAATGTTTTACTTATTTAAATTTTACCTGCATTGTAACTTACGAATGAATGCTTATTTCTATTGTTGTGATTTTTAAATTAACTGATAAATTACTATTTTTAGAGGTCGATTCAGAATAAACCACAACTATTTAATCTTGACGGTTAAAGAGAAAGGGAGAAACTGCACTTCCCACATTTCAACTTATAGAAATCCTTATAATAGAAGTGAAATCTCTCCAATATCCCATTAGTGTGTGGATGATACGCAAACAATGGTTCTTTACGATCTCTCCTGATTTTGGTATAGCCAAATCAGAAAACACACAAAGTTTTATAATCACAAAAATAAAGTTAATTTTAACTGTCCTTATGTTAAATTTTTTAAAAATAAGTTTAAGAATTGCGTTATTTATTTCAAGTTTTTAATTAATTGCAATAATTATTTCAAAATTAATTATTTCTGATAGTATTTATACCCAAACTAAACTGGTCAACGGTAAATTCGATTCAGAAAATAAAGAAAATCGGATCTAAAATTTCAGTTTATACTTACAGCAAAATTTGTTATTTAGTTGTGACGTAACTAACCAATTCAGGTAGAATTTTTTTTTATATTAATTTAAAATGTACAATACAATACAAGATTAAATTTTATATATTGAGAAATTTTTTATTGCTACACAACGAAAATACCACCTCCTTTTTTGCAGGTAATTGAACAAGAACGAATGAAGAAACAAAGAAGAATAAACTCAGAAGTGTTGCTTGCTTTCGGCGCTAGGTATAAAAGCTTAAAAAGTGTACAATATATCCGGTGTGGGCCAGTCCACCCCTGCATATATTTTTTGAATGTAATTTTCTAAAAAAAAAAAATGTTTACCGTCTTTCAAATGAAAGTTTTCATTTGGTAGTCGTAGGTTTTCATTTTCAACTAAAAAATACCGATTTTCCAGTAATATATAAAAAAAAAATTACAAAAAAATAATATTTGGAATTTTCATTTCCTTAACCAAACATCAATTCGATCAGTTTTTACATTTTACATTTTTGCTTCCCTAGGAAAATATCCGAACCTTCTAACCTCCTTGTATTGGTAAATCCATTATTCTATTAAGTGAGGTCCTTTGGTTTTACATTTTATCGCAATATCATACAATACCACTCAATTTGATTTACATCTTTTCCGATTCACTCCTGTTTGCACCTTGGGGAATTGTGTGTGTGTTTATTTTATATACTGCGAAGCGGTGAAAATCTTTAAAATAATTGGCAATTTTAAGTAATTAAAAATAAGTTTAAATCTGTTAAGCTAACAACTTCGTAAATGAAAATCATAAACTTGTTAAATTTCCAGCTTAAATTCGCATTAACACTACTTACTATATACAAAAGGTTTTCACAAATAGGTAGTGAAATCGTTAAAGGGGAAAATTAAAGCGGAAACAGCGTCAGGATAAAACCTCACACATACACTTTCCTCTAATTTAATTTTCTAAGTAAAATCGATTATTATAACGGATAACACTTCGCCTAAACGTAATGGAAGAACGATGAGAAAAGTGTGCTAAAAAAAAGAAAGAAAATCTTTTTTTCCTAAACTGCGGAATATCAAAATTTGTGCGCTATATTTAAAGTTGAAAAGTTATTCTTGTTTCTTTAAAGTACTTTAGTGTTGAGTGAATTTAGAGGCGATTTAAGGTTCGCTGACCACTTTTACTCAATTCACGCTTCTGAAGATAGATCGCTGCTATTAAACAATGACTGGGGTCGCTTCTAGTTTTTTTCATTTCCGCTTCAGTCTGTGCCTAAGTTTATGATACACACATTCGTGGTGAAATTGAGAACGTGTGGCGCTGATCTCATGATGGATGATTTGAGAAAGAATTACTAAAGTTTTACAACAAAAGAGTAGTTTTATCGAGGGAAATCTCAAAAGCAATCCCTCGAGATGAAAGATCGGTCACGTTTCGTGGAGGTCTATATAAACATTTCGCGGTACAAAAATTACAGACAACTTCTAAACCTTTAATATTTGTCTACGTTACGGATTTAGATTATTTAGTTTGCTTTGATACTACGTGGCGTTGCAGATTTACCTTATTCGTTTTTGTTTTGACGATTCCTTTGAGGACGCTAATTACGCTAAGAGTTGGGAGGGGGCAGTATAATATAGTAAAAGTGTTTAGCTAAATTGACAAAATGTGAGTAGAAAATTAGACTCGACTGGGTAGGTTTTGCAATAGCGACACGTACGGTGCATTCATTCACTGTTGAACGTGTGCCCGTTTGGACAGAACCCTCTGGTTGTGCTCTGGTGGTCGGAAAGCACGTACCAGTTTAATTTCTTTAGTCGATCCATCTATTTATCTCACTTATATGTGCCCCCAGATACAAATGTATTAAAAATGAAAGCGCCGTTCTGGAGCAAAAGGTGGAAACACAATAAAGTTGCTGTTTATTTTTAAAATAAATTTTAGCGTTGGATATCCGGAACGTATTATTAAATTTACTGCAGATCGGCGGTAGGTGAGGTAGGTAGTACGTACTACGTACATTGTAGATTGTACGGAATATCTCAGTTTATGATCATGATCAAGCTCGAGCTTAACAACGATTCAACTCCGCAGACCTGTTCAGTGCAAAATGAAACCAATTACACCATACGCCTGGAGCTCACCCTCGCGACCTACAACAGATATTGCTAGATTTAACGAATGTTGTTGTTAGCACACCAACCGTACACAAATAACGCCATTTCTCGCTAATCTGCGATATTTCACAGTTACTGTGTATTTTTAAATCAACTCGACACTTTCTTACGTTTCTGCTGTGTTCAGTTGAACGTTGATAGCATTATTAGAGTCGTTATTTTTCATGACTGTGCTGAGTAGGTGGTCGTGATCCGGCAAGGCTGGGCGCTTGAGATAAGCCAATCCTGTTCTCCCACCGGGCCCTTATTCTGTTCGAGTCTCTCGGGTTTCAAATATGAATTACGCACTTAACCCTCAACACATACATATTTCACCATCGATTGTGTGCACCTCTTTGTTTTATTGATGTATTGGCCAATCTCCGGAATTTATAAACTGTTCCAAATTTCTTCCTGTCCCTATTTCTGGATACATGTTTAGCATTTGAATCAAAAATCGACATGTGCAGTGAATAACGAATTAGTATTTAGATTGCGGTGCAATAACGAGATTCGTCCCCACGATTTCACCCAGGGAATTTGACGCATCTTTGCTCAAATAACAAACATTTGTATGAGCGCGCGTCCGAATTATAGGAATCCCGGATTTTATACATCTTAGCAACTTGCTCGGGAAACTAAGTAAACATATGTTTGTTTGCATATGAAAAATCGAACAAATTGCTTCCAACTTGAAAGATGCCTGGATAATAAGAAACTTTTATCCTCCATAAAATGTATATCGAAACTTTTTACATGTACACAACCCAAATTATATTCAACTATTTACATTTTCGCAATAACAGTTAATTAAACAATGTTTTAAAGCTCGCATTGGATCAAAATTTCTTCCGAACAAACAAAATAATCAAACTCGTGCTGCCGTTTGCTACTATACGTATAAGCTCCCGGGGTAAACTAAACAGTTCGATAGAAACTTTCCAGTACGAAAAGTATAATATTACTCTTCAAATTTCTAATAACACATCTCAAAAAAGCAAACAAGGGCAAATTGCCATGATTAAGAAACGTGCAACACTAACATAAAACAAACACAGCTTATTGATTGTGCAAACTGAAACTTACAGATACAAAAAGAAACTCTTTGAGACTGCATCGCGAATAATGAATTTGCTATCACAGCAAACAGATTAAAAACAGCTTAACGTGGATTTGAAACCACGTCCATTTGGCACCAGAGGATTGTTAAGGTTATAATTACCTGGAGGCAGTTACATATTTTAAATCCATGTTGTATTCTATTTACTGCATTGTATAAACATAACTTTTGTTAACTTTATATAAATATATAGCGTAGGTACTATATCCCCAGGTTAACTCATGATAACAAACAATTCGATAAAAACAATTATTACAATAGACAAATAGAATTATATCCTTTCACAACAAAAAACAATTTTTTTGGGTGAAAATTCAACTAAAATTATTTGCCTGAGTTACCAATAATAATTAGTAAAAACAACAAATTATTTTTTTGGGCATGTGTTCCTAATGATGAATAACCTGGCGAAAGTAAAACAAACGAAAATTATTAGCAGATACTAAGCAATATCCTACCCAACAACAAAAAAACCCTTAGGGATTAATGAAAAACACCTAGCCCAACAAAATAATAAACCGAATAAAATTAGTTTCCCAAATGGCCGGTATTAAGTAAAATTTATGTTCCCCAGCGCAAAATTAGAATACTGTTAAGCATATCAACTGTTCGATAAATCTTTGACCCACAAATCGAAATAGTTTAATTTTGACACACCCAACTTGATGATACCCAATAATCTCAAAGTCACTAATTTGCGGCTACAAACTTAATAGATTTAATCGTCTCGGTCGAATTGGAAATATCTTGCTTAATTAAATCAATTCCAAATCAAAATCATTTTGTGTTTAAAGTCAAAGTAAAGCAAAGTCCGGTGCTGGGTTTAAACGTTGTAAAGTGCTAAAAGTTGTTTATTTTTTTTAACATGTTTTCTGGTTTGAAAGTGAAGGAAGACAATTCCCGATCGTCCTGCACTGATGAGTGTCAAACTAGGAAACTGTCAGAGTCGAAGTTCGGACCACCGAAGAGGAAGCTATACCAGGATTTCCCTTGGGATAACCGCTCTCTCCCGAAGCGCATTTTTTATTCGAATAAGTCACCCTCTTGACGTACTATGATGAACAACACAAAGTATAAAAGCAAACTTTTTGTTCGATACTTGTTGATTATAGTTAATGCATTAAAAAAGTCGACATCATTTATTTTCATTATTTTTTTTAATGTTTTTTGTTTTCATTTTCATGATAAAGATGCAGTTAAAAGAACTTCAGAAATTAAATATTATACACAAAGGAAAGTTTGGATCAATTTGTTTGGGGGGGTTAAATTTGTAAATATACAGTTCCTTTTTCATCGGCCCCTATTTCATTTATTACATAATTTTTGATCTTACTTTGTTATTATAAAATTTCGAAATAAAAAGTGGTGGTTTATTAAAATTTACAAAATTTAATTAGTAAAACATTGAGCCCTCTTTTTAAGAATAAAAGAGAAGACGATGATGATAACCTGATAACCAATAAGGAAACAAACAATGATAGAACCCCGGTAGAGCGGAATATGGATAAACAATTCTTTAATTAATTTTACAAATATTACTTTAATAATACATGATGAAAATATACGTTCCTTTGTGGATTATATTTCAAATTGAATATTGGTAGAGGCTTCTAAAATAAAAAGTTAATTTGGACTTTTAGATAAAAAATAATAATATTCTATTTATAATAATAATATTAAAATTGAAAAAATTTTGAATGAAAACAGACGTAGGTAAAAAAAATATAATCAGAAAATTTCAAAGTAAAAGTTTTTTTTGTCCTAATTTTGATTTAAAATCACCCACTTACACCCCCATACAGCCATTCATCATAATTTATCAAAATTAACGTTTCTTCTCGTTACATTATGCTCAAGAGTGACTTCTCAAAATATCTCGACATCGGTAAGTACATATTCTTGTAACATACAGGGTGTTAAATACAAAATTCTGACATCACAAAATTACATTGCGATGCCCTCATTTCACCTTAATTTACAACCTTCAAATTGGAATATCGTAGTTAATGATTTACGGTGGTCTCTTATTAATCCATTTAGGATGTTTAATAAAGACCGAAGGTTTAAACTTGAGGTAGGCATAAACCCCAAAATTTTGGCAACATAATTTTCAAGTTTAAATTAAATTTGAAAATGTTGAAGAAGACTTGGCAACTTTCTATTTGATTTTTGCTCGTTATTTTAGTTTGGATGTTTCAATTTTCCTGCTTTAAATTTTCAAACAAAAGATTTCCTTTCAGTTACAAAATTAATTTCGTGATAATAAAACAGTTTCCGATTTAACGTTCCTATAATGGAACGAAAAAAACTATCGCGCAAGTTGAAATCAAAGATTACAAATAAGAAAATACGTCGAAAGGGTAATCTGCAATTATACTACGATTTGAATAAAACGAACGACCTTTTCAAGAGCGCGACTAAAAATTTCAACAAGAATCGATCATCCGCAAATATTTACTTAAGGTAAATATATTTACGGATAATGATTTGGTCATCAAATCAAATTTCGAGTTGCATTCAGTTATTTTTGTAATAACGGATTTATGAAAAGATTTTCTAATTCAGATTAAAATCTCTTTTAAAGCAATTTCCTCAAGGGGGATCTCTTTTAACATAACCCGCATTCGATCATCAGATTACCAAACATCCAAATTCTCGGTTCATTGATGATATTTTTCAGGCACGCAATTTTAAAATTTCTACTTAAAGAACTCGAAAAACTCAAACAAATTCGGTTTTGTTATTTCATTTCGGAATAAAATTATAAAATTGGATGGGGTGGGTTAGCTAGCACCAAATTGCAGTATCGGTAATTGGATAACCTTTAACATTTTATGTGTGCTTTTTTATATTATTTTAAACTTACGTAGGTATGGAATATCTAAATCGCTGAAAGCAGACCGAGTTGAATAATCGAAACGACAAGAGTTGAACGAAGCGAAAGCCTTTGATCACACAAGTGATGTGTACCAGGGCACAGATGATGGGATTCAGTCGGTAATTTTGTGTTGGCCCAATGCAAACCGTCCGCTGCCTTACCGTGTTTACAATGTTCGAGATCACTGGTTTAAGCAAAATAAACTTCAAATTTCATCAATCCATGAGAGAGGATTAACTCGGGAGCTTTCGCTAAAATAAATTTGTTGGGCTAATAACATTAATGAAATCTTGTAGATGCTATTTATAAAATTAGATTAATAAATTATTAACTATTGTTAACTCAACCCAAAAATTCACGCATGTTATCTTCTCTTTTTGTTAAATCCTGTGTTTTATGTTCACACCTCCTATACATAGTTCATAGGTTCCAGATTTGAGCTAAATTTTGTGTTGTACAACTTTTCTGCTATAAAAAATTCAATTTAACTTATTAAATAACTTTCACGACATAAAATTCGACCTCATTATATTTAACTTGTCAAATATTTGAATGAGATTTAATTTTAACGTTTCTTTCAGTGCTAAAGGAAGAAACTTAAAATTTTAAATGGGTTATTAATTTTTTAGTCGGATCAAAATTTTGACGTTTTATTAAACTGAGCAATTGCTTTAGGTAAAGTCCACATAAATAGCGTACTTTGTAGTATTTTATTTTAACTTCTTTTTATCATCGACTTTTTCCTGCGTTGCAGTCTGCCAAAAGCCCTTCTCCAGCTTTGGTTCGAGGACGGTCTCATTAAGTGGTTTCCCTGGGTAACGGTTGTCAGGAGTCGTCAGATCCGACTTGTGTTATGAGCAGCAGTAATTCAAAAAGAGGACTCAAAAGGAAAATAAAATGTAGGTAGTGGTATGAGAAAGTGTTTTATAAACATCGAGTAATATGATCGGAGAGTACCGAAAAGTCTAAAAAAAAAACTTTTTCACTAGGTTGTTATAATTTGAGGATATAACTATTCGGTGCCACGATGAAATAAAATCGACTTTAAATTGGTTAAGCGAGAGTCGATAAAAAGTAAAATTAATGAATAAAACTTTGCTAAAATTTTGCAACAACTTTTTAATTGTACGTTGAAAGGATTAAAAATTCTAATCAAAATGTGTCTAATCGATTTAAAAAACTCTTCTAAGTTATAATATTGTGGAGATACTATATTTACTTGCATACACTCAAAAAAATGTTTTTGTTCTTCAGCAGCAGCAAAATTACTTTTATATTTATTTTTACTTTTATTTTTAAGTAATCTATTCAATTTCTATTCCTGATGTGATCCAACAGTTTATTAATCAATCTTCGAGTTTATTTTCTTAGTCTTACAGAACCACATGATTGTTTATTTGTGAGGAGTGAGGGCCATGGTTGTTCGGGCTCTGCGGTCTCCACAGGGTAAAGTTCATTACCGTACGTGAAGGGCATAAAAGTTCATAAATCAAAACGAATTTTTAAATTAAGAGGTGTTGTTAGCTACGTGACAATGCTGCTCTTCTCTTCACGTTAAATGATATCTTTGTTTTGAGACCAAGGTTACCCAGAAAAGCCAAATATCTTACGTCTCTTACGATGGGTATCAATGTTAATAAAATGGTTATTTTATGTACAATATATAGTTCGTAAGCACAATTCCTGTGCGGCCTTCAGGTCGCACAACTCATCTTTATTGGACTCTAAGTTTTAATGGTTTTAATTAATTATTCCACATTTGAAAATGCGTACGAAGTACCAACCTGTTGAAAAATAGTTTTAGAATGATTTCAAAATAGTTTTGAAATGTAAGTTGTCAAAAAAATATGACCTACGTGTACATAATTGAAACCATCCATAATGCTCTCAATAAATTGGAAAGAACATTTTATTATTTGATTATATTCCAGCTCATAACTTTCCCTAACAAAAGATTTTCCCTCGAGATTATGATCTATTCCCCCAGTTTCACATTTTCCTTTCTATTACCACTCTTATATACTTCATAGCATAAATACTTAAAGATTTGTAAAGTTAAGAGAAATTGTTTGGGAAAGACAAAAACATACAAGGAAGCGTTCGATATTTTAAAATTGAGGGAAAAAAGGTTTTTATGTTAAAGATGCGGTGTTGTGCGGCATTTGTAAGACAAGTACGGAAAGTGGTCGTACTGTGAGTGTTTCAGTAAAAATTTAAATCGTTTTCAACAGCAGGATGCAAGTCGTTTTCCTGCACAGTTGGCGGTGGTCATCATAGGGAATGGTTGCCATCAAAAGCAACACGCGCTCTTTATTGATCCTTGTTCGCGAGGTGGTAAAGTAGAGGTGGCGACGAGAATGGCGGCATTTCCAACATTCGTTGATACGACAGCTGTCAGATGCATGCTCAGGGAGCTGCAAATAACGGCGACACGTGTACTCTCGCGCAACCCCCGATCACCGGTGCAAATAATACGAGGTGTCACCAAACATAAAAATATCCCTTCGTGATATGTAATGTGACGATATGAAATTTTTATGATCTCAGTTTTACAGTATATAAACCATTTTTCAAATCCACCTCGATCTAACTATAATCACCCCCAACCTGGTTCATTAAACTTCCTTCCGTTCCAAAATAAGAAAACTTTTTCCTTTTAAATGTATCGAATTCGGAACATTTCACGTTAGCATATGTCGGTGATTCTTTTACGAAAGAGTCCTTTAAGAAAGTGCTCGTAACAGTTTTTCAATTTTTTATCCACCTTTACAAAATGGAGAGGTTATTTTATTCCAAAATCTCTTGTAGTTTATTCGGATGACTGCTTCCCAACTTGATTCTCAAAAGTTACTTTTTGGACATTTTTTTGGAAACTCGCCCTTTAATTTGTCTCATCCACTTAAGGCCGAGAAAGAGAAAGTAAAAGTTTTTCGGTTTTATGTTAGAAGCGGGAATAAAATTTATTGTTCTTTAGAGGTTTTGGTGTCATATTTCTTAAAATAATTAAAAATAAGTGGGTACTAACTGGTGGTGTATGGGTTTATGAACATCATAAATGACACATCTCATAAGAATGTGTAAATCATTTTTAATATTTAAGCTGTTACTAAGAGCACTTCTTAGGTGGTGTAAGAACGAATCAGCTGCCGTATAGGATCATTCCTTTACCTTCACGTACCAAGAGTGCAATTTCATAGGTCGTTTAAGGTTTTTTATCTGACAGTTATGCGCAAACTTTAATGTTCTTTGGTATGGTATGGCAAAACCGTAAACTAGATGTTGCGTCGAAGTATCCTCTGCAGTTGTATTTTATCCTTATTTTCATCGTCTCCTGCGACAAAAGAGTAGCAACTTGGGGTAGTAAAAAGAACAATTTTATTACAACTAATTACTTGAAGCATATTTATAAAATTATGCTCCAGCAAATTTCAAAGGTACTTCAACTTTGAAATGTTTAGCTACACTTTGTAGTTTAATGCGCAATTTGCTCTTCAAATTGTAAACTATTTAATACTAACTCAACTTTATTAAGCTTGCAAGTCGTTTACGATGCACCCCCGTTATTTAAAACTCAAATTTCCAATTTAGAAAGGATTACCCGACAGAAACTATGTATTCTAAAATAATTAACTACAGAAATCCGTTGTTTGTCTTGTTTGACCTATATATAGCGCGGTTACACTACAACCAACCATCAGTAATTTACGATCAAAGTTTTCAATAATAAAATTGTTAATCAAAAACGCACCAATAAACAATTAAACCTAATAGTGGATGACATTTGAAACAATTTTCCAATTGTATAATTTCACGCTTCGGTATAATTTTCTTTGTAAAAACTGGACACCTGCCAATTACTCTGTTGCATGTGTAATATTTTCCTCGGCCGATTGCGACCACCAGTTGCTCGACCAATTCGTGCTGCTGCTTACAAAGCCTGTTGCGTCTAAAAACTATTTCTTTAAAGCTGCAAAAACATTTCATTAAACGAAAGAAAATTTAAAGTCTCAACGATTAATGTCGGAAATTATTCCGAGATGGGACGTTATTGTGTAGAAAATTCGGTACAATGGAACGAAAGAAAAGTGCTATTATTCATTCGGCGTCCTCGACTGAAATAAATTATTGACAACTCACGTCATTCATCTTTCTCTAAAAGATATTTTTTGTCATTAACTCCAGTAACAATAATGATCTGCTGTTGTCGCTGAATTTATTCAAGGTGGGAAAATTGAAAATATTCCTTTTCAAACGAACTCGTTATAACGGATTACACCACAAGCGTAAACTTCGTGCTTAATTGACTTGTTAATACTTAAAAGGTCCACCGAGAAAATTTGATGCAGCAGAAATGGGTAGGTAGGCACTGTATGGTTTCCTTAATAAAAGTCCGGCAGCTCATGTAGAGCTACCTTTCAAGATTTAAGGTTTAACTATCATCTTATACTAGAACTTCACAAGAGACTTTATTTATCTTACAAAAGCAGCGTTCTAATATACATAATTAAATTAAAATAAATATTGCCGGCAGCAAAGTTAAGCAAAGTTTTTATCAACACAAAGTTGACTTTTCGTTGCTGATATTTGATACACTTTTTGTTTATTAGCTTTTAAAACGCCATGTTTGTACGAACTAATCAAAACGAATATTTAATTTATCCAAAAAGCACTTCGGGGTTGAATTAAAATTTATAAAATTGCAATTAATTAACTGAAAATTTAGTACTTCTCACAAGGTATCTCGTTTTTCGTTAAAAATTGCTCACCTCCATACACAAACTTAGTTAAAATGCTAACTTCTAATTGACTCGGGCGTTTTATGGAAATGTCAAAAGTATTTACAAGTCTCACACTATCAGGTAATATGGTTTAATGGGTAGATTTTCATGTGACTGTGATCGACACAGCTGGTTCGAATTTGTTAAGATAACATCAAAGTTGTTTGGAATATCACCCCCAATTTTAAGGTAACCGTGTTTTTAAATGGCTGCTGTTAATTTTCTAATCCTTAGCTTCATTGGTAATTTGTCAGGTTAAAATGTAGTATATTTTCTTTTGTAGCTTAGCGTGAAAGTTGTGAGGAATTGTACTCCATGAAATCCAAATTTAAACTTGCGCTTTGTACTCTACTTGTGATTGTGATTTTACGAGTTGATGATTTGATTTTTTTTTAAGTTTCAGATAGATCACCTTTATATTTTAACTAATCTATTAGCAATTCAACCGATTTCATCCGGTATTTTCCATAATAATGAATAGTTTATCCCTGCTCTTGACACTTAATATTTGGGCTAGTTGCTCTGGGGATAAAGGACTATGAGATAAGTGTCGTTATAATCAGATATACCTATTGATTTTGATGGTTTGCTTTTATTTCTATCTATCTCAACCTGTGAATTTTATAATAATACAAAATTACAGATTTATTTACAAATCGTAATAATTAATTTTTAAAATGAATCTTATTTAATTTAATAATTTAACATTCAAAGTATTTAATAAAATATTAATTTTGCAAAGTGCATGCAAATTATTTATAACAAAATTCACGATAATAGAATTTATTTATAGCGACTAGGTCAATGTTAATGAACTTAAAACTAATGAACTGTAATTATAAGTCATTTTCAACTTTTTGTTAAATTTTGCTTTTGCACAATCCGGCAGAATTTAATGTGTGAAAATTTGTAGGTATATAAAGAGAAATATTTTTATAATAAAATCGTGTTGTCTAGACTTACTCCCACCAAGGTTTTCTTTGGTAGCACCAAGTCTTTTAGAAGTTTAAAAAGATTTTAAGACTGAAATTCCACTAAAAAGAACCAGCAAACAAAAAAATTATACGACTTACAATGGAATTATATACATTTCTCTTTTTTTTTTTGGTAGACAAGTTTATCAACATTTTAAATCATTTTCAGATTGAAATTCTCCCAAAAAATTTCAGTCAAATCGTTTCAAAGGAGAAATTAATCAGATCAAGATTAGAAGATCGCCTTTTTAATAATTTTTGGAATATCGATTTTTGAAGTTTATGTTGACATTCACGTAGTAAGTGACTGACGTCAGAGGTCACATGTTTTTGATTTGGATAAGTTTACATTGCAACGGGGGTTGTTGTGCTAAAATGAAAGCACCTGAACCTAAAATGTATTTACGATTTTGGCTTGAATAATTTACTACTTCAATGTTATCTTGAATTTTATTATCTCATCTGTCAACTATTTGTTTTGATAACTTAAGAAAGCATCCTCTGTATTGGGACTCCACCCGGAGTTAGCTGATAGGGTTCGAAGATAATCTGACGCTTGTGGCGGTAGCTTCTATAAAAGCAAAACTTCAAAAATTTGTAGACAAGATGATTCTAGATACTCACGACGGGATGACATCAAAAATGCTTGCGATAGTGCCCGAAAAACATAAGTGGTTTTCACCATCGGCAAGAGAAGGTGCGCCGTACTGATTTTCAAGGTGAATGCCTCAAATATTCAATCCACTATTTTTGTACCAGTGATTGGAGTGCACTTAGATAAATCGCTATCTTTTCGCCTGTACATAAGTTTGGTAGCTGAGAGAGCCCTGGCAGTAAGATCGGCAACGAAAAGTTTTGGCCTCAGTCGCCCAATTAATAATGCTATATGGAGTGCCAATAAAAGCAGAAATTTTGTCAAAATTCACATATCTGTCAATGCTCTCTCGAGTTAAAACTAGATATTATAAAACCGTCTGCACGGACTCTGCGTTGGTGGTGGCGTCGCAGGTGCTAATTGACTTATTGGCTTTTGAAAGAAAATTCAAATTTGAAGATATGGCTTTAAAACCAGACTACCTAAGGAAGAAAGCTATGAAATGATATAGACAAGTGGTACAAAAAAAAACTATGGAAAAACATCTTTTGAATTGAGTCAGGTTTTGAAGGGACACGGCTGCTTAAAAGAAGTGCCGTCACAGGCTTCAAAGAGCTTCAAATTCCTTAACGGGTACCAAGTAATAATTTTGAATTGCTACAGTTTAGCTCACAAAACTCAAATAATTAAAGTTTTCTGGAAAACAAAACACCAGGGGTGTAGGTGTAGGTAAAACAAAACTTTACTAAAATAAAAATTTTTGTGCATAAATCAGTTAAAAAAAATGAAACACTTTTATCATAAGATTTGAACCCATGAAATGCAGTTCAAAGCGTTCTAAATGAATACTTTTAAAAACCAAATTAGTCTGGCGTTTAGAAACATCAGCAGAAAAACTAGTCATAGTTAAAAAAAAGTGTTGGGTAATTTTTTATCTTCTTATAATCTTCAGGACCAAACCAACGGTAATCCTTTATCCAAATCACTCATCAGATAAAAAACTTGCTACGATTTCCACAGTCGAAATTATCAATAATGACCTACAGATTTGCGTTTGTTTTAAAATTATTTGATTATTCAAACTTCAAAACGACGCTGACGTGAGTAAAATTGCTTATCAAAAAATTCAGTTCTATAAATTTCTACCGCGCTTTGGTTTGCAAAATTTTAAATTTTGAATCATCTAATGTAATTTCTGGATTGGAATACACATCTGGCTCTCAATAATCAAAAATAATAACACCATTAACACCATGTACCTACCACATTATAATGGAACACCAAAAAAACTAATTTTCCTATTTCAAAAATATTTAAACGTTTCTCAGACTCGGATAACTCTTAGATAGAAAACCAACACAATCTCAAAAATTAACACCAATTTGGACAATCGAGAAAAAACACAAGATGGGCGTTTGTTCGTTTTGCTTTCACATAAAAAATAATCTTCTCTTCCGCTCTGGTTATCAAATTTTAAAAATAAAAATTTCCCACTTATAAGGGCTGTTGGCTGTTTAATTAATTTAATAAAATTGACAACATTTTTTCCAATCCTACTACAATTTTTCGTCAAGTTTCATTAGGTCTATTGTTCAGCCTGCTAAATTTCATCGTGTCTAGACCGTCCAATTCCTGCCGATTTAAAATTCAATTAATTTTCTTGTCTAAAAATCAATCATTAGAAATTTTGTATTACTTACAATATTTCTAATTGTAGCCATATTTTAAACCCAAATTTTTCGGCACAGTACATAGTACTCTTCTAAACTAATGCTTTAGAATTTTATCTCTTTTTTACCCAAAATATGTAACTCCGCTTTCTAAATTTTTAAATTTTGAGAAAAAATTAAGGTTAATTTCGGAGTTAAATATTTATAAATTAAGTTAAAATAAAGGCACAAATATAGTAATAAGAACTATTTTAAAATGAGAATTATGATTTAAATGTAAAATGGATGTGGATGGTCTAGACACAATGACTTTTAGGCCCGGTAACTCAGTAGGCAGTTAATCTTTCGCTTAAGTTATCTCAAGTTAAACTCAGTTCAGCCAATCAACATCTCACATTTAACCATGCCGATTGGTTGAACCGAGTTAAACTTGAAATTAGCTTAAGCGAAACCTTAACTGCTCACTGAAATACCGGGCCTTAGTATAAAACTACAAAGAAGTACCTAACTAATTAATTTTTTTTTAGTAATTTTCTTATACTAATGTAGCCACTTTTATAAAACTTTCCAGTGAATATTTTTTATGCATGATTTAGCGATTTCTGACATAATTTTTTTAAAGGCTTAAAGGGCTCAGAAAAACCAAAGTTCATAAATATTAATGAACATTGAGCAAACATTTTTCTATTAGAAAATTTGGTTGAAATCCGAATACTTAAATTAATATTGAAGCTAAAAGCAAAAAATAAAATATTAAAAGTTAAAAACTAATTTTAACAACAAAAAGTTATAATTTAATTTTTTAGGAACCGAATTACTATTTGGATTTAATTTATTATTTACATTAAAAATATATTATTAAAAAATTCGTCGGTACACATTATAAAATTAAGTTAATATGTAATTTTACCCCGTAATTTTTTCTATTTTGCGTACCAGGTTTTTAAAAAATTAGTAGATTTTCTGTTACTGTTTTGGTTGCATTTAAGGGGCATTTTCAGAGCAAATTAAAACTTTTTTTTTTAAGATTTTATTCAGAACAATGAAAACTTTGAATTTTAATTGCTTTATCTTAACATTTTCGGCAGACTTGCGTAGCCCTGACACAGTTCTAAATTTATATATTATGCTACTTATAAACAAAATGTCATTTACGTAGACTTCAAAAGACAACAAAGTCTGCCCGGTTTATACGAAATTTAGAAATAAGACAGTAATTTTATTAATAAAATCTTGTGTAAAAAAATTTCACTTATTAAATTTCCCGAAATGTTTAATAACGGCAAGCTTTTAGCTTCCATTATTTATAAATATTTTAAAATTTTTAACAACACTTTTATCCTGCAAAAAAATTTATTTTTGTTATAGAAAAGAAAAACCTGAAACTTTTTCATTTTATTTTGAGCTGAAAGTACTTAAAAAATTTTTGTAACATTATAAATCGTTGGTGTTTTTTCGTTTCAATTTAAGATTTAAGACATTGAAGGTTGAGAAAGTCGAAATTTTTCTCTAAAATATATATGAAATGTATGGGGAAAGGTAGCTACTCTGGGCGACAAAATACAAATTTTACGATTGAAACCTCGATGAATTCTGAAAGAGTATATTTTAAATAAGAGAATAAGCGGAGGTACAATGCCCTAAGTGCACCTGTTTTTTCAAAAATCGAATTTAAAAAAGCTTGATTTTCGAAGTTTAAACGCTCGTGATTGGTCAATCAACTTCGTTTGTGGGAGGTACGTGCGCCGATATATATAACAGGGTTACACTTTAACAATTACTCAGTAACTCTTGCAGTATGGTAGGAATGCGTTCTCCTTTTTTATTTAATTTAAAAATTTAAAATTATTTAAAAATTACTTCAGAAAAGGGTTACTTAAATTTAACGAACGGTAGTTACTTTTGCCGGTAGGTCCGGCTCTTGCCAGGGTGATTTTGATGAAAATTGACTCTCAGCACCCTTCGGGCGCTTCGAGCCATTTTCATCAAAATGACAACTAATTTAAAAATATCCCTAGGCGCGACAGATCAATGAAAAGGTGAATCTTTGAGAGGTGAAACTCGTGACAGTGGATTTGTAACGCAAAGTAACTGTGCGAAGAAAAATCGACTTAAAGCACCTCTCGCTGCGCTCGAGGGCTTTAAGCCATTTTTCTAGCACATGTACTATTCGGAAAGGTGGTTGTGCAAGGAAAAATCGACTTAAAGCACCTCTCGCTGCGCTCGAGGGCTTTAAGCCATTTTACCAGCACATTGAGGGTTGAAAACCATGATTTTCGTTCGAAGTGCTCTGTTACTGCATCGCAATGCAAGTGTCGCTCCCACTCCGCGCAAAGCTAAGACTATATCTGGGTGCACGTACCGACAGAATTAACCAATCCCGAGCGACTTTGCTTTAAAATTTACTGCAAAAATCGAAGTTTTTAAATTCGATTTTTGAAAAAACAGGTGCACTTAGGGCATTGTACCTCCGCTTATTCTCTTATTTAAAATATACTCTTTCAGAATTCATCGAGATTTCAATCGTAAAATTTGTATTTTCTCGCCCAGAGTAGCTACCTGCAACCGAAAACTTGAATATAAAATGAAAAATTTTAGTATGCATAAAAAAAGCCTTTCACTATATTAACACAAAAATTTTAATAATGCTAATGAAGTCATTTTTAATTAAGAAAAGTAAAAAAGCTTTAAGCTATTATCCCAATTGATCGCAGGGTTTCCTAAGTCGAAATATAAAATTGCAATAAAACAAAGTACATTGTCAATTGTACATAATTAATTATCATTTTATTGCTTTTAATTTTATTACAACGATAAAATCGCGTAGAACGATATTTTCTTATAACTTGATTTTCTTTACTTCCTTATTCACACATCAAGAAAAAAGTGATTGTCTGCTTGTTGGTTTGGCACACTTTCCGAAGCAAACAAGTGGGCGATGTTATTTATGACTTACACTTTCTGGCATTTTCTTCAATTACAATAATTTTTTCTTCCAAATCGCGAGGCTTGGTTTTCCATAAATTATAATAAAATTTGACAAATTAAAACGTAACATTGTTTGGGCCTTGTCACGAGCTATCGAGAAAATTGAAACGGCAGACAATTTAAAATGTTTTGTCATACAAGTTGATGTTTGAATATACACATTAGGAAGTTGCTTTTAACCTTTTAAATTTTGTATTGTCGTTTGAACAAGAGCAAAGAACAAGATGAATGCTATTGTTGGTCGGCTATTTCTTTTTTCTTGCACTTCGCACTCCATTTATCTTGTCTTGGCGTCGGTGACCCATTTCCTTCAATAGCGTGCAATGCAGAATTCCATCTCGCTCGCAGTTTCACCTCTTCTGCTTTTTATTGCACCCTAAAGACGAGCTATTCACTTCTCAAGCAGCTTCAATCACCTCCAAGATAGTGCTAGTTTTTGCTTCCAATTGGGAACACGTTTATCGATTTTCGTTTAGTCGGAGAATATTGTCGTTTGAATTGTAATTGTAGAAAGTTGTTTAATAATCGGAAAAATAATTTGGAGGATCGCTTCAAGTATTTATAATGCCAACAACAAAAGTCAAACTTTGTTTGGCGAGAGATAAAGCGAATCTCGCGATGGAATTAAATAAAAAACTTATTTGCAATTTGTAACTCTCATATCTTGAAAACTGAAAGCTTTTCACTTTAATATGACGACTAGATCCGTATAAAACGAATGTAAAGCGTAATGAGATCAGACATTCTAATTTTGCAGGAAAGAACGGGATTTTGAAAGGAAACGACAGACCGAAAGCTCGGTATATAAATGCAAAAAAGATAGTATTACATTATCAAGCGTTTCAGATACTGAAATGGAAGATAATTTAAAAAGTAAGACAAAGTAAATTGGATTGGATTGGTTGTAGCACGAAAATTATGTTATTTGAAATTTTCAGAGAGAAAGAACGAACGGAGCTTTTTAAAGTGATTTTGGATTAGTTAAATAACTTGCTCGAGCTATGCTATGTGGTTTTGTTCTCTATTCAACAGGTGAAGCCATTGGTAGGCTCCAGGGATCACTTTACAGACGGGCCTGGTAATGCATAAGTGATGACACTTTGAAATACTCACGAGCCTAGAGATGCAATGAGCCCTCAACGCTTGTTCTCTTAACTGCTCTATAAAACATATAAAATGAAAAGATTTTATTTAAATATGAAAAAGTCCTTTTGACGATAATAAATTATTTTTATAGTTTTGGTACTTTTTGTTCACCGCCGAGCCGAAGCTTTTACATCTAATTCGCTTTTATTGTTCAATTAAAAACAGAAAATCCATAAAGGCATTATAGTGTACCGAGTGGCGCAATTGTATTGGACAGAGCGATGCTAGGAGAAAATATAACTAAGTTTGCTGATGTAAAAAGGGGCGCAACGAGCGACACTGCACTAACTGCATTACGGACAGTGTACTCCAGCTAATAGGCTGCTTTCAGCAGTCCGTGTTTCATAATGGACTTTATTGTGCCAAATACTGCACCGAAGTATCCCGAATACCTACTCTAAATGGACTAAAATTGAATGACTCTTGCTACGTAGTATTGTTTCACGATAGTGGCCAAAAAGAGCAAAATAAAACAAATTTAAACAAAATTATTATTATTGCGAGAAAAATAAATTTAAATGCGAAAATTGGAAGTCTTTTTAAACTGAAATTTGGCCAAGACGAATATGCAGAAAGTAAAATGAGAAAAACAATTGAAGCAATTAATCCAAGAAAAACTAATCAAGCAAGATAAATTGGAAAGAGGAAGCGGAGGGAGAAATTACTTTATAGTCGTGATAAAACACCCACCTATTTTAATTGGGGCTGCAATTTATAAGACTGAACTGCATAAAGTAGAAAGGGAAATTTATCAAACTACTAAATATGAAATTAGGCGAATAGAAAGCGAATTTTTTTTAATTCACTTAAGGAGATTACGTGAACGTTGTTGTTTCTTTGTGTTGTAGTAGTACTAACAAAACGAATGGCATGACAAAAAGTATTGAATTAAATATAATGGATGTATTTAAATAAATTGCCTGCAACATCAAAACAATTAGAAAACGTTGCACGACCACTATCTACTACAAAACACACAGCGGTATATGAAGCCAATCTCATGTCCTTGTTATCATTAGAAGATCTCTCAAGAGTAGCATTTGTAAAAGGTCTCATATAACACAACTGGTCGAGCAAAGCGCCTCCGCCATTACTGCCGATCTCTATTTTAATTAAATCATTTCCTGCACTTTATGAAAGCGCCATACCACGTCCGTCGTGAGCTTTTCTCTACATATTCCGGAAGAACAAATTATTAAAAGCGCTGGTGAGATTTTCGAACCCGCAATTTGTGAAACTCCAGCAGCAAAAATTTAATTATTATTTACAAAATAAGGCTGTGCCGCACAACTTTTAATAAGTTTATCGCGTCATTTTCCCCAATTACTAGTAACAAAGAAGCATCGGGAAATCGGGAAATTTTGTTATCAAATAAGAAGGTCATCCTCAAAACTTTTGTATCGCATACTTGTTGCGACGTGGCGTAGGTTCATTAAAATCCATATTCTTTGCCATAGCAAACTTCACCAAGTGGCAAATAGTTTAATCTACAAGTTCGTGATAACTTGAGTGCTTACTTTTTATTGTACTTTAAAGAAATTGCCAAACTATTTAACAAGGAAGCGTTAAGCACTACTATCGTATTATCAACTTGAAGTTAGTCAAACAAGATATAAAATTATTTGAGTATTTCTAACTTTGCAAGTTTGCCTAATTAGGAACTGTACAACGATTTTCATGAAACCATCGAATAGGGTAGATAGCGAACTCGGTTTGAATGGTTTATGAAATTCCGACAACGTACATACACTGCATGTTCTCTAGTTTCACGTTCTCTTCACTTAACATAAGCATGTACGATGACTACTCCATTCAGCAACTTGAAGCATACAAAGCGACAACATCTTATAGAAATCGGCGATGTATGGAGTGAGCGTGTGCTGCTGCCATCAGTAACGCGAAGCGCATAAGTGAATTAAACAGCTTAAACTTCTTGCAAACTGCTGCCAGAATAGCGTTGTATATTATTTAATTCTTGATACAAATTATCTTCAAGTATGTTCATTACATTGTAACTTTTCGTCACAAAGTTACTCATGTACTACAATAATTACTAACATGTTGGTGAAAATATTGTATAAAATTCGTCAACGTCTCATTTCTTATACGTTTTTGTTTTGAAATTTCTTCCAATTTGAAAGAAATACATCTACCACAATTAACTTTCGTTTTTACAGTAAGCAAGTTAAAATTATTTCGAGTGGCGCCCTCGGAATTGACAATCCACTAATTTTTACGTCCCGTTGTTTTTGTTAACCCACTCAAAATTATTTCAATTCTTAATTTAAAATTTATAATAACCCTGATTTTATGACCACTTTTGTTTAATAATAACCAATGCAAAAAGAATTTTGGTAGTAAACTCGACGTTGTTTTGAAAGTATAATTAAGGTACTTCATATTGTTTTTGATACTCATCGGAACAGTATGATCAACAAACTATTTATAGACTCTGAAATTTAAACACTACGGAACAGTCAGATATTACAAAAAAATTTGTCACTCGGTAAGGGGAAACACGAAGATCGATGACAAACTTTTCGTGATATATTCATACGGGTTTACTCAAAAGCCAGAAAAAAGTTTCTTAAATCAGAACTAGTGAGTAGATCGTAGAACAAATGCAAGAGACATTTATGAGTCTAAATCCACTTTGGGGAAATCCATTTCGACGTTTGTGTGCTATGCATTGATGTATGAGCTAATTATTTTATCCCTTCTTACCGTAATATTTCTTCGTCGAAGGTGGAAGTGTGAATCCACCACCGTGTGATACTAAAATATGTTAAAATCAAAATCGACGCGGGATTTCGTGCTAGAAGTCGTGAGAAACAGCATCTCTTCATATCAATAATTGGAATATAGGTGATCGTACGAACTAAACCATTCAATACGTTTTATCACGAAATCTTCTTTATTGAAAAATTTAGTTTTAAAGCCCTCGTGTATTCGATAACCGTCAAATCAATCATTCATGTAAAGCTTTTGTAAACAAAATTTCCCAGAAGTTTCCATAATACGTTTTGGATGACACAGTTTTAATTAAAAATATATCGAATTATATTTTATAAAAAAAAAAATTGTTAAAACACGATTACGTAGAACGAGAGAGGCTCTTCCTTCCTTCCTTCCATCCAAAAATAAGGATCTTTTGACCAATAGCTGAGCCATAATCATGTTATTGCTAGTTTTCGGTTTAAATTAAATTAAAAGACGCGTGTGCATGAAAGCGATTCGACTGCTTTTTGGGTTCATCTAAATATCTAATTATGAAATCTGTTTTGAACGTCCCAATACAACTTCATGAGAATAATGTGTAGTGAAGTAAGTGGGAAGCGAAGTTTAGTATACGCACCCTTAATCAAATTAACGCACACTTCTCAAAGTTATAATGAGGTGTAACATGATTAGAGGTGACGTCAGTCGGAACAATTGCTTCACCTAGGAGACTGCAGCAGCCATGAAATTTGAAACCGCCCCCGATTCCCGACAACGCCATCCAGAAAACTTTTCAAACGTAAACTAAATTTTACGAAAGCGCAACTTCAAAGTCCTATCGCCAAGTCATGCATGTAGTCGTGTGCAGAATTCTATCGCGATTTATGTGTGCACCGCCAAAAAAGCGCAAACACTTTTGACCAAATTCGTATTCCAAAGCCGAAACTGTTTTGTCAAAGGTAGCAGGAAATAGAGACGTGTTCACTAATCTTAACAAAAGTTGTTCTTTAATGTCATTAAATTTTAATTTTAGATGAAAAACTACTTTTGAAAACTCAAGCGCGCTTACCCAACTTTTACTCTTTTAAAAACACATTATTAAGGGTTGATTTTGAAAACGCAGTTGAAGTAACAAGGGGTTCTGCACTAGAAATTTTTAAATGAGCAAAATGTTAGCGTAACGGGAGTTTCACTTCCAAATGTTTTTTTTTAAGTTTTAAGGGGCTCGTGCCCGTTTGCACCGCAAAAGTAGTTAAAACTTTTTTAGTAGTAATTTATGAATAAATTTTCAGTTACTATAATCTTTTTTTTTATGATACGTAATTCAGAAATAACCGCTGCTCGCTGTCGACGTGGATGTCCTGGAATATACTCTGTACAAGATCCTTGCTCGCTTTTAGTGGTTATCTGCACTTTGACCTTAACATAAAATGTAGTGTTTTAACTCCGCGTCTCGGTATAATGGCGTCGCGTTAGATAATTATAAATTTTACAAATTCGTGATTGGTTGAAATTTTAGATGGGGCGATATCCTATTGGTTGAAATTTTACTAGTGGAACTATTATTAGAACAAATAAAATATGTTTTGAAAACATGTAGAAAAATGACTTGTTAGTATTGACAGATGACAGAAATTGAGTTTGCTCAAGTTGTAATAGCATCATATGATTGTTCACAAACCTGAATACACAAAGAACAGAGTTAATATCTTTTTGCGAAAATAGACTGTCGATAAATCTTAACGGCGAGGTCAAAGTTTTCAGTAGTTGCGTGCTGATGATCGAATTTTTGTATAAAGGGAGATTCCAGTTTGATATCTTTTAATATCTCCGAAATAGAAATCTAAGTGAACTTGAACGAAGGCTATTATAAGCGTTAATGAAGATGGGTAAAGTGAAAGGACGCCTCGTCGAGGGAGATAGCATCAAGAACTCTGAGTGTGTTTTTATGTACTCCCTCAAATGAAATTGCTAGACTTGTTTCATTTGAATGTGACAGCGCCGATGAATTTGATATCATTCGTTCCATTAGGCGATGGAAATACTTTTTCATATAATCAGCATAGGGGAAAACTAATGAAAATATTTGAGATTTTTTGACACGCGCCATCTTAATGAAATAATAAAAAGTAGAAAAATGTTATGTCTATATAAACGGGTTTAACGTTGACCGTCCTACAACACCTTAATCTGTATGCTAATGGATGTATTTGCGCTCCGTGTACGGGACCTAATAACGTCATGTTTATTCAGCAATCGCCTGGACTTTCACTGGACAGCCGTTCACTTTCCTTCGCCCTCCAGCACGTTTGCTCCATTAGATATTTGCATATATTCGTACTACAATCTTTGTGAGTATTACTGTAAAGTGATTTACCAGATTTATTTGCATATTATTGTTAATATTACCACATTTAATTTCATAAAACACATCTTTCATATTAAAATTATTATTTTCATGAGGTCACACTCATCAATGTCATAAACTAATTAGTATTCTAAATTGGACCACGAGCACTTAACGATTCACTAAACAAAGCACGGATTTTCAAGATATCTCAAATATGATTTTAAAACTTGCATATTATAGCCTTTTTCGATTCGATTCCACAATGGAAAAAGGAATCCGAATAACTGAAGAATTATAAAAAAAACCCAATTAGCTCGCAATTATGAATCTATATTTGCTTTAATTAGAAGTTTTCTCATTACATATTTTTTCAAAAATTGCTAATCTTATTAGCATTTGCCGCTTTCACAAGAAGTCAATTCAATTTCCAGTCTGAATCATTCCTCCTGCTTCCTTATATACTCATTAACTTTTTCTCTTAATAGAGTTCGTTTTAATAACTTTTTACGTCGCATATTTACTATAAATTTTCAATATGAAATTAATTTTTAAAATGTAAAAGATGCTTTGATCAAACCTTTAATAATTTTTTTTTACCAAACCTCTTTAATAGATTAGAAAATTTTAAAATGGTAAATGAAAACATGAATGAGAAGATGGTGATGGAGTAAATGAGTAAACACTAGGATGAGATGAGCAATAGAGGTTAAAACAACAATAATATAATAAATGAATACTAGCTGAAGGATCATCAAAATACAATTGATTTTAACAAAACAAAAATTAGGTTAATTTTCTAGTTATTACTGAGTAAAGACCTTTTTGATAATAGAAATGTCATTATTGCTTTTAATTTATTTTATTAACGAAATGTTCGGCGATAACCTTGTCCATCAAAGTTTTTTCAATTTTGTCAATAATTAATTGAGCAAATTGACCCAACTCATTAGGTTTCACGTGTATGATAATTAAATCGCATACAAATTGGGCTATACAAAATCAAGATGATCAACAAATAATTATTCCTTGTTAATAATTATTTGTTCGAAGTTCCGTGTAATTAAAATCTTCACGTTTGCGTTTGCGTGGGTCAAGGTGGCCACATCCTTCACGGTAAGGGTTACGTATAGTTTTACTGATTTATATTTGCACCCCTACCTAGTATCTACGCAATGTTTTGTTAATGATCATTTAAGTCAACTATAACTTTTTATTACGGAATTATTTTTAGAAAAAGTCATTTTAACTAGAAAAGAGGTTTAAAATAGTAAGGTAGAAAGATCAGCAGTTGAAAATGTGAACCTTAAAATTTGAGTACGTACGAGTGCTTTTTTCGCAGTGAGTAAAAAATTTTAAATTACAAAAATAGGTCAATTAAAGGTTAGAAGTTCCTAAAGCTAAACTAAACATCAACAAAAACAAACTGCAAAAATGTAGTTATGGATCCTAAAACTGGAAGAATGGCCGAAAAAAGCCAGCAATGGCGTCAAGCAGGAACCTTCCGATTATGGTCAAAAAAGTGGAATACATGTCGTACATGAAAGAAATGACTAATTACTTCGCTTATGTCTGCCGTCGTCTAAAAGACCAAGAGGAGAAAATGGAAGCGTTTGTTGTCTACAGTTACAACACTGCTATATTATTGGAACTGTGACTATATCTCCTAAATTTTGTTATCCATTAAAAGCGCTTTAGAATTATTTGCGTTTTATTAAAGTTCTCCAAACTTCCAAATAGTCCAGTGCCAATCCAGTTATAGTGAATGAATTTAAATGATTTTTTTTTATTTTAGATTCCTAATACTATAAACTAAAAAGTTTACCCATTAAAATTTACCTCTGTTTTAAAAATCTGTAAATTAAAAAAAATATCAAAATTTAATGTAAATAATTATAAATTTTTATAAAAACGATGATCATAATGCAAATATTCCAAAGTTAATGGAATTTTAACAGATTGTTTGGAGGTACTCTAGAATGTCTATCTTAAGTTTTTGACCTCGAGGACTCTGTGCTAACTTAGACGAGGGGGCAAAGAACCTAAAAATTTTTAAACTTTTTTTTTTAGTTTTTTTTTGCTTATGTCTTGTACCCTGAGAATAGTTTGGGTACCATAGTTTATTGCAAAGTGTGCAGAGCACTGAATTTACTAATATTTGGTTGATAAAGCAAATTTTTAAACCCAATATTAACCGAGATAGAACCGATCAAAGTTAGACAAAGTTTCTCAAAATGTAAAAAAATGACCAAAAAACGAAGATTTTGCCCCTATAACTATTTATTCCTATCATTTTCATGTTATTCATGTTAATCACTCATTAATATCAACATCATAAAACACATATGACCAACCTCCCTCCCGTCTCTCATTCCCTCAAACGTGAAAATGTCTCATTTTAATGTAAGAAATGCTAATTAATATGAAGCAACTTCATGTTTGAGGAAGGGGGAGGGTGGAGGGGCAAGGTGATCATAGATGTTCCAAGATGTTCATATTGATGAGTGATTAACATAATTAACATGAAAATGATGGTAATGAATAGTTATAAGGGCAAAACCTTTGGTTTTTGTTCATTTTTCTACATTTTGAGAAATTTTGTCGAACTTTGATTGGCTATATCTCGGTTAATATTGGGTTTAAAAATTTATTTTACCCACCAAATTTTAGTAAATTTGCTGCTCTATAACTTTATAATAAACTATAATTATATATATTGTCGTATTATTTTTGGGATGAAGAAAATTTGAGATAAATTATTATTTAATGTCTATCACTATTTTGATAATTATGATTTATACAATTTTGTAAAAATGTAAAAATGTTTGAGACGCCCCTGGAAATAGTCGAGGTAGGGGGGTCAGGGTTTTGAATAATAGTCGTACCGTTGGTTTTTAATTTTGCTAATTGAAAAATGGTTTAATTTGAATTGATTGAGAAAAATAAAAGTTATTTAAAGAAGTGTGCGATTTCTTAATTTTAGAGTTAATTTAAAAGAGAAGAACATTAAAAGATTTTCAGTCAAGAATTTTTTATTGAAATAAGAAATTGCTTGGTGTAAAAATTTACAAGGTCGTCCATTGCGAGTGTGCGATTAATTTTACTCTGGATTATTTTATGACAATATATATGACAGCTCTACAGGCCTAGAAAGCCCATAGCTTTTCCATGCTTGTCTAACATATCTTGCAAACTTTGCGTGTGTGACGCAGTCGTATTTACGGTAATGATGTCGATACAAATATCAGAGATCACCACAGAGTGTGGATGTCCACCGGAAAGCCGAGCCAAGAAATTCTGTGCAATCCGCGATTTAAACCCAGAATTTTCGTTCTATACTCAACTAGCGATCACATCACTCCACTGCTGTGGCTGCACCTAAACTATGGTACCTAAAATATGCTTATTTTACGAGATATAAGCAAAAAACTGAAAAAGTCCAAAAATTTTGAGGTTTCTGCCCGCTCTTAAGTTAGCACGAGGTTTTTAAAGTTAAAAACTTAAGATAGACTTCATAGAGTACCTCCAAACAACCTGTCAAAATTCCATTAGCTTCAGAATATTTTCCAGTTGAAAAGGGAACTACAACTCTTAAAAAAAAGAAGAACATTAGTTGGAAAGTTTCAAAAAGGAAACTTTTTACTTTTTAGTATAAGAAATTCAAAAAAT
Organism: Rhagonycha fulva; assembly: GCA_905340355.1. Taxonomy (NCBI): domain Eukaryota; kingdom Metazoa; phylum Arthropoda; class Insecta; order Coleoptera; family Cantharidae; genus Rhagonycha; species Rhagonycha fulva. The sequence continues at coordinate 48,461,714 of HG996556.1, forward strand.
TCGAAAACATTTAAATCCATTTACTATAACTGGGTTCCGAGGTATAAACCTAATTGCACTGGACTAAAACTTGTATTTCAGAATCTTGGTCTTGCCTCCACACTAATCGAAAACTGGTCTAATAACATCGTAGCTATAAACTAACTTTCGAGGTTTTTTTCAGATTGCAAAAAATTTTGATCTCTGTTTGGTCAACCCTCTCATTAAGGGTTGAGACTCAGAGGGAAGTTTTTGTTACACGATATCTTCTAAATGCGACTTGAAAGACATAATATTTTTTATGAATGTTAACCACATATAAACGAATACCAATAATAGTTTAAAGGATTAAAATCGTCATAATCATCTGACTTATTTTCCGTCACGTCCACTCTTGGTCATCTCATCTTTTCTTGGGCCGGCCTACATTTCTCTTGCCTCTGGGTTTATATAAACAATTTTTTTTAGATTTCTAGACGTTTAGCATTCTTTGTATATCAAAATAAAGAAATCAAAGCAAAAGATCAATTATTTCACTAAAATTAGCTCCAAGCTACAAATATATAAAATCTATAAACAGTAGCTTCTAACAAAGATACATTTGATTGGTATAAATTAGTTGAACGATAATTTTAAATTATTTGGTCAGGCTTGACCTCCAGAGAACGTCCTAAGCGATCGACCTATGGGAGTTTCAATATTTCTTTCTGAACTACCAAAGATTTGTGCGTAGTATGAATGAATGACCTACTGTTAAATTATTTGTTTTGTCACTAGGGGGTGTCGAGAGCGCCTTCCTTTCACAGTGGGAAATTGTAACGATTTTTTGAATAGGTAGTACTGGTTTTATTTAGCAAACTTTTTAACAGATTACGTTTAGGGTGCTAAAATTGCTTCTCCACGTACTGAATCTTTTTTCTAACTTTTTCATTAATATTTATTATCAGATTAAATAGAAATTAAAACATAAAATTTATCTGAGCGGAAATCCTGTATTGTTTTGTATGACGATTAAAATGACCGATGGCGATTGATGATGATGATGTAATGGTAGTGGGGTTGTCGTAAGAAACATTATCATTAGTATAAAACAGAAATTATTTGGAATAATAAAGGAAATAGTAAGGAGCAGGTTAGCACCCTCAACAACTTCAATTTGGTGATCAGAAATTGGAGTGCTGTTGTTGTCCTGTGCGAAGGAAGTAGGGATAACCCTAGTTTTGGTATTTACATTCCCTAAAATCAATTTATTTTTGTTACAGTTTCTGTTTATGTTTGTCCAAATTTGTAGTACCTGAGCTTTTGTTATTGATTATTATTATACCATCTGACAAGTCTTACGCCAAAACATGGGAATCTAACTTTTTCTTCGAATTTGAGAGATCAAAATAACCTCAACTATTTTATGTTCAGTTAACTTACCACTGCAGCATTAATTGGTTAATGGAATCCCGAACAATTCGATAAAATGAAACTTACCTGAAAAGAAAAAAAAGGTTAAAATTTAATATAGAGAAAATGCAATCATAATTTGTGCAAAGTAATAAAGAAGTGATATAGGAAGATAAAATTAATTTCTCTAAAAAATATTTAGGTGCTTCGACAGATCATTTATCATAGCTGTTGGAAAAAGAATTCAATTTTGGATAGAGGTGCGTTTCCTGACAGCACTGCAAAATGTATAAGGGACGCCAAAGTGTAGAGTAATAAATAGTAAATTTTATCTCTCACAATTATTGTTGGAGTAAAACTAAGACAAATAATAAAAAAAGATGAAAAGGACTTTAATATGATGAGGTGGGCCCGCATAATAAAACAGCTTCGCCGAAGAAGAACGGAAATGTGTGCGTAGTCTAGATGATTGATAACATTCCTCCAAACTAACTGGCTCGAAGCCAACGAATATGCAATTCTGCACATATAGTGGTATCAAAACTTTTTGATAGATGTATTTGTTCCTTATCAGATCAACAAGATCAGGGACCATTAATAATGTAACCACTTTACAAATTAGATGGTTATTATATAATTTTTCTACTACTACCTGTTTGCCCGAAGAACGGATGAACAACAAGGAGGCGACGAGCATTGTGGAGAGGAAGGAGAACAATTTTTTTTCTAATTTAATATGGAGTTTAAATAAAAAGGCTTACATGAATGCATTAATTCGTTCACGTAGCGAAAAGATAAAATATATGTAGTGTACGTTATACGCTTGTAAGTTTAGCCAACAAGAAAATGAAATTTAGTGTGAGCTTCATAACGTTCCATCTTGCCTGAACCTCCCACACGTACTACTTCTTTCAGCACTAAACTTTTCTTTATATTCCCTTTAGAGTGAACTTCGTTCGCTGTTCATTACGCCAACTATTCTTTTGCACTGACGCGCCGGGTGCAGAATCGCACACAACTTTCTTTTTCTTACAAAGTTTTTCCGCTTTGTAAGCTTAATTCTTTTAAAGCAGCTTATATAGAAAATATGTTTCAATTACTTACACCTATAAACAGTTTATTTGAAAAAAAAGTTGCCGGGGATTGTCTTCTGTGAGAAACTCACCACATGCCGTAACTTTCTTTGACTACAACCCGCGGTTAAATATCGTTCCAGTTCACCTATTCGTTTTAAAATCAACAATACATTGGTGGCTGAATTCATGCTTTCTAATATTTTAAAGTACTCTTTTCGCATGAACGAGCGCACAAGTCTCAACAATGCCCTCAAGTTTTGCTGGTCGTTCTCTTCAATTTCCTAATTTCGTATTCAAAGTCCATTTTCAATACCTACGTAATCGTCTTTGCACTTGAACTTGCATCATCGCAAAAGCTTCGCTACGGTTCTCATTTTTCTTACTTCAAAGGAACTGCGTTTGGAAATTAATCTCAAAATTATATTTACACTTGTTTTTCCTCGCCTCAGAGTTTAAATTTAACCATCAAAGTGCCTTTAGTAGGATTATTTTAATAGCTTGTGTCCTTAACAAATGAACGTTTTTATATGCCGCTTCTCTTGCCTATGGCCAAGCATTTTCAGCACTAAATTATAAAAGTAAAATTTTTCTTAATAATAAAAAGAAAAGAAGCTAAATGTAAAAATTTTCAATTAAGGTATTTTATTACAAAAGCATCTTATTTTATTCATTAAAATTCTTCTAAACATTTTGTTTGTTTGTGAAGATTCTAATTACCTACTCCTAGATTCTTTCAGTGCTAATTCGCTAGGGAATTGTGTTAAAAACAATAACAAAGGTTTTTCATCTATAAGTAGTATAAAATTGTTTATATTTCTTTTAGTTTTTAAAAATACAAAGCGTTTTGTCAAAAATCGCTTTTTTGTTTGTATTCCGTTGGCAACATTTCGAACAACTCGGTTGCTGCATTTGGCACTGACTGATGATGACAGCTGATAGTAGAACAGTGGAAATGTTCATCGATCAAATATTATTAAAGCATGCATTTGTACCAAAACCTAAAATTCAATACCTTCACATTATTATGTAGGGAGCAGGATATAACCTGTTGAATTTATATTTCTCCAGTCTAACAACCGACTCACTTTATCTTACTTACGTGACGTAATTAAATCAAAAAACTAGCGGCGGGAACTAGTGCAAAAAACTACTATCTCGAAATTGCGCGACAAGTAAAAGCTAAGCACCAAAGACTCCCCTTGTCTTAAGAAAAGTGAGCACAGTGCGTCGGAGGAATACGAATTGCTAACAAATGTTGCAATCTATTGAAAAAAAGTTTCTCGTTTCTGCGTTTCTTACCAACTCCGAAACTTTCTTACAATTCAGTGATACATTTACATTTCAGAGTTTTGCATGCGAAATCAGATAGCAGTAGTAATAAATTGCGTTCAACAGTTTGCATTTAACCGAAACAAACTGCAATCGTTAAGCTATAAAATAGCAAATTTAATGATGGAAGAGTATCATCCTCATAGATGACGGTCATCAATATCGAGTACATCCATCACGCCACGTGACACTTCTATAATGACAGCATTACCAGCCGCACCTGACATGTCATAGTAAAATCCTGCATCACTATACATCAGCTTCGTCAGATAACAAGATTGAATTTTTAATGGAATTAGTAATTTGACGCTTGTAATGACAGCAAATTACAATTATCAAATTGGGAAAATGATGGAAAAACGCAGTTTCCTGACAAATATATTAGTCTGGTTTAAGTCAATCAAAACGAAAATGGCAATTTGCATCCAGATAAAATCTCAGACGCTGCAGAATAGGGCGGCACTGACACGCTATCCCAATCCAGCTCCACTAACTCAATGAAGTATGCCAAAGACAAAGTAGATGAGACGGGCGGATGCAAATAGACGTCGGTTCTATTTGAATTTCAAAATGATTGAATCACGTATTTGCCTGGATAGTGCCTTAAGGTAATTTATAGCGAATGAAAAATAAAAGACAATCAACCAACATTGCAACGCTTTATATTCCACCGATTGAAAATATTATATCGAAATTATTTTTTTTTTCAAAACCTACAAAAAAATTAACACCTTATATCTCAACAAATTTATACAGGATGTTATATTCATGCTATTTCAGCAATTTTGGTGAATATCGATCTCAAGTTCAACAAGGGGTGTATAAAAATTTGAATATCCGCATAATTTTTGAGGGTAATCCGGAAACAAAAAAAATTGACGTAAAATGTCTCCAATGCTAATCACAAGTTCTGATATCAGGAGGAAGTAGTGAACAAATACCAGCTGGAATTGGAAGGGTTCAACCACGAAAAGCTTTTGCATGACAATGATGCAGTTAATTATGGAAATTCCTGGCGAGAAAGGGGGAGCGAAGATCAATCACCCTCTTCCTCGTCTGATTTACTTCCTGCATGTTGTTTGGCCACTAAAATCTTCTGATTAGAGTCACCACATTGTAAGCACCAAAGCAATTAAAATTTGAAGAGCTTTTAGATTTATTGAAATAATATTTTAGATTTTAATTCATAACTGTGGATTTTCTGATGTTTCTTAGCCTATTTAAGCGATTAAAAGTATTATTAGTTTTGTTACCATTTTCAAGACTAAATTTATAGTTTCCAAATTACAAGTTTATTTTATTAACATTATGAACAAATTTGCATGCTATCAAGTCAGAATTAAATCCTTGTAGTTCTTTGCTCTAGAATTTTAACTTTTACTTGAGTTACCATTTTAACTTGTAAATTTAAAACATCCAATGCAACTTTTAACGATTATCCTAGCTCTCAACGCTGAATGTAAAGGTTAGCTACACAAACATTAATTTTTTTCTATACATTGTAATAATTTACCACTGGAGCCGTAGTAGATTTTTTGAACTGAAAGTTGCGATGCTTTGAGGAAGGATTAAAAAAAAGGATCCTACTCAGATTACTAATTTATTGGGTTAAGAAGACCTTTGGTCCTTCGTTAAATTTTTATAATCAAAGTAAACTAACTTTAACTGGAACAGAAAACTAAAATAAAACTTAAGTTTACACAAAAATTAGTAACTTTATCACTTACACGATAAAGTTTATGAAAAACAAGAAGCTTTAGGCGGTCGATTTATTCCGCTACCCTTGTAATCATCGTCAGAAAATAGCACATGAATGTCATTATTTTCAACAAACCCTTTCATCATATAAATAATTTAAAATTAAAAAAATTGTAATTAATTCAGGAGGATATTTAAACAAACGATTGCAAATTTTTTTTTAGCTTCATTGTTTTAGTGTTGATTGTATCGTCATTCTGAGTAAATATATTTTATTGTTCAGTTTGAAACAACATTTTGTATCTGAAAAGCTTTCAGAGAAGTTTCACCTAGCAAGGAAATAGTAGAATTTCTATGTAATTAAATTAGAAATTTTAAGGAAAGCTACTAATTTAAGTAATATGGTTAAAAAGTAATTTGAAGGAAAGCTCGCCTTGGATTGTATAGGGGTAGTTCAAGAAAAAGAAAATAAAGATTTTAATTTTGCAGAGACTCAGGTGTAACTGAAAATATGGGAAAATTGAAAATGTTGAAGAATGCTTGGTGAACTCTCATCGAGTCGAAAGCCTCCTGGTAAGGCAATTTTTATTGTTGAAATTGAAATAAGAATTCTTTCAGTTTCCATGTCTGAAATTAATTTAACGAAATGAACGTTGGGGTATTTGTTTTACAAGTGAGGACGTTAAAAAATTTGTGAAAGATAGCTTGGGAAGTAATAGATGTAGTACTTCCTTCAAGAAAAAGTTTCATTACTGAATATATTCATTCGTCTTAGCTGACGTTGTATATTATCTTGGAGAGCACTTTCAACCCTTATATGACAAATTGGAAATGGTGACATTTTAATTTGTGAAGTTTTCTGTAATATAATAATGAACATGAGATTAGTTTTAGTTGTGAACGCAGTTTATTAGTTTAACGAAACATTGCAGTTGCTGTTAATTAGTTAGAGTGAGTCCGTATGCGTTTGCAAGGTAGGGATGCAGGAGAACCACCCGCGCATCCCTAACGTGCACGGTCCTATGTAAATTTCATTTCCCAGTAATCCACTCGCCGAGATTGGTCTCGATTGATGGACGCAAATTGGAAAGTAGAGAGGGGTTCCATTGCAGACAACACGACGTTGTCAGCTTGGTATAATCTCTTGTATATTCCACCTGACGCTATTTACTAATTTAATGTAAATTATTTTATCGGGGATTATTTTATTTTCCAAACTATTAAACAAACATGAAATACAAATAAATAAAAAAAATTATCGTTTGGTTACATAAAATACTAACCAAATTGATGGAGGCGCCGCAAATCCTGAAAACTGTGCAGACTTTCAGGAACTAAGGTGGATTAGGTGATACGGATTCAAACTTCCTTTTGTAATACCATCAGATAAACCAACATTGTTAGAATAGTTGAAACATAAAATAAAAATTTAAGAAACGAGCAGAAAAACTAAAATTAAGAAAACACGAAAAACTAATAAAACGCCCCATGAAAATGAATCACGTATTACACGGTAGGTGAGAACATATTTTGCAGTTTACTTAATTATGGAATAGTACCAGCGTTTTCAGGTGAACACAAAACTTCGCGTCTGACTTTTTAATTAAATATAAAGAAAAGTTTCAGGTGAATGCAGAAAGCTCGCCTTTTTGTTTAAAAAAATAATCATTAGCGTCGGGAACCCCTTTTTCAGCAGCACTAAATAATTAAACGAGCAACTGCTAAATTTTACAAGATTTAAAATAACTTAAGTACCTTTGCGGTAAACAAAAGCTATAAAGTAATTTATTAAAAACACAAAAAAAAGTTACTTAAAGTTTTTAGCTAACTTTGTTGTGGGAAGCTCTCCAGAAAAAAAACCATAAATTTCTTGGCTGTCGATTTGTATTTTAATTCACAGCAATTTTCTGGTCTGTTTTACTTTTGTGCCCGAGCTCCTTTTATTTCATGCGATGTTTTTATTTTGGGGTAACGTTTGAAGATATATTTCTTTGACACGCTTTTAAAAGAACCGGCGATTAGCTCCTTTTAGTTCTGAATGACCGGAATATCTGGATTCTTTCTGTATATAGTAAAACTCTGCTGGAACTCAAAGCTTTTTCTAAATAGTTCTTAGGTTTTTATCTCTTGCAAAATATAAGAGTGGAACTTTCGATACTGTCACTCAAATTACCATTCGATATCGTGCACGGAAATTGAGAAGTAATGGGAAAAATCTCGTTTAAAAATTTTTCTACTAATAAAATAGTGTGGTTTAAAAGGTTGTCTTCGTGAGGGCAAACAAATTCCCAGATTGAAAAAGCAAACGATTTCTCTTGACGATCTATAATACCTGGCTATTTGCCAAATACTTTTATCCACCTTAATTTACATTTAGTTTTCTCCTCAAATAGATTCCCTTGTGTATGTTCAAGCTAACAAAATAATAACTTAATTCAACTGGATAATATTTAATTCTAAAACTGCTTAGCCTCACCCACTCATTCATCAAAATTTTGTATGTGGTTAAAAAGACTAAAAAGTTAGGAAAATTAATGATTTTTCTTTCATTTTCATAATTTTGGCTTTGTGATTCTGTGGTAGATATTTTTGTCAGTCCATTTCAGGCAATATACAAATTTTGAATTCATTTTTTATTCCAATTTTTGAAAGTTATGGTTAAAGACGTTTCGGCTAACAATCTAAAATTTTTAGAATAAATTGCAATTTCGATTTCTTGTTCACTAAAAAGAATAAAACAGTAATGACTTTTTAAGTTTTAAATTGATAAAAGAATAATTTTATGCTTTTAGCGTTCATAAATAATAAATGTAAATAAATATTAGGATTTCTTTAGTTTGATTAGGCTGAATTTTATGATAAAAACCTAAAAAAAAAAAATGAAATACTGAAACAAAGTTGATAATATAAAATAAACAAATAATATTTTAAATTTTTGTTATAATGGTATTTTACGTCGTTGTTAAGGGTAGCTTTACTTTTCGCCTATTACTAAGGACAAGTTTTCTACTTTTCTCTCCTAGGGTGCAAAAGTAGGTCTTTGCGCTTAAGTGCCATCGGTACTTAATATTACACTTTAATATTCAAAAAGGGGACTAAAGTTTTAGTTTAAAATAATTTATATTTATCTAAATATAATAGCAACTTCTTGTACAACTTTGGTGACCCCAGGGCGTCGCGTCCCACACAAATCTACATAACCTCACTTCTGAATAATGCTTAAATTAGTCATTAATTGAACGATTTTTCATACGTCCAAATATGAAATATATAAATTAAGTAATTTCAAAGTGCTATTTACAAATATACCAGAGTACATTGAAGTGTCGATAAACGTCCAACATCCAAACATTAATAATTTACGTATTCATTTCTGCACGTCGAAATTCTGAACATATCTAGATTTCAACAGTAAATTTTTAATTGAAATTATTTGAGCTTCTAAATTATTTTAAAGATAAACTGTAAGTCTCCTGCAAAAAAAAGTACTGTATTTGCATAATATGCGATTTTTTGTAGATTTCCATTGTTCAGAAGGTAAAAATCCAACAAATTACGAGTTTATTATTAGCACTATCTACGCCACTGTATAATGAACCACTCCCGACGAATCAAATGTTCAGTTCAAACATTAAATTTGAAGCATTTTGTTTTTTTTCACCCATATTTTAAAACTATCAACCTGTACACTTAAATAATTCATCGGCCTTACCGTCAATCTTTCCATGTATATTTTATTTGGCAGGTTTGCAATTGTATTCAAAAACTTCAAAATAGTCAAGGTTTTTAAGGTATAAACTAATGCATGAAAAATTTATTTTCTAACTCATCAGCAATGTTTTTTCTTTTACAATTTTTAAAAATTGATCATATAATATGATGGGTATTCGTCCAAGCATATCTTTGAAGTTTTTTATGCGTTTATGAATGTACCTAATGCTTTGAAGGAATTATTACACGTAAGAATGATTTTCAGTGAAATTGGGGGAAAATTATTTGATTTCGCCACCGACGAAAGAGTTAGATTTGGACCAACGCGTTCGGTGATCATTTTATTTTTACATCAAACATCGAATATTCAATTATTATACTTGAATAATCACGAGGCGGAAGGTCGAGTCTTCTGATGGGTATTACATTCTTTAGCATAAAAGCGTTATAAATTATTGAATGAATGATTTATTGTTAAGTTAGGTGGGTTGTAAGTTGGATTTTAATCACCCTAAAGTCCGGACATTGTCATATATTTCGAACAATAATTAATACCTACCAAATATAAGATATTGTCACGGTTGCAATCTCAACCGCATCCTTCCGCTGGCTGAAGCACATTTATCGATTTGTCGCTTAATAATAGCAGATTACACTTAAACAAGGAATCGATATCGAAGGGTTTTCTTTAAGACAATGACAAATATTATCGACAATCAGCGTGTTTGAATTCCACACGTGCGGTAGTAGTATCAAGGGATGTTTGCTATTCTGTGGATACCTGTGTGTGTGCTTATGGTTCTACTGTATTTATTCGTCCACACAAGAGTGTACTCAGTCAAGATTTCTCTGTACGTTTAGTTGCTTGATTGTTTACCCTTCGCGCTGATGCGCATGACTAACCCTTAAATTAACATAATTGTCCCAACACGGTCCCCTGTACAAGTAAATGCAATTTAACCCCTTTTTACTTAAACTTAACTTTATTTGATTTTTTCAGCAAACACAAACTACCTTTCACATTTGATTTTCAGAGATCAATAAACGCCTAAAAATTTATAGTATTTGACTAACTGGTTTGATCTGATGTCGGATCTACCCTAAATCAACAAAATCAAAAGTTATAAATTTGCTTGTGCGTTCTGCAATTTTCTCGACTACGACCAGTGGTCGATAGAGATCAAAGTTCTTATTTCATTTCCAACGCTTCTGTTTACACTATAGCAAAAAATTGAGTTATTTTGTAGTAAATATCGTCTGGTAGTTTGTCAAACGTAAATTTTATCGATTTCGACTATAAAATGCAGTATGCGGAAATATTGCCTCTACTTTTGTATCGCACAAAACATATGATTAAAGTGAATTTATTCACCTATGTGGAACTTTTCTACCTTTGTATTGCACTATTCGAGTAATATCCTTTAAGATCATTTCGGGATCCCCCTGCAGGTTCGCTGCAATCAAACGCATCGTTGATTCTAATAAGAATCTTCCAGTCTCATATAAAAAAGGCAATCACATCGCTGATGTTTGAAACTTTATCATTAATACTAATATCAGAGGACGATAAATGATATCCCCGAGGAACTCCATCAAACTTAATCAAAATGGTAAAACTACTGATCGCAACAAATAAACCATGTAGGGATATTTTCCACCCATATCTAACTATGTGATTGGCTATTTTAAGTGAATATTTTAATTTAAAATATTTAAATATTGATTTAAATGACAAGCGAGCTGATAGATGGTGCTGATAATATATTATTACCTAAACTAAACCAACGTGTTGTGATTTTTTTTAACCTAATTTTATTGTCAATAATGTTGTCACAATCATCGTACCTCATCTATACATTTTATAGTTACTATACAATGTTTGTTATATTCAATTCGATTGTATTATCTTGATTAGTTTTTGCCTATAAGTCGATCGTTAATGGCTATGCTTTTGTAGCCAAAAGAATTGTTAGTTTGGTTATCTTAGATTTTATTTTGATTTGTATTGCACCTTGTAGTAGGTAAGTTGTTTTACAATTTTGGTTGCAAGTTGTAACAGCAAAGATATTTGAGGTATTCCGTACAGTAAAACTTCCGTTTTTGTATTTTCTAATGCAGAATAAATAAAATCTCTGGTTTAATTAAATTGTATGAGTTGACAAACCAAGTCTGTATCATCTAGTCTAGAATAACATTAAAATAAGCAATAAAAATTTAAATTACAAAGGCTCCTCAGGCGATGTTTATAAATTTTACAGGGAAAAATAAATTTATTTTCAGTAGGCAAGAAGTTTTTACTAAAGGAAACTAATGAGAAGTCAAAGTAAAGAACCGTAGTTTTTTTTCTGAATCCATTGTTGACTATAAAATACAATAAAATGAAAAAAATTTGAAGACCTAAAATAAATAAAATGTGAAAAAGTAAAATATTGAAAATTTAAATTTTATTATGAAATTTAATGATAAATTCCAGATTTTCCATGCGTTCATTGTAAGCAGATTAAGTTTTAAGCTTAAAATGTTTTCGAACTATGATGGTCAGCTAGCAACAGTGAAGAAGGTGTGGGAATTTTGATAAAAGCTTTGATTTGAGGAAAAATAATAATACCACTAAATAAGCGATATCTTACCTACCTACAAATACATCGAATAGTAGTAAACAAAATTTTCTTTTAAATTTAGAGATTGACGTGTTCGAGATATTTTTGTAACATGCAAAAATCTTTGTTTACATTATTTATAACAAGTGAAAATGTTAAAAGCTTAAGGCAATCAGAAATTTTTTTTTATTTAGCAGACATTTCGGTTCTACTTGTAAAGCAATTAAAATATTAAATTTTAACAAATGTTTATTATTCAGAAGGAAGATTAAAATGTATTTAATTGTAGCGATAAAAACCACATCAGTGTAAAACAAAGAATTATAAATATTAAAGCGTTTTTTTATTAGAAAATAAATTTAAAAACTGGAGCCGTTTAAAAGAAATTCAATGGCGTAAAATGTAAGAGCTCAAAATTAACAGTTAATTCGTATAAAACATCAAAGAAAGCAATATGAAGTAAAAACAATGTAAAGCACTCAAATAATTTATCAAAAAACGAAAGATAACTTTTAAATTTTAAATACGAGGCACATTAAAAAATAAGAATTTATTAAACAGAAAGGCTTTAATCTGAAAAAGTTAATCCTGCCGTTACGTATTTAAAATTTATTTTTGAAAATAATTATTCATAAAGCGAAGGTTTGGTGTTTCTTTGTGCAATTATAAGTTCATTTTATGGTTTCGAAATGTTTTCCAAATGAAGAAAAATGATGCAGTAATGTTTCATTTTAGATATTGCCGAAAAATTAATTTGGAAGAAAAGTGCTTAACTCAAAAGTTTTTTAAATATTATGAATGACTGTCAGTTCTTAATTTGATAATTTTATGCTTTGCATCCACCTGGACAGTAACTGTCTGTCTGCGTTGCAAATAGCAGTCATAAGTTTGCCCTGCATTTTTAAGGGGAGATAAGAACATCAGTTTCCTTTTCCTTTCTTTACAGCATTTGCTACTTTCGCGTTGTTGTTTTTCGGTAAATAATGGGATCTGTCATTTTTCATTGCGATTTTCTCGGCATTCCCTAGAGAAAAAAAGCTTTTGGTTGCAAACCAACGTGGCGGGTAGATATAGATTTGTTATCAAACACATTGTGTAGTTATTTATTTTCATCAAACATTCCTAATAAATATTTATAAAAAAATTATTTCGTGGGTTTCAATTTGAGAAAATCGGATTAAAGGGAAAGTAGAACGAACGCGCTCGCATTAAAAATTAAATTAAATATTAAAAAGTATGAGACAAATAAAGCTCTTCTCTATTGGTCCTAAAAGCTGTAGGACACAGAAACTTCATTAAGTAACAGGTCCCTATTGTGTTCCTTAAAGATAATAACTCTTGGGAGTTAATGTAGGGCGGCAGAATGAAGTATAGCGTAATATAAGTTGACTGGTACACATGTTGCTATTACCTAGTGGGACTTGGCGGACCCGTGCCGTCGCTATCAGCCGAGACTCAACTAATCCAGGACAAGCGAAAGCTTCGGGGATTTTCCGAAATTCCGAGGTATAAAGCTCAGCTCTGTTCAGCTAGTTTAATAGCAAAGACTCTGTCGCGACTGGATATAAAAAGCTCTTGTTTAAATTACGATCAAATGTAAGTGGATTCAATCCATGCTATAAAAATCAAATAAAGATTTTGCTTAACAATTATTCCTTTAAACAATCAAGTATTTTAATTGAGCAAGAAGTTCATTAAAGTTACTACGGATTAAATAGGTTACTAAAACTTGATATCAATTAAATGTTAGCAAACTAAATTTGTAGGCAAGCAATTGTGTAGTAAAAACACAGAGACGAGTAAATGTACAACAAAATTAAAAGACTAAAATGTACCAAAGTACCTACCTACACAATATTTTAAATCATTACCCGTGTACTTAAAGAACTTTTTAAAAGGTTTTCTCTTTAAAAATTCCATTTGAAATGTAAATAAAAGTATCTATCGTTTCATGCAAAAATTAGTTAAAATTATTATTTTTCAGTCTCAACGACTTTCGCACCAACCAAAATTTAACGAAAGGCGTTAAAGTCGGCCTTTTTTGAGTTACACTTAATTCAAAATAAATAATAAACCTGAAATGTGAAAGTCTAATATTAAGACAATTTAAGTTTGCGTGATCGCGTGACTTTGGTTATGAAGTGTGCCAGAAATGCTTTAAGTAATACATTGAGTTGTAGTACTTGCAATAGCAATTACGAAAAAAGTAAGTTTTTTTTATATTCAAACAAAATAATAACCTACCCTACAAAACACTTGTTGCCCCACCCTGTATAAAATATTGAATTAAATGACAGTTTTTTTTTATGGTTTTAATTAAATACATTTTTACGAAAACTAATCCTTAAGAGATATCGTTTTCAGTTGGAAAAAGATTTGACCGTATTCTTCAATTTCCTTTTATGGTACAACTGTTGACTTCTAATGTCGAAAACAGAGCTGGATTAAATAATATTAACCCAAAAGTTTTTTTATCCTTGTTTATATAACTTTCGAACAAAAATGCAAGCGCTTTTCCAAAAGGCTTTCGCGAAATTTAATTTCATTGTTGCATTACTTTCAAGTTTTCCTGCTATTCTCTTTAACAAGATATTTGTTTGTCTTTGCATTATTCTCATTGTTTTGGTATAATCAAATCAATTAATAAAATTTAAGGTGCTTTTTGTAATCAAGACAGTTAATTAGTCGCTTAATTAGAACTAATTTTTGGTTTAATTTGCAAAAGAAGTCTTTTATTATAATTTTCTCTATAAAAATTCCACAGATAAAGAACGATGTAACGTAAAAGAACGGTTGCTGAATTCAAATTGTATTATTGTATACGACAGCATTCAGTTTTATCGATGAAACCATTGTAAGTACACTTGGAATCTCAAAAGAAGACGATTACGTCATAGTTACTAGTTCTGCTGGAAGGATTGCCTACTTAGATGTTTGCCAGGTTCAGGTTGATGAGTTTGCAAAACTTCTATGTTTTGTAATATTTTATTTAAAATTTTGAATATTGTGTAACGTCACTGTTAATAAGGTTACCAAAAATTATCCACTGGGGGAGGGGGGTGTGTGTATGTATTTTACTGTATTTTATTAACGAAATCTAACAAAAATAGCTTAAGGTAAAGCCAATATATAGTGAAGTAATTGATTCATATAATCTTCTAAATCTTTGTAAATAATTAATACTAATAAGTAATAACTAATCTTAAATTTAAATATGAACAAGGAAAGTAAAGCAAAACTAAATGTGTTGTTTGGCGTATTACATAGTACTTAGATTTGCTATATATACGTTTTTGCAATCACATATAGAATTATTCAGATGGTATTTGCTCATTAATAATAATTGAAAAGTGGTGTATCAATAATAAATTACTGGTGGTAGTTATGTAATTTATTAATGTAGTACCTACTTTATATTTATTCATAACCTAGTTTGACCTGGCTGTGCGGCCTAAAGGCCGCACTAAAACTAATTTTACTTTGGTTATAATAACCAACCAATCAAAAGTGCTAGGGTAAGTTTTCAACTTTTGTGATAAAATAAGTTCTATATTCAATTTATAAGTGTGCTAAAATTGATAATATAATATTAACGAAGTGAGAAAGTGGGAGAGGGGGGGGTTATGATATTTTGTGATCTGACCTACAAAAACTAAATATACCATGGATGTGATTAAATTTAGATTGCGTTCATAAATTAACATGTTAAAAATGAACGCCAGAGAATGGAAAACCGTGGTTTTCCTTCTGGTCTTTAGATATTTAAATCACTAAATACCTAATATCGATCTTTGAGCTATTTAAATCGTGTAAAAAGGTTAGCACCTTCCTGGAATACATTATTTAACAACTCACAGTCTAAATACATTTAAGCTTGTCCAAGTTGGTAATTACAGGACGAAGATCTAAATTAAGAGCTTGAAAAGAAAATAACATTGGCTGAAATAATAACGAATTTATGAATAAAAAAAATGTGTGTTGGTATTTTTAGCTTCTTTTCTTAATATTGAAATCTCATTTTCATTTGGCGTATATCTCCAGAACTGTGGTGCTTTCTAAATACAAATGTTTGGTCTTGGGTTTTACTCATGGGAAATGCAACCATCCATGTGAACAGTTTTTCGGTCTTTTCCGAGAAGGAGAAAGCGAGGAATATTAAGATTGCTACACTAGTTTTAGTTAGTAATAAATAAAAGAACCAATAAAATGCACATCTGTAAATGACACGGAGGAGGAGTTTGCTATCAAATTATTAAATTATATATAGAGAGGTTCTCAAGAGAGAGGATAGGATGAATAGTTGTCCCAGACCTTACAATATGTAAATAAAAATGTTCATGAACAAAAACTAACATTTAATTTTTTCTTTCCCATAATACTTTTAAATATTACTTAAGTTTTCATTCACTCGCTATTTAGAATATTATAGAATAATGAAAATTACATACAGAACTCCAGAGTGCTGTATCGTTTCCAAAGTACTGTACGCCGAAACTATCCCTGTGGAAAAATTACTACAATGCAATTAACACATCAATTTATAAAAATCATAAACACAATAATTTCGTATAAAACTCTCTGATTGATCCATTCATTTACTAAAACATTAAAAATAATAAATAAAAATAACCTGGGTAATCCAGCAATATACTCATATATTCAAAAACGTGCAAGAAATCTAGGAGGTTTTTGGGGATAAGTATTAACTTAATAAATTTATTAATATATGAAAGTTTAATGACGTAAAGTTCCATCCATGAAACATGAGCGTTACGTCATCTTTTTTTGCGTAACTAACAAATCCCGGTGCTTAACTAAAGGTAAAACCAAAGTTCCCAATCAAGTACTTAAAACTTGGGTCATAAATATTTGAAATGTTTGTGTTAAAACCAAATGACGTTCTTGGGAATTGGTGAAGGTCGATCGATTTTGTTTATATTAGTAATTTTTAATGGTATTTTTCTTCATTTCTTTTAGGTTATCTCGAAAGGAATGTGGTTGTGATTACGTTTGCTGATGTGTATTCAAAAATTATTCTGCGTTTAGCCAGGTTATCGACAAATTGATGATTCAGACAATCCAAGTAGCCTGGATAATCAGGAACAAACACACAAATTTTTATAAAAGTATCAGCACAACAAGCAATCGTATATACAATACAATCGTCCAACACATAAATCAATAGCTAACACAACCACAACCACCTCCTTCAGCGATAACATATATCAAATAAACCCATATGACAAATATATAGTAGGTACATCGATTGGCAAAATTCGTGATCCTTGACGTTTTAATGTACTGCAGGAAAATAGGGTTAAAATTTTTGAATTACCAGGCGGAACTTTAATTTTACTTAGCAGAATTTTCGTTTTTATTACTTAGGCTAAAAATTGTGTTTGAGGTTATCCATAAAATATTACTAGGTTTAGACCCACCAAGCTTAAGGCTGTTCAGTGAGGGTTGAGAATTAGGGAGAAAAACCTGCGATGTGGTGAATTTATAACAACGTTCTTATATGGAACTAAATATTTCAAGTAATATTAGTTAATGAACAAAAACCCTAAAAAAATTACTTGTTCTCATGTTTAAAAGGAACTACAACAGATATCATGGTGAATCCTTCATAAAATGAAAATCATCATTAATTCTTTCAGTACTACTCTACGTTTTTCTACACTTTTGTTAGTTATTAGAAGAACTTTGATGTAATATTGTAATAAAAAGCAAACTCATAAAAGTGAGCTAGTAACATAAAAACTTGTGGGCTAATTAAAAGAAGCCACCACAAGTATCTCCCATTAAAATTAACATTGCAAAATAAAAATAACGTCGTTTTTATTAAAATTATGTTCGAAATTTAATAGGAGTATTAAAATTTCGGTTCGAACAAACAAAACTTTTGTTTGCTATCGATATTTGAAATAATTGTTTCGATATTTGAATTAAATTACGCCCTCCTTAATAGGCATATGTATCGCAGTTATGACCAAGATAAAGTTTGCTCCATGTGGTAACATTATTTACAAATGTATATTTTAGCGTGGACGGCACTCAATTAGCATCGGAGTTTGCACAAACACGAAGGGGAGGTTAATGGATCTGATGGGCCAAGCCTGATTGGACTTAATTAGCTGTTCTCAATGTTTATAGAAAGTGACCGTTAACGGAGAAGATTTGAATTCGAACGCAGAACCCAAATCAATTGGGAATAAATAATTCATCAAAATTTTAAACTGAAAAATGCTTTTCGATTCGATTTCGCTTATGATGGCGTGTAATGTGTAATATTCAGAACAGCTTAGCTGGCATAAACACATCAGCAACTAAAGCATCAAGTTGGCTAAATCATGACCCAAGGGGAGCAATATTAATCGGACGCTGCTTCAGGAAATGATGGTAACATAATCAACTTTAACAATCGTGTTGGCGCATGATCGATTAAGTGACTTGGCAATAAATAACGCTCCAATGTACTATTATATGTACGTAGTTAGATATTACATATTGCACACTTGAAAGTTGCTCACGAGAGGTTGCACGACTGCAACTTTGCGTTTCCAACTAAAAATAAACCTAATTAACATTGCGGGGAATTTTATGCAAGTTTTACTGAGCGTAATTGGAGCCGTTTTTCCGATAGTATTGAAAACCAATTAGACAAATTATGGTTGTGAAGAAAAAGTGTTCTTCGACATGATGTATCCTTCCATAAGATTTAACCAACGTAATTTAGTTTAGTACGTGACTTTATAGGGGATTAACCCAACAGGAATATTATCGATTTTAAGACATAATTTTCAATTAACCCAAGTAAATTTACAGCGTTACACGTTAACGTAACTGCGAAATTACTTTGTATTCTGTCAATAGCACACATTATAATAATTTTGACGGCTAATAAAAAGTTTAAAAAATTATGGGTAAAATTAAATGTTAAACGGTTTTAAGGAAAATTATTTAAACGACAATCATCCATTCTTTCGTTCTTAGCCCGTCAAAACCGAAAACTCAATTTGCTTGAATCCGCAGAACAAAAATGTGTATTCAGGAAACAATTACTCACTGTTAAAGTAATTTAAATGTTATTAAACTCGCAGCATGTATTGTAGTAAAGCCACTTGTTCCAATAAAGGGACGGGATGTAGGTGGCAGGCTTCTTCGACAGAGGGAAATGCGAATCCGATATCGGAAAACAATTTTTCTTAACGTGGCTTTCCTCTTTCGCGTAGATGTTTTTAGAAAATTGGTGGGTTTGTCTACGATTGTTGCCTACCAGAATTCACAGTACGTTTCAAGATTTAAGACCACTTGAATTAACAACCGTGGATACGGTTCGACAAAACTGTACCCATTTAGTTAACAAACCGTAATTTATTCATCAAACCTCGAAATGGTTATCGTAACAACAAAATTGGCTATTTTTGTATAAAATGGAAAAATCCACTCCTAACTTTTCTCAATTCAGTGGAAATAAATGTTCTTATCTATCGAATTCGCAGACTTCACTAGTCGTATAAGTTGGGTCGATATAAGAGGATCCAGAAAGATCGGGGTCCCTTTTGGACATATTTTCCATTCACCTTTTCAATGTCATTTCGACATCATCAATATGACCACAACTAAACCATATTGAATTTCACCAACATGAAAGAGACTTTCTGATTACCTTTCGACTTGCACACATAATAAAAGGCAAAAAATATTGATTTTATGTTGCGTATACTCCAAAATTGAATGGCATTAATAAGTTCGAGTGTCGAGAAAAAATCTCAATAAAAGTTAAGCAAGTCCTTAACGCAAATTAATTCCTGTTGCAATAAGTAAATCTTCTGTCAGTTTGACATAAGCACAGTAAAAAAATATTAAAAATTTAGAGCCATGATAATAAAAGAATGAGAGTAGCCTATTAAATATAAATGCAAATGAGAGTGAAGAGAGCACGAACATTAAAAAGTGGGACTAAATAATGACGAAGATTGTTAAAATAAGTTCTTTACATCATGGCGCAAGCTCGACCAGAAATCTCAAAGAGGATTTCAGTAATTGCGATATTTTAATTAGCTGTGTCATCATGCGCCAACACGAATATCAGCACTTCTCCAAAGTGTTATTTATTACGTACTAATACCACCAACTCTTAAGAACATTCATTGTAATTTACGCTATCTTCTGATTATTATTTCAACTTGAATGCAAATGCACATTGCAAGTAAATTTACTTTTTGATCAGAATTAATCCTGCAATTAATTTACTTTTAATTAAATCATTTTGTGTACTACGTATTTATTTCATATTACAGTTGTTCGCTATTATTTAAACAGCACGACCCTCTATTTAATTAATTCAATACAATTTACTGCAAATGTTAATATTTGATGGAAAATAACCACTGCATTAAATGTAGATATAATTCGATAAAATTTTAAATTAACATCGCTTCAACATTGTTGCTCAAATACAACAATTAATTTTTATTTAGTTTTCCATTATTGTTAATATTAAAGTTACAACTTAACTTCAAGATTAAGCAATTTTAACCGAGCGGTTAACTTAACCTTAAATTTTAGTTCAAAGTTTTAGTGCCGCTTTGTTTTTCCACTTAAAAGTTTTCTTCGGTGGCTAATAGTTTCACAAATTGCGAAGTTACAACTTTGCCTCTGTTTAAATTTACTCGTGAATACGTGTATAATTTTAACTGGGGCTTAACTTATCCTTAAATTTTTTTTATTACATTTTTCGGTATTTACTTATCAATATCCGCTTGTTATCTTTTTCGTTGCTTACGTATTAACGGATTTATCTTTGGCTGCACCTGGTATTCATGAAGGGATGCCAGTGCAATTGGGAAAAGAATTAAAACATAAATCACAAAACTCCAGGACTTTTCCAGTGCGTTTTCCATCAAGTCTTAATTTTAAATGATATAATATCCAGTTTATCATAACATTTTTGAATCATTAATGACGTTCTTTATGTTTAAAAAAAACTATCACTTACTGATCTTTCTTAGAAATTACTATAAAATAAGGGAGCTTATAAAAGTAAAATTAAATATTCATATTATTTTAGTACTATTTATGTAGACTTTTTAGTAGCAATTTATTATTTATTTATATATAAATTATTGCTACGTTTTAAAATTTTTACTATTTAGAACATTTTAAATATTAATTTAAAGTTGTACTTTTATTTTGCACCACTCCATATTCTAAATTTTCAAGTAAACTTTGCATTTGTTTTACAATTGAACATTTCGTATTTTCGCAGAATATTGTGTGGAAATTTTGTCAGGTATGTTAAGTTAATTTCAATCCAATAGAAATCAAACTCATTATTTTATTTCATATTTTGTGTGTGCTCGCTTCTAAACGCATTAAGCACAAATTCAAATTAGTTATAAATATAATTTTTTTGCAATTTCTAAATACATAAAATGGTTCACTTTACTCCCATTTTGGTCCTAATTTCAGCACAACTAGCCCAAAGTAGAGGGGGGTTATAAAATAAATTTCAATGTTAGAATAGAAATGTACGTGAAAAGTTAATATTAAATATTTTTTTCTGCCAGAAAAATTTGTGTGTTTCATTGTCATAATTTCAAAATTATCATGGCACATTTTCAAAAAATTATCACAATACCTTCTCAACTATTACTACGTATACGATTGTACCAGATTTACCAGTTGAAACTGATAGTTTGTAATAGTAATAGTTTAATTTATAACTTAATTGTTTACGACCAGCATAATAATGAGAATAAACAATGCAATCGATTTGATCATTTAACCGCTTTCGTGCATGATTTAATAACGTCAAAATTTCTGATATTCAAATCCTAAAAATCAAATCAGTCGATTTCTTCATGAAACGTCGTTATTAAATGTTATCTTGTAGTTATAAAAATAAATACTTACAAATTTCACCACTGCATAAATAATTTAGCAGAGCTACTGTGACTTGAACCTTTGAAGGTTTAAAGGTCAATTCCGTATGCATTAATTTCAGTATAAATTCAGCACTGCTACAGTATTATTAAATGTTCTTTCTTTTCTTCCCGATCAATATAATCATTTTATACTTCACTGATATTTTGTTGATACAAATTTTAAAAGTATGAGCAAAAATTGACTCAGTAGCATAGCTAAATGAAGTTTTAGGAAGCTTAGTGTTCTGTAATAAATAAAAAAAATTTAAAAATACAATAGAAAACAAGTTTTTTATTTAAACCGGGGGATCTGGGGGTATGGAATACCCCCCAGCACATTTCAAGTTTTCAAGAATTAAATTTGGATCTTTATTACTTTGAGAAAGTAATTTTACAGCTGTCTTTGTGCTGGGGGGTATTCCATACCCCCCAGACCCCCCGGTGCCACTTCCAGTTCTTTTACACCGTGTACTTTATAATAATGAAAGTAAATCCCTCTTTGGGCCAAACAACCTTTTTTTATTTAAGAATATTTCTGACCAAAACGGAATCTCGAACCAGGACCTCAAACTTACGCTACAAAACGTTGCTGATTACAATCTAAATTTTAATATTCAGTCAACTGAAAAAAAATTAATTCTAAAAGGTTCGTAAAAATCTGAACATCCACACTTCATAAAACCTTAATTATGCATTAGGGAATTGTTTTACTATATAGATAAGTCTGGTTATATGTAGTTTAGAGATAGTTTTTCATGAAAAAAGTGAACAAAAAAGTAAACACTTACTTTTATGTTAGCTGGAAACTCAAGTTAATCGCAACTGTAACGAGATAGCTAGTGCTTTACCACTAATACAGAAAAATTGATTTTAGAACAAAATTATAATTTGGTTTTCCAGATATGTTGTGTTCAAAACTAAATCGAGCTTTCCTGAATATTTGACAAACAGGGAAAATAATATTTTTCGTACTGGATATTGCAAAATCTTATGAAAAACATTCGATTACAAGTTTATGTCAAAAACAATTTTAAAGTCAAAGCTTTCGTTGAGAACGACTAAAGTTAGGATAATTACTTAGGGAGGTACTTGAAAACTAAATACCGAGTAACTTGTAACATTAAATCCGTGTATGCGTGAGATGGAATAACTGCGGTAAGTTAAAAATTAATTAAATACATTGAAAATATTCAGATTTTGCAATAATATGGAAGATAAATTCAATTTTTTTAACTTTAAATTTGCAGATTTTGTATGTATTAGTATTTTTTGTTTAAATTTGACTTTGGCAATCACATAACTGAAGTCCATCCTTTTTTTTTAGGTTACTAAAAATATTCTCCGATCACGGTGCATTACTCACAGACAGACAAATCTCAACAGTTGTAATATGTATAATCGATATTGTAAATAATTATTTTGAATTTATTATTACGTATTTTGATTTCCATTTTTCTTTACATTTTCTATTAGTTTTCTATTAGTTTTAACGGTACCGTAACTGTGCCTTTAAAATAAAAAAAAAATAGATTGATTTTTTAATGACCAAGGACGAATTCGTTTAATTACAAAAAACGCTCTCCTGAAACTTTTTATTTTTGTGGTCCCAATTTTAAAAAACCACCCCTAATTTCCACTTAATCGTATTCGTGTTGTATTTGCATTAAAATTCTAGAAGTAAATTGAAAGTATTAAATCCACTTTCTGTGATTTTATCATTCTTGGAAAATTTACTTAACAAAATAATATTTTGCGTTAGATCTGAATGATAAGGAAAAAAATTGTCAAAACATGAGAGTTTGAAAATTTGCTGCTATATAAGGGTAAACTGGGAGTAAAAATGGAAATTCCTACTGTAAGCTGTGGAAATTCAAACTAAAATTTGTGATATAAGATTGGAAATCAGCTCGACCACTCGGATAATCTACATTCGAACAATAGGACCAAACCGAGCGTTCAACTGTTAAAGCTAAAACCTTCATCAAGTGGTAATAATAGTCAATTAAATCGGAGCTTTTGATGAAGTTCCTCCGTTTTGGATTATTAGTATCGCGTCATTATGATGCCAATTACATAGCAACATTATCGATATCAGTACGTCGGAAAAAGTTATACCACAGTGAACCATGAAAGGGTCACTCTAACAATCATTGAATTTGTGAGTAGTTGGTTTTCTTTGTAGATACTTCAATTAGAGAAAACATGTATTGAGTTATTAAACATTTTTAAATCGATTGAAGAGAATATTAAACGGAATATTAATTTGGAAACCAAACAAAGGTGAATAAAATATTGAGTGCGTGCACAAAGATATCACGACAATCAACAATTCATGCATGACATTCAATAAAAGCTAAGCACGTGGACAAATTGACATTATCATTATTGGCTCTTTTTGTGTCGTTCTTGTGTAAAAATGTAAGGTAAACTAATGTAGGTGGATTGGCAATTTTATTTTATTCAATTTCCCACCTACTGGTGGTACAAACAAATTGAATCCGCAGAAGCGTAACGGAACTGAGAGAGCTACATTTGTTCTTTCCGATGAATGGAGTTGATTAATTAGTGAGTTTGTGATACGACACTCTTGTTTCACAGTAGTCATGCTGTATAATGTATATAATCCGATACAGCAATTCAAACAAAGGATTTATGGTGGAATACTGTAAGAAAAATGTGAATATAGAGAAAAAGTTAACCGCAGTAAGATGCATAATTGTTGAAACTTTTAATTAAGGGAATAAAACATCAAATAAAAATAACTATTGTTACATCATCACAAAAGAAAAGTTTTGCACAGCAAACGAGTACGATTTTTATTCACAAAAAAAATTTGGTTTTAATATGTATTGTGGAGCAAAAAAGTCTTAATGAACTATAAAGGTCAAATTAAGATCAAATTATACACACAAACTGGAGTTGACTTTGATTAATTTTGAAATTAACAAAAACTAAATTGTCGCTCACTTAGATAATCAAAAAAGTCAAATTAACCGCCGAGCTAACTCAGCAAACAATGGGAAAAGCTTGACTATAATTCTGAATTCTGTTTGTTACCTTCGGCGACTTGTGATCGGTAAAATGCGCCATTTTTACTGTAGATAAAGTATTACGTGGTGGAAATTGTATTCCCAATTATTTGTTAAATGCTAACTAATAGAGCTAATATTAATAAGACGCCTGCAAACATGGTACTCTCATTAGAATATTGACAATGTTGCAGAACTGACAAAACTTAGTTCAAAAGGGCGTACGCAACTTCAAACAAAAACAAAAGACTTGTTATTCTATAACAAGAGACTTCACTCTAACAATTACCAAACAGATTCAAATGAGTTTAAATGAGGAAAACAGACGTAAAATGGAGATACTTCGTTTGAAGTTAATTTATAGAAAATTAGTACAACTCGACGTTATTAATTTTTTGTTACTGGAAAAAAAATATAAAAATTTTAATTATGAAATTTGAATGCATTTTCACGGCGAGGGGAGTGGGTACGGTGTGGTGCGGTGCGGTGCCTTCAATTAGTTGCAAGTGGTGGGTACAAAAAAATGATTACCAATTAAATAAAAAAATGTAATTATAAAGGTAAAAAAGAAAAATGAAACGTATAAAAATGAAGTAATATTAATTTGTTAACTGCGCTTCATGCATTTCAGTAATTAAAGTGACATGAGCATAAAATTAGCAAACTCGTCTTCTAATGAAGATTAATACACTGCCGTGAAATTAAAAAACTCGGTAACATTTCACTCAGAAGTTTGTTGCAGGAAGAGCGACATGGAGTTGTAAATTGATATTGCCTAAGATCAAAATTGATTATTTTAATTACTTTTTTTGCAAATTCGTGTCAAAATAATTAGTAAGTTGTTGGACATTGTGTAAACGTCAAATAAAGACGCACCTGCTACCCAGTCTTGGTTTCAACTACAATAAAACAGCCTGAAAGTTTCAGGCTCTATGAGCATGTAACATTCATTACTAACCACATAAATCTTCTTTATTGCTCCAAATGTGTAAAATAGTATTTAACCGAAACCTAAATTCTACTTGTTTAATGGCAGCAAAGACAAATTTGATAATGTTTTCCATTTTCAAATTGATATTCACTTTATGGGAAAAACGCGCTCAGCTTACGATTTAATACCAAATTGAAACGGAAGAGTTAAAATTATTACTGCTAGACTTTGTTCAATAGTTGATCCGGTAATTTTACAGTGCAATTAAATTTTAGTTATCTTCGATTTAAATCAAAAATCACATTTGCAATTCTAAACTTTCAGAATAGCTCGTTAACGATTTATTCCAGATTTCCTACAACTACATACTAAAATATTTTATTTCAACATGGTTTACATTTTAAAATCTTTTATTATTATAATTTATTCATTAAAATAAATGGAAAAAAAATTCATACTTGCAAAGGGTTAAAATATTTTCCTACGACTTTTTCGTTTTTGACCCCCCCCTCTTAAAAACGTTTACCGTTCCATATTTCATTAAAATCTAAAAAAGAGGAATTTTGAATTCTTTCATTTTGTAAACGTTTTCATTAGGTTTTGTACTCTGCAAATTTTAAATTGCTAATCAAATTTTTGTTTCTTATGAGAAAAACTCAACTAGAATGGTTTAATTTTACTTTCCCTAAATAAATTAAATAAAAGAAAGAAGTTCTCAAAAGAGAACCGATTATGTTTTTTACCACTACTAGGTTTGAACTCAAGCCTGAAATGTAACGTTTCTTCAGACTTTGATCATTTAGAAACGATCAAATCAGTAATTGTGCAAGCGCAAAAAGTCTAAAGTTGAAAAATACTGACTATTTCATAGTCAAATTTTAATTTTAAAATCATTTCGAAAACACTGACATCTAAGAAAACATGAAGAAAAATTTAAAAAAAATGGGATAGTAAACCCATATTTTAAACTTTGGAATTTTCGGATTTGCACAATTCTAGGTTTGGTCATTTATGTAAATGATTAAGGTCCGAAGAAATATTACGTTTCGGGCTTTGATTGCTACGAAACGTCCAAACCTAACATTGGTAAAGAACTCACAACCATCAATGAATCGAATGTTCCATTTACATGTTAAATGTCCAATTTTTTTGGAACAATAAAAATAAAAAGTTAATTCAGTATCTGTAATGAATTAGATTCTTTTGACTAAATTCGGACATCTAAAAATTCTTTGCAGTGGAATATGCAAAGGAGCAGTGATAATTTGTCAGGAAACATCAAAAAATAAATAAATGAATTAAAAATTGTATCTATATTGAAAGGGATGTACTATGTAAATATTGGAATCAATAATTGCATCAAGCACATACAAAAGGAGTTTTCAAAAAATACTTAAATAATTTTCAAGGTGACAGGCAAAGCATCGTGGCATTGTAAATTTCAAATCTAGGTTACAAAAATGTTTTAATTGCTCTACTTTCAGGGCTGTGACAACTTCATCTTTTACTGGTGGTTCATCACGTTTATGTTAATAAAACGAGTTAGAAATTTTTATTAGAAGGTTAAAGCTGTTACAATGAACATAATTTACAATTTTAACCCTTGAAAAGTGAATAAAGCGTCCAATAATTGCAATTTGTGATTTGATTATGTATAAAATTGCATCTATTAACCTACATAATTTATAATTTAATTTCATGCACAATAAAATATTTCACATTTACCATGAAATAAATTTCATTTGTAGTTATTCACCTAATAATAAAATTATTAATCGTAACGTCATTTTCTCTCCCTCCTACTTTGGGCAGAAACCTTGCTCCAGAATAAAATATGAAGCAGCTAAATTCAAAATCGAAATACTCGTTTTAACTTATGGCTGAGTTGGTGAGCTTAAAAAAAAAGGTATCCTGAAGAAGAAACTGGATAATGAAAGAAAACTGTTAACTAGGTTAGACAGCAAAATTTCTCAGGCAGCTTAAAGAAAATTTGCAAACAAGAACACCGGGAGGCTTTTATTTCTAAAGTTTTAATTCCAAAGTTTCATATTACGTAACGATGAAAATCAAACCTGAGCTGTATTAGAAGTCAAATTTTCACAGGATCCAAAAAAAATTTCTTCGTAGTAACTATTGACTGAAATGAGAGCAAGCAATTTCCCAGAACCAAAATTTTTGAAACTTTTTATTCCGGGTTGTCACGAAAACCTCTCATGTGCCGTTGAGTCGTTCATCTGTAACCCAATTAATTTAATTTTCGTTTCTTGCTCAAAGAAATGAAAACGTGATAAAAGGATTGAAAATACACGCAGATCGTTTTCTTTATTTGACCAATCCTCTCAAAATAACGTAAACGAATGCATTCCTATTTCACGAAATGTTTCCTTTGAAAAGTGACGAACTTTTCTTAATCCCTGTTTTCCGGAGTGTGGAATGGAAAAGTGATGACCAGACAGTAAGTTCCACGCCCGATGAAAATGTGTGCAAGACATTCTCAATTAAATTTCTGTACTCCATAATATTTTAACACTTTTGTTGAGTGCTGCAATTTCGCTGACCTCGGCAATAAAAGAGCCACAAATATAAAAATATGAGTTGTGTATGAAAATAAATTTCCGAAAGAAAAGCAGTATTTGTGAAAGAATATTGCAAACGTTACATAAACAAATAATAATAAATTTCTTCATCACAATTAATACATCATTACTCGAAATGTTCCCGTATAAAATTCGTACTTCTTTTAAAGTTCCGAGTTCATATTTTTCGTATAATGATCCTTTTATTATGATTTGTTCTTGTAGAAAGACATGAAAGAAGAAAGTAATTTGATTTTTATTTTCGCGAAATTTAATACAAGTTAATAAGGCGTAAAGAAACATTTATGTGTATGTTCGCATTTTTATTAAATTTTTTTTTATTTTTGAGGAAGCTACTGATTTTAATTTCCTTTTTCTTTAAACGAGGTGCCTATTTACGCATTATTGTTTCCGATGAATTGATTTCGAAGGCGTCGGTTATCGAATAAATTACCTACACTTATGGAAATTGCAATCAGGCCCTATTTTACACTTGGATAACTGTGCATAGATTGAATATTTATGATGTGCACGCCAAGTATGACCATTAAATTTGAATTAGCATACATAAACATGATTACTTGCTTCTGCCTTCAAAACAACTCCATGGGAGGCAATATCTAATGAAAAGCTCGATGACTGAATTCCGACAGCTTGTCGTTTGCGTTATAGATTTTTCCTCTCCTACTAAGAACAGGCATTTAAATAGCAATTTGCGGAATTAGTTAGATCGTGGTATCTTAAAATCAATTTGCGTAGCGTGGTACTTGTTGTTGATGTTGAGAAGGAGACTCCAACTTCAATTACTCCGTAGGGATCCGCCGGATGTAGATTCCAACTCACTAAAGCTCGGATAAATGCTACTTTGAAATATTTTAATGGAATTTCACAATCAAGTTTTCGGTATTGAAAAGACCGTGCGCAAGTAAGTTAAATAACCATTTAAATTATCGATAACTTTCTCTTTATCTGATTACACATTTTCGCGGTTAACTTTTTACCTCTTGTTTTCCCATTTTCTTTTTTAAGTTCCGCGACGTGCAATATGTAAAGTTTCTGTTAATCATGAGTAACTAACCGGCTTTTAATTAAAACCACAACATTCCCGACTTAAGCTTTGATATAATTTACTCAGCTTTCCTAAGCAGACAAACTAATTAGCTATTTTAAACTAAAACGCTTCGAGATCAATGCTCACCTACATCGCCTACACC
Source organism: Rhagonycha fulva (assembly GCA_905340355.1). Lineage (NCBI taxonomy): Eukaryota > Metazoa > Arthropoda > Insecta > Coleoptera > Cantharidae > Rhagonycha > Rhagonycha fulva. Next base: position 48,491,178 of record HG996556.1, read on the forward strand.
ACAACTAATCAGAATACCTACCGACGACGCTAATTGCTCCTCACCATGCAATAATTTTTCATTTTCCGACTGCATGTCCTTTTTACCGAAACGAGGTGAACGACAGATGTTCTGTTTGCGATCGCTAATTTTGCACGTGCCGGCTACCTGAGCACTAAGTGGTCATTAATGCAGCAAAGTTGGATAACACTGGTCACCTTAATCTCGCTAAGTTTGTGATACCAAACTTTTGATTATTCAATTAAAACCAAATTTTGATAATATCAAACACAGTAGAGCTTTTCCGAATTTTCCGACGTAATATAATATGTTAACTTGTTCGTAATCTTGTCCGTCCAAATTTTCAATAAATTAGCAAGTTAGTAGGAAAAGCACGAGTAATTTGATTAAATTCATTAAACTAACTTTCAGCTTTTAATATTAGAAAAGCTTGTTTACTTTAAAGTTAGATAATCCTACACAGAGCAGATGGCTCATGGTCAGTTAAATCGTAACGAGTGAAACTGGAGAGCGTTTTAAATTTTAGTATTTGTGAAGTTATTCTCGGATGATTTCAGGTAGACAATAAATTGCGAACATAGCCAATACTAAAGATATATGGGTAGGGTTGGGGCAACAACTAACAATTTGTTGGTGCAATGTGAACAGGCAAGGAATATCCTAAACTTCGCTTCTGAAATCCAATTTGATTTATAAACAGTGGAAAAAGTTGGGCTCGAACGAGGTTGTTTGCAAAACGCAAAAATTATTCTGATTTCGGTTTGATGCATGGGTGCTATAAATACACACATCATCGATATATTGCTAGGGATTGTATTAGGGAATTCCTGAAAAGCATCTAAACGTACAAATTTATCATAAAAATATAAAATGCTTTACGTGGTGGTATTGAGAACTTTACGTCCAATTTCCAAGACGACTATTAAGATCATCATTTACCGCATTGGACTATAAAATCAAAGTTTGCTGAGGATGCCGCCGTCGTTGGGAAAAGGCGGAGGAACAAAGTGGTGAAATCCGTAATATCTATACTAAATTTTATTGTATCAAATTGAATTGATTACTTAATAGAAAATAAAAAAGTTTGCTTTCGGTAACAGAAATCGAAGATCCAATTAATCAATACGCAGATGTGTCTGATTTGTACCTAAATCAAAACAATAAGGGCCGTTTCTATCCTAATTCTGGATTTGCGGTTGTACCGCATAAACCACTCAGCGTTCATGAATTAATCATCTGGAGTTGCTGTGGCTTATTCGCACTATTGTTGGGACGAAACAGACCAACATTCGCACGTCTTCGGAATAGTAGAAATGTCCCATAAAAGCACAAACCTAACATAAAGCTTTCACTGGCCGCGTGTATAGCATAAAGCTTAGCTTTACGTTTTACATTAGAATGGCACACAGAAATCCGTACGCATCCTTTAGTAAAGTTCGTGCGCGGAGATTTAGATCCTGTCTAATTTTGCACGTAAGTACGAGAAGCATCCTGCAATTTAAGTTTAAGGTTTATCTAAACTTGCTTCGCTTTAGCTTCAAGGTAATCCTTATATGAGATGAGAACATGACGTCATTAAATATTTAGCCACGCTCCGCTCGTAACTGCTACACAAGCTTGCTCCGAATAGTTTTTAATGACCATAAGTTTACTTTAACCCTTCTTGCGACTTACGTTAACGCCGTTCTTACCTTCCATAAACTCGGATCTCGAGGAGTTATAATGATACACAATAACAACCAACGCGTGGTGGTCAAAAAAGTTCCCCTAAGCGATTTTAAAAATTTACAAGCAGTGGAGGAGTAGCAAAGTCGAACCACATCTATTACGGTGTAAAAAGAGAAAAGAAAGTCGACATTAATTTTTCATGAAAAAAGAAATAAATTTTGAATAATTAATACACTCCCGATACCCGTAATCGTTACACTAGTATGAAAGACATATTTAATAGCCCATCTTGGAGTGCTTTCTCCACCACCATTTGTCTTAAGTCTCTCGGGTCATTGCGTTTTCAATCAATTTTGTTGTTTTTTTGTACGCGTCGGTCCGAAAGCTTGGAGAGAAACTGGAAAGATACTTAGTTTTAATTATGACCAGACACGACTTCGGAGAGTAGTCTGACGTTTATTGGCCACTTCTTCCTTGTTCTTCTGTTGCGTGTTTGCCAGCAGAATTTCCCAAGCGAGTTAACTCTTAAATATATTTCATAAAATTTACTTCCGTAATGTTTTTGAATTGCACCTAGTTGGATCGTATTACAACTTAATAAGAAAATAACCGCAAATGGTCTCTGTTAACGCGTTTTTACCCTAAAAATTGGGTTTTAATTTTATGTAAGCGGGATGTTTTTAATAAATTACATTTAACTTTTTTAATTGTTAATAATATACTTTGTAATTGTCAAAGTATTACGTGAGCTTTAATTAAGAAAAAATATGAGAAATGATTAATAACGTTGTAGCGTTAGCTTCACGATTAAATAAATCAAGCGACTTCAAATTTATATAACCCTAAATGTAACTCGTTAAGGGAATAAAAAATTTCAGTTAAAAATCTCAAGTTTCATTCTGTGATTTATACTACGTTCTTTTTCGGGATTTTAAAAATTTTGTCGATACACAAAAGGAAATTCGGTTTAAAAACGGATGACGTTTAATGGAATAAAGGAATTTAAGTTTTCGTTGAGGTCATCTCAAAGCATTTAAAGTGTAGATGCTCAGTGTACTTTTAAAAAAGTACTAAAAAGCTTAACTTGTGGGGCCATGGGAGGTTGAAACAGATACAAAAGTCACTTTCAGAGAGGAAACGTAGCAGATAACCCGATTACCTGAAGCTCGCGTGCACAGAACCAACAGCACGCACGTACGATCCTGTTAGAAAACCCCTCATCACCACCGCCACCACTGATGTTAATCAATGTCATAATACGTGTGAGGAAATGAGACCGTCCTAACAAGACAAAGACTAATGATAGTGTCTGCCATGAACTTCGTTGTCGCCGCATGATGCAATTTTAATTTTAATTAGGTTTTGGTTTACATAGCAATTAGCCAGTTTGGACCAATATCGAAAATCCCTTAAAAATACATAAATATCATTTTCACTTTATTCAGATTTATCAATCACTTCTTTCCTATCGGACGACTCCATAATATTGAAAATTGAATACCAAACTTTTCCACTTGTTCGATCAATTTTCAGGAAATTTGGGAAAAATTGAATCTGCAACTTATGAGTGGCAAAGTCTGGATTATTATTGTCGAAAAATGTAAAAATAAAGGACGACGTATGAAAATGCACTGATGAAAGGGAACAGCAAAATGAAGAGCTGCTTTTACAGGCATTTAAAAGGAGATGGAGAACGATGCTAAGACGTGGCAATTTTATATTTCCGTAACATAAAAATTATTTCAATTAAATTAAAAATTAATAAACCAAGCAAAAACATTAAAAAAACAAATTATCTCATAAGATTTGAGCAATAGGCCTTATATACAGATGTGTTTAATTTTTTTTTAATTATCTTAGCTTAATATTTAAATTTAATTTTCACAAATTAATAATTTATATCATTTATTTTAAAAAATTCTAAATTTCAAAGAGCTTTTTACAAAACTCGGGAGGATTTTTATAATATAAAAATTAAGGACGATGAAATTATTTGAGCTAACCTAACGTAAGAATAATTTACGTACGAGTAGTTTGGTTCGATTCCCGGCTGTTCCAGATTATTTGCACCGTGGTTCAGGTGCTCCTTAAGATTAATTTTGTTCTAAGGATTTCTCGCAAAGAACGTTTCGTTCGTTACTTAAATTATTTTAAATGTAAGGATGAGCATTTTTACCGGGCGTTGACACGTGCAACTTGGTTACTGGGTTTGCTCCCATACCCAGAAAAGTACAAAAACATTTTTAGTTTAGCCAATCTAAGATTATATGACAAAGAGTAATTTATTTTTGATATTTGTTTTTGCTTGTTTTTACATCAAACAGCGACCTAAAGATGTTTGTTAGGGCCTTTTTTAGCCAGGGAAATCAATCAAATTAGTAAAGAAATAAAAGAATTTTCTTGCAATGACTGAAGGAACTTTTATTTCATTGTGAATGGTGATTAAACTTGTTTATATTAGCTGGTATACCTACTCTACCTCCTCGTAGAGAAGATGTAGCATCGGTGTTTTCGTGTGGGAGTGGGGACCTACCACTTAGAAAGTCTTAAACTAAACTTTTTTGTAAAGGTAATAAACACAGTTTAGCGTTTTTGTTAAATATTTTTTGTCTTGTTGAGTTTGGCAATCTTCACTGGTGGTGCAAAATTTTTGAATTTGTGTTCTTGAGAAGTTTTTTTTAAAAAAGTTTGATATTGTTAAATTTTAAATTTAAATAACAGACTTCCGATAAAAATTTAAAATAACGTTGGAATTGGATTGCTTTTCCTGTTTTTGTTGCAAATAGGCAATACAAAAATATAATGGCTTGAAAAAATATAACTGTACTTAAGTATTGCGGTTTCCTAATTTATAATTAGCCTGATTAGTCCAATCGCAATGATCGTAAGCGTTAAGATGTTGGAATTAATTTTTAAATATTTTAACATCCACAACCCAGAAAATTCAAATATACAAAATAAACTCTTAGGTCTTACGCTTATGCTAACGCTTACGGTCTTTGTAATTAATTCTACAATGACTACAAATAATAAAATCATTAAAAATAATTAAAAGGCCAAGTTAAAGCCAAAAAATCAAATCTCTCTTTAAGGATCATGTATCCCATTTTTACCCTATAGCGGAAAAAGTATTTATGAGGGAGGATTCTGGAGGATTTCTACTATAGCTCATCAGAATTTTTATTATTCCTATAAAACTCCCCCCTCCTGACCGCTGTTTCATGATAAGTATGGTTATATATTATATTTAAAATTGTAGATAAACACAGCCATTTATGTTTTCAGCTTTCGCTGAAATGAGACCATTCAAATGATTTTCAATTTCAAATCATTTAGATGATTTTAGTATTTATGATTTCAGTGTAGTGCATCCGGTGCGTCATTAGCATCTTACACTACGGAAAAATCGATTGGATACGCATCGACATCCGTGATTTTATAATTTTTTCATAGTTTGTTTGAGAAAATGGAAATTTAGAAATTCATTTGTTTGAAATCTAGAGGAACTCTCCGTACAAATATTTGCTTTCCTTACCTTTTATGAATAAAATAAAAGAAATGAATTTCGCGAAAGTTCGCGTTATCGAAATATTATTAAAAGTTTTAATAGTAAATCAGTTGGGTTAGGACTATTCGTCGTTATCTCACTTTTGTAAATTTTGATAACTTAGAAACTTTTCAAGTGTAAAATATTTAAAATCTCAACCAGCAAAAAGAAAGAAGATTTATAGAGCATAAAACCTTTGCAATGTAAACACGAGTAGATTTTGAATAAAATCAAATAGCAATTTATTTAAATGACTGTCCTTTATATGAATTTTAAACTCTAATAACATATATCGCCATCAAAACTGAAGCTGATCCAAGCAATTGGTCAGGAAATATATACTCGAGAAGCTGTAGATTTTTATTGGATTTTGAATTTGGCCCGAGTTTGTAAAATAAAACCACTTTAAGCTTCGTAAGATGAAAATATAAATCGTTCGGACATTAAGAGCGCTTAAAAATTGATAAGCACTCACCCTTTTCAACATATTTCTGAACCGGGTCCTAAGTCGAAAAATCTTTGATAACAATTTTACGCTTTAAATCCGATTCGAAGTAGGTACGAAATTGTGAATATCTGCAGGATATTCGTTTCATAAATATAATTCGTAACTTTTAGAGTTTATATGCCTATAAAGCATATTTACGAAATAAAACAGGGAAATGGCAAGAAGAATCAACAACTTACATCTAAAAGAAATACGCATTTTTGTTCCTTCTCGAAAATTTAAATCGCTCGAACCCGCAAAATCAACGAAGCGTTACATTTGATTTGGAATAAATCAGGGCATGTACTTGGGGCTATCACAGATCTACACCCTACATCACACTATCTCGGGGAAATCAATACAAACCAATTTTTCATATTTTTGTGTGAAAATGCACAAACTTTTATTCATGCATGAAAAAATGGGTTTTAGAGTGACTTATTACAAAGTTTTATAATAAAAGGAAATTGCAACTTTTATTTTTTGACTGGAATAAAAGAAAGCAACAATAATGTCGTTTTGCAAAAAGCTTCGAGAAATATGCTATAGCGTTTGTTGTAATCTAAGGCAAAAGCGTCTGGAAGTTTGATAGCAGCAATTGGTCTCAATTTCAAGTTTAGCAATAGCACTGTGGGGTATAAATGGTGGTAGTGCCGGGCAACCATAAACTAAGACAAAGTGCAAAATAAGATGGCAACTAACTTTACGACAGCATATAGCAAGGATCATAACACGACAGTTGTTTGCATTCAATAATATTGTTCCTCCAACCTAATCCACCAAAAGGATTAACTATCTGTTATATAACTACAATTTATGATAATGTTATTGGAAACTATTAGATAATTATCTAATGAATTTAATTTTAATCCACCTAATATAGGCCTGACTATGCTTTATCTTCTCATTAATTGGTTTCTATTTGATTAAACTGTGGGATGATGCTGTAATTTATTATTCTCCCTTAAGCCAAAAACTTTCAAATTAAAATATCCAAAGATCGTTACAATTTGTACGATAATGAATTAATCCTTTAAATTTTCACATAAATTAATGTAAATGATAAATAGGACTGTTAATATATTATTAAGGATTCGTGTATCCAAAATTAATTAAATAATGTCAGCAAAATATAGTACATACCTACCAGGATTACCTAGTTTCATTCATTTACATAATTCAAATTTCATTCAAAAATCGAAAATAATTTATTACTATATTTTTAAACGCTTTTCCTCCTTTTAATCTCAAAAACCTGGACGGTTTTCTTTATGACCTGTCTTCATTTTTTCTATTAATCCGTTCTAAGACGAATCCTGTGTAGGATTATGTTTTCCAATCAGGAATGTCATATCGTTTTGATGGGTTTTATCTTTGTAGTTGTATCCTTTGACGATACAATTTTCTCCATGCTTAATGTGCATGCAACATAATTTTGTATTGTTCCACTCTAAGTGGATTATCGATTTTCTTCCAGTGCTGAAATAATTGGACTTATTCTCATGGTTTGTTTATCAACAACAAACAATTACTTTGAGACCATTGTTATAAACTTTAAATAATTAAACCGGACAAATCGTCGTGACCTCACCTGAGCAAACAAATTTAATTACGAAATTTTGCACCTGCAACACAAAGTAACAATAAAAGTCCACTTCGATATAAAAATTTTGTTCACTTTGCTGCCAAAAAATTGAGTTACAAAGAATTATTTGAGAGTAAAAAATCGTGCGTTTAAAGAAAATCCAACACAATATTTTATTTAAAAGGAAAACAACGAAGAAGTAACACGGACGTAATATTTTCTAAAGAAACTACAAGTTTAAGGTTTTCACCTTTATTATCACTTTGAAAAAACTTTTTAATTTCAGAGGGAATTGTATCACGGAACTTTTCTCTTAGACCGAAATCAAAGATATTTTTCAAAAAGTTTAAAAATTAATCAGTGTGGAAAATTTTACTAAAAAGTTTTCAGACGATATAATATAACTAGTAGAACTAAACGTTAAAAGAGATAACAGTTTTTGTGATAGGGGAGAAGTAACTATAAGTCATAATTTTCTCACTATTATAAGAGGGAAAGTACTGGGAAAGTTACCAGGTTTAGAGTGGTTCAGGGTAAATTGTGATCACTTTTGATAACAGCAGTAATAAAAGTTGCAATTTTCTTAGAAGTCGGTAACTTGCAAGTCTGCTTTGAAACTTGACGTATTATTTGTTTCAAACCAACTGTGCTACCAAAACGATGGGGTCTTTGTTTACATCGTTACAACATGGATGTAATTTGATATGAAGTTAAGTATTGCAGTTTGATGTGCTCTTTCTTGTATCTATTTGTTTATTTTTCGGATTAATTTTATTCGTTCTGATTGAAAATGTCTAAGAATCGGGCATAAGCTTCTTAGCCTCAACGGTAATTTCTTATTACAAAAGATGGATTGAAATAGGTACCTAGATATAGAGTTAACTCGTTTGGATTGAGTAACTTTTAGTTACAAAACTTGAAATTACTAGCGTTGTGAACTTAAATTAATATATTAAAAATAATAACAGTTTCAGTGCGGCCTTCAGGCCTTTTAACGCTACTTTTACCCTCTACACTCGACGTTTCATTGTAAATGTTCGGCGATGTGTAGAGGTATCATAGTAAGGAAACTAATACAACATTATTCACAATATTGTTGTTTTCAAAGTAGTTTAAATTGTAATCAAAGGGTACCGAAGTGCGTTACAGTTAGAAATTAGGCTTTACTCACTTAATTGGTTAAATTTTCTTCCTTCTAGACTAATTATCTCACGTTTCTCATTTTAGAATGGAGTAGAATTTATCTAGTTACGATTTCTGTTTCTTCGATTGTAGTTTACTGAATCAATGCGGGGGGGGGGGGGGGGGTATTTAAATATTTCTTTTGTTGAACGACATTAATGTTTAGTTTGGTGATATCTGCCATCCAATAAACAGTTTTCTATAATTGAATAGAACGCGATAGAATTACAGAAATGGGTTAATTAATAAAACCTGTACTACTAATGATTCCATTTTAAACTACTAATTAACTACATACGCAATTTTTGCTATTTAGGTCATTTATGGTATTTTGATGCACTGATGGATATTTGCTTGTGTACTTTTAACTAATGGTTAGAAGCGCTGTGGATTATAATTATGTGTAATTAGTTAAAATATAAAACTTTTGATTAGAATTTAATTCCCTTGACTAATACATACAAAGTGCAACAAAGCTTTGTTAAAAACGAATGTAAATAATTGGTAGTAACATATTTTTACAGTGTAAAAGGAGATGATAAATGCATTATTAATAAATGCGTGTTTGTTCCTCATTGAGTATTTTCAGCGTTATGAATGACATAAAATACTTTTGTTGTAGAACCATTAAACCAGCTGTCAATTTTTGTGAAAAAAATGTATTGTACGATTATCGATTGGAGAGGCAGGAGCGTAGTGTGAGCCGAAATTACAAGTGTAATGACACAAATGCGATTGTATCACCTAAATTTGCATCAATACACGTAGCGGAAGGATTTCATTATACGTGCTTTCATTTTGTTAGCGCTGTGCAATATCTCAAAACAGTAAATACATATAGAATTTCCTGCGGGAAATCAGAAACTGTAATACCGTATAATTAGCAAACGAGTTCCATACTCGTTGGAATATGTTTATCCAAATACATCCGAAATATTACTTAATAAACCTGTAGATGATGAAATCGCTTGACCGTCTGGGTAGCAAATTACAAACATTTTGAGGTAAACATTACTCACAAGTGAATTAAGTGATGGTGGAAAACTACCGAGTAAAGTGCACCGGAAAGTGTAATTGCTCTCAGCACATGAAGATGGTTTCAAAGGACCGATAGCACGACCAACGACTTTTAAGATAAATACAAACGCAAGCTTGATACTTCGTCCCTTGTGTAAAATATAGAAGCAGACACAGTAACGGACAGCAATATAAGGGTTTGTGTTGCCCTAAGCAATTCATCAACAAATAAGAACGAATGAAAATGGACAGAGAATCCTTCGGTCGGAGTGTTATCGATTCAACTCGAATTGTAGTAATATGTATAATTTCTAAAAACCATCTTGTTCCCTATTAATTAACGAAACGTTTAATTTGCAACATTTAAACTCCAACTAAAATTATGGTAATGTAAGTTTAGCTGTTAAGTTGTTAATTATTGTTAAGAAAACTTACATAATTCTACATTGTTCAATTTCTAATCAAAGTTGCTTAATTTACAACTTGCGAATATAATAATAAATTGAGGGTTATATTAATTTATAATCAAAATTTATAAAGGAGAGGGAAAGTTTGAATTTATAGAGGGAACGCATGAGTCCTAATGCACCCCCGAATAACTAAGTTTATCTTAGTGCACTAACAAATACGTTTACGCAAGGAATATTATGTTGAGTTAAAAGGGAAAGATCAAAGCACATAACAAAGTGCTAATGCGAAACTAACTAACTTTGCCACTTAATTAATTACATAAGTCGTAAGCGCAAATAAATTTTTATCAATTATTTTTAATAACGTGTTAGTAGTTATACGCGTGCTACTGACGTAAGTGGATTTGCTAACGCAAAATCTGACTAACTGATTCAGAAGTTACAATGGTACGCGTAAAGGAACGATACGGGTTTTCAAAATTTGCATGTAAATTGAATACAGACAAGAGGATCCGTAGAACATCAACAAGACTCGACGGTGTCACGAAACCAAGAACGGATTTTTGTTTGAAAATAAAATGTCGATAAGTCTCAATGTAGGCGTAAAAATTTGATTCCCATATTTGTGTCCCTCATAAAATTATTTTATATGGGAGATGGACAAGTATAAGCTTTACCGTTTCCATATTACAATACACATTGAATTGGCAAAATAGAAAAAGATATAAAACCACTTGACCCCAAACTCTTGAACAATTTTGGTCGACTCGTGGCTCCTCGTCTTTATGAAATGGATCTGGACAGTAAAAAAAACACTAATACCGAACAAATAAAAACAAAAAGGTCATAAAGAGGAGAAAACGTTTGCTTATATTTAATTTATTAAACCACAAAATATGACAAAATAAATTTTCCCGTAGGAAGAAAAACAAGAAATTTTATTAATTTCAGGTTATTCGAATTCTTAACAAGTCGAATTTTTTTTTAAATTTATTTGATATGAATACCGCGTTGAAATAATATAGCAGATCACATATAAATTGGCTGGACGTCTAAAGGCATTCCACAAATATCTAGCAGTATGAAGAAGATGAAATCTTAGGAATGCACTATATGAAATTCAAAAGTAATGTTTCATCAAGATCTCTTTCATGAAACCTACGGTGAACAAAGAAGCTCCTTCCTACTTTGAAAAAAAATATTTTGAACCAAAAATTCGTTCAATTACAACCTTAGAAACGAAACCACCAGTGCGGTACAATTTTGTTTCAAAGCAAATTTTGCATCCTCAACTCGGTCCACTAAACATTTAGGGCAACTGGATTTTACTTCAAGCGCCTGGTTAACGCTTTCTGTTGACACTTTCACAATTGCGTGCTTATAGTCATGGCAACCGCATAATATGACGAGGTAAGAGCAATATCTGAGCCCACCGCAGGCTTTCATCGTTCAAATCAGTCAGGTGTATAGAAAGTCGAAATTGCAATGTCAAATTTATTGTTTTCCAGTTTTCAAATCCGTCATCGAATTACATCCAGATTTTATTCGAATACATTAGGCCACCTCCTCACAAATAACTCTTTAAGGAATTTCCCATACGTGAAATATTTTTGATACCTTACAAAAATTCGTTTAATAAATTAAACTAATCTTTTTAATTGGGTAAGCAGATTGTAATAACTGAAATCAAATATTTTAAACTTTTTTGTGCAATTTTAATTTAAGAAAATTTTTTTCCTTATCTCTCTGAATTATTTAAAATTCTTTTTGCAATTTGATTACTTTAAATAAATTGGTAGTTGACTATATGATTATATAATAATGATTTCGTTTTCTTTAATTCTTGTTGAATATTAAAAAAATCAAATAAAATTGCAGTCTGTGAGGCTGAAGGCCGAACAATTGTGGTAGTCACATTATAATCAGCAGAAGGCGACCGGATGCTGAATGCGCTAGTATTTATCTAATTAAATTGAACATTAAAGGAGAGGAAATCATAATTTTCTCGTTAGTAGAGGGGAAGCCCTAGAAAAATCACTACGTTTGAAGTAATTCACGATAAATTGAAATAAGATACTTCTTATTAATTACATTTTAATTTCTTTTTTTTGGTAATACATACTTTTAAAGATATCTTTATTAATTTTCTTTAAGCAATAGCTACAAAGCCATCAGGACCCATAGTTCAAATTCTTAGCCAATCAAATTGAATTTTCCAGACTGATGAACTACTTACCTAAAAATTAAAAAAAAAATCCAACTGAAAAGCTTTAACAAAAGCGAAATACTTCAAACATTTAGCTATTTGTGCAACAAGTTAAATAAAAACCGTTGTTCCAACGTATCTCACGTAAGATTTTTTCTCTTAAGGTCCTTTTTCTCTTCTTAATGTAAGATTGTTATTACCATCATCTTGTAATAGAACTATTGGTTTTATCAATAATTTTGTATCATAAATTGTTTGTTTCCACTTTAATCCCTTGGGAGTAAAATTAATATTTAGTGTTTAGTCTCTAAAAATGAAGAGCAAAGGAGAAATTGTACTCCTGGGAGTGCAAAAAATATATTAACTTAATAGTACCTAATCATTAGAACCTACTTTAATAATAAAAAAGCGCTCAAACTCAAATGGACATCAAAATGCAGGACTTTTTTAAGAAGAAAAATATGTTTGTTACCAGCGTTTGTTACTTTTCAAGCTCATATAATAAATGATGCATGGTGTTTGGGAGTTGAATTTGCCAGACATGAATATTGGCTTTCGTGCACTTAAAACTACGTGGTTTCAAACTACGTACAAACTGCAATTTATTAGGATGTTAAATATTCGAATTCAAAATTAATCCGACATGATCAAAATATGTAAATTCAATAGTACGCTAATTACACAACTATTTCATCAAACATATATAATTCCCTTGCATTTCCAAAGCGCTAGATTTGAAAATTAAACTTTTTTTCAAGGTAAATTCGCGTCCAACTACACACGCTCTTTAATCATCAAGGATATTAAAATTTCAAAGCCATTCATTTAAACTATCTATTTGGAAATTGGAAACGAGTGTTTCTTTTTGGTTAGCGGCATGACAGATTTTAATTGCTAATTTATTAGCTTTGCATCATAAGTTTGTTTCAAGTCCAATAACTTCGGACGTATTAAAAGTTTTCCAAAACTTATGTGTATAATAAAATACTTGAAACTACACGACCTCTCCTTTTTAGTATTTTCAGGCATAAATATGTCAATTGCTTCTCAAGAGTGCTTTTCTTGGTGCGATGATACATTCCCTAAGTTTGCTCCTATAATTTCAGATTGAAAAATTAGCAATATTTACGAGAAAAATTCTATTATAAACGCAGTTTTCTATTTTGATTTTCCAATTTTTGTTGTAGTTTTGTTAAACCAGAAGTCGACAAAACTTTTTCTTTTTGTTTAATTCTAAAATTTTGTTGTAATTTTCGTTTGTTGTTGAAATTTGACCTTATTTTGAAAAGTCCTTAATTGTAAATTTTGCTTAAATCCGCATGTATGTAGTTTCAACTTACAGTTACATTAATTTATTTAATGTTTCAGTCCGGTTTATTTTTGTAGTGTTTTGTAGTAAAAAATATTGTTTTAATTTTTCACCTCAGAGCACAGTTTTCGAATTATTATGTTAAGCATTCGAAACAATAACTCGAAAGCCGTGCGCCGTAGGGGGAAATTTATTATACGTTTTTGTAGTAAATTAGCAGTAGAGTATGAATTTGATAAAACAAAGAACCGCAATGAAAACAAACTCAATATTTATAACTTTTTTTAAGAGATATTTTTGAAATAAAGAAGTTGCTTATATTTTCAGGAATTTTTTAACTTTTATTTACAATTAGATCATATATCCGGTATAAAAATGTTTAATATTATTTATTCAATAGTAATGCATTATTTACGGTAAAAAATTTGTACTTTTTTATACTGGGACATAAATATAGCTGAAAGTTTAACGTGGCATCCAAATTCTCTTTCGAGTTAAATCTCAACTTTAAGTGGAATTTTTTCACGGTTTGGCATTGGTTAAATTATGATATTTTTTGAACCACAAATATTAAAAATTAAACAGCTCAATTTCAAACATTTGAAAGTATCTGTGGTTGGATGGAAATCTTGTGTTAGATTTTCTCTATTGTTGAAATAGAGACATTTTGACTTTCTTTGTAATAAAATTTGATTATTCAATATTTATGTCGAAATTTTGAAAAAACTTCTGAATCGATAAATGTAAATCTTTGCGTATACAAATATAGCACTTAATTTTAGTGAAAGCTTAATAATAATTTGCGGTGTTCATTAAGTGCGTTTGTTCTCAATTGAACCGGAATGCCATCACAACCATCCAGAATATGTCGTGATGTAATCATGGACTATTCAAGCCACAAAGAACCACTCTACGTGCCGAAGCCTTTCAGTAGAAGTTTGTTTTTGCTTGTCAATTATGAGAATCAATAGCAAAACTGACAGTAACTACATAGTTTTTTTAACGAAGCCATGTCAAGAATCGATGACGAAGTAAGCATTTAACGATCACTTCAAGTCAACTTAATAATTTTTTTATCATTTTTGTGACAGTTTTTCATAATTAATCATGGGTTTTTGGGTAAGCACAAAATTTCGTTAGATTGACATAAAAGTGATGCCGGTGAAAAGATGAAATTTTTGCATTGACAGTTTAAATTCAGGCCAATCTGCTTGAATGCATTTTCGAGTAGACTATGAACTCGATGCACAAAGTACCCCATTTGAACGTGTAGGAACAAATGAAGTGGCAAGATAACAAGAAAAGTTGAGTTTTAAAACCGTAAGTACACAGCTTTCAGAAAATAAGCTAGCAATCTTTATATTCCGCTTTCAATCTCTCGACATCATTTGTAGCAATCTAACTGTTGTACAACTTATATGGGATGAAATAAAAATAATACAAAAGTTTTATCGGTAACGTTCTAGTGGCTCATCCTTTTAGCATAGAAATAATTTTACGACGTTAATTATATATTCGATGTTTGAAAAGTAACGAAAACTATCAAAAGGAAATCTAAATGTGGTGGTCGGTCGGCGTGATAAAGTTGGACGAGAATCACTATCCAAGTAACCTTCATCAACTCATTCAGTCTTTAACTTCACCTATTCACTGGCTTTTATTTTAAACGCGCTAGAACTTTCACCGCCCTTTTAAAGTTTGCATAACTTGGGGTTCACTCATTACCATAGCTGCAATTAGCGAACGAGAGCTGAATGCAAACTAGATGAGGAGGCCTTTGAGGCACCCATTGCAATTAGAACATAAAAGACAATGTGACAGGAAAAAAGCAACGACACAGAAATAATAAAGAATGCTTGCAGTAATGGTGCTTGCTTTGTTAGCCAAGTGGCAAAATTATCCTTTAGATCAAACAATTTAACACTTTCACTTTCATTCTTTTCCATTCTAAGTGTAACATTTATTTTGTTAATTTTTTTATTTGCATTTTTTTTCTTTGATATTTTGATCTGTCTCTTTGCACCAAATCAAACGGCTAATTTATAATTAAACAGACTTACCCCTCGAGGGCATTTAAAGTTACAGGATAATTAGCTTTCTCCAACTTGGACTTACCTGAAACAAAAAGGAAAAATTAGCAACAGTTAAATTATTATTATTCCCAAAAAAAATTACGGTATAACGAGGTATCGATTTTATGTGCACAGATGATTTGTAAATTGTCACTTTGCGCTTTTTAATTGAATTGTATGACACGAAATTTTGTCGCATTTTTAAAACGATTACAAAATATGAAGTGTCGGGGTGTTTTATTGGTAGGGAAAGTAAATTACAAAAAGAATTTAATTATTCAAAAAATTTCCGAAAGATTAATTGTGGTTCAAGTTGGAAACGCGGCGTATTAAAAAATAAGGGATAAAATTTTTATAAAAAGAATTTTGTTATTAATAAAGAGAGTAAATTAAAAGTTTGATGATATTAAAAAATGTTACAATGGTAGGAAACGCTTTGATCACTTTGTGCTGTCTTTAAGATGGAACCTTTCAGGATCTGTCTCTTATGTTAAATTAAGGACTAATAATAATTATTTACGGTTTAAGTGCTCTACTAAGTATAGGCATATCATACCATTAAGCCTGCCATAACTCTCAAAATTATTATATTTGTATTCGAGTCTAAGACAGTGGAAGATACGAAGGAAAGCGCAGGTAATGGCTAATGACAAATGAGCTACGGTTCTTCCCCGGTAGGAACCAGGTGTAAGTTGCTGTAGCTGTTTCGCCAGAGGGGGTAGCCGTAATTAAAATGTCTACCAGCGAACTTCCAGTCAAGTCGACAAATTTATTGTTCGTACATTGTGTTGGAAATTTGTTTTGGGGTTATGAGTTTAATACTAAATCTCTTTGAAATTTTGTTACCAAGTGATTTATTGAATTTTTTTAATTCAATTTATTTTCGCAAATAAATAACACGAGAAGTTTTGCATTTTGTTAATATAAGCAAGCACACGTTACAACACCAACTTGAAACAATCTGTCCTTCAATTTAATTTATGTTTTTGAAAAACAATTTTGGTTAACCTTATTGGATTTATGTAATAAGAGTTGACGTAATTATTATAAACGACATTTTAACTTGATTATTGATTAAAACTAAGTGCTTAAATTACAAAGGGGTTTCGTATGATTAATGTTTTGGAATTATTAATGTGACTAGTTTCCGTGTTAAAAGAAGAGAAAAGCCAATTTTTTCATATTATAATAAATTTTTATAGACAAATCAATAACGAAAATAGCATTAAGTATAGTAAATCATTGGTAGATCGAAATACCCGTCGGCTTTCTAACTATAATCCACAGAGCTTAATTCTTTTCCAATGTGCAGCTTATAGAGCCAAGTCTGCTGGAACTTTAATTAAAGTATAAAATTACATTGATGGAAAGATCTGGAAACTTTAGCCACAAAATTGTTTCCATCAAAATAAAATATTTTATGGTATCGAACGAGAAAAATAATATTATTTTCGCTAAACTTCTTCAAAACAACGTAAATTCTTATCGTTACGACCAAACTTCAACACCTCTCCACTTTTCGGCGCATTAAAGTTAAAAGCAGAACACGAAACGAGACGACAAAAAATATAGGGCAGTGGATAACGAAAACGGAATGAATGATAGATAACAAAACGGTAAAATGAAAGTCTTCTCGTGGTTAATCCATTAGGATGATTAAAAATTGGAATATTTAAAAGTCGAAATAACAATTCTGGTTGCATGTGACTTAATACTAATACTCAAGAAAAGGTAAACTTTGAGAAATTGGAGGAAGCATTGGTCTACTTGAGATTCGACATTAGAATCTATCTATAATCCAAGATCTAGGAAATGAACTAATCCTTGTAGTAAGTTTCCCTTCTGGCTTGGTTAATCCTGTGCCTGTAATACCGACCGAACACCAAACCAAAGCACGGACACAATGGACGTAATCCCTCAGGATCTGCCAAACAAACTAAAAACCGTCATTTCGCGGCATCACTTTAGTGAGAACTTTTTCGTTACCACTAACATCCATGATGGATCGATACCAAGGGAATAAAATAATTACTCATCTTTTTCAATCGATTCGAAAAATTAAGCAAATAAAAGTCAAAACAATGTAACTTGAACCACCTCAAAATGTAATTAAAAGTGCGCTATTAGTAAAATTTAATTTTACCAACTTAAAGGCAAACAGGTACAATTTTTAATTCCAATTAACAATATTTTTAAAAGAAAGAAAAAAGTTAATAAAGAGGTAAGGGTAGCATTTATTTTAATAAAGTTGTGTTTGGGTTCAATTCGTTCGTACTCATAATTTGATCTTGTTTTACCATTAGCGCCAAGGTAAATATTAAATTTAATGCTTTTAAAAGTTGTTAGCAACAATTACGGATCATTAAATTGTAAAAAACAATTAAGCACGATGTCGTGTTATATAAATTAACAACAACTACATACAACATTCATAGCCATAAAGCAAAAAGCCCCTGTGCACGGAAGTGTTTTATCGTCGAGAAGTGAAATTTGATTTACCGCCTTTAGTCGCCCATACTCCCAATAATATTCGGGAACCGCAAGGGAAAAGAGAAACGGCTTGAATTTTAATTAGTTTTTAATGGGAGGCATCCAAATAAATTTTAAAGATAGCTACAAATTTGTGGACTTTTTTAGTGGTTGAAGCTTTAAAAAAACTATCGGAGAAAGTTTATAGAATATGCTTCTCCATCGTGCCAAATTTGCAAGTCAAATGAGCGACTTAAATCCATGAATGAAAAAAGGACATAATTTATTAGGTAAAGTTCGGCGTCGTTTGGTTTATGAAGTTAGATCATGGAGTTTTTTTTCGCAAAGTTTCAAAATAGAAACTTTGCTCAAATGGAAGTGTCATATTTGTGTGTAAATTATGTATGCATTGTGGAATTTGACAATACCTGAATCTCCCAGGCACATAGAAGACACGAGGCGTCCACTGCAAATGATAATCGGCGCGTGAAGCACGCTCCGTCTAGACGCACTGGAACCCGCGTGCAGTAAGCTTGAGGACTAGCAACAGGCGTCCTCACGGCAGACGTCCTGGCAGGAAGGCGTCCTGAATCCTTACGTCACGAGGGTCGAAGGCGGTACACGAATGCGCAATGAACATCGCTTCATGTGGTTGCCATGGACACGCTGCCGCCCGCGCGTCAACACCGAGCCGTCGAAAGCGTCGTCGTCCGTGGTAACCTCTTCTACAACGCGGTTAGAAAAAAAGACCTTGGCATGCATGCACGTTATGAAGTTGCCAACTGGAACGTTGGCACAAAGCACTGCGTTAGAATCGAGATACGTTTATATTTTTCATCAACTTAATTGACAATACATTGCGTTCCAAAGTCACTTTAGCTGGTTAGAGAGCACCTAGAATGTATCATCCCTTGATGTTGCAGCAGGAGGGTATCCCTGGTAACCAGAGCTTTGTGCTAACAGGCTTGTTATGACACAGGAAACGAACGTTTGCTATTGATACCGTTTTCAATAAGCTTAAAATGGCAGTCTAGTGGAAAACTTTGCAGACGTCATGACAACAAAATATAATGAATCTGAACCCAATTAGGAGACAAGTAGGAAGCTCATACGTCTACTTTAATTAGGCCATTATGGGTCAAATAGCAACAGTTCTCATTATTCCTTAACTTTAACGCTTCCATACCTTTCTCAATACTTGCACCATTAATTGCCTATCTTACAATAATTAATCACGTAGTTGGTAATTAATACATATTTTCCAATTACATGTACAACTTGGATATCACTTCAACACAAAGTGAACAAGAAGTGATTTATCATGAACGTAAATTTTCACACAACATAATTTAATCAGCAGTGGGATAATACCTAGTTTAAATTGTTACTAAATATTGTTTCATATTATTATCGTGTCCTAAATTAATAATAGTAACAATAATAGCTTTTATTAATTACGCCCGTTACCACCGCACATGTTTACTCAAATTAGAAAAATAAACCAACCGTAAAAAATATGAAAGATGCCGTATACCATTAACGTAATTTCCACGAAAAAATTGGAGCTACTGAGGAAAGAATTGCCGGTGGGGACGTTACAGAATAATTATGATAATGAAACAGAAAATAAAACAAAGAAATTATTTTAAATTATAAAAGTTATACTGTATACCCCAGCTAAAAATCAAGAATTAGTGGGAATGGGAAGCTATCAAAGGAATCTGGAAATTGATATAACCCAAGGGTGAAAAATAGATCAAAGTCTAGAAACCCGAAGAAATAAATAAAGAAATAAATTAAGAAACCAAAGAAAAAACTAACATGAGATGTTGCGAGGGCACTGCTGGAATATTATGAAGCTTTAATTATTTTTATGGGCTTTTTATTCCAAGTACTACTTTTTAGAATTTTAATAAATTTCCATTTCAGTGTAGTATAAAAAATTAAATAAACGACTAGTAAATGGATGAGAGCAAAAATTTGATCGTAAAATCTTGGTAGTCGAGGAGCTGCTACGACAGGATTGTTTGCCACTTTTGATAATTTTGAGATCAAATTATGCAAGTAGATTGTGTATAAAAATTATTAAATGGTTTATCGGTTAATGAATTATTGGAAAAAAAGCTCACTCACTTAATTACAGTAGATATACACAGATAAAAATTTAAGATTTACTCTTGTTTTGCACCATCTGGTACATCATAGTTTGAAACTCCGACGGTTGCTATTACAATTATTTTTTAGCAAAAGAATTTTTAAAAAATCAAGTTACATTTTATGGAAACTGCAAAAAGAGTGTTAAGGTTTTAATCGCATTTTGACTTTTGAAAACGTTTTATTTTTTATACATTTTCTTTTACTATATTTGTTTATTCTTAAAAAAATGGTATATTTTTTGTTGCTCTGGATGTTTTCTTGTTTTGTGCCTTAGAAGGTTTATCTTATTTAATAAGTTTTGCAATCATCATTTTTATAACTTAAAAGATGAGAAAAAAGTAGGAAATAAATATGCTAAACTTAGAATAGCAGAATTGTTGAAATAAAGGTAAGTGAAATGGTGATAATAAAAGTAACGGTATATTAAAAGAAATTGAAAGACAAAGTTGATATTACTAACTAAAAACTGAAAGACATTTTATGTTAAAAAAAATATAGGTAAGAATAGTTTTAAAATTTTTATTTTTAAACGCAAATTAATGTAGTTAAACTTTGTAAGTTAATTGGATATGCAACCAAAATTAAATTATTATATCATGAGACCAAAATTATCATCGATGAATGAATGTTGAGTGTCGCATTTTTCATATTCAGGAAAAATTTCAAATCTATGTCTACTTTAGAGACAAAATAAACCTAAATAACAGCAACCAAGAAAGAAGAAGAAACTGATAGAATAATTAGATTAGAATGGGTAATGAAGCTGTGTAACCAAAAAAATTTTCAGGATTCTTCTATGCTGCTGAAACAATAAATCCAATATAATTGACTTCTACAAACTTCGTTTTTATAAATTGAAGAGTTTCAAAAAATAAAACTTGACAATTTGTCTAAAATGTAAATCTTCTTCTTCAAGTGCCTATCCGAATCCGGATGTTGGTGATCTTCCTGGCTAAGCCAAGAAGACGTTCTAAGGAAATGTTAATGGGGTGGTTTCCCGTTGCCTTCCCCCATAGTCCACAGATCAACTTTGGACTTTTTAGATCACAGCATATCCGACGCAACCAGGATTAGAACCGCGGTGCCCCGCTCTCTAGTCTATCCGTGTTTGATTTACGCCAGACTGCTGGTCTGTAAAAATGTAAATAAATCGGAGATTTTCAAGCTAGGAAGATTGCAGATTCTTTCTTTCTTACGATAAGTTGCTTTCTCAGTTAGTCTTGCATGTGTATTTCTTCTTCTTCTTCTGCACGTGTTAGGTTGAATACCCGTTACGACACCCTCAATCATTGGTCTCTCCACCTTTTCCTCGGTCTTCCGACACTGCGCCGTCCTGTGGGTTTGTATATGTATAGCTGCTTTGGAAGGCGGGTATCGTTCATCCTCATTAGGTGCTCTTTCCATTTTCCACGGTATTCCTCTTATAATGAATAATTAATTTTGTCTCTATGTGGAAGAAAATAGAACAAATCAATCAATTTTTGTTACACAAAAAATCAAACTTCTAATTCTTAAAACAGATAGATCTTGTCGAATGCAGTACTGGAAAATCTTACAAAAGTACATTTATAGCTGTTGATTAACCTTGCATACTTTGTAAAATTTTGCAAGTCAAAATTAATAATATCATACAAATTAAAGTTATAAAATTGTGCAACACTGTTTTAATATACGAGGAGAGTTCAATAAGTCCGGTAAAAATCAAATAAATGACGTCACAAATTTAAAAACAAAAAAACATTTGACAGCTTCAGTCTGTTGCTGGTCTACATATAAAATTTCAAACAGGTATGTCAATTATTTTGGTCGTCACACGTTTTAAATAAAGCAACTTGTGATTTGTTCTCAAAAATGGAAAAAAGTGAATTTTGCGTATTAATAAAACACTATGTTTTTCGCGGAAAAAAAATTACAAAAGCAAAAATAAAATTGGATAAACATTACTCGGACTCCGCACCATCGATTAAAATGATACATAAGTAGTTTATGAAATTCCGTTGTGGTCGTACCAGAACAAAAGATGCTAAACGTCCAGGTAAAAAAATTGAAGGACCTACTCAAGAAAACATCGATAAAATCCGTGACATGGTTTTGGCTGATCGCAGATTAAAAGTGCAGGAGATGGCTAAACCTATGAACATGCCAACTGGTGCAACGATTTTAATTTTACACAAATGTTTAGACATGAGAAAGCTATCAGCAAAATCCAAAATGGTTGCCGCGTTTGTTACTGATCACAATAATGCACCAGCTCATTCGTCCAAAATTGCAGCAATAAAACTTGAAGAATTACGCTACGAATTTTTTCTTCATCCACCATATTCTTCAAATTTGACATTTTGCGATTATTTCCTGTTTTAAAATTTGAAAAAATGGCTTGCTGGAAGAAGATTTCAAACAAATGATAAAGTAACCGTAAAAACTAATTCATATTTTGAAGGTTTGGTAAATCTTACTTTACAGACGATATTAAAAACTTGAACATTGTTGGAATAAATTTATCCAGTTAAAGAAAGACTGTTAAAAAATAATAATAGTAGTTTATATCACGTGGGCGTAAGGGGTTGTTTTTCGTCACGAGACGTAGTTTATGACACGAGCCGCAAGGCGGCGAGTGGAATAATAGTCGAGAGATGGAAAAACCCTGGAGCCCGAGTATTATGAACAGCTTTTCGTGAATTTGGGAATAATATCCGACAAAATTCACGATTTTTATGCAATAATTGCAGAAATTTCATAAATTTATAACACGTTTTAATTGACATCGTGGTAGTGTAAAACCAACTTCTACTTGTAACTATGGTGTTTTTCTTGGCACCAGTTGGTACTCTGGAGGGCGGCCATGTTGGGGTGCCATGTTCATTTTGATTTCTGCTCTCGTGATGTTTGAACGTTTGTGTATTGTGTCGTGTGTTTTCAATTAAAAATGCTTAAAAACCAAGAAATAATCTTTAAATAATCAATAAATACGACATTGTGGTCGCATCTATCCATGTTCATGGACACGTTGCAAAAAAATCGCAAATTCGATATAGATGGATCACGTGGTAGGTACTATCGAACTCAGCAAAAAGCGGTATTTATGGGGCTACAAAGCCACGATAGTTGATCTACGTGTTCTAGTCTGCCCTACAGGATTTTTTATGCGCCGATAGGCGCATATTTTGAAGATCAAAAATGAAAACGACGAAAAGCACGTTCGCCGCAGACAACCGCAAAACGTTGTAGATACGCAAGACAGGCAAGTTTTTCACAATTGTGTGGTTAAGATTAAATATGTCAATAAATGATTTTTGAGAATTTTTGTTTGTTTGAAATTTTTTTACTCCCGGTATTTTTTTACTCCCGGTATTTTTTTACTCTCGGGAGAAAAATAAAGTGTGATGAAAAGAGCTTCTTTACTCCCGAAAAATCGAGTGTAAAGTAGTCACTTTACACCCAAAATCACGAAAAAAAATTTTCACAAAAAAAATTTTCTTGTGCCATTTTTACCCAACTTATTGAACTACCGTCGTATGTCTTTTGATGGTACGCGTATAGGTGTAAGTTTATAATCACCGTGCAAATCTTTAATATTTTTAATTTTTCATTATCAAATCATCAAGCTAATGTAAGTAAAAACTGGACGTAAATCAACTCAAATTCTTTATTATAATTTGATTGATAAATTGAAATTTTGGTTATAAACAATGTAGGTGGTTCTTTTAGAACACCACATTTTTGGTTCGCCTCCATACTAAGTTTTGTTTGTGTTTTATTATTATAATTAATTAAATTTTCACTTCCAGGTTAAAAGATCACTTCGGATTTTTACCCTTAATATATTTTTTTGACTTGAAAGCATCGGATTTCTATAACAAAACTATTAAATCAAACTTATTATTAAACTTTTAAATCATAAATAAAAATTTATTTAGTAATTATTACTTGTTTCTTATTATCAAAATCTTATTTCAAAAAATTACAAATTTTAGCAAGGGTAACAATTTTTTTGCTTTACTATGTGGTTAATCTAAAATCTTCCTGCTTAATTTTTGTCGTCAATTTTGAAATACATATGACGATATATAATTAGAATTTGAGAATGGTAGAATAAGCGATTGAGGCTAAAGCTGGAATAACATTGAAATATTATCGAGAAACAGAAGTAAGCTGGTCAAGTGTTAAGATAAAGCAAAAGGGACGATGGACTACTAGTGAAAATGGAGTGAGGATCCAGAAAAGGAAAAAGGTAGACCTAGCTTATGAATAAAATTTCTAGCACTTGCATTTTTAATGAAAGAAGTAAAGTGAAATAAGACAAGTGAAACCAGAGTTGCAATAATTTGGTAAAACCCGGTTCCAGAAGGTTTAAGGGCCACTTGAGATCAGAAAAACTTTGATAGACAAGTTGCATAAAAATGCACTTGGGGCAAAGCTGTGTCAAATTTTGGTATAAATTATTTTACGATTCCCTAAAAAAGTTGTTTAAACTTCTTTCTGTTACGAGCAACAAATCGATCACTATAAATTTTTTTGTTTGATTGAATTTGTCCAAATAAACACAAATTTATACAAAATACTTCTTACTGCTAGGTTAAACTGTAAAAGTACATACTACATTGTAGCGATTTACATGGAACTTAAATCCGCAATTAGTAGTTTAGTCACAACTTCACAATAAACCGATGAATCGTTAACGAAAACTATCAAAGTTTGTTTATGTCTCTTTCAAAATTAGGCTACAAATAAAAAGGATCATCCACCTGAATTTTAAAGCAAACCGTAGAAAAGTTTTGTCGTTGATCACAATGGTAAAGAGAAGACATCATGTAAGATAGTCTTTATAGCTTTGTTTACTCTTGGAATAAGTTTTAGATTATAGACGCGAACTATCGCTTCCTTGTTTGATAAAGCTTGCAAAAATTTAATTCCAATCGACGTGGGTAATAAAATAAACTTGCAAAAAATCAATACCTGGGAAGAATTTTAAGCAATTTCGAAAATAAAACTATAAAGTATTTATACAGTAAAGTGGTGAAGTATGGAACAAATTCAATAAAATCGTAACTTAATGCAATTGTCGTGAGAAAAACAACGAAAACAAAAACTGTTAAATCCTTTCATAATCTACAACACCATTTTAGAAGTGGAACGCGTGATTTTCACTGAAATACGAGGCAAAACTAAATTCATCAATAATTTAGCAATGTAGAATCTAAAAAACTGTAAATCAACTTTTTTTTCTAAACTGCTGCTACATTTCGTACTTTTTTGGACGTTAAACAATCGGAATTGTATAGCAAATAGGTGAATACAAGAGAAAATTGTGTTTGCTCAATTAAATTACAATTACGTTTAACCCTGGTAATGTAGTATGTTAGCTTATTGTGACACGATTTAATTTTCAGGTTATGATGACTTTTGACGGAAAAGTTAGGTTAGCTATTTTCAAAATGTAAGTCAGGGATGATTGGATGAAGATGACTGTTGTTCTAAATTTTAATAATCTCGGCTTCTTTCATCACTCTGCAGTTTCCATTCCAATTATGTAACAATTTCCAAGTTTATAATATGTAGTTTCAAGTTTTGTTATTGTATATTATCGTGCAAGAACCTCATTGTTGGGTAATGCGAGATTATTGTTATTGTTGGATAATTATGGTGTTTATCCAAGGTGTGTTTACCTTCAACGTAAGTTGTGATTCTTCTGAAATCACGCCTTGTGTTCCCAACAATAAATTGAATTGTGCAGACACACCGCTGTTCCGATGCCGTGCTAATTAATATCTAACAATTAATATTAAATAATAAAAAGGACGAAACATTTAATTAATAGAAGGTAAAGTTTTGAATAGTTAGAAAAGCCTGTTTTGGAAATAAATATTAATTAAAACGCTTGTTTGTATGTTGGAGGAAAGTAGATAAATTAAAAACATACGTACTGTGAAGAAGAGTTATGGAAAATATTGGGGATGTAATACACTGCTAAACGGTGTATTTGTAAATTTTATTAAAACAGATAGTCAAATACAATTCGGAAAATATTAATGGATCCGGTCTCGGGTTCATTAGTAAATATATCCGCTCCATATGTGGTCGGAAGTTTTAGGCTAAAACCAAACTTGTAGTAGCATCGCCTGCGGGAGAAAAGCGTTGTTCGCACAAGTACGGACGAATGTAATGGAAGGCCGAGTATCCTTTCTTTATTTATGGTAAATGCTTGTGTACGTTTATATTGACTTTTACATATTTTATGAATTTAAATGTTTAAGCTCTCACTTTTGTAAAATCGTTTCAAGTTCATACTTGATATAGGGATAAATCTGCATGCATTAAATTATTCAGCGTTTGATGTCTTGAAGATGTATTAAGTGCAACAGCGGAAGAGGCGAATATAAATGCGGACAGATTACACACAATCTGTACCCTTCCGAAATAAGGTTCATTTTGGTGCAACGATGAATCGCTTAGACGAGATTCCCTACTTGATGAATTGATGAAGGCGTACACCGTAAAATTAGTCAGACTTAGTTGAAGCATTGATGTTGTATAAGTACAATAATCCTTAATATTACATAATATTTTCAACCAATAATCATATTACATTTTGCATCATAATACCTTTCATGGTTTCCTTTAAACAACCCATATACATCACTTGATGCTTACACAATAAAACTTGCAACACTGAAGAGCTTAATTATTGTA
Organism: Rhagonycha fulva; assembly: GCA_905340355.1. Lineage (NCBI taxonomy): Eukaryota > Metazoa > Arthropoda > Insecta > Coleoptera > Cantharidae > Rhagonycha > Rhagonycha fulva. The sequence continues at coordinate 48,517,977 of HG996556.1, forward strand.
ATAACAAACATAGGTAGTAAGTACTACATGTAACCGCTTTTAACTACCAACTCCTAAGCGATCCTATTCTTGGCTAAATCTTAAAGGATAAAATAAGAAGTAAATCATAGTACAATACCAAATAGAATATTAAACTACATTTTTGCTGTAAAAAATTAAAAAATATACCTATGGAATGACAGCCAACTGCTCAAACATCCCCCTAAACCTCACCAAAACGAAAAATTGGCGGATATTGCAAAGATTAATTATAACAATTTTTAACAATTAGGAAAAATTTAACTGATATAATTACAAAAATTTTAAATTATGTCGCAACTGTTAAATGTAAATGCCGTGTATTAATCAAGTTAATTTGAAAATGGAAAATTGTATTTTTTAAACGCAGCTGATCCTTAGATTGCAAGTAAGTAAATGAATGTTGGGTGGATTCTTCAACATGTTGATCAAATTCGCATTTGAACAAGCTAATACGAAATGAAAACTTATATAAAAATAGATTATTGGATGATATTGTTTTCATTTCCTTCTTGTTATGATATTATTGATGTTGGAAAATCAAAAACAGTTATATTAATTTTTATATTTATCTGCTCTATTCTTATAGACTGGAAGCCCACTTATATAACTTTTTTACTGAGTTGTTGATCAAAACAATGATTTTATTGAAATATCTTTTATATTAAAACATTTTTACAATTTTTCTACTGCTGTCTTCAGTTTTTTCGATCTCAAGATGAGCAGAGGCGTCGGAGTTCATATAAATATAAGAACCGAAAAAATTCCTAAATTTACCATCTTAAAATAATTATTTTCCTGAAGATATTCTAGTAAAAAATACCGGAAATCCAATTTTTGCACAATAGTAGTTTACATTCCAAAGGTGGAAAGTCACATTTTGCAACCCACGGATTATGAAAGCTGATGGGTGATTTCCTCACCTAAAACGCATTTTATTTTTCATCCAAGGAATGTAAATTCCAAAATTATAAACAGTTTTATTTTATAAATTGAGCCATCTTTAATAAAAAGTATTGCAAAAATTTTTTAAAAGTTGTAATTTTTAACTATAAAAGACATCGATCTGATAAATCTAAAATTTACCCGGAAAAAAGCTTAATTTCGACCCTGGTTGAATAATATTTACCATTAAGAATCGATTGAAAAAGTGGTCGTTAGGATTCTGTTGTTATGTGAAAAAGTTTCATCAGGTGACGACGACACCGAACACTAAACAAAATCATGTGGGAGGAATTGGTAGAATAACATAAAAACAGCTAATATTAGTAATATAATAAAATTAATTTGGCAGATCTAAATTACTTAATTTAATATTTGACGGTTATAGCATTTCTAAAGCATTCCGTCTATTTTCGACTTTTTTCCTCTTCGTTTTGCTTCTTAACAGAAGCATCGTGACCATTAATTTTAATATTAAATGGTTCTTTTGGCAGATTAGTTTCTGTGGTTTGCCATTGCCTTCCAAGAGGAGAGTCATAATGAAATCGGATAAATTTTTAACCGGGTTAAGGATCAAACCTAAGGCCTCTTGGCCTAGAGTCCGATCTTTAGCTCGTTCTTCTAGCTCACCTCTTAACTTATTTTTGACTTATTTTCATCAAATATAATAATTTACTACAAAGTTTCTTTGTCATGTATGAAGTAGAACTCCAGATAATGCTGGACGATCTTCAAAGAGGTCGAATGTAAACAACCACGATGTGATCCTCATTATGCAGAAGTTTGTATATCTGGAGCAATGTATAACAATGGATAAAAATAATTTGACACCTGTAATAACTACAAGATGTAAGCTGGGATGGAAAGCTTTTGGGGGATTAAAATATATCTTGAAATCCAAAATTCTAATGTCGCTTAGACGATGCATATATAATCTAACATACAGCTCAGAAAGTTAGAGCTTAATAAGGCCAAATGCGAGGAAACTAGGGTTACAGAAAGAGCAATGGAAAAACAAATGTTAAACATAGCTCTAATAGATTACAAAAGAAAAAATAGATAAAACAACAGACGGCGTGAAAAGATGTGGTAAAAGGTATCCTAGCTGAAATAGAATTAGGTGGGACACATAGCCAGAATAAGAAGTGATAGGTGGACAATGAGAATGCTATAATGAAGATTGAGATCTAGAACAAAGGAGAACTGAACGCCTAAAAACACGACTGAGAAACGAACTAAAGAAGACACCACGTATTGGATAGAGTACGTGGAAGATAGAGATTTTCTAAGTACAATGTAATATCTAAATTATCATCTGTAGTCTCGATGTGAGAAATTCAAGTTTTGTATTCGAAGAACTGCATTTCTTGATGATTTTCCATCGCCAAACTTTCAGAGTAGTTCCACATACACGAAAAATTTAAATTCAATAGCATAAATATATCCAAGTTCTTCTCGGTGCCATTCATAAGCCCGTCTCTAATTGGTTCATTTATCAATTACTAGATCGTTAAAGGTTACCAGATTTGTTATTTTAACAATAAATTTTGAGCAAAAGATCAAGTTATTGATCTTTTAGTTTAATACTTCAGATGAATCTTCTTTTGCAGAATCTTTAGATTCCAAATCTTAAAGTTTTTCTTAACTGGTTCCATAGCTATACCACTTTTCTCTTACAACTGAAAGCAGGATCGCAGTTTATCTAACTCACGTTAATTGAAATATAACCTAACTTACTCTTATAACATGGTTGATTCGGCGAATTGCTTTCTTCTCTTTACGTTGGATTTTATTGCATGTGTTTGGAATAAATAACTTCGCCAAAAATTTATGGAGTCAACCGTCTTGATGGGGGTGCAGTTCTGTATCTGCACCAATAAAATGTTGGTGTTTTCAAGTGCAACTCAAACTGTTTAAAGATTTTGTCATTATCGTGATGAAGTATTTTGAGCAGCCCAATTTTAAAATTATTTAGCTCAGACAAATAATCTTAAAAATAAAAAATTTGTTTGTTACTACTGAAATTGTTATTGGGGTTGTCAATCACATAGAATTTTGATTCTGGTATATTAAATTTTAATTACATTTTAGCTTTAAACCGTTACAAGTCCAAAGCCGTTTTGAAATCCTTCACCAATTCATTTGCCAGAATAACTAGATCACAAAAAATAATATTAAAGGATTAAAATTCATTCAAAAGTTTTCAGCTTGCAAAATGAATCAAAACCCTTTTTTTGAAAGGTCAGGTTAAAAATTTTTTTTGTGTTCTTACTCCAGCTTTAGATGAAAATTCAATTAATTTTTAGTCTAGGATCCGCTCCTAAGCTGTGCCCATAATGTTTTTGTATCATTAGTTCTGGAGTTAAGTTTGCTAAAAGCATTAACTTCGTGGGTTTTCTTATCGATTCAAATACAACTAACTGCTGAAATGAATAAACGGATTGCTTTGAATTACCAATTATTTAATGAATAAAAGTTCATTAGTTTTTGATGTTTGAAGAACATTCATCCCCAAAACTTTCAATTCACAACTTTTTAGGGATTGTAAAATAGTGTTTATGTGAAGAGGGGCTAATTTCTCATAGATTAGTGATCTGCTATTAACATCCCCAAATTTTACATTTTATTGGGGTCCACCTGAATAAGGATAAAAGCACGCTAGATTGGAATTAAAAATATTATAATAAACAACAGGAATTTGACAGACAACATTAAAATGGAATCATTTATGGCGAGGATAAATGTTAAATATCGATTGGTTTAGCCAAAAGTCGATTTTGGACTTTACATTTATACCCAAATTTAGTCCTTATTGGGCTATCATTTTAATGTTTTTTTATCAAATCTCGTTGAGGTTTTCAAGTTGTCTTGAAACGTAGTTTACGTTTCGTAGTTACGTGGACACATTCTAGTGCTGTATCCTGTAGGATGACTGTTCTGGATTTATTGTGAAAAGTAAGATAAACACACACTCTAATCCTGTCCCTTCCCAAGCTACTTTAGCTTTACAATAAACTCAAGAATTTTGGAAGACGGAGTGTTACTGATTTGGTCCAGAAGTTCCCCAACACAAATCCTCTTATGGAAGTTCACACCAGACAGTACCAAAGTACATGTTCAGCTGTTTCCTCTTTGTTGCATCCATGACCTGTAGGGTCATCTGCATACCCCATCATGTGCAGGTGTTTATTTAATCTGCAGTGTCCAGTTAAGATTCCTGCTATTGTCCCCAAATTGACTCTGGATAGCTTCAGTTAGTATCTCGCATGTTTCCAAGAAGGAACAATCAGTCAGCAACTGACTGATTATGATTTAATTAAAAATTTGACTTGATCGTCAGCTACCATCTAATTTTTTTTGCAAACCCAGTCGAATTTTGTTAGATCAAGCTTTTGTTATAGAGTTCTATTTATTATATTTGAAAAAATCTTTCTTATTTTTAGCTCCATATGGACTTATAATTTTAGGTTGATGAGTTGAATGGTATTAATTATTTATTTTGTACTTGTGTATTTAAACACTAGGAGTCACAAGTAAATGAACTTAATTAGGCTGTAATTAGTTTTGCTTTTTTTACATATCATTACCAAAAAAAAATTGAAAAATAAAAGTTACTAGGTAAGGCAAGAGAGATATTTCAAATTATTCTCCCCTTTTGTCACCCCACGGCACTAATGTACATAATAATCAACATTATATCAGTAATTACTACTGTATATTAATTCTATTCATAGCTATCAGTTACTATTGAATTTTAATAATTTAAAAAATACTTATTTGTTATGCAAATTTAATTAGTCACACTACTAATTATTGGGGTGGCCGTTCAATATTATAAAATGTTACTTTATTACTACAATATTCAAATGTTTATAATTGATAGTAAATTAAACAGTAATTGCAATATCAATTAATGCCAATAATAGCTAATGTTAATTTTGAATTATGAACAATGGAAAACAAAATTAAATATTTCTGTAATTGTTTGAAACATTCTGCATAGCAGAGTTTATTATTGAGATCGCTTCTCTCAAAACGTTAATAACTGGGAATATTTAGGATAGCATGTTATAAGTGTACTTCAATGAAAGCATGGCAAAAAGTAAAACGGGTAGTTTAATTTTCTATAATATACAGTTTAATAAGTTGCCTGAAAAATGTTTCAGGAATTTAATAACCGTGTCTACATTCGCTATAAAGTTCATTACCTTTTCAATAATTGCTTATCTGCATAAAATTCTATAACTGACAGTTTGTAGCTTTTGTAAAATGTTATTGCTGTTTTTAAAAGAATCAATGAAAATTCGGGAAGTCTAGACGTTAACCGCATGGTTACTTTGCGCTAACTTTAACACGACACCGCACCGTCTTGTCGAAAAGTTTCGAATTATTTAAATTTTTGTAAGAAAATTGAAACGTGGTATTCAAATTTTTTATACAATAGATTAAGGGTAATCCCCTGACGTAAATATGAGAAGCAAACGATTTTGTTATAACATTTTGCTGAAAATTCCGCGGGAATGTTAAAAAATAATGAAGTAACATGATTTGTATTGTGTGTCAACCCAGTGTGTTCATTTAATTCGAATGTATTTTCTGTTACGTTTATTATATTAAAATTTTCACTAACAATTCCATTGTATCGAATGTTAAGCAATAACGAAAATTAAAATAGGTATCTGTTTGTATTACAGGAAACAAAGGGCCAAATCAATTAATTTCATTATGAACAAAAACCGCAATGTTATAGAAATACCACATGATAGAGATCAAAGCTCTGAAGATCGATGTGTTAGGATACGAGCGCTTATGATGGCATTAGGTCGTAACCATTTACTGTTGTTGAGTTATAATGATAAATGACCAAACATCAAATCCCTGGATGCTCAGTCCACTAAAAGACCGAATAAAATTTTCCTTCCGATATTTTTTATGTAAACCTCAAATTGCTGTAATCTCACCAAGTCTGCGTCGTCGAAAAATTTTTTAATTAAGTAAAAATATGTAATCACACTAAAAATATATTCCAACTTTAATGCTTCGAAAGTCATTTGATAAAGTTAAGGGTCGAAGATTAGATTTGGAGAGAACAGGCCCAAGAGGCTTAAACTCGCATCTCGATGGATTGCGCCCACGTGCTTCAGCCAATTAAATCAATGAACTAATTTGCAAATTTTTTAGCCTTCTCTTTCTCTGACATTTAATAAAATATTTTTATGCTCAAAAAATTTTAAATTAAAATGCGTATCGTTAAAAAATTATTTTGTAGTGTACAAAATGTGACATACTTAGCGATAGGAGTAGAAAGAGACTGTGTTTTACAAGGGAACAGGAATGTCTCACCTGACCCCAGATTCGCACCCTCCCTCATTTTGGTGTAGAAATCAATAAATTCCATTCTCTTTCAATACTCACCCACCTTTATAGTAACAGAACTAAATGGCACACTCGAGAACATAAAATCGATGATTGTACTAACAGTAATGGTAATTTCATTCATAACCCTCAATTTTTAAAATATCGCTTTTTTAAAGTTTCCCTTAAAATTGGAGTTTATTGTTGGAAATTCTTTTTTCTATATAAACTAGGATCGTTGTATTCAATCGGTTTTGTGATGGGTCACACCAATCCCTTCCAGAAGTTCAGCGAGGATTTGGAACTTTTCTTCTTACTTTGTTACTACCGCAGCTGCTTATTCTTAATAAAATATAAACCATAGAAATTTACTTTAGAGAAAGTAAATAAAAAAAATGTTTTTCAATTTTGACGTCGAAATTATCTATAAATAAATAAAAACAAATTGATCGTGCACGATAAGGGATTTTTGAATTGCGCATAAAACAAATTTATTTTTGAGAAAGAAAATTAAAAAGCTCTTTTTAGTTTTGACGTCGGAGTGGTCTGCGAGTATTATGTTGAATAAAAGAAAAAAAATCGGCGTATGTGACGAAGGCTTAACAGGGTTTTTGTATTATGCACAATTTAAGCAGTTTTAAGGACACACATCGTTATCGGAACAAACTTAACGATCAGATCAAGTTTTATCAAACAAAGTTTAATGAGCTGGCAGTAGCAGGCCAAACGCTGTTAAACCTCTAGGGATAGGGACACGAATCCGGGGTGGGAATTGTTCCATTGTTGACTGAATCCGGGTTGCTTTAGGGCCACATACTCGAATTGAATAAAAGAGTCGGACATCCCTCTGCAAGCCCCGGGTCACGTGTTTTCAGTTTCAACTTATTTTTGCGGTAGTTATGCCGTATATTCATGTATTTTATGTGCGGTTTTGTGGTCAAATTCAATTAATAAAAGTACTCGTCTGTTGTGCCCCGCATATAAGAAGATAATTAATTTCCTCATGGTTTTTGTTGCACTTAATTCACAACTTTTTAATATAAAGATAAATTATTTCAAAAATGTAATTAACTTCGTGAATTATCATACTCTAATTAACAATTTCAATGCTCCCAGTTAATTACGATAAGATTTAGAACGCTTTTCATATTTTTATCATGTGCTTATGTATCCTTTTCAAAATTATTCAAATAAATATAAACTCTTCAGTTTACAACTCAAAATTTACATTTTAAATAAAGGTTACGTTAAATTTTAATAATAAACTTGTGAAAAGATTTCATTTGGAACCAACCCTGAAAGTTACCGATAATAAACCGAGTGATTGCTTTGCCTTTCACCACTTCATTAGTCAAAAGTAAAGAGGTGATATATTGAGGTCAAACAGATTTTACTAACAATGTATGTCACTGGTGTACCTACGCGTGTTACATAATAATTATGTAACTTCCAGCATAACAGGACATTGTTACCATAGCACGAATATTGAATCTATGACCGTTTATAGGGGTGAGATTACGAACAATCTATCAAATTTATAATAGAGCAGATTATCCTGTGATGCAATATACTACGGGTAGTTAGGATCAAACTAGGAAAGCTCGAGAAAAGCTTACAATGATAAGACATCTCCATATTCGGACAGGCAGGTATTTCTAAAAGCTTCAGAATACTTCAAAGCTGAAAAACATTACCAACTTTAGCAGCTTGCGATGTACTTATTTGAAATCTCCCAGGTACCAGATCATAGAAGTCCAAAGAGTATCAAATACACGTTTCTATGTGCTTTCTGGAAAAATAATTTTCCAAAAGTTGGGAAGTATAATGTTCTATCTATAGTCAATTTTTATAGTTTATAATTTATCTTATTCCAACAGGTGGTAGTAAATATTTTCAATTCGGTGTTTTCATCAATTTTATAAATATTTATTTAAATTGTATTAGAAAATGTGGAAATAAAAGATTGAATTTAAAGAGTGTTAAACTTTAGATTAGACCGTAGGGTTCGTTTTTAGACAGCACCAAATTATTTCGTTCGGATTCCACGTTAAACTGTAGGTTCTTGTTTATGTTTGGTTAACAAAGTCTTAACTGGCGAAGGTGGTGCGGACCGTGGGTACACAGATTTGAGAAGCAAAATAAACTAGAGGGGTTAGTTACCCTAGTAAACACTTAAAAATCGAGTTCAAATGAAGTATTATGTAGTTCTCCTGACCTGGAAAGTCTGGAAGTATGAAATTTCTTCACATATAAGGAATCTTGCTGACAGCCATCCTAGAAAATTGAGTATTCTAAATTGCCCCAAACTCCCTGATTTCTTCACAGTTTAAGAGATCTAGTAGGTTTAGCCACCCTAGGCATTTTCTAGCCTAGCCTAGAAGAGATACTTAAAAATGAGATAAAATTAAGTATTAGTTTGTGTTCCTAAAAAAAAACGTTCCCTAATAATAAAATAATTACATACACAAAGTAAAGCAGGTCAGACTCAGCTAAGAAAATATTAAGATAATGAATAATTACAATGTTAAATTATCTTCCTCCATCTTTGCTTTGATACATTCACGTGCTGTCAGTTCATAATACGCAAAAAGTGCTCAAAAGAGAAATTTTAATTCCAAAGATTAAAATATTTACATAATATTAGAAAATGATTTTTTAAATAAAAATCCAAATGAAAGCCACACCAAATAAAAAAAGTGGGATTCCTATAAAAAACATTACAAAATTGAATAATTTTGAAGAAAATTCAATTTCCAAAAGGGGCAAAAATCGTCCTAAATCACTAATTGGGTTAAACTAAACTATTTTAACCTTACATTCGGGTGCTTCATATTTTACAAGTATTTCTAATCAGTTTGTCAAACATAGGGTGTCTTAAACGAGGGGGAGAAAATTAAAATCTAAAATGGCCATACTTAGCAATTCAGTAAAATTTTCAAGAATTCTTTTATCTGAGGATGATTGACAAATATTTTCATTGAAAAATAAGTAGAAGAAATTTGCATTAAGTGGAGGGGTAGCTTACCACACTAGAAATAATTATTTTTTCAGTGTTTCAATTAGCCTATTAACTGCTGAGCGTAATTTTGATGTAACAACATAACCTCACACTTTTAAATTCTTGAATTTTTTTAGGTTCCTAAATCTTTTACAGCTCAAAAACAAAATTTAAAATATTTAATTGTAGTATAGACTTTTTAGCTGAAATATAGGTCAAGTCAGAAAGGTCCTTTGTGGATTGATATTAATACTAAAAATGTCCTCTCAGTATTTCAAAATGGATTCCATGACAGTCCTTTTAAATAGTTAATATCTGCGTTGCTAGTGGTTTAATTATATTGTGTTAATTAGATAGAACCGTTGGGATGATGCTCTAAAAATTTAAATCTCTCCAGGTGTAGCACTTCATCCCTAAAAAATTTAAATCTATTTGTACACTGACAGAATAAACCTTGGTGATTTAGCACACTAATCATAAAAAATTCAACTTTTTTGTTGTGGAATTGTTTGTTGGTCATATTATAGTGGTAGTAAGATGAAAAAATTACAAAAATTTTTAAAATTAGTTGTATGTAAGCCTCTCTCGCAGATTCCTTTATCCTACAAAAGAACATAGTGACATATTTTCAAATGTTCTCTAGGCAAATGACACCTCGGTGGTTTGTCTTTGCCATCCAAGTGGAGACGGTCAGAATAATATTCTTACTTTGCCCAAAGTCGAACTGGGTTTTCTGTATTAGCAGTCTGTGCGCTTAATTGCTGTGCTAATGATGACCGTCTCTGGTTGTAAGTTTGAAATTTTTTAAAACTTTGCTTCCAGTTCTTGAATTATTCTGTAAACAATGGCAATTTTTACATATCACGTTCTGATTGAAAATCGTTAGGATGTGGACTATTTATAGATACAGTGACTATATGTCCACTATAGTTAATTAACAAAATCCAGTTAAAAACTTTCACCTCCCAATTTTGGATTTTTTTAATGAAATTCTTTGTAACTTTATTATACTAAATATATACGATCCATTGTCGATATTTATGTAATTTGAACAGAATTGGCATTGGAACAGAAGCTGCGATGGGTATGGTATAAAATGAATATCAAATGGGGTCTTTTTATTACATTAGAAACTTAGTAGGGGTAAAATAGACCTTTATATTTGAGAAAAGCACCTCATAAAATGATTATCTCCTACTTACATACTGTGACATTCCAAGTGTCAGTTTTCATGGTGGTTGCTAATAATTTGGCTTCATCTTAATTTTAAAAGTCATACAAATACATGCTCTATTTATTTTATCAAAGTCTCAAATTGTATATAAAGTTTTATTTAAATTTAATTGTTCTACGTTTAGGGGTGACTAGTAATCATTCCAACCTGGACCGTTTAACAAATTTCTAGCTTGCTATACGATATTTGACGTTTCTTCAGTGGCGTTAAGATAAGATTTGATATCTTTGGTGTGGATTCTTGCTGGATATTTGGAGTGAGTTCAGCTGAAGAGATTCATTACAGTAAGGGAAATTATATAATATTATATTTTTCCTTCTTGTGATAGTTCCTATTTCATCGAGGTTAATGGAATATAACCACTCACAGGTAATTCAACTGCGGTTCTTATGACTTAAGATCGTTATATTTTTAGCTTTATGATAAACCAAAGTTGAATAGTGAAACATGGATTTTCCAAATAGACAGAAAGAACTTCTTGGATTGTAACAAAGGGGCAATTCAATGCCAAATCTGGATAAAAGGGTAGAAAATCTAAATGACGATATCTGAAAGAGAAACTTTCAAATATTTTAAGATGGTTAGAAATGCATCCTTTTTGGCCATCTTAATCAACTTATCACTATATATTTGTTTTGTGAAGTATTTTTTAGCTGTAGAATGAATATTACGAATTGATTCGATATAATCAACCAAGAAACGATTTATCTATCTCTAGACTGTAAACTAAATTAAAATAACCATAAAATACGAGATGATCTGAGTATCACGAAGACCACCAACTAATCAATTAATTATCCAACCACCCATTAAAACTATCGAGTATCCAGGTCGAAGTATCACACGAACTAATCTATTATTGCTACCAAAAAGTGGTCGAGTATAGAGAGTATGTATAATGGTAAGTCTGAGTGGATAAAAAATTACCATCGACACAAAAAGGTTAAAATTTTAAAACAAAAAAGGATAAGGACTTCAATGAATTGAGTGAAGGGGGGTAGCAGATAAAACACAGAATATTAAGCTAAGCTTGTTGTTATTTTTATATAAAAAAAGTTTTTAAAGTTGTATTGATTTGTATTAACAATTGTATGATCTTTTGTATGTATCTACATAGTTTTTGCTAATTTATTATAAGGAATTTATCTGCAACTTTGAAAATGGGTTAATAGTATACGACCCGAATTATCCGGTTTATCTGACCGAAATCCCAAAAATATTTTCGGAAATGAATAAAATGAATTGGAATAGGAAAAGAAAACATTTAATTAAAAATCGTTATAGGTAGTAAAATTGAGCACAATAAAATTTTTGTTATAAAAAAACAGTATTCAACTTACACCTTCATAAATTTGAAACAAAGTCGTAAGGAAAACGCTCAAGGATTCTATATCGTGAAAGGGTCATTTATGTGATAACGATGGCAAATAAAAAATAGTGTCTATAAAATTTCATTGACTATATATATAAAATATTAAAGAAGGGTCAAGTCGCATTTTACCTTCATAAAGTCATATGAATTTTACATTTTTTTATTTATTTCTATACCTACCTTGCGCACTGTTTTTGAGTTAAATTTTTACGAGAAATGCAGAACCATCGCAACGGTTTGGGAAATTCAAAATACGTTATTGTTATAATTGACATTTCAAACGAAACACAGCGTCATTTTTTTATAACTTGATAAAGTTCGTCAAGTTAAATTTTCAATTAAACAACAAAGTAAATTGCAATCGTCTGCTGTCTTGTTTGACAGGAGAAATTGTTTCTGCATGAACAGAGCAGGTTTATTGCTAGCGATCGGCGAAGCGCTCTTCCAAACAACTTTACTTTCGGTCCATATAGCATTTACACCCGATTCTGGAGTATACCTTGCGGGACGAAATACGTCGCTGAGCTCATTAGTAACAAAACAAACAATAACAGGAGTAGAGAGGCTGTATACAAAAATAAATTCTACTTCCTCCATCGGGGACCCTTCAGACGGTATTATTAAAATATTTTAAAAATAAACGAAAAAGGGCTGAAGTAATGAAAAATACGACTTCTCCTAAAATAGAACAATGGAATTTCCCAAACCAATAATGCGATTTTATACAGCAGATCCATTTATGAATATTGTTTCGCGTTTAAAGCGCAAAGTGCTGAAGTATGAAACGGCCGAACACCACTAGATAGGGAAAAAGAATTATTCGTCCATAAATTCTATGACCAACCCTTTTCTATACTAAATAAAAACGCTGGCTAGCCATATGAAATATAAAAACGCTTAAAGGCGGGGGAGAGGCGACGCGACACACAAATCTATGTTGCAGGATGTAAAAAATATGTTTTGGACCACCGCTTTGTAATCATCCAGCTAAAAATAACGTATTAATTTATATTACCGTACATATACAAAATTTAATATTTTTTAATAAAAACAATTTTTTAACCAAACAAGGAGAAAAAGTAGGTCGTGGAAACCTTTTGTGGTTTAAACGAAAAATGTTGCATTTTCAAGAAAACCTGCCGACAACGCAGGCAATATTTTGTAATTACAACAAAACGAAAGTAATTTGTTTGTAAAACCGTTAATGTCAATACATTTCAATTAATTGCAAAAAAATCGATTCTAATTTTTTGAATAAAACTTCATTAAAAAGTTTAGAAAACAAATGTTCTGTACGGGATTTTGCTTTTATCTTTGTTAGTGTCGACACCGAAGTGCCATTTTCCGTGCTGTGACATTTATCTAATTAAATTCAATCATGCATTAAGTCTAAATCACTTTGTTTTAATGTAATTAGTACTTAAGCGAATGACAGTGGGATAAACTTTATATTGTTTCGTTTAAACTGGCTGTACTAACAGCTGACTTAATTCCTTAATGGCGATACACCTCTTTAAAAGTTAATAGTAAAACAATAACCGTTTTGCATTTACTGAGCTCAAAGAAAATTCGAGCTTTTGTTTCGAATTTTCAAAACGCAAGCAAACAATGCTTTCAATACTTTGAAGTTTTACTGTATCACGACGAGATAACATATAGCACATATACAAGTAACTATCACAAAACTATTATGTTTAGTTAAAGATAAGGACAAAAGGACAAAAGCAATCGCGTGAAATGGCAGAGGCGCCGTTTTCGACATCTGGAAATGACAGTTTCTAGGAGTAATCGGTTCGAGTTGTTCGAGGAGCGGATTTCCGGAAACCGTTGGTTAGCACGCACACATGATTGTGCGGTCACAAGCAATCAACGTTCTCGAAATTGAATAGATTGGAATAATTTACACTTTAGTGAATGTAGTGCATCGCCGCAACGTACATATTTGACATATGTTTGATACCATTTCATCCTGCAAGCTTTCCCAACCTTCCAAATTTCACGTTATAACTACGATATGTTCAAATTAATTGAGCACTAAGCGAGGATCGAACCGTAAAGAGAGGTCACTTAATAAATATCACCCTAAACTTTAGGGTAAACATATACAATGCATACTCTTTCGAAATGGCCGGACCGAAACACAGTCCTACATGAAAATGCATTAACAGATCTTTACAACAAGTAAAACTTTTTTTGTATCCAAAAAATGTTAAAAATTTGACTTACCCAAAGCTAACCCAAAAAAGAAGAAGCATGGAAGAAGTTAACTTACCTGAAACAAAAAAAAGTATAAACATAAGTCTTCTTCTTAACTGCACGATTAGTCTACTAAATTTTTGTTGATCTGCGTTCAAAAATGCAAAATATTGCAAGAAAAACACGGAAAATGTTTTGAGGAAAATTGTATATTTGGCTTGTCTCGAAATTTAATTTAATATAGCCTAACATTTATTTTCCCTCTAGCCTTTTTCAGTTTTCAACAATTTTGTTCTGAACTATGATTATGTAGTGTGAATACACACAATAAGATCGTAATATCCGGTTTCTACTAAAGTGTAATACAAACGTAATCTCCTGTAAATCAAATCGCAGTTTTTACATCTACGTACTGAAATATTTTCATACTTTCCTGCAGTTGAAAAATAAAATAAGTCCTTTTAGTATATCGCAGAGCGGAAAAATTTAGATCTTGAAAATATAAAATAACAAAACTTTTTATATTACCATCTGCTTATTTGTTTACATTCCTGCACGATGGTCAGTTTCCCACAAACAGAGATCAATAACAACATGTTGGTCTGTTTATAGTGTTTCCATTTTATTTTATAAAATATTCAGGTTTGCATTTTAAATTGAGACAGTGAAAAGGACCAAAACAGACGAAAAATAAATTTTATACGTGATAAAATCTATTAAAATTTTTAAATCATCATCTTAATCATTTAGGTATAGTCTTTGTCACAAAACTTTGGTTTTACGTCATCGCACACCTACTTTACATAAGCACTGCCATTGGTTAGGTCAAAATCACGTAACACCAAAGTTCCTTGGCATTAATAGTCATTATTATTTATTATTTACAAACATTACTACGTCAACTTAATTTCCATTCGAAAGCTATTCAAACATAACCAGGATAGTTCTTATTTATTAAAAAAATCAATACACTCTAAATTTGGGTTATCATTTGTTGTTTTCCTGATATGTGCAAATATTAAAAAGGTTTTATGTGTTTGTGTTCTAATTTTAGGAAACTGAACTGTTTCGAAAAAATTAAAAGGGATAAGGATTATATATTTCGAATGTAACAGATTTGTTACATTTAGTTTTTAAAATAACAGAGTTCATAGCAAAAAGTTAGTAAATTTTCAAAGTATTTGCAGGTAAGCAAATGAAAAACATTGTTTTAAACCCCAAATACCTAATTACTTTTACGAAAATACTCGCAGAAGTCAATTTTCATTTTATCAGGCGTTATGTTTGTGTTATTTTAACATTGAAATAATTTAATTAATGAAATTCTAAACAAAAAAATTTAATAAAAATGTTAAAAATATGAAAAATGAAATTTATAATTAATTTTTACAATTTTGTAATATTTTTGTTATTAGAATATTTTCTTAACTTTCAGTTTCTGCCAAAAAAGTATGGTAAATAGGGAACATTTACACTAACAGTTAGATGATTTACAGCTTTCTCTTCTTCCGGTGCCGCTGCTTGGAAAAGCTCCGTGGTTTTCAGTTTTCTACCACGTTTTCAGATTTTTTAGTCACGAAATTCTTCTTCAGTGACTCATTTTTTCGGCTATTTTGCCTTTTTTAATTGGAATAATTTTTCAGTGGTGGAGTTTAACAAGAAATGTTTGTTTCAATAATCACTTGATCAACTGAAATAGTAAGGGATATCCAGATTTCCAATTGTCGAAAGGCAGTAAGAACGAGCTGAAAACTTACAGCAAGTTTTAATAATTATGTTGTAGCTGTCCGACGGCTTTTAGTTTTAAATCACGAGAAAACCAAAACTGAGTAAAAAAATTTAATTTTCAGAGTTCCAAATATTATGATAACCCTTGACCACCAAAAAGACCTAGGTTACCTTGGTAAGCTACTTCAAGTCAAGTAAGTTAATTTAGCACTTTAAATTTTAGGCCAGAAGGCTTTTAAGACTTTTCTTTAATTAATCATCAATTAATGACACTTTTAAAATAAAAACTTTTCACAGTTTGTAGTAGTAAAAAATTGATTCATCTGCCATTCCTTCCGTTTCATTTGAGTAGGTATATTTTGCCCAAAATATCTTTTCAAAAACTTTTAATTATAAATCCGTCAGGTGCAACCACTAATAATAATTAGGTAAATATTTGGAAATCGAGATCAAATAAGAAGTCAGACCTAGTTATATCCAGGTGATGGACTTTGGATCGAAGCCTACGCGAAAATATATTTGTGTAGTGGTTTGGATTGAAATTACATTTGAAGTACATAATATATAAAACTTCACGATACGAATAGACAAATTTTTGAAATCATCGCATGAAGTTATTGTAGCGAGAGGAAATCAGTGAGCGTCGAAATTTATATGAAATTGATGATGAGAAAATTGATAAACGTTTACTTAGTTATTTAAAATTACTCAGACAAAGAGAATACTACATGCAGATATTACACAAACTGAATTGAAAGCCTAAAGGGCTACACGGTAGAATGGCCTCGTGGTTTACATCTGCATTTCCCCAATGTATTTGCAATGCCTATGTAAACCGATTTAAAGTTTGCGGTAGAACAGAGACGCAAAATGAAATGTTTACTTCGACTGCGTGTGGGAAAAGGGATTAGGCCTTATTTCTGTAAAAAATGTAACTCAATTAAACGAGGTCATAAAAATTTTAGTTTTCACGTTTTTACATTTTTACCCCAAGTTAATCCTCACGTAAACTTATTTAAAAAACTAAGATGTCGGAATTTAGCAGTTTTTGCTTACAAACGCACTTTGAAGTAAATTATAAAATGAAAGTTATTTAAATATTTTCAGGAATTAATTAAAGCTCTCAATTTATGTTCCAAAGGGATAAACAAATAAACATAGAGTCGAGGGATTAAAAAAATGTAAAAAATCTAAAGTGGAGTTGACATTTTTTGAAAAAGCCGAACAACTGAGTTTTCAATTTAAAAAGGATTTTGATCCGAAATGTTTTATTAAATTTGCAGACTTTGCTCCGAAGAAGTTTTGGGTGGCAATAACATAAATAAATTGAAAGAGGATATTTTAATTGAATTTTGATTTTTGTGGTTTGCTGTGTTCGATTTCGTTAATGGAATAAGCACGGCTGAAAGAAAATTCTGACGAAAACGTGCTTGGGCAAAAAATATTTTATGAATGGAAGAACTATTTCGTACATAGCGAACATTGTTTTTACAACATAAGCTTGTGACCATTCTGAAATGATGGACGAATATGCAAGCACCTACACGATCGTGAGTTTGCTTTCCTCCAATGGATTTCTGCAAAGGCGAAGTACGTGCGATAACAACAGTCTGCAGCTTACCGTCGTGTTTGCTTCCAACGCACATTGTCACTGCTTCTAAAACGAACACAAAATTCTTATGTCCAAGCCCGAATTTCTGTCAGATAATAAGCTTCCTGAATTAAAAAATTTGTTTTATTTTCCCCTAAAATGCTAAACTTTTAATAATAAAAAATTGTTTTGAAATTCAAACACCGAACGCATAGCGATCGGCTCTGCTTATATTTAGCCATTAAGGTGGATAAAAATTAAAAATTTAAAAATTTTATGCGCGATATGGTGAATAAATTTACCTGAAATGTAACACTTTCACTTTTGTATACATAGGTATATACACACCCCCTACAAACTTTAGTTCGCCACCTTCGTTTAAAGCCTTATTGTCTACGTCAATATCTCATCACGCCAGCGCTCGCCAATTCACAAAACTTCATCGTAGAAATCCCAAAAGACTTGCTTAATGGCATTTTAAAATGTAGTCACTCTTAAAACTCTAAAATAAAAAATAAATCGTTAAAAATGTAATTCTGTTTGTGTTTCAAAAAGTTACCCGTTTGTACACAGTAATGATCGTAAAAACTCTGAAGAATTACGGAGTTAAAGAAAATAGACAAGTTTTCTTAAGCAAATAGACAAATAGAATTCACCACCTCGGATAAATCTGTTTTCTTATGATAATTTTCATTTTAAAATTAAAATCCACCGACTGCGCCAGAAATGAAAAATTATGTCAAAACCGTAATACTTTCGATTTCGTTCTGGGCATGTGAAACGGAAGCAAAATGAAAACATAAGATCCAAACCGTTCTGTTTAGATATCATTTCCCGTTCGTAAAATCTCATTAGAAAGTGGACATGTGTGCACAATAGCCACGAGAAGAAAATGCAATGGATAGCAGATTGCCGCGAGCAACAAAATAGTAGAAGGAAAGCTTTCCGCACAAAGAGTTATTTACTTATTCAAACTCGAATATATCGAACCCGGTTCTCAATACCAACATTCGGCAATAGACAAAATTTTTATTTTTTTTATAGAGTTACTGGCAACTTTTACTCATCTTCCCAATCTCGACACAAATAATACCAAAATCTAGTCACGAATAACACATTACATTCGAATTCTAGCAGCAAACGTTCAACTGTTGCAGAAATACATCAGAAGAACCAGATCAACTCCACGACATTATTAAAATTAGGCTCTCTAAACGTTTTTTAATAGCGAGCGCGTTCAATTTCAAGTTCAATTTCGTATTCAAAATATTTTTATTGAATTTAAAATCGATTACTACTTTTCCTCTTAAAACTTTTGCTAAATCACTATTTTTGGGGAAAATCCTTGTATTTTTCAAAACTTTTGTAAGTTTTAAATCTTAATTCGAGACTGAGGAAAAACAAATTTTGATTCAATTTCTAATATTTTATTAAATTATTTTTTATATTTTTCCATCGCGACAACCCACATTTACTTCATCTAATTTCTGCAATTTTATCTTTCTTCATATTTTTCTCCAAGCCATGTTAATTTGTTGGCCAATTATGGTCCACCCACCCTAATTACATCAGGTACGCATGTTTTCATTTTTATTTTATATTTTCATTAATATAGCAAATAAAGGTAAACATTTATTTTTGTAAGGTTAGGAATTCTGTTTATCTTCAAATATTAGATTTCCCGATTTTTCGTTTGTATAATTTTTATTTATTTAATTATATATTGCACGGTTTAATCAATCACGTGCTTCACTCGTAATTTAAATTTTGCTGCATTGATGACATCTAATTTGGTCATATTGATCATACAGCAAAATGGAATAATATGCTTGTGCATATAGGATTTAATTAAAACGTAATTTAATACGCGAGTTTGAAGTTGAGTACACTAACAAAAAATTTGTTATAATTGGTGGTATTTGCATAAAAAAGTCGGAAGGTTTTTGTAGCATTGAATATGTCGCATTTTTTTTTTTAGTACAATTTTTCTCCCTAATAGGAATAGTAAATGGAGAAATCTAGTACTGGAATATGAGGAATTAATTATCTATCTTGTATGTATATGGTGTACAACCCTTGATTCGACCTAGTTTCTCCGATAGAGAGATGATGTCAATCTCGAATCTAATTTGAAGGGTCACAGCATCTAATTGCAACAGATGAAAAGTAAATATTTTTGGGCGACCCTCGTACTAACGCTTACATTTAAGTTATTTAATTTTTCATCAAAAATTTTTGATATAAAACTACACGTATCAATCTTAAAGTGATTGATGCTCAAAATAAGTTTTCCCCCATCGATACATCATCTGTAAAGGCAGTGAACAAATGTAGAACTATATTAATTTTTGCTACTGAAACAAAGGACTCCTTTGAGAAGCAAAAAGACAAGAGCAATATTTGTTAAGAGACAAATCAATAGCTTGTAAAAGAACGAGTGTTTGCGTTCAGTTCCTGCTCTATCTTTCATTGTGATCACCAACAGACCTATGATGCTACTATATTTTTTGAACTACAAATAATTATAACAAAAAATAATATTATTTTAGATAAAATTGTGGTTGAAAATATTTGTATAAATTGAGATTTTTTACACAGATTCTAATATTTTATTTGAGGACAAAATCGACCCATCAATATAAATTTAGTACCATGTTATTGTAGCCTTAACATACTATTTTGTAATCTAGAAGAAGGTTTTAGCACGATGGCTTTGAAATTCTAATAGAAAAACTAATAATAGAAAACCACAAAAAATACATTGTCTGCTTTTACGTCCTCGAGCCAAATTAAAAATTTTTAACTTCTTTGTGTCCATAATATGTGGCTTCCGCGATTTTAATAAACTTGTCCGAGATGGTCTATAAAAGCTACTTTTATTTAATTTAATATTACAAAAAAGTTGAAAGTCAAACTAATTAAAGTAAATAACCCTCAAGCTATATGAATCGTAAACCATGTAAGCGTAAATTACGTAATTCTGAAACTACATAAATAATATAAAAAATGTATATAAAAGCTTTATGACGAGATTATTACTAATGGTTAAATAAAAATAATGATTCTAAGCGTAATCTGATATTTTATCGAAAATTAAATCGCGGCGATAAAGAAACTAAAGTAAAATGAAAAAAAATGGGTTTTTAGCCAAAATTTGCACAAGAGACTCCTCCAGCATTTTGACAACATGGAAAGCAAAAACGATAAGGGGAAGGAATGTCTCCAAAGATCTTCATAAAACAGGATTGAATGGTGAAGAGGGTAATTTAGATATAAAGACAAGAAAATTTTTACGATTAAAATTTTTTTATAGTAAGTTAGGGGGTCTAAAAATAATGCCAGATTTTTTTGAAATCCATAAATTATTTGAATTGGTTAACTTTCGGTCAAGCGAATTTCCGTCATTTTCGGTTTTTTAATATTAAAAGATCTACATCACGAGGTCGTAGGCTGAGCTAAATTTACTGCAGTATTTTTGCTATTGCCTGTGCTATTTCTAGAGATAAAGCGACCTGGGATCTTGGTCATCAGTAGAGCCACTGTTCACCGGCTATGTGGCGTCGTTTTGTTGAAACAACATTACTATCATTCGCATCCATACTATCCAAATAAGCCATAAAAAATTCCTAATGAGGAAAGCTTTCTGTTTAATATTATTTTGCTCACGGTAATCTGCTATCCATTGCAAACTCCCAAACCCAAATCATCCACCTTTAGCTACTCTAGACTGACTGAAGTTTCTGCGGAAAACATGAAAGTTTATTTCATTAATTTTTACATCAATTCACGAGCATAAATACGCCTGATGAACTACGTTTCTCTATGGTTGTATCGATTGCGAATATTACGCAACGATGTGAAATTTCCCAAGCACAGAAGTAATTGTAGAAACAATAAGTTTTCCTACCCAGCAAACAGCGGAACGAATACACAACATATCAAGAGCCCAATCATACTAATGCGTAACAATTTCGATGATATATCGCATTTATGCGATGTTCATGAAGATAAGTTACACAAGATAATGAATGACACCATTGCACATCCAAGAAACGTGAAATTGCTTACTACTTCAATAATAATTAGTTAAATTTATTTTACAATATTTTGTTTTATGAAGTTTACCGCAATATTCATAAAATAAAATTGAACCGCAGAGAGAGTAATTTAGATAAAAGACAAAAAAAACATTTGAATAATTAAAACAAAATGAGAATAAGTTAGGTTACGTACGAATGGAGGGTTTTAAAAATAATCTAATAGGAGTAACTAGGGGATGAAGTAATTTGTTCCCATAAAATGTAAAAACTGATAAACTGGAACAATAAATTTTTCGTGCAGTAAAGGCAAGAAAGCAACTTCCGGTCCCCTAACTATGTTTTGATAAGGGGCTCGAAAACGGTGCTTTCCTGAGTCTATTGTGTAGACGTGAAACTATCACATGAGGTCTTTGAGAATAATCTTGCGATAAAGTCTTGTGGAAACGTATAACATGGAAAAAATATAAGATGTAAATTTGTATAAAGTTTTCCGGGATAAAATGCCATTAACATTTTTATGAAAAATTATGGTTTATAATTGAAAAATGAAACAACATATTTGGGCGATAAGAACGAGTTGTGATGATGGTAAATATAACAACGTCATCGGAAGACAAATCTCTACTCGTGCAATTTCTGATACAGTCCTATATTAAGGCAGGTATAACAAATGCGGTGCTAGGCGTCGGTCGTTTGTCAGACACAGAGGCCGGTGACGGCGGAAGGTGAATAAAGCACACAATTTCCCAAAAGTTTGTTGCGATGAGTTTGTTTTGGGGATATTTGCAAGACAGGCGCCCTCATATACATAGCTATTTCTCGATGCGTTACTCTCTCCGTTTTCCTAAGACAAATTTCCTCGGGTATCTATTTCTCGCTATCTCGTTACACCAAGAACTTTGAACTCCCCAAAGATGCGGAGAATTATTATAACTACTAAGGTAAGCGCCGGTTTTGAGTATTATTAACGACTTTTACACATAACTTTGGGAGCATCCATCATCGCGCGATGCTCGCCCGTACAGGAGAGCAACGGTTAATTTTCTCAACTACGAATTCTAAATTTTAATCACAAAACTGCCACATACTACACCAGACTCCCCTAATAATTACAAACACCGAAACGTTTCTTATGAGCTGTCATACTAAATTCGTTACAAGCCACACTCGTAATTTCACACTTAAAGCCGTAACACAATTCAAGAAATTCAATTGACTTGACGTACCCCATACTCAACCCACCCTTATTCTCTATCCTAGTACTTGCGCAACCAAATTATTTCGTTATCAATTTTTGCAATAAGATGTCTGTTTATAAAATATTTTCGCTATTGCCAATCTAGAAATAAGTTCAAGATGCCTTTAGCATGTAATGGAATCTGTAAAGAATGCTGGAATTCCTTTATGGATTGAAATTCCTTTTAAAATTAAACTTTGATAAACCGCATGATTTTGCATATACAAAATCTATCGATATGCCAAAAATAATATTCAAACTGTAACGAACACGATGATACCCAAACATCAAATTTAATATCATTTTTGACTCGTTCGTCATCAGAAATTACACAACTTCTAATCCAAAATTGAAAATTTCTCCTACTACTACATAATAAAAGTGTCGCTTGTGCGAGTTTGTAAATTAAAATTTTTTTCTTTAATTAAAATAAACCCAAGTGTAAAGTGTTAAATCTTAGACTTTGTTCGTAAGTCATTCTTGTTCTAAAGTGGTGCAAGCAAAAGTAATTGGAAGACGCTCGTCGACTTTACAGAATTCAATGGAATCTAGCAATTTCAAGATGTAAGTATTTATTTTCAGTAAGATTCCTTAGAGTTTTAACCTAAACAATGCAGTAGTAAGAAAAGCACTAGCAAATAATTTTAAAAATTTATAAACATTTTTAGTCCTTCCGGAATTTAACTATTGCGTTTGTTTAATTGTTTTGTACTTTGTGGAATTTCAATTTTTAAGCGGCGTGTCTAGGACACTTAAATTTAATTTGTCTTATTTGATAGTTTGCAATTCAACAAGAAAATTTTGAAAGATTTTGACTCTCTTTTTTGACTCATATCGTATATCAACGTCCTTTACATACGCAAGAATGATAAATTAAACTGTTAACTAAAACGGTAAGTGGTTTTAAATTGTGCTGGAGCTTCTCAAATGTTTTTAAGCTGACATTTAAATTCATCCAACGACGATTTTCTATTTTCATTCGGTTGTGTAGGTCTATGAAAAATGTTTATATGCCTTTTGATTCGTTTAAGGACGAATTTTTACTGCGGCACTGATTAGTTAATTTTCCTCTTTGAGTACATAGGCAGACTAGCCAAATTAAGTGAAATTTCTTCATAATTTTCAATATTTCGAAAAGCTCATCAGTAAAACACCCTTTTATTTTAATTAAAATTACTATTCTTATATTTTGCAATTCCTAGGCGACTGCCAAAAACAAGGAAAACGCGTTCAAATGGAATGAACTACGGCCGAACTCATAACGTTAAATAAATTAAGTATTTATTAGAAAAACCTTATAAAAATTTAAATAAAAAAATATTCTACTGTGACATTTTAAGGATTTTAATATCTAAAGTGGTTTTAAAAATGGGTTGGAAATAATTTTCGAGAAAACTTTTAAGTTCTAATACAAACAAGCGAATTTTTTTAATGGGGTAGTAAAATATATCTCTAAAATGTGAGAAAGAAAGGGCGAACCAATTAAAATTCCACAAGCTGGATGTTAAACAAAGTGTAGAATGAAATTAAACTCAGACCAAGAAATAAATACTGAATTCGAATTACATCTCGGCAGGTATGGATAGTTTTAAAACCTAATTTGGGTTCTTCTTATCGCATCACTCGAAAATTTAATAACGCAAGTGAATTTTACAATAATTCTTCATGCTACGCCACTGACCTCACATGTGAACTGTTTATCAACAGGAAAAACCAGATTAAGCTGAACCTTTCTTCTAGACGTTTATAAATAAAAGTAACATCACTTGGCTGTACATTTTTAACGAAATTTGGAAAAAGTGTAGGTATTTATTCAAAAAATTAAATTATGGTAAGTGCGATCAAATTCTTGATTCGTAATTTTTAGTTCTTTTCAAATTTTAGTGCATTTTGGACGATTCTGAATAGCCATTTTAACTCGATGACCTTTCCCCTTTCCATCTACAATCAGTGACGTAACAGAAATAATGTACACACACATTTTTATTATTTTTCTTGCCTTTAACACCGCTTATCAAGAATGTACCAAACCAACAAATTTTGAAATTTCATGCACATCATTGCTGGATTTGGAAAGCCTAAATGTTAATTTTAAAAACGTGACCATAATATCTGACGCGCATATATTGGATATAAGAACAAAAACAAACAAGCCAACCCTACAACTAAGCCTTAGTGATGAAGGAAGCACAATAAGTGCTACAAAATTGACGAAATTAAATGACCTAAACAAAACCATTTTTGGTGGTTCTCCGATTGAAACCATAACATCAACCTTATTTTCCAGTTCCCCGTTTAAAACCATTAAATGGAATCGTGGTGAAATTAACAACATCGAAGTTGGAGCATTCAGTTACTCTAATAACTTAACAGAAGTTTCCATTACTAACCACAAACTGACCTCAGTCAAATATGGAATATTTAATGGTTTGCCATTGGAAATGCTTGCTTTATCAGGAAATCAAATTAGGTTGGTCGAAAGAAGCGCTTTTAAAGACATGGTATACCTAAAAAGTTTATATTTGGATCACAACGATTTAAGCGAGTTCCAACCAGAAGTTATATTTAGCCATGGTGAAACGTTGGAAAATTTATATTTGAATGAGAATTCCCTTACCGATTTTGATAGGAACTTGGTGAGAGGATTAAGTAATTTACGAGTTCTAAATTTGGCACACAATAAAATATCACGGATTTTTCGTTATACGTTTGAGTACTTGACAAAATTGGAACGGTTAAGCTTGTCTCATAATTTGCTGGTGGAGTTGGATGGTTCCATTTTTCCCGATAATGGGCTTCCAGGTCTTTCCACGTTACATATCAGCTGTAATCGATTGTCTTTTGTAACATCGACTACATTGGAAAAATTAACAGGTTTGACAGATATTAGTATTGGTGGAAATCCTTGGCAGTGTCGTTGCTACGATATTCTTTCTCTTTGGTTGGATGACCACAACATAGTTCAAGTTTGTGATGAAGAATATTCTGATGGGAGCAGACCAGTGTGTGTTGAACAAAGTCACTCTACATGTTTGTATAACGTGACACTGTTTAATCATGATAAATACATTGAAACTAATAATGCCAATCCACCGAGGGAGGAATGTGAATTATAAAACTTGAATTTCGTTTATTATTAATTAAGATTATTTTGTAAAATTAAATTAATAATAAAAATTGTTGTTTTATCTTAAATTTTATTCAAAAATAAATTGCAATTGACAAACGATAAAATGAAGAAACAAAATGAAAATCTGTTTGCAATAATTTAGCTTACAATATTAGAAATAACAATAAGAATAATTTACGTTTTTTTCAGGATGGATATCTGGGATGGATTATTAGGCTATATTTACTTTCTTCCCCTCTTTCAGATTTATCATATGCCAAAGGTACATCCAGATAAGTTGCTTTATTGATTAGTTGCGAATTTGGTGAAAGAAGTGTTTCATCATCTTCAATATATCTGGGATGGATTATCAGGGCACATTTATGTGCTTCTTCTCCTTTGGATGGATCATAATATGCTCGAGGTACATCAATATAAACTGCTTTATTGATTAGTGGAAAATTTGTGGTAAAACGTGCTTCATAATCTTCAGTATATCTTGGGTGGACTATTAGGGCATATTTATTTTCTTCTCCTCTTTCAGATTGTTGGTTTTCTATAGGTTCATCAATATAAATTGCTTTTTTGATTTGTGGAGAGTTCGGTATAAGACGTGCCTCATAATTTTCACTATATTTGGGGTGAGTCAATAAGGCATGTTTATATTCTTCTTGTCTTTCAGATTCCTTCTTTGTTAAAGGTTCATCAATATAAATCGCTTTATTAATGAGTGGAGAAACCTCAGTATGCTTGGGATATACTGTTAACCAATCTTTATTTTCTTCAAATCTTTCAGATTGATTCTTTGCTAGAGGATCATCAGCATACATTGCTTGTTTGGTTAATGAAAAATTCCCAATACGACTGGCATATTTATTTTCATTTCCACTTCTAAAATCATCTTTTTCTAGAGATAGATCAATAGAAAATGTTGGAGAATTTGCGGTAGGACGTGCTTCATCAATAGTAAAACTATCAATGTCCATTTCCACAGTGCCTTCATCAATAGATGCTGCTGTATTGGTTGGTGGAGGATTTGGAGTAAGACGTGCTTCATCGATAATTAATTTCTTAATATCTATTTCCACTAAGTCTTTACCAATATGTACTCCTGTATTGATTAGTGGAGGATTCGGTGTAAGACATGGATCATCAGTCGTTAACGCATCAATGTTTAATTCTACTGTGTCTTCTTCGTAGTTTAGATAATCATCGATATCATCATAATCTCTTGGGTAAGGTAAATTCGTCTTACACAAATCGTAAATAAGGGCCTTAAGCTGCTGATTTTCCAATTGCAAGGCATAATTCATGGCCTTCAAATTAACACGTTCATCAATACCTTGCACTTTATCTGGCAGATTTTTGTTTCCGCTCACGATATTCTGATGCTGTGCTGCAGATGGGCACCGTTCCTCATGGTCAATGTTATGTGTCGGAATAAATTGACTCTTTCTATCGTCTTTACTGTTGCTTTTCATAATTAGTACAAAATAATTTTACCTTTTTTACTTTAGCACCTTAGAGAAAATGTTGACACGTAAAATGTATTTAAAATTTTTACAGAAAAGAAATGTGCAACATAACCTAAAAGTAGTTATCGTATTGATAAACGTTAATTTTATATAAGGTGCTTCAACATTTTGTTTTGAAGAATATGATGAATGTATTCCAATTGAATTTTGCAGATTAGAAATTCGGGTTTACACGTAATAATGTAGTATGTCATTTTAGGATCTCAAGCGACATATGATTTTATAAGTAAGAAGTCGTTAAAATTAACAATTGTAAAGAATCTTCGTCGATCGTCCTTTATGGTTTACATTCAAATAGTATAACTTGAATTACAACCAATAACTTCATGTGGTACTTTCATGTCCATTATTACGACTTGTGACATCATAAGTTTTCCCGATATTGCTTCTAAAAATTTAATCTTCAGATACCAAAACTGACATAAAAAAGTGACTTATACTTCAGTAATCAATTTTAAGTTTTAATTAAAATTATCGATGAAAGAATAATTTGATAATTAATATTTTTGCATATTTTCTGGTCTAATTTATTTGTGTTTAAAACCGTAAATATTGCAATAAATTTGCGCTCCCATACCAAAAACTTTTATTAAAACTTCGGTACTGTTGACTAACTCTTTCAGTTGAGAAGATTCAATAAGAAATCAGATTTGAAAATTATTCGACACTTCGATTCTTAACAACAAAAATATTGAAATGGATTTCATCCTAACTATTTTTTTTATAACATTTTAATATAAAATTGTATAATTCTCGAGTTAATTTAACACTACAAAAATCAGGTCTATTTTATTAGCTCCCAGTTAGCTATCGTCAGTTTTAGTTTTAAAATATTCAAAAATATTATCACTTATTTTTATAATATTATTTCGCAAGCATGACGAATCTTTGTCTTTGTAACAAAAAATAACAGCAGCAAAATGAATATCAAATAATGATTTTTTTTTGTTAAAATAATAACTTTGGAATTGGAACCACTTTGAAAGCCAGAGTACAAGTAGGTCGACAACCTGCCCAATTTCTGTACCATGCCAATTATTGTAATACAAAGGTCTTACTTTTTCTAGCATTCGATAACTTTGATTTGAAATTTGCTCGAGTTAGATCTACCTTTATTAGGTTCTTATTTCTTATATTTAGTTTCTGAACTTTTTTTTTCTTTGATTTCCCATTAATAAGTTCAGCAATGTTAGTATTTACTTCATTCTCATTTGTCGTCTAATTTGTTTTTGAGATATTTATTTTCGTTCCAATTTCTTTTGATCTTATCTGAAGCTCGTGTAACATTTCTTGTAATTCATTTCCACTTTCCCTAAATATCACAATGTCATCTGCAAAGCGTAAATGGTTCAAATTTTCACCGTCTATCGATGTGGTTTTGTTGTTTCAGTCTAATTGTTTAAACACGTCTTTGGGTGAGATTGGGTCCCTTTACAACAATATAATTAGTTTACTCAAAAATGCACGTTCGTATTTGATATTTTTAATGAAACAGTTAGCATTTTTATTAAAAGGAAAAATTTTGTTTGTTTTTCGAACAATTAATTCCATTATTTCTGTTACGTTTCCCTTAACTTTTAGCAAGTTTCCAAAAATTTTTATTTTAAGTAACTTGTTTATATTTGATTTTGGCTAAAATTGAAGTCATCTTTGTGACGTTAATGTCTAAATAGCTGTTTGATAGAAGAAGTGATACAAAACTTGTCAAAATAATAAAATATCACTTTTTCATCCGAATAAAGTGATACGAAATTGGCATTTATTGAATCGAACGAAAAAAAGGACATTTTTATAAATGGATACACAAGGAAACAAAGCTACTAACATTTAACATATAATTCGTCAGGTTGCCTATCTACAACAAAAACCGGAAAATTCGTATATTGCAATTCTCCGGGTTTCAATTTAATTTACCTGCTGATGCCACTTGAGAAGCGAAGCCCCACAATAAACGTAGCAAGTATAATTTCCAACCACTTCATTGGCAAAAGATTCATTACAACAGGATATTTACACTAATACTGATTTATTTCAGCCCAGTTTAAATGAAATTCATAATTAAGGAATCAACTGTTGAAGGGATCAAAAGAAGAGATTGTAATTTAAGTGCAATTCGTTAAAATATTAATTAAAAAACAATTAATTGGTCGTCAGAAGAAACTTCCTTTCCAAAAAAAAACGCAACATTTAAATACTTAATCGCAGCAGAGCATTAAATAAAAATTAATTACTTTTTGAGGGTTTTGAATATCAATATCGAATTACCCCTAATTTCCTTTCCAAAAAAAAGTAATTAGCAAATTTTGAATTATTTACTTCATTTGTTTTATATATTGTCTTGCAACTTTTTCAAATTAAAGCTTAAATTTGTCTGCAATTTAATTAAAAAAAAAAATAAAGTTTTGTTGAAATCAAAGTTTTGCTGTTCATAAACCGAAATGAGAGGAGAAGTAATTTTTTATTTATGGCCTTTTCGTGCGTTTAGTAAACATCAATACATTTTCGATGTCTATGTAATTATTTGCTGTGTACTCGAACCGTGACGTAGTAATTCTGAATACGCAAAGTTAACTTACTCAGAAAGTTATCTCAAGCACATTGCCTAGGGGTTCCTGAGAGATGAGAGTTAACCATCTTGAGCAGCTAGCAGTTTATCAATATCTTCTGCAAAGAGCATGTGTGTGTATGTGTGTGTGAGATCCATGCATGTTTAATAAGCCTGTGCACGCATCGAATCAGGACTCTGTCAACAAGCTGTCTATGTGACGGGGAATGGTACCTCCTGAATACAACAGAAACCCACACCCTCATCTCATTCCGAATTAATGTGAACGTTTCGGTATTTTTAAAGAAAATTCACGTAGAGTAGTAGGTAAGAAAAATTTTAATTGAATAAAAATTAATCCCATACCGACAGCATAGAGACGCGCAAGAAGCGTCGCCTTCCATCCAATAAAATTTGTATCACTCGAAGACATTAAAAATAAAATTTAAATTGTTTTGTAAAATAGCAAGGTTGATTTTACAATGCAGGCAAGTTTTTGTTTTGTGTTCATTCCACGCTTTGATCTATAGTTGTTAGGATATTTCAGTGTTTGAAAATTGAACCTAAAAGCTGTGTTAGCCAACGTTAAACATCAAAGAAAACTGTAATATTGAATAACTTGTTTCTTAATAATGAATTCCACTTAACTTCGAATATTGAAGTTAACTGAGGAAAGAGGGTGAGCCGTCGAAGAAGGCGATGCGTTCTGTGCGCTTCTTGGGAGCTATACGCGCTTCTCTTAGTTTGAATTGGAAATTCTCGCTCACATACTTGCATCTAATAAACTGAGAAATTTCCATGTAATTAACTTTCAACTACGACTATTTAAAAGAAACCCTTGGGAGCGGCGCTTTCAAAAAATTTCAAACAATTAATTATACTTGCGAGCATCAACATTATAATGGATGCTGTTGAAACAATCTAAATATTTATTTGTTTGTTTTAATTTTTAGAACAAGAAAATTTGCACTTTGTTAGCATAAGTTATAAACTCGAAGAAAGCGAATATTATATTTTATAATGATTAAAAATGCTTTTTTGCTCTCGAGAAATTAAACAATTCGTCCTGTCTTCCTTCACTCGTTTCAAAATTTAGGCTACGTCGCTTTTCAGTTTCTGAAGCGATTAAACGTGTTGAGACACATTGCTCAATTGAGGATTTACTTTTTACTTATCAATTCCTTCCTGAAATAAATGATAAATCCAAAGCTCACCCCGATTATCACGAGTCACTGATCCTTATAATAAGTAAGTCTGACGATGAACATTGCACGGATGGTTGAGTTTTGTACGATTCCCTGCATCGCATTTATAGCAACTTGAATACGACACATGAAGGTTTTGCTTCAGAATGCATCGGTAAATAGCCGCTAAATTCTCTACTAAAGGAATACTGGGCGAGCAAAAACGAACTCTTTACCTTCTAACATGAATGCAAATGTTCTCCACGTGCTTGTTTATACTACTCGTTTTCACCCTTTTTGAAAAAACGCGCGACGATTCAAAACGATCCCTGTTATCGATGAACTTGGCGATGGCTTCCTTATATTATTACAATTTAATTTAAAACCTGCTGGAGATAATCATCAGTTACATGGTTAAAAACGTGTGCTGATAAACCGCGCCTAACGTAATTAAAAAGCACTAACATCCCTTTGTTTAACTAATTTTTTGTGATAAATTTTGGATAAAAGTGAAAGTTGAAGCATCTGTTTACGATCTTCTTTTGTTGTAAAGTTACAAATTGTTTTACATTTTTGATAACCTACAACACATCAAATTTGATGTCGTAGTCACATGTCAGCAGGACTGATAAAATTTTAAATAAACTTGAAGTAACGAAGGTTACAAAGTAAACACAATTAAAACTTTCAAAAGAACAAATGATGAGGAGGCTAAGCCATGTGAGTTTAATTTACGCTTTATTGTAACGCCAAACTCGGAGGTGTGGGCCAGCGTATAGAAATTATTAATATTGAAATTGTAATTCATCGACAAAATTTAGTTTACGTCTGACCGGTGTCGCTAGTGAAACTTTAAATTTTGTTTAGCAATTATGTATTTTAATTAATAATTCTGGTGAGTTATTTGAACCTTCAATTACTATAACCTGAATACTTGTTTATGTTTTAGCAAAATGTAAAAGATGATTAAGTTTCTCGAATAAATAAAGATTTTCGTCTGTTTTTATTGA
This sequence comes from Rhagonycha fulva, assembly GCA_905340355.1. Classification (NCBI taxonomy): domain Eukaryota; kingdom Metazoa; phylum Arthropoda; class Insecta; order Coleoptera; family Cantharidae; genus Rhagonycha; species Rhagonycha fulva. Next base: position 48,550,071 of record HG996556.1, read on the forward strand.
ACTTTTGGAACTGATGTAAGAATTGACCAAAGTCAATTTTGAGAACAGGAGTAAGTTAAATATAGCTAACTCTATTCAGGACTAAAACATTCCGATGGAACATTTTTATTGGATTCTTTAATAATCATGGAATTACTAAAGCTTACAATTTCTTCGATCAGGTTTTGCTAACAAATAATTTCGATTGTATGTTACCTAAATACTTCACAAATATCATTTTAGTGTAAGAAACAAATTCAAATATTTCAGCAACTTACTACATAGTTTAAGATTTGCAGAAGAATTCCTGCACCGTGAAGTAAAACTTTAGAAATTATTGATGAAATTGTTTAGCAGGATCCAGCAACACTTCGCAACGAAATTAAATATTTGTTGTAAGATGTAACTGGAGAGATCATGGAAGAAACTGCAGCTCATCAAAGTCAACTAATTTGATTTTAAATTTATTTAATTATCTTAGTTTATCCAGCCTAGAATATCGATTATCTTAATTAATTCGATTAGGGTGACGCTTTCTGCTGCATAGAAAGCTTATTTATTTAAGGATTATTATTTTAAATGACTGCAGGTTTCATCATTTTACATCGAAAATTTTAAGGATGAAACTTTGTCAGTAACCTGGAAGCAGAAATCTTGATCAAAGAAATCCATTAGCTGTACAAGCAGAATTGCAAGGTCATTTAGGTGCATCTTCTTAATTACCTTCTTTTTCTTTTGGTTAATAGACAAAGCTTTTAAAAGAATTTACATAACATTTAATAAATAATGCAAAATATAGGTATCCAGTTTGCGGTATCATGATATAATTACCAACATAGGAGAGCGAGCTTTCAAAATAATAAACGTTTACATATTCCTGCCACGTGTTGCCTTCTCTAATGCTAAATAGTAGCTACAGTAACCAAGATAATGTAATTTACCATACAAACAACAATGCAGCAGGTATATAAAATACATTTTCAGCGTTTAAGTTCAAAGGTGATGCTTGACTTTGACTGGTTTTAAACTTATGCCGTCTGAGAGTTGGTTATACTCTCGGTTCCTAAATGCACTCAAAGCTAACACAATTTAACATTCCAACAAGTTAAAATTTTCTTACAGTGCTTTATTTTGTGAACTTTTTTGTATAGCAATGAACAGTTAACGTTGTTTTAAACTTCCAATTAAATTTTAAATTGAAAATATAACAAAAACATAATATTTATAAAATTGTGCCTTGAATTGTGACATTTTGAGGAAGTAGTTAACGAGTGTAATATTGCTAATATTAGAAAAGCTCATATTTGGTACAAAATGTACGGTACGAAGTTAAATCTGTTATATGAGGTCTGTCGTAAACAGACGAATCCATGCTGCGCCTCTTGTGAAACTGCGTATGGTCTGCCGGCGTTATAATATTTTTCCCATTTAGACGACCATAACACGCAATTTCTCTCTAAATTTTGAATTTACCGATTCACTCATTCAAGTTTAATTATGCCTGAAATTGCTGAATTTACTTAAAGTTTTTTTGCATTTCTCTTCTGTTTGGTAGTTTACAGTAAAGGTAAACATTTTAAATTGCCTGTAGGTTTAAATCAAAATAAATTTAATTAGCCTTACTTTAAAATAAACAAATTTCCATTTCATTTTGCGTGAAGCCTGTAGGTGGAAAAGCTGATTGTTACAAAATTAAATGGAAAATGCTGATGTAAGTTGACTATAAAAAATCTTACGTGGAAAATTGGAAAGCCTGTTTGATATATTTTATTTAGAGTGAAATTTTAGAAACGTATATAGGATTACCAAGAGCGGGTGCGGTCGAGGGTGACACGTTCTCTCTTTGTGCGGCTGTTGCTATGGACGCAGTCACCACAAAGCTTTTGTGATAAAGCGTATGTGGTAGGTCTATTTCACCTGGTCCACCAAGTCCACGTCAAAAACATGTACGTTCACCACTACTAAAACGCCTAAAAACCGATTATTTACTACAAACTTGCAAAATACTCAATTTTATAAATTTCCATTGAATAATGAAACTAAATTTTCTTTATAAATTATTCATCAATTACGATGTTAATTTTTGAAATATTCAGGTCACGTTTAATAAGGAAAATTAACAATTTTTTATGCGTCTTAGATTTTTTTAATATTAAATTTAAATTTTAAAATTAACACATTTAGCAAAACATAATAAAATTGTGATTATTTCATAACTTTTTAGCAATAGATTATTTATTGACTTCTTCTTTGACATATCAAAATAACCTAATTTAATTTTCAAAGCAATTGTTTATCACGCCAAATCGTAGATACTTTCTAAAAGCACTAATTTCATTTTTACAAAAATATTAAAGAATTAATTTCAAGTTTTGAGTATCTTTTAGTTTGAAAATTTATTCTTGCTTCTCTTTACTGGGCTTCAGGGGTAGTTTTCATCCACTTACGCCTCAAGCGTTGCTTTCATGAATGGAAAATAAATAAATTTAAATTTTAAATAAAAGATGGTGGTTTTGAACGAACTGATTCTAGGTAACCATTTATATCCGAATCTGATGTTAGCTGTTTGGAAAACGAAACGTTTTTACTACAATTTTAGATAATGAAGACAAAACGAAAATTTTTTTCAATTTTATTACATTATTAACAAGTAAATCTGTATTTAACTGTTGAATGAAATTAAAAATTCAACTAGCGACAAACTGTTAGAAATTCTAACTATTTCTACTAAATTTTTTATAATTTGGTTTGAAAATTTTTTTCTAACGTATAGGTACAGTTTTAAAGTTAAGAGGGTGATTCACCTTTATTAATAGGTAATACACCTAGGTTAAAATTTTTTAAATAAAATTTTTACTAAAAAGTTACAAATAATTTTAGAAGATAATTCACAATAAATTAAACATTAAAATATTGTCGATTTAACTTAAAAATTGAAACTTTAGTTAATTTATTATTATAAATTTCACGACTTAAAAATTTATATATTTTAAAAATTTACAAAGAAGCAGAAGATTAAGTTTAACCCCACAATAACTCAAAGCTTAATTAATGGATTTTATCCATTTTGATCTCATTCGATTCGTCGTGAAGTTCTCTCTCAAATGATCTAAGTTTATAAAGAATCATGGAAAATTTGTATTGTTTTCAGCTCTGTAAAGTGAAAATGGGACATTAAAAATTAGATTGTTCTTTAGAAATCCTATCAAAACTTGTTTTACAGGTCGCCATTTTATTTTATCTAGTTTTCCTACTAACTATAGGAAATTACATTAACATTCCTAATTACAAATCTTTTTGGATTTTTAGTTTGGGATAAATTCAAATGTCATAATCGCGAGAAACGCCAGGGACAAAATATAATTAAAAATATTTTAATTAGTATAATCCAATGTAGAAGATGTAAAATAATTGACATTGAAAATAAAAGAAGGTATAAAATCAGAAAACTAGAAGAATTGGAAGAAAAATATACCAAAAACAAACTGAAAAACTTTTATTAAGGTAACAAGAGAAAAAAAGGATGTCAAACAGAAACATCATTCTGTAGAGATAGGATGAGTAATCTGGTCAGAGCAAAGGAAAATACAATCAAGAGATGGGCCGAGTATTCTTCTTAATAAATAAAACGAAAAAAATAAAGATGAAACCACCACGAGACTGCGGAAAGAAGAAAAGAAACAGATAGTAATAAAAAATTCTAGAAAAAAGAAGATACTAGAGGTGATAAAGAGCTTGAAAAATAATCGGAGCGTCCGAAAAAATGAAATATGAGCTGACTTAATTAAATATGGTAGAGAACAACTACAGTAAATAATCATCAAAATGGTAAAAAAAAAGGAAAACATGGAAACTGGCACTAATAATATGCTAAACGATAAGCATCTGGAAAGAGAGACCAATGAGTAGAAAAGAATGTCAATAATAAAGTCAAACTGTAGAGCTTTACTTACTTTCTTTCATTTTCATGCTCTATATAGAACAGATTTTTTGACATGTACTTTTGTGGTATTTATTGGCCTAAGAATCGACCAACTTTTTTGTATATTCCTTTCAAATTTCCCTTTCTTATCAGGTATGTCAACAGTGTGTTTATTTTTAAATTTTAATTTCTTTCTCTTTTTCGAAGTCTTTTTGAACGTTATTAAAGTAAAAAAAAAGAGAGTCCGTTGTAAGATATTATGTAGATTACAGAACACTTTAAAACTGTCTTTGATGGTACACCTGGTCAAGCAATGCTTTGCATGTACAGAAGAGAAATTATAAATAGGAAGGTGATAAAGAAAAAGATTCTGAATGAGCGATTACAAAAGAAGCAAACGACACCTACCCAAATGTATTAAAAAAAGCTTTAACAAAATTGTAGTTCATCCAGAGCATTAAAATAAAAAAAGGTATTAAAATCTTTTATGTAGATTAGGCTCACCTAATTTCAAATTCACGTGAGATTAATGGGGTGTTCATCTTCAGAGGAACAAGAAATATGTAAATCTTTCGATTAATTTAATTGAAAAAAATAAAAAATGAGCCAATTCCATTTTTGTTGTACCTTATCATTTTTTGTACCATTTCTGGAAATTTTTGGTACCTTACGTCTTTCACAACTACCTTTTTTGTAATTATTATTTGTGATGATATTATTTTAAGTAAGATTATTGAAAGAAAACTAAATAAAATAAAATTCGGTTTGAAAAAAAATTCGAAAAAACGATCTGAGCTTTGATGCCCCATTTTTAATTTAATGGGCTAAAAAATTAAATTTTTTTTTACGAAACCTTTCAATTGTAGGTCATTAAGTGCAAAATTTAATAACAAATCGAATGAGCTCGAAGCGAATAAAATTCATTGAAACGATTTTGAGTTATCGTGAGGTAAACTCTGTATTAATTTTGGTTTCTTGTAACAAAAATTTATTTATTTATGTTGGTAACTATAATTCAAAAATAAACATCTTATTAGTCATTTTTTGTTATAAAAAATTAAACATATTTACTTAATGCAGAAGGGAACACCCCGTAACTTAAAAATTGTCTATTGTACAAAAACAAATTTAATTTAGACAAAAGTTACAAGAAATTTTATGTTTAATAATTTTTATTATAGCAACTATTTTTGTCTCAAAGGTTTAAAAAGTTACAAATCTTTGCTAATATTTTCTTATTTTAGTTCCCTATTGACTTGCATAAACTAATTTTTGATTTTCAGTTGTAAATATGATCAGGAATTAAAATTGTTAACAGCGCAGACAATTTGATTTGAACTTATGTAGATGAACTGCCTTCTTTTTTTTGTGGAGCCCGCAAAGCACGAGCTGCTGGAAAATAATAGAATAAATAAAAATGTGAACAAATTTAATTAGGAAAATCTTAGAGGTATGAATTGACAGTTTTTAAATCTTAGAACGAATTGGAATAAATGGCACAAGATGGAATCGGTTGGAGACGGCAAATAAATTAATTATGGATACCGCTATTATATTTGAAAATGCTTCTATTTTTCTTTAATAAAATTTAGCACAAATTGGAAACATCTTGAGAAGGCAATAGCAGATTGCTGAAAGCTTATGAATTAATTTAAATTTGAATTTAATATTAATTTTCACCAGCTTATTATTTATATATTTTATACATACATGATTTTTAAGTAATTGATAAATTTGTTGTTTTTCATTGAAAAATTCAACACGTTGCATAAGAAAATATAATGGGGTGTGCTATGCTATTACTTAAACTAACACATTGTACGTCTCCTATTTGTAAGCAAGTACTATGAAAACAGAATGCATTTATGTGATTGAATATCGATTTCTTAAGGTAAACACAAATCTTGAAATGGTATGCCAGGTTGTAGAAAGCTTTTATGTCGATTTAACTTAAAATAGAAACATACCAGTAAATCTTAACAAGATTTTTATTTGGATATTGAAACAATTACTTCTATCTACTCATCGTATATGTTTTTATTTAAAATACCTTACATAATTCCTTATTCCTGAAGAAAATTGCAAATTTCATAACTGCACTGCGTATAAGGAAACAATTTTCTAAAACTAAAATATTAAATTCTTGAAGAAAATTTAATTTATTGGAAATTAATTTAAAAATTCTCTACTACCATCAAGTTAATTCCTCCAGCACTACCGTTCTGCAGGAAATTATTATAAAAACTTAGTTAAATTTTACATCAGCGAAAAAACGAGGTGCTAAAAATTATCGAATTTATATTTTATTTTGTATTGGCGTAGTTTAAATTATAAAATCACATTTTTTGCTACATAAAAGAAATTTTTAATCAATGTTTTTTCAAATATCAAAAATTGTGTTTAGTCAAAATGATATACAAACAAACCAAAGGGAAGCCGCATCGTATTTATTTATATATTTTATTATAATAAAAATTTTCAATTACTTCCTTATAGAATTTAAATTAAAAATTTTGCGATGCTTCTGCTTTTCTCGAAGTAGGGTACATCATTTTCAACAAAAAAACCGCAAATCTCTTTTATAGAAAGAATCCATTAGTATTTTATTAGTTAAAAGTAACCACACGAGTAGTAAAAGCTCTGAAAAGTGTCTTAAACTTTCTGCCGTGTAAGACACGACAAACAAAAGTACCAGAAGAAAATGTCCACTAGCTGGACACTTTCTTGCCCATCGACCTGAAGCTACCACTCAGTTTGATTGCATTGCAACAATACAAGGGTTAGGGTCATCCGAACACTACATATTTGTGCCCAGTCGCCTTTCAAGCAACCTGACCAATTCTACTAATGAAGTAGTCCATTGGCCTCCATTTCATTACGATATTTTAAATTTAACTAAAAATTTTCAACTGCACTTACAACAAACCCAATTATAATTATCCAACTTTTTATCTCGTTTGGAAATCTAATCTCACATAAGCAGTTCACTCCTCCAAGTGAAGCGCTCCATTATCTCTAATTTCATTAATTACGCGTTCACGATTACGTATTATTTCGCCCAAGTTTAAAGAAAATTTTTCTTACCCCGGATTAAGAAGACTTAAAAAACTACACCTAACAGCTTTCCGACTGGCCGAATTTCAACGTTCATAAAAAGTTCGTTTTCAATTAAAAAGTTCAATTTACAACAAACGGTCCATAATTAAGTTTCATTCAAAGTTTTTTAAATTTATAACTTTAATGTACTGATATAAAAATTCAGCATGTTTATTTGACACTTTGCAATTTTTAAAATTAAGCGAAATATTAAACAAAATTAGAATTTTGGATGTCGAAGAAAAACTCTCGTTATATTTAAAATGGCCTACATTTTATAATCGATAAAGGTTAGACTAGAAGGTTTAAGAAATGAGAAAAATCTTTTCCAATATTGTAATGCTTTTCCGTTCATGTAAGAACGATTCACGCTGCGCCCTTTTAAAGAGGCTAACTTAATTAATTGTTAACACAGCAACCTGAAAAATTAAAATTGATTTTATTATTTTTAACTTTTATTTTGTTTAAACTGCTTTTGGAGATCTTTCAGGTTTTGTTGGATCATCTGGCTCCCACAATATAATTCTGTACTTAGTTTGCTCTGCTTGTTGCCCTCTGCTTTTGTTTCAGAAAAATTAATCCCTTTCTCAACAGCAAGGACCTTAGGGTTACAGTGTAAGGGCCTCCAAATTTCAGTCGTAGTTTAGCTGTTACAACCTTGAATTTTTTGCTACTTACACATAAAACAATTATTTATCAAATTTGTGAATTTTATCGAGTTTTAAATTAACGAGGTAATAGTAAATAAAAACAATTTTTTGCCGTATTCGGAACTGATCATGAGGGTGCCTAATTGGATTCTTCAGAAAAATTTGTTTGCAAATGTTTACATGAAACAGAGCAATCTTTGAAATATAAAAATTTAAATATCCACGTGTTGACATTATCGAGTCAAATTAAAAATAAAACGTAACGTGGTTGTAGAAAATATAGTATATTATACACCAAGGGAGTAAAGTGCCACTTTTCGTCATGAGGGTAAAGGTTTTTACCCGAAGGACGAGAAGTCACTACTCCCGCGCGCGAATATATTATTTTTTGTCTTTCCGCTATAAATCGATTATTTCTATATCTCGAAGTTTAATTTCGTCAACTACTCGAATTTCTAGAAGAATTTGTTAAATAAAATTTAAGTTTTCAAAAATACAGAGCGGTTTAGGTACTCGACCTTTCTTGAAAATAACCATAAACTTTATTATGCCTACCCCAGATGTGGTAGTTTGCGTAACATGATATCATTGTCAAAGTTCCGTATGCATTTTTGGAATCTTATGCCCGCTGTACACTCTCGCCGAGTGCTCTCGGGCGAATGTTTCGCCGAGAGGTCACGTGATCGTGCGACCATCTAAATTACACACTACCAGGCACACCGAGACAGACGAGACATGGCGAATGCACCCATCTACACTCTCGTTCTCGCCATGTCTCGCCTTGCCTTGCCGAGAGTGTACAGCGGGCATTAGACGTAGTAATAAATTTGATTTTTTTACTTTTCGTGCCGCTGTTTTACTTTTCGTCCCGCTACTTTACTTTTCGTCCCGCTCTTTACTTTTCGTCCCGCTCCTAAGTAAACTGGCACTTTGCTCCCGCAAAAGTGGGAGTAAAGTTATCGCTTTACTCCCGGAAAGACAAAAAAATAATTGTGCCACAATTCAGAACCAATCATAAGGGTAGTTGATGGTTTTCTCTGACAATATTATTTAAAATTATTAGAATAGTAGGCGATCGGCTCCTATTTTATGGAATTTTATTTCTTTAAGCAGAAGATGTAGAGGTTGTTAGCTTCAACAATAAATAAAAAATAAAACCCTAACGGCGATATTATTATATTCTGAGCTTAACGACGAAGTACTTTTATTTTAGAGCAAATCGTTATATCATATAATTCGTTAACGACAATCGACGTTAAGACCCTGTTATTCCAGAAAATGTTAAAAATTAGTCAAGTACTGTGAGAAAATTGTTAGAATTGCCATTTTATCCCGATGTTGTCAAAATTATTACAAGCTATAACTATAAAGAAGTTTGAAGATGTAAGTGAGAAGGTAATTTTAAAGCTTCAAAAGCTAAACACTTCACTAGAGACTGCGTTGACGGTAATTATGTGTAATAGCTTTTACCTTGGAAAAGAATTTTTGCATAATACCTACTCCCTTTTACTTAAACGCTTGTAATGTTGTAAATATTAACCTGCTTATCTAATAGCGGCTGTTTATAATAAACTGAAAGTGATTGTAATCTTCGCGTGATGTCACGCTAATATTGTTGCGTACGTTATCAACAATCTTCAGTTTACAAATTTTTGTGTCAACGTCAAAAGGATAATTAGGGTTAACAACTACTAAAAATGATGTTCGCATGTTTGTTTCCAATTGGTCATATTAACGTGATCCCGCACGTGTTGTTAACGTGATCTGTAAGATTGACAATTAATTTTATAACAATCGAGATTGTAGGTATTTCAAATTACTCCAGCAAATTGGAAGCTTTCAACTAATTTTGATTTTTGACGCCTCCACCTCGTATAATATGCGGTAAAAACTTGTAACATAATGAAAATGTAAATAGGTTCTTGGCGGTTACTACTTTTGTAATTAAAGTCACAAAATTTCAAAACACTTTGTTCAAGGAATTTGAACTCAAAGCTTTCACGTTTTTGGGAGATAAAACAAATGTAATTTTGTTTGAAACATTTAAAGCAAAAATTTGAAGTGAAAATTGAAACTTCTTCAAGTTTTATTTCTGTGTTTAAATGTTCAACTTTTGTTAGTAATTTTTTTAAATTGTTCACAAGTTGATCAAATGGTGTCTGGCTTAGACTTTGTATCCGAGTTTATCAAACGCACAGAAAAATGCCAACGAAACAGCTCACAGGATATTTACCTTTATCCTTTTTTCCCTGAAAATATAGTTATACAATTACAACATATTTATGTCTCCTAATTCTCTCACAATTCAAAAATTGGTTAAAAATTACAAATGTAGCCCAAAATTGCCCGCAGGAGATTTTTTTGAAAATTTTATAGTGAGAAGAAATTAAATTTAAAGTTACGAGTTAATGTTTTTCAGTTTTGCCGTTGTTATTAGCTTCCTTATTGATAAAAAACATTATAACATTTTCAGATGTTTTTTTTAATTTTCTTCTTGTTTTACCTGATAATAATAATAATGGAAAAAACGCTGTATTACAGTACTTCCCAATTTCAATTTCTTTCACTGATTTTTGCACCCTCAATTTTTGCAACTTTTAAAAAATATTTTAGATAAAAATCGTTTGAATGTTTAACTTTTAAACTTGTGAAATAAATAATAAATAAAATTTAAAAATTTTTGAGTTAATTTAATGCAATCAAAATCAAAATATTCGTACAATTTTTACTTCTTATTTAAGCATTATCGAATCAGAGTAAGTCACACCTAGTGAATTTAAAAAAATACCGTTTTCCGACTGAGCAATGTTTAGCAAGTAAAACTAAGCTAAACTGCCAAAATTGTTAAGCTGAGTTTCCATAATTCATTTGATTTTAATATCTAATTCTCTTCCATTTATGTCAGTTGTTTATTAACAAAATCAGTTAAAAAATTCGATTTTTAATTCATGTCAAGTTAAATATAGTTTGTATATTGGCTTCTTCGATATATTAAAACCAAAACCGGTCCTTCGTTGAGGTTACTTTAAATTTATGTTTTAGCTGCCACCATTTATTTAATTTCGAATCAGAGGCCATATAAGATATTGTATTTCTTATTATGAGAATTTTATTGGATGTGGTATCCATCTTCAAGTTGGATCACGTGACCACATGGTTAAATCAACAAAATGGCGATTTGAAACTGTAAAATTTAAACTTAGGTATTTAGTTACATAATATGTAATTATTCAACCATGCTATTATTTCGTGTGAAAGACCAACTGTAAACTTCTGTACAGAAGAAGTTAGAAGAAGGCATGAATTCATTATCATATTAATTTATACTTTCTTATACATCATATCAATATGAATCTAAAGAGGATAATTTCAGAATCATATTTTGATAAGACTGAAACCGGTAATTTATTAAAGATAATTTGAATTATAATAATTTTAGCTGCTATTTCTGTTTAATTTCGAATCTCAAGACAAATCCCATGTGTGTACTTTTTGTGATTTTAAGTGCGAAGCTCCAAGTTGAGCTATACTATGTAATGTGGTCGTAAGACGCTCAAAAAAAGCCAAGAATTTTCCATTATTTCAAAGTTAATCAATAGATCTCTCGATAGGTGGTATCAGTATTGACGAAATGTTTATTTTTCGACTACTATTGCGTGGCTATACCATTTTTGTATATAGTTAGAGCTTAAGTGCTCCAAGCCTAAAAGCTTAAAAGCTCCGTGTTTTGGATAGCATTTTAAGCCGGCACGGCGGTCCTCTTAAGTTGATGAATTGCTACTATTAACAAATACAAGGTTACAGGCACATTTGAAGGTCAGTCGAGCAAGCCATCTACTGGATATAAATCAACTGTAGTCCAAAGTCGATCTGCAGATTACACTCGTCAACCTTTCATGCCAGCTTGGCAAGTTATGGCAAAAAAACTCTCTGTTAAGAGAAAGCCAATGTCCAAAACTGAATTAAAAAAGGAACTAAAGAAGAAGAGCTTAAGTACGAAGGCCGTAGGCCGAGCGGTGCAATGCAGTCGTAGGTTACCTAATGACGGTCTACAATGCTTCGAGGTGGCTAATGCAGCTGAGGCGGTTCGGAGCAATTCAATTAATTTGTCTCTTAATTTCTTAAGTTTAACGTGGTTCAACTATTAAGCTAAGCTCTAGCGATCAGTATTATATTCAAAAACTAGAGCAAAGTTTAGCAAGCATCCTATTATTGTATTTAGGGGTTGATTGGCTGCAAGAGCCTTTCAGAACGGTGACTAGTTCTGATCCTTTCTTCATTGCTTTCAATCCTTTTAATTGGGTTTTTAGGAATTCAATTTGGTTTCTGTTTCAAATATTTTAGTCTAATAAGTCAAGAAAGCGTTCAAGCTGCAGAGAAGATTCGCAGAGTCTGAACCTGTCATCGCCTTCTAGTTCTATTTTTTTGAAAACATGTGTCACTAGGCAATATCTAGTGAGCAACCTCGTAATGAGTATAATTTCGTTTTTTTAATAAAAAAAGCTTTTTGGCATCTGCAGTCGAATACTTTATGAATGTCTTGGCCTGTCTTTGTCCTGGTGTATTATATCAGAAAGTTTTCTTGCTCTCCGTTTTCCACTTTTGAATGATTTGGGTCTAGCAGAATGCGTTCTTGAGCCTGACTTATCTAGTTTGTCAGCTATTTCATTACCCTCAATTCCCTCATGACCTGGCACCTAGTGGACAACAATTTTGACGTTCTTGGGCAGTTTTTTAAGAGATTGTCTGCATTGTAATGTGAATACTTGTAAAAGTAAAAATCTTGTCAATTTCAATGCCAATAAAAATATTTGATAAAAATATTTTACCAAAAAATCTTTGCTCTATTAGAGTGTGATATTAAATCGCCCAAATATAGAACAACTATATAAGCCTTATATTAACCTTATATAAACCGTATATAAACATTAGTAAAAAGCTCTACCACATATTCGGGCTATAGATAACCTCGGTTAAATCAGCACTGAGATTTAATAAATTGCTGTCAACCCCGGTATTATGATGCTATGCTGACTGATGCTAAAGGCGCTTTTACTTTTTCACCCAATATTTAAGTTAAAAAAAACAATAATAATGTTTACCTATTTGATGTTTATTTTTCCGTGGTTGGGATTACACGTTAAACTATCGATCTTACCGTAGCATTTTGTCAATAATTACAACTATTGAGTTGGAGTCTTTGAGGAGTCGGAATGTTTTTCGGTAGCATAATCCAAATGTGTATTGTAGAAGCTGTTGATGATTAAAATGTATTCCATAATGGTGTTGTTATGATTGGATTACGGATTCAAGTTTCCGTATTGTTTCAAAAATATATGAAGTAAGCTTATGCAGATTACGTCACAAATAATTGTTGCAAAATGTTTAATCTAATTTCTATGACATATTTAAATAAAACCACTCCACAGTTGACTTATTGTTTTTAATAATTGATATTCTAAGGCTTAAGAAAAATGCGATTTTTTTCGACGATAGAGTTAATTTATCAATTTAAATTGTGTCAAGTACAAAAAAATGAAAATTTTTAATTAATCGGCAAGTTCAACATGACGAGTAATGTCGTCATTGCCGACGATTTTAAAATTGGAGGTAAGCGCTTGGGTATGCGTTGCGATGGGTATCGATTGGCTGCTTGGAGCTTTTGTGTCATAATAATCTCTATCATTGTTTCTATTTAAGTCCAATAAATCTCGATAATGCTGAATTTCCATAATAAATCAGAACATTGAGCAACGAATTGCGAGGAGGAAAATAAATTGTAAAAATCTAAAATTTGAAAAATAGAAATTTATATTCGATAGACAATAATTCAATATGCAGTAAACATTATTAAAGGTAAGTTTTGTTGCAGAAAAGATAAGAAATTTAATATTTATAGTCGGGAAAAGCGAGTTGGAAAGCTGAGATTAGAATCGAGAGAGTTTTATTGGAATTGCAAACTCGTAAAAATTTGTACTAATCGACGACATTAAAATTCATATCAGGCCGTCAAAGCGTTAACTAGTATGCAAATTGGATAAACTTTTAATACAATGTAATAAAAACATAGGAACAGATTATTTCGGTTTAATATTAAAAGTTACTGCACGTATTCTCTCGACATATTTACCCTATATATCGTACGTGTGCCCTAATAAATTTGAAACAGAACCTAATCTTATTGTACACAGCTGTAATCACACGTAATCGGTATAATCAAGCGTTAACACTAATGTTATTGGTGTTAACGGAAAATTATTCAAATTGTGAATTGTAGTTTTCAATTTTCGATCGATTTTTCCGAAATTGAAAACGTGCGGATGAAAGGGAAGACCGACAAATCAAGACGTATTTTATTAGCGATAAATTTAGGAATACTGCTGGAAAATCGTATTTTTAGCACATTGGTTATTTACATAACAAGCTCCTATAACTAAGTGAAAACAGCAAAGACTCGGTTGCTTGGTGCCGCGAGGCAACTAGGGCTCCGCCTCACAGTGCCAACAGGTCAATATCAAAAGCGGGTCATACTCGTAACCCAACGAAATATTCGTCGGTGGTAAAGAACCGCCCGCCATCGGTCATTGGGTATCCACACATCCAATCAGCCAAATTATAAAAATTTTCATTAAGTCCTAAAGAAAAATATTCAATATGTTTTAAATGTTTGTTTACCAAGCAAGTAATATGAAACTGCGTAATCAAAAGCTTCAGCAAATTTGAAACCCAATGGATTTCGTTTAAGGATATTGGAAAGTGAAATCGATCCTCGAGCAAGGATCATAACGTCAAGCTACTACATCCTGTGTGTAAAGAGGGACCACTCGAAAATAATTGGAAAACGGATTTTCTAGGTTTGTATGATTAAACACAATAAAATTTTAAATCTAGTAATCTTGACTGAAAACACAATTTCTTAACAAATCTACTTGCAGTTGCTTCAGAGGGAATCCAACCCTTGGTTCTATTTTTTACAACCCAACGCTGAAAACCCTTCGTTATGCAATAAAACTAAAAGAAAACTTGGAAACTTCACACTCTCGAGTGGACTCTCGAGAAGAAAACTTGAAAATTTAGTGCGTAGGACTTGCCGACGAAAAGAGATAATGATTACTACGGAAGATATTTAATAAATATCGAGTTGGAGTAACTTGTGAGGTTAGTTTCTGTCAAGAAAATCGACTTAGTAAGCGGAAAATGTTAGTAAAGAGCAGAGCAAGGAAAACTAATGGCTCCGTGTGTTAGTGTCAACTGTCGGGCCATAAGATACCTTCCTGTCACAGTTGTTGTAAGGTGTTTAAGCAACAAAACCCGGTGTGTTTAACACGGAGTGAAGTTCATTAATCAGAGTAGGTGACGCCACCTCAACCTGACCTTCACCAACAGTAATACATACTTTGGAGTTACATGAACTCACGTAAACCCTCATTAATTACCCTACTTATGACATTCTATTAGGTTTCCAAATTTGATATCGCACTGCATCCTATTTGTAATGGTTGCAGTTTCAAGGATAATAAACTCTTATAAATGACCACACGTCCCAAATAATGTTAGCTGTCTCCGGATATTAAATTGTCACAGTCATACCAACCATTAAACTAGGCGAACACTTGAATAAACCTAACAATAAACTAATGGTATCCGTAGATATCATCAGCAGTCAGCAACGTCGATTACTCCAGAACAAAAAGGATCAACTGCTGTGTACTTACCACCAAAAAAAAACAGAGTTTCAAGAGATTATTTTAGTAAATTTATAAAAGATACAAAATATTAACAAATTTCTTCCAGTCAGATAAATATTTGCGTACGCGCTGGGCTGTAGAGGTAGATTTTGGGGTAGTTTAGGGTGGTCAGTGAGCGGAAGAACGCGGCCGGTGTTTGTGGCTGTGCGGTGTGCGTGCAAGCGTTAATTATGCCACGTTGTGGTAAAATTCCAAACTAAGCTTATCACGCACCTAAGGGTACTTAATAAAATATTTTCAGTATTAAACATTAAAAATCGCTATAAAGCGATAACACAGAAAAAAAACTATTTTAAATTTAAATTTTAAATGCATTTCAATTTAAATCCAATTACGATGAAAAATACAATATTTTTACTGACGATAAAAATTAATTAGAATGCGTCAACATAAGCAATGCTCCAAGATTATACACAAAAGCTTCATACAAATACACCAACTCCCAAAATATATTAAAGTTTGTCAAATTTATTGAAAGCTCTGCGTGTAAAAGCTCTCATTTTGTTCAGATAGTCGCAATGCGAGGGTTGTATGAATAGCGATTTTTAATTACGGAGTTCCTCATTTTAGGGCTTTGTAGGGTCGATCGACCTAGGTATGGAATCCCGAAAGATGACGCGATGATTATTGCATTGCAATGACACTGTTAGGGTAAAAGCGTTATTGAAATAACGCGAATGCAATCGAAAAATTTAATAATATCGTAGGAAGCAAATTACACCAACTTTTTTTTGCAATTTCCTTATCAACTATTTTTTTGTTAAAATAATTAAATTAGCGTGTTTACTGTAATTTTATAAATTGTACAAAAAAGTAACTAATCAGATGACTGACAGCATTGAGTTAAATATTAAATTGAAAATTAGATGTGGGCGATTATCCTTAATGAAAATTTATTATCAAGATACTTGAGCTAAACATTAATTTCTTAGTTCAATTTGCTTCGGCTTAGTAATGTAAAGAAAATTATAATTGGCTCTAACAGCTGAATAGACATCACACTTGTGGATCTTGTTGAGCTACTTTACGTATATTTCACTAGATAGAGAAGCATAATTTGATCAACGTAAGTTTAGATTAAATCAACGATCTAATCGAGCTTCCATCCTTAAACAAGATTTAATAGTAGCAAGCAAACATTTCAGGTAGTAGCAGTTATGTATTAATAACAAGCATCTTGATTTATATCAAATATTATGTTACCGGATATTCATCCAAAATGCAAAACAACTCACCAATTATAGACGTCACAAAAAGAAGAACTGAAGTTGGTAACTTACCTGAAATACAAAAAAAAACATTTTAATATTTAACATTTACATCAAGAAAATTTTAATTAATTTTGTGCATACAAATCCGTGTTTGTGCCTTAAAATTTAATGAAGAAAGCTGACATAATGTGGTTGTAATAGCTTATTCAAACAGTAAGAGGGGATCACTTTAGCAGTTTCTTGTTTTGATGGTTATCGACCCCATTCAAAAAAAAGATATTTTTCCATAATATGGACGGTTTTGGTTGGTACAAGTCAGATAACTTAGTTTGTTCAGCTTGCAATTAATCGTTTTTACAAGAATATATTACAATTAGCTCCTAGCTATATTTTACCACCTGTAAATCAGCTAAAATGTTACTTTAGGTAATATAAGCAACCGATGATATTGGTTAATATATTTTAACTTTTAATAGGATGAAGCGATGATCACCAATGTAGATTTTTGTTACCAAAGTCTGGCTCAAGTATAATGAAAATAACTGTAACTTGTAGAAAATTTTAGCATTCTGTAATGGATAGGATCTCAACCGATACTTGACGTATTGGAAAGTTTCCTTATCCTATGTGTTTTCCTGTAACAATGAAAACTCCTAAACTTTGGTCAATAATACACTTGCCCCCTGGTGTACATATAGGTAACATAACGAAGATGTGAACGGTTTTTTTTCGGGTGTATCTTCATGTTGGCCTTTTGTTACTCTATTTTCTTAAAATCGTAAAACCGCAAACTTTATATAAATTTCAGGATATTGCAAAATAAGGTTAATAAATTCAGGTATTTATGAGGACTTATTAAAAATAGACAGAGATAACGCAAGTATTTATCTTCAACAATCCATAGGTTAGCACTTGAATGGGTGACCGTTTATAAATTTATGGGATGTCTACTATGCTGTAAAGGAGAACAAACTATTCTAAGTAAAAACTCATTTTTCAGCTTTCCTAGATACTAATTTTTATAATTAAAGCACTTTTAAGGCACACAAAAAATTATAAGTAAATCCCTAAAACGAAAATGCCCTTTTTTTCAAAAAATTAGCTGTATGTTGCAACGTAAATTTAAACTGTTCGAAGCAGCATATTGCAATAGCAACGTCACTATCAAACCTTACCTCAGCCTTTAACACGACTTAATTGTTGAGATTAGAAAGAGCAACTTAGTGCGGGCAGTTGTATTAGGACTGAAGACACAACTCAATTTCAAACTATTAATTACAGGATACCTCACGCTTATTAACGCTGCGAAGTTAATTTAAACTGTTCGCCGCAACATTTTGCCAACAGCACCGTCCCTAACTTACCTTGCCTCCCAACTCTTAATACTGCACAATGGGTTTAGTAGAGAGCAATTTGGCACGGAAAGTTGTGTTAGGACTGCATAAACAACTCAACTTCTAAATACTAATGAAAGAACACCATGCGTTTTTGCAGCAAAAACTGCAAAGTTGGTGAATCTGAAAATGTGAAAAGAAGCGGCAAGTAAAACTGAAGCATATGTAAATAATAATTAGTAAATCTGCAGTTATGATTCAAATTATACTCAGAGGAATTGAGGTTAGATGCAGCTAGCAAACTCAAGCAATCAGAACTAATCTTTAAGTTGTCATAATTTTCGCCATCCAAATGGATATAAAAATGATATCCTCTAGCATAAGATACCTGAATTTTGGTAACTAACGAAATTTCAAGTAGTTTATCCGAAAATCAGTTCTAATAACTATTGAGATCACATTAAAATGTGGTAATTATGCTATCAAATGTCGCCCTGTAATTGACAAAAGTTTCAAAAAATTTTCATTCCATAGTTGATAATCCAAAAGTTTTTGGGATTGTTTATTAAAAAATATTTATTAAATAAATGGCTGAGAGGAAGGAATTCTTATATAGTAAAATTTCAGGCCAAATTACAGGTAAAACAATTTCATCCGGAAATGTTTAAATTTGTTTGGATGAAAACAGAATTTAATTGTTAAGCGATCACTTTTTATTAAACCAATAATTACAGCAAATTGAAAATTTAACGACTTGAGGTTCTTAGTTTTCCAAGTGTTTATTTTTCCAATAAATTCAAGTTAAGTAAAAGTGATGGAAAAGCATTCTAAATTTTTCGATTTTATTCTTTTAGCCATTAAGTTGTGTTGTTTTAATTAAGGATTTCGGTAGATTTAGATTTAACTAATAGATGGACGTTAAATGGATTGAACTTCTATTTTCTGAATGTTGGTGCTGTGTAAAGCCATGTAATTTAAGAGAACCACCAATAATGAGATTAAACTTGCAGGAAGTCACGGCCAATGTGAAGGAGTCACTAAGGGGTCGTACAAAAAGAAGGAAAATCTTGCATGCTCAAGTAAATCGTACAAAAACTTTATTCATACATTGAGCACGCGAACAATTTCAGCATTATTTGTAAGCCAACTCATTTTCGACCGTAACACCTTCATTCGTGTCGAGCATTTTCATTACAAGTCAAGATAACACAATAATTTTATTTGTAGTCAAATTAGGTAGATGAATTTTTGCCAACAAATTTAAGCAAGTTTCCATCAACCTTTTGCTTTGGAATTAATTTAATCAAGAAATAAATCACAATTTCGTCATAATCCGTTTCACGGCGTAGATACAAGTTTAAAATTTAATTGTTTTGTTAAATTTAATTGATAAATTCGGGAACGTTTTACAAAGAAGGGTGTGTTATCTGAAGAGATTCATAGTTTGTTCTACTGCGAAATAACGGAAGATAGTATCCGGAATAATTCCGGATGGTGGCCTCCGTCCGGATTAATCAAGAGACCACAAATCTAACTAAGCCACCCACATAAAGTAATTCACTAGAGAAATGAGATTTGCTGGAAACATTGTCCACACAAACGCATTCAATAGATTCAAGAACTCAATACTAAATTTGCAAAGCGTGCATTTTTATTAAAAGCCACTTCATTTGCTTTATACAGGATTCAATTCCAAGGTTTAATAGAATTTCACTCAAACGATCTTAATTGGTTAACTTTATCGAAAAAGGAAATTTTAAGTTATTGCGGCGAAATATTTTAAAATTTGGACGGTTATGATAACTGGGATCGTCTCCTTAGTTATTTATGTCTTGTAAATTATTACTGATAGTTTAACGAGGGTACCTCGAAACCGTAAGGGACCAACAAAAGTGATATAAAATGATAAACGGTTATTCGAGTTGACTCGTATATCATAAAGGTCGCTGTTTCTGACAAGTGCAATAAATGCAATTGAATATTAATTTTCATGTTTATTTGATAATATTTAACCTACTACTTATTAAAGTTATAAAATTCAAACTGTAATTTATGTTCGAGAACTTCACCCAAAAGCGTTCGTTCCTTTCGTATACTTGAACGTTAAAAAAATTCAATATAAGTACAATATTACAGAAATTTAGTAAATTTCAAGTTTCGTCCTCCTAAATTTATATTGCTACTTGTATGGTATAATTTGGCAGTTGAAAATTGAAATTAAGCATTATTGGGCTTAAAATTTTCATTAGGTAGTAATTTTGAATATATTGCGCAAAAATATATGAAAATTTGGAGGAAAATCCGATTTTAATTTGTTGGGAATGGCGAAATTCATTACAATATAATGTAATTTTGTTCAAATTAAATTAATTAACGCACTTGTGCCTAAAATACATTTAATTACAAAACAGCATTTAAATTTATTAAAACTATTGAATAACATCAATTAATTAAAAATAATTTAAATTGAAATTTGATAATTTAGTGTTTGTTATTGGTGTGATTAAACAATTGAAATTTCTAATAGAGAAAATCAATTTTGAAATTACTATCTTTATTTATTTCAAAAAATCAAGTGGTAATGTCATCATAAATAAATAATTTTAATTTATTAAGTGGAAATATAAGTATAGCAATCAAGGCATCATTGAAATGGTAATCTGGGGAGATAATTGAAAAATTAATACATACATTGTGGAATTATTTATCCAAAATTTACCAAACTGAATTTTATTTAATTCTATTTTGGGTATAAAAAAAAGAATAAAAAATATATAGAATGTATTATTAAAAATAAGCAACTGTAGTCGAAACGACTCGGTCTTCAGCCTCATCCTATCGAACATTCACGCTTATAAATATTCAAAATGGTCTGACTTTTTTAACTGATAACGATTAAATCCGAATTAACTTTTATTTACGATAAAAATAATTTTTAATTCAGTAGTTTAAATTTTGAAAATAATTAAATTTTATGAATTTAAAACAAAAATTAGCCAATTTTCACTAGTTTCTTTAATAATACACCCAAGCAATCTTTTGAAAATTTGAAATTCAAAATTAGAATTTGTTTTAAGATTCAATTGTGCTCAATAAAATTAAAATTGTAGATTATTTCTGAAAGCAATAATAAACTCTGCTGACCCAAAAAAAGAAAATTACGAAAGCTGGAGCTGACTTTTAAATCATTTATTTATTTTAATAGCACAACATTCTTTACAGAATTGAACTGTCCTTTATTGGACTTCCAAGATCATTTTTGGGGAATCAGTCCTTTTACAAAATTGTCTCACTATGTATAAATTAGGTATGGTTATAGGGTACGATGGGTTTTTGCTTCATTTTTGACTGCTCTCCATTTTCTTTTGTCATCTACCTGTTGTTTCCGGTCACCGATGTCCATACTTCTCAGATCATCCATTACGCATTCCCACCATTATTTTTTTGTTCTTCCTATATGTCTGTTTTCTATCGGGTTCCATCAATACCTTTGTCACTTTTTGGCTACTACTTCTTATCTCATGACCTAGTCATTTTATTCTTTGAGTCTTTATGAATTTTGCAATGCCTTTTCCTCCCATTGCTTCACGCAGCTCAAAATTCATTCTTGGTCGCATTTCTCCTTCTTCCATTTTGTTTCCTAAAATCGTTCTCGAAAACTGTAATTTCTTCTTCCTCTCTAACTGTCATACAAACAACCTCTACAGCGTAATCATTACAAATAACAATTATGTTAGGTTCGGTTAGATGAACCTCCACAAAAAAATTTTAATAAAAAGCTTTAAAAAAGGGGGCACCTCCCCCGAAGCAAAAAACCGCTGATCAGCTTCTACCATTGTTGTATTTGTATTGTACTTAAAGGTCGATTGGCTGCAAGAGCCCTTCAAAACTGCGAGTAGTTCTATTGAGAAATGCGATCTTCTGTTATTAACCCTTTTAATTAAGTTTTGTAAACTTCAGTTGTGTTAGCAAAATATAGAATTCTCCGAAAAAATTTTTTTCACCTCATTTGTAGAGAATGTGCTCGGCCTGTTCAATCTCCAATTTACAGAGTCTGCATCTGTCATTGCCTTCCAGTTCCAGTCATTTGAAGTGATATCTCACTGGGTAATATCTAGTGAGCAACTATATCACAGGATTTTCTTGCTTTCTGCTTCCCACTTATAAAGCCTAACTGGCCAATGCTTCTTTAATGTACAACTTAAGAGAATCAAAAAATTTTGCTTTTCTACAAAGATCTTAATCTTTTCTTCTTCTAGATTATTTCTAAAATCAATAATAAGCTCTAGTAACTCAGAAAAAGTCAATTACGGAAACTGAAACTGATTACTAAATCATTGAAAATAAAAATTACGCTAGGTTAGGTTAGAGGCTGTCTATTAATCACGTGAGGCTCAAAAGGGGGGAAAAAGGTCCAAAAAAATCACAAAATATCACAGGGGGGAGAGGGGGGTCTAGTAATATATTACGTGTATTTATTTTTTTGGAAAACGCGCGATACTGAACCGAAAAGCGGCGTTACGTGTATTTATTTTTTCAAAAAATACACGTGATATGGGGAGGGGAGTTAGTCTTAAACCTCACCATGTATCACCAAGGAGGTGGGAGGGGGTTAAAAAATGCCAAAAAAAACATTGCGTGATTAATGGACAGCCCTTTAGATGAACTTTAATTTGGTAAAGACATTTATTGGATTTGATTTGGCGCCTATGTATTAAAGGATTTTTCTCACTTAGTAAAGCCTAACTGGCCAATGATTCTTTAATGCACAACTCGAGAGAATCAGAAAATCTTAATAGTGCAAAGTAAATCATCTTCAAATGGACCGAGAGAAGAGAATTTCAACTGACTTGTCTTTCCAAAACTTAGTAAATGTGATGATAAAAAGTACGGAAAAAAAAGTTTTAAACAAGAAAAAAAAACGAAATAACAAGCACTTGAAACGTCACTTTCGTTAGTTTCAGTTTCATATTTAACCCTTTTGTTTTCAGTGGTTCGACTGTAAACCATCTATTTAATAATTTAATCTAGTTACTCTATTATGATGTAATAACGTTAGTAAAATTCATTTCTTGTTGTTAAAAATAATTGTACACCATACATATACCTATTTTACATTGTTGATTTGGGGCTCTGCTATTGTTATTATGTTTGACGAGTTTTTCTTCTAGTATTACCACTCCATCTATCATTTTGGTGTTAAATAAATGTCTTTTTACTTTTCTGCGTAGTATGTATAATTTTTTGGGTCTTCATATCGTCATGAGGACGCTCTACTCATCGTCTTTGTTAAATAAACAACGTACAAATAGTTTGGTGTAGTGGTTAGAAAGTGGAGCTATAGATCTAAAAGTCGTAGGTTTGAATCCCGATTGCTTCCAAATTATATGTGCGGTAAAAGAGATATTTCCAAACATAAATTCTAAGCTTTTTTTAAAAAAAAGGTTAACCTTTTCATCACATACTGGGGTCTTAAAAGCACTAAAAGATTTTTATTGCTTTCAACCAATTAAATGTTACGTGGGAAATTAGTTAGATTGATATCGAAGAATCCTAAATTTGTTGCTAAAATATGGAAAGTTTGGTTATGACAAACTTTATTACTGCATTAAATTGAAGCTTTCGTAAATTTGATGACAGATTACTGTTTTATGAGATTTGGAAATCTCTACTTTAATTCGATAAATTTGCAATCTTATCAAAGTTTCCTATGAATTTCTGCCTCTAAAATGTAGTTTTTTTGAGGAGGTGTGACCACCTGTTTGGTCGTTTTACCTGTAAATAGGTCAAGCCTGCCTTAACTAAGGTTATTCATTTACAAAAGTCCTAAATTTTTGTTTTCTTGTAGGTTCTTCTTTTTGGCTGCGGTGGTTTACCATTGCTTTATGAGGAACGATAGTTGGAATAAGTTGCTTAATTATCATTGATTGACTGCCAGATAAATGCCAACTCTTACTTAGTCTGAGCTAGAACCCAGTACCCTGACATTAATGTCAAACGCATTAATCTCTTATTGAATTAAACAATTTAAGTTAAACGAAGACGTCAATATCAATTCGTTAATTTTGACATTCTAAATGTCAGTTTTCCACTTAGAGTCATTCAGTAATTCATACAAGAAATTGTAAAAACGTTGCTTTGCGTGTCGTCTACTTTTCTTTACTTTGGTGACTTCCTTCCTAGATGATGCCCAACGCAGAAAAAATACAACTCAAAATTTTTTGAATTAATTTCTGAAAATATCGCATATCACGAAGTTATTCGTAAATATAAAAAAAGTTTTGTAAAAATATAAGAACATGTAATCGTGGTCAACGAGAACATTCATCAATTATTTCAAAATTGAAATAATCGAAATAATAAAAATTAAACCGTGAAATGTCCACAAGCAAATATCTACCTAATTTGATTGTTGAAGAACTAAACCAGAAATTTCAGTTGGTGTGGATTTACCTCGACAAAATGTTAATAACAAAATTAAATTTCCTGAGACAACCTGGACAATTCATTATATCAAATTAAGTTTGATTAGCACTCGTACTTGGTGAAAATGGGTTACATATATTTGCCTGAAATCTAAAATAATTACTATGAATATCTTTGTCAGTAAATAATAAATTGTACCTTAGATTTATGTTATTACGTAACTTCAAAACTTCAAAGGTAAAAAGTCTACAAAGTTGAAAGAAATCTCATTCGATTTTTTGTATTTTTTCCACGAGTGAACACAATTTAAATAACCGATTAAAGTAAAAATTCAGGACTTTTGTTTTTTTTATGGACGACCTGTATGTGATCGCAGGATAATTTAATATTTCTGATTATAACAAGTTGTAAATTATTTGCAAAATAAAACATTGCGTTAACTATTTAGCGATATTAATATTCATAACCTGAAAGTTCTAAAGTGAAGTCTTAAAATAATAAGTAGAGAAAATAGGAGAAGAAACAAAACTCGAACTTTATACAGCAACGATCAACGTAATTACTTTGTGCTTATTGTTACTTTATGGGCAAAAATTGTAATAAATTTAATTAAAATTTAATAGGGTGAAGGTAAATTACCAAGAAAATTATAGTAACAATTTTTACCGATCAACAATGGAATCAGAAAATCATCCCTTGACATTTAAGCTCACCAAAATGTTTTTCAACCAAAAATTTAATCTCTTCGTCTTACTGTATTGTGACGAAGATGAAATTATAACAATAAGAGATTTAATAAACTTCCCGCTTATTGCGTTTTCAATTGATACAAAAGAAAAACGAATAAATTTTCTACCTTTCCTTGAGATTGTTTTGCTATATAATTGCGTAGGTATATTATGATGGGCCGGTGCACGTATTCAGAGCTAATTGGCAATGCTATTTGTTTGGATTAATTTAATAAGTTAAATTTGAAAAGTCGGTTTTATTTTGTGCCTGGGAAATTGGGTAAATGGGAAAAAAGTAGTCGTGCAGTTAATAACACGGTTAGGAAAATAAAACAAAAACTAATTCCTTAAGACGTAAAGTCTTACTTAATTAGCTCTTAAATTTAACCGTTTCATTTTGAAGACTTGCAATAAAAACGATAACGTAAAGAGATAATTAAGGTATAAGAATCTGCACATTAATCTCGAGTTAAAAAGTTAACAATACATTAAAGTAGTTGACTACTAGAAAATAAATGTTTCCTCAATTCTTGATAATAATGAGAGATCGTTAAGCTGTTAATAATGGAGAATATGGATCAAACTAGTACATGTTAGGTTATTTACTATCCTTGTCCTCAATTCTAAAGCTTCTGTCCCTAGTGGGACCTTTTGTCTTCTGATGACACAATGCCCAGGGCAGCTAGTAATCATGTCTTATTAAAAGGGTGCGGCGCTGACAACTCTCTATACAAAAGCAAGCTCAACAAATGTCAAATGTATCTGAGCTCTCAAACCAGATAACAGCAACGTATATTTTGTTCAATTAATTTCCTGACAAAAGTTTTTTTTGCAAAACTTTCAATCCAACACATAAAATAAACTCACGTTCAACTCGATCTCTATCATAAATGTAATTAAATAAACTGGGGGGTTAATTCAAGCCATTAACTTACTCATTAAACAATGAAACTGCTATTTACATTTCCGTGTATATTCAATTTGATAATTTAAGTAAATAATAGCAAGTTAAAATAAACAAAAAAAATTGTTATTGCTACCAAAATGGGGCATCAATCTTGAAAATTTTAATTATTGTATTAACAACTCAAATTAATAATTAACCCTTGGTTACACTGAACGTGTTTAAAATTTTAATAAACATAAAAGCCATAAATCAGAGAGCGGACATTTAGCGCCACGATACGTTACGACGCCGAACTGCAAGCGTCGTTTAGTCCTTCAATCCGTTGTCGTTAGAGGGCGCCGCGAGAACGCTTTTCATATAAAATCGATAGCGTGGGTCACGCCTATTTTAATCTCAAATAAAAACTATTTCAATCAAATTAAAATAACGTAGTAGCAGCGGAGGGTCTAAAGCGTCCCTAGCGTGCTTTTTCAAAACACAAAAATCGATTCGTTTTTCCGGATCGCATACAAAAATAATTTTAGAACCAACAGTTCGTGACACAATGTAAACATTACGTTTTACTACGTGCCATATGTTTAAAGCGAGTCAATGACACAACTTAGTGAGCTTTTTGTAAAAACTTTTTAGTGTAGGTTATAACGTTATGTTGCATAAGAAAATAAAAATCTCGGTATTTTTACGTTTAACTCATAATTTTTGCTAAAGCCTTTTCGTGTTTTTCACTTTTATTTCAGGACAAATTACTACATTCGTGGTGAAGCTTTTTCTGAAAAGCGATTTCGGTATAATAACGAATGTATATTCTGAAAAGTCATAAAAAAGCCTTGGTAATTTTACCAATATTATCACTGGTACAATTGGTTTTATGGAGGAGTTTACGAATGAGACGCTTTTACATAGGTCCTGCAGGAGCCATCAAAGCTCGGAACATGCCGTTAACTTGGCGTACCGATGTTAACCAATAAGCGTGGTTTTAAGCACACATTTTAAAGTTAAATTTAATGAAGTCATAATTAAAAATATAGCTTCGTTTTTGTTTTATGTCAATGCACCCCCCCAATTATTTCCGTCGAATATGCGTTTGCTCAAATTAATTGAAGGTAATTGACACGAAATTTTCGCTGGAAAAACAAACAATATCGTTTTTGGAACTAATCGATCAACGTTATTTATTGCACCACCTGGTTAGAGGGTTAGACGGAGCAACGACCCTCCCCTGTCCATTTTATCAATTTATAACAACAATTCTTCGAGTGAATAGATCTAAAGAAACGGAAGTAGAAGGTGCGAGGAAGTACCACTTGTTATCAATATGGCGACCCATATATCATTGCACCACCACCGTCATGCTTCACCCGAGCCAACACGCAACAGAGCAAATAATAATAAACTTTCAGATAAATATAGAAAATAAAACGTCTTTAACACGCCAATAAGAATTAATAATAAATAAGATCCCTTAATAATTAAAACCACGTCTTGTCGAGTGCAAAAATGAAACCATAAAAATTTTAATTCGAGTTGCACTGCACGATATGTTTGTGCATTTGATAAGACCATAAAATTTATTCTCAATATTTTATTGACACTTAGAGCTTCATCATAACCTATAACTCCATAAGAGCAATAAACATTTGTTCAAAAGATTGGGTCACAGATATGATTTAATAAAGTAATGTTTTAGGGTGTGTTCTAAAATTAATTTATCGATCAACCCTACGAAATAACTCTATTAAATAAGTAATGACAACTCAATCATAAAGAATCGCAATTTTATAACTCTCAATCTTTGTTTTGTAGTCTATATCAATTACAGAGTTTTTTTCCACCCCTTCCTAAATTCAATTTTTGATTAACAAATTATGATAAAACACTTCAAAATCGGTAGCAGTATAGCAACTTTTGTTATGACTCAAGACTTTTTCATATTGTTTATGCAATCTCCTCAGGGAAAATTCAATCGATAGTTGTATTATTGTTTGACTTACGAGGTAAGAAACGGCGAAACAAACATATTCAATTATATTTTTCAGACGGGGTATAAAAATTAATTAAAACTAAACAGTAACATTTCTCCTTCATTCATTACCTTCACATTTCAATTATCCGCTCTGGGTCGTCGTGCTATTAGACTGGAGACTTCCTGAGTGGTTAACTTTGTTTCCAATTTTGAGATCCAAAGTTTTATTTGAAATTTACTGCTTTTCCTGCTTTATCACATAAAACAGAGCAACAGTGAGGTGTTTTAACATGAAACTAATAACATATTGAAATTATCCTCATTCAAAATCCACAATTCAACTGTTGAACAAAACTAGATATTCTTGATTTTTAGAGTTTTCATGCATTGCTGAGTAGCTATGCAATGTTTTTGAAATCTTTTTGTCTGTTTATTTAGATCCAAGTAGAAAAAATTTTCTTTTAAGAAGATCGAACTACATGGCCTATTTTTAGAAATAAATGTTTCAAAATTTTACGGTATTTTACTTAATAAGATTTGCTATTGTCTGGCCATATCATTTGGAGATGGTCAAAGCCATTCATTTGAGGTTCTTGCATTGCAACAGGTAGACTGGGTTATGCTTGGTTCCAATACATTTTTTAAGTGCCGATTTGGTGATTGTGACGTTGTCATTGTGTCAAATTTGTATGTGACCAGTGGTCCAACTATCTTGATATCTTTAACTCATGTGTAGCATTTGTTGCGTAAAGATAGAAAATATCTAGGGTAATATTTTTGGTTTTGGTAAGCCACTATAACGACCATTTTCGTTTTTCTACAAAGCCACATTTGTGCGGTTGTTTTGACATATCAGAAAAACTTAACTTAGAAGCTAAGTATTAGTTTGGGAAATTTTCTATCATCTAAATGGTCCAGTTTTGTTTGGCGTCACCTACCATCATCTCTCACTGGTCTGGTAGTGTTCTGCATCTGACGAGGGTTCCAATTTTTAATCCGCGAAGCCACGCGTCCTAGTTCGATTGGAAGAAATTAACTAGCATTTTTTATGCTTTTTGAATTCACTTTACAGTAACCCTTAGAGGTTACTTGCAATAAAATAATATAATGCAATAAAATAATATAATGAGCTCCCTCTCCTCTTCCGCATCATTTTAAATAAATTTCTGATTGGTACAATCATTAAGTTTACCAAATTAAACTTAATTCTGCTACATAAAAAATAAACACAATATTTTGTCACAATTTTCTTCTGTGCGTGGCAATGACCTATAGATTAGATCATACTCCGCGTAGTACCCCCGGTTCTACTATAAAAACATGCACCCTTTAAGCATTTGCAGAATTACCGGGTTTACGTTTGCTAAGCACACATAAAATATTAATTAATTTCAGTACTCGCGTTATAGGAAATATAGGTTTTATATTCAAATACCATGTTTTTATGGCTGACTCAGCCCTCCCTCAGTGTTAATCAGTATCTCTTTATTAATGACTAGTAACGCAACTATTAAACAACTGTTGTTTAAATTTAGAAAGCATCAATTGTACATCAGATTAACTAGTTCTTTAAGTCTCACTCTTCTGGTAAATTAAAAGAAGCTGTTCAAAGTTCAGCTATATCCTTTCAGAATGCAAACCTCTGTTTAGCTATCTAGATAAGCGGTTGTAAGGCTAAAAATATTGGATAATCTGAATTGCAATTGACGCTTTCTGAATTAAAGCTGGAAATGGCGTAGACAGTTTGAGATGGCTTGAGGAGTAATAGAACTAAGGTGAAGCTGAAAACCGGGAGAGGTACTACAATGGGCCCTAAATACATGTGAATTATCTTACCCTCTACAATAAATCCAAAATCCAGGTGTAGACAGTTTAAATGGCTTACAGGTGATCGAGTGCTAAACCCAGAGTACTGGCGGTGTTTAGAATTTTTCATTTCACGATAGTTTATACAACCCTTTTGGACCACTTGGCACTTTCCTGAGCATAAATTTTTAGAATACCCGTCTCCCCCAAACCACCTGAACACTGTTCAAATTCTTTGATACTCAGTTTTGCCTCCCTAAAACTTTCTAGCGCTCACAGAAGGTAATATTGATCACTATGAGAACCACTGGTCCATACAGTACTTTAAAAGTAATTTACTGATTCTCATCATTGTGCTTTCCATAATTTTTGATATTATACGATCTTCTCCAGGGGTAAACCCATTTTTCACCCGTTTTTATGACGTACAAATTTCTTCAATTGCAACTTCAGGGATTTCTGAATTCAAAATTACATCCATTAGTCCATGTTCTAATAGTAACATTTATCCAATTAGACAAATTCTAAGGACTCTTCTATTTGACAGAGTTAGAGTACGTTCTGTGAAAAGCAGAATTTCTTCTGTTCTAGATTTTACTCTCTATATGGAAAATTTTGCATAGAATTACAAATTACTAAGCTAAAAAATTTCACAAAGTCTGCGATTCAGTTCTACAACTAAACCAGAGATCACAACAAAAAATATAATTTTTTTTTTAATTTCTAATCCGAGTAACTCCCACAATATCAAAATAGCACTCAAAGCTTTAATTGATTTTAAAAGTCAATTTATAGTACACTGGAAAACGGGGTTTAAATTATTAATTTTTAAATTTTTTATGTTTAATTTTGATGTGTAATTGATTATAATAAATCAGTGGTGTGGTGTAAATAATATATATGTAAGCGAACACGTCGGTTGTAATAGAAGGCAACAGCAAACTGGTCAAATCACTATAAATTATGGATTATCCTATAAAAATTTACCATTGTGACCTTGCCGAATAATTAAGGCTTAAAATTTAAACGTTTTCATGAAGTTGAAATTTGATTTTGACCTGTAATAATTTTAAATATACTAAATATACTAACTCATCAACTACAACAATGAAAATCTTGCAAGAATTTCCTGCTGAATTCTTTTGTTTATGGAATTGTCACAAATCTCCATTAAAAAGTGAGTTTTACCAACTCCTCAAATTTCATTAAATTTTCTGAATGCTCCATATTACAACGCCTGGATAAATTTAGTTTGAATTTATAATTTTAAATTATTATTATTTTTGGTTTTGAATAGAGAGGGGGGGGAGAGGAAGTACATTTTGATGTATGCTTGTACTGGTAATATCGATAATCTTTCTATTGTAACCTAATTTCCGTTAGGACAAATTTTGCGTTATTGAAATATATTAATTATAAATTGCAAGCTTTAGAATTTTCGACAGTAATATGACGACTTGGTTTGATGGTCTCGATTATGTCAACAAAGCAAATTTCAACTTAACGGAAGTAAAAAACCCCAATTTTCTTGTAATGATCAATTACACAGCATTGCTTAAAAATTTGCTCTGTTCCGCAGAGCACGTAATTGCTCGCATATATCCCTAAAAATGTAATGCAATAAATCCATAACCGCCGCAAAAACTAAACCTTATAAAATTTCAAATATCCACAATTTTATGAATTTATGTAAAATGTCGTTCGTAAGTTTTCAAACAAAAATATTAAAAATAAAGAAGTAGAAAGCTAAAAGGCGCAGTTCTGGCGTATTTGGGTCTCCACATAGAAATTAATTATATAGTTTAACCAAAACAGCCATTTAGGCGCTGACATCGTTTCAAACTAAAATTTCCTGAATGTTTCATTAAAATAATGCAGTTTTCAACTTGAAGTAAATAGCTGAATGACTAAATACAGTAAATACTGAAGATGTCAACCCCATATCAAATGCCTCATATAAAATTTAAGCTTCCAAAGAACTCTACTTAAACATTCTACAGTTAAATCCGCATTTCTAGTTTCAATGTGAACAAATATTTAGTTTATTACAGCAAATATGTTGTGTATATTTTGATTTTTGTACGCAAATATTTACCATAACCAGGCTCTTGTATTTGAATAACGATAAATTAGTATTTTGGTTAGTACTAGGTACTACTAAAAAAAATAATGTTATAATAACAATTATTACGAGATAACATTTTAAGTGGTACATTTGTAAATTTAGAGCAGTGAAATGTGTAGTTATGTTCACTTGGGAATTAATTTATCTTCACTAAATTTGAGTAAAGAGGAAACATCAGTTATTTGGAGGTAATAATTATCATTTGCACGCTCAAATTTTAACACCTGCTCCTTGATTATATCGAAACACATCAAATAGATTGTTAAATCCTCATAATTCAATTAAAGCTAAATTATTTGTATCGCAACTTTTAGTGGTAATTCGAAGACGACTTGGAATTGGGTGTCAAATGGAGTAAATGGTTTAGGTTTTAAACAATTTGAAAAATGTCAAGTTGTCTGTCTATCAAATTGTGTATTGTTTTCAAAAAATGTATTTTCTAAATCCTATAATACAAAACACATCAAAAAGTAATTCAATCTCCAAGTCCATAATCCTTAATAACCCTAATACTAAAATAAAAGCACGTACTCTCGAGCTACACTCGCGTAATCCTCCATTACCCTTTCTATTACCATCAGAAAGGTTTCAGAAACAAAAGGATGATAATCTGGCCGCCGATAACAGTAATCAGTAGCAGGAATGGCAGGAAGCGGATCCTGTGAGAGTCGTCCTGGCATCGTACGCTGATTATAATGGTCGAGTATTTATCAAGTGTAATGTGTAATCATCCTTGTGGTTAGCTGATTAGGTTATTCCGGTGCCTTGAATCATGGCCTTAGTAATTTATTATACCAATCTAATCTAATTTAATGTTGCGGTCTGCGATGTACGCTATTTTAATGACTTTTCAGTTTCTACTTCAATTAATAGGCGTTTATCACCAACTAAAAAACCTGAACTTCACTAATATAACCAACCGCAACTTAAAGCCTTGCTTTTTATACCACGAAAGAACGCTTTTAGTTTTACGTCTGCACTTTTGTAAATATTTGCTTAAAATTTAATTAACAGCGCTTATATATACAAGAAATTGCAATAAAACTGTCCTCAAATTACCAGCGGTTGTATTAGTAACTGAAAATGCTTTTAAATTAATTTGCTTGGATCTCTTTCCATGCACCGCACCGCAATGATACCGTAATTTTTCGGTCGAATTGGTTCTTATTTAAAATAAATAATCGAGTAACGTCAGGTCTGAATTCTCCTTGTTTTTTTATTTCTCAATAAAACGGTGTCCCGTGCGGCCCATATATACGACATTACGGAACGCGCAACTTAGCTGATTTACTTTTGATACCAAATACAATTTGGTTTTATAAAAACGCGTCTGCTTTTATAATTACACTTTTTGAGCAAAAGCAGATCAGGGTCGAACGTTTTTTGTTAAATGGCTTTTCCAATAAATATAAAAAAAAATCAAGAAAGGAAAAAGAAGCGAAATCCGATAACGATGTAATAATACCGAAATAATAAGATATTTAAGAATGTAAAAACATTACAATATCAAAGAACGGAAATATTGCAGAGCTCCGGAAATCGATCAGGCGAGGAAGCTCCATTAAAGCTTGTTATTTTACATTATAATGCACATCTTTAAACATTTACCGAATCTATCGTAATTTATAAACAACATAAAACGATTTAAAAAATTTAACAACTGTAAATATTTGAGGTCGAAATTTTCAGATCAATTGAAATTGGAAAGTTTTTCCATTAATCTTTAAGGAAGAGAAGAGAGAACTATGGATTGGATTTAATTATCGTAAATGGATGAATTGGGACTAAGCAGGACGATGTTGTATCGATTGGTCGTATCCCAGCGGATCACCTGACAAGCAATTACGCAATCTCTGCTCCGGTATAATTGATAATCGAGCACTTAACGTTCCATATCGTAGAACGCAGAGGATAAGTGGTTTTTAGTGAACAAAAATAAAAAATGAACTTAATTATAATAAATCCAACAAAGAAATTGTAACTCGAGAATCATTACCATTATGTTGAGAAATAATTGCGCATCACATGAAACAGCTAGCATGGGAAAGGTTAGATCCTCTTCTGCGTGAATTCATTGGGTAGTTGTAGGTGTCAGAGACGGATGACTATGAACCCCGTCTGACTTGGCTGGAGAGAAACTAAAGTACGCATCTTACCCGTACGAATCTTGGATCAAATAGGAAATGAGGGTCAGTGATGAATTGGTACAACATCTAAAACTAAGGTCGCAAAATTGCTGCGTCGTCACTACTAAACCGGATTTTTGCATGATAGATTTAAGGGTTCCTACCTACATAAAATTTTACTTAACCTTTTGTGAATAAAAAAGACGCTAATTGGGTACCGAAATTTTAGTAAATATAAATTAAGGATCAAGATATTAATTTTGACACTTTTTTGACATTTCAGTCAAATAACTTTGAAATGTTAAAATTTTAAGATAACGATGATAGAAGTAAAATTTCCAGATGCAACCCCGAAAGAAAAACTTTATGCAATGGCGGCATTATTAACCTTGTTTGTTTTGCAAGTGTACGGGCGTAGACAACAGTAATATAATGTACAGGCAAAGTGTATTAACAAGGTTGAGGTTTAATGAAGAGAGAATGGAAGCAGTTGACAAACTAATTAGAAATACAAGTTTGTTTGGAAAATTTTGTTTACCATGAAAATTGAATTACCTTGTTATATTTTAAAATTACCCACGCTGTATGTATGTACTAAATAATGTATCTACTTATTCATAAAAATCCCTAGTAAAATAGCAATTTTCACGACATAAATAAATCGTAATTGTGATTTTACGATTCTCATTTAAAAGATCCCAAACATGCAGACAGACGATTATATTAAAGAAAGCGAACTAAAGCCCGAGATTTTCATTAGCTATAGACACTAGCATCACGTCGATAAAGACGAACTCATAAAGAAAAGCTAAAAAACTAAGAGAATAAAAGAAAAGCTAATGTGGTAAGATAGTAGAATAAATAAAATGTAGCAAATTGACTTTTTTTTAGACTTTACCCTCGCATAAAATTCAAATGGGGTCGAATAGTTGAGTGGTCCTTAACCATCAGCAGATGGCTGTGTGTCTCTCGTTTTACTCATCCAATCCAATATACATTCGAATTTTCACTGGCCCGGGAGGAATTTAAATTGTCAGTGGTCAGCAATCGGCGGAATATTCGTTCGACAGAATGTTCATTCGTCTCTTTGTTCATTTTGTCAGGTCAGCTGTAGTTAACCAAAACCGTTAGTAGTAGTAAGTACAAAAAGTTCGTGCTTGGATGTTGTAAATCATCAACATCACATAAAAACTATACGTTCTCAGATTTTAACTTTTTGATTTACAAAAGCGAAATTTACGCTTTCAATTTTTTCCCAAAAAGTGAATAACAAAGAAATAAATTTTTCTCAAGCAAGGTAATTTATTTTTATGACGTAGAATTCGAATTTTCTTAACTGTACTTGTGACGATCCAGAAAAAGTGAAAGATGTTCTGCTAAGGAAACAAGAACGGCCGTATTAGTTCCACGTGACTGCCGGAGTTACTCCGGAAATGTTACAGTCACAAGCAAAAAGTCAACCTAATGATGTTTGTTCTGTGCCAGTGATGTGGTCATTGCTCGACTAAATTCGCGGAACATTCAAAGATTGCATGCTGTTACTGCCAAGTCTAAGTTACTCGAGTTTTGGAAGCTTGACACGAAGTGCACTTGGAGAGCTAATCCAGATTCAAGATTCAAGGAGCAACATCAAAGTGTTTGTGTTCAGAGTCCGTATCAAAATTAACAGTGACGACGACAAAAACCCGGTAAAGGAACATGAACAGCCGTCTCGTCGCACGATTCCCTAGAGAAATTTCAGAAAATTTCAGATGCACCAGAACATAATGCAACGCTTCACGTGTTCAAAACGAAACGCATTAAACAAAACAAAAAAGCGCTCAAAATGACAATGCGCAGAGGAATTCATCCATGAAATTATGTAATGATAAACCGATACACGTGAAATAGGATGTTATAGAAATGTAAAATCTATCGACATCACAAGCGCAACTTCTACACTGCATTGCGGTTATTTTTATACTTTTCAGGAATAACATTTTACGAAAACCATAAACTTACGTATCGTATCGGTTATGCAGTTTGTGCTGATCTTTGAATTTTTATGCACAACTCGTAATCAAAACATAAACACATCACTTCCTTTTCATGTCTCTCATAATCAAAAGCAAACAACTCACCAGAAGCAAGCGAGAGAGATGACTTCAAGATGTTGCAAATTCTAAAAGATGCAAGTTTTATAGCACAACCCAGCCGAGGGTTCAACATTCTCTGGGTTATTATTTTTCAAATTACTCTTTTTGCTTAAACTTGCTGATGAGGTTTAATAAGATCGAAACAATTGCATTTAATTTAATAAAAGTTTCGATGATTTCAAAATCAGCTCCAGCAGCGTCACGTTGTTCATTCATATTTTACATTGTTTCAATTTTAATTTTCGTATTTGTACAATATTTCGATTTAATTTTGATTGCAATTTGAATGCATGTTAACTGACTACATTTAAGTTAACTTTTATTGCAAATTTATTCTTGCATACTAAGTATCATCGAAATAAAAACATCGAATTATTTTGGAATTCTTTGAAACAACTTCATTGGTGTAATTGGTGCAGATTTGAAAGGATTTTAATTCTTTCTAATTGTTTTCAAAAGTTTTGTTAGCACATTGTATATTCAGGAGTATTAGTTCCCAAGTTTTAATCGTTTCAATTAGTTATTCTATGTGCATGTCATGTCGTCACTTAATAATTCTAGTAGGTAATCTAAATGTGTATTGTTAAATCGTTACTTTTGTAATATTTTGTTTTCATTGTTACTAGTCCCGCGACTGAAAAAGAGGGTAACGCTTTTAACCTCTCACAAGATGTAACAAAGGATTGTTTTGTAAACATTTGATTTTAATTAAGATTTGGCCGCTATGTGTTTTAATTTCTAACAGTTGATCTTCAATTCCCCCCCCCCTCCAATTTGAATTGTAGAATAAAATTAATGTCAGACGTTAGAGGCATCGTTTATATACTTACATTCCCATCATCATCCTTAATTATCCTTATTATTTTCTGTCTTCTTCTTGATTTTATATACAATTTTGTCTACTTTCTCTTTCTTTTCTCATACTCTTGGAAGTTTCTTTCTTGCTTTGATTTAAACCATTTTTTCCTTATTTTGAGAAGTATCAGCATCACATCAGGACCAGAGTATCAAAATCGTAGCAAAAATATACAAAAGATTTTTCGAAAAAATATTGCAGGATCAGAAACAAACACGAAAGCATACTTTAAAATTTAAAAGTTAACGTCACCCAATACAAATTTTTTTTAATTAATTTTAATTCTGTTTATTGCTTTTACCGCACCCCGTTGAACGACTTGGGGTTTTCCTATATTAAATGAATGTTTAAGGTAATGAAGTCAACTAAAAATTTTGTTTTATCGGTCATATCTAACAGATGTCTTTTATATGCACGCTTTAGCTCGAGCTTAACGTTAGATCGATCTAAAAGCTCGGTTTTTAAATTATGCAGTTAGTTAGTTCAAAGATAAAACAGTGTTCTCAACACTGATTGGTCGAAAAACTGCCCTTAGTTTAAGCTAAAAGATCTAC
This sequence comes from Rhagonycha fulva, assembly GCA_905340355.1. Taxonomy (NCBI): domain Eukaryota; kingdom Metazoa; phylum Arthropoda; class Insecta; order Coleoptera; family Cantharidae; genus Rhagonycha; species Rhagonycha fulva. The sequence continues at coordinate 48,587,637 of HG996556.1, forward strand.
ATTCAATTTTAAAATCGTTCTAAGCTCTTAGCCCACATTGGGGTTGAATGGATTAACAATATCGATTTGAGTCAGCTCGAGCTAACGCGTGAATGTATACGGGACAACTGTGAGATAACTAAAAAATCAGTGCTTTAAACTAATTATTTTTCGTAAATTTAGATTGTTTTTGGAAAAGAAAATAAATAACAAATTAAATAATTGCAAAAAAAATTCGCAAACTTTCTGAGAAAAATAAATATAATAATCGTACACGTTCAAATTTGATTTCATTATATCACAAAAATTTATGAAGCTTAATTATTTTGAAAAGTAAATATTACTCAATAAAATTGTAATTATTATGGATGAATAAATTATGAATTATTAGTAACGGTTGGAGTATTTGTGAAGGGAAAATTGAATTTAGTTCAGGAAAAATTATTATTAGTAAATGAAATTATTATAAATTCGTCGGTATTGAATTCATATATTAATTTTAAATTTCATAAAAATAAAATGTATGTAGAGGGTGAAGCTGGGTCGGTCAACACCTTAAACTCCTACTATTGCCATTTTTCAGAATGGTAAGACAGGATTTGAAAATTTTCATATCTACTTTTACTGAATCATGTATTTTTTATGAGGACTAGACCTCCCAATTTTTAAATCCAAAAGATTTCACTTTATTCGCAGCTATGTAGACATAAAATATGAATAGTAAATTTATACCTTTGATGTTTATAATTATGTTAATTTGTAAAGAACTGTCACTTTATTTAATTGTATCAACTTTTAATTTTTTCTAAATTGATCACAAAATCGAAATCTGTAACAAAATTTCTGATTTTCTAAATTATAATTTATTGAATTGAATTTTCCATCAAGTTTTTGCCGACTTTCTGGTGAAAATTTAACGAAAAGAAATTATAAGATAACATTTTTTAAAAGCGTCGCAAATGTCTTTATTCTTTGTCATCGAAAATTAACATATCTACTATTCATAAATAAACAAGACCGTCCAAATTGTTTTAAATTTTGCTTAAATCAACGACGAAACAACAAAAAATGTTAAACCCACATTTCGGTGCATAAAGCATTTTTAAATGGTTTTCAATTTAGTTTATTCGAAAAATGTCAAATAAAGTTAAAATTTAAATAAATCCACTATATCGACATGAAACCTTACTAACCATCCCCATTGATTTCTGGATAAATTATTTAGATATTGTTTTAAATTCAAAAAATAATTTAGTGAATTTTTTTCTAAATTTGATGACTTAAATCCTCGGACTAATTCAATGTAAATGTTGAATGGAGAGTGCAGGGCCGGATGGAACGGTTTGAGCCTCTCGTTAATAATACTTGAATTTGGTCGAAATAAATTTACGTTAAAATGTGATGAATATGAGGAAACGTATCGGTTTTGTGAATAAAATATGAAATTATAATTTCGATGCGATCCAAAATTGGAAGAAAAGTTTGTGATTGAAACTGTGGCTGATATAAAATTTCCTCGAGCTACTTTATTTTGTGAAATTTAATTTAAATTGAAGTTTCCGCTATACCTTATCTAAACAAGTTGGAGTTCCTGAGTGATTTTGAAGTATCTACATAGTCATCTTCATTTCTGAGTCTCCTCGTTATTATTCACATCAAGGTTATGCACTCGTGACCACGGAAACTCGCTAGCACGTGAAGGGAACTTTGATGAAGTCATATTTAGGTTATACGCGTGATATTACTTATGATATGAGCAGGAAGTATTTCGAATTAACAACACTCCAGTGTACATTACGACAGGCTTTTTAAATGCGTTTTAAGAGCATAAAATGATAATTTGGTTTGTTAACGATCCCCATTACAAAATTTTCCAACTTTTTATTAGCCACTTCCAAAATGCTTAAATAATTATTTTGTAGCTCGACATAAACAAATATGATTTATTCGCCAGTTACATTGCCAGTGAGGGTCGTTTAAGAAGAACATTTATAATAAAGCGCACCAGATAAGTTGTTTAGTATTGCCAAAATAAGGCAAAACTACAAGTAAAACAAAATATACAAATTGGAACTTTTCCAGGCAAAATACCGACGTTGTCTTGCTGTTGAAACAGATAACTAAACTGCCATTGGAAAGCCATAGAATGACAAATGTGCCACGTTTATTCAGCCATTATACGACCAAACACAACTTCTGAATAAAGTCTGTATAAACCACATTTCAAATTTTATGTTTAGGGTTGAATAAACAAGTTAAATTTAAGTTAAATTGCAAAATAATAAAGAAGAGAAGTTTAAAACTTGGAAGCAGTGTAACGATAAAACATCAAATCCGGTCCTGCCTGCCAATTTTAATTCCGCGAATTAATTTAAATTTCGTGTAACGAAAAAAAAATTGGGTAGAAAATTTACCGAGTCAACTAAAGTGAAGTTCGTTTAATATACAATGGAGATAATAATCACCAAACTCGAACTACTTCGGAGAACAAACTTTACCCATTTGACAAAACTTTGTGTAACGTAATTATTATTGTATCTTAGCTATATTGGCAGAATTGAAAGTATCACTATCACTTAATACAATACAACTTTATCTAGTACGTGAAAGTGACAAATTTAGTAGGAAAAGAAAAACTGTAGCTAACTTTTCCTAATTGGGAGAGCCCGAGGACAACAAATTTGCTTAAATTGAAAACTTGAAATAAAAGTTAATGGAAAATCGATAAGAGAAGAAGAGAACTTTTGATCAGTTATCTCGTAAAAGGTCAAAGTACAAAATTCATCACGTTCTGATCGATTTTTTTATGCGAAGCAAGATTACAACAAAATTTTTTGTAATTCTTTCGACACAACATGTCCTATTCGCTGATCCCTTCGTTTTTTATATATAAGAATTTCGCTTTCTGAAGTTGATCTTAACTGACGATAGAGAAAGCTCTTTCTTCGCTTCTAGTTTTAAAAGCACTTCAAAACTGCTGAAAAATATTTTCCGTTTCGCATCTACTCACAAAACAAGTTCATCTAACATTGCACTTGACAGTTGTTAATATTAGTTTTTATTATTGGCTGTGGCTTTTATATTTCGCCTTAAACAACTTTCATAAAGCTGTCTTTGTTAAGTTTAATGAGATTTATGTTACACTTCATCGCTTCGCCGTTATTAGAGCAGAAAACGTTAAATTCTTCACTTTACTTTTCCAAAAATTAAAAGCTTCCAGTTAATAAATATGAAATTACCATTCACATCCAACATATAATTTTAAAACATTTTCTTCAAATTATCGAGTCATTCGCGTGTTGCAACTTAAATGTTGAAGTCATTTTAAATTTTAAAGGCTAATAAATATTGCACAACGTGAAAAGCTCCAATAAGTAGTATAAATTTCAAAAATCATCCTCGTTTCGATTTATAATACCATTTCGCTTTTAAATATTTAATGAATAATTACGATTTTAAATTAAAAATGCTTCCTTCCTTTTCCAACGTGGGTTGCTTTAAACGAGAGCTCATGTGAAATGACAAGTGATTAAAGCATATAAACAGCAAATTAATTATTTTTTATTATAAAATTCGCTTTATATTTTTATTAAAACACTAAAATGCTTTTAATTTTAAAAATTAAAATAAACACAAAGCTTTCCTAAATTTTTTTCCTGCAAGGCTAATGTATATTTGTGATACTCGTAAGTTATGTTTTGTGATAAGGGCAGCTTAATTCTTTTTTATAGGACGAGTGGAGTACATTCGGACGTGGGGCACATCTACACAATTAGAATTGACTGCCTCAAAATATAGTTAGAATATTAGCCCATCTAAAAAATTAATAAAACGTTGAAATTTGTAGTCTAAACGTACTCCATCCTCCCCTAAAGATAAATAGAATTGAAACTTCCATGTTTGATATTGCAATAACCGTTGAAAATAATAACGGTTTAAATAATTGACAAAGCGGATTGTTATGCATCTCACGTAGTTGTATACAAAAACTTTCATTCACTTCAGTTCGTCTTTACGTGTGCAACAAATCTATCAAACTGGGCATATTTATGTGTATGTACTACATATTACCGTAATATATGCCGTGCTTTGCCTCTGTAAAATCTCCATAGACGACGACGTCTAAAAATTTTAATTACATCCTCTTGAGAACAACTGCTGAAAAATTCCATTAATTTTACGATTAAATTTCCAGACGATATCAAAATATGCAGCAGTCTATTAGGACTCTTAAAAATTTAATTTAGTAATAACAAGCCACCAATACGTAAACATATTCAAAAATTTCCTCGGTAAATGTAATAGAAATATGTAATTTGGGTTAAACCTACATTGCTAATTGGGCTTATAAAGGTTTTACTGAAACAGAATGCACGAAGAGAAATAATATTTGAAAATTGGGATAATGGTAAGAATTTTCCCTAATGGGAAAATAAACAAAAATTAAATTCCGATTTCAATTGTACCAAGTGACCAAGTATAATTTTAATTTATGTAGGTACTAAAAAATGTACCTAATAAGTTATTATAAAGTGAGTTACTTTGAGGATTAATGCACCAATTTTTATCTCACATACGATAGAGTTAAATCTGTTTTTAGATCACAGGAGTGATCGGAGAGACATGGAATCGAAGTTTCTCGATTCATAGCGCCTGATGCTGAGGATTAATAAATTTATTGAATTACATGAACGTAACTGAAATTTTTTCATTCAAAATTGAGGTAGCCTGCAGATCCTGATGTGAGACATCGCTGCTCCTGTAAAAATGTAATATATTTTGAAATATGAAACCTACGGTGAAGTTATCTACGTCGGACTTCTCCTCAAAAACCAAACAATGTCCATGATCTAAATAATATAAATTTTTATTGCATTTTCTTTCATTATTAAATGTTCTCTAATTTCTTTTGTTTAAAGTTAACAAACCAAATCGATTTAATTTGACCGAGTTATCGACTGCACCAGCTGCCTTAAATTCACATTCTAGTTTTAAATTGAGTTCATTTTAGTTTCTTAACTCTTAAAATATTAAATTATTATTACTTCTTCCAAGCTAATAATTTATGCATTAAATATCGACAGTGTTCCATAAAAACCTTCATCTAATAGTTTCTGTCAGTTCCGGATGTTGGTAACTGCTTTGATAAATTTTTACTAAGGAAATAGCGGTTTGTCATTATTACCCCATTTAAGTTTCTCAAAACTCATCAGAGTAAGTTTTCATTCGATTGATGTGATCCAGTAAATGCTGACGTGGTGCCCATCTTTTCAAGCATTCTGCAGAAAAAACTCCGGCTCAACTGATGCTTTTTGACATAAAAATCGCTTACAATAAGTTTAATCTCTAGTTACTGGAAAATGCTTTATCAAATTTCAATAACCGTCCGGTGACCCAAGGAACGTCGTAAATTTATTAATTTGAAGGAACAATTGGACTTCAAATATGGCACTGATTTCTCTGGTGTGGCCGAAGGCCAAACAACTATGAATGGCTCTCACGAATGTTTGGCACTAAAACATTTTAATGAAGTATGGAAGGAGTGTACGAAAAAAATTGAAATGTCACCAAAACTCCGCTTAAAGGAATTTATCCCTAATTAATTGTTCACCTGAATCTAACAAAAGTTACAACATGATCTTTATTTAGTTTATTTGCTAATAACGTCAAGTTAAATCTTCTACTCTTGAATTACATTGTATCATTAATTATCGTAATTTATAAGTACCTACTGTTTTAGTTTAATTTTAAATGTTTGTTCAGTCTTTATTTTTAGTTTTGAAATTATAACGTCAGTAGCTTCATTAATTAAGTCAATTATTGGTTTTTATGTATTACTATTCACTGTTTTATTACAATAATTTGTAACCAACTTGTAATAACTTTGTTTGTTAGCAATTTAGATTAGTTTTTTACATTTTCGGTGCACCACTTAAAATTTCAATTAATATTCAATACCATTCATTTAAGTTTAATTCTATTTTGTACGTTATTGTCCAATCACTTTATTTATGTGTTTTATTTATTTTCACCGTAATATATGACTATTTATTTCTTGTTTAAATTTAGTGTTTATTTGAATTTTGTACAGTTTATGTGGTATTTAAAATTAAACCGACTAGAACTTTATTTGATTTGATGGTTAGTGATTTTACGTCCAGTTCCATCAATTTCTTTTTGACAGTGGTGCCCAGCATTACGATTTTGATTTTTTAACCACTTTTTTTTGCTACAGCGATAGTTCTTAACTACGAATAAATTAACTCTCATAAAATAAAATTCCCTGTGCATTATTTTCCCCCGTGTTGCATTGTAAGCAAGTGTTGTTATTAATCTGCAAAGTAAACGGAATAAAAAGTGTTCCAATTTATAATATTTAAAATATATGTATGTAATGAAAAGCGATGGCACAGCAGTGATACTACAAAGAAAAAGCTCACGGTATCTTATGTATTAGTTTTCTTTGCTGCTAAAAATAAATAAAGTGGAATATATGAGGCCAACTAAATTCCCAATTCGTAAAATGAAAAAAAAACGGATAAATTTATAAACAGTGATAGTTGAATCGAAAAAAATGTTAGAATCATGGAAACATGGAGTGGATTTGTATGGTCGCGTAATATTGATGTTGAAAGTTACTTTTTAAAAATCATCCACGTCGCGTCGCGATACATTATTTTCACACAATAACACGTTAAGTATGAACAATCGCAAGTAAAAGCATGCACGTGGTCTAATAGAAGATGTCAGACAAAAGAACATAATTTTGGGTCGGAAATGCTAAAAAATGGGAACATTTAATCCGAAAGGCTTGAAAGCAGAAAGTCATAAAAAATGTTAAAGCTGGAAAAATTAGATTTCAAAATTATACATATTTTGTAATATAAAGTAGAATTAAATATACGAAGAGGTGAAAATATGAAAGTGGCCATCAAGAACGCAAGCGAGTTTAATGCTCTGGTCGTAAACTCGCGTCTGGCGTCTGAATTGGCGTCCCTGACGTCGCGACACTTGCCGTTATTCCTGTTCATTGTACCCGTGTTCTACACTAACATCGTAATACTCTACCTTTAGGAAGAGCGCAAATAGGAATGAAAGCATGTGCTGCACTTCAAATATTTGCAAATGAATATGTGTGATTTAAAATCAAACAAAATTCTGGTGTGTGGTTACAGCAGGCGGGCGGGTCTTTGTTTACCTGAAAACGATTTGTTTTATGAAATTTTTGCACTGCTAATTTGGTAAACCTGTAAAGCCTCGGGAGGAAATTAGGTAATATTCACTTCAAATATTTGCAGAATGAATAACTGAAAATTTGCATGACAGATATTGTTTCATATTAAAAGATATCATAAGTTAAATATCAGTAAAGCAGATTGGGAGGAGCTCGGTGATGGAGTTGGCAAGTAATTGCTGCTTGAGAGAACAGTTTTAAGCACGCGACCCTACACTCAGGTGTTTTTAATTAAAACGAACCTCTCGATGTCAATGTATAACCACCAAACCCATTCAAGTCAAATTGTTAGGGGAAGGACGAACTTATATAACATGGTGTTAGGATGGAATATTAAAAAAATATTATCAAGCAGCTAACTCTATTATATTTTTAATTAAGTTTTTAATATTCACCCTGTTAGTAGAGCATTTAGTTTTATTGGGTTATTTTGGCAACGTTTTATCATATTTCTATCGGATTATATTCCACATTAACTTCTCGTGCTCCGTATAGGGATGGATGTAATTTTTTTTTGGTAAAATTAAATTTTCTGGAGGAAAAAATTTAACAGTTGTTACGTCGTCTAAATTGCTTGTGGTACAGAAGCCATTGCTTTTCTGTTATAAGTTGGCTCCGTGACAACAACCTGATTGAACACCCCGACTCCTTATGGAGGGTAAGAGGTAAACGATCTTACGGGAATAATATATTGCTCTAATTTTGTAAGACCCTAAGACGATATATACGTCGGTTGTATGTAAGGTAGTCATGTTTATAAAACTAAAATAATTAATGATCCTATAAGGAACTTTGCCAATTTTAAAAGGTTCCTACAGGATATAATCCTTATTTGAATGGATAAAAATATACCTGATCTTTTGTACAAAAACATAAAGAGAACTACAGAATGGGACTCTTCTGGAATATGGATACTAAAAATTTACAATTATTGTTATGAGTTTTCTGCATTCGTACTTCCAATTGCGTTCCTGCTATTATGACCACGATTATTATTATATTACAGTGATATTTGAGTAACTCCCTCTCTGGAATTACACAAGATTTTCTCGATATTTGCATTGTTGGCTAGAAATCGCATTTATTGTTAGCAATTTAAACATCAAACGTTACAAAAACCAATAATAAAACCACGAGTGTATTCTAACATAACTTTTTAAGAGGTAAAATTTTGAAAATAAAAACATAAAATATAATAACAGCTCTCTCCACTCTTCTTATTTTTTTCGTTTTATGGGCACCCTTAAAACATTCTAAATTAAAGAAGATATGTTTATTACAACAATGAAAAATGATAATTGCCGCTTTAAACACCACCAAACTGCGTGACTTTAAATTATTTTAATTTAAACAACAATAATTTTAAAGTACCATGAGTTGCTTTTCGCGAGCATGAAACTTCGATGAAAAACTATAGATAACTTAAATAATAAATTATTTTACTTAATCAAACGAATGGTCCGCAATTAAAACCATTGTGCGTTTTTTTTATGGAGGAAAACAGAAAATAAAATAAACACTCGATAGTGGTTCACTGAACGAACGAACGATGAATTTCTCGTTAGTTTGATTAATTTGTACGTGTTATGTTCTATTTCATTAAGCAAGTGTTAAAAGCTTTTTTAATTACTGTAATTGTGATTGCCACACTGGCGGTTAAATTAATTGGCGCACGAAAACGCTTATTTATAATTTCAATCGTTTTAAAAATTTTCCAATATAAGAACGATTTTATCACGTGACTGTTTGACAAATCGCTTTGTCTTCGTGGGAGGGTTAAAAAAGAAAACGGTTGCACAACCTTTTAATCCACTTAAGCGAGTTGCCCAGGGAGTTTACTCAAAATACAACAACAAACAACACGAAATATGTTCGGATTATCAGCATGCACAGACAACTGAATTTACATGAATGATTTCACTAAAATATTAAGTTTCAATTTAAATTCATTGTTTGCATATCTTAATCCAAATAGAATTAAACCAATTTAAGTTAAAATTGTCGAAATGAGATTGGTTGAGAGTTTGGATGAAAACAAAGCAACGATCACCCTTTATGCGACCCATCGCGTTGCAACAATACTGCGAGTTAAGAAAAGCATCATCTAAACTTTAAAAGGCGTACAAACCCCCACTGTGAGGGTAATGAAGACTGATGATGATAAGACGTGATAACATAGTCCGGCTGTTTCCATTCGTTGCTAGCAAAAGACGACACGTCATACTATACCAAATGTAAAACAATTCGTTGATAAATTTCTACATAACCATTTCGAAAAGCGTATCGAAAAAATAGCCAAATTGCATTCGCTAAATGGAAAAAACATGTTAAACTAATTGAAAATAAATTGATTAATATAGTAGCTTCGTTTCGCTACTCGACACACCTGCTTTAAATTTATGTATCCAACTAAAAAAATGAGTATTTTAGTAAAACTTGATTTGTTGAGATTAGAACCGTAATCTGGATTAAATTGAAAAAAGATTTTATTAGTTTACTTAATCTAGGATCCTTCGTGTAAAAACACGTAGAAATTTCAGGTATTGAAATCTTTTTTTTTAGTAGTTTTTCCCCAGTATTTGGCCTCTTTTAATCTAATGTTACCCAGCATTGCTCAAATTTGCCCGAAGCTAAGACCATTACTTGAAAAATGTAATTGATGGGGTGGTTTCTCGTTGTTTTTGCCAGCCCATAGATTGCCCTTGGACGTAAGATCACAAAAAATCGCAATGGATTCACGCTTTCTACTTTACCGATGCATGGATTGCTTCAATTTGCTTGTAAACATTCAAAATTAAAGTTGGAAAATTTGTTGGTTAAAGCATCCTTTTTGTAATTGAAGAATCAATCGTATCAAATTACAGAGTTTTGAAGACCCTTAGTGAAACTTATTGATGGGTTTGTGCAGAATATTTGTCATATTGCCTTATTTTTATTAAGTTAGATGAAATGTTCAACATTATTATACTCGTATGATCATGAAATGAATATTATGCAGTTATGCAATCCAGAGAACAATGAAATTTGGTTTATTTGCTCGGAAATAATTTATTTAAAATTATACTTATTTTAATGGGACACCTGGAGTTTGAAACGTCACGGTTTTAGTCGGAGTACTATATAATTTAGAAATTTGAAAATAAAAATGAAAGATTCCTACCTTCTTTTGCTTCATAAAAGTCCCAACCCGTAAACGGTTGCTCAAAACAGTTTTCCATTTTCCGCACTAAAACTTTAAATTTTAAAATGTTGCTATTACTGCCGAACCAACTTTTCACGGTTTAATTTTAAATAAAATCGTCCACTAGGCAATTAATTAATTAACAACTAACACACAATAAAACCACAAAAACAAAAGAGATTTAATGAAAATTGTAGATACTAAGTTTTCCCTAGTAATTACCTCCAAATTATTTTAAGAAAATCATTAAAGTTTTTTAAAATAAAATCACTTAAACTTAGTAAGGAATAATTTCGAAAGAGCAAAATTAAAACGAACCGATATCACGAAAAGGAAATGCCACTATGTACAAGTATAAACTTGTTTATTATTTGTTTCTATCTAATGACTCACAATGCCCTATTAGTCACTTTGAATTTTACGTCTACAGTTTAAAAAATGTGTACGTATTATTTAAATACAATAATAAATTATTATAGAAGAAAATTTATGCTAGCGTTTTAAAAGTTTTTAGGTGCCAATCCTTTGGAAGTAAAATTTTTCCGGGTTTCCATTGGATTTTAGTTTGAGTATTCTGTAAAAATATTCAAAAATGATGTTTGAAAAGCTCATCGTAACATAACTTCTTTTCAATTAAAAAAATTATGTGCTAAAATAACACCCAGACCCCCACCCTACTTTCTTCTGTATTTTTGTTGAACTTACAGTTTAACGTGGAATCGAAACTACTAGTACATTAATTTGTGCAATTTCGGGTAGTTGAACCTTTTTCTTGGTATTATGTCTTTCCTAATTATTGGTTCTTTCAATGTGATGTTACCCAAAATTTTGATCCAATTAAAAGTTATATTTTGGTGCTCTCACTTTCCTTAGTTAATCGTTGCTCATCACAATCAGGAGACCATGTAGGACTTTTTATGCAGTTTAACTCCACAACTCTCTGTAGATATCACGTAATATTTTGCTACTTTCCATTATATGACATTTTGGGGAATTTTGGATGGATGCTTTAAAATCCATTATACACTACACCAATCGTGTAGTTTATTTGTGTAAATGTGAATCAATCTTTAAAACTAGATTTTGTAAAAATATTAAAATTGAAGTTCATGGTTCCTTTTATTTTAATATTTTAGAGCTAGTCATCAAATTTGTAGCAGATTATTAGTTCAATTATATTTTATTAGCACTATTTTTCAATTTTAGTAATAATGTTATTATGTTGTAATAAAGTCACCACTTGTAAAACTTAGTTCTTTAAAGTGTTTTCTAAATTTAGTACTAATTAGTTCAAATTAGTATAATATAAATCATTCGTTTGTGAAAATTGATTTTAAATTAACTAACATAATTATTGTAAAAGCCTGGAGTATTTGTGTCAATGAACATATTTTGCAAACGATTTTTCAAACTCTTCCAAATAAACAACCGAGTTGTATTTTATACATATAACGTACTTACATACGAGGGTTATTCAATAATTCATTGTTTTCCATTAAAAACAACATTTGACCAAAAAATCAGAAATTTGATTAAAACAGGACTAAGACATCAAGACAGCTACTTAAAGCAGCAGTATTTAGTAAAAGTGCATTCCCAAAGAGGGAGGAGAAGAAGTGAGCTGATTACTAATGAGAAGTTCCCGGTTCGACTCTTGGCGATCGAAGAACTTCACTCCAACTGCCCTCTCTTGGAAGGAAATGACAAAACATTTCCTACATGACTTTTTTTGGAGAAGAGATCTTATGGCAGGCTACTTCGAAAGTTTTTTGAAAAGAGACAATTTAGCCTTCAAGCCCTAGGTGCTACCAAATTTATATAGTAGTACAAATTACAAGTCCTTCCTTAAGATTACTCAAAACTACTGACTAGTAACAAAAATTTTAAGGTAAATTTCTTTAAATTTTACGGATTGGCACCTAGAGACTTTTGGGACCCAAGCATAAATTTACTTCTACAAATTTTAAATTGAATATTTTTTATGTTGTATTAAAAAGCGTTATTGATAAAGTAATAAACTTTTTAAACTGTCGATGTAAAATGCATAGTGACTAAGAGGGCACTGTGAGTCATTAGATAAAAACAAATAATAATCACATTTAAACGCGAAACGTGTTCATTTGAAACTTTATTTTTAATATTTCATTCTTCAAAATTATTCTTTACTAAGTTTTAGTAATTTTATTTTAAAAAACGTTAGAGACTTTTTTATAATAAATGTAATTAAGGAAATCCTAGTATCTAATGAACGATTTTATTTAAAATTGTAAAATGTTGGTTTGGTAGTAATATCGACATTAGCCACAGCAGTGGAGCGATGTAATCGCTGGTTGAGCTACAGAGTGAAAATTCTGGGTTCAAATCGAAAAGTTTACAGAATTTCTTATCTCGGCTTTTCAATCATCCACGCGCTGCTTTTGAGTAAATCGTGGTTAATTTTTAATCTATTTAATAAAAGTAAGGCAATTCGATAAATATTCTGCGCAAACCGATCAATAATTTGCTAATTTTTTGCACATCATAATAACAGTGAAACGTTAGTATTTCAAAGGCCGTCAAAACTAAGTTCAAGGATATGGTTGATCCTTGTATTTAAAGCTGGATGATTCAACCTACAGATGAAGGATAATTAAAAATTTGTTTTTAACATTACTTTCGAATTTGAATTTCCACGAGCTGTGTGAAGCATTTCATGCGTTTTTCTTGGTCGCACCGAAAACATACCGCTGTGATTTTAAGCCAAAAGACGATCTATGTGGTGGTGAAAACAACGGGAACCACCCCATCACTTACATCTCTCAAGTAAATCATCTTAGCTTCAGTCAAGTTTGATTTGCGAGTTTCTATGAAGAGGTACAAATATAGCAGAAAGCTTTTGACCAAAGTAAAATCTGGATGCCGAATGACATTCAACTTTCTAACATATCCCATTAATTGATTTGAATAATAATTCAACAATAACCCTTCTGGGAAGCTTAGTCGTCAGTTTGCTTAATTCAATGGTGCATAACCTGTTGGAAATTGTTCCCAGCGGAGTGATTATTGATTGGGCTAGAGATAACCAGCAACTTCAATTTTTCATAATAGAACTGCAGAAGATCCAATTATTAAGGTAACCAAATGTCCTTGTAAATTTTTGGGATGATAATAAAAGGTTAAAAATTACTGTGGTGGCTTCGTTGGTCCACTACAACTTTAGATGTTTTTGCATCATAAAATTTTTAAATTAGCTAAATCGTAAAGAGGCCTTTTTGATGTTTTCCACTTTGTCATTGGCTGCACGTGATTAATGTGGAAAATTGTCGAATTAATTTCGTTCGCTCATTGTTAAACATTTACTTTAAAAACATGTCCAGTTTGTAGTGTACATTTTAATTATTTTTTTGTGTACCGCCAGGACAGGGGAGAGGAAAGACTGTAGGTTTCCCTGAGCGGTCATTTATATATTTTCCTTCTGTAAAATTAAATTTCCATCTCTTTAAATCCTAATATTTTTGTAGGAAAAAAATTGAAATTGATGAAAACAAAATTGTAATTTGGCACAAAGAAAATTTATTAACCCACTCTTTCACTTATTTCTAGCTTTCCGGAAGGAGGGCTTTCATTAGATTTGGAGCAAATTATTTTAATTAAGGAAAGAAATTTTAATTAAATTCATTAATTAAAAGAAAATTAAATGCAAAAATTATGAAGAGAAGAAGGCATTGACATGAAAGTTGAGGTTTATAATTTTCTTATAACCAAATATTGATGAAATTTTGGGATGGATGATTTAACTTTTCAAATCGTTAAAACCACCCTGTATTTAAAAATAATGTTGCCAAATTCGATGTAACTTATGTCGTATAAATTAAAATGAATTAAAGCCAAAAGTTGGTTCATAAGTCATTTGAGTTTACACTTACTCATCTAAGAGAACTTTTTATGTATGTGATATGAAAATTCGATAAATCAAAATAAATTTTCATATAAATGAGTTGGAGTGATTTTGAAAGTTTTTTTTTTGTTAAAAAATTTGAAAAAAGTTTTAAATATAAATAATTCAGAAACATAATTCAAAATGGCAGGAGGCACTTTTTATCGCAGAAGAAAATCAGTAAACACATTTGCATGTTAATTATGTTTAGTTATATTATCAAAGCGTACTCGTTTGGTGCTCTTTATCATCGGCTGTGTGTATATGTTGGATAAAAATCAAGTTAATACGGTTTATGTAAGCATATGACAGAAGCAAATTAGTTTGGAAATGTTCTAAAAACACGCCCGCATTTGTATTCCAACCTGCATAAACAATTTGTGTTATCAATAAATATCCTTGCAAGAGCGCAGAAATTGATTTTGCTGCTGCTCTGGGTTGATTTCTATACCGAATAGTGATATTTACAATTTCATTATAAGGGCTTCGATATTGATGGGTTGTCAAGGGATGCACGTAGGGCGGTAGCCTAGGGAAAGAGGTTCGCCGACGAGGGCGCGTAAGATGACGTGCTTCGAATCCAGCACTACACATTAAAAGACTTAAACGACAATATCGGTAATGGCAGGGCGCTTGGGGAGATCAGAAGCTGCTTCATCACCTTTAAATTCCTCATATTTTAAGGCAGATAATTTTGCTAGACCCTGTCAGGTTCTGCGTACAATTTAACAACCCTTTTACCATTCGTTATAGTTTTATCTGGCTATTTATAGCCGACTCTGCTGGGGGAATACTTTATTATCTTAAAATTTAAATTGATGGACCTGCTCACCGACTTTATATGGCTCCAAAATATAATTTGATGACTTACCTAAAACAAAAAAAAACAATTAACGTCAATTTAATAAAAAATTATTAACAGTAACATACATGCAACAGCGAACATCATCTAAACATAAGCTCACTTTTTATTAAGCTTCTATTTTTAACAAGCTTAAATGAACAGAAGACAAAGAAATTTTTCTCTTTTTAGGTTTTAGTTGCTTTAAGTGTCGCAATTTTGATTATCAAAAACTCGATTAAGTTTAAGCAGAGAAAGAATGAAATTGAAGGAAAAGTAGTTTCGCTCTTAAAATGAACTTTCCATTTATGAGGTTTAAATATTCGGTCTATCCGGATTCAATCGGGGTTGTGTTTGCATGGCAAAACAAAATATACATATAAATTTATTTTCGCGAATATCGGATGCGATGTGTGGAGCTGAAGAGAAAACTGAACTTTTAGAGCGGGGGTGCGTGATGAGATGTTTTCCCAGGGGCGGATAGCCAGCGATTGGCTCTGTGCCAGTCCCAAGTATAGAGAAAGAAATCCATCACGTATAGTATATATGACATTCGACGCACTGTCATTCGTTTTTTATTGCCTGCATTTTACGAAAAAAGACTTACAAAAACTAATGGCTGTATTCATCGTGTGAATGTAATTTATATTGCCTATCTGATAAAATGCAACAATAACTTGGGAACAAAGCGTCCAAACAAACCGCTACAAAAGATAGAAATGAGGGTGGATTGTAATTGGCAATATAAGATCAAAGGAAAACTATAGTGAAATTATTTATAATGCGATTTAGTTTGCATTTTTATTACATTTTGTGAAATAATTTAGGTTGCAGGTTTAATTTTTGTAACCTGCTTGATGCTTTCGTTTTAAATTGACGTCGGGCTTAAACACGACGTAAGGTTTTTAGCAAAGAACCACGAGTTAGAATTTCGTTGCCAAGGAGCTTATCATGACTCCGGGGACTTGCTCAAAGCTAGGAATGGGTCTAATGACGTAAGGGATCGCGGATCGTACCGGAAAGTCTCTAATCAAATACGAACATCAAGTCCGTTGTCTAAGTGGACTTCTTGGTTATAGCTCTAACAGGTTTACTTCTCACTTGGGATCTATCTTAAACTAGCATACATAAAACAAATATATTAAAATGCAGCTTTTGTGCAGTGATGCAGAGACAACATCGAGTGACAACATCAAATAAGTAACCAGTGAGCGGCAAGACAACAGTGTACAAAAATTTATAAAATAATAATAATTAACATCTAAAGAAACAACACAGAAAACGTTGCGACGGCTCTGCCAACCAAACGTACCACAAAACCACCATTTGTAATGGTAAGGGTGCTGGGACAGGACCTGCCCGAGTCGCCAGCGAGTTGGCGCTGCGGTCAGTCCCTGTAACAGATTAAACCAGTCAATCCTAGCAGATCAAATACAATTTTCTTCACACCAATCCTATTTTCTAGTGATAAGACAATCATGCAAACTTACAACTACGTGTTCTTTCTACCCAATCTTGTTACTCGATAATACATTTTAACTAAAATTCCTTCAAAGAAAAGCCTTGAGAGCTATTTAATTTTATCGTTCAACATTTCTATTTCTCGGTGAAACAAAGAGTTAGCAATAGAGATAAGTTGATCATTACCATTTGCATCTTTTAATATGTAAATTCTACTACTTTCCCAAGTGAATTCAGTCGACTCTATTAATGCATTCAACACGTAATAACGTGCATTACGATTGTATATTGTTAATTAAGCTGAAAGGCTAAAATATTGTAATTGTAAATGAAAATCAAATCTCAAAGGAAATTGAATACGGCTTTCAGCTTATAACGTACATCGTATTTTTCAAAATAAATATGTCACCCTTTCCATACGTTTTCATTAATTTAAAAACCTAAAATTGAATTCTCTAATTTATTATTAACTCTAATTGACCGTTTGCTAAAAAATGTCAATAATTTAATAAAACCTAAAAGTACTCTCTACATTTTATCCTGTCAACTATTGCCAACCCTCTATTAATAAAAGGTAAAGTTCGGCGGCCCGTATTTTTTAATTAGCACATAATCCCGACAAAAGCGTTGAAAATAAATAAATATCTATCCAGCCGAATCGATTTTTTGATAATCTTGTAGCAACTGCTTAGTTGATCAAGAATTACAAGAACAATTAGAATTAATTGTTATGCACACGGAGGTATTGAACCTAGTAGCACCGATTACTTCAATTTACTCAACTAAAAAAGTGTAACAATGTTCAGTATCATACAAAAAGAGATAAACGTGTACCTGTGTATACTAAAGCATGAGACCATTTAGGAAAAGAATATTTAAGTTAACGATCAGACAGCTAATTTACTGGTTTGAGAAACAGTTCTATGTAAGTAATAAAGGAAAAACTCCTGTGACTTTAATTGCAGTAAATTCGCAGTTCGAGTTAATGCGCCCTCATAAAGAGATAAAAAATACAAAACAAAATAAAACACATTCTTAATTGTCTTCGAAAATAGCAAATTAAAACGTTTTTATAAAATGTCTGGATGAATCGATTTCGATACGTTAAATTAAATGAATCACATAAAATGTTAACAAATGTAATAACCTTCAAGATTTCCAGGTCTAGGAATTTTTCGCTAGTTTTCGAGAATAAAATTATTGTAACAATTTAATTATGTACACAATCACACATTTTCTAAATGCATGAAAGTTTAAACTTTAAAATTTCTCGCTGCATATGAAACCTTGAAACTTTGGTAAGATATTTCCGATAATACACCGCCCTGAAGGAATTGCCAAGAATATTGATATTAATTGACTGGAATTTGCTGACAAATGCTGTACTAAACCAAATACTTTTTTTAAACAACAACAGTTAAGCTCCGTAATCTTCAAATTTTACTTGTTTTGTTTATGGTCGATAAAAGTTTCCACGTCTAACACATACAAATTCGTCACCTTGTCGCAATTTGGAAAGAAAAATGTTTATACAAAGTAAAATACGGTTAAACCACCTCTTTTCTCTGAAATCACCACTAAAGAAGCAGAAATCGCCAGTAAAGTAAGACGAAATCGACAGTAAAGTGCAATGGTTTTGTATGATTTTGGGTTATGCAACCTAATTTACGTTAACTAACGAGTTTTCAAACAATTAAAAGTGGTAAATTACAATAAATATGTTGATAACTTGAATTCTGCTAAAATATTGCAAAATGAATTTAATGTTAATTTATGTGCATCTTTGGCATTAAAAGTTCTTTTCATCACTCACATTCAGAAGCAAAGATAATATCAACTTTGAGCATCGTTCTGAAAATATTTATTTCAGTGCCTTGATAGACAAAGATTGCTACAATTGTAGGTGGCGCTAGAGACGGTTACAACCCTTAATGGTAAGGTACGATGTATAAAATGTAAAAAAATTAATGTTAAACCGGGGGGTCTGGGGGGTATGGAATACCCACCAGAGTTAAAAGAGCTATCAATAATCAAAATACAGATTTGATTTTTACAAAGTTGTCTTATTTTGTACTTACAGCTGAGGGTATTTTATTCCAGACGTCCCAAACTCTCCTGTTCTCTGAGTAAATTGGCAAGACAGGAGAGAGATCGCTGGACGCTACGAATTATGCAGTGGCGACCAAAAGAGACAAAAAGAAGAGTAAGAAGACCGCAAAGAAGACGAAAAGATGACATCAGAGAGACAACAGTTGTGGGATGGCAACAGCTGGCACAGGACAGAGGAAAGTGGAAAGAAAATGGAGAGGCCTATGTTCAGGAGTGAACGAAAAACGGCTGAAGAAGAAGAGAAAAACCTACATTTATTTTTATGCTTATTACAATTTTAAAATGCTTATTTGGTTATCTAGGGTGAACCAAGTCCACCTAGCTACGACTCGGTTTCGTAAAATGTAAAGAAATGGAAGTCAAACCGGGGGGTCTGGGGGGTATGGAATACCCCCCAGCCTTAAAAGAGCTATCAATGATAAAAATACAGATTTGATTTCTATAAAATTGCCTTATTTCGTACTTACAACTGGGGGTATTCTATTCCAGACGCCCTAAACTCTCTTGGTTTCTGAGTATTTTTTATGTTTATTACAATTTTAAAATGCTTATTTGGTTATCTAGGGTGAATTAAGTCCACCTAGCTACAACTCCGTAATGCCCGCTGTACAGACTCGGCGAGACAAGGCAATACATGGCGAGGACGAGAGTGTAGATGGGTGCATTCGCCATGTCTCGTCTGTCTCGCCCGAGAACACTCGGCAAGAGTGTACAGCGGGCATAAAATATGAAAAAATGGATGTCAAACCGGAGAGTCTGGGGGGTATGGAATACCCTCTAGTCTTAAAAGAGCTATCAATAATAAAAATACAAATTTGATTTTTATAAAATTTCCTTATTTCGTACTTACAACTGGGGGTATTCTATTCCAGACGCCCCAAACTCTCCTGTTCCCTGAGTAAATTATTTTTAAGCAAATAACCTACATTTATTTTTATGCTTATTACAATTTTAAAATACTTATTTGGTTATCTAGGGTGAACTAGGTCCACCTAGCTACGACTCCGTTCCGTAAAATGTGAAAAAATTAATGTTAAACCGGGAGGTCTAAGAAGGTTGTCTTATTTTGTACTTACAGCTGGAGGTATTCCATTCCATACGCCCCAAACCCCTTCTCTATTTTAATGCTTATCATAATTTTAAAAAGCTTTTTTGATTTCCTAGGGTGTACTAAGCCCACCTAGCTAAGCCTACGTTCCCAGCGTTCGTTTGGTACAACAAACTTTTTTTTGGTAGTTCCTGATTCTTAACACCTCTCAGAAAGTAAATTTTTTTTTGAAGAAAAATAACCTAATGTACTTAATTTCATCACTTTGTTTAAAAGTTTTTTGTGTTTTTTACGGTAAGTTATAAATTTTGTACGAGCTTGATGTTCTAGCTCCCTTTTAGCAAATTAAAATAATACGCCCATATTTTAAAATTATTACAGTGACTGTATTACTCAGGAAGTAAACGAGGATCTTTTAACAATAATGTGGCAGTGGCACAACAAGGACCCACTAAAACCTTATTCATAAGATTGTTGAAATGTCTCAAAACTAAATGATTTTCTGAATTAGAAGTTTTTTAAATGAACCATTAAAATATATCATGTAAATATATCAATTATCCTTAGCGGCGGTCCATCCTTATCTTTATCCTTATCCAAGCTTTTCTTATAAATTCAATATTTCAATTGTGTTACCAGCCACTAGGTCGAGCTAGTTAATTTTTTCGTGTATACACTCAGCTAAGCCGACCTAACGGTACAGACTGATCTGAGTTGGGCCAAGCTTAAAACTTGGTCTAAGAGGTTAAGTCGATCTTAAAGTAGAATGCAAACTCCTTATCTCGAACTAAGCGCAGTTTGACCTTGATTCAACCAATCAGGTTAACTAATTGATATACGCAGGTACGGTAAACTTAAAACAGACCTAACTTACCATTAATTTTATTTTATTTTATTTATTAAGTTCATTCATAGTTTGCAAATTTTACTTTGCCCTACGTTGGGTGCCAATAATGTGGAACACAAGTTCAATTTTAATATACGAAGGTTTTAAAATTTTTGTTGTCTTTAAATTACACAAAAACAACAAATTCGATATAAAATAATGTAATTTCAAATTTACGTTGCAACAAGAACAACAAATTAATGAAATAATTCAGAATCATGGTTTAAATCGTTAAAAACCCGTATTTTTACTATAAAAATCTAACATCATCGTTAAGTTTTTCTTTATGGTCGTCATTGAATTTTTATGATAAATAGTTTATATTTTTAGAGAATTTTACAGCGATGCATTTTATTATTTTTGCAAGTAATTTTCTAAAATTTGTTACTGTAAGATATTTGACCATATACAATGTATTGAATTTGTCCGTTGAGAAGAGATACTTGATGTGAAATAAAATTGAACGGTGGAACAGTTTTGCTTTAGTGCCAAGAGATTGAAAATATGAAAGTTTAGATTTTACTGTTGATTGAATATACAAAAAGTAGTATGTGAATTTTTAGATCTCCGCAATAGCAAAGCGGTTACAAATGACTTTAAGTTTCAAAATGTAACTTATTGGCATACTTTGGTATTACTTTGTATGTACATCAGCAATCCATGATTTCTTATCAGAGGGCGGCTGAGTAACTAGGGCGGCAACTTATTATTTCTAATTTCATTAGCTGCTTAAACCAGATTTGCTTCTTCTAACTCCAATTATTAAATAAAAAAACTCGAAGTTGACTACAATAGGAAAATTTATTTGAAATTAATTAAAATAGTATAATTAATTTGAAAATTGAATTGGTTAAATATAAAATGAAGGTGCGCCTGCCATTTGACTAATTTAGTGGTGTGTTTGGGGAGCATTTTTACTATTGCAAACGGTGATATTTTAGGTATTCTGTGACACTAGGCTAGTATTAACATGCGATGCAGTAGCTGAGTAATGAACATCAATACCTACGTATTGCTAGGCGAGCATGTTTGTGACCATAATTACAGACTGATTTATGCAGACAGCGGGTTACATTATTCACAATTACCATAACGAACCACACCTTAAACTGCACGAGTCAATATTGATGTATGTATGCCAACTCGGCAAAAAAAAAATTTGGGAAAAATTTTTATACTCCTCGCGGTAGCGCTTAAAGCAGTAAACCATGCAAGCAAAATACTTATCGCTAGCATAATAGAGATTCTGATAGTATTTGTGGTTTAAATTTATCACTCTATCTCGCATTTAGGGGATAGGCTTAAGCTAAACGCCGACAAACACAGTTTATGGTTTAGCCCTCCTCATAAAACGCTCGGTTCACGATTTTAATTAATTCCTGCAGAGCGCGATGAATAATGACTTAATCTTGTGGTCGCCATAAAAATGCTGTTATATAGTCCAAAATATGAATTGATTTTGCAATGAAACATCTTTTACATCCTAAACAAACTTGCCTTTATAGCACTTCCGTGTCATCGTTAATATAACGGAATTACAGCATTTAAATTTTCACGAGAAAATTCAAAACGTGCCGATGTAAAATATTTTCTCTCTATTATTTAATTAAATTTTTGCAAAGTAACCCACAATTAGGCAACGTTTTTATTTTGTTTCATCACGACGAAAAACCTTGCCATTTGTCACGGCACTAAATTTTCCTTGTAAAAATTGGAGGTAGCAGAAATTGAGAGAAAATCCTTTCCATCTTCGCCGGGTAAAAAATTATTATATCTCGACAACATGCGATGACACGACCTTATATAACTTTTTACACTGCATTTACTTTCGAGATAATCATTCATCTAAAACAAATTTTACTTTTTAAAGTCGGCTTTAGAGAGTATTAACTCTGACGTTCTGGTTTGAATGGAAAATCTTTAATAAGTTAAAAATTAAAAAGTAAATTTTAAGACAATTTGGACAAGATTATAAAAGTTTTTAACAAAAACTCAAATACGTAGAGCAAGAGATTATAGGACTGGAATATGGTGAAGTCGTTAAAAATAAATTTTAGGTTATGTCAACTGTGGATAACGAAA
The DNA here is from genome assembly GCA_905340355.1 of Rhagonycha fulva. Taxonomy (NCBI): domain Eukaryota; kingdom Metazoa; phylum Arthropoda; class Insecta; order Coleoptera; family Cantharidae; genus Rhagonycha; species Rhagonycha fulva. Next base: position 48,610,374 of record HG996556.1, read on the forward strand.
TGAAGCGTTACCTTATAACGTAACGTTATTACGGTCTACGTATGAAGCAATTATTTTAACGTTATTGTAACATTGTAACTTTCCAGTATTAATGATTTATTTCAGTATTATTTATTAATGAGTTATATTATTAACTCGTTGCTTAATTAATTAAAATCTAAATAAAAATTAAATCAAAAATGCTTTCCAAACTATAACCGTTCTTTCCAGACCTATGCAATAGGACCATAATAAAAGCACACAATTGGCTGTTTTTAAGCAAAATACTATACTCCACAATTGCTTGAAAAAACTTCACTTTTACGTGAAAAGTTTGTTTCCTTTATTAATCTCACATGTGCGTACGTTTCCTATTGATTTAATTACAAAAAAAAGGTGTTTCAACTTTTCAACTGTGCGTGCAACAAAAATAAGCTACCACTGTTTGACTAATATTTATTTAAAATAACTGTGAATAACCTTTCAAGTTCATGCATTTTGCATATTATGAGTTTTAAATTCCTGTTCATATTTTTACAACTCAATATGTAGCAAATTTCCCGATTTTAAAAATATAAAATACTGACATTAAATATATAGAGTGGAATAATGGCAATGTGGTCATATAATATTTCATACTTACGTATGAGATATCAGCAGAATTAAAGCTTTTGAAACTATAAAATGTAATGAAAAATCAACTGTTGATTTAACATGCACAAGAAATAAAATTGATACAATAAATTTTGCATTTATACTAAAAGATAAAATTAACTTGACTCTAACGTCTAAACCATTGAAGTTAGGTATTATGTCGTCAGTGACATTTTTGTAGAAAATTTAATTACCTACAAAATTGTTTTTATTCACATTTCTGATATTTCCTACCGTTCTCCCAAAATCTTTGTTTAAGTTTTTTGGATGTTTTGTATATTGTCCGGGCTACAATTTGATGTAACTTTTGCTTATTTTATTTAAAAATGTATTGATTTTTAAATGGTTCAAATTTAATCGACTTCAGATTTACTTTTGTTTTTAATATCCCAACATATTTAAATAATATTCATCAAAATTAAAACATATGCTATTGCCTAAAATTCAATTTAATCTACAGTTTTTATTTTCAGCTAATAGAACAGTTCGTTTTTCTTTTGTTAACTTTACATTAATTTGTGTTCGCTTTCTATTGATTATTTAGAGAAATGAAATAATAAATTATTAATACATTTTATGAGTACATAAAAATGTATTAGTTATTGTATTGAATTTACTTTACGAATGAATCATTTTTTCAATAACGCATTCATTACACTAACGTTTATTTGTTAAGTAATGATAGACATTAATCAAAATGATGAGTAATGAACGTTTAGGTGCGTGTCCAATTTTACCAAATTTATTATTTCGAATCATCAGTATTTGTGAATTGTCTAATAGAACAGCTCCAGATAGTAATGTACCTGCATATGATGGTTACTATTCTCTCGGATGAATTACAATACAACTTAATCTGAATCGTGGAATAAAAATGTACATTTTGGGTTAAATAACTGTTTTGTTTTGAATTCTTGAAAAGAAAATTCGCAATTCTGTGCACGTTTAATTTTAATTCAATTTTATAGTATCAAATTAAATAAATATTTTGACTAACTAAATTTCTCGACGTTGTTGTACTTTTCATAATTAAATTAATCTCGTAAGAAATTAAATACTTATTTTCATAACATTCACATCAAAGAGAGCAATCTTTTTGAAATGAAATTAGCATTAAAAGTGGTGTAGCATTTTTACCTGAATAGTAGGTTTTCCACCTTTAAAAGTGACATAATTTAAATTTAAATTGCTTTATAATTTGTTTGTTGATAAGTTATGCATGATAATGTGTAGTTAAAGCTTTCAAGCTAATGTGGAAGAGAAAAGGATCAACGCGTCTTATGTGGAATTTATAAAACATGTATAGCATTCAGTGTGAAGTTGTCTTGTGATGAAAACATATAAGCATCACCTTTTATGAAAGCCGTTTTAATGTGAAAACCACGTAGCAACTTTGTCCCTATAGATATGAAAAAAGTCAAGTTTGCTTTATGAATTTTCCATAGCGGAAGCTATCAAAATTTGCAGCAATAATAGCGGAAAATTCGGAAGCTATTGCTAGTGCACTCTTGTGTACCAAATGAGGACAAAACGACGTTTCAAAATTTTACAAACTTCCGATTACTTAATTATTAAAGATAAGCCTGAAGAATTTTTTCGAAAATCTTGGACTTAAATTTTCGTTGTAAAAAATAAGAAAGGTTCCATTATATCTCATAAATAAATTAAAGATTTCCGGAGTTCAAGCTTGGCTCATGCACCGACTTGCATTTTTAATGCAGTACTAAAGCAACCAAAACGGAAGTTGCATTATTTAAATCGAATATAGTAAAAGAAATTTTCAAATCCTGCACGACAATGTTGATGTGGATAATTTAAATGGTGTAATAATAATTATTACGTTATTTAAAGTTTTTATTTAATAGCATCCCCTTTAATTTGTAATAACTAGCGGAGGCAAAAAACTTGGTTCTGTCTTAACAAACATACGAAATTATCTCTATTTAATCTGTCATCGCTTGTCTTCTCTCATCCTCGTCCACTAAAGTAAAGTACGAGTAATAAAGCCCCACGCGAGCGTCAACAAAAAACCCGTAACTTTTCACGCAAACATCCGGCACAATTTCTCGAAAATGACCGTGGAAGCTGTAAAATAAAATGTAATCTCACATATTTTCTAGAAAATTACGGTACAATTGCGCAAAAAGGCTTTAGAGCATTTTAGACTAATTAGAATTCCTAATTTTCCGGCATGTTAAATAATTGTAGTTCACGCTGAGATTTTGATGCACAGTGTGCACTTTTTGTTGGTACCAACTCGACTGCAAACGCAGCACGTTTTACTACTCCATTTCCAGTTTACACTTCCTTTAGGTACGAACTTTTCCCATCGATTGGAATTTAATTGAATTGTAAAAGTTTTCGATCTTAATTTAACTTTTTGTTTACCATTTTGCAAAACCACCACACTTCACAACTGAAATTGTATAATCGCAAAAATAAACACAACTTTCCCTACCCGCTGTTTTCCAACAACTTTTTTAACAGCAAAAACTCTAAATTGTTTATCGAAGCGACAATGGCATAAAATTTGTAACGTGAAAACGTGTCCGTAAAATTTTAATCGTTTTCAATAAGAAATCGATAAAAAATATAACCGTGTCATTTATTAAACACGACCTCCATTTTTGGTCATTTATTTCAAATAGATACACCGTATAAAAAATTAAATTATATTTTAACCTGATGTTATTTAAGTGCTTTTACGGTAAAATTTATTTAAACAACTTTTCAATTTAAAATTCCATTATAAGCTCTTCCACAGTTTTTACTTTTAACCTAAGTATAAAATCAATTTTTTAAATGTTGGCTCTTTCGCTAAAATATTTATCGGCAAATTTTCTATCCGGTTAAATAGTAAATGTTACGGAAAATGATTAAAAGTGTAGTAAAGAAAACTAAAGCGGTATATCCATTACGGTTAGACTTTCAAGAGAGCTTTTTCGGATTACTCGATATGAAAATTGAAATAAAACGTTTTGATTGATTTATATACAAATAGAGGTCAAATTTTGCAACATCGGAAAAAAGCATTTTCACGTTAAATGGAAATTAGTGAAGGAAACGACGGAATTTGAAAATTATTGCAATAAAAAAATGTCGCTCTTGCTTTGGTTTTACGATTTTTTATTGGTGCTTATGCAAAAACGTACAAAAATGACAAATTCTTAAAAAAGAGTTGAAATTTTTTAGAAAAATAATTATGTAATTTTCATGTTTAACATTGTGGATCCTCCTTTAAAATTCAAATGTCAAAAATAAAATTTATATTAACTTTTTAACCACAATTATTTTGCTCCGCACTGTACACTCTAGTTTGAAATTCCTTTTAAGTTTTTGTGTGCTAATATTTGTTGAGCTGGAGTCTATTTAATCTTTCAAAACAATCAATTTTAGTATGTTTTTCAGTCAACCTGATGATTCGTGAATACACCTGAATGAAGTAGAAATACCTAGTGACTTTTTGACTTGGTGATTAAATTAAATTAATTAAACATTTAATGTTTTATTCAGATAAATAATGAAAACAACATCAAAGTTTTGAAGGCATCCAGGGATTAACTTTGACTCCTCGAGAGGGTCTGGTTGTTTATTTCTTGAATTTTTTTAAAATGCTTTTTATGGTGTCATTTTCATAGTTTATTTATATTTGTGTCTTGCAACTCCCAAAGCAAAATTTTTGTGTTCGTTATTATTTCCGTACCAAGTGATGATAACTTTCAAAAGCGTAAATTTTCAGTCAATACTTACAAGAATTTTATCACTAATTTGATATGTAGAACATGACTTTAAATTTCGGCCAAATTGTGGCATTTTAAATGTCAGTTTTCACCTTTTAGCGTCAGTTGTTTAACAGTTTAAATCGTTGACAACAAATTTAGTAGTTTAAACTACAACGCAACGAACGGCTTTTGTCATATATGGCAAAAAATTTTTCTACAGCTGTTAAAAACGGTGACTTCGGGAGTACCCTGTATACCTTAAGTTAATTTCTTATATAATATTTAACGACTTCTTGATTAATCTTGCCTGATGAAATTTAATTAGACTGTAGCAATTGTAGTAGGCCATCGATTTTTTAATTTTTAGTTAATTTTAAACCACCCTACTTCTTTTTTTACTCCTTCCTACCTTCATAAATAATTTGTTTTTCCATATTCTGGAATGTCTCAAAAATGTTTTTTGATTAAAATTTGTACGCATTTCATCCCGCAGTTAAAATTATTTTATTTTAACATTTTAATTAAGTTATTTTTGAAACTCTAAATTATTTATAAAGCCAAAAATTAATCCATAAACTTGCAGATAATGAAAAAACTTCAAATTCATCACTAACTGGATTATCACTTTTCCTGCTTGATAATGAAATTTGTTTCCAGTGGTAGATAATTTTATTTTTCTCATTTATTCAAAACCATTAAAATTATCCATCTTACTACGACAGCAGTCTTTGAAAATTGCAAATAAATTTTGAGTTACTTTGTACATTTACTGCACAAATGTGATTTAATAGACACGCGATTATTTAATCTTTCCTCTCGTCCAATAAAGGTTAAACGAATAAATCTGGGTGTAGAAGTTTTATTTTAAACAGGCAACCGATGAACAGAGAACCCAATTTTAAAAGTAATGAACGAATTTTTACGTTAAACAAATTAAATTTCACGTTTTATGCTCTAGAGTTGTGTCACAAAATTTTAACATTGGGCCCCTTTAAGAGAGTCAAATTTTACGAAAATAATTTTACTATTTATACTTTTTTCAGATATTCAAGCTTTTCGCGTTATTTAGTTGAAACCAACCAAAGCAGAAACGAATTGTTCATGACTGTCGGGCAAATTTTTACCCAAATAAAAAATTTATATCTTCGAATTTTTGTTAAATTATCTATCGCCTCGTGTTGCCTTAAAAATTAATTTAAAAGTCGACCCAAATCAAACTACCCGAGAAATGACATAGGTTTGATTGCTGATGAGGAAAATCGTTACAGGACATTTTCTACCCTACTCATGCAATAATAATATTCAGATTAATAATTGGATTCATATCGAGCGCCAAAAGTAAAATAAAAATATAAGCAAATTTTATAAAATTTACACCACCGAGGAAACTAAATTAGTTTTTCAAACTTTAAGATTAAATCTGGCAGGATAATTTAGGGTGTCAGAAGTTTTAGGAAAATTCGATAATTAAATGGGTCATCAACCGTCGTTAATATGAAGACATAAAGTTAGCACTCACGTCCCATTAGATTTATCGATGAAAATTCCCTTAGTTGCGGAAAACCAGGTACGCATAGTTGTTCAGTTTGTTTAAAAGTTACAGCCATAGTTTCGCAACATCAAGTACTTGAAAATTCAATATTAATCAGACCTACATCACGAAAATGTAATGAAATTAAAAGCAGGGACGACATAGAGAATAAAGAGAATCCCTGGTTCACTTAAAACCTGCTGTAATGACCTCCGTGGAATAGTTGAAATTATCTATTCATTACTACCCCTTGTACCGGACACAATAATAATCCCCATAAAGCTAACGTCGCCGTCGGTGGAGAAAAAATTATGAAAACGTTAAATTGGTAGGAAATTCTTTTTCCGATACAAATAGTTTACATTGTTCAAATGCGAGTACTTATTGCTTAGACATAAATTTAACCCGGAGCATTTATTTCTAAACTAGTGGAGTATTTGTACATTGCTACAATTAACCCCGAGTCTACTAAAAACGTTATCGCTCGTATGGACTGCCGCTTCTAGTGAATTATTACATACATAGTTGATTACACAAATGGCTATGTCTCGTATTTTGTAATTACCAAATGTATTAATTAATACAATTTAGTGTCCCACTGGATATAACATAAAAAATTTCAATTTCTAACAACATCACAAATCAATGTTAACGCTTCCATTATGTATGTACCTACTCTAGAGCGTGCGACCACAGCATCGCTATGATATTATTTTGTTTTGAAATTATTTGTGTCGTGGTTCAGATTGCACGTTAAACTGATTTTACTGATATTACTGATTATAAAAATAAAATTGATTTCCATGATTAATTTAAATCTAATATTTTGAAATAAACAGTAAATTAAATCACTATTAGAAGTTACGTTGTAAATTTAAATCGAAAAAAAGTTATAAATAACTTAATATCAGATAAGTGTTTAACAATAGACCATAGTACTCGTAAACGTAGTACTCCTGCAATTTAGGTTTAGTGTGAGATAGAGAACACTGATTTTAGATTGGAGTAGTATGAATAATATAATTCTGACAGGTATAAATAGCTTATTTGTAAACAACGCTTAGTAATGTAACTGTGATTTGAATGAAACAAAATAATATTTTTCCATAATTTAAAGTAGTATAATTGCTCAATAATTACAAAATAAATAAAAATAAACTCAGTTTGATAAAGTAATAAATTGTCAGCCTTCAACTTTGCCTGTCTTTATTATATTATTTATTAATAACCTCACGTAGACTATGGAAATGACAGATAATTAACTTTCTTACAAAAACGTCCGGAACAGCATATTTTCATTTAAATATTTTGACTTGACGTCCTAACATCACTTTTCATGCCACCTGTGGTGTATGTAAAGATTTGTTTTGAGCTAACAGATTTTCCATGTGTGAGGGTGGGTTGGTAAATCCTACAAGCTCTTATGGGTCACTCAGCTTTCTATTAATTTATCTCCTTTTTGGATTGGGATAACTGGCTTGGAGCATTTCTTAACCTCTCTTTACTACTACATGTCTCTTTGAGAACTGAAGTTCTCTCGAAAATCAGAACTCTTTTATCGATACTGAGACTTAAATTAACCTCACCGGTTTATCTTCGGTAGATGAAGCAGACAACTAAGTGAGAACAATAGGAAGGTCATGATAATTGATGCTTGTTGATTTTTAGGATAAAAAACTCTGGTAAACTTGTTCACCACCACATTCGTGAACCATCGGGGTGAGTGGTTCAAATTTTATTTGTGATCTAACAACTGCAGGTCTTTGAGCACCCCTTAAGTTATGACTACCATTACTTATGTTCTAAAAATCATTTTTGAGTATCATAATTGCTCACTTGCACCACTTTCTTCGATACCGTTTACCATTTAAGACCCCATCTGTGTAACATATGGTCTTCTCACGATTATTTGGATCTCCCACACTTCCAAGATTTCCTTTTCCCGCCTATCTACGAAAGAGTTTTCCAAAGTTATTTGTGTTGAATCTCTTATTACAGTCTTACCATTGCTTCAGCAGGAATTCCTGAGACCGTTAATTTCTATTGTGTAAAGCTGTAAGTGCATTTCACTCCAGTATTAAATGCAATTGTACGTGTCTAAAAGCGTCTCCATGACAACACTAACGTTACGACGCAAAGTTTGAAAGTTTATTTAGCTTCTTTATAGCACCTATTTTCGGGCTTCATTCCACCAAATTAGAGCTATATATTATATAATTGTTGGTAATGTAAGTCCGAGTCTCGGATATCATTTGATAAGTTTTATAATCCAAAAGAGTCATTTACATAATTTTGAGTTTCAACGTCCAGGTGTTTGGAAGTTTTGATATTATCCTGGTTAACGTAATAGGGCTCCAAATTTCAGCAGTTGCAGCACCAAAGACGACAGCGACATATTATTTAGCTTATAAAAATAGAAAAAGAGAACATTGCGCTCACGTTATCCTAATCCGTTCATTTACAATAGTATTGTACTTTTTGGTTACAAATGAAGAAAGCTACGACAAAATGTAATAAAATTGAAAATCAATTCACGGGTTCTATATAGTACATAAATTTTCTATATTTATATCGATTCTCAGTTTCCATATAAAGTTATAAAGCATATGGTGCGATAAAACGGAAATACAGCAGAATAAGTTCTGCATTTATTTCGTATTACATATGAGCGTGATGTATGACCAGCCGCTTATTCCATTATTAAAAAATGTAGACACCAAGATGCATTGTTATTAAAAAAAAGTAATACTTTCAAAATGTTGTTTGGGAGTTTTGTACATTTACAATAATTATCCAAAATGCAAATTTGGTACATAAAGTCTCTAGACAGTACTAACATCTACATAATTTTAACATTCCTTATCCATTTTTTTTTGTACAGAAGACTAATTAGAGTTCCTCTAGGAGTCATTATCCTACATTTGTAACTTTCGCAGTAAAAAAAACTTCAAGTTTTCTTTCGACTCGAATACATTAGCATTTATCCAATGCAATAGAAAATACAAAAGCAGACAAATTTTCGAAACGCAAATAATAATGCCACTTATCAGGTACAATTAGACATACTAAAATTGCTCCAACAAAGCAAAACATAGCATTTCACATTAATTGCATGCACAGACCACGGTGTAATGGAAGCGAAGCTAAATGAACAAAATAACTCAATTTCTTTGCAACTTTGCCAACATTACCTTATATAGAACAAACACGAAACATGCACATTGCATTTTATTATTGAAAAAATAAAATTTTAAGTTGAAAACCGCTCGTACTTAAAAGAGTGGCTTTATGTGATTTCAAAATTTAACCGCAAGAATTCGAAATTATTCGCCATTTAAGTGTTCGACCTAAATATTTATAGAACATTAAACAATCAATCCGTTTAAAAGCTCCAACAATAAAGTTTCAAGTACCAGATTTAGTACCACGCTTTCTTTTTGAATTAAAAACTTTAGGAGATTTTATAGTTAAGTAAACCTTTTGTAAAAATATCTAGTGTGGTTTTCCACTACCAGCATAAAATAATCGTAAAGAAAAAAGTGGAAAAGCGTGTAAATAGTTATGTACTAACATAAACAAAAAAATAAATAAAACATTTTAACGTCCATGAATTGCTAAAGTTTTTAATGTTACAATTTGTCAAACGTTACACGAGCCATTAAAAGTTTCTTGTTGCAAAAGTGTGAAATGATTGCTGAAATAATCATCTTCGTGCTTAAAGAAGTTCCAATTTTCATGTTGTAAATTTTTTATATGAGAGGACCACAAAACCGAGATTTTCAGATTCCAAAATTGACAAAAACTGATTTTGAAAAAAACTGTTACCCTTTACATACCTACTACTTAGGTTTAAATCACAACAGCGCATCGGACGTAACCAGGAATAGAACCGCGGTTTACGGGTTCTTAGTCTGCCGGTGTAAGCTTTACGCAACACTGCTGGTAATTTTCATACAGCAACTTCCCATATTTCCAAGTGATACCTCACAATTTACAAATGTTTTGTTACATTGAGTTTACGTTCGTTTTTTGAATTTGTAGCTTAAAGTAAATATTTTTTATTTTCTATTTTGATCAAACACTTCACTCCGTACTTCTTTCCTTTTACGGCAAAGGAACTGATTTTGAGTTTGCAAAATCACAAAGTATCGTAGACATTGAAGTACAGATATATTGGATTTACACATTCCGTGTTAACCGCTTTTTTTGTTATTTAGGAGGTATGGCTTTATTTTTAGCAGTTTTCCCGTGTTTTGACTCCCTGTGAAGTGATTTCGATCTTGGGCAATTTATTCATGAAATTAGCTGTTTAATTTAATAGATTATGTGATAGCAGGAAAGAATTTGTTATGCTGGCATGTTAAATTTTACTAAACAAATTATAATGGTAAGAAAAAAAAATTTGTTACTTTCGTTATTTTTGAAAAAGCGGTTATAGGATTTGGTTAAAAATTATGTAAGACATTTAAATAAATTAGTTTTATATAACATTCAAAATGTTAGTTTTCCACTTAGCGTCGAATGTACAATTTTTTAAATTGAACAACTTTTTTCATTCCCATTTACACCACCGTACTACTTAAAGTTGAAGTATTCTGATCGTCGACATCGAAGCAATTGTTTATTAAGGGTAACTAAGACTGTAAACTAATAAGGGGGTCCTTCTTCTGATGTGGAGCGGTCAGGGGGTAAAATCCTACCTAACTACCTACAAAAACCTAAAAAGTAATTTGTGATACAATAAGCTACATTCCCAGTTACAGTTAATCAGTAATTAGCAATTACTAGTCTTGAAGTTTTTCTCAGATTTAAAATGTATTATCCTTAAATTGAATTGAATGAAATTATGTGACCGGTAATTTTGTTAACTGAAAAGTTGGACTTAAGTATTAATACATTTATTTTAATTGTCTCTTAATCTACTTAAAACTGAAGTTGTAGAATTTACAATGACTAACTTAAAACACTGAATTGTTAACACTCACGTACTGATAAACCTGTTACTCTCGCATTTACTGATTAAATTTTTAACATCATAAAAGCCTTTATTTTTGCAAACCTTAAGTACCATTATAATATTACGTTAGAGGTGTGAATTTTTGTGATCAATAGAGGTAATGGATTTTAAGTGCAAAAAGGGAACTTTTTATAAGTGGAGTTTAAAGCTCAGATTAAAAAAATATATACTGTGGTAAAGGGACATTGGTAAGGACTTTATTTTCTTCCAAAAAAAAACATAATTAGCCGAGACGTGACTAATGAACGAGAGGTTAGAACGTCCTGTTGTATCTTGCAAATCAAACTAATTTCGTCAACGTCAAACGTCAACATTAAAAATATTGCAAAAATATTGAGCAGTTTTCAGCAATAGAAGCTCTCGATGAGTTTCTCATATTTTTAATAAAACAAAAAAATTAAATTAAAAGAAGGCCCAACCGGATCTAATGCATGTTCAGAAATAAAAATGGCGTTAGTGATTGCACGATTTAAATAATTGCTGCTGGAAATTTATTTAGCTTTAAGCTTGGGGATATATTTTTAGAACAATCGCAGTTGACTGGTCAAAACTTCTACTATTGAAAAATAAGCTTGAGTAGCTTTGGACGTAATTACTGGTTAAGACGACTACACAGTTTGGGTCAATAAAAAAAATTGCAAATTAACATCGATCAATAAACAATTTCATGTATTTAGATGAAATTTCCGAACAATTTTAATTACACATATGGTGATTTGATATAACACGACTAGCAAAAAGTTGATTTTCTAATAAATCATGCAAACTTGTTAAACATTTTGTTTTCATGAATTGGTACACATGTTTCACTGCTGATTGATGTAGGGTGTAGACAGCGTGTACCATGCACATGCACATATATTTATGTTAAAACTCGCTAACATTACAGATTTTATCTTTTAACCCCAATTCTCGTGTTAGTTACCAATAGTAATCAATTTTGATCTTAAAAATTTATGAACCTCTAGCTAAAGGTGAAAAAAGTAAATGCGGACACTTTTTGTTCGGTTAGAACAAAACCTGGTATAAAGTTTTTTAAGCTTTGCAAGCTCCAGTTAGAAAGACTTTTTCTTTTATTCAGCACAAGCTTTGCAAGGTTTTCTTTGAATCAAAAATAATCTTGTTGTGTAATCGCTCATGCAAATTCACAATTAAGAGTATTTCTTCCATGAATTTGCAAAATTGCATATTCAGTGAAGTTCTGAATGCAATTTTATCCTGCTTAAGAATCACTTTAGAAATAAAAAGCTCTTTTTTATAAAAAGCCCCAATTTTGCTAGTTATGTGATCAATGATTGGTTATAAAGGGTGCGCCAGATATGTGCTAGAATGTTTACGAGGTCGCTATAAAACCAGGCGTCGTCTTGCCTTCTTGGGTATAACTGACCGTTAAAATCCGAGCCAATAAAAGTTGTCACCTTTATCTACGCCGTTTTAAATCGTTTTCCTTGAAAAAAGTTACTCATAAATATTGATTTATTTGCCAATAGTTCCTAATAAAATCCATTACGAATTGCCGTCAAGATAAAAGTTTCCATGCTCCCAGTAAACCAACAGATCAACATTTCTCACAATTAAATTGTCATATTCAAAAGGATGCTTTACAAAGTTGGAAGATTAATAAATATAAACACGAAAATTGATCTGGAAATTGCATCGCGAAAATGCATGCAATTCACATTATTCTCGTGGAATCGTTCTCGACTCAATTTTGCAAGGCGCAGATTTAAATTGCAGAATAACGAGAAGACTTTTTGATTCAATTCCAGGATACACTTCCAAAGCTAAATCAAAGCGATAATAACTAATGGCCAAATTGTTATCACATAAATTTCACTTTTTATGACATCATTGAACTAATGTCGAATTAATTTAAATAAAAACCATAAAAAAGATAAAATGCTCGCTACTAAAAAGCTAATAAAGAGTTGTGACAAATGCGGTAAACAAATAAATAACTTAGAACAACAAGAAAATCGATGAAAGTCTTCGATGGCCTATAACGATTGCAAAAACAATATTTTTCAGATTAAACGGAAAATCATGAGAAATTCATCACCAATATAAAATAAATCAGTTTCTGTCGATATAAAGCCAGCACGTCGAAAGAATGTAGCCAACGCTAATTCAATTTGGGAAATTAAACGTGCTATCGATAGGTTTTCTACACTGTAATTCTCTACTCGTTTTGAAGAAAATCATTTAATACTTAAAAAAATACTACATCTTGCAATTTCATGTGGTATATGGTATTGAAGTGGGGCTCTCTATTGTGATTAATCTCTTCTTACGTATCAAGATAAGCTTCCACTGACAAATATAGGGTTACAACCAGAGCTATAGTCTCTCCAAATGGATTTTTATTTTAAATTAAATCCCCTTGCATTATTCTTTCTTTAAATTTTCACTTTTCCCATATTTATGCGTATCTAAGTAGGTACATCTCTGGGGTGAATATCGTAAAACAACCAAAAATTTAAACTTTGGTATTAAAACATTCGTTGCCATGATCTTATAAGCTGTGAAAGGTTAGAACTTAATTATAACTAATAATCCGTTCCTAAATTTAATTAAATTTTCATTTTTCAATTTAATGTATTTAGTATTAATTATAAAATTAGTTTGTAAAATGAGAACGTAGAACACCTTAAATATCGTTAAAGTAGTTTTCAAAATAACAAAATAATTGCACGTGGAGTAAATTTGGCTGGACGTGGATAATTTGACTATCATAAATTAAACACATCCTTTGGAGCAATCCAGTATTGCAGAATCAATGGTATAGTGCTGATGTTATCCTTGCCCCCATATACGAAACATCGTCTTCAACCCATAAATTTTGCAGACCATTTTTGGCAAAAGAATGCCGTGGCACATTTAAAAAATTGTTTTAAATGTTTTCTAGACAATTTACATTTCGGTGGTTTGCCATTGCCTTCCGAGTGGAGACGGTCAGGATAAGATTCTTACTTTGTTCTGATTCAAACCTGGTTTTCTGTATTAGCAGACTGTAAGTTTAATTGCTTACTAAACTTCAAAAAGTTACAGTTTTAATTTTAAATAATTCAATTTAATTAAATTTTGTTAGCGGGTGAAAATAAACTCCCTAATCTCAGTAAATAATTAATGCTGTTCGGAATTTTATCCGATGTCTACAAAGCTAATTGTTTCGAAGAGGATTTTAGACATAGCAATCAGAAAAAAAAGCCTTGAAATGTACTAAGAAATCGTGAAGGACTAGAATTATAAGAGGATACCTATCATTAAAATAACTGAAGGATCGACTATGATTCGTTCGAATCCCGTCGTTAAATTTTCAATTTTCAATAATTTATTTCATTTAAATTTTGCTGAAAGGAAAAAGTAGAACCTCTAATTTTGCCGAAAAATGATTGGAGATTTATGTGATGTCTACATAGCCAATTATTTAGACGGGCATTCCATTACAACCCATTTTTGAAATGAATTTTTAAATGGAATAAAGCATCATGATGGAACGGAACTACAAATAAAGGAGCTTATTATCCAACATATCATTAAAATAGTTAAAGGAGCGACTATGATAAAATAAATGTAGGTTTAACAATCCGGTTTTTGAGATAATTTACGACGACCCGATTCCGCTATAAAAAGTAGTTTAAGAGACAACTGAAATTGAAGGTGTTAACGTACACTGTTGCTTTAGAAAAGATTAATTATTTTATTAAATTTATTGGTTATAATTACATTTCACATTATAAACGACCTAAATGTGAGTCCATGCGTAGTAAAGCTTTATGGTCTGCTAGCAGTTCAACATGTGAATATTCCCGTAGGAATCAACGCTAACCCCGTTAACTCACCCCGCCGTTCGTGCCTAAAAGTCTATAATAACCTCATTTAACCTTCAATTATTAAAGCTCTTCACCCGAAATGTCACGTCTGAAAGGTCCCTGAATAAATGAAGTAGAATTGGAACATTAAATCCTTGATAGATCTATAATAAATTTGTGAGTTTCCTAAGATGTGTGTTTTAAGCCTCTAAAACCTAATTTAGTAGGGGAATCACCCATAAATTTACGAAAACGTTAATCGATAATGATGATGACCAAAATTTTAGAGTTGCACCACCGAATTTTATGTTATCAATCGTTTGGTGGGAAAAAAAATTGTGTGGCTTTGTAAGTATTATCCGCAAAAAGTTAAGACGATTAAAACTTGAAAAGTTTGTGAGTCAGGAACGTCATTATTCCCTTCGTTTCACATCAGTACCAGTAAAAACAGAAAAGAAAATTTACAAAAAGGTGTTGTTTTTGTCTTGCACAAAACTTTTAATCGAAGATTTTTCTCCCTATCTAAAAGACGCGCTGTGGATTACGATGTGTTTTGTTTCCTGACCGTTATCTTACTCCCATGGGATATTGAGTTTCCAACTCGGAGAAACACTTTCATAAATTACTTTCGGCGTTATGATACGCGTAATTGTGTAGAATAGTAAAAGGAAAAACGTCGTCGTTGTCGTCGTCCAATTTACAGTTCCTTTAAAACTTTGTAAGTAAATTAATTTACTTTTTGATATCAACAAACCAACTTAACTTTACATAACCCCACAAAGAAGTTTCCGAAAGCATATATTTGTCTTGCATTAATTAATATTAACAACCTTCCAACTTTTGATGAAGCGGTACTGCAAATCTTACAAATTGATGATATAAAAAATTGTGTGACGTAATCACAAAGTATCCTGAATGTGTAATAAAAGATTCATTATTTAATTTTATGAGCTGAAATGTTTCATATGCTAAAGTTCTGCAAGCTTTATTACCCGTCGGTCGTAAAAGCTCATTTCTGATAAAATCCTTTTTAACGTGTCCGACAATTTAATTAAAAAATTGGATGTATCTGGATAAAGGGAATAGTTGATTTTAAAACTGTGTCTGTTTCGTGCGAGCGAAAGAGTAGAAAAGGGGGGGGGGATTGAATCCTGCGTTTTCGATATAAAAAGCATTAAATCCACATGCTTTGGGCGTTTGTATTATTCATTCCTCGTGTGATATACCTACCAATAAAACGATGTGGTTTGTATTTTACATTTGGGTTGTTAAATATTTCAAAAACGATTTAAGGAGGAATCGCAACTGAAGCATAATATTGCATGTTTAAAAAATATAAGGAGCTCAAACACGCTCTGTTAACCAATATTTACAATGTTCGCACCCCGCATATCTAAGGTAAGTGCAAAGTGTGCTGGAAAATACCGATAACCCATTTTCTTAAGTGAAAGCATAAATTTGTTTGTTCATGCTCATCGTAAATTTGGAATTAACAAATTAGTAGTTTTTATTAGTTCAACTTAAAAAATAATATTCAAGAAAAGTATGGTAGTAAATCAAGATTCTCGCCCACTGGTATATTAAAATTATACGACTATACCACAAGAAAAATGTAAATGCCCTTATAAATGTTTCCTTTTGTGCTAGGATGGTCCATAATTTATGTTTCTATCCAAACTTAAATCTACATTTATAAAGCCTTATTATTTGCAAAATTACTTACCATATTTTATGAATATCTCTAATTATTTTATCTTTCTTATTACACTAAGTATTCGTAAAATTTTTCAATAGTTTGTTTATGTTGTTGTGTTGTCGATTTGCGTGAGTAAATGCAGAGTTGACACTTTTCATTCATAAATCCTTAATCAAATCATGCAGTGTATTTCAACACTTGGCACTGTAATTTTCAGGAAAAGTTAATATTAAGCATTGACCATAATCAAGATTAACGATTCGAGCTTGACGTTTTACCCATTTCAAATGTCGATTTGTGAAAAAGCGTTATATTTTTTTGACAAAAATTTAATATTTCCTTTTTGTCTGAATTGTTAAAAATATAACTTCATTTTTTATTCATAATACAGGTTCTATAACTACTAGCAAATCTGAAACACAATAGAAACACCCCTTTCAAAAGAAAATTCAAAAGAATTTCATTTACATAAATTTCGAATCAAGTTTAGTTTTGTTGTGGAAATTTTGTTTAAATTTTTTGAAGCTCGATTTGGCAAAAATTTTGTAATGGTGATTTTTTAAAATGTCCTTAGCGTGTCGCATTACAGAGGCTCTTGAAATTTTAGAGCTGCCCATAAATAGGGGATGTCGTTATCAGCATTAACTGTTTATGATGCACGCACTCCATTTATTCAAGCTGTATTTCAGCGTGGTTGTGAAAGCATTATAATTATGTTATGGTTTATTTTTATTACAATTAATGTACCCGTTTAAGTTAATTACGAAACGAATAAAAACATCCATAAAAAATTGTTACTGCTTGCTGTTACGGAAATTTCAAAAGCTTCGTTTTACATCCAAAAGCTCTACTAGTTTTTATTATTTCAGCAAACAGAACTGAAATTGAAAACCGAACATACCGTCTTTTGATAACCTGTCGGTATCTAAATCAATAAATGTAAGTTAAATGCTTTAGCGAAATGGTTTGTAATTTAATTCTGTGTGGCTCTGCTAAAAGCTCTCTAAAAGACAATCAACTACGCTTTTGCAAATTTAAATTAGGACTTTTTGATTAACACTATTTCGTTATAATTAATTGATTTATATGGTAAGTTGATCAACCAGGCACATCTGATCACACATTTCAAAGCTCCTACTATTGAGAAACAGTCGACTGAATGTATCGACCTGCTTTGCACCAATAATTCCACTTCTAATTAGTTCGAGCACTGTCCAGAACAATTAGCCCTTGAAGGACCATTTGTTGCTAATGTAAAATATGGATCGGTTCGTTTTCGCAAAAAACATTCAAATCCAATAAGAAAAGTGTGTACTTACTGCAAAGTACTATACGATTCAGTGCAGCTTTTCACAAGCTTTCTATTTAAAAATTGAAAATTATTACTAGCAGAAGTGATGGAAAATAGATAATTCTCCATTTTTAATTCAAATCGTCCTTTTTGCAGTATTGTGATTTTTTTTAGATTAGTAACCTTTTCAATCTGTTTTTGCGCCATTACCAGTTATTCTTTACTTTCCTTGATATTTCCGAGTAGTTCAGGCTTCAAAATGGCTTATGCAAAAATTATATGCTAAGTAAATTTTAAACAAATTCTGCAATACTTCATCTACAATCTTGGAGAAATCGGAGATAAAACAAGTTAAGGCTTTTATCATCAATGTAAAGATTATTTAAAGATAGCATTGGTACTGCAAGTTCTTCTCAAACTTCAGCTTGATAAGATATAATTGTTAATTTAATAGTTTTCTAGCGGAATTTCTTCGTAAAATTGACCTCGTTTGTAATTAAATTCATGAAAGTTCAGATTAACCTAATATTTACAATTTCAATATTTCGTCTGTCGTTGCTTCTCAATTTAGAGTAAATGTAGGGTGGGTTGCACCAACGTCTGTTAAACCTTGCTCAATTTTAAACTTTGAACCAACCAACATGGGTAAATAACGGGTTGTTTACCATGTCGATTGGTTCAAAGTTTAACCAACGGTTAAATCACCCTGAGCCATATAAATAACAATTTTTTTCAAATTTTTCAGGATTCTCAAGTTTAATTTTTTACTTACGTGTTATAAAATGGATAACAAAAATATTCAGTCCGCTTGCTCTCAGGATTCGTTAAATTTCAATAGCTTTTTCAAAAGTAGTACAATTTTCCTTCTCCTGTTCTTAAATCGTTGATATTAATGTAAGTTTTCTTTATTTTTTTGTGCTCACTTTGGAGAATGTGCTGGTTTTGGAGAAACATTAGCCTTCCCTATTTGAAATGTTTGATATAAATAATTAATTTAAATAGTTTTTATCTGTTTGTGCAGCTCATAACTTGCCATGTGGTTGGGGGGTATTCCATACCCCCCAAACCCCCCGGTCTCGAGAACTAACCTAATGTATGTTCTATCTGTGATTAAATTAAATTGCAAGCATTCCAAATATGTTATAATTTTAAACTAGAAGACATGACATACCCGCACTAAACATAATCAGTAAACGTTTTTAATTAAATCTTAATAAACGTCTAACATATTATCATTGATATGGTTGGTCGGCCTTTGGTCTCAATCAAGGAACTACAACTACGCCTTCAAACAACAATTGATGAACCAAAATAATTTGTAACTATTTATCACCTGTTTATTTGCAAAAATTTATTTACAGTGCATTTTATTTAGTCCATTTTCTTAAATCTTTGATAAAAGAGGCTAATTAGAGAACCTGCCACAATATTTATTTTAAAACAATGGCATAAAATTGGCTTCCAAAATTAAAAAGTTACAATAGCGAGGCTGCCAGCTGTAGATTGCATGCCAGGAAATTTTTTCGTCAAATCAGAACAATTTAAATCCTAATGTAGCAAATTTTGTTGATTAAGGGCCAATTTTAACGAAAAAAACGTAATCATATTATTAATTGCAGATTTTATGGTAGTTCTTTATGAAAAGTCGGTTAGATGACGTTTGTTTGATTCTGCCGTTTTTTTGCTTTATGGTTCGGTGAAGGCGGTGTTATTTGTTGAATCTCTCCAATTTATTATTCTTTTTGGTGTGGTCATGAGAATTTAAGCGAATGAACAAGTCGTTTCACCCAATTATTTTCACTGTCACAGTTTACTGCAAATCGATATTAAATTTTGAAAACGGAATCATCATTTTATGCTTTAACTTTGAAGTTGGCACCAATTTATACATTATCAGCTTGTTGGACGTTTTACAGTGTAGAGGATTCAAGTGGAATGAAATGAATCAATAAATTTTTTTTCATCTATTAATAATTTACTATCCGTCTGTGTAGCCGTAGTCGCATTAGTAGTAAACCCAAGTTTATCTTAAACGATTAAAAAATTTAATAACTTTGTTTGATTTTTAATACGAGACTAATTTATCGAGTAGTTGTTAGAATGCGGAAACAAGGGCAAAGGGTCGATGGTAAATTAAAATTAATACTCAAAACGTAAAAAGAACTGATCTTGTAGGATAGTACATACTTCACCGGTAATCCTGCTAAACTAAGAGCATGAAAATGTGCAGCTATGTAATCAAGGGGCTTCAACCACAGCCGAGTTCAAAGTAAAACCAGAGTTTTAAGGTTATCCCCCGATCGTTTCTAAAATATTAAGTGGAAGAAAACAAGAAGAGAGATTACCTTTTGAATGAAAAACGAACAATGCAAGTAAGGAAGTAATCAATTAGGGTCGTGCAAAATATACACAGGGTTGCACAAATTTCAAACCTCAACAGAACAAAATAAAATGTTAATAAAATTCTGTTTTTTATGTTATTTTGCTGCTGTAAATTATTCCATGCATTTTGTAAATGATAACAAAAGTGGGTATAATTATATATTAAAATTGTAGATAATAGTTTGTGCTTAACATGCACACTGTCAAGTGTCTTTCATATTTAATTACAAATCAATATTTTCCGAGTTTTGTAAATTAAAAAAGGAAAGAAAGCGTAATAAATTAATAAGTACACTTTGCCTCATAATGCCACCACAAAGGCGGACATTTAACAAACAAGTCGCTGTAAGCCTTAAAAAATCGTTTGCATACTCGAAAAATGTCAGTTTTTGTTAACATTTTACAAAAAACGGGATGTATAACTCACTTCAACTTGTTTAACTTGTTTTATTTTACATTCTAAACGACAATGTTATACTTTATTTATACAAATTACTGAAAAGCCAAATTACATAAAAAAACAAGGTTTTGTATGCAGGATAATGAAAAACGCAGGAAACATTTGCACGCTTAGAAAGTAATGGAGGCTTCTTGAAGATGTTGCTTTAAAAATTAAATTATTTAAACTGAGTGGAAATAAAAAGAATTTGGCACCTGTCACTTTTGAATAAATTAAAGAGACTCGGAGTGATAAAAATGAGACGAAAGTATTTTCCCAAATTTTTATTATCTTTTGACCTTAATAAACATTTATATATGATTTTTATTCCTGGTATTGACTAGTTTGGGGAAATAAGTCGAACATTTATATTTGAGTGCAACTTTTTTATGGCCATTGAACAGTTATGAAACGGTACTGTGAACGTCTAAATGGGGCAACAAACTGCGTAGGAAACGTGATAGAGCAGGACAATCGTTGCCAGGAGCACATCCTAATGGCTGCGGGGCGAATACCACCTGCTTCCTATTATGGATTATTCTTACCCACCTGAGACCCACCACACTTGGGACCTGCATTACTTTCAGACTTGTCTTGAAATTGTAACACTCATCTCATTTTAATGTATTTTATCCTAAAATTGAATTGCTATTGTAATATCATTCAAAATTTCATTTTGTAAATTGCTTTTATTCCAATAACACCCCCTTCTTATTGCAAGTCCATTTATTAAATTAAATTGTAGTTTAGCCAATAGTTGGTTTAACACCTTTCCTAAAATGTTACGAGATTTCAGTGGTTTAAAGAGGTATTATTATAATATAGGTTTAGGGTCCTAGGTTTAGTGCGTACACTATTGTTAAATACAAATTAATCTTGTCATAAGTAATACTTAAATTAAGTCTTCGTAATCTAAATTAAACGAGCTTAAACTTTGTTTGTACAATATAATGCACCACCAATATTGGAAATTATCGATTTACCAATTAATTACCTATTCCTAAAAAATTAATGCTTTTCCAAGTCGTTATCGTTATCCACCCAAAACTATTATTACGTTTAAATATTGATGAACCGAAGCAAAATATTCGTTTTACTTAATTTATTATTTACTACATTGTAGCATTTTTATTGTTCCGCTCATTATGGCTTTCCACCTGGGAAAACATCCCTATCGATCCTGTCACTTTCCAATTGTGTTAATTTTAAACTTTTTGGAAGCCGACAGAAACAGTTACGGTTTTACTCCGTTTTAAAAAGTCACAATGCAGTAAACTCATCTAATTTCATATTCCTTAAAATCACAAGACGAAGATAATCATTACTTATTCCTAACGACCGTTTCTAGCAAAGTCCAAATATTTTTCTTGATTGAACATTATTTGTTTTACGTCTTTAAACGTATTTTTTCATTAAAAATTTATTTGGTAATAATCAAAACCAAACAGGAAATTCTGTCAAGATTTTTACTGTTTTCTGTCAATTATGAACTACAAAACCACCTAAAATGTTACAATTAAATTTCAGAAGTATTAGGGATATTATTTTTTGAATGTTTTCTAAAATGATTTTGACCTACTGGGACGATCTATCATTACCATTATTATCTTGTAAATAATTATTTCAGTCAAGCTGAAATTGTTTTACATTTTCATCGGTAGAAACAATAATTATACAAAACCTGTTATTATTTACGTGTTGAAGATCGAAAGATAAATAAACTATATAATTTTTTTAAATTTTTATTTATTACTGAAAGACTAAACGATTTTATAAAATATAACTACATAGATACCCTACGAAGTTGTACAATTTAACCATAAGTTATGTATGAATTTTTGCTACAAAATGTAGGTATTAGAAACTCCCATGTTACATTGTTATTGATTTACTTACATTACCTTTATTTTTTCATAACATAAATAAACTCGGTCGTTCTGCCTCTCTAACGCATAACCCTCGACTAGGTGAAGACCAGAAGGTCATAATTTTTTTACTTTACTTTTAATATCATAATCGAGCACATTTTAATGTGGTGGACATTTTGTTGTTGACAAAATAAAAACAATTCACAGATGTTTTACCTATAAATAATTCAATTCAAATTATACTACTATGTGATTTCTCTTCAACACGCAAAGTGCTTGAAAAAATTACTTGCTTATCGCAGTGACTCACAAGCTTCTATTCGCATTATTTAATATAATTTTTATAATTCTATTTTGAATGTTGCAGGATAATTGAATTTACAGTAGTTTATGTTTAAATACTTGAGAACAGACCGCTTTTACAGACTTGCAATTAGGAAACTAATCATAGTATCCTACTCATGAAAACCTAATGGTATTCACTTGCCTACATTTAGCATGTTGATTGAGGCCTACAGTCGGTTTGATTGTTCAACATTTTACGTAATCAAATCATTAAAGAATCTACACTGAAAACTGAGCCAAAGTGAGCCAAGATTAACTATCACAGAATTTTCTCACTCACTCACTTCAGCTTCATTTTGAATGAAGTATACAATTTTCACTTCATTATTTTACTCAAAACTTTTGAGCTACTTTGTGGAAAAATTCATTTGGGGAATCCTATGCTCAGTTTAAATTGAGAAATTCCGCCTATCTTATTGTATTTTGGCTTCATTTTATAATAATTCAACTCCAATATATTTTAAATTCTCCCCAATCTCACTAGATCTTACCAATATTGTCAGATCATCTGCATGCACTTTGTTGTATGTACAAAATTGCTCTCAGCTGATAAAGGGTTTTCTTGTCTTAACCCCTTACTCTCATTCAAAGTCCTCGATAAGATCTAATTTAGTGTAAATTTATTCCTCACAATTGTCACAATTGATTTTCTCACTCTTGCAGTTATTAAATTGCGCATACTATTTCAAACCATAATTATTTCAAGAAAAAGACGCAAATGGAATCATGAAATAGTAGTACCGATGCAGACTAAATTTTCGTTTTTATGTTTTTGTTGCAACGTAAATTAAAACGACGCAAAGAGAAACCTTGATGTAGTACCATTCTTTGATATTACCAAGTCTGATTTTAAGCAGCTCGAAGAAGATTAAATTATCATAAAATCTTCTTCTTTCCAGGTCCTTATACCTTATGAACCAAAAAGGATCATAATAACGTCGGATAAATTTTGTAGCCTGGTTAGGGATCAAACGTAGGCCCTTTGAATGATTTTTTTTGGCCTAATCACTTAAATTATCATAAACATTTTACTTTAAACAATTCTTAGACTCCAAAACTTCACGAGGTCTTACCTACAGTGCTGTATTTTGAAATAATTGAAAATTTAGTGTAAATTATAGCAAAATTTACTTAAAATCCTTCGGTTTCGTCAATAAAGGCAACGAAATGAAAAAATTTTAATAAGTTACACAAAGATTCTTGTCTTGCCTTGATCAGTTAAAAGCTGACAAAAAACAATCAGATCAAAGTTTTTTATCATTCTCTATGGTTATATTCTTTAATTTGATTGGTTCTTGCCAGCGTTTACCTGAGCAAGACAAGACAAGAATCTTTTTGTGAACGCCAGCGCTGCTTTACTTTGCAATATTTTGAGAAAAAACTCAAAATTTTGTTTAGATTTATTCAAATTATATTTAATTAAGTGTGGTTATATTATATTTTATTCTACAAACTCTCCGCAACTTTTGAATGATTTGTTTAGAAAAATTATAAACCTGATTTTCTAAGCTCACTTTTAATGTTAAATAATCTGGAATATTTTCGAATAAAAAGGATGGAAATTCTTTCAAGTTTATGAAATTACTAAGTATAAGCCAAACTCATCGGTAATGCTTGAGGCTCCTTAATGAATGTGAAAAACCTCTGTTTGCTCTAGAATTCAGACAGAATAATGAAATCAATTTTTGCACGAAAAAGAATAAATTTTGTTTTAAACTTGTGTTTAGGTTTATGTGATACAAAGCTAACAAAAATTACCTTATAAATTGCAGAAAATTTACTTACAATCCTGCATTGATATTTCTCACGCTTGTGGATTACGCAATACTCAATAAGGTTTACACTCACTTCAAAAACGGTAAAAATCGCATTAAGGTTTGCTCTACGTAATGACTGTTCAACACCAGACACCAAAAAGCCACTTTACATCCAAACTCACACTGGACGTAAATCAATTATTTGTATGATTCTTTGATAGGTTTGTTTATAAAATTAAAAGCACAACAAAAAATACGTCGAGGCGACTTGGATCAGACCACATTCAAATTTCAACCTTTTTGTTAGAATAAATTGTTAGAAAAAATAGAAAAAAAAAAATCATCCAGGCAAACAACAAAGGAACTGCCGAGAGTGTCAGGGGCCTGGTCAATTGTCCTCTTAATGAACCAATTAAAATTTTTGAAAAATAACATAGCTCACAAGTTTAATCGACAATTCCATCATTCAATTTGTCTTCGTATCAAAGTTTCTCCTGAAATCTTTTGAGTCATCCATTTTGCAATATGCAATATATTCAAGTCAACTTTCAACAATAATTTCCTTATAGTCAATCCATAAAACTATAGCAAATTTTTCCAATTAAATTTGTTGTTAGAAATTTTTTTAGTGTTTTTGTCAACTATTTCACAAATGATAAATAGCCATACTATTAATAAGTATAGTAACTAATCGAGAGCCTGTAAAACCCTTGAATCTTAAATTTTTAACTTTTTATTTATATTTTCATTTCCAAGTGTAAATTTCACGATTTCATCCATTCAAAGTCAGCAAATTTTTCTCATATTATATGCATATGGTGTCCCCTTTTAATTAAAAATTGAATCAAAATAACAATGAATTATCATCTAATTTATTTACCTTCTCATATTTTAGTTTTGATCAAATTGCATATTTTGTATGATGCAGAACTTAAGGGGTTACATCTAGCTAGCACACCGAAAAATGAGACTTTTTTAGAAATTTTTTTGAGAATACTAAAAGAGCAATCAAAATGAGGTTTAGAGGGCTTATTTTACATGTATTGAAGTATAGAAAAACAATTTTTGCTACAAAAAAAATATTCAAAATAGAGGCTCAGCCGTAGCTAGAGTAAGGGCCCTTTTTTTAAAGGCGTTCCACGGGTGGACACAGAACTCTTTTGTGTTAGCAGCTGAGCAAACAAAAAATTTTTTTCATTATTTACATTAGTTTTGCTAGAGAAGCAAATATGGTTTTTTTGCAAAATGGCATTATCTTGAAAAAAAATTGGTATTTCTTATAGGCCTAATTTCTTACGAAAAAATCGGCCTTAATTTGTTTATAAAAACCGCAATTGTTAATCAATCGTTAAAATTGTGTGCAATTCTTTAGAAAATATATCTAAAAAGCTACAGTAAAAATTTTATGCAAATCGGATAAAAACTACCAGAATTATGAGTCCGCCCAATTTTAAAAACGTAGTTTTGAGGTAATCGTGTTTAAAGTTTCAAAACTGTTTTTCTACATGAAATTTTTGAAATAAGGGCTTACTGATTTTTTTACTTTTACCCACTTATGCTAGGACCATAAAGCATCACTTTTAGGTTTAAATTATGCTCTTCAGTTTCTTTCCTGGCAGAAAAAATGACCTTACGTGCATCTTTTTTTCGATTTCGATGACGAGTGCTCCTCAGCTCTTACGCGGTGTAAATCTTTTATTAAAAAAATTGGTGCTATGTCAGCCGCTATGTCGACAAGCTTCTTACCGCTTGAAATTGACTTGAGCGCTATCGTCCACACGACGGAATTTAAGCTCTTATTCGAGTTCTGCATGTATCCTGTACTGCTGTGACATTTTATATGAGTAAGGAATGAACTACACGACTCCGAATTGCTAATTTCACCGGCTAAGGCTTAATTAATGTATTTCCAATATATGAAAATAAGCTCTCAAATTTAAAAAAAGAAAATACCGCTTATAATTAATTCCTTTTACATATCATTCTTAGAATGTTTATACATCATTTAAGAAAAGAAAATAAAAACCGTAAATTTTTTTTCTCTAGCTAGATGTAACCCCTTAATTACGTTTTCACTTCAAATTTTTGTTTTTTATATTATCCATATTTTTACAAAATATTAATGTATTTTTTTAGAATTTCGATTGATGAAACGAAAATTAGCGTGTGTTCTACGGATGTAAAGTTATTTGTGGCCATTTCTGGCCATCATAACCAGGTCACTTTGCTCTCCCCTTTTCGGGATCACAGTGAGCACTTAAATAAAATCCATAGCCACAGCAGTGGAATGATGTGATAGCTGGTTGAGTTACAGAGCAGAAATTCTGGGTTCAAATCGCAGACTTCGTAGAATTTCTTAGCTTAGCCTTCCAGTGAACATCCACAAGCTGTGGTTAACTCGGAGGTAATACAAAAAGGTAATACAAATTAACCTCTCTAATATATTTCAGTTTTTTTAAGAACATAAGTACTTTTTATTTTGTATTAGAAAGCGTTGTTAGTGTAATTCTTTTTTACAAATTTAGAATAATTTAAACGTAAAATGCATTATGACTAATTGGATATTGTGCGTCATTCGATAATAACAAGTTTTAACCTATTCACTTAGGTAGCATTTGATTTGCATTGTGTTAGGACAGTTTTAATATTTGCTTCTGCAAAATTATTAATTACGGACTTTTAGTGGTTTCTATTTTAAAAAACGTTAGTGATTTTCTTATTATAATTTGCAGTAACTACGGAAAACTTCGTATTTGCAATTTTTACCAGAAACGAATAGGTTATTGTATAAAATTTACATCGGGGTTTTCATTTAAACATTTTTTTGCTATAAATGTGAAAAATCAGTTTGGTAGACACGGAGACGTTTTATAATTTAAAGTTTTAGTGACAGTGTGCAGCGGAAGTTAGGAACAGATTTGTGCAACGATTCAAGGTTTAGGAGTTTTCTGAAGAACATAAGGTAGGAATTTTTTATTTTTATTTTTAAAATTTTTCTCTCCCTGCTACTATCTGAAGGGCTAGTCCCCCTTACAATAATAAAGGTTTCATCCCTTATTA
Organism: Rhagonycha fulva; assembly: GCA_905340355.1. NCBI lineage: Eukaryota > Metazoa > Arthropoda > Insecta > Coleoptera > Cantharidae > Rhagonycha > Rhagonycha fulva. The sequence continues at coordinate 48,637,927 of HG996556.1, forward strand.
TACCGATTCAAATCGGTATTAGAAAGTAAATGTTTTATGAAGCACATCTATTCAAAGCTGTTATTGACGAGCTGCAATTAATTTATTATTTAAATGTTATTTATAATAAATAGTTGAACTCATTAGGGTTTTGTGTGTGGGAAAAAAATCCCAATCGATTGTGTCGCTTCCACATTGTGTAAATTTGGAGCGGGTCTTTTCAATTGTGATAGCGTAATGCGAGTGAAAAAGTTTCGATCTTATTTTTAAAAGTGACAATAGACAAGTATAAAAATGCCCTCTCTTTTCCAAGCAATTGCTTACTCTAAATGCATGCCCCATAAATCATTTTACAAAACGTTGGCAGCACAAAAAATAGCAAAAATAAATTAGGAAAGCAATTTGGAAAGAAAAAATTAGAATAATTTTACCATCCATAGATATGTAAAGTATGGTAGGTAAGTAATCATATTAAAGGGAATCCGGTTGTCTGCGAAGCACAAGAAAAATTTATCTTTTTATTTTGGAAGTGCTTAAACGAAGAGATATAAAATATGCGGACACACTAATGTGTTTTTCGGATCCGTAAACACCACTTGCGGTATCATAATCTTTCTTGCAAAAGAAAATCGTTGTATTGCACAATAGAAACCGATTGCGCAATCTGAGTATGCATCGTTCGACAGGAGCAGGAGCAACACTTTAGGTTCGATGGAATGATGTTAAAACTTATTGCACGTGCATGTGCACGGCGTACTCGTATGCCCTCGTTTTATTTATAACTTTTATATCAGATTTAAATGATTCATAAGCACGATTAAACGCGACCGTATTTCAAATTTGAAATTTTTGCGAGCTTGCGAGATCCTGATTTATTTTTCAAGTAGACTAAACCCAAAAAGGCATTGTTTATAATCCTATCTGTAAAAGTACCATAAATTCAATCGACTTACAGTAACCTAAACCCGATCGATATATTTAAATTTTTCCTTATTTTTAAATTTATTCAAATTTCCTAAATCACTGCTTTACATATTCGAGTAGGTATGTTATTTCGTATAGCTGAAATTTATATTCTAAGTAATTGATGATCCGCAACCCTACCTGAAATTTGTATAAAAGTGGAAAAGTTACTTTAATTCGATTTCATTTATAAACAAGAATTATGTCAATCAATTAAATTCGGAATAAATCTTAGCAGCACGCGCTTTCTTGTACATCCTAATTTGTTAACGTTAATCCATTAGTTTGTTCCACCATTACTCAAGATATCTTAAAGAGATAAATTAGATATAGCAGCAATTATCTTTTTGCAATTTAGGTATCTACAACTGTAAGGCGCACAAAAACACAGAATAAGATTTGCGTCTTGGATCATTTTCACCTACTTGACCTTTTTATCCTCCTTTTTGACTTATTTCCAAGAGATTAATACTCGAGATGAAAGTAAGTTAAAAAAAGGGAAAAAGTATCAAATCCGACATTTAAAGATGAAAACGTGTATTTCGTAGCAAATCCTAAAAGCACTGGAAGCATAATTCAGATTTTGAAGTCGCTCTAAACCTGACATGATTGTACAGCATTTCTTTGACAAGAATGAGCAGAATAATTTGATTCCATGAACATCATTTCATAGGAAGTTCCATTCGCGGAATAACTAGTGTAAGGCCGTGTTAGTGTAAATCCAAGCCTAATCCATGCCGCAAAGCTTAGAACTTGTCCAGTATATGAGAAAAGTTTTGAGTTTACGTGTACGAACTTTAAGTAATATTTAATTACAAATTACCAACTTCAATAAAGCACGTTTAAATTCCTAATCATCTAGTCGTAATCATACTGTAATTAAAACTACGCCCTCACTTACTCATTAATATGTAACGGGCGTCCGATTGGTACTCACCTGAAACAAAAAAGAAAATAAGTTAGTGAATTTCTCGTTCGACACAAATAAAAAAAAAATGAAGTCTTTTTCATCAATCACACAAACTTTTCGAAAAAGTTCAATAAAGAGAACAGAAATCACCAGAGACAAGAATTTAGTAAAGTTCACGTAAAATTGGAAAAAGAAAGTTTTGTAATTTTCTACAATATATTGAATATTTGAATTGTAAAACTTTTCGTGACTAATCTAAAAGTATGTCTACAAGGCAGAACCGTTAAAAAAACGAACGACGATTATTTACATCAAATTATTGGATAAAAATTTTTATACCTAAATAAAAATGTAATAGAAATGGCAAGAGAACGTGCCAAAAAGGAAGAAGGCACCGCGGGAGCTTGCCATGTGTCACGTTTTCTGTTCCTGAAATCAGAGTTTCAGAGACCGAAACGAATATCGATTGCACACGCTAAACAGAATCAGTTCGTCCAGCTGTAAATATCGTTTCATCTCGAGGGAAAATACTTCCAGTTTCGAATAAAAACTTTTTGTATCTCATTATTCGAGAACTTTGAAATACTCCACATTTTTCAGCAGTTACAAAACTTCTACCTTCATTTTATACATTTTCCGCCTTTTATTAAGATTCATACAGAAATTATTCCGGTATTAAAATTGTTGTATTCCATATACACAAAATGAAATAAAACAAAATGGAAATATTATGTTTTAGATCAACAACGAAATTGACTTATTGCTGAAAGAAAAATAAACGGAGAAAATAAAAAAATAAAACCACGAAAAAGAAAATAATTCAGCCAATAAATGGAACACTGGAAAATAACAGAAAGGAGTGCATTTCAAAATAGGTAACATTAAAAGCAAAAAAAGTTTATTTAATTGAGTGAAAATTATTAAAAAAAATCGTAAACTAACCTAAAAGCGGTTATAGAGAAAAGAAATTATAAAACGAAATGCAGTTGAAAGATGAACATTTTATTATGTTTTGATTTTAATACGTTCTCTTGAGGTTCTCCGACAAAGAAGTTTTTTCTTCTCATTCTCCCATTTTTTGCATAATAAAGAATTTAAAAATGACCCTGTATTGCAGATTTAAGCCATAAATTTTTTTACAACTTGAATTCTGAAGATCTGAATTCTTCGGCCTTAACTTTTCTCAGAGCTGAAGTTGAGTACGAGCAAAAATCACGGAGGTGGATGTAATAATTATAATATGGTTATTACATAGTCCATCGGATCAACCACACTTGCGATAGCATATTTTTGAAGGAAATTTGAGAAGAGTTTTCTTGAAAAAAACATATAAACGTTCGAGTAAATCCGCAAAGAATCGTTGTGACAAGAGAAGGTGCCAAATCGAAGATTATGTTTTTAGAAAGTGAACTCGTAGTATCTCAAGGACTTGGGATTCTACCCGACAAAAATGATCAGTTTTACGAATATTAAATTAGCAAGGACTCGGTGGTGTAGATAACTTAGAGCTGATAAACAAATGGGAGTTTTGATAGACCTAATCCTGCATTAATCGATATTTCAAAGATGAAGATCACAAAAATTTGTCTCCACCCATGTGGTGAAGGTTAGGGCGAAATTCTGATTAATAGGAACTATTGCAATTTGTCGCAGGTTATTCCGTGTGTAAATTGCAGAAGAAGTACTTCAAAATCGACAATTGAATTGAAGAAACAAGAAAATCTTAAAAGACAATGCTAGAAGAAGAAAAATTGAATATGGACGAAAAATACCAAATTTTTGAAAAAAGCACCAACAACGACAAAGAAGAATTTCAGCCTCAGAATAAACTAAAGTTTACTTTTAGAAAATCGTTGAAATTTGAAGACATGAAAAAGAAGATCGACCAGATGATTTTTGAAGTTTCTACAGTGTAGTTTTGATTTATTAAGATTTGGATAATTTTACTAAAAATATTTTGGGAAAGTTTTGGTGTCATTACAATTTAGATTCTAACAATTATTGCAAATAATTGTGGAAAAGATAAAAATTGCAAAAGTTTTTCTGCAATTTTGAGAGGAATGCACAGTATTCTGATAAGCTCCTTGAGGATAAGGACAAGAGCTAAAATTGTTTTACAAATTTGTTACATTACAATTATGTAAAGTGACCTTTATTTTCTAGTCAGATAGCTGAAGATAAATTATTGTGCATGATAACTTTTAAAAGCAACATAAAAGTGGTATAAAAATGTATTAAAGTTTTGATGGTTGGAAAATTGTAAAATATTATTGAAGATTAAACCGAATAATATAATTTTTAGTTTAATAGATGCAATAAAATTATTCATTGTTAGTTTTGAAATAGTGTTTTTGATTGACGAAAGGATTAACTTTAAAATCTCGGGAGAAAACGAAGAATTCGGCGAGCTCACATTGCTTAAAATTTTAAACCTATAAAATATTTTATTGATTTTATTAAATTAATCAAAGTTTATAAATTTAAAAAATATATAAAACATATCAATAATGCATTATCATGTTTTTTTAAAAAGAAGGTTGATGCATTTTATTGCTTAAATTTACCCTAAAGAAGTGAATTAAATATTTAAATATGGTAAATTTAAAATATGGGATTTTGCACCTTTAAAATTTCATATGACTAGAATGCCACGGATATCAAACCCATGAATCTTTGTGGATTCATCGGTTAAATATTAATCTGAAGTTAATGTTTAATGTCGGTCACAAAAAACTAAATATTAGAAAAAGCTTTCGGCATTTAGACCCTCTGAGTCCCTACACACGGGTTTTTAAACTACTTTTTTAACTTATAAAACAACCGCTGGTAACCATAGCAACCCATATGGAGCAGAATTCGATGACTTTATTTCTGGTTACATTGTTGTAATCTCAAGTTAAGGTGGATCTGCAGTCAATGTATTGTTATAATACAATTATAATATAAAAATAAAAAAAAGGGAAGCAGAATAGTCGTAAAAGGTAAATTTGACAATTACATAAGCATAATATCAAAGCCGATCATTCATTAAGCTCAATTGAAAATTATACTTTAGCTGCTATCTTCCATTTTTTACTGAATTGTGTTGATAATATAACCAAAAAGGTGAATTAACACTCAAAATGGAATATGAAATTTTGCACACAAAAATAACCTGCAACACACTTTTTAATTGAAATAATTTTGATCAAAAACAGGTTGATATGGCTGCACTTCAGTATTTACAGAAAGTGCACCATGCAATGCATAAAAAGAAAATGAATTGTCGATAACAATAACGAGCGCAGAAGAAAATACAGTGAACAAATCAAGAGCTAAGTTAAAATAGAAGAGATAAAGGAAATTGAAACGAAAAACAAAACAAAAACGAGAAAGGTTAAATGATGAGATTCAGCCAACGAAAATCGAGTCAATTGAAGGGGGATTTTTCGTAAAAAGCAAAATAACGAATATTGTAAATAACTTGGTCGGTATTAGGGGGTAAATTGCTGACATTGGCGAACTTTTTGTTCCGAAATGATATTATCAGTTATCACTCTGAAGGTTCTATAGTATAATAGCGCTTTCAATTAAGCAAGCAATTCTTACCGATTTAGAACTGCTTTTCCATATCAAATGATTTTCATATAAATGCTCTAAAAGGGATTGAATAAATAATAGAATTTCTAATTACAAGGATTTCCATTGTGAAAGTCTTTACCTACGATTATTTATTTCTCTGTTACCGTAGTGAGTTGGACCCATGTTCATAGAACATTGCTGAATAGGGATTAGAGTTATCTCGAGCATTAATGACGTTCCACATTATAAATTGACTTTTAGAAAAAAAAGTTGGGATTTGAAGTGAAAATATTCTAGTTTGCTAAGTTTGTAACGGAATGGCCTTATTAAAACTGCTACTTTCAAGTTTGAGGCTATAATTTAACATAAAGACGTTAAAAACGTAACATTTTAGCCAATTACAATAGATACATGCAGTCGATTTACTCCAAATTACAGTTTCAAACTATTTAAGAGCAAAAATCACGTTACTTCTAAACTAAGATAGCTATCAGTTGGCTTCAACCCAAAGTATCACCACATTTGAACTTAAAATTCTGGTTTGCCAAGGGCAAGAAAGCCCGTTTTTCGAACCTTTAATACTTTTCAGTCAAATAGTTGAAGAAGTTCGATTGAGACGTTATAACTTAACTAAAGTTTTCTTAAACTAATAAAACTTGTATCAAAGCAAAAAGTTATTTTAAAATATTATCTTGGAAAGGAGAAAACGACGAGCTGATTTTCAGCAAAATTTTCGACATTAAGCAGTCAGTCACCTGAAAAATTATTGATTAGATTCGCTCACTTTTGTTAATGGGCTGTTTCTACTATTTCAAAATGCTTTCATTATTTAACGCAATTTATGAACTGCAAATAATGTATTTCGTAATATTTTATACTTATCAAAGTGAAATATTTATACGGAAAGCAGAAATTTATTTGTAATTTATTCGGTTTGCCTTTAAACAAAAATATCATTTCGCTGTTCAGAACGTTTTAAGATAAACCGGATCGAATTTGGGTCAAAATTGCTTTCGAGTATGAAAAATAACTATTTTAATAAAAGCTTATCCGGTGTAAAGAAGAGCCAGCTACGTTGTTGTTTCACCCGAAACCTCTTGCCAACTGTTTATATCAGTTTTACGCCAGTTTAGTGGCCACTATTTTGCCGACATTGTAATATGAAATGGTATCAGATAGTATTTACGATCTTTGTAATGCAGTTAATGTTCTCCGTGCTGGAACAGAGATACAGACATTTAGACAAATGTACTTGAAAAGCGAAGTAGATTTCGGCTCATCCGGCAAGTTGCCGTCTCTTCTGAAGAATAATGAGAATGTTATGGTGATGAGGCTCCGGTTTACATCCCAATATTAAGCTTGGATATTAGCACTCCTACACAGACAGCCGCGATAATCCGTCAGGTGGTGAGGGTGATCAAGGTATTCGCAATTCTGACGCCATTAACTACAAAGCTAGGAGCTTTATCCAATTCCCAAAAAGAAAATTCTCAGAACTGTTTTATAGCTCCATAAAACCGCAATTTAAAAATATCTGTTGCTTCTTAATATATTCATACCGAACAACTAAATAAAAATGGGGCTAAAATCGACCTCCGTTCTTAAAAGGAAAAAACATCAATAATCATTTGCTAATTCAATAGCTCAAAACAGTTTTGGAAAAATTCCAAACAAATAATCCAAAATCTTCTTCACATTATTAAAACCGCAAGCGTAACGTATGTCGATACCGAAATGCATTTTCACTCCCAACTCTCTCTCATCCCTCGCCATATTTCATTAACTCAGCCATATTTCATTGCAAATAAAAACCAGCTTCTTTTTTACTATTCTAAAAATAAAACAAAGTTTATAATAATTTGTAGCTTCTTTAAGTAGCGACGTTGCTAATGCAACTTTTCAACAATGAAGCACTTGGTAGTTTTTAAACGTATTTTTTTCATCCATTATATTGCTGCTCAAAGTAGAGCAAGCTTTGTCAAATTCCAGCATGATGAATGATGAAATTATGTAAACGAGCCGTCAAGAAATCATTCGGGGTGATGAAAAATCACATTAAGGGTGTCGAAATTACTTCAACTTGCCCTTTATGAAAATACCAGCTCTCTCATCTAAAAACCGATACGAGGAATATCAAAAACCTAATATTTTAAATTGGTAAACTAATATGGTTGTCTTTGAGCTCTACAGGGTAAATCAATACTCTTAACTTCTTTGAGAGTACTTTTACCTACCCATGAGGTTAAGTATCAAAAAACAAACAATATTTTCTAAATTGAATAATACCACGGATCGTAAAAATAAATTTGGGCCTCGAACGAAACGACCTAAATTTTTGTAAACTATTTTTTCAGTTCTTACTTAAAAGATTACAAAGGCACACTTCAATTTTTACATTTGAGAGTTTTTTTTTATAATAATATTATGAATAATTTTTTCGAATAATAGTTGAATCATGTAATAATGGCAATAAAAACTTAATAAGTGCCTTATAAATAAGTCATTTAAACGTTATATTTTAAAATTTAGATAAAAAAAAAGTAGTGATAAGTTATATCACGTAATAGTTAGTTTAATTCAGTTAATATTTATTTAATATTATATTTGTTGTGTAAGATTAGCCTAGAAAAATTTAACGAGTTATTCACATGAAGAAAAATGCTGGAAATGGTTTACACGCTTGGAAAATATAAGAAAATTTATTGTTAATGTTTAAAATAAAAGCGTCACCATAATCATGATATATGCATATAGAACTAATAATTAAAAAGAAATAGCATATAAAAAGTATAATATTATCATTTATTTTCTTCGCTTTTTTATTTAGAAAATGCAATAATTTTGCTTTCAAGTCAGATAACCTAAAAGCTACGAGGTTTAATGTATATAGCAGTTTTTGAACACAAATTGAAGGAAATATAGAAATGCATAAAATGGCATACCAAAAACAGCGTGTTATGGCAATTCAAAGATAGGTACATTTTGTACTAAATTGATCTTGTAAAAAAGTACAGGCTCTCTCTCTAATGGTTTAGAGAACGAAAACACTTCAATTAAAATAATTTTAATATAGCATAATGCAGTGAATTCTTTTTTTTACTTAGAAATAGCTTCAATACGGCGGCCTCAGGGCCGCACAACTTGCGCAGTTTTGTGGTAATCTAATTATTGTCATATTTTAAAATAGCTGAGTATCTGTTGGATTTTATGGAACGCAAATTAAGACAGTTAAATTACCGTATCTCTAACAACTTAGGAATTTTGGAAATCTGATACTGATGAAGAAAGATTGAGTTTACCTAAAACACTGATTAAATTATTAATTTTTATTTCATTTAAAGAAGGTTGTGCTTCCAAAATTTTCCAGAAAGTAATGTGGTTTAAACCAATTATTCAATTTTCCAAAATTTCCAATTTTTAAGACGGCACTATCATGCATCATCGTAATTTATGGTATTAGAATGAAAATAATAAACGATTTAGAAATCAAACGCGTGCATAAACTAAGGTTCAAGTTCAAATTAAATGATAATCGATTTGTTATAACAAAATATTTTGGTGAATTAAATGTCGCCTTTAGAGATGCAAACGCTGGAGTTTGAAATAAGTAATATTAAATGTGTGATCGTAACTTCACTTAAAGTCTTGATAATACGATAAAAGACTGCATTTTTTCATTTTTCAACCAATGATTTTGGAAGAAACTAATTGTATTTGTGTATAATTAATAAATTGTGTATTATTTGAGATATTGAACCAGCATAGTTTTTAGTCGAGTTAGCAGGGCAGCCTCTGGTAAATAGTAAACATTTTTTTGATTGTTAAATAAAAAATTCAATCAAAAGAAAATATAAATAACATGGAGAGCGAGGAGATTTAAAAATGATTATATTATATTCGAATTTAATGGTCAGTATTATTATTATAAGCGCAGAAGGAGCTAGACTCTCAAATTTTAGAGGGGGTGCTAATTTAGTAATGAACCCGGCTACTTTAATACAAAACCTATTTTGCCACCGCTCTAGTAAAGGCGTTAATTCGGATTTTACGTATAGTCAACAAATCCGACTCTGTTTATTCTTGGAGGGTATTCCGCCCCCCCCCCCCCCCGTCTTTAGATCAAAATAGTGTATGTTTTGTTATTGATAACATTAATATGTATTTGTTCCAAATAGATACGTATATTAACTTTAAAGTATCAGAACCAGGGGGTCTGGGGGGTATGGAATACCCCCCAGCACACGTAAACTTTTCAAAAATTAAATTTGAGTCTTTATTGTCTTGAGAAAGTATTTATATTGCTTTCTTTGTTCTGGGGGGTATTCCATACCCCCCAAACCCCCCGGTGTCACTTCCAGCTGACTCTCCAGCGTCAGAAAAAGAAAAGTTATACAATTTCTAAATATACGCAGTAAACTTTTGCAATTAAATTAAATCAAATTTTATAAAAATTATAAATACAGAATAGATGAATTTTTTTTTTTATTTTAACCTCTGTGGCTGGGAAGTTGATTTTTTTAAGACCCCTGCGGCTGGGGGGTCTCAAAGTGCATCAACTACTGGATTATTAGCATTTCACCACAGTCTTGATGCAGATGTCCACTGGAAGGCCGAGCTAAGAAATTCTGCGAAGTCCGCGATTTGAACCCATAATTTCCGCTCCGTAACTCAACCAGCGGTCACATCACTCCACGACTGTAGATTTAAACTTTTTTGATTGGCAATAAATAAACAAAACCAATCAAACGGGTGCTTATAGATGACATGGAGAAAAAGCTTTGGAGGAAGAGTTTCTTAGCAAATTATTTATTATGGTTTACTGAATATTTTTAATTAATTCAAATTTTATTTTTACAAATATCCAACTTTATATGTGGATAAAGATCTTGGGTAAAGGGGGGGGGGGGGCTGCAAATAAAACGACAGCGATTCGTCGACCGGTTTTGATGCTTATCGCATCATCATCAGGACTATGATAATCAATGAAAACAAAATGCAAAGTCATCAGCCGCAAACAATCAAAAAACAACATTACCTGGGAATCATATGAAATTTGTTTTATTCCATTGTATTTGTGTTATTGTTTTATTGACATTGTATTTTGTTTTTATTGATTATAGTCCTGATGATGATGCGATAGACATCAAAACCGGTCAACAAATCGCTGCCTTTTTATTTGCAGCCCCCCTTTACCCAAGATCCTTATCCACATTACGTGCTTTGGGGTGAGAAGTTAGTCCAATGTAATTATAAAACTATATATTTATATATAAATAGGTATAAATATAAAATTTTTATTGTTTATTCAACAACGGAACAAATAATAAATCAGAAATATTTTATTGAAAAAGTGACACTTTTTAACCCCATTGACCCAGGGAATAAGAAAAATTAAATATTATTTCTTGTTACATGAAACTAAATAATGGTGATTTTATAACCTTCCTTACCACAGTAAAAAAATGATTTTTTTGTTACCTAGCATTGAAGGAGTTTTCATACTGCAGACTTATTAAAAATACCCTCATGGTCAGAAAAAGATTTTTCAGGATCATAAACCACATAATAACTTAATTCTATTTTATAGGGTGGCTAAAAAGTCCACTAGATCTCTTAAAATGTAAACCGGAAAAAGGGGGAGATACTTATTAATTTTTTCTAATTTTTGAAATATTCTTTTTACTTTTTAGAGTAGCTGAGGTCCCTAAGTTGTTTTAACCTTAAATCTGTGGCTCTCAAATCAAATTTTTACAAGTTACAAGCTTTAAATATTTTAATTCGTTACAAGTTATAGTATAACATAATATTAAATTGAAATACCTCCCAGCGAGCGTCAAGAGGTTAAAAATTTTAAAACATTTTTAATTAAATCTTAATAAAAACTTCGATCTTTTGCTTCGGTTGTAATTCGTAAGTCTTCTACGTTTTTTAATGTTAATAAGCAAGCAAACTAATCGAACGCGTTTTATAAACGATAAGAAAAAGGAGGAGCTTTCTAGCAAATTTATACGTCACGTTTCTTCTAACAAAATTCTGAAATTTTTCTTGATAGCTGTTCATATTTTTAAGAAAAAGTTCAAGTTAATAAAGCAATAAAAATAATTAAATTAACTTAAAAATTTTATATTATTATTATTTATTTATTTGTGTAAATATTTGAAATGTTAAGAAATTAACGCTATTGTTTGGTTCTGTATATTTAAGCGTTTAAGAAATTAAAACGGTTTTGTTGTGAAATTAATATTTATGAACGGTTCTAGTATGGGCCTAATAATTTTAAAATTTTGGAATGTTATGCTAAATGGCGCTTCTCATGTGGGAATAGTAAACCGAACATTTGAATTATAAATTATAAACAAATACCAAAACAGTAACGCCGGTGCAATTTCCCTTTGGTGCGCAACCTTGCGAACAATTTTCTAACAAAATTAATATTTACTAAATGCATGTGGACCGTACTGCCTTGTATAAACTTCTATTCCGTATAATCATGACAAATAATTTAGCACAAGTTGCATCTACATTAAGCACACGTGCTGTAGTAATTTGTATTTTCTTCATTACATTTGCGCGTTTAAATATTAAATTGTTCCATTCTACTTTTATTATCAAAGCAATTAAACAAAAATATTACATTCAGATGAACCGATAAAGTAATCAATTTAACGTTACAAATAATGCTTTTGGAATAAAAGAAAAATTTTACGTTATCTCAACGTATCGCTACCACAAAGGAAAATTAAAATGTAACAAAAAGGGTAAAAGCAAAAGTTTTAATTGTTAAATTCAGGTCATCACAATCGCGATGACATGAACCGATAAGTAAAAATTAATATGTACCAAGAACATGAAATTAAGTAAATTAAGGCAAGTTTGCACAAGTAGACCATAATCGGAAAAGTATCCAAGGCATGCTCGTTAGGAAAATTAAACGACAGTCATTAACTAGTAGAAAACCGCACATTACTCCCCTTTTAGCGCGGGATGCAGTGGCATTAATAGGGCTGGCTGCATTTCTTGCATGCATCAATCAAGAAAGAGTTTTGGCAGTGTTATTGTACTAAAATGCACAAAAGCTTAAAGTGCTTTTCTCGCTCGATACTTCTTCAGTGTCACCTTGACTATTCGCCAATGCATCACTTCCACTAGTCGTATTTTAACAGACATATTGAATTGTTACCAGGTCATAGGTCACTGCTTATCCAATAATATCTTCAGCATATGTGACTTGAGAAAGCAGCAATTTCGATTTTATTGAAAATAACGGTTTTTCGGTAACAACTCGTAAGAAAGTAAGTAACAGTTAATTAAGTATAAATTTCAATACGAGAGGGAAAAAAATATCCTGTAGGAGTTACGGCACGCCAATTTTGAAGGAGTATTTATTGTATGACGTGACGCACGCACACGTCACTTCCGCATATCATCCATTTCCTCGGTTACTTCAGAAACTGGTAAATAATAATTGTATTGTGAATGAATAGTACGGACAAAACGTGTCAAATACACAATGCCTACACAGATATTGATAAAACGTTTCGTGTTATTGATAGTTGTTATGTAAGTATACATAGGGCTGATAAGAACTGACATAATTATGTAATGCAACGTGAGTGTGTTTGTCACATAAAAAATTATGTTAATTAAATTTAACTTAAATGGCGCAATAAAAACCGAAACGCTCAATTAAACCGAAAGGATTTCACAAAAAATATTGCTCGCAATTACAAGGAAGCTTTAGGCACTTGAGGTTAAAAAGCTTCGAACACATAAGGATAAATAAAAAAATTTTAATTTAGTTTCCTTTAATACAGAATGAAGTAGCTGCTATAAAAATAAAAAATGGTTCGAATTTTTCAGCTCTATTTGTAGTCGAACCTTTATTTGGATTTAGGAACAGAATTCTTATAAAGTCACATCCACTTAATTTGATATGAAGCTTTCAAATGAAATTTTCTGAAATTCTCCAAGCAGCTGTAACTAATAAATAGGTCATTCGGTTTATTTGATGAAGCCCCAATTGGTATGATATAAAGCCTAATCGAAAACAAATACAATTGAGCTTAACTTATAAAGCTTCGTTATAAAAACAATTACCCTTGAATCTGCACCCTAATTAACTTGATATAAAATTTTGTTTACCTTTCAGAAGAAATGTAATGTAAATGTGAGGATGTATGAGGTAACAGACTACATTTAAAAATTTAGTATGAAGACATAAAACCAAACGTTAACGCCTGCCGTAAGCAGCTCCTCCATATTATTAAGCGTATAAGGACGAAAAAAAGGAATGATGAGAAAGAACCTGACAACTGAGAGTGATGTTTTGCATATTTCATAACTTTCCTTCTCACTCAGGATCGTGTCAAAAAGTCACCGACACATCCAACTTCGACACAACCCTTTCCATAAAAACTTAACCAAGAGCTGTATCGATGTTTACGTTTATTTTTAGAAAACACTTAAAATAATTTCGGAATGCAAATTTGTTAACTTAAAAATGTTAGATCAAGTTTTCTCAAACTTTTTCGATAAGTACCTTAAATAAAATATCCCGCTTGAAATATAACTTAAATTATGCACCACTTTTATAATATCAAAAACGCAATAAACAAAACAAAAGTGTAAGAGTACCTATACATCAACAAAACATAACCATTTTTATTCTTGTAAAAATTGTCTTTTACATAAGTACATTTTTCTCATTCTTCAATTTTTGTGTTGTTTAAAATATCAGAATCTTGCCGACGATCCTCTTAAACTAACAATTTTATCACTTAATTGTTAAATATAAATTATCATTGCGCACAGAAGACTAACAAATTTTAACCCTGAGTAATAAAGTTTATTTAGCTTTCCTACCCCTTTGTGATACCATAAAACATAATAAGTCATATTTCATTAAGAAATAAGTGAGGTCCCAATTTATTACTTCATAGCATAGAGAACTAGAACAATTTTGAAAATATTATGTAAACGTGAGATAATTATACAAGGTGTAGAGGGAAAAAATCAATTTTTTTGACTGGTAGTAGCATAAATAACGGTCTAATATAATTATATAATTTTTGTAATTCTCCCAGTGGCATCACTTGCATATTATTCAGGTTTTTCTTGTTCAATTTTAGTTTTACTTACTTAATTTTTATTATCATAAGAAGTTATCAACTTTTAGGGTCTTGGTAATAATTGGTTGGTATCACACGGAGAGCTTTTAGTCTATTTCATAATTCTCGTTAATGGGAGAGTAATGTAAATAATATTTTTCATAAATGCATCCAATTCGTGAAATTCTGTTAGAAAATAATTCTTATAATGATCATTAACTCAGTAGTGTGTCATCAAAGGTATTAGTTACGAATAACGAAAGATTTAGTGCATCAGCAACTCATTTAAAGGGTTAAAGTTATGACTTATGATTGTCTTCGTTGGGAAGGTCTTTATAGACTTGCCTAATTCCGAACGAATCAGATAAAGCTACTTAAATAAATACTACTTCCTGAAGTTCAACAGCAGCAAAAAAGTTATCGTCCTAAGCGACCACCATTTGGTAGAAGCGCCGTTTGTAAAAATAAGTACTGTAAAAAATCAGTAGTTGATAAAAAGTTGTAATCTCCACCATTATAATCTTGAAAGTTTGATTTGTAAAAATTAAAAATTTCATATCAAAATTTTGCAATAGAAATGGTGAAAAATAGTATAATGTACTTCAGAAACAAAATTAACTATTGATTAGTAGGGAAGACGGTCGGGAATAATCCGGTTTTCCTTCCCTCTGAAAGAGTTACTTTACGCCCTTATTGCATAATCTGCTATTCGTCCGTTGCTATGCACAGTTTTACTTTTCCGCCTTAGGGAGTAAAGGTATCGCTTTACCGGATTGCAAGGTACTACTTTATATTTCAAAAATTAATTGCAATAACGGGGAAAGGTAGCTACGTTGGGCACGAAAATACAAATTTTACGATTGAAACCTCGATGAATTCTGAAAGAGTATATATTAAATAAGAGAATTAGCTATGAACGAATGCCTTAAATGCCCCTGTTTTTTCAAAAATCGAATTTAAAAAAGCTTGATTTTCGAAGTTTAAACGCTCGTGGTTGGTTAATCAAGTTCGTTCGTGGGAGGTCCGTGTACTGCTATACATAAGAGTGTCGCACTTCTACAATTAGACAGTAACTCTAGCGCAATGGTAGGAATGCGTTCTCCTTTTTTATTTAATTTAAAAATTTAAAATTATTTAAAAATTACTTCAGAAAAGGGTTACTTAAATTTAACGAACGGTAGTTACTTTTGCCGGTAGGTCCGGCTCTTGCCATGGTGATTTTGATGAAAATTGACTCTCAGCACCCTTCGGGCGCTTCGAGCCATTTTCATCAAAATGACAACTAATTTGAAAATATCCCTAGGCCGACAGATCAATGAAAAGGTGGATCTTTGAGATGTGAAACTCGTGAGAGTGGATTTTTAACGCACGGTACTTGTGCGAAGAAAAATCGACTTAAAGCACCTCTCGCTACGCTCGGGCGCTTTAAGCCATTTTTCTAGCACATGTACTATTCGGAAAGGTGGTTGTGCAAGGAAAAATCGACTTAAAGCACCTCTCGCTACGCTCGGGCGCTTTAAGCCATTTTACCAGCACATTGAGGGTTGAAAACCATGATTTTCGTTCGAAGTGCTCTGTTACTGCATCGCAATGCAAGTGTCGCTCCCACTCCGCGCAAAGCTAAGACTATATCTGGGTGCACGTACCGACAGAATTAACCAATCCCGAGCGACTTTGCTTTAAAATTTACTGCAAAAATCGAAGTTTTTAAATTCGATTTTTGAAAAAACAGGGGCATTTAAGGCATTCGTTCATAGCTAATTCTCTTATTTAATATATACTCTTTCAGAATTCATCGAGATTTCAATCGTAAAATTTGTATTTTCGTGCCCAAAGTAGTTACCTGCAACCGCAATAACAACAAAAAAAATTTGTTTTATGATTTACGAAACTTTTATTTTTATTTTATAAATTTTATTTTTTAATGTTTATATTAGTATTATTATTCAGTGTTTATTTAGTTAATAACGAAATGATTTGAGTTCTTACAAAAAGTTTTGTCAGGAACGTGCCAAAGGGGGATAAGAGGGAGATCCCCCTCAATATTTTAGAAATTTGGTAAAAAGTTGTTAAAAACACTCAAAAGTTGGTCAAGTTGGCATTTTTTTATGTCTAAATTTACAAAAAGTTGGGACTTTTTAATTAATTCAGCTAGCAAATTTGCAAATTTAAGATTGCTCCCCCCAGAAAAAAGTTGGTTGGGCACGTCCTTGAGTTTCTATATGCGGTATGTGGCATGCACAACATTTTTATATTTGTAGCTGGCCCGTTGTAAAAAAATGGTTAAAAGCTGATTCGCACTACATGATTTTTCATATGACTTAGTCATAAGAAAAGTCATGGCTAAAATCATACCATCATATCAGCCAATCATAAAAGCCATAAGTTTTATAATCTTAAAAATCATATAGTTGAACATAAAATAAATTTTCATATAAGAAGTGAGAAGTCATGTGACAAGTCACATGAGAAAACATGTAGTGTGAACGGGGTTTAAGAGATGGCAACGCTTTCTATTGTTGTTTGAAATATATTTAAATGTTAAATCTATATTTTTTACTTTTTTATTTGAGCGAGAAAGCCGACGTTAGCGTCTTTCAAAGTTAAAAAATTTAATAAAAGAAGTTTACTTTTTTAACGCTGGAGGCGCTAATGTCAAACTTTCTCGCTCTCTTATTGGAGAATTAGCGAGAAATCTTGACGGTAGCGCTTCTAACGTTAAAAAAGTGAACTTTTGTCATTAACTTTTTTATAGAGGAGGCGAACTTTCTTGCTCTCTGTATTCAATGTTAAGAAAATTATTAAAATTGTTTAAGTACATGTGAAGAAAGGCAAATCTGTCAGGTCCGTTTACACGAAGACACCTGGCACGTTTTTCCTCCACCTCTACCCCGCAGAAAATTGTTCATCTAACTTTGGATTCACTTATACATTTATATAATATGATTTAACATAATAAAGTTTGATGTTAACATAATTTGCACGTAGTAATAGATAGGAATTCGTACATTAAGAGGGGCTTATAATTTATGGCCTTTTAATTTAATCAACAGATGGCGCTGATGGTGCTCAGTTAACTATTTTTATACAGAACTTGGAGGTTTTTGTATTTAAAATAGAGGAAATTATTTGAGATAATAGATTTATCTGTTCCAACCATCCTTGAAACCAATTAAGGTCAATTAAGGTACTGCGGAATAAAACTTTAATTCAATAGAGCCGGGTAGTCTGGGGAAGTCCGGGGAAGTCTGAGGTAGTTTGAGAAAGTCTGAAGTAGTCCAAGGAAGTCTAGGTAGTCTCAGGAAGTTTCGGGTAGTCACAGGAAGTCTGAGGAAGTCTCGGGAAATCTTAGAAAGTCCAAAAAAGTTTGAGGAAGTCCGGGTAGTCTGGGGAAGTTTGAAGTCTGGTGTACACAATTTATGCCCGTGATTTACCCCTCGTTTTGTTCTCAAAGTGTATATACTATTTTTCTCAATTTTTATCGCAGATGTAGTGTTTATTTCAAAATTTTATAAAGTCGAGGGGATTCGAACGTCTAACCTATCAATTAAAAGTCCACACCAAATTACCTAGTATTTACTTATTTTAATTTTATAGCATTTTCTTTTTTTTTTATCTTAGAGCAAATAGACTTTATAAAACATAGACATTTTCAAACATAGTTCATTGGTGGCAGGTAGCTCCGTGGGACGCGTAAATACAAATTTTACGATTGAAATCTCGATGAATTCTGAAAGAGTATATTTTAAATAAGAGAATTAGCTAAGACGCAATGCCCTAAGTGCACCTGTTTTTTCAAAAATCGAATTTAAAAACTTCGATTTTTGCAGTAAATTTTAAAGCAAAGTCGCTCGGGATTGGTTAATTCTGTCGGTACGTGCAACCCAGATATAGTCTTAGCTTTGCGCAGAGTGGGAGCGACACTTGCATTGCGATGCAGTAACAGAGCACTTCGAACGAAAATCATGGTTTTCAACCCTCAATGTGCTGGTAAAATGGCTTAAAGCCCTCGAGCGCAGCGAGAGGTGCTTTAAGTCGATTTTTCCTTGCACAACCACCTTTCCGAATAGTACATGTGCTAGAAAAATGGCTTAAAGCCCTCGAGCGCAGCGAGAGGTGCTTTAAGTCGATTTTTCTTCGCACAGCTATTCTGCGTTACAAATCCACTGTCACGAGTTTCACCTCTCAAAGATCCACCTTTTCATTGATCTGTCGGCCTAGGGATATTTTTAAATTAGTTGTCATTTTGATGAAAATGGCTCGAAGCGCCCGAAGGGTGCTGAGAGTCAATTTTCATCAAAATCACCATGGCAAGAGCCGGACCTACCGGCAAAAGTAACTACCGTTCGTTAAATTTAAGTAACCCTTTTCTGAATTAATTTTTAAATAATTTTAAATTTTTAAATTAAATAAAAAAGGAGAACGCATTCCTAGCATACCGCAAGAGTTACTGTCTTATTGTAGAAGTGCGACACTCTTATATATAGCAGTGCACGGACCTCCCACGAACGAACTTGTTTAACCAATCACGAGCGTTTAAACTTCGAAAATCAAGCTTTTTTAAATTCGATTTTTGAAAAAACAGGTGCATTTAGGGCATTGCGTCTTAGCTAATTCTCTTATTTAAAATATACTCTCTCAGAAAACATCGAGGTTTCAATCGTAAATTTTGTATTTACGCGTCCCGCAGACTTACCTTTCCCCCATCTGACAAAATAAATTAGCTGAAAGCTCACTTATACAATAGACTTGATAATTTTTAAGTTTTACATTACACATTAAACTGTGCACCTCCCACCTGAGGTCTAATTTTCGTTCAATCAACTAACAGCCTTTTCACAAAAAAAAGCTTTATAAAATCAATTAAGTGGGCCATGAAAGCGTAAAAGAAAGTAAAAGGTTCTCATAAAAACTGCGAAACCTGTGGTTTTTATGTATTGTTAACGACTCTTGCGAACGAAACGTCGAGGTCTTTTATTGACTAGCTATTGAAATTTTCTGCGATTAATAATTTAAGCTGTAATCTTGATACTGCTGCCTGTGTAGACGTACAATTAAAAATTTAAATCTATACTACCAATCCTCAAGTTCTTGGTAGCATCATTAATCATAATTTCTTGCAATTTTTTAAACGTTTGCTGCATAATTTATGTTATAGAATGTTAGTAGATATACCCAATATAAATATTGTCACACCAAGTGCACTTCAATTTTCATACGCTATTGCACCCGTTGTTAACTTGAAAAGTTCCTGATTATATGGATCATGTGCTACAAAAGTAGCAGTGGATACCTTATTTTTCCTTCATATTATCTCATTACTCTTAAAAGCTTTGTATAAAAATTTCTCTTCCACTTGGTAATTTAATCAACTCGACTATCGATTTTTCAAGTATGTCACATTTTAATCTCAAAATTCCTTTTTAAAAATAAAGGATGTAATAAAAGTCTCGTATCGAAAAATATTTTTTTTACAATTGATCTCTGAAAAATATGTGTTTCATCATTTTGTTCGATTCTTGACATAAACATAGAGGATTATCGACAAATCTTATTTCGTATAAAAATTGTATAACAAAACTTTCTTCTAAAGCCCTGCTTTATATCTCCTTATTTATAAATTGCTTTTATCATGACGATCCATAAAGATTAATAAAATATAAAATAATAATGCTAATCAATCACGAGCTTATTGGAGGCTCTTGTAAAATACAAATTTAACGTCGTAATCGAACCATTTTTAGTTTTCAGGTATTATTTAGTGACACGGCGTAAAATCTTATTAATTTTAAGGAACCGAATGAATACTTGAGCACCGTATACTTTGATCGTAACATGAATTTGTCAGTTTCTCCCATCCATTTGTGAAATCGTTCATGACCAACTGTAATGCCAAACGTGGCTGACAGGTTTTGTAATATTCAGTAGACAAGCCGTCAACCGAACTTCCCTTCGTTGCCTAAATTTTGAATACAATCATTTAGCGGTTCCAATTGTATAAAACATTTAATGAGCAAAACTAAAATTTGTGTTATCATTTCATTTAAAGCTGTTTTAAATAAAAAGTCAAGCTAAAATGCAATAAAATTATTAAAGTCGAACAAAATTAAGGTCCCCCGTCCATTTTGGCATGACGCGTTGCACACTAATTTTCCAATCCAGAGCAATCTGCCGGCTTCTACTTGGCGCGTCATCTCCGGAGCTCCATCAGTGGCAGCCTCCGATGAGCAATTATATCTTCCCGACAGCTTTTAATTTCGCGCCCCCATACAACTTTCTCGAAATGTTCTAAATAAATAATTGATGAAATCCCTGGCTATATTCACAGGCACGATGATATAAGATTTAATTTAAAAACAATTTCCCCAGATGGTGCGCAAGTTTGAACAAAACCGACGCTTTAGTGGCAACTTTTGTTTATACGAACCACCCTCGCCAGAAGCGCACTTTGTAATTATGTATAGCACAAACAATAATAAAATATACTATGGCAGGATTATCATCTGCATGCTATTTGCGATAGGCACATCGAGATTCGCATTCGCAAAAAAGGCAAATTTAAAACCACAAAAGAGAAATAAATATGCATCAGACTTGGGTTGGTTCGCTCGTTTAAAAATGGATTACAGGGCGGGTCATTGCGAGCATTGCCGTAATTCGAACGTGACTGTAAAAGATATAAAAAGTACCTAGAGGGATTAAGCGATTAATGAATACATATGTACGTTTTGTACGAAACCTATTTACCATATTATTACAAAGCTTACGAAATTTACGGTTCCATATTAACACTTAACCAATTGCACATCACGACTTTTAATCCTCCAACATCGTAATTCATTGTTAAAATCAGGTTCTTTACCTTTGCACAGGCTACAAATTTTTAAAAATTCATGGTGCATAACGACCCGGTCGCCTGGGAGATTTAGAATTTAGAAGGAAATCAAACCTCTTTCATACTGCACCAAATTTTTTTGTCGTCATTTTTGCGATCAATAAAATTGTTTAAATAACTCACAAACGAATTTGCCAAAAAACTTTAATTGCTTTTCTATTATTAAGCCCTTCTTAATCGGTGACGCTCAAACTGTTTTGCACAAAGTGCGCACGTTGAAAGTTTGAGAAGCAGCGGTGTAGAAATCACTTTACATCAGACGTTTCTTTGCCTGAACACCTTACATTTGTTAAATATTGGAGAAATATTTCAAAACTAAGTAAAGTATCGATTTTCCAATAAAAGCAATAAGTTTTCCAAGATTACTGTCATATATCAATGTACTTTATGAAATATGATACCGATACAATTGTAACAAAAAGAACCGAGTGCTACGAAAGATGTGCAATTTAAAAAATTTTTAGAATATCTGAAACGTAAAAATTCCAATTTCCATTAGTAGGTTACAATTATTGCGTCAATCAACGCAAAATCGATTTCATTATCTGTGATGCTGTCCAAGTTAATATAGCGGAGGAGAAGTTGGTGGAAGTAAGGAAATTAAAATTGTAGACGAATCACTGACCGTACGCCGTATTTCTAAAATTACATTCCAAAACCGATTACATCAAAATGTTGTAAATTGAAATTTAAGATATAATAATTTAAGTTTGACAATGTGGAACGCCTGCCAAAGCAATGAAACTAAAATAACGTTGCTATACATCAGAGTCACAGGGAATTCCTGTCATTCTCTGTTGAATCGTGAAACGCACAGGTTCTTCCTTACAGCCTATTGAGATTTAATATGTGATATAAGTACACCATTGTGTGGTTTATCCTCAAAGTTTTCATATCACAAATATCCATTGTTGATCCTGTATGAAAAGTAGGAAATCATTTTATATTGTAGTTTCTAGTTAAAAGGACAATCGATAATACTTTAAGGAAAAATTTAATTTTTGTCGCTTTAGCAGTATCGAATATATTTTTAGGATTATTATTTATTAATGTACTTTGCTACTTTTAAACTTAATGTTATTACAACCAATGCTAAGTGCTAACAAATTGAAAAATAACATTGCAGGTATTTACATAATCGCAGATAATATCTAATGTACATACATTTACACATAAAAAGGATAACCTACATTTATAATGTTAATAATTTATCATCGTAATATCATCAACAGTTTTCCATATTAGCTGACATAAATCGTTAAATACAAGTAACTGCAGTGAAAAATAATTTTTACAGTCATTTTTTAACTAAAGCCAGGTCATGGTAATTAATTGTATCGAATACTTTGATATTTGATTTTATATTAAAGTAGAGTTAAATCAGTGGAAATTTAAATTTTCCACAAAAAAATATAAATATATGCTATCATGGACTTTGTTATAGGAGAAATGCGATTCCCTATTCAATCGCCTTTATAGCTTTTTCTTATTTGTTAAGCTTTTTACAGGCATTTCTTGAGTTTTCAACAATTTCAGATATAAAAAGTAAAAGTAAATTATTAAAATATCCCTCTAATGGAAAACAAGTTAATTAAATAAAAGCTTTTAAAAAATGACTCACCGGAGTTCACATAAACAACGGTCATGCCAAGTATAGAAATTGAATAAAAAGCATAAAAAATAAAAATGAAAACAAAATAACGTTTATTTTCTGTCAAACAGAATAATGATTAAACTAATTGGTTTCAAATTGTACGCCAATATCAATTTTTTTTAATGAGTAGGTCAAATATTCGATTTATTATTTTTTGGTTGGTACTAGTGTAAATTACACCGAGAGAAAAAGCAGTCGATATCATTTCAAGTCCAATAAAATAGTACAAAAAAATTCTGTTTTTCCTCCAAGTAACAAAAAGTTTAAAATATAAAATTTATATTTAATATAGGAAAGAAGGAGACAGAAAAAGTTTTGGCCCTTTAAACATTTCTTAAATTTTCTTATGAGCATAACGTTGACCTCATTCAATTTTCTTTCTTGTGATTGTCACCCATTTTCCACACTGGAAAAACTGGAAGTCGTGTAAGAGGTTAGGATCCCAGATATAAAATTTAAATTAACTAATTAAATATCTGACGATAGCTATAAACATGTCCAAAAGCTCATGAAAATATAATTAATTTTTATTGCGTTAAAATAACCTTAAAATTTTATATTAGTCAATTAACAGTTCAAGATATTCTCATGAGCTTTCAGCTATGCTTATAACTTGAGTCAGATGTTTTATTTTACAAATTAAATATGCTAAATACTATACAATTAAATTTCAGTAAATTTTTGCATTTTTAACGATTGTAATGTTATTTTAGTACTTTTGGTCCTTTACAATTAAATTAACGTCACTTTACTCGGTCAAAATTATACAATAAAAATGTACAATATCTCATAAACAGCATTTGCTGATGTCGAGTAGGTAGCCGGTTCAACTCCAGATAAATTATTATTAAAAAGTTTTCCCCATTTTTCCTATTGAGATGATTTCAAACGGTTTCATTCCTATTAAAACTATAAATTTTTATTTTTGTGAATTAATTGTAGTTAGGAGTAATCAATACACCTATCGACATAGTCATAATAGTTAATTTTAGATTTGTTTGTCAGACTTTGAACTTTTCCTCATATTTAGTGAATTTTTTTAGGAAAACAGCAGTGGCGATTTATGGGGGTTTCTGTGATAAAAATTCAATTTGGTTTGAAGCAATAATTAGGAAATTTTGCAACTGTCGTTTTGAAAGCCAAATAAACTCGTGGTGAGTTAAAAGTAAAAATAAGATATACACATAAATCTATTTTGGTGTGTGCAGATATAGAAAAATTAAATATTTGCAATTGAATTCCTATAAGTTGTAACAATAACAAATAGAAAGCATTCGTGGAGTGACGATGACCAGAAGAACATAATTTTTGGCGCCCAAAGTGCGTAAAATTAAATAATCGCATGCTTAGATAAGCACTAAACCAGAAATAGTTGCCGGTTTTGAAAATTGTTATCATAACCCGCCAACGCTGAGAGCAGAAACCTAAACAAACAGAGGAAAATTTATTCGTCAAAGCTTTACCGTGTTAATCAAAAAATGCCGGTAAAAAATTAAATCATTTTGTAATTAAAATTACCTCCGTGTAACAACAAAAATTGCCCTCAAGATATAACAATGGTATAGCTACATAAAAAGGTTACGGAAAAAAGTCAATCTGCAGTGGACAAAATTCGATTTGGCTTTAGTCTTTGATCTTTTCCCTTAACGGAATTGAATTCAGTCGCGCAAAAATAACCGAAACATAAAATTTTTAACCAACAAAGACCCATCAATATGTTAACGTAAGTTTAAATGTGTTCAACGAATGAAAAATAACTTGAACGTTCCTAGCTTAATTATGTAAATAAAATGGATCATTAAATCTGCAAACTTAATTTTAAATCTTAATTGCTCACATAATAGTTTAATTTTTTAATTGTTTGGTTTAAAAATAAAATTTGAAGAATTTAAAAGCATTAAATTTTATAATTTTTGATTATTTGTCAGCGTAGTATTCAATTAGTTGCCCACCGACTGATGAATTGCTTTCTTTCACGAAAGCTGTCAACAAAGAATAAGGTCAACATGTTGATAGAGTACTCAAGTAAAATTCTAATTTCCTATTGGTCCTGTTAACAGGGTGTAAAAAATAAGAAAACATTTGTTTCCAGCCGGAAAGGGTTAGAAAATGTGAGGAGCGCAATTGCACTGAAAACTTTTAAATCGAAATGTAAATTATTGAAAAATATTCAATTTCGAAGGGGAACAATCAAGATTTGTTTTTATTGTGCCGAATTTTATATTAATATACAAATTTATACGTCGTCGTTCATGCTAAAATTTTCCGGTGTTCTGCTTTATTGCCTATAACAATACATTTAATAATATTCAATTAGCAATGCACGAAGAGAAATTTAAATCAACACGCCAACCTTTTTGCATTTAATTTTTAGTGTTTTTTAAAAGCTTAACTTTAATAAAAATGGAAATGTGAGATAAAAATGGAGACGTAAAGCGAACTATTTAGGATAATTATTACTCAGCTAAAATAATCCTTTAATAGCGCCAAGTTGACGTTTAAATGTGACAGGGAAGGCAAGCATTAATAATTTAAAATAATAAATTGGTAACAAAAGTACATTTGAGGCATATGCAAAATTTGGTTTGAATTAAAATTTTATGACGTAAAAGGAGAACATTTTTTATAACGTTAAAAAGATGGATGTGACACTTTTTATCATTGTATGTAATAAAAGTGAGGGATAATTTTATAATTTTCTAAAAAATTTATAATGCAGATCTTGCAGTGGTTTAAATAATTAAAAATATTATTACTATTATCGATATTCACTTTCAGATTTAATATTAATTTTTAACATTCCTATAGAGCAGCATCAGTCATTCACGTTCTATTTAATTAATTAATCACTGCCATAAACATTCTTGGTTTTTGTGATTTCCGAATAATAGGGAAGACACAAAAGGGCAACTAAGTTATGGTTTTTAGTAAAAGGGAGCTGATCTTTCCTCAAAACAATGCATTATTTCGTCTGGTAGGTGTGATGTTTCAAACATCTCAAAAGAAATTAGGTCCTGCTTCCTAATACAGATATTAATTGCAGGATATAATATTATTAGCTATCATTTTTTTCAAAAGCTACACTTCAAAAATTGTTTTTACTGTGTACTCAGTTAATTGAAAACTTCCAAAAAGTTCTCCAAATGTCCTGAATAGTTCCAGTGTATTATGGATTTCATAGAGAATTTCTTGATTTGACCCGGCTATTTTTTTTTTACCGTCGCCGTCGTCGGTGAAGTTTTTTATATTTTTTGTAATCGTGTACTTAAATGGCTTTAATTTTAATTACCACGATCCTGGTTATTTAAGGATTTCAGACCGTTACTAATAGCCAAATTTCGTTTTCACTTCTTATTCTTTCAAGAGGAACTCTACGAGGAGAAGAAATCGAACTTGAATCTATTTGACAATAAGTTATATTGCTATTACAGTTTATATAGATTTCAATTCTTTTAGATGAATTTTTTGACAATCACTGAAAAAGTTGACTTTGTTCTAGGTTCTAGGTTTTCTGTAATAGATTTTTGCCGAAACCGAACAAAGTCATAACATAACTTTAAATTTCAAAACTTCCACGGCGTCACAAAAAGTTCTAACTTTTTTTTTAAACACAAGCTATTTAAGGAAGCTTAAGCTTTCTTAAGCTCAAAATACACAATACAATAATAAAAGCGGTGGTACTACATGGATGCCAAGTATGGTGGACTTTAAAAAATCAAAGACAGCTGTAGAGCTTTGAGTATAGAGTGATGAAGAAGATTCCTGGCTCAGTAACTGACTTGGTGAGAGAAATATGAAGCTCAGAACTAATCCAGAGGTACCAGAGCTAATACAACAGTTACTAATTACAAATGAAGTAAGAGCAAGAGGATTGGCACGGATTGAACGTGTCATAAAGGCCGGACCAGCTAGAAAACTTAAGAATATTTGTGAATCTCAACCAATTGGAAGAAGACCCTTGGTAGGCCAAGACAGTGGTTAAAATTCAACATAAAGCAAGACCTTACCCAGACCGAAAGAAAAGAAGACTGGGAAGAAACAGCAAAGAATCGGAATAAATGGAGATGCATTATTGAGAAAGCTAAGAAATCTGATAGGATAATTGAAATGCTCTTATAATAGGGAAATCTCTATAAACACAAAAATGGTGTTGGGGGAGGGGGGAATTAGCCTCTAACCTTTGTTGATCCACATTTTTTTACGCTGATAATGCTTAGGTACACTATGAAGTGTTTATAAAATATCAGCTAAAATTGTTTACTGGATGAAATTAAAATAAACGTAAAAATTAAAACATACTAATCAAATCAAAGTGAAATTTTTATATTATTTGGACGAGGCAAAGCCGAGGACAAATTGTGTAAAGGATTAAAACATTTTAATTTTTGTGTTGTATGCGACAGTTCAACTTAAATTGCTAATCTCACTGAACACTATTTCATTAAAAAATTTATTAAATCTTGAACGACTTTAAAAATATAGCAAGTTGTTTTCATGACAACACTTTATAATGAAAATAGACGTCAAACAATTTAATAGTCGCCACTCCTATAATAAATGTGATGTAGTTAATTGGTTTCTACTGGGATTAGTCCCAGGAGTGCATAAAATAGTGTGTATAGCACAGGATTAAAGTGTGGTAATCCATCTCGTAATAAATCGCACTCGGTTTCGGCTCGTGTAAATAAACTTCACGTTCAGGAATCTGTACGGTAGTTTCTAGTAAGTATATAACAAAAAGAATTAATAAGTAAAAAAAATGTTTCACTCTTTGTAATTCTTTTTGTAATTTTATCAGAAATTATGACATCATCTATGATTTGATTCAAAAATTTTGAAAAAAAAATTGTGTTGTATCAGCCCGAGTAACAATTATTTTTAGGTTTTTTACAGCGATTATATTAAATTTTTGTAAAATTCAACGTTTACGTCGGCGTCGCCAGCGTCTCAATATTAACTGTATTTGATTTTATTTTTAATTTAAAAATTTAGAAGGAGATACATATAAAACACTGAACTAAAAAATCAAAATCAGTTAAAAGACTACATTATTTTTGTTCTCCCCTAAACCGAGAGACCTAACCCTGCAAGTGAAGGAAAATGAAGAATAGATTGAATAAACGTAAGCCTAAGCAAAAAAAACTTGGTATATCGTGATATCCACGTGAAAATCGATTCGAAAACTTGAACAAAAAATTAACAATATTGCAAACCTTTCAAGCAAAAAAGCTTATAAGCGACTCTAAAATATTCCAGAGCCGGAGGGAACGTCAGTTCAACTCTGCCTTAAATCTTCAAAGTTTTAACTTGCCACTTAGTTTCATTTAATTGTACATACAAAAAAAATAATTAATTAAAACTTACTCGAAAGTAATAAAGTATCAAGTTAAAGTTATCATTACGTTTAATATTAATTGTTCAACTTGGAGCAATTTTGATAACCTTCTCATAGTTTTGTAAAGCGTTTCTCCATTATAGAGCACCTAGAAACTTGAAGTCATTGTTGCTAACTTTAGTAATTGTTTGAGTTTAAGCAAATACTTCTAGCATTTGCATAAAAAGTTGTTGTTTTAATAATAAAAAAAAGCACAAAAAAAGAACTACGTTATTTACTTTTAAAGCTAGAAAATTCAATAAATTCACGCTTATCTAGTTGCATGGCTAGCGCAAATCTAATTTATGACCAGGGGCAAAACGAAGTTATGGTAAACAAAAATTAAAAGTTTAAAAGTCTGCTCCTTGTAAAATAAATTTAGATCCCCAATTATATTTATAAGCAGGTTGATAAAAAAGCAGATGGTTCATAACGTAAGAAAGATTAAGAGAACCACGCTGTCGAGTGCTTTTCCACTTTACAATTTGCTGTTCTATTTTAATCATTTCAATTAAACAATTTGTGATTACAATGAATAAAAAGTTTAAGTAAAATTAAAAAAAAATCAGAGGGTTTAATTTATTTATGTATGCGGAATATTTGACTAAATTAAGTTGGTGGTTCGTCCCTTTATTGCCCAATAAATTTTAATCATCATTCCAGGTTACTATTTATTTAAATAAATTAACTAGTGGATTTATTCGGCAAACGAAACGAATTGTTTTTGTTAGTAGTAAGTAACATTAAGCATCAACATTATTCTAATTTTATTTATAGCGTAATAAATAAAAGGCAATTTTTGAAATAAGGTTTACTAACCATAATTCCATCGTAGTAGCCCAAAAGCTCTGGAACAATAAACATATCGTAATCCATCTTGATATCTAATGGGGAAGTTCACAGTAATAGTAAAAAAGAACTTTTATTTCGTGCAAGTTTTATCACAAGTACACACCAACTAAAACGAAACTAAACTATCATCGTAATTTTTGGGCTGCAACTGGCGGGCATGTTTGTTTATGTTACCGAGTCTAAAGAAAGCATATAAACCAAACTTCACACCAGCCGCAATTTCGGTGCCCGGAATTAAACTGTAAATATGTGAGGTGAAGCCATCGTAAAACAATAAGTAATCAAAAATCGAAACGCAAATGCGAAACGCTTCAAGTATCGATGTGGTTTATTTGCAAACATTTATTTTAAGAAATGCTATATTTTTGTTATAGTGAGCTAACCTTTAGTTAACCGAGTTCTTTATGAAAAAGTTGCGGGTGGGAATGGGAAGTTTGAGAAATAGAACCAATGTGTGCCAATCGCGATCGGTTCTGTTTTGTGTTTTATCGAAGATATGCTCTGGTGTTCGATTGAATTTGTTGGTGCGGTATTTTATACACGTTAGGTGCTTTCTTCGTCTACTACATCATTCAAGTACCTCTGGTTTCTATTTGCTTTTCGGAATTAAATTTATAAAAGCGGAAAACTAACTTCAATTTTAAGAGCTTTATTTGAACAGTCGAAAAGTACATAATAGCTCTAATATGTACTTTAATTTACTTTTTTAGACCTTAACTTAAAATAATTAAAACCCCATTTTAATTTTTTGCAATAACAAAATTAAATTTTAAATTACATTCTAAATATTGCAACTGCTTATTACATTTTTTTTACTATTTAGAATGTAGATAGAACAGAAACTTCTCTGCCACTCTGATCCTGAAGATCTGTAGGTACATCAGCTGAACACAACCTGAAAGCTTTGATGGACAATTTTAAAACAAAAATGAAACTTTTTGGCGTCTTTTTCCTTCCCGTAACATAAAAGTGGGAGAAAAAGATTGGGGGCACATAATAACAGAAAAAAAAATGGATGGCTACTTCTAACAGCTGCAGGATGTTAAAAATTATAAATATTTTTTGTTAACTGTTTTATTGTAAAATTGTTGTACTTTTTAAAGTTTTGACTAATTTTAATTAATCTTTAAGTAGAAAACATTAAATTTCAAGACTTTTACGACAACTAACTCGATTTTATGGCATTTTTATAATTTATCGATAATTTATCTCAGGATAATTAGGAAACTTCACATCACTGCCCGTTCAGAATAAAAAATGTTTTGACCCAAAAGTTGGTTGCATCATTAGTTTAAATTTTGCTATCATTGTTTGATCGCAAATCGAAAGGTGAGACATTGAAATGTCAAAATGCGTTAAAAAGTTTTAAGGTGTAATTTCACGAAATCGACAGATCGAACAAGTCTAGTACATTATGGTTAAAGCCGAAATCGCGATTATGCAATAAAGTTTTAGAGTTAATATTTTTAACTGCGTCTCCATGTTCTACACTATAAGTTAAATTTTTCTCCAACCAACTCAAAAGCTCTGTATCTTTTCCCTTAAACTTTTTTTTATGAAAGTGTCACTTTGCTTTTGTAAAAATTTTGTTCTCAGTTTCATTTGTCTTTTTCTTCTTTTTCTTGGTCGGTACGCCTGAATCCGGGCATTGTGGTAGTATTCATGATGAAAAATTCTGCATGGAGATGGCCAGAATAAATTTCTTATTTTGTCCGCAACTTCTAATTTAGTGTTTTATAAATGCGCACTTAAAACTTTGGTTGACACATTTTTAAATCACTTCCCAGAAAGTAGTAAAAACGTCGAAATGAAACGCAAACGCGCATTTTATTTGTTTGTTGTTTTAATAACTATTTTATTGCTGAAGTTTGTGTTTGAAATTTGACTTCATTACCTCTTTAATAAGTTTAGTAGGTCTACCATTTTCTACATGTTTGTTTAAAATATGGAGTAAATTTTGAATTTGTCCTATATTTCTTTTTTGTTGTAGCTTGTAGGATAGCTAACATGCGCATCTCTTCCAAAAAGTCTTTTTACAAAACTCGACAGATTATCGAATCACCACGGGAGCGGTCCAATAAAATGAGACACCCCAAGCTTCGTCAATAATATCACCAATTTCTTTTACTTTCACAATGGCACCTGGATATTGAAAATTAAGTATTTAAAAACATAATAAAGAAACTTTTAGCTCTGTCATCTGTCTATAATAATTTTAAGACGTTTGGTCTACAGACGATTGATCCAGCCGATGATTGATCCAGCCAACGATTGATCCCCGGATAATTGATCTCCGTACGATTTGTCCAATTTATTAAAAAAACAACGTTTTTATTGAACATCAGTCACCGGAGCTCGAAATCCGTTCACGATCTGAAGATGAAAATGTCAGAAGCTATAGCAACACCAAGTTTGATTTCTGGTGCTGTTATGGCTGATCTGGGTGAAGATGTGTTGATGGCCTTGCCAAAGAAAACTTCTCTACATAGAGTTCTCCGTCTTCACCGTCAAGTCGCATTCTCAACCGATAATAACCAGCAGACCCTGTCATCATCAGCACCAAGTGATCTCAGCTTTGAATTTCCATTAAGATTTACCGACTTCCTATTCGATTCTGCAGCCTACGATCGTCTTATAGCGGAGTTAAAGAGACTCATTTCAGATGCATTTTAAAAAATCCTAATCGATTTCGAGATGGGCGGCAATGGAAGTATTTACTCATGGATATCCAGGTGCATCAATAACAAAATCTTACTTTCATCTTAATCAAAGTGTTTTGCGCAAGGTGAACGAATTGAAAAGCAGTGTTCGACATTTATCAGCACTCGCAGGTGTACCAGTTGACGATGCTAGTGAATCATTCAACTTGCTAGTTGATGAAATGCCAGAAGATGAAAAAATGAACAGACTTTTATGTTACTTTGAACACACTTAGTATATTAGAGGTAGGCAACTAGGAGGTAGAGGTGAGACTTATGGTCTAGCGACGTTTCCAATCCCAATGCGAAATCAGTACGAGTCTGCTGGTGATGGAACTGCACGAACCACAAATATCGTCAAAGGCTGGCATCACGCGATTCAATCGATATTTATGTACAGTGATCCTTCCATGTGGTCAAAAGGCTGCAGAAAGACAGCCAGAAACAGAAAACAGCATTTCTGCAAAGAACTACTAGAACTCAAGACATCGGTGTTACGAAAAATATCGTAACTTGGTCACCAGATTTAAACGTGCTGTTGACGGATACGGAAGAACGGATGTATTGACGAATCTTTGTGCAATTGCGCATTTGTCATACAACTAATTTAAATTATTTTAAATACTGTTATTTAATAAAAGAGTGGAAATTGTTACAAATTTTACTTTTAATCGAATATTAATTATAATAATAACCATCCATAATTTGTTTATTTATTATTAATTCTCCTTCCTCTCCTAGCTACGCATCGCACTAAGAGTTTCCCATAGGAAATTGAATCGCCCGGGATTAAACGTCCGGGACCAAACTTTTGAAGACTAAACGTCAGGATACCATCTATAACGCTGAGTTTATGGTGCAGTTAGTATCACCAACCAATAGTTTAGGTGCGGCCTTTAGACCGCACAGCTATTTCTAATTTTAATTCAAAAAATGTCAAATTAATTGTAATTCCGTTTAGCTAACATTTCCGGTCTCATCATGGTTACCTCTGCCCTTTCGGGGTTCGGTGTTAACCTCTATAGCTAGATCTGCGATGCAGCACGGTATTCAGTCTCACAGAATTAACCCGGTGGGTGCCGGAAGGTCAGAAAAACTAATTAATCTAAATCTTAATTTATACTTAAGCCCTCTATAATAATTATAGCATTAATTATGCAAGCAAAACTTAAAACAATTTTTTTCATTTTTATCTTCAAATAGCCATAGCACCGAAACTATTAATATTTTAGTGTCGACAGTTTAGTGCTTTTTTAAAGAGAATAGAATTTTCTACAAACCAAATTATAACATTTCTTGCTTAAAGTCAACGGTTTCCGAGTTATGTATAAAAATAAAAATACAAAATTTTTGTTTCTTTTTCCTTTAGGAAATTTTGCAAATAAATAAATAGGTTCTCCGGACTTTTTTGCTTAAATTTAACTTTAACAATTTGCATCATTTTTTTGCAATAGTTTTAATGTTCTCTTCTAACATTTTCAAAAGCAAACTAAAGGTTTTAAAAATTCTAAAACTTCAACCCTCTAGGCTGGTGGAAAATTAATTAAAATTGAACTTGAAAGAATTTACTCAAATAATAAAGGCATCAAAATAATTTGCAAAGTAATTTGGTATAGAGGTTAGTAGGTCTGAGTTTGGTACTTGCACACCCCCAAATTATTTGTGTCGTTGCGAAATTTTGAAAAATACATGTTTTTTACATGAAAAATAATTTTAATAATAGTTTTTTTAAATAAACAACGAAATATTGCTTTGTCCAGCTATGTAATGTACCTAATCTATTCTTAATGTACAAACTAACCAAATATGTTAAAAATTATTTACAAACAAGTTAATTAAGTAGCAGAGGAGAATTGCACTTGTAATTTATTATAAATTACGGTTTCGTGGAGTACACGTTAAAATGACAAATTGCTCGGTGTTTTCTTACTCAGTCAGTAAATAATATTAATGTAGAGAAAACACAAACTTAATTTAATTACTTTGCACCAAGTAATTTTTTTTTAGCTCAAGATTAACTTAGTCTTCCAATTTATAAGCAATCCATAAATTAAATATTGTATTGTATAATCGAAAAACTTTTGGCCGCATCATATTGATTATAAATAATTAAATGTCAACTTCAGTTTTAAGTAATTTACTCGCTGATAAGGACAAAGTTTAAATTCACTTTTAAAAGCTTCTTAACGTTTTAAATTAGTTTGGTTCATAAACTAATTTTTAAATTGTCGCAAATTGTCGTAATAAAACGAACAAAAGCAGAAAATCGCTGAAGTGCCCACAGAGGTTATCCTGAAAACCGAAAAACTAACCAGGTGAATTGGTTATTCAAAATGAAAGAAAATAATAGGTTGAGCCCACAGGAATTCCGAACCACTAATTTGATATGGTCAGACACAGCAATTTAAATGAATTACACTGAAATACAATAGATGGCGACGCCGTACATTAGCATAAAAGCAAAATATTAGCTTTATAGCTGTTTTATGAAACAAAGCGTTGATTTAATCCCATAGACCATGCTTACACGTGATTTTGGTGTTTTATTTCAGGACTATTTAGTAGCCATTAAAATATTTACAGTAAAAGTAGGTTACCATGTACATACCTACTAATAAAAATTTTGAATCGATAGAGTAGTTAGTATTATTGCATGCTATTAAACCGCAATGATAATTTGCATTAACTAACAATAATTAAATTTTGTATATTTACGTTTTGAGGTTTTAACTTGTACGAAAGTGGCGTTATTAACAGTAATAATTAAAATTTTAGTAATTAAACTCACAAAATTGAACTAAATTTTAATATTGAAGTGAATAGGGGTAGTAAAAATTGAATTGTTTTTTATTACATATAAAGTTATGAAACCATAAAATATTGCAATAAATTTATTTATATGATAAAATAACTCGAAAGCTGTCACTCACGAACTTTATTTAACGAACTACAATGGATTTGTCCTTCTAATAAAAAAAAGTTTTGATTGTTTCATTAAAATTTGAGAGGATTGATCTTGTGGTAGTTTTTTGGGGCCGTTTATTTTTTTCAGAAATACCAATAGTACAACACGACGTTGAGTAATGCCAACCCTGAACTTATTTTAATGAAACGTAGCCTAATTAAAATTCATCCTGAGTATTGAATTAAATTTGTGGAATGCAATTCCATGAGCGAAACCGAGAAGTGCTTTATTTACCTACTGCTTTCAAATCTATTTTACCGGTCTATTGACAATTGCAGAATTTGTGTTTCTGTTTTCTATTAGACACAAAATAAATTCAAATTTTTTTAACTTTGTGTGAGGAAATACAGACTGAAATGACTTCTGGGGGTCTTCTCACTTCTTAGTTTTTCTGAATTTCTTTTCACAAACTACCAATTAAACTTATTGTGCATGGAGGAAGCTACAAATATTTGATTGTCTTTCGGCTTTTGAATATTTACGGGGCCGTGTTAACCGTAGAATTAAAAGCTTGGAAACGAAGTATAAAACCAATTTAATTTAATGAAAATTTGCACTGTTTACAGCTTAATGTTAGTTTATTACTGCAAGCAAAAAAGTCATTATTTAGTTTCAGGTTAACACACCAAATGCAGTTTAAAACAGAGAACAAATAATAAGTACAAAATAAAATTTGAAACAAATACTCAAAAATTTAAATATTTGTACGTGTAGTTTTGTAAAAATTGCTAAAATTATGAGGAAAAGTTTAGGGAAAAAATTAAAAAAATTTTATAATACTTTTACAGATTGGTAGGGTGATTGAAAATTTGAAAAAAAAAGCTTTAAATAGTGGAAAGGAATGAAGAAAATGCAAAGTAATTTAGGGAAAAATGTAATAAAAGGTTTTCTCACCTTGATTATTTTACTGGCACATTTTCAACTATTGCATATCGATTTACATTACCGAATATGAAATGGTCTAACCGTGCGGGGTTAGCTTTAGCAAGTGGAAAATTTAACATACATAACTTGAAGAAAATTCCCTTGCCGTATCAACCTCATTACAGCATTTCTGACATATTTCTGTATGCATCGTATAAAAATTCTTGTGCATAAAAATCCGGGTCATGATGATAACAAATTGTCTTTGTGAATATATTAAAAAGATAAAATTTAGTCGGTTCTAGGTAGCGAAGTTTTCCTCGAACATAAAAATGTTGTTGTTTTTACCGAAACGCATCGTAATAAAAATGTTAAAGGATAAATTACACAATAGAAAAATATTTTTTTTATATAAAAAGTTTGATTTTTCTGATGTCAGTTATTACATTTGAAACAGTTTGTGATGAACCAATTTTATAAATCAATAAACCTCAACCAAGTAGTAATAACATTTAAGAACATAAAAATAAAATAAAAGTAGAAAAATTGTTTTTTACAAAGTGGTTTTCTTTTCGAATTTATCTTTTATGATTTTATTGCTTCTTCTTTAAATTGCTTACGTTAATAGTTGAGACGTTATAACTTTAAGGGAAGTAAAACTGTTTAAAAATTCTATAAACGCATTGTAATTACAATAAAATGAAACTGCGAGCGTTTTCCTTATAATTGCCTAATCAAAAGAAAATTGCAAAGCTTTCAGGTATTTGCGCTCGGTTATAGGTGGTAGAAAAAGAAGAAGAAGAAGGAAGTAACTGCCTACACGCACTTAATAAAAATGAACGCACATAAGTTTGTTTTTTTATAAAATAGGAAATATGAAAAAGAATAGAGATACCCCATCATAACTAAAATGAAAATACTTACCCCTGGTAACGTGTGTTTCTCATGCAGGGCGTTCTGGGCGTTGAGCGCGCTCTCGGGGCTGAAGTACGTCAGGAATGCGCAACCTGTAATCAGAACAAACCTCTCATTTCTGCACATACCCACTGCTAATAATATAAACAATGTAATTCAAATTCCTACTAAAGAATAAAATTTAATTTGAGCAACGCCAACAGAATAATTTAATTTAATTGGCCACTTTTAAAAATGTACCCTTTAAAACAAGCGTTGCGAAAGGGTTGAAAATGTTTTTATAAATGTTTCGCTTCTTTGTTCTCTAAACTAACCAACCCCACTCATGCAGTAAAAAAGTGTATTTTAAGAGTTAATATTTCTCCAAGTAAAAAATATAAAAAAAAACGAGGACTAATTAAAAAATAACATACCTACTTATAAAGATTTATCTAACTGGCGGCGCTCACAAAATTAAAAATAAAAACCTTCAATTTGTTATTACTGCCTAAGCACACTTTACAGTTTTAATAAAAAAAAAATTCGTTATTCACAAGACCGGCAATTAATAATGTTACTAAAAAAGGAATAAATAATTATGCGAAAGTAATTTGATACCGACACGGATTAATTAAATTGTAGGTAATTTGCTTTGCATCTTAGTTAATAGACATCACGAGAAAAAATTAAATTTGACTGATCGAAATTTAAAGCTAAATGTGAATGCGTGTTCGTAATTTTTTTTTACATAATTATTTTCACCTAATAGCGTGTTATATAAAAGACAAGAGGGGATGTTATCGCGCATCTTTAATGTTATCATCCCTTATTTTTACTTAAATAGAACATTATAGTCACGCTATACCTTGAGACGCGATTTTACTATCAAACCATCTCACATTTAAAACATTATCGAATAAGTAGTAAATTATGTTTAGTACTTATTATACGAACTTGTTGTGTGCATGCCTCACATAAACTTAATTTTTGACAATTTAATGTTAGGTTTTTTAAAATTTTATCAAGTGCTAAATTATCATTTCCTATTGTAATAATTCGATACAGCCCAATTTGCTTATATAATATGTATCCCATTATGTAACCTGAACAGATAAGCAATTTCTCTTCCGAATCCCTTATCTCGGCTATTATCAGTTTACCGTGCTATGGTGTTCCCGGAAGGATATCATTATCAACCTTACAAACCACCCATATAGGTATAAATGTTAATTATCAAATAAAATTTACCTTTATTACAATTTTACAACCCTCAAAACTGGAAACAAACTTTGCCTTGATGCA
Source organism: Rhagonycha fulva (assembly GCA_905340355.1). Lineage (NCBI taxonomy): Eukaryota > Metazoa > Arthropoda > Insecta > Coleoptera > Cantharidae > Rhagonycha > Rhagonycha fulva. The sequence continues at coordinate 48,675,946 of HG996556.1, forward strand.
TCTCAATTAAAGTTACCTGAAACTTCTACGATCAAATTTAACTGTTCGCACCAACAATTCGAAAACCAAATCAGATTTTAGGAAACGAGAAAAATTTTTGATTAAAATGCAATTTGTAGCAGCAGAGGAAGGAAAAGCTTATGCAAATGAGCTTAACATTTTTATCCAAATAATCTGTACACGCGTAAGGGTTCCTCCCTTCTCGCACAAAACAACCTACATTTTCGAATCTGCAAGGAAGCACCTAACGCATTTATTTCCTAAGGGATGACAATCAAAACAATGCATGAATGAATCATCGTATAGTTTTAGTTTTGACCCCTGCTTCATAATAGTACCCTCACTACGTGACCTGCTTTGCATTAAACTGTTACAAAAGTTACCCACGTGCCTGACACATTACTATAAAACAAAAATTAAAATCTTTCTTGTATCACTAAAACTTTGGCGTAAAAAACGTTTTTTTCACCATTAAAAAATTGGTGAAAAGAAGTAAATATTTTTATGTCTAGTTTTTTAAGCTTACATGAATTGAGAAAGAGAGCACAATGGGTTAGTTTAAAAACAAAAAGTTAGCTCTTTTACAAAGGTAGTTTTCTTTCATCCCGTTCTTCTTTGTTTTATTGGGTTATCTGACACCAAACAATATTTATTCTAAAGCCCTAAGTTAGGCGCCATAAATTGTTAGTTACAACTTACGTTTGGCCACAAATTAGAACCATTAGCTGTTGGGTATTCCATACCCCCCAGACCCCCCGGTTCCTAATCGCACTTTTTTCACGACTCCTTGCCCACAATAAACCGATAAAATATGTTTAATTTTATCACATATTTAAAGTGTTTTCTATTTTCTAGGATAGACTGAGACTTTTGGCTGACGAAGCCTACAGGTAGAACATGAATGTGCCAGAAAGGTCCAGAAAGATTGAAAGTGCTGATTGGGAACGACATTCAGTTGTGTAAGGTAAGTTGTCATGCCATCTAATACTTGAAAATTTGCTTATTTTTATAATAAAAAAATAGTTGAACGTTTCCTTCACAGTCGTCTCAACTTTTACGTGTTTAACTGCCAATTAAATTTGTGATTTGAATATAATTTTAGAATTCAAGCAAGTCATCCCAACTTTTCACTCTTTCTTTATTAGCTTGATACAGCAACTTTTTCATTTATTTTGAACTTTATGAGTTGCCTAGGGCACGAATTTGTTTGCGTAGTTAATTGCCAGAGTAGTACCTGAGTAACGAAACCCTGGCCCTTAGGCACTGGATATAAAGGGCTAGTAGCTCTTAAAATCAACTTTAACAGTTTAAAACTAAAAAAATAAGCAGAGGAGTCATTCCAGATTTTGCTATTTAACCATTATTTTTATACCACCACTGAGATTTAGTTTGATTAGTTTCTGCGCTAAAATTAAAATCAACTTTTAGAATTACGCATTCGTAAACTACAAAATTTAATTTAATAAAATCAAAAAGCTAAAAATTTAATAAAGCAGTTGCAAAATATTTTTGTAAATAATTACGCATTTTACAAGGTAGAAAATTCATTTAGGTTTATAATTTGCGTAAGAAAATCCATATTTTAGAAAATTAGCGGAAAATTTATTAAATAATTCTTGATTAATTTTAATTTAGTAAAATATTGCCTTAAACTAAGAAGAAAACTAGTAAAGAAGCTCATAAAGAGGGAACAAATGCTACCAACTTTAATGAAGAAGGTAAAACGTGAAGTAAATTAAAAAGTAATGCGAGCCCGTTCATTATTATATTCCGCGTTTTTGTTTATAATAAAACAATATGCTTTCGCGAACGCATAACTAATAAAGTTTTTTTATGCGGAATGATAACTCATTTTCAATTATTATAATTTTCAAGTTTCCATAATATAAATTTCTGGATGGTAATAAATTTTGGAAAATGTGACATAGATAACTGTAATTTAACAAACGCAATTTCAAACCTATAATTACAGTCACATGAATAACAAGTAATTTAAGGTTTAAAAAATTTAATTTGGTTTTTAAATTTTATACTAGGGTTTGTCACACAAAAACCTAACCAAGGAGTTTTTTGTTCCGCATTTTCGTTGTAACCACGTAAAAGCTTTTCGTTTTAAAAATAATTGCTGGATGTAAAAAATAATAATGCTACGCTATAAAAATTGATGTAATCGTAAAATAAAAAAATGTAAATAGTCAAAAATACGTAAGAGTGTTCGTATCGGGAACGTATTTGAGTGGTGAGTGCTTTCACATTTAATAAAAGTAAACATAGAAACTTCACAAGCGATTGAAATCACTGGTGGAAGGAATGCAACCGTTATTAATAATCTACATGTATATCATCCATTTACAAATGTTGAACATTTCTGTTTAGTTATACGGAAATGCATGTTTACTTTATAGATTAGGTATTGATTGTCGTAATTAATTATCGTACTATACGTCAATTACACGATGTGGAATATTCAGATTCGCGTATGAATATTCGTGTACTGCTTATAATATAGAAATTATATCGTTAGCAAGTACAATATAATAATTTAAGTTTATGTAAGTGCGTATATAATGTAAAATGTGAAGTTGACATGTAGACCGTACATTTATCATGCAACCCCTGACCTGTACCAACAGCTATTCCGCTTTTAGCGCACCCCCAGGAATAACTGCAAGAAATATCGTGTATGATAATGGCGACTTTAAGTTACGCTTTAACAGGAAAAGACTCCGAGTAAACCATTGTTTGCTTAAATATACAACAGGATATACTTAAAAATTTCCTATGTGTACTTACTTGTAAACAAGATGAGATTTTGTTGAGGTCGCGTTTTATAAGCACGTCATATAGTAAGAGTACTGAAATGCTTTGCATCTATTATCGCAAAATACTGTATCTTATACAAGATTTTATGACAAAATTTTAAGAGGAATTTCATTTTATCATGTCTTGATCAAGTTAATAGATCGTAAATATGTTTTATTATTCAAATTTTTCTAATCACAACTGCATAATGTTCAAGTACATGTATTTTACTACCCTCGTAATTTTATTTTACAGAATTTTTATATCAATTTGCCCTAGTTTTGATTAACAATCAAATGTTTACATAATAGCACTGCTACAATACGGCCTACGTCGTCGTCGATATTGCACGGTTAATATTCGAACCATCGCCCATTCAGAAACTTCTATTTTTGTACAGTTTTAAATGAGAAAGAGCTTGAAGAGAAAATAAAATATTTAAATGTAAAAATCCTGAAAAATATTCGCTCCAAGTGAAACCTTCCAAAACCGCTTATTTATATAAATCACTGTAATAACGCAAAATCACGTTGAAGCGTTTTGGGGTGCAATAATAGAATACAATTCGACTAATAATCATATATCTATCTGTATGTGTTCGAAATAACTATAAACCCAGGTGTTGATAATAACACAAGAGATTGCAATTTTAAATGATTATTAATTCACAACGGTTAACCGATAAATAATTTTAAATCTATAAACCTGAAAAGTTATGCTGTGTTACGCTTATACATTCCCTTCAAATGTTACCCTGTTAAATTTTTTGTGGGAAATTACATCTGGATTAAAGTTGCGATGGAATTAATTTTCAACATTTAAAATAGGTTGAATTAAATCGCGTCAGTTTGGAAATGTAGAAAAGTGCAATTATTACTAGTATTGTCATAAAACAAATCAGTTTTCTTATGCGGATTGCATTATACGGTTTTTCAACGTGCTTTTTACGTGATATTTACAATACGCGATGAAATAGCGTATTTAATTTCCTTATAGCATTTAATTAATTTCCATTGATTAATTCATATCTGCTTATTGGAAAAATGAGATTTTCTAGTGCTTTAAACGAATTATCCTGAATTTAAAATGTTTGAAATTTGAAGGAAAATTAAGAAAACATTTTTATTAAAAAATCAACAATGCCCCAAAATAAAAAACATTTCAAATATACAAATGGAAATATTATAATAACAAGCCATTGAAAGCCAAACGGTAAATTAAAGAGACAAAGTAGGATACTAAAATTTTAAATCCAAAAGCTGACGTTAAGGGGGAAGGGCTCTTTTACATGTAGATGCAAAAGTTTAGCTAGGACTAAACTAGAAATCTTTTGGATTGTTCATAGAAAATGAACAAACACTAAAAAAAAATAATAAGATTAAGCGTTTTAGGCAATAAAGCACTAACCGGGGGAAGTCATATCTTTAATTCTCTACGTCCAACCTACATGAGCTGTAGCACCATAGACTACCTCAAGCTAACTACGTCTCTCTATATGGATGTGAACACCAAATATCGATTAGTTTAGGCAGTAATCGATTGTAAAGCTCCGATTCTTGCTGCATTCTGTTGATGGTACCTGCGCTCGACGTAAATACTTAGAGCAAAGTACATACATATGTATAAGAAGCGGGAATATCGCAGTTGGCGATTACTTGTGCAACTGACAACATCAAACATAAAAATATTATTTTTAATTACCACTCAGATCCGTCAATTTACATATCCCGGTTTTAAAGTTGCGTGGGTTACAGGGGATATAGTATCCCGGTTTTTGGGTTTGTTGGCTTTCAAGCTACTGAAAAGTTTCTAAAATTAATATGATAGAGCATATATTAAATTTGGTAAATTGCTCTACTACTTTGCGAAGCATTCGCGTTGGTCATTAATAAACTATTGCATACTTAAAACCAATTTGAAGGACATTTTTTCCACTTGATGGTATCCAACAGTATCCAACTGATACCTCAGAAACCACCCTTTGAAAGGTTTCAATAATACCCAACCAATGGTCTGCTATTTATTTTCGAGTTTATACCAATAAATCCAAATTTCATCACTAGTAAAGATATTGTACACCAAATTTAAAAAACCTCAAGTTTTTTTCAAGTTGAAATATTCAAAATTGTCGTCGTGGCACTCTTTCAACGCAGGTTCGTTTTTTTTAACGGTGTACATGAAATCTCACGTCTGAATGATCTAAAAAAAAAACAAAAAAATGGTTATTATCTACATAATATTGACTCTCGTTTGTCGAAGTATTTTTTTGATATCGTTTTTTGTTTAATTGTTATGAACAATAATAACATCAAATTTGTGCAAAAAAGTAGAAAAAATTTTAATAATTTGTTTTTCGGCCCCAAAATATTTTATTGACAAAATCCTTCGACAAACGAGAGTCAATACTATGTAGATGATAACCTTTTTTTTTTGTTTGTTGTAGATCATTTGCGCACCAAAAAAAAACGGACCTGCGTTGAAAGAGTGCCACAACAGCAATTTTGAATATTTTGACTTGAAAATATTTTTACAAATACTTGAATATACAATAAAAATGACGGTTTAATTTAATTTAATGTGCGAGTCATATTATGTTAGAAAAAAAATCCGGAAAATTGGCCTGTTTTTTCTCTTGTCACAGTAGACCTACCCCTTAAGTAGGTACAAACTTTCAATTTTTATTAGATAAAAAGACGAGCAGAATTCAAGTTGCAGAGATGCAATTCCTTAGAGCTACAAGGAGCTGTACTAGAGCTGACAGACTGCAAAATGAAGAAATACGACAGGAACTTGCGAATAAACCATTGATAAATACTATTAAGACATATCAACATCGATGGTGTGAACATATGAACAGGATGACAACAGAAGACCGGTAAAACCAATAATGAGATACCATCTTAAAGGAAAACGAGAGGTTAGGCGCCCTAGGAAACGATGGACGCCAGAACAGGCTTCAGCCTAATCCAGAAAGTTTGATGATGATAACTTCTGAAAATTAATGCAAACCTAGGTCTTTACTGGCACCACCCGCAAGGGATCAGAGAGTAATCAGTTTGGAAAACAAGGATGAAGAGGAATCGTAGTTTTATGCTTGCTTGATTCGTATCGTCAAAAATCCATTAATTTTTATGTAGGTGAAAGTGATGATCTGAGTGAGCGTGGCTTGGAATTTTGGTCTACTGTAGGTCTGACAATTTCTAAAAATTTAGTTGACTGATTTTAAATGATCAACAAAAGTTGAACAAAATCCATATTGAGAACCTGTGTTTCAACAAAGTTGAACAACTTTTTAGTTGATCAACAAAAGATCGACCCAGTCAATCTTTATCGTTCAAGTTTTGAATCGTCGGTCAAGTTGAAAGCAAACTTGATACGTGTGAATGTCAGTTGAATTTCGATTCGCTTTCAACTTTCGTGCATGTGTATTTTGTTTTTGATGCCATTTACATCCGAATTAAATTGAAACTGTGTTATGAATTGAACAGTATTTATTAAAACGTGTGAACAAAAACTCGTTCAAGTCGTGTTCAACTTTTGTTGATCAAGTAAAATCGGTCAACTAAACTTGATACGTGAGAACGCGCCTTAAGTTATATTTTCCTATTTTTGTTCATATGCAGATTTTCATTGTTTTCACATCTGGCGTAGAATTTTTCTGTCCGTTTTTTTTATGTATTTCTGAATTGTGTTGATTTTGAGTCATTGCGTAGTTGGACGTTGGTAATTCTTTTTAACGGATTACATGCAAAGCGAATGAGTTTATTTTAGATGATTTGAATTTTTACCATGATGGATTTGACTACATAGTTCCAGGTTGAAGCAGTGTAGGTTAGAACTGGTCGGTAGATGGGTAGTTTGTTGGCAGACGACATTTTATTTCTTGGTCCTATGAGTAGGTAGAGCTGCGCCAAATACCGCTAGACCTGTTGATGATAGTAACGTGCATTTTTCAAGATAGCTTTTGGTCCATTGTGACGAATACTTTTTTATCCGATATTTCCTACTAAATTGAGATACCGTTCATCTAAAGGTATTTGTTTTTGGTAATGTTTTTTTCTTGTATCAGGCGAAGAGTACAGCTACGCTTTTGTTTGTATTTACTCCAATTCTCTAGTTTGATAGCCATTCTTTAATATGTTCAGCGACGTCTTGCAATCTTTGGGTGGCGATGTCAAAGAAGATCAAAGTCAAATAAGCTTTTAAACAAAAAAATGTACTGTACTATTCGAAAATTGCTTAATGTTTTACTTTTTGATCCTAGAGAGTACACCATACCTCCAGACTCCGGGGTTCTACTACTACAAATAAAGATTTTGGGCATCTGTTTTACTCTATTTTGAAATTTGAAGGTAAAACGTTTTTTCTACCGTTTGAGTAATTTTTTCAGGTGCCTGTTTTAGAAATGGCTCCTCAGTTTAATCATGAATTTTATTTTTCCTGAATTAAATATTTGTATGTGCCACTTACTTTGAAATTCAACCTCACCTTTAAGCTATTCCTTTCCGTGATTCAATCCGACTTTTTTTTTGATTTCATTTTAGTTTCACTAGAGTGAAAAAAAAATTTGTAAAATATTTAGCGTTTTGTCATTTTTTCAGAGATACATAGTTATCAGAATTCATAAGTTCCTTTACTCCCGACTCTTGAAGGAAAGACGACCCATCCTTAATATCAAGAGCCTTTGTGGCATCGTATAGGGGCACAGTGATTATATGAATTAAGCTTCCACTTTCTAATAGCTTTGACGTAATGCTAAACGAAATTGGATGTGATAATCTTAAAACCTCCTGCTCGAAACTCATATGAACAAAAGGATTTTAGGGACAAACCAATCCTTTACTAAATAAATAAATACAAATAAGTGTTTATGAATTTTTAGTGATGGTTTCACAGAAATTGAATTCATTTTGCATAACAACAATTTATTGGTTAAGGAAATATTCCAAATTGGTTTTTCTAATGCTTCTCAACCTGGAGGTTGCGATCCCCAAGGGGGTCGCTGAACCTGGGTCGCTAATCTCCAGGAGGGTCGCGATCAGGTATAAGGACAAATACGACCATTTGATTGACTTAAGGGTTAAGGAGTAAAAAGGGTCACTTCTATTCCTGAGGGGGTCGCGACACAAAAAAAGATTGAGAAGCGATGTTCTAATGTGATGAAAACGTAAATTGAATTATTTAAAATCAAGCCAACGAAGTTAGTTGTATAGATACACAATTATACTTCTTAAGCGGCGGATAAGATTTCAAATCTTAAACGAATCGATTCATAAAAACCGTAATTTTTATTCTTTTTTAAAGCTTATAAAGAAATTTAATTTTTTTTTTAATTTCTGTACGCGTATCCCATATTATTTCTACCGAATTTAAATAATTTTTATTTTCAAAATGTCAAGCTAATTGTATAAAATCGATAGTTGAAAAATTAAAAGTTGGATTTAAATGATCCATTTTGTGAAAAGAGTTAAGCGCCCTTTTACTATGCTAAGAGCATGTGAAGCTAAATATCTTGAACAAAATGAACTTTAAAATATACAAAAACGTTTTGCATAAATTTTATTACTCTAGTAGAATAAATTTGCTTTCGAGTTTGAAAGAAAAGCCAATTTTTCGTAATATCGGCTCTGCAGACATGCTTAACCTTGAAGATTGCAAAATTCTCAATTAGGAAATGTAAATTCGACTCTCGGGCTCTGATTTTGGGTGACTAACTCTTTTGTCTTTTTGAATTAAATTTGAAACGTAATTGAAGTCTACGACTTAACTGAGTTCTAAACGTCGAATAACAAAAACGTAATGTAAAAATAATTTATCTACGCTAAGGGAGCATTTTCAGGATTTCAATTTTGTGAACGAATCTAAAATTTAAAAAGAATTTTTTACGTTTATGGTTTCATTAGATCAAGATGTTGCTAAACTGAAATAGAAAGTGAAAAACTGAAATCTCCTGAAACTTCGTCCATTTTCATCAGAATGCAAACCAAAGAATGAAATATCTTTGCAACTTTTACTGTAATAAATTATTTCCAACAGAATCGTATAAATTAGCATGGAATCTAACAAAACATAAAACCTTTGCAGGTTTTCAGGACTATAACGTGATTTTACAGTTTAAAGCAAAAAAATTTTTATACAATTTTAATATGTATAAAGGAACTAAAAATAAATATGAAATGAAGATAAAAACTTTTTAAAGCTTACGTGTGAAGTATCCAGTATAAATTTATGAAACTAAATAAAAGTTATGCTGCTTTTATTTATCGTACTGAAAAATGAATTTATTTTTCAAGAAATTTCTTAAAAGAACTGAAAGTATTTTCGTGTTTCAAATAAGAGAAAATATAGGAAAAAGGTCATTTGGTTTTAACAAACCGTACGATATAACTGAGATGTTTTATACAACTCCGATAAAGGGAGCTTACACATACATACATATACGGAAACGAATTTCAAATGCGGACGTAAATTGAAACTATGCGTCATTCGGCCGTAGTCCATGCATTGAATACATAAATGCAGTTATTTAGAAATCAGGTTTACTTGCACCACAATCATATTCATGATGTTTGTCTGATACAATGTTTTCCTTTATTTAATACTGCAATAAAAATAACCAAAATTGAAAACTACTAAAAATTATTATTTTTCTGAAAGCTTTCACATTTCGTTTTATTTTGCGGTTAACTTCAGAAACAAAATTAGCTTCAACAGGAGATTTAAAAGTCAAGATTCGCTGACAAGTTAATAAAGATGTTAGAAACTTATGTGCTTACATACATTAAATACTACACGAAAGGAAATTATAATCTTTACAATAACGTATGTACGTTATTGGTGTCAGAAACTTAATTTCGAAAAGAAAATTCGACGAGAAAATGGAGCAAAAGTGGTTGAAGCGAGTGGCGCCCTAATAGAATAAATAAAGGCGTTGTAATTAAGAAACTTTGTAATCCCCCAAAATTGGGGCTGTAAATTTTATTTCATTAATTTTTGGATAATAAACACAACAGTTAAATAATATTTAACTGTCAGTTAGTAATTAAGTTACCAACTAAAAATACAAATGAATCTTAACCTATTATTGACTTGCTATGTAGATTTTTATGATGTGAACGGAAAAATCATAAATTTTCATTAATGTACGGAATAAAATTTAAAGTTATTTCCATTTACAATCCAGTCTTTTGAATTTCAGATTTCTCGAATTGGAATATTCATTCGAACAATACAAATAAGAAAAAGTATTAACGTTTAATAAAATATGTAAACGAATGCGTGCAGTATTAACAATACCAATTCGAGCCGACTTAATTACTTACAAATCATTTAAAAGTTCATTTAAAATTTCATCGTTTCCTGTGCCCTTAAAAACTTGTAAGTGCTATGCAGATTTTATTAAAAAAATTTTTCCGACATGCCAATGTATTAGAATAATGAAAAGCGTCTAGTTACAACCAAATCGCATTATCGAAACACGATAGCTGACTTATAAAGTCAATATCGAAGTTTCAAGCCTAAAATATTGGTTAATAGACGAGTTGCAATTTTCCTATCCATATTAAATTCGGTGGCGCCAAGAAACTGTAACAGTATCACCTGCGAGAGACTAAATTTTAAATCGATTTTTAACGAAACCAGGCGATAGCATCAATTTTGACGATCCAAGCGTGTGGCCGAACCTTCAGTTTATTTCGTCAACATTTAAAATTCTTTTGTTTTAAAAATTGTTGATAAAAATCAAAGTATAAAACTGTCAAATCATCAGCTCGGCAAGTTTGTTCCACGTAGAGCTAATATGAGGAGTTAGTTCAGGATATTAAGATAAATTGAAAAATTGCGTGTAAGGACTGTTAATAATAGATAAAGTAAAAGTAATTACTAAATTAAAACACCTCGTGCACTCTTGAGTTAATCGACCATTATTTTAAATTGTATAGGAGGTAATGTTTACAGGAAACACATGAATTTCTGATTTTTTAAAATTGGAAATCTGTGGCTTCCTTTTAAGTGGGGTAAATAGCAGAAAAAAAACTTTTTAGATAATGCTTTTCGTGCACAGGCAAAAATGCGGGTGCTGAAAGGGATGCGTTTACCTAATTTCACGAAGATATGATTGTTTTGTTTAAAATTTGTTTGATTTTGTTTCAAGTGGGTGCAATAGCAAGAAAAAATCTTTTTATATATTACTTTTCATACACCTCCCGAGATATATTACGAAAATGTGTCTAATAGACGTAAAATGGTAGAACGTTGAAATCCTTAATGGGTGGTAATAAATTTATCCTGTAATGACTGTTAGGTTTAATTATAGACCGAGCTTAGTTCAAAATGTTATAATTTAATTGGTTACCCTTCTTCAGGCCAGTACAAAAACTTCCCTGGTCCACGCACCGCTTGGGTAAACACACTAACCAGCAGTATCAAGAAAACCTTGATTATTGCAAGAGAGTTAAACAAAAAGGTCTGATTAAGAGGGGAGACGTAAATTTATGCGTTTCACGTTGCAACAAATCAAGCAAACTTTTCAGAAAAAAACAACTGACATGCATTTACTATACGCTAAGTGTACCTACGCCCTTATCAGATAGCACTTTAAGTATTTTATAAACAAGTGTACTATAGGTGGTGTCGAAGGATAATATTTACCTACAATTTCCAATATTTTCCTTTTATTAATATAAAACAATATGGTTATACAAAATTGATATTTACCAACTTTCCCTTTTCAATTTCAACTGGATTAACTCCACTCCTTGAGTAAACTTGGTCTCTATAGCGAACACGATTAATCAATTAAGTGTAATATTGATTTTTGTGCTTAACAATTGTTTACAAAACCCCACCTTGTAAATATTCTAAGAGTAACAACATTAAAAGAAAACGTTTTTATGGAAAATTACAAATTCTTATCGCAACAATTCTCTTAAGACTGGAAAGCTAACCTTATTTATATTTTAACTATTTAACAGCATTTCCGTAAACTTCTTTACGTTAAGGAGAGCGCAGTAGGAATAAACAACGTTTTAGTATATTTAAGGGCAGCTTCACACGCTCCAGTTGATTATAATATCGCACAGCGTTTTTATCTGATCCGCTCCCGTATTCGTATTAAATCAACTTAATTACGTATGCAATTTAAAGTGATTCGTGATATCGGGATTATTTATTAAATGCTAATAATTCAGCAAATTTAATAGTACCACTCGGATCTATAAAAAAAGCTTAAAAAATATGAGACGTGGTTTAGGAAACTTCCATCTAGGATTCTTTAATAAAAGGAACTAATACCATTTCGAATTAGTGTTCACCGTAAATACGACTTTAGGGTAAGATTAATGGCATGTCTAACCACAAGCTTCATGTAAAATTTATTCATTTTCTACCATTATATAAAATATTTGAATTACAAAATGTTACAGTCATAAAAACCTTTAATTAAATTGATATCCAATTTTATACAGTTAACATTTTCAATTCGTAATCTGTTTAGGAGTACTGCGAGTAGTTTTATGTTTTTTATCTTCAAAAACCATCGAACAATAGAAGCAGCATTTAAACGAGGACATTATTTTTATTCAAACTCCAACAGATTTATTATGATGAGCCAGTTGCATTTATCACAAATTCAATTAAACTAAACCTGCATAGCAGTTTGACGGCGTTGCCACCATTTTATTGCAAACAAAGAGTAAATCCGACAGGGATATCTGTAACGTAACAATATTGCAGTCATAGATAAATTAAAAGCGTTAACTGTCAATTAAGCAAAAAAGTCCCAATAGAAAAATTAAGTACTACTGTAAAAAACGAAATTTAATTGAATTTATTTACAAGTGCGACGTTTACACAACAAATTTCATAATTAAATAATATTTAATTGATTAACATAACACAATAAAATAAACACTCAAAACTTGACACCTCACAATCAATTTTAAAATTTGAATAACCAATAATTTTATGTAATTTCGTGTAATTATATGCAATTGTATGTAATTCGATAAAATAATAATATGGAAAATAGGGGATGAATTAAAGTTCAAACTTGATGCTTTCTTATATTACATAACTCCCAAGCCTCCTCTACAACCTACACTATCCAAATTGGGATTTGTGTACCCATTAACCATGTGTTACCATTATTCAATTTTATTTTTTCATGAAACGCAATTCTAACCTAACCTAAGGAAACTGTTTAAAAATTTATAGTAAATTGGTTTTTCTGTTAAAAATTCTGAAACGACTTAATTATGTGGGTACTTCTTTTAACCATTGGTTAACTGCACTATTTAAACTGATTCTGACTACTAAATTAATGACAATACATTTCTCACTTTTAATGGTTTCACACGAACCTTGAATGTAAGAGGAGTTTCAGAGAAAAAATTTTACTTGATATGGAAATAACCATCATTGTCTTTGCGAAAGCATTTAGTTGAACTTAAAAATAGAGAGATGGTCAGTAGCGTAATGATTCAGTACATTGACTGCTAATGCTGAGTACACGGTTCGACTCCGGACAAAGCAAGAATCTCATATTGTGAATGTGATAGTTTTTTGCACAAAACCCGGCGTACGGCGTAACTGAAGAAGTTCATTTTAAACCTCACTGTTTTTGACTTGTTGAATTTTATAAAAACATAGTTTTAATTTGACCTTATCAAAAGTTTTCAAAAACTGTTTAATTTTAAAATTTAACATGGAATTTAATTTTGTATATAAAATTGCAATAAAATCCAATGTATTTATTCGTAATAAATTTTGACAATTTAAATGCATAAGTAACTTAGCTCAAAATCTTTTTGAAATCCATTCAAAGCAATTCAGTAAATAATTTTATACTAACTTGGTATCTAAATAGGATTATTTTTAATAAGGAGTATTGGGTTTTGGAAACTAAGTTGTCCAATTCTCATTCCATCGCGGCTGCTTCTTAGTTCCAAGCACTAGCCATAAATTTAGACATTGAGACTGATGCCCACTGAGAAGCGAGCTGCAATTACATATAAATATCCTAAGGGCGCGGCGGTTAATAATTTTTTACGTGGTTTTTGAAAAAATTTTTAACAAAACTTTGCAGGTCTGGCTACTCCTCTGATCCTAACGGTATATCATTGTTCTTTGGAATCAAAAAGTACTTGATTTTAAAAAGTTTTTTGCTTTTTTATTATGGCTTAGGGTTAATGATGTAAGATAACTCCGTTAGTTATGTACTTGTTGACTCTTGGAACGATTTTAAATTTAAACTCAAACTTTTTTCGACATAAATCTAAAATAAAAATCATTTTTAACTCGCTACTAGTTTTCCAGATCTGATTTAAACACCTGTTCAACTTCACCCTTAAAAGATTCGACTCATTAGTATACAAATATGAAAATTTGCTCTTAACAGCACTTCAGTAGCCTCCCAACCCCCCAGACCCCCCGGATTTAGTCCAAGTAAGGGTGCCGGGCAAATCTATACGCACACAGGATTTAGCAGCAACGCCTGAATTATTAAATCAAGTAATAAAATTTGAAGCATTCAAATCAAGTAAATCAAACCACATTAGGTCCACCAACGACTACAGTTTAATTTAAATCCAAGAAGAAAATTTAATTCGATCAATCAAAATGATTGAAACCGAAATAATGGAAAAATCCAATGGGGGAAAGGTAAGTCTACGGGACGCGTAAATACAAAATTTTCGATAGAAACCTCGATGTTTTCTGAGAGAGTATATTTTAAATAAGAGAATTAGCTAAGACGCAATGCCCTAAATGCACCTGTTTTTTCAAAAATCGAATTTAAAAAAGCTTGATTTTCGAAGTTTAAACGCTCGTGATTGGTTAAACAAGTTCGTTCGTGGGAGGTCCGTGCACTGCTATACATAAGAGTGTCGCACTTCTACAATAAGACAGTAACTCTTGCGGTATGGTAGGAATGCGTTCTCCTTTTTTATTTAATTTAAAAATTTAAAATTATTTAAAAATTAATTCAGAAAAGGGTTACTTAAATTTAACGAACGGTAGTTACTTTTGCCCGTAGGTCCGGCTCTTGCCATGGTGATTTTGATGAAAATTGACTCTCAGCACCCTTCGGGCGCTTCGAGCCATTTTCATCAAAATGACAACTAATTTAAAAATATCCCGAGGCCCGTAGGTCAAGGAAAAGGTGAATCTTTGAGAGGTGAAACTCGTGAGAGTGGATTTGTAACGCAGAGTAGCTGTGCGAAGAAAAATCGACTTAAAGCACCTCTGGCTGCGCTCGGGCGCTTTAAGCCATTTTTCTAGCACATGTACTATTCGGAAAGGTGGTTGTGCAAGGAAAAATCGACTTAAAGCACCTCTCGCTGCGCTCGGGCGCTTTAAGCCATTTTACCAGCACATTTAGGGTTGAAAACCATGATTTTCGTTCGAAGTGCTCTGTTACTGCATCGCAATGCAAGTGTCGCTCCCACTCTGAGCAAAGCTAAGACTATATCTGGGTGCACGTACCGACAGAATTAACCAATCCCGAGCGACTTTGCTTTAAAATTTACTGCAAAAATCGAAGTTTTTAAATTCGATTTTTGAAAAAACAGGTGCACTTAGGGCATTGCGTCTTAGCTAATTCTCTTATTTAAAATATACTCTTTCAGAATTCATCGAGATTTTAATCGTAAAATTTGTATTTACGCGTCCCACGGAGCTACCTGCCACCAATCCAATGATATTGTATTAACCCAAGATCCCATTGTGCAAGAATGAATTTGCAATCAAAAAAGAATCAAGCAAGAAAAATTAACAAATGCAATCCAATTCAAACACAGGACCCAAACAGCGACATTGAGCAAATCAAACAAAATTAGGTCCACCAGCGACAAAAATCAAAATACAAGCAACGACGCAAATCTATACGCACACAGGGTCCAGCAGAGACGTCTGAACTACTGAATATAATCAAAGCAAACCACAGTGGTCTTCAGCGGCGTATGGAATTTCAAGTTAAGCAAAGCAAATCACAGCCGTCTTCAGCGGCGCGGCGTCTAGAAACTCAAGTTGAGCAAATCAGGCGTTTAGAATTTTTATACAAAAATCTCTTTGAATTCAAATTCTATATCCAATATATTGTCGTGATATTTTCAGGAATACATGAAATAAGTGGGGCAAAAATATTACATTTTAAAGTAAACATTTAAAAATTTAGAGTAACATAAAACAAATTAAAATACAACTGAGTGGAATATTAAAGGTAGGTGCATTCGCCTACAACTACCGTACTTAATAAGTTTATCAATTAAATTAGAAAATAATAATTAACTAAATTAAAACAATACTTAGCAAATTCTTTTTATTTTGTTCAATAATGTAATACTAAAATTTCGTAACTTTGGGTAAAAATTTTGAAAATCGTAAGACATAATTTGAAATTGGGTCGTATTAATTAAGTTTTAAATAATTTTTAACAAAACGATTCAGTTAGTTGATATCTGTAGTACACCTATTGCATTATTAATTCACTTCTTAACTTTTGCACGTTTCTTTCATTTGCATTCATTTGTGATTCGCCTGGGATAAGTAAGTGAAATTATTCAGAAGCTGAAGTGCTGTTAAGAGCAAATTTTCATATTCGTATACTAATGAGTCGAATCTTTTAAGGGTGAAGTTGAACAGGTGTTTAAATCAGATCTGGAAAACTAGTAGCGAGTTAAAAATGATTTTTATTTTAGATTTATGTCGAAAAAAGTTTGAGTTTAAATTTAAAATCGTTCCAAGAGTCAACAAGTACATAACTAACGGAGTTATCTTACATCATTAACCCTAAGTTAACGTATGATTGAAAAATCAAGTAACTGCTGCACTCGAAGTAATCATAAGATTTCTTGGCACAACACAAACTCCTATTGTTCGATTGGAACAATCAACGAGATTTTGGGATCCTTCAGCATCCTTGCCAAAGGCACTGTCCTGCAGCAGACGAGTATGAGCCATTGAGACGCCGTTTGGATGCGACGTGCATAGCCTAACAAAACTATTTTCAATCCTACCAACTGTGTAGGTACATCAAGCACAGAGATAACATACGCTCGTGTTTTCCCTGCACTCGTTGGTAGAAATTATGAATCTCATAGATTTCAATTTTCAAACGAAAACGTCGAGTGCAATCATAACGTTTTTGTTTACACAATTTATATTCCATGCGCTTTTATGACCTAAAATGTTTTGAATTCAAATAAATATCAACGATAAAATGACTAAAAAATTTAATTAAAATTGTATTAATGTAACCAATTAAAAAATAAGCTTTCACAAAAAAACTTTTATAACCAAAGTTTTAATTAGTTTGAGGCAAGAATTCATTGATCTAACGAGAAATCTAAAAGCACAATTCCGATAGTGCTAAACAAAAAACTTGTAAAAACTTTTTATCTACTAAAATCGCCATCGTAAATTTAATCGTTATTATGTTACCCCGGAAAGTTTAAAAACTTTTTATTATTCTAAGGAAATGGGTTTTCATTTCTTGATTAGAAAATAATTAAGTGACGTTTTGTACTACGTACCTATCTCGAAATATCTCGGCTATGATTTACTTCAACCTTATACAACTCTTTATTAGACATGGGAAGCGTTTTATAAAACACCCTATAATTTAGCCCACTTTATGATAATAAAAATTTCAAGCGAAACTTTTACGAGAATAAATTGCCCAGTGGAATCAATAAGGAAAAAGTTTCCGGAGATTATTTAAGGACTTGCAATAAAACTAAAAAAATATTTTATCACTTGTTTGGATTGAAAACTTAATCAAAATTTGATTAAAAGCCCTGTCGGTCTAATTTTACGACAATAGTCGCTTCCATGTGAAAAACGATAAGACACGTTTTTTGAAATTAAAAGCTTGATCAATGTGACTAAAGTTCCAAACTGAAGAGAGCGTCTAATCACGAAAACTTATGAGATATTTTTATTTCTGCAAAAATTATCTCATAAAACTTAATGACTCAACTTTTTCTTCTGAATAATTAAACTTCAACTTACACGAAAATATGGTTTACCCAAAATATGAGTGGATTATAATTATTTTAATCAGACGACACTCGATTTGACAAAAAGTTTAAAAAATCAAGGTGAATTGAAATGAAATTAAAAAAGAAAAATTTGAAAGAAAATTGGAAAACGTGTTTGGAAAACTAATACACGTGTTTTATGCAGTTTACGACTCGCCGGTGTGGTATAATCGGATTCAAATTAATACCTTGGAAATCAAGAAAGCGAAAATGTTTTCCAAAATTACCCTTGCCTGAAAAAATTACGTGGCTAATAATAACTGACGAATTCTAAATGGAACCAAACACGAAACAGGAAATTAAAATTAAATTTCCTTTGAATGTCTTTCAATTTTATATTTCAGTTTTAAAACTCGTATTAACTTGCAGTGAAAACTATTGTATTTAACATTGCGGTTAGGTTTTTCTGTAGAATTAAAACCACTCCAGACACTTGATGATAAAAGTAGCTTTTCAGACAGTCACCCTTGATTTTTTAATTGCTCTATGCTTTCCTACTTTCTCTTTCCTTTCATATTAGTTTTTTGTATGAAAAATGTTTCCTTTATTTGTTTTTCGTTACTATTCTAATGCTTCTAGACTAATACTATGAGGATTTAAATGGAATCTTTTATGGGTGGTTATTATATTATTTAGTTATAAAAATTATTAATATTTATTTATTAAAACAACATAATGCACTATTATATTCTTCTACCTTGACAAAAATTTAAAAAGTATGTTTATGTGGAACAAAATTGACGCAGTGGTCCTTACAGTTACCAAAAATTTTGGTTACAGGAACTAACATCTTCACGCAAGTTACGGTAATTACGATATTGAATATGCATTGTTGGTCGTGTTTATTTGATGTTTCGTATATTTAAAGGAGAATGCTGTCATTGGTCTTAATTCCTGTTATATTCTCTTCTAATTCTAGTAATAAGTTAGATTACAGTAGTAGCAATTAATTGAGTAGGCCCAATACATAGCGATTAAATCGTCGACAAAGTGGTATAGATGCAATTAAGATGATCAACTCAGAGCCAGTTTATAATTTCATTTTTTTTCCTTCACACATAATTCATGTTTTTCTTTGCACCTACCAAGACGAAAAGAAGCATTCCCTACCTGATTACAATTTTTTAGAGCTTAATGCTGTAGCCAAGCAGCCTTAACAAATTCGATCATAATTTCGTAATTTTGGTGCTTATGAATGAAATGATTTCATATTTCTTTTCCCCAAAATAGGACAAATCGATGTTGGTTTTAGATTATACCGAGGGAATACCGGGTTATCTTGTGAATACCTCAATGTCATTATTTTGTAAGATAACTTAAATTTGTGTTTTTTATGCTTACTCTCTCGTGAGTCCTCGATAAGGATTAATACAAACATAAAAAACTTTAATTTGCACTAAGATCCTCATGAACGTCAATTTCACATTTGTTATTCGTTATAACCACAACAGTGGTTTGGTTTAGCGTGTGATTACTTGTTGATTTACAGAGCAGAAAATGAAAAACTTCTGGATCGGATCGAATTTAAAACATATTTTTATCAAATTATGTGATATTCATCTGTTGATTTCAATTATTCAAAGTTAACGCAATTTAAAAAAACTTTGGCATAATTTTTCATTAAAATTTTGATTTTCTTAAGCTATTATAAGTTTTTATAATTCAAATCTACAAAAAAGAATATATAGTCAAATATTGTCTTTAGTTTTCAAAATGCTCCATATTAAACGTGTCATAACAAATTTCAGAAATTAATACCATTATATTAATTTAAAATTAAGTGGAAAGAAAACTTTGTTTTTCTTTTAAGAAAATCATTTTCAATCAGTCGGAATTTAAAAGAAAATAATTTCCTTTTTGGTAAATTTACCTTGAAATATTAAATTCTGCACACTGCACTAACGGTAATGTAACGAACAAATTCGAAGTTTTTTTTATAAAAGTGACTTATCAATGCATTTGTCATTATTTAAAATTCCTTTCTTTAAAATTATTTACGTTTTAGTTTGCTTCCGGTGGTCTTACTGTACGGTTGTGTTTTGTGTCAAGTTTAGTGTTGTGTAAAATTTTGTGAATGTTTTGGGATGGTTTTTGAATTTCATTTATTAGATGAAAAATTTTTTTGGGGTAAGTACTGAACTTGATCTTAAAATAAATTATTGATAGTATTTAATGTATGGATTCGATACAATTGAAATTATCTCATATTAATAATTTTATTAATCAGGTAATTAATTTTTGGTATACTGACTAATTGATGATTCACACAAAATACATAAGTCAGGCTTTGAATTAAGGCGTTAAGTACAGAGAGAAAGAAAGTAATAATTCTAATTAATAAACAATCTACAATAAATAAAAACTTATATGTGATCCCAAAACCATACAATCCAGGTAGTTCAGAGCCCTGAAATAACATTTTTCAAGATTTTCAATTTTTCGAAAACTCTTGTAAAAAATTTTTATTTTAAATTCATAACATAATTTTAGGTGCATGTGTATAATTATTTTAAAGATTAAAAATTTACAATGTAAAAATAGCAGCATATTACGTAAGCGCTGGGTTTTAGATTTCTTGGAGGGAGAGATAAAAAAAGAAATGCCCTTTTCCCATTATGAATAAAGCATTCTGAAAATAAACGAAGTGCATATTGGCACTAATAGCAGATCTAGGTGGTTTTGGTTCTTTTGATACAACCTACACTGGCAAAGCGGGATAAGAAATTGCAAAAAAAATTTCTCATTGGAAAACAAAAAGCTCAATTTTCTACGGAAAAGCGGAGGAGACGTTTAAATTAAAGTTATGTAGCAAGATGTAGTATTTAGGATCATTATTAATCATGTTCAATTGTAAGTTGAACTTTATTACCTGATAAGTAAACATAAGGATTTTCAAGTAGGCTAGGGCGCGGAGTTCCGTGGTTTTATTCCTAATCGCGCCAAATACACTGCTAGAAAGCCCGATAAACGACGCCTAGGTTTGTAACCATCAGAGTGCGCCTCAAAAACTGATCTACATAAAATACGTAAATTATGCCCAAGAACTATTTTTGAACATTTTCATTGCAATTTGGGACGAAATACTTAAAATTTGCAGGGGGGCTTAAGAGCAGGTGGCACCGCTCTTGTCTCTAAATAGTGATAGTGTTCACGCCATAATTATCATTAAGAATAAACTATACAGATATTTTTGTTTATGTGCATTTTGAATTTATTTAAATAGCTTTTAATTTGTTTAGAAACGCAGCTAAGGGAAAGCTGGAGAGACTATAGAAGTTAACTCTTCCAAAAAGAATTTAACTAGCTCTAAAAAGTAAAAATCTTTAAAAGTATATATGGTAAATAGTAAGGATGGAGTTACTCTGAAGTATCAGAGGCAGGTAAAACCTTTTATTGTATCTATATTAATCCGGGGGGTCTGGGGGGTATGGAATACCTCCCAGCCATAATAAAAGAACCAGAAAACTTTTCAAAATTTATCAAAATATAAATTAAAAATATGTTAAAATCAAGTACTTTCTGATTCCAAAGAACAATGGTATACCGTTAGGAGCAGAGGAGTAGCTAAAGAGATTTAGCTTATCCCAGAAAATGAAATAAACATGTGATAATTGTAATAAAAACTAGTAAATGTAGATAATTTCTTATAAAATATTTTTCTTAGCAGCCGGAGGTTTAGGAGTCTCCAGCTGTAAGTAAATTACAAAATAACTTTTCAAGGTTCAAATTTATATCTTGATAAATTTTGAAAAATTTTCTTGTTTCTTTATTATGGCTGGGGGGTATTCCATACCCCCCAGACCTCCCGGATTTAGAGACAAAGAAAAATTGTAGACACCTCTGACACTTCAAAATAACTCTATCGTTATTATTGACTATATAAAATTATTTTATGTTTTAATTTTGTTAAGACGTAAGCTTTATGAATTCTAAGTCCTGATTTTTTAAATTTGATGGTTGATAAGGAGCCACGCTTATAAATTAAATCAAAAAGTGATACATAAAGTTTTCTAATTTTTTTTAATCAAATGCTTGAAAATTGAGCTATTAAGTAGCTTTTACTTTCCAATTGAGGATGTTGACTCTTTTAGAGTAAGTACTTGAAAAGAACGTAAGAAACAATGACATAAATATAGTCATTGACATTCATAAATGCCGTTACCTTTTTTATTGATATGATGAAATTTTAATTAATGTACCAAATTTAGTTTCATTGATTCAAAAAAAGTTTTCATTTTACTTTTCGGTTGTTGTCATTCTTTAAAAACCGTTTTAGAACTATTTGTACCTATTAGGTTAGTTATAAACGAACGAACTAATCCAGATTACGCTTTAGTGCGTCTTTTAGGCTACATAACCTTGATCATCCATTAAAAAAGAATTAACTAGATTGTTTATAAAATTAACTAGATTTTCTAGCTAATATATAATTAACTAGATTATATAGAATGTGCGGCCTAACGGCCGTGCTAAAACCACATTTAGACGAGTAAACAATAAACGAACTAATCCAATTGCGTCACGAATCAACAGTCACTGACATAGTTCGAAATTTCTTGTTATAATCATAATTACGCTAATAAAAAGAATGACTTGAATGAAGTCTAAGAATGACTTCATAATTTTTGAGGGTGCGGAAGGAGGAAGTTGTAATTTTCATAAATGACTCATTTGAACTTTAGAGACATATCACATCATCTATGGGCAGGAGTTTTTAGTAAAAGAAAATTTAGTGCGGGCTAAAATTAGAGTTGTTGAAACAACTTGATCCTATGCAGCGGTCGTTTGCTATTTGGTTGTAGGTAACAAAGTACGATCTTAAAATAGCAATTTTACGATTAAAACCTTGATGAACTCTGCAAAAGGATATATTAAATAAGAGAATTAGAGAAGGACGAAGGCCTTAAAGTCACTAGTTTTCTCAAAAATCGAATTTAAAAAAGCACAATTTTTATAGCAATTTTCAAGTTTAGTCGCTCGGAATTGGTGAATCAATGTATACTATTGACAGTCCGTGTAGTTTGAACTAGTCTTAGCTGTGCGCAGAACGGCGATAACCGGAGCGACACTTACATTGGAATGCTCCAACAGTGCACTTCGAGCGAAAATCATGGTTTTTAATAGTAAATGTGCAGGAAAAATGGCTTAAAGCGCTCGAGCGTAGCGAGAAGTGCTTTAAGTCAATTTTTCTTTGCACAACCACCGTTCTTTTAGAATCCACGCTAACAAATTTCACCCCTCAAAAATCCACATTTTTCCTTAATCCACGGGCCTAGGGGTATTTTTATAATGAGTTTCGTTTGCATTATGCAACTACAGTGCACGGACGGAGCACAGAATGCCTTGATTCACCAATCACGAGCGATTTACCTTCAAATTTGCAGTGAAAATAGAGCTTTTTTAAATTCGATTTTTGAAAAAACTAGTGATTTTAAGGCCCTCATCCTCCTTTAATTCTCTTATTTAATATATCCTTTGTCGGAAATCAACGGGGTTTCAATCGTAAAATTGCTATTTTAGAATCGTACTTTCTTACCGACGCCCCAAAATTTTGTTCAATTTATGTTAAAAAATTGGAGCAGGAAATTAAAACGTTAGGGGATGCAGTATTACAATGTGGAGTTGGTGTGGCCAAACCACAAGTCCAAGATGACCAAATGTAACCCAAAAACGTAACCAATACTACACCAGAAAATCTTCTTTATTCTCTTCTTTATTTTTAATCAGATCTACCAATAAATATGAAAATGATCCAGTCATTCTATATTTTTACGTATTATTTATTCGGTTTTTGTAACGGACTACGACGTCGTTCGGACGTCAGCCAGAACAAAGTTATTACTTCACCAGGATTCGAACCGGGTATTCAGCGTTCATAGTCAACTCGCTTGACCATCGTCTCTTCATTTTATATTTTTAATCTTTTTAATAATTATCATTAAAAGAATTCATTTAGGAATAATAATTAGAAAAATTATATGTTCCCTAAAGATAATTTTATGGGTTTCTACATGATTCTGCAATCTTATGATATTGTTTATTCAAATATCTAGACTCCGGGTGTATTTTAAGAATAACTTAGATTTAACATTGTATCTTTGCTAAATTATTCGTATTTGATCGATTGAATTAATATTGTGACTTGACAGGTTAAAAGCAAATTTCGGTAGTGTGAAAATGCATACATTTTAACCAATTGTTTGACAAAGTTGCAATATAGGATCAATTTGTATAGTTTTCCTAAGAAAATACATTTGTATAAATTTGACGTTTCAAAAATATTTCCTCAATATTTCCAAATTGTTATTTTGAAATAACTGCTATAAGATTTGGAAAAACCGTTAAACACAGAATTTCTACTCAACCAATCCATATTATTTTTTCACATGTGAAAATATAGGTAAAATGGAACCACACTTCTAATGATCCTGCAGGATACTGTTCTGTGCGCACTCTCGCGGTAGCTCCTTGAAAAACATATTTTTGAGTTTGTAGTTTTTTCCTTCAGACTAGAACGTAAATAAATATAATCACACTTATTTTTGAATGTTATTGTCAAACATAGGGAATGTTGGTTTTAGTTGACCTTTCTTGTACTACACTGCGATGCACCAAACTTAGTTATTCATGATTAAGGTTTTTAGCAATAAGCGCAGCTGACGCTTATACAAACAACGATAAGCATATTCAGTTATCTTTGGTTATTCACGGCAAGAACTCCGCAACGTTGAATGTTATAATAATTATTATCAGTTAATATTATGATAACAAATGGTACCTATTCAGTTAGATTAATGATGGAATACTTGCAGTAACGACCTATTGCAACTACCATTGTTAATTATCAGTTCTTAACAAATGTGTTTTAGTTTGAAACGTAAATGATTATTTGTATGAGAAATGAATGCATATTCATAATAATTTAGCAGTGTCTGATTTAAACCAAATCGATACAGCGTGGTTATAAAGTACCAACCACTGTTAAATCCCACAATCCGCCGTTTTATTATTTCGGCTACATTTTCGCAAGTATATGATGACATAAATGTTTCTTTTTCTTGGGGAGGGTTCTTATTATATTTGCAATGAATTATTGAGTCGGAACAAACATGGCTGAAATCGTCGAGTGCAAATTATAAGCCAGAATTATATTGAATTGCGCTATACTTTACGACCCCGCTATGTGGGGAAACATAATCTGCCAAATTAAAACCACCCCAACACACCATAACGGAAAATTAATAAATAATTAAAAATTTTCATGCAAAAAGCGATGTGAAGCAAATCTGATAAGAATAAAATAATTGAATTTATTGTCTAAATTTTACGATAATCCGGTAATAAACTTGACACGAAAACACGAAATTTATCGATTCCTACTTGAAGGAATGCATTCGTGTTCAAAGTGTGTTGGTTTAATTTTGTACAAGGAATATTACGCACGGAACACGAACAAACTAATAGAGGTATAAATTATCATCGTTTTCTAACTAAATATGTGTTTGTTTTTCAGCAGTGTTGGTTATTCATTGATATTACCCCTAATAACTTCTAGTCGGCAATTAATGACCACCAATTAAAAACTTTTGTTGCTTGCAAAAACAGAAATTAACCCAATTCTCATATTCCAACAATAGAACGTTATAATAAGAAAAAATTTTATTTCAGTGTTATCTTTACAACCGATGAATGGAAAAACACTGAGGTAGAATATTTTTCTATTATTTTGTCGTATTGACTTATACCACACCAAGATTAATTTTACACCACCGAAGGATTTTCAGATATTTCCACGTCTGTTCACTTTTCACTCAAGAACTTTTAAGTTTTAATAAAATTTGTCATCAATTTATCATCGCCGTCCCCCATATAGTAAAAATATTTAAATTATTTTAAAATTTCAGTTAATATTTTTAAAGTAATTTACTAATAAATTTATTTTTAGATAATCTGCTGGAAAATTTCGGCGTCACGTTTAAGTAAAATTCTCTTGTTTAACAGCTACGCAGAGCACACAAAGACGCCGGATAACTTTAAATGAATATAATATTTATGTCACGTTTTAATACTTCTGGTCTAATAATTCTTGTGTATTCTTAAATAACCATTTAACTGAAAGTTTAAGTTTCTATAATACAAAACTTGGTTTAAATACAACCGTATAAAAGTTTTAGTTGCAACTTTCCATGTGCACCAAACAGCCATAACTTGGGTACTTTAGAGGAAAAATATCAGCCCTAGGCATAAAGTCATATATTAAGAAATGCATGAGACCTATTTTAAAACTTTATGGTATTTCTTTCGTTTATATATTTATAAGCCACACAAACTTACCTTAAGAAATAGTAACTACAGTTCGAATTACAAAAAGTTTGTAATTTTTAAATTATTTATTATGGCTAAACGACCCATGAGGGGATATAACAGTTTTAGATTGCTTAACTGCGTCGCATCAATTTTCAAGTGAAAAACGTTAAAATTCAATTGCCTAGAATATTTAAAAGTATTTCATCTACTATAGCCCAACGCAGGCGCATTCCACCCCACAGCGAGATAAAGAAATAAAATATGCGCGATTTAAAAATGTGACTGACATAAAAATATCAAATAATACATAAATTAAATGAAAAACACTCCAACTCGTCGCTATTATCAACGAAAAGTTGTTTCCAAGTTTGAATGCGCGCCCTTCCTTTTTATAAATCTTTAAAGCGGATTTTAATAATGCATGCGTACATAGTTTAGGGT
Source organism: Rhagonycha fulva (assembly GCA_905340355.1). Taxonomy (NCBI): domain Eukaryota; kingdom Metazoa; phylum Arthropoda; class Insecta; order Coleoptera; family Cantharidae; genus Rhagonycha; species Rhagonycha fulva. The sequence goes on from HG996556.1 coordinate 48,702,531, forward strand.
AAAGTTATCAGGATCCATAAGAAAATGCAGGTGCTACAAAATAAAGTGTTCGAGATTAACGAAACTATAATTTTTTAATGATGATGTAGATAAAAAAGATGTATTATGCAGTAACAATATAAAAAGTTGGTAAAAGAAAAAGGGATTAAATTAAAAGTTACGTCAACCCTTACAAGAGTAAAACAAAAGTCCGGTTCAGTAAACTACTTCCTATACTTTTCAAGAGGAAAGATATCGTTCCTTGCTCAAGTATCATGCAGGTCTGATGAAAGCCCTTAAGCGTAAGCAGACTTTTAAGGGAAACTGTGGGGACTCGCTTAGCCCTATGAGAGTTCTTAATCTTGTTTAATTGTGCAGCAACCTTTCAAGCAAACTAGGCCATGATGGTCGACTTAGGTTTTGCTTTACTCTACTATTCTCACTTCTCAGTAACTAAATACTAAGATATAGGGTCACATTTGTGTTCCAAGCTAAGAGTTTATAAATTTACTGCAAAGAAAACGCTTAATGTTCCTTTAAAATTTCATGCTATCAACACAAAAGTTGGACTTAATTTAAAAAGTTAGGTTAGGTTATTATAAGAAGATAAATCGAAAAACATGTTATACATTTTTCATTTCTTATTATAAGATTTTCGCCAAGTCTGAATTCCGTAATTTGTACTTTTTGGATCCTTGAGAAGATTTAGAAAAAAGGAATGGAATTTAGAAATTAAAATAAAAATAATTATTTCGAAGTTTTATCGAATCAAAGTTCTATCAGATGAAAAATGAGATATTCAAAATTTTATTGCAAGATTTAAATTTATACATTTCTCGTTTATTATTATATGTTTTTTAAAAATGGAAATAAATACCCACTAATAAATTGACGAAAGTTGATAAGACTTAATCATTTCGGCTGACTTGCGGTGTCTCTAACGAATTCCTAATATATTCCATATAATTTGGAAAATGTTCTAATTAATGGAGTTTTATAATAGTTGAATTTTAATTAACAGTAATTAAATTATTTTAAAGGTTTTCAGGTGTTCTAAACAACTTGACTCAATCGACGTAATCTTTGTCGGTTTTGTAGACCAAATAATTAGAAAATTAGCGACGGTGTGCATTTAGTTTGACTCAGTTTGTAATTTTTCTGAAAGTAGAAGAGATATCAAATTCTTGTAATTAACTTTTCTGTTGATGATACAACAACGAACAGAAAAGTTACGAAGTATCGTAGTTTCAAATAATGGAATGTTTACTTTTTCATAAGTGAGCTTTAAAATTTTTAGATTTTTTATTTGAATTTTTTACTGATTTGTAATTGGGTGGTTTGTATGGAATGCAAAATTTTTAAATTTCTATGAGAAACATGCCTAAATTTTGAAAAATTTTGAATTGAAAAATTAATAAGAAAAAGCATAAAATCAAAGAACACCTTACCGGATTACAATGAGATTAAAACATTTTATTGCTTTCGAGCTCTTTGCGCTCGCTCACTATCCCAAATTGACATAGCCACTGGCAATTCCCACATGGGAACATAACAAAATGATCAGAATGTAGCTTTTGAATCAGGTCTTCTAAATGGCAATGAATCAATAATTTCTACATTTGATGTGAAGATTGGGATACTTTGCAACTTAAGTCGCAATTGCGAGACTTTGGATGCAATATTTCACTAGATAATATTTCTGAAAAAGCATGAGATTGACGCCTGCACTTGTACTCCATTCAACGCATGCTTAGTCACCTCCACGCAGATGGACATCTACGTTACGCAAAATATGTGCGTTGGTACTTGCAAAATATGCTGAAGCTCAACAGAGGAGTTTGACCAATTTGTAGAACAGGAATTTTTTACAATTTGTTGGTCAGAGAAATTTTGGTAAGGAGTTTAGTTAGACATGACAATTGAGCAGGTGCTCATGCGATCTATGAACACTACAGGAAGCTTCACACGTGGACATAGATTGACAGACGCTGTTTTTGCTTTTTAGATAAATACAACTCTAGGCACAATTCATGCAACAGAGACGATTGAGAAGTTCTTAGAAGTCATGAATGAATTCTCTGGGCAGCTTGTCCAGTTGTTAAGATCATGGCAGAGACGTGACACTACCAACTTTAGTAAATTTATATAATTGGCTGAATCTTTACAATCAAGAGTTAGTGCCAATAAGAAGGTAAATTGTGATGATGCTGTACAGATCAGAGAGGCTGCAGTTAAGAGTGTGCCTGGTAAGACATAGTAAAAAACACATAGATAATCAGTTCTTCACAGACAGGTGAGCTAAGTCAACGAGCTAAGGACCGGACTCTAGGCTAGAAGCCCTAGGTTCGATCCCTAACTCGGCTACAAAATTTATCCGATTTCATTATGACCCTCTCCTCTCGGAAGGCAATGGCAAACCACCGAGAGTAATCTGCCAAAAAAGCCATTTAATAATAACATATTAAATTCTGTCAAGAAGTAATACAAAGAAGAAGAAGAAGAATCAGTTCTTGCAAAGAATTGCCTGCATCGTAAGAACTGATGAAGAGCTTCTAGAGTACCTGCCGTACAAACTTGCACCACGACAGCAAGCTTTTTTTGATAACACTTTTATGCGCAGCAGAAAAAATTTTGAGAAACGATGCTATAGGCATAAAATATTACCGATGAGGACGCTGCAAAAGATGGAAAATGGCTGGCTAAAACAGTATTTTTGACAGCTGTCAAATCAGTTATGCGGTATGGTATTGGCTGTCGAACTATTTATGCCAGCCATTACTGTACTTGCAATTTCAGCCGCTAGACGGCGTTTTGTTAATATTTTTGGCCTATAAATAATAAACATTCCAGTCCCATGTAATTTAAACTACTTCTTGTACACTAAAGAGTAAAATTACTTGTTCCGGATAATCTGAAATCAAAATAATTAAAAACAAATGAAATATTGTGATGACGGGGCATTACTTCAATTCCAAAAGTTAATATCAAAACGGAAAACAGTAAAATCAAAAATTAATAGAATTAATTTGCCAGTAAGTGGTCTAACGCTGAAGTTTCAACTAAGAAAATGGATAAATTTAAAAGTTTCCAGAAGAAGAACATAAAATCCCAAAAAATATATACAACAAACAAAATAAACGGTTTTGTATGTTGTCATGGCAACAGCTTGATTATTTTCACTTTAGTCCCTTGAGTAATATAAGTGGCACTTTAGTTTCTTAAGAGTAAAAAGTGACATTTTAGTTGCAAAAAACTACGAATAAAGTGGGTAATACTTTTACTTCCATAAGTGCAAAAAAGCTTAAAAACCGCTGATATATGGCAAGGCGTTTCATTTGCTTGCAAATTGCAAACGACTAAGAGTTATCAAAGAATTTCAAAAATATGTTTTTAAACGGAATCTGAACCACGGCACAAGTAATTTTACAGCGACTGATGGGTTCGAACCTAAGACCCTACGTCCAGAGCTCAAATCCTCATGCGTTGCATCACATACTTGTGCGTATAAATTTGTCACTGATTTTCACCAAAATAGAAAAATTTAAACATCAGTAAAATTAAAATAAAAGCAAAATTTCAGCAATCAAACAATAAAATGCGTAAGTACAATATTGCCCTAAAAACTGGGGTCACTTTAATTGGTAGATCGAGATCAGCATTTATTTTTGAAATTGCATCTTCTATGATGTCTGGAAAAAAGATATCTTGATCTTCAAAATTCAGGACGTGATAATGATCACGAAAAATGTTACTTCTTAGCCAAATTAATCGGTTTTTGAATCCAGTGATCAGGAAGTTAGCAAATATAATAAATTAAGGCATCAATTTTTTTTCTCTAATTTGATTTTCTGCACAAAATTTAAACGTTCCATGCTTGAGGTTTAGACAATTTTGTGTTTGTGGAAGTGTAAAATGAAAAATTTGATTATATAAGTGGCTTCCATTAGTTTCAAACGGTGGTCAAAATTTGATTCAGCTCTCTTTAAAGTAATATCAGCAACGTCGTTATTTAATTTCAGACTAAAAAAATTAAATTTAATCAGTTTTGTTTGCGGTTCTATTTTACTATTATTTTTTAACCCATTTGCTGTGCAACTCGGTTATAAAATAGACGTGTCCTTTAAATAGAGAAAATTTTACAACGAAATTGTATCGTGATTTAAAAGCATAATTTTTCTAGTTTCATTGTATAAATGGAATAAAATTTATAGGTGTTTATAAATTTGGTTTGATACAAAGACGTTCATAAAATTATGGTTTATAAAATAACCTTTTGTTATATTAATTTAATTTCAAAAGGAAGCATACAATTTTTCGACAAAAGATGTTACTAGCAAACATAAATTTTGTGTCAAAGCCGACAATTTTTAGATGCGTGACGTAGAGGCTTTGTCGTAGTGGTCTTGATAGTGACATGAAAAATATCACCTTAGGATATACAAAAGATGCACGAAAGATAGACATGATTTAGTTTAAGCACCAAAAGTAACCAGCATTCGTGACTATCTCTCCTTGGTCATCGATAACACTTATCTACCAAATTTTATCGCCCACACGCACAAAACTAAGGCACTATAAGTTGATAATTGCTTAATCCGGTCTTTCCCTTCTGTATTATTTTGTGTGCAAAAAAGGGGGCACTGCCGAAAAACACGAATTTAAGGGTTAACAATCAGTTTTATAGCAAGAAATAAAACCCCAACGGGATTCGTTAGTCCAATCTATTTCTGTCCAGTGACCAAAGCGTCTGCTAAATTAGAATGCAGGGTCAGAGTTGTTCAGTCCCAGTATAAATCCAGGAATTAGCATGGGAAGCGGTCGCTGATTGCCAGGGGTGGACTCTATACTCTACTCGATGACCCACGCGCTCGGATTGTGTCTGCTCTAAAAGTCGCATCATGATGAGAAGCTCCCACGAGATACCAAGTTTTACTCTACATTGTATGTTAGTCACGAATGGTTTACCTAAATTATCTAAAGTTTACATACTTTTAAAAAAACATTTCATAAACTAAATTGTTAAAAACTGACAACCCCGATCATTTCATTTGCACGGTGGCGGCTTAACAAATGGTCCTTTAATGAACAACTTAATTAAGATCCTTAATTGTTTATTAATTTAACTCACGTTTTACACATTTTCGTGGTAAGACATTTGACTTATTTTTACGGACTCCGAAAAAGCATTTTAAGTGCGTCCGTAATAAAAATTAATTACTTTAACAAATCGCGATCGTGCGTGTGAACCTAATAAAAGAAACACCCATTTCCATTAAGTGGGTGAACTGTTAAAATCGCACTTTTACACACCTATAAATATACCAACTATTTACATCTTTGTGCCTTGCATATACATTTAGGTCCGACGTACCATTATTGAGATCGATATCGGCTAGGGTTCGTAAGTTACAAGAGCTAGAAGGTCGCTGGGCTGTTTATCGCCCATGCACTGGCAATGCCTCCCTCGAGTGGACGCAAACTAAGCACGGATAGCTTATCGATGTCAGTCTACGCTTTTTAAATTCTCTAAAAGATACTACAAGAATTTTCTAATCCATACTTCACAATTTAGATCCTCCAGGACGAAAATGTAAACTTGCAGCTCAATTAATAAAAAAGCTTCAGAATTGTTGTTAAGAAAATTGAAAAATTTTTAGCTGGCAAGAATCAACAATTAAGGATTGTAGCGTGTCCGAGTCATAGTTAATTTTACTTCCTTTCATGCAATCTACTACTCATGTAGCTGCCGAAAATTAATGGTAGTTGCGAATTTGTAAATGTAGTTGTTACAAGAATTTAAAATAATCATAATTTACTTAATAACATAAATTAATTCTAATTTTCAAAAATTACAAAGGGTTTCCAACGATTTTCCACTTTTAATGGGTCTCCATTTGTTTCTATTTACACATCAAGGTGTTTTTGTAGGTTAAGTGCGATATATCACGCCTCGCCCCCTCCCAAATCTTTCATTTACTTCAAAATCGTAAAAAAAATTCTTAAAATTGTTGCAATTTCTATTAAATTGAAAAGCGTCTAAATGTAGCTAGCATCCTTTGATTGTGGAGTTAGCCGACCCTTACTAAGGCTAATTTAAATTTAATCAGAGCAGCCCACTCTAATTTAGTTTCTCAGGGTACAGAAAGAAGATAAAAGTTGTTAAAACCTTTATGGTAGCAACCCTACCAGTACGTGCTGAAAAGTTAAAAATTAATTTACTAATAATATAATTCGCGCATACACCGTAAAAAACGTAACCTGCCCATAAAATCAATACTTGAGCTTTGCGCTTATGCTTAGCCCCAGTCTAACCATTTAGAGTTTAGACGAAAGGACCCTCTTCTAGTGTATACTAAACGAAACATATAGGATTAACAAGAGCAAAAAAATGTTCTTAAAAAGTTAAATGGGGGTTAGTCCAAGGGATATAGCGTTTTATCGATGCACTCCACAGGAACGACCCCTTTTGGAACCCTTGACAATTTTAATATAATTTATTGCAAGGATATGGAAATAAGATTGCAGCAAAATCTTGAAATCGAAAAAAGAAAGAAACCACTAAAAAAATAATAAAACATAAAATTTTCTGTTTTATATTTAAGTAAATAAGAAATGTATAGTACAAAGGGTGGTATTAAATGGGTCATTAAATTTCATATTACAATTTTCATTTATCTTTAAATAAATTTACAAGTTCTTAAAAGATAATTTTGAATACAAAAAGTGGGTAGGAGAAAGTCTTAAAACAAATAATCGTTGTCAATTAAATAAGTGAATGATAAAAGAGACAAAGCTAGTACATCTATATAGAAAGATTATTTTTGGAAGAATTAAACCCATTTCGTTATTAAAATTAATATGATAACACAATGACGCCTTTGTTGGATGGGATTTACCCGATTGTTAAAGTTTGCAAAAGGGAGAGGAAGTTATGGTTGTTTTCAAAAGGATTAACATTTTACTTTATGAAGAGCTTAGAGGCCAGTCCACGAAGCAGCGGCGATAGGGTTGGAAGTAATATGGCGGAACTTTGCGAATACTCAATTATCGTTTACCTGATAGAGATTTCAAATTTCGTAATATTTCATTTTGTTTGTTTATCATCAGTTTCCTACTCCGCAGTGAATTTCTAATGCGATCCTTCGTAAATACTTGCTTACATAACCAGACCTAGTATCTGAAATAATCTATGCTACACGCTAACATTTTTAAACTATCAAGTTTATACAAACAGTCTTAGTTTGGTATGGAGCTGAAAGTTTATAATAATATTAGAAAGGTAAGGTAGAGGAATATGGACGCGAAGGCAAACGAACGCGAAAACTACAGCTTTTCCCTCTTCCATCTTCTGGCGCTGTAAATTGAGCAATAATTTTTGTGTAGGTGTAAAAATTAAGAAAATTGCCTTTACAAACACATAATTATCAATTTTCTCTACTTTAGCTATTTTTTAATGAGTGTTAATGGAATCCTGCCGTAGAGTGTACGCTATCGATTTTATAAACGCTCATAAGTCTTAATAATGCCATAAGACGCTTCTATTTAAATCACGCTTCATTAGACACAACTTTAACTTGTTCAACAAAAGTTATTAAAAAAGTACTTAATACGAAATTAGTTTTCCGAAAAAATTTCAATATTTTATGTTTAGTATTGACTATCTTGCGTGAAGTTGAACGAGCAAGAGTCGATGTGATGGAAATTATCTTAATGTCGTTTCTTGATAATAAATTATGTCGTGTCAAAGTGTATTCAATTATGAAAAGGCAGAACCAGCAATTTTCACGGTTTATATTGAAGGTTTCAGAAATCTCGATTTACATTCTGTTTTTCCTAAAATTTACCGAGACGTTCCAAAAACTCCAGTATGATGACGATGACTTTTTCGGTCAGTGCAATTAATTATTCTGCACTTAGTCGACTAACTGGCTTAAATCGGCTTAACTTGCTCCTACAACCAGGATAGTTATTTCCCGCAATCCCACGTGAAGCTTCGATATTACTTTTCGTTATTAATGGAAGTCGCGGGCCTTATCCTCCCCTCAGGCAACTTCTCTATATTTAATTGTATTTGGTAACTTACGGTGTATGTCTGTTCTTTATGGAATTTGCATCTTAAATTTCAAAATGCAGAAGAAATGAATGAATCAAGAAGGACTTGAGCCAAAAGCTACTGAGCCAGGGTGTCCCAGGCTGGGAGTTAAAAACTTGCAAATGGAAAGAAAGAAAATATCATGTATTCAATTAGAAATAAAACAAGTTAAGAATCCAAAACGTCAATTTATGTTTAGATTAATATCTCTTTTCAGTTTCATTATTCACCATTAATAAAAATAAAAAATGACTTGAAAAACTGTTCTGATTGGTAATTTTTCAATGCATGATGTAAACGCGACAAATTACGAAATTGTTATGTAAATGGACTTCACATAAAAACCATCGTATTTCTTGGCAGTAAGTCCATTAAGGTCTCGCCAACTTTTTCATCGTAATACCGATAGTTTTATATGCACACACAACTAAAAACTTTGATTTTTGCGACTTTTTCAAGTTGTCACTTCTAATCTTGAGCGAAAACTAAAAAAATTTGTTACTACTTGCAGTTTTAAAGAATTGATGGCAAATAACGTATTTTAGAGAAGAGGAAATTATTACCATAATTTATCGACAGTTAAGATAGCAACGATAAATCGAAATTTTGGTTTAATCGGGCATTTATAGGAAACGACCCAAATTTATTTGACATTTTATTTTTAAATATTTCAACTGATTGAAATTATTGCTTGTTTAAGAAAATGTTGATTTAGTGGATTGGAAGCTTAATTTTAAAATTTCTCCGTGTACTATAAATTCAGTAGGAGGTTAAACTTTCTTTCTTGGATTTCATTGCTTTGAAGTCGGAAAAGGGAACAAAAGCGATCGTGTTTATTGTCCCAATATAGGAACAATTTGAAGGACTGTTCCTAGTTTACAGTAGCGTGAAAAAGGCGTGTTATGTGCATGTGGAATGTAATAACGTATGATACTTCAAGACAACCCCCAAGTCGGCTGTCTGTAGTGTGACAGCAAGACCGAAACAAATGACTTGAAATTCCGTGCTAGACATCTTTTTATAACATACATACATGCACATGCTACCAACCGTTCTCACCTATATGTGTCAAAATTTTGAAAAATGATCCATTTCCTAAGTGCTTACTGCATCGAAATTACCCTACACGCATATTTTCATTTCTAAAGAGATGAATTCGCGCTTGTGCGTTTTAGCAAATGTACCTCGAATTTTTACTTGCTTACACAAGCTTTTATAAAAAAAAATTTAGTCGGTATTTCATTTTTTTAAATTTGACCCTATTGATGTGAAACATTTCATAATAAAATTCAAATTTTGTTAGAATTATTAGAAAGCATCGATCAAATTCTCTAACGCTAAAATATTTTCAAGATGGGAAAACAGAGCGGAAAATTGAAAGGTAATTCCGATGGGGCTGTTCTTGTAAAATTTGAAATTTTCTTCGGAGAAATGTAAATTTTCATGACGACGATGATGATGATGACATAAATAATGTTTCACATAAATGAATAGGTATAACATCTGCAATTATGGATTATTGGCTTACACTTAAGATTTAACATAACCCTTAGAAATTCACATTTCCACGACGAGAAATTGGAATACGCTATTGGATCATCAGCAGTATGACAAGTAACCCCATCCTGCTGAAACTACATGTTTTTTATCAAAATCATTCAAATCATGAAAAGGGGGAAAATCATGAATTTTAATGAGAGATGAAAAATAATTTAAATTTTATCTACTAACTTTTCGGACGATGACATAAGATGAGCCTCATCTTGCGTGATTTCAACTGTATAAATTACTGGAGTATTGCGTAATTTTTGTGCGTGCTATTTGAGTAAATTAATGAGAAAAGTAAATCAATTAAGTGACATCTGCCGTGTCCATTAAAATTTAAATCTTTGTGATCATTTTAAAGCTCGAACGTAATAAGTTTCAATTATAAAAAGTGAACCCTAGAAATTCACTTTTGAAAGCAAATAAAAAGCAAAAAGTTATTTAAAAGATTACTTAGGGAAATTGTAATTAATGCAATTACACTTAAAGCAATTGAATATAATGTATATTTTTACATTTTAATTAAAATCACGAACTCATAACTATGTAAATTTAAGTCGGAAAATTTTTTAATGCATTTGGAGAATAATGGTAAGGGATTGTGGTGTGATAATCTCATTCATTTCTAGCAAAATGTGTAGGGATGACTCTAAAGTAAATCTAAGAGCTCTGCCTATATTTCTAACTGCGGACGTTATGCGGTTTCCAGTTGTATATGAATGGTTATTCTCTACGACGTTTAGCGCCCAACTAAGCTATAAAACCTCGAATAACCACTAACGGTCCAACTTTGTTGATATTATCTATAATGAATTAGTCATTCAATACATAACAAAATATAAACAAACGCATTTACATGTGTACGTAAAGAAAAAATTATTGGGTCCACAGAGCATGAAAACCTGAAAATTACATACATACAAGCGGAAAGATACTTCACAAATTCGATGTGAAAACTAACATGCAATTTAACATTTAGTACCGAAAATCAATTTCCTCCAATATTTCATCAATACCAAATGCCATTAATATTAAAAAATGACCGACAAATTATTTTAAACACAATTATTACAAAATGAAATAACGTTTCAAGTCGTAAAAACTTTTACAATGAAAAGCGTCACTACTAAAACCCGTGCTTTAATAGACATTCAAAAATTACGCCATTTGTTAAACACTGAACGTAATAACATTTTAAAATTTTAATCAAAATTTCTATCATCCTTTGTGTTCTCATATCTCGAATATCAAATGGTTGTTTTCTTAACCTACAAGACTACAATCGCGCATTCTAGAACTTTAAATTAAGGAGAATCAAACTTTGAAAACAAGGTTTAATCAACGTTATTGCATCGCATTAAATGACCACAATTTCCAAATTTAGACAATAAAGTGCTTCGTTTCCTAGTCGGAATGTGTTTATTCGAAAAAAGTTTCTCACAAACTTCTGGGAAAAACTTTTCAGTTCCTTGTAATCATAACTTTTCTGTTCCGCACGTTGCATCCTGTATATGTTTTCTGGTAGTATTATGCAAAATTTACTATAGGAAAAGGTAAACCGAAAACTTTTGGGTAACTTTTTCGTTACGCACCGTGAATCGTGTTTATTCTCCTTATTATGCAAAATTTGCTAAAACGTCAGGGTTTGACCTATTTTTAATGATTTTCTCGGCAGATTACGTTTCTATGGTTTGCCATTGCCTTCCGAAGAGAGACGGCTTCTTATTTCTCCCAGAATCAAATCCAGTACTCATATTACCGTAACAATAAAATTAAAATTGGAAATAACTATCAAGATCATATTTATTTTAATATCAAAAATTATTTACTGTTATTTTAGGAATTATCGTGACGGAAATTGGTTTTTTGTAACAAAATGTATTATTATATTCAATTGTATGCTATTTGTAAAATTCTAATTTAAGTTTGAATCAACTCTAAATGCTCAATTTCGTTGTCCATAATAAATACTAGTAATGTAGTTTTATGGTAAGCAACAATAAAAATTAATTTTTATACAAAATTTTACATAAAAATGTAATCCTACAATTCCCTTCTAGATTGGAATGTAAATTTAAGATAAACAAGCTAATTTAAAAAAGAATCAATGTAATTCATTCACCATCGATTTCGCCCCTAAAAATTCAAAAATAATTTCTTTTTACATTTAAGTTTCAAATATTCATACCTAGTTTATTTTAATGGATTTTTAAATGGAAAACAAACTGAATATTGTACAATAATTCAAAAAAAACTGCAAAGTCAAAAAATAATATATACAATTTTGTAGGGAATTAAACTTCTCACAAAAAAGTCCGCGACAGCTTAATTCGTCTTTTAAAGTTTTTTTCAATACCTTTCAGCTCTTAACTATTGAAGGAAAATTGCTGTCTCAGAAGTTTTTGTGGAAAATTAAATTTTTACAAAATTCCTTGTAAAAGCGAAAATTTTTTGAAATTTGAAGCAAATTTTCAGGACAACCGTGTCTCAAATGTCTCCAATTCATGCTTAGGTGATATAATTTTTAGTGCCAAATTACATTTATTATTCAATTTAGAGGTAATGGAGCATTAATTTTATCCTTTCTCAGAGAATTACCCAATAAAACACATTTTGCCACCAGTAAATTATTTGTGTAACAAAGTACTCAACAGCTTAATTTTGATTGGAGAATAATAAATTAAGTTTATTAGTTTAACGTGGAATTAAAAGCACGGCACAGTCTAAAAATTAAAATTAAGTTTATTTTATTCAGATGAATTTGAGGTTTTTTCTGGTGAGGTAATTAAAGTAGACAGTAAAATATTTTTGGGAGGTACTTGTTCTATTTGGACACAAGTTAAACCATATATTTGCAGTTAATGAGCTCTTAAAAACACTGACAATCACTTTTGAATTTCTGGAATCCACCCCCGTTTAAATAACCCATTTTGATACAAATCGCCGAGCTTGAGGTATCCTGGCTTATCTGCCTTCAACCTCGCAAATTTACACATTCAAGAACTTTATTGAGTGTAATACAGGTTAGACTGTGGTTGCCAATCCGATAGAAAAATTTCAATAATTTTTAATTTAAAAAAGATTTAATATGGATAAGAATTTTAACTGCACGTTAATATTACTTGATTTTCATTTAGATTAGCTTTAACTGATGGGTTCGAGCAAGAACAAAACTTGTGTAAATAGTACACCGCAATATTTTAATTTCAGTTGGTTTTTATTACCCCTACTTACTACTGTTGTAACTTTCAGGATAACCTTTACGTTTTTAGTTTTTGAAAATCATTTTGAAGAATTTTCGACTTAAACGTGCATTTAAAACTCAAAAATTTTTAGACTTTTGACGCTAGGCATAATTACTAGCTGCTTGCCCATGACAGGCAAAGAGTGAAATCGTACTAGTGAAAATTTAACCCAATGCAATTGGGTGGGACAGAAAAAAAATCGGTTTTAGGTCAGTGCTGAAAAATATAAAGCTTCACTTTTTTGCAAAACCAAATTCGTTATTTTCTTGCACTCATTAGCATGGTAATGAATAGAATAGACTCCAAATAGGTTCTATCCATGTAGGGTAAGAAATTCAATCTAAAATCTCTCACGCGGAAGCTTCTCCGAATTAAATTCGCATTTCTCCTAGTTTAGCTCTTTAGGTATGAAAATAAAAACCTTATAACAATTTTCTGCATTCCAAAGATGGTCAGCCCCTCCCTCGAAATTAAGGCCAAGCAAATGGCTTTTAGAAAATTTTATTTTGTCGTAATGAAATGATAACAAATTATTAAACACACAAAACTATTTTGAGCTAGTAACTCATTAAAAATCACAATCTCCATTACATTAAACCCTCTAAGTACATAATAGTAGTTAAGATTAGATAGCACTCCAGTTAATACTGCAAACTATGATGAAGCCACCATTGAATATATGTAAGTGGATGTAATCTAAGTGCATTACAGTTTCAAAATTTATCAAATCAAATTTCGGAAGCTAACATATAGAAGAAAATTTTGAAGTCAATATTATGTACCTACACAATATTACGCAATATTGCACCGAACATAAATTCGTAAAACTAAGTTAAAAAAGTTGTGAATGCGAAAAAGCTCATCTGCAAGACGAAGTAAAATTTTTATACCATAAAAAACGTTAACAAAAAATTTCCTTTTTATCAAATATAGGATCCTTTTGTAGTGTTGAATCGGTTTTCGTGGAAGTTCGGCGAGCTTTTCAGCAAATTGTAATTAATGCAGATTAGAATTTTTATATTGAAAGAAAAATAATTAAAACTTAAATGAAAAAATTTGTTTTTAATTACTAATAAACAAGAAAAAGTTGTACCGAAACTCTTTTATATTTTATAATGGTCGATTTTCTCTCTCTAAATAATTCATATCGCGTAACTGGCGTTCGTGAAAGACTTCTCTTGTCGCCCAGTTAAGGTCTACGTAATTTGTACTAATATAAATGCAATGACAATTTCAAGCCCTGAGAAAAATAGAATTTGACGTGTTGCATAATAATAATTTATAATAGACCGACCCATTTTTGTTATTTTACGAAAAACATGACCCATAAAAGTTTCACACTCAGAGTCCTAATTTATCATACGGTAATATAACGAGTTGCAAAGTAATTTAAATTGCATTATTAAAATTTTCTGACTCACCGACATTTTTTCACTAGGTTAACAAAAATTACTCACCTGCAACAAAAAAAAGAACGTTAGACATAAAACATCTTACAAAATTACATTATTTTTATCAGAGCAATTTATTTTATTATTGTAATTAACAATGAGATCAGGAGCGAATAGATTACGAAAGGAACGGGAAAGTACCGAGAAAACCTAGAATAAATAACGAGAATTATGTTTTGAAAAGAAAAGCAATTGAGAAGCTTGGAAAACAGCACAATGCGTATGAAGGGTTGGTTACACGAAAGTTAGAAAAAACAGTTAAATGTGCCAAAAATATTATATTTACTTGGTAAAAATATAATTCTTTTCCCCGAAAAATTTGATATTAAATTATTGACCCTCTTAGTATCTTCGTACACATAAATCTATAGCTTACAGTCCCTTCTAAATAAATAAATACAGCAGCTGTAGTCATTTCAAATATTAAATTTAATATCAGTAATAACGTATTTGCTAACATATTAATGATAAATAAGCATTAAACGGCTTTAAAGTTGAGAATAAAAAATTTATTTTAACTGCAACATTAACTTTTAGTATTCAACATTAAATTTGTAACTTGACAATTTGTGTTTTATTTTTCAAAATTTAATTTAAAAATATGGCGCTTTTAGTACAGACACATAAAGCTATCCATCGTCGTTATATTAAATTTAAATAAAATTAATATAATGTTTTTAGTGTTGTAGTAAAACGTATAATCTAATAGAAACAATAGGTACTAAAACTTAGACACATTGTGTCCTAATTTGGAATTATTAACAACAAAAACATCTTTAAATAAATTTTTAAATTCTGGGTTTTGTTGTGTGAAGAACAAGATAAAATCGGGCCCTTTGTACTACCTCCGATTTAATTACAGCGAGTGGAAGGCCGAGGTACGAAATTCTGTAAAGTCTGCGATTTGAACTCAGAATTTCTGCTCTGTAACTCAACCAGCGATCACATCACACCACTGCGGTACCTATATTTCCAGATTATTTCGGATTCCTCTGTAGGTTTGCATATCTTAAACAATTTAGGTGTGAAAAGTGAAATGTCTAACTTCTTAATTATGATTATTTCAACATTTCGAGTAAAAGGTCGCGGTGTTCTTAATTTTCACATTTTTTTGTGTTCTGCAAAATTATTAATTAAAGTACGAGAAACGCAAGTCTATAATTTTTTCTTATCCAGTGCTTTTTTTCCAACAGTGTTACATGACATTTTATTACTGTTTAAGATTATACTTAGTTTAATTTCTTTGCAGTTGTTAACGGACGGTTCAAAAATACTTTGCCTGCCGCCGCAAGTGACAGGCAAAAACAAATGCTCATTTTTGCCCCTTTATAGAAAGTCACACTTTTGTTTTTTCTAAAATTTGTAAAGTTACATGCATCATTTCTTAACGTTTTAACTAAATTTAATTAAATTTCAAAAAAAGTTGCCTTTTACTGGGTGAATTAAAGTTCAAAGTGAGCCGAAGGAGAATTTGGTAACCTACGAATCATAATGTTGATGACTCACATAATACATCGAGAGCCGATTTTAGAAGCAATATGATAATAGTTAATCACTGATTAGTTAATCTAGTAATCAATGAAAAATTATTGTTGGCGCTAATAAATGTTTTCTATTGGTTCATAGCTGATTTTGATTAACTATTCAGTTATTAAAATTTTTCTTTTGTTTTTTAATCAAAAATAAACGTTAATTAGATTTAACCCTACTTTGCAAGCTACGAAAAGTAAACAGCTTTAAAAAAAAGGGTGAGTTGTTTAAAGTTTTCGTGCGTTGCTAAGCAACAATAGATTTTTACTTGCAATCTTATTTTACCAATTCAAATATTATTAATAATGTGTGGTTTAGTTTGTGCATGAAGTGTGCGATGGTTTAGTGTCTGCTCATAATATTTGGATAAATCTCACCAGGGGACAACAAATTATGTCTAAAAAAAAATAAAATAAGAAAAGCAATAAATGTGCAAAAGAGTTTATGTCTCAAAGAAATTTGAAGTTTGTCAAAATCATAAATTAAAATCTATATGAATAACCCTTCCTCCCCCCCCCCCAAAGAATAACCATAAACTTTCTTATCTTAACTATATTTAAATAATTTATAAAACACTTAGAGCAATGAAGTTGAACTAAAAACACAAAATTTTGAGTCAGAATTTCAGCTACGCGCAACTTATTTGTGCGGTGGTTTGGATTTCACGTTGAACTCTAGATCCTAATAGATGCACGTATATCCTGAATATAAAATCACAACTTTTTAATTCTGTAGTACCGGTTATGCTATGTGTATACCTACTTTCCGTATTATAATACTATTCTGATTTAAAAATATATAGGTATTTATTTTATTTCTACAACAACTCGAGTCACAGTAGTGGCGTGATGCGATTGCTGGTTGATTTACGGAGCGGAAATTCTAGATTCGAATTGCGGATTTTACAGAATTTCTTAGCTGTGATGAAACTGGAGGTAAAAACACCATAATATATAGGTCTTTGTTTTTGTATTTTTAACAATTAAAGAGCTATATTTTACTAGCTGAATGATATGTATGTTAGGGCTTCGGCCGCAGTCAGGGTGACTTCATACAAATGTTTTACAACTTTTATATCAAATTATTCCTTCAAAAAAGGGTCTATAAATGACTAGTATTCTAGCAAACTATTTTAATTTTTAGATAGTTAAATATTTCAATTGGTATTATTCGGAGGCGGAGCTAGACTCAAATTTTGAGGATTATGAACGGCACTCAACTACAAAACCTATATTTTGCATTTCACGATTGGGTTAGTAATTCAGATTTAACTTGTGCTTAGCAGACTCTAACCCTGTAACTCCACCGATGGTTGGAAGGTATTCCATACCCCCAAACCCCCCGGTCTGGAAGTCCAACATAGTGTCTGATCTTTCACTGGATTACAATAAATCGTAGCCTTTTCAAATAAATATATTAATATGTTAATATTTGCACAATTTTTAAATATACGCAGTATACTTCATCAATTAAATTTTCCAAATTTATACAAATGGAATAAATTTTGCTAGGCTTACGACCTCACTCATGGAGAACGTGACAAAGGAGAGTGCGACAAATCAAATCCATAATAATGTCTATTTTGTAGCTACTAAATTTTTTTAGTTGACAGTAAATAAATTATTATAAATGACATTGGGAAGGAGGAGCTTTCTAGCAAATTATTATAATGGGTTGAACAAAAGTTAATTAATTTTTATTTGTACAACTATCCAACTCGACTAGTCAAAATTAGATCAATGTTATAATTAATTTTAATTAATAATGAAATTAAATATGATATTGTGAAATTTTATTATCAAGCATAAGTTATTTTTTTAAATTTTCAAAATTTAATACAATGTAATCTGGTTTTTATTTTATAGCCATCTGAGGAGCTTTAATAAGATGGATCGATAAAAGAGAGGAGCAAACTCATGATTTATATTATAAAGAATTATATTAGTTAATTTAACTTGCTTTTTGTTAAGAAAACTCTGTGATATGAATTTTACAGTTTGAAAACTTTTAATATTTTAATTCGTTTCAGGTTATACTATGCCATATAATATTAAATTGAAATTTGCATAATTAATAAGCTAC
The DNA here is from genome assembly GCA_905340355.1 of Rhagonycha fulva. Lineage (NCBI taxonomy): Eukaryota > Metazoa > Arthropoda > Insecta > Coleoptera > Cantharidae > Rhagonycha > Rhagonycha fulva. The sequence continues at coordinate 48,720,455 of HG996556.1, forward strand.
GCAACACAATAAAATTCAAATTACTTATTTTTTATTATAAAAATAATCATTTGGCCGCATCTAGCGTTTTCTTTATTTTGGTTAAATTTGAATTTTTAGAAGTACGCTCTGGAAAAGCTGACCCTAAATTTTAAGAGTTTATACTTTTATACTTTAAACTTAACAGTTTCATCTTCTTTGTGGCATTAATGGTTTTTACTGGAAATTGTAGTTTTTTTGTGTTCAACGTTACGCTAACTTGCTTAAAAAAATAGATAAAAATGACATGAATTAGAGCACAATATCGCTGCAATAACGGTAAAAAATTTCAAAAATTTGTATAGAAACAAAAACAATTTTTCCGAGGTTACTCCTTGAAGTTTGAATTTCTTGAAAATTGTTTATCATGCAAGAAAATTTAAAAAATTCGTCTTGGCGTTTTGTTAAAATGTTAATATTTTTTAACACTTTAAATTAGTGAATCAAATGTTTTAATAATTTTTTTATCGTTTTTCTTCTAACAAAATTTTCCTGAAAATTTTCGAAACGGCTACAATTTAGCAAAAATTAATCCTTCTTTCAAAAATTGCAACCAAGTTTCTCTTTTTATTGGTTTAAATCATAAAATCACCAAGTAATTTTAAGTTCCAATCTTGCCTAAGGACCTTCGGGATTTAAATCCAAAAATAAAAAATAACTCCATTAGGAGTTTCATGCGGAAATGTATAAAATTTCCCACGCAATAAGTGCATGTTCACGACATTCCAAATAAACATGTTCATCGAAGTGGGAATAAATTTAGGGGTGTTACCAAAAATTATTACGTATGGTATTTTTAGTGTTGGTGTAAGATTATTATCTGCTTTCGTGCACATGTTTAGACCGACCATTCAAGTTGCATGAATCGTATTTACATTTTTTTAATTAAGTTTTTATTGAAAATTAAAAACTACCAGAAAACAACATTTTAACGTCGGAAAAATTTGCTCCAAATTTTTTACATAACACAATTTATACGAAAATGATTTTCTTATTTGTATTATGCAAATATGGGGAGGAAAATTTTTGCACTCGAGGAAATATTTTATTTTCTTTAAAGAAATAATTAACATAATTTAAAAAGTTAACATTTTTATCAAGGGCTAAATATCGCGTGATTTTTAAACGTTTTTCTAAAGTTTTTCAAAGAAAATTGGGATTATGTAAAGTATTTTATTTTCACTTTATCAAATTTTCTCGCCTTGACATTAAAGAATGAATAATATGTCGTATCAAACAAAATTCCATAATTTGGCTTGTGACTTTATTACACAAATATAGGACTAAACAGATCTGCAGACGACAGAAAGAAACAAGTATATTTCAAAAGTGATTTACAACTGACAATGATTTATTTGCATACAAAATCCGAGCGCGACGTACCAAAACCTAAGCCAACGTTTGGAAGAACCTGATGGCTCCCGCAGGAAACGTTTCATTTTTTTATACACCACCAACTCGTTTTCCGTACATTGTGAAAAATTAACAAAACACATGTCAAAATTTAATATTTGACGTTGGATGGTAAGGAATTCTATGTATTACAGTAAGAAATGCCCTTCTTTATAAATATTCAAAGTTGAAACCCCCCAAACATAAGTATAATATTTCTAATTCACGCACAATCGTATTTTGTCTGCACGCATTGTACATAACACTTTAATAATTAATATAATACATCATTTACTAATTGCTGCTTTACAGGCAATTACAGAATGTTAAAGGGTGGAAGAGCGTACGGGTAACGTCGTACGTTTATAAATTTTTTAGGAAAAAGTTCGATTTCAGTTTGAGATACAGTTTTTCCAGTTAAGTACAAAATATTTTTGTGGAATAGTTTTTAGTTTTGTTAATTTATTGCGTGATTGCGAGAGAAAATTAATAACCTTCCGTAAGCACGGCACCGGTTTCCTGTTGTGTTCTATAAAGTCATGTTTTTTAAAAATATGCGTAAATACTGTTGAGGAAAGCGTGGTTTCGGAAAAATGTTGTAGAGCCACGTAAATTAGTTTTTAAATTTAAGAAAGCTGAGAAGCCCCAATGCAATTTCAAAAACAGGTTACAAATGCAAATGTAGATCTTTGTATTCAAGGGTGTATGTCAGAATATTCGGGTTTACCTGAATACCAAACGATGCAATAATTACGTATCGATTCGTCTGGGGGTGTCGGATAAATCGACTATCTACATTCACCGTCAACTTGCAAACATTCAACGATATTCGATCCGAGTTAGAATATAGTAAGTCTATTTCAGCAGCCAATCTGCCGCGTGGCGAGATCATCATCGGTGTTCTCTCGCTCGTCCGCTTTAATAAGACGCCGGAGGGTGCCTCCGCCAGCGCGTATTGATCACAGGCCCAGCTTCACCCTCGCACACGGACAAAGTTTCACTTCGCCCCTTTCACTGCGACTCAAATATATTTCTTCATTGGTTGGTATCGAACGCCGTTGCTTTTACCTGAACCGCGATGAAAATTCTCCCAATTCCTCGAGTGTCTCAATGTAGCTTTAATTAAATCCCTATCTATACTTATTGCAATGAAATATTCAAAGAACTCGAATCGTCGTCGGGAGCTCTTTAAAGCACTCCGGCAAAAATACTCCTCTTATTACAACAGTCTCTTGCTCAAATTTATATCAACGGCGAGCGTCGAGATTACAATTAAAATTTTCCTTAAGAAAATTTTCAACGAAATAGTAGGTAGGTACATCTTGTCGGTTTTGTTCTTCTTGAAAATGTGAATCGTGAAGTGACGTGGAACACCAGATAGAAACTCCCAGTAGCAATTAACAAAATTAGATCTGTGTTTAGCCTGACCAAATTACCTTACAAGGCACAAATTCCCAAAGATTACATTTAAGATATTTAAAGAGCGAAGAGATCGTTTGTTAGGGGGTTTTCCACTACCACTGACATTTAATTAAATTTTTGAGTGCATTCAGACGGACAAAAATTTTGGGTTTGTTTTTAACGATTCTGATAAAATCTTTAATTTGATGAAAAGCATTTTCTCCAAAATGTCGGATTTAATAAACACACAATTTACTCTTTAATACTGCACGCTTGTATTTTTTATAACTAAGAAAAGGTGGAAGGAAACGTGACATCTGGCCATTTAACTTATTTTCACAATAATTGAAGGACGCCTACGTAGGCATTTCTCCAGAAAGTGCGAACCTAAACCCGGAAAATGCCAGAAAATGTCACGATCTTGTCGTCCTGTCCTATCAGATAGATTGTAAATACAATACCATTTATTTCTTTCAGTGCGATTCTTCTTCTTGTGTATTATCAAACAAAAACGTCGACCGGAACCGTTTCTTTCAGAGGCTTTCAAAAATTTTCGCACGGGTCGATTTGAATTAATTTTTTTTTAGGCTTTTTGAAAAGGGTTTGTGTTGTTCCCTTTTTAGAGATAAAGTAAGTTTTTGCTTATCGAAGCATCTAATAAATAAACAAGTTTAACACAATGCTGCAGAGCGCTATTTTCATATTTTTCATTAAAAACAGCGCCTGATGTTATTGGCATTGTGTTCATATCAGAATGTGTTTCAGCAAGCTTTCAGGCCGTGGTGGCCGGCCGCTGCGAGGCTGCAACTGACGGCCAGATAATACGCGGTCCCAGCTTTCATTATTTTTTTTAGCATCTATTGTTTCGCGTTTTCAATATTTTTATTCAAAAAATTGTTTTATTAGAACACAATTACGTTTTCAAATTGATTTTAATTAGGTTCGCGTGTTTCATAATTTAGATTTCAGTCGGGTCGCTGTTAGGAAACAAAAATAAAACTTGCTGTATGAAATACGAAGTGTTTTATTTAATACCAAAGTTTCTAAGTTAATTTTGAGTTTATCACTGCATGATTGAATGTAGTTTCTGTTTAATGCATGTAACTTGGCAGCTGTACAAAAAGCTCTGGATGACAAAGGCTTTGGATGATATTGATTGACTGTACTACACTATTGTATCTATTTCCACTGATACTGAATAATGTAGTCATAACGAATTCCTCCTAACTTCGTTCGTTCACTTTGCTCACTCAGATAAATTTTAAAATCACCAAATCACTAATAATTATTGCAAATAGGAAACGTAACTTGTCATAAGCACAACTAAAAGTTTCAAGTTGTATGTAACGAAACTCTCAACACAGAGAGGAAAGCTTTCAAATTAATCTGACTGTTTCCTTTGATATCTTCATCTCGTAGGCCACAGACTGAAAACCTAATTAAATCCTTTCAATTCTTGCAGTGGATACATAGTGAAGGCGAGAGAGAGAGAGGGAGGGAGAGCTTTTTGCAAAAATACACAATTGCTGAAATAATGAGAAATAACAAGCGAGCGCTGCCTGCTCTGATCTCATAACTAATAAAACGTTTCGTTAAAAAGCTTCTCCAGCGTAGTTGCAACCGTAACCGGTCTCTCGAAGCCAGAAGCTGTTTCCAACTTTTGGGGAAACAATTAGGGAGGTTTTGATTGAAATTAAATGAAATGGTAAAAATAAATAGTTAAAAGAAAAGCGGTGGGAGAGTCTGCAGTGCAGACACAGTGCGTCTGTTATGGAGAGTGCGTGGACGTAGGCAGTACGCATCAATTAAATCAAGCCTAAATAATTCACGTAAGAGAATGACTTGAACTTGATCTCGTTTCTAGCAGGGTCCCCAAAATTCAAGTTCAAGCTTCGCACGAGACGCATTTGTGCAAGTGAGGCGGTTGAAAACAAATTTCTAACACTTGATGCTTTTCATTTTGTGAGGTTTTTTTGGCACATTTTTAATTTTGAGGACGACGCTTTTTGGCTGGTGGTGTTTAAGAGTGGTAGCGTTAAGCTTACCTGTTGTTTTAGAATTTTTTCGTTTTGTGCTCCAAGTGGTCGGTAAAATTAGTGACGAGCTGGCACGTTTTAGCGGCTATGCTCTTGCCGACTCGCAGACAACATCGATCGTGCACAAAAAGCCTATTTTAATATGAAATGACAACTTTCGTTGTAAAAGATCCAAATTTGTTCGAATTTTAATGAATACCATCAAAAAGTTGTTCGAGTTAAAAATTTTTAAATAATGTTTTGTCCAAGTACAATTTTAGTGTTTATTCACGTGGTGATCGCGAGAACAACAAATAAACTTAACTCTCACTGAAAAATAGGCACTGAGTGTAAATAGGGGTGCGTACGGCACACGTGAAAACCACGGGGTCAGTTAGGTCACTCTTCACCGCTTCATGCCAGCACACTGAACTTCAAAGCTGACGTCAGATAAAAGCGGCGTCTACTATCGAGCACGGGCGGCGCTGTGCGGCCACGAGGGTGCCGTCCGTCGAGACGCTTGCGCCGGCGAAACGCGTGCGCCGCGCCACACATGTTACGGCCGCATGCAACCCACACACCTGACCCTGACGGGCTCTTCATAAATCAGTTTCTAGTGAACGAGAATTCTAAATTATTTCACTATAAACAAAGGAGGACTTGGTTGCACATTTACGTTTTCATCTAACCTAACATGTTGAAAAGGGTTTTTGAGAACGTCAGTAACTGTACGCTCGAGTGTAATTAAATGTTTTGTTATAGGAAGCCCATTATAATGCTACAGACTTGTTCTTCGTATTTCATTCAAATCGTTGTGGTAGTATCACTGAAGCGGGACCGACTTCATGGCGTAAAGTATTCGGGGCAATGAAATGTAAATTTAATTACATTGTGCGTGTAGATTACAACTTCGATATGATATTACACTAACTTTACTTTGTTGCCAAATGACGTAAACATGACACCATAATAATTTAATTTTCAATAACTGAAATCCATCGATAAAACAACAATAAAATAAACCCCGATGGTATACTCGCTCAGCGTTCGGCGCTCACTTTCACTCGCTACGCATCTCTTAAAATTTTCACTTTTTCCTACATGACATTTAATATAACATCTAAAAAGTCCATTATAAAAAAAGCATCAAGTTTTTCATAATTTAATTTTCTCCGGCGCTTGATAAAATATGCGATACATAAATTGCATAATAAAACTTTACCCTGACAATTCATCACGCTCCACTTTTCCATTTTATTATTTTACCATATTAATAAACATTTTTTTTATTCAACAAATAACCACTGGCGAGTATAGCAAGCTGATAATTTATAGATACCCGAAAGGGTGTTTTAGAATTCATGCACCCTAAACACGTGTTTGGAACAAAGCAAGCTGCAGTAGTTCATTTGCATGACTCACTAAACTTATCTCGACCCTTAGTTAAAATTATTAAAAAATTTGCTCACCCTTGTGCATCCCAGTGTATTTATCCTTAAGAACGGTGAATTCGTATATTTTTCCGAATTCCTCGAACATTGGACGGAGATCCTCCTCCTCCAAGTGTCTCGGTATTTGACCAACGAACAGTTTAATTACGTCTCGCGCTCCGGAACAAGGCGGCTGAACTCCGACGTCGTACGCCGAAATGTTGGAATTTGAATTCATAGGCGGACTTGGTATCAACATTTTTTTCTCCGTTTTCTAGTACTTCACACGCACACCGATATCGATTTTATAACAGTCTAAACTTGACTTTAGTTTGTTAATCAAATATATTACGTCGTATCCTTTAAAATTGGAACTTTCGTTTTTTACTAACTTACGTTTTTATCTAATTTAAATGAACACGTTAAAATTGGTGGTTAGTTCAGTCTTTTGGTTTCTTTATACTACTACATACACAAGTAACACGGTTAAGAAGCAGCAAAAAACAAGCAAATTTCGAGTGGGTTTAATAAGTAGGATTTTGTAGCAAGAAAAACGTGGTGCTAAGCTTTAAGGACAACGAGGAAAATGTGTTTCTTGTTCTTCGAGATTATTGCACATTGACAGAATTTTCTTAACCTAACGACCACAGAACTTCACCACCACAACACTAAACCAACACTGTCCGTCAGTGTCATATCCCTTAGGCCTTTGTGCAGTTGCATCGTATTCCATAGCCAATCCTCAGTCACCCTTACTCAATAACGAGGTGAGGGTAGAACCCCTCGTTCAGCTGACTCATACGCGTATTTCCCTTGAGCGATTATTCGATCTCGCGGGCAATGGAACAGTGGAACACAACAAAATATAGAAATGTTTTGAAACAAACGTGCAAAATATCACTTTTGACTGCGATGATAAACTCGTCTGCGTGTTAAAATGTACATTATCATAGGTCGTCAACACCCTTAGTCCTTAGTTAATATGTGATAACCAAATAAAGATAAGTGACAACTCACACAAAGGGGAAACTACAAATTTAATGTTCGCTTTTATCAAAATTAAAAATAAAACTTTTATTATTTAGTATTACCTACCAACACAAAATTTGCGTTGCGTTCGGAAGTAAATTGAATAAACGCTATAACTATAAACAAGCACAAATATTTGTAGTGTACAAAGAAAGCTCCGGATTTGCGTTGGTTAGAGTGGAAAATGCGAGAATCTTTACCCTAGCCTATCAAGATGAAAGCAGAAACGTTTCTAGGATGCGAAATCTACTGCAAAAGGGTCCTTACCAACGATTACGGTCGCTGAACTGCAAATGACGTCACTTTTAAATGCGTATCGCACACGTGGTGCTATTGTTTATTATTTTCTCCTTTTCATATTATGCACGTAAAGTGCAGAAAGCGATCATAAATATTCACAAGTTGAAAATAAATTTTGTTTAGTTATTCAAATATGCTATGGTTAAACCAAAAAATCGATATGGAACGACACTATTTTAAGAGTACATCGAGGAAGTTTATAGTCGAAAGGTTTAGGTCAGGATACAACAAGCCATTTAAGTTTCTTAACATTTTCTTGCATTAAATCGAAATAAAAATTATTATTAGACGGTGAAATTAAACCAAGTGAAAAGGAAACTTATCAAAAAAACCATGCCAAAAAATATTGCTGAAAACAGATGGAAATGAGAATCTTGAAAAGATGGAACCACCAGAAATACATAAACTAAGAAAACAGCTAAACGCCAAATTAGAAATTTGGAACAAATAGAAAATTATCAAAATAGTTTCAGAAAGAGTAAATCAAAACGGTTGTAGATCAAATATTGGTGCTCAAAAATTATCAAACGAAGTAACTTACTCATGTGGTGTTTATCGATTTTAAACAGGCCTACGACAGTATTAAACGAGGAAAACTTTATGAAGTGTTTTATGAGCTGAATAAACCTACAAAATTGATGAGATTGATAAAAATGAGATAAAAATACTAGAGATAAAAACGCTAGCGATAAAATGTGCAGGTTTGGGTTCAAGTATCAAAAATTAATAAAATTCAGGTCTTTAGAACAAATGCTATCTCAAGGAACTAAAGCTTAACGTGGAATTCAAACCACAGCACAAATAATTTGACCTGGATAGGCATATAACAATTGTTAACTATTTATACCGTTGTTTCATTTAAAAAATTATTTGGTGGGGTTGTGAATTCTTGGATGAACTGCAATTCAAGCACAACTTTGAATTCTGCCAATTCTGCCTTAGACAGAAAATATGAGATCTGACTTTAAGTCAGTGGCTTTTGCAGTGTCAAATCACTCGCGCCCAACAGAGAGTGAAACGCTGACAGAAGTCCACCAACTCCTGAAAGAGCTCTGCAGCAATTGCTGGAAGAAGCTTAGAAAATCAATTGCACTCGGATTTTGTGTATAAAAACAACAACGGTCCTGGGCACGACCTAAAACTGCATCCCTTGTTCTTCACGAAAAAAATGAAGTCGTCTTCAAGTATCCGGGAATATTATGCGCTGATTTGGTTTCCACCGATGGATACCGCCCAAACCCTATCGATGTCAAAAAGTATGTTATGTTAAGTCAAAGATTTTATTAAACTGTAACTGTTTAAATAGATATTACCTTTTTATGGTACTGAAACCGGGGGGTCTGGGGCCCCAGGCATTAAAAAAAAAATATCTTTCCAATATAACTTGTTAGTTTTTGCTTGAGAATCAATGATTTTCTTAAATCAATTCACACAAATTGATCTGCTTTGAAACGATCAGATTTACACCCCAGCTTTACACAACGAATGTAAAAAAAATTTAAAGCTGGTGTGTAAAACAGGTTGTGTCAAACACTCAAAGTTCAGTAAATTAAAAAAAAATTTAGAAACTTTTTGAAATCAGAACCCGGAGGTCTCTACTACTTGACCTTAGGATTTTCTAGTAAATGATGATTTTCCTGAGACGTAAAATAATAACTGCTTACTTTTCAAATCTTAGACGAAACACTTCAGACATTTTCGAGTATATTTTCCAAATCCTCTTAAAGGACGAAACTTTTGTGACAAATTAAATTCAAAATATGATGAATAGAGTCAGCCGAGCCAAATTGAAATCAAAGAGCATATGAGGTAAATAAACAACATTTTTGAGCTAATAAAGTAGAATAATTAGTTTACCTTAATTTTAAAATTTAAACTGTAGTTTTGCTCTCTACATTGTTTCACAATTTTAGCAAGATTTGAATTAACGAGCAACACCTATCAGTGTACGTGCTGTGTTCCGAGTTTAAATGCACCATAAATATTTACCTTTTGCTTTTCTATTATATCAATTTTTTTTTGGTTTATTTGAGAAATTATCACAATTTCATATCCAAACTTTTAAACGTTTAAATATTAACACTTGATCGATGGTTGGATGGAAAACTTCTCGAGTATCGAACCTACTTGTATTTTTATGTAAAATATTTTAGACTTGTAAATTTCTAAAAGTTTCAGTTACAGTGACCACTTTCTTGCTGAAATACTTAACTCGATTCTTCCAACTTCAGATAACATATAAACTTGTAGGCTCAGACAATCCTTTTGGGGTTACATTTATACAACTTGGTCTTGTTCACTAAGTTGGTAATTTAAGTTAAGACCGAAATAAAACCACCGATTCGAATTATTGTACCTACATTCTATCATCATTTCGTTAAAATTAATGAAACCGTCGTTCGAGGTATTGGGTTCCATATTGATTGGAAGGGTTTGCCTTCAAATTATTGTTATTGATTTACTAATAATTGTGAACGTTGACGTTGCGATTCAATTACTTTAGAATTACTGCAACATCGACAATTTAATTACAAACAAATTTGGTTAAGCATTCAACTCAAAAGTGCGAATATTAACGTTTTCACACAATAAAAATTTTCCACAGCGGATTTAATCAATTTTCAAAGTTATTTAATTGTTGAATTGATTGCTTAACAATGACCACTTGAAGGACGTTGATGCGTGATACGAAGGCCAATAGTTCAAAGAACCGTGTGCACAAGAATAGCTCTCTATATTGCGATTAAATTGCAGAACCAAGTTTAGGCTTTGTAAACGATTCTAAAGGCGCCTTATTGTTCAATTATATCCTGTTTGTCAAGCGTTAAATCCTTTTACAAGAAGAAAGTAACAATTTCGGAAAGTATTTGTTTTTAAAAAACTACTCATTTATTTGTAGCCAAACACTTTCAAGATCACAAAAACTGCATTCCATTAAGAAATTGCAATTTTTAATCAAAAACCAGAAAAGGTCAAAGGTATTTTGCCAGGTCTAACAAAACAAAAATATTTTTAGCCCTTTCATGATATCTTTATTCCACTTAAGATGTCAAAATTATCCATTAAAAATGAAGAAGCTGAGAAAATTCGGATATACACAGATACCATTTGAAACCATGATTACCACTCAAGAGTCCGCAGCACTAGTGGTCTGCTATCTTGGGTGGTTAATTATTAATATTAAATCATAGTCCTTAATTTTAAGAATACAATAAACTTAGATATCTTTCTAAAAACTTATTCTGGTTAATTTTGTTTCACATTTTTTGTAATTCAGTTGGGTTGCTACTATCTGCTTTTTATTTTGGTTTGAACTTTTACAAATGCTATTTCAATTGTTTCAGAAATCCTTAACAAAATTTCAAGAAAAAAGAGAACCATTCTAGGCCTAAAGAAAGATGAAAACAAAGAACACACAGAGGCCATGGATGAACAACGAAATAAAGATATAAGTTAAAGTTGAAAGCCGCGAAGTGAAGATGGAGCAAGAGGAAGACCAAAAATGAGGTAGTTCTGATTGGGAAAAAATGAAGGTACGTGACTGTTAGTTAAGTTAGAGATAAATTGTATAATATGTTGCTCTTCACTTGAGATTGTAGAGATCAAGTACTACCTCAAGAAAGTAAAAGTTAATTAATACAGTAATAAATTAAATTAATTTGTAACTGATAATAATAACAATAACGAAATTCAACTTTTTGTAACTCATTTCTATTGTCCAGAGTTGTGTAAATAAATATAAAAGCAAAATTTCTGCTCAGTAGCTCAACGTTAGCTATTGCTGTGGTTCACAAAATACAATCAAGTAAAATTTGTAATTTTTCTTATGAATGTTGACACCATAATTACATATAATATCAGCAATACATAACATTTTTCCATCAGAGTATAATCAATCTTGAAAAATTATGTGCGTGCCGTAGGTCAATTTAACTGTTATAAATGCCACATTTTCTTAGGTTAAGTGGACCACATGTGTTTCGTATTCAAATTTTTGAATTTTCATGAAAAATATATAATATAGAAAGATGGAAGGCATAAACTGCCTAAGAAACTGCCAAGTTGAACAAAAATTTTATAAAAATCTAAAAGAAAACATTCATGCGGACTTCAAATAAATCGTACCATGTAGAGTACCTGTGGTCTCTGAACTGCGAAATCGCTTCGTCTTTTGACTTACACAGCCTTCTGACGTCTTCGTTTCTCTATTTCTCTTTAACAATGATTAGGATTCCTCATTTTTGTCATCAGTTCGACTATATTTTGAGGACACGTCACTTCGAAGAGTGGACCCAGCTCAGACATGAATTTGGGCAACGAATTAGACATTAGATGTTCTTGCTGCTATTCCAAATCTACGACTTCCACATTCCAAATTGGACTTGCATTAACCGATCATTTTTTCCATATATTTTCAATTCTCTGTATCTGCTTTTTGGACGAACAAGTTTATAGGTTGGAAGAAAGAAACTGACAGATTCCAGTCCAATCAGTTGATGAGAGTTTTACTGACGATTAGAAATGCAATTTAGTCTCAAGTATTAAGCTACTTCTTCGTCGGAAATACAACTTAGCTGGCTGATAATACTAAAATTAATAATGAAGGATAAGTTCGCCTATAAAATAAAAATTGTCAAATAAGCTATTCTCGCATATCGCGATTGTCTTAACCACCTTATTTATGGAAAAGTAATTTTAACTCGAAGAACGAAACAATGGCTTAATCAATCTAAAAATGTTATCTACTAGTTACAACCTTATCTTAAGTTATCAGCAAAACTCAATATGAGGCAACCTTACATCACAGCGAGCGGTGCTTACATTAAGGGTAGCTGCCGTCATTTAACTTAATCCCCCAAGACAGCCGTCGAAAGGTGACGTTCTTGCATTAAATTTTACTAACCGTTCGCAAACTTTACGAGAAGAAGACGCCAGGTTTAATACAATTTTTTCAAATTTAGCACTAAATACCACGGCGACGCGAGTGCAGCAATAAAATTAAGTTGGAAAGCTGCAAAGGACCTTCGCCGAAACTCCTTGAAAGGGGCACGTTATGACGTCTACATTAAAGAGACGACCACTTATTATGATATATCCGACGCTTAATGTTCGACATTTGTTTCTTTCAAAAACGGAAATGAAAGACTGATCAATAGCTATAAATATTAAAGCAGACAAAAGCTTTCTCTTCACTAATTCGACAAAATAACTTGTTTAAACGATACAAATGTTTATTATATTTTATAAATTAGTGCATTAAACACGGCGCCATTCCTTGTACGACCATTTAATTTAATTTATTATTATCCTACAGTCCTCGAACTACTTTATCTTATTTTTCAACAGTTTGGTTTTGTCTTTTAATAAAGTGCGTCGTTTACTTTTTGCCTAACGCCTATACAAATAAATTTTCCGGAGTTTCCACAAAATAATTGTTAGTATTGTAAGTCTGCGACCTAACTACAACTTTTATTCGAAAGCTGCTTACATTTTTTTCAATTAACGCTTTTAGTTAGGTACTACCAGGTACATGAATATTTTATGTTCTGCATTTTAATTCCCTTGGTATGGGGGCTATAAAGTGTGACTAACCGTCTCCCTTGTAGATATCTTAAAACTCGATTTTTCTGTTGTTTTTATTTCACGTCTAGTTCCATGTCCGATTTTGACCACCTGCCACCATCAGAAAGCTTTTCACGAAACAAAAACCGGTATCAACGTTTCATTTAAAATATATTTCAACAGTTTGATTTAATCATAATTGCATAATCTTACATGGTGTAGTTTAAATGCAACAGTCGTATCCGTAATATTGGAACATTTCCAGAATTGGGCACTTTAAGCCACCATCACCACAAGATTATTAAACGTGTAGCTTCTTATTAACATAACAGCCAACAAGAAATAATTATCAACACGGTTCCGAAAGAAAATTTTCAAAAGGCGGTAAAAATAAATTAAAACTGAAGCTTTTAATATTTTAATTAAATATTTCACTAATTAACACTACTTTGAAGAGATTCATTAAAATTTTCAAAAGCACTTAGTAGGTATCAAACAGGGAGCTTTTTAATATGTATAGTACAAAATCTAACATTAAAATTTACCAACATTTCATTTTATATTCATTTGAATTTATTCTAACGATGTGAAATACGTAACGGGCACAGAAAAACGAAGAGAAAGCTATTCAACTGCGAAGCAGAAAACTCAAATTGAAGGTAGTGAAAAATCATTCGTACAATTCTGTTTCGTGTTGTCACATTTCCGCTATTTTTCAAAACAGATATCTATCGCCAATAGAGAACATAATAGAAACACGATAATTTAAAAATGTTTTACATAGTTCTGAATGGCGTACAAAAATATTGTCTAATATTTTTTTTAATTGCTGGTTTTATTTTAAAAAATAAAATATCTCTTTATCTTTATTTAAATTTGGAGTTTTGGTACTAAAACTCCAAGCCATCTCTGTGACAACTTGAAATCAATTTTTTAAATTTGATAACGGCCGTTTGGTTGAAAAGCAAAAATTAAAACAAATTTACCATATGAGATACTAAATTCACGAGTTGAAATGTCATGCGAGTTAAGCAGTAGCTTAGCTACAAAGTAGCATGTAATGTGCTATAAAAGTCAGAGCGAAGCGCAGACTTCTTCTTTTACGAGTTGCATTATTACTTTTGCTTCAGATGTACAAGTCGTAATTCCTAATTAACCTTTATGAAACTTTGCATAAACATTCTTAAGATCTACAAAATTTGCTTGTTTGTTAATTAGTTGAAATCGGTTTAGTAGTTTTAGAACAATTAAATTTAAACTACGAATAGCCACTTAATTGCGTACTGAACGGGATACAAAATAACTTAGCAATTACAACTCTCGATATTTTTTTATATGATGTGCTTATTTTTATCAGCTTGCATATTTTACGAAATATTTTTAATTTAATTTTTTCCAAGCTTTCAATTTTTCACTGTTTAGGGAAAACTGATAAAATTTCGACTTAATTCTTACGACTGACTTTGGGTTTCTATAATTTAATTTCTTAATATTTTATAATTCTTTTGTATTGTTATATTCATCGAAGTTCATTTCTGTTGGTATGCTTGGAATTTCTCTACAATGTCTTTGATTATATTATAGACCATTTTTCTAACTCTCAAGTTTTGTTTTAAAAACTGCAAACGAAAAATTCTTTCGTTCTGGAATTACTAGTTTTGCATATTTCAATTAAATTATTGTGCACTTGTGTGTTAATTTCCACCTTTTATATATATTTTTTATTACAAAATTTCAATGAATTCAACGCATTTCAATAGCGGTAATGTCAAAGCCATGGATGTCATTCTGCTATGATCCCATTTAAATATTTGGTTGAGAAATTAAAACTATGAAAATGAAATTCCTGCAAATTCAGTTTTACAAACTTTTTGTTATATTAGTCCTTGGGCTATAGATTAAACTCGAAATTTGTAGAGAATTAATTCTTTTTTCCTTTTTATTTCAACTATTTATGTCGTAGGATGCACTAAAAGCGATAAAATTTCAAGAAACTGATTTTTGCCGCGATCTTGTCCTTTTGGCAGTATTTTTTTGAGGACATCAAAATTTTCAAATTTATTAAGTTTCAAAACATCCTGATTTTTTCGAAAGAAATTTCACTAGTATTCGTTCTTGAATCGCTATTTTGACTATTTAAATTCAATTAAATTCTTATATCTTTCTAAACATTCTAACCGCTAAGGGATGGTTTTTGCAAAAGTCAAAATAAAAATTTTGATTAAAAATTCCGAAGAATTCTTAAAATTTGCAAAATTATACTGATAAATAAACTTTGAACATACCAAAATTATGAAAAGCACTCTAATCGCTAGGGGGTGGTTTTTGTGAAAGGTACCTAAACGTAAAAATTCTGTAAAAAATAATCTACAAAGACACCAAAATTAATGAAAAAATTTTAATCGATAAAAGATTGTCGTTTTTGTGGGGTAAAAGTAAAAATGTTGTTAAAAAATTCTTAAAACTCGTAAATACATAAAACTAATAGGTAAATAATTTAGAAAATACATCAAAAGTAGAAAAAAAATTCTAATTGCTCAGGGGTGGCTTTTATAGTGAAGAAAAGTAAAAATAATGTTTAAAAAGTTTTAAAATTTGTAAATAAACTAAAAAATAATCTGAAACACACCGAAAATAGCAAAGAAAATTTTACATGCTAAGGGGTGGTTTTATACAGAGTAAAAACAAGTGCACCAAGTGTTACATTTTTCTGGCTGTAAAAATTTCGAGTTTTCTGGAAAAACTCCAACGGAGTTAGAAAATTTTCTTGGTTAACCTTGAGGATTTACTTTAGAACTCTCTATGTTAACCTTATGGAAATTTTTACTCTTGAACCCGCTATGTTAACCTTATGGAGAATTTACTTTTGAACCAGCATTCTCTACTTTTTATGACCAACTTGAGAAAAGCACTAGGACATCGTAGTTTCATGATCGTACTTGTAGAGCAAACAAATAAAGTACCCTATTTCTTCATAAAATTTTTGATTCTTTTTTGATGATTAATTTTTAATACAAAAGGTAGAAAAAAATATTGAACATTAAATGCCTTACTCTTAGAGCAATTGTATAAAAGTTTTGCAAGATTTTGAAGAACAACAGCTACGGTTATTGTTATCGGATCCATCTATGAGAAATATTTTTCCATTCCCGATCTTCAGGCTTCCTTCCGATTCCACATCATTGGAACCTTGGCGATCTTTTTCCCAGTGTTAGATTAAGCAAACTTGAGATACCTCAACGCATTTAATGATGATTTACTGGATAGCGCATCATAAGATCTTTACCTCATCCGGATCATAACCTCAGAAAGCATGCAAAGAATTTGTATCAACATGTCTAAATAAGCATAATCAAAATTTATAGAGAATTAATATTTTGCACTTAATAGCTAAGCATTATTAAACAAAAGTTTGTAAAACACTTCAACAAAAGTAGCTATACAATTTTGCAATACTTGTTGATATAGTAAGTACCCACGTGCGGAATAAGTGAGAAAAATACTCCAAACTTATGAAAAGCTTGTAAGAAATAAATCAGACTTTTAGTTGGTTTTCATTTAACCAGTTTCAAAAACAGTAAACAAGCAAATGA
The DNA here is from genome assembly GCA_905340355.1 of Rhagonycha fulva. Classification (NCBI taxonomy): domain Eukaryota; kingdom Metazoa; phylum Arthropoda; class Insecta; order Coleoptera; family Cantharidae; genus Rhagonycha; species Rhagonycha fulva. Next base: position 48,737,195 of record HG996556.1, read on the forward strand.
AAACATAAGATTTAAAATTACCAACTTTTTAATTAATTTTTTGTTGGTGAAGCCTTTACATAATTGGGATCAACGGAATAGCTCTGTATGATCATAAAAATTGGATTACGAGAAAATAATGGAATATTAATTTTTAAGAAAAACTATTGCAAATTTTAACTATTTCCAGCATTTAGGTTGTACCTATCAGAATTTTATTTTATAATTCTTTTTATCTCATGTTCCAAAAGATAAAAAATTAACAACTTATCTAATTTTAACTATATTTTCTTGGCACTGATACCAATAAATTAAATGAAAATTTAAATAAATATTGTGTGCTGCAGTATTACGAATCACCCAAGAATATTGGCACAATGTATAAAAATATCAAGAAATTGGCTTATTTTTACAGCATTATTTAATACATACAGCATAGCATAAAGAATTCCATTTAAACCAAATAATATGACAACTCCAATATGGCATTAAATAAAAATTTTCATTTACATGTCGTAAATGTTTAAATTATAAATCCGAATGTCTGAAAGGTAAAACGTGTGCTCTATATATTTTTCTCTAAAAAGTTATTATGGAGACGTAGTTTTCTCACACAATGGGATCGTAAAGTTTTTAAAAGTTTCTTCGTAAATGCAAGCAACACAATGCTTCCTTTCATAATATTCTGAACGTATTATTAAATTTTATGTCTGAATTGAATACAAAATGAAAAATTTCCTTATATGCAGCGTTAAAATATTTTTTTGCATAATTATAACTTTTATTAAATTTTACAAACGATGCAATAATATCGTTCGACTTTGGTTTCTCTGCTTTTTTCGTTACAATTTTTCGACTTAATTTAACAACGTAACGGGAGCGGGTTTTGCGGTGGTAATTCATCCAGCTCACGTTTATCTTCAACAAAACACACAGTGCAAATGCACAGTTTATTGATGAGCAGCATATTTTCTAGATAAAAATATAACATCCTGGTAATTCAAAATGTTAACAAAATATATTAAGGAACATTAAATTATGTTGACCATAAATCTAAAGTATGTATACGGGATGAAAAGTTTGCAGTAGCAGTAATTTTGTATTAAAAAGTCGATTTTCTACAAAATATGGACAAATGTGAAAGTTACAATGTTTCTTATACTCCTCTAATGGCATTCGTTATAATAAGGAACCAAGTTTAGTCGTTTACCTATCCCATATAACTAATATATCATATAAATTGCAATGTTTGTTTAAACATGAAACGTACGAGGTACAATCAAGAAAAAACAGATTTTCAAATTTGTTTATTAATGCTCTCCCCCATTTCCTTATTTTCTTTCTCTTTCTGAGTTAATCAATTCTCCACATCGGTCCTCCAGTGCCTCGCCAATGTATTTGCTGCTGCTACCACCAAATTTGGGCCTAAAAACAAAACAGTCGAATGAAAATGTAGGTATCTGTTTCTGGTTGTGCTAAAATATGCCGAGCGCATATTTGGTAAAAGAGTTAAGTGTACGTCACTCTTAACCTGAAAAGGTTAAGAATGATAATAAAATTTTGGATAAAGGCAAACTATAATAAAATGTAACATCAGATCTCCAATAACTATTTATGAAGAGTAAATGCAATGTGATATATTTTTATGAAGCCAGAACTTTACGAGCCAAGTTTTAAAGTGATGGTAACGATTCGGCCTCGTTCAGAAAGCGTCGAAGTACGAGGGTGCGGCCAAATGGGAATTGCTTTTTATCCACTTGATATGTTTTTCTACGTTAGTTCACGATAAGGGTCATCTGCGCCAGTACAACGTCCAAACAGGAATAATCTTACATTTCCAACTCTTAACTTTATTCGTCTTCGAACCAATCAAAGCAACTCGAAATTGTGTTTTTCAAAATCTAATAAACCCCTTATAAGTTCCGCACAGAGAAAACTCGTATTCGTTTAATGAAAAAGGGTTCCGTGTGCAGACAAGAAATTATCTCGGGTTCAAAGAGTTGGAAAATTGCACAAAATATTTTACGCCACTAATTTATCGCACTTTCTATTACATACAGGCAAAAGCTAATGCATTTCTTTCACAAAAACACGTTTTCCGAAAATTTATTGCAAAACGAGAGAGGTCATTTAAAAAAATAATTATAACACGTAAAAAAAAACAACTCAATAAAAACAATAATAGACCGAACGACCCTTCTATTTGTTTTATTTGAGTTTTTCACTAAGTAGTCCATTTGTTGCTCTGTCCAACTTAAAAAGTTTTTGCACTACTAATGAGTTAGCAAGCAGTAAAGAAGTGAGACATGTTTTTAAATCGTCCTGTTGTGTCATTACCAGGAGTAGTTTTTTCGGCTTTTTCAGTCAGATTAATTGGGCCTTCATTTACACAGGCATTAATTACGTTAATTAGTTTAGTCGCAGTGATACAAGCAAAGTTGTCAATTTTGACCCCAATTTAAGATTCAAAATGGTTATTGTAATTTTACAAATGTCAACACATCATTTTGCCCGTCTTATGCTGACAGTAAAACTTTAGTGATCCCGGACAGAAGGGATCGTAATATACGCTTCAACCACCACCAATGTATTCTGTTTACTTGCTGGGCTTGTAAAAGATACATTGTAACAAAGCCTGATGTTTTCATTATCAAATGCTCTTGTTTTGTAGTAGATTAAAGTATAAATATTCTGAATATAAATTTTAACCAACACTGAACAACAACAATATCTTTTCCGTCAAGATTATAAAACCCACATAATACTGAGATTAAACTACTACCTTTTTGCATTAAGAAAATTCTGGATGAAATATTTAATTTACAATTTCAAATAAGTACGGCAAAATTATTACAAAAGTTTCACAATATTACATTTTTACCTAAAATTCGCGACACACGCACTTAATTGGATGCAATCCGCGTTGCAGCAGCCACGAGCGTTCGATAGAATGGTGCAAAAGAATTGGCTATCTGATGTCGTCTTTTAAGGGACTTTAAAATGCGGGTTTAACTGTTTAACGTGAGCACGAACACAGCTGAATGCATGTCCAAGTACGTGCGTAGCGGTCCTAATATTTTTTATGGGTAACTTAATCATTTTAACGCTACAACGTACGAATGATGTAGGTAACAAACTAAATTATACAATTGATGAAAGGGGTGCTGTAAACTTTAGATACCGTTTATCCTACACCAACCCCCACAAACGTTTTCCTTTATTGTATTATAAATTAATAACGTTAAGTGCTAACAGTTTCGTCAAACCTTTGTTGCAATAGCATGCTAATTATATCCTAAATTCTGTAGTAAATGTTTTTTCAGACATTTTTGCAGCGGTTTTATTTGTTAAGTTTCACTTATCATCCCAAATTGAAACCATGGGGCAATTTAAATGCTAAGTTATGCTTATGGATTGTGATGGTTTACTCGCATTAATGGCAAAATGGACATTAGATAGGCTAATAAGAATTTTCCCATTCAAGGAAAGGCCATTTAAACACCCGGTTACATAACCTTTAAAAAACTTGAAGAATAACTCAGATTAGGCAAATACTGGCAAAGATGTGTAGAATTCTTATGGAGCTTGTAATGGAGACTGGACACTCATCTGATCTACTACTTTTTTGACGCTTTTGCTGTCCATGTGATCCACTTGGTCTAATGAAAAAGATCACTTAAGATGAAGATATTTACTTAAACTTGTTGAACTCGCTTAAAGAAGGTGAATTTTGGCATTTCTAAGATTAGTAAGATACTAAAACCTTGAATCTTATGTTAATATTCAAATTTCATACCATGATATGCAATCCAGAAGGTTAAAACTTTCAGTTCAACCAAACTTTTCCTGATAAAATAATAAAACTTTGTTCTAAATACAATGAATAATTTCTAAAAACAATTAAATTAATATTAAATAAATAAATTTGCTGAAACGAATCAGAAAAGTTATAAAATAAACGTTAGGAAACTAAAGTGGAGTCCTATATGAAAACGCAGCCTTAAATAAAGATGTTGGTGGAAAGTCTTTCTACTAGTTAGTATTCCAGTCGTTACTTAAATAACGGATAAAAGCTTACTTTTATAACTCTTTAAGGACGTGTACTCAAATATAGTAAAATTAAAACTTCATTAAAATATTTTTACATTTAAAAACGAGACATGTACTTTATTATTTAAAGAAATAAAAAAAGGCATTAATAACTGGGTTGAAATCCTTAACTTTGTGACTTTATCTAAAGCTTCCTTAGTCGTAATACCCGCATGCTGAACTTTTTTAAATTGATACTTATATAACAAATTAAAATAGTTATTTCGCTTCCCAGTCACACTGCTGATAATAAAAGAAAAAATATATTTTTTGTTAAGTTTTTATTTTTATTATTGAAAAATACAAAAGTTTTAACAAAAGAGATTCATAGGTAGACATTTCTAGAATAAAGAGATAGTAAATCAGTCAAACGTAAGGAAGTTGCCTTGTTGGATTATAGGGAAATGGGGAGCCATTCTAACCTACTTGCAAAATTTACAGAAGTAAAGGGCTATATCGATGTAGGCACAGAGTGCTTTTCAACGTCCCCTTGATAGTCGTTGGAAGTTTAGAACGATTTTCAGCTTTTTGTCTACGACCTTCCATAGTAAAAACTAACAAGGTAGGTATCAATAATAATGCCATCAAGTTCTTTTATTTAAAGGACGA